>BSWB01000008.1:42135000-52135000 GCA_033239125.1 Fagopyrum homotropicum
ATGTGGTTCTAGGGTAAGGAAAGGATGGTTATGGCTAAGGCTATGATAGGACGAACTTAGATTTATCCTTGGATGACTTGTGTGCTTGAACGTACTCTCTGTTAGGAATTACGGGTGGATCTTGACAAACCACGGCCGTGGTTTAGGTAGAACAACCCGTGATTTTCCTGGTTTGATGGATCTTGATTTAGATTGTTAGAATGTTGAAATCCTAAGTGTTTGTTGAGCTAAATCTGTCCTAGGGTGACCTAGTGTTAGCAACTAAGTGTTTAAGAGAGACTTACCCGGTGATTCTTACTCTTAGATTCAAAAGAATGACAATCCCTTAGGTAGTGATGAGCCTAATAAGCCGCCATTGGATTAAGTGTGCTGGATAGTAGCTTGAGACTAGCTCTTCCGAGACTTACCCGGTGAGGATAGGTTAGATCCTTGAGTAAACAATCCGGTTTGAGTAGAATTCCGCTCCTTAGGTTCTTAGAGACTTACCCGGTAATGAGACCTAGGGAATGGACTAGCGGATCTTAAACGCCCTTGAGGAGATCCGGTTGGACGCTTATGAGAATGCCCGGATTTACAAGGAACGAACCAAAAGATGGCATGACAAGAAGATCATCCCCAAAGAGTTGAATGAAGGAGATCTCGTCCTTCTTTTCAACTCAAGGCTAAGGCTCTTCCCCGGAAAGCTCAAATCAAGATGGACCGGGCCATATGTGGTGAAGAAGATCTTTTCCCATGGAGCTATTGAGATAGGAGGGGAGCATTGTGGTAATTTCAAAGTGAATGGGCACCGCTTGAAGAAGTATATTCCGGGAGCTCCGGTGGACATGATTGCCCCACTTCACCTTGAATAGACTCCCCCGAGTTTGGTCAAGCTAATGACCTTAAAGAAGCGCTTGGTGGGAGGCAACCCATTGGTAACATTTTCTTTTTGATTCGTTTTCGTTTTTAGGATTGTTCTATCTTTGTGTGTGTTTTGTCTTCTTTGTGTGTGTGCTAGAACATTAGTAGCATTGGAAGCCTTTCTTGGCATATGAATGATGATGATGAAGCCCTTACCAATTATGGGTGGAGCGGACGCGGGACTTGGACGGCTAGCGGTGCCTAGCGCGGGTTCCGAAGCTTTGATGGATGCTTAGAGCTCCCTACCATGGTTGATAGGATCATCCAACATCAATTCATTTGACCAACCCCGAATACCATAGCAAACAATTTTACATTGTGAGAACCTTCTTTCACTCTCTCTAATTCATTTACACATTGGGGACAATGTGTTTCTAAGTATGGGGTGGGGTTTGCATGATCCTTTGCATGATGAGCATCTAGGATAGTTTAATATTTGCACATGTCTTGCATTGTACATACTTAAAACGAAAATCCCACTAAAATCAAAAAATTTTAAAATTTTTTTGTGCTTTCTAGGCTTGGATATGATCCTAATGATGAAATCTTGTCATATGAATTGGCTATGGATGGCCTTATGTGTTGAATTAATGAATGCATATGTGGACTTGAACTACTTCTCTTGAATTCTATGAATGATTTGTGACCATGATGTTTGCCTAGAAAGGATTGAGTAGTGAAAATCGAAATTACATGATAGTTCTTGCATACCATCTAGGAATGAATGAGGCAATTCAATCTTTCTCTACTTCTCATCTTAATCATGATTGCTTGAGCACCTCAATTGAGATAAATTTGACCTCTTTTAACCCATCCGGGAATAGGAGCATGCTAGTGTGTTGATGTGTGCAAAAAGCAAGTGTGGGGTGAAGTTGTTGATGAAAAGAATATCATGCATAAAATGCTGAATTTGTTGTGAAAGTGTAGCCAAAATATAAGTTTGGGGACATTGGTTTAAATGACAAGTAACTCGGTACACTTCACATAATCGAGTGTTGGTGCCTTGCCAAAGTCAAATGAACCATTAGTCCTAACGAGCTTTGGTATGTGTGCCCGGTGTGGATGCACCTCGAAAACTAAGAAAAAAAAACCCGAGGACGGCTAATCACCAAGGTTTCGGCTCTTGTACACCAATGCCATTGTCTCAAAAAGAAGTCAAAGAAAAAGAAAAGAAAGAAAAGATAGAGGAAAATATACACTTGTGGGAAGTTGATCGAGGACAAGGATGTGAAGTTAGTTCCGTTCCCGGATTAGCATCACATAACCTAGAAATCCCCACCCAATCACTACATTTCTTGGCCCTTTTATCTCACAAGACCTTATGACCTATTTGCATGTTTGTAAGACTTAGTAGTTTAGATTGGATGTACTCTTGATCTTCTTGACTTCTTCATCTTTACATTTCATGCATACTTTTGAGTTAAGTACAATTGTCTTTCCATGCTTTCATTTGTTTGATGCATGATTGCTTGTCCTTAGCCATGAAACATGTCTTTGAATGGGATCCAATAGTAGAAGCACAAACCCAAAAAGATTTTGCCATTTTTTTGCATACATAAATCATGTCATCTCTTAATCTATAGTTGGGAATTTGCTCGGGGACGAGCAAACCTTAAGTATGGGGTATTTTGATAACACGATTTATGGGTTAGTTTTAGGTAATCATTTAGAAAGAATTCCCGCTCATTCACGCATGGTTTAGCATTGGTTCGAGACATTTTGCACTCAATTCATGTATTTCGTCGAGATAGATGTCTACACGGACTTGTGCGTGTTTTGTAGGTAATTCGGGAAAATTAGGAGCTAAAACGATGCGTTTGAGGATCGTTCATCTAGACGACACACCCTCGGACTCATTAGGACACAAGCCATAGGCTAAGGAGGACTCATGGAACCTTGCCAACACTAGCCATGCACCAAATCACAGCTTAATGATCCAAGGCAAAGTTTCTGCACAGAATCACGGTTCTCTGACAGATCACGGCCGTGGAATCAACCGTGGTTTTTGCCAGATTCTTGTGACAGCTGTGCCACGACTCTCATGGCCAGCTCATGCAAATTTGTTATAAAAGTGGTCCTTCATGGGTTGTTGAGAGGCAGCTGGGAGCATCTTGGAGCAGCTCATCCATTTCCCATTTCTCTAACAAATATATCCTCTTAAGAAGAAGATTTTCTAGGAAGGAAAGTGTCAAAAGGAAGAAGAAGAGCTCCATTGAAGGGAAGAAGAAGAACACACAACATTGCTATTGTTGCTAGATTTCCGGATTCTATTTTCTAGTTGTAAGAACCATTTGAACCTTCTTTTGGAAGGATTGTAAGTCTCCCAAATTCTATTTTCAGCTTGGTTTAATCCTAGTACTCTTGTTCATTTTTTTTCTTTCATTCTCTTGCAAATGAATGTTATGATTTTGTGTTTGTTTGTTTCGATTTCTATTATGAATGTTGTAGGCTAAATAGATGTGGTTCTAGGGTAAGGAAAGGATGGTTATGGCTAAGGCTATGATAGGACGAACTTAGATTTATCCTTGGATGACTTGTGTGCTTGAACGTACTCTCTGTTAGGAATTACGGGTGGATCTTGACAAACCACGGCCGTGGTTTAGGTAGAACAACCCGTGATTTTCCTGGTTTGATGGATCTTGATTTAGATTGTTAGAATGTTGAAATCCTAAGTGTTTGTTGAGCTAAATCTGTCCTAGGGTGACCTAGTGTTAGCAACTAAGTGTTTAAGAGAGACTTACCCGGTGATTCTTACTCTTAGATTCAAAAGAATGACAATCCCTTAGGTAGTGATGAGCCTAATAAGCCGCCATTGGATTAAGTGTGCTGGATAGTAGCTTGAGACTAGCTCTTCCGAGACTTACCCGGTGAGGATAGGTTAGATCCTTGAGTAAACAATCCGGTTTGAGTAGAATTCCGCTCCTTAGGTTCTTAGAGACTTACCCGGTAATGAGACCTAGGGAATGGACTAGCGGATCTTAAACGCCCTTGAGGAGATCCGGTTGGACGCTTATGAGAATGCCCGGATTTACAAGGAACGAACCAAAAGATGGCATGACAAGAAGATCATCCCCAAAGAGTTGAATGAAGGAGATATCGTCCTTCTTTTCAACTCAAGGCTAAGGCTCTTCCCCGGAAAGCTCAAATCAAGATGGACCGGGCCATATGTGGTGAAGAAGATCTTTTCCCATGGAGCTATTGAGATAGGAGGGGAGCATTGTGGTAATTTCAAAGTGAATGGGCACCGCTTGAAGAAGTATATTCCGGGAGCTCCGGTGGACATGATTGCCCCACTTCACCTTGAATAGACTCCCCCGAGTTTGGTCAAGCTAATGACCTTAAAGAAGCGCTTGGTGGGAGGCAACCCATTGGTAACATTTTCTTTTTGATTCGTTTTCGTTTTTAGGATTGTTCTATCTTTGTGTGTGTTTTGTCTTCTTTGTGTGTGTGCTAGAACATTAGTAGCATTGGAAGCCTTTCTTGGCATATGAATGATGATGATGAAGCCCTTACCAATTATGGGTGGAGCGGACGCGGGACTTGGACGGCTAGCGGTGCCTAGCGCGGGTTCCGAAGCTTTGATGGATGCTTAGAGCTCCCTACCATGGTTGATAGGATCATCCAACATCAATTCATTTGACCAACCCCGAATACCATAGCAAACAATTTTACATTGTGAGAACCTTCTTTCACTCTCTCTAATTCATTTACACATTGGGGACAATGTGTTTCTAAGTATGGGGTGGGGTTTGCATGATCCTTTGCATGATGAGCATCTAGGATAGTTTAATATTTGCACATGTCTTGCATTGTACATACTTAAAACGAAAATCCCACTAAAATCAAAAAATTTTAAAATTTTTTTGTGCTTTCTAGGCTTGGATATGATCCTAATGATGAAATCTTGTCATATGAATTGGCTATGGATGGCCTTATGTGTTGAATTAATGAATGCATATGTGGACTTGAACTACTTCTCTTGAATTCTATGAATGATTTGTGACCATGATGTTTGCCTAGAAAGGATTGAGTAGTGAAAATCGAAATTACATGATAGTTCTTGCATACCATCTAGGAATGAATGAGGCAATTCAATCTTTCTCTACTTCTCATCTTAATCATGATTGCTTGAGCACCTCAATTGAGATAAATTTGACCTCTTTTAACCCATCCGGGAATAGGAGCATGCTAGTGTGTTGATGTGTGCAAAAAGCAAGTGTGGGGTGAAGTTGTTGATGAAAAGAATATCATGCATAAAATGCTGAATTTGTTGTGAAAGTGTAGCCAAAATATAAGTTTGGGGACATTGGTTTAAATGACAAGTAACTCGGTACACTTCACATAATCGAGTGTTGGTGCCTTGCCAAAGTCAAATGAACCATTAGTCCTAACGAGCTTTGGTATGTGTGCCCGGTGTGGATGCACCTCGAAAACTAAGAAAAAAAAACCCGAGGACGGCTAATCACCAAGGTTTCGGCTCTTGTACACCAATGCCATTGTCTCAAAAAGAAGTCAAAGAAAAAGAAAAGAAAGAAAAGATAGAGGAAAATATACACTTGTGGGAAGTTGATCGAGGACAAGGATGTGAAGTTAGTTCCGTTCCCGGATTAGCATCACATAACCTAGAAATCCCCACCCAATCACTACATTTCTTGGCCCTTTTATCTCACAAGACCTTATGACCTATTTGCATGTTTGTAAGACTTAGTAGTTTAGATTGGATGTACTCTTGATCTTCTTGACTTCTTCATCTTTACATTTCATGCATACTTTTGAGTTAAGTACAATTGTCTTTCCATGCTTTCATTTGTTTGATGCATGATTGCTTGTCCTTAGCCATGAAACATGTCTTTGAATGGGATCCAATAGTAGAAGCACAAACCCAAAAAGATTTTGCCATTTTTTTGCATACATAAATCATGTCATCTCTTAATCTATAGTTGGGAATTTGCTCGGGGACGAGCAAACCTTAAGTATGGGGTATTTTGATAACACGATTTATGGGTTAGTTTTAGGTAATCATTTAGAAAGAATTCCCGCTCATTCACGCATGGTTTAGCATTGGTTCGAGACATTTTGCACTCAATTCATGTATTTCGTCGAGATAGATGTCTACACGGACTTGTGCGTGTTTTGTAGGTAATTCGGGAAAATTAGGAGCTAAAACGATGCGTTTGAGGATCGTTCATCTAGACGACACACCCTCGGACTCATTAGGACACAAGCCATAGGCTAAGGAGGACTCATGGAACCTTGCCAACACTAGCCATGCACCAAATCACAGCTTAATGATCCAAGGCAAAGTTTCTGCACAGAATCACGGTTCTCTGACAGATCACGGCCGTGGAATCAACCGTGGTTTTTGCCAGATTCTTGTGACAGCTGTGCCACGACTCTCATGGCCAGCTCATGCAAATTTGTTATAAAAGTGGTCCTTCATGGGTTGTTGAGAGGCAGCTGGGAGCATCTTGGAGCAGCTCATCCATTTCCCATTTCTCTAACAAATATATCCTCTTAAGAAGAAGATTTTCTAGGAAGGAAAGTGTCAAAAGGAAGAAGAAGAGCTCCATTGAAGGGAAGAAGAAGAACACACAACATTGCTATTGTTGCTAGATTTCCGGATTCTATTTTCTAGTTGTAAGAACCATTTGAACCTTCTTTTGGAAGGATTGTAAGTCTCCCAAATTCTATTTTCAGCTTGGTTTAATCCTAGTACTCTTGTTCATTTTTTTTCTTTCATTCTCTTGCAAATGAATGTTATGATTTTGTGTTTGTTTGTTTCGATTTCTATTATGAATGTTGTAGGCTAAATAGATGTGGTTCTAGGGTAAGGAAAGGATGGTTATGGCTAAGGCTATGATAGGACGAACTTAGATTTATCCTTGGATGACTTGTGTGCTTGAACGTACTCTCTGTTAGGAATTACGGGTGGATCTTGACAAACCACGGCCGTGGTTTAGGTAGAACAACCCGTGATTTTCCTAGTTTGATGGATCTTGATTTAGATTGTTAGAATGTTGAAATCCTAAGTGTTTGTTGAGCTAAATCTGTCCTAGGGTGACCTAGTGTTAGCAACTAAGTGTTTAAGAGAGACTTACCCGGTGATTCTTACTCTTAGATTCAAAAGAATGACAATCCCTTAGGTAGTGATGAGCCTAATAAGCCGCCATTGGATTAAGTGTGCTGGATAGTAGCTTGAGACTAGCTCTTCCGAGACTTACCCGGTGAGGATAGGTTAGATCCTTGAGTAAACAATCCGGTTTGAGTAGAATTCCGCTCCTTAGGTTCTTAGAGACTTACCCGGTAATGAGACCTAGGGAATGGACTAGCGGATCTTAAACGCCCTTGAGGAGATCCGGTTGGACGCTTATGAGAATGCCCGGATTTACAAGGAACGAACCAAAAGATGGCATGACAAGAAGATCATCCCCAAAGAGTTGAATGAAGGAGATATCGTCCTTCTTTTCAACTCAAGGCTAAGGCTCTTCCCCGGAAAGCTCAAATCAAGATGGACCGGGCCATATGTGGTGAAGAAGATCTTTTCCCATGGAGCTATTGAGATAGGAGGGGAGCATTGTGGTAATTTCAAAGTGAATGGGCACCGCTTGAAGAAGTATATTCCGGGAGCTCCGGTGGACATGATTGCCCCACTTCACCTTGAATAGACTCCCCCGAGTTTGGTCAAGCTAATGACCTTAAAGAAGCGCTTGGTGGGAGGCAACCCATTGGTAACATTTTCTTTTTGATTCGTTTTCGTTTTTAGGATTGTTCTATCTTTGTGTGTGTTTTGTCTTCTTTGTGTGTGTGCTAGAACATTAGTAGCATTGGAAGCCTTTCTTGGCATATGAATGATGATGATGAAGCCCTTACCAATTATGGGTGGAGCGGACGCGGGACTTGGACGGCTAGCGGTGCCTAGCGCGGGTTCCGAAGCTTTGATGGATGCTTAGAGCTCCCTACCATGGTTGATAGGATCATCCAACATCAATTCATTTGACCAACCCCGAATACCATAGCAAACAATTTTACATTGTGAGAACCTTCTTTCACTCTCTCTAATTCATTTACACATTGGGGACAATGTGTTTCTAAGTATGGGGTGGGGTTTGCATGATCCTTTGCATGATGAGCATCTAGGATAGTTTAATATTTGCACATGTCTTGCATTGTACATACTTAAAACGAAAATCCCATTAAAATCAAAAAATTTTAAAATTTTTTTGTGCTTTCTAGGCTTGGATATGATCCTAATGATGAAATCTTGTCATATGAATTGGCTATGGATGGCCTTATGTGTTGAATTAATGAATGCATATGTGGACTTGAACTACTTCTCTTGAATTCTATGAATGATTTGTGACCATGATGTTTGCCTAGAAAGGATTGAGTAGTGAAAATCGAAATTACATGATAGTTCTTGCATACCATCTAGGAATGAATGAGGCAATTCAATCTTTCTCTACTTCTCATCTTAATCATGATTGCTTGAGCACCTCAATTGAGATAAATTTGACCTCTTTTAACCCATCCGGGAATAGGAGCATGCTAGTGTGTTGATGTGTGCAAAAAGCAAGTGTGGGGTGAAGTTGTTGATGAAAAGAATATCATGCATAAAATGCTGAATTTGTTGTGAAAGTGTAGCCAAAATATAAGTTTGGGGACATTGGTTTAAATGACAAGTAACTCGGTACACTTCACATAATCGGGTGTTGGTGCCTTGCCAAAGTCAAATAAACCATTAGTCCTAACGAGCTTTGGTATGTGTGCCCGGTGTGGATGCACCTCGAAAACTAAGAAAAAAAAAACCCGAGGACGGCTAATCACCAAGGTTTCGGCTCTTGTACACCAATGCCATTGTCTCAAAAAGAAGTCAAAGAAAAAGAAAAGAAAGAAAAGATAGAGGAAAATATACACTTGTGGGAAGTTGATCGAGGACAAGGATGTGAAGTTAGTTCCGTTCCCGGATTAGCATCACATAACCTAGAAATCCCCACCCAATCACTACATTTCTTGGCCCTTTTATCTCACAAGACCTTATGACCTATTTGCATGTTTGTAAGACTTAGTAGTTTAGATTGGATGTACTCTTGATCTTCTTGACTTCTTCATCTTTACATTTCATGCATACTTTTGAGTTAAGTACAATTGTCTTTCCATGCTTTCATTTGTTTGATGCATGATTGCTTGTCCTTAGCCATGAAACATGTCTTTGAATGGGATCCAATAGTAGAAGCACAAACCCAAAAAGATTTTGCCATTTTTTTGCATACATAAATCATGTCATCTCTTAATCTATAGTTGGGAATTTGCTCGGGGACGAGCAAACCTTAAGTATGGGGTATTTTGATAACACGATTTATGGGTTAGTTTTAGGTAATCATTTAGATAGAATTCCCGCTCATTCACGCATGGTTTAGCATTGGTTCGAGACATTTTGCACTCAATTCATGTATTTCGTCGAGATAGATGTCTACACGGACTTGTGCGTGTTTTGTAGGTAATTCGGGAAAATTAGGAGCTAAAACGATGCGTTTGAGGATCGTTCATCTAGACGACACACCCTCGGACTCATTAGGACACAAGCCATAGGCTAAGGAGGACTCATGGAACCTTGCCAACACTAGCCATGCACCAAATCACAGCTTAATGATCCAAGGCAAAGTTTCTGCACAGAATCACGGTTCTCTGACAGATCACGGCCGTGGAATCAACCGTGGTTTTTGCCAGATTCTTGTGACAGCTGTGCCACGACTCTCATGGCCAGCTCATGCAAATTTGTTATAAAAGTGGTCCTTCATGGGTTGTTGAGAGGCAGCTGGGAGCATCTTGGAGCAGCTCATCCATTTCCCATTTCTCTAACAAATATATCCTCTTAAGAAGAAGATTTTCTAGGAAGGAAAGTGTCAAAAGGAAGAAGAAGAGCTCCATTGAAGGGAAGAAGAAGAACACACAACATTGCTATTGTTGCTAGATTTCCGGATTCTATTTTCTAGTTGTAAGAACCATTTGAACCTTCTTTTGGAAGGATTGTAAGTCTCCCAAATTCTATTTTCAGCTTGGTTTAATCCTAGTACTCTTGTTCATTTTTTTTCTTTCATTCTCTTGCAAATGAATGTTATGATTTTGTGTTTGTTTGTTTCGATTTCTATTATGAATGTTGTAGGCTAAATAGATGTGGTTCTAGGGTAAGGAAAGGATGGTTATGGCTAAGGCTATGATAGGACGAACTTAGATTTATCCTTGGATGACTTGTGTGCTTGAACGTACTCTCTGTTAGGAATTACGGGTGGATCTTGACAAACCACGGCCGTGGTTTAGGTAGAACAACCCGTGATTTTCCTGGTTTGATGGATCTTGATTTAGATTGTTAGAATGTTGAAATCCTAAGTGTTTGTTGAGCTAAATCTATCCTAGGGTGATCTAGTGTTAGCAACTAAGTGTTTAAGAGAGACTTACCCGGTGATTCTTACTCTTAGATTCAAAAGAATGACAATCCCTTAGGTAGTGGTGAGCCTAATAAGCCGCCATTGGATTAAGTGTGCTGGATAGTAGCTTGAGACTAGCTCTTCCGAGACTTACCCGGTGAGGATAGGTTAGATCCTTGAGTAAACAATCCGGTTTGAGTAGAATTCCGCTCCTTAGGTTCTTAGAGACTTACCCGGTAATGAGACCTAGGGAATGGACTAGCGGATCTTGAGGCCTACCCGGTGATTGATCCCAATCTAGAAATGCTTAATCCCCAACATAGTTAATTCAAGAATTGAATAGATAGCTTGAGTCTTATTCCATGACCGGAACTTCCAACCCCTAGAATCCATCTTTTCTTTCTTTGATCTATATCTTGTTTAGTTGTTCATTCGTGTTCATTCATAGTTTAGTTGATTGATTGTTTTGCATGTGTTGTGATCTTTGATTGATCACCAAAAAATCAACCAAAAACATTTGAGACTTTCATTTTTTTATTTCTTTCTTTTCTTGCACCCTAGGTCTTTACTAAACTCAATCACAAATCGAATCAATTTCACTTTAGTCTTTGTGTTCGACCTCGGAGTACTATCCCTACTACAAACGTCCCGTACACTGCGGGTTTTGCTAGGAGTTAGGATAATTATAACGAGTATAAATTTAAAACCCAATTGCGCATCACAATCTTAGCGTAACAATGATGATGATCTCTAAGGGTCTCGCGAGAATTGTCAAGGACTGTCCACAAAAAAAGAGGACCAACTTCAAGAAAAATGATCTAAATAAGAAATCTATGGTAGCTTCATGGAGTGATTCAAAATCCTCAATGAATAAGAAGACAAAAAAAGAACAAGCAAAACTGTGTCTCATAGCCGATCATGAAGAAGATTCAAATCTCTACGTTGATAATGTGGTAAGTACTATCATGTCTCAACCTGAATCAGACCTAGAACAATTCCTTAAAGATATTATTATATATGACAAGGAACACAGAATAAGGATAAATTCTCTAAAAGAAAAGCTTCTTGAACAAGAAAAATAGCTAAGTAAGATGTCTTCGGAGATTGTAAATCTTAACACAGAAAAAGTAGACCTTGATGACAATATCAAGGCCTTGGAATCGGAAAATGCGATTCTCAAGGACAACCTCTCCTCTCTTCATCGAAACTATATCGATCTAGAGAAAGAGAAAATTGATCTAACTTTGACGTGTCAAGACCAGAAGGCTGCACTTGTCAAATTTACTCGTTCAAAAGCCAATCTTGAGAGAATGATGGGTGAACAACATTCCTCACTTAACAAAAATGGTATGGGTTACCATAGGAGCTTTTCTAGAAAACCAACTACCACTTTTGTCAAAGCCAAAGGAAGTATTCATATGCCTACTTGCTTCTACTGTTGTAAAAAAGGTCATGTTAAATCTACATGTACATATATAAGAAATGACCCTTATATTATTAGAAACACCTATCCTTTATGTTTAAGGAAACAGGTCAAACAAACATGGGTTCCTAAGGGTACTAAACCACCAATCATGATCGAACCTGAATATCGACCAAAATATGCCATTTGGTCGACCCGGAAAGGTTGATGTTTTTTGTTTTGCAGGATATCACCAAGGTAAAGGAGCATAAATGGATATTAGATAGTGGTTGCTCAAGACACATGAGTGGAAAAAGCTCACTATTCTTAGATTTAAAGAAGCAATCATCTGGAACCATTACGCTTGGTGATAAAGGAAAGTGTTACATTATTGGCATTGGTAAAATATGTTATAATTCATCTAACTTCATTGATGATGTATATCTGGTTGATGGCTTAAAGTATATTCTGCTTAACATCTCTCAAATATGTGATAAGGGTAACAAAATATTGTTTGATTTAGAAAAATGTGAAGTTCAAGACAAAACGACGGGTGACATTGTGCTTACTGCTCCTAGATGTAACAATATTTATTCTATGAGTACTAACCAAGTTTCAAAAACTAAGCTAAAATGTCTCAAGGCCTTGACTAATGATCCAAGACTTTGGCATAGAAGACTTGGTCACGTAAGTATGCACAAAATGCATAAGCTACTTTAACAAGATTTGGTACGCGGCTTGCCAAACCTAAATTTCAAGGTATATGAACTATGTAAAGCTTGTACACAAGGTAAACAAACAAGAGGTTCATTCAAACCAAAGAAAGTTGTAAGTTCTTCTCGACCCATTGAACTCTTACATCTAGATCTTTGTGGACCTATGCTTTTCGAATCTTCCAAAGGCAAGCAGTACATCCTTGTTATTGTGAATGATTTCTCTCGTTTCACAAGGATTTCTTTCCTACGACAAAAATCTGAAGCATTGCTTGAGTTTTCAAAATTGTGTAAAGAGTTGCAAACTTTGAAAATCCTACCAATCGTTTTTATAAGAGTGATCATGGTAGAGAATTTGATCAACTAAAGTTTGATTTATTTTGTGCAAAATATGGTATTTCACATAACTTTTCAGCTCCTAGAACTCCTCAACAGAATGGGGTTGTGGAACGTAAGAACCGCACTCTTGAGGATATGTATAGCACTATGCTTTTAGAAAACAGTTTGCCAAAAAGTTTTTGGGCTGAAGTAGTTTACACTACGAATTACATTCTAAATAAATGTTTGATTCTCTCTATCTTGAAAAAGACTCCTTATGAACTTTTTATAGGAAGAAAACGTAATATTTCATATCTCAAACCTTTTGGATGTACTTGTGTTGTTCATAATAATGGCAAAGCTAATCTTGGGAAATTTGATGCACGTAGTGATGAAGCTATATTCATTGGATATACCTCAAATAACAAAGCTTATCGTGTTTATAACAAACGTACCAAAATTGCTGAGGAAAGTATTCATGTTATTTTTTATGAAAGCAATTATGGTACTTTGAGTGAAAGTTTTGCAGGTTCTTTATCTAAATCAACGAGAAGATCACAATTCAGATGAAGATGAAAATCCTAAAGATCAAGAAAAGAATAAGCAAGAAAAGATTCAAGATACCGAAAAAAAATCCTCAAGACCTTGAAACACATCTTCAAGACCTTAAAACAGAAAAATGTGATGTCAAAACTCCGTTTCAAAGGCTTGAAACCCAACTTCAAGGCCTTGAGATAGGATCCAAGGGCAATACATCAACGGTACATGAATCTAGTCAAGCATATGAGGCTCAACCTTCAGGATCTGCTCCATCTTACAAACGAAGAAAATTTCAACACTCTTCATTCCATCCACAAGAGAATGTGATCTCATCCAAACGCGACAGTTCAAACTCGATCTAAATGAGTTTGAGAGAAACAAGGTTTGGACTCTTACTACAAGACCAAAGCATCAATCCGTCATCGGGACAAAATGGGTCTTTCGAAATAAGTTGGATGAAAGTGGCAAAGTCATACGAAATAAAGCACGACTTGTAGCACAAGGCTTTAATCAAAAAGAAGGTATTGATTATGAGGAGACTTTTGCTCCGGTTGCCAAGTTAGAAGTCATACGTATGCTACTCGCATTTGCAACTTTCATGAGTATAAAACTATTTCAAATGGATGTAAAATGTGCTTTCTTAAACGGCTTCTTAGAGGTTTATGTGGTTAAACTGGACAAAGCTCTTTATAGTCTTAAGAAAGCTCCTCGAGCTTGGTATGAAGGATTGTCCAAGTATCTTCTTGAAAACAAATTCAAAAGAGGTCTGATTGGTAAAACTTTATTTATCAAAACCATAGGCAACGATATATTAGTAGTACAAATCTATTTTGATGATATATTATTCGGTGCTACTAATGATTCCCTTGCTGAAGTAGTACAAAATGGATCAATATAAGGTCGCAAAGACTCCTATGAGTTCAACACTTTCACTTGACCATGACAAGGATGGAAAAAGTGTAGTACAAAAGGAGTATCGAGGTATGATCGGTTCATTGTTGTATTTAACTACTAGTCGACCTGACATTATGTTTAGCGTGTGCATGTGTGCAAGATTTCAAGTTGATCCTAAAGAGTCACACTTGATAGCTGTGAAAAGAACTTTTTGGTATCTCAATGGCACTAAGGATCTAGGGTTATGGTACCCACGTCAAAGCTCGTTTCACCTTGTTGGCTATTCAAATGCAGACTTTGCAAGTTATAAGGTCGATAGGAAAAACACTTCTGGATGTTGCCAATTCTTAGGATCATCCCTAATCAGTTGGCATTCCAAGAAGCAAATTGTCGCCCTATCCACATCCGAAGTTGAATATATAGCTGCAGGAGCCTGTTGTGCACAAATTCTATGGATTGCTCAACAAATTCGTGATCTTGGCTTTGATTTGAAAGGTATTCCTATAAAATGTGATAATACTAGTGTTATTTCTATAACCAAAAATCATGTGCAGCATTCAAGGACTAAGCATATCGATGTATGGCATCACTTCTTACGTGATCATGTTGAGAAAGGTGATGTTTCGATCTCTTTTATATCTACTAACTTGCAGCTTGTAGATATCTTTACCAAGCCTCATCTTGAAGAGCAATTTAATTTTTTTAGATTGGAGCTTGATATGTTGAACAAGAAAGAATTAATGTAGGGGGAGTAAATTATTTTATTTTCTCCTTCGTATGCAACCCAATTATCTTTTTCAAGGGCCTTGAAATGAGATTCAAGGGTAAATTGATTTACACGGATAATTTAGGAATTCATATCTTTTAGATATTCAAATTTCTAAATTTTTTTAAGAGTTTTCTTTAAAAGGTATTTTAAAAGGCTTTATTTTCAAATTCAAAGAATTTTGAAAAGTGGTTGCAAAATTTATGGAAAGAATTTTAATCAACAATGATTCTCCCAAGATTTTGATTTTTTCAAGATCTTAGTAATCTTACGTTGATGTGACTTCTTCCCTTAAATATTACTTCTCTTCTTTCTTTATCTCTTCCGCTTCATCTTCTCTTTGCAAACTCTGTGTTTTACTCTTTCAATTTTTCACAAATCCGCTTTCTCTCTCTCAAAATTTTTCATGGCTTCCAAGAGATCTTTAGTTGATGATGCCGCATCATCGGCCCCAAAACGACAAAGAGTTGTTCAGATCTCTTCCGACTCAGATGCTGACTCAAGCTCCGGTTCGGATTCAAGCTCTAGTTCCCCATTTCATATGGATGATGCAAAAATCTTTGCCAAGACGGGTCTTCCCTCACACTGGTTTGTAAGTCAGATAGCTGTCAAGAAATGGCTGACTGAGTTCAACGAACGGAATGAATGCATGTGAGAATTAGTCGATCGCGAATTAGTCACATGCCTCTCCCTACCAGGGCTTGAAGTGCTTCAAGCAAGTTCTATCTGGATTCTTCTCAACCCATGGGAGACATCCTTCCCTAGATTAACCAAGTTATTCTACATCAACTTATCTGCCAGAAGAGAAAGGGGAGAACTGATTCTAGATTTTGTCGTTAAAGGTAAGAAAATCACTATTACCTCTGAGATTATTGTTGATATTTTTGGCCTTCCTCACTACGATTCTTTTGACCACCCTACCCCTGCTAGAACTATTAAGATGGCCAAAGAACAGTTTCTTTTACCCAATGCACTACCAAAACCTACCACCACTTGTTTAACCCTTGAAGCCAGAATTGTTTGTACTCTTTTGGTTAGATTTGTGGTACCAAGGGTTAACAGCAGAGATGTGCTGATAAATTATCCCAGTCATTACCACTTACCATATGGAAATTTGCTCCCAAAAATCTTTCAACACTTTTCGATAGATTATTCTAATGAGGAGAAACATTTTGTTTGTTGAGAACTGGATGAGGAATTCTTTGACAATATGGGGATTAGTAGAACTTCCACTGGGGAATAGGTTATAAAGGAGAAGTCAGCATGGAATTATACCACTGTACAGTGACTGGAGGTTGTAGAAAGAGGATTGGACTCTTTGAGAAGTGATCTTGTTTTCTTCCGGTCAACAGTTACTGACCAACTAGACAAAACACAAGACCTACTAGGCATTTTAAATCAGAAAATTAACTAGATATTTCATGTAAAGACTCTTTATTTGACAGTTGCCAACAACATCAAGCCCTTAACAGAAGAAGATGGTCAATCCACCACTAAGGTTGTTGAACAAGTCATGTCTCAATGCTATAATATCGTCAAGGATCGTCCTATAAGACAACCATCGTTTGAGGATCCAGACTTTTTGCATGTTTAAGAATTTGGAGTTGTCAAGAAATATGACAAGAATTCTTATCAGAGACGAACAAATATTTCCCACAAAGAACATGACCTCCTGAACGCTCAACATCGTTGGAGGAAGATGTGCATGAAGGAGCATCAAGAATGAAGTTCTCTGGATGACCATGACTATCAAGGCCCTTGATTCTGATATCAAAGGCTTGTTTTTGAAAAACATTATTTGTTTTAGTGGTTTTTGTGAAATACTTTTTTGGGTTGTAAACCTTTAAAACTTCCTTGCTTTGACTATTTTTCTCCCTTGTTGAAAGACAAAGAAGGAGAAATAAATGATCCGACATTTTCAATATTTTTTGCATTCTGCATTTTTAGTTAGTTTGATATTCATATATGCATCGCTAACTTTACAATGCAAGAACGAAACATTTGTGTTGTCTTTCATCAAGGGGGAGATTGAAACTCCAGAGGAACTATCCAGAGTTTTATGCTGAGATAAATGCACCTAGGGTCGATGAGTAGATATTAGTGCTATCTTGGTGAGTATATGATTATATGCTTACGTGTTTATATGCCTTGATGTGTTTATTCCATGCTAGCTATGATGTGATTTATGATCTTCTTAGATCTTGATGTGCTAGCGTGACGTACGATTATAGCTGGAAATGGTTCTTTCCTCCATGCTATTTGAGTGTGATTAGGATTCAGCTGGAGATGGTTCTTTCCTCCATGCTACCCTGATGGACATAGTTTATTGCAGATGTTATTCCTCCATGCGATGCATATGATAATGATTTGGCTAGAGATGTGCTTCCTCTATGCCTTGTGATGTGATATGGCAAGAAATGTGATTCCTCTACGCCTTTGGGTAGCGTTATGTCCCTGTTTTCTAGAGTTGATGATTCCTCCATGTTCATGTTTGAGGTTATAGATTGTTATAGGTTATGACCTTCTGAACGGAGATGTGATACCTCCGATAGAGAGAGAGAGTTATACCTCGGCTTATGGGTCCGATAGGATTTGAGGTTTTGCAAGTTTCGTGACGAAACTTGTTTTCAGGTGGGTGAGATGTAAGAGCCTAGTTGCTGAGTTGTTGAGTTGTTGAGAGTGTGGGCCGAGGACCCAAATTAGGCCTAGACCCTGCGTGACCCAATGGCCGCCCCTGCGGTTTTCCTGGGCCGCACCTGCGCCTCACAAGGTCCGCCCCTACGGCTCAGTGTGGCTGCAGCCATCTTCGTTGACCCTTTGACTTGTGCTTTACCCTTTTCCTCCCTTTATAAGCTTCTTATCTCTCCCTTCTATTGAGGGTTCTTCATTGCAGCTCCATCTCTCTCCCTACGTACATATTCTCCTCTCTTCTTCCTTTAGATCTCTTCTTGAGTTTCCTTGAGTTTTGATTGAGTTTGAGAGCATATGAGCTTGGCCTTGTGGCTGATTTTTTATGGTTGTTGTTGTTGAGCTTTGTGTGAGTCAGCCTGGTGTTGCGGTGTATCTCCTTCTAATTTGAGTTCAGCTTGGTAAGCTTTTATGGCTTCTTTTCTTTCTTTTTTCATTCTTTCATCTTCTCTCCTCTTCTCCTCTTCTAGCTTAGATTCCCTTAGATTTGATCTTGCTCCAGCCATGAATGGCATATGTTGATGTATATATATGTATGTTTCTGTATGTATGTGTGTTGGATGAAGAAGGATTGAAGGAATCGAAGGAAGAAGTGAAGAAAGGGGTTGACTTGGTGTCTTTGATGTCCAGCCGCCCCTGTGCCATGATAGCATGTATTATTGTCCATATTTTGTGATTGGTTTAGACGTTTTATCTTCATAAATCTCCATGTATGGATGTGTATTCTTTTATTATATTGTTGTTTTGTCTACCTTTGCGGGAATCGAGGTCTACACCTAGTATCGTTGTAATTGTAGGGAAAATGGCACGTTTTTTACCAAAATAGAGCTAAGGAAGCTAAGGAGTCATTGGAGCTACTTTCTGGATCATTGAGGAGTTATAAGAAGATCTCAAGAAGCATGGAAATGATTTAGAAGATAGATTTTTGGACCAAATTAGAGAGTTTTACTCTCAGCTGAGACTCGCCTCGGTTAGCTACATTACCACCTCGACCGAGGTGATCTTCAGGAGTGTTTGGACCAAGGCAAAGTGATGACCGGACGCGAGATCTTCATTTTTGGCTGAGATCTTCTATTTTTGGAAAGTGAATATCACATATTTTTTACTGGATTTCTGGAAGGAAGAATATCTTTTGGCTAATATAATTTTAAAGATATGGAGATATATTTTAAGGAAATTATCTTTTTAAGATATTTTATCTTTGAAAGATAATTCTCCTATATATATGGGCTGATTTTATGGAGTCAGCTATCTCGGAAATTCCGGATCAGTGGAGCATAGTTCTCTAGAGTTGAAGGAAGTTTGGAAGGAAGTTTAGAAGGTTGAAGATCAAGGAAGAAAGAAATCTAGTTCAAGTTGGCTTTAAAGGAAGTTTGTAAGATTTTCTTAGTTGGTTTGGTTTTGTTGTCTTTTCTGATTGTGATTGAAGAACGCAGCTTGTTTGTTTATTTGATTGATTTATTCAGTTATATTGAGATCTTTGTGTTAAGGTTTTCTTGTTTGAGTTTTGATTCCTTTCTCATATATTTGAATAATGTTATCATGATGATTGTTGGCTAAGTTCTTTATGCGATTCTAGGGTGATTGGTTGAAAGTTGTGGGAAATACGATGATAGAATGATCTTAATCCCAGTGAACCCTGAAAGCTCGAGCCTTTACCTTAACTGACGAACACCTCGGTCAGTCATTGAACATCTCGGCCGGGATGGGATATTACTGAATGAGGCGAGCCCTTTCCTGATCCTTATCTGAGTTGAGGTTTCAGGTTGCCAAATTCTATCCTTGTTATACCTTTCCTGGTTTAATGCAAGCCTAGGATGAGACTTACCCGGTGATTCCTTTGCTTGTTTACCCAAGATCATGAGTGTAGGTAATAAAGGTTTATCCTTATTTGGGTTTGAGTGTGCCTTCATCCCATCTTTGAGAGTTAGCCTGAGACTTACCCAGTAAAGGTTGATTCTATCCCCTTGGGTGGTGTGTTGGTTTGAGATTATAGTTCATTTCCTTAGTATCTTGAGACTTACCCGGTAAAAGGATCTTTGGTTTGGAATAGTGAGTAGTGAGACTTACCCGGTGATCTATTCCCACCTTAGAAATACCTTCCCTTTGTAAACCTCACCTTTGTCCACGTTATCCTTCGAGATCTTGAGTCGGAACCAAAACTGGATGCTTTTATCCCAAGAATCCGCATTTTCTTTACCTGGTTATTACATCATCTTTGATAGCTTTGCTTGTTGCGTGTTTGTTTATTGACAACCTGAATTACCGAGCTTTGTTTCACCATAGTCCTTCTGTTCAATCCTAGAATTCTTGCTTTTATTACAATCGATCTGTACACTGCGGGTTCGCTACTTGCAATTATTCTTGGTATAAATTTAAAGCTATATCGTTCACCACATACACACGTATGAGAGCGAACAAGTTTTTGGCGCCGTTGCCGGGGACTTGGTCAAGACCAAGTTCGGTTTCGGTTGTGTTTTGGGGCTATTGCCCTTGTTGCTATTGACCACTTTACTTGAGTGATTTTGCAGGATCTTTCCTTAGGTTTATGCAAAGAACTCATGTTGGAAAGGAAATCGTTTCATACGATCCCGAACCAGAAAAGACCTACAAGCGCAGATTGAAAGAAGCTAAGATGGCCGATCAAGACAATCGCGGTCTTGAAGCCGAACTGAAGGAGGTATTGGTACAACTACGTAGTAAAGAAGAGTTACAGCGAGAGACAGACGAGACTCGCGCAAGAACTGAATGAATTGAAGCTGACATGGCCGCTCTAAGGGCTCAGTTTCTACCTCGACCGCTCCCAGATGCTCGACCGAGGCAAGATCCAGTCCTAGTTGCCCCGGCCGAGATACACCCACCACCTCGGATGCCAGTCCGAAGTGTTCTTTTTTGCTGGAGTTCCACGAACCCTAGGTCAGAGGATGGACCCCAATCAGCAAGTCAAGCGTCCAAGGAGTCAACTTAGGTGATCCAGCTGAGCATGATTATGAACTTAGACCTCAAGTTCTAACCATGATTTGACAATGTCAATTTGGAGGTTTGGAGAGAGTCTCCGCATCAACATTTGCAAAACTATGAGATATTGATGGAGACTTTGAGACCATCAAGAGTGGAGAACAACAATTACAAGTTGAGGCCTTTCTACTTCTCTTTGAAAGACAAGGCGCTTGCTTGGTATCAATCTCTTCCCGCTGGAAAAATCAACACTTGGGAAGAGATGACGACGAAATTTCTTACTAAGTTCTTTCCCCTTTCTAAGACCGTTGAATTCAGGGGAAAGATCAATGCTTCTATTATGAAGGACAAAGAGAGCTTGTCCAAATCATGGAAGAGATTCAAGGATCTTTTTTTGGATTGCCCACATCATTGGATTCGAAAGATCGAGTTGCTGGAGATATACTTCAAGGATTTGGATGGAGATACTCAATTCAAGCTCCAATTACTATCCGCCGGCACTTTCATGGATATGCCGATAGATGAAGCTTGGGATTTCATTGAAAAGTAAGCTTTACACATGGAGAAGTACTCCCGTGAAAGAGCTGAAGATGGAGCAAGGAGAGTTAGCTTCGAAGACACATCATCAAATGGAGCTCAACTCACCTCGCATAGCATTGAAGTAAAAGCATTGAAGGAGCTTTTAGTAGCTCAAACGATGAAGGAGCAAGATGGTGGATACCAAGGAAGAAACAACTATCAAGGGCCGCGGAACAACAACAACAACAAGAGAAACTCCAACAACAACAATTGGAGATCTAATCAACAAAATTCCGGTAACCCTTATTCTCATCCTGAAAATGCTCTTAATGCCCCCTCTTCTTCTTCTACTACATTGAGAAGTCAAGAGCCTGCATCAAGTTTGTCCCAGCCAGTGGCGGAGACAGGGGTGGGCTTGACTGGGCCGTCGCCCACCCCAGCCCAAAAGTAAATTTTAGGCCCAAAGTCCAAATACTGAAGACAGAGAAAAAAAAATTATGTTGTTAAATTGCCTTTTGTGTTATTTACGCCAAGTTGTACAAGTGGTCCCCTCCTAAGTTACTGCACACTACAGTCATTAATATTTTTTTAAGATTTTCTTTCTTCATTGTTTTTATCAATATTTTACCTTTACTAATTAAATTTAATAAAAGTTTGATTATAAAATTTAGTAATAAAGTAATTAATATTTAAACTAAATACGTTATTAGATAAGTAATATATATATATATACAATTTTTTTTAGTTTCTTTATTTTCACTTGGTTCAACTTTTCTTTTTCTTTTTTAAATTAAAGATATTTTACTATTAAAATTGATTTAAAAAATTGTTTATTAACAAAGTTATAATGGTCAAAATCGCTACCATATAGTTGAGTTAATTTTAATTTTCATTTTAATGTGCTTGAAAATTTTAAATATTTGTTGCAATATATATTATAACTAAATAGTTTGTAATTTCTATTATTATTTTAACTTTAAATATAGCCCACTCTTATAATTTTCTGGCTCCGCCCCTAGTCCCAGCCACCAAAGAAACCAAACGTTGTGTTGGAGGCAATTTTGATCAAGCTCAACGCTATGGAGACATCTATGAATTCATTCTCGAAGGCACAAAAAGCCTTAGAGCAACAATTTTTCAACAAGACGATTGAAGCGCCAAGAAATCCTAGGAAGCTCCCTGCAGGGACAGAGAGCAACCCTAAGGGACAGATTATGGCCATCACGACAAGTAGTGGATTGAAGACTGCAGATCCAGTACCTCGGTCGAGCCCCGACCAGATGAGGAACACCTCGGACCAAGATCAAACAAGGAACACCTCGCTCGAGGTGCCAACCGAGATGGAGCCCTAGAAAGTGAAAGAAAAATCTGAAATTTATGTTCCACCTCCTACTTATAAACCACCACTCCCATTCCCTCAATCAAGGGCGAGGGCACATCTAGACAAGCACTTTGATAAGTTTTTAGACCTGATGAATAAGCTACATATTAAAATTCCTTTCATTGATGCCATTCTAGGAATGCCCGCCTATGTGAAGTTTCTGAAATAGATCTTATCAAGGAAGAGGAAACTGGAAGATTTTGGTGTAAAGATGACATCTAGATCTTCGGAGCTCATTCAAATCATGAAGGAGAAGATGTCACCTAAATTGAGAGATCCCGGTTCATTTTGCATTCCCATCCAAGTTGGGCATGTGACTTATGATGCATTATGTGATCTAGGAGCCAGCGTGAGCATCATTTCATTGGAGCTATGTGAGAAAGTCGGACGTGGAGAGCCCAAGCCGGTGAAGATGACGTTATACATTGCGGATCGCTCCATTACCCGTCCCGTGGGTATTTTGGAGGACATTCCCATCAAGTTAGGTAATTTCTACATACCTATAGACTTTGTTGTGCTTGATATTCCCGCAGATTATCTCATCCCTATCATTCTCGGGAGACCATTTCTAGCAACTTCGGGTTGCAACATGGATTGTAAGAACGCAAAGTTGAAATTCAACATTGGTGGAGATCATGTGGAGTTTGCATTGCTGGCTGCAATGAAAGGACAGCCGCTGGAGGATGACATCTTCAACATCTATGATGAAGAAGAATCTAGAGAATTGGTGAGCTCTATCCTTATTAAAGATCATCTTGAAAAAGTTCTTAGTTTTAATTTAATGGAGGAAGGTATAGATGTCTCTTTTGATGAAGATGTACGAAGCTTGGAATAATTGGAAGCATATCCAGGAGCTAGATTTGATAAAGTGATTCAGGAGAAGAAAATCACGTTAGGTTTCAGTTCCAGTTCAAGTACCTAAACCGAGTTACTTTTTGGAATAAGCGATGTGTTCCTATCTGAAGAACATCTCGGTCTCCCACCTCGGATCCCGACTGAGACAGCAGGCGAGATGTTGTCAACTAAGGACAACAAACCTTTTGATTTACTCTCTGATGATCATTCACAGTTGGTGGAGCACTGGCTTCGCCAAGTTTCTAATGGTAAAGAGCCTTCGTATGCTGATATCGTCAATTACCTTGTTTGTCAAGAAGTACCTCCCGGAATGACGTACGTGACCGAAGGTATTTCTATGGTCGTCTATACCCAATCAAAAGTAAATCCAAACTTAGCACCAAAAACAAGTATAGTGGTTAAGTAAGGGTTGAACCCAAGAGAGTTAAGGTGTTTTAGATGCAATTATCGATTAAAGTAACAAGTAACAAAGCGGGGGTTGGTTGAATTGATGCGCACAAAAACTTATGAAAACGATTAATGCGACAAGTAAGATAACGATGGATGAATCTACACTAGGTTGATTCTAAGCATGCGATTGCTACTTTGGTGAGTTCCTTTTACAAGTTTTCAAGTAATCTCCCGTCTCGATCATATATAAGTGTTGAGCCAACCGGCATCAACACAACTTAACAGGTTACTGTTCCGTAAACCTACAAGAACAAATAACAAGTTAGCTTTCAAACAAAGACGAAGGGATATAAAGAGAAGATTAAAACCGGTAAACTTATCTTTATTTTTGTGTTCCTTTTCTTTAAGTAATTACAACCCGTTATTACTTAAAATTGCTACTAGATTAAAGACCTGAACCCGGAACCTATTAATCTTAGTTGTTTGCATGCACTTTAGAACCTAAGGTGATCAATCTCAAGCAATAGTAAACATGCAATTAGACAATGGAGATCAAGGAAACACAAAGCATTACTGAATAAAAACTTATATTAAAAAGAACTTACAACCAAAGCAACAGCGCAACTTCAAACCAACCCAATGTAGCAAGGGCGTTAGCAACTCATTACAAAGGTAGCAAGATAATCTAAGTGGATAATTTATTGGATAACACGATGGATCCTTCTAGCAATCAACCAAGGACTATTTATACTACAAAAGATACTAAATAGGAGTACATGACCGGCCTAAAACAACCACCTTTAATGCCATAAAGGTGGTGTAAACAGCCGGAGTAAAGCTTCTGACGTTAAACCGCAGGGGCGGCCTTCAGGTCCGCAGGGGCGGTGAAGGAAAAAACGCTTGATCTTCTTCATGGCCGCAGGGGAGGCTAAGTGCTTCCGCTGGGGCGGATCTTCAATGCTCTTCAAATGTCTGACCCTTCGACTTCTTGACGTTTCTGATGCCAAGCCGCCGGGGCGTCCCTATGTCAACGCAGGGGCGGTGACACAGCCTCTTCGTCTTCCAGCTCCCAGGTTGAGGCGCGGGCAGAGGTGCAATGGAAGGTGCAAGGGAACTGGTCTTCGTCTCTTCAGGGCAGGTCACCGCAGGGGCACCAAGGAGTGGCGCATGGGCGGTGACACACTTCATGGCTGGCGCTAGTGAAGGCGCAGGGAGTGTTCCGGTGTAAGGCGTCACCCGCAGGGGCGGTGGCAAGGCTCCGTTGGGGCGGTGAGGCAACAGAAGCTTTGCTTCGTGATCGATCTTCACTCCTAAGTGCTTATAACTCCTTCCTTAGCTTCTTTTAGTCTTCTTCTTCTGGACCAAGGAGTTAGTAGCATAAACCAACACAAATGCAATAAAAAGACTCTAAAAACTATCCGAAATGATAGTGATTCCATCACCTATCAAACTCCCCCATGCTTAGACCTTTTACTCGTCCCGAGTAAAACAAATGACAGCAACTAGACTCAAAGGCCTCAGGAAGCATAGGTAACCAAGAAAGACAATGAAAACAAGAGAAAAGCCAAGAAAGAAAGAAGGAAAAGAGAGGAAATGTGAGAAAAAAGGGAGAGATTGCCATCCTTATTGCTCCAAGAGTGGCCTACCCGGACAACCTCCTTATGACTCCCCTTCTTATGTCGCCAAACGCCGGAAGGGAATCCTACACTCGGTGCCGCTCATTTTGCCAAGGCGCCCTTTCGGGTTTTCACCTTGCCGCTCTTCTTCTTTTGATGATCTCACTTTAACTCACATCCCTCAAGTCCAAATTTGCACCAACCTAAGGTTGGTCGTACTACCTTCTTTTTGCCTAAACCACCCTTTCAGGTTTTCGGTTTATCCAAGGATTTTTTATGCCTCTTTTCATTTTCTTTGGCTTTTTCTTTTTTTTTTTTACTGAATTTCAATCTGAATTCAAAATGCAAAACAAAAGCAAAACAAAACAACTCAAACTCAAATGAACTATACAAGCAATGATAATGTCCTCCCCCCATACTTGAAGTAAACTTTGTCCTCAAAGTGGAAATGAGGCAAAGATAAATGTGGGAGAAAGGAAGAGAAATGTACCCCTCAGTGGGATGGTCCGGATGGACCACCTGGACCCACCTCCAGTGGGTAAGGGAAATGGCAGAAGAAGTGCTCCTGCCGGCGGTAGATGTCATCTATGCGGTCCTGCTGAGCTGTCATCCGACGACCAAAAGAGGTCTCAAAGCTGGCTTGCCAAGCCAGCTGCTGAGCCTCCATCTGCTGCTGTTGGGCCGCCTGCCAAGCCTCCTGCTGCTGGTCGAAATGGGAGGTCATGGAGGTGGCAAAGTAGGTCTTCCAGCTCTGCTGCTGCTTCAGCATAGTCCGCAGGTAATCGGACTACCATGTCCAGTGCTGGGTCGTCATAGACGCCATCTGAGCCTGAAGGCTCGCAAGGGCCGGATCCTCCTCTGATGTTGCAGTGGGCATCTTCTCGTCATCTGGGATGGGCAGGTACTCCTCTTGATGTGCCCGGGTGGAGCTAGCGGCATGCCTCTCCATAATGGCCACTAGTGGCCTCCTCGGCATGAAGGGGTCTGCCAAAATGTAGACCTCAGAGAGCTCATCTCCTAGTGGTAGAGGCCGAGGGAGATAGGTGAGGTGGCTCCCATATGCATGGGAGATCCAAAATAGGTTCTCCCCGTCCCGCCGGAGGAGCTTGCACCTCCTGAGCATCCCCTCAGTGTAAAGAGGAGCCTCCAGCCCGTCCTCTAGCTCGGACAGGTCCATCACCTGTGAGGCGATCAAGGAGATCACCCCACCGCCGACAATGTCCCTCGTCTCGTCCCTCCTAATCCGCTTCAAAGCGGCAAGGAAAAGGGACGGCTAATCCATCACCTTCTAGCTCTGTGGAAGGCAGGAGTAGAGCAGTGGGAGGTCCTTAAGGGCGACCTTGTTTTCCTCTTTGTGTCCACAGAAGACACTCATGAGGATCTTGGAGATGAGCCTCAAGCTGGGGTGAGTGAGTTTGTTGGAGTACTCACCCCTAACATAGAATTCTGACCCGGTAGCTGCCTGCCAAAACTCACACAGGTCCGGGGTCAGGACTGGATCCCACCAGTTTGCAAAGAGGTTGAGAGTTACCCCAAAGGCCTCTTGTAGATCGGCAAAATCAAGTGTGTATTTCACCTTGTTGAACTTGAAGGTGAGGCCGATACACACATGATCTTCCTTCTCCACTGTGAAAGTGGAGATGAACTGTCTGCTGAGCTCGGGATATGTTGGAGCACTCTTCTGTAGGAAGTCTCCGAGCCCAGCATTTGCCAAAAAAGCTTGCATGCTCTCCAGCATGCCTAGTTTCTCCAAAGTAGGAATATGCAAAAATCGAGTTGCATACACAACTCGATCCTGCACAATCCTGTAACGCTCCTTCTCTGCTTTGGTCATCTTGTATTTCCTTGGTGCTTCCATTCTTGAAGATGATTGAAGTAAAGGATTAGTAATTGATGAAACAGGGAAAAGAAATCGACCTTTCTGATGTGATTTCCGCAGGGGCGGCTGTGCAGCCGCAGGGGCGGTAAGGTGCATGTGCCGATGCTTGCAGGTGTATGTGCCGATGCTTGCAGGCGCGGGGGCGGGAAAAGTGCAGGGGCGATTTCTGGGTTACAATGGAAGTGGTGTTGCTGAGGCCGCTCCGGTGACTTCGTTGGTGGTGTAGTCGCCGCTGACGGTGTAGCTGGAGTGGAATGTGCGAAGTGGGTGAGGATGAAGGTTGTAGGGATGTAAGAGAGTAAGGAGGTAGTAGGAGAGGGTGGCACAGGGGCGTCGCGTCTGGTGGCTGGTTGTCGGAGGAGGCGCAGGGGCGTCGATGAGGTGGTTAGTGAGCAAAGGGACACAGGAACGTGAGTGTGTTGTGAGGGAGTAGGGTTTAGAGGGTTTCGTGTGTTTGGTGAAGAAGGTTGGTGGGTGGTGTGTGGTAGGTGTAGGCATTTTCGAGATCCGCTATTTTTTCTTTTCTGGGTAAATCCGTAGGGGCAGGTGATTGTCTTCGCGGGGGCGGTGACAAGGGAGAGGGGTCACGCAAGCTCAGCGCCGGGGGCGGCGCCGAGGATGCGTGTCAAGGATGGCCGCCGAAGGGGCGATGGGATGTCACCGCGGGGGCGGTGACCAGTATGTTGCAGGCGCTGGCCCAGCGTCGGGGGCGGCGCTGGGCAAGGGTGTCACCGCAGGGGTGGGGACACTGAGCCGCAGGGGCGGGGACAGTGAGCCGCAGGGGTGGGGACACTGAGCCGCAGGGGCGGGGACACTGAGCTGCAAGGGCGGGGACACTGAGCCGCAGGGGCGGTTTCTTGACATAGTCTCCTCTTCGTATTCCTTCGAGTTGCCTCCCGAGAAGCGCCTTTGTCTTACGTCGTTGGCTCGACGTAAGATTTCTACATCTCTGACTATGCTTCCTCCAGCACCATCTCGTCAATCGGATCGTTCTTGACTCCTTCAAGGTAAAGCTTTAGCCTTTGTCCGTTCACCTTGAACACCTTGTGCGTTTGAGGATCATAGAGATCCACAGCTCCGTGAGGGTATTGTTCGCCACTTAGCGTGCGTGCAAATAAGCTTTAAATTTATAAAACTAGAAATCAAGCAAGCGAACCCGTAGTGTACGGATCGACGTAGTTAAGCAAGAATTTCAGAGTATCGAACACAGGGATTTGGGGGGAACAAATTCAATTGCAGATTATCAAGCAAGTAGATGTAAGAGCTTTGCAAATTATTAGGAAAACAACAATCCTAAAGATCCAAGTATCCAGTTGTGGCTATCGATTCAAGATATACTAATGATATAAGGACAGAGTTAAGATATGCAAAGGTATGCTAATGTAAGGTAATCGTACGGTGAAGTTCCAAAAACCTTATATGACTCACCTACAAGACACTCTCTATAAAGGTTGTTGAGGCTTCAATATAGAAAGATTCTAAAGGTAAGAATTAATGTCAAATACCCAAACTTGTAATCCAAGGATCAAGACTAACTAAATCGATTAAGGTTGTGACACTCACAATCGAGGTAGAGGTTGTTGAGGCTTCACTACCACCTAGAAAAGGCAAGCCTAAACTAAGTTAAAGCAAATCTTTAACTTTGGATCAAAGTAAAAGCAAGTTCGTAGACTTAAGGGAAATCACGGTTAGTTCTTGAGGTTCCACGGCCGTGGACTCAAGAACAGGCCGTAATTTAAGGTTGTCGGCGATTCTCTCTAACTCTCAGGGTCCAATCTGTTTACGATCGATCTATCATCATCTAAGCCACAACTATCAACCCTTCACCTTAGAATTGTTAAGGGTTTTTAGCCAACAATAGTCATAATGATATCAAATTCAAGATTTAAAAGATTGAAAGATGAAAACTTCCGAAAACTTTCAATAAACTTCCAACCAATCTCAAAGTCACAATCAGGAACAAATATCATTACTAGATTCGGAATAGAACAAACAAACACAATCTTAGATAAGAAGGAAGAACGGGATGTCAATCCGTCTTCTAAATCAAACCTAAACAAGAAGAGGAATCTTCTTGCGAATACTCTTCCGAATCTTCGATCTTCCGTCAATCCGGAAATCCCGATGATAAAGCGCAAAAATCTCCTAAACACAATCTCCGCCAAGTGCGAGATTAGGGTAATTCCAAGCGTAAACGTTGGATGCGTCTATGCATAAGCGAAGGTCTAAAGCGAGGTGACGGAATCTCTCTTCGTCCGTCCTTTTATAGGGTATGATGAAGTAGCGGCCCGGCCCAATCCTTTTAAAAGATCGTGGCTTAAAGTGTGGCGAAAAAGATCGCCAAGATCACGGTCATGGAAGGTTCCACGACCGTAATTTAGAGCGTGGAATTCAACACGGTTTGAACACATGATTCCACGACCGTAGAAGCCACTGGAATGAATCACGCTTCACTTGCTAGGGTTCCACGGCCGTGGAACTGAACGTGGAAAGTAGTACGGCCGTATTTTAGAGCGTGGTTTAGGGCAAGAACGTGATTCTTCCCTAGCCTCGTGCATTCCATAAGTTGACACTCCTTTTGCTCCTAAGAATGTCCTCAATCCATGGACATGTCAAACAATTCCATCCTTGCTCGATTCCGTTCGAAAATAGCTCTCAATCACCTATAATCAACATAAAGCTTGTGTAGACATCCATATCGACAATATAGGCAAACTAGCTCACAAATGCAACAATGCTCAATCAATGACTATCAATATAAATCAAATACGCTTAGAAAACGTTCCTAAAATATCACAATATTTCATGCTAACAAATAACCCCATACTTAACACTTGCTTGTCCCTAAGCAAGGTCTTTCAAAAGCATTAAAACAAGAGTTAGGATGAAATATGTGTACCTTCTCAAAGCAATACTTCTTTTGGATGAATGTGCCTTCTAAACAGTAGATCATTCTCAAATCTTGCTTCAATCGTTTATAAGACTTTTATACACTTAATCAAAGAGTAAAAAGCAAAGAAAACTCATGAATCAATCAAACTTCCATACAAACATCATAACCCTTAAACATTATCAAAATCAATCATAGGAAACTTCAATTTAGATCACCAAGTCATATAACATTCTTTTGATCTTAAGGACTTCCAAAGAAAAAGGTCTAGAATGTGGAAAGGGAAGGAAACTTTAAGGAATATGGTGCATGATTCCGGGAAAGTGGACAACTACTCCTTCTTCTTTTGCGGTTTCCGCAACAACTTCAACTTAGAGCTTCGCTCTCTTCCTTTCATTTTTCGACTTTACTTTTGGAGTTATGGACAGAGGTGCACAAAAACCGAAGCCTAGGAGATTGGCGTTTCTCAATTTTTATGAGATGCCTCAAACCCTTAGCGCACATACCATAATCCGCTAGGAATATCGCTCAATCCGACTTTGGCAAGACACAAACACCCGGCTATGTGAATGGTGCCGAGTTACTCATCATCATGATTGACTTCCCCAAACCTACAATTTCTTTCTATTCTTTTGATTGCAAATAATTGCTCTCATGGCCCTCCCACATCAAACATGCCTTTTTCATTCACTTCTCCAAATTCCCGGATAGGTAAAGGAGGTCAATATTTCAATGAGGAGCCAAATGATCAAAGAAAGAAGAAAGAAAAATCGAATTGCCTTAATCATCTCAACAAGAAGTATAAGAACTTATAGTGTGATTTCAACTTCAATTTCTCAACATGATTTAAGTAACATTCATCACATTATGAAACTTGCAAAAAAGGTATAATCAACTCATTTATTTCCTTTTCAATTCACTATTTGTTTAAGCATGCAATTGTCATCAAACTCAATTCACAAGTAGCGATTATCATGGAAATCATCTCAATTCCTTAGAAGCACAAAATTTTTCAAAATTTTTCAATTTTTATGGGTTTTTCAAGTTCTTTTTCATGCAATGCAATAATGAAACATGCAACAATATAATGAACATGCAATGATAGTCTCGATAGAAACAAACATAGTGAGTAAGAGTTATTACAACTTTTAGTCACACCCCACCCCATACTTGGGAAGAACATTGTCCCTAATGTTCAAATAAAAGAAAGAAAAGAAAGAAAAGAAAAAGAAACTCACAAAATGGCGGTGGAGCGGCTAAAGCAAACGGTCATGCAAATCAATCACTGCGGCGCTGGTGGAGGCGGGAATGGAGAGAAGCTAGGATCATAAAACCGCCCAAACTGCTGGCGGTAGACGTCTCTCATCATGTGATCGAGGTCGTATAAGCGTCCATCTCTAGCATCGGCTCGTATCTCCAATGCTCCTACTCTCTCCGAAAGACCAGTAGCCCAATCCGGCATCTGCTCATACCATCCCGGAGCCTGGCTGTACCATGCTGGAGCGTCGGATGGTGCTGGTGCTGGTGCTGGTGCAGATGGTGTCTCTGTAGCCCATGGAGGTGGAGCTCCATACCATGCAGGAGGTGTCTCAGCCCATGTGGGTCTCTCACTCACGCTGGCGCGGCGAGAAGACGAGCCTGAAGCTCTGGCGGGACGTGGAGAACATCTTGGCACATCGGGGGCCGCATCCGGCTGATCCGGAAACGTGCCAAACTCCTGCTCGGCTCCTCCTCCACCCTCAAACTGATCCCTCATCTCCTCCTCCTCAACTACGGGCGGTGGTGGAACATACGGAGGAGCTGCAATCCTGTTCGCATGCATAGCAGCGAACGTCTCCTTCCAATTATGGCGTCCAGCCATAATGGAATACTCCTGTAGCCACTCAATACCCCTACCGGTCCTGCTCTCCCAAGGCATGGCCGCATAAGGCGGTCCTCTATGTGTGGGGAACATGAGACCTCTAGTCATGAAGGCATGAAGTCCTAAGGGTACGGCTGGTATGCGGGTACATGCAGAAAAATCAACACCCAAACTCCTAGCAAGGTGGGTAACTATCCCACCGTATCCAATGTTTCCCTTCCTCTTGTTCTTGAGCTTGCTCATAGCAGCAGCTAAGAGGGTGGCACAGTCAGCTCGGCGCCCATACAGCATAGAATACAGCAAAAATAGCTCATCCGTCTTGATCTTTTGGGGCGTCTCCGTCCTAGGAAAGAGACACTCCGAAAGAACACGGTGAGCAATCTTCAAGGCTAAGTGGTACATCAACTTAGCCTTGGTTTCAGTAGGTTGCCAGCGGTCCTCGCTGGCGTAGATCATCGCTACCTCCTCCCAAAAGTCCTTGACATAAACGCCACTAGGAAAACAGCCGTTAAAGGTCTCATGGAACCCAAAGAAGGTCCCGAACTCACGAATGGTAAAATCATAGTTTCTTTCCATAAGACGGAAAGAAACTGTCCTATCCACATGGCTGTGCTGAAAAGACGTCACAACCTCCCTCGTAATCTCCTCATACGCGTCTTCTCGGATAGCCGAGAAGACAACTAGTCCGGCTCTATCCAAGAGCCAAGTGAGGTCATCTATGATGTTAAGAGGAGCTAGATCCTCTAACAATAGGTACCTAGGTCCAATCACAGCTCTCTCTTGGATCCTCTCGAATGCATCGAGGTGATCCTCGTGAATGGTCGGGACTCTAGGACTAGGAGGTGAGGGTGATGAAGGTGATGATGGAGGTGAAGGGGAAGAAGGTGGTGGTGCTCTAGAGGAGGAGGAAGAAGAGGGATTACTCTTCCTCTTCTTGTTTTGGTCATTCTTTTTCTCTTTAATCCTCCCTGAAACTCTCCTCACGAAATCCATCACTGGTCAAAATTACGGGTTGTTCTTGCCTTTCCACGGCCGTGGTTCTTCCAGGAACCGTGGTTTGTCTGTTTCTTTTGCAAATCTCAGCAAACAACTCTCAAACTCAACAATCAGGCAGCCCTAGTCTAATTCCTTCCAATTTCGATCAGTTCTTCCTAAAATTTCTAACAAAAACGAACCAAATCGACAAAGATCAAGAGGAGTGGAAAAACCTAGGTTTCGGATTTTAAAATCCGAATTGCGCGTCCCTTGGTGAATTGCCGCTCGATTCGTCGCTTGGATCTTGTTGGTGGTTGAAATTGCTTCGATTTGGGAAGAAGAATCGTTGAAAACGATTAAGGAACGAGGATTTGGGAGGAGGTCGTGGATTCGGCGTTGTGGTCGTGGAAGAGGGTTTTGTGGAGTGGTTTTTGTGAAGGACGTGGTTTATATAGTCACAGGCAAAATTTTGAAAATCACGGTCTGTCGGGGTGTTCCACGGCCGTGGAATTGTACGGAACCGTGATTTTGGTGATTTTTCAAAGGCTTTTGGAAATTACGGTCACTGTAGCTATCACGACCGTGGTTTAGGCCGTGGAACTCTCTGTAATGCTCCAAAGTCCAAGTTTCATCACTTTTCTTCAACATTATCCTTCCCTTTTCCTTTTCCATCGTTCCTACATCCAAAAATACGAACATACCGGAAGAAATCGAAGGCAAAATAAAGCAAAAACATCTATACTAAGCTAAACTATGAATCGAAAACAAAAACAAAAATGCAATACCTTGGGTTGCCTCCCAAGAAGCGCTTTGTTTAAGGTCCGTAGCTAGACCAATCTCGCACTTATTCGAGTGCGGTAGGCGCGAACTCTTCAGCTTGGAGTTCTGGCGTATACTTCTTGAGTCGTTGGCCATTCACCTTAAAGGTTCCGCCCGCTTCACCCCATACTTCAACTGCACCATGGGGGAAAATACGCTTAATTAGAAAAGGTCCAGTCCAACGAGACTTAAGCTTACCTGGAAAGAGACGAAGCCTTGAATTGAAGAGGAGAACTTGATCTCCTTCTTTGAAGTCCTTTGGAATGATATGCTTATCATGCCAACGCTTTGCTCTCTCCTTATAGATCTTGGCGTTTTCATAAGCGTTCAAGCGGAGTTCGTCCAGCTCATTAAGGTCTAGGAGACGCTTCTCTCCCGCTTCCTTCATGCTGAAGTTCAACCACTTGATAGCCCAAAACACCTTGTGCTCCAACTCTACCGGCAAGTGACAAGACTTCCCATACACAAGGTTGTATGGTGTGGTTCCTATGGGAGTCTTGTATGCAGTCCGGTATGCCCACAATGCATCGTCAAGCTTCAAAGACCAATCCTTCCTAGTCCTTGAAACTGTCTTCTCTAAGATTCCTTTGATCTCCCTATTTGAGATCTCAACTTGTCCACTTGTTTGTGGATGGTAAGGGGTAGCGATCTTGTGAGTAACCCCATACTTAGCTAGAAGAGCTTCAAAGCGCGGGGCAATGAAGTGAGAACCTCCATCACTAATGATAGTCCTTGGCGTCCCAAATCGCGGAAAAATGGTCTTGTTAAAGAACTTAACCACCACCATGGCATCATTGGTGGGAGAGGCTATTGCTTCCACCCATCTAGAAACGTAATCTACCGCCAGTAGTATGTATTGGTTTCCACAAGATGATGGGAATGGTCCCCTAAAATCTACTCCCCAAACATCGAAAATCTCCACCTCTTGGATGTTGTTGAGGGGCATCTCATTCCTCCTAGAGATGTTACCTGTTCTTTGACAAGCATCGCAGCAAGAAACAAAGGATTGCACATCTCTAAATAAAGTAGGCCAAAAGAATCCGGATTGCAATACCTTTGCGCTAGTCTTGTTCGAACTAGCGTGTCCTCCACAAGGTAGTGAATGACAATGGCGGATGACACTTTGCATCTCATCTTCCGGCACACATCGCCGAATGATGCCGTCCGGACCTCTCTTAAAGAGGAGAGGCTCGTTCCAAAAGTATTCCCGGACATCCTTAAAGAACTTCTTTCTTTGTGCGTAGGATAATCCGGGTGGTATCTCCTGACAAACCAAATAGTTAACAAAATCAGCAAACCATGGTTCGTTACCTTTGGAGATCACATCGATGCACTCCTCAATAATGTGCAGGTGTTCGTTCGGGAAGGAGTCGTCGATGGGTAAATGGTCGTCCTCTAGATGTGTTAGGCGACTCAAATGATCCGCAACAGAATTTTCTGAACCTTTCTTGTCGCGGATCTCTAGATCGAATTCTTGTAGGAGAAGAATCCATCTAATTAGCCTTGGCTTCGCGTCTTTCTTCGCAAGGAGGTACCGTATCGCAGCATGATCCGTGTAGACAATCACCTTTGCACCTACAAGATAAGAGCGAAACTTGTCAATAGCATAGACAATGGCTAAAAACTCTTTTTCGGTAGTGGCGTAATTGAGCTGCGCTTCATCTAACGTCTTGCTAGCATAGTATATGGCATGGGTTCGTCCTTCCTTTCGTTGTCCAAGAACAGCTCCAATAGCTACGTCACTAGCATCACAGATAACCTCAAAGGGAAGAGTCCAATCCGGAGGTTGGATAATAGGTGCTGAAATTAGAGCTTGCCGAATGGTGTTAAACGCATCCAAATATTCCTGCGAAAACTCAAAAACCGCATCCTTCATCAATAGATTAGTGAGAGGTTTTGATATCTTAGAAAAGTCTTTAATGAAGCGTCTATAGAATCTAGCATGTCGTACAAAACTTCTTATCCCTTTCACCGAAGTTGGGGGAGGAAGCTTCTCTATAGTCTCTATTTTCGCCTTATCCACCTCTATCCCTCTACTAGAGATTAGGTGTCCTAATACAATTCCTTCCTTAACCATAAATTGACACTTCTCCCAATTAAGAACTAGGTTAGTGTCTTCACACCTTTGTAAAACAAGAGCAAGGTTAGAAAGACAATTGTGAAAAGAGAAACCGTATACGGAGAAGTCATCCATGAAGACTTCCATGATTTCCTCAATGTATTCGGAGAAGATGGCCATCATGCACCTTTGAAAGGTGGTTGGGGCGTTGCAAATCCCGAACGGCATTCTCCTGTAAGCGAACGTACCCCATGGGCACGTGAATGTGGTCTTCTCTTGATCATCCGGGTGTATCGGGATCTGAAAGAAACCACTATAACCGTCAAGGTAGCAAAAATGTGAGTGTTGTGCTAACCTTTCAAGCATTTGGTCAATGAATGGAAATGGGAAGTGATCCTTCCTCATTGCATTGTTAAGCTTGCGGTAGTCAATGCACATCCGCCATCCCGTTACGGTTCGGGTAGGAATGAGTTCGTTGTTCTTGTTGGTGATGACCGTCATTCCTCCCTTCTTCGGAACTACTTGAACCGGACTCACCCACTTACTATTGGAGATAGGGTAGATGATAAAGTTTAAGAATTTCCTTCTTGACAACCTCCTTCATGGTCGGATTCAACCGCCTTTGAGGTTGTCTTGAAGTCCTAAAGTCTTCCTCCATTAATATCTTATGCATGCATAGGGAGAGTTTAAATCCTACTAAATCCTCAATAGTATATCCTAAAGCTTTTCTATGTTTCCTAAGGACAACCATGAGTTCATTATGTTCATCTATGCTTCAATTGGAACTAACAATAACCGGAAAGGTAGAATTAGATCCTAGAAAAGCGTACCTTAGATGAGTAGGAATTGGTTTGAGTTCCATTGCTTTCGGAGCTTCCAATGATCCTTGAGAAGCATCCGATGTCTCCTTAGAAGTTTCTAAGGGTGTTGAATGTGTGGGAGAAGAATCGGAAGAAGTTGAAGAAGTGTCTCGATCACCCCTTTCCACGCCCAAAATTACGGGTTCCTCATGTCCTCCACGGCCGTGGTTTAGGGCGTGGAAGGTGGTCACGGTTGCTCTGCCTTCTCCACGACCGTGTAACCCCCTGGAGTGAGCCACGCTTTGGGTTGTGAGATCCACGGCCGTGGAATATAGCGTATGGCCGCGGATTCTCACGTTTTCTGCCTCATCGTGGAGTTTTTCAAACTCCACTTCACCCATCTCTTCTTGTGCCTCTAAGGCTTCAATTGCCTCATTGCACTCTTCTTCTTCCCCTACATTTGTTAGACTCATAGTAATAACCTTTTGTAAAGGATCGTTGAAGAGAATAGCACTTACCTCCTCCCTAGATAACCCTTCTTCATCTTGGATATCGAATATATCCTCATCAAAGATGGGCTCCTTTAGTAGAGTGGAAAGAACGAACTCTACTTTCTCTTCTCCTATATCAAAAGCGAGTCTACCATTTTTGCAATCGACTATGCAGCCGGAAGTTGCAAGAAACGGTCTTCCGAGTATGATCGGGACTGGACTATCTGCAGGAATGTCAAGCACAACAAAATCAATGGGAACAAAGAATTTACCTAGCTTGACCGGGACGTCTTCTACAATACCGACGGGGCGAGTAATGGATCGATCCGCCATGTACAACGTCATCTTCACCGGTTTAGGGTCGCCTAAACCGATCTTCCTACATAGTGCAAGTGGTATGATGCTCACACTTGCTCCTAAATCACATAACGCATCGTATGTGACATCTCCCACTCCTATGGGAATGCAAAATGACCCCGGATCTTTTAGCTTTGGGGGCATTTTCTCCTTCATGGTCTTGATGAGATCCGAAGAATCCGAACTCATCTTAACCTCACCGAAATCTTCGAGCTTCCTCTTGTTAGAGAGGAGCTCCTTCAAGAACTTGCCATAAGCCGGCATACCTACAATAGCATCAATAAAGGGTATATTAATATGTAGCTTGCTCATGAGTTCTATAAACTTACCAAACTGTTTATCTAGGCGTGCTCTCGCTCTAGATTGAGGGAATGGTAGGGGAGGTTTGTAAGCTGGAGGAGGAACGTAGACATCTTCCTTCTCCTTCCCCTTCTCTTTGTCTTTCTCTACGGGGACTTCAACGAACTTAGGCTGCGGATCGGTGGTAGTCACTCCGCTCCTAGTTGTGATTGCCATTACCCTTCCCTTAGGGTTGTCCTCCGTCTTTCCTGGAAGTTTCCCTTGATTCCTAGGAACTTCCTCCGCATGGCTGAACATTTGGTTTTCTAAAACTTTTTGAGCTTTATCGACCTTAGAAATTTGATCATCAACCTTAATGATGCGGTTCTCCAACCCTTGTAGCTTTCCCAAAATCGTTTCCAACATGGGATCGGGCTTCTCCTTCCCCGAAGTGTTTCCTCCATTAGATGTTTGCCCCTGGATTTTCAAAGGAGTAGAGGAAGAGGAAGGTGGAGTTAGTGAATTAGAATTGGAAGGATAAGAGTTACCGGAATTTTGTTGATTGGAGCGCCAATTGTTGTTGTTTGAACCCCTATTGTTGTTCCAATTGTTGTTCCGGTTGTTGTTATTGCCATTCCAATTGTTCCGGTTGTTGTTGTTGTTGTTGCGGTTTGTGTTCTCACCGCCATTGTTGTTGTTGCCCAAATATCCAACATCCTTGCCTTGTTGCTTTGGAAAGTTGGTCTTGATAGCCTCCTTCAACTCTTTGATCTCATTGTTGAGGGAGAAAATCTGATTTTGAGCTTCATGTGTGAGCTTTGCTCCTTGCTCCACACGATTTCCCTCCGCTTTCCGGTGGGAATACTTCTCTATGACCCTTGCTTCTTCTCAATGAAGTCCCAAGCGTCATCTTCTCTCATGTCCATGAATGTTCCACATGAGAGGGATTGGAGGTTGAATTGCGTCCCTGCATCTAACCCCTTGTAGTAAATTTCCAACAATGCAAGCTTGGATATGCCATGATGAGGGCAATCAAATAACAAGTCCTGAAACCTTTCCCATGATTGAAACAAACTTTCGTTAGACCTCATGGAAAATGCATTGATCTTACCTCTAAGTTCCGCCATTTTGGATGGCGGAAAGAATTTGGTGAGGAACTCCGCGGAAAGGTCTTCCCACGTGTCTAGTTTCCAACTAGGAAGAGCTTGGTACCAAGACAACGCTTTCCCCTTCAAGGAGAAGAAGAAAGGCTTGAGCTTATAGTTGTTGGTAGTAGCGTTCTTCGGCCTCATTGTCTCCATCATACACTCAAAGTTTTGCAAGTGTTGGTGTGGAGATTCAGCGCTTGTCCCGCCAAATTGGTTTTGGCGAACAAGAGTAATAACTTGAGGGTTGAAGCTAAACCCTTGCACATCATCAGCATCAAAGTTCACACCTAGACGGCGTGGTTGCTGCGTTGGATCCATCCTTTGGCCAAGAGTTCTTGGCTCATCATCTACACGGTTCACCCTTACATTCCTAGGTGGAATGCGTCGGTTTGCGGTCGCCCGTGGGGCAAATGGATTCACATTGATCCTTGGATCAATCTCTTCTAACGGTGGCATGGAAGAGTCGCTATCATCAGCGGATGATTGACCCCTATTCGATCTCATCGATCTCCTTGAGGATTTCTTGCTTCCCTTATCCTTAAGGTTGCTTATTTCTATCCTCATCTGGAACATCATGTCCTTCAGATCATTGACTTGGGATTGATGACGATCCATCTCATCCCGGCGCATATTTTCATTCCATTGGAGTTGAGCTTCTTTCTCCACCAACTCCGCTTGAAGATCACGTTCGTGTTTTTTAGCCATCTTCTTTTCCTTACGCTTTTGCCTTAAAGTCCTCTCAAGCTCTTGATCAAGAGGTAAGAGGTCTTCGGTGTTCCTAGACCTGCGCATGCACTCAAAAAGATATCAAACAACGAGAGCAAGCTCCCAAGCTTGACAACCTGCTACTGAATTCAGCCTAGACCAAATCCCCGGCAACGGCGCCTAAAACTTGTTCACCACTTAGCGTGCGTGCAAATAAGCTTTAAATTTATAAAACTAGAAATCAAGCAAGCGAACCCGCAGTGTACGGATCGACGTAGTTAAGCAAGAATTCCAGAGTATCGAACACAGGGATTTGGGGGGAACAAATTCAATTACAGATTATCAAGCAAGTAGATGTAAGAGCTTTGCAAATTATTGGGAAAACAATAATCCTAAAGATCCAAGTATCCAGCTGTGGCTATCGATTCAAAATATACTAATGATATAAGGACAGAGTTAAGATATGCAAAGGTATGCTAATGTAAGGTAATCGTACGGTGAAGTTCCAAAAACCTTATATGACTCACCTACAAGACACTCTCTATAAAGGTTGTTGATGCTTCAATATAGAAAGATTCTAAAGGTAAGAATTAATGTCAAATACCCAAACTTGTAATCCAAGGATCAAGACTAACTAAATCGATTAAGGTTGTGACACTCACAATCGAGGTAGAGGTTGTTGAGGCTTCACTACCACCTAGAAAAGGCAAGCCTAAACTAAGTTAAAGCAAATCTTTAACTTTGGATCAAAGTAAAAGCAAGTTCGTAGACTTAAGGGAAATCACGGTTAGATCTTGAGGTTCCACGGCCGTGGACTCAAGAACAGGCCGTAATTTAAGGTTGTCGGCGATTCTCTCTAACTCTCAGGGTCCAATCTATTTACGATCGATCTATTATCATCTAAGCCACAACTATCAACCCTTCACCTTAGAATTGTTAAGGGTTTTTAGCCAACAATAGTCATAATGATATCAAATTCAAGATTTAAAAGATTGAAAGATGAAAACTTCCGAAAACTTTCAATAAACTTCCAACCAATCTCAAAGTCACAATCAGGAACAAATATCGTTACTAGATTCGGAATAGAACAAACAAACACAATCTTATATAAGAAGGAAGAACGGGATGTCAATCCGTCTTCTAAACCAAACCTAAACAAGAAGAGGAATCTTCTTGCGAATACTCTTCCGAATCTTCGATCTTCCGTCAATCCGGAAATCCCGATGATAAAGCGCAAAAATCTCCTAAACACAATCTCCGCCAAGTGCGAGATTAGGGTAATTCCAAGCGTAAATGTTGGATGCGTCTATGCATAAGCGAAGGTCTAAAGCGAGGTGACGGAATCTCTCTTCGTCCGTCCTTTTATAGGGTATGATGAAGTAGCGGCCCGGCCCAATCCTTTTAAAAGATCGTGGCTTAAAGTGTGGCGAAAAAGATCGCCAAGATCACGGTCGTGGAAGGTTCCACGACCGTAATTTAGAGCGTGGAATTCAACACGGTTTGAACACATGATTCCACGACCATAGAAGCCACTGGAATGAATCACGCTTCACTTGCTAGGGTTCCACAGCCGTGGAACTGAACGTGGAAAGTAGTACGGCCGTATTTTAGAGCGTGGTTTAGGGCAAGAACGTGATTCTTCCCTAGCCTCGTGCATTCCATAAGTTGACACTCCTTTTGCTCCTAAGAATGTCCTCAATCCATGGACATGTCAAACAATTCCATCCTTGCTCGATTCCGTTCGAAAATAGCTCTCAATCACCTATAATCAACATAAAGCTTGTGTAGACATCCATATCGACAATATAGGCAAACTAACTCACAAATGCAACAATGCTCAATCAATGACTATCAATATAAATCAAATACGCTTAGAAAACGTGCCTAAAATATCACAATATTTCATGCTAACAGGTATACTTCGGCTGTTATGAACGGCCCTGTCCATCTCGAACGCAGCTTACTTGCAAAGAGTTTCAAACGTGACTGAAAGAGAAGTACCTTATTACCTACCTTGAAGTCCTTCCGGAGAATGTTCCGGTCATGTCATACTTTGGTCTTTTCTTTGTATGTGGTAGCATGGTCATATGCATCTAGCCTTAGTTCTTCCAACTCTTACAATTGGAGCTTCCGGATTTCTCCTACTTCCTCTATGTTCATGTTGCACTTCTTTACCGCCCACCAAGCCTTGTGCTCTAGCTCCACCGGTAGGTGACAAGCTTTCCCAAACACGAGCCTAAAAGGAGACATCCCGATAGGAGTTTTGTAGGTTGTCCGATATGCCCATAGGGCGTCATTTAGCCTTCAACTCCAATCCTTCTGTCCGGGAGAAACTGTCTTTTCTAGGATGGTTTTTATTTCCCGTTTGGATACCTCCGCTTGGCCATTCGTTTGTGGATGATAAGCAATTGATACTCTTTGATAGACGTGGTACTTCTTAAGGAAAGTCGTGATCGTCTTGGTGCAGAAATGGGTACCCCTATCAGTGATTAAGGCTTTTGGAATTCCAAATCTAGCAAAGATATTTTCCTTAAGAAAAGCTGCAACTACTTTTGAATCATCAGTTTTGGTGGCCTTTGCTTCCACCCACTTGGAAACATAGTCCACCCCAAGCAAAATATATGTTTTCCCGAATGAAGTAGGAAACGGCCCCATGAAATCAATTCCCCAAACGTCGAATATTTCACAAAATATAAGAGAGGATTGGGGCATTTCATGTCTCCTTGAAAGATTTCCTACTCTTTGGCATTTATCACACACTTTGCAAAACTCAAAAAGGTCTCGAAAAATGTGTGGGCAAAAGAAACCGGCATTCAAAACTTTTCTTGCAGTTTTGTTTGCCCCAAAGTGCCCACCACATGCTTCAGAATGACAAAAAGTTAGGACGGATTGTACCTCATTGTCCGGAATGCAACGTCGGATCACTTGGTCACTACAATGCTTCCAAAGGTAAGGATTGTCCCAAACGTAGTGTCGAGCTTCAGCTTTTACCTTCTCTCGTTGTGCCTTGGTGAAGTCTGGAGGATACTCCTTCCTGATAATAAAGTTCACAATGTCAGCAAACCAAGGCCTAAAAGAATGGAGCTTAAGACAAACCTCTGTCGATAATTCCGCAGGGGCGCCTAGAATGAGCCGCATGGCGGCTGGCCGTAGGGGCGGCTGGTGTGAGGCGCGGGGCGGTTATACAACAGAGAGTTGTGTAAAATGTATCGTCTGGAAAACTTTCAGCTATCTCTCTTCCTTTTCCTGGATCTTCCTCCTCTTGCACTAGCCTGATCAAATGATCGGCCACGAAGTTCTCAGCCCCCTTCTTGTCCCTTATCTCTAGGTTAAATTCACTTAGAAGGAGCACCCAACGGATCAATCGTGGCTTTGCTTCCTTCTTTGCCATGAGGTACCTAAGAGCTGCATGGGCAGTGAAGATAATTACCTTTACCCCAAGTAGGTATTGCCTGAATTTCTCAAGAGCAAAAACCATCGACAACATTTCCTTCTCGGTGATAGAGTAATTCCTTTGCGCTCCATTGAGTGTCATAGACGCATAATGGATCACATGGGAAGCCCATCCGTCTTTCTTGCAATCCTCATCTACTATGAAGGTGGCGTCTTTCTTGAGCAATTCACATAGGGGTGACGAGATCTTTGAAAAATCTTTGATGAAATGTTGATAGAAACCTGCATGACCAAGAAAAGATCGGATTTCCCAAACATTAGTAAGATAAGGTAAATTTTGAATTACATCAACCTTTTCCCTATCTACTTCTATCCCTTTTGAGGATATTACATGTCCTAGCACAATTCCTTGTTCGACCATGAAATGACATTTTTCCGAGATCTCAACACATTTTTCAAGAACAAGTTTCAAATGTCCTAAACATGCGTCAAAACTATCTCCATGGACGGTAAAATCATCCATAAAGACTTCAATGAAGTTTTCTATGTATTCGGAGAAGATACTTATCATGCACCGTTGGAATGTGCCGGGTGCGTTGCAAAGTCCAAATGGCATTTTGCGGTATGCAAAAGTGCCAAACGGGCAAGTGAACGTCGTCTTTTCCTGATCTTCTGGTGCGATGGCTATTTGGAAATAGCCCGAATATCCATCCAGGAAACAGTAGTACTAATGACCTCTGCAAGACGTTCCAACATTTGATCAATAAAAGGTAATGGGAAATGGTCTTTTCGTGTTACCTTGTTGAGCTTGCGGTAGTCAATACAAACTCTCCATCCGGTTTGTGTTTTGCTTGGGACCATCTCCCCATGTTGATTTTCCACCATGGTAATGCCTCCCTTCTTTGGAACTACTTGGGTTGGGCTAACCCAAGTGCTACCCAAGATAGGAAAGATCATATCCGCTTGGAGGAGCTTCAACACTTCCTTTTTGACCACATCCATCATCGGCGAATTCAACCTCCTTTGAGGTTGCCTAGAGGATTTGGCTTCGTCCTCAAGTAAAATCCTATGCATGCAAGTCGAAGGGCTTATCCCTTTGATGTCCGCAATGGTCCATCCAAGGGCCGTCTTGTGCTCTTTTAGTACCTTCACCAACTTGTCTTCTTGACCGGTAGTCAACTTGTTGGAGATGATTACCGGCAAGGTATTGTGTTCTCCAAGGAAAACGTACTTGAGGTGTGGCGGAAGGTCCTTCAATTCTATTTCAGGTGCCTGTACTATGGACGGAACAAGCTTCTCGCTTGGGGTTAGTAAAGTGGGCCCAATTGCCAAATTGGAGATAGGTAGCCTTTTATGCCCATCTAATTGGGCTAGGACCTCTTTCATGTTGGATGTTAATACATAATCCGATTCGAAACCATCAATGTCATGCTCAATCACATTTTTCAATTCATCAACATCAGAGTTATCAAAAACATCTTGCACAAAAGGTTCAACAATGTCAATAGCACATAAAGAATGATCATCACTAGGAAATCTCATTGCATCATAGATGTCAAATTCCACTACTTCTCCATCAAACTCCATGGTTAATTTGCCGCTAACATAATCAATTTTTGTCCTAGCAGTTTTCAGAAATGGCCTACCTAACAGAATGGGTGCAGCATGTGAATCATTTTCCATATCCATTACAAAGAAATCAGCAGGAAATATTAGATTGTCTACCATTACTAACACATCTTCAATTATCCCTTTCGGGTACACATTAGATCTATCAGCAAGTTGTACTACAATCCTAGTTTCCATTAATGGCCCAAGGCCAAGTGATTTGTAAATTGAATATGGTAAAACATTGATAGAAGCACCGAGATCAAGCATTGCTTTGTCAAAGCGGGTTTCCCCTATAACACAAGAAATGCTTAGCATGCCCGGATTGTTGCATTTCTTGAGCATTCTCCGTTGGAAAACTGCCGAAACATGCTCACTTACTTGCACTTTTTGTTTCCCCTTTAGCTTCTGATTCCTCTTGATAGTGCAAAGTTCCTTCAAAAAACGAGCATACTTAGGAATACTTTTCACCAACTTAAGGAGGGGAATGTTTACCTCGCATTTGGAGAAAGTCTCAAAGAGGTCCTTGTCCTCAATGATTCTTCTCTCCTTCAAAGCCTCAAGAAAAGGAGTCGGTGGTTTCTCAGAGTGCAGCGGCGGAAAGTTAGGCCGGACGTAAGTATCCCCTTCAATAGAACCTTCTGTTGTGTTTTCCGCAGGAGCGTCAGCTTATAAGCGCAGGGGCGGCTCAAGGGTTCTCACCGCAGGGGCGGGGACATCCAGCCGCACCAAAAACAAGTATAGTTGTTAAGTAAGGGTCAAACCCAAGAGAGTTAAGGTGTTTTAGATGCAATTATCGATTATAGTAACAAGTAACAAAGGGGGGGGGTTGGTTGAATTGATGCGCACAAAAACTTATGAAAACGATTAATGCGACAAGTAAGACAACGATGGATGAATCTACACTAGGTTGATTCTAAGCATGCGATTGCTACTTTGGTGAGTTCCTTTTACAAGTTTTCAAGTAATCTCCCGTCTCGATCATATATAAGTGTTAAGCCAACCGGCATCAACACAACTTAACAGGTTAGTGTTCCGTAAACCTACAAGAACAAATAACAAGTTAGCTTTCAAACAAAAACTAAGGGATATAAAGAGAAGATTAAAACCGTTAAACTTATCTTTATATTTGTGTTCCTTTTCTTTAAATAATTATAACCCATTATTACTTAAAGTTTCTACTAGATTAAAGACCCGAACCCGGAACCTATTAATCCTAGTTGTTTGCATGTACTTTAGAACCTAAGGTGATCAATCTCAAGCAATAGTAAACATGCAATTAGACAATGGAGATCAAGGAAACACAAAGCATTACTGAATAAAAACTTGTATTAAAAAGAACTTACAACCAAAGCAACAACGCAGCTTCAAACCAACCCAATGTAGCAAGGGAGTTAGCAACTCATTACAAAGGTAGCAAGATAATCTAAGTGGATAATTTATTGGATAATAAGATGGATCCTTCTAGCAATCAACCAAGGACTATTTATACTACAAAAGACACTAAATAGGAGTAAATGGCCGGCCTAAAATAGCCACCTTTAATGCCATAAAGATGGTGTAAACAGCCGGAGTAAAGCTTCTGACGTTAAACCGCAGGGGCGGCCTTCAGGTCCGCAGTGGCGGTGAAGGAAAAAATGCTTGATCTTCTTCATGGCAGCAGGGGCAGCTAAGTGCTTCCGCTGGGGTGGATCTTCAATGCTCTTCAAACGTCTGACCCTTCGACTTCCTGACGTTTTTTATGCCAAGCTGCCGGGGCGTCCCTATGTCAACGCAGGGGCAGTGACACAACCTCTTCGTCTTCCAGCTCCCAGGTTGAGGCGCGGGCAGGGGCGTAGTGGAAGGCGTAGGGGAGCTGGTCTTCGTCTCTTCAGGGCAGGTCACCACAGGGGCGCCAAGGGGTGGCGCAGGGGCGGTGACACACTTCATGGCCGGCGCTGGTGAAGGCGCAAGGAGCGTTCCGGTGTAAGGCGTCACCCGCAGGGACGGTGGCAAGGCTCCGCTGGGGCGGTGAGGAAACAGAAGCTTTGTTTCGTAATCGATCTTCACTCCTAAGTGCTTATAACTGCTTCCTTAGCTTCTTTTAGTCTTCTTCTTCTGGACCAAAGAGTTAGTATCATAAACCGACACAAATGCAATAAAAAGACTCTAAAAACTATCCTAAATGATAGTGATTCCATCACCTATCAGTACGCTCAAAGGAAGAAGTTCTTCAAGGATGTATGCCATTACTATTGGAACAAACCTCTACTGTTCAAGAGAGGTCCGGATGGGATGCTTCGACGATGCATTCCGGAGGATGAAGCTGCTAGTGTCATACAGCATTGCCACTCGCTTCCTTGTGGAGGACATGTTAGCGCTCACAAAACGTGCGCTAAGGTATTACCTTCTGGTTTCTTTTGGCCTACATTAATTAAGGATGTGCAAACGTTTGTTGTTTCCTGTCATGCATGCCATGGAACAGGGAATTTATCTAGAAGGAACGAGATGTCCCTCAACAATATTCAAGAGGTTGAGATTTTTTATGTATGGGGAGTTGATTTCATGGGACCTTTCCCATCATCCGCAGGGAACCTCTACATTCTCTTAGCTGTTGATTATGTTTCTAGATGGGTGGAAACCATTGCCTCCCCCACTAATAACGCCATGGTGGTTGTGAAGTTCTTCAATAGGACTATCTTCCCACGTTTCGGGACACCGCGCATCATCATCAGCGATTGAGGGACACATTTCATCAACCGGAGGTTCAAAGCACTTTTATCGAAGTATGGGGTACCCAAAAGGTAGCAACCCCTTATCACCCTCAAACTAGTGGGCAAGTAGAGATCTCGAATAGAGAAATCAAGGCGATTTTGGAGAAGACCGTCTCAAGGACATGGAAGGATTGGTCCATGAAGTTGGATGACGCTCTTTGGGCTTATAGGACCACATTCAAGACTCCCATTGGTACCACCCCTACAATTTGGTTTATAGGAAGTCTTGTCATCTACCCGTTGAGCTGGAGCACAAGGCATATTGGGCAATTAAGTGGTTGAATTTCAACATCAAGGAAGCCGGAGAGAAGAGACTTTTAGACATTAATGAGCTGGAGGAGTTGAGCTTAAACGCCTATGGGAATTCTTGTCATCTTCTTCTTGACCATGCTTTAGCCCCTCATATACATATTTGCCTCCTTTTATCTATCCGGGAATTTTGATGCAAGTGACAAAAACCAAGTGAAGTGAAGTTGAGATGTTGGCTGAAAGTGTTAGAAAGAAACAATTAGGTTTGGGGATGTTGATCTTGATGATGAGTAACTCGGCACCATTCACATAGCCGGGTGTTTGTGTCTTGCCAAAGTCGGATTGATCGATAGGCCTAACGGGTCATGGTATGTGCATCAAGGGTTTGAGGCATCTCGAGAAATTGATGATTGCTGATCTCCTAGGCTTCGGTTATTATGCACCTCTGCCCATGCATCCCAAAAATTAAAGTAAAGTAAAAAAAATAAGCAAAGCTTATTGGTGGAAGATGTTGTGATTCAAATAAAGTGAAGTAAGATCCTATTCCCGGATTCTAGCACCACATACCCTATATACATCCCACCCTGACACGTTTCTTGACCTCTTTTGGAAAGACCTTGAGACCTCGAGCTTGTTGATTGACTTGGTGGTTTAAAATGGATTATACATGATTGATTTCGATAAATATGATTTATTATGCATTCTATGACTTTATGCAAAGATGAACAGCTTTCTTATATTCATAAAATGTTTTGATCATGTTTTGATTTTATTTGCCATGAAGCATTCTCTTAGGGTGATCTATGAGTGGAGCAAACACCAAAAGGTTTTAAAATCTTTTTCATTGATCTTTTTGATAACTTATAATCCATTCTATCTTGTATCTAAGATTTGGATCTTTCTTGGGGACAAGCAAGGGATAAGTATGGGGTATTTTGATAGCATGTATTATTGTCTATATTTTGGGATTGGTTTAGACGTTTTATCTTCATAAATTTGCATGTATGGATGTATATTCTTTGATTATATTGTTGAATTGCCTACCTTTGCGGGAATCGAGGTCTATACCTAGTTTCGTTGTAATTGTGGGGAAAATGGCACGTTTTGGACTGAAATGGAGCTAAGGAAGCTAAGGAGTCATTGGAGCTACATTTTGGGGCATTGAGGAGTTATAAGAAGATCTCAAGAAGCATGGAAATGATTTAGAAGATTGATTTTTGGACCAGATTAGAGAGTTTCACTCTCAGCTGAGACTCACGTCGGTCAGCTACAATACCACCTCGACCGAGGTGATCTTCAGAAGCGTCTGGACCAAGGCGAAGTGATGATTGGACGCGAGATCTTTATTTTTGGCTGAGATCTTCTATTTTTGGAAAGTGTATATCACTTATTTTTGGCTGGATTTCTGGAAGGAAGAATATCTTTTGGCTGATATATTTTCGAAGATATGGAGATATATTTTAAGGAAATTATCTTTTTAAAATATTTTATCTTTGGAAGATAATTCTCCTATATATATGCACTGATTTTATGGAGATCAGCTATCTTGGAAATTCCGATTCAGTGGAGTATAGTTCTCCAAAATTGAAAGAAGTTTTGAAGGTTGAAGATCAAGGAAGGAAGGAATCTAGTTGAAGTCTGCATTGAAGGAAGTTTGTAAGATTTTCTTAGTTGGTTTGGTTTTGTTGTCTTTTTTTATTGTGATTGAGGAACACAGCTTGTTTGTTTATTTGATTGATTGATTCAGTTATTGATATCTTTGTGTTAAGGTTTTCATTTTTGAATATTGATTCCTTTCTCATATATTTGAATATTGTTATCATGATGATTGTTGGTTAAGTTCTTTATGCGATTTTAGGGTGATTGGCTGAAAGTTGTGGGAAAAACGATGATAGAATGATCTTAATCCCAGTGAACCCTGAAAGCTCGAGCCTTTACCTTAACCGACGAACACCTCGGTCAGTCATAGAACATCTCGGCCAGGATGGGATATTACTGAACGAGGCGAGCCATTTATTGGTCCTTATCTGAGTTGAGGTTTCAATTTGCCAAATCCTATCCTTGTTATACCTTTCGTGGTTCAATGCAAGCCTAGGATGAGACTTACCCGGTGATTCCTTTGCTTGTTTACCCAAGATCATGAGTGTAGGTAATAAAGGTTTATCCTTATTTGGGTTTGAGTGTGCCTTCATCCCATCTTTGAGAGTTAGCCTGAGACTTACCCGGTAAAGGTTGATTCTATCCCCTTGGGTGGTATGTTGGTTTGAGATTATAGTTCCTTTCCTTAGTACCTTGAGACTTACCCGGTAAAAAGATCTTTGGTTTCGGATAGTGAGTAGTGAGACTTACCCGGTGATCTATTCCCACCTTAGAAACACCTTCCCTTTGCAAACCTCAACTTTGTCCACGTTATACTTCGAGATCTTGAGTCGAAACCACAACTGGATACTTTAACCCCTAGAATCCGCATTCTCTTTACCTGGTTATTACATCATCTTTGATAGTTTTGCATTTTGTGTGTTTGTTAATTGACAACCTGAATTACCGAGCTTTGTTTCACCATAGTCCCTGTGTTCGACCTTGGAATTCTTGCTTTTATTACAATCGATCCGTACACTGCGGGTTCGCTATTTGCAATTATTCTTGGAATAAATTTAAAGCTATATCGTTCACCACACACACACGTCTGAGACCGAACACGCCACCTTGCAGCCGCCCCTGCGGCGGCCAGAGTCCGCCCCTGCGCCACCTAGGAGCCACCCCTGTGGCTATCTGCAATCCAACCTTATGTTGGATTTGCTTTGCAGGTGTGTGTTGCTTCTAGGCTTGCTTTAGGATGCCTTTGTTCCCTCCTTTCCTAGTGTGAGTGTATAGGATCATGCTAGGTGTATGAGGATGTGAGGTAATGATGTTTTGATCGGTATATGCCATGTATGGCCTTTGAGGTTTATTAGGTTGTGAGGTTAGGTTGAGGATGATCCTATGGATCCCTTTGGGTCTAGGTGTGACCCTTGTGTTGTTAGGAGATTGATATATCTCTTTATGCCTTGTTTATAGGTATTATTTTCCCTCCAGTGTAGAGGTTGTTCGTGGTTGAGGTTGATCGAGGTTGAGGTAAGTCCGTAGGACTTATTTAGCTATCATCCCTATATTGGGTGTTTGCATGAGTGGTGTGTGCGTTATATGTTTGTTATGATAGCATGAGATGTTGTTTATACCGACCTATGTTTTATTGATTGCCCTCTTGCGTGACTGTGATAACCTTTCTCTTTCATCCCGCCGTGAAGTCTAGGAGGTTCTCTGACGTCAGGCCAGACTGGCTTTACAGGAAGGGCGCAATCCACTCCTATAGGGTACAGGGATTGTGTGACCGATACTCGTACAGCTGGCTATCAAGCTCAGAGGCGAGAATGTATAGGTCCTCGTGTCACATACTTTCATCGATCTATATATACACGATTTGAGTGAATGACTATTATATAAAGATGATAAATGGGTAAATGTGTGATAGCATGTTGATGTGTTTATCTTTCCATGATTGTGTTTGTGCTTATGCATTACCTTATATATGTATGGTTAGCTAATGGTTTATTAGCATGTTGTAGATGCCCTACTCGATAGATGTGCTGTTGAGTGATCTAGCAGAGTGGCAAGCCGAGGACCTCTCGTACATAGGATGGTTGTGGTCTTTTGGGTTGTTTGCGTTTCCCTCCTGTGTGAGGATGTTGTTGTTTATACTCGGTTATGATGTTGTTACCTTTTGGGTTGTACAGTATACATAGTTTTATGCATTTGTTTTATATATGTCAGTGTCATGTTGTAAGGTCCAGTGAACTTGTTGTCAGGCTACAGTGAGGATCCACTGTGACATCCTAGCCCAATGTGGCACTCCGAGTCCCGCAGATTCGGGGTGTTATACAAATAAAGTAGTTTTATACATAAACAATTTATTGATTATATATCGAGTTGCTTGATTTGGTTTGGTGGTTTGTATTGAATGAGTGCAGGTTTTGAAAAACACTTCAAAAAATCTTGGAAGACCTTGAAATCGGATGCAAGGAAAGACAAGGAATTTAGAGTGATTAAAAGACGGAGGCCTTGAAATTCATTTCAAGAGAACAAAAGACGTCAAGGCTGCACGCTAAAGGAATTCAAATCACTTATCCAACAAAGTGCCAAAGAAGATCTTCCATGAAAGATTTGCTCAAACAAGAAGATATGATTGAACGAAGATCTCAACCGACCAATGAAGGATCTTCCAACGATCCACAATCGAAAAGCACGGAGATCCTCTCTCAAGGAACTTGTTATCATCACAACAAATACGAGAAGGTTAAGGAGCAGAGAGATCAACGTATTTTCAGGAGATGAAGATCCACAACGTCTATCTCATCTCAACCAAGAAGTGATCTTCATGGAGAAGAAGAATCATCTTCAAACGGTCATCTTTCCAACGGCTAGAAGACCTCTCCATAGAAGGCTATCAATGAAGATGGCGAATAAAGAACAAAGATAAGCTTACACGGAAACATCAATAGTCTTCAAGCGATCCAAAAACATCTTCATTCGATCAAATAGTTTTTCTTTCTCTCTTTCACTAAAAGCGTTATCCCCTAGAGAGAGATAAATTGGAGAGCTCCATTGGCAAATCTAAAGAGCGTTATACTCAAAGGTTGAGTTACTCTGCGAAGTAACAAAGCTATTATAGCTAGGTTAAGAGTTGGAGCTAGATCGTAGCATTGGCTACAGTGAGAGAAGAAGGGTATTTCTTCTAGGTTTTATATAGGACTCTTTGAAGCTGATAATAGATAATTAGATCCTAGGCTATATACCATGGGACGGAGAGTAGGCTATTTAGAGCCGAACTTCATAAACATATCCTCGTGTCGATCTTGTAAATTCCGCACTTTATCTTTCTTTATTGTGACTAACTTTGTTTTGCACGATTACAAAGTCAAGGCCCTTGAAAGTTGTTTCAAAGCCCTTAAAATCAAAGTGTGTCACAAAGAGCTCAGATCGACATCAAGGCCTTTGAAATCAGTTTCAAAGCTTTGAGATAGGTTTTTGCGAAACATTTCCATACTCTATTCAACCCCCTTTCTAGAGTATATTTTATCCTTTATATGCACCTAACAGTTCTTCACGGATCTTCTAGCATGCGTCAGAGACGAAATATCGGGTGGAATCTCAACCGAGATTCCTGTGTGTTGGCCGAGGTTTTTCATCTTCCATGCAATCCTCCATTCTCTTGGATCCTCTCATGGATGCAACTTGTTAGCAACCCTTCCTTGAGCCTCTTCTACTCTTGGCTAAGTTATGGGTCTATGTAGTGTACGCTTTATCAAGGATGGTCCCACAAGTAACACCCCGATTCCGTGGGACTCGGAGTGTCATATTGGGCTAGAATCTAATAATGGATCCTGCCCCTAACCTGACAACAAGTTCACTGGACCTTACAACATGACACTGACAGATATAAAACAAATACATAAAAATGTTTAAACTGTACAACCAAAAGGTAAAACAACATAGCCGAGTATACACAACAACGTCCTCACACAGGAGGTAACAAAAGATCATCCTCACGCAGGAGGGAAAAGGTAAACAAACCCAAAAGACATAACCATCCAATGTACAAGAGGTCCTCGGCCTACCACTCTGCTAGATCACCCAGCAGCATGCCTATCCTGTGGGGCATCTAATACATGGTAATAAACCATTAGCTAACAATACATATATAGAGTAATGCATAAGCACAAACACAATCATGTAAGGATAAACACATCAGGATGATATCACACATTTACCCATTTTCTCATCTTTATACAATAGTCATTCACTCAAGTCGTATATATATATATATATATATATATATATATATATATATATATATATATATATAAAAATGAAAGTATGTGACACGAGGACCGATACATCCCCGCCTCTGAGTGTTATATCCAGCTGTACGAGTATCGGTCACACAATCCGTGTACCCTATGGGAGTGGATTGCCCCCTTCCTGTAAACCAGACTGGCCTGCCGTCAGAGAACCTCCGGGACTCCACTATGGGATGAAACGGAAAGGTTATCACAGCCACGCAGTGGGGCGGTCAATAAAACATAGGTCGGTATAAACGGCATCTCGTTATATTTATCCTAACTCCTAGCAAACCCGCAGTGTACGGGACGTTTGTAGTAGGGATAGTATTCCGAGGTCGAACACAAAGACTAAGGTGAGATTGATTCGATTTATGATTAAGTTTAGTGAAGATCTAGTTTAAGAAAAGAGGAAGAAATAAAGAAATGAAAATCTCAATTGTTTTTAGTTGGTTTTTCGATGATCAATCAAAGATCACCAATCATGCGAGATATAATAATCAACTAAGCTAACAAATCAACGCAAACAAACAAGCTAAACAAGATATAGATCAAGGATAGAAAAGCGGATTCTAGGGGTTGGAAGTTCCGGTTATGGCATAAGACTCAAGCTATCTAATCATTCCTTGGATTTACTATGACATGTTGAGAGTAAGTGTTTCTAGATTTGGATCAATCACCGGGTAGGTCTCATGTCCACTAATCCATTCCTAAGGCCTCATCACCGGGTAAGTCTCTAAGGACCTAAGGATAGGAATTCTACACAAACCGGATTGTTACCTAGAGATCTAACCTATCCTCACCGGGTAAGTCTCGAAAAGGGAAGTTCTAAGTAACTATCCTCGCACACTTAGTCCAATGGTGGCTTATGAGGCTCACCACTACCTAAGGTTTGTCATCTTCGGAATCTAAGAGTAAGGATTACCGAGTAAGTCTCTCCTAACACTTAGTTGCTAACACTAGGTCACCCTATGGTAGATTTAACTCAACAAACACTTAGGATTTCAACATTCTAACAATCTAAGACTAGATCTATCAAACAAGGGAGAATCACGGGTTGTTCTATACCTTCCACGGCCGTGGAAAGGCAAGAACAAACCGTGGACTCCAACAGAAGCTACATCCAAGCAAGAGAGTCATCCAAAGGCTAATCTAAGTACATCCTATCATAGTCTTAGCCATAACCATTCCTTCCTTACCCTAGAATCACATCTATTTAGCCTACAACATTCATCACAGCAATCAAAACCATCAAACATAAAATCATGACTTCCATTTGTAAGATAATGAAGAGAAAGAGATCAACAAGAGAAGTAAACAAACCAAGCTGAAAAAATGGAATTAGAATGACTCACAACCCTTCTTAAAGAAGGTTCAAATGGTTCATACAACTCAAGAAATCGATTCCGAAATTCTTCTCTACAAAGCTATCAAAGTCTATCAATGGTGTGTTCTTCTTCTTCTCCAACCAAGCTCTTCTCCAATGGTAGCCTTCTTCTCCAATCTTCTTCCCAAGAATCTTCTTGTTGAGAGAATATTTTGATTTGATGATAGTGGATAATGGAGAGCTGCTCCAAGATGATTCTCTCAGCCAATGCAGGACCACTTTTATACTACAACTTTGCAAGAGCTGGCTAAGAGATCGTGGCACAGCTGTCATGAAAACCTGGCAAAATCCACGGGCAGTTCCACGGCCGTGGAGTGTCAGTGAACCGTGATTATGTGCTTCAGCTTTGCCTTTGATCATTAAGCTTCGATTTGGTGCATGGCTTGTGTTGGCAAGGTTCCATGAGTCCTCCCTAGCCTTTAGCTTGCATCCTAATGAGTCCGAGGGTATGTCACCTTGATGAACGATCCTCAAACGTATCGTTTCAGCTCCTAAATCTCCCAATATACCTACAAAGCAATGCACAAGTCCGTGTAGACGTCTATCTCGACAAAATATGTGAATTGAGTGCAAACGCCATGAACTAGTGCTAAACTATGCGTGAATGAGCGAGAAATCTATCTAAATGATTACCTAAACCTAAGTCATAAATCGTGTTATCAAGCACCCACCACTCATGCAAACACCCAATATAAGGATGGTAGCTAAGTAAGTCCTACGGACTTACCTCAACCTCGTACACAGCTCAACCACAAACAACCTCCAATCCTGAGAGAGGGTCACTACCTAATAATAAGGCATAGGAAGATATCAACCACTATTCATCAAAGGGGTCAAACCTAGACCGAAAGGGATCCATAGGGATCATACTCCACCTCAAAACCTTAACTAACAACAACCTAAGTCCTTAAACCCGTACAAGGCATAAACCGATCATAACCTCAACCAAACACATCCTCACACCTCTAGCGTAATCCTATACACTCACACTAGGAAAGGAGGGAACAAAGGCATCCTAATGAAAGCCTAGAAGCAACACACACCTGCCGAACCAAGTGCAGGACCTTGCTGATGCAGGTGGGCGCAGGTGCGGCTCACAAGTGGCGCAGGGGCGGCTCTGGCCGGCGCTGGGGCGGCTGCAAGGAGGCACAGGGGCGGCTGGACATCAGAGGATGCCACTTCAGCCCTTTCTTCACTTCTTCCTTCGATTACTTCACTCCTTCTTCTCTCCAACACCATACATACAGAAACATACATATATATACATCAACATAAGCCAATTAAGGATGGAACAAGATCCAAACCTAGGAAATCTAAGCTAGGTCAAGGAAAGAGAGGGAGAGTGAAGAAAAGAAGAAAGAAAGAAGAGAAGCCATGAAAGCTTACCAACTGAGCTTTCCAGGAGATCAGCAAAACACCAACACAACCTCAAGCAAGCTCATAATGCTCAGCAACAACAACCATCAATAACAGCAAGCAAAGATATCCAAGATCTCTCAAAAACTCAACAAAACTTCAAGAAAAGATCAAAGATTATCCAAGGAGAGATGAGAGGAGAAGATGTACGTATGAAGAGATGAAGCAGGAAAGAGATAACCCTCATTAGAAGAAGAAGAAGAAGAAGCTTATAAAGGGGTGAAAAGAGTAAAGCACGGGTCAAAGGGTCAAAGAAAACGGCTGCAACACACAGAGCCGCAGGAGTGGACTCTGTGAGCCGCAGGGGTGGCCTAGGCAAACCACAGGGGCGGACTCTGTGAGCCGCAGGGGCGGCCCAGGCAAACCACAGGGGCATCTACTAGGTCACGCAGGGGCGGATCAAGCCAAATCTGGGTCCTCAACTCACTCTCTCATCAACTCAACAACTAGGCTCTTAGATCTCACCCCCCTAAATACAAGTTTCGTCCCGAAACTTGCAAAATCCCAAATCCTCTCGGTCCCATAAGCCAAGGTATAGCTCTCTCTCTCTATCGGAGGTATCACATTTCCGTTCAGAAGGTCATAACCTATAACAATCTATAACCTCAACACCAACATGGAGGAATCATCAACTCCAGAAAATAAGGCCATAACGCTACCCAAAGGCGTAGAGGAATAACATCTCTCGCCATATCACATCACAAGGCATATAGGAAGTACATCTCTAGCTAAAACATAATCATTTATAGCACACGGAGGAATAACATCTCCACTGAACTATGTCCATCAAAGTAGCATCGAGAAAAGAAGCATCTCCAGCTGAATCCTAATCAACTCAAATAGCATTGAGGAAAGAACCATATCCAGCTATAAATATAAATCATACACACGTAGGTTGGAGGAATAGTCATTTCCAACTATGACATACATCATGCTAGTACAACAAGATCTAATAAGATCATAAAACACATCATAACTAGCATGGAATAAGCATATCAAGGCATGTAAGCATATAAGTACATACTCACACACTCACCAAGATAGCACTAAGATCTACTCCTCGACCCTAGGTGCATCTATTTCAGCATAAAACTCTGGATAGTTCCTTTGGATACTATCCTCAGTCTCCCATGTAGCCTCATCAGGTTCACGTCTAGACCATTGTATCCTCACCATAGGAATGTCCTTCGAACGCAGGCGTCTCTTACCTCGTTGTAAGACTGCAATAGGATGCTCAACAAAGGTGTGGTTTGGCTCAACCATCAAATCATCATAATTCACAATGTGCCTCGGATCTGGTATGTACTCCCTCAGTTGAGACACGTGAAACACAAGGTGAACACCCTCTAATCTTGGAGGCAAAGCTAATTTTTAGGTTGTCCTCCCAACTCTATCCAGTATCTCGAATGGACCAACATATCGGGGACTCAACTTCCCCTTTATGCCAAAACGTGTAATGCCTCGCGACGGAGATACTCTCAACCAGACATGAGCTCCTACCCTGAACTCTAGAGGCCGACGCCTCTTGTCTGCATATGACTTCTGGCTACTTTGTGCACCCAACATCCTCTCTCTGATCAGTGCTACTCGAGCCATATCATCCTGAATCTGCTCTGGCACTATCCCACTAATAATTCTAGGCTCATCCCAGCATAGAGGTGTACGGCACCTACTTCCATACAGTGCCTCATAAGGAGCCATCCAAATAGATGCATGCCAGTTGTTTTTGTATGAGAACTCAACAAGTGGGAGTTAATCAGACCATCTATGTCCCCAATCCAACACACAAGCTCGCAGCATATCCTCCAAGGTCTGGATAGTCCTCTCAGACTGACCATCTATCTAGGGGTGAAACGCAATCGTGAAGTGTAGACTCGTCCTCAAAGCAGTCCGAATTTGCTACCAAAATCTCGAGGTAAACCGTCCATCTCGATCATAGACGATCGTCCTCGGTACACCATGGAGTCTCACTATCATTCTAGCGTACTCCTCAGCTAATCTGCTCACTGGCCACGTCTCTCTGATAGGAATGAAATGTGTCATCTTTGTCAGTCTATCAACAACAACCCAGATATCATCAAAACTTCTACTTGGCATCAATCCCGTCACAAAGTCCATGGAGACGTCCTCCCACTTCCACTGCGATACTGGCAGTGGATGGAGCTCACCTCCAAGGTTGTAATGCTCAATCTTGACCTGCTGACAAGTCGCACACTAAGCCACAAATTTGGCTACATCGGGCTTCAGCCCTCCCCACCAGTATGAACGTCTCACACCATGGTACATCTTACTCGTACCTGGATGTACTAAGTAAGGTGTATAGTGAGCCTCCTGCAAGATCTAGATCTCATCCAACATACGAGGTAAAACCTCTAAAGCATACAACTTGGCATCCTCATCAGGGAACTAGATGTCCAGCTCTAGCAAAGCTAGATCTCTCTAAAGCTGAGGATGTAATGTCAATCTGGCAATCGCCTTTTCTCAAGTTGTCTTCCTGCTCAAGGCGTCAGCTACAACATTCGCCTTTCCAACATGATACAGAATCTCAAGGTCAAAGTCCTTGATCAACTCAATCCATCGACGCTAGCGGTTATTCAACTCCCGCTGCGTGAAAATATACTTCACACTCTTATGGTCTGTGAAGATCTGACATGTAGCATCATACAGGTAATGTCTCCAGATCTTCAAAGCATGAACTACCACCGCAAACTCCATATCATGAGTTGGGTAGTTCTCCGCATACGTCTTCAGTTGTCTAGACGCATAAGCAATCACTATGCCTCTCTGCATCAACACACATCCCAAGCCTAGCTTGGATGCATCACTATACAACACAAAATCATCAAAGCCCTCTAGCTGTGCCAAGACAGGAGCAGAAGTCAAACATCTCTTCAACTACTCAAAACTCTGGGCACACTGGTCGGTCCATACAAACCTGGTAGTCTTCTTTAGAAGACTCGATAGTGGACAGGCAATCACAGAAAATCCCTCCACAAAATGTTTGTAATAACCAGCTAGGCCAAGAAAGCTATGCACTTCCTTTACGTTCGTCGGTGTCATCCATGCAGCAACAGACTCGATCTTAGCCGGGTCAACCATAATCCCATCGGCGGAGACGATATTCCCAAGGAAAGCAACCTCACATCCAGAACTCGCACTTAGAGAGCTTGGCATACAGCTCTCTATCTCTCAAAATCTGCAAAACCGTCCTCAAATGACCGGCATGCTCCTCTCTGTTACGAGAGTATACCAAAATATCATCAATAAAGACCACCACAAACTGATCAAGGAAGTCGATGAAGATATTATTCATCAACTCCATGAAGACTGTTGGGGCATTTGTCAGCCCGAATGGCATCACTACAAACTCGTAGTGTCCATAATGGGTACGAAATGCAGTCCAGTGTACATCCTGCTCTCTCACCCTCAGCTGGTGGTATCCTGAGTGTAAGTCAATCCGGGAGAAGACTTTCGCTCCCTGAAGTTGATCAAGTAGATCATCAATACGAGGCAGTGGATACCTGTTCTTGATGGTCACCTTGTTCAGCTCTGTGTAATCAATGCATAACCTCAATGATCCGTTCTTCTTCCACATGAAGAGAGAAGGTGCACCTATGGTGAAACACTAGGGCGTATGAAGCCCTTCTCATCCAACTCCTCAAGTTGCTTCTTCAGCTCCAACATCTTGACAGGTGTCATACGATATGGGGCCTTCGAGATGGGTCTCGTACCAAGCTCTAGCTCTATACTGAAATCCACACTCCTCTGAGGCGGCAAGCTAGACGGCTCAACAAACACATCTGCAAACTCGCAGACCACTGGTATACCCTCCAAAGCTGGACTCTCTCCATCCTTCATGGCGTAGCACCAGAAGGCATCACATCCCTGTGCAATCAGTCTAGCTACTCGTATGGCATTGATGACAAAACCTTTCTTCCCAAGGTCCCAACCTCGGAAGACCTCAATCTAACCAACCTCGGTAGAGATTATAACAGTCCATCTACCAACATCCAAAACCGAACGGTGTCTACGCATCCAATCCATACCTAATATGACTTCTTCATGCATCCATGGCATGACTAAGAAGTCATCAAGCAAAACACGAGTCCTTAAACGGAGGGGACAACTACGTATCTCACGGGTACCTCTGACCCGACTACCATCAGGTAACCCTATAGTAAAGGGTATCCCCTCTATGGTAGCTAAACTCAAATGCTCCACACATGTATCATAAATAAATGAATGCGTAGCACCAGTATCAAACAACACTCTAACAAGTAAACCGTGAAGCAGAATGGTACCTCTAGCAGCCGGTGCAGGTGGATCCTCTGCACTCCTCAATTCAAAAGCTCTACCTTGAGCTCCTTTGACATCCGTGGTACTCCCACCACGACCTCTGCCTCAACTCGGTCCGGGAGCAGATCCCTAAGTAGATGGACAAATTGGGACTCTCTATTGTCCTTGTGTTTGCTACTGAGGTGTCCTTTGACCACCTCCTACTACACTGGCAGGGGAAGAACCCTACTGAGATGCAAATCCACCCTGCCTACAAAAGGCAGCTCGATGTCCTGGTCTACCACAAGTGTAACAAGTCACAACTGGTATGGGACAATCTTGCTTCAGATGGACAGGATCACCACAGTTGTAACACTGTCGTCCCTTGTCTACAGTCAGTGCAGACAAGGGGTAACTCTAACGTCTCTGGTCTCGTCTAGAACCAAATGCTCCTCCAACTCCACTAGTATGCCTAGTGCGCTGCCTCTTCTCAAACCGTCCCGTTTGAGAAGCTCACCTTTGACTGGCTCCCTCTCTCTCATAAGTAGAAGCCCAGTCCTGATAAACAGCTAGGGATTCGCAATGGAATCCCGCCCCATGTATGAATGTGTGCTCTCCCTCAAACAAAGAGAGAACAAATACACATGCTGGTCCTCAGAAGGTGCAGCTGGACCCAGCAAAGCTAACTCAATCTGGAAGCGGCGGATGGCATCTACAATAGGTACATCCTCAAAACCAGCCTCCACGAAGTTCTGCAACTTCTCCCTCCTCAGTGAGGCATGGCAGAACTACTCTTGAATCATGCTCCTCATGTGATCATAGCTGGTGGATCTGGTCCGTACAGTCCTCCACCACTGATGTACAAGGTCACGGAATAGAGATTGCACTAGCTTTATCCGTTTGTCCTCAGGACATTTGATAGACTCTAAATTTGAGTCTACATGTCCTATCCATACCTCAGCCTGTAAACCTATCTCTCCTGACAAGGGTGGTACTCCCTACTGATGAAATGCCTTCAACCAGGCATCAGGTCGAGGCCCTCTCGTCTCCTCTACAGCTCGAACAGTCTCAACAGCACGTGTCGGCATAGCTGGCACCTGTGTGGCTCCCTGAGACATCTCAGAAGATCCCTCATGCCCTGGTAGATTTGGGGCTCGTATCTTGGATCCACACTCCTCATCTCTGGGACGACGCTCTCTAGTACCTCCTCATGTAGGCTCGATGTGAATGATGTCTCCTGGATCCACCACTCCTCGTCTTTGGGACGACGCTCTCTGGTACCTCCTCATGTATCTCCTCCACCATTGGTGGGTCAGCAGCGGGAACTGGTGCCTCACCTACCACACCCGGAGGAAGGGGTGGTCTACCCCTACCTCTGCCTACAGCAACAGCAGCTCTAGTCCGAGCCATCTGCGGGGTATGCACAACTAACTTATAAGGCTCTATATAGGCCATATGTATCGATATATATATATATATATATATATATATACACTTAACACATACATGTATATAATCCATAATACATATATACATATCTATACTGCAGAGATCCATAGTAGAGGTGGCGACTTCTAGAACATTCTAACCTAAAACCACACATGAAAACCAAAAACATTTTGAAAACGTCATACCCTTTTCGGGTTCCGTTTATTTTACCCATCAAACCTCATTGAAGGTAGCAAGTGCCATTGTTGTTAACCTAAGGCTCTGATACAAACTTTGTAACACCCCGATTCCGTGGAACTCGGAGTGTCACATTGGGCTAGGATCTCACAATGGATCCTGGCTCTAGCCTGACAACAAGTTCACTGGACCTTACAACATGGTTCTGGCAGATATAAAACAAATACATAAAATTGTATAAACTGTACAACCAAAAGGTAAAACAACATAGCCGAGTATACACAACAACGTCCTCACACAGGAGGTAACAAAAGATCATCCTCACGCAGAAGAGAAAAGGTAAACAAACCAAAAAGACATAACCATCCTATGTACGAGAGGTCCTCGGCCTGCCACTCTGCTAGATCACCCAACAGCATGCCTATCCTGTGGGGCATCTACAACATGGTAATAAACCATTAGCTAACCATACATATATAGAGTAATGCATAAGCACAAACACAATCATGTCAGGATAAACACATCAGGATGATATCACACATTTACCCATTTTATCAACTTTATATAATAGTCATTCACTCAAGTCGTATATGAAGAACCGGTAGGTGAAATAAATAAGTTAAAAGATATTCTAGAAAGGAGGGATTGAATAGAGTATAGGAACTTTTCGCAAACCAAATCTCAAGGTCTTGAAACTCCTTTCAAGGGCCTTGATGTCAATCTGTGCTCTTAGTGAAACTTTGATTTCAAGGGCTTTAAAACAACTTTCAAGAGTCTTGACTTCGTGCTCATGCAAAAAAAAAGTTAGTCACAATAGCAAAATATAGTGTGGAATGTAAAAAGATTGACACGAGGATATGTTTACGAAGTTCGGCTCTAAAGAGCCTACTCTCCGTCTCAGGGTATATCCTTAGGATCTAACTATCTATTATCAGCTTCAAAGAGACCTAGATACAAACTAGAAGAAATCCTCTTCTTCTCTCACTGTAGCCAATGCTACGATCTAGCTTCAACTCTCAACCTAGCTATAATAGCCTAGTTACTTCGCAGAGTAACACACACTCTAGTATAACACTATTAAGATCTTCATATGGATCTCTTGTGTTTTCTCTCTCTAAAGGGATAAAGCTTTTGCGTAAATGAGAAAAAGAAAAACAACGAATCAAATGAAGATGTTTTGGTTGCTTGAAGACGTAAAGATGTTTTCCGTATATGCTTGTGTGTCTTTTCTTCTTCGATTACCATCTTCATTTATACTCTTCTATGGAGAGGTCTCCTAGACGTTGGAGAGATGACCGTTTGAAGATGAATCTTCTTCTCCATGAAGATCGCTTCCTGTTTCGAGGTAAGGTAGACGTTGCAAATCTTCAACTCCTGAGAACACGTCGAGTCCTTAGCTCCTTGATCTTCTCATTCTCTGTTGAACCAAAAGAGAAGATATTTTGACGCTTTTCTATTTTAGAAAATCTTCTGAAAAGATTCTCTAATCTTCGGTTGAGATCTTCGGTTGTAAAAGATCTTCCCTGAAATCTTTGTGTTGAGCAATTCGTTCATGGAAAATCTTCTTTGCATTTGAATCCTTGTTTCGTCGTGCAACTATATAACTCCAAGGCCTTTGAGATCGTCCCTTTGTAAATCTATCTTTCTTGTCCTTGAGTTATACTTCAAGGCTTATGAATCCCATATCAAGGCCCTTGACATTCGATAAGACCTGCACTGAATTCAAACCAACCAAGCATCTAGAGAATATAATCAATACATTGTTAGTATATCCAACTACTAAATTTGTGTTAAATCTTCCATCATCAACACCTGTAAAAAATTATATACAAGGTGGAGTTTTCAATCTCCCCTTTGATGGAGGACAACACAAATGTTTTATCGTACCTGCATTTGTTAGTTTAGCAATGCATATGAAAATCAAAACTAAAATGCAGAATGCAGTATATCGAATGTCGGATCATTCATTTCTCCCCCTTTGTCTTTCAACAAGGGAGAAAAAATAGTCAAAGCACGGGAGTTTTAAACACGATTACAGACCCAAAAGTGTATTTTCATAAACCACATAAAAAGATTTTCAGAAAACCAGTTAGGTCAATTCTCCTCATAAAACTTCCTCTTTCCTTTGGATGAACATTTCTTATAGCACCAATCATCCATTTCAGCTGCCAAACGTCTTCTCTTTTCTTCAGCTCTTCTCTGCTTAACTACTGCATACTCAATTGTTGGCAAAAACATTGGCTCAACATGAGTTGGATACAGAATTGATTTATTCTGTACACGCCTTTTACAATTTATCAGCACATTCTCAACTTTCTTTTGAGTATGTTGAGCTACATCTTCAGGCATGGGCAAAATGCTTCCCATTGTAATCAGTGTAAGAGCATTCATCAAATACATTTCATTAACTTTAGCATTTATGGTATCTAGCAACTCAAAATTTGTATTCATTCTCCTCTTGGTGTCAAACTGAAAATCAGATAATTCACGACTGAGACAGGCTAATTCTTTTTCACAACCTTCTAACCTGATTTTTGGAGTAGGAGAAGGTTTAGCTTCTTCAGTTGGATTTTGAGTTGTTCCTTTTCCTTTTAATGTCCATGTTCCTACAAGAGTTTTCTCAATCCCCAGACGTTCTAAGCAGTTCTCATCAATTTTCGCAGAAATAGACTGTCTTTCTTCAAAGGATGTGTCAATTTTATAATAATCAAAGACCTTAGGCAGCAAATTTCCATAAGGCAGAGGAATAGGTCTCTTAGAATTGACAGAGTGTATCACATGGTTGAGAATCAGATTAGGCACATCTATGTCCAAATCAGACAAAAGTAGATGAATTAACTCCAGAGATTGATCAGTCAACAGCTCTCTTGATTTTGCACGAGGAACAACACATCAAACCAGTATAGTAAATACTATTTTAGCCTCTAAGGTTAGAGATGTGTGAGTAAGTTGACATGAGGTTGAATTCGGAACCGGAAATTTCTCCTTAGCAATACGAACACTCTCTGATCTTGAAGGATGGTTGAATACAACATCTGTAGGAATTCCAAAAATCTCACTTAATGTAAGAGCCTTAGTCTTTGGAGCCTAGACGAGCTAGAGTGTGTTTTAGCTTGACCCAGTCAGCCGCCCCTGCGTCTAGGCGCCCCTACGTCTCAAGCTAGCCTCCCCTGCTGCTATGTGGCTGGTGTAGCCGCTTTTGTTGACTCTTGACCGTGCTTTGCGGTTGGCTTCTCTTATAAGCCTTCTTAGACTTCAGATGAGGGGTTTACTACCTCATTCCAGCTTCTTCTTCCCCTCCACGCTCTTCCTCTTCTCCTTTCTTCTCCTTTGATCTTCTTTGATTTCTCCTTGCTTGTGCGAGTGAGTTCTTGAGAGTTTGAGAGTGTTCTTGGCCTTGGATGCTCTTGTAGATGTTGTTGAAGGTTATTGGAGTGGTGTTGAGGTGATAGAAAAGCTGATGCTCCATAGTTGCAGCCTAGGGTTGGTGTGGTAAGTTCTTTCTCTTCTTCTCTCTTCTTTCCTTCATTCTTGCTTCTTTCTTCTTCCTTCTAGCTAAGGATCACAAGCTAGGCTTGTGTGGATCTTTTCCTAGCCTTTTGATGATCATGTGTGTATATATGTGTATGTGTTGTTGTGGTGTGTTGAAGACGTGAAGAGAATCGAGAAAGGGGTCGAAGAGAAGTCGGGACCAACTCTCTGCACAGTTGGCCGCCCATGCGCCTGTCCTGAGCCGCACCTGCGCCTGGTGTGGAGCCGCCCTTGCGCCTTTGGTGAGCCGCCCCTACGCCTCACTGGACCAGCCGTGTGTTCTTGCTTCTGTTAGTGCATACCTTATTGGTATGTCTTCCTTCCTTCCTTTCCTTTGACCTTGGCTTAGTTGATAGCTAGGTTAGGATGGTTAGGATGAGTTGTATGATAGAGATGTGCCTTAGGCACTTGTGTTGATATTGAGTTTATGTTATAGGCATATGTGATCTTGGTATGATCTTGAGGTTGTAGGTTGGTTCTGGTTATGGAGACGAGTCTCCTAACCCTTTCAGGTTGTGATTTTGTGTGCCTTGCTATTGCAGGCGTTGGTTTCTTCCCCAAGGGGAAGCTGTGGCATGGTAGAGGATATGAGTGTATCAAGTAAGTCCATAGGACTTACTTAGCGTTTAGTTATGGATTTGTATGATTGTGATGGTTGTGCGTGTTCATATGATTGTGCATTTATAACCTAAATCGGACTAGGACGACAATATATTACTTTTATTTGGCCCAAGTGTATTATAACGGGCGGTAACCACTTGCCTGAAGCTCGCCGAGAGTGGAAGGAGGTGCTCGGAAGCCAGTAGCTCAGGGGGGAGGTAGATCCCCATGCAACACCTGGGTTAAAGGGGGCAGAGACGGGGTTCTTTAGGCTCCTCGTGTTACAAAAGAAGTTGAATTAGTAATGGAAAAACGTAATTAAAGATAATAAATGAATGTGTGTGACATTGCATGTATGAGATGTTGATGTGTGTTTGTGTTATTACCTTCATGCTTATCTATTGTTGTAGCTAATGGTGTATACCGTGTTGTAGAAGATCTGCAGGTTAGGAAGACTGCAGAGTGAGCCAGATGGTGTGACCAGCCGAGGACTTCTGTACATTAGGATGCGTGGGTTGGGATCTTTTGTATCAGATGTTGTTATTGTTGTGGTTTTGTACTCGGCTTTGAGTTTGTAAACTCTTTTGATGTATCATACAGCTTTTATGTATTTGTTTTTACTCTACTTGTGCCTTGTTGTAAGATATAGTGAACTTGTTGTCAGGCTAGGATCAGGATCCATTGTGAGATCCTAGCCCAATGTAGCACTTCGAGTCACGCGGATTCGGGGTATTGCACTTAAAATAGAAGAAGTGAGTGAAATCGGAGTACCTTTAACTGAAGATTCAAGAGTGATACATCTTTTGTCCCTTTTTGTGGTGAGATTAACATAGAATAGTCTCGTGAGTCATGGAAAAGCAAAATCTCCAGGATTTAGAACCTTCCACATAATTGAACTTTTTAGCTTGTCTATGCAGGGAATCTTAAGAGTGTCGAGAAAATCAGTGTCCACTAGATCACACATACAGAGCGGTCGATTGTGAAACCCATCAAGCCAAGATCCATAAGCTTGAAAATTAACGAACCATGATGAAGGAAGACCAGTCATCTGAGATGTATCCAGATCCTGAGAAGATTTTTCTTCTTTAGCAATTGAGGGACTCTTAACGACTTTCTTTTTGGGAGCTTGAGGAGCAGATTTCTTGCTTCTGGGTGTCATGAAGGAAGTTTGAGAGAGAAATCAAGGGATTTTAAAATAGGGTTTCTTGTGGAAAAATGAAAAAGATAGAAAAAGTAGGTCCTTTTTAACAGGGAAATAACAAGATCTTGAGAAAATCAAGCTTTTAAAAGACCAATTTTAATACCAATAAAACAACAACAAATCTTTTTCAAAATTTCAAACAAAAAATTTATAAAAATATTTTAAGAATTGAAATATCTACAAGATATTAATTCTTAAAAGATCCGTAAATTTAATATACCCTGTGAAAAATGTTTCAAGGCCCTTGAAAACATCAATTGGGCTACATGCGTAGGAATAATTAAACTCGTTTACTCCCCCTACGTTAATGCTTCCTTGTTTAACATACCAAGCTCCAATCTAATAAAATTAAATTGTTCCTCAGGAAGAGGCTTGGTAAAGATATCTGCAAGCTGCAAGTTAGTTGAGATAAAAGAGATCAAAACATCACCTTTCTCAACATGATCACGTATGAAGTGATGTCTTACATCAATATGCTTAGTCCTTTAATGTTGCACAAGATTTTTGGTAATAGAAATAGCACTAGTATTATAACATTTTATAGGAATATCTTTCAAGTCAAAGCCAAGGTCACGAAGTTGTTGAGCAATCCAAAGAATTTGTGCACAACAGGCTCATGCAGCTATATATTCAACTTCAGCTGTGGATAGGGCAACATAGTTTTCCTTCTTGGAGTGCCAACTAATTAGGGATGACCCTAAGAATTGGCAACATCCAGAAGTACTTGTTCTATCAACCTTATAACCTGCAAAGTCCGCGTCTGCATTGCCAACAAGATGAAACGAGCTTTGACGTGGGTACCATAACCCTAGATCCTTAGTGCCATTGAGATACCGAAAATTATTTTCACAGCTATCAAGTGTGACTCTTTAGGATCAGCTTGAAATCTTGTACACATACACACACTAAACATAATGTCAAGACGACTAGCAGTTAGATACAACAATGAACCGACCATACCTCGATACTCCTTTTGTACTACACTTTTGCCATTCTTGTCATGATCTAGCGAAAGTGTTGAACTCATAGGAGTCTTTGCAACCTTAGATTGATCCATTTTGTACTTCTTAAGCAAGTCTTTAGTATACTTGCTTTGATTGAGAAAAATTCCTTTCTTTACTTGTGTAACTTGAAGTTCAAGAAAGAAATTTATCTCTCCCATTAAGCTCATTTCAAATTCCCTGCACATAATATCTGAAAATTCCTTACAAAGGAATCATTAGTAGCGCCGAATTATATATCATCAGCATAGATTTGCACTACTAGAATGTCATTGCCTCTAGTTTTAATAAACAATGTTTTATCAATCAAACCTCTTTTGAAATTGTTTTCAAAAAGATATTTAGATAATCTTTCATACCAAACTCGAGGAGCTTGCTAAAGACCATAAAGAGATTTGTATAGTTTAAAAACATGATCTGGAAATTCATCATTTTCAAAACCAGGAGGATGAGCAACGTAGACTTCTTCTTCTAAGAAGCCGTTTAGAAAAGCACATTTTACATCCATTTGACAAGGTTTTATGCTCATAAAAGATGCAAATGCAAGTAGCATACGTATGGCTTCTAACCTGGAAACTGGAACAAAAGTCTCCTCATAATCAATACCTTCTTCTTAGTTATAGCCTTGTGCTACAAGTCGTGCTTTATTTCGTATGACTTTGCCACTTTCATCCAATTTGTTTCGAAAGACCCATTTCGTGTCAATAACTGATTGATGTTTTGGTCTTGAAGTAAGAGTCCATATCTTGTTCCTCTCAAATTCATTCAATTCATTTTGCATGGAAATGATCCAATCAGGTTCTTGAAGAGCTTGAACGTAGTTCTTTGGCTCTACAAGTGATACAAAAGCGGAGAATGAAGATAGATTGTTCAGTTTAGATCTAGTTTAAACTCCAGCATTTGGATCTGAGATCACATTCTCTTATGGATGATATGAGGAGTGTTGAACTTTTCTTCTTTTGACAGATGGAGCAGATCCAGAAGGTTGAGCTTCATATGTTTGACTAGATTCATGTACCGTTGGTATATTACCTGTTGATCCAATCTCAAGGCCTTGAAGTTGAGTTTCAAGCCCTTGAAGTGGAGTTCTGTTATCACAGTTTCTTGTTTCAAGGTCTTGAAGGTGTGTTTCAAGGTCTTGAGGGTTTTCTTCGGTATCTTGAATCTTTTCCTGCATGTTCTTATCTCGGTCTTTAGGATCTTCCTCTTCATCCAAATTATGATCTTCTCTTTGATTCAGATTTAGATCTGCAAAACTCTCACTCAAAGTACCATCATTGCTTTCATCAAAAATAATATGAATGCTTTCCTCAACAATTTTGGTACATTTGTTATAGACGCGATCAGCTTTGCTATTTGAAGCATATCCAATGAATATAGCTTCATCACTACGTGCATCAAATTTCCCAAGATTATCTTTTTCATTGTTATGAACAAAACAAGTACATCCAAAGGGTTTAAAATATGAAATATTTGGTTTTCTTCCTTTAAAGAGTTCATAAGGAGTCTTTTTCAAGATAGGGCGAATTAAACATCTATTCAAAATATAATTTGCAGTGTTTACTGCTTCAGCCCAAAAACTTTTTGGCAAATTGTTTTCTAAAAGCATTGTCCTAGACATATCCTCAAGAGTGCGGCTCTTACGTTCCACAACTTCGTTTTGTTGAGGAGTTCTAGGAGCTGAAAAATTATGTGAAATGCCATATTTTGCACAAAACAAATCAAACTTCAGTTGATTGAATTCTCTACCATGATCACTTCTTATAGAAACAATTGGTAGGTTTTTCAAAGTTTGTAACTCCTTACACAATTTTGAAAACTCAAATAAAGCTTCAGATTTATCTCGTAGAAAAGAAATCCATGTGAAACGAGAGAAATCGTCCACTATAACAAGGATGTACTGCTTGACTCTGGGAGATTTGACACGCATAGATCCGCAAAGATCCATGTGTAAAAGTTCAATGGGTCGAGAAGAACTTACAGCTTTTTTAGGTTTGAATGAACCTCTTGTTTGTTTACCTTGTGTACATGCCTTACATAGATCATTAACCTTGAAATTTAGGTTTGGCAAACCACGTACCAAATCTTTTGTAAGTAGCTTCTGCATGGTGTGCATGCTCACGTGACCAAGTCTTCTATGCCAAAGCCTTGGATCATCAGTCAAGGCCTTTAGACATTTTAGCTTAGTTCCTGAAACTTGGTTAGTACTCATTAAATAAACATTATTACATCTAGGAGAAGTAAGCAACACTTCACCCGTCTTTTTGTCTTGAACCTCACATTTATCTGAATCAAACAAGACTTTATTGCCTTCATCAAAAATTTGAGAAATACTTAGCAGATTATATTTCAAACCATCAACCAAATAAACATCATCAATAAAGTTAGATGAATTATAGCAAATTTTACCAATGTCAATTATGTCACACTTTCCTTTATCACCAAGAGTAATAGTTCTAGATGATTACTTCTTTAATCTAAGAATAAAGAGCTTTTTCCACTCATGTGTCTTGAGCAACCACTATCTAATCTCCATTTGTGCTCCTTTACCTTGGTGATATCCTGCAAAACAGCAAACATCAACCTTTCCTGGTCGACCAAATGGCATATTTTGGTTCATACTTAGGTTCGATCATGTTTGGTGGTCTAGTACCTTTAGGAACCCAGATTTGTTTGACAAGTTTCCTTAAACATAAAGGATAGGTAATTCTATTGATGTAAGGATCATTTCTTCTATAAGGCCAACATGACCCTTTTTACAACAGTAGAAGCAAATAGGCATATGAATGCTTCCTTTGGCCTTGACAAAAGTGGTGGTAGGTTTTCTAGGAAAGCTCTTATGATAACCTATACCACTTCTGTTAAGGGAAGACTGTTGTTCACCCATCATTCTCTCAAGATTAGCTTTTGAACGAGTAAACTTAACAAGTGCAGCCTTCTGGTCTTGACACGTCAAAGTTATATCAACTTTCTCTTTTTCTAGATCGATATAGTTTCGATGAAGACAGAAGAGGTTGTCCTTGAGAATCAGGTTCTCTGATTCCAAGTCCTTGATATTGTCATCAAGGTCTACTTTTTCTGTGTTAAGATTTTCAATTTCCAAAGACATTTCACTTAGTTGTTTTTCTTGTTCAAGAAGCTTTTTTTTTTAAAGAATTTATCCTTATTCTATGTTCCTTATCACATGTGATAATATCTTTAAGGAATTGTTTCAGGTCAGTTTCAGGTTGAGACATAATTGTACTTACCACATTGTCAACATACAGATTTCAATCTTCTTCATGATCGTCATGAGACATAAGTTTGCTTGTTCTTTTTCGTCTTCTTATTCATTTGTTGATTCTGAATCACTCCATGAAGCAACCATAGCTTTCTTCTTTCGATCGTTTTTCTTGAAGTTGGACCTCTTCTTTTGTGGACAATCCTTCACAAGATGATCTGTTTCCCCACATTCAAAATAAGTCTGTACTCTCGTTTTCTTATTAGAGTTAGAAAACTTACCTCGGGGTTTTGATACTCGTGGATATTCTCTATTAGCAGATTGTTTCTTAATCTTGAGAATTCTTGCGAGACCCTTAGAAATCATGGCGATTGCATCTTCTTCATCATCGTCATCACTATCCTCTTCATCAGATGGTAATTCATCCCTTCTTGATTTTATTGTCAAATTCTTGGAGTTGGATGGAGTTCTCCATCTTCTTCACCAAGAACCATTTCATGTGTGATGAGTTTTCCAAGGAGGTCATCAAGAGGAAGAGTTGTGAGATTCTGAGCTTCTTCAATAGCAGTCATTTTTGGTCCCCACTTGGCTTTAGGTAGGCTCCTTAGAACCTTCCTCACTTTCTCTTCATTTGTGAAGATCTTTCTTAGTGAGTCCAGGTTGTTCACGATCTTTGTGAATTTGGTGAACATTTCTTTGACTGTTTTATTTGGATTCATCTTGGATAACTCGTATTGTCTGAGGAAGATGCTAATCTTTGTTTCCCTGACTTGACTTGTTCATTCGTAAGTGACAACAAGCTTGTCCCATATTTATTTAGCACTCTTGCATGATGAGATGCGGTTGAATTCATTGGCATCTAATCCGCAGTATAGTAGGTTCATTTCTTTGTAGCTCTTTGATACGTTGTCCAGGTCAGTTTGTGTGAAGTCATCTTCCTTCTTTGGGACTTGGACACCTTCAACCGTTGTCATTGGAACTTTAGGTCCATTTTGAATGATGCTCCAAAGCTCCATGTCCTGGTCAATAATGAACATACGCATGAGTGCTCTCCAATGAGCAAAGTTGTTGTCACAGAAGAGTGGTGCTCGAGATGAGGATCTTTCTTGAGCAAATCCACCATCACATACAGGATTCATGATTAGTCTCACTAATGGTTAAATCAATAAACGTGAGTCTAGCTCTGATACCAATTGAAGAACCGGTAGGTTAAATAAATAAGTTAAAAGATACTCTAGAAGGGGGGGTGTTGAATAGAGTATGGGAACTTTTCGCAAACCAAATCTCAAGGCCTTGAAACTCCTTTCAAGGGTCTTGATGTCAATCTTTGCTCTTAGTGAAACTTTAATTTCAAGGGCTTTGAAACAACTTTCAAGAGCCTTGATTTCGTGCTCCTGTTAAAACAAAGTTAGTCACAATAGCAAAGTATAGTGCAGAATGTAAAAGATTGACACGAGGATATGTTTACGAAGTTCGGCTCTAAATAGCCTACTTTTTGTCCCAGGGTATAGTCTTAGGATCTAACTATCTATTATCAGCTTCAAAGAGTCCTAGATACAATCTAGAAGAAATCCCCTTGATCTCTCACTGTAGTCAATGCTACGATCTAGCTCCAACTCTTAACCTAGCTATAATAGCCTAGTTACTTCGCAGAGTAACACATACTCTAGTATAACACTATTTAGATCTTCCAATGGAGATCTTGTGTTTTCTCTCTCTAAGGGGATAAAGCTTTTGCGTAAATGAGAGAAAGAAAAACAACGAATCAAATGAAGATGTTTCGGTTGCTTGAAGACGTAAAGATGTTTTCTGTATATGCTTGTGTGTCTTTTCTTCTTCGATTACCACCTTCATTTATACTCTTCTACGGAGAGGTCTTCTAGCCGTTGGAGAGATGATCGTTTGAAGATGAATCTTCTTCTCAATGAAGATCGCTTCCTGTTTCGAGATAAGGTAGACGTTGCAAATCTTCATCTCTTGAGAACTCGTCGAGTCCTTAGCTCCTTGATCTTCTCATTCTTTGTTGAACCAAAAGAGAAGATATTTTGACGCTTTTCTATTTTAGAAAATTTTCTGAAAAGATTCTCTAATCTTCGGTTGAGATCTTCGGTTGTAAAAGATCTTCCTTGAAATCTTTGTGTTGAGCAATTCGTTCATGGAAAATCTTCTTTGCATATGAATCCTTGTTTCGTCGTGCAACTATATAATTCCAAGGCCTTTGAGATCGTCCCTTTGTAAAGCTATCTTTCTTGTCCTTCAGTTATACTTCAAGGCCCTTGAATCCCATATCAAGGCCCTTGACATTCGATAAGACCTGCATTGAATTCAAACCAACCAAGCATCTAGAGAATATAATCAATACATTGTTAGTATATCCAACTACTACATTTGTGTTAAGTCTTCCATCATCAACACATGTAAAACATTATAAACAAGGTGGAGTTTTCAGAGAGAAAAACACGAGAGCTTTATTGGTATATCTAAAGAGTGTTATACTCGAGTGTGTGTTACTCTACGAAGTAACTAGGCTATTATAGCTAGGTTAAGAGTTGGAACTAGATCATAGCATTAGATATAGTGAGAGAAGAAGGGGATTTCTTCTAGGTTGTATCTAGGACTCTTTGAAACTGATAATAGATAGTTAGATCCTACGAGTAAACCCTATGACAGAGAGTAGGCTGTTAGAGCCAAACTTTTGATTTTTGACCATATCTTGTTTTACCGTGACTAACGTTGCTTTGCAGGTTTACAAAGTCAAGGTCCTTGAAATCACTTTCAAAGCCCTTGAAATCAAGTTGTATCACAAAGAGCTCAGATCGACATCAAGGCCTTTGAAATAAGTTTCAAAGCCTTGAGATCGGTTTTTGCAAAAAGTTCTCATACTCTATTCAACCCCCCTTCTAGAGTATTTATATCCTTTATATTCACCTTACGGTTCTTCATGCGTGTATATGAAGGAAAACAACTTTAAATTTATACCAAGAATAAAAGCAAATAGTGAACTCGCAGTGTACGGATCGATCATAGTAAAAGCAAATATTTCAGGGTCAATCACAGGGATTATGGTGAAATGAAGCGATAAAGTAATCTAGTTTAGGCAAATTGCAAATAAAAGAAGAAAAAGACAAGATTTTGTGTAAATATTAGGACAACGCAGATTCTAGAGATCAAAGTATCCAATTGTGGTTTTCGATTCAAAATTTCTAAAGATCGATGGACAGGGATGTGACTGAAAAGGAAAGGTGTTTTTAAGATGGGATAGATCACGGGGGAGGTCTCACTATTCACTATTCCAAACCCAAGGCTCCTAATACCTGGTAAGTCTCAGGGATCTAAGGAAAGGAACTATAATCTCAAATCAACCACTCAACCTAAGAGAATAGAACTAACCATCACCGGGTAAGTCTCAGGTTAACACACAAAGGCAAGAAGAAGGCACACTCAAACCTAATAAAGGGTGTTGTGTTCTCTATTACCAAGAACTCATCATCGTTGGCAACCAAGAAAAGGAATCACTGGGTAAGTCTCATCTCAGGCTTGGATATAGGCTAGAAAGGTTCAACAAGGCTAGGTTTAAGCAATTCTTTAACCTAGGCTCAAGGATAAAACATCAAAGGCACGACAAAAGGAAAATCGGTCTATTCTTGTATAAAAATCGGCCGATTTTTCACCAAGAACAGCCCGATTTTTCTTCTCTACAAAGGTAAAAAAAACAACTCTCAAGATCCAATCTTGACGTGAGGTTCATTCTATCATTATCTAAACCACAACCTTCAATCAATCACCCTACAATCGCAAGGGTTTTAGCCAACAACACACATTATCAAATCAAGAAATCAATATGAATCAAGAACATAAAGAAAACGACGAATCTTGAAATATAAGAGAGAAATCCTTAACAAAGGCCTTTGAAAATCAAAATTGAATGAAAACTACAATAAAAACTCCGAATCAGTGTTCAAAAGCACAAAGAATCAAAAAAAACTAAAATAAACTCAAAGAACTTCACTTAATATCTTCAATCTTGAATCTCGAATACGTTTCTCTTCTCCTTCCTTGCTGCTTTCTAGGGTTTCTTGATCTCTAACTTAATCTGAGCGTGGTAGGAGGTGTCAATTCCTATACAGCCGCCAATGTCCTCGTCGTTGGGGGTCGAATCTAAACGTGGTAGGAGGTGACAGGTCCTATTTAGCCGTCTATGTCCTCGTCGTTGGGGGTTCCTTCAATGTTGAGGGCTAGTACTACATTGTTCTTATCCAATTTTATTGGACTATTTTATTGGACTATGATTCATTGGGCTTAGTAGTTACACTATTAAATGAATAAATGATCAATTGGTCAATAAAAATAGTGCTGTTTTATGTAAGGGTGGCATTAGAGTCCGGTTTGATTAAGAGCAGGGTTCACAAAACAATCCCATCTACGGCATATATTTATATTCGAAGACTAGTTGATTGAAATGGTATGACAATAGATGATTGATTTGGGCCTCTTGGATCAGAAATTGAGCCTCCAATATATCTTTATAGCTAATCAAAGGACACGTGTACTCCATCCGACCTAAATCAAGTAATCGGCGATTACAGCATCACAACTGCAAATCCAGATGCTTACTGTATCAGACTATCAGTGACTCCGGGCTTCAGCATCCCATCCCAGTGTTTACAGAGTCTCCAATCAAACCAAAATTCACTTCTTCCACTGTAAGAATGCAAAAATGTTATCGTCCGACGTCGGAACAGTTTCCTTGACACCCCCAGCTTATCAGGTGGATTTACAGCAAGAGTCACTCTACCGGTAGAAATAGATAGCGATTTCGAATTTATTGTGAAGAAAGAAATGCTACATTTAGTTACAAGAAATGATAAGACTATAAACACAGAATGGCATTGGATCACATCTCAGATAGAAGGTTGCTGATCTTCCTAAGCTCCTTCAGTGCAGACACGGCCCTCCCTTGACCCTTCTCTACAAGGGGGCTCTTCGACAAATTCTCAGGTGACCCACCTGGACGTATATCTTGCTGGAATACGGACTCAATTACCTGATACAGTGTTCTTTAAATCGTTACCATCTTTGATAGTGTTAAATGCAATCCAACAAACTCAACTCATCAATCATCATCATCATGCATAAGCATATATCAAAAGTATGATCGTCCAACATAGCTTTACTCTCAAACATTGTTTCCTATTCTTTCTTTATAAAAAGACTCGGCGTCAGTTTGTCGATGAGACTTGAATATTGAATTGTATACAAGACTCAGGATTCTTCAAAATTCCCGTGTAGAGATTCTTTAGCACAAATACTGCGCATGTGAAATTTTTGTTTCTAGTGGCTTCTAACAATTAGATTTGACACAACAAGTATATGCAGACAAACAGTTAAGAAGATATATCATGAAATAAAGAACTCTATAGGATTATTAGGCTGACCGTCAAATTATTTCTACCTGAAATATCAAATGTTCCAAAACTTAACGAGGCAAATATCAGGTTATACCTGAATGTTTTCCAGCATGGACTGTCCAAGGTTCCTCAAAGTGCACATCAGCTTCTGCTCAGCAACATCCCCCTTCGCATTGGCACTGCTGCGGCTTTGTTCATCAGCTAATTGTGTTGCCGTATCACTGCTTTGACTTCTCTCATCCTTTGACTTTTGAGCATTGACTTTTTCAGAAGGCCCCTCACCAGATGCAGGACGGCCAAGCTTCCACAACCACTGAAATTTACCAGAAAAAGACTTTTTGTCCTTTGAAGCCGTTGCTGTTAAATCTGGGGAATCAGACATAAAAGACACACTACTAGTATCTGACGGATGAGGCATTGTAGATTGATCTTCAGAAATACTAGGCTTGTTTTCAGGAACAGTAGTTCCGGGTTCAGAAACAGAAGGGGGTAGGTCAATATGATTGGACTCTCCGTTCATGTCATGAGGTACACATGAAGAAACACTACTTTTCTCTGAGTCATTCTCAGTGGAATCTGAGCGACTTGCAGGACTTCCTGTGTCTGAAAAGATGGTAGAGTTCTCTTCACTAGAAGTGGTTTGCCCAGAAAGTGTCTTCTCGATGCCTCCCAACATTTCATGGGCACCATGCACTACAATAGATTCCTCATTAAAAGGACTATCCTGATGTAGTGACTCGTTATTTGCAATAGATTCGTCATCATCAAAAGGACCATTTTGATCAATTGAATCATTATCCCCTATGTCATCAAATTCTTCCCCAAGTTGCCGTGATAAATCTTGAAGCAGGCTTCTTCTAACTGATCTGCAGTCCTTCCTGCTATCTTTCTTCGAGGGAGAAAAGGAAGGCTCAGAACCTGACCAGGATAACCTCATTTTTATTTTCTGCGTCCAACCCCTTATCGGTGTTGAAGGTTGTTTCACTTCATTTTTCTCCTTCTTAAGTTCTTCTTCTTTGTGCAAATCTCTCCACTTCTCTTCCCAATAGCTCTCAGGCACAGATATCAGAGGAACTTGTGTGGATACAGAATCTGAAGAAAGGCTATGTCCTCTCACAACTGATGATTTTATCTGGTCCTGAGACCCAGTGACTGAATAAGAGGAAGACACGTTAACATCCAAAGCCAGATCCAGTATAGATTTTGCCTTCCCTATCAGTTTGTCCAAATCTATACTCCCTGGAAAATTGAGCAATCTCTGAAGGCAGGAAGTTGCATATTCTGTGGCAAGCAGGGGAGATCTCACATTAACTATCATGGAAACAGCCATGGCTGATATGAATGCTCCTCTTCGAGAATTCAGGACACCTATCTCAACTTCATTAGACTTACCTAACTTGGCATCATCAAATGAAAATATCACATCCCATATGATCAAGAGATTTTCTAGAGAAAATTCACGTCCAAATAGAACTCTGAACCAACGGAGAGCAAAGTATTGAGGTTCCACACCTAATTCAACAAGGTGAGTATACAATGAGGAATCAACAACAGAAAGCAAGTCATATAATGATGTTGAAGCCTCAATTACTGGAGTTTGAGATCCATCTCCAGTTAATGGCAAGAAAAATTCTACCATAGCCACTGCGCCGCCCACTCCACTCATCAAAGCATCAAACATACAGTACACATCATGCTCCAAAAACTTTTCAGATAACACAACACCTAACTCACCTTCAACCCCATACGCATCACTCAGATATATAATGGTTTGAATCTCTGGATCAAGTTCATCAAGACTGGCAACCTTTTTGGTCTTCTCTGGGAAGCTAGCATCATCTTCTACAAAATCGGGTGTTTTTTTGAGATCAAAATTATAGGCCAGGCCATTTTCCTGAGACAAAGCATCATCAAACTTGTCGGTGAAGTGGTCTTCATAAAGTTTACGAGCTTCTGAAAGGTGCTGCAAATCAGCATGAAGCACATATAATAAGGGAGCCAAAAGTTCGTGCATTCCTACAAATATGGAGTGAAATAAAAGGGATCAAAATATAGTCAAAAATACTTTTCATAACTAAAAAGTTAATACAAAATGTAAAACAAGTGATCATGCATCCACTGAACATCATTGTGAACTTATAAAGAGGGATGCAAATGTAGTAATATTTGTTTTTGCTTGATTTTAAGATGCTCCTCCTTGTATGTATATCAGTGTATCTAATCAGATAATCTAACCATGCTGCATTAACAACTCGCTTTCTAGAGCATAATTCCTTCTATGCCAGTCCTGCAGCCAAGAAAGGCTTACTCGGAAATCGTAACAGAGAGATGTTGAGCTAATTAATTCAAAGACGAGAAAATAAGATCAACATCTGCTAAGTTTAACATGTGTTCCTAAAGAGGATACTTAATCAGATGATAAACTTGCATACAATAAATACAGAAGATCACATATAAGGCATCAGAAATTGATACTGAACTTTTCTCTCCATATCTAACAAGGATTTGTTATTGTTAGTGATGTATAAGTCAAGTTTCCAGCAGATCGAAGTTAACAATTAGAATTAAATTCATACTGAAAACTTATTATCAATTACAAACAGGTGATTCAATATAGCACCTCAAATGAGAAAATTGGGAGAACTATGATAGCAGAGTTATCTACCAAACATTCTACCTTGTCTATAGCCATATTGTGGATGTCTGAGACACCATAATAACAAAATCCGTCTCAACATGCTCTGGCATCCAGGCGTTTGAAAGTAGCTCCCATGTTCTGGATATAAACGTGACAAGTCTTGGTCCAACATTTTTTCCAGTTCGGCATTCCGGAAAAACCGGCCCCACATGCTGTCTGCAGTGATTAACAACATAAAAGAAACATCTCATATTCAATCAGAGTGAGAAAGATTCACTAATTTAAGGCCATAGTTGAAGCATAATTGGGCCTTTTAAAAGTAGCCAAAAATGAACATTTTTCCTTTCTTCACAGAACGTTATCATACTAATCAAGTTACTGATATGTTTCCAGCTGGAAACTAAGAGTATTTAGAGGAGACAAAGTGGAAACATAAGAAATTAAAAATACTGCAAGTTCAATGGGTAGTAAGAGAACTATGTTTCCAACTGCCCTGTGTTGTCCATTGAGGATATTACAAAAATAAAAAGATCAAAAATAGAAGTGTTCACGGTCATGAAGTACATAGTAGGAGATACAAGCATACATAGCAGATTTACTACCAAGAGCATTTTAGAGATACCGGTAGGTTTTCGGATATATCAACACGTGTAGTTCTTGAAAAAGTGATATCAAGTATCGAAGAATTCAATATATCAAGCCCTAGATATCAATAATTTGATATACCAAGCCCTAGATATCACCTATATAACCATATCCAATGGATTTCAGATGCCAACAAGGCCCTAGGAGTTTGCAGAACTAGTTCCAAATTTGATTGTTCATCGGGCTGGAACAGACCCGACCCTGACCCTAACCTTAATCCAAATTTACTTGGACAAAGACCAACCTTAATAACTAGGTTGGGTTAGGTTCTACTCGGGTCAGGTTCGATCTACTAAATTCCCTTGTTTTTGGTTTTTTGTTCTGACCCAGACCAACCCGAATCCACAAAATATCTGACCCCAGGACATTCCTGTAAACTAGACAACACTTACTACCAAGAGCATTTGGTATTACGATTCTCCATTTCTCATTTAATTCATGATTATCAATAATCTTACCCGGATTTTCTGAGAGCGGATTGTCCATTACGTGATTTGAAGGACTATTTCCATTTTTTGGAATATGCGGATCAACGAGAAGGCGTCTCCGCAAAACAGCATACCTAGCAACCAAAAACATTTATGAGTTAGAACTTAGAACAAGTACCGGTATTTTAATGTTCAACTCAAAGAGTAATCTGAGCACATAAATCGTCCCCCAGAACACCATAGACGGCTACACAGCAGTGGGATACTTGTTCACAGATTTGGTACAGAGGCTACCAAATCAGCACTGGTTCAAAGATGAAACTTGATTTGAGAAGAAGGAATAATCATCTAGCTAAAGCGTAGTTGATAGAACCACCGAAAATCGGCACTGTGCAAACCGTAAGCATTATGAAAGATAAAATCACTGACTTCTAAAGGAAGAAAGATTTTACCTCCGGCGATAATCAGCCGTGATACGGCGTAGATCATCAATCGAAGTCGACGAGAGATTACATAGATTGATGCGCCATCTAACGCCCCTGAGATTCGGAATCCTACTCAACAACGAGTCGGATTCCGGCAAATTCGCAGCCGGTGCCGTCTCCGGCGGTAGATCAGTCGCGGGTGGCGACATACTGGATTCAATTGAGATGAGTAGGAAAGAAAAAAAAAACTCAAATATAATTGAATAAGAATCGCAACTGCAGAGAGGATCTCGTGAAATGCAAAGAGACGAAAATCATGGAGAGGAGAATCAATGATTTTTACGTGGAAGCGATGAGCAGAGAAAGGGTCCTACAGAGAGAGAAAACAGGAGAAATAAGGAGGTAGAGATCTTGGCCATATCTCCGATTGGGATTCTCTTCGTTGCTCTTCTTCTCCGTCTGTTTATCTTCTCTGCTAGAAGAAAGAAGTAAAGAAGAGGAGATGGAATTTGCTTTGACCAGCTGGACGGTAAGGTAGACTCTTCTTCTTGCCTAGAAGAATTTTTGCTTCAATGCGAGCCCTTTACGATTTCTCACGCTTCTATATTTTTATTATTGTTATGTTGCCATTACTCATCAGGGTGCCAAATCAAGATGAAGGTTTGTCAATTTTGTACATGGATGTCCCCTTATTATGAAAACTAATTATTCAAATATCCATAAATTTATTACGAATCATGTATGGATTATACATTATAATATTAAGTACTTTATAAATATAATAAGTGTATATTTTTTTCTTACAAAAAATACCATTTCTGAAATGAATATATTTTGAATGTATAATTTGTGGTTAAGGTTCATTTATTATTTATTATTTTTAAAATTTCACCGCACAACATGTTTGTTTTTAGGGATATTAACACGGTTGCGGACAAGATTGCTTTACACGGACACAATGACGAGCTGGACGTAGATACAATCTCAGAAGACGTTCAAGATCTCATCTGAAAGGATGAGTTAGGCCGATCGGTTTCTAAAAACTGGTCCTCCTAAACTTTTTATCGATGTATAAATAAAAAAAAGTACGGAAGGAGTAGTCTAGCATGTTATTATGAAACCTTATCATTGTGATATGTGTTGTTTTATTTTTTTTGACAAGGTTTGGACTTTTCCTCATGGTATCCACAAGTTTCGAAATTCCTTTTTGGGTTAGAATTCATGTAGAAAATTATCACGGATCCAGAACCCGTAATCATGACGGTTACGAGATCCGTAACCGTGAATTTTTAGTCATGGTTACGGATCCCATAACCGTGACCTTATGACGGTTACGGGATCCGTATCTGTGGTGCAATAACGAAATCTTGAACCGTGCGAATACGACTTCCGAAAGATTTGCCCCTTTGGATTTAATCAATCGACGGTTCAAATTACTCCCCAATTTCACACCACAATCACATTAGTCTTCTTACTTGAACCACTCCCATAATTCTATGAAGCATCAAAACTTTTCGGACACGGTCAAATTAGTGAAAACACGGGTCAAGACACTTTTCCAACACCGAGAACAACCTAGACACATCCAAATCATGGTCACCAATGACGGTTCAATGTTGGGGGCTCAAGGAGGGAAACAATAAATATAAACAAGACATTCATGATTGCTACATTTGTTTTAATTTTTGAAATTCAAGATTGAACAAGATATTCATGAATACTACTTGAATATCACTTAACACAATCAATCTACTTATTTATCGTACCTAACAAATTATTGACACATTCATGTGTCATTGATTATATCATATATGTGTCTCTTCTAATTAATATAAATTTCTCTACACAAGAACTTTTAAAATGATATGATATTTATAATTTCTTACCATGTTCCGTTTCCTACAATTTTTATGATTTTCATTTTTCGCTTCTCGTCGTGTTCGTTTTCCGTACCCATTTTCGTTCCAGTGCAATATTTTTTAAATTTATTTTTGTATAATAAAAAATTTTTTATTGGAAATTTCTGTTGAATCAACTACTTTTAATTTTATTGATATACTACAAAAAAATTTACAATATTATAGGATAATGCAGTATGAGTTTGTCATTGTTCAAGATGAACTTAGATTTAATAAATGGAGCCGTCAAATGAAGCAACATCACATATGTTATACTTGATTACTGACGGTGGTCGGTAAGTTGAACATTTCATATTAGCCACATATATAATATTTTTTTCATGTCTTTTGTCTCATGTTAGGTATTAGGTAAGTATTATATACATCTTTTCTGTGAGATTTTAAAAGTTTCATCCGGATAAGCTTTCTTTATAAAATAACCTTTTGATCCAACATTATCCTTAAATAACATGTACATAAAAAGGTTAAACTATCCAAATTTTTCTAAAACATTTTGACCTTTTGCGATCTAATTTTATTAGAAAGACTTCAATTTCAAGGACGGTTTTGTAAAGATAATATTTTATGAACAAAGAGAGTAAAATGAGGCTAGTTGGGCGGTGGTTAGTACGTGAATATTAATGATGTTAAAAAAGATAATGTTATATTGAGTGTAGCACAGTGGAGGGCCCTCCAATTTTGATAAGAATAGTGATGGATTAGGTTGAGAAAGCAATGGGGGGACCCACTTCATTCACGTCTCTTTTTGTATTATCCTCCCTCGGCCTCCAGGCTCCAGCTGTTTGGTACTAACCAATAATTCAACCTTACCTTCTCAATCATTTACAGACCAACCACATACAACTGATGTGATGACGCTCTATATTCTTCCTTGTTTTTTACTTTTAATTTCTTGTATTCACGTGATATGTAAAGAAGCATGGGGTGAGTTCAGAGAAAGATTTGAGCAAGTCATCTCTTACAAAGGAGTTGCAGATTTGTTTGGAAGCAAATACATGGTCTTATTAGTACATGATAAATCACCAACCATATTTGGCCTGGGTTTCCGCTTTGGTCAGCATGCCTTTGGCTCTTCGTTCTGACAGCTCCATCTCCTTCTGCTTCATGTCGAAGTAGAGAGAACCGATTTGATGCTTCCTTTTGTGGAGCTTCGTCGGCTTCCCCCCGCCAGATGGTGCAGCCTGCAAAAACATTTCATACCATCCAAATCAACACTATCCGCTGCAAAATGTTTCAAGCTACCCTAATTTTTCCGCAAAATACACACTATGAATCGACCAACCAACTAACCAATAATTGGGGGTAAATACTAAGTAACATGTATGTATTATTACCCACTCCGCCAAGAAAATTATTTTTTTTTTAAAAAAAAACCTACAAACATACAGATAACAAGCCATGTTTCCCTGCTGAAGAGGCATCTCATCCACTAGTAGGTCATTCAATCATAAAGATGACAACGGATTTTTGACGGCCGATTGGTCCCCCAAGAAATTTCCTCCTGGCCTCAAACAAGCCAAATATGCAAGCAGGGCTATTCTGGGCCACCAAAAGTGCATCTCTAGGCCAATCCAAGACTTGACCACAAACCTCATTCATGTGGGAGCATGAATGAGGTTTGTAGTCATTGGGTTCTCCTTCATTAGAGCATTGAACCCCCTAAATCTACTAGTGGGTCATTGGGTTCTGATAGCCATTCAACATCACTTGAATATATCACCATCAATTAATAAAACTACATATAAATCCAGGAGGGCTCAAGAAATCTAACCAATACAGCTCAGAGCAAATGGGTAAAGAGAGACTCATACTTGCATTATCATATTCGTCATATGACAACTCATTCTCCAATGTGAAGACAAAGGATGTTATGCATGATAAGAACCTATTCAGAGTCACAGATGAGAAAGTAAACTGAACCATTGTGTGAACTAATTCAAAACTAAATCTCTCATTCTCCAAATTTGCATACACAGTTTTTCAGACAGATAACACTTGCTCCAGATATCAGTGGTTTAAATGAATGACCTTCTTATCTTTTCCTAAATTGTTGACTGCTCTTACGGTATTACCTTTCGCAATAAGTCCTTTACTTTCTCATATAAAGGATCAGGAGAAAGACAGGGATTCTACCAACTAATTACAAAAGGCTAGGTTGCTCAGGACTTACTAACATGTTGACACTTGTAATACTTTGAATACTGGAGAAAGGGCGTTGAATGCACATCACTTCTGATACGTGCCTTGAGATCAAATACCAGTTAACTGTTGTCCTAAATTTTAGCATTTTGTTATTTCCTTTCCTCTTAGTAAGTCCTTTATTTTTGTTTCTTTTTTTATGTTAGCATAGTGTTTCTGTGGGCTAAATAGTGCCTTATTTTCAACATTCTCAGTTCAGTCTATTTCCTGTTAAATAGGACAGGTTTCTATTGTAATCAGCATCTAGAAATTTGAATTGAGCTATCAGAAAACCGTTGAAGGGAATCCTTCAACAAATTACTGTGTTGCGAGATTCTTACATTAAAGTCCTAGGAGTGAGATCCTTCTTCTAGTGGGTTCTATCAACTTCACATAAAAACAATGTCAGGAGAAGACATGCCAATGAAGGAAGAATTGAAACATACAAGAAAAAGTAGTTAGAGACTGTATTACTGTGTTAATATCTCATTTTGAACAACACCACAACATTTCAGTTTAACAGTCACCCATGAAAGATAATGTAGCCTGATGCACATTGTGATTACAGTCAACATACATATTTACCAGGATCTGGTCCCAAAATATGATTCAATTGTTTTAAAAATAAGGGCAAGCCATCCTTTCATCAAATGGTTCTAAACCAAAACAATACCTATTCAGTATCCCTAATAACATAATAATGATCAAAATAAACGAGAACAAAACCAAATCACAAATCATTCACGGTACTATGGATTCTGGCATATTTGCAAACATTTTTTTTTTTAAAACCTGTAAATAAAAATGATCTTATTGAAAAATTAAGTCAGAAGGAACATGTCTTCCCTAAATTAGGAAAAGAATAGCAATGGAATAAACAGAATTACAAGGATATAGGAAATTGGTTAAAATTATTAACAACACTTCAATTTTGCATGCATGCTGTCAATTCATCAACACGTCATCACAGCAACTCCTTTTTCATAAAATAAAGATCACCAGAACATACCCACCATTCCCATACCAAATTGAGGATGGAATCATTAGTTAGGTATATGCTTACATCCGCCAACACGACAGTTAAGTATACTTCTAACCGGAAAGATCTAACTATTTTCCTAACCACAACACTTTGTTTGTCCACCAAAGCATTGAGTTGGGTTTACAAGAAATATTAGCATCAGACCAGCATTTTGAAAATAAAAAACACCTACCATCATCCCTATCATATTGGCTCGGTTAAATGGATATCTACCATCAGCAATCACTCCATTCCATTAAGCCATGCCCACCTAGCTAACCAAGACCACTTGGTAAACCCAAAGAAGTCAATCTTTAGTTGTCCATCCATAACTCCATCTCAAGCCCACAAATAACCCAACTGATATGTGGGCAAGATGTTAAAAGTATACAACTTGCAAGCAACTCATGCACATCCAAACAAACTATTTGCCGCTCACTCTACTACTCTATTAATGAAAGAAATACATGGACTTTATTATATGCAAGAATAATCCATACTCCAAGGTATTCGGTAATCTGCCCCTGATGTTGTATACAATACAAATTAACGACAAAGACCTTGAATAGAGAACTTCATAAACTCTACAGCTTCAAAAAGAGTCATGGTCTTCCCAGTTTGCACGCATGTATTGCGTCTTTTGACTCTTTTTATGTTCCATTTTGCAATTGCCCTCTCCCCAACCACCCACAAATAAACACAGCCCTGGAGGGGGACAGGGATAAAAGAGCCATGCAAATCCACCACAAAACCAAAACAAAGAATGGACCTTAGTCATATTTCATCACCATGAAGAGGACATAATGTAACAACACCTGGAGCTGACTCAATATTTTAAAAGAGAAAAAAACACATGCAGCTGAATGGGTAACATAATTGCTGCACCAGGTTGAAAATTGAACTTCTCCCATTCCTTGATAAATTAATTTGGCACACATATATTGCATGCCTTCAACTAATATGTTTACGAGACCAAATCACTTCATGCATATTTTATGTAGCTAGTAAATGCTATATTTTACACTCGATGTAATCTTGTGTGATTTCAGGTATGTGGAGAAAGATCAAGTGCATTTCCAGGGATAGCAAACATATGAGGAGCGTGCAAGGTTGTGTGAGCACAACAAAGGATGGTACTTGAGAGTGGAGCCAACTGAATGAAACTCACACATGTCAAGCAAGGTTTCACACAAACTATGCAAAATTTAGTGAGGCAGTAACTCACACAGCAAAGCACAAGTTCTGTATCAATTGGAAGAGGTACTAAGGTCAACCTGACAATGCCTGATCAAAGAAAGATCTAACCTTTAAATGGATTTCATGTTGTTGTGATCAAATCTAGTTGCAGAATAATGAATGGTGTGGAAACTAGATGGTTTTTATAATTCTAGAGTTCAATTTATCATTTATGTTTTGAATTATTCGTAGCATGGTCAGATGATATATGGAAATTTCTGGGTTAGAAAAGTTCATACAACAAAAGATTGGCTCTCTAGGAATAGACCCTAATATATAGACGATGAAAGTATATTCGAACTTTCTAAGTTTTTCTAGAGAACTAGCAAGGTGTCACACATCCCTATGGGATTTAGATAGGATTAGCAAACAACAAAAGTGGAGGTTGATTCAATCTAAGCTACATCGTTATCTCTAAAAGAAGTTAGTAATTACATTATATCAGAAATCTTATTAGCTCATTAGGTCCATGTATATTGTGCTTCAACTAGAATTTTTCCATTCACAAATTTTACTCTTGTTATTCAATTTTGATTTTCATTGCACTTTAATGATTTACACACTCCCTGACTTCAGTTATACAATCTAGTTACCTCTAACATTTAAATTGGTGATCAACACTGGTCTTTGAGATATTGCTACATCACTACTTCACGTGACTCCCAGTATATTCACACTAATTGCCTAAAAACACCAAAACTTCGAGACAAAATAGCCAGAAGCTCACAAATCTTAAAAGGAAGGAAAGAAGTCCTTCCTCAGCCCATAACTTCTAGAGAGATTTCCAATAGCTCGAAAATGCACATTGCAATACAAAACATCAAGACATGGCATCGGGAAAAACAAAACAGCATAAAAAGCATAATCAAGCATTCAAAATAGCAGATTCATAAAAAAAACATGGTTGAGCTAGGTAAGTACCTGATATGCAGGTCCAAAAGCTATCCCCGTCATCTTGACTTGATCTTGCCTTGGCCGGTTCTTCATCAACTCATCTTGACTCACCTCCACTATCTCAGTAGGTATCTGGTTCCTGCCTCTCTTCCCCGACATTTTAGCCACAGTCTCAACTATTCCGGCTCCAGATGCTTCAGGAGCAACCCAGGTAGATGGCGCATCCGCCCAAAGGCTCTGATCATGATGCCCGTCATATCCATAATTCCCATAATTTTCATACCCGGCATAATTTACATAGCTTTCATGACCCTCATAACCTACATAACCCTCAGCGGGCTGCCCCCAGTTCGTAGCATCACCAACTGCAACAAATTGACCCTCTGCAGCCCCTAAAGAAACCGAAACTGAACCGTTATTTGAACTATCACGCGCATCACTAGCATTAGGGCTAATACCGGCTTCTTTTTCTGTCTTGTGAGCATCAGAGTTCAAACTGGGAGCAGAAGTATCAACAATTGCTCGTCTGCCCGAACCACCCGACCCAGACATCGCACCCAACGTTGCCGAGTTCGTGGGTGCAGGCATGCTGGAAATGAAAGATTTAAAGGAGCCGGTAGGGTTGATCACCTGGGGCTTCTTCTTATTTGAGTATTCATCATCCTCGTCTTTGTCATCCGATATGAAGGAAGACTGGATCGGAGGAGGCCTGAATTGAACAACCCTTTTATTGGTCGTGGAGCCGGACCCAGAGGAAGTCGAGCTCGGGACCGAATTGGACTGGGATTTCGGGGCAGGAAGAGAAAATAACAATCCTGAAGAAACACTGGATCCCGAATTCGGGTCGCTGCGCAGCCCCTTTTCGTCCTCTTGTTTCTCCCTCCTTGGTGAGGTTGTTTTGGGGATTAATTGGGGGTGGGATTTCGGAGTCGGGATAGAAGAGAATAGGGCGGAGGAGGATTGGGGTTTGGGGAGAGAGGAAAAGAGAGAAGAAGTAGGAGAGGGCTTAGAGGGTTCTTCATTGACTTGTTCTTCGTCTTCACCGTCCGAAGAAGCGTAGTTTGCTAGCAATGAATCCATGGAAGCGGGAGCAACCGTACAAGATGAGTGTCTCCGGTGCCACAATGGATGATCAATCGGCGTTCGGCGTTCGGCGTTCGGCGTTCGAGAGCTAAACTTGGAGCCCTATTCTGGACAAATGTTTCGGGAATGAGTTGTAGACGAAGAGGCATTAAATCGAAATTTGAACCCCGTTTCCTACAATGACAGAGGGCATTATAGTACTTAACAAAAAATACAAGTCACCAATACTCAATTGTTATAGTGGGAGGGTATCCACTAATGGATCGCGATTTACTACCTGATCCGGACGTACATCGATAGAGCCGATCGAATCGGGAGATCTAAGTAACTCTTCAAAAAAAAATAATAACAAGTGTAATGTGGTCTTTAAGACTAATTATGTATTTTATTTAAAATAAAATATATTGATTTTTTTTATTGATTTTTAAGTTAGTTTTAAATTTATTTTTTATATTAAATTTAAATTCGAAAATAAATAAAAAATTTTTTTATTTGAATTCAAAAATTCCAAAATTAGTTTCAAAATTACTTTTTTGGATTTTTTAAGTATAAAAAACTGTGATTTTAAATTAATTAGTTTGAAAAAATGTAATGAAGTCATAATTAGTTTTTAATTTATTTTTTTGATTTTTTAAAAATTGTATAATTGAATTTTTAATGTATTCAAAACTTGTGGACACAATGAAAAAAAGTCCAAACTTGAAGGCACCATGAGAAAAAATGCGTAATATTGATGGGCTTTCAACTAGTTCATGACCAATATAGAATGCGTAATATGTCGAACCCATCAAACCCTCACTTCAACTGAAGAACGCTCTTCACAAGGCAACAATGCTTTTTCCCTCGCCGCCACACATAACCCTAAAACTTAGATCTAACTAACCTTCGATCTGGTGTTTCCAGTCGGCACGCCTCTCTTCTCATGAAACTACAAACATCCATGGGCTTTCAACTAGTTCTTTCGAATTCCTATCGATTTCTTCCTCTACTTCACGAGAACTAAGAAAAAAAAAAAGTAAATAACGAATATGGTTTTGCTATGGCTCATCGGCAGTTCGGCTTGCTTTCGTTGTTTGGGCGGCGGCGAGGGTGTGGAGGGACTTTTCCAACTGCGATGCTAATCGATGATATCTCCAAGCTAGGAAAACATTGCATGCCGAGGGTAGAGACCTGCTCCGAATCGCCCTTGTATACAAATAATATAGTTCAAGTATAATTATTACTCATATTGGATTAATATATCTTACGTGATATCGTTACCCTAAAATATATATATTAAGTAATCGTGCCCCTCAAGTTTTACTTTTTGGAACGATTTTTTTTAAGGATTATTAGTTTGATCTATTTACGTTATCTTTTTTGAGTGATTTTGTTATCCCACATCGATTAGCTACTAAGGTTGATGGTTTTAGAACTTCTATAAATAGGGAGTCTAAAGAGTATACAAATGGTCTTTTGGTTAAATTCAAGTATAATTATTATTCATATTGGAAGGTATAATTATTATTCATATTGGAAGGTGGCGTTTCCAGTCTATGGTTTCCCCAAACGAAGGGTCAACTCACACAACGAAGGTTGGAAGGTGGCGGAATAAAATCTCGCTTACTCGGATAACCGTGCTTGCGGAAAGATTGAGCCGCGCGTGCGGGAAGGCCGCTAAACCACTCACTTACCGGAATAAAAATTTCGGGTGTTACATAAGATCCCCGTAAAAACAAGTTTCGTCCCGAAACTTGCTAAACGCATAACTCTCGGTCAAACATGTCTCAAGAACCACTCAGAAAACATACACGTGCAAACTAACGGCCCTCTAACCCAAAGCCTACTCATAACCACGTCAAGACCTCGCAAGGCCTACACACATACTCACATGAACTCGCATATCGCACACCACATGAAGATCTAACCAATCATACAACACATCCCTCACGAGGCACGAAATACACATAACCTCTTGCATGCAAATAAGATCTAACCCTACGGCCCTATCAATGCATCTAGCTCATCGTAACACTCATCTAAGGATATCATCCTCTGTTTTCCAGTTAGCCTCACTAGGTGCTCGTCTATGCCACTAGATCGTCATAACTGACGTCGTATCCCATGACTGGTACACCTAAAACACCGGGTGAACACCCTCCACTCTTGGTGGCAACGCAAATCTATAAATCACTTCCTACTCGTTCTCATTTCTCAAAAAGGTCCGTAACATCCGGGACCCAACTCCCTTCTAATGTCCAACACGTATGACGCCTCGTATCCGTGAGATCCCTTACTAGACATGTCCCATGTCTGACCCCAAGAGGTCCGTATCTCTTAACTGTATACGCCATTTGACGACTCAACTCGATTAGCATCTTCTTTTGGACCACTGCCACTTGAGCGAGGTCGTCCCTTATCTGCTCAAGGCTATCCCCACATGTACTACTCAAATTCCAACACAACGGTGTACAACAATTCCGCCCTTTTGACGCCTCATAGATGGGCCATCACAAACGACACATGCCAACTAATATAATATGTGAACTCAATCACGGAAAGTGTTCGGATCACATTTGTTCTCATTCCAGCACAAAGGCTCCCAACACATCATTTAAGGCCTGAAAGTCCTCTCTAATTGACCATACGTCTAAAGATGCAAAACTAACACAAAATGAAAGTGGTTCCCTAAGCGGCACGATCTTGCTGCCCAAAAAGATCTCGAGATGAATCGCCCATCTCGATCCGAGATAGTCGTACTTGGTATCTCATGTACTTTCACTATCAACTTAGTGAATTCCTCCACTATCCATCTCATCGGTCACGCTTCCCAATAAGGTGTAAAATACGTTGTCCCAGTCGGTCGGTACACAATGATCCAATCACGTCACAACTATTACTTGATCTAAAACCGGTAAAACCCTTATGGATGTATCCTCTCATCCCCACTGCAACTAGCAGTGGTTGAGGCCCTTCTCCCATCTCGTGGTGCTCAAGCTTGACCTGATGACACGTCGTATACTAGCTATGCACTTAGCCACATTGGCCTTAAGCTTGCCTTACTAATGTGAACATCACCAATCCAAATACCTCTTACCAACACCACAGTGAACTAGTAAGGGTAGTGTGAGCCTCTCAGAGGCGCTATCTCAACTCTTCGTTACGAGTAGACATAGACGCTCCTGGGGTCTCAATAAACCGTCAACCCATAAAGGTAACTATGATGTTTCTCCTTGGGACCTTTGTTCGCTTCAAAAGGTGTGTGCGCAAATAAGCTTTAAATTTATATCCACGAATTAAGCCTAACGATAGCGAACCCGCAGCGGAGTCGATCTCAGGGAATCGGTGAGAACAAAGCTGTAAAGGTAATCCAACTTGGGTAGCAAGCAAAGCAATGATCACAATAAAGAATATAGAAGCAAGAATAATGGGAATGTAGATTCTAAAGATCCAACTATCCGGTTGCGGTGTTCGATTCAAGATATCTAAGGATGTGTAAGGACAGAGCTGGGTAACAAGGTATATATATTCTTCGGTAGGATGCCGTCCGGTGAAGATCCAACTCCCTTTCATCCCAGCCAAAAGGATTCTACTTAACGGATGTTTAGTCTCATCAAGAAGAGGTCATATGGATAGGATTCAACTCTCATACCAAACCAAAACCCAAGGAAAAGAAAGACAAAGGCAAAGGCTATGACACTCCGCATCTTAATAGAGGGTTTTCAATCCCCTATTACCTAGAACTCGTAAACACTCACACCCAAGCATGGCAAAGGGTTAGAAAGGGTTAACAAGGGTAAGATTTAAGCAATCTTGAACTTTGGATAAAGGCAAAAGCGAAACGTGCAAGATAACGAAATCAAGAAGAACGGGAAGATCTTGGGAAACCATGGTCGTGTTCTTGAAGAACAGACCGTGGAAATCCTCGTTCTAGGGTTTTGTCTCACAACTCTCAGGGTCCGATCTGTTAAGGCTCAATCTATCATCATCTATACCACAACCATCAATCCTTCACCCTAGAATCGTAGGCGGGGTTAACCAACAATCATCATCGCAATCAAATCAAGATTTAAGAAAGAAATCAAGAAGGACATGCAATCAAGAAGAACACAAAGATGAATAAAACCAATCTTAAAGATTCAATAACTCAATCAAACAATATATAATCCCAGAATGTGTTCTCAAAGACAAAAATCAAAGGCTAGAACAATCTCACAAATCTCTAAAGCGTAATCAAGAACTTCTTCAATCTCCTCCAATGGTGAAGCCATCCTTTCCGATGTACGGAAAATGAATCCAAGAAAAGGCCTAAAATTGGACCTCCGTCTAAAGCTTGATATCCGAAATGCATCCGTCAACCTCTTTTTATAAAATAAAATTAGGTTAGAAGGCTCCTTCCTTCCTTGTTGACGTGGCAATTAACGTAACGGTCTTTTCCGAAGAAAATCATGGGTGACATCACAAAACCACGGCCGTGGCGATTCTCGACCTTTGTTTCCATGTGTGAAATTCAATTAATTATCAAAACCCCGGCCGTGGAACTTCCTTCTTGGCCGTGGTTCTTCCTTTCCAAATATTTGTTTGCAGATTAGCTTTGAAATATTTATATGCTCGAAGGTTTTATGATATGTTTAAGTTGCTAAATGCTTTGTTTGAAATTCTACCATGTTTAATACTTTGCTTTTATCAAAATTATGTTGGATTTGAAGGTTGACACCATATTATGAGTTCTCTCACGTTCTTCATGGGATGATTAAGGCACTTCGTTCTTCTTCTTCTTCTTCTTCTTCTTCTTCTTCTTCTTCTTCTTCTTCTTCTTCTTCCCCTCATATACATATTTGCCTCCCTTTACCTATCCGGGAATTTGGATGCAGTTGATAAAAAGCGTGTGAAGTGAAGTTGAGATCTTGGCTGAAAGTGTTAGAAAAAATTAAGTTTGGGGACGTTGATCTTGATGATGAGTAATTCGGCACCATTCACATAGCCGGGTGTTTGTGTCTTGCCAAAGTCGGATTGATTGATAGTCCTAACGGGTCATGGAATGTGCATCAAGGGTTTGAGACATCTCGATAAATTGTTGATTTCCTAGGCTTCGGTTATTAAGCACATCTGTCCATGTTCTCAAAAATAAAGTAAAAAATGAAAATAAGCAAAGCTTATTGGTGGAAGATGTTTTGATTCAAAGAAGTAAAGTAAAGATCCTATTCCCGGATTCTAGCAGCACATTATCCTATATACAACCCACCCTAGCACGTTTCTTGACCTCTTTTGAAAGCCCTTGAGACCTTGAGTATGTTGATTGACTTGGTGGTTTAAACTGGATTATACATGATTGATTTCGATAAATATGATTTATTATGCATTCTATAATTTTACGCAAAGATGATTAGCTTTCTTATATTTATAAAATGTTTTGACCAGGTTTTGATTTTATTTGCTATGAAGCATTCTCTTAGGGTGATCTATGAATGAAGAGCACCACCAAAAGGTTTTGTAAAATGTTTTTCATTGATATTTTTGATGACTTACAATCCATTCTATCTTGTATCTAAGATTTGAATCTTGCTTGGGGACAAGCAAGCGACAAGTATGGGGTATTTTGATAGCATGAATTATAGTCTATATTTCGGGATTAGTTTGAACGTTTTTATCTTCATAAATCTGCATGCATGGATGTATATTCTTGATCCTTATGTCGTTTTGTTTACCTTTGCAAGAATCGAGGTCTACACCTAGTTTTGTTGCAATTGTAGGGAAAATAACACGTTTTGGAGCGATACGGAGCTAAGGGATCTAAGGAGTTATTGGAGCTATGTTATGGAACATTGAGGAGCTACAAGAAAGGTTTAGGAACCATGGAAGTTGGACAGAAGTTTGATTTTGGACTAGATTGGAGAGATTTGCACGTAGCTGAGAGTCACCTCAGATGGCTACAAAACCATCTTGACCGAGGTGACTCCGCTGGGCTGGATCGAGATGGACGACTCATGGCCCATGAGATCTTTTATTCTTGGTATAAGATCTTTTATTTTTGGCAAGTGATTTTCCTATATATTGGGATGTATTTTCTGGAGGGAAGCATGTCTAGTTGGCTGATTAGTTTAGAAGATTGAAGATATTCCAAGGAAGGAAGGAAGTTGGCTTTGAATATAAAGTTGAAGGTTTTTGAAGGAAGTTGTAAGGTTTTCTTAGATTGTTTGATTGTTGTCTTTTGGTTTGTGATTGAGGAACGCTGTTTGCTGGTTGTTTGATTTGTTTGATTGTTTGATTGAGTGATTATTTAGACCTTTGTGTTAAGTTTTCTTGTTTGGATATTGCATCTTTTCTTATATATTTGATTATTATTATCATGATGATTATTGGCTAAATCTTTGTGCAATTTTAGGGTGAATGGCTAAAGGTTGTGGGAAAGATGATGAAAGAATGAGCCTTTACCCCAGTGGACCCTAAAAGCTCGAGCCAAACCTTAACCAAACCTCACCTCGGTCCGTTCATAGAACATCTTGACCGAGATAGGACATGAACCGAGCGAGGCGATTCCTTTTCTGATCCATATATGAGTTTAGGTTTTAGTTTTCCCAATCCTATCCTTGTTGCACCTTTCCTGGTCCATACGCAAGCCTAGGATGAGACTTACCCGGTGATTCCTTTGCTTGTATACCGATGATGATGAGTGTTAGGTAATAAAGGTTTATCCTTTATTAGGGTTTGAGTGTGCCTTCATCCTACCTTTGTGAATTAGCCTAAGACTTACCCGGTAAAGGTTAGTTCTATCCCCTTAGGTGGTGTGCTGGTTTGAGTTTATAGTTCCTTTCTTTAGTTCCTTAAGACTTACCCGGTGAGAGGATCTTTGGTTTGGGATAGTGAGTAGTGAGACTTACCCGGTGATTTATTCGAACCTTATAAATAACTTCCCTTGCAAACCTCAGCTTTGTCCACATTATTGTTTGAGATATTGAATCGGAACCACAACTAGATGCTCTAACCTCTAGAATCTGCATTTTCTTTATCTGATTATTACATCACCTTTGATACCTTTGTGTTATTACTTGTTTTTGATAGACAACCTAAATTGCCGTGTTTTGTTTCACCATAGTCCCTGTGTTCCACCCTGAATATTTTCTGTAACTACAATTGATCTGTACACTGCGGGTTCACATATTGTTTCAGGCTTATATTTTAGGATATAAATTTAAAGCTATATCGTTCACCATACACACACGTCTGAGAGCGAACACAACCCTTCGTTGGGTGCGTGATCCTTCGTTTTGGGGAACCGACCCCTTGTTCCCTAGTTGACCCCTCGTTCTCCTTGGGCATGAGATGACCTTTGCAGCTCCCTCTCTCCTCCTACTTCACTTTCACGTGAAAAGTCTCTCTCCCTTTTCTCATTATTCTCTCTTTTGCTTGGAAGCTCCTGGAAGCTCTTCTTGATGATCTCCCCTCTCTTCTTCTTGTTTTGATGTCCAATAGTATGGTGTTCTACAGATCTGGATTTGTAAGTGTAAGCCTTCTCTCCCTTTTCATTTCTTCATCTTCATCTTCCTCCTTGTGCTTCAATGGTGGAAGCCATGGATTCACCTTGTTTCTTCCCCTTTGGATTACATGTGCTAGGATCGAGTTTGAATAGAGTTGCATGATTACGATTGAGTGTGTGTGGATGTTCTGGAGCCAAGAAAGGGAGCTAGGAGTTCGACCGCACCCGCGGCTGGACAACGCCATGGGGGTGGCCAGTGCACTGAGCCGCAGGGGCGGCCAGCCTGAGCCGTAGGGGCGGCCAGCCCAGGCCGCAGGGGCGGCCACTGGCTATGTCAGCCTTCCCTTGCGGTCTTCTTCTTCCATTCACGGATGTTCTTCCTTCTTCCGCACCCGTGTGCTTGCCTAGTGAGTACCCTCCTTCGAGTACGTGTACATGGTTGATCCTAGGGAGTGTTTATGCTAGAAGCATGCTAGGATTGGACCTAGGGTAGTTGGAATGCCATGTAGTGGCTTGTGAACCTGAGCCGAGTTTGTGAGGTTTTTGGAATGAACTATGGCTTGATGGCCGCATGTTTTTGAGTTGGTTCATGGGATGAGGGTATGGCTGCCTTGTGAGGCTTTGTGAGGGTTTAGGTGGTGAGTACATGGTTGTGAGATGGTGAGCTAGGATGTGCATAAGTTGTTACCGTTGCCTTTGTTGAGACTAGGAACGTTTGTCCTAGTATGGGTTATGGTTATGATCTTGCGAGATCATCAGGTCTAGAAGTCTAAGGACTTCTAGCTTATGAGAGTGGTATTTATTTGTTCCTTATTATGATCAGGCGATGAGTATTTCTACGGGAAGTGAGATCGGTTTTTAGCTAGCTTTGAGACGAGGTAAGTCCTCGGACTTACTTAACCGCTTTTATGCATTATTTGGATATGTGATGGTGGTGTGTGTTTAATTGCTTATGATCATGAAACCGGATTTGGACAACTTGGTTATATATATTGTTGGCCCATTGTTTATTATTATCGGGCGGTGACATCGCTTCCCAAATCCCGAGGGAGACTGGGAGGTTCTCTGCGACCAGGCCATACATGGTATACGTGCGGGATTCTTTGCCACTGTTACGCTAAGATTGTGATGCGCAATTGGGTTTTAAATTTATACTCGTTATAATTATCCTAACTCCTAGCGAAACCCGCAGTGTACGGGACGTTTGTAGTAGGGATAGTATTCCGAGGTCGAACACAAAGACTAAGGTGAAATTGATTCGATTTGTGATTGAGTTTAGTAAAGACCTAGGGTGCAAGAAAAGAAAGAAATAAAGAAATGAAAATCTCAAATGTTTTTGGTTGATTTTTGGTGATCAATCAAAGATCACAACACATGCAAAACAATCAATCAACTAAACTATGAATAAACACGAATGAACAACTAAACAAGATATAGACCAAAGAAAGAAAAGATGGATTCTAGGGGTTGGAAATTCCGGTCATGGCATAAAACTCAAGCTACCTATTCAATTCTTGGATTAACTATGTTGGGGATTAAGCATTTCTAGATTAGGATCAATCACCGAGTAGGTCTCAAGATCCGCTAGTCCATTCCCTAGGTCTCATTACCGGGTAAGTCTCTAAGAACCTAAGGAGCGGAATTCTACTCAAACCGGATTGTTTACTCAAGGATCTAACCTATCCTCACCGGGTAAGTCTCGAAAGGGCTAGTCTCAAGCTACTATCCAGCACACTTAATCCAATGGCGGTTTATTAGACTCACCACTACCTAAGGGTTGTTATCTTTGAAATCTAAGAGTGAGGATTACCGGGTAAGTCTCTCCTAACACTTAGTTGCTAACACTAGGTTACCCTAGGATAGATTTAACTCAACAAACACTTAGGATTTCAACATTCTAACAATCTAAATCAAGATCCATCGAACCAGGAAAATCACGGGTTGTTCTACCTAAACCACGGCCGTGGTTTGACAAGATCCACCCGTAATTCCTAACAAAGAGTACGTTCAAGCACACAAGTCATCCAAAAATAAATCTAAGTTCATCCTATCATAGCCTTAGCCATAACCATCCTTTCCTTACCCTAGAACCACATCTATTTAGCCTATAACATTCATAATAGAAATCGAAACAAACAAACAAAAATCATAACATTCATTTGCAAGAGAATGAAAGAAAGAGATGAACAAGAATACTAGGATTAAACCAAGCTGAAAATAGAATTTGGGAGACTTACAATCCTTCCAAAAGAAGGTTCAAATGGTTCTTACAACTAGAAAATAGAATCCGGAAATCTAGCAACAATAGCAATGTTGTGTGTTCTTCTTCTTCCCTTCAATGGAGCTCTTCTTCTTCCTTTTTGACACTTTCCTTCCTAGAAAATCTTCTTCTTAAGAGGATATTTTTGTTAGAGAAATGGGAAATGGATGAGCTGCTCCAAGATGCTCCCAGCCGCCCCTCAACAACCCATGAAGGACCACTTTTATAACAAATTTTCATGAGCTGGCCATGAGAGTCGTGGCACAGCTGTCACAAGAATCTAGCAAAAACCACGGTTGATTCCACGGCCGTGATCTGTCAGAGAACCGTGATTCTGTGCAGAAACTTTGCCTTGGATCATTAAGCTGTGATTTGGTGCATGGCTAGTGTTGGCAAGGTTCCATGAGTCCTCCTTAGCCTATGGCTTGTGTCCTAATGAGTCCGAGGGTGTGTCGTCTAGATGAACGATCCTCAAACGCATCGTTTTAGCTCCTAATTTTCCCGAAATACCTACAAAACACGCACAAGTCCGTGTAGACATCTATCTCGACGAAATACATGAATTGAGTGCAAAATGTCTCGAACCAATGCTAAACCATGCATAAATGAGCGAGAATTCTATCTAAATGATTGTCTAAAACTAACCCATAAATCGTGTTATCAAAATACCCCATACTTAAGGTTTGCTCGTCCCCGAGCAAATTCCCAACTATAGATTTAGAGATGACATGATTTATGTATGCAGAAAAATGGCAAAAATCTTTTTGGGTTTGTGCTTCTACTATTGGATCACCTTCAAAGTCATGTTTCATGGCTAAGGACAAGCAATCATGCATCAAACAAATGAAAACATGGAAAGACAATTGTACTTAACTCAAAAGTATGCATGAAATGTAAAGATGAAGAAGTCAAGAAGATCAAGAGTACATCCAATCTAAACTACTAAGTCTTACAAACATGCAAATAGGTCATAAGGTCTTGTGAGATAAAAGGGCCAAGAAATGTAGTGATTGGGTGGGGATTTCTAGGTTATGTGATGCTAATCCGGGAACGGAACTAACTTCACATCCTTGTCCTCGATCAACTTCCCCCAAGTGTATATTTTCCTCTATCTTTTCTTTCTTTTCTTTTTCTTTGACTTCTTTTTGAGACAATGACATTGGTGTACAAGAGCCGAAACCTTGGTGATTAGCCGTCCTCGGGTTTTTTTCTTAGTTTTCGAGGTGCATCCACACCGGGCACACATACCAAAGCTCGTTAGGACTATCGGTTCATTTGACTTTGGCAAGGCACCAACACCCGATTATGTGAAGTGTACCGAGTTACTTGTCATTTAAACCAATGTCCCCAAGCTTATATTTTAGCTACACTTTCACAACAAATTCAGCATTTTATGCATGATATTCTTTTCATCAACAACTTCACCCCAAACTTTGCCTTTTGCACACATCAACACACTAGCATGCTCCTATTCCCGGATGGGTTAAAAGAGGTCAAATTTTTCTCAATTGAGGTGCTCAAGCAATCATGATTAAGATGAGAAGTAGAGAAAGATTGAATTGCCTCATTCATTCCTAGATGTATGCAAGAACTATCATGTAATTTCGATTTTCACTACTCAATCCTTTCTAGGCAAACATCATGGTCACAAATCATTCATAGAATTCAAGAGAAGTAGTTCAAGTCCACATATGCATTTATTAATTCAACACATAAGGCCATCCATAGCCAATTCATATGACAAGATTTCATCATTAGGATCATATCCAAACCTAGAAAGCACAAATTTTTTTTTTTTTAAATTTTCTGATTTTTATGGGATTTTCGTTTTAAGTATGTACAATGCAAGACATGTGCAAAAATTAAACTATCCTAGATGCTCATCATGCAAAGGATCATGCAAACCCCACCCCATACTTAGAAGCACATTGTCCCCAATGTGGTATTTCAAGCAAAGAGAGTGAAAGAAGGTTCTCACAATGTAAAATTGTTCTCTATGGTATTCGGGATTGTTCAAATGAATTGATGTTGGATGATCCTATCAACCATGGTAGAGAGCTCTAAGCATCCATCAAAGCTTCGGAACCCGCGCTAGGCACCGCTAGCCGTCCAAGTTCCGCGTCCGCTCCACCCATAAATCGGAGAGGGGTTCATCATCATCATTCATATGCCAAGAAAGGCTTCCAATGTACTCTAACACACATACAAAGTAGACCAAACACACACAAAGATAGAAAAATCTAAAAATGGAAACAAAGCAAAAAGAAAAATGTTACCAATGGGTTGCCTCCCACCAAGCGCTTCTTTAAGGTCATTAGCTTGACCAAACTCGGGGGAGTCTATTCAAGGTGAAGTGGGGCAATCATGTCCACCGGAGCTCCCGGAATATATTTCTTCAAGCGGTGCCCATTCACTTTGAAATTCCCACAATGCTCCCCTCCTATCTCTATAGCTCCATGGGAGAAAATCTTCTTCACCACATATGGCCCGGTCCATCTTGATTTGAGCTTTCCGGGGAAGAGCCTTAGCCTTGAGTTGAAAAGAAGGACAAGATCTCCTTCATTCAACTCCTTGGGGATGATCTTCTTGTCATGCCATCTTTTGGTTCGTTCCTTGTAAATCCGGGCATTCTCATAAGCGTCCAACCGGATCTCCTCAAGGGCGTTTAGATCAAGCAACCTCTTTTCTCCCGCTTCCTTGAGGTCAAAATTTAGCCACTTAATGGCCCAATAAGCTCTATGCTCCATTTCCACCGGAAGATGGCAAGACTTGCCATAGACTAATTTGTAAGGAGTGGTGCCAATCGGTGTCTTGAAGGCGGTTCTATATGCCCACAATGCGTCATTGAGCTTCATAGCCCAATCCTTTCTAGTTCTAGACACCGTCTTCTCAAGGATGGCCTTTATCTCCCGGTTGGAGATCTCCACCTGGCCACTAGTTTGGGGATGGTAAGGTGTTGCCACCTTATGGGTCACCCCATACTTAGCCAAAAGTGCTCCAAAGTTCCTATTCGTGAAGTGTTTTCCTCCATCACTAATGATCACCCTTGGTGTTCCAAACCTAGGGAAGATCACCCGGTTGAAGAACCGCACCACCACCTTGGCATCATTTGTAGGAGAGGCGATTGCCTCCACCCATCTTGACACATAATCCACCGCCAATAGGATATAGAGATTGCCACATGAGGAAGGGAATGGTCCCATGAAGTCCACACCCCACACATCAAAAATCTCCACTTCTTGGATGTTGTTCAAGGGCATTTCATTCCTCCTTGAGATGTTGCCCGTCCTTTGGCAAGCATCACATCCTGCTACAAAACCTTGCACATCTCTAAACAAGTTAGGCCAATAAAAACCGGATTGCAATACCTTTGCACACGTCTTGTGTGAGCTAGCATGGCCTCCACATGGTAAGGAGTGACAATGCCGGATCACACTCTCCACTTCATCTTCCGGTATGCATCTTCTAAACATCCCATCCGGTCCTCTCTTGAACAAGAGTGGCTCACTCCAATAGTAATGCCTCACATCGTTGAAGAACTTCTTTCTTTGTGCATATGTCAATCCGGGAGGCACTTCCTCACATACTAAGTAATTCACAATGTCGGCATACCATGGCTCATTTCCCCTAGAAACTTGGAACAAGCATTCCTCTACTATTTGCAATTGCTCATCTCGGAATGAGTCATCAATTGGAATGTCGTCTCTTCCAAGCTCCAATGGAGGCAATATACTAAGGTGATCCGCCACGGAGTTCTCGGATCCCTTCTTATCTCGTATTTCCAAATCAAACTCTTGAAGAAGAAGGATCCACCGAATCAACCTTGGTTTGGCATCCTTCTTTGTAAGTAGATAACGGATCGCCGCATGATCCGTATAAACTATGACCTTCGCTCCAACAAGGTATGAGCGGAACTTCTCAAATGCATACACCACCGCCAACAACTCCTTCTCGGTGGTAGCATAATTAAGTTGGGCATCATCTAGCGTCTTGCTAGCATAATAAATAGCATGAGTACGCCCTTCTTTCCTTTGCCCTAAAACGGCCCCAACAGCCACATCGCTTGCATCGCACATGATCTCAAATGGTAGACTCCAATCCGGAGGTTGCATTATAGGTGCGGAGATCAAGGCGTTCTTCAACCTACAAAAAGCTTCAAGACAATCCTTGGAAAAGACAAAATCAACATCCTTCATTAGTAGGTTAGTGAGAGGCTTAGAAATTTTAGAGAAGTCTTGAATAAACCTCCGGTAAAAACCGGCATGCCCTAAGAAACTCCTTACCCCCTTCACCGAGGTAGGTGGCAACTCTCTATCGTTTCAATTTTGGCCCTATCAACCTCAATGCCATGGTTGGACACCAAGTGTCCTAACACAATGCCTTCACTTACCATGAAGTGGCATTTTTCCCAATTCAAGACAAGATTTGTCTCCTCACATCTTTGCAATACTAATGACAGGTTAGCCAAGCAATTATCAAAGGAAGAACCATAAATAGAGAAATCATCCATAAACACTTCCATAATATTTTCTATGTATTCCGAAAAGATAGCCATCATACACCTTTGGAAGGTGGCGGGTGCATTACACAACCCAAACGGCATTCTCCTATATGCAAAAGTACCCCATGGACATGTAAAGGTTGTTTTCTCTTGGTCATCGGGGTGGATAGGGATTTGGAAGAATCCGCTATAGCCATCTAGATAGCAAAAATGAGAGTGTTGAGCTAACCTTTCTAGCATTTGGTCAATGAAGGGGAGAGGGAAGTGATCTTTCCTAGAGGCCATATTCAATTTCCTATAATCAATGCACATCCTCCACCCCGTAACCGTCCTAGTCGGGATTAGTTCATTGTTCTCATTGGTCACTACGGTCATCCCACCCTTCTTAGGTACTACATGAACAGGACTAACCCACTTACTATCCGAGATAGGGTAGATAATTCCCGCATCTAGCAATTTGATGATTTCCTTTTTGACTACCTCTTTCATTATAGGATTCAATCTCCTTTGATGTTCAATAGAGGATTTGTGGTTATCTTCCATCATTATCTTATGCATGCACAAAGAGGGCTTAATGCCAACCAAGTCATCAATAGTATAACCAATGGCCTTTCTATGCAGTCTTAGTTCATGCAACAACTTAGCAAGTTCATCATCACTCAAGCATGCATTAACAATCACAGGATATGTAGAGTTTTCACCAAGAAATGCATACTTTAAATGAGAGGGAAGGGGTTTAAGTTCAAGTTGAGGAGGACCTTTGTTGGTTGAAGACGATCCAAATAAAGTTGGATGAGATGAATCCAAAGCAAATGAAGACCCTCCAAGGCTCCTAGAAGCTTGATCACCATCAAGGGCTGATCCAGGGAAAACCACGGTTGAAATCACGGCTCGCCCATCTTCCACGGCCGTGGTTCTTGCCAAGCTTGCTTCTCGGAGTTGTCCAGAAAGTTTGACGGCCGTGGAGTGCAAATCTCGGCCGTGGAACTGGCAGCTGTTCAACACTTCTTTGTGGCTTTCAAATCCAACTCTTGGCTCCTCTTCCAAGGCTTCCAAGGCCTTGATCTCTTCATTGCAGGCCTCCTCAACACCTTCTTCCATCATGCTCAAGGTAAGAACCTTCTCCAAGGGATCCTTGATCAAGATTGAGCTCACAACTTCCCTAGATTCTTCATGCTCGATTATGTTGAAGACATCTTCATCAAGGGCTGGCCCTTTCATCATTGTGGACAACTTGAACTTGATGTTCTCTTCTCCAATGTTGAAGGAGAGAGTCCCGTTCTTGCAATCCACTAGGCATCCGGAGGTGGCTAGGAAAGGTCTTCCTAAGATGATGGCGGATAATCCGCCGGAATGTCCAAGATGACAAAGTCAATTGGCACATAGAATCCTCCTAGTTGCACCGAAATGTCCTCTAGGATCCCAACCGGATGGGTGATAGAACGATCCGCCATATAGAGGGTCATCTTGACCGGCTTTGGCTCTCCTAGCCCGACCTTTTTGCAAAGTGCAAGCGGTATGATGCTTACACTTGCTCCAAGATCACAAAGGGCCTCGTACTTCACATCTCCCACTCCTATTGGGACGCAAAAAGAGCCCGGATCCCTTAGCTTGGGAGGCATCTCTTCCTTCATGGTTTGGATCAATTCCGAGGATCTCTTGGTCATTCTTATCTCCCCATACTCCTCCAACTTCCTTTTGTTGGAGAGTATTTCCTTCAAAAACTTGCCATATGCCGGCATTCCTAAAATGGCATCCATGAACGGAATGTTAATATGTAATTTGGACATTAGTTCAAGGAACTTACCAAAGTGATTGTCCAAACGAGCTCTTGCTCTTGATTGTGGAAACGGTAGTGGTGGCTTGTATGGAGGTGGTGCCACATAGGTTGGCTCTACATCCTTGCTCTTGCCTCCATCTTCTTGCATTCTTCCCTCTTCTACCACTACTTGCTTTCCCTTAGCTTGGTCCTTGGGCAAAGGATCCTTCATATTCAACCCACTCCTCGTTGTGATAGCCAACACTTGGCCTCTTGGGTTGTCTTCAGTTCTTCCGGGAAGCTTTCCGGGATCTCTATGGGCTTCACCCGCCTTTTGGAACACTTGTGCTTCCAAGACTTTTTGAGCCTTAGAGATTGAAGTCACGGTGCTCTCAAGACCACTCAACCTTCCTAGCAATTGCTCAAACATTATCTCGGTTCTATCCTTGGGAGGTTGAGTGAAACCGGGTGGAGGTTCTTGTGAAGCTCTTGGTAGTGGAGTTGAGCTTGTGGAAGCGGGAGGGTTCAAGGCTCCATCCGGGTTAGAGTAAGAAAAACCGGGATGGTTGTGGTTGGGCCGGTAATTGTTGAATTGCCGGTTGTTGTTGAAACTCCTTGGGCCTTGGTAATTGTTGAAGTTGCCCCTTCCCATATAATTCATATCTTCCTCCTTGGAAGACAAGTTAGCTTGTGGAAGCACTTGAGGAGTTGCTTGGCTCTTCAAAGTTGTAGCACACAACTCCCTTAAGGACTTCAACTCATTGTTGATGGCGTCAAGCTTGAAATTGCTCATGGTGACTTCACTCACCTCATATGCTCCCGCCTTCCTCCCCTCACTCTTCCTATGAGAGTATTTCTCAATCACTAGAGCTTGCTTCTCCACAAACTCCCAAGCATCATCTACATGTTTCTCCATGAATGTCCCACCGGAAAGAGATTGGAGCTTGAATTGGCTATCTTCGTCAAGTCCCTTGAAGTAGATCTCTAATAGCTCAATTTTCGGGATGCCATGGTGCGGACAATCAAGGAGAAGATCTTTGAACCTCTCCCAAGACTTGAATAAACTTTCTCTATCCTTCATCATTAAGGCATTGATCTTCCCTCTTAATTCGGTAGTCTTGGAAGGTGGGAAGAACTTGGTCAAAAACTCGGTTGTCATCTCCTCCCAAGTACCAACTCGCCCTTGTGGAATAGATTGATACCAAGCCAAGGCTTTATCCTTAAGAGAGAAGGAAAAATCCCTAAGCTTATGGTTGTTGCTCTCCAATCTTGGAGGTCTAAGAGTCTCCATCAAGATCTCATAATTCATCAAGTGTTGATGAGGAGACTCTCCTTCCATCCCTCCAAATTGATTATGCCGGATCATTTGTAGAACTTGAGGGCGGAGCTCATAGTTGTGGGTAGCGGGATCTCCTAGGTTCACACCCGGACGGTGTGCTCTTTGTGCCGAATCCATATGTCTCCCTAGGGTTTGTGGCTCCTCAATAGCAATGGGAACAACCCTAACATTAGCCGCCGGCTGCGGTTGTGGTGGGGGAGGTGGAGGTTGTCGGCGATTAAGCTCTCCTTGAACAAGTGCTTGCCTAATATCCTCAATCTCCCTCCTAGTTTCCTCTTGCCTCTCATTGGCAAGTCTCCTTTCTTCCTCCAAGAGCTCATCTCTTAGCCTTATTTGCTCTAAGGCTTCATCCAACTCGGCTTGGAGGTTTCTTCCGGCCATCTCTTTCTCTTTTCGGATGTTCTTGGATCTAGATCGAAGGGTTTTCTCCGGTTCGGGATCGAATGGAGCTAAATCCTTGCCACGAGATCTTCGCATACACCTAAAGAGTAATAGATGTCCTGAAAAGCAAAGACACAACCCAAAAAGAGATCAAAAGCAACAAGAAAGATCTACACTAGAAACAATCACAAAATAGACTCAATCTAGACCTAGTCCCCGGCAACGGCGCCAAAAACTTGTTACGCTAAGATTGTGATGCGCAATTGGGTTTTAAATTTATATTCGTTATAATTATCCTAACTCCTAGCGAAACCCGCAGTGTACGGGACGTTTGTAGTAGGGATAGTATTCCGAGGTCGAACACAAAGACTAAGGTGAAATTGATTCGATTTGTGATTGAGTTTAGTAAAGACCTAGGGTGCAAGAAAAGAAAGAAATAAAGAAATGAAAATCTCAAATGTTTTTGGTTGATTTTTGGTGATCAATCAAAGATCACAACACATGCAAAACAATCAATCAACTAAACTATGAATAAACACGAATGAACAACTAAACAAGATATAGATCAAAGAAAGAAAAGATGGATTCTAGGGGTTGAAAATTCCGGTCATGGCATAAAACTCATGCTACCTATTCAATTCTTAGATTAACTATGTTGGGGATTAAGCATTTCTAGATTAGGATCAATCACCGAGTAGGTCTCAAGATCCGCTAGTCCATTCCCTAGGTCTCATTACCGGGTAAGTCTCTAAGAACCTAAGGAGCGGAATTCTACTCAAACCGGATTGTTTACTCAAGGATCTAACCTATCCTCACCGGGTAAGTCTCGAAAGGGCTAGTCTCAAGCTACTATCCAGCACACTTAATCCAATGGCGGTTTATTAGACTCACCACTACATAAGGGTTGTTATCTTTGAAATCTAAGAGTGAGGATTACCGGGTAAGTCTCTCCTAACACTTAGTTGCTAACACTAGGTTACCCTAGGATAGATTTAACTCAACAAACACTTAGGATTTCAACATTCTAACAATCTAAATCAAGATCCATCGAACCAGGAAAATCACGGGTTGTTCTACCTAAACCACGGCCGTGGTTTGACAAGATCCACCCGTAATTCCTAACAGAGAGTACGTTCAAGCACACAAGTCATCCAAAAATAAATCTAAGTTCATCCTATCATAGCCTTAGCCATAACCATCCTTTCCTTACCCTAGAACCACATCTATTTAGCCTACAACATTCATAATAGAAATCGAAACAAACAACCAAAAATCATAACATTCATTTGCAAGAGAATGAAAGAAAGAGATGAACAAGAATACTAGGATTAAACCAAGCTGAAAATAGAATTTGGGAGACTTACAATCCTTCCAAAAGAAGGTTTAAATGGTTCTTACAACTAGAAAATAGAATCCGGAAATCTAGCAACAATAGCAATGTTGTGTGTTCTTCTTCTTCCCTTCAATGGAGCTCTTCTTCTTCCTTTTTGACACTTTCCTTCCTAGAAAATCTTCTTCTTAAGAGGATATTTTTGTTAGAGAAATGGGAAATGGATGAGCTGCTCCAAGATGCTCCCAGCCGCCCCTCAACAACCCATGAAGGACCACTTTTATAACAAATTTGCATGAGCTGGCCATGAGAGTCGTGGCACAGCTGTCACAAGAATCTGGCAAAAACCACGGTTGATTCCACGGCCGTGATCTGTCAGAGAACCGTGATTCTGTGCAGAAACTTTGCCTTGGATCATTAAGCTGTGATTTGGTGCATGGCTAGTGTTGGCAAGGTTCCATGAGTCCTCCTTAGCCTATGGCTTGTGTCCTAATGAGTCCGAGGGTGTGTCGTCTAGATGAACGATCCTCAAACGCATCGTTTTAGCTCCTAATTTTCCCGAAATACCTACAAAACACGCACAAGTCCGTGTAGACATCTATCTCGACGAAATACATGAATTGAGTGCAAAATGTCTCGAACCAATGCTAAACCATGCATAAATGAGCGAGAATTCTATCTAAATGATTGCCTAAAACTAACCCATAAATCGTGTTATCAGCCACTCCACATGGTATACGGTTTGAGCTCCGCATGACTCCTGTTGGTTACACGGTGATAGAGGCAAGAGTAATAAGACTCTCGTGTCACACTTTAAACGAATGGAACTAGCAATGGAATAACTTAAAAAGAGGATAAGAAATGGATATGTATGTATATGAGCATGATGTGTGTTATGTGTACTTATGTGTGTGTCTGTGCCCTTGCTATCTTTATAATGGCTAGAATATGAGCTAAAGGTTTTATACCGATTGTTGTAGTTGATGTGCAGGTTAGGTGTGGCCGAGTGATCCAAAGGAGTGGGCAGCCGGGGTTCCGTACATCATAGGTCAAGTTTGGGGGTTTGAGTCCGTGTATTGTGTTGTATATTGTGTATTGTTGGTATTGTTGTATAGACGGCTAATGTCTTTCCTTTCTTGATGTATTCGGGAATCATATCATTGCATTAAAATTATTTTTGGTTTTGACCTTTATTTGTGCCTTGTTGGAATGGTCCGGTGAAATTGTTGCCAGGCTAAGGGTCGGGACCCATTGTGAGGTCTCGCCCGTAGCATTCTGATATCCCGCGGATTTGAGGTGTTACAAGAATACCATCATAACTACATGGATACCTTCAAATAATTTATTAAGTTTAGACAGATGAAAATCAGAATGTGAAATACTTATAGTCACAAATACTAGTCTAAGACAATAAATTGATTAGTAAATACTGGATTGGAAGAATATAAAGAAAAAAGAGACGTAAATGGAAAAGAGATGAGTAATCCCTAGTTTCTCCAAGTAAGCAACAAAAGCTTATAAGAAACAATTACTAAAATACTCACAAGATTTTCGTTGATTCAATTTTTGGAAGATCACTTAGTTGCCATGGTTGTAGAGTGAAAACATATCAATTATTCAATTAAAGGATACTTTCTTAGCTGACATCACTACTATATAATCTACATTTATACTTATTACCCAAGAAAAATAATTTCCATATTTAATTTACGTACGCATCTCCTTATGCTTATCAAGGCAAGTAAAAAAAGAAAAGGAGAAAAAAAAAGTAAAAAAAAAAGTGGTAGTGTCCTGTAGCGAATTTTGTTAAATTAAATTTTGACGCTTCTAGGAATACTTCACGTTTTTTCACTTTTGTCTTTATTATTAGGGATAGTTCAAGTCTCCCTCTTACCATTGATGTGGGACCGTTCCCTACTTCTTCCAATCTATAGGCCGAAGCTTTTGCTCTTTGGGATGGCCTCCAAAAGGCCTTTTGCTTGGGCTTTTCTAACATTTAGATTGAAGGAGATAAATTGATCGATGCTCATTAATTCCCTATTTCACATTTGGCAACCTCCTTGGGAGTCGGATATGATTATTTCTGATGTTTCTTCTTACCTCCTTTGTTTCAATTATTGTAGTATCCGTCACATCTTTCGGGAAATCAACATTGTTGTTGATCTTCTTGCGAATTTCGGCCATACCCAGGGCGTCTCTTTGGATCCGCTTCCTTTTGTTGTTGATGACCTCATGCGCCTGGATGTTTTAGGGCGATTAGTCTCTAGAGAATGATCGTCAATTTTTCCTTACCCCTTTTCCTCAAAAAAAATCAAGACAAGTAAAATGAAAACAAGTCTACAACATGAATAAAATGAAGATACAAAACTTTTAAAACTAGAACGAGAAATATTATAATCACCTTGTAAATTTTCTAACCTTCAGCTTGAGTTTCATGTTGTAGTTCACTCTCTTGGATTCTAAATATACGAGAAAAAAGACCGATACAGATTCAAAGTTTAAATCAATTGATCTTTCAATTTATTTTACTTGGACATGTCTATACTAACAATGGAGTACCAAACTAAGAGAATCGAATTTAATTTAATTTAATCTAGTTGAGCTTTGTTACTACGGATGGAAACTTTGTTCTTGGATTGTTCAAACCGAATTCACTTCCACCAATAGAAGCAGTTGAGAAGCCTTATCAAACTCAACCTAAGGATAAGAATGTCTAGAGTTTAAAACTTGAAGAAATAAATGCATTAAAAATAGATGAAATACATAAGAATATCAAACCTCATCATTCTTCACATGCCAAAATCTATTTGTACAAATAAAGTAGCACAACAATCAAATGTTTGGGAGGCCTACAACATACAATAGACTAAGTGAAACACCTTTAGGCAATTCAAAATCCATAATCTAGATACAATTTGGAAAATCCAACATACAAACATCAATATGATTTTCTATAAAAAAAAAAAAGAAAATGAGTATGGTAACCGTGTTTATCAAGCTCAAGAGCAAACAATCCCTTAAAAGGATCACTTTGGACCTATAGAATATAAAAACAAAAACATAAAACTCTGTTCAAAATTATTGACGAAAATTACTCTTGAAGCAAGAAATATTAAATCAGCAAAACACACCTAAAATGATCTGGTGTAAGAGCCTAGTTGCTGAGTTGTTGAGAGTGAGCTGAGGACCCAGATTTGGCCTGATCCGCCCCTGCGTGACACAGTAGGCGCCCCTGCGGTTTACCTGGGCCGCCCCTGCGGCTCACAGAGTCCGCCCCTACGGCTCTGTGTGCTGCAGCCGTTTTCTTTGACCCTTTGACCCGTGCTTTACTCTTTTCACCCCTTCTTCTTCTTCTTCTTCTTCTTCTTCTTCTTCTTCTTCTTCTTCTTCTTCTTCTTCTTCTTCTTCTGATGAGGGTTATCTCTTTCCTACTTCATCTCTCTCTCTCTCTCTCTCTCTCCCTACGTACATCTTCTCCTCTCATCTCTCCTTGGATCATCTTTGATCTTTTCTTCAAGTTTTATTGAGTTTGTGAGCGATCTTGGATAGCTTTGCTTGCTGTTGTTGATGGTTGTTGTTGTTGAGCATTATGAGCCAGCTTGAGGTTGTGTTGGTGTTGTGCTAATCTCCTGGAAAGCTCAGTTGGTAAGCTTTCATGCCTTCTCTTCTTTCTTTCTTTCTTCTTTTCTTCATCTTTCCCTCTCTTTCCTTGGCCTAGATTAGATTCCCTAGGTTTGGATCTTGTTCCAGCCTTAATTGGCTTATGTTGATGTATATATATGTATGTTACTGTATGTATGGTGTTGGAGTGAAGTAGCAGTGAAGGAATCGAAGGAAGAAGTGAAGAAAGGGCTGAAGTGGCGTCCTCTACTGTCCAGCCGCCCTTGCGCCACCTTGAAGCCACCCCAACGCCGGCCAGAGCCTCCCCTGCGCCACCTGTGAGCCGCCCCTACGCCCTCTGGCATCAACAAGGTCCTACACTTGGTTCGGCAGGTGTGTGTTGCTTCTAGGCTTTCCTTAGGATGCCTTTGTTCCCTCCATTCCTAGTGTGAGTGTATAGGATCATGCTAGAGGTGTGAGGATGTGTTTTGTTGAGGTTATGATCGGTTTATGCCTTGTACGGATTTAAGGACTTAGGTTGTTGTTAGTTAAGGTTTTGAGGTAGAGTATGATCCTATGGATCCCTTTGGGTCTAAGTGTGACCCCTTTGATGAATAGAGGTTGATATCTTCCTATGCCTTGTTATTAGGCAGTGCCCCTCTCTCGGGATTGAAGGTTGTTTGTGGTTGAGCTATGTATGAGGTTGAGGTAAGTCCGTAGGACTTACTTAGCTACCATCCTTATATTGGGTGTTTGCATGAGTGGTGGGTGCTTATATGTTTGCTATGATAGCATGAGATGTCGTTTATACCGACCTATGTTTTATTGACTGCCCCACTGCGTGGCTGTGATAACCTTTCCCTTTCATCCCGTAGTGGAGTCTGGAAGGTTCTCTGACGTCAGGCCAATCTGGTTTACAAGAAGGGCGCAATCCACTCCCATAGGGTACATCGATTGTGTGACCGATACTCGTACAGCTGGATATAGCACTCAGAGGCGGGGATGTATCGGTCCTCGTGTCACATACTTTCATTTACACACAGACAGATACACACACACACACATACACACACACATATATATATATATATATATATATATATTGAAAACTCCACCTTGTTTATAATGTTTTACAAGTGTTGATGTTGGAAGACTTAACACAAATGTAGTAGTTGAATATACTAACAATGTATTGATTATATTCTCTAGATGCTTGGTTGGTTTGAATTCAATGTAGGTCTTATCGAATGTCAAGGGCCTTGATATGGGATTCAAGGGCCTTGAAGTATAACTCAAGGACAAGAAAGATAGCTTTACAAATGGATGATCTCAAAGGCCTTGGAGTTATATAGTTGCACGACGAAACAAGGATTCAAATGCAAAGAAGATTTTCCAGGACCGAATTGTTCAACAGAAAGATTTGAGGGAAGATCTTTAACAACCGAAGATCTCAACCGAAGATTAGAGAATCTTTTCAGAAAATTTTCTAAAATAGAAAAACGTCAAAATATCTTCTCTTTTGGTTCAACAGAGAATGAGAAGATCAAGGAGCTAAGGACTCGACGTGTTCTTAGGAGTTGAAGATTTGCAACGTCTATCTTATCTCGAAACAAGAAGCGATCTTCATGGAGAAGGAGATTCATCTTCAAACGTTCATCTCTCCAACGGCTGGAAGACCTCTCCATAGAAGAGTATAAATGAAGATGGTAATCGAAGAAGAAAAGACACACAAACATATACGGAAAACATCTTTACGTCTTCAAGCAACCAAAACATCTTCATTTGATTCGTTGTTTTTATTTCTCTCATTTACGCAAAATCTTTATCCCCTTAGAGAGAGAAAACACAAGAGCTCCATTGGAAGATCTAAATAGTGTTATACTAGAGTGTGTGTTACTCTGCGAAGTAACTAGGCTATTATAGCTAGGTTGAGAGTTGGAGCTAGATCGTAGCATTGACTACAGTGAGAGAAGAAGGGGATTTCTTCTAGTTTGTATCTAGGACTCTTTGAAGCTGATAGTAGATAGTTAGATCCTAAGGCTATACCCTGGGACGGAGAGTAGGCTATTTAGAGCCGAACTTCGTAAACATATCCTCGTGTCAATCTTTTACATTCCGCACTATATTTTGCTATTGTGACTAACTGTGTTTTGCAGGAGCAAGTAGTGAAGGCCCTTGAAAGTTGTTTCAAAGATCTTGAATCAAAGTTTCACAAAGAGCACAAATCGAGATTAAGGCCTTGAAAGGAGTTTCAAGGCCTTGAGATTTGGTTTGTGAAAAGTCCCCATACTCTATTCAACCCCCCCTTCTAGAGTATCTTTAACTTATTTATTTCACCTACCGGTTCTTCAATTGCTATCAAAGCTAGACTCACGTTTATTGATTTAACCATCAGTGAGACTAATCATGAATCTTGTAGGTGATGGTGGATTTGCTCAAGGAAGATCCTCATCTCGACCACCACTCTTCTGTGACAACAACTTTGCTCACTGGAGAGCACTCATGCGTATGTTCATTATTGACCAGGACATGGAGCTTTGGAGCATCATTCAAAATAGACCTAAAGTTCCAATGACAACGGTTGAAGGTGTCCAAGTCCCAAAGAAAGAAGATAACTTCACACAGGCTGACCTGGACAATGTGTCAAATAATTACAAAGCAATGAATCTACTATACTGTGGATTAGATGCAAATGAATTCAACTACATCTCATCATGCAAGAGTGCTAAAGAAATATGGGACAAGCTTGTTGATACTTATGAAGGAACAAGTCAAGTCAGGGAAACAAAGATTAGCATCTTCCTCAGACAATACGAGCTATTCAAGATGAATCCAAATGAAACTGTCAAAGAAATGTTCACTAGATTCACTGAGATCGTAAACAACTTGAACTCACTAGGAAAGATCTTCACAAATGAAGAGAAAGTGAGGAAGGTTCTAAGGAGCCTACCTAAAGCCAAGTGGGGACCAAATATGATTGCTATTGAAAAATCTCAGAATCTCACAACTCCTCCTCTTGATGACCTCCTTGAAAAACTCATCACACATTAAATGGTTCTTGGTGAAGAAGATGGAGAACTCCCATCCAACTCCAAGAATTTGGCATTAAAATCAAGAAGAGATGAATTACCATATGATGAAGAGGATAGTGATGACGATGATGAAGAAGATGCAATCACCATGATTTTTAAGGGTCTCGCAAGAATTCTCCATATTAAGAAACAATCTGCTAATAGAGAATATCCACGAGCATCAAAACCCCAAGGTAATTTTTCTAACTCTAATAAGAAAACGAGAGTACTGACTTGTTTTGAATGTGGTGAAACAAATCATCTTGTGAAGGATTGTCCACAAAATAAGAGGACCAACTTGAAGAAAAATGATCGAAAAAAGAAAGTTGTGGTTGCTTCATGGAGTGATTCAGAATCAACAAATGAATCAGAAGACGAAAAAGAACAAGCAAACTTGTGTCTCATGGCCGATCATGAAGAAGATTCAAATCTGTATGTCGACAATGTGGTAAGTACAACTATGTCTCAACTTGAAACTGACCTGAAACAATTCCTTAAAGATATTATCATATGTGATAAGGAACAGAGAATAAGGATAAATTCTTTAAAAGAAAAGCTTCTTGAACAAGAAAAACAACTAAGTGAAATGTCTATGGAAATTGAAAATCTTAACACAAAAAAGTAGACCTTGATGACAATATCAAGGCCTTGGAATCAGAGAACCTGATCCTCAAGGACAACCTCTCCTTTCTTCATCGAAACTATATCGATCTAGAGAAAGAGAAAGTTGATCTAACTTTGACGTGTCAAGACCAGAAGGTTGCACTTGTTAAGATTACTCGTTCAAAAGCTAATCTTGAGAGAATGATGGGTGAACAATGTTAGCATGAAATATGACTATATTTTAGGCACTTGTTTTAGTTGTTTTTCCCTCTTTATAGTGTTCTTAGATATGAGTTTGAAGCAATTGTGAGCTAGTTCACCCACTTTGTCGATATAGAGATCTACACTAGCTTTGTTTTGTTTTTAGGTGAATAAAGGCTTGGATTTGAGCAAAACGAGGAAGGAAAGGAGTGTTTGACCATGCTTGATGGCAAGGAGATGCATTGGAGAGGCTAAGGAAGGAGCATGGATGAAGAATGTCACGAAACTAAGGCAAAAACAAGGAGTTAGAAGAACCACACCCTGAATTACGGCCGTGGAAGAGGATTTTGAAGTCCACGCTCTAAATTACGGCCGTAGATCTAGCAACATGATCGTGGAATAGAGTTTGTAACACAACAGAGAGTTACACGGTGTAACACCCCGAATCCGCGGGACTCGGAATGCTACATTGGGCTAGGATCTCACAATGGATCTTGACCCTAGCCTGACAACAAGTTCACTGGATCTTACAACAAGGCACAAGTAGAATAAAAACAAATACATAAAAGCTGTATGATACAACAAAAGAGTTTACAAACTCAAAGCCGAGTACAAAACCATAACAACAACAACAACAACTAGTACAAAAGATCCCCAACCCACGAATCCTAATGTACAGAATTCCTCGGCTCATCACACCATCTGGCTCACTCTGCAATCTTCCTAACCTGCATATCATCTACAATACGGTATACACCGTTAGCTACAACAATAGATAAGCATGAAGTAATAGCACAAACACACCACAACAACTCATACATGCAATGTCACACATATTCATTTATTATCTTTAATTACGTTATTCCATTAGTAATTCAAATTCTTTTGTAACACGAGGAGCCTCAAGAACCCCGCCCCATCCAACGTAACACAAGAGTTTTGCATGGGGGTGACCGTCACTCGTCCCCTCCTGTGAGATCATCTTCAGGGCACCTCCACCTAACCCTGCAGGCAAAGACCGGTGGTTACCGCCCGTTATAATACACTTGGGCCATATAAATAATGAATGGTCATCCTAGTCCGGTTTAAGTTATAAATGCACAATCATATGAACACACACAACCATCACAATCATACAAACCCATACTAAACGCTATGTAAGTCCTATGGACTTACATGATACACTCGTATCCTCTACGACGTCACAGCTTCCCCTTGGGGAAGAAACCAACGCCTGCAAAAGCAAGGCACACAACATCACAACCTGAAAGGGTTAAGAGACTCGTCTCCATAACCAGAACCAATCTACAACCTAAAAATCATCACAGGCTCGCATATGCCTATAGCATACTCTCAACAATAACATAAGTGCCTAAGGCACATCTCTAACATACAACTCATCCTAACCATCCTAACCTAGCTATCAACTAAGCCAAGGCCAAAGGAAAGGAAGGAAGGAAGACATACCAACAAGGTATGCACCAACAGAAGCAAGAACACACCAGCCAGCCTAGTGAGGCGCAGGGGCGGCTCACCAGAGGCGCAAGGGCGGCTCCACACCAGGCACAGGTGCGGCTCAGGATAGGCGCAGGGGCGGCCAACTGTGCAGAGGGTTGGTCCCGGCTTCTCTTCGATCTCTTTCTCGATTCTCTTCACGTCTTCAATACACCACAACAACATATATGCATATACACACACATATGATCATCACAACATCCAGGAAGGATCCAATCACAAGTCCAACTTGCGACCCTAGGCTAGAAAGAAGAAGAAAGAAGCAAGGATGAAGGAAGAAGAGAGGAGAAGAGAAGGAACTTACCACACCAACCTAGGTTGCAACTATGGAGCATCCACACCACTCACCACTTCAGCACATCAACAAGAACACACAACAACAACCACAAAGTCATCCAAGGCCAAAGCCACACTCAAAACTCTCAAACTCTCTCACAAGATCAAGAAGAAACAAGGATGAGAAGAGGAAGGAGAAGAAGAACGTAAAGGTGATGAAGGAGCTGCAAATAAGTGAAGAAACCCTTCATCAAATGATTGGGGAAGCTTATAAACGAAGTTTCCCCAAAAGCAAAAACAAAAGTCAACAAAGGTGCCTGCAGCCGCACAAAACCGCAGGGGCGGACCGACTAAGGCGCAGGGGCGGCTCACCTGGGGCGCTGGTGCGGCTGGCAGGGTCCGCTGGGGCGGCTGGCAGTGTCAAAGCTAACTCAGCTAAGGCTCAGCAAGGCTCCTAGGCTCCAAAGGCTCAGGCTCTTACATCTCACCCCCTTAAAAACAAGTTTCGTCCCGAAACTTGCAGGATCCCAAAACCTCTCGGACCTGTAATCCGAGGTAACATACTTTCCTCAAGAACGCCGGGTAAGGTGTACAATGAGCGTCTCACATCATGGTACATCTTACTTGTACTAGGGTGTACTAAGTAAGGTGTAAAATGAGCCTCCTATAATATCCTTTTTCTCAACTCTGTATCTGCGGGAACACAGATACGATCATGTCGCCTCATAACTCCATCTGCCCCAATAGTGAACTGGGGTGCCTCTCTACGAGACATCCTATCTTTGATCCTCGCTAAGGTCGGGCAGGTCCCCTGCTTTTGCTGGATCTCATCCAACAGACCAGGTAGAACCTCTAGAGTAAACAACTAGGCATCCTCATCAGGAAACTGAATGTCCATCTCTAGCCAGGCTAGATCCCTCTAAAGCTGAGGCTGTACAGTAAGTCTGGCAATTGCCTTCTCTCGAGGCGTCTTCCTGCTCAAGACGTCCGCTACTACATTCGCCTTGCCAGGATGATACAAAATCTCAAGGTCAAAGTCGTTGATCAACTCAAGCCATCGACACTGGCGGTTATTCAATTCCCGCTGCGTGAAAATATACTTCAGACTCTTATAGTTTGTGAAGATCTGACATGTAGCACCATACAGGTAATGTCTGCAGATCTTCAAGGCATGAACTACCGCTGCCAACTCCAGATCATGAGTCGGGTAGTTCTCCTCATACGTCTTCAGCTGTCGAGACGCATATGCAATCACTATGCCCCTCTGCATCAAAACACATCCCAAGCCAAGCTTGGATGCACCACTGTAGACCACAAAATCATCACAACCCTCTGGCTGTGCTAAGACAGGAGCAGAAGTCAAACACCTCTTCAACTCCTCAAAACTCTGAGCACACTGGTCGGTCCATATAAATCTAGTATTCTTCCTCAGAAGACTCGTTAGTGGACGGGCAATCATAGAAAATCCCTCCACAAAGCATCTGTAATAACCGGATAAGCCAAGAAAGCTAGGCACTTCCTTGACGTTCGTCGGTGTCGTCCATGCAGCAACATACTCGATCTTCGCCGGGTCAACCATGATCCCATCGGCGAAGACGATATGTCCAAGGAAAGCAACCTTCAGCCAATTACCCTAGAATCACACAAAGAAATTAGCCACTCATCATCATGAAAGCAATAATCAAATATACAGGAAGAGAATGAATATTTGAACACAAAAACCTTAAAAAACAAGGCTTCAATAACTGAATCAAATAAACAAACGAATAAGCGTTCCTTGGATAACAAATCCAACAAGACAATCAACAAGAAGGGAATCTAAGAAAGTCTAACAAAACCCTTCACAAAAGCTATAAAAGCTATTAACTTCTTTCCTTCAATCTTCCTTCAACCTTCCAAAAATCCTTCCTAACTGTAGCTTCTTCAATCCCCAGCTGTTATGATGGTAGCGGGGTTGCCCAATTTGTGGAAAATCTAGCCCTTTATATAGGAAAACTATCCTCCAAAGATAAAATATCTTGAAAAGATATTTTCCTAATAAAATATATCTTAATCTCTAAAATAGATCTCCAAAATATATAATCTTCCTTCCAGAAATCCAGCCCAAAATATAAGATCTCAGCTTCCAAAAATAAAAGATCTCATCCAAGAATAAAATATATCTCGCCGCGTCAGGGTATTCGCCTCGGTCGAGACGCTCCTCTAGATCACCTCGGTCGAGGTGATTCTGTGGTCAACCGAGGTGACTCTCAGCTGAATGTGAAATCTCTTAAATCTGGTCCAAAGTGAATCTCTAATCCATTTCCATGCTTCCTGGATTCTTCCTTAAACTACTGAATGTAGCTCCAATGACTCCTTAGCTCCTTTAGCTCCATTTTGATGCAAAACGTGATATTTCACCTACGATTACAACGAAACTTGGTGTAGACCTCGATTCCCGCAAAGGTAGATGAAACGACAATATAATCACATAATATACATCCAAACATGAAGATTATTACAGATAAAACGTCTAAACAAGTCCCAAAATATAGACTATAATTCATGCTATCAGAACTCGCCCGAATCCAGATGCTCCTGCACTAGTCGGTGCTGTACGCTGTCTCTTCTCAGACCGTCCGGTCTGAGAAGTCCTCCTCTGGCTAGCCCTCTCTCTCTCTCTCATAAGCAGAGGCCCGATCCTTGTAGTCTGCCAATGAGTCACAACGAAATCCCGCCATGTATGAACGTGTGCTCTCCCTTAGACGTCGAGAGAATAAGTACGCATGATGGTCCTCAGAAGGTGCAGCTGGACCTAGCAAATTTAACTCAGTCCAGAAGCGGCGAATGGCATCTGTAATGGGTACATCCTCAAAGCCTGCTTCCACAAAATCCTGCAGCTTCTCCCTCCCTAGTGAGGCAAGGCAGAACTGCTCCCTCAGCAAAGTCCTCATCTGCTCATAGGTGGTGACCCGTGCTCTAACTGTCCTCCACCACTGATGTGCCAGGTCACGGAATAGAGACTGTACTAGCTCTATCAGTCTATCCTCTAGGCAACGAATAGACTCTAAAGTTGAGTCTACATGCCCAATCCACACCTCAGTCTCTAGGCCGATCTCCCCAGAGAAGTGTGGTACTCCCTACTGTGGAATGCCTTCAACCAGGTATATGGTCGAGGCCCTCTAGTCTCCTCCACAACTCGAGCTGGCTCAGCTACACGAACTGGTGCAGCTGGCACCTGAGTAGCTCGTCCACCTACTCTGATGGCCTCCTCAAACTACCTGAGATACTCCCTAAACTCTGATCGGCCCATGAAGACACGATATGAGCCATCAGACTGGCTTGGCTGGGTCTGTTGTCTCCTAGACCCACCACTCCTCGTAGCTGGAACAAAGGTCTCAGCAACCTCCTCATGAGCCTCCTTCACCACTAGTGGATCTGCAGCGGGAGCTAGTCCCTGTCTCCTCTCTCTTGGAGGAAGAGGTGGTCTGCCTCTACCTCTGCCTACAGCAGTAGCTCTAGTCCGAGCCATGTGCGGGGTATGCACACCTAACGTATAAGGCTCTATATAGGCCATATGTATAACACATGCATACATATCATCACATAAAAGGTATCTATATATATATATATATATATATATATATATATATATATCTATACTATCGAGATCCTCAGATGGGTGACGACTTCTGTACACACTAACCCAAAACATCTATACTCGCTTTAAAACCAAAACTCTTTAAAACGTCAGACCCCATGTGGGTTCTGTTTATTTATCCACTCTACCTTTATTGCAAATAGCAAGTGCCATTGTTGTCAACCTAAGGCTCTGATACTAACTCTGTAACACCCCGAATCTGCGGGACTCGGAATGCTACATTGGGCTATAATCTCACAATGGATCCTGACCCTAGCTTGACAACAAGTTCACTGGATCTTACAACAAGGCACAAGTAGAGTAAAAACAAATACATAAAAGCTGTATGATACAACAAAAGAGTTTACAAACTCAAAGCCGAGTACAAAACCATAACAACAACAACAACTGGTACAAAAGATCCCCAACCCACGCATCCTAATGTATCCTCGGCTTGTCACACCATCTGACTCACTCTGCAGTCTTCCTAACCTGCAGATCATCTACAACACGGTATACACCGTTAGCTACATCAATAGATAAGCATGAAGTAATAGCACAAACACACCACAACAACTCATACATGCAATGTCACACATATTCATTTATTATCTTTAATTACGTTATTCCATTAGTAATTCAAATTCTTTTGTAACACGAGGAGCCTCAAGAACCCCGCCCCATCCAACGTAACACAAGAGTTTTGCATGGGGGTGACCGTCACTCGTCCCCTCCTGTGAGATCATCTTCAGGGCACCTCGACCTAACCCTGCAGGCAAAGACCGGTGGTTACCGCCCGTTATAATACACTTGGGCCATATAAATAATGAATGGTCATCCTAGTCCGGTTTAAGTTATAAATGCACAATCATATGAACACACACAACCATCACAATCATACAAACCCATACTAAACGCTATGTAAGTCCTATGGACTTACATGATACACTCGTATCCTCTACGACGTCACAGCTTCCCCTTGGGGAAGAAACCAACGCCTACAAAAGCAAGGCACAACATCACAACCTGAAAGGGTTAGGAGACTCGTCTCCATAACCAGAACCAATCTACAACCTAAAGATCATCACAGGCTCGCATATGCCTATAGCATACTCTCAACAACAACATAAGTGCCTAAGGCACATCTCTAACATACAACTCATCCTAACCATCCTAACCTAGCTATCAACTAAGCCAAGGCCAAAGGAAAGGAAGGAAGGAAGACATACCAACAAGGTATGCACCAACAGAAGCAAGAACACACCAGCCAGCCTAGTGAGGCGCAGGGGTGGCTCACCAGAGGCACAAAGGCGGCTCCACACCAGGCGCAGGTGCGGCTCAGGATAGGCGCAGGGGCGGCCAACTGTGCAGAGGGTTGGTCCCGGCTTCTCTTCGATCTCTTTCTCGATTCTCTTCACGTCTTCAACACACCACAACAACATATATGCATATATACACACATATGATCATCACAAGATCCAGGAAGGATCCAATCACAAGTCTAAATTGTGATCCTAGGCTAGAAAGAAGAAGAAAGAGCAAGGATGAAGGAAGAAGAGAGGAGAAGAGAAGGAACTTACCACACCAACCTAGGTTCCAACTATGGTGCATCCACACCACTCACCACTTCAGCACATCAACAACAACACACAACAATAACCACAAAGTCATCCAAGGCCAAAGCCACACTCAAAAATCTCAAACTATCTCACAAGATCAAGAAGAAACAAGGATGAGAAGAGGATGGAGAAGAAGAACATAAAGGTGATGAAGGAGCTACAAATGAGTGAAGAAACCCTTCATTAGATGATTGGGGAAAGCTTATAAACGAAGTTTCCCCAAAAGCAAAAACTAAAGTCAACAAAGGTGGCTGCAGCCGCACAAAACCGCAGGGGCGGACCGACTAAGGCGCAGGGGCGGCTCACTTGGGGCGCTGGTGCGGCTGGCAGGGTCCGCTGGGGCAGCTGGCAGGGTCCGCTGGGGCAGCTGGCAGTGTCAAAGCTAACTCAGCTAAGGCTCAGCAAGGCTCCTAGGCTCCAAAGGCTCAGGCTCTTACACGCAGTCTAAACCACGTCCTTGGAAATCATGTTGTGCCGTAATCTAGTTCCACACCCTGAATTACGGTCGTGGAAAGTTGTTCATGACCGTAAGTTTGGTGATCCTGTGACGTGTCATATTTTCCACGTCAGCCACGTCATTGGGCTTTCTCGTAACCCTACCTCTCCCTATAAAAAGGCTTGAGAAAGGAGTTTTCGGGATCCTCGCTTATCGCTGTTTAGCGCCGCTTAGGGTTTGGAGACGCTCTTAAGGTTTCATTTTGACCTTAAGGATTGGAGATTCGTTAATGACGTATTTTTGAAGATTGTGTACTTTTGAAGATATCTTAGGGTTTTCATTGAAGGACGGATTGACATCCCGTTCTTTGTGACTTCTCTACATCTTTGTGAGGGTTTCTATTCCTATTCTTCTGAATTCATAAACATACTACTTTGTGTTTGGATTTTGAGATTGACTTTGAGTTTTATTTGAGTTTTCGAGGTTTTTCATCTTTTATTCTTCTTAATTTGATTATTGATATCATAATGATGATTATTGGCTAAAAACCTTTAGCAATTCTAAGGTGAAGGGTTGATAGTTGTGGCTTAGATGATGATAGATTGATCGTAAACAGATTGGACCCTGAGAGTGTGAGAAACATCGTCGACACCCTAAATCACGGGCTATTCTTGGTTTCCATGGCCGTGATTCTCAAGATCTAGGCGTGATTTCCCCTGGTTTACGAACTTTGCTTTTGCTTTGATCCAAAGTTAAAGATTGGCTTTAACCTAGCATTGGCTTGCCTTTTCTAGGTAGTAGTGAGACTCAACATCCTCTATTTCGGTTTCGAGTGTCACATCCTTAACCGTTTTAGTTTATCTTTGATTCCTTGGGTATGGGCATGGGTATTTGAGATCAATTCTTACCTTTAGATCCTTTCTATATTGCAGCCTCAACAATCTTTATATAGAGAGTCTTTGGGTTAGACATATAGGGTTTTGGAACTTCACCGTACATTACCTTACTTTAGTATACCTTTGCAATTCTCAACTATGTCCTTATATATATAGTATATCTTGAATCGATTGCCACAATTTGATATCCGGATCTTTAGGGTTGCTGTTTTCCCCAATATTTGCAAAGCTTCTACATTTTTGATTGCTCGATTACTTGAAACTGATTTTGTTTCACCAATTCCCTGAGTTCGATACTCTGGAATAGTTGCTAATCTACGCCGATCCGTACACTACGGGTTCGCTTGCTTTTATTCTAGTTTTATAAATTAAAAGTTATTTGCACACACGCTTAGAGGCGAACAAACAACAGTCCTCCCTTAACAAAAATGGTATAGGTTATCATAGGAGCTTTCCTAGAAAACCTACCACCACTTTTGTCAAGGCCAAAGGAAGCATTCACATGCCTACTTGCTTCTATTGTTGTAAAAAGGGTCATGTTGTCCTTATAGAAGAAATGATTCTTATATCATCAGAAATACCTATCCTTTATTTTTAAGGAAACAAATCTGGGTTCCTAAAGGTACTAGACCACCAAACATGATCGAGCCTGAGTATGAACCAAAATATGCCATTTGGTAGACCCGAAAAGGTTGATGTTTGCTATTTTGCAAGATATCACCAAGGTAAAGGAGCACAAATGGATATTAGATAGTGGTTGCTCAAGACACATGAGTGGAAAAAGCTCTTTATTCTCAGATTTAAAGAAACAATCATCTGGAACTATTACTCTTGGTGATAAAGAAAAGTGTGACATAATTGGCATTGGTAAAGTTTGCTATAATTCATCTAACTTTATTGATGATGTTTATTTGGTTGATGGATTGAAATATAATCTGCTAAGTATTTCTCAAATTTGTGATAAAGGCAATAAAGTCATGTTTGATTCAGATAAATGTGAGGTTCAAGACAAAAACACGGGTGAAGTGTTGCTTACTGCTCGTAGATGTAATAATGTTTATTCAATGAGTACTAACCAAGTTTCAAGAACTAAGCTAAAATGTCTAAAAGGCCTTGACTGATGATCCAAGGCTTTGGCATAGAAGACTTGGTCACGTAAGCATGCACACCATGCAGAAGCTACTTACAAAAGATTTGGTACGTGGTTTTCCAAACCTAAATTTCAAGGTTAATGATCTATGTAAGGCATGTACACAAGGTAAACAAACAAGAGGTTCATTCAAACCTAAGAAAGCTGTAAGTTCTTATCGAACCATTGAACTTTTACACATGGATCTTTGTGGACCTATGCGTGTCAAATCTCCCAGAGGCAAGCAGTACATCCTTGTTATAGTGTATGATTTCTCTCGTTTCACATGGATTTCTTTTCTACGAGAAAAATCTGAAGCTTTATTTGAGTTTCAAAATTGTGTAAGGAGTTACAAACTTTGAAAAACCTACCAATTTTTTCTATAAGAAGTGATCATGGTAGAGAATTTAATCAACTGAAGTTTGATTTGTTTTGTACAAAATATGACATTTCACATAATTTTTCAGCTCCTAGAACTCCTCAACAAAACGGAGTTGTGGAACGTAAGAACCGCACTCTTGAGGATATGTCTAGGACAATGCTTTTAGAAAACAATTTGCCAAAAAGTTTTTGGGTTAAAACAGTAAACACTGCCGATTATATTTTGAATAGATGTTTAATTCGCCCTATCTTGAAAAAGACTCCGTATGAACTCTTTAAAGGAAGAAAACCAAATATTTCATATTTCAAACCTTTTGGATGTACTTGTTTTGTTCATAATAATGGCAAAGATAATCTTGGAAAATTTGATGAACGTAGTGATGAAGCAATATTCATTGGATATGCTTCAAATAGCAAATGTTATCGCGTCTATAACAAACGTACCAAAATTGTTTAGGAAAACATTCATGTTATTTTTGATGAAAGCAATGATGGTACTTTGAGAGTTTTGCAGATCTAAATTTGAATCAAAGAGAAGATCATAATTCAGATGAAGAGGAAGATCCTAAAGATTGAGACAAGAATATGCAGGAAAAGATTCAAGATACCGAAGAAAACCCTCAAGACCTTGAAACACACCTTCAAGACCTTGAAATAGAAAACTGTGATAACAGAACTCCACTTCAAGGGCTTGAAACCCAACTTCAAGGCCTTGAGATTGGATCAACAGGTAATATACCAACGGTACATGAATCTAGTCAAACATATGAAGCTCAACCTTCTGGATCTGCTCCATCTGTCAAAAGAAGAAAAGTTCAACACTCCTCATATCATCCACAAGAGAATGTGATCTCAGATCCAAATGCTGGAGTTCAAACTAGATCTAAAGTGAACAATCTTTGTGCCTTCTCCGCTTTTGTATCGCTTGTCGAGCCAAAGAACTACGTTCAAGCTCTTCAAGAACCTGATTAGATCATTGCCATGCAAAATGAATTGAATGAATTTGAGAGGAACAAGGTATGGACTCTTACTTCAAGATCAAAACATCAATTAGTTATTGGCACGAAATGGGTTTTTCGAAACAAATTGGGTGAAAGTGGCAAAGTCATACGAAATAAAGCATGACTTGTAGCAAAAGGCTATAACCAAGAGAAAGGTATTGATTATGAGGAGACTTTTGCTCCAGTTGCCAGGTTAGAAGCCATACGTATGCTACTTGCATTTGCATATTTTATGAGCATAAAACTTTTTCAAATGGATGTAAAATGTGCTTTTCTAAACGACTTCTTAGAAGAAGAAGTCTACGTTGCTCAACCTCCTGGTTTTGAAAATGATGAATTTCCAGATCATGTTTTTAAACTAAACAAAGCTCTTTATGGTCTTAAGCAAGCTCCTCGAGCTTGGTATGAAAAATTACTAAATATCTTCTTGAAAACAATTTCAAAAGAGGTTTGATTGATAAAACATTGTTTATCAAAACTAGAGGCAACGACATTCTAGTAGTGCAAATCTATGTTGATGATATATTATTCGGTGCTACTAATGATTCCCTTTGCAAGGAATTTTCAGATATCATGTGCAGGGAATTTGAAATGAGCTTAATGGTAGAGCTAAATTTCTTTCTTGGACTTCAAGTTACACAAGTAAAGAAAGGAATTTTTCTCAATTAAAGCAAGTATACTAAAGACTTGCTTAAGAAGTACAAAATGGATCAATCTAAGGTTGCAAAGACTCCTATGAGTTCAACACTTTCGCTAGATCATGACAAGAATGTCAAAAGTGTAGTACAAAAGGAGTATCGAGGTATGATCGGTTCATTGTTGTATCTAACTTCTAGTCGTCCTGACATTATGTTTAGCGTGTGTATATGTGCAAGATTTCAAGCTGATCCTAAAGAGTCACACTTGATAGCTGTGAAAAGAATTTTCGGTATCTCAATGGCACTAAGGATCTAGGGTTATGGTACCCACGTCAAAGCTCGTTTCATCTTGTAGGCTATTCATATGCGGACTTTGCAGGTTATAAGGTCGATATAAAAAGTACTTCTAGATGTTGCCAATTCTTAGGGTCATCCCTAATTAGTTGGCACTCCAAGTTCAGAGAGTGTTTGTATTGCTACAGATGTTGTATTCAACCATCCTTCAAGATCAGAGAGTGTTCATATTGCTAAGGAGAAATTTCTGTTTCGGAATTCAACCTCACGTCAACTTACTCACACATCTCTAACCTTAGAGGCTAAAATAGTGTTTACTATACTGGTTCGATGTGTTGTTCCTCGTGCAAACTCAAGAGAGCTGCTGACCGATCAATCTCTGGAGTTAATTCATCTGCTTATGTCTGATTTGGACATAGATGTGCCTAATCTGATTCTCAACCATATGATACACTCTGTCAATTCTAAGAGACCTATTCCTCTACCTTATGGAAATTTTTTGCCTAAGGTCTTTGATTATTATAAAATTGACACATCCTCTGAGGAAAGACAGTCTATTTCTGGCAAAATTGATAAGAACTGCTTAGAATGTCTGTGGATTGAGGAAACTCTTGTAGGAACATGGACTTTAAAAGGAAAAGGAACAACTCAAAATCCAACTGAAAAAGCTAAACCTTCTCCTACTCCAGAAATCAGGTTAGAAGGTTGTGAAAAAGAAATAGCCTGTCTCAGTCGTGAATTATTTGATTTTTAGTTTGACACCAAGAGGAGAATGAATACAAATTTTGAGTTGCTAGCTACCATAAATGCTAAAGTCAATGAAATGTATTTGATGAATGCTCTTACACTGATTACAATGGGAAGCATTTTGCCCATGCCTAAAGATGTAGCTCAACATACTCAAGAGAAAGTTGAGAATGTGCTGATAAATTGTAAAAGGCGTGTACAAAATAAATCAATTCTGTATCCAACTCATGTTGAGCCAATGTTTTTGCCAACAGTTGAGTATGAAGTAGTTAAGCAGAGAAGAGCTAAAGAAAAGAGAAGACGTTTGGCAGCTGAAATGGATGATTGGCGCTATAAGAAATGTTCATCCAAAGGAAAGAGGAAGTTCTATGAGGAGAATTGAGCTAACCGGTTTTCTGAAAATCTTTTTATGTGGTTTGTGAAAATACTCTTTTGGGTCTATAATCGTGTTTAAACTCCCATGCTTTGACTATTTTTCTCCCTTGATGAAAGACAAAGGGGGAGAAATAAATGATCCGACATTCGATATACTGCATTCTACATTTTAGTTTTGATTTTTATATGCATTGCTAAACTAACAAATGCAGGTATGATAAAACATTTGTGTTGTCTTCCATCAAGGGGGGAGATTGAAACCTCCACCTTGTTTATAATGTTTTACAGGTGTTGATGATGGAAGACTTAACACAAATGTAGTAGTTGGATATACTAACAATGTATTGATTATATTCTCTAGATGCTTGGTTGGTTTGAAAGTTGTTTCAAAGCCCTCAACATCAAAGAGTGTTCGTATTTCTAAGGATAAATTTGTAGTTCCGAATTAAACCTCACGTCAACTTACTCACACATCTCAAACCTTAGAGGCTAAAATAGTGTTTACTATACTGGTTCAATGTGTTGTTCCTCGTGCAAATTCAAGAGAGCTGCTGACTGATCAATCTCTGGAATTAATTCATCTGCTTATGTCTGATTTGGACATAGATGTGCCTAATCTGATTCTCCTTAGCACTATATTTTGCACAAGGAACAAAGTCAAGGCTCTTGAAAGTTGTTTCAAAGCCCTTGAAATCAAAGTTTCACTAAGAGCAGAAATTGACATCAAGGCCCTTGAAAGGAGTTTCAAGGCCTTGAGATTTGGTTTGCGAAAGTTCTCATACTCTATTCAACTCCCCTTCTAGAGTATCTTTTAACTTATGTATTTCACCTACCGGTTCTTCACTCTCTCTAAGGAATAAAGCTTTTGTAAACTAAGAGGAAAAAAACCTTCTTAGATCGAATGAAGATGCTTTGGATCGCTTGAAGACTCTAGATATTTCCGTGTAAGCTTTTTTTTTGTTCTTCTTCAATCAACATCTTCATTTATAGTCTTCGATGGAGAAATCTTCTAGCCGTTGGGAAGATGACCGTTGTTGATGTTTCTTCTTCTTCATAGAAAATGCTTCTTGGTTGAGATGAGATAGCCGTTGTAGATTTGCCTTATCTTCTTCATCTCCTTAAAGCACGTTGATTCTTCTTCTCCGTAATCTTCTCACGCTGTTGAAGATCTTTGTCGTTCAGGCATCGAGATCTTTAGGTTTGTTGAGAATCTTTGGTCGAGATCTTCAAGATCTTTTAATATCCGCTGAGAAGAAGTCTTGCGCCTCGTTGAGGATCTTTCCAAGATCCTTTTTGTTGGGCCAAATCTTTTTGATCGAGATCTTCTAGTTTGGCGAATCTCCTTGGAAGATCTTCTCTTGATCCTTGGTAGATTTGGTTGTTTGAGATTTAAATTCTTTCTAGCCGTCATGTCCTTTGAATCTTGTTTCAAGGCTTCGGCTTTGATCCCTCGAAATGGTTTTCAAGGCCTCCGTGTTGAACCTTTGAAATACTCTTCAATCTCAGCGCTTGTCCTTTGTATCCGATTTCAAGGCCTTCATTCATCCCTTGAAATGCTTTCCTAAGCCTACATACATTTAAACAATCTCAGCGCTTGTTCTTGACTGGACGACGTAGATACCTCGGATGACGTCAGAACACCTCGACCGAGGTAGGTTCTTAACTGAGATTTTTCGAAACGATTTTGTGCTTCTTCTATGGATATGACCTCAATGATGATTCTGTTTGCAGATTGGTTTTGAAATCTTTATATGCTCGAAAGGTTTTATGATATGTTTAAGTTGCAAAATGCTTTGTTTGAAGTTTTAGCATGTTTAATACTTTGTTTTTATCAAAATTATGTTGGATTTGAAGGTTGACACCACATGATTGACTTCCCCAAACCTATTTGTTTGAAGTTTTAGCATGTTTAATGCTTTCTTGATGATGCTTTAGCCCCTTATATACATATTTGTCTCCCTTTACCTATCCGGGGATTTGGAAGCAAGCAAGTGAAAAGCAAGTGAAAGTGAAGTTGAGATCTTGGCTGAAAGTGTTAGAAAGAACCAAATAGGTTTGGGGAAGTCAATCATGATGATGAGTAAATCGGCACCATTCACATAACCGGGTGTTTGTGTCTTGTCAAAGTCGGATTGAGCGATATTCCTAACGGGTCATGGTATGTGCATCAAGGGTTTGAGGCATCTCGAGAAATTGATTGTTGCTGATCTCCTAGGCTTCGATTATTGTGCACCTCTGTCCATGCATCCCAAAAAGTAAAGTAAAATAAGCAAAGCTCATTGGTGGAAGATGTTGAGTTTCAAAGAAAGTGAAGTAAGATCCTTTTCCCGGATTCTAGCACCACATACCCTATACACATCCCACCCTGACATGTTTCTTGACCTCTTTTAGAAGCCCTTGAGACCTCGAGCTTGTTGATTGACTTGGTGGTTTAAACTGGATTATACATTGATTCGATAAATATGATTTATTATGCATTCTATGATTTTATGCAAAGATGAACAACTTTCTTATATTTATAAAATGTTTTGATAATGTCTTGATTTTATTTGCCATGAACCTCTTAGAGTGATCTATGAGTGAAGCACACCACCAAAAATGTTTTGAAATGCTTTTCATTGATTTTTCTGACTTATAATCGATTCTATCTTGTATCTAAGATTTGGACTTTGCTTGGGGACAAGCAAGGGACAAGTATGGGGTATTTTGATAGCATGTATTATAGTCTATATTTTGGGCCTAGTTTAGACGTTTTATCTTCAATAGTCTGTATGTATGGATGTATATTATGAGATTATATTGTTGTTTTATCTACCTTTACGGGAATCGAGGTCTACACCTAGTTTCGATATAATTGTAGGTAAAATGGCACGTTTTGCATTAAAATGGAGCCAAGGAGCTAAGGAGTCATTGGAGCTACATTCTGGAGCTTAAAGAAAACCTCAGGAAGCATGGAAATGATTAAGAAGATTTACTTTGGACCAAATTCGAGAGATTTCACATTGAGTTGAGATTCACCTTGGTCAGCTACAGTGCCACCTCGACCGAGGTGATCTTGAGGAACGTCCTGACCGAGGCGAACACCCTACCGCCGGCGAGATCTATATTTTTTGCTGAGATCTTTTATTTTTGGAAAGAAGATATCTTATATTTTTGGCTGGATTTCTGGATGGAAGATATGATTTTTGATTGATTTATTTTGAGAGAGATATATATACTTTTTAAGAAATTATATTTTTAAGATATTTTATCTTTGGAAGATAATTCTCCTATATAAAGGGTTGTATTTTCTACAATTCAGCCATCTTCGGATCAACAATGCTTGGAGCATCCAGCAATTGAGGGATTTTCTGGAGGATTTGAAGGAAGTATTGAAGATTGAAGTTCAAGGAAGGAAGGAATCATAGTTGGAGATAGCTTTTGAAGGAGTTTGTAAGATTTTCTTAGATTGTCTTTTTGGTTATTTGTCTTTGCTGATTTGTGACTTGAGGAACGTAGTTTGTTTGTTATTTGATTCAGTTATTGAGACCATTTTCTTAAGGTTTTCTTCTTCGAATATTGATTCCTTTTCCATTAAATTGATTATTGTTATCATGATGATTGTTGGCTAAGTTTCTTATGCGGTTCTAGGGTGATTGGCTGAAAATTGTGGGAAAGACGGTGATAGAATGATCTTAATCCCAACAAGACCCTTAAAGCTCGAGTCGTTAACCTTAACCCTAGAACACCTCGCTCACTCATTGAACATCTCGGCCGGGGTGTAATCTGACTGAACGAGGTGACCTTTTTTGAACCTTATCTAAAGTTAAGAGTTTAGGTTTGCCAAATCCTATCCTTATTACACCTTTCCTGGTTCAATGCAAGCCTAGGATGAGACTTACTCGGTGATTCCTTTGTTTGTTTACCTAAGATCATGAGTGTAGGTAATAAAGGTTTATCCTTTATTGGGGTTTGAGTGTGCTTTCATCCCATCTTTGTGAGTTAGCCTGAGACTTACCCGGTAAAGGTTGATTCTATTCCCTTGGGTGGTGTGTTGGTTTGAGATTATAGTTCCTTTCCTTAGTACCTTGAAACTTACCCGGTGATAGGAGCTTTGGTTTGGGATAGTGAGTAGTGAAACTTACCCGGTGATCAATTCCCACCTTAGAAACACTTTCACTTTGCAAACTTCAACTTTGTCCGCGTTATTCTTTGAGATCTTGAGTTGGAACCACAACTAGATGCTTTAATCCCTAGAATCCGCATTTCCCCTTACTTGACTTTATATCATCTTTGATTGCCTTAATTACTTTTAGTTAATTGCAATATTTACAACCTGATTATGTGCTTGGTTTCACCTAAGTCCTTGAGATCGACCCCTGGAATTCTTGCTTTTATTACAATTGACCCGTACACTGCGGGTTCGCATATTTGTTCAAGCATACTTCTTGGGTTGTAAATATTAAAGATTGCACACACCGTTTGGAGCGAACAATAACATACATGTCTCAATCCTTAGAACGTTCAAACCATCATCAAAACGTCACCTAAATTTCAAAGCCACTACTTGGCATTAACTCTAAGTTATGCAAGATCCATCCTAGCATGATACTACTAATAAACATAACTAGATCGAGAAAGGTACTCACACGAGGTCAAAGGCAAAAGACGATCTACGGATGCCGAATATGTGTTCGTTGGGCCTTTATCGGGGCGCTTCCAAACCTAACACCAAAAGTAAACAAATTTAGCTTATACGCTAAATTTGATCGTAATATATAATACACATATAACTCTAAGGTAAAAACTCGTTTTTCTATGGTCAACATTAAAAACCCGTAAGTAATCCTTCCGGGCACAATATGAAATTTTAGAAACTTGGTCATAAAACCGCAATTAAAACTTTGAGCCATAAACCTAATTTAATCCAACAAAGGGCAAAATATATAGTATACATAAATATAAGAATAAACTCGAAGTAAATCTAAGTTTAAAACTAGTAAACACGTTTTCCGGGACAAATTATACAATTTCAAAAATACAGGTCATCATCCTTTATTAAACCTTGGGGCATTTTCTGATATTAACCCAACAGAGGGCATAAATGCAACAGTCCAAAAATATGGGTCAAAACTGTAATAATAAAATAATGGGTACATTCTGCAATCAGCACAAAAGTGAGGGGGTCCGATTTAATTAATGAAAAGGGTTTCTAATACCCTTGAAGAGGGCGGCGGGATTCAGGGAGCTCAAGCGGCCTCTGGCCCCTACAGGCAGCGAAGGCAATGCCGAAGGACTCTCCGGCGGATTCGATGGTGGCCGCTAGCGAGGGAAGACAACAAAGTAGGTGGTGTTCCTCTTCGGTGGCTGTAGATGGGTTGAATTGGCGGGCTTCTTTCTCCGGCGAGGACAGAGGAGGTTCGCGAATAGAAATCGAGGCGGTTCGATAAGTGAAGTTCCATGGATGTGGTGGTTTTCGATCCGTCATCAGCTCGAGGTGGCTCGAAGGGGTGAGGCGAAGGCTTGCTTTCTCCGGCGCGGCATAACTTCGAGAGAGAGAGAGGGTGAGGTGGTTCGAAGGCAGGGTATGCTCAATCTGGAAAGAAATTGCAAGGGTCGGACCTGGTTTGCAACTCTTCTGTCTCCTGGTGAGGTTCATTGCAAGTGGATCGAGGGAGAGCAAAAAGGTGGCTCGAGGCAGTGTGGTGGTTTGACCAAAAGAAGAAGAGGGGAAGGGATGAAGGTGAAGGGATGTTTGATGTTGCTGCTACTGAGAGTGAAGGTGGTTGTTGAAGGTGAAGATGTGAGGTTGAGAGGAGAGTGGTGTGGTGTGGATCTGAGTAGAGATGAGAGGGTGCAGAGGCGGGTAACAATGGGTCGATTGGTTGAGCGAGGGGTCGGAGGGACAGTTGGTAGGCTGGTGTAGGCTAGGGCGGCAATCACGCAAAACAAGAGCCAAACGATAAGGACTGTTGATGGGTTAAAATTAGAGTTAGGTCCGGTTTAAACCAAACCGCCAAACCGGCGGTTTGTGAACCGGCCCAAACCGGCGGTTTGGCCAAATCGGCGGATTAGGTTTGCCGGTTTGGCCAAACCGTACGTTTACGGTTTCATAAACCGGCGGTTTGGAGATCAAACCGTCGGTTAACGGCCGGTTTGGTCCTCAAAACCGGCGGTTAACCGCCGGTTTGGTCCGGTTTGGTCCAGTTTTTCAATTTATTTATTTTTTTTATAAACCGGCTAAACCGCCGGTTTGGATATTAACGGTTTAGGTTTAGGTTTGGCCTTTAGCCAAACCTAAACCGGCGGTTCGCAAACCTAAACCGGCGGTTTAGGTTTGCGACCCACCACTAGTTAAAATGAAAGGCAGAAATAAAGAAAAAGGGAAATGAAAAAAAGGAAAGAAAGAATAAAGAAAGGGGTAAATAGCGAATCCGATCCAAACGCGTTCGGAACGGGATTTTTGAACCGTGACAACTTCCGACTTTTCCGAAAATAATAATACGGATATACACGAGCGTAACCAAAAATATATATATACTCGGTAAAAATATTTTACGTCATAAACTACTTTCAATACAATATTTAATCTAACAAAATATCGATAGAAGTAGGAAAATAAATATCGAAAACACGTAAAAGGTTTGGGGCGTTACAATCAAAGCATCTTCATTCATTCCAAAAGTTTTTCTTCCTCTTAGCTTGTAAAAGTCTACATCCCTAGAGAGCGAAAAACACGAGAGCTTCATTGGAATATCTGGAAAGTGTTATACTCGAGTGTGTGTTACTCTGCGAAGTAACTAGGCTATTATTGCTTGGTTGGCGTTGGAACTAGATCGTAGCATTGGCTATAGTGAGAGAAGTGGATTTCTTCTAGGCTATATCCAGGACTCTTTGAGCAGATAATAGATAGTTAGATCCTACGGGTAAGAAAACCCTAGGACGGAGACATAGGTTGTTAGAGCTGAACTTCATAACATATCACCGTGTCGATCTTTTAATTCCGCACCATATCTCGCTTTTTTGTGACTAACGTTGTTTTGCAGGTTTTTGGAGTCAAGGCCTTGAAATCACTTTCAAACCCATTGAAAACCAGTTTTGTCACAAAGAGCACAGATCGACTTCAAGGCCATGAAATCAGTTTCAAAGCCTTGAAATAGGTTTTTGCGAAAAGTTTTCATACTCTATTCAACCCCCTTGTAGAGTATTTATATCCTTTATATTCACCTATACGGTTCTTCAATTGGCATCAGAGCTAGACTCACGTATTTTGATTTAACTATCAGTGAGATTAATCATGAACTTTGTAGGTGATGGAGGATTCACTCAAGGAAGATCCACATCTCAACCACCACTCTTCTGTGGCAACAACTTTGCCCATTGGAGAGCACTAATGAAAATGTTTGTTAATGATCAAGACATGGAACTATTGAGCATCATTCAAACAGGCCCTAAAATCCCAACCACCATGGTTGAAGGAGTCCAAGTTGCAAAGAAGGAAGCCGACTTCACACAAACCGACTTGGATAGTGCTTCAAAGAACTACAAGGCTATGAACCTGCTCTATTGTGGTTTAGATGCAAATGAATTCAATCGTGTCTCATCATGCAAGAGGACAAAGGAAATATAAGACAAACTAGTTGTCACATACGAAGGAACAAGTCAAGTCAAGGAGACAAAGATAAGCATCTTCCTCATGCAATTTGAGCTATTGAAGATGAACTCAAATGAGTCGGTCAAGAAGATGTTCACACGATTCACTAAAACTGTGAACAACCTTGATTTACTTGGAAAGGTCTTCACAAATGAAGAAAAAGTTAGGAAGGTTCTAAGGAGCTTACTTCAAGCAAAGTGGGGACCAAAACTGATAGCCGTCGAAGAAGCTTAAAACCTCACTACTCTACCTCTAGACGACCTTCTGGGAAAGCTAATCACCCATGCAATGGTTCTTGGAAAAGAAGACGGAGAGCTCCCATCTAACACAAAGAATCTAGCACTAAGATCCAAAAAGGATGACATGCCATCAGATGATGAAGATGAAGAAGATCCATTCGCCTTGATCTCAAGGGGTCTTGCAAAAACTCTTCAAATGAAGAAGCAATTTGCAAATAACAAGGAATATCCATGATCATCTAGACCTCGAGGTATGTTTTCTAACCCTAATAAGAAAACTAAAGTACTTACTTGTTTTGAATGTGTTGAAACAGATCATCTCGTAAAGGATTGTCCACAAAATAAGAGGAACAACTTTACGAAGAATGATCGAAAGAAGAAAGCTATGGTAGCATCATGGAGTGACTCAAATTCTACCAATGAATTAGAAGACGAGAAAGAAAAAGCAAACTTTTGCTTAATGGCCGATCATGAAAAAGATCCAAATCACTATGTTGATGGTGTGGTAAGTACGGTTATGTCACAATCTAACCTTGAACTCACGCAATTCCTTAAAGATATTATCGTATGTGATAAAGAGCATAGGGTAAGGATAAGTTCCTTAATAGAAATGCTTCTCAAACAAGAAAAAAGACTAAGTGAGATGTCACTAGATATTGAAAATCTTAACACTGTAAAGTTAGACCTTGATGACAATATCAAGGCCTTGGAATCGGAAAATACGATTCTTAAGGGCAATATCTCCTCTCTCCATGGAGACTATGCCGATCTAGAGAAAGAGAAGGTTGATCTAACTGTGACGTGTCAAGACCAGAATGCTGCACTTATTTAATTCACTCGTTCGAAAGCCAATCTCGAAAGGATGATGGGTGAGTAACAATCTTCTCTTAACAAGAATGGTATAGGCTATCACGTAAGTTTTCCTAGAAAAACAACTACCACGTTTGTTAAAGCTAAAGGAAGTATTCATATGTCCACATGTTGCTATTTATGTAAAACGGGTCACGTAAAATCAACATGTCCTTATAGAAGAAATGACCCTTACATCAAAACAAACACTTATCCTCTATGCCTAAGGAAACAAGTTAAGCAAATATGGGTTCCTAAAGGTACTAGACCACCTAACATGATTGAGCCTGGATATGGACCAAAATATGCCATTTGATCGACCCGGAAAGTTTGGTGTTTGTTGCTTTGCAGGATATCACCAAGGTTAAGGAGCATATATGGATATTAGATAGTTGTTGCTCAAGACATATGAGTAGAAAAAACTCACTATTCTGAAATCTAAAGAAGCAATCATTTGGAACTATTACGCTTGGTGATAAATGAATGTGTAATATCATTGGCATTGGTAAAATTGATGATGTCTATCTTGTTGATGGTTTAAAGTATAACTTTCTTAGTTTCTCTCAAATATGTGATAAGGCAACAAAGTGATTTTTGATTTAGATAAATGTGAAGTTCAAGATAAAATATCGGGTGATATCGTGCTTAGTGCTCCTAGATGTAACAATGTTTATTCAATGAGCACTAACCAAGTTTCAGGAACTAAGATAACATTTCTCAAGGCCTTGACTAAGGATCCAAGTCTTTGGCATTGACGACTTGGTCACGTAAGCATGCATACTATGAAGAAACTACTTTCACAGGATTTGGTACGTGGTTTGCCAAACCTAAACTTAAGGTAGATGAACTATGTAAGGCTTGTACACAAGGTAAACAAAGAAGAGGTTCATTCAAATCAAAGAAGATTGTAAGTTCTTCTTGACCCATTGAACTTTTACATATGGATTTATGTGGTCCTATGCGTGTCAAATATCCTAAGGGAAACAGTACATCCTTGTCCTTGTGGATGATTTTCTCGTTTTACATGGATCTCATTCTTACGGGAAAAATCTGAAGCTTTAGTTGAGTTTTCAAAACTTTGTAAGGAGTTACAAACTTTGAAAAACCTACCTATCGTCTCTATTAGAAGCGATCATGGTAGAGTATTTGACCAACTCAATTTTGATTTGTTTTGTGCAAAATATGGTATTTCACACAACTTTTCAGCTCCTAAAACACCTCAACAAAACGGGGTTGTGGAACGCAAGAACCACACCCTAGAGGACATGTCTAGGACTATGCTTTTAGAAAATAGTTTGCCAACATGTTTTTGGGATGAAGTCGTTAACACGGATAATTACATCTTAAATAGGTGCTTAATTTGCCTCATTTTGAAAAAGACTTCTTATGAACTCTTCAAGGATCAAAAACCTAATATTTCCTATTTTAAACCCTTTGGATATACGAGCTTTGTCCATAAAAATGGCAAAGCCAACCTTGGTAAATTTGATGCACGTAGTGCCGAAGCAATCTTCATTGGATATGCTTCATACATCAAAGCTTATCATGTTTATAATAGACGTACCAAAATCGTTGAGGAAAGTATTGATGTTATATTTGATGAAAGCAATGATGGTACTTTGAGTGGAAGTTTTGCAGATCTAAATCTAAATCAACATGGAGATCATCATTCTGATAGATAAGAAGTTCTTAAAGCTCAGGAAGAGAATATGCAAGAAAAAATTCAAGATACCGGAGAACAATCTCAAGACCTTGAAACACATCTTCTTGACCTTGAAACGACAAACGGCGCTGCCAGAAGTCAGTTTCAAGGCCTTGAAACTCAACTTCAAGGCCTTGATATAGGATCAAAAGGCAATACTCTAGCGGTACCTGAATCTAGTCGAGTTAATGAGCCACAAGGTTCAGGATCTGTTCCATCTTACAAAAGGAGAAAGTTTAAACATTCTTCATACCATCCACCAGAATATGTGATCTCAGATCCAAACACAAGAGTTCAAACCCGATCTTTGGTTAACAATTTATGTGCTTTCTCGGCGTTCGTGTCTCTTATAGAGTCCAAGAACTAAGTTCAAGCACTTCAAGAACTAGATTGGATTATGGCCATGCAAAATGAACTAAATGAGTTCGAGAGAAACAAAGTTTGGACCCTCACATCTAGACCTTAGCAACAATCCGTCATTGGCACAATATGGGTATTTCGCAACAAGTTGGATGAAAATGGGAAGGTTATTCGAAGCAAAGCACGACTTGTAGCTCAAGGCTATAGTCATAAAGAAGGTATTGATTATGAGGAGACTTTTGCTTCGGTTGCCAGGTTAGAAGCCATACATATGTTACTTGCTTTTGCATCCTTCATGAACATAAAACTCTTTCAAATGGATGTTAAATGTTCTTTTCTAAATGGCTTCTTAGAAGAAGTTTACGTTGCTTAACCTCCTTGTTTTGAAAATAATGAATTTCATGATCATGTTTTTACATTGGACAAAGCTCTTTATGGTCTTAAGCAAGCTCCTCGAGCTTGGTATGAAAGATTGTCCAAGTATCTCCTTGAAAACTATTTCAAAAGAGGTTTGACTGACAAAAATTTATTTATCAAAACCAGAGGCAATGATATTTAGTAGTGCAAATCTATGTTGATGATATATTATTTTGTGCTACTAAAGATTCTCTATTCAAGGAATTTTCAGATATTATGTGTAGGGAATTCGAGATGAGCTTAATGGGAGAGTTAAATTTCTTTCTTGGACTTCAAGTCACACAAGCAAAGAAAGAAATTTTTTTTAATCAAAGTAAGTACACCAAGGACTTGCTTAAGAAGTATAAAATGGATCAATCCAAGGTAGAAAAAACTCCTATGAGTTCCACACTTTCACTTGATCAAGACAAGGACGGTAAAAGTGTTATTCAAAAGGAGTATCGACGTATGATCGGCTCTTTGTTATATCTAACCGCTAGTCGACCTGACATTATGTTTAGTGCGTGCATGTGTGCAAGATTTAAAGTTGATCCCAAAGAGTCACAGTTGATAGTTGTAAAGAGGATATTTCTGTATCTCAATGGTACTAAGGATTTAGGGTTATGATATCCACGTCATAACTCATTTCACCTCGTTGGCTATTCAGATGCTGACTTTGCAGGCTATAAGGTCGACCGAAAGAGTACTTCTGGATGTTGTCAATTCTTAGGGACATCCCTAATTAGTTGGCAATCCAAGAATCAAAACTCTTATCGCCATATCCACAACCGAAACTGAATATATAGTTATTGGAGCCTGTTGTGCACAAATCCTATGGATAGCTCAACAACTTCGTGATCTTGGTTTTGATCTCAAAGGTATACCTACTAAATGTGATAATACTAGTGCTATTTCGATTACTAAAAATCTTGTGTAACATTCAAGAACAAAGCATATCGATGTAAGGCATCACTTCAAACGTGATCATGTTGAGAAAGTTGATGTTTCGATTTCTTTTATATCGACTAACTTGCAGCTTGCAGATGTATTTACTAAGCCTCTACCTGAAGATCAATTCAATTTATAAGATTAGAGCTTGATATGTTGAACAAGGAAGCATTAATTTAGGGGGAGTAAATCGTTTTATTTTCTCCTTATAATGCAACCCACTTTTCCATTTCAAGGCCCTGAAATACAATTCAAGGGCTTTGAAACGGAATTCAAGGGCTATATTGAATATCACGGATCAGTTTAATGGTTTATATCTTTTTAGATATTTGATCATTAAATTATTTTAAAAAGGGATTTTTAAAATGATTGCAAAAGATTTTGTTTTCAAATTCAATTTTTTTTAAAAGTTGTTGAGATTTAACAAGAGAGCATGCAAACCAATTTCGGTTTTCAAGGCCTTGATTCTCTCAAGATCTTGACAAGCCATAAATTGATTTGACTTGCCTCCTTTAAATCCCTTCCTTCCTCCTTTAACTCTTTCCTTCTTCAACTTTTTACAACCCACCTACTTTACTCTTTCTCTTCCAAAACTCTTTCGACTTCTCTCACAAACGAATCCATGGCATCAAAACGTCAATCAAGCGGTGAAGCCTCATCTTTGGTCAGAAAATGCTCAAAAATAGTTCACATCTCCTCTGATTCGGATTCTCCTTCTCCAATGGAAATTTTCGAGATATGTTCCTATACGTGTCTGCCTTCTAACTGTTAAGAAACAACACGGCCGTGGGCACCTGGCTCGATGGATTCAAAGAACGGCCGCTCTGCATGTGTGAGTCGTTTGATTTGAAACTTTTCCTCTCCCTCGGTCTACCATGCATTACCTTTCTCCGAGGATGCAATATTTGGAAGTTCCTCAATCCAGGACAAATTGGATATCCGAGACTGACCCGACTGTTGTTCGTCAATCTTATCGCAAGGAGGGAAAGAGAGAAGTTAACCCTTGAATCGGTGATAAAAGGTAAAACTATCACCCTATCTCCTTTGGCTATTTCTCAAATATTAGGGCTTCCTGACTCCACCTCTTGTGACCACCCTCCTAGAGCCAAAACTGTCAAGTTGGCAAAGGAACAGTTCCTTCTACCTAACTCCCCTTTGCAACCAACTCAAACGTCCCTAATCTTAGAAACCAGAATCATTTATGTTGTGCTTGTGCGATGTGTTGTGCCTCGGGCAAAATGCAAGGATTTGTTGACTGCTCAGTCATTTGAGTTGCCTATATCATGTGTTGAACGGATTAGATGTCGACCTCCCTAGCCTCATCCTTTAGCACATGCTTCACATGATCAATGCCACTAGTGATACTCCTCTCCCTTATGCAAATTCTACTTTCTAAAATCTTTTGATACTTCTCCATTGAGATTGTTGATGAAGAAACCTAAATTTTTTCCGGGAAGATTGATGGGGACTGCTTTGAGAGCATGGGAAAAGAAAAGACTCTCACTCGAGAGTGGATTTTGAAGGAACAGGGTGTTGGTTCATCTTCTACAACCCAGAGGCTTGATGTAGTAGAGTTTGGTCTAGAAGAACTAGGAAGGACGTGTTGGATTTTAGGTCTAAAATTGCAAATAAATTGGATGCCTCACAAGACTTGCTGGCGATTATGCATTCGAAGCTCAATCAGATGTTCCATTTGAATGCACTCACCTATACATCTGCATGAAGCATCAAGCCCTTAATAGAGGAAGATGTTGAGACGATAAACATGCACACGCTATCAAGTGTGACTCCTTAGGATCAGCTTGAAATCATGCACACATGCACACGCTAAACATAATGTCAAGTCGACTAGTGGTTAGATATAACAAAGAACCGATCATACCTCGATACTCCTTTTGTACAACACTTTTTCCATCTTTGTCATGGTCAAGCGAAAGTGTAGAACTCATAGGAGTTTTTACGACCTTGGATTGATCCATCTTATACTTCTTGAGCAAGTCTTTGGTATACTTGCTTTAATTGAGAAAAATTCCTTTCTTTTCTTGTATAACTTGAAGTCCAAGGAAGAAATTTAACTCACCCATTAAGCTCATTTCGAATTCCCTACACATAATATCTGGCAACTGGAGAAAAAGTTTCCTCATATCAATACCTTCCTCTTGGTTATAGCCTTGAGAGCTACAAGTCGTGCTTTATTTTGAATGACTTTCCCATTTTCATCCAACTTGTTTCGAAAAACCCATTTCGTGCCAATGACGGATTGATTCTTTGGTCTTGTTGTAAGAGTCCAAAACTTGTTTCTCTCAAACTCATTTAGCTGATTTTGCATGACAATGATCCAGTCGGGTTCTTGAAGAGCTTGAATATATTTCTTGGGCTCATTAAGAGAAACAGACACCAAGAATTCACATAGGTTTTTAACTTTGGATCGAGTTTGAACTCCTGCGTTTGGATCTGAGATCACATGCTCTTGTGGATGGTATGAAGAATGTTGAAATTTACGTTGTTTGTAGGATGGAACTGATCTTGAAGATTGGAGCTCATATGCTTGACTGGATTTAGGTAAAGTTGGAGTGTTGTCCTTGGATCCTATATCAAGGCCTTGAAGTTGAGTTTCAAGGCCTTGAAACGGAGTTTTGACATCCCAGTTCTCTATTTCAAGGTCTTGAAGATACGTTTCAAGGTCTTGAAATTCTTCTCCGGTATCTTGAATCTTTTCTTGCATATTCTTTTCTTGAGTCTTAGGATCTTACTCTTCATTAGAATTGTGATCTTCACGTTGATTCAGATTAAGATCTGCAAAACTTTCACTCAAAGTACCATCATTGCTTTCATCAAATATGACATGAATGCTTTCCTCAACGATTTTGCTAGGTTTATTATAAACACGATAAGCTTTGCTATTTGAAGCATATCCAATGAATATTATTTCGTCACTACGTGCATCAAATTTACCAAAGTTATCTTTGTCATTGTTATAGACAAGGTATGTACATCCAAAGGGTTTAATATAGGAAATGTTAGGTTTCTACCCTTAAAGAGTTCGTAAGGAGTCTTTTTCAAAAAGGGTGGATTAAACTTCTATTCAAGATGTAGTTAGCAGTGTTTACCCCGTTTTGTTGAGGAGATTTAGGAGCTGAAAAGTTGTGTGAAATACCATATTTTGCACAAAATAAATCAAACTTTAGTTGATCAAATTCTCTACCATGATTACTTCTTATCGAAACGATACATAGGTTTTTCAAAGTTTGCAACTCCTTACACAATTTTGAATACTCAAACAATGCTTCAGATTTTTCCTGTAAGAATGATATCCATGTAAAAATAGAAAAATCATCTACAATGACAAGGATATATTGTTTACCTTTGGGAGATTTGACACGCATAGGACCACAAAGATCCATATGTAAAAGTTCAATGGGTCGAGAAAAACTTACAACCTTCTTTGGTTTGAATGAACCTCTTGTTATTTTACCTTGTGTACAAGCCTTACATAGTTCATCTACCTTAAAGTTTAGATTTGGCAATCCACGTACCAAGTCTTTTGAAAGTAACTTCTGCATTGTATGCATGCTTACATGACCAAGTCTTCTATGCCAAAGCGTTGGATCATCAGTCAAGGCCTTGATACACTTTAGCTTAGTTCCTGAATTTTGGTTAGTACTCATAGAATAAACATAGTTACATCTAGGAGCTGTAAGCACAATATCACCCAATGTCTTGTCTTGAACTTAACATTTTTCTGAATCAAACATAACCTTGTTGCCTTTATCACATATTTGAGAGATGCTAAGCAAGTTATACTTCAAACCATCAACAAGATATACATCATCAATAAAGTTAGATGAATTATAACAAATTGTACCAATGCCGATAATGTCACACTTTCCTTTATCACCAAACGTAATGGTTCTAGATGATTGCTTCTTTAGATCTGAGAACAATGAGCTTTTTCCTCTCATATGTCTTGAGCAACCACTATTTAATATCCATTTATGCTCCTTTACCTTGGTGATATCATGCAAAACAACAAACATCAACCTTTTTGGGTCGACCAAATGGTATATTTTGGTCCATATTCAGGCTCAATCATGTTTGGTGGTCTAGTACCTTTTGGAACCCATATTTGCTTAACTTGTTTTCTTAGACATAGAGGATAAGTGTTTTTTATGATGTAAGGATCATTTCTTCTATATGGGCATGTTGATTTAACATGACCCTTTTTACAATAATAGAAACATGTGGGCATATGAATACTTCCTTTAGCCTTGACAAAAGTGGTAGTTGTTTTTCTAGTAAAACTGACATGATAGCCTATATCATTTTTGTTAAGGGAAGATTGTTGCTCACCATCATCCTTTCGAGATTGGCTTTCGAACGAGTGAATTGAATAAGTGCAGCCTTCTGGTCTTGACACGTCACAGTTAGATCAACCTTTTCTTTCTCTAAATCGATATATTCTCGATGAAGAGAAGAGAGATTGTCCTTGAGAATCGCATTTTCCGATTCCAAGGCCTTGATATTGATATCAAGGTCTAACTTTTTAGTGTTAAGATTTTTAATCTCCAAAGACATATCACTTAACCTTTTCTCTTGCTTGAGTAACTTTTCTCTCAAGGAACTTATCCTTACCCTATGTTCTTTATCACATATGATAATGTCTTTAAGGAATTGTGTGAGGTCCGATTCAGGTTGGGACATAATGGTACTTACCACATTATCAACGTAGTGATATGGATCTTCTTCATGATCGGCCATGAGGCAAAGGTTTGCTTGTTCTTTTTCGTCTTCTGATTCATTTGATGAATCTGAATCACTCCATGAAGCTACCATAGCTTTCTTCTTTCGATCATTCTTCTTAAAGTTTGTCCTCTTCTTTCGATCATGCTTGTTCTTTAGTTTTCTTGTTAGAGTTAGAAAACTTACCTCGAGGTCTTGATGTTCGCGGATATTCTTTATTGTTTGCAAACTGTTTCTTTATTTTAAGAAACTTCGTAAGACCCCTAGAGATCAAGCCAATTGCATCTTCTTCATCTTAATCATCACTATCTTCCTCTTCTGATGGTAACTCATCCTTTTTCGATCTTAATGCCAGATTTGTTGTGTTGGATGGAAGCTCTCCATCTTCTTCACCAAGAACCATCTCGTGTGTGATGAGTTTTCCAAGGAGATCGTACAGAGAAAGAGTTGAGAGATTGTGAGCTTCTTCGATGGCAGTCATTTTTGGTCCCCATTTAGCTTTAGGTAAGCTCCTTAGAACCTTCCTTACTTTCTCTTCATTTGTGAATACTTTTCCAAGTGAGTCCAGGTTGTTCACGATCTCAGTAAATCTTGTGAACATTTGTTTGACTAGTTCGTTTGGATTTATCTTGAATAGCTCATATTGTCTTAGGAAGATGTTGATCTTTGTTTTGTTGACTTGACTTGTTCCTTCGTATATGACAACGAGTTTGTCCCATATTTCTTTTGCACTCTTTCATGATGAGATGCGGTTGAATTCATTTATTTCTAATTCACAGTAGAGCAGGTTCATGGGCTTGTAGTTCTTTGAAACGCTATCCAAGTCGGTTTGTGTGAAGTCGGTTTCCTTCTTTTCGACTTAGACCCCTTCAACTATGGTAGTTGAGACTTTAGGGCCATTTTGAATGATGTTCCATAGTTCCACGTCCTGATCAATAATGAACATGCGCATTAGTGCTCTCCAATGGGCAAAGTTGTTGCCACAAAAGAGTGGTGGTCGAGATGAGGATATTCCTTGAGCAAATCCTCCATCACCTACAGGATTCATATTAGTCTCACTGATGGTTAAATCAAAATGCGTGAGTCTAGCTCTGATATGAATTGAAGAACCGTTAGATGAATATAAAGGATATAAATACTCTAGAAAGGGGGTTGAATAGAGTATGGTAACTTTTCGAAAAAACCTACTCAAGGCTTTAAAACTGATTTCAAAGGCCTTGATGTCGATCTGAGATCTTTGTGACACACTTTGATTTCAAGGGCTTTGAAACTAATTTCAAGGGTCTTGACTTTGTTAACCTACAAAACAATGTTAGTCACAATAAAGCAGATATGGTGCGGAATTGAAAAGATCGACACGAGGATATGTTTACGAAGTTCGGCTCTAAATAGCCTACTCTCCGTCCCAGGGTATAGCCGTAGGATCTAACTATCTATTATCAGCTTCAAAGAGTCCTAGATACAACCTAGAAGAAATCACCTTCTTCTCTCACTGTAGCCAACACTACGATCTAGCTCCAACTCTTAAACTAGCTATAATAGCCTAGTTACTTCGCAAAGTAACACACACTCGAGTATAACTCTCTTTAGATATTCCAATGAAGCTCTCGAGTTTTGTCTCTCTCTAGGGAATAAAGCTCTTTTAGAAAGAGAGAAAGAAAAACTTGTTTAATCGAATGAAGATGCTTTGGATCGCTTGAAGATTTTGGATATTTCCGTGTAAGCTTGTGTTTTTTCTTCTTCAATCGACATCTTCATTTATAGTCTTCGATGAAGAGGTCTTCTAGCCTTTGTGAAGATGACCATTGTAGATGTTTCTTCTTCTCCATGGAAAACGCTTCTTAGTTGAGATGAGATAGCCGTTCTAGATCTTCTTTATCTTCTTCATCTCCTTAAAGCAACGTAATCTTGTTACGCTGTTGAAGATCTTTGTCTGTTGGGCATTGAGATCTTCAGATTTTGTTGAGATCTGTTGGATGAAGATCTTCAAATCTATTGAGAAGGAATCTTGCGCTTTTTGTTGAGGATCAATGTGAGATCCTAATTGAACCGAATCCTCTAGGTCGAGATCTTCTTCTTGAGCGTATCTTGTTAGCCAAATCTTCTTGGAAGATCTTCTATGGATTCTTGTTTGATTTGTTTGGTAGAGATTTGAATTCCTTGCCGATTTGTCCTTTGAAACTTGTATCAAGGCTTTGGCTCTTGATCCCTTTAAATGGCTTTCAAGGCCTCCATCTTAATCTTCTTCAATCTTTGCGCTTGTCCCTTGTATCTGGTTTTAAGACCTCACTTATCCCTTGTATTTGATTTCAAGGCCTCTATCAATCCCTTGAAATGCGTTCCAAGGCCTGCATACATTTTAGACAAACACCAAAACTAACCAAGCAAACTAGACATACAATCGATATTTTGTTAGTATAAAAACCACTTTATTTGTGTTAAGTCTTCCATCATCACATATTCAAATATATACTCAAGGTGGAGTTTTCAAAGATCTTGCTGGAGAATATAGGCATTTGAAGATAGGATCTTGGAGAAGATCTCGGCTAAAGATCTCAAACGGCTATGAAGAAGGTTGTTGAAAATCTTGAATGAAAGTTATTGAACGGCTGTGGAGAAGATTGTGGAGAAGATTAAACGGGTATCAAAGGTAACGTTCGAAAAGAAGATCTTGTTCGAAGGAGCTACTCAAACGGCTAGTACACAAACAACACATACGAAGATCAAGCTCAACAAACATAGGATTTTGTAGAAGGAAGACATTGCAACGACTAAGAGAAAACGCTAGGAGAAGTTCCTCCATAAAAGACTACAAAAGAGACATCGATTGAAGATGAAGTAACCAAGCCTACAAGCGATCATACAAAACATCTTCATCGATCTAAAAGTTTATCTTCCTCTTTGAGCTTTCTTAGGTTTATTTTTTAGAGTGAGGCTACATTGAGAGAAGAAGGGAAATTCTTCTAGGTTGTATCTAGGACTCACAAAAAGCAGATAATAGATAATTAGAATCCTATGGTCGGAAACCCTAGGCGGAGAGTAAGTTGTTATGGCCGAACTTCGTAAATATATTGTGTGTCGATCTTCTATTTTCCGTACATTTTATCGCTTATATTGTGAGTAACAATCTTCTGCATGTTTCAAAGTCAAGGGCTTGAAATCCACTTCAAAGCCTTGAGAAACAGATTTGTTACTAAGTGCAGAGATCGACTTCAAGGCCTTGAGATTTGTTTCAAAGCCTTGATATCCGATATTGCAAAAAGTTCCAATACTCTATTCAACCCCCCTTCTAGAGTATTTATATCCTTATTAATCCCCTACTCGGTTCTTCACACAAGACTTGTTTGGACTCGTTGATGGCTCCATTCCATGTTCTTCTTCCACCATAAACAACACATTAAATCTAGAACACATAAAATGGGTAGCAAAAGACCAACTCATCATGGCCATTCTCCTGGCTAGCCTCACAAAAGGTGTCCTTGTCCAAGTTCTGGATCGCTCCACCTCTTCCCATATTTGGAACCATCTACATGACAACTTCACGGCACACCCCAACGCTCAAGTTGTCCATGTCACTCTCCAACTTGCCTCCCTTAAGAAAGGATACACGTACAATCACTCCTACTATCATAAAGCCAAATTACTGATTTCCAGCCCCTCTTCGGTTGGTTACCTAATCTCAGACTACGAGTTTACCACTTTCCTCTTGGTTGGACCTGGTTCATATTATGTTTCCTTAGTCACTTCTCTATCTACCCAACTCAATCTTCCCTCTCAAAATCAAATCTTTCCGTACCTTCTTGTCCATGAAGCATGCCTAAAACATTAGACCAATGGCATCCTTCCCACTCCTCCCATGATAGCCAACAATACTTCATCTAATGAATCTCATTAAACCACTATGACCAATTAAGAATGCCGTCGTTCTAATGACAGAAACAATGACACTAGTCAAGGAAGAGGACAAGATCGCTATATCAACAACAACAATGCAAGCAATGACCCAAATGGAAACTACAACCAAGGTCGCGACAAAGGCCAACCACAACCTTCAATGGAGAGAATTCCTCACAACTAGTATACCAAGTTTGCTTCAAACCACGCCACACTACTATGGTATGCTAGTACAGATTTGACGTGTACTAGTCTCCCCCAAAATGCAAGGTCACAACACGTACTGGTATCCAGATATAAGAGCAACCAATCACTACACCCCCGATCTGGCAAACCTCCGGCTCGAATCTCTACCCTACGGTGGTACTGATTGCGTTTCCCTTGGCGATGGTTCAACCATACCAATCCTCAATCACATTCCGCTTTTATTTCTACTCCCAATAAAACTTTCAATCTACCTCATATTCTACATACCTCAACCATTTCTAAAAAAAATTGCTTTCTGTACATCAATTCTGCCTTGACAACCTCGTATTTTTAGAATTTCACTTTGATTTTTTTCCTTTGAAGGACAATCAAACAAAGGAGATTCTTCTTCAAGGTCCTATTGAAGGAGGATTATACAAGTTTTCGACAACCAAGTACCAACATCCACACCCTCCCCCTATACTCAACATCTCATCTTACAATTTGACCATCTCCATCTGACACTGCTGACTTGGGCATCCATCCAAGACAATAATTCAAACCCTTCTTCACCAACTTCAAATTAACCCTAAGGCCTAGTGTAGCCCAATGACAGATTTCCATGTCAGTCTTGCTCGTGGGCCAAAGCTCCTTTGAGTAGACTTTGTGGCTTGATAAAATCTATGAGTTTTGCATCTTGATTCACCATTTTATATATGATTTTTGCATCATTATTAGACACTTGTACTTGACAAAAAAACATCCCCTAAACATTAGTGAACACTAAACTAGTGTTTTCGGCTTCCTTGTCAAACACAACCGTTATTTATAGGAGACGTCTAACCTAGAAACTTTATGATTTTGCTAGTTAAAACCAAATTCATCTATCTTATAACTACAAGATCTAATTGTCCAAAACGGACTAGCTAAAAACGTATAAGCGTCTAAATGGACGGGTTAAAATATAACCCAAACTAAAAGAGAGAAAAGGGATAGAAGATAACATCACAAAGCTGGTGTGTGGGGGCCAATTGATCAGCCACTTTAGAATTTCGTCAAAAGATATTTTCTCTTCACTAATGGTCACATGTGAAATATCTGCCGGATGAATAGTGACTTGTCAATCAGCTGACACAATTCTCGAGACATTCTTCATCTTCACTCTCAGATATCAATCAATTCTGTTTGACCTTGATTTCCTTGAGCAAAAGGAGATCCGTACTGTGTTTGAGGTCATTCTATCAGAAATAGCTCCTATGTAAACCCTTAAAATGTCTACAATGTCATAAACTAAGCGGTAGATCTCCAAAACAAAAAAGGGAAGAAAATATGCCGAAAAGTCATGTTTTTATGCCCAAAAGGTTAAGGGATGATTAAATATGATGATGAAAAAAGACGTTAAAATGGATATTATCAAGTTGTGATTAGACATCTCCACAAGAAATAATAAGAATTCCTAAGGAGCGATTTATTCCTAAAAGCTTTCATTTTCTTTTTGCATAATCTACTCGATTTTACAAGAATTTCCTAAGACACATGTCATTCGCCTATGCTAAACAGGGAAACTACAATTCACAGTCTATCATACAATCAAGAATCCTATCTTCCGGATAAAAGATGCGATTTTGTAGCTAGGTTGATCCTTTCGAGTCTTGATCTTGTCATGTGTGTCTACATCTTACTGAAATGGATCGCCGCAATCTCTATGAAAGATTTGCAGTCTTTTATTTGCTAGTTGAGCTTGTAGAGTACCTATACAAAACTTTGTGATGCTCTTTGAAGAAATTGACTCGTATCATCTTACTTGTAAATTGAAATAAAACACATTTTATTCGTAAAATTTCAAAAGTTTGCCATCATCAAAACTCTTAGAGAAATCGTTGGAAAATCTATTGTGCATATGGTCCAACAAAAGTTAAAGAGTGGGATAGAAGGAGAAGGTATTTCCCTAATTGGCGGTATAGTCCAAATTCGATCGGTTCTAGTCTAGACGAAGTCCAATGCGCAACAACTCTTACCAAACTCCTCCCAAGGTATGCATGCACTTTACTCTAATAGAATTTCAACTTATATGTTCTCACATCCACGATGTGTATTGGTATGTTTTCTAATCCCTTAGTTAAACATGTGATAAGAAGTAATGATATTATAATTAATATATATTATAAAGTTTACAAAGTCAATCTAAACCCAGTGAGTAATATAACTACCGTAAGTGAGAAGATTATAATATGAGATTTGGTGGCCATCCAGATTCTCAATCTGAAGGAGGCAACGTACGTTGTGTGTAGTTATAGCCTATAACTATTATTATAAGGTTATTATTACCGCCTTAAAATTAGTTGATGGTGGATTAAATTGCAGTGTGCGTTAAGGCGACGGCGAGCAGAGCAGGGTTGGTGCCAAAATTTGCATGTGCGGCTTTAGAGTCAATAAGGGTATTTTTGTCATTTGCCTGTTTCATAGTTTGACCGGGACTTGCATTTATGATAGCATAGAATAGAATCTTCTGTGCTCGTTAGGTTCTTCTCCTATCGCAGTGATCGAGGATTAAGTCAATTCCTATGCTCCCATGTCTTTGTTAAAAGTAAAGATCAAATCTTATGATGTTACATGCAAATATGAAAAATGGAAGGTCTGCTGTTGAAGAGACAAACTACCGTTTTCATCCTCAATGTAGACTTCCCCTTCTGCCCACATTGTATTATCTTCTTAATCGCTACCTACTTGTTAATTTGTTCAACAATGTCAAATTCAAAAAAATGAATTGGTATATGTTGGATGAAATTGGTAGGTAGATGGCCGGGTTCTAATGAGATAGATGTATATGCGACGCATCTTTAATGTATTATATATACTAGGTTACGTTGTTAATTATGAAACAAAGTATTTAAGTTATTAAATAATATTCCTATATTTCTGTTCCCTCCTCGACGTACGTATTAAATTGAGTGTTTGCGTGGTTGGAGTTGTGAAACTTTTGTGTTCATCATCATCATCATCGCCTCTCTTCTTTTCTTTGGTCTTCAATCATGCAAGTTGGAAATGGAGAGGTAACGGTGCCACCTGGCTTCAGGTTCCATCCTACAGACGAGGAGCTACTCTACTACTACCTCAGGAAGAAGGTTTCTTACCAACCTATTGATCTCGATGTCATACGAGAAGTCGATCTTAACAGACTCGAGCCTTGGGATCTTCGAGGTTAGACCAACTTCCATTTATCACAAATCTCCTGTCTCTTGTGATTTGCACCAATTAACTAATTATAATTATGTGAGCAGAAAAGTGCAGAATCGGGACAGGACCTCAGAATGACTGGTACTTCTTCAGCCACAAGGACAGGAAGTATCCGACCGGAACCCGAACCAATCGAGCCACTGCAGCCGGGTTCTGGAAGGCGACCGGGAGGGACAAGGCCATCTGCCTCACCGCTGGCAAGAGGATTGGAATGAGGAAGACCCTGGTCTTCTACATCGGACGCGCCCCTCACGGCCACAAGACTGATTGGATCATGCATGAATATCGCCTCCATGACCACGATTCTGCTCATCTTCACCAAGAAGACGGTTGGGTCGTCTGCAGAGTCTTCAAGAAGAAGAATCAAACTACAGGCTATCAGCCACCGGTTGACGTTCAAGAAGAAGAGCACACCATTAATCATCTCATGCCCATTGCCAAGCAAAGCTTTCAAGAGCAATCCTTTTATAGTTATCCCTCGTTGGAGGGGTTGCCGCATCTTTCCAGCCCAGACTCCACCTTCCTTTCTCCCATGTCACTCAACATAGGACCCAACTTGACCCAACAGGATTCCAATCACCAAAAGTTGACCGGTGACTGGCTTTTCTTGGACAAGCTCTTGACCAACTACCAGACACTGGAGCATCAGAGCCAACAAGTGCCGCTGCAGATTAATCTTCTTGACATGGATTCCTCCACCAACCACAAGTTTCCATTTCAATACCTTGGCTCTCAGCCGTAGGAGCAAAACCAAACACTTCATTATGCTATACTTATATGTATGTCTTGTTTCTCCAATCTTCTGTCACATATATAACTCTATGCCTGCTATATATACTTTTATTTTCTCCAAATTGATTACATGTATTATTGCAGCGGAAAAGTAGTACATCTATGTAAGTTTCATTCATTTTGTAGGATCTATCATCTTCTAATCTACTATAAATGAAGACCCATTAAGTAAGAAATGTATCTGACAAACTCATACAAGAATAAAGGAACCATGCCACCATCTCTAAGGATTCATCATTGATTTTGGCTTCAAAATTGAACAAGGCTATATATTGTGAAAAAAACTCTCCATAAACAATCAATCCCACCATAGATTTTTCCTTCTCCAATGAGTAAATAGGAAGTAATACTTTCAAGATATGCCCCCTGCGTGGTACTTGCCTTTGTGCGCTTTCCGGTGGTACGTGATTCAGTGATCAATCCACCATTGTTTCCAATTTACGATCGAGATAAGGTCAGTTATCAAGCCCACTATTCAAGCAAGATGTTTATGAGTTTGCTCGTCTTTTCTGTCTCGGATCTACTGCTTGTCTTCTCAGTAAGGGCTATTTTCTGGTGAATTTGAAGGACCTATTTGTTCTTAAAAATGGTGTTTTTCGTGCTGCTTTAGTTTTCCACAAACTGGTACATTTTACCTGTCTTATATTAGCAAGGATTCCACAAATCATACGTTCTACAAATGAATATCCACAATAGTACCTGTAAAGGTGAGACTAACTACTCCATTCCCTCCTCCCAACTTGTTCTTCATTGCCAATGGAGTTTAAAGGCTCTCCATTTTGATTTCCCACGCTTCTTCCTTAATTTCCCACTTTCTTTGAATTGATGGTCCTAAAATCTACGCCTAAGAATGATGGGATCAACTTTAGTATATCGTGTGTTGGATTTAGAGGACTACGTATGTATTGAATATGACAATAGACAAATATGCTTAGTCAAAGAAGGAAAGGAAAGAGAAGTTAGGAAAAGCCAATTTTGGTTGTAGGAGAACAAAATAACAAGCAAACATAAATAGCAAGGTGTAAAAGTTGATATTTTAGGATATAAATAAACAAGCAAATCTAAATATGCATAACATGAATTTCACCTATCAGTCGTGTAGGTAACCATCAAGTATAGTTTTTACCATACACAAATAAAGACAGTGTTAAAAAGTTTTACCCGTGCTTTCGCGTTCACAACAAAAAAAAGGTAAAGCTCCTTAAGAACTTAGAAATCCAAGTAAATACCAAGAAAAATCTTGCTTTTTGTGAATGAGCTAGAAAATGTACAAAGACCGTAACTTTCTATGATAGTTAGAAATCTTCAAGGTAAAGATAAAAAGCTACTCTTAAAACTAAGTTCTTCTAATACTTTACAATAAAAACAGCCCGTTTTTGGCGGTAAACCAAGTTTATCTAAAACCTTTTATAAACTCTACTTCTTTTGAAGATAAATAGAAGGTAGAAATAAGCACAACTAGAAAAACACATCCCATCCCACCAAAAAAAAAATAAAGAAAAACACATCCTTTCTGACATTCATTCAATTATTCACACACATAATTTGGATTCTGTAACGAACCACTTTAGACAAATAAGTTTGTGTTCAACTGTTTATAAATTATTGCAAAAATAATAACAAACAGAATGGAATCGATTTTACCAAAACTAATCCACCCGCTCCAAGGTGCTTTCTAACCGATCTATTCATGACAATATTCTCATTGCACATGAGATCTTTCATTCCTTTAGACAAAAGAAGATAAGGAAGAGTGAGTGACCATCAAACTTGATATGAAAAAAGTTTATGACCAAATTGAATGGAATTTTATCTTTAGAATTTTGGAAAAATTTGGATTTACTAACAAATTTGTAGAATGGATTAAGGAATGTTTAACCACAGTTTCCTTTTCTATCCTAGTTAATAATGAACCAACCGAACAATTCCATCCAGAAAAAGGACTTAGACAAGATGACCCCTTATTGTCATACCTATTTATTCTCGGGGCTGAAATCCTAACACAAATGCTAGAAGATGATTGTAACAGTTATGATAACCGTATTGGTTTCTCTGTCTACAGACAAGGAACCCCAGTTCCTTTCCTCTCCTTTGCTGATGACATGATCATTTTTGCTAAAGCAAACATGGCTCATGCCTAAGAACAAAACAAAGTAGCGCCTTTCTTTTGGTAATTAAGGATGTTAATATTTTTAAGGTATTTTTCATTGATGATCATTACCCAGATGTTATTTTGTTCTGTTAAGACTTTTTAGAAAAGTTTTATTTGTAATGCTTTGTTTGTAATATGAGCTCTCCTCAATCCAATACCACCAGTTTCAAACGACAATAAACACCAACGAAAATAACATCACTCAACTAAAAAACATCTTGGCTATGAACCATACCAAAACTCTTGACAAATACCAAGGTTGCCCCATCATAAATGGAAGAGTGACAAAAGAAACTTTTGTGGAGATCAATCTTAAAACTAAACAACAACTCTCGAAATGGAAAGCTAATTCCTTACCGCAAGAAGGTAGAAAAACCCTAACCAAACAAACTTTTGTTATGCGAAGCTTTATGTTGCCATCTTATAATCTAAAGGAACTAGACAAAACCTACACAAAATTTTTTTGGAACAAAGGGGATCAACACAGGCCTATCATTAGTTGGGTTTTAATTTGTAAATCCAAGGAAAATGGTGATCTTGGATTAAGGAGAGCTCATATTACAAACAAAGCATTACAAATGAAATTCTTCTAAAAATCTTAACGGAACAAAATAACATCTGGGTAATGATCATCAATGAAAAATACCTTAAAAATATTAACATCCTTAATTACCAAAAGAAAGGCGCTACTTCGTGGCACTGGAATAATCTTATGAAACTCAAAACCGAATTCAAGAACGGTCTTATCTAGCAGGTTGGTAATGGTGATGCTATCAATTTCTGACCTGACAATTGGATAACTCCTTCTCCGCTTATAAAAATGGTACAAAATACCATTTCTATTGACACAACCATAAAAGTCAGTCACTTCATCAACAACTCAGGCCAATGGGTGTCACCAAAACCGAAAATAAACTAAAAAATATTATATCCAAGATATTAGGGAAAAAATAAAGGAATTAATTATTCCAAACAATGAAATCCAGGATAGAGTATATTGGAAAGGTAGCAAAAATTGGTGGTTTACTACAAAGTCTGCAACTCAGATGATTGAAACACAATTGTGCTTTAATTAGACAAACGCATGTGACTGGATCTGGAATCTTGATACTCAGCCCAAAATAAAAAAAATTTTCCCTGGAAAATTTCACAAAATGGACTCCCAACTAAAGCAAAGTTGGACGAAAAAAGAATAGCAGTTACAAGACACTGCGAACGTTGTAACCATCATCTCGAGGATCTAGTTCATTTGTTCCTCGACTGCCCCTTTAGCAAACAAATTATCGGAAAAATTGACAAAACAATGTTAACCGAAATAAATAAAACAAACTACAACAACAGAAAACCCCATGAAATTCTAATTGAACTTAAAAATAAACTTGGACTAAACAAACTGGCCTACATCGCAACCATTTGGTAGAGTATTGAGTACTTCAGAATCAAAATCATCTTTAGCAACGAACCCATTGGTTCATGCCACAAGATCACCAATTTTATCAAAGACTAAATTCATAGATGGAAGGTCAATACCCTCGATGAAGATGAATATGACATTAAACAACAAATGAATGTAAATCCTACCATAAGGAAAAAAAACATAGCATTAAATTAGATAAACCAAAACCGGGCTTTCATAAACTAAATTTTGGCGGTTCAAAATTAAATTCCGGAATTACTTCTATTGGTTATGTACAATGGAAAAATGGTAAGCCTTGATGCAAAAAAAAAAAAATTTAACTCGGTTCTTAAACCTGAAGCTTTTGCTCTAAAATCAGGCATTCAGGATGCAATTAGACTACAAATTAAAAAGATTGAAATTGAAGGGGACAACCTATGTGTTATTAAGGCACTCCAAGGTTTTTGGAGTTTCCCTTGGGAGATCGCGATGATTATTTCTGACTCCAAACTGGACCTCCGGTTCTTTGACGAAGTCTAAATTAGGCATGTTTTCAGAAAAGGAAATTGTGTTGTAGACCGATTAACCCATCTGGAAATTTTGACACCCAATACAAACTTTTCAGATGATCTCAAACTTTGTGTTCTCATCCTTAAGGATGGACTACCTCTAGGAGATAGTTCATTCTAACCGCTTTTCATTATAAAAAAAAATTATTCACACACACATAATTATAATCAATTCATCATAGGGTTCAACAAACACCTTATATCAAAAGAGACTTAGCCACACATGGATAGAAGAGAGAAACCAAATGAAAAGAATTGTCTTTGCATGAATTATAAAGCTGGAAGTATATATATAACAATGAAAATATAAAAAGGGAAAAGTAAACTAACTATAATGAGGGTTCCAAAATCAAGAGTCTAATTGTCTACCCTAGAAGTATAAAAATACCAAATATATAGAGAGAACCATGGGCCAGAAAATACAGAAAAAGTCCCAATACAAGATAAATAATCGATCAACATCCGAAAATGTCACCGAAGTCCAGACGGTTTGTGAGACGGTCATCCGACGACATAGCATGCCGTCTGAAAATAGTTTGCACTTGGTTCTTCCTCGTGTGGGACAAGGTTGTTGGAGTTGAATGTGGGCTAATCCAGACTGTCTTGAGATGACATGAGAGACATCCTAGGTGCCCGTCGCAATGTCATTCGTATATCGTCTTGGAAGCCGTGTGAGGTGATTTCATGCTCTTTTGGAGTTTTGTTCTTGGCATGACATCTAATACCATACTTAGCAACTCGAGCCATTGATGCTCATTCATTTTGATGTTGAATTGTAACTCTTGACTTCATGGAAGATCGAGCTTTTATGCTTGGATTTGTCAATGTAGATCAAAAACACCTAAAATATGAAATAATCGAAAGTAGATACCGAAATCATAATATGAATGAATTCCGCACTATATGAGCACATATCTTGCCAAAAGGGATGTAAAATGTACGAATAAGCAAGCTAAAAACACATAAGTTTTGTATGTTATCAAAATACTCGATACTTGATCCTTACTCGTCCTTGAGTAAGTTATATGAAAATCAAAACACTATGTGCACAACAAAGCATGCTTTAGCTAGGAATTTAAACAACTCTTCAAACTAAACCATCATAGTATGAATCATCATTTTATAGACGAGAAAAAAGGGTCAAAGCCCTCCAAACTTCTCAATAGATAATGTGTCTCACTCAACTTACTGAAATGTGTTTGGAGTCATCACTCAAACTCAACAAAGATGCAAAGGTCTTACAATAGGCTTGTCAAGATGTTCTTAAACTCCACCACTTGTAACAAAAAAACTCAAATAGATGATGTGAATCATGAGGTCTTTTATCAGGTGTAACCAGGAGAATGGTACAAGAGGGAGTTAATGTTGGTAGGTATAAAAGAGTCGGCAAAAGAGGGTTATGGTATCCAAGGCATCGGGCCTTGCTAAGACAGCAAGACCACTTCAATAATTCACCAAAATTTTTTTTCATTCAGTCCTTTTCTTGATTACGGATTCCTTTATCATGCATCCATTTCAAGTATGTAAATTTTGATCTTCTTTCTTCCTATTTCCAAGGATAAGTAAATATGACAATTCCGAGTAAGATCTTACTTGGTATGTTACAGGAAGGCTAGTGGGTTTTTTTTCCTTTCCACCGGTATTGAAAATTTATTGAGAGTTTCATGCACTCCGACATAGACCTTTATTTATTGCAAAACGCTTTAGGTTTCCAAAGGAGTACCCCATACTTATATTCTTTACACATATTCTCATTACTTAACCCTAGATAGGGTCATATGAGACTTATCATGGTTGTGAGGCTTTTTTTAGGGGAACCAAAGAAGGAAAAAACATATATAGGTAAGAGGTGGCAAAATAGAAGGAAGTAACATGCAAGTGGAAAAAGTAACAAAAACTTATCAAAGAGGGCCTTGCTACGCTAGGATAGTAGCATAAAAAGCTTTACATTTATAAATTCAATCTAATCTCCTAAACTACCTAGCGAACCCAGAGTGCACGGATCGTTTAGTAGAAAGGAAAGTATTCCGAGGTCGAACACAAGGACTGATGTGAAATTAAGCCATTCAATGATCAAAGATAGAGTAAATCCAAACTAAGAGATGAGACAAGGAATAAAGAAATGAAAACATAATATTTTTGGTTGAGTTTTGGGTGATCAAACAAGGATCAAAAAATATGTAGACAAGCAAACAAATAGACAAACACAAATGATAGCATGTATTATAGTCAATATTTTGGGATTAGTTTGGAAGTTTTATCTTCATAAATCTGCATGTATAAATGTATATTCTTTGATCATTATATTGTTTTGTTGACCTTTGCAAGAATCGAGGTCTACACCTAGTTTCGTTGTGATTGTAGGGAAAATAGTACGTTTTGGAACGATATGGAGCTAAGGAAGCTAAGGAGTCATTAGAGCTACATTATGGAGCATTGAGGAGATACAAGAAAGGCTCAAGAACCATGGAAATGATATGGAAGATTGATTTTGGATCAGATTAGAGAGATTCACACTCAGCTGAGATTCACCTCGGTTGGCTACAGTGTCACCTCGACCGAGGTGATCTTCAGGACAGGCTGAGGCGAATAATCTAACGGCCATAAGATCTTTATTTTTGGCTGATATCTTCTATTTTTGGAAAGTGAATTTCCTATACTTTAAAATGATTTTCTAGAAGGAAGCATATCTTTTTGGCTGATATCTTTGGAAGATTGGAAGATATTCTAAGGAAGGAAATTGCCTTTAAGCATATTTTATCTTAGGAAGGTGATTCTCCTACAAAAAGAGGTGTATTTTCTGGAGAGAAATTATCCGGGAGCTGCAGTTCTCCAGATCAGAAAGCAAGTTTGAAAGGAAGTTTGGGAGGTTGAAGAATCCAAGGAGGTTAGTTTTAAAGGAAGGTTGAAGGCTTTGAAGGATGTTGTAAGATTTTCTTAGTTTGGTTTGGTTTGTTGTCTTTCTGGTTGTGATTGAGGAACACAATTTGATTGTTTGTTTGAGTTATTGAGACTTTTGTGTTAAGGTTTTCTTGTTTGAATATTGAGTCCTTTCTTATATATTTAATTATTGTTATCAAATGATTGTTGGATAAGTTCTTTATGCGATTCTAGGGTGATTGGCTGAAGGTTGAGGGAAAGACGATGAAAGAACGAGCCTTTACCCCAATTGACCCTGAAAGCTCGAGCCTTTACCTTAACCGATGAACACCTCGGTCAGTCGTGGAACATCTCGACCGAGATGGTAGATGAACTGAGCGAGGCGAGACCCTTCTTTGATCCTTATGTGAGTTCAGGTTTCAGTTTGCCAAATCCTATCATCGTTATACCTTTCCTTGTTCAACAAAAGCCTAGGATGAGACTTACCCGGCGATTCCTTTATTTGTATACCCAAGATCATGAGTGTGGGTAATAAAGGTTTATCCTTTATTGGGGTTTGAGTGTGCCTTCATCCTATCTTTGAGGGTTAGCTTGAGACTTACCCGGTAGAGGCTGATTCTATCACCTTGGGTGGTGTGTTGGTTTGAGATTATAGTTCCTTTCTTTAGTACCTTGAGACTTACCCGGTGAGAGGATCTTTGGTTTGGGATATTGAGTAGTGAGACTTACCTAGTGATTTATTCCCACCTTAGAAACACCTTCCCTTTGCAAACCTCAGCTTTGTCCACGTTATGTTTTGAGATCTTGAGTCAGAACCACAACTAGATGCTTTCATCTCTAGAATTCCAATTTTCTTTACCTGGTTATTACATCATCTTTGATATCTTTGATTCTTGCTTGTTTTTAATTGACAACCTGAATTACCGATCTTTGTTTCACCATAGTCCTTGTGTTCGACCCTGGAATTCTTGATTTTATTACAATCGATCCGTACACTGCAGGTTCGCTTATTGCAATTATTTTTGGTATAAATATTAAAGCTTGCACTCACCTTTTGGATTGAACAAGTTTTTGACGCCGTTGCCGAGGACTTGGTCAAGACCAAGTTCGGTTTTGGTTGTCTTTTGAGGCTGTTGCGCTTGTTGCTATTGATTACTTTACTTGAGTGATTTCACAGGATCTTTCCTTAGGTTTATGCGAAGAACTCGTGCTGGAAAGAAAATCGTTCCTTACGATCCCGAACCAGAAAAGATATACAAAAGAAGATTTAAAGAAGCTATGATGGCCAATCAAGATAATCGTGATCTTGAAGCTGAATTGAAGGAGGCATCGGAACAACTTCGCCTCAGTAAAGAAGTAATGCAACGAGAGAGAGACGAGACTCGTGCAAGAACTGAAGGGATTCAAGCTGATATGGCCACTCTACGAGATCAGTTCTTACCTCGACCGATCCCAAATGCTCGACCGAGGCAGGAGCCAACCCTAGTTGCCCCGGCCGAGGTACACCCACCACCTCGGATGCCGGCCGTGGTAGACCGAGGTGATCTTTTTGTTGGAATTCCACAAACCCTAGTTTAGAGGATGGACCCGAATCAACAAGTGCGGCGTCCAGGATTCAATCTAGGAGATCCTACTGATCATGATTATGAATTTCGACCTCAAGTTCTAACCATGATTTGACAATGTCAGTTTGGAGGTTTGGAAAGAGAATCTCCACATCAACATTTACAAAATTATGAGATTCTGATGGAGACTTTGAGACCATCAAGAGTGGAGAACAATAATTACAAGTTAAGGCATTTTTACTTCTCATTGAAAGACAAGGCGCTTGCTTGGTATCAATCTCTTCCAGTTGGAAAAATCAAAACTTGGGAAGAGATAACGACGGAGTTTCTTACTAAGTTCTTTCCCCCATCAAAGACCGCTGAATTGAGGGGTAAGATTAATGATTTTATTATGAAAGACAAAAACAGTTTGTCCAAGTCATGGGAGAGGTTCAAGGACCTTTTTTTGGAGCGCCCTCATCATGGGATTTCAAAGATCGAGTTGCTAGAAAGTCTACTTCAAGGGTTTGGATGGAGACACTCAATTCAACTCCAATTACTTTCTGCCGGCACTTTCATGGATATGCCGATAGATGAAGCTTGGGATTTCATAGAAAAGCAAGCTTTACACATGGAGAAATATTCCCATCAAAGGGTTGAAGATGGAGCAAGGCGAGTTACCTTTCAAGATACAACATTAAATGCTGCTCACCTCACCTCGCTCAACAATGAAGTAAAGGCATTGAAGGAGCTTTTAGTAGCTCAAACTAAGAAGGAGCAAGATGCTGGATACCAAGGGAGATGAAATTATCAAGGGCTGCGGAACAACAACAATTACAACAACAACAGGAATTCCAACAACAATTGGCAATCAAATCAACAAAATCCTGGTAACCCTTATTCTCATGCTGAAAATGCTCTTAACACCCCTTCTTCCTCTTCTACTCCATTGAGAAGCCAGAAGCCATCATCAAGCTCGTCCCAGCCACCCAAGAAACCGGATGTTGTGCTGGAGGCAATATTGATCAAGCTCAATGTTATGGAGACATCTATGAACTCGTTTTCGAAAGCACAAAAATCCTTAGAACAACAATTTTTCAACAAGGCTAATGAAGCGCCAAGAGATCCTGGAAAGCTTCTAGGAAGGATAGAGAACAACCCAAAAGGTAAAAGTCATGGCTATCACAATACGCAGTGGATTGAGACTGCAGATCTAGTACCTCGGTCGGACCACGATTAGACGAGGAAAACCTCGGTTGAGGTGCCAACCGAGATGCAGTCCTAGAAAGCAAAAGAAAAAAGCTGAAGTTTATGTTCCACCTCTTGCTTATAAACCACTACTCCCGTTCCCTCAGTCAAGGGCGCGGGCACATCTAGACAAGCATTTTGGTAAGTTCCTTGACCTTATGAATAAGCTACATATTAACATCCCTTTCAATGATGCTATCCTAGGAATGCCCGTCTATGGGAAGTTTCTGAAAGAGATCTTGTTAAGGAAGAGAAAGCTGGAAGACTTTGGTGAAGTAAGGATGACCTCTAGATCTTCGGAGCTCATTCAAATCATGAAGGAGAAGATGCCACCTAAATTGAGAGATCCCGGTTCGTTTTGCATTCCCATCCAAGTTGGGGATGTGACTTATGATGCACTTTGTGATCTAGGAGCTGGTGTAAGCATCATTCCACTAGCACTTTGTTCTGTTGGATATTCCCATATTTTATCCCATTCCTATCATTCTCGGAAGACCATTTCTAGCAACATCGGAATGCAACGTTTATTGTAAGAACGCCAAGTTGAAGTTCAACATTGGCGGCGATCATGTGGAGTTTGCACTATTGGCTGCAATGAAGGGAGAGCCTTTGGAAGATGACATCTTCAACATCTATGATGAAGAATATTCTCGAGAATTGGTGAGCTCTATCCCTATTAAAGATCCTCTTGAGAAAGTTTTTAGTTTTAGTATGATGGAGGAAGGTATAGATGTCTTGTGTGATGAAAATGCGTGAAGCTTGGAAACATTGGAAGCAGATCTAGGAGCTAGATTTGATAAACTGATTCAGGAGAAGAAAAACACATTAGGTTTCGGTCCCAATTCCAGTACCTCGACCGAGATAGTTTCTGGAGCAAGCGAGGTGATCTTATCTTAAGAACACCTCGGTCACCCATCTCGGACCACGACCGAGACAGCAACCGAGATGATGTCAACTGAGACTTCCGTTAGTCCAGTACTTCGATCTAAGTCCTCTTCACTGGAGAGAGAAAGTATAGATCCACCTCTAAAAGCACCCCCTGTCTTAGATTTGAAACCACTCCCGACTCACTTGAGGTATGCTTTCCTTGGTACGGATTCCACTTATCCCGTCATTGTTAGTGCTTCTCTTTCTGAAAATGAGTTGTCTAAGTTGATGCATGTGATGAGGAAACATAGAGAGGCTTTGGGTTACACTATTGATGATCATGTTGGTATTAAGCCTTCTCTTTGTAAGCATAAGATACTAATGGAAGATGATAACAAGACTTCACGGGAACCTCAAAGACGGTTAAATCCGATTATTAAATAGGTTGTGAAGAAGGAGATTCTTAAGTTGTTGGATGCAGGTATCATATTTCCCATATCAAATAGCAAATGGGTGAGTCTGGTACATGTAGTTCCCAAGAAGGGTGGGATGACCATTGTGAGAAACAAGAACAACAAGTTAATTCCCACTAGGACCGTTATGGGCTAGAGGATGTGCATTGATTATAGGAAGCTGAATGTGGCCATTCGAAAGGACCATTTCCCTCTTCCATTCATCGACCAATGCTTGAACGGTTAGCACAACACTCCCGTTTTTGCTATTTAGATGGTTATAGTGGCTTCTTTCAGATTCCTATCCATCCGGATGATCAAGAGAAGACCATTTTCACTTGTCCATGGGGGACATTCGCTTATCGGAGGATGCCATTCACATTGTGTAACGCACCTGCCACTTTTCAGCGTTGTATGATGGCTATCTTTTCCGAGTATATTGAGGTGATCATGGAGGTATTCATGGATGATTTTTCGGTATATGATTCCTCTTTGATAACTGTTTGGCTAACCTTTCTCTAGTGTTACAACGTTGTAAAGACACTAATCTTGTTTTGAATTGAGAGAAGTGTCACTTCATGCTTAGCGAAGGAATTGTTCTAGGACACCTCGTTTACAACCGAGGTATCAAGGCCGATCGAGCTAAGATCGAGACTATTGAGAAACTTCCTCCCCCTTGTTCTGCTAAGGGTGTGCGGAGTTTTCTCGGGCATGTAGGTTTCTACAGGAGGTTCATCAAGGATTTCTCTAAAATCTCTAAGCCGCTCACTAATCTTTTGAATAAGATGTTGTTTTTGAGTTTTTGCAGGAATTCCTTGATGCGTTTTACAGGATAAAGGAGGCGTTGATTACCGCTCCCATCATTCAACCTCCCGATTGGACCTTTCCCTTTGAGATTATGTGTGATGCTAGTGATGTGGCTATAGATGCTGTACTTGGACAAAAGAAGGATGGCCGGACCAACGTCATTTACTATGCTAGCAAGATGCTAGATAAAGCTCAACTGAACTACGCCACCACCAAAAAGGAGCTTTTGGCAGTTGTTTATGCATTTGAGAAGTTTCGTTCTTACTTAGTGGGAGCGAAAGTTATCGTTTACACTAACCATGCAGCTATTCGTTACTTGCTGGCTAAGAAAGATGCAAAGCCGCGCCTCATTCGTTGGATTTTCTTGCTTCAAGAGTTTGACCTTGAGATTCGCGATAAGAAGGGATCCGAGAATTCCGTGGCGGATCACCTCAGCCGGTTACCACCTATCTCGCTCGAGAAGGATGACCTACCCATTGATGACTCGTTTCCCGATGAGCACTTGCATTTTATGGAGCATTGGATGGAACCCTTTGTTTCTCCCCATGATGAAGATGAAGTATGGTGTGAGGACACCTTACACCTTGTTTGAGGATGGCATACGGTCAAACTAGCGACCTCACACCAAGCGCTTCTTGGGAGGCAACCCAAGGTATTGCTTTCTTTTCCCTTTTTCTAGCTTAGTTTAGATAGTTTGCTTTGTGTTTTTGCGTCCTCCTAGACAGGAATCAGGTACTCTCTAAAGAAGGAATTACAACTCAGGAGCTACATGGAAGGACAGAAGTTAGAGAAATTGAGAAGACGGAGTTTGACTGAGACACATCTCAATTGCTGTCATAGTACCTCGACCGAGGTGTTCTCCATCAACCGAGGTGCTGAGGTTTGACATCTAATCTGACACCTCAGTCCGCTCAGAAATATCTCGACCGAGGTGTAATCAAATTTAGCGAGGGGTATAAAAGGCTGCGACGGGTTCTCTCTCCTCTCACTTTCCCTCTCTACGCTCACCTCGACCGCTGCTCCCTCTCTACTCAAATCTTCCATTCTCGGTCGTTTTCCATGATTCTTGGCTCCAAATCAGTAGAGGAAGCAAGAGATTCAGTTTCCAAGCAACAAACAACACAGAAAACGCTTCGAATCTGCAAAATTTGGGGTATTTTGACATAAACCCTAACTCTTTCTATTTTCGTCTATTTTGCGTAGATCTAGCTTTGGTTGCCATTGGTTGCTGCTGAAAAAGATATAAGTACCCCATAGGAGGCTTTTGGTAGTGTTTTTGGGGGAAAAATCTTGCAGATTTCGGAGTTCGATTCGCGCAGCACTTCACCTCGGTTGACTCGGATGTGTCTTGGCCGAGGTGTTCTTGGTCGACCGAGGTGATCCTCTAGTCATGAGTAACTCACGCAGATCCGATCGTCAGTTGGCCTTGAGGGATAGGCCCAACAGTTCACACCACTCCTCCCCTTCTTCTACAACACAATTTACCATCCCGGTGATCCATGAGAGACATCCTGATCATCGCCCCACGATTCTTGGATGTTGATGCCTTTGAGTGCCTCCACGTGGTGGAGGACTTGAAGAAGATGATTTCAATGGTTGGCCTGGAGGATTTCTTGGCCATTAGAGCACCGGCTTATTTGGAGCCGACCATGAAGTTCCTTAGTTCAGTTACCTATGTGCCGGAGCATCGAGGGATCAAGTATAGGTTGCTGAACAAGAACTACGCTATTCCTTTGGATTAGTTTTGGGAGATCTTTGGCTTCCCGACCCCTACAGTTACAGGTTTTCCTTCTCGAGCGGTGCTCGGAGTTTTTGGGGCGAGATATCCCATGTTAATGGTCATCGTGATAGATGACAACCTGGCGGTTCCCGGGAGCGGATAATCTTTCACCTCGCCTTCCGTTTAGCTCACCGAATTTTCAGAGAGATGCTTCTGGCGCGTACTGATACGCCCCAGAAGGTTAGACAAGGTGAGCTGCTGATTCTGTTTTGTATGGTCACCGGAGGAGTACCAGATTTTGCTGCCATGTTGGCAGATGATCTTCACAAGATCAAGGGAAAGTCGAAGGGAGATATCTACTATGGTGGGCAGGTGACCCACATCTTCACTTCTATGGGTCTTGATTTGTCGGGATGTACACTGGTTGTGGCTCCGAAGCCGCTGGGATTGCAGGAGATTATCACACGGCGCATCCTTGTTCCCCGTGGTCTTGGCACACCCTATGTTGCCATGCCATGGGAAACGAAGTTTCCTCAGACATTATGTGGTCTTCTTAGTTCTTTGTCTATGATCGCCAGTTCTGGTCAGCTGCATGGTTTCCATACATGCAGGATGTTGCAGCTAGTGAGGCAGTTGAGGAGGAGGATGATGATGATGGTCATGGAGGAGGTGCTGCTATGGACACTAGTACTGATACCGGCGGGCCCAGTATTCCCACCGTTGACCTTGACGATGAGGGCACGGAGGATGAGAGGGAGGCACCACCACCACCATCAGCATCTACGGCACCGCCACTGCAGCGACGATCCCGCCGCTGTAGAGATCCCGAGGCGCACCAGCGAATCGATGAGCTTAAAGAGCAGATAATAGAATCTTACACGGCTATGATAATTGATATCACCCAGCGCTTCGATGATCAGCGCAAATCTATTGAGGGATGGCAACATTGGATGGAGGAGAGCCAGCATTTCCAGCGTCGGATGATGGAGATACAATTTCAGCGGATGATGAGCTATCCATTCGATCCTTCCCAACATCCCTTCATTCCACCACCACCACCGCCAGCTGACGAGGACTGAGAGCTTCATAGATTTATTTTCTATCTTTACTATGCAGTTCAGCTAGATCCAGTGAGTACTTTGATCCTTCATACTTATATTTGACCCATTGGGACAATGTGTCCCAAGTATGGGGTATTGATGTACTATTCGACTTATTTGGCTACTATGGCTTGTATGACTCTTGGATATTATCATTTATTCTGCTCTATGTGCTTATCTGTCATTACATGCATACATATAGGTTTCTATTTGAGAAAAACGTCAAAAACCAGTTTGAAAAAAAAATGGCTCTACTGAAACTTTCTTGACCAAACGAGGTCGTGAAAACGGAGGCACATCTCGGTTGAACACCTCGGACACCGTCAGAACACCTCGCCCGAGATGGGTTTTTAACTGAAAGATTTTTGAAATGTTTTGTGCTTTTGTTCTAGGTATGACCTCGATGAAGATATTTGTCTGCAGATTGGTTTTCAAATCTTTATATGCTCGAAAGGTTTTATGATATGTTTAAGTTGCTAAATGCTTTGTTTGAAATTCTAACATGTTTAATACTTTGTTTTTATCAAAATTATGTTGGATTTGAAGGTTGACACCACATTATGAGTTCTCTCACATTCTTCTTGGGATGATTAAGGCACTTTATTTTCTTCTTCATCTTCTTATTGACCATGGTTTAGTCCCTCATATACATATTTGCCCCCCTTTACCTTTCTTGGAATTTGGATGCAGTTGATGAAAAGTGTGTGAAGTAAAGTTGAGATATTGGCCGAAAGTGGTAGAAAGAAATAAACTAGGTTGGGGATGTTGATCTTGATGATGAGTAACTCGGCACCATTCACATAGCCGGGTGTTTGTGTCTTACCAAAGTCGGATTGATCGATAGTCCTAACGGGTCATGTATGTGCATCAAGGGTTTGAGGCATCTCGAGAAATTGATGATTGCTGATCTCCTAGGCTTCGGTTATTGTGCGCCTCTGTCCATGTTCCAAAAAAGTAAAGTAAAGTGAAAATAAGCAAAGCTTATTGGTGTAAGATGTTGTGATTCAAAGAAAGTGAAGTAAGATCCTGTTCCCGGATTCTAGCACCACATTACCCTATATACATCCCACCCTGGCAAGTTTCTTGACCTCATTTGGAAGCCCTTGATACCTCGAGTATGATGATTGACTTGGTGGTTTAAACTGGATTATACATGATTAATTTCGATAAATATGATTTGTTATGCATTCTATGATTTTATGCAAAGATGAAGAGTTTTCTTATATTTATAAAATGTTTTGATCATATCTTGATTTTATTTGCCATGAAGCATTCTCTTAGGGTGATCTATGAATGGAGCACACCACCAAAAGGTTTTGAAATGATTTTCATCGATCTTTTTAATGACTTATAATCCATTCTATCTTGTATCTAAGATTTGGATCTTGCTTGGGGACAATCAAGGGACAAGTATGGGGTATTTTGATAGCATGTATTATAGTCCATATTTTGGGATTAGTTTGGACGTTTTATCTTCATAAATCTGCATGTATATATGTATATTCTTTGATCATTATGTTGTTTTGTTTACCTTTGCAAAAATCAAGGTATACACCTAGTTTCATTGTGATTGTAGAAAAAATAGCACGTTTTGGAACGATATGGAGCTAAGGAAGCTAAGGAGTCATTGGAGCTACATTATGGAGCATTCAAAAGCTACAAGAAATGCTCAAGAACCATGGAAATGAGATGGAAGATTGATTTTGGATTAGATTCGAGAGATTCACACTTAGCTGAGATTCACCTCGGTTGACTACAGTGTCACCTCGACCGAGGTGATCTTCAGGACTAGTTGCACCGAGGCGAATAATCTAACGGCCATAAGATCTTTATTTTTGGCTGAGATCTTCTATTTTTTGAAAGTGAATTTCCTATATTTTAGGATGATTTTCTGGAAGGAAGCATATCTTTTTGGCTTATCTATTTGGAAGATTGGAAGATATTCAAAGGAAGGTAATTGCCTTTAAGGATATTTTATCTTAGGAAGGTGATTCTCCTATATAAAGAGGTGTATTTTTTGGAGAGAAATTATCTCAGAACTGCAGTTCTACAGATCAGAAAGCAAGTGTGAAAGGAAGTTTGGGAGGTTGAAGACTCCAAGGAAGTTAGTTTTGAAGGAAGGTTGAAGGCTTTGAACGAAGTTGTAAGATTTTTTTAGTTTGGTTTAGTTTGTGATTGAGGAACGCAATTTGATTGTTTGTTTGATTGTTTGATTGAGTTATTGAGACCTTTGTGTTAAGGTTTTCTTATTTGAATATTGATTCCTTTCTTTTATATCTGATTACTGTTATCATGATGATTGTTGGCTAAGTTCTTTATGCGATTCTAGGGTGATTGGCTGAAGGTTGTGGGAAAGACGATGAAAGAATGAGCCTTTACCCCAGTGGACCCTAAAATCTCGAGCCTTTACCTTAACCGATGAACACCTCGGTCAGTCGAACATCTCGACCGAGATGGTACATGAGCTGAGCGAGGCGAGACCTTTCCTGATCCTTATTTGAGTTGAGGTTTCAGTTTGCCAAATCCTATCCTTGTTATACCTTTCCTGATTCAACGCAAGCCTAACATGATACTTACCCGGTGATTCCTTTGTTTGTATACCCAAAATCATGAGTGTATGTAATAAAGGTTTATCCTTTATTGGGGTTTGAGTGTGCCTTCATCTCATCTTTGAGAGTTAGCCTGAGACTTACGCGGTAAAGGTTGATTCTATCCCCTTGGGTGGTGTGTTGGTTTGAGATTATAATTCCTTTCCTCAGGACCTTGAGACTTACCCGGTAAGAGGATCTTTGGGTTGGGATAGTGAGTAGTGAGACTTACCTGGTGATCTTTTCCCACCTTAGAAACACCTTCCCTTTGCAAACCTCAGCTTTGTCCACGTTATCTTTTGAGATCTAGAGTCAGAACCACAACTGGATGCTTTAATATCTATAATCCGCATTTTCTTTACCTGGTTATTACATCATCTTTAATATCTTTGCTTTTGCTTGTTTTTAATTGACAACTTGAATTACCGATCTTTGTTTCACCATAGTCCTTGTATTCGACCATCGAATTCTTGCTTTTATTACAGTTGATCCGTACACTGCGGGTTCGCTTATTGCAATTATTTTTGGTATAAATATTAAAGCTTGCACACACCTTTTGGAGCGAACAAAAAAGATAGGTGATAAGAGGTAAGAAATGCGGATTCTAGAGATTCGGAATTCCGGTTATGGCAATGGACTCATGCAATCAAAACATCAAAGGATAAATTGCGGTTGTTCGGAGTTTGGTGTTTCTCTACTAGGAACAATTACCGGGCAAGTCTCATGTTTCACTAGTCTCAATTCTAAATCCTATTGCCGGGTAAGTCTCAAGGACCTAAGGTCGAGAATTCTACGCAAACCGGCCACTACCTAAGGGTCAAACCCCTTCTTACCGGGTAAGTCTCGGAAAAGGTAAGTCTTAGGCAACGATCCTAGCACACTCAATCCAATAGAGGCTTTTTTTGGCTCACTACTACCTAGGGTTCATCATCTTATATATCTAAGAGCGGAAATCACCGGATAAGTCTCATTCCTCAATTAGGTTGCTAGCGAAGGTCTTCCTAGGGTAGCTTAGGCTCAACAAACACTAGGATTTCAACACATATACATCCTAGCATCAAGATTCATCAACAATAGAACAACATCACATACATCTCGGGTAGATGATACACATCTCGGCCAAAATGAGATGAATAATAGGCCGAGATCATGGACTGAGTTAGGTTTTCGAACACAAATCCATCCTAATCTAACATATATGTCCATACAATTATAATCTAAAGCATAACCATCATTCCTTCACCCTACAATCACATCTACTCAGCCAATAAAATATATATCTTGATCAAATTTCATCATACAAGCATGCTTGCAACTCATGACTAATAAATAAAGATAAGACAAAAGAAAATACATTAACAAGTTGAAATAAAAGTTACCACAGTCCTGCAAAGGCTTCAAGAGCAGCTCCAAGATGATCTTACAATCTTCCAATGAAAACCTCATTCAAAATCACTATGAAACAAAGTTCTACTAACCTCTTCCAAGAACACCCACAAGGGTACTTGGAAGAGAGCAACAATCCAAGAGAGAGTGTGGGAGAAGAGATCTAGAGGAGGGAAGAGGAGAGAGGTAGCAAAAACATCCTGCAAGGCATCATAAGCACTTAAGGGAAGTAAGGGTCGGACATAGAGAAAATGTGCCAAGTGTCACGGGTGGTCCAGGGGGCATCTCGGCCGAGATAGGTGAGCCTTGGACAGAGATGGCTCAAAATCAACACCAAACACAACATGATCAAGAGCTAGTCTAATCCTTGCACCAACTAGGGTCCTTGCCTTCTTCTTTCCTCCAAGCATGAGTCTTTTGGAACCATGAATCCAGACCTTCATGAGGCATGAATCTCATATGTATCAATAAAGTCTCAAAGGTCTCTAAAATACCTACAAAACCGACAAAAGATCGTTTAGACGTCTATTCCGACAAAATGACTCAATTAAGCATAAATGTCACGAACTAGTGCGGAAACATGCATGAATGAAAGGGGAAACTATCTAAAAGAGTGCCTAAACTAGTGTCATAAATCACGTTCTCAAAATACCCCATATTTGTCGCTTGTTCGTCCCCAAGCAAGGTTCAAATGTAGGCTACGAGATGGCGTGAGTTATGAATGCAGAAAAACAGAAAATCTTTTTGGAAATGTGCTTCAAGTTATAGATCACCTTCATAGTTATGTTTAATGGGCATGGATGAGCAATCATGCATCAAATGAATAAAGGCATGAAAAGACAATCATAATTAACTCGAAAACATACATGAAAGGCAAAAATGATATAGTCAAGATGATCATGAGAAAATTAAATCTAGATCACTAAGTCATAACACATAAGCAAATAGGTCTTAAGGACTTAGGAAAGAAGAGGACAAGAAACGTGTCAAAGGGGTGGGAATTTCTTAGGTCATGTGGTGCAAATCCGGGATTGGAACAAAAAACCACAACTTCAATTTTTGTACATCATCCGCCAAAGTGTAATTTTTCTCCTTCTTTTTCTTTTGTTTTTATTTTTATCACTTGTGACAATGACATTGGTGTACAAAAGCCTAAACCTTGGTGATTAGCGGACCTCAGGATTTTTCTGAGGTGCCTCACACCGGGCACACATACCAAGGCTCGTTAAGACAATTGATTTATCCGACTTTGACAAGACACAAACACTCGATTATGTGAATGGTGCCGAGTTACTCGTCATCAAAACCAATGTCCCCAAACCTATATTTTTTCTACACTTTTCACAACACAATCAACCACTTCATTCACAATAGTCGTTCATCAACTTCAACACCACACACTTGCTTTTCACAGACTCAACACACTAACATGCTCCTAATTCCCGGATGGGTCAAAAGAGGTAAATTTTCATTTCAAGTGAGATAATTCAAACAACATGGTGAAGATGGGAAGAAGAGAGAGATGAATTGCCTTGATCATTCCTAGATGATGTGTAAGAACTAACATGCAATTTCGACCATCAATTCTCAATCCAATCTAGACAAACAATCATCATCACAATTCATACATGGGATTCAAGAGAAGTATTCAAATCCACATATGCATAAATTTATTCAACACACAAAGGCCATCCATAGCCAATCCACAAAACAACAATCATCATAAGGATCACATCCAAACTTAGAAGCACAAAAAATTTTAAAATTTTGATTTTTTTTGGAATTTTGATATAAGTATATACAATGCAAAACATGAAAAGAAACGCGTGACTATAAAATGAAACTATCCTAGATGCGAACCCCACCCCGTACTTCAAATCACATTGTCCCCAATGTACAAATCAAGTAAAGAAGAGTGAAAGAAGTTCTCACAATGTAAAAAGCGGTGCTTCGGTATTTTGGTTCACTCAAGTGGAGTTGTGGTGCGGATGATTGATCAAACATGGTAGAGAGCTCAATGTAGTCATTCCGGCATCGGGACCCGCGCCAAGGTGTAAGCGAGATGGGAGCTCATCCATCTTTCAAAGGAATCTCAAGCCGTCTAAGTCCCACTCCGCACCACCCATGGTAGAACCGGGATCATCAACAACTTTCTTGCAAGGCTTCTTTATTATTTGGACCCTAGAGCACAAACACAAAACACTCAAAAACAAAACAAAAGCAAAAATGAAAAAGAAAAGGGAAAGAGTTTACCCTTGGGTTGCCTCCCAAGAAACGCTTCTTTTAGGTCATTAGCTTGACCAAACTCCATGGATGCCTCAATCCACCTTGAATACCATGGTTTTCTTGAGGAGTCCAAGCAACCATCTCTTTCCGGCATCCATGATGACAAGCATGGGCCACTTGATGCGTAAATAAACTTTACGCTCCCTTTTCACCGGTAAGTAGTAGACTCCTTCATGACCGCTCCCTTATTGATAGTATTGAGTTGTAATCATATGGGCCACCCCATACTTAGACAATTGGTACTCCGCGGTCTCACCAGTGAAATGCTTGTCTTCATCATTCAACATGATCCGAAGAAAGCCGACTCTTAGAAATATATCTTTGTTGAAGTTCTCCACAACCATAATGGGTCCATCATGCTTGCTTCCTTCATTCAACATGGGATGCTCCTTAGGCAAGGAACTCCAACCTTCGAGTGTACTCTGGGCAAGCAAGAAAGGATCGAAAGGAGCTGAAGTGGGCTTGGAAATGTCTCCACAAGACCTCAGAAGGGCACCTTTGTTGATCATACCGAAATGAGGGTCGAGGTGAGCTACTGTTGGATGCATCTCGGATGGATCATAATGCATCTCGGCCGAAATGAGTCTGGTTGGACCGAGATAGGTGTTGTTTTCTTCAAGAGAGAAGAGCCAAGTGTGGTTCCGGGATTGATGTCAAGGATGTACGGGGCTGAGAGTTCTTCATTGCACTCTTCCAAGGGTGAAGGAGGTGGAGATGAGTCTTGAAAAAGGGCAGGCTTTCCTTGCAAAAGAGCAAGCCTAATCTCTTCAATCTCCCTCCTCGTTTGTTCTTCTCTCTTGAAAGCCAATCTTCTTTCATCCTCAAAGGCCAAATCCCTTAGCCCCACTTGCTCCCAAGCATCATTAAACTCTTCTTGAAGTTCTCTAATAATTATAGTAGAGTCGGGAAATTCTTGTATCTTCTCATGGTAAACTGCTTGTTGTTGAAACACTTCCGCTTCAAGCTCCACTTGGGCTTTCAAAATGGAAGTGACATTGTCTTCTAAGTCCTCCAACTTCCTCATTACTTCCTCAAACATGGATCCCAATCGGTCTTCATGAGGTTGTTGGGGAGGTTCCGCATAAGGCATAATAGTCACGTGAGCTTGATCATGGGACTCATGATAGTCATTAAACGTCTCCCAATACTCAAACTCATCGTGGAGAGGTCCTCGATCTTGGCTTGCTATCCATCCTTCATACTCCATGTCGTCAAGGTCGTCTAGGAAGTACAATCCTTCCATGGCAAATGAATTAGTCTAGACCTAGTCCTCAACAACGGCGCCAAAAACTTGTTACGCTAGGATAGTAGCACAAAAAGCTTTACATTTATAAACTCGATCTAATCTCCTAAACTACCTAGCGAACATGCAGTGTACGGATCGTTTAGTAGAAAGGAAAGTATTATAAGGTCAAACACAAGGACTGAGGTGAAATTAAGCCATTCAATGATCAAAGATAGAGTAAATCAAAACTAAAAGATGACACAAGGAATAAAGAAATGAAAACACAATATTTTTGGTTGGTTTTGGGTGATCAAACAAGGATCACAAAATATGTACACAAGCAAACAAACACACAAACACAAAGATAGGTGATAAGAGGTAAGAAACGCGGATTCTAGAGATTCGGAATTCCGGTTATGGCAATGGACTCATGCAATCAAAACATCAAAGGATAAGCTACGGTTGTTTGGAGTTGGGTGGTTCTCTAATGGGAACAATTACCGAGTAAATCTCATATTCTACTAGTCTCAAACCCGGGTAAGCCTCAAGGAGCTAAGGTCGAGAATTCTACACAAATTGGCCACTAGCTAAGGGTCAAACCCCTACTTACCGGTAAGTCTCGAAAAAGGTACGTTTTAGGCAACGATCCTAGCACACTCAATCCAATAGCGGTTTTTTTTACCTAGGATTCATCATCTTATATATCTAAGAGCGGAAATCACCAGGTAAGTCTCATTTCTCAGTTAGGTTGCTAGCAAAGGTCACCCTAGGCTAGATTAAGCTCAACAAACACTAGGATTTTGTAACACCCCAAGTTTCAAAACTCGGAGAGCTACTGGTTTGGACCTCACAGTGGGTCCTGACCTTAGTTTGACAATAACTTAACTAGATCTTACAACAAGGCACAGATAAGGAAAAACCAGAAATCATAAAGTATGTTTTTAACAAAGTCATGAATGAGACGAGAAGTAATAACAACCGGAAAACACAAAGTATCACAATCTGAGAAAAAGAAAAAGGGTCATAACTGAATGACCAACAATAAAAGAAACTGCAACACGTCCTAAGAAGTACGATACCCCGGCTGACCACTACCATCCGGATCACTTGGCATCTGCTCTAACCTGCGGTACGTCTACACAAAAAATACAACTGTTAGCTAACTATCTAGATATAAGCAGAAATAATAATAGCACAAACACACTCAAGATAACATAAACAATCATCATGCTGGTACACAAACCGGTTCTTATTTGTTAATTAAGTGATTCACTTTATTCCAGTTTACAGTTGTGGCACGAGAACTCTTAAAGGTTCTCGCCTCCATTCCTTATCCAACTGGGTGTGGGTCTAGCTTACCTCCGCCGATAGCATCACTACAAACCGAGTGTGGACTAGTCCCTACAGAAACCCCCAACGCCCTCATGCTAACTAAGTAGAATGCCACCGCCCGTTACTCATAGGCCAAAGTATAGGTCAGTAGATAATTACTACAAAAAATATAACTATAAACATCTCATTCACACACCACTATCATTATCCACACTCATATCTAGCAGTCAGCTAAGTAAGCCCAAAGGACTTACCTGAATCATATCTCGACTCTCTTAATCACAATTCGATTTGTAACTGTAAGAACTCGGTGGCCTGTCGAAGGAGGCAAGTGTGTCAACACACTTCCTAGGTAAATTAGAAGTCTAAGACTCTTAAGATAGGAGATCTTATTTGAACAAAATTTATTACGGTACTCATTTAAGGTAAAATGACTATTTTGCCCTTGGTCCCGAAACTTCAAAAAATCCCATAATTTATGCTTAAACTCTTATTTGAGACTATAATGCCATATTCTAACTCTTAAGGATGAGTTTGGGTAAAAACTAGAAAACTACACATTTTTCTATTTTCCGGAAGGTCACTAGGGTCCAACTTTGGCTCCAAATATGAAGCTCAAATAAATTTATAAAAATTTCGAAATAATTCCTTAGGTCATCTATGATATGCAATCTACTCATAGAAGCAAGAATTACTTATAACTATTCAACCATCACTTCTACAAAATTCTCTAAACTCGGTTACAACACTTAGAAATTTCTATACTAAGCCAAATTTCACTGCTGGAAAAACAGCTCAACTACCCTACTTTGGAACCTTATAACTTCTAATCCGACCGTTCATTTATTCTTAAATTTTAACACAGTAAAATAAATATATCCATCTATGACCTATCAGTATTTCAACGGTGGATCTTTAACCTAACTCTTTAACATTGATCTACAACAGTGACCATTTCCAACTAACAAAAATGAGATTTAACAGGAGTTTCTCACTTCTATTTCTATGGTAACCTGATCTACTCTCATTGTCATCCAGTGATCATAAATTGGAAACTCTAGGAGGCCTCAACAAACCTCAGCTACTACCCTTCCACTTCTCTGGTTTGATCTCCCATCACAACAACACTAAAGCCATTTTAAAACCTATGCAACACATGCCTACTTACATCCAGAAGACAAGGACTGACTGCAGAAGAGAGAAGGGGCTTACCTCCTTCAGAGGACATTATTCCTAGTTCCTCGATGGCTGGCCCGTAACCAAAGTAGTAGGGGTTCTGTGTTCACAGTAGAGGAGCCCCTGGTGTGCTGCGTCGCTGGAACAAAACAGGAGGGTCTGGGAACGCTGAACTGTTGTAGAAAGGAACCTTCTGTAGGTATTAAAACGAGATCAAAGCAAGTGGATCGAGAAGGGCTACTGATTATCCTAGAGCTGAGAGGGTTGATGGAACTTACCAACACTCAGATACTTCTCCGGAAGTGTCGATAGCAGGAGCGGTGAAGCTGCTTGCCCATTGTGACAAGGTCTAGGCAATCAAGGCTTATCTGCATTCATGTAGTCGATTAGCATGTAGGGAAGCAAGGGAGCGAGAGAGGGAAAGGGAAATCAAGGCTCACCTATGACGGACATTGTTGCGTTCAGAAACCAAGGCTCCAGAGGCAATCTGAACGTGTGTAGATGATCGATGTTGAAGACCGCTGATGCTGCCCACTGCTACGCTAAAGACGTTGTTGCGCTAAAGATCTATGTGAGGCGTCCCTGGTTCTGTCGAGAGAAGCAGCCTATTGCAGAAGGAAGGACGTAGGCAAGGCGTGCTCTGAATGTGGACAGAAGAATGGGAACGTGGGGCTGCACCAAGAAGAAAAATTGAATTATAACCGTGGTGCCACTACTCATAATTCATTGCATTCGTTCGCATTATAATGCATTCTGACGCATTATAATGCAAAATGAATGCTAAAATGCATTAAATCAAATTAAATTAAACTAAAATTTAAATTAAATCGAATTAAAATTAAATTAAATAAAAAATAATTTAATTTAAATTATATAAATGCAATCTAAAGTTAAGAAAATTGAATTTTAATTAATTTAAATTAATAATAATTTGGATTAATTAATTTAATTAATTTCATTGTAATTAATTTAATTTAGTTTCAATTAAAATTGAACTAGTTCATATCCCGCACCTTGTACGGGTATATTTAAATATTGATGGATCTTCACAGGCGGATCTCAGAAGATCTGTCTGCAAGTAGGTAAGTGAAAAGAAAGGTGGAAGGGGGACACTTTCATAAACATGGAATAGTGAAGACCAAAGTTGTTGAAATAATAGTTATTGAAAACAAATTAAGGAATGAATAAACAATAGCAGAATGAGTGTTAAGATTGAAAACGTAGGGAATAACTTGAGAATTTAGACGAAGCACGTTTGAAAAATCCGATCTTCAAATTATAACAACCCTAAAAAAGATGAAGAAATATTATCAATATTGGAAGACAAAAACTGTCAGAAAAATGATGAGGTATTATCCACATATATAGCGTGTGTTATAAAACGTGGAGGATAAGTAAAACGCACAAGAGAAATTTAGGTTTTATGATCAACCAACTTAAATTGTGAAATTAGTAGATTTTGTTAGATTTTGATATTTTTTAATTTGATGAAACGTAGATTAGTTTTTTAAAAGATTTGTTTTAGATTTAGTTTTAGTAAAAAAAATTTATTGGCTTAATTTTTGATTTAGTAAAAGATTTAATCAGAGAAAAATTGTGGGGCGTCACATCAGCATTAGTGTAGTCTACTTTAGTAGTATATATAGATTTTTTAAAAGATTAGTTAAGAAAAGATTTGTTTTAGTAAAAAAAGATTTATTGACTTAATTCTTGATTTAGTAAAAAATTTAACCAGAAAAATTTGTGGGGTGCCACTGTAGTCTACTTTAGTAGTATATTTAGATGAAAATAAACTAAACTAAATTAAATTAATTAAAATTAATTTAATTACTTTTTAATTTCATCCAATTACTTTAATTTCAATTAAATAGAATGAAAATAAACTAAATTTAATTAAATAAAATTGATTTAATTACTTTTAAATTTTATTTCGTTACTTTTAATTTAATTCATAATAGAATGAATAAAAAGTAAATTAAATGAAATTAATTTAATTAATTTTAATTTCATTTAATTACTTTACATTTCATATAAAAGGGAATAAAAATAAACTAAATTATATTAAATTAAATTAATTACTTTTAAATTAAATCTAATTTCCTTTAAATTCATTAAAAATGAAACTACAGTAAACTACATTAAATAAAAATAAATAAACTACACCAAAATACCAAACTATTGCTGGTCCGACGGCCGGCACACCACCAACTCAGCTGCCAGTTGTAAGATCCCAGTTTTTGCCTTCACCGCCCCCGCGGTGAAGAAGGCCGCCCCTGCGGCCGAGATGATCCGCCCTGCGGATGACGACAGATCGTGCCCGATCTTTCTTCCGTTCTTTTTATCTTCCTTCCATAGATAGATTATCTGATATTCTATCTTATGGGCCGGTTTCCTGATCTTCTTTCTAAACCCTAGACGTCTTTCTGTCTATCTTTCCAGTCCATCCCCTTATATTCCCGTTTTTTCCTCTTTTCCCGTTTCTTGCTTACGTCTTCTTCAACACTAAGAGTTGCAACCGTCCCCTTGCTTCCTACGACCTTGCTGAACGTGTAAGTTCATCTCTTCGGGTTTCTTCCTCACGTTCCTACTATTGCTGCATGCCTTCTCCTTCTGTTTCGTTTTCTTCTTCGTTATTCCCTTTTCTTCTTCTCCAAGAATCAAGTTTGATCCTTGATTCTTGCGGAGCGTTCCATTGTTGATCCTTTGTTGTTCTCAGTCTCGCTAGAGTTGAGTCTTGATGTGTTGGAATCAAAAGTGCGAACTTTGGTTACCCCTGCTGTGAGTTCTGTCGAAGAGAAGCCGATAGTAACTTCTATTGAAGAACCGCCTTGCGCCTGCACAGAGCCGCCCCTGCGCCTCTGTCATGTGCCGCCCCTGCGCCTCTGTGTAGTCGCCCCTACGGTTATCTCTGCAGTATCTCCCATCTTTGGTGAGTTCTTTCTTCCTTGCTTTCCCCGTTCCTTTCCTTGATCCTTGTGGTTGTTCCTTGTCCCCTGAGTTGCTGTAAGACTAAGGTTGACCCCTTAGCTTGTGGAGATCTCTTAGAGATCATTGAGACTATAAGTTATAGACTTCTAGCAACCGTTTCATTCTTGATCCGTGCTACTTGTTCGTACAGGCTTTCTTTGCTCCTTTTGTGAGGGAAACTTAGCTTTCTTGTGTGTTCTCTGAGTTGTTGCTGAGCCTTTGTGTTATCTTCGAGTGAGGTAAGTCCCTTGGACTTACTTAGCTTCATTCCGCGTATTAGTTGGATTGTATTGGCTTGTTTGCGTTGTTTATCACGTTATAACGGATAACCAGAATTGGATTCACCCTTTGTTACCCTTAAATGGCCCAAGTATATTATAATCGGGTGGTGACCACTTGTCCAGCTCTACCGGAGGCTAGAATGTGCTCTTGCAACCCACACCCGTAGGTAACGGATAGCACTGATCTATTCCTATTGGTAGACGGAAGCAGAAGCGAGTTTTGGGAGATTCTCGTGTGACAAAAGAAGTTGAATTAGTAATGGATAACCTTAATAAAAGATAATAACCTGTTGATGTGTGAGCATGCTATGTGTTTTCTTTACCTTATGTGTGTTTGTGCCTTTACGCTCTTGCTAGTACCTAGACTGTTAGCTAACGGTTTATACCGTCGTTGTAGATGTTCCGTAGGTTCAGGATGCTGCTGAGTGATCCAGATGGTGTGGTCAGCCGGAGTTCCCGTACATTATAGGACGGGATCGGGTTGTGTTCCTTTTGTTTTTTCCCTTTTGTTTTGAACTCGGCTGCGAAGCTTTTGTGTTTTCTTTTGTTTAAACCTTTGGTTTTATGTTAAGTTTTAGTTTTCATTCATCTGTACCTTGTATTAAGATCCGTTTGCTGTTGCTCCTCTAAGGGCTGGGACCCATTGTGCGGTCCTAGCCCGTAGCACTTCGAGTTCCTAGAACTTGGGGTGTTACAATATAATATCAGAGCGAGGTTGGGAACAATGACACTCGAAATCTTCTAAAGGTCGGATGGATAAATAAATAGAACCCGCAAGGGGTCTAACGTTTTCAAAAGGGGGTTTTGTTTTAAACTTGTCGGTCTGGGATAGTGTTCGCCCCTAAAGGTGTGTGCAAATAAGCTTTAAATTTATAAAACTAGAATCAAGCAGCGAACCCGCAGTGTACGGATCGACGTAGCTAAGCAAGAATTCCAGAGTATCGAACACGGGGATTTGGGTGGGAACAAATTCGATTGCAGATTATCAAGCGAGTAAATATGAGAGTTTGCAAATATATTGGGAAAACAACAATCCTAAAGATCCAAGTATCCAGCTGTGGCAATCGATTCAAGATATACTTAATGATATAAAGACAGAGTTGAGATATGCAAAGGTATACTAATGTAAGGTATTCGTACGGTGAAGTTCCAAAAACCTTATGTAACTCACCTACAAGGCACTCTCTATACAGGTTGTTGAGGCTCAATATAGAAAGATTCTAAAGGCAAGAATTTATGTCAAATACCCAAACTTGTAACCCAAGGATCAAGACTAACTAAACCGATTGAGGTTATGACACTCACAATCGAGGTAGAGGTTGTTGAGGCTTCACTACCACCTAGGAAAGACAAGCCTAAACTAAGTTAAAGCAAATCTTTAACTTTGGATTAAAGTAAAAGCAAGTTCGTAGACTTAAGGGAAATCACGGTTAGTTCTTGAGGTTCCACGGCCGTGGACTCAAGAACAGGCCGTAATTTAGGGTTGTCGGCGATTCTCTCTAACTCTCAGAGTCTAATCTGTTTACGATCGATCTATCATCATCTAAGCCACAACTATCAACCCTTCACCTTAGAATTGTTAAGGGTTTTTAGCCAATAACAGTCATGTTGATATCAATTCAAGAATTAAAAGATAGAAAGATGAAAACTTTCAAGAACTTTCAATAATCTTCAAACCAATCTCAAAGTCACAAAGAGAACAAGTATTGTCAAAGGATTCGGAATAAAACAAACAATCACAACCTTAGGAAAGAAGGGAAAATGGGATGTCAATCCGTTTTCCAACTCAAACCTAAACAAGAAGCGAGATCTCCTTGCAAAATCTTCCAAGAGCTTCGATCTTCCACCAATCCAGAGATGAATGATCCTAAGCATCGATAAATGCCGCTAAGCAAAGATGGTGGGAGTAAGCGGTGATAAGCCGGTATGAGCGGGGCTAAATGAGGGTAAGCCGGGTTGACGGATTCTTGCTTCGTCCGTCTTTTTATAGGGCAAGATAAAATATCGGCCCGGCCCAATCTTCAAAAGATCGTGGCTTCAAAGTGTGGCGAAAAGATCCGCCAAGATCACGGTCGTGGAAGTTCTCACGACCGTAATTTAGGGCGTGGATTAGGTCACGGTTTGTACCATATATTCCACGGCCGTAATAGTTACTGGAATGCATCACGCTTCCTTTGCAGGGTTCCACGGCCGTGGAACTGAACGTGGTTCGTAGTACGGCCGTATTTTAGAGCGTGGTTTAGGGCAAGAACGTGATTCTTCCCTAGCCTCGTGCATTCCTCAAGCTAAAACTCCAATTTGCTTCCTAAGAATGTCCTCAATCTATGGACATATCAAATCAACTCTCCTTTGCTCGATTCCGTTCGGAAATAGCTCCAAATCACCTATAATCAACATAGAACTAGTGTAGACATCCATATCGATAATATAGGTAATACTAGCTCACATATGCACAAAGTTCAATCAAAGACTATCAATATGAATCAAATACGTTTAGAAAACATGCCTAAAATATCACAATATTTCATGCTAACAAATAACCCCATACTTAACACTTGCTTGTCCCTAAGCAAGGTCTTTCAAAAAGCTTTAAACAAGAGTTAGGATGAAATATGTGTACCTTCTTTTGGATGAATGTGACTTCTAAAGAATAGATCATTCTCAAACCTTGCTTCAATCGTTCTTCAAACGTTCACACACTCAATTAAAGAGTAAAAAGCAAAGAAAATTCATGAACCAATTTAACTTCTAAACAAGCATTATAACCTTCAAACATTATCAAAATCAATCACAAGAAACTTCAATTTAGATCACCAAGTCATATAACATTCTTTTGATCTTAAGGACTTTCAAAGAAAAGGTCTAGAATATGGAAGGGAAGGGAAAACTTTAAGGGAAAGTGGTGCATAAATCCGGGGAAGTGGACAACTACCTTCTTCTTCTTATGCGGTTCCCGCAACACTTCAACTTAGAGCTTCGCTCTCTTCTTTTCATTTTTTGACTTTACTTTTGGAGTTATGGACAGAGGTGCACAAAAACCGAAGCCTAGGAGATTGGCGTTTCTCAATTTTTCAAGAGATGCCTCAAACCCTTAGCGCACATACCATAATCCGCTAGGAATATCGCTCAATCCGACTTTGGCAAGACACAAACACCCGGCTATGTGAATGGTGTCGAGTTACTCATCGTCATGATTGATTTCCCCAAACCTACAATTTCTTTCTATTCATTTGATTGCAAATAATTGCTCTCATGGCCCTCCCACATCAAACATGCCTTTTTCTCATTCACTTCTCCAAATTCCCGGATAGGTAAAGGAGGCTAATATTTCAATGAGGAGCTAGATGATCAAAGAAAGAAGAAAGAAAGTATCGAATTGCCTTAATCATTTCAACAAGAAGTATAGGAACTTATAATGTGATTTCAACTTCAATTTCCTAGCATGATTTAGGTAACATTTTCACATTATAAAGCTTTGCAAAAGAGGTAAAATTTATTCATTCAAATTCTTTTTGATTCACAATCCTTTTAAGCATGCAATTGTCATCAAACTCAATTCACAAGTAGTGATTATCATGGAAATCATCTCAATTCATTAGAAGCTCAAAATTTTCAAAATTTTTCAATTTTTATGGGTTTTTCAAGTCACTTTTCATGCAATGCAATAAGGAAACGTGCAACACATAATGAACATGCAACGATAGTCTCAATTGAAAGCGAACATAGTAAGTAGAGTTATTACAAACTTTTTAGTACATCCCACCCCATACTTAGGACGAACATTGTCCCTAATGTTCAAAAGAAAGAAAGAAAAGAAAGAAAAGAAAAAGAAACTCACAAAGTGGTGGCAGGAATGTCTAAAACGAACGGTCATGCATCGAATCACTGCGGCGCTGGTGGAGACGGGAATGGGGAGAAGCTGGAGTCGTAGTGCCGCCCAAACTGCTGGCGGTAGACGTCCCTCATCATGTGGTCGAGGTCGTCGAGGCGTCCGTCTCTAGCGTCGGCCCGGATCTCCAACGCTCCAACTCTCTCTGAAAGTCCGGTAGCCCAATCCGGCATCTGCTCGTACCATCCCGGGGCGTGACTGTACCATGCTGGGGCATCGGATGGTGCTGGTGCTGGTGGTGGTGCTGCTGACTGCTCCGTGGACCAAGGAGGGGGAACGCCATACCATGTGGGAGGTGTGGTCATCCACGTGGGCCTCTCACTCACGCTAGCGCGGCGAGATGACGAGCCTGAGGCTCTAGCTGGATGTGGAGAGCGTCTAGGTACATCTGGGGCCGCCTCCGGATGGTCCGGAAACGTGCCAAACTCCTGCTCCGCTCCTCCTCCACTCTGAAACTGATCTCCCATATCCTCCTCCTCGACAACCGGTGGTGGGACGTTAGGGGGAGCTACTATCCTGTTCGCATGCATCGCAGCGAACGTCTCCTTCCAATTATGGCATCCTGCCATAATGGAATACTCCGGCAGCCACTCTATACCCCTACCCGTCCTAGTCTCCCAAGGCATGCCCGCATAAGGCGGACCTCCATGTGTGGGGAAAATGAGACCCCTAACCATGAATGCATGTAGCCCTAAAGGAACGGCCGGTATGCGGGTGCAAGCAGAAAAATCCACACCAAAACTCCTAGCAATGTGGGTAACTATCCCACCATACCCGATGTTCCCCTTCTTCTTATTCTTGATCTTGCTCATCGTAGCAGCCAAGAGAGTAGCACAATCTGCACGGCATCCATAAAGCATGCAATAGAGCAAGAATAGCTCATCCGTCTTGATCTTTTGGGGCGTCTCCGTCCTAGGAAAGAGACACTCCGAAAGAACACGGTGAGCTATCTTCAAGGCTAGATGGTACATCAATCTAGCCTTGGTATCAGCGGGTTGCCAACGGTCCTTGTCGGCATAAACCATAGCCACTTCCTCCCAAAAGTCCTTGGGGTAAACTCCGCTCGGAAATCGACCATTATAGGTCTCATGAAACCCAAAAATAGTCCCAAACTCAACGATGCTCAAATGGTAGTCTCTTTCCATGAGACGGAAAGAGACGGTCCTATCTACGTGGCTGTGCTCGAAAGACGTCACAACCTCCCGGGTGATCTCCTCATAGGTGTCTTCACGAATGTTCGTGAAGACAAGTAATCCGGCTCTATCCAAGAGCCATGTAAGGTCATCAACAATGTTGAGAGGAACTAGATCCTCTAACAACAAGTATCTAGGGCCAATCACTGCCCTCTCCGTGATCCTCTCAAATGCAGCAAGATGGTTCTCATGTATGGTCGGGATTCTAGGGTGAGGAGGTGAAGATGGAGGTGAAGGTGAGGATGGTAGTGAGGGAGATGAGGGTGGTGGTGCCCTAGAGGATGAGGAGGTGGAGGGATTGCCTTTCCTTTTCTTATTCTGCTCTCCCTTCTTCTCTTTTATCCTTCCCGACATTCTCCTTACGAAATCCATTCTGCACCAAAAATTACGGTCTGTTCTTCAGGAATTACGGCCGTGGTTTACCCAGAGACCGTGATTCGTCCCAGAATTTCACGAATCTCAGCAAATTCACAAGCAATCACCATAACAAGCAGTCCTAGTCTAATTCCTTCCAGTCTCTATCAGTTCTTCCTAAAAATCTATAGCAAAAACAAACCAAATTGGCGAGAATCAAGAAGAAAGAATAAACCTCTTTTTCAGATTGAAGAACCCGAAATGCGAGTTTGTTGATGAATTTCCGCTCGATTCGTCGCTTGGATGTTGTTTGTGGTTGAATTTGCTGCAGTTTGGGAAGAAGAATCGTTAGAAACGATTAAGAAACGAAGATTTTGAGGAGGTCGTGGAATTCCGGCAATTAGGTCGTGGAAAGAGGGGTTTTTGGGATGAGTTTTGTGAAGAACGTGGCTTATATAGTTGCAGGCAAAATTTTGAAAATCACGGTCTGTCGGGGTGTTCCACGGCCGTGGAAGTGTACGGAACCGTGGTTTTGGTGATTTTTCAAAGGCGTTTGAGAATTACGGCCACTGTAGCTATGACGACCGTAATTTAGACCGTGGAACCTTCTGTAAAGCTTCAAAGTCCAAATTTCGTCACTTTTCTTCAACATTACTCTCCTCTTTTCCTTTTCCATCGATCCTACAACCAAAAACACGAACATACCGGAAGAAATCGAGGCAAAATAAAGCGAAAAATGTCTATTCTAAGCTAAACTATGAATCGGAAACAAAAACGAAAATGCAATACCTTGGGTTGCCTCCCAAGAAGCGCTTTGTTTAAGGTCCGTAGCTAGACCAAACTCGCACTTATTCGAGTGCGGTAGGCGCAAACTCCTCAGTTTGGAGTTCCGGCGTATACTTCTTGAGTCGTTGGCCGTTCACCTTAAAGCTTCCGCTCGCTTCACCCCATACTTCAACTGCACCATGGGGAAAATACGCTTAATTAGAAAGGGTCCGGTCCAACGGGATTTAAGCTTACCTGGAAAGAGGCGAAGTCTTGAATTGAAGAGGAGAACTTGATCTCCTTCTTTGAAGTCCTTTGGAATGATATGCTTATCATGCCAACGCTTTGCCCTTTCCTTGTAGATCTTGGCGTTTTCATAGGCGTTCAAGCGAAGTTCATCCAGCTTATTGATGTCTAGGAGACGCTTCTCTCCCGCTTCCTTCATGCCGAAATTCAGCCACTTGATAGCTCAAAACGCTTTGTGCTCCAGCTCCACCGGCAAGTGACAAGACTTCCCATACACAAGGTTGTATGGTGTGGTTCCTATGGGAGTCTTGTACGCAGTCCGGTACGCCCATAATGCATCATCTAGCTTCAAGGACCAATCCTTCCTAGTCCTTGAAACCGTCTTTTCTAGAATTCCTTTGATCTCCCTATTTGAGATCTCAACTTGTCCACTAGTTTGTGGATGATAAGGGGTAGCGATCTTGTGAGTAACCCCATACTTAGCTAGAAGAGCTTCAAAGCGACGGGCTATGAAGTGAGAACCTCCATCACTAATGATCGTCCTTGGTGTTCCAAATCGCGGAAAGATGGTCTTGTTGAAGAATTTAACCACCACCATGGCATCATTTGTGGGAGAGGCAATTGCTTCCACCCATCTAGAAACGTAGTCTACCGCCAATAATATGTATTGGTTTCCACAAGAAGATGGGAATGGTCCCATGAAATCGACTCCCCAAACGTCGAAAATCTCCACCTCTTGGATGTTGTTGAGGGGCATCTCGTTCCTTCTAGAAATATTGCATGTTCTTTGACAAGCATCGCAGCAAGAAACAAAGGATTGCACATCTCTAAATAAAGTAGGCCAATAGAATCCAGATTGCAATACCTTTGCGCTAGTCTTGTTCGAACTAGCATGTCCTCCACAAGGTAGTGAATGACAATGGCGGATGACACTTTGCATCTCATCTTCCGGCACACATCGCCGGATGATGCCATCCGGACCTCTCTTAAAGAGGAGAGGCTCATTCCAATAGTATTCCCGGACGTCCTTAAAGAATTTCTTCCTTTGTGCGTAGGATAGTCCGGGCGGTGTCTCCTGGCAAACCAAATAGTTAACAAAATCAGCAAACCACGGTTCGTTACCTTTGTAGATCACGTTGATGCACTCCTCTATGATGTGTAAGTGTTCGTCTGGAAAGGAGTCATCAATGGGTAGATGGTCGTCTCCTAGATGTGTTAGGCGACTCAAATGATCCGCAACAGAATTTTCTGAACCTTTCTTGTCGCGGATCTCAAGATCGAATTCTTGTAGGAGAAGAATCCATCTAATTAGCCTTGGCTTCCCGTCTTTCTTCGCAAGGAGGTACCGGATCGCAGCATGATCCGTGTAGACAATCACCTTTGAACCTACAAGATAAGAGCGAAACTTGTCAATAGCGTAGACAATGGCTAGAAATTCTTTCTCGGTAGTGGCGTAGTTTAGCTGCGCTTCATCTAGCGTCTTGCTAGCATAGTATATGGCATGGGTTCGCCCTTCCTTTCGTTGTCCAAGAACAGCTCCAATAGCTACGTCACTAGCATCGCACATAATCTCAAAGGGGAGAGTCCAATTCGGAGGTTGGATAATAGGTGCTGAAATTAGAGCTTGCCGAATGGTGTTAAACGCATCCAAACATTCCTGCGAAAACTCAAAAACCGCATCTTTCATCAATAGATTAGTGAGAGGTTTTGATATCTTAGAAAAGTCCTTAATGAAACGTCTATAAAATCCAGCATGTCCTAGGAAACTTCTTATCCCTTTCACCGAAATTGGGGGAGGAAGTTTCTCTATGGTCTCTATCTTAGCCTTGTCTACCTCTATCCCTCTACTAGAGACTAAGTGACCTAATACGATTCCTTCCTTAACCATGAATTGACACTTCTCCCAATTAAGAACTAGGTTAGTGTCTTCACATCTTTGTAAAATAAGAGAAAGGTTAGAAAGGCAATCGTTAAAAGAAGAACCGTATATGGAGAAGTCGTCCATGAAGACTTCCATGATTTCCTCTACGTATTCGGAGAAGATGGCCATCATGCACCGTTGAAAGGTGGCTGGGGCGTTGCAAAGCCCGAACGGCATTCTCCTATAGGCGAACGTACCCCAAGGGCACGTGAATGTGGTCTTCGCTTGATCATCCGGATGTATCAGAATCTGAAAGAAACCACTATAACCGTCAAGGTAGCAAAAATGTGAATGTTGTGCTAACCTTTCAAGCATTTGATCGATGAATGGCAATGGAAAGTGATCCTTCCGCGTTGCGTTGTTGAGCTTGCGGTAGTCTATACACATTCGCCATCCAGTCACGGTTCGGGTAGGAATGAGTTCGTTGTTCTTGTTGGTGATGACCGTCATTCCTCCCTTCTTCGGAACTACTTGAACTGGACTCACCCACTTGCTATCGGAGATAGGATAGATGATACCTGCATCAAGAAGTTTAAGAATCTCCTTCTTGACAACCTCCTTCATGGTCGGATTCAACCGCCTTTGAGGTTGTCTTGAAGTTCTAAAGTCCTCCTCCATTAGTATCTTATGCATACATAGGGAGGGTTTAATTCCTACTAAGTCCTCAATAGTGTAGCCTATGGCTTTTCTATGTTTCCTAAGGACAATCATGAGCTGCTCATGTTCATCTATGCTTAATTCGGAGCTAACAATAACCGGAAAGGTAGAATTAGATCCAAGGAAAGCGTACCTTAGATGAGTAGGAAGTGGTTTGAGTTCCATCACTTTCGGAGCTTCCAATGATCCTTGAGGAGCATCCGACGTTTCCTTAGAAGTTTCTAAGGATGTTGAGTGGTTTGGAGGAGAATCAAAAGAAGTTGAAGAAGTATGCCGATCAGCCTCTTCCACGGTCAGAATTACGGCCCCTCCATATTTTCCACGGCCGTGTAATCCACTGGAATGGAGGTCGATTTTGGTTGTGAAATCCACGGTCGTGGAATATAGGGTGTGACCGTGGATTCTAACATACTCAGCTTCATCGTGGAGTTTCTCAAACTCCACTTCATGCATCTCTTCTTGTGCCTCTAAGGCTTCAATTTCCTCTTTGCACTCTTCTTCTTCCCCTACATCTGTTAGACTCATGGTAATGACTTTTTGTAAAGGATCGTTAAAGAGAATCGCACTTACCTCTTCCCTAGATAAACCTTCTTCATCTTGGATATCGTAAATATCCTCGTCGAAGATCGGTTCCTTCACTAGAGTGGAAAGAACGAACTCTACTTTCTCTTCTCCAATGTCAAAAGCGAGTCTTCCATTCTTGCAATCGACCATGCAGCCGGAAGTTGCAAGAAACGGTCTTCCAAGTATGATCGGGACCGGACTATCTACAGGAATGTCAAGCACGACAAAATCAATGGGAACAAAGAATTTACCTAGCTTGACGGGGACGTCTTCTACAATACCGACGGGGCGAGTGATGGATCGATCCGCCATGTACAACGTCATCTTCACCGGTTTAGGGTCGCCTAAACCGATCTTCCTGCACAATGCAAGTGGTATGATGCTCACACTTGCTCCTAAGTCACATAAAGCGTCATATGTGACATCTCCCACTCCAATGGGAATGCAAAATGACCCCGGATCCTTCAACTTTGGGGGCATTTTCTCCTTCATGGTCTTGATGAGATCCGAAGAGTCCGAACTCATCTTGACCTCACCAAAATCTTCTAGCTTCCTCTTGTTGGAGAGGAGCTCCTTCAAGAACTTGCCATAAGCCGGCATACCTACAATAGCATCAATGAAGGGTATATTAATATGCAGCTTACTCATGAGTTCTATGAACTTACCGAACTGTTTGTCTAGGCGCGCTCGCGCTCTAGATTGAGGAAATGGTAGGGGAGGTTTGTAAGCTGGAGGAGGAACATAGACATCTTCCTTCTCCTTCCCCTTTTCTTTGTCCTTCTCTACGGGGACTTCAACGAACGTAGGCTGCGGATCGGTAGTAGTCACTCCGCTCCTAGTTGTAATCGCCATCACCCTTCCCTTAGGGTTGTCCTCCGTCTTTCCTGGAAGTTTCCCTTGATTTCTAGGAACTTCCTCCGCGTGGTTGAACATTTGGTTTTCCAAAACTTTTTGAGCTTTGTCAACCTTAGAAACTTGATCATCAACCTTGATGAGGCGGTTCTCCAACCCTTGAAGCTTTCCCAAAATTGTTTCCAACATGGGATCGGGCTTCTCCTTTCCCGTATTGTTTCCTCCATTAGATGATTGCCCCTGGCTTTTCAAAGGAGTAGAGGAAGAGGAAGGTGGAGTTAGTGAATTAGAATTGGAAGGATAAGAGTTACCGGAATTTTGTTGATTGGAGCGCCAACTGTTGTTGTTTGAACCCCTATTGTTGTTCCAATTGTTGTTCCGGTTGTTGTTGTTTCCATTCCAATTGTTATTCCGGTTGTTGTTCCGGTTATTGTTGTTGCGGTTGGTGTTATCACCGCCATTGTTGTTGCCCAAATAGCCAACATCCTTCTCTTGTTGCTTTGGAAAGTTGGTCTTGATAGCCTCCTTCAACTCCTTGATCTCATTGTTGAGGGAGAAAATCTGATTTTGAGCTTCATGTGTGAGCTTCGCTCCTTGCTCCACACGATTTCCCTCCACTTTCCGGTGGGAATACTTCTCTATGACTCTTGCTTGCTTCTCGATGAAGTCCCAAGCGTCATCTTCTCTCATGTCCATGAATGTTCCACATGAGAGGGATTGGAGGTTGAATTGCGTTCCCGCATCCAGCCCCTTGTAATAGATCTCTAGCAAGGCAAGCTTGGATATGCCATGATGAGGGCAATCCAAGAGCAAGTCCTGAAACCTTTCCTAAGATTGAAACAAACTTTCGTTAGGTCTCATGGAAAAAGCATTAATCTTACCTCTAAGTTCCGCCGTTTTGGAGGGCGGAAAGAATTTGGTGAGGAACTCCGCGGAAAGGTCTTCCCACGTATCTAGTTTCCCACTAGGAAGAGCTTGATACCAAGATAACGCTTTCCCCTTCAAGGAGAAGAAGAAAGGCTTGAGCTTGTAGCTGTTGGTGGTAGCACTCTTCGGTCTCATCGTCTCCATCATACACTCAAAGTTTTGCAAGTGTTGGTGTGGAGATTCCGCGCTTGTCCCGCCAAATTGGTTTTGGCGAACAAGAGTAATAACTTGAGGGTTAAAGCTAAACCCTTGCACGTCTTCAGCATCAAATTTCACGCCCAAGCGGCGTGGTTGTTGTGTTGGATCCATCCGCTGGCCAAGATTTCTTGGCTCATTATCCACACGTTCGATCCTCACATTCCTAGGCGGAATGCGGCGATTAGTAGCTCCTTGTGGATGGAAAGGATTTACATTGATCGTAGGATCAATCTCCTCCAGCGGAGGCATGGAAGAATCACTATCATCAGCGGATGAGTGACTTTTTCTTCTAGACCTTGATGCTTTCCTTGAGGATTTCTTGCTTCCCTTATTCTTAAGGTCGCTCATCTCTACCCTCATCTGGAAGATCATGTCTTGTAAACTGTTAACTTGAGATTGATGACGATCCATCTCATCCTGGTGGAGAGTCTCGTTCCATCGGAGTTGAGCTTCCTTCTCCGTCAACTCCGTTTGAAGATCACGTTCGTGTTCTTCAGCCATTTTCTTTTCCTTGCGCTTTTGCCTCAAGTTTTTCTCTAGCTCTTGATCAAGAGGTAAGAGATCTTCGGTGTTCCTAGACCTGCGCATGCACTCAAAGGAATATCAAATAACGAGAGCAAGCTCCCAAGCTTGACAACCGGCAACCGGATTCGGCCGAAACCAAATCCCCGGCAACGGCGCCAAAAACTTGTTCGCCCCTAAAGGTGTGTGCAAATAAGCTTTAAATTTATAAAACTAGAATCAAGCAGCGAACCCGCAGTGTACGGATCGACTTAGCTAAGCAAGAATTCCAGAGTATCGAACACAGGGATTTGGGTGGGAACAAATTCGATTGCAGATTATCAAGCGAGTAAATATGAGAGTTTGCAAATATATTGGGAAAACAACAATCCTAAAGATCCAAGTATCCAGCTGTGGCAATCGATTCAAGATATACTTAATGATATAAAGACAGAGTTGAGATATGCAAAGGTATACTAATGTAAGGTATTCGTACGGTGAAGTTCCAAAAACCTTATGTAACTCACCTACAAGGCACTCTCTATACAGGTTGTTGAGGCTCAATATAGAAAGATTCTAAAGGCAAGAATTTATGTCAAATACCCAAACTTGTAACCCAAGGATCAAGACTAACTAAACCGATTGAGGTTATGACACTCACAATCGAGGTAGAGGTTGTTGAGGCTTCACTACCACCTAGGAAAGACAAGCCTAAACTAAGTTAAAGCAAATCTTTAACTTTGGATTAAAGTAAAAGCAAGTTCGTAGACTTAAGGGAAATCACGGTTAGTTCTTGAGGTTCCACGGCCGTGGACTCAAGAACAGGCCGTAATTTAGGGTTGTCGGCGATTCTCTCTAACTCTTAGAGTCTAATCTGTTTACGATCGATCTATCATCATCTAAGCCACAACTATCAACCCTTCACCTTAGAATTGTTAAGGGTTTTTAGCCAATAACAGTCATGTTGATATCAATTCAAGAATTAAAAGATAGAAAGATGAAAACTTTCAAGAACTTTCAATAATCTTCAAACCAATCTCAAAGTCACAAAGAGAACAAGTATTGCCAAAGGATTCGGAATAAAACAAACAATCACAACCTTAGAAAAGAAGGGAAAACGGGATATCAATCCGTTTTCCAACTCAAACCTAAACAAGAAGCGAGATCTCCTTGCAAAATCTTCCAAGAGCTTCGATCTTCCACCAATCCGGAGATGAATGATCCTAAGTGTCGATAAATGCCGCTATGCAAAGATGGTGGGAGTAAGCGGTGATAAGCCGGTATGAGCGGGGCTAAATGAGGGTAAGCCGGGTTGACGGATTCTTGCTTCGTCCGTCTTTTTATAGGGCAAGATAAAATATCGGCCCGGCCCAATCTTCAAAAGATCGTGGCTTCAAAGTGTGGCGAAAAGATCCGCCAAGATCACGGTCGTGGAAGTTCTCACGACCGTAATTTAGGGCGTGGATTAGGTCACGGTTTGTACCATATATTCCACGGCCGTAATAGTTACTGGAATGCATCACGCTTCCTTTGCAGGGTTCCACGGCCGTGGAACTGAACGTGGTTCGTAGTACGGCCGTATTTTAGAGCGTGGTTTAGGGCAAGAACGTGATTCTTCCCTAGCCTCGTGCATTCCTCAAGCTAAAACTCCAATTTGCTTCCTAAGAATGTCCTCAATCTATGGACATATCAAATCAACTCTCCTTTGCTCGATTCCGTTCGGAAATAGCTCCAAATCACCTATAATCAACATAGAACTAGTGTAGACATCCATATCGACAATATAGGTAATACTAGCTCACATATGCACAAAGTTCAATCAAAGACTATCAATATGAATCAAATACGTTTAGAAAAAGTGCCTAAAATATCACAATATTTCATGCTAACAGATAGATGTACGGGCGACCACCACTACCTCCGCGGATCTCAATAGTGTAATTTTATTTGTTGGCCTTTATATGTGCTTTTTCTTGAATTTGTGCTTTAGCTGTAGCGTGGCCTTATATATATAGTCTTATATCTATCCTAATAGCAAATGGCACGCACTAGAGCTACCGCTGCTATAGGGCGAGGAAGGGGTTGACCACCACTTCCACCTGCCGTCCGTGGACGAGGACGTGCAGGAAGACCTCCACTAGCTAGAGGTCGGGGCCAAGCCCTTGTTGTTGATCTGCCTATCACTGAGGCGTTTGCTGAAGAAGTTGCTGAAAGTGTTGTTCCTGAGGCTGGGAACGAGACTGCTTCTAGGTCTCGAGCATAGAGAGCACCGTCGACAAGGTCTGCACGAGTGTCTATCGGAGCTTCTGCATATCGCGACTATGTGCAGAGAGTTGAGGATGCTATAAGACTGGAGGACAAGCACCAGTACCGCTAGTTCCTGCGAGATCAGCTGAGGTTTTGCACAGAGTTTCATAAGTTGTTGCCCCGCCTGTTGGAGTTGATGAGCTTGTCAGAGCACCGGCTGAGGCAAAGGAGCCGAAGCCCGACAGTTGCTTGAAGGCTATCGATCAACTGAAGGTTCCCACTTTCATGGTAAATACTGGGTTGGAGGTGGAGCGATGGCTAGGACAACTGGATACTGCTATGGAGGCTATCAGTTGCCCTAAGGAACGTCGAGTCAACATAGCACAGACGCTGCTGAAGGATCAGACTCATTCTTGGTGGAGGACCACTCGTAGTAAGGTCACTAGTTATGAGCAAATAAAGACGGTGATCAGACATCGCTACTGCCCGACAGCTATGAGGAGAGACCGTCTCCAGGATTTCCTTTAGGCTGGATTTAAGGATTTGCCTATTGCTGAGATCATCAGCAAGTTTCAGGATGAGTTATCTCTGTTGGGTCCGTCTGCACCACCTGAGGATCAACATGTTTACCTTTTCTCTCGGAGGTTGAGGGAATCAACATGCTCTTATCTTGATGGTTTCCGTTGTGATTCTTTGACGGACTATCAGGATAGAGCTTCTGCTTATGAGAGAGGCCGACCGGGTCATAGGAGAGCTTCTCAAACAGGAGGTCCTGAGAAGAGACAGAAGACTGGATCAGCCGGTGCTGGAGCAACTGGTTTTGGACGTAGTCAGACGCTTGGACGTTCTAGTTTCCAGCGGAGTTCTGACAGAGGACGACAATGTCATAACTGTAGAGTAGTTGGACACATCCGAGCTGATTGCAAGAAACCAGCAATGACTTGCTTTTCTTGTGGCAAGCCTGGACATAGACCTGCGTTTTGCCGTCTGGGCAAGGCACTATCACAACAGGGTTCTTCACTACCAATGTTGTTGGAAGATGACAAAGATCTTAGTACCACCAGTAGCAACTAAAATAGCAGCAGAGAGTTTCTGGTTCTACCGCTCCTCAAGGTTCCACTCCGGGATAGGGGAGAGGTAGAGGATGTGTTGGTGGATCTACTAACACTAGAGATGCATCAGCCAAAGTGTACGAGTTGAGGAGTGTTATAGAGCCGACAGCACCAGCTGCCACAGGTACCATTCATATTAATGGTTTTCTTGTCAGAGTTCTTTTCGATGTCGGTGCTACACATTCTTTTATATTTGAGGCATGTGTAGATAGATTGACCTTAGTTACTGTAGAAGGTAGACCCTTCTTTATAGGATTACCCGATAGAGGTAAGATTCGAGGTACATGAGAGGTTCGGGATTTGCCTATTAGATTGGGAGGTCGCGATTCGGCCAGCTGACTTCTTCGTCATGTACTTAGTACATGGAGAAGTTATTATGGGCATGGATGTGGATGGATCGACATCGAGCAGTTCTGGACATCGGCAAGAGGACAGTGACAGTAACTACAGATGCAGGCCATGTTGAGATCTTCCGCGGATGGGATCTCGGGAGACTGGTACAGTCATCAGTGCAGTTCGAGGTGCGAGACTTATAAGTCAGGGATGCGAGGCTTTTCGGTGCTATGCCATGAAGGATAATACGAGTCCGGTTTTGGAGGAGATTCTAGTAGCTTGCGAGTTTGTTGACGTCTGGGAAATGAATGAATATTCGAACAAGTAAACCTTAAGAAAAAGGTCTCAATAACTGAATCAAATAACAACAAATCAGCGTTCCTTAAAATCACAAATCGAGTAAGACAACAAACCAAAAGGGAATCTAAGAAAGTCTTACAAACTCCCTCTAAAGCTAACTCCAAACTATGAATCCTTCCTCGATTGATCTTCAATCCTTCAATCCTTCCTCCAAAGCTTCCAGAAAATCTTCTAATTGCTGGGTGTTCTCAGCCTCCAAGCATGGTTGAACTTGTGGAAAATCCAACCCTTTATATAGGAGATTTATCGTCCAAAGATAATAATATCTTAAAAAGATAATTTCATATAAAATATATACATATCTCTAAAATAGATCTCCCAAAAATAAGATCTTCCTTCCAAAAATCCAGTCCAAAAATATAAGATATCTTCTTTCCAAAAATAAAAGATCTCAGCCAAAAATATGATCTCGCCGGCGGCAGGGTGTTCATCTTTGCATAAAATCATAGAATACATAATAAATCATAGAATGCATAGTAAATCATAATTATCAAAATTAATTATGTATAATCTAGTTTAAACCACCAATTCAATCAACAAGCTCGAGGTCTCAAGGGCTTTCAAAAGAGGTCAAGAAACGTTTCAGGGTGGGATGTATATAGGGAATGTGGTGCTAGAATCCGGGAAAAGGATCTTACTTCACTTTCTTCGAAACTGAACATCATCCACCAATAATCTTTTCTTATTTTACTTTACTTTTTGGGATGCATGGATAGAGGTGCACAATAACCGAAGCCTAGGAAATCAACAATCATCAATTTCTCGAGATGCCTCAAACCCTTGATGCACATACCATGACCTGTTAGGAATATCGCTCAATATGACTTTGGCAAGACACAAACACCCGGCTATGTGAATGGTGCCGAGTTACTCATCATTATGATTGACTTCCCCAAACCTATTTGTTTCTTTCTAAAACTTCTAGCCAACATCTCAACTTTACTTTCACTTGCTTTTCTTTGCTTGCTTCCAAATTTCCGGATAGGTAAAGGGAGGCAAATATGTATATGAGGGGCTAAAGCATGATCAAGAAGAAGAAGAGAAGACAATGAATTGCCTTAATCATCCTAGGAAGAATGTGATAGAACTCATCATGTGGTGTCAACCTTCAAATTCAACATAATTTTGATAAGAACAAAGTATTAAACATGCCACAACTTTAAACAAAGCATTTTGCAACTTAAACATATCATAAAACCTTTCAAACATATAAAAATTTCAAAACCAATCTGCAAACAAAGTCATCACTGAGGTCATATCTAGAGAAGAAGCACAAAAATCGTTTCGAAAAACTCTTAGTTAAGAAACCACCTCGGTCGAGGTGTTCTAAGTCATCCGAAGTGCTTTACCTTGTTTGGCCATAATCATCCCGGTCGAGGCCATAAACATCCCGGTCGAGGCCATAAAATTTTTTTCTTAAACCAGTTTTTGACGTTTTTCTCAAACAAAAACCTGTATGCATGCATGTAATCTCAAATAAACACATAGAGCATAAATAAAATCATAAACATCAAACTAGAGTCATACAAGCATACACACAATGTCAAGTAAATACATCCACAAACCCCATACTTGGGACACATTGTCCCAATGGGTCAAATAAGTCTAAAACAAGAGAACTCACCGGACATAGCTAAGTTGCGAAAATAAATAATAATAAAAATCCATGCTGCTCTAGTCCTGATCCGCTGAGGGTGGTGGATAAGGGATGAAGGGATGCTGAGATGGGTCAAACGGATAACCCATAGTGTGCTAAAACTGGATCTCCATCATCCTCTGCTGGTAGTGCTGGTTCTCTCTAAGCTACATAACCTTTACTATCAAGGCTGCGTAGGAGTCGATCATTTGGTCCGTCAGCTCAATAATCCGTCGGTGAGCTACTGGATCTCTCTGTCTGCGGACTCTACGCCGGGCGGGTCGTGATGGTGCATCTTCCTCCTCCTCTGTCGCCTCATCATCCAGGTCGACAACTTAGACACTCGGACCAGCGGTATCTTTACCGGTCTCCATGGAAGCTCCGTCATCATCATACTCCTCCTCCTCCTCCTCAGTGGGTGCACCATCTCTAGCATCCTGTATATAGGGCAACCAAGCAGAAGACCAATATTGTGGATCGAAAACGGTGAACTAGGCTGACCATAGGATACCCTAAGGGGCAGTCTGCTCTCAAGGCATATCTACGTAGGGTGTAGGGAGGCCACGAGGAACCAGTATCCTCCTCGTGATCATCTCCTGAAGTCCAAGCGGCTTCGCAAATATACAAGCAGTCAAGTCTAGACCCAAAACTGTAGCGATATGGGTCACCAGCCCTCCACAACAAATATCTCCCTTTGCCTTGCCCTTGATCCGGTGCAGATCGTCACCTAGCATGCCTCCAAAGTCAGACACTCCTCCAGTCACCATGCAAAACAGACTCAACAACTCTCCTTGTCTGATCTTCTAGGGCGTCTGAGTACGCGCCAAAAGATTCTCACTAAAAATACGGTAGGCTAGACGGAAAGCTAAATGGAAAATAATGTGCTCCCTGAAGTCTCCAGGTCTTCATCTGTCACTATGCTCCACCACATGGGCAATCTGCCCCCAAAACTGTCGAGCCACTGCTCGGGAAGGAAAGTCAGTAACTGTTTGGGCCGGGAAGCCAAAAATGTCTCGGAACTAATCCATCGGCACCATATAGTTCCGGTTCAGCAACCGGTACTTGATGATATTCCTCTCTGGCATGTGAGTGACGAAACTCACAAACTCCATCGTCGGCTCAAGGTAGGCTGGAGCTCGGAACTCCATAAATTGCTCCAGCCCCACCATAGATATCATCTTGTTCAAGTCCTCCGCCACGTGCAGGCACTCGAAGGCTAAGACGTCCAAAAAACGTAGGGCAACTATAGGGCACCCGCAAATGCGATCAAAATGTGTCTGGTGACGCTCATGAATCACCGGAATAGAAGGTCGAGAAGAGGGGTAAGAACCACTAGGAGCATCCCTCAAAACAAGCTGACAATTAGATCGAGAACTCATGATTTCTGACAAGAAGGCACCTTGGTCGGTCTGACAAACTGAAGAACACCTTGGCCGAGACACAGCTCGATTGGACCGAGGCGAAAAACTAGGCGATTTCCTCTATCTGATTTTCAGTTCTTTCCCCCCAAAACACTACCAATTGCTTCCTATGGGGTACTTATAATCTTTTCATCAAAAATCTATGGCAACCAAAGCCAATTATCTCCTAAATCAGTAAAGAGAAGGAAGTTAGGGTTTTTGACAATTTACCCCAAATTATGCCGATTTGAGGCATTTATCCTGCAGTTTGTTGCTTGCAATCTGATCCTCTTGCTTTTCTTTGCGAAATCGGAGCAGAAATCGTGGAAAACGAGTGAAAAACGAAGAAACGAGGTGAGATGTTTGCCGCGGTCGAGAAGGGGGTTGGGTGGGAAGAGAGAGAAATATGTTCGCCTTTTATAACCCTTGCCGAATCTGATATCACCTCGGTCGAGGAGGTCCCGACCGGACCGAGGTGGATGATTGGGTTGTCGGACCTAGTCGCCTCGGTTTCCTCAAGAACATCTCGGTTGAGGCGCTGTGACAGCAACCGAGATGTGTCTCAGTACGACTCCGTCTTCTCAATTTCTCGAACTTCTGTCCTTCTAATGTTGAACCTGAGTTGTAATCCTTCCTTAGAGAGTACCTGGTTTCTGTCTAGGACGCCAAAAATAAAAGAAAGCAAAGCAAAAGCAAACTATCTAAAACTAAACTAGAAAAAGAGAAAAGACAGCAATACCTTGGGTTGCCTCCCAAGAAGCGCTTGATTTAAGGTCGCTAGCTTGACCGTACGGTATCCCTAAACAAGATATAGTGGTGCAATCTCCTCAACCTGGACTTCCGGTTGGTACTTCTTAAGCCTACGACCATTGACCTTGAAGCTTCTGCTTGTTTCTCCCCAAATCTCAACTGCACCATAAGGAAAAACATGTTTCACAACGTAAGGTCCTGTCCATCTAGATTTCAACTTACCTAGAAAGAGGCGAAGACGGGAGTGGAAGAGTAGAACTAAATCTCCTTCTTTAAATTCCTTAGGAATGATATGCTTGTCATGCCATTTTTTCGTTCTTTCCTTGTAGATCTTGACATTGTCATAAGCGTTTAAGTGCAACTCTTCCAAATCGTTGATGTCCAATAGTCTCTTCTCTCCGTCTTCCTTGATATCGAAATTCAACTACTTGATTGCCCAATATGCCTTGTCCTCTGACTCAACGGGTAGATGGCAGGACTCTCCATATACCAAATTGTAAGGGGTGGTACCAATGTGCCGGGAGTCTTGAATGCGGTCCTATAAGCCCAAAGAGCATCGTCCAACTTCATAAACCAATCATTCCTCGTCCTAGAGACGGTCTTCTCCAAAATTTCCTTGATTTCTCTATTCGAGATCTCGACCTGTCCACTAGTTTGAGGGTGATAAGGGGTTTCTATCTTGTGGGTTACCACATACTTCGATAGAAGTTCCTTAATTTCCGGTTGATAAAATGTGTCCCTCCATCGCTAATGATGATACGTGGTGTCCCAAAACGTGGGAAGATAGTCCGATTGAAGAACTTCACAACCACCATGGCGTCATTAGTGGGAGAGGCAATGGCTTCCACCCATCTAGAGACGTAATCAACAGCTAGGAGAATGTAGAGGTTCCCTCCGGATGATGGGAAAGGTCCCATGAAACCAACTCCCCATTCATCAAAAATCTAAACCTTTTGAATATTGTTCAGTGACATCTCGTTCCTTCTAGACAAGTTCCATGTTCTTTGGCATGCATCACAAGAAACAACAAACGTTTGCACATCCTTAAATAATGTAGGCCAAAAGAAACGAGAACGCAATACCTTAGTGCACGTTTTGTGAGCGCTAGCATGTCCTCCACAAGGAAGCGAGTGGCAATGCCGTATAACACTAGCAACTTCATCTTCTGTAATGCATCGTCGAAGTATCCCATCCGGACCTCTCTTAAATAGTAGAGGTTCATCCCAATAGTAGTGGCGTATATCCTTGAAGAATTTCTTCCTTTGAGCGTACGTCAATCCGGGCGGTATTTCCTGGCAAATAAGATAATTAACAATATCAACATACCAAGGTTCTTTCTTATCAGAAGCTTGGTGGAGCCAGTGCTCCACCAACTGTAAATGAGTCTCAGAAAAGGGTGTAGGAAGTTTGTTGTCCTCAGTTGACAACATCTCACTTGCTGTCTCGCTCGGTGTCCGAGGTGGGTGACCGAGTTGTTCTTCAGATAAGAACACCTCGCTTGGTCTAGAAAGTGCCTCGGTCGAGGTACTGGAACTAGGACCGAAACTTGAATTTCTCCTCTCCTGGATAAGTTTCTCAATCTTAGCTCTTGGATCTGCTTCCAGTGCCTTTAAGCTCCGTACATCTACATCACAAGAAACATCTATACCTTCCTCTATTAGGCTAAAACTAAGAACTCTTTCAAGATGGTCATTAATAAGGATAGAGCTCACCAATTCTCTTGATTCTTCTTCATCATAGATGTTGAAGATATCATCCTCCAGCGGATCTCCTTTCATTGCTGAAAGTAATGCAAACTCCACTTGATCACCGCCAATGTTGAATTTCAACTTGGCGTTCTTACAATCCATATTGAAACCCGAAGTTGCTACAAATGGTCTCCCGAGAATGATAGGAACGGGATAATCTGCGGGTAAGTCAAGTACAACAAAATCTATAGGTAAATAGAAGTTACCTAACTTGACGGGAACGTCTTCCAAGATGCCCATGGGATGGGTAATGGAGCGATCCGCCATGTATAACCTTATCTTCACTGGCTTGGGCTCTCCAAGTCCGATCCTCTCACATAGTTCTAGCGGGATGATGCTCACACATGTTCCGAGATCACAGAACGCCTCACAAGTTACATCCCTAACTTGAATGGGAATGCAAAATGAGCCGGGATCTCTCAACTTGGGTGGCATCTTCTCCTTCATGATTTGAATGAGCTCCGAGGATTTAGATGTCATCCTAACTTCTCCAAAGTCTTCAAGTTTCCTCTTCCTTGATAGAATCTCTTTTAAGAACTTCTCGTAGGCGGGCATCCCAAAATGCTTGTTTAGATGTGCTCTGGCCCTTGACTGAGGGAATGGAAGTGGTGGTTTATAAGAAGGAGTTGGGACATAAACTTCAGATTTGTCCTTCACTTTCTGGGACTCCACCTCGGATGGCACCTCGACCGAAGTATTCCTCGTCTGTACCTGGACCGAGGTGTCCTTCGTCTGCACTGGCACCGACCGAGGTACTAGATCTGTAGTTTTTAGTCCACTTCTCATCGTTATTGCCATGATATGTCCTTTGGGGTTGCTCTCTATCCTTGCTGGGAGCTTCCCTGGATCTCTTGGCGCTTCATTCGCCTTATTACAGAATTGTTGCTCTAAGGCCTTTTGTGCCTTCGAAAATGAAGTCATAGATGTCTCCATAGCGTTGAGCTTTATCAAGATGGCCTCCAGTACTGCATCTTTCTTCTCTGGCTGGGACGAACTTGATCCAGGCTCCTGGCTGTTCAATGGAGTAGAAAAAGAAGAAGAAGAGGGGTTAAAAGAATTATTAGAATTAGAATTAGAATAAGGGTTACCCGGATTTTGTTGATCAGATCTCCAACTGTTGTTGGAGCCTGTATTGTTGTTGTAATTGTTGTTCCGTGACCCTTGGTTGTTGTTTCTCCCTTGATATCCTCCATCTTTCTTCTTCGTGTGAGCCACCAAAAGGTGCTTCAATTGCTTCTCATAAATTTTAAGGGAGATTAGTTGATTATCATTTGATGGAGTGTCTTGGAAATTAACTCTCGTAACTCCATTTTCGGCTCCTTGATGGGAGTACTTCTTCATATGCAAAGCCTTCTTTTCAATGAACTCCCAAGCTTCGTTTATCGGCATATCCATGAATGTGTCGGCGGAAAGTAGTTGAAGATCGAATTGAGTAGCTCCATCCAATCCCTTGAAGTATATCTCCAACAACTCTATCTCTGGAATCCCATGATGTGGGCAATCCAATAGAACATCCTTGAATCTCTCCCATGACTTGGTGAAACTCTCCTTGTCCTTCATGATGAATGCATTAATCTTCCCTCTCATTTCAATGGTCTTGGAGGGGGGAAAAACTTTGTTAGAAACTCCATCGTCATCTCTTCCCAAGTGTTGATCTTTCCGGGTGGAAGAGATTGATACCAAGTAAACGCACTGTCCTTCAAAGAAAAGTATAAATACCTTAGCTTGTAGTTGTTGTTTTCAGCCTTGAAGGTCTCAAGGTCTCCATCAGAATCTCGTAGTTTTGCAAATGCTGATGCGGAGACTCCCTCTCTAAACCTCCAAACTGGCATTGACGGATCATGGATAAAACTTGCGATCGATGTTCGTAATCATGCTCAGCTGGATCACCTAGGTTGACTCCTGGACGCCTCACTTGCTGATTAGGGTCCATCCGCTGTCCTAGGGTTTGTGAAATTCCAGCAAAAAGAACATCTCAGACAGGCATCCGAGGTGGATGTATCTCGGCCGTGGCAACTGGGACTAGGTCCTGCCTTGGTCGAGGATCTGGGATCGGTCGATGCAGAATCTGGACTCTTAGATTGGCCATATATGCTTCGATCTCTTCGGTTCTTATGCGAGTCTGCTCTCTTTATCGCTGCAGTTCTTCCTTATCGAGGCGCAGTTGTTCTAGCGCCGCCTTCAATTCGGCCTCAAGATCGCGATTGTCTTGATTGACCATCTTAGCTTCTTTCAATCGTCGTTTGTATGTCTTTTCTGGTTCGGGATCGTAAGGAACGATTTCCTTCCCTCCACGGGTTCTTCGCATTAACCTAAGAAAAAGATCCTGCAAAAACACTCAAATAGAGTGGTTAGTAGTAACAAGGGCGATTGCCCCGAAAGACAACCATAACCGGCTCGGTCTAGACCAAATCCCCGACAACGGCGCCAAAAACTTGTTCGCTCCAAACGGTGTGTGCTAGCTTTAAATTTATAACCCAAGAAGTATGCTTAAACAAGGATGCGAACCCGCAGTGTACGGGTCAATTGTAATAAAAAGCAAGAATTCCAGGGGTCGATCACATGGACTTAGGTGAAACAAAACATAGAATTGGTTGTCAAATATTGCAATAAACCAAAAGCAATTACAGTAATCAAAGATTATGTAAAAGTCAAGTAAGGGGAAATGCGGATTCTAGGGATTAAAGCATCTAGTTGTGGTTCCGACTCAAGATCTCAAAGGAAAACGCGGACAAAGCTGAGGTTTTGCAAAGGGAAGGTGTTTCTAAGTTGGAAATAGATCACACGGTAAGTCTCACTACTTACTATCCCAAACCAAAGCTCCTATTAGCGGGTAGTCTCAAGGTACTAAGGAAAGGAACTATAATCTCAAACCAACACACCACCTAAGGGAATAGAATCAACCTTTACCGGGTAAGTCTCAGGCTAACTCATAAAGATGGGATGAAGGCACACTCAAACCCCAATAAAGGATCAACCTTTATTTCCTACACTTATGATCATGGGTAAACAAACAAAGGAACAACCGGGTAAGTGTCATCCTAAGCTTGCATTGAACCAGGAAAGGTGTAATAAGGGTAGGATTTGGCAAACTAGAACACTTAACTCTCAGTTTCGGATCAGGAAAGGTCACCTCGTTCAGTCAAGTTCTACCCCGGCCGAAATATTAATCGACTGAGCGAGGTACTCTAGGGTTAAGGTTAACGACTCGAGCTTTCAGGGTCCTGCTGGGATTTAGATCATTCTATCATCGTCATTCCCACAACTTTCATCCAATCACCCTAGAATCGCATAAAAAGCTTAGCCAATCATTATCATGATAACAATAATCAAATATATAGGAAAGGAATGAATATTCGAACAAGTAAACCTTAAGAAAAAGGTCTCAATAACTGAATCAAATAACAACAAATCAACGTTCCTTAAAATCACAAATCGAGTAAGACAACAAACCAAAAGGGAATCTAAGAAAGTCTTACAAACTCCCTCTAAAGCTAACTCCAAACTATGAATCCTTCCTTGATTGATCTTCAATCCTTCAATCCTTCCTCCAAAGCTTCCAGAAAATCTCCTAATTGCTAGGTGTTCTCAGCCTCCAAGCATGATTGAACTTGTGGAAAATCCAACCCTTTATATAGGAGATTTATCTTCTAAAGATAATAATATCTTAAAAAGATAATTTCCTATAAAATATATCCATATCTCTAAAATAGATCTTCCAAAAATAAGATCTTCCTTCCAAAAATCCAGTCCAAAACTATAAGATATCTTCTTTCCAAAAATAAAAGATCTCAGCCAAAAATATGATCTCGCCGGCGGCAGGGTGTTCGCCTCGGTCGGGACGCTCCTCAAGATCACCTCGGTCGAGTTGACACTGTAGCTGACCAAGGTGAATCTCAACTGAATGTGATATCTCTCAAATCTGGTCCAAAGTCAATCTTCTTCATTAATTCCATGCTTCCCGAGTTCTCTTTTAAGCTCCAGAATGTAGCCCCAATGACTCCTAGGTCCTTAGCTCCATTTCAGTCCAAAACGTGCCATTTTACCTACGATTACAACGAAACTTGATATAGACCTCGATTCCCGTAAAAGTAGATGAAATAACAATATAATTACATAATATACATCCATACATGCAGATTATTAAAGATAAAACGTCTAAACAAGTCCAAAAATATAGACTATAATACATGCTATTATCGTTCTAATACACTAGGGAGTCTCACTATTTGTCTAGTGTACTCCTCAGCCAATTCGTTTTTTGGCCATGCCTTTCTGATAGGAATGAAACGTGCCGGTTTCATTAATCTGTCATCAACAATTCAGGTACATCAAAATCCTACCGAGCCTCAATTCCATCACAAGATCCATAAAGATGTCCTCCCCAATTCCACTACTACATTGGTAATGGATGGAGCTCATCCCTAGGTCAGTAATGCTCTATCCGGACCTACTGACAGATCACATACTGTATCGCAAATCTGGTCACATCGACTTCAATCTTTTACATCGATATAATTGTTTCACCTCAGGGTACATCTTACTCGAACCTGAATGTACTGAATAAGATGTGCAGTGAGTGTACACTAAGATTCTCGGTCTCTACTCTGCATCAGCAGGTACACACAAGCGGTCATGACGCTTCATCACCCCATCTACTCTAATGGAGAACTGTGGTGAAACCTCTAGGTATAACTGGGTATCTTCATTAAGGAACTTATTGTCCAACTCTAGCGAAACTAAATCTCCCTGAACTGAGACTGAACTATCAGTCTCACAATTGTCTTCTCTCGAGACGTCTTCCCGTCCAAGTGGTCAGTAACAACGTTCAACTTCTCTGAATAATATGAAATCTCTAGGTTTAAGTCTTGATCAATTCAAGCCCTCAATGCTAGCGGTTATTCAACTCCCATGGCGTAAAACACACTTCAGACTCCTATGGTATGTGGAACCTGACACGAACATCATGTAGGTACTATCTTCAAGGCTTGATGTACCACTGCTACTCTAGATCATGCATCAAGTAGTTCTTCTCATCCGTCTTCAACTGTAACACACATATCAATAACTCTACTTCTCTGTAGTAATACACATCTCAAACTTAGCTGGTATGTATCACCGTAAGTCACAGGATCCCTTGAATCTTCTGACTATAACATAATGGAAGCAGAGGTCAAGTGCCTCTTCAATTCTTCAAAGCTCTAGTATATTACTTGACAACACCCAACTGGTGGTCTTTCTCAAAAGACTCGTAAGTAGATACACATTCACATAAAATCCTTCCTTCAAGCATTGGTAGTAATCGGCTAAGCCGAAAAAACTATGCATTCCTTAATGTTCATTAATACGTCCATGTTACAGCATACTTAATCCTCGCCAGATCAACCATGATCCCACTGGCGGGAACAACATGGCCTAAGAAGGCAACCACTGGCGTCCCAACTCGTACTTAGAAAGCGTAGCACACAACCCTCTATCTCTCGACATGAGCAAAACTGTCCTCAGATGATCGGTCTGCTTCTCTCTACTACGAGAGTATACCGAAATGTCATCAATGAAGATCACTACAACCAAATTAAGGAAATCAATCAATATACTATTTATTAACTCCTTGAAGACTGTCAAGGCATTCATCAGCCCCAAATGGCATCACTACAACTCGTAGTGTCCATAATGGTACAAAAAGTTGTCCTATGTACACCTTGCTCTCTCACCCTCCATTGGTGATATCGTGAGCACAAGGGAATCTTGAAAACACAATTGCTTACTCATCAGGTCGTCAATATGGAACATGGAACATACTAGGGCAACATAAGCTCATCTCAGTCAACTCTTCAAGTTCTCAGTTACAATATCTCAACAAGCACCATATAGTATGGGCCTTCCAAATCAGTCTCGTATCATACTTCAACTCGATAACAATGTCCACACTCCGCTGAGGTTACAACTAGACGATTCAGTAACACGTCTATAAGCTCATAAACCACTAGAATATCTTCCAACGTGGAACTATCTTCTTCATGGCATAACAACAGAAACATCACCTCCTTGTGTTATCATCTTCACTGCTCATATAGCACTAATAACAAGACTCATCTCTCTAAAGGTCGTAGCCTCGGAGGACCTCTATCTCACGATCTCAAAAGAGACCAGAACAACCTTCCAACTGATATCTAACATGACATGATATCTATTTATCCAAACCATACACATAGTGACTTCCTCATGCACCTACGGCATGACAAATAAGTCTATAACCATACACACGTCCCTGAATGAATGGGACAAACACATGTCTCTCGGGTACCTTAAACCCCTAACATGTAATCCTGTAAAGGAAGATCTATCTTCTACTGTTTCCACAGTCCACTATTAACGCATGCATCGAAAGACAAGAAGTGAAAAGCACTCATAACAAACAAAACTCCATTAGGTAAACCATTAACAAGAATGATACTTGTACAGCTAACACAAGAAGCTCCACTGCATAGCATCATTTAATCTCGGATCCATGCTCTTCAGGTATTACTAAGGTCGTTGTGATAGTCTCCACTTCCACTCTTTTTGCACTGGAAAGAGGAAGGTCTTGTTGAGAAGAAACATTGCCTTGCTGACAGAAAGGGGCCAGATGACCTAGTTCACCACATGTGAAGCAAGCTATCGGTGCCAAAGGGCACTCCAAAAGCAAATGACATGGATAACCACAGTTGAAACATAATTGTCGCATCATTGTACCCTGTGCAGCTAAAGGGTATCTCGATCTTCGTCGTCCACCTTTCATGGATAAACACAAAACTTCGCTCTATGCCCTACTTTACGACACGTAAAGCATATGATGGGCGCCTTTGGGCACACAACTCGTTGGTGTCCAAACTTCGCACAATTAAAACACTGTAGTTCCTTGCTAATCGCCTTCATAGCCAAAGGACCACTTGATTGTCCTACTATCTGACTTGGTTCACCATTCATCATCTTTGCTTCACCACTAATTGATCCAGTCCATTGCTTCTTCTCTGATCCCGAAGCTTCAATTGGTCCCACCGATGTTGGTAAATCTGGTGTAGGTCTACCCGCTATCACAACCTCATAAACTTGCTGCATATATTCTTAAAACTCAGATCTACTCATGGAGACATGATCAGCCTCTTCAAACTCGTTCTCTGCCATAGGCGAACCAACAACAGAAACTGTCCTTGACTTGACGTGACTGGAGGAAGAGGGGGTGTACCCCTACCTCGTACCACTACAAATACTGCTCTAGTTTGAGCCATATATAGGATATACGCACCTAAACTTATAGGGCTATATATATGCCATATGTATCGATATATATATATTACATCCACACAATCCTTATTACACACATATATATATATCTATGCTGTAGAGATCCATGGCAGAGGTGACGACTCCTCGTACATTCTAACCCAAAACCACACTTAAAACCAAAAACGTTTTAAAACGTCAGACCGCATGTGGATTCTGTTTATTTTACCTATCAGACCTTATTTGCAGGTAGCAAGTGCCATTGTTGTCAACCTGGGCTCTTATACAAAATCTGTAACACTCCGAATCCGCGGGACTCGGGATGCCACATTGGGCGAGGATCTCACAATGGATCTTGACCCTAGCCAGACAACAAGTTCACTGGACCATACTACATGACACTGATAGATATAAAATAAATACATAAAATGGTATAAACTGTACAACCAAAGGTAAAACAACATCATAGCCAAGTATATAAAACGACATCCTCACACAGGAGGTACAAAAGATCATCCTCACGCAAGAGGGAAACACAACAAACCCAAACCAACCACCTAATGTACGAGAGTCCTTGGCCTGTCATCCTGCCAGATCACTCAGCATCGCCTAACCTGTAAACATCTACAACATGGTATGAAACCGTTAGCTAACCATACATATATGAGGTAATGCATAAGCACAAACACAATCATGAAAGATAAAGACATCAGCATGCTATCACACATTTATCCATTTTATCATCTTTATATAATGGTCATTCACTCAAATAGTATATATATATATATATATATATATATATATATATATATATATATATATATATATGTCCATAGATGAAAATATGTAACACGAGGGCGGATACGTCATCGCCTCTAAGCCTACCAGCCATCTGGAGTGGAATCGGTCACACAACCCGTGTACCCTATGGGAATGGTGTTGTGCCCTCCCCGTATACCAGGTCTGGCCTGACTCAAGAGAACCTCCCAGACTCCACGGTGGGATGAAAGGGAAAGGTTATCACATGAACGGATACGAGGCAAACCATATAAATCATAGGTCGGTATAAACGACATCTCATGCTATCATAGCAACACAATAAGCACACACCAGTCATGCAAACACCCAAATATAGGGTTGGTAGCTAAGTAAGTCCTACGGACTTACCTAAACCTCGGACACAGCTCAACCACAACAACCTCCAATCCTGAGAGAGGGCCACTGCCTAATAACAAGGCATAAAGATATATCAACCTCTTTTCATCAAAGGGGGCACACCTAGACCCAAAGGGATCCATAGGGATAATATTCAACCTCAATCAGCATCAACCTAAATCCTTAAAGCTGTACAAGGCATAAACCGATCATAACCTCAACCAAACACATCCTCACACATCTAGCATGATCCTATACACTCATACTAGGAAAGGAGGGAATAAAGGCATCCTAAGGAAGACCTAGAAGCAACACACACCTATAGAACCAAGTGCAACACCAAGCTAGTGCAGGTGACGCAGGGGCGGCTAGGGAATGGTGCAGGGGCGGCTCACTGCTGGCGCAGGGGCGGTCCAGAGATGGCGCAGGGGCGGATGGTGTGCAGAGACACACCACTTCATTTCCTTCTTCACTTATTCCTTCGATCCCTTCACTCCTTCTTTGCCCAACACATATACATACATAAACATACATATATATATACATCAACATAAGCCAATCAAGGCTAGAGCAAGATCCAAACCTAAGGATCCAAGCTAAGATAAGGAAAGAGATGAAAAGATAAAGAGAAAGGGAAGGAAAGAAGAAAAGCCATGGAAGCTTACCACTAAGTTTCCCAGGAGATCAGCACAACTCCATCAAAACCAAAAGCTGGCTAATAAGCTCAGTCACCACAACCATCAACCACAACAAGCAAAGCCATCAAGGATCTCTCACAAACTCAACTAAGGCTCAAAGAAGATCAAGATGATCCAAGGAAGAAGAGAGGAGAGGAAGAAGAGCGTAGGGAGAGAGAGATGAAGCAAGAAAGAGATTGAGGAAACCCCCATCTGAAGGAAGAAGGCATTATAAAGGAGAAGGGGGCAAAAAGCAAAGCTCGAGTCAAAGAAGACGGCTGCAGCCCACCATAAACCGCAGGGGCAGCTAGCCTGGTCGCTGGGGCGGCTCACAGAACCACAGGGGCGGCCAACCAAGGGCGCAAGGGCGGCCCACTATAGATCCAACCAAGGAAAGTAGCTGCGTCTCAACTGAGGCCCAGGTGCGGGATCTCTAGAAGACTAAGGCTCTTACAACACAAGTTCTCTTTGTCAAGAAGAAAGATGGGTCAATGAGGTTATGTATCGACTATCGAGAGTTGAACAAGGTGACGGTCAAGAACAAGTACCCATTGCCCCGTATCGACGATCTCTTGGATCACCTGCATGGAGCTTCAGCGTTTTCGAGGATCGATCTGAGATCTGGATATAACAAGTTGAGGGTAAGAGATCAGGACGTAGCCAAGACGGCATTTCGGACCCGATATGGACACTACGAGTTTGTAGTGATGTCATTCGGTCTCACGAATGTGCCCGCAGTCTTCATGGAGTTTATGAACAAGATCTTCATCGACTTTCTAAACCAGTTTGTAGTTGTCTTCATCGACGACATTTTGGTTTACTCTCGTAGTAGAGAGGAGCATGCACGACACTTGAGGATCGTTCTTCAGGTCTTACATGATAGAGAGCTCTACGCCAAGCTCTCTAAGTGCGAGTTTTGGATGTCCGAGGTAGCATTCCTTGGTCACATTGTTTTAGCTGAAGGGATCAAGGTAGATCAGGCGAAGATCGAGTCAGTAACTTCTTGGCCATCTCCTAAGAACGTCAAGGAGGTACACAACTTCTTAGGATTGGCTGGCTACTACAGACGTTTTGGTGAGGGCTATTTATTTATCGCCCGACCGCTCACTTCCTTGTTGGGATTGGGATGTGTTCTGATGCAGAGGGGTAAGGTGATTGCTTACGCTTCTAGACAGCTGAAGACGTACGAGGAGAATTACCCTACCCATGAACTTGAGTTGGCTGCTGTTGTTCATGCTTTGATGATTTGGAGACATTATTTGTACGGAGCTACGTTTCAGATTTTCATAGACCATAAGAGTCTGAAGTACATATTCACTCAGCGGGAGTTGAATAACCGCCAGCGTAGATGGTTGGAGTTAATCAAGGATTTTGATCTTGAGATCTTATACCACTAGAGAAAGGCTAATGTTGTAGCACATGCCCTTAGTGGGAATACTCCCCGAGAGATGGCGATCGCTAGGCTGACAGCTCAACCACAGTTACAGCGAGATTTGGCATGGCTAGAGATGGATATCCACTTACCGGATTCTGATAGTCAGGTGTCCACCTTGGAGATAGTACCTGATCTGTTGGCCAAAATCCGACAAAAGTAGGAGATTTGTCCAGCTTTGACACAGATCCGAGACCGGATGTCTCGAGGAGAGGCACTACAGTTTGCAGTTGGTGCTGATGGAGTTTTGAGACGTCAGGAGCGTGTTTGCATGCCATCAGATCGAGAGTTGAGACAGAGGATCCTTCAGGAGGCTCACTCTTCACCTTACTCAGTCCATCCTAGTTAGAATAAGATGTATCAAGATATCATACGCTCTTTCTTGTGGGGAGGTTTGAAGTCAGATGTGACGAGATATGTAGCTCAGTGTGTGACCTTTCAGCAGGTCAAGATCGAGCATTATAGAGCAGGAGGCGAGCTACACCCACTTCCCGTTCCTCAATGGAAGTGGGAAGACATCTCTATGGACTTTGTGACCGGTTTGATACCGAGTCGTGGTTTTGATGCTATCTGGGTCATAGTAGATCAACTGATGAAGAACGCACGTTTCATTCCGATCAAGAAAACATGGCCGGTGAGTCGATTAGAAGAGGAGTTCACGAGAAATATAGTGAGACTTCATGGAGTACCTAGGACTATTGTCTCTAACAAAGACGGACGGTTCACTTCGAGGTTTTGGCAGCAAGTTCATGTTGCCCTATGTACGAGTCTGTAGTTCACGACCGCTTATCATCCTCAGACTGAATGTCAGTCCGAGCGGACCATCCAGACTTTGGAGGACATATTGCGAGCTTGCGTGTTTGACTGGGGACAGGTGTTGCCAGATCACCTTCCCTTGGTAGTGTTTTCAACAACAGTTGGCACACATCGATCAAGATGGCTCCTTATGAGGCTTTATATTGACAGAGATGCCGTACACCGTTGTGTTGGGATGAGCCTAGTTGTGCCAGCGGAGTGGCACTTGAGCAGATTCAGGATGACATGGCTCGAGTAGCAGTAATCAGAGAGCGGATGTAAGCAGCACAGAGTTGACAGAAGTCTTATGCAGATAAGAGGCGCAGACCTCTGGAGTTCAGAGTTGGAGCTCAGGTTTTGTTGAGAGTATCCCCGACACGAGGCGTCAGACGTTTCGGTGTCAAGGGGAAGTTGAGCCCCAGATACGTTGGACCATTCAAGATTCTTGAGCAAGTTGGTGAGGCAGCATACAGACTTGCATTGCCACCGAGACTCAAGGGTGTTCACCTAGTTTTCCATGTGTCTCAGCTATGGGAGTAAATACCAGACCCGAGACACATCGTCAGTCACGAGGACCTAGTGATCGAGCCAAACCACACATTTGTAGAGCACCCGGTGGCTGTGTTAGAGGTAGTACGAGACGCTTGCATTCGAAGGAGATCCCGATGATGAAGATACAGTGGTCAATACGAGGAGTGGATGAGGCGACTTGGGAGACAGTGGATAGTATCCAGAGGAACTATCCGGAGTTTTACGTTGAGCTTGTTGCACCGTTAGCATAGTAATTTTGTTTGGTTTTATCTCTTTGTTGCGTTGCGTACGCTTTTTGTGACGTTTTGAGTTACATGCCCCGAGTGGGAATATATGAGTTCAGTTCTGTTCCCGTGTGTTGTTGTGTTTGTTGTGCTTTTGCATGTTTGCGGGACGAAACTTCTTTTTAGGGGGATCTAATATCGGATATTCTATCTATACGTTGGACCATTCAAGATTTTTGCCTTCACCGCCCCCGCGGTGAAGAAGGTCGCCCCTGCGGATGACGACAGATCGTTCCCGATCTTTCTTCCGTTTTTTTTATCTTCCTTCTATAGATAGAATATCCGATATTCTATCTTATGAGCCGGTTTCCCGATCTTCTTTCTAAACCCTAGATGCCTTTCCGTCTATCTTTCCAGTCCATCCCTTTATATTCCCGTATTTTCCTCTTTTTCCCGTTTCTTGCTTACGTCTTCTTCAACCCTAAGAGTTGCAGCCGTCCCCTTGCTTCATGCGACCTTGTTGAACATGTAAGTTCATCTCTTCTGGTTTCTTCCTCACGTTCTTACTGTTGCGGCATGCCTTCTCCTTCTGTTTCGTTTTCTTCTTCGTTGTTCCCTTTTCTTCTTCTCCAAAAATCAAGTTTTATGCTTAATTCTTGTGGAGCATTCCGTTGTTGATCCTTTGTTGTTCCCTGACTCTCTGGAGTTGAGTCTTGACGTGTTGGAATCAAAAGTGTGAACTTTTGTTGCCCTTGCTGTGAGTTATGTCGAAGAGAAGCGAACAAAAACTTGTGTTGAAGAACCGCCCCCGTGCCTGCACAGAGCCGCCCCTGCGCCTCTGTCACGTGCTGCCCCTACGCCTCTGTCCAGCCGCCCCTGCGGTTTTCTCTGTAGTATCTCTCGTCTTTGGTTAGTTACTTTCTTTCTTGCTTTCCTCATTCCTTTCCTTTATCCTTGTGGTTGTTCCTTGTCCCCTGAGTTGTTGTAAGACTAAGGTTGATCCCTTAGCTTGTGGAGATCTCTTAGAGATCGTTGAGACTATAAGTTATAGACTTCTAGCAACCGTTTCATTCCTTATCCATGGTGCTTGTTCGTACAGGATTTCTTTGCTCCTTTGCTGAGGGAAACTGAGATTTCTTGAGTGTTATCTAAGTTGTTGCTGAGACTTTGTGTTATCTTCGAGTAAGGTAAGTCCCTTGGACTTACTTAGCTTCATTCCGCGTAGGTAACATATCGTTGAGACTATAAGTTAGTTTAATTGTATTGGTTTGTTTGTGTTGTTTATCATGTTATAACGGATAACCGGAATAGGATTCACCCTTCGCTACCCTTAACCGGCCCAAGTGTATTATAATCAGGCGGTGACCACTTGTCTAGTTCTACGAGAGACTAGAATGTGCTCTGGTAACCCAGACCCGTAGGTAACATATAGTACTAATCTATTGCTATTGGTAGACGGAAGTGGAGGCGAGTTTCGGGAGAATCTCGTGTGACAAAAGAAGTTGAATTAGTAATAAATAACCTTAATGAAAGATAATAACCGGTTGATGTGTGAGCATGCTATGTATTTTCTTTACCTTATGTGTGTTTGTGCCTTTACGCTCTTGCTAGTACATAGAATTTAGCTAACGGTTTGTACCGTCGTTTTAGATGTTCTACAGGTTCAGGATGCTGCTGAGTGATCTGGATGGTGTTGTCAGCCGAGGTTCCCGTACGTTACAGGACGGGATCGATTTTTGTTCCTTTTGTTGTTTCCCTTTTGTTTTGAACTCGGCTGCGAAGCTTTTGTGTTTTCTTTTGTTTAAACCTTTGGTTTTATGTTAAGTTTTTGTTTTCATTCGTCTGTTCCTTATTGTAAGATCCGTTTGTTTTTGCTCCTCTAAGGGTCGGGACCCATTGTACGGTCCTACCCCGTAGCGCTTCGAGTTCCCAAAACTTGGGGTGTTACAATATGGTATCAGAGCGAGGGTGGCAACAATGACACTCGAAATCTTCTAAAGGTCGGATGGACAAATAAATAGTACCCACAAGGGGTCTAACTTTTTGAAAAGGGGGTTTTGTTTTAAACTTGTCGGTCTGAAATAGATGTACGGGCGACCACCACTACCTCCACGGATCTTAGCCGTGTAGTTTCTTATATGTTGGCCTCTATGTGTTTTTTCTTGGATTTGTTCTTTAGTTGTAGCATGACCTATATATGTAGTCTTATATATCAATCCTTATAGCAGATGGCACCCACTAGAGCTACCGCTGCTATAGGGCGAGGAAGGGGTCGACCAACACTTCCACTTTCCGTCCGTGGACGAGGACGTGCCGGAAGATCTCCACTAGCTAGAGGTCGGGGCCAAGACCTAGTTGCTGATCCGCCTATCACTGAGGCTTTTGCTGAAGAAGTTGTTGAGAATGTTGTTCCTAAGGCTGGGAACGGGACCGCTGTTAGGTCTCGAGCACAGAGAGTGCCGTCGACAAAGTCCCCACAAGTGTCTATCGGAGCTTCTGCATATCGCGACTATGTGCAGAGAGTTGAGGAGGTTATCAAGACTGGAGGACCAGCACCAGTACCGCCAGTTCCTACGAGATCAGTTGAGGTTTCGCAGAGAGTTTCACAGGTTGTTGCCCCACCTGCTGGAGTTGCTGAGGTTGTCAAAGCAACGGCAAAGGCAAAGGAGCCGAAGCCCGACAGTTGGTTGAAGGCTTTCGATCAACTGAAGGTTCCTACTTTCATGGGAAAGACTGGGATGGAGGTGGAGCAGTGGCTAGGAAAGTTGGATACTGCTAAGGAGGCTATCAGTTGCCTAGAGGGATGTCGAGTCAACATAGAACAGACGCTGCTGAAGGATCAAGCTCATTCTTTGTGGAGGACCATTCATAATAAGGTCACCAGTTATGAGCAGATGAAGACGGTGATCAGACATCGCTACTACCGTACAACTATGAGGAGAGACCGTCTCCAGGATTTCCTTGAGGCTGGATTCAAGGATTTGCCTATTGCTGAGATCATTAGTAAGTTTCAGGATGAGTTTTCTCTGTTGGGTCCGTCTGCACCACCTGAGGATCAACATGTTTACCTTTTCTCCCGGAGGTTGAGGGAATCGTCATGCTCTTATCTTGCTGGTTTCCGTTGTGATTCTTTGACGGACTATCAGGATAGAGCTTCTGCTTATGAGAGAAACCGACAGGGTCATAGGAGAGCTTCTCAAACAGGAGGTCCTGAGAAGAGACAAAAGACTGGATCAGCTGGTGCTGAAGCAATTGGCTTTGGGCGTAGTCAGACGCTTGGACGTTCTGGTTTCCAACAGAGTTCTGACAAAGGTCAGTAATGTCATAACTGTAGAGTAGCTGGAGACATCCTAGCTGATTGCAAGAAACCAGCAGTGGCTTGCTTTTCTTGTGGCAAGCCCGGACACAGAGCTGCGTTTTGCCATCTGGGCAAGGCGCTATCACAGTAGGGTTCTTCACCTTCCAGTGTTGTTGAAAGAGGACAAAGATCTCAGTACCACCAGCAGCAGTAGTAGAGAGTTTCTGGTTCTACCGCTGCTCAAGGTTCCACTCCGGGACAAGGGAAAGGTAGAGGACGTGTTGGTGGATCTGAAGACACAAGAGATGCATAAGCCAGAGTGTACGAGTTGAGGAGTGTTGTAGAGCCAACAGCACCAGCAACCACATGTACCATTCATATTAATGGTCTTCTTGTCATATTTCTTTTTGATACCGTGCTACACATTCTTTTATATCTGATGCATGTGTAGATAGATTGGCCTTAGTTACTATAGATGGTAGACTCTTCTTTATAGGATTACCCCATTGGGGTAAGATTCGAGGTACACGAGAGGTTCGCGATTGCCCTATTAGATAGGGAGGTCGCGATTGGCCAGCTGACTTCTTTGTCATGTACTTAGTACATGAAGAAGTTATTCTAGGCATGGATTGGATCGATTGATATCAAACAGTTCTAGAAATCGGCAAGAGGACAGTGACAATAACTACAGATGCAGGCCATGTTGAGATCTTTCGAGGATTGGATCTCGGGAAGACTAGTATAGTCATCGGTGCAGTTCGAGGTGCGAGACTTATCAGTCATGGATGCGAGGCTTTTTGGTGCTTTGCCATGAAGGATAGTACGAGTCCGGATTTGGAGGAGATTCCAGTAGCTTGCGAGTTTGTTGACGTCTTTGTAGAGCCATCATGTTTACCTTCACAAAGGAGTGTAGATTTTGGCATTGAGCTAGAGCCCGGTACAAGACCGATTTCTAAGGCTCCTTATCGTATGACGCCTATCGAGATGCTTGAGTTGAAAAAGAGGCTCGAGGAGTTAGTAGAGAAGGGCTTCATCTGCCCTAGTGTATCTCCTTGGGGTGTACAAGTTCTCTTCGTCAAGAAGAAAGATGGTTCAATGAGTTTATGTAACGACTACCGAGAGCTAAACAAGGTGACGATCAAGAACAAGTACCCATTTCCCCGTATCGACGATCTCTTGGATCAGCTGCATGGATCTTCAGTGTTTTCGAGGATCGATCTAAGATCTAGATATAACCAGCTGAGGGTGAGAGAGCAGGACGTAGCCAGGACGGAATTTCGTACCAGATATGGACACTACGTGTTTGTAGTGATGTCATTCGGGCTCACGAATGCGCCCCCAGTCTTCATGGAGTTGATGAACAACATCTTCATTGACTTTCTAAACTAGTTTGTAGATGTCTTCATTGACGACATTCTAGTTTACTTTCGCAGTAGAGAGGAGCATGCAGGACACTTGAGGATCGTTCTTCAGGTCTTAAAAGATAGAGAGCTCTACGCCAAGCTCTCTAAGTGCGAGTTATGGATGTCCGAGGTAGCATTCCTTAGTCACATTGTTTCAGCTGAAGGGATCAAGGTAGATCCGGCGAAGATCGAGTCAATAGCTTCTTGACCGTCTCCTAAGAACGTCAAGGAGGTACGCAACTTCTTAGGATTGGCGGGCTACTACAGGCGTTTTGTTGAGGGCTTTTTAGTTATCGTCCGACCGCTCACTTCCTTGCTGCGGAAGTTTACGAGGTTCGTATGGTCCGAGCAATCCCTACAGAGCTTCGAGGAGCTGAAGAAGAGGTTGACCTCTGCTCCTATCCTAGCTCAGCTAGAGGGCATTGAGGATTTTGTGGTTTACAGCGACGCATCAAAGCTGGGCTTGTGATATGTTCTAATGCATAGGGGTAAGGTGATTGCTTACGCTTCTAGACAGCTGAAGACGTACGAAGAGAATTACCCTACCCATGATCTTGAGTTGACTGTTGTGGTTCATGCTTTGAATATTTGGAGACATTATTTATACGGAGCTATGTGCTAGATTTTCACAAACTATAAGGGTGTGAAGTACATATTCACTCAGCGAGAGTTGAATAACCGCCAGCGTAGATGGTTGGAGTTGATCAAAGAATTTGATCTTGAGATCTTATACCACCCGGGAAAGGCTAACGTTGTAGCAGATGTCCTTACTAGGAAGACTCCCCGAGAGATGGCGATCACTAGGCTGACATCTCAGCCACAGTTACAGCGAGATTTGGCATGGCTACAGATGGATATCTACTTCCCGGATTCCGACAGTCAGTTGTCCACCTTGGAGATAGTACCTTATCTATTGGCCGAAATCCGTCAGAAGCAGGAGAGTTGTCCACCTTTGACACAAATCTGAGACTGGATGTCTCGAGGAGAGGCACCACAGTTTGCAGTTTGTGTTGATGGAGTTTTTAAACGTAAGGAGCGTGTTTGCGTGCCGTCAGATCGAGAGTTAAGACAGAGGATCCTTCATAAGGCTCACTCTTCACCTTAGTAGTCCATCCCGGTGCGAGTAAGATGTATCAGGATATCATATGCTCTTTCTAGATGGGAGTTTGAAGCCAGACGTGACGAGATATGTTGCTCAGTGTGCGACAAGTCAACAGATCAAGATCGAGCATCATAGACCAGGAGGCGAGCTACACCAACTTCCCGTTCCTCAGTGGAAGTGGGACGAAAACTCTATTGACTTTGTGACCGGTTTAAGACCGAGTCGTGGTTTTGATGCTATTTGAGTCATAGTAGATCAATTGACAAAGACCACACGTTTCATTCCGATCAAGGAAACGTGGCCGGTGAGTCGATTGCCAGAGGAGTTCAGGAGACAGATAGTGAGACTTCCTGGAGTACCTAGGACTATTGTCTCTGACAGAGACGGACGGTTCACTTCGAGTTTCTGGCAGCAAGTTCATGCCGCCCTAGGTACGAGTCTGCAAATCACGAAAACTTATCATCCTCATACTGATGGTCAGTCCGAGCGGACCATCCAAACTTTGGAGGACATGTTGCGAGCCTGCGTGTTAGACTGGGGACAGATGTGGCCAAATCACCTTCCCTTGGTAGAGTTTTTTTATAACAACAGTTGGCACACATCAATCAGGATGGCTCTTTATGAGGCTTTATATTGACAGAGATGCCGTACACCGTTGTGTTGGGATGAGCCTAGTAGTGCTAGGAGTCGATGAGGCACTTGCGTACGAAGGAGATGCCGTACACCGGTGGCTGTCTTAGAGCGTAGTATGGGACGCTTGCGTACGAAGGAGATCCCGATGATGAAGATACAGTGGTCGATGGGAGGAGTGGATGAGGCGACTTGGGAGACAGTGGATAGTATCTAGAGGAACTATCCGGACATTTACGCTGAGCTTGTTGCACCGTTAGCATAGTCCTTTTGTTTCGTTTTTTCCCTTTGTTGCGTTGCGTGCGCTTTTTGTGACGTTTGGAGTTACATGCCCCGAGTGGGAATATATGAGTTCAGTTCTTTTCCCTGTGTTTTTGTGTTTGTTGGGCTTTTGCATGTTTCGGGATAAAATTTCTTTTTAGGGGGACCTAATGTAAGATCCCAATTTTTGCCTTCACTGCCCTCACAATGTAGAAGGCCGCCCATGCGGCCGGCCGCCCCTGCGGCCGAGATATCCGCCCCTGCGGATGACGACAAATCGTGCCCGATCTTTCCTCCGTTCTTTTTATCTTCTATCTATAGATAGAATATCTGATATGCTATCTTATGGGCCGGTTTCCTGATCTTCTTTCTAAACCCTAGACGCCTTTCCGTCTATCTTTCCAGCCCATCCCTTTATATTCCCATATTTTCCTCTTTTCCCGTTTCTTGCTTACGTCTTCTTCAACCCTAAGAGTTGCAGCCATCCCCTTGCTTCCTCCGACCTTGCTGAACGTGTAAGTTCATCTCTTCTGATTTCTTCCTCACGTTCTTATTGTTGCTGCATGCCTTCTCCTTCTATTTCGTTTGTTGTTCTCAAGCTCTCTAGATTGAGTCTTGACGTGTTGGAATCAAAAGTGAAAACTTTGGTTGCCCATGCTGTGAGTTCTGTCGAAGAGAAGCCGACAGTAAATTTTGTCGAAGAACCGCCCCCCGCCTGCACAGACCCGCCCCTGCACCTTGGTCACGTGCCGTCCCTACGCCTCTGTCCAGCCGCCCCTGTGGTTTTCTCTGCAGTAACTCTCGTCTTTGGTGAGTTGCTTTCTTCCTTGCTTTCCTCGTTCCTTTCCTTGATCCTTGTGGTTGTTCCTTGTCCCCTGAGTTGTTATAAGACTGAGGATGAGCCCTTAGCTTGTGGAGATCTCTTAGAGATCGTAGAGAGTAGAAGTTATAGACTTTTAGCAACCGTTTCGTTCCTGATCCGTGCTGCTTGTTACTGATCGTTGAGACTTGAAGTTTTGGTTTTCATTCGTCTGTGACTTGTTGTAAGATCCATTTGCTGTTGCTCCTCTAAGGGTAGGGACCCATTGTACGGTCCTAGCCCGTAGTGCTTCAAGTTCCCAAAACTTGAAGTGTTACACCAGTGAGACATTGCCTATCTGATTCATCTCTAGTTGTTCGTAGGGAGGTTATTCCAAAGCCGACTTATGGGTCAAGAGTCGGATGGTGACAAGGACGCTCCTTCTGTATAGCCAGAGGAGATAGATCCACCAGTTGGTGAGCATACAGATATTACTGCCGATGAGCAGGTAGATCAACCAGCAAACGTACTTGTCGATCCACTAGATGACGACCACATCGAGGCGGCAGAGTTTCATTTTAATGTTCCAGCTGAGGAGCAAGTAGTGCCGCCACAAGAGCCATTTATACCGGCTGATCCGGGTGGTGTCTTTGCAGACACAGGGGCACCATTGATCAGCGATGTGCTGACTTGCTACGCCGGTTACCGTGCTCGCAGTGTCTGGATGGGAGAGGTAGAAAACTAAATCATAGTTGTGACAGATTATGTTACAAATGCTAAATTAATAAATCGTTTAGTTGAATATGCGTTTTTTTATGAAGGAGGACTATAGGAGACCCATGACCGCGTTGCAGCGGATAAAGCACATCGTTGTACTGAGTAGATAGATCTCCGATGTTGAGAGATGCGACCCCACTTCTTTGTTTTCTGTTACATCTCGGAGTGGGTTGACGGATTTGCTTGACGTCTCTTTCTTTGGAGTTTACCACGCCCATATACATGCATTTGTCAAGCAGTGGCATCCACAGACAAGCAACTTCCATCTACTATGGGGTGAGAAGACCATCACCCTCCACGATGTAGCCATCATCCTAGACATTAGTATTGATGGAGACGCCCTATTGACACATTTGTTTGCACGAGAGCGTACTAGGTGGCTAAGTGACATCTTCCATATATCAGAGGTCGAGTCTTGGGGGCACCAGACAGCTCTACATGTCGATCCATTGAGGACAACTTTTGATATTATTCGACACGGCCTAGGCACCCCATCTCTACCTGTCGATTTGGTACGTGATTACCACCGTACAGGAGGCTTGGCTTGGGGCACCGGCGTATAGGCGTACTTGTACTCATACGTATTACAATCACTCTACTTCACTAATTAATAACTTTCATTTTTTATTTTTATTACAAGTCACAAATCTAAACTTTCCGTACAATATGATGTGCAACGCTTCACAAATGAAGGTAAAGACGATCGGAGGCTATACGTCACTGCTTTAGGTAAAAACTTTCATTTAATAAGTCAATTCTTAGTAAGGCACTTCTTAATTTAATAAGCATTTGATAGGAACTTTCATTTTGTATTAATTTTCATTATTTTGTGATTTAATGGTTACAATTCTAGATCTACGCTCACTTCCCGTCATTGGGTTGTTTGGCGGCGGAGGATCCAAGACGTCATGGATCAGCGAGGTGGGCTTCGAGACTTTTTTCCCGAAGACCCCACCTTCCACTCTTGAGAGGCTGAGATTCTTACGCTCACAGTTTGATCAGATGAGAGAGGAGGACATCAAGTTCATGCCTTACGGAGATAGAGTGCTGGACTTCGAGGGCGAGTTTGTTGTTTTCACGTACCAGAGGAAGATCCAGATTGGAGACATCGTCGAGCCATACATGCCGGATCGGGTCCTCCTTCAGTTTGGGTACGTTCAGACAATCCCGCTTGAGAGGATCGTCCTATATTTGGAGCTCCGCCCCTTACTAGAAGTAAGGGGTTTAGGGTCAGATTCCATTCTGCATGCAGATGATCGGTGGGCTGCCAAACACGAGGATACGAGCCAATTTGTGCTTCAGGGTCGGACTAGGGCCCCTGACCTATGGACTGTATCTCAGGACTACATGTCCTTGTTCAGTGAGCGGTGCCATCCATTTCTATTTCCTAGCTCTGCTATACAAACTCCACCAGCACATCATCCTCCTCCGGTTCCTGTTTCAGATACTCGGGTACGTGTTGTTGTATTTATTTGATTGTTTTCAAAGTTCTATACTTTACCTTTTGCGCTGACAAATGTATATTCCAATACAAAGGCTTCATATCATGCAGGCCAGCCTCCGGGATCTTATTAGCCATGGTGCACCGACAGTAGAGAAGCTACATGCGATATATGACGAGTCGGTGGCATAGGAGGTTCATATTGCGCTATCTCATGTCAAGGCGTCGCAGCCCAGACGAGATTGATTTGTGTTTTTTGTGTCTTGTTCTATACTTTACCTTTTGTTGTAAATATTACATTTTATGTGTTGTTTTGCACTTTACCTTACCTTTTTATGTCTTGTTCTATACTTTACCTTTTGCATATGTCTTGCTTTTCCAATTTCTATACTCTCTTCATCAATGATGCTTGTTATCGTGTGATTAGGGTAATGACACTTAATGGAAAAAGAGTAATCGTTGCTCTAAACAATGTAAACAATTGAAAATAACAACAAAACAAGCATTCATGAATTACATATAAACCTACAACAACGAAAAGAACAACAAACCAAGTATCCATGAAGTACATATAACCTAAGAAGAAGAGTCAAGATTGATTGTTACTTTTCTGGGACACTATTTGCGTCGGAGTTCATCGAATAATTTGAATCTATCACGAAATGGTGCATCCCATCTATCAATGCTGGAATCATGTTCACGCCTCCATGTCAAGGTCAAATGTGGTAATGGAGAGTCGGGTTTTATCAAAACCTAAGAAGAAGTGAATGAAAAATTAAAAAAAGTCAATACATTTTGTCATTCTTGAATAAAATGTAATGAAGGAGTTATAAAAGATAATGAAAGAAAACTTACAGCTACAAAGTGATTGCCATCAACACACGTGATTGCACGAATCTCCGTGGGGTTCTTGGTCCTCAACCGTTGTCACAATTGGTAAACATGTCTCGGGACTTGATCCAAGTAAAACCACTATGAAGCGGTAATATGTCGATGATGCCGTGCAAACAAGTGGACACTTCATCCAGTTCTCCGGCCCACAAGGTATAGGATCAATCAAAAAAGTATCCTGAATAACTTCATCACTTGTCCATCGTATAGCCGACTTTTGAAAGAAAACAATTAAAAGTGAAGTTGTTTTCATTTTATCAACAAACAATGGTTAAGGGAAGAAAAGAGATACTTGCATTTGTGTACAAGTCCTGTCACATGAACATCTCTGTAGCCAATTCCTTTCTAACAATCAAGTAATCTTCTTCCGAGTATCACGAAGCCACGGCAAGGGCTCTAAATCCAAAGTGTCCATCTCCTTTAACATCATAGGCTGAAACGATGAAGGGTTTCATGAACTTTTGCATCTGATCACTCTTGAACCGATAGTTGTTAGAACGTCAGGAGGTAATTTTCATAATACGTGGCTCAGCCTCCTCAACCTCAACTTCAGCTACATGTCCTAGTTCGGCCTCTTCAGGTTCGGTCTCCTCAATCTTAAGTTCCGCATGTTGACTTGCTTTTGGTGGACGACCTCGAGTACGTGGATGTGCCGATCCAGAATCATATTCGAACCCACTTGGTTCTCTCCTTGTTGAAAGAATGTCATATTTTGGTGGTCTTTCTTTAGTTCTAACTTTCTACTCTGGTACCGTCAACATTGAATGGCCCGGATGTCTAATATCCTCATATGATGAAGTCATCCGCTCAAGCTCATCTCTACTAAGAAATTTCTTGTCCATTCGCTCCCTAAAGTCATTGAGTGACTTCATGTATGGAGCAATATGGACAACATCATCTTCTAGTGTCAGATCCACTCTTTCCCATTGTACATGCTTCCAATAAGGATGGATCTGATCCAAACATATTGGCTCATGGGCCCTCATAGCAATAAAGAACTTGTGCGCACAAGGCAACCCATGAGCTTTCCTCCAATATGAATCCTTACATGTTATTATGCTCCTAATTTGCTTTGCCTTATTGTAAATCTCAACAATATCAGGAAGCACTCGTTCCTTACTTTGTTTTGGAGCAAATCAAATATTAGCACCCGCACATCCAATAACATCCTCTCGCGTAAAATCTCTATTGATGCTTGAATCTGATCAATCTGGTCATTTACCAACAAGTCAATGTTCTCCATCACCAACTAAAATCCTTGCACGTTAGAACGCAATGTACCCTTCAACAAGGAGTGTGCGGACTCACACCTAACAACCAATATCAATTCAATACACTATTGCACTATGATAATTAGAAAACAAGTGTAAACAATATAGGAATAATAAGTTCTTACGCATTGGTTGTCCTCGTGCCAAAGTGAAGATGCAAGTCGCACCAAATACTCCATCGAACAATTGTATCCTTGTATGAGATTAGTCATGTAGTTTCCAAATACTCCATCAACCTCGGATAACCTTGTCAATGCACTTTCATCTCACCCAAACGCCGCTCGTAACTCTCATGCGATCTAGATTCAATAAGAGCATGGTAGTGTGATGCAAAAACTGCTTGTAATTCCTTTGGACGTGAAACTGCCAAGATCTATGTTGAATGTTTCACTTTATATGAAAGCTGCAAATCATGTGCTTCACATCCGGAAAAAGAACACCGAGTGCACTTATGAGTCCTAGCTCTCTGTCCGTCACAATCACCTCCGGTGTAACATTTTTGCACACATATCGGAGTCTCCGTAATGCCCACTCGTAGTGATTGGCATTTTCCTTGGCCATGAAAACAGATGCTATTGAAAACGTTAACCTCGTGCTAGTGATAACGACAATCTCTAACAACGTCATCTTATACCTATAGAGGGCATATTAAGAGTTTTGTTCGACTTCATACTAAAAGTGCATGAAATATATAAAGAGTCGTAATAACATGTATAATAAAAACTTACTCTTTCATCTTGTACGTCGTGCCTGTTACGCTAGGATTGTGATGCACGCAATAAGCCTTAAATTTATACTCGTTATATTTTTCCTAACTCCTAGCAAACCCACAGTGTATGGGTCGTTTTGTAGTAAGGAATAGTATTCCGAGGTCGAACTCGAAGACTAAGGTGAAATCGAATCGACAAGTGAGCATAGATAGTGTAGAACTAGTCTAATAAAGGAGAAAGGAATAAAGAAATGAAGATCTTAATGTTTTTGGTTTGGTTTTTAGGTGATCAATCAAAGATCACAATTCAGGCAAAATACTAAATTAAACTAACAACTCAAGCTAGCAAATAAAACAAGTAACACAAACACAAAATATGTGATCAAAGAGAGAAAGATGGATTCTAGAGGTCAAGATTTCCGGTTATGGCATTGGACTCAAGCTACTAAAGATTCTAAGGATAAGGCTACGGTGTTGGGAAAGGGTGTTTCACTAATGGAAGCAATTACCGGGTAGGTCTCTCACTTCGCTAATCCTGCATCAAACTCCTATTCCCGGGTAGGTCTCAAGGGGTTAAAGTAGGGAATTCTACACAAACTAGACTCCACTTAAGGGGCAACCCTCTCCTTACCGGGTAAGTCTCGGAAAAGGGAAGTCTCAAGCAATAATCCTAGCGCACTCAATCCAATAGCGGCTTGTGAGGCTCACTACTACCTAGAATTCATCATCTTAGGTGTCTAAGGTCGGAAATCATCGGGTAAATCTCTTCCCTCACTTAGGTTGATAGCATTAGGTGATCCTAAGCTAAATTATGCTTAATAAACACTAGGATTTCAACAACCTAACATCCTAACATACAGATTCATCAATTAAAGAGCAACAGAGAGAAAAATCGGGTGGATCATGCCTAAATCGGCCGATATGGCTGAAGAACAGCCCAATTTTTCTTTCTGGGTTAGGTTTTGTGCATACAAATCATCCTAAACTAACACATAAGTCCATTCTATCATCACCCAAGCCATAACCATCAATCCATCACTCCAGAATCACAATAAACTAGCCAATAATATGCATATCAAGATCCAAAATCATCACACAAGCATACAAGGTTCTCATAGATGGATGATGGTAGATAAGCAAATAAAAACAATAAATCTCAGCTGAATCTAAGTTTAGCAAGACTTACAACCCTTCAAATGAAGTTCCAAAACGTTCCTAACAACTCCTTGCAATAGTTCTTCAATCAAAGACTCCGAAAATCACTCAAAATCACTCAAAAACTCACTATGACTCTAGAGTTAGTGTTCTTCTTCTTCCTCCAATTTTGAGAGAGATTTTTCTTCTTCTCCAAGTCTATCCCCAATCCAATGAGCTGTGAATGAGAGAATGTGGGAGAGGAGAGATGCTCAGTAACAGCTTGCAGGACCACTTATATTCTCCACCAAGAGCAAGGCCGGGCAAAGAGATCGTGGGACACGTGGCTTAAGCTGTTGAAAGCCAAAAATCGACCCAGTCAGGAAAATCGGCCGATTTTCCTGAGTGATGGTCCAATTTTCTTCAACAGAGGGATGTTATGATCGTCTAGCCATGAGTTGCTCCATTGCTTGCACCAATTAGGGTCCTAGTGTCCTTCATTGCTCCAATTATGTTCCTTCAAAGCCTTCGATGTGTACCATCATGAGGCTTGACCCTCGAATGCATCGATTAATGTCCAAAAGATCCCCGAAATACCTACAAAACCGACAAAAGCTCATGTAGACGTCTTTTCTAGAAATATTGCACGAAATGAGTGTAAACGTCTTAAACTAATGTCAAACCGTGCATGAATAACGGGAAAAACTATCTAATTGTATGCCTATACTAACGTCTTAAATCACGTTATCAAAAATACCCCATACTTAAGATTTGCTCGTCCCCGAGCAAGACCCAACTATAGACTAAGAGATGACATGATTTATGCATGCAGAAAAACAACAAAATCTTTTTGGAATTGTGCTTCTAACATTGGATCACCTTCATAGTCACGTTTCATGGCAATGGACAATCAATCATGCATCAAATGAATGAAGGCATGGAAAGACAATTATACTTAACTAGAAAGCATGTAAGAGAGGTGAAAATGAAGAAGTCAAGATGGTCATGAGTATGTCCAATCTAGATCACTAAGTCTTACACACATGCAATTAGGTCACAAGGACTTAGGAAAGAAGAGGATAAGAAATGTTGTGATTAGGTGGGGATTTTTAGGTCATGTGATGCTAATCCGGGAAAGGAACTAACTCCACAATTTCATTTTTGCTCACTTCCCAACAAGTGTATAATTTTCTCCATCTTTTCTTTGTTTTCTTTTCTTTTTCACTCATTTTTGAGACAATGGCATTGGTGTACAAAAGCCGAAACCTTGGTGATTAGCCGTTCTCGGGCTTTTTTATTTTTCGAGGTGCATCCACACCGGGCACACATACCAAAGCTCGTTAGGATTATCGGTTTATTTGACTTTGGCAAGGCACAAACACCCGATTATGTGAATGGTGCCGAGCTACTTGTCATTTAAACCAACATCCCCAAACCTATATTTTTGTTCTACACTTTTCACAACAAATTCAGCACTTCATTCACATTATTCCTTCATTGACAACTTCACCCCACACTTGCTTTTCACACACTTCAACACACTAGCATGCTCCTAGTCCCGGATGGGTCAAAAGAGGTCAAAATTTTCATCAATTGAGGTGCTCAAACAACATGATCAAGATGAGAAGTAGAGAAAGATGAATTGCCTTAATCACTCCTAAATGATGTGCAAGAACTATCATGTAATTTCGAATTTCAATCCTCAATCCAATCAAGATAAACATTCATGATCACAATTCACACATAAGATTCGAGATAAGTACTTCAAGTCCACATATGCATTCATCTATTCAACACATAGGGCCATCCATAGCCAATTCACAAGACAATTTTCATCATAAGGGTCATTCCCAAGCTTAGAAGCACTAAATTTTTTTTAAAATTTTCTGATTTTTTTTTGGATTTTTCGAAGTATGTAAGTACAATGCAAGACGTAATGAAACATGTGACAAAATTAAACTATCCTAGATGCCAATCATGCAAGTGATCATGAAAACCCCACCCCATACTTAGAAACACATTGTCCCTAATGTGCAAACTAAATAAAGAAGTGAAAGAGAGTCCTCACAATGTAAAATTGGTGATGCTTTGGTATTTCGGTTCACATAGAACGATGATGGTGGATGATCGATCAAGGATGGTAGAGAGCTCTAGATGTTCATTATGGTGTCGGAACCCGCGCTTGGCACCGCAAGCCGTCCAAGTTCCACGTCCGCTCCACCCATGCTTGATTGGAGATCATCACTTTCCTTGACAGAAGGAAAAATCGGACCAACTCCCCAGGAAAATCGGCCGATTTCTGTGAAGAACAGGTCGATTTTCCTGGGCGCTTTCTTCCTTGTCTATGTGCTCGGATCTTGCACCTTCTTCTCAACAGTTCCATGAGGTTTTCACATGACCTCCAGCATCTCATCACACATGACAACAACAAGATCTAGCACCCAAAAACACAAAAGAAGAACAAAGCACACCAAGAGTAAGATCACACAAAAAACAAGAAAAACGAAAGGGAAAAATATGTACCAATGGGTTGCCTCCCATTAAGCGCTTCTTTAAGGTCATTAGCTTGACCAAATTCAGGAGCGTTTCACTCAAGGTGAAGCGGGGCAATCACTTCCATCGGGGCTTCCAGAATGTACTTCTTCAAACGGTGCCCATTCACCTTAAAGTTACCACAATGATCTCCTCCTATCTCCACCGCTCCATGAGAAAAGACCTTCTTCACAACATAGGGACCCGTCCATCTCGACTTGAGCTTTCCGGGGAAAAGCCGCAGCCTCGAGTTGAAGAGAAGCACTAAGTCACCCTCATTCAACTCCTTTGGGATGAGGCGCTTGTCATGCCAATGCTTGGTCCTCTCCTTGTAAATCCGGGCATTTTCATAAGCATCCAACCGGATCTCCTCAAGGGCGTTCATGTCTAGCAACCTCTTCTCACCGGCCTCCTTGAGGTCAAAATTCAGCCACCTTATGGCCCAATATGCTCTATGCTCCATCTCCACCGGAAGGTGGCAAGACTTGCCATAGACTAGCTTGTAAGGAGTGGTGCCAATCGGTGTCTTGAAAGCGGTTCTATATGCCCACAAAGCATCATCGAGCTTCATAGCCCAATCTTTTCTCGTCCTAGAGACCGTCTTCTCAAGTATCCCTTTTATCTCCCGGTTGGAGATCTCCACTTGGCCACTAGTTTGAGGATGGTAAGGTGTTGCCACCTTATGAGTCACCCCATACTTAGCCAAAAGTGCTCCAAATGTCCTATTAGTGAAGTGCTTCCCTCTATCACTTGTGATCACCCTTGGTGTTTCAAACCTAGGAAAGATCACTCTGTTGAAGAACCGCACCACCACCTTGGCATCATTAGTGGGAGAGGCGATTGCCTCCACCCATCTCGAAACATTGTCTACCGCCAATAGGATGTAGAGTTTGCCACATGAAGAAGGGAATGGTCCCATGAAGTCCACACCCCACACATCAAATATCTCTACCTCTTGTATGTTGTTCAAGGGCATTTCATTCCTCCTTGAGATGTTGCCCGTCCTTTGGTAAGCATCACAAGCTACCACAAAGTTTTGCACATCCTTGAACAAACTTGGCCAAAAGAAGCCCGATTGCAACACCTTAGCACATGTCTTGTGTGAGCTAGCATGCCCGCCACATGGCAAGGAATGACAATGGCGGATCACACTCTCCACCTCATCCTCCGGTATGCATCTCCTAAAGACTCCATCCGGCACTCTTTTGAACAAAAGTGGTTCACTCCAATAGTAATGCCCTCACATCTTTGAAGAACTTCTTCCTTTGGGCATACGACAAACCGGGAGGCACATCCTCGCACACAAGATAGTTCACAATGTCGGCATACCATGGCTCACTTCCTCTAGACACTTAGAACAAGTACTCCTCCACCAATTGCAATTGCTCATCCCGGAATGAGTCATTAATCGGGATGTCATCTTTCTCAAGCTCTAATGGTAGGAGTCTACTAAGGTGATCCGCCAAAGAATTCTCGGACCCCTTCTTGTCCCGGATTTCCAAATCAAACTCTTGAAGAAGAAGGATCCACCGAATCAATCTAGGCTTGGCATCCTTCTTTGTAAGGAGATAACGGATCGCAGCATGATCCGTGTACACAATGACCTTCGCTCCAACAAGATATGAGCGGAACTTCTCAAATGCATACACCACCGCTAGCAACTCTTTCTCGGTTGTGGCATAGTTAAGTTGGGCATCATCTAGCGTCTTGCTAGCATAATAGATGGCATGTGTGCGCCCATCCTTCCTTTGTCCTAAAATAGCCCCAACGGCCACATCACTTGCATCACACATCACTTCAAATGGTAAGCTCCAATCCGGAGGTTGCATGATGGGGGCGGAGATCAAAGCATCCTTTAACCTACAAAAAGCTTCAAGGAAATCCTTGGAGAAAACAAACTCAACATCTTTCATTAGTAGGTTAGTAAGAGGCTTAGAAATCTTAGAGAAATCTTTAATGAATCTCCGGTAAAAACCGGCATGCCCTAGAAAGCTCCTTACCCCTTTCACCGAGGTTGGTGGTGGCAACTTCTCTATCGTTTCAATCTTGGCCCTATCAACCTCAATGTCACGGTTGGACACCAAGTGTCCCAACACAATACCTTCACTTACCATGAAGTGGCATTTTTCCCAATTTAAGACAAGATTTGTCTCCTCACATCTCTTAAGCACTAAAGACAAGTTAGCTAGGCAATTATCAAAGGAAGATCCATAAATAGAAAAGTCATCCATAAACACCTCCATGATATTCTCAATATATTCAGAAAATATGGCCATCATACACCTTTGAAAGGTGGCAGGTGCGTTACACAACCCAAATGGCATTCTCCTATATGCAAAAGTTCCCCATGGACATGTAAATGTGGTTTTTTCTTGGTCATCAGGGTGGATAGGGATTTGGAAGAATCCACTATAGCCATCTAGGTAGCAAAAATGAGAGTGTTGAGCTAATCTCTCTAGCATTTGGTCAATGAAAGGAAGAGGGAAATGATCTTTCCTAGAGGCCACATTTAGTTTCCTATAGTCAATACACATCCTCCATCCCGTAACCGTCCTAATTGGGATTAGTTCATTGTTCTCATTAGTTACTACGGTCATCCCACCCTTCTTAGGAACCACATGTACGGGACTAACCCACTTACTATCCGAAATAGGGTAGATGATTCCCGCATCTAGCAACTTAATGATATCTTTCTTGACTACCTCTTTCATTATAGGATTCAATCTTCTTTGATGTTCAATAGAGGGTTTATGGTTATCTTCCATCATTATCTTATGCATGCACAAAGAGGGCTTAATGCCAACAAGGTCATCAATGGTGTATCCTATTGCCTTTCTATGCAGTTTTAATTCATTCAACAATCTATTAAGCTCATCATCATTCAAAGATGCATTCACAATCACCGGATAAGTAGAATTTGAACCAAGGAAAGCATACTTTAAATGAGAAGGAAGAGGTTTAAGATCAAGTTGAGGAGGACCTTTTTCGGTTGGAGATGATCCATACAATGTAGGTTGAGATGATTGCAAAGCCATGGAAGCCTCCCCTAAGTCCCTTGATGATTGCTCACAAGCAAGTGGATGATACTCAAAAGACTCAAGAAAATCGGCCCATTCAGGAAAATCGGCCGATTTTCCTGAGTGTAGGTCGATTTGAGTTTCTGTATTTGCAGAATTTGATAGCACTTCAGGATAAGTCCAAAAATCGGCCGATTTGGCCCTCTCTGGCCGATTTTTCTGCCTGCTTCTCTCTTCTTCTAGTACTTCAAATCCAACACTTGGTAGCTCGTCCAATGCATTCAAGGTCTTGATCACTTCATTGCTACTCTCCTCAACTCCTTCCTCCATCAAACTTGAGCTATGAACCTTCTCAAGTGGATCCTTGAGCAAGATTGAGCTCACAACCTCTCTAGACTCCTCTTCCTCAACAATGTTGAAGACATCTTCACCTAGAGCTGGCCCCTTCACCATTGTGGATAAATTAAACTTGATGTTGTCTTCTCCAATGTTGAAGGAGAGAATTCCATTCTTGCAATCCACCAAACATCTGGAGGTAGCTAGGAAAGGTCTCCCCAAGATGATAGGAACCGGATAGTCCGCTGGGATGTCCAAAACAACGAAGTCTATGGGCACATAGAACTTCCCTAGTTGCACCGGAATGTCTTCCAAGATTCCAACCGGATGAGTGATTGAGCGGTCCGCCATGTAAAGGGTCATCTTGACCAGCTTTGGCTCTCCTAGCCCAACCTTGTTGCAAAGTGCAAGCGGGATGATGCTTACACTTGCCCCAAGATCACATACGGCGTCATACTTCACTTCTCCTACTCCGATTCGCACACAAAAGGATCCCGGATCTCTTAGCTTAGGAGGCATCTCCTCCTTCATCGTTTGAATCAAATCCGAGGATCTCTTTGTCATCCTTACTTCCCCATACTCCTCCAACTTCCTCTTGTTGGAGAGTATTTCCTTCAAGAATTTGCCATATGCCGGTATACCTAGAATAGCATCCATGAACGGAATGTTAATATGCAATTTAGACATAAGTTCAAGGAATTTACCAAAGTGTTTGTCCAAACGAGCTCTTGCTCGTGATTGTGGGAATGGTAGTGGTGGCTTGTATGGAGGTGGCGCCACATATGATGGCTCATCTTCCTTGCTCTTCCCTCCATATTCTTGCAATTGCTCTTCTTCATTAGCCACTTGCTTCCCTTTGTCATTTCCCTTAGGTAAGGGATCCTTCATACTCAACCCACTCCTAGTTGTAATGGCCAACACTTGGCCTCTTGGGTTGTCTTCGGTTCTTCCGGGAAGCTTTCCCGGATCTCTATGAGCTTCACCCACCTTTTGGAACACTTGTGCTTCCAAAACCTTTTGAGCCTTAGAAATAGAAGTCACCGTGCTCTCAAGACCACTCAACCTTCCAAGCAATTGCTCAAACATCATTTCGGTTCTATCCTTTGGAGGTTGAGTGAATCCGGGTGGAGGTTCTTGTGAAGCCTTTGGTGGTGGAGTTGTGCTTGTGGAAGCGGGAGGGATCAAGGCTCCATCCGGGTTAGAATAGGAAAACCCGGGATGGTTGTGGTTAGGCCGGTAATTGTTGAATTGCCGGTTGTTGTTGAAATTCCTTGGGCCTTGATAGTTGTTGTAATTGCCCCTTCCCATGTAGTTCACATCTTCCTCTTTGGAAGACAAATTTGCTTGAACTTGCACTTGAGGGGTTGCTTGGTTCTTCAAAGTTGTAGCACACAACTCCCTCAAAGACTTTAGCTCGTTGTTGATGGCGTCAAGCTTGAAATTGCTCATGGTGACTTCACTCACCTCATATGCTCCCGCTTTCCTCCCTTCACTCTTCCTATAGGAGTACTTCTCAATCACCAAAGCTTGTTTCTCTACAAACTCCCAAGCTTCATCTACATTCTTTTCCATGAAAGTCCCACCGGAAAGAGATTGGAGCTTGACTTGGCTATCTTCATCAAGTCCTTTGAAGTAGATCTCCAATAGCTCAATTTTCGGTAGACCATGGTGTGGACAATCTAGGAGAAGGTCTTTGAACCTCTCCCAAGACTTGAACAAGCTTTCTCTATCCTTCATCACGAAGGCATTGATCTTCCCTCTTAACTCGGTAGTCTTGGAAGGTGGGAAGAACTTAGTCAAAAACTCGGTTGTCATTTCCTCCCAAGTACTCACTCGCCCTTGTGGAATAGATTAATACCAAGCTAAGGCTTTATCCTTAAGTGAGAAGGAGAAAGCCCTAAGCTTATGGTTGTTGCTCTCCAAGCTAGGCGGTCTAAGAGTCTCCATCAAGATCTCATAGTTCATCAAGTGTTGATGAGGAGACTCTCCTTCCATCCCTCCAAATTGATTATGCCGGATCATTTGTAGAACTTGAGGGCGGAGCTCGTAATTATGGGTTGCGGGATCTCCTATGTTCACACCCGGACGGTGTGCTCTTTGTGCCGGATCCATGCGTCGCCCTAATGTTTGTGGCTCCTCAATAGCAATGGGCACAACCCGAATATTCGCCGCCGGCTGCGGTTGTGGTGGAGGAGGTGGAGGTTGTTGACGATTAAGCTCTCCTTGCACAAGAGTTTGCCTAATCTCTTCAATCTCCCTCCTAGTTGCTTCTTGCCTCTCATTGGCAAGTCTCCTTTCTTCCTCCAAGAGCTCATCTCTTAGCCTAATTTGCTCTAAAGCCTCATCCAACTCAGCTTGGAGATCTCTTCCGGCCATCTCTTTCCCTTTTCTAATGCTCTTGGATCTAGATCTAAGGGTTTTCTCCGGTTCGGGGTCGAATGGAGCTAAATCCTTGCCACGAGATCTTTGCATACACCTAAAGAGTGAGAGATGTCCTGAAAAGCAAAGACACACACCAAAAGAGATCAAAAGCAACAAGAAAGATCTACACTATAAACAATCACAAAAATGATTCGATCTAGACCAAGTCCCCGGCAACGGCGCCAAAAACTTGTTACGCTAGGATTGTGATGCACGCAATAAGCCTTAAATTTATACTCGTTATATTTTTCCTAACTCCTAGCGAACCCACAATGTATGGGTCGTTTTGTTGTAAGGAATAGTATTCCGAGGTCGAACTCGAAGACTAAGGTGAAATCGAATCAACAAGTGATCATAGATAGTGTAGAACTAGTCTAATAAAGGAGAAAGGAATAAAGAAATGAAGATCTTAATGTTTTTGGTTTGGTTTTTAGGTGATCAATCAAAGATCACGATTCAGGCAAAATACTAAATCAAACTAACAACTCAAGCTAGCAAATCAAACAAGTAACACAAACACAAAATATGTGATCAAAGAGAGAAAGATGGATTCTAGAGGTCAAGATTTCCGGTTATGGAATTGGACTCAAGCTACTAAAGATTCTAAGGATAAGGCTACGGTGTTGGGAAAGGGTGTTTCACTAATGGAAGCAATTACCGGGTAGGTCTCTCACTTCGCTAATCCCGCATCAAACTCCTATTCCCGGGTAGGTCTCAAAGGGTTAAAGTAGGGAATTCTACACAAACCGGACTCCACTTAAGGGGCAACCCTCTCCTTACGGGGTAAGTCTCGGAAAAGGGAAGTCTCAAGCAATGATCCTAGCACACTCAATCCAATAGCGGCTTGTGAGGCTCACTACTACCTAGAATTCATCATCTTAGGTGTCTAAGGTCGGAAATCATCGGGTAGATCTCTTCCCTCACTTAGGTTGATAGAATTAGGTGATCCTAAGCTAAGTTATGCTTAATAAACACTAGGATTTCAACAACCTAACATCCTAACATACAGATTCATCAATTAAAGAGCAACAGAGAGAAAAATCGGGTGGATCATGCCTAAATCGGCCGATATGGCTGAAGAACAGCCCGATTTTTCTTTCTGGGTTAGGTTTTGTGCATACAAATCATCCTAAACTAACACATAAGTCCATTCTATCATCACCCAAGCCATAACCATCAATCCATCACTCCAGAATCACAATAAACTAGCCAATAATATGCATATCAAGATCCAAAATCATCACACAAGCATACAAGGTTCTCATAGATGGATGATGGTAGATAAGCAAATAAAAACAATAAATCTCAGCTGAATCTAAGTTTAGCAAGACTTACAACCCTTCAAATGAAGTTCCAAAACGTTCCTAACAACTCCTTGCAATAGTTCTTCAATCAAAGACTCCGAAAATCACTCAAAATCACTCAAAAACTCACTATGACTCTAGAGTTAGTGTTCTTCTTCTTCCTCCAATTTTGAGAGAGATTTTTCTTCTTCTCCAAGTCTATCCCCAATCCAATGAGCTGTGAATGAGAGAATGTGGGAGAGGAGAGATGCTCAGCAACAGCTTGCAGGACCACTTATATTCTCCACCAAGAGCAAGGCCGGGCAAAGAGATCGTGGGACACGTGGCTTAAGCTGTTGAAGGCCAAAAATCGACCCAGTCAGGAAAATCGGCCGATTTTCCTGAGTGATGGTCCAATTTTCTTCAACAGAGGGATGTTATGATCGTCTAGCCATGAGTTGCTCCATTGCTTGCACCAATTAGGGTCCTTGTGTCCTTCATTGCTCCAATTATGTTCCTTCAAAGCCTTGGATGTGTACCATCATGAGGCTTGACCCTTGAATGCATCGATTAATGTCCAAAAGATCCCCAAAATACCTACAAAACCGACAAAAGCTCGTGTAGACGTCTTTTTTAAAAATATTGCACGAAATGAGTGTAAACGTCTTAAACTAATGTCAAACCGTGCATGAATAACGGGAAAAACTATCTAATTGTATGCCTATACTAACGTCATAAATCACGTTATCAGTGCCCATTATGATGACATAAAGAAATAGGTTGAGGAGATGTCTTGAATCCAGATGCATGATGAAAAAATCTAAAACATCTTCCGATTCCGAGCATCTTCTCTCGTTGACGTAATAACGATGTTGCTCTAACATATGGAGTGCTTGTTGGAGAGGACTTCGCCCTTTGGCTTGTAGCTTCCTAATCTTCAGTCCAACATTGTACATTTGTGTTATTGTGCTGGCATTGTAGGGGTCATCTAACTTTATTGACTTCAAAATATTTCTCGGCTTGAAACCCGACCTGATAACGTGATTTATGACGTTAGATTGGGAATTCATTTAGATAGTTTTTCCCATTATTCATGCATGGTTTGGCATTAGTTCATGACGTTTACGCTTAATTTATGCATATTGTCGAAATAGACGTCTACATGAACTCTTGTCGGTTTTGTAGGTATTTTGGGAGCTTTTGGATCTTAATTGATACATTCGAGGATCATTCCTCGTGATGACACACTTCCGGACTCATTAAGAAGCAAGCTAGGAGCAAAGGAGAACACATAGGACCTTGTTGGTGCATGCCTTGCACCAACTAAATGCTTGATGATCAAAAGGAAGCTGAACAGAGGATTCCACGGTCCAGAGGTCGTGGTTTTGGCCGTGGTTCTCTCTCGACACTTGTGACAGCTGTCCCACGATCTCCATAACCGACTCTTGCTCTTGGTGGAGAATATAAGTGGTCCTGCAGGCTGTTACTAGGGGATTCTCTCCCACACTCTCTCATAACACATCAATCAATTGGTGGATAGACTTAGAGAGGAAGGAAAAACACTCTCATTTTTGGGAAGAAGAAGAACAACATTTATCTTAGAGTTTTCATAACTTTTGAGTGATTTTGGAGTGACCTTAGTTGAAGACATTTGCAAGGATTGTAAGGAGCAATTTGTACCTTCTTTTGAAGTATTGTAAGTCTTTCTTAATCTTATATTCAGCTAAGTTTCTTGTTTCTACTTGTTTCATTTCTCGTTCATTTCATTTTCTTTCTATGGAAGCCATGAATGTTTGCTTGTTGAGTTTGAATGTTAAAATGCATGTTTTTGGCTAAATCGTTGTGATTCTAGGGTAATGGAATGATGGTTATGGCTTGGACTTTGATAGAATAGACTTGAATGTACCTTTGGATGAATTGTTTGCTCGAACCTAACCTCTGTTACAAACCACGGTTTGTTCTTGCCTAACCACGGCCGTGGTTTTGGATTATCGGCCCGTTGTTTTCTCTGTTGTGCTTGTATTGATAAATCTGAATGTTAGGATGTTAGATTGTTGAAATCCTAGTGTTTGTTAAGCATAATCTAGCCTAGGGTGACCTAACTCTAGTAAACTAAGTGAGGGACGAGACCTACCCGGTAATTCCCGATCTTAGATACCGAAGATGATGAACTATAGGTAGTAGTGAGCCTCATAACCCGCTATTGGACTGAGTGTGCTAGGGTTGTTACTTAGGACTTGCCTTCCCGAGACTTACCCGGTATGGAGAGGTTTGACCCCTAGATAGCAATCCGGTTTGTGTAGAATTCTTAACATTAGGCTCCTAGAGACTTACCCGGTGATAGGACCTTAGGTGCAGGATTAGTGGACCGTGAGACCTACCCGGTGATTGATCCCAATTGAGAAACACCCCCTCCCAAACCTATCATAGCAAATCCAAGGATTGATTAGAAGCTTGAGTCCAATGTCATAACCGGAAGTCCTAACCCCTAGAACCCGCTTTTCTCTCTTTGATCATATATCTTGTGTTTGTGTTGCTCATTTGTGTTGTTAGCTTGATTTGTTAGTTTGTTTTATAATCATGCATTATTCGTGATCTTTGTTTGATCACCACAAAAACCAAATCCAAAATATTATGATTTTCATTTCTTTATTCCTTTCCCTTTTCTTAGACTAGATTTGCACTTAATCACTTGCTTGATTTGATTTCACCTTAGTCTTTGTGTTCGACCTCGAAATACTATCCTTGCTACAAAACAACCCATACACTGTGGGTTCGCTAGGAGTTAGAAAATTATATCGAGTTATAAATTTAAGACTTTTGTGCTATACATTTCTAGCGTTAACAAGTTTTTGACGCCGTTGTCGGGGACTAGGTCTAGATTGAATCATTTTGTCTGATTGTTTATAGTACAGGTCTTTCTTGTTGCTTTTAATCTTGTTTGGTTTGTGTCTTTGAATTTTCAGGACATCTCTCACTCTTTAGGTGCATGCGAAGATCTCGTGACAAGGATTTAGCTCCATTCGATCGTGAACTGGAGAAAACCCGTAAGACTAGATCCAAGAGCATTAAGAAGAAGAAGGAGATGACCGGAAGAGATCTTCAAGATGAGTTGAATGAGGCCTTAGAGCAACTTAGGCTAAGGGATGAAGCCTTGGAGAATGAGAGGAGATTTGCCAATGAGAGGCAAGAAGCAACTAGGAGGGAAATTGAAGAGATTAGGCAAGCTCTTGTTCAAAGGGAACTTAATCGTCAACAACCTCCACCATCACCACCGCAGCCGGCGGTCAATGTTCGGTTTGAGCGATCATCATTGAGGAGCCACAAACGGTAGGGCAACGTATGGATCCAGCCCAAAGAGTGCACCATCCGGGTGTAAACTTAGGAGATCCCGCAGCCCATGACTATGAGCTCCGCCCTCAAGTGCTACAAATGATCCGGCAATCAATTTGGAGGGATGGAAGGAGAGTCTCCTAATCAACACTTGATGAATTATGAGATCTTGATAGAGACTCTAAGGCCACCTAGATTGGAGAATACCAACCATAAGCTTAGGGCTTTTTACTTCTCACTTATGGATAAAGCCTTGGCTTGGTATCAATCGATTCCACTAGGACGTGTCAGTACTTGGGAGGAGATGACAACCGAGTTCTTGACAAAGTTCTTCCCACCTTCCAAGACAACCGAGGTAAGAGGGAAGATCAAAGCCTTCGTGATGAAGGATAGATAGAGCCTATTCAAATCTTGGGAGAGCTTCAAAGACCTCCTCCTAGATTGTCCACACCATGGGGTACCGAAGATAGAGCTATTGGAGATTTATTTCAAGGGGCTTGATCAGGATAGTTGACTGAGATATTTTCCTAAGGTCGTTTATATCCTGTAAAAATAATTTCCGAACTCAACACTAAAGCAAGTATAGTGATAAAGTAACGGTCGAACCCAAGACAGTTTGTGTTATTTTATTAAATTCAATTATTGATTATGGGAGAAAGTAACAAAAGGGGGGGGGTTGGAATGAGTTGATGCACACAAAACTAAAGAGCAATTAAAAGAGATTGATAAGATAATAATGAGTGAATCTACACTAGGTTGAATCTTAGCATGCAATTACTACTTTGGTGAGTTCCTTTTACAAGTTTCAAATAATGTTCCCGTCTTGATCATATGTATGTGTTGAGCCAACCGGCATCAACACAACTTAACAAGTTAGTGTTCCGTAAACCTACAAGAACAAGTCACAAATTAGCTTTCAAACAAAGACTAAGGGATATAAAGAGAAGATTAAAACCGTTAAACTAATCTTTATAGTTGTGTTTCTTTTCCTTCAAGCTATTACAACCTGTTATTAATTAAAGGTTACTACTAGACTAAAGACCCGAACCCGGAATCTATTAATCCTAATTGTTTGCATGCACTTAGAACCTAAGGTGATCAATCTTAAGTGATAATGAAAACATGCAATTTAGATAAATGAAGCCCATGAAACAAAAAACATTATTGAATAAAACTTATATTAAAAAGGGAACTTACAACCAAAGTAATAATGCAGCCTCAAATCAACCAAATGTAGCAAGGCAACTTAGAAGCTCATTACAAAGGAAGCAAGAGAGAATAAAAGTGGGAAATGATGGATGATTCTAACAATCAACCATGGGTCTATTTATACTACAAATGGCACTAAATGGGAGTAAATGGTCAGACAAAACAGCCACCTTTAATGCCATGAAGGTGGTGTAAACAGCCAAAGTAAAGCCTTTGTCGCTGAACCGCAGGGGCGGCCTTCAGATCCACAGGGGCGGTTCAGGAGAAAACGTTTGATCTTCTTCGTGGCCGCAGGGGCAGCCTGGCAGTTCCACAGGGGCGGATCATTAATGATCTTCAAACGCCTTACTTTTCAACTTTTTGTCGCTTCAGATGCCGAGCCGCAAGGGCAGCCCAGTGTCAACGCAGGGGCGGTGACACTGACTCTTCAGCTTCACAGCTCCATAGGGTGAGACGCAGGTAGAGGTGCAGGGGCACCGGTCTTCGCTTTTTTAGGATAAGTCACCGCAGGGGCGCCAGGGAGTGGTGCAGGGGCGGCGACAACCTTCGTTCCTGGCGCTGGCGAACGCGAAGGCTTGCCAAGCCAACTGCTAAGCCTCGAGCTGCTGCTGCTGAGCCTCCTGCCACGCATCCTGCCTCCGGTGAAAGTGGGAGGTCATGGAGGAGGCGAAGCTCGTCTTCCAGTTCTACTACTACTCAAGCATGGTCCGTTGGTACTCGGTCTGCCATGCCTGATGCTGGGTGGTCAAGGCCGACATCTGAGCCTGAAGGCTTGCAAGTGCCGGATCATCATCCGGTGCTGCGGTGGGCATCTCCTCGTCCTCCGGTATGGGCATGTGGTGCTCATAATGAGCCCGGCTGGAGCTCGCAGTGTGCCTCTCAACAATGTCCACCTAAGGCCGGCTCGGCACGAAAGGGTCAGCCAGGATGAAAATCTTGGAGAGCTCGTCTCCAAGTGGAAGTGGCCGGGGAAGGTATGTGATATGGCTCTCATCTGCAAATCAGAGCCAAAATAGGTTGTCCCCATCCCTCTTGAGGAGCTTGCACCTCCTCAGCATCCCCTCTCTGTAGAGAGGCGCCTCCAACCCGTCCTCTAGGCCGGAAAGATCCATAACTTGTGAGGCGATCAAGGAGATCACCCCACCGCCAAAATTGTCCCTTGGCTCGTTCTTCCTAATCCGCTTCAAAGCGGTAAGTAAGAGGTACGGCCAATCCATCACCCTCTCGCTCATCGGAAGGCAGGCATAGTGCAGTGGAAGGTCTTTGAGAGCGACCTTGTTCTCCTCCTTGTGTCCACAGAAGACACTCATGATGATCTTTGACAGGAGCCTCAAGCAAGGGTTAGTGAGTTTGTTGGAGTACTCACCCCCGGCATGAAACTCGGATCCTGTGGCAGCCTACACAAAATCGCATAGGTCCGGTGTCGGGACTGTCTCCCACCAGTTCTTTGAGGGGTTGAGATTCACTCCAAAGGTTTCCTGCATCTAGAGGTAATCAACGGTGTACATCCTTTTGTTGAACTTGAAGGTAAGTCCAACACACACGTGATCCTCCTTCTCCATGGTGAAGGTGGCTATGAACTGGCGGCTGAGCTCGGGATACGTTTGAGCACTCCTCTATAGAAAGTCTCCGAGCCTAGCATTGTTAAGGAACGACTGGATGCTCTCCAACATGTGTAGCCTTCTCTAAGGTAGGAACGTGCAAAAACCGAGTTGCATACACAACCCGACTTGCACAATCCTATAGCGAGTCTTCTCAGCCTCCGACATCTTGGACTTCCTTTGTGGTTCCATTCTTGTAGTTGATTGATTAAAGAAATTAGCAACTTTCAAAAACAGAGAAAAAAGACGAACCCTTTGTTGTGTTTTCCGCAGGGGCGGCTGGAAGATGCGCAGGGGCAGTAAGGCGAAGGTGAGGCAGCTTGCAGGCGCAGGGACGAGAGAAGTACAGAAGGAGATTTTGGATAGCTACGAAGGTGGTGGCTCTTGGGGGTGTTCCGGTGGCTTCTTGCTGGTGGAGACGTCGCCGAAGGAGCTCAGAGTGGAGGGAAGAGAGTGTGTGAGGGTGGAACGTGTTGGAGGGTTAAAGAATGTAGACGGTGTTGGTGGTAGTGAAAGCTGGTGGCGCAAGGGCATGGTGAGGGCATCGTCTGGGTTGTCGGAGGTGGCGCATGGGCGTTTGTAGAGGGTGGTGTGTGAGGGTTTGATGAGGGCGCAGGGGCGTGAGCTTTGAGAGAGGTAAGGTGCATGGGACAGTCGTGGTTGGTGAGGAGAGAGAGTGAGTGGGCGGGGTAGGTGTAGGATATTTTGAGTTTTCTTTTTTTTTTCTTTTCTCGGTAAAACCGCAAGGGCGGGGACTTGTCACCGCGGGGGCGGTGACAAGGAAGAGGAAGGCGTAGGCTCAGCGCCAGGGGCGGTGCTGAGGATGCGTGTCAAGGATGGCCGCCGTAGAGGCGGGGCTTGTTGCCGCGGGGGCGGTGGCAAGGGCTTTTGCAGACGCAGGCCCAACACCGGGGGCGGCGCTGGGTAGGGGTATCACCGCAAGGGCGGGAACACTAGGCCGCAGGGGCGGTTTTTTGACAGAGGCTCCTCTTCTTATTCCTTCGGGTTGCCTCCCGAACAGCGCCTTTGTTTTACATCGTTTGCTCGACATAAGGGTTCTACTCCTCTGACTGTGCCTCCTCCAGCACCATCTCATCAATTCGATCGGTCTTTACTCTTTTAAGGTAGGGTTTTAGCCTTTGTCCGTTTACCTTGAACACCTTCTGCGTTTGGGGATCATAGAGATCCACAGTGCCGGTGACTTCTTGTTGGTGGAGACGTCGCCGGAGGAGCTCAGAGTGGAGGGAAGAGAGTGTGTGAGGGTGGAACGTGTTGGAGGGTTAAAGAATGTGGACGGTGTTGGTGGCAGTAAAAGCTGGTGGCGCAAGGGCGTGGTGAGGGTGTCGTTCAGGTTGTCGGAGGTTGCGCAGGGGCGTTTGCAGAGGGTGGTGTGAGGGTTTGATGAGGGCGCAAGGGCGTGACCTTTGAGAGAGGTAAGGTTCAAGGGAGAGTTTTGGTTGGTTAGGAGAGAGGTTGAGTGGGCGGGGTAGGTGTAGGGTATTTTGAGTTTTTTTTCTTTTCTGGGTAAAACCCCAGGGGCGGGGACTTGTCACCGCGGGGGCGGTGACAAGGAAGAGGAAGGCGCAGGCTCAGCGCCTAGGGCGGCGCTGAGGATGCGTGTCAAGGATGGCCGCCGTAGGGGCGGGGCTTGTCGCCGCGGGGGCGGTGGCAAGGGCTTTTGTAGACGCAGGCCCAGCACCGGGAGCGGCGCTGGGTAGGGGTGTCACCGCAGGGGCGGGAATACTAGGCCGCAGGGGTGGTTTTTATGATAGAGACTCCTCTTCTTATTCCTTTGGGTTTCCTCCCAAACAGCTCCTTTATTTTACGTCGTTGGCTCGACATAAGGGTTCTACTCCTCTGACTGTGCCTCCTCCAACACCATCTCATCAATTCGATCGGTCTTTACTCCTTCAAGGTAGGGTTTTAGCCTTTGTCCGTTTACCTTGAACACCTTGTGAGTTTGGGGATCATAGAGATCCACAGTGCCGGTGGCTTCTTGCTAGTAAAGACATCGCCGGAGGTGCTCAGAGCGGAGGAAAGAGAGTGTGTGAGGGTGGAACGTGTTGGAGGGTTAAAGAATATGGACGGTGTTGGTGGTAGTGAAAGCTGGTGGCGCAAGGGCGTGGTGAGGGTGTCGTCCGGGTTGTCGTAGGTGGCACAGGGGCATTTGCAGAGGGTGGTGTGTGAGGGTTTGATGAGGGAGCATGGGCGTGAGCTTTGAGAGAGGTAAGGTGCAAGGGAGAGTAGTGGTTGGTGAGGAGAGAGAGTTAGTGGGCGGGGTAGGTGTAGGGTATTTTGAGTTTTCTTTTTTTTTTCTTTTTTGGGTAAAACCACAAGGGCGAGGACTTGTCACCGCGGGGGCGGTGACAAGGAAGAGGAAGGTGTAGGCTCAGCATTGGGGGCGGCGCTGACGATGCGTGTCAAGGATGGCCGCCGTAGGGGCGGGGCTTGTCGCTGCGGGGGCGTTGGCAAGGGCTTTGCAGACACAGGCCCAACACCGGAGGTGGCGCTGGGTAGGGGTGTCACCGCAGGAGCGGGAACACTAGGCCGCAGGGGCGGTTTTCTTGAAAGAGACTCCTCTTCTTATTCCTTCGGGTTGCCTCCCGAACAGCGCCTTTGTTTCACGTCGTTGGCTCAACATAAGGGTTCTACTCCTCTGACTGTGCCTCCTCCAGCACCATCTCATCAATTGGATCGGTCTTTACTCCTTCATGGTAGGGTTTTAGCCTTTGTCCATTTACCTTGAACACCTTGTGCGTTCGGGGATCATAGAGATCCACAGTGCCATGAGGGTATACTTCGGCTATCACGAACGGCCCTGTCCACCTTGAACGCAACTTACCTGCAAAAAGTTTCAAACGTGATTGAAAGAGAAGTACCTTATTACCTACCTTGAAATCTTTCCGGAGAATGTTTCGGTCATGCCATGCTTTGATTTTTTCTTTGTATGCAGTGGCATGGTCATACGCAACTAATCTCAATTCCTCCAATTCTTGTAGTTGGAGTTTCCGGAATTCTCCCACTTCTTATATGTTCATATTGCACTTCTTTACCGCCCACCAAGCTTTGTGCTCCAGCTCTACTGGAAGGTGGCAAGCTTTCCCAAACACGAGCCTGAAGGGAGACATCCCTTTAGGAGTCTTGTAGGGTGTCCGATATGCCCATAAAGCATCGTTTAGCCTTGTACTCCAATCCTTCCTTCCGGGAGAGACTGTCTTTTCGTGGATGGTCTTAATTTCCCGCTTTGATACCTCAGCTTGGCCATATGTTTGTGAATGATAAGCTGTTGACACTCGTTGGTGGACGTGGTACTTCTTAAGGAGGGTCGTGATCGTCTTGTTGCAGAAATGGTTACCCCTATCACTTATTAAGGCTTTCGGAATTCCAAATCTTGCAAAAATATTCTTCTTAAGGAAAGCTGTAACCACTTTTGAATCATCAGTTTTGGTGGCCTTTGCTTCCACCCACTTAGAAACATAGTCCACCGCAAGTAAAATATATGTATGCCCAAATGAAGTAGGAAAAGGCCCCATGAAATCAATCCCCCAAACGTCAAATATTTCGCAAAATATAAGAGAGGATTGGGGCATTTCATGTCTCCTTGAAATATTTCCTACCCTTTGGCATCTATCACACACTTTGCAAAACGCAAAAGCGTCTCTAAAAATGTGTGGCCAAAAGAAACCGGCATCCAAAGCTTTTCTTGCAGTTTTGTTTGCCCCAAAGTGCCCCCCACATGCTTCAGAATTACAGAAAGTTAGGACGGATTTTACCTCATTATCCGGAATGCAACGGCGGATCACTTAGTCACAACAATGCTTCCAAAGGCAAGGATCGTCCCAAACGTAGTGTCGAGCTTCAGCCTTTACCTTCTCTCGTTGTGCCTTGGTGAAGTCTGGAGGATACTCCTTCCTGACAATGAAGTTCACAATGTCAGCAAACCAAGGCTTAAAAGACTGGAGCTTAAGACAAACCTCTATCGACAATTCCGCAGGGGCGCCTAGATTGAGCCGCAGGGGCGGGAAGTTTGAGGCACGGGAGCGGTTACACAACCAGGGTTGTGTAGAATGTGTCGTCTGGAAAACTTCCAGCTATCTCCTTTCCTTTTTCTGGATCTTCTTCTTCCTTCACTAATCTACTCAGATGATCGGCCACTAGGTTCTCAGCCCCCTTCTTGTCCCGTATCTCTAGGTTAAACTCACTTAGAAGGAGCACCCATCGGATCAATTGTGGCTTTGCCTCCTTCTTCGTCATGAGGTACCTAAGAGCTGCATGGTCAGTAAAAATAATCACCTTTACTCCAAGTAGGTATTGTCTGAATTTCTCAAGGGCAAAAACCACCGCTAGCATCTCCTTCTCGGTGGTAGAGTAATTCCTTTGCGCTCCATTGAGTGTCATAGACGCATAATGGATCACGTGTGAGGCTCGTCCATCCTTCTGTCCTAAGACAGCTCCTACAGCGTAGTCGCTGGCGTCACACATGATTTCGAAAGGTTTCTCCCAATCCGGAGAACAGGTGATTGGTGCACTAGTAAGACACGCCTTCAAAGTGTCGAAAGCTCTTTTTCCACTTTCATCCACTATGAAGGTGACGTCTTTCTTGAGTAATTCACATAGTGGTGCCGAGATCTTCGAAAAGTCTTTGATGAACCGTCAGTAGAAGCCTGGATGACCAAGAAAAGATCGGATTTCCCGAACGTTAGTAGGATAAGGAAAACTTTGAATTACATCAACTTTTGCCTTATCTACCTCTATCCCTTTGGAGGATATTACATGTCCTAGCACGATACCTTTCTCTACCATGAAATGGCATTTTTCCGAATTAAGAACTAGATTGGTTTCAACACATTTTTCAAGAACAAGTTTTAAATGTCCTAGACATGCATCAAAACTGTCTCCACGGACGGTGAAATCATCCATGAAGACTTCAATAAAGTTTTCTATGTACTAAGAGAAAATACTTATCATGCACCGTTGGAAGGTGCCGGGTGCGTTGCAAAGTCCAAATGGCATTCTGCGGTACGCAAAAGTGCCAAATTGGCAAGTGAAGGTCGTCTTTTCTTGGTCTTCCGGTGCAATGGCTATTTGAAAGTACCCTGAGTATCCATCAAGGAAACAGTAGTATGGATGACTTGCAAGACGTTCCAACATTTGGTCAATGAAAGGTAATGGGAAATGGTCTTTATGTGTTACCTTGTTGAGTTTGCGGTAGTCAATGCAAACTCTCCATCCGGTTTGCGTTTTACTCGGGACCATTTCTCCATTTTGATTTTCCACCATTGTGATGCCTTTCTTCTTTGGAACCACTTGGGTTGGACTAACCCAAGTGCTATCCGAAATAGGGAAGATCATATCCGCTTGGAGGAGCTTCAACACCTCCTTTTTGACCACATCTGTCATTGGTGGATTCAACCTTCGTTGAGGTTGCCGAGATGTTTTTGCTTCATCCTCAAGTAAGATCCTATGCATGCAAGTTGATGGACTTATCCCTTTGATGTCCGAAATGGTCCATCTAAGGGCCGTCTTATGTTCTTTCAACACTTTCTCCAACTTGTCTTCCTGACCGGTGGTCAACTTGTTGGAGATGATCAGCGGCAAGGTATTGTTATCTCCAAGGAAAACGTACTTGAGATGGGATGGAAGGTCCTTCAATTCTATGTCCGGTGCCTGCACTATAGATGGAACAAGCTTCTCACTTGGGGTTAGTAAAGTGGGACCAATGGCCGAATTGGAGATAGGTAACCTCTTATGCCCATCTAGTTGGGCTAGGACCTCTTTCATGTTGGATGTTAATACATATTCTGATTTGAAATCATCAATGTCATGCTAAATTACATTTTTCAACTCATCAATATCAGAATTATCAAACACATCTTGCACAAAAGGGTTCAATAATGTCAATGGCACATAAAGAATGATCATCACTAGGAAATTTCATTGCATCATAGATGTCAAATTCCACTACTTCACCATCAAACTCCATGGTTAGTTTTCCACTAACATAATCAATTTTAGTCCTTGCAGTTTTCAAGAATGGTCTACCTAACAATATGGGTGCAGCATGCGAGTCATTTTCCATTTCCATTACAAAGAAATCAGCAAGAAAAATTAGGTTGTCTACCATTACTAATACATCTTCAATTATCCCTTTCGGGTACACATTCGATCTATCAGCAAGTTGTACTACAATCCTAGTTTCCGTTAATGGTCCAAGGCCAAGTGATTCGTAAATAGAATATGGCAAAACATTTATAGAAGCACCAAGGTCAAGCATGGCTTTGTCAAAACGGGTTTCCCCTATAACGCAAGGAATGCTTACCATGCCCGGATCGCTGCACTTCTTGGGCATTCTACGTTGAAAAACTGCAGAAACATGCTCACTCACTTGTACTTTCTATTTCCCCTTCAGCTTCTGATTCCTCTTGATAGTGCAAAGTTCCTTCAAGAAACGAGCATATTTAGGAATACTTTTCACTAACTTAAGGAGGGGAATATTTACCTCGTATTTGGAGATGTTCTCAAAGAGATCCTTGTCCTGAATGATTCTTCTCTCCTTTATTGCCTCAGGAAAAGGAGCTGGTGGTTTCTCAGAGTACAGTGGAGGGAACTTAGGTCGGATGTAAGAATCCTTCTCAGCAGAATTCTCTTTCGAGTTTTCCACAGGGGCGGCTCAGGGGATGTCACCGCAGGGGAGGAGACATCCAGTTGCAGGGGTGGTGTCTGCTCAGAGCTAGGCGCAGTTGCAGCTGCAGGTGCGGTTGTGGGTGCGGCAAACTCGTCAGACGGTTTGTTTTGTAGTTCTTTTGCTGGTTTTTGTTTTATTTGCTTCCCACTCCTTAATGTGAGGGCACTAACATTCTCCTTCGGTTTTATTACTGTTTAGGAAGGAAATCCTCCAAAAAATCTTGTTTCGATCCTTGTTATGGTTACCTCCATTTGGCCAACCTTTTTTTCAAGGTTCTTGATGCTGGATTTTGTAGTTTGAACATGAGTAGCAAAATGCTTAGTCAAAACCTGCAACATATCCTCAGTTGATTGATACTTACCTTGTCAGGGTTGTTGTTGTTGGTTTTGTTGATCCCTCCAACAAAAATTCTGTTGGTCACGCCAGTTTGGCATGAAGTTCTGTACATAAGGATCGTTCCTAGGCCTTTGCTGTTGTGGCTGTCCATAACCTACTGCATTCACCTCTGCATCGTCATCCTGAACTTGGGGACACATGTCCGTTGGGTGATATGGGTCAGCACAAACTCCACATGCCTTTAGATGTCATGGGGTTTCCATAAGTGTTAATCTCTTCACCATTTCCTTCAATTAAGCAAGCTCATTGGAAATCTCACTCTTCCCGGAATTCACAACATGAACACCTCTCTTGGAAGAAGTCATTCCAAAGTTCCGGGTTCCTTCCGCTAGTTCCTGTATCTTTTCAAAAGCAAGGTTAGGGGTAGAGTTAAGAATGTTACCTCCACAAGCCGCATCGACGATCCTCCTTTCGGTGTCAAGCAAGCCATTGTACAAGTACAAGACTAGATCCTGAGTTGAATATTCAAGGAAAGGACAGCTGGATCGGAGGCGTGCAAACCGCTCAAAGTACTCATAAAGAGTCTCGTCCGCCTCTTGCTCGATGTTGCTTATAGCTTTCTTCAAGCTATTGGCCTTCTTGGGTGGGAAGTATTTGTCCAAAAACGCCTTGTGGAGATTCTCCCAAGTGTCGATGCTCCCGGATGGAAGGTGATAATACCAATCATCCACAGCATCTTTGAGTGTCAAGCCGAAAGCCCTCATCTTGATTTGCTCTTCGGTAATGTTGGCCGGCTTCATGCTCATACACACGGTATGGAACTTCCCAAGGTGCTTGATGGGGTCTTCACCACTTAACCCATGGAAATATGGGAGTAAGTGAATGAGACCCGGCTTGAGCTCAAAGTTGATTCCTTCCCCTAATGCGGGTATAGTAACCGCAAGAGGGTGTTCAGCCAAAGTTTGCTGAGTGAGATGACGAAGGGTACGATCAGCCGTTTCTTGTTGGAGTGGTTGTTGTCTACGTCGCCGGTTGTGTGTCCTCTTAATTTTTGGATCAAAGGGAACAAAGCCGGAGTTAGTAGCACGGGTTTGGATCATGAAAATGGTCCAAACCAATAATCAATAATAATAAAATAAAAATAACTAAACTCCCCGGCAACGGTGCCAAAATTTGACTGAGATATTTTCCTAGGGTCGTTTATATCCTGTCAAAATAATTTCCGAACTAAACATTAAAGCAAGTATAGTGATTAAGTAAGGGTCGAACCCAAGAGAGTTTGTGTTATTTTATTAAATTCAATTATTGATTATGGGACAAAGTAACAAAAGGGGGGGTTTAGAATGAATTGATGCACACAAAACTAAAGAGCAATTAAAAGAGATTGATAAGATAATGATGAGTGAATCTACACTAGGTTGATTCTTAGCATGCGATTACTACTTTGGTGAGTTCCTTTTACAAGATTCAAATAATTTTCCCGTCTTGATCATATGTATGTGTTGAGCAAACCGGCATCAACACAACTTAACAACTTAGTGTTCCGTAAACCTACAAGAACAAGTCACAAGTTAGCTTTCAAACAAAGACTAAGGGATATAAAGATAAGATTAAAACCGTTAAACTAATCTTTATAGTTGTGTTTCTTTTCCTTCAAGAAATTATACCCCGTTATTACTTAAAGGTTACTACTAGACTAAAGACCCGAACCCGGAATATATTAATCCTAGTTGTTTGCATGCACTTAGAACCTAAGGTGATCAATCTTAAGTGATAATGAAAACATGCAATTTAGATAAATGAAGCCCAAGAAACACAAAACATTACTGAAACAAACTTATATTAAAAAGGGAACTTACAACCAAAGTAATAATGCAGCCTCAAATCAACCCAATGTAGCAAGGCAACTTAGACGCTCATTACAAAGGAAGCAAGAGAGAATGAAAGTGAGAAATGATGGATGATTCTAGAAATCAACCATGGGTCTATTTATTCTACAAATGGTACTAAATGGGAGTAAATAGTCGGCCAAAACAGCCACCTTTAATGCCATAAAGGTGGTGTAAACAGCCGGAATAAAGCCTCTGTCGCTGAACCGCAGGGGTGGCCTTCAGATCCGCGGGGGCGTTTCAGGAGATAACGTTTGCTCTTCTTCATGGCCGTAGGGGCGGGCTGGCAGTTCCGCAGGGGCGGATCATTGATGATCTTCAAACACCTGACTTTTCAACTTTTTGTCGTTTCAGATGCCGAGCTGCAGGGGCGGCCCAATATCAACGCAAGGGCGGTGACATGGACTCTTCAGCTTCACAGCTCCACAGGGTGAGACGCAGGTAGAGGCATAGGGGCGCCGGTCTTTGTTTCCTTAGGATAAGTCACCAGGGGCGCCAGTGAGTGGCACAGGGACGAGGACAGTCTTCGTTCCTGGTGCTGGCGAAGGCGCAGGCTGCGCCTTCGCCAGCGCCAGGAATGAAGACTTCGTGAATGGTATTCAGCTCCCAAGTGTTAAAACTCCTCTTTTATCTTCTTTTAGTCTTCTTCTTCTGGATCAAGGAGTTAGTAGCATAAACCGACACTAATGTGATAAAAAGACTCTGAAAACTAACCTAAATGATAGTAATTTCATCACTTATCAATAGTCAATTCAAGCTCCAATCACTTTCCGGAGGAACATTCATGGAGAAGAATGTGGATGAGGCTTGGGAGTTTGTAGAGAAGCAAGCCTTGGTGATAGAGAAGTACTCCCATAGGAAGAGTGATGGGAGGAAACCGGGAGTATATGAAGTGAGTGAAGTCACCATGAGCAACTACAAACTTGATGCAATCAATAATGAGCTTATGTCTTTGAGGGAGTTGTGTGCAACAACCTTGAAGAATCAAGCAAGCCCTCAAGTGCAAGTGCAAGCCAACTTGGCTTCCAAAGAGGAGGATGTTAACTACATGGGAAGGGGCAATTACAACAATTATCAAGTCCCAAGGAACTTCAACAACAACAGACGGCAATTCAACAATTACCGGCATAATCACAACCATCCCAGGTTCTCCTATTCTAACCCGGATGGTGCCTTGAACCCTCCCGCTTCCACAAGCGCAGCACCACCACCTAAGGCTTCACAAGAGCCTCCACCAGGATTTACTCAACCTCCAAAGAATAGAACCGAGATGATGTTTGAGCAATTGCTTGAAAGGTTGAGTGGTCTTGAGAGCACGGTGACATCCATTTCGAAGGCTCAAAAGGTTCTATAAGCACAAGTGTTCCAAAATGCAGGTGAAGCACAAAGGGATCCGGGAAAGCTTCCCGGAAGGACCGAGGACAATCCAAGAGGCCAAGTGTTGGCCATTACGACAAGGAGTGGGCTGAGCATGAAAGATCCCTTACCTAAAGGGAATGACAAGGAAAAGCAAGTAGTAGTGGAGGAAGAACCTTTGCAAGAAGAAGGAGGCAAGAGCAAGAGCTCGTTTGGATAAATTCCTTGAACTCATGTCTAAATTGCATATTAACATTTGGATAAATTCGTTGAACTCATGTCCAAGAAGAAGAAGGAGGCAAGAGTAAGAGCTCGTTCCCCCAATCACGAGCAAGAGCTCGTTTGGATAAACATTCGGTAAATTCCTTGAACTCATGTCTAAATTTCATATTAACATTCCGTTCATGGATGCTATTCTAGGTATGCCGGCCTATGGAAAGTTTTTGAAGAAGATACTCACCAACAAGAGGAAGTTGGAGGAGTATAGAGAAGTGAGGATGACAAAGAGATCTTCCGAGTTGATACAAACCATGAGGGAGGAGATGCTTCCTAAACTAAGAGATCCGGGATCTTTTTGTGTGCCAATTGGGGTTGGAGAAGTGCAATATGAAGCCTTATGTGATCTTGGAGCAAGTGTTAGCATTATCCCGCTTGCACTTTGCAACAAGGTTGGGCTAGGAGAGCCAAAGTCGGTCAAGATGACCCTCTACATGGCGGACCGTTCAATCACTCATCCCGTAGGAATCCTAGAGGACATACCGGCTCAGCTTGAAAAGTTCTATGTGCCAATAGATTTTGTTGTTTTGGACATCCCGGCGGACTACCCGGTTCCTATCATTTTGGGAAGGCCATTCTTAGCTACATCCGGATGTTTAGTGGATTGCAAAAATGGAATCCTCTCCTTCAACATAGGAGAAGAGAATATCAAGTTCAAGTTGTCCACAATGATGAAGGGGCCAGCCCTTGGTGAAGATGTCTTCAACATTGTTGAGAAAGAGGAGGCTAGAGAAGTTGTGAGCTCGATCTTGATCAAGGACCCACTTGAGAAGGTTCTTAGCTTGAATTTGATGGAGGAAGAAGTTGAGGATGATTGCAATGAATAAATCCAAGCTTTGGATGCATTAGAAAAGGAGACAAGTGCTGAATTTAAAGTGCACGAAGTAGTGTTGAATCACTGTAGGAACCACGGCCAGGGAGCAAGAACCACGCCCATGGTTTTACCCGTGGAACTCTCTGTAATGTCCAGAAGTGCCAGCTTTTCCAATTCCACGCCCGTGGTTGTGCCAGAGGTCGTGGTTTTGCCCGTGGTTTCTCCACAAAGTCCCTTAGTTTTTTATCAAGCTTCAAGGAGTCTTGGAGAGTCTTCAATGGCTTTGGATTCATCTAATGTGGAGCTATATGGATCATCTCCAACCGATAAAGGTCCTCCTAAACTTGATCTTAAGCCTCTCCCTTCTCATTTAAAGTATGCTTTCCTTGGTTCAAATTCTACTTATCCTGTGATTGTGAATGCATCTTTGAATGATGATGAGCTTGATAAATTGTTGAATGAGTTGAAATTGCATAGGAGAGCTATAGGTTACACCATTAATGACTTAGTTGGCATTAAACCATCCTTGTGCATGCATAAAATCTTGATGGAAGACAACCATAAACCTTCAATTGAACCTCAAAGAAGATTGAACCCTATAATGAAAGAGGTAGTCAAGAAAGAGATCCTTAAATTGCAAGATGCGGGAATCATTTTCCCGTTTTCGGATAGTAAATGGGTTAGTCCCATTCATGTTGTTCCTAAGAAGGGTGGTATGACCGTAGTAACTAATGAGAACAATGAACTAATCCCTACTAGGACGGTTACGGGGTGGAGAATATGTATTGACTATAGGAAGCTAAATGTTGCCTCTAGGAAAGATCACTTCCCTCTTTCCTTTATTGACCAAATGCTAGAGAGATTAGCTCAACATTCACACTTTTGTTACTTAGATGGCTATAGTGGGTTTTTCCAAATCCCTATTCACCCGGATGACCAAGAGAAAACAATATTTACTTGCCCTTGGGGAACATTTGCATATAGGAGAATGCCATTTGGGTTGTGTAATGCACCCGCCACCTTTCAAAGGTGTATGATAGCTATTTTTTCTGAATATATTGAGGGCATTATGGAAGTATTTATTTATGATTTCTCGGTGTATGGATCCTCATTTGATGATTGCTTGGCTAACTTGTATTTTGTGTTGAAAAGATGAGAGGAAACTAACCTTGTTTTGAACTGGGAGAAATGCCACTTCATGGTGAGTGAAGGCATTGTGTTGGGACATTTGGTTTCCCAACGAGGCATTGAGGTTGATAGAGCAAAGATAGAAACGATAGAGAAGTTGCCACCACCTACCTCGGTGAAAGGGGTAAGGAGTTTTCTAGGGCATGCCGGTTTTTACCGGAGGTTTATAAAAGATTTCTCTAAAACTTCTAAGCCTCTCACTAACCTACTAATGAAGGATGTTGAGTTTGTTTTCTCCAAGGATTGTCTTGAAGCATTTTGTAGGTTGAAGAATGCCTTGATCTCCGCCCCTATCATGCAACCTCCAGATTGGAGCCTTCCGTTTGAGATAATGTGTGATGCAAGTGATGTGGCCGTTTGGGCTGTTTTGGGACAAAGGAAAGATGGGCTTACACCCGCCATCGACTATGCTAGCAAGACGCTAGATGATATCCAACTCAACTATGCCACAACCAAGAAGGAGTTGCTAACGGTGGTGTATGCCTTTGAGAAATTCCGGTCATATCTTGTTGGAGCCAAGTTTATTGTGTACACGGATCATGTTGTGATCCGTTATCTCCTCACAAAGAAGGATGCCAAACCTTGCCTCATTCGGTGGATCCTTCTCCTCCAAGAATTCGACTTGGAAATTCGGGAAAAGAAGGGTTCCGAAAATTGAGTGGCAGACAATCTTAGTAGGCTACCACCATTGGAGATTGAGAGAGATGACATCCCGATTGATGAATCATTCCGGGATGAGGAATTGCAAATGATGGAGGAGTGCTTACTTCAAGTGTATAGAGGGAGTGAGCCATGGTATGCGGATATAGTGAACTACCTTGTGTGTGAAGAGGTGCCACCCGGTCTATCATATGCCCAAAGGAAAAAAGTGTTTCAAGGATGTGATGCATTACTATTGGAGCGAGCTTCTCTTGTTCAAGAGAAGACCGGATGGAGTCTTTAGGAGGTGCAGCCCGGAGGATGAGGTGGAGAGTGTGATCCGCCATTGTCACTCCTTGCCATGTGGAGGCCATGCTAGCTCACACAAGACGTGTGCAAAGGTATTGCAATCCGGTTTTTATTGGCCTAACTTGTTTAAGGATGTGCAGAATTTTGTGGTAGCTTGTGACGCTTGCCAAAGGACGGGCAACATCTCAAGGAGGAATGAGATGCCCTTGAACAACATACAAGAGGTTGAAGTCTTTGATGTTTGGGGTGTGGACTTCATGGGGCCATTCACCGCTTCATGTGGCAACCTCTACATTCTATTGGCGGTGGATTATGTGCCGAGATGGGTGGAAGAAATCGCCTCTCCCACAAATGATGCCAAAGTTTTGGTGCGGTTCTTCAACCGAGTCATCTTCCCTAAGTTTGGAACACCAAGAGTGATCATAAGTGATGAAGGGAAGCATTTCACCAATAGGAACTTTAGGACACTTTTGGCTAAGTATGGGGTGACTCATAAGGTGGCAACACCTTACCATCCCCAAATTAGTGGCCAAGTGGAGATCTCCAACCGGGAGATAAAGGGGATACTTGAGAAGACAGTTTCTAGGACAAGAAAGGATTGGGCTATTAAGCTTGATGATGCTTTGTGGGCTTATAGAACCGTTTTTAAGACACCAATTGGCACCACTCCCTACAAGCTAGTTTATGGCAAGTCTTTCCACCTTCTGGTGGAGATGGAGCATAGGGCGCATTGGGCCATAAGGTGGCTGAATTTTGACCTCAAGGAAGCCGGTGAGAAGAGGTTGCTAGATATTAATGCTCTTGAGGAGATCCAGTTGGATGCCTATGAAAATGCCCGGATTTACAAGGAAAGGGCCAAGCGTTGGCATGACAAACATCTCATCCCAAAAGAGTTGAGTGAAGGTGACTTAGTCCTTCTCTTCAATTCAAGGCTGTGGATCTTCCCCGGAAAGCTAAAGTCAAGATGGACGGGTCCTTCTGTTGTGAGGAAGGTCTTCCACCATGGAGCGGTTGAGATAAGTGGGGAGCATTGTGGAGATTTTAAGGTGAATTGGCACCGTTTGAAGAAGTATATCCCGGAAGCTCCGGTGGACATGATTGCCCCACTTCACCTTGAGTAAAACGCCCCCGAATTTGGTCAAGCTAATGACCTTAAAGAAGAGCTTGATGGGAGCAACCCATTGGTATATGTCTTTCCCTTCTCGTTTTCGTTTTCATTTTCGTTTTTTGTTTTTGTTTTTGCTTTGTGTGTTTGTCTTTGTTTTGGTGTGTTTATGTGTGTCTTGTTTTTGTGTGCTAGAGTCTAGGTATCATGGAAGCCTTGCAAGGCATGAGGATGATGATGATTATCCCGCATCTAACGTGGGTGGAGCGGACGTGGGACTTGGACGACTAGCGGTGCTTGCCGCGGGTCCGGACGCCGTAATGAACACCAAGAGCTCTCTACCACCTCTGATTGATCATCCACCATCACTTCACATGAGTGAACCAAAATACCGAAAATACCATTTTTACATTTTGAGGACTTTCTTTCACTTCTTTATTTAATTTGCACATTGGGGACAATGTGTTTTTAAGTATGGGGTGGGGTTTTCATGACAATTCGCATGATTGCATCTAGGATAGTTTCATATTGTCACATGGTTCATTAGCTTTTGCATTGTACATATATATTTTGAAAATTCCAAAAAAAATCAGAAAATTTAAAAAAATTTTACTGCTTCTAAGTTTGGATATGACCCTTATGATGAGATTGTTTTGTGAATTGGTTATAGATGGCCTTGTGTGTTGAATGGATGTATGCATATGTGGACTTGAAATACTTATCTTGAATCCCATGTATGAATTGTGACTATGATGTTTGCCTTGATTGGATTGAGGATTGATGGTCGAAATTACATGCTAGTTCTTGCACATCATCTAGGAATGATTGAGGCAATTCATCTTTCTCTACTTCTCATCTTGATCATTTTGTTTGAGCACCTCAATAGATATAAAAATTTGACCTCTTTTGACCAATCCGGGAATAGGAGCATGCTAGTGTGTTGAGTGTGTGAAAAGCAAGTTTGGGGTGAAGTTGTTTGATGAATGTTGAGAATGAAGTGCTGAATTTGTTGTGAAAAGTGTAGAAAAAATATAGGTTTGGGAACTTTGGTTTTGATGACGAGTAACTAGGCACCATTCACATAATCGGGTGTTTGTGCCTTGCCAAAGTCGGATAAACCGAATGTCCTAACGAGCCTTGGTATGTGTGCCCGGTGTGAGGCACCTCGGAAAAATCCCGAGGTCCGCTAATCACCAAGGTTTTGGCTTTTGTACACCATTGCCATTGTCTCAAAAATAAGTGAAAGAAAAAGAAAATGAAAAAGAAAAGATGGAGAAAAATATACACTTGTGGGGAAGTTGATCAAAAATGAAATGGTGGAGTTAGTTTCTTTCCCGGATTAGCATCACATGACCTAAAAATTCCCATCTTATCATAACGGTTCTTGGGCTCTTCTTTCCTAAGTCCTTGTGACCTATTTGCATGTGTGTAAGACTTAGTGATCTAGATTGGACATACTCATGATCGTCTTGACTTCTTCATTTTCACCTTTCATGCATGCTTTCGAGTTAAGTATAATTGTCTTTCCATGCCTTCATTCATTTGATACATGATTGCTTGTCCATTGCCATGAAACATGAATATGAAGGTGATCCAATTTTAGAAGTACAATTCAAAAAATATTTTTCTATTTTTCTACATTCATAAATCACGCCATCTCTTAGCTTATAGTTGGACCTTGCTCGGGGACGAGCAAGTACTCAGTATGGGGTATTTTGATAACGTGATTTATGACGTTAGATTAGGCATTCATTTAGATAGTTTTTCCCATTATTCATGCATGGTTTGACATTAGTTCATGACGTTTACGCTTAATTTATGCATATTGTCGAAATAGACGTCTACACGAACTCTTGTCGGTTTTTTAGGTATTTTGGGAGCTTTTGGAGCTTAATCGATACATTCGAGGATCAATCCTCATGATGACACACTTCCAGACTCATTAAGAAGAAAGCTAGGAGCAAAGGAGAACACATAGGACCTTGTTGGTGCATGCCTTGCACCAACTCAAGGCTTGATGATCAAAAGGAAACTGAACAGAGGATTCCACGGTCCAGAGGCCGTGGTTTTGGCCGTATTTTTTGCCGTGGTTCTCTCTGGACAGCTGTCCCACGATCTCCATAACCAACTCTTGCTCTTGGTGGAGAATATAAGCGGTCCTGCAGGCTGTTGCTAGGGGATTTTCTCCCACACTCTCTCATAACACATCATTCCATTGGTGGATAGACTTGGAGAGGAAGGAAAAACACTCTCATTTTTGGGAAGAAGAAGAACAACATTTATCTTAGAGTTTTCATAGCTTTTGAATAATTTTGGGGTGACCTTAGTTGAAGACATTTTGCAAGGATTATAAGGAACGATTTGTACCTTCTTTTGAAGGGTTTTAAGTCTTTCTTAAACTTATATTCATCTAAGTTTCTTGTTTCTACTTGTTTCATTACTCTTTCATTTCATTTTTTTGCTATGGAAGCCATGAATGTTTTCTTGTTGAGTTTGAATGTTAAAATGCATGTTGTTGGCTAAATAGTTGTGATTCTAGGGTAATGGAATAATGGTTATGGCTTGGACTGTGATAGAATAGACTTGAATGTACCTTTGGATGAATTGTTTGCTCGAACCTAACCTCTGTAACAAACCACGGTTTGTTCTTGCCTAACCACGGCCGTGTTTTGGATTATCGGCCCGTGGTTTTCTCTGTTTTGCTTGTATTGATAAATCTGAATGTTAGAATGTTAGATTGTTGAAATCCTAGTGTTTCTTAAGCATAATCTAGCCTAGGGTGACCTAATGCTAGTAAACTAAGTGAGGGAAGAGACCTACCTGGTAATTCCCGATCTTAGATACCGAAGATGATGAACTCTAGGTAGTAGTGAGCCTCATAAGCCGCTATTGGACCGAGTGTTCTAGGGTTGTTACTTAGGACTTGTCTTCCCGAGACTTACCCAGTAAGGAGAGGTTTGACCCCTAGATAGCAATCCGGTTTGTGTAGAATTCTCAACCTTAGGCTCCTAGAGACTTATCCGGTGATAGGACCTTAGGTGCGGGATTAGTGGACCGTGAGACCTACCCGGTGATTGATCCCAATTGAGAAATACCCCCTCCCAACATACCATAGCCAATCCAAGGATTGATTAGAAGCTTGAGTCCAATGCCATAACCGGAAGTCCTAACCCCTAGAACCCCTTTTCTCTCTTTGATCATATATCTTGTGTTTGTGTTGCTCATATGTGTTGTTAGCTTGATTTGTTAGTTTGCTTTATAATCTTGCATCATTCGTGATCTTTGTTTGATCACCACTAAAACCAAACCCAAAAATATCATGATTTTCATTTCTTTATTCCTTTCCCTTTTCTTAGACTAGATTTGCACTATCCATAATCACTTGCTTGATTTGATTTCACCTTAGTCTTTGTATTCGATCTCGGAATACTATCCTTTCTACAAAACGACTCATACACTGTGGGTTCGCTAGGAGTTCGGAGATTATATCGAGTTATAAATTTAAGATTTTTGTGCTATACATTTCTAGCGTTTACACGACCCAAGCTCACGTCCCACCCACGGAAACTGTTTCTCCGTCAATCGGTCGGCATATGTGTGTCCCTTTAACTGCTCAAGAAGTGTATGATTGTGCACTCCGTTTATAACATGCAACGTCCATTATGAACCTCACTTTGTACACCCTCAAGCTCAAAACAACATCCGTCTTTTCTCGATTTGTGTGCTCGCTAGAAGACAACTAGGTATCAAGATCAAAGTCTTTCTTCTTATGAGGGGTTCCGAAACGTTCGCATGTCAAACGAAACGTAACAAATCCCCATTGGTTTTTCCACAACCTACTAGTAACCAACACCATGTTCATAGTTCCTTCAATGAATCGTGCCCAATCCACCATTGTCTCACGATCTTGGAAAAAACCGCAAATTTCAAACATTCGTGTATAATTAGTCTCTTCGTCACGAGAATAATTCGGAAGACCCTAGTTCAAATAGAAAATAAAATTATAAGATTTCTAGTTTTCGGTTTAATCCTCAATGATTACTAGTTTTACAAAACATAAATTCAAATCATAAAAACACAAATTATATCAAATGTTTATAACATGAATTACAATTATGTCTAATGTTTCTAACATAAACATACAATTATATCTAACATTTCTAGTTTTTCGGTTATAAAGTACTTACCTCGAAATGTCGAAGAAACTCGTCCGGGTCACTAAATTTTGTATCGTCGAACAGAATCATCATCTTATCATCCTCGTGTGTTGACATTCTTTTAACGCTAAGATTGTGTAGCACAAAAGTCTTAAATTTATAACTCGATATATTTTCCTAACTCCTAGCGAACCATCAGTGTATGGGTCGTTTTGTAGCAAGGATAGTATTCCGAGGTCGAACACAAAGACTAAGGTGAAATCAAATCAAGCAAATGATCATAGATAGTGTAAATCTAGTCTAAGAAAAGGGAAAGGAATAAAGAAATGAAAATCATGATGTTTTTGGGTTTGGTTTTGTGGTGATCATACAAAGATCACAAATGATGCAAGATTATAAAACAAACTAACAAATCAAGCTAACAACACAAATAAGCAACACAAACACAAGATATGTGATCAAAAAGAGAAAAGCGGATTCTAGGGGTTAGGACTTCCGGTTATGGCATTAGACTCAAGCTTCTAGACAACCTTGGACTAGCTATGGTATGTTGGGAAAGGGTGTTTCTCAAATGGGATCAATCACCGGGTAAGTCCCATGGTCCACTAATCCCTCACCTAAGGTCCTATCACCGGGTAAGTCTCTAGGAGCCTAAGGTTGGGAATTCTACACAAACCGGATTGCTATCTAGGGGTCAAACCTCTACTTACTGGGTAAGTCTCGGGAAGGCAAGTCCTAAGTAATAACCCTAGCACACCCAGTCCAATTACGGCTTATGAGGCTCACTACTACCTAGGGTTCATCATCTTGAGTAACTAAGATCTAGAATTACCGGCTAGGTCTCTTCCCTCACTTAGTTTGCTAGCATTAGGTCACCCTAGGCTATATTATGCTTAACAAACACTAGGATTTCAACAATCTAACATCCTAACATTCAGATTTATCAATACAAGCACAACAGAGGAAATTACGGGTTGTTCATCCAAAACCACGGCCGTGGAAGGGTATGAACAAACCGTGATTCTCAAAAGTGATTAGGTTCGAGCAAGAAAATCATCCAAGGGTACATTCAAGTCTATTCTATCATAGTCCAAGCCATAACCATCACTCAATTACCCTAGAATCACTACTATTTAGCAAACAACATGCATTTTAAGATTCAAACTCAACAAGCAAGCATCCATGGCTTCCATAGCAAGAAAATGAAATGAAAGAGAAAAGAAACAAGTAAACACAAGTAAACCAAGCTGAATATCTGTTTAAGAAAGACTTACAACCCTTCAAAAGAAGGTCCAAATCGTTCGTTACAAATCCTTGCAAATGTCTTCAACAAGCTCACTCAAAAACCGCTCAAAAGCTATGAAAACACTAAAATAAATGTTGTTCCTTCTCCAAATGAGATTGTTTTCTTCCTCTCCAAGAGTAGCCTCAAATGGAGTGATGTGTAATGAGAGAGTGTGGGAGAGAATCCCCTAGCAACAGCCTGCAGAACCACTTATATTCTCCACCAAGAGCAAGAGACGGTTATGGAGATCGTGGGAAAGCTGTCAAAGTTGTCCATAGAAACCACGGCCAAAACCACGGGCGTGGAAATAGCCTCTAGGCCGTGGTTTTTGGTGGTTCAGCTTCCTTTGGATCGTTAAGCCACGAGTTGGTGCAAGGCATGCACCAACAAGGTCTTATGTGTTCTCCTTTGCTCCTAGCTTTCTTCTTAATGAGTCCGGAAGTGTGTCATCACGAGGATTGATCCTCGAATGTATCAATTAAGCTCCAAAAGCTCCCCAAATACCTACAAAACCGATAATAGTTCGTGTAAACGTCTATCTCGACAATATGCATGAATTAAACGTAAACGTCATGAACTAATGCCAAACTATGCATGAATAACGGGAAAAACTATCTAAATGGATGCCTAAACTAACGTCATAAATCGTATTATCAAAATTCTCGCAGCTGTTTTTTGGAAGATGTTGTGAGCGTTATTCACCTCTTCTTTTACTATCTATATATAACCGATGGAAATCAACAAAGTTCAAATTACAACAGTCACTTTTATTAACGTTACACAATGTTCGAGTTACAACGTTCAAATCTTAACGGTCACATTTGCCACGGTTACGCGATGTGTGACCACCACGGTCACGCATTGCGTAACCGTGGTGCATTAACGAGAACTTGAATCGTGCCCGTAACACCCCCCTAAATGAATGAATTGTCTAATAAAATTATTTTATAATAAAAAATCTCAAATCTAAAATTATATTATGTTAAATTAGATTACGTAATAGTGAAATTAATAGTGAGCGTTACTCAATCTCTATCTAAATATAATATGTAAATTTGCTTAACTAAAATATCAAATTTAATTTATATTGTGCTAACAGTTAACTAAATAATAAAGGGTCAATTAGGTAACTAAGCCTTTTTTAGATTTACGTTTATTAACTAGGCTATTTATATTTTAGCGTTTAGAAAGTGTACCCCTCTTTTGTTTTTACTGTGAAACCCTAATGGCTCTCCTCCTTACCTTTTCTTTCCCTCACGCCACCCACCTCATATCCAAACCAAAGAGACAAACAGTCATCAGCAATTCAACGTGTTCTCCACCACCGTTTCTACCAACCTAACCTCCGTTTCCGCCAGCCAAAGCCTCAGATCAGTCATCAGTGATTCAGCGTGTTCTCAACCACCGTAGATCATCGAGTCGATGGCCGGAGAGAATCCCTCGACCACCTGTCTTCCTTGTGGTAGCACATCACTCCCGAGCCCTAGCCATGGGCAACCAAGCCTCCTTTTCCGCCAGCCGGAGCCTCAGATCGGTCATCAGCGTGTTCTCCCGAGCCCTAAGGTTATGTGCGACCTCTTAAGAAATGGAGGTCTTCTTGGAAGAGAAATTGAATTCAGATATCAACCTTTCGTATACTTTGCCCATAATGACCTGAAATACCAAGTCACTAGTCATGATTCCTTAATTTCATGTCTAATTACATCTATAATCAGTTTATGAATACTGTTTGTTAAATTCATTGTTCTCCCGAGCCCTAGGTTATCTGCGACATCTTAAGAACTGGAGGTCTTCCTAGAAGAGAAATTGAATTCGGATATCAACTTTTTGTATACTTTGCCCAATGACTTAAAATCCCAAGTCACTAGTCTTGATTCCTTAATTTCATGTCTAAGTACATTTATAACACGCGTAACCTACGCTCCTCTCCTGTATCTATTTTTCTATGCATTCAAGTAATCTTTATATATAGATATGTTTAAGAAATATGCTTCCTTTGTTCTATGGTTTTGCACCTGATGAGGTTGAATCTTTTCTTGAAGTTAATATATTGGATGGTTGTTTGGAACATGATAGCTTGAAATATGAATATATTTTAGGCACTTGTTTTGATTGTTATTCCCTCTTAAATGTGTACATGGATATGAGTTTGAAGCATTTATGAGCACATTCACCTATTTTGGCGATATAGAGATCTACACAAGCTTTGTTATGTTTATAGGTGAATAAAGGCTTGAATTGGAGCTTAATGCAGAAGGACAGGAGTATTTGATCATGCTAGATGTCAAAGAGATGCTTTGGAGAAGCTAAGGAAGGATCATGAGTGAAGAACATCACGAAACAAAGGCTTTTACAAAGGTTTTTGGTTTCCACACCCTAAACCACAACCGTGGTTATGGGTTGGGTTCGTAGAAAGTGATTTGGAGAACATCAGAGAGTTCCACGCCCTAAATAACGGCCGTGGTTTATTGCACATGACCGTGGTTTTCATGACGATGTGACGTGTCATATTTGCCACGTCAGCGACGGTTATTGGGCTTTTCTCGTAACCCTATTTCGCCCTATAAGAAGGCTTAAGAAGGGAGTTTCGAGCACGTTCGCTTAGGGCTTCATTTTACCTTCGCTTACAGTTCCGCGCTTAGGGTTTATATGAAGGATTGGAGAATTCGGAATGTGGCTTGAGAAAGACACAATATTGAAGATTGTGTACTTCGAGATTTTTTTAGGGTTTGCCTTTGGAGACGGATTGACACTCCGTTCTTCGTTGTTCCTTAAGATTGTTCGTGAGGATTCCTGTTCCATATTCTGAATTTATTAAACACGTACTTTGGTTTGTCGGATTTGAGATTGATTTTGATTGTTTATTGAGTTTTCGAGGATTTTTACCTTTTTCTCTTCTTAATTTGATATTTGATTCAATGACTATGATTATTGGCCAAAACCCTTTAGCAATTCAAGGTGAAGGATTGATAGTTGTGGCTTAGATGATGATAGATCGATCGTAAACAGATTGGACCTTGAGAGTGTGAGAAACCTCGTCGACAGCCTTTTCCACGGTCTGTTCTTGAAAACCACGGTCGTGGTTCTTCAAGATCTAGCCGTGATTTTCTCTGTTTTACGACCTTTGCTTTTGTTTTAATCCAAAGTTAAAGATTTACATTAACTTAGCCTTGGTTTACCTTTTCTAGGTAGTAGTGAGACTCAACATCCTCTATTTCGGTTTCCAGTGTTACAACCTTAACCGTTTTAGTTTATCTTTGATTCTTTGGGTTTGGGCATGGGTATTTGAGAGTAATGCTTGTCCTTAGATCTTTTCTATCCTGCAACCTCAACCGCCTTTATAGAGAGAGCATATGGGTAAGACATATAGGGTTTTGGAACTTCACCGTACTCAACCTTACATTAGTGATACCTTTGCAATCTCGACTCTGTCCTTATATCTATAGAATATCTTGAATCGATTGCCATAATTGGATACTTGGATCTTTAGGATTGCTGTTTTCCCAATATTTGCAAAGCTTCTATACTTTACTTGCTCGATAATTTGTGAACTGAATTTGATCCCCCAAATCCCTGAGTTCGATACTCTGGAATTCTTACTTTACTACGCCGATCCATACACTACGGGTTCGCTTGCTTTGATTTCAATTTTATAAAATTAAAGCTTCTTTGCACGGATACTTTGAGGCGAACAGAACATTTTGGCAATCAGCCTTGGTGATTTTAGGCATTTTTTTCCAATACCCTTGAGAGTAGAACCTACAAAGTCTTGAAGGATCCTTTTTTTCTGGTACTTTGATGAAATTTTTATGAAAGTTTATTTTTTATGTTATTTGATACGTGGGTTCTGAGTGATGTATGTTCCAATAGGCTGCATGTAACACCGCGAATCCAAGGGACTCGGGATGCTACATTGGGCTAGGATCCTGACCCTAGCCCAACAACAAGTTCACTGGATTTTACAACAAGGCACAGGTAGATTAAAACCAAATACATAAAAACTGTATATGATACATCAATAGAGTTCACAAACACAAAGCCAAGTACAAAACATCAAACATAAACAACTGATACAAAAGATCCCATATCCCACGCATCCTAATGTAAAGAAGTCCTCGGCTGGTCACACCATCTGGCTCACTCTGCAGTCTAACTAAACTGCAGATCATCTACAACACGGTATACACCGTTAGCTACAGTAATTAAAAAGTATGAAAGTAATAGCACAAACACACATCCACATCTCATACATGCAATGCCACATACATTCATTTATTATCTTTCATTTACGTTATTCCATTACTAATTCAACACTTTTGTAACACGAGGAGCCTCAAGAACCCCGTCCCATCCAACGTAATACAGGAGTTTTGCATGGGGGTGATCATCACTCGTCCCCTCTTGTGAGATCATCTTCAGGGCACCTCCTCCTACCCGCAGGCGGAAGCAAGTGGTCACGATCCGTTATAATACACTTGGGCCATTTAATATAACAGTGGTCATCCTAGTCCGGTTTAGGTTATAAATGCACCATCATATGAACACACACCACCATCACAATCACACAAACCCACAACTGTACGCTAAGTAAGTCCTATGGACTTACCTCATATACTCGTATCCAATACCACATCACAGCATCCCCTTGGGGAAGAATCAACGCCTGCAATAGCAAGGCACACAACATCACAAACTGCAAGGGTTAGGAGACTCGTCTCCATAACAAGAACCAACTTATAACCTCACTCTAAACCTCAAGATCATAGCAAGCTCGCATATGTCTACAGCATAACCTCAACATCAACACAAGTGCCTAAGGCACATCTCTATCATACAACTCGTCCTAACCAAGCTAGCCTAGCCAACATCTAAGTCAAGGCCAAAGGAAAGGAAGGAAGGAAGACATACATACAAGGTATGCACCAACAGAAGAAAGGAACTCCAAGCTGACCCAGTGAGGCGCAGGGGCGGCTCACACAGGCGCAGGGGCGGCTAAAGTCGGGCGCGGGGGCGGCTGTCTGTGCAGAATGTTGGCCCCGACTTCTCTTCGATCTCTTTCTCGACTCTCTTCACTTCTTCAACACGTCACAGCAACACATACGTATACATACACATATATGATCATCAAACATCCAGAAAAGGATCCACACAAGCTCAGCTTGTGATCCTAAGCTAGAAGAAGAAGAAAAAGCAAAGAAGAAGAAATAAAGAAGATGGGGAAGAAAGGTCTCACCTCAGCAAACACTAGGCAGCAACCAAGAGCATCTACAAACCTCATAACCTTAGCACCACAGCAGCAACACTCAACAACATCCTCAAGATCATCAAATCTCAAAACCTCAAGCAAACTCTCAAAAACCTCTCACAAACTCAAAGGAAGATCAAGAAGAGGAGAAGAGGAAGAACGAGAGCGTAAGGGAGATGAAGAAGCTGGAATGAGGTAAGAAAACCCCTCAGTTGAAGGAATGGGAGACTTATGAAGGAAGCCAGCCGCAAAGCACGAGTCAAAGGGTCAACAAAAGCGACTGCTCCTACATAGAGCCGCTGGGGCGGCTCACCCAAGGCGTAGGGGCGCCTAGCCGCATGGGCGGCCCATGTGGTGTGCAGGTGCGGCTGCCAGGATCAGCCTAAGGCTTGGCAAGGACTCCTAGGCTCCTAGAACTAAGGCTCTTACATCACACCCCCCTAAAAACAAGTTTCGTCCCGAAACTTGCAAGATCCCAAAACCTCTCGGACCGATAAGCCGAGGTATAACTCTAAACACTATCATCAACTCTCCACAAGGCCTAGGAAAGATCATCTCTAGCCAAATACTAGCCACATCACAGTCCCATGGAGGAAAGCCGTCTCTAGCCAAGACGTACATATAATACTACTATGTGTAAGAAAACCATCTCCACTCACACTATGTCCATCAAAGGTAGCGTGGAGGAAAGAACCGTCTCCAGCTAATCCTAACACACATCATAGAATGGAGGAAAGAAGTATCTCCAGCTATACCTATCTCGTACTGGCAAACAAGATCTAACAAATCATATGCACATATCACAACTAGCAATAAAACACAGCATATCACATAAGCACATAACATAACATGCACTCACCAAGAAGGCACTAAGATCTACTCGTGGATCTTACTAGTGCATCTATCTCGGCGTAGAACTCTGGATAGTTCCTCTGAATACTATCCTCTGTCTCCCAGGTAGCCTCATCCGATCCTCGTCTTGACCACTATATCCTCATCATAGGAATGTCCTTCGAACACAGGCATCTAACACCTCGCTCTAGGGCTGCAATAGGGTGCTCTGCAAACGTGTGGTCCGGCTCAACCACCAGATCATCATAACTCACGATGTGCCTGGGATCTAGTATGTACTCCCTCAGTTGAGACATATGAAAGACATGATGAACACCCCCTACCCTCGGTGGCAATGTTAATCTGTAGACTGCTCTTCCGACTCTATCTAGTATCTCAAAAGGACCGAGATATCGGGGACTCAACTTCCCCTTTATGCCAAAACGTCTGACGCCTCGCGTCGGAGATACTCTAAACCAGACATGAGCTCCTACCCTGAACTCTAGAGATCGTCGCCTCCTATCTACATACGACTTCTGGCGACTCTGTGCAGCCAACATTCTCTCTCTGATCAGCGCTACTCAAGCCATATCATCCTGAAGCTGCTCTGGCGCTATCCCCCTAATACTGCTAGGCTCATCCCAGCATAAAGGTGTATGGCACCTACGTCCATACAGTGCCTCATAGGGAGCCATCCCTATAGATGCATCCCAGCTGTTGTTGTATGAGAACTTGATGAGTGGGAGGTAATCAGACCATCCATGTCCCCAATCCAACACACAGGCTCGCAGAATATCCTCTAAGGTCTAGATGGTCCTCTTTGACTAACCATATGTCTAGGGGTGAAACGCAGTCGGGAAGTGTAGACTCGTCCCCAAAGCAGTCTGAATCTGCTGTTAGAATCTTGAAGTAAACCGTCCATCACGATCAGAAACGATCGTCCTCGGTACCCCATGGAGTCTCACTATCTGTCTAGTGTACTCCTCAGCCAATCTACTCATTGGCCACATCTCTCTGATGGGAATGAAACGTGCCGTCTTCGTCAGTCTGTCAACGATGACCCAAATGGTATCAAAGCTCCTACTGGTCCTCAACCCGGTCACAAAATCCATGGAGACGTCCTCCCACTTCCACTACGGCACTAGCAGTGGATGGAGCTCACCTCCAGGCCTAAAATGCTCTATCTTGACCTGCCGACAAGTCGCAAACTGAGCCACAAATCTGGCTACATTGGGCTTCATCCCTCCCCACTAATATGAGTGTCTCACATCAGGATACATCTTACTCGTACCTGGGTGTACTGAATAAGGTGTACAGTGAGCCTCCTGTAAGATCTGTTGTATCAGCTCTGCATCTACAAAGACACAGATACGGTCATGTCACCTCATAACTCCATCTGCTCCAATGGAGAATTGTGATGCCTCCCCACGAGACATCCTCTCTCTAATCCTCATCATAGTCGGGCAGGTCCCTTGCTTCTTTTGGATCTCATCCAACGGACCAGGTAGAACCTCTAAAGCAAACAACTAGGAATCCTCATCAGGAAACTGGATTTCCATCTCTAGCCAGGCTAGATCCCTCTGAAGCTGAGGCTGTACAGTCAGTTTGGAAATTGCCTTCTCTCGAGACGTCTTCCTGCTCAAGGCATCATCTACCACATTCGCCTTGTCAGGATGATACAAAATCCCAAGGTCAAAGTCCTTGATCAACTCAAGTCATCGACGTTGGCGGTTATTCAACTCCCGCTGCGTGAAAATGTACTTTAGACTCTTATGGTCTGTGAAGATCTGACATGTAACACCATACAGATAATGTCTCCAGATCTTTAAAGCATGAACTACCACTGCCAACTCTAGATCATGAGTCGGGTAGTTCTCCTTATACGTCTTCATCTGTCGAGACGCATATGCAATCACTCTGCCTCTTTGCATCAGTACACATCCCAAGCCCAGCTTGGATGCATCATTGTAGACCACAAAATCATCAGAACCCTCTAGTTGTGCCAAGACAGGAGCAGAAATCAAACGCCTCTTCAACTCCTCAAAACTCTGAGCGCACTGGTCGGTCCATACGAATCTGGTAGTCTTCCTCAGAAGACTCGTCAGTGGACAGACAATCACAGAAAATCTCTCCACAAAGCGCCTATAGTAACCGGTTAGGCCAAGAAAGCTACGCATTACCTTGGCGTTCATCGGTGTCGTCCATGCAGAATCAGACTCGGTCTTCGCCGGATCTACCATAATCGTGTCGGCAGAGACGATATGTCCAAGGAAAGCAACCTCAGACATCCAGAACTCACAGTTAAAGAGCTTGGCGTACAGCTGTATATCCCTCAAAATCTGTAAAACTGTCCTCAGATGACCGACATGCTCCTCTCTGCTACGAGAGTATACCAAAATGTCATCAATAAAGACTACCACAAACTGATCTAGAAAGTCGATGAAGATGATGTTCATCAACTCCATGAAAATTGTTGGGCATTCGTCAGCCTAAATGGCATCACTACAAACTCGTAGTGTCTATAACGGGTACGAAATGTCACCTTGTGCACGTCATGCTCTCTCACCCTTAGCTGGTGATATCCTGAATGCAAGTCGATCTGGGAGAAGACTGTCGCTCCCTAAAGCTGGTCAAGTAGATCATCAATATGAGGTAATGGATACATGTTCTTGATGGTCACCTTATTCAGCTCTCTGTAGTCTACACACAATCTCAACGATCCATCCTTCTTCCGCATGAAGAGGACAGGTTCACCCCATGGTGAAACGCTAGGGCGTATGAAGCCCTTCTCAGCCAACTCCTCGTGTTGCTTCTTCAGCTCCAACATCTCAACAGGTGCCATACGATATGGGGCCTTTGAGATGGGTCTCGTACCTGGCTTAAAGTCAAATCCAAAATCTACACTCCTCTGAGGTGGAAAGCTAGACGGCTCTACAAATACGTTTGTAAACTCACAAACCACTAGTATGTCCTCCAAAGCCGGACTCTCTCCATCCTTCATGGCGTAGCACCAGAAGGCATAACATCCCTATGCAATCAGTCTAGCTGCTCGTACTGCACTGTTGACAGATCCTGTCTTCCCAAGGTCCCAATCCTGGAAGACCTCTATCGGACCTATGTCGGTAGAGACTGTAACAGTTCTCTTACCCACATCTAACACTGCACGGTGTCTACGCATCCAATCCATATCTAATATGACTTCTTCATGCATCAAAGGCATGACTAAGAAGTCAACAAGTAACACACGAGTTCCTAAGCGTAGGGGACAACTACGTATCTCTTGGGTACCTCTGACCCTACTACCATCAGGTAACCCTATAGTAAAGGGTGCCCCCTCTATGGTAGACAAACTCAAACACTCAACACAAGCAGCAGAAATAAATGAATACGTAGCACCCGTATCTAATAAAACTCTAACAGGTAAACCATGTAACAGAATGGTACATGTAGCAGCTGGTGCTGGCGGCTCCTCAGCACTCCTCAGCTCAAAAATTCTGCCTTGATCTCCTCAGGCATCGTTGGTACCAGCCTCTCTACCTCTACCTCTACTCGGTCTTGGAGCTGACCCCTGAGTAGCAAGTGTGTCTGGGACTCTCTGTTGTCCCTGTGTCTGGGACTCTCTGTTGTCCTTGTGTCTGATGCTGAGTCGGTCTATGCCCACCTCCTGCTGAACCTGCAGAGGAAGAAACCTGTTGTGATGACGCCTTGCCTTGACGGCAAAACGTAGCTTTGTGTCCTGACTTCCCGCATGAGAAGCAAGTCAGTGGTGCCCTCGGGCAATCAGCCCTAATATGCCCATAGGCCCCGCAGTTATAACACTGCCGGCCTCTATCAATAGTCTGTGCAGACACTGGAACACTCGAGCGACCTTGAATCTGACCTCGCTTGTATCTAGATGCTCCTGCACTAGTCGGTGTTGTGCGCTGTCTCTTCTTAGACCGTCCTGTTTGAGAAGTCCTCCTCTGGCTAGCTCTCTCTCTCTCTCATAGGCAAAGGCCCGATCCTGGTAGTCTGTCAATGAGTCACAGTGAAATCCTACCATGTATGAGCGTGTGCTCTCCCTCAAACGACGGGCAAAAAGGTACACATGTTGATCCTCAGATGGTGCACCTGGACCCAACAATGCTAACTCAGTTTGGAAGCGGCGAATAGCATCGGTAATGGGTACCTCCTCAAAACCCGCCTCCACGAAGTCCTGCAGCTTCTCCCTCCTTAATGAGGCAGGGCAGAACTGCTCCCTCAGCATAGTCCTCATCTAATCATAGCTCATAACTCATGCTCTAAATATCCTCCACCACTAGTGTGCCAGGTCACGGAATAGAGACTGTACTAACTCTACTCGTCTGTCCTCAGGGCATCGAATAGACTCTAAAGCCGAGTCTACATGCCCAATCCACACCTCAGTCTCTAAGCCGATCTCTCTTGAGAAGTGTTGAACTCCCTGCTGATGAAATGCCTTCAACTAGGCATCTGGTCGAGGCTCTATAGTCTTCTCTACTGCTCGAGCAACCTCAAGCGCATGTGCCGGCATAGTTGGCACCTACGTAGCTCCATGGGATCTCTCAGATGATCCCTCACGCCCTGATAGATCTGGGGCTCGTCTGCCTGCTCTAATGGCCTCCTCAAAGTGTCTAAGATACTCTTTGAACTCTGGTCCACCTATGGAGACATGGTTTGTGCCATCAGACTGGGTTGGATAGGTCTGCTGCCTCCTATACCCACCACTCTTCGTAGCTAGAACTACACTCTCAACAATCTCCTCAAGAGCCTCCTCCACCACTGGTGGATCTGCAGCGGGAGCCGGTCCCTGTCCTATCCCTCCTGGAGGAAGAGATGGTCTACCTCTACCTCTGCCTACAGCAGTTATAGCTCTAGTCCGAGCCATCTGCGGGGTATGCACACCTACCGTATAAGGCTCTATATAAGCCATATGTATAGATATATATACATATATATATATATATAATACTTAATAGTACATGCATAAACATCAGCACATAAGATATATATATCTATACTGTCGAGATCCTCAGATGGGTGACGGCTTCTGTACATACTATCCCAAAACATCTATACTCGCTTTAAAACCAATACATTTTGATAAGTCAGACCCCGTGTGGGTTTTGTTTATTTATCCACTCTACCTTTATTGTAGATAGTAAGTGTCATTGTTGTCAACCGAAGGCTCTAATACCAACTTTGTGACACCCCGAATCCACGGGACTCGGGATGCTACATTGGGCTAGGATCCTGACCCTAGCCTGACAACAAGTTCACTGGATTTTACAACAAGGCACATGTAGATTAAAACCAAATACATAAAAACTATATATGATACATCAATAGAGTTCACAAACACAAAGCCAAGTACAAGATATCAAACATAAACAACTGATACAAAAGATCTCATATCCCACGCATCCTAATGTAAAGAAGTCTTCGGCTGGTCACACCATCTGGCTCACTCTGCAGTCTTCCTAAACTGCAAATCATCTACAACACAGTATACACCGTTAGCTACAGTAATTAATAAGTATGAAGGTAATAGCACAAACACACATCCACATCTCATACATGCAATGCCATACACATTCATTTATTATCTTTCATTTACGTTATTCCATTACTAATTCAACACTTTTGTAACACGAGGAGCCTCAAGAACCCCGTCCCATCCAACGTAATATAGGAGTTTTGCATGGGGGTGATCATCACTCGTCCCCTCTTGTGAGATCATCCTAGTCCGGTTTAGGTTATAAATGCACCATCATATGAAAACACACCACCATCACAATCACACAAACCCACAACTGTATGCTAAGTATGTCCTACGGACTTATCTCATATACTCGTATCCAATACCACATCACAACTTCCCCATGGGGAAGAATCAACGCCTGCAATAGCAAGGCACACAACATCACAAACTGCAAGGGTTAGGAGACTCGTCTCCATAACAAGAACCAACTTACAACCTCACTCTAAACCTCAAGATCATAGCAAGCTCGCATATGTCTACAGCATAACCTCAACATCAACACAAGTGCCTAAGGCACATCTCTATCATACAACTCGTCCTAACCAAGCTAGCCTAGCCAACATCTAAGTCAAGGCCAAAGGAAAGGAAGGAAGGAAGACATACATACAAGGTATGCACCAACAGAAGAAAGGAACTCCAAGCTGACCCAGTGAGGCGCAGGGGCGGCTCACACAGGCGCAGGGGCGGCTAAAGTCGGGCACGGGGGTGGCTGTCTGTGCAGAATGTTGGCCCCGACTTCTCTTCGATCTCTTTCTCGACTCTCTTCACTTCTTCAACACGTCACAGCAACACATACGTATACATACACATATATGATCATCAAACATCCAGAAAAGGATCCACACAAGCTCAGCTTGTGATCCTAAGTTAGAAGAAGAAGAAAAAGCAAAGAAGAAGAAATAAAGAAGATGGGGAAGAAAGGTCTCACCTCAGCAAACCCTAGGCAGCAACCAAGAGCATCTACACACCTCACAACCTTAGCACCACAGCAGCAACACTCAACAACATCCTCAAGATCATCAAATCTCAAAACCTCAAGCAATCTCTCAAAAACCTCTCACAAACTCAAAGGAAGATCAAGAAGAAGAGAAGAGGAAGAAGGAGAGCGTAAGGGAGATGAAAAAGCTGGAATGAGGTAAGAAAACCCCTCAGTTGAAGGAATGGGAGACTTATGAAGGAAGCCAGCCGCAAAGCACGAGTCAAAGGGTCAACAAAAGCGACTGCTCCTACACAGAGCCGCCGGGGCGGCTCACCCAAGGCGCAAGGGCACCTAGCCGCATGGGCGGCCCATGTGGTGCGCAGGTGCGGCTGCTAGGATCAGCCTAACGCTCGGCAAGGACTCCTACGCTCCTAGAACTAAGGCCCTTACATCACACCCCCCTAAAAACAAGTTTCGTCCCGAAACTTGCAAGATCCCAAAACCTCTCGGACCGATAAGCCGAGGTATAACTCTAAACACTATCATCAACTCTCCACAAGGCCTAGGGAAGATCATCTCTAGCCAAATACTAGCCACATCACACTCCCATGGAGGAAAGCCGTCTCCAGCCAAGACGTACATATAATACTACTATGTGGAAGAAAACCATCTCCACTCACACTATGTCCATTAAAGGTAGCGTGGAGGAAAGAACCGTCTCCAGCTAATCCTAACACACATCATAGAATGGAGGAAAGAACCATCTCCAGCTATACCTATCTCGTACTGGCAAACAAGATCTAACAAATCATATGCACATATCACAGCTAGCAATAAAACACAGCATATCACATAAGCACATAACATAACATGCACTCACCAAGAAGGCACTAAGATCTACTCGTGGATCTTACTAGTGCATCTATCTCGGCGTAGAACTCTGGATAGTTCCTCTGAATACTATCCTCTGTCTCCCAGGTAGCCTCATCCGATCCTCGTCTTGACCACTATATCCTCATCATAGGAATGTCCTTCGAACGTAGGCGTCTAACACCTCGCTCTAGGGCTGCAATAGGGTGCTCTGCAAACGTGTGGTCCGGCTCAACCACCAGATCATCATAACTCACGATGTGTCTGGGATCTGGTATGTACTCCCTCAGGGGCGGCTAAAGTCAGGCGCTGGGGCGGCTGTCTGTGTAGAATGTTGGCCCCGACTTCTCTTTGATCTCTTTCTTGACTCTCTTCACTTCTTCAACATATCACAACAACACATATGTATATGATCATCAAACATCCAGGAAAGGATCCACATAAGCTCTGCTTGTGATCCTAAGCTAGAAGAAGAAGAAAGAAGAAAAGAAGATGAAATAAAGAAGATTGGGAAGAATGGTCTCACCTCAGCAAACCCTAGGCAGCAACCAAGAGCATCTACACACCTCACAACCTTAGCACCACAACAACAACACTCATCAACATCCTCAAGATCATCAAAGGTCAAAACCTTAAGCAAACTCTCAAAAACTTCTTACAAACTCAAAGGAAGATCAAGAAGAGGAGAAGAGGATGAAGGAGAGCGTAAGGGAGATGAAGAAGCTGGAATGAGGTAAGAAAACCCCTCATCTGAAGGAATGGGAGACTTATGAAGGAAGCCAGCCGCAAAGCACGAGTCAAAGGGTCAACAAAAGCGGTTGCTCCTACATAGAGCCGCAGGGGCGGCTCACCCAAGGCGCAGGGGCGGCCTATGTGGTGCATAGGTGCGGCTGCCAAGATCAGTCTAAGGCTCAGCAAGGACTCCTAGGCTCCAAGGACTAAGGCTCTTACACTACAAATGTAAAGTTGGGGTTTTGTTTGGTTGCTCTAGTTTTTTTTAGGCATCAAAGACACGGGTTATTTTACTTTAGAAATTGTGTGCATACATGGAGCTGTTTTATGTGATTTTGATTGGTTTGCTGGTATGTACTTTATTCCGGACATTGACTGTGCTTTTCTTACTTATTAAAACCCTTCTGGTATGAAAAATTATAGTTAATATGACTCTACATATACCCTTATGGTATGATCCATTTGTGATGAGATTATGCAGTTTGTAATCTACTGTTAACCCATCTAAGCTCCCCTATATGTCTTCTTTGGTCATCGTGTTGTTCTGATTTCCTTAAACATTAGTGTTGTAATTTTGGTATGTAATTCTGATATGTAATTCTAGTATGAGTATGAAATTTTGGTATGTAATTATGGTATGTAATTTCTGGCATGAGAAATTCTGGTATGAAATTATTGTAGAAAACTTCTGCTATGTAAATATCTGGTATGTTAGTTTCTGGTCTGTAAATTTATAGTATGTAAATTATAAAAAAATAAAAAAGGACAAAAAGAAAACAAAAAATATTCTGGTATGAGTTTCTGGCATGAATTTCATACCAGAAAATCATACAAAAAAATTATAAAAAATGAAAAGGATAAAAAAAATTCTAGTATGAAAAAAATTCTGGTATGAAAAAAATTCTAGTATGAGAAATTCTGGTATGAGAAATGAAAAAAAAATGAAAAAGGCAAAAAAAAATAAAAATAAAACAAATAAAAAAAATTCAGTAATTAAAAATTAAAACTTACACTTATATAACAAATAACAAACATCAATTATTCTTCTTTTTTAATAGAAGGGTTAGTTATTTTTACCTACCATTAAATAAAAGTAATAAAAAATAATAGGGTACACTTACTAAACACAAAACTAAAAAAGCCCTATTAGGCCAAATTCTTTCAATATTGAATTTCATTCAATCTCTATTATTTAAATAGTTTTATTTTCTTATTTAAAGAAAAAAGAAAAAAAAATTGGTAAGACTAAATATGTAAAAATAGAGATGAAGGTTGTGCGGTGCCCCTTGCTCGAAACCACGACCACTTGACATATACCATATGACGCAGAGACACCTCTAGAATGTGGAGTGTTCCGTGTCTGAGATGGCAAGACACGAGGACATGACAAGACACGAGGATACGGAGGGACAAGACTCGGACACGGTCAAATATGACCCGAAATGGTCAAGACACAATTCAAAGGTAGGGCACGACGAGGACACAGATCTTGTCCGATCAAGAGTCGGTCAACGGAAGTTTCCCTATTTTTTAGGGCTAAAAAATAGAAAAATAATTTATTTAAAAAAAATAATTTACTGCAATATTCTTCTTCTCTCCCTTTTTCCGACTAAATCTAGGCCCCATATGGCCACCTGCGAGATTGTGGTTGTCAAAAGCAGGACACCGATTTTCTTCTTCTTCTTCTTCTTCTTCTTCTTCGATTCTAATGTTAAAATGTTGTTGTTCCGCCGGTTGACTCTCCTCTCCATCTTCTTCCATTTTTTTTATGATTTCATAAATTCATTTTGAACCTATGATTACTAGCTGTAATTTATTTCAATGCTCACTTTTTCTAATTTATAAATTTTATTATTGTTTTCCTTAGTTGATTATGTTGTTCGATTTTTGTTGATTTGCAAAATGGATGATTCGTTCTTCAACTTTGAAACTAATATGTCTATTTGAAATTGTAAGACTAAATATGTTCTTTTTATATTTTGTAAGACTGGAAATATTTTATCTAAGCTTTTATTTTGGTTATTTTGTTGTCATGTTAATGTCTTTATCTACTCTTATACTATTGGTTTTTCATATATCATATATATATATATATATATATATATATATATATATATATATATATATATATATATATATATAGGGTCCAGTTCTGGTGAGGAGGACCCTTGCAGATAGGAATCAGGAGAGGCGGGGTGGTGACATGTGGCAATGTCACGTCACTTTTTTTTTTATTTCCAGATTTTCTTTTTGTAAATAAAAATTGGTGTTCATATTTTTATAAGTATGTGTTCATTTTTAAAAGAGTCATTGTTCATATTTTATCAATAAATATTCATTTGTTTTCCAACACTAACTACTCAATTTTTAACATTAATTGTTCATTTTTTTTGGATTTTTTTTTTAAAATTATACTATTCTTTCAAATCGTGTTAATAAATTATGATGCTCATTTTTTTACAAGTATGTATTCATTTTTTTTACAGTTATGGTGTTTATAATATGATGTTCATTTTTTTTTGAAAATTATACTTTTCTTTAAAATCGTGTTTATAATATTCAGAGATCGATTACATAAAAAATTATGAAATCAAAGAGAATACAAGACGATTCAGGTTTTGTTTCTTCGAATTTCAACTCTCACTGTTTAGATTTCCATTCTTAAAAGGTTTAGGTTTCATGATGATTGATGTTTGTATTCGAAATCAAATTTGTTTGAATCATTTTGTGTTTGATAAGTTTGATTGAGAAAATACATGTATATACATATGTTGAGTTGGTCTAATAGCTCCAATTGAATAATCTATATGCTCCTTTTAGTGTGCTGGCAAACCGTTCGGCAAAATGTCTTATAGAAAAATAGTTTATAATATTCACAGGAACAATGACATAAAAAGTATGAACACTGACGAATAAAAACATGAACAATGACGTATAAAAGTATGAACACCAATAACTTATCTATAACTTTGACACATACATAACATATTATGATCATCTCTTAACGTTTTGTGATGAGTGTTTTTTATTTTTTGTGGTTATATACAGTAAATGAACATCTATGGATCATAAAATGAACAAACAAAAATAAATGGACATGACACTTTGATGAATAAAAATACTATGAACACCGAAGTATAAAAGCATGAACAATGACATATAAAAGTATGAACACCAATGACTATTTTGAACGTAAGGGTATTTTTTTCAAATTTAAGTCAATTTACAAAAATGTCATTAATGATGAGCGTGTGAGAGCCCTTGATTTAAATCCATCCAATGGCTTACAACCCTCCTAATTCCTATCTACAAGTTCTCTCCTCACTTGAGAACACCTCTAACGTGAGAACATGAGAACAATCGTACACCGTTGGATGTGAGTATTAAGGGTTGAGATTTAGAGTAGATATCAAAAATAATAATAACTACGAATAATAATAACTAGGAATCCAACAATAACTACGAATAATCCACTCAACCAACAATAACTACGAATAATACATTAAACGATATGGCACATTCGTAACAAAACTAATAATAATTACGAATTTGTTCTCATGTTTTCACGTTAGGGGGTGTTCTCATAGGATCTATACTCTATATATATATATATATAGGGGGAGGGGTGTGTATATTGTGTGTATATCATTTTGATATATAAATTCTACACTTCAATAGCTTTAAAATGATATATTATTTGTTTTTCTCGTCATGACCCCTTTCCTATGCTTTGAGGATTGCCGCTTCCTTGTTTCTTGTTGAGTCCGTTTTCCGTGACCATGCATCATAGCATATACCCATTGCTCTTCCAACAGAATCAACTGAGCCATTAAAACAACATGATTTCCCACCAACTTGTTTATAATTATAAAAAGTTCAACAGAGGTAGTGGCCCCCTCCGCCCCGTCAAGCTACACCTTTGTTGATATGTCAAGCTACACTTCACATGCTTAGTACAAATTAGCGCACATATCATGTACATTAATTTTCAGTACAAATTAGTGCACATATCACTTGCACTACACTGTACATGATCTTTAATATTGAGTGCACCTGTCACTTACACAACACTAAACTTCACTACACTCATGCGTCAAGTTACATTGCACGTGTTCAAAAAAAAATTAAGAAAGTAATAGATGCACAAATATACCGCGTATAAATGGGGTTTATGAGATGTACATCTCATAAACCCATTTATACACGAAATATTTGTTCACCGTGTACACTAGGTCACAAACTTAAACCGCCGGTTTAGGTTTGGCCCAAGGCCAAGCCTAAACCGGCCGAAATGAAACCGCCAATTTATTTTTTTTATCAATGAGATTGCTCTCGGTTTTTACTTAAAATCTCAGTGATAATATTAGTAATTTAACTAACAAATGGGGGGAGGAAAGGGCTTGAATTGGTTTCCCGGTCGCATGCTTATCCTCTCGGGTTAAGAGAAATCAAAATCCACGTAGTTATCTTACCTTTTCTTACCTTTTGTCGGACTTCTGAGTTTAGTTACCCCGCATACCTTCATGCATCGGACTCATAAATTGTGCCCAGATCATCGGAGTTAGAATCCAATTTTGAGTCATAAACTGGGGCATTCCGTTGTTTCCGCTTCTCCGCCATTATCCAATCGTGAATGCATATTTGTGTCTTAACTTTTTTGGGCTTCAATTGGCTTCTCTTGTAACTTAGCATGTCCCCTCCTTGGCTAAATGATTGCTCCACGACAACCGTTGATGCAGGCACGACCATGAGTTGTTACACAATTTTGATCAAAGTTGGATACTTCGGGGCTAACCTCTTCTACCAATCCAAAATTTTAAAAGTTTAAAAACACATTGTTAGATAATCTTGAAATTCCACACTTGCGGATGAATGCCGTGATGATTTTGTTCTTTTAGTTAATATTTGTTTAGCTAGAAGAAGAAGAAGAAGAAGAAGAAGAAGAAGAAGAAGAAGAAGAAGAAGAAGAAGAAGAAGAAGAAGAAGAAGAAGAAGAGGGTGGAGGAGTCGGTTCGGCGAAGAACTAGCACTTGTTTCAAAGGAAGAAAGCAAATTTTCAATTTGAACACGAACTTCATAAATAATGCTAGAAGTGTTTGTAGAACTTAAACCCAAACAATCATAATAAATACCCAACAATTCGCTAGCACCATCAATTTTAAGTACGTCTAGGATAAAAAACGGCATAAATAAGAAAAACCAAGGGAATATCGGTGTAATATTTTAACCATTTTTATTTCATTTCATTGATAGCATTTATAAGGTTTGGATAAGTAATACCGGTTTGTAAAGTTACGGCAACGTTTACGGCTATTTCTAAAAAACTACAATAAGTACGTGTTCCCTCCAAAAGGTGTGTGCAAGCTTTAATATTTATAACCCAAGAAGTATGCTTGAATAATATGCGAACCCGCAGTGTACGGATCAATTGTAATAATAGCAAATATTCCAGGGGTCGATCAAAGGGACTATGGTGAAACAAAGTACGGTAATCAGGTTGTCAAATAAATACTAGCAGCAAATTAAAGCAATCAAAGATGATATAAAATTCAGATAAAGGGAATGCGGATTCTAGAGATTAAAACATTCAGTTGTGGTTCCGACTCAAGATCTCAAAGGATAACGTGGACAAAGCTGAGGTTTTCAAAGGGAAGGTGTTTCTAAGGTGGGAATAGATCACCGGGTAAGTCTCACTACTAACTATCCCAAACCAAAGATCCTTTTACCGGGTAAGTCTCAAGGTACTAAGGAAAGGAACTATAATCTCAAACCAACACACCACCCAAGGGGATAGAATCAACCTTTACCGGGTAAGTCTCAGGCTAACTCTAAAAGATGGGATGGAGGCACACTCAAACCCCAATAAAAAATAAACCTTTATTACCTACACTCATGATCTTGGGTAAACAAGCAAGGGAATCACTAGGTAAGTCTCATCCTAGGCTTGCGTTGAACCAGGAAAGGTATAACAAGGATAAGATTTGGCAAACTGAAAATCTTAACTCAGATAAGGTTTAGAAAGGTTCACCTCGATAAGTTATATTGCATCCTGGCCGAGATGTTCAATGACTGACCGAGGTGTTCTATGGTTATGGTAAAGACTCGAGCTATCAGGGTCCTGCTGGGATTAAGATCATATTATCATCGTCTTTCCCACAACTTTCAGTCAATTACCCTAGAATCGCAAAAAGAACTTAGCCAACAATCATCATGATAACAATAATCAAATTTATTAGAAAGGAATCAATATTCAAACAAGAAAACCTTAACACAAAGGTCTCAATAACTGAATGAATCAAACAAACAATCAGCGTTCCTCAATCACAAATCAGATAGACAACAAAACCAAAAGCCAAACTAAGAAAATCTTACAAACTCCTTCAAACCCGACTTCAACTTGATTCTTTCCTTCCTTGAACTTCAACCTTCAAAACTTCTTTCAAGACTCCCAAAGATAAGATATCGGGATGGCTGAATTGTAGAGAATCCAACCCTTTATATAGGAGAATTATCTCCCAAAGATAAGATATCTTAAAAAGATAATTTTCTAAAAAATATATCCATATCTTCCAAAATATATCAGCCAATAATATTATTTTCCTTCCAGAAATCCAGCCAAAAATATGTGATATTCACTTTCCAAAAATAGAAGATCTCGGCCAAAAATAAAAATCTCATGTCCCGTCATCAATTCGCCTTGGTCCAGACGCTCCTCAAGATCACCTCGGTCGAGGTGGTACTGTAGCTGACCGAGGTGAATCCAGCTGAATGTAAATCATCTCAAATCTGGTCCAAAATCAATCTTCTAAATCATTTCCATGCTTCCTGAGATCTTCTTATAGCTCTTCAATGCTCCAGAATGTAGCTTCAATGACTCCTTAGCTTCCTTAGCTCCATTTTTGTCCAAAACATGCTATTTTCCCTACAATTACAATGAAACTAGGTGCATACCTCGATTCTCGCAAAGGTAGACAAAACAACAATATAATCAAAGAATATACATCCATACATGCAGATTTATGAAGATAAAACGTCTAAACCAATCCCAAAATATAGACTTTAATAGATGCTATCAAAATACCCCATACTTATCCTTTGCTTGTCCCCAAGCAAGTTCCAAATCTTAGATACAAGATAGAATGGATTATAAATCAAAAAGATCAATGAAAAACATTTCAAAACCTTTTGTGGTGTGCTCCACTCATAGATCACCCTAAGAGAATATTTCATGGCAAATAAAATCAAGACATGGTCACAACATTTTATGAATATAAGAAAGTTGTTCATCTTTGCATAAAGTCATGGAATGCATAATAAATCATATTTATCGAAATCAATCATGTATAATCCAATTTAAACCACCAAGTCAATCAACAGGCTCGAGATCTCAAGGGCTTTCCAAAGGAGGTCAAAAAACGTGTCACGGTGGGATGTATATAGGATAATGTAGTGCTAGATTCCAGGAATAGGATCTTACTTCACTTTCTTTGAATCACAACATCTTCCACCAATAAGCTTAACTTATTTTTCTTTACTTTTTGGGATGCATGGACAGAGGTGCACAATAACCGAAGTCTAGGAGATCAGCAATCATTAATTTCTCGAGATGCCTCAAACCCTTGATGCACATACCATGACCGGTTAGGAATATCGCTCAATCCAACTTTGACAAGACACAAAGACCCGGTTATGTGAATGCTGCCGAGTTACTCATCATCATGATTGACTTCCCCAAACTTAATTGTTTCTTTCTAACACTTTCAGCCAACATCTCAACTTCACTTCACTTGCTTTTCTTCACTTGCATCCAAATTCCCGGATAGGTAAAGGGAGGCAAATATGTATATGAGGGGCTAAGCATGGTCAAGAAGAAGAAGAGAAGAGAATGAATTGCCTTAATCATCCCAGGAAGAATGTGAGAGAACTCATCATGTGGTGTCAACCTTCAAATCCAACATAATTTTGATAAAAACAAAGTATTAAACATGCTAAAACTTTAAACAAAGCAATTTGCAACTTAAACATATCATAAAACTTTTCGAGCATATAAAGATATTAAAACCAATCTGCAAACAGAATCATCATTGAGGTCATATCCAAAGAAGAAGCACAAAAACGTTTTGAAAACCTTTCAGTTAAAGCCACCTCGGTCGAGGTGTTTTGGCGTCATCCGAGGTGTTCATCCTCGATCGACCATGAACGTCTCGGTCGAGGTCATAAAAAAAAATTTAAACCAGTTTTCAACGTTTTTCTCAAACAAAAACATGTATGTATGCATGTAATGATAAATAAACACATAGAGCCAAGTAAAGCACAATAAGATCATAATATCCGGGAGTCATACAAACCATACACACATAAGTCATATAAAATACAACCAAATACCCCATACTTTGGACACATTGTCCCAATGGGTCAAATATAAGTCTAAGGAATCAGAAAACTCACCGAACCTAGCTGAATTGCATAATGAATAAATAAAGAAATCCATGAAGCTCTAATCCTTGTCAGCTGGCGGTGGTGGATATGGAATGTAAGGGTGTTGGGTCGGGTCGAATTGGTAGCCCATAATCTGTTGGAAATGGATCTTCATCATTTGTCGCTAGTAATGCTGGCTCTCCCCTATCTGATGCATCCACCTATCAGTGTGGAGGCGCTCATCAGCAAAGCGCTGGGACATGTCAACTGTCATGGCCGTATAAGAATCAATCATGTGCTCAGTAAGCTCATCAAGCCGTCGGTAAGCCTCAGGATCTTTGTGTCTGCGGGATCTGCACGGAGGTGGTGGTGGTGGTGTTGATGCTCTCTCCTCCTCCGTCACCTCATCATCATCATCATCATCGACAGTTGAATCTCTATCATCCTGCATGTAGGGTAACCAAGCAGCAGACCAGAACTGACGGCCAAAGAAAGAAAACTGAGATGACCACAAAATGCCCTGTGGTGCAGTCATCTCCCATGGCATGGAAACGTAAGACGTGTCAAGGCCACGAGGGACAAGAATACGTCTCGTGATCATCTCCTGCAGTCCCAACGGCTTCACAACCGCAACTAGTGTACAAGCTGAAAGATCCAGACCCATAGAAGTGGCGATGTGGGTTGTTACGCTAAGAACGTGTAGCACAAAAGTCTTAAACTTATAACTCGATATATTTTTCTAACTCCTAGCGAACCCACAGTGTATGGGTCATTTTGTAGCAAGGATAGTACTCTGAGGTCGAACACAAAGACTAAGGTGAAATTGAATCAAATAGGTGATTATGGATAGTGCAAATCTAGTCTAAGAAAAGAGAAAGGAATAAAGAAATGAAAATCATGATGTTTTTGGGTTGGTTTAGTGGTGATCAAACAAGATCACAATTGATGCAAGATTATAAAACAAACTAACAAATCTAGCTTGCAACGCAAACAAGCAACACAAACACGAGATATGTGATCAAAAAGAGAAAAGCGGATTCTAGGGGTTAGGAATTCTGGTTATGGCATTGGACTCAAGCTTCTAATCAACCTTAGACTAGCTATGGTATGTTGGGAAGGAATGTTTCTCAAATGGGATTAATCACCGGGTAGGTCTCATGACCCACTAATCCCGCAACTAAGGTCCTATCACCGGGTAAGTCTCTAGGAGCCTAAGGTTAGGAAATTTACACAAACCGGATTGCTATCTAGGGGTCTAACCTCTCCTTACCGGGTAAGTCTCGGGAAGGCAAGTCCTAAATATCAATCCTAGCACATTTAGTCCAATAGCGGCTTATGAGGCTCACTACTACCTAGAGTTCGTCATCATTGGTACTTAAGGTCGGAAATCACCGGGTAGGTCTCTTTCCTCACTTAGTTTGCTAGCATTAGGTCACCCTAGGCTAGATTAAGCTTAACAAACACTAGGATTTCAACAATCTCACATTAACATTCAGATTAATCAATACAAGCACAACAGCAAAAATTACGGGATGATAATCCAAAACCACGGCCGTGGTTAGGCGAGAACAGGCCGTGATTCTCAACAGTGGTTAGGTTCGAGCAAGCAATTTATCCAAAGATACATTTAAGTCTATTCTATCATAGTCCAAGCCATAACCATCATTCCATTACCCTAGAATCACAACTATTTAGCCAACAACAAGCATTTTAACATTCAAACTCAACAAGAAAACATTTATGGCTTCCATAGCAAGAAAATGAAATGAAAGAGAAGAGAGACAAGTAAAAACAAGTAAACCAAGCTGAATATATGTTTAAGAAAGACTTACAACCCTTCGAAAGAAGGTCCAAATCGTTCCTTACAAATCCTTGCAAATGTCTTCAACAAGCTCACTCAAAAACCACTCAAAAATTATGAAAACTCTAAAACTAGTGTTGTTCTTCTTCTTTTCCAAATGAGAGTGTTTTCTTCCTCCCCAAGAGTAGCCTCCAATGGAATGATGTGTAATGAGAGAGTGTGGGAGAGAGAGTCCCCTAGCAACAGCCTGTAGGACCACTTATATTCTCCACCAAGAGTAAGAGTCGGTTATGGAGATCGTGGGACAGTTGTCACAGCTGTCCAGAGAGAACCACGGCCAAAATTACAGGCGTGGAATCTGGGTCTGGGCCGTGGTTTTGCATAGACAACTCTCTTTTGATCGTTAAGCCATGAGTTGGTGCAAGGCATGCACCAACAAGGTCCTATGTGTTCTTCTTTGCTCCTAGCTTGCTTCTTAATGAATTCGGAAGTGTGTCATCACGAGGAATGATCCTCGAATGTATCGATTAAGCTCCAAAAGTTCCCCAAAATACCTACAAAACCGACAATAGTCTGTGTAGATGTCTATCTACAATATGCATGAATTAAACGTAATCGTCATGAACTAATGCCAAACCATGCATGAATAACGGAAAAAACTATCTAAATGAATGCCTAAACTAACGTCATAAATCGTGTTATCATGGGTCACCAACCCACCACAGCAGATATCGCCCTTTGACTTGCCCTTGATCCTGTGCAAATCATTTGACAACATGGCAGCAAAGTCCGGCACTCCTCCCTTGACAATACAAAATAAACTTAGCAGCTCTCCCTGACGGATCTTGTGGGGCAATGATCGGACGCCCACAAATACGATCATAATCCTTTTGTGTCGCTCGTGGATCACTGGAATGGAAAACTGAGAAGCAGAAGAAGGAGAAGGTTGGTGGGAACTGCTAGGCCTGTCCCTCAAGGCCAACTGTCGATCAGATCTATTGCTCATTTTTCTGACAAAGAACACCTTGGTTGCCCTAAGAACACCTCGGCCGAGACACAGTCAATTGGACCGAGGCGAACTGTTGTTCGATCGCACTCTCTGAATTTGTAAGTTCTTTTCCCCCAAATCACTACCAAAGGCTTCCTAAGGGTACTTATATCTTTTTCAACAACAATCAATGGCAACCAAAGCCAAATCTGCTCAAAATCAGTAAAAGAGGAAGGAGTTCGAGTTTGGAACAAAATACCCCAGATTCTGTAGATTGATGCGTTTTCCTTGTTACTTGATGCTAGGAAATTGAATCTCTTGCTTCCTCCAGTGAAATTGAGCCAAGAAACATAAGAAATGAGCAAGAATCGAGAATTTGAGGGTAGGGATCCGCCGCGGTCGAGGTCGGGTAGAGAGGGAAAAGTGTGAAGAGTGAGAAACCGTTGCGCCTTTTATACCCCTTGCTAAATTTGATTACACCTCGGTCGAGGTGGTCCCGAATGGAACAAGGTGTCAGATTGGATGTCAGACCTAGTCGCCTCGGTTGACCAAGAACATCTCGGTCGAGGTGTTGTGACAACAACCGAGATGTGTTTCAGTCAAGCTCTGTCTTCTTAATTTCTTGGACTTCTGTGCTTCCAATGTAGCTCCTGAGTTGCAATTCTTCCTTAGAAAGTGTCTGGTTCCTGTCTAGAGGAAGCAAAAACAAAGCAAAGCAAACTATCTAAAACTAAGCTAGAAAAGGGAAAAGAAAGCAATACTTTGGGTTACCTCCCAAGAAGCGCTTGATTTAATGTCGCTAGCTGGACCTTACATCATCCTCAAACAAGGTATAGTGGTGCAATCTCCTCAGCCGGGACTTCCGGTCGATACTTTTTCAGCCTATGACCGTTGACCTTAAAACTTCCGCTAGTTTCGCCCCATATTGCAACTGCGCCATAGGGAAAAACAATTTTCACAACGTAAGGTCCTGTCCATCTAGATTTCAACTTACCTAGAAAGAGGCAGAGGTAGGAGTACAAGAGTAGAACAAGATCTCCTTCTTTGAGCTCCTTAGGAATGATATGCTTGTCATACCATCTCTTCGTTATTTCCTTGTAGATCTTGGCATTCTCATAGGCGTTTAAGCGCAACTCCTCCAGCTCATTAATGTCTAAAAGTCTCTTCTCTCCGACTTCCTTGATATCGAAATTCAACCACTTGATTGCCCAATATGATTTATGTTCCAGCTCAACAGGTAGGTGACAAGACATCCCATACACCAAATTGTAAGGGGTGGTACCAATGAGAGTCTTGAAAGCGGTCCTGTAAGCCCAAAGAGCATCATCCAATTTCATGGATCAATCCTTTCTCGTCCTAGAAAAGGTCTTCTCCAAAATTGCCTTGATTTCTCTATTCGAGATCTCCACCTGCCCCCTAGTTTGAGGGTGATAAGAGTTGCTACCTTGTGGGTGACCCCCTACTTTGAAAAAAGTGCCTTGAACTTCCAGTTGATGAAATGTGTCCCTCCATCGCTAGTGATGATGTGTGGTGTCCCAAAACGTGCAAAGATAGTTTGATTGAAGAACTTCACAACCACCATGGCGTCATTAGTGGGGGAGGCGGTGGATTCCACCCATCTAGAAACATAATCAACAGCTAAGAGGATGTAGAGGTTCCCAACGGAGGATGGGAACGGTCCCATGAAATCAAATCCCCATACATCAAAAATCTTAACCTCCTGAACATTGTTGAGTGGCGTTCCTTCTTGACAAGTTCCCTGTTCTTTGACATGCATCACAAGAAACAACAAACGTTTGCATATCCTTAAATAATGTAGGCCAAAAGACCAGAATGTAATACCTTAGCGCACATTTTGTGAGCGCTAGCATATCCTCCACAAGGAAGCGAGTGGCAATGCCGTATGACACTAGCAACTTCAACCTCCGGAATGCATTGTCGAAGCATCCCATCCGGACCTCTCTTGAATAGTAGAGGTTCATTCCAATAGTAATGGCGTACATCCTTGAAGAACTTCTTTCTTTGAGCGTACGTCAATCCGGGCGGTATTTCCTCACAAACAAGGTAATTGACAATATCAGCATACCAAGGCTCCTTACCATCAGAAACTTGGCAGAGCCAGTGCTCCACCAATTGTAAGTGTCTCTCAGCAAACGAATTAGAAAGTTTTTTGTCCTCGGTTGACAACATCTCGCTTGCTGTCTCGGTCGGGGCCTGAGGTGGATGACCAAAATTTTCTTCAGATAAGAACACCTCGCTTGGTACAGGAAGTGCCTCGGTCAAGGTACTAGAACTGGGACCGAAACCTAACATGCTTTTCTTTTCCTGAATCAGTTTATCAAATCTAGCTCTTGGATCTGCTTCCAATGCCTTTAAGCTCCTTATATCTACATCACAAGAGACATCTATACCTTCCTCTATTAAACTAAAACTAAGAACTTTTTTAAGAGGATCGTTAATAAGGATAGAGCTCACCAATTATCTTGATTCTTCTTCATCATAGATGTTGAATTTTAACTTGGTGTTCTTACAATCCATGTTGCAACCCGAAGTTGCTAGAAATGGTCTCCCGCGAATGATATGGATGGTATAATCTGCGGGAATGTCAAGTACAACAAAGTCTATAGGTATGTAGAAATTACCCAACTTGATGGGAACGTCCTCCAAAATACCCACGGGACGGGTAATGGAGCGATCCGCCATGTATAATGTCATCTTCACCGTCTTGGGCTCTCCAAGTCCGACTTTCTCACAAAGCTCCAGCGGAATGATACTCACGCTGGCTCCTAGATCACATAATGCATCATAGGTTACATCCCCAACTTGAATGGGAATGCAAAATGAACCGGGATCCCTCAATTTAGGTGGTATCTTCTCTTTCATGATTTGAATGAGCTCCGAAGACCTAGATGTCATCCTTACTTCACCAAAATCCTCCAGCTTCCTCTTCCTTGATAGAATCTCTTTCAGAAACTTCCCATAGGCGGGCATCCCTAGAATGGCATCAAGGAAAGGGATGTTAATATGTAGTTTATTCATAAGGTCTAGAAACTTACCAAAGTGCTTGTCTAGGTGTGCCCTCGTCCTTGACTGAGGGAATAGAAGTGGTGGTTTATAAGCAGGAGGTGGAACATAAACTTCATATTTATCTTTCGCTTTATGGGGCTCCATCTCGGTTGGCACCTCGACCGATGTGTTCATTTGGTCGTGGCTCGACCGAGGTATTGGATCTACAGTCTTCAATCCACTGCGTGTTGTAATTGCCATGATTTGTCCTTTAGGGTTGCTCTATGTCCTTGTTGGAAGCTTCCCTAGATCTCTTGGTGCTTCATTCGCCTTGTTGAAAAATTGTTGCTCTAAGGCTTTTTGTGCCTTCGAAAATGAATTCATCGATGTCTCCATAGCGTTGAGCTTGATCAATATTGCCTCCAGCACAACATCTTTCTTTGGTGGCTGGGACGAGCTTGATGTAGGCTCCTAGCTTCTCAATGGAGTAGAAGAAGAAGAGGGGGCGTTAAGAGCATTATTAGCATGAGAATAAGGGTTACCGGAATTTTGTTGATTAGATCTCCAATTGTTGTTGTTGGAGTTTCTGTTGTTGTTGTAATTGTTGTTCTGCGGCCCTTGATAGTTTTCCTTCCTTGGTAGCCACCATCTCGCTCCTTCTTTGTTTGAGCTACTAAAAGCTCCTTCAATGCTTTTACTTCATTTCTAAGCGAGGTGAGTTGAGCTCCATTTGATGATATGTCTTGGAAGCTAACTCTCCTTGCTCCATCTTCAATTCTTTGATGGGAGTATTTCTCCATGTGTAAAGCTTACTTTTCATGAAATCCCAAGCATCATCTATTTGCATATCCACGAATGTGCCGGCGGAAAGTAATTGGAGCTTGAATTGAGTATCTTCATCCAAACCCTTAAAGTATATTTCCAGCAACTCAATCTTTGGAATACCATGATGTGGTCAATCCAACAAAAGATCCTTGAATCTCTCCCATGATTTGGACAAACTCTCTTTGTCCTTCATAATAAAAGCATTGATTTTTCCCCTCAATTCAGCGGTCTTAGAAGGGGGATAGAACTTAGTAAGAAACTTTGTTGTCATCTCTTCCCAAGTGTTGATGTTTCCGGCCGGAAGAGCTTGATACCAAGCAAGTGTCTTGTCTTTCAAAGAGAAGTAGAAAGGCCTCAACTTGTAGTTGTTATTCTCCACTCTTGATGGTCTCAAAGTCTCCTTCAGAATCTCATAACTTTGCAAGTATTGGTGCGGAGACTCTCTCTCCAAACCTCCAAATTGACATTGTCGAATCATGGTTAGAACTTGCGGTCGAAGTTCATAATCATTCTCAGCTGGATCACCTAGGTTGACTCCTGGACGCCTGACTTGCTGATTAGGGTCCATCATCTGTCCTAGGGTTCGTGGAGCTCCAGTAAAGAGAACATCTCGGATAGGCATCCGAGGTGGTAGGTGTATTTCGGCCGGGGCAACTAGGACTGGGTCTTGCCTCGGTCGAGGATCTGGGATCGGTCGAGGCAGAAACTGGGCCCTTAGAGCGGTCATATCTGCTTCAATTCCTTCTGTTCTTGCGCGAGTCTCGTCTTTCTCTCGCTGTAGTTCTTCCTTACTGAGGCGTAGTTGTTCCAATGCCTCCTTCAATTCGGCTTCAAGATCGCGATTGTCTTGATTAGCCATCTTAGCTTCTTTCAATCTTCTCTTGTAGGTCTTTTCTGGTTCGAGATCGTAGGGAACGATTTCCTTTCCAGCACGAGTTCTTCGCATAAACCTAAGAAAAGATCCTACGAAAACACTCAAGTAAAGTAGTCAATAGCAACAAGGGCAATAGCCCCGAAAGACAACCGAAGCCGGACTTGGTCTTGACCAAGTCCCTGGCAACAGCGCCAAAAACTTGTTCGCTCCAAAAGGTGTGTGCAAGCTTTAATATTTATAACCCAATAAGTATGCTTGAACAATATGTGAACCCGCAGTGTACGGATCAATTGTAATAACAGTAAATATTTCAAGGGTCGATCACAGGGACTATGGTGAAACAAAGTACGGTAATCAGGTTGTCAAATAACTACTAGCAGCAAATTAAAGCAATCAAAGATGATATAAAAGTCAGATAAAGGGAATATGGATTCTAGAGATTAAAGCATCCAGTTGTGGTTCCGACTCAAGATCTCAAACGATAACGTGGACAAAGCTGAGGTTTGCAAAGGGAAGGTATTTCTAAGGTGGGAATAGATAACCGGGTAAGTCTCACTACTCCCTATCCCAAACCAAAGATCCTTTTATCGGGTAAGTCTCAAGGTACTAAGGAAAGGAACTATAATCTCAAACCAACACACCACCCAAGGGCATAGAATCAACCTTTACCGGGTAAGTCTCAGACTAACTCTCAAAGATGGGATGAAGGCACACTCAAACCCCAATAAAGGATAAACCTTTATTACCTACACTCATGATCTTCGGTAAACAAGCAAAGGAATCACCGGGTAAGTCTCATCCTAGGCTTGTGTTGAACCAGTAAAGGTATAACAAGGATAGGATTTGGCAAACTGAAACTCTTAACTCAGATAAGGTTCAGAAAAGGTTCACCTCGTTTAGGTATATACAATCCAGGCCGAGATGTTCAATGACTGAACGAGGTGTTCTACGGTTAAGGTAAAGACTCGAGCTTTCTGGGTCCCATTGGGATTAAGATCATTCTATCATCGTCTTTCCCACAACTTTAAGCCAATCACCCTAGAATCGCATAAAGAACTTAGTCAACAATCATCATGATAACAATAATCACTTTTATTAGAAAGGAATCAATATTCAAACAAGAAAACCTTAACACAAAGGTCTCAATAACTGAATGAATCAAAAAACAATCAGCGTTCCTCAATCACAAATCAGAAAAGACAACAAAATCAAAAGCCAAACTAAGAAGATCTTACAAACTCCTTCAAAGCCAACTTCAACTTGATTCCTTCCTTCCTTGAACTTCAACCTTCAAAACTTCCTTCAAGACTCTTCAAAATTCTTCAGAAAATCCTCTAGAAAATCCTTGATCCGAAGATAGGTGATCCGTAGATTTCACAATGGCTGAATTGTAGAAAATTCAACCCTTTATATAGGAGAATTATCTCCCAGAGATAAGATATCTTAAAAAGATAATTTCCTAAAAATTATATTCATATCTTCCAAAATATATCAACCAATAATATTATCTTCCTTTCAGAAATCCAGCCAAAAATATGTGATATTCACTTTCCAAAAATTGAAGATCTCAACCAAAAATAAAGATCTCATGTCCCGTCATCAGTTCGCCTCGGTCCAGACTCTCCTCAAGATCACCTCGGTCGAGGTGATACTATAGCTGAACGAGGTGAATCTCAGCTGAATGTAAATTATCTCGAATCTGGTCCAAAATCAATCTTCTAAATCATTTTCATGCTTCCTGAGATCTTCTTATAGCTCTTCAATGCTCGAGAATGTAGCTCCAATGACTCCTTAGCTTCCTTAGCTCCATTTTGGTCCAAAACGTGCTATTTTTCCTACAATTACAACGAAACTAGGTGTAGACCTCGATTCCCGTAAAGGTAGACAAAACAACAATATAATCAAAGAATATACACTCATACAAGTAGATTTATGAAGATAAAACGTCTAAACCAATCCCAAAATATAGACTATAATACATGCTATCAGTAGGAGTGTAAACATAACTCATGATATTAGTTGAATCACTAAAATCCTTTAAAACATTATAACTATCAAAACAAGTTTGCTAAATAGTTTCATCATCTAACATTTACCACGGAATGTTTTGTGCGGAAAAGGGTTGGAAAAAGCTCTTTGTAACAAAGAACTTGACTAGGTAGTTTGTGAGTAGAGTTCCAACGAGTTCCAATGTCTTCTGAAAATGCAATTGGATGAGCATTAGTTTGTAAACACATTTTCTCTATTTTTCTCAAATTGGTTGAGTGTCATGTATGTTCAATTACGTTGGTTATGGGGGTTAACATAGAACATAAAATTTTAAGTTCACCATGAACGCATAAGTTTGAAATATGACATGCACATCTTTGGTGAGTAAAAAGAGTTTGTAAATATTGTCCCGCATCCTCAACCAATTCGTTTACGACGGCGATGCTAGAGGGTGCATTATCAAAAAAATATGAAAAAACTCGACCTTGTAAATTATATTCTTGTCAAACCGTTTTTATTAACTTTGCAATGTTTGTGGCATTATGTCTTTCGTTAAAATGACGAAATGCAATAACAAATCTATGCAAAAACATATCGTCATCAATAAAATGTAAAGTAATGCCCATGTAAAAAAAATGTTTTTGTGATAATGTACTCCAAATATCACTACAAATAGAAACTTGTTGCGAAAGTGATTGTAAAATCGTAAGAATATTTTGTTTCTTTTCTTCGTAAGATTTAGAAATTAATTTGGAAACGGTTTTACGAGAAGTTGGTTTAAAAGAAGATTGAAGATAAGTATTGTTATATTTTCGTAAATCTTGATATTCCGCATAAGAAAATGGAAATGCATGAGAACATATAAGATTGGCTAATCATAAACTTTCTTCACTATGGTTATACATAAAAAGAAGATTGAGAGAAAGAAGATCCAAACCCGTGGGACAATTGAGATTGTCCCCTTGATATTCCGAGCTTCTCGGGATGGACCTTTTGCATGTGAGTTTGCGAAGTCCCATAGTCGCCCTTCGCCCACTACTTGTACACCTTCGGAAAATAGTTGCACGAGACTTGGCAATACTTGTTCACCACCTCACCCTTCTTGTAATGCTTTGTAAAGATGTCGAATGTAAGAATTTTTGGTGGAGAGAATTGTCGAAAAGCCCCTTCACCTTGTGACATATCCGGCATTTGGGTTCGCTTTCTTGGGTGCTAGGAAAGAAAGCGGGAGTGTTGTCGTTGGGGTTGTCATTAGAATAGATTGAGAGGAAGAAGATTCGAATTCAAGAATTCGAGAATATGAGATTTACACTTGAGACTTGAGAGTAGCAGTAGAGAGAGATGAGAATGTTGGTGTGAGATATAATGAAAAAATACTTGGTATTTATAGGAATTGATGGTAGGATTTTTTTTTTTTTTTAAGCATTTACATAATTTTTTTTTTAAAAAAAACACACCTGACAGTTAAAAGAGCAGTTGGGATATGGGGTCCGCCCAATGGCTATAAGCCGGCGGTTAAACGTCGGTTTAGCAAAAAAAATAAAAAATAAAGGTTAAACAGCTGGTTTATGTTTGGCCAAAAGTCAAACCTAAACCTCCAACCGGCAGTTTGGTCAAACCGACAAACATATACCGACGGTTTGGTCATACCGACAAACCTATACCGCCCGTTTGACCAAACCGGCGGTTTGGGCCGGTTTGAAAGCCGCCGGTTCGACGGTTTTGTCCAAACCGGACCCAAGTCTAGCACCATGTAAGACACACTTGTACATCTCATAGTCCCCATTTATGCGCGGCATATTTGTGCATCCTTATGTGCACCGTGTAAGCCATATTTGAGGCATATTTGTGCACTTCGTAAGGCTTATATGTGAAGCGTATGAATCGCACATTCCTAACACGTTCATGGAATATGGATTAAATTAACGGTCATAAATGTTCTTATTTCTCAACTCTTTGTCACCGAAATTTATCCCTATATATATACACCCTATATATATATATACTGTCTACGATGCTGATGTATAAGCTTTTATGAAAAAAAGGAGATGCTTGAGAAATTTATAATAAAGACAACAGAAGGAAATGTTAAATAGCATATCGGCAATCTGACTACGGATGGTACAAGGCATGCCTAGCACAGTTTTAAACGGTTTTGGATCATACAGATGAATGGCAACGAGTAGCAACTGCCTGGTCCCAAAATCAGCACAGAACAAGACCAGGCTGTGTATTATATTTAAAGCCTATAACTCGTGTAACCACCACCGCCACCAGGAGGACCGAAGTTCCCACCATAAGCCTGCGATGGTAATGAGGATGATCCATAATTGGTGCTACCACTCAATTGACCATATGACGGTCTGTAACCACTATCAATCTTGTCATAGCTGTTGCTAAATGGTTCTTTATGATTGCTGATGAAATCCTGTAAACCAAACAAAATAACATGTCATTATAGCTAAACATAGCACGGCTTCGCGATGAATATCAATACCAGCACTCACATTCATGCATACGTCTACCGTTTTTTTGTTGCGCGATAATTACTAAGGGCTTTGGACAGCTAGTAACAGAAGCATGCTAACTACAATGAATAATTTAGATTGTTCACGCAAAGAGGGATGTGATCATATGCCTAATGGAAAAGTGATAATGAATAATTTAGATTGTTCACGCAAAGAGGGATGTGATCATATGCCTAATGGAAAAGTGATAATTAATTGACGCAGAATCTAGACTACATGCACAATCAAACACTCCAACTGTACTGGATGCAAAAGGAACTGAATAATGTAACAAGCAAATAGCCAAGCAAGAATTAAGCATACAAAATATCACATACCTGAATCAGTTGTTGAGCCGCTTGAACTTGCGCCGAAGTGCCTTTAATTTCCACAGTGATTTCATCCGGTAATCCCCTACTTTCTTGAACAGTAATTGTAGCCCCGCTGCTCTGACGAATAAATGCAATATTTGAACCAGCAGTCCCAATTATGTCCTCTGCATACGACAATGGTATCTGCATTGTCTGTGCAACCTGTAAGAACAAGAAACTAATGGTTTTATTAATCAAAACATGTAAGGAAAGTAACCGCTGGATATCCAAGAATTGGCATTTACTGTGTAAAACTACTCCACAGACATTTACATCAACTTAGCTGAGAAGTTCCTGAACATGATTTTACTGCCTTTACTGCAAATTCTATATCCTTTTCATTGATGATGGCATGCATAGGGTCCCAGAAATTTGCAGTTATGCTTGTACCTTGCTCCAAAAGTAGTACTAGTGTACCAAGAAGCAACTTATGTATCTTGATTATTCCATTCTATACTCAACTAGCAGCTTCCTGAACAATCCTCTTCTAGAGAAAGATATCAGACTACATGAACATGAGAAAAGAGTTGTCAGCTCACTCCAACTCCATCAGACACAGGAGTTGAATCATCAGAGCTCTGAAACCCATCCCAAAAGTTATACTGATAGTAATTAGTACCCAGCCAAAACTTGCCAATATGCTCGTCATGTAGTATGCCCTTCCAAACAAATTCTGGGCCTTTTGTGGAAATAAAAACTGCTTATGGGCGATCGATTAAAAAAGAAAACTGCATTCTGAGACTCCATCAGACCGTTCTAGACTCCAGATAAGCAATGAAACAGAACTGTTGATAGAAGCAAACTACTCGTGGGAGTAGACCTGCTTCTTTATATCTATACGAACAAAGAAGGCCTGACTAATGAGAGCAGGTTATTTAAATTCTGAATTTCAGATAGGTTATAACTATTAAAGGAGGCCAGTTGTCCCCTGAGGTAGCATTTAGATATCCCTCCAGACCTAGGGGTAAATACTAAATTAGTAACACAATAACTGTTTATTCACATCATATAAGGATGAGGTTGCCTACAAACAGCAGTGACAACACTAGCAAGATATAAGTAACAGATTTTGCAAAGGGTGTTGAGGTATAAAAACACAATAAAGGGAGTTGGGAAAAGAAAATGGTATAGCTTTATGATGCAAGACCTAAACCAAACCATACATAAAAAAAAACATCCTTAAATCTGTGGACTAAGAAAAGTCAAAACGAAATTCAACCAGAATCTGCAAAGCAAACATCCAAAATACTCAAGGGAATGTTAGAGGTGCACATAACAGTATTATAAACATCATATCTAGAGATGTAAGGTATGAAACCCATAAGAATTTTGGGATAATCCAGTCGGGCAAAAAGAAGGTAAATCTGCAGGGCTTCAGAAAAGAAAAAAGTAATTAGATATGCAAAATGACAGATGTTCAAGATATGGCAGGAATACTAGAATATAGCATTACTTTGAGTCTAAAATTCTTTGCAACAGGGATGATCAGATTGACCATAGAGAGAACTAGACTTAAGTCACAATCTTCCCTAGCAGCCAAGAAATCCTGGATGATGATATAGGTGAACAATGAAGTAAGGGGGACATGCTGTTCTCTTAGTTATAAAGGGCACGAGGAGCAAAGGCCTCTGGAGCCTCGTGCCTCAACCTGAGGCGCACACCTCACATAGGTATAGGTCCAAACACTTATAGAAACACAAACTTAAAATATAATAGTCTAAAAATACTTCAAGCTAAACATTAAATAGTTCAAGTCATGAAAAGACTGAACGGATAACATAGTCAAGGATGCAAGCAAGAGAAAGAAGCTGAGGAAGAGAAGCAAAGAAATAGGGGCTGCAAAAACGGCACCAGAAACGAACTAGGACAAAGAATAAAGAGGAAAGAATATGCAGAAGAGAAACAGAGAGGTAATAGGGGGGAAAAAGACGTTGCTTCACTTTCCGCCAGATTAGAAAGGAAAAGAAGGGTTTCAGAAAGTCAGAAAGCAGCATCTTTCAGCCCAAGGAAAAATTATTGGCCCGGAAAGCCCACAAAATAGCCCAATCGGCAAGGAAAAAGGTCACAGTTTCAGACTCCTACCTGAGGAGCTCGCTCCTCAAAGCGCTTCACGTTCAACGCTGCGCCCACATGTCATGGAGCGCAGTGACTCGCGCGTAGGTGCGTTTAAAACTAAGGATGTTCTAATAGTTCAGGACAATGGTGTACAGTGTACACATTAAGGGGAGCTGATGTTGTCGACCCTCAGCCGCATATTCAAAGGGAGCACTAAAAAAAGTATGGAAGGTGTAGAGAATGTGGTTACAAGCTAATGGTGGAGGCATAGTTGGAGGTGCTTAAAGAGGTGTAGGATCTGGGAGTATTTCTCACATGCCATGAAGAATAAATCATAGAACTATTAACAAAATATCAATTTGACAATAAACAAACCTTCAGAAAGTTTCTTTACTATAAAAATTAAATCCAAAAGGAGAAAGAACATTCTACAGAAATATGTTTTTCTTGTATCGCTACTTATGAGTGGAACTTTTTACTTTTCAGCATTGTGAAAGAAAAATTACTTATGAGTGACTGTTTCATACAGAAAACCGTGTGATTCAGAGACTAAAACTGCTCGACTCCAGAATCCAGATAAGCAATGTATCACTTATCTTCATTTACTGGTTTTCTTGATAGCAACTGTCATATCCAAAGAAACTATAGTGGATAGAGACAAAAATAAACAGGCAATGATGATAGTTTTCTTAACAAACCTGGGTAACAATTGGTGCACCTGCACGAGGAACACCCAAAGAACGCAGTGATGATAGACTTGACTCTTGACCATATGCTGAAAGCCCAGGAGCGGGAAATCGGGACTCCAGCTGAGTCTCACGATCAAGATATAAAGTCTCCCTTCTTAATGAAAGAGGGAAATCTGTGCCAATTCCAGTTTGGGAAGATGTTAGGGAAGCTTCAACTTGGCAATCCTGTGATGCTGTTGAGTTATTCTAAGAAAATCATGGTTGTCCAGTGAGTTATATATTACTGAATGTGGCTGCTAAAGAACAAAGACATTGAGCACAACTGAACTTACAATCTTCTCAAACAGAGGAAGCACGGTAGGATCTACCAAGAACTTTCTTAGGTGCCCAATTACTGCTTCCAGGGCTTTAATAACCTTCAATACTTCTCCCTGTATCTCAACGATCTTCTCATCTGGTGCAGCATACAATGGTGTCTCATCTAGGGAAGACATCAAATAAATAAACGTATGCCCTCAAATTCTACAAACATATAGAGGTAAGAAAGTAATAAAGATATGGACAAGTGGTGGTGAAGCCAAATAAGTGGTCATATAGAGTTTCTCTCCTGATTCTCCTAAATCCGAAAAAAACAACAAAACCAGTAGAGCAAACCAATTTATAAACAAACAAGATAGCATTTTCATATTAACAGTATGATTGCTTACAGAATCTAATATGAGGAGAACTGTCAGAACTTAAAAACATAAATAACCTACTCATCTAATCTACCAGTGATTCTCAAGTCTGACCAGCTAATTCTTGAAGTATTAACGATGCTCCAGTCATTCCAGTTTCCACCCACAATGGATAAAGATATTATTGATCCTATTTGATAAGGATAGAGAAAACACAGACAGTAAAGATATTATTGATCCTATTTGAAGAGGATAGAGAAAACACATACATGATGAATTCTTCAACCTTTAGGTGTGAGACATGACGTTCCAACAAATTTCAAATACAAGGACCTTGACACTATTGATACTAATTTATGGAAGAAAAAAATAGGATAACTAGGACTAAACAACTCCATTGGAATTTTCATCATATAAAAAGAAACTACAGACCCAGATTTGACAAATAAAATCCATACCTACCCATTTTCTACTTTCAACAATCTATGACGTTAGAAGGAATAAAGCATATCTTACTTATAACAAAATTTAGCCAGCTCTATTTACCATGAGCACAGTGCACAACCTTGATTTTCGTCTCTATCTATGCATATTCCATATGGTTCAATTAAAGGTTAAATTGTATTCTCCATTCTGACAAAAATGAAAAATACTAGCCAGCTCAGCTCAATTTACCGTGAGCACAGTGCACAACCTTGATTTTCTTCTCTATCTATGCATATTCCATATGGTTCAATCAAAGGTTAAACTGTATTCTCCATTTTATGGAGTTAGAAGGAATCAAGCATACCTTACTTCAAACAAAAATGGAAATAATAGCCAGCTCAATTTACCATGAGCACAGTGCACAACCTTGATTTTCTTCTCTATCTATGCATATTCCAAATGGTTCAATTAAAGTTAAACTGTATTCTCCATCCTCCTTCATTAAGGTTTATGTTATTATTGCCCTATTAACCTTAACTTTATCATAAAAAGAATCCCACACCTATAGAACAAGCATGCAAAAATGAAATGAAAGGTATTGCCATCATGAGAAATACTGCTAAATTGAACTTAGGAACAATTGCAAGACTTCCCTTAGGTTCGGGGCTTTATTAGGATAGGACAAATTAAGGTGGCGTAAGGACCATCATGACGTGGCTTACGATTCCTACTGGTTGATGACCAAACATGCAATCTAATATTTACTACTCCGATAATATAAGCATTCTATCATTCAACACGTTTTTTAAGCAACATATTAAATAACAAAAAAAAGTGTACACTTTTGTATTTATTTTTCATTTATTTTACGAATTACTAGTTATCACCGCCCTTCACAACCAATCAATGAAAAGTAAAAAGACAAAAATACATAAATTAATGATAATTCTGCCACCGTCTAGAAAATGTAAACACAATATGTACTTGATCAAATTTTAAAAAACTAAAATGCCCTATATTATCAATCAGATATAGTATTTAAATAGCACCGTATCAACAAGGCAATATAATTATAAAACAAGCACAATTAGTATGTAAATTTAATGTTGTAACCATAGTGAAACATACAGATGAACGATATAATTACCAGCAGATAGAACTCTCACAGATGCACTACTGCTTTCCTGTATTGACTTGATCACAGATCCCTGTTTTCCTATCAAGTTAACAGCCTGTGAAGATGCAACTAACAATCTAGTTGAGCAAGATGCTGCTCCAGCAGGTCCAGATAAATCCCCTTCAGCATCATTATCAGGTAATGAATTAACGCGTTTAAAAACTCTCAACACAGCAACCATTGCAGGAGATAATGGTGTATCTGGCTCCTCCTTGCCTGAAATTAATACCTACAGTATAGGAAACAAATTACAAAAAAAAAAAAATAATGAAGTCAAGTGGTCAACATCGGACACAAAAGGGTACTGGGAAGAACTAGAGAAAAAAAATTCCTAGAGTTCATAGCGATTGCAAATGATAGTAAGACTAGGTGTGATGATTACAGGGAGGAGTCAAAGGGCAAGATGAAGCATGTTGAGTACCAGAAGATCAGATAGATAACAAAACGTTCTGGAGCAGCAAGGATGCTTAGATCAAAATTAAACATAAGTAACTATTTTAGAAGCTCAGTAATGAACCAGAAAATAGCAAGTAACAAGATTCTAATATGAAAACTCACCATCCCAAACGAGTCCAGATTCAGGTCAATAAAGGCAATAGAAAGAAGTTGCTTCGAATAAGAGGACAGAAATTTCGTTGCTGCTTTCTAATTCAATAAGCATTACAAAGATAAACATTTGAAATTAAGGGAGAGAAACTAACAATGCGGTCAGAGGTACCCACGGCACCATCGAGGACGCGAACGCGAGCACGAGTCTCTTCGCAAAGCTTCTTAATCAGCTCTCCCTTGCGTCCGATTATGCTCCCGACTTTCGAAACCGGAACAATCAACCTGTAAACGCAATGTCCGGGCCAGCCTGGCCACTTTTCCGCCTCCGGGGCAGGATTAGGGTTTGTTATTGAATGCTGTTCTGCCTCCCCGATAACGGCGGCGGCGATACCTCCTGTTTCTTCCGGGATGGTGTCGGCCGTGGAATGCAGAACGGCGTTGGAGCTGTTCTCTGGTGGTTCGGCGACGGCCGCCATGGGAGGGAGTGAGGATAGAGGTTGATGTTTTTACTCAAAAACCCCTAGAATACCTAATGAAGTGAGAAACCTTTCCCTTTCTATTAGTTCTAACACCATGCTTTATGGTTTGGGTCGAGATTGCAAATATATAAAATTAGGATTCTCACATGCAATTTTTCCAATTACTAGGCATTGGATTGGGTAATTATTTTAGTCGAAGTCAACAACTATCCAACGACTTAAAATGAACGAAAACCTCATAAAATTTGGGCCAAATTTAGGTTCGAGTGTAGTGATCGGATATGAATCTGTTTGGTAAGTATGAAAATAAGTGAAACGAGTGTTTTGTTAAATGAATACGATATTACGAAAATGTATGTGTTAAATTTTTTTAGTAGAGGAAAGAGATAAAAAAAAAAGAAGAGTAAAAATGAGATTTTAGCGTTAGTAATCCTTATAATCAATGTTCAATGATATTACACAATTCTCGTGATTTAACTATTTTAATCTCCATAATCTATTCGTTTTATCTCCTTCATTCCCCTTAATAAATTAGATTGAAAACAATTATTTTTCTTTCTTAATTCTTATAATCTTAATTCCCTTAATTTTTTCATACACCAAACAAGACTATGGACGAAGGTTTCTCCTCCCATAATCGGACTTGTCACTTGTATTCACCATCCGACCCACTTTCATCTAGTTTAATATTATATGATTATATCTATTGGCATTTTCTCCAGACAATTCTAGCTTAGCATATAAAAATATGATTTGAGTAAATAATATCTTATATTGAGATGGTTTCAACGTTTAATTTTTCTTTAATAAACTTATAACAGAATGTCTTATTTTTATAATTTGTTATTTATATAATTTGTTAGTATAAGAATTTACTTACCACGTTTGTATTTATAGGTATGTCTAATCTACCTCTAATAAGTAATAAATATTCAAAGATTCCCTATAATAAAGACTTTTTAAATTATCTTCTTTATCTCCTAAATTATCAGATGATTTAATGCACATAAATTCTATATACATGATATATCTACAAATATTAATTTGTACATGAATATGCGAGAAATATAGAGAGAGAGTTAAGATCCGGTGAAAATAAATATTACGGTAAAAAATAAAAACATATATTTACTACTTGATTAAATACATTCCACGGTCCTTAATGTATTTTTATTTACTACAATATTTAAGTATGCTTGTATATATGGACAAAATATGGTTATCTTATAATATAAATATAATTATTACTTAATTTATCATGCTCGATTAGGTTAATCATCTTTCCATCGCTGGAAGAAACCTCAAGCTAAGAAGGAAAAATATGTATACATGAGCATCTAATCTTATAGTATTACTTGTTTTTTTATAATTACTCGTGTATATAGATTAAATCATTAATCTATCGTATATTCATGGGTGCACATTCAGCAAACTAGTGAATGCTTTGTTAATCTAATTGTTATTCATTAGTCATGTAGTTAGTGATGATGCTTACTCATGCCAATACACAATAAGCCCCGTTTGGGTATAACTCTAGAAACGGAAACGGAATGGAAATGTATTTAGGCCATATTTGTACTCTAGTTCATGAATTTTTGAGAATCATTCCTCTTGTAATTCCATGCAAAATACATTTACTTACCCCATTTCATAAATAAGAGTATGCATATTGACTACATCGTTTCCATTCCATTTCCGTTGTCGGAATTAAAACCAAAGTGACCCTAAATAGAAATGGTGCATAAAAAGGTTCGCTCGAGTCTAATCGTGCAATTACTATAATAAATATGAATATATGTTGCATAGAGTCATGCATCAAATTTATTACATAAAGGCCAGTGATGCATATGTATATAAAAATTATGTTTGTATGTTAAAAGTTACTCGTGCACTATTGTATTAGTTTGATATATATTACATGTGTTAGATATTCTCGTGTATAAGATTGTTATACTAATCAAGTTTAGTGCATCAATATGTTTGTTACATAGATTCTACTCATGCATATGCATATGGAATTGTTTTGTATGTTATTTGGGGTTGATGCCGCGGTTTCTCGATCTAAACTAAACTTCACGAAATTAACAAGAAGCAAACTTCGGTGCAAATCTCGGGCAAGATTTGTATGGTAAAGCCGAGATTTGTGAAACTCAAAGACAAAGAACGTGAGTTTGATAGAATGATAATGGAAAGATAAGAAGATCAGTAATGGAATGAAGTATGGAAAATATAGGAAGAAAAGACTTAATGTTAGACTTGCAAAGAACCTTGACCAATGGATCAAAACCCTCAACAAAAAATTATCTTAACCCTTCCTTCTTTAACCTTACACAAACCTTCTGTATAAAACAAGAAACAAGGAGCGACTAGTTTGACTAGTAGCATCAATCTTCAATAATGTAACGTCAGGAATTTTTATTCCGGTTAGTGAGCGGGTTATCGACCTTCCTGTAGGCGCGGCTCAGTCTTTCCATAGGCCCGAGGCGCTGAGTGACGGGATTTTATCCCGAATCCCGTTCCGACACTTCGTTTCCGCGCTTTTGGGTGTTTGACCCCTCGTTCTCTTATGGATGTGGCTGCTTGACCTTTGTTTTTCCCTTGGGATGTAGCCCTCTCTCTCTCCTTTCCTCATTTTCTCTTTCACGTGATTTTTCTCCTTGCTTCTCTTCTCTCCTTCACCTCCGATGATGTTCTCTCTTCTCCCTCCTCTTGTTGGATCTCTATGGAGACTCTTCTTGTGATGTACGGCTTGTGAGGTTCTGCAGACTAGGAATTTGCTGAGTAAGTTCTCGTTCTTCTCCTCCTTCCTTCATCTTCTTCTTCTTCTTCCTTGAGCTCCAATGGTGGAAGCCATGGATCCTAAGTTTTCCCCTCCCTTTGTCTTGCATGTGTATGCATCGAGTATGGACATTGTTTGATGATGATGTTTGTGTGTGGGACATCTATGGTGAAGCAAGGAAGTTGGGAGACCCTCCACACTTCAAAGAACCAGTCGAAGAACAGCTCGGAACGCCTTTCTGGAGTTCGACCGCACCCGCGGCTGGACAACACCGTGGGGGCGGCCACTACACCTAAGCCGCAGGGGCGGCCATAACGGCTCCCCAAGACCGTAGGGGTGGCCACTAGCTCAGCCAGCCAGCCGGTGCGGCCTTCTTCTCCTCTCCGCGGTTGTGTTCCTTCCTTCCGTGCTCGCGTCCTTGCTCTAGTGAGTATCCTTCCTTGAGCATGTGTTCATAGCTTATCCTAGAGTGTACATGTTAGAAGCATGCAGGGTTGGATCTAGCATAGCCTCGTGAATGCCAAGTATTGGCATGAACCTAGGTAAAGTGCTTGAGGATGGCTTGAACGTTCTAAGGCTTAAAGAGTGGATGTCATCATATGAGGTTTTCAGGTTGTGGTCTTTTCATTGTTGAGATTGTGAGAGTAGGACACCTGTATCCTAGCATGGGTTATGATGGTTGTGCTTTTGTGAGTTGTGAGGACTAGGAGTGTTATTCTAGATTGTGAGAGGATATGATCTTGTAAGATCATATAGGACTTAGACTTTTATCTTGTGTGAATGGTTGTTGATTATCGTGCCTTGTCTTGAATAGGCTTTGACTAGATTCCTACGGGAAGTGTTATCGGTTGATCGTTGGGAAGAGGTAAGTCTACGGACTTACTTAGCTCGCTTTTATGCATTATTTGGAAGAGTGACGGCGGTGTGTGCTTTAGCTTGTTTATGATCATGAAAACCGGATTAGGTTGATTTAGGTTTATATATATTGTTGGCCCATTGTTTATTATTGTTGGGCGGTGACATCACTCCTCAGCTCCCGAGGGAGACTGGGAGGTTATCTGCGACCAGGCCATACACGGTATACGGGCGGGCTTCTTCACCACTCCACATTGGTATGCGGGAAGAGCTCCGCACCACTCTTGTTGGTTACACGGGGACATAGGCGAGAGTTATAAGACTTCTCGTGTCACACTATGGATCAATGGAACTAGTAATGGAAGGACTTAAAAAGAAAAGAAATGAATCGGATTGTGTGTGTGTGTGTATGAGCATGATGTGTGTTATGTTTACCTATGTGTGTGCCCTTGTTATCTTTATAATGCCTAAAAAGTGAGCTAATGGTTTTATATCGATTGTTGTAGTTGATGTGCAAGTTAGGATGTGGCCGAGTGATCCGGAGGAGTGGGCAGCCGGGGTTCCCGTACATCATAGGACGAGTATGGGGGATTTGAGTCCTTGTGTTGTTGTTGTTGTTGTATATTTGTGTATTGTTGATGTTGTCGTATAGACGGTTGAGGTCTTTTCTTTCTTTATCTTTTCGGGAATCATATCATTGCATTAAATGTATTTTCGATTTTGGCTTTTATTTGTGTCTTGTTGCAAGATCCGGTGAAATTGTTGTCAAGCTACGGGTCGGGACCCATTGTGAGGTATCTGCCCGTAGCATCCCGAGTCTCGTGGATTCGGGGTGTTAAAATATGGTATCAGAGCCTAGGTTGACAACAATGGTACTCGTAATCTTGTAAAAGGCCGAATAGACCAATAAACAAAACCCGCAAGGGTTCTGAGTTGCAAAATGAATTTCGTTTTCAAATCACGAGTATAGTTAGTTGGGGTGGAATGTACGGAACCACCACTCCTTCTGCGGATCTCGGCGACATAATTTATTAGATTTTGATATATGTATATATGTATACGTGGACTTAGGATGTTTTGGACTTGATGTATCTTAGTTAAGTGTTTGGACTATAATTGTTTATTTGGTTTGTAGTTATGCATGATAGACTTGATATGTTATAGTAGTGGCATGGCCTTTATATTGATATGAGTTTATACATGTGGCATGATAGTATCATATTAGTGTTTGGACCTTGTATTATGTTAGTGGATTTTCTGGATTTGATATGTTGCTAGTAATGTGGACATAGGACTTATATAGCCATATATACATATGCTCATAATATGTAGTAACATATGGAGATATGGGACCTTATAGTTAGGATGATAGTATGATATCATCGCCTTGGACAAAGCCGTTGGGCTTAGAATAATGTACATACGAGGATGAGTATGCTCAAGTATCGAGTTGAGCATCATGTGTTGACGAACACTTTGACGTTTCATCGGACTCCTTTTGAGGATGTCAAAGCAACCATGAAAAGGCTATTGATGACATAACCGCAAGGACGAACAAGTAGAAGGAAAACTCGAATCAACTTAAGAGAAATTGAGATGCAAGCAATACAAACAATAAGTAACATGGAGATGTGGAGCGGTTTTGAAGAAACAATGATTGAGCAACAATGAAAGCAACTAGAGACAACCCACTATGGAGATGTCCAAGTGCCGTGGTGATAAACCAAAAAAGAGGATTAAGTGAATAGGATTGTAAAAGTGGCGATCTAATTAAGACAAGTTTTCCCTAGACACTCCTAAGCCAGGGAGTCGAGATGAGAAGTATGATCAACAAATGACGAGAGGATTAAGAGACCCATAAGTTAAGCTAACGGAGGTACCGGATGATGAAGTGTCAAGTTTCTAATGACATGAATTATGACATATATTTAGGCATACATTTATATAGTTTTTCCCTTTATTTGGCATGCTTAGACATACATTCATGGCATTTATGGCTATATTCACCTACTTTGTGAGAATAGAGGTCTACATAGAATTTTATTGCATTTGTAGGTAAATTGACGAATTATGGAGCAAAATGACATATTTAAGGATTAAGCCTGGATTGGGAAAATAAAGGAGCATAAAAGGGAGCTAGAAAGGAGTTGGAGTGAACTCTAATACCACACCAAAGTATTCACTGATACCGTGCCAAAGTATTATCTAATACCGTTTGATACTCTAGAGTATTCTCTGATACCGTGACGAGAGTGGGCTTTGATACTAGCCGGCTCAATTTCTTTTCAGCTCAAATATTCAGGATTTTATCTTTAAACCCTATATTTATCGCAATAAATATCCTATAGCCTTCAACATTGAAATACAGACTTGGGGAGCTGCGACGACTGACACCAAGATCCCTCGCTACATTTTCTCAGCCGGCGCTAGAGAGAAGCTGAGATCATTTGCAAGATTACATTGTGAGAAGATTTTTGTAGGAAGATTTGGAGAAGAACGCACTTTGAGATTGCGAAGTTGGAAGATCTTAGGGTTTCACTTTGAAGGCGGATTGACATCCCGTTCTTCTTTGTTCTTTAAGATTGTGAGAGATTTCTTACTCTATTCTACATTCATTGAACGCAAGTACGGATTTTGAGTTTGATTGAGAATTGGTTTTGTTTTGCTATTGACTTTTCAAGGTTTTATCCTTTTCTTCTTTTAATCTTGATTATTGATTTGATGAAAATGATTGTTGGCTAAAACCCTTAAGCGATTCTAAGGGGAAGGGTTGATAGTTGTGGCATAGATGATGATAGATTGAACCAAAATAGATTGGACCCTGAAAGTTGCGAGAAACCTCGCCGTCGTACCTTTCCACGGCCTGTTCTTGAGATCCACGGCCGTGGTTCTTCAAGATGTGACCGTGATTTTCTCTATTTAACGTGTTTTGCTTTTGCTTTGATCCAAAGTTAAAGATTTGCCTTAACCTAGTCTTGACTTACCTTTTCTAGGTAATAGTGAGACTCAACACTCTACTTAGGTTTCGAGTGTTACAATCTTAACCTTTTTGGCTTATCTTTGATCCCCTTAGGTTTGGGCATGGGTATTTGAGAGTTTAATCTTGTTCTTTGATTCTTTTCATAACGAGACTCAACATCCTTTATTAAGAGAGCCTTTGAGTGAAACTTATGGGTTTGGAACTTCACCGTAGAACACCCTAACTTAGATCTATACCTTTGCAATCCTAACTCTGTCGTTATATCTTTAGAACATCTTGAATCGATTGCCACAATTGGATACCTGAATCTTCAGAATCGTTGTTTTCCCAATTATCTTTACAAAAGCTTTTTATCTTTCCGGACAATTTACGAACTGAATTTGATCCCCAAATCCCTGAGTTCGATACTCTGTAACTCTTGCTTTACTATATCGATCCGTACACTGCGGGTTCGCTTTGCTTGATTTCAGTTTTAAAAATTTAAGACTTAGTGACGCACACTTTCGAATGAACATTTTTTTGGCGCCATTGCCGGGGATTTGGTCTAGACAATTTTCGGTTGTCTAGCTTGGAAGCTTTTTGCTTTTTCTTTTAATCTTTTTCTATGAATTTTTGACTTTCTAGGGTTTCCAATGGCTGCAAGCAGCTATCAAACGGCGACGAACGAAATATCGAGCCTCAGAGTTGAACTTAACAAATCTTTGCAGCAACATAAACTTAGGAATGAATCCTTGGAAAGAGAGTGATGGGGAAAGAAAGAGGTAACTAAATGGAAGAAGTATAGATATTTGCTGGATTATTTTCCATTTTTTTTCTATGAACAAAATGAAATAGAGGAAGCTATTTAGAAGGTGATTGTAATTTGGGAGAAGCTCTATACCGCTCGCGAGGTATATGAACAACCTCTTGAAGATCAACTTGAATCGAAGATCAAGCAATCAATAAAGGATCTCGATGATCTTGAAAGAAAATTGATCCTTGTTGAATTTGCTCGACTGGAGGAGAAGTGCGACGAAGAACTCCAAGTTTTGAGCATTCCTCCTATCAAACCCGATGTTCCTCTAGAATTTCATGAAGAAGAAGAGGAGGAAGTAGAACACCTTGGCCAATTTGATGAAGCATTGGCCAAGATTGAGGCACATCCGGAGAATATGGAAGAGATTTCATGTGCAGACTCTCCTTTAGACATGATTCTCATCCCAAGGCTTGAAACGCTTCACCCGGTATGTTCTCTCATTCACTTTGAAATTCCTATTAAAATTTCTAATTTTTTCAGGAATGCACCGGAGAGTTGGAGGTCTCTTCCAAAAGAACCTTCAAAGGAGCATCTACTTCCAGGAGTTTTAATGAAGGTTTCATCATTAAAACTCCTGAAAGTAGATGCTCCTTTGATTATAAGGAGTGGAGCTAGCAAGCACTTCACCTTAAGGCGATGAAGTGTCTTTTATTCAAGTATGGGGTCACTCACGTGGCAAAGACCATACGCCATCCCCAAGCTGGAGACAGGGAAGCTAAGAGGATTCTCAAAAAAACTGATTTCTCGATCTAGGAAAGCATGAGACGCAAGGCTAGATTATGTCCCATTAAAGCAATCCAAGATGTTCAAGGTGCATTGAGTCATCTATGGAGATAGGTCCAACTAGCGACGTTAAACCAAACGCTACTTGGGAGGCAACCCAAGGTAATGTGTTTCTTTCGTTTTCTTTTTCCTAGAATAGATTAGCGTAGTTTGTTTTTGTTTGTTTTTTTTGTCGATTTCTTTCCGGTATGTCTTGTGTCTTTGGATGTGAGGCTTGAAAAACAGCTAAGGGAAGTAAAGAAAGCCAAAGGAACGACGAATTTGGATTTTTGGCAGAAATTCTAAATTTCACGGGTTTAATTATGAAACCACGGGCGTGGTTTTTCTTAATTCTGCCCGTGGAATAGCATGTTGAGAGCCACCACGGCCTAAATCACGGGCGTGGTTTTACCAGGGATGATTTCCACGTCTAAACCACGGGTCGAAGATTTCCACGGGTGATTTCCACGGCCGTAGTTTTTTTTTTCGGTAATTTTTTTTTACGGAAAGTTTTTTCAGCCGAGAGAAGTTCTCCTTCTCTATTCAGCAACATTCTTCGAAACCGATTGGAGTATTTAGAGTTTCCTATTAAGATTCTATAGATTCCCACCACCACCACCCGATTGATGATTTGCCTTGCTTGATTCGCCATCTTACATTGTGAGTATCCTCCGCCTTTTCTTTTCTTCACATTGGGGACAATGTGAGTTTTAAGTATGGGGTGGAGGTATTTGCAATACCTTTTGCATGTTTTATGTCTTGCAATTTATGATTTTGAAAAATTTGTAAAATTTTAAAATTTTTGTGCTTCTAGGATGGATATGATCTCTATGACAAATATTGTTTTGTGGAATCGCTATGATGATTTTGATATGCTTGAATTGATTTATAACATATGTGGAATTTGAATACTTTGTTAGAATTTCATGCATGTATGATAATTTACCTTCATTCTAAATCATGTTGAGTATTGAAGGTTGAAACCGCATGATAAGTTCTTACACTTCTTATTGACATGATTAAGACGTTTCGTTTCTATTCCTTTCTTCTTTTTTATAATCTTTTAGCTCCTCATGTATATTTATATGTTGCCCCTTATCACCTATCCGGGAATTAGGACGCAGGTTAGTGAAAGTTGTGAAGTTTTAAGTTGAAAGTGATGAAGTGTTGATAGAAAATAGGTTTGGGGAAGTCAATCATGATAATGAGTAACTCGACACCATTCACATAGCCGGGTGTTTGTGTCTTGCCAAAGTCGGATTGAGCGATATTTCTAACGAGTCATTGTATGTGCATTACAGTTTGAGGCGACTCGAGAAATTGAGTTAATGCTGATTTCCTAGGCTTCGGTTATTGTGCACCTCTATCCTTGATCTCAAAAAGTAAAGTCGAAAATTATGCTGAAAAAGAAGAGGAAAGCTCCCGTTGGTGGAAGTTGAAGTGTGCTTGAAAAAGTTTGTGATGTTATTGTCGTCTTTCCCGGATTTTGCACCACATATCCTATACATATCCCACCCTAACACGTTTCTTGACCTTCACTTGAAAGACCTTTTGATCTTTGAGTATGTTGTTTGGCTTTGTGGTCTAAATTGGATTCCTCATGATTGATTTTGATATATTGCAAGTTATGATGCATGTTATGATTTTCTTGCAAAGTGTGATTATCCTTTCCATGATGTAATTCTTTTTGACCATATGATGATTTTCATTAGCTATGAAGCAATCCTTTGACGGTGATCTACGAATAGAAGCACAACCAAAAATATTGTGCTTTTTCTTTGTTTTTACATATTCATAAGAGTAAATTACACAAAACCACCTCTTATTTATACCACTTTTCACTTAACCACCTTTTATAAAAAAAATTTCACTTAACCACCCTGATATTTATTATGTTAACAAAAAGCCATCAAAATGGCCTTCTGTTAGAAGTTTCATCCATGGCCCCCACCGAGAATAATTAACTGAGTAAAAAACTTGATTATGTTATACTTTTAATAGTTAAATATATAATACATTTTGCTTTGACAGAAATAGCCCTATGTTGAGAACCCACTTCCATTAATCTGACCATCTAAGATCACTACAAACCGTGTCCTTCCTGTGCACAAATCATCTCCTGCAGCTTGGGATTACTACAAAATTCTCAGTGATAGCGAAGTTGTGCATCCAGGGGCGGCCCTTGGGTGGGGCAGCCGCCCCACCCTCCAAAAAAAAAAAAATTTTTTTTTTTTTTTTTGAAAAAAACTCGTTTTAAAATGGGTCATGCTTCTTGTTTATAAAAAAATTTTCTACAATATTGACTTTGTTTTTATCGCTATTTTATTTTCATAGATATATTTAACGAAAACAAAATTTCTCCCCACCCTTTGAAAATCCTGCGGCCGCCACTGTGTGCATCATTGTAGGCTCATTTAGGGAATTTTCAACATGAGGAGACTTCTCCCCTGTTATTAAGAAATTAAAGTACTTTATAAATGGCTTCTTCCAACATCATAGCTCCGAGTAAAGAGCTAACCGGAAACAGGGTCAACCTTATGGTGGACAATCATGTTTGGAATCAAGCTTCCCTTTGAAATCACACCTCCCCGCAGTTTTTAAATCACCGGAGGGGTGATTTTCACGTGGTAAGGGAGATCGTCCTCTGACATAGCGAATAAACGGCCGTTAAAGAACTTGATCCCCTCAAAAGACTCGAGAAGGCCAAAGAGCCCACGAGAAAGAAACAGGAAGAGACGAGCGATTCTGGAGTGACCATGGAGTTCTCTGATGGACTTGGGGAATACAGGACGATTGAGTTCCCTCTCCTGCCAGAACCGTCGGAGTGAAATTTGACAACATGGAGCATGTCATCTCCGTCGAACAAGTGGTGGACGGAGAGAGGATTGTGAAGAGGGTTAGCTCCATTACAAACGTACACACCACGGATGTACTTCGAGATCTCACCGGAGACATGAAGATGATGGGTAATGGGGTGTTCCGGCGCAAGAGCAAAGTTGCCGGAAATTTGGACTTCTGGGTCTGCGGTTTTGGAGGATACGAGAACAAACTCGAAAGCATTAACCTTTTGTAGTGGGTTTCAGGTGTGTTCTTCTAGAAAGTGAGAGGGATGGGATTTGAAAAGCTCCATTAATGGAAGTGGGAAGCCAGTTAGAGGAAGAAGAGAATAATTTGAAGAGAAATGAAGAAGACGTCATTGTGGATTTGAAATGTATTTTAATATGGGGTTAAAGTCTATTAATTATTTACTGTGGGCCCCACGGATAGAATTTTTAACGGAAATACATTTTGATGGCTCTTTTTTAATGGATTAGATATAAGGGTGGTCAAGTGAATTTTTTTTATAAGAGGTGGTTAAGTGAAAAGCGGGATAAATAAGGGGTGGCTTTGTGTAATTTACTCTATTCATAATTCATATCATCTTGTATCTTAAGTTTGAACCTACTTGGAGACAAACAAGAGGCAAATATGGGGTATTTTGATTACATGAATTATGACCTATATTTAGGCATGCATTTATATAGTTTTTCCCTTTATTTTGCATGCATAGACATACATTCATGGCATTTATGGTTATATTCACATACTTTGCGAGAATAGAGGTCTACACAGAGTTTTATTGCATTTGTAGGTAAATTGGCGAATTATGGAGCAAAATGGCATTTTTAAGGATTAAGCCTTGATTGGGAAAATAAAGGAGCATAAAAGGGAGCTAGGAAGGAGCTGGAGTGAACTCTGATACCACGCCAAAGTATTGACTGATATTGCGCCAAAATATCTTCTAATACCGTCTGATACTCCAGAGTATTCTCTGTAACCGTACACCAGAGTGGGCTCTCATACCAGCGCGCTCAATTTCTTTTCAACCAAAATATTTATGATTTTATCTTTAAACCCTAGATTTATCCCTACAAATAACCTATAGCCTTCAACATTGAAAGGCAGACTTGGGCAGCTGCGATGACTGACACCAAGATCCCTCGCTACATTTTCGCAGCCGGCGCTATAGAGAAGTTGAGATTATTTGCAAGATTACGTTGTGAGAATATTTTGGAAGGAAGATTTGGAGAAGAACGCACTTTAAGATTGCGAAGTTGGAAGATCTTAGGGTTTCACTTTGAAGGTGAATTGACATCCCGTTCTTCTTTTTCTTTAAGATTGTGAGAGATTTCTTACTCTATTCTACATTCATTGAACGCAAGTACGGACTTTGAGTTTGATTGAGAATTGGTTTTGTGTTTGCTATTCACTTTTCAAGGTTTTATATTTTCCTTCTTTTAATCTTGATTATTGATTTGATGACAATGATTGTTGGCTAAAACCCTTAAGCGATTCTAAGGTGACGGGTTAATAGTTGTGGCATAGATGATGATGATAGATTGAACCAAAATATATTGGACCCTGAGAGGTTGCGAGAAAGCTTGCCGTCGTACCTTTCCACGGCCTGTTCTTGAGTTCCACGGCCGTGGTTCTTCAAGATGTGACCGTGGTTTCCTCTGTTTTACATGTTTTGCTTTTGCTTTGATCTAAAGTTAAAGATTTTCCTTAACCTAGCCTTTGCTTACCTTTTCTAGTTAGTAGTGAGACTCAACACCCTCTACTTAGGTTTCGAGTGTCACAACCTTAACCTATTTGGCTTATCTTTGATCTCCTTGGGTTTGAGCATGGGTATTTGAGAGTTTAATCTTCTTCTTTGATTCTCTTCATAACGAGACTCAACATCCTTTCTTGAGAGACCCTTTGGGTAAGACTTATGGATTTGGAACTTCATCGTACAACACCCTACCTTAAATCTATACCTTTGCAATTCTAACTCTGTCCTATATCTTTAGAACATCTTGAATTGATTGCCACAATTGGATGCCTGAATCTTTGGAATCGTTGTTTTCCCAATTATCTTTACAAAATCCTTTTATCTTGCCGGACAATTTACGAACTGAATTTGATCCCCCAAATCCTTGAGTTCGATAATCTGGAATTCTTGCTTTACTATACCGATCTGTACACTGCGGGTTCACTTTGCTTGATTTCAGTTTTTATAAATTTAGGACTTAGTGACGCACACTTTCGAGCAAACAGTTTCCTAGGACACAGGCGGGTTGACTTCTTCGGACTTGCGAGACTTATGAGAAGAATGGAAAGGTGAGGATTTACAAGGTAAAATTTCCTTAGTGTAGTGGACCGCTTTCCGTTATGATGATAAGGCTAAGAAACACCAAGAAGGAAGAAGGGTGAGTAGACGTTGATCCCGAGAGGATGAGAAATGCAACAAGAAGCTTTTTGTTATGAAAGGACTTAATATTTCCAACCTAAGAGAAGCGTGAATGAACGCTATCAAACGTTAGAGATGTTTGAAAAGGTACACTTGAAGGGCATCATGGGAGAGTGGCTAAGCCTATGAAAGTGAGTTATATGACCCAACAAGGTCAAGAAGGAGGTAGTTATCTATGAAAGAAGAAGGAGTCTTAGAGTATAAACTGATCTAACGGAGTTAAGGTAAGAGTACCCCGAGGAGGGTAGCCTTCGTGTTGATGTTAACATGAAGAGTATAAAAGAAAGTTAAGTCGGTGACCTCGAGGAGTTCAGCTATAAACGGACGGTGGCAAACAAGAACGCACAGAAACTTCCAACTTATAAGGCATCATTTAGGACCGATATGGTCCCTACAAGTGTAGTGAAGCCATTTGAGATCACGAGATGCCACCAGATTTGGGTGAAGAGAAGAAACGACCTTCGTAAGGCAGCATTTAGGACCGATATGGTCCCTACAAGTGTAGTGAAGCCATTTGAGATCACGAGTGCGATTGATGAGTTGGAGAGTATATAGATGAGTGTCCATCGGTTTTCCGAATCGAGTTACGATGAAGTCGTACAATTTATGGTGTTTCAAGCGGTTCCAAGGTGGACCCTAACCTAAGTATCGTAATGACGGTTATTGATGCATTAGTTGCACGAATGATTTTTTATGTTCTTACATTTGAAGATGTTTCGTAGTACTCGTGGAGTTGAGAGGAACAAGTTTTCCATGGGATGACAATGATATAGGTTATGCAGGATAAGAGGATAAGCAAAGTTATCTAAGCAGGACGGGACGTCAGAGGTAACTTCCTAAGGGACGTAGCGATATTGATAGTATCAAGTTGATCCAATGAGAACGAGGTGATAGTTTCGGTCATACCTCGAAGGTATGTGGAGGAGAGATTTAACTTATAAATTGATGGGCAATAACCGCCGAGTTGCGGGATAGTTTTGACACTTTCCTCTTTTCTGAGGAAGTCAATTAGATTGTGGGGACCGAGACGTGTCCATGAAGCTTTATTAGAAGCAAAAGAGGTTAGTGACCTCCATTCCGTTTTCTTTGACACAAATATTGAGTCATGGGGGCTATATGAAACTATGGATACATCCAAGCGGGGTTGGGATGTGTATGAAGTAACAAGAGAGGTTCGTGCGTATGTAGACAATGGTGCACATATAAGAAGAATGACCAATGAAGGGTCGAGAGTTAGATGCTTTGATACACGTACCTAAGAGGATGTTGACATTTGTGTTATGAAGCGACGTGCTAGTCTTGTACGGACAATAAGAGCATGATATATGTATATATATATTCGCTCAGCAAGGGCTGAATACCCATCAGAGGGAATGGTTAGAGTTGGTTCAGGACTCCGGTCTTATGATTTTGGGTTCGTTCAAGGGAAGGTGAATGTGGTCACCAACACCCTTAGTAAATGGACGCTTTGAGAGGAAGCAACAATTTAACTGATGGTGCAGCCTCAGTTTATTAACGTAGATGATTTATGAAGAGACCCAACAGAAGCGCGGGATTTGAATGGCATAGAGAAAGACCGGGGATAGAAGGTCCCGAGGAGAGACACATAGTTACCTTCATGGGTTGATGGTTTTGTTGAGATGCAAGGAGCATCTATGTGTGTGTTTATAACGGAGAGCTGAGATAGAGCCTTAGAGAGGCTCACACTACCCTTACTAGTCCACCTTGGTACTGGTAAGAGGTACTCGGATTGGTAATGCTCATATTGATGAAGCGGCCTTAAAGCCGATGAGGCTAAGTGCATAGCCAATGAGTGACCGTTTTCAGGTCAAGCTTGGGCACCATAAGACGGGACAAAGACTCCACCCACTACAAGTTATGCATTGGGAGTGGGAAGATACCTCCATACAGGTTATTAACAGTTTGAGACCATGTGACAGTTGTGACGTGTTTGGGTCGTAATGGACCGACCGACAGAGTTAACGTGTCTTATACCCTTTAGGGGAAACAAGGCCGACGAGTCGGATATTTGTGGAATCTACTAAGTAATAGTGAGATCACTTAGGGATACCGAGTATCGTTATCTCGGATCGAGATGAGCGATTCATCTTGGTATTTGTTGGGCAGCGGGATCGTGCCGCTTAAGGGACCAATTGTCTTTCATGACAGTTCTATCCTCGGATAGTTGGTCAAATGGAGAGGACTTTTGTAATCTTGGATGCCGTATAGAGAGCACGTGTGCGAGGTAAGGGTAAGGGTAGACATGATACCTCCCCTTTGATCGAGCTTTTGTCTGATGATTGTTGAGATGTATCGTTTGTGATGGCCCTTTGTGAGGCTTTTTATGGATGGAAGTATAGTACACCGTGGTGCTGAAATTTGGATAGTATATATCGGGATAGCCCTGAGTAGATACGGGATGACCTCACTCGAGTAGTCGTGGTCCACAGGCGGATGCTAGCCGAGTTGAGTCGCCGGAAGGCGTATATGTAGATGATAGTCGCAAACCTCTAGAGTTCAGTTATGGGTAGGGCCGGTTGAGTTTTTTACGATGAGCTAGTTGCATTGATATGGCCGATGGGTTAGATGTTATGTGCGTGCGCGAGTTTATGTGTTTTGGTGCCCCGAGGGGGAATGTGTTGCATGATCGGTTAGATATTGACTTGTTATGCATTATGCGGCTCATGTGAGTATGTGTGTCAGCCTTGCGAGGTCTTGATGTGGTTATATGAGTGTGTTTTGGTTATTGAGTAGAGAGTTGACACGTTTATGTGTTCAGAGTGGTTATCGAGACGTGTTTGATTGAGAGTTTTGCGTTCAGCAAGTTTCGAAAAGGAACTTGTTTTTTAGGGGGATTAGATGTGACATCCGGAATTTTTATTCCGGTTAGTGAGCGGGTTATCGACCTCCCCGCAGGCGCGACTCAGTGTTTCCGTAGGCCCGAAGCGCTGAGTGATGAGATTTTATCCCGAATCCCGTTCCGACCCATCGTTTCCCCACTTTTGGGCATTTGACCCTCGTTCTCTTAGGGATGTGGCTACTTGACCCTTGTTTTCCCCTTGGGATGTAACCATCTCTCTCTCCTTTCCCCATTTCCTCTTTCACGTGACTTTTCCCTTGCTTCTCTTCTCTCCTTCACCTCCCATGGTGTTCTCTCTTCTCCCTCCTCTTGTTGGATTTCCGTGGAGACTCTTCTTATGATGTACTGCTTGTGAGGTTCTGCAGATCCAGAATTTTCTGAGTAAGTTCTCTTTCTTCTCCTCCTTCCTTCATCTTATTCTTCTTCTTCCTTGAGCTCCAATGGTGAAAGCCATGGATCCTAAGTTTTCCCCTCCCATTGGCTTGCATGTGTGTGGATCGAGTATATACAGTGTTTGATGATGATGTTTGTGTGTGGGACATCTATGGTGAAGCAAGGAAGCTTGGAGACCGTTCAGACTTCAAAGAACCAATCGAAGAACAACTCGGAATCACCATTCTGGAGTTCGACCGCACCAGCGGCTAGACAGCACAGCGGGGCGGCTAGACAACTCCCAGGGGGCGGCCATTGCACCTGAGTCACAGGGGTGGCCACTAGGCCGCAGGAGTGGCTACCCAGGGCCACAAGGGTGGCCACTAGCTCAGCCAGCCAGCCGCTGCGGCCTTCTTCTCCTCTTGCGTTCCATCCTTCCGTGCTTGCGTCCTTGCCCCAGTGACTATCCTCCCTTGAGCATGTGTTCATAGCTTATCTTATAGTGTATCCATGTTAGAAGCATGCTAGGTCGGATCTAGCATAGCCTCGTGAATGCCAAGTAGTGGCTTGAACCTAGGTGAAGTGCTTGAGGATGGTTTCAACGTTCTAAGGCTTGAAGAGTGAATGTCATCATGTGATGCTTTGGGGTTGTGGTATTTTGATTGTTGAGATTGTGAAGAGTGACGGTGGTGTGTGCTTTAGCTTGTTTATTATCATGAAAACCGGATTAGGTTGATTTGGGTTTATATATATTGTTCGCCCATTGTTAATTTTTTTCGGGCGGTGACATCACTCCCCAACTCCCGAGGGAGACTGAGAGGTTCTTTGCGACCAGGCCATACAGGGTATACGGGCAGTCTTCTTCAACACTCCACATGGTATAAGGGAAGAGCTCTGCACCACTCCTGTTGGTTACACGGGGACAGAGGTGAGAGTTAGAAGACTTCTCGTGTCACACTATGGATAAATGGAACTAGTAATGGAATGACTTAAAAAGATAAGATATGAATCGGATTGTGTGTGTATATGAGCATGATGTGTGTTATCTTTACCTAAGTCTGTTTGTGCCCTTGCTATCTTTATAATTCCTAGAATGTGAGTTAATGGTTTTATACCGATTGTTGTAGTTGATGCAGGTTAGGATGTGGCCGAGTGATCCGGAGGAGTGAGCAGCCGGGGTTCCCGTACATCATGGGACGAGTATGGGGGATTTGATTCATTGTGTTGTTGTTGTTGTTGTATATTTGTGTATTGTTGATGTTGTTGTATAGACGGCTGAGGTCTTTTCTTTCTTTATGTTTTCAGGAATCATATCATTGCATTATATGTATTTTCAGTTTTGGCCTTTATTTGTGTCTTGTTGCAAGATCCGGTGAAATTGTTTTCAGGATAAGGGTTGGGACCCATTGTGAGATCTCCGCTCGTAGCAAAACGAGTCCCGCGGATTCGGGGTGTTACAAATAAGTTTTACACACACAAGGACAACCTAGCAAAGACTCACAACTATTCAATCAAAGGCTCTCTTTTTTTCATTGAATTGAAATGAATAAAACACAAACTTTATAAATAAATCAGCGAGTATCTCACAATATTGAGAAAAAAATAATCAATAAAAAATAATCTATGAATCTCGTCCTTTAAGGATATTTAAAGGCGAGATCCCTCTAAAAGATAAAATAAAGATAATCCTAAAAGATAGGATCAAAAGCCAACAAGATACCTTTAGAATATTTAGAGGTTTAAAGGTATTAATAAAATAAAAGATAACTAGAGGCATTTTATCCTCAAGTCAAGATTCCACTAGTGGTTCTACAACATAGGCAAATTTCGGTCATAATCTCGGGCGAGTAGGCCCGAGATTTGTTTAGACACGAGATACTTCATTGCCATGAGATTATCCAATGTATGACTCTTGCTAGCTACCTCTCCTTGAGTGACTCTTGCTCTTGATCTAGTGATGGTTCTATGTATAGTAGGAGATATCAAGGATGGTTCCACATCATACTCCCCTTCTTGAAAATGATTCGACCTCGTATCATAGTCTTGGTCATCACGAGTTATAATATGACTCAAGTTACGTAACTCCTGGACTGGAGCAACTCTATGCGGTGAAAACGTCAACTTTTCCATCCTTAGTCATGTGGTCTCAACATGCATCTCAATATGCACATCACTAGATGCAAATGGATTCAAATACCTTCGTGGTGAAAGCTCCGCTTTCTTGACTTCCCTGGAAGATCCCTAGATCTTTGTAGCACTCTTGCGGTTAAAAATTTCACCATAATTCACAACAGTAGCGAATCTCGGTCAATAATCTTGGGCGAGATTTCCATTGGTGGCGCCGAGATTTATACTAGAGGTCTAGATCTCACCTTTGATGATGAAAATTGGCTATATTCTGGAAATCTATCTCTTCATAGCTGCAACGATACTAGATCTCCTAGATCGAGTAGCTATTCCTAGTGAAAGTTGTTAGCCAAGACCGCAGCTTGCATTTCTTTCTCCTCTAGCCTCTTGCACGAATTCTCATGCAATTACTTGATAATGTCCACTTGTTTTCCTACAATAAATTTAATCCCTCCTCTAAAGGTAATACTATAAGATCAAAGAAGATTAAGGAGAACAAATTAACTACATAATCATGATAATTCAAGGCTAGATAGGGGTAAGAACTCCTAGAGTAAGCAAGACTTATATGCGATAACACTACAACCTTAAAGATGCAATTTATCCCCTTCTTAGGTCTAGCTAACTCTTCAATAAAGCTCATACTAATGTCTCTCAATGAATTGACAATAAACTCCAAGGGCCAATATAAATCATGAAAAATACATGTAGATATGCTTATAAAGTCATCTTTACCTCACCAAAATCCTCTAACTTCCTCTTGTTTGAGAGGATCTCCTTCAAAAACTTCTCGTAGGCGGGTATACCTAAAATTGCATCAATAAAAGGATGTTAATATGCAGTTTGCTCATGAGTTCAACAAACTTACCAAAGTGTTTGTCTAGATGCGCTCTTGCTCTAGAATGTGGAAACGGTATTGGAGGTTTGTAAGCTTGAGGAGGTACGTAGACAACGGCTTTCTCCTTCTCCTTCTCGACTGGAACCTCGGTTTCCATGAGCTGTTTGCCCTTGTCGTCCGTCATTGGAACAAGATCGGCAGTCTTCACACCACTCCTTGTGGTGATCGCCATCACTTGGCCCTTAGGATTATTTTTAGTCCATCCGGGAAGCTTCCCTTGATCTCTAGGAATTTCTCCGGCCTTACTAAATACTTGATTTTCCAAGGCTTTTTGTGCCTTAGAAATCGAAGTAATGGAACTCTCTAGTCCATTCATCTTCCCCATCATAGCTTCCATCATCGCTTCAAGTGTGTCCTTTGGTGGTTGGCTCGAACTTGATGATGGTTGTCCTTGACATTTCAAAGAAATAGAAGAAGAAGAAGAAGGAGGAGGAGGAGGAGGAGGAGGAGGATGAGGAGGAGGAGGGGTTAGTGCATTTTCAGCATGAGAATAAGGGTTACCGGAATTATTTTGATTGGATCTCCAATTGTTGTAATTCCGGTTGTTGTTGTTGTTGTGGAAGCTGTTGTTGTTCCTATTCCCTTGCCGATGTCCCCTTCCCACATGGCCCGCATCTTGACTCTTGCTGATTTTCCCTTCCCACATGGCCTTTTCAAAAGGTCCTTCAAAGCTTTCAACTCGCTGTTGAAATCCCATGATGTGGGCAATCCAACAAAAGATCCTTGAACCTTTCCCATGACTTGAAGAGGCTTTCACCATCCCTCATCACAATGCATTTATTTCTGCTCTAAACTCCGCCGTCTTTGATGGCAGGAAGAATTTGGTGAGAAACTCCGCAGTCATCTCCTCCCATGTGCTCACTCTTTCGGTGGGAAGCGCTTGGTACCATGCAAGTGCTTTATCCTTCAAAGAGAAAAAGAAAACACACAATTTATAATTGTTATTTTTACATCTAGAGGGTCTCAAAGTTTCCATCAAAATCTCATAGTTTTGTAAATGTTGGTGTGGTGACTCTCTCTCCATTCCTCCAAAACAATTTTGCTGAATTATTGTAATGACTTGAGGCCTAAACTCATATTCTCTATCAGCCGGATCTCCCAAGTTAATGCTCGGACGGTGTGCTTGCTAGACTGGATCCATCCGTTGACCAAGTGTTTGTGGAACACCCACAAAACGGATCAGCTGGCTCCACTCTCGGTTGAGGTGGTGCTGGTGGCACATAAACGGGCGCTGTTTGCAATGCATTGACGGGTGCTGGTGGAGGTGGTTTAATCACAACTCTAGCATCCCTCTCTCTTTCCTGATTTGCTAGTTGAATATGCTCTCTCAATTCGGCCATGTCGGCTTGAAGTTGCTCCTGTTAAGTGAATGTTTTAGCCCTCTCTTTCCTTAGAGCCTCGTCTTGCATCCTTATTTGATCTCGAGCATTAGCTAATTCAGCTTGAAGGTCCTCTACTTCTTCATTGTTGGTAGCAGCCATCTTCTTGGCTTCTTTCAACCTTTTCTTGTAAGTCTTTTTTGTTTAGGATTGTAAGGAACGATTTCTTTACCAGTTCCCATTTTTCGCATAAACCTAAGAAAAGATCATGCAAGAAAACTCAAAAAGAATGATCAGTAGCAAAGCAAGAAGCTTCCAAGTTAGACAACCGTACACTGGATTTGTCTTGACCAATTCCCCGGCAACAGCGCCAAAAACTTGTTCGCTCCAAAAGGTGTGTGTGCAAAAAAGCCTTAATTTATATCCAAGAATAGTGCCTAGCGATAGTGAACCCGCAATGTACGGATCTATCGTAGTAAGGGCTGATATTCCGGAGTTGATCTCAGGGAATTAGTCTGAACAAAGCAGCAAAGCAATCTAACTTGTAAACCAAACAAAGCAATGATCAAGGTAATGAATATAGTTGTAAGAATAATTAAGAATGCAGATTCTAAAGATCCAAGCATCCGATTGTGGTTTTCAATTCAAAATGTCTAAAGATGTGCAAAGGACAGAGTTGGATAGAAAAGGTATATGATCTAAGGTGGGATATCGTACGCTGAAGTTCCAACGCCCTTTTTGTCTCACCCAAAGATTTTACTTAACAGATGATTAGTCTCATCAAGAAGAGGTTTTAAGGATAGGATTGTACTCTCAATACCAAACACCAGACCCAAGGAAGTCGAAAGGAAGCACAAGGTAAAGGCTATGACACTCTCCACTTTAATAGAGGGTTTTGAATCCTCTATTATCTAGAACTCATAAACGCTTACAATCAAGCGGGGCTATGGGTTAGAAAGGTTCAACAAGATTAGGGTTTAGGCAATCTTTAACTTTGGGTAAAGATAAAAGCGAAACGTGCAAAAAAAAGGAAACCACGGCTGGATCTTGGGAAACCACGGGCGTGGTTCCTTAAGAACAGGCCGTGGGAAACCTTATGCGAGGGTTTCGACTCACAACTCTCAAGGTCCGATTTGTTTACAAGGCTTAATCTATCATCATGAATACCACAACCATCAACCCTTCACCCTAGAATCGCAGGGGAGTTTTAGTCAACAATCATCATAATATTCAATTCAAGATTAAAGGAAGAATTCAAGAATGGCATGGAACCAAGAAAGACACAAAGAAGAATAATGATATCTTAACAATCAATCTCCAAATCTCAATAAATGAATCAAACAACAAGTAATCTCAGTATTTGTGTTCTCAAAAGACGATAACCAAAACCTAAGAAAATTTGACAAATATCTCCAATCTCCAAGTCGTAATCCCAAAGCTTTTCAATCTCTTTCCAATGATGAAGCAAGAAAATCTCGAACGTGGAGTAATCCATCAAAACTAAGTATGAAAGTGAATCCAAGTGTGTAGCGTGTCCTCAAAATGCAGTCGTCGACCTTCTTCTATAGAATAAAATTAGGTCTAAAGGCTCTCTCCTTTACATTGCTGTCGTGGAAATAACGGAACGACTTTTCCCGAAGAAAACCAAGGGTGACATCATCAAAACCACGGCCGTGGTTTGTCCCTTGATGTCTCTCAACCTTATTTTCCACGTGTGGAAATCAAAGAATTACCAAAACCTTGGCCGTGGAAGTTTCTTCTTTGGCCATGGTTCTTCTTTTTCGATGCTTTTCTCCTTTGCTTTACTTCATTCTCCTTCCTAGACTTTTCCAATGCTTTCTAATGAACTCCACATCGATTAATACTCCATGAATGCTCCATTTCCACTCCAATTTAGCGCCAATTCACCTAAAATCACAACAAAGGTTGCGTAGATCTCTATTCCAACACAATAGGTAAATATGCTCAATAAATGCTATGAAACATGTCCATGCACTCAAAAGGAAGGGGAAAACTACCTATATGCACATCTAAAATAACGTCATATTTCATGTTATCAATCTCATTCTTATGGGAAAAATATGAAGCTTTGTTTGAGTTTTCAAAATTGTGTAAGGAGTTGCAAACTTTGAAAAACCTACTTATTGCTTTAATAAAAAGCGACCATGGTAGAGAATTTGATCAACTAAAGTTTGATTTGTTTTGTGCAAAATATGGTATTTCACATAACTTTTCAGCTCCTAAAACTCCTCAACAAAACGAGGTTGTGGAACGTAAGAACCACACCCTAGAGGACATGTCTAGGACTATGCTTTTGGAAAATAGTTTGCCAAAACGTTTTTGGGCTGAAGTTATTAACACGGCTAACAATATCTTAAATAGATGTTTGATCCGTCCTATTTTGAAAAAGACTCCTTATGAACTCTTTAAGGGAAGAAAACCTAATATTTCCTATTTCAAACCCTTTAGATGTACTTGCTTTATCCATAACAATGACAAAGACAACCTTGGTAAATTTGATGCACGTAGTGACGAAGCTATCTTCATTGGATATGCTTCAAATACCAAAGCTTTTCGTGTTTATAAGAGATGTACCAAAATCGTTGAGGAAAGTATTCATGTTATATTTGATGAAAGCTATAATGATACTTTGAGTGAAAGTTTTGTAGATCTTAATCTGAATCAACATAGAGATCATAATTCTAATGGAGAAGAAGATCCTAAATCTCAAGAAAAGAATTTGGAAGAAAAGATTCAAGATACCGGAGAACAATCTCAAGACCTTGAAACACATCTTCAAGACCATGAAACGGAAAACTACGATGTCAAAACTCAATTTCAAGGCCTTGAAACTCAACTTCAAGGCCTTGATATAGGATCCAAAGGCAATACTCCAGCGGTACCTGAATCTAGTCGAGCAAATGAGCCCCAATCTTCAGGATCTGCTCCATCTTACAAAAGGAGAAAGTTTTAACATTCTTCATACCATCCACTAGAGAATGTGATCTCAGATCCAAATGCATTAGTTCAAACTCGATCTAGGGTTAACAATCTATGTGCATTCTCAGTGTTTGTGTCTCTTATTGAGCCCAAGAACTATGTTCAAGCTCTTCAAGAACCCGATTGGATCATGGCTATGCAAAATGAACTAAATTAGTTCGAGAGTGATAACATACATTATAGTCTGATTATGGAGCATCAAGGAGCTACATGGAAGGCATAAGAACTTTAAAAGTTGGACAAAAATGAGATATTGGACCAGTTATGGAGATTTGCATGTAACAGCTTGTTCATCTCGGTTGACTACGTGATCACCTCGGTCGAGATGGCTTATTAGGCCTAGATTGAGACGGCCGGCCCACAACCAATGAGATCTTTTATGTTTGGCCAATATTATTCCTATAAGATTGAAGATAATTTCTGATGGAAAGTGTGCTTGGACAGCTAATTATCTTTGGGATTGAAGATATTCCAAGGAAGGGAAGGAAATTGGAGGAAGATTGCTTTAGAGTGAAAGTTGAAGGCTTTGAAGGGAAGTTGTAAGGTTTTCTTAGGGAACCTTGATTGTTGTCTTTTGATTCGATTATTGAGGAACACATTTGCTACTTGTTTGGATTGTTTGATTGTTTGATTACTGAGACCTTTTTATTAAGGTTTTCTTGTTCTCTTATTGCTTCTTTTATTATATATTTGATTGTAATTATTATGATGATTGTTGGCTAAATTCCCTTGCGATTCTAGGATTATTGGCTGAAGGTTGTGGTATCAACGATGAAAGAGTGAACCTTTACCCTAGTGGACCCTGAAAGCTCAAGCCTTAACCAAACTGCACCTCACCTCGGTCATTTCGTGTAGCATCTCGATCGATATTAATAAGAACTGAGCGAGACGTGTGACCTGATTCGATCTATCCTGAGTTTAGGTTTTAGTTTACCAAATCCTATCCTTGTTGCACCTTTCCTAGTTCATACGCAAGCATAGGATGAGACTTACCCGGTTATTCATTTGCTTATATACCTATGGTGATGAGTGTTAGGTGATAACAGGATTTATGACGTTAGTTTAGGCATTCATTTAGATAGCTTTTCCCGTTATTCATGCATGGTTTGGCATTAGTTCATGACGTTTATGTTTAATTCATGCATATTGTCGAGATAGACGTCTACACGAACTATTGTCGGTTTTGTAGGTATTTTGGGGAACTTTTGGAGCTTAATCGATACATTCGAGGATCATTCCTCGTGATGACACACTTCCGGACTCATTAAGAAGCAAGCTAGGAGCTAAGGAGAACACATAGGACCTTGTTGGTGCATGCCTTGCACCAACTCGTGGCTTAACGATCCAAAGGAAGCTGAACCACCAAAACCACGGCCCAGAGGCCATTTCCACGCCCGTGGTTTTGGCCGTGGTTCTTTCTGGACAGTTGTGACAGTTGTCCCACGATCTCCATAACTGATCCTTGCCCTTGATAGAGGATATAAGTGGTCCTGCAGGCTGATGCTAGAGGATTCTCTCCCACACTCTCTCATTACACATCACTCCATTGGAGGCTACTCTTGGAGAGGAAGAAAACACTCTCATTTGGAGAAGAAGAAGAACAACAACATTAGTTTTAGAGTTTTTATAGCTTTTGAGTGGGTTTTTTGAAGACATTTGTAAGGATTTGTAAGGAACGATTTGGACCTTCTTTTGAAGGGTTGTAAGTCTTTCTTAAAAATATATTCAGCTTGGTTTACTTGTGTTTACTTGTTTCTATTTTCTTTCACTTTATTTTCTTGCTATGGAAGCCATGAATGTATGCTTGTTTAGTTTGAATGTTAAGATGCTTGTTGTTGGCTAGATAGTTGTGATTCTAGGGTAATGGAATGATGGTTATGACTTGGACTATGATATAATAGACTTAAATGTACCCTTGGATGATTTGTTTGCTCGAACCTAACCACTGTTGAGAATCACGGTCTGTTCTTACCTTTTCCACGGCCGTGGTTTAAGATGAACTGCCCGTGATTTTCTCTGTTGTGCTTGTATTGATGAATCTAAATGTTAGGATGTTAGATTGTTGAAATCCTAGTGTTTGTTAAACATAATCTAGCCTAGGGTGACCTAATGCTAGCAAACTAAGTGAGGGAAGAGACCTACCCAGTGATTTCCAACCTTAGGTACCAATGATGATAAACTCTAGGTAGTAGTGAGCCTCACAGGCCGCTATTTGATTGAGTGTGCTAGGATTGTTGATTAGGTAGCCTTCCCGAGACTTACCCGGTAAGGAGAGGTTTGACCCCTAGATAGCAATCCGGTTTGAGTAGATTTGCCAACCTTAGGCTCCTAGAGACTTACCCGGTGATAGGACCTTAATTGCAGGATTAGTGGATCATGAGACCTACCCGATGATTGACCCAATTTGAGAAACATTCCTTCCCAACTTACCATAGCTAGTCCAAGATTGATTAGAAGCTTGAGTCCAATGCCATAACCGGGATTCCTAACCCCTAGAATCCGCTTTTCTCTCTTTGATCACATATTTCGTGTTTGTGTTGCTAGCTAGATTTGTTAGTTTGTTTTATAATCTTGCATCAATTGTGATCTTATTTGATCACCACCACAAAACCAACCTAAAAACATTATTATTTTCATTTCTTTATTCCTTTCTCTTTTCTTAGACTAGATTTGCACTATCCATAATCACCTAATTGATTCGATTTCACCGTAGTCTTTGTGTTCGACCTCGGAATACTATCCTTGCTACAAAACGACCCATACATATTCGCTAGGAGTTAGGAAAATATATCGAGTTATAAACTTAAGACTTTTGTGCTATACGTTCTTAGCGTAACAAGTTTTTGGCGCCGTTGCCGGGGACTAGGTCTAGATCGAATCATTGTTTGTGAGTGTTTATAGTGTAGGTCTTTCTTGGTGCTTTTGATCTTGTTTGGTTTTTGTCTTTGAATTTTCAGGACATCTCTCATTATTTAGGTTCATGCGAAGATCTCATTGCAAGGATTTAGCTCTATTCGATCCCAAACCGGAGAAAACCCTTAAAGCTAGATCTAAGAGAATTAAGAAGAAGAAGGAGATGGCCAGAAGAGATCTTCAAGCTGAGTTGGATGATGTCTTAAAGAAAATTAGGCTAAGGGATGAAGCCTTGGAGAATGAGAGGAGACTTGCCAATGAGAAGCAAGAAGAAACTAGGAGGGAAATTGAAGAGATTAGGCAAACTCTTGTGCAAAGGGAGCTTAATCGTCAACAACCTCCACCACCACCACCACCGCAGCCGGCGGTCAATGTTCGGTTCGAGCCGATCATGATTGAGGAGCCATAAACGTTAGGGCAACGTATGGATCCAGCCCAAAGAGTGCACCGTCCGGGTGTAAACTTAGGAGATCCCGCAACCCATGACTATGAGCTCCGCCCTCAAGTGCTACAAATGATCCGGCATAATCAATTTGGAGGGATAGAAGGAGAGTCTCCTCATCAACACTTGATGAATTATTAGATCTTGATGGAGACTCTAAGTTTGCCTAGATTGGAGAACAACAACCATAAGCTTAGGGCTTTTTCCTTCTCACTTAAGGATAAAGCCTTGGCTTGGTACCAATCCGTTCCACTAGGACGTGTGAGTACTTTGAAGGAGATGACAACCGAGCTAAGAGGGAAGATCAATGCCTTCGTGATGAAGGATAGAGAGAGCCTATTCAAATCTTGGGAGAGGTTCAAAGACCTCCTCCTAGATTGTCCACACCATGGGATACCGAAGATAGAGCTATTGGAGATTTATTTCAGGGGCTTGATGAGGATAGTCAATTCAAGCTCCAATCGCTTTCCGGAGAAACATTCATGAAAAGAATGTGGATGAGGCTTGGGAGTTTGTAGAGAAGCAAGCCTTGGTAATAAAGAAGTACTCCCATAGAAAGAGTGATGGGAGGAAACCGGGAGTATATGAAGTAAGTGAAATCACCATGAGAAACTACAAACTCGATGCAATCAACAATGAGCTTAAGTCTTTGAGGGAGTTGTGTGCCACAACCTTAAAGAATCAAGCAAGTCCTCAAGTGCAAGTGCAAGCCAATTTGGCTTCCAAAGAAGAGGACATCAACTATATGGGAGGGGTAATGTTATGCTAAGATTGTGTAGCACAAAAAGCTTTTCATTTATACTCGTTATATTTTTCCTAACTCCTAGCGAACCCACAGTGTATGGGTCGTTATGTAGCAAGGATAGTATTCCGAGGTCGAACACGAAGACTAAGGTGAAATCAAGTCAAACAAGTGATCATAGATAGTGCGAATCTAGTCTAAGAAAAGAGAAAGAAATAAAGAAATGAAAATCATGATATTTTTGGTTGGGTTTTTGTGGTGATCAAGCAAAGATCACAAATCAAGCAAGGTAATAAAACAAACTAACAACTCAAGCTAGCAAAACAAACAAGTAACACAAGCACAAAATATGTGATCAAAGAGAGAAAAGTGGATTCTAGAGGTCAAGATTTCCGGTTATGGCATTGGACTCAAGCTTCTAAAGATTCTAAGGATAAAGTTACGGTGTTGGGAAATGGTGTTTCTCTAATGGAAGCAATTACCGGGTAAGTCTCTCGCTTCACTAATCCCGCATCAAACTCCTATTACCGGGTAAGTCTCAAGGGGTTAAAGTAGGGAATTCTACACAAACCGGACTCTACTTAAGGGGAAACGCTCTCCTTACCGGGTAAGTCTCGGAAAAGGGAAGTCTCAAGCAATAATCCTAGCACACTCAATCCAATAGCGGCTTGTGAGGCTCGCTACTACCTAGAGTTCATCATCTTAGGTATCTAAGATCGGAAATCACCGGGTAGGTCTCTTCCCTCACTTAGGTTGCTAGCATTAGGTGACCCTAAGCTATATTATGCTTAATAAATACTAGGATTCCAACAACCTAACATCCTAACACACAGATTCATCAATTAAAGAACAACAGAGAGAAAAATCGGGTGGATCATATCATAAATCGGACGATCTGGCTATGAACAGGTCGATTTTTCTGTCTAGGTTAGGTTTTGTGCATACGAATCATCCTAAACTAACATACGAGTCCATTCTATCATCACCCAAGCCATAACCATCAATCCATCACTCCAGAATCACAATAAACTAGCCAATAATATGCATTTCAAGATCTAAAATCATCACACAAGCATACATGGTTTTCATAGATAGATGATGAAAGATAAGCAACTAAAATCAATAAATCTCAGCTGAATATAAGTTTAAGCAAGACTTACAACCCCTCAAAAGATGTTCCAAAACGTTCCTAACAATCCTTCCAAGAGTTCTTCAACCAAAATCACTAAAAATCACTCAAAAACCCACTTTCACTCTAAGTTTTGGTGTTCTTCTTCTTCCCCAAAATGAGAGAGATTTTCTTCTTCTCCAAGTCTATCCTCCAATAGAATGAGGTGTGTGTGAGAGAATGTGGGAGAGATGCCCAGCAACAGCTTGCAGGACCACTTATATTCTCCATCAAGAGCAAGGCCGGACAAAGAGATCGTGGGACACGTGGCTTAAGCTGTCAAAGGCCAGAAAATCGACCCAGTCAGATAAATCGGACGATTTTCCTGAGTGCTGGTCCGATTTTCTTCAACAGAGGCTTGTTATGATCGTCTAGCCATGAGTTGCTCCATTGCTTGCACCAATAAGGGTCCTTGTGTCTTTCATTGCTCCAATTATGTTCCTCCAAAGCCTTGGATGTGTACCACCATGAGGCTTGACCCTCGAATGTATCGATTAATGTCCAAAAGATCCCCAAAATACCTAAAAAACCGACAGAAGCTCGTGTAGACGTCTTTTCTAGAAATATGCACGAAATGAGTGTAAACGTCGTGAACTAATGCCAAACCGTGCATGAATAACGGGAAAAACTATCTAAATGTATGTCTATACTAACGTCATAAATCACGTTATCAAAATACCCCATACTTAAGATTTGCTCGTCCCCGAGCAAGATCCAACTATAGACTAAGAGATGACATGATTTATGCATGCAGAAAAACAACAAAATCTTTTTGGGAATTGTGCTTCTAACATTGGATCACCTTTATAGTCATGTTTCATGGCAATGGACAATCAATCATGCATCAAATGAATGAAGGCATGAAAAGACAATTATACTTAACTAGAAAGCATGCATGAGAGGTGAAAATGAAGAAGTCAAGATGATCATGAGTATATCCAATCTAGATCACTAAGTCTTACACACATGCAATTAGGTCACAAGGACTTAGAAAAGAAGAAGCTAAGAAACGTTGTGATTAGGTGGAAATTTTTAGGTCATGTGATGCTAATCCGGGAAATGAACTAACTCCACAATTTCGTTTTTGCTCAACTTCCCAACAAGTGTATAATTTTCTCCATCTTTTCTTTGTTTTCTTTTCTTTTTCACTTATTTTTGAGACAATGGCATTGGGGTACAAAAGCCGACACCTTGGTGATTAGCCGTCCTCGGGTTTTTTTATTTTTCGAGGTGCATCCACACCGGGCACACATACCAAAGCTCGTTAGGACTATCGGTTTATTTGACTTTGACAAGGCACAAACACCCGATTATGTGAATGGTGCCGAGTTACTCGTCATTTAAACCAACGTCCCCAAACCTATATTTTTTCTACACTTTTCACAACAAATTCAGCACTTCATTCACATCATGCTATCATCAACAACTTCACCCCACACTTGCTTTTCACACACATCAACACACTAGCATGCTCCTATTCCCGGATGGGTCAAAAGAGGTCAAATTTTTCATCAATTGAGGTGCTCAAACATCATGATCAAGATGAGAAGTAGAGAAAGATGAATTGCCTTAATCACTCCTAAATGATGTGCAAGAACTAGCATGTAATTTCGACTTTCAATCCTCAATCCAATCAAGACAAACATCATAATTATAAATCATTCATGGGATTCAAGATAAGTACTTCAAGTCCACATATGCATTCATCTATTCAACACATAAGGCCATCCATAGCCAATTCACAAGACAATCTCATCATAAGGGTCATTCCCAATCTTAGAAGCACTAAAATTTTTAAAATTTTCTGATTTTTTTTTGGATTTTTTGAAATATGTATGCACAATGCAAGACGTAATGAAACATGTGACTAAAAGAAACTATTCTAGATGCTAATCATGCAAGTGATCAAGAAAACCCCACCATACTTAGAAACACATTGTCCCCAATGTGCAAACTAAATAAAGAAGTGAAAGAGAGTCCTCACAATGTGAAATTGGTGATGCTTTGGTATTTCGGTTCACATCGAATGATGATGGTGGATGATCGATCAAGGATGGTAGAGAGCTCTTGATGTTCATTAAGGTGTCGGAACCTGCGCTTGGCACTGCAAGCCGTCCAAGTTCCACGTCCGCTCCACCCATGCTTGATTAGAGATCATCACTTTCCTTGAGAGAAGGAAAAATCGGACCAACTACCCAGGAAAATCGGCCGATTTTGTGCAAGACCAGTCCGATTTTCCTGGGTGCTTTCTTCCTCGTCCATGTGCTCGGATCTTGTACCTTCAACAGTTCCATGAGGTTTTCACATGACCTCCAACATCTCATCACACATGACAATCAACAAGATCTAGCACCCAAAAACACAAAAGAAAAACAAAGCACACCAAGAGCAAGATCAAACAAAAACAAGAAAAATAAAAGGGAAAAATATGTACCAATGGGTTGCCTCCCATTAAGCGCTTCTTTAAGGTCATTAGCTTGACCAAATTCAGGAGCGTTTCACTCAAGGTGAAGTGGGGCAATCACTTCCACCGGGGTTTCCGGGATGTACTTCTTCAAACGGTGCCCATTCACCTTAAAGTTACCACAATGATCTCCTCCTATCTCCACCGCTCCATGAGGAAAGATCTTCTTCAGAACATAAGGACCCATCCATCTTGACTTGAGCTTTCCGGGGAAGAGCCGCAGCCTCGAGTTGAAGAGAAGCATTAAGTCACCCTCACTCAACTCCTTTGGAATGAGACGCTTGTCATGCCAACGCTTGGTCCTCTCCTTGTAGATCCGGGCATTTTCATAAGCATCCAGCCGGATCTCCTCAAGAGCGTTCATGTCTAGCAACCTCTTCTCACCGGCCTCCTTGAGGTCAAAATTCAGCCACCTTATGGCCCAATATGCTCTATGCTCCATCTCCACCGGAAGGTGGCAAGACTTGCCATAAACTAGCTTGTAGGGAGTTGTGCCAATCGGTGTCTTGAAAGCGGTTCTATAAGCCCACAAGGCATCATCGAGCTTCATAGCCCAATCCTTTCTTGTTCTAGAAACCGTCTTCTCAAGGATCCCTTTTATCTCCCGGTTGGAGATCTCCACTTGGCCACTAGTTTGGGGATGGTAAGGTGTTGCCACGTACCTTATGAGTCACCCCATACTTAGCCAAAAGTGACCCAAAGTTCCTATTAGTGAAGTGCTTTCCTCCATCACTTATGATCACCCTTGGTGTCCCAAACCTAGGAAAGATCACTCGGTTGAAGAACCGCACCACAACCTTGGCATCATTTGTGGGAGAGGCGATTGCCTCCACCCATCTCGAAACATAGTCCACCGCCAATAGGATATAGAGGTTGCTACATGAAGAGGGGAATGGCCCCATGAAGTCCACACCCCACACATCAAATATCTCCACCTCTTGTATGTTGTTCAAGGGCATCTCATTCCTCCTTGAGATGTTGCCCGTCCTTTGGCAAGCATCACAAGCTACCACAAAATTCTGCATATCCTTGAACAAACTTGGCTAAAAGAAACCCGATTGCAACACCTTAGCACATGTCTTGTGTGAGCTAGCATGGCCTCCACATGGCAAAGAGTGACAATGCCGGATCACACTCTCCACCTCATCCTCCGGTATGCATCTCCTAAAGACTCCATCCGGCCCTCTCTTGAACAAAAGCGGTTCACTCCAATAGTAATGCCTCACATCCTTGAAGAATTTCTTCCTTTGGGCATAGGATAAACCGGGTGGCACCTCCTCACACACAAGGTAGTTCACAATATCGGCATACCACGGCTCATTACCCCTTGACACTTGAAATAAGCACTCCTCTACCATTTGTAATTGCTCATCCCGGAATGAGTCATCAATCGGGATGTCGTCTCTCTCAAGCTCCAATGGTGGGAGCCTACTAAGATGGTCCGCCACAAAATTTTCGGACCCTTTCTTATCCCGGATTTCCAAGTCAAACTCTTGAAGAAGAAGGATCTATCGAATGAGGTGAGGCTTGGCATCTTTCTTGGTGAGGAGGTAACGGATTGCAGCATGATCCGTGTACACAATGACCTTTTCTCCAACAAGATATGACCGGAACTTCTCAAAGGCATACACCACCGCTAGCAACTCCTTCTCGGTTGTGGCATAGTTAAGTTGGGCATCATCTAGCGTCTTGCTAGCATAATAGATGGCATGTGTACGCCCATCTTTCTTTTGTCCTAAAACAGCCCCAACGGCCACATCACTTGCATCACACATCACTTCAAAAGGTAAGCTCCAATCCGGAGGTTGCATGATGGGGTAGGTGATCAAAGCATCCTTCAACCTACAAAAAGCCGCAAGGCAATCCTTGGAGAAAACAAACTCAACATCTTTCATTAGTAGGTTAGTAAGAGGGTTAGAAATCTTAGAGAAATCTTTAATGAATCTCCGGTAAAAATCGGCATGCCCTAGAAAACTCCTTACCCCTTTCACCGAGGTAGGTGGTGGCAACTTCTCTATCGTCTCTATCTTAGCCCTATCAACCTCAATGCCACGGTTGGACACCAAGTGTCCCAACACAATGCCTTCACTTACCATGAAGTGGCATTTCTCCCAATTCAAGACAAGATTTGTGTCCTCACATCTCTTAAGCACCAAAGATAAGTTAGCTAAACAATCATCAAATGAAGATCCATAAACAGAGAAATCATCCATAAACACTTCCATGATGTTTTCAATATATTCAGAAAAGGTAGCCATCATACACCTTTGGAAGGTGGCGGGTGCATTACACAACCCAAATGGCATTCTCCTATATGCAAATGTACCCCAAGGACATGTGAATGTAGTTTTCTCTTGGTCATCGGGGTGGATAGGGATTTGGAAGAATCCACTATAGCCATCTAAGTAACAAAAATGGGAATGTTGAGCTAATCTCTCTAGCATTTGGTCAATGAAAGGAAGAGGGAAGTGATCTTTCCTAGAGGTCACATTTAGTTTCCTATAGTCTATACACATCCTCCATCCCGTAACCGTTCTAGTTGGGATTAGTTCATTATTCTCATTAGTTACTACGGTCATACCACCCTTCTTAGGAACCACATGTACGGGACTAACCCATTTACTATCCGAAATCGGGTAGATGATTCCCGCATCTAGCAACTTAATGATCTCTTTCTTGACTACCTCTTTCATTATAGGATTCAATCTTCTTTGATGTTCAATAGAGGGTTTATGGTCATCTTCCATCAATATCTTATGCATGCATAAAGAGGGCTTAATGCCAACAAGGTCATCAATGGTGTATCCTATTGCCTTTCTATGCAGTTTCAATTCATTCAACAATCTATTAAGCTCATCATCATTCAAAGATGCATTCACAATCACCGGATAAGTAGAATTTGAACCAAGGAAAGCATACTTTAAATGAGAAGGAAGAGGCTTTAGATCAAGTTTAGAAGGACCTTTATCGGTTGGAGATGATCCATACCATGTAGGTTGAGATGAGTCCAAAAGCCATGGAAGCCTCACCTAAGTCCTTTGATGATTGCTCACAAACACTTGGATGATGCTCAAAAGACTCAGGAAAATCGACCCTCTGTGAAGAAATCGGACGATCTGGGGGTCGATTTCAGCTTCGGCATTTGCAAAATCGGATGAAAATTCAGGATTTATGCAAAAATCGGCCGATTTTTGCCCCCTCTGTCCGATTTTCCTATAGGTATTTGTCCCTTCCTCTAGTACTTCAAATCCAACACTTGGTAGCTCATCCAATGCATTCAAGGCCTTGATTACTTCATTGCTACTCTCCTCAACTCCTTCCTCCATCAAACTCGAGCTAAGAACCTTCTCAAGTGGATCCTTAAGCAAGATTGAGCTCACAACTTCTCTAGACTCCTCTTCCTCAACAATGTTGAAGACATCTTCACCTAGGGCTGGCCCCTTCACCATTGTGGACAAATTAAACTTGATGTTCTCTTCTCCAATGTTGAAAGAGAGAATTCCATTTTTGCAATCCACCAAACATCCGGAAGTAGCTAGGAAAGGTCTCCCCAAGATGATAGGAACCGGATAGTCCGCCGGGATGTCCAAAACAACGAAGTCTATGGGCACATAGAACTTCCCTAGTTGCACCGGTATGTCTTCCAAGATTCCAACCGGGTGAGTGATTGAACGGTCCGCCATGTAAAGGGTCATCTTGACCAGCTTTGGTTCTCCTAGCCCAACCTTGTTGCAAAGTGCAAGCGGGATGATGCTTACACTTGCCCCAAGATCACATAGGGCGTCATACTTTACTTCTCCCACTCCAATTGGCACACAAAAGGATCCCGGATCTCTTAGCTTAGGAGGCATCTCCTCCTTCATAGTTTGAATCAACTCCGAGGACCTCTTTGTCATCCTCACTTCTCCATACTCCTCCAACTTCCTCTTGTTGGAGAGTATTTCCTTCAAAAACTTGCCATATGCCGGCATACCTAGAATAGCATCCATGAACGGAATGTTAATATGCAATTTAGACATAAGTTCAAGGAATTTACCGAAGTGTTTGTCCAAACGAGCTCTTGCTCGTGATTGTGGGAATGGTAGTGGTGGCTTGTATGGAGGTGGTGCCACATATGATGGCTCATTATCCTTGCTCTTTCCTCCATCTTCTTGCAATGCTCTTCTTCTATCACCACTTGCTTTCCCTTAGCATTCTCCTTGGGTAAGGGGTCCTTCATGCTTAGCCCACTCCTAGTTGTAATAGCCAACACTTGGCCTCTTGGGTTATCTTTGGTTCTTCCGAGAAGCTTCCCCGGATCTCTATGAGCTTCACCCGCCTTTTGGAACACTTGTGCTCCAACACCTTTTGAGCTTTAGAAATGGAAGTCACCGTGCTCTCAAGACCACTCAACCTTCCAAGCAATTGCTCAAACATCATTTCGGTTCTATCCTTCGGAGGTTGAGTAAATCCGGGTGGAGTTTCTTGTGAAGCCTTTGGTGGTGGAGTTGCGCTTGTGGAAGCGGGAGGGTTCAAGGCTCCATCCGGGTTTGCATAGGAAAACCCGGGATGGTTATGGTTAGGCCGGTAATTGTTGAATTGCCGGTTGTTGTTGAAGTTCCTTGGGCCTTGATAGTTGTTGTAATTGCCCCTTCCCATGTAGTTCATATCTTCCTCCTTGGAAGACAAGTTTGCTTGCACTTGCACTTGAGGGCTTGCTTGACTCTTCAAAGTTGTAGCACACAACTCCCTCAAATATTTCAACTCATTGTTGATTGCATCAAGCTTGAAGTTACTCATGGTGACTTCACTCACCTCATATGCTCCCGCTTTCCTCCCATCACTCTTCCTATGGGAGTACTTCTCAATTACCAAAGCTTGTTTCTCTACAAACTCCCAAGCTTCATCCACATTCTTTTCCATGAAAGTCCCACCGGAAAGAGATTGAAGCTTGAATTGGCTATCTTCATCAAGTCCCTTGAAGTAGATCTCCAATAGCTCAATTTTCGGTATACCATGGTGTGGACAATCCAAGAGAAGGTCTTTGAACCTCTCCCAAGACTTGAATAGGCTTTCTCTATCCTTCATTACAAAGGCATTGATCTTCCCTCTTAGCTCGGTAGTCTTGGAAGGTGGGAAGAACTTAGTCAAAAACTCGGTTGTCATCTCCTCCCAAGTACTCACTCGCCCTTGTGGAATAGATTGATACCAAGCCAAGGCTTTATCCTTAAGTGAGAAGGAGAAAGCCCTAAGCTTATGGTTGTTGCTCTCCAATCTAGGCGCTCTAAGAGTCTCCATCAAGATCTCATAGTTCATCAAGTGTTGATGGGTGGACTCTCCTTCCATCCCTCCAAATTGATTATACTGGATTATTTGTAGAACTTGAGGGCGGAGCTCGTAATCATGGGCTGCGGGATCTCCTAAGTTCACACCCGGACGGTGTGCTCTTTGTGCCAGATCCATACGTTGCCCTAACGTTTGTGGCTCTTCTATAGCAATGGGCACAACCCGAATATTAACCGCCGCCGGTTGCGGTTGTGGTGGAGGTGGAGGTTGTTGACGATTAAGCTCTCTTTGCACAAGAGCTTGCCTAATCTCTTCAATCTCCCTCCTAGTTGCTTCTTGCCTCTCATTGGCAAGTCTCCTTTCATTCTCCAAGAGCTCATCTCTTAGTCTAATTTGCTCTAAACCCTCATCCAACTCAGCTTGGAGATCTCTTCCGGCCATCTCTTTTCCCTTTCTAATGCTCTTGGATCTAGATCTAAGGGTTTTCTCCGGTTCGGGATCGAATGGAGCTAAATCCTTGCCACGAGATCTTCGCATAAACCTAAAGAGTGAGAGATGTCCTGAAAAGCAAAGACACAAACCAAACGAAATCAAAAGCAACAAGAAAGATCTACACTATAAACAATCACAAAAACGACTCAATCTAGACCTAGTCCCCGCCAAAAACGACTCAATATAGATAGATGATGAAAGATAAGCAACTAAAATCAATAAATCTCAGCTGAATATAAGTTTAAGCAAGACTTACAACCCCTCAAAAGATGTTCCAAAACGTTCCTAACAATCCTTCCAAGAGTTCTTCAACCAAAATCACTAAAAATCACTCAAAAACCCACTTTCACTCTAAGTTTTGGTGTTCTTCTTCTTCCCCAAAATGAGAGAGATTTTCTTCTTCTCCAAGTCTATCCTCCAATAGAATGACGTGTGTGTGAGAGAATGTGGGAGAGATGCCCATCAACAGCTTGCAGGACCACTTATATTCTCCATCAAGAGCAAGGCCGGACAAAGAGATCGTGGGACACGTGGCTTAAGCTGTCAAAGGCCAGAAAATTGACCCAGTCAGATAAATGGGACGATTTTCCTGAGTGCTGGTCCGATTTTCTTCAACAAAGGCTTGTTATGATCGTCTAGCCATGAGTTGCTCCATTGCTTGCACCAATAAGGGTCCTTGTGTCCTTCATTGCTCCAATTATGTTCCTCCAAAGCCTTGGATGTGTACCACCATGAGGCTTGACCCTCGAATGTATCGATTAATGTCCAAAAGATCCCCGAAATACCTACAAAACCAACAAAAGCTCGTGTAGATGTCTTTTCTAGAAATATGCACGAAATGAGTGCAAATGTCGTGAACTAATGCCAAACCGTGCATGAATAACGGGAAAAACTATCTAAATGTATGCCTATACTAACGTCATAAATCACGTTATTAAAATACCCCATACTTAAGATTTGCTCGTCCCCGAGCAAGATCCAACTATAGACTAAGAGATGACATGATTTATGCATGCAGAAAAACAACAAAATCTTTTTGGGAATTGTGCTTCTAACATTGGATCACCTTCATAGTCATGTTTCATGGCAATGGACAATCAATCATGCATCAAATGAATGAAGGCATGGAAAGACAATTATACTTAACTAGAAAGCATGCATGAGAGGTGAAAATGAAGAAGTCAAGATGATCATGAGTATATCCAATCTAGATCACTAAGTCTTACACACATGCAATTAGGTCATAAGGACTTAGAAAAGAAGAAGCTAAGAAACGTTGTGATTAGGTGGAAATTTTTAGGTCATGTGATGCTAATCCGGGAAAGGAACTAACTCCACAATTTCGTTTTTGCTCAACTTCCCAACAAGTGTATAATTTTCTCCATCTTTTCTTTGTTTTCTTTTCTTTTTCACTTATTTTTGAGACAATGGCATTGGGGTACAAAAGCCGACACCTTGGTGATTAGCCGTCCTCGGGTTTTTTACTTTTCGAGGTGCATCCACACCGGGCACACATACCAAAGCTTGTTAGGACTATCGGTTTATTTGACTTTGGCAAGGCACAAACATCCGATTATGTGAATGGTGCCGAGTTACTCGTCATTTAAACCAACGTCCCCAAACCTATATTTTTTCTACACTTTTCGCAACAAATTCAGCACTTCATTCACATCATTCATTCATCAACAACTTCACCCCACACCTGCTTTTCACACACATCAAAACACTAGCATGCTCCTATTCCCGGATGGGTCAAAAGAGGTCAAAATTTTCATCAATTGAGGTGCTCAAACATCATGATCAAGATGAGAAGTAGAGAAAGATGAATTGCCTTAATCACTCCTAAATGATGTGCAAGAACTAGCATGTAATTTCAACTTTCAATCCTCAATCCAATCAAGACAAACATCATAATCATAAATCATTTATGGGATTCAAGATAAGTACTTCAAGTCCACATATGCATTCATCTATTCAACACATAAGGCCATCCATAGCCAATTCACAAGACAATCTCATCATAAGCGTCATTCCCAAGCTTAGAAGCACTAAAATTTTTAAAATTTTCTGATTTTTTTTGGATTTTTCGAAATATGTATGCACAATGCAAGACGTAATGAAACATGTGAATAAAAGAAAATATTCTAGATGCTAATCATGCAAGTGATCATGAAAACCCCACCCATACTTAGAAACACATTGTCCCCAATGTGCAAACTAAATAAAGAAGTGAAAGAGAGTCCTCACAATGTAAAATTGGTGATGCTTTGGTATTTCGATTCACATCGAATGATGATGGTGGATGATCGATCAAGGATGGTAGAGAGCTCTTGATGTTCATTAAGGTGTCGGAACCTGCGCTTGGCACCGCAAGCCGTCCAAGTTCCACGTCCGCTCCACCCATGCTTGATTGGAGATCATCACTTTCCTTGAGAGAAGGAAAAATCGGACCAACTACCTAGGAAAATCGGCCGATTTTGTGCAAGATCAATCCGATTTTCCTGGGTCCGATTTTCCTGGAAAGTTTTTTAAGGAGATACTCTCCAACAAGAGGAAGTTGGAGGAGTATGGAGAAGTGAGAATGACAAAGAGATCTTCCGAGTTAATTCAAACTATGAGAGAGGAGATGCCTCATAAACTAAGAGATCTGGGATCTTTTTGTGTGCCAATTGGGGTTGGAGAAGTGCAATATGAAGCCCTATGTAATCTTGGAGCAAGTGTAAGCATTATTCCGCTTGCACTTTGCAACAAGGTTGGGCTAGGAGAGCCAAATCCGGTCAAGATGACCCTCTACATTGTGGACCGTTCAATCACTCATCCCGTAGGAATCCTAGAAGACATACCTATTTAGCTTGGGAAGTTCTATGTGCCAATAGAGTTCGTTGTTTTGGACATCCCGGCGGACTACCCGGTTCCTATCATTTTGGGAAGGCCATTCTTAGCCACATCCGGATGTTTAGTGGATTGCAAAAATGGAATCCTCTCCTTCAACATAGGAGAAGAGAATATTAAGTTCATGCTATCCACAATGATGAAGGGGCCAACCCTTGGTAAAGATGTTTTCAATATTGTCGAGCAAGAGAAGTCTAGAGAAGTTGTGAGCTTGATCTTGATTAAGGATCCCTTGGAGAAGGTTCTTAGCTTGATTTTGATGGAGGAAGGAGTTGAGGATGATTGCAATGAAGAAATCAAGGCTTTGGATGCATTGGAAAAGGAGACAAGTGCTGAATTAGTGCACGAAGGTGTGCTGAAACACTGTAGGAATCACGACCTGAAACCAGAAACCACGGCCATAATTTTACCCGTGGAACTCTCTGTAATGTCCAAAAGTGCCAGTTTCTCAAATTCCACGCCCGTGGTTGTGCCAGAGGTCGTGGTTTTGCCCGTGGTTTCCTCAGAAAGTGCCTTAGTTGTTGATAAGCTTCAAGGAGTCTTGGAGAGTCTTCCATGGCTTTGGAATCATCTCAACCTACATTGTATGGATTGTCTCCACCCGATAAAGGTCCTCCTAAACTTGAACTTAAGCCTCTCTCTTCTCATTTAAAGTATGCTTTCCTTGGTGAAAATTCTACTTATCCGGTGATTGTGAATGCATCTTTGAATGATGATGAGCTTGCTAGATTGTTGCATTAGTTTAAATTGTATAGGAGAGCTATAGGTTACACCATTGATGACTTAGTTGGCATTAAACCTTCCTTGTGCATGCATAAAGTCTTAATGGAAGACAACCATAAACCTTCAATTGAACCTCAAAGAAGACTGAATCCTATAATGAAAGAGGTAGTCAAGAAAGAGATCCTTAAATTGTTAGATGCGGCAATCATTTTCCCGATTTCGGATAGTAAATGGGTTACTCCCATTCATGTTGTTCCTAAGAAGGGTGGTATGACCGTAGTAACTAATGAGAACAATGAATTAATCCCAACTAGGACGGTTACGGGGTGGAGAATGTGTATTGACTATAAGAAACTTAATGTGGCCTCTAGGAAAGATCACTTCCCTCTTCCCTTCATTGACCAAATGCTAGTAGCTCAACATTCCCATTTTTGTTACTTAGATGGCTATAGTGGATTCTTCCAAATCCCTATCCACCCCGATGACCAAGAGAAAACTACATTCACATGTCCTTGGGGTACATTTGCATATAGGAGAATGCCATTTGGGTTGTGTAATGCACCCGCCACCTTCCAAAGGTGTATGATGGCTATCTTTTCTGAATATATTGAAAACATCATGGAAGTGTTTATGGATGATTTCTCTGTTTATGGATCTTCATTTGATGATTGTTTAGCTAACTTATCTTTGGTGCTTAAGAGATGTGAGGACACAAATCTTGTCTTGAATTGGGAGAAATGCCACTTCATGGTAAGTGAAGGCATTGTGTTGGGACACTTGGTGTCCAACCGTGGCATTGAGGTTGATAGGGCTAAGATAGAGACGATAGAGAAGTTGCCACCACCTACCTCGGTGAAAGGGGTAAGGAGTTTTCTAGGGCATGCCGATTTTTACCGGAGATTCATTAAAGATTTCTCTAAGATTTCTAACCCTCTTACTAACCTACTAATGAAAGATGTTGAGTTTGTTTTCTCCAAGGATTGCCTTGCGGCTTTTTGTAGGTTGAAGGATGCTTTGATCACCTACCCCATCATGCAACCTCCGGATTGGAGCTTACCTTTTGAAGTGATGTGTGATGCAAGTGATGTGGCCGTTGGGGCTGTTTTAGGACAAAAGAAAGATGGGCGTACACATGCCATCTATTATGCTAGCAAGACGCTAGATGATGCCCAACTTAACTATGCCACAACCGAGAAGGAGTTGCTAGCGGTGGTGTATGCCTTTGAGAAGTTCCGGTCATATCTTGTTGGAGAAAAGGTCATTGTGTACACGGATCATGCTGCAATCCGTTACCTCCTCACCAAGAAAGATGCCAAGCCTCACCTCATTCGATAGATCCTTCTTCTTCAAGAGTTTGACTTGGAAATCCGGGATAAGAAAGGGTCCGAAAATTTTGTGGCGGACCATCTTAGTAGGCTCCCACCATTGGAGCTTGAGAGAGACGACATCCCGATTGATGACTCATTCCGGGATGAGCAATTACAAATGGTAGAGGAGTGCTTATTTCAAGTGTCAAGGGGTAATGAGCCGTGGTATGCCGATATTGTGAACTACCTTGTGTGTGAGGAGGTGCCACCCGGTTTATCCTATGCCCAAAGGAAGAAATTCTTCAAGGATGTGAGGCATTACTATTGGAGTGAACCGCTTTTGTTCAAGAGAGGGCCGGATGGAGTCTTTAGGAGATGCATACCGGAGGATGAGGTGGAGAGTATGATCCGGCATTGTCACTCTTTGCCATGTGAAGGCCATGCTAGCTCACACAAGACATGTGCTAAGGTGTTGCAATCGGGTTTCTTTTAGCCAAGTTTGTTCAAGGATGTGCAGAATTTAGTGGTAGCTTGTGATGCTTGCCAAAGGACGGGCAATATCTCAAGGAGGAATGAGATGCCCTTGAACAACATACAAGAGGTGGAGATATTTGATGTGTGGGGTGTGGACTTCATGGGGCCATTCCCCTCTTCATGTGGCAACCTCTATATCCTATTGGCGGTGGACTATGTTTCGAGATGGGTGGAGGCAATCGCCTCTCCCACAAATGATGCCAAGGTTGTGGTGCGGTTCTTCAACCGAGTGATCTTTCCTAGGTTTGGGACACCAAGGGTGATCATAAGTGATGGAGGAAAGCACTTCACTAATAGGAACTTTGGGTCACTTTTGGCTAAGTATGGGGTGACTCATAAGGTACGTGGCAACACCTTACCATCCCCAAACTAGTGGCCAAGTGGAGATCTCCAACCGGGAGATAAAAGGGATCCTTGAGAAGACGGTTTCTAGAACAAGAAAGGATTGGGCTATGAAGTTCGATGATGCCTTGTGGGCTTATAGAACCGCTTTCAAGACACCGATTGGCACAACTCCCTACAAGCTAGTTTATGACAAGTCTTGCCACGTTCCGGTGGAGATGGAGCATAGAGCATATTGGGCCATAAGGTGGCTGAATTTTGACCTCAAGGAGGCCGGTGAGAAGAGGTTGCTAGACATGAACGCTCTTGAGGAGATCCGGCTGGATGCTTATGAAAATGCCCGGATCTACAAGGAGAGGACCAAGCGTTGGCATGACAAGCGTCTCATTCTAAAGGAGTTGAGTGAGGTTGATTTAGTGCTTCTCTTCAACTCGAGGCTGCGGCTCTTCCCCGGAAAGCTCAAGTCAAGATGGATGGGTTCTTATGTTGTGAAGAAGATCTTTCCTCATGGAGCGGTGGAGATAGGAGGAGATCATTGTGGTAACTTTAAGGTGAATGGGCACCGTTTGAAGAAGTACATCCCGGAAGCCCCGGTGGAAGTGATTGCCCCACTTCACCTTGAGTGAAACGCTCCTGAATTTGGTCAAGCTAATGACCTTAAAGAAGCGCTTAATGGGAGGCAACCCATTGGTACATATTTTTCCCTTTTATTTTTCTTGTTTTTGTTTGATCTTGCTCTTGGTGTGCTTTGTTTTTCTTTTGTGTTTTTGGGTGCTAGATCTTGTTGATTGTCATGTGTGATAAGATGTTGGAGGTCATGTGAAAACCTCATGGAACTGTTGAAGGTACAAGATCCGAGCACATGGACGAGGAAGAAAGCACCCAGGAAAATCGGACTGATCTTGCACAAAATCGGCCGATTTTCCTGGGTAGTTGGTCCGATTTTTCCTTCTCTCAAGGAAAGTGATGATCTCCAATCAAGCATGGGTGGAGCGGACGTGGAACTTGGATGGCTTGCGGTGCCAAGCGCAGGTTCCGACACCTTAATGAACATCAAGAGCTCTCTACTATCCTTGATCGATCATCCACCATCATCATTCGATGTGAACCGAAATACCAAAGCATCACCAATTTTACATTGTGAGGACTCTCTTTCACTTCTTTATTTAGTTTGCACATTGGGGACAATGTGTTTCTAAGTATGGTGGGGTTTTCTTGATCACTTGCATGATTAGCATCTAGAATAGTTTCTTTTAGTCACATGTTTCATTACGTCTTGCATTGTGCATACATATTTCGAAAAATCCAAAAAAAAATCAGAAAATTTTAAAAATTTTAGTGCTTCTAAGATTGGGAATGACCCTTATGATGAGATTGTCTTGTGAATTGGCTATGGATGGCCTTATGTGTTGAATAGATGAATGCATATGCGGACTTGAAGTACTTATCTTGAATCCCATGAATGATTTATAATTATGATGTTTGTCTTGATTGGATTGAGGATTGAAAGTCGAAATTACATGCTAGTTTTTGCACATCATTTAGGAGTGATTAAGGCAATTCATCTTTCTCTACTTCTCATCTTGATCATGATGTTTGAGCACCTCAATTGATGAAAAATTTGACCTCTTTTGACCCATCAGGGAATAGGAGCACGCTAGTGTGTTGATGTGTGTGAAAAGCAAGTGTGGGGTGAAGTTGTTGATGATAGAATGATGTGAATGAAGTGCTGAATTTGTTGTGAAAAGTGTTGAAAAAATATAGGTTTGGGAACGTTGGTTTAAATGACGAGTAACTCGGCACCATTCACATAATCGGGTGTTTGTGCCTGTCAAAGTCAAATAAACCGATAGTCCTAACGAGCTTTGGTATGTGTGCCCAGTGTGGATGCACCTCGAAAAATAAAAAAACCCGAGGACGGCTAATCACCAAGGTGTCGGCTTTTGTACCCCAATGCCATTGTCTCAAAAATAAGTGAAAAAGAAAAGAAAACAAAGAAAAGATGGAAAAAATTATACACTTGTTGGGAAGTTGAGCAAAAACGAAATTGTGGAGTTAGTTCATTTCCCGGATTAGCATCACATGACCTAAAAATTTCCACCTAATCACAACGTTTCTTAGCTTCTTCTTTTCTAAGTCCTTGTGACCTAATTGCATGTGTTTAAGACTTAGTGATCTAGATTGGATATACTCATGATCATCTTGACTTCTTCATTTTCACCTCTCATGCATGCTTTTTAGTTAAGTATAATTGTCTTTCCATGCCTTCATTCATTTGATGTATGATTGATTGTCCATTGCCATGAAACATGACTATAAAGGTGATCCAATGTTAGAAGCACAATTCCCAAAAAGATTTTGTTGTTTTTCTGCATGCATAAATCATGTCATCTCTTATTCTATAGTTGGATCTTGCTCGGGGACGAGCAAATCTTAAGTATGGGGTATTTTGCAAATGCAGAAGCTGAAATCGACCCCCAGATCGTCCGATTTTCTTCACAGAGGGTCGATTTTCCTGAGTCTTTTGAGCATCATCCAAGTGTTTGTGAGCAATCATCAAAGGACTTAGGTGAGGCTTCCATGGCTTTTGGACTCATCTCAACCTACATTGTATGGATCATCTCCAACCGATAAAGGTCCTCCTAAACTTGATCTAAAGCCTCTTCCTTCTCATTTAAAGTATGCTTTCCTTGGTTCAAATTCTACTTATCCGGTGATTGTGAATGCATCTTTGAATGATGATGAGCTTAATAGATTGTTGAATGAATTGAAACTGCATAGAAAGGCAATAGGATACACCATTGATGACCTTGTTGACATTAAGCCCTCTTTATGCATGCATAAGATATTGATGGAAGATGACCATAAACCCTCTATTGAACATCAAAGAAGATTGAATCCTATAATGAAAGAGGTAGTCAAGAAAGAGATCATTAAGTTGCTAGATGCGGGAATCATCTACCCGATTTCGGATAGTAAATGGGTTAGTCCCGTACATGTGGTTCCTAAGAAGGGTGGTATGACCGTAGTAACTAATGAGAATAATGAACTAATCCCAACTAGAATGGTTACGGGATGGAGGATGTGTATAGACTATAGGAAACTAAATGTGACCTCTAGGAAAGATCACTTCCCTCTTCCTTTCATTGACCAAATGCTAGAGAGATTAGCTCAACATTCCCATTTTTGTTACTTAGATGGCTATAGTGGATTCTTCCAAATCCCTATCCACCCCGATGACCAAGAGAAAACTACATTCACATGTCCTTGGGGTACATTTGCATATAGGAGAATGCCATTTGGGTTGTGTAATGCACCCGCCACCTTCCAAAGGTGTATGATGGCTACCTTTTCTGAATATATTGAAAACATCATGGAAGTGTTTATGGATGATTTCTCTGTTTATGGATCTTCATTTGATGATTGTTTAGCTAACTTATCTTTGGTGCTTAAGAGATGTGAGGACACAAATCTTGTCTTGAATTGGGAGAAATGCCACTTCATGGTAAGTGAAGGCATTGTGTTGGGACACTTGGTGTCCAACCGTGGCATTGAGGTTGATAGGGCTAAGATAGAGACGATAGAGAAGTTGCCACCACCTACCTCGGTGAAAGGGGTAAGGAGTTTTCTAGGGCATGCCGATTTTTACCGGAGATTCATTAAAGATTTCTCTAAGATTTCTAACCCTCTTACTAACCTACTAATGAAAGATGTTGAGTTTGTTTTCTCCAAGGATTGCCTTGCGGCTTTTTGTAGGTTGAAGGATGCTTTGATCACCTACCCCATCATGCAACCTCCGGATTGGAGCTTACCTTTTGAAGTGATGTGTGATGCAAGTGATGTGGCCGTTGGGGCTGTTTTAGGACAAAAGAAAGATGGGCGTACACATGCCATCTATTATGCTAGCAAGACGCTAGATGATGCGCAACTTAACTATGCCACAACCGAGAAGGAGTTGCTAGGGGTGGTGTATGCCTTTGAGAAGTTCCGGTCATATCTTGTTGGAGAAAAGGTCATTGTGTACACGGATCATGCTGCAATCCGTTACCTCCTCAGCAAGAAAGATGCCAAGCCTCGCCTCATTCGATAGATCCTTCTTCTTCAAGAGTTTGACTTGGAAATCCGGGATAAGAAAGGGTCCGAAAATTTTATGGCGGACCATCTTAGTAGGCTCCCACCATTGGAGCTTGAGAGAGACGACATCCCGATTGATGACCCATTCCGGGATGAGCAATTACAAATGGTAGAGGAGTGCTTGTTTCAAGTGTCAAGGGGTAATGAGCCGTGGTATGCCGATATTGTGAACTACCTTGTGTGTGAGGAGGTGCCACCCGGTTTATCCTATGCCCAAAGGAAGAAATTCTTCAAGGATGTGAGGCATTACTATTGGAGTGAACCGCTTTTGTTCAAGAGAGGGCCGGATGGAGTCTTTAGGAGATGCATACCGGAGGATGAGGTGGAGAGTGTGATCCGGCATTGTCACTCTTTGCCATGTGGAGGCCATGCTAGCTCACACAAGACATGTGCTAAGGTGTTGCAATCGGGTTTCTTTTGGCCAAGTTTGTTCAAGGATGTGCAGAATTTTGTGGTAGCTTGTGATACTTGCCAAAGGACGGGCAACATCTCAAGAAGGAATGAGATGCCCTTGAACAACATACAAGAGGTGGAGATATTTGATGTGTGGGGTGTGGACTTCATGGGGCCATTCCCCTCTTCATGTGGCAACCTCTATATCCTATTGGCGGTGGACTATGTTTCGAGATGGGTGGTGGCAATCGCCTCTCCCACAAATGATGCCAAGGTTGTGGTGCGGTTCTTCAACCGAGTGATCTTTCCTAGGTTTGGGACACCATGGGTGATCATAAGTGATGGAGGAAAGCACTTCACTAATAGGAACTTTGGGTCACTTTTGGATAAGTATGGGGTGACTCATAAGGTACGTGGCAACACCTTACCATCCCCAAATTAGTGGCCAAGTGGAGATCTCCAACCGGGAGATAAAAGGGATCCTTGAGAAGACGGTTTCTAGAACAAGAAAGGATTGGGCTATGAAGCTCGATAATGCCTTGTGGGCTTATAGAACCGCTTTCAAGACACCGATTGGCACAACTCCCTACAAGCTAGTTTATGGTATGCGGACATAGTGAACTACCTTGTGTGTGAAGAGGTGACACCCGGTTTGTCATATGCCCAAAGGAAAAAGTTCTTCAAGGATGTGAGACATTACTATTGGAGCGAGCCTCTCTTGTTCAAGAGAGGACCGGATGGAGTCTTTAGGAGGTGCATTTCGGAGGATGAGGTGGAAAGTGTGATCCGCTATTATCACTAGCTCCTTGCCATGTGGAGGCCATGCTAGCTCACACAAGTTGTGTGCAAAGGTATTGCAATCCGGTTTTTATTTGCCTAACTTGTTTAGGGATGTGTAGAATTTTGTAGTGGCATGTGATGCTTTCCAAAGGACGGGCAACATCTCAAGGAGGAATGAGATGCCCTTGAACAACATACAAGAGATTGAGATATTTGATATTTGAGGTGTGGACTTCATAGGGCCATTCCCCTCTTCATGTGACAACCTATACATTCTCTTGGCGGTGGACTATGTGTCGAGATGGGTAGAGGCAATCGCCTCTCCCACAAATGATGCCAAAGTTGTGGTGCGGTTCTTCAACCGAGTCATCTTCCTTAGGTTTGGAACACCAAGAGTGATCATAAGTGATGGAGGGAAGCATTTCACCAATAGGAACTTTGGGACACTTTTGGGTAAGTATGGGATGACTCATAAGGTGGCAACACCTTACCATCCCCAAACTAGTGGCCAAGTGGAGATCTCCAACCGGGAGATAAAGGGGATACTTGAGAAGACGGTTTCTAGGACAAGAAAGGATTGGACTATGAAGCTTGATGATGCCTTGTGGGCTTATAGAACCGCCTTCAAGACACCGATTGGCACCACTCCCTACAAGCTAGTTTATGGAAAGTCTTGCCACCTTCTGGTGGAGATGGAGCATAGGGCGTATTGGGCCATAAGGTGGCTGAATTTTGACCTCAGGGAAGCCGGTGAGAAGAGGTTACTAGACATTAACGCTCTTGAGGAGATCCGGTTGGATGCCTATGAAAATGCCCGGATTTACAAGGAAAGGACCAAGCATTGGCATGAAAAACGTCTCATCCCAAAGGAGTTGAGTGAAGGTGACTTAGTCCTTCTCTTCAACTCAAGGCTGCGGCTCTTCCCCGGAAAGCTCAAGTCAAGATGGACGGGTTCTTATGTGGTGAAGAAGGTCTTTCCCCATGGAGTGGTTGAGATAGGTGGGGAGCATTGTGGAGATTTTAAGGTGAATGGACACCGTTTGATGAAGTATATCCCGGAAGCACCGGTGGATATGATTTCCCCACTTCACCTTGAGTGAAATACTCCCGAATTGGGTCAAGCTAATGACCTTAAAGAAGCGCTTGATGGGAGGCAACCCATTGGTACATGTCTTTCCCCTTTTCATTTTTGTTTTCATTTTCACTTTTTGCTTTTGTCTTTATTTTGGTGTGTTTGTGTGTTTGGTGTTTGTGTGCTAGAGTCTAAGTAGCATGGAAGCCTTGCAAGACATGAGGATGGTGATGATGATGATCCCGTATCAAACGTGGGTAGAGCGGACGTGGGACTTGGACGGGTAGCGGTGCTTAGCGCGGGTCCCGACGCCATAATGAACATCAAGAGCTCTCTACCACCTTTGATTGATCATCCACCATCACTCCACATGAGTGAACCAAAGTACCAAAGCAACACCATTTTTACATTGTGAGGACTCTCTTTCACTCTTCTTTACTTAATTTGCACATTGGGGACAATGTGTTTCTAAGTATGGGGTGGGGTTTTCTTGATCATTTGTATGATTGCATCTAGGATAGTTTTATATTGTCACATGTTTCTTTAAGCTTTTGCATTGTACATATATATTTCGAAAAATCCAAAAAAATCAGAAAATTTAAAAAAATTTAGTGCTTCCAAAGTTTGGATATGACCCTTATGATAAGATTGTTTTGTGAATTGGCTATGGATGGCCTTATGTGTTGAATGTATCTATGCATATGTGGACTTGAAATACTTCTCTTGAATCCTATGTATGAATTATGATCATGATGTTTGCCCTTATTGGATTGAGGATTGATGGTCGAAATTACATGCTAGTTCTTGCACATCATCTAGGAATGACTAAGGCAATTAATCTTTCTCTACTTCTCATCTTGATCATATTGTTTGAGCACCTCAAATAATATAAAATATTGACCTCTTTTGACCCATCCGGGAATAGGAGCATGCTAGTGTGTTTAGTGTGTGAAAAGCAAGTGTGGGGTGAAGTTGTTGATGAATGAATGTTGTGAATGAAGTGCTAAATCTGATGTGAAAAGTGTAGAAAAAAAAAGGTTTGGGGACTTTGGTTTTGATGACGAGTAACTCGGCACCATTCACATAATCGGGTGTTTGTGCCTTGCCAAAGTCGGATAAACCGAATGTCCTAACGAGCCTTGGTATGTGTGCCCGGTGTGAGGCACCTCGGAAAAATCCCGAGGTCCGCTAATCACCAAAGTTTCGGCTTTTGTACACCAATGCCATTGTCTCAAAAATAAGTGAAAGAAAAAGAAAACGAGAAAGAAAAGAAAAGAAAGAAAAGATGGAGAAGATTACACTTATGGGAAGTTGATTAAAAAACAAAATTGTGGAGTTAGTTCCTTTCCCGGATTAGCATCACTCAACCTAGAAAAACTCCCACCTTATCACAACGTTTCTTGGCCTCTTCTTTCCTAAGTCCTTGTGACCTATTTGCATGTGTGTAAGACTTAATGATCTAGATTGGATATACTCATGATCATCTTGACTTCTTCATCTTCACCTTTCATACATGCTTTCGAGTTAAGTATAATTGTCTTTCCATGCCTTCATTCATTTGATACATGATTTCTTGTCCATTGCTATGAAACATGACTATGAAGGTGCATAGGTGATCCATCTTATGAAGCACAATCCCAAAAAGATTTTATGTTTTTTTTTCTGCATTCATAAATCATGTCATCTCTTAGCCTATAGTTGGACCTTGCTCGGGGACGAGCAAGTCTTATGCATGGGGTATTTGGATAACACGATTTATGACGTTAGTTTAGACATTAATTTAGATAGTTTTTCCCGTTATTCATGCATGGTTCGGCATTAGTTTATGACGTTTACGTTTAATTCATGCATATTGTGGAGATAAACATCTACACGAACTATTGTTGGTTTTGTAGGTATTTTGGGGAACTTTTGGAGCTTAATCGATACATTCGAGGATCATTCCTCGTGATGACACACTTCCGGACTCATTAAGAAGCAAGCAAGTAGCAAAGGAGAACACATAGGACCTTGTTGGTGCATGCCTTACACCAACTCGTGGCTTAACAATCCAAAGGAAGCTGAACCACCAAAACCACGGCCTAGAGGCCATTTCCACACCCGTGGTTTTGGCCGTGGTTCTCTCTGGACAGCTGTGACAGCTGTCCCACGATCTCCATAACCGACCCTTGCCCTTGATGGAGGATATAAGTGGTCATGCAGACTGATGCTAGAGGATTCTCTCCCACACTCTCTCATTACACATCACTCCATTACCCTAGTCCAAGTCATAACCATCATTCCATTACCCTAGAATCACAACTATCTAGCCAACAACAAGCATCTTAACATTCAAACTAAACAAGCATACATTCATGGCTTCCATAGCAAGAAAATAAAATGAAAGAAAATAGAAACAAGTAAACACAAGTAAACCAAGCTGAATATATTTTTAAGAAAGACTTACAACCCTTCAAAAGAAGGTCCAAATCGTTCCTTACAAATCCTTACAAATGTCTTCAAAAAACCCACTCAAAAGCTATAAAAACTCTAAAACTAATGTTGTTCTTCTTCTTCTTCTCAAAATGAGAGTGTTTTCTTCCTCTCCAAGAGTAGCCTCCAACACAAACACGAAATATTATGATCTTCATGCTTGTGTTTACTTGTTTCTATTTTCTTGCTATGAAAGCCATCAAATTTACCAACGGTTTTGGCCGTGGTTCCTCAACGATTTTGAGTGGGTTTTTGAGTGAGCTTATTGAAGACATTTGCAAGGATTTGTAAGGAACGATTTGGACCTTCTTTTGAAGGGTTGTAAGTCTTTCTTAAAATATATTCAGCTTGGTTTACTTGTATTTACTTGTTTCTCTTCTCTTTCATTTCATTTTCTTGTTGTGGAAGCCATGAATGTATGCTTGTTGAGTTTGAATGTTAAGATACTAGTTGTTGGCTAGATAGTTGTGATTCTAGGGTAATGGAATGATGGTTATGGCTTGGACTATGATAGAATAGACTTAAATGTACCCTTGGACGATTTGCTTGCTCGAACCTAACCACTGTTGAAAATCACGGTAGGTTCTTGCCTTTTCCACAGCCGTGGTTTAAGATGAACTGCCCATGATTTTCTCAATTGTGCTTGTATTGATGAATCTGAATGTTAGGATGTTAGATTGTTGAAATCCTAGTGTTTGTTAAACATAATCTAGCCTAGGGTGACCTAATGCTAGCAAACTAAGTGAGTGAAGAGACCTACCCGGTGATTTCCAACCTTAGGTACCAATGATGATGAACTCTAGGTAGTAGTGAGCCTCACAAGCCGCTATTGGATTGAGTGTGCTAGGATTGTTGCTTAGGACTAGCCTTCCCGAGACTTACCCGGTAAGGAGAGGTTTGACCCCTAGATAGTAATCCGGTTTGAGTATATTTCCCAACCTTAGGCTCTTAGAGACTTACCCGATGATAGGACCTTAGTTGCGGGATTAGTGGATCATGAGACCTACCCGGTGGTTGACCCAATTTGAGAAATATTTCTTCCCAACTTACCATAGCTAGTCCAAGATTGATTAGAAGCTTGAGTCCAATGCCATAACCGGAAGTCCTAACCCCTAGAATCCGCTTTTCTCTCTTTGATCACATATTTCGTGTTTGTGTTGCTAGCTAGATTTGTTAGTTTGTTTTATAATCTTGCATCAATTGTGATCTTATTTGATCACCACCACAAAACCAACCCAAAAACATTATGATTTTCATTTCTTTATTCCTTTCTCTTTTCTTAGACTAGATTTGCACTATCCATAATCACCTAATTGATTCGATTTCACCTTAGTCTTTGTTTTCGACCTCGAATACTATCCTTGCTACAAAATGACCCATACACTGTGGGTTCGCTAGGAGTTAGGAAAATATATCGAGTTATAAATTTAAGACTTTTGTGCTATACGTTCTTAGCGTAACATTAGGTAATAAAGGTTTATCCTTTATTAGGATTTGAGTGTGCCTTCATCCTACCTTTGTGAGTTAACCTGAGACTTACTCTGTAAAAAGGTGAGTTCTATCCCCTTAGGTGGTTTGTTGGTTTGAGATTATAGTTCCTTTCCTTAGTTCCTTGAGACTTACCCGGTGATAGGATCTTTGGTGTGGGATAGTGAGTAGTGAGACTTACCCGGTGATCTATTCCCACCTTAGAAATTTCTACCCTTGCAAACCTCAGCTTTGTCCATGTTATCCTTAGAAATCTTAAGTCCAAACCACAACAGGATGCTTTGACCTCTAGAATCTTCCTTCCTTTATCTAATTTATACATCATCTTTGTTTTGCTACTTAGTTCTTGATTGACAACCTGATATTTATCGTGCTTGATTTCACCATAGTCCTTGTGTTCGACCCGGGAGTATTTTCAATGTTGCGATTGATCCGTACACTGCAGGTTCGCGTTTTGTTCATGCATTTATTTATGGTTATAAATATAAAGCTATTTTGTTCATTATTCACACACGTTTGAGAGGGAACAAGTTTTTGTCGCCGTTGTCGGGGACTTGGTCAAGACCAAGTTCGATTGGTTTTCATTCAAGGTTGCTGCCCTTGTTGCTACTGATCACTTTACTTGAGTGATTTCACATGATCTTTCTTTAGGTTTATGCGAAGAACTCGTGTTGGGAAAGAATTCATTCCTTACGATCCCGAACCAGAAAAGACATATAAAAGAAGATTGAAAGAAGCTAAGATGGCAACACAAGATAATCGAGATCTTGAAGTTGAATTGAACGACACATTAGAACAACTTCGGCTTAGTAATGAAGCTTTACAAAGGGAGAGAGAGGAATATCGTGCAAGAATAGAAGAGATATGAGCTGATATGGCCAAATTGCAAGCCCATATACGACCTCGACCCGATGCGGTTGTCGAACTGAGTGTTAACCCTAACCTACCTACACCGGCCGAGACACCAAATCTAGCACCTCGGTTGCCAGCTAGGGTTGACCGAGTCAACCCGTTCATTGGAGAACCGCAAACCCTAGGTCAAAGGATGGACCCGAATCAACAAGTGTGGCGTCCACGCGTCAACTTAGGAGATCCAGCTGAGCATGACTACGAGTTTTGACCTCAAGTCATCTCAATGATTTGACAATGTCAGTTTGGAGGATTAGAAAGAGAATCTCCACATCAACACTTGCAGAACTATTAGATTCTTATGGAGACTTTCAGACCTTCAAGGGTGGAGAACAACAACTACAAGTTAAGGCCTTTCTATTTCTCTTTGAAAGATAAGGCGCTTGCTTTGTATCAATCTCTTCCATCCGGAAGAGTTAACACTCGGGAAGAGATGACTACGGAATAACTCACTAAATTCTTCCCGCCATCCAAAACTACGGAGTTGCGGGGTAAGATTAATGCTTTTGTCATGAAGGATAGAGAAAGCTTGTTCAATTCATGGGAAAGGTTCAAGAACCTTTTATTGTATTGCCCTCACCATGGGATTTCGAAGATTGAGTTGTTAGAAATTTACTTCAAGGGTTTGGATGAGGAAACTCAATTCAAACTCCAATCACTTTCTGCGGGCACTTTCATGGATACACCGGTTGATGAAGCTTGGGAGTTTGTTGAAATGCAAGCTCTACGTATGGATAAATATTCCCATCGAAGGGTTAAAGATGGAGGAAAGCGATTTGGAGCTCCGGAGCTGAATCTTACCACTTCGAGCGTTGCTCAACTTACTACCCTCAACAATGAAGTCAAGGCTTTGAAAGAGCTTTTATTATCTCAAGTTAAAGGAGTATCCAAAGAGCAAGATGTTGGATACTTAGGGCGAGGAAACTATCAAGGGCCAAGAAATAAAAATGTCAACAACAACAACAATAGGAATTTCTAAAGTTGGAGATCAAATCAACAAAATTCCGGTACCCTTATTCTCATGCTGAAAATGCTCTAAATCCCCCATCTTCTTCTTCTATTCCATTGAAGAATCAAGAGCCATCTTCAAGCTCATCCCAACAGCCTAAGGAAAAGACGGATGCTATGTTGGAAGCAATAATGACCAAGCTCAATGCTATGGAAAGTTCTATGAATACATTTTCAAAGGCACAAAAGCCCTAGAACATCAAGTTTTCAACAAGGCTAATGAAACACCTAGAGATCTGGGTAAACTTCCAAAAAGGACGGAGAACAACCCAACAGGGCAAGTCATGGCAATCACCACACAAAGTGGATTGAGGACAACTGATCCATTACCTCGGTTGGATGACGTTCTGTCGAAGAACACCTCGGTCGAGATGCCGGTCGAGACGAAACCCTAGAAATCGAAAGAGACGTCCGATGTCTATGTTCCACCACCTACTTACAAGCCTCCACTTCCTTTCCCTCAGTCTAGGGTGCGGGAGCGTCTAGACAAACACTTTGGTAAGTTTCTAGACTTATGAATAAGCTACATATTAACATACCTTTTGATTGATGCAATCTTAGGTATGCCCGTCTATGGAAAGTTTCTGAAAGAGATCTTGGCACGGAAAAGAAAGCTGGAAGACTTTGGAGAAGTGCGGATGACCTCTAGATCTTCGGAGCTCATTCAAATCATGAAAGAAAATATGCCACCAAAGCTAAGAGATCCCAGTTCGTTTTGCATTCCCATCGAAGTTGGGGATGTGACTTACGATGCACTTTGTGATCTAGGAGCAATCGTGAGTATCATTCCTCTATCACTTTGTGGGAAGATCGGTCTTGGAGAACCTAAACCCGTTAAGATGAATTTATACATGGCGGATCGTTCCATTACTCATCCCGTTGGAATCTTATAGGACATTCCCGTCAAGCTAGGTAATTTTTACTTACCCATAGCTTTTGTGGTGTTGGACATTCCTGCAGATTATCCAATTCCCATCATTCTCGGAAGACCATTCCTTTCAATATCGGGATGCAATGTTGATTGTAAGAACGCCACATTGTCATTCAATATTGGGAAAGATCATGTGAAGTTTGCACTCTTAGCCACAATGAAGGGGCAACCCTTGGAAGATGACATCTTCAACATCTATGACGAAGAAGATTCTCGAGAATTGGAGAGCTCTATCTTTATTAAAGATCCTCTTGAAAAAGTTTGGAGTTTTTGTATGATGGAGGAAGGTGTAGATGTTTCATGTGATGCAGATATACGAAGCTTGGAAGCATTGGAAGAGGATCCAAGAGCTGGATTTGAAGAACTCGTCGATGAGACGAAAAGCACATTAGGTTTCGGTCCACCTCCCAGTACCTCAAAAGAGATGGTTTCTGGAGAAAACGAATTGAGGTTCACTGGAGATCACCTAGGTCTATCATCTCGGTCCTTGACCGAGACAGTTTCTGAAGCAAACGAGATGAGGTCAACTGAAGTTCACCTCGGTTCACCACCTCGGGTTAAACCTAAACGCCTCGACCGAGTCCCACCTGAGGCAAACGACATCTCCACTTCTTCAAAGGATATTCTCTTATTAGATTATGCAAATTTTTCTTCTATCTCTTCTGAAGTTTCCAAATCCTCTTCCAAAGAGGAGGGAGGTACGAATCTAACACTTAAGGCACCTCCTATCTTAGAGCTTAAACCTCTTCCACATCACTTAAGGTACCCTTTCTTTGGTTGGGATTCTACATATCCTGCCATTGTTAGTGTTACTCTTACTGAAGATGAACTATCTAGGTTGATGCATGAGTTGAGAATACATAGAAAGGCTTTGGGTTATACTATTGATGATCTTGTTGGTATTAAGCCTTCTCTTTGCATGCATAAGATACTAATGGATGATGATCAGAAGCCTTCTCGGGAACCTCAAAGATGGTTGAATCTGATCATGAAAGAGGTTGTGAAGAAAGAAATTCTTAAGTTGCTTGATGCAAGTATCATATTTCCCATATCGGATAGAAAAGGGTGAGTCCGGTGCATGTAGTTCCCAAGAAGGGTGGGATGACCATTGTAACCAACAAGAGTAACGAGTTGATTCCCACAAGGACCGTTACAAGACGGAGGACGTGCATTGACTATCAAAGATTGAATTTGGCAACGAGAAAGGACCATTTCCCTCTTTCATTCATTGATCAAATGCTTGAACGGTTAGCACAATACTCCCATTTTTTCTACTTAGATGGTTATAGTGGTTTCTTTCAGATTCCTATCCATCCGGATGATCAAGAGAAGACCACTTTCACTTGTCCATGGGGAACATTTGCTTATCGAAGGATGCCATTCGGATTGTGTAACGCACCCGCCACTTTTCAGCATTGTATGATGGCTATCTTTTCCGAGTATATTGAAGAAATCATGGAGGTATTCATGGATGATTTTTCGGTATATGATTCCTCTTTTGATATCTGTTTGGCTAACCTTTCTCTAGTGTTACAACATTGTGAAGATACTAATCTTGTTTTGAATTGAGAGAAGTGTCAATTCATGGTTAGTGAAGGAATATTTCTAGGGCACCTCGTTTCAAACCGAGATATAGAGATCGATTGAGCTAAGATCGAGAATATTGAAAAACTTCCCCCACCTTTTTCTGTTAAAGGCGTGCAAAGTTTCCTTGGGAATTCAGGTTTCTACAAAAGGTTCATCAAGGATTTCTCTAAGATCTCTAAACCACTTACTAATCTTTTGAATAAGGATGTTGTTTTTAAGTTCTCACAGAAATGCCTTGATGCTTTTTACAGGATAAAGGCAACATTGATCTCTGCTCCCATCATTCAACCTCCTGATTGGACCTTGCCTTTTGAGATCATGTGTGATATTAGCGATGTGGCTGTAGGAGCGGTACTTGGACAAAAGAAAGATGGCCGGACCAACGCCATTTGTTATGCTAGCAAGACGCTCGATGAGGCTCAGTTGAATTATGCCACCACCGAGAAAGAGATCTTGGTAGTTGTCTTCGCATTTGAGAAGTTTCGCTCTTACTTGGTCGGAGCGAAAGTTATTGTCTATACTGACCATGCAGCTATTCCATACTTTCTAGTTAAGAAGGAGGCAAAGCCGCGTCTCATTCGTTGGATTCTCTTGCTTCAAGAGTTTGACTTGGAGATTCGCGATAAGAAGGGATCCGAGAATTATGTAGCGGATCACATAAGCCGGCTACCACCCACCTCGCTCAAAAGGAACGATTTTCCCATTGATGATTCATTTCCCGATGAGCAATTACATTTGGTGGAGCATTGGCTTCACCAAATTTCTAATGGTAAAGAGCCTTGGTATGCTGATATTGTAAATTATCTCATCCTCTGTGTTCCAAAGGATGAGATAATTAACAATTTTTGATTGATCATCCACCAAATTTCTGAAGGTGGATGATCAATCAAAGATGGTAGAGAGCTCTTGATGTTCATTATGGCGTCGGAACCCGCGCTAAGTACCGCAAGCCGTCCAAGTCGCACGTCCGCTCCACCCACATTTGATGCGGGATCATCATTATCATCTTCATGCCTTGCAAGACTTCTTTATTACCTAGACTCTAGCACACAAACACAAAACACACACAAACACACCAAAACAAGAACAAAAGCAAAAATGAAAAAAAGAAAAGGAAAGGATATGTACCAATGAGTTTCCACCCATTAAGCGCTTCTTTAAGGTCGTTAGCTAGACAAAAATCCGGGAGCGTTTCACTCAAAGTGAAGTGGGGAAATCATATCCACCGGAGCTTCCGGGATGTACTTTTCAAACGTTGCCCATTCACCTTGAAATCTCCACAATGCTCCCCACCTATCTCAACCGCTCCATGGGGGAAAACCTTCCTCACCACATAAGGACCCGTCCATCTTGACTTGAGCATTCCGGGGAAAAGCCGCAACCTTGAATTGAAGAGAAGGACTAAGTCCGCTTCACTCAACTCCTTTGGGATGAGACATTTGTCATGCTAACGCTTGGTCCTTTCTTTGTAAATCCCGGCATTTTCGTAAGCATCTAGCCGGATCCCCTCAAGAGCTTTTATGTCTAGCAACCTCTTCTCACCGGCTTCCTTGAGGTCAAAATTCAGCCACCTTATGGCCCAATATGCCCTATGCTCCATCTCCATCAGAAGTTGGCAAGACTTGCCGTAAACTATCTTGTAAGAAGTTGTGCCAATTGGTTTCTTGAAGGCGGTTCTGTAAGCCCATAGAGCATCATCAAGCTTCATAACCCAATCTTTTCTTGTCCTAGAAACCGTCTTCTCAAGTATCCCTTTGATCTCCTAGTTGAAAATCTCTACTTGGCCACTAGTTTGGGGATGGTAAGGTGTGGCCACCTTATGAGTCACCCCATACTTAGCCAAATCTAGGGAAGATGACTTGGTTGAAGAACCACACCACCACTTTGGCATCATTCGTGGGAGAGGCGATTGCTTCCACCTACCTTGACACATAATCCACCGCCAATAGAATGTAGAGGTTGCAACATGAAGGGGGGAATGGCCCCATGAAGTCCACACCCCAAACGTCAAAGACCTCAACCTCTTGGATATTGTTCAAGGGCATCTCGTTCCTTCTTGAGATATTGCCCGTCCTTTGGCAAGCGTCACAAGCTACTACAAAATTCTGCACATCCTTAAACAAGTTAGGCCAATAAAAACCGTATTGCAATACCTTTGCACGCGTTTTGTGTGAGCTAGCGTGACCTCCACATGGCAAGGAGTGGCAATGACGGATCACACTCTCTATCTCATCCTCTGGAATGCACATCCTAAAGACTCCATCCGTTCCTCTCTTGAACAAGAGAGGCTCCCTCTAATAAAAATGTCTCACATCCTTGAAAACTTTTTCCTTTGGGCATATGATAAACCGGGAGGCACCTCTTCACACACAAGATAGTTTACTATGTCCGCATACCATGGTTCACTCCTCTAGACACTTGAAGTAAGCACTCCTCTATTACTTGCAATTGCTCATCCCAGAATGAGTCATCAATCGGGATGTCATCTCTTTCAATCTCCAATGGTGGTAGCCTACTAAGATGGTCCGGTACTGAATTTTCGGAACCCTTCTTGTCCCGAATTTCCAAGTCAAATTCTTGGAGGAGAAGGATCCACCGAATCAGGCGAGGTTTGGCATCCTTCTTTGCGAGAAGATAACGGATCATAGAATGATACGTGTACACAATGACCTTGGCTGCCACAAGATATGACCGGAACTTCTCAAAGGCATACACTACCGCTAGCAACTCCTTCTACGTTGTGGCATATTTGAGTTGGGCGTCATCTAGCGTATTGCTAGCACAATAGATGGCATGTGTAAGGCCATCTTTCCTTTGTCCTAAAACAGCCCCAACGGCCACATCACTTGCATCACACATTATCTCAAACGGAAGGCTCCAATCCGGAGGTTGCATGATGGGGGCAGAGATCAATGCATTCTTCAACCTACAAAACGCTTCAAGACAATCCTTGGAGAAAACAAACTCAACATCCTTCATTAGTAGGTTAGTGAGAGGCTTAGAAATTTTAGAGTAATCTTTTATAAACCTCCGGTAAATACCGGCATGCCCTAAGAAACTGCTTACCCCTTTTATCGAGGTAGGTGGTGGCAACTTCTCTATTGTTTCTATCTTGGCTCTATCAACCTCGATTCCACGGTGGGTAACCAAGTGTCCCAATACTATGCCTTCACTCACCATGAAGTGGCATTTCTCCCAATTCAACACAAGATTAGTTTCCTCAAATTTCTTCAATACCAAAGATAGATTAGCCAAGCAATTATCAAATGAAGTGCCATATACCGAGAAATCATCCACAAATACTTCCATAATATTCTCAATATATTAAGAAAAAATATCCATCATACACCTTTGAAAGGTGTCGGGTGCATTACACAACCCAAATGGCATCCTTCTATATGCAAATGTTCCCCATGGACAAGTAAATGTTGTTTTCTCTTGGTCATCCGGATGAATTGGGATTTGAAAGAACCCACTATAACAATCAAGGTAACAAAAATGTGAATGTTGAGCTAACCTTTCTAGCATTTGGCCAATAAAGGGAAGAGGGAAATGATCTTTCCTAGAGGCAACATTAAGCTTCCTATAGTCAATACACATTCTCCACCCCGTAACCGTCCTAGTTGGGATTCGTTCATTGTTCTCTATGGTTACTACGGTCATACCACCTTTCTTAGGAACCACATGTATGGGACTAGCCCATTTACTATCCGAAATCAGGAAAATGATTCCCACAACTAGCAGTTTTAAGATCTCTTTCTTGACTACCTCCTTCATAATAGGGTTCAATCTTCTTTGAGGTTCAATAGAAGGTTTATGGTTGTCTTTCATCAAGATTTTATGCATGAACAAGGATGGTTTAATGCTATCTAAGTCATCAATGGTGTATCCTATAGCTCTCCTATGCAGTTTCAAGTCATTCAACAATCTATCAAGCTCATCATCATTCAAAGATGCATACTCAATCACGGGATAAGTAGAATTTGAACCAAGGAAAGCATACTTTAAATGAGAAGGGAGAGGTTTGAGATTAAGTTTAGGAGGACCTTTATCGGTTGGATGTGATCCCTATAGCTCCACATTAGATGTATCAAAATCCATTGAAGACTCTCCAACAAACCTTGAAGCTTCACCTTCAACTAAGGGACTTTCTTCAGAAACTACGGGTAAACTTACAGGAATAACGGGTTCCCTAAAAACCACGGGCGTGGTTTTGGCATAATTAGCTATGACATGGTCTTCCACGGGTCTATTTAATGAAACCACAGGCGTGGTTTGAGGCCCCATGCCGTGCTTCTTACAGTTCTTCAGCCTTCCTTCGTGCACTTTAAATTCATCACTTATCTCCTCTTCTAGTGCATCCAAAGCTTGGATTTCTTCATTGAAATCTTCCTTAACTTCTTCCTCCATGATACTCATGCTAAGAACCTTCTCTAATAGATCCTTGATTAGGATTGAGCTCACAACTTCCCTAAACACTTCTTCCTCGACAATGTTGAAGATGTCTTCACCAAGGGCTGGCCTCTTCATCATTGTGGATAGTTTGAACTTGATATTTTCTTCTCCTATGTTGAAGGAGAGGATCCCATTTTTGCAATCCACTAAGCATCCCGAGGTGGCTAAGAATGGTCTTCCTAAAATGATGGGAACCGGGTAGTCCGCCGGGATGTCCAAAACAACAAAATCGATTGGCACATAGAAATTCCCAAGCTGAACCGGTATGTCCTCTAGGATCCCCACGGGGTGAGTAATGGATCGGTCCGCCATGTAAAGGGTCATCTTGACCGGCTTCGGTTCTCCTAGCCCAACCTTATTGCAAAGTGCAAGCGGGATAATGCTTACAATTGCTCCAAGGTCGCATAGGGCCTCATATTGCACTTCTCCAACTCCTATTGGCACACAAAATGACCCTAGATCCCGCAACTTAGGAGGCATCTCCTCCCTCATAGTTTTAATCAACTCAGAAGACCTCTTTGTCATTCGAACTTCTCCATACTCCTCTAACTTCCTCTTGTTGGAGAGTATCTCCTTAAAAAACTTTCCATAGGCCGGCATACCTAGAATTGCATCCATGAGCGGAAAGTTAATATGTAATTTAGACATGAGTTCAAAGAATTTACCGAAATGTTTATCCAAGCGAGCTCTTGCTCGTGATTGTGGAAATGGTAGTGGTGGCTTGTATGGAGGAGGTGCCACATATGTTGGCTCATCATCCTTGCTCTTGCCTCTTTCTTCTTGCAATGGTTCTTCTTCCACCACTACTTGCTTCCCCTTGTCATTCTCCTTGGGTAAGGGATCTTTCATGCTCAGTTCACTCCTTGTGGTAATGGCCAACACTTGGCCCCTTGGATTGTCCTCGGTCCTTCTGGGAATCCTTCCCGGATCCCTTTGTGCCTCACCCGCCTTTTGCAACACTTGTGCTTCTAGCACCCTTTGAGCCTTGGAAATGGATGTCACCGTGCTCTCAAGCCTACTCAACCTCCCTAGCAATTGTTCAAACATCATTTCGGTCCTATCCTTTGGAGGTTGAGCAAAACCGGGTGGAGGCTCTTGTGAAGCCTTATGTTGTGGAGCTTGGCTTATTGAAGCGGGATGGTTCAAGACACCATCCGGGTTAGAGTAGGAAAACCCGGGATTGCTGTGGTTAGGCCTATAATTATTGGAATGCCGGCTGTTGTTGTTGAAGTTCCTAAGGCCTTGGTAGTTGTTGAAATTGCCCCTTCCCATGTAGTTAACATCCTCCTCCTTGGAAGTTAAATTGGCTTGCACTTGCACTTGAGTACTTGCTTGACTCTTCAAGGTTTTGGTACACAACTCCCTCAAGGACTTAAGCTCATTGTTGATTGCATCAAGTTTGTAGTTGCTCATGGTGACTTCACTCACTTCATATGCTCCCGGTTTCCTCCCATCACTCTTCCTATGGGATTACTTATCTATCACCAAGGCTTGCTTCTCAACAAACTCCCAAGCCTCATCTACATTCTTCTCCATGAATGTTCCTCCGAACAGTGATTGGAGCTTGAATTGACTATCCTCATCAAGCCCCTTGAAATAAATCTCCAATAGCTCTATCTTTGGTATCCCATGGTGTAGACAATCTAGGAGGAGGTCCTTGAACCTCTCCCAAGATTTGAATAGGATCTCCTTATCCTTCATCCCGAAAGCATTGATCTTCCCTCTTAGCTCGGTTGTCTTGGAAGGTGGGAAGAACTTTGTAATAAACTCGGTTGTAATCTCCTCCGAAGTAACCACACGTCCTAGTGGAATGGATTGCTACCACGCCAAGGCCTTATCCTTAAGTGAGAAGGAAAAAACCCTAAGTTTGTGGTTGTTGCTCTCCAATCTAGGTGGCCTTAGAATCTCCATCAAGATGTCATAATTCATCAAGTGTTGATGAGGAGACTCTCCTTCTATCCCTCCAAATTGATTATGCCGGATGATTTGTAGACTTGAGGGCGGAGCTCGTAGTCATGGGCTGCGGGATCTCCTAAGTTTACACCCGGACGGTGCACTCTTTGGGCTGGATCCATACGTTGGCCAAGAAGTTGTGGCTCCTCAATAATAATAGGCTCATTCCGTACATGTACCGCCGGCAGTGGTGGTGGTGGAGGTGGATGCTGATGAACATTAACTTCTGTCTGCACAAGAGCTTGCCTAATCTCATCAATCTCCCTCCTAAAAGCCTCTTGCCTCTTGTTTGCAAGTCTCCTCTCATTCTCAAAAGCTTCTTTCCTAAGCCTCATTTGCTCTAGAGTTTCTTCTATAAGTCTTATTTTCTCTAAAGTTGCATCCAATTCAGCCCTAAGGTTTGCTTCGTCCATCCCTTTCTTCTTCTTAGTACCTTTGGATCTAGTCTTAAGGGTTTTCTCCGGTTTGGGATAAAATGGAGCTAAATCCTTGCCACGAGATCTTCGCATGCACCTAAAGAGTGAGATATGTCCTGAAAAATCAAAGACACAAAACAAACAAGATCACAAGCAAAAGAAAGAGCTACACTATAAACAATCACACACAATGATTCAATCTAGACCTAGTCCCCATAAAACTTTTTCAAAAACTTGTTACACTAGAAATGTACCACGCAGAAGTCTTACAATTTATAACTCGATATATTCTCCTAACTCCTAGCGAACCCACAGTGTATGGGTCATTTTGTAGCAAGGATAGTACTTCGAGGTCGAACACGAAGACTAAGGTGAAATCAAATCAAACAAGTGATCATGGATAGTGAAAATCTAGTCTAAGAAAAGAGATAGGAATAAAGAAATGAAAAATCATGATATTTTTGGTTGGGTTTTTGTGGTGATCAAACAAAGATCATAAATCATGCAAGACTTATCAAACAATCAAGCAACACAAACAAACAACACAAGAACAAGATATGTGATCAAAGAGAGAAAAGCGGATTCTAGGGATTCGGACTTCCGGTTATGGCCTTGGACTCAAGCTTCTAATCAACCTTGGACAAGCTGCGGTATATTGGGAATGGGTGTTTCTATAATTAGATCAATCACCGGGTAGATGTCAAGGTCCACTAATCCCAGACCTAAGGTCCTATTACCGGGTAAGTCTCTAGGAACCTAAGGTTGGGAAATCTATACAAACCGGATTACTATCTTGGGGTCAAATCTCTCCTTACCGGGTAAGTCTCGGGAAAGTCCTAAGCAATAATCCTAGCACACTCAATCCAATAGCGGCTTGTGAGGCTCACTACTACCTAGAGTTCATCATCTTTGGTATCTAAGATCGGGAATTACCGGGTAAGTCTCTTCCTTCACTTAGTTTGCTAGCATTAGGTCACCCTAAGCTAGATAAGGCTTAACAAACACCAGGATTTCAACAATCTAACATCATAACATGCGGATTTATCAATGTAAGCACAATAGAGCAAAACCACGGGCTGATCATACGAAATCACAGCCATGGTTTAGGAGGAACATGCCGTAATTAATGTTGGGAGTTAGGATTAGAGCATGCAAGTAATCCAAAGGTACCTTCAAGTCTATTCTATCATAGTCCAAGCCATAATCATCATTTCATCACCCTAGAATCACAACTACTTAGCCAATAACATGCATCTCAAGATCTAGAATCATCATACAAGCATACATGGGTTTCATAACTTGATGGTGAATGAAAGCAAGTAAAAACAAGAAATCTTGGCTGAATATGAGTTTAAACAAGACTTACAACCATTCAAATGCAGCTTCAAACAGTTCCTTACAATACTTCCAAATGATTCTCCACAAAAGTCACTAAAAACCACTCAAAGTCTCACTCTAGATCTAAGTTTGATGATGTTGTTCTTCTCCCAAATGAGAGTGTTTTTGTTCTTTTTCCAAGTCTCTCCTACACAATGGATGATGAGAGAGAGTCCAAAAGCTAGCCTGCAGGCTCTACCAAGTCCACACTCAACCAAGGAAAGAAAAGGTTAGGCAAAGGAATCCTGTGACAAGTGTCAAGGCTGTCCAGACAAAAACCACGGGCAAAATAATGAAACCACGGGCGTGGTTTTGGCCTCTGGGCCGTGGTTTCTAAAGTTCAGCCCTCCTTGGATCACTAAGTCATGAGTTGATTCAAGGCATGCACCAATAAGGTCTTTTTTATTTTCCTTTGTTCCTAGCTTGCTCCTTAAAGAGTCCGGATGTGTGTCATCACGAGGAATGATCTTCAAATGTATCGATTAAGTCCAAAAGCTCCCTGAAATACCTACAAAACCGACAAAAGCTCGTGTAGACGTCTTTTTCTAGAAATAAGACTCGATTAAGCATAAACACCACAAACTAATGTCAAACCATGCATGAATAAGGAGAAAAACTATCTAAATGAATGCCTAAACTAGTGTTATAAATCATGTCATCAGGAGGCAACCCAAGGTATTGCTTTCTTTTTCCCCTTTCTAGACTAGTTTAGTTAGTTTGCTTCGTGTTTGTGTGTCCTTTTAGACAAGAATTAGGTGTTACCCAAAGAAGAAGAAAAACAACTCAAGAAACCCATGGATGGATTGATGTTCGAGAATTTGAGAGAACGAAGTTTGATTGAGACACATCTCGGGTGCTATCAAAGCATCTCGACCGAGATGACTTTTGAAGCAAACGAGATGAAATTAACTTGGAATCAGCTCGTTCCGGCACCTCGGTCAATCAACCACCTCGGCTGAGATGAAATCAAATTTTGCGAGGGGTATAAAAGGGGAAAAACTTTCGCCCTCAAAACCTAACCCTTCTCTCTCTCACCTCGACCGAATCGGTGCCTCTACCACCCAAATCTCAATTCTTCACCATTTTGCTCGGTTTTTGGTTCTAAATCATTAGGAGAAGCAAGACACACAGATTTCAAGCATCAAACCGCGCTTAAATCCATCGCACGCTACAAAAATTCGGGTATTTCGTTCGAAACCCTTCTCTTCCGGTTTCGGTTTGATTTTGCTCAGATTAGAGGATATTTGCTGTTGTTTGTTGTTGGAAGCTGTTTAAGTACCCCTTAGGAGCCTTTGGTAGTGAGATTTGGGGGAAATAGTTGCAATTTTGGAGCTTCGATCTACGTAGCCTGTTCGTCTCGGTCCATTGTGAACATCTCGGCCGAGATACAACAAGAACCAACCGAGGTGACCAACAGTTATGGAGAATTTACGTCGATCCGATCGTCAGGTTTCTCTCTAAGATCATCATGCTTCTCGACAACCTTCTCCATCACCTCCCCCACAGGCACAGATCCCGGTTATCCATGAGAGATTCCAAATGGACTTTGATCCTATCTGTGGCCACACCATCATTGCTCTGCGGTATGTCGACATTAGTGATTTTGATTGTGTGCATGTTGTGGAGGATTTGCAAAAGATGGTCTCTATGGTCGGATTTGAGACCTTTCTAGCCATTCGTGTGCTGGCTTATCTGGAGCCAACGTTCGAATTTCTGAGCTCTATCACCTATGTGCCGGAGAGGAAGGGAATCAAGTTCCGCTTGCTCAACAAGAATTATGCTATCCCCATGGACTAGTTTGGAGACATCTTCGGGTTCCATCCTCCTACTGCTACAGATTTCCCATGCCGCCGACATGCTCGTGATTTCTGAGAGAATATTGCCCTGATTACTTCACATCGATATAGATGGCAGCTAGGGGATTCAAGGGAGCGCATTATTTACCATCTCTCCTTCCGCATTGCACATAGGATCCTCAGCGAGATGCTTTTGACGCGTATTGAGACAACCCAAAAGGTCCGCCATGGTGAGTTGTTTGCTATGTTTTGTATGGTTACAGGTGACATTCCAGATTTTGCTACCATGCTTGCTGAGGAGCTTCACAAGGTGAAAGGGAAGGCGAAGGGTGATATCTACTTTGGAGATTTAGTGACTCATATCGCCACCGAGATGGGTCTAGATCTATCGGCTTGTACTTTGGTTGTGACGGCGAAGCCGCTTGGATTGCAGGAGTTTATTACGCGCAGTGTTCTCGTTCCTCGAGGTCTTGGCCCCCTTATGTGGCCATGCCTTGGGAAACGAAATTTGCTAGAGGCATTCCATGGTCGCCCCAGTTCACTATCTTCGACCCTCAGAATTGGTCGATAGTTTGGTATCCTATCGTTGAAGAGGTTGCTATAGATACAGAGTTGGGATCTGGTGACGACACTGGTGGAGTTGCTGCGATAGACAACGGTACAAATACCGTCGGGCATAGTATTCCCACCGTCGAACTTGATGATGCGGCTACTGAGGACGAGAGGGAGATACCAACTGCTCCCGTTGAGATTCCCTAGCTATCACAGCAGCGAGCTCGCTGCCGCCATAATCTAGAGGGGCACCGGAGGATTGATGATCTTACACAACAGATGACAGAGTCTTTTCAGGCTCTACGGACTGACATGACCCAGCGCTTCGCTGATCATACTCACTCTATTCGGACTTGGACACATAAGATACAAGAGAGCTAACACCACCATCGTCAGATGACGATGCTGATGTTCGATCAATAGATGAGATATCCTTTCGATCCGACTTAGTATCCATACATTCTACCTCCGGCCGACGATTGAGCTTATTCCGGATCTTGTTCTTATTTCTATTGTTGTTCTGCTTTTCCATTCGGTGAGTACTTTGATTCTGACTTACATTTGACCCATTGGGACAATGTGTCTCAAGTAAGAGGTATTTGACTTGCTTGGATATGTAATCTGTAATAACTATTGGCTTTATGACTTTGCTTATTTGTCTACATGTGCTTATACGTCTCATTACATGCACTAGATAAGGACTTTTGATTGAAAAACGTCGAAACTGGACTTAAAATGTTTTTTTTACCTCGACCGAGATGACTTTGCCAAACGAGATTAAGACAACTAAGATTCACCTCGGTCGATCATTTCGGGTGCTGTCAAACCACCTCGACTGAAATGCTTTTGAAACTGAAGAAATTTTTGAAACGTTTTGTGCTTCTACTCCAGATATGACCTCGATGATGATATTTTCTTGCAGATTAGCTTTGAAATCTGTATCTGTTCAAAAGGTTTTATGATATGTTTAAGTTGCTAAATGTTTTTGTTTGAAATTCTAGCATGTTTAGTATTTTGTTTTATCAAAATCATGTTGAATTTGAAGGTTGAAACCAATCTTATAAGTTCTCTCACATTCTTCATGGAATGATTAAGGCACTTCGCTTCTCTTCTTCTTGATCATGCTTTAGCCCTTCATATGTATATTTGCCTCCCTTTACCTATCCGGGAATATGGATGTAGTTGATGAAAAGTGTGTGAAGTGAAGTTGAGATTACGGTTGAAAGTGTTAGAAAAATAGGTTTGGGGACGTTGATCTTGATAATGAGTAACTCGGCACCATTCACATAGCCGGGTGTTTGTGTCTTGCCAAAGTCGGATTGATCGATAGTTCTAACGGGTCATGGTATGTGCTTCAAGGGTTTGAGGCATCTCGAGAAATTGAGAATTGCCGATTTCCTAGGCTTCGGTTATTGTGCACCTCTGTCCATCTCTAAAAAATAAAGTAAAAAAGTGAAAGTATACAATAAGAATAAGCAAAGCTTATTGGTGGAAGCTGTTTTGAATTCAAAGAAGTGAAGTAAACATCCTATTCCTGGATTTCAGGACCACATTACCCTATATAGATCCCACCCTAACACATTTCTTGACCTCTTTTTGAAAGCCATTGAGACCTTGAGTATGTTGATTGACTTTGTGGTTTAAATTGGATTATACATGATTGATTTCGATAAATATGATTTCTTACACATTCTATGATTTTATGCAAAAGATGATCAACTTTCTTATATTCATAATATGTTTTGAGCATGTGTTGATTTTATTTGCTATGAAGCATTCTCTTAGGGTGATCTATGAGCGAAAGCACACCACCAAAAAGTTTTGTAAAATGTTTTTCATTGATCTTTTTGATAACTTATAAATCATTCTATCTTGTATTGAAGATTTGAATCTTGATTGGGAACAAGCAAGGGACAAGTATGGGGTATTTTGATAGCATGCATTATATTCTGTATTTTGGGATTGGTTTGGACGTTTTATCATCACAAATATGCATGCATGGCTATATATTCTCGATGATTATGTCGTTTTGTTTACCTTTGTAAGAATCGAGGTCTACACCTAGTTTTGTTGTAATTATAGGGAAAGAGGCATGTAATGGATCGATATGGAGCCAAAGGATCTAAGGAGTCATAAGAGCTGCATTATGGAGCATCAAGGAGCTACAAGGAAGGCATAGGAACTCTCAAAGTTGGACAAAAATGAGATATTGGACCAGTTTGGGAGATTTGCACGTAAAAACTCGTTCATCTCGGTCGACTACATGATCACCTCGGTCGACTACGTGATCACCTCGGTCGAGATGGCTTACTAGGCCTAGATCGAGACGGCCGGCCCACAACCCATGAGATCTTTTATTTTTGGCCGATTTTTCCTATAATATTGAAGATAATTTATGGATAGAAAGTATGCATGGACAGCTGATTATCTTTGGGATTGAAGATATTCCAAGGAAGGGAATGAAATTGGAGGAAGATTGCCTTGGAGTGAAAGTTGAAGGCTTTGAAGGGAAGTTGTAAGGTTTTCTTAGGGAACCTTGATTGTTGTCTTTTGATTCGATTATTGAGGAACACAATTGTTGCTTGTTTGGATTGTTTGATTATTTGATTATTGAGACTTTTTTGTTAAGGTTTTCTTGTTCTCTTATTGCTTCTTTTATTATATATTTGATTGTTATTATTTCGATGATTGTTGGCTAAATTCCCTTGCGATTCTAGGGTGATTGGCTGAAGTTTGTGGTATAGACGATGAAAGAGTGAACCTTTACCCTTGTGGACCCTGAAAGCTCGAGCCTTAACCAAACTGCACCTCACCTCGGTCAGTTCATGGAGCATCCCGACCGAGATCAATAAGAACTGAGCGAGACGTGTGACATGATTCGATCTGTCTCGAGTTTAGGTTTTAGTTTGCCAAAATCTATCCTTGTTGCACCTTTCTTGGTTCATACGCAAGCCTAGGATGAGACTTACCCGGTGATCCATTTTCTTGTATACCTATGATGATGAGTGTTAGGTAATAAAGGTTCATCCTTTATTAGGGTTTGAGTGTGCCTTCATCCTACCTTTGTGAGTTAACCTGAGACTTACGTGGTAAAGGTTAGTTCTATCCCCTTAGGTGTGTGTTGATTTGAGATTATAGTTCCTTTCCTTAGTTCCTTGAGACTTACCCGGTGATAGGATCTTTGGTTTGGGATAGTGAGTAGTGAGACTTACCCGGTGATCTATTCTCACCTTAGAAATACCTTCCTTTGCAAACCTCATCTTTGTCTACGTTATCTTTAGAAATCTTGAGTCAAAACCAGATGCTTTGACCTCTAAAATCTGCATTCCTTTATCTGATTTTTACATCATCTTTGTTTTGCTACTTAGTTCTTGATTGACAACCTGATATTTATCGTTCTTGATTTCACCATAGTCCTTGTGTTCAACCATGGAGTATTTTCCATACTGCGATTGATCCGTACACTACGGGTTTTCATTTTGTTCAGGATTTTATTTTAGGTTATAAATTTACAGCTATTTCGTTCATTATTCACACACGTCTGAGAGCAAACAGAGAGAAACAAATTATGGACCCTCACGTCTAGACCTAAGCAGCAATCCGTCATGGCACAAAATGGGTTTTTTGAAACAAGTTGGATGAAAGTGAGAAGGTTATTCGAAACAAAGCACGACTTGTAGCTCAAGTCTATAATCAAGAAAAGGTATTGATTATGAGGAGACTTTTGCTCCGGTTGCCAGGTTCGAAGCCATACGTATGCTACTTGTTTTTGCATCCTTCATGAACATAAAACTTTTTCAAATGGATGTAAAATGTGGTTTTCGAAATGGCTCCGTAGAAGAAGAAGTCTACGTTTCTCAACCTCCTGGTTTTGAAAATGATGAATATCTGAATCACGTTTTTAAATTGGACAAAGCTCTTTATGGTCTTAAGCAAACTCCTCGAGCTTGGTATGAAAGATTGTCCAAGTATCTCCTTGAAAATAATTTCAAAAGAGGTTTGATTGACAACACTTTATTTATCAAAACAAGAGGCAATGATATTTTATTAGTACAAATCTATGTTGATGATATATTATTTGGTGCTACTAACAATTCTCTATGCAAGAAATTTTTAAATATTATGTGTAGGGAATTCAAAATGAGCTTAATGGGATAGTTAAATTTCTTTCTTGGACTTCAAGTCACACAAGCAAAGAAAGGAATATTTCTCAATCAAAACAAGTATACTAAGGACTTGCTTAAGAAGTATAAAATGGATCAATCCAAGGTAGCAAAAACTCCTATGAGTTCCACACTTTCACTTGATCACAACAAGGACGGTAAAAGTGTTGTACAAAAGGAGTATTAAGGTAAGATAAGTTCTTTGTTATAACTAACCACTAGTCGACCTGACATTATGTTTAGTGTGTGCATGTGTGCAAGATTTCAAGCTGATCCTAATGAGTCACACTTGATAGCTGTGAAAAGAATTTTTTGGTATCTCAATGGCACTAAGGATTTAGGGTAATGGTACCCACGTCAAAGCTCGTTTCACTTTGTTGGCTATTCAGATGCTGACTTCGCAGGCTATTAAGGTTGATCGAAAGAGCACTTCTGCATGTTGCCAATTCTTGGGGTCATCCCTAATCAGTTGGCACTCCAAGAAGCAACTCGATCGCCCTATCAACAAATGAGGAAGAATATATAGCTACAAGAGCCTGTTGTGCACAAATTCTATGGATAGCTCAACAACTTCATGATCTTTGCTTTGATCTTAAAGGTATCCCGATTAAATGTGATAATACTAGTGCTATTTCGATTACTAAAGATATTGTGCATCATTCAAGAACAAAACATATCGATGTGAGGTATCACTTTATACGTGATCTTGTTGAGAAAGGTGATGTTTCGATATGTTTTATATTGACTAACTTGCAACTTGCAGATATATTTACTAAGCCTCTACCTGAAGATCAATTTAATTTTATTAGATTAGAGTTTGGTATTTTGAACAAGGAAGCATTAACTTAGGGGGAGTAAATCGTTTTATTTCCTCCTTAGTATGCAACCCACTTTTAAATTTCAAGGCCTTGAAATGCTATTCAAGGGCCTTGAAAAGGAATCCAAGGGTCACACTAAAAATCATGCATCCATTTATTGGTTAATATCTTTTAGATATCCGCCCAATAAATTTTTTTAAAACAAAGGGGATTTTTAAAATGATTTTAAAAGTCTTTGTGTTCAAATTCAAAGGATTGTTTCGAAAAGTAGTTAAACAAATAAATGGGAAAGAATACATATCGAAATCGGTTTTCAAGATCTTGATTCTTTCAAGATCTTGTTAAACCATAAATTTATGTGACATTCTCCCTTTAAATATCACTCCTCTCCCTTCCTTATTTCCTTCAGCCTTCAACTTCTTGCATACCCACCAACTTTAATCTTTCATCTTCAAAACCCTATTGGATTCTCTCACAAACAAACTTCATGGCTTCCAAGCGTCATTCAACTGATGAAGGTTCATCTTCAGTTACTAAATGCTCCAAGATCGTTCATATCTCATCTGACTCTGAATCTCCTGCTCCCATGTAGGATGTCGAGATTTGCGCTCAGACGGGTTTTCCCTCAAATTGGTTTAGCAGTCACACCGCCGTTGGAAAATGGCTTGATGGGTTCAAAGATCAAACCCTTTGCATGTGTGAGTTAGTGGATTTGGAGTTTCTACTTCACTTGGTATCCCATGTATCACTCTGCTCAGAGGATGCTCCATCTATAAAATCATCAATCTAGGCAAAGTGGTATATTTAAGATTGAACAGGCTGTTCTTTGTCAATCTCTCTACTAGAAGGGAATGAGATGAACTAATTCTAGAATCGGTGGTAAAAGGTAAGACGATTTGCCTTTCCTCTCTGGTTATTGCACAAATTTTTGGGATTCCCACCTTTACTTCTTGCGACCACTCTCACAAAGCCAGATCTGGCAAATTGGCCAAAGATCAGTTTCTCCTACCTAACTCTCCTCTACAACCAACCTTGACATCTCTCACCTTAGAAGCAAGAGTTGTTTTTGCTATTCTTGTGAGATGTGTTGTTTCAAGAATTAAGTGCAGGGATTTGATGACTAACCAATCTTTGAGTTTTTGTACCACGTGTTGAATGGACTTGATATTGACCTCCCTAGCATTATCCTTAACCATATGCTCCACATGATCAACACCCCCAGTGATATCCCTCTTCCTTATGCTAATTTGCTTCCACATATCTTTCAATATTTCTCTGTTGATACTGCTGATGAGGAAAAACATTTTGTTTCCGCACAACTCGATGAGGAATTTCTTAAAAGCATAGGAATTGAAAAGACACTCACTAGAGAGTGGATCCTGAAGGAACAACGTGTTGGTTCGACTTCTATAGCCCAAAGGCTTGATACGGTGGAATTTGGTCTAGAATCTCTAAGGAAAGACATGCTGGATTTCAGGTCCGAGATCATAGATAAGATGGATGAATCACAGGACCTGTTGGCAATTACGCATCAAAAAATTAATCAAATGTTCCATGTGAATGCCCTCTCCTATACCTCTGCAACCAGTCTCAAGCCTTTAACCGAGGAAGATGCTGAAGCGACCAGGAAACGGGCAGAAGAGGTCATGCTTTGGTGCTACAAAAATGTGAAGGGTTGCCCCATTCGTAAACCTGTTGCAGAGGATACATATATTCTACATATCAAGGAATTCAGCATGGTGAAAAAGTACAAGAACCAGAACGATCAACGGAGAATGGATGAATACTTGAAAACCATCGACCTGGATAATGCTCATGCCCGATGGAAAAAGAAGTGCTACAATGAAATCAGTGGAAAGGGTCGTCTGAATCCCAAATGGTATCAGGAGTATCCCTTCCAAGACTTGAAGTGAATGTCAAGTCCTTGACATGGATTTCAAAGCCCCTTGGTTTTGATTTCAAGGCCTTGAATTTTGTTTGTGGGACTTGCGTTTTTAAACTGTTTTTTTTTTTGGAAATACATTTGTGGGTCTGTAATAACTTTAGTCTCCCTTGCTTTAACTTTTTATTCTCCCTTGTGGAAAGACAAAGGGGGAGAAATTATATGTGTGATACGATATTTCTACATTTTGCATTTTATTTTCAATATTATTGCATATGCATCGCTAAACATAAATGTAGGTACGATCTTTGTTTTGTCTTCCATCAAGGGGGAGATTGATAACTCTACCTTAGTTATATATTTGTATATGTGATGATGGAAGACTTAACATAATGAGCGGTTTATATACTAACAAATATCGATTATATTTCTAGATTGCATGGTTTGGTTTTGTGTTTGTTAAATGTGTCCAAGCCTTGGAAAGCATTTCAAAGGATGAAAGGAGGCGTTGAAACTAGTTACAAGGGACAAACACAGAGATTGAGAAGCAATCCAAATGTCCAATGTAGAGGCCTTGAAAACCATTTCAAGGACTAAAGCCGAAGCCTTGAAACACGATACAAGGGAAACATCGGTTGGACACATTTCAAAATCAAGATTCAATCTCAACAACCAAATCTACCAAGAATCAAGAGAAGATATCCAAACAAGATATCAAGAGAAGATCTCGGCCAGCTCAAATCTCCAATGGATTGTGTAGATATCGGCCCAACAAGAAGATCTTGAAAAGATCTTAACCGACGCAAGATTGAAGATCTTATCCAACGATTTTCACAAAGATCTCGCAATCTAAGAAAGATATTCAACGGCTATCAAAGAGAGATATCCTCAACAACTTGGAAGATCTCAGAGCTTGAAACAAGGACTTCAACGACAAGATCTTCAACGGCTATTTCAAGAAGAAGATATCGAAGAAGAAGACTCTCAAACATGCGTCAAGGAGATGAAGGAGATAAAAAGATTCTACAACGGCTACTTCATCTCAACCTACACCGTTTTATATGGAGAAGCAAGAACATCACAAAGGTCATCTTTACAATAGCTAGAAGACTTCTCCATTGAAGACTATAAATGAAGATCACGATTGAAGAGAACAACAACAAGCTTACACGGAAACATCTAAGTCTTCAAGCGATCCAAAGCATCATCAATTCTTGTAAAAGTGTTTCTTCCTCTTAGTTTACAAAAGCTTACATCCGTAGAGAGAGAAAAACACTAGAGCTCCATTGGTATATCTAAAGAGTGTTATACTCGAGTGTTTGTTACTTTGCGAAGTAGTTAGGCTATTATTGCTAGGTTAAGAGTTGAATCTAGATCGTAGCATTGGCTATAGTGAGAGAAGAAGGGAATTTCTTCTAGGTTGTATCTAGGACTCTTTTAAGCAAACAATAGATAGTTAGATCCTACGCGCAAAGAAACCCTAGGACGGAGACGGAGGCTGTTAGAGCTGAACTTCGTAAACATATCACCGTGTCAATCTTTTTATTCTACACATTTATTGCTTAATTGTGATTAACATTGTTTTGCAGGTTTTCGAAGTCAAGGCCTTGAAATCATTTTTTAAGCCCTTGAAAATCAGTTGTGTCACAAAGAGCTCAGATCGACATCAAGGCCTTGAAATCAGTTTGAAAGCATTGAGATATGTTTTTGCGAAAAGATCTCGTACTCTATTCAACCTCCATTCTAGAGTATTTATATCCTTTATATTCACCTATACGGTTTTTCAAACAACTCCATAACAACAATAGCTTCACAACACATCCACCAAAAATAAGCAATTATACTTTTTTTCTTTTTAATTTCACTTGAGAACATGACATAGGTGCACAAAAGCCAAAACCTTGATGATCAGCAATCCTCAAACTTTTATCAAGGTGCCTCACACCGGATGCACATACCATGACCCGTTAGGACTATCGATCAATCAAACTTTGGCAAGATACAAACACCTTGCTATGTGAATGGTACGGAGTTACTCATCATCATGATTAACATCCCCAAACCTATTTTTCTAACACAACACATTTCACTTTTTTCATCTTCACCATACACTTCGCTTTTTCACACACCAACATACTAGCATACTCCCTAATTCCCGGATGGGTAAGAGAGGCAGTTTATACATTTTCAAGAGGTGCTAAGCATGATCAAGATGAAGAAAGAAAAAGAATTCGAATTGCCTTAATCATATCAAAAATATGTAAAAGAACTTATCATGCGGTTTCAGCCATCAACACTCAATATGATTTAGACAAAAGCAAATTACTATCTATGCATGAATTTGTAGCAAAGTATTCAAATCCACAAAAATATCATAAAACAATTCAAGCATATAAAGATCATCATAGCTATTCCACAAACAATATTATTATAGAGATCATATCCATCCTAGAAGCACAAAAGTTTTCAAAATTCAAATTTTTTTTTTAGATGTTTCAAATGAGTATAGTATAATGCGAAACCATAAAGAAACGTGTGACAAGAAAAAGAAACTACTCTAGATGCAATGCAATAAAAGAAACGTGCAAAACAATGCAAGTATCCCCACCCCATACTTAAAAAAATGTCAAGAGAAAAAAAGGTAAAGGTGGAAAAAGATACTCACAATGGCGAATCAGGCAAGGCAAATTATTCATCGGGCGGTGGTGGCGGAAATTTGTAGAAGTTCGGATAGAGAACTCTGAATGCTCTGATCGGCATTGGAGAATGTTGTTGAATGAAGAAGGGGAACATATCTCAAACATATGTTTTGTAAAAAAAATTTTTTTGAAAATTCTTGGCCGAGATTTTTGGTGGGGGTTGAGATTTTGGTCGATGTTGCATTCGACTTTGACAATCTCGGGTGAATTAATTTTTTTAATTAAAATCTAGACCAAGATTTTGGGATTTTTGCCCGAGATCTTCAACTTCAACACCCGTTCCTCTTGTGAACGGTTTCCACACTTCTTTTCAATAAAAATCCTCGAACTCTCAACAATCTCAACTCAGTTCATCATTCATTCTCTCAAAAAGACTTAGGTCCAATCAATCAAAGACACAAAAACACACAAAAAGCTTAAACCAAAAGAAAAACACAAAGGATAAGAATTATCTTGGGTTGCCTCCCAAGAAGCGCTTGGTTTAAGGTCGCTAGCTGGACCTAACTCCACAGGGATTACTCAATGTACCTCGAACAGCTCGGACCACTCATCAAGTCCATATAACCGCTCCTCGCCGGCCTTCTTCAACAAAAGGTTGAGGAAAAAGGCTTCCCAAAAGGTTCCGCTCCCTAACTTTACAAGCAGATGGTAGGATCTTCCACGTGCAAGTTTGTACGGTTTGGTTCTTACCGGAATTCTTCTACTTTTCCTATCCTTCCATGGAACGTGATCAAGCTTTGTATCCTAACATTTCCGGGACCATGAGATCAGCTTCTCATAAATCCTCTTAGCTTCTCCATTCAAGATCTTCTCTTGACCACTAGCTCGAGGATGGTATAGGGTTCTTACCACACGGTTAACCCCATACTTGAACAAAAACACTTGGTGACCTTTGCGGTGAAGCGCTTGCCAACATCAATCATGATAACTTGAGGTGTGTTAAGATTTAGGAGGGTGAACATGTTGAAGGTTCTCAAATTCATCCTAGCATTGATAATTTTCAACAAAACTGGGAGAGGCTTCATCTTGACTTTAGAAGGTTCCTTCGGTAGAGACCTCCAACTCTTGGTTGCTTTCGGGAATGATTCGGAAATTCAAAGGGAGTAAGAGTAAATACCGGGCGTAGTCTTTCAAGTTTTGGGCTGAGAATCATGCCAAGATGACAATATGCACATGGAATCTCTCGCATCTTTTCCGGTTTTACCTCAATCTTGGCCAATGGTTTAGTAGTTTGGCCAAGGTGTTCTACATCTTCCTCTTCTTCTTCGAGAACTTCAAGAGAAGCTTTGGGGTCAACAAGAGGAATGTTCAAAACTTGGAGTTCTTTTTCGCACTTCTCTTCTGGTTGAGTTTTTATAAAGGGGGTCCATTTGCGCTCAAGGGTATCCAATCTCTTCATCAATCGCTCAAATGTTGATTCAAATTGATCCTCAAGAGGTCGCTGTGAAGGTTGGACTTGAGGCATTAGAGGTTCGTGAGCCCAATCATAAACCTTGTAAGGGTTATAAAGCTCATCCCTATATGAAAGCTCATCCTCAATAGATTCCTCTCGTTGTCTTTGATCGCTACATTCGTAGAATGCATATTTGTACTGAAAATATTCATACTCATCCGCCCTAGATATTTGTCTTGTTCTCCATTTCTCTTCTTACAAGGCTTCGTCCCTAAACCTTAGTTGCCTCAAAGCTTCATCAAATTCAGCTCTAACACTACTTACGTACATCGGCTACCCTGAAAGATCATAGACTCAAAGAAAAACTAGATCAAAAGCAACAAAAAGGTCTACTCTATCAATAATCATGCGTACATACCGATCTAGACCTAGTTCCCGGCAACGGCGCCAAAAACTTGTATGTAATTTTCATGGCACGAAATAGAAGCTTGTTCACTCTCAAACGTATGTAAAGAAAGAACGAATATAGTTTTTAAATTTATAATTGCAATAAAAGTAAAAACAACTAAGCAAACCCACAGCGTATGCATCAAGTGCATCAAAAGCAAATATTTCAAGGTCGATCTCAGGGACTGAGGTGAGATATGTAATATCCGAAAATTTTTTCTTCAATCAATTCCGAGTCAAACTGGATTTTTATCCGATGAACTTTTCTTTTAACCTAAATTCCGGTTTCATCACAAATTCTATCATTTCATGTCAGACCTTTTTCTCACATAAAATGATAACAAATTAACTTTAAACCCTAAATGTAAACCATGAGTTCACATCCTAAACGAGATCATGACGAGGTCATGACGATGCCACCCGACAAGTTTTGACAAGGTCATGACGAGGCCATGGCAACGTCACCGACAAGCTTAGGGCAAAGCCATGACAAACTTTTGACAAGACCTTGAACTAAACCTTCAGCCCATTTTTCCCTCTTTTATTTCAGCCCACTCACTTCCAAAATACTTCATCCAACAACCCTCCTAGTGAGCCCACTTCTCGTTGCTTGCTTCAGCCCAACCGTGAGAAAGGCCAGTACATAGCCCACAACAACCTACCGTCCAACCCCACCAGGTTGTCGCTTGGATATGTCAGCAGCTGATGGAGTAACGCTGAAGATCTGCAGATCTTCATCGCATGAATTCAGCACCTTAACGCCTGCACGTTACCTTCCCCTTGCGTCCACATTCACTCCCCCTTTCCTTTCCTTCGTTACTCCAACACAACCTCACTTCCTTCTTTATCCTTTTTCCTTCATTTACACAACCTTACCTTCTGGTTCAACTCTACCCGACTGGAATTACCATTGGCACAACTCTCTAGTCGCCTTCTGCTTACGTGCATGCTGCCTTCCCAGATCTCGTAACCGCCTTCAACGACAAGACAAGAGATCCCTAGTAGATGGTCTTCCTCCTACACGCTGATGACGGAGCCACCCAGGTGCAGACGTCCTTCTTCTCCTGCGCAGGACCGTTGTCTTACTCTCTAGTACGTTGCCACCATGAACCGGGGACGGGACTGGTTAACGATGAACGATTGGCGCTTCCCCGTGGCCGGATACACAAGACGAGATTGTTTCTGTGTTGTCATGATATTCAGCAAAGGACATCAAACATAGGTACTTCAATTCCACCCTTCTTGTGATATGCAAGTCATTGTCATATACCCACAGTCCATTGTTGCCTTACCACTCTTGCCTGATTGATGTTGCCAAGGGATGGGACTGGACTGCAGCAAATACGAGTCTGTACCTCCTTTCCGCGTCGCCCTGTCATCAAGAGGAAACATCTCTTTGGGCGACCAGTAGAGAATACCTTCACTGCTTGCGAGTCAAGCGGATGTAAGAACCCGGACCTAGACTTTTCGCCTCATCACCTACTCCTCAATCTTTCTGGCGGATGAGTTTCAGACCAAGGAGACCTTATATACCAACATAGATCAGAGTATAGCTGCCAAGGAGTGTCGAACTCCAGACTTGTATTAAATTTTGCAATTCCAGAAAAAAGACCAGTGGTGAGACTCGAACCCTAGACCCTTGCACCCCTGTTTTAGTTTCCTGAAACTATTATTGTACAGTCAACTTTGATCATGTGTTTCGATACCTTATAGACATCATCCACCGTTCAATTTTTAGTATGACATAGAAGGATATACATAGTTTAACATATCAGAAGTTGAGACCGATCCAACGGTCGGATCTAGATCTATAGAAGCTCAAAGTAGGCTAGTTGCGTTGTTTGGGAAAGAACTCAAAAATTGGCTAAGTATAGATTTCTGGATTTTTGGAACCATCTTTAGAGATTCTTGTAAGAGTGTTGGTGAGTGTTGTCGAGAGATCTTTGCTCCTATGAGTAGTACGTATATCATAGAGGATCTAGAGATTTAATTTGGAATTTTTATATGTTTATCCGAGCCTCGTATTTTAAGTAAAAGTCGGACCTTAGCGACTCGTTTAGAAATCTAGAATTTTGGGTTAATTTTATAAATCCTTTGCGAACTATCTCGTGAGAACTAGATTATGAAAATAGGTTTCAAAGGAGAATTTGGAACTAAGTTATAGATTATTTTATAGTTTTCGGGACTAGGAGTAAAATAGTCATTTTACCTTAAGAGGGCATTTTAGTAAATTCTCTTCTTGAGATTGTACATCTTAGAAGTTTATAACTTCTAAGAGATATGGGATGTGAGTTTGACACACTTGCCTTGTATAACAGGCGATGGAGTATTCCACGGTTACAGACCGAATTGAGATTTATTCAGTCGAGATTGATTCAGGTAAGTCCCTTGGGTGTACTTAGTTAACTTCTGAATATGAGTGCGAATAATGGTAGTGATGTGTGAATGAGATGTTTATAGTTATATTTTAGTAATAATTATGTACCGACCTATACTTTGGTCTAAGAGTAACGGGCGGTGGCATTTTGCTCAGTTAGCCTGAGGGCTCTGGGGGTTTCTCTAGGGACTAGTCCACACTCGGTTTGTAGTGATGCTACCGGTGGAGGTAAGCTAGACCTACACCCAGTTGGATAAGGAACGGAGGCGAGAACTGTTAAGATTTTTCGTGCCACAACTGTAAAATGGAATAAAGTGAATCACTTAACTATTAGCTAATAACCGGTCTGTGTGCCAGCATGATGATTGTTTATTTTATCTTGAGTGTGATTGTGCTATTCTTATTCCATTTATATTTGGATTGTTACCTAACGGTTATTTTGTGTTGTAGTTTTTGTAGAGATAGACAGTTGCAGAGAGATCCGGAAAAGATGGTCAGCCGGGTCCACGTACTCATTAGATAGGGACGGGGAGTCTTTCTTTCGGCATGCATGTTACATATATGTATATGTTTTGTAAGGCTGACACGTGTGTGCATTCATGTGATAAAATATTATGTTTTAAAATTGTTTTAAATACATTTGTGCCTTGTTGTAAGATCCTAGTAAAATTGTTGTTAAACCAAGGTCAGGACCCATTGTGAGGTCCTAACCAGTAGTTGCCCGAGTACCGAGAACTTGGGGTGTTACAACATGGTATCAGAGGCAGGTTGGCAACAATGGTACTTGCAATCTTCTAAAAGACCGAATGTATAAAATAACTAGGACCCGAAAGGGGTCTAAGATTTTCAAATACGGATTTTTGTTTTTACGCACATGCATTGTCGGGTTGTTAGGTGAGTAGTACGTCGGACCACCATCGTTCTTAGTGGATCTCTGCAACTTAGAATGATAGGTGAGTTAGTATATAGACTTATACTGATATGTGTATGTGTAGCATGTTAGTATCCTAAAAGATATTTTATATCCTTTGCTTGTGATATCATGAAGCGAATAGCACCTCACGATAAATCGGTAGCGGACTTGAAGAGTTCTCAACGCGAGACAATGGATTCAGACCTAGGATTGAGTATTATACTCCGGTGAGCGTCTTGGTGACTCTATAAATCATCCGAAGAACGAGTGAGAAAAGAAGTAAAGATATTGAGATCATTTTCACCACAAGTACAACCTGATGAGAAAGAAGTTTCCGAGTCAGCTCAGACAGAAGGAACAGGAAGCAATGCAAGGGACTTGGTCGTATGAAGCCGAGAGATGAATTAGGAGAACCACGCAAGGGACAACAAGAGATCGGATTACAGATAACAGTAAGGGAATAAGAATCATATAGAATGGAGTACAATCAAGATTTACGGAGTAAAGGACGTTACAATCGAGGGGGGCGTCGCCATATGCAAGCATGGGCATGAGAGTACAAAGAAGATATGGTGTTGACCCAATTGTGAGAGATTTAAAGGTACAAAGATAGTGAGTCAGTTTAATGACGAGAAATAAATTTTGTAACCCGGGAAGCATGTGGAGTCCTTCAAAGATACGAGAATTTTAAAGAAACTTAGACATAAGTATCAAAGAAACTAGAAGTCTAAAACGGAGACAACAAATTTTTATAAAGGTAGCATGATCAAAACAACACCAATCAAGGGAAAGAATTTGGGAAAGTGATTTTGGTGGACTAGAGAGTCCACAATAACTTCTCTTTCACATAAGGATTTAAGTTACCAACATTAACAGTTATATTAGAGAACCGCAAACAAGCGATGAGCAAAGTAAAAAGAGTCATGGAGAGACACCTGCACGTAGGCAGGGAAAAAATTGGGTAAGCCGTGACGAAAGAGGGATGATAGAATTGGACTCGTGAGAGCATAGCGACTTTATAGAGAGGAAGAAGAGTGTAGATTATATAAGGAGCTAAAGGAGTAGAAACAGAGAAACTGGAAGAGATTGACTTTCACCAAGGATATCGAACTTCAAAAGAGGTAAAAGAAAAGTACATCGATGATCTTGTAGAAAGCCAAATACAGACTATTTGGTAACAACTGAGATTTTACACGGGCGGGTTAACTAGTGGTGATTGGTTGGCAGATAAGAAGAATAACCACAGAGCTACAAAAGAATTTTATCGACAGGGGGAGAAACCTTAAAGAGATCGACAACGAAAATGATGAAGTCAAATCAACACGAGTACTAGTAACACTGGATAAGTTCAAGTCAGTAATTCTAACTAAAATGTTAAGTGGAAGAGTGACGATAAAACCTTATATCAGTAACGGGATAAAGAGGATTGTTGTGAGCAATTTCTTCCCTACTGATTAAGGATAATCTTACAGATCACAGTTAGTACAGGTGGATTCGTATAAAAAAAAAACTAGAGGAGTACAAAGAAGCATATGATGTTGACCAAATCCTACGTCAGTCCAAACAGCGTGTACTTAGCATTCCACACAAATGAGATTGGTGGTACTCTTTCGAGAAAAGTTGGGGTCAATTTTCCAGATTGACGGAGGAAGCCCATGTGACTAAAGATGTGACACAAAATAATTGGAATTATAGAGGCGGCACAAACATAAATAGTATGATTTAATGCCTTGGTGAACTGTCTCAGCGAGTTGTGAGGTGATCGTAGATTGAATATACATCTTTACTGGAACCCATGTGAGAAGGAATAAAGTTGAATGACTGAAGCATGCTATACGGAAACTCGTATCACCCATAAGATGATTACCGAAAAGTGATGATGTAAGAGTTTACTGAAAAATGGTAACACTCTAAACAACCAATCTTGATAAACGGCCATTGGTGGGTGGAGGAGTAGTTTTGGAACCGCATACAAATGGTATGCCTTGAAGTCTCCCCTCGAGTGATGAGAGAAGAATTGACGGAAACACCAAATCTTATAAACATAATCCATACACGTTGCCCGAGAAAGCTTAAGAAGATTTAATTACCATACTTGGGGTAAGGATTTAGAAGATGGTAGAGCGACCTGAGTATAAGGACAACATAATAAAGGCGAGTTGAGAAACTTTATTTTTGAGAAAAATCTATGCATCGGAGGTTTGTTATCCAAATGGTACCGGTGGATGTTTAATAGAAGTCATACTATTGGCCTGCTAACACTATGATTGATAAGGTGCACACCAAGCGAATAACTTAACTAGTGCGAAGGAAATTCCTGGATCAAAAAGGGCGGGTTTTACTAAATTTAATTAAAGTGTTGAGATGAGGATGCCTTATGGAATTTAGGCAAGAGTACAAAGTAACTGAAGTTCCAACACGGAATGGGTGGTTATGATTAACTGACAGTTAAGGACCGTTTGGAGGAAGAAATGTTATAAGATGAGTCACCTAGTAGAAGAGTTCACAAGACAAGCATGAGAGACCATCATGTGGTTGACATTATTGCCTCGGGTATACTTATTACCACACCTCGAGCATTTGGAGTTATGAACACGTCAAGATTGTAAATAGATCAAAGTAAGGATTTATAGGCCAGCGTGAGGTGCCCTACGTCAAAAGTCAAAGGAGATGGTGCTAGGAAAACCACATTGAGTAGCCCCGACGAGTAGTAAGTAGAGTTCTGAAGAGACCTAAGTGAATTCCGATAAATTTTAAGATCACACGTCCAATCCCTCCAATGAGGCGTGATCGGTGAGTGATTCTTAAGAGTTCCTAGACGGATTATGAAAACTCAATGGGGGGTCGAGGATCATAGTTTTAACAAATATGAACGGTTTATCTCGAGGTTTTGAATAGCCAATACTCACGGCTAGAGTACAACCTTTTCTTTACTATAGTAAATCACCTCTGGACGGACGGCCGGTTGGAAAAGAATCTTGTTGCTATACAGGGGAAGCGACAAGCGAGAGCTGGAAATTATCCTGACTAACAGAGGACACCAGTAGGATAGTTGGGTGGCGACAAAGTGAACAAAGTAGCGCAACGGAAGTGTGGTGGGCCCATATAACTCGATGTTATGATAACTATGACCCAAGTTAAGGAACTATGAACCGATATTGACACCTTTCCCTAGAGCGTGAATTGAGTATATCAAGTTGAAAGCCTAACCAAAGGGAGGTGATAAGTCATCATGGGAGAAGCGGTCCAACTAAGCCATATTATGGGGACAAGACCAAGTGAGTTGTATTACAATGAGCATTAGGCACTTGGTGAATTGCTGGGATATGTCTAAATCATGGTTTCAGAGTTGATAGTCGGGATCTTCCGAAAGGTAGAAGCAAGTGGGCCCAGCGGAATGAATAAAGTTTTATAATTATTTTACAGTAGAGTCATCAACAGATATGGAAGGGGGGTTTATAATAGAAAACTGTTGGAATCTAAAGAGGATTGAGAAATTACTTATCGACCATCACTCCTAACCATACTAGAAGGTGTACACATAGTGTTCAAGATTATCAATTAAAGGAAATACACACTAGATCCGGGACATGTCATCAGCTATGAGAAGCTGACAGCTGAGCTAAATCATATTTTATGGAGTACCAGTAGTCGTCCTAGAGCACAGTACTAGACGTCGACCGTCTAAGGATATACCGATATTGAAGATCCAGTGGCCTAGACGAGAAGCCGATGAGGCTACATGAGAGACGGAAGAGAGCATTAGGTGTAGCTATCATAAGTTCTTTGCGGAGGTGGCCGCTACTTCAGTATCGACGAGTTAGTACTCGGATTTTGTTTGGTGTGACCTACATGATTATGTTTTGACTTTGAGTTTTTGTGATTTCATGTGCTACTGGACTAGGATAATTGAGTCGATCTTACGTGTTAGAAAATTTGAGTAAAATTTAGTAGAAACCGAGTTAGATTCTCCTTTTTAGGGAAGCCATTTGATTAGATACCCTTATTCGAAGTTTCGGGACGAAACTTATTTTAAGGGGGTACTGATGTAATATCCGAAAATTTTTTCTTCATAGAATTCCGAGTCAAACTGGATTTTTATCCGATGAACTTTTCTTTTCACCTAAATTCCGGTTTCATCACAAATTCTATCATTTCATGTGAGACCTTTTTCTCACATAAAATGATAACAAATTAGCTTTAAACCCTAAATGTCAACCATGAGTTCACATCCTAGACGAGATCATGACGATGCCACCCGACAAGTTTTGACAAGGTCATGACGAGGCCATGACAACGTCACCGACAAGCTTAGGGCAAAGCCATGACAAACTTTTGACAAGACCTTGAACTAAACCTTCAGCCCATTTCTCCCTCTTTTATTTCAGCCCACTCACTTCCATAATACTTCAGCCAACAACCCTCCTAATGAGCCCACTTCTTGTAGCTTGCTTCAGCCCAACCGTGAGAAAGGCCAGTACAAAGCCCACAACAGCCTACCGTCAAACCCCACCAGGTTGTCACTTGGATATGTCAGCAGCTGATGGAGTAACGCTGAAGATCTGCAGATCTTCATCGCGTGAATTCAGCACCTTAACGCCTGCACGTTACCTTCCCCTTGCGTCCACATTCACTCCCCCTTTCCTTTCCTTCGTTACTCCAACACAGCCTCACTTCCTTCTTTATCCTTTTTCCTTCATTTACACAACCTTACCTTCTGGTTCAACTCTACCCGACTGGAATTACCATTGGCACAACTCTCTAGTCGCCTTCTGCTTACGTGCATGCTGCCTTCCCAGATCTCGTAACCGCCTTCATCGACAAGCCAAGAGATCCCTAGTAGATGGTCTTCCTCCTACACGCTGATGACGGAGCCACCCAGGTGCAGACGTCCTTCTTCTCCTGCGCAGGACCGTTGTCTTACTCTCTAGTACGTTGCCACCATGAACCGGGGACGGGACTGGTTAACGATGAAAGATTGGCGCTTCCCCGTGGCCGGATACACAAGACGAGATTGTTTCTGTGTTGTCATGACATTCAGCAAAGGACATCAAACGTAGGTACTTCAATTCCACCCTTCTTGTGATATGCAAGTCACCGTCTTATACCCACAGTCCATTGTAGCCTTACCACTCTTGCCTGATTGATGTTGCCAAGGGATGAGACTGGACTGCAGCAAATACGAGTCTGTACCTCCTTTCCGCGTCGCCCTGTCATCAAGAGGAAACATCTCTTTGGGCGACCAGTAGAGAATACCTTCACTTCTTGCGAGTCAAGCGGATGTAAGAACCCGGACCTAGACTTTTCGCCTCATCACCTACTCCTCAATCTTTCTGGCGGATGAGTTTCGGACCAAGGAGCCCTTATATACCAACATAGATCAGAGTATAGCTGCCAAGGAGTGTCGAACTCCAGACTTGTATTAATTTTTGCAATTCAAGAAAAAAGACCAGTGGTGAGACTCGAACCCTAGACCCTTGCACCCCTGTTTTAGTTTCCTGAAACTATTATTGTACACTCAACTTTGATCATGTGTTTCGATATCTTATAGACATCATCCACCGTTCAATTTTTAGTATGACATAGAAGGATATACATAGTTTAACATATCAGAAGTTGAGACCGATCCAACGGTCGGATCTAGATCTATAGAAGCTCAAAGTAGGCTAGTTGCGTTGTTTGGGAAAGAACTCAAAAATTGGCTAAGTATAGATTTCTGGATTTTTGGAACCATCTTTAGAGATTCTTGTAAGAGTGTTGTTGAGTGTTTTCGAGAGATCTTTGCTCCTATGAGTAGTACGTATATCATAGAGGACCTAGAGATTTAATTTGGAATTTTTATATGTTTATCCGAGCCTCGTATTTTAAGTAAAAGTCGGACCTTAGCGACTCGTTTAGAAATCTAGAATTTTGGGTTAATTTTATAAATCCTTTGCAAACTATCTCGTGAGAACTAGATTATGAAAATAGGTTTCAAAGGAGAATTTGGAACTAAGTTATAGATTATTTTAGAGTTTTCGGGACCAGGAGTAAAATAGTCATTTTACCTTAAGAGGGCATTTTAGTAAATTCTCTTCTTGAGATTGTACATCTTAGAAGTTTATAACTTCTAAGAGATATGGGATGTGAGTTTGACACACTTGCCTTGTATAACAGGCGATGGAGTATTCCACGGTTACAGACCGAATTGAGATTTATTCAGTCGAGATTGATTCAGGTAAGTCCCTTGGGCGTACTTAGTTAACTTCTGAATATGAGTGCGAATAATGGTAGTGATGTGTGAATGAGATGTTTATAGTTATATTTTAGTAATAATTATGTACCGACCTATACTTTGGTCTAAGAGTAACGGGCGGTGGCATTCTGCTCAGTTAGCCTGAGGGCGCTGGGGGTTTCTATAGGGACTAGTCCACACTCGGTTTGTAGTGATGCTACCGGTGGAGGTAAGCTAGACCTACACCCAGTTGGATAAGGAACGGAGGCGAGAACTCTGAAGATTTTTCGTGCCACAACTGTAAAATGGAATAAAGTGAATCACTTAACTATTAGCTAATAACCGGTCTGTGTGCCAGCATGATGATTGTTTATTTTATCTTGAGTGTGATTGTGCTATTCTTATTCCATTTATATTTGGATTGTTAGCTAATGGTTATTCTGTGTTGTAGTTTTTGTAGAGATAGACAGTTGCAGAGAGATCCGGAAAAGATGGTCAGCCGGGTCCACGTACTCATTAGATAGGGACGGGGAGTCTTTCTTTCGGCATGCATGTTACATATATGTATATGTTTTGTAAGGCTGACACGTGTGTGCATTCATGTGATAAAATATTATGTTTTAAAATTGTTTTAAATACATTTGTGCCTTGTTGTAAGATCCTAGTAAAATTGTTGTTAAACCAAGGTCAGGACCCATTGTGAGGTCCTAACCAGTAGTTGCCCGAGTTCCGAGAACTTGGGGTGTTACAACATGGTATCAGAGGCAGGTTGGCAACAATGGCACTTGCAATCTTCTAAAAGATCGAATGTATAAAATAACTAGGACCCGAAAGGGGTCTAAGATTTTCAAATACGGATTTTTGTTTTTACGCACATGCATTGTCGGGTTGTTAGGTGAGTAGTACGTCGGACCACCATCGTTCTCAGTGGATCTCTGCAACTTAGAATGATAGGTGAGTTAGTATATAGACTTATACTGATATGTGTATGTGTAGCATGTTAGTATCCTAAAAGATATTTTATATCCTTTGGTTGTGATATCATGAAGCGAATCGCACCTCACGATAAATCGGTAGCGGACTTGAAGAGTTCTCAACGCGAGACAATGGATTCAGACCTAGGATTGAGTATTATACTCCGGTGAGCGTCTTGGTGACTCTATAAATCATCCGAAGAACGAGTGAGAAAAGAAGTAAAGATATTGAGATCATTTTCACCACAAGTACAACCTGATGAGAAAGAAGTTTCCGAGTCAGCTCAGACAGAAGGAACAGGAAGCAATGCAAGGGACTTGGTCGTATGAAGCCGAGAGATGAATTAGGAGAACCACGCAAGGGACAACAAGAGATCGGATTACAGATAACAGTAAGGGAATAAGAATCATATAGAATGGAGTACAATCAAGATTTACGGAGTAAAGGACGTTACAATCGAGAGGGGCGTCGCCATATGCAAGCATGGGCATGAGAGTACAAAGAAGATATGGTGTTGACCCAATTGTGAGAGATTTAAAGGTACAAAGATAGTGAGTCAGTTTAATGACGAGAAATAAATTTTGTAACCCGGGAAGCATGTGGAGTCCTTCAAAGATACGAGAATTTTAAAGAAACTTAGACATAAGTATCAAAGAAACTAGAAGTCTAAAACGGAGACAACGAATTTTTATAAAGGTAGCATGATCAAAACAACACCAATCAAGGGAAAGAATTTGGGAAAGTGATTTTGGTGGACTAGAGAGTCCACAATAACTTCTCTTTCACATAAGGATTTAAGTTACCAACATTAACGGTTATATTAGAGAACCGCAAACAAGCGATGAGCAAAGTAAAAAGAGTCATGGAGACACACCTGCACGTAGGCAGGGAAAAAATTGGGTAAGCCGTGACGAAAGAGGGATGATAGAGTTGGACTCGTGAGAGCATAGCGACTTTATAGAGAGGAAGAAAAGTGTAGATTATATAAGGAGCTAAAGGAGTAGAAACAGAGAAACTGGAAGAGATTGACTTTCACCAAGGATATCGAACTTCAAAAGAGGTAAAAGAAAAGTACATCGATGATCTTGTAGAAGGCCAAATACAGACTATTTGGTAACAACTGAGATTTTACACGGGCGGGTTAACTAGTGGTGATTGGTTGGCAGATAAGAAGAATAACCACAGAGCTACAAAAGAATTTTATCGACAGGGGGAGAAACCTTAAAGAGATCGACAACGAAAATGGTGAAGTTAAATCAACACGAGTACTAGTAACACTGGATAAGTTCAAGTCAGTAATTCTAACTAAAATGTTAAGAGGAAGAGTGACGATAAAACCTTATATCAATAACGGGATAAAGAGGATTGTTGTGAGCAATTTGTTCCCTACTGATTAAGGATAATCTTACAGATCACAGTTAGTACAGGTGGATTCGTATAAAAAAAAAACTAGAGGAGTACAAAGAAGCATATGATGTTGACCAAATCCTACGTCAGTCCAAACAGCGTGTACTTAGCATTCCACACAAACGAGATTGGTGGTACTCTTTCGAGAAAAGTTGGGGTCAATTTTCTAGATTGACAGAGGAATCCCATGTGACTAAAGATGTGACACAAAATAATTGGAATTATAGAGGCGGCACAAACATAAATAGTATGATTTAATGCCTTGGTGAACTGTCTCAGCGAGTTGTGAGGTGATCGTAGATTGAATATACATCTTTACTGGAACCCATGTGAGAAGGAATAAAGTTGAATGACTGAAGCATGCTATACGGAAACTCGTATCACCCATAAGATGATTACCGAAAAGTGTTGATGTAAGAGTTTACTGAAAAATGGTAACACTCTAAACAACCAATCTTGATAAACGGCCATTGGTGGGTGGAGGAGTAGTTTTGGAACCGCATACAAATGGTATGCCTTGAAGTCTCCCCTCGAGTGATGAGAGAAGAATTGACGGAAACACCAAATCTTATAAACATAATCCATACACGTTGCCCGAGAAAGCTTAAGAAGATTTAATTACCATACTTGGGGTAAGGATTTAGAAGATGGTAGAGCGACCTGAGTATAAGGACAACATAATAAAGGCGAGTTGAGAAACTTTATTTTTGAGAAAAATCTATGCATCGGAGGTTTGTTATCCAAATGGTACCGGTGGATGTTTAATAGAAGTCATACTATTGGCCTGCTAACACTATGATTGATAAGGTGCACACCAAGCGAATAACTTAACTAGTGCGAAGGAAATTCCTGGATCAAAAAGGGCGGGTTTTACTAAATTTAATTAAAGTGTTGAGATGAGGATGCCTTATGGAATTTAGGCAAGAGTACAAAGTAACTGAAGTTCCAACACGGAATGGGTGGTTATGATTAAGTGACAGTTAAGGACCGTTTGGAGGAAGAAATGTTATAAGATGAGTCACCTAGTAGAAGAGTTTACAAGACAAGCATGAGAGACCATCATGTGGTTGACATTATTGCCTCGGGTAGACTTATTACCACACCTCGAGCATTTGGAGTTATGAACACGTCAAGATTGTAAATAGATCAAAGTAAGGATTTATAGGTCAGCGTGAGGTGCCCTACGTCAGAAGTCAAAGGAGATGGTGCAAGGAAAACCACATTGAGTATCCCTGACGAGTAGTAAGTAGAGTTCTGAAGAGACCTAAGTGAATTCCGATAAATTTTAAGACCACACGTCCAATCCCTCCAATGAGGCATGATCGGTGAGTGATTCTTAAGAGTTCCTAGACGGATTATGAAAACCCAATGGGGGGTCGAGGATCATAGTTTTAACAAATATGAACGGTTTATCTCGAGGTTTTGAATAGCCAATACTCACGGCTAGAGTACAACCTTTTCTTTACTATAGTAAATCACCTCTGGACGGACGGCCGGTTGGAAAAGAATCTTGTTGCTATACAGGGGAAGCGACAAGCGAGAGCTGGAAATTATCCTGACTAACAGAGGACACCAGTAGGATAGTTGGGTGGCGACAAAGTGAACAAAGTAGCGCAACGGAAGTGTGGTGGGCCCATATAACTCGATGTTATGATAACTATGACCCAAGTTAAGGAACTATGAACCGATATTGACACCTTTCCCTAGAGCGTGAATTGAGTATATCAAGTTGAAAGCCTAACCAAAGGGAGGTGATAAGTCATCATGGGAGAAGCGGTCCAACTAAGCCATATTATGGGGACAAGACCAAGTGAGTTGTATTACAATGAGCATTAGGCACTTAGTGAATTGTTGGGATATGTCTAAATCATGGTTTCAGAGTGATAGTCAGGATCTTCCGAAAGGTAGAAGCAAGTGGGCCCAGCGGAAGGAATAAAGTTTTATAATTATTTAAAGTAGAGTCATCAACAGATATGGAAGGGGGGTTTATAATAGAAAACTGTTGGAATCTTAAGGAGGATTGAGAAATTACTTATCGACCATCACTCCTAACCATACTAGAAGGTGTACACATAGTGTTCAAGATTATCAATTAAAGGAAATACACACTAGATCCGGGACATGTCATCAGCTATGAGAAGCTGACAGCTGAGCTAAATCATATTTTATGGAGTACCAGTAGTCGTCCTAGAGCACAGTACTAGACGTCGACCGTCTAAGGATATACCGATATTGAAGATCCAATGGCCTAGACGAGAAGCCGATGAGGCTACATGAGAGACGGAAGAGAGCATTAGGTGTAGCTATCATAAGTTCTTTGCGGAGGTGGCCGCTACTTCAGTATCGACGAGTTAGTACTCGGATTTTGTTTGGTGTGACCTACATGATTATGTTTTGACTTTGAGTTTTTGTGATTTCATGTGCTACTGGACTAGGATAATTGAGTAGATCTTACGTGTTAGAAAATTTGAGTAAAATTTAGTAGAAACCGAGTTAGATTCTCCTTTTTAGGGAAGCCATTTGATTAGATACCCTTATTCGAAGTTTCGGGACGAAACTTATTTTAAGGGGGTACTGATGTAATATCCGAAAATTTTTTCTTCATACAATTCCGAGTCAAACTGGATTTTTATCCGATGAACTTTTCTTTTCACCTAAATTCCGGTTTCATCACAAATTCTATCATTTCATGTGAGACCTTTTTCTCACATAAAATGATAACAAATTAACTTTAAACCCTAAATGTCAACCATGAGTTCACATCCTAGACGAGATCATGACGATGCCACCCGACAAGTTTTGACAAGGTCATGACGAGGCCATGACAACGTCACCGACAAGCTTAGGGCAAAGCCATGACAAACTTTTATAAAGACCTTGAACTAAACCTTCAGCCCATTTCTCCCTCTTTTATTTCAGCCCACTCACTTCCAAAATACTTCAGCCAACAAACCTCCTAGTGAGCCCACTTCTCGTAGCTTGCTTCAGCCCAACCGTGAGAAAGGCCAGTACAAAGCCCACAACAGCCTACCGTCCAGCCCCACCAGGTTGTCGCTTGGATATGTCAGCAGCTGATGGAGTAACGCTGAAGATCTGCAGATCTTCATCGCGTGAATTCAGCACCTTAACGCCTGCACGTTACCTTCCCCTTGCGTCCACATTCACTCCCCCTTTCCTTTCCTTCGTTACTCCAACACAGCCTCACTTCCTTCTTTATCCTTTTTCCTTCATTTACGCAACCTTACCTTCTGGTTCAACTCTACCCGACTGGAATTACCATTGGCACAACTCTCTAGTCACCTTCTGCTTACGTGCATGCTGCCTTCCCAGATCTCGTAACCGCCTTCATCGACAAGCCAAGAGATCCCTAGTAGATGGTCTTCCTCCTACACGCTGATGACGGAGCCACCCAGGTGCAGACGTCCTTCTTCTCCTGCGCAGGACCGTTGTCTTACTCTCTAGTACGTTGCCACCATGAACCGGGGACGGGACTGGTTAACGATGAAAGATTGGCGCTTCCCCGTGGCCGGATACACAAGACGAGATTGTTTCTGTGTTGTCATGACATTCAGCAAAGGACATCAAACGTAGGTACTTCAATTCCACCCTTCTTGTGATATGCAAGTCACTGTCTTATACCCACAGTCCATTGTAGCCTTACCACTCTTGCCTGATTGATGTTGCCAATGGATGGGACTGGACTGCAGCAAATACGAGTCTGTACCTCCTTTCCGCGTCGCCCTGTCATCAAGAGGAAACATCTCTTTGGGCGACCAGTAGAGAATACCTTCACTTCTTGCGAGTCAAGCGGATGTAAGAACCCGGACCTAGACTTTTCGCCTCATCACCTACTCCTCAATCTTTCTGGCGGATGAGTTTCGGACCAAGGAGCCCTTATATACCAACATAGATCAGAGTATAGCTGCCAAGGAGTGTCGAACTCCAGACTTGTATTAATTTTTGCAATTCAAGAAAAAAGACCAGTGGTGAGACTCGAACCCTAGACCCTTGCACCCCTGTTTTAGTTTCCTGAAACTATTATTGTACACTCAACTTTAATCATGTGTTTCGATATCTTATAGACATCATCCACCGTTCAATTTTTAGTATGACATAGAAGGATATACATAGTTTAACATATCAGAAATTGAGACCGATCCAACGGTCGGATCTAGATCTATAGAAGCTCAAAGTAGGCTAGTTGCGTTGTTTGGGAAAGAACTCAAAAATTGGCTAAGTATAGATTTCTGGATTTTTGGAACCATCTTTAGAGATTCTTGTAAGAGTGTTGTTGAGTGTTTTCGAGAGATCTTTACTCCTATGAGTAGTACGTATATCATAGAGGACCTAGAGATTTAATTTGGAATTTTTATATGTTTATCCGAGCCTCGTATTTTAAGTAAAAGTCGGACCTTAGCGACTCGTTTAGAAATCTAGAATTTTGGGTTAATTTTATAAATCCTTTGCAAACTATCTCGTGAGAACTAGATTATGAAAATAAGTTTCAAAGGAGAATTTGGAACTAAGTTATGGATTATTTTAGAGTTTTCGGGACCAGGAGTAAAATAGTCATTTTACCTTAAGAGGGCATTTTAGTAAATTCTCTTCTTGAGATTGTACATCTTAGAAGTTTATAACTTCTAAGAGATATGGGATGTGAGTTTGACACACTTGCCTTGTATAACAGGCGATGGAGTATTCCATGGTTACAGACCGAATTGAGATTTATTCAGTCGAGATTGATTCAGGTAAGTCCCTTGGGCGTACTTAGTTAATTTCTGAATATGAGTGCGAATAATGGTAGTGATGTGTGAATGAGATGTTTATAGTTATATTTTAGTAATAATTATGTACCGACCTATACTTTGGTCTAAGAGTAACGGGCGGTGGCATTCTGCTCAGTTAGCCTAAGGGCGCTGGGGGTTTCTCTAGGGACTAGTCCACACTCGGTTTGTAGTGATGCTACCGGTGGAGGTAAGCTAGACCTACACCCAGTTGGATAAGGAACGGAGGCGAGAACTCTTAAGATTTTTCGTGCCACAACTGTAAAATGGAATAAAGTGAATCACTTAACTATTAGCTAATAACCGGTCTGTGTGCCAGCATGATGATTGTTTATTTTATCTTGAGTGTGATTGTGCTATTCTTATTCCATTTATATTTGGATTGTTAGCTAACGGTTATTTTGTGTTGTAGTTTTTGTAGAGATAGACAGTTGCAGAGAGATCCGGAAAAGATGGTCAGCCGGGTCCACGTACTCATTAGATAGGGACGGGGAGTCTTTCTTTCGGCATGCATGTTACATATATGTATATGTTTTGTAAGGCTGACACGTGTGTGCATTCATGTGATAAAATATTATGTTTTAAAATTGTTTTAAATACATTTGTGCCTTGTTGTAAGATCCTAGTAAAATTGTTGTTAAACCAAGGTCAGGACCCATTGTGAGGTCCTAACCAGTAGTTGCCCGAGTTCCGAGAACTTGGGGTGTTACAACATGGTATCAGAGGCAGGTTGGCAACAATGACACTTGCAATCTTCTAAAAGACCGAATGTATAAAATAACTAGGACCCGAAAGGGGTCTAAGATTTTCAAATACGGATTTTTGTTTTTACGCACATGCATTGTCGGGTTGTTAGGTGAGTAGTACGTCGGACCACCATCGTTCTCAGTGGATCTCTGCAACTTAGAATGATAGGTGAGTTAGTATATAGACTTATACTGATATGTGTATGTGTAGCATGTTAGTATCCTAAAAGATATTTTATATCCTTTGTTTGTGATATCATGAAGCGAATAGCACCTCACGATAAATCGGTAGCGGACTTGAAGAGTTCTTAACGCGAGACAATGGATTCAGACCTAGGATTGAGTATTATACTCCGGTGAGCGTCTTGGTGACTCTATAAATCATCCGAAGAACGAGTGAGAAAAGAAGTAAAGATATTGAGATCATTTTCACCACAAGTACAACCTGATGAGAAAGAAGTTTCCGAGTCAGCTCAGACAGAAGGAACAGGAAGCAATGCAAGGGACTTGGTCGTATGAAGCCGAGAGATGAATTAGGAGAACCACGCAAGGGACAACAAGAGATCGGATTACAGATAACAGTAAGGGAATAAGAATCATATAGAATGGAGTACAATCAAGATTTACGGAGTAAAGGACGTTACAATCGAGGGGGGCGTCGCCATATGCAAGCATGGGCATGAGAGTACAAAGAAGATATGGTGTTGACCCAATTGTGAGAGATTTAAAGGTACAAAGATAGTGAGTCAGTTTAATGACGAGAAATAAATTTTGTAACCCGGGAAGCATGTGGAGTCCTTCAAAGATACGAGAATTTTAAAGAAACTTAGACATAAGTATCAAAGAAACTAGAAGTCTAAAACGGAGACAACGAATTTTTATAAAGGTAGCATGATCAAAACAACACCAATCAAGGGATAGAATTTGGGAAAGTAATTTTGGTGGACTAGAGAGTCCACAATAACTTCTCTTTCACATAAGGATTTAAGTTACCAACATTAACGGTTATATTAGAGAACCGCAAACAAGCGACGAGTAAAGTAAAAAGAGTCATGGAGACACACCTGCACGTAGGCAGGGAAAAAATTGGGTAAGCCGTGACGAAAGAGGGATGATAGAGTTGGACTCGTGAGAGCATAACGACTTTATAGAAAGGAAGAAAAGTGTAGATTATATAAGGAGCTAAAGGAGTAGAAACAGAGAAACTGGAAGAGATTGACTTTCACCAAGGATATCGAACTTCAAAAGAGGTAAAAGAAAAGTACATCGATGATCTTGTAGAAGGCCAAATACAGACTATTTGGTAACAACTGAGATTTTACACGGGCGGGTTATCTAGTGGTGATTGGTTGGCAGATAAGAAGAATAACCACAGAGCTACAAAAGAATTTTATCGACAGGGGGAGAAACCTTAAAGAGATCGACAACGAAAATGGTGAAGTCAAATCAACACGAGTACTAGTAACACTGGATAAGTTCAAGTCAGTAATTCTAACTAAAATGTTAAGAGGAAGAGTGACGATAAAACCTTATATCAGTAACGGGATAAAGAGGATTGTTGTGAGCAATTTCTTCCCTACTGATTAAGGATAATCTTACAGATCACAGTTAGTACAGGTGGATTCGTATAAAAAAAAACAAGAGGAGTACAAAGAAGCATATGATGTTGACCAAATCCTACGTCAGTTCAAACAGCGTGTACTTAACATTCCACACAAATGAGATTGGTGGTACTCTTTCGAGAAAAGTTGGGGTCAATTTTCTAGATTGACAGAGGAAGCCCATGTGAGTAAAGATGTGACACAAAATAATTGGAATTATAGAGGCGGCACAAACATAAATAGTATGATTTAATGCCTTGGTGAACTGTCTCAGCGAGTTGTGAGGTGATCGTAGATTGAATATACATCTTTACTGGAACCCATGTGAGAAGGAATAAAGTTGAATGACTGAAGCATGCTATACGGAAACTCGTATCACCCATAAGATGATTACCGAAAAGTGTTGATGTAAGAGTTTACTGAAAAATGGTAACACTCTAAACAACCAATCTTGATAAACGGCCATTGGTGGGTGGAGGAGTAGTTTTGGAACCGCATACAAATGGTATGCCTTGAAGTCTCCCCTCGAGTGATGAGAGAAGAATTGACGGAAACACCAAATCTTATAAACATAATCCATACACGTTGCCCGAGAAAGCTTAAGAAGATTTAATTACCATACTTGGGGTAAGGATTTAGAAGATGGTAGAGCGACCTGAGTATTAGGACAACATAATAAAGGCGAGTTGAGAAACTTTATTTTTGAGAAAAATCTATGCATCGGAGGTTTCTTATCCAAATGGTACCGGTGGATGTTTAATAGAAGTCATACTATTGGCCTGCTAACACTATGATTGATAAGGTGCACACCAAGCGAATAACTTAACCAGTGCGAAGGAAATTCCTGGATAAAAAAGGCAAAAACTTGTTCGCCCCTAGAGGTGTGTGCAAATAAGCTTTAAATTTATAAAACTAGAATCAAGCAAGCGAACCCGCAGTGTACGGATCGACGTAGATTAGCAAGAATTCCAGAGTATCGAACACAGGGATTTGGGTGGAACGAACTCGATCGCAGGTTATCAAGCAAGTGAATATGGGAGTTTGCAAATTATCGGGAAAACAACAATCCTAAAGATCCAAGTATCCAGCTGTGGCAATCGATTCAAGATATACTTAATGATATAAAGACAGAGTTGAGATATGCAAAGGTATACTAATGTAAGGTAATCGTACGGTGAAGTTCCAAAAACCTTATATAACTCACCTACAAGGCACTCTCTATACAGGTTGTTGAGGCTCAATATAGAAAGATTCTAAAGACGAGAATTAGCATCAAATACCCAAACCTATAATCTAAAGGTCAAGACTAACTTATCCGATTGAGGTTGTTGAGGCTCACAATCGAGGTAGAGGTTGTTGAGGCTTCACTACCACCTAGAAAAGACAAGTCTAAACTAAGTTAAAGCAAATCTTTAACTTTGGATTAAAGTAAAAGCAGGCTCGTAGACTTAAGGAAAATCACGGTTAGTTCTAGAGATTCCACGGTCGTGGAACTCAAGAACAGCCCGTGATTTAGGGTTGTCGGCGATAATTCTCTAACTCTCAGGGTCTAATCTGTTTACGATCGATCTATCATCATCTAAGCCACAACTATCAACCCTTCACCTTAGAATTGTTAAGGGTTTTTAGCCAATAACTGTCATATTGATATTGATTCAAGGATTAAAAGATAAAAGATGAAAACTTTCAAGAACTATCAATAATCTTCAAGTGAATCTCAGAATCACAATCAAGAACAAGTGTTTACCTAAAGATTCAAAACGGACCAAGCAATCACAATCTTTAGGAAAGAAGAGAAACGGGATGTCAATCCGATTCTGAATCAAACCTAAACAAGAAGAGAGATCTTCTTGCAAAATCCTCCAAGAACTTCGACCTTCCACAAACACGAAGATCACAAACAGCAACTCTTCAATATGAACTTTGATCTTCAATGAGATCTCCAAATTACCTCCAAGATGAGGGTTTTTGCGTTTTGCCGCTAAGCGAGGGTTGAAAGGTCGTAATCGAGGTGACGGAATCTTGCCTCATCCGTCTATTTTATAATGCAGGGCAAAATGTCGGCCCGGCCCAATCTTCAAAAGATTGTGGCTTCGAAACATGGCGAAAAGATTCGCCAAAATCACGGTCGTGGAATCTTTTCACGACCGTAATTTAGGGCGTGGAAACTACTACGGTTAGTTCCACGGCCGTAATATCCCCTGGAATGAACATCGAATCCTGACTTGGTTTCCACGGCCGTAATTTAGGGTAAGAGCGTGGTTTTTGGCCTTCATTCGTGCATTCCTCAATCTAAGACTCCAAATTGCTTCCAAAAAGTGTCTTCGATCTATGGACATATCAACTCAACTCTCCTTTGCTCGATTCCGTTCGGAAATAGATCCAAATCACCTATAATCAACATAGAACTCGTGTAGACATCCATATCGACAATATAGGCAATACTAGCTCACATATGCATAAAGCTCAATCAAAGACTATCAATATGAATCAAATACGATTAGAAAACGTGCCTAAAATATCACAATATTTCATGCTAACAAATAACCCCATACTTAGCACTTGCTTGTCCCTAAGCAAGGTCTTTCAAAAAGTTTTAAACAAGAGTTAGGATGAAATATGTGTACCTTCTTTTGGATGAAAGTGACTTCTAAAGAATAGATCATTCTCAAACCTTGCTTCAATCGTTTTTCAAACTTTCACACACTTGATTAGAGAGTAAAAGGCAAAGAAAACTCATGAATCAATTTAACTTCCAAACAAGCATTATAACCTTCAAATATTATCAAAATCAATCATAAGAACTTCAATTTAGATCACCAAGCCATATAACATTCTTTTGATCTTAAGGACTTTCAAAGAAAAGGTCTAGAGTATGGAAGGGAAGGGAAAACTTTAAGGGAGAGTGGTGCATAAATCCGGGAAAGTGGACAACTACCTTCTTCTTCTTTTGCGGTTTCCGCAACACTTCACTTAGAGCTTTGCTCTCTTCTTTTTCGACTTTACTTTTGGAGTTATGGATAGAGGTGCACAAAAACCGAAGCCTAGGAGATTGGCGTTTCTCAAAATTGCAAGAGATGCCTCAAACCCTTAGCGCACATACCATAATCCGCTAGGAATATCGCTCAATCCGACTTTGGCAAGACACAAACACCCGGCTATGTGAATGGTGCCGAGTTACTCATCGTCATGATTGACTTCCCCAAACTTATAATTTCTTTCTATTCGATTGATTGCAAATAATTGCTCTCATGGCCCTCCCACATCAAACATGCCTTTTTCTCATTCACTTCTCCAAATTCCCGGATAGGTAAGGGAGGCTAACATTTCAATGAGGAGCTAGATGATCAAAGAAAGAAGAAAGAAAGTATCGAATTGCCTTAATCATTTCAACAAGAAGTATAGGAACTTATAATGTGATTTCAACTTCAATCTCTCAACATGATTTAGGTAACGTTTTCACATTATAAAGTTTGCAAAAGAGGTAAAATTCATTCATTCAAATTCTTTTCAATTTACAATCCTTTTAAGCATGCAATTGTCATCAAACTCAATTCACAAGTAGTGATTATCATGGAAATCATCTCAATTCATTAGAAGCACAAAATTTTCAAAATTTTTCAATTTTTATGGGTTTTTCAAGTCACTTTTCATGCAATGCAAGAATGAAACGTGTAACATATAATGAACATGCAATGATAGTCTCGTAATGGAAGCAACATATAGAGTAGAGTTATTACAAACATTTAGTACATCCCACCCCATACTTAGGGCGAACATTGTCCCTAATGTTCACAAGAAAGAACAAAAGAAAGCAAAGGAAAAAGAAACTCACAAGTGGTGGCGGGAATGTCTAAAACAAACTGTCATGCATCGATCACTGCGGCGGCGGTGGTGGTGGGAATGGAGAGAAACTCGGATCATAGAACCGCCCAAACTGCTGGCGGTAGACGTCCCTCATCATGTGGTCGAGGTCGTCTAGGCGTCCGTCTCTAGCATCCGCTCGGATCTCTAGTGCTCCGACTCTCTTTGAAAGTCCGGTAGCCCAATCCGGCATCTGCTCGTACCATCCCGGGGGGTGACCATACCATGCGGGGGCATCGGCTGGTGCTGGTGCTGGTGGTGGCGGTGGTGCTGCTGGCTGCGTCGTGGACCAAGGAGGGGGTGTATCGTACCAAGTGGGAGGTGTAGTCATCCACGTGGGCCTCTCACTCACGCTGGCGCGGCGAGATGACGAGCCTGAAGCTCTAGCTGGGCGTGGAGAGCGTCTAGGTACATCCGGGGCCGCTTCCGGCTGATCCGGAAACGAGCCAAACTCCTGCTCCGCTCCTCCACCACTCTCGTACTGCTCTCCCATCTCCTCCTCATCTACAACTGGCGGTGGAACGTAAAGGGGAGCTCCTAGCCTGTTCGCATGCATCGCAGCGAACGTCTCCTTCCAATTGTGGCGTCCCGCCACAATGGAATACTCCGGCAGCCACTCAATACCCCTGCCTGTCCTACTCTCCCAGGGCATGCCCGCATAAGGCGGACCTCTATGTGTGGGGAAGATGAGTCCCCTAACCATGAACGCATGTAATCCTAGAGGTACGGCGGGTATGCGGGTGCAACCAGAAAAATCCACTCCGAATGTCCTAGCTATGTGGGTCACTATCCCTCCATAACCAATGTTCCCCTTCCTCTTGTTCTTCAATTTACTCATTGTAGCCGCCAAAAGAGTAGCACAATCTGCGCGGCGACCGTAGAGCATACAGTATAGCAGGAATAGTTCATCCGTCTTGATCTTTTGGGGCGTCTCCGTCCTAGGAAAGAGACACTCCGAAAGAACACGGTGAGCTATCTTCAAGGCTAGATGGTACATCAATCTAGCCTTGGTATCAGCGGGTTGCCAACGGTCCTCGTCGGCGTAGATCATGGCTACCTCCTCCCAGAAATCCTTAGGGTAGATACCGCTAGGGAATCGACCATTGTAGGTCTCATGGAACCCGAAAATGGCTCCAAACTCAACTATACTCAACTGGTAGTCTCGATTCATGAGACGGAAGGAGACAGTCCTATCAACATGGCTGTGCTCGAAAGACGTCACAACCTCTCGGGTGATCTCCTCATAGGCATCTTCACGAATGTTCGTGAAAACGGTCAATCCGGCTCTATCCAAGAGCCATGTAAGATCGTCAACTATGTTGAGAGGATGTAGATCCTCCAACAACAAATACCTAGGGCCAATCACTGCCCTCTTCTCTATCTTCTCAAATGCAGCTAGGTGGTCATCATGTATGGTTGGGATGCTAGGGTGAGGTGGTGAAGATGGAGGTGAAGGTGAGGATGGTGGTGAGGGAGATGAGGGTGGCGGTGCCCTAGATGTGGAGGGGTTGCCCTTTCTTTTCTTATTTTGGTCCCCTTTCTTCTCCTTTATCCTTCCCGAAACTCTCCTTACGAAATCCATTTCTGTTCAAAATTACGGTCTGTTCTTCGAAAACCACGGCCGTGGAACCTCCAAAGACCGTAATTCTAGACAGAATCTTGTGAATCTCAGTAAATTGACCCAATCTCACCTCAACAAGCAGTCCTAATCTAATTTCTTCCAATCTTTATCAGTTCTTCCTAAAAATCTATGGCAAAAACGAACCAAATCCACTAGAATCGAAGAGAAGGAAATAACCTTTTTTTTCGGATTGAAAAATCCAAAATGCGGGTTTGTTGATCGTTTTCCACTCGATTTGTTGCTTGAATCTTGTTCGTGGTTGGATTTGCTGCAGTTTAGGACGAAGAATCGTTGAAAACGATTAGAAAATGAAGAATTTGGAGAGGGTTCGTGTTTTCGGTATCTAGGTCGTGGAATTGGGGAAGGATTGTGGTGTTTTTGTGACGAAGTGTGGCTTTTATACTCGCAGGCAAAATTTCAAAAATCACGGTCTGTCGGGGCATTCCACGGCCGTGGAAATGTACGGACCCGTGGTTTTGGTGATTTTTCACAGGCTTTTGAGAATTACGGCCACTGTAGCTATGACGACCGTGATTTAGACCGTGGAACCCTCTGTAAAGCTTCAAAGTCCAAATTTCGTCGCTTTTCTTTGATATTATCCCTCCTTTCTCCTTTTCCATCATTCCTACAACCAAAAACACGAACATACCGGAAGAAATCGAGGCAAAACAAAGCGAAAACGTCTATTCTAAACTAATCTATGAATCGAAAACAAAAACGAGAATGCAATACCTTGGGTTGCCTCCCAAGAAGCGCTTTGTTTAAGGTCCGTAGCTAGACCAATCTCGCACTTATTCGAGTGCGGTAGGTGCAAACTCCTCAGCTTGGAGTTCCGGCGAGTACTTCTTGAGTCGTTGGCCGTTCACCTTAAAACTTCCACTAGCTTCACCCCATACTTCAACTGCACCATGGGGGAAAATACGCTTAATTAGAAAAGGTCCGGTCCAACGAGATTTTAACTTACCTGGAAAGAGGCGAAGTCTCGAATTGAAGAGGAGGACTTGATCTCCTTCTTGGAAGTCCTTTGGAATGATATGCTTATCATGCCAACGCTTTGCTCTTTCCTTGTAGATCTTAGCGTTTTCATAGGCGTTCAAACGGAGTTCATCCAGCTCGTTGATGTCTAGGAGACGCTTCTCTCCCGCTTCCTTCATGCCGAAATTCAGCCATTTGATAGCCCAAAACGCTTTGTGCTCTAGCTCTACCGGCAAATGACAAGACTTCCCATACACAAGGTTGTATGGTGTGGTTCCTATGGGAGTCTTGTATGCAGTCCGGTATGCCCATAATGCATCATCTAGTTTCAAGGACCAATCCTTCCTAGTCCTTGAAACCGTCTTCTCTAGAATTCCCTTGATCTCCCTATTTGAGATCTCAACTTGTCCACTCGTTTGTGGATGGTAAGGGGTGGCGATCTTGTGAGTAACCCCATACTTGGTTAGAAGAGCTTCAAAGCGACGGGCTATGAAGTGAGAACCTCCATCACTAATGATCGTCCTTGGCGTCCCGAATCGCGGAAAGATGGTCTTGTTGAAGAACTTGACCACCACCATGGCATCATTTGTGGGAGAGGCAATTGCTTCGACCCATCTAGAGACGTAATCTACCGCCAATAGTATGTATTGGTTTCCACAAGAAGAAGGGAATGGTCCCATGAAATCGACTCCCCAAACGTCGAAAATCTCCACCTCCTGGATGTTGTTGAGGGGCATCTCGTTCCTCCTAGAGATATTGCCTGTTCTTTGACAAGCATCGCAACAAGAAACAAAGGATTGCACATCTTTAAATAAAGTAGGCCAATAGAATCCAGATTGCAATACCTTTGCGCTAGTTTTGCTCGAACTAGCGTGTCCTCCACAAGGTAGTGAATGACAATGACGGATGACACTTTGCATCTCATCTTCCGGCACACATCGCCGGATGATGCCATCCGGACCTCTCTTGAAGAGGAGAGGCTCGTTCCAATGGTATTCTCGGACGTCCTTGAAGAACTTCTTCCTTTGTGCGTATGACAGTCCGGGTGGTATCTCCTGGCAAACCAAATAGTTAACGAAGTCAGCAAACCATGGTTCGTTACCTTTGGAGATTACCTTGATGCACTCCTCTATGATATGTAGGTGTTCGTCCGGAAAGGAGTCATCAATGGGTAAATGGTCGTCCTCTAGATGTGTTAGACGACTCAAATGATCCGCAACAGAATTTTCCGAGCCTTTCTTGTCGCGGATCTCAAGATCGAATTCTTGTAGGAGAAGAATCCATCTAATTAGCCTTGGCTTCGCGTCTTTCTTTGCAAGGAGGTACTGGATCGCAGCATGATCCGTGTAGATAATCACCTTTGCGCCTACAAGATAAGAGCGAAACTTGTCAATAGCGTAGACAATGGCTAGAAACTCTTTTTCCGTAGTGGCGTAGTTGAGCTGGGCTTCGTCTAGCATCTTGCTAGCATAGTATATGGCGTGGGTTCGTCCTTCCTTTCGTTGCCCAAGAACAGCTCCAATGGCTACGTCACTAGCATCACACATAATCTCGAAAGGGAGAATCCAATCCGGGGGTTGGATAATGGGTGCTGAAATTAGAGCTTGCCGAATGGTGTTGAACGCATCTAGACATTCCTGTGAAAACTCAAAAACCGCATCCTTCATCAATAGATTAGTGAGAGGTTTTGATATCTTAGAAAAGTCCTGAATGAAACGTCTATAAAATCCAGCATGTCCTAGGAAACTTCTTATTCCCTTCACTGAAATTGGGGGAGGAAGTTTCTCTATGGTCTCTATTTTAGCTTTGTCTACCTCTATCCCTCTACTAGAGACTAAGTGACCTAACACGATTCCTTCCTTAACCATGAATTGACACTTCTCCCAATTAAGAACTAGGTTAGTGTCTTCACATCTTTGCAAAACAAGAGAAAGGTTAGAAAGACAATCGTTAAAAGAGGAACCGTAAACGGAGAAGTCGTCCATGAAGACTTCCATGATTTCCTCTACATATTCGGAGAAGATGGCCATCATGCACCGTTGAAAGGTGGCTGGGGCGTTGCAAAGCCCGAACGGCATTCTCCTATAAGCGAACGTACCCCAAGGGCACGTGAATGTGGTCTTCTCTTGATCATCCGGATGTATCGGGATCTGAAAGAAACCACTATAGCCGTCAAGGTAGCAAAAGTATGAATGTTGTGCTAACCTTTCAAGCATTTGATCGATGAATGGCAATGGAAAGTGATCCTTCCGCGTTGCATTGTTGAGCTTGCGGTAGTCTATGCACATTCGCCATCCAGTTACAGTTCGGGTAGGAATGACTTCGTTGTTCTTATTGGTGATGACTGTCATTCCTCCCTTCTTCGGAACTACTTGAACTGGGCTCACCCACTTGCTATCGGAGATAGGATAGATGATACCTGCATCAAGAAGTTTAAGAATTTCCTTCTTGACAACCTCCTTCATGGTCGGATTCAACCGCCTTTGAGGTTGTCTTGAAGTTCTAAAGTCCTCCTCCATTAGTATCTTATGCATGCATAGGGAGGGTTTAATTCCTACTAAGTCCTCAATAGTATAGCCTATGGCTTTTCTATGTTTCCTAAGGACAATCATGAGCTGTTCATGTTCATCTATGCTTAATTTGGAACTAACGATAACCGGGAAGGTGGAATTAGATCCAAGAAAAGCGTACCTTAGATGAGTAGGAAGTGGTTTGAGTTCCATTGCTTTCGGAGCTTCCAATGATCCTTGAGGAGCTTCCGATGTTTCCTTAGAAGTTTCTAAGGAGGTTGGATGGTTTGGAGAAGAATTAGAAGAAGTTGAAGAAGTATGCCGATCACCATCTTCCACGGCCAAAATTACGGTCTCCTCTGGAGTTCCACGGCCGTAATATCCTCTGGAATGGAGGTTGATTTTGGTCGTGGAATCCACGGTCGTGGAATACAGAGTATGACCGTGGATTCGAGTATTTTCAGCCTCATCGTGGAGTTTCTCAAACTCCACTTCATACATCTCTTCTTGTGCTCCTAAGGCTTTAATTTCCTCTTTGCACTCTTCCTCTTCTCCTACATCGGTTAGACTCATAGTAATAACCTTTTGCAAAGGATCGTTAAAGAGAATTGCACTTACCTCTTCCCTAGATAAACCTTCTTCGTCTTGGACATTGTAAATATCCTCATCAAAGATTGGCTCCTTCACTAGAGTGGAAAGAACGAATTCTACTTTCTCTTCCCCAATATCAAAAGCGAGCTTCCCATTCTTGCAATCGACCATGCAGCCAGAAGTTGCAAGAAACGGCCTTCCGAGTATGATCGGGACCGGACTATCCGCAGGAATGTCAAGCACGACAAAATCAATGGGAACAAAGAACTTGCCTAGCTTGACCGGGACGTCTTCTACAATGCCGACGGGGCGAGTAATGGATCGATCCGCCATGTATAACGTCATCTTCACCGGTTTAGGGTCGCCTAAACCGATCTTCCTGCACAATGCAAGTGGTATGATGCTCACACTTGCTCCCAAGTCACATAAAGCGTCATATGTGACCTCTCCCACTCCAATGGGAATGCAAAATGACCCCGGATCTTTCAGCTTTGGGGGCATTTTCTCCTTCATAGTCTTGATGAGATCCGAAGAATCCGAACTCATCTTGACTTCACCAAAATCTTCTAGCTTCCTCTTGTTAGAGAGGAGCTCCTTCAAGAACTTGCCATAAGCCGGCATACCTACAATGGCATCAATGAAAGGTATATTAATATGCAGCTTGCTCATGAGTTCTATAAACTTACCAAATTGTTTATCTAGGCGCGCTCGCGCTCTAGATTGAGGGAACGGTAGGGGAGGTTTGAAAGCTGGAGGAGGAACATAGACGTCTTCCTTCTCCTTCCCCTTTTCCTTGCCCTTCTCTACGGGGACTTCAACGAATGTAGGCTGCGGATCGGTGGTAGTCATTCCGCTCCTAGTTGTAATCGCCATTACCCTTCCCTTAGGGTTGTCCTCCGTTTTTCCTGGAAGTTTCCCTTGATTTCTAGGAACTTCCTCCGCATGGTTGAACATTTGGTTTTCCAAAACCTTTTGAGCTTTGTCAACCTTAGAAATTTGATCATCAACCTTGATGATGCGGTTCTCCAACCCTTGAAGCTTTCCCAAGATTGTTTCCAACATAGGATCCGGCTTCTCCTTTCCCGTATTGTTTCCTCCATTTGATGATTGCCCCTGGCTTTTCAAAGGAGTAGAGGAAGAAGAGGGTGGAGTTAGTGAATTGGAATTGGAAGGATAGGAGTTACCGGAATTTTGTTGATTGGAGCGCCAATTGTTGTTGTTCGAACCCCGATTGTTGTTCCAATTGTTGTTGTTCCGGTTGTTGTTGTTTCCATTCCAATTGTTATTCCGGTTATTGTTCCGGTTATTGTTGTTGCGGTTGGTGTTATCACCGCCGTTGTTGTTGCCCAAATAGCCAACATCCTTCTCTTGTTGCTTTGGGAAGTTGGTCTTGATAGTCTCCTTCAACTCTTTGATCTCATTGTTGAGGGAGAAAATCTGATTTTGAGCTTCATGTGTGAGCTTTGCTCCTTGCTCCACACGATTTCCCTCCACTTTCCGGTGGGAATACTTCTCTATGACTCTTGCCTGCTTCTCAATGAAGTCCCAAGCGTCATTTTCTCTCATGTCCATGAACGTTCCACATGAGAGGGATTGGAGGTTGAATTGCGTTCCCGCATCCAGCCCTTTGTAGTAAATCTCCAGTAAGGCAAGCTTGGATATGCCATGATGAGGGCAATCCAAGAGCAAATCCTGAAACCTTTCCCAAGATTGAAACAAACTTTCGTTAGGTCTCATAGAAAAAGCATTAATCTTACCTCTAAGTTCCGCCGTTTTGGATGGCGGAAAGAATTTGGTGAGAAACTCTGCGGAGAGGTCTTCCCATGTTTCTAGTTTCCCACTAGGAAGAGCTTGGTACCAAGATAGCGCTTTCCCTTTCAAGGAGAAAAAGAAAGGTTTGAGCTTATAGTTGTTGGTAGTAGCGCTCTTCGGTCTCATCGTCTCCATCATACACTCAAAGTTTTGCAAGTGTTGGTGTGGAGATTCAGTGCTTGTACCGCCAAACTGACTTTGGCGAACAAGAGTGATAACTTGAGGGTTAAAGCTAAACCCTTGTACATCTTCAGCATCAAAATTCACACCTAAGCGGCGTGGTTGTTGTGTCGGATCCATCCGCTGGCCAAGAGTTCTCGGCTCATTATCCACACGTTCGACCCTCGCGTTCCTAGGTGGAATGCGGCGGTTAGCAGCTCCTTGTGGATTGAAAGGATTTATATTGATCGTGGGATCAATCTCTTCTAGCGGAGGCATGGAAGAATCACTATCATCGGTGGATGAGTGGTTTCTTCTTCTAGACCTTGTTCTCCTTCTCGAGGACTTCTTGCCCACCTTATCTTCAAGATCGCTCATTTTTATCTTCATTTGGACGATCATGTCTTGTAGACCGTTAAATTGAGTTTGATGACGATCCATCTCATCCTGGAGGAGAGTCTCATTCCATCGGAGTTGAGCTTCTTTCTCCGCCAACTTTGTTTGAAGATTGTGCTCGTTTTCTTCAGCCATCTTCCTTTCCTTGCGCTTTTGCCTCAAGGTTTTCTCTAGCTCTTGATCAAGAGGTAAGAGATCTTTGGTGTTCCTAGACCTGCGCATGCACTCAAAGAAAAATCAAATAACGAGAGCAAGCTCCCAAGCTTGACAACCGGCTACCGGATTCGGACGAAGCCAAATCCCCGGCAACGGCGCCAAAAACTTGTTCGCCCCTAGAGGTGTGTGCAAATAAGCTTTAAATTTATAAAACTAGAATCAAGCAAGCGAACCCGCAGTGTACGGATCGACGTAGATTAGCAAGAATTCCAGAGTATCGAACACAGGGATTTGGGTGGAACGAACTCGATCGCAGGTTATCAAGCAAGTGAATATGGGAGTTTGCAAATTATCGGGAAAACAACAATCCTAAAGATCCAAGTATCCAGCTGTGGCAATCGATTCAAGATATACTTAATGATATAAAGACAGAGTTGAGATATGCAAAGGTATACTAATGTAAGGTAATCGTACGGTGAAGTTCCAAAAACCTTATATAACTCACCTACAAGGCACTCTCTATACAGGTTGTTGAGGCTCAATATAGAAAGATTCTAAAGACGAGAATTAGCATCAAATACCCAAACCTATAATCTAAAGGTCAAGACTAACTTATCCGATTGAGGTTGTTGAGGCTCACAATCGAGGTAGAGGTTGTTGAGGCTTCACTACCACCTAGAAAAGACAAGTCTAAACTAAGTTAAAGCAAATCTTTAACTTTGGATTAAAGTAAAAGCAGGCTCGTAGACTTAAGGAAAATCACGGTTAGTTCTAGAGATTCCACGGTCGTGGAACTCAAGAACAGCCCGTGATTTAGGGTTGTCGGCGATAATTCTCTAACTCTCAGGGTCTAATCTGTTTACGATCGATCTATCATCATCTAAGCCACAACTATCAACCCTTCACCTTAGAATTGTTAAGGGTTTTTAGCCAATAACTGTCATATTGATATTGATTCAAGGATTAAAAGATAAAAGATGAAAACTTTCAAGAACTATCAATAATCTTCAAGTGAATCTCAGAATCACAATCAAGAACAAGTGTTTACCTAAAGATTCAAAACGGACCAAGCAATCACAATCTTTAGGAAAGAAGAGAAACGGGATGTCAATCCGATTCTGAATCAAACCTAAACAAGAAGAGAGATCTTCTTGCAAAATCCTCCAAGAACTTCGACCTTCCACAAACACGAAGATCACAAACAGCAACTCTTCAATATGAACTTTGATCTTCAATGAGATCTCCAAATTACCTCCAAGATGAGGGTTTTTGCGTTTTGCCGCTAAGCGAGGGTTGAAAGGTCGTAAGCGAGGTGACGGAATCTTGCCTCATCCGTCTATTTTATAATGCAGGGCAAAATGTCGGCCCGGCCCAATCTTCAAAAGATCGTGGCTTCGAAACATGGCGAAAAGATTCGCCAAAATCACGGTCGTGGAATCTTTTCACGACCGTAATTTAGGGCGTGGAAACTACTACGGTTAGTTCCACGGCCGTAATATCCCCTGGAATGAACATCGAATCCTGACTTGGTTTCCACGGCCGTAATTTAGGGTAAGAGCGTGGTTTTTGGCCTTCATTCGTGCATTCCTCAATCTAAGACTCCAAATTGCTTCCAAAAAGTGTCTTCGATCTATGGACATATCAACTCAACTCTCCTTTGCTCGATTCCGTTCGGAAATAGCTCCAAATCACCTATAATCAACATAGAACTCGTGTAGACATCCATATCGACAATATAGGCAATACTAGCTCACATATGCATAAAGCTCAATCAAAGACTATCAATATGAATCAAATACGATTAGAAAACGTGCCTAAAATATCACAATATTTCATGCTAACAGGCGGGTTTTACTAAATTTAATTAAAGTGTTGAGATGAGGATGCCTTATGGAATTTAGGCAAGAGTACAAAGTAACTGAAGTTCCAACACGGAATGGGTGGTTATGATTAACTGACAGTTAAGGACCGTTTGGAGGAAGAAATGTTATAAGATGAGTCACCTAGTAGAAGAGTTCACAAGACAAGCATGAGAGACCATCATGTGGTTGACATTATTGCCTCGGGTAGACTTATTACCACACCTCAAGCATTTGGAGTTATGAACACGTCAAGATTGTAAATAGATCAAAGTACGGATTTATAGGTCAGCGTGAGGTGCCCTACGTCAGAAGTCAAAGGAGATGGTGCAAGGAAAACCACATTGAGTAGCCCTGACGAGTAGTAAGTAGAGTTCTGAAGAGACCTCAGTGAATTCCGATAAATTTTAAGACCACACGTCCAATCCCTCCAATGAGGCGTGATCGGTGAGTGATTCTTAAGAGTTCCTAGACGGATTATGAAAACCCAATGGGGGGTCGAGGATCATAGTTTTAACAAATATGAACGGTTTATCTCGAGGTTTTGAATAGCCAATACTCACGGCTAGAGTACAACCTTTTCTTTACTATAGTAAATCACCTCTGGACGGACGGCCGGTTGGAAAAGAATCTTGTTGCTATACAGGGGAAGCGACAAGCGAGAGCTGGAAATTATCCTGACTAACAGAGGACACCAGTAGGATAGTTGGGTGGCGACAAAGTGAACAAAGTAGCACAACGGAAGTGTGGTGGGCCCATATAACTCGATGTTATGATAACTATAACCCAAGTTAAGGAACTATGAACCGATATTGACACCTTTCCCTAGAGCGTGAATTGAGTATATCAAGTTGAAAGCCTAACCAAAGGTAGGTGATAAGTCATCATGGGAGAAGCGGTCCAACTAAGCCATATTACGGGGACAAGACCAAGTGAGTTGTATTACAATGAGCATTAGGCACTTAGTGAATTGCTGGGATATGTCTAAATCATGGTTTCAGAGTTGATAGTCGGGATCTTCCGAAAGGTAGAAGCAAGTGGGCCCAGCGGAAGGAATAAAGTTTTATAATTATTTTACAGTAGAGTCATCAACAGATATGGAAGGGGGGTTTATAATAGAAAACTGTTGGAATCTTAAGGAGGATTGAGAAATTAGTTATCGACCATCACTCCTAACCATACTAGAAGGTGTACACATAGTGTTCAAGATTATCAATTAAAGGAAATACACACTAGATCCGGGACATGTCATCAGCTATGAGAAGCTGACAGCTGAGCTAAATCATATTTTATGGAGTACCAGTAGTCGTCCTAGAGCACAGTACTAGACGTCGACCGTCTAAGGATATACCGATATTGAAGATCCAGTGGCCTAGACGAGAAGCCGATGAGGCTACATGAGAGACGGAAGAGAGCATTAGGTGTAGCTATCATAAGTTCTTTGTGGAGGTGGCCGCTACTTCAGTATCGACGAGTTAGTACTCGGATTTTGTTTGGTGTGACCTACATGATTATGTTTTGACTTTGAGTTTTTGTGATTTCATGTGCTAGTGGACTAGGATAATTGAGTGGATGTTACGTGTTAGAAAATTTGAGTAAAATTTAGTAGAAACCGAGTTAGATTCTCCTTTTTAGGGAAGCCATTTGATTAGATACCCTTATTCGAAGTTTCGGGACGAAACTTATTTTAAGGGGGTACTGATGTAATATCCGAAAATTTTTTCTTCATACAATTCCGAGTCAAACTGGATTTTTATCCGATAAACTTTTCTTTTCACCTAAATTCCTGTTTCATCACAAATTCTATCATTTCATGTGAGACCTTTTTCTCACATAAAATGATAACAAATTAACTTTAAACCCTAAATGTCAACCATGAGTTCACATTCTAGACGAGATCATGACGATGCCACCCGACAAGTTTTGACAAGGTCATGACGAGGCCATGACAACGTCACCGACAAGCTTAGGGCAAAGCCATGACAAACTTTTATAAAGACCTTGAACTAAACCTTCATCCCATTTCTCCCTCTTTTATTTCAGCCCACTCACTTCCAAAATACTTCAGCCAACAACCCTCCTAGTGAGCCCACTTCTCGTAGCTTGCTTCAGCCCAACCGTGAGAAAGGCCAGTACAAAGCCCACAACAGCCTACCGTCCAGCCCCACCAGGTTGTCGCTTGGATATGTCAGCAACTGATGGAGTAACGCTGAAGATCTGGAAAATGGAATAAAGTGAATCACTTAACTATTAGCTAATAACCGGTCTGTGTGCCAGCATGATGATTGTTTATTTTATCTTGAGTGTGATTGTGCTATTCTTATTCCATTTATATTTGGATTGTTAGCTAACGGTTATTCTGTGTTGTAGTTTTTGTAGAGATAGACAGTTGCAGAGAGATCCGGAAAAGATGGTCAGCCGGGTCCACGTACTCATTATATAGGGACGGGGAGTCTTTCTTTCGGCATGCATGTTACATATATGTATATGTTTTGTAAGGCTGACACGTGTGTGCATTGATGTGATAAAATATTATGTTTTAAAATTGTTTTAAATACATTTGTGCCTTGTTGTAAGATCCTAGTAAAATTGTTGTTAAACCAAGGTCATGACCCATTGTGAGGTCCTAACCAGTAGTTTCCCGAGTTCCGAGAACTTGGGGTGTTACAAAATAACTATGTCAAATGATAAAAAATAGAATAAACCATTACTAAATATAAAGAATGAAAATAAGCAAGACAAAAAGCAAAAAGATCAAATAATATGATAATTGGAGAAATGTAGATTCTAGAGATCAAAGTATCGAGTTGTGATTTTTTATTCAAGACTTGTATAAACTTTGACAAGGTTGTTATCGCTATGGAAAAGTGTTTCTAAGGTGGGAATGATGACGGTGGAGGTCTCTCAAACTAACTATCCCAAACCAAAGCTCCTATCACCGGGTAAGTCTCAAGAGTCAAAGGAAAGGAATAAAAACTCAAACCAACCACTTAACCTAAGAGTCAAGAAGTAACCTTTACTGGGTAAGTCTCAAGTTAAGCTCAATCAGGCAAGGAGAATGCACACTCAAACTCAATAAAGGCTAAACCTTTTTACCTAGCACTCATCATCTTTGGCAATCAAGAAAGGGAGTCACCAGATAGGGCTCTTCCAAATCTTATATGTAAGCTTGAACGCTCAACAAGGCTAGGATTTGGGCAGTCTATAACCTAAGCATAAAGATATAAAAAAAAACGGATCAGCAAAAGAAATCACGGGTTGTTCTTCGTAGAATCTCGGTTGAGATTCCTGAAGAACGAATCGAGATTTGACTACTTTAAGGCTAACCAACTCTCAGGGTCCAATCCAAACTTTAAGGCTCAGTTTATCATCATCTATACCACAACCATCAACCAATAGCCCTAGAATCGCAAGGTTTTACCAAACAACACACATATTCAAATCAAGAAAAATATATGAAATAAAAAAACTCTTAAATGTCTTTAATATCCAAAAGCAAAAGCAAACGAATAACAAAGATCCAATCTTGGGTCCAAAAGAAAAGAAATCAAGAACTAGTCTTCCTCTCCAAGAAATCTTCTAATCTTCTCAATCCAAAGTGTTGTATCCGTCTTCTATTAAGGTAGAAAGCCAACTTCCGTGGAGCGTGCCTTCAATGATGAAGGTTATGAGATCAATCGTGCGATCTTGGGCCAATTTAAAGATAAATCGCGATCTTGGGCGGAATAAGTGTTCGCTCCAAACGGTGTGTGCAAGCTTTAAATTTATAACCCTAGACTTCAGCTTAAAACAAGGATGCGAACCCGCAGTGTACGGGTCAATCGTAGTAAAAAGCAAGAAATTCCAGGGGTCGATCACAGGGACTCGGTGAAACAAAGTTAATAACGGTAAGCTTCATGAATACTAACCACAAGAGCAATTAACACAATCAAAGATGAATAAGAAGTTAATAAAGCAAACATGCAATTCTAGGGATTAAAGCGTCTAGTTGTGGTTCCAACTCAAGATCTAAAGATAAGCGGACAAAGCTGAGATTTTTTGCAAGGGGAAGGCGTTACTAAAGTGGAATAGATCACCGGGTAAGTCTCACTACTCACTAATCCTAAACCGTAACTCCTATTACCGGGTAAGTCTCAAGGAATTAAGATAAAGAACTATAACCTCAAACTAACACACCATCTAAGGGAATAGAATCAACCTTTACCGGGTAAGTCTCAGGCTAACTCACAAAGATGGGATGGAAGCACACTCAAACCCCAATAAAGGATAAACCTTTATTACCTACGCTTATGATCGTTGGTACACAAACTAAGGAATTATTGGGTAAGTCTCATCCTAAGCTTGCATTGGATCAGGAAAGGTGTAATAAGGATAGGATTTGGCAAACTCTAACACTTAACTCTCAGTTTAGGATCAGATAAGTCACCTCGGTCAGCCAAATTCCACCCCGGCCGAGATGTTCATCGACTGAGCGAGATGTTTAGGGTTATGGTTAAAGACTCGAACTTTCAGGATCCTACTGGAATCTAAGATTATTCTATCATTGTTTTTCCCACAACCTTCAGCCAATCACCCTAGAATCACACAAGGAAATTAGCCACTCATCATCATCATGAAAGTATTAATCAAATATATGGGAAGAAGGTGAATATTTGAACAAGAAGAATTCAATGAAAAGACTTCAATAACTGAATGAAATATCACAACAAAGCGTTCCTTGGATAGCAATCCAACAAGAGAAGACAACAAGGAAGGGAATCAAAGACAATCTTACGAAACCCTTCAAAAAGCTATAAAAGCTATGATCTTCAATCTTCCTTCAACCTTCAAAAAGGTTGTTCAAATCTCCCAACTGGAGTATGGCTGCTGCGTGACTTCCGGTGTCAGCGGGCCGTATGCGAGATCTCCTCGTAAGCAAGATGTTGGATTTGTGGAAATCCAACCCTTTTTATAGGAAAATAACCCTCCAAATATAAAATATCTTAAAAAGATCTTCCCCCATAAAGATAGGTAAAATATAAGATCTTCTTCCTTCCAGGAGCCAAGCCCAAAAATATAAGATCACCTTCCAAAGATAAAAGATCTCAGCCAAGAATAAAATATTCTCGCCGCGTCCTAGGTGTTCGCCTCGGTCGAGTCGGCGTCTCTGGATCACCTCGGTCGAGATGAATCTCTGGTCAACCGAGGTGAGTCACAACTGAATGTGAAATCTCTCAAAACTGGTCCAAAGTGAATCTTTAATCCATGGCTATGCTTCATGGATGGTTCCTTATGCTCCTTAATGTAGCTCCAATGACTCCATAGCTCTATTTGTTCCTTTTTGATGCAAAACGTGCCATTTTACCTACAATTACAGCAAAACTAGGTGTAGACCTCGATTCCCGCAGAGGTAGATGAAATGGTAATATAATCACATAATATACATACAAACATGCAAATTATGAAAGATAAAACGTCCAAACAAACCCCAAAATATAGACTATAATTCATGCTATCAAAATACCCCATACTTGGCCCTTGCTTGTCCCCAAGCAAGTTTCGCATATAGAAGACAAGATAGAATGGATTATAAGTCATGAAAATCAATGAAAAGTCTTTCAAAAACATTTTTATGGTGTGCAACAATCATAGATCACTCTAAGAGAATACTTCACGGAATTTAAAATCAAAATATGATCAAAACATTTTATAAATATGGGAAAGTTGTTCATCTTTGCATAAAACCATGGAGTGCATAACAAGTCATAATTATCAAAATTAATCATGTATAATCCAGTTTAAACCACTAAGTCAATCAACAAGCTCAAGGTCTCAAGGGCTTCCCAAAAGAAAAGGTTAAGAAATGTGTAGGGTAGGGATGTATGTAAGGTTATGTGGTGCTAGAATCCGGGAAAAGGATGAACTTCACTTCCACTTTGACTTGCAACATCTTCCACCAATAAGCTTTGCTTATTCCACTTTTTTTCTTTTTACTTTACTTTTTGGGATGCATGGACAGAGGTGCACAATAACCGAAGCCTAGGAAATCCGCAATCATCAATTTCTTGAGATGCATCAAACCCTTGATGCACATACCATGACCCGTTAGGAATATCGCTCAATCCGACTTTGGCAAGACACAAACACCCGGCTATGTGAATGGTGCCGAGTTACTCATCTTCATGATTGACTTCCCCAAACCTATTATTACTTTCTAACACTTTCACTTCCAGCCAACTTCTCAATTTTAACTTCACTTGCTTTCACCACTTCGCTTGCTTCCAAATTCCCGGATAGGTAAGGGGAAGCAAAATGTATATGAGGGGCTAAGCATGATCAAGAAGAAGAAGAGAGAAGAATGAATTGCCTTGGTCTTTCCAGGAAGAAAGTGAGAGAACTCATGATTTGGTGTCAACCTTCAAATTCAACATAATTTAGATAAAACAAAGTATTAAACATGCCAATAGTTTCAAACAAAGCATTTAGCAACTTAAACATATTATAAAACCTTTCAAACACATAAAGAATTTAAAACCAGTCAGTAAGCAAGATCTTCACTGAGATCATATCCAAATAAGTAACACAAAAATAATTTTCGAAAACTCTCAGTTAACCCACCTCGGTCGAGGTGTTCTTGGGTCAACCGAGGTGAAACGCCTCGTTTGGCCAAGATTGACTCGGTCGAGGTCAAAAAATTTTTTTTTTTTTTAAACCATTTTTTTTTCAGTTTCGACGTTTTTCTCAATCAAATAACCTATAAATATGCATGCAATCAAGTAGTCATCAAATAAGTACATCGAATACCCCATACTTGGGACACACTGTCCCAGTGGGTCAATATAAGTCTAGAAACAAGAGTACTCACCGGATAAATAGCTGAACTGCATAAAAATAGAATAAAGAAAATCCTGCAGCTCCTCAATAGTCGTCATCCGGTGGTGGTGGTGGTGGCACGTACGGATACTGAGTCGGGTCGAATGGATGACCCATGATGCGCTCGAACTGAAGCTGGGCCATGATGTGTTGATAATGCTGCCGCTCCTGCATCTCACGGAAATCCACCGACAAAGCAGCATACGAATCAATAACCTGATCTGTCAAGTCATCAATCCGTCCGTGAGCATCCGGATCTCTCACTCCGCGTCTTCTGCGTCTAGCAGGTCTAACCGGAGAAGTCTCAGCTGGTGCAGGCTCAGTCTCATCATCATCATCCAGATCTGTGATCGGCGGCGCGCTCGTCCCTGCAGTATCTGTCCCTGTATCCATCGGGACTCCACCATCTCTCTCATCAACTGTATCCTCGTCATCAGCCTCCTCCTCCTCCTCCTCAGCTGGGGCACCTGCTGCCTCCCTATGATCCTCCATCAGTGGAGCCCAAGCTGTCTGCCAATAATGCGGGTCATAAACGGTGAACTGGGCAGACCATCGGATCCCCTGTGGTGCAGTCAACTCCCACGGCATAGCAACATATGGAGTGGTCAGACCTCGGGGAACTAGAATCCTCCGAGTGATCATCTCCTGCAATCCAAGCGGCTTCGGAGCCGCCACCATCGTACAGGCACTAAGGTCCATGGCATGAAAAGCAGCTATGTGGGTGACAAGCCCTCCGCAGCAGATGTCTCCCTTCGCTTTGGCCTTGATCTTGTGCAGGTCCTCTGCCAAGATCAAGCCAAAGTCTGGGAAACCCCCCGTAACCATACAGTACAGACTGAAAAGCTCACCCTGTCGGATCTTCTGGGGCGTCTCAGTACGCGCCAGAAGTGTCTCGCTGAATATCCTATGGGCTAACCTAAAGGCTAGGTGGAAGATGACCTTCTCCTTGGAATCTCCAGGGCGCCATCTATCTGCGTGCTCAGTAATATGGGCTATCTGCCCCCAGAACTCCCTAGCTACAGATCGGGAAGGGAAGTCAGTGGCGGTGGGCTCAGGAAAGCCGAAGATGTCTCTCCAAACCTCGAGGGGTACTATGAAGTTCCGGTTCATCAACCGGTACTTCACAGACTGCTCTGTGGGAAGGTAGGTGAAGGAGCTAACGAACTCTAAGGTCGGCTCCAAGTAGGCTGGGGCTCGGATCTCAGTAAACTGATCCAGCCCGACTGTGGTAATCATCTTCCTAAGGTCTCCATCTACCCCTAGGCAATCAAAAGCTGACACGTCAAGGAAACGTGGTGCAATCACTGGACGGCTAGCTATACGCTCATAATCTACCCGACATCTCTCGTGGATCACCGGGCGGTAAGGTCGGGAAGAAGAGGAAGGAGGGGAAGGTGAGGATCTATCTCTGAGGGCAAGGCGACGTTCGGAACTCATTTTCTCTCAGCTACTGTCAGATCACCTCGGTCACTGACAACACTCAGGAATCACCTCGGCCGAGGTGCAGTTCGACTGGACCGAGGCGTAAACAGTTCGCGATTCAACTCTCAGAAATCCAGTTCTTTTCCCCCAAAAATCACTACAATTGCTTCCTATGGGGTACTTAAGCCTTTTCTCAGCAGATTCAAGGGCAACCAAAGCCCAAATCGAAACGAATGAACGAGTTAGGGTTTCAACTGTTTTTACCTCGTTTCGGCCGATTCGTTCGATTTCTTCGCAGATCTATGCTTGCAATGGGATCCTCTACCCTTCAATCGCAGTTTGGAAGCGGAAATCTTCGAAAACGAGCATGATTTGAGGAATTGAGGTGAGGAGGCGCCGCGGTCGAGTTGAAGTCGGTAAAAAAGTGAAAAATAAATTTTTCCCCCTTTTATACTGTTCCTGGAACTACTGTCACCTCGGTCGAGATGGTCTCGACTGGACCGAGGTGGTACTGACCGAGGTGGTTCTGCTGAAACCCTAGTCGCCTCGGTTGCTCAAGAATCAACTCGGTCGAGGTGGCCTCGACTGGACCGATGTGTCTCAGTCAAACTTCGTCTTCTTGAATTCTTGAACTTCTGTACTTCCAGTTATGCTCCTTCCTTAGATGTCTCCTGTTATCTGTCTAGGACGCCAAAAACAAATAAAACAAAGCAAAAGCAAACTATCTAAGCTAGACTAGAAAACGGGAAAAGAATGCAATACCTTGGGTTGCCTCCCAAGAAGCGCTTGGTTTAAGTTCGCTAGCTGGACCATAATGCGTCATCAAATGAGGTATATCGGTGCAACCTCCTCAACCGGAGTTTCCGGTTGGTACTTCTTAAGTCTATGACCGTTGACCTTGAAGCTTCCGCTAGTTTCGCCCCATATCTCAACTGCACCATGAGGAAAAACATGTTTCACAACATAAGGTCCGGTCCATCTTGATTTCAACTTACCTGGAAAAAGGCGGAGGCGGGAGTTGAAGAGTAGAACTAAGTCTCCTTCGTTAAACTCCTTTGGGACGATACGCTTGTCATGCCATCTCTTCGTCCTTTCCTTGTAGATTTTGGCATTCTCATAAGCGTTCAAACGCAGCTCCTCCAGCTCGTTGAGTTCTGATAACACGATTTATAGCATAGTTTTAGGTGCACATTTAGGTAGAATTCTCGCTCAATCATGCATTATCTAGCACTGGTCCAATACGTTTTGCACTCAAAACATGTATTTTGTCGAGATAGACGTCTACACGGACTTGTGTGCGTTTTGTAGGTATTTCGGGAAGTTTCGAGCCAAAACGACACGTTTGAGGGTCGCTCATTTAGAGGACACGTTTCCAAACTCATTAGAACGCAAGGCAAGGGCTGAGAAAGACTCAAGGAACCTTGCCAACACAGGCCATGCACCAAACCACAGCCTAATGATCCAAGGCGAAGTTTCTGCACAGAATCACGGTTCTCTGAAAAACCACGGCCGTGGAAATGACCGTCGATTTTGCCAGATTCTCGTGACAGCTGTGCCACGACTCTCATGGCCAGCTCATGAAGAATTGGTTATAAAAGTGGTCCTTGATAGTTGTTAGAGGCAGCTGGGATTTGGGTAGTTTGAGAGCAGCTCACATATTCTCCATTTTTCTTTGACAAAATATATTCCAAGAAGAAGAAGGACTTTTTCTAGGAAGGAAAGTGCAAGAAGAAGAAGAAAGGAGCCATTGCCATTGAAGAGGAGAGGAGAAGACACACTTAGCTCTTGTATTTTCGGATTTATTTCTAGAAGTTTTTGAACTCTTGAACCTTCCTTTGGAAGGGTTGTAAGTCGTTCTAATTTCATCTTCAGATTTAGATTGTGTTTGAAGTTCATTTGTTCATCTTCTTTCTCTCATTTTCTTGCAATGGATGTTATGAATCTATGCTTGTTTGTTTTGATTTCTAATATGAATGTTGTAGGCTAGATTGATGTGATTCTAGGGTAAGGAAAGGATGGTTATGGCTAGATCTATTATAGGACGAACTTAGATTTACCTTTGGATGATTTTTGTTTATGAACGTAGCTACTGTTAGGAATCACGGGTAGTTCTTGAAGAACCACGGTCGTGGTTTCTGTAGAACAAACCGTGGTTCTTCCTGGTTCGAAGGATCTTATCTTAGGTTCATAAAATTGTTGAAACCCTAAGTTTTTGCTGAGTTTAACCTACCCTAGGGTGTCCTAGTGTAGCGACTAAGTGTTAGGAGAGACTTACCCGGTAATCCTTGCCCTTAGAATCTAAAATAGCAAAACCTTAGGTAATGGTGAGCCTAATAAGCCGCCATTGGATTAAATATGCTAGGATAGTTGATTAGGACTTCCCTTTCCGAGACTTACCCGGTGAGGATAGGTTAGATCCCTAATTTAACAATCCGGTTTGTGTTAAATTCCTCCCCTTAGGTTCTTAGAGACTTAACCGGTAATGAGACCTTAGGTGTGGATTAGTTGGATCATGAGACTTACCCGGTAATTGATCCCATTTTAGGAACACTTAATCCCAACATATCATAATCAATCCAAAGAATGAATAGATAACTTGAGTTTTATGCCATAACCGGAATTTCCAACCCCTAGAATCCGTCTTCCCTTTCTCTTGATCAATATCTCGTTTGACTCGTTTATTTGTGCTGATTTTTGGTTTGGTTTATTGCCTTGCATGAGTTATGACCCTTGCTTGATGACCATAAAAACCAACAAAAAAATTGAGTTTTCCATTTTCTTTGTTCCTCATCTTATCTTAGCCTAGATTTACACTATTTTTGATCATTGCTTGACTCGATTTCACCTTAGTCTTTGAGTTCGACCTCGGAATACTTACCTTTCTACATAACGATCTGTACACTGCGGGTTTCGCTAGGTAGTTTAGGATTTAGTTCGAGTTTATAAATGTAAAGCTTTTTGTGCTATATTTCCTAGCGTGACAAGTTTTTGGCGCCGTTGCCGGGGACTAGGTCTAGATTGAGTCATTTCGTGATTGTTGGTAGTGTAGATCTTTCTTGTTGCTTTTGATCTCTCTTTGGTGTGTGTCTTTGCTTTTCAGGACATCATCTTACGCTTTAGGTGTATGCGAAGATCTCGTGGCAAGGATTTATCTCCATTCGATCCCGAACCGGAGAAAACCCTTAGATCTAGATCCAAGAGCATTCGAAAAGAGAAAGAGATGGCCGGTAGGAATCTCCAAGCTGAGTTGGATGAAGCCTTAGAGCAAATTAGGCTAAGAGATGAGCTCTTGGAGGAAGAAAGGAGACTTGCCAATGAGAGGCAAGAGGCAACTAGGAGGGAGATTGAGGAGATTAGGCAAGAACTTGTGCAAAGGGAGCTTAACCGTCAACAACCTCCTCCACCTCCACCACAACCGCAGCCGGCGGTGAACGTTAGGGTTGTGCCCATTGCTATGGATGAGCCACAAACATTGGGGCAACGTATGGATCCGGCACAAAGAGCACACCGCCCGGGTGTGAACGTAGGAGATCCCGCAACCCATGATTACGAGCTCCGCCCTCAAGTTCTACAAATGATCCGGCATAACCAATTTGGAGGGATGGAAGGAGAGTCTCCTCACCAACATTTGATGAACTATGAGATTTTGATGGAGACTCTTAGACCGCCGAGATTGGAGAGCAACAACCATAAGCTAAGGGCTTTCTCCTTCTCTCTTAAGGACAAGGCCTTAGCTTGGTATCAATCTATTCCACAAGGGAGAGTTGGTACTTGGGAGGAGATGACAACCGAGTTCTTGACCAAGTTCTTCCCACCTTCCAAGACTACCGAATTAAGGGGAAAGATCAATGCCTTTGTGATGAGGGATAGAGAAAGTTTGTTCAAGTCTTGGGAGAGATTCAAAGACCTTCTCCTAGATTTCCCACACCATGGTATACCGAAGATTGAGCTATTGGAGATCTACTACAAGGGGCTTGATGAAGATAGCCAATTCAAGCTTCAATCTCTTTCCGGTGGGACATTTATGGAGAAACATGTAGATGATGCTTGGGAGTTTGTGGAGAAGCAAGCTCTAGTGATTGAGAAGTACTCCCATAGGAAGAGTGAAGGGAGAAAGGCGGGAGCATATGAGGTGAGCGAAGTCACCATGAGCAATTTCAAGCTTGACGCCATCAACAATGAGTTGAAGTCCTTGAGAGAGTTGTGCACTACCACCTTGAAGAGCCAAGCAACTCCTCAAGCACCTCCACGAGCCAACTTGTCTTCCAAGGAGGAAGATATGAATTATATGGGAAGGGGCAACTTCAACAATTACCAAGGCCCAAGAAATTTCAACAAAAACCGGCAATTCAACAATTACCGGCCAAACCACAACCATCCCGGGTTTTCTTACTCTAATCCGGATGGAGCCTTGAACCCTCCCGCCTCCACAAGCACAACTCCACCACAAAGAGCTTCACAAGAACCTCCACCCGGTTTTACTCAACCTTCAAAGGATAGAACCGAAGTCATGTTTGAACAATTGCTAGGAAGGTTGAGTGGACTTGAGAGTACCGTTACTTCAATTTCTAAGGCTCAAAAGGTCTTGGAAGCACAAGTCTTTCAAAAGGCGGGTGAGGCACATAGAGATCCGGGGAAGCTTCCCGGAAGAACCGAAGACAACCCAAGAGGCCAAGTTTTGGCTATCACAACAAGGAGTGGGTTGAGTATGAAGGATCCTTTGCCCAAGGACCAAGCTAAGGGGAGTCAAGTAGTGGTAGAAGAGGGAAGAAAGCAAGATGATGGAGGCAAGAGCAAGGATGTAGAGCCAACTTATGTAGCACCGCCTCCATACAAGCCACCACTACCGTTCCCACAATCAAGAGCAAGAGCTCGTTTGGACAATCACTTTGGTAAGTTCCTTGAACTAATGTCCAAGTTACATATTAACATTCCGTTCATGGATGCCATCTTAGGAATGCCGGCATACGGAAAATTCTTGAAAGAAATACTCTCCAACAAAAGGAAGTTGGAGGAGTATGGGGAGATTAGGATGACCAAGAGATCCTCGGAGTTAATCCAAACAATGAAGGAGGCAATGCCTCCCAAGCTAAGGGATCCGGGCTCTTTTTGTGTTCCGATTGAAGTAGGAGACGTGAAGTACGAAGCCCTTTGTGATCTTGGAGCAAGTGTAAGCATCATACCGCTTGCACTTAGTAACAAGGTCGGGCTAGGAGAGCCAAAACCGGTCAAGATGACCCTCTATATGGCGGACCGTTCTATCACTCATCCAGTTGGGATTCTTGAGGACATTTCGGTGCAATTGGGAGGATTCTATGTGCCTATTGACTTTGTAGTGTTGGACATTCCGGCGGATTACCCGGTTCCCATCATCCTAGGAAGACCTTTCTTAGCTACCTCCGGATGTTTAGTGGATTGCAAGAACGGGACTCTCTCCTTCAACATAGGAGAGGAGAACATCAAGTTCAAGCTGTCCACAATGATGAAAGGGCCAACCCTTGATGAAGATATCTTCAACATAGTCGAGCAAGAAGAATCTAGAGAAATGGTGAGCTCGATTTTGATCAAGGATCCCTTGGAGAAGGTTCTTACCTTGAGTAAGATGGAGGAAGACATTGAGGAGAATTGCAATGAAGAGATCAAAGCCTTGGAGGCATTGGAAGAGGAGCCAAGAGTTGGATTTGAGAGCCATGAAGAAATTGTGAACAGCTGCAAGTTCCACGGTCGAGATTTGGGTTCCACGGCCGTCAAACTCTCTGGACAACTCCGAGAAGCAAGCTTGGCAAGAACCACGGTCGTGGAAGTTGAGCCAACCGTGATTCCAACCGTGGTTTCCCCTGAATCAGCTCTTGATGATGATCAAGCTTCTAGGAGCCAAGGAGAGTCTTCATTTGCTTTGGATTCATCTCATCCAACCTTGTTTGGATCGTCTTCAACTGATAAAGGTCCTCCCTCACTTGAACTCAAACCCCTCCCCTCTCATTTAAAGTATGCATTCCTTGGTGATAATTCTACATATCCGGTGATTGTTAATGCATGCTTGAGTGATGATGAACTTGCTAAATTGCTGCATGAACTAAGATTGCATAGGAAAGCCATTGGTTATACTATTGATGATTTGGTTGGCATTAAGCCATCTTTGTGCATGCATAAGATAATGATGGAAGATAACCACAAACCCTCTATTGAACATCAAAGGAGATTGAATCCTATAATGAAAGAGGTGGTCAAGAAGGAAATCATTAAGTTGCTAGATGCGGGAATTATCTACCCTATCTCGGATAGTAAGTGGGTTAGCCCCGTTCATGTAGTACCTAAGAAGGGTGGAATGACGGTAGTAACTAATGAGAACAATGAACTAATACCAACTAGGACGGTCACGGGATGGAGAATGTGTATAGATTATAGGAAATTGAACATGGCCTCTAGGAAAGATCACTTTCCCCTCCCCTTCATTGACCAAATGCTAGAAAGATTAGCTCAACACTCTCACTTTTGCTATCTAGATGGGTATAGTGGATTCTTCCAAATCCCTATCCACCCCGATGACCAAGAGAAAACAACTTTTACATGTCCATGGGGTACATTTGCATATAGGAAAATGCCATTTGGGTTGTGTAATGCACCCGCCACCTTTCAAAGGTGTATGATGGCTATCTTTTCGGAATACATAGAAAATATCATGGAAGTGTTCATGGATGATTTCTTTGTTTACGGTTCTTCTTTTGATAATTGCTTAGCTAATTTGTCATTGGTGTTGTAAAGATGTGAGGAAACAAATCTTGTCTTAAATTGGGAAAAATGCCACTTCATGGTACGTGAAGGGATTGTGTTAGGACACTTGGTGTCTAACCGTGGCATTGAGGTTGATAGGGCTAAGATTAAAACAATAGAGAAGTTGCCACCACCTACCTCGGTGAAGGGGGTAAGGAGTTTCTTAGGGCATGCCGGTTTTTACCGGAGGTTTATTCAAGATTTCTCTAAAATCTCTAAGCCTCTCACTAACCTACTAATGAAAGATGTTGATTTTGTGTTTTCCAAAGATTGTCTTAAAGCGTTTTGTAGGTTGAAAAACGCCTTGATCTCCGCACCTATCATGCAACCTCCGGATTGGAGTCTACCATTTGAGATTATGTGCGATGCAAGTGATGTGGCCGTTGGGGCCGTTTTGGGGCAAAGGAAAGAAGGGTGCACTCATGCTATTTACTATGCTAGCAAGACGCTAGATGATGCCCAACTCAACTATGCTACTACCGAGAAGGAGTTGTTAGCGGTAGTGTATGCATTTGAGAAGTTCCGCTCGTACCTTGTTGGAGCGAAGGTCATAGTTTACACGGATCATGCGGCGATCCATTATCTACTTACAAAGAAGGATGCCAAGCCAAGGTTGATTCGGTGGATCCTTCTTCTTCAAGAGTTTGATTTGGAGATAAGAGATAAGAAGGGATCCGAGAACTCGGTGGCGGATCACCTTAGTAGACTCCCACCATTAGAGCTTGGGAAAGACAACATCCCGATAGATGACTCGTTCCGGGATGAACAATTGCAAATGGTGGAAGAATGCTTATTCCAAGTGGCTAGGGGAAGTGAGCCATGGTATGCCGACATTGTGAATTACTTGGTGTGTGAGGAAGTGCCTCCCGGATTATCATATTCACAAAGGAAGAAGTTCTTCAACGATGTAAGGCATTACTATTGGAGCGAGCCACTTCTATTCAAGAGAGGCCCGGATGGAGTGCTTAGAAGATGCATACCGGAAGATGAAATGGAGAGTGTGATCCGGCATTGTCACTCCCTACCATGTGGAGGCCATGCTAGCTCACACAAAACGTGTGCCAAGGTATTGCAATCCGGTTTTTATTGGCCTAACTTGTTTAGAGATGTGCAAGGTTTTGTAGCGGCATGTGATGCTTGCCAAAGAACGGGGAACATCTCAAGGAGGAATGAAATGCCCTTGAACAACATCCAAGAAGTTGAGATTTTTGATGTGTGGGGTGTAGACTTCATGGGACCATTCCCTTCTTCATGTGGCAATCTATTCATCCTATTGGCGGTGGACTATGTGTCAAGATGGGTAGAGGCAATCGCCTCTCCTACGAATGATGCCAAGGTGGTGGTGCGGTTCTTCAACCGAGTGATCTTCCCTAGGTTTGGAACACCAAGGGTGATCATTAGTGATGGAGGGAAGCACTTCACAAATAGGAATTTTGGAGCACTTTTGGCCAAGTATGGGGTGACTCATAAAGTGGCCACACCCTACCACCCCCAAACTAGTGGCCAAGTGGAGATCTCCAACCGAGAAATCAAGGCCATCCTCGAGAAGACGGTGTCTAGAACAAGGAAGGATTGGGCCATGAAGCTCAATGACGCACTATGGGCATATAGAACCGCCTTCAAGACACCTATTGGCACCACTCCCTACAAATTGGTCTATGGCAAGTCTTGCCATCTTCCGGTGGAAATGGAGCATAGAGCTTATTGGGCCATTAAGTGGCTAAATTTTGACCTCAAGGAGGCGGGAGAGAAGAGATTGCTTGATATCAATGCCCTTGAGGAACTCCGGTTGGAAGCTTATGAGAATGCCCGGATTTACAAGGAGAGAACCAAAAGGTGGCATGACAAGAGGATCATTCCAAAAGAGTTGAGTGAAGGAGATCTTGTCCTTCTCTTCAACTCGAGGCTAAGGCTTTTCCCCGGAAAGCTCAAATCAAGATGGATCGGGCCATATGTGGTAAAGAAGATCTTTCCCCATGGAGCTATTGAGATAGGAGGGGAGCATTGTGGAGATTTCAAAGTGAATGGACATCGCTTGAAGAAGTACATTCCGGGAGCCCCAATAGACATGATCGCCCCGCTTCACCTTGCATAAACGCTCCCGAGCTTGGTCAAGCTAATGACCTTAAAGAAGCGCTTGGTGGGAGGCAACCCATCGGTAACATTTTTCCTTCATTTTAGCTTAGATTTTTCTGTTTTTGTGTGCTTTGTGTGTTTTGTCTATTCTATGTGTGCTAGAACATTAGTGGCATTGGAAGCCTTTCTTGGAAATGATGATGATGAAACCCTCACTAATCATGGGTGGAGCGGACGCGGAACTTGGACGGCTAGCGGTGCCTAGCGCGGGTTTCAAAGCTTGAAGGATGCTTAGAGCTCCCTACCATGGTTGAAAGGATCATCCAACATCAATCCTCTTAGGAATTCACAAATACCGAAGAAAACCATTTTACATTGTGAGAACCTTCTTTCACTCTCTTTACTTGAATACCACATTGGGGACAATGTGTTTCTAAGTATGGGGTGGGGTTTGCATGATCCCTTGCATGATGAGCATCTAGGATAGGTTAATATTTGCACATATCTTGCATTGTACATACTTAAATCGAAAATTCCATAAAAATCAGAAAATTTAAATTTTTTTTGTGCTTTCTAGGCTTGGATATGATCCTAATGATGAAACTTGTCTTGTGATTGGCTATGAATGGCCTTATGTGTTGAATTGATAAATGCATATGTGGACTTGAACTACTTCTCTTGAATTCCATGAATGACTTGAGATCATGATGATTGCCTAGAATGGATTGAGTATTGAAAATCGAAATTACATGATAGTTCTTGCATACCATCTAGGAATGAATAAGGCACTTCATCTTTCTCTACTTCTCATCTTGATCATGATTGCTTGAGCACCTCAATTGATATAAAATTTGACCTCCTTTTAAAACCCATCCGGGAATAGGGGCATGCTAGTGTGTTTGAATGTGTAAAAAGCAAGTGCGGGGTGAAGATGTAATGAAAAGAATGTCGTGAATGGAATGCTGAAATTATTGTGGAAGTGTAGCCAAAATAGGTTTGGGGGCGTTGGTTTAAATGACAAGTAACTCGGTACACTTCACATAATCGGGTGTTGGTGCCTTGCCAAAGTCAAATAAGCCAATAGCCCTAACGAGCTTTGGTATGTGTGCCCGGTGTGGATGCACCTCGAAAAAGAGAAAAAGCCCGAGGATGGCTAATCACCGAGGTTTCGGCTATTGTACACCAATGCCATTGTCTCAAAAATGAGCTAAAGAAAAAGAAAAGAAAGCAAGATAGGGAAAAATATGCACTTGGGGGAAGTTGATCGAGGACAAGGAAGTGAAGTTAGTTCCATTCCCGGATTAGCATCACATACCTAGAAAATTCCCCTCCCCAATTGAAACGTTTCTTAGCCTTTTATGTCACAAGCCCTTATGACCTACTTGCATGTTTGTAAGACTTAGTAATCTAGATTGGATAGACTCTTGATCTTCTTGACATCTCCGTCCTCCCAACTCATGCATGTTTTTGAGTTAAGTACAATTGTCTTTCCATGACTTTATTGTTTGATACATAATTGATTATTCAATTGCCATTGATCATGACTATGAAGGTGATCCAATAGTAGAAGCACAAAACCAAAAAGATTTTGCCATTTTTCTGCATATATAAATCATGTCATCTCTTAGTCTATAGTTGGGAATTTGCTCGGGGACGAGCAAACCTTAAGTATGGGGTATTTTGATAACACGATTTATAGCATAGTTTTAGGTGCACATTTAGGTAGAATTCTCGCTCAATCATGCATTATCTAGCACTGGTCCAATACGTTTTGCACTCAAAACATGTATTTTGTCGAGATAGACGTCTACACGGACTTGTGTGCGTTTTGTAGGTATTTCGGGAAGTTTCGAGCCAAAACGACACGTTTGAGGGTCGCTCATTTAGAGGACACGTTTCCAAACTCATTAGAACGCAAGGCAAGGGCTGAGAAAGACTCAAGGAACCTTGCCAACACAGGCCATGCACCAAACCACAGCCTAATGATCCAAGGCGAAGTTTCTGCACAGAATCACGGTTCTCTGAAAAACCACGGCCGTGGAAATGACCGTGGATTTTGCCAGATTCTCGTGACAGCTGTGCCACGACTCTCATGGCCAGCTCATGAAGAATTGGTTATAAAAGTGGTCCTTGATAGTTGTTAGAGGCAGCTGGGATTTGGGTAGTTTGAGAGCAGCTCACATATTCTCCATTTTTCTTTGACAAAATATATTCCAAGAAGAAGAAGGACTTTTTCTAGGAAGGAAAGTGCAAGAAGAAGAAGAAAGGAGCCATTGCCATTGAAGAGGAGAGGAGAAGACACACTTAGCTCTTGTATTTTCGGATTTATTTCTAGAAGTTTTTGAACTCTTGAACCTTCCTTTGGAAGGGTTGTAAGTCGTTCTAATTTCATCTTCAGATTTAGATTGTGTTTGAAGTTCATTTGTTCATCTTCTTTCTCTCATTTTCTTGCAATGGAGGTTATGAATCTATGCTTGTTTGTTTTGATTTCTAATATGAATGTTGTAGGCTAGATTGATGTCATTCTAGGGTAAGGAAAGGATGGTTATGGCTAGATCTATGATAGGACGAACTTAGATTTACCTTTGGATGATTTTTGTTTATGAACGTAGCTACTGTTAGGAATCACGGGTAGTTCTTGAAGAACCACGGTCGTGGTTTCTGTAGAACAAACCGTGGTTCTTCCTGGTTCGAAGGATCTTATCTTAGGTTCATAAAATTGTTGAAACCCTAAGTTTTTGCTGAGTTTAACCTACCCTAGGGTGTCCTAGTGTAGCGACTAAGTGTTAGGAGAGACTTACCCGGTAATCCTTGCCCTTAGAATCTAAAATAGCAAAACCTTAGGTAATGGTGAGCCTAATAAGCCGCCATTGGATTAAATGTGCTAGGATAGTTGATTAGGACTTCCCTTTCCGAGACTTACCCGGTGAGGATAGGTTAGATCCCTAATTTAACAATCCGGTTTGTGTTAAATTCCTCCCCTTAGGTTCTTAGAGACTTAACCGGTAATGAGACCTTAGGTGTGGATTAGTTGGATCATGAGACTTACCCGGTAATTGATCCCATTTTAGGAACACTTAATCCCAACATATCATAATCAATCCAAAGAATGAATAGATAACTTGAGTTTTATGCCATAACCGGAATTTCCAACCCCTAGAATCCGTCTTCCCTTTCTCTTGATCAATATCTCGTTTGACTCGTTTATTTGTGCTGATTTTTGGTTTGGTTTATTGCCTTGCATGAGTTATGACCCTTGCTTGATGACCATAAAAACCAACAAAAAAATTGAGTTTTCCATTTTCTTTGTTCCTCATCTTATCTTAGCCTAGAATTACACTATTTTTGATCATTGCTTGACTCGATTTCACCTTAGTCTTTGAGTTCGACCTCGGAATACTTACCTTTCTACATAACGATCCGTACACTGCGGGTTTCGCTAGGTAGTTTAGGATTTAGTTCGAGTTTATAAATGTAAAGCTTTTTGTGCTATATTTCCTAGCGTGACAAGTTCCAACAGTCGCTTCTCGCCGGCCTCTTTGATGTCGAAATTCAACCATTTGATCGCCCAATACGCTTTGTGTTCCAATTCGACGGGCAAATGGCAAGACTTCCCATATACCAAATTATAAGGGGTGGTACCTATGGGAGTCTTAAATGCGATCCTGTACGCCCAAAGAACATCGTCCAATTTCATGGACCAATCCTTCCTCGTTCTAGAGACGGTCTTCTCCAAAATTGCTTTGATTTCTCTATTCGAGATCTCGACCTGTCCACTGGTTTGAGGGTGATAAGCAGTTGATACCTTGTGTGTTACCCCATACTTCGATAGAAGTGCCTTGAACTTCCGGTTGATGAAATGCGTTCCTCCATCGCTGATGATGATGCGCGGAGTTCCAAATCGTGGAAAGATGGTTCTGTTCAAGAACTTCACAACCACCTTGGCGTCATTAGTGGGAGAAGCAATGGCTTCAACCCACCTAGAGACGTAATCAACCGCAAGAAGGATGTAGAGGTTTCCTCCGGAGGATGGGAAAGGTCCCATGAAGTCAATCCCCCATACATCAAAGATTTCCACCTCCTGGATGTTATTAAGTGGCATCTCGTTCCTCCTTGATAAGTTTCCTGTTCTTTGGCATGCATCACAAGAGACAACAAAAGCTTGTACATCCTTAAATAACGTAGGCCAAAAGAAACCGGAACGTAATACCTTAGCGCATGTTTTATCGGTACTAGCATGTCCTCCACAAGGAAGTGAATGGCAATGCCGTATGACGCTATTAACTTCATCTTCAGGAATGCATCTTCGAAGCATCCCATATGGCCCGCGCTTGAATAGCAGCGGCTCGTCCCAGTAGTAATGTCGTACTTCCTTGAAGAATCTCTTCTTTTGAGAGTACGTCAATCCGGGCGGTGTTTCTTGGCAAACAAGATAATTCACAATATCAGCATACCAAGGTCCGTTTTTATCAGAAAGTTGGTGGATGGAGTGTTCCACCAACTGAGGATGAATGTCAGAGAAGTGAGTAAGAAGATTATTATTCTCAGTAGTCTCAGTTGACATCATCTTGCCATCGACCTCGGTCGAGGCGCAGAGGCGTTGACCGAGATGTTCTTCAGTCGCCTCGCTTAGTCCAGAAAGTGCCTCGGTCGAGGTACTGCAACTAGAACCGAAACTGGAGATCTTCGTCTCCTGAAATAGTGTCTCAGTTTTAGCTCCTGGATCTTCTTCCAGTGCCTTTAAGCTCCGTATATCTGCATCACAAGAAGCATCTATACCTTCCTCTATTAAACTAAAACTAATAACTCTTTCGAGTGGATCGTTAATAAGGATAGAGCTCACCAATTCTCTTAATTCTTCTTCATCGTAGATGTTGAAGATATCATCTGTTAGCTGCTCCCCTTTCATGGCTGCAAGTAGTGCGAACTCCACCTCATCGCCACCAATGTTGAATTTCAACTTGGCGTTCTTGCAATCCACATTGCAACCCGAAGTTGCTAGAAATGGCCTCCCGAGAATAATAGGAACAGGATAATCTGCGGGAATGTCAAGTACAACAAAATCTATTGGTAGATAGAAGTTACCTAACTTGACCGGAACGTCCTCCAAGATGCCCACGGGATGGGTGATGGAGTGATCCGCCATATAAAGTCGAATCTTGACCGGCTTGGGCTCTCCAAGTCCGATCTTCATACATAGCTCCAGCGGTATGATGCTCACGCTGGTTCCTAGATCACAAAGGGCTTCACAAGTGACATCCCCAACTTGAATGGGAATGCTAAATGAGCCGAGATCTCTCAACTTAGGTGGCATCTTCTCCTTCATGATCTTAATAAGCTCCGAGGATTTAGATGTCATCCTAACTTCACCAAAGTCTTCCAATTTCCTTTTCCTTGATAGGATCTCCTTTAAGAACTTCCCATAGGCAGGCATTCCTAGAATGGCATCAAGGAAAGGAATGTTAATATGCAGCTCATTCATCAAGTCAAGGAACTTACCAAAGTGCTTGTCTAGATGTGCTCTGGCCCTTGACTGGGGGAATGGAAGTGGTGGTTTGTATGCAGGAGGTGGAACATAAACTTCAGTTTTCTCCTCCGCTTTCTGTTGCTCCGCCTCGGTTGGCATCTCGGTCGAGGTGTTCTTCGACTGGATCTGGACCGAGGTGGTCTGCGTCGAACGAGGTGTTGGATCTGCAGTTTTGAGCCCACTCCTCGTCGTTATGGCCATGCACTGGCCCTTAGGGTTGCTTTCCGTCTTTGCTGGAAGCTTCCCTGGATCTCTTGGCGCTTCATTCGCCCTACTTGCAAGTTGTTGTTCGAAGGACTTTTGGGCCCTCGAAAATGAAGTCATAGAAGTCTCCATAGCACTAAGCTTGATCAAGATAGCCTCCAAAACTGCGTCTTTCTTTTCTGGCTGAGACGAACTTGACCCTTGCCCTTGTCTTTTTAATGGAGTAGAAGAAGAAACAGAAGGGGAAGAGAGGAAAGGGTTAGAGGAATCGTTAGAGTTGGAGTTTGAATGATTGTTACCGTTATTTTGGTTGTTCGCCCTCCAATTGTTGCTATTGGATCCTCTATTGTTGTTGTTGTAGTTGTTGTTCCGGGAACCGTTGTTGTTGTTACGGTACCCGTTGTTGTTGTTCCTTTGTCCTTGCTCTTCCTTCTTGGTTTGAGTAACCAAGAGTTCCTTCAATTGCTTCACGTCATTCTTCAAGGACGTGAGTTGATTGTTGTTGGATTGAGTCTCTTGAAAGTTGACTCTTTTAACTCCACCTTCAGCTCCTTGGTGGGTGTACTTATCCATATGCAAGGCTTGCTTCTCGATGAAGTCCCAAGCCTCGTCAATCGCCATGTCCATGAAGGTACCGGCGGAGAGTAGTTAGAGATTGAACTGGGTGCTTCCGTCCAGTCCTTTGAAGTAAATCTCCAATAACTCTAACTTTGGAATCCCATGATGTGGGCAATCCAAAAGAATGTCCTTGAACCGCTCCCATGACTTGGACAAGCTCTCCTTGTCCTTCATAATGAAGCATTTATCTTCCCTCTAATTTCAGCTGTTTTTGAGGGGGGAAAGAATTTGGTCAAGAACTCCGTAGACATTTCCTCCCATGTGCTAATTTTACCTGGAGGAAGAGATTGATACCAAGTAAGAGCTCTATCTTTTAAAGAAAAGTAAAAAGGTCTTAGCTTGTAGTTGTTATTTTCAATTCTGGAAGGTCGCAAGGTTTCCATCAAGATCTCGTAGTTTTGAAGATGTTGATGTGGTGATTCCTTCTCCATCCCTCCGAATTGGCATTGGCGAATCATGGATAGAACTTGCGGTCGAAGTTCATAGTCATGGTCCGCTGGATCTCCTAGGTTGACTCCTGGGCGCCTCAGTTGTTGATTAGGGTCCATCCTTTGACCTAGGGTTTGTGGGATTCCTGCAAGAAGAACATCTCGGACTGGCATCCGAGGTGGATGTATCTCGGCCGGGGCGTCTGGTACTGGGACCTGCCTCGGTCGAGGGTCAGCAACTGGAACCTACCTCGGTCCAGCATCGGGAACTGGGTCGTCCCTCGGTCGAAGTTTCTTCCTTCTCTCGCCTTAGTTCTTCCTTGCTGAGGCGTAGCAGCTCTAACGCCTCTTTCAATTCGGCCTCAAGATCGCGGTTGTCTTGTTGGGCCATCTTTGCTTCTCTTAAACGTCGCTTGTATGTCTTTTCTGGTTCGGGATCGTAAGGAACGATTTCCTTCCCAGTGCGGGTTCTTCGCATAAACCTAAGAAAGAACCTGCAAAAGTCACTCAAGTAGAGTGGTTAAAAGACACAGGGGCAAGTGCCCCAAGAGCAAACCGTACCGGCTCGGTCTAGACCAAGTCCCCGGCAACGGCGCCAAAAACTTGTTCGCTTCAAACGGTGTGTGCAAGCTTTAAATTTATAATCCTAGACTTAAGCTTAAAACAAGGATGCGAACCCGCAGTGTACGGGTCAATCGTAGTAAAAAGCAAGAAATTTCAGGGGTCGATCACAGGGACTCGGTGAAACAAAGTCAATAACGGTAAGCTTCGTGAATACTAACCACAAGAGCAATTAACAAATCAAAGATGAATAAGAAGTTAATAAAGCAAACATGCAATTCTAGGGATTAAAGCGTCTAGTTGTGGTTCCAACTCAAGATCTAAAGATAAGCGGACAAAGCTGAGATTTTTTGCAAGGGGAAGGCGTTACTAAAGTGGAATAGATCACCGGGTAAGTCTCACTACTCACTAATCCTAAACCGTAACTCCTATTATCGGGTAAGTCTCAAGGAATTAAGATAAAGAACTATAACCTCAAACTAACACACCATCTAAGGGAATAGAATCAACCTTTACCGGGTAAGTCTCAGGCTAACTCACAAAGATGGGATGGAAGCACACTCAAACCCCAATAAAGGATAAACCTTTAATACCTACGCTTATGATCGTTGGTACACAAACTAAGGAATTACTGGGTAAGTCTCATCCTAAGCTTGCATTGGATCAGGAAAGGTGTAATAAGGATAGGATTTGGCAAACTCTAACACTTAACTCTCAGTTTAGGATCAGATAAGTCACCTCGGTCAGCCAAATTCCACCCCGGCCGAGATGTTCATCGACTGAGCGAGATGTTTAGGGTTAAGGTTAAAGACTCGAACTTTCAGGATCCTACTGGAATCTAAGATTATTCTATCATTGTTTTTCCCACAACCTTCAGCCAATCACCCTAGAATCACACAAGGAAATTAGCCACTCATCATCATCATGAAAGTATTAATCAAATATATGGGAAGAAGGTGAATATTTGAACAAGAAGAATTCAATGAAAAGACTTCAATAGCTGAATCAAATATCACAACAAAACGTTCCTTGGATAGCAATCCAACAAGAGAAGACAACAAGGAAGGGAATCAAAGACAATCTTACGAAACCCTTCAAAAAGCTATAAAAGCTATGATCTTCAATCTTCCTTCAACCTTCAAAAAGGTTCTTCAAATCTCCCAACTGGAGTATGGCTGATGCGTGACTTCCGGTGTCAGCGGGCCGTATGCGAGATCTTCTCGTAAGCAAGATGTTGGATTTGTGGAAATCCAACCCTTTTTATAGGAAAATAACCCTCTAAATATAAAATATCTTAGAAAGATCTTCCCCCATAAAGATAGGTAAAATATAAGATCTTCTTCCTTCCAGGAGCCAAGCCCAAAAATATAAGATCACCTTCCAAAGATAAAAGATCTCAGCCAAGAATAAAATATTCTCGCCGCGTCCTAGGTGTTCGCCTCGGTCGAGTCGGCGTATCTGGATCACCTCGGTCGAGATGAATCTCTAGTCAACCGAGGTGAGTCACAACTGAATGTGAAATCTCTCAAAACTGGTCCAAAGTGAATCTTTAATCCATGGCTATGCTTCCTGGATGGTTCCTTATGCTCCTTAATATATCTCCAATGACCCCATAGCTCTATTGGTTCCTTTTTGATGCAAAACGTGCCATTTTACCTACAATTACAGCAAAACTAGGTGTAGACCTCGATTCCCGCAGAGGTAGATGAAATGGTACTATAATCACATAATATACATACAAACATGCAGATTATGAAAGATAAAACGTCCAAACAAACCCCAAAATATAGACTATAATTCATGCTATCAATAAGAACGTTTGAGCCCGAACCCGTGCCAATTGAGCCGCGTATGCACCTCCTTTGATCCGGGCCCGTTCTTTTGCTTTTGCGCGTCATACCCTTAGCTCCTTGCTTGATCCGTTTGTTATGTCTTAGCTCTTCTTTTATGCTCCACCATGATCCTTAGTCCTCATATGTTCTATTTTGCTCCAAAATTCATCAAATTACCTAGAAATGCAACAAGAATCCGTGTAGACATCTATTCTAGGATAATATGCAGAATTAAGCTAAAAAGTCATGGATTCATGTCTATGAATGCAAAACAAACAGAAAATATACCTAAATGCATGTCTAAATTAAGGTCATAATTCATGTAATCAAAATGTCCAATACTTACCTCTTGCTTGTCCCCAAGCAAGGTTCAGACGTAAGATACAATATGGAATGGATTATGCATATGCGAAAACAAGGAAAAACACAATATTTTTAGTTTGTGCTTCTATTCACAAATCACCCTCAAATCTATGCTTCATAGCTAATGATAGATCAATATATGTCAAAGGGAAATAAACACGCAAAGGATAATCACACTTTACCGGAAATCATAACATGCATAATAAAGTTCAATCATCTAGATCAATCATGAGGAATTAAATTTAAACCACTAAGCCAAGACACATGTGCAAGAAGGTCTTAAGGACTTATCAAGAAAAAGGCCAAAAAACGTGTAATGGGTGGGATGCATTCTAGGATATGTGGTTCAAAACAATCCAGGAAAAAAGAAAACAACTCCACAACAACAATAACTTCACAACACATCCACTAAAACATAAGCACTTATATTACTATCACTTGAGAATATGGCATAGGTGCACAAAAGCTTAAACCTCGGTTATCAGCAATCCTCGAACTTTTATCGAGGTGCCTCACACCGGATGCATATACCATGACCCGTTAGGACTATCGATCAATCACACTTTGGCTAGATACAAACACCCGACCATGTGAATGGTACCGAGTTATTCATCATCATGATCAACGTCCCCAAACCTTTTTTTCTAACACAAGACACTTCACTTTTTTCAACTTCAGCATACACTTTGCTTTTTCACACACCAAGACACTAGCAATGCTTCCTAATTTCCGGATGGGTAAATGGAGGCAATTTATACATTTTCAAGAGGTGCTAAGCATAATCAAGATGAAGAAAGAAAAGAAATCGAATTGCCTTAATCATTACAAAAAGATGTGCAAGAACTTATCACGCGGTTTCAACCATCAATACTCAACATGATTAAGACAAAAGAAAATTACTATCCATGCATGATTTCTAGCAAAGTATTCAAATCCCACATATGTCATAAATCAATTCAAGCATATAAAGATCATCATAGCTATCCCACAAATAATATTATCATAGAGATCATATACATCCTAGAAGCACAAATATTTTCAAAACTTTCAAAAGTTGTTTTTGGATTTTTCAACAGAATATGATATATGCAAAGCCATAAAGAAATGTGTGAAAAGAAAAAGAAACAACTCTAAATGCAATGCAACAAAAGAAACATGCAAAAAAGTTTTTTTTTTAATTTTTTTGGAAAAATCTTGGCCGATGTTTTTGGTGGGGGCCGAGATTCTGGTCGATGTTGCATTCGACTTTGAAAATATCGGGTGAATTAATTTTTCAATTAAAATCTAGACCACAATTTTGGGCTTTTTGCATGAGATCTTCAACTTCTGCACCCATTCCTCTTGCGTACGGTTTCCACACTTCTTTTCCATCAAAATCGTCGAACTCTCAATAATATTGACTCAGTTCATCATTCATTCTCTCAAGAAGACTTATATCGAATCAATCAAAGACATAAAAACACACAAAAAACAAAAACCAAAAAGAAAAAGACAAAGTACAAGAATTACTTTTGGTTGCTTCCCAAGAAGCGCTTGGTTTGAGGTCACTAGTTGGACCTAACTCCATGGGGACTACTCAATGTACCTCGAACACCTCGGACCGCTCATCAAATCCACATAACTACTCCTCCCCGGACTTCTTCAAGACAAGATTAAGCAACAAGTCTTCCCAAAAGGTTCCGGTCTATAGCTTTACCAGCAGATGGCAGGTCTTCCACGTACAAGTTTGTACGGTTTGTGTAACACCACGAATCTGTGGGACTCATAGCGCTATGGGGTGAGACCTCACAATGGGTCCCGACCCTTAGCTTCCAAGAATTTCAACGAACCTTTCCAACAAGGCACAAATAAAGGCAAATACGGAAAATGTTTTAATGTAATTACGAGCATTCTGAAATGTAAATACAAGGTGGAAACTCAGCCGAGTCCTCAAAACGACAATATAACTCCATACGAAAGTACACAAGCCTACAACATAATAATAGAAATCCCATCCCTGTCCTATAATGTACGGAGACTCCGACTCACTTGGCAACACCCCTAACCTGAAAGGCTTCTACAACAACCGGTTTAAAACGTTAACTAACATTCAAGGCATTAGAATCATGGTAATGGCACATACACAAACATATGGAAATCAAACAAGATAATATCACGCAAGCCGGTTTATTATCTTTTCATTAATGTCATTCCCTTACTAATTCAACTTAGGTTTATGACACGAGAATCCCCAAAACTCACCTCGGTCCCTACTTACCAGCAAGGAATGGTATTGATGTATCCGACCGTCTACGTGTTTGGGCTAGTCTTAGAGAACCTCCTAGCTCTCGCAAGAGCTAGGCAGTGTTGTGACCGACCGTTATCATACACTTGGGCCAAATATCAATATATCAAGGTCATCCTATTTTCGGTTTTGTTATTATAAAACATAACTAAACCCACACACACCACCAATCAAACATCGATGCTAATACAATGAAGCTAGCTAAGTAAGTCCGGAGACTTACGTCGTCCCAAAGATAAACCAACACAACCTCTCTCGTTCCCCGTAGGAAGATACTCAAAGCTTGCCACAACAAGGAACATAATGAATTATCGCTCTCACGCTCTATAAGTCTTTAGACTTCCCACTCTAATGATCTATACAAGATCATCTAAGCTCTCAAGCTAGGATCACATCCTTAGTCTCCATGATACCATAATCTCACCAAGCATGTGCAACGGTATTGCACCAGCCCACTCTCTCACAAGATCAAACTCAACATCGAAGATAACACACAACTAGTCTAGGAGTTGTAACATGCTCATCACACTCGAGTTCAACAGGACCACTTCCAAGCCCTAAGGACTCCTAGGTTCACAACCACTAGATGGCATTCACAACATTCCTAGGTCCATCCTAGGCATGATACTTACATGGATCAACCTCACAACGAAGGAAGGAAAGAAGAAGAAGGGAGAAGAAGAGCCTATTGTTGAAGAAACGCAGCCGTAGAAACAAATCGCGTGACTACGGGCTTAAGGTCACCGCCCTTGCGGTACTGTGCACCGCCCCTACGGTTGCTGGTGATCCTGGAGCCGCCCTTGCGGATCCTGTCGCCGCCCCTATGGATCCTGGTGCCGCCCTTGCGGATCCTGTCGCCGCCCCTATGGATCCTGGTGCCGCCCTTGCGGATCCTGGCGCCGCCCCTACGGGTGTCTGGGTCCGCCCCCGCGGCAATGTGTAGCCGCCCCTACGGTCGAACTCTAGAAAACGATTCGGCGATCTTCATTGGTGCAATTGTGCTTCAATGGATTCCTTTCGTGAATGGGTCAACTCCAAGATTCTTCCAACCGATCTTAACTCTCCTGCAAGACCTAAACAAGCCTAAGGACACATGCATGCAAGGAGACTACTCATGAGTCTTCCACCAAAGCTTCCTCAATGAAAATGGAGAAGAGAAGAAGAAGAGAGACATGAAAACAAGGAAGAAGAAGGGAGGGAGGAGGAAGAGACTTACCAAGCTGAATCTACAGCTTCTCCACTGCTGTCCATACACAAGAGGATCCAAGGGAGAAGAGAGAGAAGAGAAAAACAAGAAGAATGAGGAGTGTGGGAAAGAGTAACGTGAATGAGCAAAAGAGGGGAGAGAGAAAGCATGGCTGCCTACATGGGGGATGGGGGGAGAACCAAGGGTCAACAACCCTCATAGGCTCCTTTTTTCTAGGTAACGATGGGCCAAAAGCAAAGGGTGGGGAAACGAAGGGACGGAACGGGATTTGAGATAAACTCTCGTCACGAAGCACATCGTGCCTGCGGAATGACTGAGCTGTGCCTACGGATAAACCGCTAAACCTCTCTCTAACCGGAATATAAATTTCGGGCGTTACATTTAATCCCCCTAAAAACAAGTTTTAGGAATGCAAAATTCTCGATCAAACACGTATCGATAACCGCTCGGAACACATAAACGTGCCAACTATCGGCCCTCTAATCCAAAGTCCACTTGTATAATCACATCAAGACCTCACAAGGTACATACACATACTCATATGAAACACACATAACAAATCACATCACAAGTCACATAAACACAATCATTGGAAAGAACTCGGGACTAACCCGACGGTCCTATTGATGTTGCTAAATCTATGTAAAACTCGGGATAGTTCCTCTAGATACTATCCACGGTCTCCCACGTAGCCTTGTCGGATCCTTGTCTCGACCACTGCACTCTCAACATCGGTATATCCTTTGACCGACTACATCTCATACTACACTCCAAAACCGCTATCGGGTGCTCCGCAAATGTGTAGTCCGGCTCGACCACAAGGTCCTCGTGGATAATGATGTGCCTCGGGTCGTGTATATACTCTCTCATCTAAGATACATGAAACACCGGGTGAATATCCTCCAACCTCGGTGGAAATGCTAATCTGTATGCCACCTCTCCGACTCTCTCCAGAATCTTGAGCGGTCCGACATATCGGGGGCTTAACTCCCCTCAATGCCGTAACTCTTGACGCCCCGCATCGGTGATACCCTCAACCAAACCTGAACACCTACCCTGAATGCTAGAGGCCTACGCCTCTGATCCGAATACAACCTTTGGCGGCTTTGTGCAGCCAACATCCTCTATCGGATCAAAGCAACTCTAGCCATGTCATCATGTACCTGCTCTTGAGCTATAATGCTAGAACTCCCCAGCTTGTCCCAACATAATGGAGTACGGCATCTCCGTCCATACAATGCCACGTACGGTGCCATCCAAATCGAAGCGTGCTAGTTTTTATTATATAAAAACTCCACCACCGAGAGGGATGCCTATCCCCAATCTAGTACACACGCTCGCAACATGTCCTCCAAGGTCTAGATAGTCCGCTCAGAACGGCCGTCTGTCTGTGGATGATACGCGGTCGTGAAATGAAGCCTCGTACCTAGGGCAGCGTGCACTTGTTGCCAGAACCTCGAGGTAAAGCACCCTTCCCTATCCGAGATGATGGTCCTCGGCACCGCATGTAATCTCACGATCTATCGTGTGAACTCCTCGGCCAAACGACTCACTGGCCACGTTTCCCTAATAGGGATGAAACGCGCGGTCTTTGTCAGCCGATCTACTACCACCCATATCGCATCAGAGCTCCTACTCGGTCTCATATGGGTAACGAAATCCATTGATACGTCCTCCCACTTCCACTACAGCACAAGCAGTGGGTGAAGCTCTCCTCCGGGTCTCGATTCCTCGATCTTGACTTGTTGGTAGGTCGCACATCGGCCACTTATCTAGCTGTATCGGGCTTGAGCCCGCCCCATCAATAAGATCTCTTAACGTCCGGGTACATCTTACTCGTGCCTAGTTGCACCGAGTAAGGTGTAGAATGGGCCTCCTGCAAAATTCGCTCTCTCAACTCTCGTTCCGACAGTGCACATATACGCCCTTGGTATCTCAATATCACGTCTTCCCCCACGTTATACTATGGTACCTCACCTCGGGCCATCCTGTTCCGGATCCTCATCAAACTCGGGCAACCCTCCTATTTCTGTTAGATCTCTCCGGACAGATCAGGTAACATCTCTAACACAGACAAGCGATGGTCCATATCCAGAAACCGGATATCCATCTCCAACTCCATCAAATCCCTCTACAACTGAGGCTGAACCGTAAGCCAAGCTAACGCCTCCTCTTGAGGCGTCCTCCTACTAAGAGCATCGGCGACTACGTTCGCCTTCCCCGGATGGTACAAAATATCCAAGTTGAATTCCTTAATCAGCTCCAACAATCTCTTCTAGCGGTTATTGAACTCCCGCTGAGTGAATATATACTTCAAACTCCTATGGTCTATGAAGATCTGGAATGTGGCCCCGTACAAGTAATGTCGCTAGATCTTCAAGGCCTGAATCACTGCCGCTAGCTCAAGATCGTGGGTTGGGTAATTCTCCTTGCACGCCTTCAACTACCGACACACGTACACAATATCCCTGCCCCTCTACATAAAATGCACCCCAAGCCTAGCTCGAGGTCCCAACCTCAGAAAATCAACTCGTGTCCCGCCTCTTTGGAGACGATCACGGTTGATGACATGAGTTATATGCTATCACATTCATGCATATTACGAGTATATCACCTCAGTTTTACATACATTTGATGAGAATTGTGTGCCTTTAAATCCATATTCACATATATTTCAAGAATAGAGGTCTACACACGTTATTTATTTAATTGTAGGTAAAACGATGGAATTTTGGTGCGGAAATGGATCAATATTGAGCTTGACATCATGAAGGATTAGGAAGGAGCCTTAAAGATAGGAGAAGATATGATAAGATATCACAAAAGAAGATAGGAGACGGAACTAAAAGATTTCACACTGAGAGAAGGAAAATCGGATCAATATTTATAATAAATCGGTCGATTTTCTCACAAATGATCCGAGTTCTATCTTAGATCGTCCGATCCAGTGTAGGATTGCACACAAGATCAAGATTTAAAACCCTAGTTTTCTCCTATAAATAGAGGACTTCTCTCCACATCCTAAGGCATCTAATCTCATTTAGAAACAAGTGAAGAAGCATCAAGGAAACCCTAGGAGAAGCAAGTTCAAGGATTGTAGTCCAAAATCGAAGCAAGAAAGACGTTCTTGAGGTTTTGTTAGTTTTGCTTATTATTTTGTCATTGTGAACGCAAAATTGGAGTTTGTTTTGAGTTTTTATTTGGTTTTTGAGAGTTTGAACCTTTATTCAACGATTTGTTCGTTTTATTTCAAGATTCAAAGTTTTCTTTACTTTCTTGATTTAATCTTTTTCTTGATTTTCTTAATGTGTGTTATTGGCTAAAACTTTTGCGATTCTAGGGTGATTGGTTGAAGATTCGTGTTGAGATGATGATATAATGAACTTCACGTTGAGATTGGAACTTGAGGGTTGAGTTTTACCTTTGCATAGAAGAAAAATCGCCCTATTTTTGGTAGAAAATCGACCGATTTTCATTCATGAACAACCCGATTTTCCTTCTGTCATACCTATCATGCTTTATCCTTAAACCAAAGTTAAAGATTGTTTAAACCCTAGCCATGTTGAATCTTTCTAACCTATATTCGAGCATGGGAAGATACTTACTAGGTGATTCCCTTGTTTCGTTACCAACGATACAAGATCTAGGTAATAGATGCTTTAAAACCCTCTACTAAGGTTGAGTGTGTCAAAGCCTTTACCTTTGTGAGTTAACGTGATTCCCTTGGGTTAATGTTTGGTTTAAAAGAATAATTCTTCCCTTAGAATCTCTATCTTATCGAGACTAAACATCCTTTATTTAGAGCCTTTGGGTTGAGATAAGTGGGTGATGGCGACTTAACCGTACATTATCCCTTTTTAAACATATTTCCTTTGCAATCCCAACTCTGTCCATATATATTTAGAAGACTTGAATCGAAAACCACAATTGGATACTTTGATCTCTAGAATCCTTTTTCCCGATTATAACACAAGTTCTTGCTTTTGTTATCAATATTTACATTTTTCCTTTTGCTAGATTACTTTCACCGATTTTGATTTCACCAAATCCTTGTGATCGACCCTGGAGTATCTGCCGTTGCTACGATTGATTCGTACACTGCAGGTTCGCATATCATTTTGGCTTATATTTTAGGTTATAAATTTACATCGTTTTGCACACACCTTTTTGAGTGAACATGTTTTTGGCGCCATAGCTGGGGATTTGGTCTACACTAAATTCGATGTTCGGTTGTCTAGCTTAGAAGCTTTTTCTTTTACTATTGATATTTTTGCTTTAGTGGTTTTACTTTCAGGAATTTCGTTTTAGGTTTATGTGAAATACTCGCAATAGTAGAGAACTCGTTCCCTACGATCCGGAACCGGAGAAAACTATTCGAATAAGGCTAAGAGAAGCAAGTTGGAGAAGGATAGATGAAGTAGATCCTTAAGTGGCTTATAAGCGAGCAATGGAACAACTAATGGTTGCTAATTAACGTGCACATGACGCGGAACAAGAAGCAAATCGAATAAGAGAAGAAGCGCAATGGAATAGAGAAGTAGCTCGTGAAAGGGAAGAGGAACAGCGGGCGTAGTTAGACAAACAAAACAACAACAACAATGTTAAGAATCAGCTCCTCCAAAGGGGAGGAGTTGTTCGTGTTGAGATCCCTCCACCACCGCCACCAACTGTGGTATATCACCCTCCGATGAGGGATGTTCGAGCGGAACATTTTTTGGAAGAGCCACAAACATTAGGACAAAGGATGAACCCGACTCAAAGCACCCGCAAAATCACCATAGATTTTGGGAATCCAGCTGAGCATGAGTATGAATTCCACACCAATGTCATTAATATAATCCGCTAAAATTTATTTGGTGGACTTCAGGGGAGTCTCCTCATCTTCACCTTCAAAACTATGAAATGCTTACGGAAACATTGCGACCCGCTAGGTTAGAATCTAACAATCATAAACTACGAGGTTTCTCATTTTCTTTAAAAGACAAGACACAAGCTTGGCTTCAATCGTTCCGAAGAGGAAGAATAAGAACATGGGAGGACATGATCTCCAAATTTCTTACGAAATTCTTTCCAACCGCTAAAACTACTGGACTTAGAAGTAAAATTAATGCTTTTGTCATGAAAGACAGGGAAATCTTGTTCGAATCTTGGGAGAGATTCAAGGACCTTCTACTCGATTGTCCTCATAATGGAATTCGCAAAATAGAGCTTCTCGAGATTTATTACAAGGGCCTGGATGAAGAAACACAATTTCGTCTTCAATCACTTTCAGCAAGAACGTTCATGGATAAAACAACCGATGATGCATGAGAATTCATTGAAAAACAAGCATTGACGCAATAGAAATATTCCCAAAGGAGGAATGATGATCGATTTTGGCGACCCGGAGTTCATGAGGTTAACAACTTATCTGTTGAAGTTGCTACTCTTAAGGTTCAAATGAAAGAAGTGCAGAAAAATCAAGCTCCGGGGCAAGCTAATTTACCACCTAGAGAGCATGATGTAAACTTTTCGGAGAAAGGAAATGAACGAGGAAATTACCTAGGGAATAATTATAGAGGGAACCGGAACAACAATTATAACTACAAGAATTCCGAAAGAGGAGGAGGATGGAGCCCCGATAATAACTATCCCGGATTTTCATGGTCAAATCCGGATGGCATAGCAAATCCGCCCGCATCCTCTAGCAACACTCCTCCCGCAAGAACTCAAAATCCCCCACCGGGATTTAACCAACATCCAAAAGATCCGACGGCTGCGGTACTGGAGAAAGTGCTAGAGCGGTTGACAATAAGAGAGGAAGGTATGAGTACTATGTCTAAAGCACAAAGGGCATTGGAGAATCAAGTTTTTAATAATGCAGGAGAGGTTCCTAGAAATTAAGGGAGACTTCCCGGAAGAATGGAGAACAATACAAAAGGACAAATAAATGCTATCACCACAAGAAGCGAAATCCAAGCCAAATAATCCATTACCAAAGAATGTGGATAAGAGAAAGCAACCGATATCGAGGAACCGGAACCAAGCAACAAGGAGAAGGCACCGGTCTATGTGCCTCCTCAAGTCTACAAACCACCTCATCTAAAAAAGGTCTTCCGAACTCATCTAAAAAATGAAAGAGGAGATGCCACCAAAGCTGAGGGATCCCGGATCCTTCTGCATTCCCATTAGCATTGGAAGAGTGACATACAACGCTCTTTGAGATATTGGAGCGTGAGCATAAAACCTCTAGCGTTGTGTGAGAAAGCTGGACTTGGAACACCAAAACCCGTCAAGATGACTCTATACATGGTGGATAGGTCCATCACACATCCCGTAAGGATTTTAAAAAACATTCACGTCTTGGTAGGTAAGTTTTACATTCCTATTGATTTTGTTGTTCTAGACATTCCTGATGATCATCCCGTTCCAATCATACTTGGAAGACCTTTCCTTGTAACTTCGGGTTGCATGGTGGATTGCAAGAATGAAATACTCTCCTTCAACCTTGGAGAAGAGCATGTGAAGCTTCATCTGGCTTCAATGATCAAAGGACCAGCCATGGTAGAAGACATATTCAACTCTTATGATGAAGAGGAATCAAGGGAAGAGGTAAGCTCTATCTTACTTAAAGATCCACTTGAAAAGGTTATTAGTTTATGCATTGTAGATGAAGGGGAAGAGGAGGATTGCAACATTGAAATCCGAACACTAAGAACCTTGGAGGAAGATCCCAAAGCAGAGTTTGAAGTGGTAGAAGAAGCTACGGAAAAAGCTGGAAAAATCACTCACTACAGGAAAATCGGTCTATTTTCTTGGATAAAAAAAATTAATTCAACCGACTTTTTCAATGTCAATTGTAAAATCGACTAAAAAATCAATCCCCCTAAAAATCGGGCGATTTTCCTGATACTTCCTACAACTTCTCCGGAATCAATTGCAAGCGTTCTTGGATGCAACAAAACACCTCCCTCGACTTCCAAGGCTCGCACAATCACCTTGCTAGGTCAGATCTCATTAACCCAGGATCCTCCCGCCTTGGAATTGAAACCTGTCCCTTTACACCTAAGGTACACATTTCTAGGACCGAACTCTACTTATCCGGTCATCATTAGTGCTAATTTAACGGAAGATGAACATAATAGATTGATGCATGAACTAAGACTACATAAGAAAGCAATAGGTTACACTATAGATGATATTGTTGGCATTAAACCTTCTTTATGTATGCAAAAGATTTTGATGGAAGATAACCATAAGCCTTCACGAGAACCTCAAAGACGGTTAAATCCGATCATGAAAGAGGTTGTGAAAAAGGAATTTCTTAAGCTTCTTGATGCAGGAATTATCTTCCCAATTTCCTATAGCAAATGGTTGAGCCCCATTCACGTAGTTCCGAAGAAGGGAGGAATGATCGTTGTAACTAACAAAAACAACTAACTCATTCCTACAAGAATAGTGACGTGATGGACAATGTGCATTGATTACCTAAAGCGGAACGTTGCAACAAGGAAGGATCACTTCCCTTTTCCTTTCATCAATCAAATGCTTAAAAGATTAGCACAACATTCTCACTTTTTCTACTTAGATGGATATAGTGGTTTCTTTCAGATTCCCATCCATCGCGACGATCAAGAGAAGGCTACATTCACGTGCCCTTGAGGTACGTTTGCTTATAGAAGAATGTCATTCGGACTTTGCAACGCACCATCCACTTTCCAAAGATGCATGATGGCCATCTTCTCCGAATACATTGAGAACATCATGGAGGTTTTTACGGATGATTTTTAAGTTTATGGTTCTTCTTTTGATGATTATCTAGCTAACCTCTCTTAAGTTTTGAAAAGATGTGAAGCACCAACCTTGTCTTGAATTGGGAGAAGTGTCACTTTATGGTTAGCGAAGGCATTACTTTAGGACACATGGTTTCTGATAGGTGATGGAATCACTATCATTTAGGTTAGTTTTTAGAGTCTTTTAGTGTTGTTTTATGCTACTTACTCCTTGGTCCAGAAGAAGACTAAAAGAAGATAAAAGAGGAGTTATAGGCACTTGGGAGTTGAAGACCATTCACGAAACAAAGCTTCTGTTGCCTCACCGCCCCCGCGGAGTAGTGTCACCGCCCTTGTGGGTGACACCACATTCCGGAGCGCAGCCTGCGCCTTCGCCAGCGCCAAGAACGAAGACTGTCGTCGCCCCTGCGCCACTCTTTGGCACCCCTACGGTGAATTGCCCTGAAGAAGCGAAGCCAGCGCCCCTGCGCCTCAGCCTGTGTCTCACCGTGCGGAGCTGTGGAGCCAAAAGTTAGTGTCACCGCCCCTGCGTTGACACTAGGCCGCCTCTGCGGCTCAACATCAAAAGAGACAGAAAGGTGAAGAGTCAGACGTTTGAAGAACATTAATGATCCGCCCATGCGGAACTGCCAGGCCGCCCCTGCGGCCTGAGAGAAGATCAAATTTGTTCGCCTGGACCGCCCCTGCGGATCTGAAGGCCGCCCTTGCGGTTCAGCGACAGAGACTTTACTCTAGCTGTTTCCACCACCTTTATGGCATTAAAAGTGGCTGTTTTGGCCGGCCATTTACTCCCATTTAGTGTCATTTGTAGTATAAATAGTCCCATGGCTGATTGCTAGAATCATCCATCATTTTCCCATTTTTATTCTCTTGCTTCCTTTGTAATGAGCTTCTAGTTTCCTTGCTACATTGGGTTGGTTTGAAGTTGCTTTATTACTTTGGTTGTAAGTACCTTTCTAATATAAGTTTTATTCAGTAATTCTTTGTGTTTTTTTATCTTTATTTGTCTAAATTGCATGTTTTATTATCACTTAAGATTGATCACCTTAGGTTCTAAAGTACATGCAAATAACTAGGATTGATAAATTCCGAGTTCTGGTCTTTAATCTAGTAGTAACTATCAAGTAATAACAGGTTGTAATTGCTTAAAGGAAAATAAACACAAATATAAAGATTAGTTTAATGGTTTTAATCTTCTCTTTATATCCCTTAGTCTTTGTTTGAAAGCTAACTTGTGACTTGTCCTTGTAGGTTTATGAAACACTAACTTGTTAAGTTGTGTTGATGCCGGTTGGCTCAACACATACATATGATCAAGACGGGAACATTACTTTAAAACTAGTAAAAAGGAACTCACCAAAGTAGTAAAAGCATGCTAAGAATAAATGTAACATCCCAAATTCTTACAACTCGGGGAGCTACTGGTTAGAACCTCACAATGGGTCCCGACCTTAGTTTGACAACAATTTTACTAGGATCTTACAACAAGGCACAAAAGTATTAAAACATTTGAAAACTTTAAATAATATATACATGAAGGATATGTATCAGGCTTACAAAGCAACGGTACTAAAACGACGTATATAAAGAACATAAGACAACCTCGCCCCCAACTAAGAAATTGCGTGGACCCGACTGACCATTTCCTCCGGATCTCTCTACAACTGTCTTAACCTGTAAGGTATCTACAAGCGGTATAAAACCGGTAGCTAACATTCTATGCATAAGTATAAAGGTAAAAGCACAAACACACAACATACACAATCAACATGCATAATCAATCCTTTTATTATCTTTAATTAGGTGATATGTCATTACTAATGATACTTATTTTGTGACACAAGGAATTCCCAAACCTCGCCCCTGTCCCCGTTTACCAACGCGGAATGGTACTAATGCATTTGACCGTCTACCTGACTGGGCTGGTCGCAGGGAACCTCCTAGACTCTCACAAGAGCTAGGTAGATGATGTCACGACCCGTTATCATACACTTGGGTCAATTATACAATATACTAAAGTCGGCCTATTCCGGTTTCGTTATTTATCTTAACTAACAAACACCACTCATACACATCACACACATGCAAGAAGCCAGCTAAGTAAGTCTGTGGACTTACCTGAATCAGATCTCGACTTTCTAATTTGCAAATCAATCTGTACAGTAGGAATTCAGTGGCCCGTTGTTCGCCACTTAGCGTGCATGCAAATAAGCTTTAATTATAAAACTAGAAATCAAGCAAGCGAACCCGCAGTGTACGGATCGATATAGTTAAGCAAGGATTCTAGAGTATCGAACACAGGGATTTGGGGGGTTAAATCCAGTCATAAATCGTCAAGCAAGTAAATGTATGAGCTTTTGTAAATATTGGGAAAACAACAATCCTAAAGATCCAGGAATCCAGTTGTGGCAATCGATTCAAGATATGCTAAAGGTATAAGGACAGAGTTGAGATATGCAAATGTATACGAATGTAAGGCAATGTACGGTAAAGTTCCAAGACCTTATATAATTCACCCAAAGGCACTCCCTATAAAGGTTGTTGAGGCTTCAGTATAGAAAGGTTCTAAAGGTAAATATTGACGTCAAATACCCAAACTTGTAATCCAAGGATCAAGACTAACTTAACCGATTAAGGTTGTGACACTCGAAATCGAGGTAGAGGTTGTTGAGGCTTCACTACCACCTAGAAAAGGCAAGCCAAGACTAAGTTAAAGCAAATCTTTAACTTTGGATTAAAGTAAAAGCAAGGTTCGTAACTGACACAAAATTACGGGTAGTTCTTGAATTCCACGGCCGTGGAAGCTCAAGAACAGACCGTGGATTAGGTTCGTCGGCGATTCTCTCTAACTCTCAGGGTCCAATATGTTTATGATCGATCTATCATCATCTAAGCCACAACTATCAACCCTTCACCTTAGAATTGCTAAAGGGTTTTAGCCAACAACAGTCATTATGATATCAAATTCATGATTTAAAAGAATGAAAGATGAAAACCTTCGAAAACCTTGAATAAATCTCAAATCAATCTCAATTCCACAAGTCAAGAACAATTATGTAAGTAGATTCAGATTAACACAAACAATCACAATCCTTGATAAGAACGAAGAACGGGATGCCAATCCGTCTTCTAATCAAACCTAAGGACAAAGCGTAGATTCCAAATCTTTCACTCTTCGACTCTTCGCAATTCTCCGTTGCGAAATAGCAATCTCCACACGTCCAACTTGAAACCCTAAGCACGTGCAATAAGCGTAGGCAAAGTCTAAGCGAAGGTGACGGAATCTCTCTTCTTCCGTCCTTTTATAGGGTAAGGTAAAATATGAGCCCGGCCCATTGCGTAAAAGATCATGGCTTCAAAGTGTATGTTAAAAGATCGTCAGAATCACGGTTTCCCAAGATTCCACGGCCGTGGTTTAGAGCGTGGAAACTCATGACGGTTTGTCACAACTCTCCACGGCCGTGTAACTTGCTGGAATGCTCCACGCTTGTCTTGCCAAAGTTCCACGGCCGTGGAATAGAATGTGGAACCTAGTACGGCCGTATTTTAGAGCGTAGAATACATGTAGCTCGTAATTCTCCTTAGTCTTGTGTCATTCTTCATCCTAATATCTTCCTTAGCTCCTAGTGATGTCCTCAATTCTTGGACATGCTCAATCTATCTCCATTCTCTCTCAATCCGTTCGGAATTAGCTCTTAATTGCCTATAATTGTTCGCTACTTAGCGTGCATGCAAATAAGCTTTAAATTTATAAAACTAGAATCAAGCAAGCGAACCCGCAGTGTACGGATCGATATAGTTAAGCAAGAATTCCAGAGTATCGAACATAGGGATTTGGGGGGTTAAATCCAATTATAGATTATCAAGCGAGTAAATGTAAGAGCTTTTCGAATTATTGGGAAAACAACAATCCTAAAGATCCAGGAATCCAGCTGTGGCAATCGATTCAAGATATACTAAAGATATAAGGACAGAGTTAAGGCATGCAAAGGTATACAGATGTAAGGTAATCGTACGGTGAAGTTCCAAAGACCTTATATGACTCACCTACAAGACACTCTCTATAAAGGTTGTTGAGGCTTCAATATAGAAAGGTTCTAAAGGTAAGAATTAATGTCAAATACCCAAACTTGTAATCCAAGGATCAAGACTAACTAAACCGATTAAGGTTGTGACACTCACAATCGAGGTAGAGGTTGTTGAGGCTTCACTACCACCTAGAAAAGGCAAGCCAAGACTAAGTTAAAGCAAATCTTTAACTTTGGATTAAAGTAAAAGCAAGTTCGTAACTTAACACAAAATTACGGGTAGTTCTTGAGTTCCACGGCCGTGGAAGCTCAAGAACAGACCGTGGATTAGGGTTATCGATGATTCTCTCTAACTCTCAGGGTCCAATCTGTTTATGATCGATCTATCATCATCTAAGCCACAACTATCAACCCTTCACCTTAGAATTGTTAAAGGGTTTTAGCCAACAATAGTCATATTGATATCAAATTCAAGGTTTAAAAGAATGAAAGATGAAAACTTCCGAAAACCTTCAATAACTTTCAAACTAATCTCAAATCCACAAATCAAGAACAATATCGTCAATAGATTCGGAACAACACAAACAATCACAAATCTATGATAAGAAGGAAGAACGGTGTGTCAATCCGTCTTCTAAATCAAACCTAAGCAAGAAGCAAAATCTTCTTGCGAACAATCTTCCGAATCTTCGGTCTTCCGTCAATCCGAAAATCACACTAGCAACGCGCAATTATCTCTCAAACACAATCTTCGCCAAATGCGAAATTAGGGCAATTCCAAGCGTAAGCGTAAGCGAAAGTGCGTCTAAGCAGAGGTGACGGAATCTCTCTTCGTCCGTCCTTTTATAGTGTAAGATAAAATATCGGCCCGGCCCAATTGCGTATGAGATCGTGGCTTAAAGTGTGGCAAAAAAGATCGCCAAGATCACGGTCGTGGAAGGGTTCCACAGCCGTAATTTAGAGCATGGAAATCATCACGGTTTGACACAACTCTTCCATGGCCGTAGAAGTTGCTGGAATGAATCACGCTTCCCTTGCCAAGGTTCCACGGCCGTGGACTTGAACGTGGAATGTAGTACGGCCGTATTTTAGAGCGTGGTTTAGGGCTAGAACGTGATTCTTCCTTAGTCTCAATTCATGGACATGCTCAATCAAACTCCATCCTTGCTCAATTTGCTCGGAAATAACTCTTAAGTGGCTACAATCAACATAAAGCTTGTGTAGATCTCTATATCGACATTATAGACAAACTAGCTCACAAATGTATCAATGCTTAATCAATGACTATCAATATGGATGAAATACACTTAGAAAACGTGCCTAAAATATCACAATATTTCATGCTAACAAATAACCCCGTACTTGCCACTTGCTTGTCCCTAAGCAAGGTCTTTCAAAAGCTTTAAAACACAAGTTAGGATGAAATATGTGTACCTTCTCAAAGCAAACTTCTTTTGGATGAATGTGCCTTCTAATCAATAGATCATTCTCAAATCTTGCTTCATTCGTTTACAAGACTTTTATACACTTAATCAAAGAGTAAAGAGTAAAGAAAGCTCATGAATTAATCAAACTTCCATACAAACATCATAACCTTCAAACATTAACAAAATTAATCATAAGAAACTTCAATTTAGATCACCAATTCATATAACATTCTTTTGATCTTAAGGACTTTCAAACAAGAAAGGTCTAGAATGTGGAAAGGGAAGGAAACTTTAAGGAATGTGGTGCATGAATCCGGGAAAGTGGATAACTACTCTTTTCTTCTTCTCTTGCGGTTTCCGCAGCACTTTCAACTTAGAGCTTCGCTCTCTTCTTTTCATTTTTCGACTTTACTTTTGGAGTTATGGATAGAGGTGCACAAAAACCGAAGCCTAGGAGATTGGCATTTCTCAATTTTTATGAGATGCCTCAAACCCTTAGCGCACATACCATAATCCGCTAGGAATATCGCTCAATCCAACTTTGGCAAGACACAAACACCCGGCTATGTGAATGGTGCCGAGTTACTCATCATCATGATTGACTTCCCCAAACCTACAATTTCTTTCTATTCCTTTGAATGCAAAGTATTGCTTTCACGGCCCTCCCACATCATACATGCCTTTTTCATTCAACTCCTCCAAATTCCCGGATAGGTAAAGGAGGTCAATATTTCAATGAGGGGCTAAATGATCAAAGAAAGAAGAAAGAAAAAATCGAATTGCCTTAATCATCTCAAAAGGAAGTATAAGAACCTATAGTGTAATTTCAACCTTAATTCCTCAACATGATTTAAGTAACATTCATCACATTATGAAATTTGCAAAAGAGGTATAATCAACTCATTAAATTTCTTTTCAATTCACTATTCGTTTAAGCATGCAATTGTCATCAAACTCAATTCACAAGTAGCGATTATCATAGAAATCCTCTCTATCCTTAGAAGCACAAAATTTTCAAATTTTTTCAATTTTTATGGGTTTTTCAAACTCTTTTTCATGCAATACAATAATGAAACGTGCAACAATATAATGAACATGCAGGATAGTGTCAATAGAAGCAGTCATAGTGAGTAAGAGTTATTACAAACTTTTACTCACACCCCACCCCATACTTGGAACAAACATTGTCCCTAATGTTCAAATAAAAGAAAAAGAAGAAAAGAAAAAAAGAAAAAGAAAGAAAAAGAAACTCACAAAATGGCGGTGGAGCGGCTAAAGCTGTCGGTCATCATCATCGTCACTGTGGTGGAGGCGGGAATGGGGAGAAGCTAGGGTTATAGTACCGCCCGAACTGCTGGCGGTAGACATCCCTCATCATATGGTCGAGGTCATCCATGCGTCCATCTCTCGCGTCAGCTCGGATCTCCAAAGCTCCCACCCTATCAGAAAGGCTGGTAGCCCACTCTGGCATCTGCTCATACCAACCAGGAGCCTGGCTGTACCAACCCGATGCATCTGACGGTGCTGGTGCTGGTGGTGGTGGCGGTGCCTGTGCAGACCATGGAGGTGGAGCTCCGTACCATGCAGGAGGGGCCTCCATCCAAGTAGGTCTCTCACTCACGCTGGTGCGGCGAGAGGATGATCCTGAAGCTCTGGCGGGACGTGGAGAACGTCTAGGCATGTCAGAAGCTATGTCCGGCTGATCCGGAAACGTGCCAAAATCCTGCCCGGCTCCTCCTCCTCCCTCATACTGATCTCTCATGTCCTCCTCCTCAACTACAGGTGGTGGTGGGACATATGGAGGGGCAGCAATCCTATTCGCATGCATAGTAGCGAACGTCTCCTTCCAATTATGGCGTCCCGCCATAATGGAATAGTCTGGGAGCCACTCAATGCCCCTCCCCATCCTGCTCTCCCATGGCATAGCTGCATAAGGTGGACCTCTATGGGTGGGGAAGATGAGACCTCTAGTCATGAAGGCCTGGAGTCCTAGGGGTACAGCAGGAATACGTGTACATGTAGAAAAATCTACCCCCAATATCCTAGCAAGGTGGGTGACTATCCCACCATATCCAATGTTGTCAGCCCTCTTGTTCTTAAGCTTGCTCATGGTAGCAGCTAAGAGGGTGGTGCAGTCAGCAGGTCGTCCATACAGCATGGAGTACAGAAGGAAGAGCTCATCCGTCTTGATCTTCTGAGGTGTCTCTAATAGCATGAATTATAGTCTATATTTTGGGGTTTGTTTGGACGTTTTATCTTCAATAATCTCACTACTCAGTGAAACAAAGTCCAAACGGTGTGTGCAAGCTTTAAATTTATAACCCTAGACGTAAGCTTAAAATAAGGATGCGAACCCGCAGTGTACGGGTCAATCGTAGTAAAAAGCAAGGAATTCCAGGGGTCGATCACAGGGACTTAGTGAAACAAAGTCCAATCACGGTATTCTTATGTGTAAATACTAACCACAAGAGGTGATCAAAACAATCAAAGATGATAAAGAAGTCAATAAAGGAAATATGCAATTCTAGGGATTAAAGCATCTAGTTGTGGTTCCAACTCAAGATCTAAAGATAAGCGGACAAAGCTGAGGTTTTTGCATGGGGAAGGTATTACTAAAGTGGAATAGATCACCGGGTAGGTCTCACTACTCATTAATCCAAAACCGTAACTCCTATTACCGGGTAAGTCTAAAGGAATTAAGATAAAGAACTATAACCTCAAACTAACACACCATCTAAGGGGATAGAATCAACCTTTACCGGGTAAGTCTCAGGCTAACTCACAAAGATGGGATGAAAGCACACTCAAACCCCAATAAAGGATAAACCTTTATTACCTACACTTATGATCGTTGGTACACAAACTAAGGTATTACCAGGTAAGTCTCATCCTAAGCTTGCATTGAATCAGGAAAGGTGTAATAAGGATAGGGTTTGGCAAACTCTAACACTTAACTCTCAGTTTCGGATCAGATAAGTCACCTCGGTCAGCCAAATTCCACCCCGGCCGAGATGTTCATCGACTGAACGAGATGCTTAGGGTTAAGGTTAAAGACTCAAACTTTCAGGGTCCTACTGTGATTAAGATCATTCTATCATTGTTTTTCCCACAACCTTAAGCCAATCACCCTAGAATCACACAAAGAGATTAGCCACTCATCATCATGAAAGTATTAATCAAGTATATGGGAAGAAGGTGAATATTTGAACAAGAAGAAGTTAATGAAAAGACTTCAATAACTGAATCAAATATCACAACAAAAGCGTTCCTTGGATATAAATCCAACAAACAAGACAACAAGGAAGAGAATCTAAGGTAATCTTACAAGAAAACCTTCAAAAGCTACAAAAGCTACAATCTTCCTTCTTCAACCTTCAAAAAGGTTCTTCAAATCTTCCAACTGGAGTATGGCTGCTGCGTGCTATCGGTGTAAACACGATCTTGCGCTGATAGCGGATATGCAGGATGTTGGATTTGTGGAAATCCAACCCTTTTTATAGGAAAATAACCCTCCAAAGATAATATATCTTAGAAAGATCTTATCCCATAAATATAGGTAAAATATAGGATCTGAATTATCTTCTTCCTTCCAGGAGCCAAGCCCAAAAATATAAGATCTCTTTCCAAAGATAAAAGATCTCAGCCAAGAATAAAATATTCTCGCCGCGTCCCAGGTGTTCGCCTCGGTCGAGTCGACTTCTCTGGATCACCTCGGTCGAGGTGAATCTGTGGTCAACCAAGGTGAGTCACAACTGAATGTGAAATCTCTCAAATCTGGTCCAAAGTGAATCCTAAATCCATGGCTATGCTTCCTGGATGGTTCCTTATGTTCCTGAATGTAGCTCCAATGACTCCATAGCTCCTTTTGCTCCTTTTCGATGCAAAACGTGCCATTTTACCTACGATTACAACAAAACTAGGTGTAGACCTCGATTCCCCCTGTGGTGCAGTCATCTCCCACGGCATAGCCACGTACGGTGTAGTCAGACCTCGGGGAACCAGAATCCGCCGAGTAATATCTCCTGTAGCCCAAGCGGCTTGGCAGCCGCCACCATCGTGCAAGCACTGAGATTCATGTCCTGATAACTAGCTATGTGGGCGACAATCCCTCCGCAGCAGATGTCTCCCTTCGCCTTGACCTTGATCCTGTGCAGATCCTCTGCCAGCATCAAGCCAAAGTCCGGGATACCTCTAGTAACCATGCAGTACAAACTGAAAAGCTCTCCCTGTCGGATCTTCTGGGGCGTCTCAGTACGCGCCAAAAGTGTCTCACTGAAGATCCGGTGGGCTAACCTAAAGGCTAAATGGAAGATGACCTTCTCCCTGGAATCTCCAGGGCGCCATCTGTCTGCGTGCTCAACCACATGAGCAATCTGTCCCCAAAACTCCCTAGCTACAGATCAGGATGAGAAGTCAACAGCGGTGGGCTCAGGAAAACAAAAAATATATCTCCAGTACTCTAGTGGCACTATGAAGTTCCGGTTCATCAACCGGTACTTCACAGATCTCTTTGTGGGGAGGTAGGTGAAGGAGCTAACGAACTCTAAGGTCGGCTCCAAATAGGTTGGGGCCCGGATCTCAGTAAACTGATCCAGCCCTACTGTAGAAATCATCCTCCTAAGGTCTCCGTCTACCTGGAGGCAATCAAAAGCAGACACGTCCAGGAAGCGTGGTGCAATCACTGGACGGCCATAAATACGCTCATAATCTACCCGGTGTCGCTCATGGAATACCGGGCGGTAAGGTCGGGAAGAAGAGGAAGAAGGGGAAGGGGAGTGTCTATCTCTCAGCACAATCTGCCTGTCAGAACTCATTTTCAACAATCTGTCACTGTCAGGTCACCTCGGTCAACTGACAACACTCAAGAATCACCTCGGCCGAGGCACAGCTCGACTGGACCGAGGCGGAAAACTGGGTTCTAATTCCTTCTGAAAATTCAATTCTTTTCCCCCCAAAATCACTACTATTGCTTCCTATAGGGTTCTTAAGCCTTTCCTCAGCAAATGCAAGGGCAACCAAAGCCCAAATCGAAGTGAAAAAGCGAGGTAGGGTTTCGGTTCTATTTTACCTCGTTCGGACGAATCGGTTCAATTTTCTTGGAGATCGATGATGCACTGGGATCCTCGAAGCCTTAATCGTGGTTTGGAGACAGAAATCTTCGAAAACGAGCAAGAATCAGAGAAGCGAGGTGAAACTGTCGCCGCGGTCGAGGGAGAAGAGTAAAGTGAGGAGAGAGAATTCTTCGCCCCTTTTATACTCTTTTCTGGAACTGCTGTCACCTCGGTCGAGATGGTCTCGACTGTACCGAGGTGGTACGGACCGAGGTGGTTCTTCAGAAACCCTAGTCGCCTCGGTTGCTCAAGAATCATCTCGGTTGAGGTGTTCTGAAGGCAACCGAGATGCCTCAGTCAAACTTCGTCTTCTCAAATTCTCGATCTTCTGTCCTCCCAGTTGTGCTCCTTCCTTAGATGTCTCCTGTTATCTGTCTAGAACGCCAAAAACAAAACAAAGCAAAGCAAAAGAAAAAACTATCTAAGCTAGACTAGAAAAAGGAAAAGAAAGCAATACCTTGGGTTGCCTCCGAAGAAGCGCTTGGTTTAAGGTCGCTAGCTGGACCATGATGCGTCTCAAACGAGGTATATTGGTGCAACCTCTTCAACCGGAACTTCCGGTTTGTACTTCTTAAGTCTATGACCGTTGACCTTGAAGCTTCCGCTAGTTTCACCCCATATCTCAACTGCACCATGAGGAAAAACATGTTTCACAACATAAGGTCCGGTCCATCTAGATTTTAACTTACCTGGAAAAAGGCGGAGGCGGGAGTTGAAGAGTAGAACTAAGTCTCCCTCGTTAAGCTCCTTTGGGAGGATACGCTTGTCATGCCATCTCTTCGTCTTTTCCTTATAGATTTTGGCATTCTCATAAGCGTTCAAACGCAGCTCCTCCAGCTCGTTGATCTCCAATAGCCGTTTCTCACCGGCCTCCTTAATGTCGAAGTTCAACCATTTGATCGCCCAATATGCTTTGTGTTCTAATTCAACGGGCAAATGGAAAGACTTCCCATACACCAAATTATAAGGGGTGGTGCCTATGGGAGTCTTAAATGCGGTCCTGTATGCCCAAAGAGCATCGTCCAATTTCATGGACCAATCCTTCCTCATCCTAGAAACGGTCTTTTCCAAAATTGCTTTGATTTCTCTATTCGAGATCTTGACCTGTCCACTAGTTTGAGGGTGATAAGGGGTTGATACCTTGTGGGTTACCCCATACTTCGATAGAAGTGCCTTGAACTTCCGGTTGATGAAATGCGTTCCTCCATCGCTGATGATGATGCGTGGAGTTCCAAAACGTGGAAAGATAGTCCTGTTTAGGAACTTCACAACCACCTTGGCGTCATTAGTGGGAGAAGCAATGGCTTCAACCCATCTAGAGACGTAATCAACTGCAAGAAGAATATAGAGGTTTCCTCCGGAGGATGGGAAAGGTCCCATGAAGTCAATCCCCCATACATCAAAGATTTTCACCTCTTGAATGTTGTTAAGTGGCATCTCATTCCTCCTTGATAAATTTCCTGTTCTTTGGCATGCATCACAAGAGACAACAAACGATTGTACATCCTTAAATAATGTAGGCCAAAAGAAACCGGAACGCAATACCTTATCGCATGTTTTATCGGTGCTAGCATGTCCTCCACAAGGAAGTGAGTGGCAATGCCGTATAACGCTATTAACTTCATCTTCCGGAATGCATCTTCGAAGCATCCCATCCGGCCCGCGCTTGAATAGCAGCGGCTCGTCCCAGTAGTAATGTCGTACTTCTTTGAAGAATCTCTTCTTTTGAGAGTATGTCAATCCGGGCGGTATTTCCTGGCAAACAAGATAATTTATAATATCACCATACCAAGGTCCTTTATTATCAGAAAGTTGGTGGATAGAATGTTCCAACAACTGAGGATGAATGTCAGAAAAGGGAGTAAGAAGTTTGTTATTCTCAATACTCTCAGTTGACATCATCTCGCCTTCGACCTCGGTCGAGGCGTAGAGGCGTTGACCGAGATGTTCTTCAGTCGCCTCGCTCAGTCCAGAAAGTGCCTCGGTCGGGATACTGCAACTGGGACCGAAACTGGAGATCTTCGTCTCCTGGATTAGCTTCTCAGTTTTAGCTCCTAGATCCTCTTCCAATGCTTTTAAGCTCCGTATATCTGCATCGCAAGAAGAATCTATACCTTCCTCCATTAAACTGAAGCTAATAAATCTTTCGAGTGGATCGTTAATAAGGATAGAGCTCACCAATTCTCTTGATTCTTCTTCATCGTAGATGTTGAAGATATCATCAGTTAGCTGCTCACCTTTCATGGCTGCAAGTAGTGCGAACTCCACCTCATCGCCGCCAATGTTGAATTTCAACTTGGCGTTCTTGCAATCCACGTTGCAACCCGAAGTTTCTAGAAATGGCCTCCCGAGAATAATAGGAACAGGATAATCTGCGGGAATGTCAAGTACAACAAAATCTATTGGTAAATAAAAGTTACCTAACTTGACTAGAACATCCTCCAAGATGCCCACGGGATGGGTGATGGAGCGATCCGCCATATGTAGTCGAATCTTGACCGGCTTGGGCTCTCCAAGTCCGATCTTCACACATAGCTCCAGCGGGATGATGCTCACGCTGGCTCCTAGATCACAAAGGGCTTCACAAGTAACATCCCCAACTTGAATGGGAATGCAAAACGAACCCGGATCTCTCAATTTAGGTGGCATCTTTTCCTTCATAATTTGAATGAGCTCCGAGGATTTAGATGTCATCCTAACTTCACCAAAGTCTTCCAGTTTCCTCTTCCTTGATAAGATCTCCTTTAAGAACTTCCCATAGGCGGGCATTCCTAGAATAGCATCAAGGAAAGGATTGTTAATATGCAGCTTATTCATCAAGTCAAGGAACTTACCAAAGTGCTTGTCTAGATGTGCTCTGGCCCTTGACTGGGGGAATGGAAGTGGTGGTTTGTATGCAGGAGGTGGAACATAGACTTCAGTTTTCCTCTCCGCTTTCTGTGGCTCCACCTCGGTTGGCATCTCGATCGAAGTGTTCTTCGACTGCATCTGGACCGAGGTGGTCTTCGTCGGTTCTAGCACCGACCGAGGCACTGGATCTGAAGTTTTCAGTCCACTCCTCGTAGTTATGGCCATGATCTGGCCCTTAGGGTTGCTTTCCGTCCTTGCTGGACTCTTCCCTCGATCTCTTGGCGCTTCATTCGCCCTACTTGCAAGTTGTTGTTCAAAGGCTTTTTGGGCCTTCGAAAATGAAGTCATAGAAGTCTCCATAGCGTTGAGCTTGATCAAGATAGCCTCCAGAACTGCGTCTTTCTTTTCTAGCTGAGACGAACTTGATCCTTGCCCCTGGCTCTTTAATGGAGTAGAAGAAGAAGAAGGGGAAGAGAGGAAAGGGTTAGAGGAATCGTTAGAGTTGGAGTTTGAATGATTGTTACCAGAATTTTGGTTGTTCGCCCTCCAGTTGTTGCTATTGGATCCTCTATTGTTGTTGTTGTAATTGTTGTTCCGGGAACCGTTGTTTTTGTTGTTCCTTTGCCCTTGCTCTTCCTTCTTCGTTTGAGCAACCAAGAGTTCCTTCAATTGCTTCACGTCATTCTTCAAAGACGTGAGTTGATTGTTGTTGGGTTGAGTTTCTTGGAAGTTAACTCTTTTAACTCCACCTTCAGCTCCTTGGTGAGTGTACTTCTCCATGTGCAAAGCTTGCTTCTCGATGAAGTCCCAAGCCTCGTCAATCGCCATGTCCATGAAGGTACCGGCGGAGAGTAGTTGGAGATTGAACTGGGTGCTTCCGTCCAGTCCCTTGAAATAATTCTCCAATAACTCTAACTTTGGAATCCCATGATGTGGGCAATCCAAAAGGATGTCCTTGAACCGCTCCCATGATTTGGACAAGCTCTCCTTGTCCTTCATAATGAAAGCGTTGATCTTCCCTCTCATTTCTGCGGTCTTTGAAGGGGGAAAGAATTTGGTCAAGAACTCCGTTGTCATCTCCTCCCATGTGCTGATTTTTCTTGGTGGAAGAGATTGATACCAAGTAAGAGCTCTATCTTTTAAAGAAAAGTAAAAAGGTCTTAGCTTGTAGTTGTTATTTTCAATCCTCGGAGGTCTCAAGGTCTCCATCAAGATCTCATAGTTTTGAAGATGTTGATGTGGTGATTCCTTCTCTAGCCCTCCGAACTGGCATTGGCGAATCATGGATAGACCTTGCGGTCGAAGTTCATAGTCATGGTCTGCTGGATCTCCTAGGTTAACTCCTGGACGCCTCAGTTGTTGATTTGGGTCCATCCTTTGACCTAGGGTTTGTGGGATTCCTGCAAGAAGAACGTTTCGGACTGGCATCCGAGGTGGAAGTACCTCGGCCGGGGTGTCATGTACTAGGACCTGCCTCGGTCGAGGGTCAGCAACTGGATCCTGCATCGGTCGAGGATCTGGGACTGGATCTTCCCTCGGTCGAAGTAGAATTTGGTCTCGTATGGCTGCCATATCTGCTTCGATTGCTTCAGTCCTGGTGCGAGTTTCTTCCTTCTCTCGCCTTAGTTCTTCCCTGCTGAGGCGTAGCAGCTCTAGCGCCTCTTTCAAATCGGCCTCAAGATCGCGATTGGCTTGGTGGGCCATCTTCGCTTCTCTTAAGCGTCGCTTGTATGTCTTTTCTGGTTCGGGATCGAAAGGAACGATTTCCTTCCCAGTGCGTGTTCTTCGCATAAACCTAAGAAAGAACCTACAAAAGTCACTCAAGTAGAGTGGTTAGAAGACACGGGGGCAAGTGCCCCAAGAGCAAACCGTAACCGGCTCGGTCTAGACCAAGTCCCCGGCAACGGCGCCAAAAACTTGTTCGCTCCAAACGGTGTGTGCAAGCTTTAAATTTATAACCCTAGACGTAAGATTAAAACAAGGATGCGAACCCGCAGTGTACGGGTCAATCGTAGTAAAAAGCAAGGAATTCCAGGGGTCGATCACAGGGACTTAGTGAAACAAAGTCCAATCACGGTATTCTTATGTGTAAATACTAACCACAAGAGGTGATCAAAACAATCAAAGATGATAAAGAAGTCAATAAAGGAAATATGCAATTCTAGGGATTAAAGCATCTAGTTGTGGTTCCAACTCAAGATCTAAAGATAATCGGACAAAGCTGAGGTTTTTTGCATGGGGAAGGTATTACTAAAGTGGAATAGATCACCGGGTAAGTCTCACTACTCACTAATCCAAAACCGTAACTAACACACCATCTAAGGGGATAGAATCAACCTTTACCGGGTAAGTCTCAGGCTAACTCACAAAGATGGGATGAAAGCACACTCAAACCCCAATAAAGGATAAACCTTTATTACCTACACTTATGATCGTTGGTACACAAACTAAGGAATTACCGGGTAAGTCTCATCCTAAGCTTGCATTGAATCAGGAAAGGTGTAATAAGGATAGGGTTTGGCAAACTCTAACACTTAACTCTCAGTTTCGGATCAGATAAGTCACCTCGATCACCCAAATTCCACCCCGGCCGAGATGTTCATCGACTGAACGAGATGCTTAGGGTTAAGGTTAAAGACTCAAACTTTCAGGGTCCTACTGTGATTAAGATCATTCTATCATTGTTTTTCCCACAACCTTCAGCCAATCACCCTAGAATCACACAAAGAGATTAGCCACTCATCATCATGAAAGTATTAATCAAGTATATGGGAAGAAGGTGAATATTTAAACAAGAAGAATTTAATGAAAAGACTTCAATAACTGAATCAAATATCACAATAAAAGAGTTCCTTGGATATAAATCCAACAAACAAGACAACAAGGAAGAGAATCTAAGGTAATCTTACAAGAAAACCTTCAAAAGCTATAAAAGCTACAATCTTCCTTCTTCAACGTTCAAAAAGGTTCTTCAAATCTCCCAACTGGAGTATGGCTGCTGCGTGCTATCGGTGTAAACACGATCTTGCGCTGATAGCGGATATGCAGGATGTTGGATTTATGGAAATCCAACCCTTTTTATAGGAAAATAACCCTCCAAAGATAATATATCTTAGAAAGATCTTATCCCATAAATATAGGTAAAATATAGGATCTGAATTATCTTCTTCCTTCCAGGAGCCAAGCCCAAAAATATAAGATCTCTTTCCAAAGATAAAAGATCTCAGCCAAGAATAAAATATTCTCGCCGCGTCCCAGGTGTTCGCCTCGGTCGAGTCGACTTCTCTGGATCACCTCGGTCGAGGTGAATCTGTGGTCAACCGAGGTGAGTCACAACTGAATGTGAAATCTCTCAAATCTGGTCCAAAGTGAATCCTAAATCCATGGCTATGCTTCCTGGATGGTTCCTTATGTTCCTGAATGTAGCTCCAATGACTCCATAGCTCCTTTTGCTCCTTTTCGATGCAAAACGTGCCATTTTACCTACGATTACAACAAAACTAGGTGTAGACCTCGATTCCCGCAAAGGTAGATGAAATGGTAATATAATCACATAATATACATACAAACATGCAGATTATTGAAGATAAAACGTCCAAACAAACCCCAAAATATAGACTATAATTCATGCTATCAGTCTCCGTCCTAGGGAAGAGACACTCAGAAAGGACCCGGTGAGCAATCTTCAAGGCTAAGTGATACATCAACTTAGCCTTTGTATCAGCTGGTTGCCAGCGGTCCTCGCTGGCGTAAATCATGGCTACCTCCTCCCAGAAATCCTTGGCGTAAACGCCGCTGGGGAAACGACCATTGAAGGTCTCTTGGAACCCAAAGAAGGCTCCAAATTCTCGGATGGTAAAATCATAGTTCCTTTCCATCAGATGGAAAGAAACTGTCCTATCCACATGGCTGTGCTCAAAAGACGTCACAACCTCTCTAGTAATCTCGTCATAAGCGTCCTCTCGGATAGCCGAGAAGACGATAAGACCGGCTCTATCCAAGAGCCAAGTACGGTCATCTATGATGTGTAGAGGAGCTAAATCCTCCAACAATAGGTACCTAGGTCCTATAACAGCCCTCTTATGGATCCTCTCTAAGGCGTCGAGATGATCCTCGTGAATGGTGGGTACCTAGGGCTAGGAGGTGATGGTGATGAAGGTGATGATGGAGGTGAAGGGGAGGAAGGTGGTGGTGCTCTAGAGGATAAAGAGGAAGAGGGGTTGCCCTTCCTCTTTTTATTCTTATCCTTCTCCTTGTTCTTATCCTTATTTCTCTCAGAAACTCTCCTCACAAAATCCATTACTGTTGAAAACCACGGTCTGTTCTTGGTGTTCCACGGCCGTGGAATTGACAAAGACCGTGGTTCGTCTCGATTTTTCTCAAAACTCAGCAGATAATCACCAAACTCAGCAATCAGGCAGTCCTAGACTAATTCCTTCCAATTTCAATCAGTTCTCCTATAAATGCTAGCAAAAACGAAGCCGAATTGACAAAGATAGAGAAGAGCGGAAAAAACCTAGGTTTCGGATTTTAAAATCCAAATTCTACGTTCCTTGGTGATTTGCCGCTTGATTTGTTGCTTGGATCTCGTTGGTGATCGGATTTGCTTCAGTTTGGGTCGAAGAATCGTTGAAAACGATTGACGAATGAGGATTTGAGGGTAGAGGCGTGATTTCGGCGAAGAGGGCGTGGAATTGGGTTTTGTGGTGTGTTTTTGTGAAGAACGTGGTTTATATAGTGGCCGGCAAAATTTTTGAAAACCACGGTCTATCGGGGGGGTTCTACGGCCGTGCAATTGTACGGAACCGTGGTTTTTGTGATTTTTCAAAGGCTTTTGGAAATTACGGTCACTATAGTTGTCACGGCCGTGGTTTAGGCCGTGGAACTCTCTGTAATGCTCCAAAGTCCAAGTTTCGTCACTTTTCTTTAGACTTTCTCTTCCCCTTTCCTTTTCCACTGTTCCTACATCCAAAAACACGAACATACCGGAGGTATCGAAGGCAAAACAAAGAAAAAACGTCTAAACTAAGCTAAACTATGAATCGAAAACAAAAACGTAAATGCAATACCTTGGGTTGCCTCCCAAGAAGCGCTTTGTTTAAGGTTCGTAGCTAGACCAAAAGTCGCACTTATTCGAGTGCGGTGGGCGCGAAATCTTCAGCTTGGAGTTCCGGCGTATACTTCTTGAGTCGTTGACCGTTCACCTTAAAGCTTCCGCCCGCTTCACCCCATACTTCAACTGCACCATGGGGGAAAATACGTTTGATTAGAAAAGGTCCCGTCCAACGAGATTTAAGCTTACCTGGAAAGAGACGAAGCCTTGAATTGAAGAGGAGAACTTGATCTCCTTCTTTGAAGTCCTTTGGAATGATATGCTTATCATGCCAACGCTTTGCTCTCTCCTTATAGATCTTGGCGTTTTCATAACCGTTCAAGCGGAGTTCTTCAAGCTCATTAAGGTTCAAGAGACGCTTCTCTCCCGCTTCCTTCATGCTGAAATTCAACCACTTGATGGCCCAAAACGCCTTATGCTCCAACTCTACCGGTAAGTGGCAAGACTTCCCATACACAAGGTTGTATGGTGTGGTTCCTATGGGAGTCTTGTACGCGGTCCGGTACGCCCATAATGCATCATCAAGCTTCAAGGACCAATCCTTCCTAGTCCTTGAAACCGTCTTCTCTAGGATTCCTTTGATCTCCCGGTTTGAGATCTCAACTTGTCCACTAGTTTGTGGATGGTAAGGGGTGGCGATCTTGTGAGTAACCCCATACTTGGCTAGAAGAACTTCAAAGCGCCGGGCAATGAAGTGAGAACCTCCATCACTAATGATAGTCCTTGGTGTCCCAAATTGTGGGAAGATGGTCTTGTTAAAGAACTTAACCACCACCATGGCATCATTGGTGGGAGAGGAAATTGCTTCCACCCATCTAGAAACATAATCCACCGCCAAGAGTATGTATTGGTTTCCACAAGATGATGGGAACGGTCCCATAAAGTCAACTCCCCAAACATCGAAAATCTCCACCTCTTGGATGTTATTGAGAGGCATCTCATTCCTCCTAGAGATATTTCCTGTTCTTTGACAAGCATCGCAACAGGAAACAAAGGTTTGCACATCTCGAAATAAAGTAGGCCAAAAGAATCCAGATTGCAATACCTTAGCGCTAGTCTTGTTCGAACTAGCGTGTCCTCCACATGGTAGTGAATGACAATGGCGGATGACACTTGGCATCTCATCTTCCGGCACACATCGCCGAATGATGCCATCCGGACCTCTCTTAAAGAGGAGAGGTTTATTCCAAAAGTATTCCCGAACATCCTTAAAGAACTTCTTTCTTTGTGCGTAGGATAATCCGGGCGGTATCTCCTGGCAAACCAAATAGTTAACAAAGTCAGCAAACCATGGTTCGTTACCTTTGGAGATTACTTCGATGCACTCCTCAATGATATGTAGGTGTTTGTCCGGGAAGGAGTCATCTATAGGTAAGTGGTCTTCCTCTAGATGTGTTAGGCGACTCAAGTGATCCGCAACAGAATTTTCCGAACCCTTCTTGTCGCGGATCTCTATATCGAATTCTTGTAGGAGAAGAATCCATCTAATTAGCCTTGGCTTCGCATCCTTCTTTGCAAGGAGGTTCCTTTTCCGTAGTAGCGTAGTTGAGCTGCGCTTCATCTAGCGTCTTGCTAGCATAGTATATAGCGTGGGTTCGCCCTTTCTTTCTTTGTCCAAGAACAGCTCCTATAGCTACGTCACTAGCATCGCACATAACCTCAAAGGGAAAGTTCCAATCCGGAGGTTGGATAATGGGTGCTGAAATTAGAGCTTCCCGAATCATGTTAAACGCATCCAAGCATTCCTGCGAAAACTCACAAACTGCATCCTTCATCAATAGATTAGTGAGCGGTTTTGATATTTTAGAGAAGTCCTTTACGAAGCGTCTATAGAATCCAGCATGTCCTAGGAAACTTCTTATCCCTTTCACCGAAGTTGGGGGAGGAAGCTTCTCTATAGTGTCTATTTTCGCCTTATCCACCTCAATCCCTCTACTAGAGATTAAGTGTCCTAATACAATTCCTTCCTTTACCATAAATTGACACTTCTCCCAATTAAGAACTAGGTTAGTGTCTTCACACCTTTGTAAAACAAGAGCAAGGTTAGAAAGGCAATTGTCAAAAGAGGAACCGTATACGGAGAAGTCATCCATAAAGACCTCCATGATTTCCTCAATGTATTCGGAGAAGATGGCCATCATGCACCTTTGAAAGGTGGCTGGGGCGTTGCAAAGCCCGAACGGCATTCTCCTATAAGCAAACGTACCCCATGGGCACGTGAATGTGGTCTTCTCCTGATCATCCGGGTGTATCGGAATCTGAAAGAAACCACTATAACCGTCAAGATAGAAAAAATGAGAATGTTGCGCTAACCTTTCAAGCATTTGATCGATGAATGGCAATGGGAAGTGATCCTTCCTCGTTGCATTGTTAAGCTTGCGGTAGTCTATGCACATCCGCCATCCCGTTACGGTTCGGGTAGGAATGAGTTTGTTATTCTTGTTGGTGATGACCGTCATTCCTCCCTTCTTCGGAACTACTTGAACCGGACTCACCCACTTGCTATCGGAGATAGGGTAGATGATACCTGCATCAAGCAATTTAAGAATTTCCTTCTTGACAACCTCCTTCATGGTCGGATTCAACCGCCTTTGACGTTGTCTTGAAGTCCTAAAGTCCTCTTCCATTAATATTTTATGCATGCATAGGGAAGGTTTGATTCCTACTAAGTCTTCTATAGTATAACCTAAAGCTTTCCTATGTTTCCTAAGGACAACCATAAGCTTACTATGTTCATCTATGGTTAGATCGGAACTAACAATAACCGAATAAGTAGAGTTAGGTCCTAGAAAAGCGTACCTTAGATGTGTAGGAAGTTGTTTCAATTCCATTGCTTTCGGAGCATCCAATGGTTCTTGAGGAGCATCCGATGCCTCCTTAGAAGTGTCTAAAGAAGTAGAAGGTGTAGGAGAAGAATCAAGAGATATTGAAGAAGAGGCACGATCACCCTCTTCCACGGCCTGAATCACGGTTTCTCTGCATCCTCCACGGCCATGGTTTAGGGCGTGGAAAGGGAATATGGTTGCTCTGTTCTCTCCACGACCGTGTAACCCTCTGGAGTGAGCCACGCTTTGGTTGGTGAAATCCACGGCCCTGGAATATAGTGTATGGCCGTGGATTCTCACGTTTTCTGCTTCGTCGTGGAGTTTCTCAAACTCCTCTTCCCATACTTCTTCTTGTGCTTCAATTGCCTCATTGCACTCCTCTTCTTCCCCTACATTCATTAGACTCATGGTAATAACCTTTTGTAGAGGATCTTTGAAGAGAATAGCACTTACCTCCTCTCTAGACAACCCCTCTTCATCTTGGATATTGAATATATCCTCATCAAAGATTGGCTCCTTCACTAGAGTAGAAAGAACGAACTCTACCTTCTCCTCTCCTATGTTAAAGGCGAGTCTAGCATTCTTGCAATCGACTATGCAGCCGGAAGTTGCAAGAAACGGTCTTCCGAGTATGATCGGGACCGGACTATCTGCAGGAATGTCAAGCACAACAAAATCAATGGGTACAAAGAATTTACCTAGCTTGACCGGGACGTCTTCTATAATACCGACGGGGCGAGTGATGGATCGATCCGCCATGTACAACGTCATCTTCACCGGTTTAGGGTCACTTAAACCTATCTTCCTACATAATGCAAGTGGTATGATGCTCACACTCGCTCCCAAGTCACATAATGCATCATATGTGACATCTCCCACTCCTATGGGAATACAAAATGACCCCGGATCCTTTAACTTTGGGGGCATCTTCTCCTTCATGGTCTTGATGAGATTCGAAGAATCCAAACTCATCTTAACCTCTCCAAAATCCTCTAACTTTCTCTTGTTAGAGAGGATCTCCTTTAAGAATTTGCCATAAGCCGGCATACCTACAATAGCATCAACGAAAGGTATATTAATATGCAGCTTGCTCATAAATTCTATAAACTTACCGAATTGTTTATCTAGGCGCGCTCTCGCTCTAGATTGAGGGAATGGTAGGGGAGGTTTGTAAGCCGGAGGAGGAACGTAGACATCTTCCTTCTCCTTCCCCTTCTCTTTGTCTTTCTCAACGGAGACTTCAACAAACTTAGGCTGCGGATCGGTGTAGTCACTCCGCTCCTAGTTGTGATTGCCATCACTCTTCCCTTTGGGTTGTCCTCCGTTTTTCCTGGAAGTTTCCCTTGATTCCTAGGAACTTCCTCCGCATGAGTAAACATTTGGGTTTCTAAAACCTTTTGGGCTTTATCAACCTTAGTTATGTGATCATCAACCTTGATGATGCGAGTCTCTAACCCTTGAAGATTCCCCAAAATTGTCTCCAATATGGGATCGGGCTTCTCCTTCCCCGAAGTGCTTCCTCCATTAGATGTTTACCCCTGGCTTTTCAAAGTAGTAGAGGAAGAGGAAGGTGGAGTTAGTGAATTTGAATTGGAAAGATAAGAGTTACCGGAGTTTTGTTGATTGGAGCGCCAATTGTTGTTGTTTGAACCCCTATTGTTTTTCCAATTATTGTTCCGGTTGTTGTTGTTGCCATTCCAATTATTCCGGTTGTTGTTCCGGTTATTGTTGTTGCGGTTTGTATTCTCACCACCATTGTTGTTGTTGCCGAAGTAGCCAACATCTTTTCCTTGTTGCTTTGGAAAGTTGGTCTTGATAGCTTCCTTCAACTCTTTAATCTTATTGTTGAGGGAGAAAATTTGATTTTGAGCTTCATGTGTGAGCTTCGCTCCTTGCTCCACACGATTTCCTTCCACTTTCCGGTGAGAATACTTCTCTATGACCCTTGCTTGCTTCTAAATGAAGTCCCAAGCGTCATCTTCCCTCATGTCCATAAATGTACCACATGAGAGGGATTGGAGCTTGAATTGTGTCTCCACATCCAGCCCCTTATAGTATATCCCCAAAAGTGCAAGCTTGGATATGCCATGATTAGGGCAATCCAAGAGCAAATCCTGAAACCTTTCCCAAGATTGAAACAAACTTTCGTTAGATCTCATGAAAAATGCATTAATCTTACCTCTAAGTTCCGGCGTTTTGGATGGCGGAAAGAACTTAGTGAGGAACTCCGCGGAAAGGTCTTCCCACGTGTCTAGTTTCCCACTAGGAAGAGCTTGGTATCAAGACAATGCTTTCCCCTTCAAGGAGAAAAAGAAAGGCTTGAGCTTATAGTTGTTGGTAGTCGCGTTTTTCGGCCTCATTGTCTCCATCATACACTCAAAGTTTTGCAAGTGTTGGTGTGGAGATTCAGCGCTTGTTCCGCCAAATTGGTTTTGGCGAACAAGAGTAATAATTTGAGGGTTGAAGCTAAACCCTTGTACATCATCAGCATCAAAGTTCACACCTAGACGGCGTGGTTGCTGCGTTGGATCCATCCTTTGGCCAAGACTCCTTGGCTCCTCATCCACACGTTCGATCCTAGCATTCCTAGGTGGAACACGGCGATTTGCAGCTGCCCGTGGATGGAACGGATTCACATTGATCGTTGGATCAATTTCCTCTAGCGGTGGCATGGAGGAGTCGCTATCCTCATTAGATGAGTTGGCTCTAACCGATCTTCCCGGTCTCCTCCTTTTCTTTTTCTCCTTAAGGTTGTTTATTTCCAACCTCATTTGGAACATCATGTCCGTTAGATCATCAACCTTCATTTGGTGACGATCCGTCTCTTCTCTACGTGTCTTCTCACTCCATTGGAGTTGAGCTTCTTTCTCCGCTAACTCCGATTGAAGATCACGTTCTATTTCTTCAGCCATTTTCTTTTCCTTTCGCTTTTCCCTTAAAGTCCTCTCAAGCTCTTGATTAAGAGGTAAGAGGTCTTCGGTGTTCCTAGACCTGCGCATGCACTTGAAAGGATATCAAATAACAAGGGAAGAGCTCCCAAGCTTGACAACCGTAAACCGAATTCGGCCTAAACCAAATCCCCGGCAACGGCGCCAAAAACTTGTTCGCCACTTAGCGTGCGTGCAAATAAGCTTTAAATTTATAAAACTAGAATCAAGCAAGCGAACCCGCAGTGTACGGATCGATATAGTTAAGCAAGAATTCCAGAGTATCGAACACAGGGATTTGGGGGGTTAAATCCAATTATAGATTATCAAGCGAGTAAATGTAAGAGCTTTTCGAATTATTGGGAAAACAACAATCCTAAAGATCCAGGAATCCAGCTGTGGCAATCGATTCAAGATATACTAAAGATATAAGGACAGAGTTAAGGTATGCAAAGGTATACGGATGTAAGGTAATCGTACGGTGAAGTTCCAAAGACCTTATATGACTCACCTACAAGACACTCTTTATAAAGGTTGTTGAGGCTTCAATATAGAAAGGTTCTAAAGGTAAGAATTAATGTCAAATACCCAAACTTGTAATCCAAGGATCAAGACTAACTAAACCGATTAAGGTTGTGACACTCACAATCGAGGTAGAGGTTGTTGAGGCTTCACTACCACCTAGAAAAGGCAACCCAAGACTAAGTGAAAGCAAATCTTTAACTTTGGATTAAAGTAAAAGCAAGTTCGTAACTTAACACAAAATTACGGGTAGTTCTTCAGTTCCACGGCCGTGGAAGCTCAAGAACATACTGTGGATTAGGGTTATCGGCGAATCTCTCTAACTCTCAGGGTCCAATTTGTTTACGATCGATCTATCATCATCTAAGCCACAACTATCAACCCTTCACCTTAGAATTGTTAAAGGGTTTTAGCCAACAATAGTCGATCATATTGATATCAAATTCAAGGTTTAAAAGAATGAAAGATGAAAACTTCCGAAAACCTTCAATAACTTTCAAAGTAATCTCAAATCCACAAATCAAGAACAATATCGTCAATAGATTCGGAACAACACAAACAATCACAAATCTTAGATAAGAAGGAAGAACGGGATGTCAATCCGTCTTCTAAATCAAACCTAAGCAAGAAGCGAAATCTTCTTGCGCGAAATCTTCTTGCGAACAATCTTCCGAATCTTCGATCTTCCGTCAATCCGGAAATCACACTAGCAACGCGCAATTATCTCTCAAACACAATTTTCGCCAAATGCAAAATTAGGGCAATTCCAAGCGTAAGCGTAAGTGAAAGTGCGTCTAAGAAGAGGTGACGGAATCTCTATTCGTCCGTCCTTTTATAGTGTAAGATAAAATATCGGTCCGGCCCAATTGCGTATGAGATCGTGGCTTAAAGTGTGGCGAAAAAGATCGCCAAGATCACGGTCGTGGAAGGGTTCCACGGCCGTAACTTAGAGCGTGGAAATCATCACGGTTTGACACAACTCTTCCACGGCCGTAGAAGTTGCTGGAATGAATCACGCTTCCCTTGCCAAGGTTCCACGGCCGTGGACTTGAACGTGGAATGTAGTACGGCCGTATTTTAGAGCGTGGTTTAGGGCTAGAACGTGATTCTTCCTTAGTCTCGTGCGTTCTTCAAGTTGGCACTTCCTTAGCTCCTAGGAATGTCCTCAATTCATGGACATGCTCAATCAAACTCCATCCTTGCTCAATTTGCTCGGAAATAGCTCTTAATTGCCTACAATCAACATAAAGCTTGTGTAGATCTCTATATCGACATTATAGACAAACTAGCTCACAAATGTATCAATGCTTAATCAATGACTATCAATACGGATGAAATACACTTAGAAAACGTGCCTAAAATATCACAATATTTCATGCTAACAATAATCAACACAAAGCTTATGTAGACCTCTATATCGACAAAATAGATAAACTAACTCACAAATGCTTCAATGCTTTATCAATGATCACCAATATGGATGAAATACACTTAGAAAATGTGCCTAAAATATCACAATATTTCATGCTAACAAATAACCCCATACTTGCCACTTGCTTGTCCCTAAGCAAGGTCTTTCAAAAACTTTAAAACTCAAGTTAGGATGAAATATGTGTACCTTCTCAAAACAAAACTTCTTTTAGATGAATGTGCTTCCTAATCAATAGATCATTCTCAAATCTTGCTTCATTCGTTTATAAAACTTTCATATACATAATCAAAGAGTGAAGAGTAAAGAAAGCTCATGAATTAATCAAACTTCCATGTAAACATGATAACCTTCAAACATTATCAAAATCAATCATAAGAAACTTCAATTTAGATCACCAAGTCATATAACATTCTCTTGATTTTAAGGACTTTCAAACAAGGTCTAGAATGCGGAAAGGGAAGGAAAACTTTAAGGAATGTGGTGCAAGAATCCGGGAAAGTGGATAACTACTCTTTTCTTTTTCTCTTGCGGTTTCCGCAGCACTTTCAACTTAGAGCTTCACTCTCTTCTTTTCATTTTTTGACTTTACTTTTGGAAATATGGACAGCTGTGCACAAAAACCGAAGCCTAGGAGATTGGCGTTTCTCATTTTTACGAGATGCCTCAAACCCTTGATGTACATACCATAATCCGCTAGGAATATCGCTCAATCCGACTTTGGCAAGACACAAACACCCGGCTATGTGAATGGTGCCGAGTTACTCATCATCATGATTGACTTCCCCAAACCTATAATTTCTTTCTATTCTTTTGAATGCAAAGTATTGCTTTCATGGCCCTCCCACATCAAATGTGCCAATTATCAACTCCTCCAAATTCCCGGATAGGTAAAGGAGGTCATTATTTCAATGAGGGGCTAAATGATCAAAGGAAGAAGAAAGAAAATCGAATTGTCTTAATCATCTCAAAAAGAAGCATAAGAACTTATCATGTGATTTCAACCTTGATTTCTCAACATGATTTAAGTAACATTCATCACATTATGAAATTTGCAAAAGAGGGATAATCAACTCATTCAATTTCTTTTCAATTCACTATTTGTTTAAGCATGCGATTGTCATCAAAACTCAATTCACAAGTGGTGATTATCATAGAAATCATCTCTATCCTTAGAAGCACAAAATTTTCAAAATTTTTCAATTTTTATGGGTTTTTCAAAAGCTTTTTCATGCAATGCAATAATGAAACGTGTAACAATAGAATGAACATGCAAGGTAGTCTCGATAAAAGCATACAAAAGTGAGTAAGAGTTATTACAAACTATTAGTCACACTCCACCCCATACTTGGAACAAACATTGTCCCTAATGTTCAAAAAGAAAAAAAGAAGAAAAGAAAGAAAGAAAAAGAACTCACAAAATGGTGGTGGAGCGGCTAAAACTGTCAATCGTCGAAGGTCCTCACTGCGGTGGAGGCGGTGGTGGAAACGGGGAGAAGCTAGGATCGTAGTACCGCCCGAACTGCTGGCGGTAAACATCTCTCATCATGTGGTCCAGATCGTCAGCTCGTGCGTCTCTAGCATCAGCACGTATCTCCAAAGCTCCAACTCTGTCGGAGAGGTCGGTAGCCCACTGTGGCAGCTGCTCGTACCAACCAGGCGGCTGGCTGTACCACGCTGGTGCATCTGAAGGTGCTGGTGCTGGTGGCGGCTGTGAATGCCAAGGCGGTGGAGTTCCCATCCAATCCGGCTGCGTACTATACCATGTAGGAGGATCCGCCATCCAAGTGGGCCTCTCGCTCATACTAGCACGGCGAGAGGATGATCCTGAAGCTCTAGTGGGGCGGGGAGAACGTCTAGGCATGTCGGGAACTGCATCCGGCTGATCCGGGAACGTACCAAAGTCCTGCTCAGCTCCTCCTCCTCCCTCATAATCATCTCCTCTCATCTCCTCCTCTACAACTGGTGGTGGTGGGACATAGGGAGGGGCTACCAATTTGTTCGCATGCATGGAAACGAACGTCGCCTTCTAGTTATGGTGTCCAGCCATAATGGAATACTCGGGGAGCCACTCTACACCTCTCCCGGTCCTACTCTCCCATGGCATAGCAGCATATGGTGGACCTCTATGGGTGGGGAAGATGATGCCTCTAGTCATAAGGGCCTGAAGTCCTAGGGGTCTAGCAACAATATGTGTACAAGCTGAGAAATCAACCCCTAACTGTAGAGCAAGGTGGGTCACCATCCCACCATATCCAATGTTGCCAGCCCTCTTATTCTTTAGCTTGCTCATGGTAGCAGCTAAGAGGGTGGCGCAGTCAGCTGGCCTGCCATACAACATACTGTAGAGCAGGAATAACTCATCCGTCTTGATCTTTTGAGGTGTCTCTGTCCTAGGGAAGAGACACTCAGAAAGCACTCTATGAGCTATCTTCAAGGCTAGATGATAGATCAATCTAGCCTTGGTATCAGCAGGCTGCCAGCAGTCCTCGCTGGTGTAGATCATAGCGATCTCCTCCCAGAAATCCTTGGCGTACACGCCACTGGGAAAACGACCATTGAAGGTCTCCTGGAACCCAAAGAAGGCTCCAAACTCTCTAATCGAAAAATCATAGTTTCTTTCCATCAGCCGGAAAGAAACTGTCCTGTCAACATGGCTATGCTCAAAGGAAACTACAAACTCCCTCGTAATCTCCTCATAAGCATCTTCCCGAATAGCGGAGAAGATGACTAAGCCGGCTCTATCCAAGAGCCAAGTAAGGTCCCCTATCACATGTAGAGGCTCTAGCTCCTCAAGCAGCAAGTATCGCGGTCCTATGACCGTCCTCTCCTCTATCCTCTCTAAGGCATCTAAATGATCCTCATGGATAGTAGGGATCCTAGGGGGAGGTGGTGATGGTGATGAAGGAGGTGAAGGAGATGAAGGGGGTGGTGCTCTAGAAGAGGAAGAGGGGTTGCCCTTCCTCTTTTTGTTCTTATCATTGTCCTTATCCTTGTTCTTATCTTTGTTCCTACCGGACACTCTCCTCACAAAATCCATACTAAGTCAAAAACCACGGTCTGTTCTTGGATTTCCACGGCCGTGGAATGTACAATGACCGTGGTTCGGCACGTGATTTATCAAAACTCAGCAATAATTCACCAAAATCAGCAACAATCAGTCCTAGACTAATTTCCTTCCAATTTCAATCAGTTCTCCTAAAAATTCAATCAAAAACAAAGCCGAATCGACAAAGAGAGAGAAAGAACCAAAAACCTAGGTTTTCGGATTTTGGAATCCGAATTGTGGCTTCTCTGGTGATTTTCCGCTCGAATCGTTGCTTGGATCTTGTTGGTGATTGGATTTGCTTCATTTTAGGCCAAAGAATCGTCAAAAACGATTAACGAATGAGAATTTTAGAGAAGGGGCGTGGATTCGGCGAAATAGGGCGTGGTTTGGGTTTTTTGGTTTGTGTTTTGTGAAGAAACGTGGTTTATATAGTGGCCGTAAAAATTTTTGAAAATCACGGTCTATCGGGGGGTTCCACGGCCGTGGAAATGTACGGAACCGTGGTTTTTGTGTTTTTTCTCAGACTTTTAAAAATTACGGTCACTGTAGCTGTCACGGCCATAGTTTAGGCCGTAGAACTCTCTGTAATGCTTCAAAGTCCAAGTTTCGTCACTTTTCTTCAGACTTTCTCTTCCCCTTTCCTTTTCCATTGTTCCTACATCCAAAAACACGAACATACCGGAAGGTATCGAAGGTAAAACAAAGCAAAAACGTCTAAATTAAACTAATCTATGAATCAAAAACACAAATAATAATGTAATACCTTGGGTTTCCTCCCAAGAAGCGCTTTGTTTAAGGTTCGTAGCTAGACCATATTCGCACTTATTCGAGTGCGGTGGGCGCGAACTCTTCAACTTGGAGTTCCGGTGTATACTTCTTGAGTCGTTGACCGTTCACCTTAAAGCTTCCGCCCGCTTCACCCCATACTTCAACTGCACCATGGGGGAAAATACGTTTGATTAGAAAAGGTCCCGTCCAACGAGATTTAAGCTTACCTGGAAAGAGACGAAGCCTTGAATTGAAGAGGAGAACTTGATCTCCTTCTTTGAAGTCCTTTGGAATGATATGCTTATCATGCCAACGCTTTGCTCTCTCCTTATAGATCTTGGCATTTTCGTAGGCGTTGAAGCGAAGTTCTTCAAGCTCATTTAGGTCCAAGAGACGCTTCTATCCCGCTTCCTTCATGCTGAAATTTAGCCACTTGATTGCCCAAAACGCCTTGTGCTCTAACTCTACCGGTAAGTGACAAGACTTCCCATACACAAGGTTGTATGGTGTGGTTCCGATGGGAGTCTTATACGCAGTCTGGTACACCCACAATGCATCATCTAGCTTCAAAGACCAATCCTTCCTAGTCCTTGAAATTGTCTTCTCTAGGATTCCTTTGATCTCCCGATTTGAGATCTCAACTTGTCCACTAGTTTGTGGATGATAAGGGGTGGCGATCTTGTGAGTCACCCCATACTTAGCTAAGAGAGCTTCAAAACGCCGGGCAATGAAGTGAGAGCCTCCATCACTAATGATAGTCCTTTGTGTCCCAAATCGCGGGAAAATGGTCTTGTTAAAGAACTTAACCACTACCATGGCATCATTGGTGGAAGAGGCAATCGCTTCAACCCATCTTGAAACATAATCAACCGCTAAAATTATGTATTGGTTACCACAAGATGATGGGAAAGGTCCCATGAAGTCTACTCCCCAAACGTCGAAGATCTCCACCTCTTGGATGTTGTTGAGAGGCATCTCATTCCTCCTAGATATATTTCCTGTTCTTTGACAAGCATCGCAGCAGGAAACAAAGGTTTGCACATCTTTAAATAGAGTAGGCCAAAAGAATCCAGATTGCAATACCTTAGCGCTAGTCTTGTTCGAACTAGCGTGTCATCCACATGGTAGTGAATGACAATGGCGGATGACACTTTGCATCTCATTTTCCGGCACACATCGCCGAATAATGCCATCCGGACCTCTCTTAAAGAGGAGAGGTTCATTCCAAAAGTATTCCCGAACATCCTTAAAGAACTTCTTTCTTTGTGCGTAGGATAATCCCGGCGGTAATTCCTGACAAAACAAATAGTTAACAAAATCAGCAAACCATGGTTCGTTACCTTTGGCGATCACATCGATGCACTCCTCTATGATATGTAAATGCTCGTCCGGAAAGGAGTCATCTATAGGTAGGTGGTCGTCCTCTAGAAGTGTTAGGCGACTCAAATGATCCGTAACAGAATTTTCCGAACCCTTCTTGTCGCGGATCTCTAGATCGAATTCTTGTAGGAGAAGAATCCATCTAATTAGCCTTGGCTTCACATCCTTCTTTACAAGGAGATACCGGATCGCAGCATGATCCGTGTATACAATCACCTTTGCACCTACAAGAAAAGAGCGAAATTTGTCAATTGCATAAACAATAGCGAGAAATTCCTTTTCCGTAGTGGCGTAGTTGAGCTGCGCTTCATCTAGCATCTTGCTAGCGTAGTATATGGCATGGGTTCGCCCTTCCTTTCTTTGTCCAAGAACAGCTCCTATAGCTACGTCACTAGCATCGCACATAACCTCAAAGGGAAGTGTCCAATCCGGAGGTTGGATAATAGGTGCTGAAATTAGAGCTTGCCGAATGGTGTTAAACGCATCCAAACATTCCTGCGAAAACTCAAAAACTGCATCCTTCATCAATAGATTAGTGAGCGGTTTTGATATTTTAGAGAAGTCTTTAATGAAGCGCCTATAAAATCCAGCATGTCCTAGAAAACTTCTTATCCCTTTCACCGAAGTTGGGGGAGGAAGCTTTTCTATTGTCTCTATTTTAGCTTTATCCACCTCGATCCCTCTACTAGAGATTAAGTGTCCTAATACAATGCCTTCCTTAACCATGAATTGACACTTTTCCCAATTAAGAACTAGGTTAGTGTCTTCACAGCTTTGTAACACAAGAGCAAGGTTAGAAAGACAATTGTCAAAAGAGGAACCATAAATGGAGAAGTCATCCATAAAAACCTCCATGATTTCCTCTATATATTCGGAGAAGATGGCCATCATGCAGCTTTGAAAGGTGGTTGGGGCGTTGCAAAGCCCGAACGGCATCCTCCTATAGGCAAACGTACCCCACGGGCACGTGAATGTGGTCTTCTCTTGATCATCCGGGTGTATCGGAATCTGAAAGAAACCACTATAACCGTCAAGATAGCAAAAGTGCGAATGTTGTGCTAACCTTTCAAGCATTTGATCGATGAAGGGTAGTGGGAAGTGGTCCTTCCTCGTCGCGTTGTTTAGCTTGCGGTAGTCTATGCACATCCGCCATCCTGTTACGGTTCGGGTAGAAATGAGTTCGTTGTTTTTGTTGGTGATGACCGTCATTCCTCCCTTCTTTGGAACCACTTGAACGGGACTCACCCACTTGCTATCGGAGATAGGGTAGATGATACCTGCATCAAGAAGTTTAAGAATTTCCTTCTTGACAACCTCCTTCATGGTCGGATTCAACCGCCTTTGAGGTTGTCGCGAAGTTCTAAAGTCCTCTTCCATTAAGATCTTATGCATGCATAGGGAAGGTTTGATTCCAATTAAATCCTCTATAGTATATCCTAAGGCTTTCCTATGTTTCTTAAGGACAACCATAAGCTTACTATGTTCATTTATGCTTAAATCGGGACTAACAATTACCGGAAAGGTAGAATTAGGTCCAAGAAATGCGTACCTTAGATGTGTAGGGAGTGGCTTTAGTTCCATCACTATCGGAGTCTCCAATGGTTCTTGAGGAGCATCCGATGCTTCCTTAGAAGTGTCTAAGGATGTAGAAGGTGTTGGAGGAGAATCAAGAGAAGCTGAGGAAGATACACAATTGCCTTCGGAATCACCCAAAATTACAGCCTCTTTGCATCCTCCACGGCCGTAATTTTGGGCGTGGAAAGTATTTACGGTTGCTCTGTTCTCTCCACGACCGTGTAACCCTCTGGAGTGCTCCACGCTTTTGTTGATGAAATCCACGGCCGTGCAATATAGTGTATGACCGTGGATCCGTACGTTCTCTGCCTCGTCGTGGAGTTTCTCAAACTCTTCTTCACACACCTCTTCTTATGCTTCTAAGGCTTCAATTGCCTCATTGCACTCCTCTTCTTGCCCTATATCCATTAGGCTCATAGAAATAACCTTTTGCAAAGGATCTTTGAAGAGAATAGCACTTACCTCTTCTCTAGATAGCGCTTCTTCATCTTGGATATTGAATACATCCTCATCAAAGATTGGTTCCTTCACTAGAGTGGAAAGAACGAACTCTACCTTCTCTTCTCCTATGTCAAAGGCGAGTCTAGCATTCTTGCAATCGACTATGCAGCCGGATGTTGCAAGAAATGGTCTTCCGAGAATGATCGGGACCGGACTATCTGCAGGAATGTCAAGCACAACAAAATCTATAGTAACATAGAATTTACCTAGCTTGACCGGGACGTCTTCAACAATACCGACGGGACGAGTTACGGAACGGTCCGCCATGTACAACATCATCTTCACCGGTTTAGGGTCGCCTAAACCGATCTTCCTACATAAGGCAAGTGGGATGATGCTCACACTTGCTCCCAAGTCACATAATGCATCATATGTGACATCTCCCACTCCTATGGGAATACAAAATGACCCCGGATCCTTTAGCTTTGGGGGCATTTTCTCTTTCATGGTTTTGATGAGATCCGAAGAATCCGAACTCATCTTAACCTCTCCAAAATCCTTTAGCTTTCTCTTGTTAGAGAGGATCTCCTTTAAGAACTTACCATAAGCTGGCATACCTACAATAACATCAATGAAAGGTATATTAATATGCAATTTGCTCATGAGTTCTATAAACTTACCGAATTGCTTGTCTAGACGCGCTCTTGCTCTAGATTGCGGGAACGGTAGGGGAGGTTTGTAAGCTGGAGGAGGAATGTAGACATCTTCCTTCTCCTTCCCCTTTTCTTTCTCTTTCTCAACGGGGACTTCTACAAACTTAGGTTGTGGGTCGGTAGTTGTCACTCCGCTCCTAGTTGTGATTGCCATCACCCTTCCTTTTGGGTTGTCCTCCGTCTTTCCCGGAAGTTTCCCTTGATTCCTAGGAACTTCCTCCGCATGGCTAAACATTTGGTTTTCTAAAACCTTTTAGGCTTTATCAACCTGAGTGATGTGATCATCAACTTTGATGATGCGAGTCTGCAATCCTTGAAGCTTCCCCAAAATTGTTTCCAACATGGGATCGGGCTTCTCTTTCCCCGAAGTACTTCCACCATTAGATGTTTGCCCCTGGCTTTTCAAAGGAGTGGAAGAAGAGGAAGGTGGAGGTAGTGAATTTCCTGAATTGGAAGGATAAGAATTACCGGAATTTTGTTGATTGGAGCGCCAATTGTTGTTGTTTGAACCCCTATTGTTGTTCCAATTGTTGTTCCGGTTATTGTTGTTGTTGTTCCAATTGTTCCGGTTGTTGTTCCGGTTGTTGTTCCGGTTGTTGCGGTTGGTATTCTCATTACCGTTGTGGTTATTGTTGTTGCCTAAATAACCCACATCTTATTCCTTGTGCTTCGGAAAGTTGGTTTTGATGGCTTCCTTCAACTCTTTAATCTCCGTATTGAGAGAAAAGATTTGAGTTTGAGTTGCTTGTGATAGCTTTGCTCCTTGATCCACATGATTCGCCTCCACTTTCCGATGAGAATACTTCTCTATAACTCGCCCTTGCTTCTCAATGAAGTCCCAAGCGTCATCTTCCCTCATGTCTATGAATGTACCACATGAAAGGGATTGGAGCTTGAATTGTGTCTCCACATCCAGCCCCTTATAGTATATCTCCAATAGTGCAAGTTTGGATATGCCATGGTGAGGGAAATCCAATAGCAAATCCTAAAATCTTTCCCAAGATTGAAACAAACTTTCGTTAGATCTCATAGAAAATGCATTAATCTTACCTCTTAACTCCGCCGTTTTGGATGGCGGAAAGAACTTAGTGAGAAATTCCGAAGAAAGATCCTCCCATGTTTCAAGCTTTCCACTTGGAAGAGCTTGATACCAAGACAATGCTTTCCCCTTCAAGGAGAAGAAGAAAGGCTTGAGTTTCTAGCTGTTGGTAGTTGCGTTCTTAGGCTTCATTGTCTCCATCATAATCTCAAAGTTTTGTAGATGTTGATGTGGAGATTCAGCACTTGTTCCACCAAATTGATTTTGACGGACAATAGTAATAACTTGAGGGTTGAAGCTAAACCCTTGTGCATCGTCAGCATCAAAGTTCACACCTAAACGGCGTGGTTGCTGCGTTGGATCCATCCTTTGGCCAAGAGTCCTTGGCTCCTCTTCTACACGTTCGACCCTCGCATTCCTAGGTGGAACACGGCGATTTGCAGCTGGCCGTGGAAAGAATGGATTCACATTGATCGTGGGATCAATTTCCTCTAGTGGTGGCATGGAGGAGTCGCTATCCTCATTGGATGAGTTGGCTCTAACCGATCTTCCCGGTCTCCTCCTTTTCTTTTTCTCCTTGAGGTTGTTTATTTCCAGCCTCATTTGGAACATCATGTCCGTTAGATCATCAACCTTCATTTGATGATGATCCGTTTCTTCCCTACGAGTCTTCTCACTCCATTGGAGTTGAGCTTCCTTTTCCGCTAACTCCGATTGGAGATATCACGTTCTCTTTCTTCAGCCATTTTTCTTTCCTTAAGCTTTCTCCTTAAAGTCCTCTCAAGCTCTTGATCAAGAGGTAAGAGGTCTTCGTTATTCCTAGACCTGCGCATACACTCGAAGAGATATCAAATAACAAGGGAAAAGCTCCCAAGCTTGACAACCGATAACCGAATTCGGCCTAGACCAAATCCCCGGCAACGGCGCCAAAAACTTGTTCGCCACTTAGCGTGCGTGCAAATAAGCTTTAATTATAAAACTAGAAATCAAGCAAGCGAACCCGCACTGTACGGATCGATATAGTTAAGCAAGAATTCCAGAGTATCGAACACAGGGATTTGGGGGGTTAAATCCAGTCATAAATCGTCAAGCAAGTAAATATATGAGCTTTTGTAAATATTAGGAAAACAACAATCCTAAAGATCCAGGAATCCAGTTGTGGCAATCGATTCAAGATATGCTAAAGGTATAAGGACAGGGTTGAGATATGCAAAGGTATACGAATGTAAGGCAATTTACGGTGAAGTTCTAAGACCTTATATAATTCACCCAAAGGCACTCCCTATAAAGGTTGTTGAGGCTTCAGTATAGAAAGGTTCAAAAGGTAAATATTAACGTCAAATACCCAAACTTGTAATCCAAGGATCAAGACTAACTTAACCGATTAAGATTGTGACACTCGAAATCGAGGTAGAGGTTGTTGAGGCTTCACTACCTCCTAGAAAAGGCAAGCCAAGACTAAATTAAAGCAAATCTTTAACTTTTGATTAAAGTAAAAGCAAGGTTTGTAACTGACACAAATTTACGGGTAGTTCTTGAATTCCACGGCCGTGGAATCTCAAGAAAAAACCGTGGATTAGGTTCGTCAGCAATTCTCTCTAACTCTCAGGGTCCAATCTGTTTACGATCGATCTATCATCATCTAAGCCACAACTATCAACCCTTCACCTTAGAATTACTAAAGGGTTTTAGCCAACAACAGTCATTATGATATCAAATTCAAGATTTAAAAGAATGAAAGATGAAAACCTTCGAAAACCTTGAATAAATCTCAAATCAATCTCAATTCCACAAGTCAAGAACAATGATGTAAGTAGATTCAGATTAACACAAACAATCACAATCCTTGATAAGAACGAAGAACGGGATGTCAATCCGTCTTCTAATCAAACCTAAGGATAAAGCGTAGCTTCCAAATCTTTCACTCTTCAACTCTTCGCAATTCTCCGTTGCGAAATAGCAATCTCCACACGTCCAACTTGAAACCCTAAGCACGTGCAATAAGCGTAGGCAAAGTCTAAGCGAAGGTGACGGAATCTCTCTTCTTCCGTCCTTTTATAGGGTAAGGTAAAATATGAGCCCGGCCCATTGCGTAAAAGATCATGGCTTCAAAGTGTACGTTAAAAGATCGTCAGAATCACGGTTTCCCAAGATTCCACGCCCGTGGTTTAGAGCGTGTTTTAGAGCGTGGAAACTCATCACGGTTTGTCACAACTCTCCACGGCCGTGTAACTTGCTGGAATGCTCCACGCTTGTCTTTCCAAAGTTCCACGGCCGTGGAATAGAACGTGGAACCTAGTACGGCCGTATTTTAGAGCGTGGAATACATGTAGCTCGTAATTCTCCTTAGTCTTGTGTCATTCTACATCCTAGTATCTTCCTTAGCTCCTAGTGATGTCCTCAATCCTTGGACATGCTCAATCTATCTCCATTCTCTCTCAATCCGTTCGGAATTAGCTCTTAATTGCCTATAATCCACACAAAGCTTATGTAGACCTCTATATCGACAAAATAGATAAACTAACTCACAAATGCTTCAATGCTTTATCAATGATCACCAATATGGATGAAATACACTTAGAAAACGTGCCTAAAATATCACAATATTTCATGCTAACACCTGTCAAAGGAGGCAAGTGTGTCAGCACACTTTCTAGGTGATTAGAAGTCTAAGACTTCTAAGATAGTAGGTCTTAATAGAACGGAATTGATTACAATATTAATTTATGGTAAAATGACTATTTTACCCTTGGTCCCGAAACTTCTAAAAATTCCATAGTTTATGTCTAAACTCTTATTTGAGACTAAAATGTCTTATTCTAACTCATAAAGATGAGTTTGGTTACAAACTGGCAGTTTACACATTCTTCTTATTTTCCGAAAGATCGTTAAGGTCCAACTTCAGCTTCAAATATGAAATTCGAATAGTCTTATAAAAATTCCAAAATAATTTCCTAGATCATATATGATATCCTATCTACTCACAGGAGAAAGAATTTCTTAAAACTGTTAAAGCATCACTTCTACAAAAATTCCTAAAGTTGGTTACAACACTTAACAAACAACACACTGTCTTCACTTTGAAAAATCATAACTCTTAAACTGCTCGCTGGATTTAACCCAAATTTTGATATGTTCTACTATAAAATCTTATGTATAATATATTCAAAATTCAGCCGCAAAGGAGATCAAAATCCTATTTAAAACTATTTCACAAAACCGAATTTCAGCACAACAGAAAAACTGCTTACGACTCAATCTTTGAAAAATCATAATTTCCAAACCGTTCGCTGGATTTCTCTCAAATTTTAATATGTTCTACAACAATATGTCTGCTATATCATTTCCGAAATTCAAGCCCAATGGAGATCAAGAGCTTATTCAAAACCATCTCACAAAACAGCATCACTTGCTGTTTTCCCCAACACTCAGCACCTATATAAAAACTGCATGAGGCTTCAACTTTGGAACACCATAACTCTCAAACCGTAGCTCTGATTCCTCTCAAATTTTAGTATGTTATACTATACAATATCGACTAAAACATATCCGAAAATCAGCAGTAAAGGTGGAGTCTAACCTACCAAAAACTGGGGCCGAATTTGACTGTTCTTCACTTCCGGAAACTCAGCAAACTCCTATATCTTCACTGTTTCTTCTATGGATGTTCTGAGCATGATTAGGAGACATGAAGAGCATTCATTAGACACAAACGGTGTGGAAAGAAGTTCAAGGAAGCAAGGGTATCCACCTTATTCGATTCCAAGACTCGAAGGGAGATAGGATGTTGCACAAGGTTGTTGTCGAGCCAGCTGTTGCACAGAAGCGGAGAGGCCGCTTACAAGAGATCTATTGGTATGAAGAGGCGAGATTTGTCCCTATGATGTTGGTGGCGACTGCATGACAGGGAAGGGGGCTGCTTGGGAGTGTACTGCTTCACGTGCAGTAGGGACGGAGTGCCTCCGGCTTCGCTTGCCTCCTGTCACGGAGAGGAGTATAAGGCCGGGGCTGCTGTGGTTTAAAGGAGACAGATCTTGGATGGCTTGCTGCTTGCGAGATCCACGTGCAAAAGATCGATGTTGAAGACCGTTGCTGCTGCTTACTTCGTCTGCTGCAAATGTGGTAGGTGCGTAAGAGAGATTTGATGGTGATGGAACGTATCAGATGAGGGAGTAATGGAAGGCGTAAAATGTGGGAAGTTACGGTTTCTTTGTAACATCCATCAGAGGAGCGTGTGATCTGCAGGAAGGATCGATGTGCTCTAGGGCTGGCAAGGAGATAGGGCCGGCTTCTCCTCTTTATTTTTGCTAGGCTGGAGGGTTGGATATGCTGTTGGGCCAGCACAATCACCATACAGACGGGCTGCAGCAGGGCAAGGTCTGGCTGAAAATTAAGGGAGGAAGTGGGCTGGAGCTGTGAAAATTAAGGTGGGCTAAGTTGTCAAAACTCGTCAAAAACTCATTATGGCTTTGTCAGGCCCATGCATGACTTCGTCACAGAGTTGTCGGGCTTCGTCATGACCTCGTCTCAGCTCTGTCATGGTCTCGTCACAGCTTTGTCACATTCTCGTCTAAAGTCGTCGTTAAGGATTAATTATAAGAATTAGGGTTTGATATAATTCTATCATTTTATGTGAATTAAATTCTACATAAAATGATAAATAATTATAAGAATTAGGTTTTGATATAATTCTATCATTTTATGTGAATTAAATTCTACATAAAATGATAAATAATTATAAGACTAAGGGTTTGATATAATTCTATCATTTTATGTGAATTAAATTCTACATAAAATGATAAAATTTGTGAAGAAAGAAATACTAGATAGAATAGGAACCGTCAACGGCTCGAAGTCCGGTTTGCTTCGGAATTAAACGGAACGAAAATTCCGAATATTACATCAGTACCCCCTTAAAATAAGTTTCGTCCCGAAACTTAGAACAAGGTATTTAATCAGACGACTTCCATACATAAACTTGTTTATCCTAGTTTCACTAACTTTTAATTTCGTTTTCTAAACCCCTCTTACCCTATTAAAGCGTAACGAAAAATCCGGTTGTTACATCAGATCCCCCTCAAAATAAGTTTCGTCCCAAAACTTAGGATAAGACAATTCTGATCGGCCTTTAAGGCACCAAATGGGTGTGTTTGATCATTACACAAAAGTCTCATCGTTCTAACATCTAAGTATCCTATACATCAAGGTTACCAAAAGAACACATCACTAACTAAACACTCAAACATGAAATAAAACCCCAGCCAAACAATATGACACATACAAGGTCAAGCCCTAACTCGTCACTCTCGAGGTTACAACTATCGCTACATAGGTCTTTGAAAGGTTACATCTCTTACTATCCCCCATATCTTAGGTAGCCTTATCAGCTTTTCATAAAACCACTAAATCTTAAATCTTTTTAGGTACTTATATCATAAGCGTCTGCTACCACGTTCTAGAGTGATTACCGGATATCTCACCGGTATTATCCGGCTCAACTGTGTGCTCCTCTAATCTGATCACCTAACTCGTGTCTGGTAGGTATTTCTCCAACTGAAAATCTCAAACTCAGTTCCCAAACTTAGTCTCCGTGGAAAACTGAAGCTGCACTCTCCAATAGGGTGAGGAATACTAGTCCATCAATCACTTTTAAACCGCTTTAAAACTTCCAATGGTTGCCTTACACAACTCACTTCTAGATCCTTTGATGACCCTACGGAAAAATGGTCTATTCAACTTTCTTCCCTTTGTTATGACCACTTGCTTCCGGCCTTCTGAAAAAGGTTCTGACTACACAATCAGGTCAAAGGTCTGGACATCCACCAACATTTACCAAGTGCTCAATGCTCTTCGTATCACGACCCACTTGGTCTTGTCTTTTAATATTACTCAGTCATCTTACTCCTCAAGTAAGGAATCGTCACCTTTACCCTTTTCAGGTCTAACACTCGAGACAACTAAAAATCAAATCTAGTGGTCATCCTCTTTGTTCACTTGGCATTATTATATTATTTACCGATCTTTCATATATCGTTTGCTCAAACTTAGGTTTATCACGCATTTTCCAAGATCTTAAGTGACCTAGAATACGTCCGGAATGACGGTATTAGACACAAAGTGATCTCCTATCACCGTTATTTGATCATGACTATTCAATAATTATTAACACACCATCAGCAGTGCACTCTTTTCTCCACCATGGTTATCAGACCGATAATATCCCTCTGACTCAAAACGCAACTAGGCTCTGTTCCGATATAATATTACACATAAAATCTACTCCGAGATTATGCTTTCTTAAGCACAGTTACTAGGTTGCAAGTATGCTCCTGTCGCTTCTCTTTCTTATGTATCTTCGACTCAGGATGGTAGTTACTCACTTTGAGCTTTCTAGTGCACGCCATGCACAATACTTTTATTACATCACAAAAACTCACTCTAGTATAGTCCGTTACGTATTGGATTCCGAACTAGTTATCTGACCACATCTGACAAGCCGTCCTTATTCACTTGAATCCATATTAGGGTACTAATCTCCTTCTATAACTCTTACATGCACATACTTTCCCGTCTATCTTGATGGTGATAAAATTCTTCCACCCAATTATAGTCTCTCCGCATAGCCCATCTCATGTTTGTTCTCATCAAAACACATTTCCCCAACTACCATCATCTTGACCTCGACACTTTTTTTTTTGTACCATTGCTTCCAGCTCTGTGGGTTAGGTCCCACCATGCTTCCGCTACGCTACTCTGATAATTCTGTTGTCACTCATTAATCATAAGGACATTTTTTGTGAGTCCCAAGTGATTAACTTCAAACTCATTCTTCCAATTATACCATAAGTCCTAACCGGATGAAGTACCAAGTACCTTCCTTAATTGCCTTAAGAAAATAAAACAACGATTGAAAAACAACTCCTTTCGCTTACTTTCTTAATTCTTCTACCACGGATCCAAACTTCCTGACTTGACCAGAGTTTATTCTGAACTAGCCAAGATGTGACCCTTAAAACGTTTCTCTTTATACCTTTCATTCATCCAAGAAGGTTGTAGTTGCCTAGTTGAGGGAATCCTCTAAGGCGTCGGTAAAGCTACTCCATAGATCCATAGTCACAAATATCTCTTCTTAACGGTGTTCGCTCCAAACGGTGTGTGCAACCTTTAAATTTATAACCCTAGATGTAAGCTTAAAACAAGGATGTGAACCCGCAGTGTACGGGTCAATCGTAGTAAAAAGCAAGGAATTCCAGGGGTCGATAACAGGGACTTAGTGAAACAAAGCAGGAATAGGTAAGCTATGTAATTACTAACCACGAAGCAATTAAAACAATCAAGGATGATAAAAGTCAATTAAGGAATTATGCAATTCTAGGGATTAAAGCATCTAGTTGTGGTTCCAACTCAAGATCTAAAGATAAGCGGACAAAGCTGAGATATTTGCATAGGGAAGGTGTTACTAAAGTGGAATAGATCACCGGGTAAGTCTCACTACTCACTAATCCCAAACCGTAACTCCTATTACCGGGTAAGTCTCAAGGAATTAAGGAAAAGAACTATAACCTCAAACTAACACACCACCTAAGGGAATAGAATCAACCTTTACCGGGTAAGTCTCAGGCTAACTCACAAAGATGGGATGAAAGCACACTCAAACCCCAATAAAGGATAAACCTTTATTACCTATTCTTATGATCTTTGGTAAACAAACAAAGGAATCACCGGGTAAGTCTCATCCTAGGCTTGCATTGAACCAGGAAAGGTGTAATAAGAATAGGATTTGGCAAACTCTAACACTTAACTCTCAGTTTCGGATCAGGTAAGTCACCTCGGTCAGAAGAATTCCACCCCGGCCGATATGTTCATCGACTGAGCGAGATGTTCTAGAGTTAAGGATAAAGACTCGAGCTTTCAGGGTCCTATTGTGATTAAGATTATTCTATCATTGTTTTTCCCACAACCTTCAGCCAATCACCCTAGAATCACACAAGGAAATTAGCCACTCATCATCATGAAAGTAATAATCAAATATATGGGAAGATGAATAATTGAACAAGAAAACCTTAAGAGAAAGGCTTCAATAACTGAATCAATTATCAAACAAGCGTTCCTTGGATCAAAATCGAATAAGACAAACAACAATGAAGGGAATCTAAGAGAATCTTACAAAACCCTTCACAAAGCTATAAAAGCTATAAACTTTCTTCCTTCAATCTTCCTCCACCGTTCAAAAAGGTTCTTTAAATCTCCAAACTATGGTGGGATAAAACGGCTGCTCTCAGCGGATGTCTAAACACTATCGGTGGTATAGCGTGATCTGGATTTGTGGAAAATCCAAACCTTTTTATAGGAAAATTACCCTCCAAAGATAAGATATCTTAAAAAGATCTCTTCCCATAAAAATAGGTAAAATATATAGGCTAAATTATCTTCTTCCTTCCAGGAATCCAACCCAAAAATATAAGATCTTCTTTCCAAAAATAAAAGATCTCAGCCAAGAATAAAATATCTTTGCCGCGTCCAAGGTGTTCGCCTCGGTCGAGTCAGCTCCTCTGGATCGCCTCGGTCGAGGTGGCTCTGTAGTCAACCGAGGTGAATCACAACTGAATGTGAAATCTCTCAAATCTGGTCCAAAGTGAATCTCTAATCCAATTTCATGATTCCTGGATTCTTCCTTAAGCTCCTGAATGTAGCTCCAATGACTCATTTGCTCCTTTTGCTCCATTTTAGTCCAAAATGTGCCATTTTACCTACGATTACAACGAAACTTAGTGTAGACCTCGATTCCCGCAAAGGTAGATGAAACGACAATATAATCACATAATACACATTCAAACATGCAGATTATTGAAGATAAAACGTCTAAACAAGTCCCAAAATATAGACAATAATTCATGCTATCAAAATACCCCATACTTAGCCCTTGCTTGTCCCCAAGCAAGTTCCGAATATAAAATACAAGATAGAATGGATTATAAGTCATGAAGATCAATGAAAAAGTCTTTCAAAACATTTTAATAGTGTGCTACAATCATAGATCACTCTAAGAGAATACTTCATGGAATTTAAAATCAAGACATGATCAAAACATTTATAAATATAAGAAAATTGTTCATCTTTGCATAAAATCATAGAATGCATAATAAATCATAATCATCGAAATTAATCATGTATAATCCAGTTTAAACCACTAAGTCAATCAACAAGCTCGAGGTCTCAAGGTCTTTCAAAAGAAAGTCAAGAAACGTGTGAGGGTGGGATGTATATAGGGAATATGGTGCTAGAATATGGGAAAATGATATTTTCCTCACTTCCTTCTGAACTTCAACATCTTCCACCAATAAGCTTTGCTTATTTACTTTTTTCCTTTCTTACTTTACTTTTTGGGATGCATGGACAGAGGTGCACAATAACCGAAGCCTAGGAAATCAGCAATCATCAATTTCTTGAGATGCATCAAACCCTTGATGCACATACCATGACCCGTTAGGAATATCGCTCAATCCGACTTTGGAAGGACACAAACACCCGACTATGTGAATGGTGCCGAGTTACTCATCATCATGATTGACTTCCCCAAACCTATTTGTTTCTTTCTAACTTCCAGCCAACTTCTCAACTTTTACTTCACTTGCTTCACCACTTGCTTGCTTCCAAATTCTCGGATAGGTAAAGGAAGGAAAAATGTATATGAGGGGCTAAGCATGATCAAGAAGAAGAAGAGAAAAGAATGAATTGCCTTGGTCTTTCCAAGAAGAAAGTAAGAGAACTCATAATGTGGTGTTGACCTTCAAATTCAACATAATTTTGATAAGGACAAAGTATTAAACATGCCACAAATTTCAAACAAAGCATTTAGCAACTTAAACATATTATAAAACCTTTCAAGCATATAAAGATTTCAAAACCAGTCAGCAAACAAAATCTTCACTGAGATCATATCCAGATAAGAAGCACAAAAATCGTTTCGAAAACCGTTCCAGTAAAAACGCCTCGGTCGAGATGTTCTAAGTCAACCGAGGTGAAGTACCTCGTTTGACCAGAATCACTTCGGTCGAGGTCAAAATTTTTTTTTTTAAACCAGTTTTTGACGTTTTTTTTAATCAAATAACCTGTATGCATGCATGTAGTCTCATATAAACACATAAATCCAAGTAAAGCATAATAAGATCCATATACCCCATACTTGGGACACATTGTCCCAATGGGTCAAATAAAAGTCTAAAATCATAAAACTCACCGGACATAGCTGAGCTACAGAATAAGAAAATAAGCTCCAGAAATGCATCAATCCTCATCAGATCGGTCGAGGTGTTTCTGGCGGAACGAGGTGTCAGAGCGGATGTCAGACCTAATCGCCTTGGTTGAACAAGAGTATCTCGGTCGAGGTACTGTGATAGCAACCGAGATGTATCTCAGTCAAGCTCCGTCTTCTCAATTTCTCGAACTTCGAACCTTCCAGTGTAGCTCCTGAGCTGTAATCCTTCTTAGAAAGTACCTGGTTTCTGTCTAGGATGCCAAAAACAAAGCAAAGCAAAGAAAAAGCAAACTATCTAAAACTCAAACTAGAAAAAGGGAAAAGAAAGCAATACCTTGGGTTGCCTCCCAAGAAGCGCTTGGTTTAAGGTCGCTAGCTGGACCTTTCTCCATGGAATTACTCAATGTACCTCGAATATCTTGGAGTGCTCATCACATCCATCATAATACTCTTCCAAGAAGGTTCTGGTTCTTAATTTCACCGGGTAAGTCTCACTACTTACTAATCCCAAACCGTAACTCCTATTACCGGGTAAGTCTCAAAGAATTAAGGAAAAGAACTATAACCTCAAACTAACACACCACCTAAGGGAATAGAATCAACCTTTACCGGGTAAGTCTCAGGCTAACTCACAAAGATGGGATGAAAGCACACTCAAACCCCAATAAAGGACAAACCTTTATTACCTATTCTTATGATCTTTGGTAAACAAACAAAGGAATCACCGGGTAAGTCTTATCCTAGGCTTGCATTAAACCAGGAAAGGTGTAATAAGAATAGGATTTGGCAAACTCTAACACTTAACTCTTAGTTTCGGATCAGGTAAGTCACCTCGGTCAGATAAATTTCACCCCGGCCGAGATGTTCATCGACTGAGCGAGATGTTCTAGGGTTAAGGATAAAGACTCGAGCTTTCAGGGTCCTACTGTGATTAAGATTATTCTATCATTGTTTTTCCCACAACCTTCAGCCAATCACCCTAGAATCACACAAGAAAATTAGCCACTCATCATCATGAAAGTAATAATCAAATATATGGGAAGATGAATAATTAAACAAGAAAACCTTAAGAGAAAGGCTTCAATAACTGAATCAATTATCAAACAAGCGTTCCTTGGATCAAAATCCAATAAGACAAACAATAATGAAGGGAATCTAAGAGAATCTTACAAAACCCTTCCCAAAGCTATAAAAGCTATAAACTTTCTTCCTTCAATCTTCCTTCAACCTTCAAAAAGGTTCTTCAAATCTCCCAACTATGGTGGGGTAAAACGGTTGCTCTCAGCGGATGTCTAAACACTATCGGTGGTATAGCGTGATCTGGATTTGTGGAAAATCCAACCCTTTTTATAGGAAAATTACCCTCCAAAGATAAGATATCTTAAAAAGATCTCTTCCCATAAAAATAGGTAAAATATATGGGCTAAATTATCTTCTTCCTTCTAAGAATCTAGCCCAAAAATATAAGATCTTCTTTCCAAAAATAAAAGATCTCAGCCAAGAATAAAATATCCTTGCCGCGTCCAAGGTGTTCGCCTCGGTCGTGTCAGCTCCTCTGGATCGCCTCGGTCGAGGTGACTCTGTAGTCAACCAAGGTGAATCACAACTGAATGTGAAATCTCTCAAATCTGGTCCAAAGTGAATCTCTAATCCAATTCCATGATTCCTGGATTCTTCCTTAAGCTCCTGAATGTAGCTCCAATGACTCCTTTGCTCCTTTTGCTCCATTTTTGTCCAAAATGTGCCATTTTACCTACGATTACCACGAAACTTGGTGTAGACCTCGATTCCCGCAAAGGTAGATGAAACGACAATATAATCACATAATATACATTCAAACATGCAGATTATTGAAGATAAAACATCTAAACAAGTCCCAAAATATAGACAATAATTAATGCTATCAAAATGCACATAACTCGTCAATACCCAACAATACTTGCACGTCCTTGGTTGACATTGGTCAGTCTATAATGACTTATCTCAATTTCATACCTCTACTGGTATTAAACTTTTGGTGTACATCACCTACTAGATTAATCCTTTTATCCTTCTTTAGTTTGTCTAATCTTTCACTCTTCTGCTTCCTTTAGGACAACTCTCCTTCTCAAGTGTCAGTGTGCCATTCACCTGACGTTAAAAGTCGTTCTTAACACTCCACGATAGATGGTAAGCGTCTTGTAGTTCTGATGACTTTTAATTACCTCCCAATTGTAGTCCCTTTACAGGGGTTGTCTATGTTGATGACCTATGTTTTGTTATAAATGGGGGTTACCTTGGACTCTTCAGTCCACCACACGATTCTCACAAGCACATGTTCCTTAATCGGTGTTGTTTGTAATATTTTCGCCAAATCTTTATTGACTATGCTACATGGCTTCGATCCTTTCGATACTGGCGTTGTGATTCCGTTTAGAATTCTTATCTTTAAAGAAGACAAAACGTCTCCAGGCTTGTGAAGTCTACCTTTCGCTCTTACATTAAGTTGTAAGTCTCCATTCCGTGTTGATTGTGATATGTCAAAATTTCCTTAGCTAGTTGGTAAACAGTTGCTCACAACAATCCTTTGATACTTCTTTAGTTAGTTCTACCTTCCACCCTTCCGCTTCTTATGGGCTAACTCCATTTCTCTAGTCCGATTGTGTCATTCATCTGGCATAAATAGTTATTTCAAGTTTCCACGATAGCTTGCAAGCGTCTTTGAAATTCTTATGGCCGTAATGATCATCCACTTGCAGTTCCTTTTGCATGGACCGTCTGTGTTGATGGCTTAGGTCCCGTGATAATTCCGGTTAACCAAAACTCTCGAGTCCAGCAAGGTCGTTCTCCCATACAAATTTCTTCACTAGTATTGGTGGTAATATCGCCTTCCTGAACCTCCGTTGACCCTGCTACAAGCTTCCATTCCTTGGATATTGGTGTCGCGGTTTCTTTCAAACTTCTTATATCTCTTAGGAGGTCAAAACCTCCCCACGCTTGTGGGGTCTTCCTTTTCGCTTTTATACTCAATTGTAGGTCTTCATTCCGTGCACCTTAGATTCTCGCACCTGGATTGACACTTTGTCTCTTCTAGTTTCTCATGCCCCTAATGGTCTATGGGGCATCCGCCTCGATTATAATGTCCTTGATTCCGCAATCTTGGTTGTACTCAATTCTACTTGTCCTGTTCCAATATTGTTATCTCTACTCCACACTCTTGTAGTCTCTTGCATGGTTCTTCTAGTTCCGTCTCTCGGCCTCGTATGCCCGAGTTCCTTGTACGACCTTCTATACCTTCTAACTGAACTGACTCAGGGATTTCTTCCTCATCTGATTACGCGTGTGGTAAAAATTATCTTCGATCACAACTTTACTTCCTTGCTCACTTGTTCTTTGGATAATTTGTAAGGATCACCAAGCAGCCTACCCGAGTATAATACTCAATTCAAGGTCCGATTCCATTGCCTCGTGTTGGAGATTCTTCAAGGCCGCAGTTGATTTATCATGAGGCGATAATCGCTTCGTGATATCACGACTAAAGGATATAAAATATCCTTTAGGATACTAACAAACTAAGCATACACATGTATATAACATATAATAAGAAACATCATAAAAAGTCTATATACTAACTCCTATCGATCCAAGTTGCAGAGATCCACGGAGAGCGATGGTGGTCCGACGTACTACTAACCCAACAACCTGACTATGCTGTGTGTAAAAACAGAAATCCGTTTTGAAAATTTTAGACCCCTTTCGGGTTCTAGTTATTTTATACATTCGGTCTTTCAGAAGATTTCAAGTGCCATTGTTGCCAACCTAGAGCTCTGATACCATATTGTAAAACCCCAAATTCTTAGAACTCGGGGAGCTACTGGTTAGGACCTCACAATGGGTCCCGACCTTAGTTTGACAACAATTTTACTAGGATCTTACAACAAGGCACAAAACTTCTAAGATAGTAGGTCTTAATAGAACGGAATTGATTACAGTATTAATTTATGGTAAAATGACTATTTTACCCTTGGTCCCGAAACTTCTAAAAATTCCATAGTTTATGTCTAAACTCTTATTTGAGACTAAAATGTCAAATTTTAACTCATAAAGATGAGTTTGGTTACAAACTGGCAATTTACACATTCTTCTTATTTTCCGAAAGATCGTTAAGGTCCAACTTCGGCTTCAAATATGAAATTCGAATAGTCTTATAAAAATTCCGATTTCCTAGATCATCTATGATATCCCATCTACTCATACGAGAAAGAATTTCTTAAAACTGTTAAAGCATCACTTCTACAAAAATTCCTAAAGTTGGTTACAACACTTAACAAACAACACACTGTCTTAACTTTGAAAAATCATAACTCCTAAACTACTCGCTGGATTTATCCCAAATTTTGATATGTTCTACTATAAAATCTTATGTATAATATATCCAAAATTCAGCCGCAAAGGAGATCAAAATCCTATTTAAAACTATTTCACAAAACCGAATTTCAGCACAACAGAAAAACTGCTTACGACTCAATCTTTGAAAAATCATAATTCCCAAACCACTCGCTGGATTCCTCTCACATTTTGATATGTTCTACAACAATATGTCAACTATATCATATCCAAAATTCAAGCCCAGCGGAGATCAAGAGCTTATTCAAAACCTTCTCACAAAACAGCATCACTTGCTGTTTTCCCCAACACTCAGCACCTATATAAAAACTGCATGAGGCTTCAACTTTGGAACACCATAATTCTCAAAACGTAGCTCCGATTCCTCTCAAATTTTAGTATGTTATACTATACAATATCGACTAAAACATATCCGAAAATCAGCAGTAAAGGTGGAGTCTAACCTACCCAAAACAGGGGCCGAATTTGACTGTTCTTCACTTCCAGAAACTCAGCAAACTCCTATATCTTCACTGTTTCTTCTATGGATGTTCTGAGCATGATTAGGAGACATGCAGAGCATTCATTAGACCCAAAAGGTGATGAAAGAAGTGCAAGGAAGCAAGGGTATCCACCTTATTCGATTCCAAGACTCGAAGGGAGATAGGATGTTGCACAAGGTTGTTGTCGAGCCAGCTGTTGCACAGAAGCGGAGAGGCCACTTGCAAGAGATCTATTGGTATGAAGAGGCGAGATCTTTCCCTATGATGTTGGTGGCGATTGCATGACAGGGAAGGGGGCTGCTTGGGAGTGTACTGCTTCACGTGCAGCAGGGACGGAGTGCCTCCGGCTTCGCTTGCCTCCTGTCACAGAGGGGAGTATAAGGCCGGGGCTGCTGTGGTGCAAAGGAGACAGATCTTGGATGGCTTGCTGCTTGCGAGATCCACGTGCAGAAGATCGATGTTGAAGACCGTTGCTGTTGCTTACTTCGTCTGCTGCAATTGTGGTAGGTGCGTAAGAGAGATCTGATGGTGATGGAACGTATCAGATGAGGGAGTAATGATAGGCGTAAAATGTGGGAAGTTACGGTTTCTTTGTAACGTCCATCAGAGGAGCGTGTGATCTGCAGGAAGGATCGATGTGCTCTAGGGTTGGCAAGGAGATAGGGCCGGCTTCTCCTCTTTACTTTTGCTGGGCTGGAGGGCTGGATATGTTGTTGGGCCGGCACAATCACCATACAGACAAGCTGCAGCTGGACAAGGTGTGGCTGAAAATTAAGGGAGGAAGTGGGCTGGAGTTGTGAAAATTAAGGTGGGCTGAGTTGTCAAAACTCGTCAAAAATTCGTCATGCCTTTGTCAGGCCCATGCATGACTTCGTCACAGAGTTGTTGGGCTTCGTCATGACCTCGTCTCAGCTCTGTCATGGTCTCGTCACAACTTTGTCACATTCTCGTCAAAAGTCGTCGTTAAGGATTAATTATAAGAATTAGGGTTTGATATAATTCTATCATTTTATGTGAATTAAATTCTACATAAAATGATAAATAATTATAAGAATTAGGGTTTGATATAATTCTATCATTTTATGTGAATTAAATTCTACATAAAATGATAAATAATTATAAGACTTAGGGTTTGATATAATTCTATCATTTTATGTGAATTAAATTCTACATAAAATGATAAAATTTGTGAAGAAAGAAATAATAGATAGAATGGGAACCGTCAACGGCTCGAAATCCGGTTTGCTTCGGAATTAAACGGAACGAAAATTCCGGATATTACAATCAACCTAGTGTAGATTCACTCATCATCATATTCATTCTATTACTTGTTTTCTAGTTTTGTGTCACTACAAAAAAAAAATAGATTTGCGACGGCAACCTGCCGTCGCAATAGGGTCATTTGCCGTCGCAAATGGTATTTTGCGACGGCATGGCGACGGCGTTGCCACCGACGCAAAAACGGGCGACGCAAATGGTCTATACGATGGCAATTTGCCATCGCCAACCTTTTGCGACGGTATGCTACGACGGCATATGCCGTCGCAAATGTTGCTAAACCGCCAAAAAAAAAAGATTAAATATACCCCGGACCTACACCGGGTTATATAAAGTGTATTTCTTTTAAAAAAGGTGATTGTATATATACATTACGGACCGTTATGTCCGGGTTATAAAGTGGGCGTTTTCTAGAAAAAAAAACTACTATAAATGTTAGTCGACCTTTTTCCCTAAAGGTCATTACAAATATTCAGTTGAGAAACGTACTTAATTAGAAGAAGAAGTGAGACTTTTCAAATCAAATAAAAATTTAGTATTAATAATGAGTATATACATTGACATCAATACTAAAATCTGAATAGCACAGAACAACAAAAATCATGAAATGAACTGATAAGACCTATTACAATGCAAAAAATCCAGAGGTGCCACTCAAGCTTGATTGTTGATGTAAATTTCCCAAGAAACTCAATAATGACAATCTGAAACAAGTTAGTGGACAAAAAATATTAGAATGAAATCAAAGCACAAGGTAAAATGCGGGAAAAAAGGTTTACAAACATCCACCTGAAGTATCACTATGGATGGCATAATGCCTACGACCAAATGGTTTTTGAGAACTCCTTCAAATAGATTGATTTGATCTGGCTTGTGAGCATTGAGTTCACTAAAGATCTGTAATACGAAAGAACTATTATGTAGGCAAGAAAAAGAACAAGCTTGAAAAATGCAAAGTCATAGGTAATATATGATCATAATTCTTGGACTAACCTCAAACCGCAACAATACTTACCTAGATTGCCTCTGAAAATAAGTGCATGTATGAAAATGAATGAGAATAGAGAGGTGGAGTCCCTATTTGGTTATCCTTGTTTTGTAAATGAATAGGTTACTACATTAGTTCATTTAGAAAAGAGTAACCACCTAGTTGTTGCATTAACATGTATCTATCTCATTCTTCTCATAATGATGAAATATAACGGGGTTTGCTTGTAAACCCATAAGTAAATCAATACGTACTGACAAGACATTTAGAAAAAGCCTAAAATAAGGTTACACATAGGGTAACTATCAATTGTGTCACGTGTATAGATTTTCAACACAGTTGAAAAGGTTGTTTGTTTGGGGCAATCTAAAAAGATCTTGGGGCCATAAGATTACTCTTCTAGGTCTATACTAGTAATGTTTAAAATACTCAGACAAGTCCACCAATTTGGAGTTCTGAACTTGTCAAACTTAGTTGACAATGTGTGAATAAAGGAAGACTAAAAACAATGAGAAGGCTTGAACCGATTAAAAAATTTAAGGACTAACCACTTTCATCATCCTCTTCCTCGTTTCCATTATCAATATCCTCAGCAAATGATAACTTAGAGCTCCCTTTAAATTCTCTCTTTTCACGCTTTTGCAACTTAAGTTCGGCTTCCCTGAAAGATGAAACTAGGTGAACCAAAACCAGTGTAGCATAAGAACACCATGACTTCTAAAAAGATAAAAACAATATACTCACTCTTGTTGTAGATTCTAGAGTTTCTCTTTTTCTTTCTCCTCGAACTTGTTTCTTATATTAAGCCTCTACAACAAACAATGATGGGATTATGGATCCTTGTTATCAAGAATTGTACAACAAAGTAATGTAACATGAATTGCGATAGAGTAGTGAATCACCTTCTCGACATATTGCTCTTTGGTGACAAGCCCAATCGTTTCCTTCTTAAAAGTAGTCTCGAGAATATGTTAAGTCCATTTAAGTTGGTGGACGACAAACATATAGTCAGTGATGATAGTAACCAGTGCACACTACCTTAAGCTTAATAATTAAACAAGATTTACAATCAAGTATCTAGAAAGTACAATGCCTAGCTCTTGGTTTATCTTGCAAAATCAAAATATGAACAGATATTGGGCGTGTCATAGAATATATGTTTCCAAAAACGAAAAATAAAGTAGCCATATTATTGCCATATAGACATACATGGAGCAACTAGCAATCTAGCATATTAAGAGACCGATAATGAAAAACAACACACCTGACACATATATACTATTTTATGCTTCAACAGGTCGGAAACCAAACACATTGATAACATAGTGATCCAAAGTTGTAGTTGAGATATTGAAAAGCCACAAACTTGTGCTAGATAGCTTATGAATCATAAAAGATCACATAATGGACTAATGAACTAAAGTTCTGAACTAAATCAGCATAACAATCCAAATTGATTTCATCTAGCCCGTCATGAGGAAGATATATTATTCAAGAATAGAGCAGAGATATACACACTTGGTCTCTTTTTGATGATGAGAAATAAAATTTCAAGAACAATTAGAAGGCACCAAAATGCACTAATTGACGCAACAACAGGACTAATGAACCTTTCCTTCCTCCTTTCAAAAGATGGACTCGTACAAAGATCAGGATTACCACTCATACTTTCAAGAAGATCGAGAGAAGAAGAAATTTCATTAAAAAAAATGCCAATTTTAGTTATAATTTGGCAAATAAATTAACAGAACATGACCCATGACCTAAAGACACAAGAAAGAGATATAAAGATGATTAAAAGCATGCATAATAGACAATATAGCTGCAATTATGTCAAAAGTAGAGTTACAATCATTAACATAAATAATGATTATAAAAATGCATAAGAGAGCATGGTCTTAAAAAATAAATTGTAGCCTAACTCTAAATAGTGGGCATGAAAGTAGGATTTATACCTTGCCAAAAGGTGAAACTAGTTGATGTAGAGACAATAGAGCTGCAATTCTCTCAGCTTTTCCTTCCTCACCTGCATATAGTTTCTTTTCACAGAAATGTTCTTCTTAAATATATATTGATCATGAAAATAATAACATTACAATATAGCTCATTTATAAATTTTGTTATTACAGTCCTTAGTTTGGGTTCAATAACTACACATTTGAAATAAAGGGATGTTTCAGTTAACATATCTACTTTTATAAGTACTAAGATATACCTCTAGGGCCTATTTACCAAATTGTTGAGTTGCTTCTGAAGAAACCTAGAGTGTCAACTTGAAAAAGGATCATACATGTGTTAAACACTGCAAATAAGAACTTTCATATCCATAGAAAGATGTTCATGGATGGGAGGATGACACTTTGCTTATATATGTAAAAGAGAACGAAATTGTCGATTTTCTACTTCCTATATGAAGGTTTACAGTTAACTTTAGTTAACATCCAGTCCCTTCATAATCGCCTTTGCACCGAAGTTATAGTCTATGTATAAAGTAAGTCCATATTAGAGGGAATCACAAAATTTGATTCACCATATATCACTGAGAATGTATGAAAAAAGCCAAGACAGTCGCAAACAAACTTCTATTGCATCAAAATATGCAGTTTGTTTGACACACATTATCTCACTAACAATATTTTTTTGTTCCCCGCACTTACCAATTTGAACTGAATTTCAAACATAATCAAAAGATTAGAGGGAGAAGCACCAAATTTGAACCCAAATTGAAGTTAACTGACCAAATTTGAGCACATAGTTGTCCGGTAGTCGTAACCGGTGAGTGGAGGAAGATAATTGGAGTTCGGATAGGTTTCATTGGAGGAATGAACTTACTTGACGACCCCATTCGTCATGGCTACACCATTCGATTAAGAGGTGCTTGGATGAGATTTCATCCTCTTCGATGGCTGCCTGTGCAAATTTCCGATTTGGATCTGAGTCTAGGCGATAGTCTCGCTTTGTCGAGGACCTTCCTCGATTGAGGAGGGAGATGAGAATACATATACAGAGAAGATAGGGTTTGGAATGTTAAAGAGAAGACGAAGGGTTTTTTTCCTCCTAAAAACTGAATTATTGATTTTTTTTAGAAAACAGTTAATTTGCCTATGCATCAGTGTGTCGTTGCATACGTCACAACGGCTTTACTGCCGTCGCAAACTTCAAACCAATTGTCACTGCGAAATGCTTCCCGTCGCAAACATTAAACCAATTGCCACGGTAGTTAATTGCCGTCGCAAATTTGCGTCGCAAAACTTTTTTTTTTTTGTAGTGTGTGCATCAATTCGTCCGACCCCCCCCCCCCCTTGTTACTTTATTTGATAATCAATAATTAAATTTAATAAAAATATCACCAAACTCTCGTGGGTTCGACCCTTACTTAATCGCTATACTTGCTTTAGTATTGAGTTCGGAAATCACTTTGATAGGATATAAACGACCTCAGAAAATATCTTTGTCAAATTTGGCGCCGTTGCCGGGGAGTTTAGTTTTATTTTTATTTCATTTTTTTTTGTTTTTGTTGATTATTGGTTTGGACCGTTTATATGGTTCAAACCCGTGCTACTAACTCCGGCTTTGTTCCCTTTGATCCAGAAATTAAGAGGACACAGATCCGGCGACGTACACAACAACAATTCCAACAAGAAATGGCTGATCGTACTCTTCGTCAACTCACTCATCCGACTTTGGCTCAACACCCTCTTGCGGTTACTATACCGGCATTGGGGGAGGGAATCAACTTTGAGCTCAAGCCGGGTCTCATTCACTTGCTCCCATCCTTCCATGGGTTAAGTGGTGAAGACCCCATCAAACACCTTGGAAAGTTTCATACAGTGTGTGATGCGCTCTTCGTCAGTTTGAACGCAAGGATCCGCCAGTGTTGTTCCTCCGACTACTTCTTTTGTGTATTTTCGATTTATATGGGATATGCCTAGCAAGGAATCGTCCAGCCTCGCACCTTGGATCTCCTTGGCTCGAGATCTTCTTTCCTCGGAATCTCACTTCGGAAATTGGATCTCCTTTGTCCTCCTAGCCTCGCACCGTAAGGACACCACTCGGCCTCTCACCTTATGGGTTTCGAAAATTTGGCCTCTCACATTAGTCTCTAGGTTTGTTTTTCTCAAAGTGAAAACACAACTTTTGATTGACTCAACTTCATAATCTGATTAAAACGTGTGTGGGAGAAGACCTTATATGGGCTGAAAATTCAGCACCAACTCCCCACAATAAAAGCATACAAGTAGTTCAAGAGTTGTGATATTGAATAAAGGCAAACATAGGGTCTTTCAAACAACATCTTCAAGAAATAAATGGCCTAAAAACCATAAATATGGCCGGCCAATTAGAGCTCAAAGGGTCAAAAAAAACGTGGTTGAAAGAATCCCAACTAAATGTGGTTTTAAACCCTTGAAATAAAAACAAACATGAACACATAAAATAAAAGAAAGTTACATCTAAGGTTTAAAGTGATCCGGCATCCTCAATTGCCTCAAGTATGTTCACTAAGTGATAGTCATGGACGTCCTCAAATGTCGGAGCTCCGAAAGGGTGGTATGTCATAGTGGTTTGGCCTAGCATGCGGGCTCTAGCTCGAGTGAGAGGTGGTGTTGATCTTGGTGCTTTCACATTAGTCTCGTTGCTTAAGTCCGGCGGGCTCACATCATCCCCTCCTTCTTGGAAAGGATTCGACCCCGAATCTACCAACTCGTTCTCCGCATCCTCGACCTCATCACCTACATAAAAAGGAGACAAATCAGAAACATTAAACACATTATGGACACCATACTTAGTGGGAAGCTCAATGCAATATGCGTTATCGTTAATCTTCTCGAGGACCCGAAAAGGACCATCCGCTCGCGGGTTGAGCTTAGATTGCCGAATAGAAGGAAAGCGATCCTTCCTCAAATGGACCCATACAAGGTCTCCCTCCATGAAAAGCATTTCCCGGCGCCCTTTGTTGGCTTGGTTGACATATTGCTCGGTACGTTTTTCTAACTGGGTTCGGACCCGCTCATGCAAATCTTTCACAAACTCAGCTCTAGATTGCCCATCCACATCAACGGGTTGCGGAGCCGGTTGAGGAGTCAAATCCAGCGGACTAAGAGGATTCTTGCCATAAACAATTTCAAAAGGGGACTTCTTGGTCGCCGAATGAATAGCCCGGTTATATGCAAACTCCACGAAGGGCAAACAATCCTCCTAGCTGCACAAGTTAGTATCCATCATAGTACGAAGCAAAGTGCCAAGAGTCCGGTTTACTACCTCAGTTTGTCCATCCGTTTGGGGATGACAAGAAGTCGAAAAAACACAACTTCGTCCCCATCTTGGCCCAAAGTGTCTTCTAAAAATAACTAAGGAACTTAGAGTCTCGGTCCGACACAATTGACCTAGGTATCCCATGCAACTTAACAATATGCTCAAAGAAAAGGTTAGCCACATTTGACGCATCATCAGATTTACTACAAGCAATAAAATGCGCCATCTTAGAAAACCTATCAACAACCACAAAAATGGAATCATGTCCTCTCCTAGAACGAGGTAATCCTAGGACAAAATCCATGAAAATGTCTTCCCAAGGAGAGCTAGCAATAGGCAAGGGTAAATATAATCCAGTGGGGTTAGCCTTAGACTTAGCCTTACGACAAGGTACACAACTAGCACAACATCTCTCTACATCACTTTTCATCTTAGGCCAATAAAAATGCTCCCTCAATATGCCTAAAGTCTTAGTAACCCCAATATGACCCATCAATCCCCCGCCATGGGCCTCTAAAATAATCAAAGTTCTCAAAGAACAAGTAGGCAAACATAACCTAGAAGCTCTAAACAAATATCCATCATGAATGTAATAACTACTAGCATGAGAGTCACTACTAGAGCGCAAACAAAGCGCAAAAATGTCCCGGAAGTCCACATCAAGAGCATATAAATCACGAATCAGTCCAAAACCCAAAACGCATGCATCTAAGGAAGATAGAAGTGTGCACCTACGAGATAACGCATCAGCTACGATGTTGTCCTTTCCCTTCTTGTAGCGCACAACATATGAAAAAGCCTCAATATATTCCACCCATCGTGCATGGTGTTTGTTCAACTTGGCTTGTCCTCTCAAATACTTCAACGACTCGTGATTAGAATGTATAACAAATTCATGAGGTAGAAGATAGTGCTCCCAAACCTGGAGGACCCGAACCAAGGCATATAACTCCTTGTCGTATGTAGGGTAGTTCAAGGAAGCTCCTCCCAGTTTCTCGCTAAAGTATGCCACGGGGCGCCCCTCCTGCATCAAAACTCCTCCAATCCCGATTCCCGAAGCATCACACTCTATCTCGAAAGTTTTCGAGAAGTCCGGAAGCACAAGAACGGGGGCATGGGTCAGCCGCTCTCTAAGTATCATAAAGGACTCCTCTTGAGCAGATCCCCACTCAAATCGCACGCCCTTCTTGGTCAACTCAGTGAGGGGAGCGGCAATGGTGCTAAAGTCCCGAACGAACCTCCTATAGAACCCGGCAAGTCCAAGGAAACCCCGTATGTGAGGGACCGTTGTCGGACGGGGCCATTCTGATATTGCCTTGGTCTTCTCTTTGTCCACTCGCAAGCCTTCCTTTCCTACCACAAAACCTAAAAAACCACAGATTCCGAGCAAAAATGGCATTTCTTAAAGTTTACAAACAAATGTTGCTCTTTAAGCACAAGAAATACACTTCTCAAATGTTCAACATGCTCATCCAACGTCCGACTATAAACTAAGATGTCATCAAAATACACCACAACAAATTTACCTCAGAAATCATGTAGGACATGGTTCATTAGGCGCATAAACGTACTAGGTGCATTCGATAATCCAAAAGGCATTACAAGCCACTCATATAATCCATACTTAGTTTTTAAAGCAATTTTCCATTCATCCCCCTTATGCATCCTAATCTGATGATATCCACTTCTAAGGTCTATTTTAGAGAAAAGAGTAGCACCGTGAAGTTCATCTAACATATCATCAAGACGAGGAATAGGATGTCGGTACCTTACAGTGATTTGGTTGATGGCATGACAGTCGACGCACATCCTCCAACTCCCATCTTTCTTGGGTACCAATAGCATAGGAACGGCACATGGACTCAAGCTCTTCCGAATGTATCCCTTACTCAAAAGAACCTCCACTTGAGCTTGTAGCTCCTTTGTTTCCACCGGGTTAACTCGATATGCAGACCGATTTGGGATGGTGGATCCCGGTATGAAGTCAATCTGATGTTCTATGCCTCGGATAGGGGGTAGTCCTGGGGGAATCTCTTCGGGCATAATCTCCTTAAACTCCTCAAGTAGTCCTGAAGTACAAGAAGGCAACGACAAATCATTAGCTTCCATAGTAGATAAAGCTGTTACACAAACAAGAAGGAAGAAAATATCCCCCCTTTGTAGGGCTCGACGGGCGTCGTGTAGCCATGCGGTGAGTAGGGTCTTCGGGTCGGATGCTGTTTCAAAAACCAACTTAGTCTTTCCCTTTGTCCTTGCAGCCTCAACTTTCTCCAACCTCTTCTTTTCTCTACACATGTGGTCTTCCATGATCGCGGATGGGCTGAGAGGCATGAGTTTTACTTTCTTCCCGGCCATGGCGAAGAAGTATACATTGGTGTAACCATCATGAAACACCCTTCGGTCAAACTGCCATGGTCTCCCAAGTAAGAGATGGCAAGATGTGATTGGAAGCACATCACAAACAACGTCGTCTTGGTATGGTCCGATGGCAAAGTGAACAAAACATTGCTCCTTGACTTGAAGGGGAGCGTTGGTGTTGAGTCATTGGAGCGAATAAGGTTGTGAGTGCGCCTTCGTTTTGAGTCCTAGGTGTGCAACGACCTCCTGACTAACAATGTTATAGCAAGACCCACTATCAATAATAACACTAAAAAATTACCCGAAATTAAACAATGAGTGTTAAAGAGATTCTCCCTTTGTGAGACATCCGGAACGAGTTCGCTTGCATGTAGGGCCTTTTTTGTGACAAGGCAGAAATCTCCCATAGGAGCATGAGCTTCAACTTCAACACCTTCTATGATTGGAGCTACTGTTTCATAGTCATCTTCGGATTCATTATTCTCGATGACCTCTTCCACAAATGCATTCAATAAAACTTACGGGGATTAGGGCACTCCCGGACATAATGACCATGCTCATAACACTTGTAACACTTCACTTCCCTAGTCCGGCTCGTTTCTGGAGTTGGTGGGATACTTGGAAGAGGGGTACTAGGGTTAGGGGCGGAGGTGGCCTTGGGAGCTACTGTTGGGGATGAACCGGTTGTGTGGGTAGGACGATTATTTCGAGAGGGTTCAATCGATTCATGACTTGTCCCTCTTCTTGTTGATCTGGATGCCTTACGTTTTTGGATGACATTATAGGCGTGGGTAGCATTGTGAAGGGCATCAGTTAGGCTTGTGTGTCGGAGTTGTTCAACTATTTCGGACACATCGGGGTTAAGCCTAGATAGGAACTTGGCTAGGATATAGTCGTTGGGCTATCGGGTTCCCGATCTCTGAAGGACAGTTCTCAACTCTTTGTGGTACTCGTCTGGAGTTCGGTTACCTTGACGTAGCCTTTCAAGTTTGAGCAACAATTGTTGCTTGTAGTCCGAAGGTATGAACCGAGCACGCATCCTTCTACGGAGTTCAAACCAGGTGTTGATGCATGGCTGTTGATGTGCCTCCAAGTTAGAGCAAAATCAACAAAATGAATAGTAGCACCTTCAATCTTTTCATACTCGTTAAAATCATAATAACGGAAGACTTGTTCAGCCTTAGTCTCCCACTCAATGTAGGTCTCACCTTCTGCAGTTCAGGTGAAGTTGGGAACATCCACTTTTGATCCATGGTAACGCCTACTATTACGGTGACCACGATTTTCTTCATCGTCTGAGTCATCGTGTCGAGAAGCTTGACTATGGTCCCGGTTTCTGTTCCGGTCTCTATCTCGGCGTCTATCTTGGTTTCTGCTCGCATGGCTATTCACACTCATACTCCTATCCCGGCCTCTACGAGGTGGTCCCTGGTTACTTCCTCCTTGACTTTGTTCTGGTGGGACGGGAGGTAGTCTCCTGAAAAGCTCCGCTAGTTGGGCTTCAAGGCGGTCAAAACGTGCGTCCGCTTGGTTGATCCCATTACCATTGACGGATGCCATCGTGTTTTTGGACTACAAAACAAGCAAAGAAACAAACAAAACCGCATGTCCAAAGGTATAACAAAACAAAGTGTTCAAAGGCAAACCGAAAGTACTAAAAATGCCGATTTCGTGACTGAAACGGTGTCGGATGGCTAAAAAAGCCCTTAGGTCACGGAAAAGCGGTGAGTTGGACTCGGAGGCCCGTTTCCCTTCTTGGAAAGGTATAACAATTGTAATTCTGATTTCGGACGCCTTTTTTCCGCAAAACCGCAAAACCGGCCGTTTTTCACCTTTTTTAGTCTCTTCGCCTATCACACAAACAAACTAGAAGGCAAAAGGTTAGCAACAAAAAAGTTCTCTCTCTCTCCTCTCTCAAGTGTATTTCTCCTCACACTCACTCACGTGTTTGATAGTGTTTGGGTTTACACAACTCCCCTTTTCCTTTGCTTCGAGGCAAAGCTCTCACTCACCTTTTTCAATGCACTAGGCAATGCCCTCCACTCAAATATTTCACTTGGTAACAAAATTTCGCAAGAATTCAAGATAGTTCACAAGATAAGCAAGGTACGTCAAGATGCAATATAACTTCAAAAAAGCAAACACAAAGGGCAACACAAGCAACAACAAATACGAGCCTTCCGGCGAGTATTTACTTAGTCCCTAACAAGTAGTTAGTCAAAGCAATAACAAGCGTTTTTTCCAAAACGTGCGGGTTGTGTTTTGGATGGCTAGAACACTCAAGAACAACTTTGATAACAATCTCAAGAACACTCTCAAAGACAATTTTAATCTCAACGAAAACACTAAAACAACTTTTCTTTTGCTTTTCTTTTCTTTTGTTGTCGTTTTTTTTTACTTTACTGGATGATATAAAATATGCTTTTCGTTTTTTTTTTTGAATAAAAAAGGTCAACAAGATCTCTTTAAAGACTCACAAGAAGGAAGATTATAAGCACCAAAATTTTTGGGGAACTACTCAAAATTTCAAAAACTAAAAACAAGTTTAGGTAAGCAATTCGTACCCCGAAAGCTTGAGGAAGTCGCACCGTTGGGCTCTGATACCACTTGATGCGCTCTTCGTCAGTTTGAACGCAAGGATCCGCCGGCATTGTTCCTCCGACTACTTCTTTTGTGTATTTTTGATTTATCTGGGATATGCCAAGAAAGGAATCGTCTAGTCTCGCACCTTGGATCTCCTTGGCTCGAGATCTTCTTTCCTCGGAATCTCACTTCGGAAATTGGAACTCCTTTGTCCTCCTAGCCTCGCACCGTAAGGACACCACTCGGCCTCTCACCTTATGGGTTCGAAACTTTGGCCTCTCACCTTAGTCTCTAGGTTTTTTTTTCTCAAAGTGAAAACACAACTTTTAATTGACTCAACTTCATAATCTAATTAAAACGTGTGTGGGAGAAGGCTTTATATGGGCTGAAAATTCAGCACCAACTCCCCACAATAAAAGCATACAAGTAGTTCAAGAGTTGTGATATTGAATAAAGGCAAACATAGAGTCTTTCAACCAACAACTTCAAGCAATAAATGGCCTAAAAACCATAAATATGGCTGGCCAATTAGAGCTCAAATGGTCAAAAAAAACGTGGCTGAAAGAATCCCAACTAAATATGGTTTTAAACCCTTGAAATAAAAACAAACATGAACACATAAAATAAAAAAAAAGTTACATCTAAGGTTTAAAGTGATTCGGCATCCTCAATTGCCTCAAGTATGTTCACTAAGTGATAGTCATGGACGTCCTCAAATGTCGGAGCTCCGAAAGGGTGGTAGGTCAAAGTGGTTTGGCCTAGCATGCGGGCTCTAGCTCGAGTGAGAGGTGGTGTTGATCTTGGTGTTGTCACATTAGTCTCGTTGCTTAAGTCCGGCGGGCTCACATCAGTGTGTATGAGCATGAAGCCGGCCAACATTACCGAAGAACAAATCAAGATGAGAGCATTCGGCTTCACACTCAAAGATGCAGCGCATGATTGGTATTACCACCTTCCATCCGGGAGCATCGACACTTGGGAGAATCTCCACAAGGCGTTTCTGGAGAAATACTTCCCAGCCAAGAAGGCCAATAGCTTGAATAAAGAAAGCTATAAGCAACATCGAGCAAGAGGCGGACGAGACTCTCTATGAGTACTTCAAGCGGTTTGCATGCCTCCGATCCAGCTGTCCTTTCCATGGATATTCAAATCACGATCTAGTCTTGTACTTGTACAATGGCTTGCTTGACAACGAAAGGAGGATTGTCTATGCGGCTTGGGATGTAACATCCTTAACTCTACCCCTGACCTTGCTTTGGAAAAAATACAGGAACTAGCAGAAGGAACCCGGAACTTTGGAAGGGCTTCTTCCAAGAGAGGTGTTCATGCTGTGAATTCCGGGAAGAATGAAATCTCCAATGAGCTTGCTGAACTGAAGGAGATGGTGAAGAGATTAACACTTATGGGAACCCCACAACAGCAAAAGGCATGTGGAGTTTGTGCTGATCCATATCACCCAACGGACATGTGTCCCCAAGTCCAGGATGACGATGCAGAGTTGAATGCAGTAGGTTATGGACAACCACAACAACAAAGGCCTAGGAACGATCCTTATCCGCAGAATTTCATGCCAAACTGGCGGGATCAACAAAATTTTCGTTGGAGGGATGAACAAAACTAACAACAACAGCCCCGACAAGGTAAGTATAAATCAACTGAGGATATGTTGTAGGTTACTAAGCATTTTGCTACTCATGTCCAAACAACAGAATCCAGCATCAAGAACCTTGAAAAACAGGTTGGGCAAATGGCGGAAGCCATAACAAGGATCGAAGCTAGATCCTCCGGAGGATTGCCTTTCTAGACGGTTATAAATCCCAAGGAGAATGTTAGTGCCCTAACATTAAGGAGTGGGAAACAAATGCAACAAAAACCAGCAAAAGAATTACAAGATTGACGAGTTTGCCGCACCCACAGCCGCCCCTACGGCTGCAATTGCGCCCAGCTCTGAGCAGACGCCGCCCTTACGGCTGGATGTCCCCGCCCCTTCGGTGACGGCCCCTGCGCATGCACTCTAGCGCCCCTGTGGAAAACTCGATAGAGAGTTCTGCTGAGAAGGATTCTTACATGTGACCTGAGTTTCCACCACCATACTCTGAGAAACCACCAGTTCCTTTTCCTGAGGCACTAAAGGAGAGAAGAATCATTGAGGACAAGGATCTCTTTGAGACCTTCTCTAAATGCGAGGTAAACATCCCTCTCCTTAAATTAGTGAAGAGTATTCCTAAATATGCTCGTTTCTTGAAGGAACTTTGCACTATTAAGAGGAATCAGAAGCTGAAGGGGAAACAAAAAGTGCAAGTGAGCATGTCTCCGCCGTTTTTCAACGTAGGATGCCCAAGAAATGCAGCGAGCCGTGTATGGTAAGTATCCCTTGTGTCATAGGAGAAACCTGTTTTGAAAAAGCCATGCTAGACCTTGGTGCTTCTATAAATGTTTTGCCATATTCTATTTACAAATCACTCGGCCTTGGGCCGTTAACGGAAACTAGGATTGTAGTGCAACTTGCTTATAGATCTAATGTGTACCCGAAAGGGATAATTGAAGATGTATTAGTAATGGTAGACAACCTAATTTTCCCTGCTGATTTCTTTGTAATGGATATGGAAAATGACTGGCATGCTGCACCGATATTGTTAGGTAGACCATTCCTGAAAACTGCTAGAACAAAAATTGATTATGTTAGTGGCAAACTAACCATGGAGTTTGATGGTGAAGTAGTGGAATTTAACATCTATGATGCTATGAAATTTCCTAGTGATGATCACTCTTTATGTGGTATTGACATAGTTGAACCTTTTATGCAAGATGTATTTGATATTTCTGACATTGATGAATTAAAAAATATAATTGAACATGACATTAATGATCACAACTCAGAATATGCACTAACATCCAACATGAAATAGGTCCTAGCCCAGTTAGATGGGTATAAGAGGTTGTTTATCTCCACATTGGCAATTGGGCCCACTTTACTAACCCCAAGCGAGAAGCTTGTTCCATCTATAGTGCAGGCACAAGAAATAGAGTTGAAAGACCTTCCATCCCACCTCAAGTACGTTTTCCTTGGAGAAAACAATACCTTGCCTGTGATCATCTCCAACAAATTGACTACCGGTCAAGAGGGCAAGTTGGTAAAAGTGTTGAAAGAACACAAGACGGCCCTTGGATGGACCATTGCGGACATCAAGGGGATAAGTCCATCCACTTGCATGCATAGGATATTACTTGAGGAGGATGCTAAACCATCTAGACAACCGCAACGAAGGTTGAATCCGCCGATGATGGATGTGGTCAAGAAGGAGGTGTTGAAGCTCCTCCAAGTGGATATGATATTTCCTATTTCGGATAGCACTTGGGTTAGTCCAACCCAAGTAGTTCCAAAGAATAGAGGTATCACATTGGTGGAAAATCAACATGGAGAGATGGTCCCGAGTAAAACGCAAACCGGATGGAGAGTTTGCATTGACTACCGCAAACTCAACAAGGTAATACGTAAAGACCATTTCTCATTGCCTTTTATTGACAAAATGTTGGAACGTCTTGCAGGTCATCCATAATACTGTATCCTTGATGGATATTCGGGGTACTTCCAAATAGCCATTGCGCCGGAAGATCAAGAAAAGACGACGTTCACTTGCCCATTTGGCACTTTCGCATACCGCAGAATGCCATTTGGACTTTGCAATGCCCCCGGCACCTTCCAACGGTGCACGATAAGTATTTTCTCCAAATATATAGAAAATTTTATTGAAGTCTTCATGGATGACTTTACCGTCCATGGAGACAATTTTGATGCATGTCTAGGACATTTGAAACTAGTTCTTGAAAAATGTGTTGAAACCAATTTAGTTCTTAATTCGGAAAAATGCCATTTCATGGTAGAACAAGGAATTGATCTAGGACATATAATATCCTCAAAAGGGATAGATGTAGATAAGGCAAAGGTTCATGTAATTCAAAGTTTACCTTATCCTACTAACATTCGGGAAATCCGATCTTTTCTTGGTCATGCAGGTTTCTACCGACGGTTTATAAAAGACTTCTCAAAGATCTCGGCACCGTTATATAAATTGCTCAAGACAGACGTCACCTTCATAGTAGATGAAAGTTTCAAGAAAGTTTTCGACACTTTGAAGGAGTGTCTCACTAGCGCACCAATCATCCGTTCTCCGGATTGGGAGAAACCTTTCGAAATCATGTGCGACGCCAACGACTATGCGGTAGGAGTTGTCTTTGGACAGAAGGATGGGCGAGCCTCACACGTGAGCCATTGTGGGTCTATGAAACTCAATGGAGCACAAGGAATCACTCTACCACCGAGAAGGAGATGCTAGCGGTGGTTTTTGCTCTTGAGAAATTCATACAGTACCTTCTTGGAGTGAAGGTAATTATTTTTACTGACCATGCAACTCTTAGGTACCTCATGACGAAGAAGGAGGCAATGCCACGATTGATTCGGTGGGTGCTCCTTCTAAGTGAGTTCAACGTAGAGATACGGGACAAGAAGGGAGCTTAGAACCTGGTAGCCGACCATTTGAGCAGGCTAGTGAAGGAAGAGGAGGATCCAAGCGAAGGAAAGGAGATACCTGGAAGTTTTCCAGACGAAACCTTCTACACAACCCTCTGTTGTGTAACCGCCCCGCGCCTCAAGCGTCCCGCCCCTGCGGCTCAACCTAGGCGCCCCTGCGGAATCAACGACAAAGGTTTGTCTTAAGCTGTAATCTTTTAAACCTTTGTTTGCTGATATTGTGAATTTCATTGTTAGGAATGAGTACCCTTCAGACTTCACCAAGGCACAACGAGAGAAGGTGAAGGCTGAATCTCGACACAACGTTTGGGACGACCCCTACCTTTAGAAGCATTGTAGTGACCAAGTAATCCGCCGTTGCATTCCGGATAATGAGGTACATACTGTCTTAACTTTCTGTCATTCCGAAGCATGTGGGGGACACTTTGGAGCAAACAAAACTGCTAGAAAAGTTTTGGATGCCGGTTTCTTTTGCCCACACATTTTTAGAGACTCTTTTGCGTTTTGCAAAGTGTGTGATAGATGCCAAAGGGTAGGAAACATTTTGAGGAGACATGAAATGCCCCAAACCTCTCTTATATTCTACGACATATTTAATGTTTGGGGAATTGATTTCATGGGGTCTTTTCCTACTTCATTTGGGCATACGTATATATTACTTGCGGTGGACTATGTTTCCAAGTGGGTGGAAGCAAAGGCCACCAAAACTGATGATTCAAAAGTGGTTGCAGCCTTCCTTAAGGAAAATATTTTTGCAAGATTTGGAATTCCAAAAGCCTTAATTAGTGATAGGGGTACCCATTTATGCAACAAGACGATCACGACCTTCCTTAAGAAGTGCCACATCCACCAACGAGTATCAAGAGCCTATCATCCACAAACAAATGGCCAAGCTGAGGTATCCAACCGGGAAATTAAGACCATCCTCGAAAAAACGGTCTCTCCCGGAAGGAAGGATTGGAGTGCAAGGCTAAACGACGCTCTATGGGCATACCGGATAGCCTACAAGACTCCTATAGGGATGTCTCCCTTCAGGCTCGTGTTTGGGAAGGCTTGCCACCTTCCGGTGAAGCTAGAGCACAAAGCTTGGTGGGCGGTGAAGATATGCAATATGAATATAGAGGAAGTGGGAGAGTTCCGAAAACTCCAATTACAAGAGCTGGAGGAATTGAGATTAGATGCATATGACCATGCCACTCTGCATACAAAGAAAAAACTAAAGCATGGCATGACCGAAACATTCTCCGGAAGGACTTCAAGGTAGGAAATAAGGTACTTCTCTTTCAATCTCGTTTGAAGCTTTTTGCAGGTAAGCTGCGTTCAAGGTGGACGGGGCCGTTCGTGATAGCCGAAGTATACCCTCACGGCACTGTGGATCTCTATGATCCCCAAACGCACAAGGTGTTCAAGGTAAACGGACAAAGACTAAAGCCCTACCTTGAAGGAGTAAAGAACGATCAGATTGACGAGATGGTGCTGGAGGAGGCCCAATCAGAGAGGTAGAGTCCTTACGTCGAGCCAACGACGTAAAACAAAGGCGCTGCTCGGGAGGCAACCCGAAGGAATAAGAAGAGGAGCCTCAGTCAAGCCAACCTCCCCTGCGGCTAAGTGTCTCCGCCCCTGCGGTGACACACTTGCCATGCGCCGCCCCCGGCGCTGGGCCTGCGTCTGCAAAGCCCTTGCCACTGCCCCCGCGGTGACATCCATGCGCCCCTGCAGCAGCCACCCTTGACACACAAGCGTCGCCCCCGTCGCCGAGCTTGCGCCTTCCTCTCCCTTGTCACCGCCCCCACGGTGACAAGTCCCCGCCCCTGCGGTTTTACCCAAAAAAGACTCTAAAAATGGAAATTCCAAAATACCATACACCTACTTCACCAACCCTTCTCCTCCCTCACTTCTCTCCTAACCTTTCATTCTCAAGAGCACCACGCCCATGCGCCCTCACCGGAACTCTCACAACATCCTCCCTTACACCCGTGCGTCACCTCGTCAGCACCACCACAACCAACCCCGACGCACTTTCTCCCTCACACTCTCTTCCCTAACCCTACAACACTTTCCCCCTCACACTCTCTTCCCCCCACTACTCCCCACCTCCGGCGACGTCTCCACCAACAAGAAGCCACAAAAACGCTCCCCAGCTCCACCACCTCCGTTGCTGTCAGAAATCGCCCTCAACTGTTCTCCCGCCCCTGCGCCTGCAAGTTCACGCCCTTGAACCTCTCCGCCCCTGCGCCTGCAAGAGCCGCCCCTGCGGAAATAGCAACAGAGGGTTCGTCTCTTTCTCTAGTTTCTGAAATTTCTAATTCCTTTACTTGGACAATTGCAAGAAATGGAACTTGATAGGTGATAGAATCTCTATCATTTAGGATAGTTTTTAGAGTCTTTTTATTGCATTTGTGTCGGTTTATGCTACTAACTCCTTGGTCCAGAAGAAGAAGACTAAAAGAAGCTAAGGAAGGAGTTATAAGCACTTAGGAGTGAAGTTCGTTCAAGAAGCAAAGCTTTTGTTGCTTCACCGCCATCGCGGAGCCATTTCACCTCCCCAGCGGGTGACACCTTACTCCGGAGCGCTCCCAACGCCTTCGCCAGCACCAGCCACGAAGACTGTCACCGCACCTGCGTCAACCTTGGCGCCCCTGCGGTGGCTTTCCCTGAAGAAGCGAAGACCAGCGCCCTTGCGCCTTCCCCTGCGCCTCTGCCTGCGCCTCAACTTGAGAGCTGGAAGATGAAAAGTCTGTGTCACCGCCCCTGCGTTGACACTGGGATGCCCCGGCGGCTTAGCATCAGAAACCGCAGGAAGTTGAAGAGGCATACGTTTGAAGAGCATTAAAGATCCGCCCCTACGGAATGACCTGGCCGCCCCGACGGCCATAAAGAAGTTCAAGCGATTCTGCCCAAACCGCCCCTGCGGTTCTGAAGGCCGCCCCTGCGGCTCAACGTCAGAAGCTTTACTCCGGCTGTTTACACCACTTTTATGGCATTAAAGGTGGTTGTTTTGGGCCGGTCATTTACTCCTATTTAGTGTCTTTTGTAGTATAAATAGGCCTTGGTTGATTGCTAGAATCATCAACCACTTATCCATGCTTAACCACTTGTTACTCTATTTTAGAATCCAAATTTCCATTGTAATGAGTTGCTAACTCCCTTGCTATATTGGGCTGGTTTGAAGCTGCATTGTTACTTTGGTTGTAAGTTATCTTTAATATAAGTTTTCATTCAGTAATACTTTGTGTTTCCTTGATCTTTATTGTCTAATTGCATATTTGATTTACACTTAAGATTGATCACCTTAGGTTCTAAAGTGCATGCAATGAACTAAGATTAACAAATTCCGGGTTCAGGTCTTTAATCTAGTAGTAAACTTTAAGTAAAAACAGGTTGTAATTTCTTAAAGAAAAGGAACACAAATATAAAGATAGGGTTAACGGTTTTAATCCATTCTTTGTATCCCTTAGTCTTTATTTGAAAGCTAACTTGTTACTTGTTCTTGTAGGTTTACGGAACACTAACTTGTTAAGTTGTGTTGATGCCGGTTGGCTCAACACATATATATGATCAAGACGGGAGATTACTTAAAACTTGTAAAAGGAACTCACCAAAGTAGCATTTGCATGCTAAGAATCAACCTAGTGTAGATTCATCCATCATTGTCTTGCCTTTTGTGTCACTTATTTTTATAAACTTTGTGTGTGTCACTTCAACCAAACCCCCCTCCCCCCCCCCCTTTTGTTACTTGTTTCGATAATCAATAATTGAACTTAATAAAAACACCTTAACTCTCTTGGGTTCGACCCTTACTTAACCATTATACTTGTTTTAGTGCTAAGTCGGGATTTACTTTTGAATGGGTATAGACGACCATAGAAATACCATCTAGTCAGAACCCCAGAGAAAATACAAGTTATCGGAGGCTGAGAAGACGCGGTATAGGATTGTTCAGGATCGGGTTGTGTATGCAACTTGGTTTTTGTACGTTCCTACTTTGGAAAAATTGGGCATGTTGGAGAGCATGCAGGCATTTCTCACCAACGCTGGGCTCGGTGAATTTCTGGACATGAACGCTCCAACGTACCCCAAGCTCAGCCGCCAATTCATCGCCACCTTCACCATGGAGAAGGAGGACCATGTTTGTGTTGGACTTTCATTCAAGTTCAACAAGAAAAAGTATACACTGGACTACACCCAACTGCAGGAGGCATTTGGGGTGACTATTTCCGCATCCGAGAACTGGTGGGAACCCGTTCCGACACCCGACCGGTGCGAGTTTTGGCAGGCCGCCACCGGATCCGAGTTTCATGCCGGAGGTGAGTATTCCAAAAAACTCACTCACCCCTACTTGAGGCTCATGTCCAAGATCTTCATGAGTTTCTTCTGTGGACACGAGGAGGAGAACAAGGTCGCTCTCAAGGACCTTCCACTGTTGTACGCCTACCTTCCCACGAATGAGAAGGTGCTGGATTGGCCATACCTCTTCCTTACCGCTTTGAAGTGGATTAGGAAGAACGAGCTACGGGACATTGTTGGCGGTGGGGTAATCTCCTTGATCACCGCACAGGTGATGGACCTATCCAAACTTGAGGATTTGCTGGAGGCGCCACTCGACACGAAGGGGATGCTGAGGAGGTGTAAGCTCCTCCGGAGAGACGAGGAGAACCTCTTTTGGCTCTAATTGGCAGATGGGAGCCACATCACATACCTCCCCCGGTTGCTTCCACTTGGAGACGAGCTCTTCGAGCTATACATTCCGGCTGACCATTTCATGTCGAGACGGCCTCAGGTGGCCATTGTTGAGAGACACGCTGCGAGCTCCAGCCGGGCTCATCTTGATGACCACATGCCCATACCGGATGATGAGGAGATGCCTGCTGCAGCACCGGATGACGGTCCGGCCGTGGAGAGCCTCCACACTCAGATGGCTGCATTGACTACTCAACATCAGGTATGGCAGAACGAGTACCAGCGGACCATGCTTAAGCAGCAACAGAGCTGGCAAACTAGTTTTGCCTCCTCTATGACCACCCATTTTGACCGCCGGCAGGATGCTTGGCAGGCGGCTCAGCAGCAGCAGCTCGAGTCTCAGCAATTGGCTTGGCAAGCCGGCTTTGAGACCTCATTTGTGCAGCGGATGGATGCTTAGCAGGCCCGCATCGATGACATTTACCGGCGGCAGGAGCACTTCTTCAGCCACTTCCCATACCCACCGGAGGAGGGTCCGGATAGTCCAGCCGGACCATCCCACTAGTGGTATCATCATTTGTCCCTTTCCCACATTTATCTTTGCTTCATTTTCCACTTTGAGGGCAAAGTGTGCTTCAAGTATGGGGGAGGGAATTATCATTGCCTGTATAGTTGCTTAATTTGTTTTTGAGTGTGTTTGCTTTTAGTTCTTAGGAATTGAAATTCAGTTTGTTATTCATAGTAAAAAAAAGCCAAAGAAAATGGAAAAAGGCATGAATATCCTTGGATAAACCGAAAACCCAAAAGGGCGGTTTAGGCAAAATGAAGGTAGTCCGAACAACCTTAGGTTGGTGCAAAATTGGACTTGAGGGATGTGAGTTCCAAGTGAGATCATCAAAGAAAAGAAGAAGAGTGGCAAGGTGAAAACCCGAAAGGGCACCTTGGCAAAATGAGCGGCACCGAGTGTAGATCCCCTTTTCGACGTTTGCCGGCATAAGAAGGGGAGTCATAAGGAGGTTGTCAGGGTAGGTCACTCTTGGAGCAATAAGGATGGTAGCTTTCTCACCTTTTTCTCACATTTTCTCACTTTTTCCTTCTTTCTTTCTTGGTTTTTCTTTTCCATTGTCTATGCCTCTTACCCATGCTTCCTGAGGCTTTTGAGTCTAAAAACTGTTGTCATGTGCTTTACTCAGGACGAGTAAAAGGTCTAAGTGTGGGGGAGTTTGATAGGTGATGGAATCACTATCATTTAGGTTAGTTTTTAGAGTCTTTTTAGCACAATAGTGTCGTTTTATGCTACTAACTCTGTGGTTCAATTTGTCAATAGGGAAACATTTAGGGGTATACATAATCAACATATTAAAAGAGGGCAGGGCGAGATTTAGTGTTAAATAGAAATATAAAGCATAATGGTTACTCGGTTTTAGTTATAAGATCAACGAAGAAGAAGAAAAGAGAATAGTGGTTTTAGGTGTAGTGTCGACGAATAAGATATGAAGAGAAGAAGAGAGTGAGGGTTACATACTTGTTTATCGACGAAGAAGAGGAGGTGAATGTGGCTGGAGGAATTGCAAGAACCAAATAAAAATCATAAACACAAGGGTATTTTCAAAATCAAATATTTCCATCAGCTCCTTCAACTCCCGTAAGCTTGCCATGGGGAGGTGATGGAAAACACGATTTCTTCAACTTCCTTAAGCTACCTTCATCTTTTTCAGCTACCATCAGTTTTAAATCACAAATAGGTGATATATATATACAGTGACAGGTGAAGTTAGAATAAGCTCTCATCAAATAGTATAAGTTGGTTCTCAAACGGCACCTTAGCAATAAAGGGGAAGTTGAAGAACAAATGAGCGAGAAACACTATTTGTTCGAGTTTCAAAATGACTTCGGGATAGAAGGAACGGAAAGAAGAAAACAACGTTCATTTTTAGAGTCTATGCGCACGACGAGGTGCATACTAGTGCGACACAATTTAAAAGCAAAAAAATATAAAAACGCGTATAATTTGACGTGTTAAGTAAAATTTAAACATGTATATGAGTTTGTGTTTGCGGGGATACGCAGAGGGCATCATGGGTAAACGACATAACAAATAATTGCAGGAAATTTTGGTAAGGTTGCGGGGATATGCAGGAAAGAGAGTGGTCCATTTTCCAAATTGTGTTTGTCATCGTCATCAGTAATCAGCCTGTTTGTTTCATCAATATCTCTGAACCTCAAAGCCCAATCTTCCCCTCTTACCCAACTCGTGACCTACTAATTTAACGGTGCAGTTTAGACACATACTGCATACCTCCCCCCGTTAACGGTATACTATTATTTAGTTAGTTTTATTTTCAATTTCTGCATTTTCCTTGTTATTTCTGTGGTGTCAGTTTACAGCAACATACCCCAACTGGGTATTTCACCCAACCTACACTTGTTTCAGCAAAATGCCCATTTGGGTTTTTGTCCTTGTATTAGACAACAAACAAGTTTGGGAGGTTTAAGCTTTCCAAGGGTTTTAAACCACCAGATTCACAGAACAAGCCTCGTAAGCCCTATCAGTGTTTACCAGATTGCATCTCCGTTCCAATTTCCAAATGAACCTCCTTCAAACTTGCCCTATTCCCGTAGCCGCTGTGACATAAATAATCTGCCATTTGAAATCAAACCAGAACAGAATGAGTTCTTATTATCTAGCCGGAGCCGCCACCACTACAGCCACCTATGGCTTCGACCTTGAGATTGAGCTTCTCAAATCTACATCTGCCTCAGTCAGAGCCTCCTCGTCTTCTTCTTCTTCCCTTAATTCCTCCGTATCCGAGTCAAGCAATTCTCTTTCGGCGCCACTCTCCATCTGCACAAGAAAGCCCCGGACTCCTCGCAAGCGCCAAAACCAGACATACAATGAAGCGGCGGCTCTTCTCTCCACCGCATACCCTAATATCTTCTCCCCTAAACATCTCACGAAGCCCTCATCATTCAAATTCTCGAAACCCATCGAGTACACCAGCATGTTTGGAGAAGAGATTCTCCTCCCCGATAAGCCTTTCGAGCCTAGATTGGGAATGACCAGGAGTAGCAGTTGTAGCAATATCAGCGATAAGCCCCCGATAGAGGAGAACAGGGTTCTAGAAGATGACGATTTCAACACCGAATCAATCCTCGATGAGGAAATTGGAGGAATTGACAGTATAATGGGCAAATTGAGTGTGACTGCCGACAATAATCAGACAAGCAAATTTTGTTACGGGATACCGATGGGTTTAGGGTTAGGGTTGATGGGAGGTCGATTCGATTTTGGATTCGGCATGACCAGAGGGGTTAGAGCGTTTAGAAATTCACCATACAGGGGATCCGAAGAGTGGTGGAAGGATCCAGCGATGACGACGGTAGACATCGAGGCGATTTCTCCGAGGCCGGAGATTGAAAAGAAGAAGACTAGTGGAAGCAGCAGCAAGAAGAAGAAAAAGAAGGTGCTAGAGGAGAAGGAAAATGGTTCGATTGCAGGCGTAAGTATTTCCGATCGACGGATACAGTTGAAGCTAAATTACGACGACGTATTAAGCAGTTGGTCGGATCGTGGGTCGCCGTTCTCGCACAATTCACAGCCGTCGGAGTTTTGTAGGGGTGATGTCTCGGTACGTAACGACTCTCTACGACTTGTATCTGTTAATATAATACTTGAGAAATTCAAAATTGCACGCGGGATCCCATATTCTGTGTAAACTTTTTTATAATCAGAAAATATATAAAAAAAGACAGCCTAAAACTGTTGCCATTTTGCTTCTTCATAGACTGAAAATTGTGGTATGCATGGACAGGCAAGATTAGCGCAGATAGATCTATTTGGGGAGAGAGAAAGTAGCGTTGAGCTGTACAAAGATAAGAGAAGAAGCAGGGTGGTATCGAGGAAGATACAGTATCAAGTGCGGAAGGTTGATGCTACTGATCAACGGCCGAGAGTGAAGGTAAAGCCTCCGTTGGGATAACAATTCAACTCAAGCATGCAACCCTACTGCATTGCATTGTTGCATCGCGTCAACTCTCTCTCTCTCTCAGATAGATAGATATATATATATATTTGTGAATGACAATGATAGTCGTTGTAGTAACTCGAACCCGAGAGTTTCAGCAAGAACATGAAATGACTAATACTTGTTAACAATGGTGTGCAATGGCGCAATTTGCTTTCTTTTCATGTTTCAGTGGTAGTTTTGGTTATATTACTGCAAAGCAAGCTCCTAGTGAGATGTTGTTCTGATTTGCTGATAAGTGAGCAAGTATATTCAAGAAAGCAAGAAGAGGGAAAGTAGCAATGTGTTAATTAGCTCTATTTCATTTGCTCAAATTGGGTCCAGTTTCATGATTCTTTCTCTTGGTGTAGAAACAATAGAGTTGCAGCAAATGACATTAGACAAAAAAACAACAAGGAGGAGTGTAAGTAAATAAGGGCATCCCTCATCCCCAAAACTCTGCCTTCTTGACCTTTGAGATGCTCTCCAGCACATGATTTGGGGTGATGTGTCCCATTACAGTCACCCTCTTTGTTTCCAGATCTATGCTAAAGGATGTGACACCTGATCAAATCATTAATAATACAGTAATTAATATTTGCAGGACCACTCTTATCTTTCTAATTACGTTTTCATTGACATATATGACTGCATTCTACGTATTAATGCTTTGTTTTTGGCCATTTCTCATTGTACATGCATGCTCAAACTCAAAAGCACACCCAATGGCCTTGAAAATTATTGAATTTGCAGGCTATGAACAAGTATTTGACTAATGAAGATAGAGAAATGGCACCTTCCATTTTGGACAAATGCTTCTTCACTTTGCCAGCACAACCTTGACAATGCAGAGAGACTCTCAGCACAACAACCTGAGATCAATCCCACAACCAAAACACATCAAATTTTGCAGATCATTCTTCCTATGTGACAAAGTATACATATGCAAACACACTTACTTGGAAGACATTTGAAGTGGACAAAGGCAGAAGCTGGTGGCTATTCCCCTGTTTCGGGTTGATGGGTCTGTGAGGCGCGGGTGGGCGGGTTCGAGCAATAGTAGAAGACAACAAAATGGAGCGGTTCAAAGGAGGGGACTGGAGGAGGCGGCTGTACCTGGGTCTGGGGATGATGACGGAGCGCAGGGTGTCGTGGGAGCAGACGGCGGTTGCGCTAGGGGAGTGGCACAGGCCTCGCATCATGGCTGCCTTGATGTTCTTGTTTTCCTTACCCATTTGATCTCTCTGTCTAAAGAGTAAAGACACAGCCAATATGGTAGGGGAGGGGAGGGGAGGGGAGGATCGAGGCTGCACAATGGTGTGAGGAGAATAACAAGAGGGAACATGTACTATTTATGACGTAGCTAACTGGTGTGGAGGCGGGCCCCGCTGCTTTTGGACGTGTGTATGTCCGTACACATTGGTGTCGATATAAGCCACCATGGAAAGTCTTAATCACACCTATAATTGTATTAATCATTCCACTTGTGGAATTTTGGGGAAGATGACTCAAACTTAAGGAAAAAATATAATAATCAACTCACCCATCACATATCATAATTTGCATAAATCACCCGTTACAAACTTTTTACTTTGCCAAATGCCACCCACTTGCATATATCCCAAGTGTTCCGACTATATATTTTTTTTACAAGGTAAGCAAAATAAGAGGATCAGTTTTCGAAAACCGATCGGTCTATAGGATCCTTACAGATGTGGTCTTCAACATCCACTCGAATTGCGTCGACGCCAATTGAGCTAAGTTCATGCCGCACGATTCTGTCAGCAGCAATGTTGATTTCCCTGAAGATGTGGTGAATGGTAGACTACGTAAATCCCGAGATCATATTCGATATGTCATAGATGATCATAACCAACTCTGATGGAGGCTTCCAAATATGGTTGATCACATTTATTAGCATCAAATTGTCTCCTCCAATCTCTATGGAAGTCGCACCTATCTCCTTGGCCTTTTTAAGGCCCTCACGTAAAGCATAAGCTTCAGCCTCTAGTACTAATTCGGCATTGCATCTGCCATTACCCATAGCGATAGGAATGACAAGGTGATTTCTAATAATAAAACCAAAAGGAAATTGATCCACATAATTGCCTAAGGCGTCACAATTCAGTTTGACATAACCAATTTGTGGTCTATTCCATTTTATGTTTTTTGGTTTTTCTTATATGTTTTGGGTTTTTATGTTATATCCGGTCACTTTAGGGTTCGCCTTGTCCCACTCAATAATTTGGTTTAAAGCTAAAAGATTCAAATTTTATGGTATCTTTATTTTGTTAAAGATGATTGGTTTCTAGCCATCTAGATGTTCCACCAAATAAACACAAGATGCTCCACTTATCAATGTCACAATTGTGTAAGATAGATGCTATTTTCGGGTTATCGATGGTCTTCAAGCTATATTGACACTTAAAGAAAAAGTGTTTGGTGCTTTCTGACTATATATTTAGTTTTATGACGCAATAAGGTTTTGTGTTTATGTTTTTTTTGATAAATTATAATTTGATGTACTATTTCTTTTTAAACACTAGTTTAGAACTCGTGCCGTGCACAGGTTTTTTAATACATATAAATAGGAGTGAAAACAAATCCATATCTTATCATTGTATTGACTTCTTTCCAATCTCGACGGAATTTCATAAAATAGCGATTCCGTCCCGCTAATAAATATTTGGGACGGGATGAACCTTAACTTGTTCATCCCGCTAGGTTCGTCCCGTTCACAATAGCAATATTCGTGTTGTGCACAGATTTTCTTAATACATATAAGTAAAACAAATCCGCATTACTAATCAAGTTACATAAATATTTGAAAAAAGAAATAATTAATTTTAAAAAATAATCACCTTATCATACCAATATAATTATTGTTTCTAATGATATAAACAGACAATGGACCTAAAATAATCTGACAAGCATATCACCTTATACATAAATAATCTTATAGGAGCCTTAGAAATGTATAATTTCAAAAGTAAAAATTCTAATTCACAAAATCAGATGGTTTTGGCGATTTAGTGGATATTGTTATTAAAAGTAAATAGTCTTAAAAATAAATAATTTTAGGGGAGTGACAATCTTGTAATATATAATTATTTGGCTTAAGTATTGAATTTTGAGTGTGTCACATCAAAATTCCGTAGTCTATACTTTAGTATATACATATAGATTATAATCCGACTATAATTTTTTTTAAAATTTTTTTTTCTAGGCGTTCTTCCATCAAAAGAAGACACAAGTATGACGTGTATGCTTACATCCCAGATATACCTCCACCACCTGATCTACATCACTACCCTTCAAGTCAAATTGAAGTTGTCTATGTCGCATACACTAACGCCAACCAATCTGATTCTTTTGTTTCAAGATGACCTTCATCCCACTCATGAGACTCTCGCTTCTCCATATCCCATTGTATTTCATTCTCAATTGAATAAGAAAACATATTGCATTTTCATCTCAATAATCTCTCATTCTCTTATAGCTTCCGCCACTATGATATGAAATAATCATCATGGTATTACAACCATGAAATTTTTACAATACGTAGTTCACTTCTATGTTCTCATAGTTATATTAACAATCAATGAACAACTGAGAATTTCTTGTTCAACTTGTGTTTCTCAAACAAAGCAAGAATCTGAGGAATTCAAGATCAAGGAGAAAGAAGAAGGGATCAGATCATTGGTCTAGATTTGCATAATCCGTTCTTCATACATCCATCAGACAAATTCAGGTGTGATTCTCACAAAAGTTTGCTTACTAACGAGAATCATAGATAATAAAAACGTGTGATGAGGCTAAAGTGTTAGCTTCAGGTCTTGCAAACACTCAAAATACATGTTGTAGTATAGGTGGTCAGGATCGACTACAAGGACGACGATGCATTTCTCCAACGGATCGATTAAGAAATCAATGTTGTCATCGTCGATTGTCACCACAACATGCATATAATAGATCTCAATTGCAATTCCACAATATTGAAATTAGTTAAAGTTATGTAACAATTAGCTTTGTTGATTGTCACACATGGTCGGGATCTATTGCTCGTAGTGCATCAATGTTGTCACCGTCGATTGTCACATATATAATACGTTGCCGAATCATGACACTTAACGAAGCATGGAGGTAAGCGGACTATATTCTCACCGAAAGCCAGCCATCTTGAGGAACATCTAGTATAGAGAGATCTAATACGACCATAACTCATAGATATACAATCAATACATAGAACCAATCCAACATCATAGATCAATGCAAGTTGGCTCACCAGACCCTAGATTACAGAAGAATTACTAACACATACCTTAAAACAAGAAGGAAAGCTTTATTAATGAACAAACAGGGACCAAGTTGTCCGACCTAAGGCTCGTCGAACGACCTCCAGGTAGATGTCGGCTGATTTGAGGCTCTTCGAAGGATCTCCAAGGAGAAGTCGGAAAAATATTGAATTAGAACTTGGAAGAGGAGATGTCTAACCTAATGGTTGAAAAACCTTATTTATAGGGTTAGGAGATAATCTAGAAACCCTAGATCTCCTCAATCTTATGTTCTAATAAGATAAGATCAAATCTATTTGATCATATCTTCTATCAAGATAAGATAACTAAACTATAAAACTACAAAACAAATGGAACAATAGGCTAGCCCAACTAAAAGGGAAACAAAATGAAGCGTTGGAGCGAGCAGATCGAGTGGGTCGTCGGCTGACCTCCTGGGCCAAAGTCATGGTGAAACGACCAGGTTTTTTTATAAACTCATAACATCACTAGGCTAGGGACCACACAGTGGGTCCCATTAGTTAGCATGACAACAAATTCACCTATAAGACTTTACAACAAGAAGCATGACAAAATAATAAAAACATTCAACCTTTTTAGTTGACAAACATTACCAAAACCATTTAATGTATGCAACCACAAAACAAACTAAGATAACTTTACACTAGCATCCTTTGACCTACGTCATCAACAAACTTACAAAGCTACCTCCATACAAGCGTACACATCCACATACATGCGGTTTAACAAACACAACTACCCCAACTCACCATATTGTGACACACACTGCCTCGGCTGACCTCCATCTCCAACGGACATCATTATAGTGCACATATCCATATTATAACTATAACAACCGGAATTTTATTCCAGTCTTGGAGCGTTTTGCTGACCTTCCCGCGTTAGCGGCTCAGTTTTCCCGCAGGCACGGGATGCTGAGTGATGGGATTTTTATTCCTAATCCCGTTCCGACCTTCCGTTTTTCCCTGTTTGCTTTCCGGATCCCTTGGTCTCTTGAGTGAGGAGACATATGAGACAGCTGACCCTTGGGTCTCCCCACCCCTTTTTGCACCTCACCTTTCCCTCTCTCTCATCCCACTCTTCTCTTTCACGATAGTTCTTTTCTTTTCTCTCCCTCTTGTGCTCTTTCCTCTTCCTTCTCCTTGGAAGCTCTTGGCTAGTGATCTGCAGTATTGGAGAGCCTTGATTCTATTTTGGTAAGCTTCCTTCCTTCTCATCTTCTTTTTTCTTGCTGATTTCCTTTTCCCTTCTTCTCTTCTCCTCTATGGCTATGGAGGAAGTTTTTGAAGAGAGACCTTGTTGAATCCTTGCACGCGCTTGTCTTAGCTCGATTAGGCCATGGAGAGGAGTCTAAGATCAGTGGTTGGTGGTTGGTGGTTGGAGAAGACCCAACAAGAAGAGAAGGACATTGGAGCCTAAGACCCACAATCGAAGACGACGAAGACGACCTTCTGCTGCTCAAACCGTGGGGGCGGATCATCTGAAGTGCGGGGGCGGACCAGGGCCACCGGCAGGGGCAACTCAAGCCACTACAGGGGCGGTGCCAGGGTGCAGGGGTGGTGCCAGGGTGCAGGGGTGGTGCCAGGAGACCGCAGGGGCGGCGACTGGGTCTTCGTAGGGGCGCCAGCTTGACTCCGCGGTTGCGTTTTCTTCACTAGTAGGCTTCTTTCTCCCTTCCTCTTCGTTCCTTTCTTAGCCTTGAGGTTGTATCTTGTTAGTAGCATGCATAGGATGGCCTAGGGTAGCTTGAGAATGCTACCTAGTGGTTGAGAACCTAGGAGCCGTTAAGGCTTGATGTAGTTGTTGCCCTTGAGTTGGTTGAGCATATTGGACCTTCTAGGCTAGTTTGTCCCGTCTAGGTTGTGGTTTGTGATCATGTGAGGTACAAGCTATTGGGAGATTGCTTTCATGTGTTGAGAGTGTGGTGAGTATCGTGGTTCTAGGATGCGTTCCTAGGTTGAGAGTTAGGTGATCTTGCTTAGATCACTAGAGTGAAGTCTAAGACTTCTTGAGTGTGAGATTGTGTTGATGTGTATATCCTTTTGTGAACAGGTTGGGAGCTTTCTCCCTAAGAAAGCGAGAGTGTTGTGAGTGAGTGTGGTGACGAGGTAATTCTCCGGACTTACTTAGCTCGAATTTCTTGTATTAACATTTATGTGTATTTGGTGGTGTGTGTTTATTGTTTATTGTTTATAACAACTAAACCGTTAATAGGACCATCGACCTTATATTATTTTGGCTCAAGCGTATGATAACGGGCGGTGACATCATCTGCCTAGCTCTTGCGAGAGTTTAGGAGGTTCTCGGCGACTAGCTCGTGCGGGTAGACGGTCGGATGCATCAGTACCATTCCTTGCCGGTAAGTAGGGACTGAGGCGAGATCACGATGATCTCATGTCACAAACCTAAGTTGAATTAGAACGGGATACGACTTAATAATAAAAAGATAATAAATCGGACTTGCGTGTTTTAGAGCATGATTGTGTTATGTTGACTTTTATGTGTGTATGTTCCATCAACTCTTTCTAATGCTTAGAATATGAGCTAACAGTTTTAAACCGCTTGTGTAGATTCCCTGCAGGTTAGGGACGCCGCCGAGTGAGGTGGAGGAGTGGACAGTCAAGGGTCTCTGTACATCATAGGACGGGGACGTTTTTGGGTTTTGATACGTTGTATGGATTATGGGTTATGTTGTACTGTTTTGGATTTCCTTATCGGAGTTTGTGTTGTTTTGAGGACACAGCTGAGTTTCCACCTTGTATCTTTACATTTTTGTTCTCGTATACATTATAAACAATTTTTAGTTTTGCCTTTATTTGTGCTTTGTTGGAAAGGTCCAGTGAAGTTGTTGTCACGCTAAGGGTCGGGATCCATTGTGTGGTCTCGCCCGTAGCATCCCGAGTCCGCGGATTTGGGGTATTACAATAACCTCAAAAGAGTTTGGTATAAACCGTTATCTAACACTCTTTAGGCTATCGCCGAGGGATCTAAAAAAACACATAATCATGTATATTGTTTATCATGCGAATACTACACGTAAAACATATAAACAATTCATCTTAAATTGACAAGAAATTCTCATAATGATATGGGTTATATAATTATCAACCCAACTTCCTTTAGCATGGTTATATTTACATTGGCCAGCCATATCGTGAGTGTTGTGAATATTCCCATAGGGAAGTGTTGCCACAACTTTGGCATAATGATATATATAGCAGACCCATCATAATTAATGACATCTACTTTGCCCCATGTTTGACATAATGAATATATAGACGACGCATCGTGACTAATGGTGTCCGCTTTGCCCCATGTTTGGTATAATGAATATATAGCCGACCCATTGTGACTAATGGCGTTTGTTTTGCCCCATGTTTGGCATAATGTAAAAAAACTAACCCGTCATGACTAATGGTGTCTTCTTTGTCACATATTTTGCATAATGAATATATAACCGACCCATTGCGACTAATGGTGTCCGCTTTGAAAGTGTAAATATGTTGTGTAAGTGTAACCACATTTGTGCACACCACACCTAGCAAATTAATTCAAGAACAATCAAATTCATGATATACTCATCATATAAACATATCAAATTCATGATATACACAACATATTTATTAACATATAAGCATATAACACTAAATATGCTATAAACAAGTGACCCCTCAGCTGGGTTAGTCTGCAGGAAAGTTAACTAAGTCACGAGGACTTAACTAAAATTTGTTCCAGCCATCGATATTATTAACCAATAGGTTCACCGTATTCTACGGCACCTGGTATGAATATAACATTCCTCAAATCAGCTTCTGATTTCCAAAAATATTTAAATTCTTTCAAAAAAATGTTATTAGCTCTACGACACTTCTCGTAAGCTAAATTTAATTAATTAATACTTTAATTAATTAATTAAATATCGACAACGTAACATTTTGCCTGAAGGCATTGTCTAATCAGCTTGTCATTACGATTTCATCAAACAAATAGTCAATAATCAATGATCATAATAGAATTTCCATTTATCCATTTTGACAAATTTAATGTCAATTTATGTCAAATCGCAATACGAAAAACGAATAATTCATATCTTATTCGTTAGTATTTGATTGACGGTCAAGAAGAAATTATGGGGTCCAGTCAATGCAAAGAGTAAGAGCCTCGCACAAAACATCATGTTCGATGGCTCGCGGTGGTCCGTTGGTGACGGAGGGTTTAATTTAAAATTTATCAAACGGAAAATAAATTGGTATCGTGATGAAGAGAACGAGATAAGGAACTCAATGGTATGATTTGATTTTAAAATGGATCAAAATTGAAGAATTTGTGGATAACTTTAGGTGAGGTTGCTCGATCGTCTTCTCTAGTCTTTCACTATAACTATGAAATGTGAATTGCATTGAAATGTAGATCTGTTGGCCGCCTTTTTGTTTTGTTTTAAAAGAAATGGATTGAAGTGCACAGAACTTCATAAAATTATAAGCCGTGTTTCTTAGCCGCTAAGAAACGGAATAACTACTTTTCTCATCGTTTTTTTATAATATTTCATATTTTAGGCATAATTGATGTCCTGATCAATTCTGTAACTTTCTCAAAAACAAACTAAAGGAAAGCCTAGAAAGGAACCATACATTCAATAAAGGTAATCATGCATCAAACATGTGTCAGGAGATGTTTGGATGTCCAAGATGACACAACAGACACAAGTAGAGACCTATGATGTACAAGAAAGACTTTGTATATGTTGCTGTGGTATGTTGAACAAGTGAAGAAAGTCGAGAAAGGGATTGAAGAGAAGTCGGGACCAACTCTCTTCACAATTGGACGCCCCTGCGTATGATTCCAACCGCTCATGCGCCTGGTGTGTGAGCTGCCCTTGCGCCTTTGGTGAGCCGCCCCTGCGCCTCACTAGATCAACCTTGTGCTCTTGTTTCTATTGGTGCATACCTTGTTGGTATGTCTTCCTTCCTTCCTTTCCTTTGGCCTTGGCTTAGTTGGTAGCTAGGCTAGTGTGGTTAGGATGTGATGTATGTTGGAGTTGTGCCTTAGGCACTTGTGTTGATGTTGAGGTTATGCTGTAGGCATCTGTGAGCTTGTTATGATCTTGAGGATTAGATTGAGGTTGTAGGTTGGTTATGGTTATGGAGACGAGTCTCCTAACCCTTGTAGTGTATGATGTTGTGTGCCTTGCTATTGCAGGTGTTGGTTTCTTCCCCAAGGGGAAGCTGTGACGTGCTACTGGATACAAGTGTATGAGGTAAGTCCATAGGACTTACTTAGCGTTCAGTTATGGATTTGTGTAATAGTGATGGTTGTGTGTGTTCATATGACTGTGCATTTATAACCTAAACCGGACTAGGGCAACCATTTATTACTTTTAAATGGCCCAAGTGTATTATAACAGGGCGGTAACCACTGGTCTCCGCCTGCGGGTTAGGAGGAGGTGCCTGGAAGCCAGTAACACAGGGGGGGACAAGTGATGATCACCCCCATGCAAAACCCTTATGTTAACGGGGAAATGGACGAGGTTCTTAAGGCTCCTCGTGTTACAAAAGAAGTTGAATTAGTAATGGAATAACGTAATGAAAGATAATAAATGAACGTGTGTTGCATTGCATGTATGAGATGTTGATGTGTGTTTGTGCTATTACCTTCATGCTTATCTATTGCTGTAGCTAACGGTGTATACCGTGTTGTAGATGATCTGCAGGTTAGAATGAGTGCAGAGTGAGCCAAATGGTGTGACCAGCCGAGGACTTCTATACATTAGGATGCTTGGGTTGGGATCTTTTGTATCAGATGTTATGTTTGATGTTTTGTACTCGGCTTTGTGTTTGTAAACACTTTTGATGTATCATTACAACTTTTATGTCTTTGGTTTTACTCTACTTGTGCCTTGTTGTAAGATCCAGTGAACTTGTTGTCAGGTTAGGGTCAGGATCCATTGTGAGATCCTAGACCAATGTAGTATTCCAAGTCTTGTGGATTTGAGGTGTTATAGAGTTGGTATCAGAGCCTTAGGTTGACAACAATGACACTTGCTATCTGCAATAAAGGTTGAGTGGATAACTAAACGGAACCCACATGGGGTTTGACTTTTCAAAAGGTTTTGGTTTTAAAGCGAGTACAGATGTTTTGGGATAGTATGTACAGAAGCCGTCACCCATCTAGGGATCTCGACAGTATAGATATATATATATATATAGATATTTCTTTTGTGATGATGTGTATGCATGTATTATTAAGTATTATATATATATATATATATATATATATATATATATATATATATATATATACATATGGCCTATATAGAGCCTTATACATTAGGTGTGCATACCCCGCAGATGGCTCAAACTAGAGCTACTGCTACTGCAAGCAGAGGTAGAGATAGACCACCTCTTCCTCTAGTAGGGATAGGATAGGGACCAGCTCTCGCTACAGATCCACTAGTGGTGGAGGAGGTTACTGAGAGCGTAGTTCCAGCTACGAGGAGTGGTGGGTCCAGGAGACAGCCGGCCCATCTAGGCAAGTCTGATGGCTCAGACTGTGTCTCTATGGGTGGATCAGAGTTCAGAGAGTATCTCAGGCATTTGAGGAGGCCATTAGAGCAGACAGAAGAGCCCCAGATGTATCAGGGCATAAGGGATCATCTGAGAGATCCCATGGAACTACTCAGGTGCCAATTGCACCGGTTCGTGTTGTTGAGCCAGCTCAAGTTGTGGAGGAGACCAGAGGGCCTCGACCAGATACCTGGTTGAAGGCATTCCACCAACAGGGAGTTCAACACTTCTCTGGAGAGATCGGCCTAGAGACTGAGGTGTGGATAGGGCATGTAGACTCAGCTTTAGAGTCTATTCGTTGTCCAGAGGACAGACGGATAGAGCTAGTACATTCTCTATTCCACGACCTGGCACACTAGTGGTGGAGGACAGTTAGAGCACGAGTTACCACCCATGAGCAAATGAGGACTATGCTGAGGGAGCAGTTCTGCCCTGCCTCACTGGGGAGGGAGAAGCTGCAGGACTTCGTGGAGGCGGGTTTTGAGGACGTACCTATTATAGACACTATTCGCCTCTTCCAGACTGAGCTAGCATTGATGTGTCCAGCTGCACCATCTGAGGACCAACATGTGTACCTTTTCGCCCGTCGTCTGAGAGAGAGAAAACACTCATACATGGCGGTATTTCACTGTGACTCATTGGCAGACTACCAGGATCGGGCCTTTGCCTATGAGAGAGAGAGAGCTAGCCAGAGGAGGACTTCTCAGACAGGACGGTCTGAGAAGAGACAACGTACCGCACCGACTAGTGCAGGAGCATTTGGATACGGGCGAGGTTAGACTCAGGGCCGCTTGAGTGTTCCAGTGTCTGCATAGACAGTTGAGAGAGGCCGGCAGTGTTATAACTGCGGGGCCTATGGGCATGTGAGGACTGATTTCCCTAGAGCACCATTGACTTACTTCTCGTGTGGGAAGCCAGGACATAGAGCTACGTTTTGCCGTCAGGGCAAGGCGTCATCACAGTAGGGTTCTTCCCCAACAGGTGCAGCAAGAGGTGGGCAGAGACCGCCTCAGCATCAGACACAAAGACAACAAAGAGTCCCAGGCACGCCTGCTACTTAGGGGTCAGCTCCAGGACCGAGTAGAGGTAGAGGTAGAGAGGGTGGTACCAGTGATAGCCGAGGAGCTCGATGCAGAGTTTTTGAGTTGAGGAGTGCTGAGGAGCCGCCAACACCAGCTGCTACAGGTACCATTCTGTTACATGGTTTACCTGTTAGAGTTTTGTTTGATACGGGTGCTATGCATTCATTTATTTGTGCTGCTTGTGTTGAGCGTTTGAGTTTGTCTACCATAGAGGGGGAACCCTTTACTATAGGGTTACCTGATGGTAGTAGGGTCAGAGGTACCGAGGAGATACGTAGTTGTCCCCTATGCTTAGGGACTCGTGTATTACTTGTTGACTTCTTAGTCATGCCTCTGATGCATGAAGAAGTCATATTAGGTATGGACTGGATGCGTAGACACCATGCGGTGTTAGATGTGGGTATGAGGATTGTTACAGTCTTTACCGACTTAGGTCCGATAGACGTCTTCCAGGGTTGGGACCTTGGGAAGACATGATTTGTCATTAGTGCAGTACGAGCAGCTAGACTGATTGCACATGGATGTGATGCCTTCTGGTGCTACACCATGAAGGATGGAGAGAGTCCGGCTTTGGAGGACATACTAGTGGTCTATGAGTTTACAAACATATTTGCAAAGCCATCTAGTCTGCCAGCTCAAAGGAGCGTAGATTTTGGTATTGATTTGGATCCTGGTACGTGACCTATCTCGAAGGCCCCATACCGTATGGCACCTGTCGAGATGTTGGAGCTAAACAAGCAACTCGAGGAGCTGCAGCAGGAGGTGGGCAGAGACCGCCTCAGCATCAGACACAGGGATAGTAAAGAGTCCCAGGCACGCCTGCTACTCAAGGGTCAGCTCCAGGACCGAGTAGAGGTAGAGGTAGAGAGGCTGGTACCAATGATAGCCGAGGAGCTCGAGGTAGAGTTTTTTAGTTGAGGAGTGCTGAGGAGCCGCCAACACCAGCTACTACAGGTACCATTCTATTACATGGTTTATTTGTTAGAGTTTTGTTTCATATGGGTGCTACGCATTCATTTATTTCTGCTGCTTGTGTTGAGCGTTTGTGTTTGTCTACCATAGAGGGGGCACCCTTTACTATGGGTTTACCTGATGGTAGTAGGGTCAGAGATACCCAGTAGATACGTAGTTGTCCCCTATGCTTAGGGACTCGTGTATTACTTGTCGACTTCTTAGTCATGCCTCTGATGCATGAAGAAGTCATATTAGGTATGGACTGGATGCGTAGACACCGTGCGGTGTTAGATGTGGGTAAAAGGATTGTTACAGTCTTTACTAACTTAGGTCCGATAGAGGTCTTCCGGGGTTGGGACCTTGGGAAGACATGATCTGTCAATAGTGCAATACGAGCAGCTAGACTAATTGCACAGGGATGTGATGCCTTCTGGTGCTACGCCATGAATGATGGAGAGAGTCCGGCTTTGGAGGACATACCAGTGGTTTGTGAATTTACAGACGTATTTGCAAAGCCATCTAGTTTGCCACCTCAGAGGAGCGTAGATTTTGGTATTGATTTGGAGCCTGGTACGAGACCCATCTCGAGGCCCCATACCGTATGGCACCTGTCGAGATGTTGGAGCTAAAGAAGCAACTCGAGGAGTTGGCTGAGAAGGGCTTTATACGCCCTAGTGTTTCACCATAGGGTGCACCTGTCCTCTTCGTGCGGAAGAAGGACGGATCGTTGAGACTGTGCATAGATTACAGAGAGGTGAACAAGGTGACCATCAAGAACAGGTATCCACTACCTCGTATTGATGATCTACTTGATCAGCTACAAGGAGCGACAATCTTCTCCAGGATCGACTTTTGTTCGGGATATCACCAGTTGAGGGTGAGAGAGCATGATGTGCACAGGGCGGCATTTCGTACCCATTATGGACACTACGAGTTTGTAGTGATGCCATTTAGGCTGACGAATGCCCCAACAGTATTCATGGAGTTGATGAAGAACATCTTCATCGACTTCCTGGATCAGTTTGTGGTGGTCTTCATTGATGATATTCTGGTATACTCTTGTAGCAAAGAGAAGCATGCTGGGCACTTGAGGACGGTTTTGCAGATTTTGAGAGATAGAGAGCTGTATGCCAAGCTCTCTAAGTATGAGTTCTGGATGTCTGAGGTTTCTTTCCTTGGACATATCATCTCCGCCGACGGGATTATGGTAGACCCGGCGAAGATCGAGTTTGTTGCTGCATGGAAGAAACCGACGAACGTCAAGGAAGTGCGTAGCTATCTTGGCTTAGCCAGTTATTATAGACGCTTTGTGGAGGGATTTTCTGTGATTGCCCGTCCACTTACGAGTCTTCTGAGGAAGACTACCGGATTTGTATGGACTGACCAGTGCGCTTAGAGTTTTGAGGAGTTGAAGAGGCGTTTGACTTCTGCTCCTGTCTTGGCACAGCTAGAGGGTTCTGATGATTTTTTGGTCTATAGTGATGCATCCGAGCTAGGATTTGGATGTGTGTTGATGGAGAGAGGCAGAGTGATTGCATATACATCTCGACAACTGAAGACGTATGGTGCCACCTGTCAGATCTTCACAGACCATAAGAGTGTGAAGTACATTTTCACGCAGCGGAAATTGAATAACCACCAGCATTGATGGCTTGAGATCAAGGACTTTGACCTTGAGATTTTGTATCATCATGGCAAGGTGAATGTAGTAGCTGACGCCTTGAGCAGGAAAACGCCTCGAGAGAAGACGATTGCCAAACTTACTGTACAATCTCAACTTTAGAGGGATATAGCCTGGCTAGAGATGGACATCCAGTTTCCTGATGAGGATGCCAGTTGTTTGCTTTAGAGGTTCTACTTGGTCTGTTGGATGAGATCTAATAGAAGTAGGGGACCTGCCCGACCTTGACGAGGACCAGAGATAGGATGTCTCGTGGAGAGGCACCCCAGTTCACTATTAGGGCAGATGGAGTTATGAGGCGACATGATCGTATCTGTGTTCCTGCACATGCAGAGCTGAGACAACGGGTATTACAGGAGGCTCACTATACACCTTACTCAGTACACCCTAGTACGAGTAAGATGTACCATGATGTGAGACGCTCATATTGGTGGGGAGGGCTGAAGCCCGACGTAGCCAGATTTGTGGCTCAGTGTGTGACCTGTCAGCAGGTCAAGATAGAGCATTTCAGGCCTGGAGGTGAGCTCCATCCACTGTCAGTGCCGCAGTGGAAGTGGGAGGACGTCTCCATGGATTTTGTGACCGGGTTGAGGGTCAGCAGGAGCTTTGATGCCATTTGGGTGCTCGTTGACAGATTGACGAAGACGGCAAGTTTCATTCCCATCAGAGAGACGTGGCCAGTGAGAAGATTAGCTGAGGAGTACATTAGATAGATATTGTGACTCCATGGTCTACCGAGGACGATCGTTTCTGATCGTGATGGACAATTCACATCGAGATTCTAGCAGCAGATTCAGACTGCTTTGGGGACGAGTCTACACTTCACGACCACGTTTCACCCCCAGACAGATGATCAGTCAGAGAGGACCATCCAGACCTTAGAGGACATGCTGTGAGCCTGTGTGTTGGATTGGGGACAGGGATGGTCTTATTACCTCCCACTCGTTGAGTTCTCATACAACAACAACTGGCATGCATCTATAGGGATGGCTCCTTATGAGGTACTGTATGGACGTAGATGCCGTAGACCTTTATGTTGGGATGAGCCTAGCGGTATTAGTGGGATAGTGCCCGAGCAGATTCAGGATGATATGGCTCGAGTAGCGCTGATCAGAGAGAGGATGTTGGCTGCACAAAGTCGCCAGAAGTCGTATGAAGACAAGAGGCATCGACCTCTAGAGTTCAGGGTAGGAACGCAGTTCTGGTTGAGAGTATCTCCGACGTGAGACGTCAGATGTTTTGGCATAAAGGGGAAGCTGAATCCCCGATATGTCGGTCCTTTCGAGATACTGGATAGAGTTGGGCGAGCAACTTACAGATTAGCTTTGCCTCCGAGGTTAGAGGGTGTTCACCCTGTGTTTCATGTGTCTCAACTGAGGGAGTATATACCAGATCTGAGACACATCGTGAGTTATGATGATCTGGTGGTTGAGCCGGACCATAAGTTTGCAGAGCACCCTATTGCAGTCCTAGAGCGAGGTGTGAGACGCCTGCGTTCAAAGGACATTCCTATGCTGAGGATACAATGGTCGAGACGAAGACCAGATGAGGCTACCTGGGAGACAAAGGATAGTATCCAGAGGAACTATCTAGAGTTTTATGCTGAGCTAGATTCACCAGTAGGATCCACGAGTAGATCTTAGTGCCTTCTTGGTGAGTGCATGTTATGTGCTTATGTGATATCCCGTGTTTTCGTGCTAGCTGTGTTATGTGCATATGATCTGTTAGATCTTGTTTGCTAGTACGAGATAGGTATAGCTGGAGATGGTTCTTTCCTCCATGCTATGGTATGTCTGTTAGGACTAGCTGGAGATGGTTCTTTCCTCCATGCTACCTTCGATGGACATAGTGTGAGTGGAGATGGTTCTCCTCCACATAGTAGTGTTATGTGTACGTTTTGGCTGGAGACGGTTTTCCTCCATGCCAGTGTGATGTGGTTAATGTTTGGCTAGAGTTGATCTTCCTCTAGGCCTTGTGTAGAGTTGTTATATTGGAGTTGTGATTCCTCTATGTTGTGTTGAGGATAAAGAATGTTATAGGTTGTGACCTGATGTTCTTGAGGATAAAGTTTACCTCGGCTTATGGATCCAAGAGGCATTGGGATTTTGCAAGTTTCGAGACGAAACTTGTATTTAGGGGGGTGTGATGTAAGAGCCCTAGTCTTTGGAGCTTAGGACTCTTGTTGAGCCTTAGTAAGCCTTGCCTTGACCCTGTTAGCCGCCCCTGCACACCACCTGGGCCGCCCCAGCGGCTAGGCGCACATGCGCGTTGGGCTAGCCGCTCCTGCGGCTCTGTATGAGTGCAACCGCATTCGTTGACTCTTTGACTTGTGCTTTGCGGCTGACTTCTCCTATAAGTTTGCCTATCCTTCAGGTGAGAGGTTTCTTCACCTCATTCTAGCTTCTTCACCCTCTCTATGTTCTTCATCTTCTCCTCTCTTCTTCCTTGATCTTCTTTGCCTTCTCTTGATCTTGTGTGTGTGAGTTCTTGAGTGTTTGAGTGTGGTTTTGACTTTGGATGACCTGGAGGCTGTTGTTGAAGGTTGTTGGTGTTGTGTTGAGGTGATAGACGTGTTGATGCTCCATAGTTGCAACTTAGGGCTTGTTGTGATATGTTCTTTTCCTTCATCTCTCTTCTTTCCTTCTTTCTTGCTTCTTTCTTCCTTTCTAGCTTAGGATCATAAGATAAGCTTGTGTTGGATCCTTTCATGGTTAGTTGATGATCATATATGTGAATTTATGTGTCTATGTTGTTGTGGTATGTTGAAGAAGTGAAGGAAGTCGAAAAAGGGATCGAAGAGATGCCGGGACCAACTCTTTACATAGTTGGCCGCCCCTGCGTTTGACTCCAACCGCCCTTGCGCCTGGTATGTTAGCCGCCCCTACGCCTTTGGTGAGCCTCCCCTGCGCCTCACTGGATCAGCCTTGTTCTCTTGTTTCTGTTGGTGCATACCTTGTTGGTATGTCTTCCTTCCTTCCTTTCCTTTGGCCTTGGCTTAGTTGGTAGCTAGGCTAGTGTGGTTAGGATGTGTTGTATGTTGGAGTTGTGCCTTATACACTTGTGTTGATGTTGAGGTTCTGTTGTAGGCATCTGTGAGCTTGTTATGATCTTGAGGTTTAGATTGAGGTTGTAGGTTGATTATGGTTATGGAGACGAGTCTCCTAACCCTTAGAGTGTATGATGTTGTGTGCCTTGCTATTGTAGGCATTGGTTTCTTCCCCAAGGGGAAGCTGTGATGTGGTACTGGATACGAGTGTATGAGGTAAGTCCATAGGACTTAGCGTTCAGTTATGTATTTGTGTGATAGTGATGGTTGTGTGTGTTCATATGATTGTGCATTTATAACCTAAACCGGACTAGGACCACCATTTATTACTTTTAAATGGCCCAAGTGTATTATAACAGGGCAATAACCACCGGTCTCCGCCTGCGGATTAGGAGGAGGTGCCTGGAAGCCAGTAACACAGGGGGGACGAGCTATGATTACCCCCATGGAAAACCCCTGTGTTAACGGGGAAAGGGACGATGTTCTTAAGGCTCCTCGTGTTACAAAAGAAGTTGAATTAGTAATAGGATAACGTAATGAAAGATAATAAATGAATGTGTGTGGCATTGCATGTATGAGATGTTGATGTGTGTTTGTGCTATTACCTTCATGCTTATCTATTGTTGTAGCTAACGGTGTATACCGTGTTGTAGATGATCTGCGGGTTAGGATGAGTGCAGAGTGAGCCAGATGGTGTGACCAACCGATGACTTCTGTACATTAGGATACGTGGGTTGGGATCTTTTGTATCAGATGTTATGTTTGATGTTTTGTACTCGGCTTTGTGTTTGTAAACACTTTTGATGTATCATTTCAGCTGTTATGTATTTGGTTTTACTCTACTTGTGTCTTGTAGTAAGATCCAGTGAACTTGTTGTCAGGCTAGGGTCAGGATCCATTGTGAGATCCCAACCCAATGTAGCATTTCAAGTCTTGTGGATTTGGGGTGTTACACAGGAGAGGGAGAAGGAAACACATGAGAAAGAAAATGGGAGGAGAGAGAGGGATGTACTAGGGTCATCTCAACGGAGGGATAATGAGGGGTAGACTAAGGGAACGAGTGGTCGGTTCCCCAAAACGAAGGGTCACTCACTCAACCAAAGAGTCGGTACGGGATTTTTGGATAAAAACCCGTCACTCAGGACCTCGTGCCTACAGAAAGATTGAGCCGCGCCTGTGGGAAGGTCGAAACCTAATCACTAAGTGGAATGAAAATCCCGGACATTACAACTAATCTCCCTAAAAACAAGTTTTGTTCCGAAACTTGCTAACGCAAAACTCTCGGCATAACTACCTCGGTAACAACTCATAACCGTAAACGTGACAACTCTCTACTCGATGACCATCACACACTCATATAAACACGTCAAGACCTCGCAAGGCCTACACACCTACTCACATGAACCGCATATCGCATACCAAGTCAAGATCTAACCGATCATACAACACATTTCTTCTCGGGGCACAAAACACATAAACTCACGCATAATATCTAACCCATCGGCCATCTCGATGTAACTAGATCATCGTAATAACTCGTCCAAAGATACTATCTCATGTCCTCCCGGTAGCCTCATTGGCTCCTCGTTTGCCACTTGATCAACACGACTAAACTCATAACTTGAGTTATACATGTACTCCTTCGATTATCGCATGAAACGTCGGGTAAACACCATCCACGCTTGGCGGCAACACCAATCTGTAAATCACATCCTACTTGTTCTCATCTAAAAAGGTCCGTAAAAATCGGGAAATCAGCTTCCCTTAAATGCCAAACATTTGACGCCTCACACCTATGAAACTCTCGACTCAACCGGAATTACCCCATAACCGAACTCTAGATGTCTACACCTCTCATCTATATATATGCCTTCCGGCGACTCAACTCAGCTAGCATCCGCCTTTGGACCACCGCTACTCGAGCGAGGTCATCCCGTATCTGCTCAGGGCTATCCCTATATATACTATCCAAACTCCAACACCACGGTGTACTATACTTCTGTCCATAAAATGCCTCGCAAAGGGCCATCACAAACGATACATCTCAACAATCATCAGACGAAAGCTCGGTCAAAGGGGAGATATCATGTCTACCCTTACCCCTTACCTCGCACACATGCTCTTTGTATGGCATCCAAGATCACAAAATTCCTCTTAAGTTGACCAACTATCCGAGGATAGAACTATCATGAGAGACAATTGGTCCCCTAAGCGGCACGATCCCGCTACCCAACAAATCCCGAGATAAATCGCTCATCTCAAGCCGAGACAATGATACTCGGTATCCCCAAGTAATCTCACTATCTCTTAGCATATTCCACTACTAGCCGACTCATCGGCCCTGTTTCTCAATAGGGTGTAAATAGATTATCTTCGTCGGTCGGTCCACAATGACCAAAACACGTCGCAGTTGTTACATGGTCTCAACCCAGTAATGACCTCTATGGAGGTATCCACTCACTCCCACTGCATAACTTGCGGTGGATGAAGTCTTCTTTCCTGTTTTATGGTGCTCAAACTTGCCAATGTGAACATCAACCTTAAGTACTTAACCAACTCAACCTTAAGGCCATCTTACCAATGTGAACATCAAAAATCCGGATACCTCTTACGACCACCAGTGTGAACTAGTGAGGGTAGTGTGAGCCTCTTGGATGCTCTTTCTCAGCTCTCCGTTATAAGTACACATAGACGCTCCTAGTGTCTCAATAAAACCGTCATCCCATAAAGGTAACTATGGGGTCTCTCCTCGGGACCTTCTATCCCGGATCTTTCTCAAAGCCATTCAAATCCCACAATTTTGTCGGATCTCTTCAGAAATCATCTTCGTTAATAAATTGAGGCTGAACCGTCAGTTAAGTTATTGCTTCCTCTCAAAGTGTCCACTTACTAAGGGTGTTAGTGATCACATTCACCTACCTTGGATGCTACCAAAGTCATAAGACCGAAGTCCTTAACCATCTCTAATCATCACCTCTGTTGGGTACTTAACTCTTGTTGAGTGAATATACATACACATATCATACTCTTATTGTCCATACATGACTGGCATGTCGCTCCATAGCCAAACAGACATCACCATAAGCACGTGCTAAAAGAGGCTAACTCTCGACCCTTCTTTGGTCATTCTCCTTAGATGCTCTCAATTGTCCACACTCCTGCGAAACCTCTATCTTTAATTCATAAGTATCCCAAGACCCGCTTGGATGCATCCATAATGTCATACAGTCCCTATGACTCAATGTTTGTGTCAAAGAAAACGGAATGGACGTTACTCATCTCTTATGCTTCTAATAAAGCACCATGGACACGTCTCGGTCTCCACGATCTAATCGAATTCCTCCGAAAGGAAGAAAGTATCAAACCATCCCGCAACCCGGAGGGTGTGGTCCCCTAATTTATAAGTTGCATATCGATCCCCTCCACATACCTTGGAGCTATTACCGAACTATCATCTCATTCTCATCTGATCAACTGGGTATTCTCAATACCGCTACGTCTCTTAGGAGGTCACCTCGGACGTCCCAGCCCGCTTAAATAACTTCGCTCATCCCGCATAACATGTATTATCGTCATCCATGTTAAGCTTCTTCCTCTCAATTCTGAGGGTACAACAAGGCATCATTAAATCTGAACATAAGAATCATTCGTGCGACTCATGCACCAATAACTGTCATTACTCAACATTAGATTACGATCCACCTCATACAACATCGCTTACTACTCTGCTACATTTAGCATAAGCTTAGGTCCACCTTGGAATCACCCGAAACCACAAATTAAATGTCCTTACCACAATCCGATTCAGAAACCCGATGAATGCACATCTATATAACTCTAACTCACCAATCGCACTTGTGAGTCCAAAAAGCTTCATTACAACTTTTAGTGACCATAATGACCCTAAATTCCGTCTTACTTAAGTCCTTTCCTTTCTCCACCCAAAATGGGTGACATCTCTACTGCAAAACGATCATACAAAGCATCGTACTCACGTGTAACTGGTCTAACAAGTCGTCCACTACGGGGCGAAGGTACTTATCCTCATTGGCAGTCTTACGCATTTCTCAATAGCCAAAGTACAACTACTCAACTCGTACCTTTCCTCACAACTCGTACCAGAATGTCCAGAGGAGAAGACCGGAAGCAATTCCCCACTCCAACCCACTGAAACTTCTAACTCATGAATTCGCAAGCGCCATCACCTTAAGCTTAAAGCTTAAAACGTCATTATCACCCCGGTCCCCCCATTTTACACCATAGCCTCCATGGCTCCTTCGGGTGAGTGTAGAAACTTTGACTCATCTCTTTTTTGCGACAACATATCATTTGTTTCATAAGAACGAAATACCATACATTCTCTTTACATATCTTCTCATTTGCGTAAAGCAACTATTGAAGCTTCACCTTCCTCCTGATCCACTAGATCATTTTATCAAGCTCAAACCTTAAAGGTTTTAATCCGCGCCATACCTTCACATGCCAAATTCAAGGCCGAAGAAGGTCACAAAAAGGGTCATTACAATCCCTCCCTAGGAGGTCCTTTACAATCACTTGTCTTGAACTAATAATCATTACTTGATTAGGACATTCATACTTCAGTTGACTTACCACCTTACCACTTACACCGAACCACCGGAAATCCTCAAAGCTCTCGTTACCCATCCTTCATGCCATAGACTTGTCTACTCTTCCCATCTAGGTCCATCAATAGACAACCTGGAATATGCGTTCTTAGTTGTCACCGGTTGACTTATATTTGACCTTCTCCCTGGTCAATAACCTACCATTCTACTACACTTTCATGTCACTACTCTCCTGAAGGCTACCCTCCTTGGGGTACTCCACCTCAACTCTATCAACTCTTTCCCCGTTCCATGCTTGTTCCTCTTCCATAAGGTAACCATACTCTTCTCGGCCTTGCAAGCCGTATAACTCACCTTCATAGGCTTAACCGCGCCTTATGCGATCTCGTAAGTGTGTCTTCTCAAAATCTCTAAGCGCTTGCGTTTCTCTTGATTGTTGTCTTAAGTATTTTCATAACTAAAGCTCCTTGTTGCGTCACTCGTCTTCTCGGGATCACGTCTACTCACACTTCTATCTTATTGGCCTTTCTTAGCCTTATCAACACAACGAAAACCGGTCTCCTCCACTTGAATCCCCACCATGCCCTTCTTCTCATAACTCTCGTAATGTTGACACTTCACCTATTGGTACAATATAAGCTTAACTTACGGTATCTCAAATCTTTCTCAAATGGTTCGATCACTATTCTCATCTTGACTTCAATACTTAGGAGCTTCTAAAGAAAGCTTCACATCTTGATGGAATACCAGCTTCAACTTGGTTAGAATGTATCCATCTCTTCCTCGATTAGCGTCTTTAGTTGTCCACGCGTCTTTTGAAGAACTTAAATTCATTATCTCTATTGGTCTCGTTCTCGTACAATTATGGTTTCTTTAGAACCAATTCTACACCTTAATGTTGCTCCCTTTACTAGTATTGCTTCCATCTCGATTTCTCCTAAGTTGTCTCAAGATTTCCTTCCACTTGTTTGTCCTTCGTTTAGGTCATCTCTAATCCTTCTCTTCAACATCCTTTTAAAGGATTCCGAGAACCGTCATGGTGTTCGTCAGCACAAAATGCTCAACTCGATACTTGAGCGTACTCCTCCACGTATGAACGCTATCTCAAGCCAACAACGTTGTCTTAAGGGTGATGATATTATACTTATCATCTTTCCTATAGGTCCCGTATTTTCTTATGCTACTATATATAATAAGAACACGTATGCATGACTATATAAGTCTATGTCCACATTTCTACTAATATATCACATCCGGAAATCCATTACAACAATACAAGGTCCAAAAACGTATTATAGTCCTCCTAGGTAACTATACATATATATCAAGTCCATCATGCAACTACAATCCAAATATACATATCTACATATATACATTTATATCAAACTCCAATAAACTAAGCTACCGAGATCCGCAGAAAGAGTGGTGTTCCGTACATTCTACCCCGACTAACTATGCTCGTGATTTTGAAAACGAAAACTCATTTTAAACTTAGAACCCTTGAGGGTTCTGTTTCCTTCTATCCGGCCTTTAGAAGATTGTGAGGGCCATTGTTGTCAACCTAGGGCTCTAATACCATATTGTAACACCCCGAATCCTCCTGGACTCGGGGCGCTACGGGCAGAGACCTCTGATAGCATGAATTATAGTCTATATTTTAGGACCTGTTTAGACGTTTTATCTTCAATAATCTACATGTTTGGATGCATATTTTGTGATTATATTGTCGTTTCATCTATCTTTGCGGGAATCGAGGTCTACACCAAGTTTCGTTGTAATCATAGGTAAAATGACACGTTTTGCATGAAAATGGAGCTAAAGGAGCTAAGGAGTCATTGGAGCTACATTCAGGAGCTTAAGAAAGAATCCAAGAAGCATGGAATTGAATTAAAGATTTATTTTGGACCAGATTTAAGAGATTTCACCTTCAGCTGAGAGCCACCTCGGTTGACCACAGAGTCACCTCGACCGAGGTGATCTAAGGGAGCTTCTCGACCAAGGCGAATATCCTAACGCGGCGAGATATATTTTATTTGGCTGAGATCTTTTATTTTTGGAAGGAGAGATCTTATATTTTTGGGCTGGATTTCTGGAAGGAAGATCATATATTTAGAAGATTTATTTTAGGAGATAAGATATATTTTAATAGGAAATTATCTTTTTAAGATATTTTATCTTTGGAAGATAATTCTCCTATATAAAGGGTTGGATTTTCCACAAGCTCAACCATGCTTAGAGGGCTGATAGCATCCAACAATTAAGGGATTCTCTCCAGAGTTTTGAAGGAAGGAAGATTGAAGATCAATCTAGGAAGGATTGATAGCTTATTATAGCTTTTGTGAAGGGTTTTGTATGACTTTCTTAGATTCCCTTCTTGTTGATTTGTCTTGTTGGATTTGTGATCCAAGGAACGCTTATTTGTTTGATATCTGATTCAGTTATTGAAGCCTTGTTCTTAAGTTTTTTGTGTTCAAATATTCATTCTCTTCCCATATATTTGATTATTGCTTTCATGATGATGAGTAGCTAATTTCTTTGTGCGATTCTAGGGTGATTGGTTGAAGGTTGTGGGAAAAACAATGATAGAATAATCTTAAATTCTAGTAGGACCCTGAAAGCTCGAGTCTCTATCCTTAAACTTAGAACATCTCGTTCAGTCGATGAACATTTCGGCCGGGGTGGAATTTGACTGACCGAGGTGACTTATCTGATCCGAAACTAAGAGTTAAGTGATAGAGTTTGCCAAATCCTATTCTTATTACACATTTCCTGGTTAAATGCAAGCTTAGGATGAGACTTACCAGGTAATTCCTTTGTTTGTTTACCCAAGATCATAAGTGTAGGTAATAAAGGGTTATCCTTTATTGGGGCTTGAGTGTGCCTTCATCCCATCTTTGTGAGTTATTCTGAGACTTACCCGGTAAAGGTTGATTCTATTCCCTTAGTTGGTGTGTTGGTTTGAGACTATAATTCCTTTCCTTAGTACCTTGAGACTTACCCGGTAATAGGAGCTTTTGGTTTAGGGTTAGTGAGTAGTGAGACTTACCCGGTGATCTATCCCACTTTAGTAACATCTTTCCTTTGCAAAATCTCAGCTTTGTCCGCTTACTTTGAGATCTTGAGTTGGAACCTCAACTGGATGCTTTAATCCCTAGAATTTGCATATTCCCTTTAATTGACCTTATTGTCATCTTTTGATTGCTTTAATTACTTTTGTGGTTAGTTGTAATATTGACAACCTATACTTGCTTGTGTTTCAGCTAAGTCCCTGAGATCGACACCCCGGAATTCTTACTTTTACTACGATTGACCCGTACACTACGGGTTTGCATCCTTGTTTTAAGCATACATCTTGGGTTATAAATTTAAAGCTTGCACACACCATTTGGAGCGAACAAGTTTTTGGCGCCGTTGTCGGGGACTTGGTCTAGACCAAGCCGGTTGCGGTAGTCTTTCGGGGCTGTTGCCCCTGTTATTACTAACCACTCTACTTGAGCGACTTTCGCAGGTTCTTTTTCTTAGGTTTATGCGAAGAACCCGTACTGGGAAGGAAATCGTTCCTTATGATCCCGAACCAGAAAAGACATATAAGAGACGCTTGAGAGAAGCGAAAATGGCCAACCAAGAAAATTGCGAACTTGAGGCCGAATTGAAGGAGGCAATGGAACAACTACGCCTCAATAAGGAAGAACTGCACCGTGAAAGGGAGGAAAATCGCACCCGAGCCGTAGAGATTGAAGCAGATATGGCTGAGTTACGAGCTCAGATTCTGCATCGACCAGATCCTCGACCGAGGCAGGACCCCGCTCCAGTTGCCCCGGCCGAGATACTTCCACCTCGGATGCCAGTCCGAGATGTTCTTTTTGAAGGTATTCCACAAACCCTAGGGCAGAGGATTGACCCAAACCAGCAAGTGAGGCGTCCAGGAGTCAACCTAGGAGATCCATTGGAGCATGATTATGAACTTCGACCGCAAGTTCTTTCCATGATTCGCCAATGCCAGTTCGGAGGTCTAGAAAGGGAATCTCCGCATCAACATCTACAAAACTATGAGATCTTGATGGAGACCTTGAAGCCTTCAAGAGTGGAAAATAATAATTACAAGTTAAGGCCTTTTACTTTTCTTTGAAGGACAGGGCGCTTACTTGGTACCAGTCTCTTCCTCCCAGAAAGATCAACACTTGGGAGGAGATGACGACGGAATTCTTGACGAAATTCTTTCCCCCCTCCAAAACTGCCGAAATAAGAGGGAAGATCAATGCATTCATCATGAAGGACAAGGAGAGTTTGTCCAAATCATGGGAGAGATTTAAAGATGTTCTTTTGGATTGCCCACATCATGGGATTCCAAAGATAGAGTTGTTGGAGATTTACTTCAAGGGATTGGATGGAGCTACCCAATTCAGCCTTCAACTACTATCCGCCGGCACATTCATGGACATGCCAATTGATGAAACTTGGGAATTTATTGAAAAACAAGCTTTGCACATGGAGAAGTACTCACACCAAGGAGCTGAAAACGGAGTTAAGAGAATTAATTTTCAAGAAGCTCCGTCAAATGATAATCAACTCAAGGAACAACAACGGTTACCGGAACAACAACAACGGTTCCCGGAACAATAGCTACAACAACAATAGAGGATCCAACAACAATAATTGGAGGCCAAACAATCAAAATTCGGGTAACTCTTACTCTAACTCCAATTCGAACAACTCTTATAATCCTTTCCTCTCTTCTTCTTCTTCTTCTTCTTCTTCTTCTTCTTCTACTCCATTGAAGAGCCAGGAGCCTAGATCAAGCTCGTCCCAGCCAGAAAAGAAAGATACAGTGCTGTAGGCTATCTTGATCAAGCTCAATGCTATGGAGACGTCCATGACTTCATTTTCGAAGGCACAAAAAGCCTTAGAACAACAATTCTTTAACAAGGCGAATGAAGTGCCAAGAGATCTAGTGAAGCTTCCAGCAAGGACAGAGAGCAACCCTAAAGGACAAATCATGGCAATAACGACGAGAAGTGGACTGAAAACTGCAGATCCAATGCCTCGGTCGATGCCAGTGAAGAACACCTCGGTCCAGGTACAGACGAAGAACACTTCCGCCGCGGTGCCAACCGAGGTTGAGCCTCAGAAAGCGTCGGACAAAACTAAAGTTTATGTCCCACCTCCTGCATATAAACCACCACTTCCATTCCGTCAGTCAAGGGCCAGAGCACATCTAGATAAGCACTTTGATAAGTTCCTTGACTTGATGAATAAACTACATATTAATATCCCTTTCCTTGATGCTATTCTAGGGATGCCCGCATATGAGAAGTTCTTAAAAGAGATTCTATCAAGGAAGAGGAAGCTGGAAGACTTTGGTGAAGTAAGGATGACATCTAAATCCTCCGAGCTCATTCAAATCATGAAGGAGAAGATGCCACCCAAGTTAAGGGATCCCGGCTCATTTTTCATTCCCATTCAAGTTGGGGATGTCACTTGTGAGGCGTTGTGTGATCTAGGAGCCAGCGTGAGCATCATCCCGCTGGAGCTATGTGTGAGGATCGGACTTGGAGAGCCCAAGCCGGTGAAGATACGGTTGTACATGGCGGACCGCTCCATTACCCATCCCGTGGGTATTTTAGAAGATGTCCATGTTAAGTTAGGTAACTTCTATTTACCTATAGACTTTGTTGTGCTTGACATTCCCGCAGATTATCCCGTTCCTATCATTCTCGGGAGACCATTTCTAGCAACTTCGGGTTGCAATGTGGATTGTAAGAACGCCAAGTTGCAATTCAACATTGGCGGTGATCAAGTTGAGTTTGCATTGCTAGCGGCAATGAAAGGAGAGCCACTAGGAGATGATATCTTCAACATCTATGATGAAGAAGAATCAAGATAATTGGTGAGCTCTATCCTTATTAATGATCCACTTGAGAGAGTTATTAGTTTTAGCTTAATGGAGGAAGGTATAGATGTTTCTTGTGATGCAAATATACGGAGCTTAAAGGCACTGGAAGAAGATCCAGGAGCTAAGATTGAAAAATTAATCCAGGAGAAGAGAATCTCCAGTTTCGGTCCCAGTTACAGTACCTCGACTGAGGCACTTTCTGGACCAAGCGAGGTGTTCTTGACTGAAGAACATCTCGGTCACCCTCTCTGGACCTCGACCGAGGTCGAAAGCGAGATGATGTCAACTGAGACTTCTGAAAGTCCAATTCTTCGATCTAAGTCTACCCCACTGGAAGGAGGAAGCAAAGATCCACCTCAGAAAGCACCCCCAGTTGTGGAGCTTAAACAACTCCCAAGTCACTTTAGGTATGTTTTTCTTGGACCGGATTCTACTTATCCCGTCATCGTTAGTGCTTCCCTCTCCAAATCTGAATTATCTAAACTAATGCATGTCTTGAGAAAGCATCGAAAGGCTTTGGTTATACAATTGATGATCTTATTGGAATTAATCCTTCTTTTTGCATGCATAGAATACTAATGGACGACGATCATAAGACTTCACGGGAACCTCAAAGACGGTTAAATCCGTTCATGAAGGAGGTTGTGAAGAAAGAAATTCTTAAGTTCTTGGATGCAGATATCATATTTCCTATCTCGGACAGTAATTGGGTGAGTCCAGTGCACGTAGTCCCGAAGAAAGGAGGGATGATCGTTGTGACAAATAAGAACAACGAGTTAATCCCAACTAGGACCGTCACGGGCTGGAGGGTGAGCATCGATTATAGGAAGCTCAACGTGGCCACTCGGAAGGACCATTTCCCACTTCCCTTCATCGATCAAATGCTCGAACTGTTAGCCCATCATTCACATTTTTGCTATTTAGATGGTTATAGTGGTTTCTTTCAGATTCCTATCCATCCGGATGATCAAGAGAAGACCACTTTCACTTGTCCGTGGGGGACATTCGCTTATAAGAGGATGCCATTTGGATTATGTAATGCACCCGCTACCTTCCAATGATGCATGATGGCTATCTTTTCAGAGTATATAGAGGAGATCATGGAGGTATTTATGGATGATTTTTCAGTATATGGTTCCTCTTTTGATGATTGCCTATCTAACCTTTCTCTAGTGCTACAAAGATGTGAAGACACTAATCTCGTCTTGAATTGGGAGAAGTGTCACTTTATGGTTAATGAAGGCATCGTACTAGGACACCTTGTTTCCAACTGAGGCATTGAGGTCGATCGAGCTAAGATTGAGACTATTGAGAAACTTCCTCCCCCTTGTTCTGTTAAGGGTGTGCGGAGTTTTCTCGGACATGCAGGTTGCTATAGGAGATTCATCAAGGACTTCTCGAAGATCTCTAAACCACTAACTAAACTCTTGAATAAAGATGTTGTTTTTGAGTTTTCGCAGGAATGTCTTGATGCATTTTTCAAGATTAAGGAAGCATTGATCTCCGCTCCCATTATCCAGCTTCCGGATTGGACCTTGCCCTTCGAGATCATGTGTGATGCGAGTGATGTTGTAGTAGGAGCGGTACTTGGAAAAAAGAAGGATGGCCGGACCACCGCCATTTACTATGATAGCAAGACGCTAGACGAAGCCCAACGTAACTACGCCACCACCGAAAAGGAGCTATTGGCGGTTGTATATGCTTTTGAGAAATTTCGTTCTTATTTAGTAGGGGCGAAATTTATTGTTTACACTTACCATGCAGCTATTTGTTACTTGCTCGCTAAGAAAGATGCCAAGCCGCATCTTATTCGATGGATTTTCTTGCTTCAAGAGTTTGACCTAGAGATCCGCGATAAGAAGGGATCTGAAAATTCTGTTGCGGATTACCTCAGCCGGCTACCTCCCTCTTCATGCGAGAAGGACGAACCACCCATAGATGATTCATTCCCCGATGAGCACTTGCACTTGTTGGAACGTTTGATAGACTTCTTTAAATCACCCCATGATGAAGATGAAGTATGGGGTGAGGACACCTTCCAACATGCTTAGGGACACCATACGGTCCAACTAGCGACCTTAAACCAAGCACTTCTTGGGAGGCAACCCAAGGTATTGCTTTCTTTTCTCTTTTCTAGCCTAGCTTGTTTAGATAGTTTGCTTTGCTTTGCTTTGTTTTTGGCATCCTAGACAGACAACAGGTAATCTATAAGGAAGGAATACAACCCAGGAGCAACACTGGAAGGACAGAAGTTCGAGAAATCGAGAAGACGGAGTTTGGCTAAGACACATCTCGGTTGTTGTCCCAGCACCACGATCGAAATGATTCTTGAGCAACCGAGGCGACTAGGGTTTATGACAATCCACCTCGGTCCGTATCACCTCGGTCCAGTCGGGACCACCTCGACCGAGGTGACAACAGTTTCAGAAAAGGGTATAAAAGGGGAACAAATTCTCTCTCTTCCCTCTCTCACCTTCTCGACCACGGCACACAGATTCACCTCGCTCTCATATTCTCGATCATTTTCGACGATTCTTGCTCCCAATCTGCAAAGAAAGTGTAGAGGATCAGTTTGCAAGCGACAATCAGCAACAAAAACGCTTCCAATCGGTTGAATCTGGGGTAAATCGATAAAACCCTAATCTCCTCTTCTTTCACTGATTTTTGAAGAAATTGGCTCTTGTTGCCAATTCATTCTGTTAGAAAAGGATTAAGTACCCCATAGGAATAATTGGTAGTAATTTTGGGGGAAAAGAACTTGAAATTTGAGAGTTGGAATCGAACAGCCTTCTACCTCGGTCCAATCGACTTGCATCTCGACTGAGGTATTCTTGAGGATTGTCAGGGAAACCGAGGTGGTCTGACAGAGAGAGAATGAGTTCTAGATCTGACAGACAGCTTGTACTGAGGGATAGATCTTCCCCTTCTCCTTCTCCTTCTTCTTCTTCTCGACCTTCTATACCGGTCATCCACGAGCGTCACCAGGTCGACTACGCCCGCATCTGTACAGTCCAGTGATTGCACCGTGCTTTTTGGACATTCCTGCTTTTGACTGTTTGGACGTTGTAGATGATCTAAGATGGATGGTCTCGATGGTCGGGCTGGAGCAGTTCATGGAGATCAGAGCTCCAGCCTACCTCGAGCCCACACTAGAGTTTGTGAGCTCTGTGAGTCACCTACCTGCTGAGTAGGCCATCAAGTACCGGTTGCTGAACCGGAATTATCTAGTGCCGATGGATCATTGGAGGGACATCTTCGGCTTCCCGACCCCGATAGTTACTAATTTCCCCTCTCGAGCTGTAGCTCACCAGTTCTAGAGATAGATAGCTCACGTAGTTGAGCATGTTGACAGGTGGAGACCTGGAGATTCCAGGGAGCGGATCATCTTCCACCTCGCCTTCAGACTCGCCCACAGGATATTCAACGAGACACTTCTGGCGCGTACTGAGACGCCCCAGAAGGTGAGACAAGGGGAGCTCTTGAGTTTATTTCGCATGGTGACTGGAGGCGTTCCTGATTTTGGTACTATGTTGGCTGAGATTTGCACAAGATAAAGGCCAAGGCGAAGGGAGACATCCGTTGTGGAGGGTTAGTGACTCATTTAGCTACTGAGATGGGGTTGGATCTGAGTGCTTGTACACTAGTGGCGGCTGCCAAGCCGCTAGGACTGTAGAAGATGATCACCAGGAGGATTCTGGTTCCTCGTGGACTAACTACGCCATATGTGGCGATGCCTTGGGAGCAGACTGCACCTCAAGGTATTAGGTGGTCATCTCAGTTTTTGGTTTACGACCCTCAGTACTGGTCCACTGCATGGACTCCGTACATTGAGGACGCTAGAGATGCAGCAGCACAGGCACATGAGGAGGCTGATGAGGATGAGGAGGACGATGGCGGTGCTGCCATGGATACAAGGACAAACACAGTTGGGCCCAGTGTGCCAGTCGTCGGTCTGGACAACGAGGAGACTGAGGAGGAGATAGCTGCACCACCACCATGGCCTGCTAGGCGCAGAGTCCGCAGATTTAGAGATACGGCAGCACATCAGAGGATCGACGACCTCACCGATCAGATGATTGACTCCTACGTCGCTCTTACTATTGATATTGGTGAGCACCTTGATGACCAGCGCCGAGAGATGGAGGGTCGGACACACCAGATGTTGGAGAGCCAGCACTATTAGCGCCGGATGATGGCGATCTAGTTCCAACACACTATGGGCTACCCTCTTGACCCATCCCAGTACCCGTACGTGCCATATCCACCACCAGCGCCAGCAGATCAAGATTAGAGTTTGCAGGGATTTCTTTTATTTATTTATTATGCAGCTCAGCTTATGTCCGGTGAGTACACTTCTTCTAGACTTATTTTGACCCATTGGGACAATGTGTCCCAAGTATGGGGTATTTGGATGTATGATTAGACTTTATGTGTATGCTTGTATGACTCTATTTGGATATTACTGTTTTATCTTGCTCTATGTGTTTATCTGAGACTACATGCATGCATACAAGTTATTTGATTGAGAAAAACGTCAAAAACTGGTTAAGAAAAAAAAAATTTTATGACCTCGACCGAAGTGATTCTAACCAATCGAGGTGTAGTACCTCGGTTGACTTAGAACATCTCGACCGAGGTGATTTAACTGAAACAGTTTTCAAAACGATTTTGTGCTTCTTATCTGGATATGACCTCCGTGAAGATTTTTTTTGCAAACTGGTTTTGAAATCTTTATATGTTTGAAAGGTTTTATAATATGTTTAAGTTGCTAAATGCTTTGTTTGAAATTTGTGGCATGTTTAATACTTTGTTTTTATCAAAATTATGTTGAATTTGAAGGTTGACACCACATGATAAGTTCTCTCACTTTCTTCCTGGGATGATTAAGGCAATTCATTCTCTTATCTTCTTCTTCTTCATCATGCTTAGCCCCTCATATACATATTTGCCTCCCTTTACCTATCCGGGAATTTGGAAGCAAGCAAACGAAAAGCAAGTGAAAGAAAAGTTGAGATGTTGGCTGAAAGTTAGAAAGAAACAAATAGGTTTGGGGAAGTCAATCATGATGATGAGTAACTCGGCATCATTCACATAGCCGGGTGTTTGTGTCTTGCTAAAGTCGGATTGAGCGATATTCCTAACGGGTCATGGTATGTGCATCAAGGGTTTGAGGCATCTCGAGAAATTAATGATTGCTGATTTCCTAGGCTTCGGTTATTGTGCACCTCTGTCCATGCATCCCAAAAAGTAAAGTAAAAGTAAATAAGCAAAGCTTATTGGTGGAAGATGTTGAATTTCAAAGGAAGAGAAGTAAAGATCCTTTTCCCGGATTCTAGCACCACATTCCCAATATACATCCCACCCTTACACGTTTCTTAACCTTCTCTTGAAAAGCCCTTGAGACCTCGAGCTTGTTGATTGACTTGGTGGTTTAAACTGGATTATACATGATTAATTTCGATAATTATGATTTAATGTGCATTCGATGATTTTATGCAAAGATGAACAACTTTCTTATATTTATAAAATGTTTTGAGCATGTTTTGATTTTAAATTCCATGAAGCATTCTCTTACAGTGATCTATGATTTGAGCACACCACCAAAAATGTTTTGAAAAACTTTTCATTGATCTTTATGACTTATAATCCATTCTATCTTATACTTAAGATTTACAACTTGCTTGGGGACAAGCAAGGGACAAGTATGGGGTATTTTGATAGCATGAATTATAGTCTATATTTTAGGACCTGTTTATACGTTTTATCTTCAATAATCCGCATGTTTGGATGTATATTTTATGATTATATTGTCGTTTCATCTATCTTTGCGGGAATCGAGGTCTACACCAAGTTTCATTTTAATCATAGGTAAAATGGCACGTTTTGCATCAAAATAGAGCTAAAGGAGCTAAGGAGTCATTGAAGCTACATTCAGGAGTTTAAGGAAGAATCCGGGAAGCATGGAATTGAATTAAAGATTTATTTTGGACCAGATTAAGAGATTTCACCTTCAGCTGAGAGCCACCTAGGTTGACCACAGAGTCACCTCGACCGAGGTGATCTAATGGAGCGTCTCGACCGAGGCGAATATCCTGACGCGGCGAGATATATTTTATTTGGCTGAGATCTTTTATTTTTGGAAGGAGAGATCTTATATTTTTGGGTTGGATTTCTGGAAGGAAGATCATATATTTAGAAGATTTATTTTAGGAGATAAGATATATTTTAATAGGAAATTATCTTTTTAAGATATTTTATCTTTGAAAGATAATTCTCCGATATAAAGGGTTGGATTTTCCACAAGTTCAACCATGCTTAGAGGGCTGATAGCATCCAACAATTAAGGGATTCTCTAAAGAGTTTTGAAGGAAGGAAGATTGAAGATCAATCTAGGAAGGATTGATAGCTTATTATAGCTTTTGTGAAGGGTTTTGTAAGACTTTCTTAGATTCCCTTCTTGTTGATTTGTCTTGTTGGATTTGTGATCCAAGGAACGCTTATTAGTTTGATATTTGATTCAGTTATTGAAGCCTTGTTCTTAAGGTTTTGTGTTCAAATATTCATTCTCTTCCCATGTATTTGATTATTGCTTTCATGATGATGAGTGGCTAATTTCTTTGTGCGATTCTAGGGTGATTGGCTGAAGGTTGTGGGAAAAACAATGATAGAATAATCTTAAATTCCAGTAGGACCCTGAAAGATCGAGTCTTTATCCTTAACCTTAGAACATCTCGTTCAGTCGATGAACATTTCGGCCGGGGTGTAATTTGACTGACCGAGGTGACTTATCTGATCCGAAACTGAGAGTTAAGTGATAGAGTTTGCCAAATCCTATTCTTATTACACCTTTCTTGGTTCAATGCAAGCTTAGGATGAGACTTACCCGGTAATTCCTTTGTTTGTTTACCTAAGATCATAAGTGTAGGTAATAAAGGGTTATCCTTTATTGGGGTTTGAGTGTGCCTTCATCCCATCTTTGTGAGTTAGCCTGAGACTTACCCGGTAAAGGTTGATTCTATTCCCTTAGTTGGTGTGTTGGTTTGAGACTATAATTCCTTTGCTTAGTACCTTGAGACTTACCCGGTAATAGGAGCTTTTGGTTTAGGGTTAGTGAGTAGTGAGACTTACCCGGTGATCTATCCCACTTTAGTACATCTTCCCTTTGCAAAATCTCAGCTTTGTCCGCTAACTTTGAGATCTTGAGTTGGAACCACAACTGGATGCTTTAATCCCTAGAATTTGCATATTCCCTTTAATTGACCTTATTGTCATCTTTTGATTGCTTTAATTGCTTTTGTGGTTAGTTGTAATATTGACAACCTATACTTGCTTGTGTTTCCCCTAAGTCCCTGAGATCGACACCCCGGAATTCTTGCTTTTACTTCGATTGACCCGTACACTGCGGGTTCGCATCCTTATTTTAAGCATACATCTTGGGTTATAAATTTAAAGCTTGCACACACCATTTGGAGCAAACAACCTCACAATGGGTACCGACCCTTAGCATGACAGCAATTTCGCCGGATCTTACAACAAGACACAAATAAAGGCAAACCAAAATACATTTAATGCAACTGATATGATCCCGAAAGCATACAAATGAAAGAGTCCAGCCGAGTTTACAACTCGAACGACCAAACATCGAAAACATACGATATACAATATAAATATATATATATAAGACTCCACTCCCAAATTCATCCTACAATGTACGGAACCCCAACTGCCCACTATTGCGGATCCCTCGGCCACATCCCTAACCGACAGGGAAACTACAACAATATCGGTATAAAACTATTAGCTAACATTCAAAGCATTAGAACCATAGTATTGACACACACACACATAAGTTAACATAAACACACATCATGCTCCAACACACATAAGCCGGTTTAATATCTTTCCAATTACGTCATTCCATTACCAATTCCATTTATGGTGTGACACGAGAATCATAATGAACTCGCCCTTGTCCCCTTTCACCAGACGGGTTTGTACTTGATGTTAATCAGTATCAGCCGCTGGACTGGTCGCAAGGAACCTCCCAGTTACCCCATCTTGGACAGGACAAGCGGTCACCACCCGCTATTAAACACGGAGGCCAATATACATATCACACAAGGTCGTCTTAGTTCCGGCTTTGTTTGTTGTTATAAATATAATAAAACATAGTTAAACACACACAACCAATCACACATCGATGCTAATACAAAGAAGCTAGCTAAGTAAGTCCGGAGACTTACCTCGTCCCAAAGCCAAACCAACCAATACCGCTCTCGCATCCCATAGGAAGGTACTCATTGCCTGATCATAACAATGCACAAATTAATATTACTCTTATAAGCTAGAAGTCCTTAGACTTCTAGACCCGATGATCTCGCAAGATCATAACTCATACACATACTAGGATAGCATACCTAGTCTCGACCTATCTCAAAGGTAACAAAACTATGCTAGGATATGCACATCCTGGCCCACAATCTCACAACCATAAACTCACAATTCATAAACATACAACCATTAACCCTTAGAACATTCCAACAACCTCACAAACTCGTCTAAGGTCCACAATCCACTACATAGCATTCCCAACTATCCTAGGTCCAATCCTAGCATGCTTATAGTATAAACACTCTGTAGGGTCAGCCATGAACACATGCTCAATGGAGGGTACTCACCGGGCAAAGACACGAGTGCGGAAGAAGGAAATACATCCGCGAAGAGGGAAAGGATGCCACAAGGGCAGGCTGGTTGAGCCAGTGGCCGCCTGTGTGGCATTGGGCAGCCGCCCCTGTGGCTCACTAGGTCGCCCCTAAGGCTCAAGTTGGTCGCCCTTGCGGCTCAGGTTAGCCCCCCGTAGGAAGGTACTCATAGCCTGATCATAACAATGCACAAATTAATATTACTCTTATAAGCTAGAAGTTCTTAGACTTCTAGACCCGTGATCTCGCAAGATCATAACTCATACACATACTAGGATAGCATATCTAGTCTCGACCTATCTCAAAGGTAACAAAACTATGCTAGGATATGCACATCCTGGCCCACAATCTCACAACCATAAACTCACAATTCATAAACATACAACCATTAACCCTTAGAACATTCCAACAACCTCACAAACTCGTCTAAGGTCCACAAGCTATTACATGGCATTCCCAACTATCCTAGGTCCAATCCTAGCATGCTTATAGTATAAACACTATGTAGGGTCATTCATGAACACATGCTCAATGGAGGGTACTCACCGGGCAAAGACACGAGTGCGGAAGAAGGAAATACATCCGCGAAGAGGGAAAGAAGGCCACAAGGGCAGGCTGGCTGAGCCAGTGGCTGCCTATGCGGCCCTTGGCAGCCGCCCCTGTGGCTCACTAGGTCGCCCCTGCAGCTCAGGTTGGCCGCCCCTGCAGCTCAGGTTGGCCGCCCCTACGGCTCAATGTAGTGGACGCCCCCGCGGCGCTGTCTTGCCGCGGGTGCGGTTGAGCTCCAGAGGGCAATCTTCGACGGCTTCTCCGATAGATCCATGATGTGTAGAGGGCCTCCTAGCTTCCTTGCTCCACCATGAATGTTCTACACACTCAACATCATCAACACACATGATCTAAGCTAGTTTCGAGCACATGCAACACAAAGAGGAAGAAAGCTATAAATTCATGGCTTCCACCATTGAAGCTCAAGGAAGAAGAAGATGAAGAAGGGAAGAAGAAGAGAAAGTCTTACCCTTACCAAACCGGATCTATAGTATACTACGAACCATATATGCACAGCTCACACAAGAAAGGAGGAGAGAATGAAGCACCACCATGGAAGAAGATACCAAGAGAAGAGAAGGAAAAGGAGAGGGAGAAGGAAACACGTGAGAATGAAAATGGAAGGAGAGAAAGGGCTACAGTAGGGTCATCTCAGCTGAGGGATAACAAGGGGTAGACTAAGGGAATGAGGAGTCGGTTCCCCAAAACGAAGGGTCACTCACTCAACCAAAGGGTCGGTACGGGATTTTTGGATTAAAACCCGTCACTCAGCACCTTGTGCCTGCGGAAAGACTGAGCCGCGCCTGCGGAAGGTCAAAACCTAATCACTAAACGGAATAAAAATCCCGGGCGTTACAGTTTATATATATGTATATGTGATACTGATTGCCTTTGACAATGGAAGAAGTGAATAGATCGAGCGAGAGATTGAGCGAGAGATCGAAGAGAAGTAGAGAATCGCCCTCTGATGTTTGACCGCCTCACGCCTTGACAGTGCCGCCCCCAGGGCAGAAGGAGTGTCACCGCCCCTACAACTATGAGCCACCACCCCTGCGGCATCACCGCTCTTGCGTCTTGTTGCTTTTGCATGTGCGTTTGTCCAAGACATATCAAGTGTTGTATGTGTCTTTTCTTTCCTTTGGCCTTATCTTGAGAGTGAGGCTAGGCTAGTGATGTGTATGTTGAGCTTGATGATGTATAGGTTGAGGGAATGTCTTAGGCATTGTGAATGGTGTTGAGATATCGAGATTTAAGTAGAGTTATGTTTGGGTATGACTATGGGGTATAGGAGGTAGAATCTCCTAACCTTGGATAGTGTTTGATTTTTGTGTACCTTGTTGATGTAGGCACTCATCGTTTCCTCGAGGGGAAATTGTGACCACGTGGTTCACGTGTACGTTTGTGTCAGGTAAGTTCATTGGACTTACTTAGTTAGTGGTTATGAGTTTGAATGATTTTAATAGTGGTGCTTGTGCATATGAATGTTGCATTTATAAACTTACCGGACTAGGACAACCCTTTTTATACATTTAATGGCCCAAGTGTATTATAACGGGTCGTGACCACTTGCATGAAGCTCACCGAGAGTGTGGGGGTGCTCTGTGACCATTCCACCTGAGGAGGGGAGGTAGATCCCCTATACCAAATGTGGGGGTTAAAGGGGGCACGGGCAAGGTTCACGGTGCTCTTCGTATTATAAAATAAGTTGAATTAGTAATGGTATAACATAATAAAGATAATAAACGGATATGTGTGTTGCATTGCATACTATGATGTGATTATGTATTTACATGTGCTATTTTATTGCTTTTATTCTTATTCATGAACTGTTAGTTAACGGTTTTATACCGTGTTGTAGATATTCTATAGGATAGGAAGACTGCAAAGTGAGCCAGATGGGCGATCAGCCAAGGGCTTTGAGATGTTTTATACATTAGGTTGTGCGAGGGTTTTGAGATGTTAGTTAACGGCTTTCGTACATTAGGTTGTGCGAGGGTTTTGAGATGTTTTGTACACATTTGTATTTGATGTTGTTGTTTTGTACTCGGCTGGGGATTTTTGTATGTGTTTTGATAAACGATCATACAGTTTTATAGATTTGGTTTTATATTTATTTGTTTCTTGTTGTAACATCCAGTGAACTTGTTGTTAGGCTAGGGTCAAGATCCATTGTGAGATCTATGCCCGTAGAGCTCCGAGTCCCGCTGATTCGGGGTGTTAGTCCTACGATACACTTACTTACATTGGAGACAATTACTTTCTTATCATTATCGATGATAATAGTAGAAGTGTTAGAGTTTACTTATAAAATCCAAAACAAAAACATCATCTCTTCTTCAATCATTTGTAATATGGTTACAAACTAATTTTCTACCTTTGTCAAAGTTTTTTTGTACTAACCGAATTCCTTAACCTTATAAAACATTCTTTTGTTTGCCTCTAAAGACATCAAATTCTTTTTGTATTGACCGAATGGATAATGAAGCTTTAAATTTAAGAGCTCTAGTTATTTCAAGAATATATATATATATTCTTGAAATAACTAGAGCTCTTAAATTTAAAGCTTCATTATCCATTCAGTTTTGGGTAGATTGTGTACTTACAACTACATTCATCATTGATAGACTATCATATTCTATTCTTCACTATAACATCCCCTATAAAACATTATTTCATACTATCCTTAATTACAGTAAGTTAAAAGAGTTTGGATGTTTATGTTTCATGTCCATGTTTATGTTTCATGTCCACTTCTTCTTATACAAGGAAGAAATTTGATCCTAGAATTTAGTCATGTATCTTCATAGGGTATCCTCATGGTTTTAAGGGGTATGAATTTACAATTTTTTTACTCAAAAAATATGTATCAATCGTGATAATATCTTTCATGAGCCTATTTTCATTATAAAAATATCAAAATCCCTCTTGATGTTCCTCCACCACCTTCACCTTGAACTAATGACCTTTATCTCTCTTATGTTCTTCCCATATTCCATCTTGTTGAACTGGTCATCAACTCACCTACACCTTCTCTTAATCCTGATAGCCCTAGTGACAACTTGGTTGATTATTCTCATTCTCTTGTTCCGTAAATGTTTGACAATATACCCTTTCCTTCCCTAAATGTCCATTCATCTATCTCACATTCCATTTAGTCTACCTCTTATATACTCCATTCTTTCAAAACCTCAAAACTCTCAATATGGATGAAGGATTGTGTATGTCAAGTCTCTAAGTCTACACCTCTTGCTTTACTCACATGTAAGACCTCTCCTTATCCCATTTTTTTGGTCCCATAAACTTATTTTGCATCATATAAAAAGCTTAAAAATAATGTTACCTTACTCTCTAAGCCAACATTTGTCACTAAAGCTTTGAAAAATACAAACTGGTGTAAGGTTATACGCCCTGAATTGTGTGCCTTAGAAAGAAATGGCACCTAGGAACTCACTTCATGTGTAGCCAAGAAATTTGTGGTGAGTTGCAAGTGAGTGTTCAAATTAACTAGCTCAAGCTTAATGACTTTCTAGACAAATATAAGACACATGTAGTTGCTCAAGGATTCTCTCATATGGAAGGGGTTAATTATAGTGAAACATTTGCATCCATTACAAATATGATCTCAGTCACGATACTCTTTTCTATAGATGATGCTAAATATTGGTTTATTACTCAATCGGATATTACTAATGGTTTCCTTCATGGTGACTTAGAGGAAGATGTATTCATGGAATTCCCATCAACCTACAATACTCTCCAACCACATCACTCTAGCACTTAATGGGAGACAAAGAATGACTGCCAAATGTATACAACACAAATGGTATGCAAACTCAAGAAATCCTTGTATGGACTTATTGTTCATAAATAAAATTGATGCGGATTTGAAGCTTCCGTTCCCGGATCTAGATTAAAGTCCACAAAATTTTCGACTAAGGAAAATCTGGGGCGAGATTCCATAATGATAAGGCCGAGATTTTTTGCGCAACTCAAAAACAAGAATGTGAGTGATATGGATGATAATGGTAAGATTATAGAAGGTGATAATGGACTAAAATTGATGATAAATATAGGTTGATAAGAACCAATATATACTTGCAAAGAACTTTTACCGATTGGATCAAAAACCTCAACAAAGAATTACCTTAACCCTTCCTTCTTCAACCATACACTAGTATCCAATTGAGACAAGCACAAGAAGGGACTAGATCGGCTAGTAGAACCAACCTTTAAGCAGATTAAACAACACATAAACAACCTAGCAAGGACTCAAAACGACTCAATCAAAAGCTCTCTTTTTTTTGAAAAGAATGAATAAAACAGAAGATCCGGGTAGGAAAATAACAAGGATATAAATAATCTAGAATGGGGTTGAATAGAGTATGGGAACTTTTCGCAATATCAGATATCAAGGATTTGAAACTAATCTCAAGGCCTTGAAGCCAATCTCTACGCTTAGTGACAAAACTATTCCTCAAGGCTTTGAAAGTGGATCTCAAGGCCTTGACTTCGAAACCTGCAGAAGATTATTAGTCACAATATAAGCGATAGAATGTGCGGAAAGTAAAAGATCGACACACTATATGTTTACGAAGTTCGGCCCTAATAGCCTACTTTCCACCTGGGGTTTCCAACCCTAGGATTCTAACTATCTATTATCTACTTGTTGTGAGTCCTAGATACAACCTAGAAGAACTTCTCTTCTTCTCTCAATGTAGCATCAATGCTACGATCTATTCAACTCTATTCTAGAAATAATATCCTTGTTACTTCGCAGAGTAACACACTCGAGTATAACACTAATATGATACGCCAATGTAGCTCTTGTGTTTATCTCACTCTAACGAATAAAACTATGAAAGCTCAAAGAGGAAGATAAAATTTTGGATCGAGGAAAATGTCTTGTATGATTGCTTGTAGGCTTGGTGTCTTCATCTTTAATCAATGTCTCTTTTATAGTCTTCTATGGAGGAACTTCTTCTAGTCGTTTTCTCTTAGCCGTTGCAAAGTCTTCCTTCCACAGAATCCTATGTTTGTTGAGCGTGATCTTCGTATGTGTTGTTTCTGTACTAGCCATTTGAGTAGATCCTTTGAACAAGATCTTCTCCAAGATCTTCTCTTAAAATGTTCCCTTTGATAGCCGTTTGATCATCTCCACGATCTTCTTATAACCGTTCAACAACTTTCGTACAAGATCTTCAACAACCTTCTTCATAGCCATTTGAGATCTTCAGCCTAGATCTTCTCGAAGGTCTTCTCTTCAAACACCTATCTTCTCCAACAAGATCTTTATAGTTGGTTGGTCTTTAAGATCTTCTCTCCTAAATGTTCTCAGTTTATTTGTTGATTGTTGTAATAAGTCTTCATCCGATATCTTCCTTTGTAATAGCATCCAAGACCTATACATATTTAACAAACAAACCAAGACAAGCAGTCTAGAAATATAATCGATATTAGTTAGTTTATAAACCGCATTTATATGTTAAGTCTTACATCATTTAAATAAAACAATTAATATCAAATGTGGAGTTATCAATCTCCCCCTAGATGGAAGATAAAACAAATATCGTACCTGCATAAAATGTTAGATATACAAAAAATTCGAAAATAAATGTGAATGTAGAAATGTCGGATCACATATTTTTCTCACCCTTTGTCTTTCAACAAGGGAGAAAAGCAGTTAAAGCAGGGGAGTTTAGAAATATTACAGACCCAAGTTCAACAAAAACAAGTTTAAAAACGGTCCACAAACGCATTTTAAGGCCTCTAAATTAAAAACAAAGAAAATTTGAAGCGCATGTCAAGGCCTTTACATCCAGTTTCAAGGCTTTGAAATCTATTCCTTGTACCACTGAGAATCGCAGTTGCCATGAACATTGTCATAAACTTTCTTCTTCCACCGTGCATGGGCTTCATCCAACATCTTTATTTTCTTGTATTCATCAACCCTGCATTCATTCTCAACATCCTTGTACTTCTTCACACCACTAAATTCCTCAATGTTCATAATGGTTGGCTCTACATGAGTTGGACGAAGAGTCGGTTGATTCTTAACATTTTTGTAGCAATTGAGCAACACATTCGATGCCTTCTCCCGTGTTTACTCAGCTGCTTCCTCAGTTAACGGCATGATACTCCATGTGACAATGAAGGTAAGAGCATTCAAATAAAACATTTGATTGACCTTGGAATGCATGATCGATAATAGCTCATGTGTGGAATCCATCTTGTCCGACATATTCGACCTAAAATCAACCATCTCCCGTCGAAGATTGTCTAATCCAAACTCCAACGCGTCCAGTCTCTATTCCTTCGACTCAAGAGTAGAAGATGAAGAAGCTATAGCTCGTCCCTTGAGCTTCCATTATCCAGCCAACGTCTTTTCAATCCCTAGACGTATAAAGCACTCTTCGTCTATCTTCCCAGTTGACATCTGTGTATCCTCATTTGAGGTGTCAATCGAGAAGTAGGAGAAATGTTTTGGGAGGAAGTTGGCATGTGGGAGTGGAAAGGCTCGGGTGGAGTGATTTGTATGGAGCATATGGTTGAGAATGAGGTTACGTCAAATGCCATTCAACACATGGTAGATCAACTCTAGGGTTTTATCAGTCAATAGTTCCCTAGAGTTAGATCTGGGTACAACACACCTAACAAGCAATTTAAACCAATTTTCACTTCAAGGTTGAGGGATGTGTCTGTAAGTTGGCAGGATGTGGATTTAGGGAGGAGAAATTTCTCTTTGGCTAAACAAACACTTTCAGCTCTAGAGGGGTGATGGTAGAAGGTCGATGTTGGAAGTCCTAAAATGTGAGCAATAAGAGTTAGGGTTAGAGAGATCAATTTACATTTCACCACTGATTCTAGGGTTAGGGTTCTCCTATCTCTCCTAGCCGTGACATTCACATATAATAGTCTTGTAAGTCTCGTGATGCCACCTCCCCTGGATTCAACATTTTCCATATTGAACACCCTTGTAGCAAAGTGATGTATGGCAGCTGGAGAGACTTCAGAAACTCCACATCCACAAATTCACACATGCAAAGTGGAAGTGTGAAATCCGTCTAGCCAAGTGCCCGTTGCTTTGAAATTGCGGAACTAGTTCGTCGGCATCCCAGTTGGACCGGAGATCTCAATGTTTGCCGGAGGAGAGGGTGTTGCCGAGTTTGATGACATGTGAACCAAAATATCTTTGGGTGGAGCCGACGAAGAACTTCTTGGTTTCTTGGCCGAAGATGATGAAGCAACACAGTTTGAGGTTCTCTTGGGTGCCATGGATTAGTGTTTGTGAGAGAGTGTTTGAAAACAGAAAGAGTAAAGTGCAAGTGGGCTGTAAAAATTTTGAGCACAAGGAAAGAGGTGATAAGAAAGGAAGGGATCATTTCTTTAAAAGGACATGTCAAATCAATTTAAGGCAAAGCAAAATCTTGAGAGAATCAAGACTTTGAAAGACAAATTTGATTTGCATATCTTCCCTCATAATGCTCACCAATTTTCAAAACTAAGATTTAAATTTTGAAATCGAAATCTTGGTGAAAATTTTTGAAATTATTTTAAAAATTCTTCTATAAAATGATTTAATGATCAAACATTTAAACAGATGAAAATCATACATCCGATCCGGGTTTATTACTTTTGTCTTTGGAATCCGTTTCAAGACCTTGTATTGCATTTCAAGGCCTTGAAATGGAAAAATAGACTAAATTATAAGCAGAAAATAAAATAATTTACTCCCCCTAAGATAATGCTTCCTTGTTCAATATACCAAGCTCCAATCTAATAAAGTGATCTTCAAGTAGAGGCTTAGTGAATATATCTGCAAACTGCAAGTTAGTCGAAATGAAAGATATCGATACGTCACATTTTTCAACATGATCACGTATGAAGTGATGCCTTACGTTGATATGCTTTGTTCTTGAATGTTGCACATAATTTTTGGTTATCGAAATAGCACTAGTATTATCACATTTAATTGGTATACCTTTGAGATCGAACCAAGATCACGAAGTTGTTTAGCTATCTATAGAATTTGTGAACAAAAAGCTCCAACAACTATGTATTCGGCCTCAGCTGTGGATAGGGTGACAAAGTTTTTTTCTTGGAGTTCATACCTCGATACTCCTTTTGCAGGCTATAAGGTCGACTAGCGGTTAAATATAACAATGACCCGATCATACCTCGATACTCCTTTTGTACGACACTCTTACCATTCTTGTCTTGATCTAATGAAAGAGTAGAACTCATTGGAATCTTTGCTACCTTGGATTGATCCATTTTATATTTCTTGAGAAAATCCTTAGTATACTTGCTTTAATTTAGAAAGATTCCTTTCTTGACTTGAGTAAGTTGTAGATCAAGAAAGAAATTCAACTCTCCCATTAAGCTCATTTCGAACTCTCAACACATAATATCTGAAAATTCCTTGCACCAAATAATATATCATCAACATAAATTTGTACTACTTATAAATCGTTGCCTCTAGTTTTGGCAAACAAAGTTTTGTCAATCAAACCTCTTTTAAATTCAGTTTCTAGAAGATACTTGGACAATCTTTCATACCAAGCTCGATGAGCTTTAAGACCATAAAAAGCTTTGTCCAATTTAAAACATGATCCGGAAATTTATCATTTTCAAAATCAGGAGGTTGAGCAACGTAGACTTCTTCTTCTAAGAAGCCATTAAGAAAAGCCCTTTAACATCTATTTGAAAAAGCTTTATGTTCATGAATGATGCAAATGCAAGTAGCATACATATGACTTCTTACCTAGCAACCGGAGAAAATGTCTCCTCATAATCAATACCTTCTTCGTGGTTATAGCATTGAGCTATAAGTCGTGCTTTGTTTCGGATGACTTTACCATGTTCATCCAACTTGTTTCGAAACACCTATTTTGTTCCTATGACGGAATGATACTTAGGTCTAGACATGAGGGTCCAAAATTTGTTTCTCTCAAACTCATTTAGCTCATTTTTCATGGTAATAATCCAATCTGGTTCTTGAAGTGCTTGAATGTAGTTTTTAGGCTCTACAAGAGACACGAACACAGAAAAAGTGCACAAGTTGTTTACCCTAGATCGGGTTTGCAACCTGCTTTTAGATCAGAGATCACGTTCTTTTGTGGATGATATGAAGAATGTTTGAATTTTCTTCTCTTGGTGTCTGGAGCATATGAAGATTCTGGAGGATTAGTTGTTTGACTTGATTCAGGATGGAGTTACACACTTGTTTCCGATGTCAAGGTCTTGAAGTTGGGTTCCAAGGCTATGAAAATGATCTTCAGCAATGTTGTTGTTGTTCATTTCAAGGTCTTGAAGGTGCGTTTCAAGGTCTTGAGATTGTTCTCTCGTGTCCTTCTTGCATGTTCTTAGCTTGAGCCTTAGGATCTTCTTCTCCATCAGAATTTTGATTTCCATGTCAATTTAGATTAAAATCTGTAAAACTATCACTCAAAGTACCATCATTGCTTTTATCAAAAACAACATGAATACTTTCCTCGACAACTTTGGTATTTTTGTTGTAAACCCGATAAGCTTTACTATTTGAAGCATATCCTATAAAGGTAGCTTCATCACTACGTGCATCAAATTTTCCAAGCTTTCTTTTTCATTGTTATGGACAAAGCACGTACATCCAAAGGGTTTGAAATATGAAATATTAGGTTTTCGTCCTTTAAAGAGTTCGTAAGGAGTCTTTTTCAAGATAGGGCATATTAAACATCTATTTAAGATGTAGTTAGCCGTGTTAACAACATCAACCCAAAACGTTTTGGCAAAATATTTTCTAAAAGCATAGTCCTAAACATATCCTCCAATGTGTGGTTCTTACATTCCACAACCCCGTTTGTTGAGGTGTTCTAGGAGCTAAAAAGTTATGTGAAATACCATATTTTGCACAAAACAAATCAAACTTAAGCTGGTCAAATTCTCTACCGTGATCGCTTCGTATAGAAACAATAGGTATGTTTTCTAAAGACTGCAACTCATTACAAAGTTTTGAAAACTCATACAAAGCTTCAGATTTTTCTCGTAAAAATGAGATCCATGTAAATCGAGAATAACAATCCACAATGACAAGGATGTATTGTTTTTCCTTGGGAGATTTGACACGCATATGACCACATAAATCCATATGTAAAATTTCAATAGGTCGAGAAGAACTTACGACCTTCTTTGGTTTGAATGAATCTCTTGTTTGTTTACCTTGTGGACAAGCCTTACATAGTTCATCAAGCTTGAAGTTTAGGTTTGGTAATCCACGTACCAAATCCTTTGAAATAAGTTTCTTCATCGTATGCATGCTTACGTGACCAAGTTGTCGATGTCAAAGCCTTGGATTGCCCGTCAAGGCCTTGAGACATGTTAATCTTGTTCTTGGAACTTGGTTACTGTTCATAGAATATACATTGTTGCATCGAGGAGCAGTAAGTACGACATCACTAGATAATTTATTATGAAATTCAAATTTTTTCGGAATCAAAGATCATTTTGTGACCTTTGTCACAAATTTGAGAGATGCTAAGCAAATTATATTTGAGACCTTCAACAAGATAAACATCATCAATGAAGTTAGAAGAATTATAACCGGTTTTACCTATTCCAATGATGTTACACTTCCCTTTATCACCAAGAGTAATGGTTATAGATGATTGCTGCTTTAAATATGATAATAGTGAACTTTTTCCACTCATATGTCTTGAGCAACAACTATCTAATATCCATTTATGCTCCTTAACCTTGGTGATATCCTACAAAACAGCAAATTTGAACCTTTTCGGGTAGACCAAATGACATATTTTGGTCCATACTCAGTTTGAACCATATTTGATGGTCTAATCCCTTTAGAAACCCAAATTTGCTTAACTTGTTCTCTTAGACATAGAGGATAAGTGTTTCTTATGATGTAGGGATCATTTCTTCTATATGGTCAGGTTAATTTTACATGTTCCTTTTTACAACAGTAGAAACATGTGGGTGTACGTGAAATTCCTTTAGCTTTAACAAAAGTGGTAATCATTTTTCTTTGAAAATTCTTGTTATAACCGATACCACTCTTGTTAAGAGAGGATCGTTGTTCACCCATCATTCTTTCAAGATTAGGTTTAGAAGAGTAAATTGAATAAGTGCAACCTTCTGGTTTCTACACATCACGGTTAGATCAATCTTCTCTTTCTCTAGATTAATATAATCTTGATGTAGAGAAGATAGATATTTCTAAGAATCACATTTTCCGATTCCACGGCCTTGAATTGTCATCAAGGTCTAACTTTTTAGTGTTGAGATTTTCAACTTCAAGAGACAATTCACTTACTCGTTTCTCTTGTCTAATTAGCCTTTCTCTCAAGAGACTTATTCCAACTTTATGTTCTTTATCACTTATGATAATATCTGTAAGGAATTCGGCAAGCTCTTGGCCAGTTTGAGACATTAGGGTTCTTACCACTCCTCTGATGTAGAAGTTGGGATCTTCTTCTTGATTAACCATTAAGCATAGGTTTGCTTGATCATTTTCATCACCCCAATCATTTGTAGAGTCTGAGTCACTCCAAGATGCTACCATAGCCTTCTTCTTTCGATCATTCTTCCGATAATTGTTCTTCTTCTTTTCTGGATAATCCTTTACAAGATGATCTCCTTCACCACATTAAAAACAAGTTAGTACTTGAGCTTTCTTATTAGGGTTAGGTCTTGATGTTCGTGGATATTCTTTGTTCGCAAATTGCTTCTTCATTTGTAGAATTCTTTCAAGACCTCTTGAAATCAATGCAAAAGGATCTTCCTCTTCATCATCACTTTCTTCATCATCCTTTGATGGGACATTATCCTTCTTGGATCTTATGGCAATATTCTTGGAATTTGAAGAGGGCTCTCCATCTTCTTCACCAAGAACCATTTCATGAGTGATTAACTTTGCAAGTAGTTCATCGAGAGGCAATGTTGAGAGATTTTGAGCTTCCTCAATGGCGGTCACTTTTGGTCCCCACTTAGCTTTAGGAAAACTCCTTAGAACTTTCCTTACTTTTTCTTCATTTATGAAGACTTTTCCAAGAGAGTCGAGATTATTAACAATCTCAGTGAATCTTGTGAACATCTCCTTGGCCGTCTCATTTGAAGTCATCTTGAATAACTCGTATTTCCTGAGAAAGATGCTAATCTTTGTCTGCATGACTTGATTTGTTTCTTCATACGTAACTATTAACTTGTCCCATCCTTTTCACTTTTGCATGATAACACACGATTGAATTGTTAGCATCCAATCCACAATAGAGCAAGTTCATGGCCTTGTAGTTTTTGGACTCCTTCAACTGTGGTGGTTGGGATTTTTGGTCCATTTTGAATAATGCTCCATAGTTTCATGTCCCGATCAATAATAAACATTTGCATTAGTGCTCTCCAATGAGAAAAGTTGTTACTGCAGAAGATGGGTGGTAGAGAGGTAGATCTTCCTTGAGCAAATCCTCCATCACCTACAAAGTTCATGATTAGTCTCCCTAATGGTTTAATCAATATGCGTGAGTCTAGCTCTGATACCAATTCAAGAACGGAGTAGGGGATTAATAAGGATATAAATACTTTAGAAGGGGGGTTGAATAGAGTACGGGAACTTTTCGCAATATCGGATATCAAGGCTTTGAAACTAATCTCAAGGCCTTGAACTCGATCTCTGCGCTTAGTGACAAAACTGTTTCTCAAGGCTTTGAAGTGGATCTCAAGGCTTTGATATTGAAACATGCAGAAGATTGTTAGCCACAATATAAGCGATAGAATGTGCGGAAAACAAAAGATCGATACACGATATGTTTACGAAGTTCGACCCTAATAGCCTACTCTACCGCCTAGGGTTTCCAACCCTAGGATTCTAACTATCTATTATCTTCTTGTTGTGAGTCCTAGATATAACCTAGAAGAACTTCCCTTTTTTTCTCAATGTAGCTTCAACGCTACGATCTAGTCAACTCTATTCTAGCAATAATAGTCTATTTACTTCGCAGAGTAACACACTCGAGTATAACACTTATATGATATGGCAATGTAGCTCTTGTGTTTATATCACTCTAACGAATAAACCTAAGAAAGCTCAAAGAGGAAGATAAACTTTTGGATCGATGAAGATGTCTTGTATGATTGCTTATAGGATCCTTGTCTTCATCTTCAATCGATGTCTCTTTTATAGACTTCTATGGAGGAATTTCTTCTAGCCGTTTTTTCTTAGTCGTTGCAAAGTCGTCCTTCCACAGGATCCTATGTTTGTTGAGCATGATCTTCATATGTCTTGTTTGTGTACTAGCTGTTTGAGTAGATCCTTTGAACAAGTTCTTCTCCAATATCTTCTCTTTAAACGGTCCCTCTGATAGCCGTTTGATCATCTCCACGATCTTCTCTACAACCGTTCAACAACTTTCGTACAAGATATTCAACATGCTTCTTCATAGCCGTTTGATGTAACATTTGGAATTTTGATTCTAGATTGTTAGCGAGTTACCAACCTTCCTGCAGGTGCGGCTCAGTTTTCCTGCAAGCACGAGATGTTGAGGGATGAGTTTTATTCCGAAAATCCCGTACCGACCATTTGTTTTGGGGAACTGACCCCTCGTTCCCCTAAGTCGATCTTGCATTCTCCCTCAGCTTGAGATGACCTTTGCAACTCTCTCTCTCTCTCTCTCTCTCTCTCTCTCTCTCTCTCCTCCCATTTCACTTTCACGTGAAAGAGTGTTCTCCTCTTGCTCCTTCTTCTCTCTTTGGCTTGGAAGCTCTTGGAAGCTCTCCTAGATGATCCTTCCTTCTCTTCTTCATGTGTAAGTGTCCAACAAGGGGATGTTGTACAGATCCGAGTTCAACATTAAGCTTCTTCTTCCCCTTCATTTTCTTCATCTTCATCTTCTTCCTTGAGCTTAAATGGTGGAAGCCATGGAGTCATCTTGTCTTCTTCCCCTTTAACTTTCATGTGCTTGGATCGATTTTGGATAGAGTTATTTGAGTGTGGATCCGAGTGGTGGACTGGAGCCAAGCAAGGAAGCTAGGAGGTCATGACACATCAAGGAATCAATGAAGAAGCCATCGAAGATCGCCTTCTTGAGCTCGACCGCAGCCGCGGCTAGACAGCGCCGCGGGGGCGGCCAAGGCACTGAGCCGTGGGGGAGGCTACCCCAGGCTGCAGGGGCAGCCACTAGCTCAGCCAGCCCTCACTTGCGGTCTTCTTCTCCCTTTCGCGGCTGTTCTTCCTCCTTCCAAGCCCGTGTCTTTTCTTGGTGAGTTCCCTCCCTTGAGAATATGTTCATAGTTGATCTTAGAGAGTGTTATGATAGTATCATGCTAGGTTTGCACCAAGGATAGTTGAGAATGACAAGTAGTGCCTTGTACCTTAGGTGAGTGTTCGAGGATCTTGATATGTCCTAAGGCTTGATGTTGTATGTTTTTGAGTTGGTTCTTAGGATGAGAGTATGGCTGCCTTGAGAGGCTTGTGGGGTTGGAGATTGTACGTTTATGGTTGTGAGTTTGTGGGCTAGGATATGTGTATACTAGCATAGAGTGGTTACCGATGAGTTTGTTGAGACTAGGTATGTTTACCCTAGTATGTGTTACAGGTTTTGATGGTGAGTGTTCGCTCTCAAACGTGTGTGTAAATGTGAACGATATAGCTTTAAATTTATAACCTAAAATATAAGCATGAAACAATATGAGAACCCACAGTGTACGGATCAATTGTAATAACGGCAAATACTCCAGGGTCGAACACAGGGACTATGGTGAAACAAAGCACGATATATCAGGTTGTCAATCAAAAGCAAACAACAAAACGAAGATAACAAAGATGATGTAATAATCAGATAAAGGAACGCATATTCTAGAGGTCAAAGCATCCAGTTAAGGTTCCGACTCAAGATCTTAAAGGATAACGCGGGCAAAGCTGAGGTTTGCAAGGGAAGGTATTTCTAAGGTGGGAATAGATCACTGGGTAAGTCTCACTACTCACTATCCCAAACCAAAGATCCTCTCACCGGGTAAGTCTCAAGGAACTAAGGAAAGGAACTATAATCTCAAACCAACACGCCACCTAAGGGGATAGAACTAACGTTTACCAAGTAAATCTTAGGCTAACTCACAAAGGTAGGATGAAGGCACACTCAAACCCTAATAAAGAATAAACCTTTATTACCTAACACTCATCATCATAGGTATACAAGCAAAGGAATCACCGGGTAAGTCTCATCCTAGGCTTGCGTATGGACAAGGAAAAGGTGCAACAAGGATAGGATTTGGAAAACTATAACATAAACTCAAGTATGGATCAGATAAGGTCACGCCTTCCTCAATTCATATCCGATCTCGGTCGAGATGTTCTATGAACCGACCGAGGTGAGGTTCAGTTAAGGTTTGGCTCGAGCTTTCAGGGTCCACTAAGGTAAATGCTCATTCTTTCATCGTCTTTCCCACAACCTTCAGATAATCACCCTAGAATTGCACAAGAATTTAGCTAATAATCATCATGATAATAACAATCATATATATATGAAAAGAAGAAATATCCAAACAAGAAAACCTTAAAACTAAGGTCTCAATAATCACTCAATCAAACAAACAAAACAATCCAAACAATCAGCAAATTGTGTTCCTCGATAACAAACCAAAAGACAATAATTAAGGATCCTATGAAAACCTTACAACTTCCTTCAAAAAGCCTTCAACTTTCACTTCAAAGCTATCTTCCTTCAACTTCCTTCCTTCCTTGGAATATCTTCAATCTTCCAAACTAACCAGCCATTCTTCCATCCAGAAAATATCTTCCAATTTATAGAAGAATCACTTGCCAACAATAAAAGATCTTATGGGTCATGGGCCGTGTGTCTCGATCCAAGTGATTTTGGGGTCAATCGAGGTGAACCTCGTCTACATACAAATCTATCAAAACTGGTCCAAAATCAAACTTTTGTCCAACTTCCATGGTTTATATGCCTTTCTTGTAGCTCCTCAATGCTCCGTAATGTAACTCCAATGACTCCTTAGATCCCTTGGCTCCATATCGCTCCAAAATGTTCCATTTTCCCTACAATTACAATAAAACTCGGTGTAGACCTTGATTCTTACAAATGTAAACAAATCAACATATTGATCAAGAATGTACATCCATGCATGCAGATTTATGAAGATAAAACGTCCAATCCAATCCCAAAACATAGACTATAATGCATGCTATCAAAATACCCCATACTTGTCCCTTGCTTGTCCCCAAGCAAGATTCAAATTTTAGATACAAGATAGAATGGATTATAAGTCAACAAAAAGATCAATGAAAAACATTTTACAAAACCTTTTGGTGGTGTGCTCCATTCATAGATCACCCTAAGGGAATGCTTCTTAGCAAATAAAATCAACATATGGTCAAAACATTTTATGAATATAAGAAAGCTTATCATTTTGCATAAAATCATAGAATGCACAATAAATAATATTTATCAAAATCAATCATGTATAATTGTTAGCATGAAATATTGTGGTATTTTAGGCACGTTTTCTAATCATATTTGATTCATATTGATAGTCTTTGATTGAGCTTTGTGCATATGAGAGCTAGTATTACCTATATTGTCGATATGGATGTCTACACTAGTTCTATGTTGATTATAGGTGATTTGGAGCTATTTCCGAACGGAAACGAGCAAAGGAGAGTTGAGTTGATATGTCCATAGATTGAGGACACTCTTTGGAAGCAATTTGGAGTCTTAGATTGAGGAATGCACGAGTTAGGGAAGAATCACGTTCTTGCCCTAAATTACGCCCTAAAACACGGCCGTACCACAAACCACGTTCAGAATTACGGCCGTGGATTCAGAGTCAGAATTCGATGTTCATTCCAGGGGATTCTACGGCCGTGGAACTAACCGTAATTGTTTCCACGCCCTAAATTACGGTCGTGGAATCTTCCACGACCGTGATCTTGGCAAATCTTTTCGCCATGTTTCGGAGCCATGATCTTTTGAAGATTGGGCCGGGGCGACACTTTGCCCTGCATTATAAAAAGACGGATGAAGCAAGATTCCGTCACCTCGCTTACGACCTTTCAACCCTCGCTTAGCGGCAAAGGCACGCTTATAATCCACGTTTAGCAACGCACAAATCCTCATCTTGGAGGTAATTTGGAGATCTCATCGAAGATCAAAGTTCGCATTGGAGAGTTGCTGTTTGTGATCTTCGTGTTTGTGGAAGATCGAAGTTCTTGGAGGGTTTTGCAAGAAGATCCCTCTTCTTGCTTAGGTTTGATTTAGGATCGGATTGACATCCCGTTTCTTTTCTTTCCTAAGATTGTGATTGTTTACTCCGTTTTGAATCTTTTGATAAACACTTGTTCTTGGCTGTGATTCTGAGATTCATTTGAAGATTATTGATAGTTATTGAAAGTTCCCATCTTTTATCTTTTAATTCTTGAATTGATATCAATATGACTGTTATTGGCTAAAAACCCTTAACAATTCTAAGGTGAAGGGTTGATAGTTGTGGCATAGGTGATGATAGATCGATCGCAAACAGATTAGACCCTGAGAGTTAGAGAATTGACGCCGACAACCCTAAATTACGGCCTGTTCTTGAGTCCACGGCCGTGGAACCTCAAGAACAAACCGTGATTTCCCTTAAGTCTACGAACCTGCTTTTACTTTAATCTAAAGTTAAAGATTTGCTTTAACTTAGTTTAGACTTGTCTTTTCTAGGTGGTAGTGAAGCCTCAACAACCTCTACCTCGATTGTGAGCCTCAACAACCTCAATCGGATAAGTTAGTCTTGATCTTTAGATTATAAGTTTGGGTATTTGATACTAATCCTCGTCTTTAGGACCCTATCTATATTGAGCCTCAACAACCTGTATAGGGAGTGTCTTTTAGGTGAGTTATATAAGGTTTTTGGAACTTCACCGTACGATTACCTTACATTAGTATACCTTTGCATATCTCAACTCTGTCTTTATATCATTAAGTATATCTTGAATCAATTGCCACAGCTGGATACCTGGATCTTTAGGATTGTTGTTTTCCCAATATCTGCAAAACTCCCATATTTACCTGCTTGATAACTTGCAATTGAATTCGCTCCACCCAAATCCCTGTGTTCGATACTCTGGAATTCTTGCTTAACTACGTCGATCCGTACACTGCGGGTTCGCTTGCTTGATTCTAGTTTTATAAATTTAAAGCTTATTTGCACACACCTCTAGGGGCGAACAATAATCCAGTTTAAACCTCAAAGTCAATCAACACACTCAAGGTCTCAAGGGCTTTCAAAAGAGGTCAAGAAACGTGCTAGGGTGGGATGTATATAGGGTAATGTGGTGCTAGAATCCGGGAATAGGATCTTCATTTCATTTCTTCGAATCTCAATTATCTTCCACCAATAAGCTTTGCTTATTTTCACTTTTTTTACTTTACTTTTTCAGAACATGGACAGAGGTGCATAATAACCGAAGCCTAGGAAATCAACAATCATCAATTTCTCGAGATGCCTCAAACCCTTGATGCACATACCATGACCCGTTAGGACTATCGATCAATCCGACTTTGGCAAGACACAAACACCCGGATATGTGAATGGTGCCGAGTTACTCATCATCAAGATCAACGTCCCCAAACCTATTATTTTCTAACACTTTCAGCCACAATCTCAACTTTACTTCATACGCTTTTCATCCAAATTCCCAGATAGGTAAAGGGAGACAAATATGTATATAAAGGGCTAAAGCATGATCAAGAAGAAGAAGAGAATGAAGTGCCTTAATCATCCCATGAAAAATGTGAGAGAACTCATAATGTGGTGTCAACCTTCAAATCAAACAAAATTTTGATAAAAACAAAATATTAAACATGCTAGAAATTCAAACAAAACATTTAGCAACTTAAGCATATCATGAAACCTTTCGAGCATATAAAGATTTCAAAGCTAATCTGCAAGCAAATATCATCATCGAGGTCATACCTGGAATAGAAGCACAAAACGTTTCGCAAATTTCTTCAGTTTTAAACCAATCTCGGTCGAGGTGATTTGACGGCGCCCGAGGTGTTCAACCGAGATGAATCTCAGTTATCACGACCTCGTTTGGCCAAAACGTCTCGGTTGAGCAAAAAAAATTTTCAAATCGGTTTTTGACATTTTTCTCATACAGAAACTTGTATGCAATCCATGTAAATGACATATACGCACATGTAAGCCAAATAAGATGATATCCGATAGTCAAATAAGAGTTATACAAACCTGAAGCACTTAAGTCAAATAGATACAAATACCCCATACTTAGGACACATTGTCCTAATGGGTCAAATAAGAGTCAGGAGAACAAAGTACTCACCGAACAAACGCAGAAGTTCATAAAGAAAGAAGAAATAAGGTCCAGAATACGCTCAAACCTCCTCTGCTGGCGGCGGTGGTGGTGGAATGTAGGGGTACTGGGACGGATCAAAAGGATAACCCATCGTCTGCTGGAACTACAACATCATCATTTGTCGTTGATAGTGTTGGCTCTCCTTCATGCGCTGAGTCCATCCCTCAATAGATCTGCATTGTGCATCGAAGCGATGGGTGATTTTGATCCGCAGGGCTTGATATGAATCCATCCCCTGCCGCGTTAGATCATCAATCCTACTATGCGCCTCAGGATCACGACGGCGGCGGGCTCTCTGTTGGGGTGGTTGGGAATGTCAGCTGGAGGTGTAGACGCCTCTCTCTCATCCTCCGTTGCCTCGTCATCGAGATCAACGGTGGGAATGCTAGGTCCGCCGGTATCAGTACTGGTATCCATGGCTGCAGCTCCGCCAATGCCCTCACCATCTGCATATCCTCCTCCTGCCTCTCTAGCAACATCCTCCTGCATAATCGGGAACCAGACAGCAAACTAGTTCTCATGGTCATAGACCGAGAACTGGGAAAACCAGACAATACCTCTCGAGAACTTTGCTTCCCACGACATGGCTACACAGGGAGTGCCAAGACCACGGGGAACGAGGATACGCCGTGTAATGAACTCTTGTAAACCCAGCGGCTTCGCCGCCGCCACTAAAGTGCATCCCAAAAGGTCCAACCCCATATACGTAGTAATTTCAGTCACTAGGCCGCCACATCAGATATCTCCCTTCGCCTTCCCATTCACTCTGTGCGGATCCTCTGCAAGCATAGAAGCAAAATCCAGGATACCTCCAGTCACCATACAGAACATGTTGAAAAGCTCACCTTGTCGGACCTTCTAGGGCATCTCAGTACACGCCAGAAGCATCTCACTGAAGATCTGGTGAGCAATGCGGAAGGTTAGATGGTAGATAATATGCTCCCGAGAATCCCCAAGCTGTCATTTGTCACGGTGGGAGGTGACGTGAGTAATACCCTCCCAGAAACTGCGAGCTTGTGCTCGAGAAGCAAAGTCTATAGTTGTAGGGGGCGTGAAATCCAAAGATCTCCCCAAATTGCTCAAGGGGGACGATGTAGTTCTTGTTCAGCAACCGGTACTTGATTCCTCGGGTCTCTGGCATGTAGGTCACTGAGCTCAAAAACTCGAACGTCGGCTCTAGATAAGCCAACGTTCGGATAGCCATGAAGTTGTCCAAACCAACCACGGAGGCCATCTTCCTCAGGTCATCCACTACGTGTAAACACTCAAAGTCAGAAATGTTGACATATCTAGGGGAAAAAATCGGCCGGCCATAAATCCGGTCAAAATCCCTCTGAAATCGCTCACGGATCACTGGTACAATAGGTTGTGGAGGAGGGGAAGGAGAGGAATGTCGGGAAACGCTAGGCCTATCTCTAAGGGCTAGTTGGCGATAAGATATCCTCAAATTCTCCATAACTAAAAATCACCTCGGTTGCTCTCAAAAACACCTCGGCCGAGACACAGCAGATCCAACCAAGGTGAAGTACTACTTCGATCGAGGCTCAAAAACTGTAAGATTTTCCCCCAAATTTCACTACCACTTGCTTCCTATGGAGTACTTATACACTTTTCAACAACAACCAACAGCAAACAAACACAAATCTGTGCAGAATCGAGAAAAATGAACCAAGTTAGGGTTTGGAGCGAAATACCCAAAATGCGCAGATTGTAGTAAATTTTTGTGTTGTTTGATGCTTGAAATTTGTTTCTCGTGCTTCCCTCGATGATTTGGAGACAAGAATCGTAGCAAACGAGCAAGATTTGAGAATTTTGGAGTAAGGCGCAGCCGCGTTCGAGGTGAGAGCAAAGAGAGAAGAAGAGTTGTGAGAGAGAGAAAGTTAATCTCCTTTTATACCCCTCACAGAATTTGATTTCATCTCGGTCGAGGTGTTTCTGGACGGACCGAGGTGTTAGAGCGAGGTGGTTGTTAGATAGCGGCACCTCGGTTGGCGAAGAACATCTCGGTCGAGGCGCTCTGACAACACCCGAGATATGTCTCGGTCAAACTCCATTTTCTCAATTTCTCGAACATCAATTCTTCCATGTAGTTCCTGAGTTGTAACTTCTTCTTGGAGAACACCTAATTCCTGTTGAAGAGGGCACACAAAACACAAGCAAACTATCTAAACTAAACTAGAGAAGGGAAAAGAAAGAAATACCTTGGGTTGCCTCCCAAGAACCGCTTGATTTAAGGTCGCTAGCTGGACCGTACTTCACTCTCAAGTAAGGTGTAGAGGTACAATCTTCTAAGCTGGAACTTCCGGTTGATACTTCTCCAACCTATGACCGTTGACCTTAAAGCTTCCTCTAACTTCACCCCATACTTCAACTGCACCATAGAGAAAGACATTTCTCACAACGTAAGGTCCCGCCCATCTAGATTTTAACTTACTTGGAAAGAGGCGGAGGCGGGAGTTGAAGAGTAGAACAAGATCCCCTTCTTTAAGCTCCTTAGGGATGATATGCTTGTCATGCCATTTCTTCGTCCTTTTCTTGTAGATTTTGGCATTCTCATAAGCATTTAAGCGCAGCTCCTCTAACTCATTAATATCCAAAAGCTTCTTCTCTCCCGCTTCCTTGATGTCGAAATTTAGCATTTGATAGCCCAATATGTCTTGTGCTGCAGCTCAACGGGAAGATGACAAGACTTCCCATATACCAAATTTTAATGGGTAGCGCCAATGGGAGTCTTGAATGCGGTCCTATAAGCCCAAAGAGCATCGTCCAATTTCATGGACCAATCCTTCCTTGTCCTTGAAACGGTCTTCTCCAAAATAGCCTTGATTTCTCTATTAGAGATATCCACCTGCCCACTAGTTTGAGGATGATAAGGGGTTGCTACCTTATGGGTCACCCCATACTTTGTTAGAAGCCCCTTGAACTTCCGGTTGATGAAATGTGTCCCTCCATCGCTGATGATGATTCGCGGTGTCCCAAAACGTGGAAAGATAGTTCTATTGAAGAACTTCACAACCACCATGGTGTCATTAGTGGGAGAAGCAATGGCTTCCACTCACCTAGAGACGTAATCAATTGCTAAGAGAATGTAGAGGTTCCCTGTGAATGATGGGAAAGGTCCCATAAAATCAACTCTCCACACATCAAAGATCTCGACCTCTTGGATATTTTTTAGTGCCATCTCGTTCCGCCTAGATATATTCCCTGTTCTTTGGCATGCATCAAAAGAGACAACAAACGCTTGCACATCCTTAAATAAAGTAGGCCAAAAGAAACCGGAACGTAATACCTTAGCACACGCTTTGTGAGCGGTAGCATGTCCTCCACAAGGAAGTGAGTGGCAATGCCTTATAACACTAGCGGTCTCATCCTTCGGAACGCATCGTCGAAGCATTCCATCTAGGCCTCTCTTAAAGAGTAAACGTTCGTTTCCAATAGTAGTGGTGTACGTCTTTGAAGAATTTTTTCCTTTGAGCGTATGTCAATCCCGGAGGTATTTCCTGACAAACAAGGTAATTAACAATATCAGCATACAAAGGCTCTTTACCATCAGAAACTTGGCGAAGCCAATGCTCCACCAAATGCAAATGTTCATCAGGGAATGGATCATCAATGGATAGATCGTCCTTCTCGAGGCATCTAGGGTTAGACCGAGGTGGTGAACCGAGGTGATCTTCAACTGACCCCATCTCGCTTGCTTTAGGTACTGTCTTGATCGTGGACCGAGGTGATGGGCCGAGGTGATCTTTAGAGAAAGGCACATCGCTTGCTCCAGAAACCATTTCGGTCGAGGTATTGGAAGGGTGACCGAAACCTATTGTGCTTTTCGTCTCTTGAATGAGTTTGTCGAATCCAGCTCCTAGATCCGCTTCCAATGCTTCCAAGCAACGTACATTTGCATCACACAAAACATCTACACCTTCCTCCATCATACTAAAACTCAAAACTTTCTCAAGAGGATCTTTAACTAGGATAGAGCTCACCAATTTTCGAGAATCTTCTTCATCATAGATGTTGAAGATATCATCTTCCAAGGGTTCTCCATTCATTGTGGTAAAGAGAGAAAACTCCACATGATCTTTACCAATATTGAATGAAAACTTGGCATTCTTACAATCAACATTGTAACCCGATGTTGCAAGAAATGGTCTTCCGAGAATGATGGGAATAGGATAATCTACAGGAATGTCCAACACAACAAAGTCTATAGGTATGTAGAAATTACCTAGCTTGACGGGAATGTCCTCTAGGATTCCAATGGGACGATTAATGGAACGATCTGCCATGTGTAAAGTCATCTTTACGGGCTTGGATCTCCAAGACCGATCTTCTCACAAAGTTCTAGAGGAATGATGCTCACACTAGCTCCTAGATCATAAAGTGCATAATAAGTCACATCCCCAACTTCGATGAAAATGCAAAATGAACCGGGATTTCTCAACTTGGCGGCATGTTCTCATTCATGATTTGAATGAGCTCCGAAGATCTAGAGGTCATCCGCACTTCTCCGAAGTCTTCCAGCTGTCTCTTCTTGACAAGATCACTTTCAGAAACTTCCCATAGGCGGGCATCCCTAGGATAGAATCAATGAAAGGGATGTTAATATGTAGCTTATTCATAAGGTCAAGAAACTTACCAAAGTGTTTGTCTAGATGTGCCCGTGCCCTAGACTGAGGGAACGGGAGTGGAGGTTTGTAAGCTGGTGGTGGAACATAGACATCAAGCTTCTCTTTCGCTTTCTGGGGCTCCATCTCGGTTGGCACCTCGACCGAGGTATTCTTCATCTCGTCGTGGTCCGACCGAGGTACTGGATCAGTTATCTTCAATCCACTTCGTGTGGTGATTGCCAAGAATTTCCCTTTCGGGTTATTCTTTGTCCTTCCTGGGAGTTTACCCGGATCTCTTGGTGCTTCATTAGCCTTGTTGAAAACTTGATGTTCTAAGGCTTTTTGTGCCTTCGAAAATGTGTTCATAGAATTCTCCATAGCATTGAATTTGGTCATGATAGCTTCCAGCACAATGTCCGTCTTCTCCTTAGATTGTTGGGATGAGCTTGATGACGGCTCTTGACTCTTCGATGGAATAGAAGAGGAAGATGGGGGAGTTAGAGCACTTGTAGCATGAGAATAAGGGTTACCGGCCAAGTATCCAGCATCTTGCTCCTTGGATGCTACTTTTGTTTGAGCTAATAAAAGCTCCTTCAAAGCTTTGCTTTATTGTTGAGCGTAGTGAGTTGAGCAACGCTTGAACTAGTAAGATTCAAATCTAGAAATCCAACTCGCTTCGCTCAATCTTCAGCCCTTTGTGGGAGTACTTCTCCATGTGTAAAGCTTGCTTCTCAACAAACTCCCAGGCTTCATCAACTAGTGTATCCACAAAAGTGCCAGCAGAAAGTGATTGGAGTTTGAATTAAGTTTCCTCATCCAACCCCTTAAAGTAGATCTCTAGCAACTCAATCTTTGGAATCCCATGGTGAGGGCAATCCAACAAAAGGTCCTTGAACTTTTCCCATGACTTGAACAAACTTTCTCTATCCTTCATGACAAAAGCATTAATCTTACCCCTTAACTCCACAGTTTTTTAGGGGGAAAGAACTTAGTGAGAAACTCCGTAGTCATCTCTTCTCATGTGTTAACTCTTCAAGACGGAAGAGATTGATACCAAGCAAGCGTCTTGTCTTTCAAAGAGAAGTAGAAAGGCCTTAGCTTGTAATTGTTGTTCTCCACTCTTGATGGTCTCAAAGTCTCCATAAGAATCTCATAGTGTTGCAAGTGTTGATGTGGAGATTTTCTTTCCATGCCTTCAAATTGACATTGTCGAATCATTGTGAGGACTTGAGGTCGAAGCTCATAATCATGCTCAGCTGAATCTCCTAGATTAACTCCGGGACGCCGCTCTTGTTGATTCGGGTCCATCCTTTGACCTAGGGTTTGCGGTGCTCCAGCGAATAGGTTACCTCAGTAAACCATAGCCGGCAACCAAGGTGGTAGTGGAATCTCGGCCGGTGCAACTTGGTTAGGATCCGGCCTCGGTCCAACAACTGGGTTCGGTCGAGGTCGTATGTGTGCCTGCAATTCGGCCATGTCAGCTCGGATCTCTTTTATTCTTGCACGAGCCTCCTCTCTCTTCCTTTGTAAAGCTTCATTACTCAGCCGAAGTTGATCTAATACGTCCTTTAATTCAGCTTCAAGATCTCGATTATCTTGGTCAACAATCTTAGCTTCTTTCAATGTTCTTTTGTATGTCTTTTCTGGTTCAGGATCGTAAGGAACGATTTCTTTCCCAGTACGAGTTCTTCGCATAAACCTAAAGAAAGATCTTGCGAAAGCACTCAAGTAAAGTAATCAATAGCAACAAGGGAATCAGCCCTAAAAGACAATCAAAAACCGGAATTGGTCTTGAACAAGTCCCCGGCAACGGCACCAAAAACTTGTTCGCTGTCAGATGTGTGTGTAAATGTGAACGATATAGCTTTAAATTTATAATCTAAAATATAAGCCTGAAACAATATGCGAACCCGTAGTGTACGGATCAATTGTAATAACTTCCAATACTCCAGGGTCAAACACAAGGACTATGGTGAAACAAAGCACGGTATATCAGGTTGTCAATCAAAAGAAAGCAACAAAACGAAGATAACAAAGATGATTTAATAATTGTAATAACTGCCTCACTTGCGGTCTTCTTCTCCCTTTCGCGGCTGTTCTTCCTCCTTCCAAGCCCGTGTCTTTTCTTGGTGAGTTCCCTCCCTTGAGAATCTGTTCATAGTTGATTGTTACGCTAGGAAATAGCACAAAAAGCTTTACATTTATAAACTCGAACTAAAATCCTAATCTACCTAGCGAAACCCGCAGTGTACGGGTCGTTTTGTAGAAAGGAAAGTATTCCGAGGTCGAACACAAGGACTGAGGCGAAATCAAGTCATTCAATGATCAAAGATAGTGCAAATCTAGTCTAAGAAAAGATAAAGAAATAAAGAAATGAAAATCTAAATGTTTTTGGTGGGTTTTTAGGTGATCAATCAAGGATCACAATTCATGCAAAATGAACAATCAACTATGCTAACAAATCAACGAAAACAAACAAGTAACGCAAGCACAAACTATGTGATCAAAGAGAGAAAAGTGGATTCTAGAGGTCAAGATTTCCGGTTATGGCATTGGACTCAAGGTTCTAAAGATTCTAAGGACAAGGCTGCGGTGTTGGGAAAGGGTGTTTCTCTAATGGAAGCAATTGCCGGGTAAGTGTCATGCTTCACTAATCCCGCACCAAACTCCTATCATCGGGTAAGTCTCAAGGAGGTAAAGTTGGGAATTCTACACAAACCGGACACTACTTAAGGGGCAAACCTCTCCTTACCGGGTAAGTCTCGGAAAAAGTAAGTCTCAAGTAATAATCCTAGCAGACTCAATCCAATAGCGGCTTGTGAGGCTCACTACTACCTAGAATTCATCATCTTAGGTATCTAAGATCGGAAATCATCGGGTAGATCTCTTCCCTCACTTAGATTGGTAGCATTAGGTGATCCTAAGCTAAATTAGGCTTAATAAACACTAGGATTTAAACAACCAAACACCCTAGCATGCAGATTTATCATTTAGAGAGCAACAGAAGAATAAATCGGTCTGTTCTACAGATAAATCGGCCGATTTATCTGATGAACTGGTCGATTTTTCCTTCTGTTGTGAGTTTCGTGCATATAAATCATCCTAAACTGACATTTAAGCCCATCCTATCATCACCCTAGCCATAACCATCAATCCATCACTCTAAAATCACAAGAAACTAGCCAATAATATGCATATCAAGATCCGAAATCATCAAACAAGCAAACATGGTGTTCATAGATGAGTAATGAAAGATGAGTAAGCAAAATCAATAAATCTCAGCCAAATCCAAGTTGTAGCAAGACTTACAAACTCTAAAATGAAGATGCAAAACGTTCTTAACAATCCTTGCGATTAGTTCTTCAATCCAAGACTACAAAATCACTCAAAATCACTCTAAACTCTTAGAATGGTGTTCTTCTTCTTCCTTCAATCCTTGAGAGCTTTTCTTCTCCTCCAATCTTCTTCCAAGATCAAAATGAGCTGTCAATGAGAGTGTGGGAGAGGAGAGATGCCCAGCAACCACCTGAGGGACCACTTATATTCTCCACCAAGAGCAAGGACGGGCAAGAGATCGTGGGACACGTGGCTTTAAGCTGTCAAAGGCCTAAAAATCGACCCAGGGCAATAAATCGGCCGATTTAGCTGCTTGCTGGTCCGATTTTCTTCAGCAGAAACTTGTTATGCTCGTTTAGCCATGAGTTGATCCATTGCTTGCACCAATAGTGGTCTTTGTGTCCTTTGTTGCTCCAATTATGCTCCTCCAAAGCTTTGGATGTGTACCATCATGAGGCTTGGCCCTCAAATGTATCAATTAACGTCCAATAGATCCCCGAATTACCTATAAAACCGATAAAAGGTAGTGTAGACGTCTTTTCTAGAAATGTGCATGAATTGAGCGAAGACGTCATGAATCAATGCCAAAACTTGTACGAATGAATGAGAAATCTATCTAAGTGACTACCTAATCCTAAGTCATAAATCTTGTTATCATTGATCTTAGAGAGTGTTATGATAGTATCATGCTAGGTTTGCACCTAGGATAGTTGAGAATGACAAGTAGTGTCTTGTACCTTAGGTGAGTGTTCGAGGATCTTGATATGTCCTAAGGCTTGATGTTGTATGTTTTTGAGTTGGTTCTTAGGATGAGAGTATGGCTGCCTTGAGAGGCTTGTGGGGTTGGAGATTGTACGTTTATGGTTGTGAGGTTGTGGGCTAGGATATGTGTATCCTAGCATAGAGTGGTTACCGATGAGTTTGTTGAGACTAGGTATGTTTACCCTAGTATGTGTTACAGGTTTTGATGGTGAGTGTTCGCTCTCAAACGTGTGTGTAAATGTGAACGATATAGCTTTAAATTTATAACCTAAAATATAAACATGAAACAATATGAGAACCCGCAGTGTACGGATCAATTATAATAACGGCAAATACTCCAGGGTCGAACACAGGGACTATGGTGAAACAAAGCACGGTATATCAGGTTGTCAATCAAAAGCAAACAACAAAACGAAGATAACAAAGATGATGTAGTAATCAGATAAAGGAACGCATATTCTAGAGGTCAAAGCATCCAGTTAAGGTTCCGACTCAAGATCTTAAAGGATAACGCGGGCAAAGCTGAGGTTTGCAAGGGAAGGTATTTCTAAGGTGGGAATAGATCACCGGGTAAGTCTCACTACTCAGTATCTCAAGCCAAAGATCCTCTCACCGGTAAGTCTCAAGGAACTAAGGAAAGGAACTATAATCTCAAACAAACACGCCACCTAAGGGGATAGAACTAACCTTTACTAGGTAAGTCTCAGGCTAACTGACAAAGGTAGGACGAAGGTACACTCAAACCCTAATAAAGGATAAACCTTTATTACCTAACACTCATCATCATAGGTATACAAGTAAAGGAATCACCGGGTAAGTCTCATCCTAGGCTTGCGTATGGACCACGAAAAGGTGCAACAAGGATAGGATTTGGCAAACTATATCCTAAACTCAGGTATGGATCAGATAAGGTCACGCCTTGCTCAATTAATATCCAATCTCGGTCGAGATATTCTATGAACCGACCGAGGTGAGGTTCAGTTAAGGTTTGGCGCGAGCTTTCAGGGTCCACTAAGGTAAAGGCTCATTCTTTCATCGTCTTTCCCACAACCTTCAGCCAATCACCCTAGAATCGCACAAAAATTTAGCCAATAATCATCATGATAATAACAATCAAATATATATATGAAAAGAAGCAATATCCAAACAAGAAAACCTTAACACAAAGGTCTCAATAATCACTCAATCAAACAAACAAAACAATCCAAACAATCAGCAAACTGTGTTCCTCGATAACAAACAAAAAGACAATAATCAAGGATCCTAAGAAAACCTTACAACTTCTTTCAAAAAGCCTTCAACTTTTACTTCAAAACTATCTTCCTTCAACTTCCTTCCTTCCTTGGAATATCTTCAATCTTCCAAACTAATCAGTTAACCAACCATTCTTCCATCCAGAAAATGTCTTCCAATTTATAGGAGAATCACTTGCCAAAAATAAAAGATCTTATGGGCCATGGGCCGTGCGTCTCGATCCAAGTGATTTTGGAGTCAACAAGGTGAATCACGGGTACGTACACATCTCTCAAAACTGGTCCAAAATCAAACTTTTGTCCAACTTCCATGGTTCCTATGCCTTTCATGTACCTCCTCAATGCTCCATAATGTAACTCCAATGACTCCTTAGATCCCTTGGCTCCATACCGTTCCAAAACCTTCCATTTTCCTTACAATTACAATAAAACTAGGTATAGACCTCGATTCTTGCAAATGTAAACAAAACAACATAATGATCAAGAATGTACGTCCATGCATGTAGATTTATGAAGATAAAACGACCAAACCAATCCCAAAACATAGACTATAATGCATGCTATCAGTGAGATCATAGGGACTAGAAGTCTAAGGACTTCTAGCTCGTGTTGAGTGTGATGTGAGCATGAGGGATTCTAGGATGCGGTCCTAGAATGTGAGTCAAATGATCTTGCGTTGATCATTTGTGTAGAAGTCTTAGACTTCTTGAGTTAAGTGATTTGTTGATATAGTTATCTTCTTGTGAGCAAGTTGTAGACTGCTTCCCAAGGGAAGCAAGAGTGTTGTGAGTTTTGTGTGGCGATGAGGTAGGTCTCCGGATTTACTTAGCTCGTATTCTACGTATTAGCATTGATGTGTGTTTGGTGGTGTGTGTTTATTGTTTATGTTATCACAACTAAACTGGTAATAGGACCACCGACATTTATATTATTTTGGCCCAAGTGTATGATAACGGGCGGTTACAACTTGTCTAGCTCTCGCGAGAGCTAGGAGGTTCTTGGCGACTATCTTGTGATTGTAGACGTTCGGATGCATAAGTATCATCCCATGCCGGTAAGTAGGAACCAAGGCGAGTTTCGGTGACTCTCGCATCATAACCTAAGTTGAATTAGAACATGATATGACTTAATAATATAAAGATAATAAACCGGACTTGTGTGTTGCAGCATGTTGCGTGTTATGATGATTTACTTGTGTTTGTGCCTTTCACCTTGATTCTAATGCCTTGAATATTAGCTAACGGTTTTATACCGATGTTGTAGTTGCCTTGCAGGTTAGGATTGCGGCCAAGTGATCTGGAAGGATGGGCAGTCGGGGTTCCGTACATTTTAGGATGGGTTTGGTTGAGAGTCGTGTATCTTGTATATTTTTATTTTGTATGTCGCCTTTGGCCTTTAGAGTTGTATCTCGGTTAGAGTCTTCCGTTTGTTTACTTCCGGGAATCATATCATTTGCATAAAAATGTATTTTGGTTTTGGCCTTTATTTGTGTCTTGTTGCAAGATTCGGTGAAATTGTTGTCAGGCTAAGGGTCAGAGCCCATTGTGAGGTCTTCGCCCGTAGCATCCCGAGTCCTGCGGAATCGGGGTGTTACATTAAAGTTATGCAGCCGAGATCTTCTCTTCAAATGCCTATCTTCTCCAACAAGATTTTATAGTTGGTTGGTCGTTTAAGATCTTCTCCCTTGGATCTTCTATGTTGGTTTGTTGATTGTTGTAATAAGTCTTAGTCTGATCTTCCTTTGTAATAGCATCCAAGACCTGCACATATTTAACAAACAAGCCAAGACAAGTAATCTAGAAATATAATCGATATTTGTTAGTTTATAAAACATCAATTATATGTTAAGTCTTCCATCATTTAAATAAAACAATTAATATCAAAGATGGAGTTATAAAAAAACAAAAACTTCATAACAAAGTATCGAGTGTAAGAGCCATAGTCTTTTAGAGAACATGCGCCTCAGTTGAGACGCATGTGTTGAGCCCTGCATGAGCTGTCCCTGCAGCTAGACCACCGTCCCCTACGTCATTCCTGGACCGCCCCTGCGCCTGGTGAGTCGCCGCCCCTGCGTGTGGAGTTGCCGCCCCTATGCCTCCCTGTGTCCGGCTCCTACGTCTTCCTTGTCACGCAGGTGCGTCTTATTCAGGGCTTGCCTAGGATGGCATGGACCCTTTCCTTTCCTAGTGTGAGTGGTTTAGTAGTATGCTAGGCATGGGCATGAGGATAAAATGAGGATGATCATGATATCGGTATGTGCCGGTTATGGCTTTGAGGATTTGTAGGTCGTGAGGCTTATAGGTTGATTATGATCCTTATAGATCCCTTAGGTCTAGGTGTGACCCCTTGGATTGATAGGAGATTTGATATATCTCTATGCCTTGTTATTAGGCAGTGTTGTTATCCGGATTGAGGTTGATCGTGGTTGGGAGTATCAGAGGTTGAGGTAAGTCCATAGGACTTACTTAGCTACCATCCTTATATTAGGTGTATGCATGAGTGGTGTGTGTTATATGCTTCATAGCATGCGATATCGATTATTACCGAACTATGTTTTATTGATAGCCCCCTTGCAGTGGCACTGATAACCATTCCCTTTCATCTTGTAAGCACTTTTGGAGGTTCTCTGAAGTCAGGCCAAACTGGTATACGGGATGGGCACTTCACCAATCACATAGGGTACACGGGTAGTGCGTCGATACTACTACAGCTGCCTATAACACCCAGAGGCGAGGATGATACGTTCCTCGTGTCACATAGTTTCATATATATATACGATTTCAGTGGATGACCTTATATATAAAGATAATTAAAATGGGTAAATGTTTGACACCATGATTATGTGTTTATGATTCCATGACTTGTGTTTGTGTTTGTGCTTATGCATTATCTTATATACGAATGGTTAGCTAACAGTTTTATACCGTGTTGTAGACGCTTTGCAGGATAGGAGGACTGTAGAGAGATCCGGCAGGGTGACTAGCCGAGGACTTCCGTACATAGGTGTTGCATGAGCTTTTGGGGATGTTTGTACATGTTGGATATGTTGTTGTTGTTTTACACTTGGCTATGATTTTGTATACTCTTTTGTTATATAATTGTATCGTTTTATATATTTATTTTTATATTTGTCGGTGCCTTGTTGTAAGATTCATTGAACTTGTTGTCAGGCTAGGGTCAGGATCCACTGTCAGATCCTAGGTTATGTGACGCCCCGAGTCTCGCAGATTTGGGGTGTTATAGAGTTGGTATCAGAGCCTTAAGTTGACAATAATGACACTTGTAATCTGCAATAAAGGTCAAATAGATAAATAAACAGAACCCGAAAGAGGTCTGACGTTTTCAAAGGATTTTTGGTTTTAAAACTATGTATACAATGTTTTGGGATACAATGTACGGGAAGTCGTCGCATCTGTTGTGGATCTCAGTAGTATAGATACGTATATATATGTATTATTGATTATATGTGGACGTGTTATATATATATATAGAGAGAGAGAGAGAGAGAGTATAGATAATATGAGAACATGCTTATCGTGTAATCATGAGAGCAGATTCGTAATTATTATTAGTTTTGTTACGAAGGTGTCATATCGTTTAATGTATTATTCGTAGTTATTGTTGATTGAGTTGATTATTCGTAGTTATTGTTGGTTGAATGGATTGTTCCTAATTATTATTATTCGTAGTTATTATTAATTATGATATCTACTCTAAATCTCAACCCTTAATACTCACCATCCGACGGTCTAAGATTGTTCTCATGATTACACGATAAGCCTGTTCTCATGGGATTTGCACCCTATATGTATATATATAGCCTTATAAGTTAGGTGTGCATACCCCGTAGATGGCTCGGACTAGAGCAACTTCTGCTATGGGCCGGGTAGAGGCAGACCATCTCTTCCTTCGGTAGTGATAGGACAGGGATCAGTTCCCATTGCTGACCCGCCAGTGGCGGAGGATGTTCATGAGGAGATTGCTGAGAGCGTCGTTCCAGAGACTAGGAGCGGTGGATCTACGAGACAGCGAGCCCAGTCAGATGACTCGGATCGTGTCTCTATGAGGGGACCAGAGTTGCGCGCATATATCAGACGAGTGGAGGAGGCTACCAGAGTAGGTAGACGTGCCCCGAATATGCCAATACAGGAGAGATCTTTTGAGATGTCCTAGGGAGCTACTCAAGTGCCAACTATGCCGACACGTGCTGCTGAGACTGTTAGAGCTCCAGAGGAGTATAGAGGGCCTCGACCAAATACTTGGTTGAAGGCATTTCATCAGCTAGGAGTATCACCTTTCTCTAGGAAGGTGGAATTGGAGACACAGGTCTGGATTGGACATGTGGACTCAGCTCTTGAGTTTATTAGATGTCCAAAGGACAGACGGATAAAGTAGTACAGACTCTACTCTAGGACCTAGCTCGGTAGTGGTGGAGGACCATGCGGGGTCAAACCACTAGCTATGAACAGATAAGGATCATGATCAAAGAGCATTTTTGCCCGGCCTCATTGAGGAGGGAGAAACTGCAGGACTTTGTGGAGGCGGATTTTAAGGATGTGCCAATAGTAGATGCCATCAGTCATTTCTAGAAGGAGCTGGCATTGCTGAGCCCAACTGCACCTTCTGAGGACCAGCACGCGTATCTGTTCTCGCGCCGATTGAGGGAGAATACAAGTTCTTACATGGCGGGTTTCCATTACGAGTCCTTGATAGATTATCAGGACCAGGCCTCAACTTATGAGCGTGAGTGGGCCAGTCAGAGGAGGACTTCTCAAACGGGATGGTCTGAAAAGAGACAACGGACTGGGCAGACCAATGGCGTTGGTGGAGCTTCATGTTCTGGGCGGAGCCAGAGACGCTAGAGTTACCCCTCATCTGAACCGGTTGCAGAAAAGGGACGACAGTGTTTCAACTGTGGCGATCCTAGACATATACGACCTGAGTGTACGAGGCCGCTAGTGACTTGCTTCACTTGTGGAAGACCAGGTCATGGAGTTTTCTTCTGTAGGAAGAGTGGAGCTACATCGTATCAGGGTTCTTCCCCTGCTAGTGTGGCAGGAGGTGGGCTAAGGCCACCCCAGCAGCAGATACAGGGACAGCAGAGAGTCCCAAATCGTCCTTCTACTCAAGGATCTGCTCCCGGATCGAGTAGAGGCAGAGGTCGTGGTGGGAGTACCACTGACACTAGAGGAGTTTGTAGTGATGCAAGTTGGGCTTACGGACCCAATATGGACACTACGAGTTTGTAGTGATGTAAGTTGGGCTTACGAATGCCCCAGCTATTTTCATGGAGTTGATGAATAGCATCTTCATCGACTTCCTAGATTAGTTTGTGGTGGTCTTCATAGATGATATCCCGGTGTACTCTCGTAGTAGAGAGGAGCATAGAGGACACTTGAGGATTGTGTTGTGAGTTTTGCAAGATATAGAGTTGTACGCCAAGCTCTCTAAGTGCGATTTCTGGATGTCAGAGGTAGCATCCTTGGGTCATATCGTTTCCACCAAGGGAAACAAAGTTTATCCGGCGAATATTGAGTCCGTAGCAGCATGGACGACACCGACGAACGTCAAGGAAATGCATAGCTTCCTTGGCCTAGCCGGCTATTACCGACACTTTGTGGAGGGATTTTTTGTGATTACCCGTCCACTTACGAGTTTGCCGAGGAAGACTACCAGATTTGTATGGTTTGAGCAGTGTGCCCAGAGTTTTGAAGAGCTGAAGAGGCACTTGACTTTTGCTCCTATCTTGGCACAGCCAGAGGGTACTGAGGATTTTGTGGTATACAGTGATACATCCAAGCTAGGCTTGGGATGTGTGTTGATGTAGAGGGGTAGAGTTATTGCATATGCGTCTAGACAATTGAAGACGTGTGAGGAGAACTACCCGACTCATGATTTGGAGTTGGCAGCGGTAGTTCATGCTTTGACAATTTGGAGACATTACCTACAGGTAATGTCTTCACAGACCATAAGAGTCTGAAGTATATTTTTACAAAGCGGGAATTGAATAACCGCCAGCGTAGGTGGCTCGAGTTGATCAAGGACTTTGACCTTGAGATTTTGTATCATCCAAGGAAGGCGAACGTTGTTGCCGACGCCCTGAGTAGGAAGACACCTCGAGAGAAGGCAATTGCGAGACTGATAGTTCACCCTCAACTACGGAGAGATCTAGCTTGGCTAGAGTTTGACATCTAGTTTCCTGATGAGGATGCCCAGTTATACACTTTAGAGGTTCTACGTGATTTGTTGGGTGAGATCCAACAGAAGCAGGGGACCTGCCCGACCCTGATGAGGATTCGAGAGAGGATGTCTCATGGTGAGGTACCATATTTCTCCATAGGAGTAGATGGAGTGATGAGACGCCGAGATCGCGTTTGTGTACCCGCTGATGTGGAGCTAAGACAGAGGATTTTACAAGATGCTCATTGTACACCTTACTCAGTACATCCATGTACGAGTAAGATGTACCATAATGTGAGACGATCATATTGGTGGGGAGGGTTGAAGCCCGATGTGGCCAGATTTGTGGCCTAGTGTGCGACCTTTCAGCAGATCAAGATAGAGCATTGCAGACCTGGAGGTGAGCTCCACCCACTGCCAGTACTGCAGTGGAAGTGGGAGGACTTCTCCATGGATTTTATGACTAGATTGAGGCCTAGTAGGAGCTTTGATGTTATTTGGGTTGTTGTTGATAGACTGACGAAGACTGCATGTTTCATCCCTATCAGGGAAATGTGGTCAGTGAGCAGATTGCTTAGGAGTACACTAGGCAGATAGTAAGACTTCATGGTGTACCGAGGACGATTGTCTCAGATCGAGATGGGCGATATACCTCGAGGTTTTGGCAGCTGATTCAGACAGCTTTGGAGACAAGTCTACACTTTACGACTGCGTTCCACCCTCAGACGGATGATCAGTGATAGAGGACCATCCAGACCCTTGAGGATATGCTACGAGCTTGTGTGTTTGATTGGAGACAAGTGTGGACATATCATCTCCCACTATTTGAGTTCTCATACAACAACAACTGGCATGCATCGATTGGGATGGCCCCATATGAAGAACTGTATGGGCGTAGATATCGTATACCGTTGTGCTGGGATGAGCCTAGTAGAGTTAGTGGTTTAGCACCTAATCAGGTATAGGATGACATGGCTCGAGTAGCGCTGATCAGAGAGAGGATGTTGGTTGCACAAAGTCGCCAGAAGTCGTATGCAGACAAGAGGCGTCGACCTCTAGATTTCAGAGTTGGAGCACATGTCTGGCTGAGAGTATCTCCGACACGAGGCATAAGACGTTTTGGCATAAAGGGGAAGCTGAGTCCCCGATATGTCAGTCCTTTTGAGATATTGGACAGAGTTGGGAGGGCAGCATACCGATTAGCTTTGCCTCCAAGGTTAGAGGGTGATCATTATGTATTCCACGTGTCTCAGCTGAGAGAGTAAATACCAGATCCGAGACACATTGTGAATTATGATGACTTGGTTGTTGAGCCGGACCACACTTTTGTTGAGCATCCAATTGCAGTCCTAGAGCGAGGTATGAGACGCCTGCGTTCGAAGGACTTTCCCATGTTGAGGATACAGTGGTCGAAACGAGGACATGATGAGGCTACATGGGAGACTGAGGACAATATCTAGAGGAACTATCCCGAGTTTTATGCCGAGATAGATGCACCTGTAGGCTCGATGAGTAGATCTTAGTGCTATCTTGGTGAGTGTTGTGATTATGTGCTTATATGCCTTGATGGGTTTATTTCGTGCTAGCTATGATGTTATATGATCTTATTAGATCTTGATGTGCTAGCTCGAGTTATAATTATAGCTGGAAATGGTTCTTTCCTCCATGTTATTTGGATGCGATTAGGATCTAGTTGGAGATGGTTATTCCTCCATTCTATTTTTGATGGACATAGTTTCACTGGAGATGTTTTTCCTCCATGCCTTGTGTTATGAGTATGATATGGCTAGAGATGTGTTTCCTCTATGCCCTATGATGTGATTATGGCAAGAGATGTGTTTCCTCTATGCCTTGTGATGAGATTATAGGCTGGCAAGATATGGTTTTCCTCTATGCCATTGGAGAGTATATTGATGTTATTGCTGGAGATGGTGATTCCTCCATGCATGTGTATGAGGTTATAGAATGATATAGGTTGTGACCTTTTGAACGGAGATGCGATACCTATGGGTCCGAGAGGGTTTGAGATTTTGCAAGTTTCGAGACGAAACATGTTTTTAGGGGGTGCGATGTAAGAGCCTTAGTCTTTTAGAGATCCCGTGTCTACGCCTCAACAGAGACGAAAGTGTTAAGCCCTGCCTGAGCCGCCCCTGCGGCCAGACCACCGCCCCCTGCGCCACTCCTGGACCGCCCTGCGCCTAGTGAGCCGCCACCCCTGCGTGTAGAGCTGCGCCCCTGCGCCTCCCTGTGTCCAGCTTCTGCGTCTTCCTTGTCACGCAGGTGCGTCTTATTCAGGGCTTGTCTAGGATGGCATGGACCCTTTCCTTTCCTAGTGTGAGTGGTTTAGTAGCATGCTAGGCATGGGTATGAGGATAGAATGAGGATGATCATGATATCGATATGTGCTACTTATTAGGTAGTGTTGTTATCCGAATTGAGGTTGATCGTGGTTGAGAGTATCAGAGGTTGAGGTAAGTCCGTAGGACTTACTTAGCTACCATCCTTATATTGGGTGTATGCATGAGTGGTGTGTGTTATATGCTTGATAGCATGCGATATCGATTATTACCAACCTATGTTTTATTGATATCCCCCTTGCAGTGGCAGTGATAACCTTTCCCTTTCATCCTGTAAGGAGTTTGGGAGGTTCTCTAAAGTCAGGCCAGACTGGTATACGGGATGGGCACTTCACCACTCCTTAGGGTGCACGGGTAGTGCGTTGATACCACTCCATCTGGCTATAGCACCTAGAGGCGAGGATGATATGTTCCTCATGTCACATAGTTTCATATATATATATATATATATATATATATATATATATATATATGTATATATACAATTTGAGTGGATGACCTTATATATAAAGATAAGCAAAATGGGTAAATGTGTGACAGCATGATTATGTATTTATGATTCTATGACTTGTGCTTGTGCTTGTGCTTATGCATTATCTTATATACGAATGGTTAGCTAACAGTTTTATACCGTGTTGTAGATGCTTTGCAGGATAGGAGGACTGTAGAGTGATCCGGCAGGATGACTAGCCGAAGACTTCCGTACAAAGGTGTTGCATGGGCTTTTGGGGATGTTTGTACATGTTGGATATGTTGTTGTTGTTGTTTTACACTCGGCTAAAATTTTGTATACTCTTTTGTTATACAATTGTATCATTTTATGTATTTGTTTTATATCAGTCGGTGCCTTATTGTAAGGTCCAATGAACTTGTTGTCAGGCTAGGGTTAGGATCCATTGTGAGTTCCTAGCCCATGTGACGCCCTGAGTCCCGCAGATTTGGGGTGTCACATCGAGTATCTCACAAATATGTGAAACGGAATAATAAAATCAAAGCTCACTGAATTCGGCCTCCTAGGGATATATATAGCCGAGATTCCTAGAAAATATAAAAAATAAAAATAATCCTACAAGATAAAAATCAAATCTAAAAGATAATTTTAGAATGTTTAGAGCTTTAAAGGTATTAAAATAAAATAAATAATGACTAGAAGCATTTGAACTTTTCAAGTCGAGGCTTTCATTGAGATTTCCACACAATATTCCTCTTCACGCGATATTTCCAATTCACACGAGATTCCACTCAAGATTCTCCATTTTCACGAGATTCTCCAATGTATGATAATGTGACTACTAAAGACTTGGCCATAAATAGATCACTAATGGTCTCCTTAGAAATTAAGAATGTTAACAAGCTAGCAACCTCTCCTTGAAAGACTCTTGCTCTTAATCTAGTGATGGATCCATTTATAGTAGGAAGTGTTAGGGATGGTCTCTCATCATACTCTCCCTCTTGAAAAGGAATCGTCCTCAAATCATCACTAGATGAAAACTGACTCAAGTCTCCTCGTGGTGGCAACTCTGATTTCCTCTTCTAGGAGAGCCTTTCTTTCCTTAGATGCAACCAAGCCAGATCTCATGGCTTGAATAGTATCTCCTTGCGGTTTTATTTTCCTTGGGCACAACATGCATTCATTTCTCCTCTACTTACTCCTCTATAGGCAACGATTTAAGATAAAAAGTGTTAGGAAAAACAAATTGGCTACATAATCACTATAATCCAAGGATAGATAATGATGGGGAATCCTATAATCAGCAAACCTTATAGGTGGTGATAACACTACAACCTTAAAGATACAATTTCTTTCGTTCTTAGTTCTAGCTAACTCTTCAAGTAAGCTCACACTAATATCTCCTAATGAGATGGCAATAGACTCCATGGGCCAACATAGGTCATGAAATATACACCTGGATATGCTCATAATATTCCTCAAATATCCCATGAAAGTTCAAACTACATTCTGAAGCAATTGTGGTCCATAATAATATGTGGTCAACCTATCACAAAACTTGTACCTCTCCAAATGACCTTTATCAACCATAGAGGTCTTCTCCTTAATGAGAAACTTGAAATAACAACTAGGCATGCACACATGGTAAAACTTAATAAAGAACTCTCCAAACAAATTAAACTCATTCCTAAAATCCTCGAGCACACAATGCTTCAGAAAATCACCCAAAGTAGCATGTGCAGTACATCTACACTTAATATGCTTAACTCCTAGCACAATATAGTCTAAGATGGTGACTAACACAAACTTCCTAAAAAAGCCAATGATCATCACACTATCAATAGGAAATAAATAATGTAACCAATCTCTAAACCTCCTAGACAAGAAACTGAAATTGTTATCACAATTAGGAAACTTTAGACATGCTACTTTTAAATTCTCACCCAATGGGGTAAGTGAGTTGCCTCCCTTAAACATGGTTAGTTCTTGTTGCAAACACCTAGAAAGAACTTCTATGGGTAGATGCTCATCTTGTAGCTCTTCCTTTGAAACAAAAAGAACTATAACCGATTGGGGCAAGATTTCTGCACTAGGGCGAAATAATCTTGCACTAGGGCGAGATTTTGCACTAGGGTGAGGTTATTGAGTATTGGGGCGAGTTTGTTCTATCTCCGGGCGAGATTTTCCTCTCTTGTGGCGAGATTTCTTGTTGGGGCGAGTTCTTCTTATCTTGGGGCAAAATTTCTCACTGAGGCGAGATCTTTTTCTCCTGGAACGAGATATCTTGTTGGGGAAAGATCTCTCTACACTATGGCGAGGTTCCTTGCTAGACATGGGTGGACTATCATCACCGTAGTGATATGGCATCTCTAGTACATAAACTTTGTACTTTCCCTTATTTTTGATATTTTTAACTTGCAATCCTACAATAAAACTCACTCGCTTCCTCGTAAGCAACGGTGCAAGATTAACAAAGGTTGTGGGAAACAAATCATCAACAAAGTCATACTAGTTCAACGATAGATGTGAGCGGAAAATCCTAGAATTGGTAAACTCTATAGGTGATGGAACTAAAATCTCATCCTTAATATATTTCCTATAAGGATCTAACAATGCCATAACTTGAGTTTGCACCACGCGATTCTCTTTCGGTTTGCTCCTAGAGATCTTAGGATGCTCTATGATTTCCATTAAGGATAAAGTAAAAGGTAGCTCCGTAGTTAGAGGTTCTAGAGAGAAACCTAAAGATGAATGCAAGAGCTTAGATGTAGTATCACAATCAAGAGACTTAGAACATTCTAACTTAGATTTATTCACATTTAGCTCAAGATCATTCGCTCATGCTTATGCTCTTCACACTCAATAGTATCATCCAATGCAAACTCATGTGCATACAATTCATTACCATCTATTTCATGCTCATCACAATCAAGTTTATCTACTAAATTAGATTCATGTTTTATTTTTTCAATACTAATCATAACATGTAATACAATGTTAGATTCTGGCTTTAGCAATTCTAAGTGATTAAGCATTAAAGTAGAAGATTTAGAATTACCTTCCTTTGAAGTTTTGATAACCTAAACTGACGGTTTCTCTTTCCAGGGCTAGTAAACTCGTGATTCCAATGCGTTCAATTTGATGCAGACTTCTTCCATCTTGGATCTCAGTTGGGATCTCGGTTTAGAGGGGGCAAGATGTTGGGACCGAGATTCTAATTTTCCTATTCTGTTATGCTCTTGGTAAGGTCTAAATTGTTCATAATCTCGATCTTCCCTTGGATGTTGATTACGTCTAGGATAATCTCTCCACATGCTTTCGTCATTCCCATCCTCGAATCCTTGAAAATCATCAAGAAACTCCGGAATGTTAGGTGTATTATAACGAGGATTTGAATATATCATAACTTGCCCATGAGGGACTCTTGGAGGTGATTCCGGGGTTGTGGTTCTGAATGGAACAATCTTCCGTCTACTTCATACTTTGATCTCGGTTTGAAAACAAAATTATCGAATCCCAATTGGAAAGCGAGACTGTCAAATCTCGGTTGAGATCTCAACTGGGTGGGGGCAAGATTCTTTATTGGGGTAAGATCCTAGTGTTCTTACCCTCTCGTTTACGTTTGTAAGGGACACCATGAGTTGATCCATCGTGTCCATGGTTTTGGGACTGTCTAACCAATCCCCTTGTGACCCTTTAGGATGTTTAGACCTAGACATCCTACATAAATACACAAAGTTACAACAAACTTGTGAAGTTAGTGAAATCGAAAGCTTCAACTGATGCGGGGTTGAGGCCAGAATTGCTAGATCTGGATTGAAGTCCACGAAAGCTTTGACTGAGCGAAATCTTGGGTGAAATATCGGGCAAGATTCCGTCATGGTAAAGCCAAGATTTTACATAACTCAAAGAATAAGAACGTGAATGATATGGATGACAATGGTAAGATTAAAAAGATGAATAATGGATGAAATTGATGGAAAATATAGGAAGATAGAACCAAGGTAGACTTGCAAAGAACCTTGACCAATTGGATCAGAACTCTCAATAAAGAATTACCTTAACCTTTCTTTCTTCAACCTTACACAAGTATCCGATTGAGACAAGCAAAAGGAGGGACTATATCGACTAGTAGCACCAACCTTTAAGAAGACTAACACACAAAAGAATAACCTAGCAATGACTCACAACGATTCAATCAAAGGCTCTCATTTTCATTGAATAGGAATGAATAAAGCAAAAACTTCATAAATGAAGTATCGAGTATCTCATAAATATGTGGAACAAAATATCAAAATCAAAGCTCCTTACTTGTTTTCTCTCAAACTCACACTCTTGTTGAGATATCTCAAGCTAATTTGATGTAATTGTCTTAGATGTATTAAAGCTCCCTTAAATTCAATGACTAGCTTCAACTAGAACACTCCTTGGATGAATCAAGATGTTAACTTGGGTTGGATGAAGGTTCTTGTGTTTAAAGATAGTTAAGGAAAACGTTGCTGGAATTTCTTCACACAATTGACACAAAGTGCAAAAGAAAATAGCAAGTAGACTCAACTAGTATGATAGAAAATATAGATATTGACTAACACACCCAAAGAAATATACTCAATGTATTTAGAGTAGAAAGAGGCAAGATATAGACACACAAGAGACTAAGAAGAGAATTTTACTTAGCTTGCACTTATGAAATTACAGACAGAGATAGCCAGGTGGGTTTAGATCTCGACTGGGGGGAAATCGCGGTCTAAATCTTGACCGAGATAATCACTGGGGGTGAGATCGATAAAAAAAAAGGACGTGTTTAGCTATGAACTAGATTGAGGGTGTATAAAACTTCTTCTCTAGATGTTCTCTTGAACTTTGCACACTTGAATTGTCAAATCTTGCATGAAAAATTTCACCAAAATTCGCAACAGTAGCAAATCTCGGTCTATATCTCAGCCCGAGATTTTGACTTGGAGGGGGGGGGACGAGATTTTCGAAAGACAAGTGTTTAATGACAATCATTGTAATACAATGTGAGATATACTCCTCCTTTGTTACCTTGATGATCCCTTCTCAGTTGGATCGCAACAACTCTTGCTCAACTAGTTTCCCAAAACTTTGGTTATAATTTATGATATGAAGTATAGACTAGGGTAAGAGATGGATTTGTGTTTGAATTTCTTGTGGAGTTATGTAAATAAAATTGATCAAGATATAGCTATTGGATGGCGAGATATAGAAAAAATTTGGAAAGAGATATAATAAGATATGATAAGATCTCACCTACTAGATAAGATCTCAAAATATGAAAACTTGTAGATCTCTTTCCTCCTTTGATATGTCAGCTGGATATGGATAGATTTGACTCAAATATAGGTATGAATCTCGACTGAATTGGATAAAATAACGAATTGCCGCCCAAGTAAGTTCTCGGCGTTGTGGACACCGGTCTCGTGGCGAAATTTTAGGGTTCCGACGAGATTTTTAGGTTTTGGGATTGGCTGGCTTGTGTTTGGATATGATGTTTTTCTCTTCTTCAATAGACACAAGAGAAATCAAGTTAAACTCAAATAATCTCCAAACGAAATAGCAACAAAGAAAAGACTAAATCTTTAGACTCAAAGTAAAAAAAAATACTCAAACCGTGATGTATGGGTGAGTTGAACTTCAATCGATTAGCTCTGATACCACTTTGATGAGGGGTTGAAGACGCAATGCCAGATCAAGATTGAAGTCCATGAAAGCTTCGACTGAGGGAAATCTCGGGTGAAATCTCAAACGATATTCTGTAATAGTAAGACCAAGATTTTTCGTAACTCAAAGAACAATAACGTGAGTGATATTGATGATAATGGTAATATTATTGAAGGTGATAATGGACTGAAATTAATGATAAATGTAGGAAGATAAGGATCAAGATATATTTGAAAAGAACCTTGACCAATTGGATCAAAGCCCTCAACAAAGAATTACCTTAACCCTTCCTTCTTCAACCTTACACAAGTCTCCAATTGAGAGAAGCACAAGGAGGGACTAAATCGACTAATAGCACCAACCTTTAAGAAGATTAACACATACAAGAACAACCTAGCAAGGACTCACAACGATTCAATCAAAGACTCTCTTTTTTATTGAATAAGAATGAATAAAACAAAAACTTCATAAACAAAATATCGAGTATCTCACAAGTATGTGAAACAAAATATCAAAATCAAAGCTCACTGAATTTTGGCCTCCTAGGGATATATATATAGCCAAGATTCCTAGAAAATATAAAGGATAAAAATAATGCTACAAGATAAAAGAAAAAAAAACCCAAAATAATATCAACTATCATCATTCAACCCAAAATAATACCAACTTTGAAAATTACTAGGAGCGATACAAACTATCAATGTATATACCAAAAATAGTATGTCTTATTTTTTTCGGAAAAAATCCTAACTCCAATGATGACGTGGCAACCGAAATCTTACATGTCACCATATATTAGTTATGTGATGTGGATTTTATTTTTAAATCAAGTTAATAACGTTTAAAAAGTTTTTAAAAAAAATTAAGTTTTTTAAAATAATATATTTGTAACTTTTTCTAATAAATAATTTGTAAAAATATTTTAAAATAATTTTGTAAAAAATATTTTTCTGAAAATTGTATATTTTGTTTTTAAATATTTTTAAAATAATGTTCTACGAAATTTTTTTTTTATAAATATTCTTTACAAAATTTATTTTTAAATAAAATATTTTTACAAATAAGTTTTTATAAAAAATAGCTACAAAATTATTATTTTTAAAAAATATTAACTTAGATTTTTTAACATATTAAATATTGTTAACTTGATTATAAAAATCAAATCCATATCACATAATATTTTTTTTGATGACAGGTAAGATTTCGCTTGTCATGTCATCACCGGAATTAAGATTTTTGCCAAAAAATAAGACATATTACTTATGGTAAATACGTTGATAGTTTGTATCGCTTTTAGTAATTTTTAAAGTTGGTATTATTTTGGGTTCAATGGTGATAGTTGGTATTATTTTGAGTTTTTTTTCCATGATAAAAATCAAATCTAAAAGATACATTTAGAATGTTTAGAGGTTTAAAGGTATTTACAAAAATGACTAATGATTAGAAGCATTTTAACTCTTCAAGTTGAGGCTTCCATCGAGATTCCTCTTCACGCGATATTTCCATTTCACATGAGATTCCACTCGAGATTCTCCAATGCCATGAGATTCTCTAATGTATGATAATGTGACTTGGACATAAATAGATCACTAATGGTCTCCTTAGAAACTAAGGATGTTAACAAGCTAACAACCTACTTTAAATGACTCTTGCTCTTTATCTAGTGATGGATCCACGTATAGTAGGAAGGGTTGAGAATGGTACCTCATCAAAAACTAATCCTACTTTCACAACACTAGTTGTATATGTAGATGCGAATCATGCGATCAACAAGAGACTGATGAGTTGAAGAAGATGACAGAAGAACTTTCAGTTATAAGATCTTGGAAACTTAAAATATAAACTAAGTTTTAAAATAAGAAAGGGAAAGAGAGATATGGATTAAAGATGGTAAGCACCAAGTTTATGCCAAGATTTGAAGCACTTGCAAAAGTAGTCCCACCATTTTTATTGATATTTCAAATTTTGACAGAGGAAAAGTAAGAAAAGCAATAAATGGATGATGAGTTTGTTTAATAAGAAGCAGCGTTGGGCTGGGGGGACATAATTCCTCTCCTACGTCACTGTCCAACACATAAATCTATCTCTGCTACTACATACAATAACAGTATTTCAAGGGTAGAGTGCAGCAGCAGGATTCTCACCAAATGAAATCAAGCTTAATCTTGTAAACAAGCTTTTTATAACAGTGATAGTTAATTTGATAAATGAAATCTAAAGGCAAATGTACAATGCTGGGAGTTGGTTGAGGCAGCTGCATTTATGTCATATATGAAGGGTTTAACGAGATGCAAGTCTTGGAGATCCTGATGCCAAACAAACCCAGAATGCACAAAGGGGTAAAACTTTACACTTACTGGCAGTCTAATAAATGGTTCACCACAATGTATTTATGGCTTTCACTTCATTTTCATTTTTAATAAATTAAAAATAAATTATCCACTTTTTCAGTCCCATGCAGTTTGTCAAGTGCTCAAGTGCACCTCAATGGAATACCCTCTTTTTCTATACTTAGCTTCAAACATCCCATTGTTTAATATAGGATAACTTATAGTTTATGTTTAGGTTTAGTTCTATCTGTTGAGATTATAGGTTTTCACGTCAATAATAAACAAATCCACACGTTTGATAAACTTCTCGTATTACCAATCAGTTTTAGGATGAAATCCAAAAATTATATAATGCAGCTACTTTTGATACGATTATTGTACGTATGTACGATTGCTGGTGGAACTCCGACACGCTCGTAATCTTCATATAACTTTCCTTAAATGATTATTATAATTGAATACGAATTAGCATTGTGATAAAAATAAGTTCCTTCCAAAAGATTTAGTGTCTCCCTATAGCAATTAAAAGAACACTTACCCATTTTATCATTTATTTATACTACAAATTAAATAATTAAACGTGTAATTTTAAACATTAAAATAAATATTATTTTTGATAATATTTGTAAAAATTATGTAATATAATTGATTAATTGTCACTAATGACATGTTTATTGGAAATTTTAGTTATAATATAGATGAATGTGAAAGGTAGACATGGGTCCCAAACCTAAACCTACGGTTTATGTTTGGGAACCGACGGTTTAGGTTTGGCCTTAGGCCAAACCTAAATCTAAACCGGCCCAACTCAAACCGCCGGTTTAGGTTAAAACCTAAACCGGCGGTTTGCCAAACCGGTTTGGCGGTTTGGAACAGTATTTAAAAAAAAAAAATTAAAATGCAACGTTTTTGTTACTCAACCGTCGGTTTAACCGACGGTTTGTTCAAAAAAAATTAAAAAAGGTTAAACCGTCGGTTTAGGTTTGGCCGAGAGCCAAACCGTAAACCTCCGGTTCGACCAAACCGGCAAACCTAAACCGCCGGTTCGGCGGTTTGGTTTGAACCGGACCCAACTCTAGCGAAAGGCATTACCAATCATTACAAAATCGGACTGGACCGAAAAATCATGCCGTGTTTTTATTGAAAACCCGGGTTACGGTCCGGGTTCGGTTTTGGACCGTATTAAATAGTATCCCGGGTTGGACCGTAAACTGCGAATATCTGGTCCGGCTCGGGCTGGGTCCGGTTTTGGACCGGAAAATCTCACCAAAATTGCACAATTTAAGTACAAACCGGTCCGGTCCGAAATATTTAAAATTTAGGTACAAACCGGTCCATCCCGGAACCGATCCTGTCTGGTGTTACGGTCCACCTGTCCAGTCCGGACCGTATGCACAACCCTACTAATCATAGATGAGACTGGATTATTGTGAAATTTTGATAGTTAATATTACATGAAGATTTCGCATGTTCGAATACATGTGCACGTTTATGTATATATATATATATATAGGGTGTGGTTCCCATGAGAACAACCTCTAACGTGAGAACATGAGAACAATCGTAGACCGTCGGATGTGAATTATTAAGGGTCGAGATTTAGGGTAATTATCGTAATTATTAAGAATATTTTAACAACACACGCGCTTCCCATATATCAGAATTTCAAATCCCTAATTTCACTCAATACACGCTGCACATTAGGAAAGACGATTTTTGGGCTGCGGCGGTTGAAGAAAAATTTTGAAGCCGAAGCAGGAAACTCCGGCGTTGGTGGCGTAGCATAGACGGCGAGGAGCACTCCGGCGACTCCTTTGCGGTTGTGGCGCTCCCGGTTCGGTGTGGATCTGGATCTCCCGGCGGCTCCTTTGCCTCACGAAGGTGTACGGTGCAGAAGGTGTTCGACGGTCAGCTTCTGAAGCGGAAGAAGGTTTCAGCCGTCTAACTAGGTGGTTGTGGATATCCCGGCGACAATCCTCGGCCTATTCCGTTAGCCGCTGCCTTGGCAAACCGATCACTTAAGGTAACCGTCATCGTAAACCCTAATTTCTTCTGAAACTTTGGAGGTTTAATCATAAACCCCTAGAGTATGTTGTTGGAGACGTACCTCAGTCGGATCTTCGGTTATTCGTAATTAAAAATGTTTTTTAATTGAGATATAACAATGTATACAAGCATTAAGCTTGTAATTATAAACGTTTTTTTAGTGAGACATAACAATATATAGAAGCATTAAATTCGTAATTACAAACGTTTTTTTAGAGAGACATAACAATATATAGCAGCATTATTGTTTCGTGTCAGCAGAGCTCTCTTGTGAAATTCGCTTGATTGGAAGAAGACAGTTTCGGGATTAATGGCAGATTCTTCTGTAGGTATGGCTTGCTTGTCTTGTTTGGTTGAAGATTGTTGGTGGGTTTGTGATTGGTGTGTTAATATTGTTGTTTTTGATTAATTATGAATAATTTTTGTTACCTTAAAGTAATGTTGTTGGAATATCTTGAGGAAATATATTCTATAATTACGAATGATATTGATGCTGTCATTTTTGTTATCAACATGATAGTTTGTAACTATTATTCATAGTTATTAATTTGTTTTATGGGTTTTCAGTTCATGAAAGCTTTAAGTACTAATGTTGGATACTAACAGCACACCTCTCACTGAGTACTAGTCCGCCTCTTCTCCTTTTGCAATGTGCAGTCAATTATTTCATTTATGCTATACTTAGTAAGTTGGTAGCATGAATTATGAGAGCCTTCAACTTGTTCTATATTTCTGGCTTTTATCTCCACGAAAAATAATTATTTATGTTTGGACAGGCTTGTTAAACTCATATAGGTTTCTTTGATATTAATAATTCAGATTGGTTTCCAGTTGATTGCTATACAAAAACTCATAGGCATGGAATTAATTAGTCAACATGTTGTCATAATTATGTGTTGGAAAAATTTGGATTGACATGGAAACTAATAGTTAATTATGAATAAATTGTGAATACATCCTTCAAATAATATGATAATGCATTATTAATTACGAATAATGACGATGCTATAATGTTTTGTTTTGTTGTTATGTGTAATATCGAAGCCAGTGTAGTTCACATATATAATATATATAGAGGAGTAATAAAAATGTTGTTCCTGCAGTTGTGAAGAATGTCACCAAGCCTAAGGACATTAAAGGAAAGGGAAAAGAGAAGCTGACTAGTGATGAAGAGGAACGGGAGCTTGGCGTTAGTTCTGATGGGGATAAAGTTGTTACCAAAATACCAATAATATATTAGTTTTGTTATATAGTTGTCATGTCGATTAATATAATAATCATAGTTATTATAAGTGATTGTAATTTGGTCAATGAAAATTATAACGTTTGTATAATTTTTACTATTAAGTTTCAAAACCAAAATACCAATAATATATTATGTACTTGTGTTTGACATAATAGGGATTACTCGTAATTACAAACATTTTTTAAGTGAGATATAACAACGTATGCAATCGGTTATTCGTAATTAAAAACGTTTTTTAAGTGAGATATAACAATGTATACAAGCATTAAGTTTGTAATTATAAACGTTTTTCAGTGAGACATAACAATATATAGAAGTATTAAATTCGTAATTACAAATGTTTTTTTAGAGAGACATAACAATGTATAGAAATATTAAGTTCGTAATTACAAACGGTCAATGTTATGATCGTTTAGATATACTTCATTTAGTTAATATACTCTACCACTAACAACTTGAAATCTTCAATCTTAGCTGAAAGGTTTGTGATTATTTACTTGTGTTTGACATAATAGTGATTATTCGTAATTATAAACGTTTTTAAAGTGAGATTTAACAATGCAGCAGTAAGTTCTAATTACAGACGTTTTTAAGTGAAATAATACATTGTTGATAAGCATTTGTTTTTAAAGATAAAACAACAGTTATTAATCAACTTGAAATCTTCATCGATTCATCCGTATCCTCACGAGAAGCTCCCCTTCTAACATCAAACCCGACTGTAGATGCATAGCTCTTATAAAAAGCTTCTCCATCCTCAATTGTTTTGAACCTCTTTCCAATTGTTTTGAACCCGACTGTAGATCGCATGTTGGTATCCAACACACTGATCCATCTGGCGTTTTTTTATTGGCAAAACCAACCGGAATATCCTCATCACATTCTAAATTTTGAAAAATGAAATCCATATATTCGCCTTCTTGAACTGCATTAGACTTATGAACCTCCCATTGTTTGGTTGTGCCTGAAAAAACAAATACTTTATTAGACGTCAATTTATTTATTCGTAATTATAATGATCTATTCAACTGAAACTAAAATGATACAAATGTGTTATTCGTAGTTACTCTGTTTATTATATTTATTATCATCCTGGAATTTGTTTATTCGTAATTATAATGATCTTTTTAACTGAAACTAAATTGATACAAGTGTGTTATTCGTAGTTAATCTGTTTATTAGATTTATTATCAACATCGGAATTTTTTTAGTCTATCGGTTCTTCGTACGAGTTTCAACAATGCAACTCTACAATTCTATCGGTTATTTACACGAGTTATGTAAAACCGATTTAATTTACAAAGAGTAAATTTGAATACATACACTTACTCAGATTTGCATATGAAGAAACAAACTGCTTTTTTGACGGGATATGATTTTCTTCATTGGATACGACAACTTGTTGAATTCTGTTGTTATTATCGACTTGAACAGATGTTGTAGAGAGACCGAACTGAATAAATCTGAGTTTTCCATTGTTTCGTTATTTTCTTTGACGGAATTTGGGAAGAACCGTTAATGGAGTTGAACGTATAATAGAGAGGAGGAAGAAAATATCTAGTGAATCTTTTTTAAGTAACTGTTTCTTATAATACAATATATTTAAAAAAAACAATTAAGAGAGAGTGGGTTCACTCTCTTTTAATGAGAGTGAGTAACTATTATACATTAAATGGTTTTTTATTTATCATTTTCTATCATTAATCTAGACCATTGAATTTTAAAAATTAGATGGTCACGATTTGTTCTCATGTTCTCACGTTAGAGGTTGTTCTCATATGATCTATCCTCTATATATATATATATATATATATATATATATATATATATATATAGTTTTGAGTACATCACATAAGTCATCATCAGACCAAATGGCTGACCAACCAGGCTATATGCTAGGTTGAGAGCTTAATATCCAATCACCAATCCATTGCTAAGTGTGAAGCTTGGTCTGTCTGTCGTAGACACAATTGATGCTTACACGGCCGGACCAACTAACACTTGGTCTGTCTGTCGTAGACACAATTGATGCTTCAATGAGTAATAACTAGGTAATTTACAGACCTTTCTTCGTAGCAGCCTTTAGCAATGTAGCCCATCCAATCACCAATCCATTGCTAAGTGTGAAGCTTTTGCTTGATTGATGCAAACAAAAGAATCATCAGATAATCTGCAACATTCCGTTGAAATAAAGTATAGACTGATTCAATTAAGAAAGCATTTGCCTACTTAGTACATACAATTACAAGCAGCATAATATTGTGGTACTAACTCACATCCATTGTTCTCCCCGCAGCAGTCAGCACCATGAATTACAAATTGCACCCTTATACCAACGTTACAAACCATACTAGCATCAACCACTCACACTAAACTCGACCAAAAACAAGTAAGAAAAGAGAAAATTTCCTATGCACAAATTTGGACAAACCAAGAAGCATGTCATCATCTTGGACCCGACAACTCATCAGCTCGAAGGTTTGAAGTGGAGTCGAGGATCCAATCAGCATTGGAGTGGTTAGTATGGTTGAATTCTTGCCGGAACATTTCCTCCTTTTGCCATTCTTCCCATCTGTCGGCCAGACCATCACCCTCCAGCATCCGCACCACCTCAGACATCTTTGGCCGTTCCATTGCGGTGCTCTGAGTGCAGAGCAAAGCTACCTGGATCAGCTGTTCCACCTCTTCCTGTATATAGTTTCCTTGTAGATCTGAGTCTACCAGCATTTCCAGTTTCTTGTCCTTTAGAAGTCCCTTCACCTGCAGTTTTGTACCACAAATGTTTAATCATGTGTTATTAGCATCTCGGGTTTCTCAGTGTGTGTACTTGTCCGTGTATGTAAACTAGTATCTCCCACAATTTGTATCGTTCCATGTCATCCATCTTGGATTGGCTCGTCTAAAAGTAAAAATTGATTCAAAAGATGAATGCCATGTGAAGAGGTATTGTGGGAAAGAAGTTCCAGTGTACAAAATTTAGCATATTAAGATGCGATTGGCACCCCAATCAGTGCCAAATATCTCCAAGACGTAGCAAATGATAAATCCATACATAAACAGAAAAACGATACAAAAGTTATGAGCATACCCAATCAAGTAGCATGACGTCATCGTCGTTGGCAAGACGTGCAAGATCAAATGCTCGTTGTCCAGTTATCAATTCCAAAAGCATGACACCGTAGCCAAAAACATCAGTCTTCTCTGAAGACTTTCCTGTTGAAAGGTATTCTGGTGCAATATGCCCAATTGTACCACGAACTGCTGTAGTAACATGAGTATCTTTGTAATCCATTAGTTTAGCCAACCCAAAATCTCCAACAACTGCTTCAAACTCCTCGTCCAACAAGATGTTTGCTGCTTTTACATCACGGTGGATAATTTTTGGGTCACAGTGATCATGCAAATAAGCAAGTCCCCTTGCAGATCCTAGTGCTATTCGCTTCCGTTTTGGCCAGTCTAGAGGAGGTTGTGATTCTTGGCGTTCTGCAATGACAGAAAATAATCTTTCAAGCCAAGAAATGTAACAAGTGGCTCAAAACATTGATTGTTAAATGTATTATTGCTAAAGAACAAAAAGAACCAACAAAAAGACAACAACAAGTACCTCTCAAACACGAAGCAACACTTCCATTAGCCATGTAGGGGTAAACAAGTAACCTCTCCGTGGGGGTCATGCAAAACCCTCGCAGACGAAGTAAATTACGATGAACAGCCATGCTAATCATTTCTACTTCAGTCTGAAACTGGAGCTCTCCACCTTGAGTACGCTCCTCTTTAAGTCTCTTGACTGCAACCAGAGAACCGTCAGCTAAACGTCCTTTATAAACTTTACCAAACCCACCTCTTCCCAGGATATTTTTGTGGCTAAAGTTATCTGAAGCAACTTGCAGTTCCCTGAGAGAAAACCTTTTAAGCTGTCCCAAGTGAACTTCAGGATCTTCTTCAGCTGGTACACAAATCATTCAAAGACTATCAAAATGTCTATCACACAAAGTGCAAAATTCAAAGCCAATGACAACCAGTTGTTCTTTTGTATCTAGTTTCCACTAACCAGGTACATCAAAGAAATGATCCTGCGGCTTCCTTTTTCTCCACAGAGCAAGAGCTATTGCAGGTATTGCAAACAATAAAGCAGCACCAGCAGCAACACCTCCTGCGATTGCTCCGGTAGCACCGTTTCCCACTGAAACAGTCAAATATATATATAGAAAAAATAAGATGGAAAGACTTGAAGATCGGAAGCACAAATGAAAACACTAATGCACATATTAGCCCCATCCACTAGAAAATTAACAAAAACTAAAATAATTTGGGAAAGCTCTCAGATATGACCAGAGAATAACCCAAAATTATAAGTGTCTATGGACTATGGTGGAACTAATCAGTTCCCTCAAGTTGTATGCCTATCATCAATAAAAAGTTAGTTTTCTACAAAGTCAATTAGGAGAACTTCACCACACATTTAAGAAAGATACTCACCAATCATTTAGAACAAGGTTGGGAGGGCAGATGAAATGTTTGAAAATAATATTGAAAGCATTTGGCCAAATAGGCCCTTTTCTATTTCCATTAGATTTGTGTACCCTTCAATTTTTACCACTTTCATTAAATTGAAGTTGGAAGGTAAGGAGTTTGATTAGGGGTACATTTACTAAACATATTTAAACCTAGTTACCAGAGAGAAATCTCAAAAAGGCTTACTTAGTTAATTTGGCCTATTGAAAGAAACCAGAGAGAGATTTTATGACAATTAAACACCTCACCCTCGATTACATTGTGTTTAAAGAGATTACAAACCTTGAGAAGAAGATGTTGCTGCTGGAGAAATTGGAGGAGATGGAGTTGATGGAGGCATTGTTAATTTGGAGTTACCAGCAAAACTGTAAGACAATGTACATTGAACATTGAACATTGCTCCAAGTATTAAAGTTAATGAGATTTGAACGCGCAGAGCATAGCAATAACCTTATGGGAGTAAACAGTGAAAAGGAGCCATTGACAGGAACAACCCCTGATAGATCGTTGTTGGAAAGATCCCTGTACTCAAAATACCAAAAGAAATTACATAATTTGAAATTGCGTCCTCAAAGCTATAACCAACAATACCGTTCTAAAACTGCAATATGCTGAACAAGGAAAGGAAATGAAAGGAGGAACAAGTTAAGGTCCTGTACTCACAGAACTTGCAGTGTACTTATAGTTGTTAGAGACATAGGTATTGTCCCTGACAAGGAATTGTTGTTCAGACGCCTATATCACAGAAGGTTCACAGAAATAGATGGATTAGGTGTCAATGCAGTTGTATTTTATTAAACACATGAAGACTAAGATGATGAGAGTTGATGATGAAAATGAATTTGAAGTTCAGAAAATTAGTTCTTAACTGAAAGAATATACCACAAGACTCACAGATGAATTACTATAGTTCTAATAAAGCAGCACAATAATCTGCCTTTCAGGTTTGGATCATAAAGAAAGCCTAAACTTAAATTATTACTTTTCATTATTTCTTTTGTGATCATTGAGGTGCCGACTTGGACATTGTGAAACCAATTTTGAAAATCTGTTCTGCTCATTTGTTCTTAGGATGTATTGCCAACTATTTACTTGAGAGATGCTTTCAGTATATTAGTCTCTCTTCTTCTTTCTTACCTACGAAAGAATCAGTAGACAGTTCTCATAAGCCAGAGGACGAGGATTTATGTCTGAAAAAACAACCGTGAACAGTTTCTAAACTGGTTCTATCACAAAAGCTAATAACTTTATCACTGTATTATTAGTCATCCATAATACCCAACTTCACACATCAACAGTGTAAAGTTGGAAAAGCTCGTCCACCTGTGAAATGCAAAGCATCACATGGGAAACTTACCCATCTTGAGATTAAAAAAAAGTTTTCATGGAAACTTCTTTGCATGCAATGACGCATATTTCAATATTTTTCTGAAGTTTCAAGTTATACATGATCACTAAGACCTACAAGCTTAACAACTCACAAACACTATATGATGCAGAAAGAATGTAGATATGTTAGGGATCAGCAAGGGAATTTCATCACAGAATGATGGAGGCATAGTTAGACAAAGAGTAACAAATTTGAGAAGACTAACCGCACAGGTTACTGCCACGATTAAGATACCTAAATATATACATCAAATTAGAACAAAGGGATGAAAGAGAGTTTTCATACAAGAAGCGTAGTTTTGATAGCTTGCCCAATGTATCTGGAATAGAACCATCTAGCTTGTTCAGGTAGAGATCCAAGCTCACCAAGTTTGTCAAATTTCCTAGCTCCTGTGGTACTTTCCCACTGATATTATTGCTGTAAAGTTCCCTGCAAAGAAACTCGGGATGTATTTTGATGAACTGAAAACCAAATTCATTCAGAAAATAAATGACTAGGAAATAAGGATTGCTATGAAAAGAACATAAGCAACAATTCAAAAGTGATATTCCACAAGAAAATAGAGTAGGAAGCTAAAAGTGGCAAGTGACCAATAGCCTAAAATAAGTAAGGGTAGATCTAGAACTCTTCTAACAAAAAAACCTCCACAGCAATCTCCATCTCCTCATAATTTCAAGAATGTAAAAACCACCCTCTAAGTCTAAGAAACAAGGAACCAATTACCCAAATAAAAGAATAAGACTTACAGGTACTGCAAGTTCGGAAGCTGACCAAGTTGTGGAACAAGCTGACCAGAAAGATTTGCATTGCCAAGATCACTGATAGTATACATGTGTTTAATTGTTATCATCACAAACAAGATAAGGTGGCCGTATCAGAAATCGTGCTCCACTAAGTACAGTAATTAACTTACACTCGTGTAACACTATTATCATTGTTGCAAGTAACATGGAACCATGTGCAGGGATTGACAAGGGTAGGATCCCAACTTGTCAACACATTATTAGGATCAGACAAACTAATCTTTAGAGCATTCAACGCATCACCTGTTACACAAGCAATAAGCTGACATAAGGAAGTAACTTAATGAATGGAAGGGAAAACATGGACAAACAGGCCTACTAAATTTAGCAACAAGAATTCCCAAATTCCAGAGTATTAGAGGTGATTCACAACCAACAAGTGGTCCAATCATGCTATCATGTCAGCTTCAAGCTGTAACAATCTTGGAAGTGAACACCCTTAGCATCTTAAGATATTAATCATTTTATACAAAACGAGAAAAAAACAAGACGCTGGTCAAACAAGTGAAAAGCTATATACCTTAAACAAGCTGTAAAATAGTTATATCATTGAATTTAAGTCTGTAATGAACCGTTAAGTTTCCTAAATATCACACAGGCTTCCCTGCAAGGGCTAAGATAAATTAAATCACTTGCAAACTATTTATCGTCCTAAAACGCCCCAAAATACGCCACTCAGCATTAATTTCATCAAATTTAAACTATTTACACAAAACATCAAAGGATCAAAGCAAATCAACAATGATGGTGAAGAAGTAATCTGCTGCAGCTGATGGAAAATAGAGCAGAAAAATGAATGCACAGGGACTTTGATGATGAACGAAGAGCGCACCTTCCCCATTGCCGGACACGGCCAACAAGTAACTAAACACGGATAAAAGAAGCAGGAAAAACCCTCGCTCCATTAAAAATCTTCGGACGAAGAACTTGGACGCCGAAGAGTATCCAGCTAATACAAATTCAGATCCACCATGGGTCGCCACCCACCGAAATATCACTTGCAAATCGATGCTAAAATGGTTAAAAGGGACAAATCCACGAAAGGGAAGTCAATTTTGGTGAAACACAGCCCAGATCACCGAAACTCTCAGAAACCCACTTCCCCTTATCAAATCTCTTATCGACCACGGAGTTTTGTTGAATTTGGGAACTGGGTTTAGGTTTTGATTCAATGTTAAGCAATGGGCACCTCCTTAAGGCAGCTCTTTGTTTGTTGCTTGGGGTTGAGAGGATTTCTGGTCAAACCTCCCCCACCTCCACCTCTCGAATATCAGTGAACTTTGCCCCCTTTTCCTCGATTATTAATCATTAAAATATTATACACGAAGAGCCACCATATAAAATTACCTAATTTTTGCCTATTTTATTTTAATTGCCCAATTGTGTTGGGTTTGAATGAGAGTCTGGTAGAGTAGCAGAAAGAGAAAAGAGGGCGAGGTTGCTGGTGACTGCTTACTGCTGACGTAAGGAATTTCGCCCGTTTAGGCGTTTACCCTCCGGATTTCCCTCACCGATGTACCCCAGCCAATCGAGCTGAAAGCATTTTTACGAAAAAATAAAGCACCTTCTACTTCTTCTTTCCTTTATAACAGATTTTTCTGTTTGCTATCCTTGAATAGGATTATAAATATATTTTAAGCACGTGTGAGTCTATAATCTATATATATCTTATACCGATTATGTAAAAAATTGAAGTATTTATAACTAATTCTTTATATTCATGTAAAATTTTTTCCAATCATAAATTATATAACATAAATCAAATAAATTATGTATTAAAAAATATATAAATTCTAATTTAAAATTTGAAATAAAGAATTTTTCTGTTTGGTACCCTTGAGGTTTCGGTTTTTCCATTCCATACCCTTATTTCTTGTTTTCTGTCTAAAATAACGTTTTTATATGTTAAAATTATATTAAAAAAAAGAAAAAATATATAATAACAATTTTATATATAAGTTTCAATGTTAAGTATATTTTAATTAAAAAAATTTAATCAACTATTAATAAATTATGATATTTCTTAAAATTTTAGATTTTACCTGTTTTTTATGATTTTAAATATATTGATACTTTATTATATTTTGGATTAAAATATGAGAAATTTATTATGTTTATATAAAATATAAGAAATTTAATTTATATTTATATGATATTTTAATCAAAAAATTTAAAATTAAACATAATTTATAATTGTATGGTATTTCATTGTTGGTATACCAGTGAATTTATTGCATATCATTGATAAATATATAACGTATAATATTCAAAACGGACAATAGATTTTTCAAAAAAGAATGATTTTTAGAATATTTTTCCCCAAAATATAAGCACTCTCACATAGAATCAAAATTTCTTTTATATAATAAGGATATGAACCATCCAATATTATATATTAAACATACAAATAAAATTCATGGAATATACCAACAACGAAATATCATATAGATATAAATCATGTTTAATTTTAAAAATTTGATTAAAATATCATATAAATATAAATTAAATTTCTTATATATATTATATAAAACATAATAAATTTCTTATGTTTTGATGCAAAATAGGATAAAATATCAAATAGTAATAAATATTTTAAAAATCATAAAATAATAGGTAAAAATCTTATATTTTAAGAAATATCATAATTTATTAATAGTTGATGAAAGTTTTTAATTAAAATATACTTATCTTTGAAATTTATAATATAAAATTGTTATTATATATTTTCATTTTTTATATAATTTTAATATAAAAAAACGTTATTTTAGACAGAATATAAGAAATAAGGGTACAGAACAGAAAAACCGAAACCTCAAGGGGTACCAAGCGGAAACGTAAAAAACTTTGGGCACCATCCGAAAAAGCCAAAAACTCAAGGGTACCAAACGGAAAAAATCCTAAAATAAATCTTACTTTAATAGTTTAAAAAAGTTATCAAATTTTTAAAAATTATATTACAAGAGAAATGATTTTTTTAAAATAATTTTATACAAGTAATTATCTTTTCAACTTTCAAGGTAACATAATCATCATTCAAGGTAAAAAATAAAAAATAAAAGTTTAATTTGATCGGAAAAAAATCATGTATCATTTTCTAATCCACCGGTGGAATTGAGCATAAACACTCGGTAAGTAAATATTTGGAATGTTATTGACGGTAAAAAAAATATTTATTTTTTTATTTAATGTGTTGTTGATAACATAAATAAATTTGTTTAAGAGTTGCTGCATTTTGGCATCACTAAAACTAGTCTTATGATGTTTTAGGGTTTTTATTGTTGCACAAGCACTCAGTAATTAAATGTTTTGAATGTTGTTGACGGTAAAAAAGTTCAAAGGACGAAACCAAGCGACGAACTCTTGGAAACAACAGAAATCTCAGCAAATCGAGACGAACTCTTCATATCGGTACCGAGTTTCTGCGTTTTCGAACAAATGGAGGTCTATTTGAGCATATATGATACGTATTCGGTTCCGTCGCCCCTATTCCGGTGAATTTGATAGTTTCCGAGCATATCCTGCATCATTGTGATTCCGAATCTTCTTTCGGATCGTCAATCGGGTTAGTAACGAATAAGTTATGAATTTATTCATTTTCCATATTGCGATTTTGCCTAAATTGACCTTAGGCTTGTCAAAATGGATTATTGGAAATTCCATCGTTATATTATTTTGATGATTATGGGTTGTTTGTTTGATGAAATCTGATGACAGGTGCATTTAAAAATTTTCTACGGGCAAGACGTTATTTAGGTGAAAGTTAATTGATTAATTAATTAAAGGTTAATTAATTAAATTTGGATTAAAATTGAGATTGAGAAATGTTGATTAGATGATACCCTGAGAGGTTTAAGGAATTGTGAGATGTTGAGTTTATGGATTGATAGTTATGATCTTTGAGGATATTGATATTGTGGATTGTGTTATGGTTATGATCTTGCGAGATCTTGAAGAATAGGAGGTGGATTCTCCTAGCCTTTTGATAGTGATTGATTTTTGTGTGCCTTGTGTATATAGGCGCTGATCGTTTCCTCGAGGGGAAACCGTGACCACTGTTTAGGACTACCTTACGAAAGGTAAGTCTTTGGGCTTACTTAGCTGACGTTAATGAGTTTGAGTGATCGTTATAGTGGTGTTTGTGCATATGAATGTTGCATTGATAACCTAAACTAGACTAGGATGACCATATATACGTTTAATTGGCCAAGTACATTATAACCGGGTCGTGACAACTTGCCTAAGCTCGTCGAGAGTGGAGGGGGTTCTCTACGACCAGTCCATCAAAAGGTGAGGCTTGATCACCTATTCCGAACCAGTGTGGTGAAAGGGGACAGAGGTGAGGTGTTGGGTGCTCCTCGTGTCACAAAATAAGTTGAATTAGTAATGGTATAACGTAATGAAGATAATAAAAGGATGATGTGTATGAGCATTTCATATGATGATGTGATTATGTGATTGTATGTGCTATTACCTTTACTTTTATTCATGAATTCTTAGCTAACAGTTTTATACCGTGTTGTAGATGCTTTACAAGATAGGAATACTACAGAGTGATCTGGAGGAATGATTAGCCGAGGAGTTCCGTACATCTAGGATGTTATGGGTTTTGGGATACGTATGTATATGATGGTGTTTTATACTCGGCTATGGGGTTTTGTATGTTTTATGATTATGATATTTCGGTTTTATAACTGTTTGTTTTATATTTATTTGTGTCTTGTTGTAACATCTAGTGAACTTGTTGTCAGGATAGGGTCAGGACCCATTGTGAGGTCCTAGCCCGTAGCGCCCCGAGTCCAGCGGATTTGTGGTGTTACATATATACTCTAGATATCTTGTCTTGGTTTGTTTGTTATAAGTTGTGTAGGTTATTATAATTAAATGCAGATATCGGAGATCCTATCACAAAGAAAATATTTGGACAAGATCTTGCTACAACAAACAAACAAGAAGATCGTGGTTGGAGAAGATAAATGTTTGAAGAGAAGATCTCGGCGAAGATCTCCTTGAAGATATACTCAAAACGGCCAACAAGAAAAGAGAAGATCTTGAGAAGATGACCTTATCATAAAGATATCAAAACGGCTATCGAGAGTTTGTTGGCAAGATTCTGTGGAGCATGAACGATACACCGGCTAAGAAAGAAATGGCTAGAAGAAGGTGCTCCCACAAAAGATACAAAAGAAACCATCGATGAAAGAAGAATACACCGAGCTTACAAGTGAACAAATCCAAGTCTTCATCATCGATCCAAAATTTTATCTTCCTCTTTGAGCGTACTTAGTTTTATTTGTTAGAGTGACAAGAGCTACATTGACATATCATTATAGTGTTATACTCAAGTGTGTTACTCTTCGAAGTAACTAGACTATTATTGCTAGATAGGAGTTGACTAGATCGTAACATTGAGGCTACATTGAGAGAAGAAGGGAAGTTCTTCTAGGTTGTATCTAGGACTCACACGAAACAAATAATAGATAGTTAGAATCCTAGGATTGGAAACCTTAGGCGGAGAGTAGGCTGTTAGGGCCAAACTTCGTAAACATATCGTGTGTCAATCTTTTAATTTCCGCTCCTTATATCGCTTATATTGTGACTAACAACTTTCTGCAGGTTTCGAAGTCAAGGCCTTGAGATTCACTTCAAAGCCTTGAGAAACAGTTTTGTCACTAAGCACAAAGATCGACTTCAAGGCCTTGAGATTCATTCGAAAGCCTTGATATCCAATATTGCGAAAAGTTTTCATACTCTATACAACCCCCTTTCTAGAGTATTTATATCCTTATTAATCTCCCACTCCCAGTTCTTCAATTGGTATTGTTAATTTTGGACCGGTATATGCTAAATATTCTTCTTCTTATGATTTGACTAGTTATGTAGATTTTTATTATGCTTCTAATAAAGATAACAAAAAGTCTACTACAGCCTATGTATATACTTGGTGTGAAAATTGTATATCTTGGAAATCTGAACAACAACCTATTATAGCTTTATCTTCTACCAAAGTTGAGTATGCACTAAAGCTTGTAAAGAATCTTTTTGGCTTAGTAGTATTCTTTTTGAAATAGAGGGTAAGTCTACTATGCCAATTTATACATGGATAATCAGAGTGCATTTTATCTTTGCAAGGATCCAATTTATCATGAAAGGACAAAACATATTGGTGGTATATATCACTACATTCGTTTACAAGTAGAGCCAAATTAATTACTCGTTGATAAAATTGATGGTGATACTAACCCAACAGATTTTGGCACTAAAATAGTGACCATTGAGAAGTTTTTGTTTTGCAGGAAATTTTTTTCCGATATTAGAAGTCACGTAAATGTGAACAGTAATGGGCCGACAACGTATTTGCTCAAAATACATTGTTAGATGAACTTAGAAATTAGGAGGGTAAATTGTGAGGATGAATTCTTCGCTAATATAAACGAAATTATCAAACTTATCCCGAATCTAGGTTCGGAGTAAAGTTTATTCCGAAAATACACGAAGGTGTCAGGTATAGAACAGAAACGCGGTGAGTCACCGCGTTTCTAATGTAAATAAACGCGAAGAATAACCACGTCATTAAAAAACAATATGGATATTTGAAAAAAAAAATAAAGGAAAGAAACGCGGTAGGTGACCGCGTTTCTAGTATTAAAAAAATATACAAGAAACGCGGTCAACCACCGCGTTTCTGGTATTTGTTTTTTTTTAATACAAGAAACGAGGTGACTCGCCGCATTTTTAACTAGTAAAAACGTGGTGAGTCACCGCGTGTTTCCTTTCCCCTGCAACCGCACTAACTCACCATTATTAGGGCGTTGAATGCTATTATGTAAAATTGAAGACGAAACGAAGACGACGAAGACATTGAAGGCTATTGTGGCCTCTTTGTTCTATAAATCCTCACTCTTCTACTTGTATTTTGTTAGCATGAAATATTGCGATATTCTAGGCACTTTTTCTAGTTGTCTTTCATCCATTATAGTGTTCATTGATAAGGCATTGAAGCATTTGTTATCTAGTTTGTCTATATTTTCAATATGGAGGTCTACATTAGCTTTATGTTGATAATAGGTGAATAAGAGCTAAAACCGGACCAATTGAGAGAGATAGGAGAAGATTTGAGCACATCCAAGGATTAGGAATACATCAAAGAAGCCAAAGGAGATGCTAGGATGAGGAATGCCACGACACAAAGGAAACCACAAGCAATTTACACTTCCACGCTCTAAAATACGGTTGTAGAGAAGTCCACGCTCAAAACCACGGCCGTGGATCTTGGCATCATGAACGTGGAGCATTCCAGAGAGCTACACGGTATAAAGTACGGTCGTGGAAATCGTATGGAACCGTAATCCACTTCCACGCTCTAAACCACGGTCGTGGAACCCCTTGAGACTGTGATTTAGGCGATCTTTTGACGAATTAATTATTGTCACATCATTTACGCACATGGGTTGGACGGTTATTTTATCCTTTCTTATAAAAGGGTCAGATAAGAGAGTTTCGGACATCGACGCTTATCGCTTAGCCTTGCTTAGGGTTGTTGGAGAGAGTTCGAGAAGGACCTAGCGGAAGCGCCGGAAATTTGGATTTCGGAAGATCGTGTGTGGCGGAAGTTGCGCCTTTTTCTTAGGTTTTGTTATTGAAGACGGATTGACATCCCGTTCTTCATACTTGCCTTAGATTTTGTGAGGTTTTGTGTTCTATTCCGAATCCATTGAATATTTCGATTTGTGTTTCGGATTTGAGATTGACTTTGAGTTATATTTGAGTTTTTGAAGGTTTTCATCTTTCATTCTTCTTAAATTGATTTGTGATATCATGACAATGGTTATTGGCTAAAGCCCTTTAGAAATTCTAAGGTGAAGGGTTGATAGTTGTGGCTTAGATGATGATAGATCGATCGTAAATTGATTGGACCCTGAGAGTTAGAGAGATCTCGTCAACAAACCAAGATCACGGTCTGTTCTTGAACTTCCACGGCTGTGGAACTCAAGAACTACCCGTGATTTACCCTAGTTTACGAATTTAGCTTTTACTTTGATCCAAAGTTAAAGATTAGATTTAATCTAGTCTAGGTTTGCCCTTTTCTAGGTAGTAGTGAAGCGTCAACAACCTCTACTTCGATTTTGAGTGTCACAACCTTAATCGTTTTAGTTAGTTTTGATCCTTGAGTTTCAAGTTTGGGTATTTGATATTAATTCTTATTCATAGATCCTTTCTATACTGAAGCTTCAACAACCTCTATAGAGAGTGTCTTTAGATAAGTCATATAAAGCCTTGGAACTTCACCGTACATTGTTTTACCTTGGCATACATTTGCAACTCTTAACTCTGTCCTTAGTTCTTTAGTATATCTTGAATCGATTGCCACAATTAGACACCTGGATCTTTAGGGTTGCTGTTTTCCCCAATATTTGCAAAGCTTATTATATTTACTTGCTTGACGATTTGTGAACTGAATTTGTTCCCCCCAAATCCCTGAGTTCGACACTCTGGAATTCTTGCTTTACTACGCTGATCCGTACACTGCGGGTTCACTTGCTTAATTTCAGTTTTATAAATTTAAAGCTTGATTGCACGCACGCTAAGTGGCGAACAAGTTTTTGGCGCCGTTGCCGGGGATTTGGTCTAGGCCGAATTCGGTTATCGGTTGTCAAGCTTGGGAGCTTTGCTCTTGTTATTTGATATCTCCTTTGAGTGATATTTGAAGGTTACCTTAGGTATATGCGCAGGTCTAGAAACAACAAAGACCTCTTACCTCTTGATCAAGAACTTGAGAAGACTTTGAGGAAGAAGCTCAAAGAAAGAAAGATGGCTGAAAACAAGGAGCGGGATCTTCAAACAGAGTTGGAGGAATCCGAAGTTCAACTTAGATGGAGCGAGAAGACTCGCAAGGAAGAATCGGACCATCATCAATTGCAAATTGATAAGCTCAGGGATATGATGTTTCAAATGAGGCTGGAGATGAGTGATTCCAAGAAGAAGAAGAGGAGGAAACCGGCGAGATCGGTTAGAACCAACTCATCCGATGAGGATAGCGACTCTTCCATGCCACCGCTAGAGGACATTAATCCGACGATCAATATGAATCAATATAATCCAAGACCGGCTGCCAATTATCGTGTCCCGGCTGGGGGTGCGAGAGCCGCTCGTGTGGATGAAGAGCCAAGAACTCTTGACCAAAGAATGGATCCAATTCAGCAACCACGCCGTCTAGGTGTGAACTTTGATGCTGATGATATGCAAGGGTTTAGCTTCAACCCACAAGTTATTACCATCGTTCGCCAAAGTCAGTTTGGAGGAACGAGTACTGAATCTCCACATCAACATTTACAGAATTTTGAGATCTTGATGGAGACAATGAAGCCAAAGAATGCAACTACCAACAATTACAAGATCAAGCCATTCTTCTTCTCTTTGAAAGGGAAAGCTTTATCTTGGTATCAAGCTCTTCCAAATGGAAGACTCAACACATGAGAGGATCTTTCTTCGGAGTTTCTCACCCAATTCTTTCCGCCATCCAAGACGGAGGAGTTGAGAGGTAAGATTAATGCATTTTCTATGAGATCTAATAAAAGTTTGTTCCAGTCTTGGGAAAGATTTCAGGATTTACTATTGGATTGCCCACATCATGGCATTTCCAAATTGGAGCTATTGGAGATATACTATAAGGGGCTGGATATGGAAACACAATTCAAGCTCCAATCCCTTTCATGTGGTACATTCATGGACATGAGGGAAGATGACACTTGGGACTTCATTGAGAAGCAAGCCCGAGTCATTGAGAAGTATTCTCACCGGAAGGTAGAAGCACATCGAGTGGAGCAAGGAGCAAAGCTAACACAAGCTGCTCAAACTCAAATCTTTTTTCTCAACTCCGAGATTAAAGAATTGAAGGAAGTCATAAAGGCTAGCTTTCCAAAGCATAAGGAGCAAGATGTTGGTTATTTATGGAACAACAATAACCACAATGGGAATGAGAACACAAATCGCAACAACCGGAACAATTGGAACAACAACAATAACCGGAATAACAATTGGAACAACAATAGGGGTTCAAACAACAATAATTGGCGTTCCAACCAACAACAAAACTCCGGTATTTCTTATCCCAATTCAGGAAATTCACTAACTTCACCTTCTTCTTCTTCCATTTCTTTGAAAAGTCAGGGACAAACATCTAATAGTGGAAGCACTTCGGGGAAAGAGAAGCCCGATCCCATGTTGGAAACAATCTTGGGAAAGCTTAAAGGATTGGAGAGTCACATTACTAAGGTTGATAAAGCCCAAAAGGTTCTAGAAAACCAAATATTTAGCAATGCTGAGGAAGTTCCTAGGAATCAAGGAAAACTTCCAGGAAAGACGGAGGATAACCCGAAAGGAAGGGTGATGGCTATCACAACTAGGAACGGAGCAACAACCACCGACGCGCAGCCTAAGTTTGTGGAAGTTCCCGTAAAAAAAGAGAAGGAAAGGGGGAAGGAGAAGGAAGACATCTACATTCCTCCTCCAGCTTACAAACCTCCCCTACCATTCCCACAATCTAGAGCAAGAGCGCGTCTAGACAAGCAATTCGGTAAATTTATTGAACTCATGAGCAAACTGCATATTAATATACCTTTCATTGATGCAATCGTAGGTATGCCCGCTTATGAAAAGTTCTTAAAGGAAATCCTCTCTAACAAGAGGAAATTAGAGGATTTTAGAGAAGTCAAGATGAGTTCAGATTCGTTGGATCTCATCAAGACGATGAAGGAAAAGATGCCCCCAAAGCTGAAGGATCCGGGGTCATTTTGTGTTCCCATAGGCGTGGGAGATGTCACATATGATACATTATGTGATTTAGGAGCAAGCGTTAGCATCATTCCGCTTGCCTTATGTAGGAAGATCGGTTTAGGCGAACCTAAACCGGTGAAGATGACGCTATACATGGCGGATCGATCCATAACTCGTCTCGTCGGCATAGTTGAAGACGTCCCGGTCAAGCTTGGTAAGTTCTATGTTCCAATAGATTTTGTTGTGCTTGACATTCCTGCAAATAGTCCGGTCCCGATCATACTCAGAAGACCGTTTCTTGCAACATCCGGTTGTATGGTTGATTGCAAGAATGCTAGACTCACCTTCGACATAGGAGAGGAAAAGGAAGAGTTCGTTCTTTCTAATTTGATGAAAGAACCAGCTTTTGAAGAGGATATATTCAACATCCATGACGAAGAGCTATCTAGAGAGGAAGTAAGTTCGATTCTCTTCAAACATCCCTTGCAAAAGGTGATCACTATGAGCATTATGGACATCGGAGAAGAAGAGGAATGCAATGAGGAAATTGAAGCTTTAGAGAAGCAAAAGGAAGTGTATGAAGAAGAATTTGAAAAACTCTACGATGGGTCAGAAAACATGAGGAATCACAGCCAATCATGCTATTCCACAGCCGTGGTTGCCACCAACATGACCGTAATTAGCTATTCAGAGGACTCAAGTAAGTTACACGGCCAAAACCACGGCCGTGGAACAAGAAGAAGTGTCGTAATTGACTTCCACGCCCAAAACCACGGCCGTGGAGGAAATAGGGAACCGTAATTTTGGGAAAATCTAAAGACAATTACGTTCTTTCTACCACTTCTCTTGATTCTTCTCCAACAACTTCTATACCCTTAGAGACTCCTAAGGAAGCATTGGACACTCTTCAAGAGTCATTAGAGAGTCCTATAGTGATGGAATTGAAGCCACTTCCCACACATCTAAGGTACACATTTCTAGGACCTAATTCTACCTTTCCGGTAATTGTTACCTCCGATCTAAGTATAGATGAACATAGTAAGCTTATGGTTGTTCTTAAGAAACATAGGAAAGCCTTAGGCTACACTATAGAGGATCTAGTAGGAATCAAGCCTTCACTATGCATGCATAAGATTCTAATGGAAGAAGATTTTAGAACTTTGCGACAACCTCAAAGGCGGTTAAATCCGACCATGAAAGAGGTTGTCAAGAAGGAAGTTCATAAACTACTTGATGCAGGTATCATCTACCCTATCTCCGATAGCAAGTGGGTGAGTCCCGTACAGGTGGTTCCAAAGAAAGGAGGAATGACGGTCATTACCAAAAAGAACAATGAACTCATTCCTACATGAACCGTGACGGGATGGAGGATGTGCATAGACTACCACAAGCTAAACAACGCAACAAGGAAGGATCACTTCCCACTACCATTCATCGACCAAATGCTTGAGAGGTTAGCACAACACTCACATTTCTGTTATCTTGACGGTTATAGTGGTTTCTTTCAGATCCCGATACATCCGGACGATCAAGAGAAGACCACATTCATGTGCCCGTGGGGTACGTTTGCTTATAGGAGGATGCCGTTTGGGCTTTGCAACGCCCCAGCCACCTTTCAAAGGTGCATGATGGCTATCTTCTCGGAGTACATAGAGGAAATCATGGATGACTTTTCTGTTTATGGCTCTTTTTTTGATAATTGTCTTTCTAACCTTTCTCTTGTGCTACAAAGGTGTGAAGACACTAACCTAGTTCTTAATTGGGAAAAGTGTCAATTTATGGTGAAAGAAGACATTGTATTAGGACACTTAATCTCTAGTAGAGGGATTGAAGTGGATAAGGCTAAGATAGAGACTATAGAGAAGCTCCCTCCCCCATCTTCGTTGAAAGGGATAAGAAGTTTTCTAGGACATGCTGGATTTTATAGGCGCTTTATAAAGGATTTCTCTAAGATATCAAAACCGCTTACTAATCTATTGATGAAGGATGCAGTTTTTGATTTCTCGCAGGAGTGTTTGGATGCGTTTCATAAGATTCGGGAAGCTCTAATCTCAGCCCCGATTATTCAACCTCCGGATTGGAATCTTCCATTCGAGGTTATGTGTGACGCAAGTGACATAGCTATTGGAGCTGTGCTTGGACAAAAGAAGGAAGGACGAACTCATGCTATCTACTATGCTAGCAAGACGCTAGATGAAGCGCAGCTTAACTACGCCACTACCGAGAAAGAGTTTCTAGCAATTGTATATGCATTTGAAAAGTTTCGTTCTTATCTTGTAGGTGCAAAGGTGATTGTATACACGGATGATGCTGCGATCCGGTATTTACTTGCAAAGAAGGATGCGAAACCAAGGCTAATTAGATGAATTCTTCTTCTACAAGAATTTGATCTAGAAATCCGTGACAAGAAGGGTTCGGAAAATTCTGTTGCGGATCATTTGAGTCGTCTACCACATCTAGAGGACGACAATCTACCCATAGATGACTCCTTTCCGGACGAGCATTTACATATCACAGAGGAGTGCATCGACAAGATCACTAAAGGTAATGAACCATGGTTTGCTGATTTTGTTAACTATTTTGTTTGCCAGGAATTACCACCCGGATTATCCTATGCACAAAGAAAGAAGTTCTTTAAGGATGTTTGGGAATACTTTTGGAATGAACCTCTCCTCTTTAAGAGAGGTCCTGACGGCATCATTCGACGATGTGTGCCGGAAGACGAGATGCAAAGCGTTATCCGTCATTATCATTCACTACCTTGTGGAGGACACGCTAGCTCGAACAAGACTAGCGCTAATGTATTGTAATCTGGATTCTTTTGGCCTACTTTATTTAAAGATGTGAAAACCTTTGTTACCTGCTGCGATGCTTGTCAAAGAACAGGGAACATCTCTAGGAGAAACGAGATGCCTCTTAACAACATTCAAGAGGTAGAGATCTTTGACGTTTGGGGAGTAGACTTCATGGGACCTTTCCCATCATCTTGTGGAAACCAATACATACTTCTAGTTGTAGATTATGTTTCGAGATGGGTTGAAGCAATTGCCTCTCCTACTAATGATGCCATGGTTATGGTTAAGTTCTTTAACAAGACCATTTTCCGACGATTTAGGACACCACGGACTATCATTAGTGATGGAGGCTCTCACTTCATTACCCGACGATTCGAAGCTCTACTAGCTAAGTATGGGGTGACTCACAAGATTGCCACCTCTTACCATCCACAAACAAGTGGACAAGTGGAGATTTCAAACCGGGAGATTAAAGGAATCCTAGAGAAGACGGTTTCACGAACAAGGAAGGATTGGTCTTTGAAGCTAGATGATGCATTGTGGGCATACCGGACTGCATATAAGACTCCCATAGGTACGACACCATACAACCTTGTGTATAGGAAGTCTTGTCACTTGCCGGTAGAGCTAGAACATAAGGCGTATTGGGCAATAAAGTGGTTGAACTTCAGCATAAAGGAAGCAGACGAGAAGCGCCTCTTGGACCTTAACGAGCTTGAAGAACTTCGATTGAACGCCTACGAAAACGCCAAGATCTATAAAGAAAGAGCGAAGCGTTGGCATGATAAGCATATCATTCCAAAAGACCTCAAAGAAGGAGATCAAGTTCTCCTCTTCAATTCAAGACTTCGTCTCTTTCCAGGTAAGCTTAAATCTCGTTGGACCAGACCTTATCTAATCAAACGTGTTTTTCCCCATGGTGCAGTTGAAGTATGGGGTGAAAAGAGCGGAAGCTTCAAGGTGAACGGTCAACGACTCAAGAAGTACTCACCGGAACTCCAAGCTGAGGAGTTCGCATCTACCACACTCGAATAAGTGCTAGTACAGTCTAGCTGCGGACCTTAAACAAGCGCTTCTTGTGAGGCAACCCAAGGTATTGCATTTATGTTTTTGTTTATCATTCGTAGATTAGATTAGTTTAGACGTTTTGTTTTGTTTTGTTTTGCCTTCGATACCTTCCGGTATGTTTGTGTTTTTGGATGTAGGAGCAATGGAATAGGCAAGGTAAAAGGAAAAGTTGAAGGAAATTGACGAAACTTGGATTTTGGCACATTACACAGAGTTCCACGCCCAAAACCACGGTCGTGAAAGCTACAGTGACCGTAATTTGCAAAATTCTGAAAAAAATCACCAAAACCAGGGTCCGTACAAAACCACGGTTACCACGGCCGTGGAACACCCTCAGTGACCATAATTTTTCAAAAATTTTACGGCCACCATATAAACCACCTTCTTCACAAAAATACCACAAACCCTTCTCTGCCACGCCCAAATCGCCGACGCCATCTCTCCTCTCTCAAATCTCCGTTCGGTAATCGTTTCGAACGATTCTTGAGCCTAAAGTGAAGCAAATTCAACCATCTACAAGATCCAATCAACAAATCAAGCGAACGATCCCTGAAAAAGATGGAATTTGGATTTTAAGAATCCAAAACCTAGGTTTTCTTCTCTTTCTCTACTTTGTCGATTTGGCTCAATTTTTGCAAGAATTTTTAGGAGAACTGATTGGAATTGGATTGGAATTAGTCTAGGACTGCTGCTTGGTGAATTTGGTGTGAATTGATTGAGTTTTGAGAAATTCAGAGCCGAATCACGGTCTCTGGGTAAACCACGGCCATGGAATCTGTAGAACAGGCCGTAATTTTGCCTCTGAAATGGATTTGATTAGGAGAATGTCTACTAGAAGCAAGAAGAGGAAAGGTGATGCTTCCTCCTCCTCCCAAATACCTCCTAGTGACCCACCATCACCCCCACCCCCTAGAATTCCAAAAATCCATAAGGATTACCTCGATATCTTAGAAAGGATCGAGAAGAGGGCAGTCATAGGACCACGCTACTTAGTTCTTGAGGAGTTAGAGCCATTGAATGTGGTGAGTGACCTTACATGGCTTCTAGATATAGCCGGCTTGATCATCTTCTCCGCTATTAGGGAAGACGCATATGAGGAGATCACTCGAGAGTTTGTGATCTCTTTTGAGCATAGCCATGTGGATAGGACAATTTCCTTTAGGCTGATGGAGGAGAACTACGAGTTCTCGATCTTAGAGTTCGGAGCCTTCTTTGGGTTCCAAGAGACCTTCAATGGTCGTTTTCCTAGCGGTGTATATACTAAGGATTTCTGGGAGGACATTGCTATAATCTATGTCAGCGAGGACCGCTAGCAGCCAGCTGACACCAAGGCTAAGCTTATCTATCACTTAGCCTTGAAGATAGCCCATAGAGTACTTTCTGAGTGTCTTTTCCCTAGGACCGAGACCCCTAAGAAGATTAAGACATATGAGTTGTTCCTCCTTTATGCTATGTTGCACAGTAGACTTGCTGATTATGCTACCCTTCTAGCCTCCACCATGAGTAAGCTCAAGAATAAGAGAGCCGGAAACATTGGATATGGTGGGATGGTCACCCACATCGCTAGACAGTTGGGGATAAATTTTTCTGCTTGCACTAGGATAGCGGCGAGACCGTTGGGTCTCCAAAGCCTCATGAATAGAGGTTTGATCTTTCCTAGACATAGAGGTCCACCTACCGCTGCCATGCCATGGGAGGATAGAGGAGGTAGAGGTGTTCCATGGCTCCCTGAGTATTCCATTATGGCTGGACGCTATAATTGGAAGCAGACATTCGCTGCTATGCACGCGAATAGGTTAGTAGCCCCTCCCTATGTTCCTGCTGAGGTACGGCTGCAGATGAGGAGGAGATAGGATGAGGTGATTGTTTTGAGGGAGGAGGTGAGGAGCATGACTTTGGCACTTTCCCGGATCAGCCGCCACATTTCCTTGACCCTCCCAAGCGTTCACCACGACCAGCTGGACATTCAGGAGCCTCTTCCTCTCGCCGTGCTAGCGTGAGTGAGAGGCCGACATGGATGGATACCCCTCCTGCCTGGTATAGATCACAACCGGAGTGAATGGGAGCTCCACCGACATGGTATGCACAGCCACCGTCAGTACTAGCCCCACAGGATGCACCAGCTTGGTACAACCAGGCACCGGGGTGGTATGAGTAGCTACCGGATTGGGCTACCGACCTCTCGGATAAAGTAGGAGATTTGGAGATCCGGCAGGATGCTAGGGACGCACGAGCTGATGAGCATGATAGGATGATGAGAGACATCTACCGCCAGCAGTTTGGGCGGAACTTCGACCCCGGCTTCTTCCCGTTTCCACCACCGCCTCCACCTCAGTGATGACCATGGATGATTGACAGTATTAGCCGCTCCACCGCCGTCTTGTGAGTTCATTTTTCTTTCTTTCTTTTCTTTATTTCTTTTTGAATATTAGGGACAATGTTTGTCTCAAGTATGGGGTGGGGTGTGACTATCGTTATAATAACTCTACTCACTTTGCTTGCCTTGATTCGAGAACACTTTGCATGTTTCATTTCATTGTCACACATTTCATTATTGCATTGCATGAAAAAGCTTTTGAAAAACCCATAAAAATTGAAAAATTTTGAAAATTCTAAAAGGTTTTGTGCTTCTAAGAATTGAGATGATTTCTATGATCATTACTACTTGTGAATTAAGTTTTTGATGACAATTGTATGCCTAAACGAATAATGAATTGAAAAGGAATTGAATGTGTTGATTATCCTTTCTTGCAAGTTTCATAATGTGAAGAGTTTTATCTAAATCATATTGAGAAATCGAAGTTGAAATCACATGATAAGTTCTTATACTTCTTTATGAAATGATTAAGGCAATTCGACCTTTCTTTCTCCTTTCTTTGTTCTTTTAGCCCCTCAATGAAATAATTGCCTCCCTTACCTATCCAAGAATTTGGAGGAGTTATGTTTTGGCATGTTTGATGTGGGAGGGTCATGAAAGAAATTGTTTGCATTCAAAGAATAGAAATAATAGGTTTGGGGAAGTCAATCATGACGATGAGTAACTCAGCACCATTCACATAGCCGGGTGTTTGTGTGTTGCCAAAGTCGGATTGAGCGATATTCCTAACGGATTATGGTATGTGCATCAAGGGTTTGAGGCATCTCGAAATTGAGAAACGCCAATCTCCTAGGCTTCAGTTTTTGTGCACCGCTGTCCATAACTCCAAAAGTAAAGTCGAAAATGATGTGAAAAGAAGAGAGCAAAGCTCAAGGTTGATGGTGTTGCAAATTGAATAAAAAGAAAAGAGTTAGTTGTCCACTTTCCCGGATTCATGCACCACACTCCTTATAAGTTTCCCTCCCTTCCGCATTCTAGACCTTATTTGGAAGTCCTTAAGATCAAAAGAGTGTTATTTGGCTTGGTGATCTAAATTGAAGTTTCTTATGCTTGATTTTTATAATGCTTGAAGGTTATGATGTTTACATTGAAGTTTAACCAATTCATGATGTTTCCTTTCCTCTACATTCTTTGGTTATGTATATGAGTGTTTCAAGAATGAATGAAGCAAGGTTTGAGAATGATCTATTGACTAGAAGCACATTTACCTAAAAGATGTTTTGTTTTTGAGTTTGCATGCATATTTCATCCTAACTTGTGTTCTAAAGCTTTCAAAACACCTTGCTTGGGGACAAGCAAGTGACAAGTATGGGGTATTTTGTTAGCATGAAATATTGCGATATTCTAGGCACTTTTTCTAGTTGTCTTTCATCCATTATAGTGTTCATTGATAAGGCATTGAAGCATTTGTTAGCTAGTTTGTCTATATTTTCGATATGAAGGTCTACATTAGCTTTATGTTGATTATAGGTGAATAAGAGCTAAAACCGGATCAATTGAGAGAGATAGGAGAAGATTTGAGCACATCCAAGGATTAGGAACACATCAAAGAAGCCAAATGTGATGCTAGAATGAGGAATGGCACGACACAAAGGAAACCACAAGCAATTTACACTTCCACGCTCTAAAATACGGTCGTAGAGAAGTCCACGCTCAAAACCACGGCCGTGGATCTTGGCATCATGAACGTGGAGAATTCCAAAGAGTTACACGGTATAAAGTACGGTCGTGGAAATCGTATGGAACCGTAATCCACTTCCACGCTCTAAACCACGATCGTGGAACCCCTTGAGACCGTGATTTAGGCGATCTTTTGACGAATTAATTATTGCCACATCATTTACGCACATAGGCCGGACAGTTATTTTATCCTTTCTTATAAAAGGGTCAGATAAGAGAGTTTCAGACATCGACGCTTATCGCTTAGCCTTGCTTAGGGTTGTTGGAGAGAGTTCAAGAAGGACCTAGCGGAAGCGCCAACAATTTGGATTTCGGAAGATCGTGTGTGGCGGAAGTTGCACCTTTTTCTTAGGTTTTGTATTGAAGACGGATTGACATCCCGTTCTTCATACTTGCCTTAGATTTTGTGAGGTTTTGTGTTCTATTCCGAATCCATTGAATATTCCGATTTGTGTTTCGGATTTGAGATTGACTTTGAGTTATATTTGAGTTTTCGAAGGTTTTCATCTTTCATTCTTCTTAAATTGATTTGTGATATCATGTCAATGGTTATTGGCTAAAGCCCTTTAGCAATTCTAAGGTGAAGGGTTGGTAGTTGTGGCTTAGATGATGATAGATCGATCGTAAATTGATTGGACCTTGAGAGTTAGAGAGATCTCGTCGACGAACCAAGATCACGGTCTGTTCTTGAACTTCCACGGCCGTGGAACTCAAGAACTACCCGTGATTTACCCTAGTTTACGAATTTAGCTTTTACTTTGATCCAAAGTTAAAGATTAGCTTTAATCTAGTCTAGGTTTGCCCTTTTCTAGGTAGTAGTGAAGCCTCAACAACCTCTACTTCGATTTCGAGTGTCACAACCTTAATCGTTTTAGTTAGTTTTGATCCTTGGGTTACAAGTTTGGGTATTTGATATTAATTCTTATTCATAGATCCTTTCTATACTGAAGCCTCAACAACCTCTATAGAGAGTGTCTTTAGATAAGTCATATAAAGCCTTGAAACTTCACCGTACATTGTTTTACCTTAGCATACCTTTGCAACTCTTAACTCTGTCATTAGTTCTTTAGTATATCTTGAATCGTTTGCCACAATTAGACACCTGGATCTTTAGGGTTGCTGTTTTCCCCAATATTTGCAAAGCTTTTTATATTTACTTGCTTGACGATTTGCGAACTGAATTTGTCCCCCCCCAAATCCTTGAGTTCGACACTCTGGAATTCTTGCTTTACTACGCTGATCCGTACACTGCGGGTTCGCTTGCTTAATTTCAGTTTTATAAATTTAAAGCTTGATTGCACGCACGCTAAGTGGCGAACATATTTTTACATCAAACTCCTACTACTCTTCTTTCTCTCTTGTTCATTAAAATTATAAAGCTTACCTCACAGGAGGCTGTCGAACCACCGTTGGACCACCGCCGGACCACCCTACACTGCAAATGGACCACCCCTATACCGCATCCTTTTCTTTAAGTAAGTGATTCCTTCTTAATATTTGTTAGTTTTGTATTAGCATATTTAGGGTTAGGGTTTTGTTAGTAATTAGATGATTATAATTAGTTATTTAATTTTGTATAATATAATAAAATAGAGTATTAAAAAAATTATTTATGGTTACATATTTTGTTAGTATAAAATTGTTAGTTTAGGGTTAAGATATGTTAGTAGTTTAGTTAGATTAGTTTAAGTTTACATATTTTGTTAGTTATATACTTAGTTTAGATCATTGTAATTAGTCATGTAATTTTGTGTAATATAAAAACATAATGTTAAAAATTTAATAATATGAAAATTTTTGTTAGTATAAAAATGTTAGTTTAGGGTTAAGATATGTTATTAGTTTAGTTAGATTAGTTTATCTTAACTTAGCTAAGATTAGTATTAAATAGAAATTTTATAAATAAATTAGTCTAAATAGATAAGTTAAAAGAATAGGTAAAAAATGTTATTATATTTTTTTAAAAAATGTCAATATGAAATTTGTAAATAGATTTAAGTAAAATATTTTTATAGAATAGGTAAAAAATGTTAGTCTAAATATATTTTTTTAGAAATGTCTAAATAGATTAGTATTAATGTATGATTTTGTCATTAGTAAAATAGTTTATCACTAAAAAACTATTAATCATTAGTTAAACAAAAAATATTGAATATGAAACATTTTGTTAAGATTACTATATAAATTTTATAGATTTACTATGAATATTGAGTAGGAAATATTTTATTTAGATTAAGTAAAATAATTTAAGTAAAATATTTTTTTAGAATAGGTAAAAAAATATTAGTCTAAATATATTTTTTTAGAAATGTCTAAATAGATTAGTATTAATATATGATTTTGTCATTAGTATAATAGTTTATGACTAAAAAATTATTAATCATTAGTTAAATGAAAAATATTGAATATGAAACATTTTATTAAAATTACTGTATAAATTTTATAGATTTACTATGAATATTGAGTAGGAAATATTTTATTTAGATTAAGTAAAATATTTTTTTTGAATGGGTAAAAAATGTTAGTCTAAATATATTTTTTTAGAAATGTCTAAATAGATTAGTATTAATATATGATTTTGTCATTAGTAAAATAGTTTATCACTAAAATTGTTAATCATTTGTTAAACGAAAATTATTGAATATGAAACATTTTATTAAGATTACTATATAAATTTTATTGATTTACTATGAATATTGAGTAGGAAATATTTTATTTAGATTAAGTAAAATATTTTTTTTTGAATAGGTAAAAAATGTTAGTCTAAATATATTTTCTTAGAAATATCTAAATAGATTAGTATTAATATATGATTTTGTCATTAGTATAATAGTTTATCACTAAAAATTGTTAATCATTTGTTAAACGAAAAATATTGAATATGAAACATTGTTGTCCATAATTTTAACGTAATGTAAAATAGATGGATGACAACAATAACTACCCCCTATGGCAAAACATGGAAACGTACACGAGATTGCTGACGGATAATGAGTACGCGCAAACTGTGATGGCCGGGTATGAAAATATTCCCATGCATACAACTCATCCTACCATGGCACCATCGACATCACATGCGTCCTCAAGCCATGGAGATGGAAATGAAGTTGATGACGATGATATACATGTTGATCAGAATGGTGTTGAGACTGATGATGAGATTCTTGAAATTGAAGAAGGATGGCCCTGCAGCACCAGATTATGACCAAGTCGTAGCAGAAGCGGATCGAATAATAAGAGCTCAAGCCATCAACCCAAATTGGAACAACGTCGTCGAACCAGTATCAACACAGATGAATTCATGGGAGGATCCTTATGCTTCCATTCAAATGCACGACGTTGATGGATTTTATATAGGTTAATGTTTCAACTCATTAACCGATTTGAAAATGCAGCTTGGAAGTTATTCCCTTAGAAGTGGATACCCTTACAAGACAGGTAGAGCAGATGCACATTATTACACCGTCTATTGTGCTAGAAAAAGCGAAACAGGATGCACATGGCTAGTTTATGCTCATCAGGTTGATCAAGCGCTAGATTTGTGGTCTGTGCACCGGCATAACGGGCCTCATATCTCTGCTTGTGTCTCTCATTCGCGAGAACTCGATAATCGTAATGCAACTTCCAGATTCATCAGCAATGAGATTCATAACCTTGTTCGCCAAGACTTGACAATCAAACCGCGAACCATTATAGAAGTTATAAGCATGAAATTACAAAGTGATTCCAAGTTACAAGAAAGCGTGGGAGGGCAAACAAAAAGCAATTGTTGATATCTATGGATATTGGAGCAATCGTACGCTGATTTACCGCGATATATGGAAGCCCTACAACAATCAAACCCGGGTACAGTGGTTGATTGGGTCACAATAGAAACAAGTGATCGGTCAGTGAGGATGTTTCAATGCGTCTTTTGGGCATTTGGGCCTTCTATTGCTGGTTTCAAGCATTGCCGTCCTGTGATCTCAATTGATGGAACCCACTTTTACGGAAAGTACAAGCACGTCCTACTAATTGCTATGGTTGTTGATGCAAATGAACAACTTTTCCCTCTTGCATTTGCCCTTGTGGAAGCGGAGAATACAGAAAGTTGGCCATGGTTTATGAGTTGCATTCGCGCAGGGATAGACACGCAGGGATAAGTAGGGCAATGACGGATCCAAGATGGATTCCACCAAATGCATTTCATAGGTTTTGCATCCATCATCTTAAGTCTAATGTTCAAACTCGTTATAAAGATTCGCAACTCAAATTCCTAGTGGGTGTGACTGCATACGTCTGTGAGCGACGTCCTTTTTCCGCCGGGTTTGACCAAATTGGTGAAAAAACCGTGAATGTCATGAGTTTCTCCAAGAAATTGGCCTCGAGAAATGGTCTCTACATCATGACGGTGGTTTAAGATATGGATGCATGACCACAAACATGTCTGGGTGTTTCAACGGGGTAATGAAAGGCACAAGATCTCTTCCGGTCACTGGCATTGTGCAAGCAACGTTCGCCCGTTTGAACAGTTATTTTGTTACAAGGCGTGGTCGAGCTATGAAACGCATACAAGACGGCTTAACCTTATCTCAACATATAGATCAAAAAATTGAAAACTTTAAGGAGGTAGCCATGACAGCAACAGTGAGTCCATTTAATATTGAGCAAGGAATATATCAAGTACATGTCCCTAGAGTAGACCGGGGCGGTCGCCGCAACTTTACCGTTCGTTTACAACAACGTCAATGTAGTTGTCATACCTGGCACTTGCTGAAGTTTCCGTGCCCCCACGTACTTGCTGTTTGTTATTATCACAAGTGGTCCTTTGAGCCCTTTGTTGATGGACTTTTCACCACACATTCATATCTTGAGACGTACAAACCATACTTCCAACCTGTTGGTGATCAAACAGAATGACCAATAGTACATGGGCCGTTAATAGTCCCGGATCCAAGTTCTAAGCGCCCAAGTGGAAGACAAAGAAACTTGAGAATCAGAAATGAAATGGATCAAAGTGAAAGAGGAAAAAGTAGTTGCGGAAGTTGTGGACAACTTGGTCATAATAGAAGGAGTTGTCGTTCTCAAGTTGGGTCATCAAGCAGAGATTAGAAGTTGTTTGTTTGTTGTATTAAGTTTAGCTGTCAATGAAATATGAAGTTGTTTGTTTTTATATTAAGTTTTTTTATCAATGAAATATGAAGTTGTGTTTGTTTGTTGTGATATTGTTTAGTCAATCAAACTTAAAGTTCTTTACCACATGTAGATGGATCCTGGCCCCCGTGTACTAGATTTGCTTAGGCGTCAGGTTGAGCATCGTAGTGATGATGTGTGGTCGCGTGCCCCTTATGTAAGAACAACTCTAAACTAAAATTGATAATTTTTATAATTTGGTGTTGATTTCTTAATCTTAACAATATGCTTAATCATTTGCAAACTCAGCAGCCATTGACTGCTAGAATGCATCTTAGAAACATTGTTTCATGCCTCCCACCAGATGAGAGGGTAATTCATTATCTTAAGCTGGCTGGATTTTATGGGATATATCGTCTTGGATCTTCCTTTCAGTTAGATGCTGAGTTGATCACAACATTAGTTGAGAGATGGAGACCTGAGACACATACTTTTCACCTAGCTGTCGGTGAGGCGACGATCACACTTCAGGACGTCGCAGTATTTGTTCGCCACTTAGCGTGCGTGCAAATAAGCTTTAATTATAAAACTAGAAATCAAGCAAGCGAACCCGTAGTGTACGGATCGATATAGTTAAGCAAGAATTCCAGAGTATCGAACACAAGGATTTGGGGGGTTAAATCCAGTTAAGAATTGTCAAACGAGTAACTATATGAGCTTTTGTAAATTATTGGGAAAACAACAATCCTAAAGATCCAGGAATCCAGCTGTGGCAATCGATTCAAGATATACTAAAGATATAAGGACAAAGTTGAGGTATGCAAATGTATACGAATGTAAGGCAATGTACGGTGAAGTTCCAAGACCTTATATAATTCACCCAAAGACACTCCCTATAAAGGTTGTTGAGGCTTCAGTATAGAAAGGTTCTAAAGGTAAACGATAACGTCAAATACCCAAACTTATAATCCAAGGATCAAGACCAACTAAATCGATAAAGGTTGTGACACTCGGAATCGAGGTAGAGGTTGTTGAGGCTTCACTACCACCTAGAAAAGGCAAGCCAAGACTAAGTTAAAGCAAATCTTTAACTTTGGATTAAAGTAAAAGCAAGGTTCGTAACTGACACAAAATTACGGGTAGTTCTTGAGTTCCACGGCCGTGGAAGCTCAAGAACAGACCGTGGATTAGGTTCGTCGGTGATTCTCTCTAACTCTCAGGGTCCAATCTGTTTACGATCGATCTATCATCATCTAAGCCACAACTATCAACCCTTCACCTTAGAATTGCTAAAGGATTTTAGCCAACAATAGTCATATCGATATCAAATTCAAGATTTAAAAGAATGAAAGATGAAAACCTTCGAAAACCTTGACTAAATCTCAAATCAATCTCAAATCCACAAATCAAGAACAATGATGTAAGTAGATTCAGAATAACACAAATAATCACAATCCTTGATAAAAACGAAGAACGGGATGTCAATCCGTCTTCTAATCAAACCTAAGGATAAGGTGAAATCTCCGTACGAACAATCTTCCAAATCTTCAACTCTTCGCAATTATCCGTTGCGAAATAGCAATCTCCACACGTCCAACTTGAAACCCTAGGCACGTGCAATAAGTGTAGGCAAAGTCTAAGCGAAGGTGTAAGCAGAGGTGACAGAATCTCTCTTCTTCCGTCCTTTTATAGGGTAAGATAAAATATGAGCCGGCCCATTGCGTAAAAGATCATGGCTTCAAAGTGTGTGTTGAAAGATCGTCAGAATCACGGTTTCCCAAGATTCCATGCCCGTGGTTTAGAGCGTGGTTTAGAGCGTGGAAACTCATCACGGTTTGTCACAACTCTCCACGGCCATGTAACTTGCTGGAATGCTCCACGCTTGTCTTGCCAAAGTTCCACGGCCGTGGAATAGAACGTGGAACCTAGTACGGCCGTATTTTAGAGCGTGGAACACATGTAGATCGTAATTCTCCTTTGTCTCGTGCTATTCTTCAACTTAGCACCTTCCTTAGCTCCTGGTGATGTCCTCAATCCTTGGACATGCTCAATCTATCTCCATCCTCTCTCAATCCGTTCGGAATTAGCTCTTAATTGCCTACAATCAACACAAAGCTTATGTAGACCTCTATATCGACAAAATATATAAACTAACTCACAATTGCTTCAATGCTTTATCAATGAATACCAATATGGATGAAATACACTTAGAAAACGTGCCTAAAATATCACAATATTTCATGCTAACAAATAATCCCATACTTGCCACTTGCTTGTCCCTAAGCAAGGTCTTTCAAAAGCTTTAAAACTCAAGTTAGGATGAAATATGTGTACCTTCTCAAAGTAAAACTTCTTTTAGATGAATGTGCTTTCTAATCTATAGATCATTCTCAAATCTTGCTTCATTCGTTTATAAGACTTTCATATACATAATCAAAGAGTAAAGAGTAAAGAAAGCTCATGAATTAATCAAACTTCCATGCAAACATCATAACCTTCAAACATTATCAAAATCAATCATAAGAAACTTCAATTTAGATCACCAAGTCATATATCATTCTCTTGATCTTAAGGACTTTCAAACAAGGTCTAGAATGCGGAAAGGGAAGGAAAACTTTAAGGAATGTGGTGCATGAATTCGGGAAAGTGGATAACTACTCTTTTCTTTTTCTCTTGCGGTTTCCGCAGCACTTTCAACTTAGAGCTTCGCTCTCTTCTTTTCCAATTCATTTTTTGACTTTACTTTTGGAGTTATGGATAGAGGTGCACAAAAACCGAAGCCTAGGAGATTGGCGTTTCTCATTTTTACGAGATGCCTCAAACCCTTGATGTACATACCATAATCCGCTAGGAATATCGCTCAATCCGACTTTGGCAAGACACAAACACCCGGTTATGTGAATGGTGCCGAGTTACTCATCATCATGATTGACTTCCCCAAACCTATAATTTCTTTCTATTCTTTTGAATGCAAAGTATTGCTTTCATGGCCCTCCCACATCAAACATGCCAAATGTCAACTCCTCCAAATATCCGGATAGGTAAAGGAGGTCACTATTTCAATGAGGGGCTAATGATCAAAGGAAGAAGAAAGAAAATCGAATTGCCTTAATCATCTAAAAAAGAAGCATAAGAACTTTTCATGTGATTTCAACCTTGATTTCTCAACATGATTTAAGTAACATTCATCACATTATGAAATTTGCAAAAGAGGAATAATTAACTCATTCAATTTCTTTTCAATTCACTATTTGTTTAAGCATGCGATTGTCATCAAAACTCAATTCACAAGTGGTGATTATCATAGAAATCATCTCTATCCTTAGAAGCACAAAATTTTCAAAATTTTTCAATTTTTATGGGTTTTTCAAAAGCTTTTTCATGCAATGCAATAATGAAAAGTGCAACAATAGAATGAACATACAAGGTAGTCTCGATAGAAGCATACAAAAGTGTATAAAAGTTATTACAAACTATTAGTCACACCCCACCCCATACTTGGAACAAACATTGTCCCTAATGTTCAAAAAGAAAAAGAAGAAAAGAAAGAAAGAAAAAGAACTCACAAAATGGTGGTGGAGCGGCTAAAACGTCGATCATCAAAGGTCCTCATTGCGGTGGAGGCGGTGGTGGAAACGGGGAGAAACTGGGATCATAGTACCGCCCGAACTGCTGGCGGTAAACATCTCTCATCATGTGGTCGAGATCGTCAGCTCGTGCATCCCTAGCATTTGCACGGATCTCCAAAGCTCCAACTCTATCGGAGAGGTCGGTAGCCCACTGTGGCAGCTGCTCGTACCAACCAGGCGGCTGGCTGTACCACGCCGGTGCATCTGAAGGTGCTGGTGCTGGTGGCGGCTGTGAGTGCCAAGGCGGTGGAGCTCCCATCCAATCCGGCTGCATACTGTACCATGAAGGAGGGTCAGCCATCCAAGTAGGCCTCTCGCTCACACTAGCACGGCGAGAGGAAGAGCCAGATGCTCTAGCAGGGCGGGGGGAACGTCTAGGCATGTCGGGAACTGCATCCGGCTGATCCGGGAATGTACCAAAGTCCTACTCAGCTCCTCCTCCTCCCTCATAATCATCTACTCCTCTCATCTCCTCCTCCTCCTCTACAACTGGTGGTGGTGGGACGTAAGGAGGGGCTACCAATCTGTTCGCATGCATGGCAGCGAACGTCGCCTTCCAGTTATGGCGTCCAGCCATAATGGAATACTCGGGGAGCCACTCTATACCTCTCCCAGTCCTACTCTCCCAAGGCATAGCAGCGTATGGTGGACCTCTATGGGTAGGGAAATTAATGCCTCTAGTCATGAGGGCCTGAAGTCCTAGGGGTCTAGCAGCAATACGTGTACAAGCCGAGAAATTAACCCCTAACTGTCTAGAAAGGTGGGTCACCATCCCACCATATCCAATGTTGCCAGCCCTCTTATTCTTTAGCTTGCTCATGGTAGCAGCTAAGAGGGTGGCGCAGTCAGCTGGCCTGCCATACAACATGCTGTAGAGCAGGAATAAATCATCCGTCTTGATCTTCTGAGGTGTCTCCGTCCTAGGGAAGAGACACTCAGAAAGCACTCTATGAGCTATCTTCAAGGCTAGATGGTAGATCAATCTAGCCTTGGTATCAGCAGGCTGCCAGCGGTCCTCGCTGGCATAGATCATAGCGATCTCCTCCCAGAAATCCTTGACGTACACGCCATTGGGGAAACGACCATTGAAGGTCTCCTGGAACCCAAAGAAGGCTCCGAACTCTCTAATCGAAAAATCATAGTTTCTTTCCATCAGCCGGAAAGAAACTGTCCTGCCAACATGGCTATGCTCGAAGGAAACCACAAACTCCCTAGTAATCTCCTCATAAGCATCTTCCCGAATAGCGGAGAAGATGACTAAACCGGCTCTATCCAAGAGCCAAGTAAGGTCCCCTATCACATGTAGAGGCTCTAATTCCTCAAGCAGCAAGTATCGCGGTCCTATGACCATCCTCTCCTCTATCCTCTCTAAGGCATCTAAATGATCCTCATGGATAGTAGGGATCCTAGGGGGAGGTGGTGATGGTGATGATGGAGGTGAAAGGGATGAAGGGGGTGGTGCTCTAGAAGAGGAAGAGGGGTTGCCCTTCCTCTTTTTGTTCTTATCATTTTCCTTGTCCTTGTTCTTATCTTTGTTCCTACCGGACACTCTCCTCACAAAATCCATACTCTGTCAAAAACCACGGTCTATTCTTGGATTTCCACGGCCGTGGAACGTACAATGACCGTGGTTCGGCACGTGATTTCTCAAAACTCAGCAACAATTCACCAAACTCAGCAGCAATCAGTCCTAGACTAATTTCCTTCCAATTCCAATCAGTTCTCTTACAAATTCTACCAAAAACAAAGCCAAATCGACAAAGAGAGAGAAAGAACAAAAAACCTAGGTTTTCGGATTTTATAATCCGAATTGTGGCTTCTCCGGTGATTTGCCGCTCAAATTGTTGCTTGGATCTTGTTGGTGATTGGATTTGCTTCAGTTTTGGTCAAAGAATCGTCGAAAACGATTAACGAATGAGGATTTTAGAGAAGGGGAGTGGATTCGGCAAAATAGGGCGTGGTTTGGGTTTTTGGTTTGTGTTTTGTGAAGAAACGTGGTTTATATAGTGGCCGTAAAAAATTTTGAAAATCACGGTCTGTCGGGGGGTTCCACGGCCGTGGAAATGTACGGAACCGTGGTTTTGGTGTTTTTTCTCAGGCTTTTGAAAATTACGATCACTGTAGCTGTCACGGCCGTGGTTTAGGCCGTGGAACTCTCTGTAATGCTCCAAAGTCCAAGTTTCGTCACTTTTCTTTAGACTTTCTCTTCCCCTTTCCTTTTCCACTGTTCCTACATCCAAAAACACGAACATACCGGAAGGTATCGAAGGCAAAACAAAGCAAAAACGTCTAAACTAAACTAATCTATGAATAAAAAACAAAAATGACAATGCAATACCTTGGGTTGCCTCCCAAGAAGCGCTTTGTTTAAGGTTCGTAGCTAGACTATATTCGCACTTATTCGAGTGCGGTGGGCGCGAACTCTTCAGCTTGGAGTTCCGGTGTATACTTCTTGAGTCGTTGACCGTTCACCTTAAAGCTTCCGCCCGTTTTACCCCATACTTCAACTGCACCATGGGGAAAAATACGTTTGATTAGAAAAGGTCCGGTCCAACGAGATTTAAGGTTTCCTGGAAAGAGACGAAGCCTTGAATTGAAGAGGAGAACTTGATCTCCCTCTTTGAAGTCCTTTGGGATGATATGCTTATCATGCCAACGCTTTGCTCTTTCTTTGTAGATTTTGGCGTTTTCATAAGCGTTCAAGCGAAGTTCTTCAAGCTCATTTAGGTCCAAGAGACGCTTCTCTCCCGCTTCCTTCATGCTGAAGTTCAACCACTTAATTGCCCAAAAAGCCTTGTGCTCCAACTCTACCGGTAAGTGACAAGACTTCCCATACACAAGGTTGTATGGTGTGGTTCCGATGGGAGTCTTATACGCAGTCCGGTACGCCCACAATGCATCATCTAGCTTCAAAGACCAATCCTTCCTAGTCATTGAAACCGTCTTCTCTAGGATTCCTTTGATCTCCCGGTTTGAGATCTCCACTTGTCCACTAGTTTATGGATGATAAGGGGTGGCGATCTTGTGAGTCACCCCATACTTAGCTAGAAGAGCTTCAAAACGCCGGGCAATGAAATGAGAGCCTCCATCACTAATGATGGTCCGTGGTGTCCCAAATCGTGGGAAGATGGTCTTGTTAAAGAACTTAACCACTACCATGGCATCATTGGTGGGAGAGGCAATCGCTTCAACCCATCTTGAAACATAATCAACCGCTAAAAGTATGTATTGGTTACCACAAGATGATGGGAAAGGTCCCATGAAGTCTACTCCCCAAACGTCAAAGATCTCCACCTCTTGGATGTTGTTGAGAGGCATCTCATTCCGCCTAGATATATTTCCTGTTCTTTGACAAGCATCGCAGCAAGAAACAAAGTTGCACATCTTTAAATAGTGTAGGCCAAAAGAATCCAGATTGCAATACCTTAGCGCTAGTTTTGTTGGAACTAGCGTGTCCTCCACAAGGTAGTGAATGACAATGGCGGATGACACTTTGCATCTCATCTTCCGGCACACATCGTCGAATAATGCCATCCGGACCTCTCTTAAAGAGGAGAGGTTCATTCCAAAAGTATTCCCAAACATCCTTAAAGAACTTCTTTCTTTGTGCGTAGGATAATCTGGGTGGTAATTCCTGACAAACCAAATAGTTAACAAAATCAGCAAACTATGGTTCGTTACCTTTGGCGATCACATCGATGCACTCCTCTATGATGTGTAAATGCTCATCCGGAAAGGATTCATCTATAGGTAGGTGGTCGTCCTCTAGATGTGTTAGGCGACTCAAATGATCCGCAACAGAATTTTCCAGACCCTTCTTGTCGCGAATCTCTAGATCGAATTCTTGTAGGAGAAGAATCCATCTAATTAGCCTTGGCTTCGTATCCTTCTTTGCAAGGAGGTACCGGATTGCAGCGTGATCCGTGTATACAATCACTTTTGCACCTACAAGATAAGAGCGAAATTTGTCAATTGCATAAACAATGGCTAAAAATTCCTTTTCGGTAGTGGCGTAGTTGAGCTGTGCTTCATCTAGCGTCTTGCTAGCGTAGTAGATAGCATGGGTTCGCCCTTCCTTCCTTTGTCCAAGAACAGCTCCTATAGCTACGTCACTTGCGTCACACATAACCTTAAAGGGAAGATTCCAATCCGGAGGTTGGATAATCGGAGCTAAAATTAGAGCTTCCCGAATCATATTGAACGCATCTAAACATTCCTGCGAAAACTCAAAAACTGCATCCTTTATCAATAGATTAGTTAGCGGTTTTGATATTTTAGAGAAGTCTTTTATGAAGCGTCTATAAAATCCAGCATGTCCTAGAAAACTTCTTATCCCTTTCACCGAAGTTGGGGGAGGAAGCTTTTCTATTGTCTCTATTTTAGCTTTATCCACCTCAATCCCTCTACTAGAGATTAAGTGTCCTAATACAATGCCTTCTTTCACCATAAATTGACACTTCTCCCAATTAAGAACTAGGTTAGTGTCTTCACACCTTTGTAATACAAGAGCAAGGTTAGAAAGGCAATTGTCAAAAGAGGAACCATAAACGGAGAAGTCATCCATAAAAACCTCCATGATTTCCTCTATGTGTTCTGAAAAGATGGCCATCATGCACCGTTGAAAGGTGGCTGGGGCGTTGCAAAGACCGAACGACATCCTCCTATAGGCAAACGTACCCCACGGGCACGTGAATGTGGTCTTCTCTTGATCATCCGGGTGTATCGGAATCTGAAAGAAACCACTATAACCGTCAAGATAGCAAAAGTGCGAATGTTATGCTAACCTTTCAAGCATTTGATCGATGAAGGGTAGTGGGAAGTGATCCTTCCTCGTCGCCTTGTTTAGCTTGCGGTAGTCTATGCACATCCGCCATCCTGTTACGGTTCGGGTAGGAATGAGTTCGTTATTCTTGTTGGTGATGACCGTCATTCCTCCCTTCTTCGGAACTACTTGTATGGGAATCACCCACTTGCTATCGGAGATAGGGTAGATGATACCTGCATCAAGAAGTTTAAGAATTTCCTTCTTGACAACCTCCTTCATGGTCGGATTCAACCGCCTTTGAGGTTGTCGCGAAGTCCTAAAGTCCTCTTCCATTGAGATCTTATGCATGCATAGGGAAGGTTTGATTCCAACTAAGTTCTCTATAGTATATCCTAAAGCTTTCCTATGTTTCTTAAGGACAACCATAAGTTTACTATGTTCATCTATGCTTAAATCGGAACTAACAATTATCGGAAAGGTAGAATTAGATCCATGAAATGCGTACCTTAGATGAGTAGGAAGTGGTTTCAATTCCATAGCTATAGGAGTCTCCAATGGCTCTTGAGGAGCTTCCGATGCCTCCTTAGAAGTGTCTAAGGATGTAGAAGGAGTTGGAGAAGAATCAAGAGAAGTTGAGGAAGAGACACAATTACTTTCGGATTCACGCAAAATTACGGCCTCTTTGACTTCTCCACGGCCGTGATTTTGGGAGTGGAAAGTAAATACGGTGGCTCTGTTTACTCCACGGCCGTGTAACCCTATGGAGTGCTCCACACTTTTGTTGGTGAAATCCACGGCCGTGGAATACAGTATATGACCGTGGATCCGTACGTTCTATGCCTCGTCGTGGAGTTTCTCAAACTCTTCTTCACACACTTCTTCTAGTGCTTCTAAGGCTTCAATTGCCTCATTGCACTCCTCTTCTTCCCCTATATCCATTAGACTCATAGAAATAACCTTTTGCAAAGGATCTTTGAAGAGAATAGCACTTACCTCCTCTCTAGATAGCCCTTCTTCATCTTGGATATTAAATATATCCTCATCAAAGATTGGTTCCTTCACTAGAGTAGAAAGAACGAACTCTACCTTCTCTTCTCCTATGTCAAAGGCGAGTCTAGCATTCTTGCAATCGACTATTCAGCCGGACGTTGCAAGAAACGGTCTTCCGAGAATGATCGGGACCGGACTATCTGCAGGAATGTCAAGTACAACAAAATCTATAGGAACATAGAATTTACCTAGCTTGACCGGGACGTCTTCAACAATACCGACGGGACGAGTTATGGATCGATCCGCCATGTACAACGTCATCTTCACCGGTTTAGGGTCGCCTAAACCGATCTTCCTACATAATGTAAGTGGGATGATGCTCACACTTGCTCCCAAATCACATAATGCATCATATATGACATCTCCCACCCCTATGGGAATACAAAATGACCCCGGATCCTTTAGCTTTGGGGGCATCTTCTCTTTCATGGTCTTGATGAGATCCGAAGAATCCGAACTCATCTTAACCTCTCCAAAATCCTCTAGCTTTCTCTTGTTAGAGAGGATTTCCTTTAAGAACTTACCATAAGCCGACATACCTACAATAGCATCAATGAAAGGTATATTAATATGCAATTTGCTCATGAGTTCTATAAACTTACCGAATTGCTTGTCTAGACGCGCTCTTGCTCTAGATTGCGGGAACGTTAGGAGAGGTTTGTAAGCTGGAGGAGGAACGTAGACATCTTCCTTCTCCTTCCCCTTCTCTTTCTCTTTCTCAACGGGGACTTCTACAAACTTAGGCTGCGGGTCGGTAGTTTTCACTCCGCTCCTAGTTGTGATTGCCATCACCCTTCCTTTTGGGTTGTCCTCCGTTTTTCGTGGAAGTTTCCCTTGATTCCTAGGAACTTCCTCCGTATGGCTGAACATTTGGTTTTCTAAAACCTTTTGGGCTTTATCAACCTTAGTAATATGATCATCAACCTTGATGATGCGAGTCTCCAACCCTTGAAGCTTGCCCAAAATTGTTTCCAACATGGGATCGGGCTTCTCTTTCCCCGAAGTACTTCCACCATTAGATGTTTGCCCCTGGCTTTTTAAGGGAGTGGAAGAAGAGGAAGGTGAAGTTAGTGAATTTCCTGAATTGGAAGGATAAGAATTACCGGAATTTTGTTGATTGGAGCGCCAATTGTTGTTGTTTGAACCCCTATTGTTGTTCCAATTGTTGTTCCGGTTGTTGTTGTTGTTGTTCCAATTATTCCGGTTGTTGTGATTGGTATTCTCATTACCATTGTGGTTATTGTTGTTACCTAAATAACCCACATCTTGTTCCTTGTGCTTCGAAAAGTTGGTTTTGATGGCTTCCTTCAACTCTTTAATCTCCATATTGAGAGAAAAGATTTGAGTTTGAGCTGCTTGTGATAGCTTTGCTCCTTGATCTACGTGATTCGCCTCCACTTTCCGATGAGAATACTTCTCTATAACTCGCGCTTGCTTCTCAATGAAGTCCTGTTCGCTCCAAACGGTGTGTGCAAGCTTTAAATTTATAACCCTAGACGTAAGCTTAAAACAAGGATGCGAACCCGCAATGTACGGGTCAATCGTAGTAAAAAGCAAGGAATTCCAAGGGTCGATCACAGGGACTTGGTGAAACAAAGTCCAATTACGGTATGCTTATGTGTAAATACTAACCACAAAAGGTAATCAAAACAATCAAAGATGATATAGAAGTCAATAAAGGAAACATGCAATTCTAGGGATTAAAGCATCTAGTTGTGGTTCCAACTCAAGATCTAAAGATAAGCGGACAAAGCTGAGGTTTTTGCATGGGGAAGGTATTACTAAAGTGGAATAGATCACCGGGTAAGTCTCACTACTCGCTAATCCTAAACCGTAACTCCTATTACCGGGTAAGTCTCAAAGAATTAAGATAAAGAACTATAACCTCAAACTAACACACCAACTAAGGGAATAGAATCAACCTTCACCGGGTAAGTCTCAGGCTAACTCACAAAGATGGGATGAAAGCACACTCAAACCCCAATAAAGGATAAACCTTTATTACCTACACTTATGATCTTTGGTACACAAACTGAGGAATTACCGGGTAAGTCTCATCCTAAACTTGCATTGAACCAGGAAATGTGTAATAAGAATAGGATTTGGCAAACTCTAACACTTAACTCTCAGTTTCGGATAAGATAAGTCACCTCGGTCAGCCAAATTCCACCCCGGCCGAGATGTTCATCGACTGAGCGAGATGCTTAGGGTTAAGGTTAAAGACTCGAACTTTCAGGGTCCTACTGTGATTAAGATTATTCTATCATTGTTTTTCCCACAACCTTCAGCCAATCACCCTAGAATCACACAAGGAAATTAGCCACTCATCATCATGAAAGCAATGATCAAATATATGGGAAGAAGGTGAATATTTGAACAAGAAGAATTTAATGAAAAGACTTCAATAGCTGAATCAAATATCACAACAAAAGCATTTCTTGGATAGAAATCCAACAAGGCAAGACAACAAGGAAGGGAATCTAAGATAATCTTACGAAAACCCTTCAAAAGCTTTAAAAGCTATAGACTTCAATCTTCCTTCAACCTTCAAAAAGGTTCTTCAAATCTCCCAACTGGAGTATGGCTGCTGTGTTGTATAAACCCTGATCGGTGGTATAGCATCATGTGGATTTATGGGAAATCCGACCCTTTTTATAGGAAAATAACCCTCCAAAGATAAAATATCTTAGAAAGATCTCTTCCCATAAAAATAGGTAAAATATATGATCTAGCATATCTTCTTCCTTCCAGGAGCCAAGCCCAAAAATATAAGATCTCTTTCCAAAGATAAAAGATCTCAGTCAAGAATAAAATATTCTCGCCGCGTCCCAGGTGTTCGCCTCGGTCGAGTCGACTTCTCTGGATCACCTCGGTCGAGGTGAATCTGTAGTCAACCGAGGTGAATCACAACTGAATGTGAAATCTCTCAAATCTGGTCCAAAGTGAATCTCTAATCCATGGCTATGCTTCCTGGATGGTTCCTTATGTTCTTGAATGTAGCTCCAATGACTCCATAGCTCATTTTTGCTCCTTTTTGATGCAAAACGTGCCATTTTACCTACGATTACAACAAAACTAGGTGTAGACCTTGATTCCCGCAAAGGTAGATGAAATGGTAATATAATCACATAATATACATACAAACATGCAGATTATTGAAGATAAAACGTCCAAACAAACCCTAAAATATAGACTATAATTCATGCTATCAAAATACCCTATACTTAGCTCTTGCTTGTCCCCAAGCAAGTTCTGCATATAAAAGAGAAGATAGAATGGATTAGTAGTCAAGAAAAATCAATGAAAAGTCTTTCAAAACATTTTTATGGTGTGCAACAATCATAGATCACTCTAAGAGAATACTTCATGGAATTTAATATCAATGTATGCTTGAAACATTTTATAAATATAAGAAAGTTGTTCATCTTTGCATAAAATCATAGAATGCATAATAAGTCATAATTATCGAAATTAATCATGTATAATCCAGTTTAAACTGCTAAGTCAATCAACAAGCTCGAGGTCTCAAGGGCTTCCCCAAAAGAAAGGTCAAGAAACGTGTAGGGTAGGGATGTGTGTAAGGTAATGTGGTGCTAGAATCCGGGAAAAGGATATACTTCATTTTCATTTTGACTTGCAACATCTTCCACCAATAAGCTTTGCTTATTTCACACTTTTTCTTTTTACTTTAATTTTTGGGATGCATGGACAGAGGTGCACAATAACCGAAGCCTAGGAAATCAGCAATCATCAATTTCTTGAGATGCATCAAACCCTTGATGCACATACCATGACCCGTTAGGAATATCGCTCAATCCGACTTTGGCAAGACACAAACACCCGGCTATGTGAATGGTGCCGAGTTACTCATCATCATGATTGACTTCCCCAAACCTATTATTACTTTCTAACACTTTCACTTCCAACCAACTTCTCAACTTTTGCTTCACTTGCTTTCACCACTTCGGTTGCTTCCAAATTCCCGGATAGGTAAATGGAGGCAAAATGTATATGAGGGGTTAAGCATGATCAGGAAAAAGAAGAGAGAAGAATGAATTGCCTTGGTCTTTCCAGGAAGAAAGTGAGAGAACTTATCTTGCGGTGTCAACCTTCAAATTCAACATAATTTGGATAAAAACAAAGTATTAAACATGCCAAAAATTTCAAACAAAGCATTTAGCAACTTAATCATATTATAAAACCTTTCAAACACATAAAGATTTCAAAACCAGTCAGTAAACAAAGTCTTCGCTGAGATCATATCCAGATAAGGAGCACAAAAACCGTTTCGAAAACTCTCAGTTAACCTACCTCGGTCGAGGTGTTCTTAGGTCAACTGAGGCGAAACGTCTCGTTCGGCCAGAACTGCCCCGGTCGAGGTCCAACAAATTTTTTTTTTAAAACCAGTTTTTTTTCAGTTTCGACGTTTTTCTCAATCAAATAACCTGTAAGTATGCATGTAGTCTCAAATAAACACATAGATGCAAAAGTGAAGCATAATAAATGTCAAGTAATACACAAATAAACACCCCATACTTAGGACACACTGTCCCAGTGGGTCAAAATAAGTCTAAGAGAATAAAATACTCACCGGACATAAAGCTGAACTGCATAAAAATAAGAAAGAAAATCCTGCAGCTCTCAATAGTCGCGATCCGGTGGTGGTGGTGGTGGCACATACGGATACTGGGACGGGTCGAACGGATAGCCCATGATGTGCTCAAACTGGATCTGGGCCATCATGTGCTGGTAATGCTGCCGCTCCTGCATCTCGCGGATATCCAGTGACAAAGCAGCATACGAATCAATAACATGATCCGTCAGATCGTCGATCCGACTGTGAGCCTCTGAATCTCTGTGTCGGCGTGCTCTACGCCTAGCAGGTCTCACTAGAGAAGTAGCAGGTGCCGGCTCAGCCTCAGTGTCATCGTCCAGATCTATAACTGGTGCGCTCGTCCCTACAGTATCTGTCCCTGTATCCATCGGGACTCCACCATCCCTGTCATCCGCAGTCTCCTCATCATCTGCCTCCTCCTCAGCTGGGGCAGCTACTGCCTCTCTGTAATCCTCCATCAGTGGAGCCCAAGCGGTCTGCCAATAATGAGGGTCATAAACAGTAAACTGGGCAGACCACCTGATCCCCTGTGGTGCAGTCAGCTCCCACGGCATAGCCACGTACGATTTAGTTAAACCTCGGGGAACCAGAATCCGCCGAGTGATCATCTCCTGCAGCCCAAGCGGCTTGGCAGCCGCCACCATAGTGCAAGCGCTGAGATCCATATCCTGATAGCTGGCGATGTGGGTGACAATCCCTCCGCAGCAGATGTCTCCCTTCGCCTTGGCCTTGATCCTGTACAGATCCTCTGCCAGCATCAAGCCAAAGTTCAGGATACCTTATGTCACCATGCAGTAAAGGCTGAACAGCTCCCCCTGACGGATCTTTTGGGGCGTCTCAGTACGCGCCAAAAGTGTCTCACTAAAGATCCGGTGGGCTAACCTAAAGGCTAAGTGGAAGATGACCTTCTCCCTGGAATCTCCAGGGCGCCATCTGTCTGCGTGCTCAACAACATGAGCAATCTGTCCCCAAAACTCCCTAGCTAGAGATCGGGACGGGAAGTCAACAGCTGGCGGCTCAGGAAAACCAAAAAACTCTCTCCAGTACTCTAGTGGCACTATGAAGTTCCGGTTCATCAACCGGTACTTCACAGATCGCTTTGTGGGGAGGTAGGTGAAGGAGCTAATGAACTCTAGGGTGGGCTCCAAATAGGCTGGGGCTCGGATCTCAGTAAACTGATCCAGCCCTACTGTAGAAATCATCCTCCTAAGGTCTCCGTTTACCTGGAGACAATAAAAAGCAGACACGTCCAAGAAGCGAGGTGCAATCACTGGACGGCCGGAAATACGGTCATAATCGACCTGGTGTCGCTCATGGATCACCGGTCGATAGGGTCGGGAAGAAGAGGAAGAAGGGGAAGGTGAGGATCTATCCCTAAGGGTAAGGCGTCGGTCAGAACTCATTTTCAGAAATCTGTCACTGTCAGGTCACCTCGGTCGACTGACAATACTCAAGAATCACCTCGGCCGAGGCACAACACGACTAGACCGAGGCGGAAAACTGGATTCTAATTTCTTCTGAAAATTCAGTTCTTTTCCCCCAAAATCACTACAACTGCTTCCTATGGGGTACTTAATCCTTTCCTCAGCAAATGCAAGGGCAACCAAAGCCCAAATTGAAGCGAAATCAGCGAGTTAGGGTTTCGGTTTTGTTTTACCTCGTTCGGCCGAATCGGTTCGATTTTCTTGCAGATCGATGATGCACTGGGATCCTCTATGCCTTAATCGCAGTTTGGAAGTGAAAATCTTCGAAAACGAGCGAGAATCGAAGGAGCGAGGTGCAAACTGTCGCCGCGGTCGAGGAAGAGCAAAATGGAAGAGAGAGAAATAAATCCCCCTTTTATACCCTTTTTGGAACTGCTGTCACCTCGGTCGAGATGGTTTCGACTGGACCGAGGTGGTACGGACCGAGGTGGTTCTTCAGAAACCCTAGTCGCCTCGGTTGCTCAAGAATCATCTCGGTTGAGGTGCTCTGACAGCAACCGAGATGCCTCAGTCAAACTTCGTCTTCTCAAATTCTCGATCTTCTGTTCTTCCAGTTATGCTCCTTCCTTAGATGTCTCCTGTTATTTGTCTAGAACGCCAAAAACAAAACAAAGCAAAGCAAAAGCAAAAACTATCCAAGCTAGACTAGAAAAAGGGAAAAGAAAGCAATACCTTGGGTTGCCTCCCAAGAAGCGCTTGGTTTAAGGTCGCTAGCTGGACCATACGGCATCTCTATGCGTGATTGGAGGTATCCTCACCCCATACTTCACCTTCATCATGGGGTGAGATGAGTAAGTCTATCAAACGCTCCAACAAGTGCAAGTGCTCATTGGATTCATAATGAAACTCTCCCAAAAAGGTCCCGGTTCCTAACTTCACCGGCAAATGGTAGGATCTCCTACGTACAAGCTTGTACGGTTTGGTCCTCACCGGGATCCTACCGGTCTTCCTCTTTTCCCGTGGGACATAATTTAATCTGTCGTCCCATCCTTTCCTTGATCGAGAAAACAACTTCTCGAGAATCTTATTAGCTTCCCCATCTTTAGCATGGGGATGGTACAAGGTCCTTAGCATGTGAGGGACCTCATACTTGAACAAGAGACACTTCATCGCCTTAACGGTGTAGTGCTTGCAAACTCCACTCCTTATAATCCAAGGAGTATCTTCTTCCAACAGTTTCAAGGGAGGTTTCATCTTGATCTTAGGAGGTTCTTTCGGAAGAGACCTCCAACTCTCCGGTGCATTCCTGAAAAATTCAGAAATTTTAATAGGGATTTCAAATGAAGTAGGAGAATGTACCTCGTAAAGTTCTCCAAAGCTTGAGACAAGTTTCATGTTGGGTTGATATTCCACACACGAAATCCCTCCCAACTCAGCTGATCTTTCTTCCACCTTGACCACAGTCTCAGTAATTTGGCCAAGGTTCTCCGTATCTTGCAGTTCTACAGATTTTTCCTCCACCTCGGCCGATCTCTCTTTCACCTCGGCCGAGGTCTCAACAGTTAGATCGAAATCTTCCAAATCTTCTTCTCCCTCAAAAGCTTCAGGAGAAACTTCTGGTTTGATTGGAGGGGTGCTTGGAACTTGCAACACTTCCTTATGCTCCTCTTCCGGCTTAGCATAGGATAGGGTGCTTTCCTTGAGCTCCTCCACCTTCTTCATCAACCTCTCCCATCTTGATTCAAGAGAATCTTCAAGGGGTTGCTCACAAATCTTTTTAGGGACATTCAGTTCATCCCACATTGCAAGTTCATGCTTAATGGCCTCTTCTCTTTCCCATTCATTGTTGAACCAATAGAAGGAGTACTTCTCCTCCAAGTATTCATAATGGTCCGCCCTAGCACTTTGGCTTGCTATCCAGGCTGGATCAAATGAAGTCATCGGAAATCCTGAAAACTACAAAACTCATAGAAAGAGTAGTTAGTAGCAACAGGGGCAAGTGCACCGAAAGCAAACCGCAACCGGCTCGGTCTAGACCAAGTCCCCGGCAACGGCGCCAAAAACTTGTTCGCTCCAAACGGTGTGTGCAAGCTTTAAATTTATAACCCTAGACGTAAGCTTAAAACAAGGATGCGAACCCGCAGTGTACGGGTCAATCGTAGTAAAAAGCAAGGAATTCCAGGGGTCGATCACAGGGACTTGGTGAAACAAAGTCCAATTACGGTATGCTTATGTGTAAATACTAACCACAAAAGGTAATCAAAACAATCAAAGATGATATAGAAGTCAATAAAGGAAACATGTAATTCTAGGGATTAAAGCATCTAGTTGTGGTTCCAACTCAAGATCTAAAGATAAGCGGACAAAGCTGAGGTTTTTGCATGGGGAAGGTGTTACTAAAGTGGAATAGATCACCGGGTAAGTCTCACTACTCGCTAATCCTAAACCGTAACTCCTATTACCGGGTAAGTCTCAATGAATTAAGATAAAGAACTATAACCTCAAACTAACACACCAACTAAGGGAATAGAATCAACCTTCACCGGGTAAGTCTCAGGCTAACTTACAAAGATGGGATGAAAGCACACTCAAATCCCAATAAAGGATAAACCTTTATTACCTACACTTATGATCTTTGGTACACAAACTAAGGAATTACCGGGTAAGTCTCATCCTAAGCTTGCATTGAATCAGGAAAGGTGTAATAAGAATAGGATTTGGCAAACTCTAACACTTAACTCTCAGTTTCGGATCAGATAAGTCACCTCGGTCAGCCAAATTCCACCCCGGCCGAGATGTTCATCGACTGAGCGAGATGCTTAGGGTTAAGGTTAAAGACTCGAACTTTCAGGGTCCTACTGTGATTAAGATTATTCTATCATTGTTTTTCCCATAACCTTCAGCCAATCACCCTAGAATCACACAAGGAAATTAGCCACTCATCATCATGAAAGCAATGATCAAATATATGGGAAGAAGGTGAATATTTGAACAAGAAGAATTTAATGAAAAGACTTCAATAGCTGAATCAAATATCACAACAAAAGCGTTTCTTGGATAGAAATCCAACAAGGCAAGACAACAAGGAAGGGAATCTAAGATAATCTTACGAAAACCCTTCAAAAGCTATAAAAGCTATAGACTTCAATCTTCCTTCAACCTTCAAAAAGGTTCTTCAAATCTCCCAACTGGAGTATGGCTGCTGTGTTGTATAAACCCTGATCGGTGGTATAGCATCATGTGGATTTATGGGAAATCCGACCCTTTTTATAGGAAAATAACCCTCCAAAGATAAAATATCTTAGAAAGATCGCTTCCCATAAAAATAGGTAAAATATATGATCTAGCATATCTTCTTCCTTCCAGGAGCCAAGCCCAAAAATATAAAATCTCTTTCCAAAGATAAAAGATCTCAGCCAAGAATAAAATATTCTCGCCGCGTCCCAGGTGTTCGCCTCGGTCGAGTCGACTTCTCTCGATCACCTCGGTCGAGGTGAATCTGTAGTCAACCGAGGTGAATCACAACTGAATGTGAAATCTCTCAAATCTGGTCCAAAGTGAATCTCTAATCCATGGCTATGCTTCCTAGATGGTTCCTTATGTTCCTGAATGTAGCTCCAATGACTCCATAGCTCCTTTTTGCTCCTTTTCGATGCAAAACGTGCCATTTTACCTACGATTACAACAAAACTAGGTGTAGACCTCGATTCCCGCAAAGGTAGATGAAATGGTAATATAATCACATAATATACATACAAACATGCAGATTATTGAAGATAAAACGTCCAAACAAACCCTAAAATATAGACTATAATTCATGCTATCAAAATACCCTATACTTAGCCCTTGCTTGTCCCCAAGCAAGTTCCGCATATAAAAGACAAGATAGAATGGATTAGTAGTCAAGAAAAATCAATGAAAAGTCTTTCAAAACATTTTTATGGTGTGCAACAATCATAGATCACTCTAAGAGAATACTTCATGGAATTTAAAATCAATGTATGCTTGAAACATTTTATAAATATAAGAAAGTTGTTCATCTTTGCATAAAATCATAGAATGCATAATAAGTCATAATTATCGAAATTAATCATGTATAATCCAGTTTAAACCGCTAAGTCAATCAACAAGCTCGAGGTCTCAAGGGCTTCCCCAAAAGAAAGGTCAAGAAACGTGTAGGGTATGGATGTGTGTAAGGTAATGTGGTGCTAGAATCCGGGAAAAGGATATACTTCACTTTCATTTTGACTTGCAACATCTTCCACCAATAAGCTTTGCTTATTTCACACTTTTTCTTTTTACTTTACTTTTTGGGATGCATGGACAGAGGTGCACAATAACCGAAGCCTAGGAAATCAGCAATCATCAATTTCTTGAGATGCATCAAACCCTTGATGCACATACCATGACCCGTTAGGAATATCGCTCAATCCGACTTTGGCAAGACACAAACACCCGGCTATGTGAATGGTGCTGAGTTACTCATCATCATGATTGACTTCCCCAAACCTATTATTACTTTCTAACACTTTCACTTCCAGCCAACTTCTCAACTTTTGCTTCACTTGCTTTCACCACTTCGCTTGCTTCCAAATTCCCGGATAGGTAAAGGGAGGCAAAATGTATATGAGGGGTTAAGCATGATCAAGAAGAAGAAGAGAGAAGAATGAATTGCCTTGGTCTTTCCAGGAAGAAAGTGAGAGAACTTATCTTGCGGTGTCAACCTTCAAATTCAATATAATTTGGATAAAAACAAAGTATTAAACATGCCAAAAATTTCAAACAAAGCATTTAGCAACTTAAACATATTATAAAACCTTTCAAACACATAAAGATTTCAAAACCAGTGGTGGCATGGAGGACAATAGTAAACGGCGTGGTTGTTGCGTTGGATCCATCCTTTGGCCAAGAGTTCTTGGCTCCTCATCTACACGTTCGACCCTCGCATTCCTAGGTGGAACACGGCGAGTTGCAGCTGGCCGTGGAAAGAATGGATTCACATTGATCGTGGGATCAATTTCCTCTAGTGGTGGCATGCAGGAGTCGCTATCCTCATTGGATGAGTTGGCTCTAACCGATCTTCCCGGTCTCCTCCTTTTCTTTTTCTCCTTGAGGTTGTTTATTTCCAGCCTCATTTGGAACATCATGTCCGTTAGATCATCAACCTTCATTTGATGACGATCTGTTTCTTCCCGACGAGTCTTCTCACTCCATTGGAGTTGAGCTTCCTTTTCCGCTAACTCCGATTGGAGATCACGTTCTCTTTCTTCAGCCATTTTTCTTTCCTTAAGCTTTCTCCTCAAAGTCCTCTCAAGCTCTTGATCAAGAGGTAAGAGGTCTTCGTTATTCCTAGACCTGCGCATACACTCGAAAAGGTATCAAATAACAAGGGAGAAGCTCCCAAGCTTGACAACCGATAACCGAATTCGGCCTAGACCAAATCCCCGGCAACAGCGCCAAAAACTTGTTCACCACTTAGCGTGCGTGCAAATAAGCTTTAATTATAAAACTAGAAATCAAGCAAGCGAACCCGCAGTGTACGGATCGATATAGTTAAGCAAGAATTCTAGAGTATCGAACACAGGGAGTTGGGGGGTTAAATCCAGTTAAGAATTGTCAAGCGAGTAACTATATGAGCTTTTGTAAATTATTGGGAAAACAACAATCCTAAAGATCCAGGAATCCAGCTGTGGCAATCGATTCAAGATATACTAAAGATATAAGGACAGAGTTGAGGTATGCAAAGGTATACGAATGTAAGGCAATGTACGGTGAAGTTCCAAGACCTTATATAATTCACCCAAAGACACTCCCTATAAAGGTTGTTGAGGCTTCAGTATAGAAAGGTTCTAAAGGTAAACGATAACGTCAAATACCCAAACTTATAATCCAAGGATCAAGACCAACTAAATCGATAAAGGTTGTGACACTCGGAATCGAGGTAGAGGTTGTTGAGGCTTCACTACCACCTAGAAAAGGCAAGCCAAGACTAAGTTAAAGCAAATCTTTAACTTTGGATTAAAGTAAAAGCAAGGTTCGTAACTGAAACAAAATTACGGGTAGTTCTTGAGTTCCACGGCCGTGGAAGCTCAAGAACAGACCGTGGATTAGGTTCGTCGGCGATTCTCTCTAACTCTCAGGGTCCAATCTGTTTACGATCGATCTATCATCATCTAAGCCACAACTATCAACCCTTCACCTTAGAATTGCTAAAGGATTTAGCCAACAATAGTCATATCGATATCAAATTCAAGATTTAAAAGAATGAAAGATGAAAACCTTCGAAAACCTTGACTAAATCTCAAATCAATCTCAAATCCACAAATCAAGAACAATGATGTAAGTAGATTCAGAATAACACAAATAATCACAATCCTTGATAAAAACGAAGAACGGGATGTCAATCCGTCTTCTAATCAAACCTAAGGATAAGGCAAAATCTCCGTACGAACAATCTTCCAAATCTTCAACTCTTTGCAATTATCCGTTGCGAAATAGCAATCTCCACACGTCCAACTTGAAACCCTAGGCACGTGCAATAAGCGTAGGCAAAGTCTAAGCGAAGGTGTAAGCAGAGGTGACGAAATCTCTCTTCTTCCGTCCTTTTATAGGGTAAGATAAAATATGAGCCGGCCCATTGCGTAAAAGATCATGGCTTCAAAGTGTGCGTTGAAAGATCGTCAGAATCACGGTTTCCCAAGATTCCACGCCCGTGGTTTAGAGCGTGGAAACTCATCACGGTTTGTCACAACTCTCCACGGCCGTGTAACTTGCTGGAATGCTCCACGCTTGTCTTGCCAAAGTTCCACGGCCGTGGAATAGAACGTGGAACCTAGTACGGCCGTATTTTAGAGCGTGGAACACATGTAGATCGTAATTCTCCTTTGTCTCGTGCTATTCTTCAACTTAGCACCTTCCTTAGCTCCTGGTGATGTCCTCAATCCTTGGACATGCTCAATCTATCTCCATCCTCTCTCAATCCGTTCAGAATTAGCTCTTAATTGCCTACAATCAACACAAAGCTTATGTAGACCTCTATATCGACAAAATAGATAAACTAACTCACAATTGCTTCAATGCTTTATCAATGAATACCAATATGGATGAAATACATTTAGAAAACGTGCCTAAAATATCACAATATTTCATGCTAACAGTATTGTTGGGTCTTACCATAGATGGACCTGCTGTGACTGGTAGTGCAGACTACCAGTGGGGGGAGAGTTATTGAGTTGCTTCTTGGAGAGCGCCCGAAGCCGAGTGAAATTAAGGGTTCATCTTTAAAATTTTCGTGGCTACGGAGGTTCATTACACGAGGTCTCCCAGAGGATGCTGACGAGGATATAGTGCAGCGTCATGCTCGAGCATATATACTGTTGTTCATGGGCACAGTGATCTTTGCAGATACTAGTGGTGGCTATATACCGCTTTTGTACCTCCCATTGTTGGGGGATCTAGAGGCAGCTGGTCGATACAGTTGGGGTTCTGCGAAGTTGGCTTTTCTATACAGACAAATATGTAAAGTAGCCCATAAAGAAAAATACGAGATTATAGGACCATTGATCTTATTGCAAGTAAACCCTAAATATTGAACATCTTTCGGTAAATAAATTAACTTATTTCACATTCTAATATTCATTAAGCAATTATAGTTATGGTCATGGGAGAGGAGCCCCATAGGAAGACCCCAATGCTCGTTTTACCCGACTCAGGGTAATAAAGCAGATCGTTGGAATGCTGCGAGAAGGCATAGGAGATAGAGGCATCCAGTAGCAGATCTACACCCACCTCCACTTGGTGATCACTTTCTTCCCAGAGTAGATGTGTTGGCTATGAGGTATATAAATTGATAATTTTTCGGTTGTATATATACGTTTATATCAATGATAAAATTCTCATTTTATTTTTAAAATATTATACATGGGTAGGCCACATATTCTCATATGAGCACGCCCCTAAAAATCTGCCGTATTATCGGGATGCCCTAGATAGTCAGAGGTCTGATGAGGTTAGATCTTATATTCTTTAACGGCATAATCTTGTAAATTATACATGTTTTCTCACCAAAATGTTTTTGTAGTTTGTATGGGAGCCATATAAAGATGACATTTTGGATGCCCTTGCTCCTATTTGTTGTCAGGGTCGACATATTTGGAGGAGTGAGGCACCCATGATATGTTTTGATATAGTGGAGCATCATCGGCCAGAACGTGTTTTGAGACAGTTTGGGCAAGTGCAAATCCCACCTATCTCATACAGCAAGGAGTTGCACGCTGTTGATAGAAGGGGCCAACATCATACTGACTGTGCAATTTTTCATAGCACCTACATAGCTGAGTGAGAGAGGCGCACATAAACTATAGCACATTCTTACCCACCTGAAAGTGTGCCAAACTTCTTACATGACTATATGACTTGGTACACGAGTAGGACGCGTATTTTGATCAGCCCTTTAGGACATACATCACTTGCCCATTATCAGCCTCTTGCTCCTGATCTTTATGCCAACGTGAGTATTTTACTAATAAACATATAGTTAATCAATTAGTTTTTGGTATAATGATTTTTTTTTTCAAGGTCAATATATTTCTGACGTAACAAGCACAGGAAGAGAAACTGTTGACCAAGCTTCACAATTGCACTCACAACATCAATATGGGGACAAGATGAGTGGAGTTTCAGGGTACTATGACTACGTGAGTTCACAAGGCGCAAATATACTTAGTCACCTACCCTTTCATCCGTCTTACTACCAGCATCCGAGTTCACATGGTGCTAGTACGTCACAGGGGGCACCTTCACAGGCGACACATTATCAACATGCTCAGCCCTAGACCCAACTAGATTTTACATCATATGGAGGTGCTTCGGGTTCGGGTGCTATGCCAGGGCCGTCGGGATACTTCACCGGCTCAGGATTTGTTAGCCTTATGGAGAGCATGCCCTATTCATATCCATCTGAGAGCATGTCGCAATTTGAGACGATCCCACAACCTTTCGTATCTCCCCCTCTTCCTCGTCGGTCTTCATATATAGACCCTATCACGCACATTGGTCCGTCTACAGATTATCAAGGCGAAAACATGTTAGTTATCGATGAAAGTGATGAAGATGAATGATGCATTTGTTTTTTTTTTGATAAACTAATGAATGATGCATTTATTTATATTTTTGATAAACTAATGAATGATGCATTTGTTGATTGTACTTGTTTTAATAATTATATTTTTTTATTTTCATTTATTGTTTCACTATTAAAAATATTAGTGGAGAGAACAATTATTTTTATTTGAATAACAATAACTAGTAAAACAAGAAAAAAATAAAAGTTCGAAAACAAATGAAAAACTAGTGTAATACCTGTGCCTTGCACGGGATTTTAAAAAAATATTTCATCATTAAAATAATTATTGCAATTTTCTTTTTCATTTTAGTTAAAAATGTCGATACGAACTTTCAAGCTATTAACTAATAATAAAATTTAGCTTATATTATGAAAAATATTTTATTTTCATAAATATCTTACAATACTTTGGTAAGAAAAATAATTTGTACACAATTATATAAAATTTTATTTTTATACACGAACATAAATATTAGTAATATTATACAAAATATAAACATCTATAAAATGAAATATTAGAATTATTATATTTAAACAAAATACTATTAAAAACTGAATGGCGAAGGAAATAAAGAAAAAAAAAAACTTTAAGCTACATTTAAAAAAAAAAATAAATAGAAGAAACGCGGTGATTCACCGTGTTTCTTGTATTTTATTTTTTTTAATGAAAGAAACGCGGTGACTCACCGCGTTTCTTTCCTTTATTCTTTTTTTATTTAAATTTGAGACTTATTTTTAATGCGGTGGTTATTCACCGAGTTTCTTTATAGAAGAAACGCGATGACTCACCGCGTTTTAATTCCTAACCTGACACTCTCGTACATTCTAGGAATAAACTTTCATCCGAAGCTACATTCGGAAAAAGTTTCATAATCTCGTTTATAATGATGAAGAATTCAGAGATTCGTAATTTCCAAGTTTTCGATAAATGGAATAAAACTGAACCAATAAACATTGAGGTATAAACTTTGGATTGGGTTTTTTTACTTATGTTGGCACGCAGGGCCATGGTCTTGAAGCCCATAATGTAAAAGCTCAGTTGCTTGCTTATTGGACTGTAAAACGCAGTGCTCTATGAAGTTAGGCCTAAGAACTTGCTGATTGGACTGTAAAACATGTTCCATGAAGTGAGGCCCGGTTGTTTTGTTTTCAGATAGGCGAAACGATGAGTTTCATTTACGGGTTTATGAAAATCTTATATAATAGGGTTCTTAGCTGTTGTGCAACATTTACTGGATTGTGACCTTCCGCCTCTCCACTGTTCTCTTTTCTTCAGCAACGTTCAGAGAGCATTTGCTTCGTTTCTTCCATTGAAGAGCTAATGTTCAGTGAGACTAAATAGGGTTAACCCCTTCAAGTCTTCGGGCATTGTAGGTTGTTCTTGGACGAAGATCTCGATGAAGTTCTTCCATATTTGTATATGTTTTAGAGCTTTTGTTTTTTGATTCTTCGTATCCACGTTTAGCTCTGCTTAGTGTTCTTCTTGGTTGAACTTTCACACTCTAGCTTGTCTAAAAATGTGTTCTTGATATGAGTTTGGCTCTCTTGCCTTTCGATCTTACTTTATATTCTTCACACATATCAACTGCTACAAATACTTGTTAATACCAATATTGGAATTATAGTACAAGATTAAAAGCATAACATTAATGACTCGTCTTATTTGTTTAGAAGAAACGTAGGAGTGGTAAGTTATAGTTAATTTGATGAAAGTGTGAGATGGATGGAGTGATTTAAATCCCCAATATGTAATTGGTGCAGACCCAATGCAAGTTTTTTGATCCCAGCCTCATCGACAAGACTCAAGTCCCTACACCAATCCAGTTGAAACTTGAGCACAGCCTCTTCCTTAGCACCCAACTTCACCTTCTCAAACCCTACCAAATGCTTCCTAGGCGCGTTGTGCACCTCAGGGGGCTTGTAATACAGGAGCACCGTGTGAGTCCCTCGCATGGCCCCCTCGTTTCTTACCCTCATTTTTATCTCAAACGCTTTGTTCTCGCACACACCCTCGTCTACGACATTTAGAGATTTGCACTTGGAGGCACGGCATGGATGGTCGGCGGCCAAGGTGATCAACAACTTGTGTGGTGCTTGCACCATTTGGTGGCTGAACTTAGAGTAGCTTAACCCATCCCCAAAGGTATACACGGTTTCCCCGGTGTAGAACCTATAGGTTCTTCCAGGATAGCCGGTTGACGACTCCGCTCTCATCTTCATATTGGTCATCGGAATCTTGTCGACGTAGGATTGTGGGTACCATGTCATCGGAAGCCTTCCACCTACAAACCAAAAAAAAGCTCAAATCTTTCCATGTCGATCGATGCTCTCTCTCTCTCTATATATATATATATGTAGAATAGACGCTATAGAGAATTTTGCAACTTACTTGGATTAAAGGTACCAAATAGGATATCAGCTAGGGCAGCTCCGCCGGCCTCACCGGGGTAGCCAACCCAAAGAATAGCGCTTATCTTATCACTATTCTTAGCAAATGATATATCAAAGCCACCACCGGACATGATGACAAGCACGACGGGGCCTCTGGAAGCATTGGCTACTGTACTGATGAGAAGTTGCTGTTGGCCTGGGAGAAGAAGATCAACCCTATCACGGCTTTCGGCCTCAATCGACTGATCAATCCCCATGACAAGAACAGTTGCTTCTGAAGTAGATGCCAGGTTGGCAGCGTTGCTTACTTGCGCACTCGTACAGGCTACGGTAGCACAGCCCGGAAGGTATGTGGTTGTGGTGTAGGATGATAGTCCTTGCAAGGGCGTCGTGTATTTGCAAGGCGTGCCTTCATAATTACCAAGCATGGTCTTGGTGACATTTGCGTTGGGTCCGATGACGGCGAGCGACTTGAGGGAGGTGGCGGAGAAGGGAAGGGCGGCGCCGGTGTTCTTGAGGAGGACGATGCCCTGCCGGGCGGCTTCAAGGGCGAGCTTCTGGTGGGCCGGTGTACACACGTCTTTTGGGCCGAGGTTTCCATATAAGCTATTTTTGGGGTTGCCATCGTAGAAGCCTAACCTCATCAATGTTGCAAAGTTGTTAGAAATGGCATTGTCTACTGCTGACTCCGGTAACAACCCACTTTTCACCGCAGCCTCGGTGTGTTGCCCCAGGAAGGATCCACAATTAAGGTCCACCCCTGCTAAGATGGCCTTGGCTGCGGCCTCCTCCGGGGTCTTGGTGTAGTGTTGAGAATTAAAAAGCACATCAACCGAATCGCAATCGGTCACTATGTACCTGCATACATGCTTAATTATTCCATTCATTTAACTCAACCAAGGGTTTAATTAATTACATGGTAGAAGAATATACCCATTGAGCTTCCATTTTCCCCTTAAGACCCCCGATAGAAGGTCAGGGTCAGCGCAGGTGGGCTTGCCGTTGACTTGGTTATACGAGCACATCACGCTAGCGACGTTCCCCTCCAACACACAACTTTTGAACGGAGGTTGAAACGTGTCATCCAGATCCTGCTGCGACACCTGCAGACCGAACCCGGTTCACATGTACATGCAATTAAGCAAAACCAATATTAATATAAGCAAGGGCGTTACGAGAGCGTTGAAGTGGAAGCGGTCGACACCCTTCCAGTTGTCCAAGTCGTAGGCGGTGTAGTGCTTGCAGCAAGAGGCCACCTTGAGCTTCTGAGGGTCCCCGTCGTGGCTCCGCTGCAGGCCCCTCACGTAGCCGGAGGCGTACTTCCCAGAGAGAAGTGGGTCCTCCCCTGGGGTCTCCTGACCCCGGCCCCACCTTGGGTCTCTCAGTATGTTCACGTTTGGTGACCAAAAGGTTAACCCTGCAAGACCCACGTTGTACATGGCTCTCGCTTCCGTTGACACCACCTACAAAACCCATACATAATGCTAATTTATCTTTTCAGGTTCCGTTCGAAAACAAATTAGTAATACATATACTTCACTTTGAGTACACACCAAATCAAAAATGCCAATCTAAAATGGAGATGCAAACCTTGCCAATGGCTTCAAAGAGGGTGGAGTTGAAGGAGGCAGCGGTGGTGATAACCTGCGGGAAGCTGGTGGCTCCGGGGACGACACTAGAAAAGCGAGTTCCGGGCCCCACGTAGGAAACCCCATGCAATGCCTCCGACCACCATTCATACTTTGGTATCCCGAGCCTGGGCAGGGCAGCAGCCCCGCTGACCAGGAAGGTAACCTTCTCCTGCAGAGTGAGCCTTTTCACCAAGTCCGAAACCCTGCTCTCCATCCCCAACGACCTGTCGCAAAAGCGGAGCGACGCCAAAGAAGCATTTGCTGCGATATCACAGGCATATGAAGGAGAAGACTGGGCACTGATAGTCCAGAATGAATTCGAGAGGAGAACGAGAAGAAAGATGGCAAGTGACATGGGTAATGAGTGCGAGCTTCTTGGCATGGTGTGATTTTAGTGTACGACTTTATACATAGATTTTAAGTAAGCTTTAAGTTTGCTTTTCCAAGTTTTTGAATGATGAAAACAAGTGAGTGCTGTCTACTAGTGACCCGTGAAGGATTCTTAACTACACACAGAGTCACAGAGTGGCATTCGGTCATTATCACCATACCAAATTAACAATTTTACAGCTTTTCATCTCAAGATATAGAACCATTTTCCGTGGATACCATATTTTTTTAGAAAATTGGTATATAGGGTTTTTCTTTTATATTTAAAATACAAATTAGTTCCCTTGTTCTACTAAGTAATTATAAAAATCCAATGCAAGTACAACAATGCATATGTCAATGCATATGTCAAGGGCCTTGAAGTATAATTCTAAGGACGAAAGAAGATGGCAAATACAAAGGAAGATATCAAGAGCCTTGGAGTTATAAGAATGCAAAACAAGAATTCAAAATACGCATCAAGACTGTTTTAGAAGATTTTGAATAAGGAAGACCTCGACAATCAAAGGATCCAGCCGAAGATCTTGTCAACTACAGAATCAACCGAAGATCTTAAATGAAGAATAAGAGAATCTTTTCCGAAGATTTTCTTAAACAAACTCAACGGCAACAACATCTTCTCTTCACATAGAACACGAGAAGATCGGAGTAAGAGATCAACGTGTTAATAGGGGTTGTAGTTTTACAACTTCTAACTTATCTCCGAACAAGAAAACGATCTTCATGGAAACGAAGATTCACCTTCAACGATCATCTTCACAACGGCTAGAAGACCTTTTCATCGAAGAGTATAAATGAAGATGATGGTCGAAGAAGAAAGACACACAAGCCTACATCGTTAAATATCTTCTACATCTTCAAGCAACTAGATCATCTTCATTCGCTGTTTTTCTTTCTCTTATTCAAAAAGCTTTATCCCCTTTGAGAGAGAAAACACTAGAGCTCCATTGGAAAATCTAAATAGTGTTATATTAGATTGTGTGTTACTCTGCAAAGTAACTAGGCTATTATAGCTAGGTTAAGAGTTGAAGCTAGATCGTAGCGTTGACTACAGTGAGAGAAGAAGGGGATTTCTTCTAGTTTGTATCTAAGACTCTTTGAAGCTGATAATAGATAGTTAGATCCTACGGATATACCTTGGGACGGAGAGTAGGCTATTTAGAGCCGAACTTCATAAACATATCCTCGTGTCAATCTTTTCAATTCTGCACTATATATACTTTACCGTGACTAACTTTGTTTTGCAGGAGCAAGAAGTCAAGACCCTTGAAAAGAGTTTCAAAGCCCTTGAAATCAAAGTTTCACAAAGAGCACAGATTGACATAAAGGCCCTTGAAAGAGGTTTCAAGGCCTTGAGATTTGGGTTTGCGAAAAGTTCCCATACTCTATTCACCCCCCTTCTAGAGTATTATTTATCCTATTTATATCATCTACCGGTTCTTCAATTGGTATCAGAGCTAGACTCACGTTTATTGATTTAACCATCAATGAGACTAATCATGAATCATGTAGGTGATGGTGGATTTGCTCAAGGAAGATCCTCATCTTGACCACCACTCTTCTGTGGCAACAACTTCGCTCATTGGAGAGCATTCATGCGTATGTTCATTATTGACCAAGATATGGAACTTTGGAGCATTACTCAAAATGGACCCAAAATTCCAATGACCACGGTTGAAGGCGTACAAGTCCCAAAGAAGGAATCAGACTTCACACAGGCTGACTTGGACAATATGTCAAAGAATTACAAAGCCATGAATCTACTTTACTGTGGATTAGATGCTAATGAATTCAACCGGATCTCATCATGCAAAAGCGCTAAAGAGATACGAGACAAGCTTGTTGTTACTTACGAAGGAACAAGTCAAGTCAAGGAGATAAAGATTAGCATCTTCTTCAGACAATATGAGCTATTCAAGATGAATCCAAATGAAACAGTCAAAGAGATGTTCACCAGATTCATTGAGATAGTGAACAATCTGGACTCACTAGGAAAAATCTTCACTAATAAAGAAAAAGTAAGGAAGGTTCCGAGGAGCTTACCTAAAGCAAAGTGGGGACCAAAAATGACTGCAATTGAAGAAGCTCAAAATCTCACAACTCTTCCTCTTGATGATTTACTCGAAAAACTCATTACTCATGAAATGGTTCTTGGTGAAGAAGATGGAGAACTCCCATCCAACTCCAAAAATTTGGCATTAAAATCCAGAAGAGATGAGTTACCATCTGAGGAAGAAGATAGTGATGATAACGATGAAGAAGATGCAATCGCCATGATCTCAAAGGGTCTCGTAAGAATTCTCAAGCTAAAGAAACAATCGGCTAACAGAGAATTCCCACGAGCATCAAAACCCCGAGGTAAGTTTTCTAACCCTAATAAGAAAACAAGAGTACTGACTTGCTTTGAATGTGGTGAAACAGATCATCTGGTAAAGGATTGTCCACAAAAGAAGAGGACCAACTTCAAGAAAAATGATCGAAAAAAGAAAGCTATGGTTGCTTCATGGAGTGATTCAGAATCATCAAATGAATCAAAAGATGAAAAAGAACAAGCAAACTTGTGACTTATGGCTGATCATGAAGATTACTCAAATCTGTACATCGACAATATGGTAAGTACAATTTTATCTCAACCGGATATTGACCTTAAGCAATTCCTTAAAGATATTATCTTAAGTGATAAGGAACATAGAATAAGGATAAATTCTTTAACAGAAAAGCTTAATGAACAAGATAAACAACTGAGAGAAATGTCTCTGGAGATTAAAAATCTTAACACAGAAAAGGAAGAACTTGATGACAATATCAAGGCCTTGGAATCAGAAAATCTGATTCTCAAGGACGACCTCTCTTCTCTACATCGAAATTATATCGACCTAGAGAAAGAGAAAGTTGATCTAACTTTAACGTGTCAAGACCTGAAGGCATCACTCATTAAGTTTACTCGTTCAAAAGATAATCTAGAAAGAATGATGGGTGAACAACAATCTTCTCTTAACAAAAATGGTATAGGGTATCATAAAAGCTTTCCTAGAAAACCTACCACCACTTTTGTTATGGCCAAAGGAAGCAGTCATATGCCTACGTGCTTCTATTGTTGCAAAAAGGGTCATGTTAAATCCACATGTCCTTATAGAAGAAATGATCCTTATATTATTAGAAACACCTATCCTTTATGTCTAATGAAACAGGTCAAATAAATATGGGTTCCTAAAGGTACTAGACCACCAAACATGATCGAGCCTGAGTATGAACCAAAATATGCCATATGGTCGACCCGAAAAGGTTGATGTTTGTTATTTTGCAGGATATCACCAAGGTAAAGGAGCACAAATGGATACTAGATAGTGGTTGCTCAAGACACATGAGTGGAAAAAGTTCGTTATTCTCAGATTTAAAGAAGCAATCATCCGGAACTATTACTCTTGGTGATAAAGGAAAGTGTGACATAATTGACATTGGTAAAATTTGCTATAATTCATCCAACTTTATTGATGATGTTTACTTAGTTGATGGCTTTAAATATAATTTGCTAAGTTTTTCTCAAATTTGTGATAAAGGTAATAAGGTTATATTTGATTTAGAAAATTGTGTAGTTCAAAACATAAAAACGAACGAAGTATTGCTTACTGCTCCTAGAAGTTACAACGTTTATTCCTTGAGTACTAACCAAGTTGCAGGAACAAAGTTAAAATGTCTAAAGGCCTTGACTGATGATCCAATGCTTTGGCATAGAAGACTTGGTCACGTAAGCATACACACCATGTAGAAGTTACTTACAAAAGATTTGGTACGTGGTTTGCCAAACCTAAATTTCAAGGCTGATGATCTTTGTAAGGCATGGACGCAAGGTAAACAAACAAGAGGTTCTTTCAAACCCAAGAAAGCTGTAAGTTCTTCTCGACCTATTGAACTTTTACACATGGATCTTTGTGGACCTATGCGTGTCAAATCTTCTAGAGGAAAACAATACATTCTTGTTATAGTGGATGACTTTTCTCGCTTTACATGGATTTCTTTTCTACGTGAAAAATCTGAAGCTTTGTTTGAGTTTTCAAAATTATGTAAGGAGTTACAAAGCTTGAAAAATCTACCAATCATTTCTATAAGAAGTGATCATGGTAGAGAATTTGATCAATTAAAATTTGATTTGTTTTGTGCAAAATATGGTATTTCTCATAATTTTTCAGCTCCTAGAACTCCTCAACAAAACGGAGTTGTGGAACGCAAAAATCGCACTCTGGAGGATATATCTAGGACAATGCTTTTAGAAAACAATCTGCCAAATAGCTTTTGGGCTGAAGCAGTAAACACTGCAAATTATATTTTAAATAGATGTTTAATTCGCCCTATTTTGAAAAAGACTCCTTATGAACTTTTTAAAGGTAGAAAACCAAATATTTCATATTTCAAACCCTTTGGATGTACTTGTTTTGTTCACAACAATGGAAAACAATCTTGGGAAATTTGATGCACGTAGTGATGAAGGTATATTCATTGGATATGCTTCAAACAACAAAGCTTATAGAGTACAAACGTACCAAAATTGTTGAGGAAATCATTCATATTATTTTTGATGAAAGCAATGATGGTACTTTGAGTGAAAGTTTTGCAGACTTAGACCTGAATCAAAGAGAAGATCATATTTCAGATGAAGAGGAAGATCCTAAAAACGAAGACAAAAATATGCAGGAGAAGATTCAAGATACCAAAGAAAACCCTCAAGACCTTGAAACACACCTTCAAGACCTTGAAACTGGAAACTGTGAGAATAGAATTCCACTTCAAGGGCTTGAAACCCAACTTCAAGGCCTTGAGATTTGAACATCAGGAAATATACAAACGGTACCTGAATCTAGTCAAACATATACAGCTCAACCTTCAGGATCTACTTCATCTGTTAAAAGAAGAAAAGTTCAACACTCCTCATATTATCCACAAGAAAATGTGATCTCATATCCAAATACCGGAGTTCAAACTAGATCTAAAGCAAACAATCTTTGTGTATTCTCCGCCTTTGTATCACTGATCGAGCCAAAGAACTACACTCAAGCTCTTCAAGAACCAAATTGGATCATAGCTATGCAAAATGAATTGAATGAGTTTGAGAGGAACAAGGTACGGACTCTTACTTCAAGACCAAAGCATCAATCAGTTATTGGCACAAAATGGGTCTTGAGGAACAAACTAGATGAAAGTGGCAAAATCATACGAAACAAAGCACGACTTGTAGAACAAGGCTATAACCAGGAAGAAAGTATTGATTATGAGGAGACTTTTGCTCCGGTTGCCAGGTTAGAAGCCATACGTATGCTACTTGCATTTGCATCCTTCATGAACATAAAACTTTTTCAAATGGATGTAAAGTGTGCTTTCCTAAATGGCTTCTTAGAAGAGGAAGTCTATGTTTGTCAACCTCCTGGTTTTTAAAATGATGATTTTCCAGATTATGTTTTCAAATTAGACAAAGCTCTTTATGGTCTTAAGCAAGCTCCTCGAGCTTGGTATGAAAGATTGTCTAAATATCTTCTTGAAAATAATTTTAAAAGAGGTTTAATTGATAAAACATTGTTTATCAAAACTAGAGGCAACGATATACTAGTAGTACAGATCTATGTTGATGATATATTATTTGGTGCTACTAACGATTCTCTTTGCAAGGAATTTTCAGATATTATGTGCAGGAAATTCGTAATGAGCTTAATGGGAGAATTAAATTTCTTTCTTGGACTTCAAGTGACACAAGCAAAGAAAGGAATTTTTCTCAATCAAAGCAAGTATACTAAAGACTTGCTTAAAAAGTACAAAATGGATCAATCTAAGGTTGCAAAGACTCCTATGAGTTCAACACTTTCGCTAGATTATGACAAAAATGGTAAAAGTGCAATACAAAAGGAGTATAGAGGTATGATCGGTTCATTATTATATCTAACTGCAAGTCGTCATGACATTATGTTTAGCGTGTGCATGTGTGCAAGATTTCAAGCTGATCCTAAAGAGTCACACCTGATTGCTGTGAAAAGAATTTTTCGGTATCTAAATGACACTAAGGATCTAGGTTATGGTACCCACTTCAAAGCTCGTTTCATCTTGTTGGCTATTCAGATGTAGACTTTGCAGTTTATAAGGTTGACAGAAGAAGTACTTCTGGATGTTGTCAATTCTTAGGGTCATCCCTAATCAGTTGGCACTCCAAGAAGCAAAATTCTGTTGCACTATCCACAGCTGAAGCTGAGTATATAGCGGTTGGATCCTGTTGTGCTCAAATTCTCTGGATTGCTCAACAACTTCGTGATCTTGGCTTTGATTTAAAAGGTATTCCTATTAAATGCGATAATACTAGTGCTATTTCTATAACTAAAAATCCTATGCAGTATTCATGTAACACCCCGAATTCGCGGGATGTCGGAATGCTACGGGCGAGACCACACAATGGGTCCCGACCCTTAGCCTGACAACAATCTCACCGGACCTTTCTAACAAGGCACAAATTAAAGGCATAAAACTCAAAGTAGTTTGTAATGTATGCAAAGAAAGAAGGAAGGGATACAAGTTGGAAACTCAGCCGAGTCCTCAAAACGACATAAAAGTAAAGAAGTCCAAACATGCAACAAGATATAATCCGACAACAAAGGAAAAACCCCAAAAACGTCCCCGTCCTATAATGTACGGAGACCACTCGGCTGTCCACTCCTCCACCTCACTCGGCGGCATCCCTAACCTGCAAGGCATCTACACAAAACAGTTTTAAACCGTTAGCTCACATTCTACGCATTATAAGAATAATATGGCACAAACACATACATGAGAACACAAGGCACACAACATGAACATTCATTCCAAATATATCTTTTTAGGTTATTCCATATCTAATTCATTTGTTTCAAGTGTGACACAAGAGTATTATAACTCTTGCCTCTGTCCCCGTTTAACCAACAGGAGTGTGGCGGCGCCCAACCCGTATACCCTGAGGGAGAGATGAAGAAGCCCACCCGTATACCGTGTATGGCCTGGTCGCAGAGATCCCCCAGTCTCCCTCGGGAAACTGAGCGGTGATGTCACCGCCCGATAATAATAATAGTAGTAACGATGGGCCAATAAATAAGGTCAAGTAAATCCTAATCCATTTTCATGCTTAAAAAGCGGTAAACACACACCACCATATATACCCAAATAAGGCATAAAAGCGGCTAAGTAAGTCCGAGGACTTACCTCGTCTCAAAGCTAACTGAAACTAATAACACTCTCCGAAGGAATATAACAAAAGCCTGTTCAAGACAAGGCATGATAATCAACAACTACTCACGAAAGCTAGAAGTCCTTAGACTTCTAGTACTATATACTCTTATTAGGTCATACACTCTCATAATCTAGGATACGCTCCTAGCACTCATAAACTCACGAGATCTAACCTATAATCACATGCTAGGATACTTCCATCCTAACTCCACAATCTCAACAAACTCATACTCAAAACCTCAACAAAGCTCACATGATAACATACACACCTCAAGTCTCACAAGGTCAACCACGAGGGTCACAACCGTATAGTAACTCAAGATCAACACACCACATGTCAAAGAACATCAATAACCTCAAACACTCACCTAAAGGTTCCAAGCCACTACTTGGCATTTGCCCTAAGTTATGCTAAATCCAACCTAGCATAATTCTACCACTAAACATAACTAGATCGAGGAACAAGGTACTCACACACGATCCGAGGTTGAAGATGATCTACGGATGTCGAGATTGGATTTGTTGGTCTATAACGGCCGCTTCCGGACCTAAACCAAAGTTAAGGAAATTTAGCTTGTATGCTAAATTGAACGGAATATAACGTATAATATTCTAAGAAAAAACAATATCCCTCTTTATAAACAAGGTTGAAAACCCGCAAAACATTTTTCCGGGGTGATTTATACCATTTAATAAACATGGGTCAAAATCCGAAATCGACTTTTCCGGGCAACTATGAAACTCATCAAACTCGGGCCATATTTCCGAAAAAAAAGCTTTGGTTCAAAACTATGGTTTATTCACATGGGCAAAACTGCATATCTCAAGAACAATGGGTCAAGACCATGATATTACAAATCAGTAGGGGTATAAGTTGCAAATTCCAAAAGAGTAGGTTCAAAACTGCAATATATATAAAGATGTGGGTACAGTTTGCAACTATATCAATTTCAGGGGCCAAAATCGAATTAATTACAAAAGAGAGGGGCACATTTACAATTTCTAAAAAAAACACTTCACCCTTCTGTTGAAACGCGAAAGAAGAGAAGAGGTAAGGGAGGGCTTCTAGTGGCTGCCAAGCGGAGGGAAGGAGGCCGTCGTCGGTGCCGGCGGCGGCTCGACCGGCGTGGGCTCAGAAGAAGGCGGCTGACGGGTTCAGAACACTTCCTCCCTGTGGTTACTACACCAGAACAGAGGGTGATTCGGCCACCATTAATAGAGAGAAAGAGCAGGGAAGGAATAGAGGGTAGAGAGAAAGAGGCAGCCACTCACACTGCCGGCATTTCCGGTGGGTCGAAGCGGCGCAGAGGGGAGGGAAGGCTGGATTGCAGCCTCAGGGTTCAAAAGGCTGGATTGCAGCCTCAAAGCGAGAGAGAAGTGAGAGAGAGATTGGGACTGCGTGTGAGAGAAGTGAGATGAGGGAGGGATTGAGGCTGGGCAGGCTTGGGCGGTAGACTAGATTGGAGGGTGGCGAAGGGCCGGTCGCAGGCCTGCAGACGGGTGGATCGAGGGGGCGGATTGCCCTAGCCCTAGCCCAGGCGGCAGTTGCAGCTCTCACCAGTCGGGGATGGCGCAGGAGCAGAAGAAGACAGCAGGCGCGAGAGTATAAAAAAAAGAGAATAAAATAAAAGGAAAACGAAGGAGAAAGAAAACCAAAAAAAAGAAATAGGGCCAAAACTCAATTGTATTATCGGAACGGCATTTTTCAGTTCGGTAAATGCCGACTTTTCGACAAAATTAATATAGTAAAATACGGAAGTACATTAATGTATCCCCAAATTAATATAATACCCGGAAAAGTTATTTTTAAATCTATAAAAATATTCTTTAAAAAGAGAACTCGAGCTATAATGAATCGATGGAAGGGAGGAAAGCAAAGTCGGAACGCACCCGAATAAACGGGGCGTTACTATTCAAGAACTAAGCATATTGATGTAAGGCATCACTTCATTTGTGATCATGTTGAGAAAGGTGATGCCTCGATTTCTTTTATCTCAACTAACTTGCAGCTTGCAGGTATCTTTACCAAGCCTCTTCCTGAGGAACAATTTAATTTTATTAGATTAGAGCTTGGTATGCTAAACAAGGAAGCATTAACGTAGGGGGAGTTAACAAGTTTTAATCATCCTACGTATGCAGCCCAATTGGTTTTTTCAAGGGCCTTGAAATGAAATTCAAGGAGGCCTTGAAACATATTTCAGGGTATAAGAATGATATGGATCTTTTAAGAGTTCATATCTTTTAGATATTTTAATTCTTAAAATTTTTTATAAAAAAGGATTTGCAATTAAGATTTCTAAAGCCAAATCTTTTCAAAGAATTATTCTTTCATTCTTCAAAAGGATCTTCTTGTAGTCTTTCACACAAAAACCCTATTTCAAAATTCTTTGATACTTTTCTCATGGCACCCAGAAGCAAGCGGTCTGCTCATCAAACTCTCAAACAGAAAGATAAGGAGTCTTCGATTGAGAAAAGAGAGAATTTTTCTGAAAATCAAGATATATCTCAGATGACTACTCTTCCTTCCTCATGGTTCATTAATTTTCAAGCATCTAGATCTTGCCTGGATAAGTTTCATAATCGACAACTATGTATGTGCGACTTGGTAGATATTGACTTTCTGAAGTCACTCAAGATGTCTTGTATTGACAAGCTAAAGAACTCAACGATCTGGAATGTCCTAAACCCTGGAGATTTTGGCTTTCCAAGACTTACGAGACTGTTTTATGTTAATCTCATCACAAAAAGGGATAAAGGATGTATCACCCTTGAATATTCAGAGAGTGTTAATAGTGCTAAGGAAAAAATTTCTAGTTCCAAATTCTACCTCCCGTCAATTGACTCATACATCTTTAACCCTAGAGGCAAAAATACTATTCACTATATTGGTTAGATGTGTTATTCCTCGTATAAATTCAAGAGAGTTGTTGACAGATCAAACTCTAGAATTAATTCATCTGATTATGACTGTGGTGGCTATAGATGTACCTACTTTAATTCTCAACCATATGCTGCATTCTATAAACTCTAAGAGATCCGTTCCTTTACCTTATGGAAATTTGCTGCCTAAAGTCTTTGAGTATTATAGAATTGATACATCTTCTGAGGAAAGACAGTCTATTAACAACAAAATTGATGAAAATTTCTTAGAACATCTAGGTATTGAGAAAACTCTTGTAGGAACATGGATTCTAAAAGGAAAAGGAGTTACTCAGAATGAAGAAGCAAAATCTACTCTTACTCCAGAAATCCGATTAGATGGTTGTGAGAAACAAATAGCTTGTCTTAGTCGTGAAATATCTGATTTTAAGTTTGATGCCAAGAGGAGAATGAATGCAAATTTTGAGTTGCTAGCCACTATTAATGCCAAAGTCAACGAAATGTATTTGATGAACGCTCTTACACTAACTGCAATGGGAAGTATTTTGCCCATACATGAAGATGTGGCTTAACATACTCAAGAACAGGTTGAGAATATGTTGATGAACTGTAAAAGGCGTGTACAGAATAAGTTTATTCTGTATCCAACTCATGAGGAGCCAATGTTCTTACCTATAGTTGAGTAGGAAGTTGTTAAACAGAGAAGAGCTGCAAAAAAGAGAAGACGTATGGAAACTGAAATGGATGACTAGCGTTATAAGAAATCCTCATCAAAAGGCAAGAGAAAGTTCTATAAAAGAATTTAAACTGTTTGATTTTGTTTTGGAAATACAATTTTTTTTTGGGTCTATAATCGTATGTTGTTAAACTCCTTGGTTTGACTACTTTTCCTCCCTTGTTGAAAGACAAAGGGGGAGAAATATGATCTGACATTCCGATATACTGCATTCTGCATTTTAGTTTTTGAGGTTTTCATATGCATTGCTAAAACTAACAAATGCAGGTACAAAAATTTGTGTTGTCTTCCATCAAGGGGGAGATTGAAAACTCCACCTTGATTGAACATGTTTTACAGGTGTTGATGATGATGGAAAACTTCACACAAATATAAGCAGTTGGATATACTAACAATGTACTTGATTACGTTTCTAGATATTCGGTTGGTTTGAATTCAATGCAGGTACAACAATGCATATGTCAATACATATGTCAAGGGCCTTGATATTAGTTTCAAGGGCCTTGAAGTATAATTCTAAGGACCAAGGAAGATGGCGAATACAAAGGAAGATATCAAGAGCCTTGGAGTTATAAGAATGCAAAACAAGAATTCAAAATACGCATCAAGACTTTTTTAGAAGATTTTGAATATGGAAGATATCGAAAATCAAAGGATCCAGCCGAAGATCTTGTCAACTACAGAATCAACCGAAGATCTTACATGAAGAATAAGAGAATCTTTTCCGAAGATTTTCTTAAACAAACTCAACGACAACAACATCTTCTCTTCACATAGAACATGAGAAGATCGGAGTAAAAGATCAACGTGTTAATAGGGGTTGTAGTTTTACAACTTCTAACTTATCTCCGAACAAGAAAACGATCTTCATGGAAACGAAGATTCACCTTCAACGGTCATCTTCACAACGGCTAGAAGACCTTTCCTTCGAAGAGTATAAATGAAGATGATGGTCGAAGAAGAAAGACACACAAGCCTACATCGTTAAATATCTTCTACATCTTCAAGCAACTTGATCATCTTCATTCGCTGTTTTTCTTTCTCTTATTCAAAAAGCTTTATCCCCTTTGAGAGAGAAAACACTAGAGCTCCATTGAAAGATCTAAATAGTGTTATATTAGAGTGTGTGTTACTCTGCGAAGTAACTAGGCTATTATAGATAGGTTAAGAGTTGAAGCTAGATCGTAGCGTTGACTACAGTGAGAGAAGAAGGGGATTTCTTCTAGTTTGTATCTAGGACTCTTTGAAGCTGATAATAGATAGTTAGATCCTACGGATTTACCCTGGGACGGAGAGTAGGCTATTTAGAGCCGAACTTCGTAAACATATCCTCGTGTCAATCTTTTCAATTCCGCACTATATATACTTTACTGTGACTAACTTTGTTTTGCAGGAGCAAGAAGTGAAGGCCCTTGAAAAGAGTTTCAAAGCCCTTGAAATCATGGTTTCACAAAGAGCACAAATTGACATAAAGGCCCTTGAAAGAGGTTTCAAGGCCTTGAGATTTGGGTTTGCGAAAAGTTCACATACTCTATTCACCCCCCCTTCTAGAGTATTATTTATCCTATTTATATCACCTACCGGTTCTTCAATTGGTATCAGAGCTAGACTCACGTTTATTGATTTACCCATCAGTGAGACTAAATAAGATATGTGTGATAGCATGATGAATTTTTATTGTATTTCTTATGTGTGTATGTGCTTATGCATGATCTTATATATGAATTGCAAGCTAACGGTTTCATACCGTGTTGTAGATCCTTTGTAGGATAGGAGGAGTGAAGAGTGATCTGGAGGAGTGATCAGCCGAGGGCTTCCATACATCTAGGTTATGTATGAGATTTGGATATATATATATATATATATATATATATATATATATATATATATATATATATATATATATGATGACGTTGTTTTGTACTCGGTTGATGGGTTTTGTATGTATTATGATACTTGATATTTCCATAAATGTTGTTTTATATTTATTTGTGCATTGTTGTAAGATCCAATGAACTTGCTGTCAGGCTAGGATCAGGACCCATTATGAGATCCTTGCCCCGTAGCACTCCGAGTCCTATGAATTTGGGGTGTTACACATACTTTGTTATTTATAAAAGAAAAGGGTCTAATGGATGCTCTTATAGGCATTATGAGCTCACTTACCCATTTAACCCTTTTTTGGAAGGTGAGATTTATTTTATCTCTACAATGGGTCTATTGGGCAAATATGAGAGATTATTTTGGAAATTATATCCTCAAATAATCGATAATTCAAATGCAATTGGATTATATTTTTTATTCAAATAATCTAAAAAATAATCTATCTCCAAATAATCCCATAATAACCTGAAATAATGATGATGTTGAACGGACCCAATGTAATAAGTTAAGTTTTAAATTATGAGATTATGCGGCAATTCTATATTTTGATTATCTTCACGTGATGCACTTTCTAGTGGAGTACCGATCTTATAGAAAGTCTTGTCGTTTTTGGCTTTCTATCTTGGATTGAAAAACTAAAATAGAAAACTTGATGTTATAATACTTATAGAGCTTTTATATAAAGTTTAAACTCAACAAATGATAGTTTTGCAAGTATGCATTTGCCCAACTGGAAGAGTGGTCGATGAAGGTTGAACTGTGAGCCTTAAATTTTACAAGTACATACAAAATCCAATTGGGATCAAGATCGAACAAATGGAAAATGTGTAATTATTAAATATGTAAAACCGTAAAACAAATACAAAGCAAAAAACATAAGAGAAGGAATTGAGCCATCATAGAAGGAAAGTTGATTCGATCGGGACATGAAGTATGTGAATCAAGTAGAGATATAACAAAACAAAAACAAGTATGGGATCACAAAGAATCGAGTCGATCAAGGGTATCAGTCAACTCGATTGGTAGTAATAAGGGAGAGGAAAAAGGGTTCTATCAAATGGTTCGTTATCATGGATATCAAGGAATAACAACAAGTGTAGGTTGACAATAAAAATATTCTAGAAGCTGAATCACCTGATGACTTCAAAATGTTACATCATATAGCTATTAGAATTATACATTTTCATACATCATATGCTCTTTTATACTTAACTCTAGTATAGAAAGCTTTCCTTTTCGATATTTATATGTCTACCATGTGTTATTTCATATTTTAGGCAATTAAGGTCAATTCCAGCACATTTGGAGTGAAATGTACGAGTATTTAATCCTTCCTAAAGTCAAGAGCAACAAAGAAGCATCATATGTTATTGAGGATTGAAGAATCAAGTGACACAAAGTCCCCTAAAAAATTCATGGACACAAAATTGGAGTCTGTAGCGAAGAGTGAAAAGAGACCACAAGTCAAACAAGGACTAGACGGTCACCTTGACCGTCTCCCAAGTTGTCTCGAGCACATGCCAACCCAAAACTGGCACAATCCAAACCCTGGCCCATATGATATCAAAACCAAGATCAGGCAGGAACAAGCCGTCTCTCATGTTGTTCCTATGGTGTCTCTACACCGTCCAACATTTGTTGTTTATCCGAGATCATATCTTTTGATTCTATCTTCGATTAGAGAGTATTTTGTATCCTTATTGATCGATTTTCCAACCCTATATAAATGTATATCAGTTTTTGTATCTAATCCTGTAGCTGGAAACCATCGTTTATCATTCATATAATAGATTTCAATAGCCGTCTTTGAAGGTTCGCCTTGTTATCTGATGGTCCTAAAACCTACCCACAAGGAATACAATGTTAGTTGTAGTAAATCGTGTGTCGAATTCACATGGACTATGTCTGATTTAGTAGATACTAATAGTTAATTATTCTAAGTAAAAGGGAGTAGAGGAGGAGAAGAGAAGAGGAAAACTATGTCCTTTTATGAAAACAGGGAGAACAAGAAAAAAATGATTGATTGTAGACAAATATTTAGAGGAAGGATGATCTAATGAGCTAGAAAACCACACTATAATAAACTAAAATAATGTTGCATATATGATACTCATGAACACTGATGTGAGAACATTGTAGGTAACAATATAATATAGCCTTTGGCATAAACAAACAAAGACCATGCCTTCCAACTTGATTGCGTCCTTAATACAACGCTTGTGTCAAGTAAATAGGAAAATTCTTTAAGAAATTAGAAATCCATAAAATACCAAGAAAAAACTCGCCGGTTAGCGTAAGTTAGAAAAGGTACAAAGACCAGAGCTTTCCTTGTCCTTGAGCGAGTTTCTCTAGGATTTTATCTTGAGCAATTTATGCGGGAGCTTGTGCTTGATCAAGGCAAGATCTTTGGGCGGGAAATTCCTCCTTTGAAATTGCTGAAAATTCTTTTGTGGGAAGGGAGGTCTTGTGTAAGGCTAATCCCTTTGATAATCTCTTTGATTTCGAGATAATTAACTTGTTCCATGGCCTAATAATATATCATGTGTTAACTGAAGGCCGAACAATCCTCTGTCTCATGGCATGTGCTGTTGAAAAATTGACAGTTTATATTAGTATCTAAATTAGAAATTGAGGTGGTAGGATTACATTCGGCGAGTTTCAACAAAGCTTGCACATTCTCAACTAACTAGTCAATCTTGTCATCAACTTTTATGTTATAGCCACCCCGTGTCTTGTTACACTTCTTGATGTACTTTTCTATATGTTTTGTAGCTATCACAAGGTAGTCCCAAGCTTCACCCTTATTCTTGTAAATCCATGTGAGCTAGTTTTATCGACTAAATTCCTTGTAGTATCATTTAAACCACTAAAGAAATATTCAAGAAGCGCTCCGTTCTCAAATCCATGGTGAGGAAATGAATGCAATAGCTCATTAAATCTTACCAAGCAACATGGATATTCGCATCATCCTCCATGTCAAAGTGAGAAAATTTCTCCCTAATCTTAGTAGTCTTGTAGGGAGAAAAATATTTGCTCAGAAAAGTAGTGGTTAATACCCCCAAGTAGAGAAGGTATCTCAAGGATTATTTTGGAGTCAGTTTGCAATCTTTCCCGTCAAAAAGTATAAATGCCCACATCCTTCAAGCATCATGAGTAATGTTCTCATATTTCAAATTGTTCCTAATATTTTTTTAATTTCCTAAGTGTTGATGTGGATTCTTGTTCAACAATATTGAGAATTGATAAGTTTGGATGAGCCTTATGGTGTCCGTCTTAAGATTGAAATCTCGAGTTCTTAGTGTCGGGATGACAAAAGCATGATTTGATACTCTTTGCTTAAGATTCGCCCTAACGTCCAACATTTGAGGGTGACTAGCCCTTTCAACAACAAGTGCAAGATTGAGCCTAGCAATTTCAGCTTGCGCATCCACTACAAGGAGTTGGTTGTTGGAAGAGGTTTTGGGAAGGGTGAGTCGGGAGAGGTGTTGGCGTTGACAGATGGGCCATCACTGATGGTCAAGGGTGATAGAGATGGGAGTATTGGGCCTGGAGAAAGAGGAGGTGAATTGGGCCTATCCAATGTAGAATTGGTAGACGGTGGATTTGTATCCGGTGGGTTTATGGGCCATAGTATGTTGGAAATGTTGGACTAAGAGGGAATGGGTGATGTGGGTTAGTGAGGAATGTGAGCAAAAGGGAACTAAGCTTCGTGAAAGATCACGTCTCCGGAGATGTAAATCCGGTTGGATGATCTATCGAGATAAATGTAACCTCGATGATTAGAAGCATATCCAAGTGTGGATCGGAAATTGAGTTCGTGTGTATTGTATGGACGTAGATTAGGAAAACAGAGAGAACCAAAAACATGGAGGATTTTGAGGTAAGGAACTTTGTGAAAGAGGGATTGAAATGAGGATGAGTTTTGTAACGTTTGGGTAGGTAGGCGATTAATGAGATAAACAACAGTTTCAAAGGCATAATCTCAAAATGTCAATGGAACGGATGAATGAGCAAGAAGGGCTAATCCGGTGTTGACTATGTGTCGATGATGGATTTCGGTGCTCCCATTTTTTGGTGGGAATGAGGACAAGTGATTCTATGATTGATCCCGAGTTGAGCAAAAAGTGATTTTAAGGGTTTGAATTCGGTGTCCCCGTCCATTTGAATAGATTTTATCTCTTTTGTAAAGAAGTTTTCAATGAAGTGAATCAATGCTTGAAAATAAGAAGTTGTAGCACTTTTATTAGGTAATGGAAAAAGCCAAAGATAATTGGTATTATCATCCAAAATATAAAGGTAATACTTGTGACCTCTTGAGGAAACCACATGGGCCGGATCCCAAATGTTCATGAAGAGTAATCCAAAAGGGTGGGCTTCATGTGTCAAGGTTGGATGGTGAGGCAAATTATGGGCTTTAACTTTCGAACAAGCAGAGCAACGAAAGTGGTCGGTGATGGAGGTAGGGAAAGAGACTGCGATGGAGCGAAGCATCATTGTGGTGGTACGAATTGTGGGGTGGCCAAACCTTGAGTGCCAGAGGTGAAGGTTGTTGGTGGACATAAGATGAGTCTGGATCGGAAGTTTATTGGGAGCAAGCGGAAGAACATACATGCCGTCCTCAATAGTTACTCGAAGAAGCGTTGCCTGAGTTCGTCGGTCCTTCACAAGAAAATAGTCATTATGAAATTCAAAGAAGACACGATTGTCAATACAAAACTGGAAAACGGAAAGCAGATTCTGATTTAAAGAGAGAACATGAAAAATATTTTCAAGGAAAACTTGGAAGAAGGTGACAAAGAAGAGGTAAATGAATTGGAACCGTAATGCAAAATAGGCAGAGTGGAGCCATTGTAATAGCTAGGATTTTCGAATTCTAATTAATGTTGATTAACTTAATCGTTGATAGTAATTGACATATAACTCGCGAAGACTTCGCAAGTGATGAGTAAGAGTCTCACCGTTATGTTCCTGGCGTAATTTTGGACGTTTGGGGAAATTTTTACTTTTTCCCCCGGGTAATTATTTTTACCCTCCGGTGTTATTTGGACCATTTGAGAGCTCCAATAAATAAAGTTGCAGTTGAGAGAAATGATCGGAACATCGGATATGTCCTAGATGTGAAATAATATAAAAAGACGAAACGGATAAAAGAATCGCTATTCCAATTCTTAACGGTTAAGAAATGCGGCTTAGGAATGCCCATTTTACGAGATAGATATGGATTAATTATCCCGACAAAATGCCGAATTTTATATTCCAATTCCATAAAGTTTGGAGACCGGAATTCATAACTGCATTTTAACTAAATAAATTGGATAAATATTATAAATAATAACAAAATATATATATATATATATATATATATAAATATATAAATCAAGGAGAAGCCAGCTGATGTTTTCAACTCATTCATACATATATATAATATTATATTATTATATATACAAATGTGCAAAGGAAAGAATAGCCGACTCTTCTTCACTTTTGATATTTATATATGTATGTTAAGTATATAAGTGAAGATGGCGGCTAACTTATCATACTCACTTTACTTTCTATCCATGGAGAGAGCGAAGCACACAGACGGATGAACCGAACAAAATTTCAATCAGTCCTATATCGTTCCTCTTTGATCCAATTTCAAATCCGATCATACCATCGAGTCCCTTATCTTGTTCTCTTCAACGTGGTACCAAGTTATTTCCCGTTTGTTAGCTTTTTGGTAAAGCTTCCGTTTACCGCTATCGGAGCACCGACGACCACCGCAAGTCATCAAATGTAAGTTTCATGCTGCGCTCTTACTCCCCGTATCGCTAGGAGTCTGGATCTTCTTCCGGTTCGTATATCGGGTTCGTAACGAATAAGTTATGAATTTATTCGTTTTCCGTATTGCGGGTTAGTATAAATTAACCTTAAGTTGGTTAAAATGGATAATTGGAATTTCCATTATACTCGTTACATTATTCTGGTAATTATGGGATTTTAGTTGGTGATGATAACATGAGTTGGATTTATGCCCTGATATGGCTTTTAGGTTTAGCATGTTATTCGAGGTTATAGGATGTATATGATCCCTATGGATCCCTTTGGGTCTAGGTGTGACCCTTTGTTTGATAAGAGATGTGACATCTCTTTATGCCCTGTCTATATGTTGTGTTGTCCCTCCAGTGTTGAGGTGATCCAGTTGTGGTTGAGCTTTATACGAGGTTGAGGTAAGTCCGTAGGACTTACTTAGCTGCCATCCTTATATTGGGTGTTTGCATGAGTGGTGTGTGTATTATATGTTTGCTATGATAGCATGCTGATGTGTTTATCTTTCATGATTGTGCTTGTGCTTATGCATTACCTTATATATGTATGGTTAGCTAACGGTTTCATACCGTGTTGTAGATGTTTACAGGTTAGGCGCTACTGGGTGATCTGGTAGGGTGACAGGCCGAAGACTCTCGTACATTAGGTGGTTGGTTTGGGGTTGTTGTGTTTCCCCTCCTGCGTGAGGATGATCTTTTGTACCTCCTATGTGAGGTTGTCGTTTTATATACTCGGTTATGTTGTTGTTTACTTTGGGTCGTACAATTTATACTGTTTTATGTATTTGTTTTATATTTGTCAGTGCCATGTTGTAAGGTCCAGTGAACTTGTTGTCAAGCTAGGGTCAGGATCCATTGTGAGATCGTAGCCCAATGTGACATCCCGAGTCCCGCGGATTCGGGGTGTTACAGAGTTGGTATCAGAGCCCAGGTTGACAACAATGGCACTTGCTACCTGCAATGAGGTTTGATAGGTAAAATAAACAGAGCCCACATGGGATCTGACATTTTCAAAGGTTTTGGTTTTAAGTGTGGTTTTGGGATAGAATGTATGAGAAGTCGTCACCTTTGCCATGGATCTCTGTAGCGTAGATATGTATATATATCTGTGTGTACTATGAATTATATGGATGTATTATATACATATCGATACCTATGGCATATATATAGCCTTAGAAGGTTAGGTGCGTATATCCTACAAATGATTCAGATTAGAGTAGTATCTGTAGTGGGATGAGGTAGGGGTACACCCCCTCTTCCTCCAGTGGTGATAAGTTAGGGACCCATTTCCGCTGTTGTTTTGCCTATGGCAGAGAACGAGTTTGAAGAGGCTGATTGTGTCTCCATGAGTAGATCCGAGTTTCAAGAAGATATGTAACAAGTATATGAAGCGGTGATAGCGGGTAGATCCACACCGGATTTACCAACAATTGTGAGATCAACTGAAGCTTCTGGATCCGGAAAGAAGCAATGGACTGAATCAGTTAGTGGAAAAGTGAAGACGATGAATGTTGGACCAAGTCAGATATTTGGACAATTAAGTGGTCCTTTGGCCATGAAGACGACTTGCAAGGAACTACAGTGTTTTAATTGCGGGAAGTTGGGACACTGGCGAGCTGTGTGCCCAAAGGCGCCCATCATATGCTTTACGTGTGGTAAAGCAGGGCATAGAGCGAAGTTTTGTCGACAGGGCAAGGCATTGCCTTTATAGGTTCCCTTAAAGAGTGAGATCATTCCAGGTGGACAACGAAGGTCGAGTTACCCTTCAGTTGCACAGGTTGCAAGGATGGGATGATTATGTTTCAGTTGTGGCTATCCAGATCATTTGCGTTATGTGCGCGCTTTGGCACTGATAGCTTGTTTCACTTGTGGTGAGTTAGGTCATCTGGCCCTTTTTGTCAGCAAGGTAGTGTTTCTTCCCAGCAAGACCTTCCTCTTTCCGGTGCTGAAAGAGTGGAAGTGGAGGCTATAGTGAGGACCTCAGTGATACTTGAGGAGCATAGATCCGAGATCGAGTAATGATATGTAGTGGAGCTACGGGAGTTAGTTGTTACAGGTACCATTCTCGTTAATGGTTTACCTAGTGGAGTTTTGTTTGTTATGAGTGCTATGCACTTCTTGTCTTTCGATGCATGCATTAATGGTTGATCTTTGATATATAGTAGAAGGTGGACTTTCCTTTACAGGATTACTAGTTAGGGGTCTGAGGTACCCGCGAGATATGTGTTTGTTCACTTATTCCGGGATTTGTGTATGGCTTGTAGACTTCTTTGTCATGCCGTAGGTGCATGAGGAAGTCATTATGTGTATGGATTGGATGAATAGATATCATGTGGTGTTAGATATTAATAGTAAGGCTATCATAGTCTTTACTGAGATGGTAAATAGAGGTCTTTTGAGGTTAAGACCTTTGAAGAGACGGGTTTGTCATCAAGATGGTACGAGCAGCGAGTTGATAGCACAGGGATGTGACGCCTTCTAGTGTTATACCATGAAGGAGCGAGATAGTCCAACAATGGAAGGTATTCAAGTTGTTTATGAGTTTATAGATGTGTTAGTGAACCGTCTAGTTGCCACCTCAACGGAGTGTGGACATTGTTATCGAGTTGAAGTATGATATAAGATTGAATGGGAAATCCACACTATATGGTGCTTGTTGAGATATTGTACTGATAACTTGAAAAGTTGATCGAAACGGGTTTACCCTAGTGGGTTCCATGTTCCGTATTGACGACCTGATGAGTTAGCTTCAAGAAGCAATTGTGTTTTCAGGATTCCTTTGTGCTCAAGATATCCCTAGTCATGGATGAAAGAGCAGCATGTGTATGAGATAGCATCCCATATCCGTTATGGACACTACGAGTTTGTAGTGATGTCATTTGGGTTGACGAATGTTTTAGTAGTTTTTATGGAGTTGATGAACAGTATCTTCATCGACTTCCTTGATTAGTTGATGGTGGACTTTATTGATGACATGTCGGTATACTCTCATAGCAGAGAATAGTAGACCGATCGTTTGAGGACTGTTCTGCAGATTTTGAGAGATAGAGGGCTATATTCTACGCTCTCTAAGTGTAAGTTGAGATGCCAGTGGTAGCCTTTTTAGGCTATGTTGTCTCCGCCAGTGGGATCATGGTTGACCTGGCGAGAATTAAGTATGTTGTAACATGGGAGATACTCATGAACATTAAGGAATACGTAGTTTTCTCGGCTCAGCCGATTGCTACCAATGCTTTGAAGAAGGATTTTATATGATTACGTCTTCATTTGCGAGTCTTTTGAGAAGACCGTACCGGTGTGATCTTCATGTCAGATTTCTATAGATCATAGGAATCTGAAGTATATTTTATGCAACAAGGGTTGAACATTTGACTTGAAGATTCCATATCATTCACAAAAGTTGAATGTTGTCGTCGATAACTTGAATGTAAAGACGCTCCAAGAGAAGATGATTGTGAGACTGATAGTTCAGCCTCAACTTCAGAGAGATCTAGCTTGGCTAGAGTTGAACAATCAATTCCTTGATGAGGATACCCAGTTATACCTCAGAGGTTCTACCTGGTCTGTTGGATGAAGTCCAACAGAAACAGGAGACCTGCCCGACCTTGACAAGGTTTAAAGAAAGGATGTCTCGTACTGACTACAGAGGCACCATAGTTCTCCATGGGAGTAGATGGACTGATGAAGAAGCATGACCGCTTTTGTGTACCTGCTGATGCGGATGGAGACAGAATATTACGGTATACCCACTGTACGCCTTATTCAGTACATTCAGGTATGACTAAGATGTACCACGAGATGAGACGATTATGTTGTATGAAGCCGATATAACCAGATTTGTGATACAGTGTGTGACCTATCCGCAGGTCCAGATAGAGTATTTCCGTTCTAGAGATAAGCCCCACCCACTACCAGTGCAGTAGTAGAATTTGGGAGGACATCTCTATGGACTTTGTTATGGGATTGTGACCTAGTAGAAGATTGATGTTATCTAGATTGTTGGTAACAGATTAATGAAACCGGCACGTTTCATTTCTATCAGAAGGACGTGGCTAGTGAATGAATCGGCTGAGGAGTACACTAGACATATAGTGAGACTCCATGGTATACCGAGAACGATCATTTCTGATTGAGATGGATGTTTTTACTTTGAGATTTTGGGCAGAACATTCAGACTACTTTGGGGACGAGTTTATACCTCATGACCACACTTCACCCCCTGACAGATGGTCAGTTAGAGAGGATCATCTAGATCTTAAAGATCTATTATAAGTTGTAAGTTGAATGGGAAACGTGGATGGTTATATTACCTTCCATTACTGATTTTATTATATAACAATGAAGGACGTGTATCTTTCTGGGATGGCCCTATGAGGCAATATATATAGACATTGATGTCGTATATCCTTATGCTAGAAGTGATCTAGGAGTAGTAGTGGAATAACACCTGACCAGATTCAGGATTTTATAGTTCAAGTAACGTTGATTGAAGGAAGAATGCTGGTTGTATAGAGTCGCCAAATATTATATGTAGACAAGAGGCGTTAACCTCTAAAGTTCAAGCGAGAGTTCATGTCCGACTGTAAGTATCTCAGCTGCGAGACGTTAGACGTGTGTTACGCTAAGATCGTGATGCGCAAATGGGTTTTAAATTTATAACTCGAACTAAATCCTAACTACCTAGCGAAACCCGCAGTGTACGGGACGTTTGTAGAAGGGTTAGTATTCCGAGGTCGAACACAAAGACTAAGGTGAAATTGATTCGAATTGTGATTGAATTTAGTAAGGATCTAGGTTGAAAGAAGAGAAGGAAATAAAGAAAAGAAAATCTCAAATGTTTTTGGTTGGTTTTTGGTGATCAATCAAAGATCACAATTCATGCAAAGTAAACAATCAAACTAAACTAAGAATCAACACAAATAAACAAGCTAAACAAGACAATGATCAAAGAAAGAAAAGACGGATTCTAGGGGTTGGAAGTTCCGGTTATGGCATAGGACTCAAGTTATCTATTCATTCCTTGGATTAACTATGATATGTTGGGATTAAGTGTTTCTAAATTGGGATCAATTACCGGGTAGGTCTCATGATCCAACTAGTCCACTCCTAAGGTCTCATTACCGGGTAAGTCTCTAAGAACCTAAGGATAGGAATTCTACACATACCGGATTGTTAATTAGGGGTTTAACCTATCCTTACCGGGTAAGTCTTGGAAAGGAAAGTCCTAAAAAACTATCCTAGCACATCTAATCCAATGGCGGCTTATTAGGCTCACCACTACCTAAGGTTTGTTATCTTTAGAATCTAAGAGCAAGGATTACCGGGTAAGTCTCTCCTAACACTTAGTTACTACACTAGGTTACCCTAGGGTAGGTTAAACTCAACAAACACTTAGGATTTCAACATTATATAGATCTAAGGCAAGATCCTTCGAACCAGGGAAAATCACGGTTTGTTCTACCTAAACCACGGCCGTGGTCAGACAAGAACTACCCGTGATTTCTAACAGCAGCTACGTTCATAAACACAAGTCATCCAAAGGTAAATCTAAGTCCGTCCTATCATAGCCCTAGCCGTAACCATCCTTTCCTTACCCTAGAACCACATCAATTTAGCCTACAACGTTCATAATAGAAATCAAAACAAACAAACATAAAATCGTAACATCCATTGCAAGATAATGAAGGGAAAGAGATGGACAAGTGAACTAAAACAAAACCAAGCTGAAAATAGAATTAGAATAACTCACAATCCTTCCAAAGGAAGGTTCAATGATTCATACAACTCTTAGAAATAAAATCCGGAATTCTTCACTACAAAACTATCAAGTGTGGTGATGGTGTGTGTTCTTCTTCTCCTCTTCAATGAAGCTCTTCTTCTTCTCTTTGACACTTTCCTTCCTAGAAAAACTTCTTGTTGAGAGAATATTTTTGTTAGAGAGAAATGGATAATGGATGAGCTGCTCCAAGCTGCCTCTCACAACCCACGAAGGACCACTTTTATAACAAACTTGCATGAACTGGCCATGAGAGTCGTGGCACAGCTGTCACATAAATATGGAAAAATCCACGGTTGATTCCACGGCCGTGGATTGTCAGAGAACCGTGATTCTGTGCAGAAGTTTCGCTTTGGATCATTAAGCTGTGGTTTGGTGCATGGCAAGTGTTGGCAAGGCTCCATGAGTCCTCCTTAGCCCTTAGCTTGTGTCCTAATGAGTCCGAGGGTGTGTCATCTAGATGAACGATCCTCAAACGTATTGTTTTGCTCCTAAATCTCCCGAAATACCTATAAAACACGCACAAGTCCGTGTAGACGTCTATCTCGGCAAAATACATGAATTGAGTGCAAAACGTCGTGAACTAGTGCTAGACCATGCATGAATGAGTGAAAAATCTATCTAAATGTTACCTAAAACTAAGTCATAAATCGTGTTATCAAAATACCCCATACTTAAGGTTTTCTCGTCCCCGAGCAAATTCCCAACTATAGACTAAGAGATGACATGATTTATGTATGCAGAAAAATGACATGATTTATGTCATGTTTCATGGCAAAGGACAAGCAATCATGCATCAAACAAATGAAAGCATGGAAAGACAATTGTACTTAACTCAAAAGCATGCATGAAATGTAAAGATGAAGAAGTCAAGAAGGTCAAGAGTACATCCAATCTAAATCACTAAGTATTACAAACATGCAAATAGGTCATAAGGTCTTGTGAGATAAAAGGGCCAAGAAATGTAGTGATTGGGTGGGGATTTCTAGATTATGTGATGCTAATCCGGGAATGGAACTAACTCCACATCCTTGTCCTCGATCAACTTCCCTCAAGTGTATATTTTCCTCTATCTTTTCTTTCTTTTCTTTTTCTTTGACTTGTTTTTGAGACAATGACATTGGTGTACAAAAGCCAAAACCTTGGCGAATAGCCGTCCTCGGGTTTTTTTCTTAGTTTTCGAGGTGCATCCACACCGGGCACACATACCAAAGCTCGTTAGGACTATTGGTTCATTTGACTTTGGCAAGGCACCAACACCCGATTATGTGAAGTGTACTGAGTTACTTGTCATTTAAACCAATGTCCCCAAACCTATATTATTGGCTACACTTTTCACAACAAATTCAGCATTTTATGCATGATGTTCTCTTCATCAACAACTTCACCTCACACTTGCTTTTCACGCACATCAACACACTAGCATGCTCCTATTCCCGGATGGGTTAAAAGAGGTCAAATTTATCTCAATTGAGGTGTTCAAGCAATCATGATTAAGAGGAGAAATAGAGAAAGATTGAATTGCCTCATTCATTCCTAGATGGTATGCAAGAACTATCATGTAATTTCGATCTTCACTACTCAATCCTTTCTAGGCAAACATCATGGTCACAAATCATTCATAGAATTTCAAGAGAAGTAGTTCAAGTCCACATATGCGTTCATTAATCCTAACACATGAGGCCATCTATAGCCAATTCACAAGACAAGATTCATCATTAGGATCATATCCAAGCCTAGAAAGCACAAAAATTTTTTAAATTTTCTGAATTTTTATGGGATTTTCGATTTAAGTATGTACAATGCAAGACATGTGAAGATTTTAAACTATCCTAGATGCTCATCATGCAAAGGATCATGCAAACCCCACCCCATACTTAGAAACACATTGTCCCCAATGTGGTATACAAGTAAAGAGAGTGAAAGAAGGTTCTCACAATGTAAGAATGGTTTGTTACGGTATTTGGGATCGCTCAATAGTGAATTGATGTTTGATGATCCTATCAACCATGGTAGAGAGCTCTAAGCATCCATCAAAGCTTCGGGACCCGCGCTAGGCACCGCTAGCCGTCCAAGTTCCGCGTCCGCTCCACCCATAATTGATGAGGGTTTCATCATCATCATTCCTATGTCAAGCAAGGCCTCCACTGCCACTAATGTTCTAGCACACACACAAAGTAGACAAAACACACACAAAGATAGAAAAAAAAATCTAGAAACAAAAGCAAATCAAGAAAAGAAAAATGTTACCAATGGGTTGCCTCCCACCAAGCGCTTCTTTAAGGTCATTAGCTTGACCAAACTCGGGGGGGTCTACTCAAGGTGAAGTGGGGCAATTATCTCCACCGGAGCTCCCGGGATATACTTCTTCAACCGGTGCCCATTCACCTTAAAGTTCCCACAATGTTCCCCTCCTATCTCAATGGCTCCATGGGAAAAGATCTTCTTCACTACATATGGCCCGGTCCATCTTGATTTGAGCTTTCCGGGAAAGAGCCTTAGCCTTAAGTTGAAGAGAAGGACAAGATCTCCTTCACTCAACTCCTTGGGGATGATCCTCTTGTCATGCCATCTTTTGGTTCTCTCTTTGTAAATCCGGGAATTCTCATAAGCGTCCAACCGGATCTCCTCGAGGGCATTCAATTCAAGCAATCTCTTTTCTCCCGCCGCCTTGAGATCAAAATTTATCCACTTAATGGCCCAATAAGCTCTATGCTCCATCTCTACCGGAAGATGGCAAGACTTGCCATAGACCAACTTGTAGGGAGTGGTGCCAATCGGTGTCTTGAAGGCGGTTCTATATGCCCATAAGGCATCATTGAGCCTCATAGCCCAATCCTTTCTAGTCCTAGACACCGTCTTCTCAAGGATGGGCTTGATCTCTCGGTTGGAAATCTCCACTTGACCACTAGTTTGGGGATGGTAAGGTGTTGCCACTTTGTGAGTCACCCCATACTTGGCCAAAAGCGCCCCAAAATTCCTATTGGTGAAGTGCTTTCCTCCATCACTAATAATCACCCTTAGTGTTCCAAACCTAGGGAAGATCACCCGGTTGAAGAACCGCACCACCACCTTGGCATCATTTGTAGGAGAGGCGATTGCCTCCACCCATCTTGACACATATTCCACCGCCAATAGGATGAAGAGATTGCCACATGAAGAAGGGAATGGTCCCATGAAGTCCACACCCCACACATCAAATATTTCGACTTCTTGGATGTTGTTCAAGGGCATCTCATTCCTTCTTGAGATGTTGCCCGTCCTTTGGCAAGCATCACATGCCGCTACAAAACCTTGCACATCTTTAAACAAGTTAGGCCAATAAAAACCGGATTGCAATACCTTTGCACACGTCTTGTGTGAGCTAGCATGGCCTCCACATGGTATGGAGTGACAATGCCGGATCACACTCTCTACTTCATCTTCCGGTATGCATCTTCTAAACATTCCATCCCGGCCTTTCTTGAACAAGAGTGGCTCACTCCATAGTAGTGCCTCACATCGTTGAAGAACTTCTTTCTTTGTGCATATGTCAATCCGGGAGGCACTTCCTCACACACTAAGTAGTTCACAATGTCGGCATACCATGGCTCATTTCCTCTAGACACTTGGAACAAGCATTCCTCCATCAATTGCAATTGCTCATCTCGGAATGAGTCATCAATTGGAATGTCATCTCTTCCAAGCTCTAATGGAGGCAATCTACTAAGGTGATCCGCCACGGAGTTTTTGGATCCCTTCTTATCTCGTATTTCCAAATCAAACTCTTGAAGAAGAAGGATCCACCGAATCAACCTTGGTTCGGCATCCTTCTTTGTAAGTAGATAACGGATCGCAGCATGATCCGTATAAACTATGACCTTTGCTCCAACAAGGTACGAGCGGAACTTCTCAAATGCATACACCACCGCCAACAACTCCTTCTCGGTGGTAGCATAATTGAGTTGGGCATCATCTAGCATCTTGCTAGCATAATAAATAGCATGAGTGCGCCCATCTTTCCTTTGCCCCAAAACAGCCCCTACGGCTACATCGCTTGCATCGCACATGATCTCAAATGGTAGACTCCAATCCGGAGGTTGCATGATAGGTGCGGAGATCAATGCGTTCTTCAACCTACAAAAAGCTTCAAGACAATCCTTGGAAAAGACAAAATCAACATCCTTCATTAGTAGGTTAGTGAGAGGCTTAGAAATTTTAGAGAAATCTTGGATAAACCTCCGGTAAAAACCGGCATGCCCTAAGAAACTCCTTACCCCCTTCACCGACGTAGGTGGCGGCAACTTCTCTATCGTTTCAATTTTGGCCCTATCAACCTCAATGCCACGGTTAGACACCAAGTGTCCTAACACAATGCCTTCACTTACCATGAAGTGGCATTTTTCCCAATTCAAGACAAGATTTGTCTCCTCACATCTTTGCAATACTAATGACAAGTTAGCCAAGCAGTTATCAAAGGAAGAACCATAAACAGAGAAATCATCCACAAACACTTCCATGATATTTTCTATGTATTCCGAAAAGATAGCCATCATACACCTTTGGAAGGTGGCGGGCGCATTACACAACCCAAATGGCATTCTCCTATATGCAAAAGTACCCCATGGACATGTAAAGGTCGTTTTCTCTTGGTCATCGGGGTGGATAGGGATTTGGAAGAATCCACTATAGCCATCTAGATAGCAAAAATGAGAATGTTGAGCTAACCTTTCTAGCATTTGGTCAATGAAGGGGAGAGGGAAGTGATCTTTCCTAGAGGCCATGTTCAACTTCCTATAATCGATGCACATTCTCCACCTTGTAACCGTCCTAGTCGGACTTAGTTCATTGTTCTCATTAGTTACTACGGTCATCCCACCCTTCTTAGGGACTACATGAACGGGACTAACCCACTTACTATCCGAGATAGGGTAGATAATTCCCGCATCTAGCAACTTAATGATTTCCTTTTTGACTACCTCTTTCATTATAGGATTCAATCTCCTTTGATGTTCAATAGAGGGTTTATGGTTATCTTCCATCATTATCTTATGCATGCACAAAGAAGGCTTAATGCCAACCAAATCATCTATAGTATTATAGCCAATGGCTTTCCTATGCAATCTTAGTTCATGCAACAACTTAGCAAGTTCATCATCACTCAAGCATGCATTAACAATCACAGGATATGTAGAGTTTTCTCCAAGAAATGCATACTTTAAATGAGAGGGGAGGGGTTTGAGTTCAAGTTGAGGAGGACCTTTATCGGTTGAAGATGATCCAAATAAAGTTGGATGAGATGAATCCAAAGCAAATGAAGACTCCTCATGGCTCCTAAAAGCTTGACCATCATCAAGGACTGGTCCAGGGAAAACCACGGCTGGAATCACGGTTTGCTCAACTTCCACGGCCGTGGTTCTTGCTAAGCTTGCTTCCCCGAGTTGTCCAGAAAGTTTGACGGCCGTGGAACTTAAATCTCGACCGTGGAACTTGCATCTGTTCAACACCTCTTCGTGGCTTTCAAATCCAACTCTTGGCTCCTCTTACAATGCTTCCAAGGCCTTGATCTCTTCATTGCAGGCCTCCTCAACACCTTCCTCCATCATACTTAAGGTAAGAACCTTCTCCAAGGGATCCTTGATCAAGATCGAGCTCACAATTTCCCTAGATTCCTCTTGCTCGACTATGTTGAAGAGATCCTCATCAAGGGCTGGCCCTTTCGTCATTGTGGATAACTTGAATTTGATGTTCTCTTCTCCAATGTTGAAGGAGAGAGTTCCATTCTTGCAATCCACTAGGCATCCGGAGGTGGCTAGGAAGGGTCTTCCTAAGATGATAGGAACCGGATAATCTGCCGGAATGTCCAAGACCACAAAATCAATTGGCACATAGAATCCTCCTAGTTGCACCGGGATGTCTTCTAAGATCCCAACCGGATGAGTGATAGAACGATCCGCCATGTAGAGGGTCATCTTGACCGGTTTCGGCTCTCCTAGCCCAACCTTGTTGCAAAGTGCAAGTGGTATGATGCTTATACTAGCTCCAAGATCACAAAGGGCTTCGTACTTCACATCTCCCACTCCAATTGGGACACAAAAAGAGCCCGGATCTCTTAGCTTGGGAGGCATCTCCTCCTTCATTGTTTGGATCAATTCCGAGGATCTCTTGGTCATTCTTATCTCCCCATACTCCTCCAACTTCCTTTTGTTGGAGAGTATTTCCTTTAAAAACTTGCCATATGCCGGCATTCCTAAAATGGCATCCATGAACGGAATGTTAATATGTAATTTGGACATTAGTTCAAGGAACTTACCAAAGTGATTGTCCAAACGAGCTCTTGCTCTTGATTGTGGGAACGGTAGTGGCGGCTTGTATGGAGGCGGTGCCACATAGGTTGGCTCTACATCCTTGCTCTTGCCTCCATCTTCTTGCAACCTTCCCTCTTCTACCACTACTTGCTTTCCCTTAGCATTGTCCTTGGGTAAAGGATCTTTCATACTCAACCCACTCCTTGTTGTGATAGCCAACACTTGGCCTCTTGGGTTGTCTTCGGTCCTTCCGGGAAGCTTTCCCGGGTCTCTATGGGCTTCACCCGCTTTTTGGAACACTTGTGCTTCCAAAACTTTTTGAGCCTTAGAGATTGAAGTCACCGTGCTCTCAAGACCACTCAACCTCCCAAGCAATTGCTCAAACATTATTTCGGTTCTATCCTTTGGAGGTTGAGTAAATCCGGGTGGAGGTTCTTGTGAAGCTCTTGATGGCGGTGTTGTGCTTGTGGAGGAGGAAGGGTTCAAGGCTCCATCCGGGTTAGAGTAAGAAAATCCGGGATGGTTGTGGTTGGGCCGGTAATTGTTGAATTGCCGGTTGTTGTTAAAACTCCTTGGGCCTTGGTAATTGTTGAAGTTGCTCCTTCCCATATAATTCACATCCTCCTCCTTGGAAGACAAGTTGGCTTGTGGAAGCACTTGAGGAGTTGCTTGGTTCTTCAAAGTTGTAGTACACAACTCCCTCAAGGACTTCAACTCGTTGTTGATGGCGTCAAGCTTGAAATTGCTCATGGTGACTTCACTCACCTCATATGCTCCCGCCTTTCTTCCTTCACTCTTCCTATGGGAGTACTTCTCAATCACTAGAGCTTGCTTCTCCACAAACTCCCAAGCTTCATCTACATGCTTCTCCATAAATGTCCCACCGGAAAGAGATTGGAGCTTGAATTGGCTATCTTCATCAAGTCCTTTGAAGTAGATCTCCAATAGCTCAATTTTCGGTATGCCATGGTGTGGACAATCAAGGAAAAGATCTTTGAACCTCTCCCAAGACTTGAATAAACTCTCTCTATCCTTCATCACGAAGGCATTGATCTTCCCTCTTAACTCGGTAGTCTTGGAAGGTGGGAAGAACTTAGTCAAAAACTCGGTTGTCATCTCCTCCCAAGTACCAACTCGCCCTTGTGGAATAGATTGATACCAAGCTAAGGCTTTGTCCTTAAGAGAGAAGGAAAAAGCCCTAAGCTTATGGTTGTTGCTCTCCAATCTTGGCGGTCTAAGAGTCTCCATCAAAATCTCATAGTTCATCAAGTGTTGATGAGGAGACTCTCCTTCCATCCCTCCAAATTGATTATGCCGGATCATTTGTAGAACTTGAGGGCGGAGCTCGTAGTTGTGGGCTGCGGGATCCCCTAAGTTCACACCCGGACGGTGTGCTCTTTGTGCCGGATCCATACGTCTCCCTAGGGTTTGTGGCTCTTCAATGGCAATGGGTGCAACCCTAATATTAGCCGCCGGCTGCGGTTGTGGTGGAGGAGGTGGAGGTTGTCGGCGATTAAGCTCTCCTTGAACAAGAGCTTGCCTAATCTCCTCAATCTCCCTCCTAGTTTCCTCTTGCCTCTCATTGGCAAGTCTCCTTTCTTCCTCCACGAGCTCATCTCTTAGCCTTATTTGCTCTAAGGCTTCATCCAACTCAGCTTGGAAATTTCTACCGGCCATCTCTTTCTCTTTTCGGATATTCTTGGATCTAGATCGAAGGGTTTTCTCCGGTTCGGGATCGAATGGAGCTAAGTCCTTGCTACGAGATCTTTGCATACACCTAAAGATTAATAGATGTCCTGAAAAAGCAAAGACACAAACCAAAAAGAGATTAAAAGCAAAAAGAAAGATCTACACTAATAATCAATCACAAAATAGACTCAATCTAGACCTAGTCCCCGGCAACGGCGCCAAAAACTTGTTACGCTAAGATCGTGATGCGCAAATGGGTTTTAAATTTATAACTCGAACTAAATCCTAACTACCTAGCGAAACCCGCAGTGTACGGGACGTTTGTAGAAGTTTTAGTATTCCGAGGTCGAACACAAAGACTAAGGTGAAATTGATTCGAATTGTGATTGAATTTAGTAAGGATCTAGGTTGAAAGAAGAGAAGGAAATAAAGAAAAGAAAATCTCAAATGTTTTTGGTTGGTTTTTGGTGATCAATCAAAGATCACAATTCATGCAAAGTAAACAATCAAACTAAACTAAGAATCAACACAAATAAACAAGCTAAACAAGACAATGATCAAAGAAAGAAAAGACGGATTCTAGGGGTTGGAAGTTCCGGTTATGGCATAGGACTCAAGTTATCTATTCATTCCTTGGATTAATTATGATATGTTGGGATTAAGTGTTTCTAAATTGGGATCAATTACCGGGTAGGTCTCATGATCCAACTAGTCCACTCCTAAGGTCTCATTACCGGGTAAGTCTCTAAGAACCTAAGGATAGGAATTCTACACATACCGGATTGTTAATTAGGGGTTTAACCTATCCTTACCGGGTAAGTCTTGGAAAGGAAAGTCCTAAACAACTATCCTAGCACATCTAATCCAATGGCGGCTTATTAGGCTCACCACTACCTAAGGTTTGTTATCTTTAGAATCTAAGAGCAAGGATTACCGGGTAAGTCTCTCCTAACACTTAGTTACTACACTAGGTTACCCTAGGGTAGGTTAAACTCAACAAACACTTAGGATTTCAACATTATATAGATCTAAGGCAAGATCCTTCGAACCAGGGAAAATCACGGTTTGTTCTACCTAAACCACGGCCGTGGTCAGACAAGAACTACCCGTGATTTCTAACAGCAGCTACGTTCATAAACACAAGTCATCCAAAGGTAAATCTAAGTCCGTCCTATCATAGCCCTAGCCATAACCATCCTTTCCTTACCCTAGAACCACATCAATTTAGCCTACAACGTTCATAATAGAAATCAAAACAAACAAACATAAAATCATAACATCCATTGCAAGATAATGAAGGGAAAGAGATGGACAAGTGAACTAAAACAAAACCAAGCTGAAAATAGAATTAGAATAACTCACAATCCTTCCAAAGGAAGGTTCAATGATTCATACAACTCTTAGAAATAAAATTCGGAATTCTTCACTACAAAACTATCAAGTGTGGTGATGGTGTGTGTTCTTCTTCTCCTCTTCAATGGAGCTCTTCTTCTTCTCTTTGACACTTTCCTTCCTAGAAAAACTTCTTGTTGAGAGAATATTTTTGTTAGAGAGAAATGGATAATGGATGAGCTGCTCCAAGCTGCCTCTCACAGCCCACGAAGGACCACTTTTATAACAAACTTGCATGAGCTGGCCATGAGAGTCGTGGCACAGCTGTCACATAAATATGGCAAAATCCACGGTTGATTCCACGGCCGTGGATTGTCAGAGAACCGTGATTCTGTGCAGAAATTTCGCTTTGGATCATTAAGCTGTGGTTTGGTGCATGGCAAGTGTTGGCAAGGCTCCATGAGTCCTCCTTAGCCTTTAGCTTGTGTCCTAATGAGTCCGAGGGTGTGTCATCTAGATGAACGATCCTCAAACGTATTGTTTTGCTCCTAAATTTCCCGAAATACCTATAAAACACGCACAAGTCCGTGTAGACGTCTATCTCGGCAAAATACATGAATTGAGTGCAAAACGTCGTGAACTAGTGCTAGACCATGCATGAATGAGTGAGAAATCTATCTAACTGTTACCTAAAACTAAGTCATAAATCGTGTTATCAACGTGTTAATATGGAAAGGGAACTGAGTTTCCAATATGATGGTTTATTTGAGATCGATCAGTACGGAGAAGGTAGCATGATGTTTAGCTTTGCCTATGAGATTAGAGGATATCCACCCAGTGTTTCATATGTCTCAACTGAGGAAGTATATACTAGACTCGAGACACCTTGTGAGTTACGGTGATTTGATGGTTGAGTCCAACCATACTTTTGTTGAGCATTCGATTACATTCTCGGAATGAGATATGAAACGCTTGCATTCGAAAAACATTCCCACATTGAGGATATGATGGTCGAGATGAAGACCTAGAGAGGCTATGTGAGAGACTGATGATAGTGTCCTGAGGAACTATCCAGAGTATATGTTGGGACAGACCCATTTGTGGGAGCACGAGTAGATCTTAGTATTATCTTGATGAATGTTGTGTTTATGTGCTTATATGCCTTGATGTGTTATTCCATGCTAGCTGTGATGTGATTTATGATCTTAGTAGATCTTGATGTGCTAGCGTGATGTATGCTATAGTTGGAGATAATTACTTCCTCCACGCTACCCGAGTATGATTATATTTATAGTTGGAGATGGTTCTTTCCTCATGCTATTTGAGTGGGATTAGGATTCAGCTGGAGATGGTTATTTCCGCCATGCTACCTTGATGGACATAGTTCAGTGGAGATGTGATTCCTCCATGCGATATATATGTTTATGGGTTGGCTAGAGACGTATTTCCTCTATGCATGTGATATGTTTTGGCTAGAGATGTGCTTCCTCTATGCCTTATGATGTGGTATGGCGAGAGACGTGATTCCTCTACGCATTTGGGTAGCGTTATGACCCTATTTCCTGGAGATGATGATTCCTCCATGTTTATACTTGAGGTTATAGATTGTTATAGGTTATGATCTTTTGAACGGAGATGTGATACCTCCGATAGAAAGAGTGAGAGTTATACCTCGGCGTATGGGTCCGAGAGGATTTGGGAATTGTTCAAGTTTCGGGACGAAATTTTTTTTAGGGGTGTGTGATGTAATAGCTAGGATTTTCGAATTCTAATTAATGTTGATTAACTTAATCGTTGATAGTAATTGACATATAACTCGCGAAGACTTTGCAAGTGATGAGTAAGAGTCTCACCGTTATGTTCCTGGCGTAATTTTGGACGTTTGGGGAAATTTTTACTTTTTCCCCCGGGTAATTATTTTTACCCTCCGGTGTTATTTGGACCATTTGAGAGCTCCAATAAATAAAGTTGCAGTTGAGAGAAATGATCGGGACATCGGATATGTCCTAGATGTGAAATAATATAAAAAGACGAAACGGATAAAAGAATCGCTATTCCAATTCTTAACGGTTAAGAAATGAGGCTTAGGAATGCCCATTTTACGAGATAGATATGGATTAATTATCCCGACAAAATTCCGAATTTTATATTCCAATTCCATAAAGTTTGGAGACCGGAATTCATAATCGCGTTTTAACTAAATAAATTGGATAAATATTATAAATAATAACAATATATATATATATATAATATTATATTATTATATATACAAATGTGCAAAAGAAAGAATAGCCGACTCTTCTCCACTTTTGATATTTATATATGTATGTTAAGTATATAAGTGAAGATGGCGGCTAACTTATCATACTCACTTTACTTTCTATCCATGGAGAGAGCGAAGCACACAGACGAATGAACCGAACAAAATTTCAATCAGTCCTATATCGTTCCTCTTTGATCCAATTTCGAATCCGATCATACCATCGAGTCCCTTATCTTGTTCTCTTCAACGTGGTACCAAGTTATTTTCCGTTAGTTAGCTTTTTGGTAAAGCTTCCGTTTACCGCTATCGGAGCACCGACGACCACCGCAAGTCATCAAATGTAAGGTTTCATGCCGCGCTCTTACTCCCCGTATCACTAGGAGTCTGGATCTTCTTCCGGTTCGTATATCGGGTTAGTAACGAATAAGTTATGAATTTATTCGTTTTCCGTATTGCGGGTTAGTATAAATTAACCTTAAGTTGGTTAAAATGGATAATTGGAATTTCCATTATGCTCGTTACATTATTCTAGTAATTATGGGATTTTCGTTGGTGATGATATCATGAGTTGGATTTATGCCCTGATGTGGCTTTTAGGTTTAGCATGTTATTCGAGGTTATAGGATGTATATGATCCCTATGGATCCCTTTGGGTCTAGGTGTGACCCTTTGTTTGATAAGAGATGTGACATCTCTTTATGCCTTGTCTATAGGCTGTGTTGTCCCTCCAGTGTTGAGGTGATCCAGTTGTGGTTGAGCTTTATACGAGGTTGAGGTAAGTCCGTAGGACTTACTTAGCTGCTATCCTTATATTGGGTGTTTGCATGAGTGGTGTGTGTCTTATATGTTTGCTATGATAGCATGCTGATGTGTTTATCTTTCATGATTGTGCTTGTGCTTATGCATTACCTTATATATGTATGGTTAGCTAACGGTTTCATACCGTGTTGTAGATGTTTACAGGTTAGGTGCTACTGGGTGATCTGGTAGGGTGACAGGCCGAGGACTCTCGTACATTAGGTGGTTGGTTTGGGGTTGTTGTGTTTCCCCTCCAGCGTGAGGATGATCTTTTGTACCTCCTATGTGAGGTTGTCGTTTTATATACTCGGCTATGTTGTTGTTTACTTTGGGTCGTACAGTTTATACTGTTTTATGTATTTGTTTTATATCTGTCATTGCCATGTTGTAAGGTCTAGTGAACTTGTTGTCAAGCTAGGATCAGGATCCATTGTGAGATCCTAGCCCAATGTGACATCCCGAGTCCCGCGGATTCGGGGTGTTACAACCATCTTCGATAGAGACCGTATCGGTGCCATAATAGTGAGGAGCTTCATATGGAAGTTGGTTCACATTTGGAGTGAAATGGTTTGTTGTTGTAGTGTCTGATGTCTAACTGGAGGATGTGAAATTTGCAAAGAACGATTGTGGCGCAAGGTTTTGGTATGAATAGTTGAACCTATGCTAGCACTGAAGGGTAGTGTGTCTTGGTTTGGCACACACCTGGCATGTGGGTCGATTGTCCTGATGTCCACTAAAGGTGTAGGAGGGATTGGAGTGGCCTCCCCGATCTTAGTTTGAGTTGCAACCACCTCGATAGTTAAAGGACCTGCCTCTATCACCTCTATTTGAGCGACTTCTGCCTCGGTTGTTGGTGTTGGTGTGATGCTCACTGGTATTGGTTGCGTGAGTAGAGTTAACTGACATGTTTGGTAGGTTGGTGGAGTTTGAAGAATGAAGAAGTCTAGCTTTATGGTTGAGAAGATGAGAGAGAAGCATATGTGGAGTAGGAAGGTAGGGATGAGTACTAAGTGAATTGATAATAGGGTCATACTCATTGTGAAGACCATAAAAGAGCGAAGTTGCAAACACACAAACTGATTTGCTGCTTGGAGGGAGGAGACAAGAGTTTTTGCCTTGTTGAAATATGTGGGGATAGAATCGTTCCCTTGCTTAAGAGACACTAGTTGGAGTCGAGTTTAGAGAATGTGGGCGTTGGATCTAATGGTGTAAAGGTCATGAAGGTGGAGCCATACAACCCTAGAGGTAGAACAACCAATAACTTGTGTAAGGATTTCCTTTGTGAGAGAGGAGGTAAGAATAGCTTAAACGAGATGGTATTTTGTAAGCCAATGGAGTTGATTCTAAAATGGAGTGGAAGAGGTAGAAGGTGGGTAGGGAATAGAGCCATCAACATGACCATAAAGGTTGTAAGCTCGAAGAACGGGGAAAACATGAGCCTTCCAGAGGAGGTGATTGTTGAGGTTAATTTGATGTTTATGAAATTAGAAAAACTAGGAAGAGGGGTGAGATTGAGTTGTTGTGTGGCCGGAAAGTTTGATGGAGGGGACAAGGATGGTGAGGGTGGTGGTGGGTCTCGTTGTAGAGGATACTAGGTAACAAAATTGTTATCCGTCATCTTGTGAAGGTGGACGTTTGTCCTTACTTGTGCTCTGATACCATGCTAATGTATTCAGAAGTGAAGGAAAATATTATGTTGTATTTTAATCATTGATTTAGTGTTATATAGGATCGGATATATAGAGTTAGGTATTGGGCCTTTGGGCTATGAGTACTGATAATGATGTTGTCCAAAACAGGAAGTGTGTTGAAGCCAATGTCGCTACCCTTGCAACTAGCATGATTGATGAAGTACTACATGAGGAGCGGATAACCGAAACATACCCAGATGAACCAACCCTAGCGGTATACTTGCAACCGTTGGGTTGAAGGCATCTTGAATAAGCAGGTTGTCGAGGTCCATGATGTAATAGAAGAGATTTGCGTGATGTTGTTGGATAAAAGGGATATACTTTTTGACAATGAGGTGCGTGAGAATGATGTTCATCTTGATACTAGAATCCTACAAGTTTTAAACCGTCATTCAAATGGTACTAGTAATATTTTTATTCCTAATGTTTCTCATGTCTATGTTGCATGCTAATGTTGGAACCCATGATGAGACTATTATTGTTAGAATTGTTGGTAATGATATTTCTCCTAATATTAATGTTATCTCACTTACTACTAGAATTTCTAATGATAATGTGGCCTCTAGGATAGTCTCGGATAAGGGTAATATTGTAGGAAATGAACATATTTGACTTTTGATAGCCTTTTTATTAAAGATTTTATGCCCTTACTTAAAGAGGGACGAGTGTCCTTAGACTCGAAGACCAGCAAAGGAAAACCGCTTAGGTTTGACCTCCTACAAGGGTCATCATGAATGAAAGAGTGGGGGAAGTTAATGTTTTCACCCCCAACAGGTGAACAATTTAAGATCTAGTATGTTGAGGCTATGCCAAAGCAACATGTGTGGGGTAGTTGTCTTCTTCGTCAATATGTCGGGTATCATCCATGATATTTGTCCATTAATGAGCTAAAGAAATCTTAGGGTTAGATGTAAATTCAAAGTTAAAGTTGAATCATCTTAACTTTTGACACTGATAGAGATAGAGATAATGTTCTTAAAGAGGGCATGTACTATATACATGGAAGGCCGCTGATACTCAAACTTGTCCCGGATAATTCTTCTTTCAATGAGAAGAATAAGGATATAATTTATCTTTTGGTTAGACTCATAGGTATACCTAATGACTATTGGACATTAGAGATTTTGGGTAGAGTGGCTTCCATGTATAGAAACCATCTTTTCATGGGCCCGTCACAAGGGAAAGGAAAAAAGGATTATATGCTAGGGTTCTTGTGGAAGTTAATTTTTCTCATCAGATTAAGAGAGATCACATTGGAGTTTGACGATGATGATAAGATTTTGTTCATTGTCCTCTATGAGAATGAGCCCCTTTATTGCTGATAGCATGAAATATGATGTTAGTTTAAATATGCATATAGGTAGTTTTCCCCCTTCTTTTGTGTACATGGACGTATATTCGTAGTATTTATGATCATATTCGCCTATTATGTTGGAATGTAGATCTACACAAGCTTTGTGATGATATTTGGCGAATTGGCGCTGATTTGGAGTGGAAATGGAGCATTCAGGAGGTGTTGATCAAAGTGGACCTCAATGGGAAGCATTAGAGAGCTCAAGAAGAAGTATGGAGTGAGGACTTAGAAGATACAAAAAAGAACAAATAGGAAGCAAGTCTTAAAGAAGGAACCACGACCAAAGAAACATTTCCACGGCGGAGATTTCCTTAATTCATTGATTAAAACCCGTGGAAACACAAGTCGAGAGTTGCCACGGTATAAATCTCGGCCGAATTTAGTGACGTCACCCGAGATTTTCTTCGGAAAGATCCGAACCGTTATTGCCACATCATCAATTGAAAGGAGATCAAAGTGGACCTCAATGGGAAGCATCAAGGACGCTTCAGAGGACGGACTACTACCACGGATTACACGGTTAACACCATTGGCAATACGGAAGACGGCATTGAAGAACTTTTGGATTCACAACTTGGAAACGGATTGACAACCCGTACTTGGAGATTAGAGATAAATTTTGTGAGATTTTCTGGATTTTGATTTTCCATTCTTTTCAACATAAGAACAGAGATTATTTGTGGATTGATTTGTTTTGTGATATATGGAGATTCATTATTTGGAGATTGTTGTGTTTTCTTGGTTTCATCCCTTCTCAACTTCTTTTGTGATTATTGATATGATGATTGTTGGCTAAAACCCCTGCGATTGTAGCGAGATAAGTTGATGGTCGTGGTTTAGATGATAATAGATTGATCCTTACAAACAAATTGGACCCTGAGAGTTGCGTTATAACCGCCACAAAGTACAAATCTTGGGGTGTTCTTGAGAAACTCGGCCGAGATTTTTCAAGATCCACCCGTGGTTTCCGCTCTCGTGCACGTTTTGCTTTGTCCCTTAATCAAAGTTAAAGATTGCCTAAACCCTAGCCTTGTTGAACCATTCTAACCCATATCCTTGCTTGGGAAGAGATTTACCCGGTGATTCCCTTGTTTGGTTACCAACGATGACAAGCTCTAGGTAATAAAGGATTCAAAACCCTTTATTAGGTTTGAGTGCGCCTTCCTCTTGCCTTTGTGAATTAACTTGAGACTTACCCGGTGATAATTAATTCTATTCCCTTATGTTGAGTGGTTGGTTCGAGACTATCGTTCTTCTCCATTGAAGCTTTGGGACTTACTTAGTGATAAGCTTCATTGGATTGGAATAGTGGATAGTGAGACCTCCCCCGTGATCTATCCTATCTTTGAAACACCTTACCTTTGCAATCCCAACTTTGTCCTTTACATATCTATAGACATCTTGAATCAAAAACAACACTCGGATGCTTGGATCTCTAGAATTCGTGTTCCCTAGTTAATCTATATATTCTTATCATTGTTATTGATCATTGCTATTGCATGCTTGCTAATTTAGATTGATTTACTGAATTTGTTCTCACTGAATTCCTGAGATCGACTCCGGAATAAGCCCTTACTACGATAGATCTATACACTGCGGGTTTTCTTATCGTTAAGAATATTTCAAGATATAAATTTAAGACTTTTTGCACACACCTTTTGGAGCGAACAAGTTTTTGGCGCCGTTGCCGGGGATTTGGTCAAGACCGAATCCAGTGTACGGATGTGTAACTTGGAAGCTTCTTGCTTTATCTACTGATCATTCTACCTGAGTGTTCTTGCAGACTCTTTCTTTAGATTTATGCAAAGAACTCGAGCTGGTAAAGAAATCGTTCCTTACAATCCTAAACAAGGAACGACATGTAAAAGAAGGTTAAAAGAAGCTAAAATGGCTGCTACTAATAATGAAGGAGAAAGAGATCTTCAAGCTAAATTGAAAGAGGCTCTTAATCAAGTAAAAATACGAGATGAAGCTCTTATAAGAGAGAGAGCTGAAGAAATTGCTAGATAGGAACAACTTGGTCGTAGTTAACCCACCGGCACCTCTTGTTGTTCCACCACCTGCACCTAACTCTCCACCAAGGTTTGAGAGAGTTGATCCACTTGTGGGAATACCACAAACACTTGGTCAAAGGATGGATCCCGTTCAACAAACGCGCCATCCGGGCATGATAGTCGATCCAGATGAACATGACTATGGGTTTCGACCTCAAGTTATTACTATGATCCGACAAAGTCAGTTTGGAGGATTGGAGAGGGAATCTCCGCATCAACATTTACAAAACTATGAAATTCTCATGGAGAATTTGAAGCCTACAGGAGTGGAGAATAATAGTTATAAATTGCGGCCTTTCTATTTCTCTTTGAAGGATAGGGCGCTTGCTTTGTATCAATCTCTTCCATCCGGAAGAGTTAGCACATGGGAGGAGATGTCTTCGGAATTTTCCAACCAAGTTCTTTCCGCCATAAAAAACGGCGGAATTGAGAGGAAAAATTAATGCCTTTGTTATGAAGGACAATGAGAGCTTATACAAATCATGGGAGAGGTTCAATGACCTCTTATTGGATTGCCCTCATCATTGGATTCCAAAACTGAGTTGTTGTAAATTTATTTCAAGGGTTTGGATGGAGAAACTCAATTCAAAATCCAATCCCTTTCTACTAGAACATTTATGGACATGAGAGTTGATAATGCATGGGAGTTTGTAGAGAAACAAGCTCAAATTGTTGAGAAATATTCCCAACGAAGGACCGATAATGGAAGTCAAAGCTCATGAGCTCAAGAGCTGAACCTTACTTCCTCTAGTGTTGCTCAAATCAACGCTCTTAACATGAGATGAAGGCTTTGAAGAAGCTTTTGAAGACAGAAGCACAACAACCCAATGAGCAAGATGTGGGCTATGTGGGAAGAGGAAATACGAAGGGAATAGTAACAACAACTACAATAACAACAACAACAACAGGAACTACAACAATTAGAGATCCAATCAAAATAATTCTGGTAACCCCTATTCTCATGCTAAAAATGCTCTAACCCCTCCTACTTCTTCTACTTTTGTTCCTTTGAAAAGTCAGGAACCGTCATCACGTTAAAGTCAGCCACCAAAGAACAAATTGGAAGTTTTGATTAAAACTTTGATGGGAAAAATAAAAGGACTAGAGAGTTCAATTGCTTCGATTTCTAAGGCATAAAAAGGCTTGGAAAATCAAGTATTTATCAAGGCCGGAGAAGTTCCTAGAGATCAAGGGAAGCTTCTCGGAAGGACTGAGAATAATCCAAAGGGCCAAGTGATGGCGATTACCACAAGGACTGGTGTGAAGACTACCAATCCTATTCCAAGGACGGATGACAAAGGCAAACAACCCCTAGGAGACGAGATTTCGGCCGAGAAAGAGAAGGAGAATGCCGATGTCTACATACCTCCTCAAGCTTACAGACCTCCACTACCGTTTCGACAGTCTAGAGCAAGAGCACATCTTGACAAACACTTTGGTAAGTTTGTTGATCTTATGAGCAGGTTGTATATTAACATACCTTTTATTGATTGTATTTTAGGTATGCCCACCTATGGGAAGTTCCTAAAGTAGATCCTCTCTAACAAGAGTAAATTGGAGGATTTTGGTGAGGTAAAGATGACTTCAAGATTATTGGATCACATCAAGATCATGACAGAGAATATGCCACCCGAGCTGCGGGATCCGGGATCGTTTTGCGTCCCGATTGGAGTTGGAGAGGTCACATATGATGCACTATGTGATTTTGGAGCGAGTGTGAGCATCATCCAACTTGCTTTGTGTGAGAAGGTTGGTTTAGGAGAGCCTAAACCGGTGAAGATGACACTATACATGGCGGATCGATCTATCACTCGACCCGTTGGCATACTAGAAGGCATCCACGTAAAGCTTGGTAAGTTTTATGTTCATATTGATTTTATAGTATTGGACATTCCTGCAGATTATCCAATCCCAATCATACTTGGGAGACCGTTTCTAGCAACTTTAGGTTGCTTGGTGGATTGCAAAAACGCCAAACTATCTTTCAATATAGGAGAAGAGAAAGTTGAGTTTATACTCTCAACTCTTGTTTATGAACCAACTTTGGGAGAAGACATCTTCAACATCTATGATGAAGAAGAATCGAGAGAGATAGTGAGTTCTATTTTGCTCAAGGATCCATTACTGAAAGTCATTAGTATGAGCATTATGAAAGAGGGAGTCGAAGAGGATTGCGACTCCGGAGTTAGTCCTTTGGAAGAGCTAGAGGAAGAGCCAAGAGAAGCATTCGAAAAATTGAAGGACAGCTCCGAAACTGGGCAAAATCTCGGTTCAAGCAATATTTCCACAGACAAGATTTTAAATAATTTAATTAATTCACCCATGGAAACAAAGGACGAGAGCCACCTCGACACAAATCTCGGCCGAGATTTTCCAGTCATGGCCGTGGAATCTCAAAATTCCAAGGCTTCTCCAATACTTCGCAAAAACATTCCTGGACATTCCCCCACCGCTTCTACACCCTTGTAAGTATCTAGAGACGTTTCGGAAGGACTTAACACAGTAACAAAGGCACCTCCTACCTCGGAGTTGAAACCACTACCTACTCAGTTAAGGTACGCTTTTCTAGGACCAAACTCTACATATCCGGTCATAGTTAGTGCTAGCTTAACTAATGATGAGCATTTTAGGCTTATGAGTGAATTGAGATTACATAAGAAAGCCTTAGGACACACCACTGATTATCTAGTGGGTATTAATCCCTCTTTGTGTATGCATAAGATACTAATGGAGGATGACCATAAGCCTTCACGGGAACCTCAAAGACGGTTAAATTTGATCATGAAAGAGGTTGTGAAGAAGGAAATTCTCAAATTACTTGATGCAGGTATCATATTCCTAATTTCTTATAGCAAATGGGTGAGCCCCCATCCACGTAGTACCAAAGAAAGGGGGAATGACCGTGGTGACCAACAAAAACAACGAATTAATCCTGACAAATACAGCTACGGGATGGCGAGTGTGCATTGATTACAGGAAGCTGAATGTCGCCACTAGGAAGGATCACTTTCCCCTCCCTTTCATTGATTAAATGCTGGAAAGGTTGCACAACATTCTCACTTCTGTTATCTAGATGGATATAGTGGTTTCTTTCAAATTCCCATCCACCCCGATGACCAGGAGAAGACCATATTCACGTGCCCTTGGGGTACGTTTTTTATAGTTATCTAGATGGATATAGTGGTTTCTTTCAGATTCCCATCCACCCCGACGACCAGGAGATGACCACATTCACGTGCCCTTGGGGTACGTTTTCCTATAGGAGAATGCCGTTCGGATTGTGCAATGCTCCAACCACCTTTCAAAGGTGCATGATGACAATATTTTCTGAATATATTGAAAACATCATGGAGGTTTTCATGGACGATTTCTCTGTATACGGTTCTTCTTTTGATATATGTCTTTCTAATCTTTCATTAGTTCTACAACGATGTGAAGACACTAACCTTGTGTTAAATTGGGTAAAATGTCATTTTATGGTGAATGAAGGAATTGTTTTAGGTCACTTATTCTCAAATCGCGGCATCAAGGTTGATAGGGCAAAAATAGAGACAATTTAGAAGCTACCTCCACCATCATCGGTGAAAGGGGTAAGGAGTTTTCTTGGCCATGCCGGATTGTATAGAAGGTTTATTAAAGACTTTTCTAAAATTGCTAAACCATTGACTAACCTACTAATGAAGGATGTAGTGTTTGAGCTTTCAAAGGAATGTTTAGATGCCTTTTTCAGGATCAAGGAAGCTTTAATTTCAGCCCCCATCATTCAACCTCCGGATTGGAGTCTTCCGTTAGAGGTCATGTGCGATGCAAGTAATGTAGTGGTAGGAGTGGTACTCGGACAAAAAAGGATGGACACACTCATGCCATCTATTATGCTAGCAAGACGCTAGACGAGGCTCAACTTAACTACGCTACGACAAAGAAGGAACTTCTTGCTGTTGTATATGCTTTTGAAAAATTTCGTTCTTATCTTGTAGGGGCGAAGGTAATTGTCTATACTAACCATGCAACTATACGGTATTTGCTCACCAAGAAGGATGCAAAATCGCGGTTGATTAGGTGGATTCTCCTCCTCCAAGAGTTCGATCTAGAGATCCGGGACAAGAAGGGATCCGAGAAATCCATGGCGGACCATCTAAGTCGCCTTCCTCACATCAAAAAGGACGATCTCCCGATATATGACTCCTTCCGTGACGAGCAGTTGCACATGATGGAGGCGTGTCTTCATCAGATTTCTAGAGGTAACGAACCTTGGTTTACTAATATCGTAAATTATGTGGTTTGTCAGGAAATACCTCCCGGACTATCCTACGCTCAAAGGAATAAATTCTTCAAGGATGTCCGACATTACTATTGGAATGAACCTCTACTCTTCAAGAGAGGTCCTGATAGCTTTATCAGGAGATGTATACTGGAAGACGAAGTGGAAAGCGTCATCCGCCTTGCCATTCCCTATCTTGTGGTGGACATGCTAGTTCCAACAAGACGTGTGCTAAGGTATTACAGTCCGGTTTCTTTTGGCTAACCTTATTTAAAGATGTGCAACACTTTGTTGCTTGTTGCGATGCTTGTCCAAGAATAGGAAATATATTGAGGAGGAATGATATGCCACTAAAGAACATTCAAGAAGTGGAAATCTTCGATGTACGGAGTGTGGACTTTATGGGACCATTCTAATCCTCATGTGGTAACCAATACATTCTTCTAGTTGTAGGCTATATTTCTAGATGGGTTTAAGCGATTTCTTCTCCCACTAATGATGTTATGGTGGTAGTGAAGTTCTTTTTCTTTTGGCTGGCTTCCTACATAAGCTTCCCTTGCTTCCTAATGAGGGTTTGCTTCATCTTCTCCAACCTTCTACCCCTCACGTTCATCTTCTTCTCTTCCTAGTTCCCTTTGGATCTTCTTCTTGATCTTCTTTGCTCTTGTGAGAGTTTTGAGTTTGGATTTGGATGAGGATGATGTTTGATGTTGTTGTTGAGATGAGAGAGCCAGCTGTAGAGTGTTGTTGTTGATCCTTATCTGTTTTAGCCCCAGTTGTGGTAAGTTCTTCATAACCCTCTTTATCCTTTCTTCTTTGCTTCTTATCTTCCTCTTTAGCTTAGGATTCACAAGCATAGGCTTGTGTGGGTCTTTCTTGGACATTTTGATGTTCATACATGTGTATATATGTATATGTATGTTTGTTGTGTTGTGAAGAAGTGAAGAGAGTTGAGAGAAGGATCGAAGAGAAGTCGAAGACCAACCCCCTGCACACCAGCCGCCCCTGTGGCTAACGTGAGCTGCACTTGCGCCTGAGTGTGAGCCGCCCCTGCGCCTAGAGTCATCCGCCCTTGCGCCTCACTGCTGCAATGCCTTGCACTTCTTGCTTCCGCCGGAGCATGTCCAGGACATAGCTAGTTGGTATGTTTCCTCCTTACCTTTCCTTTGACCTTGGCTTTAGATATGACTAGGCTAGTACGGTTAAGAATGAGCTTGATGAGATGCATATTGGGAATGTGCCTTAGGCACTTGTATGTATGTTGAGGATTATGAGGTTTAGATGTAGGTTATAGGTTGGCTATGGTATGAAGTGTAGGAGATGCGTCTCCTAACCTTTGCAGCGTTTGATTGTGTGTGCCTTGCTTATGCAGGCGTTGATTGTTTCCTCAAGGGGAAACTGTGACGTGGTACAGGATTACGAGTATTTCAGGTAAATCCATAGGACTTATTTAGCGTGCAGATGTGGATTTGAGTGGTTGTAATGGTGGTGTGTGTGTTCATATGATTGTTGCATTTATAACCTAAACCGGACTAGGATTGACCACTACATTACTTTATTGGCCCAAGTGTATTATAACCGGGCGGTGACTGTATGCCAAAGCTCGCTGAGAGTGGAGGAGGTGCTCGGAAACCAGTAGCTCAGGGGAAGGTAGATCCCATTCAAAACTGGAGTTAAAGGGGGAACATACGGGGTTCTTTAGGCTCCTCATGTCACAAAAGAGGTTGAATTAGTAATGGAATATCTTAAGTAAAGATAATAAATGGATGTGTGTGGGGCATTGCATATTGTGATGTGTTGATGTGTGTATGTCCTATTACTTCATTCTTATTCATTTCTATTAGCTAACGATATCGTGTTGTAGATGATTAGCACGTTAGGAAGACTGCAGAGTGAGCTAGATGGGTGATTAGCCGAGGGCTTCCGTACACTAGGTTGTTCATGGGATATGTGATATTTTGCACTTGGATGTTTATGGTTTCTTTTTTGTACTCGGCTGTGATGCTGTAAACCTTTTGATGTATATGTTGTACAGTTTTATGTATTTGGTTTTAATCTAGGCGTGCCTTGTTGTAAGATCCAGTGAACTTGTTGTCAGGCTAGGGCCATGATCTATTGTGAGATTCTATCCCATGTGACGTCCCGAGTCCCGCGAATTTGGGGTGTTACAAAGTTTGTATCAAAGCATTAGGTTGACAACAATGGCACTCGCAATCTTCATTAAAGGTGGAGTAGATAATTAAACAAAACCCAAAAGGGGTCTGACTTTTAAAAAGGATTTTGGTTTTAAAACGAGTACAATATTTTGGGATAGTGTGTACAGAAAGCCATCACCCTTTTGAGGATCTTCACAGTATATATATGTATATATATATATATATATATATAGATACCTATTAAGTGATGATGTGATTGCATGCATGTTGGATTAAGTATTATATATAGATATATCTATACATATGACATATATATAGCCTTATAAGTTAGGTGTACATACCCCACAGATGGCTCGGACTAGAGCGACATCTGCAGTTGGACAAGGTAGAGGTAGACCACCCCTTCCTTCAGTAGTGATAGGTCAGGGACCAACTCCTGCTGCTAATCCGCCGATAGCGGATGAGGTACACGAGGAGGTAGTTGAGAGCGTCATTTATCAGACTAGGAGCGGTGGATCTGCAAGACAGCGATCACAACGAGTCTAGTCAAATGACTCGGATCATGTCTCTGTGAGGGGACCAAAGTTCCGCACTTACATCAGACTAGTAGAGGAGGCTACCACAGGTGGGATCTTCTGAGTTATCCCAAGGAGCTACTCAGGTGCCATTTACACCGGCACGTGTTGTTGAGGTTGCTAGAGCTCCAGAGGAGTATAGAGGGCCTCGACCAGACACTTGGTTGAAGGCATTTCATCAGCTAGACGGCCCCTTTCTCTAGAAAGGTGGGCTTGGAGACCGAGGTTTGGATTGGGCATGTAGATTCAACCCTTGAGTCTAACAGATGTCTAGAGGACAGGCGGATAGAGTTAGTTCAGACTCTATTCCGTGATTTAGCTCGTTAGTTGTGGAAGACTATGTGAGCCCAAGCTACCAGTTATGACTAGATAAGGGCTATGATCAGAGAGCGTTTCTGCCCTGCCTCACTGAGGAGGGAGAAACTACAGTACTTTGTGGAGGCAAGCTTCGAGGATGTCCCGATAGTTGATGATAGCATGTATTATAGTCTATATTTTGGGACTTGTTTAGACATTTTATCTTCAATAATCTGCATGTTTGAATGTATATTATGTGATTATATTGTCGTTTCATCTACCTTTACGGGAATCGAGGTCTACACCAAGTTTTGTTGTAATCGTAGGTAAAATGGCCGTTTTGGATCGAAATGGAGCTAAGGAGCAAATGAGTCATAGGAGCTACATTGTGGAGCTTAAAGAAGAACTCAAGAAGCAAGGAATTAATGAAAAAGATTTACTTTGGACCAAATTTGAGAGATTTCACATTCAGCTGAGATTTACCTCGGGCAGCTATAGTGTCATCTCGACCGAGGTGATCTTGAGGAGCGTCCCGACCGAGGCGAACATCCTGGCGCGGCGACATATATATATATATATATATATATATATATATATATATATATATATATATATATATATATATATATATATATATATATATATATATATATTATTTGGCTGAGATCTTTTATTTTTGGAAGGAAGATATCTTATATTTTTTGGCTGGATTTCTAGAAGGAAGATCATATATTTAGAAGATCTGTTTTAGAGATATGGATATATTTTATAAAAAATTATCTTTTTAAGATATTATTATCTTTGGAAGATAATTCTCCTATAAAAAGGGCTGGATTTTCCAAAATTCAGCATCACCGCAGGTTGGAAGCCGACAATACACTACAATTAGGAAGGATTTTTGGAAGTTTGAAGATTGAAGGAAGGAAGTTCATAGCTTTGTGATAGCTATTGAGGGGATTTGTAAGATTTTCTTAGATTCCCTTTGGTTTTATTGTATTGTTGGATTTGTGATCCAAAGAACGCTGATTTGTTTGATATTTGATTCAGTTATTGAAGCCTTGTTTCTAAGGTTTTTGTGTTCAAATATTCATTTCCTTCTCATATATTTGATTATTGCTTTCATGAAGATGAGTGGATAATTTCCTTGTGCGATTCTAGGGTGATTGGCTGAAAGTTGTGGGAAAGACGATGATAGAATAATCTTAATCACAACAGGACCCTGAAAGCTTGAGTCTTTAACCTTAACCCTAGAACACCTCGCTTAGTCGATGAACATCTCGGCCGGGGTGAAACTTGACTGACCGAGGTGACCTTTTCTGATCCGAAATTCAGAGTTAAGTGTTAGAGTTTGCCAAATCCTATTCTTATTACACCTTTCCTGGTTCAATGCAAGCCTAGGTTGAGACTTACCCGGTAATTCCTTTGTTTGTTTACCAAAGATCATGAGTGTAGGTAATAAAGGTTTATCCTTTATTGGGGTTTGAGTGTGCCTTCATCCCATTTTTTGTGAGTTAGCCTAAGACTTACCCGGTAAAGGTTGATTCTATTCCCTTAGATGGTTTGTTGGTTTGAGATTATAATTCCTTAGTACCTTGAGACTTACCCGGTAATAGGAACTTTGGGTTGGGATTGTGAGTAGTGAGACTTACCCGGTGATCTATTCCACTTTAGAAACACCTTCCCTTTGTAGAATCTCAGTTTTGTCCACTTATCTTGAGATCTTGAGTTGGAACCACAACTGGATGCTTTAATCCCTAGAATTTGCATATTTCCTTTAATTGACCTTATTATCATCCTTTGATTGCTTTAGTCGCTTTTGTGGTTATTAGTTACATTGACGACCTATACTTGCTTTGTTTCACCTAAGTCCCTGAGATCGACACCCCGGAATTCTTGCTTTTTACTATAATTGATCCGTACAGTGCGGGTTCACATCCTTGTTTTAAGCATATTTCTTGGGATATAATTTTAAAGCTTGCACACACCGTTTGGAGCGAACAAGTTTTTGGCGCCGTTGCCGGGGACTTGGTCTAGACCGAGCCGGTTGCGGTCGTCTTTCGGGGCAATTGCCCCTGTTGCTACTAACCACTCTACTTGAGTGACTTTCAAAGGTTCTTTTTCTTAGGTTTATGCGAAGAACCCGTGATGGGAAGGAAATCGTTCCTTACGATCCCGAACTAGAGAAGACATACAAACGACGCTTGAAAGAAGCGAAAATGGCCAATCAAGACAATCGCGATCTTACGGCCGAATTGAAGGAGGCGATGGAACAACTGCGCCTCAATAGGGAAGAACTACAGCGCGAGAGAGATCAAACTAGCACCAGAACTGCAGAGATTGAAGCAGATATGACTGATCTACGAGCACAGATTTTGTATCGACCGAGGCAGGACCCCGCTCCAGTTTCCGCGGCCGAGATACATCCACCTTGGATGCCAATCCGAGATGTTCTTTTTGCAGGTATTCCACAGACCCTAGGACAGAGGATGGACCCAAACCAGCTAGTGAGGCATCCAGAAGTCAACCTAGGTGATCCAGTGGAGCATGACTATGAACTTCGACCGCAAGTTCTATCCATGATCCGCCAATGCAAGTTTGGAGGTTTAGGGAGGGAGTCTCCGCATCAACATTTGCAAAACTATGAGATTTTGATGGAGACCTTGAGACCTTCATGGCTGGAAAGTAATAATTACAAGCTAAGGCCTTTTTACTTTTCATTGAAGGACAGGGCGCTTACTTGGTATCAGTCTCTTCCTCCCAGAAAGATCAACACTTGGGAGGAGATGATGACGGAGTTCTTAACAAAATTATTTCCCCCTCCAAAACCGCTTAAATGAGAGGTAATATTAATGCATTCATCATGAAGGACATGGAAAGTTTGTCCAAGTCATGGGAGAGATTTAAAGATGTTCTCTTGGATTGCCCACATCATGGGATTCCAAAGATAGAGTTGTAGGAGATATACTTTAGGGGATTGGATGGAGTAACCCAATTCAATCTTCAACTACTATCCGCCGGAACATTCATGGACATGCCGATTGATGATGTTTGGGAGTTCATTGAGAAACAAGCTTTGAACATGGAGAAATACTCCCACCAAGGAGCTGAAAATGGAATTAAGAGGGTTAATTTCCAGGAAGCTCCATCAAATGACAATCAACTCATCTCCCTCAAGAATGATGTGAAGCAATTGAAGGACCTTTTTGTTGCTCACACCAAGAAGGAAGAGGGAGGATTCAAGGCTCAAGGAACAACAATCATGGTTCCCGGAACAAAAACTACAACAACAATAGAGGCTCCAACAACAACAATTGGAGATCTAACAATCAAAATTTGGGTAACCCTTACTCTAATTCCAATTCTAATAATTCTTTTAATCCCTCTTCTTCTTCTTCTACTCCATTGAAGAGCCAGGAGCCTGAATCAAGTTTGTCCCATCCAGAAAAGAAAGATGCAGTGCTGGAGGCCATCTTGATCAAGATCAACGCTATGGAGCCGTCCATGACTTCATTTTCGAAGGCACAAAAAGCCTTAGAGCAACAATTCTTTAATAAGGCGAATGAAGCGCCAAGAGATCCAGGGAAGCTCCCAACAAGGACAAAGAGCAACCCTAAAGGATAGATTATGGCAATAACGACGAGAAGTGGACTGAAAAATGTAGATCCAGTGCCTTGGTCGATGCTAGTGCAGACGAAGAACACCTCGGTCCAGGCACAGACGAGGAACACTTCGGTCGAGGTGCCACCCGAGGTGGAATCCCAGAAAGAAACAGACAAAACTGAAGTTTATGTCCCACCTCCTGCATATAAACCACCACTTCCATTCCCCCAGTCAAGGGCGAGAGCACATCTAGACAAACACTTTGGTAAGTTCCTTGACTTGATGAATAAACTACATATTAACATCCCTTTCCTTCATGCTATTCTAGGGATGCTCGTATATGGGAAGTTCTTAAAAGAAATTCTATCAAGGAAGAGGAAATTAGAGGATTTTGGTGAAGTAAGGATGACATCTAAATCCTCGGAGCTCATTCAAATCATGAAGGAGAAGATGCCGCCCAAGTTAAGAGATCCCGACTCATTTTGCATTCCCATTCAAGTTGGGGATGTGACTTGTAAGGCGTTTTGTGATCTAGGAGCCAACGTGAGCATCATCCCGCTGGAGCTATGTGTGAAGATCGAACTTGGAGAGCATAAGCCGGTGAATATAAGGTTATACATGGCAAACCGCTCCATTACCCATCCCATGGGCATTTGGGAAGATGTTCCGGTTAAGTTAGGTAACTTCTACCTACCTATAGACTTTGTTGTGCTTGATATACCCGCAGATTATCCCGTTCCTATCATTCTCGGGAGACCATTTCTAGCAACTTCGGGTTGCAATGTCGATTGTAAGACCGCCAATTTGAAATTCAACATTGGCGGAGATCAAGTGGAGTTTGCATTGCTTGGTGTAATGAAAGGGGAGCCACTGGAGGACGATATCTTCAACATCTATGATGAAGAAGAATCAAGGGAATTGGTGAGCTCTATCCTTATTAATGACCCTCTTGCAAGAGTTATTAGTTTTATCTTAATGGAGGAAGGTATAGATGCTTCTTGTGATGCAAATATACGGAGCTTAAAGGCACTAGAAGAAGATCCAGGAGCTAAGATTGAAAAACTAATCCAGGAGAAGAGAATCTTCAGTTTCGGTCCCAGTTCCGGTACCTCGACCGAGGCACTTTCTGGACCAAGCGAGGTGTTCTTATCTGATGAACATCTCGGTCACCCACTCTGGACCTCGACCGAGGTCGCATGCGAGATGATGTCAACTGAGACTTCTGAAAGTCCAGTTCTTCGATCTAAGTCTACTCCACTGGAAGGAGGAAGCAAGGATCCCCCTCAGAAAGCACCCCCAGTTGTGGAGCTTAAACCGTTTCCAAGTCACTTGAGGTACGTTTTCCTTGGACCGGATTCTACTTATCCCGTCATCATTAGTTCTTTCCTTTCCGAAACTGAATTGTCTAAACTGATGCATGTCCTGAGAAAACATCAAAAGGCTTTGGGTTGTACTATTGATGATCTTATTGGTATTAAGCCTTCTTTCTGCATGCATAGAATACTAATGGAGGATGATCATAAGACTTCACGGGAACCTCAAAGACGGTTAAATCCGATCATGAAAGAGGTTGTGAAGAAATAAATTCTTAAGTTTTTGGATGCAGGTATCATATTTCCTATCTCGGATAACAAGTGGGTGAGCCTAGTGCATGTAGTTCCGAAGAAAGGGGGGATGACCGTTGTGACAAATAAGAACAACGAGTTGAACCCAACTAGGACCGTTACGGGCTGGAGGGTATGCATCGATTATAGGAAGCTGAACGTGGCCACTCAGAAGGACCATTTTCCACTTCCCTTCATCGATCAAATGCTCGAACGGTTAGCCCAACATTCACATTTTTGCTATTTAGATGGTTATAGTGGCTTTTTTCAGATTCCTATCCATCCGGATGATCAAGAGAAGACCACTTTCACTTGTCCATGGGGGACATTCGCTTATAGGAGGATGGCATTTGGGTTATGTAATGCACCCGCCACCTTCCAGCGATGTATGATGGCTATTTTTTCCGAGTACATAGAGGATATCATGGAGGTATTTATGGATGACTTTTCAGTATATGGTTCCTCTTTTGATGATTGCCTATCTAACCTTTCTCTAGTTCTACAAAGATGTGAAGACACTACTGTCGTTTTAAATTGGGAGAAGTTTCATTTTATGGTCAATGAAGGCATTGTGCTAGGACACCTCGTTTCCAACCGAGGTATTGAGGTTTATTGAGCTAAGATCGAGACTGTTGAGAAACTTCCTCCCCCTTGTTCTATTAAGGGTGTGCGGAGTTTTCTCGGGTATGTAGGTTTCTATAAGAGGTTCATCAAGGATTTCTCGAAGATTTCTAAACCACTAACTAAACTCTTGAATAAGGATGTTGTTTTTGAGTTTTCGCAGGAATGTCTTGATGCATTTTACAGGATAAAGGAAGCATTGATCTCCGCTCCCATTATTCAACCTCTGGATTGGACCTTGCCCTTTGAGATCATGTGTGATGCAAGTGATGTGGCAGTATGAGCGGTGCTTGGACAAAAGAAGGATGGCCAGACCAACGCCATTTACTATGCTAGCAAGACACTAGATGAAGCTTAGCTAAACTACGCCACCACCGAAAAGGAGCTTTTGGCAGTTGTATATGCTTTTGAGAAATTTCGTTCCTACCTAGTGGGGGCGAAAGTTATTGTTTACACTGACCATGCAACTATTCGTTACTTGCTTGCTAAGAAGGATGCAAAGCCGCGTCTTATTCGATGGATTCTCTTGCTTCAAGAGTTTGACCTAGAGATTCGCGATAAGAAGGGATCCGAAAATTCTGTTGTGGATCACATCAGCCAGCTACCTCCCTCTTCACGCGAGAAGGACAACCCACCCATCGATGATTCATTTCCCGATGAACACTTGCATTTTCTAGAACGTTTGATAGACTTCTTCATCTCACCCCATGATGAAGGCAAAGTATGGGGTGAGGATACCTTCTAGCTTGTTTAGGGATGCCGTACGGTCCAGCTAGAGATCTTAAATCAAGTGCTTCTTGGGAGACAACCCAAGGTATTGCTTTCTTTTTCCCTTTTTCTAGTCTAGATTTATATAGTTTGCTTTTGCTTTGTTTTGTTTTTGGCGTCCTAGACAGAAACCAGGTACTTTCTAAGAAAGGATTACAACTCAGGAGAAACACTGGAAGAACAGAAGTTCGAGAATTCGAGAAGACGGAGTTTGACTGAGACACATCTCGGTTGCTGTCACATCGTCTCGACCGAGATGATTCTTGAGCAACCGAGGCGACTCGGGCTGACAAAGACCCACCTCGGTCGAGACACCTCGGTCCAGTCGTGACCACCTCGACCGAGGTGATAGCAGAATCGGTGAGGGGCATAAAAGGGGAAACAGTTTCTCCCTCTTCCCTCCTATTTTCCCCTCGACCGCGGCGCTCCTCCATCTCGTTTCCTTCGTTTCTCGATCGTTTTGATTTTTGCTTTGATCTCGCAAGGAAAGGCTAGAGGATCAGATTGCAAGCGAGAAACTATGACAAAAATGCCTCAAATCTGTGTATTTTTGGGTAAACCGTTCGAAAACCCTAACTCTTCTATTTTCACCAATTTCAGAGATTAGTGGCTTTGGTTGCCATAGATTTGTGTTGGAAAAGGTATAAGTACCCCATAGGAACAATTGGTAGTGATATTGGGGGAAAATAACTGGAAATCAGAGAGTAGAAATCGAGCAGTTTTTCGTCTCGGTCCAGTCGACCTATGCCTCGGCCGAGGTGTTCTTCAGCCTTGTCAGAGCAACCGAGGTGCCTTGTCAGCAAACACCACGACTTCTCGTTCTGATCGCCAACTTGTTCTGAGGGATTCTCCTAGTAGTTCCTCACCTTCTTCTACTTCTCAAACTTCCATTCTGGTGATTGACGAGCGTCACCAGGCAGACTTTGACCGTATATGCGCGCGCCCTGTGATTGCGCCGCGTTTCTTGGATGTAGCTGCATTCGATTGCCTCCACGTAGGAGAGGATCTGCGAAGGATGATTTATATGGTAGGTCTGGAGAGTTTTATAGATATTAGAGCTCCAGCCTTCCTCGAGTCCACCCTAGAGTTTGTGAGTTCTGTTACTCACTTGCCTGAGAGGAAAGCCATCAAGTACCGGTTGCTGAACCGGAACTACATCGTTCCCATGGACCAATTTAGAGATATTTTTGGCTTCCAGACCCCTACGGTTCCCGACTTTTCTTCTCGAGCCGTAGCTCGACAGTTTTGGGGACAGATTGCTCATGTGGTGGAGCACGCTGATAGATGGAGACCGGGAGACTCCAGAGTGCGCATTATATTCCATCTAGCTTTCCGTCTAGCCCACCGCATCTTTAGTGAGACCCTTTTGGCGCGTACTGAGACGCCCTAGAAGGTTAGGCAAGGGGAGCTTCTGAGTCTTTTCTGTATGGTGACTAGGGGAGTACCTGATTATGGGGCCATGTTAGCTGAGGATCTGCACTAGATCAAGGCTAAGGGGAAGGGAGATATCGGCTGTGGAGGACTAGTGACTCAGATTGCGACAGTCATGGATCTCGACCTGAGTGCTTGTACGTTTGTGGCGGCTGCAAAGCTGCTTGGACTTCAGGAAATGATCACGAGGAGGATTTTGGTTCCTCGTGGACTCACTACATCGTACGTGGCTATGCCTTGGGAGCAGACTGCCCCTCAGGGTATCATGTGGTCGGCTCAGTTCTCAGTCTTCGATCCTCAGTATTGGTCTACCGCTTGAATACCCTACATAGAGGATACTAGAGACGCTACAGTTGCTCAGGTAGAGTAGGAGGCTGAGGATGATGATGACGGTGCTGCCATAGAGACAGGGACATATACAGCCGGCCCCAGTGTGCCAGTTGTCGACTTAGACGACGAGGCGACAAAGGAGGAGGCAATTGCAGCACTATCACGTCCTTCTAGGCGCAGAGTCCGCAGATAGAGGGATCCCATAGCTCATCGACGGATTGACGAGCTGACGGACCAGATGATCGATTCTTACGCCGCCTTGTCCTTAGAGATGATGGAGATGAGGGAGAGCCAACACTACCAGCACCGGATGATGGAGATACAGTTCCAGCACACCATGGGTTATCCATTTGACCCATGATGATGAGTAACTCGGCCCATTCACATAGCTGGGTGTTTGTGTCTTGCCAAAGTCGGATTGAGCGATATTCCTAACGGGTCAGGTATGTGCATCAAGGGTTTGAGGCATCTCGAAAAATTGATGATTGCTGATTTCCTAGGCTTCGGTTATTGTGCACCTCTGTCCATGCATCCAAAAAATTAAAAAGTAAAATAAGGAAAGCTTATTGGTGGAAGATGTTGAAGTTCAAAGCAAGTGAAGTAAAGATCCTTTTCCTGGATTCTAGCACCACATTCCCTATATATATCCCACCCTCACACGTTTCTTGACCTTCTCTTGAAAAGCCCTTGAGACCTCGAGCTTGTTGATTGACTTGGTGGTTTAAACTGGATTATACATGATTAATTTCGATAATTATGATTTATTATGCATTCTATGATTTTATGCAAAGATGAACAACTTTCTTATATTTATAAAATGTTTTGATCATATTTTGATTTTAAATACCATAAAGCATTCTCTTAGAGTGATCTACGAGTGGAGCACACCACCAAAATGTTTGGAAATACTTTTCGTTGATCTTTATGACCTATAATCCATTCTATCTTGTGCTTAAGATTTGGAACTTGCTTGGAGACAAGCAAGGGACAAGTATGGGGTATTTTGATAGCATGTATTATAGTCTATATTTTGGGACTTGTTTAGACGTTTTATCTTCAATAATCTGCATGTTTGAATGTATATTATGTGATTATATTGTCGTTTCATCTACCTTTACGGGAATGGAGGTCTACACCAAGTTTCGTTGTAATCGTAGGTAAAATGGCACGTTTTGGATCGAAATGGAGCTAAGGAACAAAGGAGTCATGGGAGCTACCTTCTGAAGCTTAAAGAAGAACTCAGGAAGCAAGGAATTAATGATCGGTCACCTACAGTGTCATCTCGACCGAGGTGATCTTGAGGAACGTCCCGAACGAGGCGAACACCCTGGTGCGGCGAGATATATTTTATTTGGCTGAGATCTTTTATTTTTGCAAGGAAGATATCTTATATTTTTTGGCTTAATTTCTGGAAGGAAGATCATATATTTAGAAGATCTATTTTAGAGATATGGATATATTTTTATAGTAAATTATCTTTTTAAGATACTATTATCTTTGGAAGATAATTCTCCTATAAAAAGGGCTGGATTTTCCATAATTCAGCATCACCACAGGCTGGAAGCCGACAATACACTGCAATTAGGACGGATTTTTGGAAGTTTGAAGATTGAAGGAAGGAAGTTCATAGCTTTGTGATAGCTTTTGAGGAGATTTGTAAGATTTTCTTAGATTCCCTTTGGTTTTATTGTCTTGTTGGATTTGTGATCCAAGGAACGCTGATTTGTTTGATATTTGATTCAGTTATTGAAGTCTTGTTCTTAAGGTTTTTGTGTTCAAATATTCATTTCCTTCTCATATATTTGATTATTGCTTTCATGATGATGAGTGGCTAATTTCCTTGTGCGATTCTAGGGTGATTGGCTGAAAGTTGTGGGAAAGACGATGATAGAATAATCTTAATCCCAACAGGACCCTGAAAGCTTGAGTTTTTAACATTAACCCTAGAACACCTCGCTCAGTCGATGAACATCTCAGCCAGGGTGGAACTTGATTGACCGAGGTGACCTTTTCTGATCCGAAACTGAGTGTTAAGTGTTAGAGTTTGCCAAATCCTATTCATATTACACCTTTCCCGGTTCAATGCAAGCCTAGGTTGAGACTTACCCGGTAATTCCTTTGTTTGTTTACCAAAGATCATGAGTGTAGGTAATAAGGGTTTATCCTTTATTGGGGTTTGAGTGTTCCTTCATCCTATTTTTTGTGAGTTAGCCTGAGACTTACCCGGTAAAGGTTGATTCTATTCCCTTAGATGGTGTGTTGGTTTGAGATTATAATTCCTTTCCTTAGTACCTTGAGACTTACCCGGTAATAGGAACTTTGGGTTGAGATTGTGAGTAGTAAGACTTACCCGGTGATCTATTCCACTTTAGAAACACCTTCCCTTTGCAAAATCTCAGCTTTGTCCTCTTATCTTGAAATCTTGAGTTGGAACCACAACTACATGCTTTAATCCCTAGAATTTGCATATTTCCTTTAATTGACCTTATTATCATCCTTTGATTGCTTTAATCGCTTTTGTGGTTATTAGTTACATTGACGACCTATACTTGCTTTGTTTCACCTAAGTTCCTGAGATCGACACCCCAAAATTCTCGCTTTTAATTACAATTGATCCGTACAATGCGGGTTCGCACCCTTGTTTAAAGCATATTTCTTGGAATATAAATTTAAAGCGTGCACACACCGTTTGGAGCGAACAGTTGATGCCATCGGTCGTTTGCAGATGGAGTTGGCGTTACTAGGTCCAGCTGCACCTTCCGAGGACCAGCACATGTATCTGCTCAACCGTCGATTGAGGGAGAGTACACGTTCTTACATGGTAGGATTTCATTGTGAGTCTTTGACCAATTACCAAGACAAAGCCTCAGCTTACGAGCGTGAGAGGGCAGGTCGGAGGAGGACGTCTTAGACGGGACAGTTTGAGAAGAGAAAGCGTACATGACAAACTGGTGCAGGAGCATCTGGATACGGGCGAGGCTAGTCTCAGGGCCGCTCGAGTGCTCAAGTTTCTGCACAGACGTTTGATAGATGCCGATTGTGTTTAAAGTGCGGAGCATATGGACATATGAGGATTGAGTGCCCGAGAGCACCACTAACTTGCTTCTCTTGCGGGAAGCCATGCCATAGGGCTACATTCTACCGTTAGGGTAGGGCGTCATCACAACAGGGTTCTTCCCCTATTGGTGCAGCAGGAGGTGAACAAAGACCTCCTCAGCACCAGACACAGGGACAAAAGAGATTCCTAGACACACCTGCTACTTTGGGTTACTGCTCCAGGACCGCGTAGAGGTAGAGGTAGGGATGGTGGTACTAGTGACACCTGTTCTCTCCAAAAGGTGTGTGCAAGCTTTAATATTTATACCAAGAATAATTGCAAATAGCGAACCCGCAGTGTACAGATTAGTTGTAATAAAAGCAAGAATTCCAAGGTCGAACACAGGGACTGTGGTGAAACAAAGATCGGTAATTCAGGTTGTTAATAAAACACAAGCAACAAGCAAAGCTATCAAAGATGATGTAATAAACACGTAAAGAAAATGTGGATTCTAGGGATTAAAGCATCCATTTGTGGTTCCGACTCAACATCTCTAAAGATAACGTGGACAAAGCTGAGGTTTGTAAAGGGAAGGTGTTTCTAAGGTGGGAATATATCACCGGGTAAGTCTCACTACTCACTATCCCAAATCAAAGATCCTCTCACCGGGTAAGTCTCAAGGTACTAAGGAAAGGAACTAGAATCTCAAACCAACACGCCACCCAAGGGGATAGAACTAACCTTTACCGGGTAAGTCTCAAGCTAACTCTCAAAGTAGGATGAATGCACACTCAAACCCCAATAAAGGACAAACCTTTATTACCTACATTCATGATCTTGGGTATACAAACAAAGGAATCACCGGGTAAGTCTCATCCTTGGCTTGCGTTGAACTAGGAAAGGTATAACAAGGATAGGGTTTGGCAAACTGAAACCTCAACTCAGATAAGGATCAAGAAAGGGCTCGCCTTGCTCAGTTCATGTACCATCTCGTTCGAGATGTGTCACTGCTGACCGAGGTGTTTGTCGGTTAAGGTAAAGGCTCGAGCTTTCAAGATCCACTAGGATAAGGGATCATTCTATCATTGTCTTTCCCACAACTTTAAACCAATCACCCTGGAATCACATAAAGAGCTTAGCCAACAATCATCATGATAACAATAATCAAATATGTTAGAAAGGAATCAATCTTCAAACAAAAAAACCTTAACACAAAGGTCTCAATAACTGAATCAAACAAACAAACAAACAACGTTTCTCAATCACAAATCAGAAAAGACACCAAACCAAACTAAGAAAATCTTACAAAACTTCCTTCAAAGCTAACTTCAACTAGATTCCTTCCTTCCTTGATCATCAACCTTCAAAACTTGCTTCAAAACTCTCCAAAAATTTTGTGATCCGAAGATAGCTGAATTTCAGAAAATCAGCCCATATATATAGGAGAATTATCTTCCAAATATTAAATATTTTAAAAAGATAATTTCCTTAAAATATATCTCCATATCTTCCAAAATATATTAGCCAAAAGATATTCTTCCTTCTACAAATCCATCCAAAAATATGTGATATTCACTTTCCAAAAATAGAAGATCTCAACAAAAAAAAAACTTATGTCCGGTCATCACTTCGCCTCGGTCCAGACACTCTTGAAGATCACCTCGGTCGAGGTGGCACTGTAGTTGACCGAGGTGAGTCTCAGCTCAGAGTGAAACTCTCTAATCTGGTCCAAAATCAATCTTCTAAATCTTTTCCATGCTTCCTGAGCTCTTCTTATAACTCCTCAATGCTCTAGAATGTAGCTCCAATGACTCCTTCGCTCCATTTCGGTCCAAAACGTGCCATTTTCCCTACAATTACAACGAAACTAGGTGTAGACCTCGATTCCCGCAAAGGTTGACAAAACAACAATATAATCAAAGAATATACATCCATCATGCAGATTTATGAAGATAAAACATCCAAACCAATCCCAAAATATAGACTATAATACATGCTATCAAAATACCCCATATTTGCCCCTTGCTTGTCCCCAAGCAAGATCCAAATCTTAGATACAAGATAAAATGGATTATAAGTCATCAAAAAGATCAATGAGAAACATTTCAAAACATTTTGGAGTGTGCTCCATTCATAGATCACCCTAAGAAAATGCTTCATGGCAAATAAAATCAAGACATGATCAAAACATTTTATGAATATAAGAAAGCTGTTCATCTTTGCATAATATTATAGAATGCATAATAAATTATATTTATCAAAATCAATCATGTATAATCCAATTTAAACCACCAAGTCAATCAACAAGCTCGAGGTCTCAAGGGCTTCCAAAAGAGGTCATGAAACGTGTAAGGGTGGGATGTATATAGGGTATGTGGTGCTAGAATCCGGGAATAGGATCTTACTTCAATTTCTTTGAATCACAACATCTTCCACCAATAAGCTTTGCTTATTTTCACTTTACTTTACTTTTTGGGATGCATGGACAGAGGTGCACAATAACCGAAGCCTAGGAGATCAACAATCATCAATTTCTCGAGATGCCTCAAACCCTTGATGCACATACCATGACCCGTTAGGACTATCGGTCAATCCGACTTTGGCAAGACACAAACACCCGGCTATGTGAATGGTGCCGAGTTACTCATCATCAAGATCAACATCCCCAAACCTAATTGTTTCTTTCTAACACTTTCAGCCAACATCTCAACTTCACTTCACTTGTTTTTCGTCACTTGCTTCTAAATTCCCGGATAGGTAAAGGGAGACAAATATGTATATGAGGGGATAAAGCATGATCAAGAAGAAGAAGAAGAGAATGAAGTTCCTTAGTCATCCCAGGAAGAATGTGATAGAACTCATCATGTGGTGTCAACCTTCAAATCCAACATAATTTTGATAAAAACAAAGAATTAAACATGCTAGAATTTCAAACAAAGCATTTTGCAACTTAAAGATATCAGAAAACCTTTCGAGCATATAAAGATTTCAAAACCAATCTGTAAACATAATCATCATTGAGGTCATATCCAAAAAAGAAGCACAAAACGTTTCAAAAAACCTTTCAGTTAAGAACCATCTCGGTCGAGGTGTTCTGACGTCATCCGAGGTGTTCAACCTCGATCGGCCATGAGCGTCTCGGTCGAGCTAAAATTTATTTTTTTCAAACCAGTTCTAGACGTTTTTCTCGAACAGAAACCTATAGGTTTGCATGTAATGACAAATAAGCACATAGAGCAGAAATAAGACAATAATATCCAAGAAGACAGTCATATAAGCCATACACACCTAAGGTCACATAAATACATCCAAATACCCCATACTTGGGACACATTGTCCCAATGGGTCATATATAAGTCTAAGAAACATAATACTCACCGGACATTGTTGAACTGCATAAAGAAATAAGAAACAGCTCGTAGATAAGACCATCTCGGTTGGCGAAGAACATCTCGGTCGAGGGGTACTGACAGCATCCGAGATGTATCTCAGTCAAGCTCCGTTTTCTCAATTTCTGGAACTTCTGTCCTTCCATGTAGCTCCTGAGTTGTAATCCTTTCTTAGAGAGTACATGTTTCCTGTCTAGGAGGACGCAAAAACAAAACGAAGCAAACTATCTAAAACTAAGCTAGAAAAGGGAAAAGAAAGCAATACCTTGGGTTGCCTCCCAAGAAGCGCTTGGTTTAAGGTTGCTAGCATGACTGTACGCCATCATCAAACAGTGTGTAAGGTGTCCTCACCCCATACTTCATCATGGGGTGAAACAAAGGATTCTATCCAATGTTCCAATAAATGCAAGTGCTCATCAGAAAACGAATCATCAATGGTTAGGTCATCCTTCTCCAGCGAGGTGGGAGGTAGCCGGCTGAGGTGATCTGAAACAGAATTCCCGGATCCCTTCTTAATGCGAATCTGTAGGCCAAACTCTTGAAGCAAGAGAATCCAACGAATGAGGTGCGGCTTTGCATCTTTCTTAGCAAGAAAGTAACGAATAGCTACATGGTCAGTGTAAACAATAACTTTCGCTCCCACTAAGTAAGAGTGAAACTTCTCAAAAGCATAAAAACCTGCCAAAAGCTCCTTTTCGGTGGTGGCGTAGTTCAGTTGAGCTTCATCGAGCGTCTTGCTAGCATAGTAAATGGAGTTGGTCCGGCCATCCTTCTTTTGTCCAAGTACCGCTCCTATGGCTACATCACTAGCATCACACATGATCTCACAGGGCAAGGTCCAATCGGGAGGTTGAATGATGGGAGCGGTAATCAACGCTTCCTTTATCCTGTAAAAAGTGTCAAGGCATTCCTGCAAAAAATCAAAAACAACATCCTTATTCAAGAGATTAGTGAGCGGTTTAGAGATTTTAGAGGAATCCTTGATGAACCTCCTGTAGAAACCTGCATGCCCGAGAAAACTCCGCACACCCTTAACAAAACAAGGGGAAGGAAGTTTCTCAATAGTCTCGATCTTAGCTCCATCGACCTTAATACCTCGGTTGGAAACGAGGTGTCCTAGAACAATTCCTTCGCTAACCATGAAGTGACACTTTTCCCAATTTAAAACAAGATTAGTGTCTTCACAACATTGTAGCACTAGAGAAAGGTTCGCCAAACAGTTATCAAAAGAGGAACCATAAACCAAAAAGTCATCCATAAATACCTCCATGATCTTCTTAATATAATCGGAAATGATAACAATCATACAACGCTGAAAAGTAGCAATGCGTTACACAATCCGAATGGAATCCTCCGATAAGCGAATTTCTCCCATGGACAAGTGAAAGTGGTCTTCTCTTGATCATCCGGATGGATAGGAATCTAATTAGCAAAAATGGGAGTGTTGAGCTAACCATTCCAACATTTGATCGATGAAAAGGAGAGGGAAGTGGTCCTTTCGAGTGGCCACGTTCAGCTTCCTATAGTCGATGCATATCCTCCAGCCCGTAACGGTCCTCGTAGGAATGAACTCGTTGTTCTTGTTTGTCACAACGGTCATCCCTCCTTTCTTGGGAACTACATGCACCGGGCTCACCCACTTGCTATCCGATATGGGAAATATGATACTTGCTTCCAATAACTTAAGAATCTCCTTCTTCACAACCTATTTCATGATCGGATTTAACCATCTTTGAGGTTCCCGTGAAGTCTTATGATCGTCCTCCATTAGTATCTTATGCATACAAAAAGAAGGGTTAATACCAACAAGATCATCAATAGCATAACCCAAAGCCATTCTATGTCTCCTCAGCACATGAATCAGTTTGGACAATTCATCTTCAGAAAGAGAATCATTAACAATAACGGGATAGGAAGAATCCGGACCAAGGAAAGCATACCTCAAGTGGGTTGGGAGCGGTTTGAGCTCTAAAACTGGGGGTGCCTTCTGAGGTGGATCCGAACTTTCCCTCTCCAGTGAATTTGATCGAAGTGCTGGACTGACGTAAGTCTCAGTTGACTTCATCACGCCTGCTATCTCGGTCGAGGTCCGAGGTGGGTGACCGAGGTGTTCTTCAGATAAGAGCACCTCGCTTGCTCCGGAAAGTGCCTCGGTCGAAGTACTGGATATGGAACCGAAACCTAACGTGCTTTTCTTCTCCTGAATCATTTTATCAAATCTAGCTCCTGGATCTACTTCCAATTGTTCTAAGCTTCGCACATCTACATCACACAAGACATCTATTGTAATACCCCGATTCCGCGGGACTCGGATGTCACATTGGGCTAGGCTCACCATGGCTCCTGATCCTAGCCTGACAACAAGTTCACTGGACCTTACAACATGGAACTGACAAATATAAAAACAAATACATAAAACCGTATAACCAAAGGTAAAGAATAACATAGCCGAGTATGAAACGACATCCTCACACAGGAGGGAAAACAAGACATCATCCTCACGCAGGAGGGAAAACATAACCAACCCCAAAACCAACCACCTAATGTACGAGAGTCCTCGGCCTGTCACCCTGCCAGATCACCCAGCAACGCCTATCCTGCAAACATCTACAACACGGTATGAAACCGTTAGCTAACCATACATATATAAGGTAATGCATAAGCACAAGCACAATCATGAAAGATAAACACATTAGCATGCTATCACACATTTACCCATTTTATCATCTTTATATAATAGTCATTCACTCAAATCGTATATATATAGATAGAGGAAAGTATGTGACACGAGGACCAATATGTCCCCACCTCTGAGTGCAACTAAAATCCCATAATTACCAGAATAATGCAACGAGCACAATGGAAATTCCAATTATCCATTTTAACCAACTTAAGGTCAATTTATACTAACCCGCAATACGGAAAACGAATAAATTCATAACTTATTCGTTACTAACCCGATATACGATCCGGAAGAAGGTATGAACTCCTAGCGATACGTTGAGTAAGAGCACGGTATGAAACCTTACACTTGACGACTTGCATTGGTCCGTCGGCGTTCCGATAGCGGTAAACGGAAGCTTTACCAAAAAGCTAATAAACGGAAAATAGATTTGTACCACGATGTAGAAGACAAGATAAGGGACTCGTTGATACAAACGGATTTGAAATTGGATTGAATATGAGGGATTTGTGAAGTATTGAAGATGGATTGATGCGAGCGGTTTCTCCCGTCTGCAACTTTGTAAAGTTGAAATGAAATCCACAAATGTGAATTGAAGAAGGAGATGTAGCCGCCTGAACTTGTAACTTTTATTATTATTATTATTATTATTACTATTATTATTATTATTATTATTATTATTATTATATATAATATGCAAACCGTCTTCTTTATAACTTTGCAATTGGAATTGCAAATGGACAGAGATAAGTCTCTGCAAGCCGCCTCTTCACTTCACATATGTATAATATAATATAATATAATATAATATAATATAATATAATATTATATATATAAATTTTATTCAAATTATTTAATTAAGACGCGATTATATTTTTCGGTCTCCAAACTTTACCAAATTGGAATATCAACTCCGGAATATTATCGGGATAACTATTCCGCAACTTTCTCATAAAATGGACATTCTTAAGCCACATTTCTTAACCGCTAAGAATCGGGATAGCAACTCTTTTGTCCGTTTCGTCTTTTTATATTATTTCACATGTAGAACATATCCGACGTCCTGATCATTTCTCTCAACTGCAACTTTATTTATTGGAGCTCTCAAATGCTCCAAATAACACCGGAGGGTAAAAATAATTACCCGGGGGAAAAAGTAAAAAATTTCCCCAAACGTCCAAAATTACGCAAGGAACATAACAGTGGGACTCATACTCATCACTTGCAAAATCTTTGCGAGTTATATGTCAATTACTATAAACGATTAAGTTAATCAACATTAATTAGAATTCAAAAATCCTAACTATTACATCACACACCCCTAAAAAAAAGTTTCGCCCCGAAACTTGCAAAATCCCAAAGTCATCTCAGACCCATAAGCCGAGGTATAACTCTCACTCTCTCTATCGGAGGTATCACATCTCCGTTCAGAAGGTCATCACCTATAACAATCTATAACCTCAATGTCACCATGGAGGAATCATGAACTCCAGAAAACAGGGTCATAACACTACCCAAAGGCGTAGAGGAATAATGTCTCTCGCCATACCACATCACAAGGCATAGAGGAAGCACATCTGTAGCCCAAACATATCACAGACATAGAGGAAATACGTCTCTAGCAAACCATAAGCATATATATCGCATGGAGGAATCACATCTTCACTAAAACTATGTTCATCAAGGTAGCATGGAGGAAAGAACCATCTCCAGTTGAATCCTAATCATACTCAAATAGCATGGAGGAAAGAACCATCTTCAACTATAAATATAAATCATACTCAAATAGCGTGGAGGAAATAATCATCTCCAGCTATGACATACACTACGCTAGCACAACAAGATCTACTAAGATCATAAATCACAACACAACTAGCATGGAATAAACACATCAAGGCATATAAGAACATAAGCACAACATTCATCAAGATAGCACTAAGATCTACTCGTACTCCCACAGATGGACCTGTCTCGACATAAACTCTGGATAGTTCCTCAGGATACTATCCTCAGTCTCTCATGTGGTCTCTTTAGGTCCTAACCTCGACCACTACGTCCTTTAAAATGGAAAAGTCTTTCGAATGCAAGTGTCTCATATCTCATTCCAGGAATGTAACGAAATGCTCAACAAGAATGTGGTTCGGCTTAACCACTAGATCATCATAACTCACCAGGTGTCTCGAACCTAGTATATACTCCCTCAGTCGAGACATATGAACACTGGGTAAACACCCTCTAACCTCAAAGAAAAAGATAAACATCAAGCTGCATTCACAATTCTAGTCAAGATCCCAAGTAAACCGACATATTGGAAATTCGGTTTCCCTTTTATGCCAACACATCTAACATTTCACAGCAGAGATACTCTCAGCCGGTCATGAACTCTCACTTGAACTTTAGAGGTCGACCCCTCTCGTCTACATATGATATATGGCGACTCTGTACAACCAACATTCTTCCTCTAATCAGCGTTACTTGAAGTATAAAATCCTAAATCGGATTAGGTGTTATTCTACTAATACTGCTAGGTCAATTCTAGCATAGAGGTCTACATATGTATAATGCCTCATAGGGGGCATCCCAAAAGATGCGCGTCAATCATTATCACATAATAAATCCATTAATGGAGGTAATCTAACCATCCATGTTTCCAGTTCAATACATAAGCTCATAACATATCTCAAGGGTTTGGATGATCCTCTCTGACTGACCATCTATTTGGGGGTGAAACGCAGTCATAAAGTGTAAACTCATCCCTCAAAGTAGTCTTTATCTGCTACCCAAAATCTCAAGGTAAAACGCCCATCTCGATCAAAGATGATCGTTCTCAGTACATCATGGAGTCTCACTATCTATCTAGTTTACTCCTCAACCAATGCATTCGCTGGCCACGTCTCTCTAATAGGAATGAAACGTGCCGGCTCCGTTAATCTGTCACCAACAATCCGGATAAATCAAAATTCCCACTAGGCCTCAATCCCATCACAAACTCCATAAAGATGTCCTACCACTTCCACTACCGCACTAGTAGTGGATGGAGCTCATCTCTAGGTCGGAAATGTTCTATCTTGACCTGCTGACAGGTCACACACTGTGTCACAAATCTGATTACATCAGTTTCCATCTTCTCCATCAATATAATCGTCTCACCTCGTGGTATCTCTTACTCGTACCTGAATGTACGGAGTAAGGTATACAGTGAATGTACTATAAAATACTTTGTCTCACTCTGCATCAGCAGGTACAAAAAGCGGTCATGACTCTTCATCATTCTATCTACTCTCATGGAGAAATGTGGTGCCTCATTACGAGATATCTTCTCTCCTATCTTCAACAAGGTCGGGCAGGTCCCCTGCTTCTATTGGCCCTCATCCAACAGACCAGGTAGAACCTTTAAGGCATAACTGGATATCCTCATCAAGGAACTGATTGTCCAACTGTAGCCAAATTGGATCTCTCTAAAACTGAGGCTGAACTGTCAGCCTCACAGTTGTCTTCTCTTGAGGCGTCTTTCTTTTCAAGTTGTTGGCGACAACGTTCAACTTCTCTGAATAGTATGAAATCTCTGGGTTAAAGTCTTGTTCAACTCGAGTCCTTAACGCTGGTGGTTATTCAACTCCGCTGCTAACTCTAAATCAGGCGTCAGGTAGTTCTCCTCACACGTCTTCAACTGTAGACCCACATATCCATAACTCCACTCCTCTTTATTAATACGCGTCTTAATTGGGATATATCACCGTATATTATGGAATCCCCAGAACTTTCGGACTATAACAAAATCGAAGCAGAGGTCAAATGTCTCCTCCACTCTTCAACGTTCTGGCATATTGTTTTGACCACGTAATTCTGAGGGTCTTCCTCAGAAGACTCGTAACATATTCACAAAACCCTTCCACAAGCGTGGGTAGTAATCGGCTAAGCCGAGAAAACTACGCATTCCCTTAATGTTCATCAGTATCGTCCATGTTGCAACATACTCAATCCTCGTCAGATCAACCAAGATCCCCCTGGCGGAGACAACATGGCTTAAGAAGGCTACCACTGGCATCCCACTCGTACTTAGAAAGCGTAGTATACAACCCTCTATCTCTCGACATCAGCAAAACTGTCCTTAGATGATCGGTATGCTTCTCTCTACTACGAGAGTATATCGTAATGTCATCAACGAAGACCACCACAGACTGTTCAAAGAAGTCGATGAAAATACTATTCATCAACTCCATAAAGACAACTAAGGCATTCGTCAACCCAAATGACATCACTACATACTTGTAGTGTCTACAACGGGTATGAACAGTTATCCTATGCACATCCTGCTCTCTCACCCTCAATTGGTGGTAATCTGAGCGCAAGGAAATCCTGAAAAACACGATTGCTCCTTGAAGCTGATTCATCAGGTCGTCAATACGAGACATTGGATACACTAGGGCGAAGGAAGCTCCTCTCAACCCACTCTTCAATCCTTCAGTTACAACATCTCAACAAGCAACATATGATATGGGCCTTCCCAATCAGTGTCGTATCACACTTCAACTTGATAACAATATTCACACTCCGCTGAGGTGGCAACTAGACGGTTCAGTAACACGTTTATAAGCTCATAAACCACTGGAATATCCTCCAATGTGGAACTATCTTCTTCATATCATAACATCAGAAAACATCACCTCCTTGTGTTATCAACTTCACTGCTCATACGACAATAATGACAAGACTCATCTCTTCAAAGGTCGTAACCCCGGAAGACCTTTGTCTAATCGGTCTTAGTAGAGATTGTAACAACCTTCCAACTGATATCTATCATGACATCATATTTATCCAAACCATACACATAGTGACTTCCTCATGCACCTAGGGCATGACAAAGAAGTCTATAAACCATACACAAGTCCCTAAATGAATGGGACAATCACAATCTCGTGGGTACCTCAGACCCCTAACTAGTAATCATGTAAAGGAAAGTCTATATTCTACTGTTTCCACAGTCAACTATTAACGCATGCATCGAAAGACATGAAGTGCATAGCACTCACAACAAACAAAACTCCACTACGTAAACCTTTAACAAGAATAGTACCCATACAGCTAACACTAGAAGCTCCACTGCATATCATCACTAAATCTCGGGTCTATGCTCCTCAGGTATCACTGAGGTCATCGTCATAGCCTCCACTTCCACTCTTTCTGCACCGGAAAAAGGAAGGTCTTGCTAAGAAGAAACACCACCTTATTGACAGAAGGGGCCAGATGGCCTAGTTCACCACAGGTGAAGAAAGTCACCGGCGGTGTTGGACAGTGTGGTCCTATGTGTCCAAGCTTCCCACAATTATAACAAGTTCTCTTCTCACCAAAAGTCCGTTTAGAACGGAGACTACTCAAACGTCCACAAGCCGGATTCTGCTTACCACTTGGAAGACCTACGTCATCTTTCGGTAGTTCGACTCGTTGTTTCTTCTTTGATCTAGAAGCTTCAGTTGGTCCCACAGATGTTGGTAGATCCGGTGTAGGTCTAACCGCTATTACAGCTTCATATACTTGGCGCATATATTCTTGAAACTCCGATTTGCTCATGAAGACATGATCATTCTCTTCAAACTCGTTCTCTACCATAGGCGAAACAACAGCGAAAACTAGTCCATGACTCAACGTTACCGGAGGAAGAGGGGGTGTACCCCTACCTCGTCCCACTACAGATAGTGCTCTAGCCTGAGCCATCTGTAGGATATACGCACCTAAGCTTACAAGGCTATATATATGCCATATGTATCGATATATATATATATATATAATACATCCACATAATCCATAATTTACACACACACACACACACACACACACACACACACACACATATATATATATATATATATATAATATCTACGCTGCAGAGATCCATGGCAGAGGTGACGACTTCTCGTACATTCTAACCCAAAACCACACTTAAAACCAAAAACATTTTAAAACGTCAGACCCCTTTCGGGTTCTATTTATTTTACCTATTAGACCTTATTGCAGGTAGCAAGTGCCATTGTTGTCAACCTGGGCTCTGATACCAACTCTGTAACACCCCGATTCTGCGGGACTCAGGATGTCACATTGGGCTAGGACCTCACAATGGATCCTGACCCTAGCCTGACAACAAGTTCACTGGACCTTACAACATGGCACTGATAGATATAAAAACAAATACATAAAACCGTATAAACCGTATAACCAAAGGTAAACAATAACATAGCCAAGTATGAAACGACATCCTCACATAGGAGGGAAAACAAGACATCATCCTCACACAGGAGGGAAAACATAACCAACCCCAAAACCAACCACCTAATGTACGAGAGTCCTCGGCCTGTCACCCTGCCAGATCACCCAACAACGCCTATCCTGCAAACATCTACAACACGGTATGAAACCGTTAGCTAACCATACATATATAAGGTAATGCATAAGCACAAGCACAATCATGAAAGATAAACACATTAGCATGCTATCACACATTTACCCATTTTATCATCTTTATATAATAGTCATTCACTCAAATCGTATATATATAGATAGAGGAAAGTATGTGACACGACGACCAATATGTCCCCACCTCTGAGTGCAATGTCCAGCTGTACGAGTATCGGTCACACAATTCGTGTACCCTATAGGAGTGGATTGCGCCCTTCCTATAAACCAATCTAGCCCGACATCAGAGAACCTCCCAGACTCCACGGCGGGATGAAAGGAAAAGGTTATCACAGCCACGCAGTGGGGCAGCCAATAGAACATAGGTCGATGAAAACGACAACTCATGCTATCATAGCAAATATATAAAGCACACACCACTCATGCAAACACCCAATATAGGGATGGTAGCTAAGTAAGTCCTACGGACTTACCTCAACCTCGTATAAAGCTCAACCACAACTGGATCACCTCAACACTGGAGGAATAACACAACCTATAGACAAGGCATAAAGAGATGTCACATCTCTTATCAAGCAAAGGGTCAAACCTAGACCCAAAGGGATCCATAGGGATCATAATAATCCTAAGCCTGTAATAACATGCTAAACCTTAAAGCCACATCAGGGCATAAATCAAACTCATGATATCATCACCAACTAAAATCCCATAATTACCAGAATAATGCAACGAGCACAATGGAGATTCCAATTATCCATTTTAACCAACTTAAGGTCAATTTATACTAACCCGCAATACGGAAAACGAATAAATTCATAACTTATTCGTTACTAACCCGATATACGATCTGGAAGAAGGTATGAACTCCTAGCGATACGGGGAGTAAGAGCACGGTATGATACCTTACACTTGACGACTTGCATTGGTCCATCGGCGTTCCGATAGCGGTAAACGGAAGCTTTACCAAAAAGCTAATACACGGAAAATAGATTTGTACCACGATGTAGAGGACAAGATAAGGGACTCGTTGATACAAACGGATTTGAAATTGGATTGAATATGAGGGATTTGTGAAGTATTGAAGATGGATCGATGCGAGCGGTTTCTCCCGTCTGCAACTTTGTAAAATTGAAATGAAATCCACAAATGTGAATTGAAGAAGGAGATGTAGCCGCCTGAACTTGTAACTTTTATTATTATTATTATTATTATAATTATTATATATATATATAAAATATGCAAACCGTCTTCTTTATAACTTTGCAATTGGAATTGCAAATGGAAAGAGATAAGTCTCTACAAGCCGCCTCTTCGCTTCACATATGTATAATATAATATAATATAATATTATATTATATTATATATATAAATTTTATCCAAATTATTTAATTAACACGCGATTATATTTTCCGGTCTCCAAATTTTACCAAATTGGAATATCAACTCCGGAATATTATCGGGATAACTATTCCGCAACTTCCTCGTAAAATGGACATTCTTAAGCCACATTTTATAACCGCTAAGAATCGGGATAGCAACTCTTTTGTCCGTTTCGTCTTTTTATATTATTTCACGTCTACAACATATCCGACGTCCTGATCATTTCTCTCAATTGCAACTTTATTTATTGGAGCTCTTAAATGCTCCAAATAACACCGGAGGGTAAAAATAATTACCTGGGGGAAAAAGTAAAAAATTTCCCCAAACGTCCAAAATTACGCAAGGAACATAACGGTGGGACTCATACTCATCACTTGCAAAATTTTTGCGAGTTATATGTCAATTACTATAAACGATTAAGTTAATCAACATTAATTAGAATTCGAAAATCCTAGCTATTACATCTATACCTTCCTCCATTAAACTAAAACTTGGAACTTTTTCGAGAGGATCTTTAATAAGGATAGAGCTCACCAATTCTCGCGAATTTTCTTCGTCATAGATGTTGAAGGTTTCATCCTCCAGTGGCTCTCCCTTCATTGCAGCCAACAATGCAAACTCCACATGATCTCCACCAATGTTGAACTTCAACTTGGCGTTCTTACAATCAACGTTGTAACCCGAAGTTGCTAGAAATAGTCTCTTGAGAATGATAGGGATGGGATAATCTGCGGGAATGTCAAGCACAACAAAGTCTATAGGGATGTAGAAATTACCTAACTTGATGGGAACGTCTTCCAAAATACCAACGGGATGGGTAATGGAGCGATCCGCCATGTATAACGTCATCTTCACGGGCTTGGGCTCTCCAAGTCCGACTTTCTCACATAGCCTCAGCAGAATGATGCTCACGTTGGCTCCTAGATCACATAATGCATCATAAGTCACATCCCCAACTTGGATGGGAATGCAAAACAAACAGGGATCTCTCAATTTAGGTGGCATCTTCTCCTTCATGATTTGAATGAGCTCCGAAGATCTAGATGTCATCCTTACTTCACCAAAATCTTCCAATTTCCTCTTCCTTGATAAGATATCTTTCAGAAACTTCCCATAGGCGGGCATCCCTAGAATGGCATCAATGAAAGGGATGTTAATATGTAGCTTATTCATAAGGTCTAGAAACTTACCAAAGTGCTTGTCTAGATGTGCCCGCGCCCTTGACTGAGGGAACGGGAGTGGTGGTTTATAAGCAGGAGGTGGGACATAAACTTCAGATTTTTCTTTTTCTTTCTGGGGCTCCATCTCGGTTGGCACCTCGACCGAGGTGTTCCTCATCTGATCTTGGTCCGAGGTGTTCCTCGTCTGGTATGGGCTCGACCGAGGTACTGGATCTACAGTCTTCAATCCACTGCGTGTTATAATAGCCACGATTTTTCCTTTTGGGTTGCTCTCTGTCCTTGCTGGGAGCTTCCCTGGATCTCTTGGCGCTTCATTCGCCTTGTTGAAAAATTGTTGCTCTAAGGCTTTTTGTTCCTTCGAAAATCAATTCATAGACGTCTCCATAGTGTTGAGCTTGATCAAAATTGCCTCCAGCGCAACATCTGGTTTTTTTGGTGGCTGGGACGACCTTGATGCATGCTCCTGGCTTCTCAATGGAGTAGAAGAAGAAGAGGGGGCATTAAGAGCATTTTCAGCATGAGAATAAGGGTTACCGGAATTTTGTTGATTAGATCTCCAATTGTTGTTATTGGAGTTTTTGTTGATGTAATTGTTGTTCCGTAGCCCTTGATAGTTGTTTCTTCCTTGGTATCAACCGTCTTGCTCCTTCTTCATTTGAGCTACTAAAAGCTCCTTTAATGCTTTCACTTCATTGCTAAGCGAGGTGAGTTGAGCTCCATTTGATGATGTGTCTTGGAAGCTAATTGTCCTTGCTCCATCTTTAACTCTTTGATGGGAATATTTCTCCATCTGTAAAGCTTTCTTTTTAATGAAATCCCAAGCTTCATCTATCGGCATGTCCATGAAAGTGCCAACGGAAAGTAATTGGAGCTTGAATTGAGTATCTCCATCAAAACCCTTGAAATATATCTCCAGCAACTAGATCTTTGGAATCCCATGATGTGGGCAGTGCAACAAAAGATCCTTAAACCTCTCCCATGACTTGGACAAACTTTCTTTGTCCTTCATAATAAAAGCATTGATCTTGCCCCTCAATTCAGCGGTCTTAGAAGGGGGAAAGAACATAGTAAGAAACTCCGTCGTCATCTCTTTCGAAGTGTTGATTTTTCCACCCGGAAGAGATTGATACCAAGCAAGGGCCTTGTCTTTCAAAGAGAAATAGAAAGGCCTCAAGTTGTAGTTATTGTTCTCCACTCTTGATGGTCTCAAGGTCTCCATCAAAATCTCATAGTTTTGCAAATGCTGATGCGGAGACTCTCTCTCCAAACCTCCAAATTGACATTGCCGAATCATGGTTAGAACTTGAGGTCTAAGTTCATAATCATGCCCAGTTGGATCTCCTAAGTTGACTCTTAGACGCCTGACTTGCTGATTGGGGTTCATCCTCTGACCTAGGGTTCGTGGAACTCCAGCAAAAAGAATATCTCGGACTACTTCCGAGGTGTTGGGTGTATCTCGGCCGGGGCAACTAAGACTATGTCTTGCCTCGGTCGAGCATCTGGGATCGGTTGAGGTAGAAACTGAGCCCTTATAGCGGCCATATCATCTTTAATTCCTTCAGTTCTTGCGCGAGTCTCGTCTCTCTCTCTCACCGCAGTTCATCTTTACTGAGGCGCAGTTGTTCCAATGCCTCCTTCAATTCGGCTTCAAGATCACGATTGTCTTGATCGGCCATCTTAGCTTCTTTCAATCTTCGTTTGTAGGTCTTTTCTGGTTTGGGATCGTAAGAAATGATTTTCTTTCCAACATGAGTTCTTCGCATAAACCTAAGGAAATATCCTACGAAATTACTCAAGTAAAGTGGTTAATAGCAACAAGGGCAATAGCCCCGAAAGACAACCGAAACCGAACTTGGTCTTGATCAAGTCCCCGACAATGGCTCCAAAAACTTGTTCGCTCCAAAAGGTGTGTGCAAGATTTAGTATTTATACCTAATGTAAATGCAAATAGCGAACCCGCAGTGTACGGATCGATTGTAATAAAAGCAAGAATTCTAGGGTCGAACACAAGAACTATGGTGAAACAAAGATCGGTAATTCAGGTTGTCAATAAAACACAAGCAACAAGCAAAGCAATAAAAGGTGATGCAATAACCAGGTAAAGAAAATGCAGATTCTAGGGAAAAGCATCCAGTTGTGGTTCCGACTCAAGATCTCTAAAGATAATGTGAAAAGAGATGAGGTTTGCAAAGGGAAGGTGTTTCTAAGGTGGGAATAGATCACTGGGTAAGTCTCACTACTCACTATCCCAAACAAAAGATCCTCTCACCGGGTAAGTCTCATGGTACTAAGGAAAGGAACTATAATCTCAAACCAACACACCACCCAAGGGGATAGAACTAACCTATACCGGGTAAGTCTCAGGCTAACTCTCAAAGATGGGATGAAGGCACACTCAAACCCCAATAAAGGATAAACCTTTATCACCTACACTCATGATCTTGAGTATACAAACAAAGGAATCACCGGGTAAGTCTCATCCTAGGCTTGCGTTGAACCAGGAAATGTATAACAAGGATAGGATTTGGCAAACTGAAACCACAACTCTGATAAGGATCAAGAAAGGGCTTGCCTCTCTCAGTTCATGTACCATCTCGGTCTAGATGTTCCACAGCTGACCGAGGTGTTCGTCGGTTAAGGTAAAGGCTCGAGCTTTCAGGGTCCACTGGGATAAGGGATCATTCTATCATCGTCTTTCCCACATCTTTGAGCCAATCACCTTAGAATCGCATAAAGAACTTAGCCAACAATCATCATGATAACAATAATCAAATATGTGAGAAAGGAATCAATATTCAAACAATAAAACCTTAACACAAAGGACTCAATAACTGAATCAAACGAACAAACAAACAACGTTCCTCAATAACAAATCAAAAAAGACACCAAACCAAACTAAGAAAATCTTACAAAACTTCCTTCAATGCTAACTTCAACTAGATTCCTTCCTTCCTTGATCTTCAACCTTCAAAACTTCCTTCAAAACATCCTTCAAAACTTCCTTCAAAACATCCTTCAAAACTCTCCAAAAATTCTGTGTTCCGAGGATAGCTGAATTCCAGAAAAATCAGCCCATATATATAGGAGAATTATCTTCCAAAGATAAAATATCTTAAAAAGATAATTTCCTTAAAATATATTTCCATATCTTCCAAAATATATCAGCCAAAAGATATTCTTCCTTCCAAAATCCATCCAAAAATATGTGATATTCACTTTCCAAAAATAGAAGATCTCAGCCAAAAATAAAGATCTCATGTCCAGTCATCACTTCGTCTCGGTCCAAACGCTCCTGAAGATCACCTCGGTCGAGGTGGCGCTGTAGCTGACCGAGGTGAGTCTCAGCTGAGAGTGAAACTCTCTAATCTGGTCCAAAATCAATCTTTTAAATCATTTACATGCTTGTTGAGCTCTTCTTATAACTCCTCAATGCTCTAGAATGTAGCTCCAATGACTCCTTAGCTCCGTTTCGGTCCAAAACGTGCCATTTTCCCTACAATTACATCGAAATTAGGTGTAGACCTTAATTCCCGCAAAGGTAGACAAAACAACAATATAATAAAAGAATATACATCCATACATGCAGATTTATGAAGATAAAACGTCCAAACCAATCCCAAAATATAGACTATAATATATGCTATCAATACTAGAGGAGCTCGAGGTCGGGTTTTTAAGCTGTGTGCTGAGGATCCGCCAACACTAGTTGCTATAGGTGCCATTCTGATTCATGGTGTACATGTTAGAGTTTTATTTGATACAGGTGCGATACACTCTTTCATATCTGATGCATGTATGGATAGACTAACCTTAGATACAATAGAGGGTAGACCTTTCTTGATAAGGTTACCAGATGGGGGTAGGTTAGAGGTACTAGAGAGGTACACGGTTCTCCTATACATTTAGGAAACTGCGATTTGGTTGTGGACTTCTTTGTCGTGCCGCTGGTGCATGAGGAAGTCATCCTTGGCATGGATTGGATGGATAGACATTATGTTGTGTTAGATGTTGGTAGGAGGACCGTGACGGTCTCTACCGAGTTGTGTCAGATTGAGGTCTTCCGAGGTTGGGACCCTGGTAAGACGGGTATGGTTATTAGTGTAGTGCGTTTAGTGAGATTGATCGCACAGGTTTATGAAGCCTTCTGGTGTTATTCCATGAAGGAGGGCGAGAGTCCGGCGTTAGAAGACATCCTAAAAGTCTGGGAATTTGTGGATGTGTTTGCATAGCCATCTAGTGTGCCGCCTCAAAGGAGCGTGGATTTCGGTATAGAGTTGGAGCGTGGTACGAGACCGATCTCGAAGGCCCCATACCACATGGCGCCTGTCGAGTTGTTAAAGCTGAAGAAGCAACTCGAGGAGTTGGCTGATTAGGGCTACATTCGCCCTAGCATATCCCCATGGGGAGCACCTACTCTCTTCATGCAGAAGAAGGATTGATCGTTGAGACTGTGCATTGACTATAGAGAGCTGAACAAGGTGACCATCAAAAACAAGTATCCATTGCCTCGCATTGATGACTTGTTAGATCATCTTTAGGGAGCGAATGTGTTCTCCAAGATTGATTTGCGCTCGGGATATTACCAGTTGAGGGTGAGAGAGCAGGATGTGCATAAGATGGCATTTCTGACTCGATATGGCCACTACGAGTTTGTAGTGATGCCATTCGGGCTCAAGAATGCTCCCGCCGTCTTTATGGAGTTGATGAATGACATATTCATCGACTTTCTAGATCAGTTTGTGGTGGTCTTCATTGACGACATCCTTGTGTACTCTCGTAGTAGAGAGGAACATGCAGGACATCTACGGATAGTGATGCAGGTATTGCGAGTTTTAGATGCCAGAGGTGGCCTTTTTGGGTCATGTTGTCTCCGCCGATGGGATCAAGGTTGATCTGGCGAAGATAGATTCAGTTGCAACAAGGACGACACCGACGAACGTCAAGGAATTGCGTAGATTTATTGACTTAGCCGGTTATTATTGATGCTTTGTGGAGGGATTCTTCGTGATTGCCCGTCCACTTACAAGCGTGTTGAGGAAGACTACTAGATTTGCATGGTCTGAGCAGCGTGCATAGAGTTTTGAGGAGTTGAAGAGGCGTTTTAATTCTGCACTTATCTTGGCACACCCAGAGGGTACTGAGGATTTTGTGGTATACAGTGATGCATCCAAGCTAGGCTTGGGATGTGTAATGATGCAGCGTGACAGAGTGATTGCATATGCGTTTAGACAACTGAAGACGTATGAGGAGAACTACCCGACTCATGATCTGAAGTTGGCAGGGGTAGTTCATACGTTGTAGATCTCGAGACATTTCTTGTATGGTGATACTTGTCAGATCTTCACAGACCATAAGAGTGTGAAGTATATTTTCACACAACAGGAATTGAATGACCGCCAGCGTAGATGGCTTGAGGTTATCAAGGACTTTGACCTTGAGATTCTGTACCATCCAGGGAAGGCGAATGTGGTCGTCAACGCCATGATCAGAAAGACGCCTCGAGAGAAGGCGATTACGAGGTTGACAGTTTAGCCTCAGATTCAGAGGGATCTAGCATGGCTAGAGATGGACATCCAATTTCCTGATGTGGATGCCCAGCGGAGTACCTTAGAGGTTCTACCTGATCTGTTGGGTGAGATCCAACTGAAGTAGGGGACCTGCTAGACGCTGATGAGGATTCGAGAGAGGATGTCCCGTGGTGAGGCACCAAAATTCTCCATAGGAGCAGATGGAGTGATGAGACGCCACGACCGCGTCTGTGTACCCGCTGATGCGGATATAAGGCAGAGGATTCTACAGGAGGCTCACTCCACACATTACTCTGTACAACCCGGTGCGAGTAAGATGTATAAGGATGTGAGAGATTCCTATTTGTGGGGAGGGCTGAAACCTGATGTAGCCAGATTTGTGGCTTAGTGTGCGACGTGTCAGCAGGTCAAGGTAGAGCATTGCAGAACAGGAGGAGAGCTTCATCCACTTCAGTACTGCAGTGGAAGTGGGAGGACATCCCCATGGACTTTGTGACAAGATTTAGACCGAGCAGGAGCTTTGATGCTATTTGGGTTGTGGTTGACAGACTGACGAAGACCACACGTTTTATCCCTATCAAAGAGACGTGACTAGTGAGCAGATTGGCTGAGGAGTACACTAGACAGATAGCGAGACTCCATGGTGTAACGAGGACGATCATCTCAGATTGAGATGGACGATTCACCCTCGAGGTTTTGGTAGAAGATTCAGACTGCGTTGGGGACGAGTTTGCACTTCATGATTGCGTTTCATCCCTGGACAGATGGTCATTCTGAGAGGACCATTCAGACACTAGAGGACATGTTGCGAGCTCGTGTGTTGGATTGGGGACATGAATGGTCAAATTACCTCCCACTAGTTGAGTTCTCATACAACAACTCGCATGCCACGATTAGGATGGCCCCATATGAGGCACTATATGGGCGTATATCTTGTACACCGTTATGGTGGGATGAGCCTAGGAGTGTCAGTGGTATAGTGCCAGAGCAGATTCAGGATGATATGACTCGAGTAATGCAGATCAGAGAGAGGATGCTGCTGCACAGAGTCGCTAGATGTCGTATACAAACAGGAGGCATCGACCTCTAGAGTTCAGGGTAGGAACTCATGTCTGGCTGAGATGATCTCCGACGTGAGGCGTTAGACGTTTTGGCATAAAGGGGAAGTTGAGTCCCCGATATTTCGGTCCTTTTGAGATACTAGATAGAGTTGGGAGAGCAGCATACAGATTGGTTTTGCCACCGAGATTAGAAGGTGTGATGTGATCCGGGAAACCAATGCAAACGGCTTCACTTTAATTCGACCCTTCAGTATTTTGGTGATAACGAATACTACGTTTATCCAATGAAGGTCCGTAAATACTTTTTGGAAATCTGATATGAAGGGCTACAATAGTGATGAAGACTTCAATAGCATATTCATCCAAGAGATGGGTCTTAATTTCAGTTCTTCTAACCGCCGGATTTATGGTCAAGATGTGAAGAGTTCAAAACCAATGGCTCATTATGTGGATCTTTAAGGCCTATATTTTTATTATGACTTTTGGCCTTGTTTTTGATCTTTCATCTAGCCTTATTTTCCCTATTTAAAGGCTTGATTGATTCATAGAAAAAACAAGTGAGAGTTGATAATATTTGGAAAACAATTTGGTTACTTGGTTTTTGCTGAGATGCTGAAACCTCCTCCTTGGTGAGATGCCGGGTGGGTTGCCTTTGTGAGATGCGAGGGCGAAGGCATTAGTTTTCATATGTGAGAGGCTTGTGAGAGTTGATGCGAGTATTGTAGAGTGGATGGTGAGATGCTTGAAGCTCTAGCAATACATATCTTGTACTTTATTTTCAATTATCACAAATCCAAAACACATGTGTATGTTTTCTTTAGTTTTTCGTTTGTCTTGCATCGTTGGATCCTTTGGCTGGGGCGTATCATTTGGTATCAGAGCCCTATTCGATGAAATTTAATAAGAGGCATGAAGATTTGAGGACGAATCTTTTTAAAAGTTGGAGAGGATGATGTGATCCGGGAAACCAATCCAAATGGCTTCACTTTAATTCAACCCTTCAGTATTTTGGTCATAACGAATGCTACGTTTATCCAATGAAGGTCCGTAAATACTTGTTGGAAAGCAGATTTAAAGGGCTACAATATTGATGAAGACTTCAAGAGCAGATTCATCCAAGAGATTGGTCTTAATTTCAGTTCTTCCAACAGCCGGATTTATGGTCAAGATGTGAAGAGTCCAAAACCAATGCCTCATTATGTGGATCTTTAAGGCCTATATTTTTATTATGAATTTTGGCCTTTCTTTTGATCTTTCATCAAGCCTTATTTTCCCTATTTAAAGGCTTCATTGATTCATAGAAAAAATAAGTGAGAGTTGATAATATTTGGAGACAATTTGGTTACTTGGTTTTTGGTGAGATGCCGAAACCTCCTCCTTGGTGAGATGCCGGGTGGATTTCCTTTGTGAGATGCGGGGGCGAAAGCATTAGTTCTCATAGGTGAGAGGCTTGTGAGAGTTGATGCGAGTATTGTAGAGTGAATGATGAGATTCTTGAAACTCTAGCAATACATATCTTGTACTTTATTTTCAATAATCACAAATCAAAAACACATGTGTATGTTTTCTTTAGTTTTTTGTTTGTCTTGCATCGATGGATCCTTTCGCTGGGGCGTATCATTTGGTATCAGAGCCTTATTCGATGTAAGTCAATAAGAGGCACCAAGATTCGAGGATGAATCTTTTTAAAAGGCGGAGAGGATGATGTGATCCGTGGAACCGTTGCAAATGGCTTCACTACAATGTAATGTTCTTATCTTCTTATTCCGAAGTCCGTTTGAGGTGATTCAAGATGGTTTAGAACGACAACTTCGATCTCTACAACTAATTTTTTAAGTGTTTCATCTAATGAAAAATTAAACATGCTCAAAATAGAAGTTGTTCAACACATAATACCCCCGAATCCTCTTCAGTAGACCCTTCAATATTTTGGACATAGAGAATGGTACATTTATCCAATGAAGGTCCATAAATACTTGTTGAAAATCTGATTTAAAGGTCTACAATATTAATGAATATTACAAGTGCAGATTCGTCCAAGAGATGGGTTATAAATGAAGTTCTTTCAGAAGTCGGATTTATGGACACAAAGTGAAGAGTCCAAAACCAAAGCCTCATTATGTGGATCTTTAAGGCCTATAATTTATTATGACTTTTGGCCTTGTTTTTTTTATCTTTTAGCTAGCCTTATTTTCCCTATTTAAAGGCTTGCTTAGTTCATAGAAAAATAAGTGAGAGTTGATAATATTTGGAAAACAATTTGGTTACTTGGTTTTTGGTGAGATGCCGAAACCTCCTCCTTGGTGAGATGCCGGGTGGGTTGCCTATGTGAGATGCGAGGGCGAAGGCATTAGTTATCATAGGTGAGAGGCTTGTGAGAGTTGATGCGAGTATTGTAGAGTGGATGGTGAGATGCTTGAAACTCTAGCAATACATATCTTGTACTTTATTTTCAATTATCACAAATCCAAAACACATGTGTATGTTTTCTTTAATTTTTCGTTTGTCTTGCATCGTTGGATCCTTTGGCTGGGGCGTATCAGGGTGTTCATCCTATATTTCATTTGTCTCAGCTGAGGGAGTACATACTAGATCCGAGACACATTGTCAGCTATGATGACTTAGTGGTTGAGCCGGACAACACTTTTGTTGAGCACCTGATTACAGTCCTAGAAAGAGGTGCGACATGCTTGCATTCGAAGGACAGTCCCATGCTAAGGATGTAGTCGCCGAGAAGAGGACCTGAGGAGGCTACATGGGAGACCGAGGATATTTATCTAGAGGAACTATCCAGAGTTTATGCCGAAATAGATGCACCTGTAGGATCCATGAGTAGATCTTAGGGTAATCTTGGTAAGTGTATGTTATGTGTTTATATGATATGTTGTGTTTTTGTGCTAGCTGTGAACTGTGCATATGATCATTTAGATCTTATTTGCTAGCGCGAGTTAGGTATAGCTGGAGATGGTTCTTCCCTCCATGTTATTGTGATATGTTTAGGATTAGCTGGAGATGGTTATTCCTACATGCTATGGTTGATGGACATAGTGTGAGTGGAGACGGTTTTCCTCCACGTAGTTAAGTTATATGTATGATTTGGATAGGGACGATTTTCCTCCATGCCTTGTGATTTGTTTAGTGGGTAGCTAGAGATGGTTTTCCTCTATGCCTTGTTTAGAGCGTGTGATGGTGTTGTTGGAGTGATGATTCTGTCATGATGTGCTTTGAGGTTATATAATCTTACAGGTTGTGATCCTATGAGCGGAGATGTGATGCCTCCGAGAGAGAGAGTGTTATACATCGGCATATGGGTCCGAGAGGATTTGGGATCATGCAAGTTTCGGGACGAAACTTGTTTTTAGGGGAGTGTGATGTAAGAGCCTTAGTATTTTAGGTGTTTTTAGGGGAGGATTTGGGATCATGCACATGTGGTAGGCCTCCCCTACTCCTCACTAGATCCGCCCTTGCGGATTAGTGCGGCTGTAGCGACCTTTGTTAAATCTTGACCATGCTTTTGGCTGGCTTCTTATATAAGTTTCCCTTGCTTCCTAATGAGGGTTTGCTTCATCTTTGTAATAGCTAGGATTTCCGAATTTTAATTAATGTTGATTAACTTAATCAGTGATAGTAATTGACATATAACTCGCGAAGATTGCTTAAGTGTTGAGTATAAGTCCCACCGTTATGTTCTTGGCGTAATTTTGGGCTTATCGTGAAATTTTCACTTTTCCCCCCGGGTAATTATTTTTACCCTCCGGTATTATTTGGAGCATTTGGGAGCTCCAAGTAATAAATATGTAGTTGAGACAAATGATCAGGACATCGAACATGTCCTAGATATGAAATAACATGGAAAGCCAAAACAGCCGAAAAAGTCGCTATTTCGTTTCTTAACGGCTAAGAAAGACGGCTTAGGAATGCACGTTTTTCGAGGCAATTGTGGGATAATTATCCCTACAATATTCAAGATTTATTATTCCAATTTCGAGAAGTTTGGAGAAGGGGGTTCAACCCGCCATTGGATCGGTTAAATGATAATTATCGACTTCGCTAAAGGATAATTATCGACTTCACTATAAATAGCGGAAAATCGTTTATTAATTCATTTCCTATCACGTTTCCTCGTAAAAGCTCTGATTTCTCTCAAACTTCAAATTCAGATCTACTCTCCGTTTCTAATCCGATTTCAATTCCGTTTGAGTTTCTGGATTCCTCTCTTCATTCTTTTCATATCGGTACCAAGTTTCTGCATTTCCGAGCAGATGAAGACCTGGTCGAGCATATATGTCACCAGGACAGTTCCGTCGCTCAAATTTCGGTGAATTTGATTTTGTACATGCGTAGCCTGCGTCGTTGTGATTCCGAATCTTCTTTCAGATCGTCAATCGGGTTAGTAACGAATAAGTTATGAATTTATTCGTTTTCCATACTACGATTTGTTCTAAATTGACCTTAGGCTTTTCAAAATGGATAATTAGAAATTTCATTATGATCATTATATTATTCTGGTGTTTATGGGTTGTTTGTTTGATGAAATCTAATGACATGTGGGTTTAGAAATGGCCTGCGGGCAAAATGTTATTCTGGTGAAATTTAATTAATTAATTAAAGGTTAATTAATTAAATTAGGATTAAATTTGAGATTGAGGAATACTGATTAGATGCATGCTAGGTGTCAGAATGAGTTGAGGATCATAATGATGTTATGGATATCGGTTATGGCTTTAAGGTTTAGTATGTGTACGAGTATGATGAGATGTTATGTTGAGGATATGCCTTAGGCATTTATGAATGTGTTGAGGATCTGAGGTTTAGATTTCAGATATAGGTTGGTTGTGGTTAGTGAGACGAGTCTCCTAACCTTTGTAGTATGTGATTGTGTGTGCCTTGCTATTGCAGGCGTTGATTACTTCCCCAAGGGGAAGCTGTGACATGGTATATGTTACGAAGTCTCCACAACTGCACGCTAAGTAAGTCCATAGGACTTACTTAGCGTGCAGTTGTGGATTGTATGATTGTAATGGTTGTGTGTGTTCATATGATTGTGCATTTATAACCTAAACCGGACTAGGATGACCATTTATTACATTTATTTGGCCCAAGTGTATTATAACGGGCGGTAACCACCGGTCTCCGCCTGCTGGTTAGGAGGAGGTGCCTGGAAGCCAGTAATACAGGGGGGACGAGTGACGATCACCCCCAATGCAAACCCCTGTGTTAACGGGGAAAGGGATGAGGTTCTTTAGGTTCCTCGTGTTACAAAAGAAGTTGAATTAGTAATAGAATAACGTAATGAAAGATAATAAATGAATGTGTGTGGCATTGCATGTATGAGATGTTGATGTGTGGTTGTGCTGTTACCTTCATTCTTTTCATTGTTGTAGCTAAAGGTTTTATACCGTGTTTTAGATGATCTGCAGGTTAGGAAGACTGCAGGGCGAGACAGATGGTGTGGCCAGCCGAGGACTTCTGTACATTAGGATGCGCGAGATATGGGATCTTTTGTATCAGATGTTGTGGTTTGATATTTTGTACTCGTATCTGAGTTTGTAAACTCTTTTGATGTATCATATACAACTTTTATGTATTTGGTTTTAATCTACCTGTGCCTTGTTGTAAGATCCAGTGAACTTGTTGTCAAGCTAGGGTCAGGATCCATTGTGAGATCCTAGCCCAATGTGACACTCCAAGTTCCGTGGAGTTGGGGTGTTATAATCTTCTCCAGCCTTCTACCCCTCACGTTCATCTTCTTCTCTTCCTAGTTCCCTTTGGATCTTTTGCTTGATTATCTTTGATCTTGTGTGAGCTTGTGAGAGTTATGAGTTTGGCTTTGGATAAGGATGATGTTTGATGTTGTTGTTGAGCTGAGAGAGCCAACTGTAGATTGTTGTTGTTGATACTTCTTCTATTTTAGCCCCAGCTGTGGTAAGTTCTTCATCTCCTCAAAGGGCACTGTGACGTGGTACACGATTACGAGTATTTCAGGTAAGTCCATAGGACTTACTTAGTGTACAGTTGTGGATTTGAGTGGTTGTAATGGTTGTGTGACATGCTTATATGATTGTTGCATTTATAACCTAAACCGGAATAGGATTGACCACTTCATTACCTTAATTGGCCCAAGTGTATTATAACCGGGCGGTGACCGCCTGCCAAAACTCGTCGAGAGTTGAGGAGGTGCTCGGAAGCGAACTACTCAAAGGGAGGTAGATCCCATGCAAAAACCTAAGTTAAAGGGGGAAGAGACGGGGTTCTTTAGGCTCCTTGTGTCAAAAAATAAGTTGAATTAGTATTGGAATCACTTAAGTAAAGATAATAAACGGATGTGTGTGTGGCATTGCATATTGTGATGTGTTGATTTATGTATGTGCTATTACTTCATTCTTATTCATTTCTGTTAGCTAATGGTTTATACCGTATTGTAGATGATTTGGAGGTTAGGAAGACTGCATAGTGAGGCAGATGGGTGATCATCCGAGGGCTTCCGTAAACTAGGTTGTTTGTGGGATATGGGATATTTTGCACTTGGATGTTTATGGTAGCCGTTTTATACTGGTTGTGATGTTGTAAACCTTTTGATGTATATGTTGTACAATTTTATGTATTTGGTTTTAATCTAGTTGTTCCTTGTTGTAAGATCCATTGAACTTGTTATCAGGCTAGCGTCAGGATCCATTGTGAGATCCTAGCCCATGTGATGCTCCGAGTCCCGCGGATTTAGGATGTTACATCTCGGCCGAGATTTCCCTAGATCCACCCGTGGTTCCCTTTGTCGTGCACGTTTTGCTTTGTCGCTTAACCAAAGTTAAAGATTACCTAAACCGTAGCCTTGTTGAACCATTCTAACCTATATCCTTGCTTGGGAAGAGACTTACCCGGTGATTCCCTTTTTTGGTTACCAACGATGACAAGCTCTAGGTAATAAAGGATTCAAAACCCTTTATTAGGTTTGAGTGTGCCTTCCTCTTGCCTTTGTGAATTAACTTGAGACTTACCCGGTGATAATTAATTCTATTCCCTTAGATTGAGTGGTTGGTTTGAGACCATCGTTCTTCTCGATTGAAGCTTTCAGAGTTACCCGGTGATAAGCTTCATTGGATTGGAATAGTGGATAGTGAGACCTACCCCGTTATCTATCCTATCTTTGAAACACCATACCTTTCCAATCCCAACTCTGTCCTTTACATATCTATATACATCTTGAATCAAAAACCATAATCGGATGCTTGGATCTCTAGAATCGGCGTTCCCTAGTTAATTTATATCTTCTTATCATTGTTATTGATCACTGCTATTGAATGCTTGCTAAGTTAAATTGCTTTACTGAATTTGTTCTCATTGAATCCTTGAGACCGACTCCGGAATATTAGCCCTTACTACAATAGATCCGTACACTACGGGTTCGCTTATCGTTAAGCATATTCCAGGATAGAAATTTCAAACTTTTTGCACACACACCTTTTCGTGCGAACAATTGTAAATGATGTATATCCTTTGATCATAAGGATAATACATGCTCTTTTAAGGAGGCTAGGTCGGCTATGGGAATCAAGCCTAGGATAATCCCTCTTGAAGGTGGGAAAGGTACTAAGGAGGCTGGGAATAAAGAGAGTAACAAGACTAACACAAGGACTAAGGTTTTGGCTAATACTCAAAAGAGATATGATGTTGAGGTTGTGAGTAAGCGTAAGGGTAAAATTGGAGTTGATAAGGGTGTGAATATTACCATGTGAGGCCAAGTGACATGGCTAATGATGGGAAAAAGAGTGATGTGATAGGTTAGGTCTCTAGCCGAGGACTAACTGTGGACATCGAAAGACTAATTCCAAAACCATGGAGGGTGTCACTTTTTTAACAGTTGCTATTGGTTCCACCATCACAGAAAAATACACTATTGACCATCACAAGTGAGAGTTGAGGCCAAAGATATGAACTACAAAGAAAGGAGGAAGGAGGTCATGTCGGCTAATAAGAGGGAATAACTTTCATACAGATTGACTCTCTTAGAGGAGTCAAGGCGAGATGTTTTTGACATTATATCGGATAACCGTTCTGATGAAGCTTCCTCGTCTGATTATGACTCTAATGAGGATGAGTCGGATGTGAATAACATTGTTGAGGCCTCAATTTAGGCTTCCAATGAGCTCCCGGAGGGTATTGAGGTAGGTTAGATCCAGTAGAGTGTTAAGAGTAAGAGGGTCTATTGTAAGATTCCCATTCTTGTAGTAAAAAATGCATATAATGCATTGGATGCGTTTGTAGTGGTTGACACGACCGAGGGCGCTGATGAGGGATTCACCGTTGTCTGATCTCAGTTTGAAATGAGAGCATGACTTTTCAAAGACCAATAAGAAAGACAAGTTTAATTTTGCTAGAGTACAGAATAGGGTGAGTGTAGGTCCACTAGAATCGCCTCTTTTGAGAAAGACAAGAAGGTTGATAGTGAGGGAGGTTGGAAGGAGAAGCACTTTGGCTTCTGAATGAGTGTCATATCATGGAATCTTTAGGGGTTTTACCAACCCCGTATACAAAATGGAGTGAGAGATCTCATGACGGAGTATGATGCTCGCATTTGTGGTATGGTTGAGACCAAGTTTAATACCAGACATTCCGACATTGTTCCACTAATGCATACCCGATTTGAAGATTGGAGTACACGTTTTTAAATTGCGGGATTTCATTGTGAGTCTTTGACCAATTACCAGGACAAAGCCTCAACTTACGAGCGTGAGAGGGCTAGTTAAAGGAAGACTTCTAAGACGGAACGGTCTGAGAAGAGACAACGTACAAGACAGACTGGTGCATGAACATCTACATATGGGCAGACCAATCTCAGGGCCGCTAATAGCAAGCATTATAGTCTATATTTTGGGATTGGTTTGGACATTTTATCTTCATAAATTTGCATGCATGGATGTATATTCTTGATGATTATATTGTTTTGTTTACATTTGCAAGAATCGAGGTCGACACCTAATTTTGTTAAAATTGTAGGGAAAATGACACATTTTGGAGTGATATGAAGCCAAGGGATTAAGGAGTCATTGGAGATACATTTTGGAGCATTGAGGAGCAACAAGAAAAGCATAGGAACCATGGAAGTTGGACAAAAGTTTAATATTGGACCAGTTTTGTGAGATTTGTACGTAGTTGAGGTTCACATTAGTTGACCCCAAGATCACCTCGACCGAGATGCTTCGCTAGGCCTGAATCGAGACGCACGGCCCATGGCCCATAAGATCTTTTATTTTTGGCAAGTGATTCTCCTATAAATTGGAAGATATTTTCTGGATGGATGTATATCTCTTTAACTGATTGGTTTAGATGATTGAAGATATTCCAAGGAAGGAAGGAAGTTTAAGGAAGATAGCTTTGAAGTGAAAGTTGAAGGCTTTTTGAAGGAAGTTGTAAGGTTTTCTTAGGATCCTTTATTGTTGTCTTTTGGTTTGTTATTGAGCAACACAGTTTGGTGATTGTTTGGATTGTTTGTTTGATTGAGTGTTTATTGTGACCATTTTGTTAAGGTTTTATTGTTTGGATATTGCTTCTTTTCATATATATTTGATTGTTATTATCATGAGGATTATTAGCTAAATTCTTGTGCGATTCTAGGGTGATTGGCTGAAGGTTTTGGGAAAGACGGTGAAAGAATGAGCCTTTACCTTAGTGGATCCTGAAAGCTCGAGCCATACCTTAACCGAACCTTTACCTTGGTTGGTTCATAGAACATCTTGACCGAGGTCGATATGAACTGAGCGAGGTGTGAACCAAATCTGATCCAAACTTGAGTTTAGGTTATAGTTTGCCAAATCCTATCCTTGTTGTACCTTTCCTGGTCCATACGTAAGCCTAGGATGAGACTTTCCCGGTGATTCCTTTGCTTGTATACCTATGATGATGAGTGTTAGGTAATAAAGGTTTATCCTTTATTAGGGTTTGAGTGTGCCTTCATCATATCTTTGTGAGTTAGCTTGAGAATTACCTAGTAAAGGTTAGTTCTATCCCCTTTGGTGGTGTGTTGGTTTGAGATTATAGTTCCTTTCCTTAGTTCCCGGAGACTTATCCGGTGAGAGGATCTTTGGTTTGTGATAGTGAATAGTGAGACTTACCCGGTGATCTATTCCCACCTTAGTAATACCTTCCCTTGCAAACCTCATCTTTGTCCACGTTATCCTTGAGATCTTGAGTTGGAGCCAAAACTGGATGCTTTGACCTCAAGAATTTGCGTTCCTTTATCTGATTATTACATCATCTTTATTATCTTTTTTTTGTTGCTTGCTTTTGATTAACAACCTGATAGACTGTGCTTTGTTTCACCACAGTTTCTGTGTTCGATCCTGGAGTATTTGCCGTTATTAGAATTGATCCGTACACTGCGGGTTCACATAATGTTTCTGGCATATATTTTAGGTTATAAATTTAAAGTTATTTTGTTCACATTTATACACACGTCTGAGAGCGAACAAGTTTTTGGCGCCGTTGCCGGAGACTTGGTCAAAACAAAGTCTGGTATTTGGTTGTCCTTTTAGGGTTGTTTCCCTCGTTGATATTGATTACTTTACTTGAGGGATTTCGCAGGATCTTTCTTTAGGTTTATGAGAAGAACTCGTGCTGGGAAAGAAATAGTTCCTTACGATCCCGAATCAGAAAATACATACAAAAGGAGATTGAAAGAAGCTAAGATGGCTGAACAAGATAATCGAGATCTTGAAGCTGAGTTGAAAGACACATTAGAACAACTTCGGTTGAGTAACGAAGCTTTACAAAGAGAGAGAGAGGAGGCTCGTGCAAGGACAAAAGAGATCTGAGCTGACATGGCCGAACTACAGGCCCATATTCTACCTCGACCGAACCTAGTTGTTGGACCGAGGAAGGATCCTGACCTACTTGCACCGGCCGAGATACATCCAGTACCTCGGTTTCCGGGCTTGGTTGACTGAGGTAACTTGTTCACTGGAGCACCGCAAACCCTAGGTCAAAGGATAAACCCGAATCAACAAGTGCGGCATCCCGGAGTTAATCTAGGAGATCCATCTTAGCATGACTACGAGCTTCGACCTCAAGTCCTCACAATGATTTGACAATGTCAATTTGGAGGCATGGAAAGAGAATCTCCACATCAACAGTTTCAAAACTATGAGATTCTTATGGAGACTTTGAGACCATCAAGAGTGGAGAACAACAACTACAAGCTAAGGTCTTTCTACTTCTCTTTGCAGGAAAAGGAGCTTGCTTGGTATCAATCTCTTCCGGCTGGAAGAGTTAACACATAGGAAGAGATGACTACGGAGTTTCTCACTAAGTTCTTTCCCCAATCAAAAGTTGCGGAGTTAAGGGGTAAGATTAATGCTTTTGTCATGACGGATAGAGAAAGTTTATTCAAATCATGGGAAAGGTTCAAGGACCTTTTGTTGTATTGCGCTCACCATGGGATTCCAAAGATTGAGTTGCTAGAGATCTACTTCAAGGGGTTGGATGAGGAAACTCAATTCAAACTCCAATCACTTTCTGTTGGAACCTTTATGGTGGATACACCGGTTGATGAAGCTTGGGAGTTTGTTGAGAAGCAAGCTTTACACATGAAGAAGTACTCCCATCAAAGGGTTGAAGATGGAGTGAAACGAGTTGAATTTCCGGATCTGAATCTTACAAATTCAAGCGTTGCTCAACTCACTACACTCAATAATGAAGTCAAGGCTTTAAAGGAGCTTTTATTAGCTCAAACTAAGGTAGCATCCAAGGAGCAATATGTTGGATACTTGGGGAGAGGAAACTATCAAGGACCGAGGAACAACAATTACAACAACAACAACAACAACAACAACAACAAGAATTTCAACAACAATTGGAGATCAAATGAACAAAATCCCGGTAACCCTTATTCTCATGCTCAAAATGCCCTAAATCCACCATCTTCTTCTTCTTCTTCTATTCCATTGAAAAGTCAAGAACCGTCATCAAGCTCATCCCCAAAAGCTAAAGAGAAGACGGATGTTGTGCTGGAAGCAATCATGACAAAGCTCAACGTTATGGGGAATTCTATGAACACATTTTCGAAGGCACAAAAAGCCTTAGAACATCAAGTTTTCAACAAGGCTAATGAAGCACCAAGAGATCCGGGTAAACTCCCAGGAAGGACAGAGAATAACCCAAAAGGATAGGTCTTGGAAATTACCACACGAAGTGGATTGAAGACAACTGATCTAGTACCTCGGTCGGACCACGACCAGACGAAGAACACCTCGGTCGAGGTGCCAACCGAGATGGAGCCCCCGAAAGCGAAAGAGAAGTCTGATGTTTATATTCCACCACCTGCTTACAAACCTCCACTCCCGTTCCCTCAGTCTAGGGTATTGGCACATCTTGACAAACACTTTGGTTAGTTTCTTGACCTTATGATTAAGCTACATATTAACATCCCTTTCATTGATGCTATTTTAGGTATGCCCGCCTACGGGAAGTTTCTAAAAGAGATCTTGTCAAGGAAGAGAAAGTTGGAAGACTTTGGAGAAGTGCGGATGACCTCTAGATCTTCGGAGCTTATTCAAATCATGAAGGAGAACATGCCACCAAAGTTAAGAGATCCCGGTTTGTTTTGCATTCCCATCGAAGTTGGGGATGTGACTTATGATGCACTTTGTGATCTAAGAGCTAGTGTGAGCATCATTCCACTAGCACTTTGTGAGAAGATCGGTCTTGCAGATCCCAAGCCCGTGAAGATGACTTTATACATGGCGGATCGTTCCATCACTCGTCCCATTGGAATTCTAGAAGACATTCCCGTCAAGCTAGGTAACTTTTACATAACTATAGACTTTGTTGTGTTGGACATTCGTGTAGATTACCCTATTCCCATCATTCTTGGAAGACCATTTCTTGCAACATCGGGCTGCAACGCTGATTGTAAGAACGCCAAGTTGTCATTTAATATTGGTGAAAATCATGTGGAGTTTGCACTTCGAACTATGATGAAAGGAGAACCCTTAGAGGATGACATCTTCAACATCTATGATGAGGAAGATTCTCGAGAATTGGTGAGCTCTATCTTAATTAAAGATCCTCTTCAGAAAGTTTTGAGTTTTAGTATGATGGAGGAAGGTGTAGATGTGTTATGTGATGTAGATGTTTGAAGCTTGGAAGCAATGGAAGCGGATCCAGGAGCTGGATTCGATAAACTCATTCAGGAGATGAAAAGCATGTTAGGTTTCGGTCACCCTTGTAGCACCTCAACCGAAATGGTTTTCAGAGCGAGCGAGGTGACCTTCTTTGGAGAGTACCTCGGTCCATCACCTCGGTCCACGACCGAGACAGTTTCCAAAGCAAGCGAGATGGTGTCAACTGAAGATCACCTCGGTTCACCACCTCGGCCTAACCTTAGATGCCTCGAGAAGGACGATCTATCCATTGATGATTCATTCCCTGATTAACATTTTCATTTGGTGGAGCATTAGCTTCGCTAAGTTTCCGATGGTAAAGAGCCTTGGTATTCTGATATTGTATCTATGATTTGAATCTTGATTGGGGACAAGCAAAGGACATGTATGGGGTATTTTGATATCATGCACTTTAGTCTATATTTTGGGATTGGTTTGAACGTTTTATCTTCATAAATTTTCATGCATGAATGTATAATATTGATGATTATGTTGTTTTGTTTACATTTGCAAGAATCGAGGACTACACCTAATTTTTTTGTAATTGTAGGGAAAATGGCACGTTTTGGAGTGATATGAAGCCAAGGGATTAATGAGTCATTGGAGCTACATTTTGGAGCATTGAGGTGCAACAAGAAAAGCATAGGAACCATGGAAGTTGGACAGAAGTTTGATATTGAACCAGTTTTGAGAGATTTATACATAGCTAAGGTTCACCTCGGTTGACCCCAAGATCACCTCGACCGAGACACTTCGCTGGGCCTTGATCGAGATGCACGGCCCATGGCCCATAAGATCTTTTATTTTTGAGAAGTGATTCTCCTATAAATTGGAAGATATTTTCTAGATGGATGTATGTCTCTTTAACTGATTGGTTTGGAAGATTGAAGATATTCCGAGGAAGGAAGGAAGTTGAAGGAAGATAGCTTTGAAGTTAAAGTTGAAGGCTTTTTGAAGGAAGTTGTAAGGTTTTCTTAGGATCCTTTATTGTTGTCTTTTGGTTTGTTATTGAGGAACACAATTTGGTGATTGTTTGGATTGTTTGTTTGATTGAGTGATTATTGTGACCATTGTGTTAAGGTTTTATTGTTTGGATATTGCTTCTTTTCATATATATTTGATTGTTATCATCATGATGATTATTGGCTAAATTCTTGTGCAATTCTAGGGTGATTGGCTGAAGGTTGTGGGAAAGACGATGAAAGAATGAACCTTCACCTTAGTGGATCCTAAAAACTCGAGCCATACCTTAACCGAACCTCATCTCGGTTGGTTCATAGAACATCTCGACCGAGGTCAATATGAATTGAGCGAGGTGTGAACCAGATCTGATCCAAACCTGGGTTTAGGTTATAGTTTGCCAAATCCTATCCTTTTTGTACCTGTCCTGGTCCATACGCAAGCCTAGGATGAGACTTACCCGGTGATTCCTTTTCTTGTAAAGCTATGATGATGAGTGTTAGGTAATCAAGGTTTATCCTTTATTAGGGTTTGAGTGTGCCTTCATCCTATCCTTGTGAGTTAGCCTGGGACTTACCCGGTAAAGGTTAGTTTTATTCCCTTAGGTGGTGTGTTGGTTTGAGATTACAGTTTCTTTCCTTAGTTCCTTGAGACTTACCCGGTGAGAGGATCTTTTGTTTAGGTTAGTGAATAGTGAGACTTACCTGGTGAACTATTCCCACGTTAGAAATACCTTCCCTTACAAACCTCAGCTTTGTCCACAATATCCTTGAGATCTTGAGTCGGAACCACAACTGGATGCTTTGACCTCTAGAATTTGCATTCCTTTATCTGATTATTATATCATCTTTGTTATCTTTGTTTTGCTGCTTGCATTTGATTGACAACCTGGTATACCGTGCTTTGTTTTACCATAGTCCCTGTGTTCGACCCTGGATTACAATTGATCCATACACTACGGGTTTACATATTGTTTCAGGCTTATATTTTAGGTTATAAATTTAAAGCAATTTCGTTCACATTTACACACACGTCTGAGAGCGAACAACCTCTCGAGTGCTTCAGTTTCTACACAGCCGTTTGAGACATGCCGACAATGTTACAAATGCGGAGCATATGGACATATGAGGACTAAGTGCCCAAGAGCACGAATGACTTGCTTCTCTTGCGGGAAGCCAGGACAAAGGGCTACATTTTGCAGTCAAGGCAAAGCGTCATCACATCAGGGTTCTTCCCCTGCTGGTGCAGCAGGAGGTGGGCAGAGACCGCCTCAACACCAGATACAAGGACAACTAAGACTCCTAGACACACCTGCTACTCAGTGTTCTGCTCCAGGACCGAGTAGAAGTAGAGGTAGGGATGGTGGTACCACTTACACCAAAGGAGCTTGAGGTCGAGTTTTTGAGCCGAGGAATGTTGAGGAGCCGCCAACAACAGTTGCTATAGGTACCATTCTGATTCATGGTGTACTTGTTACAATTTTTTTGATACCGGTGCAACACACTCTTTCATATACGATGCATGTGTGGATAGACTAACCTTAGATACAGTAGAGGGTGGACCTCTCTAGATAGGGTAACTAGATGGCGGTCAGGTTAGAGGTACCCGATAGGTACACGGTTGTCCTATACATTTAGGAAATCGCAATTTGGTTGTGGACTTTGGTAGCATGTATTATAGTCTATATTTTGAGATGGTTTAGACGTTTTATCTTCATAAATCTGCACGTATGAATGTATATTCTTTGATTATATTGTTGTTTTGTCTACCTTTGTGGGAATCGAGGTTCACACCTAGTTTTGTTGTAATTGTAGGCAAAATGGCACGATTTGCATCGAAATGGAGCTAAAGAAGCTAAGTAGTCATTGGAGCTACATTCTTGAGCTTTGAGAAGATCTCAAGAAGCATGGAAATGATTAAGAAGATTGATTTTGGACCAGATTCGAGATTATTTACATTCAGTTGATATTCACCTCGGTCAGCTACAGTACCACCTCGACCGAGGTGATCTTGAGGAGCAACCCGACCGAGGCAAACACCCTGTCACCGGCGAGATCTTTATTTTTGGCTGAGATCTTCTATTTTTTGAGAAGGATATCTTATATTTTTGGTTGGATTTTTGGAAGGAATATATTATATTTGGCTGATTTATTTGGAGAGATATGGATATATTTTCTAGGAAATTATCTTTTTAAGATATCTTATCTTTGGAAGATAATTCTCCTATATAAAGGGTTGAATTTTCCACAAGTTCAACCATGCTTAGGGCATCCAGCAATTGAAGGATCATCTGGAAGTTGAAGGAAGAGTTGAAGGAAGTTTTGAAGTTGAAGGAGGGAAGGAATCATAGTTGAAGTTGGCTTTTGAAGGAGTTTGTAAGATCTTCTTAGATTGCTTTTGGTTTGTTGTCTTTTCTTATTTGTGACTTGAGGAACGTTGATTTGTTGTTTGATTCATTCAGTTATTGAGACCTTTGTGTTAAGATTTTCTTGTTTGAATACTGATTCCTTTCCTATTAATGTGATTATTGTTATCATGATGATTACTGGCTAAGTTTCTTATGCGATTCTAGGGTGATTGACTGAAAGTTGTGGGAAAGACGATGATATAATGATCTTAATCCTAGCAGGACCTTGAAAGCTCGAGTCTTTACCTTAACCGTAGAATACGTCGGTCAGTCATTGAACATCTCGGCCGGGATGAAATGTAACTGAACGAGGTGAACCTAGTCTGAATCTTATCTGAGTTAAGAGTTTAAGTTTGCCAAATCCTATCCTTGTTATATCTTTCCTGGTTCAATGCAAGCCTAGGATGAGACTTACCCGGTGATTCCTTTGTTTGTTTACCTAAGATCATGAGTGTAGGTAATAAAGGTTTATCCTTTATTGGGGTTTGAGTGTGCCTTCATCCCATCTTTGTGAGTTAGCCTGAGACTTACCTGGTAAAAGTTGCTTCTATTCCCTTGGCTGGTGTGTTGGTTTGAGATTATAGTTCATTTCCTTAGTACCTTGAGACTTACAAGGTAATAGGAGCTTTGGTTTGGGATAGTGAGTAGTGAGACTTACCCGGTAATCTATTCCCACCTTAGAAACACCTTCCCTTTGCAAACCTCAACTTTGTCTGTGTTATATTTTGAGATCTTGAGTCGGAACCACAACTAGATGCTTTAATCCCTAGAATCCGCATTCCCTTTATCTGACTTTATATCATCTTTGATTGCTTTAATTTGTGGTCATTAGCATATTTGACAACCTGATTCTGTGCTTTGTTTCACCATAGTCCCTGTGTTCGACCCTTGGAATTCTTACTTTTATTACAATTGATCCGTACACTGCGGGTTCGCATATTATTCAAGCATACTTCTTGGGTTATAAATATTAAAGCTTGGACACACCTTTTAGAGCGAACAAGTTTTTGGCGCCGTTGCCGAGGACTTGGTCTAGACCAAGCCGGTTTCTGTAGTCTTTCGGGGCTATTGTGCTTGTTGATTTTGACTACTCTTCTTAAGTGTTTTTGCAGGATATTTTCTTAGGTTTACGCGAAGAACTCGTGTTGGAAAGGAAATCGTTCCTTACGATCCCAAACCAGAAAAGACCTACAAGATAAAATTAAATGAAGCTAAGATGGCCAATCAAGACAATCGCGATCTTGAAGCCGAATTGAAGGAGTCGTTTGAATAGCTATGCCTCAGTAAGGAAGAACTGCAACGAGAGAAGGATGAGACTCGTGCAAGAACAGAAGGAATTGAAGCAGATATGGCTACTCTAAGGGCCCAATTTCTACCTCGACCGATCCCAAATCCTCGACCGAGACAAGACCCAATTCATATTGTCCCGGCCAAGGTACACTTACCACCTCGGATGCGTAGCCAAGATGTTCTTTTTGCTGGAGTTCCACAAACCCTAGGATAGAGGATGGACCCCAATCTGCAAGTCAGGCGTCCAGGAGTCAACCTAGGTGATCCAGCTGAGCATGATTATGAACTTCAACCGCAAGTTCTAACCATGATTCGACAATGTCAATTTGGAGGTTTGGAGAGAAGTATCCGCATCAGCATTTGCAAAACTATGAGATTCTGATGGAGACTTTGAGACCTTCAAGAGTGGAGAACAACAACTACAAGTTGAGGCCTTTCTATTTCTCTTTGAAAGACAAGGCGCTTTCTTGGTATCAACCTCTTATGCCAGAAAAATCAACACTTGGGAAGAGATGACGACGGAGTTTCTAACTAAGTTTTTTCCTCCCTCTAAGACCGCTGAATTGAGAGGAAAGATCAATGCTTTTATTATGAAGGACAAGGAGTGTTTGTCCAAATCATTAGAAAAATTCAAGGATCTTCTATTAGATTGCCCACATCATGGGATTCCAAAGATCGAGTTGTTGGAAATTTATTTCAAAGGTTTGGATGGAGCTACTCAATTCAATGTCCAACTACTTTCGGCCGGCAAATTCATGGATATGCCGATAGATGATGCTTGGGATTTCATTGAAAAGCAAGTTTTACACATGGATAAGTACTCCCATCAAGGAACTGAAAATGGAGCAAGGAGAGTTAGCTTCCAAGACACATCATCAAATGGAGCTCAACTCACCTCGCTTAGCAATGAAGTGAAAGCATTGAAGGAGCTTTTAGTAGCTCAAATGAAGAAGGAGCAAGATGGAGGATATCAAGGAAGGAACAACTATCAAGGGCAGCGGAACAACAATTACAACAACAATAGAAACTCCAACAACAACTCTCTTGGGTGTTGGCTCAACACATATGTATGATCGAGACGGGAGATTACTTAAAAACTTGTAAAAGTAATGCACCAAAGTAGCAATTGCATGCTTAGAATCAAACTAGTGTAGATTCATCCATTAATGTCTTACTTGTCGCATTAATCGTTTTTCATAAGTTTTTATGCACCAATTCAACCAAACCCCCCCCCCTTTGTGTCACTTGTCATTATAATCGATAATTGCATTTAAAACACCTTAACTCTCTTGGGTTTGACCCTTACTTAATCACTATACTTGTTCTTAGTGCTAAGTCGGGATTTACCTTTGATTGGGTATAGACGACCATAGATATACCTTCGGTTAGCGTCCTATCGTTGCCCCGTGTTTTCTATATGTTGCTGCCTTCGAGTGCCTCTATGTGGCGGAGGACTTGAGGAAGATGATCTCCATGATGGGACTGGAGGAGTTCATGGAGGTTAGAGCGCCGGCTTACTTAAAGCTGACTATGGAGTTCGTGAGTTCCTTCACTTACGTGCCGGAGCGCAACAGTATCAAGTAACGGTTGCTGAACCGGAACTATATCGTGCCTATGGACCAATTTAGGGAGATTTTCGGCTTCCCTACCCCCAAAATTTATGACTTTCCCTCCCGAGCTGTAGCTCGAGATTTCTGGGGCGAGATAGCCCATGTGGTTGAGCATAGTGATAGGTGGAGACCCGGAGATTCCCGGGAGCACATTATATTCCATTTGGCCTTCCGCCTAGCTCATAGGATATTGAGTGAGACTCTTCTGGTGCGTACTGAGACGCCCTAGAAGGTCCGTCAGGGGGAGCTTTTGAGTTTATTTTGTATGGTCACTGGTGGAGTTCCTGATTTTGCTGGGATGTTAGCGGAGGACTCGCATAAGATCAAGGGCAAGTCGAAGGGAGATATCTGTTGTGGAGGATTGGTGACCCACATTGATACTGCTATGGGTCTGGATTTGTCTGCTTGTACATTTGTTGCGGCTGCGAAGCCGCTGGGATTGCAGGAGATGATCAAGAGGCGTATTCTCGTTCCTCGTGGTCTTAGCACGCCTTACGTTGCCATGCCATTCGAGATGGCAGCTCCACAAGGCATTTTGTGGTCATCTCAGTTCTTTGTTTTTGACCGTCAGTACTGGTCTGCTGCTTGGTTTCCTTACATTCAGGATCCCAAAGACGCTGTTGATGATGATGATGATGAGAGAGGAGCTGCCATGGAGGCAGGTACTGATACCGGAGGTCCTAGTGTTCCCGTTGTCGATCTAGATGATGAGGTGACGGAGGAGGAGACAACAACAACACCACCATCACCTCAGCGCAGATCCCGCAGACGCAGACATCCCAAGGCCCACCGACGGATTGATGAGCTGACTGAGCAGATAATAGACTCTTATGTGGCTATGACGGTAGACATGTCCCAACGCTTTGATGATGAGCGTAGATACACTGATTGATGGATGCATCAGATAGGGGAGAGCCACCATTACCAGCTTTGCATAATGGAGATCCAGCATCAGCAGGTTATGGGCTACCCATTTGATCCGAGCCAGTACCCCTACATTCCACATCCACCACCACCACCAGCAGATGAGGACCAGAGCTTTATGGATTTCATTTCTTTATTTATTATGTAGTTCAGCTAGGTCGGGTGATTATTCTGTTTCTTAGACTTATATTTTACCCATTGGGACAATGTGTCCCAAGTATGGGATATTTGGATGTATTTGCTTGACTTATGTGTATGCTTGTATGACTCTTGGATTATTATTATCTTATTTATGCTCTATGTGCTTATCTATCATTACATGCATACATACAAGTTTTTGTTTGAGAAAAACGTTGAAAAGTGGTTTGAAATTTTTTTTATGACCTCGACTGGGAGGTTCATGGCTGATCGAGGTTGAACACCTCGGATTATGCAGAACACCTCGACCGAGGTGGGTTCTTAACTCAGAGTTTTTTGAAACGTTTTGTGCTTCTTCTTTGGATATGACATCAATGATGATTCTGTTTGCAGATTGGTTTTGAAATCTTTATATGCTCGAAAGGTTTTATGATATGTTTAAATTGTAAAATGCTTTGTTTGAAGTTTTAGCATGTTTAATACTTTGTTCTTATCAAAATTATGTTGGATTTGAAGGTTGACACCACATGATGAGTTCTATCACATTCTTCCTGGGATGAATAAGGCAATTCATTCTCTTCTCTTCTTCTTCTTGACCATGCTTTAACCCCTCATATACATATTTGCCTCCCTTTACCTATCCGGGAAATTGGAAGCAAGCAAAGAAAAGCAAGTGAAAGTGAAGTTGAGATGTTGGATGAAACTATTAGAAAGAAACAATTAGGTTTGGGGAAGTCAATAATGATGATGAGTAACTCGGCACCATTCATATAGCCGCGTGTTTATGTCTTGCCAAAGTCGGATTGAGTGATATTCCTAACGGGTCATGGTATGTGCATAAAAGGTTTGAGACATCTCGAGAAATTGATGATTGTTGATTTCCTAGGCTTCGGTTATTGTGCACCTCTGTCCATGCATCCCAAAAAGTAAAGTCAATTAAGCAAAGCTTATTGGTCGATGATGTTGAGATTCAAAGAAAGTGAAGTAAGATCCTTTTCCTGGATTCTAGCACCACATACCCTATATACAACCAACCCTTACATGTTTCTTGACCTCTTTTTGAAGCCCTTGAGACCTCGAGCTTGTTGATTGACTTGGTGGTTTAAACTGGATTATACATGATTGATTTTGATAAATATGATTTATTATGCATTCTATGATTTTATGCAAAGATGAACAACTTTCCTATATTTATAAAATGTTTTGATCATGTCTTGATTTTATTTGCCATGAAGCATTCTCTTAGGGTGATCTATGAGTGGAGCACACCACCAAAATGTTTTTAAATGTTTTTCATTGATCTTTCTGACTTATAATCCATTCTATCTTGTATTTAAGATTTGGAACTTGCTTGGGGACAAGAAAGGGATAAGTGTGGGGTATTTTGATAGTATGTATTATAGTTTATATTTTGGGATTGGTTTGGACGTTTTATCTTCATAAATATACAAGTATGAATGTATATTCTTCGATTATATTGTTGTTTTATCTACCTTTGTGGGAATCGAGGTCTACACCTAGTTTCGTTATAATTAAAGGTAAAATGGCACGTTTTGGACTAAAATGGAGCTAAGGAGTCATTGGAGCTACGTTCTGGAGCTTTGAGAAGATCTCAGGAAGCATGGAAATGATTAAGAAGATTGATTGTTGAAAAGATTCGAGATGATTTACATTCAGCTGAGATTCACCTCGGTCAGCTACAATACCACCTCGACCGAGGTGATCTTGAGAAGCGTCCCGACCGAGGCGAACACCCTGTCGCCGGCGAGATCTTTATTTTTGGCTGAGATATTCTATTTTTTGAAGAAGGATATCTTATATTTTTGGCAGGATTTCTCAAAGGAAAATATTATATTTGGCTGATTTATTTTGAGAGATATGGATATATTTTCTAGGAAATTATCTTTTTAACATATCTTATCTTTGGAAGATAATTCTCCTATATAAAGGGTTGAATTTTCCACAAGTTCAACCATGCTTAGGGCATCCAGCAATTGAAGGATCATCTGGAAGTTGAAGGAAGAGTTGAAGGAAGTTTTGAAGTTGAAGGAGGGAAGGAATCATAGTTGAAGTTGGCTTTTGAAGGAGTTTGTAAGATCTTCTTAGATTGCTTTTGGTTTGTTGTCTTTTCTTATTTGTGACTTGAGGAACGTTGATTTGTTGTTTGATTCATTCAGTTATTGAGACCTTTGTGTTAAGATTTTCTTGTTTGAATACTGATTCCTTTCCTATTAATGTGATTATTGTTATCATGATGATTACTGGCTAAGTTTCTTATGCGATTCTAGGGTGATTGACTGAAAGTTGTGGGAAAGACGATGATATAATGATCTTAATCCTAGCAGGACCTTGAAAGCTCGATTCTTTACCTTAACCGTAGAATACGTCGGTCAGTCATTGAACATCTCGGCCGGGAAGGAATGTAACTGAATGAGGTGAACCTAGTCTGAACCTTATCTGAGTTAAGAGTTTAAGTTTGCCAAATCCTATCCTTGTTATACTTTTCCTGGTTCAATGCAAGCCTAGGATGAGACTTACCCGGTGATTCTTTTGTTTGTTTACCCAAGATGATGAGTGTAGGTAATAAAGGTTTATCCTTTATTGGGGTTTGAGTTTGCCTTCATCCCATCTTTGTGAGTTAGCCTGAGACTTATCCGGTAAAAGTTGATTCTATTCCCTTGGGTGGTGTGTTGGTTTGAGATTATAGATCCTTTCCTTAGTACCTTGAGACTTACACGGTAATAGGAGCTTTGGTTTGGGATAGTGAGTAGTGAGACTTACCCTGTCATCTATTCCCACCTTAGAAACACCTTCCCTTTGAAAACCTCAGCTATGTCCGCATTATCTTTTTGAGATCTTGAGTCGAAACCACAACTAGATACTTTAATCCCTAGAATCAACATTCCCTTTTTTTGACTTTATTTCATCTTTGATTGCTTTAATTTGTGGTCATTATCATATTTGAAAACCTGATTATGTGCTTTGTTTCGTCATAGTCCGTGTGTTCGACTCCTGGAATTCTTTCTTTTATTACAATTGATCCGTACACTGCGGGTTCGCATATTGTTCAAGCATACTTCTTGGGTTATAAATACTAAAGCTTGCACACACCTTTTGGAGCGAACAGACTTCTTTGTCATGCTAATGCTGCATGAGGAAGTCATCCTTGGTATGGAATGGATGGATAGACATCATGTTGTGTTAGATGTTGGTCGATGGACCGTGACGGTCTTTACAGAGTTGGGTTAGATTCAGATCTTCTGAGGTTGGGACCTTTGTAAGATGGGTATGGTGATTAGTGTAGTGCGTGCAGCGACGTTGATCACACAGGGTTGTGATGCCTTCTGATGTTATGCCATGAAGGAGGCCGAGAGTCCGGCATTAGAGGACATCCCAGTAGTATGGGAGTTTGTGGATGTGTTTGCATAGTCATCCTATTTGCCGCCTCAGAGGAGCGTGGATTTCGGTATAGAGTTTGAGCCTAGTACGAGACCGTTCTCGAAGTCACCATACCGCATAGCGCCTATCGAGTTGTTAGAGCTGAAGAAGCAACTCTAGAAGTTGGCTTAGAAGGGCTTCATCCGCCCTAGTGTATCCCCGTGGGTAGCACCTGTCCTCTTCGTGCTGAAGAAGGACGGATCATTGAGACTATGCATTGACTACAAAGAGCTGAACAAGGTGACTATCAAAAACAAGTATCCATTGCCTCGCATAGATGACTTGTTAGATCAGCATTTGGGAGCGATTGTGTTCTCCAAGATTGATTTGCACTCGGGATATCACCTGCTGAGGGTGAGAGAGCAGGATGTGCATAAGACGGCATTTCGGACTCGGTATGGCCACTACGAGTTTGTAGTGATGCCATTCGGGCTTACGATTATGCCCGCCGTCTTTATAGAGTTGATGAATGGCACATTCATCGACTTTCAGGATCATTTTGTCGTGGTCTTCATAGACAACATCCTGGTGTACTCTCGTAGCAGAGAGGAACATGCAGGACATCTACGGATAGTGATGTACCTATTGTGGGATATAGAATTGTACGCCAAGTTTTCTAAGTGCGAGTTCTGGATGCCAGAAGTGGCCTTTTTGGGTCATGTTGTCTCTCCCAATAGGATCAAGGTTGATCCGGCGAAGATAGAGTCAGTTGCAACATGGACGACACCGACGAACGTCAAAGAAGTGCGTAGCCTTCTTGGCTTAGCCGGTTATTACATCTAACACCCAAAATTCTCAGAACTCGGGGAGCTACTCATTAGGACCTAACAGTGGATCCCGAACTTGGTTAACAACAACTTTACTAGAATCTTACAACAAGGCACACATATATTTAAAACAATTTCAAACATAATATTCTACTCTATGAATATACACATGTGTCAGCCTTACAAAACATATATATATATTTATATAACATGCATGCCGAATGGAAGACTCCCCCGTCCCCATCTATTGAGTATGTGGACCCGGCTGACCATCCGTCCCGGATCTCTCTGAAACTGTCTATCTCTACAAAATCTACAACACGGATAAAACCGGTAGCTTACAATCTAAATATAAGTAGAATAAAGATAGCACAAACACATCCAAGGTAACATAAACACTCATCATGCTGGTAAACAATCCGGTTATTATCTGATAGCTTAGGTGATTCAATTTATTCCATTTTAAAGTTGTGGCACGAGAAATCTTAAGATTTCTCGACTCCGTTCCTTATCCAACTTGGTGCAGGTCTAGCACACCTCCGCCGGTAGTATCACTACAAACCATATATGGACTACTCCCTACTGAAATCTCTAGTGCCCTCGGGTTAATTGAGCAGAATGCCACCGCCCGTTACTCTTACGCCAAATGTATAGGTCGGTAGATAATTAATACTAAGTACACTATAAACATATCATTCAAAACTACTATCATTATTTACACTCATATCCAGAAGCTAGATAAGGAAGCCCAAAGGACTTACCTGAATCGAAACTCGATTCCCGTTATCTCAACTCGGTCCGCAACTGTTGGGACTCAATTACCTGTCATAAGAGCAAGTGGATCAAAATACATTCCATATTCTTAGAAGTCTATTACTTCTAAGATGTACAATCCCTTCAAGAGAAATTACTAAAATGCCCTCCTAAGGTAAAATGACCATTTTACCCCTGGTCCCAAAACTCTCAAAGATCCTATAATATATGCCCAAACCTTTCTTTGGGACTTAATTTCATAATCTAACTCTTAACAGTTAGTTTAGGTAGAGCTTATAGATTACACATTTTTCTTAACTTTTAAAAGGTCACTAAGGTCCAACTTTGGCCTATAATACGAGACTCAAATAAATTTACTAAAATTTTAAGAAAATTACTCAAGTCATCTATGATATACATACAAATCATAATGCTAAAGATCTCTCAAATATACTAAGACCAGAATCCTACATAAATTCCCAAAGTTGGGTCCAACATCCATAAATCCCATACTTAGCCAAAATTTGTGTAATTTCCTCATTGCACCATCAATCTAGTTTGGACCTTCATAAATCTAAATCTAACCGTTGGATCAACCTCAGCTTTTGATACATCACCCTATGCACGACACTTCATAACATACTAAAAACGGAACGGTGGATTATATTTCTAAGGTTTCTAAACGTAAGTTCAAACATGACTGCACAAAACAAAATGTTTCCAGCACAGAGAAATTCAGCAACATCCAAAAAAACTACTTATAGTCTCGACTTTGAAAAATCATAATTACTAAACCTCTTGATGAATTTCCCTCAATTTTTGATATACTCTACTATGTAATCCTAACTAAGACATATCCAAAATTCAAGTCCAACAGAGATCAAAAGCTTATCCAAAACTATCTCATAAACTGCATCACACACACTTTTTCTCAACACACATCACACTTATAAAAACTACGTGAGGAACCAACTTTGGGACACCATAACTCTCAAACCATAGCTCGGATTCCTATAAAATGTTTGTATGATATACTATGCAATATTAAATACAACATATCCGAAATTCAGCCACAAAAGAGGAATCTAACTTACCCAAATTTAGACTCCAAGTCGGGTGTTCGCCACCTTACAAACCGGAAAAATGCATCAGCTTTCAAACCATCTGCTAGGGCTGTTATGAAAGGTCTAAAGACACATATGTGCACTCTCATCAACATATACACAAAGAGGTTTGGGTCTCCAGTCTCACTAGCTGCTCGCTTGCTTTCTGGCTCTATTCACATGTCTCGAGTTCGATCTTCCAAAACCAAACTTTGTGTCTAAAATTTCCAATGGCTCAGTCCTGGACTCGGCTCCTGCAAAAGGCACACATTTCACATAATCTACAACTCTCTCTATTGTATTCAAAGCCATCGGTGTCGGAGAAGGTTTGCTTACTAGTCTCTTTGTAGGGTTTAAGCGGAATGTAGGAGCGACAAGGACTCCCTCTTCGATCTCCACCGGTGGTTGTTCACACAGCAGGGTTAGGATTGGTGTTAAGTTGGATCACCGATAGGAAGGAAACAAAAGGAGGGTAAGGAAACTCACCACGACGTGAAGCGGGGTCAGATTCCTTGTTGGTAAAGCGAGGAAGAGGCAGTCTGGTGCGGCCCGGTGTGGCGGCCTGGTAGGTTATGACCCAATCCTGGGCGTGAAGACGACACTGTTGATCCTTCGCATGTGCAGTAGGAGATCCTAGGCAAGGTATCTGCTGGAGGACTCGTTCCTAGAGTCGACGGGTGCAAGGGCTGGGAAGCTCGCCGCTGGAGTCGAGTGAGAAGGACTGGAGCATTGAAGATCGGGAATCGATGGAGCATTGAAGATCGGGGCTGGAAAGCTTGCCCGGTCAGATGCACGCTGTAGAAGGGAGATGAGGCGGTTGTCGATACTTACCATATGAAGAGGAGTATTGAAGATCGGGCGAAACTGCTGCTCAAATAGAGGATCTTGATTGCCGGTGTCCAAGAGGTATGCAGCGCCAAGGAGATGCTCATGGAGGGCTGGCGGGCCAGCTTGGGTTGCTCTTGTTTTGTTGGGCTCAATTCTCTTCTAAGTAGGTTATCCAACTTGTCCTAATGCACCGACCATTCTTCTACATAATTTAGGGACTAAAAATATTGAGATGAGGGTATTTTATATGATAAAAACATCACATAAAATCATCAAAGTTTGTAAAAGAGCATTTTATGTGTTTAATTCATAACATAAAATACCAAGATTTATGTTGACTCGGAAATGGACGGAAAGAAAAATTCCCGGATATTACATTACAAAAGCATTGCGGAGGTATTCTTTGTGATTGCCCGTCCACTTACCAGTGTGTTGAGGAAGACTACCATATTTGTATGGTCTGAAGAGTGTGCCTAGAGTTTTGAGGAGTTGAAGAGGCGTTTAACTTTTGCTCCTATCTTGGCACAACCAGAGGGTACTGAGGATTTTGTGGTATACAGTGATGCATCGAAGCTACACTTGGGATTTGTACTGATACATCATGGCAAAGTGATTGCATATGCGTCTAGACAGCTGAAGATGTATGAGAAGAACTACCCGACTTCATGATCTAGAGTTGGCAGCGGTAGTTCATGCGTTGAAGATCTAGAGATATTACCTGTATGGTGATACATGTCAGATCCTCATAGACCTTAGAGTCTAAAGTATATTTTTACGCAGCAGGAATTGAATAACCGCCAACGTAGATGGCTTGACCTGATCCAGGATTTTGACCTTAAGATTATATACCATCCAGGGAAGGCGAATGTGCTCGCCGACGCCGTGAGCAAAAAGACGTCTCGAGAGAAGGCGATTGCAAGGTTGATAGTTCAGCATTAGCTTCAAAGTGATCTAGCATGGCTAGAGATGGACATCCAATTTCTTGACGTGGATACCCAATTGAGTACCTTAGAGGTTCTACCTGATCTGTTGGGTCTCACCCAACAAAAGCAGGGGACCTGCCCACACTGATGAGGATTCGAGAGAGGATGTCCCGTGATGAGGCACCACAGTTCTCCATAGGAGAAGATCGAGTGATGAGACTCCGCGACTGCGTCCGTGTAACCGCTGATGCGGATCTAAGGCAGAGGATTCTGCAGGAGGCTCACTCCACACCTTACATTGTACACCCCGGTGCGAGTAAGATGTATAAGGATGTGAGAAATTCCCATTGGTGGGGAGGGTTGAAGCCCGATGTAGCCAGATTTCTGGCTCAATGTGCGACCTGCCAGCAGGTCAAGGTAGAGTATTGCAGAACAGGAGGAGAGCTTCATCCACTGCAAGTACCGCAGTGGAAGTGGGAGAACATCTCCATGGACTTTGTGACAAGATTGAGACCGAGCAAGAGCTTTGATGCTATCTGGGTTGTGGTTGACAGACTAACGATGACCGAATGTTTTTTCCCTATCAGAGAGACGTGGCTAGTGAGCAAATTGGTTGAGGAGTACACTAGATAGATAGTGAGACTCCATGGTGTACCGGGGACGATCATCTCATATCGATATGGATGATTCAACTCGAGGTTCTAGCTGGAGATTCAGATTGTGTTGGGGAACAGTTCGCACTTCAGGACTGCGTTTCATCCCTAGACAGATGGTCAGTCAAAGAGGACCATTAAGACACTAGAGGACATGCTGCGAGCTTGTATGTTGGATTGGGGATAGGAATGGTCAAATTACCTCCCACTGGTTGAGTTTTGATACAACAACAACTAGCATGCCACGATTGGGATGACCCCATATGAGGCACTGTATGGGCGTAGATGTCGTACACCGTTATGCTAGGATGAGCCTATTAGTGTCAGTGATATAGTGCCAAAGTAGATTTAGGATGATATGGCTCGAGTAGTGCTGATCAGAGAGAGGATGCTGTCTGCACAGAGCCGCCAAAAGTCGTAGGCAGACAGGAGGTGTCAACCTCTAGAGTTCAGGGTAGGAACTCAAGTTTGGCTGAGAGTATCTCCGACGCGAGGCGCCAAACATTTTGGCGTAAAGGGGCAGTTGAGTCCCCGATATGTTGGTCCTTTTGATATCCTAGATAGATTTGGGAGAGCAACATACAAATTGGCTTTGCAATGGAGATTAGAGGGTGTTCATCCTATATTGCATGTGTCTCAATCGAGGGAGTACATACCATATCCGAGATACATTTTCAGCTATGATGACTTAGTGGTTGAGCCAGACAACACTTTTGTTGAGCACCCGATTGTAGTCCTATAACGAGGTATGAGACACCTGCGTTTGAAGGACATTCCTATTCTGAGGATATAGTGGTCGAGACGAGGACCTGAGGAGGCTACATGGGAGACCGATGATAGTATCCAAAGGAACTATCTACAGTTTTATGCCGAGATAGATGCACATGTAGAATCCCTGAGTGGATCTTAGTGCCATCTTGGTAAGTGTATATTATGTGTTTATATGATATATTGTGTTTTCGTGCTAGCTGTGATGTTTTCATATGATCTTGTAGATCTTGTTTGCTAGCGCGAGTTCGGTATAGCTAGAGATGGTTCTTTCCTCCATGCTATTGTGATATGTTTAGGATTAGCTGGAGATGGTTATTCCTCCATGCTATGGTTGATGGACATAGTATGAGTGGAGACAGTTTTTCTCCACGTAGTTAAGTTATGTGTATGATTTGGTTAGAGACAGTTTCCCTCCATGCCTTGTGATGTGTTTAGTGGGTGGCTATAGATGGTTTTCCTCTATGCCTTGTTTAGAGTGTGTGATGGTGTTGCTGGAGTGATGATTCCTCCATGATGTGCTTTGAGCTTATAGAATGTTATAGGTTGTGATCCTATGAGCGGAGATGTGATGCTTCCGAGAGATAAAGTGTTATACCTCGACATATGGGCCGAGAGGATTTGGGATCATGCAAGTTTCAAGACGAAAGTTGTTTTTAGGGGAGTGTGATGTAAAAGCCTTAGTCTTTTAGGTGCTGAGTGGTGCTGAGGCTGGCTGAGCCGCCGCTGCAGGCTTTGTGAGCTGCCCTTGTGCATGTGGTAGGCCGCCCCTGCACCTCACCAGATCCACCCTTGAGGATTTGTGTGGTTGCAGCGACCTTTGTTGAATCTTGACCATGCTTTTGGTTGGCTTCCTATATAAGATTCCCTTGCTTCCTGATGATGGTTTACTTCATCGTCTCCAGCCTTCTACCCCTCACGTTCATCTTCTTCTCTTCCTAGCTCCCTTTAGATCTTCTTCTTGATCTTCTTTGATCTTGTGTGAGCTTCTGAGAGTTTTTAGTTTGGATTTAGATAGGATAATGTTTGATGTTGTTGCTGAGCTGAGAGAGCCAGCTGTAGAATGTTATTGTTGATCCTTCTTCTGTTTTAGCCCCAGCTGTGGTAAGTTCTTCATCTCCCTCTTTATCCTTTCTTATGTGGTTCTTATCTTTATGATTCACAAGCATAGTCTTGTGTGGATCTTTCTTTGACGTTTTGATGTTCATACATGTGTATATATGTATGTGTATGTTTGTTGTGTTGTGAAGACCAACACTTTGCACACCAGCCGCCTCTACGCCTGACTTGAGCTGCTCTAGCGCATGAGTGTGAGCCGCCCCTACGCCTCACTGCTGCAGTGCCTTGCGCCTCTTGCTTCCGTCGGTGCATGTCCAAGATATACCTAGTTGCCATGTGTCCTTCTTTCCTTTCCTTTGGCCTTTGCTTTAGATATGACTAGGCTAGTATATTTAAGGATGAGCTTGATGAGATGCATGTTTGGAATGTGCCTTAGGCAATCGTATGTATGTTGAGGATTATGAGGTTTAGATGTAGGTTATAGGTAGGCTATGGCTATGAGGTGTAGGAGATGCGTCTCCTAACCTTTGCAACGTTTGATTGTGTGTACCTTGCTTATGCAGGCGTTGATTGTTTCCTCAATGGGAAATTGTGACGTGGTACAAGATTACGAGTATTTCAGGTAAATCCATAGGACTTACTTAGTGTGCAGTTGTAGATTTGAGTGGTTGTAATGGTTGTGTGTGTGTTCATATGATTGTTGCATTTTATAACCTAAACCGGAATAGGATTGACCACGTCATTACCTTAATTGGCCCAAGTGTATTATAACCGGGCGGTGACCGCCTGCCAAAGCTCGCCGAGAGTGGAGGAGGTGCTCGGAAGCCAGTAGCTCAGGGGATGTAGATCCCATGCAAAACCTGAGTTACAGGGGGAAGAGACGGGGTTCTTTAGGCTAATCGTGTCACAAAAGAAGTTGAATTAGTAATGAAATCACATAAGTAAAGATAATAAACGGATGGGTATCTGGCATTGCATATTGTGATGTGTTGATGTGTGTATGTCCAATTTAGCTAACGGTTTATACCATGTTGTAGATGATCAGCAGGTTACGAAGACTGTAGAGTGAGCCAGATGGGTGATCATCCGAGGACTTCCATACATTAGGTTGTTTGTGGGATATGGGATGTTTTGCACTTGGATGTTTATGGTTTCCGCTTTGTACTCGGTTGTGATGTTGTAAACCTTTTGATATATATGTTGTACAGTTGTATGTATTTGGTTTTAATCTAGTTGTGCTTTGTTTGTAAGATCCAATGAACTTGTTGTCAAGGTAGGGTCAAGATCCATTGGGAGATCCTAGCCCATGTGACGCCCCGAGTCCTGCGGATTTGGGGTGTTAGATCTCCGCCGAGATTTCCCTAGATCCACCCGTGGTTTCCTCTATTGTGCACGTTATGCTTTGTCCCTTAACCAAAGTTAAACATTGCCTAAACCGTAGCCTTGTTAAACCATTCTAACCCATATCCTTGCTTGGGAAGAGACTAACCCGGTGATTCCCTTGTTTGGTTACCAAAGATGACAAGATTTAGATAATAAAGGATTTAAAACTCTTTATTAGGTTTGAGTGTGCCTTCCTCTTGCCTTTGTGAATTTACTTGAGACTTACCCAATGATAATTAATTCTATTTCATTAGATTGAGTTGTTGGTTTGAGACTATCGTTCTTTTCCATTGAAACTTTGAGACTTATCCGGTGATAAGCTTCATTGGATTGGAATAGTGGCTACTGAGACCTACCCCGTGATCTATGCTATCTTTGAAACACCTTAACTTACCAATCTCAGCTCTGTCCTTTACATATCTATAGACATCTTGAATAAAAAACCATAATCGGATGCTTGGATCTCTAGAATCCGCGTTCCCCGGTTAATCTATATCTTCTTATCATTGTTATTGATCATTGCTATTGCATGCTTGCTATGCTAGATTACTTTCCTGAATTTGTTCTCACTGAATCCCTGAGATCGACTCCGGAATATTAGCCCTTACTGCGATAGATCTGTACACTGCGGGTTCGCTTATTGTAAAACATATTTCAGGATATAAATTTAAAACTTTTTGCACACACACCTTTTGGAGCGAACAATTGCAAAGGATGCCTATCCTTTTATCATAAGGATCATACATGCTCTTTTAAGGAGGCCATGTGGGCTATGGGAATCAAGCCTAGGATCTTCCTTTTGGAAGGTGGGAAAGGTACTAAGGAGGCTGGGAATAAAGAGGGTAACAAGACGAACACAAGGACTAAGGTTTTGGCTAATACTCAAAAGAGATCTGATGTTGATGTTGTGAGTAATTGTAAGGGTAAAATTGGAGTTGATAAGGGTGTGGATATTACCATGTGGGGCCAAGTGGCATGGCTAATGATGGGAAAAAGAGCGATGTGATGGGTCAGGTCTCTAGCCGAGGACTAAGTGTGGACATTGAAAGACTAACTCAAAAACCATGAAGGGTGTCTCATTTTTAACGGTGGCTACAAAAGTTGCGATTGGTTACACCATCATAGAAAAAAACACTATTAACATCACAAGGTGAGAGTTGAGGCCAAAGAATTGAACTACAAAGAAAGAAGGAAGGAGGTTATGTCAGCTAATAAGAGGGAATAACTAGCCATACAGATTGACTCTCTTAGAGGAGTCAAGGCGAGATGTTTTTGACATTATATCGGATGACCCTTTCTTCCTCATCTGATTATGACTCTAATGAGGATGAGTCGGATGTGAATAACATTGTTGAGGCCTCAATTTAGGCTTCCAATGAGCTCCCGGAGGGTATTGAGGTAGGTGAGATCCAATAGAGTGTTAAGAGTAATAGGGTCTATTGTTAGATTCCCACTCTTGTAGTAACAAATGCATATAATGCATTGGATGCGTTTGTAGTGGTTGAGACGACCAAGGGCGCTGATGAGGGATTTACCGTTGTCTGATGTCGATTTGAAAGTAGAGCATAACCCTCTCAAAGACCAATATGAAAGACAAGGTTATTTTGGCTAGAGTACAGAATAGGGTGAGTGTAGGTCCACTAGAATCACCTCTTTTGAGAAAGACAAGAAAGTTGATAGTGTGGGAGGTTGGAAGGAGAAGCACTTTGATCTGAATGAGTGTCATATCATGGAATGCTTAGTGGTTTTACCAACCCCGTATACAAAATGGAGTGAGAGATCTCATGACGGAGTATGATGGTCGCATTTGTGGTATGGTTCAGACCAAGTTTAATACCAGACCTTCCAACATTGTTCCACTAATGGATACCCGATTCGAAGATTGGAGTTACAACACCAACTTTGATTTTAAAGATAGGTGTGGAATTGTGGTCATGTGGGATGTCAACCACGTTGAGATGGGTGTTAGTGCGGTTAAGGTCTATTTTGTTCTCAGTGTAGTCACTTGTAAGGTGACCAAGGCAAAAGTTCACTGTTTTCTTTCGCTATGGGGTCCGTAGTATTTCTTACCGTAGAGAGGTGTGGCATAACGTACAAGCTTGGTTTCACGTGTGTTCTATATCATGGCATGTCCTAGGTGACATTATGAATGTCATGTGCCGGATGAATAAGTTAACAGCACACCTGTACGAATGTATTAGTGCAAGAGTATGTTAGATGATTGTCAAGAGCTTGGCCTCTACGACTTCCCATTCACAAGTGATAACAAGTTCACTTGGATGGATGGTACTGTTTTTTGTTGGATGGAAAAAATAATGGTCAACCGTGACTAACTCGAGCAAAGGGTGTGTTGTCGTGCAAGTTTTTCGAATAGGTGACAATATTCGGATCACAAGCCTACATTCGATCATATCTTAGGCCGATCTAGGTATGTGAGGCCCAAATTAAATTCTTAAATATATGTGCCTCTTACGACCAATTCCACTAGATTTTGAAGGAGAATCGAAGCTACAAGCTCCGGGAACCTACCAGTACCGCTTGTGTTCCCTCCTTCGTGGCTTCAAAAGCCATTTAAGAGGTCTGAACATGTGGACCTTTGTGCATGTAACACCCCAAATTCTTGAAACTCGGGGAGCTACTGGTTAGGACCTCACAATGGGTCCCGACCTTGGTTTAACAACAACTTTACTAGGATCTTACAACAAGGCACAAATGTATTTAAAACAATTTCAAACATATTATTTTTAATGTATGAATGTACACATATGACAGCCTTACAAAACATATATATATAGATACATAACATGCATGCCGTATGGGAGACTCCCCTATACCCATCTAATGAATACGTGAACCCGGCTGACCATCCGTTCCGGATCTCTCTGCAACTGTCTATATCTACAAATCTACAACACGGATAAAACCGTTAGCTAATATTCTATGCATAAATATAAAGGTGAAAGCACAAACACACAACATACACAATCAACATGCAACACTCAATCCTTTTATTATCTTTAATTAGGAGATATGTCATTACTAATGATACTTATTTTGAGAAACGAGGGATTCCCAAACCTCGCCCCTGTGTTACTAATGCATTTGACCGTCTACCTGACTGGCTGGTCGCAGGGAACCTCCTAGACTCTCACAAGAGCTAGACAGATGATGTCACGACCCGTTATCATACACTTGGGTCAATTACATAATATAATAAAGTCGGCCTAATCCGGTTTCGTTTTTTTTCATAACTAACAAACACCACTCATACACATTACACTCATACAAGAAGTCAGCTAAGTAAGTCCGTGGACTTACCTCAATCAAATCTCAAATCCCGTTATCTCGACTCGGTTTGTAACCACAGAAATTCAATCGTCTGTTATACAAGACAAGTGGATCAATAATATATCCCACTTTCTTAGAAGTCTCCAACTTCTAAGATATATAATCAATCATAAAGACGTTACCAAAATACCCTTATACGGATAAATGACCATTTTACCCCTAGTCCCAAAACTCTATAAAATTCTATAACAAAGTTCCAAACTATTCATTGAAACTCAAAACCACACTCAAAACTCTCAAAGGGAAGTTTGCTAAAGATTTAAAAGAGTTAACTACAATCTTGACTTTCACAAATAGTCGCTAAGGTCCAACTTTAACATAAGATATGAGAATCGAATAAAAAATATAAAATTCCAAATAAAATATCTAGGTCTTCTATAAGATGCCCTCCGCGCTTAGAAGCAAGAAAAACTCAAAAATACCCAACAACAACTTCTATACAATTCTCCAAAGTTGGATACAAAATCCACGAATTCTACGCTTAGGCAAATTCTGGGTCATTTCACAAACCACACAAACAGTCGATTTTGAGCTCCAATAGATCCAGTTCCGACCGTTGGATCGGTCTCCACTTCTGATACATCGCAGTATACATATCCGTCTATATCATATTAAAAATTGAACGATGGATGATGCTTTTAAGGTCTCTAAACTTAATTTCAAACATGATGGCACAACACAAAATATTTCCAGCACTTTTCAGCACAACAAAAAAATTGCTTACGACCGAATCATTGAAAAATCGTAAATCCTAAACTACTCGATGGATTCCTCCCAAATTTTAATATGACCTACAACACTATGCCAACTATATCATATCCAAAAGTCAAGCCCAACAGAGATCAAAAGCCTATTCAAAACTATCTCCCAAAACAGCATCCCGTGCTGTTTTTCTCAAGTCAGCACATTTATAAAAACTGTATGAGGAGTTAACTTTGAAACCCCATATCTCTCAAACCGTAATATGGATTCCTTTGAAATTTTATTATGATTTACTATGCAATACCATCTATGACATATCCGAAAACTAGCCAAAAAAGAGGAGTCTAACTTACCCAAATCTGGACTCCAATTTGGTTGTTCGTCACCTTATAACCCGGAAAAAATGCCTCAGCTTCAAGCCATCTTCTAGGCTGCTATAAAAGGGTTAGGATATCAATGAGGCTCTCATCAGTACATATGTATAGAGTGTACTGTAGAGAAGGGAGGGGAGACTCACAACACTACACGTATCTACAACAGTCCGGTGATAACCCAACTCCAATGTAGACAAGGCGGCCTGGCTAGATGTCGGAACAACTGTCGAGGAGTCCGGTCGAGCTCCAGCGATGGCGATCGGTGACAACGGCATCCTCATGGTTGTCGTCAACTACCAGCAGCGAGTTTGGGGAGGAGCTTTGATTTCCACTGTGTGCAAGGGCAGGGAGACTCACTGTTGGCGTGGCTGGAAGAGTTCGCGTTAGAGGAGCGTCCAGGGTGTGTTGCGCCGTGGATGAGTCGTATATGCAGGAGGTCGAAGCAAGATCCGATCATGGCTCCGGTGACGTCGAGGGCTGGTTATAAGGGAGTCGATTTCTTCTGAAGTTGATGGCCGAGTAAATATGTTGTTTGAAGTCGACTAGGGTGTGGTGGAGGTGGTTGGCGACGCTGACCAGAACGAGAGAGGGAGGGATATTTGTGTTCCTGTGCGGCGTGAATACAGGAGACGCAAGATGACGGTTGAAGATGTTTTAGGGTAGCATTGATTAGGTTAGGATAATTAGGTTTAGTGTTAAACGTGATTAAGGGATTAGGGTTAGCTCATTGTAACGGCTGAAGTGTTGTTGGGCACAAGATGAGTTATGTGACAATTGGGCCTCATCACATGGGCCTACTAGTACAAATGGAGAATGGTTGGTATTTGGGTTGTCTTGATCCAACGAACTGTTACCCAGTAAATGCGAAATTAGGGTTTTGCGTTCTATTTTAAAATTTTATGTGAGTATATAATCACATAAATGATAAAACGTTTGTTGATGCATGACACTAGGTAACATGTAAAATGATCCACGGTTCGGAATCCGGTTAAATTTGGAAACAAACGGAATTAAAATTCCGGACTTTACAAACCACACAAATAGTCAATTTTGAGCTCCAATAGATCCAGATCCGACCGTTGGATCGGTCTTCACTTCTGATACATCGAAGTATACATATCCGTCTATATCATATTCAAAATTGAACGGTGGATGATGCTTTTAAGGCCTCCAAACTTAAGTTCAAACATGACGGCACAACACAAAATATTTCCAGCACTTTTCAGCACAACAGAAAAACTACTTACGACCCAATCTTTGAAAAATCGTAAATCCTAAACCACTCGCTGGGTTCCTCCCAAATATTAATATGACGTACAACACTATGTCAACTATATCATTTCTAAAAGTCAAGCCCAACAGAGATCAAAAGCCTATTCAAAACTATCTCCCAAAACAGCATCCCATGCTGTTTTTCTCAAGTCAGCACATTTATAAAAACTGTATGAGGAGTCAACTTTGAAACACCATATCTCTCAAACCGTAACATGGATTCCTCTGAAATTTTAGTATGATTCACTATGCAATACCATCTATGACATATCCGAAAACCAGACAAAAAAGAGGAGTCCAACTTACCTAAATCTGGACTCCAATTCGGCTGTTCGTCACCTTACAACCCGGAAAAATTGCCTCAGCTTCAAGCATTCTTCTAGGCTGCTATGAAAGGGTTAGGATACCAATGAGGCTCTCATCAGCACATATGTATAGAGTGTAATGTAGAGAAGGGAGGGGAGACTCACAACACTACACGTATCTACAACAATCCGGTGATAACCCAACTCCAATGAAGACAAGGCGGCTTGGCTGGATGTCGGAACAACTGTCGAGGAGTCCGGTCGAGCTCCAGCGATAGCGATCGGTGACAACGACATCCTCATGGTTGTCGTCAACTACCAACATCGAGTTTGCGGAGGAGCTTCGATGTCCACTGCGTGCAAGGGCAGTGAGACTCACCGTTGGCGTGGTTGGAAGAGTTCGCGTTAGAGGAGCGTCCAGGGTGTGTTGCGCCGCGGATGAGTCGTATATGCAAGAGGTCGAAGCAAGATCCAATCATGGCTCCGGCGACGTCGAGGGCTGGTTATAAGGGAGTCTATTTCTTCCAAAGTTGATGGCCGAGAAAATATGTTGTTTGAAGTCGACTAGGGTGCGGTGGATGTGGTTGGCGACGCTGACCAGAACGAGAGAGGGAGGGGTATTTGTATTCCTGTGCGCCGTGAATACAGGAGACGCAAGATGACGGTTGAAGATGTTTTAGGGTAGCATTAATTAGGTTAGGATAATTAGGTTTAGTATTAAACGTGATTAAGGGATTATGGTTAGCTCATTGTAACGGCTGAAGTGTTGTTGGGCACAAGATGAGTTATGTGACAATTGGGCCTTATCACATGGGCCTACTAGTACAAATGGAGAATGGTTGGTATTTGGGCTGTCTTGATCCAACGAACTGTTACCCAGTAAATGTGAAATTAGGGTTTTGTTATCTGTTTAAAATTTTATGTGAGTATATAATCACATAAATGATAAAACATTTGTTGATGCATGACACTAGGCAACATGTAAAAAGATCCATGGTTTGGAATCCGGTTAAATTTGGAAAACAAAAGGAATTAAAATTCCGGACTTTACATCAGTACCCCCTTAAAATAAGTTTCGTCCCGAAACGTAGAATAAGGCGTCTAATCAGATGACTTCTATAAATAGAAGTTTCTAACCCGGTTTCTACTAAATTTTTATTCCCATTTCCTAACATGCAAGAACTACTCAATCATCATAGTTAGGCAACACATAGAAACGCAATCACTCAATCTGTAATACCCGGAATTTTTATTCCGTTTAATTCCGAATTAAATCGGACTTCGAGTCGTTGACGGTTTCCCATTCTATCTAGTATCTATTCCTTCACAAATTTCATTATTTTATGTAGAATTTAATTCACATAAAATGATAAAATTATATCAAGTTCTAATTTTTATAATTATCTATTATTTTATGTAGAATTTAATTCACATAAAATTATAGATTTATATCAAACCCTAGTTATCATAATTCATTCTTATCGATGACAAGCTGTGACGAGTTCAGGACTAAGCTGAGACGTGGCCATGACAAAGCCCGACAAACTGTGATAAACTCATTCATGGGCCTGACAAGGCCATGACGAGTTTTGACAAGGATGTGACAAAGCCAAGACAAAACTCTCAGCCCACTATAGCCTCAGTTGGCCTTCGTAACCCACAACAGCCCAGCATCCTGCGTCGCCCACAGCAGCCCAGCATCCTTTGTAGTCCAGCCAGGAGCAGCCCAAGGAAGGCACGCCAGAACGTTCAGCTCTCCCTCTCCCCATCTGCTTGTGACAGCTGCATAAATTGGATAATTAATGAGATAATTAAGGAGCTGTAACAGCCCTATATTCACGCCCAAAAGAGAGGAACTGCAATGCTTTTCTGTGCTCCAAATTCACGCCAGAAGAGAGAGAGAGAACTACAGCAGCCAGTCGTCCCTCCTTGCTCCAAATTCACGCCCAGAAGAGAGAGAGAACTAGCAGCCAGTCGTCCCTCCTTGCTCCAGATTTACGCAGCCAGACCGCTCTCCCTTGCGTCCAGATTCACGCAGCGGTTGTGGTGAGTTTAAATCCTTCGACCGTCTCTTCACCTTCTATTATGCCGTCCCTACCCATCTGAACGAGACCTTCTGCAGTGGTAGTCGAAGGATGGTTTGGACGGTCTTCAGCACAACAATGAGGACGTTCTGCACACCCTAGTCGACTCCAGGAGCACCTTTACAGCATACGTTTCTGCATACGTTCGGTTGGTCTCTCACTCCCTAGTTGTTCTCTTTCTATTCAGTCCAGTAGGTAAAATCACTAGGATGATAAGCTGGCACAACAAATAGATTAATAATGTATGCATACAAGGATGATTGCACTAGAAAAGACCTTAGGATGTTAGATTTAGGTTGATGTTTAGATGGTGCCTTGAAAGATACAAACTATGGACTTAGGGTTAGTGTAAAGGGTGAGTTATACTGATAAGTGAATTCGAACTAGAGACCTATAGGAGTGCGTTGTGGCTGTAAAGGATTTATTTTAATTGTTTCCTTCAGTTTTGAAGTTGAAGATTACCCACTGTTGTGAATCAATGTTAAAGAGTTTCGTACAAGATCCACCGTTGAATTTTTAATAGATCATAGATATATATACATAGTTTACCGTGTTAAAATTTGGGAATAAATGAACGGTCGGATTGAAAGTTATAACGTCTCAAAGTGGAGTAGTTGAGCTGTTTTTCCAGCAGTAAATTTTGACTAAGTATGGGAACATTTGTAGTGTTGTAGCCAACTTTAAAGATTTTTGTAGGAATAATGATTGAACAGTTTTAAAAAATTCTTTCTCCTATGAGTAGATTAGATATCATATATAATTTAGAAATTTATTTTATAATTTTTATAAGTTTATTTTAATTTCATATTTGGAACTGTAGTTGGACCTTAGTGACTTTTCAGGAAATAGAAAATGGGTAATTTTTCTAGTTGTTACCTAAAATCATCCTAGGGAGTAGAATATGATTAGTTAGCCTCAAGTAAGAATTTAAGTACATTTTACGGGTTTTTGAAAGTCTCGGAACCAAGGGTAAAATAGTCAATTTACCTTAAATAAACATTGTAATAACTTCTGCACATAGAATCGTACATCTTAGGAGTTTTAGACTTCTAAGTATCCAAGGAAAAGTGTTGACCCACGTGCCTCCTTTGACAGGCAACTGAGTTCCTGCAGCTACTGATTTAGTGTTTTTAAGAGAGACGATATTTAATTCTGGTAAGTCCACTGACTTACTTAGCTAGCTTCTTGCATGTGTGTGATGTGTATGAGTGGTGTGTGATAGTTAAGATAAATAACGAAACCGGAATAGGCCGACTGTAGTATATTGTATAATTGACCCAAGTGTATGATAACGGGTCGTGACATCCTCTGGCTAGCTCTTGCGAGAGTCTAGGAGGTTCCCTGCGACCAGCCCAGTCCGGTAGACGGTCACATGCATTAGTACCATTCCGCGTTGGTAAACGGGGAAAGGGGCGAGGTTTGGGAATCTCTCGTGTCACAAAATAAGTATCATTAGAAATGACGTATCACTTAATTAAAGATAATAAAAATGAATGAGTGTTGCATGGTGATTGCGTATGTTGTGTGTTTGTGATTTTACCTTTATACTTATGCATAGAATGCTAGCTAACGGTTTTATACCGCTTGTAGATGCCTTGCAGGTTAGGGAGGCGATCGAGTGATCCGGCGGTAGTGGGAAGCCGGGGTTCCGTGCATTATTGGACGGGGCTGTTATATTTTATTTTATGACTATTGAGACTGATGTTGGTATTTCCGGTTTTGAGACTTGGCTGTATTGTTTTTAGAATTTGGATTCTTTTTATTTCGCTCATGTTATAAAACTCTTTGTTTTGCCTTTTTATTTGTGTCGTGTTGTAAGGTCCGATGAAGTTGTTGTCAAGCTAAGGTCCGGGCCCATTGTGAGGTCCCAACTCGTAGCATTTCGAGTCCTCTAGGATTCATGGTGTTACACAATCCCACGTATAATCACAAGAGTCACACAAAACCACATCTGAACACTAACTCGTCGGTATATAAGTAGCCGCTAACTCCGCAAAGAACTTGCGATAACTACGTCTAATGCTCTCCTATGTCTCCTAAGTAACCTCATCGGCTCATCGTCCAATGACCTGCCCCGGGTTCCCTATGTATTCCTTTTACTGTTACACATGATCACTGGGTGTACACCCTCTAGTATGGGTTTAAGTGCTAGTAGGTTACTAACATCCCAATCTTCTTTACGATCTCGCAAGCTTGCGCTCCTTGACTTACTTCCAGTTACTCTTGGTGACTTTCCGAAAAGGACCGCATTACTTTACTTCCTTTCATTAAATCTAACTGCTCCCGGATTTTCGGAAGATCCTGACTATTGCTTCTGAAATAATGATATGAAACATCTCTCGACACTTTATTAAGTCTAATGCTCCTTTTAATATCCCTCACTTGGTTTTGTCTTCCTAATATAAATCAGTCGGACCATTCCTCACATAATGACTCAACACCTATATCTTGTTAGGCTTTCAACTTGTTGACATCCAAAGTCACACCCCCAGTGGGGGGATGTCATAAAGATCTCTAATTCCTTAACTTGAGGTAGTAGATATAATGTCATTGGCTTCCTGATCTACGGGTTATGGGCCCACCACGTTTCCATTACGGTATCTTGAGCAATTTGTTGCCTCCCATACTCATAATGGTGTCCTCCGTGATTCCGGATGATTTACCAGTCTTTCGCTCATAATTTCCTTTCTTTTAGCGGTAAGGTACTCTCAAACCGACCGTCATTTAAGGATGATTCACGATAGTGCGATAAAAGCTTGTACTCTAGCCGTGTGTAATGGTTGTCCAAACCTTGGGATAAATTGTCCGTATTTGTTGAAACTCTGGTCCATGACCCTCATTGGATTTCACCATTGCTCTAGGAACTCCTCAGCAGAATAACTCACCGGTTATGCCTCATTGGAGGTATTGGAACGTGCAGTCTTAGAATTTCCCGGAATTCACATAGCCCTCATCAAAACTCTACTCACTACTTGTCAAGACTACTCAATGTGGTTATCCTTCTGCAGTTCTTTTGACCTCCCACTTAGGAGTATATCACGTTGGCCTACAAGTCATTACCATGACTTATTTACCATCTTGACATGGAGTTTTCTGGTTGTGGTAGTCAATACATACTTCTGGTTGTAGGGCGTGATTTTGGGGAGACATAATGTGCAGCTTGGAGGTGAAGTGTTCCTTATATACTCTTGGGGAATTTTTGAAAACCACGGGCGTGGTTTTGACCTTGGAATCTGGGCCGGCCGTAGTTCTTTTTATTTTTTCTCTCGACATGTTTTTCCACGGGTTAAAATAGCAAACCACGACCGTGGTTTCTGATTTTTGCCCGTGGAATCTCCTTTTACATCCTTAATTGACAATTTTTACTTTGTTCTTGTGTTCGTTGAATCTTTTTGGAGATTTACTAGTTCTTGCCATCCAAAGACACAAGAAAAACCGGAAACGAACCAACGAAAAACGACAAAACAAACTATCTACTCTAATTTATGGAAAAATGGAAATAAAACAATATCTTGGATTACCTCCCAAGAAGCGCTTTGTTTAAGGTCCATGGCTAGACCAATCCTTTTTCTGCTCAAGTGAACAGGATAGGTGCAATCCCCTCAATCTGACTCTCTGGTGTGTACTCCTTAAGTCGTTGTCCATTGTCCTTGAAAGCTCCACATTGTTCACCCCATACTTCAACTGCACCATGGGGAAAAACATGTTTAATTACAAATTGTCCAGTCCAACGAGACTTCAACTTACCGGAAAATAGACAAAGTCGGGAATTGAAGAGAAGGAAAAGATCTCCTTCTTTCAAGTCCTTCGGAATGATGTGCTTGTCATGCCACTTCTTCGTCCTTTTTTGTAAATCCGTGCATTCTCATATGCATTTAAGCAGATCTCTTCCAACTCATTGATGTAGAGAAGGCATTTCTCTCCAGCCTCCTTGATATCAAAGTTCAGCCACTTAATTGCCCAATAAGCCTTGTGCTCTAGCTCAACAGGGAGAAGACATGACTTCCTATACACAAGATTCTATGGTGTAGTGCCATTAGGAGTCTTGAAAGCTGTCCTGTACACCCAAAGTGCATCATCCAACTTTTTGACCAATCTTTCCTCGTTCTAGAGAAAGTTTTCTCTAGAATGGCCTTGATATCTCTATTGGAAATTGCCACCTGCCCGCTAGTTTGAGGATGATAGGGAGTTGCGATCTTACGAGTCACCCCATACTTCGCTAGTACAGCTTCAAACTTACAGGCCGTGAAGTGCGTTCCTCCATCACTAATGATGGTTCATGGCGTCCCAAACCTTGGGAAGATCGTTCTATTAAAGAACTTCACTACCACCATAGCATCATTAGTGGGAGAAGAACCACTTCGGAATTCCTCACTAAAGTCACGAGATGATGCTCTAAATAAGAGAGAGAGCTGAAGCGCGTGCTAGACAAGATTTACTTCAATCCGACATGGCCGAATTACGAGAATCCGTTTGGCGGATAAATGAAGAAAAAGAAAGAGAAGCTAGAGTCGTAATTAATCCACCGGCACCAGTTGTTGTGCCACCACCTGCACCTCACCTTCCGGCGAGGTTTGAGAGAGTTGATACGCTTGTCGGAATACCACAAACACTTGGTCAAAGAATGGATCCCGTTCAATAACACGCCGCCCGGACATTGTAACACATCCGGCTGATCAAGATTATGAATTTCGACCTCAAGTTATTACTATGATCCTCCAAAGTCAATTCGGAGGATTGGAGATGGCATCTCCACATCAACACTTGCAAAATGAAGAAATTCTCATGGAGAATTTGAAGCCTTCAAGAGTGGGGAATAACAACTATAAGTTGCTTCCTTTCTATTTTTCTTTGATGGATAAGGGGCTTGCATGGTACCAATCACTTCCATCCGGAAGAGTTAACACATGGGAGGAGATGATTTCGGAATTCCTCACCAAGTTTTTCCTCCGTCAAAAACAACGGAGTTGAGAGGTAAATTAAATGCGTTCATTGTGAAAGACAATGAGAGCTTATTTAAATCATGGGAGAGATTCAATGACCTTTTATTGGATTGCCCTCATTATGGGATTCCAAAACTTGAGATGCTGGAAATTTATTTCAATGGTTTGCATGAGGAAACTCAATTCAAACTTCAATCCCTTTCTGGTGGAAAGTTTATGGATATGAGAGTGGATGATGTATGGGACCTTGTTGAGAAGCAAGCTCAAATTATTGAAAAATATTCCCACTAGAGGGTTGATGATATAAATTGAAGATCCGGAGTTTAAGAGCACATCCTTACTTCCTCAAGAGTTGCTCAACTCACCACTCTAATTAATGAAGTCAAAGGTTTGAAGGAGCTTTTGAAGACACAAACACTAGAACAAAAGCAAGATGTTGGCTGTGTAGGAAGAGGAAATTATCAAGGGCAAAGGAACAACAACAACAATTACAATAACAACAACAATGTTCGATCCAAAAGGTGTGTGCGCAAAAAGTTTTAAATTTATATCCAAGAGTAATGCCTAACAATAGCGAACCCGAAGTGTGCGGATCAATTGTAGTAAAGGCTGATATTCCAAAGTCAATCTCAAGGGATTAGTGAGAACAAAGCAGCAAAGCAATCTAACTTGTAAAGCAAGGAAAGCATCAAGGTAAAGAATATAGATGTAAGAATAATTGGGAATGCGGATTTTAGAGATCCAAGTATAAGGTTGTGGTGTTCGATTCAAGATGTCTAAAAAATGTGTAACGGACAGAGTTGGATAGTAAAGGTATATGATATAAGTTAGGATATCTTATGGTGATGTTCCAACACCCTTTTGTCTCACCCAAAAGTTCTACTAAACAGATGTTGAGTCTTGTGAAGAAAAGGATCTAATTGAATGATTATACTCTCAATACCAAACCAACCAAACCCAAGGAAGTCAAAAGGAAGCACAAGGTAAAGGCTATGACATAGTCCACCTTAATAGAGGGGTTTGAATCCTCTATTACCTATAACTAGGAAATACTTACTACCAAGCAAGGCTCTGGGTTAGAAATGCTCAACAAGGTTAGGATTTATCAGCCTTCGACATTGGTTAAAGGTAAAAGAAAAACGTGCGAAACAAAGGAAACCACGGCTGAATCTTAGGAAACCACGGGCGTTGTTCCTTAAGAACAGACAATGGAAAATCTTCTGCGAGGGTTTCGACTCACAACTCTCAGGGTCCGATCTGTGAAGCTTTAATCTATCATCATCTAAACCAAAACCATCAACCCTTCACCCCAGAATTGCGGGGGGGGGGGGGGTTAGCCAAGAATCGTGATCATAATCAATTCAAGATTATGGGAAGAAATAAAGAGCAGCATGTAACCAAGAAAGACACAAAGAAGAACAATGATATCTCAAAAATCAATCTCCAAATTTCAATAACTGAATCAAACGATAAGTAATATAAGTATTTCTGTTCTCAAAAGACAATAACCAATACCCTAAAAAAATCTCACAAATATCTCCAATCTCAAAGTTGTAATCTAAAACCCCTTCAATCTCCATCCAATGATGAAGCAAGAGAATCTCGAACGTGGAGCGATCCGTAAATCCTAAGTATAGAAGTGAATCCAAGTTGTAGTGTGTAAAGCGTTTCAAGCGTCCCTCTAAAATGCAGTCGTCGACCCTCTTGTATAGAATAAAATTAGGTCTAAAAGCTCCCTCCTTTGCTTTGCTGACGTGGCAATAACAAAACGACTTTTCCCAAAGAAAACCACGGGTGATGTCATCAAAACCACGGCCGTGGTTTGTGTCGTGATTACTCTCGACCTAGGAAATCAGCATTAACTCTCTTTTTCTGAGTCGCCTGAAACCGTGATGCCCATACCATGACTCGTTAGGAATATCGCTCAATCCGACTTTGGCAAGACACAAACACCCGGCTATGTTAATGGTGTCGAGTTACTCATCGTCATGATTGACTTCCCCAAATCTATTTTTTAACACATTCATCACTTTCAACTTCAAACTTCACAACTTTTACAAAATTGGACCCTAATTCCCGGATAGGTATAGAGGAGGCAAAATATATACATGAGGAGCTAGAAGGTGAATCAAGAAGAAGAGAGGAATGAAAATCAAAGTGCCTTAATCATATCAATAAGAAGTGCAAGAAACTTATAAAGCGGTTTCAACCTTCAATTTCTCAACATGATTTAGATCAAATTCCAAATTATCAAACTCGCAAGAAAAATCAACAAAACATTCAAATCCTTCAAAAATCACAATTTAATTTAACCACATAAAAATCATCAAAAATTCATTCCACAAGTAATTTTCTTTATTGAAGACTTTTCAAATCCTAGAAGCACAAATTTTTTAAAATTTTAAATTTTTCTGATTTTCAAAGCCATAAAATACAAAGCAATATCGAAAAATGTGACAGGGATAACGAAAATGCAAAGTACAATGGACATAGATCAAAGCAAGTATCATAGAGTTATTACAGACCTTGTTTCTCAATCACCCCATACCAGAACTACACAGTGTCCCCAATGTGCAATAAAAGAAAGAAAAGTACAAGAAACTCAGAAAGTCTGAATAAACCGATAGGGATGGAACGTCATCATCGAAGTGGCGGTGGAAAAAGATACCATGAGGGGTCATAGGGACGACCAAACTAAGCCTGGTAGAGATCTCGCATCAACCTCTGACCCTCCTCTATGACTCCAAGATGGCTATCCATGCGCTCCATGGTAGTGGTAATGCCGTCCATCTACGGCTGCAACCCGGAAACCCATCGGGCGTTTCATCGAACCAAGTAACGTGCTCACATGTGTTGGCGCGACACTAGGAAGGGCTAGCGTAGGGTCGGGGAGTTGTAGACCTCCTAGGAGGGTCATGATACTTTCCCATGGGTGGAAAATCAGGTGGCGGCTCCAAAAAGCTGCCATAGTCACCCTCATATCTTAACTCACTAGGACCAACATCCGTCCTAGTGTTCATATCCTCTAGGCCATGTCCTCCATCCGCCTCAGCTGCGGCATCATCCTCATCAACATTGGGACCTCCCCTGTCAGCATGCCTCGGCTCAAAAGTCAACTTCCAATTATAGGGGTTCCGAATGGAGTAATCTTACTTCCACGGACTCCCCTCCCACTCTTGCCCTCCCAGGGCACAACAACATCTGGTGTACCTCTGTGACGAGGAATCAGAATAACCCTAGTATAAAATCTCTCAAGTCCAAGAGGTCTAGCCTCAACGGCTAGCTCACAAGAAGAATAATCCACCTCCAATTGTCGAGCAATGTGGGTCACAATCCCACCAACACAAATATCACCCTCGCCTTGTTCTTTATCTTCCTAAGGCTATCAGCTAACATGGTGGCACAATCTGGAGTAGTACTGCTGGTCATACAATATTGGATGTAAAGCTCATTGGATTTTAGCTTCTGGGGGGGTCTCAGTCCTAGGGAAGAGACACTTGGACATGATCCTATGTGCAAGCTTGAAGGATATTTTGTAAATCAACTTCTCCTTTGAGTCGGCCGGATTCCATCTATAAGTTGAGCTTACTATCATGGTGATACTCTTATAGAAATCGCTAGTCTTAGTATGCCTAGAAAAGGCCCCATGTGTAGTCTTTAAACCCAAACAGCTTAGCAAACCTCACTACCGACATAGCATAGTTTAGGTTCATCATCTAGAACTTCACAATTCTCTCTCTAGCATCATGGTCGAAGGAACTAAGAAAATCCATGGTCAACTCCTCGTAAGCATGTTCCCAAATGGCTATGAAGGTCCTAAGCCCAACTCTATCAACCATCATGTTCAGATAATCAAGGACATTCATACAATCAAGCTCCTTAGCCACTAAGGACCAAGGTGCTACTATGGTACAAGGTTGGATGTTGTTGTAGGCATCCTTAAAATCCTATAAGATGCCAGGAAGTCAAGGTGGGTGTGGTGGTTGTGGAGGATGGAAGGAAGAGCCTTTGCCCTTACCAAATAGATTTCGGCCACTACGACGAAGACCGTCCATATTTGGCAATAATACGGGCTGTTCTTCAGAAACCATGGCCGTGGTTTCCAAGATCGGGCCGTGGAAATCGTCGATTTCCCTCAATACCCTAAATTCAACAATTTCTTCCTCACAAAGCAGTCCTAGACTATCTCCATGTTCCAATTCGTTAGTTCTCTAGAAAAATCTTGAGCAAAATGGAAGAAATCAACCCAAGATCAAGGAAGAAGAAAAAACCTAGGGTTTGGATCGAAAAATCTAAATGGCCGTCGATTCTCTGCAATTCCGTGTTGTTTGAGCACTAAATATTTAAGAGGGTCTGATTTGCTTGCGTTTTTGTGAAAGAGTCGTTCGAAACGATCAAAGAACGGGAGATTATGCACCGGCGAACCGAAAATGGTGTTTACGGTGTAGGGCGTGAATTTGGGGAGACATAATGTGCAGCTTGGAGGTGAAGTGTTCCTTATATACTCTTGCAAAATTTTTGAAAACCGCGGGCGTGGTTTTGACCTTGGAATCTGGGCCGGCCGCGGTTCTTTTTATTTTTGCTCTCAACATGTTTTTCCACGGGTTAAAATAGCAAACCACGACCGTGGTTTTTGATTTTTGCCCGTGGAATCTCCTTTTACATCCTTAATTGAAAATTTTGACTTTGTTCTTGCGTTCGTTTTTGTTCTTGCGTTCGTTGAATCTTTTTGGAGATTTCCTAGTTCTTGCCATCCAAAGACACAAGAAAAACCGGAAACGAACCAACGAAAAACGACAAAACAAACTATCTACTCTAATTTTGGAAAAATGGAAAGAAAACAATATCTTGGGTTACCTCCCAAGAAGCGCTTTGTTTAAGGTCCATGGCAAGACCAATCCTTTTTCTGCTCAAGTGAGCAGGATAGGTGCAATCCCCTCAATCTGACTCTCTGGTGTGTACTTCTTAAGTCGTTGTCCGTTGACCTTGAAAGCTCCACATTGTTCACCCCATACTTCAACTGCACCATGGGGAAAAACATGTTTAATTACAAACGGTCCAGTCCAACGAGACTTCAACTTACCGGAAAATAGACAAAGTCGGGAATTGAAGAGAAGGAAAAGATCTCCTTCTTTCAAGTCCTTTGGAATGATGTGCTTGTCATGCCACTTCTTCGTCCTTTTTTGTAAATCCGTGCATTCTCATATGCATTTAAGAGGATCTCTTCCAACTCATTGATGTAGAGAAAGCATTTCTCTCCAGCCTCCTTGATATCAAAGTTCAGCCACTTAATTTCCGAATAAGCCTTGTGCTCTAGCTCAACAGGGAGAAGACATGACTTCCTATACACCAGATTCTATGGTGTAGTGCCAATGGGAGTCTTGAAAACTGTCTTGTACGCCCAAAGTGCATCATCCAACTTTTGTGACCAATCTTTCCTCGTTCTAGAGAAAGTTTTCTCTAGAATAGCCTTGATATCTCTATTGGAAATTGCAATCTGCCCGCTAGTTTGAGGATGATAGGGAGTTCCGATCTTGCGAGTCATCCCATACTTCGCTAGTAGAGCTTCAAACTTACAGGCCGTGAAGTGCGTTCCTCCATCACTAATGATGGTTCGTGGCGTACCAAACCTTGGGAAGATCGTTCTGTTAAAGAACTTCACTACCACCATAGCATCATTAGTGGGAGAAGAACCTTTTCGACCCATCTTTAAACATAATCTACAACCAGAAGTATGTATTGATTACCACAAGATCGACCCATCTTGAAAAATTGTAGATGTTACACCTTGCAGGCTGACTTTAAGAGGTTTCTCCCAACTCTTTCCAAATTCTTGTTGGTGTTCTTGGGGGACATTAGATTAGATACATCAAGCCTTAGATCTTGAGTTACTTTTGAGAGGTTTTTAGTTAGATTCTTGTGGTATCTTGTAAGATCTAACTTAGAGGTGACCTTGAAGTGTTGTAAGACTTGTGTGAACTCCAATCCAACTGAGTTACATTTGCTTGCATTTCTCTTATCTCATTATCTTACTATGGATTGCATGCATGCTTGTATGATTGATTTTAACTTTGAAATGTATGTTGTTGGATGAATAGTTGTGATTCCAGGGTGAAGGATAGATGGTTATGGCTTGGATGATGATAGGATGGACTTTCATGTTAGCTTAGGATGATTTGTGTTCCAAAACCTAACTCATGATGAAATCTCAGCCTGTTCTTCATGGTATTTTGGCCAAGATCCTCATGATCCACCCGAAATTGTTCTTATGTTCTCTGTTTGTTAATAAATCTATATGTTAGGATTTTAGATTGTTTGAATCCTAGTTTTTATTGAGCTTAATCTAGCTTAGGGTGACCTATGTTAGCAAACTAAGTGAGAAATGAGACTTACCCTATAATTTCTGCTCTTACGTATGGAAGATGATGAACTCTAGGTAGTAGAGGTCTCAAAAGCCTCTATTGGATTGAGTGTGCTAAGATGGTTGCTTAAGACTTACCTTTTTCGAGGCTTACCCGGTAAGGAGGGGTTTGACCCTTAGGTAGTGGTCCTGTTTGTGTAGAATTCCCAACCTTGAGACGTACCCAGAACACCCTTTCCCGAACAACCGCAGTTTGTCCTTAGATTTTTAGAAGCTTGAGTCCAATGCCATAACCGGAAATCTTGATCTCTAGAATCTGCTTCTCTTACTTTGATCATATATCTAGTGTTTGTGTGTTTGTTTGCTTAATAGTCTTGCATGATCTTTGATGACATGAACTATATACCATTAGAATCATGCATATTGTAGAGGTTTACCTCGATTTACTTTGCATTTAGAGGGAACTTGTGTATGTTTTATGTTTCATTCAATTATATTACGGAAATAGAGGTCTACACGATTTTCGGTTGAATTTTAGGTAAATTGAGTGGATTTGGAAGCAAAAGTGGAGCAATGAGAATCTAAGGTCATTAGGGAAGCTAAAGGAGTCTTAGAGGAACCACAAAGAGCAAAGGAGTTGCGTAAAAGAAGCATAAAGGGAGGAAGTAAACAAGCCAAGAGACGAGCATTCTCTGTTGAAGAAAATCATGCCATTTACTACATAAATCGGACGATTTATCTCCTTAAAAATCGAACGGTTTTGTGTATAAATCGGCTAGCTCGATTTTCTTTGTTTTCGGCCCAATGGTAAAGACGACTCAAAGCCCATCACTTTTAGGCTAGAGAAGCGTTTTGCCAAGCGGCCCATTAGCAAGAAACTATAGGTTGGAACTCTAGGAACGAAAACGGGAGGGCCGCAGCGGAAACTCTTTACACGTTTGTGAGAGATTGAAGATTATTGGAGAGGGATTGAAGCAATATTGCCGGGAAGTCAATCTTGATCATATTTGTGAGATTCCTTGTTTCTATTGCGATATTTGTGGTTTTTGAACACAATATTGAGATGATTGAGAGATACATTGATTGGTTTTGAGATTAGTTTACAGAATTGAAAGTTATTGAGTTTTTATTCAAGATTCGGGTTTATTTGATTTATTCACTCATTCTTAAATTTGATTTCATTTTGAAAATAGTTGGCTAAAACCATTGTGATTTTGGGGAGAATAGTTGATGATTGAGGCTTAGCTAATGATAGACTGAACTCATTCAACCAATTGGACCCTGAGAGTTTAGATTTTAACTTTGCGACAACAGGAAAATCGGGCTGTTCTTGAAGGAAATCGGCCTATTTAATGATGAACAGCACGATTTATTTCCCTGACGATCTTTAATTGATTTAATCTTTAACCAAAGTTAATCCTTGCCTAAATCCCAACCTTGCTTAACCTTTTTAACCTCTATTTAGGTGTATAAAGAGACTTCAATCTTGATTCTACATTTAATAGATTAAGATTACAAGATTTGGGTAATAGAGAGACTCAACATCCTTTATTAAGGTTTTAAGTGTGCTTTCTATCTTTACCTTGGAGAGTCATATCCTGGGGTTTTGGATAGCTAGTTTGTGTGTAATTCTTGTCCTTAGATCTTTCTATATTGCAGCCTCAACAACCCTTATAGGGAGAACCTTTGGATTAGACAAATAGGTTTCGGAACTTCATCGTACGATATCTACCTTTGAAACACATAACCTTGGCAATATAAACTCTGTCCTTTGATCTTTAGAAGTGTCTTGAATAGAAAGCCGCAGTCGGATACTTGAATCCTTGGAATCATTTCCTCCTTTATAAATCACAAAAAGCTTTTGCACTTTGCTAGATAACTGAATTCGATTTTATTCTCACCAAATCCCTGAGTTCGACTCTGGAATTTCTTACCTTGCTACAGTTGATCCGTACACTGCGGCTTCGCTTTGCTTTGAGTTCTAGATATAAATTTAAGACTTTGACGCACACACTTTTGAGCGAACAAGTTTTTGGTGCCGTTGTTGGGTATTTGGTCTAGACCAAATTCGGTTTTCGGTTGTCTAGCTTGAGAGCTCTTGCTCTTGTGATTTGATTAGTCTACTTGAGTGATCTTTCCAGGTTCTTTAGGTATATGTGAAAGACTAGATCCACTAAAGATCTAGTTCCTTTCGATCCCGAATTGGAGAAAATTTTAAGAAGGAAGTTGAAAGAATGGAAAAGAGAAGGAAGATGTCTATGTTCCTCCTCCCGCCTACAAACCACCTCTACCTTTTCCTCAATCTAGAGCGCGGGTACGCCTAGATAAACACTTCGGTAAGTTTATTGAACTTATGAATAAGCTGCATATTAATATACCTTTTATGGATGCAATTTTAGGTATGCCAGCTTATGGGAAATTTTTCAACGAAATCCTCTCTAACAAGAGGAAGTTAGAAGACATTGGAGAAGTTACGATGAGCACGGAGTCATCCGAACTCATCAAGACTATGACAGAGAATATGCCACCTAAGCTGTGTGATCCGGGATCATTTTGCATATCCATCACCTTAGGAGAGGTTACTTATGATGCACTTTGCGACCTTGGAGCAAGTGTGAGCATCATACCACTTGCTTTATGCAAGGCGGTTGGTCTAGGAGAGCCTAGACCGGTAAAGATAACACTTTACATGGCCGATCGTTCCACCACTAAGCCAGTTGGGATAATAGAAGACATTCCTGTAAAACTCGGTAAGTTTTACATTCCTATAGATTTTGTTGTTCTTGGCATCCCTGTAGATTATCTAGTTCCCATCATTCTTGGGAGACCATTCCTTGCAACATCCGGACGCATGGTAGATTGCAAGAATGGATAGCTATTCTTCAATATAGGTGAAGAGAAAGTGGAGTTCGTACTCTCCTCTTTAATCAAAGAGCCAGCCTTGAGAGAAGATGTTTTTAACATCTTTGATGAAGAAGAGTCTAGAGAGGTGGTAAGTTCAATCCTAATGAAAGACCCACTTCAAAAGGTTCTTAGTATGAGCATCATGAAGGAAGGAGTAGAGCATGATTGTGATGATGAGGTAAAAGCATTAGAAGATGTGAAGGAAGAACCAGGAGAAGGATTTGAAGATTTAGAATTAACCCCGGAAACTATGAAAAAAATCGATTTTTGACAACATGAAGAAAAATCGACCTAAAAATCGGACGATTTTCATCACAGGGGGTCGATTTAGCGATGAATTCTCCGGTTTCTACAAACTTGACTGCAGTTATTCTCAACTCTAATAGTGCGCCTTCCCCAACCTTCAGAGGCTTCTCCGATGACATTAGAAGGTCATGAAGCATCAATCAAAGCACCTCCTTCATTGGAATTGAAGCCCCTTCCTACACACTTAAGGTATGCATTCATTGGCACTAACTCTACGTATCCGGTTATAGTTAGTGCGAAACTGAATGATGATGAATTAGAGAAGCTTATGAATGTTCTAAGGCAATATAGGAGAGCATTAGGCTATACTTTTGATCATTTGATAGGCATTAAACCTTCTCTATGTATGCATAAAATCTTAATGGAAGAGGATTACAATCCTTCACGTCAACCTCAAAGACGGTTAAATCCGATCATGAAAGAGGTCGTGAAGAAAGAAATCCTTAAGTTACTTGATGCATGTATCATCTTCCCTATTTCCGATAGCAAGTGGGTGAGTCTAGTACAGGTAGTACCAAAGAAAGGAGGCATTACCATTGTTGCCAACAAAAATAATAAACTTATTCCCACAAGGACAGTTACGGGGTGGAGAATGTGCATCGACTACCGTAAGCTGAACGTGGCCACTAGGAAGGATCACTTTCCCCTTCCTTTTATTGATCAGATGTTGGAAAGGTTAGCACAACACTCTTACTTTTGTTATCTAGATGGCATCCTTCTATAAGCGAACGTGCCCTTGGGGTACGTTCGTTTATAGAAGGATGCCATTCGGCTTATGCAATGCTCCAGCACCTTTCAGAGGTGTATGATGGCAATCTTCTCAGAATATGTAGAGAATATCATGGAAGTATTCATGGACGACTTTTCGGTATATGGTTCTTCCTTTGATAACTGTCTTTCTAACCTTTCATTAGTTCTTAAGAGATGTGAAGATACTAACCTAGTTTTAAACTGGGAGAACTGTCATTCATTGTCACCGAAGGAATTGTGTTAGGTCATCTAGTATCAAATAGAGGAATAGAGGTTGATAGAGCTAAGATAGAGACTATTGAGAAGCTACCTCCTCCATCCTCTATGAATGGAATTAGAAGCTTTTTAGGACATGCAGGCTTCTATAGGAGATTTATAAAGGATTTTTCTAAGATTTCAAAACTCTTAACTAATCTTTTAATAAAAGATGCAACTTTCGAATTCTCGAAAGATTGACTCTTCCTTTCGAGGTCATGTGCGACGCAAGCGACGTCGCTATAGGAGCCGTACTCGGACAGAAGAAAGATGGTCGCACTCACGCCATCTACTATGCTAGCAAGACGCTAGACGAGGCTCAATCCAATTATGCCACTACGGAAAAGGAACTTTTAGCTGTAGTTTATGCTTTTGAAAAATTCCGTTCCTATCTTGTAGGTGCGAAGGTGATTGTCTATACAGACCATTCAACAATCCGCTACTTGTTCACGAAGAAGGATGTGAAGCCAAGGCTTCTAAGATGGATCTTACTCTTACAAAAGTTTGATTTGGAGATCCGTGACAAGAAGGGCTTGGAAAACTCAGTTGCTGACCATCTTAGTCGTCTTCCACGCCTCACCGACGAGATGGATGAACTTCCTATAGACGACTCGTTCCCTGACGAACAACTACATGAGATTGAAGAGTGTCTTCAACACATCTCAAAAGGTAATGATCCATTGTTTGCTGACATTGTAAATTACCTTGTTTGTCAGGAGATTCCCCCCGGGCTTTCATATGCTCAAAGAAAGAAGTTCTTTAAGGACGTCCGACACTTCTATTGGAACGAACCTCTTCTCTTCAAAAAAGGTCCCGATGGCATATACAGAAGATGCATTCCACAAGATGAGGTGGAAAGTGTCATCCGCCATTGCCACTATCTACCATGTGGAGGACATGCTAGTTCCCACAAGACTTGTGCTAAGGAACTTCGTTCCGGTTTCTTTTGGCCTACCTTATTCAAAGATGTGCAAAAATATGTTGTTGCTTGTGATGCTTGTCAAAGGCCAGGTAATATTTCTAGGAGGAATGAGATGCCTCTCAACAACGTACAAGAAGTAGAGATCTTTGATGTATGGGGAGTAGACTTTATGGGACCTTTCCCATCCTCTATTGGAAACCAATACATACTCCTAGCCGTAGATTATGTCTCAAGATGGGTTGAGGCAATCACTTCTCCTACTAATGATGCAATGGTAGTGGTGAAGTTCTTCAATAGAACGATCTTCCCAAGGTTCGGAACTCCCCGAACCATCATTAGTGACGGAGGAACGCATTTCACGGCCCGTCGATTTGAGACTCTATTGGCTAAGTATGGAGTGACCCATAAGATAGCTACATGTTACGCTAAGATTGTGACACGCAAAAGTCTAAAATTTATAACTCGATATATTTTTCCTAACTCCTAGCAAACCCACAGTGTATGGGTCATTTTGTAGTAAGGATAGTATTCCAAGGTCGAACACAAAGACTAAGGTGAAATTGAATCAAATAGTGACTAAGGATAGTGTTGATCTAGGCTAAGAAAAGAGAAAGGAATAAAGAAATGAAAATCTCAATGTTTTTGGATTGGTTTTATGGTGATCAATCAAGGATCACAAATCATGCAAGAATTAACAAACTACTAAGCTACCCACACAAATAAGCAAACACAAACACGAGATAGGTAATCTGTTATGCTCAGGATGTGATACGCAATAGGCTTTAAATTTATACTCGTTATATTTCTCCTAACTCCTAGCGAACCCGCAGTGTACGGGACGTTTGTAGTAGGGATAGTATTCCGAGGTCGAACACAAAGACTAAGGTGAGATTGATTCGATTTATGATTAAGTTTAGTGAAAATCTAGGTTGTAGAAAAGAGAGAGAAATAAAGAAATGAAAACCTCAATGTTTTTGGTTGGTTTTTAGGTGATCAATCAAGGATCACAAATGATGCAAAGTAAACAATCAACTAAGCTGACGAATCAACACAAACAAACAAGCTAAACACGAGATATGAATCAAGAGAGAAAAGCGGATTCTAGGGGTTGGAAGTTCCGGTTATGGTATAGGACTCAAGCTATCTAATCATCCTTGGATTAACTATGATATGTTGGGAGTGAGTGTTTCTAGATTGGGATCAATCACCGGGTAGGTCTCATTGTCCACTAGTCCATCCCTAAGGTCTCATTACCGGGTAAGTCTCTAAGAACCTAAGGGGTGGAATTCTATACAAACCGGATTGTTACCTAGGGATCTAACCTATCCTTACCGGGTAAGTCTCGAAAGGGTTAGTCCTAAACAACTATCCTAGCACACTTAGTCCAATGGCGGCTTATGAGGCTCACCACTACCTAGGGTTTGTCATCTTTGAAATCTAAGAGTAAGAATCACCGGGTAAGTCTCTTCTAACACTTAGTTGCTACACTAGGTCACCCTAGGGTAGATTTTACTCAACAAACACTAGGATTTCAACATTCTAACAATCTAAAGCTAGATCCATCGAACCAGGGAGAATCACGGGCTGTTCTACCAAGTCCACGGCCGTGGTCTGGCAAGAACAAACCGTGGACTCCAACAGAGGCTACGTCCAAGTAAGTGACTCATCCAAGGGCAAATCTAAGTCCATCCTATCATAGTCCTAGCCATAACTATCCTTTCCTTACCCTAGAATCACATCTATTTAGCCTATAACATTCATCATAACAATCGAAATCATCAAACATAAAATCATGGCTTCCATTTGCAAGATAATGAAGAGAAAGAGATGAACAAGTGAAGTAAACAAAACCAAGCTGAAAGTAAGATTAAAATGACTCACAACCCTTCCAAAAGAAGGTTTAGATGGTTCATATAACTCGAGAAATCGATTCCGAAATTCTTCACTACAAAAGCTATCAAGGTCTAACAATGGTGTGTTCTTCTCCTTCCTCTCCAATGGAGCTCTTCTTCCTCCTCCAATGGTGGCTTCTCCAAAGAATCTTCTTGTTGAGAGTGTATGTGGAATTGGATGGTGGAATGGAAGATGAAAGATGCTCTCTCAGCCAATGCAGGACCACTTTTATACTACAACTTTGCAAGAGCTGGCCAAGAGATCGTGTGTAAGAACTAGCATGTAATTTTGACTTTCAATACTCAATCCATTCTAGGCAAGCATCATGATCACAAATCATTCATGGGTTTCAAGAGAAGTACTTCAAGTCCACATATGCCATACATAAATTTGACATATAAGGCTATCCATAGCCAATCCACAAGACAAGATTCATCATTAGGGTCATATCCAAGCCTAGAAAGCACAAAAAAAATTTTAAATTTTCTGAATTTTTATGGGATTTTCGAAATGAATATATACAATGCAAGACATGTGAAAATATTAAATTACTCTAGATGCTCATCATGTAAAGGATCATGCAAACCCCACCCCATACTTAGAAACACATTGTCTCCAATGTGTAAATGAAGTAAAGAAGAGTGAAAGAAGGTTCTCACTATGTAAAATGGTTTTCTAATGGTATTTGGGATTTTTCAAGTGGAATTGATGGTGGATGATCCTATCAACAATGGTAGAGAGCTCTAAGTTTTCATCAAGGCGTCGGGACCCGCGCTAGGCACCGCTAGCCGTCCAAGTTCCGCGTCCGCTCCACCCATAGTTGATGAGGGTTCATCATCATCATTCACATGCCATGCGAGGCTTCCGATGCTACCAAGACTCTAGCATACACACAAAACACACCAAACACACACAAAAACAGAATAATCAAAAACGAAAACAAAATGAAAAAGGGAAAACGTTACCAATGGGTTGCCTCCCACCAAGCGCTTCTTTAAGGTCATTAGCTTGACCAAACTCGGGGGCGTCTCATTCTAGGTGAAGTGGGGCAATCATATCCACCGGAGCACCGGAGACATACTTCTTCAACCGGTGCCCATTCACCTTGAAATCTCCACAATGCTCCCCTCCTATCTCAATAGCTCCATGGGGGAAGATCTTCTTCACCACGTATGGCCCGGTCCATCTTGATTTTAGCTTTTCGGGGAAGAGCCGCAGCCTTGAGTTGAAGAGAAGGACAAGGTCTCCTTCACACAACTCCTTCGGGATGAGGCGCTTGTCATGCCACCGTTTGGTCCTCTCCTTGTAGATCCGGGCATTCTCATAGGCTTCCAACCGGATTTCCTCAAGAGCGTTCAAGTCAAGCAACCTCTTTTCTCCCGCCTCCATGAGGTCAAAATTTAGCCACTTAATGGCCCAATAAGCTCTATGCTCCATCTCTACCGGAAGGTGGCAAGACTTGCCATAGACTAACTTGTAGGGAGTGGTGCCAATTGGTGTTTTGAAAGCGGTTCTATATGCCCACAAGGCATCATCGAGCTTCATAGCCCAATCCTTTCTCGTCCTAGAGACCGTCTTCTCAAGAATTCCCTTTATCTCCCGGTTGGAGATCTCCACTTGACCACTAGTTTGGGGATGGTAAGGTGTTGCCACCTTATGAGTCACCCCATACTTAGCAAAAAGTGCCCCAAAGTTCCTATTAGTGAAGTGCTTCCCTCCATCACTTATGATCACCCTTGGTGTTCCAAACCTAGGAAAGATCACTCGGTTGAAGAACCGCACCACAACTTTGGCATCATTTGTAGGAGAGGCTATTACCTCAACCCATCTCGAAACATAATCAACCGCCAATAGGATGTAAAGGTTGCCACATGAAGAAGGGAATGGTCCCATGAAGTCCACACCCCACACATCAAATATCTCCACTTCTTGTATGTTGTTCAAGGGCATCTCATTCCTCCTTGAGATGTTGCCCGTCCTTTGGCAAGCATCACAAGCTACCACAAAACTTTGCACATCCTTGAACAAACTTGGCCAAAAGAAGCCCGATTGCAACACCTTCGCACATGTCTTGTGTGAGCTAGCATGGCCTCCACATGGAAAGGAGTGACAATGGCGGATCACACTCTCCACCTCATCCTCCGGTATGCATCTTCTAAACATTCCATCCGGCCTCTCTTGAACAAAAAGTGGTTCACTCCAATAGTAGTGCATCACATCCTTGAAGAACTTCTTTCTTTGGGTATATGTAAATCCGGGAGGAACTTGCTCACACACAAGATAGTTCACAATGTCGGCATACCATGGCTCACTTCCTCTAGACACTTGGAACAAGCATTCCTCCACCATTTGCAATTGCTCATCCCGGAATGAATCATCAATCGGGATGTCATCTTTCTCAAGTCCTGATGGTGGGAGTCTACTAAGGTGATCTGCCACGGAGTTCTCGGATCCCTTCTTGTCCCGGATTTCCAAATCAAAATCTTGAAGAAGAAGGATCCACCGAATCAACCTAGGCTTGGCATCCTTCTTAGTAAGTAGATAACGGATCGCAGCATGATCCGTATAAACAATGACCTTCGCTCCAACGAGATATGAGCGGAACTTCTCAAAAGCATACACAACCGCTAGCAACTCCTTCTCGGTGGTAGCATAATTGAGTTGGGCATCATCTAGCGTCTTGCTAGCATAATATATGGCATGTGTGCGCCCATCTTTCCTTTGCCCCAAAACAGCCCCAACGGCTACATCACTAGCATCACACATGATCTCAAACGGTAAACTCTAATCCGGAGGTTGCATGATAGGTGCGGAAATCAAAGCGTTCTTCAACCTACAAAAAGCCTCAAGGCAATCCTTGGAGAAACCAAACTCAATATCTTTCATTAGTAGGTTAGTAAGAGGCTTAGAAATTTTAGAGAAGTCTTGAATGAACCTCCGGTAAAAACCGGCATGCCCTAAGAAACTCCTTACCCCTTTCACTGAGGTAGGTGGTGACAACTTCTCTATCGTCTCAATCTTGGCCCTATCAACCTCAATGCCACGGTTGGACACCAAGTGTCCCAACACAATGCCTTCACTTACCATGAAGTGGCATTTTTCCCAATTCAAGACAAGATTTGTCTCCTCACATCTTTTCAATACCAATGACAAGTTAGCCAAACAATTATCAAAGGAAGAACCATAAACAGAGAAGTCATCCATAAACACTTCCATGATATTTTCAATGTATTCCGAAAAGATAGCCATCATACACCTTTGGAAGGTGGCGGGTGCATTACACAACCCAAATGGCATTCTCCTATATGCAAAAGTGCCCCATGGACATGTAAAGGTGGTTTTCTCTTGGTCATCGAGGTGAATAGGGATTTGGAAGAATCCACTATAGCCATCTAAATAGCAAAAGTGAGAGTGTTGAGCTAACCTTTCTAGCATTTGGTCAATGAAAGGAAGAGGGAAGTGATCTTTCCTAGAGGCCATGTTAAGCTTCCTATAGTCAATACACATCCTCCACCCCGTAACCGTCCTAGTCGGGATTAGTTCATTGTTCTCATTGGTCACTACGGTCATCCCACCCTTCTTAGGAACTACATGAACCGGACTAACCCACTTACTATCCGAGATAGGGTAGATTATCCCCGCATCTAGTAACTTAATGATTTCTTTCTTAACCACCTCTTTCATTATAGGATTCAATCTTCTTTGATGTTCAATAGAGGGCTTATGATTATCTTCCATCAATATCTTATGCATGCACAAAGAGGGCTTAATGCCAACCAAATCATCAATAGTATAGCCAATGGCTTTCCTATGCAATCTTAGCTCATGCAACAACTTAGCAAGTTCATCATCATTCAAGCATGCATTCACAATCACGGGATATGTAGAATTATCACCAAGGAAAGCATACTTTAAATGAGAGGGGAGGGGTTTGAGTTCAAGTTTAGGAGGACCTTTATCGAGTGGAGACGATCCAAATAATATTGGATGAGATGAATCCAAAGCAAATGAAGTCCCATCAAGGCTCCTTGAAGCTTGATCATCATCAAGAGCTGCTGCTGGGGAAACCACGGCCAAATCCACGGTTGGCTCCACTTCCACGGCCGTGGAAGTTGCCAGGCTTGCTCTTCTGAGCTTTCTAGAGAGTTCTACGGCCATGGAACCACTTCCACGCCCGTGGAACTTACAGCTGTTCAACATGTCTTCGTGATCCTCAAATCCAACTCTTGTCTCCTTTTCTAGTGCTTCCAACGCCTTGATTTCTTCATTGCAAGCCTCCTCAACACCTTCCTCCATCAAACTTAAGGTAAGAACCTTCTCCAAGGGGTCCTTGATCAAGATCGAGCTCACAACTTCTCTAGGTTCCTCTTGCTCGACTATGTTGAAGACATCCTCATCAAGGCTTGGCCCTTTCATCATTGTGGACAACTTGAACTTGATGTTCTCTTCTCCAATGTTGAAGGAGAGGATCTCATTCTTGCAATCCACTAGGCATCCGGAAGTGGCTAGGAAAGGCCTTCTTAAGATGATGGGCACTGGATAGTCCGCCGGAATGTCCAAAACCACAAAATCAATCGGCACATAGAACTTTCCTAGTTGCACCGGAATGTCTTCTAAGATCCCAACCGGGTGGGTGATTGAACGGTCCGCCATATAGAGGGTCATCTTGACCGGTTTTGGCTCTCCTAGCCCAACCTTGTTGCAAAGTGCAAGCGGTATGATGCTTACACTTGCCCCAAGGATCACAAAGGGCTTCATACTTCACATCTCCCACTCCAATTGGGACACAAAAGGAACCCGGATCTCTTAGCTTAGGAGGCATCTCCTCCTTCATTGTTTGGATCAATTCCGAGGACCTCTTCGTCATTCTTATCTCCCCATACTTCTCCAACTTCCTTTTGTTGGAGAGTATCTCCTTCAAGAACTTGCCATATGCCGGCATTCCTAAGATAGCATCCATGAACGGAATATTAATATGCAACTTGGACATTAGTTGAAGGAATTTACCAAAGTGGTTGTCCAAGCGAGCTTTTGCTCGTGATTGTGGGAACGGTAGTGGTGGCTTGTATGGAGGCGGTGCCACATATGTTGGCTCAACATCCTTGCTATTGCCTCCATCTTCTTGCAAAGTCTCTTCCTCTATCACCACTTGCTTTCCCTTAGCATTGTCCTTGGGCAAAGGATCTTTCATACTCAACCCACTCCTCGTTGTAATGGCCAACACTTGGCCTCTTGGGTTGTCTTCGGTCCTCCTGGGAAGCTTTCCCAGATCTCTATGGGCTTCACCCGCCTTTTGGAACACTTATGCTTCCAACACCTTTTGAGCCTTGGAAATAGAAGTCACGGTGCTCTCAAGACCACTCAACCTTCCAAGCAATTGCTCAAACATCATTTCGGTTCTATCCTTTGGAGGTTGAGTAAATCCGGGTGGAGGTTCTTGTGAAGCTTTTGGTGGTGGAGTTGTGCTTGTGGAAGCGGGAGGGTTTAAGGCTCCATCCGGGTTAGAATAAGAAAACCCGGGATGGTTGTGGTTGGGCCGGCAATTGTTGAATTGCCGGTTGTTGTTGAAGCTCCTTGGGCCTTGGTAGTAGTTGTAATTGCCCCTTCCCATGTAATTGACATCTTCCTCTTTGGAAGACAAATTAGCTTGCACTTGCATTTGAGTAGTTGCTTGGTTCTTCAAAGTTGTAGCACACAACTCTCTCAAAGACTTCAATTCGTTATTGATGGCGTCAAGCTTGAAGTTGCTCATGGTGACTTCACTCACCTCATATGCTCCCGCCTTTCTCCCTTCACTCTTCCTATGGGAGTATTTCTCAATCACTAGAGCTTGTTTCTCTACAAACTCCCAAGCTTCATCTACATGCTTCTCCATGAAAGTCCCACCGGAAAGAGATTGGAGCTTGAATTGGCTATCTTCATCAAGTCCATTGAAGTAGATTTCCAATAGCTCATTTTTTGGTATACCATGGTGTGGACAATCTAGGAGAAGCTCTTTGAACCTCTCCCAAGACTTGAACAAACTTTCTCTATCCTTCATCACGAAGGCATTTATCTTCCTCTTAACTCGGTAGTCTTGGAATGTGGGAAGAACTTAGTCAAAAACTCGGTTGTCATCTCCTCCCAAGTACTCACTCGCCCTTGTGGAATAGATTGATACCAAGCCAAGGCTTTATCCTTAAGAGAGAAGGAAAAAGCCCTAAGCTTATGGTTGTTGCTCTCCAATCTTGGCGGTCTAAGAGTCTCTATCAAAATCTCATAGTTCATCAAGTGTTGATGAGGAGACTCTCCTTCCATCCCTCCAAATTGATTATGCCGGATCATTTGTAGAACTTGAGGGCGGAGCTCGTAGTTGTGGGTTGCGGGATCTCCTAAGTTCACACCCGGACGGTGTGCTCTTTGTGCCGGATCCATAAGTCTCCCTAGTGTTTGTGGCTCTTCAATTGCAATGGGGACAACCCTAACATTCGCCGCCGGCTGCGGTTGTGGTGGAGGAGGTGGAGGTTGTTAACGATTAAGCTCTCCTTGTACAAGGGCTTGCCTAATCTCATCAATCTCCCTCCTAGTTGCTTCTTGCCTCTCATTGGCAAGCCTCCTTTCTTCCTCCAAGAGCTCATCTCTTAGCCTTATTTGCTCTAAAGCCTCATCCAATTCAGCTTGGAGATCTCTTCCGGCCATCTCTTTTACCTTTTTAATGCTCTTTGATCTAGATCTAAGGGTTTTCTCCGGTTCGGGATCGAATGGAGCTAAATCCTTGCCACGAGATCTTCGCATACACCTAAAGAGTAAGAGATGTCCTGAAAAGCAAAGACACACACCAAAGAGAGATCAAAAGCAACAAGAAAGATCTACACTATAAACAATCACAAAATAGACTCAATCTAGACCTAGTCCCCGGCAACGGCGCCAAAAACTTGTTACGCTCAGGATGTGATACGCAATAGGCTTTAAATTTATACTCGTTATATTTCTCCTAACTCCTAGCGAACCCGCAGTGTACGGGACGTTTGTAGTAGGGATAGTATTCCGAGGTCGAACACAAAGACTAAGGTGAGATTGATTCGATTTATGATTAAGTTTAGTGAAAATCTAGGTTGTAGAAAAGAGAGAGAAATAAAGAAATGAAAACCTCAATGTTTTTGGTTGGTTTTTAGGTGATCAATCAAGGATCACAAATGATGCAAAGTAAACAATCAACTAAGCTAACGAATCAACACAAACAAACAAGCTAAACACGAGATATGAATCAAGATAGAAAAGCGGATTCTAGGGGTTGGAAGTTCCGGTTATGGCATAGGACTCAAGCTATCTAATCATCCTTGGATTAACTATGATATGTTGGGAGTGAGTATTTCTAGATTGGGATCAATCAACGGGTAGGCCTCATGGTCCACTAGTCCATCCCTAAGGTCTCATTACCGGGTAAGTCTCTAAGAACGTAAGGGGTGGAATTCTACACAAACCGGATTGTTACCTAGGGATCTAACATATCCTTACCGGGTAAGTTTCGAAAGGGTTAGTCCTAAACAACTATCGTAGCACACTTAGTCTAATGGCGGCTTATGAGGCTCACCACTACCTAGGGTTTGTCATCTTTGAAATCTAAGAGTAAGAATCACCGGGTAAGTCTCTTCTAACACTTAGTTGCTACACTAGGTCACCCTAGGGTAGATTTTACTCAACAAACACTAGGATTTCAACATTCTAACAATCTAAAGCTAGATCCATCGAACCAGGGAGAATCACGGGCTGTTCTACCAAGTCCACGGCCGTGGTCTGGCAAGAACAAACCGTGGACTCCAACAGAGGCTACGTCCAAGTAAGTGACTCATCCAAGGGCAAATCTAAGTCCATCATATCATAGTCCTAGCCATAACCATCCTTTCCTTACCCTAGAATCACATCTATTTAGCCTATAACATTCATCATAACAATCGAAATCATCAAACATAAAATCATGGCTTCCATTTGCAAGATAATGAAGAGAAAGAGATGAACAAGTGAAGTAAACAAAACCAAGCTGAAAGTAAGATTAAAATGACTCACAACCCTTCCAAAAGAAGGTTTAGATGGTTCATATAACTCTAGAAATCGATTCCGAAATTCTTCACTACAAAAGCTATCAAGGTCTAACAATGGTGTGTTCTTCTCCTTCCTCTCCAATGGAGCTCTTCTTCCTCCTCCAATGGTGGCTTCTCCAAAGAATCTTCTTGTTGAGAGTGTATGTGGAATTGGATGGTGGAATGGAAGATGAAAGATGCTCTCTCAGCCAATGCAGGACCACTTTTATACTACAACTTTGCAAGAGCTGGCCAAGAGATCGTGGTACAGCTGTCACAACCGCCTGGCAAGAACCACGGTTGGTTCCACGGCCGTGGACCTTCAGTGAACCGTGGTTTGGTGCTTCAGTGTTGCCTTGGTTCATTAAGCTTTGATTTGGTGCATGGCTTGTGTTGGCAAGGTTCCATGAGTCCTCCTTAGCCCTTAGCTTGCATCCTAATGAGTCCGAGGGTGTATTATCTAGATAAACGATCCTCAAACGTATCGTTTAAGCTCCTAATTCTCCCAAAATACCTACAAAGCAATGCAAGAGTCCGTGTAGACGTCTATCTCGACAAAATACGTGAATTGAGTGCAAACGTCGTGAACTAGTGCTAAACCATGCATGATTGAGTGAGAAATCTATCTAAATGACTACCTAAACCTAAGTCATAAATCGTGTTATCATAATCAAAGAGAGAAAAGCGGATTCTAGGGGTTAGGAGTTCCGGTTATGGCATTGGACTCAAGCTTCTAATCATTCCTTGGATCAACTATAGTATGTTGGGAAAGGTTGTTTCTCAAATGGAACCAATCACCGGGTAGGTCTCATGATCCACTAATCCCGCAACTAAGGTCCTATTACCGGGTAAGTCTCTAGGAGCCTAGGTTTGGGAAATCTACACAAACCGGATTGCTATCTAGGGATCTAACCTCTCCTTACCGGGCAAGTCTCGGGAAGGCAAGTCCTAAACATCAATCCTAGCACACTCAATCCAATAGCGGCTAATGAGGCTCACTACTACCTATAGTTCATCATCTATGGTACTTAAGATCGGAAATCACCGGGTAGGTCTCTTCCCTTACTTAGATTGCTAGCATTAGGTCACCCTAGGCTAGATTAAGCTTAATAAACATTAGGATTTCAACAATATAACATCCTAACATGAAGATTTATCATTTAAAGATCAACAGAAGCAAATCACGGTCAGTTCCTAAGAACCACGGCCGTGGTCTGGCTAGAACAGACCGTGATTTCTAACAGCACTCAAGTACGAGCAAGTAAATCATCCAAAGATTCATTTAAGTCTATTCTATCATAGTCCAAGCCATAACCATCATTCCCTTACCCTAGAATCGCATCTATTTAGCCAACAACATGCATCATAACAATTAAACTCAACAAGCAAACATTCATGGCTTCTATTAGCAAGAGTATGAAATGAAAGAGAAGCGAAACAAGTAGGATAAGAAAACCAAGCTGAATCAAAGTCAAGAAGGACTTACAACCCTTCAAGTGAAGGTTCGAATCGTTTCTTACAACCCTAGCAAATGTCTTCAACAAAACTCACTCAAAACCACTAAAAAAACTATGAAAACTATGAAACTAGTGTGGTTCTTCTTCTTCTTCCAATGGAAGTGTTCCTTCTCCTCCAAGAGTAGCTCTAATCCAATCTTCCCAATGAGAGAATATTTGTGAGTTAAGGTGTGTAGTGGATCAATCCTTTTCCTCTCAGCCTGCAGGTGTACTTATAACCTTCTTCATATGCAAGAGTCGGTTATGGAGATCGTGGGACAGCTGTCCCAGCTGTGCAGAGAGAATCACGGCCAGTTTCCACGGCCGTGGAACTCCCAGAGGCCGTGGTTCTTGTGTTTCAGCTTTCCTTTGATCGTTGGGCCACGAGTTGGTGCAAGGCATGCACCAACATGGTCCCATATGTTCTCCTTTGCTCCTAACTTGCTTCCCAATGAGCTCGGATACGTGTCATCACAAGGATCGATCCTCGGATGTATCGATTACGCTCTAAAAGCTCCTAAAATACCTACAAAACATGCAAAGGTCCGTGTAGACGTCTATCTCGACAAATATACATGTATTGAATGTAAACGCCACGAACTAATGCTAAACTATGCATGAATAGCGGGAAAAACTATCTAAATGGATGCTTAGACTAACGTCATAAATCGTGTTATCAAAATACCCCATACTTAAGGTTTGCTCGTCCCCGAGCAAGTCCCAACTATAGACTAAGAGATGACATGAATTATGCATGCAAAAAAACAACAAAATCTTTTTGGAATCTTGCTTCTAATATTGGATCACCTTCATAGTCATGTTTCTTGGCGAATGGACAAGCAATCATGCATCAAACGTATGAAGGCATGGAAAGACAATTATACTTAACTAGAAGGCATGCATGAAAGGTAACAATGAAGAAGTCAAGATGATCATGAGCATATCAAATCTAGATTACTAAGTCTTACACACATGCAAATAGGTCATGAGGACTTAGGAAGGAAGAGGCTAAGAAACGTTTGTGATTAGGTGGGAATTTTTAGGTTATGTGATGCTAATCCGGGAAAGGAACTAACTCCACAAATTTATTTTTGATCAACTTCACCACAAGTGTATATTTTCTCCATCTTTTCTTTATTTTCTTTTCTTTTTCACTTCCTTTTTCTTTTATTTTTGAGGCAATGGCATTGGTGTACAAAAGCCAAAACCTTGGTGATTAGCGGACTTTGGGATTTTTCCAAGGTGCCTCACACCGGGCACACATACCAAGGCTCGTTAGGACATTCGGTTTATCCGACTTTGGCAAGGCACAAACACCCGATTATGTGAATGGTGTCGAGTTACTCGTCATCAAAACCAAAGTCCCCAAACCTATATTTTTTTTCTACACTTTTCACAACAAATTCAGCACTTCATTCACCACATACTTTCATCAACAACTTCACTCCACACTTGCTTTTCACACACATCAACACACTATCATGCTCCTATTCTCGGATGGGTCAAAAGAGGTCAAATTTATATCAATTGAGGTGCTCAAACAACATGATCAAGATGAGAAGTAGAGAAAGGTGAATTGCCTTAATCACTCCTAAATGATGTGCAAGAACTAGCATGTAATTTCGACATTCAATCCTCAATCAAATCAAAGCAAACATTCATGATCACAATTCACTCATGGAATTCAAGATAAGTACTTCAAGTCCACATATGCATCCATCAATTCAACACATAAGGCCATCCATAGCCAATTCACATGACAATTTCATCATAAGGGTCATACCCAAACTTAGAAGCACTAAAATTTTTTTTAAAATTTTTTGATTTTTTGGATTTTTGAAATATATATGTACAATGCAAGACATAATGAAACATGTGACGATATTAAACTATCCTAGATGCTAATCATGCAAGTGATCATGAAAAACCCCACCCCATACTTAGAAACACATTGTCCCCAATGTGTAAATGAAGTAAAGAAGAGTGAAAGAGGGTCCTCACAATGTAAAATGGTTTGCTTCGGTATTTGGGTTTACTCAAGTGGATTGATGGCGAATGATCCTATCAACGATGGTAGAGAGCTCAAGGTGTTCGTTATGGCGTAGGGACCCGCGCTAGGCACCGCTAGCCGTCCAAGTTCCGCGTCCGCTCCACCCATAATTGATGAGGGGTTCATCATCATCATCCACATGCCATGCAAGGCTTCCATGCTACTTAAACTCCAGCACACAAACCCCAAACACACAAAAACACACAAAAACAGAAAAATGAAAAAAAAAATGAAAACAAAAAGGGAAAGATGTCTACCAATGGGTTGCCTCCCACCAAGCGCTTCTTTAAGGTCATTAGCTTGACCAAACTCGGGGGCGTCTCACTCAAGGTGAAGTGGGGCAATCATATCCACCGGAGCTCCCGGGAAATACTTCTTCAACCGATGCCCATTCACCTTAAAGTCTCCACAATGCTCCCCTCCTATCTCAACCGCTCCATGGGGAAAGATCTTCTTCACCACATAAGGACCCGTCCATCTTGACTTTAGCTTTCTGGGGAAGAGCCACAGCCTTGAGTTGAAGAGAAGGACAAGGTCGCCTTCACTCAACTCCTTTGGGATGAGACGTTTGTCATGCCATTTCTTGGTCCTTTCTTTGTAGATCCGGGCGTTTTCATAGGCATCCAACCGGATCACCTCAAGAGCGTTCATGTCTAGCAATCTCTTCTCACCGGCCTCCTTGAGGTCAAAATTTAGCCACCGTATATCCCAATACGCTCTATGCTCCATCTCTACCGGAAGGTGGCAAGACTTGCCATAAACTAGCTTGTAGGAATGGTGTCAATTGGTGTCTTAAAAGCGGTTTTATATGCCCACAAGGCATCATCGAGCTTCATAGCCCAATCCTTTCTCGTTCTACAAACCGTCTTCTCAAGGATCCTTTTTATCTCCCGGTTGGAGATCTCCACTTGGCCACTAGTTTGGGGATGGTAAGGTGTTGCCACCTTATGAGTTACCCCACACTTAGCCAAAAGTGTCCCGAAGTTCCTATTTGTGAAGTGCTTTCCTCCATCACTTATGATCACCCTTGGTGTCCCAAACCTAGGAAAGATTACTCGGTTGAAGAATCGCACCACAACCTTGGCATCATTTGTGGGAGAGGCGATCGCCTCCACCCATCTCGAAACGTAATCTACCGCCAATAGGATGTAGAGGTTGCCACAAGAAGAGGGGAATGGTCCCATGAAGTCAACACCCCACACATCAAATATCTCCACTTCTTGTATGTTGTTCAAGGGCATCTCATTCCTCCTTGAGATGTTGCCCGTCCTTTGGCAAGCATCACAAGCTACCACAAAATTTTGCACGTCCTTGAACAAACTCGGCCAATAAAATCCGGATTACAACACCTTTGCACATGTCTTGTGTGAGTTAGCATGCCCTCCACATAGCAAGGAATGACAATGGCGGATCACACTCTCCACCTCATCCTCTGGTATGCATCTCCTAAAGACTCCGTCCGGCCGTGTCTTGAACATAAGTGGTTCACTCCAATAGTAATGCCTCGCATCTTTGAAGAACTTCTTCCTTTGGGCATAGGATAAACCGGGTGGCACCTCCTCACACACAAGGTAGTTCACAATGTCGGCATACCATGGCTCATTTCCCTTGGATACTTGAAGCAAGCATTCCTCCACCATTTGCAATTGCTCATCCCGGAACGAGTCATCAATCGGGATGTTATTTCTCTCAATCTCCAACGGTGGGAGTCTACTAAGGTGGTCCGCCACAGAATTTTCGGACCCTTTCTTATCCCGGATTTCCAAATTAAACTCTTGAAGAAGAAGGATCCACCGAATCAAACAAGGCTTGTCATCCTTCTTTGTAAGGAGATAATGGATTGCAGCATGATCCGTATACACAATGACCTTCGCTCCAACAAGATACGAGCGGAACTTCTCAAATGCATACACAACCGCTACCAACTCTTTCTCGGTGGTAGCATAGTTGAGTTGGGTATCATCTAGCGTCTTGCTAGCATATTAGATGGCATGTGTAAGCCCATCTTTTCTTTGTCCCAAAACAGCCCCAACGGCCACGTCACTCGCATCACACATGATCTCAAATGGTAGACTCCAATCCGGTGGTTGCATGATAGGTGCGGAGATCAAAGCATTCTTCAACCTACAAAAAGCCTCAAGGCAATCCTTGGAGAAAACAAACTCAACATCTTTCATTAGTAGGCTAGTAAGAGGCTTAGAAATATTAGAGAAATCTTTAATGAATCTCCGGTAAAAACCGGCATGCCCTAGAAAACTCCTTACCCCCTTCACCGAGGTAGGTGGTGGCAACTTCTCTATTGTCTCTATCTTAGCCCTATCAACCTCAATGCCTCGGTTGGACACTAAGTGTCCCAACACAAAGCCTTCACTTACCATGAAGTGGAATTTTTCCCAATTTAAGACAAGGTTTGTCTCCTCACATCTCTTAAGCACCAAGGACAAGTTAGCTAAACAATCATCAAATGAAGATCCATAAACCGAGAAATCATGCATAAACACTTCCATGATGTTTTCAATATACTCAGAAAAGATAGCCATCATACCTTTGAAAGTGTAATATCCGTAATTTTTATTCCGTTTAATTCCGAATCAATTCGGACTTTGAGCCGTTAACGGTTCCCATTCTATCTAGTATTTCGTTATTCACAAATTTTATCATTTTATGTAGAATTTAATTCACATAAAATGATAGATTTATATCAAACCCTAACTCTTATAATTATTTATCATTTTATATAGAATTTAATTCACATAAAATGATAGAAGTATATCAAACCCTAATTCTTATAATAAATCCTCAACGACAACTTTAGACGAGATCATGACAAAGCTGAGACGAGACTGTGACAAAGCTGTGACGAGACCATGACAGAGCTGAGACGAGGTCATGTCGAACCCCGACAACTCTGTGACGAAGTCATGCATGGGCCTAACAAAGCCATGACGAGTTATGACGAGTTTTGACAACCCAACCCACCTTTGCTTTTTACAAACTCCCCAACGTGTGTTGTCCCTGAAGAAAGAAACGGTCAGTCTCTCTCCCCCCTTCTGCACGTAACAGCCGAGATCTTTGCTGATCTTTTTCCCACTTCACCGCTTGCGTTCTGTCTAGATTCACGCCAACTGCTCCATCCCTTCTTTTCTGTATCGAGCCACAAAACCTCATCCTTCTACCCAGCGAGTAATTCCTCCCAGTTGATAGCAACCAGAGACGCTGCACCCTTCCTAACTCTTCTGCGTATAGAACTGCATCCCAAATACACCAGCGACATGCTCAGACAAGCCAAACGCTCCTTGTTGCGAGAACCAGAAGGTAGCAAGGTTGTTGCACACGTATAGATGCATGGGACATAGGTTCTACACACAACACTTCGGTACAGGTGAGGCGAATAGATACTATCCCTAACCCCTCCCTTTTGCTTTGTTTGTTATCAATGATGGAAGCCAAACGCTCCTTGCTGCGAGATCCAGAAGGTAGCAAGGCTGCTGCACACGTATAGACGCCTGGGACATAGGTTCTGCACACAACACATCGGCACAGGTGAGTCGTATAGACTCAGACAAGCAGGACACCCCCTTCGTCTGTCTTCAACTCTGAGAAAGGGCAGCGAGGTGAGTCCGTTCCGTCTCTTGTTTTTGTCTACACCGGCTTAGTCTAAATACCAAGGCTAATTGCCCTTCTATCCTAGGTTTTGTCTAAACCGATTGCAACAAACCCAACCCTCATCTTGATCCTGTCGTCAAGGGATTCAGTAGACCATCCTCTTCAACCTGCTGCCGGTAAGCGCTTCTGGGGTCCTTGTTGTTGCTGTTATACTAGTGTAGATGATAGTAGTTGTGTTTCCAATTAAGTGTACAGAATATGATTTTTGAGGCAAGTTGGGTGTAGATGTCCATAGGTATGAAACAATAGAATATATGGGAAGAGAACTGAGGTTTACAGAGTGGCTGACCGTGTAGATAGAACCAGAAATTCATGAACTCATTGTGCCCAGTTTTTTTGGTTGTCTTCTTCAAAATTTTAAAGTTGAAACGGTCAATCTTGTAGCTCAATGTTAAGGAGTTAGGATGAAGATCCACCGTTGAATTTTTGATAGGTCATAGATGGATATATGTAGTTTACTGGGTTAAAATTTGGGAAGAATCGGAGTTACAGTTTGAGAGTTATGATGTTGCAAAGTTGACTCCTCATGCAGTTTTTATAAGTGTGTTGAATGTTGAGAAAAACAGCATGTGATGCAGTTTTGTGAAATGGTTTTAAATAAGCTTTTGATCTCCTTTGCTGCTGAATTTTGGATATATTATAGATAAGATTTTATAGTAGAACATATCATAATTTGGGATAAATCCAGCGAGTAGTCTAGGAGTTATGATTTTTCAAAATTAAGACAGTGTGTTGTTTGTTAAGTGTTGTAACCAACTTTGGAAATTTTTGTAGAAGTGATGGCTGAACAGTGTTATGAAATTCTTACTCCTAGGAGTAGATGAGATATCATAGATGATCTAGGGAATTATTTTGGAATTTTTATAATATTATTCGAATTTTATATTTGAAGTCGAAGTTGGACCTTAACGATCTTTCCGAAAATAGGGAAATGGGTAAATTTCCAGTTTGTAACCAAACTCATCTTTAGGAGTTAGAATATGACTCTTTAGTTTCAAATAAGAGTTTAGGCATGAATTAGGCAATTTTTGAAGTTTTGAGACCAAGGGTAAAATAGTCATTTTACCATAAATTGGTACTGTATTAAATTCTGTTCTAATAGGATCTACTAACTTAGAAGTCTTAGACTTCTAATTACCTAGAAAGTGTGCTGACACACTTGCCTCCTTTGACAGGCAACCGAGTAATTTAGTTACAGATTGAGTTGTGATTAAGAGAGTCGAGATCTGATTCTGGTAAGTCCACGGACTTACTTAGTTGGCTTCTTGTATGAGTGGTGTTTGTTACTTATGATAAATAACGAATGCATTAGTACCATTCCGCGTTGGTAAACGGGGACAGGGGTGAGGTTTGGAAATTCCTCGTATCACAAAATTAGTATCATTAGTAATGACATATCACCTAATTAAAGATAATAAAAGAATTGACTGTTACATGTTGATTGTGTATGATGTGTGATTGTGCTTTTACCTTTATACTTATTCATAGAATGTTAGTTAACGAATTTATACCGCTTGTAGATGCCTTGCAGGTTAAGAAAGTTGTAGGGAGATCCGGAGGGAATGGTCAGCCGGGTCTACGTACTCATTTAGTTGGGGACGAGGTTGTCTTATGTACTTCATATGCGTCGTTTTACTACCTTTGTTTTGTAAGGCTGATACATAATTTTCATATATATTGTTTAAAGTTTTCAAATGTTTTTAATACATTTGTACCTTGTTGTAAGATCCTAGTAAAATTGTTGTCAAACTAAGGTCGGGACCCATTGTGACGTCCTAACTAGTAGCTCCCCGAGTTCTTAGAATTTGGGGTGTTACAATAGGGTATCAGAGCTCTAGGTTGGCAACAATGGCACTTGAAATCTTCTGAAAGACCGAATGTATAAAATAACTAGAACCCGAAAGGGGTCTAAAATTTTCAAAACGGATTTCTGTTTTTACATACACCCATAGTCGGGTTGTTGGGATAGTAGTACGTTGGACCACCATCGCTCTCCGTGGATCTCTGCAACTTGGATCGATAGGAGTTAGCTTATAGACTTTTTATGATGTTATGATTATATGTTATACACATGTGTTTGCTTAGCTTGTTAGTATCCTAAAGGATATTTTATATCCTTTAGTCGTGATATCACGAAGCGATTATCGCCTCATGATAAATCAACTGCGGACTTGACGAATCTCCATCACGAGGCAATGGAATCGGACCTTGAATTGAGTATTATACTCGGTTAGGCCGCTTGGTGATCCTTGGAAAGCATCCAAATAACAAGTGAGCAAGGAAGTAAAGTTGTGAAGATAATTTTTACCACAAGCACAATCATATGAGGAAGAAATCCCTGAGTCAGTTCAGTTAGAAGCAATAGAAGGTCGTACAAGGAACTCGGGCATACGAGCCCAAGAGACGGAATTAGAAGGGCCATGCAAGAGACTATAAGAGTGTAGAATAGAGATAACAATATTGGAACGAGACAAGTAGAATTGAGTACCACCAAGATTGCAGAATCAAGGACATTATAATCGAGGCGGATGCCCCATAGACCATTATGGGCATGAGAAACTAGAAGAGACAGAGTGTCAATCCGAGTGTGAGAATCTAAGGTGCATGGAATGAAGACCTACAATTGAGTGTAAAAGCGAAAAGGAAGACCCCACAAGCGTAGGGAGGCTTTGACCCTCCTCAAAGATAGAAGCAGTTTGAAAGAAACCGCGACGCCAATATCCAAACAATGGAAGCCAGTAGCAGGGTCAACGGAGTTTCATGAAGGCGATATTACCACTAACTCCACTGAAGAAATCTGTATGGGAGAACGGCCTTGCTAGACTCGAGAGTCCAGGGTAACCCGAATTATCACGGGACCTAAGCCATCAACACAGATTGTCCAAGCAAAAGGAACTGCAAGTGGATGATCATTACGGCCATAAGAATTTCAAAGACGCTTGCAAGCTATCGTGGAAACTTGAAACGACTATTTATGCCAGATGGATGAGACAATCAGACTAGAGAAATGGAGTTAGCCCATAAGAAGCGGAAGGGTGGAAGGTTGAACGAATTAAAGAAGAATAAAATGATTGTTGTGAGCAACTGTTTACCTACTAGCTAAGGAAACTTTTGAAAGATCACAATTAACACGGAATGGAGACTTACAACTTAATGTAAGAGCGAAAGGTAGACTTCACAAACCTGGAGACGTTTTGTCTTCTTTAAAGACAAGAATTCTAAGAGGAATCACAACGCCAGTATCGAAAGGATCGAAGCCCTGTAACATAGTCAACATAGATTTGGAAGGAAATATTACAAACAACGCCGATTAAGGAACCTGTGCTTGTGAGAATCATGGGGTGGACTCAAGAGTCTACGGTAACCCCCATTGATAACAGAACATAGGTCATCAACACATACGGTCCCGGTAAAGGGACTACAATTGGGAGCTAATTAAAAGTCATCGGAACTACAAGACGCTTACCATCTATCGTAGAGTGTTAGGAACGATTTTTTACGTCAAGCAAATGGCACAGTGAAACTTGAGAAAGAGAGTTGTTCCAAAGGAAGCAGAAGAGTGAACGAGAAGACAAACTAAGGAAGGATAAAAGGATTAATCTAGTAGCTGATGTGCACCAAAGGTTTAATACCAGTAGAGGTATGAAATTGGGATAAGTCAATTATGGACTGACCGATGTCAACCAAGGACGTGCAAGTATTGTTTGGTATTGATGAGTTATGTGCCGTTAAGAAGAGATAATTGTGACGGTGGATCTATGAAGTAGCGTTACCGACGCCTTAGAGGATTTCCTTAAGTAGGCAACGACAACCTTCTTGGATGATTTAAAGGTATAAAGAGAAACATTTTAAGGGTTACTTCTTGGCTAGTTAAGATCCAACTCCGGTCAAATCAGGGTGTTTGGATCCGTGGTAGAAGAATTAAGAAAGTAAGCGGAAGAAGTTGTTTTTCAATCGTTGTTTTATTTTCTTAAGGCAAGTAAAGAAGGTACTTGGTACTTCATCCGGATAAGACTCAAGGCGTAATTGGAAGAAAGAGTTTTGGGGTCAATCATTTTATACTTACAGAAAAGGTCCTTAGGATTAATGAGTGACAACAGGATAAGTAGAGTAGCGCAGCGGAAGCGTGGAGGGTCCTAACCCACAAAGCAAGAAGCTCAAGGGTACTAATGGATGTCGTGTCGAGTTTAAGATGGTGATAGTTGGTGAAATGCATTCTAGTTGGAAGAAACGTGAGTTAGGCTATGTGAGTGACTGGAAATGTTGTATGGGAACTTATCTGCATGTAGAGGTAATAGAAGGGGACTGGTACCCTATTATGGATCCGAGTGAAGAGTGATGGCTTTGTTACATGTTGCCAGACAAGTAGTTTTGGAATTCTATACTAATGGAATACTCTAGAGTGAGTTTTCCGGATGGATTAGAGAAGAATTAACGATGTAATAAAAGTATTGTGCATGGTTTGCACTAGAAAGCTCAAAGTTAGTAACTACCATTCTTAGTCAAAGATACATAAGAAAGAGAAGCGACATGAGTATACTTACAACCCAGTAACCGTGCTTAAAGAAAGCATAATCTCGGAGCAGATTTTACGTGTAATGCGATATCGGAACGGATCCGAGTTGCGTTTTGAGTCAGAGGGATACTATCGGGCTGGTAACCATGGTGGATAAAAGAGTGCACTGCTGATGGTATGCTAACAATTATTTAGTTATGATCAAATACGGTGATAGGAGATCACTTTGTGTTTAATACCGTCATTCCGGACATGTTCTGGGTCACTGAAGATCTTGGAAAATGTTTGAGAAGCCTAAGGTTGAGGTAACGATGTATTATAGATCTATAAATAGTATTATAACGCCAAGTGAACATAGAGGATGACCATTGGAAGTTTTAAAGCGGTTTAAAAGGGACTGAGGGACTAGTATTTCTCACCCTATTGGAGAGGGTAGCTTCAGTTTTCCACGGAGACTAAGTTTGGGAATTGAGTTTGAGAATTTCATTTGGAGAGATACCTACCAGACACGAGTTAGGTCATCAGATTAGAGGATCAGACAGTTGAGCCGGATGATACCGGTGAGATATCCGGTAACCACTCTAGAACGTGGTAGCAGGCGCTTGTGATCTAAATACCTGAAAAGATTTAAGATTTAGTGGTTTTATGAAAAGCTGATAGGGCTACCTAAGATATTGGGGATAGTAAGAGACGTAACCTTTCAAAGACCTATGTAGTGATAGTTGTAACCTCGAGAGTTTGCTAAACAATCATCAAATGAAGATCCATAAACCGAGAAATCATCCATAAACACTTCCATGATGTTTTCAATATACTCAAAAAATATAGCCATCATACAACTTTGAAAGTGTAATATCCGGAATTTTTATTCCGTTTAATTCCGAATCAATTCGGACTTTGAGCCGTTAACGGTTCCCATTCTATCTAGTATTTCTTTATTCACAAATTTTATCATTTTATGTAGAATTTAATTCACATAAAATGATAGAATTATATCAAACCCTAACTCTTATAATTATTTGTCATTTTAAGTAGAATTTAATTAACATAAAATGATAGAATTATATGAAACCCTAATTCTTATAATTAATCCTCAACGACGACTTTAGACGAGATCATGACAAGGCTGAGACGAGACTGTGAGAAAGCTGTGACGAGACCATGACAGAGCTGAGACGAGGTCATGACGAAGCCCGACAACTCTGTGACGAAGTCATGCATGGGCCTGACAAATCCATGACGAGTTATGACGAGTTTTGACAACCCAGCCCACCTTTGCTTTTTACAAACTCCCCAACGTGTGTTGTTCATGAAGAAAGAAACGGTCAGTCTCTCTCCCTCTTCTGCACGTAACAGCCAAGATCTTTGCTGATCTTTTTCCCACTTCGGCCGCTTGCCTTCTGTTCAGATTCATGCCAACTGCTCCATCCCTTCTTTTCTGTATCGAGCCACAGAACCTCATCCTTCTACCCAACGAGTAATTCCTCCCAGTTGATAGCAATCAGAGATGATGCACCCTTCCTAACTCTTCTGCGTATAGAACTGCATCCCAAATACACCAGCGACACGCTCAGACAAGCCAAACACTCCTTGCTGTGAGATCCATAAGGTAGCAAGGTTGTGGCACACGTATAGACGCCTCGGACATAAGTTCTGCACACAACACTTCAGCACAGGTGAGTCAAATAGATACTATCCATATCCCCTCCCTTTTGCTTTGTTTGTTATCGATGATGGAAGGCTATCATTCACGTGCAGCAGACTCAATCTTGACTATCAAACTATAGACTCAGACAAGCAGGACACCCCCTTCATCTGTCTTCAACTCTGAGAAAGGGCAGCGAGGTGAGTCTGTTCCATCTCTTGTTTCCGTCTACACCGGCTTAGTCTAAAGACCAAGGCTAATTGCCCTTCTATCCTAGGTTTTGTCTAAACCGATTGCAACAAACCCAACCCTCATCTTGATCCTGTCGTCAAGGGATTCAGTAGACCATCCTCTTCAACCTGCTGCCGGTAAGCGCTTCTGAGGTCCTTGTTGTTGTTGTTATACTAGTGTAGAGAATAGTAGTTGTGTTTCCAATTAAGTGTACAAAATATGATTTTTGAGGCAAGTTGGGTGTAGATGTCCATAGGTATGGAACAATAGAATATATGAGAAGAGAACAGAGGTTTACAGAGTGGCTGACCATGTAGATAGAACCAGAAATTCATGAACTCATTGTGCCCTGTTTTTTTGGTTGTCTTCTTCAAAATTTTGAAGTTGAAACGGTCAATCTTGTAGCTCATTATTAAGGAGTTAGGATGAAGATCCACCGTTGAATTTTTGATAGGTCATAGATGGACATATGTAGTTTACTATTTTAAAATTTGGGAAGAATCGGAGTTACGGTTTGAGAGTTATGATGTTGCAAAGTTGACTTCTCATGCAGTTTTTATAAGTGTGCTGAATGTTGATAAAAACAGCATGTGATGCAGTTTTGTGAGATGGTTTTAAATAATCTTTTGATCTCCTTTGCTGCTGAATTTTGGATATATTATAGCTAAGATTTAATAGTAGAACATATCAAAATTTGGGATAAATCCAGCGAGTAGTCTAGGAGTTATGATTTTTCAAAATTAAGACAGTGTGTTGTTTGTTAAGTGTTGTAACCAACTTTGGAAATTTTTGTAGAAGTGATGGTTGAACAGTTTTAAAAAATTCTTGCTCCTAGGAGTAGATGAGATATCATAGATGATCTAGGAAATTATTTAAGAATTTTTATAAGATTATTCGAATTTTATATTTGAAGCCGAAGTTGGACCATAACGATCTTTCCGAAAATAGGGAAATGGGTAAATTGCAAGTTTATAACCAAACTCATCTTTAGGAGTTAGAATATGACTCTTTAGTTTCAAATAAGAGTTTAGGCATGAATTAGGGAATTTTTGAAGTTTCGAGACCAAGGGTAAAATAGTCATTTTACCATAAATTGGTATTGTATTAAATTCTGTTCTAATAGGATCTACTAACTTAGAAGTCTTAGACTTCTAATTACCTAGAAAGTGTGCTGACACACTTGTCTCCTTTGACAGGCAACCGAGTTATTTAGTTACAGATTGAGTTGTGATTAAGAGAGTCGAGATCTGATTCAGGTAAGTCCACGGACTTAGTTAGCTGGCTTCTTGTATGAGTGGTGTTTGTTACTTATGATAAATAACGAATGCATTAGTACCATTCCGCGTTGGTAAACGGGGACAGGGGTGAGGTTTGGAAATTCCTCGTGTCACAAAATAAGTATCATTAGTAATGACATATCACCTAATTAAAGATAATAAAAGAATTGACTGTTACATGTTGATTGTGTATGATGTGTGATTGTGCTTTTACCTTTATACTTATTCATAGAATGTTAGCTAACGAATTTATACCGCTTGTAGATGCCTTGCAGGTTAAGACAGTTGTAGGGAGATCCGGAGGGAATGGTCAGCCTGGTCTACGTACTCATTTAGTTGGGGACGAGGTTGTCTTATGTACTTCATATGCGTCGTTTTACTACCTTTGTTTTGTAAGGCTGATACATAATTTTCATGTATATATTGTTTAAAGTTTTCAAATGTTTTTAATACATTTGTACCTTGTTGTAAGATCCTAGTAAAATTGTTGTCAAACTAAGGTCGGGACCCATTGTGACGTCCTAACTAGTAGCTCCCCGAGTTCTTAGAATTTGGGGTGTTACAATATGGTATCAGAGCTCTAGGTTGGCAACAATGGCACTTGAAATCTTCTGAAAGACCGAATGTATAAAATAACTAGAACCCGAAAGGGGTCTAAAACTTTCAAAACGGATTTCTGTTTTTACACACACCCATAGTCGGGTTGTTGGGATAGTAGTACGTTGGACCACCATCGCTCTCCGTGGATCTCTGCAACTTGGATCGATAGGAGTTAGCTTATAGACTTTTTATGATGTTATGATTATATGTTATACACATGTGTTTGCTTAGCTTGTTAGTATCCTAAAGGATATTTTATATCCTTTAGTCGTGATATCACGAAGCGATTATCGCCTCATGATAAATCAACTGCGGACTTGACGAATCTCCATCACGAGGCAATGGAATCGGACCTTGAATTGAGTATTATACTCGGTTAGGCCGCTTGGTGATCCTTGGAAAGCATCCAAATAACAAGTGAGCAAGGAAGTAAAGTTGTGAAGATAATTTTTACCACAAGCACAATCATATGAGGAAGAAATCCCTGAGTCAGTTCAGTTAGAAGCAATAGAAGGTCGTACAAGGAACTCGGGCATACGAGCCCGAGAGACGGAATTAGAAGGGCCATGCAAGAGACTATAAGAGTGTAGAATAGAGATACCAATATTGGAACGAGACAAGTAGAATTGAGTACCACCAAGATTGCAGAATCAAGGACATTATAATCGAGGCAGATGCCCCATAGACCATTATGGGCATGAGAAACCAGAAGAGACAAAGTGTCAATCCGAGTGTGAGAATCTAAGGTGCACGGAATGAAGACCTACAATTGAGTGTAAAAGCGAAAAGGAAGACCCCACAAGCGTAGGGAGGTTTTGACCCTCCTCAAAGATAGAAGCAGTTTGAAAGAAACCGCGATGCCAATATCCAAACAATGGAAGCCTGTAGCAGGGTCAACGGAGTTTCATGAAGGCGATATTACCACTAACTCCCCTGAAGAAATCTGTATGGGAGAACGGCCTTGCTAGACTCGAGAGTCTAGGGTAACCCGAATTATCACGGGACCTAAGCCATCAACACAGATTGTCCAAGCAAAAGGAACTGCAAGTGGATGATCATTATGGCCATAAGAATTTCAAAGACGCTTGCAAGCTATCGTGGAAACTTGAAACGACTATTTATGCCAGATGGATGACACAATCGGACTAGAGAAATGGAGTTAGTCCATAAGAAGCGGAAGGGTGGAAGGTTGAACGAATTAAAGAAGAATAAAAGGATTGTTGTGAGCAACTGTTTACCTACTAGCTAAGGAAACTTTTGAAAGATCACAATTAACACGGAATGGAGACTTACAACTTAATGTAAGAGTGAAAGGTAGACTTCACAAACCTGGAGACGTTTTGTCTTCTTTAAAGACAAGAATTCTAAGAGGAATCACAACGCCAGTATCGAAAGGATCGAAGCCCTGTAACATAGTCAACATAGATTCGGAAGGAAATATTACAAACAACGCCGATTAAGGAACCTGTGCTTGTGAGAATCGTGGGGTGGACTCAAGAGTCTACGGTAACCCCCATTGATAACAGAACATAGGTCATCAACACATACGGTCCCGGTAAAGGGACTACAATTGGGAGCTAATTAAAAGTCATCGGAACTACAAGACGCTTACCATCTATCGTAGAGTGTTAGGAACGATTTTTTACGTCAAGCAAATGGCACAGTGAGACTTGAGAAAGAGAGTTGTTCCAAAGGAAGCAGAAGAGTGAACGAGAAGACAAACTAAGGAAGGATAAAAGGATTAATCTAGTAGCTGATGTGCACCAAAGGTTTAATACCAATAGAGGTATGAAATTGGGATAAGTCAATTATGGACTGACCAATGTCAACCAAGGACGTGCAAGTATTGTTTGGTATTGATGAGTTATGTGCCGTTAAGAAGAGATATTTGTGACGGTGGATCTATGGAGTAGCGTTACCGACGCCTTAGAGGATTTCCTTAAGTAGGCAACGACAACCTTCTTGGATGATTTAAAGGTATAAAGAGAAACATTTTAAGGGTTACTTCTTGGCTAGTTAAGATCCAACTCCGGTTAAATCAGGGTGTTTGGATCCATGGTAGAAGAATTAAGAAAGTAAGCGGAAGAAGTTGTTTTTCAATCGTTGTTTTATTTTTTTAAGGCAAGTAAAGAAGGTACTTGGTACTTCATCCGGATAAGACTCATGGCGTAATTGAAAGAAAGAGTTTTGGGGTCAATCATTTTATACTACTATTAAGGTCCTTAGGATTAATGAGTGACAACAGGATAAGTAGAGTAGCGCAGCGGAAGCGTGGAGGGTCCTAACCCACAAAGCAAGAAGCTCAAGGGTACTAATGGATGTCGTGTCGAGTTTAAGATGGTGATAGTTGGTGAAATGCATTCTAGTTGGAAGAAACGTGAGTTAGGCTATGTGAGTGACTGGAAATGTTGTATGGGAACTTATGTGCATGTAGAGGTAATAGAAGGGGATTGGTACCCTATTATGGATCCGAGTGAAGAGTGATGGCTTTGTTACTTGTTGCCAGACAAGTAGTTTTGGAATTCTATACTAATGGAATACTCTAGAGTGAGTTTTCCGGATGGATTAGAGAAGAATTAACGATGTAATAAAAGTATTGTGCATGGTTTGCACTAGAAAGCTCAAAGTTAGTAACTACCATTCTTAGTCAAAGATACATAAGAAAGAGAAGCGACATGAGTATACTTACAACCCAGTAACCGTGCTTAAAGAAAGCATAATCTCGGAGCAGATTTTACGTGTAATGCGATATCGGAACGGATCCGAGTTGCGTTTTGAGTCAGAGGGATACTATCCGGCTGGTAACCATGGTGGATAAAAGAGTGCACTGCTGATGGTATGCTAACAATTATTGAGTAGTTATATATGATCAAATACGGTGATAGGAGATCACTTTGTGTTTAATACCGTCATTCCGGACATGTTCTGGGTCACTTAAGATCTTGGAAAATGTGTGAGAAGCCTAAGGTTGAGGTAACGATGTATTATAGATCTATAAATAGTATTATAACGCCAAGTGAACATAGAGGATGACCATTGGAAGTTTTAAAGCGGTTTAAAAGGGACTGAGGGACTAGTATTTCTCACCCTATTGGAGAGGGTAGCTTCAGTTTTCCACGGAGACTAAGTTTGGGAATTGAGTTTGAGAATTTCAGTTGGAGAGATACCTACCAGACACGAGTTAGGTCATCAGATTAGAGGATCAAACAGTTGAGCAGGATGATACCGGTGAGATATCCGGTAACCACTCTAGAACGTGGTAGCTGGCTCTTGTGATCTAAATACCTGAAAAGATTTAAGATTTAGTGGTTTTATGAAAAGCTGATAGGGCTACCTAAGATACTGGGGATAGTAAGAGACGTAACCTTTCAAAGACCTATGTAGTGATAGTTGTAACCTCGAGAGTTTGCTAAACAATCATCAAATGAAGATCCATAAACCGAGAAATCATCCATAAACACTTCCATGATGTTTTCAATATAGTCAAAAAATTTAGCCATCGTACACCTTTGAAAGTGTAATATCCGGAATTTTTATTCCGTTTAATTCCGAATCAATTCGGACTTTGAGCCGTTAACGGTTCCCATTCTATCTAGTATTTCTTTATTCACAAATTTTATCATTTTATGTAGAATTTAATTCACATAAAATGATAGAATTATATCAAACCCTAACTCTTATAATTATTTGTCATTTTATGTAGAATTTAATTAACATAAAATGATAGAATTATATGAAACCCTAATTCTTATAATTAATCCTCAACGACGACTTTAGACGAGATCATGACAAGGCTGAGACGAGACTGTGACAAAGCTGTGACGAGACCATGACAGAGCTGAGACGAGGTCATGACGAAGCCCGACAACTCTGTGACGAAGTCATGCATGGGCCTGACAAAGCCATGACGAGTTATGACGAGTTTTGACAACCCAGCCCACCTTTGCTTTTTACAAACTCCCCAACGTGTGTTGTCCATGAAGAAAGAAACGGTCATTCTCTCTCCCCCCTTCTACACGTAACAACCAAGATCTTTGTTGATCTTTTTCCCACTTCAGCCGCTTGCCTTCTGTCCAGATTCACGCCAACTGCTCCATCCCTTCTTTTCTGTATCGAGCCATAGAACCTCATCCTTCTACCCAACGAGTAATTCCTCCTAGTTGATAGCAATCAGAGACGTTGCACCCTTCCTAACTCTTCTGCGTATTGAACTGCATCCCAAATACACCAGCGACACGCTCAGACAAGCCAGACACTCCTTGCTGTGAGATCCATAAGGTAGCAAGGCTGTTGCACACGTATAGACGCCTGGGACATAGGTTCTGCACATAACACTTCGGCACAAGTGAGTCGAATAGATACTATCCCTATCCCCTCCCTTTTGCTTTGTTTGTTATCGATGATGGAAGGTTATCATTCACGTGCAGCAGACTCGATCTTCACTATCAAACTATAGACTCAGACAAGCAGGACACCCCCTTCGTCTGTCTTCAACTCTGAGAAAGGGCAGCGAGGTGAGTCTGTTCCGTCTCTTGTTTCTATCTACACCAGCTTAGTCTAAAGACCAAGGCTAATTGCCCTTCTATCCTAGGTTTTGTCTAAACCGATTGCAACAAACCCAACCCTCATCTTGATCCTGTCGTCAAGGGATTCAGCAGACCATCCTCTTCAACCTGCTGCCGGTAAGCGCTTCTGGGATCCTTGTTGTTGATGTTATACTAGTGTAGAGGATAGTAGTTGTGTTTCCAATTAAGTGTACAAAATATGATTTTTGAGGCAAGTTGGGTGTAGATGTCCATAGGTATGGAACAATAGGATATATGAGAAGAGAACAGAGGTTTATAGAGTGGCTGACCGTGTAGATAGAACCAGAAATTCATGAACTCATTGTGCCCAGTTTTTTTGGTTGTCTTCTTCAAAATTTTGAAGTTGAAACGGTCAATCTTGTAGCTCAATTTTAAGGAGTTAGGATGAAGATCCACCGTTCAATTTTTTATAGATCATAGATGGATATATGTAGTTTATTGGGTTAAAATTTGGGCAGAATCGGAGTTACGGTTTGAGAGTTATGATGTTGCAAAGTTGACTACTTATGCAGTTTTTATAAGTGTGCTGAATGTTGAGAAAAACAGCATGTGATGCAGTTTTGTGAGATGGTTTTAAATAAGCTTTTGATCTCCTTTGCTGCTGAATTTTGGATATATTATGGATAAGATTTTATAGTAGAACATATCAAAATTTGAGATAAATCCAGCGAGTAGTCTAGGAGTTATGATTTTTCAAAATTAAGACAGTGTGTTGTTTGTTAAGTGTTGTAACCAACTTTGGAAATATTTATAGAAGTGATGGTTGAACAGTTTTAAGAAATTCTTTCTCCTACGAGTAGATGAGATATCATAGATGATCTAGGGAATTATTTCGGAATTTTTATAAGATTATTCGAATTTTATATTTGAAGCCGAAGTTGGACCTTAACGATCTTTCCAAAATTGGGAAATGGGTAAATTGCCAGTTTGTAACCAAACTCATCTTTAGGAGTTAGAATATGACTCTTTATTTTCAAATAAAAGTTTAGGCATGAATTAGAAAATTTTTGGAAGTTTTGAGACCAAGGGTAAAATAGTCATTTTACCATAAATTGGTAGTGTATTAAATTCTGTTCTAATAGGATCTACTACCTTAGAAGTCTTAGACTTCTAATTAACTAGAAAGTGTGCAGACACACTTACCTCCTTTGACAGGCAACCGAGTTATACAGTTACAGATTGAGTTGTGATTAAGAGAGTCGAGATCTGATTCAAGTAAGTCCACGGACTTACTTAGTTGGCTTCTTGTATGAGTGTATTGTGTATGAGTGGTGTTTGTTAGTTATGATAAATAACGAAACCGGATTAGGCCGACTTTATTATTTATGTAATTGACCCAAGTGTATGATAACGGGTCGTGACATCATCTGCCTAGCTCTAGCGAGAGTCTAGGAGGTTCCCTACGACCAGCCCAGTCAGGTAGACGGTCAAATGCATTAGTACCATTCCGCGTTGGTAAACGGGGACAGGGGCGAGGTTTGGGAATCCCTCGTGTCACAAAATAAGTATCATAAGTAATGACATATCACCTAATTAAAGATAATAAAAGAATTGACTGTTACATGTTGATTGTGTATGATGTTGATTGTGCTTTTACCTTTATACTTATGCATAGAATGTTAGCTAACGGTTTTATACCACTTGTAGATGTCTTGCAAGTTAAGACAGTTGTAGGGAGATCCGGAGGGAATGGTCAGCCGGGTCTACGTACTCATTTAGTTGGGGACGAGGTTGTCTTATGTACCTCATATGTGTCGTTTTACTACCTTTGTTTTGTAAGGCTAATACATAATTTTCATGTATATATTGTTTAAAGTTTTCAAATGTTTTTAATACTTTTATGCATTGTTGTAAGATCCTAGTAAAATTGTTGTCAAACTAAGGTCGGGACCCATTGTGTGGTCCTAACGAGTAGCTCCCCGAGTTCTTAAAATTTGGGGTGTTACAGAAAGGTGGCGGGTGCATTACACAACCCAAATGGCATTCTCCTATATGCAAATGTACCCCAAGGACATGTGAATGTAGTTTTCTCTTGGTCATCGGGGTGGATAGGGATTTGGAAGAATCCACTATAGCCATCTAAGTAACAAAAATGGGAATGTTGAGCTAATCTCTCTAGCATTTGGTCAATGAAGGGAAGAGGGAAGTGATCTTTCCTAGAGGCCACATTTAGTTTCCTATAATCTATACACATCCTCCATCCCATAACCGTTCTAGTCGGAATTAGTTCATTATTCTCATTAGTCACTACGGTCATCCCACCCTTCTTAGGAACCACATGCACGGGACTAACCCACTTACTATCCGAAATCGGGAAAATGATTCCCGCATCTAGAAATTTAAGAATCTCTTTCTTTACTACTTCTTTCATGATGGTGTTTAGTCTTCTTTGAGGTTCAATTGAAGGTTTATGATTATCTTCCATTAAGATCTTATGCATGCACAAAGAAGGTTTAATGCCAACTAAATCATCAATGGTATAGCCAATAGCCTTCCTATGTAATCTCAACTCATGTAACAATCTACTCAACTCATCATCATTCAAGCATGCATTAACAATCACCGGATATGTAGAATTATCACCAAGAAAAGCATACTTAAGATGAGAGAGGAGGGGTTTAAGATCAAGTTTAGGAGGACCTTTATCGATTGGAGATGCTCCATACAATGTAGGTTGAGATGATTCCAAGGCTAATGAAGACTCCTCAAGGCTTCTTGAAGCTTGATCAACCACTAAGGCACTTTCTGGAGAAACCACGGGCTGAATCACGGCCTCTGGCAAAACCACGGCCATGGAACTTGCTAAGCTAGCACATTTGAGCATTCCAGAGAGTTCCATGGGATAAATCACGGCCTTGGTTCTCCTCCCTTGGCCGTGGATCCTACAGCAATTCCGCACACCTTCGTGTGCTTCAAATTCAGCTCTTGTCTCTTTTTCCAATGAATCCAAGGCCTTGATTTCTTCATTGCAATCATCCTCAACTCCTTCCTCCATAAAACTTAAGCTAAGAACCTTCTCCAAGGGCTCCTTGATCAAGATCGAGCTCACAACTTCTCTACATTCCTCTTGCTCGACAATGTTGAACACATCTTCACCAAGGGCTGGCCCCTTCATCATTGTGGATAATTTGAACTTGATATTCTCTTCTCCAATGTTGAAGGAGAGAATTCCATTTTTGCAATCCACAAAGCATCCCGACGTAGCCAAGAAAGGTCTCCCCAAGATGATAGGAACCGGATAGTCCGCCGGGATGTCCAAAACAACAAAGTCTATGGGCACATAGAACTTTCCTAGTTGCACCGGTATGTCTTCCAAGATTCCAACGGGATGGGCTATCGAATGGTTTGCCATGTAAAGGGTCATCTTGACCGGCTTTGACTGTCCTAGCCCAACCTTGTTGCAAAGCGCAAGCGGTATGATGCTTGCACTTGCCCCAAGATCACAAAGAGCTTCATACTTCACTTCTCCCACTCCAATTGGCACACAAAAAGATCCCAGATCTCTTAGCTTAGGAGGAATCTCCTCCTTCATGGTTTGGATCAACTCCGAGGACCTCTTTGTCATCCTCACTTCTCCATACTCCTCCAACTTCCTTTTGTTGGAGAGTATTTCCTTCAAGAACTTGCCATATGCCGGCATACCTACAATAGCATCCATGAACGGAATGTTAATATGCAATTTAGACATAAGTTCAAGGAATTTACCGAAGTGTTTATCCAAGCGAGCTCTTGCTCGTGATTGTGGGAATCGTAGTGGTGGTTTGTATGGAGGCGGTGCCACATATGTTGGCTCATCATCCTTGCTCTTGCCTCCATCTTCTTGCAATGTTTCTTCTTCTATCACCACTTGCTTCTCCTTATCGTTTCCCTTAGGTAAGGGATCCTTCATGCTCAGCCCACTCCTTGTTGTGATGGCCAACACTTGGCCTCTTGGGTTATCTTCGGTTCTTCCGGAAAGCTTTCCCGGATCTCTATGAGTTTCACCTGCCTTTTGGAACACTTGTGCTTCCAACACCTTTTGAGCTTTAGAAATGGAAGTCACCGTGCTCTCAAGACCACTCAACCTTCCAAGCAATTGCTCAAACATCATCTCGGTTCTATCCTTTGGAGGTTGAGTAAATCCGGGTGGAGGTTCTTGTGAAGCCTTTGGTGGTGGAGCTGCGCTTGTGGAAGCGGGAGGGTTCAAGGCTCCATCCGGGTTAGAATAAGAAAACCCAGGATGGTTGTGGTTAGGCTGGTAATTGTTGAATTGCCGGTTGTTGTTGAAGTTCATTGGGCCTTGATAGTTGTTGTAGTTTCCCCTTCCCATATAGTTCACATCTTCCTCCTCGGAAGACAAGTTTGCTTGCATTTGCACTTGAGGGCTTGCTTGACTCTTCAAAGTTGTAGCACACAACTCCCTCAAAGACTTAAGCTCATTGTTGATTGCATCAAGCTTGAAATTGCTCATGGTGACTTCACTCACCTCATATGCTCCCGCTTTCCTCCCATCACTCGTCCTATGGGAGTACTTTTCAGTCACCAAAGCTTGTTTCTCTACAAATTCCCAAGCTTCATCCGCATTCTTTTCCATGAAAGTCCCACCGGAAAGAGATTGAAGCTTGAATTGGCTATTTTCATGAAGTCCCTTGACGTAGATCTCCAAAAGCTCTATTTTCGGTATACCATGGTGTGGACAATCTAAGAGAAGGTCTTTGAACCTCTCCCAAGACTTGAATAGGCTTTCTCTATCCTTCATCACGAAGGCATTGATCTTCCCTCTTAGCTCGGTAGTCTTGGAAGGTGGGAAGAACTTAGTCAAGAACTCGGTTGTCGTTTCCTCCCAAGTACTCACACGCCCTAGTGGAATCGATTGCGGAAAGAGTGAACGAGCCGGAAGTGAGGACGTACCAAGCCAAGGCTTTATCCTTAAGTGAGAAGGAAAAAGCCCTAAGCTTGTAGATGTTGTTCACCAACCTAGGCGGCCTTAGAGTCTCCATCAATATCTCGTAGTTCATCAAATGTTGATGAGGGGACTCTCCTTCCATCCCTCCAAATTGATTATGCCAGATCATTTGTAGCACTTAAGGGCGGAGCTCTTAGTCATGGGCAGCGGGATCTCCTAAGTTCACACCCGGACGGTGTACTCTTTGAGCCGGATCCATACGTTGCCCAAACGTTTGTGGCTCCTCAATCATTATCGGCTCAAACCGAATATTAATCGCCAGCTGCGGTTGTGGTGGTGGTGGAGGAGGTTGTTGACGATTAAGCTCTCTTTGCACAAGAGCTTGCCTAATCTCTTCAATCTCCCTCCTAGTTGCTTCTTGCCTCTCATTCGCAAGTCTCCTTTCATTGTCCAAGAGCTCATCTCTTAACCTAATTTGCTCTAAAGCCTCATCCAAATCAGCTTGAAGATCTCTTGCGGCCATCTCCTTTCCCTTTCTATTGCTCTTAGACCTAGCCTTAAGGGTTTTCTCCGGTTCGGGATCGAATGGAGCTAAATCCTTGCCACGAGATCTTCGCATACACCTAAAGAGTGAGAGATGTCCTGAGAATGCAAAGACACAAACCAAACAAGATCAAAAGCAACAAAAAAGACCTACACTATAAACAATCACAAAAAGACTCAATCTAGACCTAGTCCCCAGCAACGGCGCCAAAAACTTGTTACGCTAAGATTGTGACACGTAAAAGTCTTAAATTTATAACTCGATATATTTTTCCTAACTCCTAGCGAACCCACAGTGTATGGGTCGTTTTGTAGTAAGGATAGTATTCCGAGGTCGAACACAAAGACTAAGGTGAAATTAAATAGTGACTAAGGATAGTATTGATCTAGGCTAAGAAAAGAGAAAGGAATAAAGAAATAAAAATCTCAATGTTTTTGGATTGGTTTTGTGGTGATCAATCAAGGATCACAAATCATGCAAGAATTAACAAACTACTAAGCTACCCACACAAATAAGCAAACACAAACACGAGATAGGTAATCAAAGAGAGAAAAGCGGATTCTAGGGGTTAGGAGTTCCGGTTATGGCATTGGACTCAAGCTTCTAATCATTCCTTGGATCAACTATAGTATGTTGGGAAAGGGTGTTTCTCAAATGGAACCAATTACCGGGTAGGTCTCATGATCCACTAATCCCGCAACTAAGGTCCTATTACCGGGTAAGTCTCTAGGAGCCTAGGTTTGGGAAATCTACACAAACCGGATTGCTATCTAGGGATCTAACCTCCCCTTACCGGGTAAGTCTCGGGAAGGCAAGTCCTAAACATCAATCCTAGCACACTCAATCCAATAGCGGCTAATGAGGCTCACTACTACCTAGAGTTCATCATCTATGGTTCTTAAGATCGGAAATCACCGGGTAGGTCTCTTCCCTCACTTAGATTGCTAGCATTAGGTCACCCTAGGCTAGATTAAGCTTAATAAACATTAGGATTTCAACAATATAACATCCTAACATGCAGATTTATCATTTAAAGATCAACAGAAGCAAATCACGGTCAGTTCCTAAGAACCACGGCCGTGGTCTGGCTAGAACAGACCGTGATTTCTAACAGCACTCAAGTACGAGCAAGTAAATCATCCAAAGATTCATTTAAGTCTATTCTATCATAGTCCAAGCCATAACCATCATTCCCTTACCCTAGAATCGCATCTATTTAGCCAACAACATGCATCATAACAATCAAACTCAACAAGCATACATGCATGGCTTCCATTAGCAAGAGTATGAAATGAAAGAGAAGCGAAACAAGTAGGATAAGAAAACCAAGCTGAATCAAAGTCAAGAAGGACTTACAACCCTTCAAGGGAAGGTTCGAATCGTTTCTTACAACCCTAGCAAATGTCTTCAATAAAACTCACTCAAAACCACTAAAAAAACTATGAAAACTATGAAACTAGTGTGCTTCTTCTTCTTCTCCCAATGAGAGTGTTCCTTCTCCTCCAAGAGTAGCTCTAATCCAATCTTCCCAATGAGAGAATATTTGTGAGGTAAGGTGTGTAGTGGATCGATCCTTTTCCTCTCAGCCTGCAGGTGTACTTATAGCCTTCTCCATATGCAAGAGTCGGTTATGGAGATCGTGGGACAGCTGTCCCAGCTGTGCAAAGAGAATCACGGCCAGTTTCCACGGCCGTGGAATTCCCAGAGGCCGTGGTTCTTGTGTTTCAGCTTTCCTTTGATCGTTGGGCCACGAGTTGGTGCAAGGCATGCACCAACATGGTCCCATGTGTTCTCCTTTGCTCCTAACTTGCTTCCCAATGAGCTCGGATACGTGTCATCATGAGGATCGATTCTCGGATGTATCGATTAGGCTCTAAAAGCTCCCAAAATACCTAAAAAACATGCAAAGGTCCGTGTAGACGTCTATCTCGACAAATATACATGTATTGAATGTAAACGCCACGAACTAATGCTAAACTTGCATGAATAGCGGGTAAAACTATCTAAATGGATGCCTAGAATAGCGTCATAAATGATAACACCATCCGCAAACTAGCAGACAAGTCGAGATATCCAATAGAGAGATCAAGGGAATTTTAGAGAAAACTGTCTCTAAAACAAAGAAGGACTGGTCAATGAAGCTTGACGATGCACTATGGGCGTACAGGACTGCCTTTAAGACACCAATAGGTAGGACTCCATATGATCTCGTTTATGGTAAATCTTGTCATCTTCCTGTAGAGCTAGAGCATAAAGCATATTGGGTTGTCAAGTGGCTAAACTTTGACATGAAAGAAGCCGGAGAGAAGCGGCTTTTGGATATCAACAAGCTGGATGAGATCCGGCTGAATGCGTATGAGAACGCAAAGATCTACAAGGAAAGGACGAAGCGCTGGCATGATAAGCATATCATTCCAAAGGATCTGAAAGAAGGAGATCAAGTCCTTCTATTCAACTCAATGCTTCGACTATTCCCAGGTAAGCTTAAATCCCGTTGGACAGGACCTTATATAATTAAACGAATTTTCCCCCATGGTGCAGTTGAAGTATGGGGTGAACAAAGCGGAAATTTCAAAGTGAATGGCCAACGGTTGAAGAAATACACACCGGAAGTCCCAGTTGAGGAGATAGCTCCTATCCTCGTCCATTGAACACAAAACCAAACACCGTCGAGCTAAAGACGATAAATCAAGCGCTTCTTGGGAGGCAACCCATGATAGTATAAATTTTTATCTTCTTTTATCACTTAGTTTAGCTTAGTTTAGTTGCTTTGCTTCTTTTGTTTTCGCTTTTGTTTGTTCCTCGATGCACTCTTGGTTTGTTTGTGTCAATAATCGCAGGAAATTAGGTCCAATTTGAGAAATCAATGAAGATGGGGAGCATAAATTAGTTCAAATTGCAATCTTCAAGAAATACAAGGAAAGAAATTGAGCTACACAAAGAAAATCGTTCAATTCAGGAATAGAGCAAGTCGATTTTTGGCAACAGGAAGAAAAATCGACCCACCAGATCGACCCCCTGAACTAAATCGTCCGATTTTCTTCTTGAGCTGAGAAAATGAAGGAAAATCGACCCGACGAATAAATCGCCTAGACAAATCGTCCGATTTTCTTAATTAAATCTCCGGCCTATATAAAGCCTTCACCACTCGATTCTCTCATTCCACAAACCCTCCATTCCCGATTTCCTTCTCTCAAAGAACCGAAAATCGCCCACCCTCTCATCTCCTCATTCCTTAATCGTTTTGAACGATTCTTGGCCCTAAACAGAAGCATTTTCGACAAGGAACAAGGATCTAGCAACACCAAACTTGGCAATCGACTCATCCATCCGGAATTCAGGTTTTTCATTCCGAAACCTAAGTTTTTCGTTCGATTTTGATTCTTGCTTAGAAGTTATTTGTTTGTTGCGATTGATTGAGGGGTTTACTTAGGAACAACTATAGGAGACTGTGTGTGGTGATAGTTTAGTCAGAACTTTACAGAATTGTGAGAATTGTTGAAATCGACAGAAAAATCCCCAGCCCATATAAATCGTCCGATTTATTGAAGAACATTCCGATTTTTCTTTGCAGAAATGGAGACTTTGAAGAGAATTACTCAAAATGCGGGGAAGAAGAAGGGATCTTCTTCCAAAGCCCCTCCACCACCTCCACCACCCTCTCAAACCATACCAAAACTTCCCCCTCCCCTATCCAAACATAAGAAGAGATATGAACGTCTCTTAGATCGTCCCTTCACCCCTCCTCGATACATTGTGCTAGACGACTTAGACTCTTTGTTTGTTCGAGAGGATGTGGATATGATGTTAGATAGAGTTGGGCTAAGTCAGTTTGCTATGATTAGAGAAGATGCTTACACATAGATCACCATAGAATTCCTTAGCACATTTGAGCATGATCCTAGAGAGAGGACGGTCTCTTTCCGCCTCATGAACCACAACCATGCTATGACTATCGATGACTTTGGAGATTTGTTTGGTTTTCCCTACTCTGATGCAGGCACATTTGCGAGAGGAGTTAGTGCTAGTGCCTTTTGGGAGAGCATCTCAGTGGGAGAGTATGGTCGTGATAAGTGGAGACCCGGAAATTTGAAAGAGGCTAGCATGTACAACCTTTCCTTTAAGGTAGTGCATAGGATCCTTAGTGAGAGCTTGTTTGCACGGACGGAGATCCCACACAAGCTTAAGGCTGACGAGCTCTTTATCTTGTATTGCATGACATGTAGCACCATTCCCGACATCACCTCTATGCTTGCTGACTATCTAGTAAAGATAGCCAACAAGGCAAAGGGTGACATTTGTGATGGAGGCCTTGTCACTCATGTGGCAAAGGCGTTGGAGTTAGATTTCTCGGGTTGCACCCTAGCTGAGAGTGCCCAACCCTTAGGATCACAAAGATTGATTACTAGACAGGTCTTGATTCCTCGAAGGAGAGGAACCCTTCATGTGCCCATGCCGTGGGCAAAGGATCCAAAGAAGAAGCCATCCGAGATTGTTTGGAAGTCCGAATACACCATTCGGAACAAGAGGAATTGGAAGGATACATTCGTACTGATGCTTGAGGAGATAGCTCCTCCTTTGTATTATGATGATGATGCAGGTGACACTGAGGATGAGGAGGACCATGAGGATGGAGTACACCAGGGGGCCATGCTCGAGTTCGAGAGTGACACTTATAGTGGTCACGCCACGGATGCCATGGACACCGACACTCATGGTGCAGGACCTAGCCGGACTAGTCGAGGCACTGAGAAGACAGAGGATGACATGCAGCCACATCGCCACTCCTTTGCACATGCTCCTAGCCACGGTAGAGGCCATGGACGAGGACATAGACTTCCCCACCATTTTAGAGACTTAATCTCTAGTTTCCAGGGTCTACGCACCGACTATCAGGCCCTCCATACCGACTACAGCACCTTGAACACTCAGTTCAAGGAATACCGGCAGGAGACGGAAGCTAGACACTCCTCCTATGACGGCCAGATGAGAGACATGTACTACCATCAGTTCGGCCACTTCTATGATCCTAGTGCACCGATGTATCCATATCCTCCACCTCCGCCACCACCGACCGAGGATTGAGATTCCACTCCTTTTACATTGTAAGTATTTTTCTCCATCTTATGCTTGATTTTTCACATTGGGGACAATGTGAGGGTTAAGTATGGGGTGGGGGTACTTACAATCTCTTTTACTTCATTTTAGCACTCTATCTAGTTTGTATTACTTTTGATGATTTGGCTTGTAATAACTCTTGCACTACTTGCTTTCCACTATGACATTCGCATTTGCATGCTTTCTTTCAAATACTATGAGTTTTCAAAAAAAATTTGTGCTTCTTATGATGGAAATTACCTCTATGATGAGAATTGTGATGTGGAAAGGCAAAAAGATGACATGGTTATGTTGAGATTTTGATTTTAGCATGGATGAGCTTACTTTTGTTACTTGAACACATGAATGATCTATATGATTTTGATGTTTTGATAAGAGCATGAAATAATGGTCGAAGCTATATTATAAGTTCTTTTGCATCATATAAGAATGACCAAGACAATTCACTTCTTCTCTACTCATATCTTGTTCATGCTAGCTCCTCAATTAGACCTGTATAAAACCGGGCCGGCCCGTCCAGCCCGCCCGCCCGCCCGGGAAAAAACATGGGTATGGACAACAAGTTTGGCCCGTTCGGGCTTGGCCCGACCCGGCCCGCATTTTGATGGGACGGGTACGGGTAAACAGTTTGTCCCGCGGGCTAACCCGGCCCGTATATAGTTTTATACATATAATATTTTATATCTATATGTGTATATAACTTATATTGTTTTGAGTGTTACATATTCTGATTGTTCATTTAGTTTATTTGGAGTATTTTGATGAGTTATATTCGTTTGTAACACAAGATTGTAGGACTAACTTGACTGTAATGATACTTATTGTTTTTTAGGAATTTTGGGTTGTCCATTTTTGTGTGTCGATTGTTATTGAACTTGTTGGTAGTGCACTATACAAGTATAATTGGATTGAAAGTGTTATTAAATTCATTATAATACTTGTTTTGACCGATAAATACTAGGAAAAAACGCACAAACAAGTACATACGGGCCATCCGGGCCGGCCCGGTAGCCCGCCCGCTTTTTACATGGGTGGACATGGGTAGCGTTTGTGGCCTGGACAAGCCGGGTCGAGCCAGCCCGGCCCGCACCTTACGAGTAGAGTTTTTAGCTATGGCCCGGCCCGAGCCCGGATTTGTACAGGTCTATCCTCAATGAAATATGTGACCCTCCTTTTACCATCCGGGAATTAGGATAAGTGATTGAAAAAGGCATGTTTGATGTGGGAGGGCCAATAAAAATGTGTTAAGCAAAAGTGTAGCAATTCATAAGTTTGGGGACGTTGAACATGAGGATGAGTAACTCGACACCATTCACATAGCCGGGTGTTTGTGTCTTGCCAAAGTCCGATTGAATGACTAGTCCTAACGGGATATGGTATGTGCATCAAGGGTTTGAGGCATCTCGAAATTGAGACACGCCGATCTCCTAGGCTTCGGTTATTGTGCACCTCTGTCCATACTCTCAAAAAGTAAAATACAAAGAAAGCAAAGCTTTTACATGCAAAGCATGTGTGGTGAAGTAAAATTCTTGAAGGTATTATGTTGTTCCTCTTTCCCGAATTAGCACCACAATTGCCTACAAGATATCCCTCCTTTAACACGTTTCTTAGACCCTTCTTTGATTAGAAGACCTTGAGACTTTTATGTATGTATTTAAGACTTCATGGCTTAGACTTGTTTGATTTTAATTGTCTCTACATCTTTATCATGTCTTTTATTTTTGTTTTTGAGAAAGAAAAGAGAGTTAGTCCATGTTATTGTTATCATTGATACATGCCTTGCCTTCCTATGCCTTGAAACATCACTTTGAGGGTGATCCAATAAGAAGAAGCACTATCAAATAAAAGGTTTTTGAGTTTTCATACATATATAATCCATGGCATCTTGTATTCTAAATTTGAGTCTTGCTTGGGGACAAGCAAGGGGCAAGTATGGGGTATTTTGATGACATGAATTATATACCATTATAATCATGCATATTGTAGAGGTTTACCTCGATTTACTTTGCATTTAGAGGGAACTTGTGTATGTTTTATGTTTTATTCAATTATATTTCGGAAATAGAGGTCCACACGAGTTTTGGTTGAATTGTAGGTAAATTTAGTGGATTTGGAAGCAAAAGTGGAGCAAGGAGCATCTAAGGTCATTAGGGAAGCTAAAGGAGTCTTAGAGGAACCACAAAGAGCAAAGGAGTTGCGTAAAGAAGCATAAAGGGAGGAAGGAAACAAGCCAAGAGACGAGCATTCTCTGTTGAAGAAAATCGTGCCATTTACTACATAAATCGGACGATTTATCTTCTTAAAAATCGAATGGTTTTGTGTGTAAATCGGCTAGCTCGATTTTCTTTGTTTTCGGCCCAATGGTAAAGACGACTCAAAGCCCATCACTTTTAGGCTAGAGAAGCGTTTCGCCAAGCGGCCCATTAGCAAGAAAATCTAGGTTGGAACCATAGGAACGAAAACGAGAGGGCCGCAGCGGGAAATCTTTACATGTTTGTGAGAGATTGAAGATTCTTGGAGAGGGATTGAAGCAATATTACCGGGAAGTCAATCTTGATCATATTTGTGAGATTCCTTGTTTCCATTGCGATCTTTGTGGTTTTTTAACACAATATTGAGTTGATTGAGAGATACATTGATTGGTTTTGAGATTAGTTTACAGAATTGAAAGTTATTGAGTTTTAATTCAAGATTCGGGTTTATTTGAGTTATTCACTCATTCTTAAATTTGATTTCATTTTGGAAATGGTTGGCTAAAACCATTGTGATTCTGGGGAGAATAGTTGATGATTGAGGCTTAGATGATGATAGACTAAACTCATTCAACCAATTGGACCCTGAGAGTTTAGATTTTAACTTTGCGACAACAGGAAAATAGGGCTGTTCTTGAAGGAAATCGGCCGATTTAATGATGAACAGCACGATTTATTTCCCTGACGATCTTTAATTGATTTAATCTTTAACCAAAGTTAATCCTTGCGTAAATCCCAACCTTGCTTAACCTTTTTAACCTCTATTTAGGTGTATAAAGAGACTTCAATCTTGATTCTACATTTAATAGATTAAGATTACAAGATTTGGGTAATAGAGAGACTCAACATCCTTTATTAAGGTTTTAAGTGTGCTTTCTATCTTTACCTTGAAGAGTAATATCCTTGGGTTTTGGATAGTTTGTTTGAGTGTAATTCTTGTCCTTAGATCTTTCTATATTGCAGCCTCAACAACCCTTATAAGGAGAACGTTTGGATTAGAAAAATAGGTTTCGGAACTTCATCGTACGATATCTACCTTTGAAACACATAACCTTGGCAATATAAACTTTTTCCTTTGATCTTTAGAAGTGTCTTGAATAGAAATCCGTAGTCGGATACTTGAATCCTTGGAATCATTTCCCCCTTTATAAATCACAAAAAGCTTTTGCACTTTGCTAGATAACTGAATTCGATTTTATTCTCACCAAATCCGTGAGTTTGACTCTGGAATTTCTTACCTTGCTACAGTTGATCCGTACACTGCGGGTTCGCTTTGCTTTGAGTTCTAGATATAAATTTAAGACTTTGACGCACACACTTTTGAGCGAACAATCTTGAGCTTTGATTGATCACCATTAAAACCTAACCAAAAATATGTGTAAACTGTATATTAATATTCTGTTCGTGGATTTTATTGTAGGTATGCTCACTTATGGGAAGTTCTTGAAGGAAATCCTCTCCAACAAGAGCAAATTATAGGATGTTATGGAAGTGAGGATGACTAAAAGGTCATCCAAACTCATCAACATTATGAGAGAAGAGATACCACAAAAGTTAAGGGATCCAAGATGCTTTTGTGTTCCCATTAGAGTCGGAGAGGTGACTTACGAGGCCTTGTGCGAGCTTGGAACAAGTGTAAACGTAGTACCGCTTGCATTGTGCAAAAAGGTTGGACTCAGAAAGCCAAAGCCGGTCAACATTACACTTTACTTGGCAGATAGGTCAAACACGCATCCGGTTGGAATCCTAGAAGGCATTCCCATACAGCTAGATAAGATCTATGTTCCTAATGATTTTGTCGTGTTAGACATTCCTGCAAATTATCCGGTTCCAATCATACTTGGAAGACCATTCCTTGCAACCTCCGGTTGTATAGTGGATTGCAAGAATGTGACACTCTCCTTCAGCATTGGTGAGGAGAATTTTGAATTCAAGATATCCGCTACGATTAAGGGGCCATCTCTTGGAGAAGATATATTCAAAATTTATGATGAAGAAGAATCAAGAGAAGTAGTAAGCTCGATTTTGCTCAATCATCCACTTGAAAAGGTCATAATTATAATCATTACGGAAGAAGGAATCGGGGACGACTGCAGTACTTCAAGGCTGAATTTGAAGTGTTTAAGGAGGGTACGAGTGATACCAAAAATCTCGGTCAAGTACACAAAAAAAATCGTCCGAGATTTTATTTAATTCACCCGAGATTTTCCAAGTCGATTGCTACATCGGCCAAAATCTCGACCTAGATTTTTAAAGGGGGGTCGAGATTTCTTAACCTCCAGAATCTTTTCCGAAGTTGCTTAGAAGTGGTTCCGAATGCAATCCCACTTCTTCCGCAGCTATGGAAGCATCCCGAGATGCTTCGGAAGGTTAGAATCCCTGATTGAAAGATCCTCCTAATAAGAGTTGAAGCCTCTTCCTTCCCATATAAGGTATGCTTTTCTTGGACCTAACTCTACATACCCTGTCATTGTGAGTGCCAACCTTAATGATATTAAACTTGGGAAGTTGATGCATGAGTTGAGATTACATAAGAAAAGCTCTTGCTTATACTATTTATGATTTAATTGGAATTAAGCCTTATTTATGTGTGCATAAAATTCTTGTGGAAGATGATCACAAGCCTTCACGTGAACCTCAAAGACGATTAAATTTGATCATGAAAGAGGTTGTGAAGAAAAAAGTTCTTAAGTTGCTTGATGCACGTATGATATTTCCTATTTTTGATAGTAAGTGGGTTGTGCCATCCACGTTGTTCCCAAGAAGAGTGGAATGATTGTTCTCACCAACAAGAACAACGAGTTGATTCCCACAAGAACAATCACATGATGGAGGATGTGCATAGATTATAGGAAGCTAAACGTATCTACAAGGAAGGATCACTTCCCTTTCCCTTTTGTTGATCAAATGTTAGAGAGATTGGCACAACACTCCCATTTTTTCTATCTAGATGGGTATAGTGGATTCCTTTGAATCCCCATCCACCTTGACAAACAGGAGAATAATACTTTCACGTGCCCTTGGGGTGCGTTTGATTATAGGAGAATGCCTTTTTGACTGTGCAACGCACCAACAACCTTTTTAATGGTGCATGATGGCCATATTCTCTGAGTACATTGATAACATCATGGAGGTTTTTATGGATGACTTTTCTGTCTATGCCTCTTCATTTGATGATTGCTTAGCTAACCTCTCTCTTGTTTTACAAAGATGTGAAGACACTAACCTTGTCCTAAATTGGGGAAAGTGTCATTTTATGGTAAGTGAAAGTATTGTTCTAGGTCATTTGATCTTCAACCGCGGAATTGAAGTGGATGGAGCAAATATAGAGATCATTGAGAAGTTACCTCCACCTTCATCAGTAAAGGGGGTTAGAAGTTTCTTAGGTCATGCAGGTTTTTATAGGAGATTCATTAAAGATTTTTCTAACATTTCTAAACCATTGACTAACCTACTAATGAAAGATGTGGTTTTTGAGTTTTCGAAGTAATGTCTAGATGCTTTTTACAAGTTGAAGGAAGACTTAATATCCGCACCTATTATTCAACCTCCGGATTGGAACCTCCCCTTTGAGGTTATGTGTGATGCTAGTGACATGGCCGTAGGAGCTATACTTGGTCGGAAGAAGGATGGACACACTCATGCCATCTATTATGCTAGCAAGACGCTAGATGAAGCTCAACTAAACTACTCTACAACTGAAAAGGAATTACTAGCGGTATTCTCTACTTTCGAGAAGATATGTTCCTACCTTGTGGGAGCGAAAGTCATTGTCTACATCAACCACGTAGCAATCCATTAGTTGCTCACCAAAAAGGATGCAAACCACAGCTCATTAGATGTATCCTCCTTCTACAAGTATCCTATTTAGAGATCCATGATAAGAAAGGATCCAAAACTCGGTGAGGGATCATCTTAGCCGTTTGCCTCCTATTGTGATTGAGAAGGATGAGACACCTGTCGATGAATTATTTTTGGATGAGCAGCTTCATGAAATTTAGGATTTCCTTCTCCAAATATCAAAAGGTAATGAACCATGGTTTGCAGATATTGTTAACTATTTAGTGTGTCAGGAAATACCTCCAAGTCTATCTTACGCTCAAAAGAAGAAGTTATTTACGGATGTGCGACATTATTATTGGAATGATCCTCTTCTCTTCTATAGAGGTGTTGGTGGGATGTGTAAAAGATGCATTACGGAAGATGAAGTGGAGAGCGCCATTCGCCATTGTCATTCATTGCCTTGTGGAGGACATGCTAGTTCCAACAAGATTTGTGCTAAGGTACATCAACCCGGTTTCTTTTGGCCTAACTTATTCAAAGATGTGCAGAACTTTGTTGTGTCTTGCGATGCTTGTCAAAGAACACGGAATATATCTAGGAGGAATGATATTCCTCTACACAACATCCAAGAAGTTGAGATCTTTGACGTATGGGAAGTGGATTTCATGGGACCATTCTCGTCTTCTTGTAGGAACCTTTACATACTACAAGCGGTAGATTACGTTTCTTGATGGGTGAAAGTAATTGCTTCTCCTACTAATGACGCCAAGGTGGTAGTAAATTTCTTTAACAGAATCATTCTCCTAATATTTGGGACACCCCGAGTCATCATTAATGGTGGAGGAACACACTTCACCACTCGGAAGTTTGAAGCACTTCTATCCAAGTATGGGGTAACTCACAGGGTAACTCACAGGCTGGATTGGTCAATGAAATTGGATGACGTATTATGGGCCTACAGAAAAGCTTTCAAGACTCCCATAGGAACCACACCATACAATCTAGTGTATGGAAAGTCTTGTCATTTTCCGGTGGAATTAGAGAATATAGCATATTAGGCCATCAAATGGCTTAATTTTGACATGGAGGAAGGTGGATAAAATTCTTCTTGGACATCAATGAGCTAGAGGAGATCCGTCTAACTACTTATGAGAACGCTCAAATCTACAAGGAAAGGACAAAGAGTTGGCATAACAAGTACATTATTTTGAAGGAGTTGAAAGAAGGGGATCTTGTCCTTCTTTTTAACTCTAGACTTTTCCTCTTTCCAGGTAAGCTTAAATCTAGATGGACAGTACCTTATGTTGTGATACAAGTTTCCCCCATGGTACAATTGAAGTATTGGGTGAACATTGCAGAAGCTTCAAAAGTCCATGGACATAGGTTGAAGAAGTATACACTAGAAGTACTGGTGGAGAGCATTTCTCCCCTTCACCTGAGTGATCATCAAGGATATAGGTCCAACTAGCAACCTTAGACCAAGCGCTTCTTGGGAGGCAACCCAAGGTAATTCTTGTCTTTGTCTTTTTAGTTAGTTTTTCTTTGGTATGTTTCAGGTGTTTTTTGTCTTTGAATGACAGAACCTAGGTTTTTCTCAAGAGAATGAATCATGAATCAAGTTGAGATGCTGAAAGATCCAGATTTTTGATGGAAAAGGAGTACATAAGCCGTTATCAAGAGAAGAGAAGGACGGAAGCCAAGAATCTAGACCAACAAAGGAAAATCTAGGTCTAGATTTTCAATTAAAAGGATTTATTCACCCGTGGCTTCCAAAGTCGATTGCAACTTTGACTCAAATCTCGGTCTCATCAAAATCTCGGCCGAGATTCTTTGAAAAGTGAAGATCGATCAAGAAATCTCGGTCCGACAAATATCTCGGCCACCCCAGAATCTCGGCCGAGATTTTTTGAAATTTAGAGAGGGATATAAAAGCTGGAAGATTCATCTTCAACCTCACAAATTTTCCCCAAACCTAAACCACGGCCGGCGACCACCCTCACTTCGTAAATCCTCGTTTTCTAACCGTTTCCTTCCGTTCATGCTCCTAAACTCAAGCTCTCTCCACCACAAACAAGATTCAGTGCTCAAACAACACCACAAATAAACAAATCGGTCCAGATTTCGATTATCTTGTTCCAAACCCTAACAAAATTGCCCAACATCAAATTGGTCAATTTAGGCTCGTTTGGTTCAAGGAGAAGCACTATTCTGAGTAGGAAGAAGCAAGGAAACCTAGTGGAGGCACCTATTTGGCAAGATATTTAAAGATTTACCACCTTCGATCAAAACAACAAAAATCTCTAGTGCTAGGCAAAAATCTCGGCCGAGATTTCACCAAGAACAACCCCGACATTTGTAATGCAATGGTCTTCGTGCGAAGATCTTCAAGGGCTATTGTTCCTAGGAGGGGATCCTCACCTTCTCAGCAAGCACCACCATCTCCACCACCTCCGAGAGTTCCGGTCATCCAAGATAAGCACAAAATGAGGTATGAACGTATTTAAGAACGTCCTATTATTGCTCTTAGTTACTTGGTCATAGAAGACTTGAAATGCATGAATGTTAGAGAGGACATAGATTGGATGATTGAGCGTGTTGGCCTTGGGGTGTTTGTTCAAATTAGAGATCATGCATATGAGGAGATAACCTTGGAATTTTTTAGTTCTTTCAAGCATGATCCTAAGACTAAGAAGGTGAAATTTAGACTAATGAACCAGAATTATGATATGTTTGTGGATATGTTTGGGAATTTTTTTGGTTTCCGTGAGGCTAGTGTAGGAACGTTCCCGAGGACGGTTAATCCTCGGGACTTTTGGGACAATATTGTGTTGGTGGAGGGGAGTATGGATCACTAGGTTGCGGGTGTTTTCAAGGCTAATAACATTTACAACCTTCTTTCAAGTTAGCTCATAGGATTTTGAGCGATACTATGTTTGCTAGGATTGAGACTCCACAAAAGTTGAAGGCGGATGAGCTTTTTATTTTGTGGTGTATGGATACCGGTACCATTCCGGACATTGCTACTCTGCTTGTTGAAATTTTAGGAAGATAGAAAATAAGTCTGGGGGGACATTTTTGTTGGAGGTCTAGTGAGTAACATCGCTAGGACCTTAGGTGCGAATTATTCTACCTGCACTCTAGCTGCAGAGGCTCGCCCCTTGGGACTTTAGTAGTTTATCTCCAAGGGTATTTTTATTCTCCGAGGTCGTGGCGCTCCCTATGTTGCCATGCCTTGGGAGAAAAATAACCCTAGGGGGATTGAGTGGAAGAGTTCCTACATCAAAGATCAAAACAATTGGATGTACGGTTTTGAGGAGATGGACATTGATTCTGATATAGATGATGCACCAGTTGATATTGATAGTGATGATGTTGTTGTTGATCATGGAATTGATGCCATGGACACTCACATGTTGTTGGTCCTAGTAGAGTTGTTGATGAGGAGGATGATGAGACGACAAAGGATGAGGATCCCGTCATTGGCAGAACGAACAGGGACCTTGGATTGCAAGAGGTTCTGATGAGATGACCGAGGCATTCGATCTCTCATCCACCTCGACGCGGGGGATCACAATCATACGATGCAGATGAGCTCCCTACCATGATGGCAGAATGGACCTCAGGATGCGCAGTGTGGGGGGATCCATTTCTAGAATTTGACGAGACATGAGGCGTGCGGACCAGCGCTATAGCAAGATGCTAGAGGATCTTTACCACCAAACGGTCGTAGCACCTTTTGATCCAACCATCTACAGATTTCCACCACCGCTACCATAGGAGTGATCCCATGATTCACCAGATTTCTCCATTTTACATTGTGAGTATTTTTCTCCATCTTGGGTTTATTTCCTTACATTGGGGACAATGTGAGTTTTAAGTATGAGGTGGAGGTACTTGCAATATTTTCCACGTTTCCTATTCCGCATTGCATTCAAACATTTGTTCTTATGTTGTCATGGGTTTATATATTAAGAATTACATGGTCTATAATATACTTTTTTTGAAAAAAAGTCTGAATAAAACAAAAAAGAAAAATTTATGTGCTTCTAGAATGGATATGATCTCTATGATAATATTCTTTTGCTGAATAACTATGATGATATTTATGTGTTTAAATTTATTTATGACATATGTGGGATTTGAATACTTTGTTAGAATTCATCCATGGATGGTAATTTGCTTTTGTCTAAATCATGTTGAGTGTTTATAGTTGAAACCGCATGATAAGTTCTTACACATAATTTTGAAATGATTAAGGCAATTCGATTTCTTTTTCTTTCTTCATCTTGATCATGCTTAGCACCTCTTTAAAAAATGTATAATTGCCTCCCTTTACCCATCCGAGAACTAGGAAGCATGCTAGTGTGTTGATGTGTGAAAAAGCAAAGTTTTGGTGAAGTTGAAAAAAAGTGAAGTGTGTTGTGTTATAAAAATAGGTTTAGGGATATTGATCAATAGTCCTAGTGGGTCATGGTATATGCATCCGGTATGAGGCACCTTGATAAAAATCCGAGGATTGCTGATCACCAAGGTTTCAGCTATTGTGCACCTGTGTCATGTTCTCAAGTGAAAGTAAAAAGAAAAAAAAATGTATAAGTGCTTTTTTTTGTGGATGTTGTGTGTTGTTGTTGTTGTTGTTGTTGTTGTTATTGTTTATCGAGTTGTTCCTTTTTACAAGAATTTTGCACCACGTATTCTAAAAAGCAACCCACCCATGACACGTTTCTTGGCCTTCATTTTGCTAAGTCCTTAAAACCTTCTAGCACATGTGTTTTGGCTTAGTGGTTTAAATTTGATTCCTCATGATTGACTTTGATAAATTGTATTTTGCTATGCATGTTATGAATTTCTAATGTAAACTGTGATTATCCTTTTCATGCCTTTACTTCTCTTTGACATATGATGATCTATCTTTAGCTATGAAGCATGACTATGAGGGTGATCTATGAATAGAAGCACAAACCAAAAATATTTTGTGTTTTTCCTTGTTTTTGCATATGCATAATTCATGTCATCTTGTATCTTAAGTTTGAACCTTTTTTAGGGACACGTAAGAGGCAAGTATGGGGTATTTTGATGACATGGAGTATGGCCTTAGTATAGCCTTTCATATAGGTAGTTTTTTCCTTTCTTTTGCATGCATAAGACATGAATCCATAGCATTTGAGCTCATATTTGCATACTTTGCTAGAATAGATGTCTACACGGATTCTTGTTACATTTGTAGGTAATATGGAGGATTTTGGAGCAAAATAGAACATGTGAGGATATATCCTCAAGGTGGATCATGATGGAGCATAAAAGGAAGGTAGGACATTATCAAAGGATCAAGAAAAGAGCAAAGAAGACACATTACGGAATAGAAATCTCAAGCCGATATTACAGAAACTCGGCCGAGATTACTACCATAGTCATCCGAAAATTTTGTAAAAACGGTCCATGGCCCAAGTATTTCAAAAACCTAGTTTTCCTATAAGTTAAGCATGGTTGCAACGATTAGAAGACATCTCTTATACGTGGAGACCATGAACAAGCACATATTTTTTTTTTTGATACAAAGGTAAGCGAGATAGGTGGATCAAGTTCTAGAAACCGATCGACCTATCGCATCCTTGCGGATGAGGTCTTTCACATCTTCCGGCAACGTGTCGATGTCTAGCGATTGGTAGAAACCATATAGCGCAATCTTATCTGCAACTGTGTTGATCTCCCTGAAAATGTGTTGTACAGAAGAATGTGTGAAGCCTGAAATCATTTTGGAAATATCCGAGATGATCATATCTGTATCCCATGGAGGTTGCCATATTCTGTTGATTGCATTTATAAGGGTCAAGTTATCTCCTTCAATTTCAATGGATGTGGCACCTATCAAAGTGGTCTTTCTGAGACCCTCTCTCAAAGCGATAGCTTCAGCCTCAAGGACCGATTCGGCGTGACACCTTCCATTACCTACAGCAATGGGAATGGCAAGATGATTTCTAATAATGAAACCAAAAGAGCATTGGTTCATGGAGTTTTTGGACGCATCGAAATTTAGTTTAATATGCCTCACCATTGGTCTTTTCCATTTCAAGTTTTTAGTTTTCCTTGTCGGAGTTGTGTTTGTCTTATTGTTGGACTTTGATCTTTCCTTCGCCTTATTCCACTCAGCAATTTGGTTGAGGGCGAGGAGTTTTAGATTATGTGGGATCTTCAACTTGTTGAAAATGATTTGATTTCTAACCATCCAAATGTTCTACCATATTACAACCAGTTTTCTGAATTCCGAAGAACTGATTTTTTCTCTAAGGTCAGTCAAGATATCGATAATCCTCCAATTTTCTAAGTCGTAGTTTTGTAGTATTGAAGAAATATTCGGGTTATCAATTGTTTGTATCATGTATGGGCATTTGAAGAAGAGATGTTTAGAACTTTCTGTATGATGTTGACAAAATTCACAATTCATTACTACCGGAATTTTTTGTTTATCAAGATTCTGCTTTGTTGGTATTCCGTCAAGTGATACTTTCCATAGAAAGTTTTTGATTTTGGGTATCATATCAAGTTTCCATATCCATGTTTTGTCCGTAGTTACTCCGGTCCTTCGTTTTTGTATCATTTCTATTGCCGATTTAGTCGAGAACCATCCTTCATCTTTCATTGCCCAGTATAGTCTATCTCTGATATCATTTTCCGGAAGGTTATAACCCTTGATTTTCTCAACAATATTGATTGGTAGAATATTGTTTAGTTTATTTAATTGTTGTTGTTTCCATTTTTTTTTTGTGATATACGCATCCGCGCATTCGTTTGGATTTATAGAGGCTTTGTCGATCACTAGATTTTGTAATGGGGTTTCGGTAATCCATCTATCTGTCCAGAATCTAACTGTTTTTCCATCACCCACGCGCCATCTCAGCCCTTTGTCAAAATCTTCTCGCAAGTTCACTAGTTTCTTCCATTGCCATGATGTGTTTTTTCCACTTTTATAATTCCAAAGGGATGTGCCTTTTAGGTATTTTTCTTCAATTATTTTGACCCATATATTTTCTGGGTCAGCCATGATTTTCCATAGAAGCTTCATCTGTAGAGCTTTATTCATGTCTTCTGCTTTCCTAATTCCCGTTCCACCAAGTGTGGTGGGTTTACAAATTTTGTCCCAACTAATGAGTGGGTGAAAGTTAGGTCCCTTATTCCAAAAGAAGTTTCTGTTAATCCGATCTAGTTCTTGATGAATGCTTGTAGGTAGCATAAAGGCCTGCATAATATAACTTGGTTTGGCATTGAGATTTGCTTTAATAAGTGTTACTCTCCCTTCTTGAGATAATGATGAAGCTTTCCATTTTGTCAATTGTTGTTTGGACTTCTGGATTACGGAATTAAAAATATCTTTATTTACTCTACCGTTTATGATAGGACACCCGAGGTATTGTTCAAGATTGTTGACCGCCTTAATGCCTATAGATTCTTGGATTCTTCTTTTTTTGCTTTGATCCAAGTTCGCGGTTGTTTGGAATGAAGATTTGTGGTAGTTTATGACCTGACCAGATATATCACAATAATCATTCAAAATTGATCGTATTTTATGATTTGCTTCCGCAGTTGTCTTAGTGAAGATTATTATGTCATCTGCGAATGCTAGGAAAGGAATGTTTGTTCCATTTTTTGTAATAGGAAAACCTATGCATTTCGGGTTGTCGATTGATATTTTTTGGATATTTCTAGCTAATACTTCAGCACAAAGGTTGAAAAGGAGGGGAGATAGGGGGTCTCCCTGCCGGAGTCCTCTTTGGGGGTTGAAGATTATTGTAGGAGAGTCATTTATTAGTATAGAGTATGAAATTGTTGATATACATTCAAAGATCCAGGTTTGAAATTTTCCTCCAAATCCAAATTTTCTTAATACTGCTTTTAGAAAGTCCCATTCAACTTTATCGTACGCCTTTTCCATGTCTAGCTTAATTGCCATACATCCTTCTTTTCCTTTTTTTGTTCTGAATCCATGAAAGATTTCATGAGCAATAAGGATGTTATCATGAATTGCTCTATTTTTTATGAAGGCGCTTTGTAGCGGATGAATCAATTTCGGAAGTACTGAACTTAGTCTTTTAGCCAATATTTTGGCAATAATTTTATATACGGTTGAGCATAGACTTATAGGTCTGTAATGGTTCGTAGTAGTCGGATTGTCGATCTTTGGAAGAAGTGCAATGAAAGTATGGTTGATTTGTTTGAGAATTTTACCGGTTCTATGGAAGCTTTGTACCGCTCTGGTAACTACTGGTCCTAGGATATGCCAGTATTTTTGGTAAAAACCTGCAGTCATACCATCAGGACCCGGCGATTTGTCACTGCCAATGTCAAAAAGAGCATCTTTTATTTCCTTTGTGGTGAAGGTCATTGACAGATTTTGGTTATCATCCTCAAAAATTGTTGGTTGAATGACTTCTAGTTGTCTGTGTAGCTTTTCTTGGTCTAAAGTTGACTTTTGAAATCTCTGCTTAAATTCGTTCAAGAACTCTTCGTTAATCTCATTTTCCTTTGATAACACTGTTCCATTTGTTGTCGTAATTGTGGTGATGATTTTCTTATTTCTTCTTCCTGTTGCTTTCCTGTGGTGAAATTTAGTGTTCTTATCCCCTAGTTGTAGATTAGTCGTTTTAGCTCTTTGCATCCAGTATTTATGTTGGTAGTCCAACAGACATTCTCTTTTCCTAAGTAATCTATTTATTTTATCATTCTTGGTCTGGACGAAGTTTGAGAAATTTTGTTTCTGAAGCGATTCTATCTCACCATCCACCCTTTGCATTTGTTTATGAATATTTCCAAATTTTTCTCGACTCCATTGTTTTAACTTTATTTTAAGGAGTTTTGTCTTTTTTACAAGATTAAACATATGTGTGCCTGGGAATTGGGTTCTCCATACTTGCTTTACTAAATTCTCGCAGTCTTGTCGTTGTAGCCACATTGATTCAAATCTGAATGGTTTGTTTCTGATGCACGTTTGCGTATTTTGGAGATATATGGAAATCATGCAATGATCCGAGGTAGTGAATGCATGGTTTCTTGTGTGAATTCCTGCATAATCCTGGATAGTTTGTAGTGATGACATTGCTCTGTCTAACTTTTCGTAAGTGTTGTCTTCTCCTTCTTTTTTCTTTCTCCACGTGAATTCATTACCTTTGGTGGGGAGATCAATTAGATTACATTCTTGTGAGAATTGGTGAAGCCTTTCATATCTATTGTTTGTAGTTCGGGCCCCTCCCTTTTTGTCGGTCGGTTCTAATAGTTCGTTATAGTCACCAATCAATATAATTGGCTTGTCAGTGTCAATTACTTCTCTCGTTATTAGTGACCAAAAATCATTTTTCAGTTGTTCGTTTGGTGGAGCATAGATAAAGAAAACCATAGTTTCCGTCCTGGTATGAGTGTTTGTGTGTTTTGCTATGAGAAACCTCTCATGAGTTTTTATAATTTCTATCTTTTCATTCTTTAGTTGATATTCCTTCCATAACAGACATAGGCCGCCCTTATACCCTCTAGCCGGAATAAAGAAAATATTGTTGAATCCAGCATTTCTCCATATTGCTTCATCAGGTTGCACGCTGGATTTTGTTTCTGCCAGCATAATCATTTGAATATGTTCGTTTTTGCAAGTAATATTGATATCTGTCCAAAAATTCTTTTTCTTCATACCCCTACAGTTCCAAAATACGATCTTCATTTATGAATTATATTTTGTGGTGGGTGATAGACGTCCCTTTATTCCTATCCATAGTCCATCATTCACTGAATTCATAATACTCCCTTCCTTTAGTTTTAGTTTAGTTTTCTCTATATTCGAGAAGTGCATCCGATAGTAATCGTAGCAACCTTTTGAGTCAAAAGATTGAAGATGTCCATATTTTATCTTTTTTCCTATGTTTCTTGCTCCACTTGAAGTAGGTTTTGGCTTTCTAGTTTTAAAATCGTCACGGATTATAAGATACCTTACATTTTTACCTTTGTAATTTTTTCGTACATTCCCCATCTTAATTTCCTTTTCAATGGTCTTATTTTTGGTAATTTTTTCACTCTTGGTGATGTTATGCAACTTTTGGTTAGTCACTATTTCATTAAGTGAATATGTTTTGTACCATTTTAGTTTATTAGCTCTTCTGAATTGCTTATTTTTGGGCCTTTGTTCCAACAACGATCTGAAAATTTGGCTTAGAGTCAGCGGGGGAATCAACGTTGGACTTATCTGCTTTGATCTCGGATAATGGGCATTCTTTAATCGGGATTCAGCTAGTTTTACATGCCATCGATCTATACAACCACAAACCTTAGTACGATTAGAATGAATTAAATTACATCCATGAATCAACTGGTTTGTTTTATCGAAAACGCTACATAGGATCCGGAAATTTTCTTGATAGGGAATCTTATACAACCATCTAAGTACACATATTGTCTTATTACATCCCTGTATAATCTTTACATCATTATAGTATCTTTTTCTCTCTTGGACCCATGTTCTTTCTTTGCTTCTCCTGTTGAACATAGGGCCTTTGTTCCGAGATATCTTCCACTGTTTGTCTATAATACCATTATTCAGTTGTCGGTATTTATTCAAGAGATCATCCTGTCCACAAACAAAACCATCTATTAAGCAAAAAACATAATTACATAAATTGCGTACTAGTATATACAATATTAAATCTTTCACAATGATATTTGCTAAATCACCCCACCGTGTCTTAGCTTCTCTTTTCCTTTTTGTATTCAGCTTGTTAGTACTCATTTTTGGGACCATAGTTAATGGCCTTCCTCCACCATCTGTTAAGCATTTTTTCCCCAGTTTTGTCACCTGTTTCCAACCTTTGCAATCTGTCTCATTGTACCTACACCAACGAAAACACAGCAGCCAGCAAGGAGAAAACAACAGGACTATACAGCAGTGCACCAAAACAGACAGCTCTAAGATATTCAAGGGGTAATTGTTATACCTTAGTATAAGAGCATTTATTCAATTAGATATTAGACAATCAGCTTCAAAACAGTTAAAGCCATATCTTTTTTCCAGAAACTTAATCATGTAATCAAAACCACTTGCATTATTATCATTCATGGGGAAAAAGAGAACATTAGTCATGTAATAAAATCCACTCACATAATGTTCATTCAAAAGGAAAATTGGGAGCAAAAGCTCCTGAGTACATTGTGTGAGGATAATATGAATTCTAAAAGCAACAGCGGGAATTAGATAGTACGATAACTTAGCATTTCTACTTGTTCTACGACTAAAAACACATTCAAGAAAATTAAAAACAGATTTTCTAACAAGCAACAACACATTACTAAAGACGCTAATACTGCTGGATTTCATATATCTAGGTAAATTTTTGTTTTTTTATTCCCTTCAGCTTTGAGGAAGCGGTATCTTCAGATCCCCCCTGCCTCTTCCCTAAGCTCGAGTCAGAATTTGCCGATTCTTGATTAACCTCCATGGCATCCATCATCTTGTTGACTGTGCTGTTAGTTTGTGTGGAGTGGTAAGAATTCTCCAAACCCAAGTGTTTCAGCTCCTCTGGAATATTCCCATCTTTAAACAGTAATGCTGTGAACTCTTCGACTGTTAACTCATCCTCAGACATGTTGAGATTCTCGACCTCATCATTGAACTCGTCCTCAGTATTGAGTTTTTTCTCGATTTCTGCAGCTTTGGCTTTGATATCTTCATCCTCCAGCATAGGGGCAGTAAGGGGTTCCTAGATGGCCACTTTATGTTCTTCATTCACATCATTAGGGATTGGACCCTCATGTATTTCATCATCGGGTTTGGCTGTGATATTTAGACCCTCGGTACCCACTGCTGGGGTATCCAGAGGCTTGGTCTCGACTTTACTCTTCTGAGTTATCTCCTTTTCTTTCTCCTCTTTGATCTCACTTGGCTGTTGGGTACTTTCTTTGGAGCTCATGGAAGACCCATCACTCATGAATCCATATTTTTCGGACAAATATGGTCTAATCTCATGTGGATCCTGATAGTTCTCTTTCTTCTTTTCATTTCTGTTTATCTTTTGCCATTCATTTCCTTCATTCTTCTTAGTTTGAGGTTCATGATTGTTTGTTCTATTTTTATTATACCTAAAGGCTTTGGTTCTAACACCTCTAAGGGGACCGTTTTCATACTTATGATCTTTTTGGGCACAGAATCCGCATCCCCTAGAAAAGTCTTCATACCAAATTGGAAACATCTTAAGCTCATCATCCTCGTCCGGGATAGGTACCTCTTTTATCCTTTTAATACTTGTGTCTCTATTAATGCAAATTCTAGTGAAGTTTACTCCTTTTCCTTTTTCTGAGAATGAATCCAGTTTTATGAAGTTCCCCACCCCATTTTTCTCTATTATAAGTTTCATAGCATCCTTATTTACGTATTTTGCAGGAACTTGTGGGATCCTAATCCATAAGTCTGCTATGGTATTATTCTCACTAAATGTGTTGAAATTGGGTTTCCAAGGTCTAAGAATGACTAGTTGACCGAAAATGTGGTATGGTCTAGCTTCCCATACATACTTTTGGTCTACGGGATTAGAGAAGTTCACTTCAAACTAGAAATTTGGTTTTGCTATAACTTTTAGTTCCCCCTTGATATTTTTCCATTCATAGAGTAGTTTTGTTCTAAGTTTGGCTAACTCCATTGGTTCACCTAACAGGCATCCTAACAAGGATGTTTGTTTTTGTTTTTGAAAGTCATTTTTAACTTTAGCTAAGCTAGAAAGATACTCCTGGAGATCAGATTGTTCAGAATTGTTACCTTTGTTCTTTGATTCATTTTTGTTCTCTCCATGTTGTTTGTTCTCTCTTTGCTGGTTTTTCACTTTTTCTTCATCATTGGCTTTGGTTTTGTCACTGCAGATTGCTTGCTTGTAGGTGGCTTTACTCTCCTCCATAGAACACAAGCAAAAGAGAAACTTAGCGGTTAGATTTGAGAAGTTTGAGATACAAGAAAAGGTTTTGTGTGGCTTAGAATGGATTCTAACAGTGCCCTTATATAGGCCTTTTCTGACTGCTTTGAGTTTAAAGCATAATAGATAAAATCTTTTATTCAAACAGAGAGAATCAAGTTCACAGGATAAATTTGTTACTTCCATTGCAGTATTCATGCGAGAAATCAGAGTAAAACGAAATAGAATTAGTCTTTTTTGGGTAAAAGCATTACCTCTTATCTGGTGGGATCGATATGTGATGTCTATACTTGTTGAAGAAACGTTGCCCTTGGACTTGTTGACACAGGACAAAGCGCTACCCGACGGGTGATCCCAAACCACTTCTCTCCTGTCTTGGTTCCAGAAAGCTAAAAATGGAGTCCGACGCTTATGCTCCCTCGCCCTATGCCTTTTGCGCTTCCTCTTTCGATTTCTTCGCACCCTGAGCCCAAATTTCTTTTCGAGATGGACTATCTTCGATGTTGAGTTGTAGTTGTCTTCATCAGCATGTTTTTGTCGCGACATTCTTCTTCCTCTTTTCAATCGCCGCTTCAACTGATTTGGAAGTCTCTTCTCTCCCATAGCTCTTAATATTTCTTGTCTTTATGCTTTACATTCATCGACTGGGGAAACTGGGAATCGGCTTCGATTTGGGGCTAGGGTTTTCTGAATCGCTGCTTCAACTGATTTGGATCTTCACTTGGTCGGGATACTGGGAATCAGCTTCGATTTGGGGCTAGGGTTTTCTGAAGGATTGTTGGGAGAGGGTGAAGCGCGTCTGCGGCGCGTACTCCTTTACGTTTTTAGGGTTTTCTTATGAACAAGCACATATTACATTGATAGAAACAATACTTTAGAGATTTAAAGGTTATTGGAGAGAAAGACTTAGCTCTAGATTTCATTGTTTTTGGATACAAGATTGGATCTTTGTTATTGGTTTGATTTTGTTTTTGGAGATATAAGACAGATTGCTAAGTATTTCTTACCTTTCTTTTAGTTTATTGGTTTATGATTTTCTTGATTCCGTATATCATTCTTGATTTGAATATGTGTGTTGTTAGCTATACCCTTGCAATTCTATGGTGATTGGTTGTTGGTTGTGGTTAGATGATGATAAAGTGAGCATTTAAGTTAAATTGGACCTTGAAGAGTTGGTTTAACCTTCGAAGTAGTCGAATTTGTTCTTGAGAATCTCGGCCGAGATATCACCTTGAACAGCCCGAGATTTCTTTTGTTGATCCGTTCATGTTATATCTTTATACTTAGGTTTTAGATTGCCCAAATCCTAACCTTATTGAGCCTTTCAAGCTTACATCTAAACTTGAGAAGAGACTTATCCGGTGATTCCTTATCTTGGTTACCAAATATGACGAGTTATAGGTAATAAAGGATTCAAAACCATTTATTAGGTTTGAGTGTGACTTCTTCTTGCCTGATTGAGCTTTACCTGAGACTTACCTGGTAAATGTTAGTTCTTGACCCTTAGGTTGAGTTGTTGGTTTGAGTTTTTGTTCCTTTCCTTAGATCCTTGAGACTTACCCGATGATAGGAACTTTGGTTAGGGACAATTAATAGTGAGACATCCCCCGTGATCTTCCGCACCTTAGAAACACCTTTCCTTAGCGATCCCAACATTTTTCTTATCTTTAGAACTTGAATCGAAAACTCCAACTGGATATTTTGATCTCTAGAATTTGCATTGTCCCGATTATCATATAATTCATCTTTATTGTTATTTTTCTCTTTCATTGATCTATTCTATCATTGATTTTCACCAATTGATTTCACCATAGTCCTTAAGATCGACCTTGAAACATTTGTTTTTACTGCAATTTGATCCGTACACTACGGGTTCGCATATTGTTCAGACTTTTATTACAAGTATAAATTTAAGACTATATTCGTTCATTATTCACACACGTCTGAGAGCAAACACTTCTCGCCTTGGACAATGGGATGTTGACTTCATATTTCTTCATTACCTAAAGTGAGCGTTTGCTCAGCGAATTTTCTTATCTCTCTCTAGTGATCTCTACATTCGTGCTTTTTGTGATTCAAATTTCGCATAAGGTTACCATGCGCCTTTATAGCGATAATCAGACAACCATTCATATCGCGAACAATTTAATCTTCCATGAAGGTACCAAGCAAATTGAGATTGATTTTCATACAATCAAGGAATAGATTCAGCGATGCATCATTTAGACTCTGCATGTTCTTGGCACCCATTAGTTTACTGACTAATGAATAACGTATATGGTCCTACCAAATTCAACTTCTTGATTCACAAGAAGATTGGAGTCGTACATTGAGTTTATTCCTTTATTTGTTAATTTACTAATATTGCTCATTTAGTTAAGTTATATAAACATTACTCTTTGGTGCACACATTCCAAATTGTTTCCCGGTCTTACCGATGTGTTTCACTAAAACTGGAGAGGAGTAGACTTCTGCTACAGTCAACGAGTCAAAGAAGCACAAGCAAGCTTGCATATACCTGGGCTATAAGGTAACTTGTATCGGGCCTTTCGGCCCATCCGGCCAAACCTATACCGGGGCTACAGGAGCTTCTCCATTGTGGACCTTATTATACATTATACGTACATGACATAAGCTTTGACAAGCCTACGATTAGTGAATAAAGAAAGCAAAAATGAATGATGAATGTAAGGCGTATGTTTGCAGTACATGATTGATGCACAAGTATAAGGATTAGTACATAAGCAAGTGATGGATATAGTTTAGGGTTAATGAATGAATATATTGAGAGAGAGTATAAGCATGTGAAGTTCGTATGATTGGTAGCTAAGGATCCATAGGTTGCACCAAACTGGTTGATATTTATATGTCCATTTCTTAGATTGCAAACCTCTGCTTTTAAATTCAATGCTTAAGGATGATCCTTGCAATGATTGATCCTTCACCCCTCGCCTCGTCCTTTGTGATTTTCCTCACTTACGTACCTAATTTCTTAGATTGCAAACTGGTTGATATATTTTATGAAATGACCTAATTTAAATGAGATGATAGTTCTAGTTGATAAACCAAATATATACGATTGAGAGAAATCAGTCATCGATGGCGTCGTCCATGGCAGCTCCTTCTTCCCCTTTGTCCAAATTGGGTACTGCTACTTCCTCGAAGAAGATGGAATTCTAGCGACATCGTCATCCGTGGAGGCTCCTTCTTCCCCTTTGCCCGGTCATCCCAGACTAGAAAATTACTGATATTGCCCATTATTTTGATAAAATTACTGATTTTACTTGAAGTTTTAATTGTAGAAAACAACTGAACTTTCATTCTGAGATTTCTAATATAGGTATTAGTGTATTATATCGATTATTAACATTGTGTATTAATATTGGATAATTTAAATTGGATATTACATTGGCTAATTGAAATTACATGCTGACATTGAGTAGTTCAAATTGGGTATTTCATTAGCTGCTTGAAATTGGCATTTGATTTCATGTTAAAAAAATGGGTAATTCATAATGGGTATTAAAATTTGATATTAAGTATGATAAAAAGAACATAATAATAAAATAGTGAGATTTAATTAGTTTTAGCTAGTAGGAAGATTTATTTAAAAATTGAGTATTTTAAAATTAGCAAATTAATTTTTATTTGAATAAATTCGAGGGGTCAAATTTATGTTATATAAAATAAAAAGAAACTTACAAAATTGGAGACCTAAAATCGCCAAACTTCTGAAATTTCTGCCGCTTCAGATCCCACCTTCATATGGCATCAATGGCGACAAAGCTCTCCTAGAACCCAAATCTCTCAAATCCAGGATGTTTGATGGGGGAAGCAAAGCTTCCTTTTGTCGGATCTGGAAGAAAAAATCTAGTAATGTTGAGGAAGACATATCTTGTAAATCTTACAATCAAAACAAAGGCGAGATAAAATCAAGTAGAAAATCTAATCACTCTCTATGGCGCACCGGAGTACGCACAAGCATCGCGAGGTGTTGCTGACGGCCTGGAGGAGCGAGGCGTGTGAGTTCTGAGTCTTTCAATTCGGCTAGAGAGGCCTCTGGTGGTGTCTTCTTGACCTGGATCCAGATGGATTCACTGCTGAACAAAACCCGAGTTTCAACTGGGTTGATGCAAATACAACTTGGATCTGTCCAAGTATGACTCGTGATCTCTGTTTGAAAATAAAAATAGAAAATGAAACCCATGTATCCAGGTATTATTTTACCGATCTCTCTTGACTATCTATGGCTTACATATGAATATTTAAGATTTGTGACTCTGAAAAAATATGTTGAACACAAATATGAAATACCTAAACTCATAGCCTTATGTGATCTTGTTGGTCCTTGGTTCATGTTTGGTTATATATGTGGTGTCCAGCAATTGAATAGTTATATGCCTGAATTATGCTTTATGAACCCTTATGTGGGTTGAATATATGTCAGTTGCTAATTGTGTGTGGTATGCTGTTGTTTTTTCTTGCTCAATGTCTGTTAACGTGACTAAATTAGAACTCACCTATGATTGGAGCAATCTCATTGAACATTTGAATGGTTTCGAAACCATCCATTGCTACACTAATAGCATAATAACCACACCCTTCATATCTATGATGAACAATCTGATATCGCCTTTAGTAACCTCTGCAAGATTTCGCATATTGCTTGTTATGGATGTGAAAACCTAGAGTATCAATGTAGTCCTTATGAACTGCATCATAGATGCCCACCCTAACCTGTTGAAAACTAAGGCTTCCCCGAATTGGTTTACCAGAATAACTCACAGTAAATGTTCAACTGTCTCTCTGTGGATTAGACGTAAGTCTGTATCTAAGCACCATGTCAACAATGAACTTGTATATCAGCTTAGAAGAAGCCCTAGGAATAATAAAATAGTGATCCCCTTTCTTTTGGATCTTTGACATGTCGATCTATGCTACTTGCTAAACTATAATTTGCTTAATGCTCCGGCCTCTCTTAGTAAGACTCAAGCGTCTCTGCCTGAATTCAATGCCCGAGTTCATCCATACGAATCTCTACATTATATACCTAAATTGTGTAAGCATAAGCATAGATGTAATTGGGTGTATTTGTGCTTAAATTGTTCTACTAGCATAATAAATTTGTGTTTACAAGCAACGAAAATTCTACTTATCACACCTTTGTCTAAAAATGAAATTATAAAATATGAATTTTTCATATATGCTATTGAATGTGCTTGGCACCCATACTACTTTGATCTTGAGCTGAAATTTGGCCACCTGAGGACTGATTTGATATCTCTAAAATTTAAATGAGTTATTGTTGACACCTCTAGTTATTACTCTAAATGGCCTCTCTACATTCTTCTCTTGAATGAAAATGGAATAGAATAATAGAACACGATTCTAGAAAAAATGATAACAAATGCTCATGGCACCAGTGTTGCAAATGCGCATGGCACCAGTGTTGTACTGACATTGAACAAGAATTTAGCTCCAAGAAAACCGAGCAAAAGGGTCCATTCTTATTCTCACTTAATGTTGATTCCTCTGTTGACCTCCCTAAATGGTGTCTTCTACAGGTCTAGGAAACTATGCAGACCCCTGAAGGAATTCGGAAACACAAGATTGAACAGATCGCTCAAGCCAAGGCCAACATATTATCATCAAGCAACAAAGAACAATCGATCGGGCCGCTGAAAATCGATAATGGTGTAGGAAAAATAACAACTCCACTTCTGTGTAAAGGAAAGTCATCCAAAGAACAAAGGAATTGAAGAATGTTAGTATTATGTGCATCTTTAAAAGCTCCGTTGTCTATTGTTATCTTACATGTGCTAACTATAACAAAAGAAGCACAAACATTTTTCATAGCAATCGGCACATATTAAATGCCCAACAATGCCTAGTCCTTGAGCAAACCATCTGGCGTGACAACAAATCCAATTTTGCACATAAGGAGCATACATATGAACAAAACATAACACATAAACCATAAAAGATTATAATGAAAAGAAGGCATGAATCATTTTACTAATGAAGAAAGCAATAAAATTGGACTTTGAAAAAATGTAATGCGAAAAAAGCATATAAGAACAACAATCAACGGAGTTCCTTCGAGGCTATGTATGGATTTTGATAGAATTATGCTCAGCTGACTATTCTCAAAATATTGTTTTGAAAGCCGGATTTTTGTTGACGAAAATTATTAATCACGTATGGTAATTGAAATGTGCATTTGATTCTTAACTTTTACATTTCTAATCTTTTGCAAACTATCCTCTCGGATGTTATAATCACGAGAGTAATGAATCATCCACACAAGAACAACCATGAAATTATCCAATATTAATTCTATGAATAAGCGAGTAACAATTAGTTTTGAAAAAACAAATACTTCCAAGATTTAGTTTTGAAAAAACAAATACTTCCAAGATTTTGGACTCCAGATTTCATCCTTCCAGAATTTTTGGGATGACTTTCCTTTATTGAAGATGTTTCTCGAGTGTGACCTAAACGATTGTCTTGGAAGATACCGTAGTCACATGCCCTTGTTGATCGTGTTGATCATGGTTATGTTCGAGGTCTCCGAAGATCCTCCATCTAGGTGGGGGCAACGTCGTGGGATCCACATTTCCGCAGGAGGTATGTCATCCCCTAAAAAAGGTTTCTACCATCCTGCTTCCCGGCGGCGAGACACCGCGCTAGTTCATCTATCCCGTGTCCTCTCCATGTTTCGCTTGCCTCGAGTATTCCACGTCTTCTCCCAAGGTGTAGTTGTTCCGACTTTTTGGATCTTTCTCACATTTTCGGTTTTTGCTTGTGGTGATTGTATTGTTTCCCTCTTGGTTTTCTTTTTGCATGACGGTCTGCCCGTTTGCCGATTGTCGGCCTCTCGATACACCAATTACTTTTGGTGTAATCGAACATCTTACCTTCTTAATCAAAAAAAATAAAATAAAAAGAAACTTTATATAAGACGAATGATTGAGATTGAACCCAATTTGATTATATAGGCCTCCAAACCGACAATGACTTTGCACAATATAGACCTAAAATTGAAAGAACCCGATCCATCTGAATTGAGACCTTTGGTTGTTGGTTTGACCTTAATTGAATGTTTTTATAGGTTTCACCTTAAGCTACCATTTTATCTTGATACGAACCAAATACATTCTGTTGGATATGGGTATCTTTTAGCAAAATACAAAAGAGTAATGCAAGTGCATCTAAAAAGAAAGAAACCCCACTTGCAATAGTGAAGAAAAAATGATGGACGATAATTACAAAATTGCAAATGAAAGTTGCCAAATTGCAATTGGCAAAGCTAAAAAAGATGTTGTCTTTCTCTATATATTTTAAAAGATAGGATAGGTGATTAAGCAAGTGTTTAATTAGAGTGAATAAAATAGATGAATGTTGTTAATTAAAGAGAAGTGGGATCTGAATGGTCAATCATTGGACACATTTGTTGGTGAGTTGCTGCACACCCACAACAAGTATGATTCAGATTAAACTAATAAAGAAAACAAAGTAAGGCAATAATTAAGGGAGCATTTAGGCTTCAAACTATGGTCCATGACCGAACTCCACATACATGTTGGCTGCCTGGATGACAATTTGACATGTAAGGGATGACAAGATTAGGCTTGCGTACGTGGCCTGATGATGGGCTCTCTTTGGAAACCTTCTACTTCAAGATTCATTTTGGGCTTCAAATATATTATAAATTCATCAAATATATATACATTCATAATACTTCCGTTAATTGAACTCCAATGGAATTGGATGATGAACACAAACCTAACCTTGTGCTTCACGTCACGCCTCCCTCCCTCACTATCTCTCTCTCTCTCTCTCTCTCTTTCATTCCACTATATATATATGATCCACCAACACCAGTACACAAGAGCAATATATACCTATGGCGGATAATACCAATCTCCCCCCCGGTTTCCGATTCTACCCCTCCGACGAGGACCTCGTCGTCCATTTCCTCCACCGCAGAACCACCCTCTTACCCTGTCATCCCAACATCATCCCCGATCTCGATCTCTTGCCATACGATCCATGGGACCTTGAGGGTATGTATCTCTCTACACACACTTGACACTTTCATTTCTTCTCTTCAACTTTCTCATCTAATTCGCCTGCAGGAAAAGCATTGTCGGAGGGACGAAAATGGTACTACTACAGCCGAAGGACCTCGACTCGAGTCAGCGAAAGCGGATTCTGGAAGCCATTGGGAGGAGACGAGTCTATACTCTCCACTTCTACCGGAAGAAAAGTCGGCACCAAGAGATATTTCATGTTCTATGTAGGTGATGATCCTTCCTCGTCTGAAGGTGCTTCTTGGACCAATTGGATCATGCACGAGTATAGACTATCTGATGCTTCTTCTACCTCTACCAGCTCTTCCAGGAAATCGCGCTCCAGAGCTTCTGTGAGTATCCACCATTCTTTTTTATAGGGTATTACTTACACCACAATAGAATTTACAAACACACTCCGCATTCGGAATCATTCGGAATCAGTAACCGTTACGGTTACGGGTTTTGAACGGTGGAATTTTTTTCTTTTAGTTAATATGGGCACGGTTTCGGATCAGTCAGTGTCAGATTTTTTTCTTAAAATTTGAAAAAAAAAAATTATTACGGATTCGGAATCCGTAACCGTCACACGAGTTTCAAATTTGTTGTACGATTGTAAATTTCATCTTTGTGCGTTTACTACTTCAGTTCTTTTATTTGTAAGTTTGCCACCTTTGCTGACTAATCAATTAATGTTTTGTACCTACGTACAGGATCATAGTAGATGGGTTATTTGTAAAGTATACGAGCAGTCAGAAGAGCAAGACGACGACAACGACAATGACGGAACTGAGCTATCTTGCCTTGATGAAGTTTTCCTATCCATGGACGATTACGACGAAATAAGCTTTCCCACTTAATTAGATGTGCGTACATACGTGTGTGTATTCATCGACCTAGCCAGCTAGACCAGATGCAACTACCTAGCTACCTTTATCATGTATAATGTCAATAGTTTTCTCTTGGCATGCAACATGTGAAATGTTGATTCGCATACCGTCATTTTTTGCTGCTTCTGAGTTGAAGTTTTTCAAGGGCAATATCGTCCTGCTCTTCTAACAAGGACAAAATTTGCAACTGAAGAAAGGGAAACCAACTTTATCAATTTTTTATTTTTAATTTTGAAGAAATATCTTGGAAACCTTTATATGCATGTCTAGCTAGCATATCTACGTGTATCATAGGAAGGCTAATATATATCCCTTGCAATGAAAGATTTGGTGCTGCACTAAACTAGCATCCAAAGTGATCATCCAACTAAAAGTAAACTACTTCATCCCATTATATTGTATGGAATAAAAAAAAATACCTAAAAAGTTTTAAAATACATATAGCACATTGATTAGAAACGCATTAAAATTAGATCGAACATTGGAACTGATTTGTACTAAAACATACCCTTTGTGAGGATGTCAGTTGGTTTAAGAGACATCGAGGCTAGGGAATCCATGAAAGTGGTGGTGGTTGGACGGCGGTGTACGGTTTAGGGTTTTGGCGGATATGTTGCCGGGCGTGGTTAGGATTTTAAATTAGTTTTGAGTTTTGAGGATACAAGCTTATATCACGTAGAGAATAGCATGATAAATTCTTGTTTGATATCATTAATCGTTTAATTACAAGTGAATGTACGTTGTCTTGCTTCAACTAGAAGATAGAAAGAAGAAAAAACCTCACATAAAATAATAGATATAACATCTACTAATTAACCCCACATGAATTACCTTGAGTTTGAATATAGGTGATCAAATTGTGCTAGAGATTTTTAAGTTGCACGCCAGAAATAAGTATTCACCATTTCACCGTATAAATGGATGGGATCGAGAAGAGACATATGTCCCAAGGATGAAGGTAGAACGGTGATGAGTGATTGAGGGTAGGCCTTTTTCGACATCATGAGTAATGGATACGGTGTTTTGTTTTGAATGCCAAGAATAACGCAAGTGTTGGTTGTGCTTAAGGTTGTTGAGAAGATCGATCGGTACTATACATAATAAACCGTTAGTAATAAAATCTTAATAATTAAGAAGAGTATAGAAACAGTATATATGAGATTATCCAGTCGTAATTGATGGATACACATGGAAGTATTTTACTTTTGGGGCGTCATCTTAGAAGTTATCAACCAAGTTTTAATAGACGTCAAACGTACAGAAACAATACAAGGCCTTCTTTTCCGAGACGTTGGTCTGTACCATCAGAATCATGTACCACCGTACGCAGACATGATGAAAGCGTAGGTCGGAGTTGGGATAGTCGTTGAAGACTTGCGGTTGAATATTACGATTATTTAATGCGAATATAGTTTTGATATGAGACGTCATTAGTTTAATGAAGCACTTGTAATATACATAATAGGTAAGTATTATAAGATTAAAAAAAGCATGCGTAACGCAGTCGTTTTACGAGGTTCACGTGGCCATCCAAATGCGCGCAGAGGTGCATTCTTCTTTATCCACTTTTGATATATGGGTATTCGGTTTGTGTCTCACACGCAAGCCTCACGTCCTCAATGACATCACCTTCCTCATACATTCAAAGCAGCTTACAATTAAACAAGTCCACTATGAGAGTTAGAGCAGATGGAGTTGGAAATGGCTAATGCTATGAATGAAAGTGGGTGACGTACTACGGTATATATGCGTGTGGAGTTGGCTTAGAAAGGACTTAAAATTGATAATAACCCCGCATGTCCCAAAGTCATGTCAATCCTTGCCTACTTTTTAATTCAGTAACACACCAAAGAAGAAAGCAAGCTCATTGAAAATCACTTCTCCCCACCTCTCTTTATACCTAAACTATTCCACGTTTCTTCCTATTCTAATCGCAATACACACGACTTCGACATAACAGTTTATGGAGATTTATGGGGTTTTCTTTACGGAGGAGTACATTAACATATTAAGTTTCTATATTATAGGTAGGTTGGACCTGAAATTTTGATTCGATCTTAAACCTTCATTCTCGGATCTTGTAAGGCCATGGACCAGAACATTCTATTATGTACTTGGACTTTAATATTTTGGTACGGTGCCTAATCGTTTTTACTCTTTTCATAATTTTTAAAGAAAAATTGGATACCGTCCAACTCAGATTTGGACCGGACCATACTGAACCGGTTCGTGGTGTTAGCTCCCCTACCGTCCAGGTCTGGATCATTTGTACAACTCTACCACTTTAGCATGCACCTGTATAAACGCAGGAGCTAACGGAAGATCGAATAAGCTAATAGGCCGGAAATCAAAAAAGAAAGAAAGATTAATAATGATGGATTGCAATTTGCAAAGAGAGATGGCTTTGGGGTGAAGCAACGACTTAGGAGCCACTAGGTATCTAGGTAGAAAAGCTCAACTAATACAAATAATTAAGAATACGGTCAACATAAGCCCAAAGGTGAGAGCGAGAGTTGGGAGTCTCACAAGTGGAGAAGCCACTTTTGGGTTTTGGTCTCCTTTTGTGTATCAGCCTATCAGGAGTTTTTAACTATACATATCTATCCTCTCTAATCTTCCTATTCAATGGCCGCAAAAACTTCCATTAAGTTCTAATTCCATTTTCTCTGTCGTCTTCACACCATGGAGTTAGGTTTGGAATATTATTTTAAACCCATTATGTACGTCGTCACGTGTTTACAATGTGGCTTTTGCTTTTTTTTTTACTAAGAGGGAGTTTAGCCTACACGATTTATCCCTCGTTTGCTTTTTTTTTCAGAACCCCCTCCAATTTACAAAGAAAATTTCCTTATCGGATACCCGTTACGAAAGCAAGTCGGTTTTGTACTAGCCTACACGATTTATCCCTCGTATTATTAATCTTAGAAGATATTTTATATGAAGCTACCTCCGCAAAAATAACACGAATATTTTTTAACAAATAAAAAGTTGAAAATTACAAAAATAATCACTAAACTTTTCAATTTTTTAAAACTGAAATCGTACAAACTTGTTCAACTTCCCTCGATAGCTTACTCCAAAATCAAGAGATTTCTACTATTTCATGTTCCATTTACTTAATTTATGGAGAAAAACAATAATTTTAACTCTTCAAATTAATCGAATTAGATTTTTTTTCATATCGGATTTGTAATAAGATTAAAATTTGAATTCAGATAACCTTACCTTGATTATGAATTGTTTTATGTAAATGATGGAAGACTTAACATATAAATGCGGTTTTATAAACTAACAAATATCGATTATATTTCTAGATATTGCATGTCTTGGTTTGTTTGTTAAAATATGTGTAGGCCTTGAAAAGCATTACAAGGGAAGAACTCGGCTAAGTGATTCGTTACTACACACGCACATCTACAACGACCAAAAGAGAGAATTTAGGAGATGATCTTCAAAAGCCAACCAATCAAACAAAAAGATCTTGGAAGATCTTAACCGAAGGCAATCGAAGATTCGTTCTAAACCGATGTAAAGTTCTAGGAGAAGATCGTGGCCGGACAAGTTTGAAGATAAGAGAAATCTCCAATGGCAAAGAAGATCTCGAATGAAAGAAGATTACGGTGAAGAACTCCAACGGCCTTCAAAGTGAAGAAGAGAAGATCTCGGTGAAGGAGATCTACAACGGATCTCAAGAGAACATATAGGGCTTGAAGATCTTCAATAATTGCAACAACTTTAAAAATGAAGATCTTACAACGGCTACTTCTCAAACAACGTGAGAAGATCTCGTTCAACCAAGCAGTGGATTATATGGAGAAATAGAAACGTTACAACGGCTAAAGAAGATTTTCATAGAAGACTATAAATGAAGATGGCGATTGAAGAAGAAGGACAAGAGCTTACACGGATAAGAAACCAAGTCTTCAAGCGATCTTACGAGAACATGTTCATCGATCCAAAATTTTATCTTCCTCTTAAGCTTACATTAGTTTACTTTCTTAGAGTGAGATAAATACAAGAGCTCCATTGGCATATCTAAAGAGTGTTATACTCGAGTGTGTTACTCTGCGAAGTAACTAGGCTATTGATAGCATGAATTATTGTTTATATTTTGGACATGGTTTTGTTGTTTTGTTATCATAATTTTGCATGCATGTATATGTATTTATAGTGTTTATGTCATTATTCGGTTACTTTGCAAGAATCGAGGTCTACACTACGTTTTGTTGTAATTGTAGGAAATATGACACTTTTTGAGTGGAAATGGAGCATAATGAGCTAAGGAAGCTATGAAGCTACATTTAGGAGCACTAGGAAGGACAAGAACCATGCTGAAAGGAAGGAAGAAAGATCCAGATGAAGATACGATTTCATGCACGTAGATCACTACTGATCTCGGATGGAAATAGTGATGCATCTCGACCGAGATGGCCCACTAGGCCTGGATCGAGGTCGACGTCCGTCAACCCAAGGAGATAAAATATATTTTTGACCTAAAATTTTTCTATAAGAATGGAAGGTGAATATTGAGTTAGAGACTTTCGAACGTTGAGAAGTCAAAGGCTTTCTTGGACGGCTGATTGGAAGGATTGAAAGCGAAAAGATTTGAAGGAAGGATTGCTTAGGGTTGAAGAAACCCTAGATTGTGAAGATTTATTTGGGGATTGCTAGTGAGTTGTTATCATCCCTTTTTGGAACACATTTTTGATACTATTGTTGGTTTGTTTGCTTTGATAATTAAGATATCTTTGTTGCTTGCTTCATTCCCTTTTCTTGATATTCTTTACATAATTGATATTGTTTTGATTATGATGATTGTTGGCTAAACACCCCTGCGATTTTAGGGTGATTAGTTGAAGGTTGTGGTACAAACGATGAAGAATAAACCTTTATCTAAGTGGAACCTGAAAGCTTGAGTTAACCGTAATCCGAAACCCGTCTCGGGCTGTTCGTTGAGCATCTCGACCGAGATCGATATTGAACAGAACGAGATCGCCCATTATAGTGCCTATCTCAAGTTTAGGTTTTAGTTTGCCAAATACTATCATTGTTTCACCTTTCTTGGTTTATACGCAAGCCTAGGATGAGACTTACCCGGTGATTCCTTTGCATGTATACCGATGATGATGAGTGTTAGGTAATAAAGGTTTATCCTTTATTAGGGTCCTTTATTAGGGTTTGAGTGTGCCTTCATCCTACCTTTGAGAGTTAACTTGAGACTTATCCGGTGATGGTTAATTATGTACCCTTAGGTGAGTAATGTTAGTTTGAGTACTTTTACCTTTCCTTAGTTCCTTGAGACTTACCCGGTGATAGGAGCTTTGGTTTAGGAAAGTGGGTCATGAGACTTACCCGGTGATCTATCCCATAGTAGCAACACCTTCCCTCAGCAAACCTCAACTTTGTCCACGTTACCTTTAGAAATCCTGAGTCAAAACCACAACTGGATATTATGATCTTTAGAATCTGCATTTTCCCATCTTGTTATACAAATACTTGCTTTCGCTTTTGATCAATATTATTGCATGCTTCTGAAGTTATATTGCTTTATTGTGATTATTGTCACCGATTCTCTGAGATAGACTCCGGAATATAAGCCTTTGCTATGATTGATCCATACACTACGGGTTCTCTTATCGTTAGGTTTATTATTCGGAATATAAACTTAAAAGTTTTGTCTGCACACACCTTTTGGAGCGAACAAGTTTTTGGTGCCGTTGCCGGATAATTGGTCAAGAGAAATCAGTGTACGGTTATCTAACTTGTAGGCTTCTTGTTTTATTATTGATCTTTCTGTTTGAATGTTCTTACAGGATCTTTCCTTAGGTTTATACGAAGAACTAGAATTGGTAAAGAAATCGTTCCTTACGATCCTGAACCAAAAAAGACTTACAAGAAAAGGTTGAAAGAAGCTAAGAAAATGGCCGCTTGCAATGATAAAGAAGTAGAGGATCTTAGAGCTGAATTGACTGAAGCTCGAGATCGAATAAGGCTACAAGAAGAAGCTCTAAGGAAAGAAATAACTGACCAACTTACTCAACAAGAGCAACTCCAAGACGACATGGCTGCAATGAGAGAGCAGATGCGACTAGTGCATCTAGAAGCGAAGAGAGGTGCTAGAGTTGTGATTAACCAACCTCCACCAGCACCCGCTTATGTACCACCTCCACCGTCTCCACCAAGGGTGGAGCCAGTTGATCCATTTGTGGGCATTCCCAAACACTTGGTCAATGTTGGATCCCGTTTAGTAAACACGCCGTCCTGGCGTCAACCTAGGTGATCCAGCTAACAAAGTTCATGAGTTCAGACCTCAAGTCATCACAATGATTCAAAAAAATCGTTTTGGTGGAATGGAGAGAGAATCATCACACCAACACTTGCAAAACTATGACATTTTGATGGAAACTTTGAGACCTTCTAGATGTGATAATAATGACTATAAGCAACATGTTTTCTTTTTCTCTTTGAATGATAAAGCACTTGCATGGTACCATTCACTTCCAATCGGAAGTGTGAACACATGGGAGGAGATGGCCGCAGAGTTTCTCACCAAATTCTTCCCGTCATCAAAGATGGCGGAGTTGAGGGCCAAAATAAATGCATTTGTGATGAGGAATGGTGAAAGTCTCTTCAAGTCATGGGAAAGATTTAAAGACCTTTTGTTGTATTGCCCAACCATGGGTTCCCAAAGATTAATTTTCTAGTGATCTATTTTAAGGGTTTGGATGTTGAAGCGCAGTTCAAACTACAATCACTCTTAGTTGGGACGTTCATTGATAAGCCAGTTGATGAAGCGTGAGATTTTGTTGAGAAGCAAACTCTCACTATGGAGAAATACCCCACTAGAGTATTGAGACGGGATAGACTCATGAACTGAATCTCACCTCTTCTAGTGTTGAACAAATCAAGGGAACAGGAACAACGACTACATCAAGGGGACAGATTTTGTCAACAATGAGATGAAGGCTTTGAAGGAGCTCATAAACGCAAAAACCCAACAAACCAAAGATAAAGATGTTGGGTATGTTGGAAGAGGAAACTATCAAGGGAACAGGAACAACGACTACAACAACAACAATAACAAAAATAACCGGAACTACAACAATTGGAGATCCAATAAAAACAATGCCGGTAATCCTTATTCCCATGCTGAAAATGCTCTAACACCACCTTCTTCTTCTTCTACTCAATTGAAGAGCCAGGAACCATCATCAAGCTCGAGCCAACCACCAAGTTCTAAATTGGAAGCTGTGATTGAGGCGCTGGCAGGAAAGATGAGTGGAATAGAGAGCGCGATCAATTTGATTTCTAAGGTACAAAAAGCCTTGGAAAATCAAGTGTTCAGCAAAGCAGGATAAGTTCCTAGAGATCAAGGGAAACTTCCAAGACGTACAGAAAACAACCCGAAGGGCCAAATCATGGCAATAACAACAAGGAGTGGCGTGAATACCGTTGACCCACAACCTCGATCGAATAAAGCTGTGAAGCAGCGCACCTCGACCGAGGTGAAATCTGGGCCAACTAAGGAGACCGTAACAGGGAGTCTTGTTAGCTCGAAAGTGTGCGTGCAAATAAGCTTTAAATTTATAAAAATGAAATCAAAGCAAAGCGAACCCTAAGTGTACAGATTAGTGTAGTAAAGCAAGAATTAACGAGTATCGAACTCAGGGATTTGGGGGGAACAAATTCAGTTTATAAAAATCATGAGGCAAGTAAAAGTTTTTGTAAAGATGATAAGGAAAACAACGATTCTAAAGATCTGGGTATCCAATTGTGGCAATTGATTCAAGATATTCTAAGGATGTAAGGACAGAGTCGGGATTGCAAAGGTATATCTAAGGTAGGGTGATGTACGGTGAAGTTCCAAAACCCGTATGTCTCACCCAATGGCTCTCTCTATAAAGGTTGTTGAGGCTGCAATATAGAAAGGATCTAAGGATAAGAATTACTCTCAAATACCCATGCCCAAACCCAAGGAAATCAAAGATAAGCAAAAACAGTTAAGGTTGTGACACTCGAAACCGAAGTAGAGGATGTTGAGTCTCACTACTACTGTTCGCTCCAAACGGTGTGTGCAAGCTTTAAATTTATACCCCAAGAAATATGCTTCAACAAGGATGCGAACCCGCATTGTACGGATCAATTATAGTAAAAGCAAGAATTCCGGGGTGTCGATCTCAGGGACTTAGGTGAAACAAAGCAAGTATAGGTTGTCAATGCAGCTATTAACGACAAAAAAGATTAAAGCAATCAAAAAGATGATAATAAGGTCAATTAAAGGAAATATGCAAATTCTAGGGATTAAAGCATCTAGTTGTGGTTCCAACTCAAGATCTCACGATAAGCGGACAAAGTTGAGATTTTGCAAAGGGAAGGTGTTTCTAAGTGGAATAGATCACCGGGTAAGTCTCACTACTCACTAATCCCAAACCAAAAGATCCTATTACCGGGTAAGTCTCAAGATACTAAGGAAAGGAATTATAATCTCAAACCAACACAGCAACTAAGGGAATAGAATCAACCTTTACCGGGTAAGTCTCAGGCAAACTCACAAAGATGGAATGAAGGCACACTCAAACCCCAATAAAGGATAAACCTTTATTACCTGCACTTATGATCTTGGGTAAACAAACTAAGGAATCACCGGCTAAGTCTCATCCTAGGCTTGCATTGAACCAGGAAAGGTGTAATAAGAATAGGATTTGACAAACTCTAACACTTAACTCTCAGTTACGAATCAGAAAAGGTCACCTCGGTCAGTCAAGTTCCACCCCGGCCGAGATGTTCATCGGCTGAACGAGATGTTCTAGGGTTAAGGTTAAAGACTCAAGCTTTCAGGGTCCTACTGGAATTAAGATTATTCTATCATAGTTTTTCCCATAACTTTCAGCCAATCACCCTAGAATCGCACAAAGAAATTAGCCACTCATCATCATGAAACCAATAATCAAATATATGGGAAGAGAATGAATATTTGAACACAAAAACCTTAAGAATAAGGCTTGAATAACTGAATCAAATATCAAACAAATCAGCGTTCCTTGGATCACGAATCCAACAAGACAATCAAACAAAAGGGAATCTAAGAGAGTCTTACAAATCCCCTCAAAAGCTATAACAAGCTATGAACTTCCTTCCTTCAATCTTCCTTCAAACTTCCAAAAATCCTTCCTAACTGCAGCTTCTTCAATCTCCAAGTATGCGACGGTGCTGAATTATGGAAAATCCAGCCCTTTTTATAGGAAAATTATCTTCCAAAGATAATAATATCTTACAAAGATAATTTCCTAATAAAATATATCCATATCTCTAAAATAGATCTCCTAAATATATGATCTTCCTTCCCAAAATCCAGCCCAAAAGTATAAGATCTCTCCTTCCAAAAATAAAAGATCTCAGCCAAATAAAATATATCTCGCCGCGTCAGGATATTCGCCTCGGTCGGGGCGCTCCTCTAGATCACCTCGGTCGAGGTGACACTGTAGCTGACCGAGGTGAAATCTCTCAAATCTGGTCCAAAGTAAATCTTCTTTGTTAATCCCTTGCTCCCTGAGTTCTCTTTTATGCTCCTGAATGTAGCTCCAATGACTCCTTTGCTCCTTAGCTCCATTTCGATCCAAAATATGCCATTTTACCTACGATTACAACAAAACTTGGTGTAGACCTCGATTCCCGTAAAGGTAGATGAAATGACAATATAATCACATAATATACATTCAAACATGCAGATTATTGAAGATAAAACGTCTAAACAAGTCCCAAAATATAGACTATAATACATGCTATCAAAATTCCCCATACTTGTCCCTTGCTTGTCCCCAAGCAAGTTCCAAATCTTAAGTACAAGATAGAATGGATAATAAGTCATAAAGATCAATGAAAAGTATTTCAAAACATTTTAGTGGTGTGCTCCGCCCATAGATCACCCTAAGAGAATGCTTCATGGTGTTTAAAATCAAAATATGATCAAAACATTTTATAAATATAAGAAAGTTGTTCATCTTTGCATAAAATCATAGAATGCTTAATAAATCATAATTATCAAAATTAATAATGTATAATCCAGTTTAAACCACTAAGTCAATCAACAAGCTCGAGGTCTCAAGGGCTTTTCAAAAGAAGGTCAAGAAACGTGTGAGGGTGAGATGTATATAGGGAATGTGGTGCTAGAATCCGGGAAAAGGATTTTCACTTCACTTTGCTTTGAACTTCAACATCTTCCACCAATAAGCTTTCCTTATTGACTTTTTACTTTTTGGGATGCATGGACAGAGGTGCACAATAACCGAAGCCTAGGAGATCAGCAATCATCAATTTCTCGAGATGCCTCAGACCCTTGATGCACATACCATGACCCGTTAGGAATATCGCTCAATCTGACTTTGGTAAGACACAAACACCCGGCTATGTGAATGGTGCCGAGTTACTCATCATCATGATTAACTTCCCCAAACCTATTTGTTTCTTTCTAACTTCCAACCAACATCTCAACTTTTCTTTTACTTGCTTTTCATTTGCTTGCTTCCAAATTCCCGGATAGGTAAAGGGAGGCAAATATATATATATGAGGGGCTATGCATGATGAATGAATTGCCTTAATCGTCCCAGGAAGAAAGTGATAGAACTCATCATGTGGTGTCAACCTTCAAATTCAACATAATTTGGATAAAAATAAAGTATTAAACATGCCAAAAATTTCAAACAAAGCATTTTGCAACTTAAACATATCATAAAAACTTTTCAAACATATAAAGATTTTAAAACCAATATGCAAACAGAATCATCACTGAAGTCATATCCAGAAAGGAAGCAAAAAATCGTTTCGAAACTGTTTCAGTTAAACCACCTTGGTCGAGATGTTCTAGGTCAACCGAGGTACTTGACCTCGTCTGGCAAGAATCACCCCGGTCGAGGCCATAAAATTTTTTTTAACCAGTTTTTGACGTTTTTCTCAATCAAATAACCTGTATGCATGCATATAATCTCAGATAAACACATAGAGCATAAGAAAAATCATAAATAGTCATACACGTCATACTTAGTGCCAAATAAGATACATCCATACCCCATACTTGGGACACATTGTCCCAATGGGTCAAAATAAGTCTAAGAACGGGAGTACTCACCGGACATAAGCAAAGCTGCATAATAAATAAAGAAAAGAAATCCCTGCAAGCTCTAGTCCTGATCTGCTGGTGGTGGTGGTGGATATGGCACGTACGGATGCTGGGACGGGTAAAAAGGATGTCCCATCGTGTGTTGGAACTGCATCTCCATCATCCGGCGCTGGTAGTGCTGGCTCTCCAGCATCTGATGTGTCCAACCCTCGATCCCTCGGCGATGGTCATCAAAATGCTTACGGATATCAACTGTCAGGGCAGCGTAGGAGTCGATCATTAGGTTGGTGAGGTCATCAATCCTCTGATGCGCTACTGGATCTCTGAATCTGCGGCGGCGGGATTTGCGCTGGGATGGTGGTGGTGGTGGTGCTGCCTCCTCCTTTGTCTCCTCGTCGTCCAGATCGACAACTGGCACAGTGGGACCGACGGTATCTGTCCCTGTCTCCATGGCAGGACCGTCATTGTCATCCTCATCCTCCTCCTGTACCTGAGCTGCTGCATCTCTAGCTTCCTCAATGTAAGGTATCCATGCAGTGGACCAATACTGAGGGTCGTAGACTGAGAACTGAGTTGACCACCTGATACCCCGAGGGGCAGTCTGCTCCCAAGGCATTGCCACATACGGCGTAGTGAGTCCACGAGGAACTAGAATCCTGCTAGTGATCATCTCTTGCAGACCTAGCGGCTTGGCAACCGCCACCAATGTACTAGCGCTCAAATCCAACTCCATCACTGTCGCTATATGAGTCACTAAGCCACCACATCAAATATCTCCCTTCCCATTGGCCTTGATCCGGTGCAGATCCTCAGCTAGCATCGCCCCAAAATCAGGCACTCCCCCGGTCACCATATAGAATTGGCTCCGAAGCTCCCTGATATGCCCCCGGATGGCGATGCTATCCGTGTTTCGGGCTAGAAGGACCTGCACATTTTGAAGACATTTATTATTATTCGGCTATTTAATAATAAGTCTTTTTATATTCGGAACTTTAATTCCGGAACTTAATTCCGTGAATTAAATTCCGACCTTTCATATTTTAGGCTTTTCATATTCGGAACTTAATTCCGACTTTAATTCAGTCATTTATATTTGGACTCTTTGTATGGTCTCCATCCACTATATAAGGATGGCTTGACTCATTTGTAATTCATGTCTAAGTTGAATACTAAGTATTGAGAAGGAAAACCCTCTTACTTAGTTTAGGCATCACCTTCCTCTTCCACCATCTTAAAGTTCTTGCTTGGGTCTAGTCTTTGATCCAAGCCTCCATATTCGAGGATCCTTTTGAAGGATCAACCAAACGCTTCCGCCACCCAAATTCTAAGTTTGATCCAATTCAAACGATCAAGAAGAAGTAGTTAAAGTTTCTCCTCGATCTAGATCACCCGTTTTTCTATCATTGGTATCAGAGCTCGGGATCGAGGTCAAGTTCATTACTTCTGTTCTTGATTGTTCATCAAATTTTTTCTCTCTCTCTCTCTCTCTTTGGTGTTCTTCAAAGTTCTTCGGTGTTCATCGAAGATCTTCAACCGTTCTTCGGTGTTCTTCGAAGATCTTCAACTGTTCTTCGGTGTTCTTCGAAGATCTTCAATTGTTTCTTCATCGTTCATCATGTTCTATGATGATTATGATTCTTATGATGAGGAAGATGAATGGTTACCTCCTCTATATCCACCGAAGGCCAAGCAAACCACCCGGAGGTACCAACGGAGAGAATACTTTGAGAATGAGGAGTGGTTGCCTCCTCCAAATCCACCAAGGCCCAAAGAGACCCTCCATGAGTATCAAAGGTATCCACACCGACAAGAATATTTTAAGGATACCTATATTGCCCCAAGACGTCATGCTAATACCAAAGAAGAGTTGGTCGTGCTTAAGGCAACAAATAACGCTCTATAGCGTGAGTTAGAAGCTTTGAACGCACAAATGGTTTCCCTCATGACGGCCGCCCAACAAGAAGAACCTGCAGCGGTGTGACAGCCACGGAGTGAGTTGGTTGTCCAACCATTGTGTGATGAACTCCAAGATGTGGGAAAAGTCATCATTCAAGAGGTCTCCCCGATTATTCCAATTCATTTTGTCAACCCGTTATGTGGAGAATATTTTCAAGATGACAAAGTTGAGATCACCATCGAGGAAGAGGAAGTCATCCGTCCCGACAATGACCACATCACGTTGTTGGACTACAAATCCGAGTTGTATGATCCGACGTTTGTCTTTACAATGCCAACTAACTTCCAACTTGGCTTGTCATTCAAAATTTTCAGCATGCCTCCGTAATTCAAAGTCAAGACCAATTAAGGCATAAGACGCAAAGTCCACAAGGTCACCACCATGTTGAAATACAAGTTTGAGCCTCCCGATCCGGAGTTTTTCCTCTTTATGTTCGACAATCTTGGTGGCACCACTGATCTTTTGAAGGACTACAAGTCCAAGCCGCCCGACTCCGACAATATGCATCTAGTGCTGCATTTCAAGGGTCTTGTTCCTCAAGTGACTCCTTTCTTTTTTGACGTTGAAACGGGGATGTTTCACATTTAAGAGGAGGAGAATGATACGTACCCGGATGACGATGCCATCCGTGTTTCGGGCTAGAAGGACCCGCACATTTTGAAGACATTTATTATTATTCGGCTATTTAATAATAAGTTTTTTTTATATTCGGAACTTTAATTCCGGAACTTAATTCCGTGAATTAAATTCCGACCTTTCATATTTTAGGCTTTTCATATTCGGAACTTAATTCCGACTTTAATTCAGTCATTTATATTTGGACTCTTTGTATGGCCTCCATCCACTATATAAGGATGGCTTGGCTCATTTGTAATTCATGTCTAAGTTGAATACTAAGTATTGAGAAGGAAAACCATCTTACTTAGTTTAGGCATCACCTTCCTCCTCCACATTCGAGGATCCTTTTGAAGGATCAACCAAACGCTTCCGCCACCCAAATTCTAAGTTTGATCCAATTCAAACGATCAAGAAGAAGTAGTTGAAGTTTCTCCTCGATCTAGATCACCCGTTTTTCTATCACTTCCCCTGTCTAATCTTCTAGGGCGTCTCAGTACGCGCCAAAAGGGTCTCGCTGAAGATCCGGTGGGCTAATCTGAAAGCAAGGTGGAAGATAATCCTCTCCCTGGAGTCTCCAGGTCTCCACCTGTCAGCATGCTCAACAACATGAGCAATTTGACCCCAAAACTGTCGAGCTACGGCTCGAGAAGGGAAGTCAGGAACTGTGGGGGTTAGGAAGCCGAAGATGTCTCTCCACTGGTCCATAGGAACTAAGTAGTTCCGGTTCAGCAATCGGTACTTGATGGTTCTCTTCTCAGGCAAGTGAGTCACAAAACTCACAAACTCGAAAGTGGGCTCGAGGTAGGCTGGAGCTCTAATCTCCCTGAACTGCTCCATCCCCACCATAGATACCATCATCCTAAGATCATCAACAATGTGGAGGCAATCAAAAGCAGAGATATCGAGAAACCGCGGCGCAATCACAGGGCGCGTGCAGATGCGGTCATAGTCAACCTAGTGACGCTCATGTATAACCGGAATGGAAGGTCGGGAAGAAGAAGAAGAAGGTTGGGATCTATCCCTCAGACCTAACTGGCGATCGCACCTGGAACTCTTTTTTTTTTTCTTTCTGACAGATCACCTCGGTAGCTCTGACAGATCTCAAGAACACCTCGGCCGAGGCACAGGTTGACTGGACCGAGGCGATAAACTGCTCGAATCTAACTCTCTGATTTCCAGTTCTTTTCCCCCAATATCACTACAGATTGTTCCTATGGGGTACTTAAGCCTTTTTCAACACAGATCTTTGGCAACCAAAGCCACTAATTTCCAAAATCGGCAAAAATAGAGAAGTTAGGGTTTTTGATTTAACTACCCCAGATTCGGTCGATTGGAAGCGTTTTTGTTGCAGTTTCTCGCTTGCAAACTGATCCGCTAGCCTTTCCTTGCGAGATCGGAGCAAGAATCGTAGAAAACGATCGAAGAATGGAGAAGCGAGGTGGTTTGGGTGCCGCGGTCGAGAGAGAAGTGGGAGAGAAAGAGAGAGAAATTGTTCCCCTTTTATACCCCTCGCCGATTCTGCTGTCACCTCGGTCGAAATGGTCCTGACCAGACCGAGGTGTCTGGATTGAGGTGGATCGTTGTCAGCCCTAGTCGCCTCGGTTGCTCAAGAATCATCTCGGTCGAGGTGTTGTGACAGCAACCGAGATGTGTCTCAGTCAAACTCCGTCTTCTCAATTTCTCGAACTTATGTTCTTCTAGTGTTGCTCCTGAGTTGTATTCCTTTCTTACAAAGTACCTGGTTTCTGTCTAAGATGCCAAAAACAAAGCAAAGCAAAGCAAAGCAAAAAAAACTATCTAAAACTAGACTAAAAAAGGAAAAAGAAAGCAATACCTTAGGTTGCCTCCCAAGAAGCGCTTGATTTAAGGTCGCTAGCTGGACCGTACGACATCCCTAAACATGATGGAAGGTTTCCTCACCCCATACTTCACCTTCATCATGGGGTGAGATAAAGAAGTCTATCAAACGTTCCAGCAAATGCAAGTGCTCATATTGGAATGAATCGTCTATGGGTGATTCGTCCTTCTCGCGTGAAGAGGGAGGTAGCCGGCTGAGGTGATCCACAACAGAATTTTCGGATCCCTTCTTATCGCGAATCTCTAGGTCAAAGTCTTGAAGCAAGAGAATCCATCGAATAAGACGTGGCTTAGCATCCTTCTTAGCAAGTAAGTAACGAATAGTTGCATGGTCAGTGTAAACAATAACTTTCGCTCCCACTAAGTGAGAGCGAAATTTCTCAAAAGCATATACAACCGCCAAGAGATCCTTTTCGGTGGTGGCGTAGTTCAGTTGAGCTTCATCTAGCATCTTGCTAGCACAGTAAATGGCGTTGGTTCCACCATCCTTCTTTTGTCCATGCACCGCTCCTACCGCCACATCACTCGCATCACACATGATCTCAAAGGGCAAGCTCCAATCCGGAGGTTGAATAATAGGAGCGGAAATCAATGCTTCCTTAATCCTGTAAAATGCATCAAGACATTCCTGCGAAAACTCAAAAACAACATCCTTATTCAAGAGTTTAGTTAGTGGTATAAAAATCTTCGAGAAATTCTTGATGAACCTCCTATAGAAACCTGCATGCCCGAGAAAACTCCGCACAACCTTAACAGAATAAGGGGGAGGAAGTTTCTCAATAGTCTCGATCTTAGCTCGATCGACCTCAATACCTCGGTTGGAAACGAGGTGTCCTAGCACAATGCCTTCATTAACCATAAAATGACACTTCTCCCAATTCAAAACGAGATTAGTGTCTTCATATCTTTGTAGAACTAGAGAAAGGTTAGATAGGCAATCATCAAAAGAGGAACCATATACTTAAAAGTCATCCATAAATACCTCCATGATCTCCTCTATATACTCGGAAAAGATGGTCATCATGCATCGCTAGAAGGTAGCGGGTGCATTACATAATCCAAATGGCATCCTCCTATAAGCAGATGTCCCCCATGGACAAGTGAAAGTGGTCTTCTCTTGATCATCCGGATGGATAGGAATTTGAAAGAAGCCACTATAACCATCTAAATAGCAAAAATGTGAATGTTGGGCTAACCGTTCGAGCATTTGATCGATGAACGGAAGTGGAAAATGGTCCTTCCGAGTGGCCACGTTCAACTTCCTATAGTCGATGCACACCCTCCAGCCCGTAACGGTCCTAGTTGGGATCAAATCATTGTTCTTATTCGTCACAACGTTCATCCCTCCTTTCTTCGGAACTACATGCACTGGGCTCACCCACTTGCTATCCGAGATAGGAAATATGATACCTGCATCCAACAACTTAATAATTTCTTCCTTCACAACCTCTTTCATGATCGGATTTAACCGTCTTTGAGGTTCCCGTGAAGTCTTATGATGATCCTCCATTAGTATTCTATGCATGTAGAAAGAAGGCTTAATACCAATAAGATCATCAATAGCATAACCCAAAGCCTTTTGATGTTTTCTCAGGACATGCATCAATTTAGATAATTCAGTTTCGGAAAGGGAAGCACTAACAATAATGGGATAAGTAGAATCCGGTCCAAGGAAAACATACCTCAAGTGACTTGGAAGTGGTTTATGCTCCACAAATGGGGGTGCTTTCTGAGGGGGATCCTTGCTTCCTCCTTCCAGTGGAGTAGATTTAGATCGAAGAACTGGACTTTCAGAAGTCTCAGTTGACATCATCTCGCTTTCGACCTCGGTCGAGGTCTAGAGTTGGTGACCGAGATGTTCTTCAGCTAAGAACACCTCGCTTGGTCCAGAAAGTGCCTCGGTCGAGGTACTGTAACTAGGACCGAAACTGGAGATTCTCTTCTCCTGGATTAGTCTTTCAATCTTAGCTCTTGGATCTTCTTCCAGTGCCTTTATGCTCCGTATATCTGCATCAGAAGAAGCATCTATACCTTCCTCCATTAAGCTAAAAGTAATAACTCTTTCAAGAGGATCATTAAAAAGGATAGAGCTCACTAATTCTCTTGATTCTTCTTCATCATAGATGTTGAAGATATCATCCTCCAGCGGCTCTCCTTTCATTGCAGCAAGCAATGTAAACTCCACTCGATCACCGCCAATGTTGAATTGCAACTTGGCGTTCTTACAATCCACATTGCAACCCAAAGTTGCTAGAAATGGTCTCCCGAGAATGATAGAGACGGGATAATCTGCGGGAATATAAAGTACAACAAAGTCTATAGGTAAGTAGAAGTTACCTAGCTTAACCGGAACATCTTCCAAAATGCCCATGGGATGGGTAATGGAGGAGTCCGCCATGTATAACCTTATCTTCACTGGCTTGGGCTCTCCAAGTCCGATCTTCACACATAGCTCCAGCAGGATGATGCTTACGCTGGCTCCTAGATCCCACAACGCCTCACAAGTAACATCCCCGACTTGAATGGAGATGCAAAATGAGCCGGGATCTCTCAACTTAGGTAGCATCTTCTCCTTCATGATTTGAATGAGCTCCGAGGATTTATATGTCATCCTTACTTCACCAAAATTTTCCAGCTTCCTCTTCCTTGATAGAATCTCTTTTAAGAACTTCCTATAGGCGGGCATCCCTAGAATAGCATCAAGGAAAGGGATGTTAATATGTAATTTATTAATCAAGTCAAGGAACTTACCAAAGTGCTTGTCTAGATGTGCTCTAGCCCTTGACTGGGGGAATGAAAGTGGTGGTTTATATGCAGGAGGTGGGACATAAACTTCAGTTTTGTCCGACGCTTTCTCAGACTCCACCTCGGATGATACCTGGACCGAAGTGTTCTTCGTCTGTACCTGGACCGAGGCGTTTTTCGTTTGTACTGGCATCGATCGAGGCACTGGATCTAAAGTTTTCAGTCCACTTCTCTTCGTTATTGCCATGATCTGTCCTTTTGGGTTGCTCTCTGTCCTTGCTGGGAGCTTCCCTGGATCTCTTGGCATTTCATTCTCCTTATTAAAGAATTGTTGCTCTAAGGCTTTTTTCGCCTTCGAAAATAAAGTCATGGATGTCTCCATAGCGTTGAGCTTGATCAAGATGGCCTCCAGCACTGCATCTTTCTTCTTTGGCTGGGACGACCTTGATCCAGGCTCCTGGCTCTTCAATGGAGTAGAAGAAGAAGAAGAGGGATTAAAAGAATTATTAGAATTGGAGTTAGAATAATGGTTACCCGGATTTTGATTGTTGGATCTCCAATTGTTGCTGTTGAAGCCTCTATTGTTGTTGTATTTGTTGTTCCGGGAACCATGATTGTTGTTCCTTGACCCTTGATATCCTCCCTCTTTCTTTTCGGTGTGAGCAACCAAAAGGTTCTTCAATTGCTTCACATCATTCTTGAGGGAGATGAGTTGATTATCATTTGATGGAGCTTCCTGAAAATTAACTCTCTTAACTCCATTTTCAGCTCCTTGGTGTGAGTATTTCTCCATGTGCAAAGCTTGTTTTTCAATGAACTCCCAAGCTTCATCAATCGGCATGTCCATGAATGTGCCGGCGGATAGTAGTTGAAGGTTGAATTGGGTAGCTCCATCCAATCCCTAGAAATAAATCTCCAACAACTCTATCTTTGGAATCCCATGATGTGGGCAATCCAAAAGAACATCTTTAAATCTCTCCCATGACTTGGAAAAACTCTCCTTGTCTGATACGGTTGAACTGGATCAAACTTAGAATTTGGGTGGCGGAAGCGTTTGGTTGATCCTTTAAATGGATCCTCGATTATGAAGGCTTGGATCAAAGACTAGATCCAAGATAGAATTTTAAGAGGATGGAAGAAGATGTGATGCCTAAACCAAGTAAGAGGGTTTTCCTTCTTAACACTTGGATTTCAACTTAGACATCAATTACAAATGAGCCAAGCCATCCTTATATAGTGGATGGAGGCCATACAAAGAGTCTTAACATAAATGCCAGAATTAAAGTCGGAATTAAGTTCCGAATATGAAAGGCCTAAAATATGAAAGGTCGGAATTTAATTCACGGAATTAAGTTCCGAATATAAAAAGACTTATTATTAAATAGCCGAATAATAATAAATGTCTTCAAAATGTACGGGTCCTTCAAGCCGGAAACACGGATGACATCGCCATCCGGGGGCGTATCATTCTCAACCTGTTAAATGTGAAACGTCCTCGTTTCACCCTAAAAAAAGAAAGGAGTCACTTGAGGAACAAGACCCTTGAAATGCAAGACTGGATGCACAATGTCGAAGTCGGGCGGCTTGGACTTGTAGTATTTCACAAGGATGGTGGGGCCGCCAATCTTGTCGAACATAAAGAGGACAAAATTCGGATCGGGAGGCTCGAACTTGTAGTAAATGTGGATGGCCTCGCCGGTGAGTTTTTCTTCCATGCCCTTTAAGCTTGTGACATTGTACGTCGGAGGCATGCCGGAAAGAAGCAAGGGTAAGTCGGAAAATATGTTAACAAAATCAAACCTTGGCTCAGCCGGTTCGAACTTGTAGTCCAACAACATAATGGTGTCATTGTTATGACTGATGAATTCTTCACCCTTGATGATGATCTCATCTACGTCATCTTGAAAATAGTCTCCACATAAAGGATTGACAAGATGAACTGGATTGATCGGGGATACTTTTGGAATGATGATTTCTTCCTTGGCCTCTTCTAATGGATCATTACACAACGGTTCTTCTTGTTGGGCAACCGTCGTGTGGGCAAGAAGTTGTGCCCTTAAAATCTGAATCTCACGCTTTAGAGCGTCATTTGTTTCTTTGAGCACGACCAACTCTTCTTTGGTATTATCATGACGTCTTGGGGCAATATAGCTATCCTTAAAATATTCTTGTCGGTGTGGATACCTTTGGTACTCATGGAGGGTCTCTTTGGGCCTTGGTGGATTTGGAGGAGGCAACCACTCCTCATCCTCAAAATATTCTCTCCGTCGGTACCTCCGGGTGGTTTGTTTGGCCTTATGTGGATATGGAGGAGGTAACCATTCCTCATCCTCATCATAAGAATCATAATCATCATAGAACATGATGAATGATGAAGAACACTTGAAGATCTTCGAAGAACACTTGAAGATCTTCGAAGAACACTGAAGAACGGTTGAAGATCTTCGAAGAACAGTAGAAGATCTTCAAAGAACACCAAATAGAGAGAAAACAATTTGATGAACAATCAAGAACACAAGTAAAGAACTTGACCTCGATCCCGAGCTCTAATACCAATGATAGAATAATATGGGCGACCTAGATCGAGGAGAAACTTCAACTACTTCTTCTTGATCGTTCAAGTTGGATCAAATATATAATTTGGGGTGGCGGAAGCATTTGGTTTGATCCTTCAAAAGGATCCTCGAATATGGAGGCTTGGATCAAAGACTAGACCCAAGCAAGAACTTTAAGATGGTGGAAAAGGAAGGTGATGCCTAAACTAAGTAAGAAGGTTTTCCTTCTCAATACTTAGTATTCAACTTAGACATCAATTACAAATGAGTCAAGCCATCCTTATATAGTGGATGGAGACCATACAAAGACTCTTAACATAAATGCCGGAATTAAAGTCGGAATTAAGTTCCGAATATGAAAGGCCTAAAATATGAAAGGTCGGAATTTAATTCACGGAATTAAGTTCCGGAATTAAAGTTACGAATATAAAAAGACTTATTATTAAATAGCCGAATAATAATAAATGTCTTCAAAATGTGCGGGTCCTTCAAGCCGGAAACACGGATGACATCGCCATCCGGAGGCGTATCATTGTCCTTCATGATAAATGCATTGATTTTCCCTCTCATTTCAGCGGTTTTAGAGGGGGGAAAAAATTTTGTTATGAACTCCGTCGTCATCTCCTCCCAAGTGTTGATCTTTCCGGGAGGAAGAGACTGATACCAAGTAAGCGCCATATCCTTCAAAGAAAAGTAAAAAGGCCTTAGCTTGTAATTATTATTTTCCAGCCTTGAAGGTCTCAAGGTCTCCATCAAAATCTCATAGTTTTGCAAATGTTGATGTAGAGACTCCCTCTCTAAACCTCCAAACTGGCATTGGCGGATCATGGATAGAACTTGCGGTTGAAGCTCATAATCATGCTCCGCTAGATCACCTAGGTTGACTCCTGGACGCCTCACTTGCTGGTTTGGGTCCACCCTCTGCCCTAGGGTCGGTGGAATACCTACAAAAAGGACATCTCGGACAGGCATCCGAGGTGGAAGTATCTCGGCCGCGGCAATTGGAGCGGGGTCCTGCCTCGGTCGAGGGTCTGATCGATGTAGAATCTGAGCTCGTAGCTCAGCCATATTTGCTTCAATCTCTGCAGCTCTGGTGCGAGTTTGCTCCCTCTCGTGCTGCAGTTCTTCCCTATTGAGGCGCAATTGTTTCATCGCCTCCTTCAATTCGGCCTCAAGATCGCGATTGTCTTGGTGGCCATTTTCGCTTCTTGCAAGAGTCTTTTGGATGTCTTTTCTGGTTTGGGATCGTAAGGAACAATTTCCTTCCCAGCACGGGTTCTTCGCATAAACCTAAAAGAAAGAACCTGCGAAAGTCACTCAAGTAGAGTGGTTAGTAGCAACAGAGGCAATTGCCCCGAAAGACAATCGCAACCGGCTCGGTCTAGACCAAGTCCCCGGCAACGACGTCAAAAACTTGTTTGCTCCAAACGGTGTGTGCAAGCTTTAAATTTATATCCCAAGAAATATGCTTCAACAAGGATGCGAACCCGCAGTGTACGGATCAATTATCGTAAAAGCAAGAATTCTGGGGTGTCGATCTCATGGACTTAGGTGAAACAAAGCAAGTATAGGTTGTCAATGCAACTATTAACCACAAAAGCGATTAAAGCAATCAAAAAGATGATAATAAGGTCAATTAAAGGAAATATGTAAAGTCTAGGGATTAAAGCATCTAGTTGTGGTTCCAACTCAAGATCTCAAGATAAGCGGACAAAGCTGAGATTTTGCAAAGGGAAGGTGTTTCTAAGTGGAATAGATCACCGGGTAAGTCTCACTACTCACTAATCCCAAACCAAAAGCTCCTATTACCGGGTAAGTCTCAAGGTACTAAGGAAAGGAATTGTAATCTCAAATCAACACACCAACTAAGGGAATAGAATTAACCTTTACCGGGTAAGTCTCAAACTAACTCACAAAGATGGAATGAAGGCACACTCAAACCCCAATAAAGGATAAACCTTTATTACCTACACTTATGATCTTGGGAAAACAAACTAAGGAATCACCGGGTAAGTCTCATCCTAGGCTTGCATTGAACCAGGAAAGGTGTAATAAGAATAGGATTTGGCAAACTCTAACACTTAACTCTCAATTACGGATCAGAAAAGGTCACCTCGGTCAGTCAAGTTCCACCCCGGCCGAGATGTTCATCGAATGAACGAGATGTTCTAGGGTTAAGGTTAAAGACTCGAGCTTTCAGGGTCCTACTGGAATTAAGATTATTCTATCATTGTTTTTCCCACAACTTTCAGCCAATCACCCTAGAATCGTACAAAGAAATTAGCCACTCATCATCATGAAAGCAATAATCAAATATATGGGAAGAGAATGAATATTTGTACACAAAAACCTTAAGAACAAGGCTTCAATAACTGAATCAAATATCAAACAAATCAACGTTCCTTGGATCACAAATCCAACAATACAATCAAACAAAAGGGAATCTAAGAAAGTCTTACAAATCCCCTCAAAAGCTATAACAAGCTATAAACTTCCATCCTTCAATCTTACTTCAAACTTCAAAAAATCCTTCCTAACTACAGCTTCTTCAATCTCCAAGTATGCGAAGATGCTGAATTATGGAAAATCCAGCCCTTTTTATAGGAAAATTATCTTCCAAAGATAACAATATCTTAAAAAGATAATTTCCTAATAAAATATATCCATATCTCTAAAAAAGATCTCATAAACATATGATCTTCCTTCCAGAAATCCAGCCCAAAAATATAAGATCTCTCCTTCCAAAAATAAAAGATCTCAGCCAAATAAAATATATCTCGCCGCGTCAGGATATTCGGCTCGGTCAGGGCGCTCCTCTAGATCACCTCGGTCGAGGTGACACTGTAGTTGACCGAGGTGAATCTTAGCTGAAGGTGAAATCTCTAAAATCTCATCCAAAGTAAATCTTCTTTGTTAATCCCTTGCTCCCTGAGTTCTCTTTTAAGCTCCTGAATGTAGCTCCAATGACTCATTTTCTCCTTAGCTCCATTTCGATCCAAAATGTGCCATTTTACCTACGATTACAACGAAACTTGGTGTAGACCTCAATTCACGTAAAGGTAGATGAAACGACAATATAATCACATAATATACATTCAAACATGCAGATTATTGAAGATAAAACGTCTAAACAAGTCCCAAAATATAGACTATAATACATGCTATCAACTACCTAGAAATGGTAAGCCAAGACTAGGTTAAAGCAAATCTTTAACGTTGGATCAAAGAAAAAGCAAAAGACGTACGACAGAGGAAACCACGGTCGGATCTTGAAGAACCACGGCCGTGGAACTCAAGAACAGGCCGTGGAAAGCCTCAACGACGAGGTTTCTCGTAACTCTCAAGGTCCAATCTGTTTTGGTTCAATCTATCATCATCTATGCAACAACTATCAACCCTTCACCTTATAATCGCTTAAGGTTTTTAGCCAACAATCTTCATTATCAAATCAATAATCAAGTTTAAAAGAGAAAAAGAGTAAAACTTCAAAAACTCAATAATATCCGAACAATCAATCTCAAAATAAACCAAAGCGTGTTTGTGTGCTAATGAAAGTAGAATCAAAGAAGAGAAAACCTCACAAAAATCTCTAGGAACAAGGTAGAACGGGATGTCAATCCGTCTTCAAAAGGAATCTTAAGATCTTTTCCAAATACGCAATCTCAAAATGCGTCCTTCTCCGAATCTTCCCTTTACGCAATAAAATCTTACAAAATCTCCTAAGTAATGCTCTCGAAATACCCTAGATGCAAGACGTTTAAGTGTGCCCTTCTCGAGTATGTCTCAGGGCTGTCACCGTCTCTTTTCAATGTTGAAGGCTATCGAACATTTATAGGGATAAATCTAGGGTTTACAAATAAAACCCTAAATATTTGGGCTGAAAGAAGTCGAGGCCGCTGATATCAGAAAATACTCTGGGCCGCGTCAGACGGTATCAAAAGATATACTTTGGCGCGTCAGGCGGTATCAGAAGATATTTTGTCGCGTCCTAGCTTTCTTTTATGCTCCTTTTTGCCCCGCTTCAAGGCTTGATCCTTAAATATGTCATTTCTGCTCCATAATTCGTCAATTTTCTAAAAATGCAATAAAACTTTGTGTAGACCTCTATTCTCGCAAAGTAGGTGAATATAACCCTAAATGCCATAAATGTATGTATATGCATGCAAAATACAAGGAAAATATATATAAATACATGCCTAAATAAAGGTCATAATGCATGTCATCAAAATACCCCATACTTGCCTCTTGCTTGCCCCCAAGCAAAGTTCAAACTTAAAATATAAGATGATATGGATTATGAATTGCAAAGACAAAGAAAAATCACAAAATTTTGGTTGTGCTTTTATTCATAGATCACCCTCAAAGAGTTGCTTCATAGCTAATGAAAATTATCAAATGATCAAATAGAATTATATCATGGAAAGAATAATCACACTTTGCGAGAAAATCATAACATGCATCATAACTGCAATATATCAAAATCAATCATGCCGAATCCAATTTAGACCACAAAGCCAAACAACATACTCAAAAGATCTTAAGGTCTTTCAAGTTAAGGTCAAGAAATGTGAATCGGTGGGATGCATATAAGGTATGTGGTGCAAAAATCCGGGAAAAAGGAACAACACAACACAACTTCTTTAAGCAAGCTTGAATCAACCACCATTGAGAGCTTTGCTCTCCCTTTTTATCACAAAATTCTTTTTCGACTTTAATTTTTGGAAGCATGGACAGCGGTGCACAAAAACCAAAGCCTAGGAGATTGGCGTTTCTCAATTTCGAGATGCCTCAAACCCTTGATGCACATACCATATTCAGTTAGGAATATTGCTCAATCCGACTTTGGAAAGACACAAACACCCAGCTATGTGAATGGTGCCGAGTTACTCATCATCATGATTGACTTCCCAAAACATATTTTTCTGTACTTTGAAAGCAAAAATTTTCTTTCATGGCCCTCCCACATCAAACATGCCAAAATTACACTCTTCCTAATTCCCAAATAGGTAATAGAGGCAAAAATTTCATTGATGGGCTAATGAATAAAGAAGCAAGAAAAATCGATGTGCCTTAATCATATAAATAAGAAGTGTAAGAACTTATCATGCGGTTTCAATTTCAATACTCAAGATAATTTAGAATGAAAGCAAATTATCAAACATGCATGAAATTCTAACAAAGTATTCAAATCCCACATATGCCATAAATCAATTCAAGCATATCAAAATTATCATAGCTATTCCACAAAACAATTATCATCATAGAGATCATATCCATCCTAGAAGCACAAAATTTTCAAAATAAAAAACGCAAGATGTAAAATATGGAAATTGTATTGCAAATACCTCTACCCCATACTTAAAACTCACATTGTCCCCAATGTGAAGAAAAGAAAAGATGGAAAAAAGTACTCACAATGTAAGATGGTGAATCATTCATCGGGCGGTGATGGTGGGAATCTATGTAAGCTCAATAGGGAACTCTGAATACTCCAATCGATGTCGAAGAATGAAGAAGAGGAACGTCTTTCGGCTGAAACAAATTTTCTGAATTTTTTTTTTCCACGGCCTATCTGGTATTTCCACGGCCGTGGAAATAGCAATTTGACCGTAGTTTTGCGTTCTTTTTCTTGGTTGCTCTCGACATGGTTTTCCACGACCATAATTAAATAAACCACGGCCGTGGTTTTGCCTTTTAACCCGTGGAAAGCTCTGTTTCTGCCAAAACTCCAAATTTTGTCATTCCTTTGGCTTCCTTCACTTCTTTTGGTCCTTTCTCAACCCTGACATCCAAAGACACAAACATACCTAAAGGTATCGACGAAAAACAAACAAAAACAACTACTTTTATCTAATTTAAGAAAAAAGAAAAGGGAAAAGATAACATTACCTTGGGTTGCCTCCCAATAAGCGCTTTGTTTTAGGTCCGTAGCTAGACCAATCCTTTATAGATGACTCAATGCACCTTGAACATCTTGGATTGCTCTTTAAATCCACAATAGATCTCTTCCAAGAAGGTTCCGGTTCTTAATTTGACCGGCAAATGATCAAATCTCCCACGTACAAGCTTGTACGGTTTGGTTCTCACCGGAATCCTCCTAGCTTTCCTATGCTTTATGCTTTAATGGGACATAATCTAGCCTTGCGTCCCATCCTTTCCTAGATCGAGAAATCAATTTCTCATGAATCCTCTTAGCTTCCCCATCTCCAGCTTGGGGATAATGTAAGGTCTTCGTCATGTGAATGACCCCATACTTGAACAAAAAACACTTATTGGCATTAGCGTTGAAGCGCTTGCCAAATTTACTCCTTGTAGTCTAAGGAGCATCTTCTTCCAGCAATTTTAATGGAGGTTTCAATTTCACCTTAGGATGTTCTTTTGGAAGAGACTCCAAACTCTCTCGTACATGCTTGAAAAAATTAGAAATTTTAATAGGAATTTCAAATGAAGTAAGAGAATGTACCTTGTAAAGTTCTTTAAGGCTTGGGACAAGTTTAATGTTAGGATGATGATCCACACATGAAATATCTCCCAACTCAGCTAGATCCTCTTCAACCTTGGCCACAGTTTTAGTAATTTCAGCATCATTTGTATCCGATCCTCGGATGGTTGTTGTGGAGGTTGCACTTGAGGAGGTTGCTCATAAAACTTATGAGGAGGATTAAGCTCATCCCAATATGCGAGCTCATCCTCAATAGCCTCTTCACGTTCTCTTTCAATGGCAAACCAATGAAAGGCGTACTTCTCTTCCAAATATTCATAATGGTTTGCCCTAGCGCCTTGCCATGCTATCCAGGCTGGATCAAATACAAGTTCATAGCTCCATGTAACAATCGGAAACCTTGAAAAGTCAAAGACTCATAGGAAAAAGAATAAAAGCTAAAGCAAAAAGCTCACAAGCCCGACAACTGAAAACCGAATTTGGCCTAGACCAAATCCCTGACAACGGCGCCAAAAAATTTTTCGCTCGAAAGTGTGTGTGCAAATAAGCTTTAAATTTATAAAACTTAAGTCAAAGCAAAGTGAACCCGTAGTGTACGGATCGGCGTAGTATAGCAAGAATTCCAGAGTATCGAACTCAGGGATTTGAGGCGAACAAATTTAGTTTATAAAAATCGTGAGCCAAGTAAAAGCTTTTGTAAAGATGATGAGGAAAACAACGATTCTAAAGATATGGGTATCCAATTGTGGCAATTGATTCAAGATATTCTAAGAATGTAAGGACAGAGTCGGGATTGCAAAGGTATATCTAAGGTAGGGTGATGTACGGTGAAGTTCCAAAACCTGTATGTCTCACCCAAAGGCTCTCTCTATAAAGTTTGTTGAGGCTGCAATATAGAAAGGATCTAAGGATAAGAATTACTCTCAAATACCCGTGCCAAAACCCAAGGGAATAAAAGATAAGCCAAAACGGTAAAGGTTGTAACACTCGAAACTGAAGTAGAGGATGTTGAGTCTCACTACTACCTAGAAAAGGTAAGCGAAGGTTTGGTTAAAGCAAATCTTTAACTTTGGATCAAAGCAAAAGCAAAAGACGTACGACAGAGGAAACCATGGTTGGGTCTTGAAGAACCACGGCCGTGGAACTCAAGAACGGGCCGTGGAAAGCCTCGACGATGAGGTTTCTCGCAACTCTAAGGGTCCAATCTGTTTTGGTTCAATCTATCATCATCTATGCCACAACTATCAACCCTTCACCTTAGAATCGCTTAAGGTTTTCAGCAAACAATCGTCATCATCAAATCAATAATCAAGTTTAAAAGAGAAAAAGAGTAAAACTTCAAAAACTCAATAATATCCGAACAATCAATCTCAAAATAAACCAAAGCGTGTTTGTGTTCTAATGAAAGTAGAATCAAAGAAGAGAAAACCTTACAAAAATATCTAGGAATATGAAGAACGGGATGTCAATCCGTGTTCAAAAGGAATCCTAAGATCTTCTCCAAATACGCAATCTTAAAATGCGTCCTTCTCCGAATCTTCCCTGTACGCAATAAAATCTTCCAAAATCTCCTAAGCAATTTTCTCGAAATGCCCTAGATGCAAGACGTTTAAGTTTGCCCGTCTCAAGTCTGTCTCGGGGCTATCACCGTCTCTTTTCAATGTTGAAGGCTATCAAACTTATATAGGGATAAATCTAGGGTTTACAGATAAAATCCTAAATATTTGGCTGAAAGAAGTCGAGCCCGCTGGTATCAGAATATACTCTGGGCCGCGTTAGACGGTATCAGAAGATACTTTGGCGCGTCAGACGGTATCAGAAGATACTTTGGCGCGTCATAGCTGCCTTTTATACTCCTTTTTGTCCCGCTTCAAGGCTTGATCCTTAAATATGCCATTTCTGCTCCATTATTCGCCAATTTACCTACAAATGCAATAAAAATCTATGTAGATCTCTTTTCTCGCAAAGTAGGTGAATATAACCAAAAATGCCATAAATGTATGTCTATGCATGCAAAATAAAGGGAAAATCTATACATGCCTAAATATAGGTCATAATTCATGTCATCAAGTCACCTCAGAAAGGACCTCGATTGAGATGCTTATGAGTCAACCAAAACGAAAGAGAAAGAAGAAATTTAGGTACCACCTCTTGCGTGCAAGCCACCACTACCATTCCCGTAGTCTAGAGACAGAGCATGTCTAGACAAGCACTTCGGTAAAGTTTTAGACCTCATGAGTAAGCTCCATATTAACATACCTTTCATTGATGTTATTCTATGTATGCCCGCATACAGGATGTTCTTAAAAAAATCATCTCTAACAAGAGGAAGCTAGAAGACTTTGGTAAAGTGAAGATGTCCTCAAGGTCATCGGAACTCATCAAGATCATGGGAGAGAAGATGCCACCCAAACTAAGAGACCCGGGATCGTTCTACATCCCCATTGGAGTTGGAAATGTCACATACGATGCATTATGTGACTTAGGAGCAAGTGTGAGCATCATCGCACTTTCATTGTGTGAGAAGGCTGGCTTAGGGGAACCTAAACTAGTTAAGATGACACTTTAAATGGCGGATCGATCCATCACTCGATCCGTAGGCGTGTTGGAAGACCTTCCTGTAAGACTAGGTAAATTCTACATTCCCATAGACTTTGTGGTATTAGACATTCCTCAAGATTATCCAGTTTCTATTATCCTTGGGAGACCATTTCTTGCAACATTTGGTTGCTACGTGGATTGCAAGAATCCCAAATTGTCTTTCAACATTGGAGAAGAACAGGTTAAATTCATACTATCAGCCTTATTTGGAAGACCAAAGATTGGAATAAGACATCAACAACATCTATGATGAAGAGGAATCTCGTGAATTGGTTAGCTCTATCCTTATTAAAGATCCTTTTGAAAGAGTTCTAAGTTTTAGTATGATAGAGAAAGGTGTAGATGTTTCATGTGATGCAGATATACACAACCTGGAAACCTTGGAGGAAGATCCATCAGCTATGTTCGAGAAATTTGAAGAGAGCCAACAAACTGCCTCAACATAGGGCAAACCATTTTGACCGAAGCAATTTTTGGGCTGACTGAGGTAAAGGCAACATGGAATCACCTCGAACCAGACCTCGGTCGAGATACATCTGAAGCAAGCAAGGTGATTGATTCTTCAACATCGAGTAATGCAAACACCTACCTTGACTCTTCCAATGCATTTCAAGAAAAGGATAAGAAGGTGAAACCATCGCTCCGTAGAATGATAGCTAAAGTTGCAAAAATATACAAAGAACGGGCGAAGAATTGGTACAAAAATCATATCACCCAAAGAGGAATCAAAGAAGGAGAAACTGTTCTTCTTTACGATTATCATTCTCGTTATCCCCCAAATAAACTAAAGTCAAAATGGACATGATCTTTTATTATAAAGAACTTTTATTCTCATGGTGTAGTTGAAGTATGGGGTGAACTTTGTGGGACCTTTCAAGTCGACCGTCGTCGGCTGAAGAGCATAAACCAGGACCACCGGTCAAGGAGATTGCATCTATGAATCTCAATTGAACATACAAAGTTAGGTCCAGCTAGCGACCTTAAAACAAGCGCTTCTTGGGAGGCAACCCAAGGTATTGCTTTCTTTCTTGCTTTTTTGATTAGATTAGTGTAGTTTGCATTTTTGTGTCCATGATAAAAGGAGCTATGTACCGCCCAAAAAAAAAACAAAGGAAGCATATGGATGTAGCTACAGTTCGAGAACCTGGAAAGTTACAAATGTTAGGGCCATCTCGGACACCATCGGTTCATCTCGACCGAAATGATTTTCAACCAACCGAGGTGAGAACAACAGGGAGTCACCTCGGTTGCTCACCTCGGACACTGACACCCATCTCGATCGAGATACAGTTAAAATTCCTGAAGGGTATAAAAGGGGAATGGATTTCTCTCTCCTCCCCATTCTTCTCTCCCAACGCCGCCTCGAGCGAAACAAGCCCTAAATCTCTCAAATCCCCGTCTCTTGATCGTTTTCCACGATTCTCGACTGAAACTCGAGAAGGAAAGAACAATAGAAACTTCCTTAGCACTGATTGCAACTTCAAACAACCACAGTCCGAAGAAAATCGGGTAATCTCGTTCGAAAACCCCTTTTTCTTGATTTCAGTTGATTTTGTCAGATTTTGGGAAATTTTTGCTGCTTGTTGTGTTGAGAATAACTGGAGAACCCCCTAGGAAGCAAGTGATAGTGATTTTGTGGGCTGAACGTTACAGAATTGTGAGTTCGATCGAAGCACTATTTCCTCGGTTGAAACCCAGTCATCTCGGCCGAGATACCCTATAGAACTACCAGAGATAGTTTGCTGATATGGATGGTTTACGTCGTTTCAATCGACAAATAGTTCTCCGTGACCGTGTTGAGGCTAGGCAACCTTCCCCACCACCTCCTCCACCACCACAAATCCCAATCATCCTCCCAAACCTGAAAGAGAAATATGACCAAATATGCTCCCCTCCCGGTCATTCCACCCCATTATATAAAAATCGACGGTTTTGCTTTCTTATACCTTGTCGATGATTTGAGGAAGATGATCACAGATGTAGGACTTGAGACTATTGTATCACTACGGACACTGGCCTATGTAGAGCCGACATATGAGTTCTTAAGTTCCATCATCTATGTGCGGGAGGAGGATTATGTGAAGTTTCGTCTGATGAACAAAGCTTACAAGTATTCAATGTAGACATTTGGAGCTATCTTTGGTTTCTTTGATGCCACAACTACTGACTTTCCCTCCCATAACCAGGCTAGGGCATTTTGGGCCCGTATTGCTCATATCCCAACTAGTGCTGAAAGTTGGCAACCCGGAGATTCAAAAGAGCACTGCATTTTTCATGTAGCTTTTAAGATTGCTCATCGTATTCTTAGTGAGATGCTGTTAGCCCGCACCGAGACCCACAAAAAATCCGGCAAAGTGAGCTATTCACACTTTGGTGTATGACTGCGGATGAGGTTCTAGATTTCACTGTCATGTTAGATGGAGATTTACTATAGCTAAGAAGCAAGAAATAGGAGGGTATTTGCGTCGGAGGGTTGGTCACACACATTGCCAACCTCATTGGCCTCGATCTTTCCACTTGCACTTTGGCCGCTGAGGCCAAACCATTGGGTTTATAGGAATTCATCACTCGCCGAATCTTGGTTCCTCGAGAGAGTGGTCCACCATACATGGCCATGCCTTGGGAAACCAAAGCTCCTAAAGGCATCATGTAGACGTCCTAGTTTATGGTTTCATACCCGCATAACTGGAGTGATATTTGGGATCCGCTCGTCAATGAGGCGGCCAGACTTGCTAACATTAGGATAGATGATGAAATTGATGAGGGGAACCCCTATGGACACCAGTACAGACACTGATGGTCCGAGTTATCTTGTGACTGAGCTAGTGGATGATGCAGAGACTGCTGATGATCAACCACACCAGATACCACTACAGTTAGGACCACGCCACTGTCGCCGTCGTGACCCCAATGCTTACCGGAGACTCAACACTCTTACCCGTCAAATGGAGGAGTCTTTCGCTGAGATGCAAGCTGATTTGGATAGACGCCTCATGGCTCAGACTAGGGAGATCATCGACATGAGACACTCGACTAAGGAGAGCCACCACTACCAGCACTTGATGATGGAGTTGCAGTTCCAGCACCTCATGGGTCATCCTTTCGATTCATCCCTGTACCCGTTCCAGCCACCTCCACCTCTAGATGCTTGATCAGACCTCCCCCGGAGCTGTTGCTACTGGCTTATCTTCTTTCTTATTTTGCGGTTCTACACTAAAACTTGTAAGTGTTTCTAGACTTCTTTTTACCCATTGGGACGATGTGTCCTAAGTAAGGGCTTCTTTGAGATACTATGGTCTTTAATAACTGACTTATCTGCTTATGAATATTTCCACTACTTCCATTATGTACTTAGAAACTATTTTGTACTTTACATGCATCGCAACAGGATTTTTGATTGAAAACACATACAAAAACTAGTTTGAAAATTTTTTTGTCTCGACCGAAATGACTTTTGGCAAAACGAGGTGACCATAACAGCAGCTTACCTCAGTCCAACACCTCGTTCGCCCAAAAGTCATCTTGACCGAAATGGGTTTCGAAAACTTAAATTTCTTAAAATTTTTTTGCTTCTGATCTTGATATGACCCCAATGGTGAATATTGTTTGCTGAGTAGTTTATATGATCTTTATATGCTTGAAATGATTTATGATATACCTAAGGTATGATTAATTTGTTTGAAATTTGAAGCATGTTTAGTAAGTTGTTTTTGTCCAAATCATGCTTAATATGAAAATTGACATTTCATTATGAGTTCTCACATCCTTATTGGAATGATTAAGGTAATTTGTTATTCTTTCTTCCTCTTCTTGATCATGCTTTTAGCCCCTCATTGAAATATAATTGCCCCCCTTTACCTATCCAGGAATTTCGAAGCAAAAGAAAGTGAAATGCAAGTGAAAGAAGACGTTGAAAGGAGAAGAAGTTATAGAAAAATAGGTTTGGGGACGTTGATCTTGACGATGAGTAACTCGGCACCATTCACATAGCCGGGTGTTTGTGTCTTTGACAAAGTCTGATTGATCGATAGTCCTAACGAGTCATGGTATGTGCATCAAGGATTTGAGGCATCTCAAGAAATTGAGATTTGCTGATCTTCAAGGCTTCAATTGTTGTGCACCTCTGCCCATGTTCTCAAAAAGTGAAAAGTAAGCAAAAATGCTGAAGAGAAACAAGAAAATCTTTTGATGAAGTGAAGCGAAGTTCAAATTTGTGAAGTTCTTATTCTTTTCCCGAATCTAGCACCACAATATCCTTTATACACTCCATCCCCAACTCGTTTCTTGATCTTTGATGGAAAATCCTTAAGACCGTGAACATGTTGTTTGACTTAGCAGTTTAAACTGGATTATTCATGACTAATTTTGATGAGTGCGATTTGCTATGCATCCTATGATCTCAAGTGAAGTATGATTAGATTTTATATATTTGTGACTTGTTTTGATCTATGGTAAGAAGCTCACATCCAAAAGTTTTGAAAGTTTTTCATTGAGTTTTAATTGATTATAATTCATTCTATCTTGTATCTAAGATTTGAACATTGCTTGGGGACAAGAAAGAGGCAAGTGTGGGGTATTTTGATAGCATGAATTATTGTTTATATTTCGGAAATGGTTTTGTTGTTTTCTCATCATAATTCTGCATGCATGTCTATGTATTTATAGTGTTTAGGTCATTATTCGGTTACTTTGAAAGAATCGAGGTCTACACCATGTTTTGTTGTAATTGTAGGAAATATGACACGTTTTAGGTGGAAATGGAGCATAATGAGATAAGGAAGCTATGAAGCTACATTTAGGTGCACTAGGAAGGACAAGAACCATGCTGGAAGGAAGGATGAAAGATCTAGATGAAGATACGATTTCATGCACATAGATCACTGCTGATCTCGGATGGACACAGTGATGCATCTCGACCGAGATGTCCCACTGGGCCTGGATCGAGGTCGACGTCCGACAGTCCAGGGAGATAAAAATAAATTTTGACCTAAAATTCTTCTATAAGAATGGAAGGTGAACATTGAGGTAGAGACTCTCAAACGCTGAGAAGTCAAAGGCTTTCTTGGACGGCTGATTGGAAGGATTGAAAGGGAAAACATGTAAAGGAGGGATTGCTTAGGGTTGAAGAAACCCGAGATTGTGAGGATTTCTTTGGGAATAGCTAGTGAGTTGTTATTATCCCTTTTTGGAAAACTTCTCTACATTCCTCTTACTCGACAATGTTGAACACATCTTCAACAAGGGCCGGCCCCTTCATCATTGTGGATAGCTTGAACTTGATATTCTCTTCTCCTATGTTGAAGGAGAGGATTCCATTTTTACAATCCACCAAGGATCCGGAGGTGGCTAAGAATGGCCTTCCAAAAATGATAGGAACCGGGTAGTCCACTGGGATGTCCAAAACAAAAAAGTCGATTGGCACATAGAACTTCCCAAGCTGAACCGGTATGTTCTCTAAGATTCCTACGGGGTGAGTGATTAAACGGTCCGCCATGTAGAGGGTCATCTTGACCGGCTTTGGCTCTCCTAGCCTAACCTTATTGCAAAGTGCAAGCGGGATAATGCTTACACTTGCTCCAAGATCACATAAGGCTTCTTATTGCACTTCTCCCACTCCAATCGGCACACAAAAAGATCTCGGATCTCTTAGCTTAGGAGGCATCTACTCCCTCATAGTTTGAATCCTCGAATATGGTTTTCTTGGATCAAAGATGAGATCCAAGGCAGAAATTTGAGAGATAGAAGAGAGGTTTTGATGCCCAAGCTAAGTAGGAGAAAATTCTTCTCAAAAATTAGTAATATTAAACATGAAAATAAAGTGAGACAAGATATCTCTTATATAGAGAGTCTTGCCTACCTATGGGCCAACGGGCCAAACAAAAACACATGACGAAAAGCCCAAAAGGGAAAATCTAAAAGGATAAGATCAAAAGGGAATATTCTTATACAGAATATCCCTTTTATTACATAAAAAGGAAACACATGAAAATATAGTCCGAAAATAAGCTAGCTTCATGCCATGGAGTCGGAAAGATGAGACATGCCGCTAACGGAACCGGTAGCCTATGCCATGGTGGTGTAGAGACACGACATGCCGGTAATGGAACCAAGTGAAGAAGTGGTGCGGGCGATGATGGAGCTGGTGGCTCGAGCAATGGCCTTAGCTCGGGATCGGGTGAGTGGTCCATCTGAGTGAACCCTAAGAGCCTTAGCTCGGGATCGGGTGAGCGGTCCATCTGAGCAATGGCCTTAGCTCAGGATCGGGTGAGCGGTCCTCATCTACGGTCAACGTAAAAGGGACATCCAAGGGCGCATCAGTCCCTCCATCTTGGCTGTGAAACGTCCCCGTTTCACCAACATAAAAGAGGGGCTCAACATAAGGGGAAAGGTCTTTGACGTTGAACGTCGGGTGTACTCCGTAGGAATCCGGGAACTCTAACTTGTATGCATTCGGGCCATGATGGGCTAAGATGCGGAATGGGCCATCACCACGGTCCGAGAGCTTGCTCATGCGGCGAGTTGGAAAACACTCCTTCCTTAGGTGGAGCCAAACAAGATCACCGGCCTCAAAAGAGACGTCGCGGCGGCCCTTGTTGCATTGTCCGGCAAGTTGGGCGGCACGACGTTCAAGTTGTGTCCTAGTCCGCTCATGAAGCTCAATGATTTGGGCGGCTTGGTTCCTGGCGATGATGTGTTCGCCGTCCTTGAGCGGGCGGGGAGTGAAGTCCAACGGTGTGTGTGGATTAAGGCCGTAGACAACTTCAAATGGGGACAATTTAGTTCCCGTGTGCCTAGACCTGTTATACGAAAACTCCACAACAGAAAGTAAGTCCTCCCACCTACGTGGATTGGTCCTATTGGTGGCTCTAAGTAGAGCACCAAGAGTCCGATTGGTCACCTCCGTTTGACCATCGGTTTGGGGGTGATAACTACTTGAAAACAAGTTGGTTACAAGTTTTCCCCATAATGTTCTCCAAAAGTGACTTACCAATTTGACGTCCCGATCACTAACGATGGAACGTGGTATCCCATGTAAACGCACCACATTGTCAAAGAACAAGGTGGCAACTTCACTAGCATTTTGGGTGCTTTTACATGCAATGAAATGAGCCATTTTGGAGAAGCGATCGACTACCACAAAAATGGAGTCTTTGCCTCGTTTTGACATAGGCAACCCAACCACAAAGTCCATGGATAGATCCTCCCAAGGTCCCATTGGTATAGGCAAAGGAGAGTACATTCCATCCGGACCTTGGCGTGACTTTGCATGATGACATGTGATGTAACCCTTGCAAAATCGTGTCACATGCATACGCATCCGGGGCCAAAAGAAATGCTCTTGGAGAGCGGAAAGGGTCTTGGTAGCACCGCAATGACCACGGCCCTCATGAGCTTCCTTGACCAACAAATGGCGTATAGATGAGCGCGGAATGCAAAGTTTTCCCGCTCGGAAAAGATAGTCATCGTTAATAAAGAAAGACTCGTGCTCTCGGAGGTCGAGGCATTGTGCCCATATGTCCTTGAAGTCAAGATCCGTGGCATATAACTCTTTGATAAGAGTAAAGCCATGTATCTTGGCATCCATATACACAAGGAGGGCATAGCGGCGAGAAAGGGCATCGGCTACCACATTCTCCTTGCCTTTCTTATGCCGAATGACATAAGGAAAGGTCTCTAAAAACTCTACCCAACTAGCATGGCGCCGACTGAGATTTGTTTGACTCTTGAGATACGAAAGAGCCGCATGATCCGAATGAATCACGAACTCCTTCGGCCACAAGTAATGTTGCCATGTCTTAAGACAACGAACTAGAGCATATAGTTCCTTGTCATATGTAGGGTAGTTGAGCGAAGGACAGGAGAGTTTTTCACTAAAGTAGGCAATTGGACGAGTCTCTTGTAAGAGAACTCCTCCAATGCCTACATTTGATGCATCACACTCCACCTCGAAAGTTTTCGAAAAGTTTGTGAGTTGGAGTAATGGTACATTACAAAGGCGGTCTTTGAGCGCATCAAATGCTCGAGCATGGATATCACGCCACTCAAACGTGACACCCTTGGTATTGAGCTCATGGAGCGGTGCCGCTACCGTGCTAAAGTCCTTGACAAAGCGTCGGTAGAAACCCGCTAAGCCGAGAAAGGCTCGGACCATGGTTACCGTAGTAGGAGTAGGCCACTCCCGAATAGTGTTTGCCACTTAGCGTGCGTACAAATAAGCTTTAAATTTATAAAACTAGAATCAAGCAAGCGAACCCGCAGTGTACAGATCGGCGTAGTAAAGCAAGAATTCCAGAGTATCAAACACAGGGATTTGGGGGGAACAAATTCAGTTGTAAAGTTGTCAAGCAAGTAAAAGGGTAAAGCTTTGCAAATATATTGGGAAAACAGCAACCCTAAAGATCCAGGTATCTAATTGTGGCAATCGATTCAAGATATACTAAAGAACTAAGGACAAAATTAAGAGTTGTAAAGGTATGCTAAAGTAAAGCAATGTACGTTGAAGTTCCAAGGCTTTATATGACTTATCTAAAGACACTCTCTATAAAGGTTGTTGAGGCTTCAGTATAGAAAGGATCTAAAGACAAGAATTAATATCAAATACCCAAACTTGTAACCCAAGGATCAAGACTAACTAAACCGATTAAGGTTGTGACACTCGAAATCGAAGTAGAGGTTGTTGAGGCTTCACTACTACCTAGAAAAGGGCAAGTCAAGACTAGATTAAAGCTAATCTTTAACCTTGGATTAAAGTAAAAGTAAAGTTCGTAAACTGGTGTAAATTACGGGCAGATCTTGAGTTCCACGGCCGTGGAATCTCAAGAACAAACCGTGATTTTGGTTCGTCGGCAAAATCTCTGTAACTCTCAAAGTCAAATCTGTTTACGATCGATCTATCATCATCTAAGCCACAACTCTCAACCTTTCACCTTAGAATTGCTAAAGGGTTTTAGCCAATAACTGTCATTATAATATCAAAATTAAGTTTAAGAAGAATGAAAGATGAAAACCTTCGAAAACCTTCAATAAAACTCAAATCAATCTCAAATCCACACACAAAGATAATAATGTATATCATATTTGGAATAAACACAAACCAATAACAATCCTTGATAAGAACGAAGAACGGGATGTCAATCCATCTTCTAATCAAACCTAAGGACAAAAGGTGTAACCTTCACCACAAGCAACTTCCAAATCTTCAAAACCTCGCGAATCACGTTTGCAAGCGCAAATCTCCGGACGTCTAATGCAGCCCTAAGCACGTGTGTCAAATTCTCTCCCCTCCAGCCTTTTTATAAGGAAGGATAAAATAACCGTCCGGCCCATGTGCGTAAATGATGTGGCAATAATTAATTCGACAAAAGATCGCCTAAATCACAGTCTCATGGAGTTCCACGACCGTGGTTTAGAGCGTGGAAGTGGATTACGGTTCCATATGATTTCCACGGCCGTACTTTATACCGTGTAACTCTCTGGAATACTCCACGTTCATGATGCCAAGATCCACGGCCGTGGTTTTGGGCGTGGACTTCTCTACGACCGTATTTTAGAGCGTGGAAGTGTAAATTGCTTGTGGTTTCCTTTGTGTCGTGCCATTCCTCATCCTAGCATCTCCTTTGACTTCTTTGATGTGTCCTTAATCCTTGGATATGCTCAAATCTTCTCCTATCTCTCTCAAACGGTTCGGTTTTAGCTCTTATTCACCTATAATCAACACAAAGCTAATGTAGACCTCCATATTGAAAATATAGACAAACTAGCTAACAAATGCTTCAATGCCTTATCAATGAACACTATAATGGATGAAAAACAACTAGAAAAAGTGCCTAGAATATCGCAATATTTCATGCTAACAAATAACGCGAACTTTAAATTTGTCTACTCATAGTCCGACCTTAGACACGACATAGCCCAGAAAGATAGTGGTGTCCGAGCAAAAGACGCATTTTTCAAAGTTGACATACAACTGCTCTTGTCTAAGGCACTCGAGCACTTTGCGAAGGTGCCCGATGTGATCCTCCAAAGACGTACTAAACACCAAAATATCATCAAAATAAACAACAATAAATGTACCCAAGAATCGGCACAAGACATGGTTCATGAGGCGCATGAAGGTGGACGGGGCATTGGAGAGGCCAAATGGCATGACAAGCCATTCATAGAGTCCATAATTCGTTTTGAACGCCATCTTCCATTCGTCACCTTCGGCTATCCGGATTTGGTGGTAACCGCTCCGAAGATCAATTTTGGAGAAGATGGTGGCGCCATGGAGCTCATCCAACATGTCATCAGGCGCGGGATCGGGTGGCGGTATTTGACGGTGATTTGGTTGATGGCACGACAATCAACACACATCCGCCATGATCCATCTTTCTTTGGTACTAAGATTACCGGGATGGCACATGGTGATAAGGATTCACGCACATGTCCCCGGTCTAGGAGCTCTTGCACTTGACGTTGTAGCGCCTTTGTCTCTTCCGGACTTGCTCGGTACGCGGCACGGTTTGGCAAGGAAGCACCGGGCACAAAGTCAATTTGTGTTCAATCCCTCGGAGTGGTAGTAAGTCGGGTGGAAGGTCTTTGGGCATAATATCCTGAAATTCGGACAACAACAAAGACACCTCGTGTGGCACATTACTCGGTTCATGAGAAGTAGATAAACAAAATGGAACAAGTAAGAAACATGGGACCTTGCCTTCCATGACCGGTTGCAAATCATGCCGGCGAGCTAAGAGTATCCTCGGCTCACACCGTCCTTGAATTACGGGGTTCGAAGATTGTAAAGTTGCGCTCGTAGGAACGATGCGCCCTTTACTACCTTTGGACTCGGTAGCATGGACTAGCACCTACAACATCGGGACTCCAAGGGTCCGATTTTGCCGGTGCTTTAGCGGACTCATCGATAGATTGTTGCCTCTTCCGTTCCGCATAGTCAACCAAAATTTCATGCGGAGTCATAGGCAAAAGTGTGACCCGTTTTCCATTATATTGGAACATGTACCGGTTAAGATAACCATCATGATATGTTCGGCGATCGAATTTCCATGGTCGTCCTAATAGGACATGTGTGGCGTCCATCTTGATAACATCACAATGGACCTTATCAACATAGGCGCCAATAGAAAACGTCATCCAAGCTTGTTGTGTGACGGTGTCACAAGCCGTATCGGAAATCCATTGGAGTCCATAAGGCGTTGGGTGGGGGGTCGTAGGCAAATTGAAGTGTTTTACCACTCGTTCGTTGACAATATTGCAACAAGAACCCCCATCAACGATAAGAGAAAGGCTCGTATTATTAACCAAGCAACGAGAGTGGAAGAGATTCTCGCGTTGATCAATAGGAATATGCTCTTTAATAGCCAAAATACGATGAGAAACAAGAGCGAATTTACCGGGTTGTGCCGGGGCGCATGCAAGTTCACCGTGACCTGATTCCAAGCCAAAATGTGGGTCGGTGTCTTGGTCATCCTCAATAATGATATTGCCGTCTTGTTGATCATCTTCGTACTCGAAATATGTTGGGTCGGCAAACAAGACCCGTTTGGTGTTTGGACAATCACGTTGAACATGACCAAAACCGCTACACTTGTAGCACACGGGCTCCCTTGGGCGAGCCGCCGGTGAAGGTCCTTGTTGACATCGAGAGGGAGGTGCCGGTGCCGGGCCACGGTTTGGTGCCTTCTCGAGACCCGCTTGCCTATTGGAGGGACCCGCCCGTTGGGCTCCTTTGGAGGCGTCGGTATCTGGAGGACTAGGCGCATCTCGAGAACGTGTGTTAGACGGATAAAGATATTGACTCAGGAAGAGATATACCTAGAATACTGCGGTGTTTTGAGTTATTGCTTATATAGCTTCATGGCGACATGGCATAGTGCTCCCAAATCCTTGAATGGGACAATCTCGAGCGGCCTCCGGATTGAGGCATTAATCCCACTCATGAATTTGGTACGAAGGGCGGAAGGGGAGGCCGAGACGCCGGCCTTAATGTGCATGTCCTCAAGTTTGGCCAAGTAAGCCACCGGAGTGAGGTTGCCTTTGAACTCGGCAATTTGTAACCGCATATCATTCTTAAAGTCCTCGGGCACATACTTCTTGTTCATGCAATAGATCAATTGCTCAAAGGTCTCAATCGGTGCCCATCCTCGCCTCTCACGGGTGAACTCATACCGGTTCCACCAAGACTTGGCATCTCCTTCAAAGTATAGATTTGCCGCCTCGATTTTCTCATATTCCTCCTCGTAATGACAATGTTTTAATGCTCGTTTCATATCCTGCATCCAATCAAGAAAAACACACGGATCATACTCACCATGAAAGATAGGAAACTTAACATTACCTTCCCTTGGAGCTCGGTAGGGGTCCGGGCGGGGCGGTGGAATGTAGGCATCATCAGCATGGGCTCGCCGGTGGCCGCCTTGAGGCCTTTGGCGCCCATGAACGGGTGGTCCATGCCTAGGTGGATTTGGGGGAGGCAACCATTCTTCACCACGGTCTTGGTTCTCATAAGGGTCTACGACGGGTGGGGTGCCACGGACGGGCATGTCCTACCCGTTCTAAATTGGATTCATCACCGGGGAACTCGTTGAAGTTATTTTGCTCATTGTACTCGTAAAAGTCAAGGGTCCTCGGTTGCCGGGTGGACCGTTGGCGACGACGCTCGGCATGATCATTCTCACGACCATGATTGTTGGTCGATTTGGGACGGTACCGGGGCTCTTCCTGGGTCTGACGGTCGGTGCGGGGCACACTATGTGGAGGTGGAGAAGGGACATACGGTTGATGTTGATGCTCATAATATTGGTGCCGATTTTCCGTATTGACTATGGGCAAGGCATCCCGAGGCGGGTCGGGGAATTCCTCCTCTTCTTCATGAGGCCCATTTCCGTCAAGAGGTAAGGGACGATGGCATTCAATGACAGACGCAAGCCGGGTAACGTTTGATGGTCCGGCTCCCAAAATTCCCTTGCCTTTCCGTTGTGCATCGGATGTGGAAGCATTGGCCACGGTCTCAAACGGATATGTTGGGGTGGGACGTTGGGCAAGCCGAAGGGCCTTAAGAGCTTCTAGCTCTTGTTTCAAAGCAATATTTTCTCCGGTCAAGGCATCAAACTTTTGTTGTGCCTTCAAAGCTTCCAATTCTCGCCTTATGGAGTCATTTTCGCGGGACAACGAAGCACTTTCTTGAGCCAAAGGTTCACTGGACTCTTGCGGACCAGAATCCTGAGAAGTTTCCATTTCAACGTTGCTCCAAATCAACACACAATTGCAAGCAATCAAATGAGAAAGGTGACAAATTAAGTCAACTTTACCCAAGTTCAAGTGCGTTATCGGGTTCTACTTTGGGGAAGGCCATTTGACGGTTAGGCAAGGAAGGCAAATCCAACAAAATTGAACCAATTACACACAAATAAACAGGTGATATTTTGCAAACGTATGTAAGAAAATGGAGAGACAGAAGATGGACGGATTGGTCAATTGGCAAGCTTTACTTTGCTTTCGGTCTTTGACCGTTTTGTAAAATCCGATTTTTCGGATGGACCGGTTTGCCGGACGTCTTTTCACTTTGTGTGTTTCGTTTCTTTGAAACGTTTTGAGCAACACGTTCTTTTTTTTTTTGAACACAAATCCGTATTGATGAAGAGCTTTTTTTTTGTTTTTCTTGGAATATCAAATGCGAGATATCCGAACTTTTCGTTAACAAAAATACCCCAAGAGATTTGGTGAAATTAATTAACAAAATTGTCGGATTGGGTCGGTTTAAAAAAAGAAGAAGGGTGTGATAAATGGTTTGATGGCAAACCAAATATCTCCTATTTTTGTACTTTTTGTTTGAATTAAACACGGAAAAGAAAAAAAATTTCAAGGAAACTGGATGAACATGATGAAGAACATGATGAACAACATGATGATCATGAAGAACAAATGAAGAACATCATGAAGAAACGAAGGACATCATGAACACAAGGCTAAATAGGTTGAGATAATAACGCACAAAAAACAAGAGTAATGAGAACTTAGCTTTGATCCCTTTGCTCTGATACCAATTTGATGCGTACTAGGAGGTAACCAAGGATAACTCCGGATCTAGATCAAGCAAAACTCCAACTACTCCTTGATTCTTTGTGCAGCGTTGTATCGTTTCAGATCCAAAGGGGCGGAAGCGATGAAGAAACAAAGGTTAGTTCGATCTAGAGAGATAGAATAAGCGTTTTTAGTGTGGATCAAAGATTGATTCTTAAGAAGAATCCTTGAATATGGTTTTCTTGGATCAAAGATGAGATCCAAGGAAGATATTTGAGAGATAGAAGAGAGGTTTTGATGCCCAAGCTAAGTAGGAGGAAATTCTTCTCAAAACTTAGTAATATTGAACATGAAAAATAAGTGAGGCAAGATATCTCTTATATAGAGAGTCTTGCCTACCTATGGGCCAACGGGCCAAACAAAAACACATGACGAAAAGCCCAAAAGGGAAAACCTAAAAGGATAAGATCAAAAAGGAATATTCTTATACGGAATATCCCTTTTATTACGTAAAAAGGAAAACATGAAAATATAGTCTGAAAATAAGCTAGCTTCATGCCATGGAGTCGGAAAGACGAGACATGCCGCTAATGGAACCGGTAGCCTATGCCATGGTGGTGTAGAGACACGGCATGCCGGTTATGGAACCAAGTAAAGAAGTGGTGCGGGCGATGATGGAGCCGGTGGCTCGAGTAATGGCCTTAGCTCGGGATCGGGTGAGCGGTCCATCTGAACGAACCCTAAGAGCCTCGTCCTACTCGTCTATGGTCAACGTAAAAGGGACATCCAAGGGCGCATCATATCTCCTTCAAAAACTTTCCATAGGTCGGCATACCTAGAATAGCATCCATGAACGGAATGTTAATATGCAATTTAGACAAAGTTCAAGAAATTTACCGAAGTGTTTGTCCAAATGAGCTCTTGCTCGTGATTGTGGGAACGGTAGTGGTGGCTTGTATGGAGGTGGTGCCACATATGTTGGCTCATCATCCTTGCTCTTGCCTCCTTTTACTTGCAATGACTCTTCCTCTACCACTAATTGCTTTCCCTTGTCATTCCCCTTAGGCAAAGGGTCCTTCATGCTCAGCCCACTCCTTGTTGTAATGGCCAACACTTGGCCTCTTGGATTATCCTCGGTCCTTCCGGGAAGCTTTCCCGGATCCATTTGTGCTTCACCCGCGTTTTGGAACACTTGTGCTTCTAGCACATTTTGAGCTTTGGAAATGGAAGTCACTGTGCTCTCAAGTCCACTCAACCTTCCAAGCAATTGTTCAAACATCATCTCGGTTCTATCCTTTGGAGGTTGAGTAAAACCGGGTGGAGGCTCTTGTGAAGCCTTAGGTGGTGGTGCTGCGCTTGTGGAAGCGGGAGGGTTCAAGGCACCATCCGGGTTAGAATAGGAAAACCCGGGATGGTTGTGGTTAGGCCGGTAATTATTGAATTGCCGGCTATTGTTGTTGAAATTCCTTGGGCCTTGATTATTGTTGTAATTGCCCCTTCCCATGTAGTTAACATCCTCCTCTTTGGAAGCCAAATTGGCTTGCACTTGCACTTGAGGACTAGCTTGATTCTTCAAGGTTGTAGCACACAACTCCCTCAAAGACTTTAGCTCATTTTTGATTGCATCGAGCTTGTAGTTGCTCATGGTGACTTCACTCACTTCATAAAGTCCCGGTTTTCTCCCATCACTCTTTCTATGGGAGTACTTCTCTATCACCAAGGCTTGCTTCTCTACAAACTCCCAAGCCTCATCCACATTCTTCTCCATAAATGTTCCACCGGAAAGTGATTGAAGCTTGAATTGGCTATCCTCATCAAGCCCCTTGAAATAGATCTCTAATAGCTCTATCTTCGGTATACCATGGTGTGGACAATCTAGGAGGAGGTCCTTAAACCTCTCCCAAGACTTGAATAGGCTTTCTCTATCCTTCATCACGAAGGCATTGATCTTCTCTCTTAGCTCGGTTGTCTTGGAAGGTGGGAAGAACTTTGTCAAGAACTCGGTTGTCATCTCCTCCCAAGTGCTCACACGCCCTAGTGGAATAGATTTGTACCAAGCCAAGGCTTTATCCTTAAGTGAGAAGGAAAAAACCCTAAGTTTATGGTTGTTGGTCTCCAATCTAGGCGGCCTTAGAGTCTCCATCTAGATATCATAGTACATCAAGTGTTGATGAGGAGACTCTCCTTCCATCCCTCCAAATTGATTATGCCGGATCATTTGTAGCACTTGAGGGCGGAGCTCCTAATCATGGGCTACGGGATCTCCTAAGTTCACACCCGGACGGTGCACTCTTTGGGCTGGATCCATACGTTGCCCTAGCATTTGTGGCTCCTCAATCATGATCGGCTAACACCGAACATTAACCGCTGTTTGCTCAAATGCGTGCGTGCAAATAAGTTTTAAATTTATAAAACTAGAATAAAAGCAAGCGAACCCGCAGTGTACGGATCATCATAGATTAGCAAGTATTCCATAGTATCGAACTCAGGGAATTGGTGAAACAAAACCAGTTTAAAGTAATCGAGCAAGTAAAATGTAGAAGCTTTGCAAATAATTGGGGAAAACAGCAACCCTAAAGATCCAGGTATTAAATTGTGGCAATCGATTCAAGATATACTATTGATATAAGGACAAAGTTGAGAATTGCAAAGGTATACTAAAGTAAGGTAATATACGGTGAAGTTCCAAAACCCTATATGTCAAACCAAAAGACTCTCTCGATAAAGGTTGTTGAGGCTGCAGTATAGAAAAGATCTAAAGGTAAGAATTAATCTCAAATACCCATGCCCAAACCCAAGGAATCAAAGACAAGCCAAAACGGTTAAGGTTGTGACACTCGAAACCGAAATAGAGGATGTTGAGTCTCACTACTACGTACCTAGGAAAGGCAAGCCAAGGCTAGGTTAAAGCTAATCTTTAACTTTGGATCAAAGCAAAAGCAAAGTTCGTAAACCAGGGAAAATCACGGCTAGATCTTGAGAACCATGGCCGTGGAACCCAAGAACAGACCGTGATTTAGGGTGTCGACGATATTTCTCTAACTCTTAGGGTCAAACCAAATTACGATCGATCTATCATCATCTAAGCCACAACTATCAACCCTTCACCTTAGAATTGCTAAAGGGTTTTAGCCAACAATCATTTTCATGATATCAATATTCAAATTAAGAAGAATAAAAGATGAAAACCCTGAAATACTCAAATAAAACTCAAACACAAAGGTAATATGTTTATGAATCTAGAAGAATAGGAAGAGAAACCTCACAAAGATCTTGAGAAGTCACAAAGAACGGGGTGTCAATCTGTTCTCGAATGAAAACCCTAGAATATACAAGTACACAATCTTCCGAAAAGTACGTCCTTCCAAATCTTTAATCCTCAAGCAAATCTCCCAATGACGGCTAAAATCGCGAAAGTAAGCGATGGTAAGCCAGTGTAAGCATATGTAAGCGAGCGGTCCCGAAAACTCTCTTCTCTAGCCTTTTTATAAGGCGAGGTAGGGTTACGAGAAAGCCCAATGACGTGGCTGACGTGGCAAAATATGACACATCACAGAATTGCCAAGATCACGGCCAAGTACAACTTTCCACGACCGTGGTTTAGGGCGTGGAAACAGGTTACAGTACCATAAGATTTCCACGACCGTAATTTTGGCCGTGTATCTCTCTGGAGTGCTCTAAACTCAAGTCCACGTTAATGATGCCAAGTCCACGGCCGTGGTTTAGAGCGTGGTTCTTCAAATCCTCTTCCACGACCGTAATTCAGGGCGTGGAGTTGCTTTTCCTCTTTCTTTGCCTTTGTTTCATGCAATCTTCCATCCATGCTCCTTCCTTAGCCTTCCTAATGCATCTCCTTGTCATCAAAAGTAATCGAACACTCCTTTCCTTCCTCATTTTTACTCCAATCCAAGCGTCATTCACCTAAAAACACATAGAAGCTAGTGTAGATCTGTATATCGACAAAGTGGGTGAGGTAGCTCACAATTGCTTCAAACACATATCTATGAACACTGTAAAGAGGGAAAAACAACTAAAACAAGTTCCTAAAATATCGTCATATTTCATGCTAACAAAATACTCCATACTTGCCACTTGCTTGTCCCCAAGCAAGGTTTTTTAAAGGCTTAGAACATAAGGTAGAATGAAATATGAATGCAAAACAAAACAAAACAATCTTTTTGGTTGGTGTGCTTCTAGTCAATAGATCATCCTCAAACCTTGCTTCATTCATCCTTGAAAGCGCTTATATCCATAAACTAAAATATGCAAAACAAAGAAACTTCATAATCAGCAAATACTTCAAGACAAACATCATAACCTTCAAGTATTTTCAAAATCAAGCATGTGAGACTTCAATTTAGATCACCAAGTCAAATAACACTCTTATGATCTCAAGGACTTTTAAATAAGGCCAAGAATGCGGAAGAAGGTGGGAAACTTGTAAAGGAATGTGGTGTATGAATCCGGGAAGAAGGACAACACAAACTCTTTTCTTTTTACCATTTGAACTTCCACCAACTTAGAGCTTTGCTCTAGACTTTTGCACATAATTTTTCGACTTTACTTTTGGAATTATGGACAGACGTGCACAATAACCGAAGCCTAGGAGATCAGCGTTTCTCAATTTCGAGATGCCTCAAACCCTTGATGCACATACCATAATCCGCTAGGAATATCGCTCAATCCGACTTTGGCAAGACACAAACACCCGGCTATGTGAATGGTGCCGAGTTACTCTTCGTCATGATTGACTTCCCCAAACCTAGAATTTTCCTACACTTTGAAAACAATTGCTTTCATAGCCCTCCCACATCAAACATGCCAAATTTAATTTCTTCCTAAATCCCGGATAGATAAAGGAGGCAATTATCTCATTGAGGGGCTAAATGATCAAAGAAAGAAGAAATTCGAGGTGCCTTAATCATTTCATAAAGAAGTATAAGAACTTATATTGTAATTTCAACCTTTGTTCCTCAATATGATTTAGATAAAACCTTCACATTATGAAATTTTCAAGAAAGGATAAACAATATACTCAATTTCCTCATAATTCATAATTCAATTTAAGCATACAATTGTCATCAAAAACTCATTCCACAAGTGGTTTTCATCATAGAAATCATCTCTAATCTTAGAAGCACAAATATTTTCAAAATTTTCAAATTTTTATGGGTTTTTCAAAGTCTTTTTCATGCAATGCAATAATGAAATGTGTGACAATGAAAGGGAAATGCAAGTGTTCATAGAATCATCCAAGCAAAGTAAGTAGAGTTATTACAAACCATAGTCACACCCCACTCTATACTTGAAACATACATTGTCCTCAATGTTCAAAAGAAATAAAGAAAAGAAAGGAAAACAAAGAAACTCACTAGATGGTGGTGGAGTGGCTCAAGCCAACGGTCGATCAACGTCATCACTATGGAGGAGGCGGCGGTGGAAATGGACGGAATTCGGAGCTGAAATTCCGCCCAAACTGCTGGCGGTATATGTCTCTCATCATCAAGTCATGCTCCTCAGCCTGTACATCATGAGTGTCCTGGCGGATCTCCAAGTCTCCCACTCTCCTGGATAGGTCGGTGGCCCACGCCGGTAGCTGCTCATACTAAGCCGGTGGCTGACCATACCATGCAGGTGCGTCCTGAGGAGCTGGTGTTGCCGGTGCATGTGCATACCATGGTGGTGGAGCTCCCATCCACTCCGACTGTGCTCCGTACCAAGCTGGAGGAGCGTCCATCCAAGTCGGCCTCTCACTCACACTAGCTCGGCGAGAGGAAGAAGAATCGGAAGGTCGAGGAGAACGTCTAGGAGGGTCGGGAAACTGTGCCGGCTGATCCGGAAATGTACCAAAGTCCTGCTCATCACCTCCTCCCTCATAATCATCACCTCCTCTCATCTCATCATCCACACCCGCAGCTAGGACCTCATCCGGGACATAAGGAGGGGCTACTAGTCTATTCGCATGCATAGCTGCGAATGTCGCCTTCCAGTTATGGCGTCCGGCCAAAATGGAGTACTCGGGTAGCCATTGGATACCTCTACCACCTATATCCTCCCATGGCATAGCTACGGTAGGTGGAGCCTGGTGGCGGGGGAAGATGATACCGCTAGTCATGAGACTATTGAGACCCAAAGGTCTCGCCGTTATCCTAGTGCAAGCGGAATAGTCTATCCCTAGCTGTGTGGCTATGTGAGTAACCATGCCTCCATATCCTATGTTCCCGGACCTCTTATTTTTCAGTTTGCTGATGGTGGAGGCAAGGAGGGTAGCACAATCAGCGGGTCGGCCATAGAGCATGCAATAGAGGAGAAAGAGCTCATCGGTCTTATTCTTTTGGGGGGTCTCGGTCCTAGGGATGAGACACTCGGAAAGGACCCTATGAGATACCTTAAAGGCTAAGTGGTAGATGAGCTTAGCCTTGGTGTCGGCCGGTTGCCAACGATCCTTACTAGCATAAATCATAGCGATATCCTCCCAAAAGTCCTTAGCGTATACACCACTAGGAAGTGTACCATTAAAACTCTCATGGAACCTAAAGAAGGCTCCAAACTGAACAATGGAGAACTCGTAGTCTTGCTCCATTAGCCTAAAGGATACGGTTCGGTTCATGTGGCTATGCTCGAAGGAGATGACAAACTCCCTAGTGATCTCCTCACAAGCGTCATCTCTAATGGCGGAGAAGATAATTAGTCCGGCTCTATCCAAGAGCCAAGTCAAATCATTCACTATGTTAAGAGGCTCAAGCTCCTCAAGGACTAAGTAGCGAGGTCCTATGACCGCCGTCTTCTCGATTTGTTCTAAGGCTTCTAAGTAATCCTCATGAATGGTTGGGATTTTTGGAGAGGGTGGTGATGATGGTAGGTTAGGAGGGGGTTGGGAAGAGGAAGACCACCTCCCTTCTGCTTCTTATTCCTACTGGACTTTCTCCTGAACATTTTATCCATTACAGAAAAAATTACGGCCTGTTCTTCCTATTCCACGGCCGTGGTTTTCCCAGAGACCGTGGTTTTCCTCTGTTTCACTCAAATCTCAACAAATTCACACCAAACCTCAGCAATCACAGTCCTAGGCTAATTCCAATTCCAAATTCCTTCTGTTGAGGGGATTATTCACTTGATTAGTTGATTGGATCTTGTAGAGGATTGAAAATGCTTCACTTTAGGCCAAAGAATCGCTTGAATCGGACTTCAAACGAAGAATTGTGAGTGGGGGAAAGGAATCAGCGATTAGGGCGTGGAAATGGTGCTTTGTGGTGTTTTTGTGAAGGAAGGTGGTTTATCTAGTGGCCCGTAATTTTTTTGATAATCACGGTCACTCGAGGGTTTCCACGGCCGTGGAAATGTACGAAGGCCGTGGTTTTGGTGAATTTTTGCCTATTTTGGAGAATTACGGTCACTGTTACTTCCACGACCGTGGTTTAGGGCGTGGAAGTCTCTGTTGTGTGCCAACATTCAAGTTTCGTCAATTCCTTCAGACTTTTGCATCTCCCTCTTTGCCTAATTCTTATTCCTACATCCAAAAACATAACATACCGGAGGTATCGAGGGAAAAACAAAGAAAAAACAACTAAACTAAACTACTCTAAGAAAGAAAATAAAAATGTATGTACAATACCTTGGGTTGCCTCCCAAGAAGCGCTTGTTTTGGGTCCATAGCTAGACCGTTCCTGTGTTTATTTGAGGGCAATCGGTGTGATTTACTCCACCGGCAGCTCCGGTGAATACTTCTTAAGGCGTTGGCCATTAACCTTGAAACTTCCGGTCTTTTCACCCCATACTTCAACTGCACCATGGGAAAACACGTTTGATTAGATAAGGTCCAGTCCAACGAGATTTAAGCTTACCTGGAAAGAGACGAAGTCTTGAATTGAAGAGGAGAACTTGATCTCCTTCTTTGAGATCCTTTGGAATGATATGCTTATCATGTCAACACTTCACCCTTTCTTTGTAGATCTTGGTGTTTTCATAGGCGTTCAAGAGGAGTTCTTCAAGCTCATTGAGGTCTAAGAGGTGCTTCTCTCCTGCTTCCTTCATGCCGAAGTTCAACCACTTCACAGCCCAGTACGCCTTGTGTTCTAGCTCAACCGGGAGATGACAAGACTTCCCATACACAAGGTTGTATGGTGTTGTACCTATGGGAATCTTGTATGCGGTCCTATATGCCTATAATGCATCATCCAACTTCAAGGACCAATCCTTCCTCGTGTTTGAGACCGTTTCTCAAGGATGCCTTTGATCTCTCTATTCGAAATCTCCACTTGTCCACTCGTTTGTGGATGGTACGGGGTGGCGATCTTGTGAGTCACCCCATACTTATCTAGTAGAGTTTCGAATCGTCTGGTAATGAAGTGAGAACCTCCGTCACTAATGATGTTTCGTGGTGTCCCAAACCGTGGGAAAATAGTTTTATTAAAGAACTTAACTACAACCATGGCATCATTAGTTGGAGAGGCAATAGCTTCAACCCATCTCGAAACATAATCTACAGCTAGAAGTATGTATTGGTTTCCACAAGATGATTGGAAAGGTCCCATAAAGTCTACTCCCCAAACGTCAAAGATGTCCACCTCCTGAATGTTATTTAGAGGCATCTAGTTTCTCCTAGAGATGTTTCCTGTTCTTTGACAAGCATCACAACAAGAAACAAAGGTTTGCACATCCTTAAACAAAGTAGGCCAAAAGAAATACCTTAGCAATAGTTTTGTTGGAACTAGCGTGTCCTCCACAAGGTAGTGAATGACAATGAGGAATGACACTTTGCATTTCGTCTTCCGGCACACATCTCCTAATGATGTCGTCAGGACCTCTCTTCAAGAGTAGAGGTTCATTCCAAAAGTATTGTCGGACATCCCTAAAGAACTTCTTTTGTGCATAGGATAATCCGGGAGGTATTTCCTGGCAAACCAAATAGTTAACAAAATCAGCAAACCATGGTTCAATACCTCTTGATATCTTGTCGAAGCACTCCTTAATGATGTGTAAATGTTCGTCCGGAAAGGAGTCATCTATAGGTAGCTCGTCGTCTTCAATGTGTGGTAGACGACTCAAGTGATCCGCAACAGAATTTTCCGAGTCTTTCTTGTCACGGATCTCTAGATCGAATTCTTGTAGGAGAAGAATCCATCAAATTAGCCTTGGTTTCGCATTCTTCTTGGCAAGTAAATATAGGATCGCAGCATGATCCGTGTATACAATCACCTTCGCACCTACAAGATAAAAACGAAACTTTTCAAAGACATATACAATAGCTAAAAATTCCTTTTCGGTTGTGGCATAGTTGAGTTGCGCTTCATCTAGCGTCTTGCTAGCATAGTAGATAGCATGGGTTCGTCCTTCCTTCTTTTGCCCAAGCACAACTCCTACAGCTACGTCACTCGTATCACACAAATCCTCGATTGGAAGATTCCAGTCCGGAGGTTGGATAATCGGGGTTGAGATGAGAGCTTCCCGAATCTTATAGAATACCTCTAAACAATCCTACGAAAAGTCAAAAACCGCATCTTTCATCAATAGATTAGTGAGCGGTTTTGATATCTTAGAAAAGTCTTTGATAAAACGTCTATAGAATCCCGCATGTCCTAGAAAACTTCTTATCCCCTTCACCGAAGATGGAGGAGGAAGTTTCTCTATGGTCTCTATCTTAGCCTTGTCTACCTCAATCCCTTTACTAGAGATTAAGTGTCCTAGCACGATGCCTTCTTTTACCATGAATTGACACTTTTCCCAATTAAGAACTAGGTTAGTGTCTTCACACCTTTGCAACACAAGAGAGAGGTTAGATAGACAATTATTAAATGAAGAACCATAAACGGAAAAATCATCCATAAAAACCTCCATTATCTCCTCAATATACTCTGAGAAGATGGCCATCATGCACCTTTGAAAGGTGGTTGGGGCGTTGCAAAGCCCGAATGGCATCCGCCTATAGGCGAACGTACCCCATGGGCACGTGAACGTGGTCTTCTCTTGATCGTCCGGATGGATCGGTATTTGGAAGAAACCACTATAACCGTCAAGATAGCAAAAATAGGAATGTTGTGCTAACCTCTCAAGCATTTGATCAATGAATAGTAGCGGGAAGTGATCCTTCCTAGTTGCATTGTTCAGCTTGCGGTAATCAATGCATATCCTCCATCCCGTGACGGTTCTTGTAGGAATGAGTTCATTGTTCTTGTTTATTATAACCGTCATTCCTCCTTTCTTTGGAACAACTTGAACGGGGCTCACCCACTTGCTATCCGAGATAGCATAGATGATACCTGCGTCAAGCAACTTAAGAATCTCCTTCTTGACAACCTCCTTCATGATCGGATTTAACCGTCTTTGAGGTTGTCTCGAAGGCTTGAAATCTTCCTCCATTAGGATCTTATGCTTGCATAATGATGGTTTAATTCCTACAAGATCCTCTATAGTATAACCTAAGGCTTTTCTATGCTTCCTTAGAACAACCATTAATCTCTCGTGTTCATCTTCACTTAATTCGGAACTAACAATTACGGGAAAAGTAGAATTAGTTCCAAGAAATGCATACCGAAGATGTGTGGGAAGTGGCTTCCATTACATTGCTATTGTTGCTTTTGATGACTCTTGAGGAGTGTCCAATGCTTCCTTAGAAGTCTCTAAGAATGTAGGAGTGGTGGTAGAAAACTCAAGAGCATTTGTTGAAGGGACGTAATCATCTTTAGAAATCCCCAAAATTACGACATCACTGTTACTTCCACGGCTGTGGTTTAGGGCGTGGAAGTCAATTACGGTACCACTGGTGGTTCCACGGCCGTGGTTTTGGTCGTGTAACTTACTGGAGTCCTCTGAATAGCTGATTACGGTCATGTTGGTGGAAACCACGACCGTGGAATAGCACGACTGGCCGTGATTCCTCACGTTTTATGACCCATCATAGAGTTTTTCAAACTCTTCCTCTTGCACTTCTTTTAGCTCCTCCAAGGATTCAATCTCCTCATTGCAATCCTCGTCTTCTGCTTTCTCCATGATGCTCATGGTGATAACCTTTTGCAATGGATCCTTGAAAAGAATCGAGCTTACTTCCTCTATAGATACTTCCTCATCATAGACATCGAACATGTCTTCTCCATGAGCTGGCTCTTTCACCAAGGTTGAGAGAACAAACTCCACCTTCTCTTCACCTATATCAAACGCCAACCTAGCATTCTTGCAATCCACTATACAGTCGGATGCTGCAAGGAACGGTCTTCCGAGTATGATCGAAACCGGACAATCTGCAGGAATGTCAAGCACTACAAAATCAATTGGAATGTAAAACTTACCGAGCTTGACTGGGAGGCCCTCAAAGATACCGACGGGACGAGTTATGGATCGATCCGCCATGTATAACGTCATCTTCACCGGTTTAGGTTCACCTAAACCGATCTTCCTACACAAAGCAAGTGGAATAATGCTCACGCTTGCTCCCAAGTCACATAGAGCATCACATGTGACTTCTCCTACTCTAATTGGAACGCAAAATGACCCCGGATCTGTCAGTTTTCGGGGAATCTTTTCAGTCATCGTTTTGATGAGCTCCGAAGATTCCGAACTCATCTTGACTTCTTCAAAGTCCTCTAGCTTCCTCTTGTTAGAGAGGAGCTCTTTCAAAAATTTTCCATAAGCCGGCGTACCTACAATTGCATCAATGAAAGGTATATTAATATGCAGTTTGCTCATGAGTTCAATAAACTTACCGAATTGCTTGTCTAGGCGCGCTCTTGCTCTAGACTGCGGGAATGGTAGGGGTGGTTTATAAGCTGGAGGAGGAATGTAGACATCTTCCTTCTCCTTCCCCTTATCTTTCTCTTTCTTAGCTAGGACTTCCACAAACTTGGGCTGCAGGTCGGTGGTTGTAACGCCACTCCTAATGGTGATATCCATCATCCTCCCCTTTGGGTTGTCCTCCGTTTTCCCGGGAAGCTTTCCTTGATCCCTAGGAATTTCTCCAGCCTTGCTGAATACTTGGTTTTCTAAAGCTTTGTGAGCTTTATCAACCTTAGTTATGTAGCACTCTACCCCTTGAAGCTTTCCCAGAATTATCTCCAACATAGGATCGGGCTTCTCCTTCTCCTTATTATTTTAACCGTTTGATGTTTGCCCTTGACTTTTCAAAGGGGTAGAAGAAGAGGGAGATGTTAGTGAATTTCTAGAATTTGCATAAGGATTACCGGAATTTAGTTATTGTTGGTTGGAACGCCAATTGTTGTTGGAATTTCAGTTGTTGTTGTTATTCCAATTATTGTTGTTCCTATTGTTGTTTTGGTGGTTGTTCCAGTTCCCTTGATGATTGTTGTTGTTGCCTAAGTAGCCAACCTCTTGCTATTTTGATTGTTGAAGGCCATCTCTAATGACCTCCTTCAACTCCTTGATTTCGGTGTTGAGGGAAAAGATTTGAGTTTGTGCAGCTTGTGTTAGCTTGACTCCCGGCTCAATCTTTCGGTGGGAATACTTCTCTATCACTTTGGCTTGCTTCTCAATGAAGTCCCAAGTATCATCCTCTCTCATATCCATGAATGTACCACAAGAGAGAGATTGGAGGTTGAATTCTGTGTCCATATCCAACTCCATGTAGTAAATCTCTAGCAACTCCAACTTTGAAATGCCATGGTGTGGGTAATCCAACAAGAGGTCCTGAAATCTTTCCCATGATTGAAACAAACTTTCGTTAGTTTTCATAGAAAATGCATTAATCTTACCTCTCAACTCCGCCGTTTTGGATGGCGGAGTTGAGAGGTAAGATTAATGCATTTTCGGCTTCAATGTTTCCATTAAAATCTCAAAATTCTGTAAATGTTGGTGTGGAGATTCAGCACTAGTTCCACCAAATCGACTTTGGAGAACCATGGTAATGACTTGCGGTCTAAAGCTGAATTCCTGGATGTCCTCAGCTCCGAAATTTACACCTATACGGCGTAGTTGCTGAATTGGATCCATCCTTTGCCCTAGAGTTCGGGGTTCATCCACTCTATTAGCAACTCTCACATCTCCAGCTGGAATGCGAGGAACAACCGGTGGTCTTGGGTTGTTACGAACGGGATGAATCACTGGATCGATTTCTTCAAGTTCCGGCATGTCCGGATCGATTTCTTCATCATCGGATGAATCATCTCTAGTGGACTTAGTTGGTTTCTTGACCTTCTTCTTCTTCCTTGCATCATTCAACTCCAACTTCATGTCCAACATCATAGCCCTGAGTTCATCAATTTGGAATTGATGACTCGTTTTCGCATCCACACAAACTTTCTCACTCAATTTAAGTTGACGTTGAGCTTCATCCAACTCAGCTTGGATGTTTCTTTCATTATTTTCAACCATCTTTTTCTCTTTCAACTTTCTTCTTAAGGTTCTCTCAAGTTCTGGATCGAAAGGAACTAGATCTTTGGTAGATCTAGTCTTTCGCATATACCTAAAGAGCTTGCAAAAAGCACTAACAAAAAGATATCAAATAACAAGAGAAAAAGCTCCCAAGCTCGACAACCGAAAACCGGAAATGGTCTTGACCAACTCCCCGGCAACGGCGCCAAAAACTTGTTCCCCCAAATACGTGCATGCAAATAAGTTTTAAATTTATAAAACTAGAATAAAAGCAAGCGAACCCGCAATGTACGAATCGGCGTAGATTAGCAAGTATTCCAGAGTATCGAACTCAGGGAATTGGTGAAACAAAACCAGTTTCAAGTAATCGAGCAAGTAAAATGTAGAAGCTTTGCAAACAATTGGGGAAAACAGTAACCCTAAAGATCCAGGTATCAAATTGTGGCAATCGATTCAAGATATACTATAGATATAAAGAAACAGTTGAGAATTGCAAAAGTATACTAAAGTAAGGTAATGTACGGTGAAGTTCCAAAACCCTATATGTCTAACCAAAAGACTCTCTCTATAAAGGTTGTTGAGGCTGCAGTATAGAAAGGATCTAAAGGTAAGAATTAATCTCAAATACCCATGCCCAAACCCAAGGAATCAGTGTATACCCTTGAGATTTGAATCTTGATTTTAAAAAGCCTCCGGCCGATATCTCCCTTGTATCGTTTTTCAAGGTTTCGGCGTTTATCCCTTGAACTGCTTTTCAAGGCCTCAGTGTATACCCTTGAACTGCTTTTCAATATCTTTGTGCTTGTCCCTTGTAATGAGTTTCAAGGCCTGCATTCATCGTTCGAAATGTTTTTCAAGGCCTGCACACATTTAACAAACACAAAACCAAACCATGTAATCTAGAAATACAATCGATATTTGTTAGTTTATAAAAATTTTAAGTCTTCCATCATCCACATATACAAATATATAAGCAAGGTGGAGTTATCACCATGGTTTGGCCGTAGGCGCGGCTCTGCCCCGCGGCTAGGATGACCGCCCCCGCGGTTTTGATGTCGGGCGTCGCCTTCTTTGACCATCTTGCTTTTTCCTTTTCTTCCTTTATAATCTTCCTTTTCCACAGTGATGAGGGTTTCCCTTTCAGCTCTTCCAGCCTTCATCTTCTTCTTCTCCTCCATGTTCTACCTTCCTTCCTTGATTTCTCCCTTCTTGGTTTCCTTTGAAGCTTTCTTAGCTTGGAGGTTTGTGAGTTGATAGTTAAGTGTTGATGTTGTTGTGTTGTTGTTGTTGTTGTTGTTGTTGTTGTTGTTGTTGTTGTTGTTGTTGTTGTTGTGTTGTTGTTACCTAGCTGAGAGTGTTAAGGTTCTTCCTTTCATGAGCTTGTTGTGGTGTATCTATTCCTCTTCTTTCTTCCCTCTTCTTTCTTCTTCTTCTTCCTTAGATTGGTATGCCAACAAGATGATCTTGTCTTGGATTTTATGGACAATTGATGATGTATGTATATATGTATATGTTGTTGGTGGCCTTTGGCACCCCAAGAAGTGCTGACAAGGCGCCCCCGCCCCTTGTCAGCGCCACCCCCGCGGTAGAAGAGTGTCACTGCCCCTGCGGCTTGCAACCGTTCTTGTGCCTTCCCGTTTACGCAGGTGCATCTTTGTCCAAGACACACCAAGTGTGGTATGTGTCCTTCCTTTCCCTTGTATTAGGGTTAGCTTTAGAGCTTGTTAGCTTGTATATGTTGAGTTTGATGGTGTTGTATGTTGAGGCTATGCCTAAGGCATTTGTGAGTTGTGATGAGTTATCGAGGTTTAGATATGGGTTATGATTTCGGTATGATCGTGGGGTCTACGAGGTAGAATCTCCTAGCCTTAGATAATGTTTGATATTGTGTGTGCCTTACTGATGCAGCACTGATCGTTTCCTCGAGTGAAACTGTGACCACGTTCGTTAAGGATTACCTTTGACAAGTAAGTCCTTCGGGCTTACTTAGCTAGTGTTTATGAGTTTGAGTGATTGTGATGGTGGTGTTTGTGCATATGAATGTTGTATTGATAACCTAAACCGGACTAGGACAACCATATATGTATATTAAATTGTCCAAGTGTATTATAATCGGGTCGTGACAACTTGCCTGAAGCTCGTCGAAAGTGTGGGGGTTCTCTGCGACTAGTCCAACAGGAGGGGAGGCTTGATCCCCTATTCCAAACCTGTAAGTTTAAAAGGGACAAAGGCAAGGTTTTGGGTGCTCCTCATCTCACGAAATAAGTGGAATTAATAATGGTATAACAAAATAAAGATAATGAACGGTTTTGTGTGAGCATTGCATATGAAGATGTGATTGGCTGACTGTATGTGCTATTATCTTTACTCTTATTCATGAACTGTTTGCTAACGGTTTTATACCGTGTTGTAGATATTGTAATATCCAGAATTTTTATTCCATTTAGTTCCGAATCAATTCGGAGTTCGACCCGTTGATGGTTCCCATTCTATCTAGTATTTCTTTCTTCACAAATTTTATCATTTTATGTAGAATTTAATTCACATAAAATGATAGAATTATATCAAACCCTAAGTTTTATAATTATTTATCATTTTATGTAGAATTTAATTCACATAAAATGATAGAACAATATCAAACCCTAATTCTTATATTTATTTATCATTTTATGTAGAATTTAATTCATATAAAATAATAGATACATATCAAACCCTAATTCTTATAATTAATTCTTAACGTAGACTTTAGACGAGATCATGACAAGGCTGAGACGAGGTCATAACGAAGCCCGACAACTTTGTGACAAGGTCATGCATGGGCCTGACAAACACATGACGAGTTTTTGACAAGTTTTGACAAACTCAGCTTATATTTTTATTCCTCTTGTTTCAGCCCATTTCTTTTAATTGCCTTGCTGCAGCCCACACAAATGCCAGCCCACCTCTCTTGCTTGCATCCAACCGGACTACTTGTACACTCCAGCCAGTAGGCCCATCGAGAGTCGGCCCAACGAACGGATGGCCTACTACTCCCTTACGTTTGCTGAGCTGGAAGATCTCCAACGTAACAGCCCCTCAAATCATGCTGAGATACGCCTTCCCCTCTCAGCCTTCACGTCTGCAGATCTTCGGCCCTTCCTCTCCCAGCCGTTACACCTGCCTCCTTCCTCCTTGGCTGCATTCTTCGACCTTCTCCTCTGCGTCCCAACCTGGTGCGACTCAACCTTCCTGCACACAGCTTCTGCATAGGTGCGTCTTTCCCTTCCTTCTCCTATTTGTTCTCCCTATGCTTCTCTTCTGCGTTATATTGCTGCTGAAGGAGGACTCTTCTCTGCAGACCCTCTTCGACCGAACAGCCTCGCACCCCCTCTGTTGTTGAGCCAAAGCAGCCCAGCCTCCACAGCTTCTGCTCCTTTCACGAACTGCACCACAGCAACAGCAACAGCAAGCACATTGTCACTAGAAACAGCTAGCTTGATGACCAGATTTAGGTATCAAGGACTGATCCGTTATGGCTGAAATTTTTATATGTTATAGCTGGGATATTATGGTATAACATATTAAAATTTGAGAGGAATCCAGCTAGTGGTTTTGGATTTATGAATTTTCAAAGATTGGGTCGTAAACAGTTTTTTTTCTGTTGTGCTGAAACTTATCAAGTGTTGGAAAAACTACTAGTTTTGTGGTCTAGGTTTGGGTAAGTTAGACGACTCCTTCATTTCTGATTTTTGGATATGTTTTAGTCGATTTTGTATAGTATAACATACTAAAATTTGAGGGGAATCCAGCGAGTGGTTTGGGATTTATGATTTTTCAAAGATGAAGTCGTAAACAGTTTTTCTGTTGTGCTGCAATTCGGTTTTGTGAGATAGTTTTCAATAGGATTTTGATCTCCTTTGCGGCTGAACTTTGGATATATTATAGATAAGATTTTATAGTAGAACGTATCAAAATTTGGGATAAATCCAGCGAGTAGTTTAGGAGTTATGATTTTTCAAAGTTAAGACAATGTGTTGTTTGTTAAGTGTTGTAACCAACTTTGGAAATTTTTGTAAAAGTGATGGTTGAACAGTTTTAAGAAATTCTTGCTCCTAGGAGTAGATGAGATATCATAGATGATCTAGGGAATTATTTCAGAATTTTTATAAGATTATTCGAATTTTATATTTGAAGCCGACGTTGGACCTTAACGATCTTTCCGAAAATAGGGAAATGGGTAAATTGTCAGTTTGTAAGGAAACTCATCTTTAGGAGTTAGAATATGACTCTTTAGTCTGAAATAAGAGTTTAGGCATGAATTAGGGAATTTTTGGAAGTTTCGAGACCAAGGGTAAAATAGTCATTTTACCATAAATTAATACTGTAATCAATTCCGTTCTATTAAGACCTACTATCTTAGAAGTCTTGGACTTCTAATTAATCACCTAGAAAGTGTGCTGACACACTTGCCTCCTTTGACAGGCCACTGAATTCCTACTATACACATCAATTTGCGAATTAGGAGTCAAGTTCTGATTCAGGTAAGTCCACGGACTTACTTAGCTGGCTTCTTGCATGTGTGTGATGTGTATGAGTGGTGTTTGCTAGTTAAGATAAATAACGAATCTGGAATAGGCCGACTTTAGTATATTGTGTAATTGACCCAAGTGTATGATAACGGGTCGTGACATCATCTGCCTAGCTCTTGCGAGAGTCTAGGAGGTTCCCTACGACCAGCCCAGTCCGGTAGACGGTCAAATGCATTAGTACCATTCTGCGTTGGTAAACGGGGACAGGGGCGAGGTTTGGGAATCCCTCGTGTCACAAAATAAGTATCATTAGTAATGACATATCACCTAATTAAAGATAATAAAAGGATTGCTTGTTGCATGTTGATTGTGTATGTTGTGTGTTTGTGCTTTTACCTTTATACCTATGCATAGAATGTTAGCTAGCGGTTTTATACCGCTTGTAGATGTCTTGCAGGTTAAAACAGTTGTAGAGAGATCCGGAGGGAATGGTCAGCCGGGTCCACGTACTTATTTAGTTGGGGACGGGATGTCTTCTGTTCTTCTTATGTGTCGTTTTGGTACCTTTGCTTTGTAAGGCTGATACATATTCTTCATGTATATATTGTTTAAAGTTTTCAAATGTTTTAAATACTTTTGTGCCTTGTTGTAAGATCCAAGTTAAATTGTTGTCAAACTAAGGTCGGGACCCATTGTGAGGTCCTAACCAGTAACTCCCCGAGTTCTCAGAATTTGTGGTGTTACAATATGGTATCAGAGCTCTAGGTTGGCAACAATGGCACTTGAAATCTTCTGAAAGACCAAATCTATAAAATAACTAGAACCCGAAAGGGGTCTAAACTTTTCAAAACGGATTTATGTTTTCACACACGTGCATAGTCGGGTTGTTGGGTTAGTAGTACGTTGGACCACCATCGCTCTCCGTGGATCTCTACAACTTGGATCGATATGAGTTAGCATATGGACTTATTATGATCAGTATTAATGTATGTTATATATATGTGTACGTGTAGTATGTTAGTATCCTAAAGGATATATTATATCCTTTAGTTGTGATATCATGAAGCGATTATCGTCTCATGATAAATCGGTAGTAGACTTGAAGAGTTTTCCACACGAGACAAAGGACTTTGACCTTGGATCAAGTATTATACTCGGGTGGGCGTCCTAGTAACCCTTGTTAACCATCCAAAGAACTAATAGGCGAAGAAGTAAAGATGTGGAGATAATTTTGACCATAAGTACAATCAAATAAGGAAGAATTCCCGAGTAAACTCAGATAGAAGAAATAGAAGGTCATACAAGGGACTGGATTGTATGAAGCCGAGAGATGAATTATAAGAACCACGCAAGAGACGACAAGAGTGCGGAGTAGAGATAACAATATTGGAACGAGACAAGTAGAATTGAGTACAACCAAGATTGCGGAATCAAGGACATTACAATCGGAACGGATGCCCCATAGACCATTGTGGGCATAAGAAACCAGAAGAGACAGAGTGTCAATCCGGGTATGAGAATCTAAGGTGCACGGAATGAAGACCTAAAATTGAGTGTAAAAATGGAAAGGCAGACCGCACAAGCGTTTGGAGGTTTTGACCTCCTCAGAGATATAAGAAGTTTGAAAGAAATCGAAACGCCAATACCCAAAGAATGGAAGCCTTTAGCAGGGGCAACAGAGGTTCATGAAGGCGATATTACCACCAACATCAGTGAAGAAATTTGTATGGGAGAACAGCCTTGCTAGACTCGAGAGTCCAGGGTAACCCGAATAATCATGGGACCTAAGCCATCAACACAGACGGTCCCTGTAAAGGGACTACAAGTTGGAGGTAATTAAAAGTCATCGGAACTACAAGACGCTTACCATCTATCATGGAGTGTTAGGAACGACTTTTGACGTCAGGTGAATGGCACAGTGAGACTTGAGAAAGAGAGTCGTCCTAGAGGAAGTAGAAGAGTGAAAGATAAGACGAACTAAAGAAGTATAAAAGGATTAATTGTATAGGTGATACTTACCAAAGAATTTTAATACCAGACGGGGTATGAGAAGAGTAAGTTCGGGATACTGAGATGAGTCAACTATAGACTGACCGACGTCAGCTGAGGATGTGGAAGTGTTGTTTTGTATTGACGAGTTATATACCGTTTAGAAAAGATAATTGCGACTGTGGAGTTATGGGGTAGTTTTACCGACTCTTGGAAGAATTTCCTGAAGTATGCAACAACAATCTTCTTAGACAACTAAGGGTATAGAGAATCGTGTTAGAGGTTACTTCTTGGCTGGTTAAAATCAAACGCAGGTCAAGCCTAGTAGTTTGGATCCGTGTTAAAAGAATTAAGGAAGTAAACGGAAGATGGTTGGATTCCAATCATGATTTTATTTCAAGAAGACAAAGTAAGGAAAGTACTTGGTACTTCATCCGGTTAATCATTTTTGACTGACAGAACACGTCCTTATGATTACGGGGAACAACAAAATAATCAGAGTAGCGCAGCGGAAGCGTGGTGGGTCCTAACCCACAGAGCAAGAAGCTCAATGGTGTTGAGGGATGTCGTGTCCAGTTTAAGATGATGATAGTTGGTGAAACGCATTTCGCTTGGAAAGAACGTGAGATAGGTTACGGAGAGTGATTGAAAATATTGTACGGGAGCTGTATCACCCTGAAGTTAGACGGAAAAGTATGTGCATGTAAGAGGTTATAGAAGGAGATTAGTACCCTATTATGGATTCAAGTGAATAATGACGGCTTGTCACATGTTGTCAAATAACTAGTTCGGAATCCAATACGTAACGGAGTACGTTAGAGCGAGTTTTCTTGATGGATTGAGAGAAGAATTAACGATGTAATAAAAGTAATAATGCATGGTTTGCACTAGAAAGCTCAAAGTGAGTAACTACCATCGTGAGTCGAAGATACATAAGAAAGAGAAGCGACATGAGCATACTTGTAACCTAGTAACCGTGCTTAAGAGAAGCATAATCTCGGAGTAGATTTTTTTGTGTAATGTTATGTCGGAACAAACCCTAGTTGCGTTTTGAGTTAGAGGGCTATAATAGTCCGAAAAAAGGGGAGGATATAAGAGTGCTATGTTGATAGTGTGCTAGCATTAATAGAGTAGTTATGATCAAATAACGGTGATATGAGATCACTTTGTGTCTAATACCGTCATTCTGGACATATTCTATGTCACTTAAGATCTTGGAAAATGCGTGAGAAGCCTAAGTTCGAGTTAACGATATATTAGAGATTTATAAATAATATAATAATGCCAAGTGAACAAAGAGGATATATGACCACTAGATTTGATTTTTAGTTGTCTCAGTGTTAGACTTGAAAAGGGTAAAGGTGATGATTCCTTACCTGAGGAATAAGATGACTGAGTAATATTAAAAGACAAGACCAAGTGGGTCGTGATACGAAGAGCATTGAGCACTTGGTAAGTGTTGGTGGATGTCCAGGACCTTTGACCTGAGTGTGTAGTCAGAACCTTTTCAGAAGGCCGGAAGCAAGTGGTTATAACGAAAGGGAAGAAAGTTGAATAGATTAGAGTCCGTAAGGTCATCAAAGGATGTGGAAGTGAGTTGTGTAAGGCAACTATTTGAAGTTTTAAAGCGGTTTAGAAGTGACTGGTGGACTAGTATTCCTCACCCTATTGGAGAGTGTAGCTTCAGTTTTCCATGGAGACTAAGTTTGGGAACTGAGTTTGAGAATTTCAGTTGGAGAGATACGTATCAGACAAAGGTTAGGTCATCAGATTAGAGGATCAGACAGTTCAGTCGGATGATACCGGTGAGATATCCGGTAACCACTCTAGAACGTGGTAGTAGGAGCTTGTGATCTAAATACCTGAAAATATTTAAGATTTAGTGGTTTTATGAAAAGCTGATAAGACTACCTAAGATACTGGGGATAATAAGAGGCGTAACCATTCAAAGACCTATGTAGTGATAGTTGTAACCTCGAGAGTGACGAGTTAGGGCTTCACCTTGGATGTGTGATATTGTTTGACTACTTATTTATTTCATGATTGAGTGCTTAGTCAGTGATGTGTGCTTTTGATAACCTTGATGTGCGGGATACTTGGATGTGGAAACGACGAGACTTTTGTGTAGTGATCAAAAACACCCATTTGGTGTCTTAAAGGCCGATCAGGATTGTCTTACCCTAAGTTTCGGGACGAAACTTATTTTGAGGGGGATCTGATGTAACGACCAGTTTTGTTTTTCGTTATGCTCTGATAGGGTTAGAGAAGTTTAGGAAACGAATAAAAATTTAGTGAGACTAGGGCATACCAGTTTATTTATGGAAGTCGTTTAATTAAGTACTTTGTTCTAAGTTTCGGGACGAAACTTATTTTAAGGGGGTACTGATGTAATATCCAGAATTTTTATTCCATTTAGTTCCGAATCAATTCGGACTTCGAGCCGTTGAAGGTTCCCATTCTATCTAGTATTTCTTTCTTCACAAATTTTATCATTTTATGTAGAATTTAATTCACATAAAATGATAGAATTATATCAAACCCTAAGTCTTATAATTATTTATCATTTTATGTAGAATTTAATTCACATAAAATGATAGAACTATATCAAACCCTAATTCTTATATTTATTTATCATTTTATGTAGAATTTAATTCACATAAAATAATAGATACATATCAAACCCTAATTCTTATAACTAATTCTTAACGTAGAATTTAGACGAGATCATGACAAGGCTGAGACGAGGTCATGACGAAGCCCGACAACTTTGTGACAAGGTCATGCATGGGCCTGACAAACCCATGACGAGTTTTTGACAAGTTTTGACAAACTCAGCTTATATTTTTATTCCTTTTGTTTCAGCCCATTTCTTTTAATTGCCTTGCTACAGCCCACATAAATGCCAGCCCACCTCTCTTGCTTGCATCCAACCGGACTACTTGTACACTCCAGCCAGTAGGCCTATCGATATTCGGCCCAACGAACGGATGGCCTGCTACTCCCTTACGTTTGCTGAGCTGGAAGATCTCCAACGTAACAGCCCCTCAAATCATGCTGAGATACGCCTTCCCCTCTCAGCCTTCACGTCTGCAGATCTTCGGCCCTTCCTCTCCCAGCCGTTACACCTGCCTCCTTCCTCCTTGGCTGCATTCTTCGACCTTCTCCTCTGCGTCCCAACCTGGTGCGACTCAACCTTCCTGCACACAACTTCTGCATAGGTGCGTCTTTCCCTTCCTTCTCCTATTTGTTCTCCCTATGCTTCTCTTCTGCGTTATATTGCTGCTGAACGAGGACGCTTCTCTGCAGACCCTCTTCGACCGAACAGCCTCGCACCCCCTCTGTCGTTGAGCCAAAGCAGCCCAGCCTCCACAGCTTCTGCTCCTTTCACGAACTGCACCACAGCAACAGCAACAGCAAGCACATTGTCACTAGAAACAGCTAGCTTGATGACCAGATTTAGGTATGAAGGACTGATCCGTTATGGTTGAAATTTTTATATGTTATAGCTGGGATATTTTGGTATAACATATTAAAATTTGAGGGGAATCCAGCTAGTGGTTTAGGATTTATGAATTTTCAAAGATTGGGTCGTAAACAGTTTTTTTTTCTGTTGTGCTGAAACTTATCAAGTGTTGGAAAAACTGCTAGTTTTGTGATCTAGGTTTGGGTAAGTTAAACGACTCCTTCATTTCTGATTTTTGGATATGTTTTAGTCGATTTTGTATAGTATAACATACTAAAATTTGAGGGGAATCCAGCGAGTGGTTTGGGATTTATGATTTTTCAAAGATGAAGTCGTAAGCAGTTTTTCTGTTGTGCTGCAATTCGGTTTTGTGAGATAGTTTTCAATAAGATTTTGATCTCTTTTGCGGCTGAATTTTGGATATATTATAGATAAGATTTTATAGTAGAACGTATCAAAATTTGGGATAAATCCAGCGAGTAGTTTAGGAGTTATGATTTTTCAAAGTTAAGACAATGTGCTGTTTGTTAAGTGTTGTAACCAACTTTGAAAATTTTTGTAAAAGTGATGGTTGAACAGTTTTAAGAAATTCTTGCTCCTAGGAGTAGATTAGATATCATAGATGATCTAAGGAATTATTTCGGAATTTTTATAAGATTATTCGAATTTTATATTTGAAGCCGAAGTTGGACCTTAACGATCTTTCCGAAAATAGGGAAATGGGGAAATTGCCAGTTTGTAACCAAACTCATCTTTAGGAGTTAGAATATGACTCTTTAGTCTCAAATAAGAGTTTAGGCATGAATTAGAGAATTTTTGGAAGTTTCGAGACCAAGGGTAAAATAGTCATTTTACCATAAATTAATACTGTAATCAATTCCGTTCTATTAAGACCTACTATCTTAGAAGTCTTGGACTTCTAATCACCTAGAAAGTGTGCTGACACACTTGCCTCTTTTGACAGGCCATTGAATTCCTACTGTACAGATCGATTTGCGAATTAGGAGTCGAGATCTGATTCAGGTAAGTCCACGGACTTACTTAGCTGGCTTCTTGCATGTGTGTGATGTGTATGAGTGGTGTTTGCTAGTTAAGATAAATAACGAAACTGGAATAGGCCGACTTTAGTATATTGTGTAATTGACCCAAGTGTATGATAACGGGTCGTGACATCATGTGCCTAGCTCTTGCGAGAGTCTAGGAGGTTCCCTGCGACCAGCCCAGTTCGGTAGACGGTCAAATGCATTAGTACCATTCCGCGTTGGTAAACGGGGACAGGGGCGAGGTTTGGGAATCCCTCGTGTTACAAAATAAGTATCATTAGTAATGACATATCACCTAATTAAAGATAATAAAAGGATTGATTGTTGCATGTTGATTGTGTATGTTGTGTGTTTGTGCTTTTACCTTTATACCTATGCATAGAATGTTAGCTAACTGTTTTATACCGCTTGTAGATGTCTTGCAGGTTAAAACAGTTGTAGAGAGATCCGGAGGGAATGGTCAGCCGGGTCCACGTACTTATTTAGTTGGGGACGGGATGTCTTCTGTTCTTCTTATGTGTCGTTTTGGTACCTTTGCTTTGTAAGGCTGATACATATTCTTCATGTATATATTGTTTAAAGTTTTCAAATGTTTTAAATACTTTTGTGCCTTGTTGTAAGATCCAAGTTAAATTGTTGTCAAACTAAGGTCGGGACCCATTGTGAGGTCCTAACCAGTAACTTCCCGAGTTCTCAGAATTTGGGGTGTTACAGATATTCTGCAGGATAGGAAGACTGCAGAGTGATCCAAATGGTTGATTAGCCGAGGACATCCGTACATTATGGCGTGTATGTGTTTTGGGATGTTTTGTACACAAATGTATATGTGGTTACCGTTTTGTACTCGGATGTGGTTTTGTATATGTTTTGTGTATGATTATACAGTTTGTGGATTTGGTTTTATATTTATTTGTGCCTTTTTATAAGATCCAGTGAACTTGTTATTAGGCTAGGGTCAGGATCCATTGTGAGATCCTAGTTCGTAGTGCCCCAAGTCCTACGGATTTAGAGTGTTACACCGAGAGCGGATGCTGGCCGCACATAGTTGTCAAAAGTCATATGCTGATAAGAGGCGCAAGGGCAAGTTGAGCCCCCTGATATGTCGGACCATTTGAGATCTTAGAGCAGGTTGGGGAGGTGGCTTACAGATTGGTGCTGCCACCGAGGTTAGAGCGTGTTCACCAGGTCTTCCATGTGTCTCAACTAAGGGAGTACATGCATGACCCGAGACACATCGCCAGCCACGACGATCTAGTGGTCGAGCGAAACCACACGGTTGCAGAGCACACGGTAGTTGTCCTGGAGAGGAGTTCAAGACGCCTTCAGTTGAAGGACATACCGCTGATGAGGGTGCAGTGGTCGAGATGAGGAGTTGATGATAGTGTCCGGAGGAACTATCTAGGGTTTTACGTTGATCTAGCGGCGTCTATAGGACCGTCGGGTTAGTCTCGAGTTTTTTTTCTGATTATGTTTATGCAATTATGTAATGTGGGATGCTATATGTGTTTCATGCGAGCATATATTGTGTGCCTTGTGAGGTCTTGATGTGGTAACATGAGTAGGCTTTGTTTATAGAGTTCATAGTTGGCACGTTTATGTTTCTGAGTTGTCACCAAGGCTTATAAGACCGAGAGTTCAACGTTTAGGAAGTTTCAAGACAAAACTTGTTTTTAGAGGGATTTGGTGTAACACCTGGAACATTGTTCCGGTAGGAGAGCGGTTTGATAGTCTTTAGTGGAAGTCACCACCCCTGCGGCCTAGGAGACCCGTGATGTGGCCATCCGCTGACGCGGCTCAACCGTTCCGCAAGCGCGGTGATCTAGTTGGACGGGACTTTTATCCCATCTTCTTTCCGACCTCTCGTTCTTTCCTTTAGACTTTGACCCCTCGTTACCTTGTGTTCGCTCCAAACAGTGTGTGAAAGCTTTAAATTTATATCCCAAAAAATATTCTTAAAACAAGGATGCGAACCCGCAGTGTACGGATCAATTATAGTAAAAAGCAAGAATTCCGGGGTGTCGATCTCAGAGACTTAGGTGAAACTAAGAAAGAATAGGTTGTCAATGTAACTAATAACCACAAAAGAAATTAAAGCAATCAAAGATGATAATAAGGTCAAATAAAGGGAAATGCGGATTCTAGGGATGAAAGCACCTAGTTGTGGTTCCGACTCAATTTCCACCCTGGCCGATATGTTTATCGACTAGGCGAGGTACTATAGGGTTAAGGTTAAAGGCTCGAGCTTTCAGGATCCTGTTGAGATTAAGATCATTCTATCATTTTCTTTCCCACAACTTTCATCCAATCACCCTAGAATCGCACAAGAAATTTAGCCACTCATCATCATGAAAACAATAATCGAATAAAAGGTGAAGGAATGAATATTTGAACATAAAAACCTTAAGAACAAGGATTCAATAACTGAATCAAACAATTTACAAATCAGCGTTCCTTAAATCACAAATCAAACAAGACAATCAACCGAAGCGGATATAAGAAAATCTTACAAACTCCCTCAAAAGCTATCTCAAAACTATGAATCTTCTTTCCTTCAATCTTCAAAGCTTCCTTCAAATTTCCAGAAAATCTCCTAACCGCTGCGTTGATCCAGAAAAATCCGATGATCAAAAGATGGCTGAATTGTGGAAAATTCAACCCTTTATATAGGAGAATTATCTTCCAAAGATAATAATATCTTAAAAAGATAATTTCCTATCAAATATATCCATATCTCTAAAATAGATCTCCCAAAAATAAGATCTTCCTTCAACAAATCCAGCCCAAAAATATAAGATATCTTCTTTCCATGATTTAAAGATCTCAGCCAAAAAATATGATCTCGCCGGCGCCAGGGTGTTCGCCTCGGTCGGGACGCTCCTCAAGATCACCTCTGTCGAGGTGACACTATAGCTGATCGAGATGAATCTCAACTGAATGTGAAATCTCTCGAATCTGGTCTAAAGTAAATCTTCTTCATTAATTCCATTCTTCGTGAGTTCTTGTTTGTGCTCCAAAATGCAGCTCCTATGACTCTTAGCTCCTTAGCTCCATTTCGATCCAAAACGTGCCATTTTACCTACAATTACAACGAAACTTGGTGTAGACCTCGATTCCCGTAAAGGTAGATGAAATAACAATATAATCACATAATATACATCCATAAATGCAGTTAATTGAAGATAAAATGTCTGAACAAGTCCCAAAATATAGACTATAATACATGCTATCAAAATACCCATACTTGTCCCTTGCTTGTCCCCAAGCAAGTTCCAAATCTTAAGTACAAGATAGAATAGATTATAGGTCATAAAGATCAATGAAAAGCATTTCAAAACATTTTTGGTGGTGTGCTCCACTCATAGATCACTCTAAGAGAATGCTTCGTGGCAATTAAAATCAAAACATGATCAAAACATTTTATAAATATAAGGAAGTTGTTCATCTTTGCATAAAATCATAGAATGCATAAAAAAATCATAATTATCGAAATTAATCATGTATAATCCAGTTTAAACCACCAAGTCAATCAACAAGCTCGATGTGTCAAGGGCTTTTCAAAAGAGGTAAAAAACGTGTGAGGGTGGGATGCATATAGGGAATGTGGTGCTAGAATCTGGAAAAAGGATCTTACTTCACTTCCTTTGAACTTCAACATCTTCCACCAATAAGCTTTTCTTATTTTACTTTACCTCTTGGGATGCATGGACAGAGGTGCATAATAACCGAAGCCTAGGAGATTAGCAATCATCAATTTCTCGAGATGCCTCAAACCCTTGATGCACATACCAGACCCGTAAGGAATATCGTTCAATCCGACTTTGGCAAGACGCAAACACCCGGTTATGTCAAATCATGACAATCAATTATAGTAAAAAGCAAGAATTCCGAGGTGGGCAAGCAAGAATAGGTTGCCGATCTCACGGACTTAGGTGAAACTAAGCAAGAATAGGTTGTCAATGTAACTAATAACCACAAAAGCAATTAAAGCAATCAAAGATGATAATAAGGTCAAGTAAAGGGAAATGCGGATTCCAGGAATTAAAGCATCTAGTTGTGGTTCCGACTCAAGATCTCAAAGATAACGCGGACAAAGCTGAGATTTTGCAAAGGGAAGGTGTTTCTAAAGTGGAAATAGATTACGGGGTAAGTCTCACTACTCACTATCCCAAACCAAAACTCCTATTACCGGGTAAGTCTCAAGGTACTAAGAAAAAGAACTATAATCTCAAACCAACACACCGCCTAAGGGAATAGAATCAACCTTTACCGGGTAAGTCTCAAGCTAACTCACAAAGATGGGATGAAAGCACACTCAAACCCCAATAAAGGATAAACCTTTGTTACCTACACTTATGATCTTGGGTAAACAAACTAAGGGATCACTGGGTAATTCTAATCCTAGGCTTGCATTGAACCAGGAAAGGTGGAATAAGAATAGGGTTTGACAAACTACAACACTTAACTCTCAGTTTCGGATCAGAAAAGGTCACCCCGTTCAGTCAAGTTCCACCCCGGCCGATATGTTCATCGACTGGGCGAGGTACTATAGGGTTAAGGTTAAAGGCTCGAGCTTTCAGGATCCTGTTGGGATTAAGATCATTCTATCATTTTCTTTCCCACAACTTTCATCCAATCACCCTAGAATGGCACAAGAAATTTAGCCACTCATCATCATGAAAACAATAATTGAATAAAAGGTGAAGGAATGAATATTTGAACATAAAAACCTTAAGAACAAAAGATGGCTGAATTGTGGAAAATTCAACCCTTTATATAGGAGAATTATCTTTCAAAGATAATAATATCTTAAAAAGATAATTTCCTATCAAATATATCCATATCTCTAAAATAGATCTCCCAAAAATAAGATCTTTTTCTTCCACAAATCCAGCCCAAAAATATAAGATATCTTCTTTCCATGATTTAAAGATCTCAGCCAAAAAATATGATCTCGCCGGCGCCAGGGTGTTTGCCTCGGTCGGGACGCTCCTCAAGATCACCTCTGTCGAGGTGACACTATAGCTGATCGAGATGAATCTCAACTGAATGTGAAATCTCTCGAATCTGGTCTAAAGTAAATCTTCTTCATTAATTCCATTCTTCGTGAGTTCTTGTTTGTGCTCCAAAATGCAGCTCCTATGACTCTTAGCTCCTTAGCTCCATTTCGATCCAAAACGTGCCATTTTACCTACAATTACAACGAAACTTGGTGTAGACCTCGATTCCCGTAAAGGTAGATGAAATAACAATATAATCACATAATATACATCCATAAATGCAGTTAATTGAAGATAAAATGTCTGAACAAGTCCCAAAATATAGACTATAATACATGCTATCAAAATACCCATACTTGTCCCTTGCTTGTCCCCAAGCAAGTTCCAAATCTTAAGTACAAGATAGAATAGATTATAGGTCATAAAGATCAATGAAAAGCATTTCAAAACATTTTTGGTGGTGTGCTCCACTCATAGATCACTCTAAGAGAATGCTTCGTGGCAATTAAAATCAAAACATGATCAAAACATTTTATAAATATAAGGAAGTTGTTCATCTTTGCATAAAATCATAGAATGCATAAAAAAATCATAATTATCGAAATTAATCATGTATAATCCAGTTTAAACCACCAAGTCAATCATCAAGCTCGATGTCTCAAGGGCTTTTCAAAAGAGGTCAAAAACTTGTGAGGGTTGGATGCATATAGGGAATGTGGTGCTAGAGTCCGGAAAAAGGATCTTACTTCACTTCCTTTGAACTTCAAAATCTTCCACCAATAAGCTTTGCTTTTTTTACTTTACTTTTTGGGATGCACGGACAGAGGTGCATAATAACCGAAGCCTAGGAGATTAGCAATCATCAATTTCTCGAGATGCCTCAAACCCTTGATGCACATACCATGGCCCGTTAGGAATATCGTTCAATCCGACTTTGGCAAGACGCAAACACCCGGCTATGTCAAATCATGACAATCAATTATAGTAAAAAGCAAGAATTCCTGGGTGTGCAAGCAAGAATAGGTTGTCGATCTTAGGGACTTAGGTGAAACTAAGCAAGAATAGGTTGTTAATGTAACTAATAACCACAAAAGCAATTAAAGCAATCAAAAATGCTAATAAGGTCAAATAAAGGGAAATGCGGATTCCAGGTATTAAAGCATCTAGTTGTGGTTCTGACTCAAGATCTCAAAGATAACGCGGACAAAGCTGAGATTTTGCAAAGGGAAGGTGTTTCTAAAGTCGGAATAGATTACCGGGTAAGTCTCACTACTCACTATCCCAAACCAAAGCTCCTATTACCGGGTAAGTCTCAAGGTACTAAGGAAAGGAACTATAATCTCAAACCAACACACCAACTAAGGGAATAGAATCAACCTTTTACTGGTGACCGAAGGTATTTCTATGGTCGTCTATACCCAATCAAAACTAAATCCCGACTTAGCACTAAGAATAAGTATAGTGATCAAGTAAGGGTCGAACCCAAGAGAGTTAAGGTGTTTTAGATGTAGTTATCGATTATAATGACAAGTGACACAAAAGGGGGGTTTTGGTTGAATTGATGCACAAAAACTTGTGAAAACGATTATGTGACAAGTAAGACGATGATGGTGAATCTACACTATGTTGATTCTAAGCATGCACTTGCTACTTTGGTGAGTTCCTTTTTACAAGTTTTCAAGTAATCTCCCATCTCGATCATATATATGTGTTGAGTCAACCGGCATCAACACAACTTAACAGGTTAAAGTTCCGTAAACCTACAAGAGCAAATAACAAGTTAGCTTTCAAACAAACATAAAGGGATATAAAGAGAAGATTAAAACTGTTAAACTTATCTTTATATTTGTGTTCCTTTTCCTTAAGTAATCACAACCCGTTATTACTTAAAGTTGCTACTAGATTAAAGACCCGAACCCGGAACCTAATAATCCTAGTTGTTTACATGCACTTTAGAACCTAAGGTGATCAATCTCAAGCAATAGTAAACATGCAATTTAGACAATGGAGATCAAGAAAACACGAAGTATTACTGAATGAAAACTTATATTATAAAGTACTTACAACCAAAGCAACAAAGCAGCTTCAAACCAACCCAATGTAGCAAGGGAGGTAGCAACTCATTACAAGGAAGCAAGACAATCTAAGTGGATAATTTGTTGACTAACAAGATGATAAGATGGATGATTCTAGCATTCAATCAAGGACTATTTATACTACAAAAGACACTAAATAGGATTAAATGGCCGGCCCAAAATAGCCACCTTAAATTCCATAAAGATGGTGTAAACAGCCGGAGTAAAGCTTCTGGCGTTAAACCGCAGGGGCGGCCTTCAGAAACTGTAGGGGCGGTTTAGGCAGAACCGGTTGATCTTCTTCAGAACTGCTGGGGCGGCTACACAATTCCGCTAGGGCGGATCTTCAATGCTCTTTAACGTCTGACCTTTCGCCTTCGTGACGTTTCTGATGCCAAGCCGCCGGGGCGTCCCTATGTCAGCGCAGGGGCGGTGACACAGCCTCTTCGTCTTCCATTTCCCATGTCGAGGCGTAGACAGCACCGCAGTGGAAGGCGTAGGGGAGCTGGTCTTCGTTTCTTCAATGGAGGACACCGTTGGGGCGCCAAGGAGTGGCGCAGGAGCGGTGACACGCTTCATGGTTGGCGCTGATGAAAGCGCAGGGAGTACTCCGATGTAAGGGGTCACCTGCTGGGGCGGCTGCAAGGATCCGCTAGGGTGGTGAGACAACAGAAACTTTGCATCATGATCGATCTTCACTCCTAAGTGCTTATAACTCCTTCTTTAGCTTCTTTTGATCTTCTTCTTCTAGACCAAGGAGTTAGTAGCATAAACCGACACTAATGCAATAAAAAGACTCTAAAAACTAACCTAATTGATAGTGATTCCATCACCTATCAAACTCCCCAATACTTAGACCTTTTCCTCGTCCCGAGTAAAAACACATGACATCAACTAGACTCAAAGGCCTTAGGAAGCATGAGTATGCAGAAAGACAATGAAAAACAAGAGAAAAGCCAAGAAAGAAAGAAGGAAAAGAGAGGAAATGTAAGAAAAAGAAATACTACCATCCTTATCGCTCCAAGAGTGGCCTACCCGGACAACCTCCTTATGACTCCCCTTCTTATGTCGCCAAAACGCCGGAAGGGAAACCTACACTTGGTGTCGCTCATTTTGCCAAGGCGCCCTTTCCGGTTTGCACCTTGCCACTCTTCTTCTTTTCTCACTTTAACTCACATCCCTCAAGTCCAATTTTGCACCAACTTAAGGTTGGTCGGACTACCTTCTTTTTGCCTAAACCGCCCTTTCGGGTTTTCGGTTTATCCAAGGATTTCCATGCCTTTTCACTTCTTTGCCTTTTTTTTTGAATGAAACTGAATTCAACAATGCAAAAAAAACAATCTTCAAAAACAACTCAATGAACTGTACAAGCAATGATATGTCCCTCCCCCATATTTGAAGTACACTTTGTCCTCAAAGTGTAAATGAGTCAAAGATAAATGTGGGAGAAGGGAAAGAAATGTACCCCTCAGTGGGTTGGTCCGGATGGACCACCTGGACCCTCCTCTGGTGGGTAAGGGAAATGGCAGAAGAAGTGCTCCTGCCGGTAGTAGATGTCATCAATGCGGTCCTGTTGGGTAGACATCCGGCGGCCAAAAGAGGTCTCAAAGCTGGCCTGCCAAGCCAGCTGCTGAGCCTCCAGCTGCTGCTGTTGGGCTGCCTGCCAGGCCTCCTGCCTCTGGTCAAAGTGTTAAGTCATGGAGGTGGCAAAACTTGTCTGCCAACTCTACTGTTGCTCTAGCATAGTCCGCTGGTAATCGGACAGCCATGTCCGGAGCTAGGTCGTCATAGCCGCCATCTGAGTTTGAAGGCTCGCAAGGGCCGGGTCCTCCTCTAGTGCCGCCGTGGGCATCTCCTCGTCATTTGGAACGGGCATGTGCTCCTCCTGATGAGTCCGGCTGGAGCTCGCAGCATGCCTCTCCACAATGGCTACTAGTGGCCTCCTCGACACGAAAGGATATGCCGGAATGTAGAGCTCGGAAAGCTCACCTCCTAATGGAAAGGCCGGGGGAGGTAGGTGAGGTGGCTCCCATCTGCAAGGGAGATCCAGAATAGGTTCTCCCCGTCCCGCCTGAGGAGCTTGCACCTCCTAAGAATCCCCTTAATGTAGAGGGGAGTTGCCATCCTGTCCTCTAACTTGGACAGGTCCATCACTTGTGAGGCGATCAAAGAGATCATCCCACCGCCGACAATATCCCTCGGCTCATCCCTCCTAATCCGCTTCAAAGCGGCAAGGAAGAGAGAGGACAATTCATTACCTTCTCGCTCTGTGGAAGGCAGGAGTAGAGTAGTGGGAGGTCCTTGAGAGCGACCTTGTTTTCTTCTTTGTGTCCACAGAAGACACTCGTGAGGATCTTTGAAATCACCCTCAAGCTGGGGTGAGTGAGTTTGTTGGAGTACTCACCCCCAACATGGAATTCTGACCCGGTAGTTGCCTGCCAAAACTCGCATAGGTCCGGGGCTGGGACTGGATCCCACCAGTTTTCAGAGGGGTTTAGAGTCACCCCAAAAGCTTCCCGTAGATCGGCGTAGTCGAGAGTGTATTTGACCTTGTTGAACTTGAAGGTGAGGCCGATACACACGTGGTCTTCCTTCTCCATTGTGAAAGTGGAGATAAACTGTCTGCTGAGCTCAGGATATGTTGGAGCACTCTTCTAGAGGAAGTCTCCGAGCCCGGCATTCGCCAAAAACGCTTGCATGCTCTCTAGCATGCCCAGTTTCTCCAAAGTCAGGATATGTAAAAATCGAGTTGCATACACAACTCGATCCTACACGATCTTATAGCGCTCCTTCTCTGCGTCGGTCATCTTGTATTTCCTTGGGGCTTCCATTCTTGAAAGTAATTGAAGCAAAGGATTAGGAAATGTCCAAATATGGAAAAGGAAACGACCTCTATGGTGTGATTTTCGCAGGGGCGGCTGTGCAGGCGCAGGGGCGTTGAGACGCAGGAGCGGAAGCTTGCAGCCGCAGGTGCGGGAGAAGTGCAGAGGCGATTTTCGGGGAGCGATGGAAAGGGTGTTGCTGAGGCTTGCTCCGGTGACGTCGTTGGTGGTTCAGTCTCGCCGGAGGTGTAGCTGGAGTGTAATGTGTGAAGTGGTTGAGGAGGAATGCCGTAGGGCTGTGAGAGCGTAAGTTGGTAGTGGGAGAGGGTGGTGCAGACGCGTTTCGACTGGTGGTTGGCTATCGGAGGGGGCGCAGGGGCGTCGGCGCGGTTGTTGGTGGATAGAGGGTGCAGGGGCGTGAGAGAGTTTCTGAAGGAGAGGTGTTTGGAGGGTTTGTGTGTTTGGTGAAGAACGTTGGTGGGTGGTGCGTGGTAGGTGTAGGCGTTTTTCGAGATCCTCTTTTTTTTCTTTTTTGGGTAAACCCACAGGGGCGGTGACAAGGGAGAGGGGCACGCAGGCTCAGTGCCGGGGGCGGCGCTGGGAATTTGTGTCAAGGATGGCCGCCACAGGGGCGTAGGGATGTCACCGCAGGGGCGGTGACAAGCGTGTTGCAGGCGCAGGCCCAGCGCCGCCCCGAGAAGCGCAGGGGTGGGGATACAAAGCCGCAGGGGCGGTTCCTTGACAGAAGCTGCTCTTCTTATTCCTTCGGGTTGCCTCCCGAGAAGCGCCTTTGTTTTACGTCGTTGGCTCGATGTAAAATCTCTACTTCTCTGACTGTGCTTCCTCCAACACCATCTCGTCAATCGGATCATTCTTGGCTCCTTCAAGGTAGAGTTTTAGCCTTTGTCCATTCACCTTAAATACCTTGTGCGTTTGGGGATCATAGAGATCCACAGCCCCGTGAGGGTATACTTCAGCTACTATGAACGGCCCTGTCCATCTCGAACGCAGCTTACGTGCAAAGAGTTTCAAACGTGATTGAAAGAGAAGTACCTTATTACCTACCTTGAAATCCTTCCGGAGAATGTTCCAGTCATGCCATGCTTTGGTCTTTTCTTTGTATGTGCTGGCATGGTCATATGCATCTAGCCTCAGTTCCTCCAACTCTTGCAATTGGAGCTTTCGGAATTCTCCCACTTCCTCTATGTTCATGTTGTATTTCTTTACCGCCCACCAAGCTTTGTGCTCTAACTCCACCGGTAGGTGGCAAGCTGTCCCAAACACGAGCCTAAAAGGGGACATCCCAATAGGAGTTTTGTAGGTTGTCCGATATGCCCATAGGGCGTCATTTAGCCTTGCACTCGAATCCTTCCGCCCGGGAGAAACAATATTTTCAAGGATGGTCTTTATTTCCCGGTTGGACACCTCAGCTTGGCTGTTTGTTTGTGGATGATAAGTTGTTGATACTCTTTGATGAACGTGGTATATCTTAAGGAGAGCGGTGATCGTCTTGTTGCAAAAATGGGTACCTCAATCACTGCTTAAGGCTTTTGGGATTCCAAATCTTGCAAGGATATTTTCCTTCAGAAAAGCTGCAACTACTTTTGAATCATCAGTTTTGGTGGCCTTTGCTTCCACCCACTTGGAAACATAGTCCACCGCAAGAAAAATATATGTGTTCCCGAATGAAGTAGGAAACGGCCCCATGAAATCAATTCCCCAAACATCAAATATTTCACAAAATATAAGAGAGGATTGGTGCATTTCATGTCTCCTTGAAAGATTTCCTACCCTTTGGCATCTATCACACACTTCACAAAATGCAAAAGCGTCTCGAAAAATGTGTGGCCAAAAGAAACCGACATCCAAAACTTTTCTTCCAGTTTTGTTTGCCCCAAAGTGCCCCCCACATGCTTCAGAATGACAGAAAGTTAGGACGGATTGTACCTCATTATCCGGAATGCAACGCCGGATCACTTGGTCACTACAGTGCTTCCAAAGGTAAGGATCGTCCCAAACGTAGTGTCGAGCTTCAACTTCTACCTTCTCTCGTTGTGCCTTGGTGAAGTCTGGAGGATACTCCTTCCTGACAATGAAGTTCACAATGTCAACAAACCAAGGCTTAAAAGATTGAAGCTTAAGACAAACCTCCGTCGACAATTCCGCAGGGGCGCCTAGACAGAGCGGCAGGGGCGGCTGGTGAGAGGCGCGGGGGCGGTTACATAACAAATTGTTGTGTAGAATGTATCGTTTGGAAAACTTCCGGCGATCTCTCTTTTTTCTGGATCTTCCTCCTCTTGCACTAGTCTGCTCAAATGATCGGCCACCAGGTTCTCAACTCCCTTCTTGTCCCTTATCTCTAGGTTAAACTCGCTTAGAAGAAGCACCCAAAGGATCAATCGTGGCTTTGCCTCCTTCTTTGCCATGAGGTACCTAAGAGCTGCATGGTCAGTGAAGATAATTACCTTTACCCCAAGTAGGTGCTGCCGGAATTTCTCAAGGGCAAAAACCACTGCTAACATCTCCTTCTCGGTGGTAGAATAATTCCTTTGCGCTCCATTGAGTGTCATAGACGCATAATGGATTACATGGGAGGCTCGTCCGTCTTTTTGTCCTAAAACAGCTCCGACGGCGTAGAAACTGGCATCACACATGATTTCAAAAGGTTTCTCCCAATCCGGGGAACGGATGATTGGTGCGGTGGTGAGACATGCCTTCAAAGTGTCGAAAGCCTTCTTGCAATCCTCATCCACTATGAAGGTGACATCTTTCTTGAGAAATTCACACAGGGGTGCTGAGATCTTTGAAAAATCTTTGATGAACCGTCGGTAGAAACCTGCGTGACCAAGGAAAGATCGGATTTTCCGAACATTAATAGGATAAGGTAAATTTTGAATAACATCAACCTTTGCCTTATCTACCTCTATCCCTTTTGAGGATATTATATGTCCTAGCACAATTCCTTGTTCGACCATGAAATGACATTTTTCCGAATTAAGAACTAAATTGGTTTCAACACATTTTTCAAGAACAAGTTTCAAATGCCCTAAACATGCGTCAAAACTATCTCCATAGACGGTAAAATCATCCATGAAGACTTCAATGAAATTTTCTATGTATTTGGAGAAAATACTTATCACGCACCGTTGGAAAGTGCCTAGTGCGTTACAAAGTCCAAATGGCATTGTGCGATATGCGAAAGTGCCAAATAGGCAAGTGAACGTCGTCTTCTCTTGATCCTCTGGTGTGATGGCTATTTGGAAATAGCCCAAATATCCATCTAGGAAACAGTAGTATTTGTGACCTGCAAAACGTTCCAACATTTGATCAATAAAAGGTAATGGAAAATGGCATTTCGTGTTACCTTATTTAGCTTGCGGTAGTCAATGCAAACTCTCCATCCGGTTTGTGTTTTGCTTGGAACCATCTCTCCATGTTGATTTTCCACCATAGTGATGCCTCCCTTCTTTGGAACCACTTGGGTCGGGCTAACCCAAGTTCTATCCGTGATAGGAAAGATCATATCCACTTGGAGGAGCTTCAACACTTCCTTTTTGACCACATCCATCATTGGCGGGTTCAGCCTCCTTTGGGGTTGCCTAGAGGGCTTGGCTTCATCCTCAAGTAGAATCCTATGCATGCAAGTGGAAGGACTTATCCCTTTCATGTCCGCAATAGTCCATCCAAGGGCCGTCTTGTGCTCTTTTAGCACTTTGACCAACTTGTCTTCTTGTCCGGAGTCAACTTGTTGGAGATAATCACCGGCAAGGTATTGTGTGCTCCAAGGAAAACGTACTTGAGGTGTGACGAAAGGTCCTTCCATTCTATTTCAGGTGCTTGCACTATGGACGGAACAAGCTTCTCACTTGGGGTTAGTAAAGTGGGCCCAACGGCCAAAGTGGATATAGGTAGCCTTTTATGCCCATCTAATTGGGCTAGGACCTCTTTCATGCTATATGTTAACACATAATCTGATTTGAAACCATCAATGTCATGCTCAATCACATTTCATAATTCATCCATGTTAGAGTTATCAAAAACATCTTGCACAAAAGGTTCAACAATGTAAATAGCACACAAAGAATGATCATCAGTAGGAAATCTCATTGCATCATAGATGTCAAATTCCACTATTTCTCCATCAAACTCCATGGTCAATTTTCCACTAACATAATCAATTTTGGTCCTAGCCGTTTTTAGAAATGGCCTACCTAACAGAATGGGTGCAGCATGTGAATCATTTTCCATATCCATTACAAAAAAATCAGCCGGGAATATTAGGTTATCTACCATTACTAATACATCTTCAATTATCCCTTTCGGGTACACATTAGATCTATCAGCAAGTTGTACTTCAATCCTAGTTTTCATTAATGGCTCAAGGCCAAGTGATTTGTAATTCGTATATGGTAAAACATTGATAGAAGCACCGAGATCAAGCATTACTTTGTCAAAGCGGGTTTCTCCTATAACACAAGGAATGCTTACCATGCCTGGATCGCTGCACTTCTTGGGCATTCTCGTTGGAAAACTGCCGACACATGCTCACTCACTTGCACTTTCTGTTTCCCCTTTAGCTTCTGATTCCTCTTGATAGTGCAAAGTTCCTTCAAAAAACGAGCATACTTAGGAATACTTTTCACCAACTTAAGGAGGGGAATGTTTACCTCGCATTTGGAGAAAGTCTCAAAGAGGTCCTTGTCCTCTATGATTCTTCTCTCCCCCAAGGCCTCAGGAAAAGGAACGGGTGGCTTCTCGGAGTATAGTGGCGGAAAGTTGGCCCGGACGTAAGTCTCCTTCTCAGCAGGACTCTTTGTTGTGTTTTCCGCAAGGGCGTCAGTTTGAAGGCGCAGGGGCAGCTCAGGGTTGTCACCCAGGGGCGGGGACAGCCAGCCGTAGGGGCGTCGTCCGTTCTGTGCTGGGCGCAGCTGCAGCCGTAGGGGCGGCTGTGGGTGCGGAAAAAAGGACAGAAGGGTTGCTTTGTGATTCTTTTGTTGGTTCTTGTTGGATTTGCTTCCTACTCCTTAATGTTAGGGCACTAACATTCTCTTTGGGGTTTATAAACGTCTGGGAAGCCAATCTTCCGGAAAACCTTGATTCGGTCCTTGAAATAGCTTCCGCCATTTGGCTAACTTGTTGTTCAAGGTTCTTGATGCTAGATTATGTTGTTTGGACATGAGTAGCAAAGTGTTTAGTCAAAACCTGCAACATATCTTCAGTTTTGAGTGATACTTACCTTGGCGGGGCTGTTGTTGTTGGTTTTGTTGATCCTTCAAACGAAAATTATGTTGGTCAAGCCAATTTGGCATGAAATTCTTTGCATAGGGATCGTTCCTATGTCTTTGCTGCTGTGGTTGTCCATATCCAATTGCGTTTACTTCATCATCGTGATCCTGAACTTGTGGACACATGTCCGTTGGATGATATGGGTCAACACAAACTCGACAAGTTTTGAGTTGTTGCGGTGTTCCCATAAGTGTTAGCCTCTTCACCATTTCCTTTAATTCTGCGAGCTCGGTGGAAATCTCACTCTTCCCGGAACTCACAACATGAACTCCTTTCTTAGCCGGGGTCCTTCAAAAGTTCCGATTTCCTTCCGCTAGTTCCTGTATCTTTTCCAAAGCAAGGTCAGGAGTAGAGTTAAGAGTATTTCCTCCGCATGCCACATCGATGATCCTCCTTTCATTGTCTAGCAAGGCATTGTACAAGTACAAGACTAGGTCTTGAGTTGAATATCCGTGAAAAGGACAGCTGGATCGGAGGCGTACAAACCTTTCTAAGTACTCGTAGAGAGTTTCGATTGCCTCTTGCTCGATGTTACTTATAGCTTTCTTCAAGCTATTGGCCTTCTTAGCTGGAAAGTATTTCTCCAAGAACGCTTTGTGAAGGTTCTCCCAAGTGTCGATGCCACGGATAGAAGGTGGTAATACCGATCATCCACCGAATCTTTGAGTGTGAAGCCGAATGCCCTCATCTTGATTTGTTCTTCGGTAATGTTGGCCGGCTTCATGCTCATACAAATGGTATGGAACTTCCCAAGGTGCTTGATGGGGTCTTCAGCACTTAACCCATGGAAGGATCAGAGCAAGTGAATCAGGCCCGGCTTGAGCTCAAAGTTGACTCCTTCCCCTAATGCCTATATAGTGACCGCAAGAGGGTTTTGAGCCAAGGTGGACTGCGTAAGTGGACGAAGAGTACGGTCAGCCATCTCTTGTTGAAGTTGTTGTTGTCTTCGTTGCCGGATGTGCGTCCTCTCAGTTTTTGGATCAAAAAAAGCAAAGCCGGAATTAGTAGCACGGGTTTGAACCATAAAAATGGTTCAAACCAATAATCAATAATAACAATAAAACACTAAAAATCCCCGGAAACGACACCAAAATTTGACCGAAGGTATTTCTATGGTCGTCTATACCCAATCAAAAGTAAATCTCGACTTAGCACTAAGAATAAGTATCGTGATCAAATAAGGGTCGTACCCAAGAGAGTTAAGGAGTTTTAGATGCAGTTATCGATTATAATGACAAGTGACACAAAAGGGGGGGGGTTTGGTTGAACTGATGCACAAAAACTTGTGAAATCGATTATGCGACAAGTAAGACAATGATGGTGAATCTACACTAGGTTGATTCTAAGCATGCACTTGCTACTTTGGTGAGTTCCTTTTTACAAGTTTTCAAGTAATCTCCCGTCTCGATCATATATATGTGTTGACCCAACCGGCATCAACACAACTTAACAGGTTAAAGTTCCGTAAACCTACAAGAACAAATAACAAGTTAATTTCAAACAAAGACAAAGGGATATAAAGATAAGATTAAAACCATTAAACTTATCTTTATATTTGTGTGCCTTTTCCTTAATTAATCACAACCCGTTATTACTTAAAGTTGCTACTAGATTAATGACCCGAATCCGAAACCTAAGGTGATCAATCTCAAGCAATAGTAAACATGTAATTTAGACAATGGAGATCAAGAAAACACAAAGTATTACTGAATGAAAACATATATTATAAAGTACTTACAACCAAAGCAACAAAGCAGCATCAAACCAACCCAATGTAGCAAGGGAGTTAGCAACTCATTACAAGGAAGCAAGACAATCTAAGTGGATAATTTGTTAACTAACAAGATGATAAGATGGATGATTCTAGCAATCAACCAAGGACTATTTATACTACAAAAGACACTAAATAGGAGTAAATGGCCAGCCCAAAACAGCCACCTTAAATGCCATAAAGATGGTGTAAACAGCCGGAGTAAAGCTTTTGGCATTAAACCGCAGGGGCGGCCTTCAGGAACCGCAGGGGCAGTTTAGGCAAAATCAGTTGATCTTCTTCAGAACCGCTGGGGCGGCTACACAATTCCGCTGGGGCGGATCTTCAATGCTCTTCAACGTCTAACCTTTCGCCTTCCTGATGTTTCTGATGCCAAGCCGCCAAGGCGTCCCTATGTCAGCGCAGGGGCGGTGACACAACCTCTTCGTCTTCCAGCTCCCATGTTAAGGCGCAGGCAGCGCCGCAGTGGAAAGCGCAAGGGAGCTGGTCTTCGTTTCTTCAATGGTGGACACCGTTGGGGTGCCAAGGAGTGGCATAGGGGCGGTGACACGCTTCTTGGTTGGCGCAGGTGAAAGCGCAGGGAGCGCTCCGATGTAAGGCGTCACCCGCTGGGGCGGCTGCAATGATCCGCTGCGGCGGTGAGACAACATAAACTTTGCTTCGTGATCGATCTTCACTCCTAAGTGCTTATAACTCCTTCTTTAGCTTCTTTTGATCTTCTTCTTCTGGACCAAGGAGTTAGTAGCATAAATCGACACTAATGAAATAAAAAGACTCTAAAAACTACCCTAATTGATAGTGATTCCATCACCTATCAAACTCCCCCATACTTAGACCTTTTACTCGTCCCGAGTAAAAACAAATGACATCAACTAGACTCAAAGGCCTCAGGAAGCATGAGTAAGCAGAAAGACAATGAAAAACAAGAGAAAAGCCAAGAAAGAAAGAAGGAAAAGAGAGGAAATGTGAGAAAAAGAAATACTACCATCCTTATCGCTCCAAGAGTGGCCTACCCGGACAACCTCCTTATGACTCCCCTTCTTAGGTCGCCAAAACGCCGGAAGGGAAACCTACACTCGGTGTCGCACATTTTGCCAAGGCGCCCTTTCGGGTTTTCACCTTGCCACTCTTCTTCTTTTCTCACTTTAACTCACATCCCTCAAGTCCAATTTTGCACCAACTTAAGGTTGGCCGGACTACCTTCTTTTTGCCTAAACCGCCCTTTCGGGTTTTCGTTTTATCCAAGGATTTCCATGCCTTTTTCACTTCTTTGGCTTTTTTTTTGAATGAAATTGAATTCAATAATGCAAAAAAAAACAATCTTCAAAAACAACTCAATAAACTATGCAAGCAATGATATGTCCCTCCCTCATACTTGAAGTACACTTTGTCCTCAAAGTGGAAATGAGTCAAAGATAAATGTGGGAGAAGGGAAAGAAATGTACCCCTCGGTGGGGTGGTCCAGATGGACCACTTGGACCCTCCTCCAGTGGGTAAGGGAAATGGCAGAAGAAGTGCTCCTGCCGGCGGTAGATGTCATCAATGCGGTCCTGCTGGGCAGACATCCGACAGCCAAAAGAGGTCTTAAAGCTGACCTGCCAAGCCAGCTGTTGAGCCTCCAGCTGCTGCTGCTGGGCTGCCTGCCAGGCCTCCTGCCTCTGGTCAAAGTGTGAGGTTATGGAGGTGGCAAAGCTGGTATGCCAGCTCTGCTGCTGCTCCAACATAGTCCGCTGGTAATCGGACTGCCATGTCCGGTGTTGGGTCGTCATAGCCGCCATATGAGCCTGAAGGCTCGCAAGGGCCGGGTCCTCCTCTAGTGCCGCCGTGGGCATCTCCTCGTCATCTGGAATGGGCAGGTGCTCCTCTTGATGAGGCCGGCTGGAGCAGGCAGCATGCCTCTCCACAATGGCTACTAGTGGCCTCCTCGGCACGAAAGGATCTGCCGGAATGTAGAGCTCGGAATGGTAAAAGCCGGGGGAGGTAGGTGAGGTGGCTCCCATCTGCAAGGGAGATCCAGAATAGGTTCTCCCCGTCCCGCCTGAGGAGCTTACACCTCCTAAGCATCCCCTCAATGTAGAGGGGAGCTGTCATCCCGTCCTCTAACTTGGACAGGTCCATCACTTGTGAGGCGATCAAAGAGATCACCCCACCGCCGACAATATCCCTCGGCTCGTCCCTTCTAATTTGCTTTAAAGCGGAAAGGAAGAGAGGGCCAATCCATCACCTTCTCGCTCTGTGGAAGGCAGGAGTAGAGTAGTGGGAGGTCCTTCAGAGCGACCTTGTTTTCCTCTTTGTGTCCACATAAGACAATCATGAGGATCTTTGAAAGCCCAGGGAGCGCTCCGATGTAAGGCGTCACCCGCTAGGGCGGCTGCAAGGATCCGTTGCGGCGGTGAGACAACGGAAACTTTGTTTCGTGATCGATCTTCACTCCTAAGTGCTTATAACTCCTTTACCTTCTTTTGATCTTCTTCTGGACCAAGGTGTTAGTAGCATAAAACGACACTAATGCAATAAAAAGACTCTAAAAACTACCTTAATTGATAGTGATTCCATCGCCTATCAACCGGGAAAGTCTCAGGCTAACTCACAAAGATGGGATAAAAGCACACTCAAACCCCAATAAAGGATAAACCTTTATTACCTACACTTATGATCTTGGGTAAACAAACTAAGGATTCACCGGGTAAGTCTCATCCTAGGCTTGCATTGAACCAAGAAAGGTGTAATAAGAATAGGGTTTGGCAAAGTAGAACACTTAACTCTCAGTTTCGGATCAGAAAAGGTCACCTCGTTCAGTCAAGTTCCACCCCGGCCGAGATGTTCATCTACTGAGCGAGGTACTATAAGGTTAAGGTTAAAGGCTCGAGCTTTGAGGGTCCTTCTGGGATAAAGATCATTCTATCATTGTCATTCCCACAACTTTCAGCCAATCACCCTAGAATCGCACAAGAAATTTAGCCACTCATCATCATGAAAACAATAATCGAATAAAAGGTGAAGGAATGAATATTTGAACACAAAAACCTTAAGAACAAGGCTTCTATAACTGAATCAAATAATTCACAAATTAGCGTTCCTTAAATCACAAATCAAACAAGACAATCCACCGAAGGGAATCTAAGAAAATCTTACAAACTCCCTCAAAAGCTATCTCAAAACTATGAATCTTCCTTCCTTCAATCTTCAAAGCTTCCTTCAAACTTCCAATAAATCTCCTAACTGTTGCGTTGATCCAGAAAAATCCGATGATCAAAAGATGGCTGAATTGTGGAAAATTCAACCCTTTATATAGGAGAATTATCTTCCGAATATAATAATATCTTAAAAAGATAATTTCCTATAAAATATATCCATATCTCTAAAAAAGATCTCCCAAAATTAAGATCTTCCTTCCAGAAATCCAACACAAAAATATAAGATATCTTCTTTCCATAATTAAAAGATCTCAGCCAAAAAATATGATCTCGCCGGCGCTAGGGTGTTCGCCTCGGTCGGGACGCTCCTCAAGATCACCTCGGTCGAGGTGACACTGTAGCTGACCTAGATGAATCTCAACTGAATGTGAAATCTCTCAAATCTGGTCCAAAGTAAATCTTCTTCATTAATTCCATGCTTCTTGAGTTCTTCTTTGTGCTCCAAAATGTAGCTCCTATGACTTCTTAGCTCCTTAGCTCCATTTTGATCCAAAATTTGTTATTTTACCTACAATTACAACGAAACTTGGTGTAGACCTCGATTCCCGTAAAAGTAGATAAAATAACAATATAATCACATAATATACATCCATACATGCAGTTTATTGAAGATAAAACGTCTAAGCAAGTCCCAAAATATAGACTATAATACATGCTATCAAAATACCCCATACTTGTCCCTTGGTTGTCCCCAAGCAAGTTCCAAATCTTAAGTACAAGATAGAATGCATTATAGGTCATAAAGATCAATGAAAAGCATTTCAAAACATTTTTGGTAGTGTGCTCCACTCACAGATCACTCTAAGAGAATGCTTCATGGCAATTAAAATCAAAGCATGATCAAAACATTTTATATATATAAGAAAGTTGTTCATCTTTGCATAAAATCATAAAATACATAATAAATCATATTTATCGAAACTAATCATGTATAATCAATTTAAACCACCAAGTCAATCAACAAGCTCGATGTCTCAAGGGCTTTTCAACAGAGGTCAAGAAACGTGTGAGGGTGGGATGTATATAGGGAATGTGGTGCTAGAATCTGGGATAAGGATCTTACTTCACTTCCTTTGAACTTCAACATCTTCCACCAATAAGCTTTGCTTATTTTTACATTACTTTTTGATATGCATGGACAGAGGTGCACAATAACCGAAGCCTAAGAGATTAACAATCATCAATTTCTCGAGATGCCTCAAACCCTTGATGCACATACCATGACCCGTTAGGAATATCGCTCAATCCGACTTTGGCAAGACACAAACACCCGGCTATATCAAATCATGACAATCAATTATAGTAAAAAGCAAGAATTCCGGGGTGTGGAAGCAAGAATAGGTTGTCGATCTCAGGGACTTAGGTGAAACTAAGAAAGAATAGGTTGTCAATGTAACTAATAACCACAAAAGAAATTAAAGCAATCAAAGATGATAATAAGGTTAAGTAAAGGGAAATGCGGATTCCAAGGATTAAAGCATCTAATTGTGGTTCCGACTCAAGATCTCAAAGATAACGCGGACAAAGCTGAGATTTTGCAAAGGGAAGGTGTTTCTAAAGTGGGAATGTATTACCGGGTAAGTCTCACTACTCACTATCCCAAACCAAAGCTCCTATTACCGGGTAAGTCTCAAGGTACTAAGGAAAGAAACTATAATCTCAAACCAACACACCGCCTAAGGGAATAGAATCAACCTTTACCGGGTAAGTCTCAGGCTAACTCACAAAGATGGGATGAAAGCACACTCAAACCCCAATAAAGGATAAACCTTTATTACCTTCACTTATGATCTTGGGTAAACAAACTAAGGAATCACCGGGTAAGTCTCATCTTAGGTGATAACGTGATTTATAACGTTAGTATAGGCATACATTTAGATAGTTTTTCCCATTATTCATGCACGGTTTGGCATTAGTTCACGACGTTTACACTCATTTCATGCATATTTCTAGAAAAGACGTCTACACGAGCTTTTGTCAGTTTTTTAGGTGTTTCGGGGATCTTTTGGACATTAATCGATACATTCGAGGGTCAAGCCTCATGGTGGTAGACATCCAAGGCTTTGAAGGAACATAATTGGAGCAATGAAGGACACGAGGACCTTTATTGGTGCAAGCAATGGAGCAACTCATGGCTAGATGATCATAACAAGTCTCTGTTGAAGAAAATCGACTAACACTCAGGAAAATCGGCCGATTTATTTGACTGGGTCGATTTTTGGCCTTTGACAGCTTAAGCCACGTGTCCCACGATCTCTTTGTCCTGCCTTGCTCTTGGTGGAGAATATAAGTGGGCCTGCAAGCTGTTGCTGAGGAATTCATTCAATCTCTCCCTCTCCCACATCCTCTAGCATCTTCCAAAAGACTTCCAATTGGGAGCTCTCTTCAAGACACCCTTGTGGGTGTTCTTGAGGGAGATTAGTGTAGATTTCAATTTCGTAGTGAGATTTGAGTGATTTTTGTGAAGAAGCTTGTTGAAGGTTGTATGATCCGACTTGGAGCCAAATTTGGTGTGTTGTAAGACTTGTTTTGAGCTCAAATCCAGCTAAGTTTCATTGCTTTCATTTCCTTACTTCATCTTCTTGCTATGGATTCCATGTATGCTTGTATGATGATTTTAGATCTTGAAATGCATGTTATTGGCTAGTTTGTTGTGATTCTGGAGTGATGGATTGATGGTTATAGCTTGGGTGATGATAGAATGGACTTATATGTTAGTTTAGGATGATTTGTATGCACGAAATCTAACCCAGGAAGAAAAATCGGCATGTTCTTCAGGTAAATCGGCCGATTTTTACTATGATCCACCCGATTTTTCCTTTTGTTGCTCTTTAATGGATGAATCTGTATGTTAGGGAGTTAGATTGTTGAAATCCTAGTGTTTGTTGAGCATAGTATAACTTAGGGTGACCTAATGCTAGCAAACTAAGTGAGGAAAGAGACCTACCCGGTGATTTCCGATCTTAGATACCAAAGATGATGAACTCTATGTAGTAGTGAGCCTCATAAGCCGCTATTGGACTGAGTGTGCTAGGATTCTTGCTTGAGACTTACCTTTTCCGAGACTTACCCGGTAAGGAGAGGTTTGCCCCTTAAGTAGTGTCCGGTTTGTGTAGAATTCCCAACTTTACCTCCTTGAGACTTACCCGGTAATAGGAGTTTGGTGCGGGATTAGCGAAGCATGAGACCTACCCGGTAATTGCTTCCATTAGAGAAACACCCTTTCCCAACACCGCAGCTTTATCCTTAGAATCTTTAGAAGCTTGAGTCCAATGCCATAACCGGAAATCTTGACCTCTAGAATCCATTTTTCTCTCTTTGATCTCATATCTTGTGTTTGTGTCATTTGTTTGTTTACTAGCTTGAGTTGTTAGTTTGTTTTATTACCTTTCTTGATTTGTGATCTTTGCTTGATCACCACAAAAACCAAACCAAAAATATCATCATTTTCATTTCTTTATTTCTTTCTCTTTTCTTAGACTAGATTTGCACTATCTTTGATCATTGAATGACTTGATTTCGCCTAAGTCCTTGTGTTCGACCTCGGAATACTTATCTTCCTACATAACGATCCGTACACTGCGGGTTTCGCTAGGTAGTTTAGGAGATTAGATCGAGTTTATAAGTGTAAAGCTTTTTGTGCTACACATCCTAGCGTGACAAGTTTTTGGTGCCGTTGCCGGGGACTAGGTCTAGATTGAGTCATTGATTGTGCTTGTTTTTAATGTTTATCTTTCTTGTTACTTTTGATCTTGTGTTGTTTTTGTCTTTGCCTTTTCATGTTTGTCATGGACGGATTGTACTTCCAAGACGACCTTGACAACATGGAGTATGAGAAGTGGATGGAAAGCCAAGATCTAGGACCTCTCCATGATGAGTTTGAGTATTGGGAGGAGTTTAATGCCTATCATGAGTCCCATGATCAAGCTCACATGACTACATTGCCTTATGTAGAACCTCACCATCAACCTCACAATGACCGAGTGGAATCAATGCTAGAAGAAATGTTAAGGAAGATAGATGATCTAGAGAGCAACCTTGTTTCCATTTCGAGTACCCACATGGTGCTTGAAGCGGAAGTATTTCAACAAGAGGAGGTTTACCACGAGGAGATCCAAGAATTACCCGATTCAACCATCACCAATAGAGACCTTGAGAAAGAGTTGAATGAAGCTCGGGAGCAATTGTGGCTAAGGGATTTGGCCCTGGAGGATGCAAGAAGATTGAATATCGAGAGAGAAGAACAAATGAGGAGGGAGATTGAGGAGATTAGGCACGCTCTTATGCTAGGAGATCCTACCATCCTTCAAGGCTTACCTCCACCTCCTTCACCTTTGGAGGAGTGCAATGAAGTATTCTCACCCCCAGACATCCTTTCCATGAACCCCGGAACCACACTTGAAGAGCTCACGAGGGAGAGCCCTAAGTTAACTTCAACTCCTTCCAATCCTTTCTTGCTTGCCCGGAGTACACACGAAGATTGGAGTCCCTTTCCTAAGGAGTATCCCATGTTGAATGATGGAGGCAAGCATGATGGAACATGATGGTTATGAAGCACCTCAATGAAGAATTCTTTCCAAGAACCGGCCTTCTTTGGATCATAGAGGATGAGGATGGCAAGCATATCACCGGTGTGACCGCGGAGTACCAATTGTCTAAGTATGGGGTGACACCTATGGCTGCAACTCCATACTATCATCAAGGGAGTGGTGATGAAGGAGTCTACTACTCACCGGTGAAGAGAAAACTTAAAGCTTATTTGGACATCAAGTGGCCCTTGCTTGTCATCATGGATGCCGGAAAGCGATGGTTGCTTGGACTCCTCAAGCAAACCATGATATTCGAGGTGGATTGACACATCCTCTGAGTTTGGTCAAGCTAATGACCTAAAAGAAGCGCTTCTTGGGAGGCAACCCAAGGGTAATAACTCTTTCCCTTTTCTCTTTCGTCTTCGTTTTTTGCTTTTGTTTTTGGTGTGCTTTGTTTTTCTTTTGTGTTTTTGGGTGCTAGATCTTGTTGTTTCATGTGTGATGAGATGCTGAAGGTCATGTGAAAACCTCATGGAACTGTTGAGAAGACGGTGCAAGATCCGAGCACATGGACGAGGAAGAAAGCATCCTGGAAAATCGGACTGTTCTTCAACAAAATCGGCCGATTTTCCTGGGTTATGGTGCGATTTTTCCTTCTGTCAAGTAAAGTGATGATCTCCAATCAAGCATGGGTGGAGCGGATGTGGAACTTGGACGGCTTGCGGTGCCAAGCGCGGGTTCCGACACCATAATGAACATCAAGAGCTCTCTACCATCCTTGATCGATCATCCACCATCATCATTCGATGTGAACCGAAATACCAAAGCATCACCAATTTTACATTGTGAGGACTCTCTTTCACTTCTTTATTTAGTTTCCACATTGGGGACAATGTGTTTCTAAGTATGGGGTGGGGTTTTCATGATCACTTGCATGATTAGCATCTAGGATAGTTTAATATTGTCACATATTTCATTACATCTTGCATTGTACATACATATTTCGAAAAAATCCAAAAAAATCAGAAAATTTTAAAATTTTTTTAGTGCTTCTAAGCTTGGGAATGACCCTTATGATGAAATTGTCTTGTGAATTGGCTATGGATAGCCTTATGTGTTGAATAGATGAATGCATATGTGGACTTGAAGTACTTATCTTGAATCCCATGTGTGAATTGTGATCATGAATGTTTGCCTAGATTGAATTGAGGATTGAAAGTCGAAATTACATGCTAGTTCTTGCACATCATTTAGGAGAGATTAAGGCAATTCATCTTCCCCTCCTTCTTATCTTGATCATGTTGTTTGAGCACCTCAATTGATGAAAAATTTTACCTCTTTTGACCCATCCGGGACTAGGAGCATGCTAGTGTGTTTATGCATGCGAAAAGCAAGTGTGGGGTGAAGTTGTTGATGAATAAATGTTGTGAATGAAGTGCTGAATTTGTTGTGAAAGTGTAGACAAAAAAATATAGGTTTGGGGACGTTGGTTTAAATGACAAGTAGCTCGGAACCATTCACATAATCGGGTGTTTGTGCCTTGCCAAAGTCAAATAAACCGATAGTCCTAACGAGTTTTGGTATGTGTGCCCGGTGTGGATGCACCTCAAAAAATAAAAAAGCCCGAGGACGGCTAATCACCAAGGTTTCGGCTTTTGTACACCAATGCCATTGTCTCAAAAGTAAGTGAAAAAGAAAAGAAAACAAAGAAAAAATGGAAAAAATTATACACTTGTTGGGAAGTTGAGCAAAAACGAAATTGTGAAGTTAGTTCCTTTCCCGGATTAGCATCACGTGACCTAAAAATTCCCACTTAATCACAACGTTTCTTAGCCTCTTCTTTCCTAAGTCCTTGTGACCTAAATGCATGTGTGTAAGACTTAGTGATCTAGATTGGACATACTCATGATCATCTTGACTTCTTCATTTTCACCTCTTATGCATGCTTTCTAGTTAAGTATAATTGTCTATCCATGCCTTCATTCATTTGATGCATGATTGCTTGTCCATTGCTATGAAACATGACTATGAAGGTGATCCAATGTTAGAAGCACAATTCCAAAAAGATTTTGTTGTTGTTCTGCATGCATAAATCATGTCATCTCTTAGTCTATAGTTGGATCTTGCTTGGGGACGAGCAAATCTTAAGTATGGGGTATTTTGATAACGTGATTTATGACGTTAGTATAGGCATACATTTAGATAGTTTTTCCCATTATTCATGCACGGTTTGGCATTAGTTCACGACGTTTACACTCATTTCATGCATACTTCTAGAAAAGACGTCTACACGAGCTTTTGTCGGTTTTGTAGGTGTTTCGGGGATCTTTTGGACATTAATCGATACATTCGAGGGTCACGCCTCATGGTGGTACACATCCAAGGCTTTGAAGGAACATAATTGGAGCAATGAAGGACACAAGGACCCTTATTGGTGCAAGCAATGGAGCAACTCATGGCTAGATGATCATAACAAGTCTCTGTTGAAGAAAATCGACCTACACTCAGGAAAATCGGCCGATTTATTTGACTGGGTCGATTTTTGGCCTTTGACAGCTTAAGCCACGTGTCCCACGATCTCTTTGTCCGGCCTTGCTCTTGGTGGAGAATATAAGTGGGCCTGAAAGCTGTTGCTGAGGAATTCATTCAATCTCTCCCTCTCCCACATCCTCTAACATCTTCCAAAAGACTCTTCCAATTGGGAGCTCTCTTCAAGACACCCTTGTGGGTGTTCTTGAGGGAAATTAGTGTAGATTTCAATTTCGTAGTGAGATTTGAGTGATTTTTGTGAAGAAGCTTGTTGAAGGTTGTAAGATCCGACTTGGAGCTACATTTGGTGTGTTGAAAGACTTGTTTTGAGCTCAAATCCAGCTAAGTTTCATTGCTTTCATTTCCTTACTTCATCTTCTTGCTATGGATTCCATGTATGCTTGTATGATGATTTTAGATCTTGAAATGCATGTTATTGGCTAGTTTGTTGTGATTCTGGAGTGATGGATTGATGGTTATAGCTTGGGTGATGATAGAATAGACTTATATGTTAGTTTAGGATGATTTGTATGCACGAAATCTAACCCAGGAAGAAAAATCGGCCTGTTCTTCAGGTAAATCGGCCGATTTTTACTATGATCCACCGGATTTTTCCTTCTGTTGCTCTTTAATGGATGAATCTGTATGTTAGGGAGTTAGATTGTTGAAATCCTAGTGTTTGTTGAGCATAGTATAGCTTAGGGTGACCTAATGCTAGCAAACTAAGTGAGGAAAGAGACCTACCGGTGATTTCCGATCTTAGATACCAAAGATGATGAACTCTAGGTAGTAGTGAGCCTCATAAGCCGCTATTGGACTGAGTGTGCTAGGATCGTTGCTTGAGACTTACCTTTTCTGAGACTTACCCTGTAAGGAGAGGTTTGCCCCTTAAGTAGTATCCGGTTTGTGTAGAATTCCCAACTTTACGTCCTTGAGACTTACCCAGTAATAGGAGTTTGGTGCGGGATTAGCGAAGCATGAGACCTACCCGGTAATTGCTTCCATTGGAGAAACACCCTTTCCCAACACTGCAGCTTTATCCTTAGAATCTTTAGAAGCTTGAGTCCAATGCCATAACCGGATATCTTGACCTCTAGAATCCATTTTTCTCTCTTTAATCTCATATCTTGTGTTTGTGTCATTTGTTTGTTTGTTAGCTTGAGTTGTTAGTTTGTTTTATTACCTTGCTTGATTTGTGATCTTTGCTTGATCACCACAAAAACCAAACCAAAAATATCATCATTTTCATTTCTTTATTTCTTTCTCTTTTCTTAGACTAGATTTGCACTATCTTTGATCATTGAATGACTTGATTTCGCCTCAGTCCTTGTGTTCGTCCTCGGAATACTTTCCTTCCTACATAACGATCCGTACACTGCGGGTTTCGCTAGGTAGTTTAGGAGATTAGATCGAGTTTATAAATGTAAAGCTTTTTGTGCTACACATCCTAGCGTGACACTAGGCTTGCATTGAACCAGGAAAGGTGTAATAAGAATAGGGTTTGGCAAACTAGAACACTTAACTCTCAGTTTCGGATCAGAATAGGTCACCTCGTTCAGTCAAGTTCCACCCCGGCCGAGATGTTAATCGATTGAGCAAGGTACTCTAGGGTTAAGGTTAAAGGCTCGAGCTTTCAGGGTCCTGTTGGGATTAAGATCATTCTATCATTTTCTTTCCCACAACTTTCAGCCAATCACCCTAGAATCGCAAAAGAAATTTAGCCACTCATCATCGTAAAAACAATAATCGAATAAAAGGTGAAGGAATGAATATTTGAACACAAAAACCTTAAGAACAAGGCTTCAATAACTGAATCAAATAATTCACAAATCAGCGTTCCTTAAATCATAAATCAAACAAGACAATCAACCGAAGGGAATCTAAGAAAATCTTACAAACTCCCTCAAAAGCTATCTCAAAACTATGAATCTTCCTTCCTTCAATCTTCAAAGCTTCCTTCAAACTTCCAGAAAATCTCCTACAGATATCTTCTTTCCATATCTAAAAGATTCTCATCCATAAATATGATCTCGCCGGCGCCAGGGTGTTCGCCTTTGTCGGGACGCTCCTCAATATCACCTCGGTCGAGGTGACACTGTAGCTGACCGAGGTGAATCTCAACTGAATGTGAAATCTCTCAAATCTAGTCCAAAGTAAATCTTTTTTATTAGTTTCTTGCTTCTTGAGTTCTTCTTTGAGCACCATAATGTAGCTCCTATGACTCCTTAGCTTCTAAGCTCCATTTCGATCCAAAACGTGCCATTTTACCTACGATTACAACGAAACTTGGTGCAGACCTCGATTCCCGTAAAGGTAGATGAAACAACAATATAATCACATAATATACATCCATACATGCAGTTTTTAGAAGATAAAACGTCCAAAGAAGCCCCAAAATATAGACTATAATACATGCTATCACCTAGGCCCTAGGATGACCCTTGGCTGCTTGACCTTTTTGATTTCCCAAATGAGCAGATTTCCCTCTTTTTCCTTTCTCACACACGTTACTCCATTCTCCTCTTTCTTTCTTCTCTCCTTCTCCTCTATTCTCTCTCATAGATTTCTTCTTGTGAGCTGCCCAACAAGAGAGTGGATTGTAGATCTGAGCTGAGTAAGTATCTTCTCTTCTTCCCCTCTTCTTCTTCTCTTCTTCTTCTCCCTTTCTTCATCTTCTTCTCCTTCCTCCACCTTTGTGCGTGAGCTATGGAGCAAGACTCATTGGATGGACTTTCTTGTGTTGTATTTGTTCTTAGCTTGCTTAGAATTTGGAGAAGGGTTGTGATCTTGTGTTGGAAGCTTAGGGACGACCAAGCAAGCTAGAGGGACAATAGGAGGTCTGATGCACATTGAAGAGCCGATGAATAGCCCTTTCTGGATTATGACCGCGGGTGCGCCTCCACAGAGCCGCGGGTGCAGATTCTACCACACTACCGCGGGTGCGCAACCACCGAGCCACGGGTGCGGGTCCAGTGAGCCATGGGGGCGGATTTTGTGAGCCACGGGTACGTCATCATCCTCTTCTACAATCGTGCCTTTTGAATTCCGTTGTCGTGTTCCTTCACTTGTTGATCCTCGAACTCTTGAGCTCTTCATCCTTCCTTCATCTTAATGATTGATTCACTTTAGTATCATGTTTAGACTGGCTTAGCATAACATAGAAGTGAATGCCACTTATTGGTTTAGAACTTAGGGAGTTATGATGGTTGATGGATGGATGGATTGTTATTTAGTTGCATGATCTTTTGGAGTCTTCAAGGATAGTTGTTCTTATTCTAACATGGTTGTGGTGTATGTCCTAGTAGGATAGTGAGCATGTATTGGAATCCTAGCATGAGTACGTTAGGAGCTTATAGGTTCATGGAGGCTAGGAGTCTTATCCTAGCTTGTGAGTTGTATGATTTTGTGAAGATCATTATGACTAGAAGTCTAAGGACTTCTACCTTATGAGAGAGGTGTTGATATTGTGCCTTATTTTTACCAGGCTTTGAGTACCTTCCTACGGGAAGTTGAGAGTGGTTATTATCGGATTTAGCTTTGAGACAAGTAAGTCCTCGGACTTACTTAATAGCTTCGGCGTATTAGTTTGACATGTGATGGTGGTGTGTGTTCATTTATCGTTATAATATTAAACCGGACTAGGACGACCCTTATGTGTATTAATTGGCCCAAGTGCATTATAACCGGGCGGTGACCTCTTGTCCAGGTCGATAGAAGACTGGGAGGTGCTCTGCGACTATTCCAACAAGTACACGGTGAGATGCATCGGATCCATTTCCATTGGTACAAGGGGATAGGACGAGTTTTGAGAGATTCTCGTGCCACAAACTAAGTTGAACTAGTAATTGAATTACTAAATAAAAGATAAGAACCGGATTGTGTGCAAGCATGTTGTTGTGTGTAACAAGCATCTTATGTGTGTTTTTTCCTTTGTTGTTATTCTAATATTTGGAATGTTAGCTAACGGTTTTAAACCATTGTTGTAGAGGCCCTGTAGGTTAGGGATGCCTCCGACTGACTCGGAGGAGTAGGCAGTCGGGGTTCCTGTACATCATAGGACGGGGATTTGGGGGTTTATATTATTTATTCTTGTCGTATGTACTTTCGTAATTATGGATGTATATTGTTTTGAGAACTCGGCTAAATTTTCCGTTTTGGATTGTATTTCGAATGATGTCAAACTACATTAAATCTATTTCGTTTTGCCTTATATTTGTGTCTTGTTGCAAGATTTGGTGAAATTGTTGTCAGACTAAGGGTCGGGACCAATCATGAGGTCCTACCCCGTAGCGTCCCGAGTCCTGCGGACTCGGGGTGTTACATACGGTTAGTTTGTGTAGATAGTGTCATTTAATGAGAGTAATTCATTTAAATATTAGTAAATTTGTGTATTTTAAAATATTTTGTGTAATTACAATTAAATTTATGTAAATGAGATAATATTGACCCGAATAAAAACTTGCATCATTGACATATATACACAAAAGTTATAACACAAAATGACACAATGCAATGAATGTGGAATTTTTTTTACTAGATAAGTAACTAGACAAAAACTTACACAAACTAATACATAATCGGAAAGTTACATACAATGGCAATATACGAAATTATGGTATTATTTAAAAAAAATTGGTATTTTATTTTATTAATTAGAACGTTGAATAAATACACAATAACTTAATATAATTAATTTGAATAAAGTTATTGTATTTTTTTCAAAGTAGATTATAGTCATATTAGAGATATTTTCAATTTATAGAAATAAAAATAAAATAATTTATTGTACACAAAATTATTTTAGCCTATTGAATACAACATTAGTTAACTAAAAGTACACACATTAATATGCACAAATATGCACCATAAGATACAATTGTATAAATGAACAATGATATTGACGTAGACTAGATTCAAATTATTTTCGTTTTCATTTACAACAAAGAGCAAATATTTCTAACGTAAGCTCAATGTGATAATTTTTCTAATGTAACTATTATTTTTTTTTCTCTAATCCGTCTCGAAGACCAAACGGCGTGAAGGTGATGACATAAATTATGATCTATATTTAGGCATGCATTTAGGTAGATTTTCCCTTAATTTTGCATGCACATACATGAATCTATAACATTTGAGCTCATATTTACATACTTTGCTAGAACATATGTCTACACGGATTCTTGTTGCAATTGTAGGTAATTTGGTGAATTTTGGAGCAATGTCGCACATATGAGGATTAATCATCGAAGCGCAATATGATGGAGCATAAAAAGGAAGCTAGGAACACGCAACTAAGGAAGCTCGGCGTTGGAGCGGACTTTGATATCATTGGAGCGGACTTTGGTACCGCGGCTTCAGTTTCTTTTTCGGCCCAAGATTTGAGATTGATCTTTAAATTAGCCTAAGATTACACATTATTTGTAAGAAAGGCTCATGCTTATTGATTTTCCATATATCTCTCATAACCCACAACATTGAGAGGGAGTCCAGAGTTCGAATAGGTGTGACACACCATACGATACTCAAAAATACGCAGAGATTAATTTTAGAAGTATTTTAGAAGGGAGATGGTCAATGGCTAGATAGAACTTGACACCTTCTATCACGCTTAGATTCACGTCCCTCGGAAGTTGGCTCTCTACGCCATTGACGGTTACAATACTTGACATTTGCGAAGATTTTAATGATTTCTTGAAGAGAAAGACTAGTTCTAGATTTCATTACTTTTGGATTAAAGATTAGATATTTGTTGTTGGTTTTCATTTTCTTTTCAATATTGAAGACATATTGCTAAGTGTTTCTTACTTTTCTTTTAGTTTTATTGGTTTATGAGTTTCTTGAATCTTTCTTTTATCTTTTTTGATTTAAGTATGTGTGTTGTTGACTAAAACCCTTGCGATTCTAGGGTGATTGGTTTATGGTTATGGTTTAGATGATGATAGACTGAGCCTTTGAGTTTAGATTGGGCCGTGAAGAGTTGGTTTTACCTTTACAAGGAGAATCTTGGTTTGTTCTTCAGGAATCTCGGCCGAGATTTAGTTAAGAATAGCCCGAGATTTCTTATGTTGATCAATTCATGTTATATCCTTATGCTTAGATTATTGATTGCCCAAATCCAAGACTTTTTGAGCCTTTCAAGCTTTCATCCATGCTTGGGAAGAGACTTACAAGGTGCTTCCTGTAACACCCAAAATTCATAGGCCTCGGAGTGCTACTGGGCTAGCTCACAATAGGTCTTGACCATAACCTGACAACAAGTTCACTGGATCTTATAATAAGGAACAAATAAATATAAAACAACCTTTATAAAACAGAAATATCACATATTATAATACATACAAAACCTCACAGCCGAGTACAAAATATCATCGTCGTATATATAAACATTCAAAAAACCTATACACAATTTAGATGTTTGGAAACCCTCGGCTTATCACTCCACCAAATCACTCTACAGTCCTTTTGTAACAGCCCGAATCCACGGGACTCGGGATACTACATTGGGCTAGGATCTCACAATGGATCCTGACCCTAGCCTGACAACAAGTTCACTAGATCTTACAACAAGGCACACGTAGAGTAAAAATAAATACATAAAAGTTGTATGATACACAAAAGAGTTTATAAACTCAAAGCCGAGTACAAAACCATAACAACAACAACATCAGATACAAAAGATCCCAACCCACGCATCCTAATGTATAGAAGTCCTCGGTTGGTCACACCATCTGGCTCACTCTGTAGTCTTCCTAACCTGCAGATCATCTACAACACGGTATATACCGTTAGCTACAACAATAGATAAGCATAATAGTAATAGCACAAACACATAACAACATCTCATACATGTAATGTCACACACATTCATTTATTATCTTTAATTACGTTATTCCGTTACTAATTCAACTTCTTTTGTAACACGAGGAGCCTAAAGAACCCCGTCTCTTCCCCCTTTAACCTAGGTGTTGCATGGGGATCTACCTCCTCCTTGAGCTACTGGCTTCCAAGCACCTCCTTCCACTCTTGGCGAGCTTCAGACAAGTGGTTACCGCCCGTTATAATATACTTGGGCCAAATAAATGTAATATAAGGTCGTTCTAGTCCGGTTTAGGTTATAAATGCACAATCATATGAACACACACAACCATCACAATCATACAAATCCATAACTAAACGCTAAGTAAGTCCTATGGACTTACGTGATACACTCGTATCCTCTACCACGTCACAGCTTCCCCTTGGGGAAGAAACCAACGCCTGCAAGAGCAAGACACACAATATCACAACCTGGAAGGGTTAGGAGACTCGTCTCCATAACCAAAACCAACCTCAAGATCATAACAAGCTCACATCTGCATATGGCATAACTTTGACATCAACACAAGTGCCTAAGGCGCATCTCTATCATACAACTCATCCCAACCATCCTATCCTAGCTAACAACTAAGCCAAGGTCAAGGGAAAGGAAGGTAGGAAGACATACCAACAAGGTATGCACTAATAGAAGCAAGAACACACGGATGGTCCAGTGAGGCGCAGGGGCGGCTCTACACCAGGTGCAGGTGCGGCTCAGAACAGGCGCAGGGGCGGCAAACTGTGCACAGAGTTTGTCCCGACTTCTCTTCCACCCCTTTCTCGATTCTCTTCACTTCTTCATCATACCACAGCAACACATATGCACATATACACATATATGATCATCAAAACGTCTAGGAAAGATCCAACACAAGTCCAAACTTGTGATTCCTAAGCTAAAGAGAAAGATAAGAAGCAAAGGAGAAGGAAGAAAGAAAGATGAAGAGAAAAGCTTACCACACAAGCCTAGGCTGCAACTAAGGAGCATCAACACATCTCATAGCCTTAACACAACAATAACACTCTCAACAACATCCACAAGAGCATCCAAGGCCAAGAACACCTCCAAACTCTCAAGAACTCACTCACACAAGCAAGGAGAGATCAAAGAAGATCAAAGGAGAAGAAAGGAGAAGAGGAAGAACGTGGAGGGGATGAAAAAGCTGGAATGAGGTAGCAAACCCTTCATCTGAAGTCTAGGGAGGCTTATTAGAAACCTAGCCGCAAAGCACGGTCAAGAGTCAACAAAACAGGCTGCACTAGCAACAAGGCCGCAGGGGCGGCTAGCCTAAGGCGCAGGTGCACCTAGACGCAGGGGTGGCTTCCCTGGTCCGCTGGGGCAGCTGACTGGGTCAAGCTAAGACACACTCTAGCTCAACTAGGCTCCAAAGACTAAGGCTTTTACATCTCACCCCTCTAAAAATAAGTTTCGTCCCGAAACTTGCAAAATCCCTAAGCCTCTCGGACCTGTAAGCCGAGGTAAAACACTTTCCTCAAGAACGTCAGGTAATAACCTATAACATTCTATATCCTCAACACAGCATGGAGGTATCACAACTCCAGCATAACAACTCTACATAAGGCCTAGAGGAAGATCATCTCTAGCCAAACACTAACCACATCACACTAGCATAGAGGAAAACCGTCTCCAGCAACAACGTACACATAACACTACTCTGTGGAGGAAAACCATCTCCACTCACACTATGTCCATCAGAGGTAGCATGGAGGAAAGAACCATCTTCAGGTAATCCTAACACACACCAAAGCACGGAGGAAGAACCATCTCCAACTATACCTATTTCGTACTAGCAACCAGATCTAACAGATCATATGCACATATCACAGCTAGCACGGAAGCACAATATATCACATAAGCCTATAACATGCACTCACCCAGAAGGCACTAAGATCTACTCGTGGATCCTATAGGTGCATCTAACTCAGTATAAAACTCTGGATAGTTCTTCTGGATACTATCCTTTGTCTCCCAGGTAGCCTCATCTGGTCCTCGTCTAGACCACTGTATCCTCAACATAGGAATATCCTTCGAACACAGGCGTCTCACACCTCGCTCTAGGACTACAATAGGGTGCTCTGCAAACGTGTGGTCCGGCTCAACCACCAGATTATCATAACTCATGATGTGCCTCGGATCTGGTATGTACTCCCGCAGCTGAGACACATGAAATACGGGGTGAACACCCTCTAGCCTCGGAGGCAAAGCTAATCTGTAAGCTGCTCATCCAACTCTATCTAGTATCTTGAAAGGACCAACATATCGGGGACTCAGCTTCACCTTTATGCCAAAACTTCTGACGCCTCGCGTCGGAGATACTCTCAACTAGACGTGAGCTCCTACCCTAAATTGTAGAGGTCGACGCCTCTTGTCTGCATACGACTTCTGGCAACTCTGTGCAGCCAGCATCCTCTCTCTGATCAGCGCTACTCGAGCCATATCATCCTGAATATGCTCTAGCGCTATCCCACTGATATTGCTAGGCTCATCCTAGCATAAAGGTGTACGACATCTACGCCCATACAGTTCCTCGTAAGGAGCCATCCCTATAGATGCATGCTAGTTGTTGTTGTATGAGAACTCAACAAGTGGGAGGTAATCAGACCATCTCTGTCCCCAATCTAACACACAATCTCGCAGCATGTCCTCTAAGGTTTGGATGGTCCTCTTTGACTGACCATCTGTTTGGGGGTGAAATGTAGTCGTGAAGTGCAGACTTGTTCCCAAAGCAGTCTGAATCTGCTGCCAGAATCTCGATGTAAATCGTCCATCACAATCAGAAACAATCGTCTTCGGTACCCCATGGAGTCTCACTATCTGTCTAGTGTACTCCTCAGATAATCTGCTCACGGGCCACGTCTCTTTGATGGGAATGAAACGTGCCGTCTTCGTCAATCTATCAACGACCACCCAGATGGCATCAAAGCTCCTACTAGTCTTCATCTCAGTCACAAAATCCATGGAGACGTCCTCCCACATCCACTACGGTACTGACAGTGGATGGAGCTCACCTCCAGGCCTGAAATGCTCTATCTTGACCTGCTGACAGGTCAAACACTGAGCCACAAATCTGGCTACATCGGGCTTCAACCCTCTCCACCAAAATGAACGTCTCACATCATGGTACATCTTACTCGTACCAGGGTGTACTGAGTAAGGTGTACAGTGAGCCTCCTGTAATATCCGTTGTCTCAGCTCTGCATCTAGAGGAACTCAAATACGATCGTGCCGCCTCATAACTTCATCTGCCCCAGTAGTGAACTAGGGTACCTCTTCACGAGACATCCTATCTCTGATCCTTGCCAAGGTCGGGCAGGTCCCCTGCTTCTGTTGGATCTCATCCAACAGACCAGGTAGAACCTCTAAAGTAAACAACTAGGCATCCTCATCAAGAAACTGGATGCCATCTCTAGCCAGGCTAGATCCCTCTGAAGCTAAGGATGTACAAGCATGTAGCACCATACAAGTAATGTCTCCAGGATGTACCCATTACTTAAGGCGTACCCATTACTCAAGGCGTCAGCTACCACATTCGCCTTGCCAGGATGATACAAAATCTCAAGATCAAAGTCCTTGATCAACTCAAGTCATCGGCGCTGACGGTTATTCAATTCCTGCTGCATGAAAATATACTTCAGACTCTTATGGTCTGTGAAGATCTGGCATGTAGCACCATACAAGTAATGTCTCCAGATCTTCAAAGCATGAACTACCGCTGCCAACTCCAGATCATGAGTCGGGTAGTTCTCGACATACGTCTTCAGCTGTCGAGACGCATATGCAATCACTATGCCCCTCTACATCAGCACATATCCCAAGCCCAGCTTGGATGCATCACTGTAGACAACAAAATCATCAGAACCCTCTGGTTGTGCCAAGACAGGAGCAGAAGTCAAACGCCTCTTCAACTCCTCAAAACTCTGAGCACACTGGTCGGTCCTTACAAATCTGGTAGTCTTCCTCAGAAGACTCATCAGTGGACGGGCAATCATAGAAAATCCCTCCACAAAGCGTTTGTAATAACCGGCTAAGCCAAGAAAGCTAAGCACTTCCTTGATGTTCGTCGGTGTCGTCCATGTAGCAACACACTCGATCTTCGCCGGGTCTACCATAATCTCGTCGGCAGATACGATGTGCCCGAGAAATGCAACCTCTAACATCCAAAACTCACACTTAGAGAGCTTGGCATACAACTCTCTATCCCTCAAAATCTACAAAACTGTCCTCAAGTGTCCCGCATGCTCCTCTCTACTACGAGAATACACCAGAATATCATCAACGAAGACCACCACAAACTGATCCAGGAAGTCGATGAAGATGTTGTTCATCAACTCCATGAAAACTGTTGGGGCATTCGCCAGCCCGAATGGCATCACCACAAACTCGTAGTGTCCGTAACGGGTACGAAATGCCGTCCTATGCATATCCTGCTCTCTCACCCTCAGCTGGTGATATCCGGACAACAAGTCAATCCTGGAGAAGACTCTCGCTCCCTGCAATTGATCAAGTAGATCATCCATACAAGGTAGTGGATACCTATTCTTGATGGTCACCTTGTTCAGCTCTCTGTAATCTATGCACAATCTCAATGATCTGTCCTTCTTCTGTACGAAGAGGACCGGTGCACCCCATGGTGAAACGCTAGGGCGTATAAAGCCCTTCTCAGCCAACTCCTCGAGTTGCTTCTTCAGCTCCAACATCTCGACAGGTGCCATACGGTATGGGGCGTTCGAGATGGGTCTCGTGCCAGGCTCTAAGTCAATTCCAAAATCTACGCTCCTCTGAGGTGGCAAGCTAGATGGCTCTGCAAATACGTTTGTAAACTCACAGACCACGGGTATGTCCTTTAAAGCTACACTATCTCCATCCTTCATGGCGTAGCACCAGAAGGCATCACATCCCTGTGCCATCAGTCTAGTTGCTCGTACAGCACTGATGACAGATCCTATCTTCCCAAGGTCCCAACCCCGGAAGACCTCTATCGGACCTAAGTCGGTAGAGACTGTAACAGTTCTCTTACCCACATCTAACACCACAAGGTGTCTACGCATCCAATCCATACCTAATATGACTTCTTCATGCATCAAAGGCATGATAAGAAGTCAACAAGTAGTACACGAGTCCCTAAGTGTAGGGGACAACTACGTATCTCCTCCTGAGTACCTCCGACCCTACTACCATCAGGTAACCCTATAGTAAAGGGTGCCCCCTCTATGGTAGACAAACTCAAACGCTCAACACATGAAGCATAAATAAATGAATACATAGCACTCGTATCAAATAAAACTCTAACAGGTAAACCATTTAATAAAATGGTACCTGTAGCAGCTGGTGCTGGCGGCTCCTCAGCACTCCTCAACTCAAAAACTCTGCCACGAGCTCCTCGGGCATCATTGGTACCAACCTCTCTACCTCTACCTCTACCTCTACTCGGTCTTGGAGCTGAACCTTGAGTAGCAGGCGTGTCTAGGACTCTCTAATGTCCCTACGTTTTGCCCTGACGGCAAAACGTAGCTCTGTGTCCTGGCTTCCCACACGAGAAGCAAGTCAGTGGTGCTCTGGTGCAATCAGTCTTCACATGCCCATAGGCCCCGCAGTTGTAACTCTGCCGGCCTCTCTCAACTGTTTGTGCAGAAATTGGAATACTCGAGCAACCTTGAGTCTGACCTCGTGCGGATCCAGATGCTCCTGCACCAGTAGGTGCGGTACACTGTCTCTTCTCAGACCGTCCTATTTGAGATGTCCTCTAGCTTTTTCTCTCTCTCTCATAGGCAGAGGCCCGATCCTGGTAGTCTGCCAATGAGTCACAGTGAAATCCCGCCATCTATGAGCGTGTGCTCTCCCTCAGACAACGGGCAAAAAGGTACACATGCTGGTCCTCAGATGGTGTAGCTGGACCCAGCAATGCTAACTCAATCTGAAAGTGGCAAATGGTGTCAGTAATGGGTACATCCTCAAAACCCGCCTCCATGAAGTCCTGTAGTTTCTCCCTCCTTAGTGAGGCAGGGCAGAACGGCTCTCTTAACATAGTTCTGATCTGCTCATTGGTGGTGACTCGGGCACTAACTGTCCTCCACCACTGATGTGCCAGGTCACGGAATAGAGAGTGTACTAGCTCTATTCGTCTGTCCTCTGGGCAATGAATAGACTCTAAAGCTGAGTCTACATGCCCAATCCACACCTCAGTCTCTAGGCCGATCTCCCCAAAGAAGTGTGGTACTTCCTGCTGGTGGAATGCCTTCAACCAGGTATCTGGTCGAGGCCCTCTAGTCTTCTCCACAACTCGAGTTAGCTCAACTACACGAACTGGTGCAGTTGGCACCTGAGTAGCTCCATGGGATCTGCCAGATGATCCCTCATGCTCTAGCAGATCTGATGCTCATCTGCCCGCTCTAATGGCCTCCTCAAAATGCCGAAGGTAATCTTTGAACTCTGATCCGCCCATAGAAACACGGTATGAGCCATCAGACTGGCCTGGATAGGTCTACTGTCTCCTAGACCCACCACTCCTCGTATTTGGAACTACACTCTCACCAACTTCCTCATGAACCTCCTTCACCACTGGTGGATCTACAGCAGGAGCTGGTCCCTATCCTATCCCTCTTGGAGGAAGAGGTGGTCTACCTGTACCTCTGCCTACAGCAGCGGTAGCTCTAGTCCGAGCCATCTGCGGGGTATGCATACCTAACATATAAGGCTCTATACAGGCCATATGTATAGATATATATACTTAATAATACATGCACATACACATCACATAAGAGGTATTTATATATATATATATATATATATATATATATATATATATATATATATATATATATATATATATATCTATATTGTCGAGATCCTCAGATGGGTGACGACTTCTGTACACACTATCCCAAAACATCTGTACTCGCTTTAAAACCAAAACCTTTGAAAAATCAGCCCCCATGTGGATTCTGTTTATTTATCCACTCTACCTTTATTGCAGATAGCAAGTGCCATTGTTGTCAACCTAGGCTCTGATACCAACTTTGTAACACCCCGAATCCGCGGGACTCGGGATGCTACATTGGGCTAGGATCTCACAATGGATCTTGACCCTAGCCTGACAACAAGTTCACTGGATCTTACAACAAGGCACAAGTAGAGTAAAAACAAATACATAAAAGTTGTATGATACACAAAAGAGTTTACAAACTCAAAGCCGAGTACAAAACCATAACAACAACAACATCTGATACAAAAGATCCCAACCCACGCATCCTAATGTATAGAAGTCCTCGGCTGGTCACACCATCTGGCTCACTCTGCAGATCATCCACAACACGGTATACACCGTTAGCTACAGCAATAGATAAGCATGATAGTAATAGCACAAACACATAACAACATCTCTTACATGTAATGTCACACACAATTATTTATTATCTTTAATTATGTTATTCTATTACTAATTCTACTTCTTTTGTAACACGAGGAGCCTAAAGAACCCCGTCTCTTCCCCCTTTAACCCAGTTGTTGCATGGGGATCTATCTCCCCCCTGAGCTACTGGCTTCCGAGCACCTCCTTCCACTCTCGGCGAGCTTCAAACAAGTGGTTACCGCCCGTTATAATACACTTGGGCCAAATAAATGTAATATAAGGTCGTCCTAGTCCGGTTTAGGTTATAAATGCACAATCATATGAACACACACAACCATCACAATCATACAAATCAATAACTGAACACTAAGTAAGTCATATGGACTTACTTGATACACTCGTATCCTCTACCACGTCACAGCTTCCCCTTAGGGAAGAAACCAACGCCTACAAGAGCAAGGCACACAATATCAAAACTTGGAAGGGTTAGGAGACTCATCTCAATAACAAAAACCAACCTCAAGATCATAACAAGTTCACATATACCTATGGCATAACCTCAACATCAACACAAGTGCCTAAGGCACATCTCTATCATACAACTCATCCCAACCATCCTATCCTAGCTAACAACTAAGCCAAGGTCAAAGGAAAGGAAGGTAGGAAGACATACCAACAAGGTATGCACTAACATAAGAAAGAACACACGACTGGTCCAGTGAGGCGCAGGGGTGGCTCACCAAAGGCGCAGGGGCGGCTCTACACCAGGCGCAGGTGCGGCTCAGAACAGGTGCAGGGGCGGCCAACTGTGTAGAGAGTTGGTCCCAACTTCTATTCGACCCGTTTCTCGATTCTCTTCACGTCTTCATCATACCACAACAACACATATGCACATATACACATATATGATCATCAAAGCGTCCATGAAAGATCCAAAACAAGTCCAAGCTTGTGATTCATAATCTAAAGAGAAAGATAAGAAGCAAAGGAGAAGGAAGAAAGAAAGATGAAGAGAAAAGCTTACTACACAAGCCTAGGCTGCAACTAAGGAGCATCAACACATCTCACAGCCTTGACACAACAACAACACTCTCAACAACATCCACAAGAGCATCCAAGGCCAAGATCACCTCCAAACTCTCAAGAACTCACTCACACAAGCAAGGAGAGATCAAAGAAGATCAAAGGAGAAGAAAGGAGAAGAGGAAGAACATGGAGGGGATGAAGAAGCTGGAATGAGGTAGCAAACCCTTCATCTGAAGTCTAAGGAGGCTTATAAGAGAAGGTAGCCGTAAAGCACGGTCAAGAGTCAACAAAAGCGGCTGCACTAGCCACAGGGCCGTAGGGGCGGCTAGCCTAAGGCGCGGGGGCGCCTAGACGCAGGGGCGGCTTCCCTAGTCCGCTGGGGCGGCTGACTTGGTCAAGCTAAGACACACTCTAGCTCAACTAGGCTCCTAAGACTATGGCTCTTACACCTTCTTTCCTGCAAAGCATCTACAACACGGTATGAAACGTTAGCTAACAATTCATATATAAGATCATGCATAAGCACATACACACATCAGAATAACAATAAACACCAAGCATGCTATCACACATTTCCCATTTAATTATCTTTATAATGTCATACATTCACATTTCATAGACCATTGATAACACGATTTATGACGTTAGTTTAGGCACTCATTTAGATAGTTTTTCCGCTCATTCATGCATGGTTTGCACTAGTTTGTGACGATTTGCACTTAATTCATGTATGTTGTCGAGATAGACGTCTACACAGACTTTTGCATGTTTTGTAGGTATTTTGGGAGCTTTTGGAGCTTAATCGATACATTCGAGGATCGTTCCTCGTGATGACACACTTCCGGACACATTGGGAAGCAAGTTAGGAGCAAGGGAGAACATATGGGACCTTGTTGGTGCATGCCTTGCACCAACTCGTGGCTTGATGATCCATAGAAGTCTGAATCACCAAAACCACGGCCACTAGGACTTCCACGGGCGTGGAAATAGGCCGTGGTTCTCCCTGCACAGTTGTGACAGCTGTCCCACGATCTCCATAACCGACCCTGCCCTTGATGGTGTATAAGAAGTGGTCCTGCAGGTTGTTGAGGGCAGACCCCCATCATTCAATTCTCTCCCACACTCTGACACAACACACCATTGAATTGGAGCTACTCTTGGAGGAGAAGGAACACTCTCATTTGGAGAAGAAGAAGAAGCACACTAGTTTGATAGTTTTTATAGTTTTTGAGTGTTTTTGAGTGAGTTTTGTTGAAGACATTTGCTAGGGTTGTAAGAAATGATTCGAACCTTCCCTTTAAGGGTTGTAAGTCCTTCTTGACTTTGATTCAGCTTGTTTTTCTTATCCTACTTGTTTCGTTTCTCTTTCATTTCATACTCTTGCTAATGGATGCCATGACTGTATGCTTGTTGAGTTTGATTATAATGATACATGTTGTTGGCTAAATAGATGCGATTCTAGGGTAAGGGAATGATGGTTATGGCTTGGACTATGATAGAATAGACTTAAATGAATCTTTGGATGATTTACTTTCTCGTACTTGAGTGCTGTTAGAAATCACGGTCTGTTCTAGCCAGACCACGGCCGTGGTTCTTAGGAACTGACCGTGATTTGCTTTTGTTTATTTTAAATGATAAATCTGCATGTTAGGATGTTATATTGTTGAAATCCTAATGTTTATTAAGCTTAATCTAGCCTAGGGTGACCTAATGCTAGCAATCTAAGTGAGGGAAGAGACCTAGCCTGTGAATTCCGATCTTAGGTACCATAGAGGATGAACTCTAGGTAGTAGTGAGCCTCATAAGCCGCTATTGTATTGAGTGTGCTAGGATTGATTTTTAGGACTTGCCTTCCCGAGACTTACCCGGTAAGAAGAGGTTAGATCCCTAGATAGCAATCCAGTTTGTGTAGATTTTCCAACCCTAGGCTCCTAGAGACTTACCCGGAAATAGGACCTTAGTTGCGGGATTAGTGGATCATGAGACCTACCCGGTGATTGGTTCCATTTGAGAAACACCCTTTCCCAACATACTATAGTTGATCCAAGGAATGATTAGAAGCTTGAGTCCAATGCCATAACCGGAACTCCTAACCCGTAGAATCCGCTTTTCTCTCTTTGATTACCTATCTCGTGTTTGTGTTTGCTTATGTGTGTTGGTAGCTTAGTAGTTTGTTGATTCTTGCATGATTTGTGAACCTTGATTGATCACCATAAAACCAATCCAAAAACATTGAGATTTTCATTTCTTTATTCCTTTCTCTTTTCTTAGCCTAGATCAACACTATCCTTAGTCACTATTTGTTTTAATTTCACCTTAGTCTTTGTGTTCGACCTCGGAATACTATCCTTACTACAAAACGACCCATACACTGTGGGTTCGCTAGGAGTTAGGAAAAATATATCGAGTTATAATTTTAAGTCTTTTGAATGTCACAACCGAGAAGGAGCTATTGGCGGTTGTATATGCTTTCGAGAAGTTTCGTTCTTACCTAGTAGGGGCGAAGGTCATTGTCTACACCGACGATGCAGCCATACATTACTTACTTGCTAAGAAGGATGCAAAGCCTTGCCTTATCCGATGGATTCTCTTGCTTCAAGAATTTGACCTAGAGATCCGCGATCAGAAGGGGTCCGAAAATTCTGTTGCGGACCACCTCAGCCGGCTACCTCCCTCTTTACGCGAGAAGGACGACCCACCCATAGACGATTCATTCCCCGATGAGCACTTGCACTTGTTGGAGCGTTTGATAGATTTCCTTACCTCACCCCATGATGACGGTGAAGTATGGGGTGAGGATACCTACCACCTTGTTTAGAGACATCATACGGTCCAGCAAGCGACCTTAAATCAAGCGCTTCTTGGGAAGCAACCCAAGGTATTGCTTTCTTTTCCCTTTTTCTAGTCTAGCTTTAGATAGTTGGCTTTTGCTTTGCTTTGTTTTGTTTTTGGCGTCCTAGACAGACAACAGGTGACATCTAAGGAAGGAATACAACCCAGGAGCACAACTGGAAGGACAGAAGTTCGAGAATTTGAGAAGACGGAGTTTGACTGAGACACATCTCGGTTGCTATCACGGCACCTCGACCGAGATGATTCTTGAGCAACCGAGGCGATTAGGGTTTCTGAAGATCCACCTCGGTCCATACACCTCGGTCCAGTCGAGACCATCTTGACCGAGGTGACAGCAGTTCCAAAAAAGGGTATAAAAGGGGCTGAAGATTTCTCTCTCCTCTATTTACCCTCTTCTCGACCGCGGCGCATATCTCACCTCGCTCCTCCGTTCTTCGCTCGTTTTCGACGATTCTTGCTTCTAAATTGAGAGGAAAGTGTAGAGGATCGTATTGAAAGCACTAATCTGCAGAAACAACGAGCCGAATCGACTAAATCGGGGTAGAAATCGAAAAAAACCCTAACTTCGTCTTTCTCCACTGTTTCCTTTCGATTTGGGCTCTGGTTGCCCCTGCATTTGCTGAGAAAAAGATTAAGTACCCCATAGGAACCTTTGGTAGTGATTTTGGGGGAAAAGAACTGGATTTTTGAGGGAATCGATCGAACAACTCTTCGCCTCGGTCCAGTCGGCCTGCGCCTCGACCGAGGTGTTCTACAGGGTTGTCAGAGCAACCGAGGTGACCTGCCAGATTAAAGAAAGATGAGTTCTGAGAGACAGTTGGTCCTAAGGGACAAATCTTCTCCTTCTTCTTCCTCCCGCCGTACTAGACTGGTGATCCACGAGCGACACCAGGTCGATTATGACCGCATAGCGGCCCGTCCAGTGATTGCACCCTGCTTCTTGGACATTTCAGCTTTTGACTGCCTCTATGTCGATGATGATTTGAGGCGTATGATTTATGCCGTTGGGCTGGAGCAGTTCACAAAGATTAGAGCCCCGGCATACTTGGAGCCGACCCTGGAGTTTGTCAGCTCCTTCACTTACTTGCCCACCGAGCGGGCCGTGAAGTACCGGTTGAAGAACCGGAACTACTTGGTTCCTTTAGATCACTGGCGGGATATCTTTGGCTTCCCGATCCCGACTGTTGCTGATTTTCCCTCCCGAGCTGTAGCTAGGGAGTTCTGGGGACAGATAGCTCACGTGGTTGAGCATGTTGACAGATGGAGACCTGGAGATTCTAGGGAGAGGATTATATTCCATCTCGCTTTTAGACTGGCCCACAGGATTTTCAGTGAGACTCTTCTGGCGCGTATTGAGACTCCCCTGAAGGTCAGACAGGGCGAGCTTCTTAGTTTATACTGCATGGTGACCGGAGGAGTTCCGGACTTTGGATTGATGCTAGTAGAGGATCTGCATAGATCAAGGCAAAGGCAAGGGCGACATCTACTGTGGAGGTATTGTGACTCATATAGCGAGTTGCATGGATATGAACCTCAGTGCTTGTACCATGGTGGCGGCTGCCAAGCCGCTTGGACTTCAGGAGATGATCACTCGGAGGATACTAGTTTCCCGAGGACTCACTACGCCATATGTGGTGATGTCATGGGAGCCGACTGCACCGCAGGGGATCAGATGGTCAGCTCAGTTCTCCGTGTTTGATCCACATTACTGGTAGACTGCGTGGATCCCATTTATGGACGATGCTAGAGAGGTGGCAGCTACAGCAGCTCAGGGGCCAGCTGAGGAGGACGAGGCCGAGGATGATGATGATGATGATGTTGCTGAGGATAGTGGTGTTCTTATAGATATGGGCACGGATACTGCTGGGACTAGTGCACCGGTCATTGATTTAGACGATGACGAGACTGAGGAGGAGCCGGCTGCATCACCAGTACGCCCTACTAGGCGCAAGGTATGCAGGTAGAGGGATCCAGATGCTCACCGTCGGATCGATGATCTGACAGATCAGATGATAGATTATTATTATTATTATTGTTATTGTTATTATCATTGTTATTATTATTATTATTGTTATCATTTCTATTATTACTATTATTATCATCATTATAATTATTATCATTATCATTATTATCATTATCATTATCATTATCATTATTATTATTATGATTATTATTATCATTATTATTATCATCATTATTATTATTATGGTGGATATATATAATATCGAAGCGAAAACATATTACACGACGTTGGATGGGAGCCGACTAACAAGTTGGGCTCCGCATCCTTTTTGAATGGCAAACGCAATCCTAGTTAAAATAAAGCAAGTACTTCTACTATATCAGGGGCGCCCTTTAGCAACCAAGCGCAATCTTTTAGGTAGCTCCACTGCCTCATCACTCAAATCACCAAACGTGGAAATGGAAAAGAGGAGAAAATTATATCTCTTGGAGCTATAAACGTCAACATACTTCTTTCTCTTGTAATCCACAGTGACCCTCACAACTTTAACTGGGATGAAGCTAGATAAGCTGGATGAATAGAAAGGTGAGGTACTAGTGATGTCGACACATGCGTCTTTGCCTTGAAACCAATTATAGAAAAGGATGTCGGCAGGGCGGAGCTCCCCACCATCTCCATCAAACATACCAGTAGGGGCCTCCTTCCGAACAAAAATACCTATCTTGAGACACTCATCAAAAATGGCATCACGTACCATGTTATGCCGGTGCTTAATGCCAACTTCTGCAGCACAAGAGAGATCATGGTCTCCCCAAGCGTCCAAAATGCCCTTCTCACATGCAGGGCACTTGGAACCCTCTCTAAACATACAACAGTCCGAAAGGTGGTCGGGTTAATAACCTGACCAATACCAGAAACCGGGACAGCTTTAAGCCATTGCTGAGCCAAAGGTAATCTCACGTTTTCAACTAAGGCCTTCTGCCTAATCGAAAGGTCAAAGTCCTGCATAAAATACTTATTCACGATATTGTAATAACATCCAGCCAATTTCTTCATTAAATGGGAGGATGGGCGTATCAAACTCATGTCCAAGTCGTAATCCTTACAGAAGTTCACCCAAGTAGAAACAACCAACTCAAAAGCAACACCATCGCTTGAAAAACCAAAAAGTCTCAAGATTTGATCCTGCAAGCCACGGGTCTGAGATCTCGATGCTAGGAAGGCAAAATGTAGCGTATCAGCACAAGAGAGAATTTCTAGCCCTCTATCACTAATCGGCAAAGTAGAAAGATGCCACTGAAGGGGGCCAAATCATTCCCCTCCAGCGGTAACAATCTGCTCGACCAAACAGTGCAAGGCGTGATTAAAGACACTCATAGCCTCAGAAAAATGAGAGGGGAGCAGTCCACATCGTGAAGTAAAGACAAGACACCCCAGAACAGACCCGGAGAAGTAATAACTCGCATTGAGGGTCCTCCAATCTCATAATAGCCTCCATCAAGGACTTGGTTTTCTCAACCCTCGTCAAAGCCACCACCCAAAAGCTTGACACCATCAAGCAGCCTAGCAATATGCTCGGGAAAAATAGCCAACTCACTACTGCACGGATCCACCATTGGGCAAAAGATCTCCGTTTTACCGATGTTAAGGTGAAGCGCCTTAATCACCATCAAGGTATCACCAATTAACGTCCCATCGCCGAGATATCACACATTAAGCTTCAACCGGCAACTCTCCGAAATATTTCGGATAAGGGGATGAAGAACAAGCGAGAAAAGCAACAGGCCATGAGGGTCCCCCAATTGAACACCTTGGCAAGAATACAAAACATGCTCCCCATAGTAGAGGCGGGTAGGTCGAGCATAATAAAACTCAACCCAAGAAGAGATAGCAGGGCAACTGACGGATTTGAGAAATCATGGCACTGCGGTCAACCAAATAAAAAGCATTTCGAAAATCAACCAAAAGCATGGAAAGACTATCATCCCCTCCCTGAGATTCCACTAACCGATTTACCACATGCAAAACCGCTTCACCACCACCAGACACACAAACCCCAAACTGAGCACCCTCGAAATAAGGTCCAAGAGACTTACCGATTGTAGAGGCATCAACTTTAGAAATCAAACGCCTCCAAATAGATCCAACTGTGATGGAGCGAATACCGCCTCCCGGTTTAAAGAGAGGCGTGAGCGGGGCACTTGCAATGTATTCGCTAAGGGAGGCCGGACAACGTCCACAAAGAAATAGGTTGACAACACTAGAAACCGACTCAATCAGCTTGTCAGCAATAGCAACGGCCCCTCTACTAATGGCATCCAACAAATTTTGGGCACGCAAGCAATCCCTACCACTGAGGTACCCTTAGGAAAACTCTTAATCCTACCAAGTACCAAACTCTTGTTAACTTGCAAAGAAACTCCGGAGCTGACCGGCGGAGGCAAGTAAGGTGGTGGGAAAACAGGGTGCACGTCTAAAAGTCCAAGAAAAGCCTCCTCAGACGGAGGAGCAATACCTGATGATGTGAGAATACGCATAGCAGCCGCAAAATGACCATCATTGACTTTTCTCATACATTGCCTCATATTAACCTCTTCTTGTCTAATGTCCGCATCCAAAGGACGGGAATCAAACTCAGGAGACAACAACTCATCAACAAGGTAACTAATACCTTCAGGCTCCTTCCACAACTGAATAGCTCTACCGATGCTCTCAGTTTGAAAACTCAACTTCAAACTTGACCGGTTTCAGAATAAGACTTGGGTTTATACCGATGAAGGATATAAAATAAAGAGATAAACCCACGTGAACAAACAAGAGGGATAAAAAAGAACACAATCAAGGGCGCCTTTGAAAACCATACAAATTGTTGACATGAATTATTACCTATATTTAGACATGTATTTATGTAGATTTGCCCTTTATCTTGCATGCATAGACATACATTCATGGCATTTATGGTTATATTCACCTACTTTGCGAGCATAGAGGTCTACACAGAGTTTTATTACAGTTGTAGGTAATTTGGCGAATTATGGAGCGAAATGGCACATTTATGGATTAAGCCTTGAAGCGGGACAAAAAGGAGCATAAAAGGAACTTAGGACGCGCCAAAGTATCTTTTGATACCGTCTGACGCGCCAAAGTATCTTTTGATACCGTCTGACGCGCCAAAGTATCTTCTGATACCGTCTGACGCGCCAAAGTATTCTCTGATACCTTCTGACGCTGCCCAAAGTATTTTCTGATACCAGCGGGCTCGACTTCTTTTCAGCCCAAATATTTAGGGTTTCATCTTTAAACCCTAGGTTGATCCCTACAAATATTCAAGAGCCTTCTACATTGAAAGGGAGCCAAAATGTCCAAAAGGGGAGACTTAGAGGGAGAAGAAATCTCCAACTTGGAGACCTAGGACGGTGATAGACCTAGGGGGACCTCGCAGCGGGAAAGATTTACGCATTTGAGAGAGATTGAAGATTCTTGGAAGGAGATTGAAGGGAAAGTGTCGGGAAGTCAATCTCTGTCATTAGTGTGAGATCCTTTGTTTCCTTTGCGATTCTTGTGGTTTGTGAACACATTACTGAGTATTTTGAGAGATATTTTGATTGGATTTGAAATTTTTGTACAGATTTGGAGATTATTGAGTTTTTATTCAAAGTTCGGGTTTATTTGATTTATTCATTCAATCTCAATTTTGATTTGCTTTTGAAAATGGTTGGCTAAAACCTTTGTGATTATGGGGAGAATAGTTGATGATTGAGGCTTTAGATGATGATAGACTGAACTCATTTAACCATTTGGACCCTGAGAGTTTAGATTTTAACTTTGCGACAAACAGAAAAATCGCCTTGTTCTTCAGGAAAATCGGACGATTTTCTTAAGATCTTGTCGATTTATTCCCATGACGATCTTCAATTGATTTATTCTTTAACTAAAGTTAATCCTTGCCTAAGTCCCAAACTTGCTTAACCTTTTTAACCTCTATTTAAGTGTTTGAAAAGACTTCATCATTGATTCAACATTTAATAGATTAAGATTGTAAGATTTGGGTAATAGAGAGACTCAACATCCTTTATTAAGGTTTTAAGTGTGCTTTCTATCTTTACCTTGGAAAGTCACATCCTGGGGTTTTGGGTAGTTAGTTTGAGTGTTATTCTTATCCCTAGACCTTTCTATATTTCAGCCTCAACAACCCTTATAGAGAGAGCCTTTGGATTAGAGAAATAGGTTTCGGAACTTCACCGTATGATATCTACCTTTGAACCACATAACCTTGGCAATATAAACTCTGTCCTTGATCTTTAGAAGTGTCTTGAATCGAAAGCCGTAGTCGGATACTTGAATCCTTGGAATCATTTACCTCCTTTATTAATCACAAAAGCTTTTGCACTTTGTTAGAATTGAAATCGATTTTATTCTCACCAAATCCCTGAGTTCGACTCTGGAATTTCTTGCCTTACTACAGCTGATCCGTACACTGCGGGTTCGCTTTTGCTTCAGTTCTAAATATAAATTTAAGACTTTGACGCACACACTTTTGAGCGAACAAGTTTTTGGCGCCGTTGCCCGGGATTTGGTCTAGGCCAAATTCGGCTCTCGGTTGTCGGGCTTGGGAGCTTTTGCCTTTTCTTTTAATCTTTTGGTATGAGTTTTTGAGTTTTTCAGGTTTTCCAATGGCTGGATGGAGCTATGAACCTACAGTTGATCCAGCCTAGATAGCATGGCAAGGTGCTAGGGCGGAACATTATGAATATTTGGAAGAGAAATACGCCTTTCATTTGTTGGACAGTGAAAGATAAAGAGATGAAGTCATTGAGGATGAGCTTGCCTATTGGGATGAGCTTAATCCCCCTCATACGTTTTATGAGCAAGGAGACATCTCTTATATGCCTCAAGTGCAACCTCCACAACAAACCTCCGAGGATCGGATGTTGATGATGCTGGAAGAGGTGTTAAGAAGGATGAAAGAGATGGAAGACAAGATAAATGCTATTTCAAAGGCTCATAGAGCTTTGGAAAATCATTTATCCAGCGAGGAAGAATTCAAGTCTTAAGCCTTCCTCCTATTGAACTTGAAGTCCCTCTTGAAGTCCTCAGTGAAGAAGAGGAAGGAGTGGAGAACCTTGGCCAAATTACTAAAACTATTGCCAAGGTTGAAGAGGATCCAGTTGAGTTGGGAGATATTTCATGTGTGGATCATTATCCCACCATGAAACTTGTCCCAAGTTCTGAAACACTTCACAAGGTACTTTCTATTACTCCCTTTGAAATTCTTATTAAAATTTCTAATTTTTTCAGGAATGCACCGGAGAGTTGGAGGTCTCTTCCAAAAGAACCTTCTAAGGTGAAGATGAAACCTCCATTAAAATTGCTGAAAGAAGATGCTCCTTGGACTACAAGGAGTAAATTTGGCAAGTGCTTCAACGCTAATGCTATTAAGTGTTTCTTGTTCAAGTATGGGGTCATTCACATGACGAATACCATACATCATCCCCAAGCTGGAGATGGGGAAGGTAGGAGGATTGTCGAGAAACTGATTTCTCAATCTAGGAAAGGATGGGACGCAAGGCTGAATTACGTCCCATTAAAGTATAGGAAATCTAGAAGGATTCCGGTGAGAATCAAACCGTACAAGCTTGTACGTGGGAGATCTTACCACTTGCCGGTGAAATTAGGAACCGGAACCTTTTTTGAGGAATTATATGATGAGTTTGATGAGCAATCCAAGATGTTCAAGGTGCATTGAGTCATCTATGGAGATAGGTCCAGCTAGCAACGTTAAACCAATCGCTTCTTGTGTAACACCCCAAATTCTGAGAACTCGGGGAGCTACTGGTTAGGACCTCACAATGGGTCCCGACCTTAGTTTGACAACAATGTTACTAGGATCTTACAACAAGACACAAAAGTATTTAAAACATTTGAAAACTTTAAACAATATATACATGGAGAATATGTATCAGCCTTACAAAGTAAATGTACTAAAACAACGCATATGAAGAACAAAAGACATCCCCGTCCCTAACTAAAAGAGTATGTGGACCCGTCTGACCATTCCGTCCGGATCTCTCTACAACTGTCTTAACCTGCAAGGCATCTACAAGCGGTATAAAACCGTTAGCTAACCTTCTATGCATAAGTATAAAGGTAAAAGCACAATCACACATCAGACACAATCAACATGCAACAATTAATTCTTTTATTATCTTTAATTAGGTGATATGTCATTACTAATGAACTTATTTTGTGACACGAGAGATTCCAAACCTCGCCCCTGTCCCGTTTACCAACGCAGAATGGTACAAATGCATTTGACCGTCTACCTGACTGGGTTGGTCGCAGGGAACCTCCTAGACTCTCGCAAGAGCTAGGCAGATGATGTCACGACCCGTAATCATACACTTGGGTCAATTACGTAAATAATAAAGTCGGCGTAATCCGGTTTCGTTGTTTATCATGACTAACAAACACCACTCATAAACATTACACACATACAAGAAGCCAGCTAAGTAAGTCTGTGGACTTACCTGAATCAGATCTCGACTCTCTTAATCACAACTCAATCTGTAACTGTATAACTCGGTTGCCTTTCAAAGGTGGCAAGTGTGTCAGCACACTTTCTAGGTAATTAGAAGTCTAAGACTTCTAAGATAGTAGATCTTATTAGAACAGAATTTAATACAGTACCAATTTATGGTAAAAATGACTATTTTACCCTTGATCCCAAAACTTCCAAAAATTCCATAATTCATGCCTAAACTCTTGTTTGAGACTACTGTTCTATTTTAGGCATGAATTATGGAATTTTTGGAAGTTTTGGGATCAACACAGTTTCAAGCTTGACTGATCAACACAGTTTCTGGAAATTCAGCAAACACTTAACAAAACAGCACACTGTCTTAACTTTGAAAAATCATAACTCCTAAACCACTCGCGGGATTTATTCCAAATTTTGATATGTTCTACTAAAACATACCAACTGTATCATATCCAAAATTCAAGTCCAATAGAGATCAAAAGCATATTCAAAACTATCTCACAAAACAGCATCACATGCTGTTTTTCCCAACACTCAGCACAATTATAAAAACTACATGAGGAATCAGATTTGCAACATCATAACTCTCAAACCAAAACTCTGATTCTTCCCAAATTTTAGGATGATCTACTATCTACTATTGACTACAACATATCCAAAATTCAGCCAAAACGAAGAAGTCTAAGTTACCCGAATCTTGACCCGACGTTGAATGTATGTCACTTCCGAAAACTCAGGAAAACGCTTGAATCTGTACAACTCACTTATGGTTGTTTTGGGTAGGTTTAAAAACGGAACTAGTACACGTTAGGCAAGGGAAAGGTGGACTGAAATGTAGTGTAGCAAGGGGTACAAGCCTTACCCGATTCCGAGACTCAAATGCACGGAAAAGAAGGTACCAAGGTTGCTGCTGAGTATGCGTTTTGCACAGAAGGGGAGAAGCCATGATCCCTGATTGCTCGAGGCTGCAGCAGCAAGAATAAGGAGGTGGTTACTGTCCTTGGAGGTGCACCAGCAGCTCGGCGTTGTGCACTGCAGGGCTGGAGGAAAAGCCTCGTCTGCTGTTGTGTGAAGGATGGTACGATGGAGGAGTAGAGGAGAGCGTGAGGAAGAGCGTGAGGAGGAGCGGCGTCCGTCTGCTGCAGATGCGTAATCCCAGCCATGAAGGAAATCGTCTCTGTAGTTGCCTAGGGTTGCTGGATGTCTTCGTTTGCAAGAGCTGCTAGGGCTGGCGATCAAGGGAGTGGGCTGGCTAGGAGATGGGCTGAGTTGTTCTTGGGCTGGAGGCAAGGAAGGCTACGGCTGGCATGTATTAAGGGGTTGGGCTGCAATAAAACAAGAGAGAAAGATGGGCTGAAATAAGAGTCAAAATTATGTGGGCTGAGTTTGTCAAAACTTGTCAAAAACTCGTCATGGCTTTGTCAGGCCCATGCATGACTTCGTCACAGAGTTGTCGGGCTTCGTCATGACCTCGTCTCAACTCTGTCATGGTCTCGTCACAGTTTTGTCACATTCTCGTCTCAGCCTTGTCATGATCTCGTCTAAAGTCGTCGTTAAGGATTAATTATAAGAATTAGGGTTTGATATAATTCTATCATTTTATGTGAATTAAATTCTACATAAAATGATAAATAATTATAAGAATTAGGGTTTGATATAATTCTATCATTTTATGTGAATTAAATTCTACATAAAATGATAAAATTTTTGAAGAAAGAAATAGTAGATAGAATGGGAACCGTCAACGGATCGAAGTCCGAATTGATTCGGAATTAAATGGAATAAAAATTCCGGATATTACATCAGTACCCCCTTAAAATAAGTTTCGTCCCGAAACTTAGAACAAGGTACTTAATTAAATGACTTCCATAAATAATATAGTACGTCCTAGTCTCACTAAAATTTTTTTCGTTTCCTAAACTTCTCTAACCCTATCAACGCGTAACGAAAAACACTGGTCGTTAAATCAGATCCCCCTCAAAATAAGTTTTGTCCCGAAACTTAGGGCAAGACAATCGTGATCGGCCTTTAAGGCACCAAATGGGTGTGTTTGATCACTACACAAAAGTCTCGTCGTTTCCACATCTAAGTTTCCCGCACATCAAGATTACCAAAAACACACATCACTGTCTAAACACTCAATCATGAATTAAACACGCAGTCAAAAAATATCACACATCCAAGGTCAAGCCCTAACTCGTCACTCTCGAGGTTACAACTATCACTACATAGGTCTTTGAAAGGTTACGTCTCTTACTATCCCCAGTATCTTAGGTAGCATTATCAGCTTTTCATAAAACCACTAAATCTTAAATCTTTTCATGTATTTAGATCACAAGCGCTTGCTACCACGTTCTAGAGTGGTTACCGGATATCTCACCGGTATCATCTGGCTTAACTTTCTGATCCTCTAATATGATAACCTAACCCGTGTCTCGTAGGTGTCTCTCCACTGAAATTCTCAAACTCAGTTGCCAAACTTAGTCTCCGTGGAAAACTGAAGCTACCCTCTCCAATAAGGTGAGAAATACTAGTCCATCAGTCACTGTTAAACTGCTTTAAAACTTCCAATGGTCATCCTCTGTGTTCAGTTGGCGTTATAATACTATTTATAGGTCTATAATATATCGTTAGCTCAACCTTAGGCTTCTCACGCATTATCCAAGATCTTAAGTGACCCAGAACATGTCCGGAATGACGGTATTAGACACAAAGTGATCTCCTATCACCATATTTGATCATAACGACTCAATAATTTTTAGCATACCATCAGCAGTGCACTCTTTTATCCACAATGTTTACCAGCCCGATAGTATCGCTCTGACACAAACCGTAACTCGGATCCTTTCCGATATAACATTACACGTAAAATCTGCTCCGAGATTATGCTTTCTTTAAGCACGGTTACTGGGTTGTAAGTATACTCCTGTCGCTTCTCTTTCTTATGTATCTTTGACTTAGGATAGTAGTTACTCACTTTGAGCTTTCTAGTGCAGCCCATGCACAATACTTTTATTACATCATTAATTCTTTCCAAATCCATCTAGAAAACTCACTCTAGAGTATTCTATTAGTATAGAATTCCAAAACTACTTGTCTGGCAACATGTAACAAAGCCATCACTCTTTACTCGGATCAATAATAGGGTACGAGTCTCCTTCTATTACCTCTACATGCACATAAGTTTCCGTACAACATTTCCAGTCACTCACATAGCCTATCTCACATTTCTTCCAACTAGAATGCATTTTCCCAACTATCACCATCTTAAACACGACACGACATCCATCAGTACCCTTGAGCTTCTTGTTTGTGGGGTAGGACCCACCATGCTTCCGCTGCGCTACTCTACTTATCATGTTGTCACTCATTAATCCTAAGGACCTTTTCTGTAAGTATAAAATGATTGACCTCAAAACTCTTTCTTCCAATGACACCATGAGTCGTATACGGATGAAGTACCAAGTACCTTCTTTACTTGCCTTAAGAAAATAAAACAACAATTAAAAAACAACTTCTTCCGCTTACTTTCTAAATTCTTCTACCACGGATCCAAACTCTCTGACTTGACCGGAGTTTGATCTTAACTAGCCAAGAAGTAACATTTAAAATGTTTCTCTTGATACCTTTAATTCATCCAAGAAGGTTGTAGTTGCCTACTTGAGGGAATCCTCTAAGGCGTCGGTAAAGCTACTTCATAGATTCATAGTCATAAATAACTCTTCTTAACGGCACATAACTCGTCAATACCCAACAATACTTGCACGTCCTTTGTTGACATCGGTCAGTCTATAATTGACTTATCTCAATTTCATACCTCTACTGGTATTAAACTTTTGGTGCACATCACCTACTAGATTAATCCTTTTATCCTTATTTAGTTCGTCTTATCTTTCAATCTTTTCCTTCCTTTTGGACAACTCTCCATCTCAAGTCTCACTGTGCCATTCGCCTGACGTTAAAATTCGTTCCTAACACTCCACGATAGATGGTAAGCGTCTTGTAGTTCCGATGACTTTTAATTACCTCCCAATTGTATTCCCTTTACAGGGACCGTCTATGTTGATGACCTATGTTCTGTTATGAATGGCGGTTACCTTGGACTCTTGAGTCCACCACACGATTCTCACAAGCACAGGTTCCTTAATCGGTGTTGTTTGTAATATTTCCTTCTAAATCTCTATTGACTATGTTACATGGCTTCCATCCTTTCGATACTGGCATTGTGATTCCTTTTAGAATTCTTATCTTTAAAGAAGACAAAACGTCTCCAGGCTTGTAAAGTCTACCTTTCGCTCTTATATTAAGTTGTAAGTCTCCATTCCGTGTTAATTGTGATATGTCAAAATTTCCTTAGCTAGTAGGTAAACAGTTGCTCACAACAATCCTTTTATACTTCTTTAGTTCGTTCCACATTCCACCATTCCGCTTCTTATGGGCTAACTCCATTTCTCTAGTTCAATTGTGTCATTCATGTGACATAAATAGTCGTATCAAGTTTTCCACGATAGCTTGCAAGCGTCTTTGCAATTCTTATGGCCGTAATGATCATCCTCTTCCAGTTCCTCTTGCATGGACCGTCTGTGTTGATGGCTTAGGTCCCGTGATAATTGGGGTTAACCTGGACTCTCGAGTCCAGCAAGGTCGTTCTCCAATACACATTTCTTCATTGAAGTTAGTAGTAATATCGCCTTCATGAAACTCCGTTGACCCAGCTACATGCTTCCATTCTTTAGATATTGTGGTCGCGGTTTCTTTCAAACTTCTTATACCTCTGAGGAGGTCAAAACCTCCCCACACTTGTGGGGTCTACCTTTCCGCTTTTACACTCAATTGTAGGTCTTCACTCCGTGCACCTTAGATTCCCATACCCGGATTAACACTCTGTCTCTTCTGGTTTCTCAAGCCCATACTGGTCTATGGGGCATCCGCCTAGATTGCAATGTCCTTGATTCCGCAATCTTTGTTGTACTCAATTCTACTTGTCTCGTTCCAATATTGTTATCTCTACTCCGCACTTTTGTAGTCTCTTGCATAGTTCTTATAATTCATCTCTCGGCTTCATACGACCAAGTCCCTTGTATGACCTTCTATTTCTTCTATCTGAGTTGACTCGGGAATTCTTCCTCATTTGATTGTACTTAGTACTTATGGTCAAAATTATCTCCACATGTTTACTTCTTCGCCTATTAGTTCTTTCGATGGTTAACAAGGGTTACTAGGACGCCCATCCGAGTATAATACTTGATCCAAGGTCTGAGTCCTTTGTCTCGTGTTGAAAACTCTTCAAGTCTGCTACCGATTTATCATGAGGCGATAATCGCTTCATGATATCACAACTCAAGGATATATATAGCATGCATTAATACACATCATAATAAGTCTATATGCTAACTCATATCGATCCAAGTTGTAGAGATCCACGGAGAGCGATGGTGGTCCGACGTACTACTAACCCAACAACCCGACTATGCGCGTGTATAAAAACAGAAATCCATTTTGAAAATTTTAGACCCCTTTCGGGTTCTAGTTATTTTATACATTCGGTCTTTCAGAAGATTTCAAGTGCCATTGTTGTCAACCTGGCTCTGATACCAAATTGTAACACCCCAAATTCTGAGAACTCGGGGAGCTACTGGTTAGGGCCTCACAATGGGTCCCGACCTTAGTTTGACAACAATATTACTAGGATCTTACAACAAGACACAAAAGTATTTAAAACATTTGAAAACTTTAAACAATATATACATGGAGAATATGTATCAGCCTTACAAAGCAAAGGTACTAAAACGACGCATATGAAGAACAAAAGACATCCCCGTCCCCAACTCAATCTGTAAATATTAAAGTCGGCCAAATCCGGTTTCGCTGTTTATCATAACTAACAATCACCACTCATACACATTACACTCATACAAGAAGCCAGCTAAGTAAGTCCGTGGACTTACTTGAATCAGATCTCGACTCTCTTAATCACAACTCAATCTGTAACTGTATAACTCGGTTGCCTGTCAAAGGAGGCAAGTGTGTCAGCACACTTTCTAGGTAATTAGAAGACTAAGACTTCAAAGGTAGTAGATCCTATTAGAACAGAATTTAATACAGTACCAATTTATGGTAAAATGACTATTTTACCCTTGATCCCGAAAATTCCAAAAATTCCATAATTCATGCCTAAACTCTTATTTGAGACTAAAGAGTCATATTTTAACTCCTAAATATGAGTTTGGTTACAAACTGACAATTTACCCATTTTCCTATTTTCGGGAAGATCGTTAAGGTCCAACTTCGGCTTCAAATATAAAATTCGAATAATCTTATAAAAATTTTCAAATAATTCTCTAGATCATCTATGATATCTCATCTACTCCTAGGAGCAAGAATTTCCTAAAACTGTTCAACCATCACTTCTACAAAAATTTCCAAAGTTGGTTACAACACTTGAAATTTTTTATACTTAGCCAAAATCTGAGTATATTTTTCTAATTGTACAACAAGTTCACTTTAAGCCTCTATAACTCTAAATCCCACCGTTGGATTTATTCCAACTTTTGACATATTAACCTATGCATGACACTAAACAACATCCCAAAAACGGAACGGTGGATCTTATCTCTAAGGCATAGAAAAGTATGCTCAAACTTGACTGATCAACACAATTTCTGGAAATTCAGCAAACACTTAACAAAACAGCACACTGTCTTAACTTTGAAAAATCACAACTCCTAAACCACTCGCTGGATTTATTCCAAATTTTGATATGTTCTACTACAATATGCCAACTATATCATATCAAAAATTCAAGTCCAATAAAGATTAAAAGCCTATTCAAAACTATCTCACAAAACAGCATCACATGTTGTCCCAACACTCATTACAATTATAAAAACTGCATCAGGAATCAACTTTGCAACATCATAACTCTCAAACCATAGCTCCGATTCTTCATAAATTTTAGTATGATCTACTATATACTACTGACTACAACATATCCAAAATTCAGCCAAAACGAAAAAGTCTAACTTACCCAAATTCGGACCCGAAGTTGACTGTATGTCACTTCCGAAAACTCAGGAAAATGCTTGAATCTGTACAGCTCACTTATGGTTGTTCTGGGTAGGTTTGAAAACGGAACTAGTACACATTAGGCAAGGGAAAGGTGGACTGAAATGTAGTGTAGCAAGGGGTACACGCCTTACCCGATTCCGAGACTCGAATGCACGGAAAAAAAGGTACCAAGGTTGCTGTTGAGTATGTGTTTTGCACAGAAGGGGAGAAGTCATGGTCCCTGATTGCTCGAGGCTACAGCATCAAGAATAAGGAGGCGGTTACTGTCCTTGGAGGCGCACCAGCAGCTCGGCGTTGTGCACTGAAGGGCTGGAGGAAAAGCCTCGGCATCTGCTGTGTGAAGATGGTATGATGGAGGAGGAGAGGAGAGCGTGAGGAGGGCCGGCGTCCGTCTGCTGCAGATGCATAATCCCATCTATGAAGGAAATCGTCTTTGCAGTTGCCTAGGGTTGCTGGACGTCTTCGTTTGCAAGAGCTGCTAGGGCTGGTGATCAAGGGAGTGGGCTGGCTGGGAGATGGGTTGAGCTGTTGTTTGGCTGGAGGCAAGGAAGGTTGCGGCTGGCATGTATTAAGGAGTTGGGCTGCAATAAAACAAGAGAGAAAGATGGGCTGAAATAAGAGTCAAAATTATGTGGGCTGAGTTTGTCAAAACTTGTCAAAAACTCGTCATGGCTTTGTCTGGCCCATGCATGACTTCGTCACAGAATTGTCGGGCTTCGTCATGACCTCGTCTCAGCTCTGTCATGGTCTCGTCACAGGTTTGTCACATTCTCGTCTCAGCCTTGTCATGATCTCGTCTAAAGTCGTCGTTAAGGATTAATTATAAGAATTATGGTTTGATATAATTCTATCATTTATGTGAATTAAATTCTACATAAAATGATAAATAATTATAAGAATTAGGGTTTGATATAATTCTATCATTTTATGTGAATTAAATTCTACATAAAATGATAAAATTTATGAAGAAAGAAATACTAGATAGAATGGGAACCGTCAACGGATCGAAGTCCGAATTGATTCGGAATTAAACGGAATAAAAATTCCGGATATTACATCTTGGGAGGCAACCCAAGGTAATGCATCTTTTTCCCTTTTTCTTTTTCTTAGAATAGTTTAGGGTAGTTTGCTTTGTTTTTGTTTCTTTCTCGATACGCTCTCAGTTTGTTTGTGTCATGGATCGAAGGAACTAGGTATAATCTTGAGGAATTGATGGAAAAAGGCGATACAAGTGTGCCCAAGGACGTTTTCAAGGAATAAAAGTCAAGAAATCGAGTTACCAAAAGAAGATCGGTCGATTTAAGCTTTAGAGCAAGTCGATTTTTGGCAACAGGAGGAAAAATCGACCAAAAAATCGACCCACTCAGAAAAAAATCGGTCGATTTTTGCTTTAGTGTGTAAAAATAGAAAAAAAAATTGGGCCGATGAAAAAATCGTGTAGAAAACTCGGCCGATTTTTCAAAAAATCGGTCGATTTTTTTTTTTACCAAATTTTTTTTTTGCCAAAACACGTTCCCCTTCTTCATTCTCCAATACCGATTGGAGCATTTAGAGTTCCCTATTGAGCTTCTATGTATTCTCACCGCCACCGCTCAATGAATGATTCATCTTGCCTGATTCGCCATCTTACATTGTGAGTACCTTTTTCCATCTTTTCTTTTCTTCACATTGGGGACAATGTGAGTTTTAAGTATGGGGTGTGTTGGAGATTTGTGCTAAGTCTCAACAGAACCATTGAGCTTGTTGTTGAGACAAGGTGCAATAAGTTATTCACATGTGTGTCACGATGGTATGGGTTGCGGGAGGCAAGCCAAGTGACCGGCACTTAGAGTCACTAGTGATTACGGGGTAAAAGTATGGAAGCTAATTAAATTGAACTAAACAAAAGGACATGGCTATCACGGCTATGTTTAAAGTTGGTTTAGTTGAGCCTCATGACCATCATGGGACATTGTCTTGACTCTGTCATGACAATGCCATGACTTGGCAAGAGCGTTATTGACCTTACCAATGCCTAGGCCATTTTGCGGCAGTAATTGAGAGCCCGACGCTTTGTGTTTTTGGGACACATTATGTGAGCGTTCTTTCGGGAATTCCTCATTATATTAGCTCAAGAAAATTGTTACAAACTTTGAGAGAAATCCAAGCACAAATGTCCATTAAGCTCCAAGAAGCTAGCTAGAAGCTAGATAGTGAGCTACTTAGTGAGCTGCTTGATGACCTAAGCTAGTTTGAGCTAAGCTCATGTGTATTTGTTGACCATGGAGCTTCACCTAGCTATAATAAGTTAGTCAAAGCTCATTGATGTAAAAAAAGTCAGGCCGGAAAAGCTAGCTAAAATTTGGGCTTTTTGATGGCCCAATTGAGTTGGGTTTGAGCCTTGGGCTTGGGCCAAAAAGTTGTTATGAAACCCTAACTTCTCTCAACCCCCAGTAACCGTTTGTAACCGCTCTCAACCGCTTTTGTGGCGGTTATTCTCCCCAAAACCGTGCCCTCCTTTGCCTATAAAAGGGAGAGCCATTTGCACTTGAAATATAATCCATTTTGCATGAAAAAATTAAGCCATTAGTTTCTAAGTTTTGACAAGGGATAGGAAATCTTTCTTTGGCTGATTTGTGCAACTTGGAAGACAAAAATACTTCATTAATATTGAAGAAATATAGGAATCCATTAGAAGGATCAAGTTTCGACAAGATCTAGAAGAACTCCTTTTTTAAACATAAGACAAGGTATGTTTCTATACTTTAGTCTTTGTGGCTTTTTGGTCTTATCCCACTAAGGTATTTGGATCCCGGTGTAGGGAAAATACACTTAGATGGAAAACTCTATATTTGAGTGATTTCAACATTATCCAAGTCAAGTACATACAATATCCTAATAACCGGTTTTGCATGCAATTGAATGTAACTATATAAGGACGCTTGTCTACTCCTTTTGGAGACTACAACTCCTTGGATTTAATTCTAGATATTCAATTAAAGAATATATATAATTTTGTTTTGCTAATTTAAGGCTACTTGTCTACTCACTTGGGAGATTACAACACTAAGTTGTTAGTCTACTCCCTAATGGAGATTACAACAACTTTAAGTCGCTTGTATACTCACTTGTGAGATTACGGAGTCTTTACCTAATTAAGTTGTTTTTTCTACTCCTATTGGAGATTACAATAACTTGTAAGTTGTTAGTCTACTTCTTGGAGATTACAACAACTTTGACACAAAACAGGACACCGACATCCAACAAACTTCTATGTGTATTTTATACATTTGATATATGTTGTGCATACATATATGTTTGCATAAGTTAGGGTGTGGTTTTGACAATTGTTTTGTTGACTTGATTGTGTTAAGACATGATGGATGACATGGTTGTCATGAATTTACTACCGTCCAAAAAATTAGATGGTTTTGCAAGTATCTCTTTAGTCATATGGCAACGAGAGGTGAAGAAGATTTTAACGTCCTTAAAGGTGGACTACATACTTCTTGAGGGGGCTGGAATTGGTCCTATCTTGGGCCATAATGGGTTGATGAGGACCCGACTGCAAACGCAATGGAGTGTTGATAACTACACTTGTCGAGGAATCATTCTCAAGAGCATGTCGTTGTACATGTTGGATATCTATCATGACTTTGAGTCCACAAAGGATCGTTGGGATGCCTTGGAATTTGAATATCATGGAACGATGTATGAGACTATATTCTTCAGGTATGTCATGGAAGATGTACGACCCTTGTCCTCTCAGTTTGAGGAGATGAAGGAGATGTTGGCTCGTATGGACAAGTATGGAAAGGAGTTGGATGAATCTACGAAAGTGGGTATTATCATCCGGAAGATCCCTCCATCCTGGGTTGATTTCAAGCACACCATGTTGTTGTTTGAGATCGGAGGTTTATCCATGAAGGATTTGGGAATATAGTTCAAGCAATGGGAGAAAACTCTCTCAAAAGTTCCCAAGGAAGAGAATCCATAAAGGATGATCTTTTACTGTTTGATATTAAGTATATGTAAAGGGCTTCAGGCATATAAGCTTTGTAACTATCTTACTATGTTAAAACTATGTATAGGCTTCGGCCATAGTTTGTAATACCTTATCAATATTAATAAAGAAGTGTTATGTGTTTTTGATTTTGCACTTGTGTCAAGATCGAATGGAAGCATAGTTGTTTGTCATATTTATTAATGTTTGAGAGCTCAGTTCGATTACATATTCTAGTATTGAAAGTCAAATGGTAAAGCACTCAAACTTGATCCTTTTTGACAAGCAAATAAGTCTTATTTATTATTTATTGAAAGCCAAAGAAATGGCTATGGCATTGGACTAGATGAACAAGCCAAGATATGCGCAAACTTCTGCTGAGGCATTAAGTGTTGACATGGACTTGTTGTCCCCAAAGGGGGCAAGTGGAATGCTAAATAAGGCTCGTGACATGCATTGTGAATAAGCGAGTGTCAAGCCCAAGAAATGGCTAAAGCGGGTTGAAGAAAGGCGCACGCAAGATCCCGCCTTGGCTATGTCATGTTGCGCAAATGACAAGGCAAACCATGGTCCTAAGGCCTGTCAAAATACCTAATTAAAAAAGACAAGCCATAAGTGACTCATCGAAGTCTCTTGGATTGGCTATGTCAAGGCCCAAGCCATATTGGCTAAGGGCTAACTATTGGTTGGAAAAGACTTGAGCAAACTATGTTACTCGACCAGTTCTTGATAATGAATCGGGCGACTCGACCGGAACATGACACTGAAGGGAGCGACCCGAATGGCTACTTCAGGCGAGTCGACCGTCTATAACCCCCACATGGTCGACTTGATGGACTTGTCAGTCGAATCGACTGGACATAGCTTCCATTAAACCGTCGAGTAACCGCCACGTCGTTGACTTGATTGGTTTGTCGGGCGGCTCGACCGACACTATTTAGAACACGTTGGCTTGCGTTTTGTTAACCATTCGACCCGACTGGGATAGTGGCCAACCTGAATGGTTTTGATAGGGACTTGTGATTCTTAGGAATTACTAAACTGATCGGCTCGATTAGTTCTATGATCGGCTCGATCGGTCTTTGTGATTTTACGATCGATTCATGCAATATGTATGTGTGTTCATGCCTTTGTACAAACGACTTGTCTTGAAATTCCTTGGAGTCGTGGGACTTGTAGAAGGCTTATATGAACATACGCTTGGATGATTAAAACGTCGAGTGTGAATTCGTTGAAAGAACGGAATACTCAAAGATGCATAGAGGTTTGGTGACGTTCAAACCTAATATGTTGACTTCGGTTAAAACCATGAAAAGTCATGTTATGCTTTAGAGACGTTTTGGCCAAAGTCTAAATAAGACTAAGACATGATTGAACGGAATCATAAAGTTGGCTAAAAGGCCAAACCTCCGTCGTTCGATTGCCTGGTACCAAGGGCAAGTACGAACATGACCATATATGATTTCCGTTGATCAAGTGTTCCTAAAAGAAGGTAAGATATCTAAACAAGAATGTGATATCTCGAGATGTTACCTTCATAACTTTCAACGAAATTAATTGGCTTTGGATCGTATGTAAACCTTTGAATCATACAAAAGGAATTTCTATGAGGAATTTGAAATTCGATGGACTCACTAGAGTCGAATTGTTGACTATGGTGACACATGAATGCCTACAAGGCACATGATCATTTCAAATTGTTGAAATAGCTATGGGGGGCTGATCGAATTTGGACAAGCGCTATGGAACCAAGAGGATGGCTCGTTCTGGATATCGAATAAATTTTTGAAAAGGACAACTATATAAGGTATGTCATTTTAAAGTTATATATTCTCATATAGGAACTCTCCCTACCCCATGACAATGGAAACAAAGTGAAAATGATCAAAGTTGTTGGTTGAATCGGTTTAAGATAAATCGAGCCAATTGGTGTGTCAATAGCAAGTTGAATTATACCACACAAGGTAATATCTCTTGCTTATGTTTAGACAACATGATGGTTTTTACTAGTGTGAATCTAAATGATTCTATACTTCTAAAGTTTTGATAAAAGACTTGATAATTTCATGACTATTAGAAAAGGGTTTCAGCCGAATTCAATATGGAAAACCCATTCCGAGAAGTTAGCGGACTCAAAGTTCCATCCAAAGGAGTTCGGTCCTACAAACTAAGGAAAGCTTGAGAGAATTCTCTTAACGACTTCTTTGAGAAATTGCGAGTGTAGGCGCAAGATTAAAAGAACGTCGTCTACGTTAATGTGAAGTGTCAAGGCTTCTTCAAGGGAGTATGTGGTTGACTCGCCTACGCGTTCATTAGAGGATTAGGACACAATAGCCTTTAAATATGTCAATTGTTTGTAAGGAATATAAACTCACATGTGATTTGCCTTCATGTACTTAGACAAGTTGAGTGGTTCAATCCGTTAGGACACCATGATTCTTTTGTACAGAATGTGCATTTGTACTAAATCAATAAATTCAATCGAAAGATATTTGTGATTATGTGTAGAGTTTTGTTTATTAATTTGCCTAAAATAAGTTTCACAAATTTGATCAAATGAGGGAGGAATGTTGGAGATTTGTGCTAAGTTTCAACGGAACCATTGAGCTTGTTGTTGAGACAAGGTGCAATAAGTTACTCACATGTGTGTCACGATGGTATGGGTTGCGGGAGGCAAGCCAAGTGACCGGCACTTAGAGTATCTAGTGATTACGGGGTAAAAGTATGGAAGCTAATTAAATTGAACTAAACAAAAGGACATGGCTATCACGGCTATGTTGAAAGTTTGTTTAGTTGAGCCTCATGACTGTCATGGGACATTGTCTTGAATCTGTCATGACAATGCCATGACTTGGCAAGAGCGTTATTGGCCTTGCAATGCCTAGGCCATTTTGCGGCAGAAATTGAGAGCCCGACGCTTTGTGTTTTTGGGACACATTATGTGAGCATTCTTTCGGGCATTCCTCATTATATTAGCTGAAGAAAATTGTTACAAAGTTTGAAAGAAATCCAAGTACAAATGTCCATTGAGCTCCAGGAAGCTAGCTAGAAGCTAGATAGTGAGCTACTTAGTGAGCTGCTTGATGAGCTAAGCTAGTTTAAGCTAAGCTCATGTGTATTTGTTGACCTTGGAGCTTCACCTAGCTATAATGAGTTAGTCAAAGCTTATTGATGAGAAAAAAGTCGGGCCGGAAAAGCTAGCTGAAATTTGGGCTTTTTGATGGCCCAATTGAGTTGGGTTTGGGCCTTGGGCTTGGGCCAAAAAGTGGTTATGAAACCCTAACTTCTCTCAACCGCCAGTAACCATTTGTAACCGTTCTCAATCGCTTTGGTGGCGGTTATTCTCCCCAAAATCGTTCCCCCCTTTGCCTATAAAAGGGAGAGCTATTTGCACTTGAAATATAATCCATTTTGCATGAAAAAATTAAGCCATTAGTTTCCAAGTTTTGACAAGGGATAGGAAATCTCTCTTTGGCTGATTTGTGCAGCTTGGAAGACCAAAATACTTAATTAATATTGAAGAAAGATAGGAATCCATTAGAAGGATCAAGTTTCGACAAGATCTAGAAGAACTCCTTTTACAAACGTAAGACAAGGTATGTTTCTATACTTTAGTCTTTGTGACTTGTTGGTCTTATCACACTAAGGTATTTGGATCCCGGTGTAGGGAAAATACACTTACAAGGAAAACTTTGTTTTGAGTGATTTCAACATTATTCAAGTCAAGTACATACAATATCCTAATAATCGGTTTTGCATGCAATTGAATGTAACTATATAAGGACGCTTGTCTACTCCTTTTGGAGACTACAACTCCTTGGATTTAATTCTGTATATTCAATTAAAGAATATATATAATTCCGTTTTGCTAATTTAAGGCTACTTGTCTACTCACTTGGGAGATTAAAACACTAAGTTGTTAGTCCACTCCTTAATGGAGATTACAACAACTTGTAAGTCGCTTGTCTACTCACTTGTGAGATTAAGGAGTCTTTACCTAATTAAGTTGTTTTTCTACTCCTATTGGAGATTACAACAACTTGTAAGTTGTTAGTCTACTTCTTCTTGAAGATTACAACAACTTGTAAGTTGTTAGTCTACTCCTTGGAGATTATAACAACTTTGACACAAAACCGGACACCGAAATCCAACAAGGTGGAGGTATTTGCAATACCATTTGCATGTTTTATGTCTTGCATCATATGATTTTGAAAAATTTTAAAAATTTTAAAATTTGTGTGCTTCTAGAATGGATATGATCTCTATGATGAATATTGTTTGGTGGAATTGCTATGATGATTTTTGTATGCTTGAATTGATTTATGACATATGTGGGATTTGAATACTTTGTTAGAATTTCATGCATGTTTGATAATTTGCTTTCATTCTAAATCATGTTGAGTAGTGAAGGTTGAAACTGCATTATAAGTTCTTACACTTCTTATTGATATGATTAAGACACCTCAATTTTTCTTGCTTCTTCTTTATTCATCCAGCCCCTCAATGAAATTTTTGCCTCCTTTACCTATCCGGGAATTAGGAAGAGTTGTTTTTGGCATGTTTGATATGGGAGGGCCATGAAAGAAAAAAATTAGTGAATTCAAATTATAGAAAATAGGTTTGGGGAAGTCAATCTTGATGATGAGTAACTCGGCACCATTCACATAACCGGGTGTTTGTGTCTTGCCAAAGTTGGATTGAGCGATATTCCTAACGGATTATGGTATGTGCGTCAAGGGTTTGAGGCATCTCGAAATTGAGAATCGCTGATCTCCTAGGCTTCGGTTTTTTGTGCACCGTTGTCTACACTTCCAAAAGTAAAGTCGAAAAGAAATTTGTGCTGAAAAGGGAAGCAAAACTCTCAATCATGGTTGATTCAAGTTTGCAAAAAGAAGTTTTGTTGTGTAGTTCCTTTTTCCCGGATTTTTGCACCACATTCCCTTATATGTTTCCCACCTATTCACGTTTATTGACCTTTGCTTAAAAGACCTTAACATCTTTGAGTATGTTGTTTGGCTTTGTGGTCTAAATTGGATTCCTCATGATTGATTTTGATATATTACAAGTTATGATGCATGTTATGATTCTCTTGCAAAGCGTGATTATCCTTTCCATGATGTAATTCCTTTTGACCATATGATGATTGTTTATAGCTATGAAGCGACTCTTTGATGGTGATCTATGAATAGAAGCACAAATATTTAGCGATGATGCATGTTATGATTATCTTGCAAAGTGTGATTATCCTTTCAGCCCAAATATTTAAGGTTTTATCTTTAAACCCTAGGTTGATCCCTACAAATATTCGAGAGCCTTCGACATTGAAAGGCAGTCAAAATCTCCAAAAAGGGAGACTTAGAGGGAGCAGAAATCTCCAACTTGGAGACCTAGGACGGTTACAGACCTAGGGGGACCTCGCAGCGGGAAAGATTTATGCATTTGAGAGAGATTGAAGATTCTTGGAAGGAGATTGAAGGAAAAGTGCCGGGAAGTCAATCTTTGTCATTAGTGTGAGATCCTTTGTTTCCTTTGCGATTCTTGTAGTTTGTAAACACATTAATGAGTATTTTGAGAGATATTTTGATTGAATTTGAAATTTGTTTACAGATTTGGAGATTATTGAGTTTTTATTCAAAGTTCGGGTTTATTTGATTTATTCATTCAATCTCAATTTTGATTTGATTTTGAAAATAGTTGGCTAAAACCTTTGTGATTCTGGGGAGAATAGTTGATAATTGAGGCTTAGATGATGATAGACTGAACTCATTTAACCATTTGGACCCTAAGAGTTTAGATTTTAACTTTGCAACAAACAGAAAAATTGCCTTGTTCTTCAGGAAAATCGGACGATTTTCTTCAAATCTTGTCGATTTATTCCCGTGACGATCTTTAATTGATTTAATCTTTAACGAAAGTTAATCCTTGCCTAAATCCCAACCTTGCTTAACCTTTTTAACCTCTATTTAAGTGTTTGAAGAGACTTCAACATTGGTTCTACAATTAATAGATTAAGATTGTAAGATTTGGGTAATAGAGAGACTCAATATCCTTTATTAAGGTTTTAAGTGTGCTTTCTATCTTTACCTTGAAGAGTCACATCCTAGGGTTTTGGGTAGTTAGTTTGAGTGTAATTCTTATCCCTAGACCTTTCTATATTGCAGCCTCAACAACCCTTATAGAGAGAGCCTTTGGATTAGACAAATAGGTTTTGGAAATTCACCGTACGATATCTACCTTTGAAACACATAACCTTGGCAATATAAACTTTGTCCTTGATCTTTAGAAGTGTCTTGAATCGAAAGCCGTAGTCGGATACTTGAATCCGTGGAATCATTTACCTCCTTTATTAATCACAAAAGCTTTTGCACTTTGTTAGATAATTGAAATCGATTTTATTCTCACCAAATTCCTGAGTTCGACTCTGGAATATCTTGCCTTACTACAGCTGATACGTACACTGCGGGTTCGCTTTTACTTAAGTTCTAGATATAAATTTAAGACTTTCAGGCACACACTTTTGAGCGAACACAAATCCCAACCCGCACTTTCACAGGACGCTCTTTACAATAAGAACATTAACCTTAAAAACCTTCTCAACCATAGATGTATCAAACCCCCATCAACATTAAGACCACTCTGAACCATCACAACATCAATATTATCCTGAGAAGCAGAGACCTAAGGAGAAGGCCTCAAAAACCATGAATGAAAAAAGCTACAAACCCATCATTGGACAAAGGAGCTTCAGTCACACCCTCAGAGGAAAACAGTTCTTAGACACCGTGTGAGTGACGCAACTTTTCCCACAAAACCCAACCGACTTGTCTAAGGACCGCCTAAAAAAATCATACACACAACGATCAGAGCAATAATGGACTTAAACCTGGGCAAGGTGTCGGCACATAAATGGATATCCCGCAAATATCTAATGAAGTAAGCCGAGGCAAGTCCCTTACCTCATTCATTATGGCAACTGTCCCACCCAACAAAGGGGCAAGACACACGCACAGGTGGCACAATACCCGCGCCTCTCTAGCAGAAAGCCCACAAAACACACAAGAAACAACAGCAAACAACAGCAACAACTCAACGTCACCGAACCTTAGACCAAAAAAAAATAACGCCAACAAGGGACAACCAACAAGGAATTGAACAAGAAGCACCAACCACACGGAACAGGATACCAAAAGCAAGAACAAACAAATTAGACCAAGATACCAGACTTAACAACAAATGTTAAACAAAGATGCATCAAGAGATAGAAGGCCAAAACCCGCCACAACACCAAGAGCCGAAACATAAACATATGCAGCACAAAAGAGCCAAAGTAAGAAGTAGACTCAAGTGCACAAACCAAGAGCCAAAATAGGACTCAAATGTAGACCCAGATGCAAAACCCGCCATAGATGGCTCAAAAACAAAACCCGCCACAATAGGTGTACAAACCAGGCACTGCACTAACAGAGACCAAAACCAGGACCGACCATGCGCCACCAAGCGTGGAAGCAAGGCGCCCACTGGATGCACGGTGACCCACCAGAAGCCGGCACTAGATGCCGAAGCCGACAAGAAAGAGAGAAGAGAGGAGATGAAGAGACTGACATGGGAGAAGGAGGCATTGTCGACGCCCGAAAGGGATGGCCACCACGTAAAAGAGGAGGCCCAAGGGACCACCGGCCGCCGGGTGCAGAGCGCAACCGCCCTAGGGATCGGCAACCCCACGTACGAGGTTCATGGTAGATGAGAACGCCGGTTCTCCTTCAGAGGAAGTAACAAATTAAGCTCCGCACCCTTTTTGAATGGTAAACGCAATCCTAGTAAAAAAGCAAGTACTCTTGTTGTATCCGGGTAGCTCTTTAGCAACCGAGCCCAATCTATTATTATTATTATTATTATTATTATTATTATTATTATTATTATTATTATTATTATTATTATTATTATTATATATGTATAAAGTGATTTAAGATGAATTCTCTTAATTTTCTCAAGTCTTGGTCGTGTTTTTCTTGGAAAATGATTTATTTGTACAAAACATAATAGTTGAATAAGTCTATAGTATGACGATTGATTATTAATTTGTGACTCATCTTAATTAAGATTGACACTATATGATTATGTAGAATATATAATGTTTGGTGTAATTAATTAATTGTTTGGTAAAAAATTTAGCTTTTATTTTGGGAGCAAATAACAAGTAGATTGGTTGCAATGTTAGTAGACGTCTAATTTATTATGGCAAATTTTGATATACTAGGCATTTTTAAGTTTTTATAAAAGAAACTATACCCCTAATTTAATTACGGTTAATTGACCTTAATGTACCTAATTAAATTACCTTACTAATTAACCCAAACAAACTATCCGCTCATTCACTCACTTAACTACTAGAGAAAAACACTTCGCCCTTACCCTTCGCCTGTTCGACTCCTCAACTTCTTCAATCTCTGGTTCATCATCTCTCTCGTAATCTCTCTCGTAATCTCTCTCGTAATATACATTTTCTTCATCTCTGATTCATTCTTCGTCACTTTCCGGCCATCTCCTCACTTGTTCTCTGTGTTTCGTCTTCGTTTTTACCCCAAACACACCACAATCCTTTCGATTTTTTGTAAACCCTAAGAAATTGAAAATGTCGACTCGATCAAAGGTTGCTGCCAACAAATCTTCTTGTGATGCTCCTACCTTCAACCTTCTGACTCCTACGCCTCCTTTACCTATTGAAGATGCCACACCAAACGAAGGCGATGATTCTGCTGTCTCTCATGATGAATCAGGCCTTTAGATTGTAGTATCTGGTGGTCCTCGACCAGACGATATACCTATGGTTAGTATTGCTTTGATACTCTTTCATGTTTTATGGTATTATATTTTCTAGTGATTGTTCATATTAGTGTTTGTAAGTTTAATCATCGTTTCTGGTATCTGTTTTGATATGGTTTGTTCTATGTTTGTTTCGTCTTTATATTTGCATGACTTTTCTGGTATGTTTGTATGTTATTACATTTTCTCGTATGTTATTGGTTTCAAGTTTTCTGGTATTTGCTTTAGTTTAAGTTTCTGGTATGTTTATTAAGTTTAATCATCGTTTCTGGTATCTGTTTTGATATGGTTTGTTCTATGTTTGTTTCGTCTTTATATTTGCATGACTTTTCTGGTATGTTTGTATGTTATTACATTTTCTGGTATGTTATTGGTTTCAAGTTTTCTGGTATTTGCTTTAGTTTAAGTTTTTGGTAAGTGTTTATTAGAAGTTCTGGTATGTTATTCTGGTAAGTTTAAGTTTCTGGTAAGTTTCTGTTATTTGTTCATATGATGTTTAATGTTTTCTGGTATTAGAAGTTCTGGTATGTTATTCTGGTATGTTATTTGTTTCTGGTATTAGATGTTCTAGTTAGGGTTTCTGGTATTTGTTTTATTTATTAATGTTTTCTTGTATTTGTTCATATGAAGTTTTTATATTACTTTCTGGTATTTCATGTTGATTTATATATTGACATTATTTTCTGGTATGTTTACACAGGCTGTTGAGGAAAGTGTTAGTTATGGACATGAAGAGTCAAATGTAAGTTGAATGGCTGATATGAGTTTCTGGTTTGTTCTTGACTGTTTTTCTTGTATTAACAATCTTATTTCCTTTACTAGTTAATGTACAGATTTGATGAAAACCCATAATACGAGGCAGCACGTATAACTGTCTTGTCTCGTGTCAACATGGTTAAATTTTTACTTGAAGGGTTGGATGCCAATGGGCAAGAAATGTTCAAAAACTCTATTTTTTCATCTGTCATCTCCCTCTGTACCAATCTCAAACCTTCAAACCAATTAATACACTTCATGCTTCTGCATGAGGTTCAAACTGACCGCAAACACTCAATGTGGTTTGCAATCAACAAAACCTTGCTTAGGTATATATTAACTATACACCTAACATTTTCAGTTCAGATTGTTACCTCTATTCTACTTTCTATTGTTAATGTGTTTCTATCTTTTTTTGTTGTGTATTTTTGTTCATAAGGTTTGGCTTAAGCGAGTTTTCAGAAATTACCGGCCTTGAGTGTCGGTTCCATGTGTACAACGAAGAAGAAAATGTCGACATGAAGGAGTTGTTCGGCATGCCCAAGTGCAAATTGGAGCAATTGGAGGAAAAATATTCAAAGCTGAAAAAAAATGATGAAAGGAAATTCAAGATGGCTCTGTTGCTGTTTATTGAATTTGTTTTGCTTGGCAATGACAAGAAGAAGTTCGTCTCCAATCTTCCTCTATCGCTTCTGAAGGACATGGATGCCTTTAATTCTTATTCATGGGGGCACCTTGTCTTTAATAAGACACTTGACAACCTGAGGGATTGCGAGCCAACAAAGTATAGGGCATCCGGAAATTACTGCCTTTCTGGTTTCCCTTTGGCATTCCAGGTATGCTTCTGGTTTTCCATTTATGTGCCTCTGTTATGTTTATATTTGTTATTTTTGTTATGGTTTACGTCTTTAGTATGCTTGTTATTCATTTATTTTCCTCTGGTATAAGTAATTAGTTACCAGAAATGATACTTTTGTGATTTTATGGTATGCTTTATTGCATTAGCATTTCTGGTTTTTGTTTCTGGTTTTTTATTCTTGTATTTTGTTTTAATGTATTAGATTCTGGTATGATTGTGTATGTTGTATAATTGAGTTCTGTGAAGTATTGTTTTGTTTTTGGTATCTTCTGAATTTTATACTTTCTGGTATGAGTTTACTTGCTTTCTGGTATGAGCAATTAGCTACCAGAAATATTAAGTTTGTGATTTATGGTATGCTTTATTTCAATAGCATTTCTAGTATATCTTTCTAGTTTGTGTTTTATAATTGAGTTTACTTGATTTCTGGTTTTCTGATATGCATTTGTGGTTTCATTTTCTGGTATGATATTATTTTATTAGTATTATATTATTTATTGGTTTGAGTTTCTGGTATGGTTTATTCATTTGTTTCCTGTCTATATTATGCAGGTTTTTATCCTTGACTCTCTCCCCACACTGGCATCTTTGTTTGCCACATGTGTTAATGAAGAAGCAACCCCACTTTGTCTTAAGTGGGTTTCATCAACAAAGGGGAAGAGGAAATGCAGCTTCCAGACAATAAAGGATACAACGTCATCGGTGGCTCAAGATGACATCAAAACTATCCCCCTCAACCTAGAAGACCCAGAAACTAAGGATGACTGCAAATGGTGGGGGGATGAAGTTTTGGACCCAGCTGGCTATCTTTGTCATCTTTTCAAAGTAGGGTTCCATGATGTACGTGTATCCAGGCCTGGAGGGCATAATGTCAAGGCTATCAAGGAAGTCCCAAAGAAGGAGGAATCCGAGAGTGATGACTTTGCTACTCCTCCTCCTCCTCCTCCTCGTCATATTTTGAGGTTGCCAAGACCACAAAAGGTTGTCAAGAAAGAAGATGTCCCAAAGAAAAGGAAAATTGAAGAGGGAAGGAAAAGGTATCTCAATACATTTCATACTCAATCTATATTTTAATAATATTGCATTAGTTTCTGTTATACTAGTTTCTTTAGTTTTATTGTATGACTGCTTTTTTGCTTTCTGGTATGTGCCTGTTAGTTTCTGGTATGCTTATAATATAACTTCTGGTATTAGTTTCTGTAATATTTTTCTGGTATACATGCTTTGTTACTTTTTGGTATGTGTCTTTTTGTTTCTGGTTTTTGTTTTATGTTAATTCTGGTATACTTTTTTCCTTACATTCTTGTATTAGATTTAATATGTTTTCTGGTATGATATTTTTAATCTTTGTTTCCTGTCTACATTGTTATGTTTTATTTGGTTTTTGTTTCTGGTATGTTATTGATTTACTTAATAATGTTTGTTTTTCCTAATGTAGGGCTGCATCTAAGAAGCCTAAGAGAGAACAGATTGTAGAGGAAGTATCATGGTAAACTGAAGTTGAATATGTATTTATATTATCATACCAGAATACTTAATATTTACAAAATTTGTTCTATTGTTTTAGCCTTGAAGAAGACATGCTGGCAGTGGCTACACCCCTAGTTGTTGGTGTTGCACCTTCTAGCACTGTTGGGATTGTTGTTGCTCCAGAAATGGATAGCATTGTCCCTACAGATGCTTTGGTTGCACCACCTATGCCTGATCCCACCACCTCCAATTCTGAAGCTGTGGTTGAACCACTTGTCCTTGATCCGACCAGTTCCAACACAGAAGCTGTGGTTGCACCACCTGTCTCTGATCCCACAACCTCCACTATTTCTACCACAAAAATGTAGTTGATATTTTACATACCATAATTTATTAGTTTCAAATGCTTATTTGATATCGCATTTTTAATCTTTTATTATGTTAATGTATAGTGTGCCTGATTGGGTTGAAGACTTAAAGAAACAACTACAAGCCCAAAATCAATTGCTTTCTGAGTTGGTCAAGAAGGTTGAGCAACAAGATGCCACTATCAACCAAGTTGTTATGAGGCAGAAGGCACAAACGATGACAGAACACAGAATAGAAAGTCAATGTTTCAGGCTCATCACTAATGTTCAAAGGTTGGCCGGTTCTTCTAAAGGTACCAAAGCCTCTAAAAAACCGGCCTCCCAACCTCCAGTTGATGCTCCTAAGTTAGAAGTTCTTGGGGTTTCTTCAAGTGCTGAAGAGACGGTATCTACAAAAAAGCCAATGCCCCAACCTCAGTCCCAGCCCGAGCCTAAGGAGGAAGCTGAAGTTGATCAGCCAAAGGAAGAAGTTGTGGAAGAGGTATAATACACTACTATTCTTCATGTGTTTGTTTCTGTGTATATTTATTAATGTTTGTGTTATGTTGTTGTTCTGGTACAAAAACCACTACCAGAGGTAGATGTGAAAGGGAAAGGGAAAGTTAAAACCAGAGGACCGAGGAGAATGGGTTTACGTGAACAGAAACCCAGCGACCTTGTTGTATCACCATATGTTGTCCCAGTAAAAATCCCCAAGCCCCCCAAGCATTGTTTCTTGAGCAAGAAAGATAGAGATGCTTTTTATGCTTGATACCTTAACCCGAAGACTAAAAAAGACCTTATTACTGGATTTCAACATGAAGCAAATAAAGACCACTTCAAGCTCTTACTCCAAAAAACTGGCTGGTTGTGGGATTATGTAAGTTAACACTAACCTTACTTTTGTTTAAGTTAATAATTTCTGGTATTATGTTTTCTGGTATGACTTTCTGAAACTAGCTACTGATGTGTTTCTGGTAAGATGTTGTTTGTACATTTTGTTTTTTACAATTTCTGGTATTATGTGTTGTACTGCTTTCTGGTATGAGCTAGCTGTATAAGAGTCTGGTATGATTGTATTTTTGCTTCTTTTTTCTGGTATTATGTATTTCATTAGTTTTATGGTATGTAATTCTTTCATTTTGCCATAAATTATCATTTGACTTCCTTAGATGATTTATTACTTGAGCCTTCTGGTATTTGTTTATTTTTTGTGTTTCTGGTTTGATGTGTTTTCATGTATTTGTATCTTGCCTTATGGTTATCATGTCTTGAATTCTGGTATGAACTTTTTATGTTTTTCTGGTATTATTCTCATATTTTCTCTGGTATTGAATTATTAGTTTTTTTCCCTACTTTACAGCAACTGGATGAAATGATTACATACCTCCGAAAAGCTGTAATTGAGTATCCAGAGGTTTATGGCCGTATTACCATTGTTCCCGTACCCTTCGTCGACTACTTCAACGATGTGCGTTATAAACAATACTTAGAGTTGAAAGAAACAGGGACTTTTAATTACGGTGAAGAAATTGCATGTTATATACTTGGACTTGATCCTCCCTTTTTTAGCAAGAGCTTTTATGAAGTCGATACAATATACACTACCATCAACACCTGTGGTAAACACTGGATAGCACTACAGATTGATTTACTTAAATGGTGTGTTGTTGTATATGACTCAATTGTGGACTGTATGTCTGATGGGGACTTGAAAGCTTTGCTCACCCCATTCCTTGTTATGTTTCCTTATATTCTGAAACTTAATGGAGAATTTGGGAGGTTTGGGGACAATCTTGATAAGCCATTGGATTATGTTCGAAAGACAACCAAAGAAGTTCCACAGAACAATCCAAGGTGATTTTTACAATACTAGTCATATGTTTCTGGTATGTTCATTAGTATGATGTTTTGGAAAAACACTTATATAATCTTTTGTCTACAATTGTAGTGGAAGATGTGGTGTATTCACAATCAAGCACATTCAGTATTTGTCGTCTGGACGAACTGATTTGTCAAACATATGTCAAGAATGGGTTCCAGCTTTCAGGGAACAATTCTGTTCTATTTTGTACCATAGGGAGTGGGTGAAACCCCACGAGTCCCTTTGAAACTTAATCTGTCCAAAATGATGTGCTAAACTTGTACTTTGATATTGACTAACTCTGTTGTAATATATTAACTCTTTTGTAATATAATTTACCAGAAGTTTTTATGTTGCTATTTACTAGAAGTGTTTATGTTAATATAGTTTCTTTACTAGAAGTGTTTATGTTGCTATTTTGGATTCTAGTATTTCATTTAAGTCCCTCTGGTATGATTATATCTGGTATTTCTTTGTTATTTTTTATGCTTCTGGTATGATTGTTTTTCACATATGTGCCTCTGGTATGAGTAATTGTTTACCAGAAATGTTTATTTTGTGATTTTCTGGTATGATATATTGCTTTAGTATTTCTGGTATGTGTTTCTGGTATGTGTTTCTTGTAGTTTGTTTCATATATTTGATTCTGGTATGATTATTTGTTTACCAGAAACATTCAATTTGTGATTTTCTTTCCTATGCTTTCTGGTATTCATGTAAATAGCCTAATGGTATACTTTTATTTAATTTTGGTATGAGTTTTTTTATTTAGTTTTTGTTATTACCTATTGTTTTGATTCTGGTAAGTTGACATTTACACATAAAACAAACATATAGTTATATAGTAACTGTTTTCTACATATCTGATAATGACAAATAAGCAAAATTAGTATTTCTGGTATGTGTCTTCATTCTTTCTCCATTGGTTGATTTCGGCAAGTTTTTTTGTTATGGCTTATCCTGCCGCAACAGCTGCATTTCTTATTCTTGCTTCCTTCCATTGATCCCCGTATCCTAGCTTTAGGCAATCTTCCCGTTCTCTTCCTCTTTATTGGAGGGTTGCATTCAATAGATGTAATGTAACTTGGAATCTCACAATGCTCATGATCTATAATTGGGTATATTGTCTCCTCATATGCAGTGTTCAATATTCAGTGCTGTAATATTTACTTACCAGAGAAGCCGGATTCATTTTCGCCATCTTTGTTGCAGCTATTGCATGAACACATGGTATTTCCTCAATATCAAATTCCTTGCAAGTGCAACTCCTATCCACTAAACACACAACTTTCCTTTCCTGGTTCCATTGTATCTCAAACAATAGCCTTTTTGCATCAAGCACATAGCATCCATACTTTGTTGCCTCTCCATATTTAGCTTGTATCAGGGCATCAACGTTTGGTGTTGTCATTTCTGTACATGATTCAGCACTTTGTCTTCGCGTTGCAAACCATCTACCCACTGTCTGTCTGATAACATCAATGAGGGCAAGCACTGGATAATCTCTTGCATCACACAGTACACTATTTATACATTCTGCATTGTTGCTTGTCATAATGTTATAACGTTTTGCGTTGCAAAAAGCTCGGGACCAAGCAGCAAATCCAATTTCTTCCAAGAGTTGTGCAACTACTACTTTCTCCTACAAACATTAGCAGGTACACATGAAGTTATATACAATACCAGAAAAAACATACCATACATATTACATGTTTCAATACTAGAAAAAGGTAATACCATAATCATTGCTCATCAATAATAATGTTGAATACCAGAAACATATCATGTATGATACCAGAAACAATCACAAAAAGCATACCAGAATTCATACTAGAGATTAAATTTAATACCAGAAACTATAATTTTCATACGACAAACCTAACCTGCGTTCATACCAGAAACATTCATATCAGAAACACTATAAATGAGAGATAAGGGAAATACCAGAAATAAAATAAACCACCAGAATTGAAATACCAGAAGCATAATGTGATTGCATACCTGAAAATAATAAAAACCAGAATAAGCATACCATCTTTATATTTTCAAACAGTTGAAGACACTTATCCTTTCTGTAGCACCTAGCCGCATCCACGAACATTTGTGGAACTATATTCTTGGTTGATTTTTTCTTGATGTTCCCTTTCAAGTGGTACATGCAAACTCCATGAGATGCTTTTGTGTAGTGCTTAGCAATACCATTTTTTATTGACATGTGTCTGTCCGATATAAATAGTTGTTCCTCGGTATCAGGGACAAACTTGTGTATATGATAGAAGAAGAAATCATACGAGTCATCACATTCACGGTCAACAATTGCAAATGCTAGGGGGTATATTTGTTGGTTTGCATCTTGTGCTGTTGCAAGCAATAGCACCCCACCATATCGTCCTTTTAAAAATGTTCCGTCAACTGATATGACCTTAAACAACAACAATCAAAAATCAATAGTTTTCTGGTATACCAGAAATTGATAATAGTCATACCAGACACTTAATTGTTCAAATATATAATACTATACCAGAAAAGAGCATACCAGAAAGATAATTCTACTGCTTACTAGAAACACAACATAACTACTAGAATCTAACAATACCAGACACTAGTTATACAAACCAGAAAAGAGCATACCAAAAAGATAATTCTACTGCTTACCAGAATCTAACAATACCAGACACTGGTTATACAAACCAGAAAAGAGCATACCAGAAAGATAATTCTACTGCTTACTAGAAACACAACATAACTACCAGAACCTATATCATTCATGCATAATTGATAATACCAGAGGCATAACTTTATTACATACCAGAATAAGGATAATACCTTTCTCATTACTGAATATCCTTTGATTGATTGTCCCAAAACAAAGAAGACATACTTGAATTTGTTTTCATCATCTAATTGCAGTGCTACAATAGTGTTCGGATTTGCCTCTTGCAATCGATGTAAGTACACCGGCACACCCTTGTAGTTCTCTTCATTTGTTCCTCTTATATTGTCCTTGACAGCCTCTTGTGCCATCCAACATTTCCAGTAGCTAGCTTCTAAACAATGCTCGTTTCTCAAAATTCCAATAATTGTCTTAGGCTCGGGGAGTTTATGTGTATTAGCATACCTGAATAACATAAACAATATGATTTGAATGTATTTCATATAAGAATGGAAGAAAAAAATATAGAATTGAATATTATATGTGATAATAATCAATGGACTTACATTTTTGCAACTATTTCAGCAATGACAGGATATGAGACCTTTCTGCGATAATTTCTTCTAGTATGGAATGAACAAGTGTGCTCTCTGGTATACTTTGTTAGTGTAAACACTTTCGATTTCTTGATTTTTGAGAACCGCACACGCCACTTACAATCTTTATCCAAACATCGCGCAAGAATAGCAAGCTTGATAGACTTTGTTATTCTGTATTGTGTACATTCGGCAACAGCATTCAAACACAATGCATTTTTCACTGCGTTTTTATCCTTGAACTTTTGTCCAAGCTTAAGACCCCATAGAATTTCTTCAGGTTCAACTTCAGTGATTGCATAGCTATTCTCTATTTCTATTTCAGTCACACTGGGAGCAAGATCAAGGGAGTGTGTGGATGATATTCATTAATTTCTTCAATTTCTGGTATAATAATTGTAGACTTTAATCTCACACACAATGGCACACTCCAGCATGGTTGAGTCATTTGATTAACTTCAACAAAATCCTCGAAATCTTCTACCATCTCAATATCAAACGGTTGCAACGCTTTATTTAAGGTATTCTTGTATGTAAGTTCCAATTTGTTCAGTGTCTCATCTACTTGAAAACGTTTGGCAATCAACATCCTAATTTCTGGTATGCTAACTGGATCTCCCACAGTGATGGGTTTGCACACTACTTTATCCCCTAAATATGTCCATTCATTTCCCACAGATTTCCACTCTCCTCCACAATAAACTACAATTTGTAACTGAGCCATGGCTAACAAGTTCTGTATATACCAGAAAAAAAACTAGTATAAGGATACTAGAAGTTAAAAGTATACCAAATTATGCACAACATCACAAATACCAGAAATTAAAGTATACCAGAATTATGCACAACACCACAAATACCAGAAGTTCAAGTATACCAGAAGTTAAAGTATACCAGAAATTATACCAGAACTCATTAATTCATACCAGAATTATTCATAACACACAAATACCAGAGTATTAATGATACCAGAAAAACATTTATCATACTACAAAAGAGAGTATACCAGAACTCATTGATTGATACCAGAAAGATAATTATCATACTACAAAGGAGATTATACCAGAACTCATTAATTCATACCAGAATTATGCATAACACACAAATACCAGAGTATTAATGATACCAGAAAAACAATTATCATACTACAAAAGAGAGTATACCAGAACTCATCGATTGATACCAGAATTATGCACAAGAACATAAATACCAGAAGATCTTGTATACCAGACGTTCAAGTATACCATAATTATGCACAACTCGACAAATACCAAAGAATTAATGATACCAGAACTCATTTTTTCATATCAGAATTAAGAAAACAAACTAGCAACAATGATCATACCAGAATCGTAGCACACTCATTCATACCAGAAACATACTAGAAACATAATTTAAAACAAAATCAAATCTGTCAATACCTTATACCAGAAATACAAGAATTTGATTAAAATGTCACAATGGTGAACAAAATACCAGAATAATACTGAAGAAGATGTCGAGAGAGAGAGTAGAATATTGTTAAAGAGATACCTGTTAGATCGAAGCGAATTCTGGTATTTGAAGTCTTGGATCCCAAGTCGATTCCGTTGTATTCGTTTCTGGTGTTTGATTGATTGATACGAGAGAAGATTACTCGATCGATGTCGATTGTGAGAGATAAGAGAGAAAGTAATTGTGATACCAGAGAAGCTTGCGAGAAGGGCGAGATCGAAGGAGGAGAAGATTGGATTCTGAAATCGAGATCGAGAGGAGGAGAAGAGTGGATTTTGAGATCGAGATCGAGATCGAGAGAGGAGGAGAAGAAACCAGATTTGGTTTCTTTGCTTGTAACAGAAAAGAGAGAGAAAGAGGGGATTTACCTAATTATTATGGTAATTAATTATCCTTAAACGGTAAATATGGTTTTGGGGTATATTTTGTTGATGGAAAATATAAAAAAGCCTACTTTGTATCCCTATTTCTTAATAAAGCCTACTTACCAAATTTTCCCATTTATTATTATATAATAGTCTTGTATGAATGGTTTGATATGATGAAGGTTTGCTTATCGCAGGGCTTGCTAAATGTTATTTATGATGCACGTCTGAATGCATAAAAGTAGGCCACCTACATGGTTGAAACTTGAAGGTACGAATTTTGACATGTGTTTTAGTAGGCAATTGGAAAATCTATTAAAGTTGTTTGAGGCTGGAGTATCAACGTCATCCCATCTGTAATATATGTATTTGTCAATGTCCATATGTGTTTAGATGCATTAATTATTCCTAGATACACTAAGCCAATCTCATTCTAGATTTGTCAAATTTACTAACTCTTTCAAGATGTAACAAATGTATTATTCAATGAATAAACGCAATGTGATGGTGCCAATAGTATTAGATGTATTGTTTAGTTTGGGAATGAATTATGCTAGAGTTAGATGTACCGAATGCATTATGTAATATCTAGCTGCACTATGTCACTGCAAAACATACCAAAGGCGTTATTCAATGCTCACATGAACTATTCTAGTTCTAGATGTACGAATCTAGTACTAGGGGTGCCATTAATTTATTTGATAACAAGGAGAGTTGCATGCTACTTTGATATGCCAGATCGAGATCTCTCTCTTGCTAGCCCAATGCCAATTGACTTCATTATTCGCCGTTGGGAAATCACAATTTAGGAGACTCTATCTTCACCCGATGCCCTGTGCGTTTGATGCCCCGTAGGTGAAGAGTGTCCTTTCCGTCTTAATGACCGCTTACCAGCAAGACATCTAGCTCATTGGCATTGTCTTGAAGAGTTGAAGTGAATTCCAACACAAAGTCAGTCAATGCCCGGAATTTGATTGCTTTTCTTGGCTCGTAGTGAAGGAATTGTGTCTTTTTTTCAATGTGCAATTACTGATAAACGTGTTGTTATTGTTATCGGGTCTTACGAGGTCACACTATAACGAGCAAGTGAATTTGATTAAATAATGAGAGAATTACCATATAGGAATATATATATATATGGTGCTAAAGGATATATTTTGTACGAGTACAAAATATATTTTGGAGTTGGTAATTATAATAGATAAGGGGTTATTTATATATTAATTACTAAAATACATATCTTATAACAAAGGAGGTTTTTAATAGTTAGTAAATCCAACCCTATTTTGATATATATCAATCGAACGATTGGAAGAAGCAAGTCAGCCGCCGTTTTTCCTCCCTATAATTCTCTCAAAAGCTTCATCCTTTGTTCTAGCAATCAAATGTTTAGGCGATCCTTGATTTGTCTGCGGTGGACCAACTAGAGGAGTAACACTTGAGATTCTACATATCCTTGGAAAAGTTTTGAACACGCATCAAAAGATATTTCTTTTCTCCCTTATCTAATCTATTATGCATGCGATCCTTGTTTAGATGTTTAGGAAATTGTATCTTGAAATTCCGCTTTTACACATCTAAAATCCCAACAGTGGTAATAGAGCCTCTTCATAAATTGATTAGATCAAATTGAAAGGCAATGTTTTGATGCATGTATTAATTGTTTTGTTTCAGTTATGAAGAGATTGTTTGTATGAATTAATTTGCATGATTAAGGTGTAAAATTGGATATAAAAACCTTATTGTAACATCCAGAATTTTTATTCCAGATGGTTAGTGAGTTATCGACCTTTCCGCGTTAGCGGCTAAGTTTTCCCGTAGGCACGGGATGCTGAGTGATGGGATTTTATTCCTAATCCCGTCCCCGACCTTTCCTTTACCCATTTTGCTTTCCGACCCCTCGGGTTTTGGTGTGAGGAGACTTGTGGGCGGCTGACCTTTGGGTCTCCCCACCCCTTTGTGCAGCCCACTCTTCTCTCTTTCCTCACTTTTCATTTAACGTTACTCCCTCTCACACACTCTCCTCTTGGTGCCCTTTCCTCTACCCTCTCCTTGGAACTCTTGGCTTGTGATCTACAACAGTGGGAAGCTTTTGATTCAGTTTGGGTAAGCTTTCTCTCCTCCCTTCTCCCTTCTTTCCAACTGCTACCTTCATCTTCTCCATTGCCATGGATGAAGCTCTAGAAGAGGATTTTTGTTGAATCTTTTGCATGTGTGTGTTCTTGGATCGATTAGGTCATGGGGGAGAGCCTATATACCGTGGATGATGTTTAAAGAAGACCCAGCAAGAGAAGGAGGCCATTGAAGCTCAAGATCCACAGTCGAAGACGAAGAAGACGCTGTTTCTGGAGTTCAGCCGCGGGGGCGGGATCTTGCGCCACGGGGGCGGATCTTAGCCAGCCGCGGGGGCGGTTAGAAGCACCGCTGGGGCGGCTACTGGCTCCGCGGGGGCCGTGACCTTCAGCACGGAGTCGTGCCTTTTGTTTCCGCGGCTGCGTTTCTTCAATAGTAGGCTCTTCTTCTCCCTTCTTCTTCATTCCTTCCTTAGTTGTGAGGTTGTTTCATGTTAGTATCATACCTAGGATGAACCTAGGGTAGTTGTGAATGCCACCTAGTTGTTGAGAACCTAGGAGCCCTTAAGGCTCGATGTAGTTGACGGCTTGGAGTATGTTGAGCGTGATGGACCTTCTGGGCTAGCTTCTTCCTTCTTGCCCGAGGTTATGTTCATGTGAGGTTATAAGTTGTTTTGAGTTGTTATCATGTGATTAGGGTGTGGTGAGTATCTTGGATCCTAGGATGCATTTCCTAGCATGAGTGTTAGATGATCTTGCTTAGATCACAAGAGTGAAGTCTAAGACTTCTTGAGCGTGAGCATATGTTGATACATACCTTCTTGTGAGCAGGTTGTGGATTCCTTCCCAAGGGAAGCTAGAGTGTAGTGAGTGAGTGTGGTGACGAGGTAAGTCTCCGGACTTACTTAGCTCGTATTCCTTGTATTAGCATTGATGTGTGTTGGGTGGTGTGTGTTTATTATTGTTTATAACAACTAAACCGGAAATAGGATTACCGACCTTTATATTATTTGGCCCAAGTGTATGATAACGGGTGGTGACATGACTGCCTAGCTCTTGCGAGAGCTAGGAGGTTCTCGGCAATTGACCCGTGGTGGTTAGACGGTTGGAGTCATCTGAACCGTTCCATTGCCGGAAGAAGGGACCGAGGCAAGTTTCGGGAGATTCTCGTGTCACAAAAGAAGTTGAATTAGAACAGGATATGACTTAATAATAATAAAGATAATAAACCGGATTTGTGTGCTTTTGAGTATCTTGTGTGACTATGTTGAATTATTTGTGTTTGTGCCTTTCCCTTTAACTCTAAGGCTTCGAATGTGAGCTAACGGTTTTATACCGAATGTTGTAGATTGCCTTGCAGGTTAGGAATGCGGCCGAGAGATCCGGAAGGGTGGGCAGCCGGGATCCGTACATTTTAGGAAGGGTTTTGAGTTGGAGTTGTCTTGTGTTTTGTCTTTAGGTTATTATGTTTCGTGTGCCGCTTGTTTGGCGTTTGGTTTGAGTTGTACCTCGGCTGCAGTTTGTTGTTGTAATTTCTCGGGTTTCTTATCATTTGCATTAAAATTGATTTATGATTTTGCGTTTATTTGTGTCATGTTGGAAAGGTCCGGTGAAATTGTTGTCAAGCTAAGGGTCGGGACCCATTGTGAGGTCTCGCCCGTAGCATCCCGATATCCCGCGGATTCGTGGTGTTACAAAGTGGTACCAGAGTCCTAGGTTGACAACAATGGCACTCGCAATCTTCTAAAGGACGAATAAGGAATAAATAGAACCCCACGGGTTCTGAGTTTTCGTTTTCAAAATTCACATGCATGAGTGGGGTAGAATGTACGGACCACCACTCCTTCCGCGGATCTCGGAAGCTTTGTTTATTGGAATTGGTATATATATGTATATATATAGATATGGATATGAGGCTTGTAGTTATGCATGATGGAATTAATGTGTATCTTTGTGTATTGTAGTTGCATGATGGACATGATTTATGTGTATAGTTGTATGTGTGGACTATTATATGTTTTAGACTTTGTATTGATATGATGGCATGTAGGATGTGTATGTTAGTAGAGATATGGACATAGGATTTATATAGTTATGTATATAGAGACTTATACATATATAGTATGTGGAGCTATGGGACCTTTGAGCTAAGATGACGATACGATATCATCACCTTAAGACGATGATGTAGCTTATGATGACATTCATAAGTAGTAGAAAACCTCAAGTATCGAGTTGGGAATTTCGTGCTAACGAACACAACGACGATCACGAATTCCTTTTTAAGGATGTCGGAGAGAAGGATTGGAGACCACACCAAGGAAGGCTAACCAAGCAAAAGAAGAAAACGAGACAACTTAAGAGAGTAACATGGAGATGCGAAGTGGGACCAAAGAAGGCACGAATGGAAGGATAACAAGACCTATGGAGATAACATATATAAGTTTTCTACAAAAGATGCGTGGACCACTAAAGATGCGAGTCAAGGAAGAGATGGGAGCATTCTATCAAGGTTAAAGGCGGTGTCCCATTATGATAAGTGAAGCTTTCCTTAGATGCTCCTAAGCTTTGGAGTCAAGATGTGAAGAATGATCGAACCCGGTGTGAAAGATGAAGGATGCCGTAATCTAAGCTTACAAGGTACCGTTAAGTGAAGAGTCAAAATAACGAGAGTAATGAGAAGAATGGTATGGCAAGGATTCACGTGGAGTTGATCGATGTCCGTTATGACGATAAGACTAAGAAACGCCAAGGAAATAAAAGTGTGAATAGACGTGACCCCGAGACGAGGAATGATGTGACAAGGAGCTTTAGTGGTGAAAGGACCTAAGACAACGACCAAGAGACACGCTTAAAAGATGTTAAGAGGTGCGGTTAAGCCTATGAAGACGAGTTATACGAAACGTGAGGCCTGGAAGAGTGTGATTACATTATGGAAAAGGAAGAAAGCACGGAACGTGAAGGACCTAACGGAGTTGAGGTCGAGTACCCCAAGGAGGGTAGTATTCATGAGCATAGTGACATGAAGTATTAGAGGATTGGTAAGTCATTGACCTTAGAGAAGGTCAATCCCAAGGTCCTCGGTGATGATCGGGACTGCATAAATTGCGGATTCTCTATTGAGAAGTTGTAGATGAGAGGTATAACCTCCAGTGGAAGCTATTAAGAAGCTGTAACGAAATCTTGGAGTTTACTCTATGGTTAGATATCAATGGTAAGAAGCACATCAGCAGAATTGTGAATGTTTTAAGCAATGTGACGTTGAACGGTTAAAGCAAGTGATGGTAACAGACCTCCCGGAGAAGGATGTTAATGATCCTTTTTGCGACCTTTATAGGTCTCGAGTTGTGGCATATGTAGGAATTGAGCAGTTTGAAACCATAAAGGCTTAAGCATATAAGGACGTAGTGGATCAGGAGGAAAGTGAAGTTTCCCGAGTTGCTTTAGGCAAATGGGAAGATACGGAAAGGAGATGCATGGTATTTCGTTCTTAAGGAACAAATGATAAGTTGACGCGAATGAGAGATGAGTCAAAGTTGTTAGACACAGCCAAAGGAGCCTTGAAGGCTACGGTGTGAAGCGAGGGACCGAAGTTATAGTAGCGTTGTAAGATTTAAAACGTATGGTGGTGGTACTTGAGGGATCATGAGTCAGAAGTTTCCGTGGCTGGAATGGAGAATTTTTTTTGGTCTTTCCCTCAACGAAATTCTAGTACGCGTTTTGAGGGAATGTACGAGTTGGAAAAGTTGTACTTTCATTTCCAGGAGATGTGTGTGGTGAACGACGAGGGAGGGTATCTTCTTTGTAGTGGATGGCTCGTTAAGACTGGTTGCATGCGTTTGCGATTTTTGATTAGATTGACTTTGAGTTGAGATGTCACCATATTTGGATGAAGAGAAGAAATGACCTTTGTAAGGCGGCATTTAGGGTCAATATGGTTACTAGAAGTGTAGTGAAGCCAATTGAAGTCGCAAGTGGAATTGATGAGTTAGGAGTTTACACAGATGAGTATCCATCGTCTTTCGGAATCAAGTTACGATGAAGCCGCGCAATTTATGTGTTTCAGGCGGTTCCAAGGTGGACCTTAACCGAAGGGAGTTATGACTGTTATGATAATTGAATTGCGCTAATGATTCTTATGATTGGATTGGACGACGCCTTGTTGTACTCTCAAAATTGAGAGGAATGAGCTTGACATGGGACGACAAGTATACCGGTCATGAAGGATAAGAGGATAACTAGAGTTATCTACACGGGTTCGGTGTCCGAAGTGACCTCCTAAGAGACGTAGGATGTTGAGAAGATCCGTTAGATCAGTTGAGAATGAGATGATTGTTTCGGTGATACCTTCCAGGTATGTGGAGAAGATATGAAGCACATAAATTGGTGGGCCATACCCGCCAAGTTGCGGGATGATTTTAACACTTTCTTCCCTTCGAAAGAAGTGGATGGGTCGTGGGATCTGAGACGTACCCGTTGTTACGCTAAGCTCGTGATGCGCAAATGGGTTTTAAATTTATAACTCGAACTAATTCCTAACTACCTAGTGAAACCCGCAGTGTACGGGACGTTTGTAGAAGGGTTAGTATTCCGAGGTCGAACACAAAGACTAAGGTGAAATTGATTCGAATTGTGATTGAATTTAGTAAAGATCTAGGTTGAAAGAAAAGAAGGAAATAAAGAAAAGAAAATCTCAAATGTTTTTGGTTGGTTTTTGGTGATCAATCCAAGATAACAATTCATGCAAAGTAAACAATCAAACTAAACTAAGAATCAACACAAATAAACAAGCTAAACAAGATAATGATCAAAGAGAGAAAAGATGGATTCTAGGGGTTGGAAGTTCCGGTTATGGCATAGGACTCAAGTTATCTATTCATTCCTTGGATTAACTATGATATGTTGGGATTAAGTGTTTCTTAAAATGGGATTAATTACCGGGTAGGTCTCATGATCCAACTAGTCCACTCCTAAGGTCTTATTACCGGGTAAGTCTCTAAGAACCTAAGGATAGGAATTCTACACAAACCGGATTGTTAATTAGAGGTCTAACCTATCCTTACCGGGTAGGTCTTGGAAAGGAAAGTCCTAAACAACTATCCTAGAACAACTAATCCAATGGCGGCTTATTAGGCTCACCACTACCTAAGGGTTGTTATCTTTAGAATCTAAGAGCAAGGATTACCGGGTAAGTCTCTCCTAACACTTAGTTACTACACTAGGTCACCCTAGGGTAGGTTAAACTCAACAAACACTTAGGATTTCAACATTCAATAGATCTAAGGCAAGATTCTTCGAACCAGGAAAAATCACGGTTTGTTCTACCTAAACCACGGCCGTGATCAGACAAGAACTACCCGTGATTTCTAACAGCAGCTACGTTCATAAACACAAGTCATCCAAAGGTAAATCTAAGTCCGTCCTATCATAGCCCTAGCCATAACCATCCCTTCCTTACCCTAGAACCACATCAATTTAGCCTACAATGTTCATAATAGAAATCAAAACAAACAAACATAAATTCATAACATTCATTGCAAGATAATGAAGGAAAAGAGATGGACAAGTGAACTAAAAGAAAACCAAGCTGAGAATAGAATTAGAACAACTTACAATCCTTCCAAAGGAAGGTTCAATGATTCATACAACTCTTAGAAATAAAATCCAGAATAAAACTATCAAGTGTGGTGATGGTGTGTGTTCTTCTCCTCCTCTTCAATGGAGCTCTTCTTCTTCTCTTTGACACTTTCCTTCCTAGAAAAACTTCTTGTTGAGAGAATATTTCTTGTTAGAGAGAAATGGATAATGGATGAGCTACTCCCCAACTCCCAGCTGCCTCTCACAGTCCATGAAGGACCACTTTTATAACAAACTTGCATGAGCTGGCCATGAGAGTCGTGGCACAGCTGTCACAAGAATCTGGCAAAATCCACGGTTGATTCCATGGCCGTGGAGTGTTAGAGAACCGTGATTCTGTGCAGAAACTTCGCTTTGGATCATTAAGCTGTGGTTTGGTGCATGGCGAGTGTTGGCAAGGCTCCATGAGTCCTCCTTAGCCTTTAACTTGTGTCCTAATGAGTCCGAGGGTGTGTCATCTAGATGAACGATCCTCAAACGTATCGTTTTGCTCCTAAATCTCCCGAAATACCTATAAAACACGCACAAGTCCGTGTAGACGTCTATCTCGGCAAAATACATGAATTGAGTGCAAAACGTCGTGAACTAGTGCTAAACCATGCATGAATGAGTGAGAAATCTATGTAAATGATTACCTAAAACTAAGTCATAAATCGTGTTATCAAAATACCCCATACTTAAGGTTAGCTCGTCCCCGAGCAAATCCCCAACTATAGACTAAGAGATGACATGATTTATGTATGCAGAAAAATTGCAAAATCTTTTTGGGTTTGTGCTTCTAATTTTGGATCACATTCAAAGTCATGTTTCATGGCAAAGGACAAGCAATCATGCATCAAACAAATGAAAGCATGGAAAGACAATTGTACTTAACTCAAAAGTATGCATGAAATGTAAAGATGAAGAAGTCAAGAAGGTCAAGAGTACATCCAATCTAAATCACTAAGTCTTACAAACATGCAAATAGGTCATAAGGTCTTTGTGAGATAAAAGGGCCAAGAAATGTAGTGATTGGGTGGGGATTTCTAGATTATGTGATGCTAATCCGGGAATGGAACTAACTTCACATCCTTGTCCTCGATCAACTTCCCTCAAGTGTATATTTTCCTCTATCTTTTCTTTCTTTCTTTTTCTTTGACTTGTTTTTGAGTCAATGGCATTGGTGTACAAAAGCCGAAACCTTGGTGATTAGCCGTCCTCGGGCTTTTTCTTAGTTTTCGAGGTGCATCCACACCGGGCACACATACCAAAGCTCGTTAGGACTATTGGTTCATTTGACTTTGGCAAGGCACCAACACCCGATTATGTGAAGTGTACCGAGTTACTTGTCATTTAAACCAATGTCCCCAAACCTATATTATTGGCTACACTTTTCACAACTAATTCATCATTTTATGCATGGTGTTCTTTTCATCAACAACTTCACCTCACACTTGCTTTTCACACACATCAACACACTAGCATGCTCCTATTCCCGGATGGGTTAAAAGAGGTCAATTTTATCTCAATTGAGGTGCTCAAGCAATCATGATTAAGATGAGAAGTAGAGAAAGATTGAATTGCCTCATTCATTCCTAGATGGTATGCAAGAACTATCATGTAATTTCGATCTTCACTACTCAATCCTTTCTAGGCAAACATCATGGTCACAAATCATTCATAGAATTTCAAGAGAAGTAGTTCAAGTCCACATATACGTTCATTAATCCTAACACATGAGGCCATCCATAGTCAATTCACAAGACAAGATTCATCATTAGGATCATATCCAAGCCTAGAAAGCACAAAAATTTTTAAATTTTCTGAATTTTTATGGGATTTTCGTTTTAAGTATGTACAATGCAAGACATGTAAAGATTTTAAACTATCCTAGATGCTCATCATGCAAAGGATCATGAAAACCCCACCCCATACTTAGAAACACATTGTTCCCAATGTGGTATACAAGTAAGGAGAGTGAAAGAAGGTTCTCACAATGTAAAAATAGTTTGTTATGGTATTTGGGATTGCTCAATAGTGAATTGATGTTCGATGATCCTATCCACCTTGGTAGAGAGCTCTAAGCATCCATCAAAGCTTCGGGACCCGCGCTAGGCACCGCTAGCCGTCCAAGTTCCGCGTCCGCTCCACCCATAATTGATGAGGGTGTCATCATCATCATTCCTACGTCAAGCAAGGCCTCCAATGCCACTAATGTTCTAGCACACACACAAAGTAGACAAAACACACACAAAGATAGAAAAATCTAGAAACAAAAGCAAATTAAGAAAAGAAAAATGTTACCAATGGGTTGCCTCCCACCAAGCGCTTCATTAAGGTCATTAGCTTGACCAAACTCGGGGGCGTCTACTCAAGGTGAAGTGGGGCAATTATCTCCACCGGAGCTCCCGGGATATACTTCTTCAATCGGTGCCCATTCACCTTAAAGTTCCCACAATGTTCCCCTCCTATCTCAATGGCTCCATGGGAAAAGATCTTCTTCACCACATATGGCCCGGTCCATCTTGATTTGAGCTTTCCGGGAAAGAGCCTTAGCCTTGAGTTGAAGAGAAGGACAAGATCTCCTTCACTCAACTCCTTGGGGATGATCCTCTTGTCATGCCATCTTTTGGTTCTCTCTTTGTAAATCCGGGCATTCTCATAAGCGTCCAACCGGATCTCCTCGAGGGCATTCAATTCAAGCAATCTCTTTTCTCCCGCCGCCTTGAGATCAAAATTTAGCCACTTAATGGCCCAATAAGCTCTATGCTCCATCTCTTCCGGAAGATGGCAAGACTTGCCATAGACCAACTTGTAGGGAGTGGTGCCAATCGGTGTCTTGAAGGCGGTTCTATATGCCCATAAGGCATCATTGAGCCTCATAGCCCAATCCTTTCTAGTCCTAGACACCGTTTCTCAAGGATGGTCTTGATCTCTCGGTTAGAAATCTCCACTTGGCCACTAGTTTGGGGATGGTAAGGCGTTGCCACTTTGTGAGTCACCCCATACTTGGCCAAAAGTGCCCCAAAATTCCTATTCGTGAAGTGCTTCCCTCCATCACTAATGATCACCCTTGGTGCTCCAAACCTAGGGAAGATCACCCGGTTGAAGAATCGCACCACCACCTTGGCATCATTTGTAGGAGAGGCGATTGCCTCCACCCATCTTGACACATAGTCCACCGCCAATAGGATGAAGAGATTGCCACATGAAGAAGGGAATGGTCCCATGAAGTCCACACCCCACACATCAAATATTTCGACTTCTTGGATGTTATTCAAGGGCATCTCATTCCTTCTTGAGATGTTGCCCGTCCTTTGGCAAGCATCACATGCCGTTACAAAACCTTGCACATCTTTAAACAAGTTAGGCCAATAAAAACCGGATTGCAATACCTTTGCACAAGTCTTGTGTGAGCTAGCATGGCCTCCACATGGTAAGGAGTGACAATGCCGGATCACACTCTCTATTTCATCTTCCGGTATGCATCTTCTAAACATTCCATCCGGGCCTTTCTTGAACAAGAGTGGCTCACTCCAATAGTAATGCCTCACATCGTTGAAGAACTTCTTTCTTTGTGCATATGTCAATCCGGAAGGCACTTCCTCACACACTAAGTAGTTCACAATGTCAGCATACCATGGCTCATTTCCTCTAGACACTTGGAACAAGCATTCCTCCATCATTTGTAATTGCTCATCTCGGAATGAGTCATCAATTGGAATGTCATCTCTTCCAAACTCAAATGGAGGCAATCTACTAAGGTGATCCGCCACGGAGTTCTCGGATCCCTTCTTATCTCGTATTTCCTAATCAAACTCTTGAAGAAGAAGGATCCACCGAATCAACCTTGGTTTGGCATCCTTCTTTGTAAGTAGATAACGGATCGCAACATGATCCGTATAAACTATGACCTTCGCTCCCACAAGGTATGAGCGGAACTTCTCAAATTCATATACCACCGCTAGCAACTCCTTCTCGGTGGTAGCATAATTGAGTTGGGCATCATCTAGCGTTTTGCTAGCATAATAAATAGCATGAGTGCGCCCATCTTTCCTTTGCCCCAAAACAGCCCCTACGGCTACATCGCTTGCATCGCACATGATCTCAAATGGTAGACTCCAATCCGGAGGTTGCATGATAGGTGCGGAGATCAAGGCGTTCTTCAACCTACAAAAAGCTTCAAGACAATCCTTGGAAAAGACAAAATCAACATCCTTCATTAGTAGGTTAGTGAGAGGCTTAGAAATTTTAGAGAAGTCTTGAATAAACCTCCGGTAAAAACCGGCATGCCCTAAGAAACTCCTTACCCCCTTCACCGAGGTAGGTGGCGGCAACTTCTCTATCGTTTCAATTTTTGACCTATCAACCTCAATGCCACGGTTAGACACCAAGTTTCCTAACACAATGCCTTCACTTACCATGAAGTGGCATTTTTCCCAATTCAAGACAAGATTTGTCTCCTCACATCTTTGCAATACTAAGGACAAGTTAGCCAAGCAATTGTCAAAGGAAGAACCATAAACAGAGAAATCATCCATAAACACTTCCATGATATTTTCTATGTATTCTGAAAAGATAGCCATCATACACCTTTGGAAGGTGGCGGGTGCATTACACAACCCAAATGGCATTCTCCTATATGCAAAAGTACCCCATGGACATGTAAAGGTCGTTTTCTCTTGGTCATCGGGGTGGATAGGGATTTGGAAGAATCCACTATAGCCATCTAGATAGCAAAAGTGAGAGTGTTGAGCTAACCTTTCTAGCATTTGGTCAATGAAGGGGAGAGGGAAGTGATCTTTCCTAGAGGCCATGTTCAATTTCCTATAATCGATGCACATTCTCCACCCCGTAACTGTCCTAGTCGGAATTAGTTCATTGTTCTCATTAGTTACTACGGTCATCCCACCCTTCTTAGGAACTACATGAACGGGACTAACCCACTTACTATCCGAGATAGGGTAGATAATTCCCGCATCTAGCAACTTAATGATTTCCTTTTTTGACTACCTCTTTCATTATGGGATTCAATCTCCTTTGATGTTCAATAGAGGGTTTGTGGTTATCTTCCATCATTATCTTATGCATGCACAAAGAAGGCTTAATGCCAACCAAATCATCAATAGTTTAGCAAATGGCTTTCCTATGCAATCTCAGTTCATGCAACAATTTAGCAAGTTCATCATCACTCAAGCATGCATTTACAATCACAGGATATATAGAGTTTTCACCAAGAAATGCATATTTCAAATGAGAGGGGAGGGGTTTGAGTTCAAGTTGAGGAGGACCTTTTATCGGTCGAAGATGATCCAAATAAGGTTGGATGAGATGTACCCAAAGCAAGTGAAGACCCTTCAAGGCTCCTTGAAGCTTGATCATCAACGAGGTCTGATTCAGGGTAAACCACGGTCGGGATCACGGTTGGTTCAACTTCCACGGCCGTGGTTCCTGCTAATCTTGCTTCTCAGAGTTGTCCAAAGAGTTTGACGGCCGTGGAACATAAATCTCGACCGTGGAACTTGCAGCTGTTCAACACCCCTTCGTGGCTTTCAAATCCAACTCTTGGCTCCTCTTCCAATGCTTCCAAGGCTTTGATCTCTTCATTGCAAGCCTCCTTAACACCTTCCTCCATCATACTTAAGGTAAGAACCTTCTCCAAGGGATCCTTGATCAAGATCGAGCTCACAATTTCCCTAGATTCCTCTTGCTCGACTATGTTGAAGACATCCTCATCAAGGGCTGGCCCTTTCGTCATTGTGGATAACTTGAACTTAACGTTCTCTTCCCCAATGTTGAAGGAGAGAGTTCCATTCTTGCAATCCACTAGGCATCCGGAGGTGGCTAGGAAGGGTCTTCCTAAGATGATGGGAACCGGATAATCCGCCGGAATGTCCAAGACCACAAAATCAATTGGCACATAGAATCCTCCTAGTTGCACCGGGATGTCTTCTAAGATCCCAACCGCATGAGTGATAGAACGATCCGCCATATAGAGGGTCATCTTGACCGGTTTTGGCTCTCCTAGCCCAACCTTGTTGCAAAGTGCAAGCGGTATGATGCTTCCACTCGCTCCAAGATCACAAAGGGCCTCGTACTTCACATCTCCCACTCCTATTGGGACACAAAAAGAGCCCGGATCTCTTAGCTTGGGATGCATCTCCTCCTTCATTGTTTGGATCAATTCCGAGGATCTCTTGGTCATTCTTATCTTCCCATACTCCTCCAACTTCCTTTTGTTGGAGAGTATTTCTTTTAAAAACTTGCCATATGCCGGCATTCCTAAAATGGCATCCATGAACGGAATGTTAATATGTAATTTGGACATTAGTTCAAGGAACTTACCAAAGTGATTGTCCAAACGAGCTCTTGCTCTTGATTGTGGGAACGGTAGTGGTGGCTTGTATGGAGGCGGTGCCACATAGGTTGGCTCTACATCCTTGCTCTTGCTTCCATCTTCTTGCACCCTTCCCTCTTCTACCACTACTTGCTTTCCCTTAGCATCATCCTTGGGCAAAGGATCTCTCATACTCAACCCACTCCTTGTTGTAATAGCCAACACTTGGCCTCTTGGGTTGTCTTCGGTCCTTCCGGGAAGCTTTCCCTGGTCTCTATGGGCTTCACCCGCTTTTTGGAACACTTGTGCTTCCAAAACCTTTTGAGCTTTAGAGATTGAAGTCACCGTGCTCTCAAGACCACTCAACCTTCCAAGCAATTGCTCAAACATTATTTCGGTTCTATCCTTTGGAGGTTGAGTAAATCCGGGTGGAGGTTCTTGTGAAGCTCTTGATGGTGGTGTTGTGCTTGTGGAGGAGGAAGGGTTCAAGGCTCCATCCGGGTTAGAGTAAGAAAATCCGTGATGGTTGTGGTTGGGCCGGTAATTGTTGAATTGCCGGTTGTTGTTGAAACTCCTTGGGCCTTGGTGATTGTTGAAGTTGCTTCTTCCCATATAATTCACATCCTCCTCCTTGGAAGACAAGTTGGCTTGTGGAAACACTTGAGGAGTTGCTTGGTTCTTCAAAGTTGTAGTGCACAACTCCATCAAGGACTTCAACTCGTTGTTGATGGCGTCAAGCTTGAAATTGCTCATGGTGACTTCACTCACCTCATATGCTCCCGCCTTTCTTCCTTCACTCTTCCTATGGGAGTACTTCTCAATCACTAGATCTTGCTTCTCCACAAACTCCCAAGCTTCATCTACATGTTTCTCCATAAATGTCCCACCGGAAAGAGATTGGAGCTTGAATTGGCTCTCTTCATCAAGTCCTTTGAAGTAGATCTCCAATAGCTCAATTTTCGGTATGCCATTGTGTGGACAATCGAGGAGAAGATCTTTGAACCTCTCCCAAGACTTGAATAAACTCTCTCTATCCTTCATCACGAAGGCATTGATCTTCCCTCTTAACTCGGTAGTCTTGGAAGGTGGGAAGAACTTAGTCAAAAACTCGGTTGTCATCTCCTCCCAAGTACCAACTCGCCCTTGTGGAATAGATTGATACCAAGCTAAAGCCTTATCCTTAAGAGAGAAGGAGAAAGCCCTTAGCTTATGGTTGTTGCTCTCCAATCTTGGCAGTCTAAGAGTCTCCATCAAGATCTCATAATTCATCAAATGTTGATGGGGAGACTCTCCTTCCATCCCTCCAAATTGATTATGCCGGATCATTTGTAGAACTTGAGGGCGGAGCTCATAGTTGTGGGTTGCGGGATCTCCTAAGTTCACACCCGGACGGTGTGCTCTTTGTGCCGGATCCATACGTCTCCCTAGGGTTTGTGGCTCTTCAATGGCAATGGGCACAACCCTAACATTAGCCGCCGGATGCGGTTGTGGTGGAGGAGGTGGAGGTTATCGGCGATTAAGCTCTCCTTGAACAAGAGCTTGCCTAATCTCCTCAATCTCCCTCCTAGTTTCCTCTTGCCTCTTATTGGCAAGTCTCCTTTCTTCCTCCAAGAGCTCATCCCTTAGCCTTATTTGCTCTAAGGCTTCATCCAACTCAGCTTGGAGGTTCCTTCCGGCCATCTCTTTCTCGTTTTGGATACTCTTGGATCTAGATCGAAGAATTTTCTCCGGTTCGGGATCGAATGGAGCTAAATCCTTGCCACGAGATCTTCGCATACACCTAAAGAGTAATAGATGTCCTGAAAAGCAAAGACACAAACCAAAAAGAGATCAAAAGCAACAAGAAAGATCTACACTAGAAACAATAACAAAATAGACTCAATCTAGACCTAGTCCCCGGCAACGGCACCAAAAACTTGTTACGCTAAGATCGTGATGCGCAAATGGGTTTTAAATTTATAACTCGAACTAATTCCTAACTACCTAGCGAAACCCGCAGTGTACGGGACGTTTGTAGAAGGGTTAGTATTCCGAGGTCGAACACAAAGACTAAGGTGAAATTGATTCGAATTGTGATTGAATTTAGTAAAGATCTAGGTTGAAAGAAAAGAAGGAAATAAAGAAAAGAAAATCTCAAATGTTTTTGGTTGGTTTTTGGTGATCAATCCAAGATCACAATTCATGCAAAGTAAACAATCAAACTAAACTAAGAATCAACACAAATAAACAAGCTAAACAAGATAATGATCAAAGAGAGAAAAGACGGATTCTAGGGGTTGGAAGTTCCGGTTATGGCATAGGACTCAAGTTATCTATTCATTCCTTGGATTAACTATGATATGTTGTGATTAAGTGTTTCTTAAAATGGGATCAATTACCGGGTAGGTCTCATGATCCAACTAGTCCACTCCTAAGGTCTTATTACCGGGTAAGTCTCTAAGAACTTAAGGATAGAAATTCTACACAAACCGGATTGTTAATTAGAGGTCTAACCTATCCTTACCGGGTAGGTCTTGGAAAGGAAAGTCCTAAACAACTATCCTAGCACTACTAATCCAATGGCGGCTTATTAGGCTCACCACTACCTAAGGGTTGTTATCTTTAGAATCTAAGAGCAAGGATTACCGGGTAAGTCTCTCCTAACACTTAGTTACTACACTAGGTCACACTAGGGTAGGTTAAACTCAACAAACACTTAGGATTTCAACATTCTATAGATCTAAGGCAAGATCCTTCGAACCAGGGAAAATCACGGTTTGTTCTACCTAAACCACGGCCGTGATCAGACAAGAACTACCCGTGATTTCTAATAGCAGCTACGTTCATAAACACAAGTCATCCAAAGGTAAATCTAAGTCCGTCCTATCATAGCCCTAGCCATAACCATCCCTTCCTTACCCTAGAACCACATCAATTTAGCCTACAATGTTCATAATAGAAATCGAAACAAACAAACATAAATTCATAACATTCATTGCAAGATAATGAAGGAAAAGAGATGGACAAGTGAACTAAAAGAAAACCAAGCTGAGAATAGAATTAGAACAACTTACAATCCTTCCAAAGGAAGGTTCAATGATTCATACAACTCTTAGAAATAAAATCCGGAATAAAAATATCAAGTGTGGTGATGGTGTGTGTTCTTCTCCTCCTCTTCATTGGAGCTCTTCTTCTTCTCTTTGACACTTTCCTTCCTAGAAAAACTTCTTGTTGAGAGAATATTTCTTGTTAGAGAGAAATGGATAATGGATGAGCTACTCCCCAACTCCCAGCTGCCTCTCACAGTCCATGAAGGACCACTTTTATAACAAACTTGCATGAGCTGGCCATGAGAGTCGTGGCACAGCTGTCTTAAGAATCTGGCAAAATCCACGGTTGATTCCACGGCCGTGGAGTGTCAGAGAACCGTGATTCTGTGCAGAAACTTCGCTTTGGATCATTAAGCTGTGGTTTGGTGCATGGCGAGTGTTGGCAAGGCTCCATGAGTCCTCCTTAGCCTTTAACTTGTGTCCTAATGATTCCGAGGGTGTGTCATCTAGATGAACGATCCTCAAACGTATCGTTTTGCTCCTAAATCTCCCGAAATACCTATAAAACACGCACAAGTCCGTGTAGACGTCTATCTCGGCAAAATACATGAATTGAGTGCAAAATGTCGTGAACTAGTGCTAAACCATGCATGAATGAGTGAGAAATCTATGTAAATGATTACCTAAAACTAAGTCATAAATCGTGTTATCACCCGTGAAGTTTTGACATAAGCCGAAGAGGTGAGTGACCTCCATCTTGTTTTCTTTGAAACAAACATCGAGTTATGGGGACCGTATGATATTATGAATACATCCAAGCGGGGCTTGGGAGGCGTATGAAATAACAAGAGAGGATTCGTGTGTACGTGGACAATTGCGGGTATGCAAGAAGAATGATCGACTAAGGGTCGAAGATTAACCACTTTAAGGCACGTGCTTCTGGTGATGTCGGTTTAGCTACAAAGTAACATGCTAGGCATGTATGAACAATAAGAGTATGATACGTGTATGTATACTCACTCAACAAGAGTTGAGTATCCCACAGAGGCGACATTTAGAGATGGTTAAGGACGTTAGTCGAAGATGGTCTTTGAAGGGCTTTGAGAAGGATCCGGGATAGAAGGTTACAAGGAGAGACCCCATATTTACCTTTATGGGATGATGGTTTATTAAGACCATGGCGTTGGTAAGAGATATCCGGTTTAGGATAAGCGAGACGGGCTTAAGGTCGAGATGTCTAAGTACATAACCCTTATGTGAACCACCACCAGGTCCGGTTGAGCCCCATAAGACGACAAAGAAGACTTCTTTCACCGCGAGTTATGTAGTGGGATTGGTAAAATACCCTAGGGAGATTGTTACTAGGTTGGGACCATGTAATGGTTGTGACGTGTTTGGGTCATTGGGACTAACCGATGGAGATAATGTACTTACACCCTATTAGGAAACAAGGCCGATAAGTCGGCTAATTGGGAAGTCCTTAATGAGATAGCAAGATTTTTGGTATACTGAGTATCGTTTTCTCGGATGGAGATGAGCGTTTTGTTTCGAGAATTTGTGGGCGGCAGGATCGTGCCGTATAAGAGACCCTATGTCTTTCATGATACTTTCACGTTGGATAATGGATCGAGTACGAAGGACTTTGGTGACCAGTCGATGCCATGTAGAGGGTATGTGTGCAAGTTAAGGGGGTAAAAGTAGACCTGATACCCTCCCTTGGGTTGAGCTATCGTTACGACAGTTGAGAGGCACCATTGTGAAGGCATTGTTCGAAGAAAGTTGTGGACGAAAGTGTAGTACCCTTTAATGTTAGAATTGGTGAATATAGGTAAGTTTAGCCGAATAGATACGTGATGACCTCGCTTGGGTAGCGGCGGTCCAAAGGCAGACGCTAGACAAGCTAAGTCACGAGGAAGTATGCACCGAAAAGAGGTACGGACCCCTTGGGTTCGGATACGGAATGAGTCGAGATAAGAGTGTCACGGACGCGAGGCGCATACGTGTTGGCTACTAGAAGGGAGTTGGGTCCTAGTATATTGGACCTTTTTGGAGATATGACACATGTGAGGAAGTGGTTTACCAGTGGCGTGGCCACCGAAAGTGGAGGATGTTCTCCAAATTTCAGGTGTAACGGTCGATGAAAGACGTGTATGGCTCGAGATATGATCGTAGTTGTGATGATGTATGGATAGACGAGGAGCCGATGAGGCTACCGAGAGGATGTGAAATAGTATCCTTGTTGGAGTTCGTACGATGACCTAGTTACATCGAGTTGGCTGACGGCTTAGATATTAGGTGCATGTGTGTTTTTATGTGTTTGGTACCTTGAGCGGGAATGCGTGTATGATTGGTTAGCTTTTGGATTTTGTGCGCTATGCGGTTCACACGAGTATGTATGCAGGCCTTGCGAGGTCTTGATGTGGCTACACGAGTGGGTGATGGTTATTGATTAGGGAGTTACACGTTACGGTTTTGAGCGGTTACCGAGTTCTTACCGAGAGTTTTGCATTATCAAAGTTTCGGGACAAAACGTTTTTTTAGGAGGATTAGTTGTAACATCCGGAATTTTAATTCCGGATGGTTAGTGAGTTATCGACCTTTCCGCGTTAGCGGCTTAGTTTTCCCGTAGGCACGGGATGCTGAGTGATGGGATTTTATTCCTAATCCCGTCCCCGGCGTTTCCCTTTCCCATTTTTCTTTCCGAACCCTCGGGTTTTGGTGTGAGGAGACTTGTGGGCGGCTGATCTTTGGGTCTCCCCACCCCTTTGTGCATCCCACTCTTCTCTCTTTCCTCACTTTTCATTTCACGTTACTCTCTCTCACACACTCTCCTCTTGGTGCCCTTTCCTCTACCTCTCCTTGGAACTCTTGGCTTGTGATCTACAACAGTGGTAAGCTTTGGATTCAGTTTGGGTAAGCTTTCTCTCCTCCCTTCTCCCTTCTTTCCAGCTGCTACCTTCATCTTCTCCATTGCCATGGATGAAGCTCTAGAAGAGGGTTTTTGTTGAATCCTTTGTATGTGTCTGTTATTGGATCGATTAGGTCATGGGGGAGAGCCTATATACCGTCGATGATGTTTAAAGAAGACCCAGCAAGAGAAGGAGGCCATTGAAGCTCAAGATCCACAGTCGAAGACGAAGAAGACGTTGTTTCTAGAGTTTAGCCGCGGGGGCGGGATCTTGCGCCGCGGGGGCGGATCTTAGCCAGCCGTGGGGGAGATGAGAAGCACCGCGGGGGCGGTATCAGGATTTTTGGGAGACGCAGGGGCGGCTACTGGCTCCGCGGGGGCCGTGACCTTCAGCACGCAGTCGTGCCTTTTGTTTCCCCGGCTGCGTTTCTTCAACAGTAGGCTCTTCTTCTCCCTTCTTCGTTCCTTCCTTGTTGTGAGGTTGTTTCATGTCAGTATCATACCTAGGATGGACCTAAGGTAGTTGTGAATGCCACCTAGTGGTTGAGAACCTAGGAGCCCTTAAGGCTCGATGTAGTTGATGGCTTGGAGTATGTTGAGCGTGATAGACCATCTAGGCTAGCTTCTTCATTCTTGCCCGAGGTTATGTTCATGTGAGGTTATAAGCTGTTTTGAGTTGTTATCATGTGATTAGGGTGTGGTGAGTATCTTGGATCCTAGGATGCATTTCCTAGCATGAGTGTTAGGTGATCTTACTTAGATCACAAGAGTGAAGTCTAAGACTTCTTGAGCGTGAGCATATGTTGATACATACCTTGTTGTGAGCAGGTTGTGGATTCCTTCCCAAGGGAAGCTAAAGTGTAGTGAGTGAGTGTGGTGACGAGGTAAGTCTCCGGACTTACTTAGCTCGTATTCCTTGTATTAGCATTGATGTGTGTTGGGTGGTGTGTATTTATTATTGTTTATAACAACTAAACCGGAAATAGGATTACCAACCTTTATATTATTTGGCCCAAGTGTATGATAACAGGCGGTGACATCACTGCCTACCTCTTGCGAGAGCTAGGAGGTTCTCGGTGACTGGCCCGTGCTAGTTAGACGGTCGGAGGCATCCGAACCGTTCCATTGGCAGAAGAAGGGGCCGAGCCGAGTTTCCTGGAGATTCTCGTGTCACAAAAGAAGTTGAATTAGAACGGGATATGACTTAATAATAATAAAGATAATAAACCGGATTTGTGTTCTTTTGAGTATGTTGTGTGACTATGTTGAATTATTTGTGTTTGTACCTTTCCCTTTAACTCTAAGGCTTCGAATGTGAGCTAACGGTTTTATACCGAATGTTGTAGATTGCCTTGCAGGTTAGGAATGCGGCCGAGAGATCCGGAAGGGTGGGCAGCCGGGATCCGTACATTTTAGGAAGGGTTTTGAGTTGGAGTTGTCTTGTGTTTTGTCTTTCGGTTATTATGTTTCGTGTGCCGCTTGTTTGGCGTTTGGTTTGAGTTGTACCTCGGCTGCAGTTTGTTGTTGTATTCTCTCGGGTTTCTTATCATTTGCATTAAAATTGATTTACGATTTTGCCTTTATTTGTGCCATGTTGGAAAGGTCCGGTGAAATTGTTGTCAAGCTAAGGGTTGGGACCCATTGTGAGGTCTCGCCCGTAGCATCCCGATATCTCACGGATTCGGGGTGTTACACCTATTTTTTGAGCCATATAACATTATAAATAGATGCTGGAATTTTTAAAAATATAATGTATAAAATATATTATAGGTTTAATTCATTGATTAGTTCATGCAATTGTTGCCTAAGGGATGAACAAAAGTGCAAAATTTTGATTTTTCATGCTTAATTGATGAATTAAAGGTGCTGAACTTTTTGGATATTTTTCCATGAAAAGTTATAAAAGTTGCAATTTTTAGTGGGAGAGAAACGGGATTTTAATCGATTGTGGATCCGATGAAAATTTCACCGGAAAAGGGTAACCGGAGAAGCGTTTTCCGGCAAACCACCACCAAGGCCGCCATGTTTGCCGCCGGATAGGGTAAAGTTGGGGTATGGTTTCGAATTTTTTGGATACGGGTAATATTTATGGTAATTATGTAATATGATTAGTTAATTACTTAAAATATAAGATTTGTCTTCTAAAACATATTATTGTATGAGATGTTCTATCTAGATATATATAATTTATCTCATTTGGAAATATAATTTAATTATATTAGAATATATGATATCTTGACTTAATTAAAGTATATCTTAGTTATCTAAAAGATAATATTTCTTTTCTAAGAGATATTATATGAGATATTCTATTTAGATAAATATGATTTATTTTATTTAGAAATATAATTTAATTATATTAGGATATATGATACATTGACTTAATTAAATTATATCTTAGTTACATAAAAGATAAGATTTCTTTTCAAAAAGATATTATATGAGATATTCTATCTAGATAAATATGATTTATCTTATTTGGAAATATTAAATTGGATATATGATATCTTGACTTAATTAAATTATATCTTAGTTACATAAAAGATAAGATTTGTTTTTTAAAAGATATTATTTGAGATATTCACGCCGTTCTATACCGGTGATCCACGAGCGTCAGCAGGACGACTACGACCGCATAGCGGCACGGCCAGTGGTTGCACCACGATTTTTAGAGATTTCCGCTTTTGATTGCCTCCATGTGGATGAGGACTTGAGTCGGATGATATCTGCTGTAGGGCTGGAGCAGTTCACTGAGATTAGAGCTCCAGCCTACCTTGAGCCGACCCTGGAGTTTGTCAGCTCCGTCACCTACTTACCCACCGAGTGCACCATAAAGTACCGGTTGATGAACCAGAACTATTTAGTTCCCATGGACCACTGGCGGGATATCTTTGGCTTCCCGGCCCCATCTGTTGCTGACTTTCCCTCTCGAGCTGTAGCTCGAGAGTTCTGGGGACAAATTGCTCATGTGGTTGAGCACGCTGACAAATGGAGACCTGGAGATTCCAAGGAGCGGATTATATTCCATCTGGCTTTTAGACTTGCTCACAAGATCTTCAGTAAGACACTTCTGGCGCGTACTGAGACGCCCTACAAGATCAGACAGGGTGAGCTTCTGAGTCTGTACTGCATGGTGACCGGAGGAGTTCCGGACTTTGGGATGATGCTGGCTAAGGATTTGCATAGGATAAAGGCGAAGGCCAAGGGGGATATCTGCTGTGGAGGTATAGTGACTCACATAGCGAGTTACATGGATCTTGACTTGAGTGCATGCACTATAGTGGCGGCTGCCAAGCCGCTCAGGCTTCAAGAGATGATCACTCGGAGGATACTGGTTCCTCACGGTCTTACTACGCCATATGTGGCGATGCCCTGGGAGCAGACGGCACCCCAGGGTATTAGATGGTCAGCTCAGTTCTCCGTGTATGATCCGCATTACTAGTAGACTCCATGGATTCCGCTGATGGAGGACGCTAGAGAGGCAGTAGCAGCAGCGGCTGAGGAGGATGAGGTTTAGGAGGATGAGGATGATGATGATGATGAGGATGGCGGTGCTGCCATGGATACAGGCACAGATAAAGCTAGGACTAGTGCGCCGGTCATTGATTTAGATGACAACGAGACTGAGGAGGAGCCAGCTGCAACACCAGCACGTCCCGCTAGGCGTAGGGTACGCAGGCAGAGGGATCCAGTTGCTCACCGTCGGATCAATGATCTGACGGATCAGATGATAGATTCCTACGCTGCCCTGTCCCTGGATATCAGAGAGATGCAGGAGAGACTACACTACCAGCACACAATGGCTGAGATTTAGTTTTAGCATATCATGGGCTATCTTTTCGACCCATCTCATTACCCGTACGTGCCACCACCACCACCACCGGATCGGGATTATTGAGAGCTTGCAGGATTTTCTTTATTTATTTATTATGCAGCTCAACTTTATCCGGTGAGTACTTTGTTTCTTTAGACTTATTTTGACCCATTGGGACAATGTGTCCCAAGTATGGGGTATTTGGATGTATTTATATGACTTAGGTGGATGTATGATATGACTCTATTTGGATATTATTGTCTTATTTATGCTCTATGTGCTTATCTGAGATTACATGCATGCATAAAGGTTATTTGATTGAGAAAAACGTCAAAAATTGGTTTAAGAAAAAAAAAAATTTTGACCTCGACCGAAGTGATTCTGGCCGAACGAGGTGATTCACCTCGGTTGACTTAGAACATCTCGACCGAGGTGGCTTAACTGGAACTGTTTTCGAAAACAATTTTTGTGCTTCTTATTTGGATATGACCTCAGTGATGATTTTGTTTGCTGACTGGCTTTGAAATCTTTATATGTTAGAAAGGTTTTATGATATGTTTAAGTTGCTAAATGCTTTGTTTGAAATTTTGGCATGTTTAATACTCTGTTTTTATCCAAATTATATTGAATTTGAAGGTTAACACCACATGATGAGCTCTCTCACTCTCTTCCTGGGAAGACCAAGGCAATTCACTCTCTTCTCTTCTTCTTCTTGATCATGCTTAGCCCCTCATATACATATTTGCCTCCCTTTACCTATCCGGGAATTTGGAAGCAAGCAAAAGTGAAAAGCAAGTGAAAGAAAAGTTGAGATATTGCCTGGAAGTTAGAAAGAAACAAATAGGTTTGGGGAAGTCAATCATGATGATGAGTAACTCGGCACCATTCACATAGCAGGGTGTTTGTGTCTTGCCAAAGTCGGATTAAGCTATATTCCTAACGGGTCATGGTATGTGCATCAAGGGTTTGAGGCATCTCGAGAAATTGATGATTGCTGATTTCCTAGGCTTCGGTTATTGTGCACCTCTGTCCATGCATCCCAAAAAGTAAAGTAAAAAGTAAATAAGCAAAGCTTATTGGTGGAAGATGTTGAAGTTCAAAGGAAGTGAAGTAAAAATCCTTTTCCCGGATTCTACTGCCACATTCCCTATATACATCCCACCCTCACACGTTTCTTGACCTTCTCTCTTGAAAAGCCCTTGAGACCTCGAGCTTGTTGATTGACTTAGTGGTTTAAACTGGATTATACATGATTAATTTCGATAATTATGATTTATTATGCATTCTATGATTTTATGCAAAGATGAACAACTTTCTTATATTTATAAAATGTTTTGAGTATGTTTTGATTTTGAATTCCATGAAGCATTCTCTTAGAGTGATCTATGATTGTAGCACACCATTAAAATGTTTTGAATTACTTTTCATTGATCTTTATGACTTATAATCCATTCTATCTTGTATCTAAGATTTGGAACTTGCTTGGGGACAAGCAAGGGCTAAGTATGGGGTATTTTGATAGCATGAATTATAGTCTATATTTTGGGACCTGTTTAGACGTTTTATCTTCAATAATCTGCATGTTTGGATGTATATTATGTGATTATATTGTCGTTTCATCTACCTTTGCGGGAATCGAGGTCTACACCAAGTTTCGTTGTAATCGTAGGTAAAATGACACCTTTTGCATCAAAATGGAGCTGAAGGAGCTAAGGAGTCATTGGAGCTACATTCAGGAGCTTAAGGAAGAATCCAGGAATCATGGAAATGGATTGAAGATTCATTTTGGACCAGATTTGAGAGATTTCACATTCAGTTTATAGTCACATCGGTCAGCTACAGTACCATCTCGACCGAGGTGATCCAAAGGAGCTGCTCGACCGAGGCGAACAACTTGGACTCGGCGAGATATATTTTATTCTTGGCTGAGATCTATTATTTTTGGAAAGAGGATCTTATATTTTCAGGCTGGATTCCTGGAAGGAAGAAGATAGTTCAGCTTATATATTTTACCTATTTTATGGGAAAATATCTTTCGAAGATCTTTTATCTTTTGGAGGTAATTTTCCTATAAAAAGGGTCGGATTTTCCACAAATCCGGCATCCGCTAACCCTGCTTAGACAGCCGTTACACCCCACTACAGCTGAGAGATTTGAAGAACCTTTTTGAAGGTTGAAGGAAGGAAGTTGATAGCTTTTATAGCCTTTGTGAAAGGTTTTGTAATATTCTCTTAGATTCCCTTGTTGTTGATTTGTCTTGTTGGATTGTGATCCAAGGAACGCTTGTTTGTTTGATAATTGATTCAGTTATTGAAGCCTTTCTCTTAAGCTTTTTGTGTTAAATTATTCATTTTCTTCCCTTATATTTGATTTTTGCTTTCATGATGATGAGTGGCTAATTTCCTTGTGTGATTATAAGTGATTGGCTGAAGGTTGTGGGAAAAACAATGATAGAATAATCTTAAATTCCAGTAGAACCCTGAAAGCTCGAGTCTTTATCCTTCACCCTAGAACATCTCGTTCAGTCGATGAACATCTCAGCCGGGGTAGAATTCGTCTGATCGAGGTGACCTTTCTGATCCGAAACTGAGAGTTAAGTGTTAGAGTTTGCCAAATCCTATTCTTATTACACCTTTCCTGGTTCAATGCAAGCCTAGGATGAGACTTACCCGGTAATTCCATTGTTTGTTTACCAAAGATCATAAGTGTAGGTAATAAAGGTTTATCCTTTATTGGGGTTTGAGTGTGCTTTCATCCCATCTTTGTGAGTTAGCCTGAGACTTACCCGGTAATAGGAGTTGCGGTTTGGGATTGTGAGTAGTGAGACTTACCCGGTGATCTATTCCACTTTAGTAACACCTTTCCTTTGCAAAAATCTCAGCTTTGTCCGCTAATCTTTAGATCTTGAGTTGGAACCACAACTAGACGCTTTAATCCTGTTTGCTCCAAACGGTGTGTGCAAGCTTTAAATTTATAACCCTAGATGTAAGCTTAAAACAAGGATGAGAACCCGCAGTGTACGGGTCAATCGTAGTAAAAAGCAAGAAATTTCAGGGGTCGATCACAAGGACTTAGTGAAACAAAGCACGTGTAGGTAGTCTATGTAATTACTAACCACAAAAGCAATTAAAGCAATCAAAGATGATAAAAAGTCAATTAAAGGAATATGCAATTCTAGGGATTAAAGCATCTAGTTTTGGTTCCAACTCAAGATCTAAAGATAAGCGAACAAAGCTGAGATTTTTGCAAGGGGAAGGTGTTTCTAAAATGGAATAGATCATCGGGTAAGTGTCTCTACTCACTAATCCCAAACCGTAACTCCTATTACCGGGTAAGTCTCAAGGAATTAAGGAAAAGAACTATATCCTCAAACCAACACACCATGTAAGGGAATAGAATCAACCTTTACCGGGTAAGTCTCAGGCTAACTCACAAAGATGTAATGAAAGCACACTCAAACCCCAATAAAGGATAAACCTTTATTAACTATACTTATGATCTTTGGTAAACAAACAAAGGAATCACCGGGTAAGTCTCATCCTAGGCTTGCGTTGAACCAGTAAATGTGTAATAAGAATAGGATTTGGCAAACACTAACACTTAACTCTCAGTTTCGGATCAAAAAAGTCACCTCGGTCAGATGAATTCCACCCCGGCCGAGATGTTCATCGACTGAGCGAGATGTTCTAGGGTTAAGGATAAAGACTCGAGCTTTCAGGGTCCTACTGTGATTTAAGATTATTCTATCATTCTTTTTCCCACAACCTTCAGCCAATCACCCTAGGATCACACAAGGAAATTAGCCACTCATCATCATGAAAGCAATAATCAAATACAAGGGAAGAAAGTGAATAATTGAACACAAAAACCTTAACAGAAAGGCTTCAATAACTGAATCAATTATCAAACAAACAAGTGTTCCTTGGATCACAATCCAATAAGACAATCAACAAGAAGGGAATCTAAGAGAATCTTACAAAACCCTTCACAAAAGCTATAAAAGCTATCAACTTTCTTCTTTCAATCTTCCTTTAACCTTCAAAAAGGTTCTTCAAATCACCCAGCTGTAATGGGTGTAGCGGATACTCTAAGCATAAGCGGGTGTCGAATTTGTGGAAAATCCGACCCTTTTTATAGGAAAATTCCCTCCCAAAGATAAGATATCTAAGAAAGATCTTTTCCCATAAAAATAGGTAAAATATATGAGCTAAATTATCTTCTTCCTTCCAGGAATCCAGCCTAAAAATATAAGATCCTCTTTCCAAAAATAAAAGATCTCATCCAAGAATAAAATATCTCTCTCCGCATCCAAGGTGTTCTCCTCGGTCGAGGTGCTTCTCTAGATCACCTCGGTCGAAACAACTGTAGCTGACCGAGGTGGCTCTAAACTGAATTGAAATCTCTTAAATCTGGTCCAAAGTAAATCTGTAATCCATTTCCATGCTTCCTGGATTCTTCCTTAAGCTCCTGAATGTAGCTCCAATGACTCCTTAGCTCCTTTAGCTCCATTTTGATGCAAAACGTGCCATTTTACCTACGATTACAACGAAACTTGGTGTAGACCTCGATTCCCGCAAAGGTAGATGAAACGACAATATAATCACATAATATACATTCAAACATGCAGATTATTGAAGATAAAACATCTAAACAGGTCCCAAAATATAGACAATAATTCATGCTATCAAATCCCTAGAATTGCATATTTCCTTTAATTGACTTTTTATCATCTTTGATTGCTTTAATTGCTTTCGTGGTTAGTAATTACATAGACAACCTATACATGCTTTGTTTCACCAAGTCCCTGTGATCGACCCTTGGAATTTCTTGCTTTTACTACGATTGACCCGTACACTGCGGGTCCGCATCCTTGTTTTTAGCATACATCTAGGGTTATAAATTTAAAGCTTGCACACACCGTTTGGAGAGAACAACCATGCTACCACATACAAACAAAAGACCAAAGCATGGCATGACCGGCATATCCTCCGGAAGGACTTCAAGGTAGGTAATAAGGTACTTCTCTTTCAACCCAGTTTGAAACTCTTTCCAGGTAAGCTGCGTTCAAGATGGACAGGGCCGTTCATAGTAGCCGAAGTATACCCTCACGGGGTTGTGGATCTCTATGACCCGCAAACACACAAGGTATTTAAGGTGAACGGACAAAGGCTAAAGCTTTGCCTTGAAGGAGTCAAGGATGATCCGATTGACGAGATGGTACTAGAGGAGTCACGGTCAGAGAAGTAGAGATCTTACGTCGAGCCAACGAAGTAAAACAAAGGCGCTTCTCGGGAGGCAACCCGAAGGAATAAGAAGAGGAGTTTCTGTCAAGAAATCCGCCCCTGCGGTTTAATATCCCGCCCCTGCGGTGACACTCAGGCCAGCACCGCCCCCGGCGTTGGGCCTGCGCCTGCAACACACCTGTCACTGCCTCCACGGTGACATCCCTACGCCGTTGCGGCGGCCATCCTTGACACAAATTACCATCGCCGCCCCCGGCGCTGGGCCTGCGTGCTCCTCTCCCTTGTCGCCGCCCCTGCGGTATCAAACCCCCGCCCCTGCACGTTTACCCAGAAAAGAAAAAAAATAGGATCTCGAAAAAACACCTATACCTACCACGCACCACCCACCAACCCTCCTCACCAAACACAACCACAACCCCTCATACCTTCTCTCTCTCTAAGCTGCGAACGCCCTTGCGCCCTCAGAGAAACCACCCAAACACCCTCTCCGACGCCCCTTCACCACCAACACCAAGGACGCACACCCCCAAACGCCCTTGCGCCACCTGCCCTCGTGCCAAACGTAACCTCCCTTCCATTGCAACGATTCTCCACTCCTGCGCCACCTTCAATGTCGCCTGCACCAAAAACCACCACCGGAGCCACTCCAAGGCGCCACCACCTTCAAAGCATTCGAAAAATCGCCTTCTGCAGTTCTCCCGCACTTGCGCCTACAAGCATCCGCCCCTGCGCCTCTCCGCCCCTGCGCCTGCACAGCCTCCCCTGCGGAAAAACCAACAGAAAGATTGTTTCTTTTCTTTTTTTCCAAACATTCACTAATCCTTTGCTCGAATCTTTGCAAGAATGGAAGCCCCAAGGAAATACAAAATGACGGAAACGGAGAAGTACAGATATAGGATTGTGCAGTATCGAGTTGTGTATGCAACTCGATTTCTACATATTCCGACCTTGGAGAAACTGGGCATGCTAGAGAGCATGCAAACATTTTTGGCAAATGCTGGGCTCGGAGACTTCTTCCTGAAGAGTGCTCCGATATATCTGGAGCTCAGTAGACAATTTATCGCCACTTTTTCAATGCAGAAGGAAGATCACGTGTGTACCGGCCTCACCTTCAAGTTCAACAAAGTGAAGTACACGCTTGACTACAATGATTTACGGGAGGCTTTTGGGGAGACTCTAAAACCCTTTGAGAACTAGTGGGATCCAGTCCCGGCCCCGGACCTATGTGAGTTTTGGCGAGCAGCTACCGGGTTGGAGTTTCATGCTGGCGGTGAGTACTCCAACAAACTCACTCATCCGAGTTTGAGGTTGATTTCCAAGATCGTCATGAGTGTCTTCTGTGGACACAAAGAGGTAAACAAGGTCGCTCTCAAGGACCTCCCACTACTCTAGTCCTACCTTCCACATAGCCAACAGTTGATGGATTTTCCCTCTCTCTTCCTCGCCGCTTTAAAGCGGATTAGGAGGAATGAGCTGAGGTACATTGTCGGCGGTGGGGTGATCTCTTTGATCGCCTCACAAGTGATGGACCTGTCCGAGTTAGAGGATGGGATGACATCTCCTCTCTACACTGAGGGGATGCTTAGGAGGTGCAAGCTCCTCCGGAGGGACGGGAGAACCTGTTTTGGATCTCCCTTGTAGATGGGAGCCACCTCACCTACCTCCCCCGACCTTTAACACTAGGAGGTGAGGTCTCCGAGCTCTACATACTGGTAGATCCCTTCATGCCAAGGAGGCCACTAGTGGCCATTATGGAGAGGCATGCCGCCAGCTCCAGCCGGGCCCATCAGGAGGAGCACCTGCCCGTCCCAGATGACGAGGAGATGCCCACAGCAGCACCAGAGGAGAACCCGACCCTTGCGAGCCTTCAGGCTCAGATGGCGGCCATGAGGACCCAACACCGGGCTTGGCAGTCCGACTACCAGCGAACTATGCTAGAGTAGCAGCAGAGCTGGCAGGACACTTTTGCCACCTCCATGACATCACACTTCGACTAGAGATAGGAGGTCTGACAGGCAGCCTATAACAACAGCTGGAGGCTCAGCAGCTGGCTTGGCAGGCCAGTTTTGAGTCCTCTTTCAGTCGCCGGATGTCTGCTCAGGAGGACCGCATTGATGACATCTACCGCCGCCAGGAGCACTTCTTGAGCCACTTCCCTTACCCGCCGGAGGAGGGTCCTGGTGGTCCATCCGGACCACCCCAATGAGGGGTACATTTCTTTCCCTTCTTCCACATTTATCTTTGACTCATTTCCACTTTGAGGACAAGCTGCACTTCAAGTATGGGGGAGGGATATATATCATTGCTTGTATAGTTCATTTAGTTGTTTTGTTTCATTGATTTTTGCATTGTTGAATTCAGTTTCATTTGAAAAAAAAAAGCCAAAGAAGTGAAAAAAGGCATGAAAATCCTTGGATAAACCGAAAACCCGAAAGGGCGGTTTAGGTAAAAAGAAGGTAGTCCGACCAACCTTAGGTTGGTGCAAAATTGGACTTGAGGGATGTGAGTTTAAGTAAGAAAAGAAGAAGAGTGGCAAGGTGAAAACCCGAAAGGGTGCCTTGGCAAGATGAGCGACACCGAGTGTAGGTTTTCCTTCCGGCGTTTTGGCGACTTAAGAAGGGTAGTCATAAGGAGGTTGTCCGGGTAGGCCACTCTTGGAGGAATAAGGATGGTAGTATCTTTTTTCTCACATTTGCTCTCTTTTCCTTCCTTCTTTCTTTCTTGGTTTTTTCTCTTGTTTTCCATTATTTTTCTTTCTTTCCCTTGCTTCCTGAGACCTTGAGTCTAATGGCTGTCATTTGTTTTACTTGGGACGAGTAAAAGGTCTAAGTATGGGGGAGTTTGATAGGTGATGGAATCACTATCATTTAGGGTAGTTTTTGGAGTCTTTTTATGGCATTAGTGTCGGTTTATGCTACTAACTCCTTGGTCCAGAAGAAGAAGATCAAAAGAAGCTAAGGAAGGAGTTATAAGCACTTAGGAGTAAAGATCGATCAAGAAGCAAAGCTTCTGTTGCTCCACCGCCCCCGCTGGTCCTTGCAGCCGCCCTTGCGGTGACTTGCCTTGACGAGACGAAGACCAGCTCCCCTGCGCCTCCCACTGCGCCTCCTACTGCGCCCTGCCTGCGCCTCGCCTTGGGAGCTGGAAGGTGAAGAGTCTGTGTCACCGCCCTTGCGTTGGCCTTAAGGCGCCCCTGCGCCTTGACATCAGAAACGTCAGGAAGGCGAAAGGTCAGACGTTGAAGTGCATTAAAGATCCGCCCCAACGGAGTTGTGTAGCCGCCCCAGTGGTTCCGAAGAAGATCAACCGATTCTGCCTAAACCGCCCCTGTGGTTCCTGAAGGGCGCCCCTGCGGTGTAACGCCAAAAGCTTTACTCCAGCTGTTTACACCACCGTTATGGCATCAAAGGTGGCTGTTTTAGGCCGGGTATTTACACCTAATTAAGTGTCTTTTGTAGTATAAATAGTCCATGGCTGATTGCTAGAATCATCCATGCTTTTCCTTATAAAATCCATTTTAGACTTGAGTTTTTACATTGTAATGAGTTGCTAACTCCCTTACTACATTGGGTTGGTTTGAAGCTGTTTTGTTACTTTGGTTGTAAGTTCTTTTAATATAAGTTTTTATTCAGTAATGTTTTGTGTTTCCTTGATCTCCGTTGTTTAATTGCATGTTAACTATTACTTGAGATTGATCACCTTAGGTTCTAAAGTGCATGTAAACAACTAGGATTAATAGGTTCCGGGTTCGGGTCTTTAATCTAGTAGCAACTTTAAGTAATAACGGGTTGTAATTACTTCAAGAAAAGAAACACAAATATAAAGATAAGTTTAACGGTTTTCATCTTCTCTTTATATCCCTTAGTCTTTGTTTGAATGCTAACTTGTTATTTGTTCTTGTAGGTTTACGGAACTTTAACAGGTTAAGTTGTGTTGATGCCGGTTGGCTCAACACATATGTATGATCGAGATGGGAGATTACTTAAAAACTTGTAAAACGAATGCACCAAAGTAGCAACTGCATACTTAGAATCAACCTAGTGTAGATTCATCCATTATTATCTTACTTGTCGCATTAATCGTTTTCATATGTTTTTGAGCATCAATTCAACCAAACCCCCCTTTTTGTGCCACTTGTCATTATAATCGATAATTGCATCTAAAACACCTTAACTCTCTTGGGTTCGACCCTTACTTAATCACTATACTTGTTCTTAGTGCTAAGTCGGGATTTACTTTTGATTGGGTATAGACGACCATAGAAATACCTTCGGTTAGCAAATGTTCCCTAAGGGCATGTAAATGTTGTTTTCTCTTGGTCATCGGGGTGAATAGGCATTTGGAAAAATCCACTATAGCCATCTAAGTAACAAAAGTGTGAATGTTGAGCTAATCTCTCTAACATTTGATCAATGAAGAGAAGAGGGAAGTGATCTTTCCTAGAGGCCACATTTAGTTTCCTATAGTCAATACACATTCTCCACCCCGTAACCGTCCTCGTTGGGATTAGTTCATTGTTCTCGTTAGTTATTACGGTCATACAACCCTTATTAGGAACAACATGAACGGGACTAAACCATTTACTATCCGAAATTGGGAAAATAATTCTCGCATCTAGCAATTTAAGGACCTCCTTCTTGACTACCTCTTTCATTATATGGTTCAATCTTCTTTGAGGTTCAATTGAAGGTTTATGATTATCTTCCATCAAGATTTTATGCATGTACAAGGAAGGTTTAATCCCAACTAAATCATCAATGGTATAACCAATAGCTTTCCTATGCAATCTCAACTCATGCAACAATCTAGCAAGTTCATCATCACTCAAGGATGCATTAACAATCACCGAATAAGTAGAATCTTCACCAAGAAAAGCATACATAAGATGAGAGGGGAGGGGTTTAAGTTCAAGTTTAGGAGGACCTTTATCGGTTGGATACGATCCATGTAGCTTCACATTATATGAATCCAAAGCCATTGAAGACTCTCCAAGTCTCCTAGAAGCTTGATCAACCACTAAGGCATTTTCTGGGGAAACCACGGGCAAAATCACGGCCTGTGGCACAACCATGGCCGTGAAATATGAGAAGCTGGCATGTTTAAGCATTCCAGAGAGTTCCACGGGTGAAACCATGGTCGTCGTTCTTGCTCCTTGGCCGTGGTTCCTACAATGGTTCAGCACACCTTTGTGCACTTCAAATTCAACTCTTGTCTCCTTTTCTAATGCATTCAAAGCCTTGATTTATTCATTGCAATCATCCTCAACTCCTTCCTCCATCAAACTGAAGCTAAGAACCTTCTCCAAGGGGTCCTTGATCAAGATCGAGCTCACAACTTCTCTACATTCCTCTTGCTCGACAATGTTGAACACATCTTCACCAAGGGTTGGCCCTTTCATCATTGTGGATAGCTTGAACTTTATATTCTCTTCTCCTATGTTGAAGGAGATAATTCCATTCTTGCAATCGACTAAGCATCCGGATGTGGCTAAGAAAGGCCTCCCTAATATGATAGGAACCGGATAGTCTGCCGGGATGTCCAAAACAACGAAGTCTATTGGCACATAAAACTTCCCAAGCTGAACCGGTATGTCTTCTAAGATCCCTATCGGGTGAGTGATTGAGTGGTCCGCCATGTAGAGGGTCATCTTGACCAGCTTCGGCTCTCCTAGGCCAACCTTGTTGCAAAGTGCTAGCGGGATGATGCTTACACTAGCTCCAACATCACATCGGGCTAAATATTGCACTTCTCCAACCCCAATCGGCACACAAAAAGATCCCGGATCTCTTATCTTAGGAGGCATCTCCTCCCTCATAGTTTTAATCAACTCCGAGGATCTCTTTGTAATCCTCACTTGTCCATACTCCTCTAACTTCCTCTTGTTGGAGAGTATTTCCTTATAAAACTTTCCATAAGCCGGCATACCTAGAATAGCATCCGTGAGCGGAATGTTAATATGCAATTTAGACATAAGTTCAAGGAATTTACCGAAGTGTTTGTCCAAACGAGCTCTTGCTCGTGATTGTGGGAATGGTAGTGGTGGCTTGTATGGAGGCGGGGCCACATATGTTGGGTCATCATGCTTGTTGTTGCCTCCTTCTTCTTGCAATGGCTCTTCCTCCACCACTACTTGCTTTCCCATAGCAGTCTCCTTGGGTAAGGGATCCTTCATGCTCAGCCCACTCCTTGTTGTAATGGCCAACACTTGGCCTCTTGGGTTATCATCGGTACTTCCGGGAAGCTTTCCCAGATCCCTTTGTGCTTCACCCGCCTTTTGGAACACTTGTGCTTCTAGAACCTTTTGAGCTTTTGAAATGGAAGTCACCGTGCTCTCAAGTCCACTCAACCTTCCAAGCAATTGTTCAAGCATCATCTCTGTTCTATCCTTTCGAGGTTGAGCAAAACCGGGTGGAGGCTCTTGTGAAGCCTTAGGTGGTGGAGCTGCGCTTGTGGAAGCGGGAGGGTTTAAGCCACCATCCGATTTAGAATAGGAGAACCCGGGATGGTTGTGATTAGACCGGTAATTGTTGAATTGCCGGCTGTTGTTGTTGAAGTTCCTAGGGTCTTGATAATTGTTGTAATTTTCCCTTCCCATGTAGTTAACATCCTCCTCTTTGGAAGCCAAATTGGCTTGCACTTGCACTTGAGTACTAGCTTGACTTTTCAAGGTTGTGGCACACAACTCCCTCAAAGACTTAAGCTCATTGTTGATTGCATCGAGCTTGTAGTTGCTCATGATGACTTCACTCACTTCATAAACTCCCGGTTTTCTCCCATCTCTCTTCCTATGGGAGTACTTCTCTATCACCAAGGCTTGCTTCTCTACAAACTCCCAAGTCTTATCCATATTCTTCTCCATAAATTTTCCATCGGAAAGCGATTGAAGCTTGAATTGTCTATCCTCATCAAGCCCCTTGAAATAGATTTCCAATAGCTCTATCTTCGGTATACCATGGTGTGGACAATCTAGGAGGAGGTCCTTAAATCTCTCCCAAGACTTGAATAGGATTTCTCTATCCTTCATCACGAAGGCATTGATCTTCCCTCTTAGCTCAGTTGTCTTGGAAGGTGGGAAGAACATTGTCAAGAACTCGGTTGCCATCTCCTCCCAAGTACTCACACGTCCTAGTTGAATCGATTGGTACAAAGCCAAGGATTTATCCTTAAGTGAGAAGGAAAAAGCCCTAAGCTTATGGTTGTTGTTCTCCAATCTAGGCGGCCTTAGAGTCTCCATCAAGATCCCATAGTTCATCAAGTGTTGATGAGGAGACTCTCCTTCCATCCCTCCCAATTGATTATGCCGGATCATTTGTAGCACTTGAGGGCGGAGCTCATAATCATGGCCTGCGGGATCTCCTAAGTTCACACCCGGACGGTGCACTCTTTGGGCCGGATCCATAGGTTGCCCTAACGTTTGTGGCTCCTCAATAATGATCGGCTCAAACCGAACATTGACCGCCGGCTGCGGTGGTGGTGGTGATGGTGGAGGTTGTTGACGATTAAGCTCTCTTTGTACAAGAGCTTGCCTAATCTCTTCATATTCCCTCCTAGTTGCTTCTTGCCTCTCATTGGCGAGTCTCCTCTCATTCTCCAAGAGTTCATCTCTTAACCTAATTTTCTCTAAAGCATCATCCAATTCAGCTTGAAGATCTCTTGTGGCCATCTCTTTCTTCTTCTTAATGCTCTTAGATCTAGCTTTAAGGGTTTTCTCCGGTTCGGGATCGAATGGAGCTAAATCCTTGCCATGAGATCTTCGCATGCACCTAAAGAATGAGAGATGTCTTGAAAAATCAAAGACACAAACCAAACAAGATCAAAAGCAACAAGAAAGACCTACACTATAAACAATCACAAACAATGATTCAATCTAGACCTAGTCCCCGACAACGGCGCCAAATACTTGTTACGCTAAGATTCTGTAGCACAAAAGTCTTAAATTTATAACTCGATATATTTTTCCTAACTCCTAGCGAACCCACAGTGTATGGGTCGTTTTGTAGCAAGGATAGTATTCCGAGGTCGAACACAAAGACTAAGGTGAAATTGAACCAAATAAGTGACTAAGGATAGTGTAAATCTAGTCTAAGAAAAGAGAAAGGAATAAAGAAATGAAAATCACAATATTTTTGGGTTTGTTTTGTGGTGATCAAATAAAGATCACAAATGATGCAAGAGTATAAAAACAAACTAGCAAATCAAGCTAACAACGCAAATAAATAACACAAACACGAGATATGTGATCAAAGAGTGAAAAGCGGATTCTAGGGGTTAGGAATTCCGGTTAAGGCATTGGACTCAAACTTCTAATCAACCTTGGACTAGCTATGATGTGTTGGGAAGGAATGTTTCTCAAATGGGGTCAATCACCGGGTAGGTCTCATGATCCACTAATCCGGCACCTAAGGGTCCTATCAGTGGGTAAGTCTCTAGGAGCCTATGGTTGGGAATTCTACACGAACCGGATTGTTATCTAGGGATCTAACCTCTCCTTACCGGGTAAGTCTCGGGAAGGCAAGTCCTAAACATCAATCCTAGCACACTCAGTCCAATAGTGGCTTATGAGGCTCACTACTACCTACAGTTCATCATCTTCGGTACCTAAGGTCGGAAATCACTGGGTAGGTCTCTTTCTTCACTTAGTTTGCTAGCATTAGGTCACCCTAGGCTAGATTAAGCTTAACAAATACTAGGATTTCAACAATCTATCATCCTAACATTCAGATTTGTCAATACAAACACAACATAAGGAAACCACGGGCATATCATAAGAACCAAGGCCGTGGTTGTAAAAGAACAAATCGTGATTTTTGACAGCAGTTAAGTACGAGTAAGCAAAACATCCAAAGATACATTCAAGTATACTCTATCATAGTCCAAGCCATAACCATCATTTCCTTACCCTAGAATCGCATCTATTTAGCCAACAACATGCATCTTAACAATCAAACTCAACAAGCATACATTCATGGCTTCCATAACAAATAAATGAAGAGAAAGAGAAATGAAACAAGTAAAACAAGAAAACAAGCTGAATAAATGTTAAGAAAGACTTACAACCCTTCAAAACAAGGTTCAAATCGTTCCTTACAAAGCCTTGCAAATATCTTTAAGAAGTTCACTCAAAATCTCTCTAAAACTATGAAAACTCTAAGAATAGTGTTCTTCTTCTTCTTCTCCAAATATGAGTGATTTTGCTCCCCTCCAAGAGTAGCCCTCAATGGAATGTTGTTGAATGAGAGAGTGTGTGAGAGGATGTTCCAGAGAATCAGCCTGCAGGACCACTTATATCCTCAATCAAGGGCAAGAGTCGGTTATGGAGATCGTTGGACAGTTGTCCAGATTAAACCACGGCCAAAACCACGGGCGTAGAAATGGCCTCTGGGCCGTGGTTTTGGTGAAATAGCTCTCTTTTGATCATTAAGCCATGAGTTGGTGCAAGGCATGCACCAGCAAGGTCCTATGTGTTCTCCTTAGCTCCTAGCTTGCTTCTTAATGATTCCGGAAGTGTGTCATCACGAGGAATGATCCTCGAATGTATCGATTAAGCTCCAAAAGTTCCCCAAAATACCTATAAAATCGACAATAGTGCGTGTAGACATCTATTTCGATAATATGCATGAATTGAACGTAAACGTCATAAAATAATGCCAAACTATGCATCAATAACGGGAAAAACTATCTAAATGGGTGCCTAAACTAACGTTATAAATCGTGTTATCAGTTAGGAGACTCGTCTTCATAACAAGAACCAACCTACAACCTCAATCTAAACCTCAAGACCATAGCAAGCTCATAGATGCCTACAACATAACCTAAACATCAACATGAGTGCCTAAGGTACATCTCTATCATACACTCATCTTAACCACACTAGCCTAACTATCATTTGAGCCAAGGTCAAAGGAAAGGAAGGAAGGAAGACATACCAACAAAAGCAAGGAACACATGGCTTACCCAGTGAGGCGTAGGAACGGATCACACCAGGTGCAGGGGCGGCTCACACACCAGGCGTAGGGGCGGCTGGGCTCAGATGCAGGGGCGGTTGGGTTCAGGCGCAGGGGCGGCCAACTGTGCAGAGAGTTGCTCCCGACTTTTCTTCGATCCCTTTCTCGACTCTCTTCACTTCTTCAACACACCACAATAACACATATACATATATACACATATATGATCATCAAACCATCCAAGAAAAGATTCACACAAGCTCATCTTGTGATCCTAAGCTAGAAGAGCAAGAAAGAAGCAAAGAAGAAGAAAGAAAGAAGGTGGAAGAAGAAGAGCTTACCACAACAACCCTAAGCAGCGACTAGGACCATCCAACACATCTCACCACTCTAACACAACATCAACAATTCTCAGCCACAAACTCTTGATCATCCAAGCCTTAAACCACCAACAACTCTCAAAACTCACATACACAAGATCAAAGAGAGATCAAAGAAGATCAAGGAAGAAGAGAGGAGAAGATGAACGTGAGGAGGAAGAGAGGAGCTGGAGAGATGAAGGAACCCCTCCACTGAAGCTAAGGAAAGCTTATATAGGAAGCTTACCAAAAGCAAAGTCAAGAAATCAACAAAGGTGGTTGTGGCCGCACAAAACCGCAAGGGCGGATCAACTAAGGCGGCAGTTCACCTATGGCGCAGGGGAGGCTCACAGGGTCCGCTGGGGCGGCTGACAGGGTCAAGACAAGCTCAGCTAAGGCTCCTAGGCTCCAAAGACTCATGCTCTTACATCACACCCCCCTAAAAACAAGTTTTGTCCCGAAACTTGCAAATTCCCAAAACCTCTCGGACCCATAAGCCGAGGTATAACTTTGAGCACTATCATCAACTCTCAACAAGGCCTAGAGGAAGATCATCTTTATCCAAACACTAACCACATCACACTGGCATGGAGGAAAGCTGTCTCCAGTCAAAACGTACGCATAACACTACTCTGTGAAGGACAACCATCTCCACTCACACTATGTCCATCAAAGGTAGCATGGGAGGAAAGAACCGTCTCCAGCTAATCCTAACACACACCATAGCATGGAGGAAAGAACCATCTCTAGCTATACCTATCTCGTACTAGCAAACAAGATCTAACAGATCATACGCACTTAACACAACTAGCACGAAAACACAACATGTTACATAAGCACATAACATAGCATGCACTCACCATGAAGGCACTAAGATCTACTCGTGGTCCTACTGGTGCATCTATCTCGGCGTAGAACTCTGGATAGTTCCTTTGGATACTATCCTCTATCTCCCAGGTAGCCTCATCTGGTCCTCGTCTCGACCACTGTATCCTCATCATAGGAATGTCCTTCGAACGCAGGCGTCTAACACCTCGCTCTAGGACTGCAATAGGGTGCTCTACAAACGTGTGGTCCGGCTCAACCACAAGATCATTATAACTCACGATGTGCCTCGGATCTGGTTTATACTCCCTCAACTAGGACACATGAAACATAGGATGAACACCCTCTAACCTCAGAGACAATGCTAATCTGTACGCTGCTCTCCGAACTCTATCCGGTATCTCGAAAGGACCGACATATCGGGGACTCAACTTCCCCTTTATGCCAAAACGTCTGACGCCTCGCGTCGGAGATACTCTCAACCAGACATGAGCTCCTACCTTGAACTCTAGAGGTCAACGCCTCCTATTTGCATACGACTTCTAGCGACTCTGTGCAACTAGCATCCTCTCTCTTATCAGTTCTACTCGTGCCATATCTTCTGGAATCTGCTATGGCGCTATCCCACTGATACTGTTAGGCTCATCCAAGCATAAAGGTGTACGGCACCTACGTCTATACAGTGCCTCATAAGGAGCCATCCCTATAGATGCATGCCACATATTGTTTTATGAGAACTCAATGAGTGGGTGGTAATCAGACCATCCTTGTCCCCAATCCAACACACAGGCTCGCAACATATCCTTTAAATTCTGGATGGTCCTCTCTGAGTGACCATCTGTCTGGGGGTGAAACGCAGTCGTGAAGTGTAGACTCGTCCCCAAAGCAATCTGAATCTGCTGCCAGAATCTCAATGTGAATCATCTATCACGATCGGAAACGATCGTCCTCGGTACCCCATGAAGTCTCACTATCTCTCTAATGTACTCCTCTGCCAATATGCTCACTGGCCACGTCTCTCTGATGGGAATGAAACGTGTCGTCTTCTTCAGTCTGTCAACGATTACCCAAATGGCATCAAAGCTCCTACTGGTTCTCAACCCGGTCACAAAATCCATGGAGAAGTTCTCCCACTTCCACTGCGGTACTAGCAGTGGATGGAGCTCACCTCCAGGCCTGAAATGCTCTATCTTGACCTGTTGACAGGTCACACACTAAGCTACAAATCTGGCTACATCGGGCTTCAGCCCTCCCCACCAATATGAACGTCTCATATCATGGTACATCTTACTCGCACGTGGATGTACAAAGTAAGGTGTACAGTGTGCCTCTTGTAAGATCCTTTATCTTAACTCTGCATCTGCAAGGACACAAATACGGTCATGTCGCCTCATAAATCCATCTGCTCCTATGAAGAACTGTGGTGCCTCCCCACGAGACATCCTCTCTCTAATCCTCGTCGGGGTTGAGTAGGTCCCCTAGTTCTGTTGGATCTCATCTAACAGACAAGGTAGAACCTCTAAAGCAAACATATGGGCATCCTCATCAGGAAACTGAATGTCCATCTCTAGCCAGGCTAGATCCCTCTACAACTGAGGTTGTACAGTTAGTCTAGCAATCGCCTTCTCTCGAGGCGTCTTCTTGCTCAAGGCGTCAGCTCCACACATGCCTCGCCAAGATGATACAGAATCTCAAGGTCAAAGTACAAAAGTCCTCGGTTGGTCACACCATAAACATCTAATACAAAAGATCCCATATCCCACGCATCCTAATGTACAGAAGTCCTCAGCTGGTTACACCATCTGGCTAAGTCTGCATTCTTCCTAACCTACAAATCATCTACAACACGGTATACACCGTTACCTACAACAATGAGTAAGTATGAAAGTAATAGCACAAACACACATCAATATCTCATACATGCTATGCTACACACATTCATTTATCATCTTTCATTTACGTTATTCCATTACTAATTCAACTTCTTTTGCAACACGAGGAGCATCAAGTGAGATCATCTTCAGGGCACCTCCTCCGACCCCTCCAGTGAGATCATCTTCAGGGCACCTCCTCCGACCCGCAGGCGGAGGCAAGTGGTCACGACCCGTTATAATACACTTGGGCCATTTAATATAATAAAAGGTCATCCTAGTCCGGTTTAGGTTATAATTGCACAATCATTTGAACACACACAACCATCACAATCACACAAACTCATAACTGAACGCTAAGTAAGTCTTATGGACTTACCTCATATACTCGTATCCAATACCACGTCACAGCTTCCCCTTGGGGAAGAAATCAACGCCTGCAATAGCTAGGCACACAACATCACAAACTACAAGGGTTAGGAGACTCGTCTCCATAACCAAAACCAACCTACAACCTCAACCTAACCCTCAAGACCATAACAAGCTCACAGATGCCTACAACATAACCTCAATATCAACACGATTGCCTAAGGCACATCTGTATCATACAAATCGTCCTAACCAAGCTAGCCTAGCCAAAATCTAAGCCAAGGCCAAAGGAAAGGAAGGAAGGAAGACATACCAACAAGGTATGCACCAACTGAAGCAAGGAACTCCAAGTTGACCTAGTGAGGCGCAGAAGCGACTCACTCTAGGCATAGGGGCGGCTCACAGGCAGGCGCAAGGGTGGACAAAGTCAGGCACAGGGGCGGCTGTCTGTGGAGAAAGTTGGTTCCGACCTCTCTTCGATCTCTTTCTCGACTCTCTTCACTTCTTCAATACAACACATCAACACATATATATACATACACATATATGATTATCAAAACATCCAGGAAAGGATCCAAAACAAGTCTAACATGTGATCCTAAGCTAGAAAAGGAAGGAAGAAGCAAGAAGAAGAAGAAAGTAAGATGGAGATGAAGGTCTCACCTCAGCAGAATCCTAGGCAGCAACCAAGAGCATCTACCCACCTCACAACCTTAGCACCACAACAGCAACACTCAATGTTAGCATGAAGCGTGACTATATTTTAGGCACTTGTTTTAGTTGGTTTTACCTCTTTATAGTGTTCTTAGATATGAGTTTGAAGCAATTGAGAGCTAGTTCACCCACTTTGTCGATATAGAAATCTACACTAGCTTCGTTTTGTTTTTAGGAGAATAAAGGCTTGGATTAGAGCAAAATGAGGAAGGAAAGGAGTGTTTGATCATGCTTGATGGCAAGGAGATTCATTAAAGAGGCTAAGGAAGGAGCATGGATGAAGGATGACACAAAACAAAGGCAACAACCAAGGATTTGAGGAACCACGCCCTGAATTACGGTCGTGGAGAAGTCATTCGAAGAACCAAGCTCTAAATTATGCTCTAGAGTTGATTTTGGCATGTTTGATGTGGGAGGGCCATGAAAGCAATTGTTTTCAAAAGTGTAGGAAAATTCTAGGTTTTGGGAAGTCAATCATGACGATGAGTAACTCGGCACCATTCACATAGCCGGGTGTTTGTGTTTTTCCAAAGTCGGATTGAGCTTATTCCTAATGGATTATGGTATGTGCATCAAGGGTTTGAGGCATCTGGAAATTGAGCAACGCCAATCTCCTAGGCTTCGGTTATTGTGCACCGTTGTCCATAACTCTAAAAGTAAAATCAAAAAATTAAGTGCAAAAGTCTAGAGCAAAGCTCTAAGTTGGTGGCTAGTTCAAATGGTGAAAAGAAAAGAGTTTGTGTTGTCCCTTCTTCCCGGATTCATACACCACATTCCTTTACAAGTTTCCCACCTTTTCCGTGTTCTTGGCCTTATTTCAAAGTCCTTGAGATCATAAGAGTGTTATTTGACTTGGTGATCTAAATTGAAGTTTCACATGCTTGATTTTGACAATGCTTGAAGGTTATGATGTTTGTCTTGAAGTATTTGCAATTTATGAAGTTTCTTTGCTATGCATATTTTGGTTTGTGTGTATAAACGTTTTCAAGGATGAATGAAGCAAGGTTTGAGGATGATCTATTGACTAATAGCACAATAACCAAAAAGATTGTTTTGCTTTGTTTTGCATTCATATTTCATTCTACCTTATGTTCTAAGCCTTTGAAAACCTTGCTTTGGGACAAGCAAGAGACAAGTATGGGGTATTTTGTTAGCATGAAATATGACTATATTTTAGGCACTTGTTTTAGTTGTTTTTCCCTTTTTATAGTGTTCTTGGATATGAGTTTGAAGCAATTGTCAGCTAGTTCCCTCTTTATAGTTGTTTTTCCCTCTACACTAGCTTCGTTTGTTTTTAGGAGAATAAAGGCTTGGATTAGAGCAAAATGAGGAAGGACAGGAGTGTTTGATCATGCTTGATGGCAAGGAGATGCAATGGAGAGGCTAAAGAAGGAGCATGGATGAAGGATGTCACGAATAACCACGCTCTAAATTACGGTCGTGTAGAAGTCATTCGAAGAACCACGCTCTAAATTACGGCCGTGGAAATCATATTGGTGCCGTAATTAAGTTCCACGCTCTAAATTACAGTCGTGGAAAGTTGTTCATGACCGTAATTTTGATGATTTTGTGACATGTCATTATTGCCATGTCAGCCACGTCACTGGGCTTTCTCGTAACCTATTTCACCCTATAAAAAGGCTTGAGAAAGGAGTTTTTGGGAGCCCGGGTGAGACCTCGCTTACAGTTCCGCTTAGAGTTTCGAGACGGCCTTAGGGATTCATTTCGACCTTAAGGATTGGAGATTCTTGAAGGACGTGTTTTCGGAGATTGTGTACTTTCAGAATATTCTAGGGTTTTCATTGAAGGACGGATTGACATCCCGTTCTTTGTGGTTTCTCTAGATCGCTGTGAGGATTTCTATTCCTACTTTTCTAGAATTCATAAACATACGACTTTGTGTTTGGATTTCGAGATTGACTTTGAGTTATTATTGAGTTTTCGAGGGTTTTCATCTTTCATTCTTCTTAATTTGATTATTGATATCATAATGATGATTATTGGCTAAAACCCTTTAGCAATTCTAGGGTGAGGGGTTGATAGTTGTGGCTTGGATGATGATAGACTGATCGTAATTTGATTGGACCCTGAGAGTGTGAGAAACATCGTCGACACCCTAAATCGCAGTCTGTTCTTGAATTCCACGGCCTTGGAATCTCAAGATCTAGCCGTGATTTTCCCTGGTTTACGAACTTTGCTTTTGCTTTAATCCAAAGTTAAAGATTTGCTTTAACCTAGCCTTGGCTTGACTTTTCTAGGTAGTAGTGAGACTCAACATCCTCTATTTCGGTTTTGAGTGTCACAACCTTAACCGTTTTAGTTTATCTTTGATTCCTTGGGTTTGGGCATGGGTACTTGAGATCAATTCTTACCTTTAGATCCTTTCTATACTGCAACCTCAACAACATTTATAGAGAGAGTCTTTGGGTTAGACATATAGGGTTTTAGAACTTCACCGTACATTACCTTACTTTAGTTATACCTTTGCAATCTCAACTCTGTCCTTATACCTATAGTATATCTTGAATCGATTGCCACAATTGAATACCTAGATCTTTAGGGTTGCTGTTTTCCCCAATATTGGCAAAGCTTTTATATTTTTACTTGCTCGATATTATCGAAACTGAATTTGACTCCCCAAATCCCTGAGTTCAATACTTTGGAATACTTGCTTAACTACGCCGATCCGTACACTGCGGGTTTGCTTGCTTTTGTTTTAGTTTTATAATTTAAAACTTATTTGCACGCACACTTTGAGGCGAACACTCAACATCATCTTCAAGATCGTCCAAGCTCAAAAACCTCAGCAAACTTTCAAAACCATCTCACAAACTCAAAGGAAGATCAAGAAGAGGAGATGAAGAAGAAGAAGAGCGTAAAGGATATGAAGAAGCTGGAATGAGGTAAGGAAACTCCTCATCTGCAGGAATGGGAGGCTTATGAAGGAACCCAGCCGCAAAGCACGGGTCAAAGAGTCAACGAAAGCGGCTGCACCTACACAGAGCCGCAGCGGCGGCTCACCCAAGGCGCAGGGCGCCTAGCCGCACGGGCGGCCGTCCAGGTCCGCTGGGGTGGCTAACAAGGTCCAACTAGGACTCTGCTAAGGCTCAACAAGACTCCTAGGCTGCAAGGACTAAGGCTCTTACATCACATCCCTCTAAAAACAAGTTTCGTCCCGAAACTTGCAAGATCCCAAAACCTCTCGGGCCCATAAGCCGAGGTATAACTCTGAGCACTATCATCAACTCTCAACAAGGCCTAGAGGAAGATCATCTCTAGCCAAACACTAACCACATCACACTGGCATGGAGGAAAGCTGTCTCCAGCCAAAACGTACACATAACACTACTATGTGGAGGAAAACTATCTCCACTCACACTATGTCTAGTAAAGATAGCAAGGAGGAAAGAACCATCTCCAGCTAATCCTAGCACACATTATAGCATGGAGGAAAGAACCATCTCCAACTATACCTATCTCGCGCTAGAAAATAAGATATAACAGATCATATGCACATATCACAGCTAGCACGAAAACACAACATATCACATAAGCACATAATATAGCATGCACTCACCAAGATGGCACTAAGTTCTACTCGTGGATCCTACTGGTGCCTCTAACTCAGCGTAGAACTCTGGATAGTTCCTCTGGATACTATCCTCTGTCTCCCAGGTAGCCTCATCAGGTCCTCGTCTCGACCACTGTATCATCATCATACGAATGTCCTTCGAACACAAGCGTTTCACACCTCTCTCTAGGACTACAATAGGGTGCTCTGCAAAGGTGTGGTCCGGCTCAACCATCAGATCTTCATAACTCACAATGTTCCTCGGAACTGGTATGTACTCTCTTAGCTGAGACACATGAAACACAAGATGAACACCCTCTCACCTTGGAGGCAATGCTAATTTGTAGGCCGCCCTCCCGACTCCATCTAGTATCTCAAAAGGACTGATATATCGGGGACTCAGCTTCCCCTTTATTCCAAAACGTCTAAAGCCTCGCGTCGGAGATACTCTCAACCAGACATGAGCTCCTACCCTGAACTCTAGAGGTCGACGCCTCCTATCAGGATACAACTTCTAGCAACTCTGTGCAACCAGCATCCTCTTTGTGATCAACACTACTCGAGCCATATCATCCTGAATCTGCTTTGGCGCTATCTGTTCGCTCCAAACGGTGTGTGCAAGCTTTAAATTTATAACCCAAGAAGTATGCTTGAACAAATATGCGAACCCGCGGTGTACAGGTCAATTGTAATAAAAATACAAGAATTTTAGGGGTCGATCAGAGGGATGATGAGTGGCTAATCTCTTTGTGTGATTCTAGGGTGATTGGCTGAAAGTTGTGGGAAAAACAATGATAGAATGATCTTAATCACAGTAGGACCCTGAAAGTTCGAGTCTTTAACCTTAACCCTAAGCATCTCGCTCAGTCGATGAACATCTCGGCCGGGGTGGAATTTGGCTGACCGAGGTGACTTATCCGATCCGAAACTGAGAGTTAAGTGTTAGAGTTTGGCAAATCCTATCCTTATTACACCTTTCTTGGTTCAATGCAAGCCTAGGATGAGACTTACCCGGTAATTCCTTAGTTTGTTTACCTAAGATCATAAGTATAGGTAATAAAGGTTTATCCTTTATTGGGGTTTGAGTGTGCTTTCATCCCATCTTTGTGAGTTAGCCTGAGACTTACCCGGTAAAGTTTGATTTTATTCCCTTAGATGGTGTGTTAGTTTGAGGTTATAGTTCTTTATCTTGATTCATTCAGACTTACCCGGTAATAGGAGTTACGGTTTAGGATTAGTGAGTAGTGAGACTTACCCGGTAATCTATTCCACTTTAGTAACACCTTCCCTACGCAAAAACCTCCGCTTTGTCCGCTTATCTTTAGATCTTGAGTTGGAACCACAACTAGATGCTTTAATCCCTAGAATTGCATATTTCCCTTATTGAATTTTATCATCTTTGATTGTTTTAATTGCTTGTGGTTAGTGATTGCTTAAGCTTACCGTAATTGGACTTTGTTTCACTAAGTCCCTGTGATCGACCCCTGGAATTCCTTGCTTTTTACTACGATTGACCCGTACACTGGGGGGTTCGCATCCTTGTTTTAAGCTTACATCTAGGGTCATAAATTTAAAGCTTGCACACACCGCTTGGAGCGAACAAGTTTTTGGCGCTGCTGCCAGGGATTTGGTCTAGACCGAGCCGGTTACGGTTTGCTTTTGGGGCACTTGCCCCCGTGTCTACTAACCACTCTACTTGAGTGACTTTTGCAGGTTCTTTCTTAGGTTTATGGGAAGAACCCGCACTAGGAAGGAAATCATTCCTTACGATCCCGAACCAGAAAAGACATAGAAACGACGCTTATGAGAAGCGAAGATGGCCAACCAAGACAATCTCGATCTTGAGGCCGAGTTGAAAGAGGCGCTAGAGCAGCTACGCCTCAGCAGGGAAGAGTTAAGGCAAGAGAAAGAAGAAACTCGCACCAGGACTGAAGTGATCGAAGCGGATATGGCAGCCTTACGAGACTAATATCTACTTCGACCGAGGGAAGATCCAGTTCCCGATGATGGACCGATGCAGGTCCTAGTCGCTGACCCTCGACCGAGGCAGGTCCCAGTACCTGACGCCCCGGCCGAGGTACTTCCACCTCGGATGCCAGTCCGAGGCGTTCTTCTTGCAGGAATTCCACAAACTCTAGGTCAAAGGATGGACCCCAATCAACAACTGAGGCGTCCAGGAGTTGACCTAGGAGATCCAGCGGACCATGACTACGAACTTCGACCGCAAGTTCTATCCATGATTCGCCAATGCCACTTCGGAGGGCTAGAGAAGGAATCACCGCATCAACATCTTCAAAACTATGAGATCTTGATGGAGACATTGAGACCCTCAAGGATTGAAAATAACAACTACAAGCTAAGACCTTTTTACTTTTCTTTAAAAGATAGAGCTCTTACTTGGTATCAATCTCTTCCTCCAGGAAAAATTAGCACTTGGGAGGAGATGACTACGGAATTCTTGACCAAATTCTTTCTCCCCTCAAAAACCGCTGAAATAAGAGGGAAGATCGATTCTTTCATTATGAAGGACAAGGAGAGCTTGTCCAAGTCATGGGAGAGGTTCAAGGACATTCTTTTGGATTGCCCACATCATGGGATTCCAAAGATAGAGTTATTGGAGATATACTTCAAGGGACTGGACGGAAGCACCCATATCAACCTCCAACTACTCTCCGCCGGTACCTTTATGGACATGGCGATAGACGAAGCTTAGGACTTCATCGAGAAGCAAGCTTTCATATGGAGAAGTACACCCATCAAAGAGCTGAAGGTGGAGTTAAAAGAGTTAACTTCCAAGAAACTCAGCCCAACAACAATCAACTCACGTCTTTGAAGAATGACGTGAAGCAATTGAAGGAACTCTTGGTTGCTCAAACCAAGAAGGAAGATCAAGGACAAAGGAACAACAACAATGGATACCGTAACAACAACAACGGTTCCCGGAACAACAACTACAACAACAAGAATAGAGGATCCAATAGCAACAATTGGAGGGCGAACAACCAAAATTCTGGTAACAATCATTCTAACTCCAATTCTAACGATTCCTCTAATCCTTTCCTCTCTTCCCCTTCTTCTTCTTCTACTCCATTAAAGAGCCAGGGGAAAGGATCAAGTTCGTCTCAGCCAGAAAAGAAAGACGCAATGCTGGAGGCCATCTTGATCAAGCTTAGTGCTATGGAGACTTCTATGACTTCATTTTCGAAGCCCCAAAAGGCCTTTAAACAACAACTTGCAAGTAGGGCGAATGAAGCGCCAAGAGATCCAGGGAAGCTTTCAGCAAGGACGGAAAGCAACCCTAAGGGCCAAATCATGGCCATAACTACGAGGAGTGGACTGAAAACTGCAGATCCAGTGCCTCGGTCGGTGCCAGTATCGACGAAGACCACCTCGGTCCAGGTGCAATCGAAGAACACTTCGACCGAGATGCCAACCGAGGTGGAGCCACAGAAAGCGGAGGGGAAAACTGAAGTTTATGTTCCACCTCCTGCATACAAACCACCACTTCCATTCCCCCAGTCAAGGGCCAGAGCACATCTAGACAAGCACTTTGGTATGTTCCTTGACTTGATGAATAAACTGCACATTAACATTCCTTTCCTTGATGCTATTCTAGGAATGCCCGCCTATGGGAAGTTCTTGAAGGAGATCCTATCAAGGAAGAGGAAACTGGAGGACTTTGGTGAAGTAAGGATGACATCTAAATCCTTGGAGCTTATTCAAATTATGAAGGAGAAGATGCCACCTAAATTGAGAGATCCCGGCTCATTTTGCATTCCCATTCAAGTTGGGGATGTCACTTGTGAAGCCCTTTGTGATCTAGGAGCCAGCGTGAGTATCATTCCGCTGGAGCTATGTGTGAAGATCGGACTTGGAGAGCCCAAGCCGGTCAAGATTCGATTATACATGGCGGATCGCTCCATCACCCATCCCGTGGGAATTTTGGAAGACGTTCCGGTCAAGTTAGGTAATTTCTATTTACCAATAGACTTTGTTGTACTTGACATTCCCGCATATTATCTTGTTCCCATTATTCTCGGGAGGCCATTTCTAGCAACTTCGGGTTGCTACGTGGATTGCAAGAACGCCAAGTTGAAATTCAACATTGGTGGCGATGAGGTGGAGTTCGCATTACTTGCAGCCCTGAAGGGAGAGCAGCTGAGCGATGATATCTTCAACATCTATGATGAAGAAGAATCAAGGGAATTGGTGAGCTCTATCCTTATTAACGATCCGCTTGAACGAGTTATTAGTTTCAGTTTAAATGAGGAAGGTATAGATGCTTCTTGTGATGCAGATATACGGAGCTTAAAAGCACTGGAAGAAGATCCAGGAGCTAAAACTGAGAAGCTAATCCAGGAGACGAAGATCTCTAATTTCGGTTCCAGTTGCAGTACCTCGACCGAGGCACTTCCTGGATCGAGCCAGGCGACTGAAGAACATCTCGGTCAAAGCCTCTACGCCTCGACCGAGGTCGATGGCGGGATGATGTCAACTGATACTGCTGAGAATAACAAACTTCTTACTCCCTTCTATGACATTCATCCTCAGTTGGTGGAACATTCTATCCACCAACTTTTTGATAATAAAGGACCTTGGTATGCTTATATTGTGAATTATCTGGTTTGCCAGGAAATACCGCCCAGATTGATGTACTCTCAAAAGAAAATCTATAAGGAGAGGACGAATAAATAGCATGACAAGCGTATCATCCCAAAGGAGCTTAACGAAGGAGACTTAGTTCTACTCTTCAACGAGCGGAAGCTTATGTTGTGAAACATGTTTTTCCTCATGGTGCAGTTGAGATATGGGGCAAAACGAGCGGAAGCTTCAAGGTCAATGGTCATAGACTCAAGAAATACAAACCGGAAACTCCGGTTGAGGAGGTTGCACCAATATACCTCGTTTGAGACGCATTATGGTCCAGCTAGCGACCTTAAACCAAGCGCTTCTTGGGAGGCAACCCAAGGTATTGCTTTCTTTTTCCTTTTTCTAGTCTAGCTTAGATAGTTTTGCTTTTGCTTTGCTTCGTTTTGTTTTTGGCATTCTAGACAGACAACAAGTGACATCTAAGGAAGGAGTACAAACCAGGAGCATAACTGGAAGGACAAAAGTTCGAGAATTTGAGAAGACGAAGTTTGACTGGGGCACATCTCGGTTGCTGTCAAAGCACCTCGACCGAGATGATTCTTGAGCAACCGAGGCGACTAGGGTTTCTGAAAAACCACCTCGGTCCAGTCGAGACCATCTCGAGCGAGGTGACAGCAGTTCCAGAAAGGGTATAAAAAGGGGAAAATTTTCTTTTTGTTCTCTTTACCTACCCCCTCGACCGTGGCAGCCCTTTCACCTCGCCTCTTCGATTCTCGCTCGTTTTCGAAGATTTTCACTTCCAAACTGCGATTAAAGCATAGAGGATCCCAGTGCAACGTCGATCAGAAGAGAAATTGAACCGAAATGGCCGAACGAGGTAAAACGAGCACGAAACCCTAACCTCGCTATTTTTGCTTCGATTTGGGCTTGGATTGCCCTACATTTGCTGAGAAATAAATTAAGTACCCCATAGGAACCAGTTGTAGTGATTTTGGGGGAAAAGAACTGGATTTCTGAGAGATTAGATCGCACAGTTTTTTGCCTCGGTCCAGACGTGTTGTGCCTCTGCCGAGGTGTTCTTTAGTGTTGTCAGACCGACCGAGGTGACTTGACAAAAAGAGATTTAAAAATGAGTTCTGACCGACGTCTTGCCATTAGGGATAGATCCTCCCCTTCCCCTTCTTCCTCTTATTCCCGACCTTATCGACCGGTGATCCACGCACCGCATCTAGTGATTACGACCGTATTGCAACCCGTCTAGTGATTGCACCACGCTTTCTGGACGTTTCGGCTTTTTACTGTCTCCATGTGGATGGAGACCTTAGACGTATGATATCGACGGTACTATTGGATCAGTTTAGTGAGATCCGTGCACCTGCCTATTTGGAGCCCACCTTAGAGTTTATTAGCTCCTTTACCTACCTCCCCACAGAGCGTTCTGTGAAGTACCGGTTGATGAACCGGAACTTCTTAGTGCCTTTAGAGTATTGGAGGGACATTTTTGGTTTTCCTGCCCTGTCCGCTGTTGATTTCCCTTCCCGGACTGTAGCTAGGGAGTTTTGGGGACAGATTGCTCACGTGGTTGAGCACGCAGACAGGTGGCGCCCTGGAGACTCCAGGGAGAAGGTTATTTTTCACCTAGCTTTTAGGTTAGCCCACCGCATCTTTAGTGAGACACTTCTGGCGCGTACTGAGACGCCCTAGAAGGTCCGACAGGGGGAGCTTTTTAGCCTATACTGCATGGTGACTGGAGGGATCCCCAACTTTGGCTTGATGTTGGTAGAGGACCTGCACAAGATCAAGGCCAAAGCGAAGGGGGACATCTGCTGCGGAGGGATTGTGACCCACATCGCCAGCTACCATGACATGGACCTCAGCGCTTGCACTATGGTTGCGGCTGCCAAGCTGCTAGGGCTGCAGGAGATGATCACTCGGCGGATTCTAGTTCCCCGATGACTGACTACACCATACGTGGCTATGCCATGGGAGCTGACTGCACCGCAGGGGATCAGGTGGTCAACCCAGTTTACAGTTTATGACCCTCATTACTGGCAGACCGCTTGGGCCCCACTGATGGAGGAATCTAGAGAGGCAGCAACTGCACCAGCTGAGGAGGAGGAGGTAGATGAGGAGGAGACTATTGATGACAAGGATGATGGAGTTCCCATGGATACAGGGACAGATACTGCCGGGACGAGTGTGCCGGTCATTGATCTTGATGATGATGATACTGAGCCTGCACCAGCTGCATCACCAGTGAGACCTGCTAGGCGTAGGGCACGCCGACACAGAGATCCAGAGGCTCACCGTCGAATCGATGATCTGACGGATCAGATGATTGATTCATATGCCGCTCTATCACTGGATATCCGCGAGATGTAGGAGCGACAACACTACCAACATATGATGGCTCAGATCCAGTTTGAGCACATCATGGGCTACCCGTTCGACCCGTCTCAGTATCCATATGTGCCACCACCACCACCACCACCGGATCGTTACTACTGAGAGCTGCAGGATTTTCTTTCTTATTTTTATGCAGTTCAGCTTTATATCCGGTGAGTATTTTATTCCCTTAGACTTATTTTGACCCACTAGGACAGTGTGTCCCAAGTATGGGGTGTTTATTGATGTATTATTTGACACTTATGTGATGTATGACTCTACTTGATCGGATATTTATTAATATTTATGCTTCAGTTTGCTTCTATGTGTTTATCTGAGACAGCATGCATACATACAAGTTATTTGATTGAGAAAAAACGTCGAAACTGAAAAAAAACTGGTTTTAAAAAAAAAATTTTTTTGACCTCGACCGGGGCAATTCTGGCCGAATACACCTTGGTTGACCTAAGAACACCTCGACCGAGGTGGGTTAACTGAGAGTTTTCGAAACGATTTTTGTGCTTCTTATCTGGATGTGATCTCAGTGAAGATCTTGCTTACTGACTGGTTTTAAAATCTTTATGTGTTTGAAAGGTTTTATAATATGTTTAAGTTGCTAAATGCTTTGTTTGAAATATTTGGCATGTTTAATACTTTGTTTTTATCCAAATTATGTTGAATTTGAAGGTTGACACCGCAAGATAAGTTCTCTTACTTTCTTCCTGGAAAGACCAAGACAATTCATTCTTCTCTCTTCTTATTCTTGATCATGCTTAGCCCCTCATATACATTTTGCCTCCCTTTACCTATCCAGGAATTTGGAAGCAAGCAAAGTGGTGAAAGCAAGTGAAGTTAAGGTTGAGAAGTTGGCTGGAAGTGAAAGTGTTAGAAAGTAATAATAGGTTTGGGGATGTCAATCATGATGAAGAGTAACTCGGCACCATTCACATAGCCGGGTGTTTGTGTCTTGCCAAATTCGGATTGAGCGATTTTCCTAACGGGTCATGGTATGTGCATCAAGGGTTTGATGCATCTCAAGAAATTGATGATTGCTGATTTCCTAGGCTTCGGTTATTGTGCACCTCTGTCCATACATCCCAAAAAGTAAAGTAAAAAGAAAAGTGTGATATAAGCAAAGCTTATTGGTGGAAGATGTTGCAAGTCAAAGTGAAAGTGAAGTATATCCTTTTCCCGGATTCTAGCACCACATCACCTTACATACATCCCTACCCTACACGTTTCTTGACCTTTCTTTTGGGAAGCCCTTGAGACCTCGAGCTTGTTGATTGACTTAGCGGTTTAAACTGGATTATGCATAATTAATTTCGATAATTATGACTTATTACACATTCTATGATTTTATGCAAAGATGAACAACTTTCTTATATTTATAAAATGTTTTAATCATATTTTGATTTTAAATTCCATGAAGTATTCTCTTAGAGTGATCTATGATTGTAGCACACCATAAAAAAGTTTTGAAAGACTTTTCATTGATTTTCTTGACTTATAATCCATTCTATCTTGCCTTTTATATGCGGAACTTACTTGGGGACAAGCAAGGGCTAAGTATGGGGTATTTTGATAGCATGAATTATAGTCTATATTTTGGGGTTTGTTTGGACGTTTTATCTTCAATAATCTGCATGTTTTTATGTATAATATGTAATTATATTACCATTTCATCTACCTTTGCGGGAATTGAGGACTACACCTAGTTTTGTTGTAATCGTAGGTAAAATGGCACGTTTTGCGTGAAAAAGGAGCAAAAGGAGCTATGGAGTCATTGGAGCTACATTCAAGAACATAAGGAACCATACAGGAAGCATAGCCATGGATTAAAGATTCACTTTGGACCAGATTTTAGAGATTTCACATTCAGTTGTGACACACCTCGGTTGACCACAGATTCACCTCGACTGAGGTGATCCAAAAAAGTCGACTCGACCGAGGTGAACACCTGGGATGCGGCGAGAATATTTTATTCTTGGCTGAGATCTTTTATCTTTGGAAAGAGATCTTATATTTTTGGGCTTGGCTCTTGGAAGGAAGAAGATATGCTAGATCATATATTTTACCTATTTTTATGGGAAGAGATCTTTCTAAGATATCTTATCTTTGGAGGGTATTTTTCCTATAAAAAGGGTCGGATTTCCCACAAATCCGACAGCCGTATACAGTTAGAGATCCCGCATAGCACGCAGCAGCCATACTCCAGTTGGGAGATTTGAAGAACCTTTTTGAAGGTTGAAGAAGGAAGATTGTAGCTTTTATAGCTTTTGAAGGGTTTTTGTAAGATTGTCTTAGATTCCCTTCCTTGTTGTCTTATCTTGTTGGATTTCTATCCAAGGAACGCTTTGTTGTGATATTTGATTCAGTTATTGAAGTCTTTTCATTAAATTCTTCTTGTTCAAATATTCACTTTCTTCCCATATATTTGATTAATACATTCGTGATGATGAGTGGCTAATCTCTTTGTGTGATTCTAGGGTGATTGGCTGAAAGTTGTGGGAAAAACAATGATAGAATGATCTTAATCACAGTAGGACCCTGAAAGTTCGAGTCTTTAACCTTAACCCTAAGCATCTCGCTCAGTCGATGAACATCTCGGCCGGGGTGGAATTTGGCTGACCGAGGTGACTTATCCGATCCGAAACTGAGAGTTAAGTGTTAGAGTTTGGCAAATCCTATCCTTATTACACCTTTCTTGGTTCAATGCAAGCCTAGGATGAGACTTACCCGGTAATTCCTTAGTTTGTTTACCTAAGATCATAAGTATAGGTAATAAAGGTTTATCCTTTATTGGGGTTTGAGTGTGCTTTCATCCCATCTTTGTGAGTTAGCCTGAGACTTACCCGGTAAAGTTTGATTTTATTCCCTTAGATGGTGTGTTAGTTTGAGGTTATAGTTCTTTATCTTGATTCATTCAGACTTACCCGGTAATAGGAGTTACGGTTTAGGATTAGTGAGTAGTGAGACTTACCCGGTAATCTATTCCACTTTAGTAACACCTTCCCTACGCAAAAACCTCCGCTTTGTCCGCTTATCTTTAGATCTTGAGTTGGAACCACAACTAGATGCTTTAATCCCTAGAATTGCATATTTCCCTTATTGAATTTTATCATCTTTGATTGTTTTAATTGCTTGTGGTTAGTGATTGCTTAAGCTTACCGTAATTGGACTTTGTTTCACTAAGTCCCTGTGATCGACCCCTGGAATTCCTTGCTATTTACTACGATTGACCCGTACACTGCGGGTTCGCATCCTTGTTTTAAGCTTACATCTAGGGTTATAAATTTAAAGCTTGCACACACCGTCTGGAGCGATTAGACATAAACTTCATATTTGTCGTTCACTTTCTAGGACTACAACTCGGTTGGCACCTCGACTGAAGTGTTCCTCGTCAGATCCTGGACCGAGGTGTTTTTTGTCTGCACTGGCACCGACCGAGGTACTGGATCAGCAGTTTTTAGTCTACTTCTCGTCGTTATTGCCATAATCTGTCTTTTAGGGTTGCTCTCTTTCCTTGTTGGGAGCCTCCCTGGATCTCTTGGCGCTTCATTCGCCTTATTGAAGAATTGTTGCTCTAAGGCCTTTTGTGCCTTCGAAAATGAAGTCATCAACGTCTCCATAGTGTTGAGCTTGATCAAAATTGCCTCCACACTGCATCTTTCTTCTCTGGCTGGGACGAACTTGATCCAGGCTCATGCCTCTTCAATTGAGTAGAAGAAGAAGAGGAGGGGTTAAAAGCATTATTAGCATGAGAATAAGGGTTACCCGGATTTTGTTGATTAGATCTCCAATTGTTGCTGTTGGAGCCTTTATTGTTGATGTAATTGTTGTTCCATGACTCTTGGTTGTTATTTCTTCCTTGATATCCTCCATCTTGCTCCTTCTTCGTGTGAGCAACCAAAAGCTCCTTCAATTGCTTCATATCATTTTTAAGCGAGGTGAGTAGATTTTCATCTGATGAAGTGTCTTGGAAGCTAACTCTCATTGATCCATTCTCGGCTCCTTGATGGGAGTACTTCTCCATATGCAAAGCGTTCTTTTCAATGAACTCCCAAGCTTCGTCTATCGGCATATCCATGAATGTTCCAGCGGAAAGTAGTTGGAGTTTGAATTGAGTAGCTCCATCCAATCCCTTAAAGTATATATCCACCAACTCTATATTTTGAATCCCATGATGTGGGCAATCCAATAGAACATCTTTGAATCTCTCCCATGACTTGGACAAACTCTCCTTGTCCTTCATGATGAATGCATGAATCTTCCCTCTCATTTCAGCGGTCTTGGAGGGAGAAAAGACCTTTGTTAGAAACTCCGTCGTCATCTCTTCCCAAGTGTTGATCTTTCCGGGTGAAAGAGATTGATACCAAGCAAGCGCCTTATCTTTCAAATATAAATGAAAAGGCCTTAACTTGTAGTTGTTATTTTCCAGCCTTGAAAGTCTCAAGGTCTCCATCAGAATCTCGTAGTTTTGCAAATGCTGATGCGGAGACTCCCTCTCTAAACCTCCAAATTGGCATTGTCGGATCATAGATAGAACTTGCGGTCGAAGTTCGTAATCATGCTTAGCTGGATCACCTAGGTTTACTCCTGGACGCCTCACTTGCTGATTAGGTCCATCCTCTGTCCTAGGGTTTGTGGAACTCCAGCAAAAAGAATATCTCGGACAGGCATCCGAGGTGGATGTATCTCGGCCGGGGCAACATGAACTGGATCTAGCCTCGGTCGAGGATCTGGGATCGGTCGAGGAAGAAACTGGGCGCTTAGAGCGGCCATATCTGCTTCGATCTCTTCAGTTCTTACGCAAGTCTGCTCTCTCTCTCTCTCGCTGCAGTTCTTCTTGGTTGAGGCGTAGTTGTTCAAACGCCTCCCTTCAATTCGGCCTCAAGATCGCGATTGTCTTGATTGGCCATCTTAGCTTCTTTCAATCGTCTTTTCTATGTCTTTTCTAGTTCGGGATTGTAAGGAACAATTTCCTTTCCAGCAGGAGTTCTTCGCATACACCTAAGAAAAGATCCTGCGAAAACACTCAAGTAAAGTGGTTAATAGCAACAACAACAATTGCCCCGAAAGACTACCACAACCGGCTTGGTCTTGACCAAGTCTCCGGAAACGGCGCCAAAAACTTGTTCGCTCAAAACGGTGTGTGCAAGCTTTAAATTTATAACACAAGAAGTATGCTTGATCAAATATTTGAACCCGCAGTGTACGGATCAATTGTAATAAAAAGCAAGAATTCCAGGGGTCGATCACAAGGACTATGGTGAAACAAAACACATAATCGGTTGTCAAATATTGAAAATAACCAAAATCAACAAAAACAATCAAAGATGATGTAAATTCAAGTAAGGGGAAATGCAGATTGTAGGGATTAAAGCATCAAGTTATGGTTCCGACTCAAGATCTCAAAGAATATCACGGACAAAGCTGAGGTTTGCAAAGGGATGGTGTTTCTAAGGTGAGAATAGATCACCGGGTAAGTCTCACTACTCACTATCCCAAACCAAAGCTCATATTACCGGGTAAGTCTTAAGGTGCTAAGGAAAGGAAGTATAATCTCAAACCAACACACCACCAAAGGGAATAGAATCAACCTTTACCGGATAAGTCTCAGGCTAACTCACAAAGATGGGATAAAGGCACACTCAAACCCCAATAAAGGATAAACCTTTATTACCTACACTCATGATCTTAGGTAAACAAACAAAGGAATTACCGGGTAAGTCTCATCCTAGGCTTGCATTGAACCAGGAAAGGGGTATTAAGGATAGGATTTGGCAAACTAGAACAAATAACTCCAATTTCGGATCAGAAAAGGTTCACCTCGTTCACTCAAGTTCCACCCCGGCCGAGATGTTCATCGACGGAGCGAGATGTTCTAGGGTTAAAGTTAAAGACTCGAGCTTTCAGGGTCCTGTTGGGATTAAGATCATTCAATCATCGTCTTTCCCACAACTTTCAAGTAATCACCCTAGAATCGCATAACAAACTTAGCCAACAATCATCATGATGACAATAATAAAATATATGGAAAGGGAATCAATATTCGAACAAGAAAACCTTAAGAAAAAGGTCTCAATAACTGAATCAAATATCAAACAACAAGCGTTCTTCAATTCAGAAATCAACTACGACAATAAACCAAAAGACAATCTAGAAAGTCTTACAAACTCCTTCAAAAGCGATCTCCAACTATGACTCTTTCCTTCCTTGATCTTCAATGCTTCAATCCTTCCTTCAAAGCATCCAGAAAATCCCTCAATTGCTGGATGTTCTCAACATGTCAGTCTTTTTCAACTTGTGGAAAATCCAACTCTTTATATAGGAGAATTATTTTCCAAAGATAATAATATCTTAGAATGATAATTTCCTATAAAATATATCCATATCTCCAAAATAGATATTCCAAAAATAATATCTTCCTTCCAGAAATCCTGCCCAAAAATATAATATATATTCTTTCCAAAAATAAAAGATCTCAGACAAAAATATAGATCTCGCCGGTGGCAAGGTGTTCGCCTCGGTCGGGACGCTCCTCAAGATCACCTCGGTCGAGGTGACACTGTAGCTGACCGAGGTGAATCTCAACTAAATGTGAAATCTCTTGAATGTGGTCCAAAATCAATCTTCTTAATCATTTCGATGCTTCATGAGTTCTTCCTTAAGTTCCAAAATGTAGCTCTAATGGCTCCTTAGCTCCTTAGCTCCATTTTGATGCAAAACGTTCAATTTCACCTACAATTACAACGAAACTAGGTGTAGACCTCGATTCCCGTAAAGGTAGATGAATCAACAATATAATCACATGATATACATCCATACATGTAGATTATTGAAGATAAAACGTCTAAACTAGCCCCAAAATATAAACTATAATACATGCTATCACTATCCCGCTGATACTACTAGGCTCATCCCAGCATAAAGGTACACGACACCTACGTCTATACAATGCCTCATAGGGAGCCATCCTTATAGATGCATGCCAGCTGTTGTTGTACGAGAACTCAACGAGTGGGAGGTAATCAGACCATCCCTGTCACCGATCCAACACATAGGCTCGCAATATATCTTCTAAGGTCTGGATGGTCCTCTCCGACTGACCATCTATCTGGGGGTTAAACGCAGTCGTGAAGTGTAGACTCGTCTCCAAAGCAGTCTAATTCTGTTGCCAGAATCTCGAAGTAAACCGTCCAGCACGATCAGAGATGATCGTCCTCGGCACACCATGGAGTCTCACTATCTACCTAGTGTACTCCTCAACCAATCTGCTCACTGGCCACGTCTCTCTGATAGGAATGAAACGTGCCGTCTTTGTTAGTTTGTCAACAATAACCCAAATAGCATCAAAGCTCCTACTAGTCCTCATTCCGGTCATAAAATCCATGGAGACGTCCTCCCACTTCCACTGCGGCACTGGCAGTGGATGGAGCTCACCTCCAGGCCTGAAATGCTCTATCTTGACCTGTTGACAGGTCACAGACTGAGCCATAAATCTGGCTATGTCAAGCTTCAGCCCTCCCCACCAATATGAGCGTCTCACATCATGATACATCTTACTCGTACCTGGGTGTACTGAGTAAGGTGTATAGTGAGCCTCCTGTAAAATCCTCTGTCTTAACTCTGCATCAGCAGGAACACAAATGCGGTCATGTCGTCTCATCACTCCATCAGCTCCAATGGAGAACTGTGGTGCCTCCCCACGAGACATCCTCTCTCTAATCCTCGTCAATGTCGGGCAGATCCCCTGCTTCTGTTGGATCTCATCCAACAAACTAGGTAGAACCTCTAAAGCAAACAACTAGGCATCCTCACCAGGAAACTGAATGTCCATCTCTAGCCGAGCTAGATCTCTTTGAAGCAGGGGCTGCATAGTAAGTCTGGCAATCCCCTTCTCTCAAGGCGTCTTCCTGCTCAAGGCGTCAACTACGACATTCACCATTCCAGGATGATACAAAATCTCAACGTCAAAGTCCTTGATTAACTCAAGCCATCGACGATGGCGGTTATTCAATTCCCGCTGCTTGAAAATGTACTTCAAACTCTTATGGTCTGTGAAGATCTGACATGTGGCACCATATAGGTAATGTCTCTAGATCTTCAAAGCATGAACTACCGCTGCCAACTCCAGATCATGAGTCTGGTAGTTCTCCTCATATGTCTTCAGCTGTCGAAACGCATATGCAATCACTATGCCTCTCTACATTAGTACACATCCCAATCCAGCTTGGATGCATCACTATAAACCACAAAATCATCAGAACCCTCTAGTTGTGCCAAGACAGGAGTAGAAGTCAAACGTCTCTTCAACATCTCAAAACTCTAAGCGCACTGGTCGGTCTATACGAATCTGGTAGTCTTCCTCAGAAGACTCGTCAATGGACGGGCAATCACAAAAAATCCCTCCACAAAGCGCCTGTAGTAACCGGCTAGGCCAAGAAAGCTACGCACTTCCATGACGTTCGTCGGTGTCGTCCATGCAGCAACATACTCGATCTTCGCCGGATCTACCATAATCCCGTCGGCGGAGACGATATGTCCAAGGAAAGCAACCTCACACATCCAAAACTCACACTTAGAGAGCTTTGCGTACAATTCTCTATCCCTCAAAATCTGTAAAACTGTCCTCAGATGACCGGCATGCTCCTCTCTGCTACGAGAGTATACCAAAATGTCATCAATAAAGACTACCACAAACTAATCTAGGAAGTCGATGCAGATGTTGTTCATCAACTCCATGAAAACTGCAGGGGCATTCGTCAGCCCAAGTGGCATAACTACAAACTCGTAGTGTCCATAACGGGTACGAAATGCCGTCTTGTGCATGTCATGCTCTCTCACCCTCAGCTGGTGATATCCTTAACGGAAGTTGATCCAACAAAAGACTGTCGCTCCCTTAAGCTGATCAAGTAGATCATCAATAGGAGGTAGTGGATACCTGTTCTTGATGGTCACCTTGTTCAGCTCTCTGTAATCTATACACAGTGTCAAAGATCTGCCCTTCTTCTGCACGAAGAGGACAAGTGCACCCCATTGTGAAACGCTAGGGCGTATGAAGCCCTTCTCAGCTAACTCCTCGAGTTCCTTCTTCTGCTCCAACATCTCGACAGGTGCCATACGGTATGGGGCCTTTGAGATGAGTCTCGTACTAGGCTCCAAGTCAATGCCAAAATCTACGCTCTCTGAGGTGGCAAGCTAGACGGCTCTGCAAATACGCCTATAAACTCACAGACCACTAGTATCTCCTCTAAAGCGGACTCTCTCCATCCTTCATGGCGTAGTACCAGAAGGCATCACATCCCTGTGCAATCAGTCTGGCTGCTCGTACTGCACTGATGACAAATCATGTCTTCCCAATCTCCCAACCCAAGAAGACCTCTATCTGACCTATGTCGGTAGAGAAAGTAATAGTTCTCTTACATACATCTAACACGGCACGGTGTCTACGCATCCAATCCATACGTAATATGACTTCTTCATGCATTAGAGGCATGACTAAGAAGTCAACAAGTAACACACGAGTCCCTAAGCGTAGGTGACAACTACGTATCTCCTGGGTACCTCTAACCCTACTACCATTAGGTAACCCTATAGTAAAGGGTGCTCCTTCTATGGTAGACAAACTCAAATGCTCAAAACAAGCAGCAGAAATAAATGAATGCGTAGCACCCGTATCAAATAAAACAATAATAGGTAAACCATGTAACAGAATGGTACCTATACCAGCTGGTGTTGGCGGCTCCTCAACACTCCTTAGCTTAAAAACTCTACCTCGAGCTCCTCGGGCATCACTGGTATCAGCCTCTCTACCTCTACCTCTACTCGTTCCTTGAGCTGACCCTTGAGTAGCAGGTGTGTCAAGGACTCTCTATTGTCCCTGTGTCTGATGCTGAGGCTGTCTCTGCCCACCTCCAGCTGCACCTGCAGGGGAAGAACCCTGTTGTGATGACGCCTTGCCCTGATGGAAAAACGTAGCTCTGTGTCATGGCTTCCCGCATGAGAAGCAAGGCAGTGGTTCCCTCGGGCAATCATCCCTCATATGCCCATAGGCCCTGTAGTTGTAACACTACCGGCCTCTATCAGTAGTCTGTGCAGACATTGTAACACTCGAGTGGCCCTCAGTCTGACCTCGCCCGTATCTAGATGCTTCTACACCAGTCGTTGTTGTGCACTATCTCTTCTCAGACCGTCCTTTCTGAGAAGTCCTCCTCTGGCTAGCTATCTGTCTCTCATAGGCTGAGGCCCGATCCTGGTAGTCTACCAACGAGTCAAAGTGGAATCCCGCCATGTATGAGCGTGTGCTCTCCCTCAAACAACGGGCGTAAAGGTACAACTGCTGGTCATCAGATGGTGCAGTTGGACCCAGCAATGCTAACTCAGTTTGGAAGTGGTGAATAGCGTCTATAATTGGTACGTCCTTAAAACCCGCCTCCACGAAGTCCTACAGATTCTCCCTCCTTAATGAGGTATGGCCGAACTGCTCACTCAGCATAGTCCTCATCTGCTCATAGCTCGTAACTGGTGCTCTAACTGTCCTCCACCATTAGTGTGATAGGTCACGGAATAGAGATTGTACTAGCTCAACCCGTTTGTCCTCAAGGCATCGAATAGACTTTCAAGCCGAGTCTACATGCCCAATCCACACCTTTGTCTCTAAGCCGATCTCTCTTGAGAAGTGTGGAACTCCCTGCTGATGAAATGCCTTCAACCAGGTATCTGGTTGAGGCCCTCTGGTCTCCTCTATAGCTCTAGCAAACTCAGCAGCACGTGCCGGCATAGCTGGCACCTAAGTAGCTCCATGGGATCTCTAAGATGATCCCTCATACCCTGGTAGATCTGGGCTCATCTGCCTGCTCTAATGGAGTCCTCAAAGTGTTTGAGATACTCTTTGAACTCTGGTCCACCCATTGAGACAGGATCTGAGCCATCAAACTAGGCTGGATGGGTCTGCTGTCTCCTGGACCCACCACTCCTCGTAGCTGGAACTACACTCTCAGCAACCTCCTCAGGAGCCTCCTCCACCACTGGTGGATCTGCAGCGGGAGCTGGTCCCTATCCTATCCCTCCTGGAGGAAGAGGTGGTCTACCTCTACCTTTGCCTACAGTAGTTGTAGCTCTAGTCCGAGCCATCTGCGGGGTATGCACACCTAACGTATAAGGCTCTATATAGGCCATATGTATAGATATATATTTATATATATATATATATATAATACTTAATAATACATGCATACACATCAACACATAAAAGATATCGATATATATATATATATATATATATAGGGTGTGGTTCCTATGAGAACACCCCTAACGTGAGAACATGAGAACAATCGTACACCGTTGGATGTGAGTATTAAGGGTTGAGATTTAGAGTAGAAATCAAAAATAATAAGAACTACGAATAATAATAATTAGGAATCCAACAATAACTACGAATAATCCACTCAACCAAGAATAACTACGAATAATACATGAAACGATATAACACATTCGTAACAAAACTAATAATAATTACGAATTTGTTCTCATGTTCTCACGTTAGGGGGTGTTCTCATAGGATCTATACTCTATATATATATATATATATATATATATATATATATATATATATATATATATATATATGAAAAATCAGACCCCATGTGGGTTTTGTTTATTTATCCACTCTGCCTTTATTGCAGATAGCAAGTGCCATTGTTGTCAACCTAAGGCTCTTATACCAACTTTGTAACACCTAGATTCCGCGGGACTCGGAGTTCTACATTGGGCTAGGATCTCACAATGGATCATGACCCTAGCCTGACAACAAGTTCACTGGATCTTACAACAAGGCACAAGTAGATTAAAACCAAATACATGAAAGTTTTATATCATACATCAAAAGAGTTAACAAACACAAATCCGAGTACAAAACATCAACCATAAACATCTGATACATAAGATCCCATATCCCACGCATCCTAATGTACAGAAGTCCTCGGCTAGTCACACCATCTGGCTCACTCTACAGTCTTCCTAACCTGCAGATCATCTACAACATGGTATACACCGTTAGCTACAACAATGAATAAGTATGAAAGTAATAGCACAAACACACATCAACATCTCATACATGGTATGCCACACACATTCATTTATCATCTTTCATTTACGTTATTCCATTACTAATTCAACTTCTTTTGCAACACGAGGAGCCTCAAGAACCCCGCCCCATCCAATGTAACACAAGATTTTTGTATGGCGGTGATCATCACTCGTCCCCTCCTGTGAGATCATCTTCAGGGCACCTCCTCCTACCCGCAGGCAGAGGCAAGTGGTCACGATCTGTTATAATACACTTGGGCCATTTAATATAATAAAAGGTCATCCTAATCCGGTTTAGGTTATAAATGCACAATCATATGAACACACACAACCATCACAATCACACAAACTCATAACTGAATGCTAAGTAAGTCCTATGGACTTACCTCATATACTCGTATCCAATGCAACGTTAAAGCTTCCCTTTGGGGAAGAAACCAATGGCTGCAATAGCAAGGCACACAATATCACAAACTGCAAGGGTTAGGAGACTCGTCTCCATAACCAAAACCAACCTATAACCTCAAGCTAACCCTCAAGACCATAACAAGCTCACAGATGCCTACAACATAACCTCAACATCAACATGAATGCTTAAGGCACATCTCTATCATACTACTCGTCCTAACCAAGATAGCTTAGCCAACATCTAAGCCAAGGCCAAAGGAAAGGAAGGAAGGAAGACATACCGACAAGGTATGCACCAACAGAAGCAAGGAATTCCAAGCTGACCCAGTGACGCACAAGGGCAGCTGTTTGTGCAGAAAGTTGGCCCCGACTTCTCTTCGATCTCTTTCTCGACTCTCTTCACTTCTTCAACAAACCACATCCACACATATATATACGTACACATATATGATCATCAAAACATCCAGGAAAGGATCCAACACAAGTCCAACTTGTGATCCTAAGCTAGAAATGGAAGGAAGAAGCAAGAAGAAGAAGAAATGAAGATGGAGATGAAGGTCTCACCTCAGCAGAATCCTAGGCAGCAACCAAGAGCATCTACCCACCTCACAACCTTAGCACCACAACAACAACACTGAACAACACTGAGCATCATCCACAAGATCATACAAGAGGAGATGAAGAAGAAGAAGAAGAGCGTAAGGGAGATGAAGAAGCTGAAATGAGGTAAGGAAACCCCTCATCTGAAGGAATGGGAGGCTTATGAAGGAAGGAAGCCGTAAAGCACGGGTCAAAGAGTCAACGAAAGCGGCTGCACCTACACAGAGCCACAGGGGCGGCTAACAAGGTCCAACTAGGACTCAGCTAAGCCTCAACAAGACTCCTAGGCTCCAAGGACTAAGGCTCTTACAGGTATCCCCATTGCGGACCCAATAGTTGTGGATCCGCCAGAGGTTCCCGTGGAGGACGTCGCAGAGAGCATCATTCCTGAGGCTAGGGATAGGACAGTTGTGAGGTCTGGGGCATAGAATTCTCCATTCGTTAGAACTAGAGAAGCATCTATTGGAGCTACTGTGTTTGAGGAGTACGTATGATGAGTCGATGAGGCCTTTAGGATGGGAGCACCACCTCCCATCCCACCCGTACCTGCACCTGCACCTTCACCTGTACCTACGAGATCAAATGAGGTCTCGCAGAGGGTGATACTGGTCAGGGCTGCACCAAAGATAGCTACGATAGAGATAGTTTCACCAGCGGTAGTTACACCCAAGCCAGCTGTTGATGTTATTAGGGCAAGAGACGAGATGAGGTCTCCGAGACCTTATTCAGTGTTTAAAGCTTTCAACCATCAGTATGTACCCTACTTCGACAGGAAGGTTGGGTTAGAGGTCGAGCATTGGTTGAACATGTGGAGTCGGCATTAGAGGCAATCCGTTGCCCAGAGGAGAGGTAGATTGAGATAGTCCGGACGTTATTTCGAGAGAAGGCCCATTATTGGTAGAGGACAGTTGGAGGAGGTGTGACCAAGATGGATCAGTTGTTGAGCCTCGTTAGGGAGCCCTTTTGTCCGGATTCACTGAGGAGAGATAGAGTCAAGGATTTCTTGGAGGCAAGATTCAAGGACGTCCCGCTCATCGAGGCTATTAGGCGATTTCGGGCAGAGTTAGCTTTGTTGGGTCCCGTTGCACCTCCGGCGGAAAAACATGTTTACATATTGTCTAGGAGATTGAGGGAGTCCACCCGCATAGCTTGTGGGATTCAGTTGTGACTTCCTGGTAGAGTACTAAGACCGAACTTCGGCCTACGAGAGAGACCGCCCAGGTTCTAGGAGAGCAACACAGTCCGGAGGGCTGGACAAGAGGCAGAGGACATGGCCAGCCAGGGGGGTTAGTAGTTCTCGAGAGGTACACGGTTAGTGGTTCCCGAGAGGTACACGGTTGTCCCATACGTGTGAGAAACCGTGATTGGTTAGCCGACTTCTACACCATGCACCTGGTGCATGAGGAGGTTATCCTAGGGATGGATTGTATGGACCGCCATCGAGCCCTCTTGGACATCAACCGGAGGACCGTGACGGTTACCATGGAGATGGGACACGAGGTGATTTTCCGAGGTTGGGACCTCGGGAAGGCCGGTACAATCATTAGCGCGGTCTGAGCCGTGAGACTTATCGGGCAGGGATATGAGGCCTTTTGGTGCTATGCCATGAAGGAGGAGGTGGGATAATCGCTGGGAGATTCCCGTGGCATGTGAGTTTGAAGACGTTTTTGGGGAGCCACCCATATTACAACCGCAAAGGAGCGTTGATTTTGCTATTGAGTTAGAACCCGACACGAGGCCGATCTCCAAGGTCCCATACCGCATGGCGGATGATAACACGATTTATGACGTTAGTCTAGGCATCCATTTAGATAGTTTTTCCCACTATTCATGCATAATTTAGCATTAGTTCTTGACGTTCACATTCAATACATGTATATTTGTCGAGATAGACGTCTACACGGACCTTTGCATGTTTTGTAGGTATTTTGGGAGCTTTTGGAGCCTAATCGATACATCTGAGGATCGTTCCTCAAGATGACATGTATCCGAGCTCATTGAGAAGCAAGTTAGGAGCAAAGGGGAACACATGGGACCATGTTGGTGCATGCCTTGCATCAAATCATAACTCAACGATCAAAAGAAGGCTGAACCACAAGAATCACGGCCACTAGGATATCCACGACCGTGGAAACTTCCCGTGATTCCCTCTGCACAGATGGGACGGCTGTCCCACGATCTCCATAACCGAGTCTTGCAAATGGTGAAGGCTATAAGTACCCTTGCAGGCTGATTCTAAAGGGGATCCACTACACACCTGACCTCACACACCACTCTGTCCCATACTCTCTCATTCATTTTGGATTGGAGCTACTCTAGGAGGAGGAAGAACACTCTCATTGTGGAGAAAAGGAGAAGAACACGCCATTCTTAGAGTTTCATAGTTTTTAGAGTGAAGTTAGTTGGAAACATTTTCTAGGGTGGTAAGAACGATTTGAACCTTCTTTTGAAGGGTTGTAAGTCTTTTATTTTTTAACATTTATTCAGCTCGTTTTTCTTGTTCAAATTGCTTCATCTCTCTTTCATTTCATCCTCTTGATATGGACTCCATGATTGTATGCTTGATGATTTTGATTGTTGAGATGCATGTTGTTGGCTAAATAGATGTGATTCTAGGGTAAGAAAATGATGGTTATGGCTTGGACTATGATAGAATAGACTAAAATGTACCTTTGGATGATTTGTTTCCTCGAACCTAGCCTCTGTTGGAAATCACGGCCTGTTCTAGTAGTTTCCACGGCCGTGGAAGTGATGAACTGACCGTGATTCTGTTTGTCTTGCTTGTATTGATAAATCTAAGTGTTAGGTTGTTAGATTGTTGAAATCCTAGTGTTTGTTGAGTTAGATCTATCCTAGGGTGACCTAGTGTTAGCAACTAAGTGTGAGAATAGACCTACCTGGTGATTCTTGATCTGAGGTACCGAAGATGATGAACTCTAGGTAGTAGTGAGCCTCACTAGCCGCTATTGGACTGAGTGTGCTAGGATTTATGTTTAGGACTTGCCTTCCCAAGACCTACCCGGTGAGGAGAGGTTAGATCCCTAGATAACAATCCGGTTTGTATAGAATCCTATCCTTAGGTTCTTTGAGACTTACCCGGTGATAAGACCTTAGGAACGGACTAGTGGACCATGAGACCTACTCGGTGATTGATCTGAATTTAGAAACTCCCACTCCCAACACACTATAGATAATCCAAAGATTGACTAGATAGCTTGAGTCTATGCCATAACTGGAATTTTTAACCCCTAGAATCCTTTTCTCTACCTTTGATTACCTATCTCGTGTTTGCTTGTTTATTTGTGTTGCTAGCTTAGTTGTTTGTAAATCTTGCATGATTTGTGATCCTTGATTGATCACCTCAAAACCAAACCAAAAACATTGAGATTTTCGTTTCTTTATTCCTTTCTCTTTTCTTAGCCTAGATCTTCACTATCCTTAGTCACTATTGACTCAATTTCACCTTAGTCTTTGTGTTCGAACTCGGAATACTATCCTTACTACAAAACGACCCATACACAATGGATTCGCTAGGAGTTAGGAATAATATATCGAGTTATAAGTTTAAGACTTTTGCGTGTCAAGATCTTAGCGTAACAAGTTTTTGGCGCTGTTGCCGGGGACTAAGTCTAAATTGAGTCATTTTTGTGATTGTTTATAGTGTAGGTTTTTCTTGTTGCTTTTGATCTTGTTTGATTTGTGTCTTTGCATTTTAAGGACATCTGTCACTCTTTAGGTGTATGAGAAGATCTCACGGCAAGGATTTAGCTCCATTCGATCCCGAACTGGAGAAAACCCTTAAAGCTAGATCCAAGAGCATCAAGAGGGGAAAAGAGATGGCCGGAAGATATCTCCAAGCTGAGTTAGATGAAGCTTTAGAGCAAATTAAGCTAAGAGATGAAGCCGTGGAGAATGAGAGGAGACTTGCCAATGAGAGGCAAGAAGCAATTAGGAGGGAGATTGAAGAGATTAGGCAAGCTCTTGTGCAAAGAGAGCCAAATCCTCAACAACCTCCACCCCCACCACAACCGCAGCCGGCGGTTAATATTTGGGTTGTGCCCATCTCTATTGAGGAGCCACAAAGGTTAGGGCAACGTATGGATCCGGCTCAAAGAGTGCACCGTCCGGGTGTGAACTTATGAGATCCCGGAGCCAATGATTATGAGCTCCGCCCTCAAGTGCTACAAATGATCCGGCATAATTAATTTGGAGGGATGGAAGGAGAGTCCCCTCATCAACATTTGATGAACTACGAGATATTGATGGAGACTCTAAGGCCGCCTAGGTTGGAGAACAACAACCATAAGCTTAGGGCTTTTTCCTTCTCACTTAAGGATAAAGCATTGGCTTGGTACCAATCGATTCCACTAGGGCGTGAGACTACTTGGGAGGAGATGACAACCGAGTTCTTGACTAAGTTCTTGCCACCTTCCAAGACTACCGAGCTAAGAGGGAAGATCAATGCCTTTCTAATGAAGGATAGAGAAAGCCTATTCAAGTCTTGGGAGAGATTCAAAGACCTTCTCCTAGATTGTCCACACCATGATATACCGAAAATAGAGCTTTCGGAGATCTACTTTAAGGGACTTGATGAAGATAGCCAATTCAAGCTTCAATCTCTTTCCGGTGGGACTTTCATGCAAAAGAATGTGGATGAAGCTTGGGAGTTTATAGAGAAACAAGCTTTGGTGATTGAAAAGTACTCCCATAGGAAGAGCGATGTGAGGAAAGCGGGAGCATATGAGGTTAGTGAAGTCACCATGATTAATTTCAAGCTTGATGCAATCAACAACGAGCTTAAGTCTTTGAGGGAGTTGTGTGCTACTACTTTGAAGACTCAAGCAAGCCCTCAAGTGCAAGTGCAAGCAAACTTATCTTCCAAGGAGGAAGATGTGAACTACAGGGGAAGGGGAAACTACAAAAACTATCAAGGCCCAAGGAACTTCAACAACAACCGGAAATTCAACAATTACCGGCCTAACCACAACCATATCGGGTTTTCCTATTCTAACCCGGATGGAGCCTTGAACCCTCCCGCTTCCATAAGTGCAGCTCCACCACCAAAGGCTTCACAAGAACCTCCACCCGGATTTATTCAACCTCCAAAGGATAGAACCAAGATGATGTTTGAGCAATTGCTTGGAAGGTTGAGTGGTCTTGAGAGCACGGTGACTTCTATTTTTAAAGCTCAAAAGGTGTTGGAAGCACAAGTGGTCCAAAAGGCGGGTGAAGCTCATAGAGATCCGGGAAAGCTTCCCGGAAGAACCGAAGATAACCCAAGAGGCCAAGTGTTGGCCATCACAACAAGGAGTGGGCTGAGCATGAAGGATCCCTTACCTAAGGGAAATGAAAAAGGGAAGCAAGTGGTGATAGAAGAAGAGACATTGCAAGAAGATGGAGGCAAGAGCAAGGATGATGAGCCAACATATGTAGCACCACCTCCATACAAGCCACCACTATCATTCCCACAATCACGAGCAATAGCTCGATTGGACAAACACTTCGGCAAATTCCTTGAAGTTATGTCTAAATTGCATATTAACATTCCGTTCATGGATGCTATTCTAGGTATGCCGGCATATGACAAGTTTTTGAAGGAAATACTCTCCAACAATCACGAGCAATAGCTCGGTTGGAGGAGTATGGAGAAGTCAGGATGACAAAGAGGTCCTCGGAATTGATTCAAACTATGAAGGAGGAGATGCCTCCTAAGCTAAGAGATCCGGGATCTTTTTGTGTGCCAATTGGAGTGGGAGAAGTGAAGTATGAAGCCCTTTGTGATCTTGGAGTGAGTGTAATCATCATACCGCTTGCACTTTGCAACAAGGTTGGGTTAGGAAAGCCAAATCCGGTAAAGATGACCCTCTATATGGCGGACCGTTCAATTACTCACCCCGTTGGAATCTTGGAGGACATACCGGTGCAACTCGGGAAGTTCTATGTGCTCAAAGACTTCGTTGTTTTGGACATCCCGGCGGACTATCCGGTTCCTATCATCTTGGGGAGACTTTTGTTGGCTACATCCGGATGTTTGGTGGATTCCAAAAAATGGAATTCTCTCTTTCAACATTGGAGAAGAGAATATCAAGTTCAAATTATCCACAATCATGAAGGGGCCAACCCTTGGTGAAGATGTGTTCAACATTGTCGAGCAAGAGGAGTGTATAGAAGTTGTGAGCTCGATCTTGATCAAGGACCCCTTAGAGAAGGTTCTTAGTTTAAGTTTGATGGAGGAAGTAGTTGAGGATGATTGTAATGAAGAAATCAAGGCCTTAGATGCATTGAAAAAGGGGGAAGAGCTGAATTTGAAGCACACGAAGGTGTGCTGAAGAGCTGTAGGAACCACGGTCTGGCACAGAGGACCACGGCCGTGGTTTGTCCCGGGGAACTCTCTGGAGTGCTCCACGATGCTAGCTTCTCTGATTCCACGACCAGGGTTTCGCCAGAGGCCGTGATTCAGACCGTGATTTTGCTAGAAAGAGCCTTAGTGGTTGATCAAGCTTCAAGGAGCCTTGAGGAGTCGTCCATATCTTGGGATTCATCTCAACCTACATTATATGGAGCATCTCCAATCGATAAAGGTACTCCTAAACTTGAACTTAAACTTAAACCCCTCACCTCTCATCTTAAGTATGCCTTTCTTTGTGAAGATACTACTTATCCGGTGATTGTTAATGCATGCTTGAATGATGATGAGTTGAACAGATTATTGCATGAGTTGAGATTGCATAGGAAGGCTATTGGCTATACCATTGATGATTTATTTGGCATTAAATCTTCTTTGTGCATGCATAAGATCTTAATGGAAGACAACCATAAGCCTTCAATTGAACCTCAAAGAAGACTAAACCCCATCATGAAAGAAGTAGTAAAGAAAGAGATTCTTAAATTTCTAGATGCAGGAATCATTTTCTTGATTTCGGATAGTAAATGGGTTAGTCCCGTGCATGTGGTTCCTAAGAAGGGTGGGATGACCGTAGTGACTAATGAGAATAATGAATTAATCCCAACTAGAACAGTTACGGGATGGAGGATGTGTATAGACTATAGGAAACTAAATGTCACCTCTAGGAAAGATCACTTCCCTCTTCCCTTTATTGACCAAATGCTAGAGAGATTAGCTCAACATTCTCACTTTTGCTACTTAGATGGTTATAGTGGATTCTTCCAAATCCCTATCCACCCGGATGACCAAGAGTAAACTACATTCACATGTCCTTGGGGTACATTTGCATATAGGAGAATGCCATTTGGGTTGTGTAATGCACCCGCCACCTTTCAAAGGTGTATGATGACTATTTTTTCTGAATATATTGATAACATCATGGAAGTGTTTATTGATGATTTTTCTATTTATGGATCTTCATTTGATGATTGTTTAGCTAACTTGTCCTTGGTGCTTAAAAGATGTGAGGAGACTAATCTAGTCTTAAATTGGGAAAAATGCCACTTCATGGTAAGTGAAGGCATTGTGCTGGGACATTTGGTGTCCAATCGTGGCATTGAGATTGACAGAGCTAAGATAGAAACGATAGAGAAGTTGTCACCACCTACCTTGGTGAAGGGGGTAAGGAGTTTTCTAGGGCATGCCAGTTTTTACCGGAGATTCATTAAAGATTTCTCTAAAATTTATAAGCCTCTTACTAACCTACTGATGAATGATGTTGAGTTTGTTTACTCCAAGGATTGCCTTGAGGCTTTTTGTAGGTTGAAGAACGCTTTAATCACCGCACCCATCATGCAACCTCCGGATTGGAGTTTACCGTTTGAGATCATGTGTGACGCTAGTGATGTAGCCATTGGGGCTGTTTTGGAACAAAGGAAAGATGGGCTTACATATGCCATCTATTATGCTAGCAAGACGCTAGATGATGCCCAATTTAATTATGCTACCACCGAGAAGGAGTTGCTAGCGGTTGTGTATGCATTTGAGAAGTTCCGCTCGTATCTTGTTGGAGCGAAGGTCATTGTGTATACGGATCATGATGTGATCCGTTATCTCCTTACAAAGAAGGATGCCAAACCTCGTTTGATTCGGGATAAGAAAGGGTCCGAAAATTCTATGGCGGACCACCTTAGTAGACTTCTACCGTTGGAGATTGAGAGAGATGACATCCCGATTGATGACTCATTCCGGAATGAGCAATTGCAAATGGTGGAGGAGTGCTTGCTTCAAGTGTCCAAGGGAAATCAGCCATGGTATGCCGACATTGTGAACTATCTTGTTTGTGAGGAGGTGCCACCCGGTTTATCCTATGCCCAAAGGAAGAAATTCTTCAAGGATGTGAGGCACTACTATTGGAGTGAACCGCTTTTGTTCAAAAGAGGACCGGATGGAGTCTTTAGGAGATGCATACCGAAGGATGAGGTGGAGAGTGTTGTCCGCCATTGTCATTCCTTGCCATGCTATCTCACACAAGACATGTGCAAAGGTGTTGCAATCCGGATTCTGTTGGCCAAGTTTGTTCGAGGATGTGCAGTATTTTGTGGTAGCATGTGATGCTTGCCAAAGGACGGGCAACATCTCAAGGAGGAATGAGATGCCCTTGAAGAACAAACAAGAGGTAGAGATATTTGATGTATGGGGTGTGGACTTCATGGGACCATTCTCCTCTTCTTGTGGCAACCTCTACATCCTATTGGCGGTGGACTATGTTTCAAGATGGGTGGAGGCAATCGCCTCTCCCGCAAATGATGTCAAGGTTGTGGTGCGGTTCTTCAACCGAGTGATCTTTCCTAGGTTTGGGACACCAAGGGTGATAATAAGCGATGGAGGAAAGCACTTCACCAATAGGAACTTTGGGAGACTTTTAGCTAAGTATGGGGTGACTCATAAAGTGGAAACACCTTACCACCCCCAAACTAGTGGCCAAGTGGAGATCTCCAACCGGGAGATAAAAGGGATCCTTGAGAAGACGGTTTCTAGAACGAGAAAGGATTGGGCTATGAAGCTCGATGATGCTTTGTGGGCATATAGAACCGCTTTCAAGACACCAATTGGCATCACTCCCTACAAGCTAGTTTATGGAAAGTCTTGCCACCTTCCGGTGGAGATGGAGCATAGGGCGTATTGGGCAATAAGGTGACTAAATTTTGACATCAAGGAGGCCGGTGAGAAGAGATTGCTAGATATGAACGCTCTTGAGGAGATCCGGTTGGATGCCTATGAAAATGCCCGGATCTACAAGGAAAGGACCAAGCGATGGCATGACAAACGTCTTATCCCAAAGGAGTTGAGTGAAGGCAACCTTGTCCTTCTCTTCAACTCAAGGCTACAGCTCTTCCCCGGAAAGCTAAAGTCAAGATGGATTGGTCCTTATGTGATGAAGAAGATCTTTCCCCATCGGTTGAGATAGGAGGGGAGCATTGTGGAGATTTTAAGGTGAATGGGCATCGGTTGAAGAAGTATATCCCGGGAGCTCCGGTGGATATGATTGCCCCACTTCACCTTGAGTGAGATACCCCCGAGTTTGGTCAAGCTAATGACCTTAAAGAAGCGCTTGGTGGGAGGCAACCCATTTGGTAAACATCTTTCCCTTTTCGTTTTTGTTTTTGTTTTCATTTTTGTGTTTTTGTGTTTTTGTGTGTGTTTGGAGTTTGTCTGCTAGAGTCTAAGTAGCATGGAAGCCTTGCATGGCATGTGCATGATAATGATTATGGGTGTAGCGGACGCGGAACTTTGACGGCTAGCGGTGCCTAGCGCGGGTCCCGACGCCATAACGAACACCTTGAGCTCTCTACCATCATTGATAGGATCATCCGCCATCAATCCACTTGAGTGAAACCAAATACCAAAGCAATCCATTTTTACATTGTGAGAACCCTCTTTACTCTTCTTTACTTCATTTACACATTGGGGACAATGTGTTTCTAAGTATGGGATGGGGTTCTCATGATCACTTGCATGATTAGCATCTAAGATAGTTTAATATTGTCACATGTTTCATTATGTTTTGCATTGTACATACATATTTCGAAAATTACAAAAAATCAGAAAATTTAAAAATTTTTAGTGGTTCTAAGCTTGGGTATGACCCTTATGATGAGATTGTCTTGTGAATTGGCTATGGATGACCTTATGTGTTGAATTGATGTATGCATATGTGGACTTGAAGTACTTATCTTGAATCCCATGTATGAATTGTGATCGTGAATATTTGCCTTGATTGGATTGAGGATTGATGGTCGAAATTACATACTAGTTCTTGCACATCATTTAGGAGTGATAAAGGCAATTCATTTTTCTCTACTTCTCATCTTGATAATGTTGTTTGAGCACATCAATTGATATAAAATTTGACCTCTTTTGACCCTTCCGGGAATAGGAGCATGATAGTGTGTTGATGTGTGTGAAAAGCAAGTGTGGGGTGAAGTTGTTGATGAATGAATGTGGTAAATGAAGTGCTGAATTTTTTGTGAAATGTGTGGAAAAAAGATAGGTTTGGGGACTTTGGTTTTGTTGACGAGTAACTCGGCACCATTCACATAATTGGGTGTTTGTGCCTTACCAAAGTCGGATAAACCGAATATCCTAACGAGCTTTGGTATGTGTGCCCGGTGTGAAGCACCTCGAAAAATAAAAAAACCCGAGGCTCGCTAATCACCAAGGTTTCGGCTTTTGTACACCAATGCCATTGTCTCAAAAATAAGTGAAAAAGAAAAGAAAACAAAGAAAAGATGGAGAAAATATACACTTGTGGTGAAGTTGATCAAAGATAAAATTGTGGAGGTAGTTCCTTTCCCGGATTAGCATCACATAACCTAAAAATTCCCACCTAATGACAACGTTTCTTGGCCTCTTCTTTTCTAAGTCCTTGTGACCTATTTGTATGGGTGTAAGACTTAGTGATCTAGATTGGATATGCTCATTATCATCTTGACTTCTTCATTTTCACCTTGTATGCATGATTTTAAGTTAAGTATAATTGTCTTTCCATGGCTTCATCTATTTTATGCATGATTGCTTGTCCATTTCCCATGAAACATGACTATGAATGTGATCCAATATTAGAAGCACAATCCCAAAAAGATTTTGTTGTTTTTCTGCATGCATAAATCATGTCATCTCTTTGTCTATTGTTGGGACTTGCTCCGGGACGAGCAAACCTTAAGTATGGGGTATTTTGATAACACGATTTATGATGTTAGTCTAGGCATCTATTTAGATAGTTTTTCCCGCTATTCATGCATAATTTAGCATTAGTTCGTGACGTTCACATTCAATAATACATGTATATTTGTCGAGATAGACGTCTACACGGACCCATGCATGTTTTTTAGGTATTTGGGAGCTTTTGGATCCAAATCGATACATCCGAGGATCGTTCCTCGAGATGACACGTATCCGAGCTCATTGGGAAGAAAGTTAGGAGCAAAGGGGAACACATGGGACCATGTTGGTGCATGCCTTGCATCAAATCATAGCTCAACGATCAAAAGAAGGATGAAGCACAAGAATCGCGGCCACTGGGAGATCCACGACCGTGGAAACTGCCCGTGATTCCCTCTGCACAGCTGTGACAACTGTCCCACGATCTCCATAACCGACTCTTGCAAATGGTGAAGGCTATAAGTACCCTTGTAGGATGATGCTAAATGGGATCCACTACATACCTGACCTCACACAACACTCTCTCCCATACTCTCTCATTCATTTTGGATTTGAGCTACTCTTGGAGGAGGAAGAACACTCTCATTGTGGAGAAGAGGAGAAGAACACACCATTCTTAGAGTTTCATAGTTTTTAGAGTGAAGTTAGTTGGAAACATTTTCTAGGGTTGTAAGAACGATTCGAACCTTCTTTTGAAGGGTTGTAAGTCTTTTTTTTTTAACATTTATTCACCTCGTTTTTCTTGTTCTAATTGCTTCATCTCTCTTTCATTCCATCCTCTTGATATAGACTCCATGATTGTATGCTTGATGATTTTGATTGTTGAAATGCATGTTGTTGGCTAAACAGATGTGAATCTAGGGTAAGAAAATGATGGTTATGGCTTGGACTATGATAGAATAGACTAAAACGTACCTTTGGATGATTTGTTTGCTCAAACCTAGCCTCTGTTGTAAATCACGGCCTGTTCTAGTGGGTTCCACGGCCGTGGAAGTGATGAACTGACCGTGATTCTGTTTGTCTTGCTTGTATTGATAAATCTAAGTGTTAGGTTGTTAGATTGTTGAAATCCTAGTGTTTGTTGAGTTAGATCTATCATAGGGTGACCTAGTGTTAGCAACTAAGTGTGAGAAGAAACCTACCCGGTGATTCTTGCTCTTAGGTACCGAAGATGATGAACTCTAGGTAGTAGTGAGCCTCACTAGTCCCTATTGGACTGAGTGTGCTAGGATTTGTGTTTAGGACTTGCCTTCCCGAGACCTACCCCTTGAGGAGAGGTTAGATCCCTAGATAACAATACGATTTGTGTCGAATTCCTGTCCTTAGGTTCTTTGAGACTTACACGGTAATAAGACCTTAGGAACGGACTAGTGGACCATGAGACATACCCGATGATTGATCCCAATTTACAAACACCCACTCCCAACACACTATAGATAATCCAAAGAATGACTAGATAGCTTGAGTCCTATGCCATAACCGGAATCTCTAACACCTACAATGATTTTCTCTCCCTTTGATTACCTATCTCGTGTTTGCTTGTTTATTTGTGTTGCTATCTTAGTTGTTTGTAAATCTTGCATGATTTGTGATCCTTGATTGATCACCTGAAAACCAAACCAAAAACATTGAGACTTTCGTTTCTTTATTCCTTTCTCTTTTCTTAGCCAAAATCTTAAGTATCCTTATTCACTATTCACTCAATTTCACCTTAGTCTTTGTGTTCGACCTCGGAATACTATCCTTACTACAAAACGACCCATACACTCTCGGTTCGCTAGGAGTTAGGAAAAATATTTGGAGTTATAAATTTAAGACTTTTGCGTGTCACGATCTTAGCGTAACAGCAGAGATCGAGATCCTGAAGCTGAAGTAGCAGCTCGAGGAGTTAGCCGAGAGGGGTTCAATATGCCCGAGCGTTTCCCGTTGGGGTGCACCGGTCTTCTTCATCAAGAAGAAGGACGGATCTTTGAGGCTATGCATTGATTACCGGGAGTTGAACAAAGTCACAATCAAAAACAAGTACCCACTACCGCGCTTTGATCATTTACTAGACCAGTTGCAGGGAGCCTCCATGTTTTTGCATATTTATTTGAGGTCGGGATATCACCAACTAAGGGTGAGAGAGGAGGACGTGCCGAAGATGGCATTCAGGACAAGACACGGCATTTGTGAGTTTGTCGTGATGTCATTGGGGCTCACGAATGCACCCGCCGTGTTCATGAGTTGATGAAAGGCATCTTCATCGACTTCCTGGACCAGTTCGTGGTAGTGTTAATAGATGACATCTGGGTTTACTCCCGGAGTAGGTAGGAGCATGCGGGACACCTGAGGACGGTGCTTTGAGTCATTCAGGATAGAGAGCTTAGCAAAGCTCTCTAAGTGCGAGTTCTGGATGTCCGAGGTGGCATTCCAAGGTCATACAGGTTTTTCCGAGGGTGTCATGGTTCAACCGGCAAAGATGGAGTCCATTTCTTCATGGCCGCCTCCTAGGATGGTCAAGGAGATGCACAGTTTCTTAGGCTTAGCAAGATACTACCGCTGATTTATTATGGGTTTCTCCGTGATTGCACGGCCGCTTACTTCCTTGTTGAGGAAGTCTACCAGGTTCGTCAGGTCCGAGCCTTGTCAGCGCAGCTTCGAGGATCTGAAGAGTAGGTTGACCTTCGCTCCCGTTCTAACCCAACCTGAGGGCATGGAGGATTTTGTACTATATAGTGACGCATCCATGCTAGGCTTGGGTTGCATTTTGATATAGAGGGGTAGGGTTATTGCGTATGCTTCTTGGCAGCTGAAGCCGTACGAGGGAACTACCCTACCCATGATCTTGAGGTAGTGGTAGTGATTCATGCCCTGAAGATCTGGCAACACTACTTGTATGGGGCTATGTGCCAGATCTTAACAGACCATAAGAGTCTGAAGTATATATTAACTCAGCGAGAGTTGAATAACTACCAAAGGAGATAATTAGAGTTGATTAAGGACTTTGATTTGGAGATTTTTTACCATCTGGTGAAGACGAACGTAGTCGTCGATTCTTTGAGTAGGAGGACATGTCGAGAGGAGGCTATAGCTCGACTTATGATTCTACCACAATTATAGAGGGATCTGATAGAGTTGGAGTTGGATATCCGCTTTCCGGATACGGACCGTCGTTTGTCCGAGTTAGAGGTATTACTTGACCTTTCCAGAGAGATCCAGAAGAAACAGGAGGGATGTCCCATTTGACGAGGATCCGGGATAGGATGTCCCGAGGTGAGGCACCGCAGTTTACCGTAGGGGCTGACAGAGTGTTGAGACGTCAAGGCGTATTTGTGTACCGTCATACCGGGAGTTCAGAGAGCGGATTTTGCATGAGGTACAGTCTACACCTTACTCGGTGCATCTTGGCACGAGTAAGATTTACCAACATATCAGGAGATCTTATTGGTGGGGCGGGCTCAATCCCGATGTAGCTAGATATGAGGCCCGATGCGAGACCTACCAGCAAGTCAAGATCGAGCACCAGAGACACGGACGAGAGCTTCACCCACTGCCCGTGTCGTAGTGAAAGTGGGAGGGTTTATCCATGGACTTCATTACCGGTTTGAGACCGAGTATGAGCTTTGATGCGATATGGGTAGTAGTAGTAGATCGGTTGACGAAGTCCGCATGTTTCATCCCTATTCGGGAAACATGGCAAGTGAGTCGTCTAGCCGAGGAGTTTACCCGCCAGATTGTAAGATTACATGGAGTGCCGAGGACCATCATCTCGGATAGGGACGAGCGTTTTACCTTGAGGTTCTGGCAGCAGGTACACGCCGCCCTAGGTTCGAGTCTTCATTTCACCACCGCATACCATCCACAGACCGACGGCCAGTCCGAGCTGATTATTCAGACCTTTTATGACATGTTACGAGCATGTGTGCTAGATTGGAGGTAGGTATGGCCACACCACCTCTTGTTGGTGGAGTTTTCATATAATAACAGTTGGGAAACGTCGATTGGGATGGCACCGTATGAGGCATTGTATGGACAAAGATGTTGTACTCCCTTATTTTGGGACAACCCTGGGAGTTCTAGTATTGTAGCTCCATATCAAGTAGAGGACGACATGGCTAGGGTTGCTTTGATCCGATAGAGGATGTTGGCTGCGTAGAGCCGTCAAAGGGCGTACGTGGATAAGAGGCGTAGGCCTCTCGAGTTCAGGGTAGCGGCTCATGTGTGGTTGAGCGTATCACCGACGCGGGGTGTCAAGCGATTCGGCATTAAGGGGAAGTTAAGCCCCTGATATGTCGGTGCATTCGAGATAGTGGAGAGAGTTGACGAAGTGGCATACAGGTAAGCATTTCCACCGCGGTTGGAGGGTATACATTCGGTAGTTCATGTATCTCAACTGAGAGAGTACATCCACGACCCGAGGCACATCATTAGCCACGAGGATCTAGTGGTCAAGCTGGACCATACTTTTGCAGAGAACCCGATAGAGGTTATAGAGCGGAGTACGAGACGGGTTTGATCGAAGGAGATACCGATGCTGAGAGTGCAGTGGTCGAGGCGAGGAGCCGATGAGGCCACATGGTAGACGGAGGATAGTATCCGGAGGAAATATCCCGAGTTTTATGCAAGTTTAACGACATCGATAGAACCGTTGGGTTAGTCCCGAGACCTTCCCTTGTTTGTGCTATGTGTTTACGTCATGACATGTTATGTGAGTTCCTATGCGTATATGTGTAGCTTGCGAGGTCTTGATGTGATTTTATACGTAGACTTGGATGAGAGCCAATATTGACGGTTTTATGAGTTTCGCGTGGTTACGAGACGTGTTTGGCCGGGAGTGCAGCGTTAGCAAGTTTTGGGACGAAACATGTTTTTAGGGGGGGTTAGTTGTAACATCCGGAATTTCTATTCCGGCCTAAGAGCATTTTATCAACCTTTATGCGTTAGCGGCTCAATTTTCCCGCAGGCAAGAGGTGCTGAGTGCCGAGATTTATCCCCAAAATCCTGTGCCGACCCTTCATTTTCCCCTTTTCACTTTTCGACCCCTTGTTCCTAGCTGAGGTGACAAGAGGTCAGCTGACCCCTTGTTTCCCTCCAACTTTTTCAACCCAACTCTCCCTTTCTCCTCACTTTTGACTTCACGCTCTTTACTTCTTCACTCTTCCTCTTGTGCTCTTTCCTCTTCCTTCTCCTTGGAAGCTCTTGGCTAGTGATCTGCAGCATTGGGGAGCTTTGGTTCTGTTTTGCTAAGCTTCCTTCTTCCCCTCTTCTCCGTTCTTGCTGATTTCCTTTCCCCTTATTTACTTCTCTTCCATGGCTATGGAGGATTCTTTTAAAGAGAGACCTTGTTGAATCCTTTGCATGCAGGTTTTCTTAGCTCGTTTAGGTCGTGGAGAGGAGTCTAAGATCATTGGTTGGTGTGTGGAGAAGACCCAACAAGAAGAGGAGGACATTAGGGCCAAGGATCCACAATCGAAGAAAAAGAAGACGACATTGTGTTGTTCTAACCGCGGGGTCGGATCATTAGAGGCACCGGGGGTGATCCGGGCCACCGCAAGGGGGACTCAAGCCACCGTAGGGGCGGTGCCAGAAGGCCGCAGGGGCGGCGAATGGGTTTCGCAGGGCCGCAAGTTTGACTCCGCGGCTGCGTTTCTTCAGCAGTAGGCTCTCTTCTCCCTTTCTCTTCGTTACTTCCTTGGCTTTGAGGTTAAATCTTGTTAGTAGCATGCATAGGATGGACCTAGTGTAGATTGAGTATTCCACCTAGTGGTTGTGAACCTTGAAGCCCTTCATGCTCGATGTAGTTGATGGTTTTGACTGTGATGACCATGTTGGAGTTTCTAGGATAGTATGTTCCTCTTTGGATGCGCCTTTGGACCATGTTGGAGTATCTTGGGTTCTAGGATCCGTTCCTAGCTTGAGGGTTAAGTGATCTTGTGTAGATCACTAGAGTGAAGTCTTAGACTTCTTGAGCTTGAGCATGTGTTGATATGTCTATCCTCTTGCATGAAGGTTGTAGGCTTCTTCCCTAATGAAGCGACAGTATTGTGAGTTGAATGTGGAGACGAGGTAAGTCTCCGGACTTACTTAGCGTGTATTCGTCGTATTAGTTTCGATTTGTATTTGGTGATTATTACTTATCGTTTTTATAACAATTAAACCGGAAGGAGGATTACCGACCTTATATTTTTTTGGCCCAAGTGTATGATAACGGGCGTTTGCAACTTGTCTAGATCTTGCTTAGAGAAAGGATGTTCTTGGCGACTAGCCCGTGCTGGTAGATGGTCGGATGCATCAGTACCATTCCATGCCGGTAAGTGGGGACCGAGGTGACTTTCAGGAGATTTTCATGTCACAAAAAAAGTAGAATTAGAGCTGGATATGACTTAATAATAACAAGATAATAAACCGGACTTGTGTGTTTTAGAGCATTTTATGTGTTATGTTGATGTATGTGCGTATGTGCCTTCACCTCGTTACTAATGCTTCGAATATGAGCTAACGGTTTTAAACCGCTTATGTAGATACCTTGGAGGTTAGGGACGCCGCCGAATGAGGTGGAGGAGTGGACAGCTGGGGGTCACCGTACATTATAGGACGGGGACATTTTTGGGTTTTGATATGTTGTTGGATTATGGTTATGTTGTACGTTTTCGGATGTTTGTGTATCGGAGTTTGTGTGTCGTTTTGAGGACTCGGCTGAGTTTCCACCTTGTATTTTACATTTCAGTTTCTCTCGCATATATTATAAACGTTTTGAGTTTGCCTTTATTTGTGCCTTGTTGGAAAGGTCCTGTGAAATTGTTGTCAAGCTAAGGGTCGGGACCCTTGTGAGGTCTCACCTGTAGAATCCAGAGTCCCGCGGATTCGGGTTATTACAATAAGGATGAATTCACATGAGATTTGTTCCCATCAATCAAGAATTATAAGGAGTTCTAATTAGTAAAAGAGTTTACTAACCTTAGTTATATGAGACTTAGAGCGGTGCCAAAGTACGCTAAGGTTCATATATGATAGGATCTTGGAATCATTTTCGCTTAGTAAGGTAATTGATAATATTTGTAGAAACGTGCAAAACTTTAATTGTTTATAATTCTTCTAACAATTTATAGATTTTGGGAAATCGATTATAACTTATCTGTATTTTATTATTTTGTGTTTTTGTAGTCAACCATGTCAAACAAAAACCTCAAATCTTCTTTATGCTCCATACTCGAAAAAAGGAAATTGAACGAACACAACTTCCTTGATTGAGAGAGAGATCAGAGAATCGTTCTCAAGTCAGAGAACCAAGAGGATGTCTTGGAACATCCAATCCCTAAACTCACATTGGACTCATCTGATGAGGATCATGTGTTGTACATGGAGTATAAGAAGTAGGAGAATGTGTCCACTTCGGGTACTCATGTTATTGAAATTTTGTCCACTAATGATATTTCATGGGTATTGGATACTAAGGGGGGTGTATTCAATCGAGACTTTTAAAGATTTTGACGGATTCTTAATAATCATAGGATTTGCAAATTCTGTGGAAAATTTTAATTCTATATAGAGTCAATACAGATTATGTGGAAATCTTATGTGTTGGGGGAAGATTTCTATGGATTTTAGGTAGGTATAAAAGTAATGAAGAATCCTACAAAATCAATGAAATAATAGATTCTTTTAAAATCCACAAACTTTTAAATACCATAGGAATTTTATGGAAAATTTTAAATCCTAATTGAATACCTAAAGATTTATATAGACTTTTACAAATCTATATTCAATACCCATAGACTTTTAAACTCCAAAAAATTCCTATAGAATCTTAATTGAATACACCCCTCTAAATGTGTTTCTCACATTACTTCGAATGTGCAAACACTAAGAAATAGAAGGACGTTGCGGAAGGGAGACATAGATCTACGGGTGGGAAATGGAGCAAGGGTTGCTGTAGTTTCCAATGGAGATTATTGTTTGTCTTTACGTTCTAGCTTAGAGATAGAACTTAATAACTATTATTTTGTTCCATGCATTACTAAGAACTTAATTTCAATTTCAGTTTTGAACCGTGAATATTATACATTTACCATTACTGATCACATGGTGATAGAGATTTATAGGAATGGTAATTTTTATGGTCGTGCGAATGAGTAGTAATGAACTATACATGTTAAACCTAAAAACTGAGATATATAACATTAATACAAAAAGACAAAAGTCGAACATAACAAACAAAGCTAACCTACGGCATTTTCGATTGGGTCACGTAGGCATAAAGCGCATTAAGGAACTCCAAACAGTTGGATTACTTGAACCATTTGATTTGGAATCATTTGAAACATGCGAGTTGTGCTTAATGGGAAAGATGACAAGGTCATCTTTCAGTGGTAATAGTGAACGGACTTCTGAACTTCTAGCCATCATACATACGGATGTATGTGGACCTATGAGTAAAGAGGCTAGGTCTGGCTATCGCTACTTCATTACATTTATTGATGATCATAGTATATACAGGTATATCTCTTTAATGAAATAGAAATCGAAATCCCTTAAAAAGTTTAAGGATTTTCAAAATGAAGTAGAAAGACAAACAGAGAAGAAGATAAAAGTATTTCGATCAGATCGAGGGGGCGAATATCTAAGCCAAGAATTCGATCATCTTTTGAGGAGTTGTGGAATTGTGACACAACTCACTCCCCCGGACACTCCACAACTAAATGGTGTGTCTTAGAGGAGGAACATGACTCTATTAGACAATGTCCATTAAATGATTAGTTTTGCGGATCTTCCATGATCCTTCTGGGAATATGCTCTCCGAACAACTGCGTTCGTTCTAAGATGGACTTTGGTACGTTCAGTTGACAGGACACCATATGAGATTTAGACAGGAAAGGTTCCTCACTTGTAGTTTTTGAGGTTGTGGGGGATGCGAAACTTATGTAAAGTGTTTATAGTTTGATAAATTAGCACCAAAACAAGACAAAATGTTAATTCGTAGGATATCCCAAGGAAAGCAAGAGGTATGATTTCTACCATCCCATAGAGAACAAAGTGTTTTTTGCTTGGAATATTGTCTTTTTGGGAAAGAAATTATTTTTCAATAAGCCAAGTGGGAGAAAATTTCAGATTAATGACGTTAGTTGCAAGCAAGAAACACAACAACACGAGGACATGCAAGATGTCATTGAGGAAATTGACTATTTTGATGAACTCTTACGAGGCAAGTTAATCCACTTTAAGAAGGAGTCCGTGTATCAGATAAGGCTGAAGAGAAACCACATATTGATGATGAGAACTCAACAAATGAGGAACGGCATATTGATGTAGGAAGTCATACAACTGAAATGTCTCCTACGGTTGGCCAAAATCGGAGATCAAACAGGGTAAGGCAACAACCTAGACGATTGAATGACTATGTGTTGCATGCCCACATTAAAGTGCTCCTCATGGAGCATTACAAGTGTGCATCCTACAAGCAAGCTGTGACGGATCAGAATCCGAAAAGTGGATCAAAGCCATAAGATCGGAAATGGAGTCCATGTATGAAATCAAGTATTGGACTTGATTGATTTGCCTGATGGGGTACAACCTATTGGTTGCAAATGGGTCTTTAAAGTAAAGACAAACAAGTCTGGGAATGCCTTTTTTATAAAGCAAGGTTGGTTTCTAGGGGATTTAAACAGATTCATGGTATTGACTATGAAGAGACATTTGCCCCGGTCGTCATGATCCTGCCCATTAGAATAATCTAGCGATTTCCGCATTTTATGATATGAGATATGACAAATGGATTTTAAGACCGCATTTCTAAATGACTATTTAGAAGATGATGAATATACGATGCAACATGGAGGGTTTTGAGGATCCATAATATCCTAGGAAGGTTTGTAAGTTTAAGAAGTCTATTTATGGACTGAAGCAAGCATCCATGAGTTGGAATCTTCGATTTGATGAAGTGATCAAATAGTTTGATTTCAATATTAGATATGAAGATGAGCCATGTGTCTACAAAAAGTTGAGTGGGAGCATGGTGACTTTCCTAGTCCTCTATGTGGATGACATACTACTCATTGGGAATGACATTCCGATGCTAGAAACAGTAAAGGGATGTCTTAAGAAGCATTTCTCAATGAAAGATCTAGGGGAGGCCGATTACATACTAGGCATCAAGATCTATAGAGATAAATCTAGAAGACTCATTGGTCTCAGTCAAGGAACTTATATAGATATGGCCCTAGAGAGATTCAAGATGACAGATTCCAAGAAAGGATATTTGCCTATGCAACATGTGATCCATCTCAATAGGACCTAGTCTCCTAAGACACCTGATGAAACTGAGAGGAAGAGCAAGGTTCCCTATACCTCTACTATAGGATCCATCATGTATGCAATGACCTATGTACTCGACTAGATGTTTCATACGCTTTGAGTATGTGTAGCAGGTACCAGTCGAACCCCGGTGACATTCACTAGCAAGTTGCATGAATATGCTTAAGTACTTGCAAAGGACTAAGGATGATCAACTGGTATATGGAGGTGATGATGAGTTAGTAATCAAGGTCTATACTGATGCTAGTTTCCAAACTTATAGAGATGGCTTTGAGTCGCAGTCTGGATACGTTTTCATTTTGAATGGAGGAGCGGTCAGTTTGAAAAGCCAAAAACAAGACACAATTGCAGACTCAACCGTAGAGGCATAATACATTATTGCGGGAGCAGCATCTAAGGAAGCGATTTGGATTAGGCAGTTTATAGCTGAGCTCGGCGTTTTCCGTAGCGTGACAAGGGCAGTTGACATCTATTGTGACAACAATGACGTGATTGCTCAAGCAAAGAACTTAATTAGCTCAAGCTCCAAATCCTGACATGTTTTGCGGAAGTATCATATGATTAGGCACTATGTTGGGTGATGTACGGGTGTGAAATGTGCACATAGACGATAACATTGCCGATCTATTGACTAAACCCATGAATATGCCTAAGCAGGATAGTCATACTCGGGCCAAAGGGCTCGAGAACGTTAGAGAATTCTTTTTAGCTTATGTGTTTGGATTAAGAAAACGCTCGTTTTTGTCATAGAATTTATGATTGATTTATACATGAGTTTTCATATTTTTATTTGACTATTTCTTGTATATTTAATAAATTATCCAAACAATTTATTGATTATCGGATGTGCTTACCAGAAAAGTTCTGGTGAATGAAACCGCATTAAGTGAACTGAAATTATTAAATAGAAAGGATCCGTGGCCTGAATTGTTAACCTGGATACAAACGATTCTAAAGTAGACCATCTTTTGAGTGTATGATGAACGTGGGTTTCATAGTTCATAGGACATGGAGATGTTCAATCGCTTACATAAGTGAGTATGGTGATACTCATCGGATAAACCGATCCTATAACTGACATTACTAATTGAGGAGTTATAGCGATTATCATTATCAGTGAGTTCCTTAACATGAGCTTGATATAAATTTCATTTGAAGGATGACATATCTTAGATACTGTTAATCTCTAACCGTAACATGCAGTTATAAAGGCAGTAATAAGGGTGGTCAAAATTTGAGTGGGAGTTATAGTCGTTGCAACATTGGATTAATCTTCCTATACCCTGGTATACCTTGATGCACTGGGAAGGATTGGTGTCCTTGGCTACTTGAAGAGTGAGAACTTTGTAAACGCATGAGCATGCTCAGATTTAATCTATACTGATAATTTGATCTCAAGAGTTCAAGAAACATACCTGATGGCAAAGATTTGTTTCTATCAGATAGTCAGTTAAGGACTTTAAGTGATAAGGGAATTTTCACGTTGCACACTTGTATGAAAGTACAAGTGGGAGACTAAAGAAATTGAGTCCTTTATCCAAGATACAATTATTGATGATGATATAGGACACTAAATATAGGGATATATAATCCGATTATATTAGGGGTCATGACGTTTTGCTAGAAGCTAAACATGATCGGTACGTTTATATGATAAACGTTTTGCTATTGTTATCGGGCCCTACGAGGTCACACCATAACGAGCAAGTAAACTGTATTAATTAATGAGAGAATTGCCATATAGGAATATATGGTGGAAAAGGATATATTTTTTAGGATTAACAAATATATTATAAAGCTGGTAATTAATAATAGATAAGGGGTTATTTATATATTAGTTACTGATATATATATATATATATATATATATATATATATATATATATATATATATATATATATATATATATAGGGTCCAGTTCCGGTGAGGAGGACCCTTGCAGATAGGAATGAGGAGAGACGGGGTGGTGACATGTGGCATGTCACGTCACCTTTTTTTTTTCCCACCTTTTCTTTTTGTAAATAAAAATTGGTGTTCATATTTTTATAAGTATGTGTTCATTTTTAAAAGAGTCATTGTTCATATTTTTATGAATAAATATTCATTTTTTCCTAACACTAACTATTCGTTTTTTAACATTAATTGTTAATTTTTGTATTTTTGTAAAACATTTTTTTTGAATTAAAAAAAAATTATACTATTCTTTCAAATCGTGTTAATAAAATATGATGGTCATTTTTTTACAAGTATGTATTCATTTTTTTACAGTTATGGTGTTTATAATATGATGTTCATTTTTTTTCAAAATTATACTTTTATAAAAAATCGTGTTTATAATATTCAAAGATCGATTACATAAAAAATTGTGAAATCAAAGAGAATACAAGACGAATCAGGTTTTGTTTCTTCGAATTTCTACTCTCACTTTTTAGAGTTCCATTCTTAAGATTTAGGTTTCATTATGATTGATGTTTGTGTTCGAAATCAAATTTGTTTGAATCATTTTGTGTTTGATAAGTTTGATTGAGAAAATACATGTATATACATATGTTGAGTTGGTTTAATAGCTCCAATTAAATAATCTATATGCTCCTTTTAGTGTGCACGCAAACTGTTCGGCAAAATGCCTTATAGAAAAATAGTTTATAATATTTACAGGAACAATGATATAAAAAGTATGAACACTGACGAATAAAAACATGAACAATGACGTATAAAAGTATGAACACCAATTACTAATCTATAACTTTGACACATACATAACATATTATGATAATCTTTTAACGTTTTGTGATGAGTATTTTTTTATTTTTTGTGGTTATATACTGTAAATGAACATCTATGCATTATAAAATGAACACAAAAAAATAAATGGACATGACACTTTGATGAATAAAAATACTATGAACACCGATGTATAAAAACATGAACAATGACATATAAAAGTATGAACACCGATAACTATTTTGAACGTAAGGGTATTTTTCTAGATTTTTAGTCAATTTACAAAAATGCCATTAATGATGAGCGTGTGAGAGCCCTTGATTTAAATCCATCCAATGGCTTACAACCCTCCTAATTCCTATCTACAAGCTCTCTCCTCACTTGAACTAAAATCTATATATATATATATATATATATATATATATATATATATATATATATATATTATAATGAGGTTTTTAATAGTTAAAAAGCCAAACCAATTTTGATATATATCATTCGAACGATCGATTGGAAGAAGCAATGTTTAAGCGATCCTTGTTCTGTCTCAGGTGGACCAACTAGAGGAGTAACACTTGGGACTCTACATATCCTTGCAAGAGTTTTGAACACGCATTAAAAGGTATTCCTTTTCTCCCTTATTTAATCTATTATGCATGCGATCCTTGTTTAGAAGTTTAGAAAATTATTTCCTGAAATTTCGCTTTTACACATCTAAAATCCCAACACGTAGTCGTGTTGTATCCTCTCAAGTGTACCTTTTATTTTCGAAAAGCGTGGTGATAACTCGGGTTCCTAATGATTGACTTCATAAGATGATTACTTTTTACAATAACATTATCACTTTTGTAATAAGGACAATGTTTGATAGAGATAGTTAGTAACGTTAGTACATGGTTTTTCAAGGGGAGAAGATCTTGATTAGCATCATGAAGTGAATTCCCATTAAGTAGATGGGATCTGCGATCCATCTTCCTCCTTGTTTGTGCGACATTATCCGCTAACTCCATCACTGGTAGGTAGACCATCAAATCCGGGGAAATCCTTATTCTTATTTTAAAATATTTGATACCATGTTTTTATACTATCTTTATAGATATTTTTGTGTGTGTTTTCTTAGTTTTGCATAAAAAAGGAATTCACATCTTTGCTTATGCTTTAAAGTATCAAAGGACTCCCCTTGTGTTTTGTATTTTTAGGTGTTTTACGACAGATTTCGAGCTCAAAGGACCAATATAAGTCAATCTAAAGAGTACTCATCGTATCCTCATGACCTCATCATCATGATAGAGCTAAGAAATGAATGAAGAAAGGAAAGTTATGAGAAATACATGCAAGAAGCCCAAGAAAAGGACTCGAGTTTACAAAAACTTGAGGTAAGAAGACTTGAAATTCCAAGCTGAGAACAACTCAAGTTGTATGTTTCAACCTAGGTCGAGTTCACTCCGGAAACTCGACCAAGGAAGACATAAAACTCGGTTAAGGAAGATATGTATTTAACATAGTTCGAATAACCAAAGTTTGAAGAAGAAGAAACTCGAGGAAAGAACACTTTTCAACAGAAGATTACCCTTACCTTGGGTGAAAAAGGAAACCGAGAAAAGATGCTCAAAAACTTGATCAAGAAGCACAAAAACTCAAGCTTTGTGTAACCTGTTTGGATGTGGAAAAACTCGACTAAGGAGATCGTCACTCGACAAATGGCAACCATCAAATCAACCTTCCTTCCTAGTGTGAACCACTTTTCCAACTAACTCACATTTGTTGTGTGTGATTCTTTAGATCATTCTAGAATTTGGGACCACAAATTTACCCTACAAATAGAGTGCATGTGATACAAACTAGTTGTCCATGTCGATGACCGGATCATTCGACACCTAAAAGACTTGATAGAAAGACGCAAATAAAAGTGATGTGGAAAGAAGATGATTTGATGGTGGGAATGGGTCGATAGATATATAGATCAAGGTCGAACCCTAAGAAACAACTTGGAAGCAAACTAGGACACGGTTGTACCTAATACACAACCAATGAAGTTCTTTAGAACCCTTTTAGTACAACCAAACACAATAGGCATCCCGTGAAGAACCCTAGAGCACCTAGAGGATTGCTTGCAGTTGAAGCACCCTACTCTACAAAAGCAAGGAAAACACACCCAAATAAGTCCAAGCGAGTTGCGAGCAAGATGTCTCTTACTCAGGTTTGCTCTTCACACGTGAAGACGACATTAGACGCCACAAAATAACAACATTGCGTTTATTCAAATTCCTACTTAACAAAACAAGAGGCTCAACCTCCCTATTTATGTAGTGTGGGTTGGACATATGGGCCTTATACCCTAGACCACAAAACTATATCTTATATAGAATAAAATATGATCTCCATCTAAGAAAACTAATAAAATAAGATCCATCTTCTAGTTAGATTAGATCTACTAAGACTTGGGCCTCAAGTATCACTAAATATATGGTTTTCAAATCTATTTTTAAGCTTCCGTATTAGAAGACTTAGTTTATTTGCAAATTTAAATAAAATAACTTGGGATGAAAATAACATATAAAAGCCCTCACAATTAACTTATGATTAAACATGTCTTTATGGGCTAGATAATAAAACACTCTAGATCCAAAATTAGCCATGTTCGTGCAACATACGAGTATACCTAATACGAATGCATGACCAGGTATCTTTTCTTGCAAGGTGATCTTGCCATCCATCTTGGTGCTACCTAATGACGAAGAAGGAGACTAATGTAATAGCTAGGATTTCCGAATTTTGAGTAATGCCGATTAACTTAACCATTAATAGAATTGACCCATAACTCGTGAAGATTGCGTAAGTGATGAGTATGAGTCCCATCGTTATGTTCGTGACGTAATTTTGGACTTATGGGGAAATTTTCAATTTTTCTCCCGGGTTATTATTTTTACCTTCCGGTGTTATTTGGAGCATGAGGGAGGTCCTATTAATAAAAATGCAATTGAGACAAATGATTAGGACATCATACATGTCGTAGATACGAAATAACATGGATTAGCAAAATGGTAGAAACAGTCGCTATTTCGTTTCTTAATGGTTAAGAAAGACGGCTTTGGAATACACGTTTTCCGAGGCAGATGTGGAATAATTATCCCTACAATATTCCAGATTTATTATTCCAAATTTGACAAGTTTGGGGAGAGGGGTTCAACCCGCCTTTGATTCACTTAAAGGATAATTATCGACTTCGCTAAAGGATAATTATCGTCTTCACTATAAATAGTAGAAAATCGTTTATTAATTCATTTCCTTTCACGTTTCCTCGTAAAAGCTTTGATTTTTCTCAACCTTCAAACACATGTATACTCTCAGTTTCTAATCCGATTTCAATTCTGTTTGAGTTTCTGAATTTCTCTCTTCTTTCTCATATATCGGTACCGAGTTTCTGTATTTCCGAGCGTATGAAGACCTGGTCGAGCATATATGTCACCAGGACGGTTCCATCGCTTAGATTTAGGTGAATTTGATGTTGTCCATGCGTAGCCTGTGTCGTTGTGATTCTAAATCTTCTTTGAGATCGTCAATCGGGTTAGTAACGAATAAGTTATGAATTTATTCGTTTTCCGTAATGCAATTTAGCCTAGATTGACCTTAGGCTTGCCAAAAATGGACAATTAGAAATTCCGTTATGGTCATTACATTATTCTGGTGTTTATGGGTTGTTTGCTTGATGAAATCTGATGACAGGTGGGTTTAGAAATTGTCTGCGGACAAAACGTTATTCTAGTGAAATTTAATTAATTAATTAAAGGTTAATTATTTAAGTTAGGATTAGAATTCAGATTGAACAATGTTGATTAGATGCTACCTTGAGATTTGAGGAATTCTGAGCTATGTTGAGGATCTGAGGTTTTGATGCGAGTTATTGGTTATTATGGTTACGAGGTGTAGGAGACGCATCCCCTCACCTTTGCAGCGTTTGATATTGTGTATGCCTTACTTAGCGAGCAGTTGTGGATTTGAGTGTTTGTGATGGTTGCGTGTGTGGGCATATGATTGTTGCATTTATAACCTAAACCGGACTAGGATGACCACTTTCTTACCTTATATTACGCAAGTGTATTATAACCGGGCGGTGACCACCTGTCAAAGCTTGTCCACTGGAGAAGGTGCTCGGAAGTCAGTAGCACAGGTGGGAGGTAATTTCATCCGCACGCAAACCCCTATGTTAACGGGGGAAGAGGAGGCTCTTTAGGCTCCTTGTGCCACAAAAGAAGTTGAATTAGTAATGAAATAAGGAAATTAAAGATAATAAACAGATGTGTGTGTGACATTGCATATTGTGATGTGTTGATGTGTGTATGTACTATTACTTCATTCTTATTAATTTTTGTTAACTAACGGTTTATACCGTGTTGTAGATGTTCTGCAAGTTAGGAAGACTGTAGAGTAAGCCAGACAGGGTGATCAACCGAGGGATTCTGTACACTAGGATATGCGAGGGTTTTGTGGTGTTTTATCCTTGTATGGATATGATGTTGTTGTTTTGTTCTCGGCACTTATTTTGTAACCTTTTGATATAAATATTTATACAGTTTTATGTATTTGGATATAATCTATTTGTGCCTTGTGGTAAGATTCTGTGAATTTATTGTCACGCTAGGGTCAGGATCCATTGTGAGATCCTAGCCTAGTAGCGCCCCGAGTCCAGCGGATTTAGGGTGTTAAAAGTTGGTATTAGAGCCTTTGGTTGACAACAATGGCACTTGCAATCTGCAATAAAGGTGGAGTAGATAAATAAACAGAACCCGAAAGGGGTCTGACTTTTAAAACGGATTTTGGTTTTCGAACGAGTACAAATGTTTTGGGATAATGTGTACACGAAGCCATCATCCTTATGTGGATCTTGAGAGTATATATATATATATAGGTACATATTATGTGTTGACGGGTTCGCATGTGACCTTAAGTATTATATATATATCTATACATATGGGTCATATGGCATTATATAGCCTTTTATGTAACTATGATATTGTCGTTGATCGCTCAGACTAGAGCAACATCTGCTATAGGACGGGGAAGAGGTGGACCACCTCTGTCTCCGGTAATCGTAAGTTGTGAATGAGTTGGTGGACCTCCAATCGTGAGAGGTCGGGATTAAGTCCCCATTGCTGAAGTCACCAGAGGCGGACGACCAAGTTATGAAAGACGTTGAGAATGTAATTTCCAAGGCTGTTGGCGACGTGTGGATCACATTAAGGAACGAGATAGTTACCCTACTTAGATTGTAGAGTACCCAAGTGGAAGATTTAAGTTTCACCTCGATGAAGCAACGAGCTTGAGAAGATGTCTAGCGTGTAACGAAAGTGGCAAAGAAGGAAAGATGCGTTCCATATCCTTCGGCATCACTAGATCCGCTGAGGTGTGGTAAAAGGTAATTTCGGTGTAAGTTACACCAATGAGGATGACTAAGGAAGTTAAAGCTAAGAGAAATCAGAGATTAGAGCATGCCAATAGTGGGGAATGAAGCTTCTGATTATGACGAGGTTCAATTGAGAAACGAACGGGTTATTCCAGTATATCATATCTTCCTTCGTGGGATCCTGTACCGAGACAAATTCGTGTTAATAGATGTGTGAATAGTATCGTGAATACCTAAGAAATTCACTTGTGAGCGGTGGAGCTGAAGAGCCGACATCACCAGCTACTGCAGGTACCATTCAAATTAATGGTTTACTTGTCAGAGATTTTTGTGATACGAGTGTTATGTAGTTATTGATTTTTGTCTTATATGTTGAGAGTTTGGTGTTAGATACGATAGAAGGGATACCCTTTATTATTGGGTTACCCGATGATAATAGGGTTAGAGGTTCCCGCGAGATACGTATTTGTCCTATTCATTACGGACTTGTGATTTGCTTGTGGACTTCTTTATCATGCCGCTAGTGCGTGAGGAAGTCATGCTAGGTAAGGATTGGATGGATAGACACCGTGATATGTTAGATGTCGATAAGAGGACAGTGACGGTCTCTACCGTGTCGTGTTAGATCGAGATTTTCTGTGGTTGGGACCTTGGATAGTCGGGTATGGTTATTAGTGTAGTACGAGCAGCGAAATTGATCGCACAGAGTTGCAATGCCTTCCGGTGTTATGCCATGAAGGGTGTCACGCTAGAGGACATGCTAGTGGTTTGCGAGTTTACAGATGTGTTTGCCGAGCTGTCCAGTTTTCCCGCCTCAAAGAAGTGTAGAATTTGGCATCGAGTTGAAGCCTAGTACGAGATCGATCTCGTTGGTCCCATACCGTATGAAGCCAATTTAGTTGTTAGAGTTGAAGAAGCAACTCGAGGAGTTGGCTGAGAAGGGCTTTAAACGCCATAGCGTATCCACGTAGGGAGCACTTGTCTTGTTCGTACTGAAGAAGGACGGATCGTTGAGGTTTTGTAACGACTAAAAAGAGCTGAACAAGGTTACCGTCAAGAACAAGTATCCTTTTGCCCCGCATCAATGCTTTGTTAGATCAGCTTCAGGGAGCGACTGTGGTCTTCAGGATCGACTTGTGCTCTGGATATCACCATTTGAGGGTGAGAGAGCATGATGTGATTAAGACGGCACTTCGGACTCGGTATGGCCACTATGAATTCATAGTGGTGCCATTCGGGCTCACGAATGCGCCCGCCGTCTTTATGGAGTTGATGAATGGCATATTCATCGTTTTCGTGGATTAGTTTTTGGTGGTCTTCGAAGGCGATATTCTGGTGTACTCTTGTAGCAGAGAGGAACACGCAGAATATTTGAGGACGGTTTTGCGAGATAGAGAACTGTATGCAAGTTCTCTATGTGCGAATTTTGGATGCCAGAGGTAGCATTTTTGGGTCATGTTGTGTCCGCCGATGGGATCAAGGTAGATCCAGCAAAGATCGAGTCTGTAGCAGTGTGGACGACACCGAAGAACGTCAAGGAAGTGCACAACATACTTGGCTTAGTGGGTTATTACCAACGGTTTGTCGAGGGATACTCCGTCATTGCCCGTCCACTTACCAGCCTGTTGAGGAAGACTACCAGGTTTGTATGGTTCGAGCCGTGTAGTCAGAGTTTTGAGGAGCTGGAGAGACGTCTGACTTCCACTCGCATCTCAACTTAGCCGGAGGGCACAATTTACTTTGTAGTCTATAGTGACGCATCCAAGCTAGGCTTGGATGTGTTCTGATGCAATGTGGTAGAGTGATTGCTTATGCGTCTAGACAGCTGAGGACGTGTGAGGAGAACTACCCGACTCATGATCTAGAGTTGGCAGCGGTAGTTCATTCCTTGAAAATCTGGAGACATTACTTGTATGGCGCTACATGCTAGATCTTCACAGACCATAAGAGTTTGAAGTATATTTTCACGCAGCGGGAATTCAATAACCGCCAATATAGATGGCTTGAGATGATCAAGGACTTTGACCTTGAGATTTTGTACCATCCAGGGAAGGAGAACATTGTAACCGAGGCGCAGGAAGACACCTCGAGAGAAGGCGATTGTGAGACTCATAGTTCAGCCTGAGTTGCAAAAGGGATCTAGTAGGGCTAGAGATGGACATCCAGTTCTGTGATGAGGATGCCCAGCTGAGTAACTTAGAGGTTATACCTGACTTGTTGGGGAAGATCCAACAGAAGCAGGGGACTTTTCCGAATGTTATGAGGATTCGAGATAGGATGTCTCGAGGTGAGGTACCACAATTCTGTAGAGGATAAGATGGAGTGATGAGACGCTGCGACCGCGTCTGTGTACCCACCGATGCGGATCTAAGAGAGAGGATTCTACATGAGGCTCACTCCACACCTTACGTAGTGCACCCAAGTGTGAGTAAGATGTAATAGGATGTGAGACGTTCATATTGGTGGAGAGGGTTGAAGTCCGATGTGGCCCGATTTGTGGCTTAGTGTGTGACCTGTCAACATGTCAAGATGAGCATTGCATACCAGGACGAGAATTCCATCCACTGCTAGTACTGTAGTGGAAGTGGGAGGATATCTCCATGGACTTTTGTGATAGGATTGAGGCCCAACTGGAGTTTTGATGCTATTTGGGTTGTTGTTGATAGACTAACGAAGATTGCGCATTTCATCCCTATCAGGGAAATGTGGTCAGTAAGCAGATTGGTTGAGGAGTTCACTAGACAGAAAGTTATACTACATTGTGTACTGACCGACGGTATTTCTATGGTTGTCTATACCCAATCTAAAGTAAATCCCGACTTAGCACTAACAACAAGTATAGTGATTAAGTAAGGGTCGAACCCAACAGAATTAAGGTGTTTTCGATGCAATTATCGATTATAGTGACAAGTAACAAAAAGGGGGGGGGGGGTTTGGTTAAATTGATGCACAAAAAAACTTATGAAAACGATTAATGCGACAAGTAAGACAATGATGGATGAATCTACACTAGGTTGATTCTAAGCATGCAATTGCTACTTTGGTGAGTTCCTTTTACAAGTTTTCAAGTATTCTGCCGTCTCGATCATATATATGTGATGAGCCCACCGGCATCAACACAACTTAACAGGTTAGTGTTCCGTAAACCTACAATAACAAATAACAAGTTAGCTTTCAAACAAAGACTAAGGGATATAAAGAGAAGATTAAAACCGTTAAACTTATCTTTATATTTGTGTTCCTTTTCTTTAAGTAATTACAACCCGTTATTACTTAAAGTTGCTAGTAGATTAAAGACCCGAACACGGAACCTATTAATCCTAGTTGTTTACATGCACCTTAGAACCTAAGGTGATCAATCTCAAGCAATAGTAAACATGCCATTAGACAATGGAGATCAAGGAAGCACAAAGTACTACTGAATAAAACTTATATTAAAAAGAACTTACCACTAAAGTAACAATGCTGCTTCAAACAAACCCAATGTAGCAAGGGAGTTAACAACTCATTACAAAGGTAGCAAGACTATCATAGTATAATTTGTTGGCTAACAAGATGGATAAGTTGGACGATTCTAGCAATCAACCAAGGACAATTTATACTACAACAGACATTAAATAGGAGTAAATGGCCGGCCCAAAACAGCCACCTTTAGTGCAATAAAGGTGGTGTAAACAGCCGGAGTAAAGCTTCTGACGTTAAGCCGAAGGGGCGGCCTTCAGCTCCGCAAGGGCGGTGAAGGCAAAAACGCTTGATCTTCTTCATGGGCGCGGGGGCGGCTAGGCAATTCCGCTGGGGCGGATCTTCAATGCTCTTCAAACGTCTGACCCTTCGACTTCCTCACGTTTCTGATGCCAAGCCGCCGTGGCGTCCCTATGTCATCGTAGGGGCGGTGACACAACCTCTTCGTCTTCCAACTCCCATGTTGAGGCGCAGGCAGGGGCGCAGTGGGAGGCGCAGGGGAGCCGGTCTTCGTCTCTTCATGGCAGGTCACTGTAGGGGCGCCAAGGAGTGGCGCAGGGGCGGTGACACACTTCATGGCCGGCGCTGGCAAAGGCGCAGGGAGCGCTCCGGTGTAAGGCGTCACCCGCAGGGGCGGTGGCAAGGCTCCGCTGGGGTGGTGGGGCAACACAAGCTTTGCTTTGTGATCAATCTTCACTCCTAAGTGCTTATCACTCCTTCCTTAGCTTCTTTTAGTCTTCATCTTCTGGACCAAGGAGTTAGTAGCATAAACCGAAACAAATGCAATAAAAAGACTCTAAAACCACCCTAAATGATAGTGATTTCATCACCTATCAAACTCCCCCATACTTAGACCTTTTACTCGTCCCGAGTAAAACAAATGACAACAACTAGACTCAAAGGCCTCAAGGAGCATGGGTAAGCAAGAAAGACAATGAAAGTAAGAGAAAAGCCAAGAAAGAAAGAAGGAAAAGAGAGGAAGTGTGAGGAAAAGGGAGAAATTACCATCCTTATTGCTCCAAGAGTGGCCTACCCGGACAACGTCCTTATGACTCCCCTTCTTATGTCGCCAAGGCACCCTTTCGGGTTTTCACCTTTCCACTCTTCTTCTTTTCTTACTTGAACTCACATCCCTCAAGTCCAATTTTGCACCAACCTAAGGTTGATCGGACTACCTCCTTTTTGCCAAAACCGCCCTTTCGGGTTTTTGGTTTATCCAAGGATTTTGATTCCTTTTTTAAATTTCTTTGGCTTTTTTTTTGGGAATTTCAATCTGAATTCAAAGATGTAAAACAAATCAAAACAAAAACTCAAATGAACTGTACAAGCAATGATATGTCCCTCCCCCATACTTGAAGTACACTTTGTCCTCAAAGTGGAAATGAGGCAAAGATAAATGTGGGAGAAGGGAAGAGAATTGTACCCCGAAGTGGGGTTGTCCGGATGGACCACTAGGACCCTCCTCCGGTGGGTAAGGAAAATGGCGGAAGAAGTGCTCCTGCCGGCGGTGGAGCGTGTCGATACGGCCCTCCTCAACCTCCATCCTCTCTCTTAATGAAGTCTCATAGCTAGCTTGCCAAGTCAGCTGCTGAGTCTCCAACTGCTGTTGATGAACCGCTGGCCAAGCATCTTGACGGCGGTCGAAGTGAGTGGTCATGGAGGAGGCGAACCTGGATTGCCACGCCTGTTGCTGCTCAAGCATGGACCGCTGGTACTCGGTCTGCCATGCCTGGTGCTATGTAGTCAAGGCTGCCATCTGAGCCTACATATTCTCCATGGCCTGATAGTCGTGTGCTGCCGTCGGCATCTCCTCATCAGTGGCGGGGGCTCGGCTGGAGCCGGCTGTGTTTCTCCCAACAATATCCTCCTGAGGTCGTCTTGGAGGAACTGGGTCAGCCGATACATACAAATCGGAGAGCTCGTCTTCTGATGGAAGTCGTCAGGGATGGTAGGTGATGTGACTCCCATCTACTAACGAGAGCCAAAAGCGGTTCTCCCCGTCTCTTCTGAGGAGCCTGCACCTCCTCAACATACCCTCCGTACAAAGTGGGGCCTCTAATCCGTCCTCCAGGGTAGAAAGATCCATCACCCGTGCAACCAACAAGGAGATGATCCCTCCTCCCACGATATCTCATGGCTCATTCTTCCTAATCTGCTTCAAAGCGGTAAGGAAATGGTATGGCCAATCCAGTACCCAGTTGTTCGTGGAGAGGTAGGCGTATAGGAGTGAAAGGTCCTTAAGAGCTACATTATTCTCCTGCTTGTGTCCACTATAGACACTCATGAATACCTTCGAGATGAGCCTCAAACAGGGGTGAGTGAATTTGTTGGAGTACTCACCCCCTACATGAAATTGAGACCTGGTGGCGGCCTGCCAAAACTCCATCAAATCAGGTGTCGGGATAGGTTCCAACCAGTCGTCAGAAGCGGCTATAGTCACACCTAAGGCCTCCTGCAGCTGGGTGTAGTCCAATGCGTACTTCCTTTTGTTGAACTGTAATGTATGTCCAACACACCCATGGTCCACCGTTTCAATTTTGAAGGTGGCAATGAATTGGCGGCTGAGCTCGGGGTATGTTGGGGCGGTTATTATCAGAAAATCCCCGAGCCTAGCGTTGTTGAGATTTTCCTGCATGCTCTCCAACATGCCCAATTGTTCCAAAGAAGGAACGTCTAGAAATCGGGTTGCATACACATCCCGACTTTGTGCAATCCTATACCGCATCGTCTCGGCATCTGAAAACTTATATTTTCTTCTGGTTCACCATCTCTTGCAGTTTGAACAATCAAAGAATTAGAAATTTCAGAAAATTGAGTAAGAAACGAACCCTCTATTGTGTTTTCCACAGGGGCGGTTGCAGTAGGCGCAGGGGCGGCACGACGCAGGGACGGGAGCTTGCAGGCGCATGGGCGGGAGAAGAGGAGAAGGCGATTTGGGAGTACGGCGAAGGTGGTGGCGATGGGGCTTTTCCGGTGTCTTCTTTGCTGTTGAAGACATTGCCGGAGGTGGGGCAGTGGAATTTTGAGAGTGAGAGGGTTGAGGTGGTGTTTGTATGTAGTGGTGGAGATGGTTTGGTGTCACAAAGGGGCGGTGACACTAGGTTACGGGAGTCGGCGCAACAACGTCTGGACAGGACGGTGCGAGATCTTCCGGAGGGCGCAAGGGCGTGGGAGGCGAGTCAGCTAGGTTTCGAAGAATGAATGGAGAGGGGGTAAAGAGGGCGGTAGATGTAGGTTATTTTTGGGAAGTGTATTTTTTTTCTTTCCTTAACAAAACCGCAGGGGCGGCGTTGTAAACGCGGGGGCGGTGACAAGGAAGAGGGGGACGCAGCCTCAGCGCTGGGGGCGGAGCTGAGGATGTGTGTCAAGGGTGGCCGCCGTAGGGGCGTCGGTTACCACCGTGGAGGCGGTGGCCAACGTGAGCAGACGCTGGCCCAGCGCCGGGGGCGACGCTGGCCATGGTTGTCACCGTAGGGGCGGGGACTTAGAGCCGCAGGGGCAGTTTTCTTGACAAAAACTCCTCTTCTTATTCCTTCGGGTTGCATCCCGAGCAGCGCCTTTGTTTAACGTCGTTGGCTCGACGTAGGTACTCTCCCTCTATGATTGAGCCTCTTCCAGCATCACCTGTGGGTTTATAACCGTTTGAGAAGGTAATCCTCCGGGGGCCCTAGTTTCAATTCTTGTAATGGCTTCCGACATTTGACCAACCTGTTTTTCAAGGTTCTTGATGCTAGATTCTGTTGTTTGGACATGAGTAGCAAAGTGTTTAGTCAAAACCTGCAACATATCTTCAGTTGTTTGATACTTACCTTGACGGGGCTGCTGTTGTTGGTTTTGTTGATCCATCGAACGAAAATTCTGTTGGTCACGCTAGTTTGGCATGAAATTCCGTGCATAGGGATCGTTTCTAGGCCTTTGCTGCTGTGGTTGTCCATAACCCATTGCGTTTACCTCAGCATCGTCATCTTGGGCTTGGGGACACATGTCCGTTGGATGATATGGGTCAGCAAAAACTCCACAAGCTTTGAGCTGTTGTGGGGTTCCCACAAGTGTTAGTCTCTTCACCATTTCCTTCAACTCCGCGAGCTTGGTGGAAATCTCACTCTTCCCGGAACTCACAACATGAACTCCTTTATTAGCCAGGGTCCTTCCAAAGTTACGAGTACCTTCCGCTAGTTCCTGTATCTTTTCAAAAGCAAGATCAGGAGTAGAGTTAAGAATATTACCTCCGCAAGATGCATCGACGATCCTCCTTTCATTGTCTAGCAAGCCATTATACAAGTACAAGACTAGATCTTGAGTTGAATATCCGTGAAAAGCACAGCTGGATCGCAGGCGTGCAAACCTCTCAAAGTACTCGTAGAGAGTTTCATTCGCCTCTTGCTCGATGTTGCTTATAGCTTTCTTCAAGCTATTGGCCTTCTTGGCTGGAAAATATTTCTCCAAAAACGCCTTGTGAAGGTTCTCCCAAGTGCCAATACTGCCGGATGGAAGGTGGTAATACCAATCATCCGCAGAATCTTTGAGTGTGAAACCGAATGCCCTCATCTTGATTTGTTCTTCGGTAAAGTTAGCCGGTTTCATGCTCATACATACGGTATGGAACTTCCCAAGGCGCTTGATTGGGTCTTCACCACTTAGCCCATGGAAGGATGGGAGCAAGTCGATGAGGCCCGGGTTGAGCTCAAAGTTGACTCCTTCCCCTAATGGCGGTATAGTGACCGCAAGAGGGTTTTGAGCCAAGGTGGTCCGCGTAAGTTGGCGAAGAGTACGGTCACCCATCTCTTGTTGAAGTTTTTGTTGTCTTCGTTGCCGGATGTGCGTCCTCTCAATTTCTGGATCAAAAGAAGCAAAGCCGAAATTAGTAGCACCGGTTTGAACCATAAAAATGGTCCAAACCAATAATCAATAATAACAATAAAACACTAAAACTCCCCGGCAACGGCGCCAAAATTTGACCAACGGTATTTCTATGGTCGTCTATACCCAATCAAAAGTAATTCCCGACTTAGCACTAAGAACAAGTATAGTGATTAAGTAAGTGTGAAACCCAAGAGAGTTAAGGTGTTTTAGATGCAATTATCGATTATAGTGACAAATAACAAAAGGGGGGGGGGTGTTTGGTTAAATTGATGCACGCAAAAACTTATGAAAAGGATTAATGCGACAAGTAAGACATTGATGGATGAATCTACACTAGGTTAATTCTAAGAATGCAATTGCTACTTTTTTGAGTTCCTTTTACAAGATTTCAAGTAATCTCCCATCTCGATCATATATATGTGATGAGCCAACCAGCATCAACACAACTTAACAGGTTAGTGGTCCGTAAACTTACAAGAACAAATAACAAGTTAGCTTTCAAACAAAGACTAAGGGATATAAAGAGAAGATTAAAACTATTAAACTTATCTTTATATTTGTGTTCCTTTTCTTTAAGTAATTACAACCCGTTATTACTTAAAGTTGCTACTAGATTAAAAACCCGAACCCAGAACCTATTAATCCTAGTTGTTTACATGCACTTTAGAACCTAAGGTGATCAATCTCAAGCAATAGTAAACATGCAATTAGACAATGGAGATCAAGGAAGCACAAAGTACTATTGAATAAAAACTTATATTAAAGAAGAACTTACAACCAAAGTAACAATGCAGCTTCAAACGAACCCAATGTAGCAAGGGAGTTAGCAACTCATTACAAAGGTAGCAAGACAATCTAAGTGGATAATTTGTTGGCTAACAAGATGGATAAGTTGGACGATTCTAGCAATCAACCAAGGACTATTTATACTACAACAAACACTAAATAGGAGTAAATGGCCGGCCCAAAACAGCCACCTTTAATGCCATAAAGGTGGTGTAAACAACCGGAGTAAAGCTTCTGACGTTAAGCCGCAGGGGCGGCCTTCAGCTCCGCAGGGGCGGTGAAGGCAAAAACGCTTGATCTTCTTCATGGCCGCAACGGCGGCTAGGCAATTCTGCTGGGGCGGATCTTCAATGCTCTTCTAACGTCTGACCCTTCGACTTCCTGACGTTTTTGATGCCAAGCCGCCGGGGTGTCCCTATGTCAACGCAGGGGCGGTGACACAGCCTCTTCGTCTTCCAACTCCCATGTTGAGGCGCAGGCAGGGGTGTAGTGGCAGGTGCAGGGGAGCTGGTCTTCGTCTCTTCAGGACAGGTCACCGCAGGGGCGCCAAGGAGTGGCGCAGGGGCGGTGACACACTTCATGGCCGGCGCTGGCAAAGTCGCAGGGAGCGCTCCGGTGTAAGGCGTCACCCGCAGGGGCGGTGGCAAGGCTCCGCTGGGGCGGTGGGGCAACAGAAGTTTGCTTCGTGATCGATCTTCACTAGTAAGTGCTTATAACTCCTTCCTTAGCTTCTTTTCGTCTTCTTCTTCTGTATCAAGGAGTTAGTAGCATACACCGACACAAATGCAATAAAAAAGACTCTAAAAACTACCCTAAATGATAGTGATTCCATCACCTATCATGTACCGAGGACGATCGTCTCTAATTAAGATGGACGATTCACCTCGAGGTTCTTGCAGTAGATTCAGACTGCCCAGAGGACGAGTTTATACTTTACGACTGCGTTCCATCCTTACATAGATGGTCAGTCTTAGAGGACCATCCAAACGCTGGAGGATATGTTGCGAGCTTGTGTGTTGGACTAGGGACAAGGATTGTCTTATCACCTCCCATTAGTTGAGTTCTTGTACAACAACAACTAACATGCCTCGATTGGAATGGCCCCGTATGAGGCATTGTATGGACGGAGATGTTGTACCCCGTTGTGCTGGGATGAGACTAGCAGTGTCAACGGTATAATACATGAGTAGATTCAGGATGATATTGCACGAGTAGCGTTGATTAGATAGAGGATGTTGGCTGCACAGAATCGCTTTTTTGTCGTATGCAGCCAACAGGCGTCGACCTTTAGAGTTCAAGGTTGGAGCTCATGTATGGCTTAGAGTTTCACCGACACGTGACATCTGACGCTTTGGCATAAAGGCAAAGTTGTGTCCCCGATATGTTTGTCCTTTTGAGATACTAGATAGAGTTGGGAGATCAGCCTACATATTGGCTTTACCACCGAGGTTAGAGGGTGTTCACCCTATGTTACATGTATCTTAGTTGAGGGAATACAGACTAGATTCGAGACACATCGTCAACTATGATGACGTAGTGGTTAAGCCGGACCACACTTTTATTGAGCACCTGATTGCAGTCCTAGAACGAGTTGTGAGATGTTTACGTTCGAAGGACATTCCTACATTGATGATTCATGTGGGTGTGTTACAAGTTTGATTTGGCTGGAGACGGTTTTCCTCCATGCCTTGTGCGTGGTTATAAGTAGGCTAGAAATGGTTTTCATCTATGCTTTGGATTGCGTTATGATCTTGTTGCTGGAGTTGGGGATTCCTCCATGTTGTGTGTTGAGGCTATAGAGTGTTATAGGTTGATACCTTTGAACGGAGATGTGATGCCTCCGATAGAGTATGTGTTTATACATCGGCGTATGGGTCTGAGAGGGTTTGGGAATTGTTAAAGTTTCGGGACGAAACTTTTTTTTAAGCGGTGTGTCATGTAATAGTTCGGATTTCCGAATTTTAATTAATGTTGATTAACTTAATTATTGATAGTAACTGACCCATAACTCGTGAAGGTTGCGTAAGTAATGAGTATGAGTCCCACCGTTATGTTCCTGGCGTAATTTTGGACTTATGGGAAAATTTTCACTTTTTTCCCCGGTTAATTATTTTTACCTTCCGGTGTTATTTGGAGCATTTGTGAGCTCCAGTTAATAAAAATGCAATTAAGACAAATGATGAGGACATCATACATGTCATAGATATGAAATAACATGGATTAGCAAAATGGTTGAATAAGTCGCTATTTCGTTTCTTAATGGTTAAGAAAGACGGCTTTGGAATACACGTTTTTCGAGACAGATATGGAATAATTATCCCTACAATATTCCAGATTTATTATTCCAACTTCGACAAGTTTGGGGAGAGGTGTTCAACCCGCCTTTGAATCGGTTAAAGGATAATTATCGACTTCGCTAAAGGATAATTATCGTCTTCACTATAAATAGTAGAAAATCGTTTCTTAATTCATTTCCTTTCACGTTTCCTCGTAAAAGCTTTGATTTCTCTCAACCTTCAAACACATGTCTACTCTCCGTTTCTAATCCGATTTCAATTCTGTTTGATTTTCTGGATTTCTCTCTTCTTTCTCATATATCGGTAACGAGTTTCTGTATTTCCGAGCATATGAAGACCTGGTGGAGCATACATGTCACCAAGACGGTTCCATCGCTCATATTCCGGTGATTTTGATGTTGTCCATGCGTAGCCTATGTTGTTGTGATTCCGAATCTTCTTTTAGATAGTGAATCGGGTTAGTAACAAATAAGTTATGAATTTATTCGTTTTCCATATTGCGATTTATCCTAGATTGACCTTAGGATTGTAAAAAATGGATAATTAGAAATTCCATCATGGTCGTTATATTATTCTGGTGTTTATGTTTATTTGATGAAATCTTATGACAGGTGGGTTTAAAATTGCCTCCGGGCAAAACGTTATTCGGGTGAAATTTAATTAATTAATTAAAGGTTAATTAATTAAATTAGGATTAGAATTGAGATTGAGGAATGCTGATTATTTGCTACCTTGAGATTTGAGGAAGTGTGAGCTATGTTGAGGATATGAGGTTTAGAAGCGAGTTATAACTTATTAAGGTTATGAGGTGTCGGAGATGCATCTACTAACCTTTGCAGTGATTGATATTGTGCATGCCTTGCTTATGCAGGCGTTGATCGTTTCATTGAGGGGAAACTGTGACGTGATACAAGATTACGAGTATTTCAGGTAAGTTCATAGGACTAACTTAGCAAGTAGTTGTGGATTTGAATGTTGGAGATGGTTGTGTGTGTGCGCATATGATTGTTGCATTATAACCTTAACCGGACTAGGATGACCACTTTCCTAGCATATATTGCCCAAGTGTATTATAACCGGGCGGTGAACACCTGTCAAAGCTCGCTGAGTGGAGAAGGTGCTCGGATGCCAATAGCACAGAGGGGGAGGTAATTCCATCCTCACGCAAACCCCTGTGTTAACAGGGGAAGAGGCGAGGTTCTTTAGGCTCCTCGTGCCACAAAAGATGTTGAATTAGTAATGGAATAATGTAATTAAAGATAATAAACGGATGTGTGTGTGACATTGCATATTGTGTTGTGTTGATGTGTGTATGTGCTATTACTTTATTCTTATTCATTTTTGTTAGCTAACGGTTTATACCGTATTGTAGATGATTTGCAGGTTAGGAAGACTGTAGAGTGAGCCAAATAGGGTGATGTATTACCCCAAATACACTGGAATTGGAGTGCTACATTGGGCTAGGAACTCACAATGGATCTTGAACCTAGCCTGACAACAAGTTCACTGGATCTTATAACAAGGCACGGGTAGATTAAAACCAAATACCTAAACGCTGTATATGATACATCAAAAGTGTTTACAAACACAAATCCGGGTACAAAACATCAAACATAAACATCCTATACAAAAGATCCCATATCCCACGCATCCTAATGTACAGAAGTCCTCGGTTGGTCAAACCATCTGGCTCACTGTGCAGTTTTCCTAACCGGCAGATCATCTACAACACGGTATACACCGTTAGCTACAGCAATGAGTAAGTATGAAGGTAATAGCACAAACAGACATTAACATCTCATACATGCAATGCCACACACACTCATTTATTATCTTTCATTACGTTGTTCCATTACTAATTCAACTTCTTTTGTAACACTAGGAGCCTCAAGAACCCTGTCCCATCCAACGTATCACAAGAGTTTTGCATGGGGGTGATCATCACTCGTCCCCTCCTGTGAGATCATCTTCAGGGCACCTCCTCATACTCGCAGGCGGAGGCAAGTCGTCACGACCCGTTATAATACACTTGGGCCATTAAAGTAATAAATGGTCATCCTAGTCCGGTTTAGGTTATAAATGCATAATCATATGAACACACACAACCATCACAATCACACAAACTCATAACTGAACACTAAGTAAGTCCTATGGACTTACCTCGTATACTCGTATCCCATACCACGTCATAGCTTCCCCTTGGGGAAGAAACCAACGTCTGCAATAGCAAGGCACACCACATCATACACTGCAAAGGGCTAGGAGACTCATCTTCATAACAAAAACCAACTGTAACACCCCGATTCCGCGGGACTCGGGATGCCACATTGGGCTAGGATCTCACAGTGGATCCTGACCCTAGCCTGACAACAAGTTCACTGGACCTTACAACATGGCACTGATAGATATAAAACAAATACATAAAATAGTATAAACTGTACGACCCAAAGGTAAAGACAATATAGCCGAGTATAAAACAACAACCTCGTACAGGAGGTGAAACAAGACACCATCCTCACGCAGGAGGGGAAACATAAACATCCCAAACAACCCACCTAATGTACGAGAGTCCTCGGCCTGTCACCCTGCCAGATCACTCAACAGCGCCTAACCTGCAAACATCTACAACACGGTATGAAACCGTTAGCTAACCATACATATATGAGGTAAAGCATAAGCACAAGCACAATCATGAAAGATAAACACATCAACATGCTATCACACATTTACCCATTTCTTATCTTTATATAATAACCATTCACTCAAAAACCGTACATATATAGATAGATGAAAGTATGTGACACGAGGACCGATACATCCCCGCCTCTTAGTGCAATGTCCAGCTGTACGAGTATCGGTAACACAATCTGTGTACCCTATGGGAGTGGATTGCGCCCTTCCTGTAAACCAGTCTGACCCAACATCAGAGAACCTCCCAAACTCCACGGCGGGATGAAAGGGAAAGGTTATCACAACCACGCAGTGGGGCAGTCAATAGAACATAGGTCGATAAAAATAACAACTCATGCTATCATAGCAAGCATATAAAGCACACATCACTCATGCAAACACCCAATATAGGGATGGTAGCTAAGTAAGTCCTACAGACTTACCTCAACCTCGTACAACAGACCACCACGATCAACCTCCACACTGAAGAGGAACAGTGCTTAATTATAAGGCAAGAAGATAGATCAATCTCCTATCAATCAAAGGGGTCACACCTAGACTCAAGGGATCCATAAAGATCATAATCATCCTATAAGCCTCGAAAAATATGCTAAACCTTATAGCCACATCAAGGCATATATCCAACTCATGATATCATCATCAAACTAAAAATCCCATAATTACCAGAATAATGTAACGAGTATAATGGAAATTCCAATTATCCATTTTAACCAACTTAAGGTCAATTTATACTAACCCGCAATACGGAAAACGAATAAATTCATAACTTATTCGTTACTAACCCGATATACGATCCGGAAGAAGATACGGACTCCTGGCGATACGGGGAGTAAAAGCACGGTACGAAACTCCACGTCTGATGACTTGCGGTGGTCGTCGGTGTTCCGATAGCGGTAAACAGGAGCTTTACCTAAAAGCTAACAAACGGGAAATAGACTTGTAGCACGATGTAGAGGAAAAGATAAAGGACTCGTTGGTACAAGCAGATTTGAAATCGGACTAAAGACGAAGGATTGGTGAGAGATTGGAGACGGATGGTATATATATTTTACTCTCGATCGAATTCGCTTAAAACTCTCAGTAATTCTTATACTTCAAATGTTAAAGTTAAGTGAAGTATAAAGATGAGGATGACATGCCGCCATATAAAGTTCATGGATACATATCACCACATATAAAATATCTATATATATATCTATACTATCAAGATCTTCAGATGGGTGACGGCTTCTGTACATACTATCCAAAACATCTGTACTCGCTTTAAAACCAAAACCTTTTGAAAAGTCAGACCCCATGTGGGTTCTATTTATTAATCCACTCTACCTTTATTGCAGATAGCAAGTGCCATTGTTGTCAACCTAGGCTTTGAGAAAAACTCTGTAACACCCCAAATCCACTAGACTTGGAGTGCTACATTGAGATAGGATCTCACAATGGATCCTGACCTAGCCTAACAACAAGTTCACTGGATCTTACAACAAGGCACAGGTAGATTAAAACCAAATACATAAACGATGTAGATGATACATCAAAAGTGTTTACAAATACAAAGCCGAGTACAAAACATTAAACATAAACATCCGAAACAAAAGATCCCGTATCCCACGCATCCTAATGTACAGAAGTCCTCGGCTGGTCAAACCATCTAGCTCACTTTGCAGTCTTCCTAACCTGCAGATCATCTACAACACGGTATACACCGTTAGCTACAACAATGAATAGGTATGAAGGTAATAGCACAAACACACATCAATATCTCATACATGCAATGCCACACACATTAGTTTATTATCTTTCATTACGTTATTCCATTACTAATTCAACTTCTTTTGTAACACGAGGAGCCTCAAGAACCCCGTCTTATACAACGTAGCACAGGAGTTTTGCATGGGGGTGATCATCACTCGTCCTCCTGTGAGATCATCTTCAGGTTACCTCCTCCTACCCGCAGGCAGAGGCAAGTGGTCACGACCCGTTATAATACACTTGGACCATTAAAGTAATAAATGGTCATCCTAGACCGGTTTGGGTTATAAATGCATAATCATATGAACACACACAACCATCACAATCACACAAACTCATAACTGAAGCCTAAGTAAGTCCTATGAACTTACCTCATATACTCGTATCCAATACCATGTCCCACCTTCCCCTAGGGAAGAAACCAACGCCTGCAATAGCAAGGTACACCACATCATACACTACAAAGGGTGAGGAGACTCATCTCCATAACCAAAACCAACCTACAACATCAATCTAACCCTGGAGACTATAACAAGCTCACAAATGTCTACATCATAACCCCTACATCAATATGAGTGCCTAAGGCACATCTCTAACATACAACTCATCCTAACCAAGCTAGCCTAGCCAATATCTAAGCCAAGGCCAAAGGAAAGGAAGGAAGGAAGACATACCAACAAGGTATGCACAAACAGAAGCAAGGAACACAAGGCTGACCCAGTGAGGCGCAGGGGTGGCTAACACCAGGCACATGGGTAGTCGACAATAGGCGCAGGGGCGGCTTGGTTCAGGCGCAGGGGCATCCAACTGTGTAGAGAGTTGGTCCCGACTTCTCTTTGATCTCTTTCTCGTCTCTCTTCACTTCTTCAACACACCACAACAACACATAAACATATATGCACATATATGATCATCAAACCATCCTAGAAAGGATCCACACAAGCTTAGCTTGTGATCCTAAGCTAAAAGAGGAAGAAAGAAGCAAAGAATAAGAAAGAAAGAAGATGGAGGTGAAGAGCTTACCCAGCAAACCCTAAGTTGTAACCAAGAGCCTCTACACACCTCCCCACTCTAACACACAGCAAAAACTCTAAGCCACAAGCTCTTGAACATCTAAGCCTCAAAACCTCAACAAAGACTCAAAACCTTCTCACAAACTCAAAGGAAGATCAAGAAGAGAAGATGAAGAAGAAGAAGAACTTAAGGATGGAAATGGGGCTGAAAAGGATGAAGAAACCCTATTTGAGAAGTTAAGGGAGGCTTATAAAGGAAGCCATTCGCAAAGCACGAGTAAAAAGGTCAACAAAAGCGGCTGCACCAATCCAGAGCCGCAGGGGCGGCTGACCCAAGGCGCAGGAGCGGCCCATGTGGTGCGCAGATGCGGCTGCTAGGATCAAGGAAAGCTCAACTAAGGCACAACAAGGCTCCTAGGCTCCAAAGACTAAGGCTCTTACAAGTGATCAGCCGATTGCTTCTGTACACTTGGATATGCGAGGGGTTTGGGGTCTTTTATCCTTGTATGGATATGATACTGTTGTTTTGTACTTGGCTGTGATTTTGTAACCTTTTGATGTATATATTTATACAGTTTTATGTATTTTGTTTTAATCTATCTGTGCCTTGTTCTAAGATCTAGTGAACTTGTTGTCAAGCTAGGGTCAAGATGCATTGTGAGATCCTAGCCTAGTAGTGCCCCGAGTCCCGCGGATTCGGGATGTTACAACTAAGCCAACATTAATCTGGTGGGTCCTCCTTTTAAGAGAGTTCATCTTTGAAATTTGGGACAAGAAGAGAGTAAAGAACTTGGTGGTAAACCATTTGAGTTGGCATGTCAATGATGAAGACACGCCGGGCAATCAAAGCGCAACACTTGGAGCTTTTATTGATGATACATTGCTAAGTATCTCTTTGTCATTACACCCCCAGGGCAAGAAGCATTTGCTCCCGCCGCTTGACACTCCACCTGTGGCTAGAAGTCGGCAAGTTTGAGCTAGAATTTTCGAATTCTAATTAATGTTGATTAACTTACTCATTGATAGTAATTGACCCATTGCAACATCCGGAATTTTTATTCCGGGTGTCGAGAGGTTTATCGATCTACCCGCGTCAGCGGCTCAGTTTTCCCGCAGGTACGTTTGCTGAGTGCCGAGATTTATCACCAAAATCCCGCGCCAACCTTTGGATTCCCCTTTTCGTTTTCCGGCCTCGGGTTGTGGAGTGAAGAGACATAGGGGACAACTGACCCTTGGGTCTCCCCACCCCTTTATGCAACCTTCTTTTAGTATCCCTCTACCTAACCCTTCCTATTGACTCTCACGTTGGTTCTTTCTCTCTTCTCCTTCTTGTGCTCTTTCCTCTTCCTTCTCCTTGGAAGATCCTTGTAGGAATCCACAGCCTTGAAAATTTTGTATCTGTTGTGGTAAGCTCCCTCCTCCTCTCATATCTTTGTTGTTGTTTTCTTCTCGTTCTTCTTCTCTTTACCTCCATGGCGAAGGAGGAAGCTTTGAAGAGAGATCTTGTCAAGCCTTTTCATGTCCATCCTTTTTGCTCGTTTAGGTCCTGGAGAGGAGGATAAGACCTATGGATAGTGTTTGGAGAAGGCCCAGCCAGAGGAGGAAGCACTTGGCGCAAAGACATTGTTGAAGAAATGAAGAAGATGAAGCTTTTGTTGTTCGACCGCGGGGCGAACCACCAGAGGTGCAGGGGCGGACGTGAGCCACCACAGTGATGGACGTGAGCCACCATAGGGACGGCTCCCAAGCGTAGGGGCGGCTCCAGGCTTCCGCAGGGGCGTTGACAAGTCCACGCAAGAGGCGCCAACTTGCTTCCGTGGCTGAATTTTCTTCACTAGTAGGCTAATTCCTCCCTTTCTCTTTGTCCCTTCCTTAGCCCTATGGTTATATCTAGTTAGTAGCATGCTTAGGGTGGACCTAGGATATATGAGAATGCCTTCTAGTGGCTTGAACCTAGGTGCCTTTGGAGTTAGTTGGAATCTGAAGAACCGGTAGGTAAAATAAATAAGTTAAAAGATCCTCTAGAAAGGGGGGGGGGGACGGGGTTGAATAGAGTATGAGAAATTTTCTCAAACCAAATCTCAAGGCCTTGAAACTCCTTTCAAGGGCCTTGATGTCAATCTGTGCTCTTAGTAAAACTTTGATTTCAAGGGCTTTGAAACAACTTTGAAGGGCCTTAACTTCGTGCTCCTACAAAAATAAATTTAGTCACAATAGCAAAATATAGTGCGGAATGTAAAATATTGACAGAAGGATATGTTTATGAAGTTCGGCTCTAAATAGTCTACTCTTCGTCCTAGGGTAGAGCCTTAAGATTTAACTATCTATTATCAGCTTCAAAGAGTCCTAGATACAAACTAGAATAAATCCCCTTCTTCTCTCACTGTAGCAAATGCTACGATCTAGCTCCAACACTCAACCTACGATCTAACTATCTATTAGCAGCTTCAAAGAGTCCTAGAGTAACACACACTCTAGTGTAACACTATATAGATCTTCCAATGGAGCTCTTGTGTTTTCTCTCTCTAAGGGGATAAAGCTTTTGCGTAAATGAGAGAAAGAAAAACAACGAATGAAGATGATTTAGTTGCTTAAAGACGTAAAGATGTTTTCCGTATATGCTTGTGTATCCTTTCTTCTTCGTCCTCGACCTTTTCCACGGCTTGTTCTTGAGTTCCACGGCCGTGGTTCTTCAAGATCTGACCGTGGTTTTCCCTTGTTGTACATGCTTTGCTTTTGCTTTGATCCAAAGTTAAAGATTTGCTTCAACCTAGCCTTGACTTACCTTTTCTAGGTAGTAGTGAGACTCAACATTCTCTACTTTGGTTTCGAGTGTCATAACCTTAACCGTTTTGGCTTATCTTTGATTCCCTTGGGTTTGGGCGTGGGTATTTGAGAGTAATTTTTATCCTTTGATCCTTTCTATACTATAGCCTCAACAACCTTTATAGAGAGAGCCTTTGGGTGAGACATATGGGTTTTGGAACTTCATCGTACAATTCCCTACCTTAGATATACCTTTGCAATCCCGACTCTGTCCTTATAGCTTTAGAATATGTTGAATCGATTGCCACAATTGGATACCTGAATCTTTAGAATCGTTGTTTTCCTTATCATCTTTATAAATACTTTTTGATTGCTTGACAACTTTGTGAACTAAATTTTTTCCCCCCAAATCCTTGAGTTCGATACTCTAGAATTCTTGCTTTACTACGCCGATCCGTACACTGCGGGTTCGCTTTGCTTTGACTTCAGTTTTATAAATTTATAGCATATTTGCACGCACACTTTAGAGGTGAATAGACATCAGCCGGAAGACCGTGACAGTTACCATGGAGACGGGACAGAAAGTTATTTACCGAGGTTGGGACCTCCGGAAGGCCAGTTCAATAATTAGCACGGTCTGAGCTGCGAGACTTATCGGGCAGGAATGTCAGGCCTTCTGCTGATATGCCATGAAGGAAGAGACGGGTCCATTGCGGGAGGAGATTACCGTTGCATGCGAGTTTGAGGATGTATTCGGGGAGCCACCCGGATTACCACCGCAGAGGAGTGTTGATTTTGCTATTGAGTCAGAGCCCAACACAAGGCCGATCACCAAGTATCCTCTACAACGCATCGATGATTTGCTAAACCAGTTGTTTGCCCGAAAACGTGCGTGCAAATAAGCTTTATATTCATAAAACTATAATAAAATCAAGTGAACCCGCAGTGTACGGATCGGTGTAGATCAACAAGTATTCCAGAGTATCGAACACAAGGATTTGGTGAAACGAAATCCAATTCGAAGTTGTCAAGCAAATAAGTTGTAAAGCTTTGCAAATATTGGGAAAACAACAACCCTAATTATCCAGGTATCAAATTGTGGCAATCAATTCAAGATATACTAAAGAACTAAGGACAGAGTCAAGAGTTGCAAAGGTATGCTAAAGTAAAGTAATGTACGGTGAAGTCCCAAGACTTTATAGGACTTATCTGAAGGCACTCTCTATAAAGGTTGTTGAGGTTGCAGTATAGAAAGGATCTATGGACAAGAATTAATCTCAAATACCAAAACTTGTAACCCAAGGATCAAGATAAACTCAACCGATTAAGGTTGTGACACTCGAAACCGAAGTAGAGGATGTTGAGTTTCACTACTACCAAGAAAAGGGCAAGCCAAGACTAGATTAAAGCTAATATTTAACATTGGATCAAAGTAAAAGCAATGTTCCTAAACTGAAGTGAATCACGGTCAAATCTTGAGAACCATGGTCGTGGAAACCCAAAAAAAGACCGTGATTTAGGTTCGTTGACGCGATCTCTCTAACTCTCAGGGTCCAATCAAATTACGATCGATCTATCATCATCTAAGCCACAACTATCAACCCTTCATCTTAGAATTGCTAAAGGGTTTTAGCCAATAACCATTGTCATGATATCAATATTCAAATTAAAAAGAATAAAAGATGAAAACCTTCGAATACTCAATAAAACTTCAAAATCAATTCTCAAATCCGAAACACAAGAAGAAATGTTTAATGGATTCAGAATGTATAACACAAAACCTCCCAATGATTTAAGATAAGTATGAAGAACAGGTTGTCAATCTTTCTTATCAAAACCTAAGAAAGAGGCTAAACCTTCGGCGATCTTCAATCAACCCTAGGAAAGAAATGCTCCCAAGTGGGGTAAGCGGCCGTCTATCCCGAAGTGTATGCGAGATGTATGCGGCGTCTAAGCGGTGATAAGCAGGGATCCCCGAAACTCTCTTTTCCGACCTTTTTATAAGACCAGAAAGAATAACCGTCCCGGCCCATTACGTAAATAACGTGGCAAATAAAGACACATTAAAAGATTGCCTAAATCACGGTCTCAAGGGTTTCCACGACCGTGGTTTAGAGCGTGGAAAAGGGTTACGGTGTCTTGTGACTTCCACGACCGTACTTTAGGCCGTGTAACTTACTGGAGTGCTCCACGCTCATGATGCCAAGATCCACGGCCGTGCATTAGAGCGTGGACTCTTCTACGGCCGTAATTCAGGGCGTGGAAGTGTGAAATACTTGTAATTTCCTTTGTGTCGTGACATTCTTCATCCTAGCTCCTTCCTTAGCTTCTTTGATGTGTTCCTAATCGTTGAATATGATCGATTACCCTCTTTTCTCTCTCAATTGCTCTTATTTAGCTCCTTTTCACCTACAATCAACACAAAGCTAGTGTAGACATCGATATCGACAAAATAGACGAACAAGCTAACAATTGCTTCTAAACTTCATCCATGCACACAATAATAAGGGAAAAACAACCAAAATAAGTGCCTAGAATATCACAATATTTCATGCTAACAAAATACCCCATACTTGTCACTTGCTTGTCCCCAAGCAAGGTTTTTTAAAGCTTAGAGTACAAGTTAGAATGAAATATGCATGCAATCTCAAAACAAAATCATCCTTTAAGTAAATGTGCTTCTAGTCAATAGATCATCCTCACACCTTGCTTCATTCATCGTTGAAACACTTATATATATAAACCAAAGAATCTAAAGCAAAGAAACATCATGAATCGCTTAAACTTTAAGACAAACATCATAACCTTCATGTATTGTCAAAATCAAGCATAATAAACTTTAATTTAGATCACAAAGTCAAATAACATTCTTTTGATCTTAAGGACTTTCAAGTAAGGTCTAGAATGCGGAAAGGAGGGAAACTTATAAGGGATGTGGTGCATGAATCCGGGAAAATGAATAACCCAACTCTTTTTCTTTTTACTTTGAATGGCAACACCGTCAACTTGGAGCTTTGCTCTCTTCTTTTTCACATTATTTTTCGACTTTACTTTTTGAAAGATGGACAGAGGTGCACAAAAACCGAAGCCTAGGAGATCGGCGTTTCTCAAATTTCGAGATGCCTCAAACCCTTGAGGCACATACCATAATTTGTTAGGAATATCTCTCAATCCGACTTTGGCAAGACACAAACACCCGGCTATGTGAATGGTGCCGAGTTACTCATCGTCATGATTGACTTCCCAAAACCTATTAATTCTATTCTTTGAATGGAAAATTTTTGCTTTCATGGCCCTCCCACATCAAACATGCCAAATATCAACTCCTCCAAATTTCCGGATAGGTAAGGGAGGCAATTACTTTTATTGAGGGGCTAAGTGATCAAAGAAAGAAGAAAGAAAATCGAATTGCTTTAATCATTTCATAAAGAAGTATAAGAACTCATCATGTCATTTCAACCTCAATTTCTCAATATGATTTAGATCAAACTTTCACATTGTGAAACTTGCAAGAAAGCATAAACAACACATTCAATTTCTTTTCAATTCATTATTTCATTTAAGCATACAATTGTCATCAAGAACTCATTCCACAAGTGAGAGCTATCATAGGAGTCATCTCTAATCTTAGAAGCACAAGAACTCTTTCAAAATTTTTTAAAATTTAGGTAAATTTTTATGGGTTTTTTCAAACTTTTTCATGCAATGCAATAATGAAAAGTGTGACTATGAATATAAAACATGCATAGTGTTATGGACAGAAGCAAGCAAATGTGGTAGAGTTATTACACATAATAGTCACACCACACCCCATACTTAGAACATACATTGTTCTCAATGTTCGAAAAAGAAATAAAGAAAAGAAGAAAAGAAAAATGAACTCACTAAAACGGTGGTGGGGCGGCTGAAACTATCAATCGGCATAGCTTATTATTGCGGAGGCGGTGGTGGTGAAAATGGACGGAAATCGGGGTTGAAGTTCCGCCCAAATTGTTGGTGGTATATGTCTCTCATCATCGTGTCATGCTCCTCAGTCCGTGTGTCCCGATGAATCTCTAAGTCTCCCACCCTCCTGGATAGGTCAGTGGCCCAAGCCGGTAGCTGCTCACACGAAGTCGGTGGCTGGCCGTACCATGCCTGTGCGTCCTATGGAGTCGGTGCTGATGGTGCTGCCGGTGCTTGACTATACCAAGGTGGTGGAGCTCCCATCCACTCCGGCTACACTACGTACCAAGCGGGAGGAGCGTCCATCCAAGTCGGCCTCTCACTCACGCTAGCACGGCGAGAGGAAGAGGCTCCAGAAGGTCCAGCGGTTCGTGGTGAACGCCTAGGAGGGTCAGGGAAGTGTGTCGGCTGATCCGGGAAAGTGCCAAAGTCCTGCTCATCACCTCCTCCCTCAAAACCATCATTTCCTCCTACCTCCTCCTCAACATCTGCAGCCGGAACCTCATCGGGGACATAGGGAGGTGCCACTAACCTATTCGCAGGCATAGCAGTGAAAGTCTGCTTCCAATTATGGCGTCCGACCATAATGGAATACTTTGGGAGCCACGGGATGCCTCTACCTCCTCTCTCTTCCCAAGGCATGCCGGCATTAGGTGGACCGCGGTGCCTAGGGAAGATGATACCCCTCGTCATCAAGCTATTGAGACCCAAAGGTCTCGCTACAATCCTAGTACAAGTAGAAAATTCTATCCCTAGCTGCCTAGCAATGTTGGTAACCATACCACCATATCAAATGTTACCGGCTCTTTTGTTCTTGAACTTACTTATTGTGGAGGCTAGGAGGGTAGCACAGTCACCAGGTCTACCTTGAAGCATGGAATAAAGAAGGAACAACTCATCAATCTTAATCTTCTGAGGGGTCTCGGTCTTGGGGAAAAGGCACTCAGAAAGGACTCTATGAGCTATCTTCAATGCAAAGTGATAGATAAGCTTAGCCTTGGTGTCGGCCGGCTACCAACGGTCCTTACTAGTATAGATCATGGCTATGTCCTCCCAAAAGTCCTTAGCGTACACGCCACTAGGAAACCGACCATGGAAGGTCTCTTGGAACCCAAAGAAGGCTCCAAACTGCAAGATTGAGATCTCATAGTTCTCCTCCATCAGCCTAAAAGAAACTGTCCTATCCATGGCACTGTGCTCAAAGGAAATCACGAACTCCCTAGTAATCTCCTCATATGCATCCTCTCTAACAGCGGAGAAGATGATAAAACCGGCTCTATCTAAAAGCCACGTCAAGTCATTCACTATATTCAGCAGCTCTAGTTCCTCAAGCACTAAGTAGCGCGGTCCTATGACCGCTCTCTTCTCGATCCTTTCTAAGGCATCGAGGTAATCCTTATGGATGGTTGGAATCCTAGGAGGTGGGGGTGATGGTGGCTCGTTAGGGGGGTTTTGGGAGGAAGAGAAAGTGTCTCCTTTCCTCTTCTTGTTCCTATTGGACTTCCTCCTAAACAAATCCATTGCAGAGGGAAAATCAAGGTCTGTTTTACAGAAACCACAGCCGTGGAACCTACAAGGACCGTGGTTCGGCTCTGTTTTGCTCAAATCTCAACCAAATCACTCCAAATTCAGCAAGCATAGTCCTAGACTAATTCCAATCCAATTCCAATCAGTTATCCTAAAAAATCTTGCAAGAGTTTAGCCGAATCGACAAAGTAGAGAAAGAGAAGAAAACCTAGGTTTTTGGATTCTTAATATCCAAATTCCGTCTCCTGGGATGATTGTTCCCTCCGATTGTTGATTGGATCCTGTAGAGGGTAAAAAATGCTTCACTTTAGGATCAAGAATCATTCGAAACGAGTTCCAAACGAAGATTAGAGAGATTGGGAGTGGGTTCGGCGTTCCGGTCGTGGAATAGGGGCGTGGAAATGGGTTTGTGTGTTGTTTTTGTGAAGAAGGTGGTTTATATAGTGACCGTAAATTTTTTGGAAAATCATAGTCACTCGGGGTGTTTCACGGCCGTGGTTTTGTACGGAACCGTGGTTTTGGTGATTTTTCTCAGATATTTGCAAATTACGGTCTTTGTAGCTTCCACGACCGTGGTTTAGGGCGTGGAACTCTCTGTAATGTGCCAAAATCCAAGTTTCGTCAATTCCTTCTAACTTTTTCTCTTCCCATTGCCTATTATATTGTTCCTACATCCAAAAACACGACATACCGGAAGGTATCAAAGGCAAAACAAAGCAAAGACGACTAAACTAATCTATTTTAAGAATGAAAAACAAGACCATAAGTGCAATACCTTGGGTAGCCTCCCAAGAAGCGCTTGTTTAAGTCCGTAGCTAGACCGTACTTGCATCTATTCGAGTGTGGTAGGTGCAAACTCCTCAGCTTGGAGCTCCGGTGTATACTTCTTGAGTCGTTGACCGTTCACCTTAAAACTTCCGTTCTTTTCACCCCATACTTCAACTGCACCATGGGGAAAAACATGTTTGATTAGATAAGGTCCAGTCCAACGAGATTTAAGCTTACGTGGAAAGAGCCGAAGTCTCGAATTGAAGAGGAGAACTTGATCTCCTTCTTTGAGGTCTTTTGGGATGATATGCTTATCATGCCAACGCTTCGCTCTCTCCTTACAGATCTTGGCGTTCTCATAAGCGTTTAAGAGAAGTTCTTCAATCTCATTAAGGTCTAAAAGGCACTTTTTGCCCGCTTCCTTCATGCTAAAGTTCAACCACTTAACCGCCCAAAACGCTTTATGTTCCAGCTCCACCGGTAAGTGACAAGACTTCCCATACACAAGGTTGTATGGTGTTGTTCCTATGAGAGTCTTGTATACAGTCCTATACACCCATAATGCATCATCTAGTTTCAAAGACCAATCCTTCCTTGTCTTCGAAACTATTTTCTCTAGGATTCCCTTTATCTCCCTATTCGAAATTTCCACTTGTCCACTCATTTGTGGATGATAAAGGGTGACGATCTTGTGAGTCACCCCATATTTAGCTAGTAGAGCTTCGAATCTTCGGGCAATGAAGTGAGAGCCTCCATCACTAATGATAGTCTGTGGTGTCCCAAACCTTGGGAATATAGTTCTATTAAAGAACTTAACCACAACCATTGCTTCAACCCATCTCGAAACATAATCTACAGCTAGAATTATGTATTGGTTTCCACAAGATGATGGGAAAGGTCCCATGAAGTCTACTCCCCAAACGTCGAAGATCTCTACCTCTTGAATGTTTTTAAGCGGCATTTCGTTTCTCCTAGATATGTTCCCTGTTCTTTGACAAGCATCGCAACAGGAAACAAAGGTTTGCACATCTTTAAATAAAGTAGGCCAAAAAAATCCAGATTGCAATACCTTAGCACTGGTCTTGTTCAAGATGGCATGTCCTCCACAAGGTAGTGAATGACAATGATGGATGATGCTTTGCATCTCGTCTTCCGGCACACATCTCCTAATGATGCCGTCGGGACCTCACTTGAAGAGTAGAGGTTTATTCCAAAAGTAATCCCGGACATCCTTAAAAATTTCTTCCTTTGTGTATAGGATAGTCCTGGTGGTATCTCCTGACAAACCAAATAGTTAACAAAATCAGCAAACCATGGTTCGTTTCCTTTAGTTATCTTGTCAATGCACTCCTCTGTGATGTGTAAATGCTCGTCCGGGAAGGAGTCATCTATAGGTATATTGTCGTCTTCTAGATTTGGTAGAGGACTCAAATGATCCGCAACAAAATTTTTCGAACCCTTCTTGTCACGGATCTCTAGATCGAGTTCTTGTAGGAGAAGAATCCATCTAATCAGCCTTGGTTCATCCTTCTTTGCAAGTAGATACCGAATCGCAGCATGATACGTGTATACAATCACCTTTGCACCTACAAGATTAGAGCGAATGTTTTTAAAGGCATAAACAATAGCTAGAAATTCTTTTTCAGTAGTGGCGTAATTAAGCTACGCTTCATCTGGCATCTTGCTAGCGTAATAGATAGCATGGGTTCGGCCTTCCTTCTTTTGCCCAAGCACAACTCCTATAGCTACATCACTTGCATCACACATAACCTCGAATGGAAGATTCCAGTCCGGAGGTTGGATGATCGGGGTTGAGATTAGAGCTTCCCGAATCTTATGAAACGCATCTAAACAATGCTGCAAGAAATCAAAAACTGCATCCTTCATCAATAGATTAGTAAGCGGTTTGGATATCTTAGAAAAATCCTTTATAAAACGTCTATAAAATCCTGCATGTCCTAGAAAGCTTCTTATCCCCTTCACTGAAGATGAAGGAGGGAGCTTTTCTATGGTCTCTATCTTAGCTTTATCTACCTCAATCCCTCTACTAGAGATCAAGTGTCCGAGTACAATGCCTTCCTTCACCATAAATTGACACTTCTCGCAATTAAGAACTAGGTTAGTGTCTTCACACCTTTGTAGCACAAGAAAAAGGTTAGAGAGACAATTATCAAAAGAGGAACCATAAACAGAAAAGTCATCCATGAAAACCTCCATGATCTTGTCTACGTACTCTGAGAAGATAGCCATCATGCACCTTTGGAAGGTGGTTGGGGCGTTACAAAGCCCAAATGGCATTTTCCTATAAGCGAACGTACCCCATGGGCACGTGAATGTGGTCTTCTCTTGATTTTCCGGATGAATCGAAATCTAAAAGAAGTCACTATAACCGTCAAGATAGCAAAAATGAGAGTGTTGTGCTAACCTTTCAATCATTTGATCAATGAAAGGTAATGGGAAGTGATCCTTTCTAGTTGCATTGTTTAGCTTCTGGTAATCAATGCACATCCTCCATCCAATCACGGTCCTTGTAGGAATGAGCTTGTTGTTCTTATTAGTGATAACCGTCATTCCTGCCTTCTTTGGAACAACCTGTACGGGACTCACCCACTTGCTATCGGAGATAGGGTAGATGATACTTGCATCAAGTAGTTTAAGAATTTCCTTCTTGACAACCTCCTTCATGATCGGATTTAACCGTCTTTGAGGTTGTCGTGAAGGTCTAAAGTCTTCTTCCATTAGAATCTTATGCATGCACAATGAAGGCTTGATTCCTACTAGATCCTCTATAGTGTAACCTAAGGCTTTCCTATGTTTCCTTAAAACAACCATAAGCTTACTATGTTCATCTTCACTTAGATCGGAACTAACAATTACCGGAAAAGTAGAATTAGTTCCTAGAAATGCGTACCTTAGATGCGTGGGAAGTCGCTTCAATTCCATCACCATTGGAGTCTCTAATGCCTCTTGAGGAGTGTCCAATGCTTCCTTAGAAGTCTCTAAGGGTGTAGGAGTGGTTGAAGAAGACTCAAGAACATTGGTAGAGAGGACGTAATTTTTCTCGAAATTTCCCAAAATCACGGCACCACTGTTACTTCCACGGCCGTGGTTTAGGGCGTGGAAGTCAATTACGGCACATCGGATAGTTCCACGACCGTCGTTTTGGCCGTGTAACTTACTGGAGTCCTCTGAATAGCTAATTACGGTCATGTTGGTGGAAACCATGGCCGTGGAATAGCACGACTGGCCGTGATTCCTCAAATCCTCTGACCCATCGTAGAGTCTTTGAAACTCGTCTTCATGCACTACCTTTAGCTCTTCCAAGTTTTCAATATTCTCATTGCAATCCTTTTCCTCTCCCTTCTCCATAATGCTCATAGTGATAACCTTTTGCAATGGATCCTTGAATAGGATCGAGCTTACTTCCTCTCTAGATGCCTCTTTGTCATAGGTGTTGATTATATCTTCTCCAAGAGTTGGCTCTTTCACCAAAGTGGAAAGAACACACTCTACTTTCTCCTCACCTATGTCGAAGGCAATTCTAACATTCTTGCAATCCACTATACAACCGGATGTTGCAAGAAACGGTCTTCCGAGTATGATCGGGACCGGACTATCTGCAGGAATGTCAAGCACAACAAAATCTATTGGAACATAGAACTTACCAAGCTTGACCTGGATGTCTTTAATGATACCGACGGGACGAGTTATGGATCGATCCGCCATGTATAACGTCATCTTTACCGGTTTAGGTTCACCTAAACCGATCTTCCTGCATAAGGCAAGCGGAATGATGCTAACGCTTGCTCCTAAATCACATAATGCATTATATGTGACATCTCCTACTCCAATTGGAACACAAAATGACCCCGGATCCTTCAGCTTTGGGGGCATCTTTTCCTTCATCGTTTTGATGAAATCCGATGATTCCGAACTGATCTTGACTTCCCCAAAGTCTTCCATCTTCCTCTTGTTAGAGAGGATCTCCTTTAAGAACTTCCCATAAGCAGGCATACCTACAATTGCATCAATGAATGGTATATTAATATGCAGTTTGCTCATGAGTTCAATGAACTTACAGAATTGCTTGTCTAGACGCGCTATTGCTCTAGATTGTGGGAATGGTAGGGGCGGTTTGTAAGTTGCAGGATGAATGTAGATGTCTTCCTTCTCCTTCCCCTTTTCCTTCTCTTTTTCGACGGGAACCTCAACAAACTTAGGTTGCGGGTCAGTTGTCGTTGCTCCGCTCCTAGTTGTGGTAGCCATCACCCTTCCCTTCGGATTATCCTCCGTCTTTCCTGGAAGTTTTCCTTAATTTCTAGGAACTTCCTTAGCATTGCTGAACATTTGGCTTTCTAAAACCTTTTGAGCTTTATCAACCTTAGTGATGTGATTCTCCAGCCCTTGAAGCTTTCCCAAGATCGTTTCCAACATGGGATCGGGCTTCTCTTTCCCCGAAGTGCTTCCACTATTAGATGTTTGCCCCTGGCTTTTTAAAAGAATGGAAGAAGAAGATGGTGGAGTTAGTGAATTTCCTGAATTGGGATAAGAATTACCGGAATTTTGTTGTTGGTTGGAACGCCAATTGTTGTTGTTTGAATTCCTATTGTTCTTGAAATTATTGTTCTGGTTGTTATTGTTCCGGTTGTTGCGGTTGGTATTCTCATTCCAATGATGGTTATTGTTGGTTCCTAAATAACCAACATCTTGCTCCTTAGGCTTTTGAAAGCCAACATTAATAACTTCCTTCAACTCTTTAATCTCGGTGTTGAGAGAAAAGATTTGAGTTTGCGCGGCTTGTGTTAGCTTCGGTCCGTGCTCTACTCGGTTAGCTTCTGCCTTCCGGTGAGAGTACTTCTTAATGACTCGGGCTTGCTTCTCAATGAAGTCCCTAGCGTCATCTTCCCTCATGTCCATGAATGTGCCACATGAAACGGATTGGAGCTTGAACTGTGTTTCCACATCCAACCCCTTGTAGTATATCTCCAACAACTCTAACTTGGAAATGCCATGGTGTGGACAATCCAATAATAAATCCTGAAATCTTTCCCAAGACTGAAACAAACTTTCATTAGATTTCATAGAAAAAGCATTGATTTTACCTCTCAACTCCGCTGTCTTGGATGGCGGAAAGAACTTGGTTAGAAACTCCGAAGATAGATCCTCCCATGTGTTGAGTATTCCATTGGGAAGAGCTTGATACCAAGATAAATCCTTCCCCTTCAAGGAGAAGAAGAATGACTTGATCTTATAGTTGTTGGTGGTTGCATTCTTTGGCTTCATTGTCTCCATCAAAATCTCAAAATTCTGTAAATGTTGATGTGGAGATTTAGCACTCATTCCTCCAAACTAGCTTTGGCGAACGATGATAATAGCTTGTTGGTTAAAGCTAAACCCCTGAATATCGTCAGCATCAAAGTTCACACCTAGACGGCGTGGTTGCTGAATTGGATCCATCCTTTGGCTAAGGGTTCTTGGCTCTTCTTCTACACGAGCGGCTCTCGTACCCCCAGCTGGGACACGAGGGTTGGCCGCTGGTATTGGACCAACCCGGACTGGATTGGTAGTTGGATCAACCTCCTCTAATTCTGGCATATCCGGATCAAATTCCTCATTATCGGATGATTCCACTCTAATGGACTTAGTTGGCTTCTTGACCTTCTTTTTCTTAGCACTACCTTGTTCCAACTTCATGCCCAATATCATAGCTTTTAGCTCACTAATTTGGAATTGATGACGCTTCGCTTCTTCCTTGCTAGCTTTCTCCCTCAACCTATATCAAGCTTGAGACTCCTCTAACTCTGCTTGGTAATCTCTCTCTTTGTTTTCAGCCATCTTTCTTTCCTTAGCTTTCTTTCTAAGAGTTTTCTCAAGTTCCGGATCAAAAGGTAGGAGGTCTATGATGGATCTAGACCTGCGCATATACCTAAGAGAACCTGTAAATAGCACTCACAAGAGATATCAAATAACTAGAGCAAAGCTCCCAAGCCCGACAACCAAAAACCGAAGTTTCGTTTAAACCAAATCCCCGGCAACGGCGCCAAAAACTTGTTCGCCCAAAAACGGGCGTGCAAATAAGCTTTATATTTATAAAACTAGAATAAAACAATCGAACCCGCAGTGTACGGATAGGCGTAGATCAGCAAGTATTCCAGAGTATCGAACACAGGGATTTGGTGAAACAAAATCCAATTTAAAGTTGTCAAGCAAATAAGTTGTAAAGCTTTGCAAATATTGGGAAAACAGCAACCCTAAAGATCCAGGTATAAAATTGTGGCAATCGATTCAAGATATACTCAAGAACTAACGACAAAGTCAAGAGTTCTAAAGGTATGCTAAAGTAAAGTAATGTGCGATGAAGTCTCAAGACTTTATATGACTTATCTAAACACACTCTCTATAAAGGTTGTTGAGGTTGTAGTATAGAAAGGATCTATGGACAAGAATTAATCTCAAATACCCAAACTTGTAACCCATGGATCAAGATAAACTCAAACGATTAAGGTTATGACACTCGAAACCGAAGTAGAGGATGTTGAGTCTCACTACTACCTAGAAAAGGGCAAGCCAAGACTAGATTAAAGCTAATCTTTAACCTTGGATCAAAGTAAAAGAAAAGTTCGTAAACTGAAGTGAATCACGGTCAGATCTTGAGAACCACGGCCGTGGAAACCGAAGAACAAGCCGTGATTTAGGTTCGTCGACGAGATCTCTCTAGCTCTCAGGGTCCAATCAAATTACGATCGATCTATCATCATCTAAGCCACAACTATCAACCCTTCACCTTAGAATTGCTAAAGGGTTTTACCCAACAACCATGGTCATGATATCAATATTCAAATTAAAAAGAATAAAAGATGAAAACCTTTGAATACTCAATAAAACTTCAAAACCAATTCTCAAATCCGAAACACAAGAAGAAATGTTTAATGGATTCAGAATGTATAACACAAAACCTCACAATGATCTCAGATAAGTATGAAGAACAGGTTGTCAATAGGTCTTTAATACTAAAACCTAAGAAAGAGGCTAAACCTTCGGCGATCTTCAATCAACCCTAGGCATGAAATGCTCCCAAGTGGGGTAAGCGGCCGTCTATCCCGAAGTGTATGCCAGATGTATGTGGCGTCTAAGCGCTGATAAGCAGGGATCCCCGAAACTCTCTTTTCCGACCTTTTTATAAGACCAAAAAGAATAACCGTCCCGGCCCATTACGTAAATAACATGGCAAATAAAGACACATTAAAAGATCGCCTAAATCACGGTCTCAAGGGTTTCCACGACCGTGGTTTAGAGCGTGGAAAAGGGTTACGGTGTCTTGTGACTTCCACGACCGTACTTTAGGCCGTGTAACTTACTGAAGTGCTCCACGCTCATGATGCCAAGATCCACGGCCGTGGTTTAGAGTGTGGACTCTTCTACGGCCGTAATTCAAGGCGTGGAAGTGTGAAATACTTGTAATTTCCTTTGTGTCATGACATTCTTCATCCTAGCTCTTTCCTTAGCTTCGTTGATGTGTTCCTAATCCTCGAATATGATCGATTACTCTCCTTTCTCTCTCAATTGCTGTTATTTAGCTCCTTTTCATCTACAATCAACAAAAAGCTAATGTAGACATCCACATCGACAAAATAGACGAACAAGCTAACAATCGCTTCTAAACTTCATCCATGCATACAATAATAAGGGAAAAACAACCAAAATAAGTGCCTAGAATATCGCAATATTTCATGCTAACACCAGTTGTAGGGAGCCTCCATGTTTTCATGCATTGACTTGAGGTCATGATATCACCAGCTGAGGGTGAGAGAGGAGGACGTGCCGAAGACGGCATTCAGGACGAGAAATGGCCATTATGAGTTTGTCGTGATGCCATTCGGGCTCACGAATGCACCCGCCGTCTTCATGGAGTTGATTAACGGAATCTTCATCGACTTCTTGGACCAATTCGTGGTAGTATTTATAGATGACATCTTGGTTTACTCCCGGAGTAGGGTAGAGCATGCGGGACACCTGAGGACGGTGCTTCGGGTCCTTCAGGATAGAGAGCTTTATGCAAAGTTCTCTAATTGTGAGTTTTTTATGTCCGAGGTGGCATTCCTAGGTCATATAGTTTCCATCTGGGGTGTTATGGTTGACCCGGCGAAGATAGAGTCCGTTTCTTCATGGCCGCCTCTTAGGACGGTAAGGAGGTGCGCAATTTCTTGGGGTTAGTGGAATACTACTACCAATTTGTTGACGTGCATTTTAATGTAGAGGGGTAGGGTTATTGTGTGTGCTTCTCGGAAGCTGAAGCCGTACGAGGAAAATTACCCACCCATGATCTTGATTTAGCGGTAGTAACTCATGCCTTGAATATCTGGCGACACTACTTGTACGGGGCCACGTGCTAGATCTTCATAGACCATAAGAGTCCGAAGGATATATTCACTCAACGAGAGTTGAATAACTGTTAGAGGAGATGGCTAGAGCTGATTAAGGACTTTGATTTGGAGATTTTGTTCCATCTAGGAAAGACGAATGTAGTCGCCGATGCTTTGAGTAGATGGACTTCTCGAGAGGAGGCTTTAGCTCGACTTACGGTTCAGCCACAATTGCGGAGGGATTTAAAGGAGTTGGAAATGAATATCCGGTTTCTGGATATGGATGGCCGTGTGTCCGAGTTAGAGGTACTACCTGACCTGTCCGGAGAGATCCGGCAGAAGCCGGAGGGATGTCCCATTTTGATGAGGATTTGGGACGGGATGACCCGAGGTGAGCAACCGCAATTTACCACCGGTGCAGACGGGTTGTTAAGACGCCATGGACGTATTTTTGTACCGTCATACTAGGAGCTGAGAGAGCGGATTTTGCATGAGGCACATTCTACACCTTACACTTTGCCTCCTGGAGATCTTATTAGTGGTGCGGGCTAAAACCGCATGTAGCTACATATGTGGCCCGATGCGCGACCTGCCAACATGTCAAGATCGAGCACTAGAGACACGGAGGAGAGCTTCATCCACTGCCCGTGCCGCAGTGGAAATGGGAGGATATATCCATGGACTTCATTACCGATTTGAGACCGATTAGGAGCTTTGATGCGATATGGCTAGTAGTGGATCGGTTGAAGAAGACCACACGTTTCATCCCTATTCGGGAGACTTGGCCGGTGAGTTGTCTAGCCAAGGAGTTTACCTATCAGATTGTGAGGTTATATGCGGCACCGTTGACTGTCATCTTGGATAGGGACAGGCGTTTTACCTCGAGGTTCTGGTAGTAGGTACACCCCGCCTTAGGTTCGAGTCTTCATTTACCACCGCATATCATCCACAGACCCACGGCCAGTCAGAGTGGACTATTGAGACCTTAGAGGACATGTTGCAAGCATGTGGACTAAACTAGGGGCAGGTATGACCAGACCACCTCCCATTGGTGGAGTTTTCATATAATAACAGCTGGCACGCGTTGATTTGGATAGCACTGTAGAAGGCAATGTATATTCGGAGATTCCGCACTCCCTTATGTTGGGACGAGCCGGGGAGTTCTAGTGCTGTATCTCCAAACCCGGTAGAAGATGACATGGCGATGGTTGCTTTGATACGAGAGAGGATGTTGACAGCGCAGAGTCCTCCGAGATCTTGTGCTGATAGGAGGTGTGGACCTATCGATTTCAGGGTAGGAGCTCAAGTGTGGGTAAGGGTATCACCGACTCGGGGAATCAAACTATTTGGCATTAAGGGGAAGTTAAGCCCCCGAGATGTCGGTCCATATGAGATAGTGGAGAGAGTTGTGAGGTGGCATACCGACTAGCATTGTCGCCACGGTTGGAGGGTATACATCCGGTATTCCATGTGTCTCAGCTAAGGGATTACATCCATGACCAAAGACACATCATTAAATAGAAGGATCTAGTGGTCGAGCCGGACTATACTTTTGCAGAGCATCCGATAGCGATTTTAGAGCGGAGTACGAGACGCCTTCGATCGAAGGAGATACCGATGCTGATGGTGCAGTGGTCGAGGTAAGGAGACGATGAGGCCACATGGGAGACGGAGGATAGTATCTGTAGGAACTATCCCGAGTTTTATGCCGGTTTAGTAACATCAACAGGGCAGTCGGATTAGTCCCGAGTTCTTCTTCAGTTACGATTATGTTGTTTGTGATGCGATATGTTTTTGCGTGCTATTTATGTGTATGTATGACTACCTTTCGAGGTGTTTATGTGGTTACGAGGGTTACTTTTGAGTTTGATGGTCGATGGGCGACATTACATGTTTTGTGCTAGTTGTGAGTTTCACGTTTAGCAAGTTTCAGGACAGAACCTGTTTTTTGAGCGTTTAGTTGTAACATCCGGAATTTTTATTCCGGGTGTTGAGTAATTTATCGACCTTCCCTCGTCAGCGGCTATGTTTTCCCGCACGCACGTTTGTTGTGTGCCGGGATTTATCCCCAAAATCCCGCGCCAACCTTTGGGTTCCCATTTTTGAATTTCGGCCTCGGGTTGTGGAGTGAGGAGACATAGGGGACAACTGATTCTTTCTTGGTTCTCCTTCTTGTGCTCTCTCTTCTTCCTTTTCCTTAGAAGATCTTGGTAGGAATCTAGAGCCTTGAAGATTTTGATATGTTGCGTTAAGCTCCCTCCTCCCCTCATCTATTTGTTGCTGTTTTCTTCTTGATAGGTAATGAAATCACTATCATTTAGGATAGTTTTTAGAGTCTTTTCATTGCATTTGTGTCGGTTTATGCTACTAACTCTTTGGTCCAGAAGAAGAAGACTAAAAGAAGCTAAGGAAGGAGTTATAAGCAGTTAGGAGTGAAGATCGTTCACGAAGCAAAGCTTTTGTTGCCTGACCGCCCCAGCATTGCCTTGTCACCGCCCCTGCGGGTGACACCTTACTCCAGAGCGCTCCCTCCGCCTTCGCCAGCGCCAGCCACGAAGACGGTCACCGTCACTGCGGCAACCCCTGGCGCCCCTGCGGTGACTTGCCCTGAAGAAGAGAAGACCAGCGCCCCTGCGCCTCTGTCTACGCCTCAAACTGGGAACTAGAAGATGAAGAGTTTGTGTCACCGCCCCTACGTTGACCAAGGGACGCTTCGGCGGCTTGGCATCAGAAACGGCAGGAAGTTGAAGTGTCGGACGTTTGAAGAGCATTAAAGATCCGCCCCTGCGGAAATGCCTAGCCGCCCCTACGGCCATGAAGAAGATCAAGCTCTTTTGCCTTCACCGCTCCTGCGGAGCTGAAGGCCGCCCCTGCGGTTCCACGTTAGAAGCTTTACTCCGGCTGTTTACACCACCTTTATGGCATTAAAGGTGGCTGTTTTGGGCCGACCATTTACTCCTATTTAGTGTCTTTTGTAGTTTACATAGTCCTTGGTTGATTGCTAGAAGAATCGAACTTGTTATCCAATATATTACCCACTTTTTCCTTTAGATTATCTTGCTACCTTTGTAATGAGTTGCTAACTCCCTTGCTACATTTGGTTGATTTGAAGCTGCATTGTTACTTTCGTTGTAAGTTCTTTTTAATATAAGTTTTCATTCAGTAATGTTTTGTGTTTCCTTGATCTCCATTGCCTAATTGCATGTTTTACTATTACCTGAGATTGATCACCTTAGGTTCTAAAGTGCATGCAAAGAACTAGGATTAATAGGTTCTGGGTTAGGGTCTTTAATCTGGTAGTAAACTTTAAGTAATAACGGTTGTAATTACTTAAAGAAAAGGAACACAAGTATAAAGATAAGCTTAACGGTTTTAATCTTTTCTTTATATCCCTTAGTCTTTGTTTGAAAGCTAACTTGTTAATTGTTCTTGTAGGTTTACGGAACACTAACCTGCTAAGTTGTGTTGATGCCGGTTGGCTCAAGACATATATATGATCGAGACGGGAGATTACTCAAAAACTTGTAAAATGAACTCACCAAAGTAGCAATTGCATGCTTAGAATCAACCTAGTGTAGATTCACCCATTATTATCTTACTTGTTGCGTTATTCGTTTTCATAAGTTTTTGTGCATCAAATCAACCAACCCCCCCCCTTTGTTACTCGTTTCTATAATCAACAATTGCATCTAATAAAACACCTTAACTCTCTTGGGTTCGACCCTTACTTAACCACTATACTTGCTTTAGTGCTAAGTCGGGATTTACTTTTGATTGGGTATAGACGACCATAAAAATACCGTCAGTAAAATTTTGGTGCCGTTTCCGGGGAGTTTTAGTGTTTTATTGTTATTATTGATTATTGGTTTGAACCATTTTTATGGTTCAAACCCGTGCTACTAACTCCGGCTTTGCTTCTTTTGTTCTAGAAATTGAGAGGACACTCATCCGGCAACGAAGACAACAACAACTTCAACAAAAGATGGCTGACCGTACACTTAGTCGACTCACGCAGCCCACCTTGGCTCAAAACCCCCTTGCGGTCACTATACCGGCATTAGGGGAAGGAGTCAATTTTGAGCTCAAGCCGGGTATCATTCACTTGCTTCCATCCTTCCATGGGCTAAGTGGTGAGGACCCCATCAAACACCTTGGGAAGTTCCATAGAGTGTGTATGAGCATGAAGCCGTCCAACATAACCGAAGAACAAATCAAGATGAGGGCCTTCGGCTTCACACTCAAAGATTCAGCGAATGATTGGTATTACCACCTTCCATCCGGGAGTATCGACACTTGGGAGAACCTTCACAAGGCGTTTTTGGAGAAATACTTCCCAGCCAAGAAAGCCAATAGCTTCAAGAAATCTATAAGCAACATCGACCAAGAGGCGAACGAGACTCTTTATGAGTACTTCGAAAGGTTTGCACGCCTCCGATCCAGCTGCCCTTTCCACGGATATTCAACTCAAGATCTAGTCTTGTACTTGTACAATGGCTTGCTAGTTAATGAAAGGAGAATCGTCGATGCGGCTTGCGGAGGTAATATTCTTAACACTACTCTTGACCTTGCTTTGGAAAAGATACAGGAACTAGCGGAAGGAACTCGGAACTTTGGAAGGAACCCGGCTTAGAAAGGAGTTCATGCTGTGAACACCGGGAAGAGTGAGATCTCCACTGAGCTTGCGGAGCTAAAAGAAATGGTGAAGAGGCTAACACTTATGGGAACCCCACAACAGCTCAAAGCTTGTGGCGTTTGTGATGACCCATATCATCCAACGGATATTTGTCCACAAGTCCAGGATTACGATGCGGAGGTGAACTCAATGGGTTATGGACAACCATAGCAGCAAAGGTCTAGGAACGATCCCTATGCACAGAATTTCATGCCAAATTGGAGTGACCAACAGAACTTTCGTTGGAGGGATCAACAAAAACAACAAAAGCAGCCCCGTCAAGGTAAGTATCAAACAACTGAAGATATGTTGCAGGTTTTGACTAAGCACCGTGAAAAAGAAGTTGGTCAAATGGCGGAAGCCATTTGACCAACTTCTTAACACTACTCATGTCCAAACAATAGAATTCAACATCAAGAACCGTGAAAAAGAAGTTGGTCAAATGGCGGAAGCCATTACAAGGATTGAAACTAAGTCCTCCGGGGATTACCTTCACAGACGGTTATAAACCCAAAGGTGATGCTGGAGGAGGCTCAATCATAGAGGTAGAGTCCTTACGTCGAGCCAACGACGTAAAACAAAGGCGTTGCTCGGGAGGCAACCCGAAGGAATAAGAAGAGGAGCTTCTGCCGAGAAAACCACCCCTACAGCTGGATGACCCCGTCCCGGCGGTGGCACTCCACGCCCCTACGGCGGCCATCCTTGACACACATCCTCAGCGCCGCCCCCGGCGTTGAGGCTGCGTACCACCTCTTCCTTGTCACCGCTTCCGCGTTGATAAACGCCGCCCTGTGGTTTTATTAAGAAAAGAAAAAAAATACACTTCCCAAAAATAACCTACAACTACCGCCCTTTTCCTTCCCTCTCCATTCACTCTTCGAACCTTAGTCCACCACGCCCAATGGCCCACCGGAAGCTCTCACAACTGCGCCTGTGCAAATGCTCTTGCGCCACCTCCGGTGACCTATCCTCAACCGCCCCCTTATGACACCAGCCTTCACCACCACACACAAACAACATCCCCTGAACCCTCTCACTCACCAACACCCTCGTCCCTCCTCTGCCCCACCTCCGGCGACACCTACAACAACAAATAAGACGCCGGAACAGCCCCAGCACCACAACCTTCGCCGACTTCTTGAATCGCCCTCTGCTCTTCTCCCGCCCCTGCACCTGCAAGCTCCCGCACCTGCGCTTTGCCGCCCCTGCGCCTTGCCGCCCCTGCAACTTGCCGCCCCTACGTCTTGCCGCCCCTACGCCTGCTTCAGCCGCCCCTGCGGAAAACACAACAGAGGGTTCGTCTCTTACTCAATTTTCTGAACTTTCTAACTCCTTTGCCCATTCAACTCCAAGTGATGGAAAACTAGAGGAAATATAAGTTGAAGGAAGCTGAGTAGGAACGGTATAGGATTGTGCAAGGTCGGGATATGTATGCAACTCGATTTCTGGAAGTTCATACTTTGGAAAATTTGGGCATGCTAGAGAGCATGCAGACAATCCTCAACAATGCTGGGCTCGGGGATTTTTCGATCATGAGTGCTCCAACAGACCCCAAGCTCAACTGCCAATTCATCGCCACATTCAAAATGGAAACGGTGGACAACGGTTGCGTTGGACTTTCATTCAAGTTCAACAAAATAAATTATACATTGGACTACACCCAACTGCAGGAGGCGTTAGGGGTGACCATTGCCGCCTCCGACGATTGGTGGGAACCCATCCCGACACCCAACTTGATGACTTTTAGCAGGCCGCCACCAGATCTGAGTTCCATGCGGGGGGTGAGTATTCCAACAAATTCACGCACCCCTGTTTGAGGCTCATCTCAAATATCTTCATGAGTGTCTTCTGTGGACACAAGGAGGAGAATAAGGTCGCTCTCAAAGACCTTGCATTACTATATGCCTGCCTCCCAACGAACGACTCGGTACCAGATTGGCCGTACCTCTTCCTCACCGCTTTGAAGCGGATTAGGAAGAATGAGCCACGAGACATTGTGGGAGGTGGGGTGATCTCCTTGTTAGCGGCACAGGTGATGGATCTCCCTGACTTGGAGGACGGACTAGAGGCCCCACTTTATACGGAAGGGATGCTAAGGAGGTGTAGGCTCCTCCGGAGAGACAAGGAGAACATATTTTGGATCTCGCTGGCAAATGGGAGTCATATCACATACCTCCCCCGACAACTTCCACTTGGAGACGAGCTTTCCGAGTTATACGTATCAGTTGACCCCGTTCCTCCGAGACGGCCTCAGGAGGACATTGTTGGGCGATATGCTGCGAGCTCTAGCCGGGCCCCTGTTTCTGATGAGGAGATGCCTACTGCAGCACTAGACGACAGTCAGACCATGGAGAGTCATCATGCTCAAATGGCAGCCTTGACCATACAACTTTAGGCATGGCAGACCGAGTACCAACAGTCCATGCTTGAGCAACAGCAGGTGTGGCAGTCCAGCTTCACCTCCTCCATGACCACTCACTTCGACCGCCGTCAGGATGCTTCGCAAGCTAGCTACGAGACTTCATTTAGAGAGAGGATGGAGGCTCAAGAGGGCTGCATCGACACGCTCTACCGCCGGAAGGAGCACTTCTTCCGCCATTTTGCTTACCCACCGGAGGAAGGTCCTGGTGGTCCATCTGGACATCCCCACTGAGTGGTATACTTCTCTTCCCTTTCCCACATTTATCTTTGACTCATTTCCACTTTGAGGACAAAGTGCACTTCAAGTACGGGGGAGGGACATATCCTTGCATTTACAGTTCATTCGAGTTTTTGAGTTGTTTTGTTTTTGTCTTGCATTTGAATTAAGTTTGAAATTTACAAGTAAAAAAAAAGCCAAAGTAATTGAAAGAAGGCATGAAAATCGTTGGATAAACCGAAAACCCGAATGGGCAGTTTAGGCAAAAAGAAGGTAGTCCGACCAACCTTAGGTTGGTGCAAAATTGGACTTGAGGGATGCGAGTTCAAGTGAGATCATCAAAAGAAGATGCGTGGCAAGGTGAAAACCCGAAAGGGTGCCTTGGCAAAATGAGCGACATCGAGTGTAGGTTTCCCTTCCGGCGTTTGGCGACATAAGAAGGGGAGTCATAAGGAGGTTGTCCGAGTAGGACACTCTTGGAGCAATAAGGATGGTAGTTTCTCACCTTTTTCTCACATTGCCTCTCTTTTCCTTCTTTCTTTGTTGAATTTTCTTTTGTTTTCATTGTCTTTTCTGCTTTCCCATGCTTCTTGAGGCCTTTGAGTCTAGTTGCTGTCATTTATTTTACTCGGGACGAGTAAAATGTCTATGTATGGGGAATTTTGATAGGTGATGAAATCACTATCATTTACGATAGTTTTTAGAGTCTTGTCATTGCATTTGTGTCGGTTTATGCTACTAACTCTTTGGTCTAGAAGAAGAAGACTAAACGAAGCTAAGGAAAGAGTTATAAGCACTTAGGAGTGAACATCGTTCACGAAGAAGCGAAGACCAGCACCCCTGTGCCTTCGCTAGCGCCAGCCATGATGACGGTCACCGCCCCTGCGTCAACCCCTGGCGCCCCTGCGATGACTTTCCCGGAAGAAGCGAAGACCAGCGCCACTGCGCCTTCCCCTGCGCCTCTGCCTGCGCCTCAACTTGGGAACTGGAAGATGAAGAGGCCGTGTCACCGCCCCTGTGTTGACATAGGGACGCCCCGGCGGCTTGGCATCAGAAACGGCAGGAAGTTGAAGGGTCGGACGTTTGAAGAGCATTAAAGATCCGGCCCTGCAGAAATGTCAAGCCGCCCCTGCGGCCATGAAGAAGATCAAGCGCTTTTGCCTTCACCGCCCCTGTGGAGCTGAAGGTTGCCCTAGTGGTTTAACGTCAGAAGCTTTACTCCGGCTGTTTACACCACCTTTATGGCATTAAATGTGGTTGTTTTGGGCCGACCATTTACTCCTATTTAGTGTCTTTTGTAGTATAAATATTTCATGGTTGATTGCTAGAAAAATCGAACTTGTTATCCAATATATTATCCACTTTTTCCTTTAGATTATCTTGCTACCTTTGTAATGAGTTGCTAACTCCCTTGCTACATTGGGTTCGTTTGAAGCTGCATTGTTACTTTGGTTGTAAGTTCTTTTTAATATAAGTTTTCATTCAGTAATGCTTTGTGTTTCCTTGATCTCCATTGCCTAATTGCATGTTTTACTATTACTTGAGATTGATCACCTTAGGTTCTAAAGTGCATGCAAAGAACTAGGATTAATAGGTTCCGGGTTCGGGTCTTTAATCTAGTAGTAAACTTTAAGTAATAACGGGTTGTAATTACTTAATGAAAAGGAACACAAATATAAAGATAAGCTTAACGGTTTTAATCTTTTCTTTATATCCCTTAGTCTTTGTTTGAAAGCTAACTTTATAATTGTTGTTGTAGTTTTACAGAACACTAACTTGTTAAGTTGTGTTGATGCCTGTTGGCTCAAGACATATATATGATCGAGACGGGAGATTACTCAAAAACTTGTAAAATGAACTCACCAAAGTAGCAATTGCATGCTTAGAATCAACCAAGTGTAGATTCACCCATTATTATCTTTCTTGTTGCGTTATTCATTTTCATAAGTTTTTGTGCATCAAATTAACCAACCCCCCCCCCATTTTGTTACTCGTTTCTATAATCAACAATTGCATCTAATAAAACACCTTAACTCTCTTGGGTTTCACCCTTACTTAACCACTATACTTGTTTTAGTGCTAAGTCGGGATTTACTTTTGATTGGGTATAAACGACCATAGAAATACCGTCAGTCACTTCTCGTTCTTCTTCTCTTCACCTCCATGGCTATGGAGGATGCTTCGAAGAGAAACCTTGTAAACCCTTTGCATTTCCATCCTTTTAGCTCGTTTAGGTCGTGAAGAGGAGGATAAGACATGTAGATATTGTTTGGAGAATGGACAGCCTGAGGAGGAAGCTCTTGGAGCAAAGACACAGTCGAAGAAATGAAGAAGACATAGCAGGGCCGGACGTGAGCCACCGTAGGGCCGGCTCTAGGCTTCCGCAGGGGCGGTGATAGGTCCACGCAAGGGGCACTAGCTTGCTTCCGCGGCTGCGTTTTATTCACGACTAGGCTTCTTCCTCCCTTTCTCTTCGTTCCTTCCTTAGCCTTATGGTTATATCTAGTTAGTAGCATCCTTAGGGTGGACCTTTGATATTTGAGAATGCCACCTAGTGGCTTGAACCTAGGTGCCCTTGGAGTTAGTTAGAATCGTTGTTGATCTTGTGTGCGTGAAGACCTTATGGTCTCTCTTTCGTCTTGCGTTCTTACTCCATCTTTGGGGAGTCTTTAAGCTCATATAGGGTGTGGGTTGTTGTGTTTCCTTTTCCTTTGATTATCACGTTCATGACCTCTTAAAGATCTAAGAGAGCTTTCCTAGCTTACTCGTTGTTAACTCTATGTTCGGTTGCTAGCCTTGGAGAGTCTTTGAGTTGAGTTATGAGATTGATGTTGATGTGTACCTCATTGTGATAAGTCCTTGGTTATTCTCTTACGGAAAGTTGAGATCGTTTGTTTTGATTAGCTTTGAGACGAGGTAAGTCCACGGACGAACTTAGCCGCTTTCATGCATTATTTGGATACATGATGGTGGTGTGTGTTTTACCGCTTTTGATCATGAAACTGGATTAGGAAAACTTGAATTATATATTATTTGGCCCATTGTTATAATTATTATCGGGCGGTGACATCACTACCCAGCTCCCCAGGGAGACTGAGAGGTTCTCTACGACCAGGCCATACATGGTATATAGACAGGCTTGTTCGCCAGTCCACATGGTATACAGGTTGAGCTCCGCATCACTCTTGTTGGTTACTCGGGGACAGAGGCGAGACTTATAAGACTCTCGTGTCACACTTTGAACGAATGGTATTAGTAAAGGAATAAATTAAAAAGAGAATAAGAACCGGATGTGTATGTGTATGAGCATGTTGTGTGATATGCATTCTTATGTGTGTGTTTGTGCCATATCATCTATATAATGCCTAGAATGTAAGCTAACGGTTTTAAATCGTTTGTGTAGATGCCTTGCAGGTTAGGGATGCCGCCGAGTGAGGTGGAGGAGGGGACAGCCGGGGGGTCTCCGTACATTATAGGACGGGAACGTTCTTGGTTTTCTTTATATTGTACGGTTTTGGATCTCTTTATCGTTGTTGTGTCGTTTTGAGGACTTGACTAAGTTTCCACCTTGTATCCCTTCTTTTCTATTCTCGCATACAATATAAACGATTTAGTTATTGCCTTTATTTGTGCCATATTGGAAAGGTCCGGTAAGATTGTTGTTAAGCTAAGGCTCGGGACCCATTGTGAGGTCTCGCCCGTAGCATTCCGATATCCCGCGGATTCGGGATGTTACCCCTATAACTCGTGAAGATTTCGTAAGTTATGAGTATGAGTTCCAACATTATGTTTCTGTCGTCATTTTGGACTTATGGGGAAATTTTCACTTTTTTCCCCCGGGTAATTATTTTTACCCTCCGGTGCTATTTGGAGCATTTTGGGGTCTAATTAATAAAAATGTAGTTGAGAGAAATGATCAAAACATCGGACATGTTCTAGATATTAAATACAATGGAAAGGCAAAACGGCCAAAAGACTCGCTATTTCATTTCTTAATGGCTACGAAAGACGGATTAGGAATACAGGTTATCCGAGGAAGTTGTGGAATAATTGTCCCTACAATATCTCAGATTTATTTTCCAATTTCGAGAAGTTTGGAGAAGTGGGTTCAATCCGCCTTTGGATCGGTTAAAGGATAATTGTCGACTTCGCTAAAGGATAATTATCGTCTTTACTATAAATAGCGGAAAATCATTTATTAATTCCCTCTATTGGATGTATGCATGAGTGGTGTTTGTTATATGCTTGATAGCATACGATAGTTGATTATTACCAACCTATGTTTTATTGGATAGCCCCCTTGCAGTGGCAGTGATCACCTTTCCCTTTCATCTTGTGAGGAGTCTGGGAGGTTCTATTAAGTCAGTCCCGAATGGTATACGGGATGGGCACTTCACCACTCCGATAGGGTACACGGGTAGTGAGCAGTTAGTACTCCAGTTGGCTATGGCACCCAGAGGCAGGAATGATACGTTCCTCGTGTGACATAGTTTCATATATATATATACTATTGAGTGTATGACTTTATATAAAGATGAGTAAAATGGGTAAATGTGCGATATCATGATTGAGTCTCTACTTTTCATAACTTCTGCTTGTGCTTGTGCTTTTGCATTATCTTATATATATGAATGGTTAGCTAACGGTTGTATACCGTGTTGTAGATGCTTTGCAGGATACGAGAGTTGTAGAGTGATCCGGCAAGGTGACTAGCTGAGGACTTCCGTACATAGGTGTTGCATGGGCTTTTGGGGATATTTGTACATGTTGGATATAATGTTGTTGTTTTACACTTGGGCTATGATTTTGTATACTCTTTTGTTATACAGTTACGTCGTTTTCTACATATCTTTTCTTTCCGTCGGTCCCTTGATGTAAGGTCCAGTGAAATAGTTGTCAAGTTACGGTCAGGATCCACTATGAGATCCTACCCCTTGTGACGCCCCGAGTCCCGTGATTTGGGGTGTTACAGAGTTAGTATCAGAGCCTTAGGTTGACAACAATCGCACTTGCAACCTTCAATAAAGGTCGGATAGACAAATAAACAGAATCATAAAGGGTCTGACGCTTCAAAAGGATTTTTTTAAAAATTATGTATACAGTGTTTTGGGATAGAATGTACGGGAAGTGGTCACCTTTGCCGTGGATCTCAACAGTATAGATATATATATATATATATATATATATATATATATATATATATATATATATATATATATATATATATATATATATACGTATTATAGATTATATGTGGACGTGTTCTATATATATATATATATATATCTATACATATGGCATATATATAGCCTTATAAATTAGGTGTGCATACCCCGCAGATAGCTCGGACTAGAGCGACTTCTGTTTTGGGCCAGGGTAGAGGCAAACCACCTCTTCCTCCGGTAGTGATAGGACAATGACGAGTTACCGCTGCTCATCCGCCAGTAGCGGAGGATGTCTATGAGGAGTTTATTGAGAGCATCGTTTCCGAGAATAGAAGTAGTGGATCTACGAGACAACGATAACAACGAGTCCAGTCAGATGAATCGGATCGTGTCTCTATGATGGTACAAAAGTTCCGGGCATACAACCGACGAGTGGAGGAGGCTGCTTGAGCAAGTAGACGTGGCCCGGATCAGCCAACAAAGGAGGGATCTTTTGCGATGTCCCAGAGAGCTACTCAGGTTCCAATTATGTTGGCACGTGTTGTTGAGAGTTATAGAGCACTAGAGGAGTATAGAGGAGCTCGACCGAACGCTTGGTTGAAGGTATTCCATTAGCTGGGAGTACACGTTCTTACAGGGAAGGTTCTTACATGGAAGGTATTCCATTAGCTCGACCAAACGCTTGGGTCCAGTTGCACCTTCTGAGGACCAACACGTGTATATGTTATCCTGCCGATTGAGGGAGAGTACACGTTCTTACATGGAAGGTTTCCATTGCGAGTCCCTGAAAGATTATTAGGACTCGACCTCAACTTATGAGTGTAAGCGGGCAAGTTAGAGGAGGACTTTTCAGACGGGACGGTTTGAGAAGAGACAGTGGACTGCACAAATTAGTAGTGTTGATGAAGCTTCAGGTTCTGGGCGGAGCTAGAGACGCCAAAGTTACCCCTCATCTACACCAGTTGTAGAGAAGGGACGACAATGTTTCATTTGTGGCGATCTTGGGCATATATAACCGGAGTGTGCGAGGCCGCCGGTGACTTGCTTCACCTGTGGTCATAGAGCTGCCTTTTGTAGGTAGAGTGGAGCTACATTGCAGCAGGGTTCTTCAACTGCTAGTGTGGCAAGAGGTGGGCAGAAGCCACCTCAGCAACAAATACAAGGACATCATAGAGTCCTAGAGGTCATGGTGGGAGTACCATTGACACTAGAGGAGCTCAAGGTAGAGTTTATGAGTTGAAGAGTGTAGAGGAGCCAACTGCACCGGCTTGCTATATGTACCATTCTGATTCATGGTCTACCAGTTAGAATTTTATATGAAACGGGTGCTACGCACTTATTTATTTCTTAAGTATGTGTTGAGCGTTTGGGACTAGCAACGATAGAGGGGATACCCTTTGTTATAGGTTTACCTAACGGTAGTAGGGTCAGAGGTAACCACGAGATACGTGATTGTCCCATTCGTTTAGGGACTCGTGTGCTGTTTGTAGACTTCTTTGTCATGCCATTGGTGCATGAGGAAGTCATTTTGGGCATGGATTGGATGTGTAGACATTGTGCTGTATTAGATGTAGGTAGGAGGACTGTGGCAGTCCCTCTACCGAGTTAGGTCAGATAGTGGTCTTCCGAGGTTGGCACCTTGGGAAGACGGGTTCTGTCATCAATGCGGTGCGGGTAGCGAGATTGATCTCTCAGGGTTGCGAGGCCTTTTGGTGTTATGCTATGAAAGATGGGGAGAGTCCAGCATTGGAGGATATTCCAGTGGTCTGTTAGTTTACAAATGTGTTTGTTGAGCGGTTAGTTTTCCACCTTAGAGGAGTGTGGACTTCGGGATCGAGTTAGAGCCTGGTACGAGACCGGTCTCGAAGGCCCCATATCGTATGGCGCCTGTCGAGATGTTGGAGCTGAAGAAGTAACTCGAGGAGTTGGTTGAGAAGGGCTTCATTTGCCCCAACGTATCCCCGTGGGGAGCACCTGTCCTCTTCGTGCGGAAGAAGGACGAATCGTTGAGATTGTGCAGCGATTACAAAGAGCTTAAGAAGGTGACCATCAAGAACAAGTATCCATTGCCTCGCATTAATGACTTGTTAGATACCTTCAGGGAGCAACTGTGTTCTCTAGGATCGACTTGGCTCGGGTTATCACCGGTTGAAGGTGAGAGAGTAGATATGCACAAGACGGCATTTCGGACCGTATATGGACACTACGAGTTTGTAGTGATGCTATTTGGGCTAACGAATGCCCCAACGGTCTTCATAGAGTTGATGAATAGCATCTTCGTCGACTTCCTAGATTAGTTTGTGGTGGTCTTCATAGACAATATCATGGTGTACTCTCGTAGCAGAGAGGAGCATGCAGGACATCTGAGGATTGTGATGTGAGTTTACAGGATAAAGAGTTGTACGCCAAGCTCTCTAAGTGCGAGTTTTGTATGCCAAAGGTAGCATTCTTGGGTCATATCGTTTCCGCCGAGGGAATCAAGGTCGATCCGGCGAAGATTGAGTCCATAGCAGCATGGACAAAACCGACGAATGTCAAAGAAGTGCGTAGCTTCTTTGGCCTATCCGGCTATTACATACGCTTTGTGGAGAGATTTTCTATGATTGTCCGTCCACTTACGAGTTTGTTGAGGAGGACTACCAGATTTGTATGGTCTGAGTAGTGTGCTCAGAATTTTGAGGATTTGAAGAGGCGTTTAACTTCTCCTCCTACCTTGGCAGAACTAGAGGGTACCGAGGGCTTTGTGGTATACGATTATGCATCCAATCTAGGCTTGGGATGTGTGGTGATGTAGAGGGGCAGAGTGATTGCATATGCGTCTAAATAGTTGAATACGTATGAGAAGAACTACCCGACTCATGATCTCGAGTTGGTAGCGGTAGTTCATGCTTTGAAGTTCTGGAGACATACTTGTATAGTGCTACATGTCAGATCTTCACAAACCATAAGAGTCTAAAGTATATTTTTACACAGCGGGAGTTGAATAACCGCCAGCGTAGGAGGCTCGAGTTGATCAAGGACTTTGACCTTGAGATTTTTTACCATCCAGGGAAGACGAATGTTGTCGTTGACGCTCTGAGCAAGAAGACCCCTTGAGAGAAGGCCATTGCGAGACTGACAGTTTAGCCTCAGCTACAAAGATCTAGCTTGGCTATAGTTGGACATCTAGTTCCGTGATGAGGATGCCCAATTGTACACTTTAGAGGTTCTACTTGATCTGTTCTGTGAGATCCAACATAAGCAAGGGACCTACCCGACCCTAATGAGAATTTGAGATAGGATGTCTCATGGTGAGGCACCACAGTTCTCTATAGGAGCAGACGGAGTGATGAGACGCCGCGACCGCGTCTGTGTACCCGTTGATGTGGAGCTGAGGACAAGTATTTTATAGGAGGCTCACTGTACACCTTACTCAGTACATCCAGGTACGAGTAATATATACCATGATGTGAGACAATCATATTGTTAGGGAGGGATAAAGACAATTTGTGGCACAGTATGCGACCTGTCAGCACGTCAAGATAGAGCATTGCAGACCTGAAGGTGAGCTCCATCCTTTGCCAATACGGTAGTGGAAGTGGGAGGACGTCTCCATGGACTTTGTGACCGGATTGAAGCCTAGTAGGAGTTTTGATGCTATTATGGTTCTGGTTGGTAGAGTTACAAAGACTACATGTTTCATCCCAATTCGGGAAACATGGGCAGTGAGCAGATTGAATAAGGAGTACACTAGCCAAATAGTGACACTCCATGGTGTACCGAGCACGATCGTCTCAGATCGAGATAGGCGATTTACCTGGAGGTTTTGGCAGCAAATTCATACTGCTTTGGGGATGAGTTTACACTTTAGGAATGTATTCCATCATCAGAGAAATGGTCAGTCATAGAAGATCATCCACACCCTGGAGGATATGCTACGAGCTTGTGTATTGGATTGGGGACAAGGGTGTACATATCATCTCCCACTAGTTTAGTTCTCACACAACAATAGCTGGCATGCAGCGATTTGGATGGCCCCATATGAGGAACTGTATGGGCATAGATGCCGTACACCGCTATACTGGGATGAGCCTAGCAGTGTTAGTTGTTTAGCTCCTGATCAAATTCAAGATGATATGCTCGAGTAGCGCTGATTAGAGAGAGGATGTTGGCTACATAGAGTCGCCAGAATTCATATGCAGATGAGAGCCGTTGACCTCTAGAGTTCAGAATTGAACCTCATGTGTGGCTGAGAGTATCTCCGACGCGAGGCGTCAGACGTTTTGGCATAAAGGGGAAGTTGATTCCCCGATATGTCGGTCCTTTTGAGATACTAGACAGAGTTGGGAGGGTAGCATACAGTTTGGCTTTGCCTCTATCATTAGAGGGTGTTCACCATGTGTTTCACGTGTCTCAACTGAGGGAGTATATACTAGATTTGAGACAAATTGTAAGTTATGATGATTTGGTTGTTGAGCCGGACAAGACTTTTGTTTAGCATCCGATTGTAGTCCTAGAGTGAGGTATGAGACGCCTGCGTTCGATGGGCATTCCCATGTTGAGGATACAATGGTCGAGATGAGGACCTAATGAGGCTACATGGAAAACTGAGGATAATATCCAAAGAAACTATCCAGAGTTTTATATGGAGATAGATGAACCTGGAGGATCGACGAGTAGATGTAAGAGCTATCTTGGTGAGTGTTATGATTATGTGATTTTGTGGTTTGATGTGTTTATGATTCCATGAACTTGTTGCCAGGCTAGGGTCAGGATCCACTGTGAGATCCTAGCCCAGTAGCTCCCCAACTTCCGCGGATTTGGAGTGTTACAATCATACACTTGGGAAAAAAATTATTACATAAAGGTCGTCCTAGTTTTGGTTTTGTTATTATAAAACATATCTAAACACACACACAACTACTCACACATCGATGCTAATAATAGGAAGCTAGCTAAGTAACTCCGGAGACTTACCTTGTCCCAAAGCTAAATCACACAACCGCTCTTGCTTCCCGTAGGAAGATGCTCACAGCCTGCTGACAACAAGGTACGTAATCAATAACTTCTCACGCTCTAGAAGTCTTTAGACTTCTCACTCTAATGATCTTTCTAAGATCATCCAAACTGCCAAGCTAGGATTACATCCTAAGACTCCACAATGCAATAATCTCACCAAGCTTATCTAAGGGAACCATAGCAACCCACTCTTCACTAGATCAACCTCAACAACCATGATAGCACACAATTAATCTAGGACAAACACATAATCATCATCCTCGAGTTTACAAGATCACTTCCAAGCTCTAAGAACTCCTAGGTTCACAACCGCTAAGTGGCATTCACAATTATCCTAGGTCAATCGTAGGCATGATACTAGCATAGATCAACCTCATAACGAATGAAGGAACGAAGAAGGGAAAAGAAGAGCCTATTGTTGAAGAAAGGCATGAGTGCGTACTGAAGGTCATCGCCCCCGCGGCACTGTTCACCCCCCCCTGCGGCTCCTAGCAAATCCTGGTGCTTCCCCCGCAGCACTGATCAGCCGCCCCCGCGTTCGAACTCCAGAAAGCTATTTTTTCGGTCTTCGGTTGTGCAACAGGGATCCAATGGCCACTAAACTAACCCCAAACGTGAATTAAAATTTGGGGCGTTACAAATCTTTGGATTCGCAGCTTGGAAATGGATTGACAACCCGTACTACTTCAACATTTGTGCTAGAGAGGTATATGGAGATTGTTTGTGAGATTATTCTAGCTTTTGATTTTCTTTTCTTTGGAACACAAGAACGGAACTTGTTATTGATTTTTATTCAATTTATGTTTTTTGAGAACGCCTTGCTTAGCAATTCTTGTGTTTCTTTTGGTTCGATTGATTGCATTCGGTTCTTGATTTGAATATGATGATTGTTGGCTAAAATGCTTGCGGTTCTAGGGTGATTAGTTGAAGGTTGTAATTTAGACGATGATAGTTTCACCTTTACAAAAAGATTGGACCCTGAGAGTTGTGTCTTTACCTTCACGGAGACGTTTCCCGAGATGTTCTTGAGAATCTCGGCTGAGATTTAACTCAGAATTATCCGAGATTTCCTTTGTCGTACCTTTCATGGTTTATGCTTATTTTGATTCAAGATTGCCTAAACCCTATCCTTGTTGAACTTTCATAACCTATACCCAAGCTTGGGAAGAGACTTAGCCGGTGATTTCCTTGCTTTGGTTGCCAAAGATGATGAGATCTATGTAATAAAAGTTTGTCCTTTATTAGGATCGAGTGTTCCTTCCTCTTGCCTTTGTGAGTTAACTTGAGACTTACCCGGTGATGGTAAATTCTATTTCCTTAGGCTGAGTGGTTGGTTTGAGCCTATCATTCCTTTCCCTTGAAACTTTGAGATTTAGCCGGTGATAAGTTTCTTTGGTTTGTAATAGCGGATAGTAAGACCTCCCCCATGATCTATCCCATTTTCGAAACACCTTTCCTTTGCAATCCCATCTCTGTCCATAGATCTTTTGAAGTCTTGAATCAAAAACCACAATTGGATACCTTGATCTCTAGAATTTGCGCTTTCCCCATTATTACATATATTCATATCCTCTCTTTTGTTGCTTTTGGTTATTGATATTTGCATAATGTCTTAGCTAGATTTCTTTTACTACTCGGTTTCACCAAGTCCATATGATCAACCCTGGAGTATTTGCCGTTACTACGATTGATCCGTACACTGCGGGTTCGCATATCGTTCAGACTTTTATTTTAGGTTATAAAATTTAAAGCCTTTTTGCACACACACTTCTGAGCGAGCATGTTTTTGGCACCGTTACGGGGGACTTGGCCTAGACCAAGTTTTGTATTTCAGTTGTCTAGCTTAGACTCTTTTGCTTTTGCTAGTAACCTTTTTCTTTGAGTAGTTTTCCTTGCAAGAATTCTCTTTTCCTTTTTAGGTTTATGCGAAGTACTCGCAACAATATAGAACTCGTTCCTCACAATCCGAAACAAAAAAGAACCATTCGTAGGAGGCTAAGAGAATCTAGTCAAAGAAGAATGAGTGAAGTAGACGCCCAAACTGCGTCGGAACGGGCGTTGGAACAAGTGAGGGCTGCAAACCAATGAGCACATGATGCGGAGAAACAAACACACCAAGGAGAGGAAGCAGCCCGCGAAATGGAAGAATCACTTCAAGTGCAATTGGACGAGTGGTATAACAACAACATGAGAAACCAGCTCCTTCAACGAGATGGGAACGTCCGCGTTGAAATCCCGCCTCCTATTGCAACCCACCCTCATCCACAAGGTGTGGCACCTCATCCTCCCCTGAGGAATGTTAGAGTTGATCCAATTTTGGAAGAGCCACAAACACTTGAACAAAGAATTTATCCAACACGATGGACCCGCGCTATCGAAATAGATTTCGGTACCCCAGCTGACCATGACTATGAGTTCCACGCCAATGTTATTACTATGATCTGCCAAAGTCAATTTGAAGGATCCGAAGGGGAGTCTCCTTATTTACATTTACAAAACTATGAAATTCTTATGGAGACATTGAGACCCGCTAGATTAGAAACTAACAATCATAAATTGCGAGGTTTTGCTTTTTCTTTTAAAGGCACGACACTAGCATGACTTCAATCTCTACCACATGGAAGAATAAACACATGGGAGGATATGACCTCAAAATTCCTTGTAAAATTCTTTTCACCATAAAAAATTGTTGAATTTATACGTAAACTTAATACTTTTGAAATGAAAGACAAGGAAAGCTTGTTCAAGTCTCGGGAGAGATTCATGGACCTTTTACTTGATTGTCCACATCACAGAATATCAAGAATAGAGTTTCTTGAGATCTACTACAAAGGATTTGATGAAGATGCACAATTCCGACTTCAATCCCTCTCCGGAGGTACTTTCATGGATAAGCGCGTTGATGATGCATGAGAGTTTGTTGAAAGGCAAGCCTGGTGCAAGAGAAATACTCATAAAGAAGAAGTGATGATAGACTCTGGCGACCCGGTATCCATGAGGTAAGTATTACTACCAACCGATATGCTAAAGTTGATACTCTTAAACATCAAATGAAAGAATTGCAGAAATCTAGAGCATCAGGACAAGTAAATTTACCACATAGGGAGCAAGACGTGAATTACACAGGTCGAGGAAATTATCAGGGAAATATCGAGGATCCGGGAACAACAATTATCACAACAGAAATACACAAAGAGGGGGAGGTTGTGTAACACCCCGAATCCGCAGGAATCGGGGCACAACGGGGCTTGGATCTCACAATGGATCCTTACCCTAGCCTGACTACAAGTTCGCTGGATCTTACAACCAAACACAAATAAATATAAAAACAAAATACACAAAATTGTACGATCTTATATCCAAACATATACAAAGTAACAACCGAGTACAAAACGGAAACAATAACATAAACATATGTGTACATAAACATCCCAAAAACCCACACATACTAATGTATTGTAGCCCTCGGTTGGTCAACCATTCCGATCACTTTGTAGTCTTCCTATATTGCAGAATTTCTATGACACGGTATAAAACACTTAGCTAATAATTCATGAATAAGAATAATAGCAATAACACATAAAACCTATCATCACATCACAGTATTATAATGCTCACACACATATCCATTTATTATCTTTATTACGTTATAACATTACTAATTCAACTTATTTTGTGACACGAGGAACACCCATAATCTTGTCTCTGTCCCCTTTGACAAAAGTTTGGAATTGGGGATCAAGCCTCCCCACCTGGAGTACCGGTCGTAGAGAATCTCCACACGATCGACGAGCTTCAGGCAAGTTGTCACGACCCGTTATAATACACTTGGGCCATTTAATATACATGTATCGTCGTCCTAGTCCGGTTAGGTTATCAATGCAACATTCATATGCACAAACACCACTATCACAATCACTCAAACCCACAAACGCTAGCTAAGTAAGCCCGAAGGACTTCCCTATCACAAGGTAGTCCTAAACAGTGGTCACGATTTCCCCTTGAGGAAACGATCAGTGCCTACATAAACATGGAACACAAATATCAATCACTATCCACGGGTTAGCAGATTCCACCTCCTAGTCTTCAAGATCTCGCAAGATCATACCCATAACACAGTCCGCAATATCAATATCATCAAAGATCATAACTATCAATCCATAAACTCAACATCTCACAATTCCTCAAACCTCTCAAGATATCATCTAATCGGCATTCCTCAATCTCAAGTCTAATCCTAATTTAATTAATTAACCTTCAATTAATTAAATTAATGTTTACCAGAATAACGTTTTGCCCGCAGAAAATTTCTAAACCCACCTGTCATTAAATTTCATCAAACAAACAACCCATAATCCCTATAATAATATAACAAGCATAAGGGAATTTTCAATTATCCATTTGACAAGCCTAAGGTCAATTTAGTCGAAATCGCAATACGGGAAACGAATAAATTCATTACTTATTCGTTACTAACCCGATTGACGATCCGAAAGAAGATTCAGAATCAAAACGATGCAGGCTACACTCGGATAGCTTCAAATTCAAAGGAATCGGAGCGGCGGAACCGGCCTAGTTACATATATACTCGACCATGCCTTCACTTGCTCGAAAATGTAGAAACTCGGTACCAAAATGAAGAGAATAAAGAGAGTAATCCAAAAAATTCAAACGAATTTGAAATCGGATGAGAAACGGATTGTAGATGTGATTTTGAAGGGTGAGAGAAATCAGAGCTTTTACGATGAAACGTGAAAGAAAATGAATTGTTTATTAATTGGAATAATAAATCTGAAATATTTTAGGGGTAATTATTCCGCAATTGCCTCGAAAAACGCATATTCCTATGCCGTCTTTCTTTGTAGCTAAGAAACAAAATAGCGAATATTTTGGTTGGTTTGCCTTTCCATGTTATTTCATATCTAGGACATGTCCTATGTCCTGATGATTTCTCTTCACTACATTTTTATTAATTGAAGCTCCCAAATTCTCTAAATAGCACCGGAGGCTAAAAATGGTTACCTAGGGAAAAAGTGAAAAATTTTCCCATAAGCCCAAAAATACCCCAGGTACATATCTGAAGGAATCATACTCATCACTTATGCACCCTTCGCGAGTTATGTGTCAATTACTGATTAACATAATCATCATTAATTAGAATTCGAAAATCCTATCTCTTACAGGTTGGACCCCGATCATACTCATCCCGGATTTTCATACACAAATCCGGATGGCGCATTGAATCCACCCGCATCATCTAGCAATGCTCCACCAGCAAAGACCCAAAATCGCCCACCGGAATTCAACCAACCCCCAAAGGATCCGACGGAGGCGATGTTGGAAAAAGTGCAAAGAGAGATGAAAGACGGCATAAATTCTATTTCTAAAGCTAAAAAAGAGTTGGAAAATCTAGTTATAAACAAGGCCGGAGAAGTTCCTAGAGATCAAGGAAGACTTCCTGGAAGGACTGAAAACGACCTGAAGGGGCAAGTGATGGCTATCAACACAAGAAGCGGAATAAAAACTAATGACCCATTGCCTAGAAGCGTTGAGAAAGGGAAGAAGCCAATGATTGATGAGGATACGGAACCAAGAAACAAGAAAAAGAAGAAAGAACCGGTCTATGTACCTTCTCCAGCATACAAACCACCTCTTCCTTTCCCACAATCTCACGCTAGAGCATGCCTCGACAAACACTTCGATAAATTCCTTGAACTTATGAGTAAACCGCATATTAATATTCCGTTCATGGATGCCATTGTAGGTATGCCCGCATACGGGAAGTTTTTATATGAAATGCTCTATGATAACTCAACTTTGATTATGATTTGTTTTATATAAATGATGGATAATTTAACCTTAAAAATACGGTTTTATAAACTAACAAATATCGATTATAGATCTATATTACATGTCTTGGTTTGTTTGTTAAAGTGTGAGTAGGTCTTGGATAGCATTTCAAGGGAAGAGCTCGACTAAGAGTTTTTATTACATCACACGAACACCTAAAATAACCAAGAAAGAAGATCTAGGAGAAGATCTTCAAAAGCCAACAAACCAAACAAGAAGATTGAGAAGATTTCGAATGAAGGCATTTGAAGATACGATCTATCCGACACAAAGATCTAGGAGAAGATCTCAGTTGAAGGAGTTTGAAGATAACATCTCCTCCGGCTTGAAAGAAGATCACGGTCAAGATTCATATATATATACAACGGCTTCCAAGTGAGAGAAGAGAAGATCTAGGGCTGAAGATCTCCAACAACTTTCAAGTACTTTGAAGGTTAAGATCTTTCAACTGCTACTTCTCAAACAACGTGAAAAGATTTCGCTCAACCAAGCAGCCGATTCTATAGAGAAATAAAGACGTTGCAACAGCTATGGGATAATGGCTAAAAGAAGATATCCATCGAAGACTAAAAACGAAGATGCCGGCTGAAGATGAAGATAGAGCTTACAAGTGAAAAGAAACCTTGTCTTACAAGCGATCATACAAGAGCTCCATTGGCATATCTATATAGTGTTATACTGGAGTGTGTTACTCTGCGAAATAACTAGGCTATTATATCTAGAATAGAGTTGACTAGATCGTTGCATTGACGCTACATTGGAGAGGCGACATATGAAGCCTTGTGCGATCTTGGAGCAAGTATGAGCATCATACCGCTTGCGTTATGTGAGAAAGTAGGGCTTATAACATCAAAACCCGTCAAGATGACACTCTAAATGGCGGATAGATAAATAACGCGCCCGGTGGGAATTCTCGAAGACATTCCCGTGTTGCTAGGTAAGTTCTACATTCCCATTGATTTTGTAGTTTGGGACATTCCTACACATAATCCGATTCCAATTATACTTGGAAGACCATTCCTTTTAACTTCCGGTTGCATGGTGGATTGCAAGAATGCAACACTCTCTTTCAACATAGGCGAAGAGATTATAGAGTTCTAGTTGGCAGCTATGGTAAAAGGGCCATCCCTTGGAGATGATATTTTCAATGTATATGACGAAAAGGAATCAAGGGAGGTAGTGAGTTCTATTTTGCAGAAGGATTCGCTACAAAGGGTTATAAGTATGAGCATTGTTGAAGATGGAATAGAGGGGGACTGTGATTCTGAAGTCCGAGCTTTAGATGAGTTGGAGGAAGCTCCTAATGGTGAATTTGAATAATTGAAGGATTGCACGAAAAATGCCAAAAATCTCGGTCAAGGACAGTAAATCTATGCCGAGATTTTAATTAATTCAAACGTGGAAAACTATGTCGATTGTCACAACGACCAAAATCTTGCCCGAGATTTTCAGGGAGAGGCCGAGATATTTAGAAATGTTGAAACTTCTCTGATACTCGTTTGAAGCATTCCCGGACGTCTCCCCACCCATTCTGCAACCAAGCAAGCATCCCGTGATGCTTCGGAAGGCCACATCACCTCAACAAAGGAGACTCCTACTTTCGAGTTAAAGCCTCTTCCTGCACACTTAAGATAGCATTTGTAGGTCCAAATTCTACATATCCGGTCATAGTCAGTGCTAGCTTAACCGAAGATGAACACAATAGACTAATGAATAAATTAAAACTACATAGGAAAGCTTTAGGCTACACTATTGATGATCTAGTTGGTAGCACACCTTTTGTATGCATGCATAAGATTTTGATAGAAGATAACAATAAACCTTCACGAGAATCACAAAGACAGTTAAATGTGATCATGAAAGAGGTTGTGAAGAAAGAAATCCTTATGTTACTTGACGCATGTATTATCTTCCCAATTTGTGATAGCAAGTGGGTGAGCCCTGTCCATGTAGTACCAAAGAAGGGAGGTATGACCGTTGTAACTAACAAAAACAACGAGTTAATTCCTACAAGAATAGTAACTGGATGGACGATGTGCATCGACTACAGAAAGCTGAAAATTGCAACGAGGAAGGACCACTTCCCTCTTCCTTTCATCGATTTGATACTCGAGAGTTTTGCACAACACTCACATTTCTGTAACTTGGATGGGTATAGCGGATTCTTCCTAATTCCCAACCATCCGGACGATCAGGAGAAGACCGCCTTTACGTGCCCTTGTCGTACATTTGCTTACAATAGAATGATGTTCGGACTTTGCAACGCACCGGCCATCTTCAAAAGATGCATGATGGCCATATTCTTCGAATATATCGAAATTATCATGGAGGTTTTTATGGATGACTTTTCTGTTTATGGCTCCTCTTTTGATAATTGTCTAGCTAACCTTGCTTTAGTTCTTCAAAGATGTGAAGACACTAACCTTGTCTTGAATTGGAAAAACTGTCACTTCATGGTTAACAAAGGCATTGCTTAATGCATTCGATCTCAAACCGCAACATTGAGGTTGATAGGGCGATGATATAACCATCGAGAAGCTACCTCCACCCTCATCGATAAAAGGGGTGAGAAGTTTTTGTGGTCATACAGGATTTTATAGAAGGTTTATAAAAGACTTTTCTAAGATTATTAAACCATTGACTAACCTACTGATGAAGGATGTGGTTTTTGAATTTTCAAGGGATTGTCTAGATCCCTTTTTTAGGATAAAGAAAGCTTTTGTAACACTCCAAATCCACGGGACTCAAGATGCTACGGGCGGAGACCTCACAATGGATCTCGACCCTTAGCCTGATATCAAGAATACATAAAGGAAGGAAAAACATTATCCATCTATACAACCACACCAACAATACACAATATAAAACAACAAAACACGGACTTAAATGCCCAAAACTCGACCTACGATGTACTGAACCCCGGCTGCCCACTCCTCCAGATCACTCAGCCACACCTAACCTACACATCAGGTACACCAATCGATATAAAACTGTTAGCTCACATTCTAGGCATTCTAAAGGTAGCAAGGGAAGACACACACACATAAGAACACATAACACACATCATGCTCATAAATATACAATCCGATTCTTATCCCCTTTTAAGTCATTCCGTTACTATTTCAATTCGTACCAAAGTATAACACGAGATTCTTATAACTCTCTCCTCTGTCCCTGTGTAACTAGCAGGAGTGATGCGGAGCTCAACCCGTATACCATGTGGAGTGGTGAAGAAGCCCACTCGTATACCATGTATGGCCTAATCGCAGAGAACCTCCGAGTCTCCCTCGGGAGCTGGGCAGTGATGTCACCGCCCGATAATAATAAACAATGGGCCAACTATATATATATATATATATCAAAGTTAACCTAATCCCGTTTTCATGATTATAAACAAGCTTAAGCACACACCACCGTCACTCATCCAAATATTGCATAAAAGCTAGCTAAGTAAGTCCGAAGACTTACCTCGCCCAACGATCAATTGAATCAAAGCCTGTTCAACACAAGGCATGATAAATAATAACACTCTCGCGTGCTAGAAGTCCTTAGAGTTCTAGTACCAACGCTCTTGCAAGATAAAAAACCGAAGCACAATATAGGATATGCTCGTCCTAATCTTCACAACCTCAAACGATGTGTAATCACAACTATCAAAGCCTCACAAGCCTCACAAGGTCAACCATACACTAATAACATGATAAGCAACTTAAATTTCATCACTGATCAAGTCTAAGAACATCGATAACTTCAAATACTCATCTTAGGTCAAAGGCCATTACATGGCATTCACAACTACCCTAGGTCTATCCTAGGCATAATACTAACATGAAAGAATCTCGCAACTAAGGAAATAACCAAAGAAGAAGGGAAAAGAAGATCCTACTGTTGAAGAAATGCAGCGGCGGAAACGAAAGGCGCGACTGCATGCTGAAGGTAACGGCCCCCGCGGTGCCAAACATTCATGACTCCGCCCCTGCGGTTGGCTAAGTTCCGCCCCTGTGGCCCTGGTTCCGACCCCGCGGTAGAACTCTAGAAACAACATTTTCTTCGTCTTCAACTATGGATCTTGAACTTCTATGGATTCCTTATCTAGTTGGGTCTTTTCAAAACTTCAACCAGAATATCTAGGCTCTCCTCCATTACCTAATCGTGCTAGGAAGACAAGCATGTAAATGAATCAAGAGCCACCTTCTTCCAAAGCTCTAACCATAACAATGGAGGAAAGAGAAGAAGAGAAGGGAAAGGGAGCTATGAAGAAGGAGGGAAGGAGGAGGAGGAGACGTACCAAGCTGGATCTACAACTTCTCCACTGCTGGCCACACCCAAGAATATTTAAGGGAGAGGAGAAGAGAGAAACAAGCAAAGGAGAGGAAGTGTAGGAATGAAAGGAACTTGAAAGAGTAGAGAAGGGATGAGGGAAAGGCTGATCTTCCTTTTAGGGGAACCAAGGGGTCATCAGCCCACAAGACTCTCCTTTGGATAAGGAACGAGAGGTCAAAAGATTAAAACGGGAAAACGAAGGGTCATAATGGAAAGCCTGAGCCGCGCTTGCGGGAAAGTTGACAAACTGCTCAACAACCAGAATAAAAATTCTTGATGTTACAAGTGATCCCCCTAGAAACAAGTTTCGTCCCGAAACTTTGATAATACAGAACTTTCGGGAACAACTACCACGGTAACCAATCAAAAGCCGTAAACGTGCCAACTCTCTACTCGATAACCACAACACACTTGTATAACCACGCCAAGACCTTGCAAGGCCAACATACATAGTCACATGACCCGCATAACGCATACCAAGTCACAATCTTACCGATCACACAACACATTCCCACTCAGGGCACAAAACACATAAACTCGCGCATGCACATAAAATCTTACCCATCGGCTATATCAAAGCAACCAACTCATCATAAACTCGACCAAAGATATTATCCCATGTCCTCCTGGTAGCCTTATCGGTTCCTCGTTTGCCACTAGATCAACACGACTAATATGACAACTCGAGTTATACATGTACTCCTTCGACTAACACAAGAAACATTGGGTAAACAACATCCACTCTTGATGGCAACACCAATCTGTAAATCACATCCTACTTGTGCACATCTCTCAAAAAGGTTTGTAAAACAAAAATTCAACCTCTTTAAAAGACAAACATTTGGACCGCCGCTACTCGAGCGAGGTTATCCCCTAACCGCTTAGGATATCCCTACATATACTATCAAATTACGATACCACGGTGTACTATACTCTCATCCATCAAATGCCTCCGAAGGCCATCACAAACAACTCATCTCGACTAACATAATACGAAAGTTCGATCAAAGGGAAGTGTTCGGATTACACTTGTTCTCGAGATGATACGTCCATCTCAATCCGATAAACAACTCATCCCGACAAACAACTCATCCCGTAACCTCTCAGTCTTGAAAAGCCCTCTCTAATTGACAATATGTCTGAGAAAGAAAACTATCATGAAAGACAATTGTGTCTCACTAGTGCAGTGCCTTGAGCCTCTTGCTTTTGCCGGTGTGTGTCCAGGACATACCTAGTTTGTATGTGTCCTTCCTTCCTTTCCTTTGGCCTTGGCTTTAGTTATATCTAGGCTAGTATGGTTGAGGATGAGCTTGATGAGTTGTATGTTGGGTTTGTGCCACAGGGACTTGTATGTATGTTGAGGATTTTGATGTTTAGATGTGAGTTTTAGTTGGTTATGGTTATGAGGTGTAGCCGATACGTCTCCTAGCCTTTGCAGCGTTTGATATCGTGTGTGCCTTGCTTATGCAGGCGCTGATTATTTCCTCAAGGGTATAATGTGACGTGGTACAGGTTTACTAGAGTTTCAGGTTTGTCCATTGGACTTACTTAGCGTGCAGTTGTGGATTTGAGTGATTGTAATGATTGTGAGTGTGTGTTCATATGTGTGTTGCATTTATTACCTAAACAGGACTAGGATTTGCCACCTTATTACCTTAATTTGCGCAAGTGTATTATAACCGGGCGGTGACCACTTGCCAAAGCTCAGCGACAGTGGAGGAGGTGCTCGGAAGCTAGTAGCTCAAGGGGAGGTAGATCCCCATGCAACACCTGATTTACAGGGGGAAGAGCCGGGGATCTGTAGGTTCCTCATGTCACAAAATAAGTTGAATTAGTAATGGAATAACTTAAGTAAAGATAATAAACGGATGTTTGTGTGGAATTACATATTTATATGTGTTGATATGTGTATGTGTTATTACTTCATTTTTATTCATTTGTGTTAGCTAACGGTTTATACCGTGTTGTAGATGATCTGCAACTTAAGAAGAATATAGAGTGAGCCAGATAGGTGATCAACGAGGGCTTCCGTACACTAGGTTGTTCGTGGGATATGGGATGTTTTGTGCTTGGATGTTTATGGTTGCCATTTTGTACTCTATTGTGATGTTGTAAACCTTTTGATGTATATGTTGTACAGTTTCATGTATTTGGTTTTAATATATCTGTACGTTGTTGTAAGATTCAGTAAACTTGTTGTCAGGCTAGGGTCAGGATCCATTGTGAGATCCTAACCCATGTGACGCCCCGAGTCCTTTGGAGTTGGGGTGTTACAAAGTTGGTATCAAAGCCTTAGGTTAAAAACAGTGGCACTTGCAATCTGCAATAAAGGTAGAGTAGATAAATAAACAGAACCCGAAAGGTGTTTGACTTTTGAAAAGGATTTTGGTTTTGAAAAGAGTATAGTGTTTTGGGATATTGTGTACGGAAAGCCATCACCCTTTTGAGGATCTCCACAGTATATATATACATATATATATATATATATATATATATATATATACTTATTATGTGATGCTATGATTATATGGATGCTGGATTGAGTATTATATATATCTATACATATGGCATATATATGGCCTTATAAGTTAGGTGTGCATACCACGCGGATGGCTCAGGCTAGAGCGAGATCAGTAGTTGGACAAGGTCAAGGCAGACCACCTCTTCCTCCAGTAGTGATAGGTCAGGGACCAGTTGTTAATCCGCCCATAGCAGAAGAGGTACATGAGGAGGTAGCTGAGAGCGTCGTTTCTGAGACTAGGAGCGGTGATATTAGAGACAACGATCACAGCGAGTCCAATCATATGACTCAGATCATGTCTCTATGAGGGTACCAGAGTTCCATACATACAACAGACGAGTTGAGGATGTTGCTAGAGCAGGTAGACGTGCACCGGATTTGCCAACACAAGTGGGATCTTCTGAGTTATCCTAGGCAGCTACTCAGGTACTAGTTACTCCAACAAGTGCTGCTAAGGTTGCTAGAGCTCGAGACGAGTATAGAGGGACTCAACCAAACACTTGGCTGAAGGTATTTCATCAGTTTGGCGTAGCTTCTTTCTCTAGGAAAGTGGGATTGGAGATTGAGGTTCGGATTTGTCATGTAGACTCAACCCTTGAGTCTATCAAATGTCTAGAGTATAGACGGATAGAGTTAGTTGAGACTCTATTCTATGAGCTATCTCATCAGTGGTGGAGGACTATGCGAGCCCGAGCCACCGGTGATGACCAGATGACAAGTATGATCACAAAGCGTTTCTGCCCTGCCTCACTGAGGAGGGAGAACTGCAGGACTTTGTTGAGGAAGGCTTCGAGGATGTGCCGAAAGTCGATGCCATCAATCGTTTTCAAATAGAGGTGGCATTACTGTGTCCAGTTGCATCTTTTGAGTACCATCACGTGTATCTGTTCTCCTGTCGATTGAGGGAGAGTAAACGTTCTTATATGGCGGGATTTCATTGGTAGTCTTTGACAAAATACCAGGACATAGCCTCACCTTACGAGCGTGAGCGGGCTAGCCAGATGAGGACTTCTCAAAGAGGACGGTTTGAGAAGAGATAGCCTACAGGATAGACTGGTGCAGGAGCATCTAGATACGGGCAAGGCCAGACTCAGGTCCGGTCGAGTTATCTAGTGTTTGCACAAACTTCTTAGAGAGGCCGATAGTGTGACAACTGCGGAGAGTATGACAACAGGTCTGATCGAGTTATCGAGTTATCTAGTGTCTGCACAGACTTCTCTTGCGGGAAGCCAAGACATCGGGCTACGTTTTTCCATCAGGGCAAGGCGTCATGAAAACAGGGTTCTTCCCCTGCTAGTTTAGAAGGAGGTGGGTGAAGACCGCCTCGGCACTAGACCCACGGACAACAAAGAGTCCCGGACCGTCCTACGACTCAAGGTTCTTCTCCAGGACCGAGTAGAGGAAGAGGTAGAGATGGTAGTTCCAATGACACTAGAGGAGCTCGAGGTGGAGCTTTTTAAGCTGAGGATTGCTAAGGAGCCGCTAGCACCAACTACTACAGGTACCACTCTGATTCCTGGGTTACATGTTAGAGTTTTGTTTGATATGGGTGCGACACACTCTTTCATATCTGATGCATCTGTGGATTGACTGACCTTAGATACATTAGATGGTAGACATTTCTTGATAGGCTTACCAGATGGGGGTCAAGTTAGAGGTACCCGAGAGGTACACGGTTGTCCTATACATTTAGGAAACCGTGATTTGGTTGTGGACTTCTTTGTCATGGCGTTGGTGCATGAGGAAGTCATTCTTGGTATGGATAGGATGGATAGAGATCATGTTGTATTAGATGTAGGTAGGAGGACCGTGATGGTCTCTACCGAGTTGGGCCAGATCGAGGTCGTTCGAGGTTGAGACCTTGGGAAGACGGTTATGGTTATTAATGTAGTACGAGCAGCGAGATTGATTGCACAAGGTTGCGAGGCCTTCTAGTGTTATGCCATGAAGGAGGGCGAGAGCCTGACATTGGAGGACATTCTAGTGGTCTATGGGTTTTTGGATGTGTTTGCTGAGCCATCCAATTTGCTGCCTCAAAAGAGCATAGACTACGGTATCGAGTTAGAGCCTGGTACAAAACCGATCTCGAAGGCCCCATACAGTATGACGCATATCGATGACTTGTAGAGGGATTCTTTGAGATAGCCCGTCCGCTTACCAACTTGTTGAAGAAGACTATCAGATTTGTATGGTCTGTACAGTGTACCTAGAGTTTTGAGGAGTTGAATAGGCGTTTGACTTCCGCTCTTATCTTGGCACAACCAGATGGTACTAACGATTTTGTGGTATATAGTGATGCATTCAAGCTAGGCTTGGGATATGTGTTGATGCAGAGAGGAAGAGTTATTGCATATGCGTGTAGACAGTTGAAGACGTACGAGGAAAACTACCCGACTCATGATCTAAAGTTGAAAGCGGTAGTTCATGCTTTGATGATCTGGAGACATTACTTGTATGGTGCAACATGTCAAATCTTCACAGACCATAAGAGTTTGAAGTATGTTTTCACGCAGCGGGAATTTGATAACCGCCAGCGTAGATGGGTCGAATTTTGTCGCCGAGGCCTTGAGCTGGAAGACGCCTCGAGAGAAGGCGATTGCGAGATTGACAATTCAGCCTCGGCTTCAGAGGGATCTAGCATGGCTAGAGATGGACATCCAGTTTCCTGATGAGGATGCCCAGTTGAGCACTTTAGAGGTGCTACCTGATTTGTTGGGTGAGATCCAACAGAAGCAGGGGACCTTCCTTACGCTGATGATGATGATAAGAGATAGGATGTCTGGTGGTGAGGTACCATAATTCTCCATAGGAGTAGATGGAGTAATGAGATGCCTCGACCGCGTTTGGGTACCATTGATGGAGTTTTTGAGCTAAGAAGTGCTGAGGAGCCGCCATCATCAGCTGCTACAGGTACCATTCTGATTCATAGTGTACATGTTAGAGTTTTGTTTGATACGGGTGCGACGCACTCTTTCATATCTGATGTGTGTGTGGATAGACTAACCTTAGATACAGTAGAGGATAGACCTTGCTTGATAGTGTTACCAGATGGGGTTCTGGTTAGAGGTACTTGAGAGTTACACGGTTTTCAAATACCTTTAGGAAAACGTGATTTGGTTGTGGACTTATTTGGCATGCCGTTGGTTCATGAGGAAGTCATTCTTGGTATGGATTGGATGGATAGAGATCAGGTTGTGTTAGATGTAGGTAGTTGGATCGTGATGGTCTCTGCCGAGTTGGGCCACATCAAGGTCTTTTGAGGTTGGGACCTTGGGAAGACGGGTATGATTATTAGTACAATACAAGTAGCGAGATTGATTGAACAGGGTTGCGTAACCTTTTGGTGTAATGCCATGAAGGAGGGCGAGAGCCCCGTATTGGAGGACAATCTAGTGGTCTGTGAGTTTTTGGATGTGTTTATTAATCCATCCAGTTTGCCGCCTCAGAGGATCGTAGACTTCGGTATCGAGTTAGAGCCTCGTACGAGACAGATCTCGAAGGCCCCACACTGTATGACGCCTATCGAGTTGTTAGAGTTGAAGAAACAACTCGAGGAGTTGGCTGAGAAGGGCTTCATTCACCCTTGCGTATCCCCGTGGGGAGCACCTGTCCTCTTCCTATAAAAGAAGGACATATCGTCGAGATTGTGCGTCGACTACACATACCTGAACAAGGTGACCATCAAGAAGAAGTATCGATTACGTGGCATTAATGACTTGTTAGATCAATTTCAAGGAGTGGATGTGTTCTCCAAGAATGACATGCACGAGGGATATCACCAATTGAGGGTGAGAGAGCAAGATGTGCATAAGACGGCATTTCGGACTTGGAATAGCCACTTTGAGTTTGTAGTTATGCCATTCGGGCTCACAAACGCACCCACCATCTTTATGGAGTGGATGAATGGCATATTCATCGACTTTCTTGATCAGTTTGTGGTTGTCTTTATAGATGACATCCTGGTGTACTTTCGTAGCAGACAAGAACATGCAGGCCATCTATCGACAATAATGCAGGGATTGTAGGATAGAGTATTGTACGCCAAGTTCACTAAGTACGAGTTTTGGATGCCAGAGGTAGTACTTCTAGGTCATGTTGTCTCCGCCGATAGGGGCAAGACTGATCCGGCGAAGATAGAGTCAGTTGCAGCATGGAAGACACCGACGAATGTCAAGAAAGTGTGTAGCTTTCTCGGCTTAGCCGGTTATTACCCATGTTTTGTGGAGGGATTAAATGTGATTGCCCGTCCATATACCAGCCTGTTGAGGAAGACTACCAGATTTGTATGGTCTGAGTAGTGTGCCCAGAGTTTTGAGGAGTTGAAGAGGCGTTTGACTTCGGCTCCTATCTTGGCACAACAAGAGGGTACTGAGGATTTTGTTGTATATAGTGATGTATCTAAGCTGAGCTTGGGATGTGTGTTGATGCAGAGAGGCAAATTTATTGCATATGCGTCTAGACAGTTGAAGACATACGTTGTGAACTACCCGATTAATGATCTGGAGTTGCAAGCGCAGTTCATGCTTTGAAGATCTAGAGGCATTACCTGTATGGTGCTACATGTCAGATCTTCACAGACCATAAGAGTTTGAAGTATATTTCCATGCAACGGGAATTGAATAACCGCCAGCATAGCTGGGTCGATTTGATCAAGAAATTTGACCTTGAGATTTTGTACCATCCAGGGAAGGCGAATATTGCCGCCGAAGCCTTGAGTAGGAAGACGCCTCGAGAGAAGGCGATTGCGAGATTGAAAATTCAGCCTCAGCTTCAAAGGGATGTTGCATAGCTAGAGATGGACATCTAATTTCCTGATGAGGGTGCCCAATTGAGCACTTTACAGGTGCTACCTGATTTGTTGGGTGAGATACAATAGAAGCAAGGGACCTGCCCGACGGTGATGACGATAAGAGATAGGATGTCTCGTGGTGAGGCACCATATCTGATGCATGTGTGGATAGACTAACCTTAGATACAGTACATGGTAGACCTTTTTTGACAGGGTTGCCAGATGGGGGTCAGGTAAGAGGTACCCGAGAGGTACACGGTTTTCTAATACATTTAAGAAAGCATGATTTGGTTGTGGACTTCTTTTTCATGCCGTTGGTGCATGAGGAAGTCATTCTTCGTATGGATTGGATGGATAGAGATCATGTTGTGTTTGATGTAGATAGGAAGATCATGACGGTCTCTACCGAGTTGGCCCAGATCGAGGTCTTCCGAGGTTAGGGCCATGGAAAGATGGGTATGTTTATCAATGAAATACGAGCAGCGAGATTGATTCCATAGGGTTACGAGACCTTGTAATGTTATGCCATGGAAGAGGGCTAGAGCCCCGCATTGGAGGAAATTCTAGTGGCCTGTGAGTTTTTGGATGTGTTTGCTGAGCCATCGAGTTTGCCGCCTTAGAGGAGCATAGACTTCGGTATTGAGTTAGAGCCTTATAGGAGACCGATCTCGAAGGCCCCATACCGTATGGCTCCTATCGTGTTGTTAGAGATAAAGAAACAACTCGAGGAGTAGCTGAGAAGAGCTTCATCCGCCCTAGCATATCCCCGTGGGGAGCATCTGTCCTCTTTGTACGAAAGAAGGACGGATCGTTGAGATTGTGCTTCGACTACAAAGAGTTGAACAAGGTGACCATCAAGAACAAGTCTCCATTACCACGCATTGATGACTTGTTAGATCAATTTCAAGGAGCGATTGTTTTCTCCAGGATCGACTTGTGCTCGGGTTATCACCAGCTCAGGGTGAGAGAGCAGGATGTGTATAACACGGCATTTCGGACTCGGTATAGCCACTACGAGTTTGTAGTGATGCCATTCGGGCTCACGAATACGCCCGCCTTCTTTATGGAGTTGATGAATGGCATATTCATTGACTTTCTAGATCAGTTTGTGGTGGTCTTCATAAACGACATACTAGTCTACTCTCGTAGCAGAGAGGAACATGCAGGACATTTACGGAAATAATGCAGGTATTGCGGGATAGAGTATTGTACGCCAAATTCTCTATGTGCGAGTTTTGGATGCTAGAGGAAGCATTTTTGGGTCATGTTGTCTCCGCCGATGGGATCAAGGTTGATCCGTCAAAGATAGAGTCAGTTGTAGGATGGACGACACCGAGGAACGTAAAGGAAGTGCGTGGCCTTCTTGGATTAGCCGGTTATTACCGATGCTTTGTTGAAGGATTCTCTATGATTGCCCATCCACTTACCAGGCTGTTGAGGAAGACTACCAGATTTGTATAGTTTGAGCAGTGTGCCCAGAGTTTTGAGGAGTTGAAGAGGCTTTTGACTTCGGCTCATCTCTTGGCAGAGCTAGAGGGTACTGAGGATTTTGTGGTATATAGTGATGCATCCAAGCAAGGCTTGGGATGTGTGTTGATGCAGAGAGGTAGAGTTATTGCATATGCGTCTAGATAGTTGAAGACGTATGAGGAGAACTACCCGACTCATGATCTTGAGTATTCATGCTTTGTAGATCCGGAGACATTACATGTATGGTGTTACATGTAAGATCTTCACAGACCATAAGAGTTTGAAATATATTTCCACGCAGGGAGAATTGAATAACCGCCAACGTAGATGGGTCTAGTTGATCAAGGACTTTGACCTTGAGATTCTGTACCATCCAGGGAAGGTGAATCTTGTTGCCGAAGCCCTGAGTACGAAGACGCCTCGAGAGAAGGCGATTGCAAGATTGACAGTTCAGCCTTTCCTTCAGAGGGATCTTGAATGGCTAGAGATGGACATCTAGTTTACTTATAAGGATGCCCAGTCTAGCACTTTAGAAGTTCTACCTGATCTGTTGGGTGAGATCGAACAGAAGCAGGGGACCTGCCAGACGCTAATGAGGATACGAGATAGGATGTCTCGTGGTGAGGCACCACAATTCTCCTTAGGAGTAGATGGAGTGATGAGAAACCACGACTGCGTTTATGTACTGTTGATGGAGTTTTTTAGCTAAGGAGTGTTTAGGAGCCGCCAACACTAGCTGCTACAGGTACCATTCTGATTCATGGTATACTTGTTAGAGTTTTGTTTGATACGGGTGCGACACACTCTTTTATATCTGATGCATGTGTGGATAGACTAACCTTATATACAGTAGAGGGTAGACCTTTCTTGACAGGGTTACCAGATGGGGTTCATGTTAGAGGTATCCGAGAGGTACACGGTTTTCCTATAGATTTAGGAAACCGTGATTTGGTTGTGGACTTCTTTGTTATGCCGTTGGTAAATGAGGAAGTCATTCTTGGTATGGATTGGATTGATAGAGCTCATGTTGTGTTTGATGTAGGGAGGAGGACCGTGACGGTCTCTACAGGGTTGCGAAGCCTTCTTGTGTTATGCCATGAAGGAGGGCGAAAGCCCTGCATTGGAGGACATTCCAGTGGTCTGTGAGTTTTTGGATGTGTTTGTGGAGCCATCTAGTTTGCCGCCTTAGAGGAGCGTAGACTTCGGTATCAAGTTAGAGCCTTGTACGAGACCGATCTCGAAGGCCCCATACCACATGACGCCTATCGAGTTCTTAGAGATGATGAAACAACTCGAGGAGTTGGTTGAGAACAGATTCATCCGCCCTAGCGTATCCCCGTGGGGAGCACATGTCCTCTTCGTACGAAAGAAGGACAGTTCATTGAGATTGTGCATCGTGAATAGAGAGCTGAACAAGGTGACCATCATGAAAAAGTATCCATTACCTGGCATTGATGACTTGTTGATCATTTTCAGGGAGCGACTGTTGTCTCCAGGATCGAATTGCGCTCTTGTTATCACCAGCTGAGGGTGATAGAGCAAGATATGCATAAGACGGCATTTCAGACTCGGTATGGCCACTACGAGTTTCTAGTTATGCCATTCGGGCTCACGAATGCGCCCTCTGTATTTATGGAGTTGATGAGTGGCATATTCATCGACTTTCTGGATCATTTTGTTGTGGTCTTCATAGACGACATCCTGTTGTACTCTCGTAGCAGAGAGGAACATGCAGGACATCTACAGACAATGCTGCAGGTATTGCGGGATAGAGAATTGTACGCAAAGTTCTCTAAGTGCGAGTTTTGGATGCCAGAGGTCGCATTTCTAGATCATGTTGTCTCCGCCGATGGGATCATGGTTGATCCGGCGAAGATAGTGTGAGTTGCAGCATGGACGACACCGACGAACATCAAGGAAGTGCGTAGCTTTCTTGGCCGGATATTACCGACGCTTTATGGATGGATTCTCTGTGATTGCCCGTCCACTTACCAGCCTGTTGAGGAAGAGTACCAGATTTGTATGCTCTGAGCAGTGTGCCTAGAGTTTTGAGGACTAGAAGAGGATTTTGACTTCGGCTCATCTCTTGGCATAGCTAGAGGGTACTGAGGATTTTGTGGTATATAGTGATGTATCCAAGATAGGCTTGGGATGTGTGTTGATGTAGAGAGGCACAGTTATTGCATATGCATCTGGAGAGTTAAAGACGTATAAGGAAAACTACTTGACTCATGATCTGGATTTGCAAGCGGTTGTTCATGCTTTGAAGATCTAGAGACATTACCTGTATGGTGCTAAATTTCAGATCTTCAAAGATCATAAGAGTTTGAAGTACGTTTCCACGCAAAGGGAATTGAATAACCGACAGTGTAGATGGGTCGAGCTGATCAAGGACTTTGATCTTAAGATTCTGTACCATCCTGGGAAGGCGAATATTGTCACAAAAGCCCTGAGCAGGAAGAGGCCTCGAGAAAAGGCGATTGCGAGATTGATAGTTCAGCCTCATTTTCAAAGGGATCTAGCATGGCTAGAGATGGACATCCAATTTCCTAATGAGAATGCCCAGTTAAGCACTTTAGAGGTTCTACCTGATCTGTTGGTTGAGATCCAAGGGAAGCAGGGGACCTGCCTTACGCTGATAAGGATACGAGATAGGATGTCTCATTGTGAGGCACCACCATTCTCCATAGGAGCAGATAGAGTGATGAGACGCCGCGACCACGTTTGTGTACCGCTGGTGGAGTTTGTGAGCTGAGGAGTGCTTAGGAGCGGCCGGCACCACCTTCTACAGGTACCATTTTGATTCAAGGTGTGCATGTTAGAGTTTTGTTTTATACAAGTGCGACGCACTCTTCCATATCTGATGCATGTGTGGATAGACTTACCTTAGATATAGTAGAGGATAGACCTTTCTTGATAGGGTTACAAAATGGGGGTCAGGTTAGAGGTACACGGTTTTGTCATGCCGTTGGTAAATGAGGAAGTCATTCTTGGTATGGATTGGATTGATAGAGATCATGATGTGTTGGATGTTGGTAGGAGGACCGTGACGGTCTCTACCGAGTTGGGCAAGATCGAGGTCTTCCGAGTTTGGAACCTTTGGAAGACGGATATGGGTATTAGTGCAATACGGGTAGTGAGATTGATTGCATAGGGTTGCGAAGCCTTCTTGTGTTATGCCATGAAAGTGGGCGAAAGCCTCGTATTGGACGATATTCTAGTGGTCTGTGAGTTTTTTGATGTGTTTGTTGAGCCATCTAGTTTTCCGCCTCAAAGGAGCGTAAACTTTGGTATCGAGTTAGAGCCTGGTACGAGACCGATCTCGAAGCCCCATACCGCATTGCGCCTATCGAGTTGTTAGAGTTGATGAAACAACTCGAGGATTTGGCTGAGAAGGGCTTCATCCGCCCTAGCGTATCCCCGTGGGGACGTACGAAAGAAGGACGGTTTGTTCAGATTGTGCAGCGACAACAGAGAGTTTAACAAGGTGACCATCAAGAACAAGTATCCAATACCTTGCATTGAATAATTGTTGATCAGTTTCAGGGAGCGATTGTGTTGTTTAGGATCGAGTTGCGCTCTGGTTATCACCAACTAAGGGTGAGAGAGCAAGATGTGCATAAGACGGCATTTCGGACTCGGTATGGCCTCTACGAGTTTGTAGTTATGCCATTCGGGCTCACGAATGGACCCGCCGTCTTTATGGAGTGGATGAGTGGCATATTCATCGACTTTCTCGATCATTTTGTGGTGGTCTTCATAGACGACATCCTGGTGTACTCTCATAGTAGAGAGGAACATGCCGGACATCTACGGATAGTGATGCATGTATTGCGGGATAGAGAATTGTACGCCAAGCTCTCTAAGTGCGAGTTTTGGATGCCAGTGGTAGTATTTCTATGTCATGTTGTCTCCGCCGATGGGATCATGGTTGATCCGGAGAAGATAGAGTGAGTTGCAGCATGAATGACACCGACGAGTGTCAAGGAAGTGCGTAGCTTTCTTGGCTTAGTCAGTTATTACAGACGCTTTGTGGATGGATTATCTATGATTGCCCGTCCACTTACCAGCCTTTTGAGGAAGACTACCAGATTTGTATGCTCTTAGCAGTGTGATTAGAGTTTTGAGGAGTTGAAGAGGCGTTTGACTTCTGCTGTTATCTTGGCAAAGCTAGTGGGTACTTAGGATTTTGTAGTATAGAGTGATGCATCCAAGCTAGGCTTGGGATGTATGGTGCAACATGTTAGATCTTCGTAGACAATAAGAGTTTGAAGTATATTTCCACGCAGCGGGAATTGAATAACCGCCAACGTCCATGGGTCGAGTTAATCAAGGACTTTCACCTTGAGTTTCTGTACCATCCAGGGAAGGCGAATGTTGTCGCCGACGCCCTAAGCAGGAAGCCGCCTCTAGAGAAGGCGATTGCGAGATTGACAGATCAGCCTCAACTTCAGAGGGACCTGCATGGCTAGAGATGGACATCCAGTTTTCTGATGAGGATGCCCACTTGAGCACTTTAGAGGTTCTACCTGATCTATTGGGTGAGATCCAACAAAAGTAGGGGACCTGCCCGACACTGATGAGGATACGACATAGGATGTCTCATGGTGAGGCACCACAATTCTTCATAGGCGCAAATGGAGTAATGAAACGCCACTACCCGCGTTTGTGTATGGCTGAAGCGGAGCTGAGACAAAGGATTTTACAAGAGGCTCACTTTACACCTTACTGTGTACATCTAGGTACGAGTAAAATGTACCACGACGTCAGATGCTCATATTGGTAGGGAGGGTTGAAGCCCGATATGGCCAGGTTTGTAGCTTTGTGGGCAACCTGTCAACAGGTCAAGATAGAGTATTGTAGAGCTTGATGTGAGCTCCATCAACTTCTAGTACCACAGTGGAAGTGGGAGGACATCTCCATGGACTTTGTGACAACATTGTGCCCGAGCAGGAGTTTTGATGCTATATGGGTTGTGGTTAAAAAACTTACGAAGATTACACATGTCATCCCTATCAAAGGGACTTGGCCAGTGAGTAGATTGGTTGAGGAGTTCACTAGGTAGATAGTGAGACTCTATGGTGTACCGAGGTTGATCGTCTCATATCGAGATGGACGATTCACTTCGAGGTTCTGGCAACAAATTCAGACTGCTTTGGGGACGAGTTTGCATTTCACGATTGTGTTTCATCCCTAGACAGATGGTCAATCATAAAGGACCATTCAGACACTAGAGGACATGCTGCAAGCCTGTGTGTTGGATTGGGGACAAGGATGGTCAAATAATCTCCCATTGGTTGATTTCTAGTAGAACAACATCTGACATTCATCGATTGGGATGGCCCCATACAAGGCACTATATGGGCGTAGATATCATACATTGTTATGATGGGATGAGCCTAGAAGAGATAGTGGTATAGCACAAGAGTAGATTCAGGATTATATGGCTCAAGAAAAATAAGCTAGCTCTAAGCTAGCTCCGGGGAGCTGTTTTGGGCTTCCTATGTGGGCCTCCGGCCTCGGGCTTTCTAGGGCTTCAAGGCCCATCTTCCAAGTAAATTCCATAACCGATTTTAACCTCTTTTAACTCCCCAAAACCGTGGCCCCCTATGCCTATAAAAGGGAGAGCCATTTGCACTTGATTGAACATTCGTTTTTGCAACAATAAAGCTTTTAGTTACATTGTATTGACATTGGATAGGCCTTCTTATAAGCTTGTTTGCAAAACTCGAAAGACCAGTATAGTTCCTTTGTGTTGACAAAGGATAGGCATCCATCTTAGTTTGGTTTTGTATTGACAAAACCTAGGAATACCCTTTCTATAAAGTAACACAAGTAAGTCTCTTACTTAGTCTTTGTAACGTGTAACGTTTTATCCCACTAAGGTATTTGGATATTCCTGGTGTAGGGGATAATATACTTAGAAGAAAAATTCATTTATGAATGACTCATTACATTATCCAAGTCAATGGTTTTAACATATAACAACCGGTTTATAAGACGTGCAATTGAACATAACTTCTATTAGAGTTTTGTCTACTCCTTTTCGGAGATTACAAACTTTTGATTGGGTTTTGTCTACTCCTTTGTGGAGAATAAAAACCCTTGGTTAATAATTTGTTTTTAGTTCAATATAATTATATTAAATTGATTGGAAATTGGGAGAACCGTCTACTCACATAAGTGAGACTACGGCCCTTTGGTCTAAAACCGGACACCGAATATCCAACAATCTTCTAAGTGTATTTATTTTTAATTGTTTTGTAGGATTAGATTGATCAATAATGAGTAAGACGTTAATGACAGAAATAACTTCTCGTTTTGGGAAGTTGGATAAATTTGAGCGTGTAGACTTTAGGAGGTGGCAAAAGAAAATGCACTTCCTCTTGACTACACTAAAAGTCGCTTATGCACTCACTACACCTAGACCGGCCGAGCCGGTTGATGATATGGTGGAGGAGATAGAGGCTGTCTGACGAAGGAGCAAATGGGATAATGATGACTACATATGTCGTGGTCATATTCTCAATGGCATGAGTGATGCATTGTTTGATGTCTACCAAAGTGTAGAGTCATCAAAATCAATGTGGGATCAACTGGACTCTAAGTACAGAGAGATGGATGCTTCATCTCGCAAATTCCTAGTCTCGGATTTTAACTCATATAAAATGGTGGACTGAAGGCCGTTAATGGAACAATACAATGAATTACTCCGGATTCTTGGGAGGTTCACTCTATATGCCATGCGTATGGATGAGGTCATTGCGGTTTCGTCTATAATGGATAAGTTCCCCCTTCTTGGAAGGACTTCTGCCATGTGCTAAAGCACAAGAAGGAAGAACTCACGTTGGTGGAACTTGGCTCTCACCTTCAAATTGAACAAGGTATTAGGGCACAAGAAGGGGGACTCAAGAAGGAGGATAAAACTTCTACTTCACACGAAGCCAAAATGATGGATCGCAAGGGCAAAAGGAAGAGGTTCAAAGGAAAGGACAAAGACAAGGACAAGGGAAATAAGTCCAATAAGTCCAAGAAGGATAATATTGACAAGAAACCAAAAGGTTCTTGTTGGAAGTGTGGCAAGTGTACCCACTTCAAACGGGATTGCAAGGTTAAGGACAATGGATCCAAGGGTGGAGGCCAAAGTGGCCAAAACCCCTCAAACCATGGTGACTCACTTATGAGTCTTGATTCTAACTTTGATATAAATTCTGATTTGAATTATGTGTCATTGACTTTTGAATGTTTGTCCATGCACGATGATGACCTTGGATGGTGGGTTGACTCGGGTGCAACAACTCATGTTTGCAAAGATCGGCGTTGGTTCAAGACATACGCTATTGCTAACGATGGAGCACTCATACATATGGGAAACGAGTCTACCACCCCCGTGCTAGGAAGAGGACGGGTTGATCTATACTTCACAAGTGGCAAGACTCTAGTCTTGTCAAATGTACTACATGCACCGGCCATTAGAAAGAATTTGGTTTCTGGTGGAGTACTCAATAGTCTTGGCTTCAAACAAGTCATAGAAGCCGACCGGTATGTATTATCTAGGAGAGGAACATTTGTAGGCTTTGGCCGTTCGAACAATAATATGTTTCTTCTCTCTTTATGTAATAAACTTTCTAATACTAATATAAACAAGAATAGTTTGTTTACATTGTCTTCTTCTTCTTCCAATTGTGATTTTGTCAAATGGCATGCACGGCTTGGACATGTTCAATTTAAGCGTATGAATGACATGACTAAGGCTGGTATTTTACCTAAACTTGACTTGCCAAAAGACAAGTGCTAAACGTGCATGTTGACCAAGATAACAAGACTTCCATTTCCTAGAGTTGAAAGAGAACAATCAATGCTCGGCTTAGTCCACTCGGATCTAGGTGACTTGCACTCTATGTATTACGAAAGAAGAAGTATTACGAAACATTCATAGATGATTACTCTAGGTATTGTTACGTATAGCTACTCTTTGCAAAGAGTGATGCCTTAGACAAATTCTATGTATTCAAGAATGAATCTGAGTTGCAACAAGGTACGTTAATAAAAAGACTATGCACGGATCGTGGTGGTGAATTTATGGATAAGGAATACTTTGAGAGTGTCGGGATCATACATGAGACCACAACACCTTACACACCACAATCAAATGGTGTGGCCGAACGAAAGAACCGAGTGCTTAAAGAGATGGTCAATGCCATGTTGTCTTACTCGGGTCTTAAGAATTTGTTTTGGGGTGAAGCTATGCTCACGGCAAACTACTTGCTTAATCGTGTTCCAAATAAAAGAAGCAAGAAGACTCCTTACGAACTAAGGTTCAAAAGGAAACCAAACCTACATTACTTACGAGTTTGGGGATGTCGAGCCATAGTAAGGCTAAATGACAACAAACGTAAGACTTTAGGTGAAAGAGGTGTTAAGTGTGTGTTCATTGGCTATGTCGAACACTCCAAAGCTTATAGGTTTTATGTGATAGAACCAAATGACTTCATCTCGGTTAATACCGTAATAGAGTCTAGGGATGCCATCTTTGATGAAGATCGCTTCACCTCGGCTCCTAGGCCTAGGGAAGTGATCAACATGACCTTAGATGAGGAATACCCAAACAAGCATCATAAGATTTAAGATGAATCCCGGCAAGCGTCCCACGGGCTTGACTTGCCAGAGATTGCTCCTATGAGCACAAATTTGTCCCAAAAATCAATTTTCCAAGTGTTCTTGGTTGAAGGGTGTAACACCCCAAATTCTGAGAACTCGGGGAGCTACTGGTTAGGACCTCACAATGGGTCCCGACCTTAGTTTGACAATAATTTTACTAGGAACTTACAACAAGGCACAAAAAGTATTAAAAACATTTGAAAACTTTAAACAACATATACATGAAAAATATGTATCAGCCTTACAAATCAAAGGTACTAAAACGACACATATGAAGTATATAAGACAACCTCGTCCCCAACTAAATGAGTACATGGACCCGGTTGACCATTCCCTCCGGATCTCTCTACAACTGTCTTAACCTGCAAGGCATCTACAAGCGGTATAAAACCGTTAGCTAACATTCTACGCATAAGTATAAAGGTAAAAGCACAATCACACATCATACACAATCAACAAGCAACACTCAATCCTTTTATTATCTTTAATTAGGTGATAGGTCATTACTAATGATACTTATTTTATGACACGAGGGATTCTCAAACATTGCCCCTGTCCCCGTTTACCAACGCGGAATGGTACTAATGCATCTGGCCGTCTACCGGACTGGGCTGGTCGCAAGGAACCTCCTAGACTCTCGCAAGAGCTAGGCAGATGATGTCACGACCCGTTATCATACACTTGGGTCAATTACGTAAATAATAAAGTCGGCCTAATCCGGTTTCGTTGTTTATCATAACTAACAAACACCACTCATACACATTACACTCATACAAGAAGCCAGCTAAGTAAGTCCGTGGACTTACCGGAATCAGATCTCGATTCTCTTAATCCTAACTCAATCTGTAACCGTATAACTCGGTTTCCTGTCAAAGGAGGCAAGTGTTTCAGCACACTTTTTAGGTGATTAGAAGTCTAAGACTTCTAAGATAGTAGGTCTTAATAGAACGGAATTGATTACAATATTAATTTATGGTAAAATGACTATTTTACCCTTGGTCTCGAAACTTCCAAAAATTCCCTAATTCATGCCTAAACTCTTATTTGAGACTAAAGAGTCATATTCTAACTCCTAAAGATGAGTTTGGTTACAAACTCGCAATTTACCCATTTCCCTATTTTCGGAAAGATCGTTATGGTCCAACTTCGGCTTCAAATATAAAATTCGAATAATCTTATTAAAATTCCGAAATAATTCCCTAGATCATCTATGATATCTCATCTACTCCTAGGAGCAAGAATTTCTTAAAACTGTTCAACCATCACTTCTACAAAAATTTCTAAAGTTGGTTACAACACTTAACAAACAGCACATTGTCTTAACTTTGAAAAATCATAACTCCTAAACTACTCGCTGGATTTATCCCAAATTATGATACGTTCTACTATAAAATCTTATCTATAATATATCCAAAATTCAGCCGCAAAGGAGATAAAAATCCTATTTAAAACTATCTCACAAAACTGAATTTCAGCACAACAGAAAAACTGCTTACGACTTCATCTTTGAAAAATCATAAATCCCAAACCACTCGCTGGATGCCTCTCAAATTTTTATATGTTCAACAACAATATGTCAACTATATCATATCCAAAATTCAGGCCCAACGGAGATCAAGAGCTTACCCAAAATTGGACTCAAAGATGACTGCTCGTCATTGCATGAAAACTCAGAAAACGTGTGCATCCATACGGCTTCTCTGCGGATGTCCTGATTAGGTTTTGGGGACATAAAGGGTACTCGTTAGACAAGGAAAAATGGGGGCGGAAGTGCATTGGAGTAAGGGGTATAAGTCCTACCTAATTCCGAGATTCAAAGAAACGAAGGAAGACAACATAAGGATCCTACAAACCTTGTTGAATCTGGAGGCGCATCCATGTCCTACTATCCCATTGTAACCATTCAGACAACCATCTAACACCATACTACAATAGGTCATAAGCTATTAAGGTGAAAAGAGACTCACTTGCTACAACATCGGCTCTATCGACCACCCCAACGTCCGCTCAAACCCAAGGAACGAAAGAAGGAGGATTGGCTCGATGTCGGAACAACCAACGAGAGAAGTTTTGTCGAGCCTGCTGAACACTAGGCCGGTGACGGATCTGCGGGTACACCCGAGTCAAGAGGCGGCGATGTACTGAGTTGATGAGGTAAGGGTAGAGTGGCTTACCTCGGCGGTTGCACTCGATGACGGTGCCAGCTTTCTTGTTTCTATCGAATGAGTTCCGTTGTCAATCGGTTGCAAGGGCTGGGAAGCTCGCCGTCAACATCGACTGATGCAAGCTAGGCTGGAGGCTCGCTGCTGGAGTCGACTTGGAAGGTTTAGAGCGTTGAAGATCGGGAATGGTTGGAGCGTTGAAGGTCGGGGCTCCAAAGCTTGTCCGTTCAGATGCGCGCTGTAGAAGGGAGATGAGGCGGTTGTCGATACTTACCAGGTGAAGAGGAGCCTTGAAGATTGAGCGGAACTGCTGCGTAAAAGGTGGATCTTCATTGCCGGCCCAAGAGGCGTGCAGCGCCAAGGAGTTGCTCATGGAGGGCTGGCGGGCCAACTTGGGCTGGTGCACATCTCCCTTGCTGGGCTCGTGTAGAAGGTGACATCAAGGAGGGAAAGAAAGCCAGATGGGCCCAAAAGAATGTGGTGTATGGAATGGGCTGAAAGCAAGGCAAAAAGAATGTGGGCTGAATTTTCAAGGCTTTGTCACAGCCTTGTCAAAACGTGTCATGGCTTTGTCAAGCCCATGCATGACTTCGTCACAGAGTTGTCGGGCTTCGTCATGACCTAGTCTCAGCTCTGTCATGGTCTCGTCTAAAGTCGTCGTTAAGGATTAATTATAAGAATTAGGGTTTGATATAATTCTATCATTTGATGTGAATTAAATTCTATATAAAATGATAAATAATTATATGAATTAGGGTTTGATATAATTCTATCATTTTATGTGAATTAAATTCTACATTAAGTGATAAATAATTATAAGAATTAGGGTTTGATATAATTCTATCATTTTATGTGAATTAAATTCTACATAAAATGATAAAATTTGTGAAGAAAGAAATACTAGATAGAACGGAAAACAATTAACGGATCGAAATCCGATTTGATACGGATTTAAACGGAAACAAAATTTCGGATATTACAAAGGGTCAAGGGATAATGAAATGGATCGTCACTCTTACTTTCATATAGATGAGGATCCAAAGACATTTGACGAGGCCATGAAGTCTCAAGATGTTGCCTTCTGGAAGGAAGCAATCCAAGAGGAGATGGACTCCATTATGGATAACCATACATGGGAGTTAGCCAACCTTCCTTCCGGTTGCAAACCTTTGGGATGCAAATGGATCTTCAAGTTGACGGTTCCATTGACAAGTTTAAAGCACGCTTGGTCATCCAAGGCTTTAGACAAAGGGAAGGTGTCGAATACTTTGACACATATGCTCCGGTGGCTAGGATTACAACCATTAGGTTATTAATAGCTATGGCGGCTATACATAATCTAGTGATTCATCAAATGGATGTCAAGACAACATTCCTTAATGGTGATCTAGATGAGGAAGTGTATATGAGACAACCTGAAGGGTTTGTTTTAAAAGGACAAGAGCACAAAGTGTGTCGCTTGGTCAAATCCTTGTATGGACTAAAGCAAGCTCCAAAACAATGGCATCAAAAGTTTGATGATGTCGTATTGTCAAATGGATTTAAGATAAATCAAGGTGAGAAGTGTGTCTATAGTAAGTTTGATCATACCGGTCAAGGTGTGATCATATATGCTTATATGTTCATGACATGTTGGTCTTTGGAACAAACCAAAGACAAGTAGATCTCACTAAGGATTTCTTGTCCACTAAGTTTTCTATGAAAGACTTAGGTGAGGCGGATGTGATTCTAGGCATAAGAATCGAACGTGATGCTAAAGGTTTAAGCCTCACACAATCACAATACATTGAGAAGATTGTCAAACGCTTCCCATGTGATAAAAGTTTAACTGTTAGTACTCCTATGGACTCAAGTGAAAAATTGATGCCCAACCAAGGATCAGCTGTCTCTCAACTTGAGTATGCACAAGTAATAGGATGTTGCATGTATGCAATGACTAGCACTAGGCCAGATATTGCTTTTGCTATTGGTAAATTGAGTAGGTACACAAGTTGTCCTAGCTCACAACATTGAAAGGCACTAAGGCGTGTGCTTAGGTACCTCAAGGGGACCATGGGTTTTGGCATCTTGTACAGTAAGTATCCTTCAGTGATAGAAGGCTACTCGGATGCGTCATGGATCACAAATCTAGATGATCACTCATCCAACACAGGATGGGTTTTCTTTTTAGGTTGTGGTGCCATTTCGTGGGCTTCAAAGAAGCAAACATGCATCACAACCTTGACCATGGAGTTCTAATTTGTGGCACTAGCCGCTGCCGGTAAGGAAGCTGAATGGCTAAGAAATTTTGTTCTAGAAATTCCTCTATGGCCAAAACCGGTTTCTCCTATCTCAATTCATTGTGATAGTGCAGCTACGTTGGCTAAAGCTTATATCCAAACGTACAATGGAAAATCAAGACATCTTGGTGTGAGACATAGCTCGGTTAGAGAGCTCATAACTCACGGTATAATATCGGTCGATTTTTTGAGAACACACAATAATCTAGCCGATCACTTAACCAAGAGCTTGGCTAGGGACTTAGTTCAAAAGTCAGCCAAGGGGATGGAGTTAACGACCTAAAATGAAAACGACTTGTCATGGGACACCCAATTCGCCTATGGCTTGATGCCTCGAATTCAATGAGGAAAGCCCATTCCAAGAAGTTGTGAGCATAAAATGTCCATCCAAGGTAATTCTCTATGCCTATATAATATGTATAGTTTGAAATGTATAATTTCTTAACAACTCTTTTGAAAAATTACAATTATAGGTGCAAGATCAAAGAGAATTGGCTACGTGAACGTGAAGTGTCAAGGCTTCTTCAAGGGAGTAGATGGTCGACTCGCCTATATGTTCATTAAAGGTTTAGGACACAATAGCCATTAAATGTTTCATTTATTTGTAAAGGAAATGTAAATTTCGTGTATGTTGCCTTCATGTACTTAAACAAGTTAAGAGGTTCAATCCATTAGGACACCACAATTCTTTAGTGCAGAATGTGTAATTATACTAATTCAATCAATTCAATCGAAAGATATTTATGATTATGCGAATATTTTGTTTGGATGTATGTCTATTAAAAGTTTCTTGACTTTGCTCAAATGGGGGAGGAATGTTGGAGATTTAGACTAAGTCTTCATTGTAACCGTTGAGCTTGTCTTGAGACAAGGTGCTATGAGTTGTTCACATGTGTGTCACTATGGTCCGGGTTGCGGGAGGCAAGACAAGTGACCGGCACTAAGAACAACTAGTAATATAAGGGGAGTCGAATCAAAGAAAGGTGATTGACGACAAGGTCAACTTGTGTTAGCTTTTAGAAGGCCGGCGTATGGGGCTTTTTAGCCACATTTTATCGGTACACCTTTGGTTCTTATGCCTTATATTGGCTAAAGAATATGTGGTTAAAAATTGGGAGCAATCCAAGCTCAAATGCTTAGTGAATATCAATGAAGCAGCTAGTGAGCTTCTTAAGGAGCTACACTAGCTTGAGCTAAGATATTGTGTGTTTGAGGATCTTGAAGCTTACCCTAGCTATATTAAAGTGAATGAAGCTCATTGGAAGTGTTTGGACCAAAAAAAATAAGCTAACTCTAAGCTAGCTCCGGGGAGCGGTTTTGGGCTTCCTATGTGGGCCTCGGGCCTCTGGCTTTCTAGGGCTTCAAGTCCCATCTTCCATGTAACTTCCACGTAACTTCCATAACCGATTTTAACCTCTTTTAACTCCCCAAAACCGTGGCCCCCTATGCCTATAAAAGGGAGAGCCATTTGGACTTGATTGAACAATCGTTTTTGCAAAAATAAAGCTTTTAGTTCCATTGTATTTACATTGGATAGGCCTTGTTATAAGCTTGTTTGCAAAACTCGAAAGACCAGTATAGTTCCTTTGTATTGAGAAAGGATAGGCATCCATCTTAGTTTGGTTTTGTATTGACAAAACCTAGGAATACCCTTTTTACAAAGTAAGACAAGTAAGTCTCTTACTTAGTCTTTGTAACGTGGAACGTTTTATCCCACTAAGGTATTTGGATATTCCCGGTGTAGGGGAGAATACACTTAGAAGGAAAATTCAGTTATGAATGACTCATTACATTATCCAAGTCAATGGTTTTAACATATAAAACCGGTTTATAAGACGTGCAATTGAACAAAACTTCTATTAGAGTTTTGTCTACTCCTTTCGGAGATTACAAACTCTTGATTGGGTTTTGTCTACTCCTTTGTGGAGATTACAAACCCTTGGTTAATAATTTGTTTTCAGTTGAAGATAATTATGTTAAATTGATTGACAATTGGGAGAACCGTCTACTCACATAAGTGAGACTACGGCCCTTTGGTCTAAAACCGGAAACCGAAATTCCAGTAGCTTCCTTTGTAATGAGCTTCTAATTTCCTTGCTACATTGGGTTGGTTTGAGGCTGCATTATTACTTTGGTTGTAAGTTCCCTTCTAATATAAGTTTTATACAATAATGTTTTGTGTTTCTTGAGCTTCATTTATCTAAATTGCATGTTTTCATTTTCACTTAAGATTGATCACCTTAGGTTCTAAGTGTATGCAAACAACTAGGATTAATAGATTCCGGGTTCGGGTCTTTAGTCTAGTAGTAACCTTTAAGTAATAACGGGTTGTAATTGTTGAAGAAAAAGAAACACATTTATAAAGATTAGTTTAGCAGTTTTAATCTTCTCTTTATATCCCTTAGTCTTTGTTTAAAAGCTAACTTGTGACTTGTTCTTGTAGGTTTACGGAACACTAACTTGTTAAGTTGTGTTGATGCCGGTTGGCTCAACACATACATATGATTAAGACGGGAACATTACTTGGAAACTTGTAAAAAGGAACTCACCAAAGTAGTAATCGCATGCTAAGAATCAACCTAGTGTAGATTCACTCATCATCGTCATATCAATCTCATTTACTTGATTTTTAGTTTTGTGTGCATCAATTCATCCAAACCACCCCCCTTTTGTTACCTTTTTCTATAATCAATAATTAAATTTAATGAAAATATCACAAACTCTCTTGGGTTCGACCCTTACTTAACCGATATACTTGGTTTAGTGTTGAGTTCGGAAATTATTTTGAAAGGATATAAAACGACCTAAGGAAATATCCTCATTCAGAACACAAGCATGCAAAGGAATCAAGAACAACCATTCCTCCAAAGCTCCAACCATAACAATGGATGAAGGAGAAGAAGAGAAGGAAAAGGGAGCAAGGAAAAAAGAGGAAACGAGGAGGAAGAGACTTACCATGCTGGATCTACAACTTCTCCACTATTGCCCACTCAAAGGAACATCCAAGGGAGACGAGAAGAGAGAAACAAGCAAAGGAGAGGAATTGTGGGAATTAAAGTAACGTGAAAGAGTGGTGAAGGGAGGAGGGAATGGTTGTTCTTCCTTTTGGGGGAACCAAGGGGTAAACATCCCACAAGACTCTCATTTGGATAAGGAACGAGGGGTAAAAAGCAAAAAGCGGGAAAACGAAGAGTCATAACGGAATTGGGATAAAATCCCGCCACTCAGCACATCGTGCTTACGGAAAGCCTAAGCCGTGCTTGCGGGATGGTCGATAAATTGCTCAACAACCAAAATAAAAATTCCAGACGTTACAGTTTTGATATTAACCCCACCATTCAAACTCCGGATTGGAACCTTCCAGTCGAGATCATGTGTGATGCAAGTGTTGTAGCCGTAGGAGCGGTACTCGGATAAAAGAAGGACAGTTCGTTGATATTGTGCATCGATAACAGAGCACTGATAAAGGTGACCATCATGAACAAGTATCCATTACCTTGCATTGAATATTTGTAGATCAATTTCAGGGAGCGAATGTGTTCTCCAAATCGACATGCGCTCTAGTTATCACTAGCTAAGGGTGAGAGAGCAAGATGTGCATAAGATGGCTTTTCGGACTCGGTATGGTCACCATGAGTTTGTAGTTATGCTATTCGGGCTCACGAATGCGCCCGCCGTCTTTATGGAGTTGATGAGTGGCATATTCATCGACTTTCTGGATCATTTTGTGGTGGTCTTCATAGACGACATCCTGGTGTACTCTCGTAGTAGAGAGGAACATGCAGGACATCTACGGACAGTGATACAGGTATTGCCGGATAGAGAATTGTACGCCAAGTTCTCTAAGTGCGAGTTTTGGATGCCAGAGGTAGCATTTATAGGTCATGTTGTCTCCGCCGATGGGATCATGGTTGAATCGGTGAAGCTAGAGTGAGTTGCAGCATGAACGACACTGACGAGCGTCAAGGAAGTGCGTAGCTTTCTTGGCTCAGTCGGTTATTACCGACGCTTTGTGGATGGATTATGTGTGCTTGCCTGTCCACTTACCAGCTTGTTAAGGAAGATTACCATATTTGTATGCTCTTACCTGTGTGCCTAGAGTTTTGAGAAGTTGAAGAGGCGTTTGACTTCTGCTCCTATCTTGGCACAACTAGACGGTACATAGGATTTTGTTGTATAGAGTGATGCATCCAAGCTAGGCTTGGGATGTGTGGTGCTACACGTCAGATCTTCATAGACAATAAAAGTTTGAAGTATATTTCCACGTAGCGGGAATTGAATAACCGCCAGCGTAGATGGCTCGAGTTCATCAAGGACTTTGACCTTGAGATTCTGTACCATCCAGGGAAGGTGAATGTTGTTTCCGACGCCCTGAGCAGGAAGACGCCTCTAGAGAAGGCGATTGCGAGATTGACAGATCAGCCTCAACTTCAGAGGGATCTGCATGGCTAGAGATGGACATCCAGTTTCTGGATGAGGATGCCCAGTTTAGCACTTTAGAGGTTCCACCTGATATATTGGGTGAGATCCAACAAAAGTAGGGGACATGCCCGACACTAATGAGGATACGAGATAGGATGTCTCATGGTGAGGCACCACAATTCTTCATAGGAGCAAATGGAGTGATGAGACGCCGCTACCGCATTTGTGTATAGATGATGCGGAGCTGAGACGAAGGATTTTACAAGAGGCTCACTGTACACCTTACTATGTACATCCAGGTACGAGTAAAATGTACCACGACGTGAGACGATCATAAGGTAAGGAGGGCTGAAGCCCGATATGGCCAGGTCTGTAGCTCAGTGGGCAACCTGTCAACAGGTCAAGATTGAGCATTGTAGAGCTTGATGTGAGCTCCATCAACTGCTAGTACCACTGTGGAAGTGGAAGGAAATGTCCATGGACTTCGTGACAACATTGAGCCCGAGTAGGTGTTTTGATGCTATATAAGTTGTGGTTAAAAAAATGACGAAGATTACACTTTTCATCCCTATCAAAGGGACTTGGCCAGTGAGCAGATTGGCTGAGGAGTTCACCGGGTAGATAGTGAGAATCTATGGTGTACCGAGGATTATCGTCTCATATCGAGATGGACGATCCACTTCGAGGTTCTAGAAACAAATTCAGACTACTTTGGGGACAAGTTTGCACTTCACGACTACGTTTCATCCCTAGACAGATTGTCAATCATAGAGGACCATTTCAGACACTAGAGGACATGCTGCAAGCCTGTGTGTTTGATTGGGACAAGGATGGTCAAATTACCTCCCATTAGTTGATTTCTCGTAGAACAACAGCTGACATTCATCGATTGGGATGGCGCCATGTGAGGCACTACATGGGCGAAGATGTCGTACAGTGTTATGATGGGATGAGCCTAGAAGTGTCAGTGGTATGGCACAAGAGTAGATTCGGGATTATATGGCTCTAGTAGCGTTGATCAGAGAGAGGATGCTAGCTACACAAAGTCACTAAAAGTCGAATGCAGAGAGGAGGTGTAAAACTTTAAAGTTCAGGGTAGGAACTCATTTCTGGCTGAGGGTATCTCCCACACGAGGTATCAAATGTTTTGGCATAAAAGGGAAGCTGAGTCCTCGATATGTCGGTCCTTTTGAGTTACTAGACAAGGTTGGTAGAGAAATATACGGACTAGCTTTGCCACCGAGATTAGAGGGTGTTCACCTTGTATTTCATTTGTCTTAGCTGAGGGAGTACATACTAGATCCGAGACACATTGTCAGTTATGATGATTTGGTGGTTGAGCCGGACCACGCTTTTGTTGAGCATTTACTTGCAATCCTAGAACGAGGAGTGAGACGCTTGCGTTCGAAGGACATTCCTACGCTTCGGATATAGTGGTAGAGACAAAGACTTGAGGAGGCTAAATGGGAGACCGAGGATAATATCCATAGGAAGTATCTAGAGTTTTATGCCGAGATAGATGCACCTGTAGGATCCACGAGTAGATCTTAGTACTATCTTGGTGAGTGTATGTTATGTGTTTATGTGATATGTTGTGTTTTTGTGCTAGTTGTGATGTATGTGTATGATCTTTTAGATCTTGTTTGCTAGTACAAGTTAGGTATAGCTGGAGATAGTTCTTTCCTCCATGCTATTGTGATATGTTTAGGATTAGCTGGAGATGGTTATTACTCGATGCTTTTGTTGATTGGCATAGTGTGAGTGGAGACGGTTTTCCTCCACGTATTTGTGTTATGTGTACAATTTGGCTAGAGACGGCTGCCTCTATGCCTTATGTCGTGGTTAGTGGATGGCTAGAGATGGTTTTCCTCTATGCCTTGCTTAGCGTGTGTGATCATGTTGCTGGAGTAGATGATTCCTCAATAATATGTTTGATGTTATAGATTGTTATAGGTTGTGATCTAGTGAACGGAGATGTGATGCCTCCGAGAGGGAGAGTGTTATACCTCGGCATATGGGTCCGACAGGATTTTGGATCATGCAAGTTTCGGGACGAAACTTGTTTTTAGGGAAGTGTGATGTAAGAGCCTTAGTCTTTTAGGGATCCCGCACATGCGCCTCAGTTGAGACGCAGGTGTTGAGTTGTGCTCAGTGGGTTGAGACAGGACCAGCCGCCCCTGCGCACCTAGTGGGCCGCCCCTGTGGGTCCTGTGTTCTGCCCCTGCGCTCTGCAGATCCGCCCCTGCGGATTTGTGCGATTGCAGCCGTCTTTGTTGACCTTGACCCGTGCTTTTCGTTGGCTTCATATATAAGCTTACGTTGCTTCCTAATGAGGGTTTGCTTCATCTTCTCCAACCTTCTTCTCCTCACGTTCTTCTTCTTCTTCTTCTTCTTTTCCTCTAGATCTCCGTTTTGATCCTCTTTTATCTTGTGTGATGTTCGTGAGAGTTTTGAGCTTGTTGAGGTTGAAGGATGTGGATGCTGAGTTATGATAGTTGTTGTTGCTGTTGTGCTTGGGTTTAGATGTTGGTGAGCGTGTTCATCCTTTCCTTAGCGGTTGTGTGAAGAGAGTCGAGAGAAGGATGGAAGAGAAGTCGGGATCAGCTTGTTGCACAGCAGCTGTCCCTGGGCCTGAGTTGAGCCGCCCATGTGCCTAGAGTGGTCCGCTCTTGCGCGTCACTGGTGTAGTGCCTTGCGCCTCTTGCTTCCTCCGGTGAGTGTCCAAGGCTTACCTAGTTAGTATGTTTCCTTCCTTCCTTTCCTTTGGCCTTGGCTTTAGTTATGGCTAGGCTAGTATGGTTGATGATGAGCTTGATGAGTTTAATGCTGGGTTTGTATCTTAGGCACTTGTATGTATGTTGAGGATTATGAGGTTTAGATGTGAGTTCTAGTTAGTTATGGTTATGAGGTAAAGGAGATACGTCTCCTAACCTTTGCAGCGTTTGATATTGCGTGTGCCTTGCTTATGCAAGCGTTAATTGTTTCCTCAAGGGGAAACTGTGACGTGGTACAGGCTTACGAGAGTTTCAAGTAAGTACATAGGAATTACTTAGCGAGCAGTGGTGGATTTTATTGATTGTAATGGTTGTATGTGTGTTCATATGTGTGTTGCATTTATAACCTAAACTGGACTAGGATTGACCACCTTACTACCTTAATTGGCCAAAGTGTATTATAACCGCGTGGTGACCACCTACCAAAGCTCTCCGAGAGTGGAGGAGGTGCTCGGAAGCCAGTAGCTTAAGGGGGAGATAGATCCCCATGCAACACCTGAGTTAAAGGGGGGAAGAGCTGGGATTCTTTAGGTTCCTCGTGTCACAAAATAAGTTGAATTAGTAATGAAATAACTTAATTAAAGATAATAAACGAATGTAGTGTGGCAGTGCATATTGTGATATGTTGATGTGTGCATGTGGTATTACTTCATTCTTATTCATTTATGTTAGTTAACGGTTTATACCGTGTTGTAGATGATCTGCAGGTTAAGAAGACTGTAGAGTGAGCCAGATTGGTGATCAGCTGAGGGCTTCCGTACACTAGGTTGTTCGTGGGATATGGGATGTTTTGTACTTGGATGTTTATGGTTGCCGTTTCGTACTCGGTTGTGATGTTGTAAACCTTTTGATGTATATGTTGTACAGTTTTATGTGTTTTGTTTTAATCTATATGTGTCTTGTTGTAAGATCTAGTGAACTTGTTGTTAGACAAGGGTCAGGATTCATTGTGAGATCCTAGCCCATGTGACGCCCCAAGTCCAGCGGATTGGGGGTCTTACAATTGGAATGAAGGTCACTCACCTCTGCTGCTTCTAATGAAGCTACAAGGACACGTCTCGGTCCCCACGATCTAATCGACTTCCTAATAAAAGAGGTAGTTTCAAAACCATCCTACAACCCCGTGGTTATGACCCACCAACTTATTGGTTGCATACCTCTTCCACATACCTTGGAGGAATGACTAAAACTATCACCTCGTCCTCATTGGATCAACTTGATACTATCAGAATCGCTTCGTCCCTTAGGAAGTCACCTCGGACGTCCCATCTTGCTTAGACACTGTGCTTATCCTCTTATCCTGCATAACCAGTATCACTGTTTGTAGTAGTTAGGATTTTCGAATTCTAATTAATGTCGATTAACTTAATCAGTGATAGTAATTGACATATAACTCGCGAAGATTGCGTAAGTGTTGAGTATAAGTCCCACCGTTATGTTCCTGGCGTAATTTTGGGTTTATGGTGAAATTTTCACTTTTTCCCCCAGGTAAATATTTTTACCCTCCGGTATTATTTGAAGCATTAGAGAGTTCCAATTAATAAAAATGCAGTTGAGAGAAACGATCAGGACATCGGACATGTCCTAGATATGAAATAACATGGAAAGGCAAAACGGCCAAAAGAGTCGCTATTTCGTTTTTTAACGGTTAAGAAAGACGGCTTAGGATTACACGTTTTTCGAGGCAATTGTGGAATAATTATCCCTACAATATTCAAGATTTATTGTTCCAATTCCGTGAAGTTTGGAGAAGGGGGTTCAACCCGCCATTGGAACGGTTAAAGGATAATTATCGCCTTCACTATAAATAACGGAAAATCGTTTATTAAGTCATTTTCTTACACGTTTCCTCGTAAAAGCTCTCGTTTCTCTAAAACTTCAAACTCAAATCTACTCTCCGTTTCTAATCCGATTTCAATTCCGTTTGAGTTTCTGGATTCCTCTCTTCATTATCTTCATATCGGTACCAAGTTTCTGCATTTCCGAGCAAATGAATACCTGGTCGAGCATATATGTCACCAGGACAGTTCCGTCGCTCAGATTCCGGTGAATTTTATGTTGTACATTCGTTGCCTGCGTTGTTGTGATTCCGAATCTTCTTTCAGATCGTCGATCGGGTTAGTAACGAATAAGTTATGAATTTATTAGTTTTCCGTACTGCGATTTGGCCTAAATTGACCTTAGGCTTTTCAAAATGGATAATTAGAAATTCCATTATGATCATTATATTATTCTGGTGTTTATGGGTTGTTTGTTTGATGAAATCTGATGACAGGTGGGTTTAGAAATGGCATGCGGGCAAAACGTTATTCTAGTGAAATTTAATTATTTAATTAAAGGTTAATTAATTAAATTAGGATTAAATTTGAGATTGAGGAATACTAATTAGATGCATGCTAGGTGTGAAAATGAGTTGAGGATCATGATGATGTTATGGATATCGGTTATGGCTTTAAGGTTTAGTATGTGTATGAGTGTGATGAGATGTTATGTTGAGAATATGCCTTAGGCATTTATGAATGTGTTGAGGATCTGAGGTTTAGATTTGAGATATAGGTTGGTTGGGGTTAGTGAGACGAGTCTCCTAACCTTTCTAGTATGTGATTGTGTGTGCCTTGCTATTCCAGGCCTTGATTACTTCCCCAAGGGGAAGCTGTGACGTGGTACAGGTTACGAGTATATAAGGTAAGTCCATAGGACTTACTTAGCGTGCAGTTATGGATTGTATGATTGTGATGTTTGTGTGTGTTCATATGATTGTGCATTTATAACCTAAACCGGACAAGGATGACCATTTATTACATTTATTTGGCCCAAGTGTATTATAACCGGCGGTAACCACCGGTCTCCGCCTACTGGTTAGGAGGAGGTCCCTGGAAGCCAGTAACACAGGGGGGACGAGTGACGATCACCCCCAATGCAAACCCCTTTGTTAACGGGGAAAGGGACGAGGTTCTTTAGGTTTCTCGTGTTACAAAAGAAGTTGAATTAGTAATGGAATAACGTAATGAAAGATAATAAATGAATGTGTGTGGCGTTGCGTGTCAGAGATGTTGATGTGTGGTTGTGCTATTACCTTCATGCTTTTCATTCCTGTAGCTAACGATGTATACCGTGTTGTAGTTGATCTGCAGGTTAGGAAGACTGCAGGGTGAGCCAGATGGTGTGACCAGCCGAGGACTTTTGTACATTAGGATGCGTGGGATGGGGTATCTTTTGTGCTTATGGTTTATGATGTTGTTTTGTACTCGGCTTGGAGTTTGTAAACTCTTTTGATATATCATATACAGCTTTTATGTATTTGATTTTAATCAACCTGTGCCTTGTTATAAGATCCAGTGAACTTGTTGTCAGTCTAGGGTCAGGATCCATTGTGAGATCCTAGCCCAATGTGACACTCCAAGTCCCGTGGATTTGGGGTGTTACACTGTCGTCCCATGCAAAACATTTTGTTTCAATTCCAAGAATACAATGAGACATTGTCAAACGGAAGAACATAACGATCATTCGTACAACTCATGCATCAAAACTGTCATTACAATCCTTGGGTTAGGGTCCACTTTGGATCCACCTGAAACACCACAAATTGTTCGACTTCATCGCAACCCGATTCAGAATTCCGATGGATACTCATCTATATAGACTGCAACTCATCAATCGCACCCGTGGTCCAAAATGGATTCACTACAATAGTAGTTACCATATTGGCCCTAAATGCCGCCTTACGAAGGTCCTTACTTCTCTCCACCGAAATCTGGTGGTATCTCGACTTCAAGTCGATCTTATGAAACACAGCGATCATACGTAAGTAATCTTGACGAGCTTCCTACTACGGAGAAGATACCTCTACTTTTCATTATTTATTCACATCTTTCGATAATCGAAGTACAACTTTTCCGCCTCGTACCTTTCCTCAAAAACCGTACCAGAGTGCCATGTGGAAAAAACCCCGAAGAAATTCTCCATTCCAAGCCACTGCAACTTCCAACTCATAAATTCTAAAGTACCACCATCTTAAACTTAAATCATACAATGTTACTATAACGTATCAACTGTTTTATAAGAAGAGAAAGTATTGTGCATCTCCTTTCCTTACATTCTCATCTACGTAAAGCATAATGGAAACCTCAACTTCCTCTTAATTTACTAGTCCTCTTAACCGTTGTAAAACCATAATTGTCCACATCCACACCGTTCCCTCACATGTCAAGCCCCTGAACGTAAAAGCTGATGTAAGGTCATTACAATCTCTCCCTAGGAGGTCGGTTTTGGTTACTTTATTTAACCTCTTCATGTTATATGACCAAGACACAAGCGTCTTAGTTGATACACCTACTTATCAATTGCATTGAACCGCCGGGCATACACCGACTCCTGACACCGATCGACTATATTCCACAATCTTGTTTACTCTTCATTTCCGTACTCGTCAGTAGGCAATCCCGCACATGTGCATTCTTGATTGCCACCGGCCAGATTATAGCTGGCCTCCTCGAGCTCATCGACTTAAGTTTCTTCTATACTCTTCATGTTACCTTCAGCCCAAAGGCAACCCTCTTCGGGGTACTCTAACTTTAACTCCGCTAAATCAGTCTATACTCTTAGACTCCTCCTTTTTTCATAGATAACTACGTGTTTCTTGAACTTGTTGGGTCATATGGCTCATTTTAATAAGCTTAACCACTCTCCAATGGTGTGCTTTAAGAGCAGCTTAACGCTTAGATAAAGTATGTTCACGTTTATCTTGGGTTGATAACTTAAGTCCTTTCATAATGAACAACTTCTTGTTATGTTTCTCATCCTCGCGGGATTAATGTCTACTCACCCTTCTTTCTTCCAGCGTTTCTTAACCTTATCACAATAACGGAAAACGGTCAACTCCACCAATGAAATTCTACATGTGAATCATCGCATCGCCATTTCTCAAAATTCTCGTAAGTCCGAAGAAGCCAACCCGCTGGTATTCTAGGAAACTTGACACTTCGTCTTTTGGTACCCCCCCCCCCCCGCGTAAGCTTAACTTACGGGTGCTCTTAATCCTTCGTCATTTGTGGAACATACTTCTCATCTCGACTCCTATGCTTAGGGTTGTCTAGGGAAAACTTACCTTAATTTGATCGCCACTTTTGCAATCATATACGCTTAAAACGCTCCTTTTGTTTATCGACACAACAGTTGGAGTTCTCTATAAGTTGGTCGTCTTTAGTTGGTTTCATTTCCGCTCAATTATTGTTTCTTCAAAACCGTTCCACATCTTCATGTTACTTTCCTTGCTTGTATTTCTTCCACTTCGATTTCCCCTAAGTTGTCTCGAGTTTTCCTTCAACTTGTTCGCCCTTCGTTTATGTCTTCTTTAATCTTCCTCTTCGACATCTTTTTAAAGGAATCCGAGAAGCGCTATGGTGTTTGTCGGCATAAAATGCTCCACTCGATACTTGAGCGTCCTCATCCACGTAAGAACGCTATCCCAAGCCAACAACGTTGTCTTAAAGGTGATGTTATCATAATATCATCTTTTCTATTAGGTCCCATAACTCCCTAGTCTACTATATAAAATAAGTACACGTATATATGACTTTATAAATCCTAGGTCCACTTATCATGTAACATGTATGTACGCATATGAATATACAGATCATGTCACCACTATAGCATAAAAAGTTCTTCATCCATAACTACAATCCACATAAACAACTATGGTCCAAAACACTTAAATAACATACATCAAATTCACAACATCCTACGTCCATATATATATATATATATATATATATATATATATATATATATATATATATATATATATATATATATATATATATATAGATATATATATATAGATAGATATACCTACATATCAATAATCCAAGAACTACGTCGCCGAGGTCTACGGAAGGACTGGTGGTCCTGTATATTCTACCCCAATTGAATATGCTCGTCATTTGAAAACGAAACTCATTTTGCAACTCTGAATCCTTGCGGGTTCTGTTTATTGGTCAATTTGGCCTTTTAGAATATTGTGAGTACCATTGTTGTGAACGTAGGGCTTTGATACAACTTTGTAACACCCCGAATCCATGGGACTCAGGGTGCTACGGGCGGAGACCTCACAACGGGTCCCGACCCTTATTATGACAACAATTTCAGCGGATCTTGCAACAAGACACAAATAAAGGCCAAAATTGAAATACTTTTAATGCAATGATATGATTCCCGAATACATAAAGGAAGGAAAGACATCATCTGTCTATACAACCACGCCAACAATACACAATATACAACAATAAAACACGGGCTCAAATCCCCCAAACTCGATCTACGATCTACGGAACCCCGAGTTCCCACTCCTCCGGATCACTCGGCCACACCTAACCTGCCCATCAACTACAACAATTAGTATAAAACCGTTGGCTAACATTCTAGGCATTATAAAGATAGCAAGGGCACACACACACATAAGAACACATAACACACACCATGCTCATAAACATCCAATCCGATTCTTATCCTCTTTTTAGGTCATTCCGTTACTATTCCATTCATTCCAAAGTGTGACACGAGAGTCTTATAACTCTTGCCTCTGTCCCAGTGTAACCACAGGAGTGATGCGGAGCTCAACCCGTATACCAGGTGGTGTGGTGAAGAAGCCCGCCCATATACCATGTATGGCATGGTCGCGGAGAACCTCCCAGTCTCCCTTGGGAGTTAGGCAGTGATGCCACCGCCCGAAAATAAAAAACAAACGGCGAACAATGTATATATATATATATATATATATATATATATATATATATATATGTCCAAATTAACCTAATCCGGTTTTCATGATCATAAAAAAGTTAAAGCACACACCACCGCCACTCATCCAAATAATGCATAAAAGTGAGCTAAGTAAGTCCGAAGATTTACCTTGTCCCAACGATCAACCGAATCAAATCTTCCGTAGGAATATACCAAAGCCTGTTCAAGACAAGGCACGATAATCAATCACACTCTTGCATGCTAGAAGTCCTTAGACTTCTAGTACTAACGCTCTTGCAAGCCATGAAAGCCTCACAAGCCTCACAAGGACAGCCATACACTCACCACATGATAACAAACTCAAACTCCAACACTCACTATGTCTAAGAACTTTGATAACTTCAAACACTCAAACTCCAACACTCACTAAGTCTAAGGCCACTACATGGAATTCACAACTACCCTAGGTCCATCCTAGGCATGATACTAACATGAAACAATCTCACAACTAAGGAAGGAACAAAGAAGGGAGAAGAAGAGCCTACATGTGGAAGAAACGCAGCCGCGAAAACGAAAGGCGCGACTTCGTGGTGAAGGTCCCGACCACCATCACGCCTAGACATGCCCCGCGGCGCCTGGCATTCTTGACGCCACCCCCGCGGCGCTGCTCACCGCCACTGTGGCTGGATAATTTCCACCCCAGCGGTGGAACTCCAGAAACATTGTTTTCTTCGTCTTCGACTATTGATCTTTAACTTCTATGGCTTCCTTCTTTGGTTGGGCCTTCTCGTAACTTCAACCACAATATCTAGGCTCTTGTCCCGCTAGGATTGTGTAGCACAAAAAGCTTTACATTTATAAACTCGATCTAATCTCCTAAACTACCTAGCGAAACCCGCAGTGTACGGATCGTTATGTAGGAAGGAAAGTATTCCGAGGTCGAACACAAGGACTGAGGCGAAATAAAGTCATTCAATGATCAAAGATAGTGCAAATCTAGTCTAAGAAAAGAGAAAGAAATAAAGAAATGAAAATGATGATATTTTTGGTTGGGTTTTTGTGGTGATCAAGCAAAGATCACAAATCAAGCAAGGTAATAAAACAAACTAACAACTCAAGCTACCAAACAAACAAGTGACTCAAACACAAGATATGAGATCAAAGAGAAAAAAAGTGGATTCTAGAGGTCAAGATTTCCGGTTATGGCATTGGACTCAAGCTTCTAAAGATTCTAAGGACAAAGCTGCGGTGTTGGGAAAGGGTGTTTCTCTAATGGAAGCAATTACCGGGTAAGTCTCATGCTTCACTAATCCCGCACCAAACTCCTATTACCGGGTAAGCCTCAAGGAGGTAAAATTGGGAATTCTACACAAACCGGACACTACTTAAGGGGCAAACCTCTCCTTACCAGGTAAGTCTCGGAAAAGGTAAGTCTCAAGCAACAATCCTAGCACACTCGATCCAATAGCGGCTTATGAGGCTCACTACTACCTAGAGTTCATCATCTTTGGTATCTAAGATCGGAAATCACCGGGTAGGTCTCTTTCCTCACTTAGTTTGCTAGCATTAGGTCACCCTAAGCTATATTATGTTCAACAAACACTAGGATTTCAACAATCTAACATCCTAACATACAGATTCATCATTAAAGAGCAACAGAAGGAAAAATCGGGTGGATCATAGTAAAAATCGGCCGATTTACTATGAAGAACAGGTCGATTTTTATGTCTGAGTTAGGTTTTGTGCATACGAATCATCCTAAACTAACATATAAGTCCATTCTATCATCACCCAAGCAATAACCATCAATCCATCACTCCAGAATCACAACAAACTAGCCAACAACATGCATTTCAAGATCTAAAATCATCATACAAGCATACATGGAATCCATAGCAAGAAGATGAAGTAAGGAAATGAAAGCAATGAAACTTAACTGGATTTGAGATCAAAACAAGTCTTTCAACACACCAAATGTAGCTCCAAGTCAGATCTTACAACCTTCAACAAGCTTCTTCACAAAAAAATCACTCAAATCTCAGTACGAAATTGAAATCTACACTAATCTCCCTCAAGAACACCCACAAGGGTGTCTTGAAGAGAGCTCCCAATTGGAAGAGTCTTTGGGAAGATGCTAGAGGATGTGGGAGAGGGAGAGAATGCTCAGCAACAACTTGCAGGCCCACTTATATTCTCCACCAAGAGCAAGCCGGACAAGAGATCGTGGGACACGTGGCTTAAGCTGTCAAAGGCCAAAAAATCGACCCAGTCAGGAAAATCGGCCGATTTTCCTGAGTGATGGTCCGATTTTCTTCAACAGAGGCATGTTATGATCGTCTAGTCATGAGTTGCTCCATTGCTTGCACCAATAAGGGTCCTTGTGTCCTTCATTGCTCCAATTATGTTCCTTCAAGGCCTTGGATATGTACCACCATGAGGCTTGGTCCTCGAATGTATCGAATAATGTCCAAAAGATCCCCGAAATACCTACAAAACCGACAAAAGCTCGTGTAGACGTCTTTTCTAGAAATATGCACGAAATGAGTGTAAACGTCTTAAACTAATGTCAAACCGTGCATGAATAACGGGAAAAACTATCTAATTGTATGCCTATACTAACGTCATAAATCACGTTATCGGCTCTCCTCCACGACCTAATCGTGCTGAGAACACAAGTATGCAAAGGAATCAAGAACAATCATTCCTCCAAAGCTCCAACCATAACAATGGAGGAAGGAGAAGAAGAGAAGGGAAAGGGAGCAAGGAAGAAGGAGGGAACGAGGAGGAAGAGACTTACCATGCTAGATCTACAACTTCTCCACTACTACCCACACCAAAGAACATCCAAGGGAGACGAGAACAGAGAAACAAGCCAAGGAGAGGAATTGCGGGAATTAAAGTTACGTGAAAGAGTGGTGAAGGGAGGGGGGAAAGGTTGTTCTTCCGTTTGGGGGAACCAAGGGGTAAACAGACCACAAGACTCTCCTTTGGATAAGGAACAAGGGGTCAAAAGTAGAAAGCGGGAAAACAAAGGGTCATAACGGAATTGGGATAAAATTCCGCCACTCAGCACATCCTACTTGCGGAAAGCCTGAGCCGCGCTTGCGGGAAGGTCGATAAATCGCTCAACAACCAAAATAAAAATTCTAGATGTTACAGTTTTGATATTAACCCCACCATTCAAACTCCGGATTGGAACCTTCCAGTCGAGATCATGTGTGATGCAAGTGTTGTAGCCGTAGGAGCGGTACTCGGATAAAAGAAGGATGGACGCACTCATGCCATCTACTATGCTACGACGGAGAAGGAAATTCTTGCGGTGGTTTTTGCTTTTGAGAAATTTCGTTCCTACCTTGTTGGGGGCGAAAGTAATTGTCTACACCGACTACGCAGTAATATAGTATTTTCCCTCCAAAAAGGATGTAAAACAACGGCTTATTAGATGGATCCTTCTCCTACAAGAGTTTGACTTAGAGATCTAGGACAAGAAAGGACCCGATAACTCTGTGGTGGATCATCTAAGCAGCCTCCCTCGCATCACTGGCAAGAAGGACAATCTTCGCATTGATGACTTCTTCTTTGATGAACAACTGCACGAAATCCACGACTGCCTTCATCAAATATCAAGAGGTAACTAACCATGGTTTGCAGAAGTTGTTAATTATTTGGTTTGTCAGGAAATACCTCCAGGATTATCCTACGCTAAAAGGAAAAAGTTCATTAAGGATGTCCGACACTACAATTGGAATGAACGTCTACTTTTCATGAGAGGTCTAGATTGAATTTTCTTAAGATGCATTCCGGAAGACGAAGTAGAAAGTGTCATCGCCATTGTCATTCACTACCTTGTGGAGGACACCCTATCTTTTGGCCTACACTACTTAAAAATCTACAAAACTTTGTTGTCTCTTACAATGCTTTCCAAAGAACAGGAAACATATCTTTGAGGAATGAAATGCCTCTTAACAACATCCAAGAGGTTAAGATCTTCGACTTTTGGGGAATGGACTTCATGGGACTGTTCCCTTCTTAGTGTGGAAACCAATTCCAACTTCTAGCTCTAGACTATGTTTCAAGATGGGTTAAAGCAATTGCTTCTCCTACTAATGATGCAATGGTGGTAGTGATGTTCTTTAATAGAATGAGCTTCCCAAGGTTTGGGACTCCCGGAGCAATCATTAGTGATAGACAAACGTGCTTTACAACTTGTATGTAATATCCGAAATTTTTATTCCGTTTAATTCCGAATCAATTCGGACTTCGAGCCGTTGACGGTTCTCATTCTATCTAGTATTTCTTTCATCACAAATTTTATCATTTTATGTAGAATTTAATTCACATAAAATGATAGAATTATATCAAACCCTAATTCTTATAATTATTTATCTTTTTATGTAGAATTTAATTCACATAAAATGATAGAATTATATCAAACCCTAATTCTTATAATTAATCCTTAACGACGACTTTAGACGAGATCATGACAAGGTTGAGACGAAACTGTGACAAAGTTGTGAGGAGACCATGACAGAGCTGAGAAGAGGTCATGACGAAGCCCAACAACTCTGTGACGAAGTCATGCTTGGGCCTGACAAAGACATGACGAGTTTTGACAAGGCCTTGACAAGCTCCTACCAATCTCATCCCACTCTTCCTATTTTTGTTTTAGCCCAGTCCGTCAGCCTACTCCAGCAGTTTGGCCTTTGTCCAGCCCGGTGTGGTCCTTGGGAGAGCACTGGCCCAGCTCGTGTCCGGCCCAGCAGCTCGTTGCCTCACGCCAGCCCAGTCGGAGCTGGAAAATCGTCCAAGATGCGTATATGTGAACGAAGGAGGTCTCTCTCTCCTTCAAAAATGTAACAGCCAGATGTCGAAAGATCTTCCCATTGATGTAGCGCTAGATCTGTCCCTCTACTTCCCTCGCTCCCTAGAATCTCGCTACCTCCCTATATGTGTACCGTCTAACCTAAATCACTCGGAACCCTCTGTACGCAACAGGAGACGCCAGCCAATCGCAAGGCCAACGCAACAACAGCTTCCTCCTTCGCTGCACCTGTTCGGAATGAGCCAGCCACATACAAGGATTCGGGACTCCCCTCTTCTGCAAACCCTAGCAGGCGCCTTTAGGCACCCCTACCCCTCCCCTTTGGACATAGCCCGGCGGAAGTGCAGCCAGTGAAGATCTCTGTCCCTCCCTTCTTCTCTTTGGTCGTGCACAGCAAGTAGAAGTCGGGAGAGAGTGCTCCTCTTCGTGCACATCAAACACCCTCCCTCCTTGTCGAGATTTGTTGTGAGTATGACCATGTTCCTCCTTCCCTCCATTTATAAATGTTGAGAAAGACTGCTTGTGATGCAGTTTTGTGAGATAAGTTTGAATAGGTTATTAACCTCTATTGGACTTGAATTTTGGATATGTCTTAGTTAGGCTTACATAGTATAGTATATCAAAATTTGAGAGGATTTAATCGAGAGGTTTAGGAGTTATGATTTTTAAAAGTTAAGACAGTGTGCTGTTTTGTTAAGTGGTTGCTGAATTTCCAAAAACTGTGTTGATCAGTCAAGTTTGAGAATACTCTTTGATGCCTTAGAGATCAGATTTACCGTTCAGTTTTTGAGATGTTGTTTAGTGCCATGCACAGGTTAATATGTCAAAAGTTGGGATGAATCCAACGGTGGGATTTAGAATCATAGAGGCTCAAAGTGGACTTTTGTATAGTTAGAACCAACTTTGGAAAATTTTGTAGAAGTGTTGTAACCAACTTTGGAAATTTCAAGTGTTGTAACCAACTTTGGAAATTTTTGTAGAAGTGATGGTTGAACAGTTTTAAGAAATTCTTGTTCCTAGGAGTAGATGATATATCATAGATGATCTAGAGAATTATTTCGGAATTTTTATATGTTTATTCGAATTTCATATTTGAAGCCAAAGTTGGACCCTAGTGACCTTTTTAGAAGGTTAAAGAAAACATGTAATGTTCTAGTCTTGACCTAAACTCAACTTTAAGAATTAGAATATGATAGTTAGTCTCAAGTAAGAATTTAAGTACATATTACGAGATTTTTAGAAGATTCGGGACCAAGGGTAAATGGTCATTTTACCTTAGACGTGTATTTTAGTATATTTCTCTTCCGATAGGATCTTATATCTTTGAAGTCTTAGACTTCTAAGTATATGGGATATGTGTTGATTCACTTGCCTCCTTTGACAAGCAACTGAGTTATACAGTTACAGATTGAGTTGTGATTAAGAGAGTCGAGATTTGATTCATGTAAGTCCACGGACTTACTTAGCTGGCTTCTTGTATGAGTGTAATGTGTAGGAGTGGTGATTGTTAGTTGTGATAAACAACGAAACCTGATTAGGCCGACTTTATTATATTATGTAATTGACCCAAGTGTATGATAACTGGTCGTGACATCATCTACCTAGCTCTTGCGAGAGTCTAGGAGGTTCCCTACGACTAACCTAGTCAGGTAGATGGTCAGATACATTAGTACCATTCCTCGTTGGTAAACGGGGACAGGGGCGAGGTTTGGGAATCCCTCGTGTCACAAAATAAGTATCATTAGTAATGACATATCACCTAATTAAAGATAATGAAAGGATTGATTGTTGCATGTTGATTGTGTATGTTGTGTGTTTGTGCTTTTACCTTTATACTTATGCATAAAATGTTAGCTAACGGTTTTATACCGCTTGTAGATGTCTTGCAGGTTAAGACAATTGTAGAGAGATCCGGAGGAAATGGTCAGCCGGGTCCACGTACTCTTTTAGTTGGGGACGGGGATGTATTTTGTTCTTCATATGCGTCGTTTTAATATCTTTTCTTGTAAGGCTGATACATATCCTTCATGTATATATTGTTCAAAGTTTTGAAATGTTTTTAATACTTTTGTGCCTTGTTGTAAGATCCTAGTAAAATTGTTGTCAACCATTGTGAAGTGATAACCAGTAACTCCCCGAGTTCTGAGAATTTGGGGTGTTATATTGTAAGTGTGAAACTCCATTGTCGAAGTATTGGATAACCCAGAAGATTTCTACTCCTTACCATCCTCAAACAAGTGGGTGAGTAGAGATCTCAAACAGAGAATTGAAGAGCATTCTAGAGAAAAATGTCTCTAGAATAAGGAAGGATTGGTCGTTGAAGCTAGATGATGCGCTTTGGGCAAATATGACAATTTTTAAGACTCCCTTAGGCACAAGACCTTACAAACTTGTATATGGGAAGTCTTGCCATCTTCTGGTAGACTTGGAGCACAAGGCTTATTGGGCAATCAAATGGATCAACTTTGACATGAACGAAGCTAGAGAAAAACGCCTTTTGGACATCAATGAATTAGAAGAAATTTGTTTGAATGCATACGAGAATGCACGGATTTAAAATGAGAGGACGAAAAGATGGCATAACAAACATTGTAAAGAGTTGAATGAAAGAAGACCGTGTCGTTCTCTTCAATTCTCGACTCCAACTATTTCCGGGTAAGTTAAAATCTCATTCGACAGGACCTTATGTTACAGAGCATGTTATTCCCGATGGTGCAGTTGAAGTATGGGGTGAGCATTGCGGAACCTTCAAGGTCAATGGCCATCGATTGAAGAAGTATACACCAGAAGTTCTAGTTGAGAGTATCGCACCTCTCCACCTCACATGATCATCAACGGAGATAGGGCCAACTACAGACTAAAAAACAAAGCGCTACTTGGGAGGCAACCCAAGTTATTGTTCTTTTCCCTTTCTTAGATAGGCTAGAGTAGTTTTCTTTTTCTTTGGTTCGTTCCGGTTCTCTTGTGTCTTTTGATGACATGAACTAGGTAATACTAAAAAAGAACTCAAAGATGTAGAAACAAGTCAAGTTGTCAATAAGGAACGAAAAACAAAAAATATCGGTCAATTACAAGAAATCTCGGGTGAGATTTTGAATTTTCACCCGTGGAAAACTATGTCACAAGCAACTTAAGAAAAATATTGGTCAACTTGAAACCACGGATAAAATCTCAGCCGAGATTTTACACAATACAGCGAGGGTATATAAAGAACACTTCACTAATTTTCAGCAAATCAACACCCCCAATTCAATACCCTATGTCCACGGATGGCCGGAAATCTCCAACTCCTCTCAAATTCTCGTTTCCTAAATGATTTGCTTCATTATTCCTCCAAAACTCAAGTTTTCTCAACAAAAATGAAGAGTTTGTGCATCAACGACACCACAATCCAACAAATCGGGCTCCATTTGGATTTTACAAACCAAAACCTAGCTTTTGTGTCTTACCTTTGATTTTAGTTTGTTTGAGTTGATTTGTGTGAGAATCTGGTGCAGTTTGGAACGACTAAGGCATAGGAAGAAAGCAAGAATATTAGTTTGGCAAAAGTGTTCTAACAAGGAATTCCTCCTCTTCTCAGCAGGCTCCACGACCTCCACCTCCTCCAACACTCCCACACATCCTTGAACGCCACAAAACGAGGTACGAACGCATTCAAATATTGTTGCTCCTAGGTACTTAGTGCTTGTTGAGCTTGAATGTATGTATGTTGTGGCTGATTTGAGATGGATGATAGAGATTGCAAGCCTTGTGGGTTTTCTTGGCATCCATGAGGATGCATGTGAGGAGATTAATATGGAATTTCTTAGATCTTTTAAGCATGATCCGAGGGAAAGAAACATGAAGTTTATGTTGATGAATCGAAACTTTGAGATTTCTATCTTTCAATTTGAGAGCACGTTTGGGTTTGGGGATACCATTAACGGAACATTCCCTATGAATGTGCATGCAAGCGGGGTTTGGGAGTGCATTGCTATGGTGGTTAGCGAGGGAAACCATTGGCAACCTTGGGATTCGAAGGACAAGCTAATCTACAACTTGTCCTTCAAGATAACTCATAGGATATTATCCGAGATCTTGTTCCCTAGGACGTAGACGCCTCATAAGGTGAAGGCGGATGAACTTTATATTTTGTGGTTTATGGTGACCGGAGTGGTTCTAGATTGTGCTATTATGGTTGTTTTTTTTTTATGGAAATTTGGAAACAAATCTAGAGGCGACATTTGTGTAGGAGGATTGGTCAATCACATCGCCAAGAATATAGGAGTTGACTTTTCAGCTTGTACATTAGTTGTAGAGGTGAAGCTTTTAGGTTTGCAGCGTTCATCACTAGAGGGACCATTGTTCCTCAAGGTCGTGGCGCACCTTATGTGGCCATACCGTTGGAGGGCAAGGTAGATAGAGGGATTTCTTGGAGTTCGGACTACACTATCCGGTATCTACAGTATTAGAAGCACAAAACCAAAAATTTTGTTGTTTTCCCTTTTTTTTTTTGCATGTTCATATTTCATACATCTTGATATGCTAGTTTGAACCTTGCATTGGGAGAAGAAAGAGGCAAGTATGGGCTATTTTGATGACATGAATTATGACCTTAGTATAGATGTGTATATAGCTAGTTTTTCCCTTCTTTTTCATACATAGACATACAATCATAACAATTTTGTTCCATATTCACCTATTTCATTGCAATCGAGATCTACACAACTTTTATGACAATTGTAGGTGACCTGGCGCAAATTGGAGCGGAAGTAGGGCATTCATGGACAATTGATCAAGGCGAAACACAATGGAAGCATTCAAGAACCTAAAGGAAGGGTAACTTCACTTTTGGAATATATAAGGAAGACCAAAGAGATCACATGGCTTATATAAGAAATCTCAGGCAAGGACATAAAATCTCGGCCGAGATAATCTTCGGGTTTGGCCTTCGTTTTTATATTTTAGCCCAAAACGCAATCTTTCAACTCGTAACTTTATTCTATAAGATAGAATGCTTCAATACAATACACAATACAACAACTACGGGACATTTGAGACACGTTGCAACAAGAAAGCTTTGGATTCGCAGCTTAGAAACGGATTGATAACCCGTACTACTTCAACATTCGTGATTGAGAAACAGATTGAGATTGTTTGCGAGATTATTCTAGCTTTTGATATTCTTTGCTCGGAAACACAGGAACGGAACTTGTTATTGATTTCGATTCAGATTATGTTATTTGAGAACGTCTTGCTTAGCACTTCTTGCGTTTTTTTGGTTTCATTGATTGCATTCAATTTTATATATATATATATATATATATATATATATATATATATATATATATATCTTGATTTGAATATGATGATTTTTGGCTAAAACCCTTGCAATTCTAGGGTGATTGGTTGAAGGATGTGGTTTAGATGATGATAGATTGACCTTTACAATCAGATTGGACCTTGAGAGTTATGTTTTTACCTTTGTAGAGACCTTTCCACGGGCTCTTCTTGTGAATCTCAGCCGAGATTTCTTGACGGAGATTTCCTTTGTCGTACCTTTCATGCTTTATGCTTAAGTTTTGGTTAAAAATTGCCTCAACCCTAGCCTTGTTGAACCTTCCTAAACTATACACAAGTTTGGGAACAACTTACCCGGTGGTTTACTTGCTTGGTTGCCAAAGATGATAAGTTCTTGGTAATAAAGGTTTATCCTTTATTAGTGATAGCATGTGTTAAAGTCTATATTTCAGGATTGTTTTAGACATTTTCTCTTCATAAATCTGCATGTATGGATGTATATTCCTTGATTATATTGTTGTTTTGTCTAGCTTTGCGGGAATCGAGGTCTACACCTAGTTTTGTTGTAATTGTAGGGAAAATGGCACGTTTTGGACCGAAATGGAGCTAAGGAAGGTAAGGAGTCATTGGAGCTAGATTCTGGAGCATTGAGGAGTTTTAAGAAGATCTCAGGAAGTATTGAAATGATTAAGAAGATTGATTTTGGACCAGATTCGAGATGATTTACATTCGGTTGAGATTCACCATGGTCAGTTACATTATCATCTCGACAGAGGTGATCTTTAGGAACATCTTGACCGAGGTGAACACCCTGTCGCCGGCGAGATCTTTATTTTTGGATGAGATCTTCTATTTTTGGAAGGAGAATATCTTATATTTCTGGCTAGATTTCTAGAAGGAAGATATTATTTTTGGCTGTTTTATTTTGAGAGATATGGATATATTTTCTAGGAAATTATCTTTTTAAGATGTCTTATATTTGGAAGATAATTCTCCTAAATAAAGGCTGATTTTCTACAATTCAGCCATCTTCGGATCAAGGAATTTCTAGAGTATTTTCTGAACAGTTGAAGAAAGAGTCGAAGGAAGGTTGAAGGTTGAAGGAAGAAAGGAATCATAGTTGGAGTTGGCTTTTGAAGGAATTAGTAAGATCTTCTTAGATTGCTTTTGCTTGTTGTCTTTTCTGATTTGTGACTTGAGGAACGCTGATTTGTTACTTGTTTGATTCAGTTATTGAGACCCTTTTTGTGGTAAGGTTTTCTTGTTTGAATATTGATTCCTTTCTCATAAATTTGATTATTGTTATCATGATGATTGTTGGCTAAGTTTCTTATGAGATTCTACGGTGATTGGCTGGAAGTTGTGGGAAAGACGATGATAGAATGATCTTAATCCCAGCAGGACCCTGAAAGCTCGAGTCTTTACCTTAACCGTAGAACACCTCGGTCAGTCATTAAACATCTCGACCGGGATGGAATATAACTGAACGAAGTGAACCTTTCCTGAACCTTATCTAAATTAAGAGTCTAAGTTTACCAAATTCTATCCTTATTATACCTTTCCTAGTTCAACGCAAGCCTAGGACTAGACTTACGTGGTGATTCCTGTGTTTGTATACCCAAGATCATGAGTGTAGGTAATACAGATTTATCTTTTAATGGGGTTTGAGTGTGCCTTCATTCCATCTTTGTGAATTAGCCTAAGACTTACACGGTAACGGTTGATCCTATTTCCTTGGCTGGTGTGTTGGTTTGAGATTATAGATCCTTTCCTTAGCACCTTGAGACTTACCCGGTAATAGGAGATTTAGTTTGGATTAGTGAGTAGTGAGACTTACCCGGTGATCTATTCCCACCTTAGAAACACCTTCCCTTTGCAAACCTCAGCTTTGTCCGCATTATCTTTTGAGATCTTGAGTTGAAACCACAAATAGATGCTTTAATCCCTAGAATCTGCATTCCCTTTATCTGACTTTATATCATCTTTGATAAATTTAATTTGTAGTCATTAGTTATTTGACAACCTGATTTCGTGCTTTGTTTCACCATAGTCCCTGTGTTCGACCCCTAGAATTCTGGCTTTTATTACAATTCATCCGTACACTACGGGTTCGCATATTGTTCAAACATACTTCTTGGATTAGAAATATTAAAGCTTGCACACACCTTTTGGAGCGAACAAGTTTTTGGTGTTGTTGCTAGGGACTTGGTCAAGACCGAGTTCGGTATTTGGTTGTCTAGCTTGGAAGATTTTGCTTTTGCATTTGATCTTTTTTCTATGAGTTTTGTAGTTTTCAGGATTTCCAATGGATGTGAGTCGCTATGAACCTGCATTTGATCAAGCCTGGATAGCAAAACAAAGTGCTAGGGCGGACCATTATGAATACATGGAAGAGAAATACGCCTTAATTTGGTTTTACATTGAAAAAGAGAGAGAGAAGAGGCTATAGAGGAGGAGCTTGTGATATGGGATGAGTTGAATGTCCCTAAAAAGGTTTATGAGGAACCTCTTGAAGATTCGCTTGAATCAAAATGGGAGAAATTGATGAAGAAGGTGGAGGAGCTCAATGATAGCTCCCTATCTTATGCTAAGCCAAAAGAGGTGCATAAGGAAGTACTACAAGTTTCAAGCATTCTTCCAACCAAACCAGAAGTTTTTCCTGAAGTTCTTGAAGAAGAGGAAGAAGTCGAAGATCTCTATCCAACTGCTGAAACTTGGGCTGAGGTTGAAGAAAGATCGGCGGAGTTTGAAGAAAGATCGGCCGAGGTTGAAGAGAATCCAGCTGAGTTGGGAAAGATTTCATGTGTGGATTATCACCCTAACATGAAACTTGTCCCAATATTTGAAGAACTTTATAAGGTACTTGCTCCAACTCCCTTTAAAGTTGTAGATTTCTTCAGGAATGCACCGAAGAGTTGGAGGTCTCTTACGAAAGAACCTCCTAAGATCAAGATGTAACCTCCCTTGAATTTGCTGAAAGAAGATACTCCTTGGACTGAAACGAGCGGAGTTAACAAGCACTTCACCGCTAAGGCAACAAAGTGTTATTTGTTCAAGTATGGGGTCACTCAAGCTGGAGATGGGGAAGCTACTAGGATTCTCGAGAAGTTGTTTTCTCGATCAAGAAAAGGATGGGATGAAAAACTGAATTATGTCCCATGGAAGATTAGGAAGAGGGGTAGGATTCCGGTGAGAACCAAACCGTACAAGCTTGTACGTGGGAGATCCTACTATTTGCCGGTGAAATTAGGAACCAGAACCTTTTTTGAAGAGTTTTATTGCGGATGTGATGAGCACTCCAAGGTGTTCAAGGTACATTGAGTAATTACATGGAGAAAGGTCCAGCTAACGACTTGAAACCAAGCGCTTCCTGGGAGGCAACCTAAGGTATTGCTTTCTTCACCCTTTTTGTAGTTTAATTTAGATAGTTTACTTCGTGTTTTTGCGTCCTCTAGACAGGATTCAGGTACTTTCTAAACAAAGAATTACATCTCAAGAGCTACATCGGAAGGATTGATGTTCGAGATATTGAGAAGACGGTGCTTGACTAAGATACATCTCGGATGTTGTCAGAACGCCTCGACCGAGATGTTCTTCGCTTATCTGGAGCTGTTTCTTTATTTATTATGCAGTTCATCTAGGTCTGGTGAGTATCCTGTTCTTTAGACTTTTATTTGACCCATTGGGACAATGTGTCTAAAGTATAGGGTATTGTGGATGTATTACTTGACTTATTTGTTTCGATGCTTGTATGGTTTGTATGACTCTTTGGATTATTATTGTTTATTTGGCTCTATGTGTTTATCTCTCATTACATGCATACATACAGGTGTTTGTTTGAGAAAAACGTCGAAAATTGGTTTGAAAAATAAAATTTTATGACCTCGACCGGGATGTTCATGGCCTATCGAGGATGAACACCTCGGATGACGCCAAAACAACTCGACCGAGGTGGGTTCTTAATTGAGAGTTTTCAAAACGTTTTCTGCTTCTTCTCTTGATATGACCTCCATGATGATATTGTTTGCAGATGGGTTTTGAAATCTTTATATGCTCGAAAGGTTTTATTATATGTTTAAGTTGCAAAATGCTTTGTTTGAAGTTTTAGCATGTTTAATACTTTGGTTTTATCAAATTATGTTGGATTTGAAGGTTGACACCACATGATGAGGTATATCACATTCTTCCTGGGATGATTAAGGCAATTCATTCTCTTCTCTTCTTATTCTTGACCATGCTTGAGCCCCTCATATGCATATTTGCCTTCCTTTACCTATTCGGGAATTTGTAAGCAAGCAAAGAAAAGCAAGTGAAAGTGCAATTGAGATGTTGGCTGAAAGTGTTAGAAAGAAACAATTAGGTTTGGGGAAGTCAATCATGATGATGAGTAACTCGGCACCATTCACATAGCCGGGTGTTTGTGTCTTGTCAAAGTCGGATTGAGCGATATTCCTAACGGGTCATGGTATGTGCATCAAGAGTTTGAGGCATCTCGAGAAATTGATGATTGCTGATCTCCTAGGCTTCGGTTATTGTGCACCTCTGTCCAGGCATCCCAAAAAGTAAAGTAAAAATAAGAAAAGCTTATTGGTGGAAGATGTTGAGATTCAAGGAAAGTGAAGTAAAATCCTATTCCCGGATTCTAACACCACATACCCTATATACATCCCACCCTGACACGTTTCTTGACCCCTTTTGGAAGCCCTTTAGACCTCTAGCTTGTTGATTGACTTGGTGGTTTAAACTAGATTATACATGATTAATTTCGATCAATATGATTTATTATGCATTCTATAATTTTATGCAAAGATGAACAACTTTCATATATTTATAAAATGTTTTTATCATGTCTTGATTTTATTTATCAAGAAGCATTCTCTTAGAGTGATCTATGAGTAGAGCACACCACCAAAATGTTTTGAAATGTTTTTCATTGATCTTTCTTACTTATAATCCATTATATCTTGTATCTAATATTTGGAATTTGCTTGGGGACAAGCAAGGGACAAGTATGGGGTATTTTGATAGCATGTATTATAGTCTATATCTTAGGATTGGTTTAGACGTTTTCTCTTCATAAATCTGCTTGTATGGATGTATATTTCTTGATTATATTGTTGTTTTGTCTACCTTTGCGGGAATCGAGGTCTACACCTAGTTTTGTTGTAATTGTAGCGAAAATGGAACGTTATGGACCGAAATGGAGCTAAGGAAGGTAAGGAGTCATTGGAGCTACATTCTGGAGCTTTAAGGAGTTATAAGAAGATCTCAGGAAGCATGGAAATGATTAAGAAGATTGATTTTGGACCAGATTCGAGATGATTTACATTTCGTTGAGATTCACCTCGGTCAGCTACAGTATCTCCTCGACCGAGGTGATCTTGAGGAGCGTCCCGACCGAGGCGAACACTGTGTCGCCAGCGAGATCTTTAGTTTTGGCTGAGATCTTCTATTTTTGGATGGAGAATATGTTATATTTTTGGCTAGATTTCTGGAAGGAAGATATTATATTTGGCTGATTTATTTTGAGAGATATGAATATATTTTCTAGGAAATTATCTCTTTAAGATATCTCATCTTTAGAAGATAATTCGCCTATATAAAGGGCTGATTTTATACAATTCAGCCATCTTCAGATTAAGGAATTTCTGGAGTATTTTCTGAAGAGTTGAAGGAAGAGTTGAAGGAAGTTTGAAGGTTGAAAGAAGGAAGGAATCATAGTTGGAGTTGGCTTTTGAAGGATTTGTAAGATCTTTTGAGATTGCTTTTGGTTGTTGTCTTTAGTGATTTGTTACTTGAGCAACGCTGGTTTGTTACTTGTTTGATTCATTTATTGAGACCCTTTTTGTGTTAAGGTTTTCTTGTTTGAATATTGATTACTTTCTCATAAATTTGATTATTGTTATCATGATGATTGTTGGCTAAGTTTCTTATGCGATTCTAGGGCGATTGGCTGAAAGTTGTGGGAAAGACGATGATAGAATGATCTTAATCCTAGAAGGACCCTGAAAGCTCGAGTCTTTACCTTAACCGTAGAACACCTCGGTCAGTTATTGAACATCTCTGCCGGGATGGAATATAAATGAACGAGGTGAACCTTTCCTGAACCTTATCTGAGTAAAGAGTCTAAGTTTGCCAAATCCTATCCTCATTATACTTTGCCTGGTTCAACGCAAGCCTAGGATGAGACTTACCTGGTAATTCCTTTGTTTGTATACCCAAGATCATGAGTGTAGGTAATAAAGGTTTATCCTTTATTGGGGTTTGAGTGTGCCTTCATTCCATCTTTGTGTGTTAGCTTGAGACTTAACCGGTAAATGTTGATTCTATTCCCATGGGTGGTGTGTTGGTTTGAGATTGTAGTTTCTTTCCTTAGTACCTTGAGACTTACCCGGTAATAGGAGCTTTGGTTTGGAATAGTGAGTAGTGAGACTTACCCGGTGATCTATTCCCACCTTAGAAACACCTTCCCTTTGCAAACCTCAGCTTTGTCCGCATTATCTTTTGAGATCTTTAGTTGGAACCGCAACTAGATTCATTAATTCCTAGAATCCGCATTCCCTTTATTTGACTTTATATCATCTTTGATAACTTTAATTTGTAGTCATTAGTTATTTGACAACCTGATTTCGTGCTTTGTTTCACCATAGTCCCTGTGTTCAACCCCTAGAATTCTGGCTTTTATTACAATTGATCCGTACACTGCGGGTTCACATATTTTTAAAGCATACTTCTTGGGTTATAAATATTAAAGCTTGCACACACCTTTTGGAGTGAACAATTAGGTTCGAGTGTGCCTTCCTCTTGCGTTTGTGAGTTAACTTGAGACTTAACCGGTGATGTTTCATTCTATTTCCTTAGGTGAGTGGTTGGTTTGAGACTATCATTCCTTTCCCTTGAACCTTTGAGACTTACCCGGTGATGATTTTCTTTGGTTTGGAATAACAGATAGTGGGACCTCCCCCTTGATCTATCCCACTTTCGAAACACCTTTCGTTTGCAATCCCATCTGTGTCCATTGATCTCTAGAATATTCGCTTTCCCAATTATTACATATATTCATATCATAGCTTTTGTTTCTTTTGGTCATCGATATTTGCATATTACCTTAGCTAGATTGCATTTACTTGCCGGTTTCACCAAGTCCTTATGATTTACCCTTAAGTATTTTCCGTTACTACAATTGATCCATACACTGCGTGTTCGCATATCGTTCAGGCTTTTTTTAGGTTATAAATTTAAAGCTTATTTGCACACACATTTTTGAGCAAACATGGATGAAGTTATAAAAACATTTCGATGATCATTATGTGTATGGAAGAAAGATATAATGTTGTTGTCGATGCCCTTTCTAGCCTAGGGGACATTCTTTGATCACTACTATAGATTCTAGGGTTTGAGGTTTCTATTAAATTAAGGATCAATTATGTGGATGATATTGATTTTGGTGACATCTATAACTCGTGTATAAGACGGAAATTTTGAGACAAGTTTATGTTCGAATAATTTTTTATCGTAAGGATAAAGTGTGCATTCCTATAAGTTCTCTTAGACTTTTACTTGTTGAGGAATCTCATATGGGTGGTCTAATGGGATATTTAAGAAGGGATAAGACATCTCATATGCTGCAGTCACACTTTTATCGGTCTCATATGCTTAAAGATGTTGAGAATTTGATTAAGAGTTTTATTTTGTGCTTGCAAGCTAAGGCTATATTTAAACCATATGGCTTATACACTCCTCTTCGTACGCTTACTTCACCACGGCTTAATATTAATATGGATTTTGTTGTACTATTACCTAGGACTAAGAATGGGGGTATTCTATTTTTGTGGTTGTTGATCGTTTTTCTAAAATTGATCATTTGAATGCTTGTCATAAGACCGATGATGCTTATAATGTTGCTAACTTGTTCTTTAGGGAATAATTGAGATTACATGGTGTACCTAGAACTATTGTGAGTGATAGAGATGTTAAGTTCATTAGTATTATTTGAAAGACTCTTTGGGGAAAGCTAAGAACTCAATTGTTATTCTGTACTTCTAGTCATCTTCAAACGGAAGTAACTAATAGGACTTTATCATATTGCGCGCTGTTTTGAAGGATAACTTGAATGATTGGGAATATGTCTTGCCTCATGTTGAATTTGTATATAATCGTACCATGCATTCGTCTACTAACCTAACGCCTTTTGAGTGTCTATGCATTGAATCCTTTGACCCCTCATGATCTTATACCGTTGCATGTAGAGGACCGAGTAGATTCAAATGCAAGAAATAGGTGGAATTTATCAAAGAGTTGCATGAAAACACACACATAAGGCTAGAGGAGAAGGGTAAATCCGTGGTTGTCTAGGTAAATCGAAATCGTAAGGAAATTTTGTTCAAGCCAGGAGATCTAGTTTGGTTGCATCTAAGGAAAGAGCGATTTCTGGAGAAGAGAAAGTCTAAGTTGTCTCTAACAGGAGATGGACCATTTCGGTTGAAATGTCAGGTTGGCAACAACGCTTATGTTTTAAAGCTTCCGAAGGATTATAGCGTGAGCTCTACCTTGAATGTAGGAGAATTGGGTCCTTTTGTTTCTAGTGATGAGCATGGTGATGATTCGAGGACGAATCCTTTTCATGAAGGGGAGTATGATGAGGTACAATCCCCAACACCAACTATACAAGGACCAATCACTAAATCTACAGCAAAGGCATTAAAGGAGAAGGAGACTATGTCATCTCCAAGTCATGATTTAGAGGGATGTATCACCAGATCAAAAGCAAGGCCCATTTAAGAAAAGATTGCTAGCTTGTTGACAACTTGCACATCTAAAGACACCCTACTTGTTAGTAATTCTTCGTTAGTGACATTGATGTCTACTATGGGAGGACCCTAGAAGAATGAGTCCTTGCTAGGTTGTCCTTGTGTGTGTTAATCTTATTGAAGATTGGTGCTACTAGTCAAATTAGTCCCTCCTTGTCTTTGCTTTATTCAAAAGTATTGTGTAAGGTTGAAGAAGGAAGATTTAAGGTAAGCTCTTTATTGAGGGGTTTTGATCCAATTGGTCAAGGTTCTTTGCAAGAATACCTTGGTTCATATCGTCCTTTATTTCCATTAATACATTCGATTATTATCGTCTTATCCTACCATTATCATTCCATCAAATCACATTCTTTGTGTTCGAGTTTAAAAAATCTTGGCCTAACAATACAATTGCCGTCCGAGATTTTTACCGAGGATTGCTTCATTCATAGATTTCGATGCATTGGGTGTATCTGCTTTTCTAGATTTTGTGAACTTCAATCTAGATCGGAAAACTATAGCATCAACCCCGCATTACTCAGAAATGCCAAAACCAAAGCCACGAGGGAGGGGATTCGCTAAGGGTGCTGGTGAATGCCACCGCGGGTGTAGTAGCACTTTCATGAGGGGGTGTGGTCTCAGGGCGTATGGGCGGGATGCAGCCGTGGGTGTGAATCTTCTAGATGCTTGTGCATGTAACAAACAAAAACTTCTTCTTCTCTTGTTCCTTCACTTCGTTGAATTGAATATTTTGCTAATTCTTTTGATTTCTTCAATGATGGCTTCCTTAACTAGATTTACAAATCTAGCCACAGATGCAAGCAAAACAACTACAAATGCATGCTAAAACTATGCTACTGTGATAACAAAATCTATCAAATATCACAATCTCCATGCTTAGATCTTTATTCACCCTGAGTAATCTAAAATCTATCCGTTATCACCAAAGTCTCAAGAAGTATGGAGAAACATAAAAATTACAATTTATAGAATACCAAATCCAAGTTCCTCAATAGCGATGTGAACTAACCAATATAGATTCCATCTAGCTCCTTATTGCCCAAAGGGTGGCCTACTTGAAATCCTCCTTATAGCTCCTCTTCTTATATCGTTAACGCTAAAATGATGAACCTATCACTAAGATTTTTCAGTTATTTTGCCAAGGTGCCTTTTCATGTTTTCACCTTGGCTCTCTTCTTTTCTTTCTAGGATGGTCTCAAAACTCTCACATCACTCAAGTCTATTTTTGCACCAACCTAATGTTGGTCGGACTACCGGATTTTTATCTAAGCTGTCCTTTTGGGGTTTCAACTTAGCCAAGGACTGACTTGCCTTTTTCAGTGTTTTTAATTTTTTTTCTTGATGAACTATACATAGATAAACAACATGAAATCGCACATAAAATCCCTCCCCTAATACTTGAAGTACACCTTGCCCTCAAAGTGCAAAAATGAAGACAATATCAACATAAGTAGGGAGAAAGAAAAAAGTCACTCCTCACTCTTGGGGGTAAAATCACTTACATTCTCCCTTCGATTTACGATAGTGTGGGAGGGAAAATTTCTTGGTGTTCGAGCTTTGATCCTGATTATTGCTTCATCCATTTGTCCAAATTTTTTTTCCAAATTCTTGATGCTTGATTACGTACTTTGGACATGTGTAGAAAAGTGCTTAGTTAATACATGTAGTATATCCTCGGTTGAGTTGGACTTACCAGGTTTATGTTGTTGTTGTTGGGTTGGTTGTTCCCTCCACCTAAATTTTAGATGGTCTCACCATCCTAGATTGTAGTTCTTTGAGTAAGGATCGGTCCTCTGTGTTTCTTGTCCATACCCTCCTAAGGAAGGAATTCACTTTAGTTGTAGAGTCTATCTTGATTTGAGGGCATGTGTATGTGGGGTGGGATAGATCGGCACAAAAACCGCATGCCTTCTACTGTGGAGGAGTACCAAACAACATTAATTTGTTCACCATCTTCTTCTATTCAGCAATCTCACTCGATTGTTCAAGGCATTGATAGCATGTATTAAAGTCTATGTTTAGGGATTGACATGGACGTTTTATCTTCATAAATATGTATGTACGGATGTATAGTCTTGATCATTATGTTGTTTTGTTTACATTTGCAAGAATCGAGGTCTACACCTAGTTTTGTTGTAATTGTAAGAAAATGGCACGTTTTGAATTGATATGAAGCTAAGGGATCGAACGAATCATTTGAGCTACATTTTGGAGCGTTGAGAATCTATGAGGAAAGCATAGGAACCATGGATGTTGGATGGAAGTTTAATTTTGGACAAGTTTTTAGAGATTTGTAAATAGCTGAAGATCATCTCGGTTGGTTACAGTATCACCTCGACCGAGATGAATTACTAGGATGGATCGAGACGCACGGCCCATGGCCCATAAGATCGTTTTTATTTTTGGCAAGTGATTCTCCTATGAATTGGAAGATATTTTCTGGATAGAAGTATTTTGGGTTACTGATTTGTTTTGAAGATTGAAGATATTCTAAAGAAGAAAGGAAGTTGGAGGAAGATAGCTTTGAACTAAAAGGTGAAAGCTTTTTGGAAGTTGTAAGGTTTTCTTAGGATCCTTGTTTATTGTCTTTTGGTTTGATATTGAGGAACACAGTTTGGTGATTGTTTGGATTGATTGTTTGTTTGATTGAGTGATTATTTAGACCTTTGTGTTAAGGTTTTATTGTTTCTTGTCTTTTGGTTGTTTGTTGTCTTTTGGTTTGATATTGAGGAACGCACGGCCCATGGCACGTTTTGATTGAGCGATTCTAGGGTGATTGGCTGAAGGTTATGGAAAAGAGGATGAAAGAATGATCATTTACCTTAGTGGACCCTGAAAGCTCGAGCCAAATCTTAGTTGAGACTTACCTGGCAAAGGTTAGTTCTATCCCCCTTAGGTTGGGTGTTGGTTTGCGATTATAGTTCCTTTCTTAGTTCCATGACACTTACCCGGTGAGAGGATCTTTGGTTTGGGATAGTGAGTAGTGAGACTTACCTAGTGATCTATTCCCACCTTAGAAATACCTTCCCTTGCAAACCTCAACTTTGTCCACGTTATCCTTGAAATAACGGGAATATTTTTATTCCGATTATTCCCGAGTCACAACGGAATTATACCGGTTTGGACCTTCCTTCATTACCCTAACATTTTTATGGGTTTTGGAACTCATCTTTTCTTCTACGTGTTTATTATTTTATTTGAGGACTCCACTCAAATGTAGTATGCAAATCCGATCTATCTTCTCTTATCCGTCAAAAGAGTGGTATCCGGTAAGATTGGTCATTTGGGCCCGTCAAGACTCGTCATACGGGCTCATCATGGGAAAGCTGGATGGGCCCATTAAAGGGTTGAGTGAAGCCTGCTTTTATGCTTGTTCAATCTCACGTGGCTGGTTCTTCTCCCCTCTAACCCTAGATCTACCTCCATGTCCAGAACCAGCCGTCACCCTCCTTCCTTGGGCAGCACCCGGCGCTTAACCCCCTACTAACACCAGTAGCGCCGACCGGTGTCGGCCTTCCCCGCCGCTGTCGCCGTTGAACCCGGAAGCTGTTCCTATTTGTTTCTCGTGCAAACAGAACCCCAACCCTAGTGTCGGCCTTCAACCATCGAGCCCACATAGGAGGACCGTCCGCTTGTAGCCGTGTCGTCCAATCTGCAACCGTCGCTGTTCTTCATCTTCCTTCACACAACAGTGGATCTCTCCTTGCATTCTACACGCACTGTGTTGTTCGTCTCGACCTGCACCTCCTCCTCGCCATCGGATGCCCATGCCTTCCCCATCGTCGTCGTGCAGCAGCAAGGCGCAGATCTGTGTGTGATGTCCTCCCTCTTGGCAACCGGTGCCTCATTTCCCAGCCGTTGGTGCGTCCAAGTGACAATTTCCGATCCGTCTTCGTCCTCTTCCTACTCGTATTAGTGAGCTTGTCGAGTCTCTCTTGTCGGGTAAGCATCTCCCCTTCCTTCTCTACATTACACTCTCCACTTATGGCCTGATGAGAGCCTCAATTGTATCATAGACCTTTTTAGAGCAGCCCTTAGAAGATGGCTTGAAAGTTGATGCATTTTCCGGGTTGTAAGGGGACGAACGGCCGACTTGGATTTCAGATTTGGATAAGTGAGACTCCTCTGTTGTGGCTGAATTTCGGTATGTTGTAGTTAGTATTGCATAGTAGATCATACTAAATTTTGAGAGGAATCCGAGCTACTGTTTGAGTGTTATGGTGTCCCAAAGTTGGTTCCTTATGCAGTTTTAATAAGTGTGCTGAGTGTTGAGAAAAACTGCATGTGATGCAGTTTTGGGAGATAGTTTTGAATAGGCTTTTGATCTTTCATGGATTTGAATTTCGGATGTGTCATAGTTAGGATTAAATAGTAAAATATATCAAATTTTGAGAGGATTTCGTCAAGAGGTTTAGAAATTATGATTTTTTAAAATCGATGATGTAAGTAGTTTTTTTGGATGTTGCTGAAATTCTCTAAGACCTGGAAACATTTTGTGCTGAGCAGTCGTGTTGGAACTTACGTTTAGATACCTTACAAATATAATCAACTGTTCGATTTTTAATATGATATATAGGGATATGCATAGTATTATTTATCAAAACTGTAGGCCGATCCAACGGTCGGATCTGGGTTGACGAGCGTACAAAGGAGGTTCGTTGTGTAGTTTGAGAAATCTGTAAATTTTTGGCTTAGTATGAAATTACTAGATGTTGGAACCAAATTTTGAGATTTATATGGAGAGTTTGGTTTAGTGTTTTAGAGAGTATTTTGGCCTTATGATTTTCATGCATATCATAGATGACTTGGGTAATTTTCTTAGAATTTTTATAAATTTATTTGAGTCTGGTATTATAGGCTAAAGTTGGACCTTATTGACGGTTTTAAAAGTTAAGAAAAATGTGTGATCTATAAGTTTTACTTAAACTAACTCTTAAGAGTTAGATTATGAAATTAAGTCCCAAAGAATGGTTTGGGTATATATTATCGGATCTTTGAGAGTTTCGGGATCAGGGCTAAAATGGGCATTTTACCTTAGGAGGGCATTTTAGTAATTTCTCTTGAAGGGATTGCACATCTTAGAAGTTATAGATCAATAAGAATATGGGATGTATTTTGATCAACTTCCCCTTATGACAGGCAATTGAGTCTGAATAGTTGCGGACCGAGTTGAGATAACGGGAATCGAGTTTAGATTCAGGTATGTCCTTTGGGCTTACTTAGCTAGCTTCTGGATATGAGTGTGAATACTGATAGTGGTGTTTGAATGATGTGTTTATAATAGTACGTAGTATTAATTATCTACCGACCTATACATTTGGCCTAAGAGTAACGGGCGGTGGCATTCTGCTCAGTTAGGTCGAGGGCGCTGGGGGTTTCTTTAGAGACTAGTCCACACTTGATTTGTAGTGATGCTACCGGCGGAGGTGTGCTAGACCTACACCAAGTTGGATATGGAACGGAAGCGAGAAATCTTAAGATTCTCGTGCCACAACTTTAAAACGGAATAAAGTGAATCACCTAAGCTATCAGATAATAACCGGATTGTGTGCCAGCATGATGAGTGTTTATGTTACTTTGAGTGTGTTCGTGCTATCTTTAATCTATTTATATTTGGATTGTTAGCTAACGGTTATTCCGTGTCGTAGTTTTTGTAGAGATTGACAGTTGCATATAGATCCGGAAAAGATGGTCTGCCGGGTCCATGTACTCATTAGATGGGGACGAGGATTCTTTCATACGGCATGCATGTTATGTATATATATATATATATATATGTTTTGTAAGGCTGTCACATGTGTACATTCATACAATAAAAATATTATGTTTTAAAATTGTTTATATACGTTTGTGCCTTGTTGTAAGATCCTTGTAAAGTTGTTGTTAAACCTAGGTCGGGACTCATTGTGAGGTCTTAACCAGTAGCTCCACGAGTTCCGAGAACTTGGGGTGTTACAACATGGTATCAGAGGCAGGTTGATTACAATGGCACTAGGAATCTTCTAAAAGACCAAATGTATTAAATAACTAGAACCCGAAAGGGGTCTGAAAATTTCAAAATAAAGTTCTACTTCAAAATCATGTGCATAGTAGGGTTGTTGGGTTAGTAGTACGTCGGACCACCATCGTTCTCCGTGGATCTATGCAACTTGGAATGATAGGTGAGTTTGTATATAGACTTATATTGATAGGTTTTAGTGTAAGATTATATGTATATGTGTATGTGTAGCATGTTAGTATCCTAAAGGATATCTTATATTCTTTAGTTGATATCATGAAGCGATTATCGCCTCATGATAAATTGGTAGCGGACTTGAAGAGTTTTCAACACGAGACAATGGATTCATACCCAGGATTGAGTATTATACTCTGGTGGGCGTCCTGGTGACCTTATAAATCATCCAAAGAACGAGTGGAAAAAGAAGTAAAGATGTTAAGATAAAGTTTACCACCGAGGCAATAAAATGGTAAAAGAACCCTGCAAGAGACGACAAGAGCGTAGATTGGAGAGAATAATAGTGGATAACAACCAAGTAGAACGGAGCACAATCATGATTGCGGAATAAAGGATGTTACAATCGAGACGGATGCTCCATAGACAATTATGGGCATGAGAGACCAGACGAGATAGAGTGTCAACCCGGATATGTGGATCTAAGGTGCACGGATTGAATACATACAATTGAGTATAAAAGCGGAAGATAGACCCCACATGTGTGGAGAATTTTTTACCTCATCAAAGATATAAGAAGTTGAAAGGAACCGCGATGCTAGTATCAAAAGAGTATAAGGCTGGTAATAGAGTCGACGGAGTTAAAGAGAGCAATATTATAAACAACGCTAATGAAGGAACATGTAAGAACGACCTTGGTGGACTCGAGAGTCCAAGGTAATCCCGATTATCATGGGAACTAGGTCATCAACACAGATGCTTACAATCCATCATGGAGGACTTGGAATCACTATTGATGCCAAATGAAGGATACAATGGGACTCGAGAAAGAGAGTTAGCCCTAAGGAAACAAAAGCGTAAAAGATAGAACGAACTAACGAAAGGTGAAAGGATTAACCAAGTCAGTGATGCTCACCAAGAATTTTATGCCACTAGAGGTAGGAGAAGAGTAAGTCCGGTATACTGAGATAAGTCAACTATAGACTAACCAACGACAACTGAGGACGTGCAAGAGTTGTTTGTTATTTATGAGTTATGTATAAATAAGAAGAGATAATTGTGACTATGGTTTTATGAAGTAGCTTTACTGACGCCTTAGAGGATTTCCTCAAGTAGCCAACATCGATCTTCTTGGATCAACTAATTAACCACAGACTCCAGTTGGAGTAAGAGAGTGTAGATCCATGTAAGAAGAATTGAGAAGTAAAAGGAAGAGGTTGTCTTCCAACTGTTATCTTATTTCCTTAAGGCAAGTAAGGATTAAGGAAGATACTTGGTACTTCATCCATATAGAATTACAGTGTAATTGGGATAAAGAGTTTTGCGGTCAATCACTTCGGATTCACAGAAAATGTCCTAATGATCAAAGGTTGACGACAAAATTATCAGAGTAGCACAACAAGAGCGTGGTGGGTCCTAACCCACAAAGCAAAAAACTCAATGGTACAAACGACTTGTCGAGTTGAGATGATGTTAGTTTAGTTATACACCTCTGTTGGAACAGAGGTGAGATATAGTGATGTTAAGTGATGGGAAGTTGTTATATAGATCCTGTATCACCCCAATAAGATGATTACCGAAAAATGTTTATATAAGAGTTTAATGAGAAATGGCGGTACTCTAATGAAAATTCAAGCTAGCCATGATAACCAAGGGGAAGCTGTGACGTGGTACAGGTTAGTGAGACGAGTCTCCTAACCATTGCAGTATGTGATTGTGTGTGCCTTGCTATTGTAGGCGTTGATTACCATCCCAAGGGGAAGCTGTGACGTGGTACAGGTTACGAGTATATCAAGTAAGTCCATAGGACCTAGCGTACAGTTGTGGATTGTATGATTATGATGGTTGTGTGTCCTCATATGATTGTGCATTTATAACCTTAAACCGGACTAGGATGACCATTTATTACAGTTAAATGGCCCAAGCATATTATAACAGGTGGTAACCACCGGTCTCCGCCTGCTAGTTAGGAGGAGGTGCCTGGAAGCCACTAACACAAGGGGGGGCGAGTGACGATCACCCCCAATGCAAACCCCTGTGTTAACGGGGAAATGGACGAGGTTCTTTAGGTTCCTCGTGTTACAAAAGAAGTTGAATTAGTAATGGAATAACGTAATGAAAGATAATAAATGAATGTGTGTGGCATTGCATGTATGTGATGTTGATGTGTGGTTGTGCTATTACCTTCATGCTTTTCATTGTTGTAGCTAACGGTTTCATACCGTGTTGTAGATGATCTGCAGGTTAGGAAGACTGCAGGGTGAGACAGATGGTGTGGCCAACAGAGGACTTATGTACATTAGGATGCGTGGGATATGAGATCTTTTGTACCAGATGTTGTTGTTTGATGTTTTATACTCGGCCTTGAGTTTGTAAACTCTTTTGATGTATCATATACAGCTTTTATGTATTTGGTTTTAATCTACCTGTGTCTTGTTGTAAGATCCAGTGAACTTGTTGTCAGGCTAGGGTCAGGATCCATTGTGAGATCCTAGCCCAATATGACACTCCAAGTCCCGTGGATTTGGGGTGTTACAATCTGTTCCATGTTCAACCAAGGGAAACGTCGTCTGCTACAGTGTGTACCTCTCCTCTACTCACGTTTGTAGTCACTCACCCCCTCTCTCTCAAGCAGCTCTAACTCTCGGCCCGCAACTCTCCTCCGGTGACTCCGTCGCGCCGTACCAACACATCTTTGTACGAAGAGAGCCGTCCGAGATCTCTCAGTCTTGCCACTAGTGACAGTCATAGCGTCTGGACCCTCAACGAACAGTAATAGAGGCAATCTTTTCACTCTCAGAATCAGTCTGCGGCCCTCCTATATAGCCTCCACCTTGCCCTAGTCTAGTGGCATCATCGTAGTTGACATCCGGGTAAGCTGTACCCTCTTCCTGTTGTCCTTCCTTCATGACATTGTTGGATCGGTGGCCTCATTGCACCGTAACATCGAGCCGGGATAAACAACAAAATAGATCGGGTCATTTCCCTCCTCCTGTGGTGTTGATAGTACGTGGGCCTCATCATGTTCTGTGGGTGATATCGGATCCAATGGTCTTTCCTTCGCCTTGGATCAATCTCAGTGGTTGCATTCAAAAGGTACTCAGTCTCTTTTCTCTCTTTTATTAATAGCAGCAACAACTATAGTTTAACCCTTCCTTGGACATTGGAACAACATACGTGCAACCCAGGGACTGCCAGGGTTTAGCCAAGGGCGTCCAGTGCATCCGGAATCAGTTGGGCAAGGAGCTACCTCTTCTTTGGTCGATACAAGTGTGAAAGAAGTGATAGATAACTTCAAATCTTGGGTTTTACTAACCACAGGGATTGAACGTGGAAGTTGTGGCTTTCCTTTTCGTTGATACAAGGGTTGTAGGTGAGTCTCGAATCTAAGACCACTTGCACTCCTGTTTTGATTCAAGTAAATCAGGACCGGGTAGCCATCTTTAGGACTAGATTTTGATGCCTTACAATGTTTATCTACCGTTCAATTTTTAGTGTCACATAGAGGGATATGCATAGTGGAATGTATCAGAAGTTGAGGTCGATCCAACGGTCGGATCTAGATCCATAAGAGTTCAAAGTAGGCTAGTTGAGCAGTTGGAGAAAACTATCAGAATTTTGGCTAAGTAAGGAACTTAGGTGTTGTTGAAGATATTTGAGGATTTTGTGTAAGAGTGGTGGATTGTGGTTTTGGAGATATCTTTACTTATATGAGTAGAGTACATAACATAGAAGGTTGGGAGATTTTCTTTAGGATTTTTGAATTTTTGTACGAGGGGTATATTTTAAGCCAAAGTTGGACCTTAGCAAGTTTTATGAAAGTCAAGAATGTATTTAACTCTTTTAAATCTTTAGAGAACATCCTTTAGAGAGTTAGAATGTGGTTTGAGTTCTAAAGAATAGTTTAGAACTTTATTATAGAAATCTTCTAGAGTTTCGGGACAGGGATAAAATGGTCATTTTACCTTAGGAGGGTATTTTAGGAATTTCTCTTATGATGGGTTTGTACATATAGAAGATATAAACTTCAAATTGTATGGGACGTATTTTGATCCACTTGCCTCTTATGATAGGTAATTGAGTTTGGACTGTTACATACCGAATTGAGATTTAGACAGTCGAGATTGATTCAGGTAAGTCCTTTGGACTTACTTAGCTAGCTTTTGGATATGAGTGTGAATATTGATAGTGGTGGTTGAATGATGTGTGTACAGTTGTACTTGTTATTAATTATCGATCGACCTACACTTTTGGCCTAAGAGTATCGGGTGGTGGCATTCTGCTCAGTTAGCCCGAGGGCGCTGGAGGTTTCTTTAGGGACTAGTCCATAATTTGGTTGCGGGGACGCCACCGGCGGAGGTGTGCCAAACCATCACTAGTTGGATAAGGAACGGATGCGAGATATCTTAAGATCTCTCGTGCCACAACTTTGAAATGGAATAAAGTGACCACCTAAGTTATCAGATAATAACCGGATTGTGTGCCAACATGATGGGTGTTTATGTTCCCTTGTTTGTGTTTGTGCTATCTTTATTCTTCTTATATTTAGATTGTTAGCTAACGGTTTATCCGTGTTGTAGATTTTGTAGAGATAGACAGTTGTAGAGAGATCCGGGACGGATGGTCAGCCGGGTCCACGTACTCATTAGATGGGGAAGGGGGAGTCCTCCTTTCGGCATGCATGTTCTGTAAGTATATATATGTTTTGTAAGGCTGTCATGTGTTGTTCATTCATACAAATACTATTTGTATTTTTAAAGAATTTAAATGCATTTGTGCCTTATTGTAAGATCCTAGTAAAATTGTTGTCAAACTAAGGTCGGGACCCATTGTAAGGTCCTAACCAGTAGCTCCCCGAGTTCTGAGAATTTGGGGTGTTACACTTACCGTCTTTTAACTCAAACAATGTAAAACTCATCTTTCCTAACAATTTCTTATTTTGCATATGCCTCTATTTCTTCTGTACATGCCTTTCTCCTTTAAATTCTTTAAAATTCTTTCTTACTTTCTTTTTGTTATTTCCACGATTCTCTCCCCCTCAACAAGCTGTAATTCTGAATATATTTATACTAATTACTTGGCAATTTTTTTTAAATATACATTTGAACTGCCAAAATTGGTTTAACTTGTTAAATTTGATGGGACATTACAATTTACAACTGCAATTTAGTTTCTTTTAATTTTTTTCCTTCTTTTTTTATTTGATCAATTCCTTTTTTATTTTACACCTTCGTACTTAATGTGCCTCGTATTCACGGGTACGCTTATAACTAGGAAAGTAATAAAACCCAACATTTTAATATGTCGATGGATTTAATTTAATTTTATTATTATTTTATTAATAATAAATTTGAGGAAATTTCCGGTCAAACAAGGATCAACCGTCCCATTTTGAATGTTGATACGATCGCAAGTGTAGTTGTTTTCCAACTTGTTATAATCATCATTTCTACTTGTTGGCTTTTATTTGTCAATTTAATAACACAAACCGTCGGGTTACATTATATTTGATAATTTTAATTACATATTGTTTTTATCGCTAACATATCTCTTGGGTTTGACCCTTATTCGTTATACTTATGTTCGTGAATTTGGTTCGGATATTTTTTTGATAAGCACTAATGATTGGAAATCGTCTTGTGCATAACAACAAGCTCACTCACCCTTGTTTGAGGTTTATCTGCAAGGTAATTATGAGCACCTTTTGTGGGCACAAGGAGGACAACAAGGTAGCTATGAAGAATCTAGTTGTTCCTGGCTGCACTGAAGCGGATCAGGAAATGTAAGCCTAGGCATATAGTTGGAGGGGGATTTATCAACATCATTGCTTCTTAGGTTATCGATTTATCAGTCTTGGAGGATCCCATCCCAGCATCCCTAATCACAGTTCCCTTACTTCGGCGTTGCAAGATGCTAGACGTAACACCCCAAATCCACACGACTCGGAGTTATTACGGGCTATGACCTCACAATGGGTTCTAACACTAGCTTGACAACAAGTTCACTGGATCTTACAACATGGCACAAAGAAATATAAAATCAGCATTGATAAAACCAAATGATCATAAACTGAATTGCATACAAAACCCCACAGTCGAGTATGAAAACAATATCATCATGTACATATATACATCCAAAAGCCTGTAACCATCCTAGATGTACGGAAACCCTCGGTTGATCACTCCACCAGATACTTTCAAGTCCTCCTATCCTGCAAGGCATCTACTGTAACACCCGAAATCTACGGGACTCGGGATGCCACATTGGGCTAGGATCTCACAATGGATCCTGACCCTAGCCTGACAACAAGTTCACTGGACCTTACAACATGGCACTGACAAATATAAAACAATACATAAAACTGTATAAAACACTACAACCAAATGGTAAACAAGATCATAGCCGAGTATAAAGCAACACCCTCACACAAGAGATATACAAAACATCACCCTCACGCAAGAGGGAAACATAAACATCCCCAAATTCATAACCCCCTAATGTACAAGAGTCCTCGGCATATCACCCTGCCAAATCACTCAGCAACTCGCCTATATTGCAAGGCATCTACAACATGGTATGAAACCATTAACTGACCATACATATATAAGGTAATGTATAAACACAAGCACAAGTCATGAAAGATAAACACATAAGCATGCTGTCAAACATTTACCCATTTATTATCTTCATTTAATGGGTATTCACTCAAATCATATATATATATATATATATATATATATATATATATATATATATATATATATATATATATATCTGTGTGTGTGTGTGAAAATATGTGACACGAGGAACGTATCATCCCCGCCTCCGAGTGCTATATCCAGCTGGAGTGGTATCGGTCACACAACCCGTGTACCCTATGGGAGTGGAATGCGCCCTTACCGTAAACTAGGTCTTGCCTGACTGTAGAGAACCTCCCAGACTCCATTGCAGGATGAAAGGAAAAAGTTATCACGGCCACTACAATGGGCTGTCACCAAAACATAGATTGGTAATAATTAATTATCACATGCTATCAAGCATATATCACACACCACTCATACAAGCACCCAATATAAGGATGGTAGCTAAGTAAGTTCTACGGACTTTTCTCAACCTCGTACAATCACAATCATGATCAACCTCCAATCCTGAGAGGGACACTGCCTAATATCAAGGCATGGAGATATATCAATCTCTTATTAATCAAAGGGGTCACATCTAGACCCAAGGGATCCCTAAGATCATCCTCAACCTAAAGCTCACAATCTATTAATCCTCGAAGTCATACAAGGTATAACATGATCATAACATCATTAACAAACTCTCAACTATACCTAGCATGATACTACACACTCATACTATGAAAGGAAGGAACAATTCCATCCATAGGCAAGCCCAGAAGCAAGACATACGTGCAGAACCAAGATCAAGACAAGACTGGTGCAGGTGGGCACAGGGGCAACTACAAGGAGGCGCAGGGGCGATTGGTTTTGTAGAAAGCACACTTTCAGCTACTCTTCACTTCTTCACTCGAATCTCTTCACTTCTTCTTCAGCCAGCAACCAAGCCCATACATATATATACATATATACATCAAATGAAGCATATGAAGGCTGCCACAAGATTATTCTTGTGGAACCTAGCTAGAAGGGAAGAAAAGAAGGTAGGATGATAGAAAAGAAGAAAGAAAGGAGAGGAGGATGAAGATCTTACCAAGCTGTAACCTAATCAGGGGAAGAACCACACCATAACCTCAAGCTTGGCTCATCAAAGGCACAACAACATCAACTAACATCATCCACATTCAAATCCAGCAAAAAACTCTTCAAAGCTGTCACAAGATAAAAGAAGAACAAGATGGAGATCCAAAGAAGGAAGGAGAAGAAGATGAACGTGAGGGAGAAGATGGAGTTGTAAGAAGATGAACCAAACCCTCATCTATAAGCAAGGGAGGCTTATATAGGAAGCCAGCCCAAAAGCACGAGTCAAGAGTCAACAAAGTCGGCTGCAGCACACCCTAAACCGCAGGGGCGGCTCAAGGAGGCACAGGTGCGGCCAAGACAAACCGCATGGGCGGCCTCTAGCACACGCACGGGCGGTTAAGGCTAAAATTGTACCCTCAGCACTCACTCTCAGCTCCTCCAGACTAAGGATTTTAGAACTTACCCCCTTAAAATAAATATTTGTCCCAAAAATTGCATGGTCCCGAATCCTCACGGACTCATATGCCGAGGTATAACTCTCTCTATCGGAGGTATCACATCTCCGTTCAAAAGGTCATATCCTATAACAATCTATAACCTCAAAACATAAACATGGAGGAATCATCAACTCTAGAAATTAGGGCCATAACGCTACTAGAGGCGTAGAGGAATCACATCTCTTGCCATTCTCTCATCACAGACATAGAGGAAACATATCTCTAGCCATATCATACGCATATATAAAGCATGGAGGAAAAACAACTCCAACGAAACTATGTCCATCCAAGTAGCATGGAGGGAAGAACCATCTCCAACTGAATCCTAATCACACTCAGATAGAGTAGAGTATAGAACCATCTCTAACAATAATCATGTATCACGCTAGCACATGAAGATCTAATAAGATAATATATCACATCATAGCTAGCACGGAAATAAACATATCAAGGCCTATAGGCACATAAGCACATAATCACATACTCACCAAGATAGCACTAAGATCTACTCGGTGATCCTATAGGTGCAGCTATCTCAGCACAAAACTCAGGATAGTTCTTCCGGATACTATCCTCAGCCTCCCATGTAGCCTCCTCAAGTCCTCGTCTTGACCATTGTATCCTCAACATGGGTATGTCCTTCGAACGCAGGCGTCTCATACCTCGCCCTAGGACTGCTATAGGATGCTCAGCAAAGGTGTGGTCAGGCTCAACCACCAAATCATCATCACTCACAATATATCTCGGATCTGGTATATACTCCCTTAGTTGAGACACATGGAACACAAGATCAACACCCTCTAACATCGGAGGCAATGCTAATCTATAGGTTGCCCTCCCAACTCTATCCATTATCTCAAAAGGACCGACATTTCGGGGACTCAGCTTCTTCTTTATGCCAAAACATCTGACGCCTCACGCCGGAGATACTCTCAGCCAGACATGACCTCCAACTCGCAACTCTAGAGGTCGACGTCTCCTGTCGCATATGACTTCTAGCGACTCTTTATAGCCAGAATCCTCTCTGATCAACGTTATTCAATTCATATGATCTTGAATCTGCTCTGGCACTATATGATTGATACTACTACGCTTATCCCAACATAATGGTGTACAACACCTACGTCCCTACAATGCCTCATATGGAGCCATCCCAATCAATACATGCCAGCTGTTGTTGTATGTGAACTCAACCAATGGGAGGTAATCTGACCATCACTGTCCCTAATTTAACACACGAGCTCATAGCATATTCTCAAGGGTCAAGATGGTCCTCTTTGACTGACCATCAATCTGGGGGTGAAACGCAGCCGTAAAATGTAGACTCATCCACGAAGTGGTCTAATCTGCTGCCGAAACCTCGAAGTGAATAGTACATCTCGATCAAAGACGATCGTTCTCGGTACATCATGGAGTCTCACTATTTTTCTAGTGTACTCCTCAGCTAATCTGCTCACTATCCACGTTTCTCTAATAGGGATAAAACGTGAAGTCTTCGTCAGTTAATCAACCACAACCCAGATAGCATCAAAACTTCTACTAGGCCTCAATCCGGTTAGAAAGTCCATGGAGACGTCCTCCCATTTCCACTGCGGCACTAGTAGTTGATGGAGCTCACCTCCAGGTCTGCAATGCTCTATCTTGACCTGTTGACAAGTCGTGCACTATGCCACAAATCTGGCTACATCGGGCCTCAACCCTCCCCACCAATGTGATCGTCTCACATCATGGTACATCTTATTCGTATCTGGATGTAATGAGTAAGGTGTACTGTGAGCCTCCTGTAAAATCCTTTGTCTTAGCTCTGCATCAGTAGGTACACAGACGCGGTCGCGACGTCTCATCACTCCATCTACTCCAATGAAGAAATGTGGTTCCTCACCACGAGACATCCTCTCTCTAATCCTCATAAAGGTCGGGCAGGTTACCTGCTTCTATTGGATTTCACCAATAGACCAAGTAGAACCTTTAAGGTGTACAACTGGGCATCCTCATCAGGAAACTCGATGTCCAACTCTAGCCAAGCTAGATCCCTCTGCAGCCGAGGCTGAACTGTCACTCCCAACATCGCCTTCTCTCGAGGTGCCTTCCTCCTCAAGGCGTCGGCGACAACGTTCGCCTTCCCTAGATGATATAGAATCTCAACGTCAAAATCCTTGATCAACTCAAGCCATCGACGCTAGCGGTTATTCAACTCCCGCTGCGTAAAAATATACTTTAGACTCTTATGGTCTGTGAAGATTTGACACGTAGCACCATACAGGTAATGTCTCCAGATCTTCAAAGCATGAACTACCGCTGCTAACTCCAGATCATGAGTTGGGTAATTCTACTCATACGTCTTCAACTATATAGACGCATAAGCAATCACTCCGCCCCTCTGCATCAACACACATCCCAAGCCTAGCTTGGATACATCACTGTAAACCACAAAATCCTCAAAACCCTATGGTTGAGCCAAGATAGGAGCAAAAGTCAAATGCCTCTTCAACTCCTCAAAACTCTGGGCACACGACTCAGACCACACAAATCTGGTAGTCTTCCTTAGCAGACTCGTCAGTGGACGGGCAATCACAAACAATCCCTCCATAAAGCGTCGGTAATAACTGGCTAGGCCAAGAAAGCTACGCATTTCCTTGACGTTCGTCGGTGTTGTCCATGTAGCAGTGATAGCATGTATTATAGTCTATATATTTTGGGATTGGTTTAGACGTTTTATCTTCATAAATTTGCATGTATGGATGTATATTCTTTGATTATATTGTTGTTTTGTCTACCTTTGTGGGAATCAAGGTCTACACCTAGTTTCGTTGTAATCGTAGGTAAAATGACACGTTTTGCATCGAAATGGAGCTAAGGAAGCTAAGGAGTCATTGGAGCTACATTCTGGAGCTTTGAGAAGATCTCAGGAAGCATGGAAATGATTAAGAAGATTTATTTTGGACCACATTCGAATGATACACATTCAGTTGAGATTCACCTCGGTCAGCTACAGTACCACCTCGACCGAGGTGATCTTGAGGAGCGTCCCGACTGAGGTGAACACCTTGTTGCCGGCGATTTCTTTATTTTTGGGTGAGATCTTCTATTTTTGGAAGGAGGATATCTTATATTTTTGGCTTTATTTCAGGAAGGAAAATATTATATTTGGCTAATATATTTTTAGAGATATGGATACATTTTCTAGGAAATTATCTTTTTAAGATATTTTATCTTTGAAAGATAATTCTCCTATATAATGTGCTGATTTTCTACAATTCAGCCATCTTTGGATCACGAAATATTAGATCTTTGGATCAAGGAATTTCTGGAGTATTTTTTGAAGGAAGTTGAAGGAAGGAAGGAAGTTTGAAGATTGAAGTTCAAGGAAGGAAGGAATCATAGTTGGAGTTTGCTTTTGAAGGAGTTTGTAAGATCTTCTTAGATTGTTTTTGGTTTGATTGTCTTTTCTAATTTGTGACTTGAAGAACGCTGATTTGTTACTTGTTTCATTCAGTTATTGAGACCTTTTTGTCAAGGTTTTCTTGTTTGAATATTGATTCCTTTCCTATTAATTTGATTATTGTTATCATGATGATTGTTGGCTAAGTTTCTTATGCGATTCTATGGTGATTGGCTGAAAGTTGTGGGAAAGACGATGATAGAATGATCTTAATCCCAGCAGGACCCTGAAAGCTCGAGTCTTTACCTTAACCGTAGAACATCTTGGTCAGTCATAGAAAATCTCGGCCGGGATGGGATATAACTAAACGAGGTGAACCTATCCTGAACCTTATCTGAGTTAAGAGTTTAAGTTTGCCAAATCCTATCCTTGTTATACCGTTCCGGGTTCAATGCAAGCCTAGGATGAGACTTACCCTGTGATTTCTTTGTTTCTTTACCCAAGATCATGAGTGTAGGTAATAATGTTCTATCCTTTATTGGGGTTTGAGTGTGCCTTCATCCAATTTTTATGAGTTAGCCTGAGACTTACCCGGTAAAGGTTGATTCTATTCCCTTGGGTGGTGTGTTGGTTTGAGATTATAGTTCCTTTCCTTAGTACCTTGAGACTTACATGATAATAGAAGCTTTTGTTTGGGATAGTGAGTACTGAGACTTACCTGGTAATCTATTCCCGCCTTAGAAACACCTTCCCTTTGAAAACCTCAGCTTTGTCCGCGTTATCATTTGAGATCTTGAGTCGGAAGAACAACTAGATGCTTTAATCCCTAAAATCTGAATTTCCTTTATCTGACATTATATCATCTTTGATTGCTTTAATTTGTAGTCCTTAGCATATTTGACAATCTGATTCCGTGCTTTGTTTCACAATAGTCCCTGTGTTTGACCCCTGGAATTCTTTCTTTTATTACAATTGATTCGTACACTGCGGGTTCGCATATTTTTCAAGCATACTTCTTGGGTTATAAATATTAAAGCTTTCACACACCTTTTGGAGCGAACAAGCAATAGACTACATCTTCGCCGGGTCAACCATAATCTCATTTGCGGACACAATATGGCCCAAAAAGGGTACCTCTCACATACAAAACTCTCACTTAGAGAGCTTCGCATACAGCTCTCTATCCCGTAGAATCTGCAAAACCGTCCTTAGATGACCGGCATGCTCCTCTCTGCTACGAGAGTACACCAAAATATCATCAATGAAGACCACTACAAACTAATCAAGGAAGTCGATGAAAATACTATTCATCAAGTCAATAAAAACCGATGGGGCATTCGTATGCCCAAATGTCATCACTACAAACTCGTAGTGTCCAAAACGGGTACGAAATGCCGTCCTATGTATATCGTGCTCCCTCACCATCAACTGGTTGTATCCTGATCGTCAGTCAATCCGGGAGAACACTGTCGCTCTTTGAAGTTGATCAAGCATATCATCAATACAAGGAAATGGATACTTGTTCTTGATGGTCACCTTGTTCAACTCTTTGTAGTCAATGCCTAGTCTCAATGATCCGTCCTTCTTCTACACGAAGAGGACAGGTGCTCCCCATGGGGATACGCTAGGGCGGATGAAGCTCTTCTCAGCCAACTCCTCGAGTTTATTCTTTAGCTCCAACATCTCGATAGGCGCCATACGATATGGGGCTTTGGGGATCAGTCTCGTACCAGACTCCAACTCGATACTGAAGTCCACACTCCTCTGAGGCGGCAAGCTAGACAGCTTAGCAAATACGTCTACAAACTCACAAACCGCTAGAATATCCTCCAATACCGGACTCTCTCTATCCTTCATGGCATAACACTAGAAGGCATCACATCCCTATGCTATCAGCCTCGCTGCTCGTACAATACTGATGAAAAAACCGTCTTCCCAAGGTCCCAACCTCGGAAGACCTCTATTTGACCTACCTTAGTAGAGACTGTCACAGTCCTCCTACCTACATCTAATACCGCACGGTGTCTACGCATCCAATCCATACCTAAAATGACCTCTTCATACATCAATGGCATGATTAAGAAGTCCACAAGCAACACACGAGTCCCTAAACGAAGGGGACAACTGCGTATCTCATGGGTACCTCTTACCCTACTACCATCAGGTAACCCCATCAAAGAAGGTCCACTCTCTACTGTATCTATACTCAATCTGTTAATGCATGCATCAGAAAACAAAGAGTGCACAACACCCATATCAAAGAACTCCACTAGGTAAACCGTTAACAAAAATGGTACCCATGACAGCTAACGCCAGCAGCTCCACTGCATATCATTACTCAAAATTCGGGCTCATGCTCCTTAGGTATCACTAAAGTCATCGCCATAGTCTCTGCCTCTACTCCTTCTACACTGGAAAGAGGAGAGCCTTGTTAGGAAGGAACACTTCCTTGATAACAAAAGGGAGCCAAATGGCCTAGTTCACCACATGTGAAGCATGCTATTGGTGCCAAGGAACACTCAGAGCTCAAATGGCGGTGATCACCACAGTTGAAACACGGTCGTCCCTTCTTCGCAACTTTTGTGGCTGAAGGGTAACTCGATCTTCTTCGTTCGGCTTTAATAACCTTAGCATGGGAAGAAACTTGCTGATGCGACATCTTATTTTGTCAACAGATAATCACTCGATGTCCATACTTACCACAAGTAAAGCACGTCACTAAAGATCTCTTACATTCCAATCATAGGTGTCCAGGATTCCTACATTTGAGACAAGTTCTCATCCCACCAAAATTCCATGGTTTCTTCTTTGATCCGAAAGCTTCAGTAGGTCCCACCGATGTTTGTAAATCCAAGGTAGGTCTACTTGCTCTTGCAGCTTCCTCCCGTAGGCATATATATATTTTCGAAACTCGAATCAACTAATCATGACATAATTTGTCTCCTATGGTCCAATCTCTGTTGTAGACAGATCGACGGTGGAAACTTGTCCCTAACCCATCACTATTGAAGGGAAGAGGGGGTGTACCCTTACCTAGTCCCACTACTGATGTAACTCTAGTTTGAGCCATCTACAGGGTATACATACCTAATCTTATAAGGCTCTATATATACCATTAGTATATATATATATACATATATAACACATACACATAATCCATAATACATATATATACATATATATATTGTAGAGATCCATGGCAGAGGTGACGACTCCTCGTACATTCTATCCCAAAACAACACTTTTAAAACAAAAATCTTTTGAAAACGTCAGACCCCTCGCGGGTTTTGTTTATTTTATCTATTTGACCTCGTTGTAGGTAGCAAATGCCATTGTTGCCAATCTAAGGCTGTGATACAAACTTTATAACACCCAAAATCTGCGGGACTTGGGATGTCACAATGGGCTAGGATCTCCCAATGGATTGTGACCCTAGCCTGACAACAAGTTCACTTGACCTTACAACATGACACTTACATATATAAAACAAATACATAAAACTGTACAACCAAAAGGTAAACAAGATCATAGCCGAGTATAAAGCAACACCCTCACACAAGAGGTATACAAAAATCATCCTCACGCAGGAGGGAAACATAAACATCCCCAAAAACATAAACCCCTAATGTAAGAGATTCCTCGGCCAATCACCCTACTAGATCACTCAGCAGTTCGCCTATCGTGCAAGGCATCTACAACATGGTATGAAACCATTAGCTGACCATACATATATAAGGTAATGTATAAGCACAAGCACAAGTCATGAAAGATAAACACATAAGCATGTTGTCACACATTTACCCATTTATTATCTTCATTTAATGGTCATTCACTCAAATCTTATATATATATATATATATATATATATATATATATATATATGAAAACTCCGCCTTGATTATAAAGTTGTACAGATGTTGATGATGGAAGACTTAAACACAAATGAAGTAGTTTTATACACTAACAATTTATTGATTATATATCCAGTTGCTTGGTTTTGTTTGGTGTTTTGTATTGCACAAGTGCAGGTTTTGAAAGACACTTCAAAGGACCTTGAATGACTTGAAAGACAAGGAGTTTAGAGTGTTCAAACGACAGAGGCCTTGAAATGAATTCCAAGAGAACAAAGAAGTCAAGGCCGCATGCTAAATGAATTCAAATCACTAAAGGAGATCTTCTAGGAAATATTTGCTCACCACCAAGATATGCTTGAAAGAAGATCTCAACCGGATAATAAAGATCTTACAAAAATCCTCAACCGAAAGAACGAAGATTCTCTCCTCTGGAATTGATATTATCACAACAAATACGAGAAGATTAAGGAGCCAAGAGATCAACGTGTTCTCAAGAGATGAAGATCCACAATGTATATCTCATCTCAACCAAGAAACGGTCTTCATGGAGAAGAATAATGATCTTCAAACGGTCATCTTTCCAACAGCTAGAAGACCTCTCCATAGAAGGCTATAAATGAAGATGGCGATTGAAGAACAAGAATAGAAGTTTACACGGAAACATCAAAAGTCTTCAAGTGATCCAAAACATATTTATTCGATCAAATAGTTTTTCTTTCTCTCTTTCTCTAAAAAGTATTATCCCCTAGAGAGAGATAAAACTCGAGAGCTCCATTGGTATATCTAAAGAGTGTTATACTCGAGTGTGTGTTACTCTGCGAAGTAACTAGGCTTTATAGCAAGGTGAAGAGTTGGAGCTAGATCGTAGCATTGACTACAGTGAGAGAAGAAGGGGATTTCTTCTAGTTTGTATCTAGGACTCTTTGAAGGTGATAATAGATAGTTAGATCCTAAGGCTATACCCTGAGAAGGAGAGTAGACTATTTGAGCTGAACTTCGTAAACATATCCTCGTGTCGATCTTTTAAATTTCGCATTATATCTTGTTTTATTGTGACTAACTTTGTTTCGCAGGAGTACAAAGTCAAGGCCCTTGAAAGGTGTTTCAAAGCCCTTGAAATTAAAGTATCACAAAGAGCTCAAATCGACATCAAGGCCCTTGAAATTGGTTTCAAGGCCTTGAGAATGGTTTTGCAAAAAGTTTCCATACTCTATTCCACCCCTCCCCTTCTAGAGTATCTTTTATCCCTTTTATTCACTTACCGGTTCATCAATTGGTATCAGAGCTAGACTCACGTATATTGATTTAACCATCATTGAGACTAATCATGAATCTTGGTGGTGATGGAGGATTTGCTCAAGGAAGATCCTCATCTCGACCACCACTCTTTTGTGGCAACAACTTTGCCCATTGGAGAGCACTCATGCCTATGCTCATTATTGATCAAGACATGGAACTATGGAGCATCATTCAGAATGGCCCCAAAGTTCCAACTACGATGGTTGAAGGTGTCTAAGTGCCAAAGAAGGAAGCTAACTTCACAAAAGCTGACTTGAATAGTGTGTCAAAGAAACACAAAGCTATGAACCTACTCTACTACGGATTAGATGCCAATGAATTCAACCGCATCTCATCATGCAAGAGTGTAAAGGAAACATGGGACAAACTCGTTGTCACTTACGAAGGAACAAGTCAAGTCAAGGAAACAAAGATTAGCATCTTCCTCAAACAATACAAGCTATTCAAGATGAATCCAAATGAACCATTCAAGGAAATGTTCACAAGATTCACTGAGATCGTGAACAACTTGGACTCACTAGGAAAGGTCTTGACAAATGAAGAAAAAGTTAGAAAGGTTCTAAGGAGCTTACCTAAGGCCAAGTGGGGACCTAATATGACTTCTATCGAAGAAGCTCAAAATCTCTCAACTGTTCCTCTTTGACGACCTCCTTGGAAAACTCATCACACATGAAATGGTTCGTGGTGATGAAGATGTAGAGCTCTGATCCAACACTAAGAATCTAGCATTAAAATCAAGAAAGGATGAATTTCCATCAGAAGAGGAAGATAGTGATGATGATGATGATGATGATGATGATGATGATGATGATGATGATGATGATGATGATGATGATGATGATGATGATGATGATGATGATGATGATGATGATGATGATGATGGTGGTGATGGTGATGGTGATGGTGATGGTGATGGTGATGGTGATGGTGATGGTGATGGTGATGGTGATGGTGATGGTGATGGTGATGGTGATGGTGATGGTGATGGTGATGGTGATGGTGATGGTGATGGTGATGGTGATGGTGATGGTGATGGTGATGGTGATGGTGATGGTGATGGTGATGGTGATGGTGATGGTGATGGTGATGGTGATGGTGATGGTGATGGTGATGGTGATGGTGATGGTGATGGTGATGGTGATGGTGATGATGATGATGATGATGATGATGATGATGATGATGATGATGATGATGATGATGATGATGATGATGATGATGATGATGATGATGATGATGATGATGATGATGATGATGATGAAGAAGAGGATGCAATTGACATGATCTCTAAGGGTGTCGCGAGAATTCTCAAGATAAAGAAACAATCTACAAACAATAGAGAATATCCACGAACATCAAAATCCCAAGGTAAGTTTTTAACTCTAACAAGAAAACTAGAGTGCTGACTTGTTTTGAATGTGGTGAAACAGATCATCTTGTGAAGGATTGTCCATAGAAGAAGAGGACCGACTTCAAGAAAAATGATCGAAAGAAGAAAGCTATGGTAGCTTGATGGAGTTATTCAGAATCCTCAGATGAATCAGAAGACGAAAAAGAACAAGCAAACTTCTTGAACAAGAAAAACAACTAAGTGAGATGTCTTTGAAAATTGAAAATCTTAACACGGAAAAGGTAGACCTTGATGACCATATCAAGGCCTTGTAATCGGAAAATGCGATTCTCAAGGACAACATCTCCTCTCTTCATCGAAACTATATCGATCTAGAGAAAGAGAAAGTTGATCTAACTTTGACGTGTCAAGACTAGAAGGCTGCACTTAATAAGTTTACTCGTTCAAAAGCTAATCTTGAAAGAATGATGCGTGAACAATAGTCTTCACTTAACAAAAATGGTATAGGTTATCATAGGAGCTTTCCTAGAAAACTAACTACCACTTTTGTCAAAGCCAAAGGAAGTATTCATATGCCTACTTGCTTTTATTGTTGTAAAAAGGGTCATGTGAAATCTACATGTCCATATAGAAGAAATGATCCTTATATTATTATAAATACCTATCCTCTATGTTTAAGGAAACATGTCAAACAAATTAGGGTTCCTAAAGGTACTAGACCACCAAACATGATCGAACATGAATATGGACCAAAATATGTCATTTGGTCGACCCGGAAAGGTTGATGTTTGCTGTTTTCCAAGATATCACCAAGGTAAAGGAGCATAAATGGATATTCGATAGTGGTTGCTCAAGACACATGAGTGGAAAAAGCTCACTATTCTCAAATTTAAAGAAGCAATCATCTGGAACCATTACGCTTGGTGATAACGGAAAGTGTGACATTATTGTCATTGTTAAAATATGTTATAATTCATCTAACTTCATTGATGATGTATATATAGTTGACGGTTTGAAGTATAATCTTCTTAGCATCTCTCAAATATGTGATAATGGCAACGAAGTTTTGTTTGATTCAGAAAAATGTGAAGTTCAAGACAAAAAGACGGGTGAAATTGTGCTTACTGCTCCTAGATGCAACAATGTTTATTCTATGAGTACTAACCAAGTTTCAGGAACTAAGTTAAAATGTCTAAAGGCTTTGACTGATGATCCAAGGCTTTGGCATAGAAGACTTGGTCGTAAGCATGCATACAATGTAGAACCTACTTGCAAAAGATTTTGTTCTTGGATTGCCAAACGTAAATTTCAAGGTAGATAAACTATGTAAAGCTTGTACACAAGGTGAACAAAAAAGAGGTTCATTCAAACCTAAGAAAGTTGTAAGTTCTTCACGACCCATTGAACTCTTACAAATGGATCTTTGTTGACCTATGCGTGTCAAATCTCCCAGAGGAAAGTAGGACATCCTTGTTATTATGGATGATTTCTCTCGTTTGATATGGATTTCTTAGCTACGAGAAAAATCTGAAGCATTATTTGAGTTTTAAAAATTATGTAAGGAGTTGTAAACTTTGAAAAACCAACCAATCGTTTCTATAAGAAGTAATCATGGTAGAGAATTAGATCAACTAAATTTTTATTTGTTTTTTGCAAAATATGGTATTTCACATAACTTTTCGGCTCCTAGAACTCCTCAACATAATGGAGTTGTGGAACGTAAGAACCGCACTCTTGAGGATATGTCTAGGACGATGCTTTTAGAAATTAGTTTGCCAAAATGTTTCTGGGCTGAAGCAGTAAACACAACAAATTGTATTTTGAATAGATGTTTAATTCGCCCTATTTTAAGAAAGACTCCTTATGAACTCTTTAAAGAAAGAAAACCAAATATTTCATATTTCAAACCTTTTGGATGTACTTGTTTTGTTCAGAACAATGACAAAGATAACCTTGGGAAATTTATTGCTCGTAGTGATGAAGCTATATTCATTGGATATGCTTCAAATAGCAAAGCTTATCGTGTTTATAACAAATGTACAAAAATTATTGAGGAAAGTATCCATGTTATTTTTGATGAAACCAATGATGGTGCTTTGAGTGAAAGTTTTGCACATCTATATATGAATCAACGAGAAGATCACAATTCGGATGAAGATCCTAAAGATCAAGAGAAGAATATGAAAGAAAAGATTCAAGATACCGAAGAAAACCCTCAAGACTTTGAAGCACATCTTCAAGACCTTGAAACAGAAAACTGCGATGTCAGAACTCCGTTTCAAGGGCTTGAAACTCTACTTCAAGGCCTTGAGATAGGATCCAAGGGCAATACATCAACGGTACCTGAATCTAGTCAAGCATATGAGGCTCAACCTTCAGGATCTGCTCTAGCTTACAAACGAAGAAATTCAACACTCTTCATACTATCCACAAGAGAATGTGATCTAAAATCCAAACGCATGAGTTCAAACTCGATCTAAAGTAAACAATCTATTTTCTTTCTCGGCGTTCTTGTCTCTTATCGAGCCAAAGAATTATGTTCAAGCTCTTCAAGAACCCGACTGGATCATTGCCATGCGAAACAAACTAAATGAGTTTGAGAGAAACAAGGTTTGGCCTCTTACTATAAGACGAAAACATCAATCCGTCATCGGCACAAAATGGGTCTTTCTAAAAAAGTTGGATGAAAGTGGAAAAGTCATACGAAATAAAGAACGACTGTAGCACAAGGCTATAACCAAGAAGAAGGTATTGATGATGAGTATACTTTTGCTCCGGTTGCAAGGTTAGAAGTCATACACATGCTACGTGCATTTGCATCTTTTATGAGTATAAAACTTTATCGAATGGATGTAAAATGTGCTTTTCTAAACGGCTTCTTAGAAGTAGAAGTCTACGTTGCTCAACCTCCTGGTTTTGAAAATGATGAATTTCCGGATCACGTTTTTAAATTGGACAAAACTCTTTATGGTCTTTGATAGCATGAATTATTGTCTATATTTTGGGACCTGTTTAGATGTTTTATCTTCGATAATCTGCATGTTTGGATGTATATTATGTGATTATATTGTCGTTTCATCTACCTTTGCGGGAATCGAGGTCTACACCTAGTTTTGTTGTAATCGTAGGTAAAATGGCACATTTTGGACTAAAATGGAGTAAAAGAAGCTAAGGAGTCATTGGAGCTACATTCAGGAGCTTAAGGAAGAATCCAGGAATCATGGAATTAGATTAAAGATTCACTTTGGACCAGAATTGAGAGATTTCACATTCAGTTGTGATTCACCTCAGTTGACTACAGAGTCACCTCGACCGAGGTGATCCAGAGGAGCCGACTCGACCGAGGCGAACACCTTGGACGCAGCAAGGATATTTTATTCTTGGCTGAGATCTTTTATTTTTGGAAGGAGGATCTTATCTTTTTAGGCTGGATTTCTGGAAGGAAGAAGATAAGTTAGCCCGTATATTTTACCTATTTTTATGGGAAAAGATCTTTCTAAGATATCTTATCTTTGGAGGGTAATTTTCCTATAAAAAGGGTTGGATTTTCCACAAATCCGTACCCCCCATACCAACGATAATCCTGCTTACACCGTTGAGGGCTGCACATCACGCAAGTCAGCTGATTTATCCCACTCTAGTTGGGACATTTGAAGAACCATTTTGAAGGTTGAAGAAGAAAGTTTGTAGCATTTATAGCTTTGTGAAGGGTTTCGTAAGATTCTCTTAGATTCCCTTCTTTGTTGATTGTCTTGTTGGATTATGATCCAAGGAACGCTTGTTGTTTGATAATTGATTCAGTTATTGAAGCCTTTCTCTAAAGGTTTTCTTGTTCAATTATTCGCTTTCTTCCCATATATTTGATTATTACTTTCATAATGATGAGTGGCTAATTTCCTTGTGTGATTCTAGGGTGATTGGCTGAAGGTTGTGGGAAAAACAATGATAGAATAATCTTAATCACAGTAGGACCCTGAAAGCTCGAGTCTTTATCCTTAACCCTAGAGTATCTCGCTCAGTCGATGAACATCTCGGCCGGGGTGGAATTCGTCTGACCGAGGTGACCTTTCTGATCCGAAACTGAGAGTTAAGTGTTAGAGTTTGCCAAATCCTATTCTTATTACACCTTTCCTGGTTCAATGCAAGCCTAGGATGAGACTTACCCGGTGATTCCTTAGTTTGTTTACCCAAGATCATAAGTGTAGGTAATAAAGGTTTATCCTTTATTGGGGTTTGAGTGTGCCTTCAGTCCATCTTTGTGAGTTAGCCTGAAACTTACCCAGTAAAGGTTGATTCTATTCCCTTAGGTGGTGTGTTGGTTTGAGGATATAGTTCTTTATCTTAATTCCTTGAGACTTACCCGGTAATAGGAGTTACGGTTTGGGATTAGTGAGTAGTGAGACTTACCCGGTGATCTGTTCACACTTTAGAAACACCTTCCCTATGCAAATATCTCAGCTTTGTCCGCCTATCTTTAGATCTTGTGTTGGAACCACAACTAGATGCTTTAATCCCTAGAATTGCATATTTCCTTAAATGACTTTTTATCATCCTTGATTGTTTTAATGGCTTTTGTGGTTAGTAATTACATAGCTTACCTATTCCGACTTTGTTTCACTAAGTCCTTGTGATCGACCCCTGGAATTCCTTGCTTTTACTACGATTGACCCGTACACTACGGGTTCGCATCCTTGTTTTATGCTTACATCTAGGGTTATAAATTTAAAGCTTGCACACACCGTTTGGAGCGAACAAGTTTTTTGGCGCCGTTGCCGGAGACTTGGTCTAGACCGAGCCGGTTGTAGTACGCTTTTGGGGCACTTGACCCCGTTTCTACTAACCACTCTACTTGAGTGACTTTCGCAGGTTCTTTTTCTTAGGTTTATGCGAAGAACCCGTGTTGGGAAGGAAATCGTTCCTTACGATCCCGAACCAGAAAAGACATACAAACGACGCTTGAGAGAAGCGAAGATGGCCGACCAAGACAATCGCGATCTTGAGGCCGAATTGAAGGAGGCGTTAGAACAGCTACGCCTCAGCAGGGAAGAATTGAGGCTAGAAAAGGAAGAAACTCGCACCAAGACTGAAGCGATCGAAGTAGATATGGTAGCTCTACGAGACCAGTATCTACCTCGACCGAACCTAGATCCTTGACCGAGGCAAGACCCTGTTCCAGACTCTCGACCGAGGCAGGTGCCAGCAGTTGTTGCCCCGGCCGATGTACTTCCACCTCGGATACTAGTCCGAGGCACTCTTTTTGCCGGAATCCCGCAAACCATAGGGCAAAGGATGGACCCCAATCAACAACTGAGGCGTCCTGGAGTTAACCTAGGAGATCCGGCGGACCACGACTATGAACTTCGACCGCAAGTTCTTTCTATGATCCGCCAATGCCAGTTTAGAGGGCTAGGGAAGGAATCTCCACATCAGCATCTACAAAACTATGAGATCTTGATGGAGACCTTGAGACCTTCAAGAATAGAAAACAACATTTACAAGCTAAGACCTTTTTACTTTTCTTTAAAAGATAGAGCTCTTACTTGGTATCAATCTCTTCCTCCAGGAAAAATCAGTACTTGGGAGGAGATGACTACGGAATTCTTGACTAAATTCTTTCCCCCCTCTAAAACCGCTGAAATGAGAGGGAAGATTAATGCATTCATCATGAAGGACAAGGAGAGCTTTTCCAAGTCATGGGAGAGATTTAAAGATATTCTTTTGGATTGCCCACATCATGGGATTCCAAAGATAGAGTTGTTGGAGATATACTTCAAGGGATTGGACAGAAGCACCCAGTTCAACCTTCAACTACTATCTGCCGGTACGTTTATGGACATGCCGATTGACGAAGCTTGGGAGTTCATAGAGAAACAAGCTTTACACATGGAGAAATACTCCCACCAAGGAGCCGAAGGTGGAGTTAAAAAAGTCAACTTTCAAGAGGAGCCATCAAACACTAATCAACTCATCTCTTTGAAGAATGACGTTAAACAATTGAAGGAACTCTTAGTTGCTCAAACCAAGAAGGAAGATCAAGGATGAAGGAACAACAATGGATACCGTAACAACAACAACAGTTCCCGGAACAACAACTACAACAATAATAGAGGATCCAATAGCAACAACCGGAGGGCAAACAACCAAAATTCGGGTAACCCTTACTCTAATTCTAATTCGAATGATTCCTCTAATCCTTTCCTCTCTTCTTCTTCTTCTCCTTCTACTCCATTAAAGAGCCAGGAGCCTGGATCAAGCTCATCCCAGCCGGAGAAGAAAGATTCGGTGCTGGAGGCCATCTTAATCAAGCTTAGTGCTATGGAGACATCCATGACTTCATTTTCCAAGGCCCAAAAAGCCTTTGAACAACAACTTGCTAGTAGGGCGAATGAAACGCCAAGAGATCCAGGGAAGCTTCCGGCAAGAACGGAAAGCAACCCTAAGGGCCAGATTATGGCCATAACGACGAGGAGTGGACTGAACACTGCAGATCCAGTGCCTCGGCCGGTGCCAGTTCAGACAAAGACCACCTCGGTCCAGGTACTGTCGAAGAACACTTCGGTCGAGATGCCAACCGAGGTGGAGCCACAGAAAGCGGAGGAAAAAACTGAAGTTTATACTCCATCTCCTGCATATAAACCACCACTTTCATTCCCCCAATCAAAGGCCAGAGCACATGTAGACAAGCATTTTGGTAAGTTCCTTGACTTGATGAATAAACTACACATTAACATTCCTTTCCTTGATGCTATTCTAGGGTTGCACGCCTATGGGAAGTTCTTGAAAGAGACTCTATCAAGGAAGAGGAAGTTGGAAGACTTTGGTGAAGTAAGGATGACATCTAAATCCTCGAAACTTATTCAAATCATGAAGGAGAAGATGCCACCCAAGTTGAGAGATCCCGGCTCATTTTGCATTCCCATTCAAGTTGGGGATGTTACTTGTGAAGCCTTATGTGATCTAGGAGCCAGCGTGAGCATCATTCCGTTGGAGCTATGTGTTAAGATCGGACTTGGAGAGCCCAAGCCGGTGAAGATTCGATTATACATGGCAGACTGCTCCATTACCCATCCCGTGGGTATTTTGGAAGACGTTCCAGTTAAGTTAGGTAACTTCTATTTACCTATAGACTTTGTTGTGCTTGATATTCCCGCAGATTATCCTGTTCCTATCATTCTCGGGAGGCCATTTCTAGAAACTTCGGGTTGCAATGTGGATTGTAAGAACGCCAAGCTAAAATTCAATATTGGCGGAGATGAAGTGGAATTCACATTACTTGCGGCCATGAAAGGAGAGCAACTAGGAGATGATATCTTCAACATCTATGATGAGGAAGAATCAAGAGAATTGGTGAGCTCTATCCTTATTAAAGATCCACTTGAAAAAGTTATTAGTTTTAGTTTAATGGAGGAAGGTATAGATGCTTCTTGTGATGCAGATATACGGAGCTTAAAGGCACTGGAAGAAGATCCGGGAGCTAAAACTGAGAAACTAATCCAGGAGACGAAGGTCTCCAGTTTCGGTTCCAGTTATAGTACCTCGACCGAGGCATTTTCTGGACCAAGCGAGGCGACTGAAGAACATCTCGGTCAACGCCTATGCGCCTCGACCGAGGTCGAAAGCGAGATGATGTCAACTAAGACTACTGAAAATAACAAGCCTCTTATTCCCTTCTCTGACATCCATCCTCAGTTGGTGGACCATTCTATCCACCAACTTTCTAATAATAAAGGACCTTGGTATGCTGATATTGTTAATTATCTTGTTTGCCAAGAAATACCACCCGGATTGATGTACGCTCAAAGGAAGAAATTCTTCAAGGACGTACGCCATTACTACTGGGATGAACCGCTACTCTTCAAGCGCGGGCCGGATGGGATACTTTGAAGATGCATTCCGGATGATGAAGTTAATAGCGTCATACGGCATTGTCACTCACTTCCTTGTGGAGGGCATGCCAGCGCCAACAAGACATGTGCTAAGGTATTACGTTCTGGTTTCTTTTGGCCTACATTATTTAAGGATGTGCAATCGTTTGTTGTCTCTTGTGATGCATGCCAAAGAACAGGGAACTTATCTAGGAGGAACGAAATGCCACTTAATAACATTCAAGAGGTGGAAATCTTTGATGTGTGAGCAGTAGATTTCATGGGACCTTTTCCATCATCCGGAGGAAACCTCTATATTCTTCTAGCAGTTGATTACGTCTCTAGATTGCTTGAAGCCATTGCTTCTCCCACTAATGACGCCATGGTGGTCGTGAAGTTCTTTAACAAGACTATCTTTCCACGTTTTGGGACTCCGCGCATCATCATCAGCGATGGAGGAACGCATTTCATCAACCGGAAGTTTAAGGCACTTCTATCGAAGTATGGGGTGACCCACAAGGTTGCAACCCCTTATCACCCTCAAACTAGTGGACAGGTCGAGATCTCGAATAGAGAAATTAAAGCAATCTTGGAGAAGACCGTCTCTAGGACGAGGAAGGATTGGTCCATGAAGTTGGACGACGCTCTTTGGGCCTACAGGACCGCATTCAAGACGCCCATTGGTACCACCCCTTATAATTTGGTATATGGGAAGTCTTGTCACTTGCCCGTTGAGTTAGAACACAAAGCTTATTGGGCGATCAAATGGTTGAACTTCGACATCAAGGAAGCCGGCGAGAAGCGGCTATTGGATATCAACGAGCTGGACGAGCTGCGCTTGAACGCTTATGAGAATGCCAAAATCTATAAAGAAAGGACGAAGAAATGGCATGACAAGCGCATCATCCCTAAGGAGCATAAAGAAGGAGACTTAGTTCTACTCTTCAACTCCCGCCTCCGCCTCTTTCCAGGTAAGTTGAAATCTAGATGGACCGGACCTTATGTTGTGAAACATGTTTTCCCTCATGGTGCAGTTGAGATTTGGGGCGAAACGAGTGGAAGCTTCAAGGTCAACGGTCATAGACTTAAGAAATACAAACCGGAAGTTCCGGTTGAGGAGGTTGCACCACTATACCTCGTTTAAGAGACGCCGAATGGTCTAGCTAGCGACCTTAAATCAAGCGCTTCTTGGGAGGCAACCCAAGGTATTGCTTTCTTTTCCCTTTTTCTAGTTTAGCATAGATAGTTTGCTTTTGCTTTGCTTTGTTTTGTTTTTGGTGTCCTAAACAGACAACAGGTGACATCTAAGGAAGGAATACAACCCAGGAGCACAACTGGAAGGACAGAAGTTCGAGAACTTGAGAAGACGGAGTTTGACTGAGACACATCTCGGTTGCTGTCACAACACCTCGACCGAGACGATTCTTGAACAACCGAGGCGACTAGGGTTTCTGAAGATCCACCTCGGTCCGCACCACCTCGGTCTAGTCGAGACCACCTCGACCGAGGTGACAGCAGTTCTAGAAAAGGGTATAAAAGGGGGCTGAAATTTCTCTCTCCTCCCTTTACCCACTTCTCGACCGCGGCCCGTATCTCACCTCGCTCCTCCGTTCTTCACTCGTTTTCGACGATTCTCGCTTCCAAACTGCAAGGAAAGGGTAGAGGATCGCATTTCAAGTACCAATCTGTAGAAAGAACGAATCGAATCGACCGAATCTGGGTAATTATCGAAAAAACCCTAACTTCGTCTTTCTCCACTGATTTATCTCGTTTTGGGCTTTGGTTGCCCCTACATTTGCTGAGAAACAGATTAAGTACCCCATAGGAACCTGTTGTAGTGATTTTGGGGGAAAAGAACTGGATTTTTGAGGGAATCGATCGAACAGCTCTTCGCCTCCGTCCAGTCGGCCTGCGCCTCGGCCGAGGAGTTCTTGAGACTTGTCAGACCGACCGAGGTGACCTGATAGATTATAGAGAGATGAGTTCTGAGAGACAGTTGGTCCTGAGGGACAGATCTTCTCCTTCTCCTTCTTCATCTTCTTCTCGACGTACTAGACCGGTGATCCATGAGAGACACTAGGTCGACTATGACCGCATAGCGGCCCGTCCAATGATTGCACCTCGCTTCCTGGACATATCAGCTTTTGACTGCCTCCATGTCGATGATGACTTGAGGCGCATGATTTCTGCTGTGGGGCTGGAGCAGTTCACTGAGATTAGAGCCCTGGCCTACTTAGAGCCTACCCTGGAGTTTGTTAGCTCCTTCACTTACCTTCCCACCGAGCGGGCCGGGAAGTACCGGTTGATGAACCGGAATTACTTGGTTCCCTTAGATCACTGGCGCGATATCTTCGGCTTCCCAATTCCGACAGTTGTTGATTTTCCCTCCCGAGCTGTAGCTAGGGAGTTTTGGGGACAGATAGCTCACGTGGTTGAGCATGCAGATAGATGGCGACCTGGAGATTCCTGGGAGAGGATTATATTCCATCTTGCTTTTAGATTGGCCCACAGGATTTTCAGTGAGACTCTTCTGGCGCGTACTGAGACGCCCCAGAAGGTCAGACAGGGCGAGCTACTGAGTTTATACTGCATGATGACTGGAGGGATCCCCGATTTTGGTTTGATGTTGGTAGAGGATCTGCATAAGATCAAGGCAAAGGCGAAGGGCGACATCTGTTGTGGAGGCATTGTGACTCATATAGCGAGTTACATGGATATGGACCTCAGCGCTTGTACCATGGTGGCGGCTGCCAAGCCGCTTGGACTCCAGGAGATGATTACTCGGAGGATACTGGTTGCCCGAGGACTCACTACGCCATATGTGGTGATGCCATGGGAGCCGACTACACCAAAGGGGATCAGATGGTCAGCTCAGTTCTCCGTGTTTGATCCACACTATTGGCAGACTGCGTGGATCCCATTTATGGAGGATGCTAGAGAGGCAGCAACTGCACCAGCTGAGGAGGAGGATGTTGCTGAGGATGATGATGATGATGTTGCTGAGGATGGTGGTGTTCCTATGGATACGGGCACCGATACTGCTGGAACTAGTGCCCCGGTCATCGATTTGGATGATGACGAGACTGAGACCGAGCCGGCTGCAGCACCAGCACGTCCCGCTAGGCGTAGGGTACGCCGACAGAGGGATCGAGATGCTCACCGTCGGATCGATGACCTCACCGAGCAGGTGATAGACTCCTATGTTGCCCTGACTGTAGACATCCAAGAGAGATTTGACGACCAGCGCCGAGAGATCGATAGCTAGACTCATCAGATGCTAGAGGGTCAGCACTACCAGCGACGGATGATGGAGATCCAGTTTGAGCAGGTCATGGGTTATCCATTTCACCCGTCCTAGTACCCGTATGTGCCACCACCACCACCGGATCGGGATTATTGAGAGCTTGTAGGATTTTCTTTATTTATTTATTATGCAGTTCGACTATGTCCGGTGAGTATTTTATTTCTTTCGACTATTTTGACTCATTGGGACAATGTGTTCCAAGTATGGGGTATTTGGTTGTACTTATATGACTTATGTGTTTGTATGACTCAACTTTATCAGATATTTATGCTTTATTTTGCTTTATGTGCTTATCTTAGATTACATGCATGCATACAGGTTAATTGATTGAGAAAAACGTCAAAAACTAGTTTAAATAAAAAAAAATTTGACCTCGACCAAAGTGATTCTGGCTAAACGAGGTACTTCACCTCGGTTGACTTAGAACGCCTCGACCGAGGTGGTTTAACTGAAAGTTTTCGAAAACGATTTTGTGCTTCTTATCTGGATGTGATCTCAGTGAAGAATTTGTTTGCTGATTGGTTTTGAAATCTTTATATGTTTGAAAGGTTTTATAATATGTTTAAGTTGCTAAATGCTTTGTTTGAAATTTGTGGCATGTTTAATACTTTATTTTTATCCAAATTATGTTGAATTTGAAGGTTGACACCACATGATGAGTTTTCTCACTTTCTTCTTGGAAAGACCAAGGCAATTCATTCTTTTCTCTTCTTCTTCTTGATCATGCTTAGCCCCTCATATACATATTTGCCTCCCTTTACCTATCCGGGAATTTGGAAGCAAGCAAGTGAAAAAGCAAGGGAAAGAAAAGTTGAGAAGTTGGCTGGAAGTGAAAGTGTTAGAAAGTAATAAATAGGTTTGGGGAAGTCAATCATGATGATGAGTAACTCGGCACCATTCACATAGCCGGGTGTTTGTGTCTTGCCAAAGTCGGATTGAGCGATATTCCTAACGGGTCATGGTATGTGCATCAAGGGTTTGATGCATCTCAAGAAATTGATGATTGCTGATTTCCTAGGCTTCGGTTATTGTGCACCTCTGTCCATGTATCCCAAAAAGTAAAGAAAAAAAAGGAAAAGTGTGAAATAAGCAAAGCTTATTGGTGTAAGATGTTGAAAGTCAAGTGAAAGTGAAGTGATATCCTTTTCCCGGATTCTTGCACCACATTACCTTCTATACATCCCTACCCTACACATTTCTTGACCTTTCTTTGGGAAGCCCTTGAGACCTCGAGCTTGTTGATTGACTTAGTTGTTTAAACTGGATTATACATTATTAATTTTGATGATTATAGTTTATTATGCATTCTATGATTTTATGCAAAGATGAACAACTTTCTTAAATTTATAAAATGTTTTAAGCATGTTTTGATTTTAAATTCCATGAAGTATTCTCTTAGAGTGATCTATGATTATAGCACACCATTAAAATATTTTGAAAAACTTTTTCATTGATCTTTATGACTAGTAATCCATTCTATCTTGTATTTTATATTCGGAACTTGTTTGGGGACAAGCAAGGGCTAAGTATGGGGTATTTTGATAGCATGAATTATTGTCTATATTTTGGGACCTGTTTAGACGTTTTATCTTCGATAATCTGCATGTTTGGATGTATATTATGTGATTATATTGTCATTTCATCTACCTTTGCGGGAATCGAGGTCTACACCTAGTTTTGTTGTAATCGTAGGTAAAATTGCACATTTTGGACTAAAATGGAGTAAAAGAAGCTAAGGAGTCATTGGAGCTACATTCAGGAGCTTAAGGAAGAATCCAGGAATCATGGAATTGGATTAAAGATTCACTTTGGACCAGAATTGAGAGATTTCACATTCAGTTGTGATTCACCTCGGTTGACTACAGAGTCACCTCGACCGAGGTGATCCAGAGGAGCCGACTCGACCGAGGCGAACACCTTGGACGCGGCAAGGATATTTTATTCTTGGCTGAGATCTTTTATTTTTGGAAGGAGGATCTTATTCTTTTTAGGCTGGATTTCTGGAAGGAAGAAGATAAGTTAGCCCATATATTTTACCTATTTTTATGGGAAAAGATCTTTCTAAGATATCTTATCTTTGGAGGGTAATATTCCTATAAAAAGGGTTAGATTTTCCACAAATCCGTACCCCGCATACCACCGATAATCCTGCTTACACCGTTGAGGGCTGCACATCGCGCAAGTCAGCTGATTTATCCCACTCTAGTTGGGAGATTTGAAGAACCATTTTGAAGGTTGAAGAAGAAAGTTTGTAGCATTTATAGCTTTGTGAAGGGTTTCGTAAGATTCTCTTAGATTTCCTTCTTTGTTGATTGTCTTGTTGGATTTTGATCCAAGGAACGCTTGTTGTTTGATAATTGATTCAGTTATTGAAGCCTTTCTCTAAAGGTTTTCTTGTTCAATTATTCTCTTTCTTCCCATATATTTGATTATTACTTTCATAATGATGAGTGGCTAATTTCCTTGTGTGATTCTAGGGTGATTGGCTGAAGGTTGTGGGAAAAACAATGATAGAATAATCGTAATCACAGTAGGACCCTGAAAGCTCGAGTCTTTATCCTTAACCCTAGAGTATCTCGCTCAGTCGATGAACATCTCGGTCGGGGTGGAATTCGTCTGACCGAGGTGACCTTTTTGATCCGAAACTGAGAGTTAAGTGTTAGAGTTTGCCAAATCCTATTCTTATTACACCTTTCCTGGTTCAATGCAAGCCTAGGATTAGACTTACCCGGTGATTCCTTAGTTTGTTTACCCAAGATCATAAGTGTAGGTAATAAAGGTTTATCCTTTATTGGGGTTTGTGTGTGCCTTCATTCCATCTTTGTGAGTTAGCTTGAGACTTACCCGGTAAAGGTTGATTTTATTCCCTTAGGTGGTGTGTTGGTTTGAGGATATAGTTCTTTATCTTAATTCCTTGATACTTACCCGGTAATAGGAGTTACGGTTTCAGATTAGTGAGTAGTGAGACTTACCCGGTGATCTGTTCACACTTTAGAAACACCTTCCCGATGCAAATATCTCAGCTTTGTCCGCTTATCTTTAGATCTTGAGTTGGAACCACAACTAGATGCTTTAATACCTAGAATTGCATATTTCCTTAATTGACTTTTTATCATCCTTGATTGTTTTATTCGCTTTTGTGGTTAGTAATTACATAACTTACCTATTCCGACTTTGTTTCACTAAGTCCCTGTGATCGACCCCTGCAATTCCTTGCTTTTCCTACGATTGACCCGTACACTACGGGTTCGCATCCTTGTTTTAAGCTTACATCTAGGGTTATAAATTTAAAGCTTACACACACCGTTTGGAGCGAACAGTCTTAAGCAAGCTCCCCGAGCTTGGTATGATAATTTTTCAAGTATCTTCTCGAAAACAAATTCAAAAGAGGTTTGATTCATAAAACTTTATTTATCAAAACCAGAGGCAATGATATTTTAGTAGTACAGAAGTATGTTGATGATATATTATTCGGTGCTACTAATGATTCCCTTTGCAATAAAATTTAAGATATTATGTGCAGGGAATTTGGAATGAGCTTAATGAGTGAGTTGAATTCCTTTCTAGGACTACAAGTTACAAAAGCAAAGAAAGGAATTTTTCTCAATCAAAGCAAGTATACAAAAGACTTGCTTAAGAGGTATAAGATGGATCAATATAAGGTCGCAAAGACTCCTATGAGTTTGACACTTTCGCTTGACCATGACAAAGATGGCAAAAGTGTAGTACAAAAGGAGTATCGAGGTATGATCGGTTCATTGTTGTATTTAACTGCTAGTCGACCTGACATTATGTTTAGCGTGTGCATGTGTACAATATTTAAAGTTGATCCTAAAGAGTGAAACTTGATAGTTGTGAAAAGAATTTTTTGTTATCTCAATGGCACTAAGGATCTAGGGTTATGGTACCTACGTCAAACCTTGTTTCACCTTGTTGGCTATTCATATGCAGACTTTGCAGGTTATAAGGTCGATAGAAAAAGAACTTCTGGATGTTGCCAATTCTTAGGGTCATCCCTAATCAATTGACATTCCACGATGCAAAATTTTGTTGCCCTATCCACTGCCGAAGCTGAATATATAGCCGTGGGAGCCTATTGTGCACAAATTCTATGGATTGCTCAACAACTTCGTGATCTTGGCTTTGATTTGAATTTTATTCCTATAAATTGTGATAATACTAGTGCTATTTCAATAACCAAAAATTATGTACAACATTCAAGGACTAAGTATATCGATGTAAGGCATCACTTCATACGTGATCATGTTGAGAAATCTGATGTTTCGATCTCTTTTATATCTACTAACTTGCAGCTTGTAGATATCTTTACCAAGCCTCTTCTTGAGGAGCAATTTAATTTTATTAAATTGGAGCTTGGTATGTTGAACAAGGAAGCATTAACGTAGGGGAGTAAATCATTTTATTTTCTTCTTCGTTTGCAGCCCAATTATTGTTTTCAAGGGCCTTGAAAGGCAATTCAAGGGCCTTGAAACACGTTTCAAGGGTATCATAAGAAATACAGCTCTATTTAAGAATTAATATCTTTTAGATATTTAAAATTTTAAATTGTTTTTATGGTTTCATTTTTTTAAGGAGTTTCTCTAGTGATCGTTCCTTCTTTTTGTGACTACTAGAATAATCGATCTCTGAAGCGTTACTGAGTCTGCTTACGAGTTGAATCGAACGGTATTTAGGGCTTTCTACGAAGCTCTTGATTATAAATTGTTTGGTCGCTCGTTTTTCTTGGGATTCAGTCCAGGAGGAGATTGCTAGGAGGCGATACGGTTGTTGGTTGTTGGATGGAGGGCTTGATTTGGATTGTATTTTCATCCATGTAAGTTTCTCAACTATCTCGTTTTCCTCAGGGTGGACCTGAGTTGTTTTTTTTGCGTTGTCTAGGATGAGGAACCAAGTTATTTTTATGGAAATTATTCCATCAATAAATGTGGTTGAGGATGGTTCTCCCGACGGGAAAGGGGGACAAGTTGGTCATGGAGATCGTCAATTGATACTAAGTCAAAGTCTAGTCCACGCTGAGTGTTGTTCATCAACAATATAGGTTATTGAGGGGGAAGCTGCGAGCATTGATGTGGTGTATACTGTTAATCTTCTTGAGATTGAGTCTGAAAAATGATTTCAGAGGTTTTTTGAGCTAAGCGAGGGACTGATGATTCAGTGAAGACAATTGGTGAAGCAGGTTGTAGCAACCAGTTGGTTGTTCAAACTGAAGTGCTAGACAAAGTGAAGGCAATTAAGACAAAAGCTGGATATGATAAGGATTTTCCTAAGTTGCAAGGGAAGGCTGGAAGTTCACGAAGTAAGGCGTTCAATCCTGGCCAAAAGAAGTGTTCAGCGTGGATTAGGGATAGTAAAAGGATTTTCATGAATGCATGAGTGGGAGCTAAGCTGAGGCTTATTCAGAACCAGCCTGTGATTTTAAAAAGATCAGATGCCATCCTAGTGGAGAAGGTATGGGGATATTGTTTGATTGGCCGTTATGTTGGCCGGTTTCAGGACATAAAGCAGTGAATGACGTTCGAAGAACATGGGAGTCAAATCTTATTATAAGTATGAGACAAGACTGATGTTCATTACGTTTTATAATACTCAATATTGAGATAAAGTTCTATTATAAGGGCCATATTTCATGTTTAATAGACCTTTATTGGTGAAGCAAATGCTAGAGAGGTTTGCTTTTAGCAAGGAAAGTGTGGCACTTATGCCAATTTGGGTAAGATTGCATGATGTGCCGATGGATTATTGGACAACTGATGTTTTTAGCTTGATTGCTTCACCATAAGGAACTCCTTTTATATGGATCCTATAACAAAGCAAATGAAAAGAGGAATTTATGCAAGAGTGTTAGTGGATGTGAATTTTGCAAAAGAAATCGAGAGAACTATAAATGTGAAGTATGAGGAAGGAGATAGTTTTGACAGTGCTATCTTGTATGAGAATGAGCCAACGTTTAGTAAGCATTGCTATGGATTTGGTAATCGAGTTGAAGTGTTTCATGGGCTAGTTCCCAAACCTCTTAGCAGTGGGAAGCCTAGACAGAAGGTAGATGGTGTGCAAAATCCTAGCACTGGTGGAGATAAAGTTGGGGTTGAAGATATTAGTGGCATTGGTGCAGAAGTTGTGCCTGTGGTAGCTGAGCAAAGTGTACAGAATGTGAAGGCAGATATAGTTGTTACTAGGAGTGATAAACCTCTAGAGCGCATGGAAAGTGGTGCAGGTAGTAAAGTGGTGGCTTCTCAGATTGTGCAAGTTATCAATGAGATTGTGTAGGAAGATTATGTGGAGGAGAATGTATCAGATAAAGGCATTATACATAGTGAGAAATTTACTATGTGTGATTTACAAATACAATAGGGTAAAGGTAGTATTGATGAATTCACTTGTATAGTAGAGAGGGATATGGGTGTCTTACCCGAGAATTGTGATGTAGTGCAGCAATTCACCTTTCTTGAGATTGATTTGGCAGTGTCACATGTTAAGGATGCTAGTAAAATTCTAGATGTAGTGTAGGTATTCAAGTTGGTGTAGTACCATCAACTGTTGTATGTATTGAGGAAGTTGAACATGTGAAGGTGCTTCATAGTGTCGAAACGAACCCTATTATTCAGCAGCCAGATGATCCAGATGGGGATAAAGCCGAGTCATATATGATTAAGCAGAAAGGGGTATGTTTTACTGAATCAAGAGATGTGCAATGTAGAAGGGTTCATACTAGGAGGAGTGCAGCTGTTGTAGAACTTTGTAAATAAGTATCCTAGCTTGGACTGTAAGGGGTTTTGCCACACCCTTGAATCAAAAAGGTGTAAGGAAGTTGATAAATAAGTTTAGAGCTGGTTTTGTGAGTTTGTTTGAAATCAGAATGAATAGTTTAACTGATAATGTGAAGCAAGTTATGGAAGGCATTTGTCCTAGCTAGAAGGTGACTTCAAACTTTCATTTGCATGAGTTTGAAAGGATGGTTACATTTTGGAATCCTCAGTTCTATGAGGTGGAAGTGGTGATGATAACACTTCAGTGCATTGGTTGTTTCGTGACTTGTAGTACAACCAATTTTTATTTTTTCATGGCTTCTGTATGTGGTCTGCACAGAGTCTCTCACAAGAAGGATTTATGGAATGATCAGAGTAGTTTGTTGTCTACTTACTAGAGGACATGGACTGTACTTGGGGACTTCAAATATGTCCTTAATGTTGAAGAGAGAATCAATGGGGTACCTGTTACTATGTCTGAATGTCAAGGCTCTTGTATCTTTACAAGAAGTGATGGAAATACATGGAGTCGAATTGATAGAGTCATGATCAATGCAGAGTGGGTGGCTTCTAGGTACATGTGTACTGCACAATTTCTAGATATGATGGAATTGTAGGATCATAAGCCTGTGATTGTTAGTTTGGATGTGAGACAATTTATGGGGAAGGGATGCTTTAAATTTTTTAACATGTGGACTGGGCATCCCCAGTTTCAAACAGTTGTGAACTCAGTGTGGAAGTGCAATGAGAAAGGAACTAAGCAATTTTGTCTGACTAGAATGTTAAAGGGATTGAAAAGCCCCCTTAGATAGCTTAATCGAGTTCGCTTTTCCCACAACTCACTTAGAGCTAAAGAAGCTGTCAAACAGTATAATGATCTGCATATAGACCTTCTGAATAATCCTGAGTGAAGTAGTATCAGGGCAGAGTTTATTAATGCAAGCAAGAATGCTAATTTATATAGTAAATGGGAATACAAATTTTTATCTCAACAAGCAAAGGCAAAGTATTACTTGTAGGGAGACATAAATACTACATTCTTTCATGGACTTATAAGGAGTAATTTCAAGACGGATTATATAGATTTTGTGATGAATGAAAATCAAGAGCGTACAACAGATGGAATGCAAGTAGTGAATCAGTTCCTTAAGTTTTATTAGAAGTTGTTGGGTACTGAACAAGCTGTAGTTAACCCTAGTGAATTTTTTCCAAAGTCAGGGGTTTGTTTATCAACTGAGAATTGTAGACAATTGATAATTCCAGTCTTTAATGTTGAGTTAAAAAAAAGGCTCTTTGGAGTATAGGTGACAGTAGAGCTCCAGGACCTGATGGATCCACTGAAAAGTTTTTTAAGCAAACATGGGCTTACGCTGGTGAGGAAGTGTGTTTGGCAGTGAAGGACTTGTTGTCTACTGGAAATGTTCTGAAGCAGTGGAATCTTACCATTATTTCACTCATTGCAAAATCAGAAAGTGCACAAGGGTATAACTGTTTAGACCCATCACATGATGTAATGTAATATATAAGGTCATCTCTCGTATTATGGTTGATAGATTGAAAAGGTTGCTTCGCTTGTTCAAGAGATAGTCAGAACATATGAGGTTAAAAGAGGACCTAAAAGATGCTTGTTTAATATTGATATTACTAAGGCTTATGACTCTGCATCATGGAGTTTTATAAGGTTTGCCTTAGTACATTTGGGCTTCCCTGGGAGGTTTGTTAGTTTGGTCATGGAGTGTATGGAATCAACAACATATTCTCTCATGATTAATGGTTGGATTCATGTCTTCTTCAAGGGGAAGAGAGGCCTGAGACAGGGAGATCCTATATCGCTAATGCTTTTTCTGATTTGTATGGAGTTCTTATCAAGATTGATTAAGACGGCTACAATAGACTTTGAGTTCAATTTTCACCAGAAATGTCGAGATATGAAGTTACACATCTAGCCTATGCTGATGATGTTATCTTGTTCAGTAGAGGTGAACTGGTTCAGTGGAAATATTGCAAAAAGTGCATGAAAGATTGAGGTTAACTTTGCATATTATCCTAGAACAAATATCTACATGGATTCTTGTCTCGTTTTCAGGCAATTTGGAGGATTTTGGAGCGGAATGGAATAAATGAGGACTAAGCCTCAATGCAGAGCATAGCGGAATATGGTGGAGCATAAAAGGGAAGCTAGGACACCATTAAAGGATCAAGCAAGGAGCTAAGAAGATGACATACGTAGGAAGAAACCGCGCTCCCAAAAAAGTAGCAAAACCGTGGCCGAGATTAATAAAGGCCCAAATTAGGCTTGGACCTGATGTTTCTTTTGTCGATCCGTATGTAAGAGCCTCGTAGCTGAGTTGCCGAGTGTGTGAGTTGAGGACCCAAATTAGGCTTGGACCGCCCCTGCATGACCTAGTGGCCGCCCCTGAGGGTTGCCTGGGCCGCACCTACGGCTCACAAAGTCCGCCCTTGCCGCTTTGTGTGGTTGCAACTGTTTTCTTTGACCCATTGACCCGTCCTTTACCTTTTCACCCTTTATAACCTTCTTCTTCCTTCTGATGAGGGTTATCTCTCTCCACAGCTTCATCTCTCTCCTACGTACATCTTCTTCTCTCTTCTCCCTTGGATCATCTTTGATCTGCTTTTGAGTTTTGTGTGAGTTTGAGAGCTTTGATGCTTGGTTTACTGTTAATTAATGTTGTTGAGCCTTGTGAGCCAGCTTGAGGATGTATTGGTGATGTGCTGATGTTTTGGACATTCAGCTTGGTAAGCTTTCATGGCTTCCATTCTTTTTTTCTTAATTCTTTAACCTTCTTACCTCTTTTCCTACCTTTCTTTAGTTTAGCTTAAATTCCTTAGGTTTGGATCATGCTGCAGCCATGATTGACTTGTGTTGATGTATATATATGTATGTTTTATTTGTCTGTAGATGTTTGAGTGAAGAAAGAGTGAAATGATCGAGTGAAGAAGTGAAGAACGGGATGAAGTGGTGCCCTCTGTTGTCCAGGCGCCCCTGCACCACCTTGCAGCCGCCCCAGCGCCAGCCACAGCCGCCCCTCGCTGTAACACCCCAAATTCTGAGAACTCGGGGAGCTACTGGTTAGGACCTCACAATGGGTCCCGACCATAGTTTGACAACAATTTTTACTTGGATCTTACAACAAGGCACAAAAGTATTTAAAACATTAGAAAACTGTAAACAATATATACATGGAGAATATGTATCAGCCTTACAAGAAAAACTACTAAAATGATGCATATAAAGAACAGAAGACATCCCCGTCCCCAACTAAATGAGTACGTGGACCCGGCTGACCATTTCCTCCGGATCTCTCTACAACTGTCTTAACCTGCAAGGCATCTACAAGCGGTATAAAACCGTTAGCTAACATTCTATGCATAAGTATAAAGGTAAAAGCACAAACACACAACATACACAATCAACATGGACAATCAATCCTTTTATTATCTTTAATTAGGTGGGTATGTCATTACTAATGATACTTATTTTGTGACACGAGGGATTCCCAAACCTCGCCCTTGTCCCCGTTTACCAACGCGGAATGGTACTAATGCATTTGACCGTCTACCGGACTGGGCTGGTCGCAGGGAACCTCCTAGACTCTCGCAAGAGCTAGGCAGATGATGTCACGACCCATTATCATACACTTGGGTCAATTACACAATATACTAAAGTCGGCCTATTCCAGTTTTGTTATTTATCTCAACTAACAAACACCGCTCATACACATTACACTCATACAAGAAGCTAGCTAAGTAAGTCCGTGGACTTACCAAAATCAAATCTCGACTCTCTTAATTACCACTCATCGGTAACTGTAGGAAATCAGTAGCCTGTCAAAGGAGGCAAGTGCGTCAGCACACTTTCTAGGTAATTAGAAGTCTAAGACTTCTAAGATAGTAGGTCTTAATAGAACGGAATTGATTACAGTATTAATTTATTGTAAAATAACTATTTTACCCTTGTTCCCGAAACTTCTAAAAATTTCATAATTTATATTTAAACTCTTATTTGAGACTAACTAATCATATTCTACTCCCTAGGATGATTTTAGGTAACAACTAGAAAAACCACCCATTTTCTATTTCCCGAAAAGTCACTAAAGTCCAACTACAACTTCAAATATAAAATTCGGATAATCTTATAAAAATTCCGAAATAATTCCCTAGATCATTTATGATATCCCATCTACTCATAGGAGAAAGAATTTCTTAAAACTATTAAAGCATCGCTTCTACAAAAATTTTCTAAAGTCGGTCACAACACTTAACAAGCAGCACACTATCTTAACTTCGAAAAATCATAACTCTTAAACTACTCGCTGGATTTATTCCAAATTTTGATATGTTCTACTATAAAATCTTATATCTAATATATCCAAAATTCAGCCGCAAAAGAGATCAAAATCCTATTTCAAACTATCTCACAAAACCGAATTTCAGCACAACAGAAAAACTACTTACAACTCAATCTTTGAAAATTCATAATTCCCAAACCACTCGCTGGATGCCTCCCAAATTTTAATATGTTCTACAACAATGTATCGACTATATCATATCCAAAATGCAAGCCCAACGGAGATCAAGAGCCTATTAAAAACTATCCCACAAAACAGCATCCCATGTTGTTTTTCTCAACTCAGCACATTTATAAAACTGTACGAGGAGTCAAATTTGAAACCCCATATCTCTCAAACCATAATATGGATTACTCTATAATTCTAGTATGTTAGACTATACAATATCGACTAAAACATATCCGAAAATCAGCAGTAAAGGTGGAGTCTAACCTATCCAAAACTGAGGCTGAAATTGACTGTTCTTCACTTCCGAAAACTCAGCAAACGCCTCAGCTCTTCAAGCCATTTTTCGAGGCTGTTTGGGGCTGTTCTAACATTCAAACAAAATTCTAATTAGCACATATATACAGAGGGTACGGAGGTGAAGGGAAGTAGGGTCCTTACTCGACAATCGAAACTCGACAAACTTACGTGCACTAGAAGGAAGGAAGGCGTGCATTTCTATAACTTTTGCCCTAGCGGATCTGGGCTGCCGCCCCAAAGGCTCTGGACCGTCGCCCCATCAGGTCGGGACTGGGCCTTGCGCATCAGCGGCTCGAACCTAATACTCTCCAATCGAATTGTTGTCGCTGAAGCAAAGTGGCTGCGCGACTAGAGGTCTTTTGTTGCTGTCGTCGATCCAGTTTAGTCGAAGGAATAAGCGGCTGATGGTTGCTCCTGGCATGAAGGTGCCGTTGTTGGTGTGACAGAAGAAGAGCCGCTCCTTGGCTGATGGTACGTGACAACAAAGGCAAAGAGGGCTGCCTCTACTCCACGAAGGCTCACCAGCGTGTGACGGCGGAGATGGGAGGAGAGGAGGGTGATGCCGGCGTGGTGACAACGGGAAAGGAAGGGCAGGCGGTCGTCGTTGTTCCTGCTGCGGTACATGGAAGCTGCCGCTTCACGGGAGAGAAGGGCGGAGATGGTACGTGAGGCAAGGCTGAAGAGAGAGATATTTTAGGGTTTTACGTGTAAGAGAGGGAGAGAACATGGCAGGCTGTAACAACTCCTTATCGGGCCCGGATGGTAGGGTTTCAAAGGCCCAAAATACTCAGCTTTGTAAAGGCCCGGAAGGCATGCTGCAGATGGGCTCGGATGGGTCCATTTTAAAGAATAAAGAAGGTAGATTGACTTGTGTATTTTATGTGAGTAAGGTCCTCACATAAAATGATAAAAATGATTAAAGGATAAGAATCCGGTGTCACATAGGATATAGTAAGGTCCTCACATAAAATGATAAAATGTGTTAATTTATAAAACTATGGATTATGTAAGAAGATTGAAGCCTCACATAAAATTATAGAAGTTGATAAAAGCATTTTATGTGCTTAACTCTTCACATAATATGACCAGGTTTATGATGACTCGGGATTTACCGGAAATTAAATTTTCGGGTATTACATCAGTACCCCTTTAAAAATCAGTTTCGTCCCGAAACTTAAAAGATAACGACATATAGTCAGAGTTGCTACAAAAGAAATAAAGGGCCGGAAAGGGTCACAATCGATCATTTCTGATTTGTTCCTAAGATAGCCGGAAATAAACTTTTCGGATATTATATCAATCCCCCTTAAAATAAGTTTCGCCCCGAAACTTAATATACGTCAATCGTAAGGTCGGTCTTAAAGGAACAAATAAAGGTACAACCTAGTGTACCTAATTACGACATCATAAGTCTTGTCGTTTCTATATCTAAGTATCCCGCACATCAAAGGTTGCCAACAAAATATACATCACTAACAAAACACTCAAGCATGAAACAAACAAGTAGTCACGCAATATCACACCGATACAGGGCCGAGTACTAACTCATCGGTCCTAAGGCCACAACTATCTTCGTATAGATCTCTGAAAGGTTACGTCTCATACTGTCCACAAGATATCAGGTATCCTCGTCGGCTTTTCATAAAACCACTGACTCAAAAGTCTTTTCATGTAATTACCTCAAAAGCGCATGCTACCACGTTCTAGAGTGTGTACTGGGTATCTCACCGGTATCATCCGGCTCAACTGTCCGATCTTCCAATCTGATGACCTAACTCGTGTTTGGTAGGTATCTCCTCCAATTGAATCCGTCTAGAACTAGGGTCACACTTTCCGATGGAATGAGGAAAACTAATCCATTAATCACTCCTAAACCGCTTTTCAAAATCTCACATGATTGTCTTACAGAACTCACCTCCCAATTCTTTGATGACCTTCGTGAGGCAATTTATTCCAATTCCTTTCCTTCTGGTCTTCTAAAAAGGTTTCGAGTATCCGATCTAGGATATCTCCCTTATACATCTCCCGACACTTTACTACGTGCTTAAGGCTAGTTGTATCACAACTCACTTGGTCTTGTCTCCCAATATGACTCAGTCATATGGTTCCTCCATTAAAGAATCATCATCTGCTCATTTTTGGTCTTAAACTTGATATAACATAACAATTAAAATCCGGTGGTCAATATTTGTGTTCTATCGACATCATCATATTATTTTATAGATCTCTAGCTCACCTCAAACTTCTTACGCAGTATCCAGGATCTTACATGACATAGAATGTGCCCGAAATGACAACACTAGACACAAGGTGATCTCACATCACCATCGCTTGATCATAACTACTCAATAATTGTTAGCATCCCATCAGCAGTGCACTCTTTTATCCACCATGGTTACCAGCCCGATAGTATCCCTCTGACTCAAAACGCAACTTGGATCTGTTCCGATATCACATTACACGTAAATCTGCTCCGAGATTATGCTTTCTTTAAGCATGGTTACTGGGTTGTAAGTATACTCCGGTCGCTTTTCTTTCTTATGTATCTTTGACTCAAAATGGTAGTTACTCACTTTGAGCTTTCCAGTGCAACCCATGCACAATACTTTTATTACATCGTTAATTCATCTCTAATCCATCCGGAAAACTCACTCTAGAGTATTCCATTAGTATAGAATTCCAAAACTACTTGTCTGGCAACATGTAACAAAGCCATCACTCTTCACTCGGATCCATCATTGGGTACCAGTCTCCTTCTATTACCTCTACATGCACATAAGTTTCCGTACCACATTTCCGGTCACTCACATAGCCTATCTCACGTTTCTTCCAACTAGAATGCATTTCACCGACTATCACCATCTTAAACTCGACACGATATCCATCAGTACCCTTGAGCTTCTTGCTTTGTGGGTTAGGACCCACCACGCTTCCGCTACGCTAATTTGATTATCTTGTTGTTACTCATAAATGCTAAGAACCTTTTTTGTAAGTATAAAATGATTGACTCCAAAACTCTTTCTTCCAATTACACCATGAGTCTTATACGGATGAATTACCAAGTACCTTCTTTACTTGCCTTAAGAAAACAAAACAAAAATTGAAAAACAACTTCTCCTGTTTACTTTCTTAATTCTTCTACCACGGATCCAAACTCCCTGACTTGACCGGAGTTTGATCTTTACTAGCCAAGAAGTAACCCTTAAAACGTTTCTCTTTATACCTTTAATTCATCCAAGAAGATTGTTGTTGCCTACTTGAAGAAATCCTCTAAGGCGTCGGTAAAGCTACTCCATAGATCCACAATCACAAATATTTCTTCTTAACGGCACATAACTCGTCGATACCAAACAATACTTGCACGTCCTTGGTTGACATCGGTCAGTCAATAATTGACTTATCTCAATTTCATACCTCTATTGGTATTAAACTTTTGGTGCACATCACCTACTAGATTAATCCTTTTATCCTTCTTTAGTTCGTCTTATCTTTCACTCTTCAGCTTCCTTTGGGACAACTCTCCTTCTCAATTCTTATTGTGCCATTCGCTTAACGTTAAAAGTCGTTCCTCACACTCCACGATAGACGGTAAGCGTCTTGTAGTTCCGATGACTTTTAATTACATCCCAATTGTAGCCCTTTACAGGAACCGTCGGTGTTGATGACCTATGTTCTGTTATAAATGGCGGTTACCCTAGGCTCTTGAGTCCACCACACGATTCTCTCAAGCACAGGTTCCTTAATTGGTGTTGTTCGTAATATTTTCTTCCAAATATTTGTTGACTATGTTACAGGGCTTCAATCCTTTCGATACTGGCGTTGTGATTCCGTTTAGAATTCTTATCTATAAAGAAGACAAAATGTCTCCAGGCTTGTGAAGTCTACCCTTCGCTCTTACATTAAGTTGTATCTCTCCATTCCGAGTAAACTGTGATCTGTCAAAATTTCCTTAGCTAGTAGGTAAATAGTTGCTCACAACACTCCTTTTATACTTTTTTTATTTCGTTCAACCTTCCACCCTTCCGCTTCTTTTAGGCTAACTCCATTTCTCTAGTCCGATTGTGTCATTCATCTGGCATAAATAGTCGTTTCAAGTTTTCACGATAGCTTGCAAGCGTCTTTGAAATTCTTATGGCCGTAATGATCATCCTCTTACAGTTCCTTTTGCATGGACCATCTGTGTTGATGGCTTAGGTCCCGTGATAATTCGGGTTACCCTGGACTCTCGAGTCTAGCATGGCCATTCTCCCATACAGATTTCTTCACTGGAGTTAGTGGTAATATCGCCTTCATGAAACTCCGTTGACCCTGCTAAAGGCTTCCATTCTTTGGATATTGGCGTCGCGGTTTCTTTCAAACTACTTATATCTCTGAGGAGGTCAAAACTTCCCCACGCTTGTGGAGTCTGCCTTTTCGCTTTTACACTCAGTTGTAGGTCTTCATTCCGTGCACCTTAGATTCTCGCACCCGGATTGACACTTTGTCTCTTTTGGTTTCTCATGCCCATAATGGTCTATGGGGTATCCGCCTCGATGGTAATGTCCTTGATTCCACAATCTTGGTTGTACTCAATTCTACTTGGCTCGTTCCAATATTGTTATCTCTACTCCGCACTCTTGTAGTCTCTTGCATTGTTCTTATAATTCATCTCTCGGCTTCACACACCCCAGTCCCTTGTATGACCTTCTATTTCTTCTATTTGAGTTGACTCAGGAATTTCTTACTCATCTGATTGTGCTTGTGGTAAAAATGATCTTCACAACTTTACTTCCTTGCTCACCTGATCTTTGGATGATTTGTAAGGGTCGCCAAGCAGCCCACCCGAGTACAATACTCAATTCAAGGTCCGATTCCATTGCCTCGTGTTGAAACCTCTTCAAGTCCGCTACCGATTTATAATGAGGCGATAATCGCTTCATTATATCACAACTAAAGGATACAAAATATACTTTAGGATACTAACATGCTATACATATACATATATATAATACATTAGAACATATCGATATAAGTCTATATACTAACTAACACACCTATCATTCTAAGTTGCAGAGATCCACGGAGAGCGATGGTAGTTCAACGTACTACTAACCCACAACCCGACTATGCTCGTGTGAAAAAAAACATAAATCCGTTTTGAAAATTTTAGACCCCTTTCGGGTTCTAGTTATTTTATACAATCGGTCTTTCAGAAGATTTCAAGTGCCATTGTTGCCAACCCAGAGCTCTGATACCATATTGTAACACCCCAAATTCTGAGAACTCGGGGAGCTACTGGTTAGGACCTCACAATGGGTCCCGACCATAGTTTGACAACAATTTTTACTTGGATCTTACAACAAGGCACAAAAGTAATTAAAACATTTGAAAACTGTAAGCAATATATACATGGTGAATATGTATCAGCCTTACAAAAAAAGCTACTAAAATGATGCATATAAAGAACAGAAGACATCCCCGTCCCCAACTAAATGAGTACGTGGACCCGGATGACCATTTCCTCCGGATCTCTCTACAACTGTCTTAACCTGCAAGGCATCTACAAGCGGTATAAAACCGTTAGATAACATTCTATGCATAAGTATAAAGGTAAAAGCACAAACACACAACATACACAATCAACATGCACAATCAATCCTTTTATTATCTTTAATTAGGTGATATGTCATTACTAATGATACTTATTTTATGACACGAGGGATTCCCAAACCTCGCCCCTGTCCCCGTTTACCAACGCGGAATGGTACTAATGCATTTGACCGTCTACCGGACTGGGCTGGTCGCAGGGAACCTCCTAGACTCTCGCAAGAGCTAGGCAGATGATGTCACGACCCGTTATCATACACTTGGGTCAATTACACAATATACTAAAGTCGGCCTATTCAAGTTTCGTTATTTATCTCAACTAACAAACACCACTCATACACATTACACTCATACAAGAAGCCAGCTAAGTAAGTCCGTGGACTTACCAGAATCAAACCTCGACTCTCTTAATCACCACTCATCGGTAACTGTAGAAATTCAGTAGCCTGTCAAAGGAGGCAAGTGCGTCAGCACACTTTCTAGGTAATTAGAAGTCTAAGACTTCTAAGATAGTAGGTGTTAATAGAACGGAATTGATTACAATATTAATTTATGGTAAAATGACTATTTTACCCTTGGTCCCGAAACATCTAAAAATTTCATAATTTATGTTTAAACTCTTATTTGAGACTAACTAATCATATTCTACTCCCTAGGATGATTTTAGGTAACAACTAGAAAAACCACCTATTTTCTATTTCCGGAAAAGTCACTAAAGTCCAACTACAGCTTCAAATATAAAATTCGAATAATCTTATAAAAATTCCGAAATAATTCCCTAGATCATCTATGATATCTCATCTACTCATAGGAGAAAGAATTTCTTAAAACTGTTAAAGCATCGCTTCTACAAAAATTTTCTAAAGTCGGTCACAACACTTAACAAGCAGCACACTATCTTAACTTCGAAAAATCATAACTCCTAAACTACTCGCTGGATTTATCCCAAATTTTGATATGTTCTACTATAAAATCCTATCTCTAGTATATCCAAAATTCAGCCGCAAAAGAGATCAAAATCCTATTTAAAACTATCTCACAAAACCGAATTTCAACACAACAGAAAAACTGCTTACAACTCAATCTTTGAAAATTCATAATTCCCAAACCACTATCTGGATGCCTCCCAAATTTTAATATGTTCTACAACAATGTATCGACTATATCATATCCAAAATTCAAGCCAAACGGAGATCAAGAGCCTATTAAAAACTATCCCACAAAACAGCATCCCATGCTGTTTTTCTCAACTCAGCACATTTATAAAACTGTATGAGGAGTCAACTTTGAAACCCAATATCTCTCAAACCATAACATGGATTCCTCTGAAATTTTAGTATGTTAGACTATACAATATCGACTAAAACATATCCGAAAATTAGCAGTAAAGGTGGAGTCTAACCTACCCAAAACTGAGGCTGAAATTGACTGTTCTTCACTTCCGAAAACTCAGCAAACGCCTCAGCTCTTCAAGCCATTTTTCGAGGCTGTTAGGGGCTGTTCTGAGATTCAAACGAAATTCAAATTAGCACATATATACAGAGGGTACGAAGGTGATGGGAAGTAGGGTCCTTACTCGACAATCGAAACTCTTACGTGCACTAGAAGGAAGGAAGGCGTGCATTTCTATAACTTTTGCCCTAGCGGATCTGAGCTGCCGCCCCAAAGGCTCTGGACCGTCGCCCCAGCAGGTCGGGACTGGGCCTTGTGCATCAGCGGCTCGAACCTAATGCTCTCCAAACGAATTGTTGTCGCTGAAGCAAAGTGGCTGCGCGACTAGAGGTCTTTTGTTGCTGTCGTCGATCCAGTTTAGTCGAAGGAAGAAGCGGTTGATGGTTGCTCCTGGCATGAAGGCGCCGTTGTTGGTGTGACAGAAGAAGAGCCGCTCCTTGGCTGATGGTACGTGACAACAGAGGCAAAGAGGGTTGCCTCTACTCCACGAAGGCTCACCAGCGTGTGACGGCGGAGATGGGAGGAGAGGAGGGTGATGCCGGCGTGGTGACAACGGGAAAGGAAGGTACGTGAGGCTGTCGCTTCACGGGAGAGAAGAGCGGAGATGGTACGTGAGGCAAGGCTGAAGAGAGAGATATATTAGGGTTTTACGTGTAAGAGAGGGAGAGAACATGGCTGGCTGTAACAGCTCCTTATCGGGCCTGGATGGTAGGGTTTCAAAGGCCCAAAATACTCAGCTTTGTAAAGGCCCGGAAGACATGCTATAGATGGGCTCGGATGGGTCCATTTTAAAGAAAAAAGAAGGTAGATTGACTTGTGTATTTTATGTGAGTAAGGTCCTCACATAAAATGATAAAAATGATTAAAGGATAAGAATCCGGTGTCACATAGGATATAGTAAGGTCCTCACATAAAATGATAAAATGTGTTAATTTATAAAACTAAGGATTTTGTAAGAAGATTGAAGCCTCACATAAAATTATAGAAGTTGATAAAAGCATTTTATGTGCTTAACTCTTCATATAATATGACCAGGTTTATGATGACTCGGGATTTACCGGAAATTAAATTTTCGGGTATTACACTCGCCACCTAGGATCCGCCCCTTCGGCCACCTACATCAGCAAGGTCCTACACTTGGTTTTGAAGGTGTGTGTTACTTCTACGCTTGCTTTAGGATATCTTTGTTCCCTCCTTTCCTAGTGTGAGTGTATAAGATCATGCTAGATGTGTGAGGATGGGTTTGGATGAGGTTATGATCGATATACGTCTTGTACGGCTGTAAGGACTTAGGTTGATGATGGTTGAGGTTTTGAGGTTCAGTATGATCCCTATAGATCCATTTGGGTCTAGGTGTGACCCTTTGATGAATAGAGGTTGATATCCTTCTATACCTTGTTATTAGGTAGTGCCCCTCTCTCAAGATTGGAAGTTGTTTGTTGTTGAGCTGTATACGAAGTTAAGGTATGTCAGTAGGACTTACTTACCTACCATCCTTATATTGGGTGTTTTGCATGAGTGGTGTGTGCTTTATATGTTTGCTATGACATCATGATATATCGTTTATACCGACCTATGTTTTATTGATTGTCCCATTGCGTGGCTGTGATAACCATTCCCTTTCATCACTCCGTGGAGTCTGGGAGGCTCTCTGATGTCAGGCCAGACTGGATTACAGGAAGGGCGCAATCCACTCTCATAGGGTAGACGGATTGTGTGATTGATACTCGTACAGTTGGCTATCAGGATCAAAGGCAAGGATGTATCGGTCCTCGTGCCACATACTTTCATTTATGTATATATACACAATCTGAGTGAATGACTATTATATAAAGATGATAAAATGGGTAAATGTGTGATATCATGCTAATGTGTTTATCTTTCTATGATTGTGTATGTGCTTATGCATTACTCTATATATGTATGGTTAACTAATGGTTTATTACCATGTTGTAGATGCCCCACATGATAGGCGTGATGTTGGGTGATCTAGTAGAGTGGCAGGCCGAGGACCTCTCGTACATAGGATGTTATGGTCTTTTGGGGTGTTTACTTTTCCCTCCTACGTGAGAATGATCTTTTGTTACCTCTTGTGTGAGGACGTTGTTGTTTACACTCGACTATGTTTGTAAGGTCTAGTGAACTTGTTGTCAGGCTAGGGTCAGGATCCATTGTGAAATCCTAACCCAATGTGGCACTCCGAGTCTCGCGGATTCAGGGTGTTACACCGTATATGTTATATCTTTATTCTTGGGTTTTAGATTGCCCAAATCCTAGTCCTTATTGAGTGTTTCTTACCCGTCGATCCGTCTAAGGCTTACATCTAAGCTTTGGAAGAGACTTACCCGGGGATTCCATTTCTTAGTTACCTCCGATGATGATTCTAGGTAATAAGGGATTCAAAACCCTTTATTAGGTATGAGTGTCACATCTTCTTGCCTGAGTGAACTTAACCTGAGACTTACCTAGTGAAGGTTAGTTCTAATCCCTTAAGTTGAGTGGTTGGTTTCAGTTTATGTCCTTTCCTTAGAGCATTGAGAGTTACCCGGTGATAGGATCATTTGTTTGGGATATTGGTTTGAGAGATCTCCCCCGTGATCATTCCCACCTTGGAAATACCTCTTCTTATAAATCCCAACTTTGCCCTAGTTTATTGAACTCTTGAATCGAAAAAAACTGGATACTTTGACATCTAGAATTTGTATTGCCCGATTATTGTATCTCTTATCTTTATTGCTTTTTGCTTGGCTCGTTCTTCATTTCAGTATTGGTATGTTCTATTTTTGATTTATCACCTATATTGGTGTCATCTTTGTCCTTGATAGCGACCTTTGAATATTTGCATATCTACATAACAATTCGTACACTGCGAGTTCGATTAATTGCTTAAGCTTTTATCACAAGTATAAATTTTAGGCTATATTGTTTATTATCTACGCACGTCTGAGAGCGGAAGTCGGTAGTATATCGCTTAAATCCATGATGAATCCCTATGTTCTTGCAACCGTCCTTTGCACAAAAACACGTCCAAGTTTCTCGGCCTCTTCCGCAGCTTCCATATTCTTCTTCTTCTCATAGTACTTTACTACCTTGTTGGGCATCATCCTCTTTAACACAAGGTTTCCCCTTGAAAAGTAAAACTATTTCTATTGGTTCATCTCTTGTGCTATACCTCTCTACCATACGGCCATGGTTGACCTAGCAGAATATGTGAAGCTTGCATAGGAGCGATGTCACATGGAATGTTGTCTTGATAAGCTCTTATTTTGAATGAGATGTTGGCTTGTCTTATACTTTTCATCTTTCTACAATCATGTTACTATAGCTTCCACTATCAATGATCAAGTAACAAAAACTTTCCTTGGATAAGCATATTGTGTACAACAGGATCTCCCTCTGGCTTTCTTCATTCTTAAGAGGAATGAAACTCAAACTTCTTCGATTCACTAAGAAATCATTCTTGAGAAGTAGTGAATGAAGAATCTTTACGACGGTCAAGGAGTAGGATCACTTAGAATTTGCAACGAGTTCTCCTTCTCTTGTGAGGACATCCATTGGTTCGCCTTCCTCAGTAGCACACCTGATCTCTATAACTATGATTTCAGTGTGAGGTATGATAGGTGCAACGAACGGGACAATGGTGAGGCTATCTTTTTGTACATGATCTTTAGGTGTAGTTGTAGCAATTTCAGCATTATGATCTTGTATTTCCAGGGATGTTTTTGCTCGAAGGCCATTCAAAGAGCTTCCAAGAAGTTGAAAGGTTTTCCATGTTTAGAAATGGAAAGATTTAAACTTGTAGGTGAATCGTTTAGATCCTTTGATACGGGACCATCGTTAACAACTCCTACTATCCACAATAGCATCACTAGCTCAAGAGTAGAAGCAAATGCGTTTAAATAGAAGTAATTTAAATCATCTTCAAGTCCTATCATGAAAGGATCTATAACTACATCAAGATGAAGATCAAGAACCATCCAAGATGAGGTTGTTAGCTTATGGGCATCAAGTGCATCTATGGGGACTCTACTTGTGTCTAAGACTTCTTTAGTTACATTGATCATTATTGTGGAGGAGCCATACATGTGGAAAGATGATCAAGGAAGCAAGGAAAGAAAATGGAGATCTCGGCCCCACCTTAATCCACACGATATTAGTCTCAATCGATATTACCTTCAATCTTATCGAGGTTTTGATCATATTATAGTTAGTTATTTTTATACCTTTAAAGCTCTAATCATTCTAAAGGTTTTAACGTTCTATCCAATATTTTGTAGGATTATTTTAGTCATTATCTTTATTAGGATTTTAGACTATGAATTGCCATAGAAGGACCAGGTTAAAAATTGTTAATTTTGATTATTTTTATCCATATATATTATGAGAACTTGTTGCTTCGTTCATGAAGTTTTCGATTTATTCATTCCTATTCAATAAAAAAGAGAGCCTTTGATTGAATCGTTGGCAGTAGTTGCTAGGTTGTTCTTGTGTGTGTTGATCTTCTTAAAGATTGGTGCTATTAGTCATACTAGTCCCTCCTTGTGCTTGTCTTAGTTAAAAGACTTGTGTAAGGTTGAAGAAGGGTTAATGTAGGCACTTTGTTAAGGGGTTTTGATCGATTAGTCAAGGATCTTTCCAAGAATATATTAGTTCTTATCTTCCTATATTTCCATCCATTCAGTCCATTAACCATCTTTTTTATCTTACCATTATTATACATATTATCCATGTTCTTAATCCCTGAGTTTTCATAAATCTCGGCTGTACCAATAATAAATCTCAACCGAGATTTGGACCGAGATTTACTTAAAAGTTATGTTGAGATCTTATATAGTAGGTGAGATTTACACACCTTTTATTTACTAATCGAATATCTTTTCCAAATCCTGTCCTATATCAACTTGCAATAACCACATGTTTTGACCTACCTGTCCCATAACTCCACAAGAATGCCAAATACAAAAGTTCCATGCTTTACCCCAAAATGCTCTTTCATATCATCAATTATACCCTAATTTTTGGGAGAGCTTTCCAAGGTACGAGTTTTTGCGATACAATTGAGAACACATAATCAAGGCAACAACGGAGGAGTATATCCCAAAGCACATTCAATGATTGTCATCAACATTTGACGCTCAACAAATCTCGGCCCCGAGTATAAAATCTCGCCCGGGATATTCACCGAGATTTGTACTGTTGCTATATTTATTGAAAATTTTGGAGAAAAAATTAGAGAAATTCAAGTGTGAAAAGTTCATGAGGACATCCAAAGAAGAAGTTTCATATCACCCTTGATCTAGTTCATAGCCAAAATACCTCGCTTTTGATCAATCTAGTCCCCCAATGAGAAATCACCGCTGAGATTACCTTTTGTCAAGATTAGATGCATTTTGCTATCTCTCTCTCAGACTGCATAAGTTCAAGGTACGTACAACTCTCTTCTTCGTCTCTTATGTGCCTATTTTTACTCTACATATTTAGTCTATTTCTTTGGGTGTGTTAGTTAGTATCTATCACTACTAGAAACACGGGTCATTAACTACGCTTTGGCTTCGACGCTTACCATTGCGTCGGCTGAAATTTCAACGCTTCCAACAAGCGTTTAACATTATCGACGCTATATAACGTCGAAGATAAAAAGGACACTAATAAATATCGAAATAATTCACAAAGCGTCAATAAAATGTTCGATTTTCATTACCCGCGAAAGATCAAACATAAACCCGCCTACTTTTTTTTTTTTTCAGTCAAACACTAAACCCGCATCTAACTTTTTCATTTTTCGCTCACACAAGCCCTTTCTCTGACTTTTTTTTCTTCAAAAACTAATACATCTCTACGACTCCCTATCGGCATTGTCGTTGCTCTTTCTATTGAAGAGGAGAAACTCCGTCCGATAACACTCCCTACTGACCTTAGTTCAGCGCCGCCCCAACCGTCTGCACACAATCTCGGGAGGCCTACAGTCTTCTCGGCACGACCAAGCCAGCGCTGCCGGTGGCTCTCCTGCGCACTCGCCGACAGCAAGGTAAAAACCTTTTTCCTTAGATTCCCTTCGGCTCTAGATGTAATGGATCTCCTCCATTGTCTTCCGGTCGTGACTAGCTGTGTAGACCTTCTCCTCTTCAGCACCCAAGAACGCAATCTAGTTCCTACTCCTCCTCAGTCGACGACACGGAGTTCTTCCTCCATCCTCACGCACAACAATGCCGACAGCGCCAGGAAAATGTCGGCTCAACGGGAGTGACTATCATCGACCTCCTCGTCCCTTGCTGCACATCGACGCCACGATTGCAAACGAAGTCTACATGGCACGGTACTCGGCTTTTGTGCTGGACTTAACCTTTCTCATCCCTGAGCCCTCTATCCAAGGGTGGTGGCAGGCCGTTCGAGCCCTCTTGTTGGAAGCAAGCAACCAAGGAACCCCTTCTTCTGCCACTGCCGTCACTGGCTACAGAGTGGATTGGTAACTTCTTTTCCAATTCCTTAGCTATGATTATAAGAGAATGTCTTATGTGTTGTTTCTGTGTTGATTAAGAGTTTCCCATGTATGCCTACTCCATTAAGCAAGATGCCCATCAAGTGTTCGATGAATGTCCAAGTGAAATTGCTCATCTTGTATGTATCTATCTTGATCAAACTCCACTTTTCAATTATTTGATATACGTACTGAAAATTTTATATGGAATTTCGGTAATGTTATTGAATATATTTGACTATTTTATTTCTTATTTTTACATTGAAGTATTAATTAGCTCTTTCTATCTATAATATGCATTAATCTGATGAGAATGATGAGAGTTGATTTGGATATTTGTTTGGTAGGAGGTGACGGAAGGCCCTCAAGAAGTGATCTTATTGGGTTTGTTCCAGAGGAAATATGCACATGCTCTTACAGTGAGATGAATTTATCCAAGTATAGAGTTATGCCGAGTGAATAGATTTGTTTGTTCATGAGTTTGTACATGTTGTGTAGGTTGTTGTTGGGCTTATGGTCTTAGGTGGACTTGGCGGAACCACTGGGTTGACATATTACGCTTCCTTTGTGTTTGACGCAACAGGTACAGTAGCAAATTAAATCCATTTCGATCAACTAGTTTGTGTTTGAAATTGTGAGTGACAGGTTTTTCGAGTTCTATTGGGTCAACTGGAACGACTATCATACAACTTCCATCAATTGTTGTGGGCATCTACTTGGTAGATAGGTTGGGAAGACGCCTCCTTCTAGTGGTAAGATAAATGAAAGTAGAGTATGTATTGGTTAAGGTTCTTAGGTTTTAATGTTGATGCTGCAATTTCCGCAGCTGGTATGAGCTTATGTTGCATTCTAGTAGGAATAATGTTCTTGGTGAAGCAAAATTGGTGCTTGGAGATCCCATATATTGCATTCTAGGGGCGTAATTTGGTGGATGAGAAAAGCACAAGTGGAGTAATTTTTAAGCTCAAGCGGAGTAATTTTTAAGCTCAATTATTCTTTTGATTGAATTTTTAAGCTCAACTGATAACTTATTGATACTTTTCCTCTACAGTTCTCCTAAATCTTCACACTTCCCAGTCTTGTACTTCATGGTAAGAATATGTATCATAGAATTACTTCTATGCGCTTCCAACTTTCTAAATTTTCTTATGTACGAAAACAATCAATGCTAAGTTGACCTCTAATATTCATATGCTTATTGTAGATCATCGTTGGTTACTTCTATGCGCTTCCAACTTGTTGATACTTTTCCTCTACTGGATGTTTCAAAACTGAAAAGGTAGAAGAATTTAGTTCCACTATATATGTCTACTAGTTAATTGCTTTGTGCATATTGACCTCTAATATTCATATGCTTATTGCAGATCGTCGTTGGGCCCTTCTTCTACCGAAATCGTAGAATTGTGCACGTCTACTCTATTTCAATTCAGTCGTCTATCTTCGTCTCTACTCGATTTCAATTCAGTCACCGTCGCCTATCTTCCCTGCTTTGCTTTCGACTACAATTGGACCTTGTCTTACATTTTCGTTGTCGATCAACGTAAGTCCTAATTGCGCCCATTGCTTCCTCCTTTTTATCTTTTAGCTTGAAATTTCTGATGAAGTGGATTTTTTTGTCCAATTTATTTAGTTTGAAATTGTAGAAAAGAAAGAGTTTGATTTGGTTTTGTTTCGGTCTGTTGGGTTGATGTGAAATATTTATTCGGAGGATATGTTTGGTGTTTTTGTTTTGCTCTGTTGTTTAAAATGTGTGAGATCTCATCACTGTTTCTTTTCAGGATCATAATAAATTTAATAATACATGAAGCAAGTATCACTAGTTTCAACAATAGTTATGATGACTAAGCATGTTATGTAGTAAATTGTGTCCATGAATCTGCATTTTTTAAAACATTAGTTGAATTGCTATCTGGAAATTGGTTGTGCATTGTGTATATGAAAGTATATTGTTTTGAAATTTTTGGTGTATGGAACTGATCTTAGTTTGGATTTGTATAATTGTGTTAAAATGCAGTTTTCCTGTACCTTTAAAAAATAAACAGTCTGCATGGTTTCTTGCTTTGTTTTATAATAGGATATAACATGGTTTTAAAATATAATTTGATTCATAATTTTTCTAATCTATTTATACTGAAATTGTTTGGCGATGTTACTGACATAAAAGTGTAGTGTAAGGTTAAAATATTTCCTTCTTACTATAATTTTAAGGACGCTTAGAATATATGTCCTTGTTCCTATATTTGTAAGGACCCTTAGAATGCACTTACAAGAAATGGAGGGCGCACCAAACACGGTAGGCATGCAAATAACACAGAAAAATGCAGCAAATATCAACTTATTAGCTGAGACCAGCATTAAGATTATCTTCAGAACATCTAACCCAAATCAAGATTTAGATTGCTGTTGTTTGAGTGTGCTTTCTGCATATAGGACACAGAAAAATGCCTCCATTATTTTCTTCCTTCATGTCCATGGCTCTACTTCATATGATGTTTGCGATATTTTTCACCCTGAATCATTATGTTATTTGTACTCAATTTTCTCTACCAGATTTAACAGTTAAATATATATTATATGAGACTCTCAACAGTTTCTTTAAAGAAGACTTTAGTCTTCTATTGACTACAACAGTTAAATGTATACTACATGATTTAGCCTACATGTTATCTATGGGTTATCTTACGAGTATTTTGTCCTAAATGCTTTAATCTCAAGCACTTCAGTTATAATTGCCATGTTGACTTAGGAAGCCTGCGTCCCCAAGCCAGAAAATCCAAACCAATCTAGTATAAAAGAATGGCACGACCAAGAAAAAACAATGTAACTGCAAACACTCTAGGTGCATGAAATTGTAAGTGTTAGGATGTCACGATCATTTGAATCTTTAGTTTAATTACAAATGTTTGGGTGATCTAGGTGCTTAAAGTAATATGATTTGACTAGCCAAAGGATATTTGGTACACTTTGTTTTTTATTGTAATGAAATCATCGAACAAGTCACTTCATCCTGTATCTTGCAGGTCGTTCAAGTTGGTTTAGAGTTGACAAAAACATGAAGTCGCGCTTCCTTTGTCACAATAATTATTTTTAACTTGACAATTCTCCATACTAATGAGGTAATCGGTGGGCTTCGTTTTGAAGTTGAGAAGGTTGTCTACGAAGCTACTATGGAAGAAGGTCAGCTTGTTGAAATGATTTAAATTGCTAATAATTTATGAATGTGCTGGCCAAATGATGTCACATTTGTAAAGTTGCATTTTACAACAGGATTTCAATAATCTTACAGGATACAAATTTTTGTTCTATTTATTTAATATTGGTGTCAAAACTAGGGTGGATGTGGATTAATTCTACCACTTTTGTAAAAAGTACATTATATGTAATGTTTGTTTGATTTATTGATACTAGTTTGTACGTAAATGCTTGTTTTTTGTAATGTTTTTTTATAACAGGGTGTTCATAATGGTTCATAAAAGTGTCAATAATATTTAGCGTCAATCTCTTATAGGGATTGACGCTAAACATTAATTAGTCATAACTCATTTCTCGACGCTTTTTAGTGTCCGAAAATATTTAAAAATATTGGCCGCGAAATATTATGGACGCTTGATAGTGTAGATAATGCCAATAAATATTGGCGGGAAGTTGGTTTAATCTTGGGGGGAATACATATTGACGCTTTTAGGAGGCGATAAATGCATAAAATAATTGGCGGGAATTTAGAGGGAAGTTGGCGGGCGAAAATCTCAGCGCTTTCTAACGTGCAGTATATTTGAATTTTTTTAAAAATTCAAAAGACAAAAGCGTCGATAATGAGTTAATGACCGTACATAGCACCGACAATGTTCGACGATAAAAAGCGTTGACCATTCTCCGCGTCGCGAATAACTACGCTTAGTGAAAGCGTCCAGAGGTTTTTTCTCGACGTTATTTAACGCCGAGAAAGCCTTAAAAAAGCGTAGTTAATGACCCGTGTTTCTAGTAGTGTATACTTCTCATCATACTAGTTGAGTCTACTTGCCATATTTATTCAACTTAGTGTTAATTATGTCAAGATCACTCGAACAGGATTACCTTGATTATATTTCAACATTTGAACCTTTTTCCATGACAAGTCAACTACTTGATTCATCCAAGGAGTTTCAAGATGAAGCTAGTCATCAATTTTAAAGGAGTGTTAATCCATCTAAGGAAATTACATCAAATTAGATTGAGATATCACAATAGAGTGTGAATGTGAGAGAAAACAAGTAAGGAGCTTTTGATTTCACTAACTTCACGAGTTTGTTGTTACTTTGTATGAATGTGCAAGATTCCTCGTTCTAAAGGGTCACAAGTGGATTACTTATCGAGTCAAGAAACCAAGGACTAGCTGACACAACTCTTGGCCATGGTGACAAGATTGAATGAAACAGTGGCAACCGGGAACGAAAACCTTTGCCCCAGTAGAGAATCTCAGCCCCAATTTAATCCAAAATCTCGGACGAGATTTGGTAATCTCGCCTCCCAATTGTTATTTGATGATTACACTCCCAATGGAGATCAATACATGAGGATGATGTGTAACACCCCAAATCCACGGGACTTGGAGTGTCACATTGTTTTAGGATCTCACAATGGATCCTGACCCTAGCTTGACTACAAGTTCACTGGATCTTACAACAAGACACAGGTAGATTAAAACCAAATACATAAAAACTGTATATGATACATCAAAAGAGTTTACAAACTCAGAGCCGAATACAAAACATCAAACCACAACATCTGATACAAAAGATCCCATATCCCGCGCATCCTAAAGTACAGAAGTCCTCGGCTGACCACACATCTGTCTCACCCTGCAGTCTTCCTAACCTGCAGATCATCTACAACACGGTATGAAACCGTTAGCTACAACAATGAAAAGCATGAAGGTAATAGCACAACCACACATCAACACCTCATACATGCAATGCCACACACATTCATTATTATCTTTCATTACGTTATTCCATTACTAATTCAACTTCTTTTGTAACACGAGGAACTTAAAGAACCTCGTCCCTTTCCCCGTTAACACAGGGGTTTGCATTGGGGGTGATCGTCACTCGTCCCACCCTGTGTTACTGGCTTGCAGGCACCTCCTCCTAACCAGCAAGCGGAGACCGGTGATTACCGCCCGTTATAATACACTTGGCCAAATAAATGTAATAAATGGTCATCCTAGTCCGGTTTAGGTTATAAATGCACAATCATATGAACACACACAACCATCACAATCATACAATCCACAACTGCACGCTAAGTAAGTCCTATGGACTTACCTGAAATACTCGTAATTTGTACCACGTCACAGCTTCCCCTTGGGGAAGTAATAAACGCCTGCAATAGCAAGGCACACACAATCATATACTACAAAGGTTAGGAGACTCGTCTCACTAACCACAACCAACCTATATCTCAAATCTAAACCTCAGATCCTCAACACATTCATAAATGCCTAAGGCTTATCCTCAACATAACATCTCATCATACTCGGACACATACTAATCCTTAAAGCCATAACCGATATCCATAGCATCATCATGATCCTCAACTCATTTTGACACCTAACATGCATCTAATCAGTATTCCTCAATCTCAAATTTAACCCTAATTTAATTAATTAACCTTTAATTAATTAATCAAATTTTGCCATAATAACATTTTGCCCGCATGCCATTTCTAAACCCACCTATCATTAGATTTCATCAAACAAACAACCCATAACACAAGAATAATATAATGATCATAATGGAATTTCTAATTATCCATTTTGAAAAGCCTAAGGTCAATTTAAGCCAAATCGCAGTACGGAAAATGAATATATTCATAACTTATTCGTTACTAACCCGATTGACGATCTGAAAGAAGATTCGGAATCACAACGACGCAGGCTACACATGTACAACATCAAATTCACCGGAATCTGAGCGACGGAACCGTCCTGGTGACACATATGCTCGACCAGGTCTTCGTCTGCTCGTAAATGCAAAAACTCGGTACCGATATGAAGAGAATGAAGAGAGGAATCCAGAAACTCAAACGGAATTGAAATCGGATTAGAAACGGAGAGTAGATCTGAACTTGAAGTTTGAGAGAAATCAGAGCTTTTACGAGGAAACGTGAAAGGAAAATGAATTGATAAACGATTTTCCGCTATTTATAGTGAAGACGATAATTATCCTTTAGCGAAGTCGATAATTATCCTTTAACCGATCTAAAGGCGGGTTGAACCCCCTTCTCCGAACTTCTCGAAATTGGAACAACAAATCTTGAATATTGTAGGCATAATTATTCCACAATTGCCTCGGAAAACGTATATGATAGCATGAATTATAGTCTATATTTTGGGGTTTGTTTGGACGTTTTATCTTTCATAATCTGCATGTTTGTATGTACATTATGTGATTTTACTACCATTTCATCTACCTTTGCGAGAATCGAGGTCTACACCTAGTTTCGTTGTAATTACAGGTAATATGGTACGTTTTGCATCAAAAAGGAGCAAAAGGAGTCATGAGTCATTTGGAGCTACATCCAGGGAGCATAGCCATGGATTAAAGATTCACTTGGGACCAGTCTTGAGAGATTTCACATTCAGTTATGACTCACCTCGGTTGATCAAAGGTTCACCTCGACCGAGGTGATCCAGAGACGCCGACTCGACCGAGGCGAACACCTAGGACGCGGCGAGAATATTTTATTCTTGGAGGAGATCTTTTAAATTTGGAAAGTGATCTTATATTTTTGGGCTTGGCTCCTAGAAGGAAGGAGATATGCAGAATCATACATTTTACCTATATTTATGGGAAAATATCTTTCTAAGATTTATTATCTTTGGAGGGTTATTTTCCTATAAAAAGGGTTGGATTTCCACAATTCCGAGGGCCGGCTTACACCGAAAAATACGCAGCAGCAGCCTACTCCAAGTTGGGAGAATTGAAGAATCTTTTTGAAGGTTGAAGGAAGATTGAAGTCCATAGCTTTCATAGCTTTATTGAAGGGTTTTGTAAGATTGTCTTCAATTCCCTCAATTGTTGTCTTGTCTTTTTGGATTGATATCCAAGGAACGCTTTGTTGTGATATTTGATTCAGTTATTGAAGTCTTTTCATTAAATTCTTCTTTGTTCAAATATTCTTCTTCCCATTTATTTTAATACTTTCATTATGATGATGAGTGGCTAATTTCCTTGTGTGATTCTAGGGTGATTGGCTGAAGGTTGTGGGAAAAACAATGATAGAATAATCTTAGATTCCAGTAGGATCCTGAAAGTTCGAGTCTTTAACCTTAACCCTAAGCATCTCGTTCAGTCGATGAACACCTCGGCCGGGGTGGAAACTGGCTGACCGAGGTGACTTATCTGATCCATAACTGAGAGTTAAGTGTTAGAGTTTGCCAAATCCTATTCTTATTACACCCTTCCTGGTTCAAAGCAAGCTTAGGATGAGACTTACCCGGTAATTCCTTAGTTTGTGTATTAACGATCATAAGTGTAGGTAATAAAGGTTTATCCTTTATTGAGGTTTGAGTGTGCTTCCATCCCATCCTTGTGAGTTAGCCTGAGACTTACCCGGTAAGGGTTGATTCTATTCCCTTAGATGGTGTGTTAGTTTGAGGTTATAGTTCTTTATCTTGATTCCTTGAGACTTACCCGGTAATAGGAGTTACGGTTTTGGATTAGTGAGTAGTGAGACTTACCCGGTGATCTACTCCACTTTAGAAACACCTTCCCCACGCAAAAATCTCAGCTTTGTCCGCTTATCTATAGATCTTGAGTTGGAACCACAACTAGATGCTTTAATCCCTAGAATTGCATGTTTGCTTTATTGACTTCTTATTCATCTTTTATTGTGTTAATTGCTCTTGTCGTTAGAATCGACATAGCACACCGTATTGACTTTGTTTCACCGAGTCCCTGTGATCGACCCCTGAAATTTTCTTGCTTTTACTACGATTGACCCGTACACTGCGGGTTCGCATCCTTGTTTTAAGCTTAAGTCTAGGGTTATAAATTTAAAGCTTGCACACACCGTTTGGAGCGAACAAGTTTTTGGCGCCGTTGCCGGGGACTTGGTCTAGACCGAGCCGGTACGGTTTGCTCTTGGGGCGCTTGCCCCGTTTCATCTAACCACTCTACTTGAGTGACGACTTTTGCAGGTTCTTTCTTAGGTATATGCGAAGAACCCGCGCTGGGAAGGAAATCGTTCCTTACGATCCCGAACCAGAAAAGACTTACAAGCGACGCTTAAGAGAAGCAAATATGGCCCAACAAGACGATCGCGATCTTGCGGCCCAATTGAAAGAGGCGCTAGAACTGCTACGCCTCAGCAAGGAAGAACTCAGACAAGAGAAAGAAGAGAATAGCACCAGGACTGCAGCAATCGAAGCTGAGATAGCAGTCATAAGAGAACAGATTCTACCTCGACCGAGGGAAGATCCTCCTGTTGATCCGCGACCGAGGCAGATTCCAGTACCTGACGCCCCGGCCGATGTACTTCCACCTCGGATGCCAGTCCGAGATGTTCTTCTTGCAGGAATTCCACAAACCCTAGGTCAAAGGATGGACCCTAATCAACAACTGAGGCGTCCAGGAGTGAACCTAGGAGATCCAGCAGATCATGACTACGAACTTCGACCGCAAGTTCTAGCCATGATTCGCCAATGCCAATTCGGAGGGCTAGAGAAGGAGTCGCCGCATCAACATCTTCAAAACTACGAGATCTTGATGGAAACCTTGCGACCGTCCAGAATTGAAAATAACAACTACAAGCTAAGACCTTTTTACTTTTCTTTAAAAGATAGAGCTCTTACTTGGTATCAATCTCTTTCTCCAGGAAAAATCAGCACATGGGAGGAGATGACCACGGAATTCTTGACCAAATTCTTTCCCCCCTCAAAGACCGCCGAAATGAGAGGGAAGATCAATGCTTTCATTATGAAGGACAAGGAGAGCTTGTCCAAATCTTGGGAGCGGTTCAAGGATATCCTTTTGGATTGCCCACATCATGGGATTCCAAAGATCGAGTTGTTGGAGATCTACTTCAAAGGGCTGGACGGAAGCACCCAGTTCAATCTCCAACTACTCTCCGCCGGTACCTTCATGGACATGGCGATTGATGAGGCTTGGGACTTCATTGAGAAGCAAGCCTTGCACATGGAGAAATATACCCACCAAGGAGCTGAAGGTGGAGTTAAAAGAGTCAACTTTCAAGAGACTCAATCCAACAACAATCAACTCACGTCATTGAAGAACGACGTGAAGCAATTGAAGGAGCTCTTGATGGCTCAAACTAAGAAGGAAGAGCAAGGGCAAAGGAACAACAACAATAACGGGTACCGTAACAACAACAACGGTCCCCGAAACAACAACTACAACAACAACAATAGAGGATCCAATAGCAACAACTGGAGGGCGAACAACCAAAATCACGGTAACAATCATTCAAACTCCAATTCTAATGATTCCTCTAACCCTTTCCTCTCTCCCCCTTCTTCTTCTTCTTCTACTCCATTGAAAAGCCAAGGGCAAGGATCAAGTTCGTCTCAGCCAGAAAAGAAAGACGCAGTTCTGGAGGCAATCTTGATCAAGCTTAGCGCTATGGAGAATTCTATGACTTCATTTTCGAGGGCCCAAAAGTCCTTCGAACAACAACTTGCTAATAGGGCGAATGAAGCGCCAAGAGATCCAGGGAAGCTTCCAGCAAAGACGGAAACTAACCCTAAGGGCCAGTGCATGGCCATAACGACGAGGAGTGGACTTAAAACTGCAGATCCAGTACCTCGCTCGACGCAGACCACCTCGGTCCAGATCCAGTCGAAGAACACCTCGACCGAGATGCCAACCGAGGCGGAGCAACAGAAAGCAGGAGGAACGACAGAAACTTATGTTCCACCTCCTGCATATAAGCCACCACTTCCATTCCCTCAGTCCAGAGCCAGAGCACATCTTGACAAGCACTTTGGTAAGTTTCTTGACTTGATGAATAAGCTACATATTAATATTCCTTTCCTTGATGCTATTTTAGGTATGCCCGCCTATGGGAAGTTCTTAAAAGAAATCTTATCAAGGAAGAGGAAGCTGGAGGATGTTGGTGAAGTTAGGATGACATCTAAATCTTCGGAGCTTATCAAGATCATGAAGGAAAAGATGCCACCTAAGTTGAGAGATCCCGGCTCATTTTGCATTCCCATTCAAGTTGGGGATGTAACTTGTGAAGCCCTTTGTGATCTAGGAGCCAGCGTGAGCATCATCCCGCTGGAGCTATGCACGAAGATCGGTCTTGGAGAGCCCAAGCCGGTCAAGATTCGACTCTACATGGCGGATCGCTCCATTACCCATCCCGTGGGCATCTTGGAGGACGTTCCGGTCAAGTTAGGTAACTTCTATCTACCCATAGATTTTGTCGTACTTGACATTCCCGCAGATTATCCTGTTCCTATTATTCTCGGGAGGCCATTTCTAGCAACTTCGGGTTGCAACGTGGATTGCAAGAACGCCAAGTTGAAATTCAACGTTGGTGGCGATGAGGTGGAGTTCGCACTACTTGCAGCCATGAAAGGGGAGCAACTAACTGATGATATCTTCAACATCTACGATGAAGAAGAATCAAGAGAATTGGTGAGCTCTATCCTTATTAACGACCCACTCGAAAGGGTTATTAGCTTCAGTTTAATGGAGGAAGGTATAGATGCTTCTTGTGATGCAGATATACGGAGCTTGAAGGCACTGGAAGAGGATCCAGGAGCTAAAACTGAGAAACTAATCCAGGAGACGAAGATCTCCAGTCTCGGACCCAGTAGCAGTACCTCGACCGAGGCACTTTCTGGACTGAGCGAGGCGACCGAAGAACATCTCGGTCAACGCCTATGCGCCTCGACCGAGGTCGAAGGCGAGATGATTCAAACTGAGACTTCATCGAGTCCAGTTTCTGATACCACTCCACTGGAAAGAGGAAGCATGGATTCCCCCCAGAAAGCACCCCCAGTCGTGGAACTTAAACAGCTCCCAAATCACTTGAGGTATATCTTTCTTGGACCGGATTCTACTTATCCCGTTATTGTTAGTGCTTCCCTTTCCGAATCTGAATTGTCTAAGTTAATGCATGTCCTGAGAAAGCATCTAAGGGCTATAGGTTACACTACGGATGATCTTATTGGCATTAAACCTTCTTTCTGCATGCATAGAATTCTAATGGAAGATAATCATAAGACTTCACGGGAACCTCAAAGACGGTTAAATCCGATCATGAAAGAGGTTGTGAAGAAGGAAGTTCTTAAGTTGTTGGATGTAGGTATTATTTATCCTATCTCGGACAACAAGTGGGTTAGCCCGGTGCATGTCGTTCCGAAGAAAGGAGGGATGACCGTTGTGACGAATAAGAACAACGAGTTGATCCCAACGAGGACCGTTACAGGCTGGAGAGTTTGCATCGATTATAGGAAGCTGAACACGGCAACTCGGAAGGATCATTTTCCGCTTCCCTTCATCGATCAAATGCTCGAACGGCTGGCCCAGCATTCGCACTTTTGCTACTTGGACGGCTATAGTGGGTTCTTCCAGATTCCTATCCATCCGGATGATCAGGAGAAGACCACTTTCACTTGTCCTTGGGGGACGTTTGCCTATCGGAGGATGCCATTTGGATTGTGCAATGCACCCGCTACCTTCCAGCGATGCATGATGGCTATCTTCTCCGAGTACATAGAGGAGATCATGGAGGTATTCATGGATGACTTTTCTGTATATGGTTCCTCTTTTGATGATTGCCTATCTAACCTTTCTCTAGTGCTTAAAAGATGTGAAGACACTAACCTTGTTTTAAATTGGGAGAAGTGTCATTTTATGGTTAATGAAGGCATTGTGCTAGGACACCTCGTTTCTAATCGAGGTATTGAGGTCGATCGAGCTAAGATCGAGACTATTGAGAAACTCTCTCCTCCTTGTTCTGTTAAAGGTGTGAGGAGTTTTCTCGGGCATGTAGGTTTCTACAGGAGATTCATCAAGGACTTCTCTAAGATTTCTAAACCTCTAACTAACCTCTTGAATAAAGATGTTGTTTTTGAGTTTTCGCAGGAGTGTCTTGATGCTTTTTACAGGATTAAGGAAGCGTTGATCTTCGCTCCCATTATCCAGCCTCCTGATTGGACCTTGCCCTTTGAGGTCATGTGTGACGCTAGTGATGTAGCCGTAGGAGCGGTGCTTGGACAGAAGAAAGATGGACGGACCACCGCCATTTATTATGCTAGCAAAACGCTAGATGAAGCACAACGCAACTACGCTACCACTGAGAAGGAGTTATTGGCGGTTGTATATGCTTTCGAGAAGTTTCGTTCCTATCTAGTAGGAGCGAAAGTCATTGTCTACACCGACCACGCAACCATTCGTTACTTGTTGGCTAAGAAAGATGCCAAGCCGCGCCTTATTCGATGGATTCTCTTGCTCCAAGAGTTTGACCTAGAGATCCGCGATAAGAAAGGATCCGAGAACTCCGTTGCGGATCACCTCAGCCGGCTACCGGAATCCTCCCGCGAGACGGATAACCCACCCATAGACGATTCATTCCCCGATGAGCACTTACACTTGTTGGAGCGGTTGATGGATCTACTTACTTCACCCCACGATGGAGGTGAAGTATGGGGTGAGGGCACCTCCTACCTCGTTTGAGACGCATCATGGTCCAGCTAGCGACCTTAAATCAAGCGCTTCTTGGGAGGCAACCCAAGGTATTGCTTTCTTTTCCCGTTTTCTAGTCTAGTTTAGATAGTTTTTGTTTTTGCTTTGCTTTGCTTTGTTTTGGCGTTCTGGACAGACAACAGGGAATATCTAAGGAAGGAGCACAACTGGAAGGACAGAAGTTCGAGATTCTGAGAAGACAGAAGCACCTCGGTTACTGTCAGAGCACCTCGACCGAGTTGATTCTTGAGCAACCGAGGCGACTAGGGTTTCTGAAGAACTGCCTCGGTCCATACCACCTCGGTCCAGTCGAGACCATCTCGACCGAGGTGACAGCAGATCCAGTAACAGTATAAAAGGGGAAAAATTACTTTTCACATTTTTTTTTACCTTCCTCGACCGCGGCGACAGACATACCTCGCTTCCTTCGTTTCTCGCTCGTTTTCGAAGATTTCCGCTTCCAAACTGCAATTAAAGGGTAGAGGAATCGATTGCAACTACAGATCTGCAAGAAACTCGAGTGAATCGGCCGGAACGAGGTAAAAAACGATCGAAACCCTAACTCGTTCGTTTACTTCGATTTGGGCTTTGGTTGCCCTTGATTTTGCTGAGAAAGGATTTAAGTACCCCTTAGGAAGCAATTGTAGTGATTTTAGGGGGAAAAGAACTGAATTTCTGAGAGTTGGAATTGCGACTGTCTTCGCCTCGGTCCAGTCGACCTGCACCTCGACCGAGGTGATTCTTGGAGTTTGTCAGAGACCGAGGTGTTCTGACAGTGGAAATTTCTGAAGATGAGTTCTGACAGGTTCTTAGCCCTTAGAGATAGATCCTCTCCTTCCCCTTCTTCTTCCTCATCCAGACCTTCTATCCCGGTGATCCACGAGAGACACCGGGTAGATTATGAGCGTATTGCTAGCCGTCCAGTGATCGCACCTAGATTTCTGGATATTTCTGCTTTTGACTGTCTCCACGTTGATGGAGAGCTTAGGAGGATGATCACCACAGTGGGGCTGGATCAGTTTACTGAGATCCGAGCCCCAGCTTACTTAGAGCCGACCCTTGAGTTTGTTAGCTCCTTCACTTACCTCCCCACAGAGAGGGCTGTGAAGTACCGATTGATGAACCGGAACTTCTTAGTACCCCTGGACCACTGGAGAGATATTTTTGGCTTCCCTGCCCCCACTGCTGTAGACTTCCCGACCCGAGCCGTAGCTAGAGAGTTCTGGGGTCAGATTGCTCATGTTGTGGAGCATGCAGATAGGTGGCGCCCTGGTGATTCCAGGGAGAAGCTTATCTTCCATCTAGCTTTTCGATTAGCCCACAGGATCTTCAGCGAGACACTTCTGGCGCGTACTGAGACGCCCCAGAAGGTCCGACAGGGGGAGCTCTTTGCTTTATACTGCATGGTTACAGGTGGATTCCCCGACTTTGGATTGATGCTGGCAGAGGATCTGCACAGGATCAAGGCCAAAGGGAAGGGAGATATATGCTGTGGTGGGATAGTGACCCATATCGCTACTTATCAGGATATGGATCTGAGTAGGTGTACTATGGTGGCGGCTGCCAAGCCGCTCGGACTACAGGAGATGATCACACGGAGGATTCTAGTTCCCCGTGGACTGACTACACCCTACGTCGCTATGTCATGGGAGCTGACTGCGCCTCAGGGCATCAGGTGGTCTGCACAGTTCTCAATCTTTGATCCACATTATTGGCAGACCACTTGGGGTCCACTGATGGAGGATTACAGAGAGGCAGCAGCTGCCCCTGCTGCAGCTGAGGAGGAGGAGGAGGCTGAGGACGACGACGACGATGAGGATACAGTAGATGAGAGAGGACTTGGCGTCCCGATGGACACAGGGACAGATACAGCTGGGACGAGCGCGCCACCTATTATAGATTTGGATGACGAGGAGGATACAGAGCCGGCACCAGCTGAGACTTCTCCAGTCAGACCTGCTAGACGCAGGAGACATGGAGTGAGGGATAGAGCTGCTCACCGACGGATCGATGACCTGACGGATCAGGTTATCGACTCATATGCTGCATTATCGCTGGATATCCGCGAGATGCAGGAGCGGCAGCACCATCAGCACATCATGGCTCAGCTGCAGTTCGAGCGTATCATGGGCCATCCTTACGATCCGACTCAGTATCCCTACATACCACCACCACCACCGGATCGAGACTATTGAGGAGCTGCTGGATTTTCTTTATTTTCTTTTATGCAGTTCGGCTTTTATCCGGTGAGTACTCTCGTGTTTAGACCTTTTATTATACCCACTGGGACAGTGTGTCTCAAGTATGGGGTATTTGTTGTTATTTGACTATGTGATGTATGTTATTTGACCACCTTTGATGTATTTTATTTATCGGATATTTTATTTATGCTTCCCTTCTGCATTTATATGATTATCTGATATTACATGCATACCTACAGGTTATTTGATTGAGAAAAACGTCGAAACTGAAAAAAAAAATATAAAAAAAAAAAAATTTTTTTTTCGACCTCGACCGAGTCAGTATTGGCAAAACGAGGCATTTCACCTCGGTTGAACCAAGAACACCTCGACCGAGGTGTGTTAACTGAGAGTTTTCGAAAACGATTTTGTGTTACTTATCTGGATATGATCTCAGTGAAGATCTTGTTTACTTACTGGTTTTAAATTCTTTATGTGTTTGAAAGGTTTTATAATATGTTTAAGTTGTTAAATGCTTTGTTTAAAATTATTAGCATGTTTAATACTTTGTTTTTATCCAAATTATGTTGAATTTGAAGGTTGACACCGCAGGTTAAGTTCTCTCACTTTCTTCTTGGAAAGACCAAGGCAATTCATTCTCTTCTTCTTCTTCTTCTTGATCATGCTTAGCCCCTCATATACATTTTGCCTCCCTTTACCTATCCGGGAATTTGGAAGCAAGCGAAGTGGTGAAAGCAAGTTAAAGTTGGGAAGTGGCTGGAAGTGAAGTATTAGAAAGCAATAATAGGTTTGGGGGAAGTCAATCATGAAGATGAGTAACTCGGCACCATTCACATAGCCGGGTGTTTGTGTCTTGCCAAAGTCGGATTGAGTGATATTCCTAACGGGTCATGGTATGTGCATCAAGGGTTTGATGCATCTCGAGAAATTGATAATTGCAGATTTCCTAGGCTTCGGTTATTGTGCACCTCTGTCCATGCATCCCAAAAAGTAAAGTAAAAAAAAAGAAAAAGTGTGAGATAAGCAAAGCTTATTGGTGGAAGATGTTGCAAGTCAAAGTGAAAGTGAAGTTCATCCTTTTCCCGGATTCTAGCACCACATTACCTTACATACATCCCTACCCTACACGTTTCTTGACCTTTTCTTTTGGGAAGCCCTTGAGACCTTGAGCTCGTTGATTGACTTAGCGGTTTAAACTGGATTATACATGATTAATTTTGATAATTATGATTTATTATGCATTCTATGATTTTATGCAAAGATGAACAATTTTCCTATATTTATAAAATGTTTTGATCATATTGAGTTTTTAAATTCCAGGAAGTACTCTCTTAGAGTGATCTATGATAGTTGCACACCACAAAATGTTTTTGAAAGACTTTTTCATTGATTTTCTTGACTTATAATCCATTCTATCTTGTCTTCTATATGCGGAACTTGCTTGGGGACAAGCAAGGGCTAAGTATGGGGTATTTTGATAGCATGAATTATAGTCTATATTTTGGGGTTTGTTTGGACGTTTTATCTTTCATAATCTGCATGTTTGTATGTACATTATGTGATTTTACTACCATTTCATCTACCTTTGCGAGAATCGAGGTCTACACCTAGTTTCGTTGTAATTACAGGTAATATGGTACGTTTTGCATCAAAAAGGAGCAAAAGGAGTCATGAGTCATTTGGAGCTACATCCAGGGAGTATAGCCATGGATTAAAGATTCACTTGGGACCAGTCTTGAGAGATTTCACATTCAGTTATGACTCACCTCGGTTGATCAAAGGTTCACCTCGACCGAGGTGATCCAGAGACGCCGACTCGACCGAGGCGAACACCTAGGACGCGGCGAGAATATTTTATTCTTGGAGGAGATCTTTTAAATTTGGAAAGTGATCTTATATTTTTGGGCTTGGCTCCTGGAAGGAAGGAGATATGCAGAATCATATATTTTACCTATATTTATGGGAAAATATCTTTCTAAGATTTATTATCTTTGGAGGGTTATTTTCCTATAAAAAGGGTTGGATTTCCACAATTCCGAGGGCCGGCTTACACCGAAAAATACGCAGCAGCAGCCTACTCCAAGTTGGGAGAATTGAAGAATCTTTTTGAAGGTTGAAGGAAGATTGAAGTCCATAGCTTTCATAGCTTTATTGAAGGGTTTTGTAAGATTGTCTTCAATTCCCTCAATTGTTGTCTTGTCTTTTTGGATTGATATCCAAGGAACGCTTTGTTGTGATATTTGATTCAGTTATTGAAGTCTTTTCATTAAATTCTTCTTTGTTCAAATATTCTTCTTCCCATTTATTTTAATACTTTCATTATGATGATGAGTGGCTAATTTCCTTGTGTGATTCTAGGGTGATTGGCTGAAGGTTGTGGGAAAAACAATGATAGAATAATCTTAGATTCCAGTAGGATCCTGAAAGTTCGAGTCTTTAACCTTAACCCTAAGCATCTCGTTCAGTCGATGAACACCTCGGCCGGGGTGAAAACTGGCTGACCGAGGTGACTTATCTGATCCATAACTGAGAGTTAAGTGTTAGAGTTTGCCAAATCCTATTCTTATTACACCCTTCCTGGTTCAAAGCAAGCTTAGGATGAGACTTACCCGGTAATTCCTTAGTTTGTGTATTAACGATCATAAGTGTAGGTAATAAAGGTTTATCCTTTATTGAGGTTTGAGTGTGCTTCCATCCCATCCTTGTGAGTTAGCCTGAGACTTACCCGGTAAGGGTTGATTCTATTCCCTTAGATGGTGTGTTAGTTTGAGGTTATAGTTCTTTATCTTGATTTCTTGAGACTTACCCGCTAATAGGAGTTACGGTTTTGGATTAGTGAGTAGTGAGACTTACCCGGTGATCTACTCCACTTTAGAAACACCTTCCCCACGCAAAAATCTCAATTTTGTCCGCTTATCTATAGATCTTGAGTTGGAACCACAACTAGATGCTTTAATCCCTAGAATTGCATGTTTGCTTTATTGACTTCTTATTCATCTTTGATTGTGTTAATTGCTCTTGTGGTTAGAATCGACATAGCACACCGTATTGACTTTGTTTCACCGAGTCCCTGTGATCGACCCCTAGAATTTTCTTGCTTTTACTACGATTGACCCGTACACTGCGGGTTCGCATCCTTGTTTTAAGCTTAAGTCTAGGGTTATAAATTTAAAGCTTGCACACACCGTTTGGAGCGAACAGTATATTCCTAAGCCGTCTTTCTTATCCGTTAAGAAACGAAATAGCGACTCTTTTGACTATTTTGCCTTTCCATGTTATTTCATATCTAGGACATGTCCGATGTCCTGATCATTTCTCTCGACTACATTTTTATTAATTGGATCTCCCAAATTATCCAAATAATTCCGGAGGGTAAAAATAATTATCCGGGGGAAAAAGTGAAAATTTCACCATAAGCCCAAAGTTACGCCAGGAACATAACGGTGGGACTTATACTCAACACTTACGCAATCTTCGCGAGTTATATGTCATTTACTATCACTTGTTAAGTTAATCAACATTTATTATAATTCGGAACTCCTAGCTATTACATCACACACACCTTAAGAAAAACTTTCGTCCCGAAACTTGAACGATTCCCAAATCCTCTCAGACCCATACGCCGAGGTATAGACACTCTCTATCGGAGGTATCACATCTCCGTTCAAACGTATCAAACTAAAATACTCTATAACCTCAAAACACAGCATGGAGGAATCACCAACTCCAGCAACAAGATCATAACGCTATCCAAAGGCATAGAGGAAAAATCATCTCTAGCCAACTACTAACCACGTCACAAGGCATGGAGGAAAGCCGTCTCCAGCCAATCGTACTCGTAACACAACTATGTGGAGGAAAACCGTCTCCACTCACACTATGTCCATCAATAACAACATGGAGGAAAGAATCATCTCCAGCTAATCCTAAACATATTACAATAGCATGGAGGAAGTACCATCTCCAGCTATACCTATATCGTGCTAGCAAACAAGATCTAACAGATCAGACGCACATATCAAAGTTAGCACGAAAACACATCATATCACATAAGCACATAGCATACAAGCACTCACCAAAAATGCACTAAGATCTACTCGTGGATCCTACGGGTGCTTCTAACTCCGCATAGAACTCTGGATAGTTCCTCTGGATACTATCCTCTGTCTCCTAGGTAGCCTCATCCGGTCCTCGTCTCAACCACTGTATCCTCATCGTAGGAATGTACTTCGAATGCAGGCGTCTCACACCTCACTCTTGGACTGCAAAAGGTTGTTCTGCAAAAGTGTGGTCCGGCTCAACCACTAGATCATCATAACTCACAAAGTGTCTCAGGTCTGGTATGTACTCCCTCAGCTGAGACACATGAAACATAGGGTGAACACCCTCTATGTAATAATCGAAAATTTTGAACTCCGTTTAATACCGGATCAAACCGGATTCCGATCCGCCAACCTTAATTCTTTTAAATAAAAGAAAACGATATTAATTTCTATCATTGTATGTGACCTTTATTCACATAAAATGATAAGTTATATAACCGTAAATAATTCCGTACATTTAATTTAAAACCGAGGAGCGGTTCCGGGCAAATAACGAGTCTTCATTCAGTGCCTCTTTTAATTAGTGGAGCAGGCCCAACAATTGGCCCAGTAACCCTTGTGCTGGCCCAACATTTACCTTACCCTAATTGCTGAAAATTTAACCTAATCCATTAACTTAACCTAATCTAATAACCTCAACTAATCAAAACACCGTAACAGCCTTACCATCCTCGCGGCACGACTGAGGCAAAACAGAAGACGCCGCACAGCCGAGACGAATCCGAACCAGCACCGGCGCTCTCCACCGCGACTGCAGGCCGGATGAGGTGACGACGAAGACCGACCGACGAGCAGCATCACTCCAGACCAGTGAGTAGTGTTCCCCTTCTCCTTTCTGTCTTCTTCTGGGCCTCTGAATGACGAGAGCTTTGTTGCACAGCCAACGCTGCAGCCCAAACGTCGCAACCAGAGGACGAGTCCAACCTTACCTATCTGCGAGGCTAGCGGAAGAGCAAGGTGAATCGAACCAGCCGATGAGCCAGGCACCACTGCAGAACCTTTTGGACCGTGCTGTATTTTCTCGATCACTAGGTGAGCCGATCGTGAGTCTCTTTCCCTCCTCTTTTTATGAGACGAATAACCCCTGTTGACGACGTTACTACTGCACAGCCTAACGCCGCCCTATTGCCGCCTTCTGCCAACAGCGGTGCCACAGCGAATCCGAATAGTAGCCCCAGTCGCGCTCGGACATCTCCTACGCTCACCAACGTCAATCCACCGCACCCAAAACCTTGTCGCCACCGATCACAGAACGCCGCCCTTCTCCCTTGACCGAGCAGGTGAGTAGTGTAGTTAATGCCGGTTGATCGTAATTCTGTCCCCTCTACTCCTCTGCGTTTATTCATGCGTTAACCAGATGCTGAGCCTAACCTAACGTACTGTTGTATGCTGATGTAGAGTCATATGGGTATAGAAATGTTGAATGTATAAGTGTATATATACGTGTAGGAGAGTATGAACATATATAAGTATATATAGGTACGAGTGTAAGATATAGTTATATATATATGAATAGATTGGACTTCTGGATATATATATATATATATATATATATATATATATATATATATATATATATATATATATATATATATATATATATAGGTGTATATATATAAGGATATATATAGTTATATAGGTAGGTATATATATATCAGTACGAGATGGGAGATATAAACATATGTAAATATATATGTATAAGCATACCGAGTAGTTACATGATTATACGAGTTGAAGGAAAAGTTAGAGTATGTACATTAGAGTATGTACATACGTATATATATACCAGTGGAAGAGTGGAGGGGTAATCAGGAAAGAGGAGGAGTATTGTTCTTTGAGGAGTGGTTTCGATTTTTAACTTATAACTTATAAGAGCTATCAGAGAGAAACAATCTATGGAAAACAAGTTCTAAAAGAAATTAGTAGGGTTTAAGAATAAACTTTGAGAACTTTCGGCTAAGGGTAAAATGGTCTTTTACTGTAAGAGAACTTTTTCCGTAATCCCTTCGCATGAGGTTGGACATCTGGATGTGATTTTGATCCACATGCCTTATTTGACAGGCGTTTAAATTACCACGAGTGCGGACTATTTGAGACGTGTTAGAGTGTGTTTTGACTCAGTTAAGTCCTTGCGACTTACTTAGCTGGTTTCTGGATGTTAGTTGGATGACGATAGTGGTGTGTGTGCAATGTGTGTTATAATAAAAATAACTTGTTAGGACGACCGTGGTTATTATGTGTTAAGGCCCAAGTGTATGTATAACGGGCCGTGACATCACTGCCCAGCTCTGCCAGGAGACTGGGAGGTTCTCTATACCCAGACCATACAGGTACACGGTGAGATGCATCGGATCCACTCCTGATGGGTACACGGGGGCGGAGGCGAGGTTTGGGAATCCCTCGTGTCACAAAATAAGTATCATTAGAGTGAACGACTTAAATGAAGATAATAAATGGATTGTTTGAAAGCATGATGAGTGTTTATGATATTATATGTGGGTGTGCTATTATTATTCTTCTAATATTTAGATAACTAGCTAATGGTTTCTCTTGTTGTGTTTTTAGATTTACCGCAGGTTAGACCAGCAGCTGAGTGATCCGGAAGTAGTGGTCAGCCGGGTCTCCGTACTCCTTAGGGTTGGGGTTGTTGGTTGTTGTGGTTTCTTTTGTTAAGATAGTTGTTGTTTTTCCCTTGTTTAAGTACTTTAGGCTGCTAGACCGTGTTGCATTCATTACATTAAAAATACATTTTTATGAATTTTGGTTTTCCTTATTTGTATCTTGTTGCAAGATCCTAGTAATATTGTTGTCAAACTGAGGTCGGGACCCATTGTGAGGTCCTAACCAGTAATGTCCCGAGTTTTGAGAATTCGGGGTGTTACACTCTAACTTCAGTGGCAAAGCCAATCTGTGCACTGCTCTCCCAACTCTATTCAGTATCGAGAAAGGACTGACATATCGGAGACTCAGCTTCCCCTTTATTCCATAACGTCTGACGCCTCGCGTCAGAGTTACTCTCAACCAAACATGAGCTCCTACCTTGAACTCTAGAGGTCGACGCCTCCTATCTGCATACAACTTCTGGCGACTATGTCCAGCCAGCATCCTCTCTCTGATCAGCGTTACTCGAGACATATTAACCTGAATTTCTTCTGGCGCTATCCCACTGGTACTGCTAGGCTCCTCCCAGCATAAAGGTGTATGACACCTATGTCTACACAACGCCTCATAGGGGCCATCCCTATAGATGCATACCAACGGTGGTGGTATAAGAACTCAATGAGTGGGAGATAAACAGATCGTCCCCGTTCCCAATCCATCCCACAAGCTCACAACATGTCCTCTACGATATGGACGGTTCTCTCAGATTGACCGTGTGTCTGAGGTAAAACTCAATCTTGATATGTCGACGCGTTCCCCAAGTAGTCTGAATCTGCTATCAAAACCTCAAAGTAAACCGTCTACTACAATCATAGTCGATCGTCGTCGGTACACTTATGGAGTCCCACCATCTGTCTAGTGTATTCCTTTGTTACTTCATTCACTGGCCACGTCTCTCTATAGAGATGGAACGTGTTGCCTTCGTAAATCTGTTACTAATAATCTAGATAACACCAAAACACTTACTAGGTCTCAATCCCATCACAAGTTCACAGAAAAGTCCTGTCACTTCCACTACAGCACTGGTAGTGGATGAGCACATCTCTAGGTCAGTAACACTTTAACCTGATTTACTACTTCGTGGTACCTCTTATTCGTACATGGATGTACTAAAGAAGGTGTACTATGAGTGTACTGTAATCTTCTCCACTCGACTCCGCATAAGCAGTTATACTAACGCAGTTGCGGCGCCTCATACTCCTTCTGTTCCATTAAAGAACTGTGGTGCCTCGCCATGAGACATCCTTCCATCAAGTTCCCTCAAGGTCAGGCAAGTCCCCTATTTTTGTTGGACATCATCAAACAAACCATGTAAAATCACTAAACATGAAACTAACGTCCTTATCAGTAGTTGTAGGTCCAACTCTAACCAAGCTAGATCATTTTGAAACCGAGACTGTACAACAATTCCAACAATCGCTTCCTCTCGAAGCGTCTTCTTATTCAAGGCATCAGTGACCACATTCTCCTTGCCAAAATGGTACAAATCTCAAGGTCAGCATCCTTGATTAATTCAAACCATTGACGCTGACGATTATTCAATATCTATTGTATAAAAATATACTTCAACCTCTATGATCGGTGGAAATCTTACATGAAATGTCACACAGGTATTGTCTTCCAGTCTTGAAACTTGAACTACCACCACTAACTCGAAATCATGAGTCGGGCAGGTCGCTTCATACGTTTTCAGCTATAACACACCTATTATCTACTCCACTGTATATATACACGCCTTAAACTTAACTAGAATGTACCATTGTAATCCCATAATTCCCAGAATCTTCTGATTATCACCGGATAGAAGCAAAGGTCAAGTGCTTCTTCTACTCTTCAGAACCTCGACATACTACTTCAACCACGCAGTTATGGTGGTCTTCCCCTGAAGACTCGTAATTATATACGCAATCACATAAAATCTTTCCATCAAAGCGTTGGTAACAATCGGCTGGGCCGAGAAAACCACGCATTCCCTTAACGTTCATCAGTATCATCCATAAGACTTCATACTCATTCCTCACCACATCAACCATAATCCTACAGGCGAAACAACATGATCTTGAAGGCTGCTTTGGGCACCTCAATTCGCATTTAGGGAGCATAGCACACTGGCTTCTATCCCTCGGATTCTGCAAAACCGTCCTCAAACAACAGGTACGTTCCTCTCCGTTGTGAGAGTACATCAAACGTCATCAATACGGTCTACCACCAACTAATTAAGGAAGTAGATGAAGACACTGTTCATCAACTCCTATAACGACTACTAGGACATTCCTCTACTCAAATGACAGCACCACAACTCGTAGTGTCCATAACGGGTATGGAATGTTGTCCTATGCCCACGCTGCTCTCTCATCCTTAGCTGATGATATCCTATGCATACAGAAATCTTATAAACACAATTGCTTCTCTTAGTTGATCCAACAAGTCATCCATACATAGCAATGAACGTGCTAGGGCGAACGGAGCCCGTCTCAAACCACTCTTCAAATCGCTTCTTAAAATTCTAACAACTCCACAAGCCATATACCTCATAGGCCTTCTCCCAACCAGTCTCGTACCATACTTTAACACAATATCAAAGTCCTCATTCCGTTGAGGCGATAGATTAGACGTTTGAGTAACACGTCTATAAGATCATATACCATTGGAATACTCTTCAGCGTGGAACTATCTCTTTCCTTCATGGCACAACATCAAAAAAAACATCACCCTCTGATGTTATCAACCTCGCTCCTCATACGGCACTAAATACAACTCACCTCCTCAAAGGTCATAACCTCGGAAAACCTCTACTTAGTCGATCTCAATAGAGACTATAATAGTCCTCCTACTGCTATCTAAACCAACATGATATTTATTCGTCCATCACACACATAAAGACCTTCTCATGCACCTAAGGCATGACAAAGAAGTCTTCAAGCCATACACAAGTCCCAGAACAAAGGGAACAACCACGTATCTCGCGGGTACCTAAGACCCGTAACTCGTAATCCTATAAAGGAAGATCTATCTACTACTGTATCCACAATTAATTATTAACACATGCATCGAAAGACAAGAGGTGCATAACACTCACAACAAACAAAACTCCACTAGATAAACCATTTACAAGAAGGGTACCTGTAACAGCTAACGCCCGAAGCTCTACTGCATATCATTACTCAATCTCAGACCTATGCTCCTCAGGTATCACTGAGGTCATCGTCATAGCCTCCACTTCCACTCTTTCTGCATCGGAAAGAGGAAGGTCTTGATGAGAAGAAACACTATCTTGCTGACAGAAAGGGGCCTGATGGCCTAGTTCACCACAAGTAAAGCAAGCTATCGGTGTCATGGGGCACTCAGAGCGCAACTGATCTGGATAACCACAGTTGAGACATATATTTCCCATCCCTGCCACTAGTACGGGTGACTCCTCTGTATTGCCCAACTCAAAGGCTCTACTTTGAGCTCTTCTAGTGTCTGTGGTACTCCTACCACGACCCTTACCTCTACTCAGCCTGGGAACGGATCCCTGGGTAAAAGGATGATTTGGGAATCTCCACTGTCCCTGCATCTGCTGCTGAGGTGTCTTCTAACAACCTCCCGTCACACTAGCGGAAGTAAAACCCTATCGTGATGCCACTCAAGTTTGCTTACAAAAGACAGCTCTATGACCCTGTCTACCACACGTAAAGCAAGTCACAGACGATCTTGGACACTGTGGTCGTATATGTCTAGGCTTCCCACAGTTGTAACAGGTCCTCATCTCACCAAAAGTCCGTGTGAAACGAGAAGTACTCGGACGTCCACAAGTCGGGATGGGTTTGCAACCCGGATATCCAACTTCATCTTTGACTGATTCAACCCGTTGTTTCTTTTCTAGTCCAGAAGCTTCAGTCGATCTCACAGATGTTGGTAAATCCGGTGTAGATCTACCCGCTATCACCACCTCATATACTTGCTGCATATACTCTTGAAACTCGAATCTACTCATGGAAACACGATCATCCTCTTCAAAATCGTTCTCTGCCATAGGCAACACAACAGCGGATACTGGTCCCTGACTTGACGCTACTGGAGGAAGAGCGGGTGTACCCCTATCTCGTCCCACTACAGATACTGCTCTAGTTTGAGCCATCTGTAGAATACACGCTCCTAACTTATAAGGTTGTATATATATATGCCATATGTATCGATATATATATGTATATATATATATATATATATATATATATATATATATATAATACTCATTATTACATGCATACACATCAGCACATAAAAGATATCTATATATTTATCTACACTGTCGAGATCCTCAGATGGGTGACGACTTCTGTACATACTGTCCCAAAACATCTGTACTCGCTTTAAAACCAAAATCCTTTAAAAATCAGACCCCATGTGAGTTTTGTTTATTTATCCACTCTACCTTTATTGCAGATAGCAAGTGCCATTGTTGTCAACCTAAGGCTCTGATACCAACTCGGTAACACCCCAAATCCACGCGACTTGGAGTGTCACGTTGGGTTAGGATCTCACAATGGATCCTGACCCTACCCTGACAACAAGTTCACTAGATCTTATAACAAGGCACTGGTAGAATAAACCAAATACATAAAAGCTGTATATGATACATCAAAAGAGTTTACAAACTCAGAGCCGAGTACAAAACATCAAACTACAATATGTGATACAAAAGATCCCATATCCCGCGCATCCTAATGTACAGAAGTCCTCGGCTGGCCACACCATCTGTCTCACCCTGCAGTCTTCCTAACCTGCAGATCATCTATAACACGGTATGAAACCGTTAGCTACAACAATGAAAAGCATAAAGGTAATAGCACAACCACACATCAACATCTCATACATGCAATGCCACACACATTCATTTATTATCTTTCATTACATTATTCCATTACTAATTCAACTTCTTTTGTAACACGAGGAACCTAAAGAACCCCGTCCCTTTCCCCGTTAACACAAGGGTTTGCATTGGGGGTAATCGTCACTCGTCCCCCCCTGTGTTACTGGCTTCAAGGCACCTCCTCCTAACCAACAGCGGAGACCGGTGGTTACCGCCCGTTATAATACACTTGGGCCAAATAAATGTAATAAATGGTCATCCTAGTCCGGTTTAGGTCATAAATGCACAATCATATGAACACACACAACCATCACAATCATACAATCCACGACTGCACGCTATGTAAGTCCTATGGACTTACCTGATATACTCGTAATATGTACCACGTCACGGCTTCCCCTTGGGGAAGTAATCAACTTCTGCAACAACAAGGCACACACAATCACATACTGCAAAGGTTAGGAGACTCGTCTCACTAACCACAACCAACCTATATCTCAAATCTAAACCTCAGATCCTCAACACATTCATAAATGCCTAAGGCATATCCTCAACATAACATCTCATCATACTCGAACACATACTAATCCTTAAAGCCATAACCGATATCCATAACATCATCATGATCCTCAACTCATTCTGACACCTAGCATGCATCTAATCAGTATTCCTCAATCTAAAATTTAACCCTAATTTGATTAATTAACCTTTAATTAATTAATCAAATTTCGCGAGAATAACATTTTGCCCGCCTGCCATTTCGAAACCCACCTGTCATCAAATTTCATCAAACAAACAACCCATAACACCATAATAATATAATGATCATAATGGAATTTCTAATTATCCATTTGGAAAAGCCTAAGGTCAATTTAGGCCAAATCGTAGTACGGAAAACGAATAAATTCATAACTTATTCGTTACTAACCCGATTGACGATCTGAAAGAAGATTCGGAATCACAACGACGCAGGCTACGCATGCACAACATCAAATTCACCGGAATCTGAGCGACAGAAATGTCCTGGTGACACATATGCTCGACTAGGTCTTCATCTACTCGGAAATGCAAAAACTCGGTACCGATATGAAGAGAATGAAGAGAGGAATCCAGAAACTCAAACGGAATTGAAATCGGATTGGAAACAGAGACTAGATCTGAGTTTGAAGTTTGAGAGAAATCAGAGCTTTTACGAGGAAACGTGAAAGGAAAATGAATTAATAAACGATTTTCCGCTATTTATAGTGAAGACGATAATTATCCTTTAGCGAAGTCGATAATTATCCTTTAACCGATCCAAAGGTGGGTTGAACCCCCTTCTGTAAACTTCTCGTAATTGGAACAATAAATCTTGAATATTGTAGGGATAATTATTCTACAATTGCCTCGGAAAACATGTATTCCTAAACCGTCTTTCTTAGCCGTTAAGAAACGAAATAGCGGCTCTTTTGGCTGTTTTGCCTTTCCATGTTATTTCATATCTAGGACATGTCCAATGTCCTGATCATTTCTGTTAGCTGCATTTTTATTTATTGGAGCTCCCAAATGCTCCAAATAATACCGGAGGATAAAAATAATTACCCAGGGAAAAAGTGAAAATTTCAGCATAAGCCCAAAATTACGTCAGGAACATAACAGTGGGACTTATACTCAACACTTACGCAATCTTCGCGAGTTATATGTCAATTACTATCATTGGTTAAGTTAATCAACATTAATTAGAATTCGAAAATCCTAACTATTACATGATGGACCTAATATGCAGGAATTTGTTGATGAATTTCAAGAATTAGAAAATGAAGATGATGAGGGCATGTGGAGAGGATATTCAAGACATAACCAACATCCAAGAAACAGGAGAGATTATGAATCTCGGCCCTAGAATCTCGCCCTACCCTAGCCAAGATTCCAACCAAGATTAGCATAAGAAATAGGAAGTTGGTCACGTGTCTCACCTAGAACCCCAACCCCGGAAATATCTCCAAGATCCCTTCATACGAAAGGTATAAAATATTCGAATCCTCTTTATAATACATCTAATATTCCGGAATTTGTTTATTTTCAAGAATTCAAGAATGAGAATAAAGAAGGAATTTGGAGAGATTATCCTAGAGGTGATCCACATTCCAAGAGAGGTCAAGATTATGAAAAATATAGGCCTCGATAAGAGAATGATGGAATGGGAAAGGAAAGGTTAACAACCGGGTTCCAGAATCTCGGCCCCAGAATCTCACCCCTCTAAGAAGAGATTCTAGCCGAGATCCAAGATGGAAAATGTGTGCAACGATTTGACCTCATTGGAATCACGAGCTCTCTAGCCCCGGAGAAAGGAAGCATCGATGGAGATTGTCAAAACTTCAAAAATAAGTGATTCTGAATCTTCTACTTCAATGCACGATCACTTAGAATTATCAAATTCGGAATCTATCATTATATCACATGCTAAGACTAGTATGGAAGCAATTAAGCATGAATCTAAAGTAGTTGATGAACTTGAATTGGTCGAGCATGAACCAGATGGATATAAATTGTAAGTGCATGCTTTTGATGTTGATGATACTCTTGTATATGAAGAACCTAAGCATGTTATGAGTGATCTTTAGTTGTATGTGAATGAATCTGAGTTAGAGTCTGCTAAGTCTCTTGATTATGATATTACCTCTATTTACTGCATTCATCTTTGGATAGTTCTTCAGGTTGTTCTATAGAACATTTACCTAAGGAGATACCTATCGCATTGCATTTTATGGAAGAAATAGAGCATTCAAAACCACCTAGGATCAAATTGGAAGAGAATTGTGTTGTGAAATCTCAAGTAGTAGCATTGTTAGATCCGTTTAGGAGATGCATTAAGGATGAGGTTATTGTACCATAACCTGTGGAGTTTGCTAACACTAGGATTCTCCGCTCATGAATATCCTTGAAAGACTATGACATTGTTGATGACTTATTCTTCTCAAACTTTGTTAACTTTGCACCGTTGTCCATGAGGAAGCGAGGGAGTTTTATCGTAGGAGTGCAAGTTGAAAACACCAAGAATAAGGGAAAGCACAAATTCTATGTATTAGAAATGCTAGATGATTATGGTGACGGAATTTCTACCTTCGTTTGCAGCCCAATTATTGTTTTCAAGGACCTTGAAAGGCAATTCAAAGGCTTTGAAACACGTTTCAAGGGTATATTAAGAAATACGGCACTATTTAAGAATTAATATCTTTTAGATATTTCAATTCTTAAATTGTTTTTATGGTTTCATTTATTTAAGGATTGAAAAAGATTTGTTGAGTTTTTATTGGAAATTTCTCTTTGGTCTTTAAAAAGCTTCATTTTCTCAAAATCTTGTTATTATTGTCATTCTTTTAAAAGGACCAGAATCTCCTAGCTGTTTCATTCTTCTCATTCACATAAACCCTTTTTCAAAAACCTCTTGTTTTCTCTCTCAACATCACCCATGGCACCCAGAAGCAAGAAATCCACTCCGCAAGCTCCCAAAAAGAAATCTGTTCAGAGCTCCTCGATTGCAAAAGTAGAAACACTTTTTGAGGATTTGGACATTTCTCAAACTACTGGTCTTCCCACATCTAGGTTCATCAATTGTTAAGCCGCAAGATCTTGGCTTGATGGTTGTCACAATTGACAGCTCTGTATATGTAATCTGGTGGATACGACATTGCTTGAAACTCTTCAGATCCCGTGCATTAACAAGCTCAAGAGTTCGATAGTATGGAAAATCTTAAACCCTGGAGATTTTTCTTTTTCACGGCTCATGAGGATGTTATATGTCAATCTCAACACAAAAACGGGACAAAGGAATTATCACTCTTGAATCTTCAGTGAAAGGTAACCCAATTTTGCTCACTTCTTCTGTTTTAAGTGAGATTTTTGGAATTCTTACAAATATTGTGTTCAATCATCCGTCACGATCGGAGAGTGTTCGTATTGCTAAGGAGAAGTTTCAAGTTCCAAATTCAACCTCGCGCCAATTTACTAATATTTCCCTAACCCTAGATGCTAAAATTATGTTTACCATTCTGGTTCGATGTGTTGTTCCTCGTGCAAACTCAACAGAACTATTGACTGATCAATCTCTAGAGCTAATTCATCTGATTATGTATGAGTTAGACATTGATGTACCTAAACTCATTCGCAACCATATGATACATTTTGTTAACTCTAAGAGACCTATCCCTCTACCTTATGAAAATTTGCTGCCTAAGATCTTTAATTATTTCAAAATTAATACATCCTCTGAAGATCGACAGTCAATTTCTGGCAAGTTTGATGAGAACTACTTAGAACGACTAGGGATTGAGAAGACTCTTGCAGGCACATGGACTTTCAAAGGGAAAGGAGCTACTCCTGAAAGCAGGTTAGAAGGTTGTGAGAAAGAAGTGGTATGTCTGAATCGTGAACTGTTTGATTTCCAGTTTGACACTAAGAGAAGAATGGATGCCAATTATGAACTGCTATATACCATAAATGTAAAGTCAATAAAATGTATTTGATGAATGCTCTTACTCTAACAACTATGGGAAGGATTCTACCCATGATTGAAGATGTAGCTCAACATACTCAAGAGAAAGTTGAAAATGTGCTGATGAATTGTAAACGACGTGTACAGAATAAATCTATTTTGTATCCAACTCATGTTGAGCCAAATATTATGCCAATAATCGAATATGAGCTGGTTAAGAAACGAAGAGCTAACGAAAAGAGACGACGCTTAGGAGCTGAAATGGATGATTTGAGCCACAAGAAGTACTCATCAAAGGGAAAAAGGAGGTTCTATGAGGAGGATTGAGCTTGATGTTTGAGGGAAATAGCTTGTTTTTGTGGTTTTGTGAAGTACTTTTTCTAGGTTGTAACTCTTTAAAACTCCCTTGTTTTGACTGTTTTTCTCCCTTGTTGAATGACTGAAGGCATTTCTATGGTCGTCTATACCCAATCAAAAGTAACTCCCGACTTAGCACTTAAACATGTATAGTGGTTAAGTAAGGGTCGAACCCAAGAGAGTTAAGGTGTTTTATTAGATGCAATTATCGGTTATAGTAACAAGTAACAAAGGGGGGGGGGTTTGGTTGAATTGATGCACACAAAAACTTATGAAAACGATTAATGCGACAAGTAAGACAATGATGGGTGAATCTACACTAGGTTGATTCTAAGCATCAATTGCTACTTTGGTGACTTCCTTTTACAAGTTTTCAAGTAATCTCCTGTCTCGATCATATATATGTGTTGAGCCAACTGACATCAACACAACTTAGCAGGTTAGAGTTCAGGAAACCTACAAGAACAAATAACAAGTTAGCTTTCAAACAAAGACTAAGGGATATAAAGAAAAGATTAAACCCGTTAAACTTATCATTATATTTGTGTTCCGTTTCTTTAAGTAATTACAACCCGTTATTACTAAAAGTTACTACTAGATTAAAGACCCGAACCCGGAACCAATTAATCATAGTTATTTGCATGCACTTTAGAACCTAAGGTGATCAATCTCAAGCAATAGTAAACATGCACTTAGACAATGGAGATCAAGGAAACACAAAGCATTATTGAATAAAAACTTATATTAAAGAAAACTTACAACCAAAGTAACAACGCAGCTTCAAACAAACCCAATGTAGCAAGGGAGTCAGCAACTCATCACAAAGGTAGCAAGATAATCTAAGTGGATAATTTTTTGGCTAACAAGTTGGATGATTCTAGCAATCAACCAAGGACTATTTATACTACAAAAGACACTAAATAGGAGTAAATGGACGGCCTAAAACAACCACCTTTAATGCCATAAAGGTGGTGTAAACAGCCGGAGTAAAGCTTCTGTCGTTAAACCGTAGGGGCAGCCTTCAATTCCGCAAGGGCGGTGAAGGTAAAAACGCTTGATCTTCTTCATGGCCGCGGGGGCGGCTAGGCAATGCCGCAGGGGCGGATCTTAAATGCTCTCCAAACGTCTGACCTTTTGACTTCCTGATATTTCTGATGCCAAGCCGCGGGAGAGTCCCTATGTCAACGCAAGGGCGGTGACACAACCTCTTCGTCCTCCAGCTCCCAGATTGAGGCGCAGGCAGGGGCGCAGTAGAAGGCGCAGGGGAGCTGATCTTTGTTTCTTCAGGGGAAGTCACCGTAGGCGCGCCAAGGAGAGACGCAGGGGCGGTGACACACTTCATGGCCGGCGCTGGCGAAGGTGCAGAGAGCGCTTCGGTGTAAGCCGTTACCCGCAGGGGCGGTGACAAGGCTCCGCTGGGGCGGTGAGGCAACAGAAGGTTTGCTTCATGAACGATCTTCACTCCTAAGTGCTTATAATTCCTTCCTTAGCCTCTTTTAATCTTCTTCTTCTAGACCAAGGAGTTAGTAGCATAAACCGACACAAATGTAATAAAAAGACTCCAAAAACTACCCTAAATGATTGTGATTTCATCACCTATCAAACTTCCCCATACTTAGACCTTTTACTCGTCCCGAGTAAAACAAATGACAACAATTAGACTCCAAGGCCTCATGAAGCATGGGCAAACAGAAAAGACAATGAAAACAAGAGAAAAGCCAAGAAAGAAAGAAGGAAAAGAGAGGAAATGTGAGAAAAAGGGAGAAACTACCAACCTTATTGCTCCAAGAGTGGCCTACCCGGACAACCTCCTTACGACTCCCCTTTTTATGTCGCTAAACACCGGAAGGGAAACCTACACTCGGTGTCGCTCATTTTGCCAAGGCGCCCTTTCGGGTTTTCACCTTGCCACTCTTCTTCTTTTGATGATCTCACTTTAACTCACATCCCTCAAGTCCAATTTTGCACCAACCTAAGGTTGGTCGGACTACCTTCTTTTTGCCTAAACCGCCCTTTCGGGTTTTCGGTTTATCCAAGGATTTCATGCCTCTTTTCATTTTCTTTGGCTTTTTCCTTTTTCTTTTTTTTTTGTGAATTTCAATCTGAATTCAAATGCAAGACAACTTAAAACAAAACAACTCAAATGAACCGTACAAGCAATGATATGTACCTCCCCCATACTTCAAGTACAATTTGTCCTCAAAGTGGAAATGAGGAAAATATAAATGTGGGAAAAGGGAAAGAAATGTACCCCTCAATGGGATGGTCCGGATGGACCACCTGGACCCTCCTCCGGTGGGTAAGGGAAGTGGTGGTAGAAGTGCTGCTGCCGGCGGTAGAGCGTGTCGATGTGGCCCTCCTGAGCCTCCATCCTCTCTCTAAATGAAGTCTGATAGATAGCTTGCCAAGCCAGCTGCTGAGTCTCCAACTGCTGCTGATGAGCCGCCTGCCAAGCATCCTGACGGCAGTCGAAGTGAGTGGTCATGGAGGAGGCGGAGTTGGACTGCCACACCTACTGCTACTCAAGCATGGACCGCTGGTACTCGGTCTACCATGCCTGATGTTGTGTAGTCAAGGCTGCCATCTAAGCCTGCAAACTCTCCATGGCTTGACTGTCGTCGTGGGCTGCAGTCGGCATCTCCTCATCAGTGGTAGGGCCCGGCTGGAGCCCGCTGCGTATCTCCCAACAATATCCTGCTGAGGCCGTCTCGGAGGAACTGGGGCAGCTGGTACGTACAACTCGGAGAGCTCGTCTCCCAATGGAAGTCATCGGGGGAGGTATGTGATGTGACTCCCGTCTGCTAAAGAGAGCCAAAAGCGGTTCTCCCCGGCTCACCTGAGGAGCCTGCACCTCCTCAACATACCCTCCGTATAAAGTGGGGCCTCCAGTCCGTCCTCCAAAGCAGCGAGATCCATCACCCGTGCAGCTAACAAGGAGATGATCCCGCCTCCCACAATGTCTCGTGGCTCATTCTTCCTAATCCGCTTCAAAGCGGTAAGGAAGAGGTATGGCCAATCCGGTACCTATTCGTTCGTGGGGAGGCAGGCATATAGCAATGGAAGGTCCTTGAGAGGGACCTTATTCTCCTCCTTGTGTCCACAGAAGACACTCATAAAGATCTTCGAGATGAGCCTCAAACAGGGGTGAGTGAATTTGTTGGAGTACTCACCCCCTACATGAAACTCAGACTTGGTGGCGGCCTACCAAAACTCCATCAATTCCGGTGTCGGGATGGGTTCCCACCAATCGTCGGTAGCGGCTATAGTCACCCATAATGCCTCCTACAGCTGGGTGTAGTCCAATGTATACTTTTGTTTGTTGAACTTCAATGACAGTCCAACACAACCATGGTCCACCGTTTCCATTTTGAAAGTGGCAATGAATTGGCGGCTAAGCTCGGGGTATGTTGGAGTGCTCGTTATCAGAAAATCACCGAGCCCGACGTTGTTGAGGAATTCCTGCATGCTCTCCAACATGCCTAAATGTTCCAAAGTAGGAACGTCCAGAAACCGGGTTGCATACACATCCCGACCTTGTACGATCCTATACCGTTCCTTCTCAGCTTCCGTCAATTTATACTTCCTCTAGTCTTCCATTACTTGTAGTTGAATAAGCAAAGGAATTAGAAATTTTAGAAAATGGAGAAAGAGACGAACCCTCTGTTGTGTTTTCCGCAGGGGCGGCACGGCATAGGGGGGGCTTGTAGGCGCAGGGGTGGTCGAAGAGCAGAGGGCAATTTTGGGAGTTCGGCGAAGGTTGTGGTGATGGGGTTGTTCCGGCGTCTTCTTTGTTGTTGTAGATGTCGCCGGAGGTGGGGTAGTGAAGGGTGAGAGTGAGAGGGTTGAGGGGGTGGTGGTGAGGGCTGGTGTCGCAAAGGGGGCGGTAGTCGTCGGAGGTGGAGCAAGAGCGTTTGGATAGGGTGGTGCGAGATCTTCCGGAGGGCGCAGGGGCGTGTGGAGGCGAGGTGGATTGGTCGTTCGGAGTGGGAGTGGAGGGGGAATGTAAAGAGCGGTTGATGTAGATTATTTTTGGAAAGTGTATTTTTTTTCTTTTTAACAAAACCGCAGGGGCGGTGACAAGGAAGAGGGGGTACGCAGCCTCAGCGCCGGGGCGGCGCTGAGGGTGTGTACCGGCGGCGCTGAGGGTGTGTGTCAAGGATGGCCGTCATAGGGGCGTGGGGTGTCACCACTGGGGCGGTGGCCAGTCTGTTGCAGACGCTGGCCCAGCGCCGGAGGCGGCGCTGGGCAAGGGTGTCACCGCGGGGGCGGGGTCCCCAGCCACAGGGGCGATTTTCTTAACAGAAGTTCCTCTTCTTATTTCTTTGGGTTGCCTCCCGAATCAGTGCCTTTGTTTTACGTCGTTGGCTCAACGTAAGGACTCTACCTCTATGATTGAGCCTCCTCCAACATCAGCTTTGGGTTTATAACCGTCTGTGAAGGTAATCCTCCGGAGCACCTAGTTTCAATTCTTGTAATGGCCTCCGCCATTTGACCAACCTGTTTTTCAAGGTTCTTGATGCTATATTATGTTGTTTGGACATGAGTAGCAAAGTGTTTAGTCAAAACCTACAACATATCTTCAGTTTATTGATACTTACCTTGACGGGGCTGTTGTTGGTTTTGTTGATCCCTCCAACAAAAGTTTTGTTGGTCACGCCAATTTGGCATGAAGTTCTGTGAATAGGGATCGTTCTTAGGCCTATGCTGATGTGGTTGTCCGTAACTCATTGCGTTCACCTCAGCATCATCATCCTTGACTTGTGGACATATGTCCGTTGGATAATATGGGTCAGCACACACTCCACAAGCTTTGAGCTGCTATGGGTTTCCCATAAGTGTTAGTCTCTTCACCATTTCCTTCAGTTCCGCGAGCTCGGTGGAAATCACACTCTTCCCGGAACTCACAGCGTGAACTCCTTTCTTGGATGGGGTCCTTCCAAAATTCCGAGTTCGTTCCGCTAGTTCCTGTATCTTTTCCAAAGCAAGGTCAGGAGTAGAGTTAAGAATATTACCTCCGCAAGCCGCATGGACGATCCTCCTTTCATTGTCTAGCAAGACATTGTACAAGTACAAGACTAGATCTTGACTTGAATATCCGTGAAAAGGACAACTGGATCGGAGGCGTGCAAACCTTTCGAAGTACTCGTAGAGAGTTTTGTTCCTCTCTTGCTCGATGTTGCTTATAGCTTTCTTCAAGCTATTGACCTTCTTGGCTGGGAAGTATTTCTCCAAAAACGCCTTGTGAAGGTTCTCCCAAGTGTCGATGCTCCCGGATGAAAGGTGGTAATACCAATCATCCGCGGAATCTTTGAGTGTGAAGCCGAATGCTCTCATCTTGATTTGTTCTTCGGTAATGTTGGCCGGCTTCATGCTCATACACACGGTATGGAACTTCCCAAGGTGTTTGATGGGGTCTTCACCACTTAGCCCATGGAAGGATGGAAGAAAGTGAATGAAACCCGGCTTGAGCTCAAAATTAACTCCTTCCCCTAATGCCGGTATAGTGACCGCAAGGGGGTTTTGAGCCAAGGTGGGCTGCGTGAGTTGACGAAGTGTACGGTCAGCCATCTCTTCCTGAAGTTGTTGTTGTCTTCATTGCCGGATGTGCGTCCTCTCAATTTCTGGATCAAAAGAAGCAAAGCCGGATTAGTAGCACGGGTTTGAACCATAGAAATGGTTCAAACCAATAATCAATAATAACAATAAAAAAGTAAAACTCCCCGGAAACGGCGCCAAAATTTGACTGAAGGTATTTCTATGGTCGTCTATACCCAATCAAAAGTAAATCCCGACTTAGCACTTAAACAAGTATAGTGGTTAAGTAACGGTCCAACCCAAGAGAGTTAAGGTGTTTTATTAGATGCAATTATCGATTATAGTAACAAGTAACAAGGGGGGGGGTTTGGTTGAATTGATGCACACAAAAATTTATGAAAACGATTAATGCGACAAGTAAGACAATGATGGGTGAATCTACACTAGGTTGGTTCTAAGCATGCAATTGCTACTTTGGTGAGTTCTTTTTACAAGTTTTCAAGTAATCTTCTGTCTCCATCATATATATTTGTTGAGCAAACCGGCATCAACACAACTTAACAGGTTAGAGTTCCGTAATCCTACAAGAACAAATAACAAGTTAGCTTTCAAACAAAGGCTAAAGGATATAAAGAAAAGATTAAAGCCGTTAAACTTATCTTTATATTTGTGTTGTTTTCTTTAAGTAATTACAACCCGTTATTACTTAAAGTTACTACTAGATTAAAGACCCGAACCCGGAACCTATTAATCCTAGTTATTTGCATGCACTTTAGAACCTAAGGTGATCAATTTCAAGAAATAGTAAACATGCACTTAGACAATGGAGATCAAGGAAACACAAAGCATTACTGAATAAAAACTTATATTAAAGAAAACTTACAACCAAAGTAACAACGCAGCTTCAAACCAACCCAATATAGTGAGGGAGTCAGCAACTCATTACAAAGGTAGCAAGATAATCTAAGTGGATAATTTTTTGGCTAACAAGTTGGATGATTCTAGCAATCAACCAAGGACTGTTTATACTACAAAACACACTAAATAGGAGTAAATGGCCGGCCTAAAACAGCTACCTTTAATGCCATAAAGGGGGTGTAAACAGCCGGAGTAAAGCTTCTTGCGTTAAACCGCAGGGGCGGCCTTCAGTTCCGCAGGGGCGGTAAAGGCAAAAACGCTTGATCTACTTCATGGCCGCAGGGGCAGCTAGGCACTTCCACAGGGGCGGATCTTCAATGCTCTTCAAACGTCTGACCTTTCGACTTCCTGACATTTCTGATGCCAAGCCGTCGGGGCGTCCCTATGTCAACACAGGGGTGGTGACACAGCCTCTTCGTCTTCCAGCTCCCAGGTTGAGGCGCAGCCAGGGGCGCAGTGGAAGGTGCAGGGGAGCTGGTCTTCGTTTCTTCAAGGCAAGTAACCGCAGGGGCGCCAAGGAGAAGCGCAGGGGCGGTGACACACTTCATGGCCGGCGCAGGCGAAGGCGTAGGGAGCACTTCGGTGTAAGGCGTCACCCGTAGGGGCGGTGACAAGGCTCTATTAGGGCGGTGAGGCAACATAACCTTTGCTTTATGAATGATCTTTACTCCTAAGTGCTTATAACTCCTTCCTTAGCCTCTTTTAGTCTTCTTCTTCTGGACCAACGAGTTAGTAGTATAAACCGACACAAATGTAATAAAAAGACTCTAAAAACTACCCTAAATGATAGTGATTCCATCACCTATCAAGTACACTAGACAAATAGTGAGATTCCATGGTGTACCGAGGACGATCGTCTTTGATCGAGATGGACGGTTTACCTCGAGGTTTTGGCAGCAGATTCAGATTGCTTTGGGGACGATTCTACACTTCACGACTGCGTTTCACCCCCAGACAAATAGTCAGTCTTAGAGGACCATCCAAACCGTGGAGGATATGTTGCGAACTTGTGTGTTTGATTAAGGATTGGGATGGTCTGATTACCTCCCACTTGTTGAGTTCTCATACAACAACAACTTCCATGCATCTATTGAGATGGCTCCTTTTGAGGCATTGTATGGACGTAGGTGCCGTACCACTTTATGCTGGGATGAGCCTAGCAGTATCATTGGGATAGCGCAAGAGCAGATTCAGAATGATATGGCTCGAGTAGCGCTGATCATAGAGAGGATGCTGGCTGCACAGAGTCGCCAGAAGTCAGATGTAGACAAAAGGCGTCGACCTCTAGAGTTCAGGGTAAGAGCTCATGTTTGATTGAGAGTATCTCCGACGCGAGGCGTCAGACATTTTGGCATAAAGGGGAAGTTGAGTCCCCGATACGTCGGTCCTTTTGAGATACTGGATAGGGTTGGCAGGCCAGCCTATAGATTGGCTTTGCCTCCGAGGTTAGAGGGTGTTCACCCTGTGTTCCATGTGTCTCAACTGAGAGAGTACATACTAGATCCGAGGAACATTGTGAGTTATGATGATTTAGTAGTTGAGCGAGACCAAAACTTTATTGAGCATCATATTGCAGTCCTAGAGAGAGGTGTGAGACGCGTGCTTTTGAAGGACATTCCTATGGTGAGGATACAGTGGTCAAGACTTGGACCGGAGGAGGCTACATGGGAGACTGAGGATAGTGTCCAGACGAACTATCCAGAGTTTTATGCCGAGATAGATGCACCTAGGGTCGATCAGTAGATCTTAGTGCTATCTTGGTGAGTATGTGATTGTGTGCTTACATGCCTTGATGTGCTTATTCCACGGTAGCTATGTCAGGTAATATGATCTTAGTAGATCTGGCTGTGCTAGCGTGATATATGTTATAGCTGGAGATGATTACTTCCTCCATGCTATTTCAGTCTGATGTATGTTACACCTGGAGATGGTTCTTTCCTCCATGCTACATTGATGGACATAGTTTCAGTGGAGATGTTATTCCTCCATGCGATGTATATGATTATGTTTGGCTAGAGATGTGCTTCCTCTATACCTTGTGATGTGGTATGGCAAGAGATGTGATTCATCTATGCCTTTGGGTAGCGTTATTGTCCTATTTTCTGGAGTTGAGGATTCCTCCATGCTTATGGTTGAGGTTATAGAATTATATAGGTTCTAACCTTTTGAGCGGAGATGTGATACCTCCGATAGAGACATGAGTCTCCCCACATAGAGATGAATAGGTCAAGAAGCTACATAAGGGTTACATCGGCACTTATGTATTGAAACTTCCGGAGGATTATGACATGATTCCTATCTTCAATATAAGAGACTTGAGTCTTTTTCTCACTAGTGAAGAGCATGGTGTGGATTCGAGGATGAATCCTTTTCAATAACGGGAATATATCTCCTACTATCTAGAGATGTATCACTAGATCAAGAGTGGAAGCAAATGCATTGAAAGAGGAGTTAACATCATCTTCAAATGCTATCAAGGAAGGATCCATCACTAGATTAAGATCAAGATTAAGATCAAGATTCATCCAAGAAGAGGTTCTTTAGTAACATTAATCGTTATTGTGGAGGAGCCATACATGTGTAAAGATGATCAAGGCAGTAAGGAGAGAAAATGAAGATCTTGGCCCCAACTTAATTCAGCTGAGATTAGTTGTTCGCACTAGGAAGCAACACACAAAGCTTTACATTTATAAACTCGATCTAAACTCCTAAACTACCTAGCGACCCAACAGTGTATGGGTCATTTCGTAGAAAGGAAAGTATTCCGAGGTCGAACACAAGGACTGAGTTGAAATTAAACCATTCAATGACCATAGATAGTGCAAATCCAAACAAAGAGATGAGCAAGGAATAAAGAAATGAAAAGCACAATATTTTTTGGTTAGGTTTTAGGTGATGAAACAAGGATCACAAGTGATAACTCCACCTTAGTTACGAATTTGCATATGTTATGATGGAAGACGTAACACAAATGAGCGGTTTTTATACTAAAAAATATCGATTCTGTTTCGAGATTGCTTGGTTTGTTTTTGTGTTTGTCAAATGTATGTAGGCCTTGGAAAGCATTTCAAGGGATGAATGGAGGCCTTGAAAACCAATACAAGGGACAAGCACAGAGATTAGAAAGCATTTAAAATGTTCAACACGGAGGCCTTGAAACCATTTCAAGGGTTCAAGACCAAAGCCGAGAAATAATATTCAAAGGATATGACGGTTGGAAGGAATTCAAATGAATCTCAAACAACCAAATCTACCAAGGATCAAGATAAGATCTTCCAAGAAGATATCAAGAAGATTTAACAAACAAGAAGATATCAAGGAGATCTCGACCAACAAGAAGATTCGGTCTTAACCAAATCAACGGATGTTTGAATATCTCTTCCCAAAGTATCTTAAAAAGATATCGAAGATCTTGAACAAAGATTCTCAACAAACTTGAAGATCTCGGAGCTTGAACGACAAAATTTCAACAGTGCTTTTCTAGAGAAGATTATGGAGAAGAAAAATCAACGTGCGTTAAGGAGATGAAGAAGATAAGGAATATCTACAACGGCTATCTCAACTCAACATACACCGTTTTCTATGGAGAAGAAGAAACATCAACAATGGTCATCTTCTCAACGGCTAGAAGACTTCTCCACCGAAGTCTCTAAATGAAGATATCGATGTAAGAGAACAACACCGATCTTACACGGAAACATCTAAGTCTTCAAGCGATCCAAAGCTATCTTCATTCGTTCCAAGAGTTTTTCTTCCTCTTAATTCACAAAAGCTTTATTCCTTAGAGACAGAAAAACACGAGAGCTTCATTGGAATATCTAACGAGTGTTATGCTCGAGTGTGTGTATTACTCTGTGAAGTAACTAGGCTATTATAGTTAGGTTAAGACTTGGAACTAGATATTATCATTGGTTACAATGAGAGAAGAAGGTGAATTCTTCTAGGTTGTATTTGTAACACCCCGAATCCACGGGACTCGGGATGCTACTGGCGGTGACTTCACAACGGGTCCCGACCCTTACCCTGACAACAATTTCACCGATCTTGCAACAAGACACAAATAAAGGCAAAACTGAAATACATTTTTATGGAAATGATATGAAACCCGAAAGAATAAAAATGAAAGACTCCAGCCGATATATAACTCCAAAGATCAAACGCCGTATACGCGACATATAATATACAATATACAAACACGACTCCAACAAAACCCCTCCCAAGATGTACGGAACCACGGCTACCCACTCTTCCATATCTCTCGGCCGCATTCCTAATATGCAAAGAAATCTAGAACAATCGGTATAACACCACTTTCGCTAATAATCGAAGCATTAGAATCAAGGTGGAAGGCACAAACACAAGTAAATCATCATAGACACACATCATACTCTAAAGCACACAAATCTGGTTTATTATCTTTTTATTATTAAGTCATATCCCGTTCTAATTCAACTTCTTTTGTGACACGAGAATCTCCCGAAACTCGCCTCGGTCCCCACATACCGGCAAGTAATGGTACTAATGCATCCGACCGTCTACCCGCACGGGCTAGTCGCCGAGAACCTCCTAGATTCTCGCAAGAGCTAGGTAGATGATGTCACCGCCCGTTATCATACACTTGGGCCAAATTAGTATAAAGTCGGTAATCCCATTTCCGGTTTCGTTGTTATAACATAAATAATAAAACACACACCACCAAACACGCATCGAAACTAATACGAAGAATACAAGCTAAGTAAGTCCGGAGACTTAGCTCGTCTCAAACGCTAACTCACGCAACACTCTCGCTTCCCTCGGGAAGTTGTCTACACCTGCTCACAACAAGATATCTATATCAACAACTAACTCAACTCAAGAAGTCGTAGACTTCTACAAAAATGATCTACGCAAGATCATTTGACTCTCATTCTAGGACCACATCCTAGAATCCCTCATGCTCACATCACACTCAACACAAGCTAAAAGTCCTTAACCTTCTAGACCCTATGATCTCCCAATATTATAACTCATAGCATATACTAGGATAAACATACCTAGTCCAAACAAACTCAACAGTAACAACACCATGCTAGGATAAGTCAATCCTAAGCTCCAAAATCCCACAAGATCATACAACCCAACCTCGAACCTCAAAACGCTCACAAGAACAACCAAATTCAAACGCCTTACAATCTTCACAAGATAACAACACCTTAAGCTTTAGAATGATCATAAATCCTCAAACTCACCTAAGGTTCGTGGCCACTACTTTGCATTCTCTATAAGTTATGCTAGATCCAACCTAGCATGGTACTACTAAACATAACTAGATAAGTTACTCACACGAGGTGAAAGTCGTAAGACGATCTATGGATGTCGAATGCGGATTCGTTGGGCCTTTATCGGGGCGCTTCCGAACCTAAAACCACAACTAATCAAATTTAGTTTATAAGCTAAATTTGCCCGTAACAACATACATACATATATATATATATATATATATATATATATATATATATATATATTCTAACACCCCGAATCCGCGGGATATCGGGATGCTACGGGAGAGACCTCACAATGGGTCCCGACCGTTAGCCTGACAACAATCTCACCGGACCTTTCAAACATGTCACAAATAAAAGCGTAAAACTAAAAACGTTTATAATGTATGCGAGACTGAAAAAGAAAGGGTACAATGTGGAAACTCATCCGAGTTCTCAAAATGACACAAAAACTCCAAAACATAATTCCGAAAACCGTACATCTATCCATAATCCAACATAACAATGATAATCCCAAAAAAACGTCCCCGTCCTATAATGTACGGTGACCCTCGGCTGTCCACTCCTCCACCTCACTCGGCGACGTCCCTAACCTGCGGGCTTCTACACAAGCGGTCTAAAACTGTTAGCTCAATTCCAAGTCCGGTTTATTATCTTTATTTATTAGGTCATATCCCGTTGTAATTCAACTTCTTTTGTGACACGAAAATCTCCCTAAACTAGCCTTGGTCCCACTTACCGCATGAAACGGTACGGATGCCTCCGACCGTCTAACCACGCGGGTTAGTCGACAAGAACCTCCTAGCTCTCGCAAGAGCTAGGCAGTGATGTCACCGCCCGATATCATACTCTTGGGCCAAATTAATGTAAGGGTCGGTGGTCCTATTACCGGTTTATATGTTACAAGGAAAGCGATAAAACACACACCACCAAACACAAAATGAATCTAATACATCGAATACGGCTAAGTAAGTCAGGAGACTTACCTCGTCTCTCAACTGACAGCACTCTAGCTTCCTTGGAGAGGAAGAACACTACCTGCTCATACAAGAACACACTCATTAATACAAGCTCACGCTCAACAAGTCTTAAAATTCACTCTAGGGATCTAAGAAAGATCACCCAACTCTCAAACTAGGAAAGCATCCTAAGACCCATGGTGCTCATAACACTCTCAATAAGCAAAGGAAACTCACAACAACCTAAAGCTCACATGATCATAAACAACAGCTTAGGATAACCAATCTAGCCTAGAAAGATCCAACATGCTCAAACAACTCAAGATCAACAATCACATCAAACCATAAGGGCTCCAAGGATGACAACAATTAGATGGCATTCTCATAAGTCTTACGTCCACCCTAATCATGCTTCTAACTAAGAATAACCATAAGGATAAGGAAGGAACGAAGAGGAAGGGAGGAAGAAGCCTACTGGTGAAGAAAAGGCAACTGCGGAAGCAAGCTGGCGCCCCGGCGGAAAGCTGTCACCGCCCAAGCGGCTCTCGGGAGCCGCCCCTGCGCCAAGTAGTCGCCCTTGCGGTCGTTCTGGCCGCCTCTGCGGTGGCCCTGGTCCGCCCCCGCGCCTCTGAAGATCCGCCCCCGCGGTTTGAGCAGCAAAAAGTCGTCTTGTTCGTTTGCGACTATGGATCCTTGGCTCCAATGTCTTCCTCTTGTTGGTGGGTCTTGTCCAAACACCAACCTATAATCTTACGCTCCTTTCCACGACCTAATCGAGCCAAGAACATACACATGCAATAGATCTAAGGAAAAGCTTCCTCAAGAGCATCATCTGTGGCCATGGATGAAGGGTAAGGAAGGAAACAATATTCAGCAAGGAAGGAGAAGGGGAAAGGGCAAGAATTTACCAAACCACTGAGATCCTTCTCCACTGCAGCTTATCCTTGAGCAATCTCTCCAAGGGAAGGGAAGAAGGAAGCATAAGAGAGAGTAGAGGGAAAGAGTGAAGTAGCGTGAGAGAGAAATAAAAGAGGAGAGAGAGAGATCCACAAAGGAGAAAAGGTGGGAGGGAAACAATGGGTCAGCTGGCCCCTTGTCACCTCAGTTGGAAACGAAAGGTCAATACCGGAAAAAGGGAAATGAGGGGTCGGCGCGGGATTATGGGAATAAATTCCAGTACTCAGCACACGTGTCTGCGGGAAAACTAGGCCGCTGACCCGGAAAGTTCGGAAACGTCTTGACACCCGGAATAAAAATTTCGGATGTTACATATATATTAAAGGTAAAACTCGTTCTTCAAAAGCCAACTTTAAAACTCATAATTAACCATTCAGGGGCAAAATTATGAAATTCTAGAAATTTGGTCATAAAACCGCAATTAAAACATTGAGAGCTATAACCCGAACGTAATCCAACAAGGGCATAATATATAGTATAAATAAATATAATTATATCCCCGCAATTAAAACCACGGTTAAAACCCACTAACACATTTTCCGGGGCAGTTCGTACAATTTCATAAATATGGGTCCTTTATGTAAATAAAATTTGCAGAAGGGTATAATTGCTACATTCCAAAACTTGGGTATAAATCTAAAATTATAAAAGATGGGCACATTTTGCAATTATACCATAATTGGGGGGAGGGGGCGATCATAATTAATGTAAAGGGTTTTTAAACCCGTAGGAGCCTTTTCTTCGGCTAGGAAAGAAAAAAGCACATGCGGTGGCGGCTCGGTGTGCTCCGGCCGGCAGGGCGAGGCGATGACAGCGACACTAGTAGGCCCCTTGGCGGCGTTGCTGGTGGTCCCGGCGAGTGGGACATCGATGGAGCGAGGCGATAGACGGCACTAGGGAATTGCAGAGACGACGATGGAGGAGATTAAGGTTGTGCAAGGGTTTCGGCGGCGGAAAGAAGGCGACATACTCTTCTCCGGCGTCGCTAGTGGCGTTATTCCTTCCCGGCGATGGCAGAAGCGAGGCGAAAGGGAGATTGTGACAGGTGAACTGTAAGTGAGGGAATGATAGAGATGAAGGGCATCCGAGAGGTGGTTGCAGCGGGGGGCGTTGCAAGCGAGGCTTGCTGTTGCGGGTGTGGTGATCACTTGGAGCCGTGGGGAGAGTGAGGCATCTACAGCTGAGGAGTTGAGAGCAAACAGAGAGAGCATCGAGAGGTTGAGTGTTGGTACTGAGGTGATAGCAAAAGAGAGGGAATGAGGGCAGGTGACAAGGTCATGTGAGGGGTCGAGGGGTCAGCTTAGCTCACTGGTGCAGAGAGATGAGAGGGAATGCAAGCAGTCGGTTTTAGGCCTGAGGTGCTAGACTAGGCAGTAGCCAGCGTGGGAAGGCCACTGGTTAGCGTTGGCAAAAAAGGGGCGAAGAGTTAGCTTCCCATCCGGGAGAGAGAGGAAAGAAAAGAGAAAAGAAAAGAAAATAGAGGACTAACAATATATTCTTGATCGAAATTAATCGAAATGGAAGTTCCGGATCGGAAAACTTTTCCAAACTTTTCCGAAAATAAAGATACAGAAAAAATCTATGGATTGAAAAAAACTCGTAAAAATATTTAAGCTATTAAATATCGATAAAAGTCGGAAAAATAAATATAAAAAACGCACCCAATAAACGGGGCGTTACATTAGATTCCCCTAAAAACAAGTTTCTTCCCGCAACTTGCTATACGTCGAACTTCTTGGTCCCTGAGGCCGAGGTATGAACTCTCAAACTAAGAAGGCTTAAACCTTCTAATCTATACACAGAATCTACTCAAACTACCACTGCAAAATATATCAGGTCATACCGCACAGGGCACAAACTAAACATAACATCACACATGGACATAACTCAACCAAGGGAAGAACTAAGTCTAACCCATCGATTCTATCTTAAACTTTCTACTAGCTCAGCGCAAAACTTAACCAAAGATGCTATGATCCATCTTCCAGTTAACCTCATCGATTTATCGTATGCCACTAGATCATTATGATTGACAACATGTCTCGGGGCATGTATGTACTCTCTGGATTGATACACATGAAACACCGGGGGAACGCCCTTTACTCTCAATGGGCACGTCAACCGGTAAACTGCTTTCACAACTCGCTAAAATCTCAAAAAGGTCCGATATATTTGAAACTGAACTTCCTTCTCAGTTCTTTCTCAATGCAACATTTCCATTATGTTTCTATTTTATTTCTCTAATAAAAAAGATCGGATTTCCAATTACACCGTTGGCTTTGGTTCTTTTCAAACAAACCTTTGATGTTACGTTTCCTCAATTCTTGTTGCAAGTTCTACGTAATAAAGGAAGTACTTACTTCACACCGGTTCTACTAACGAGACACATATGCTATTACTCTTACATCGTTCCTCAAGACACAATCAAGACCTTATCTTGGAGAATCACTTATACACTTCAAACCCATCATACCTCGAGGCAATTCAAAATAGTTGCACCAATCAATCTCCTCTTAACTATCGATAACTCCATTTTCAAATTTTGTCCCACTGAATACTTTGTTGTCATACGGAGTAGGTTAGCCATAAATGGTGTTACTTGGAGAATCTCTCCACCAATCTGGTAATAATTAGCACAACCAAGAAAACTTGCAACTTCTTTCACATCTTTCGGGGGTTGCCATCCCAAGACGATTGGTCATACAACTTATCTCTTCTTCGAGAGTAGACCGTAATATCTTATCCGGGGCATTAGAAAGCCCATATGGGATCACTAAAACTCACAGTGACAATGGTCTGTCCTAAATGCCGTATTCGCAATATCCTAGTCTCGAATCCTCCATTGGTCACAACCAGACCATAGCTCAATTTTGGAAGAGACTACCGACCCTTCCCAACCGATCGAGTAGATCATCTATCCATGGTGAGGGATACTTGTTCTTCTTTGCTATCTTGGTCAACTCACGGTAATTGATGTACAAACGGGATAACTGTCTCTCTTTTCGCAAACTAGTTTTCTCCGTAACAATTTGAAATCAAGAGTTTAACCAATGTGAACTTCAAATCAAGAGTTCCAGATAACATCTGGTGTTCTCTATGGCAGAGCATTGGTTCCAATGAACCCTTATCAACACGTCCTTGCAACTGGTCGTTCAAATGCTTCTTTGACTTACGTATCTTCACAGGTGTCATCCTATATGGCGCCTTGGATATCGGAGTTGCGCCAAGCTCATCCTTAGTGGCAAAAACCACACTCCCACGTAGTGGAAGTCTTGGCACGTCACCAAAAGGCGTTGGGAATTCCACCAATAATTGGAATCCGTGATATCTCGGTTTTCGTCTTTTCCTCTTTCGTCACATAACGTAATAACCAACACAACCTTGTCTTACCACTTGACAGGTGGTCATGGTACTAATGATCTACCCTAATCTATTAAGGTGGCGTCTTTCAGACTCGTGTATTGTTCCATCTTCAGTTGTGAGCGTGATTGTTTTCTTTCAAGGGTCCTTCTCTCGATTCCGTATTGTTCCATCTTTTTCACCTTGAATGCATGGTCGTGATAACCTTTTAAGGACTCATACTTATGTGTTGCCATAAGCGTCATAATTGTAGGGCATAATCATGCCTCTAAAGAAATCGATCTTATCTTCTTTACTTTCAATGACATCCCTAACATGTGGGATACGTTCTTCATATTCTACATAAGCTTTCACCATAGACGTCCTTTCTTGCCCTGAGAGTCGTAAGGTGGAGTTGGTTCATACATTGTTTAGGGACCAGGCATAGTACTAGTGGAGGACAGTGAGGGGCGGAGTGTCCCCATTTGAGCAGTTGCTGGGTCTCGTGAGAGAGACCTTTTGTCCTACCTCACTGAGAAGGGACCGAGTGCAAGACTTCTTGGAGGCAGGTTTTGAGGATGTTCCGATAGCTGAGGCTATTAGGAGGTTCCGGTAGGAGCTGTCACTATTGGGTCCTGCTGCACCACCTGTGGACCAGCACGTGTATCTGTTTTCCCGGAGACTGAGAGAGACTACCCGCTCCTATCTAGTAGGATTCCGCTGTGATTCCTTAGCTGATTATCAGGATCGGGCTTCAGCGTATGAGAGGGACCGGCTGGGGCACCGGAGAGCTATGCAGTCTGGAGGGTCAGACAAGAGACAGAGGACCGGACAAGTCAGCACTGGAGTAGGAGGGTCAGGTCATAGGCGTGGTCAGTCCCAGGGCCGTTCTAGTCACCAGGTGGCACCGCCGATGGGATCTAGAGTACGTCAGTGCTACAACTGTGGGGAGCAGGGACACATTAAGCCGGAGTGTAGGAGGCCACCAGTTACATGTTTTACTTGCGGCTAGCTGGGCCACAGGGTTACCTTTTGCCGACAGGGCAAGGTAGCATCCCAGCAGGGGTCCTCACCTGCTTGTACCCCAAGAGGAGGACAGAGGCAGTCTCAGTATCAGGCTCGGGGTCAGCAACAACGGGCTCCTGGTCAGGCATATTCACAGGGTTCTGCTCAGGTTCCAGCTAGAGGTAGAGGGCGGGGTGGAGGTACGTCAGAGACTAGGGGTACTCAGGCTCGATTCTTTGAGTTGAGGAGTGCCGTAGAGCCAGCAGTGCCCGCAACCACAGGTATTATCACGATTCATGGCTTTCTAGTCTGAGTACTTTTTGATACGGGTGCGACACACTCTTTCATATCTAATGATTGCATAGATAGGCTGACCTTAGATACAGTAGAGGGGGAACCTTTCCTTATAAGGTTACCCGATGGGAGTAGGGTTCGTGGTACTCGGGAGATTCACGATTGTCCTATCCACTTGAGAGGTCGTGACTGGCTAGCCGACTTTCACGTCATGCACTTAGTGCATGAGGAAGTCATACTCGGGATGGACTGGATAGACCGCCATAGAGCTGTTCTGGACGTCAGGAGGAGGACAGTGACGGTCACTACGGAGTCTGGGCAGGAGAAAGTCTTTCGAGGGTGGGACCTCGGAAAGATAGGGACATTCATTAGTGCGGTCCGAGCCACAAAGCTCATAGGTCAGGGATGTGAGGCCTTCTGGTGTTACACCATGAAGGAGGAGACGAGTTCATCATTAGCAGAGACCCTGGCAGCTTGTGAGTTCGAGGATGTCTTTGGCGAGCCGCCTAGCTTACCACCACAGAGAAGCATAGATTTTGGGATTGAGTTGGAGCCCGGCACGAGGCCGATCTCCAAGGCTCCATACCGCATGGCACCAGTCGAGATGCTTGAGCTTAAGAAGCAACTCGAGGAATTGGTAGAGAAGGGATTCATCCGACCCAGTGTGTCTCGCTGGGGTGCACCAGTCCTCTTCGTCAGGAAGAAGGACGGATCCATGAGGCTTTGTATCGACTACCGCGAGTTGAACAAAGTCACCGTCAAGAATAAGTACCCGCTGCCGCGTATTGATGATTTGCTGGATCGGTTACAGGGAGCTACGGTGTTTTCACGTATCGACTTGAGGTCAGGATATCACCAGCTGAGAGTTCGGGAAGAGGACATACCGAAGACAGCATTTCGGACCAGATACGGTCATTATGAGTTCGTGGTGATGCCTTTCGGGCTCACCAATGCTCCTGCTGTCTTCATGGAGTTGATGAATGACATCTTCATGGACTTCTTAGATCAGTTTGTGGTAGTTTTCATCGACGACATCTTAGTGTACTCCCGGAGTAGGGAGGAGCACGCCGGACACCTGAGGACGGTGTTGCGGGTTTTACAGGATAGAGAGATTTATGCTAAGCTCTCTAAGTGTGAGTTCTGGATGCCTGAGGTTGCCTTCCTTGGCTACATTGTCTCTGCCGAAGGAGTCAAGGTGGAACCGGCGAAAATAGAGTCAGTTGCATCATGGCCGCCCCCTAAGATGGTCAAGGAGGTACGCAGTTTTCTAGGTCTGGCCGGTTACTACCGTAGGTTTTTGAAGGGTTTTTCTATCCAGACCACTTACTTCCTTGTTAAGGAAGTCTATTAGATTTGCATGGACCGAGCCTTGTCAGCAGAGTTTTGAGGAGCTGAAGGAGAGATTGACTTCTGCTCTGGTGCTAGCAGAGCCAGAGGGCGTTAAGGACTTCGTCGTTTACAGCGATGCATCCAAGCTGGGCTTGGGATGTGTCCTGATGCAGAGGGGTAGGTTCATTGCGTATGCGTCTCGACAACTAAAGACGTATGAGGAGAATTACCCTACTCACGAGCTTGAGCTAGCTGCAGTTATTCATGCCTTGAAGATCTGACGTCATTACCTCTACGGGGCCACCTGTCAGATCTTCACAGACCACAAGAGTCTGAAGTACATATTCACTCAGTGGGAGTTGAATAACCGCCAAAGGAGATGGCTAGAGCTAATTAAGGACATTGACTTAGAGATCCTTTATCATCCGGGGAAGGCGAATGTGGTCACTGATGCCCTTAGTAGGAGGACACCTCGCGAGGCTGCGATTGCTAGATTGACTGTTCAGACCCAGTTGCAGAGAGATTTGATTTGGTTGGAGGTAGACATCCGGTTTCCCGATACTGACGGGCATTTGTCAGCATTAGAGGTTTCACCGGATCTGATGGAAGAGATCCGGCAGAAAGAGGAGGGTTGTCCAGCACTGACGAGGATCAGGGAGAGAATGTCCAGAGGGGAGGCACCATAGTTTGTCGTGGGTGCAGATGGGATTTTGAGGCGCCAGGAGCGCATATGTGTACCCTCTGACAGAGAGTTGAGGCAGCGTATATTGTAGGAGGCCCATTCTACACCTTACTCCGTCCACCCCGGCGTGAGTAAGATGTATCAGGATATACGACGATCTTGTTGGTGGGGCGGGCTCAAGCCCGACGTGGCTAGATATGTAGCCCAGTGTGCGACCTGTCAGCTGGTCAAGATTGAGCACCACAGGCCCTGAGGAGAGCTCCAACCACTTCTGGTTCCACAGTGGAAGTGGGAGGACATTTCCATGGACTTCGTTACTGGCCTGAGGTTGAGTAGAGGCTTTGATGCGATATGGGTTGTAGTGGATCGATTGACGAAGACGGCACTATTCATTCCTATTAAGAAAACGTAGCCGGTGTCTCGTTTAGCCGAGGAGTTTACCCGACAGATTGTGAGGTTCTACGAAGTGCCGGGGACGATCATTTCAGATAGGGATGGGCGTTTTACCTCGAGGTTCTGGCAGCAGGTACACGCCGCCTTAGGGACGAGCTTACAGTTCACCACGGCATACCATCCTCAGACGGACGGGCAGTCTGAGAGGACTATTCAGACCCTTGAGGACATGTTAAGGGCGTGTGTGCTTGATTGGGGGCAGGTATGGCCCGACCACCTCCCTTTGGTGGAGTTTTCTTATAACAATAGTTGGCACACGACTATTGGGATGGCTCCTTACGAGGCACTATATGGGCGGAGGTGTCGTACACCTTTTGTGTTGGGATGAGCCTGGGAGGATGAGTGGGGTAACGCCCGAGCAGGTCCAGGATGAGATGGCTCGGGTAACATTGATCCGAGAGCGGATGTTGACCGCACAGAACCGTCATAGATCTTATGCTGATAAGAGACGCAGGCCTCTGGAGTTCAGGGTTGGCTTCCCAACTATGGTTGAAGGTGTCAGCGACGAGGGGTGTTCGACGCTTCGGCATTAAAGCGAAGTTGAGTCCCCGATATGTCGGGCCCTTTGAGATCCTAGAGCGGATAGGAGAGGTGGCTTATAGATTGGCATTGCCACCCCGATTGGAGGGAGTCCATCCAGTTTTCCATGTATCTCAGTTGAGAGAATATGTGCATGACCCGAGACACATAGTGAGCCATGACGACCTAGTGGTCGAGCCGGATCATACATTTCCTGAGCACCCGATCGCAGTTTTGGAGAGAGGTATGAAACGCCTTCGATCGAAAGTAATACCCATGTTGAGAGTACAGTGGTCGAGACGAGGAATTGACGAGGCCACTTGGGAGACGGAGGATAGTATCCGGCGGAACTATCCCGAGTTTTAAGCGGATCTAGAGACGTCTATAGGACTATCAGGTAGTTCTACATCCTTGTTTGGTTACTCTTAGTGATTGTATGTGTGATATGTTTGATGTGCTTGTGTGTGAACCATATGTGTCTTGATGTGGTAACTTGTTGGTCATAGGGCTCACTTACGTTTCATGATCTTGGGAACTACCCTAAGTTTCGGGATGAAACTTATTTTTGAGGGTTATTTGTGGAAGTCGTTTAATTAAGTACCTTGGCCTAAGTTTTGGGACGAAACTTATTTTAAGGGGGTACTGATGTAATATCCGAAATGTTTATTCCGTCTAATTCCGCCGTTGACGGTTTCCCTTTCTATCTAGTATCTCGTCCTTCACAAATTTCATTATTTTATGTAGAATTTAATTCACATAAAATGATAAAATTATATCAAGCTCTAATTCTTATAATTATCTATTATTTTATGTAGAATTTTATTCACATAAAATGATAGATTTATATCAAACCCTAGTTGTTATAATTCATTCTTATCGAGGACTTTAGACGAGATCATGACAAGTTGTGACGAGACCATGACTAAGCTGAGACGAGGTCTTGAAAAAGCCCGATAAATCTGTGACAAACTCATTCATGGGCCTGACAAGGCCATGACGAGTTTTGACAGATTTTTGACAAGCAATTCAGCCCATTTTTCTAGCATGTTTCAGCCCACTACTCCTACCTTAAGCTCAGCCAGTTTTCTTACCCACAACAGCCCAGCAGTGTGACTTCGATCCCAGCCTGCAGCAGTCCAGGAGAGGCTGGTTACGAGCCCATTGATAGCCCCTCCAGCCCAACACGTTCAACTCCCTCCAGCCCAGCGTTCAGCCCTCTCCAGCCAGTGATCTACGTGTGAACAGCCGGCCCTTCTCCTTCCTTCTCTCCTTCATTTAACGGCTGCTGAAGAGCCTTCTGTAACAACCGGCTTTAACGCAGCATTGACACTCCTTTACTCCTACAGCAGCGCTTTTGATTTTCTTCTATCTTTTGTCACGCTCAGAACAGTCCTTTGCATCGCCTCTTCCTAATCTCATTCACGCTGCACTTGCCTGGATTCTGCACACATTCAGCAACGTTCCAACCACAGGAAATTGCAAGGAAAAGAGCCAGCAGAGGAGAGAACTACAACACCTGCTCGTCTATCTATATATGGAGCTGCTCGTCTATCTATTTCTGGGGCTGCTAGTTGCAAAAGCCTTGCCAGAAGCCGGAGTAGTGTAAGTGATTTCATTCAGCCCTTCTACACTCAGTTCCTCTCTAAATCTAACTCTCAGTACACACTCCTTCCCAAAAGATAACCAGTTTGGAGGGCTATTTCGTTCGTGCCCTGCGGTGATAGAAGAAGAGACGGCCACCTTGGAATCGGACCCTCCCACACTAGTGCAACAACTTACCTTCTGCAGTCATCAAAACCTTGGGTAAAGGATCAATCATTCTCCCTTTAGTTCAATCTTTAAACTATAGATGAAATAGACATGTGTGTACTTAGGTTTTAAAATGTTTTAGTGTGGTGATGAGGAGAGATCGAACTAGAGAAGTGACGAGTAGTAAGCGAGTTGTTGTAGCCTCCTAGAGTGTCCAAATTCTGACCATTAGATAACCTAGTGAAGTAGATCAGATTATTATATAAATGGAAGTGAGAAACTCCCCTTAAAAACCTCAGCTTTGAAAGTAAAAAAGGGCCACGGTTGTGAATCAGTGTTAAAACGATTGGTTGAAGATCCACCGTTGAATTTTTAATAGATCGTAGATAGATATACATAGTTTACCGTGTTAAAATTTGGGAACAAATGAACGGTCGGATTGAAAGTTATAGGGTCTCAAAGTGAAGTAGTTGAGCTGTTTTTCCAGCAGAAAATTTTGACCAAGTATGGGAACATTTGTAGTGTTGTAGCCAACTTTAAAGATTTTTGTAGGAATAACGATTGAACAGTTTTAAGAAATTGTTTCTCCTATGAGCAGATTAGAGATCATAGATAAGTTAGAAATTTATTTTAGAATTTTTATAAGTTTGTTTTAATTTCATATTTAAAGCTGTAGTTGGACTTTAGTGACTTTTCGGGAAATAGAAAATGGGTAGTTTTTATAGTTGTCACCTAAAATCATCCTAGGGAGTAGAATATGATTAGTTAGCCTCAAGTAAGAATTTAAGTACTTTTTACGGGTTTTTGGAAGTCTCGGAACCAAGGGTAAAATAGTCAATTTACCTTAAATAAACACTTTTATAACTTCTACACATAGAATCGTACATCTTAGGAGTTTTAGACTTCTAAGTATCCAAGGAAAAATGTTGACCCACGTGCCTCCTTTGACAGGCAACTGAGTTCGTGCAGCTACTGATTTAGTGTTGTTAAGAGAGACGAGATTTAATTCGGTAAGTCCACGGACTTACTTAGTTGGCTTCTTGTATGAGTGTAATGTGTATGAGTGGTGTTTGTTAGTTATGATAAACAACGAAACCGGATTAGGCCGACTTTATTATTTACATAATTGACCCAAGTGTATGATAACGGGTCGTGACATCATCTGCCTAGCTCTTGCGAGAGTCTAGGAGGTTCCCTGCGACCAACCCAGTCCGGTAGACGGTCAGATGCATTAGTACCATTCCGCGTTGGTAAACGGGGACAGGGGCGAGGTTTGGGAATCCCTCGTGTCACAATATAAGTATCATTAGTAATGACGTATCACTTAATTAAAGATAATAAAAAGGAATGAGTGTTACATGTTGATTGCGTATGTTGTGTGTTTGTGCTTTTACCGTTATACTTATGCATAGAATGTTAGCTAACGGTTTTATACCGCGTGAAGATGCCTTGCAGGTTAGGGAGGCGATTGAGTGATCTGGCGGTAGTGGGCAGCCGGGGTTCCGTGCATTATAGGATGGGACTGTTATATTCTTTTTTATGACTATTGAGACTGATGTTGGTATTTCTGGTTTTTGAGACTTGGCTGTATTGTTTTCAGAATTTGGATTCTTTTTATTTTGCTCATGTTATACAACTCTTTGTTTTGCCTTTTTATTTGTGCCGTGTTGTAAGGTCCGATGAAGTTGTTGCCAGGCTAAGAGCCGGGACCCATTGTGAGGTCGCAGCTCGTAGCATTTCGAGTCCTCTAGGATTCGGGGTGTTACAACTCGCCTACTCATGAATCCGTTCCCACGCTGAGTAGAGGTAAGGGTCGTGGTAGGAGTACCACGGATACTAGAAGAGCTCAAGGTAGAGCCTTTGAGCTGGGCAGTGCAGAGGAGCCACCCGTACTAGTGGCAGGGGTGAGACGTATATGTCTCAACTGTGGTTATCCAGATCATGTGCGCTCTTAGTGCCCCATGGCACCGATAGCTTGCTTCACTTGTGGTGAACTAGGCTATCTAGCCCCTTTTTGTCAGCAAGGTAGTGTTTCTTCTCATCAAGACCTTCCTCTTTCCGATGCAAAAAGAGTGGAAGTAGAGGTTATGGTGATGACCTCAGTGATACTTGAGTAGCATAGGTGTGAGGTTGAGTAATGATATGCAGTAGAGCTTCGGGCGTTAGCTGTTACAGGTACCATTCTTATTAATGGTTTACCTAGTGGAGTTTTGTTTGTTGTGAGTGCTATGCACCTCTTTTCTTTCGATACATGTGTTAATAGTTAATTGTGGATATAGTAGAAGATAGATCTTCCTTTATAGGATTACGAGTTACGAGTCTTAGGTACCCGCGAGATATGTGGTTGTTCCCTTTGTTCAGGGACTTGTGTATGGCTTGACGACTTCTTTGTCATGCCTTAGGTGCATGAGAAGGTCTTTAAGTGTGTGGTGGACCAATAGATATCATGTTGGTTTAGATAGTATTAGGAGGACTATTATAGTCTCTACTGAGATCGACTAAGTAGAGGTTTTCCGAGGTTATGACCTTTGAGGAGGTGAATTGTCTTTAGTTCTGTATGAGCAGCGAGGTTGATAACACCATAAGGGTGATGTTTTTTTTTAATGTTGTTCCATGAAGGAAAGATATAGTTCCACACTGAAGAGTATTGCAGGGGTGTATGATCTTATAGACGTGTTACTGAACCGTCTAATCTATCGCCTCAGCGGAATGAGGACTTTGATATTGTGTTGAAGTATGGTACGAGACTGGTTGGGAGAAGGCCTATGAGGTATATGGTTGTTAAGTTGTTAGAAATTGAAGAAGCAATTTGAAGAGTGGTTTGAGACGGGCTTTGTTCGCCCTAGCACGTTCATTGCTACGTAAGGACGACTTGTTTGATCAACTAAGAGAAGCAATTGTGTTTTTAAGATTTCCATATGCTTAGGATATCATCAGCTAAGGATGAGAGAGCATTGTGGGCATAAGACAACATTCCATACCCGTTATGGACATTACGAGTTGTAGTGTTGTCATCTGAGTTGAGGAACGTCCTAGTAGTCGTTATAGGAGTTGATGAATAGTGTCTTCATCTACTTCCTTAATTAGTTGGTGGTAGACCTTATTGATGACGTTTGGTGTACTCTCACAACGGAGAGGAATGTACCGGTTATTTGAGGACGGTTTTGCAGAATCTGAGGGATAAAAGCCAGTGTGGTATGCTCCAAAATGTGAATTGAGATGCCAGAAGTAACCTTCAAGGTCATGTTGTTCTGCCAGCGGGATCATAGTTGATGTGACGAGGAGTGAGTATGATGCCTTGTGGATGATGCTGCTGAATATTAAGGGAATGCGTAGTTCGCGGCCCAACCGATTGCTACCAACGCTTTGAGGAAGGATTCTATGTGTTTGTGTATCCAATTCCGAGTCTTCTGAGGAAGACCACCATAAGTGTGTGGTTGAAGTAGTATGTCGGAGTTCTAAAGAGTAGAGGAAGTATTTGAACTCTACTTCTATTCGGTGATAATTAGAAGATTTAGGGAATCACGTGACTACGGTGTTGAGAACGTATGAGGAGAACATAGAGATAATCTCATTTAGTGGCTTGGACCTTAGGGAGCATGTGGTTTAAGTTGGCTTTGAAGTCTGAGGACCTTGTGTGTTTGATCTTGAGATGGTTATAAGGTTGTGAGTGTATGGTTGATCTTGTGAGGCTTGTTGAGGTTTTGAGGTTGTGATTATATGGTAATTGAGATTCTGGAGATTAGGACGAGAGTATCCTAGCATTTGTTATGATGATTGTGATCTTGCGAGATCGTGAGGCCTAGGAGTCATTATCCTAGTATATGTAGTTGGTTTATGAGCTTGCGAGATCATTGGGAGTAGAAGTCTAAGGACTTCTAGCATGAGAGAGAGATGTTGATTGTGTGCCTTGTTTGATCAAGAGTTAAGTGTCGTCCTACGGGAAGTTGAGTACGGGGTATATCTGGATTATCTTGAGACAGGTAAGTTCCCTCACCTACTTAGCTAGCTTTTACGTATTTGTTTGATGAGTGATGGTGGTGTGCGTTAAGTTTTGTTATAACAATGAAACCGGAACTAGGACGACCGTTATATATTATAAATGGCTCAAGTGTATGATAATGGGCGATGACATCACTGCCTAACTCTTGCGAGAGCTAGGAGGTTCTCTCCGACTAGCCCATGCACGTAGACGGTTGGATGCATCAATACCATTCCTTGGTAGTAAGTAGGGACAGAGACGAGTCTCGGGGAGTTTCGTGTCACAAACTACGTTAAATTAGTCATGGAATGACGTAAATGAAAAGATAATAACCGGTTTGCGTGATATCATGTTGTGTGTTTCCGTTTTGATATGTGTCTGTGTTGTTAAAATCTTTCTAATGCTTAGAATGTAACCTAACGGTTTTATACCACCTTTGTAGATGCCTTGCATGTTTGGGACGCCGCCGAGTGACTCGGAGGACTGGACAGCCGGCGTTTCGTACATTATAGGACGGGGATGAGGGTTTTGTAGTGCGTTCCGTTGTCGTTTGTACCTTAGTCGTTGTTAGTATGTTGTTTTGAGGAATCGGCTGAGTTTCCACTTTGTATCGTATTCAGTTTTTGTCAAATTGCATTCAATCTATTTGGTTTTGCCTTTTTATTTGTTCCTTGTTGGAAAGATCCGGTGAAATTGTTGTCAGGCTAAGGGTCGGGACCCATTGTGAGGTCTCTGCTCGTAGCGTCCCGATTCCCGCGGATTCTGGGTGTTACAATCGAATCCCTCGCCTCTGTCCCCGTATACCAACATGAATGGATATGATGCATCTTACCGTCTACCTGTTCGAATGGTCGCGGAGAACCTTCCAGTCTCCCCATTTTGGACTGAATAAGTTGTTACCGCCCGGTTATAATACACTTGGGCCAATTAATACACATATGGTCATCCTAGTCCAGATTATGGTTATAAAATATAAAAGACACGCCACCATTACAGTCACGCTAATAGACAGATGGAAGCTAAGTAAGCCCAAGGAACCTACTTGTCACAAGGTAATCCTTCTTTCAACCAACTCTCATATTCCCACAGGATTATACTCCACGCTTGATAAATCAAGGCACATAATCCACCACTATCTATCATACTAGGAGATTCACTTTTAGTCTCAAAAGATTCTCAAAGTTCATATACATCATAACGAAAGAGCTGTTCAGGTAAGGCCCCTTTCTTCCGGTAAGCACGTAAGGCACGCTAGGAAGATGACACATGTCCAAAAAGTTTTTTTTTTCCAGAAAACGAATGAAAATGATGGTGCAAAAATTATAAAGGGATACTGAATAACTTATAAAAGGATAGTTTATGAATTATAATAGAATAGTTCATAACGGTAAGGCGGAAGCTGTCAATGTAGCCCAGAAAGCTGACACATGTAACACCCCAAATTCTCAGAACTCGACGAGCTACTGGTTAAGACCTCACAATGGGTCCCGACCTTGGTTTAACAACAAGTTTACTAGGATCTTACAACAAGGCACAATGTATTTAAAACAAATTTAAAACATAATATTTTGTTGTATGAATGTACACATTAGGCAGCCTTACAAAACATATATATTTATATAACATGCATTACAAAAGGAAGACTTCCCCGTCCCCGTCTAATGAATACGTGGATCCGGCTGACCATCCGTCCCGGATCTCTCTGCAACTATGTATCTCTACAAAGTCTACAACACGGATAAATCGTTAGCTAACAATCTAAATATAACTAGAATAAAGATAGCACAAACACAAACAAAGTAACATAAACACATCTAAGGAAAAATGAACATTCAACATGCTGACACACAATCCGGTTGTTATCAAATGGCTTAGGTGATTCACTTCATCCTGTTTTAAAAGTTGTGGCACGAGAAATCTTAAGATTTCTCGCCTCCATTTCTTATCCAACTGTTGATGGTTTGGCACGGCGTCCCCGCAAACCAAGTATGGACTAGTCCCTAGAGAAAACCCTTAGCGCCCTCGGGCTAACTGAGAAGAATGCCACCGCCGTTACTCTTAGGCCTGATATGTAGGTCAGTCAATAATTAATATCATATACACACATATCGTTCAAACACCACTATCATTATGCACACTCATATCTAAATGCTAGCAAGTAAGCCTAAAGGACTTACCTGAATCAAATCTCAACATTCTTAATCTCAACTCGGTCCGTAACCGTAGAAACTCAATTGCCTGTCATAAGAGGCAAGTGGATAAAAATACATCCCATATTCTTAGAAGTCTATAACTTCTAAGATGTACAATCCCAGCCTAAGATAAAATACTAAAATACCGTCATATGTTAAAATGACCATTTTGTCCCTGGTGTCCAAAACCCTAAAAATATTTTTAGCATATTCGTAGAACTTACTATAAGAGCTCAAGGCAAAGAACGAGTTTGAAGAGGCTGATCGTGTCTCCATGAGTAGATTCGAGTTTCAAGAGTATATGCAGCAAGTATATGAGGTGGTGATAGCGGGTAGATGTACACCGGATTTACCAACAAAAGATGAGGTTGGATATCCGGGTTGCAAACCGAGCCCGACTTGTGGACGTTTGAGTACTTTTCGTTCACACGGACTTCTGGTGAAACGAGGACTTGTTCCAATTGTGGGAAGGCTGGACATGTATGACCACAGTGTCCAAGATCGCCAATGACTTGTTTCACCCGTGGTAGACAGGGTTATAGAGCTGTTTTCTATAAGCAAACTGGAGTGGCATCAGGACAGGGTTTTATTTCTACTAGTGTGACGGGAGGTGGTCAGAAGACACCTTAGCAGCATACGCGGGGCAGAAAAGAGTCCCAGATCACTCGTGTAATATTTGGAATTTTTATTCCGTCTAATTCCGCCGTTGTCGGTTTCCCTTCTATCTAGTATCTCGTCCTTCACAAATTTTATGTAGAATTTAATTCACATAAAATGATAAAATTATATCAAGCTCTAATTCTTATAATTATCTATTATTTTATGTCGAATTTTATTCACATAAAATGATAGATTTATATCAAACCCTAGTTGTTATAATTCATTCTTATCGAGGACTTTAGACGAGATCATGACAAGTTGTGACGAGACCATGACTAAGCTGAGACGAGGACTTGACAAAGCCCGACAAATCTGTGACAAACTCATTCATGGGCCTGACAAGGCCATGACGTGTTTTGACAGATTTTTGACAAGTAATTCAGCCCATTTTTCTAGCATGTTTCAGCCCACTACTCCTACCTTAAGCTCAGCCAGTTTGCTTACCCACAACAGCCCAGCAGTGTGACTTCGAGCCCAGCCTGCAGCAGTCCAGGAGAGGCTGGTTACGAGCCCATTGACAGCCCCTCTAGCCCAACACGTTCAGCTCCCTCCAGCCCAGCGTTCAGCCCTCTCCAGCCAGTGATCTACGTGTGAACAGCCGGCCCTTCTCCTTCCTTCTCTCCTTCATTTAACGGCTGGTGAAGAGCCTTTTGTAACAGTCGGCTTGAACGCAACATTGACACTCCTTTACTCCTAGAGCAACGCTTTTGATTTTCTTCTATCTTCTATCACGCTCAGAACAGTCCTTTGCATCTCCTCTTCCTAATCTCATTCACGCTGCACTTGCCTGGATTCTGAACACATTCAGCAACGTTCCAACCACAGGAAATTGCAAGGAAAAGAGCCAACAGAGGAGAGAACTACAACAGCTGCTCGTCTATCTATATATGGAGCTGCTCGTCTATCTATTTCTGGGGCTGCTCGTTGCAAAAGCCTTGCCAGAAGCCGGAGTAGTGTAAGTGATTTCATTCAGCCCTTCTACACTCAGTTCCTCTCTAAATCTAACTCTCAGTACACACTCCTTCCCAGAAGATAACCAGTTTGGAGGGCTGTTTCGTTCGTGCCCTGTGGTGACAGAAGAAGAGACGGCCACCTTGGAATCAGACCCTCCCACACTAGTGAGACAACTTACCTTCTGCAGTCATCAAAACCTTGGGTAAAGGATCAATCATTCTCCCTTTATCTTGGCTGCAGTTCAATCTTTAAACTATAGATGAAATAGACATGTGTGTACTTAGGTTTTAAAATGTTTTAGTGTGGTGATGAGGAGAGATCGAACTAGAGAAGTGACGAGTAGTAAGAGAGTTGTTGTAGCCTCCTAGAGTGTCCAATTTCTGACCATTAGATAACCTAGTGAAGTAGATCAGATTATTATATAAATGGAAGTGAGAAACTCCCCTTAAAAACCTCAGTTTTGAAAGTAAAAAAGGGTCACCGTTGTGAATCAATGTTAAAACGATTGGTTGAAGATCCACCATTGAATTTTTAATAGATCATAGATAGATATACATAGTTTACCGTGTTAAAATTTGACTAAGTATGGGAACATTTGTAGTGTTGTAGCCAACTTTAAAGATTTTTGTAGGAATAACGATTGAACAGTTTTAAGAAATTGTTTCTCCTATGAGTAGATTAGAGATCATAGATAAGTTAGAAATTTATTTTAGAATTTTTATAAGTTTATTTTAATTTCATATTTAAAGCTGTAGTTGGACTTTAGTGACTTTTCGGGAAATAGAAAATGGGTAGTTTTTATAGTTGTCACCTAAAATCATCCTAGGGAGTAGAATATGATTAGTTAGCCTCAAGTAAGAATTTAAGTACTTTTTATGGGTTTTTGGAAGTCTCGGAACCAAGGGTAAAATAGTCAATTTACCTTAAATAAACACTGTAATAACTTCTGCACATAGAATCGTACATCTTAGGAGTTTTAGACTTCTAAGTATCCAAGGAAAAATGTTGACCCACGTGCCTCCTTTGACAGACAACTGAGTTCCTGCAACTACTGATTTAGTGTTGTTAAGAGAGACGAGATTTAATTCGGTAAGTCCACGGACTTACTTAGTTGGCTTCTTGTATGAGTGTAATGTGTATGAGTGGTGTTTGTTAGTTATGATAAACAACGAAACCGGATTAGGCCGACTTTATTATTTACGTAACTGACCCAAGTGTATGATAACGGGTCGTGACATCATCTGCCTAGCTCTTGCGAGAGTCTAGGAGGTTCCCTGTGACCAGCCCAGTCCGGTAGACGGTTAGATGCATTAGTGCCATTCCGCGTTGGTAAACGGGGACAGGGGCGAGGTTTGGGAATCCCTCGTATCACAAAATAAGTATCATTAGTAATGACGTATCACTTAATTAAAGATAATAAAAAGGAATGAGTGTTACATGCTGAATGCATATGTTGTGTGTTTGTGCTTTTACCGTTATACTTATGCATAGAATGTTAGCTAACGGTTTTATACCGCTTGTAGATGCCTTGTAGGTTAGGGAGGCGATCGAGTGATCCGGCGGTAGTGGGAAGCCGGGGTTCCGTGCATTATAGGACGGGACTGTTATATTTTATTTTATGACTATTGAGACTGATGTTGGTATTTTTGGTTTTTGAGACTTGGTTGTATTGTTTTCAGAATTTGGATTCTTTTTATTTTGCTCATGTTATAAAAATCTTTGTTTTGCCTTTTTATTTGTGCCGTGTTGTAAGGTCCGATGAAGTTGTTGCCAGGATAAGAGCCGGGACCCATTGTAAGGTCCCAGCTCGTAGCATTTTGAGTCCTCTAGGATTCGGGGTGTTACAATATGGTATCAGAGCTCTAGGTTGGCAACAACGGCACTCGCCATCTTCAAAAAAGGCCGAATAAACAAATAAACGGAAACCGCAAGGGTTCCGAGCTTTTAAATTGAAAATTTTGTTTTCCAAACCATGAGCATAAACGGGTTGGGATAGAATGCACGGACCGCCACTACCTCCGCTAAACTCGATAGCATAGTTTAGTGGACTTCTGTCATAACTTGTAATTTTAGTAACTTTGTGACCTTTAGAAGTGACCTAAAGTAATAACATAGTTATGTCCCTATTAGGAACTAAAGTAGTCTTATATTGATCACGTCATTACCAGATGGCACGTACGAGAGCGACAGCTTACGTTGGACGAGGAGAGGGCCGACCTCCCCTTCCTCCCGGAGCTCCAAGACAGGGACGTATGGGCACGCCTCACAGAGGCCGAGGTCGAGGACGTGTCCCTGTTTTTGATCCGCCAGCTCCGTATCAATTGGAGCATCGGAGTATCGAGCTTATGTCCAATAGGTGCAAGAGGCATATAGGGCCGGAGCACCACCTCCAGCACCGCCAGTGCCAACTAGGTCAGCAGAGGTCTCTTAGAGGGTGACTCAGGTGGTAGTTCCACCGGTGGTAGCTGCACCAGTGAGAGTTGTCGAGGATGACCGAGTGAGAGACGAGCTGAGGGTACCGAAACCAGATGAATGGTTGAAGACATTCAACCATCAGCGAGTTCCCACCTTCGGTGGGAACGTTGGACTTGAGGTGGAACATTGGATCAGTCATGTGGAGTCCGCGCTAGAGGCGATTTGCTGCCCTGAGAGTCGTAAGGTGGAGCTGGTTCATACATTGTTTAGGGACCAGGCATAGTACTGGTGGAGGATAGTGAGGGGCGGAGTGTCCCCATTTGAGCAGTTGCAGGGTCTCGTGGGAGAGACCTTTTGTCCTACCTCACTGAAAAGGGACCGAGTGCAGGACTTCTTGGAGGCAGGTTTTGAGGATGTTCCGATAGCTGAGGCTATTAGGAGGTTTCGGTAGGAGCTGTCACTATTGGGTCCTGCTGCACCACCTGTGGACCAGCACGTGTATCTGTTTTCCTGGAGACTGAGAGAGACTACCCGCTCCTATCTAGCAGGATTCCGCTGTGATTCCTTAGCTGATTATCAGGATCAGGCTTCAGCGTATGAGACGGACCGACTGGGGCACCGGAGAGCTATGCAGTCTGGAGGGTCAGACAAGTGACAGAGGACCGGACAAGTCAGCACTGGAGTAGGAGGGTCAGGTCATAGGCGTGGTCAGTCCCAGGGCCGTTCTAGTCACCAGGTGGCACCGCCGATGGGATCTAGAGTACGTCAGTGCTACAACTGTGGGGAGCAGGGACACATTAAGCCGGAGTGTAGGAGGCCACCAGTTACATGTTTTACTTGCGGCTAGCTGGGCCACAGGGCTACCTTCTGCCGACAGGGCAAGGTAGCATCCCAACAAGGGTCCTCACCTGCTGGTACCCCAGGAGGAGGACAGAGGCAGTCTCAATATCAGGCTCGGGGTCAGCAACAACGGGCTCCTGGTCAGGCATATTCACAGGGTTCTGCTCAGGTTCCAGCTAGAGGTAGAGGGCGGGGTGGAGGTACGTCAGAGACTAGGGGTACTCAGGCTCGATTCTTTGAGTTGAGGAGTGCCGTAGAGCCAGCAGTGCCCGCAACCACAGGTATTATCACGATTCATGGCTTTCTAGTCTGAGTACTTTTTGATACGGGTGCGACACACTCTTTCATATCTAATGATTGCATAGATAGGCTGACCTTATATACAGTAGAGGGGGAACCTTTCCTTATAAGGTTACCCGATGGGAGTAGGGTTCGTGGTACTCGGGAGATTCACGATTGTCCTATCCACTTGAGAGGTCGTGACTGGCTAGCCGACTTTCACGTCATGCACATAGTGCATGAGGAAGTCATACTCGGGATGGACTGGATAGACCGCCATAGAGCTGTTTTGGACGTCAGGAGGAGGACAGTGACGGTCACTACGGAGTCTGGGCAGGAGAAAGTCTTTCGAGGGTGGGACCTCAGAAAGATAGGGACATTCATTAGTGCGGTCCGAGCCACAAAGCTCATAGGTCAGGGATGTGAGGCCTTCTGGTGTTACACCCTGAAGGAGGAGACGAGTTCATCATTAGTAGAGACCCTGACAGCTTGTGAGTTCGAGGATGTCTTTGGCGAGCCGCCTAGCTTACCACCACAGAGAAGCATAGATTTTGGGATTGAGTTGGAGCCCGGCACGAGGCCGATCTCCAAGGCTCCATACCGCATGGCACCAGTCGAGATGCTTGAGCTTAAGAAGCAACTCGAGGAATTGGTAGAGAAGGGATTCATCCGACCCAGTGTGTCTCCCTGGGGTGCACCAGTCCTCTTCGTCAGGAAGAAGGACGGATCCATGAGGCTTTGTATCGACTATCGCGAGTTGAACAAAGTCACCGTCAAGAATAAGTTCCCGCTGCCGCGTATTGATGATTTGCTGGATCAGTTACAGGGAGCTACGGTGTTTTCACGTATCGACTTGAGGTCAGGATATCACCAGCTGAGAGTACGGGAAGAGGACATACCGAAGACAGCATTTCGGACCAGATACGGTCATTATGAGTTCGTGGTGATGCCTTTCGGGCTCACCAATGCTCCTGCTGTCTTCATGGAGTTGATGAATGACATCTTCATGGACTTCTTAGATCAGTTTGTGGTAGTTTTCATCGACGACATCTTAGTGTACTCCCGGAGTAGGGAGGAGCACGCCGGACACCTGAGGACGGTGTTGCGGGTTTTACAGGATAGAGAGCTTTATGCTAAGCTCACTAAGTGTGAGTTCTGGATGCCTGAGGTTGCCTTCCTTGGCTACATTGTCTCTGCCGAAGGAGTCAAGGTGGAACCGGCGAAGATAGAGTCAGTTGCATCATGGCCGCCCCCTAAGACGGTCAAGGAGGTACGCAGTTTTCTAGGTCTGGCCGGTTACTACCGTAGGTTTGTGAAGGGTTTTTCTATGATTCCCAGACCACTTACTTCCTTGTTAAGGAAGTCTATCAGATTTGCATGGACCGAGCCCTGTCAGCAGAGTTTTGAGGAGCTGAAGGAGAGATTGACTTCTGCTCTGGTGCTAGCACAGCCAGAGGGCGTTAAGGACTTCGTCGTTTACAGCGATGCATCCAAGCTGGGCTTGGGATGCGTCCTGATGCAGAGGGGTAGGTTTATTGCGTATGCGTCTCGACAACTGAAGACGTATGAGGAGAATTACCCTACTCACGACCTTGAGCTAGCTGCAGTTATTCATGCCTTGAAGATCTGGCGTCATTACCTCTACGGGGCCACCTGTCAGATCTTCACAGACCACAAGAGTCTGAAGTACATATTCACTCAGTGGGAGTTGAATAACCGCCAAAGGAGATGGCTAGAGCTAATTAAGGACTTTGACTTAGAGATCCTTTATCATCCGGGGAAGGCGAATGTGGTCGCTGATGCCCTTAGTAGGAGGACACCTCGCGAGGCTGCGATTGCTAGATTGACTGTTCAGACCCAGTTGCAAAGAGATTTGATTTGGTTGGAGGTAGACATCCGGTTTCCCGATACTGACGGGTATTTGTCAGCATTAGAGGTTTCACCGGATCTGATGGAAGAGATCCAGCAGAAAGAGGAGGGTTGTCCAGCACTGACGAGGATCAGGGAGAGAATGTCCAGAGGGGAGGCACCACAGTTTGTGGTGGGTGCAGATGGGATTTTGAGGCGCCAGGAGCGCATATGTGTACCCTCTGATAGAGAGTTGAGGCAGCGTATATTGTAGGAGGCCCATTCTACACCTTACTCCGTCCACCCCGGCGCGAGTAAGATGTATCAGGATATACGACGATCTTGTTGGTGGGGCGGGCTCAAGCCCGACGTGGCTAGATATGTAGCCTAGTGTGCTACCTGTCAGCTGGTCAAGATTGAGCACCACAGGCCTTGAGGAGAGCTCCAACCACTTCTGGTTCCACAGTGGAAGTGGGAGGACATTTCCATGGACTTCGTTACTGGCCTGAGGTTGAGTAGAGGCTTTGATGCGATATGGATTGTAGTGGATCGATTGACGAAGACGGCACTATTCATTCCTATTAAGGAAACGTGGCCGGTGTCTCGTTTAGCCGAGGAGTTTACCCGACAGATTGTGAGGTTCTACGGAGTGCCGAGGACGATCATTTCAGATAGGGATGGGCGTTTTACCTCGAGGTTCTGGCAGCAGGTACACGCCGCCTTAGGGACGAGCTTACAGTTCACCACGGCATACCATCCTCAGTCGGACGGGCAGTTTGAGAGGACTATTCAGACCCTTGAGGACATGTTAAGGGCGTGTGTGCTTGATTGGGGGCAGGTATGGCCCGACCACCTCCCTTTGGTGGAGTTTTCTTATAACAATAGTTGGCACGCGACTATTGGGATGGCTCCTTACGAGGCACTATATGGGCGGAGGTGTCGTACACCTTTGTGTTGGGATGAGCCTGGGAGGATGAGTGGGGTAGCGCCCGAGCAGGTCCAGGATGAGATGGCTCGGGTAGCATTGATGCGAGAGCGGATGTTGACCGCACAGAACCGTCATAGATCTTATGCTGATAAGAGACGCAGGCCTTTGGAGTTCAGGGTTGGCTTCCCAAGTATGGTTGAAGGTGTCAGCGACGAGGGGTGTTCGACGCTTTGGCATTAAAGGGAAGTTGAGTCCCCGATATGTCGGGCCCTTTGAGATCCTAGAGCGGATAGGAGAGGTGGCTTATAGATTGGCATTGCCACCCCGATTGGAGGGAGTCCATCCAGTTTTCCATGTATCTCAGTTGAGAGAATATGTGCATGACCCGAGACACATAGTGAGCCATGACGACCTAGTGGTTGAGCCGGATCATACATTTCCCGAGCACCCGATCGCAGTTTTGGAGAGAGGTATGAAACGCCTTCGATCGAAAGTAATACCCATGTTGAGAGTATAGTGGTCGAGACGAGGAATTGACGAGGCCACTTGGGAGACGGAGGATAGTATCCGGCGGAACTATCCCGAGTTTTATGCGGATCTAGAGACGTCTATAGGACTGTCAGGTAGTTCTACATCCTTGTTTGGTTACTCTTAGTGATTGTATGTGTGATATGTTTGATGTGCTTGTGTGTGAACCATATGTGTCTTGATGTGGTAACTTGTTGGTCATAGGGCTCACTTACGTTTCATGATCTTGGGAACTACCCTAAGTTTCGGGACGAAACTTATTTTTTAGGGTTATTTGTGGAAGTCTTTTAATTAAGTACCTTGGCCTAAGTTTCAGGACGAAACTTATTTTAAGGGGGTACTGATGTAATATCCGAAATGTTTATTTCGTCTAATGCCGCCGTTGACGGTTTCCCTTTCTATCTAGTATCTCGTCCTTCACAAATTTCATTATTTTATGTAGAATTTAATTCACATAAAATGATAAAATTATATCAAGCTCTAATTCTTATAATTATCTATTATTTTATGTAGAATTTTATTCACATAAAATGATAGATTTATATCAAACCCTAGTTGTTATAATTCATTCTTATCGAGGACTTTAGACGAGATCATGACAAGTTGTGACGAGACCATGACTAAGCTGAGACGAGGCCTTGAAAAAGCCCGACAAATCTGTGACAAACTCATTCATGGGCCTGACAAGGCCATGACGAGTTTTGACAGATTTTTGGCAAGCAATTCAGCCCATTTTTCTAGCATGTTTCAGCCCACTACTCCTACCTTAAGCTCAGCCAGTTTTCTTACCCACAACAGCCCAGCAGTGTGACTTCGATCCCAGCCTGCAGCAGTCCAGGAGAGGCTGGTTACGAGCCCATTGACAGCCCTTCCAGCCCAACACGTTCAGCTCCCTCCAGCCCAGCGTTCAACCCTCTCCAGCTAGTGATCTACGTGTGAACAGCCGGCCCTTCTCCTTCCTTCTCTCCTTCATTTAACGGCTGCTGAAGAGCCTTCTGTAACAGCCGGCTTTAACGCAGCATTGACACTCCTTTACTCCTAGAGCAACGCTTTTGATTTTCTTCTATCTTCTGTCACGCTCAGAACAGTCCTTTGCATCGCCTCTTCCTAATCTCATTCACGCTGCACTTGCCTGGATTCTGCACACATTCAGCAACGTTCCAACCACAGGAAATTGCAAGGAAAAGAGCCAACAGAGGAGAGAACTACAACAGCTGCTCGTCTATCTATATATGGAGCTGCTCGTCTATCTATTTCTGGGGCTGCTCGTTGTAAAAGCCTTGCCAGAAGCCGGAGTAGTGTAAGTGATTTCATTCAGCCCTTCTACACTCAGTTCCTCTCTAAATCTAACTCTCAGTACACACTCCTTCCCAGAAGATAACCAGTTTGGAGGGCTATTTCGTTCGTGCCCTGTGGTGACAGAAGAAGAGACGGCCACCTTGGAATCGGACCCTCCCACACTAGTGAAACAACTTACCTTCTGCAGTCATCAAAACCTTGGGTAAAGGATCAATCATTCTCCCTTTATCTTGGCTGCAGTTCAATCTTTAAACTATAGATGAAATAGACATGTGTGTACTTAGGTTTTAAAATGTTTTAGTGTGGTGATGAGGAGAGATCGAACTAGAGAAGTGACGAGTAGAAAGAGAGATGTTGTAGCCTCCTAGAGTGTCCAATTTCTGACCATTAGATAACCTAGTGAAGTAGATCAGATTATTATATAAATGGAAGTGAGAAACTCCCCTTAAAAACCTCAGTTTTGAAAGTAAAAAAGGGTCACGGTTGTGAATCAATGTTAAAACGATTGGTTGAAGATCCACCATTGAATTTTTAATAGATCATAGATAGATATACATAGTTTACCGTGTTAAAATTTGACCAAGTATGGGAACATTTGTAGTGTTGTAGCCAACTTTAAAGATTTTTGTAGGAATAACGATTGAACAGTTTTAAGAAATTGTTTCTCCTATGAGTAGATTAGAGATCATAGATAAGTTAGAAATTTATTTTAGAATTTTTATAAGTTTATTTCAATTTCATATTTAAAGCTGTAGTTGGACTTTAGTGACTTTTCGGGAAATAGAAAATGGGTAGTTTTTATAGTTGTCACCTGTAATCATCCTAGGGAGTAGAATATGATTAGTTAGCCTCAAGTAAGAATTTAAGTACTTTTTACGGGTTTTTGGAAGTTGTTCGCCCCTAGAGGTGTGTGCAAATAAGCTTTAAATTTATAAAACTAGAATCAAGCAAGCGAACCCGCAGTGTACGGATCGACGTAGTTAAGCAAGAATTCCAGAGTATCGAACACAGGGATTTGGGTGGAGCGAATTCAATTGCAAGTTATCAAGCAGGTAAATATGGGAGTTTTGCAGATATTGGGAAAACAACAATCCTAAAGATCCAAGTATCCAGCTGTGGCAACCGATTCAAGATATACTTAATGATATAAAGACAGAGTTGAGATATGCAAAGGTATACTAATGTAAGGTAATCGTAATGTTGAGGTTCCGAAAACCTTATGTAACTCACCTAAAATACACTCCCTATACAGGTTGTTGAGGCTCAATATAGATAAGGTTCTAAAGACGAGGATTAGTATCAAATACCCAAACTTATAATCTAAAGATCAAGACTAACTAATCCGATTGAGGTTGTTGAGGCTCACAATCGAGGTAGAGGTTGTTGAGGTTTCACTACCACCTAGAAGAGACAAGTCTAAACTAAGTTAAAGCAAATCTTTAACTTTAGATTAAAGTAAAAGCAGGTTCGTAGACTTAAGGGAAATCACGGTTAGTTCTTGAGGTTCCACGGCCGTGGACTCAAGAACAGGCCGTAATTTAGGGTTGTCGGCGACAATTCTCTAACTCTCAGGGTCTAATCTGTTTGCGATCGATCTATCATCACCTATGCCACAACTATCAACCCTTCACCTTAGAATTGTTAAGGGTTTTTAGCCAATAACAGTCATATTGATGTCAATTCAAGAATTAAAAGATAAAAGATGGGAACTTTCAAGAACTATCAATAATCTTCAAATGAATCTCAGAATCACAGCCAAGAACAAGTGTTTATCAAAAGATTCAAAACGGAGTAAACAATCACAATCTTAGGAAAGAAAAGAAACGGGATGTCAATCCGATCCTAAATCAAACCTAAGCAAGAAGAGGGATCTTCTTGCAAAACCCACCAAGAACTTCGATCTTCCACAAACACGAAGATCACAAACAGCAACTCTCCAATACGAACTTTGATCTTCAATGAGATCTCCAAATTACCTCTAAGATGAGGGTTTGTGCGTTGCTAAACGTGGATTGTAAGCGTACGTTTGCCGCTAAGCGAGGGTTGAAAAGGTCGTAAGCGAGGTGACGGAATCTTGCTTCATCCGTCTTTTTATAATGCAGGGCAAAGTGTCGGCCCGGCCCAATCTTCAAAAGATCATGGCTTCGAAACATGGCGAAAAGATTCGCCAAGATCACGGTCGTGGAAGATTCCACGACCGTAATTTAGGGCGTGGAAACAATTACGGTTAGTTCCACGGCCGCAGAATCCCCTGGAATGAACATCGAATTCTGACTCTGAATCCACGGCCGTAATTCTGAACGTGGTTTGTGATACGGCCGTAATTTAGGGCGTAATTTAGGGCAAGAACGTGATTCTTCCCTAACTTGTGCATTCTTCAAACTAAGACTCCAAATTGCTTCCAAAGAGTGTCCTCAATCTATGGACATATCAACTCAATTCTCCTTTGCTCGTTTCCGTTCGGAAATAGCTCCAAATCACCTATAATCAACATAGAACTAGTGTAGACATCCATATCGACAATATAGGTAATACTAGCTCTCATATGCACAAAGTTCAATCAAAGACTATCAATATGAATCAAATACGATTAGAAAACGTGCCTAAAATACCACAATATTTCATGAACAAATAACCCCATACTTAGCACTTGCTTGTCCCTAAGCAAGGTCTTTCAAAAAGCTTTAAACAAGAGTTAGGATGAAATATGTGTACCTTCTTTTGGATGAATGTGACTTCTAAAGAATAGATCATTCTCAAACCTTGCTTCAATCGTTTTTCAAACTTTCACACACTTAATTAGAGAGTAAAAGGCAAAGAAAACTCATGAATAAATTTAACTTCCAAACAAGTATTATAACCTTCAAATATTATCAAAATCAATCATAAGAAGCTTCAATTTAGATCACCAAGCCCTATAACATTCTTTTGATCTTAAGGACTTTCAAAGAAAAGGTCTAGAGTATGGAAGGGAAGGGAAAACTTTAAGGGAGAGTGGTGCATAAATCCGGGAAAGTGGACAACTACCTTCTTCTTCTTTTGCGGTTTCCGCAACACTTCACTTAGAGCTTCGTTCTCTTCTTTTCATTTTTCGACTTTACTTTTGGAGTTATGGGTAGAGGTGCACAAAAACCGAAGCCTAGGAGATTGGCGTTTCTCAAAATTATAAGAGATGCCTCAAACCCTTAGCGCACATACCATAATCCGCTAGGAATATCGCTCAATCCGACTTTGGCAAGACACAAACACCCGGCTATGTGAATGGTGCCGAGTTACTCATCGTCATGATTGACTTCCCCAAACCTATAATTTCTTTCTATTCAATTGATTGCAAATAATTGCTCTCATGGCCCTCCCACATCAAACATGCCTTTTTCTCTTTCACTTTTCCAAGTTTCCGGATGGGTAAAGGAGGCTAATATTTCAATGAGGAGTTAGATGATCAAAGAAAGAGGAAAGAAAGTATCGAATTGCCTTAATCATTTCAACAAGAAGTATAGGAACTTATAATGTGATTTCAACTTCAATTTCTCAACATGATTTAGGTAACGTTTTCACATTATAAAACTTGCAAAAGAGGTAGAATTCATTCATTCAATTTCTTTTCGAATTACAATCCTTTTAAGCATGCAATTGTTATCAAACTCAATTCGCAAGTAGTGATTATCATGGAAATCATATCGATTCATTAGAAGCTCAAAATTTTCAAAATTTTTCAATTTTTATGGGTTTTTAAAGTTCTTTTTCATGCAATGCAAGAATGAAACGTGTAACATATAATGAACATGCAATGATAGTCTCGGAATGAAAGCAACATATAGAGTAGAGTTATTACAAACATTTAGTACATCCCACCCCATACTTAGGACGAACATTGTCCCTAATGTTCAAAAGAAAGAACAAAAGAAAGAAAAGAAAAAGAAACTCACAAGTGGTGGCGGGAATGTCTAAATCAAACGAGCGGTCCGGTCATCAATCACTGCGGCGCCGGTGGAGGTGGGAATGGAGAGAAACTCGGATCATAGAACCGCCCAAACTGCTGGCGGTAGACGTCCCTCATCATGTGGTCAAGGTCGTCTAAGCGTCCGTCTCTAGCATCCGCCCGGATCTCTAATGCTCCGACTCTCTCTGAAAGTCCGGTAGCCCAATCCGGCATCCTCTCATACCATCCCGGGGCGTGATCATACCATGAGGGGGCATCGGCTGGTGCTGGTGCTGGTGCTGGTGGTGGTGGTGCTGGCTGTGTCGTGGACCAAGGAGGAGGTGTGCTGTACCAAGTGGGAGGTGTAGTCATCCACGTGGGCCTCTCACTCACGCTGGCGCGGCGAGATGACGAGCCTGAAGCTCTAGCTGGACGTGGAGAGCGCCTAGGTACATCCGGGACCGCCTCCGGCTGATCCGGAAACGTGCCGAACTCCTGCTCCGCTCCTCCACCACTCTCGTACTGCTCTCCCATGTCCTCCTCATCCTCAACCGGTGGTGGGACAAAAGGGGGAGCTACAAGCCTGTTCGCATGCATCGTAGCGAACGTCTCCTTCCAATTGTGGCGTCCCGCCACAATGGAATACTCTGGCAGCCACTCAATACCCCTGCCTGTCCTACTCTCCCAGGGCATGCCCGCATAAGGCGGACCTCTATGTGTGGGGAAGATGAGTCCCCTAACCATGAATGCATGTAATCCTAGAGGTACGGCGGGTATGCGGGTGCAAGCTGAAAAATCTACACCAAAGCTCCTAGCAATGTGGGTCACTATCCCACCATATCCAATGTTCCCTCTCGATTTGTTCTTGAGTTTACTCATCGTCGCCGCCAAAAGAGTAGCACAATCTGCGCGGCATCCATAAAGCATGGCGTAAAGAAGGAATAGCTCATCCGTCTTGATCTTTTGGGGCGTCTCCGTCCTAGGAAAGAGACACTCCGAAAGAACACGGTGAGCTATCTTCAAGGCTAGATGGTACATCAATCTAGCCTTGGTATCAGTTGGTTGCCAACGGTCCTCGTCGGCATAAATCATGGCCACTTCCGCCCAAAAATCCTTGGCGGAAATGCCTCTAGGAAGTCGACCGTTGTAGGTCTCATGGAACCCGAAAATGGTCCCGAACTCAACAATGCTCAAGTGGTAGTCTCGATCCATAAGACGGAAGGAGACGGTCCTATCTACTGGGCTGTGCTCAAAGGACGTCACAACCTCTCGGGTAATCTCCTCGTAAGCGTCTTCACGAATGTTCGTGAAGATAAGCAATCCGGCTCTATCCAAGAGCCATGTAAGGTCATCTACTATGTTGAGAGGATGTAGATCCTCCAACAACAAGTACCTAGGGCCAATCACTGCCCTCTTTTCTATCCTTTCAAATGCAGCTAGGTGGTTTTCGTGTATGGTTGGGATGCTAGGGTGAGGGGGTGAAGATGGAGGTGAAGGTGAGGATGGTGGTGAGGGAGATGGGGGTGGTGGTGCCCTAGAGGTGGAGGGGTTGCCCTTCCTTTTCTTATTTTGCTCCCCTTTCTTTTCCTTAATCCTTCCCGACACTCTCCTTACGAAATCCATTTTCAGCAAAAATCACGGTCTGTTCTATAGAAACCACGGCCGTGGAACCTCCAAAGACCGTGATTCGTCACAGAATCTCGTGAATCTCAGCAAATTCACCAAATATCACCACAACAAGCAGTCCTAATCTAATTCCTTCCAATCTTTGTCAGTTCTTCCAAAAAATCTATAGCAAAAACGAACCAAATCCGCGAGAATCGAAGAGAAAGAAATAACCTCTTTTTCGGATTGAAAAATCCAAAATGCGCTTTGTTGATCGATTTCCACTCGATTTGTTGCTTGGATCTTGTTCGTGGTTGGATTTGCTGCAGTTTAGAGCGAAGAATCGTTGAAAACGATTAGAGAATGAAGAATTGGGAGAGGCTGCGGGTTTTCGGTATTTAGGTCGTGGAAATGGGGGAAGAATTGTGGTGGTTTTGTGATGAAGTGTGGCTTTTATACTCGCAGGCAAAATTTCAAAAATCACGGTCTGTCGGGGCATTCCACGGCCGTGGAAATGTACGGACCCGTGGTTTTGGTGATTTTTCACAGGCTTTTGAGAATTACGGCCACTGTAGCTATGACGACCGTAATTTAGACCGTGGAACCTTCTGTAAAGCTTCAAAGTCCAAATTTCGTCACTTCTCTTCGACATTATCCCTCCTTTCTCCTTTTCCATCGATCCTACAACCAAAAACACGAACATACCGGAAGAAATCGAGGCAAAATAAAGTGAAAACGTCTATTCTAAACTAATCTATGAATCGAAGACAAAACGAGAATGCAATACCTTGGGTTGCCTCCCAAGAAGCGCTTTGTTTAAGGTCCGTAGCTAGACCAATCTCGCACTTATTCGAGTGCGGTAGGTGCAAACTCCTCAGCTTGGAGTTCCGGCGAGTACTTCTTGAGTCGTTGGCCGTTCACCTTAAAACTTCCACTAGCTTCACCCCATACTTCAACTGCACCATGGGGGAAAATACGCTTAATTAGAAAAGGTCCAGTCCAACGAGATTTTAACTTACCTGGAAAGAGGCGAAGTCTCGAATTGAAGAGGAGAACTTGATCTCCTTCCTTGAAGTCCTTTGGAATGATATGCTTATCATGCCAACGCTTTGCTCTTTCCTTGTAGATCTTAGCGTTTTCATAGGCGTTCAAACGGAGTTCATCCAGCTTGTTGATGTCTAGGAGACGCTTCTCTCCCGCTTCCTTCATGCCGAAATTCAGCCATTTGATAGCCCAAAACACTTTGTGCTCTTGCTCTACCGGCAAATGACAAGACTTCCCATACACAAGGTTGTATGGTGTGGTTCCTATGGGAGTCTTGTATGCGGTCCGGTATGCCCATAATGCGTCATCTAGCTTCAAGGACCAATCCTTCCTAGTCCTTGAAACCGTCTTCTCTAGAATTCCCTTGATCTCCCTATTTGAGATCTCGACTTGTCCACTCGTTTGTGGATGGTAAGGAGTGGCGATCTTGTGAGTAACCCCATACTTGGTTAGAAGAGCTTCAAAGCGACGGGCTATGAAGTGAGAACCCCCATCACTAATGATCGTCCTTGGTGTCCCGAATCGCGGAAAAATGGTCTTGTTGAAGAACTTAACCACCACCATGGCATCATTTGTGGGAGAGGCAATTGCTTCTACCCATCTAGAAACGTAGTCTACCGCCAATAATATGTATTGGTTTCCACAAGAAGAAGGGAATGGTCCCATGAAATCGACTCCCCAAACGTCGAAAATCTCCACCTCTTGGATGTTGTTGAGGGGCATCTCGTTCCTTCTAGAGATATTGCATGTTCTTTGACAAGCATCGCAACAAGAAACAAAGGATTGCACATCTTTAAATAAAGTAGGCCAATAGAATCCAGATTGCAATACCTTTGCGCTAGTTTTATTAGAACTAGCGTGTCCTCCACAAGGTAGTGAATGACAATGGCGGATGACACTTTGCATCTCATCTTCTGGCACACATCGCCGGATGATGCCATCCGGACCTCTCTTAAAGAGGAGAGGCTCGTTCCAATGGTATTCCCGGACGTCCTTGAAGAACTTCTTCCTTTGTGCGTATGACAGTCTGGGTGGTATCTCCTGGCAAACCAAATAGTTAACAAAATCAGCAAACCATGGTTCGTTACCTTTGGAGACTACCTTGATACACTCCTCTATGATATGTAGGTGTTCATCCGGAAAGGAGTCATCAATGGGTAAATGGTCGTCCTCTAGATGTGTTAGACGACTCAAATGATCCGCAACAGAATTTTCTGAGCCTTTCTTGTCGCGGATCTCAAGATCGAATTCTTGTAGGAGAAGAATCCATCTAATCAGCCTTGGCTTCGCATCTTTCTTTGCAAGGAGGTATCGGATCGCAGCATGATCCGTGTAGACAATCACCTTTGCACCTACAAGATAAGAGCGAAACTTGTCAATAGCGTAGACAATGGCTAGAAACTCTTTTTCCGTAGTGGCGTAGTTGAGCTGGGCTTCGTCTAGCGTCTTGCTAGCGTAGTATATGGCGTGGGTTCGTCCTTCCTTTCGTTGCCCAAGAACAGCTCCAATGGCTACGTCACTAGCATCGCACATAATCTCGAAGGGAAGAGTCCAATCCGGAGGTTGGATGATAGGTGCTGAAATTAGAGCTTGCCGAATGGTGTTAAATGCGTCCAAACATTCCTGCGAAAACTCAAAAACCGCATCCTTCATCAATAGATTAGTGAGAGGTTTTGATATCTTAGAAAAGTCCTGAATGAAACGTCTATAGAATCCAGCATGTCCTAGGAAACTTCTTACTCCCTTCACCGAAATTGGGGGAGGAAGTTTCTCTATGGTCTCTATCTTAGCCTTGTCTACCTCTATCCCTCTACTAGAGACTAAGTGACCTAACACGATTCCTTCCTTAACCATGAATTGACACTTCTCCCAATTAAGAACTAGGTTAGTGTCTTCACATCTTTGCAAAACAAGAGAAAGGTTAGAAAGACAATCGTTAAAAGAGGAACCGTAAACGGAGAAGTCGTCCATGAAGACTTCCATGATTTCCTCTACATATTCGGAGAAGATGGCCATCATGCACCGTTGAAAGGTGGCTGGGGCATTGCAAAGCCCGAACGGCATTCTCCTATAAGCGAACGTACCCCAAGGGCACGTGAATGTGGTCTTCTCTTGATCATCCGGATGTATCGGAATCTGAAAGAAGCCACTATAACCGTCAAGGTAGCAAAAGTATGAATGTTGTGCTAACCTTTCAAGCATCTGATCGATGAATGGCAATGGAAAGTGATCCTTCCGCGTTGCATTGTTGAGCTTGCGGTAGTCTATACACATTCGCCATCCAGTTACGGTTCGGGTAGGAATGAGTTCGTTGTTCTTATTGGTGATGACCGTCATTCCTCCCTTCTTCGGAACTACTTGAACTGGGCTCACCCACTTGCTATCGGAGATAGGATAGATGATACCTGCATCAAGAAGTTTAAGAATTTCCTTCTTGACAACCTCCTTCATGGTCGGATTCAACCGCCTTTGAGGTTGTCTTGAAGTTCTAAAGTCCTCCTCCATTAGTATCTTATGCATGCATAGGGAGGGTTTAATTCCTACTAAGTCCTCAATAGTATAGCCTATGGCTTTTCTATGTTTCCTAAGGACAATCATGAGCTGTTCGTGTTCATCTATGCTTAATTCGGAACTAACGATAACTGGGAAGGTGGAATTAGATCCAAGAAAAGCGTACCTTAGATGAGTAGGAAGTGGTTTGAGTTCCATTGCTTTCGGAGCTTCCAATGATCCTTGAGGAGCTTCCGATGTTTCCTTAGAAGTTTCTAAGGATGTTGAATGGTTTGGAGAAGAATTAGAAGAAGTTGAAGAAGTATGCCGATCGCCCTCTTCCACGGTCGAAATTACGGTTTCCTCTGGTGTTCCACGGCCGTAATATCCTCTGGAATGGAGGTTGATTTTGGTCGTGGAATCCACGGTCGTGGAATACAGAGTATGACCGTGGATTCTAGTATTCTCAGCCTCATCGTGGAGTTTCTCAAACTCCACTTCATGCATCTCTTCTTGTGCTCCTAAGGCTTTAATTTCCTCTTTGCACTCTTCTTCTTCTCCTACATCGGTTAGACTCATAGTAATAACCTTTTGTAAAGGATCGTTAAAGAGAATCGCACTTACCTCCTCCCTAGATAAACCTTCTTCGTCTTGGACATTGTAAATATCCTCATCAAAGATTGGCTCCTTCACTAGAGTGGAAAGAACGAACTCTACTTTCTCTTCCCCAATATCAAAAGCGAGTCTCCCATTCTTGCAATCGACCATGCAGCCGGAAGTTGCAAGAAACGGCCTTCCGAGTATGATCGGGACCGGACTATCTGCAGGAATGTCAAGTACGACAAAATCAATGGGGACAAAGAACTTGCCTAGCTTGACCGGGACGTCTTCTACAATGCCGACGGGACGAGTAATGGATCGATCCGCCATGTATAACGTCATCTTCACCGGTTTAGGGTCGCCTAAACCGATTTTCCTGCACAATGCAAGTGGTATGATGCTCACACTTGCTCCCAAGTCACATAAAGCGTCATATGTGACCTCTCCCACTCCAATGGGAATGCAAAATGACCCCGGATCTTTCAGCTTTGGGGGCATTTTCTCCTTCATAGTCTTGATGAGATCCGAAGAATCCGAACTCATCTTGACTTCACCGAAATCTTCTAGCTTCCTCTTGTTAGAGAGAAGCTCCTTCAAGAACTTGCCATAAGCCGGCATACCTACAATAGCATCAATGAAAGGTATATTAATATGCAGCTTGCTCATGAGTTCTATAAACTTACCAAATTGTTTATCTAGGCGCGCTCGCGCTCTAGATTGAGGGAACGGTAGGGGTGGTTTGAAAGCTGGAGGAGGAACATAGACGTCTTCCTTCTCCTTCCCCTTTTCTTTGTCCTTCTCTACGGGGACTTCAACGAACGTAGGCTGCGGATTGGTGGTAGTCACTCCGCTCCTAGTTGTAATCGCCATTACCCTTCCCTTAGGGTTGTCCTCCGTCTTTCCTGGAAGTTTCCCTTGATTTCTAGGAACTTCCTCCGCATGATCGAACATTTGGTTTTCTAAAACCTTTTGAGCTTTGTCAATCTTAGAAACTCGATCATCAACCTTAATGAGGCGGTTCTCCATCCCTTGAAGCTTTCCCAAGATCGTTTCCAACATGGGATCCGGCTTCTCCTTTCCCGTATTGTTTTCTCCATTAGATGATTGCCCCTGGCTTTTCAAAGGAGTAGAGGAAGAGGAGGGTGGAGTTAGCGGATTGGAATTGGAAGGATAGGAGTTACCGGAATTTTGTTGATTGGAGCGCCAATTGTTGTTGTTTGAACCCCGATTGTTGTTCCAATTGTTGTTGTTCCGGTTGTTGTTGTTTCCATTCCAATTGCTATTCCGGTTATTGTTCCGGTTATTGTTGTTGCGGTTGGTGTTATCACCGCCGTTGTTGTTGCCCAAATAGCCAACATCCTTCTCTTGTTGCTTTGGGAAGTTGGTCTTGATAGTCTCCTTCAACTCTTTGATCTCATTGTTGAGGGAGAAAATCTGATTTTGAGCTTCATGTGTGAGCTTTGCTCCTTGCTCCACACGATTTCCCTCCACTTTCCGGTGGGAATACTTCTCTATGACTCTTGCTTGCTTCTCAATGAAGTCCCAAGCGTCATCTTCTCTCATGTCCATGAACGTTCCACATGAGAGGGATTGGAGGTTGAATTGCGTTCCCGCATCCAGCCCCTTGTAGTAAATCTCCAGCAAGGCAAGCTTGGATATGCCATGATGAGGGCAATCCAAGAGCAAATCCTGAAACCTTTCCCAAGATTGAAACAAACTTTCGTTAGGTTTCATAGAAAAAGCATTAATCTTACCTCTAAGTTCCGCCGTTTTGGAAGGCGGAAAGAATTTGGTGAGAAACTCTGCGGAAAGGTCTTCCCACGTGTCTAGTTTCCCATTAGGAAGAGCTTGATACCAAGATAACGCTTTCCCTTTCAAGGAGAAAAAGAAAGGTTTAAGCTTGTAGCTGTTGGTAGTAGCGCTCTTCGGTCTCATCGTCTCCATCATACACTCAAAGTTTTGCAAGTGTTGGTGTGGAGATTCAGCGCTTGTACCGCCAAACTGACTTTGGCGAACAAGAGTGATAACTTGAGGGTTGAAGCTAAACCCTTGTACATCTTCAGCATCAAAATTCACACCCAAGCGGCGTGGTTATTGTGTTGGATCCATTCGCTGGCCAAGAGTTCTCGGCTCATTATCCACACGTTCGACCCTCGCATTCCTAGGTGGAATGCGACGATTAGCAGCTCCTTGTGGATTGAAAGGATTTATATTGATCGTGGGATCAATCTCTTCTAACGGTGGCATGGAAGAATCACTATCATCGGCGGATGAGTGGTTTCTCCTTCTAGACCTTGATCTCCTTCTCGAGGACTTCTTGCCCACCTTATCTTCAAGGTCGCTCATCTTTATCCTCATTTGGACGATCATGTCTTGTAGACCGTTGACTTGAGATTGATGACGATCCATCTCATCCTGGCGGAGAGTCTCATTCCATCGGAGTTGAGCTTCCTTCTCCGCCAACTCCGTTTGAAGATCGCGTTCGTTCTCTTCAGCCATCCTCTTTTCCTTGCGCTTTTGCCTCAAGGTTTTCTCTAGCTCTTGATCAAGAGGTAAGAGATCTTCGGTGTTCCTAGACCTGCGCATGCACTCAAAGAAAAATCAAATAACGAGAGCAAGCTCCCAAGCTTGACAACCGGCTACCGGATTCGGACGAAGCCAAATCCCCGGCAACGGCGCCAAAAACTTGTTCGCCCCTAGAGGTGTGTGCAAATAAGCTTTAAATTTATAAAACTAGAATCAAGCAAGCGAACCCGCAGTGTACGGATCGACGTAGTTAAGCAAGAATTCCAAAGTATCGAACACAGGGATTTGGGTGGAGCGAATTCAATTGCAAGTTATCAAGCAGGTAAATATGGGAGTTTTACAGATATTGGGAAAACAACAATCCTAAAGATCCAAGTATCCAGCTGTGGCAATCGATTCAAGATATACTTAATGATATAAAGACAGAGTTGAGATATGCAAAGGTATACTAATGTAAGGTAATCGTACAGTTGAGGTTCCGAAAACCTTATGTAACTCACCTAAAAGACACTCCCTATACAGGTTGTTGAGGCTCAATATAGATAAGGTTCTAAAGACGAGGATTAGTATCAAATACCCAAACTTATAATCTAAAGATCAAGACTAACTAATCCGATTGAGGTTGTTGAGGCTCACAATCGAGGTAGAGGTTGTTGAGGCTTCACTACCACCTAGAAAAGACAAGTCTAAACTAAGTTAAAGCAAATCTTTAACTTTAGATTAAATTAAAAGCAGGTTCGTAGACTTAAGGGAAATCACGGTTAGTTCTTGAGGTTCCACGGCCGTGGACTCAAGAACAGGCCGTAATTTAGGGTTGTTGGCGACAATTCTCTAACTCTCAGGGTCTAATCTGTTTGCGATCGATCTATCATCACCTATGCCACAACTATCAACCCTTCACCTTAGAATTGTTAAGGGTTTTTAGCCAATAACAGTCATATTGATGTCAATTCAAGAATTAAAAGATAAAAGATGGGAACTTTCAAGAACTATCAATAATCTTCAAATGAATCTCAGAATCACAGCCAAGAACAAGTGTTTATCAAAAGATTCAAAACGGAGTAAACAATCACAATCTTAGGAAAGAAAAGAAACGGGATGTCAATCCGATCCTAAATCAAACCTAAGCAAGAAGAGGGATCTTCTTGCAAAACCCTCCAAGAACTTCGATCTTCCACAAACACGAAGATCACAAACAGCAACTCTCCAATACGAACTTTGATCTTCAATGAGATCTCCAAATTACCTCTAAGATGAGGGTTTGTGCGTTGCTAAACGTGGATTGTAAGCGTACGTTTGCCGCTAAGCGAGGGTTGAAAAGGTCGTAAGCGAGGTGACGGAATCTTGCTTCATCCGTCTTTTTATAATGCAGGGCAAAGTGTCGGCCCGGCCCAATCTTCAAAAGATCATGGCTTCGAAACATGGCGAAAAGATTCGCCAAGATCACGGTCGTGGAAGATTCCACGACCGTAATTTAGGGCGTGGAAACAATTACGGTTAGTTCCACGGCCGCAGAATCCCCTGGAATGAACATCGAATTCTGACTCTGAATCCACGGCCGTAATTCTGAACGTGGTTTGTGATACGGCCGTAATTTAGGGCGTAATTTAGGGCAAGAACGTGATTCTTCCCTAACTCGTGCATTCTTCAAACTAAGACTCCAAATTGCTTCCAAAGAGTGTCCTCAATCTATGGACATATCAACTCAATTCTCCTTTGCTCGTTTCCGTTCGGAAATAGCTCCAAATCACCTATAATCAACATAGAACTAGTGTAGACATCCATATCGACAATATAGGTAATACTAGCTCTCATATGCACAAAGTTCAATCAAAGACTATCAATATGAATCAAATACGATTAGAAAACGTGCCTAAAATACCACAATATTTCATGCTAACAGAAGTCTCGGAACCAAGGGTAAAATAGTCAATTTACCTTAAATAAACACTGTAATAACTTCTGCACATAGAATCGTACATCTTAGGAGTTTTAGACTTCTAAGTATCCAAGGAAAAATGTTGACCCACGTGCCTCCTTTGACAGACAACTGAGTTCCTGCAACTACTGATTTAGTGTTGTTAAGAGAGACGAGATTTAATTCGGTAAGTCCACGGACTTACTTAGTTGGCTTCTTGTATGAGTGTAATGTGTATGAGTGGTGTTTGTTAGTTAGGATAAACAACGAAACCGGATTAGGCCGACTTTATTATTTACGTAACTGACCCAAGTGTATGATAACGGGTCGTGACATCATCTTCCTAGCTCTTGCGAGAGTCTAGGAGGTTCCCTGCGACCAGCCCAGTCCGGTAGACGGTCAGATGCATTAGTGTCATTCCGCGTTGGTAAACGGAGACAGGGGCAAGGTTTGGGAATCCCTCGTATCACAAAATAAGTATCATTAGTAATGACGTATCACTTAATTAAAGATAATAAAAAGGAATGAGTGTTACATGTTGAATGCATATGTTGTGTGTTTTACCGTTATACTTATGCATAGAATGTTAGCTAACGGTTTTATACCGCTTGTAGATGCCTTGTAGGTTAGGGAGGCGATCGAGTGATCCGGCGGTAGTGGGCATCCGGGGTTCCGTGCATTATAGGACGGAACTGTTATATTTTATTTTATGACTATTGAGACTGATGTTGGTATTTTTGGTTTTTGAGACTTGGTTGTATTGTTTTCAGAATTTGGATTCTTTTTATTTTGCTCATGTTATAAAACTCTTTGTTTTGCCTTTTTATTTGTGCCGTGTTGTAAGGTCCGATGAAGTTGTTGCAAGGCTAAGAGCCGGGACCCATTGTAAGGTCCCAGCTCGTAGCATTTTGAGTCCTCTAGGATTCGGGGTGTTACAATATCGTATCAGAGCTCTAGGTTGGCAACAACGGCACTCGCCATCTTCAAAAAAGGCCGAACAGACAAATAAACAGAAACCGCAAGGGTTCCGAGATTTTAAATTGAAAATTTTGTTTTCCAAACCATGAGCATAAACGGGTTTGGATAGAATGCACGGACCGCCACTACCTCCGCTAAACTCGATAGCATAGTTTAGTGGACTTCTGTCATAACTTGTAATTTTAGTAACTTTGTGACCTTTAGAAGTGACCTAAAGTAATATGATAGTTATGTCCCAATTAGGAACTAAAGTAGTCTTATATTGATCACGTCATTACCAGATGGCACGTACGAGAGCGACAGCTTACGTTGGACAAGGAGAGGGCCGACCTCCCCTTCCTCCTGGAGCTCCAAGACAGGGACGTATGGGCACGCTCACAGAGGCCGAAGTCGAGGACGTGTCCCTGTTGTTGATCCGCCAACTGCGTATCGATTGGAGCATCGGAGTATCGAGCTTATGTCCAATAGGTGCAAGAGGCATATAGGGCCGGAGCACCACCTCCAGCACCGCCAGTGCCAACTAGGTCAGCAGAGGTCTCTCAGAGGGTGACTCAGGTGGTAGTTCCACCGGTGGTAGCTGCACCAGTGAGAGTTGTCGAGGATGACCGAGTGAGAGACGAGCTGAGGGTACCGAGACCAGATGAATGGTTGAAGACATTCAACCATCAGCGAGTTCCCACCTTCGGTGGGAACGTTGGACTTGAGGTGGAACATTGGATCAGTCATGTGGAGTCCGTGCTAGAGGCGATTTGCTGCCCTGAGAGTCGTAAGGTGGAGCTGGTTCATACATTGTTTAGGGACCAGGCATAGTACTGGTGGAGGACAGTGAGGGGCGGAGTGTCCCCATTTGAGTAGTTGCTGGGTCTCGTGAGAGAGACCTTTTGTCCTACCTCACTGAGAAGGGACCGAGTGCAGGACTTCTTGAAGGCAGGTTTTGAGGATGTTCCTATAGCTGAGGCTATTAGGAGGTTCCGGTAGGAGCTGTCACTATTGGGTCCTGCTGCACCACCTGTGGACCAGCACGTGTATCTGTATTCCCGGAGACTGAGAGAGACTACCCGCTCCTATCTAGCAGGATTCCGCTGTGATTCCTTAGCTGATTATCAGGATCGGGCTTCAGCGTATGAGAGGGACCGACTGGGGCACCGGAGAGCTATGCAGTCTTGAGGGTCAGACAAGAGACAGAGGACCTGACAAGTCAGCACTGGAGTAGGAGGGTCAGGTCATAGGCGTGGTCAGTCCCAGGGCCGTTCTAGTCAGCAGGTGGCACTGCCGATGGGATCTATAGTACGTCAGTGCTACAACTGTGGGGAGTAGGGACACATTAAGCCGGAGTGTAGGAGGCCACCAGTTACATGTTTTACTTGCGGCTAGCTAGGCCACAGGGCTACCTTCTTCCGACAGGGCAAGGTAGCATCCCACCAGGGGTCCTCACCTGCTGGTACCCCAGGAGGAGGACAGAGGCAGTCTCAGTATCAGGCTCGGGGTCAGCAACAACGGGCTCCTGGTCAGGCATATTCACAGGGTTCTGCTCAGGTTCCAGCTAGAGGTAGAGGGCGGGGTGGAGGTACGTCAGAGACTAGGGGTACTCAGGCTCGATTCTTTGAGTTGAGGAGTGCCGTAGAGCCAGTAGTGCCCGCAACCACAGGTATTATCACGATTCATGGCTTTCTAGTCTGAGTACTTTTTGATACGGGTGCGACACACTCTTTCATATCTAATGATTGCATAGATAGGCTGACCTTATATACAGTAGAGGGGGAACCTTTCCTTATAAGGTTACCCGATGGGAGTAGGGTTCGTGGTACTCGGGAGATTCACGATTGTCCTATCCACTTGAGAGGTCGTGACTGGCTAGCCGACTTTCACGTCATGCACTTAGTGCATGAGGAAGTCATACTCGGGATGGACTGGATAGACCGCCATAGAGCTGTTCTGGACGTCAGGAGGAGGACAGTGACGGTCACTACGGAGTCTGGGCAGGAGAAAGTCTTTCGAGGGTGGGACCTCGGAAAGATAGGGACATTCATTAGTGCGGTCCGAGCCACAAAGCTCATAGGTCAGGGATGTGAGGCCTTCTGGTGTTACACCATGAAGGAGTCAAGGTGGAACCGGCGAAGATAGAGTCAGTTGCATCATGGCCGCCCGCTAAGACGGTCAAGGAGGTACGCAGTTTTCTAGGTCTGGCCGGTTACTACCGTAGGTTTGTGAAGAGTTTTTCTATGATTCCCAGACCACTTACTTCCTTGTTAAGGAAGTCTATCAGATTTGCATGGACCGAGCCCTGTCAGCAGAGTTTTGAGGAGCTGAAGGAGAGATTGACTTCTGCTCCGGTGCTAGCACAGCCAGAGGGCATTAAGGACTTCGTCGTTTACAGCGATGCATCCAAGCTGGGCTTGGGATGCGTCCTGATGCAAAGGGGTAGGTTCATTGCGTATGCATCTCGACAGCTGAAGACGTATGAGGAGAATTACCCTACTCACGACCTTGAGCTAGCTGCAGTTATTCATGCCTTGAAGATCTGGCGTCATTACCTCTACGGGGCCACCTATCAGATCTTCACAGACCACAAGAGTTTGAAGTACATATTCACTCAGTGGGAGTTGAATAACCGCCAAAGGAGATGGCTAGAGCTAATTAAGGACTTTGACTTAAAGATCCTTTATCATCCGGGGAAGGCGAATGTGGTCCCTGATGCCCTTAGTAGGAGGACACCTCGCGAGGCTGCGATTGCTAGATTGACTGTTCAGACCCAGTTGTAGAGAGATTTGATTTGGTTGGAGGTAGACATCCGGTTTCCCGATACTGACGGGCATTTGTCAGCATTAGAGGTTTCACCGGATCTGATGGAAGAGATCCGGCAGAAAGAGGAGGGTTGTTAAGCACTGACGAGGATCAGGGAGAGAATGTCCAAAGGGGAGGCACCACAGTTTATGGTGGGTGTAGATGGGATTTTGAGGCGCCAGGAGCGCATATGTGTACCCTCTGACAGAGAGTTGAGGCAGCGTATATTGTAGGAGGCCCATTCTACACCTTACTCCGTCCACCCCGGCGCGAGTAAGATGTATCAGGATATACGACGATCTTGTTGGTGGGGCGGGCTCAAGCGCGACGTGGCTAGATATGTAGCCCAGTGTGCGACCTGTCAGCTGGTCAAGATTGAGCACCACAGGCCCTGAGGAGAGCTCCAACCACTTCTGGTTCCACAGTGGAAGTGGGAGGACATTTCCATGGACTTCGTTACTGGCCTGAGGTTGAGTAGAGGCTTTGATGCGATATGGGTTTTAGTGGATCGATTGACGAAGACGGCACTATTCATTCCTATTAAGGAAATGTGGCCGGTGTCTCGTTTAGCCGAGGAGTTTACCCGACAGATTGTGAGGTTCTACGGAGTGCCGAGGACGATCATTTCAGATAGGGATGGGCGTTTTACCTTGAGGTTCTGGCAGCAGGTACACGCCGCCTTAGGGACGAGCTTACAGTTCACCACGGCATACCATCCTCAGACGGACGGGCAGTCTGAGAGGACTATTCAGACCCTTGAGGACATGTTAAGGGCGTGTGTGCTTGATTGGGGGCAGGTATGGCCCGACCACCTCCCTTTGGTGGAGTTTTCTTATAACAATAGTTGGAACGCGACTATTGGGATGGCTCCTTACGAGGCACTATATGGGCGGAGGTGTCGTACACCTTTGTGTTGGGATGAGTTTGGGAGGATGAGTGGGGTAGCGCCCGAGCAGGTCCAGGATGAGATGGCTCGGGTAGCATTGATCCGAGAGCGGATGTTGACCGCACAGAACCGTCATAGATCTTATGTTGATAAGAGACGCAGGCCTCTGGAGTTCAGGGTTGGCTTCCCAAGTATGGTTGAAGGTGTCACCGACGAGGGGTGTTCGACGCTTTGGCATTAAAGGGAAGTTGAGTCCCCGATATGTCGGGCCCTTTGAGATCCTAGAGCGGATAGGAGAGGTGGCTTATAGATTGGCATTGCCACCCCGATTGGAGGGAGTCCATCCAGTTTTCCATGTATCTCAGTTGAGAGAATATGTGCATGACCCGAGACACATAGTGAGCCATGACGACCTAGTGGTCGAGCCGGATCATACATTTCCCGAGCACCCGATCGCAGTTTTGGAGAGAGGTATGAAACGCCTTCGATCGAAAGTAATACCCATGTTGAGAGTACAGTGGTCGAGACGAGGAATTGAGGAGGCCACTTGGGAGACGGAGGATAGTATCCGGCGGAACTATCCCGAGTTTTATGCGGATCTAGAGACGTCTATAGGTTTGTCAGGTAGTTCTACATCCTTGTTTGGTTACTCTTAGTGATTGTATGTGTGATATGTTTGATGTGCTTGTGTGTGAACCATATGTGTCTTGATGTGGTAACTTGTTGGTCATAGGGCTCACTTACGTTTCATGATCTTGGGAACTACCCTAAGTTTCGGGACGAAACTTATTTTTGAGGGTTATTTGTGGAAGTCGTTTAATTAAGTACCTTGGCCTAAGTTTCGGGACGAAACTTATTTTAAGGGGGTACTGATGTAATATCCGAAATGTTTATTTCGTCTAATTCCGCCGTTGACGGTTTCCCTTTCTATCTAGTATCTCGTCCTTCACAAATTTCATTATTTTATGTAGAATTTAATTCACATAAAATGATAAAATTATATCAAGCTCTAATTCTTATAATTATCTATTATTTTATGTAGAATTTTATTCACATAAAATGATAGATTTATATCAAACCCTAGTTGTTATAATTCATTCTTATCGAGGACTTTAGACGAGATCATGACAAGTTGTGACGAGACCATGACTAAGCAAAGACGAGGCCTTGAAAAAGCCCGACATATCTGTGACAAACTCATTCATGGGCCTGACAAGGCCATGACGAGTTTTGATAGATTTTTGACAAGCAATTCAGCCCATTTTTCTAGCATGTTTCAGCCCACTACTCCTACCTTAAGCTCAGCCAGTTTTCTTACCCACAACAGCCCAGCAGTGTGACTTCGATCCCAGCCTGCAGCAGTCCAGGAGAGGCTGGTTACGAGCCCATTGACAGCCCCTCCAGCCCAACACGTTCAACTCCCTCCAGCCCAGCGTTCAGCCCTCTCCAGCCAGTGATCTACGTGTGAACAGGCAGCCCTTCTCCTTCCTTCTCTCCTTCATTTAACGGCTGCTGAAGAGCCTTCTGTAACAGCCGGCTTTAACGCAGCATTGACACTCCTTTACTCCTACATCAGCGCTTTTGATTTTCTTCTATCTTTTGTCATGCTCAGAACAGTCCTTTGCATCGCCTCTTCCTAATCTCATTCACGCTGCACTTGCCTGGATTCTGCACACATTCAGCAACGTTCCAACCACAGGAAATTGCAAGGAAAAGAGCCAGCAGAGGAGAGAACTACAACAGCTGCTCGTCTATCTATATATGGAGCTGCTCGTCTATCTATTTCTGGGGCTGCTAGTTGCAAAAGCCTTGCCAGAAGCCGGAGTAGTGTAAGTGATTTCATTCAGCCCTTCTACACTCAGTTCCTCTCTAAATCTAACTCTCAGTACACACTCCTTCCCAGAAGATAACCAGTTTGGAGGGCTGTTTCGTTCGTGCCCTGCGGTGATAGAAGAAGAGACGGCCACCTTGGAATCGGACCCTCCCACACTAGTGCAACAACTTACCTTCTGCAGTCATCAAAACCTTGGGTAAAGGATCAATCATTCTCCCTTTATCTTGGTTGCAGTTCAATCTTTAAACTATAGATGAAATAGACATGTGTGTACTTAGGTTTTAAAATGTTTTAGTGTGGTGATGAGGAGAGATCGAACTAGAGAAGTGACGAGTAGTAAGCGAGTTCTTGTAGCCTCCTAGAGTGTCCAATTTCTGACCATTAGATAACCTAGTGAAGTAGATCAGATTATTATATAAATGGAAGTGAGAAACTCCCCTTAAAAACCTCAGCTTTGAAAGTAAAAAAGGGCCACGGTTGTGAATCAGTGTTAAAACGATTGGTTGAAGATCCACCGTTGAATTTTTAATAGATCGTAGATAGATATACATAGTTTACCGTGTTAAAATTTGGGAACAAATGAACGGTCGGATTGAAAGTTATAGGGTCTCAAAGTGAAGTAGTTGAGCTGTTTTTCCAGCAGAAAATTTTGACCAAGTATGGGAACATTTGTAGTGTTGTAGCCAACTTTAAAGATTTTTGTAGGAATAACGATTGAACAGTTTTAAGAAATTGTTTCTCCTATGAGCAGATTAGAGATCATAGATAAGTTAGAAATTTATTTTAGAATTTTTATAAGTTTGTTTTAATTTCATATTTAAAGCTGTAGTTGGACTTTAGTGACTTTTCGGGAAATAGAAAATGGGTAGTTTTTATAGTTGTCACCTAAAATCATCCTAGGGAGTAGAATATGATTAGTTAGCCTCAGGTAAGAATTTAAGTACTTTTTACGGGTTTTTGGAAGTCTCGGAACCAAGGGTAAAATAGTCAATTTACCTTAAATAAACACTTTAATAACTTCTGCACATAGAATCGTACATCTTAGGAGTTTTAGACTTCTAAGTATCCAAGGAAAAATGTTGACCCACGTGCCTCCTTTGACAGGCAACTGAGTTCGTGCAGCTACTGATTTAGTGTTGTTAAGAGAGACGAGATTTAATTCGGTAAGTCCACGGACTTACTTAGTTGGCTTCTTGTATGAGTGTAATGTGTATGAGTGGTGTTTGTTAGTTAGGATAAACAACAAAACCGGATTAGGCCGACTTTATTATTTACGTAATTGACCCAAGTGTATGATAACGGGTTGTGACATCATCTGCCTAGCTCTTGCGAGAGTCTAGGAGGTTCCCTGCGACCAGCCCAGTCCGGTAGACGGTCAGATGCATTAGTACCATTCCGCATTGGTAAACGGGGACAGGGGCGAGGTTTGGGAATTCCTCGTGTCACAAAATAAGTATCATTAGTAATGACGTATCACTTAATTAAAGATAATAAAAAGGAATGAGTGTTACATGTTGATTGCGTATGTTCTGTGCTTGTGCTTTTACCGTTATACTTATGCATAGAATGTTAGCTAACGGTTTTATACCGCTTGAAGATGCCTTGTAGGTTAGGGAGGCGATCGAGTGATCTGGCGGTAGTGGGCAGCCGGGGTTCCGTGCATTATAGGATGGGACTGTTATATTTTATTTTATGACTATTGAGACTGATGTTGGTATTTCTGGTTTTTGAGACTTGGCTGTATTGTTTTCAGAATTTGGATTCTTTTTATTTCGCTCATGTTATACAACTCTTTGTTTTGCCTTTTTATTTGTGCCATGTTATAAGGTCCGATGAAGTTGTTGCCATTATGAGGTCCCAGCTCGTAGCATTTCGAGTCCTCTAGGATTCGGGGTGTTACAACTCGCCTACTCATGAATCCGTTCCCACGCTGAGTAGAGGTAAGGGTCGTGGTAGGAGTACCACGGATACTAGAAGAGCTCAAGGTAGAGCCTTTGAGCTGGGCAGTGCAGAGGAGCCACCCGTACTAGTGGCAGGGGTGAGACGTATTTGTCTCAACTATGGTTATCCAGATCATGTGCGCTCTGAGTGCCCCATGGCACCGATAGCTTGCTTCACTTGTGGTGAACTAGGCTATCTAGCCCCTTTTTGTCAGCAAGGTAGTGTTTCTTCTCATCAAGACCTTCCTCTTTCCGATGCAAAAAGAGTGGAAGTAGAGGTTATGGTGATGACCTCAGTGATACTTGAGTAGCATAGGTGTTAGGTTGAGTAATGATATGCAGTAGAGCTTCGGGCGTTAGCTGTTACAGGTACCATTCTTATTAATGGTTTACCTAGTGGAGTTTTGTTTGTTGTGAGTGCTATGCACCTCTTTTCTTTCGATACATGTGTTAATATTTAATTGTGGATATAGTAGAAGATAGATCTTCCTTTATAGGATTACGAGTTACGAGTCTTAGGTACCCGCGAGATATGTGGTTGTTCCCTTTGTTCAGGGACTTGTGTATGGCTTGAAGACTTCTTTGTCATGCCTTAGGTGCATGAGAAGGTCTTTATGTGTGTGGTGGACCAATAGATATCATGTTGGTTTAGATAGTAGTAGGAGGACTATTATAGTCTCTACTGAGATCGACTAAGTAGAGGTTTTCCGAGGTTATGACCTTTGAGGAGGTGAATTGTCTTTAGTTCCGTATGAGCAGCGAGGTTGATAACACCATAAGGGTGATGTTTTTTTTTTTAATGTTGTGCCATGAAGGAAAGATATAGTTCCACACTGAAGAGTATTCCAAGGGTGTATGATCTTATAGACGTGTTACTGAACCGTCTAATCTATCGCCTCAGCAGAATGAGGACTTTGATATTGTGTTGAAGTATGGTACGAGACTGGTTGGGAGAAGGCCTATGAGGTATATGGTTGTTAAGTTGTTAGAAATTGAAGAAGCAATTTGAAGAGTGGTTTGAGACGGGCTTTGTTCGCCCTAGCACATTCATTGCTACGTAAGGACGACTTGTTTGATCAACTAAGAGAAGCAATTGTGTTTTTAAGATTTCCATATGCTTAGGATATCATCAGCTAAGGATGAGAGAGCATTGTGGGCATAAGACAACATTCCATACCCGTTATGGACATTACGAGTTGTAGTGTTGTCATCTGAGTTGAGGAACGTCCTAGTAGTCGTTATAGGAGTTGATGAATAGTGTCTGCATCTACTTCCTTGATTAGTTGGTGGTAGACCTTATTGATGACGTTTGGTGTACTCTCACAACGGAGAGGAATGTACCGGTTATTTGAGGACGGTTTTGCAGAATCTGAGGGATAAAAGCCAGTGTGGTATACTCCAAAATGTGAATTGAGATGCCAGAAGTAACCTTCAAGGTCATGTTGTTCTGCCAGCGGGATCATAGTTGATGTGACGAGGAGTGAGTATGATGCCTTGTGGATGATGCTGCTGAATATTAAGGGAATGCGTAGTTCGCGGCCCAGCCGATTGCTACCAACGCTTTGAGGAAGGATTCTATGTGATTGTGCATCCAATTCCGAGTCTTCTGAGGAAGACCACCATAAGTGTGTGGTTGAAGTAGTATGTCGGAGTTCTAAAGAGTAGAGGAAGTATTTGAACTCTACTTCTATTCGGTGATAATTAGAAGATTTTGGGAATCACGTGACTACGGTGCTGAGAACGTATGAGGAGAACTGCCCGACTCATGATTTTGAGTTAGTAGTGGTAGTTCAAGTGTCCAGATTTGAAGGCAATATCGGTGTGATATTTCATGTTAGATTCCCACCGATCATAAGAGTTTGAAGCATATTTTTATGCAACATAAACTAAATAACCGCCAGCGCCGTTGACTAGAGTTGATCAAGGAGTTTGATCGTGAAGTTTGGTACCATTCTGGCAAGGAGAATGTGGTAACTGATACCTTGAACTAGAAGACGCCTCGAGAGAAGGCGATTGTTGGAATTGTTGTACAGCCTCAGTTGCAGAATGATCTAGCTTGGTTAGAGTTGGACCTACAGATGTTGATAAGGACGTTAGTTTCATGTTTTAGGGGTTCTACCTGATTTGTTGGATGAGGTCCAACAAAAGCAGGGGACGTGCCTGACCCTGAGGGAATTTGATGGAAGGATGTCTCATCCGTGTACGAATAAGAGGTACCCTGAAGTAGTCGATCAGGTTAAAGTGTTATTGACCTGGAGATGAGCTCATCCACTACCAGTGTTCTAGTGGAAGTGAGAGGACCTTTCTGTGCACATGTGATGGGATTGAGACTCAGTAACAGTTTTGGTGTTATCCAGATTATTGGTAACAGATTTACGAAGTCGACACGTTCCATCTCTACTGAGAGACGTGGCCAGTGAATGAAATAACAAAGGAGTACACTAGACAGATGGTGGGACTCCATAAATGTACCGGGGGCAATCGACTATGATTGTAGTAGACGTGTTACTTTGAGGTTTTGATAGTAGATTCATACTACTTGGGGAACGCGTCTACACTTCATGATTGAGATTTACCTCATATAGACGGTCAGTCTGAAAGGTCCCTCCAGACCGTAGAGAACATGTTGCGAGCTTGTGGGATGGATTGAGAACAGAGACGATCTATTAATCTCCCACTCGTTGAATTCTTATACCACGACCGTTGGCATGCATCTATAGGGATGGTCCCTATGAGACATTGTGTAGACACAGGTGTCATACACCTTTATGCGGGGATGATCCTGGCAGTACTATTGGGTTAGCGCCAGAGCAAATTCAAGATGATATAACTCGCGAAGATTTCGTAAGTGTTGAGTATAAGTCCCACCGTTATGTTCTTGGCGTAATGTTGGGCTTATGGTGAAATTTTCAATTTTTCCCCCGAGTAATTATTTTTACCCTCCGGTATTATTTGGAGCATTTGGGAGCTCCAATTAACAAAAATGCAGTTGAGAGAAATGATCAGGACATCGGACATGTCCTAGATATGAAATAACATGGAAAGGCAAAACGGACAAAAGAGTCGCTATTTCGTTTCTTAACGGATAAGAAAGACGGCTTAGGAATACATGTTTTCCGAGGCAATTGTGAAATAATTATCCCTACAATATTCAGGATTTATTGTTCCAATTTCGAGAAGTTTGGAGAAGGGGGTTCAACCCGCCATTGGATCGGTTAAAGGATAATTATCGAATTCGCTAAAGGATAATTATCGACTTCACTATAAATAGCGGAAAATCGTTTATTAATTCATTTCCTTTCACGTTTCCTCGTAAAAGCTCTGATTTCTCTCAAACTTCAAACTCAGATCTACTGTCCGTTTTTAATCCGATTTCAATTCCGTTTGAGTTTCTGGATTCCTCTCTTCATTCTCTTCATTTAGTACCAAGTTTCTGCATTTCCGAGCAGATGAAGACCTGGACGAGCATATATGTCACCAGGACAGTTCCGTCGCTCAGATTTCGGTGAATTTGATGTTGTACATGTGTAGCCTGCGTCGTTGTGATACCGAATCTTCTTTCAGATCGTCAATCGGGTTAGTAACGAATAAGTTATGAATTTATTCGTTTTCCGTACTGCGATTTGGCCTAAATTGACCTTAGACTTTTCAAAATGGATAATTAGATATTCCATTATGATCAATATATTATTCTAGTGTTTATGGGTTGTTTGTTTGATGAAATTTTATGACAGGTGGGTTTAGAAATGGCCTGCGGGCAAAGCATTATTCTGGTGAAATCTAATTAATTAATTAAAGGTTAATTAATTAAATTAGGATTAAATTTGAGAGTGAGGAATACTTGATTAGATGCATTCTAGGTGTCAAAATGAGTTGAGGATCATGATGATGTTATGGATATCGGTTATGGCTTTAAGGTTTAGTATGTGTACGAGTATGATGAGATGTCATGTTGAGGATATGCCTTAGGCATTTATGAATGTGTTGAGGATTTGAGGTTTAGATTTGAGATATTGGTTGATTGTGGTTAGTGAGACGAGTCTCCTAACCTTTGCAGTATGTGATTGTGTGTGCCTTGCTATTGCAGGCGTTGATTACTTTCCCAAGGGAAAGTTGTGACATGGTACAGGTTACGAGTATATCAGGTAAGTCCATAGGACTTACTTAGCGTGCAGTTGTGGATTGTATGATTGTGATGGTTATGTGTGTTCATATGATTTTGCATTTATAACCTAAACCGGACTAGGATGACCATTCATTACATTTATTTGGCCCAAGTGTATTATAACGGGCGGTAACCGCCGGTCTCCGCCTGCTGGTTAGGAGGAGGTGCCCTGAAGATGATCTCACAGGAGAGGACGAGTGAAGGTCACCCCCATGCAAAACTCTTGTATTACGTTGGATGGGACGGGGTTCTTGAGGCTCCTCGTGTTACAAAAGAAGTTGAATTAGTAATGGAATAACGTAATGAAAGATAATAAATGAATGTGTGTGGCATTGCATGTTTGAGATGTTGATGTGTGGTTGTGCTATTACCTTCATGCTTTTCATTGTTGTTTGTAACGGTTTCATACCGTGTTGTAGTGTTCTGCACGTTAGGAATACTGCAGAGTGAGCCAGATGGTGTGACAAGCCGAGGACTTCTGTTCATTAGGATGCGTGGGATGTAGGATCTTTTGTGGTTGTGGTTTATGTTGTTGTTTTGTACTCGGCTATGAGTTTGTAAACTCTTTTGATGTATCATACTCAGATTTTATGTATTTGATTTTAATCTACCTGTGCCTTGTTGTAAGATTCGGTGAACTTGTTGTCAGGATAGGGTCACGATCCATTGTGAGATCCTAGCCCAATGTGACACTCCAAGTCCCGCGGATTTTAGGTGTCACAGAGTAGGATAAAAACATTAGGATTAGTAGACATATGACCGGGAGGAGTAAATGAATGAAAAACAAGTTAAAGAGATTGGGAAAAGAGTAGACAAACCGGAAGAAAATTGATTGATTCCGGGATCAGGATTCGGTAGTGGTTAAACAGGTAGAGAGACCACATGTACACCGGAAGGAGATGCGAAGGTTGCCCGTCTAGAGTCTGTGTGGAGGTCGTGTCCTAAGTTTGGATTTTGTTCAGCATCTGGCACGGGCAGGATGACCGTTTGGGTTCCCATTTTTGGCAATTTCATCCTTATAAATTTCAAATGGTTCTTGCACATTATCAAACACAAAAACTTATAGAATATCATGAGATATTGTAGGTTTTAAGATCATTGTGGCAATCTCAAATACGTTGCTCGGCATAAAAGAATTAACTTTCTTGAGGATATTTTCAATAAATGTTGGGAGTTCTTTTTCTTCAACTTCCGTCCATAGCCGAGCTTGTTGATTAAGATTGTCCTTCAACATGGTATGACCTTTGACAAGAGTGTCAACTCTGACTGTTATGTTAATGACCTTATTCACTAAGGCACATTGATATTTCCAACTTGACAAATTTCAAAAATGAAAGAAACTTTAATTCCACGAGCTTCTTAACATCTGCTCCATGGGAGATTAGATGGGTTCGGGTGCAAGCTTCCATTGTGGATAGTAGTAACAATCCATCTTATTTATCTCAGGATATCAACCTATGAGACAGACAAAATTGGGGGAGGATATCAATAAAAAGTTTAGAATAACAACTATTAGAAACAATCAAACTATGTACAATCCACAACAACGAAGACAAAACTTGACGGTCCTGAAAACCTACCCACAAGGATGACGGGGTCGGTTGTAGTATATCGAATGCCGAATTCACAAGGACCACATCTGTTTGGATATGACTGATAGACAATTATGCTAAGTAAAAGTGAGAAGAAAAAGATAAAGGGATAGCAAAATCTATTTTGGAAGGTTTTGTGTTTTATAAAAAGGATAACGAATATAACAAGAAAAGCATTTAAAAATAAAATGGACACGTTCTATGGAAGTAAGTATCATTGCTATTATAGACATATATATAACCACTTATATGAATATAGTTGATCATTGATCATGCGAATAAATAAGTAAGTATCTAAAACCATCTTTGCTACAAACAAAGAAAGAATGTGTTTAACTGTCCAAAAGGTACTTTCGCAAACACAACAAGTATGAATAACCCATTAAACATTTATAAATCCAGAAAAGATCAAGAAAAGCCTCGCTTTTGGCGGATGAGATAGAAAAGGTACAAAGACTAGAACTTTCTACGATAGTTAAATATCCTCAAGGTTAAGGTAAATAGCTATTCTCAAAACCAAGCTCCTTTCAATTCTTTCAAATAAATCCAACACGCTTTGGAAGAACTTTTTATCTAAAATCTTTTATAAACATCACTTCTTTCAAAGGTAAATAAAAGATAAGAATGAAGCACATTGAAAAGAAGCAAATTCTTTCATTCAATAATTTATATAAACAATTATAAATCAACCATCACAGGGTTCAACCATCCCTTAGATTATAAGAAATCAGCCAAACATAATAAAGAAAGAAAACAAAATAAAAAGGAAGAAACTTGCATAAATCCCAAAGTATGGCAAGCACAAACAAACGAACGAACCTTCAAGATGTCTAAAAATGGCGGAGATCTAATATACAATGCCGCAACTACGGCAGGCTCTCTAGGGTTGTTCAACATTCCACCCTCTCTAATATTACATAAAAAAGGACCTTATATAATGTTTAGCAGTATCGGCATTTAATAGTTTTTTGATAGTTCAGTAAAACCAACTTTCCGTTGCTCTAGTTGGAACCACTAGACCCATAAGTACTACTTGATGATTCCATGCACTTTCCGACTTGATGTTCCCATGCACTTTCCGACTCTAGGAAAGATTTTCATTGTGTATATCGTTTTATATGATTGTGCTTCATAAATAACCTTGAATGCCTAAAATACGAAATAAACCAAAGTAGACACAATAATATGTAATTTGAAGGATTTCTACACAATATAAGTGCAAATCATGCCAACTGAAATGTGTGAATCTAATGGCATAGAAGACTTATTTTTAGATGTCATTAAAAGACAGATTAGAGACGGCCAAAGACGATCAACCATCCCATTTGGATCTGGTCTAATGCTCGTTTTGGCTCAATTTAAGCTTTTGACAACTTTTTTGACATTTCAACAAAACTGAATTTCACGTTGCTATGGTTAAAACTACAAAACCCATGCATATGAATACTACTTTGAAATCTCTTTCTATTATCTATAGCTTTTCAGCTGACAGAAATGTCAAATTTAAAAGGGAAGATGATAGAAATCGGGAAACTCTTAGCGATCGTAATAAATCTACATCCAGCTCCGATGATTTTCACTTGACTCTTCAATCTTTTGTTGATCTTGATGTTTACATGTACTTTCCTACTCCATGGAATATTGAATACTTGTATTTTGGTATTTTCATATGACTATGCTCCATAAAATGGTCTTAAATGCCTAAACACAAAATAAACCGAAGTAGACACCATAATATGGAATATGAATGCTTTATACACTAAATGCATGCAAAACTATAATATATGAATATGAATGATTCTAACCACCGATATGAAGGACACATGAAAGACATCATTTACCTTTACCCTGACTAATCCTAGCTAACATAGTTTTATTGGTTTTTGTTATCTTTTCGGTTTTTCTACGAGAGTGTGTCCTATTTTGGTCTTCTACATGTTTTCTATATACTTAATGAGTTTGGTTTTTACCTTATGCAACTGTCAGAGCGCCTTTTGGTTGAGTTGAGCACCATATTTATACACAAACATGTTGTAAATGCTACTTTTGACAATTAACTACATATACATTGATTGATGTTCATTATGTTCATATACATTCTCATATCACGATATTATAGTGGTGCTACATATTCCTTATATCGCTTGCTTTTATATATTTTCTTGATTATTGTTTGCTCGTTACTTGTCTTTTGACAAACCAAAACCATATTTCCAAACGGGATGTTTTCTTCCTTTACTCTTTCTATTCTTGCATAGCTTAGCATAATTTTCTATTACTGCATCCAATAGAGACGAAGTGATGTGGGGGTGAAGCCGCAGTTCTCGATCTAGATTGAAAGTCCTCCACAGAAGAAAATCTCAGGTGGATAATGGAAATCTCGGGAGAGATTTCAGTAAGAACAAACCGAGTAAATGCGGAATGATTTATGATACGGAAAGATAAGTATATGAATAATGTAATGAGATATGATATGAACCAAGATATTCCAGCAAAGAACCTCGACCAATAATGTGTCAAAACCCCTTAACGAAGAACTTACCTGAACCCTTACTTTCCAAACATTACACAAGTCTTCTAAGTAAGACAGACACAATGAGGGACTAGTATTGACTAGGAGCACCAACCTTCAAAAAGATTGACACACACAAAGCACAATCTAGCAAGGACTTTACAACGATTCAATCAAGGCTCTCTCTTTGATTGAATTAGAATGAATAAAATACAGACTGCATAAGCGAAGCTGCAAGTTCACACAATATATGGAATAATATTAAATCTAATCCATCTAATAATCTCCCCCTCTAAGGATATTGATAAGGGAGATCTTCTATGCAAACTAAGAAGGATATATCTAAAGATAATCTAGGAAAGATATGTTTAAAAGATATAAAAATAATAATTCCAAATATAGGATCAAAACTACCAACTACCTTAAGAATGTTTGAGAGCTTCAAGATGAGAAATATAAAATATAGTTGCCTAATTTAAAAGATCTTGGCCGGATCTTCAAACGCGCGTCAAATGGTAAATCTCGGATGGAATCTCGGTCGAGATTCCTATAGGATGACTGAGATTTCTTCTCTGAGACTCTTTCTTCGTCCTAGACACCTTCTATGCTTGTTGGATCTTCTTGATCGTGGCTTGGCTCTTCCATCTCCTCTTGGAGATAACTTAGACTTCCTCTTCTACGGAAATCACTCTTTCCTAATATGAAATTGTTCGCTCAAAAGTGTGTGCGTCAATATCTTAAATTTATATCCAGAACTTAAGCAAAAGGGAACCCGCAGTGTACGGATCATCTGTAGAAAGGCAAGAAATTCCAAAGTCGAACTCAGGGATTTAGTGAGAATAAAATCGATTTCAAAATATCTGGCAAGGTGCAAAAGCTTTTGTAAATATATAGGAGACAAATGATTCCAAGGATTCAAGTATCAGACTGCGGCTTCCGATTCAAGACACTTCTAAAGATCAAAGGACAGAGTTGGCGTTGCCAAGGTTATGTGTTTCGAAGGAAGGAATAATGCACGGTGAAGTTCCACTACTCACTTATCCCAACTTAGAAGCTCTCGACCTTAAGGATGTTGAATCTCATCAAGAAGAGTACTCGATGAAAGGATTAACACTCAAACTATCTACACGAACCAAAGGATATGACTTTTGAAGGTAAGGATGAAAGGCACATTCAACCTTAATAGAGGATGTTGAGTCTCTCTATTACCCAAATCCTGCAAACTTTGGCTACCGAGTGAAGAATCAATGATGAAGTCTCTTCTTACACTTGGATAGGGGTTATAAAGGTTAGGCAAGGTTAGGATTTAGGCAAGGTTTAACATTGGTTAAAAGATAAAGCAATTAAAGAACAACAGAGGGAAAACTCGGGCTATTCTTGGTAAAACTCTGTCGATCTACTCAAGAACAATCCAATTTTCCGGTGTCGCAAAGGTTAAATCTCAACTCTCAGGGTTCAAATGGTTAAATGAGTTCAATCTAGCATCATCTAAGCCTCAATCATCAACTATTCTCCCCAAAATCACAAGGTTTTTAGCCAATCATTTTCATCTTTGAATCAAAATCAAGATTGAATAAAGAAAACCAAAAAAAAACAAAACTTTGCATAAAATCGAAAGAATCTCCAAATCCGTAATCAATACTTAAAAACTTTCAAATAATCACTCAAAGCCCTCAACAATATATTCACAAATTGCAATAACAAAAAGTACACAAAAGATCTCACAACTTCCTTGAATCTTGAATTTTGTTCCTTTCCTTCAATCCTCTTCTCAAAGAATCTTCAATTCCGTAAGAACTCGTAAATCTTCCACTATGCGAACCCCCGATTTTCGTTCCTAGGGTTCCAATGTATACTTCCTCACTAATGGGCTGCTTTGCATATCACTTCTCAAGCCCAAAAGCAATGGGCTTTCAATCGTAATATTTTTTTGACAGTTACAAGAAAAACTCGGTCGATCTAGGGGATAACTCGTCCGATTAATGTATAAATCACCCGATTTTTGACAACAGTAAGTGCTAGCCTCTTGACTTGTTTCCTTCCTTTCTTGTATGCCTCATCTACACACTTTCTTTGCTCTTCATGACTCCTCAAAGGTTCTTTAAGCTTCCTTAATGATCCTAGCTGCTCCTTACTCCACTATTGATTCCAATTCCATCGAATTTGCCTATAATTCAACCAAAACTCGTGTAGATCTCTATTTCCGAAATATATGTGAAGTAAACCTTAAAGGTACACAAATCTCTCCGAATGCAAGGGAGATTGAGGTAAAACATCTACAATATGCATGATTATAATGGCATATAATTCATTTCATCAAAGTACCCCATACTTGCCTCTTTCTTGTCCCCAAGCAAGGTTCAAATCTAGAATACAAGATGTCATGGATTATATGATGCAAAAAACTCAAAAACTTTTTGAAAAGTGCTTCTTCTTTTGGATGACCCACAAAGTAATGTTTCAAGACATAGGAGGACAAACTATGCATCAATATTAACCGTATCATGGACAAATCATCATCTCTCACTCAAAGACATAAATAAAAGACATGATAAAGATGTAGAGATAATAAAAATCAAACAAATCTAAGACATGAAGCCTTTAACATGTGCACAAAGGTCTCAAGGTCTTCCAATCAAAAAGAGGTCAAAGAAACGTGATAAAGGTGGGAAAACTTTAAGGTAATGTGGTGCTAATCCGGGAAAAAGGAACAACCCAACAAGAGCTTTAAGAACACAACTTCACCACACATGCTTTGCATGTAAAATTTGCTTTTCTTTTAATTTACTTTTTGAGAGTATGGACATCGGTGCACAAAAACCGAAGCCTAGGAGATTGGCGATTCTTAATTTTCGAGATGCCTCAAACCCTTGATGCACATACCATATCCCATTAGGACTTGTCGTTTATTCGAACAATGGCAAGACACAATCACCCGCCTATTTGAATGGTGATGAGTTACTCATCCTCATGTTCAACGTCCCCAATCCTAATTTTTGCTAATCTTTCACTTAACACTTTTACAATGGCCCTCCCACATCAAACATGCCTTACACAACCATTTATCCTAATTCCCGGATGGTCAAAAGGAGGTCAAATATTTCTTTGAGGAGCTAGCATGTACAAAACATGAAAAAGAAAAGAAGTGAATTGCCTTGTTCATTCCAACATGATGTAAAAGAACTTATAATATTGCTTCGATCATTATTTCATTCTCCTATCAAGACATCAAAATCATATGAATCATACATGTATTCAAATAAGACAATCAAATTCATTCATGTTACCATTAAAATCTCAACATAAATAAGTCATCTTTTGCCTTTTCCACATCACAATCATCATCATAGAGGTCATTTCTATCATAAGAAGCACTAAATTTTTTTAAAAACTAACAATTTTTTTAATGAAGCATGCAATGCAAATGTCATAGTGGAAAGCGATAGTGCAAGAGTTATTACAAGCCAAGTCATAATGTGCAATGCAAAGTACATAAAGTGCGATAATAGGAAAGAGATTGTAAGTACCCCCACCCCATACTTAAACTTCACATTGTCCCCAATGGGAAAAGTCAAGCACAAGATGGAGAAAAATACTTACAATATAGAATGGAGTGATGTCTCAATCCTTAACTGGCGGTGGTGGCTGTGGACGTGGATATCTCGGAGCTCCATGGTCATAGAAGGTCCCGAAGGTATGGTAGTACAAGTCGCTCATCTGACCATCATAAGAGGAGTGTCGTGCGTCCGTCACCTCCCAGTACTGAGTAATCTTGGTGCTGAGTGCCGCGAAGTCAGTGTGGAGAGCCTAATAGTCGGTACGCAAGCCTCGAATGAGAAAAATCAATTCTTGCATCTACCGGTGGAGTTTAGATCCGTGCCCGCGTCTTCTCCCATGGCCGGGTGCGTGAGCAAACGAATGACGTGGAGCCTGCCACTCATCCTTGGTCTCCTCTGCACCTCCACTAGTCATGCTGGGTCCAGCACCATGTGTGTTTGTATCCATAGCATCTGTAGCATGGCCGATGTATGTATCGTTCTCAAACTCTAGCATGGAACCCTCCTCTGAATCATCCTCATCCTCCTCCTCGCCATCCTCATCATCATCATAATACACAGTCGGGGGAGCCATCCCATAAAAGTAGTGCTCGAAAATCTCTATCATGTTTCTCCTGTTCCGAATAGTATACTCGGATTTCCAATCAATCTCAGCTGGAGTAACACCCCAAATTCGCGGGACTCGGGGTGCTACATTGGACTAGGATACATCAAAAGAGAGTACAAACACAAAGCTGAGTACAAAACAACATCCATAAACATCTGATACAAAAGATCCCATATCCCACGCAACCCTAATGTATAGAAGTCCTCGGCTGGTCACCGCATATAGCTCACTCTGTAGTCTTCCTAACCTACAGATCATCTACAACACAGAATACACCATTAGCTACAAAAATGAATAAGTATGAAGGTAATAGCACAAACACACATCCACATCTCGTACATGTAATGCCGCACATATTCATTTATTATCTTTCAATTATGTTATTCCATTACTAATTCAACTTATTTTGTAACACGAGAAGCCTCAAGAACCTCGTCCCATCCAACGTAACACAGGAGTTTTGCATGGGAGTGATCATCACTCGTCCCCTCCTATGACATTATCTTCAGGACACGTCCTCCTACCCGTAGGCGAAGGCAAGTGGTCACGACCCGTTATAATACACTTGGGTCATTTAATATCATAAATGGTCATCCTAGTCCGGTTTAGTTATAAATGCACAATCATATGAACATACACAACCATCATAATCATACAAACTCACAACTGCACGCTAAGTAAGTCCTATGGACTTACCTGTAACACTCGTATCCAATGCCACGTCATATCTTCCCCTTGGGGAAGTAATCAACGCTTGCAGTGGCAAGGCACACAACATCACATACTGCAAGGGTTAGGAGACTCGTCTCCATAACCATAACCAACCTAAAACCTCAATCTAGCCCTCAAGATCATAACATGCTCACAAATGCCTAAGGCATATCCTCAAAATCAACACAAGTGCCTAAGGCACATCTCTATCATACCACTCATCCTAACCATGCTAGCCAAGCCAACCTCTAAGCCAAGGCCAAAGGAATGGAAGGAGGGAAAAATACCAACAAGGTATGCCCTGAATGCACCAACAGAAGCAAGGAACTCCAAACTGAACCAGTGAGGCACAGGGATGGCTCACTCATGGCGTAGGGGCGGCTCACAGGCAGGCGCAGGGGCGGCCAAGTTCAGGCGCAAGAGGCGGTTGTCTGTGCAGAATGCTGGCCTCGACTTCTCTTCGATCTCTTTCTCGACTCTCTTCACTTCTTCATCAAACCTCAGCAACACACATACACATATACATATGTATGAACATCAAAAAAGCTAGGAAAGGATCCACACAAACTCAACTTGTGATCTAAATCTAGGAAAGAAATAAAGAAGCAAAGAAGAAGAAAGAAAGAAAGATGGAGAAGAAGGTCTCACCTCAACAAAACCCTAAGCAGCAACCAAGAGCATCACACACACCTCAAAACCTTATCACCACAACAGCAACTCTCAGCATCATCCTCATGATCATCCAAGCTCAAAAACCTCAACAAACTCTCAAAGCTTTAACCCAAGATCAAAGGAGATCAAGGAAGGGGAAGAAGGAGAAGAAGAACGTACAGAGGAAAAGAGAGCTGAAAGAGATGAGGAAAACCCTCATACAGAAGCAAAGTATTTCTTATAAGAGAAGGCAGCCGCAAAGCACAAGTCAAAGGGTCAATGAAGGCGGCTGCAACCACACAGAGCTGCAGGGGCGGATTCTGTGAGGCGTAGGGGCGCCTAGCCGTAGGGGCGGCCACCCTGGTCCGCCGGGGCCGATGAAAGGATCCAACAAGGGCTCAGCTAAGGCTCAACCAGGCTCCTAGGCTCCAAGTACTAAGGCTCTTACATCACCCCCCTAAAAAAAAGTTTCGTCCCGAAACTTGCAAGATCGCAAATCCTCTCGGACCCATAAGCCGAGGTATAACTCTCCCTCTCAAGAGTGCCATAACACAACCTATAACATTCTATATCCTCAACCTCTGCATGGAGGAACCATCACTCCAGCAACACTATCATCAACTCAAAACAAGGCCTAGAGGAGAATCATCTCTAGCCAAACACTATAATTCAACCAAAGTAGGCAAGAGGCTTACCTAGCATATCATCTAATCTGGGGCATATTATCTAATCTGGGAGTGGGGACCGAGATTTGTCACTGGAACGTGATTGGCCTTCATATCTCGGGCGAGGTCTCGATGATCTACACGTGGTTTATTCTTTGAGAATTATTTCTTGTTCCTTTTCCTTGCGTTTGTCCTTCTTGTCGTAATGCTCCGCAATCTGCAAAGGATTCATAGGTTTAAGAGTGATTGCTTTACCATTAAACTCAAATGAATGTTTATTAGAAAAACCATCATGTGTAACCTTCCTATAAAATTTCCATGGGTGGCCTAACAAAATATGACATGCTTGCATAGGCATAACATCACAAACAACAATATCCTCATTCTTTCCCAATGTAAATGCATTTCGAGCTTGATAGTTAACTTTTAACTCTCCACAATCATTCATCCCATGCAACTTATAAGGTCTAGGATGATAGAAAGTATTGATTTGCAACTTAGTGATTAATTCCTCGCTAGCAATGTTACAACAACTAACACCATCAATAATCACATTACAAACTTTTCCTTGAACAAGACATCTAGTATGAAAAAGGTTTTCACGTTGACCAACCTCACATGGAGCTATTTTTACATGCAGTATGCGTCTAGTAATCAAAGACTCTCCATGTTCATATTTGATAACGTAATTTATGACGTTAGTTTAGGAATCCATTTAGATAGTATCCCCGTTATTCATGCATGTTTTGGCATTAGTTCGTGACGTTTAAGCTTAAGTCATGCATATTATCGAGATAGACGTCTACACGGGCTTTTGTCAGTTTTGTAGGTATTTTGGGGAGCTTTCGGAGCTTAATCGATACATTCGAGGATCATTCCTCGTGATGGCACACTTCCGGACTCATAAATGAGCAAGCTAGGAGCAAAGGAGAACACAGCCGGAGCATTACGACAAGCTGGTCATAGGAATATTAGCCGAGATTTCCTTGTCGGGACCGAGGATTGTCACTGGAACGTGATTGACCTTCACATCTCGGGCGAGGTTTCGGTGATCCACAAGTGGTTTATTCTTTGAGAATTATTTGTTGTTCCTTTTCCTTGTGTTTGTCCTTCTTGTCGTAATGCTCCGCAATCTGCAAAGGATTCATAGGTTTAAGAGTGATTGCTTTACCATTAAACTCAAATGAATGTTTATTAGAAAAACCATCAAGTGTAACTTTCCTATAAAATTTCCATGGGTGGCCTAACAAATTATGACATGCTTGCATAGGCACAACATCACAAGCAACAATATCCTCATTCTTTCCCAATGTAAATGCATTTCGAGCTTGATTGTTAACTTTTAACTCTCCACAATAATTCATCCAATGCAACTTATAAGGTCTAGGATGATAGAGAGTATTGATTTGCAACTTAGTGATTAATTCCTCGCTAGCAATGTTACAACAGCTAACACCATCAATAATCATATTACAAACTTTTCCTTGAACAATACATCTAGTATGAAAAAGGTTTTCACGTTGACCAACCTCACATGGAGCTATTTTTACATGCAGTATGCGTCTAGTAATCAAAGACTATCCATGTTCATATTTGATAACATAATTCATGACGTTAGTTTAGGAATCCATTTAGATAGTCTCCCCGTTATTCATGCATGGTTTGGCATTTGTTCGTGACGTTTAAGCTTAAGTCATGCATATTATCGAGATAGACGTCTACACGGGCTTTTGTCGGTTTTGTAGGTATTTTGGGAAGCTTTCGGAGCTTAATCGATACATCCGAGGATCATTCCTCGTGATGGCACACTTCCAGACTCATAAATGAGCAAGCTAGGAGCAAAGGAGAACACATAGGACCTTGTTGGTGCATGCCTTGCACCAACTCATGGATTAACGATCCAAAGGAAGCTGAACAAGCAAAACCACGGCCCAGAGCCAGAACCATGCCCATAATTTTGGCCGTGGTTTTCTCTGGACAGCTGTGATAGTTATCCCACGATCTCCATGCCCGACCCTTTCTCTTGATGGAGAATATAAGTGGTCCTGCAGGCTGTTGCTAGTGGATGCTCTCCCACACTCTCTCACAACACATCATTCCATTGGTGGATAGACTTGGATAAGAAGAAAAACACTCTCATATTTGGGGAAGGAGAATTACAACATTTATCTTAGAGTTTTTGGAGCTTTTCAGTGATTTTTGAGTGACCTTGGTTGAGGACATTTGCAAGGATTGTAAAGAACGTTTTGGACCTTCTTTTGAAGGGTTGGAAGTCTTGCTTAAACTTATATTCAGCTGAGATTTCTTGTTCTTACTTGTTTCGTTTCACTTTCATATCCTTTTCTTACTATGGATGCCATGAATGTTTGCTTGTTGAGTTTGAATCTTAAAATGCATGTTGTTGGCTAAATAGTTTTGATTCTAGGGTAATGGAATGATGGTTATGGCTTGGACTATGATAGAATAGACTTGAATGTACCTTTGGATGAATTGCTTGCTCGAACCTAACCTCTGTTGAAAACCACGGTCTGTTCATACCTAATGCTAACAAACTAAGTAAGGGAAGAGACCTACCCTGTAATTCTCGATCTTAGATACCAAAGATGATGAACTCTAGGTAGTAGTGAGCCTCACAAGCCGCTATTGGACTGAGTGTGCTAGGATTGATGCTTAGGACTTGCCTTCCCGAGACTTACCCGGTAAGGAGAGGTTTGAACCCTAGATAGCAATCCGGTTTGTGTAGAATTCCCAACCTTAGGCTCCTAGAGACTTACCCAGTGATAGGATCTTAGGTGTGGGATTAGTGGATCATGAGACCTTCCCGGTGATTGCTCCGGTTTGAGAAACACCCATTCCCAACATACCATAGCTAGTCCAAGGTTGATTAGAAGCTTGAGTCCAATGTCATAACCGGAAGTCCTAACCCCTAGAATCTGCTTTTCTCTCTTTGATCACATATCTTGTGTTTGTGTTGCTAGCTTTAGTTGTTAGTTTTATTTATAATATTGCATGATTTGTGATCTTGTTTGATCACCACAAAAACCAAACCCAAAAATATCATGATTTTCATTTCTTTATTTCCTTCTCCTTTCTTAGACTAGATTTGCACTATTCACCTTAGTCTTCGTGTTCGACCTCGGAATACTATCCTTGCTAAAAAAACGACCCATACACTGTGGGTTCGCTAGGAGTTAGGAAATTATATCGAGTTATAAATTGTAAGAGTTTTGTGCTATACATATCTAGTGCGAACAAGTTTTTGGCGCCGTTGTCGGGGACTAGGTCTAGATTGAATCATTGTTTGTGATTGTTTATAGTATAGGTCTTCTTGTTGCTTTTGATCTTGTTTGGTTTGTGTCTTTGACTTTTTAGGACATCTCTCACACTTTAGGTACATGCGAAGATCTCGTGGCAAGGATTTAGCTCCATTCGATCCCAAACCAGAGAAAACCCTTAAGACTAGATCCAAGAGCATTAAGAAGAAGAAGGAGATGGCCGGAAGAGATCTTCAAGCTGAGTTGAATGATGCCTTAGAGAAACTTAGGCTAAGGGATGAAGCCTGGGAGAATGAGAGGAGACTTGCCAATGAGAGGCAAGAAGCAACTAGGAGGGAAATTGAAAAGATTAGGCAAGCTCTTGTGCAAAGGGAGCTTAATCGTCAACAACCTCCATCACCACCACCACCGCAGCCGGCGGTCCATGTTCGGGTCGAGCCGATCATCATCGAGGTGCCACAAATACTAGGGAAACGTATGGATCCAGCCCAAAGAGTGCACCATCCGGGTGTAAACTTAGGAGATCCCACAGCCCATGACTATGAGCTCCGCCTTCAAGTGCTACAAATGATCCGGCACAATCAATTTGGAAGGATGGAAGGAGAGTCTCCTCATCAACACTTGATGAATTATGAGATCTTTATGGAGACTCTAAGGCCGCTTAGATTGGAGAACAACAACCACAAGCTTAGGGCTTTTTCCTTCTCACTTAAGGATAAAGCCTTAGCTTGGTATCAATCCATTCCACTAGGACGTGTGAGTACTTGGGAGGAGATGACAACCGAGTTCTTAACAAAGTTCTTCCCACCTTCCAAGACAACCGAACTAAGAGGTAAGATCAATGCCTTCGTGGTGAAGGATAGAGAGAGCCTATTCAAATCTTGGAAGAGGTTCAAGGACCTCCTCCTAGATTGTCCATACCATGGGATACCGAAGATAGAGCTATTGGAGATTTATTTCAAGGGGCATGATGAGGATAGTCAATTCAAGCTCCAATCACTTTCCGGAGGAACATTCATGGAGAAAAATGTGGATGAGGCTTGGGAGTTTGTAGAGAAGCAAGTCTTGGTGATAGAGAAGTACTCCCATAGGTTGAGTGATGGGAGGAAACCGGGAGTATATGAAGTGAGTAAAGTCACCATGAGCAACAACAAACTTGATGCAATCAACAATGAGCTTAAGTCTTTGAGGGAGTTGTGTGCCACAACCTTGAAGAATCAAGCAAGTCCTCAAGTGCAAGTGCAAGCCAACTTGGCTTCCAAAGAGGAGGACAATAACTACATGGGAAGGGGTAACTTCAACACTTATCAAGGCCCTATGAACTTCAACAACAACAGCCGGCAATACAACATTTTCCGGCCTAATCACAACCATCCCGGGTTCTCCTATTCTAACCCGGATGGTGCCTTGAACCCTCCCGCTTCCACGAGCGCACCACCACCACCGAAGGCTTCACAAGAGCCTCCACCCGGCTTTGCTCAACCTCCAAAGGATAGAACCGAAATGATGTTTGAACAATTGCTTGGAAGGTTGAGTGGACTTGAGAGCACGGTGACATCCATTTCTAAAGCTCAAAAAGTGCTAGAAGCACAAGTGTTCCAAAAAGCGGGTGAAGCACAAAGAGATCCGGGAAAGCTTTCCGGAAGGACCGAGGACAATCCAAGAGGCAAAGTGTTGGCCATTACTACAAGGAGTGGGCTGAGCATGAAAGATCCCTTACCTAAGGGGAATGACAAGGGAAAGCAAGTAGTAGTGGAAGAGGAACCATTGCAAGAAGAAGGAGGCAAGAGCAAGGATGATGAGCCAACATATGTGGCACCACCTCCATACAAGCCACCACTACCATTCCCACAATCACGAGCAAGAGCTCGTTTGGATAAACATTTTGGTAAATTCCTTGAACTCATGTCTAAATTGCATATTAACATTCCGTTTATGGATGCTATTCTAGGTATGCCGGCTTATGGAAAGTTTTTGAAGGAGATACTCTCCAACAAGAGGAAGTTGGAGGAGTATGGAGAAGGGAGGATGACAAAGAGATCTTCTAAGTTGATTCAAACCATGTGGGAGGATATGTCTCCTAAGCTGCGAAATCTGGGATCTTTTTGTGTGCCAATTAGAGTTGGAGAAGTGCAATATGAAGCCTTATGTGACTTTGGAGCAAGTGTAAGCATTATCCCGCTTGCACTTTGCATTAAGGTTGGGCCAGGAGAGCCGAAGCCGGTCAAGATGACCCTCTACATGGTGGACCGATCCATCACTCACCCCGTGGGAATCCTAGAGGACATACCGGTTCAGCTTGGTAAGTTCTGTGTGCCAATCGATTTTGTTGTTTTGGACATCCCGGCGGACTACCCGGTTCCTATCATTTTGGGAAGGCCATTCTTAGCCACATCCGGATGCTTAGTGGATTGCAAAAATGGGATCTTCTCCTTCAACATAGGAGAGGAAAATATCAAGTTCAAGTTGTCCACAATGATGAAGGGGCCATCCCTTGGTGAAGATTTTTCAACATCGTTGAGGAAGAAGATGTCTTCAACATCGTTGAGGAAAATATCAAGTTCTTGCCTAACCACGGCCGTGGTTCTAGATTATCAGCCCGTGGTTTTCTCAGTTGTGCTTGTATTGATAAATCTGAATGTTAGGATGTTAGATTGTTGAAATCCTAGTGTTTGTTAAGCATAATCTAGCTTAGGGTGACCTAATGCTAGTAAACTAAGTAAGAGAAGAGACCTACCCGGTAATTCTTGATTAGGTACTAAAGATGACGAACTCTAGGTAGTAGTGAGCCTCACAAGCCGCTATTGGACCGAGTGTGCTAGGATTGATGTTTAGGACTTGCCTTCCCGAGACTTACCCGGTGAGGAGAGGTTAGATCCCTACATAACAATCCAGTTTGTGTAGAATTCCCAACCTTAGGCTCCTAGAGACTTACCCGGTGATAGGACCTTAGGTGCGGGATTACTGGACCATGAGACCTACCCGGTGATTGATCCCATTTGAGAAACATTCCTTCCCAACTTACCATAGCTAGTCCAAGGTTGATTAGAAGCTTGAGTCCAAAGCCATAACCGGAATTCCTAACCCCTAGAATCCGCTTTTCTCTCTTTGATCACATATCTCGTGTTTGTGTTGTTTATTTGTGTTGTTAGCTTGATTTGTTAGTTTGTTTTATAATCTTGCATCATTTGTGATCCTTGCTTGATCACCACAAAACCAAACCCAAAAATATCATGATTTTCATTTCTTTATTTCTTTCTCTTTTCTTAGTCTAGGTTTGCACTATCCATAATCACTTATTTGATTCGGTTTCACCTTAGTCTTTGTGTTCGACCTTGGAATACTATCCTTGCTACAAGACGACCCATACACTGTGGGTTCGCTAGGATTAGGAAAATATATTGAGTTATAAATTTAAGACTTTTGTGCTGTACAATCTTAGCGTAACAAAATCCTAGTGTTTGTTAAGCATAATCTAGCCTAGGGTAACCTAATGCTAGCAAACTAAGTAACGGAAGAGACCTACCCGGTAATTCTCGATCTTAGATACCAAAGATGATGAACTCTAGGTAGTAGTGAGCCTCACAAGCCGCTATTGGATTGAGTGTGCTAGGATTGATGCTTAGGACTTGCCTTCCTGAGACTTACCCGGTAAGGAGAGGTTTGAGCCCTAGATAGCAATCCGGTTTGTGTAGAATTCCCAACCTTATGCTCCTAGAGACTTACCCGGTGATAGGATCTTAGGTGCAGGATTAGTGGATCATGAGACCTACCCGATGATTGATCCCGTTTGAAAAACACTCTTTCCCAACATACCATAGCTAGTCCAAGGTTGATTAGAAGCTTGAGTCCAATGCCATAACCGGAAGTCCTAACCCCTAGAATCCGCTTTTCTCTCTTTGATCGCATACATTGTGGGTTCGCTAGGAGTTAGGAAATTATATCGAGTTATAAATTGTAAGACTTTTGTGCTATACATCTCTAGTGCGAACAATATTCACAACCTTCATCACTATCACTATTACTATCATGCTCATGCAATGCATTGATATGTGTATGATCATGCTCATGCTCATATTGCGGTTGTTGATTTATGAATAAAATCCTTTTATTAGGACAATCTCACATATAGTGACCTCTAACTTGACATTTAAAGCATACAATATCTCTAGAACATGAAGTAGAGTTAAGAGTGATCCCTTTAATATCCTTTGATGGCTTAGTCAAAGGAAGTGATTGAGTAGAAGGTTTATGGATTGCTGGATCAAGAAAGGATCCCCTTCCTTCGTATTTCTAGGGTAAATCTCTGGTGGAATCTCAGCCGAGATTCTTGTAGGATAGACGAGATTTCTCCTCTATCATCCAAGAACTTGTTCCTTGATTCCGTCTTTCTCCTCCACCCTGATAGCCAAGTGAAGTAAGTTAGTCATTGAAGCATAGGGATATAAATCAATTTCATTAGCTAAAGAAGGATGAAAAATTTGTAAAAATCGAGTCATGATAGACTCCTCATACTCTTGCACGTTAGCTTTCAGCATCGCCATTTGCATGGCGGTATAAACTTCTTCCATAGTCATGGAACCTTGCTTGAGGTTCTCTAATAGTTTCCTTACTTCCCTATCATAGTGTCGAGGCACTAATCTAGCTTTCATCAAGACCTTCAATTGTTCCCAAGTGTTGATGTCCGGGTTTGACGTTCTTCTTCGTTCTTTTACGAGATGATCCCACCAAACTAAGGAATACCCTTGGAATTCCAACGCAACAAGTTGGATCTTCCATTGCTCACTAAAGTTATGGTAAGACCAAATTTGTTCAATCTTAGTCTCTCATTCCATGTAAGCGTCATGGTCGCATTTGCATTCAAAACTTGGAATCTTGACCTTTACTCTCCCAAGTCCTTCATTATGTTGAAGGGGTCTATAATGGTCATTTTCACTTCCTCTTCGTGGGTTATAAGACGTCAAGGGTATTCTCTCTACCTGCCCTAATCTTCTTCATCACCTAAGTCCGTAAATTCTTCACCAAAACACGGATTGTGATTAGCATTAAAGAATGGATTCGGGTGAGTATTACTTGGAACCTGGGGATGGTTTGGAGTTGGTATTGGGTCTGGTGGTGGTGACGGAGTCAAAGAGTTGCCGCCCACTTTGTAGGTTGATCTCGGATCAAATCTCGGCCAAGATATTGTGTTGGGTCTTGCTTCGACCTGCTCAAATCGTTTATTGAAGGTGGAAACAGTAGCCATCAGTTGTTTGAGCATCTTCATGGCATCACGCCCTAGAGAATCACTCTTTTGGGATGCTCGTGGACTATATCTTCCTGACATCTACACAAACATGCAAAGTAACAACAAACTTGTGATGCTAGGAAAAACAAAAATACACTTCTTGTTTTCTCTAGCACTCACACTTTGTTGTGTTATCGCAAGATGGTTTGAAGTTATTTCCTTGGATGGATTAATGCTTCTTTGTCAATCGTGTCTTGGTCTCACTAGAAGCCTTGTTTGACTCAAGTAGTCAACTTTGTTCGGATAAAGGTTCTTGTGTTGTGAGATGGTTAAGGAACTCCTGCATGAAGTTTACTCTACACAACACAAGGTAGAAAGAATATTGCGGATAGACACACTAGTCTGTTAGGATTAGAGATACTAACTAACACACCAAAGAAATAAGACTCAAGTGTTTAGAGTAGGAAGATGCTAAGGAAAAGGCACACAAGAGATTAAGAAGAGAAAAAGAGCGTACCTTGAATTTGTGCAGTTAGAAAAAGAGTTAGCTGGAATTGGTTTTGGTATGGCTAGGAATCTTAACTGGATCAAGGTTAGTACAAAAACTCTTCCTTTGATGTACTCTTGCATAGGATGCACTTGGATTTTTGAGATTATGCCTCAAAGATTTCTCGAAAATTTGGGCAACATTATCTTTCTCGGGGAAATCTCGGTCGAGATTTCTTATGAACTGGCCGAGATTGTTGAAAAGTCGATGCTTGATGTTGACGTTCAACAATCACCTTTAGGACTACTACTCGTGGGTTGCCTTGTGATCTTTAATTGCTAGAGAAGCGTATACATCGTTGCTTTGACAATGATTGAATGGGATCTCACCTACTTGATAAGATCTCAACTTTTAAGCACAAACTTTGATCACACTTTTCGTAGGGTTAGGCTAGGTTTTTAGGGTTAATGGTTGGCTTGTGTTTTGGATGTGGCATTTCTCTCTTCCAAAATTTTCACAAGTCAACGCACGCTAATCTCAAATAATCTCGCAAAGATGGCAAACAAGAAAAGACTCAACTTTTATATGACTCAAAGAATACTCAAAAATAAAATTTGACTCAAACTTGAAATGGACTTCAATCTCTTAGCTGTGATACCACTTTGATACACGGTTGAAGTTGTGGTTCCCGATCTAGATTGAAAGTCCTCGACAGAAGAAAATCTCGGGTGGATAATGGAAATCTTGGGCGATATTTCAGTAAGAACATGCCGAGATTTCTAGAAACTCAAAATGCGGATTGATGAATGATATGGAAAGATAAGAAGATGAATAATGGAATCAAATATGATATGAACATTCCCGCAAAGAACCTTGACCAGTCATGTGTCCAAACCCCTTAACGAAGAGCTTACCTTAACCCTCACTTCTTTAACCTTAGACAAGTCTTCTAAATAAGACAGTCACAAGGAGAGACTAGTATTGATCAGAAGCACCAACCTTCAAAAAGATTAACACAGACAAGCATAATCTAAGAAGGACTTCACAATGATTCAATCAAGGCTCTCTCTCTTTGATTAAATAGAAATGAATAAATGTAACACCTTTGCATCTGCTGCTGAGGTGTCTTTTGACCACCTCCCGTTACACTAGTAGAAATAAAACCATGTCGTGATGCCCCTCCAGTGTGCTTACAGAGTACAACTCTATGACCCTGTCTACCACAGGTAAAGCAAGTCGCTAGCGATCTTGGACACTGTGGTCGTACATGTCCAGGCTTCCCACAATTGTAACAAGTCCTCGTTTCAATAGAAGTTCGTGTCAACGAGAAGTACTCAAACGTCCACAAGTCGGGCTCGGTTTGCAACCCGGACATCCAACCTCATCTTTCATTGATTCAACCCGTTGTTTCTTCTCTAATCCAGAAGCTTCAGTTGATCACACAGATGATGGTAAATCCGGTGTGGATCTACCCGCTATCACCACCTCATATACTTGCTGCATATACTCTTGAAACTCGAATCTACTCATGGAGACACGATCAGCCTCTTCAAACTCGTTTTCTGCCATAGTCAACACAGCAGCGAATACTGGTCCCTGACTTGACGCTACTGGAGGAAGAGGTGGTGTACCCCTATCTCATCCCACTATAGATACTGCTCTAGTCTGAGCCATCTGTAGAATATACGCTCCTAACTTATAAGGCTATATATATATGCCATATGTATCGATATATATATATATATATATAATACTCATTATTACATGCATACACATCAACACATAAATGATATCTATATATATATATATATATCTACACTGTCGAGATCCTCAAATGGGTGACGACTTTTGTACATACTATCCCAAAACATCTATACTCGCTTTAAAACAAAAATCCTTTAAAAAGTCAGACCCCATGTGGGTTTTGTTTATTTATCCACTTTACCTTTATTGCAGATAGCAAGTGCCATTGTTGTCAACCTAAGGCTCTGATACCAAATTTGTAACACCCCAAATCTACGGGACTTGGAGTGTCACATTGGGCTAGGATCTCACAATGGATCCTGACCCTAGCCTGACAACAAGTTCACTAGATCTTACAACAAGGCACGGGTAGATTAAAACCAAATACATAAAAGTTGTATATGATACATCAAAAGAGTTTACAAACTCAAAGCCGAGTATAAAACATCAAACCACAACATTTGATACAAAAGATCCCATATCCCGCATCCTAATGTATAGAAGTCCTCGGCTGGCCACACCATCTGTCTCACCTTGTAGTCTTCCTAACCTACAGATCATTACTCAATCTCAGACCTATGCTCCTCAAGTATACATATTCAACGATGAGCTTTTTGTCTTTCTGTTTTCACATCGAGAATTCTTTGCAGATGAAGAGATGTCAAAGGGGCTTCTTCTGACTTCCCAAAGGGAGACTCTATATAAACGCGGGTTTAGTAAGAAAGCGAAAGAAAAGTACTTCGAATTTTTTATTAATCGCCAGAGACGGAGACGGCTTAGAACCATTAGATCATTATATAATAGATCTTTCCGTTCTAATATTCAATACGCGAGTTATCAGTACTTATCAAACTTGTTCCTATCTAACGGATGGTGTGGCCAGCCGAGGACTTCTGTACATTAGGATGCCCGGGATATGGGATCTTTTGTATCAAATGTTGTGGTTTGATGATTTGTACTCGGCTCTGAGTTTGTAAACTCTTTTGATGTATCATATACAACTTTTATGTATTTGGTCTTAATCTACCTGTGCCTTGTTGTAAGATCCAGTGAACTTATTGTCAGGCTAGGTTCAGGATCCATTGTGATATCCTAGCCCAATGTGACACTCCAAGTCCCATGAATTTGGGGTGTTACAATTAAATACAAACTGCATTAGTGAAGTTGGAAGTTCACACAATATATAAAATAATATCAAATCTAATCTATCTAATAATCTCCCCCTCTAAGGCTATTTATAAGGGAGATCTTCTATATAAACTAAGAGGGATATCTTTTAAAAGATAATCTAGGAAATATATCTTCAAAAGATATAAAAATAATAATCTCAAAGATAAGATCAAAACTAATAGCTACCTTAATAATGTTTGAGAGTGAAAACTCCACCTTGTTTATAATGTTTTACAGGTGTTGATGATGGAAGATTTAACACAAATGTAGTAGTTGGATATACTAACAATGTATTGATTATATTCTCTTGATGCTTGGTTGGTTTGAGTTCAGTGCAAGTCTTATCGTATGTCAAGGGTCTTGATATGAAATTCAAGGGCCTTGAAGTATAACTCAAAAACACAAGGAAGATAGTGCTATAAAGGAACGATCTCAAAGGCCTTGGAGTTAAATAGTTTCACGAAACAAGGATTCAAATGCAAAGAAGATTTTCCAGGAATGATTTTCTCAACAGAAAGATTTCAGGGAAGATCTTTTCAACCGAAGATTAGAGAATCTTTTTAGAAGACTTTCTAAAACCGAAAAGCGTCAAGTTATCTTCTCTTTCGGTTCAACAAAAAACGAGAAGATTAAGGAGCTAAGGATTCGACATGTTCTCAGGACTTGAAGATCTACAACGTCTACCTTATCTCGAAACAAGAAGAGGTCTTCATGGAGAAGAAGATTCATCTTCAAACGGTCATCTCTCCAACGGCTAGAAGACCTCTTCATAGAAGAGTATAAATGAAGATGGTGATCGAAGAAGAAATGATACCCAAGCATATACGGAATACATCTTTACGTCTTCAAGCAACCAAAACATCTTCATTTAATTCGTTGTTTTTCTTTCTCTCATTTACGTAAAATCTTTATCCCCTTAGAGAGAAAAAACACAAGAGCTCCATTGGAAGATCTGAATAGTGTTATACTAGAGTGTGTGTTACTCTGATAAGTAATTAGGCTATTATAGCGTTGGCTACAGTGAGAGAAGAAGAGGATTTCTTCTAGTTTGTATCTAGGACTCTTTGAAGCTGAAAATAGATAGTTAGATCCAAAGGCTATACCCTGGGACGGAGAGTAGGCTATTTAGAGTTAAACTTCGTAAACATATCCTCGTGTCAATCTTTTACTTTCCGCACTATATTTCGCTATTGTAACTAACTTTGTTTTGCAAGAGCACAAAGTCAAGGTCCTTGAAAGTTGTTTCAAATCCCTTGAAATCAAAGTTTCACAAAGAGCACAGATCGACATCAAGGCCCTTGAAAGGAGTTTGAAGGCCTTGAGATTTGGTTTCGAAAAGTTCTCATACTCTATTCAACCCCCCTTCTAGAGTATCTTTTAACTACTTTATTTCACCTACCTGTTCTTCCATTGGTATCAGAGCTAGACTCACATTTATTGATTTAACCATCAGGAAGACTAATCATGAATCCTATAGGTGATGGTGGATTTGCTCAAGGAAGATCCTCATCTGGACCACCGCTCTTATGTGGAAACAACTTTTCTCATTAGAGAGCACTCATGCGTTCATTATTGACCAAGACATGGAGCTTTGGAGCATCATTCAAAATGGACCTAAAGTTCTAATGACAACGGTTGAAGATGTCCAAGTCCCAAAGAAGGAAGTTGACTTCATACAGGCTGACCTGGACAATGCGTCAAAGAATTACAAAGCAATGAACCTACTATATTATGGATTAGATGCAAATGAATTCAACCGCATCTCATCATGCAAGAGTGCAAAATAAATATTGGACAAGCTTGTGGTCACATATGAAGGAACAAGTCAAGTCAGGGAAACAAAGATTAGCATCTTCCTCAGACAATACGAGCTATTCAAGATGAATCCAAATGAAACAGTAAAAAAAATGTTCACCAGATTCACTGAAATCGTGAACAACCTGGACTCACTAGGAAAGATCTTCACAAATGAAGAGAAAGTAAGGAAGGTTCTAAGGAGCCTACCTAAAGCCAAGTGAGGACCAAAGATGATTGCCATTGAACAAGCTCAAATTCTCACAACTCTTCCTCTTAATGACCTCCTTGGAAAACTCATCACACGTGAAATGGTTCTTGGTGAAGAAGATGGAGAGCTCCCATCCACCTCCACGAATTTGGCATTAAAATCAAAAAGAGATGAATTACCATCTGAAGAAGAGGATAGTGATGATTATGATGAAGAAGATGCAATCGCCATGATCTCTAAGGGTCTCGCAATAATTATCAAGATTAAGAAACAATCTGCTAATAGAGAATATCCACGAGCATCAAAACCCCGAGGTAAGTTTTCTAACTCTAATAAGAAAACGAGAGTACTGAGTTGTTTTGAATGTGGTGAAACATATCATCTTGTGAAGGATTGTCCACAAAAGAAGAGGACCAAATTCAAGAAAAATGATCGAAAGAAGAAAGCTATGGTTGCAACATGGAGTGATTCAAAATCAACAAATGAATCAGACGACGAAAAAGAACAAGCAAACCTGTGTCTCATGGCAATGTGGTAAGTACAATCATGTCTCAACCTGAATCTGACCTGAAACAATTCCTTAAAGATATTATCATATGTGATAAGGAACATAGAATAAGGATAAATTCTTTAAAAGAAAAGCTACTTAAACAAGAAAAACAACTCAGTGAAATGTCTTTGGAGATTGAAAATCTTAACACAGAAAAGGTAGACCTTGATGAAAATATCAAGGCCTTGGAATCAAAGAACCTGATTCTCAAGGACAACCTCTCCTCTCTTCGTCGAAACTATATCGATCTAGAGAAAGAGAAAGTTGATCTAACTTTGACGTGTCAAGACCAGAAGGCTGCATTTGTTAAGTTTACTCGTTCAAAAGCTAATCTTGAGAGAATGATGGGTGAACAACAATCCTCCCTTACCAAAAATGGTATAGGTTATCATAGGATCTTTCCTAGAAAACCTACCACCACTTTTGTCAAGGCCAAAGGAAGTATTCATATGCCTACTTGCTTCTACTATTGTAAAAAGGGTCATGTAAAATCTACATGTCCTTATAGAAGAAATGATCCTTATATCATTAGAAATACCTATCCTTTATGTTTAAGGAAGCAGGTCAAACAAATCTGGGTCCCTAAAGGTACTAGACCACCAAACATGATCGAACCTTAATATGGACCAAAATATGTCATTTGGTCGACACGGAAAGGTTGGTGTTTGCTGTATTGTAGGATATCACCAAGGTAAAAGAGCACAAATGGATATTAGATAGTGGTTGCTCAAGACATATGACTGGAAAAAGCTCTTTATTCTCAGATTTAAAGAAGCAATCATCGGGAACCATTACTCTTGGTGGTAAAGTGTGACATAATTGGCATTGGTAAAATTTGCTATGATTCATCTAACTTTATTGATGATATTTATCTAGTTGACGGTTTAAAATATAATCTGCTAAGTATTTCTCAAATTTGTGATAAAGGCAATAAAGTCATGTTTGATTCAAATAAATGTGAGGTTCAAAACAAAAAGACGGGTGAAGTTTTGCTTACTGCTCCTAGATGTAATAATGTTTATTCAATAAGTACTAACCCAGTTTCAGGAACTAAGCTAAAATGTGTAAAGGCCTTGACTGATGATCCAAGGCTTTGGCATAGACGACTTGGTCACGTAAGCATGCATACCATGCAGAAGCTACTTACAAAAGATTTGGTATGTTGTTTGCCAAGCCTAAATTTCAAGGTTAATGATATATGTAAGGCGTGTCCACAAGGTAAACAAACAAGAGGTTCATTCAAACCTAAGAAAGTTGTAGGTTCTTCTCGACCCATTGAACTTTTACACATGGATCTTTGTGGACCTATGCGTGTCAAATCTCCAAGAGGCAAGCAGTACATCCTTGTTATAGTGGATGATTTCTCTCGTTTCACATGGATTTCTTTTCTACGAGAAAAATTTGAAGCTTTATTTGAGTTTTCAAAATTTTGTAAGGAGTTACAAACTTTGAAAAACCTACCAATTGTTTCTATAAGAAGTGATCATGGTAGAGAATTTGATCAACTAAAGTTTGATTTGTTTTGTACAAAATATGGCATTTCACATAATTTTTCAGCTCCTAGAACTCCTCAACAAAACGGAGTTGTGGAACGTAGGAACCGCACTCTTGAGGATATGTCTAGGACAATGCTTTTAGAAAACAATTTGCCAAAAACTTTTTTGGCTGAAGCAGTAAACAATGAAAATTATATTTCGAATAGATGTTTAATTCGCCCTATCTTGAAAAAGACTCCTTATGAACTATTTAAAGGAAGGAAACCAAACATTTCATATTTCAAAACCTTTTGATGTACTTGTTTTGTTCATAACAATGGCAAAGATAATCTTGGGAAATTTGATGCACGTAGTGATGAAGATATATTTATTGGATATGCTTCAAATAGCAAAGTTTATCGCGTCTATAACAAACGTACCAAAATTAGTTGAGGTAAGCATTCATATTATTTTTTATGAAAGCAATGATGGTACTTTAAGTGAGAGTTTTGCAGATCTAAATTTGAATCAAAGAGAAGATCATAATTCGGATGAAGAGGAATATACTAAAGATCGAGACAACAATATGCCGGAAAATATTCAAGATACCAAAGAAACACCTTTAAGACCTTGAAACAGCAACTTGTGATAACAGAACTCCACTTCAAGGGCTTGAAACCCAACTTCAAGGCCTTGAGATTGGATCAACACGTATTATATCAACGGTACTTGAATCTGGTCAAAGATATGAAACTCAACCTTCTGGATCTGCTCCTTCTATCAAAAGAAGAAAAGTTCAACACTCCTTATATCATCCACAAGAAAATGTTATCTCAGATTCAAATGCTGGAGTTCAAACTAGATCTAAAGTGAACAATCTATGTGCCTTCTCCGCTTTTGTATCGCTTGTCGAGCCAAAGAACTACGTTCAAGCTTTTCAAGAACCTGATTGGATCATTGCCATGCAAAATGAATTGAATGAATTTGAGAGGAACAAGGTATGGACTCTTACTTCAAGACCTAAACATCAATCAGTTATTGGCACGAAATGGGTCTTTCGAAACAAATTGGATGAAAGTGGCAAAGTCATACAAAATAAAGCATGACTTGTAGCACAAGGCTATAACCAAGAAGAAGGTATTGATTATGAGGAGACTTTTGCTCCAGTTGCCAGGTTAGAAGCCATACGTATGCTACTTGCATTTGCATCTTTTATGAGCATAAAACTTTTTCAAATGGATGTAAAATGTGCTTTTCTAAACGGATTTTTAGAAGAAGAAGTCTACGTTGCTCAACCTCCTGGTTTTGAAAATGATGAATTTCTAGATCATGTTTTTAAACTAGACAAAGCCCTCTATGGTCTTAAGCAAGCTCCTCGAGCTTGGTATGAAAGATTATCTAAATATCTTCTTGAAAACAGATTAAAAAGAGGTTTGATTGATAAAACATTGTTTATCAAAACTAGAGGCAACGACATTCTAGTAGTACAAATCTATGTTGATCATATATTATTCGGTGCTACTAATGATTCCCTTTGCAAGGAATTTTCAGATATTATGTGCAGGGAATTTAAAATGAGCTTAATGGGAGGGCTAATTTTTTTCTTGGACTTCAAGTTACATAAGCAAAGAAAGGGATTTTTCTCAATCAAAGCAAGTATACTAAAGACTTGCTTAACAAGTATAAAAAGGATCAATCTAAGGTTGCAAAAACTCCTATGAGTTCAACACTTTCGCTAGATCATGATAAAAATGACAAAAGTGTAGTAAAAAAGGAGTATCGAGGTATGATCGGTTCATTGTTGTATCTAATTGCTAGTCGTCCTGACATTATGTTTAGCGTGTGCATGTGTGCAAGATTTCAAGCTGATCCTAAAGAGTCACACTTGATAGCTGTGAAAAGAATCTTTTGGTATCTAAATGGCACTAAGGATCTAGGGTTATGGTACCCATGTCAAAGCTCTTTTCATCTTGTTGGCTATTCGGATGCAAACTTTGCAGGTTATAAGGTCGATATAAAATACTTCTGGATGTTGCTAATTCTTATGGTCATCCCTAATTAGTTGGCACTCCAAGAAGCAAAACTATGTTGCCCTATCCATAGTTGAAGCTGAATATATAGTTGCAGGAGCCTGTTGTGCACAAATTCTTTGGATTGCTCAACAACTTCGTGACCTTGACTTTGACTTAAATGGTATTCCTATAAAATGTGATAATACTAGTGCTATTTCAATAACCAAAAATCCTGTGCAGCATTCAAGGACTAAGCATATTGATTTAAGGCATCACTTCATACGTGATCATGTTGAGAAAGGTGATGTTTCGATCTCTTTTATCTCAACTAACTTGCAGCTTGCGGATATATTTACCAAGCCTCTTCCTGAGGAACAATTTAATCTTATTAGATTGGAGCTTGGTATGTTGAACAAGGAAGCATTAACGCAGGGGGAGTAAACAAGTTTGATTGTCCCTACGCATGCAACACAATTAATGCTTTCAAGGGCCTTGAAACATATTTCAAAGGGTATATTAATATAACGGATTTATTAGAAATTCATATCCTTTATATATGCAATTATCTAATTTTTTTATTCTTTTAAAGGGATTTCAAAAGGTTTGTTTTCAGATTCAAAGAATTTTGAAAAGTTGTTACCAAAATTTATGGAAAATTTTTTTATCATCAATGATTTTCCAAGATCCTAAATATATTTTTGATCTTACGTTGATATGACTTCTTCCCTTAAAATCTTCTTCTCTTCCCTCTTTATTTCTTCCGATTCCTTTTCCCTTTGAAAGAACAGTGCTTTACTCTTTCGATTTTACAAACCCTCTTCGTCTTCTTCTTGAAATGTTCTCATGGCATCCAAGAGACCTTCAATGGACGAAGCAACAACATCTATCCCCAAGAGACAAAGAATATTTCAAATATCATCTGACTCTAACCCATATTCGAGTTCAGGATCTGATTGAAGTTCGAGTTCTTCAGATTATCTAAGCGACGCAAAAATATTTGCAAATACTGGACTTCCGTCGAGTTGGTTTGCAAGTCCAACGGCCAACAAGAAATGGCTAACAGAGTTCGATGATCGCTACCAATGCATTTGTGAGCCGGTTCACAGTGAACTATTTACTTGCTTCTCATTACTGGGGCTAGAGGTGCTTCAGGCAAGCTCAATCTGGATCATGCTAAACCCAAGTGAAGCCTCCTACCCTCGATTAACAAGGTTGTTCTACACAAACTTAACTGCACAAAGAGAAAGAGGAGAATAGATTCCGGACTCAGTTATCAAAGGTAAGAAAATCACCATTACCACTGAGATAATTGCTAATATTTTTGGTTTTCCTTGATACGACATCTCATATCATTCTAACCCTGCTCGAACTATCAGATTAGCTAGAGAACAGTTTCTTCTTCTCAATGCTTTACCACAACCCACTATCACTTGCTTAACCTTGGAAGCTAGAATCATTTATGCTATTTTAGACAAATGTGTTGTACCAAGGTTTGCTAACAAGGAGTAGCCATAATGAAATTTCACTACAGAGCAGCGTTTGGAAACTGCAGAGAGAGCAGTGGACTCACTAAGATCTGATCTTGTCCTTTTTAGACCTTCAGTGACCGACAAGATGGATGAAACACAAGATTTATTGGGTATTTTTAACTAGAAAATTAATCAGATGTTTCATGTTAGTGTTTTGTCTCTTATAGCTGCTAGCAGTATTAAGCCCCTCTCAAAAGATGATGGACAAGCGACCACAAAAGATGTTGAAAAGGTTATGACTCAGTGTCATAAGATTATCAAAGATAAACCCATTCGTCAACCTTTGTCAGAAGATCCAGACATTCTTACTATCGAAGAGTTTGGAGTGGTCAAGAAATATGACAAAAACTATGCACAAATGGGAACAGTTTTATCTCTTAAAGAACGTGAACTTACTGATGCTACTGATCAATTGAGGGATATGTGTTTAAGAGACTATTATGGGAAAGGACATTGCTCCAGATGGTACAAGGAAAATTGAAGTTATCTAACTGTCATGACTGTTTTTGAAATTTTGTTATGTGGTTTGTGAAAATACTCTTTTGGGTCTGTAATCATGTTTAAAACTCCCGTGCTTTGACTATTTTTTCTCCCTTGTGTAAAGAAAAAGGGGGAGAAATAAATGATCCAACATTCGATATACTGCATTCTGCATTTTAGTTTTGATTTTCATATGCATTGTAAATAACAAATGCAGGTACGATAACATTTGTGTTGTCTTCCATCAGGGGGAGATTGAAAACTCCGCCTTGTTTATAATGTTTTACAGGTGTTGGTGATGGAAGATTTAACACAAATGTATATGTTGGATATACTAACAATGTATTGATTATATTCTCTAGATGCTTGGTTGGTTTGTAATCAGTGCAGGTCTTATCGAATGTCAAGGGTCTTGATATGGAATTCAAGGGCCTTGAAGTATAACTCAAAGACACAAGGAAGATAGTGCAATAAAGGAACAATCTCAAAGGCCTTGGAGTTATATAGTTGCACGAAACAAGGATTCAAATGCAAAGAAGATTTTCCAAGAATGATTTGTTCAATAGAAAGATTTCAGGGAAGATCTTTTCAACCAAAGATTTCAACCGAAGATTTCAACCAAAGATTAGAGAATCTTTTTAGAAGATTTTCTAAAACCAAAAAGCGTCAAGATATCTTCTCTTTCGGTTGAACAAAAAACGAGAAGATTAAGGTGCTAAGGATTCAACTAGTTCTCAGGACTTGAAGATCTACAACGTCTACCTTATCTCGAAACAAGAGGCAATCTTTATGGAGAAGAAGATTTATCTTCAAACGGTCATCTCTCTGATAACACGATGTATGACGTTAGTTTAGGCATTCATTTAGATAGTTTTTCCCGTTATTCATGCATGGTTTGGCATTAGTTCATGACGTTTACGTTTAATTCTTGCATATTGTCGAGATAGACGTCTACACGAACTATTGTCGGTTTTGTAGGTATTTTGGGGAACTTTTGGAGCTTAATCGATACGTTCGAGGATCATTCCTCGTGATGACACACTTCCGGACTCATTAAGAAGCAAGATAGGAGCTAAGGAGAACACATAGGACCTTGTTGGTGCATGCGTTACACCAACTCGTGGCTTAACGATCCAAAGGAAGTTGAATCACCAAAACCACGGCCCAGAGGCCATTTCCACGCCCATGGTTTTGTCCGTGGTTTTCTCTGGACAGCTGTGACAGCTGCCCACGATCTCCATAACCGATTCTTGCTCTTGGTGGAGAATAGAAGTGGTCCTTGTTCCAAACGGTGTGTGCAAGCTTTAAATTTATATCCCAAGAAATATGCTTAAAACAAGGATGCTAACCCGCAGTGTACGGGTCAATTGTAATAAAAGCAAGAATTCTAGGGGTCGATCACAGGGACTTAGGTGAAACAAAGCACATAATCGGTTGTCAAGTATTGCAATTAACCAAAAGCAATTAAAGCAATCAAAGATGATGTAAAATTCGATTAAAGGGAAATGCGGATTCTAGGGATTAAAGCATCCAGTTGTGGTTCCGACTCAAGATCTCAAAGGATAGCGTGGACAAAGCTGAGGTTTGCAAAGGGAAGGTGTTTCTAAGGTGGAAACGGATTACCGGGTAAGTCTCACCACTCACTATCCCAAACCAAAGAACCTATCACCAGGTAAGTCTCAAGGTACTAAGGAAAGGAACTATAATCTCAACCCAACACACCACCCAAGGGAATTCTCAACCTTTACCGGGTAAGTCTCAGGCTAACTCACAAAGATGGGATGAAGGCACACTCAAACCCCAATAAAGGATAAACCATTATTACCTACACTCATGATCTTGGGTAAACAAACAAAGGAATCACCGGGTAAGTCTCATCCAAGGCTTGTGTTGAACCAGGAAAGGGTATAACAAGGATAGGATTTGGCAAACTGGAACTCTTAACTTAGATAAGAATCAGGAAAAGTTCACCTCGTTCAGTTTATGTACCATCTCGGTCGAGATGTTCCACAGCTGACCGAGGTGTTCGTCGGTTAAGGTAAAGGCTCGAGCTTTCAGGGTCCACTGGGGTTAAGATCATTCTATCATCATCTTTCCCACAACTTTCAGCCAATCACCCTAGAATCGCACAAGAAACTTAGCCAACAATCATCATGATAACAATAATCAAATATATGGAAAAGGAATCAATATTCAAACAAGAGAACTTAAACACAAAGATCTCAATAACTCAAACAATCAATCAAGCAAACAAACAATATGTGTTCCTCAATCACATACAGTAGAGACAACAAAACCAAAAGCCAAACTAAGAAGATCTTACAAACTCCTTCAAAAGCCAACTTCAACTTGATTCCTTACTTCCTTGAACTTCAACCTTCAAAACTTCCTTCAATCTTCCTTCAAAACTCTCTCCAAAAATCCTCAAACAATCAGTGATCCGAAGATGGTTGAATTGTAGAAAATCCAACCTTTGTATAGGAGAATTATCTTCCGAAGAAAATCCAACCCTCTATAAAATATATCCATATCTCTAAAATAGATTTCCCAAAAATAATATCTTCCTTCCAGAAATCCAGCCCAAAAATATAAGATATCTTATTTCCAAAAATAAAAGATCTCATCCAAAAATATGGATCCCGCCGGCGGCAGGGTGTTCGCCTCGGTCGGGACGCTCCTCAAGATTACCTCGGTCGAGGTGGTACTGTTGCTGCCCGAGGTGAAGGTGACACTGTAGATGACCGAGATGAAGGTGACACAAAAGAACAACTCGGTCTAGGTGATACCTCGGTCTAGGTGACACCTCGACCAAGGTGAGACCTCGGTCTAGGTGACACCTCGACCTAGGTGACACTGTAGTCGACCTAGGTGAATCTCAGCTACGTGTAAATCTCTATAATCTGGTCCAAAGTCAATCTTCTTCATTAATTCCTTGCTCCTTGGGTTCTCTTTTAAGCTCCTGAATGTAGCTCCAATGACTCCTTTGCTCCTTAGCTCCATTTCGATCCAAATTGTGCCATTTTACCTACGATTACAACGAATCTTGGTATAGACCTCAATTCCCGCAAAGGTAGATGAAACGACAATATAATCACATAATATACATTCAAACATGCAGATTATTGAAGATAAAACGTCTAAACAAGTCCCAAAATATAGACTATAATACATGCTATCTAAATAGCTCATACTTGTCCCTTGCTTGTCCCCAAGCAAGTTCCAAATCTTAGATACAAGATAGAATGGATTATAAGCCATAAAGATCAATGAAAAGTATTTCAAAACATTTTTAGTGGTGTGCTCCACTCATAGATCACTCTAAGAGAATGCTTCATGGAATTTAAAATCAAAATATGATCAAAACATTTTATAAATATGAGAAAGTTGATCATCTTTGCATAAAATCATAGAATGCATAATAAATCATATTTATCGAAATTAATCATGTATAATCCAGTTTAAACCACCAAGTCAATTAACAAGCTCGAGGTCTCAAGGTCTTTCCAAAGAGAAAGGTTAAGAAATGTGTGAGGGTGGGATGTATATAGGGAATGTGGTTCTAGAATCCGGGAAAAAGGATCTTTTGCTTCACTTCCTTTTGAACTTCAACATCTTCCACCAATAAGCTTTGCTTATTTTACTTTTTTACTTTTTGGGATGCATGGATAGAGGTGCACAATAACCGAAGCCTAGGAGACCACCAATCATCAATTTCTCAAGATGCCTCAAACCCTTGATGCACATACCATGACCCGTTAGGAATATCTCTCAATCCGACTTTGGCAAGACACAAACACCCGGCTATGTGAATGGTGCCGAGTTACTCATCATCATGATTGACTTCCCCAAACCTATTTGTTCCTTTCTAACTTACAGCCAACATCTCAACTTTTCTTTCACTTGCTTTTCACTTGCTTGCTTCCAAATTCCCGGATAGGTAAAGGGAGGCAAATATGTATATGAGGGGCTAAGCATGATCAAGAAGAAGAAGAGAAGAGAGTGAATTGCCTCAATAATCCTAGGAAGAAAGTGATAGAACTCATCATGTGGTGTCAACCTTCAAATTCAACATAATTTGGATAAAAACAAAGTATTAAACATGCCAAAAGTTTCAAACAAAGCATTTAGCAACTTAAACATATCGTAAAACCTTTCAAACATATACAGATTTCAAAACCAATCTGCAAACAAAATCATTACTGAGGTCATATCCAGAAAAGAAGCACAAAACGTTTCGAAAACTATTTCAGTTAAACCACCTCGGTCGAGATGTTCTAGGTCAACCGAGGTACTCGACCTCGTCTGGCAAGAATCACTTCGGTCGAGGTCAAAACTTTTTTTTTTCTTTAATCAGTTTTTGACGTTTTTCTCAATCAAATAACATGTATGCATGCATGTAATCTCATATAAGCATATAGAGCAAGATAAAACAATAATATCCGGTAGAGTCATCCATATAAGGTCACATAAAATACATCCAAATACCCCATACTTGGGACACATTGTCCCAATGGGTCAAAATAAGTCTAGAAATAAAAGTACTCACCGGACATAAGCTGAGCTGCATAATAAATAAATAAAAGAAATCCCTGCAAGCTCTAGTCCTGATCTGCTGGTGGTGGTGGTGGGTATGGCACGTACGGATGTTGGGATGGGTCAAAAGGATAGCCCATCATGTGCTGGAACTGGATCTCCATCATCCGGCGTTGATAGTGTTGGCTCTCCAGCATCTAGTGTGTTCGACTCTCCATCTGTCGGCGCTGGTCATCAAGGCGCTCACCGATTTCAACTATAAGAGCGGCGTAGGAATCGATCATGTGATCGGTTAGGTCATCGATCCTCTGATGTGCTGTTGTATCTTTAAATCTACGGACTTTGCGTCTAGCAGGACGTGGTGGTGGTGCAGCTGCCTCCTCCTCAGTCTCCTCGTCGTCCAGATCGACGACTAGCACACTAGGACCGGCTGTATCCGTCCAGATCGACGACTGGCACACTGGGACTGGCACACTGGGACCGACTTTGCGCCTAGCAGGACGTGGTGGTGGTGCAGCTGCCTCCTCCTCAGTCTCCTCGTCGTCCTCAATGTAAGGTGTCCACGTAGTGGACCAGTATTGAGGGTCGTAGACCGAAAACTGAGACGACCACCTAATACCCTGAGGTGCAGTCTGCTCCCAAGGCATCGCCACATATGGTGTAGTAAGTCCACGAGGAACTAGAATCCTCCTGCTGATCATCTCCTGCAGCCCTAGCGGCTTGGCAGCCGCCATTAGTGTACATGCACTCAAGTCCAGCCCCATCATTGTAGCTTTGTGGGTCACTAAACCGCCACAACAAATATCCCCCTTCGTCTTGGCCTTGATCCGGTGTAGATCCTCACCTAGCATAGCACCGAAATCAGGCACACCCCCAGTCACCATGCAAAACAAACTCAAAAGCTCCCCCTGTGTAACCTTCTGGGGCGTCTCAGTACGCGCCGGAAGTGTCTCGCTAAATATCCTGTGGGCGAGTCTAAAAGCGAGGTGGAAGATGATCCGCTTCCTGGAGTCTCCAGGTCTCCACCTATCAGCATGCTCAACTACATGAGCTATTTGTCCCCAGAACTGTCGAGCTATAGCTCGGGAAGGAAAATCGGGAACTGTGGAGGTCGGGAAGCCGAAGACATCTCTCCACTGATCCATAGGTAGTAAATAATTCCGGTTCAGCAACCGGTACTTGATGGCCTGCTTTGCAGGTAGGTGAGTCACAGAACTCACAAACTCAAATGTAGGCTCGAGGTAGGCTGGAGCTGTGATCTCCATTAACTGCTCCAGCACTACCATCGAGACCATCCGTCTCAAATCCTCCGCAACATATAAACAATCAAAGGCGGAAATGTCTCAAAACTGCGGCGCAACCACAGGGCGCGTACAAATGCGGTCGTAATCAGCCCGGTGACGCTCATGTATCACCGGTATAAAAGGTCGAGAAGAAGAAGAAGAAGAAGGGGAAGATCCATCTCTCAGGACAATCTGGCGATCTGAATTGGAACTCATTCTCTCTCTCTCTGTCTGACAGGTCACCTCGGTTGCTTGTCAGAGCTCAAGAATCACCTCGGCCGAGGCGCAGGTCGACTGGGCCGAGGTGCAAAGTTGTTCGATTTCAACTCTCTGGAATTCAGTTCTTTTCCCCCGATTTCACTACAGATTGTTCCTAAGGGGTACTTAATCCTTTTTCAGCAGAGATCTATGGCAACCAAAGCCACTAAATTCCGAAATCAATAAGAGAAGGAAAAGTTAGGGTTTCGACTATTTTTACCCGGATTTGGTCGTTTCGAGGCGTTCTTGTTGTAGATTGTTGCTTGCAATTGGTTCCTCTAGCCTTTCCTCGCAGAATGGGGGCAAGAATCGTCAAAAATGATCGAGAAACAAGGAAAACGAGATGGAAGTGCGCCGCGGTCGAGGGGTGAATTAGGAGGGAAGAGAGAGAATTCGTTTCCCCTTTTATATCCCTCGCCGATTCTACTGTCACCTCGGTCGAGGTGGTCCCGACTGGACTGAGGTGTTTGGACCGATGTGGAACATTGTCAGCCCTAGTCGCCTTGGTTGCTCAAGAATCATCTTGGTCGAGGTACTGTGACTGCAACCGAGATGTATGTCAGTCAAACTCCGTCTTCTCAATTTCTCGAAGTTCTGTCCTTCCAGTGTTGCTCCTGAATTGTATTCCTTCATTCGAAAGTACCTGTTTTCTGTCTAGGATGCCAAAAACAAAGCAAAGCAAAGCAAAGCAAAAGCAAACTATCTAAAGCTAGACTAGAAAAGGGAAAAGAAAACAATACCATTGGTTGCCTCCCAAGAAGTGCTTGGTTTAAGGTCGCTAGCTGGACCGTACGGCATCCCTAAACAAGGTATAGCGGTGCAATCTCCTCAATCTTGACCTCCGGTTTGTATTTCTTAAGTCTATGACCATTGACCTTGAAGCTTCCACTTGTTTCTCCCCAAATCTCAACTACACCATAAGGGAAAACATGTTTCACAACATAAGGTCCTGTCCATCTAGATTTTAACTTACCTGGAAAGAGGCGAAGGCGGGAGTTGAAGAGTAGAACTAAATCTCCTTCTTTGAACTCCTTAGGGATGATACGCTTTTCGTGCCATTTCTTTGTCCTTTCCTTGTAGATTTTGGCATTCTCATAAGCGTTCAAACGCAACTCCTCCAGCTCATTGATATCCAATAGCCGCTTCTCACCGGCTTCCTTGATGTCGAAGTTTAACCATTTGATTGCCCAATATGCTTTGTGTTCTAGCTCGACGGGCAAATGGCAAGACTTCCCATATACCAAATTGTAAGGGGTAGTACCAATGGGAGTCTTGAAGGCGGTCCTATAGGCCCAAAGAGCGTCTAACTTTATGGCCCAATCCTTCCTCGTCCTAGAGACGGTCTTCTCCAAGATTGCTTTGATTTCTCTATTAGAGATCTCGACGTGTCCACTAGTTTGAGGGTGATAAGGGGTTGCTACCTTATGGGTTACCCCATACTTCGATAGAAGTGCCTTAAACTTCCGGTTGATGAAATGCGTCCCCCCATCGCTGATGATGATGCGTGGAGTCCCGAAACGTGGAAAGATAGTCCTATTGAAGAACTTCACAACCACCATGGCGGCATTAGTGGGAAAGGCAATGGCTTCCCCCCATCTAGAGACTTAATCGACAGCTAGGAGGATGTAGAGGTTTCCTCCGGATGATGGGAAATGTCCCATGAAATCAACTCCACATACATCAAAATTCTCAACATCCTGGATGTTATTGAGTGGTATCTCGTTCCTTCTAGATAAATTACCTGTTCTCTAGCATGCATCACAAGAAACAACAAACGTTTACACATCCTTAAATAATGTAGGCCAAAAGAAACCGGAACGTAATACCTTGGCGCACATTTTGTGAGCGCTAGCATGCCCTCCACAAGGAAGCGAGTGGCAATGCCGTATGACACTAGTAACTTCATCTTCCGGAATGCATCTTCGAAGCATCCCGTCCGGACCTCTCTTAAATAGTAGAGGTTCATCCCAGTAGTAGTGGTGTACATCTTCAAAGAATTTCTTCCTTTAAGCGTACGTCAATCCGGGTGGTATTTCTTGGAAAACAAGATATATAACAATGTCAGCATACCAAGGTCCTTTATTATCAGAAGTTTGGTGGAGAAAGTGTTCCACCAACTATGAGTGAGTTTCAGAAAAGGGAGTAAGAAGTTTGTTATTCTCAGTTGACGGTATCTCGCTTTCGACCTCGGTCGAGGTCCCGAGAGGGTGACCGAGATGTTCTTCAGTCAAGAACACCTCGCTTGGTCCAGAAAGTGCCTCGGTCGAGGTACTGTAACTGGGACCGAAACTGGAGATTCTCTTCTCTTGGATTAGTTTTTCAATCTTAGCTCCTGGATCTTCTTTCAGTGCCTTTAAGCTCCGTATATCTGCATCACAAGAAGCATCTATACCTTCCTCCATTAAGCTAAAACTAATAACTCTCTCAAGTGGATCATTAATAAGGATAGAGCTCACCAATTCTCTTGATTCTTCTTCATCATAGATGTTGAAGATATCATCTCCCAACGGCTCTCCTTTGATTGCCGCAAGCAATGCAAACTCAACTTGATTACCCCCAATGTTAAATTGCAACTTGGTGTTTTTACAATCCACATTGCAACCCGAAGTTGCTAGAAATGGTCTCCCGGGAATGATAGGAACGGGATAATCTGCGGGAATATCAAGAACAACAAAGTCTATAGGTAAATAGAAGTTACCTAACTTAACCGGAACTTCTTCCAAAATGCCCACGGGATGGGTAATGGAGCGGTCCGCCATGTACAACCGTATCTTCACCGGCTTGGGCTCTCCAAGTCTAATCTTCACACATAGCTCCAGCGGGATGATGCTCACGCTGGCTCCTAGATCACACAACGCCTCACAAGTGACATCCCCAACTTGAATGGGAATGCAAAATGAGCCGGGATCTCTTAACTTGGGTGGCATCTTCTCCTTCATGATTTGAATGAGCTCCGAGGAGTTAGATGTCATCCTTACTTCTCCAAAGTCTTCCAACTTCCTCTTTCTTGATAGAATCTCTTTCAAGAACTTCCCATAGGCGGGCATCCCTATAATAGCATCAAGGAAAGGGATATTAATATGTAGTTTATTCATCAAGTCAAGGAACTTACCAAAATGCTTGTCTAGATGTGCTCTGGCCCTTGACTGGGGGAATGGAAGTGGTGGTTTATAAGCAGGAGATGGAACATAAACTTTAGATTTCTCCTCCGCTTTCTGAGGCTCCACCTCGGTTGGTACCTTGGCCGAAATGTTCTTCGTCTGTACCTGGATCGATGTATTCTTCACTGGCATCGACCGAGGCACTGGATCTGCAGTTTTCAGTCCACTTTTCGTCGTTATTGACATGATCTATCCCTTGGGGTTGCTCTCTGTCCTTGCTAGGAGCTTCCCTGGGTCTCTTGGCGCTTCATTCGCCTTGTTAAAGAATTGTTGTTCTAAGAATTTTTGTGCCTTCGAAAATGAAGCCATGGATGTCTCCATAGAATTGAGCTTGAATAAGATAGCCTCCAGTACTGCATCTTTCTTTTCTGGCTGGGACGAGGTTGATCTAGGCTCTTGGCTCTTCAATGGAGTAGAAGAAGAAGAAGAAGAAGAAGAAGAAGAAGAAGAAGAAGAAGAAGAAGAAGAGAGGAAAGGATTAGAAGAGTTGTTTGAATTGGAGTTAGAGTAAGAGTTACCCGGATTTTGATTGTTGGGCCTCCAATTATTGCTATTGGATCCTCTATTATTGTTGCAGTTGTTGTTTCGAGAACCGTTGTTGTTGTTGTTGTTCTGATAACCATTATTATTTCTTGAGCTTTGGTATCCTTCCTCTTCCTTCTTGGTATGAGCAAAAAAAAGTTCCTTCAATTGCTTTACCTCATTCTTGAGGGAGGTGAGTTGATTATCATTTGATGGAGCTTCTTGGAAATTAACTCTTTTAACTCCATTTTCAGCTCCTTGGTGTGAGTACTTCTCCATGTGCAAAGCTTGTTTTCCAATGAATTCCCAAGCTTCATCAATCGGCATGTCCATGAATGTGCCGGCGGATAGTAGTTGAAGGCTGAATTGGGTGGCTCTGTCCAATCCCTTGAAGTAAATCTCCAACAACTCTATCTTTGGAATCCCATGATGTGGGCAATCCAAGAGAACATCTTTAAATCTTTCCCATGACTTGGACAAACTCTCCTTGTCCTTCATGATGAATGCGTTGATCTTCCCTCTCATATCAGCAGTTTTGGAGGGGGAAAGAATTTTGTCAAGAACTCCGTCGTCATCTCCTCCCAAGTGTTCATCTTTCCAGGAGGAAGAGACTGGTACCAAGTAAGCACCCTGTCCTTCAAATAAAATTAAAAAGGCCTTAACTTGTAATTATTATTTTCCACTCTTGAAGGTTTCAAGGTCTCCATCAAAATCTCATAGTTTTGTAAATGTTGATGCGGAGACTCCCTTTCTAGACCTCCAAACTGGCATTGGCGGATCATGGAAAGAACTTGCGGTCGAAGTTCATAATCATGATCCGCTGGATTTCCTAGGTTGACTCCTGGATGCCTCACTTGCTGGTTTGGGTCCATCCTCTGCCCTAGGGTCTGTGGAATACCTGAAAAAAGAACATCTCGGACTGGCATCCGAGGTGAAAGTATCTCGTCCGCGGCAACTGGAGTGAGGTCCTACCTCGGTCGAGGGTATGGTCGAGGCAAGATCTAAGCTCGTAACTCAGCCATATCTGCTTCAATCTCTGCAGCTCGGGTGCGATTTTCCTCCCTTTCGCGCTGCAGTTCTTCCTTATTGAGGCGCAGCTGTTCCATCGCCTCCTCAAATTCGGCCTCAAGATTGTGATCGCCTTGATTGGCCATTTTCACTTCTTTCAAGCGTCTTTTGTATGTCTTCTCTGGTTCGGGATCGTAAGGAACGGTTTCCTTCCCAGCACGGGTTCTTCACATAAACCTACAAAGAATAACCTGCGAAAGTCACTCAAGTAGAGTGGTTAGTAGCAATAGGGGCAATAGCTCCGAAAGACTACCGCAACCGGCTCGGTCTAGACCAAATCCCCGGCAATGGCGCCAAAAACTTGTTCGCTCCAAACGGTGTGTGCAAGCTTTAAATTTATATCCCAAGAAATATGCTTAACACAAGGATGCGAAGCCGCAGTGTACGGGTCAATTGTAATAAAAGCAAGAATTTCAGGGGTCGATCACAGGGACTTAGGTGAAACAAAGCACATAATCGGTTGTCAAGTATTACAATTAACCAAAAGCAATTAAAGTAATCAAAGATTATGTAAAAGTCAAGTAAAGGGAAATGCGGATTCTAGGGATTAAAGCATCTAGTTGTGGTTCCGACTCAAGATATCAAAAAATAACGTGGACAAAGCTGAGGTTTGCGAAGGGAAGGTGTTTCTAAGGTGGAAACGGATTACCGGGTAAGTCTCACCACTCACTATCCCAAACCAAAGAACCTATCACTAGGTAAGTCTCAAGGTACTAAGGAAAGGAACTATAATCTCAAACCAGCACACCACCCAAGGGAATAGAATCAACCTTTACCAGGTAAGTCTCAGGCTAACTCACAAAGATGGGATGAAGGCACACTCAAACCCCAATAAAGGATAAACCTTTATTACCTACACTTATGATCTTGGGTAAACAAACAAAGGAATCACCGGGTAAGTCTCATCCTAGGCTTGCGTTGAACCAGGAAAGGTTATAACAAGGATAGGATTTGGCAAACTGAAATTCTTAACTCAGATAAGAATCAGGAAAAGTTCACCTCGTTCAGTTTATGTACCATCTCGGTCGAGATGTTCCACACCTGACCGAGGTGTTTGTCGGTTAAGGTAAAGGCTTGAGCTTTCAGGGTCCACTGGGGTTAAGATCATTCTATCATCATCTTTCCCATAACTTTCAGCCAATCACCCTAGAATCGCACAAGAAACTTAGCCAACAATCATCATGATAACAATAATCAAATATATGGAAAAGGAATCAATATTCAAACAAGAGAACTTAAACACAAAGATCTCAATAACTCAAACAATCAATCAAGCAAACAAACAATATGCGTTCCTCAATCACAATCAGTAAAGACAACAAAACCAAAAGCCAAACTAAGAAGATCTTACAAACACCTTCAAAAGCCAACTTCAACTTGATTCCTTACTTCCTTGAACTTCAACCTTCAAAACTTCCTTTAATCTTCCTTCAAAACTCTCTCCAAAAATCCTCAGAAAATCAGTGATCTGAAGATGGTTGACTTGTAGAAAATCCAACCCTTTATATCGGAGAATTATCTTTCACAGATAATAATATCTTAAAAAGATAATTTCCTATAAAATATATTCATATCTCTAAAACAGATCTCCCAAAAATAATATCTTCCTTTCAGAAATCCAGCCCAAAAATATAAGATATCTTATTTCCAAAAATAAAAGATCTCATCTAAAAATATGGATCCCGCCGGAGGCAGGGTGTTCGCCTCGGTCGGGACGCTCCTCAAGATCACCTTGGTCGAGGTGGTACTGTAGCTGACCGAGGTGAAGGTGACATTGTAGCTGACCGAGGTGAAGGTGACACTAAAGAACAACTCAATCTAGGTGATACCTCGGTCTAGGTGATACCTCGGTCTAGGTGATACCTCGGTCTAGGTGACACCTCGACCTAGGTGAAACCTCGGTCTAGGTGACACCTCGACCTAGGTGACACTGTAGCCGACCCAGGTGAATCTCAGCTACGTGCAAATCTCTCTAATCTAGTCCAAAGTCAATCTTCTTCATTAATTCCTTGCTCCCTGGGTTCTCTTTTAAGCTCCTGAATGTAGCTCCAATGACTCCTTTGCTCCTTAGCTCCATTTTGATCCAAATTGTGCCATTTTACCTACGATTACAATGAAACTTGGTGTAGACCTCGATTCCCACAAAGGTAGATGAAACGACAATATAATCACATAATATACATTCAAACATGCAGATTATTGAAGATAAAACGTCTAAAAAAGTCCCAAAATATAGACTATAATACATGCTATTAGTCCTGCAGGCTGTTGCTGGGGCATTCTCACACACATCCTCTCCCACATTCTCTCATTACACATCATTACATTGGAGGGTACTCTTGGAGGGGAGCAAAAACACTCTCATATTGAGAAGAAGAAGAAGAAGAAGAACACTAGTTTAGAGTTTTCATAGTTTTTGAGAGATTTTCGAGTGAACTTGTTGAAGATATTTGCAAGGCTTTGTAAGGAACGATTTGTACCTTCTTTTGAAGGGTTGTAAGTCTTTCTCAACATATATTCAGGTTGGTTCTTTTGTTCTACTTGTTTCATTTCTCTTTCATTTCATTTTCTTGCTATGGAAGCCATGAATGTATGCTTGTTGAGTTTGAATCTTAAAATGGATGTTGTTGGCTAAATAGTTGTGATTCTAGGGTAATGGAATGATGGTTATGGCTTGGACTATGATAGAATATACTTAAATGTATTCTTGGATGATTTTCTTGCTCGTACTTAACTGCTGTTACAAATCACGGTCTGTTCTAGCATAACCACGGCCGTGGTTCTGATTATCAGCCCGTGGTTTTGTTCTGTCGTGCTTGTATTGATAAATCTGAATGTTAGGATGTTAGATTGTTGAAATCCTAGAGTTTATTAAGCTTAATCTAGCCTAGGGTGACCTAATGCTAGTAAACTAAGTGAGAGAAGAGACTTACCCGGTGATTCTCGCTCTTAGGTACCGAAGATGATGAACTCTAGGTAGTAGTGAGCTTCACAAGCCGCTATTGGACTGAGTGTGATAGGATAGATGTTTAGGTCTTGCCTATCCGAGACTTACCCGTTAAGGAGAGGTTAGATCCCTAGATAGCAATCCGGTTTGTGTAGAATTCCCAACCTTAGGCTCCTAGAGACTTACCGGGTGATAGGACCTTAGGCAGGATTAGTGGACCATGAGACCTACCCGGTGATTGATCCCATTTGAAAAACACCATTTCCCAACACACTATAGCTAGTCCAAGATTGATTTGAAGCTTGAGTCCAACACCATAACCGGAATTCCTAACCCCTAGAATCCGCTTTTCTCTCTTTGATCACATATCTCGTGTTTGTTTTGCTTGTTTGTGTTACTAGCTTAGTTGTTCGTTTGATTTGTTAATCTTGCAGGATTTGTGATCCTTGCTTGATCACCACAAAACCAATCCAAAAACATTGTGATTTTCTTGTCTTTATTCCTTTCTCTTTTCTTAGACTAGATTTACACTATCCTTAGTCACTTATTTGATTCGATTCCACCTTAGTATTTGTGTTCGACCTCGGAATACTATCCTTGCTACAAAACGACCCATACAATGTGGGTTCGCTAGGAGTTAGGAAAAATAGATCGAGTTATAAATTTAAGACTTTTGTACTACACAATCTTAGCGTAACACTCTCCAACGGCTAGAAGACCTCTCCATAGAAGAGTATATATGAAGATGGTAATCGAAGAAGAAATGATACACAAGCATATACGGAAAACATCTTTATGTCTTCAAGCAACCGAAACATCTTCATTTAATTCGTTGTTTTTCTTTCTCTCGTTTACGTAAAAGCTTTATCCCCTTAGAGAGAGAAAACACAGGAGCTCCATTGGAAGATCTGAATAGTGTTATACTAGAGTGTGTGTTACTCTGCGAAGTAACTAGGCTATTATAGCTAGGTTGAGAGTTGGAGCTAGATCGTAGCGCTGGCTACAGTGAGAGAAGAAGGGGATTTCTTCTAGTTTGTATCTAGGACTCTTTGAAGCTGATAATAGATAGTTAGATCCTAATGTTATACCCTGGGATGGAGAGTAGGCTATTTAGAGCCAAACTTCGTAAACAAATCCTCGTGTGAATCTTTTACTTTCCGCACTATATTTCGCTATTGTGACTAACTTTGTTTTGCAGGAGCACGAAGTCAACGTCCTTGAAAGTTGTTTCAAAGCCCTTGAAATCAAAGTTTCACAAAGAGCACAGATTGACATCAAGGCCCTTGGAAGGAGTTGCAAGGCCTTCTGATTTGGTTTGCAAAAAGTTCCCATACTCTATTCAACCCCCTCCCCCCCCCCATTCTAGAGTATCTTTTAACTAGTTTATTTCACCTACCGGTTCTTCAGAGAGCTTTAAGGTAAGAAATATAAAATATAGCCTAATTTAAAAGATCTTGGCCAAATCTTCAAACACGTGTTAGAGGGTAAATCTCAGATGGAATCTCGGCCAAGTTTCTTGTAGGATGACCGAGATTTATTCTCTGAAACTCTTTCTTTGTCCTAGCAACCTTCTGTGCTTTTTGGCTCTTCTTGGTCATGATTTGACTCTTCCATAACAGTTAGCAATGTCACCAAAAGATACCTAATATTGAGTAGGGTCTCCTTGAGTGTACATGTTGTGAGTATGCTCGTAACTTCATCCTGAATAGCATTTGCTCTTGACCTTGTTATTGCTCCTTTCATGATGGAATCTGAAGGTGTAGATGGATTGTGTTTCAATGTTTTAGCCCTTGCTCTAGTGATTGTTCCTTGATGTAGTGTTGGGGATGGTCCTACATCACGAAGTCCCTCTGATTTTGACACTCGATACTATGATCGATCTCATTATACTTGCAGGCTAGGTTTTTGTTAGTTAAGATCTATATCATATGGATGTTGTGGGAAATTGTTTTATTCATTGATTATCTCATCATTATTCCCCCTCTCTCGAATTATCTGATTCTGGTTCCAAAAATTAAAGTATTTTCCCTCTCCCTTCGCTACTTATTTATACTAACTTTATATTGGAGGCCGATCGACGACGAGTTCGGAGGCTGATCAACCTAGCTTTGAAATTTTGTTTCTCTTGCTTTTATTTTCACCTCCGTTTTGTGTTTACTTATTTTCGATGAAATTTTGAGTCTTTGGCCAATTGACAATGTCGTGGTTGATCGACATGTGTCTTTAACTTGTCTTCGTTTGATTTGTTTTGGTTTTTGTATATATTTAGGTTTATTTGTTTTATTTGTTTGTTAATAAATCCGTCAAATCAAAATATTGCATTCATTGTTTCGATCTTGACCTTTTATACAATAGTTGGTCTTGTAATTTATTTGCAAGATCAAAGACTCACGATTTCGCCCTCACCAACATGCTAGGATGGAGAAGTCATTACACCTTACAAATAAGTGGTTGTTTGAAGAGTGAAGGTCTTGATTCGTGGTCAGATCCATTGAAAGGAAGGGTGATGAGGAATCATCCATGGACATAACATCGTGCAAGAGGATAAACAAAGGAAGTAAATTCACTCCAAGGAGAAAAAGAGTCAAGAGAAAACATTCTCAATTTACAAGTGGAAGGGTGACCATTTCTAGGAGATTGAAGGTATTAAGTGTAAAAATGTTTAAGCTTCAAGTTAAACCAATCCGGTCAAACTCGAACACATATAGGACGTCCAAGGAGTACATGCATGCATTTGAAGGAGGTTGATTTGTAGCCTTGGATTAATTTTAGTTTACCACAGATAACACTCTTTTAGACTATTGGGTTATTTTCTTACGATGGGTCTTTTGATGTATTTTGATTCCATCCTTTAAGTTAGTTTCTTTTGATGATTTCCGGCCCTAATTTAGACTATATGTGAGCATGAAACACATACATTTTCGGAAATTTTGGAATAAAGAGAATTACGTGTTAAGCGTTTGGTTATTTTCAGGTTCTACTGATTCATAGTTGAGAGAGAAGAGTGAGAGATAATCTTGTTAGTCTAAATTGCTTTTATTGGGGGTGTGTGTTAATTCATTTGAGAACATGACATTACAAAACATTCATAAGTCTCCGTCTAGTGCGTGCACATATCTTTAGAAAAAGAAGAAGCATCTGGATCTAAACCCTAACTTCAAATCTCGATTGACTCTTCACGTTCCCAACCCAAATGGATTGGAACGAGGTACATAATCCTAGACGTCCTTCGTTCTCTCCTTCTAGATTCTTTTCGATCTCGCTTTCCTTGTCGTATAATTTGAACGGTTTCGAAAGCCCTAAATCGAAAGGAATTCTTTTCAATCTCACTCTCTATGTTGCCTAATTTGAACGGTTCAAAAACCCTAGTTCAAAAGGAAGAGATGAAGCCTAGTGTTGAATGATTGTGGGATGTGTAATGAGATGGAGTAATGTGATGTGGTAGAGTTGTAGGAGGTTTTAATTTCTTATACTTTTATTTATTTACTTTAAAAAGTGTTGTAAAGGGTATTTAAGTAAATTATTATTATCCCACAAATCTAATTTTACTAAACACATCTTAGTTTTAACTATAATATTTTTTTACAACAAATTTACTTATAAATCACGACCATAAACAACAACCACAACTAAGAACTAAAAACCTAATTTTCATAAACACGCCCTTACAAACTCTACAAATTCATCATCTATCTATATATTTATATTCTATATACTATATTAAAGCCAAAGCGTTTAATCCTACGTGTCACTTTCTAATCTCTTTGTTGCCACATGTCATTTTTACATAATTTTGATTTTTCGAAAAAATAAATATATACATAAATAGTTGACATCTTACCTATTAATGTAAAAGTGATTTATCCGGTCAGACGGAAATTTAGTTACGAGGTAGTGTAATCGGATTGGGGTTACGGATCGGAGGCGGATTTGTAAAGGTAGCAGGCCAAAAATCTGCATTTTGGGCGGACCCAGTATGCGGAACCAGGCCACAAGCAGAACACGGGCATGCTACTCAGGCGCATTGCGCTTGCGCCCCAGATGAGGGTTATAACCCTCGCCTCGCGCACCTTCGTTTCCGCTCTTCCGCCGTTTCGTCTCAGCCACTCTCTCTCTCAACTTCGCTCGCTCTTCCCCCGTCGGTCTTCTTCCCTCTCTCCCAGTCTCGTCGTGAGTCTTCTTCCCTCTCTCCCAACGACGCTGTCTCGTCTTCGCCCAACCTATTCTTCTTTATTGATCATGTTTGACGCAGTCTTTGCTCTAGCAGTGGAACCCAACTTCCTAGTCTCCTTCTTCGCGCAACATATCAATTGGATTGGATTGTGTGATTTGTGGTTGATTTTCCCAACCAGTGGGTTCCTTGACTTCTTTCCAGTCTCCTTCTTCGTCCCTGTCTTCCGCCGTTTCAGTCTTCGTTTTGTTGAAGGTAGTGTGTTATTGTTCTTGTTTCAATGGAACATAACCTAATTGAAAAGAGTTGTCATTTCTTAATAATCAAATTGAGTTTAAATTTATTGATTAAAAACATTGGGTTCCTTGATTTGTGGTTGATTTTACCAACTTGTTCTTCTTGATTTTGTGTTTGACGGTAATAGTGAGTTTCATTGAAGGTAATATGTTCCTTCTTGCTTGTGCTTCAATGGAACATATCTTTTTACAAAATATTTGTTGATTTCTTAATACCAAATTTCTTAGATTACCGTTGTTGCCAAGAAGACATGGATCGGGATCAGGACTTAAATATTGTAGATCCACAATAATTGGTTGTAAACGCTAGCCGGAAACGTCGATTATCGGCTATCGAGGTTATATTTTCTCGTTATGTAATTCATACTTAGTAGATTAGGAATTGGTTAGATTAAGAAGAATCGGAATTGAAAGTTGCGGAATTTAGTGTTTCATAAGATTAGATTTTTTTGTGTTTTTCGGAATTGGAACCGCCATTGTTGACGGTGTGAAACTCTCGCTCTGACTTTCAAAAATTTGAATAAAGTTTTTAGGGACAAATGAAATAAAGTTAGAAGTTGTTTTAACATCGTTTAATGGTTCCAAGACTTAACCAATACGTTCAAGGGCATTAAACTATAGGTTGACAATATTCAGTAAAAATGTGGAGAAGAAACCATGAGCGGCATATGAAAAATGTTCGAGCAAGTAATATTTTAATCTCTAACGTCGAATAAAGCCTATCATTCGAAAATATATAACTCACATGGCTATGGAAACATTACACTAATAGGAACTCGTATACATTGGTGTCACGATGCATAGAATGGTATGGTACCTATACAAACCAGAAGCAGAAGGTACCTGAAAAAATATATACCTAAGGTTTATAAAAGGGATATATGATTAAAAAAGTGTAAACATATTCTTAAGAATTAGAAGGTTTAACTTATTAGAGGGAAGTTATGAGGTTGATGGTTGTTTAGAGTAAGACCAAAGCATTAGAGTTGACAGAAGTGCCATTGTAGTTGTCTCAACACGAAGTCAGTGTGCTCCGAGGTCAACCGCTTTTACTCATGCTCCAATTATTGTTTTCAGCTCTTTTTCGGTGAAGTCTGAAAATTTTTCAGCCTAGTTCTATGTTATCAGGGGATAATTATAGACAGACTAGAGTCAATAAAAATTTCATTTTCCCTAAAAAGTTGGATAAACATATTGGTTAAGTCGTGGAACAAACATCATGTGTCCCCAATAAGTTACCTGGAGCTATAATAATCGAGAAGAGGAGCATGAAACTTTGTAAAAATTTCGTATTTCTAATTTTTTTTTTAATATCGAATAAAGTTAGAAGAAGTAAAAAACATATATGTTTAACATAAAAAATTCAAATAAAGTTAGAAGTTGTTTCGTTTAATTGTTCATTTAAATTAAAAAAATTGTATATTTGTAAATTTAAACAAAATAGTCGCATATTTGTATTTTTAAAAATAAAAATCTCAAAAAATGTAACTTTAAAATTAATCGCATATTTGTAACTTTAAAATTTTCAAATGAAGTTAGGGGGCAAATAACATCGTTTAATTTTTCATACAAATAATATAATCTTATATTTCTAAGTTTAAATATTAAAATAAATTTTTAATTTAACAATTAAAACATATTCTAAATATAAAAATCCCATATTTGTAACTTCAAACAAAATAATCGGATATTTGTAACTTTAAAAATTGAAATAAGTTTATAATATAATTTTAAAAATTAAAAATACACTTCGAATTTCGGACCTCGACATCTTGCTGCAAGTTTAAATTTAAAACTACCAACAGGCTTAGATCGTGGATTATCGACTTGGTGAGGGATCATGACAGGACGTCGAGCTCTACATGGGGCTCTGGGACACTTGCATTTCTGTACAGACAACTAGGGGAGGCATCCAGGTCAAGTGTGGCGACGATGGGAGGATGCACGACTCTACTACAGGTATGTAGTTCTAGATGTGAATTATAAATTAATTTAGAGGAAACGTCTTGGATTTTGTTTACAAACTAATTTATAGGTAATCATTACAATTTTGGATATATGCACACTTCCCTTCCTTGGGGTGTGTGGTCGTAGAGGATGTAGGCATGCATGAACATGTACGTTGGTCTTCGAGACTTTCCGTCCGAAGACACAACCTACTAGTCTACGGAGGGTCCGAGCATTACGAGCACAACTTGACTAGATGAGGGCCGAGGACATCAAGTTCATGCCATATGATGATCGGGTCCTCGACTTTGGAGGTGAGCATGCGATATCACGGTATAGGGGCCTTATAAGGATATCTGACATCAAGGAGTCGTATATGCCAAATCGCTTCTTACGTCATTTTGGATACGTGTAGACCGTTCCATCGCACCCTATCCGCTCATTCAGGAGTCTCGTCCAGCGAATGCACGTCCTTATAGGCTTCTTTATCACAATGTGCATGATCGCTGGGCGTCCCGCCATCTAGAGAGGAGACCAAAGTGTCATTTGATATGTTGGAGCTAGTCTTCATGCCAGAGGAGGTAGTTGGACACGAGACATAGGTTTCTCCTTCTCAGGTCCGGACATCACAACATCATTGAGAAATTTTATTATTTAGTTATTTTATATTGATATTGGGATCTATTTTATGGTTATTTTTGTTTGAATGTATATTGAGTTCTATTTTATGGATAATTTGGATTGTATGTATATTGAGTTTTATTTTATGAATACTATATAGAATATTTATAACAATAATGTCAAATAACAAAACCTATAAAAAATATCCTTTCAATAAACGACACATCTTATCCATCAACGATTTCAAATGTAGGGAATCTAAACTACTTATTCGGAACGTCTATCCTTGGCCCAGATACTGGAGGACACTCCATACGACGAAGCTTTGTGTAACGAAATATCCTCAGATAAGGTGCCCAATGGACCCTCATTTCTGTCAAATGCCGATCGTAGCTTTCACTCGATCTCAACTCGAACACGGCATGACACTGTGATGCAAAGACAACTTGTACTTGTAACACCCCAAATCCGCAGGACTCGGGATGCCACATAGGGCTAGGGTCTCACAATGGCATTGACAAATATAAAACAAATACAAAAAACTATATAAAATTGTACAACCAAAAGGTAAACAAGATCATAGCCGAGTATCAAGCATAACCTTCACACATGAAGTATACAAAGCATCATCCTCACGGAGGAGGGAAAACATAAACAATCCCAAAAGCCATAACCCCCTAATGTACGAGAGCCCTCGGCCTGTCACCATGCCAAATCACTCAGCAACTCGCCTATCCTGCAAGGCATCTACAACATGGTATGAAACCATTAGCTAACCATACGTATATACGGTAATGCATAAGCACAAGCACAAATCATAAAAGATAAACACATAATCATGTTGTCACACATTTACCCATTTTATCATCTTTATATAATAGTCATTCACTCAAATTGTATATATATAGATAGATGAAACTATGTGACACGAGGAGCATATCATCCTCGCCTCTGGGCCTGCTAGCCAGCTGTAGTAGTATCGGTCACACAACCAGTGTACCCTATGGGAGTGGATTGCACCCTTCTTGTAAAGCCAATCTGGTCTGACGTCAGAGAACCTCCCACACTCCGCGGCGGGATAAAAGGGAAAGGTTATCACAACCACACATACGGGGCATTAAATAAAATATAGGTCGGTAATAATCGACATCACATGCTATCATATCAACTATAACACACACGCCACTCATGCAAACACCCAATATAAGGATGATATCTAAGTAAGTCATATGGACTTACCTCAACCTCGTACAAAACTCAACCACGATCAACCTCCAATCCTGAGAGGGACACTGCCTAATAACAAGGTATAAAGATATATAAATCTCCTATCAACCAAAGGGGTAACACCGATACCCAAGGGATCCATTAGATCATCCTCAACCTAAGCCTCACAATCTACTAATCCTCAAAAGCCATACAAGGCATAACATGATCATAACATCATCAACACACTCTCATTTGCACCTAGCATGGTACTACACACTCACACTAGGAAAGGAAGAGGCAATACCATCCATAGGCAAGCCTAGAAGCAAGGCACATTTGTTGAACCAAGAGCAAAGCCAAGCTGGTGCAAGTGGACGCAGGGGCGGCTGCAAGGTGGTGCAGGGGCGGCAGCTGGCCGGCGTTGGGGCAGCTCCAAGGTGGCGTGTTCGCTCGAAAGTGTGCGTGTAATGTCTGAAATTTATAAAATCTGAAATCAAGCCAAGCGAACCCACAGTGTACGGATCTGTGTAGTAAAGCAAGAATTCGAGAGTCGAACTCAAGGATTTTGGGGATCAAATTCAGGTCGTAAAATCATCTAGCAAGTAAATAAGCTTTTGTAAAGATTAATGAGAAAATAATGATTCTAAAGATTCAGGTATCCAATTATGGCAATCGATTCAAAATGTTCTAAAGGTATAAGGACAAAGTTAGGATTGCAAAGGTATAGATCTAAGGTAGAGTGTTATACGGTGAAGTTCCAAACCCATATATCTCACCCAAAGGCTCTCCAAATAAAGGATGATGAGTCTTGTTATGAAGAGGTTCTAAAGACAAGATTAAACTCTCAAATACCCATGCCTAAACCCCAAGGAATCAAAGATAAGCCAAACAGGTTAAGATTGTGACACTCGTAACCTAAGTAGAGGGTGTTGAGTCTCACTACTACCTAGAAAAGGTAAGCCAAGGCTAGGTTAAGGTCAATCTTTAACTTTGGATTAAATCAAAAGCAAAACACGTCAAACAGGGGAAACCACGGTCGGATCTTGAGGAACCACGGCCGTGGAACTCAAGAACAGGCCATGGAAAGGCACGACGGCGAGGTTTCTCGTAACTCTCAGGGCCCAATCTGTTTTGGTTGAATCTATCATTATCTAAGCTACAATTATCACCCCTTCACCTTAGAATCGCTTAAGGGTTTTAGCCAACAATAATTGTCATCCAATCAATAATCAAGATTGAAAGAAAGAAAAGATAGAACCTTGAAAACTAAATAATGAATGCAAAACCAATCTCAATAAAAATCAAAATCATGCTTGTGTTCAATGAATACAAAATAGAGTCAGAATTCTCTCACAAATCTTAAAGAACAAGAAGAATGGGATGTCAATCCGCCTTCAAAGTGAAACCCTAAGATCTTCCAACTCCGAAATATGAAAGTGTGTACTTCTCCAAATCTTCCTTCAAATCTCCTTTCCAATGTGAAATCTAGCAAATGATCTTGCCTCTAGCGTTGTGTAGCGAAGTCTGTGTTTTCTTTCTTTCTTCAGCCTTCTTGTAGGAGAAAATAGGGTTACGAAAGGTCCATTACTGATGCTGACGTGGCAAAATGCCACGTGGCGATCGTTAGCAAAACCACGGTCAAGAACAAATTTCCACGGCCGTGATTTTAACCGTGGGAGCCTACGACATGACCTTCCACAACCTTAATTAAATAAATTTCCAAAACCACGGCCGTGGTTTCATGTACTTGGTCGTGGAAACCCACAATCCTGTGTATAATCCTTTGTTCTTCGAAGCTTTCCAATCATGCTCCTTCCTTAGCTACTCTAATGCATCTCCTTGATGTCTAGCATGATCAAAAGTGCTCACATGCTCCATTTATGCTCCAATTCAAGCCTTTAATCACCTATAAACACAACAAAGCTTGTGTATATCTCTATACCCATATAATAGGTGAATGTGCTCATATATGCTTCAAACTCATTCCATGTACATAAAAGAAGGGGAAAAACTAACAAAATACGTGCCTAAAATAATGCCATATTTCATGCTATCATGGGGCAGGGGCGGCTGGTGTGCCGAAGGCACACTTCCAGCTTCTCTTTGCTTCTTCACTCGATTCTCTTCACTTCTTCTTCAGCAAGCGGCCAAGCACATACATATACATACATATATACATAAAGTAAAGCCTATAAAGGTTGTCACAACATCAATCTTGTGGAACCTAATCCAGGGATGAAGAAAGGAAGGAAAGAAAGAAGGAAGATAGGAAGCATAGGATGAAGAACTCACAAAGCTGAACCTAAACAGAGGAAGATTCCTCTCCACAACCTCAAGGCTGGCTCACCAAATACACAGCAGCATCCTCAATCATCAACCACAACAAAGCCAAGCTTAAACTCTCCCAAACTCACACAAAGATCAAAGAAGATCAAGATGTAGATCTAAAGAATGAAGGAGAAGAAGATGAACGTGAGAGAGAAGATGAAGTTGAGGAAGATGAAGTAAACACTCATCAAGAAGCAAGAGAGGCTTATATAGGAAGCCAGCCCAAAAGCATGAGTCAAGAGTCAACAAAGTCTGCTGTAGCACACCCTAAACCGTAGGGGCGGCTTAGGGAGGCGTAGGTGCCCTCAGCACTCACTCTCCGCTCCTCACAAACTAAGGCTCTTACATCTCACCCCCCAAAAAACAAGTTTCGTCCCGAAACTTGCTAAATCCTAAATCCTCTCGGACCCATATGCCGAGGTGTAACTCTCTCTATCAGAGGTATCACATCTCCGTTCAAAAGGTCACAGCCTATAACAATCTATAACCTCAAAGCATAAACATGGAGGAATCATCAACTCCAGATATCAGGGCCATAACGCTACCCAAAAGGCATAGAGGAATCACATATCTTGCCATACTCACATCACAGGGCATAGAGGAAACACATCTCTAACCAGATCATACCTATACACAACGCAAGGAGGAATAACATCTCTAATGAAACTATGTCCCTCAAAGTAGTATGGAGGAAAGAACCATCTCCAGCTGAATCCTAATCACACTCAGATAGCATGGAGGAAAGATTCATCTCCAGCTATAACCATACATCACGCTAGCACATCAAGATCTAATAAGATCATACATCACGTCATAGTTATCACGAAAATAAACACATCAAAGCATATAAGCACATAATCACAAAATAGCATACTCACCAAGATAGCACTAAGATCTACTCGGTGATCCTACAGGTTCATCTATCTCGGCATCAAACTTTGGTTAGTTCCTGTGGATACTATCCTAAGTCTCCCATGTAGCCTCCTCAAGTCCTCGTCTCAACCACTGTATCCTCAACATGGGAATGTCCTTCGAACGCAGGCGTCTCACACCTCATTGTAGGATTGCAACTGGATGCTCAACAAACGTGTTGTCCGGCTCAACCACCAAATCATCATAACTCGCAATGTGTCTCGGGTCTGGTATATACTCCCTCATCTTAGACACATGAAACACAAGATGAATACCCTCCAATCTCGGAGGCAAACCCACTTTATCTAGTATCTCAAAGGAACTGACATATCGGGGACTCAACTTCCTCTTTATGCCAAAACGTCTGATGCTCGCATTGGAGATACCCTCAACCAAACATGAGCTCCGACTCTGAACTCTATAGGTCGACGCCTCCTGTCTGCATATGACTTCTGGCGACTTTGTGCAGCCAGCATCCTCTCTCTAATCAGCGCTACTCGAGCCATATCATCCTGAATCTGCTCTGGCGTTATACCACGGATATTGCTAGGCTCATCGTAGCATAAAGGTGTACGGCATCTACGTCCATACAGTGTCTCAAAAGAAGCCATCCCAATAGATGCATGCCAGCATTTGTTGTATGAGAACTTAAACAATGGGAGGTAATCTGACCATCCCTGTCCCCAATCCAAAACACAAGCTCGCAGCATGTCCTCAAGGGTCTGAATGGTCCTCTCTGATTAACCATCTATCTAGAGGTGAAATGTAGTCAAGAAATGTAGACTTGTCCGCAAAGCAATCTGAATCTGCTGCCAAAACCTCGAGGTAAATCGCCCATCTCGATCAGAGATGATCGTCCTCGGTACGCCATGGAGTCTCACAATCTGTCTAATGTACTCCTCCGCTAATCTACTCACTGGCCACGTCTCTCTAATAAGAATGAAATGTGCCGTCTTCGTCACTCGATCAACAACAACCTAGATAGCATCAAAACTCCTATTGGGCCTTAATCCAGTCACAAAGTCCATGGAGACGTCCTCCCACTTCCATTGCGGCACTGATAGTGGATGGAGCTCACCTCCAGGTCTGCAATGCTCTATCTTGACCTGTTGATAGGTCGCGCACTGTGCCACAAATCTGGCAACATCGGGCTTCAGCCCTCCCCACCAATATGATCGTCTCACATCATGGTACATCTTACTCGTAGCTGGATGTACTGAGTAAGGTGTATAGTGAGCCTCTTGTAAAATCCGTTGTCTCAGCTCTACATCAGCAGGTACACAGACACGATCATGGCGTCTCATTACTCCATCTACTCCAATGGAGAATTGTGGTGCCTCACCACGAGACATCCTCTCTCTAATCCTCATCAGGGTCGGGCAGGTCCCCTACTTCTGTCGGGTAGATCCCTCTGAAGCTGAGGCTGATCTGTCAATTTGGCAATCGTCTTCTCTTGAGGTGTCTTCCTACTCAGGGTGTCGGCGTCGACGACAATGTTAGCCTTCCCTGGATGATACAGAATCTCAAGGTCAAAGTCCTTGATCAACTCGAGCCATCAACGTTGGTGGTTATTGAACTCTTGTTGTGTAAAAATGTTCTTCAGACTCTTATTCTCTGTGAAGATCTGACATGTAGCACCATACATGTAATGTCTCTAGATCTTCAAAGCAAGAACTACCGCAGCTAACTTCAAATCATGAGTCGGGTATTTCTCCTCATACGTCTTCAATTGTCTAGATGCATAAGCAATCATTGTGCCCCTCTGCATCAATACACATCTCAAACCTAGTTTGGATGCATCACTATATACCGCAAAATCCTCAGAACCCTCTAGTTGTGCTAAGATAGGAGCAGAAGTCAAACGCCTCTTCAACTCCTCAAAACTTTGGGCACACTGATCAAACTACACAAATCTGGAAGTCTTCTTAAATAGACTCGTCAGCAGACGGGCAATCACAGAAAATCACTCCATAAAGTGTCGGTAATAACCGGCTAGGCCAAGAAATCTACGCACTACCTTGACGTTTGTCGGTGTTGTCTATGCAGCAACAAACTCGATCTTCGCCGGATCAACCATTATCCCACTGGTAGAGACACTGTGGCCAAGGAAGGCTACCTCTGGCATCCAGAACTCGCAATTAGAGAGCTTAGCATACAGCTCTCTATCCCTCAAAATCTGCAAAACTATCCTTAGATGACCGGCATGCTCCTCTCTGCTACGACAGTACACCAGAATGCCATCAATGAAGACCACCACAAACTGATCAAGGAAGTCGATGAAGATATTGTTCATCAACTACACGAAAACTGTTGGGGTATTCGTAATCCCAAATGGCATCACTACAAATTTGTAGTGTCCATAACGGGTATGAAATATTGTCCTGTGCACATCCTGCTCTCCCACCCTCAGTTGGTGATATCCTGAACGTAAGTCGATCCAGGAGAAAACTGTCGCTCCTTGAAACTGATCAAGCAGATATCCAATACGAGGCATTGGATACTTGTTCTTGATGGTCACCTTGTTCAGCTCTTTGTAATCAATGCACAATCTCAACGATCCGTCCTTCTTCCGCACGAAGAGGACAGGTGCTTGTTCGCCCGAAAACGTGCGTGCAAATAAGCTTTATATTTATAAAACTAGAATAAAAGCAAGCGAACCCGCAGTGTACAGATCGGCGTAGATCAGCAAGTATTCCAGAGTAATGAACACAAGGATTTGGTGAAACAAAATTCAATTCGAAGTTGTCAAGCAAATAAGTTGTAAAGCTTTGCAAATATTGGGAAAACAGCAACCCTAAAGATCCAGGTATCAAATTGTGGCAATCGATTCAAGATATACTAAAGAACTAAGGACAGAGTCAAGAGTTGCAAAGGTATGCTAAAGTAAAGTAATGTACGGTGAAGTCCCAAGACTTTATATGACTTATCTAAAGACACTCTCTATAAAGGTTGTTGAGGCTGCAGTATAGAAAGGATCTATGGATAAGAATTAATCTCAAATACCCAAACTTGTAACCCAAGGATCAAGATAAACTCAAACGATTAAGGTGGTGACACTCGAAATCGAAGTAGAGGATGATGAGTCTCACTACTACCTAGAAAAGGGCAAGCCAAGACTAGATTAAAGCTAATCTTTAACCTTGGATCAAAGTAAAAGCAAAGTTCATAAAATGAAGTGAATCATGGTCAGATCTTGAGAACCACGGCCGTGGAAACCCAAGAATATGCCGTGATTTAGGTTCGTCGACGAGATCTCTCGAACTCTCAGGGTCCAATCAAATTACGTCGATCTATCATCATCTAAGCCACAACTATCAACCCTTCACCTTAGAATTGCTAAAGGGTTTTAGCCAATAACCATTGTCATGATATCAATATTCAAATTAAAAAGAATAAAAGATGAAAACCTTCGAATACTCAATAAAACTTCAAACCAGTTCTCAAATCCGAAACACAAGAAGAAATGTTTAATGGATTCAGAATGTATAACACAAAACCTCACAATGATCTAAGATATGTATGAAGAACAGACTGTCAATTTGCCTTCAATATCAAAACCTAAGAAAGAGGCTAAACCTTCGGCGATCTTCAATCAACCCTAGGCAAGAAATGCTCCCAAGTGGGGTTAGCGGCCGTCTATCCCGAAGTGTATGCGAGATGTATGCGGAGTCTAAGCGGCGATAAGTAGGGATCCCCGAAACTCTCTTTTCCGACCTTTTTATAAGACCAGAAAGAATAACCGTCCCGGCCCATTACGTAAATAACGTGGCAAATAAAGACACGTTAAAAGATCGCCTAAATCACGGTCTCAAGGGTTTCCACGACCGTAGTTTAGAGCGTGGAATAGGGTTATGGTGTCTTGTGACTTCCACGACCGTACTTTAGGCCGTGTAACTTACTAGAGTGCTCCACGCTCATGATGCCAAGATCCACGGCTGTGGTTTGGAGCGTGGACTCTTCTACGGCCGTAATTCAGGGCGTGGAAGTGTGAAATACTTGTAATTTCCTTTGTGTCGTGACATGCTTCATCCTAGCTCCTTCCTTAGCTTCCTTGATGTGTTCCTAATCCTCGAATATGATCGATTACTCTCTTTTCTCTCTCAATTGCTCTTATTTATCTCCTTTTCGCCTACAATCAACACAAAGCTAGTGTAGACATCCATATCGACAAAATAGACGAACAAGCTACCAATTGCTTCTAAATTCATCCATGCACACAATAATAAGGGGAAAACAACCAAAACAAGTGCCTAGAATATTGCAATATTTCATGCTAACAGTGCTCCCCATGGGGATACGCTAGGGTGGATGAAGCCCTTCTCAGCCAACTCCTCGAATTGCTTCTTCAACTCTAACATCTCGACAGGTGTCATACGATATGGGGCCTTCGATATCGGTCTCGTGCTAGACTCCAACTCTATACTGAAGTCCACACCCCTTTGAGGCGGCAAGCTAGATGGCACAACAAACACGTCTGCAAATTCACAAACCACGGGAATATCCTCCAATTCTGGACTCTCTCCATTCTTCATGGCATAACACCAGAAGGCATCACATCTTTGTGCTATCAGCCTCGCTGCTCGTACAACACTGATGACAGAACCCATCTTCTCTAGGTCCGACCCTCGAAAGATCTCTATCTGACCTACTTCGGTAGAGATTGTCACAGTCCTCCTACCTACATCCAACACCGCACGGTGTCTACGCATACAATCCATACCTAATATGACCTCTTCATGCATCAATGGCATGACTAAGAAGTCCACAAGCAACACACGAGTCCCTAAACAAAGGGGACAACTACGTATCTCGCGGGTACCTCTGACCCTACTACCATCAAATAACCCTATAGTAAAAGGTATCCGCTCTATAGTAGCTAAACTCGGATGTTCAATACATACATGAGAAATAAAGGAATGCGTAGCACCCGTATCAAATAAAAACTCTAGCAGGTAAACCATGAAGCAGAATGGTACTCGTAGCAGCCGGTGCAGGCAGCTCCTCTACACTCCTCAACTCAAAGACTCTACCCTGATCTCCTCTCGTGTTAGTGGTACTCCCACCACGATCTCTGCCTCTACTCGGCCTGAGAGCAGATCCCTGAGTAGAAGGACGATATGGGATTCTCTGTTGTCTCTTGGTCTGCTGCTGAGGTGTCCTCTGACTACCTCTTGCCACACTAGCAGGGGAAGAATCTTGTTGTCATGAAACTCCACCTTGCCTACAAAAGGCAGCTCTATGACCCGGTCTACCACAGGTAAAGCAAGTCACTAGTGGCCTCGTGCACTCTGGTCGCATATGTCCAGGATCACTCCAGTTGAAGCATTGTCGTCCCTTCTCTACAGTCAATGCAGATAAGGGGTAACCTTGACGTCTCTAGCTCCGCCCAGAACTAGATGCTCCTCCAACACCACATGTATGTCCTGTGCATTGCCTCTTCTCAGACCATCCCGTCTGAGAAGCTCTCCTCTGACTAACTCTCTCGCGCTGATAAGTAGAAGCCCGGTCCAGGTAATCTGCCAAGGACTCACAATGAAATCCTTCCATATACAAGCATGTACTCTCCCTCAGTCTTTGGGAGAACAAGTACACATGTTGGTCCTTAGAAGGTGCAGCTAGACCCAGCAACGCTAACTCTGTCTGGAAGCGGCCGATGGCATCTACAACCGGCACATCCTCAAAGTCGGCCTCCATGAAGTCTTGCAGCTTCTCCCTCCTCATTGAGGTAGGGCATAACTACTCTCTAATCATCCTCCTCATCTGCTTGTAACTAGTGGCTCTGGCTCGTATGGTCCTCCACCACTACTGAGCAAGGTCACGGAGTAGGGTCTGAACTACTCCATCCGTCTATCCTCTAGACATCTGATGGACTCTAAAGCGGAATCCACATGTCCAATCCAAACCTCAGTCTCCAATCCCACCTTCCCAAAGAAAAGGGGTACGCCCAACTGATGAAATGCCTTGAACCAGGCATCTGGTCGAGGCCTGCTATATTCCTCTGGAGCTCGTACAGTCTCAATAGCACGTGCCTACATAGCTAGCACCTGAGTGGCTCCCTGGGATATCTCAGAAGATCCCTCATGCACTCGTAGATCTGGGGCCCGTCTGCCTACTCTGGTAGCCTCCTCAACACGCCTATAGTAATCACAAAACTCTGGCCCCCTCATGGAGATACAATCCGAGTCATCTGACTAGACTCGGTGTGAATTTTGTCTCCAAGATCCACCACTCCTCGTCTTTGGGATGACACTCTTTGAAATCTCCTCATGAACCTCCTCCACCACTAGTGGATCAGCAGTGGGAACAGGTCCATGTCCTACCACACCCGGAGGAAGAGGTGGTCTACCTCTACCCCATCCTACAACAGAAGCAGCTCTAGTCCGAGTCATTTGCGGGGTATGCACACCTAACTTATAAGGCTCTATATAGGCCATATGTGTCAATAGATAGATATATATAACACACATACACATAGTCCATAATACATATATATACATATCTATACTGCAGAGATCCATGGCAGAGGTGACGACTCCTTCTACATCCTATCCCATATCATCAACTTTTAAAACCAAAATATTTTGAAAACGTCAGACCCCTTTCGGGTTCTTTAATTTTATCCATCAAACCTCATTGCAGGTAGCAAGTGCCATTGTTGTCAACCTAAGGCTCTGATACCAACTCTGTAACACCCCAAATCCGCGGGACTCAAGATGCCACATTGGGCTAGGATCTCACAATGGATCCTGACTCTAGCCTAACAACAAGTTCACTAGACCTTACAACATGGCACTAAGTGATATAAAACAAATAAATAAAAATGTATAAAAATGTACAACCATAAGGTAAACAAGATCATAGCCGCGTATCAAGCATAACCCTCACACACGAGGTATACAAAACATCATCCTTGCACAGGAGGGAAAACAGAAACAACCCCAAAGCCATAACCCCCTAATGTACGAGAGCCCTCGGCATGTCACCCTGCCAGATCACTCAGCAGCTCGCCTATCCTGCAAGGCATCTACAACATGGTATGAAACCATTGGCTAACCATACGTATATAAGATAATGCATAAACACAAGCACAAATCATAAAAGATAAACACATAAGCATGCTGTCACACATTTACCAATTTTATCATCTTTATATAATAATCATTCACTCAAATCGTATATATATAGATAGATGAAACTATGTGACACGAGGAACATATCATCCTCGCCTCTAGGCCTGCTACCCAACTGTAGTAGTATCGGTCACACAACCTGTGTACCCTATGGGAATGGATTGCACCCTTCATGTAAAGCGAGTCTGGTCTGACATCAAAAAACATCCCAAACTCCACGGCGGGATAAAAGGGAAAGGTTATCACAACCACACATACGGGGCATTAAATAAAACATGGGTCGGTAATAATCGACATCACATGATATTATATCAACTATATAACACACACACCTCTCAAGCAGACACCCAATATAAGGATGGTAGCTAAGTAAGTCCTATGGACTTACCTCCACCTCATACAAAACTCAACCACGATCAACCTCCAATCTTGAGAGGGACACTGCCTAATAACAAGGCATAAAGATATATGAATCTACTATCAATCAAAGGGGTCACACCTAGACCCAAGTGATCCAAAGGATCATCCTCAACCTAAGCCTCACAATCTACTAATCCTCAAAAGCCATACAAGGCATGAATTGATCATAACATCATTAACACACTCTCATCTGCACCTACCATGGTACTACACACTCACACCAGGATAGGAAGAGGCAATACCATCCATAGGCAAGCCTAGAAGCAAGACACACCCACGGAACTAAGAGCAAAGCCAAGCTGGTCTAGGTGGATGCGAGGGTGGCTGCAAGGTGGCGCAGGGCCGGCAGCTGGCCGGTGCTGGGGCGGCTCCAATGTGGCGCAGGGGCGGTGGTGTGCAGAAGGCAAACTTCCAGCTTCTCTTTGCTTCTTCACTCGATTCTCTTCAATTCTTCTTCAGCCAGCAGCCAAGCACATACATATACATACATATATACATCAAATGAAGTCTATAAATGCTGCCACGACATCAATCTTGTGGAACGTAAGCAAGGGATGAAGAAAGGAAGAAAAGAAGAAAGAAGGAAGGAAGATAGGAAGCATAGGATGAAGAACTCACCAAGCTGAACTTAAACAAAGGAAGAGTCCTCTCCACAACCTCAAGGTTGGCTTACCAAAGGCACAACAGCATCCTCAATCATCAACCACAACAAAGCGAAACTCAAACTCTACCAAACTCACACAAAGATCAAACAAGATCAAGATGGAGATCCAAAGAAGGAAGGAGAAGAAGATGAACGTGAGAGAGAAGATTAAGCTGAGGAAGATGAAGAAAACCCTCATCAGGAAGCAAGGGAGGCTTATATAGGAAGCCTTCCCAAAAGCACGAGTCAAGAGTCAACAAGGTTGGCTGCAACACACCCTAAACCGCAGGGGCGGCTCAGGGAGGCGCAGCTGCGGCCCAGGCAAACCGCAGGGGCGGCCTTTGGCTCACGTAGGGGCGGTCTAGGCCGAATAAGTGCCCTCAACACTCACTCTCAGCTCCTCACAGACTAAGGCTCTTACAGTACTTCCTTACAACGCAAAACGACACCCGCTCTATTTCTAAAATTGCTCTTTCCATGGAACATGCACAAAATATGCTTCACCTCCGGAAAGACTTCACCCAAGGAACATATAAGACCCAACTCTCAATCGGTGGCAGTCACTTCCGGTATCTTGTCGTAGCACAAATGATGAAGTTCCTTAAAGCCCACTTGTAATGATCTATGTTATCGTGTGCCATGAATACGAAAGCAATTAGGAAAGCTTTTTATGATCTTTTGATGCCGACAATCTCCAACAACGATATATTATATCTAGAAATAATACAAAAAAAAGGATTAGGTAAAAGTGTTGTACAATAAGATAGACTTCTATCAAACAAAGTTAGAACAAGAATACTTACTCAGTGGTCTTATACGTCGAGTCCATCACAATAACATAAGGGAACATGTGGAGCAAATTCCTAGAATCGGGATGTGAGATAAAAAAAAGCAGCCACTTCATCGGAGTCTGTACATCTCCTTGCACTCACATAGTATCCACGTTCCTTCAACGTATGAAGTGCTTGTTGTAATGACCCTCTTCCTTCAGCTTGTTCCATCCTCATCTTCAAACAGGTATTGTAAATTTTCCGGATGGTTGTGACATTTCTAGGATCGTCTAATTGTACGGATTTCAATATATATCTTGGTTTCGACCCCCACCCCTATTCACGCTCCACCTTTTGATATTGGGCAAGAGTCAAACGTCCAGCATATGCATGACCCCTTAAAACCGATGGAATTACGTGGTTATGGACTCCACATATAACTCTCAATGTCCATTTTTGTTCTTCAACTTGTGTCACCTCAATTTCAAACATGCACATACACTTCTTCGAGTTCTTTTTCCGGCTAGTACTTGGCACGTGATCGGGATCAACATCTTTCTCCTTTCTAGGTGCTCCGTGTCTATCGCATGCCAAATGAACGACACTGAACCCCGTCTATCCAACCTTGATTTGTTTATGAGCAATACCATATTCATCGAGTACCCCACAAACCGAGTCCAACCCACTAAGTTATGTCTATCCAAAAAATATCCATGAAGCTCAAACATTGACGAAAAATTGGTACCGATCACACGAGAATATTCCATAAGATCCTATTATAAACGATATAAGATATTAATTTTAAAATTTCGGCTCTATATTGTAACATGTCTAAAACGAATAAAAATAAAATAAACTATTAATTATAAAATCAAGGTTCTATATTCTAACATCTCTAAATCTAATAAAAAAACAAAACAAAGCATTAATTCTAATATTCCATTTTTTTAATTTTAAAAATATTAAAAAAAAAAGTAATTCTAAAGTTTTTTTTTCTAAACTAAAATAAATACTATAGTAATTTTTTTATATTTTTGAATTGAAAAAATATAGAAAGTTAAAGTTAAACCTAATTCGAAAATAAATGAAAATTTTACTGTGCTTCTATTGTCAACCAAGGTACATATTTAGTTTAAAAGATACTTTTCTAGACTTTTAAAATTAAATATTTTTAAATTTTAAAACATAAAAATACTTATATAACCATTATTTTTAAATTAATTTTAGCGTAATTTCTATATTTTACTTTAATACGAAAATAAATAAAATATTATAATATTTATTTTCATCCCAAAAATAAAAAGTGGATTTGAGTTAACTCTTCTAGATTTTTAAATTTAAATAATATATATAATAATTTTATCATACTATTAATTAGTTAAAATTTAATGAGGTCATAAATATATTTAAATTTATGAGACTGCCAAGAGGAAACTTGAAAACTTGTGGATATCAAGAGGAAAAATAAAAACTTGATGATGACACCAAGAGGAAAAGTCAAAACTTGATGATGGACACCAAGAGTAAACATACATAAATTATTAATTCAATGATTTCAGTTCTCAAGTCTACCATGCCTAAAACTAGGAAATAAATGAAAAACAGGAAATAATATATCTACTTCCATATGTGTAAGAAGTTCATTTCAATCGTTGTACTTCTTTTCATCGAACGGAAGATTAACGTTGTTGTAACGCCCCGGTATTTTGGGTGCGTTCCGTTTTTATTTCTCCCTATTTTTGATTCGTTCGTAGCACGAGATTTCTTTTTATGATTATTTAAAAATATCTTTTCGGGTATTTTATTGTTTTTTTTTTGATAAAGGAAAGCGGTTTGGTTGGACTATCTTCTAGAGGTAGTCCACCCTAAAGCATCCTTACGGATGAGAACACAAAGTTCGGGATCGTCAGAAAATGTGATGTTGGGTGTCGATATTCCCAAATGGGTTAATCTGTCTGCAACACAGTTTACTTCTCTGAAGACATGCCTAATCTGAACTTCGTCAAAAAACGGAGGTCCAGTTTGGAGTCGGAAATTATCATCTCGATCTCCCAAGGAAAACTCCAACAACCTTGGAGTGCCTTAATAACACAGAGGTTATCCCCCTCAATTTCGATTTTTTTGATTTTTAATCTAATTGCCTCGTGGAGGCCTGATTTTAGGGCAAAAGCTTCAGCTTTTATAACTGAGTTAAAGTTATTTTGCTTTGCATCAAGGCTAACAACCTTTCCATTAGGGTCCCGGATCACGTATCCAATTGAAGTTATCCCGAGTCAAGTTTTGAGCCATCAAAGTTTAATTTATGAAAGCCATGTTGTGGTTTGTCCCATTTAATATTATGTTTTTTCCTTTTAGTGGAATTCACGTTCTTTTGTGGTTGTTTTTTGTTGAAGTCGTCTGCATCAGAATAATTGGCTTTCCACCTATGGATTTGCTCTTTGATGAAACTTGTAACTTTGTGGCATGATCCGATTGGTTCGTTACCGAAAATGATTGTTTCTGAAGAACCAAATACTCCACCAAATGGTTGCGATGCAAGCTAATTCGTTTAATCCTAAGACATTTTTAACTTCGATTAGGATTTCATGAATTTTTTATTGTTATAGTTAATTTTGTTTAATTCGAATAACATTTTCTTGTCAATATTCCCGATAATTTGTTTAGAAAAGGGGCATTTGAATAGCAAGTGGACCAAGTCCTCGAGTTGGTGATTGCATAGTTCGCAATGTCTTGTAACAACGATTCTTCTTTCGTCAAGCTTAGCTTTTGTTGGGATTCCATTTTGTGAAAATTCCAAAGGAAATTTTTAATTTTAGGTTGGGTATCAAGTTTCCAGATCCAATCACAAACGTTATGGTGGGAAAAGCATGTTTGTGACTCAAGCATCTCAGAAGCAGATTTAGTGGTAAACCACCCATTTTTGCTACATTTCCAGTAAAGTCCATCATGAATTTCGTTGTTTGGGATAATTGTTTCCCGAATTTTATCCCTAAGGTCTTGGTCAATGATGTTTTGTAATTCGTTTTCAATTTTGGTGTCATCCCACTGTCTTGAGTTATTGATAAAGTGACTGACTTTAATGTTAGTGTCAATTAGATTGGTGTTTTGTGCCATTTTATAAGTGGAGATGGTGTTAGCCAATTATCAAGCCAGAAATTGATAGATTGACCATTTCCAATATGCCAGATGAGACCATTTTTTAACTCGGATTTGAGTTTCATGAGGTTATTCCATTGCCATGATGTTGCACCTTTCTTTTGGTAGTTTAGGATGTTAATATTTTTTAAGTATTTTTCATTGATAATTTTTACCCAAATGTTATTTGGTTCTGCGAGGATTTTCCATAAAAGTTTCATTTGTAGTGCTTTGTTTGTAATGTGAGCTCTACTCAACCCAAGCCCACCATTTTTCTTTGTTTTACAGATCGCATCCCAACTAATGATGGGCCTGTGTTGATCTCCTTTGTTCCAGAAGAATTTTTTATAAGTTTTATCTAGTTCTTTTAGATTATAGGTCGGGAGCATAAAGCTATGCATAGCAAAAGTTGGTTTAGTTGTTAAATTATGTTTTATGAGGGTCTTTCTCCCTTCTTGCGAAAGAGAGTTGGCTTTCCATTTTGTGAGTTGTTGTTTAGTTTTCAAATTGATGTCCCCAAAGGTTTCTTTTGTTACTCTTCCGTTAATGATAGGACAACCAAGGTATTTGTCGAGAGATGTGGTGTGGTTCATAGCCAAGATGTTTTTTAATTGGGTTATGCTGTTTTCATTTGTACTTTTTGTTGTTTGGAAAGCAGATTTTTGATAGTTGATCTTTTGTCCCGATATGACGCAATACGTTTCCAAAATTTGTTTTGTTCTTTGACATGAGGCCATGTTTGCTTTAGCGGAAATGATCATATCATCAGCAAAAGATAAGAAAGGTATTGGGGTTCCTTGTCTACAAAGAGGAAATCCAATATGGTTATCATAATTATTGTAATCATCTTGTAGCATTTGTGTGAGGATTTCAGCTCCAAGAATGAACAAAAATGGTGATAGGGGATCACCTTGTCTGAGTCCTTTTCCAGGGAAGAATTGCTCAGTGGGGCCATTGTTAACAAGGATAGAGAAAGAAACTGTGGATAAACACTCCTTAATCCATCCCACAAATTTATTGCAAAATCCGAATTTTTCCAAAATTCGAAGGATAAAAGACCACTCAACTTGGTCAAAAGCTTTTTCCATATCCAGTTTGATGGCCATCCATCCTTCCTTACCTTTTTTTATCTAAAGGAGTGAAAAATCTCATGTGCAATGGGGATATTGTCATGGATTGATCTGTTGGCGACAAAAGTGCCTTGGAGCGGGTGAATGAGTTTTGGGATTATCGATTCCATTCTATTTTTGATGATTTTTGCTATGATTTTATAGATAGTAGTACATAGGCTAATTGGTCTGAAATGGTTAGTTGTTGTCGGATTATCCATTTTGGGGATAAGAGTTATGAAAGTATGGTTTATTTGTTTAAGCATTTTCCCACTCCTAAAGAAGTTTTTAATTGCTTTTGTAACATCGTTTCCCACAATGTGCCAATATTTTTGGTAAAATCCAGCAGGCATGCCATCAGGGCCTAGGGATTTATCGCACCCAATGTCGAAGATAGCATTTTTTATTTTAACATTGGTCGGTGCCTTTGTTAGGTTCGTATTGTCTTCATTACTAACTTTATTTTTGATTAATTGTATTTTTCCTCGAGTAGAGGAATATCCAGTTGTGTTTTAGAGAATTTTTTCATAAATTCCGACTTGACTTCAGAGTGGATCTCGCTTTCAGTGGATAGAAGAATTCCATTAGAAGTTGTCAGTTCTTTTATGTGTTTGCGATTTCTTCTACCTGTAGCAATCCGGTGGAAGTATTTCGAATTCGTGTCTATATTGTTCAAATGTTTATTTTTGGTTCTTTGTCTTCAATATCTTTGATGAAAAGCAAGAAGATGGTTTTGTTTGGATAGGAGATTTTTTTTTGTAGAAGGTCATCTCTTTGGATTGGGGTTGAAAGAGTTTTGCTCTGAATTTCTTCGAGTTTGGCTTCAATATCCTTGAGTTGTTTGAAAATATTGCCAAAGTTTGTTTTGCTCCATTCCTTTGCTTTTGTTTTCATTAGCTGTGTTTTCTTTGTTAGGTTGAACATTTCATTGCCCGTGAAATTTGATCGCCAAGTTTGTCGAACTATGTTTTCGAAAGACTTTCGGTTGGTCCACATCATTTCGCATTTAAAAGGTTGAGGAGTGAAATTTTTTAGACCGAAATATCCAACGAAATTTGGCAGTGGTCTGAAAGTGTAAATGCGTGCTTTTTTGTTGTTAGATTTGGATACCATTGAAGGATTTGGTTATGAACCATGACACGATCAAGTTTTTCAAGTATGTTATTAGGTCCGATACACTTTTTTCTCCACGTAAAAAGATTTCCGGAGGTTTTCACATCCTCCAAGTTGCAAGTGTTTTTGAAGTTTATTAATCTATTGAATTTGTTCGTATTGATCGGGACACCACCTTGTTTTTCCGAGTGATGTTGAATCTCGTTAAGGTCTCCAAGGACAATACAAGGATTGTCGGAATCTTGGATGAATTTGGACAATGAGTCCCAAAATTGGTTTTTCTGGGTTTCTTGTGGGGGAGCATATGTAAAAATGATATTTATTTTACGGTTCGTGTTTTTACAAATAAATTCAATACAGATAAATCTATCATTCTTAGCTTTAAAGGTAATTGCTTGGTTTCTAAGTTGATATTCTTTCTAGAGGAGGCATAAACCCCCGGCTCTTCCAATTGCCGGACAATAGATCATATTGTCAAATCCAGCTGATTTCCAAAGGCGGTCATCAGGTTGTTTTTCTGATTTTGTTTCTGCAAGGGCAATTACATTGATCTTGTGGATTTTACAAATAGCTTTGAGGTTTGTCCAAAGGTTACTCCGGCCCATTCCTCTAATGTTCCAGAAATCAATAATCATAAATTACCTTTCCTTTTTCTATAAAGAAGGCGGTATAGCCTAGTGATCTTAAAATCCATCGGGTTAGGGTGAAATTGTAATGAACTTTGTAAGTAGCGTGATCGTAGTCATTAAAGTCAGGCAACACGAAGAAAGAACAGTCATATGGGTGATAGTAGAGGAACTTAAGCTCGATAGAAGCAAGAGAGTAGCAACAATAGGACATCAGGACCTTGTAGGTAAAATTTGTGGTCATCAAAGTGTCAAAAGAAGAGCATTCACTAAGTTTTGATAGGTTTGTTATAAACAGAGGGTGAATTGTGAAGCAAATCCACAATAGAAAACACATCATGAGTCTTTTTATGACTATAAGACAATAAGGATCTATACGACAATAAGAATTAGATCGTTCAAGATCGTGACAATGAAAAGAGGTAAGCTTGGTAAAAGCAAGACAACAACAACAATAATAAGGCTGATGAATGTAGCAGGCTTTAGGCCCCATAAGATTGTAATCAAGGCTAACAAGATCACTGTTTTTAAATAGCCAGAACAGTGGGTACTTACAAACAAAAGAAAAAGAAAAAAGAAAAAGATCACAACAACAAGCAAAACACCAAGGGTTACACATCCTGTAGGGGACACATTTCATTTGTTCTATTTGTATGAGATAGTCAAAGGATTTCATCAAAATCTCCATACACAGTCGTTGTTGGTAGATGATCTTGAGAATGTTTGAGAAGATCATCATTTTGGTGAAGAAAGCACGACTAAGTTTGTTGACAAGGTCCTTTATTCTGCTCTCCAGATCATGGAGTTTCATATATACAACATTGTAACATTTAAATAGTATCGGCACCATCAACAACACCCAAAATAAGTGCAAAACTGAATCAATCCATAGCAAAAAAAAAAAACAGCAGCAGGAAACCATTTTGGTGGCATTAAGTTTGGTAAAATAGATAAGATAGTTATAATTGTGAGCCGGCCATAATAAGGCCGAATCCTTTGATTCGGAGCAAATGGATTTGCTGATGTTACAGAATAAAGCCCTCAATCTAACAATTATCATTATCAAGTACAGAAGATTCAGAGATGCACAGGAGCAACCTAGGTTCGACAAAACAAGAGTTACCCGGATCCAGTCCTTCATTTTTGAGATAAGACTCGAAAAAAGTTGATACAACCAGAAAGATTCAAAAACAATAGAATCAAAGTTGCAGTTGTGACAATAATTTGTACCAGATTTAAGGTTCTTAAAATCGTTGAGGTTGAACTCGGAATTAGGATGGGACTTCAAGCAACAGAGAATGAAGAGCAACTTGGTTTTCGGCCTAGTGATGAGTACCTTGTTGTTGTAATGGGTGATTGTCACAGTTTAATGAAAGGAGAGCAAACGTCTGGGAACCACCACGGAGCAAGCAAAATGTCGCTTATCCAGATCTGAGCAAAGGGGGGCACGAAAGAGGCAAAAACCGAGCCACAATCCCTGAAGGAGAACAAGCCAGCCACCCATCACACCCACGCCGCCAACCGCTCGCTGAGATCTCGACTAAAAACTTCTTATGAAGTTGAGATTCTTTAACCTTTTTTTTCCGTTTTCTCTTTCTCTTGAAGAAGAAGAAGAAGAAGTAGATGATGGAGTTTCTGGGAATCAGAGAACAATCCTCGACGAAAAAGAGGCATTCATCGAAGGAGAAGAAAGACTTTGTAGAGTTGGGGCTGGATCTCGCGCAAGAATCGGAAGATGGAGGTGTTTTCACCGATCGAAGAATTTTAGATCTTGGGTTTATGGGCGTTCTTGGCAGCGAGGGTGAGAGTTTTTGGGAGGGGTATACGGGGGTCATTTTTTCCGGGTATTTTATTGTTTTGGTGTACATGTACGTATCTTCCGCATTTTTATTTTTTAGGCGGAAAAGTCCAAAATTCCCAATTCGGAAATCCCGTTCCGGAAATTTTAAAATGAGCTTATCCTTCTTTTAATTCTTTTCTTTATTTATGTTTTTTTCCTTTTATATTTTTCTATTCTCTATTCCCTCTCTCCTCTAACGGGTGAGAGTAGCCGGTTGAACGTCTCCTGGATCCCCTCTCCCCGACCCCTCGTTCTACACAGCCCTGCAGGTGCACAGGTGACCTCTCGTTCCTCTTGCGCGTAGTGACCTTGGCTATCAACGTGCCTGCTATCTCTCTCTCCCTCACACAAAGCAACCCCAAAAACCTTACTCTCCCCTTTCTCCTATCCTCTGCACATCGAATTCGATTTGGAAGCTGCACATCGAGATTTATTGGGAAGTTGTTCCGCCACTGGAGACGAGGGTGCAGCCTTGGGAACCACCGGAAACCGCCACCTCGAGCAACCGGAGTACCAAAAGGCCGGACCGCCGACCGCTCCTTTCCCCTTCTCTCTGTCCTCTTCTGTTGTGAGGAGGGACAATCGCCGCCTCTGGAGTGAGCCGCCTCAAGCCGGAGACTGGGCCACCACTAGCCGCCGACACCGACCCCTCTTCTACCGCCTGCACCGCCGCCGGCTGCTTCCTCCCCTTGCTGCTGCGTGCGTGCTGCTAGGTTGAAGATGCAACCCCTCTTTCTTTTTCTTTTTTTAATTTTATTCTATTGTCTTTGTAAATGAGCCCCTTTAATTGTGCATAATTGTAGTTGTACCCTTTTCCCTTTTTATTTCGGTATTGACCCCTCTCTTTTGGATTTTTCTGTTACTGCCCATGTTGAATTGTTTTATTGCAGTCTTGGCCCTATTTTCAGGAAATGTGCAGTTTTTCCCTTGTGTATAATCATGGTTTTGACCCAAAGTTTATTTCGGGTAATGGCCAAGTTTCCAGAGTTTCTTAGTTGTCCGGAAAGTTGTTTTGGTTTTGACCCATATTTATAAATTGTTAGGATCACCCCGGAAAATGTTTTGCGAGTTTTACCCATGTATTGAAAGCTGGGTTTCTTTAGATTTTTATATGCGTTAATCTTCCTTTCAAAATTAGCGTTTAAGCTAATTTTGCTTAACTTTGTTCTTACGTCCGGAAGCGCCCCGATAAAGGTCAACGAATCCGTTCTCGATGTCCGTACATCGTCTTTTCCACCTTGGACCGTGTGTGAGTACCTTCTCCCTTGTTTAGTTATGATAGTAGTAGTATATCATGCTAGGTGAACCTATCATAACTTAGAGTGAATGCCATGTAGTGGCCTTGAACCATAGGTATTAGTGGTTGGATTATGAGCTTGTTGAGTTATTTTCGTTACGGTTCTAGGATTGTAATATCCGAAAATTTTATTTCTGTTTAATTCCGAGGCAAACCGGATTTCGATCCATTAACCTTTTCTCAGTCTAGATAGTGTTGCAATATCAAAATTCTATCATTTTATGTAACTTTAATTCACAATAAAAGATGAATTTTTAATCAAACCTTAATCTTGCAAACCCTAAATTATACCTTTATGTATTCACAAGGTCACGACAACCTTTTGACTAGATATTGACAAGACCATGACAAGTTTTCAGCCCAAATCACTCCATTCCTTAATGCAGCCATATATGTCATTTCAACACAATTTGGGACTTGAGGAGTACCAGCCCAACAAGAGCTCTACCTCACGTTCAGCCCATCACTGACTTGCTTATGCCAGCCCAATAGCGAGATTTTGGCTCTCCAGGACCGTCATCAAGCCCAGGAGGACGCCAGTCCAGTAGTGCGGCCGTTCTTCTCCTCCAACGTGTACGTGATGAGTTGGAGAGAAAATCACAACACCGTAACGCCTCTAGAATCTCGCTGCTGCAAAATTGCCTCTTTCCTCTCAGTTTCATGTTCGCTCCAAAAGGTGTGTGTAAGATTTAATATTTATACCAAGAATAATTGCAAATAGCAAGCCCGTAGTGTACGGATCGATTGTAATAAAAAGCAAGAATTCCAGGGTCGAACACATGACCTATGATGAAACAAAGATCGGTATTCAGGTTGTCAATAACAAACACGCAACAAAGAAAAGCTATCAAAGATGATGTAATAATCTTGTAAAGGGAATGCGGATTCTAGAGATTACAACATCCAGTTGTGGTTCCAACTCAAGATCTCAAAGGATAACGTGGACAAAGTTGAGGTTTGCAAAGAGAAGGTGTTTCTTAGGGAGGAATAGATCACCAGGTAAGTCTCACTACTCACTATCCCAAACCAAAGATCCTCTCACCGGGTAAGTCTAAGGAAAAGAACTATGATCTCAAACCAACACACCACCCAAGGGGATAGAATCAACCTTTACCGGGAAAGTCTAAGGCTAACGCTCAAAGATGGAATGAAGGCATACTCAAACCCCAATAAAGGATAAACCTTTATTACCTAACACTCATGATCTTGGGTATAAAAACAAAGGAATCACCGGGTAAGTTTCATCCTAGGCTTGCGTTTGAACCGGGAAAGGTGTAACAAGGATAGGATTTGGCAACTAAAACCTCAACTCAGATAAGGATCGGAAAAGGGCTCGCCTCACTCAGTTAGTATCCCATCTCGGTCGAGATGTTCTACGACTGATCGAGGTGTTCGTCGGTTAAGGTGAAGGCTCGAGCTTTCAGGGTCCACTGGGATAAAGGCTCATTCTTTCATCGTCTTTCCCACAACCTTCAACCAATCACCCTATAATCGCATAAAGAACTTATCCAACAATCATCATGATAACAATAATCAAATATATAAGAAATGAATCAATATTCAAACAAGAAAACCTTAACACAAAGGTCTCCATAACTGAATCAATCAAACAAACAATAAGCGTTCCTCAATCACAATCAGAAAAGAAAACAATCAAACCAAACTAAGAAAATCTTACAACTTCCTTCAAATTTCCTTCAAACTAGCTTCCTTTCTTCCTTGATCTTCAACCTTCAAAACTTCCTTCCAAGCTTCCTTCCAACTCTTTAGAACTCTGCTCCTTGATCCGGATATTCCGAGATAATTTAACCTTCAGAAATCAACCTCTTTATATAGGAAAATAACCTTCCTAAGATAAGATATCTTAAAAGGCAATTTCCTTCTAGAAAATATCTTCCAATCTTTCAAAATATATCAGCCAAAAGATATGCTTCCTTCCAGATATCCATCCTAAAATATGTGATATTCACTTTCCAAATATAGAAGATCTCAGCCAAAGATAAAGATCTTGTGTCCCGTTACCACTTCTCCTCGGTGAATCCTATCTTGAAGATCACCTCGGTCGAGATGGCACTGTAGCCAACCGAGGTGAATCTCAGTAAAGCATAGATCTCTCTGATCTAGTCTAAAATCAATCTTACATCTCATTTCCATGATTCTTGAGCCTTTCTTGTGGCTCCTCAATGCTCCAGAATGTAGCTCTACTGACTCCTTAGCTTCCTTAGGTCTATTTCGTTCCAAAACGTGCCATTTTCCCTACAATTACAACGAAACTAGGAGTAGACCTCGATTCATGCAAAGGTAGACAAAACCACATAATGATCAAAGAATATACATCTATACATGCAGATTTATGAAGATAAAACGTCCAAACCAATCCCAAAATATAGACTATAATTCATGCTATCAAAATACCCCATACTTGTCCCTTGCTTGTCCCCAAGCAAGATCCAAATCTTAGATACAAGATAGAATGAATTATAAGTCATCAAAAAGATCAATGAAAAACACTTCAAAACCTTTTGGAGTGTGCTCCATTCATAGATCACCCTAAGAGAATGCTTCATGGAAAATAAAATCAAGACATAATCAAAACATTTTATAAATATAAGAAAGTTGTTCATCTTTGTATAAAATCATAGAATGCATTATATATCATATTATCAAAATCAATCATGTATAATCCAGTTTAAACCACCAAGTCAATCATCATACTCGAGGTCTCAAGGGCTTTCAAAAGAGGTCAAGAAACGTGTCAGGGTGGGATGCGTATAGGATAATGTGGTGCTAGAATCCGGGAATAGGATCTTACTTTCACTTTCTTTGAATCACAACATCTTCCACCAATAAGCTTTGCTTATTTTCACTTTACTTTACTTTTTCGGAACATGGACAGAGGTGCACAATAACCGAAGCCTAGGAGATCAGCAATCATCAATTTCTCGAGATGCCTCAAACCCATGATGCACATACCATGGTCCGTTAGGACTATCGATCAATCCGAATTTGGCAAGACACAAACACCCGGCTATGTAAATGGTGCCGAGTTACTCATCATCAAGATCAACGTCCCTAAACCTAATTTGTTTCTTTCTAACACTTTCAGCCAAGATCTCAACTTCACTTTCACTTGCTTTTCGTCACTTGCATCAAAATTCCCGGATAGGTAAAGGGGGGAAAATATGTATATCAAGGGAGATAAAGCATGATCAAGAAGAAGAAGAAGAAGAGATTGAAGTGCCTTAATCATCCCAGGAAGAATGTGATAGAACTCATCATGTGGTGTCAACCTTCAAATCCAACAAATTTTGATAAAAATAAAATCATTAAGCATGCTAGAATTTCAAACAAAGTATTTTGCAACTAAAACTATCATAAAACCTTTCGAGCATATAAAGATTTCAAAACCAATCTGCAACCTAAATCATCATCGAGGTCATATCCAAAAAAGAAGCACAAAACGTTTCGAAAACCTTTCAGTTAAGAACCATCTCGGTCGAGGTGTTTTGACGTCATCCGAGGTGTTCATCCTCGTTCAGCCAAGAACGTCTTCGTCGAGCCAAAAAAAATTTCAAATTGGTTTCTTACATTTTTCTCAAACAGAAACCTGTAGGTATGCATGTAATGACAAATAAGCACATAAAGCAGAATGAGACAATAATATCCATGAGTCATGCAAACATAGTAGCACATAAGGCAAATCGTACATCCAAATACCCCATACTTGGGACACATTGTCCCAATGGGTCAAATATAAATCTAAAAATTAGAATACTCACTGAACCTAGTTGAACTGCATAATAAATAAAAGAAATCCATGAAGCTCTTGTCCTCTTCAGCTGGCGGTGGTGGTGGTGGAATATAGGGATACTGGGACGGATCGAACGGATAGCCTATCATCTGTTGGAACTGTATCTCCTACATAAGACGTTGGTAGTGTTGGCTCTTCTCCATCCGATGTTGCCATCCCTTCATAGATCTGCGTTGTTCATCTAAGTGTTGGGAGATATCAGCTGTCATGGCCGTGTCCGAATCTATCATCTGCTTTGTAAGCTCATCAATCCTCCGGTGTGCCTCGGGATCTCTACGGCGGCGTGGTCTGCACTGCCGAGGTGGCGGTGGTGGTGGTGCTCTCTCATCCTCTGTGGCCTCGTCGTTAAGGTCAACGGTGGGAATATTGGGCCCGCCGGTGTCATTACCGGTCTCCATAGAAGCACCTCCATACTCATCATCATCCTCCTCCTCCGTAGTTGCTGCCTCTCTAGCATCCTGCATATAAGGGAACCAGGCAGCAGACCAAAAATTTCGGTCAAAGACAGAATACTAAGACGACCACAAAATGCCCTGAGGTGACTTCTTCTCCCATGGCATGGCAACGTAAGTGTGCCAAGGCCAAGGGGGACAAGAATACGGTGAGTGATCATCTCCTACAATCCCAGCGGCTTCGGAGCCGCAACAAGTGTACATCCTGACAAGTCTAATCCCATAGAAGTGGCGATGTTGGTCACCAAACCACCACAACAGATATCGACCTTCGACTTCCCCTTTATCTTGTGTAAATCATCTGCCAACATGGTAGTAAAGTCCGGCACGCCTCCTGTAACCATACAAAATAAGCTCAAAAGCTCCCCTTGTCTAACCTTCTGGGGCGTCTCAGTACACGCCAGATGTGTCTCGCTAAAGATCCGGTGAGCCAAACGGAAGGCGAGGTGGAAGATAATCCGCTCCCGGGAATCTCCGGGTTGCCATCTGTCCCTATGATCTGTAATATGGTTAATCTCACCCTTAAAATTGTGAGCTACCTCTCGGGAATGAAAATTCTTGAAACTGTAAGTGTCGGGAAGCAAAAAATCTCCCCAAACTGATCCATGGGAACTGCGTAGTTCCTGTTCAGCAACCTATACTTGATCCCGTGATGCTCCGGCACATAGGTCACTGAACTCAAAAACTCAATAGTCGGCTCTAGATAAGCCAGCGCTCTGATGGCCATGAACTCCTCCAAGCCAACCATAGAAATCATCTTCTTCAAGTCCTCCTCCACATGGAGGCACTCGAAGGTATCAACATCCATAAATTGTTGGGAAATGATAGGGCGCCTGATGACATGATTTATGACACTAGTTTAGGTACTCTTTTAGATAGTTTTCCTTTCCATTCATGCATGTTTCCGCATTAGTTCGTGACGTTTACGCTTAATTAATCCATATTTTCGAAATAGACGTCTACACGAGCTTTTGTCGGTTTTGTAGGTATTTTGGGGAGCTTTTGGACTTAATCGATACATTCGAGGATCATTCCTCGTGATGGCACACTTCCGGACTCTTTAAGGAGCAAGCTAGGAGCAAAGTAGAACACAAAAGACCTTATTGGTGCATGTCTTTCACCAATTCATGACTTTGTGATCCAAGGAAGGCTTTAGGTGCAAAACCACGGCCCAGAGGGAAATTCCACGCCTGTGGTTTGGGTGTTTTGCCCGTGGTTTCTGTCTGGACAGCTTTGACACTTGTCACACGATTTCTTTGTTTGACCCTTGCTTTTTGGTGGAGTACTTATGTTGTTTTGCAGGCTGTAAAGGGGGGGATCAGCACATTACCTTCTCTAAGACTCTCTTGAGGATTGTAACTCTCCTCCAAGCACCCTTGTTGGTGTTCTTGGATGAGATTAGTGTAGTTTGTTGATCTAGAGTGAGTTTGAGTGAGTTTTGAGTGTTTTTCATTGGAAGCTTGTAAGTTTGGATCTTGGAGCTACCATTGGAACCTTTGTAAGATTGTTGAAGCATCTATCTGGCTAAGTAACTTCTTGTTCTTTGATCTTATCTTCATATTCTAGCCATGACTTGCAAGCATGCTTTATTTATGAAGTTTGATCTAGAAATGTATGTTGTTGGCTGAGTAGTTGTGATTCTAGGGTGAAGGAATCATGTTTATGCTTTTGACTATGATTGTATGGACTTGCATGTTAGCTTAGGATGGATTTGTGTTCGAAAACCTAACTCAGAATAAAATCACGGCCTGTTCTTCATGATTTCACGGCCATGGTTTCCATGATCCACCCGTGGTTTTTGTTCTGTTGTCCTTAATTGATAAATCTGGATGTTAGGATGTAGATGTGTTGAAATCCTAGTGTTTGTTGAGTTTAATCTAGCCTAGGGTGACCTTTGCTAGCAACCTATTTGAGGAATGATACTAACCCGGTAATTTCCTCTCTTAGATACATAAGATGATGAACTCTAGGTAGTAGTGAGCCAAAAAAACTGCTATTGGATTGATTGTGCTAGGATCGTTGCCTAAGACATACCTTTTCCGAGACTTACCCGGTAAGGAGGGGTTTGACCCTTAGGTAGTGGCCGGTTTGTTTAGAATTCTCGTCCTTAGGTTCCTTGAGACTTACCCGGTAATAGGACCTTAGGTTCGAGACGTGGAGCATGAGACTTACCCAGTAATTGCTCTCATTAGAGAAACACCCAACTCCGAACAACCGCAGCTTTGCTTTGATCTTTAGATGCATGAGTCCATTGTCATAACCGGAATTCTTGATCTCTAGAATCCGCATTTCTTACCTCTTATCACCTATCCTTGTGTTTGTGTGTTTGTTTGCTTGTTTGTGTTGATATATTTGTGATGCTTGTTGATCACCCAAAACCAACCAAAAATATTGTGTTTTGCACTTTCTTTATTCCTCATCTCATCTTAGTTTAGATTTGCACTATGCATGATCGTTGAATGATTTGATTTCACCTCAGTCCTTGTGTTCGACCTCAGAATACTTTCCTTCCTACAAAACGATCCGTACACTGCGGGTTTCGCTAGGTAGTTTAGGAGATTAGATCGAGTTATAAATTTAAGACTTTGTGTGTGCATGTTTTGGGCGAACAAGTTCTTGGCACTCTTTCCTTGAATTTTTGTCGTACATTTCTAGTGTAAAAAGTTTTTGGCGCCGTTGCCGGGGATTGAGGTGTTCAAAATAGATTTGGTTCGTCCCTCGGCAACGCCTTAACAAGTTTTTGGTGCCATTGCCGTGGACTAGGTCTAGATTAAGTCATTTGATTTTGATTGTTCATAGTGTTTATCTTTCTTGTTACTTTTGATCTTGTGTTGTTTTTGTCTTTGCCTTTTCATGTTTGCCATGGACGGATTGTACTTCCAAGACGACCTTGACAACATGGAGTATGAGGGATGGATGGCAAGCCAAGATCTAGGACCTCTCCATGATGAGTTTGATTATTGGGAGGAGTTTAATGCCTATCATGAGTTCCATGATCAAGCTCACATGACTACATTGCCTCATGAGGAACCTCATCATCAACTTCATGAAAATCGATTGGAATTAATGCTAGAAGAAATATTGAGGAAGATGGATGATATAGAGAGCGACCTTGCTTCCATTTCGAGATCCCATATGGAGCTTGAAGTGGAAATGTTTCAACAAGAGGAGGTTCATCATGAGGAGATCCAAGAATTGCCCGATTCAACCATAGCCAATAGAGAACTTCAAGAAGAGTTGAAGGAAGCTCGGGAGCAATTGCGGCTAAGGGATTTGGCCCTGGAGGATGAAAGAAGATTGATATTCGAGAGAGAAGAAAAAATGAGGAGGGAGATTGAGGAGATTAGGCATGCTCTTATGCTAGGAGATCCTACCATCCTTCAAGGCTTACCTCCACCTCCTTCACCTTTGGAGGAGTGCAATGAAGTACTCTCACCCCTGAACATCCTTGCCATCAACCCCGGAACCACACTTAAAGAGCACACGAGGGATGAAGAGAACTGGCAGAACCACGGCCCAGAGGGCCAAACCACACCCGCGGTTTCTTATTTTCTGCCCGTGGAAAACCGTGTCGTAGCTAATTGTGCTAATTGTTCCAAAGCCATGCCCGTGGTTTTTGATTTTTTCCCGTGGATTTGTGCATAGAGCCCTAAGTTGACTTCAAATCCTCCCAATCCTTTCTTGCTTGCCCGGAGTACACACGAAGATTGGAGTCCCTTTCCTAAGGAGTCTCCCATGTTGAATGAAGGAGGCAAGCATGATGGATCCATGATGGTTATGAAGCACTTCAATGAAGAATTATTTCCACGACTCGGCTTTCTTCAGATCATAGAGGATGAGGATGGCAAGCATTTCACCGGTGTGACCGCGGAGTACCAATTGTCTAAGTATGGGGTGGCCCCTATGGTTGCAACTCCATACTATCATCAAGGAAGCGGTGATGAAGGAGTCTACTACTCGCCGGTGAAAAGAGAACTTAAGGTATATTTGGGCATCAAGTGGCCCGTGCTTGTCATCATGGATACCAGAAAGCGATGGTTGCTTGGACTCCTCAAGCAAACCATGGTATTCGAGGTGGATTGACACATCCATGTAGTTTGGACAAGCTAATGACCTAAAAGAAGCGCTTCTTGGGAGGCAACCCAAGGGTAACAACTCTTTCCCTTTTCTCTTTCGTTTTTGCTTTTGTTTTTGTGTGTTTTTTTGTTTTGTGTTTGTGTGCTAGATTTTAGGTAATAAGGAAGCCTTGCAAGGCGCGTTGATGATGATGATCCTGTTTTCAACCATGGGTGGAGCGGACGTGAGACTTGGACGGCATAAGGTGTCTTTGAGGGGTGGAAGAGCTCCCATCTCGCATACACCTTGGCGCGGGTCTCAACGCCGGAATGAATATGAAGAGCTCTCTACCATGCTTGATCGATCATCCACACCACCACTCCACATTAATGAAACAAAATACCGAAAACACTACATTTTTTACATTGTGATGACTTCTTTCACTCTTCTTTACTTTATTTGCACATTGGGGACAATGTGGTTTTAAGTATGGGGTGGGGTTTTCATGATTCTTAGCATGGCATGATCGCATCTAGGATAGTTTCGTTTTATTGTCACACGTTTCGTTTCATGTTTTGCATTGTACATATATATCTCAAAAATTCCAAAAAATCGAAAAATTTTAAAATTTGTGTGCTTCTAGGTTTGGATATGACCCTTATGATGAGTTTGTTTTGTGAATTGGCTATGGATGCACTTGTGTGTGTAAGAGCCTAGTTGTTGAGAGTTGAGAGAGGGAGCATAGGGGCCACGTTTATGCCTGAGCCGCCCCTGCGTAACCCAAGGGGCGCCCCTGCGCCTAGCCTGGTCCGCCCCTGCGGCTCTGTGTGCTACAACCGTCTTCTTTGACTGCTTTGACTCGTGCTTTACCGTTTTACCGTCCTATTTATACTTCTTCTTCTCCTCTTTGATGAGGGTTTACTTTCAGATCTCTCTTTCCTTACGTACTTTCTCCTCTATTCTTCTTCTCCCTTGGATCCTTGGTTGATCTTGTAAGGTTTGTGAGCTTTTGGTAAGAGATCTTGCTAGCTTTGGTTGGTTTGGATGTTGTCGATGATGTTGTGCCTTATGGAGCCAGCTTGAGGGTGTTGTTGATGCTGTGTGACTTCCTAGAGAGCTTTGGTAAGCTTCCATGGCTTCTTTACCTTCTTTCTTCTTTTCTTCTTCTATTCTTCCTTTCCTTAGCTTAGTTTAGCTTTCCTTAGGATTGGTTCTTGTTTAGCCATGATTTGGCTTATGTTGATGCATATATATGTATGTCACACATGTATGTTGTTGCTGGAATGAAGAAGATTTGGAGAGTCGAGAGTAGAAGTGAAGAAGGAACTGAAGTGGTGTCCTATATACACCAGCCACCCCTGCGCCTGCCTTGTAGCCACCTCTGTGCCGCCCTGTGCACCGCCCCTGCGCCTCCATAGAGCCGCCCCTGCGCCTGCCTGCACCAACTTGGTGTTTCCTTTGGTTTTGTAGGTGTGTGTCGCTTCTAGGCTTTCCTTAGGGTGCTTTTGTTCCCTCCTTTCCTAGTATGAGTGCGTAGGATCATGCCAGATGTGTGAGGTTGAGTTTTGATGATGTTTATGATCGGTTTATGCCTTGTATGGCTTTTGAGGTTCGTTAGGTTACGAGTGAGGTTGAGGTTGATCCTTTGGATCCCTTTGGGTCTAGGTGTGACCCTTATATGGTTAGGAGAGTGATATATCTCCTTATGCCTTGTTTATAGGTTGTGTTATCCCTCCAATGTAGAGGTGATCTTGGTTGAGTTGTGATCGAGGTTGAGGTAAGTCCGTAGGACTTACTTAGCTACCATCCTTATATTGGGTGTTTGCATGAGTGGTGTGTGCTTATATGTTTGCTATGATAGCATGTGATGTCGTATTTACCAACCTATGTTTTATTGATTGCCTCGAATGCGTGGCTGTGATAACCTTTCCCTTTCATCCCGCCATGGAGTCTGGGAGGTTCTCTGATGTCAGACTAGACCGGTTTACAAGAAGCGCGCAATCCACTCCATTAGGGTACACGGATTGTGTGACCGATACTAGTACGGTTGTCTAGTAGGCTCAGAGGCGAGGATGTATCGGTCCTCGTGTCACATAGTTTCATATATATATTATATCTATATGATTTGAGTGAATGGCCATTATATTGAGATATATAAATTGGTAAATGAGTGGAAGCATACTGATGTGTTTATCTTTCTTTACGTGTGATTGTGCTTATGCATTACTCTATATATGTGTATGGATAGCTAATGGTTTATTACCATGTCGTAGATGCCCCACAGGATAGGCATGTTGTTGGGTGATCTAGCAGGGTGGCAGGCCGAGGACGTCTCGTACATTAGGATGTGTGGGCTTTTGAGTCTGTTACCTTTCCCTCCTGCGTGAGGATGGTCTTTTGTTACCTCCTGTGTGAGGGTGTTATGTTTCTTACTCGGCTATAATTTCTTATCTTTTGGATTGTACAGTTTTATACAGTTTTATGTATTTGTTTTCATATCTATCAGTGCCATGTTGTAAGGTCTAGTGACTTGTTGTCAGGCTAGGATGAGGATCCATTGTGAGATCCTAACCCAATGTAGCACTCCGAGTCCTGTGGATTCGGGGTGTTACAGAGTTGGTATCAGAGCCTAGGTTGACAACAATGGCACTTGTTACCTGCAATGAGGTCTGATAGGTAAAATAAACAGAACCCCCATGGGATCTGACGTTTTAAAAAGGTTTTGGTTTTAAATGTGGTTTGGGTTAGATGTACGAGAAGTCGTCACTACTGCTATGGATCTCTGCAGTGTAGATATGATATGTATGTATGTATGATGGATTATATATGTGTTTGTGTTGAGTATGTATATATATATCTATACCTATGGCCTATATAGAGCCTTATAAGTTAGGTGTGCATACCCCGCAGATGGCTCGGACTAGAGCTACTGCCGCTGTAGGCAGAGGTAGAGGTAGACCACCCCGTCCTCCGGGTGTGGTAGGAGAGGGACCAGTTCCCGCTGCTGACCCACTAGTGGTGGAGGAGATACATGAGGAGGTTACAGAGAGCGTCGTCCCAGAGACGAGGAGCAGTGTATCTGTGAGACATCATTCACATCGAGCTCAGTCTGATGACGCTGACCGTGTCTCCATGGAAGGACCGGAGTTCAGAGAGTACCTCCGACGTTTTGAGGAGGATATTAGGGATGGCAGGCGAGCCCCAGATTTACTAGTACTTGAGAGATCTTCTGAGAGATCTCAAGGAGTGACCCGGGTGCCAGCTACACCTGCACGTGTTGTTGATCCAGTTCGAGTCCCAGTGAAGGCCAAAGGGCCTCAACTAGATGCCTGGTTGAAGGCATTTCATTAGCAGGGAGTACCACACTTCTCACGGGAGATTGGTTTAGAGACTAAGCTGTGGATTGGGCATGTAGACTCAGCTTTGGAGTCTATCAGGTGTCTTGAGGACAGACGGATAGAGCTAGTTCAGTCTCTATTCCGTGACCTCGCACACCAGTGGTGGAGGACTGTCCGGACCAGAGCTACTAGTTATGACCACATGAGGCGCATGATTAGTGAGCAGTTCTGCCCTGCCTCATTAAGGAAGGAGAAGTTGCAGGACTTTGTGGAGGCTGGCTTTGAGGATGTGCCCATTACTGATGCCATCCGCCGTTTCCAGACCGAGTTAGCTTTGTTGGGTCCAGCTGCACCATCCGGGGACCAGCATGTGTATCTGTTCTCTCGTCGTCTGAGGGAGAGCACTCGTTCATATATGGCGGGATTCCATTGTGAGTCCCTAGCTGATTACCAGGACCGGGCTTCTTCTTTTGAGAGAGAGCGAGCCAGTCAGAGGAGAGCTTTTCAGACGGGACGGTCTGAGAAGAGGCAGCGCACTGGGCAGACTAGTGGAGTTGGAGGATCATCTGGGTCTAGACAAGATCAGAGGCGTCAGAGTTACCCCTCACCTGCACAGACTACAGATAAGGTACGTCAGTGTTACAACTGTGGTGACCCTGGTCATTTGAGACCAGCTTGTCCCAAACTAGTGGTGACTTGTTTTACCTGTGGCCGACAGGGACATCGAACTGCCTTTTGTAGGAAGGGAGGAGTAGCATCCCAGTAGGGTTCTTCCCCTGCCAGTGTAGCAGGAGGTGGTCAGGGTTCTGCTCCAGGACTGAGTAGAGGTAGAGGTAGAGATGTTGGTACCAGTGATGCCAGAGGAGCCCGAGGGCGAGCTTTTGAGTTGAGGAGTGCAGAGGATCCACCTGCACCGGCTGCTACAAGTACCATTTTACTTCATGGTTTACTTGTTAGAGTTTTGTTTGATACTGGTGTTACGCATTCCTTTATTTCTGATAATTGTGTTGAGCGTCTGAGTTTAGCTACCATAGAGGGGATACCCTTTATTATAGGGTTACCTGATGGTAGTCGGGTCAAAGGTACCTGTGAGATACGTAGTTTTCCCCTTCGTTTAGGGACTCGTGTTTTACTTGTTGACTTCTTAGTCATGTCATTGATGCATGAAGAAGTCATATTAGGTATGGACTGGATGCGTAGACACCATGCAGTTTTGGATGTTGGTAGACGGACTGTTACAGTCTCTACCGAGGTTGGTCAGATTGAGGTCTTCCGGGGTTGGGACCTTGGGAAGACAGGTTCGGTTATTAGTGACGTACGAGCAGCTAGGTTGATTGCACAAGTTTGTGATGCCTTCTGGTGTTACGCCATGAAGGATGGAGAGAGTCCAGCTCTGGAGGATATTCCAGTGGTCTGCGAGTTTACAAATGTGTTTGTTGAGCCGTCGAGTTTGCCGCCTCAGCGGAGTGTGGATTTTAGCATAGAGTTAGAGCCTGGCACGCGACCCATCTCAAAGGCCCCATACCGTATGGCACCTGTCGAGATGTTGGAGTTGAAGAAGCAACTCGAGGAGTTGGCTAAGAAGGGCTTCATACGCCCTAGTGTTTCACCATGGGGTGCACCTGTCCTCTTCGTGCGGAAGAAGGACAGATCTTTGAGGCTATGCATAGATTATAGAGAGTTGAACAAGGTGACCGTCAAGAACAGGTATTCATTGCCTCGTATTGACGATCTACTTGATCAGCTTCAGGGAGCTACAGTTTTCTCCCGGATTGATTTGTGCTCAAGATATCACCAGCTGAGGGTGAGAGAGCAGGACGTACACAAGACGGCATTTCGTACCCGCTATGGACACTACAAGTTTGTAGTGATGCCATTCGGGCTGACGAATGCCCCAGTAGTCTTTATGGGATTGATGAACAGTATATTCATCGACTTCCTTGATCAGTTTGTGTGGTCTTCATTGATGATATTTTAGTGTACTCTCGTAGTAGAGAGGAACATGCCGGTCATCTGAGGACGGTTTTGCAGATTTTGAGGGATAGAGAGTTGTATACTAAGCTCTCTAAGCGTGAGTTCTGGATGTTTGAGGTTGCTTTCCTTGGACACATCGTCTCCGCCGATAGGGTTATGGTTGACCCGGCGAAGATCGAGTCTGTTGTTGCATGGACGACACCGACGAACGTCAAGGAAGTGCGTAGCTTTCTTGGCTTAGCCGGTTATTATCGATGCTTTGTGGAGGGTTTTTCTGTGATTGCCCGTCCACTAATGAGTCTTCTAAGGAAGACTACCCGGTTTGCATGGACCGACCAGTGTGCTCAGAGCCTTGAAGAGTTGAAGAGGCATTTGACTTCTGCTCTTGTCCTGGCACAGCCAGAGGGATCTGATGATTTTGTGGTCTATAGTGATGCATCCAAGCTGGGCTTGGGATGTGTGTTGATGCAGAGAGGTAGAGTGGTTGCATATGCGTCTCGATAGTTGAAGACATATGAGGAGAACTACCCGACTCATGATCTAGAGTTGGCAGCGATAGTGCATGCTTTGAAGATTTGGAGATATTACCTGTATGGTGCTACATGTCAGATCTTCACAGACCATAAGAGTCTGAAGTACATTTTTACGCAGCGGGAGTTGAACAACCGCCAGCGTCGATGGCTTGAGTTGATCAAGGACTTTGACCTTGAGATTTTGTATCATCCTGGAAAGGCGAATGTAGTTGCTGACGCCTTGAGCAGGAAGACGCCTCGAGAGAAGGCGATTGCAAGATTGACTGTACAGCCTCAGCTTCAGAGGGATCTAGCTTGGCTAGAGATGGACATCCAGTTTCCTGATGAGAATGCCCAGTTGTATGCTTTAGAGGTTTTACATGGTCTATTGGAGGAGATCTAACAGAAGCAAGGGACCTGCCCAACCTTGATGAGGATCAGAGAGAGGATGTCTCGTGGAGAGGCACCACAGTTTTCCATTGGAGCTGATGGAGTGATGAGGCGACATGATCGCATCTGTGTTCCTGCTAGCGGAGTTGAGGCAGAGGATCCTACAGGAGGCTCACTGTACACCTTACTCTGTACATCTAGGTAAGAGTAAGATGTACCATGATGTGAGACATTCATATTGGTGGGGAGGGCTAAAGTCCGATGTAGCCAGATTTGTGGCTCAGTGTGCGACCTCTCAGCAGGTCAAGATAGAGCATTATAGACCTAGAGGTGAGCTCCATCCACTGCCAGTGCCACACTGGAAATGGGAAGACGTCTCCATGGATTTTGTGATTGGATTGAGACTCATTAGGAGTTTTGATGCCATTTGGGTTGTTGTTGATAGACTGACAAAGACGGCACGTTTCATTCCTATTAGAGAGACGTGGCCGGTGAGTAGATTGGTTGAGGAGTACACTAGACAAATAGTGAGAGTCCATGGTGTACCGAGGACGATCATCTCTGATCGAGATGGACGATTCACCTCGAGGTTTTGGCAGCAGATTTAGACTGCTTTGGGGACGAGTCTACATTTCACGACTGCTTTTCACCCCCAGACTGATGGACAGGTAGAGAGGACCATTCAGACTTTGGAGGATATGCTGCGAGCTTGTGTGTTGGATTGGGGACAGGGATGGTCTAATTACCTTCCACTTGTTGAGTTCTCATACAATAACAGTTGGCATGCATCTATTGAGATGGCTCCCTATGAGGCATTGTATGGACGTTGGTGCCGTACACCTTTATGCTGGGATGAGCCTAGCAGTATCAGCGGGATAGCGCCAGAGCAAATTCGTGATGATATGGCTCGCGTAGCGCTGATTAGAGAGAGGATGCTGGCTGCGTAGAGTCGCCAGAAGTCATATGCAGACAAGAGGCGTCGGCCTCTTGAGTTCAGTATAGGAGCTCATGTTTGGTTGAGAGTATCCCCGACGCGTGGCGTCAGACATTTTGGCATAAAGGGGAAGTTGAGTCCCCGATATGTCGGTCCTTTTAGATACTGGACAGAGTTGGGAGGGCAGCCTACAGATTAGCATTGCCTCTGAGATTAAAGGGTGTTCACCCTGTGTTCCATGTGTCTCAGCTGAGAGAGTACATGTAATAGCTAGGATTTCCGAATTCTAATTAATGTTGATTAACTTAATCGTTTATAGTAATTGACATATAACTCGCGAAGATTTCGCAAGTAATGAGTATGAGTCCCACCATTATGTTCCTAGCGTAATTTTGGACGTTTGGGGAAATTTTTACTTTTTCCCCCCGGGTAATTATATTTACCCTCCGGTGTTATTCGGAGCATTTGGGAGCTCCAATTAATAAAAATGCAGTTAAGAGAAATGATCAGGATATCGGATATGTCCTAGATATGAAATAACATGGAGAGGCAAAACGGCCAAAAGAGTCGCTATTTCGTTTCTTAACGGCTTAGAAATACACGATTTCCGAGGCAGTTGTGGAATAATTATCCCTACAATATTCCAGATTTAATATTCCAATCTCGAGAAGTTTGGAGAAGGAGGTTCGACCCGCCTTTGGATTGGTTAAAGGATAATTATCGACTTTGCTAAAGGATAATTATTGTCTTTACTATAAATAGCGGAAAATCTTTTATTAATTCATTTAATTTTCACGTTTACTCGTAAAAGCTCTAATTTCTTTCAACCTTCAAACTCAGATCTACTCTCCGTTTCTAATCCGATTTCAATTCCGTTTGAGTTTCTGGATTCCTCTCTTCATTCTCTTCATATCGGTACCGAGTTTCTGCATTTCCGAGCAGATGAAGGGTTGGTCGATCATGTATGTCACTAGGCAGGTTCCGTCGCTCAAATTCCGGTGAATTTGATGTTGTCCATGCGTAGCCTGCGTCGTTGTGATTCCGAATCTTCTTTCAGATCGCCAATCGGGTTAGTAACGAATAATTATGAATTTATTCGTTTTCCGTACTGCGATTTGGCCTAAATTTACTTTAGGCTTGTCAAAACGGATAATTAGAAATTCCATTATGGTCGTTATATTATTCTGGTGATTATGGGTTGTTTGTTTGATGAAATCTGATGACAGGTGGGTTTAGAAATTGCCTACGGACAAAACATTATTCTGGAGAAATTTAATTAATTAATTAAAGGTTAATTAATTAAATTAGGATTAGAATTGAGATTGAGGAATGTCGATTAGATACTACCTTGAGATTTGAGAAATTGTGAGTTATGTTGGGATATTGAGGTTTAGTTGGTTGTGAGGCTTATAGATTGAGTATGATCCTCATGGATCCCTTTGGTTCTAGGTTTGACCCCTTTGATGAATAGAGTTTGATATATCTTTATGTCTTGTTATTAGGCAGTGCCCCTCTCTCAGGATTGGAGGTTGTTGTGTTTGAGCTGAGTACGAGGTTGAGGTAAGTCCGTAGGACTTACTTAGCTACCATCCCTATATTGGGTGTTTGCATGAGTGGTGTGTGCGTTATATGTTTGCTATGATAGCATGAGATATCATTTATACTGACCTATGTTTTATTGACTGCCCCGTTGTGTGGCTGTGATAACCCTTTCATCCTGCCATGGAGTCTGGGAGGTTCTCTGACGTCAGGCCAGACTAGTTTACAGGAAGGGCGCAATCGACTCCCATAGGGTACATGGGTTGTGTGACCGATACTCGTACAACTGGATATAGCACTCAGAGGCGAGGATGTATCGGTCCTCGTGTCACATACTTTCATCTATCTATATATATATACGATTTGAGTGAATTACTATTATATAAAGATGATAAAATGGGTAAATGTGTGATAGCATGCTGATGTGTTTATCTTTCATGATGGTGCTTTTGCTTATGCATTACCTTATATATGTATGGTTAGCTAACGGTTTCATACCGTGTTGTAGATGTTTACAAGTTAGGCTCTATTGAGTGATCTGGCAGGGTGACAGGCCGAGGACTCTCGTACATTAGGTGGTTGGTTTGGGATGGTTACCCTTCCCCTTCTGCGTGAGGATGATGTCTTGTTTTCCCTCCTATGTGAGGATGTCGTTTTATGTACTCGGCTATGTTGTTGTTTACTTTGGGTCGTACAGTTTACACTGTTTTATGTATTTGTTTTATATCTGTCAGTGCCTTGTTGTAAGGTCCACTGAACTTGTTGTCAAGGTAGGGTCAGGATCCATTGTGAGATCCAAGCCCGATGTGGCACTCCGAGTCCCGCAGATTCGGGGTGTTACAGAGTTGGTATCAGAGTCCAGGTTGACAACAATGGCACTTGCTATCGGCAATAAGGTCTGATAGGTAAAATAAACAGAACCCGAAAGGGGTCTGATGTTTTAAAACGTTTTTGGTTTTAAGTGTGGTTTTGGGTTAGAATGTACGAGAAGTCGTCACCTCTGCCATGGATCTGTGCAGCGTAGATATGTATATATATATATATATATATATATATATATATATATATATATATATATATATATATATATATATATATATATATATATATACGTATGGCATATATAGCCTTGAAAGCTTAGGTGCGTATATCCTACAGATGGCTCAGACTAGAGCAATATCTGTAGTGGGACGAGGTAGGGGTACACCCCTTCTTCCTTCAATAGCGTCAAGTCAGGGACCAGTTTCCGTTGTTGTTTCGCTTATGGTAGAGAACGAGTTTGAAGAGAATGATCATGTCTCCATGAGCAGATCCGAGTTTCAAGAATATATGTGCCAAGTATATGAGGCTGTAATAGCGGGTAGACCTACACCGGATCTACCAACATCTGTGGGACCAACTGAAGCTTCTTGATCAAAGAAGAAACAACGAGTCGAACTAGCAAAGATGAGGTAGGCCTTCCAAGAGGTAAGCAGAATCCGGCTTGTGGACGTTTGAGTAGTCCCCGTTCTAAACGGACTTCTGTTGAGAAGAGAACTTGTTATAATTGTGGAAAGCCTGGACACATAAGACCACACTGTCCAAAACCGCCGGTGATTTGCTTCACCTGTGGTAGAACAGTTCATAAAGTTGTCTTTTGTAGGCAAGGTGGAGTTGTATCACGACAGGGTTCTTCTTCTGCCAATATGACGGGAGGTGGTCAGAAGACCCTTCAACAGTAGACATAGGGACAACAAAGAATCCCAGATCGTCAGCCTACTCAAGGATCCGTTCCCAGACCGAGTAGAGATAGAGGTCGTGGTGGGAGTGTCATAGACACTAGAAGAGCTCAGGGTAGAGCCTTGGAGCTGAGAAGTGTAGAGGAGTCATCCGTACCAGTTACAATTATGGGACGTTTATGTCTCATCTGTGGCTATCCTGATCATTTGCGCTCTAAGTGTCCCTTAGCACCAATAGCTTGCTTCACCTATGGTGAACTAGGCCATCTGGCCCCTTTCTGTCAGCAAGGTGGTGTTTCTTCTCAGCAAGACCGTCCTCTTTCCGGTGCAGAAAGAGTGGAATTGGAGGCTATGGCGATGACCTTAGTGATACCTGAGGAGCATAGACCCGAGATTTAGTGATGATATGCAATGGAGCTTCTGGTGTTAGTTGTACATGTACCATTCTTGTTAATGGTTTACCTAGTGGAGTTTTGTTTGTTGTGAGTGTTATGCACTTCATGTCTTTTGATGCCTGCGTTAATAGTTGATTGTGGAAACAGTAGAATATAGACTTTCCTTTACATGATTACCAGTTAGGGGTCGGAGGTACCCGCGAGATTGTGATTGTCCCATTCATTCAGGGACTTGTGTATGGTTTATAGACTTCTTTGTCAAGCCTTAGGTGCATGAGGAAGTCACTATGTGTACAGTTTGGATGAATAGATATCATGTCATGTTAGATTTCAGTTGGAAGGTTGTTACAATCTCTATTGAGACCGAATAGACAAAGGTCTTCCGAGGTTACGACCTTTGAAGAGATGAGTCTTGTCATTAAAGCCGTATGAGCAGCGAAGTTGATAACACAAGGAGGTGATGTTTTATGATGTTATGATATGAAGAAGATAGTTCCCCGTTGGAGGATATTCCAGTGGTTTATGAGCTTATAGATCTGTTACTGAACCGTCTAGTTGCCACCTCAGCGGAGTGTGGACATTGTTATCAAGTTGAAGTGTGATACGACACTGATTGGGAAGGCCTAAATCATATGGTGCTTGTTGAGATGTTGTAACTGAAGGATTGAAGAGTGGGTTGAGACGACCTTCCTTCGCCCTAGTGTATCCAATGTCTCGTATTGATGACCTGATGAATCAGCTTCAAGGAGCAATCGTGTTTTCAGGATTTCCTTGAGCTCCAATTACCACCAATTGAGGGTGAGAGAGCAGGATGTGCATAGGATAGTTGTTCATACCCGTTATGGGCACTACAAGTATGTAGTGATGTCATTTGGGTTGACGAATGCCTTAGAAGTCTTTATGGAGTTGATGAATAGTATTTTCGTCGACTTCTTTGAACAGTCTGTGGTGGTCTTCATTGATGACATTTTGATATACTCTCGTAGTAGAGAGAAGCAGACCGATCATCTGAGGATAATTTTGTTGATGTCGAGAGATAGAGGGTTGTATACTACGCTCTCTAAGTACGAGTGGGATGCCAGTGGTAGCCTTCTTAGGCCATGTTGTCTCCGCCAGTGGGATCTTGGTTGATCTGACAAGGATTGAGTATGTTGCAACATGGACGATACTGATGAACATTAAGGGAATGCGTAGTTTTCTCGGCTTAGCCGATTACTACCCATGCTTGTGGAAGGGTTTTGTGAATATGTATCCCTTTACGAGTCTTCTGAGGAAGACCCTCAGAATTGCGTGGTCAAAGCAATATGCTAGAACGTTGAAGAGTGGAGGGGACATTTGACCTCTACTTCGATTTTGTTATAGTCCTAAGGTTCTGGGGATTCCATAATATACGGTGATATATCCCTGCTAAGTTTAAGACGCGTATTAATATAGAGGAGTGGAGTTATGGATATGTGGGTCTACAGTTGAAGACGTGTGAGAAAAACTACTTGACGCCTGATTTAGAGTTAGCAGCGGAGTTGAATAACCACCAGCGTTAAGGACTCGAGTTGATCAAGACTTTAACCCAGAGATTCCATACTATTCAGAGAAGTTGAACGTTGTCGCCAACAACTTGAACAGAAAGGCGCCTCAAGAGAAGACAACTGCGAGGCTGACAGTTCAGCCTCAGTTTTAGAGAGATCCAGCTTGGCTAGAGTTGGATAATTAGTTCCTTGATGAGGATATCCAGTTATGGCTTAAAGGTTCTACCTGGTCTGTTGGGTGAGGTCCAACAAAAGAAGGGGACCTGCCCGACCTTGTTGAAGATGGGAGAGAAGATGTCTCATAATGAGGCACCACAGTTCTCCATGAGAGTAGATGGAATGATGAAGAGTCATGACCGCTTTTGTGTACCTGCTGATGTAGAGTGAGACATACAATTTTACAATACATTCACTGTATACCTTACTCAGTACATTCAGATACGAGTAAGAGGTACCACGAGGTGAGATGATTATATTGATGGAGAAGATAGAAACTGATGTAATCAGATTTGTGACACAGTGTGTGACCTGTCAACAGGTCAAGATAGAACATTTCCGACCTAGAAATGAGCTCCATCCACTACCAGTGCAGTAGTGGAAGTGGTAGGACATCTTTATGGACTTTGTGATGGGATTGAGGCCTAGTGGAAATTTTGATGTATGTAGATTGTTGGTGACTGAATTAACGGAGCCGGAACGTTTCGTTCCTATTAGAGAGACGTGGTCAGCGAATGCATTGGTTGAGGAGTACACCAGACAGATAGTGAGACTCCATGGTGTACCGAGAACGATCATCTCTGATTGAGATGGACGTTTTACCTTGAGATTTTGAGCAGCAGATACAGACTGCTTTGAGGGATGAGTTTACACTTTATGACTACGTTTCAACCCCAAATAGATGGTCAGTCAGAGAGGGTCATCCAAACCCTTGAGATATGTTATGAGCTTATGTATTGAATTAGAAACATGGATGGTTAAATTACCTCCATTAATGGATTTATTATGTGATAATGATTGACGCGCATCTTTTGGACTGCCCCCTATGAGGCATTATACATATGTAGACGAGAGGCGTCGACCTCTAAAGTTTAAGTAAGAGTTCATGACCGGCTGAGAGTATCCCTGCTGTGAAATGCTAGATGTGTTTGCAAAAAAGGGAAACCGAGTTTCCAATATGTCGGTTTACTTGGGATCTTGACCAGAATTGTGAAGGCAACATGATGTTTAGCTTTGCCTTTGAGGTTAGAGGGTGTTTACCCAGTGTTCATATGTCTCAACTGAGGGAGTATATACCAGGTTCGAAACACCTGGTGAGTTATGATGATCTAGTGGTTAAGCCGAACCACATCCTTGTTGAGCATTTGGTTACATTCCTGGAATGAGATATGAGACGCTTGCATTCGAAAGACTTTTCCATTTTAAAGGACGTAGTGGTCGAGGTGAGGACATGAAGAAACCACATGAGAGACTGAGGATAGTATCCTGAGGAACTATCCAGAGTTTATGTCAAGATAGGTCCATCTGTGGGAGCACGAGTAGATCTTAGTGCTATCTTGATGAATGTTGTGCTTATGTGCTTATATGCCTTGATGTGTTTATTCCATGCTAGTTGTGATGTGATTTTTGATCTTAGTAGATCTTGTTGTGCTAGCATAATGTATGTCATAGCTGGAGATGATTATTTCCTCCACGCTATCTGAGTATGATTTATATTTATAGCTGGAGATGGTTCTTTCCTCCATGCTACTTGAGTGTGATTAGGATTCAGCTGGAGATGGTTCTTTCCTCCATGCTACCTTGATGGACATAGTTTCAGTGGAGATGTGATTCCTCCATGCGATATATATGCTTATGTTTTGGCTAGAGATGTGCTTCCTCTATGCCTTGTGATGTGGTATGGCGAGAGACGTGATTCCTCTACGCCTTTGGGTAGCGTTATGGCCCTGTTTTCTAGAGTTGATGTTCCTCCATGGCGACATTGAGATTATAGATTGTTATAGGTGATGACCTTCTGAACGGAGATGTGATACCTCAGAAAGAGAGAGTGAGAGTTATACCTCGGCTTATGGGTCCGAGATGACTTTGGGATTTTGCAAGTTTCGGGACGAAACTTTTTTTTAAGGGGTGTGTGATGTAATAGCTAGGATTTCCGAATTGTAATTAATGTTGATTAACTTAATCGTTTATAGTAATTGACATATAACTCGCGAAGATTTTGCAAGTAATGAGTATGAGTCCAACCATTATGTTCCTAGCGTAATTTTGAACGTTTGGAGAAATTTTTACTTTTCCCCCAGGTAATTATTTTTACCCTCAGGTGTTATTTGGAGCATTTGGGAGCTCCAATTAATAAAAATGCAGTTGAGAGAAATTATCAGGATATCGGATATGTCCTAGATATGAAATAACATGGAGAGGCAAAACGGCCAAAAGAGTCGCTATTTTGTTTCTTAACGGCTAAGAAAGACGGCTTAGGAATACACGTTTTCCGAAGCAGTTGTGGAATAATTATCCCTACAATATTCCAGATTTAATATTCCAATCTCAAGAAGTTTGGAGAAGGAGGTTCGACCCGCCTTTGGATCGGTTAAAGGATAATTATCGACTTTGCTAAAGGATAATTATCGTCTTCACTATAAATAGCGGAAAATCCTTTATTAATTCATTTCCTTTCACGTTTACTCGTAAAAGCTCTGATTTCTTTCAACCTTCAAACTCAGATCTACTCTCCGTTTCTAATCAGATTTCAATTCCGTTTGAGTTTTTGGATTCCTCTCTTCATTCTATCCATATCGGTACCGAGTTTCTGCATTTCCAAGCAGATGAAGGGTTGGTCGAGCATATATGTCACTAGGCATGTTCCGTCACTCAGATTCTGGTGAATTTGATGTTGTCCATGCGTAGCCTGCGTCGCTATGATTCTGAATCTTCTTTCAGATCGTCAATCGGGTTAGTAACGAATAAGTTATGAATTTATTCGTTTTCCGTACTGCGATTTGGCCTAAATTGACTTTAGGCTTGTCAAAATGGATAATTAGAAATTCCATTATGGTCGTTATATTATTCTGGTGATTATGGGTTGTTTGTTTGATGAAATCTGATGACAGGTGGGTTTAGAAATTGCCTACGGACAAAACATTATTTTGGCGAAATTTAATTAATTAATTAAAGGTTAATTAATTAAATTCGGATTAGAATTGAGATTGAGGAGTGTCGATTAGATACTACCTTGAGATTTGAGAAATTGTGAGTTATGTTGAGATATTGAGGTTTAGTTGGTTGTGAGGCTTATAGATTGAGTATGATCCTCATGGATCCCTTTGGGTCTAGGTGTGACCCCTTTGATGAATAGAGTTTGATATATCATTATGTCTTGTTATTAGGTAGTGCCTCTCTCTCAGGATTGGAGGTTGTGGTGGTTGAGCTGAGTACGAGTTTGAGGTAAGTCCGTAGGACTTACTTAGCTACCATCCCTATATTGGGTGTTTGCATGAGTGGTGTGTGCGTTATATGTTTGCTATGATAGCATGAGATATCGTTTATACTGACCTATGTTTTATTGACTGGCCCGTTGCGTGGTTGTGATAACCCTTCCCTTTCATCCTGCCATGGAGTTTGGGAGATTTTTTGAGTCAGGCCAGACTGGTTTATAGAAAGGGCGCAATCCACTCCCATAGGGTACACAGGTTGTGTGACCGATACTCGTACAACTGGATATAGCACTCAGAGGCGAGGATGTATCGGTCCTCGTGTCACATACTTTCATCTATCTATATATACATACGATTTGAGTGAATGACTATTATATAAAGATGATAAAATGGGTAAATGTGTGATAGCATGCTGATGTGTTTATCTTTCATGATGGTACTTGTGCTTATGCATTACCTTATATATGTATGGTTAGCTCACGGTTTCATACCGTTTTGTAGATGTTTACAGGTTAGGCGCTGTTGAGTGATCTGGCAGGGTGACAGGCCGAGGACTCTCGTACATTAGGTGGTTGGTTTGGGATGGTTACCCTTCCCCTCCTGCGTGAGGATGATGTCTTGTTTTCCCTCCTGTGTGAGGATGTCGTTTTATGTACTTAGATATGTTGTTGTTTACTTTGGGTCGTACGGTTTACCTTGTCTTATGTATTTGTTTTATATGTGTCAGTGCCATGTTGTAAGGTCCAGTGAACTTGTTGTCAAGGTAGGGTCAGGATCCATTGTGAGATCCCAGCCCGATGTGGCACTCCGAGTCCCGCAAATTCGGGGTGTTACAGTACATACCAGATCCAAGGCACAATGTGAGTTATGATGATTTGGTGGTAGAGCCAAACCACACCTTTGCTGAGCATCCTATTGCAGTCCTAGAACGAGGTGTGAGACGCCTGCGTTCGAAGGACGTACCCATGATGAGGATACGGTGGTCGAGACGTGGACCTGAGGAGGCTACATGGGAGACCGAGGATAGTATCCAGAGGAACTATCCAAAGTTTTATGCCGAGATAGATGCACCTAGGGTCGATGAGTAGATCTTAGTGCTATCTTGGCGAGTATGTGATTATGTGCTTATGTGTTTTCATGCCTTGATGTGTTTATTCCATGCTAGTGATGTTATGCCTTATGATCTTATTAGATCTTGCTATACTAGCATGATGTATGTATAGTTGGAGATGATTATTCCCTCCATGCTATTTGAGTACGATTTATGTTTATAGCGGGAGATGGTTCTTTCCTCCATGCTATCTGAGTGGATTAGGATTCAGCTGGAGATGGTTCTTTCCTCCATGCTACCTTGATGGACATAGTTTCAGTGGAGATGTGATTCCTCCATACGATGTATATACTTATGGATCGGCTAGAGACGTATTTCCTCTATGCCTGGGTTATGTTTGGCTAGAAATGTGCTTCTTCTATGCCTTGTGATGTGATATAACGAGAGATGTGATTCCTCTCTACCTTTGGGTAGCGTAATGGCCCCATTTTTTGGAGTAAATGATTCCTCCATGCTGATATTTATGGTTATAGATATGTTATAGGTTATGACCTTCTAAGCGGAGATGTGATACCTCCGATAGAGAGAGTGAGTTATACCTCGGCTTATGGGACCGGGAGGACTTGGGATCTTGCAAGTTTCGGGACGAAACTTGTTTTTAGGGGGATGAGATGTAAGAGCCTAGTTGTTGAGAGTTGAGAGAGGGAGCAGAGGAGCCAGGTTTATGCCTGAGCCGCCCCTGCGTGAAGCAAGGGGCGCCCCTGCGCCTAGCCTGGTCCCCCCCTGCGGCTCACAGAGCCCGCCCCTGCGGCTCTGTGTGCTGCAACCGTCTTCTTTGACTGCTTTGACTCGTGCTTTACCCTTTTACCGTCCTATTTATACTTCTTCTTCTCCTCTTTGATGAGGGTTTACTTTTAGATCTCTCTCTCTCTCTCTCCTTACGTACTTTCTCCTCTCTTCTTCTTCTCCCTTGGATCCTTGGTTGATCTTGTAAGGTTTGTGAGCTTTTGGTAAGATATTTTTCTAGCTTTGGTTGGTTTGGATGTTGTCGATGAAACTGTGCCTTATGGAGCCAGCTTGAGGGTGTTGTTATTGTTGTGTGACTTCCTAGAGAGCTTTGGTAAGCTTCCATGGCTTCTTTACCTTCTCTCTTCTTTTCTTCCTTTCCTTAGCTTCGTTTAGCTTTCCTTAGGATTGGTTCTTGTTTAGCCATGATTTGGCTTATGTTGACGCATATATATGTATGTCACACATGTATGTTGTTGCTGGAATGAAGAAGATTTGGAGAGTCGAGAGTAGAAGTGAAGATGGAACTGAAGTGGTGTCCTCTATACACAAGCCGCCCTTGCGCCTGCCTTGTAGCCGACCCTGCGCCGCCCTGTGCACCGCCCCTGCGCCACCAGAGAGCCGCCCCTGTGCCTGCCTGCACCAACTTGGTGTTTCCTTTGGTTTTGCAGGTGTGTGTCACTTCTAGGCTTTCCTTAGGGTGCCTTTGTTCCCTCCTTTCCTAGTATGAGTGCGTAGGATCATGCTAGATGTGTGAGGTTGAGTTTTGATGATGTTTATGATCGGTTTATGCCTTGTATGGCTTTTGAGGTTTGTTAGGTTACGAGTGAGGTTGAGGTTGATCCTTTGGATCCCTTTGGGTCTAGGTGTGACCCTTATATGGTTAGGAGTCTGATATATCTCCTTATGCCTTGTTTATAGGCTGTGTTATCCCTCCAGTGTAGAGGTGATCTTGGTTGAGTTGTGATCGAGGTTGAGGTAAGTCCGTAGGACTTACTTAGCTACCATCCTTATATTGGGTGTTTGCATGAGTGGTGTGTGCTTATATGTTTGCTATGATAGCATGTGATGTCGTATTTACCGACCTATGTTTTATTGATTGCCCCATATGCGTGGTTGTGATAACCTTTCCCTTTCATCCCGCCATGGAGTCTGGGAGGTTCTCTGATGTCAGGCCAGACCGGTTTACAGGAAGGGCGCAATCCACTCCCTTAGGGTACACGGATTGTGTGACCGATACTAGTACGGCTGGCTAGCAGGCTCATAGGCGAGGATGTATCGGTCCTCGTGTCACATAGTTTCATATATATTATATCTATACGATTTGAGTGAATGACCATTATATTGAGATAAATAAACTGGTAAATGAGTGGAATCATGTTGATGTGTTTATATTTCTTTACGTGCGATTATGCTTATGCATTACTCTATATATGTGTATGGATAGCTAATGGTTTATTACCATGTTGTAGATGCCCCACAGGATAGGCATGTTGCTGGGTGATCTAGCAGGGTGGCTGGCCGAGGATGTCTCGTACATTCGGATGTGTGGGATTTTGAGTCTGTTACCTTTCCCTCCTACGTGATGATGGTCTTTTGTTACCTCCAGTGTGAGGGTGTTATGTTTCTTACTCGTCTATGATGTCTTATCTTTTGGATTGTACAGTTTTATACAGTTTTATGTATTTGTTTTCATATCTGTCAGTGCCATGTTGTAAGGTCCAATGACTTGTTGTCAAGCTAGGGTCAGGATCCATTGTGAGATCCTAACCCAATTTAGCACTCCGAGTCCCGCGGATTCAGGGTGTTACAATGTGTTTAATGGATTTATGCATATGTGGACTTGAATATTTCTCTTGAATCCTACGCGTGAATTGTGATTATGTTGCTTGTCTTGATTGGATTGAGAATTGATAGTCGAAATTACATGCTAGTTCTTACACATCATCTAGGAATGATTAAGGCATTCATTTATCTCTTCTTCTCATCTTAACCATGTTGTTTGCAGCACCTCACTTGATTAAAAATTTGACCTCTTTTGACTCATCCGGGAATAGGAGCATGCTAGTGTGTTGTGTGTGTAAAGCAAGTGTGGGGTGTTGAAGTTGGTGTTTGAATGCTATGAATGAAGGTGGTGAATGTGTTGTGAAAAGTGCAAAAAAAATATTGGTTTGGAGACTTTGGTTTTGATGATAAGTAACTCGGAACCATTCGCATAATTGGGTGTTTGTGTCTTGTCAAAGTCGGATAAACCGAATGTCCTAACAAGCCTTGATATATGTGCCCGGTGTGAGGCACCTCGGAAAAATCCCAAGGTTCGCTAATCACCAAGGTTTCGGCTTTTGTACACCAATGCCATTGTCTCAAAAATAAGTGAAAGAAAACGAAAAGAAAAAGAAAAGAAAAGAAAGAAAAGAAGGAGAAAAATACACTTTGGTGGATGAAGTATAAATGTGAAGTTGTGGTTGTTTAGTTCCTTTCCCGGATTTGCACCACATGACCTTAGAATATTCCCACCTTATCATCACGTTTCTTGGCCTCTTCTTTCCTAAGTCCTTGTGACCTATTTGCATATGTGTATGACTTAGTGATCTAGATTGGATATTCTCATGATCATCTTGACTTCATCATTTTTAGCTTTCATGCATGCTTTCGAGTTAAGTAAGATTGTCTTTCCGTGCCTTCATTCATTTAATACATGATTGCTTGTCCATTGCCATGAAACATGACTATGAAGGTGATCCATCTTTAGAAGCACAATTCCAAAAATATTTTCTGTTTTTCTGCATTCATAAATCATGCCATCTCGTAGCCTATAGTTGGACCTTGCCCAGGGATGAGCAAGTGGCAAGTATGGGATATTTTGATGACATGATTTATTACACTAGTTTAAGCACTCTTTTAGATAGTTTTCCTTTCCATTCATACATGTTTCCGCATTAGTTCGTGACGTTTACGCTTATTTCATCCATATTGTCGAAATAGACATCTACACGAGCTTTTGTCGGTTTTGTAGGTATTTTGGGGAGCTTTTGGACTTAATCGATACATTTGAGGATCATTCCTCGTGATGGCACGCTTTTGGACTCTTTAAGGAGCAAGTTAGGAGCAAAGGAGAACACAAAAGACCTTATTGGTGCATGCCTTGCACCAATTCATGACTTTGTGATCCAAGGAAGGCTTCTAGTGCAGAACCACGGCCCAAAGGGCAATTCCACGCCCGTGGTTTATGTGTTTTCCCATGGTTTCTGTCTGGACAACTTTGACACTTGTCACACGATTTCTTTGTCCAACCCTTTCTTTTTAGTGGAGTACTTATGTGGTTTTGCAGGCTGTAAAGGGGGGGGATCAGCACATTACCTTCTCTAAGACTCTCTTGAGGATTGTAGCTCTCCTCCAAGCACCCTTGTGGGTGTTCTTGGATGAGATTATTGTAGTTTGTTGATCTAGAGTGAGTTTGAGTGAGGTTTGAGTGTTTTTCCTTGGAAGCTTGTAAGTTTGGATCTTGGAGCTGCCATTGGAACCTTTGTAAGATTGTTGAAGCATCTATCTAGCTAAGTAACTTCTTGTTCTTTGATCTTATCTTCATTTTCTAGCCATGACTTGCAAGCATGCTTTATTTATGAAGTTTGATCTAGAAATGTATGTTTTTTGCTGAGTAGATGTGATTCTAGGGTGAAGGAATCATGTTTATGCTTTTGACTATGATTGTATGGACTTGCATGTTAGCTTAGGATGAATTTGTGTTCGAAAACCTAACTCAGAATAAAATCACGGCCAGTTCTTCATGATTTCACGGCCGTGGTTTCCATGATCAACCCGTGGTTTTTGGTCTGTTGTCCTTAATTGATAAATCTAGATGTTAGGATGTAGATGTGTTGAAATCCTAGTGTTTGTTGAGTTTAATCTAGCCTAGGGTGACCTTTGCTAGCAACCTATTTGAGGAATGATACTTACCCGGTAATTTCCTCTCTTAGATACATAAGATGATGAACTCTAGGTAGTAGTGAGCCAAAAAAGCCGCTATTGGATTGAGTGTGCTAGGATCGCTGCCTAAGACATACCTTTTCCGAGACTTACCCAGTAAGGAGGGGTTTGAACCTTAGATAGTGGCCGGTTTGTGTAGAATTCCCGTCGATAGGTTCCTTGAGACTTACCTGGTAATAGGACCTTAGGTTCGAGACTAGTTGAGCATGAGACTTACCCGGTAATTGCTCTCATTAGAGAAACACTCAACTCCGAACAACCGCAGTTTTCCTTTGATCTTTAGATGCATGAGTCCATTGTCATAACCGGAATTCTTGATCTCTAGAATCCGCATTTCTTACCTCTTATCACCTATCCTTGTGTTTGTGTGTTTGTTTGCTTGTTTGTGTTGATATATTTGTGATCCTTGTTGATCACCCAAAACCAACCAAAAATATTGTGTTTTGCACTTTCTTTATTCCTCATCTCATCTTAGTTTAGATTTGCACTATGCATGATCGTTGAATGATTTGATTTCACCTCAGTTCTTGTGTTCGACCTCGGAATACTTTCCTTTCTAAAAAACGATCCGTACACTGCGGGTTTCGCTAGGTAGTTTAGGAGATTAGATCGAGTTATAAATTTAAGACTTTGTGTGTGCATGTTTTGGGCGAAAAAGTTCTTGGCACTCTTTCCTTGAATTTGTGTCGTACATTTCAAGCGTAACAGCGCCCACAAATACGATCGTAATCCCACTGGTGTGTGTCTCGTGGATCACCGAGATAGAAAAGTGAGAAGTTGAAGAAGGAGAGGAGTGGTGTGAACTACTAGGCCTATCCCTCAACGGCAACTATCGATTTGATCTGCGTGGGCTGCTCATAGTGGAAGAACACCTTGGTCGCTAAGAACACCTCGGCCAAGACACAATCGACTGGACCAAGGCAAACTGCTATTCAAACTAACTTCCTGAATTTGTAAGTATTTTCCCCCCAAAAGTTTCCTATGGGGTACTTGTATCTTTCTCAGCAACAATCTATGGCAACCAAAGCCAGATCTATCCAGAATCGACGAAAGAAGGAAAGAGTTAGGGTTTATAACGAAATACCCCAGATTCTGCAAATTGAAGCGTTTTCTATGTTGTTCGTTGCTTGGAAACTGATTCTCTTGTTTCCTCTGGTGATTTCGAGCCAAGAAACGTAGAAAACGAGCAAGAACTGAGAATTTGAGGGTTAGGGCAACCACGGTCGAGGTGGTGTGGATAGGGAAAAAATGGGAAGAGAGAGAAACCATTGCGCCTTTTATACCCCTCGTTGAATTTGATTACACCTCGGTCGAGATGTTCCTGAGCGGACTGAGGTGTCAGAGTGGATGTCAGACCTAGTCGCCTCGGTTGACGAAGAGCATCTCGGTCGAGGTGCTATTACAACAACCGAGATGTGTCTCAGTCAAGCTCCGTCTTCTCAATTTCTCGAACTTCTGTCATTCCATGTAGCTTCTGGGCTGTAATTCCTTCTTAGAGAGGATCTGATTCTTATCTAGGAGGACGCAAAAACATGAAGAAACTATCTAAACTAAGCTAGGAAAGGGAAAAGAAAGCAATAGCTTGGGTTGCCTCCCAAGAAGCGCTTGGTTTAAGGTCGTTAGCTAGACCATACATCATCCTCAAACAAGGTATAATGGTGCAATCTTTTCAGCCGGGACTTCCGGCCGATACTTCTTTAGCGTAAGAACGCCGACCTTAAAGCTTTCGCTAGCTTCGCCCCATATTTAAACTGCACCATGGGGAAAAACATTTTTCACAACGTAAGGTCCTGTCCATCTAGTTTTGAACTTACCTGAAAAGAGGCGGAGACGGGAGTTGAAGAGTAGAACAAGATCTCCTTCTTTGAGCTCTTTAGGGACAATATGCTTGTCATGCCATCTCTTCGTTCTTTCCTTATAGATTTTGGCATTTTCATAGGCGTTTAAGCGCAATTCCTCCATCTTATTAATGTCTAAAAGTCTCTTCTCTCCGGCTTCCTTGATGTCAAAATTCAACCACTTGATTTCCCAATATGCCTTGTGTTCCAGCTCGATGGGTAGATGACAAGACTTCTCATATACCAAATTGTAAGGGGTAGTACCAATGGGAGTCTTGAATGCGGTCCTATAAGCCCAAAGAGCATCATCCAGCTTCATGGACCAATCCTTCCTTGTCCTTGAAACAGTCTTCTCCAAAACTGCCTTGATTTCTCTATTCGAGATCTCCACCTGCCCACTAGTTTGAGGGTGATAAGGGGTTGCTACCTTGTGGGTTACCCACACTTCTATAAAAGTGCCTTGAACTTCCGGTTGATGAAATGTGTCCCTCCATCGTTGATGATGATACGTGGTGTCCTAAAACGGGGAAAGATAGTCCTATTGAAGAACTTCACAACCACCATGGCGTCATTAGTAGGAGAAGCAATGGTTTCCACCCATCTAGAGACGTAATCAACAGCTAAGAGGATGTAGAGGTTCCCCGCGGATGATGGGAAAGGTCCCATGAAATCAACTCCCCATACATAAAAAAACCTCAACTTCTTGAATATTGTTGAGTGGCATCTCGTTCCTTCTAGATAAGTTCCCTGTTCTTTGGCATTCATCACAAGAAACAACAAACGTTTTCACATCCTTAAATAATGTAGGCCAAAAGAAACCGGAATGTAATACCTTAGTGCACGTTTTGTGAGCGCTAGCATGTCCTCCACAAGGAAGCGAGTGGCAATGCCGTATGACACTAGCAGCTTCATCTTCCGGAATGCATCGTCGAAGCATCCCATCTGGACCTCTCTTGAAGAGTAGAGGTTCATTCCAATAGAAGTAACGAACATCTTTGAAGAACTTCCTCCTTTGAGCGTACGTCAATCCGGGAGGTACTTCTTGACAAACAAGATAGTTGACAATATCAGCGTACCGAGGCTCTTTACCATATGAAACTTGGCGAAACCAGTGTTCTACCAACTGTGTGTGATTATCAGAGGATAAGTCAGAAAGATGGTCGTCCTCAGTTGACAACATCTCGCTTGCTATCTCGGTCGTGGTCCGAGATGGGTGACCGAGGTATTCTTCACATAAGAGCACCTCGCTTGCTCCAAAAAGTGTCTCGGTCGAGGTACTGGAACTGAGACCGAAACCTAACGTGCTTTTCTTCTCCTGAATCAGTGTATCAAATATAGCTCCTGGATCTGCTTCCAATGTTTCCAGGCTTTGTACATCTGCATCACAAAAGACATCTATACCTTCCTCCATCAAACTAAAACTTAAATTTTTTTCAAGAGGATCTTTAATAAGGATAGAGCTCACCAATTCTCGATAATCTTCTTCATCATAGATGTTGAAGATGTCATCTTCCAGAGGTTCTCCCTTCATTGCGGCCAATAATGCAAACTCCACATGATCGCCACCAATGTTGAATTTCAACTTGGCGTTCTTACAATCCACGTTGCAACCCAATGTTGCTAGAAATGGTCTCCCGAAAATGATAGGGATGGGATAATCTGCGGGAATGTCCAGCACAACAAAGTCTATTGGTATGTAGAAATTACTAACTTGATGGGAACGTCCTTCAAGATACCAACGGGAAGGGCAATGGAGCGATCCGCCATGTATAGCGTCATCTTCACGGGCTTGGGCTCTCCAAGGCCGACTTTCTCACAATGTGCCAGCGGAATGATGCTCACACTAGCTCCTAGATCACAAAGCGCAACATAAGTCACATCCCCAACTTGGATGGGAAGGCAAAATGAACCGGGATCTCTCAACTTAGGTGGCATCTTCTCCTTCATAATTTGAATGAGCTCCGAAGATCTAGAGGTCATCCTTACTTCACCAAAGTCTTTCAGTTTTCTCTTCCTTGATAAGATCTCTTTCAGAAACTTCCCATATGCGGGCATCCGTAAGATGGAATCAATGAAAGGGATGATAATATGTAGCTTATTCATAAGGTAAACAAACTTACCAAAGAGCTTGTCTAGTTGTGCCCGGGCCCTTGATTGAGGGAACAAGAGTGTTGATTTATAAGCAGGAGGTAGAAGATAAACTTCAGATTTTTCTTTCGCTTTTTGGGGCTCCGTCTCGGTTGGCACCTCGACCGAGGTGTTCCTCGTCTGATCGTGGTCCGACCGAGGTACTGGATCTGCAGTCTTCAATCCACTGTGTGTTGTGATAGCCATGATTTGCCCCTTTGGGTTTCTCTCTGTCCTTGCTGGGAGCTTCACAAGATCTCTTGGCGCTTCATTCTCCTTGTTGAAAAATTGTTGTTCCAAGGCTTTTTGTGCCTTCGAAAATGAATTCATTGACGTCTCCATAGCGTTGAGCTTGATCAATATTGCCTCCAGCACAGCGTCTGGTTTCTTTGGTGGCTGAGACGAGCTTGATGCAGGATCTTGACTTCTCAATGTAGTAGTAGAAGAAGAAGAAGAAGAAGAAGAAGAAGAAGAGAGCGTTAAGAGCATTTTCAGCATGAGAATAAGGGTTACCGGAATTTTGTTGATTTGATCTCCAATTGTTGTTGGAGTTTCAGTTGTTGTAATTGTTGTTGTTTCGTGGCCCTTGATAATTATTTCTTCCTTGGTATCCACCATCTTGATCCTACTTCGCTTGAGCTACTAAAAGCTCCTTCAATGCCTTTACTTCATTGCTAAGTGAGGTGAGTTGAGCTCCATTTGATATTGTATCTTGAAAGCTAACTCTCCTTGCTCCATCTTCAACCCTTTGATGGGAATATTTCTCCATGTGTAAAGCTTGATTTTCAATGAAATCTCAAGCTTCATCTATCGGCATATCCATGAAAGTGCCGGCGGAAAGTAATTGGAGCTTGAATTGAGTATCTCCGTCAGAACCCTTGAAGTATATCTCCTGCAACTCGATCTTTGGAATCCCATGATGAGGGAAATCCAAAAAAAGGTCCTTGAACCTCTCCCATGACATGGAAAAACTTTCCTTGTCCTTCATAATAAAGGCATTGATCTTGCCCCTTAATTTAGCAGTCTTTGATGGGGGAAAGAACTTAGTAAGAAACTCCGTTGTCATCTCTTCCCGAGTGTTGATTTTTCCAGCCGGAAGAGATTGATACCAAGCAAGTGCCTTGTCTTTTCAATGAGAAGTATAAAGGCCTCAACTTGTAGTTATTGTTCTCCACTCTTGATGGTCTCAAAGTCTCCATCAAAATCTCGTAGTTTATTAGATGCTGATGTGGAGATTCTCTCTCCAAACCTCCAAATTAACATTGTCGAATCATGGTTAGAACTTGAGGTCGAAGTTCATAATCACGCTCAGTTGGATCTCCTAGGTTGACTCCTGGACGTTGTACTTGCTGATTGGGGTCCATCCTCTGACTTAGGGTTTGTGGAACTTCAGCAAAAAGAACATCTCGGTCTACCATCGGCGGCATCCGAGGTGGTGGTTGTATCTTGGCCAGTGCAACTGGGGCTGGATCTTGCCTCGGTCGAGCAACTGGGACCGGTCGAGGTAAAAATTGAGCCCTTAGAGCGGCCATATCAACTTCAATTCCTTCAGTTCTTGCACGAGTTTCATCTCTCTCTCGCTGCAATTCTTCTTTACTGAGGCGAAGTTGTTCCAATTCCTCTTTCAATTCGGTTTCAAGATCGCGATTATCTTGATCGGACATCTTAGCTTCTTTCAATCTTCTTTTGTAGGTATTTTCTGGTTCGGGATCGTAAGGAACAATTTCCTTTCCAGCACGAGTTCTTCGCATAAACCTAAGGAAATATCATGTGAAATCACTCAAGTAAAGTAGTTAATAGCAACAAGGTCAATAGCCCCGAAAGACAACCGAAACCGAACTTGGTGTTGACCAAGTCCCCGGCAACGGCGCCAAAAACTTGTTCGCTCCAAAAGGTGTGTGCAAGCTTTAATATTTATACCAAGAATAATTGCAAATAGCGAGCCCGCAATGTACTATCGATTGTAATAAAAGCAAGAATTCCAGGGTCGAACACATGGACTATGGTGAAACAAAGATCGGTAATTCAGGTTGTCAATAACAAACACGCAACAAAGCAAAGCTATCAAAGATGATGTAATAATCAGGTAAAGGGAATGCGGATTCTAGAGATTAAAGCATCCAGTTTGGTTCCGACTCACGATCTCAAAGGATAACGTGCACAAAGCAGAGGTTTGCAAGGGGAAGGTGTTTCTAAGGTGGAAATAGATCACCGGGTAAGTCTCACTACTCACTATGCCAAACCAAAGATCCTCTCACCGGGTAAGTCTCAAGGTACTAAGGAAAGGAACTATAATCTCAAACCAACACACAACCCAAGGGGATAGAATCAACCTTTACCGGGTAAGTCTAAGGCTAACTCTCGAAGATGGGATGAAGGCACACTCAAACCCCAATAAATGATAAACCTTTATTACCTAACACTCATGATCTTGGGTATACAAACAAAGGAATCACCGGGTAAGTCTCATCCTAGGCTTGTGTTTGAACCAGGAAAGGTATAACAAGGATAGGATGTGGCAACTGAAACCTCAACTCAGGTAATGATCAGAAAAGGGCTCGCCTCGCTCAGTTAGTATCCCATCTCGGTCGAGATGTTCTATGACTGACCGAGGTGTTCGTCGGTTAAGGTGAAAGCTCGAGCTTTCAGGGTTCAGTGGGATAAAGGCTCATTCTTTCATCGTCTTTCCACAACCTTCAGTCAATCACCCTAGAATCGCATAAAGAACTTAGACAACAATCATCATGATAACAATAATCAAATATATAAGAAAGGAATCAATATTCAAACAAGAAAACCTTAACACAAAGGTCTCAATAACTGAATCAATCAAACAAACAATCAGCGTTCCTCAATCACAATCAGAAAAGACAACAATCAAACCAAACTAAGAAAATCTCACAACTTCCTTCAAACATCCTTTAAACTAGCTTCCTTCCTTCCTTGATCTTCAACCTTCAAAACTTCCTTCCAAACTTCTTTCCAACTCGGCAGAACTCTGCTCCTTGATCCGGATATTCCGAGATAATTTAACCTTCAGAAATCAACCTCTTTATATAGGAGAATCACCTTCCGAAGATAAGATATCTTAAAAAGAAATTTCCTTTTATAGAATATCTTCCAATCTTCCAAAATATATCAGCCAAAAGATATGCTTCCTTCCAAAAATCCATTCTAAAATATGTGATATTCACTTTCCAAAAATTGAAGATCTCAGCCAAATATAAATATCTCGTGTCCCGTCATCACTTCGCCTCGGTCAAGCCTATCCTAAAGATCACCTTGGTCGAGGTGGCACTCTAGTCAACCAAGGTGAATCTAAGTTAAGCGTTGATCTCTCTGATCTGGTCCGAAATCAATCTTCCATCTCATTTCCATGGTTCCTAAGCCTTTCTTGTGGCTCCTCAATGCTCCATAATGTAGCTCCATTGACTCCTTAGCTTCCTTAGCTCTACTTCGTTCCAAAACGTGCCATTTTCCCTAAAATTACAATGAAACTAGGTGTAGACCTCGATTCCCGCAAAGTTTGACAAAACAACATAATGATCAAAGAATATACATCCATACATGTAGATTTATGAAGATAAAATGTCCAAACCAATCCCAAAATATAGACTATTGTTCATGTTATCATTTCACGTCCAGATTCACGTACAGAAGGCCATATGATCCTTTCCTTCCAAGTCGGATCGTTCCCTTCTTTCATGCTATCAATCGGTTGCCTTTCCCTTCCCATAACCCACACTTACGCTCTCACCTTCATCCTTCTACAACCCCAGCCGACGATAGCATCTTTCCTCGTGCACTAGGAGTATAAGCAACAAGTAGGACTTCCGTCTATGTGCACTCAAAAGAACGGATTTGAACAATTTGTCCGTCTAGTCGGCTTCCAAGGGCCGATACACGTGTAGCCTAGAAACCTCTCGTTTTGACCATATATGCAGAAGTATCTCACCCTAATTCTTTTATCTCTCTCTGCGTCTCTTGGATCACGCCACAGTTGTAAATTCCCGGTGTTTTCCGTTGTCACGTAGATCAGAAGAGGCGACGCCCGAGTTGCTTCGAGGTGCACCAGTCGAGCCAGAAACAAGGACCGAATATCTCTGAGGAGGGTCACAGAGAGATATTTTGAGGTTGGGACCTCAGAAAGTCCGACACCGTTATCAGCGCAGTGAGAGCAACGAGAATGATAGCATAGGGTTGTGAGGCCTTCTAGTGTTATGCCAAGAAGGAATGCAAGAGTCTGACAGTAGAGGAGATTCCATTTTCGTGCGAGTTTCCAGAGGTATATAGTGACGATCTGCCAGGGTTACCCCCATAGAGGAGTGTTGACTTTAGCATTGAGTTAGAGCCGGCACGGACCAATCTCGAAGGCCCCGTACCGTATGACACCGATAGAGTTGCTTGAGCTGAAGAAGCAGTTGGAGGAACTGGTTGAGAAGGGCTTCATACGCCCTAGTGTTTTCCCCTGGGGAGCGTCAGTATTGTTTGTAAGGAAGAAGGATGGATCGATGAGGATATGCATCGATTAAAAGGAGTTGAACAAGGTCACCATCAAGAACAAGTATCCACTGCCTCGCATAAATGATCTGTTGGACCAGTTGCATGGAGCATCAGTGTTGTCGAGGATCGACTTGAGGTCTGGTTATCACCAGCTGAGGGTGAGAGACTAGGACATACCTAAGATGGTATCCCCGACTAGGTATTGCCATTATGAGTTTGTAGTGATGCCATTCGGGCTCACTAATACATCGGTTGTATTCATGTAGTTGATGAATGGGATTTTCATAGACTTATTAGATCAGTTTGTAGTGGTCTTCATTGACGACATTCTAGTTTACTGTAGGAGTCGAGAGGAGCATGCCGGACACTTGAGGAAAGTATTACAGATCCTACAGGATAGCCAACTTTATGTTAAGTTGTCCAAGTACGAGTTTTGGATGTCAGTGGTGGCCTTACTAGGCCATGTAGTGACTACTGAGGGGATTAAGGTCGATCCGGCGAAGATCGAGTCAATGTCTTCTTGGCAACCTCCGAAGAATATTAAGGAGGTTTGCAGCTTTCTAGGTTTGGCAGGCTACTACCGTCGGTTTGTGAAAGGGTTCTCCCTGATTGCCCGACCAATTACCTGCCTTTTGAGGAAGACTACTCGGTTTGTTTGGTCTGAGTCGTGTCAGCGGAGCTTTGAGGAGCTGAAGAGGAGATTGACGTCATCTCCGATTTTAGCACAGTCTGAGGGTACAGATGACTTTTTGATATATAGTGACGCATCCAAGTTGGGCTTGGGGTGTGTCTTGATGCAAAAAGGTAAGGTCATAGCTTATGCATCTCGGCAACTGAAGACATATGAGGAGAACTACCCCACACACGACCTAGAGTTAGCTGCAGTAGTCCATGCTCTACAGATCTGGCGTCACTATCTATATGGGGCGACGTGTCAGATCTTCACATAAATTAAGAGTTTGAAATACATATTCACTCAACGGGAGTTGAATAACCGCCAGAGGTGGTGGCTAGAGTTGATCAAGTATTTCGACCTTGAGATTCTCTGCCACCCAGGAAAGGCGAATGTGGTTGCTGATGCTTTGAGTCGGAAGACGCCTCGGGAGAAGGCGATAGCCCGGTTGACAGTACAGCCGCTATTGCAAAGGGATTTGGCTTGGCTAGAGGTAGATATTTTTTTCCAGATTCAATCCATCATGTGGCTACTTTGGAGTTACTTCTTAATCTGTTGGGAGAGATCCGACAGAAGCAGAAGACCTGTCTGACTTTGACTAGGATCTGAGACAAGATGTCTCGAGATGAGACACCTCAGTTCACTATTGGTGATGATGGAGTGATGAGACATAAGGATCGTATTTGTGTGCCATTGGACAGTGAGTTGAGGCAAAGGATATTGGGTGAGGCTCATGCTACCCCATACTCAGTACATCCAAAAGCAAGTAATATGTACAAGAATATCAGACATTCCTTCTGGTGGGGTGGTTTGAAGCCTGACGTGGCTCGGTATGCAGCTCAGTGTGCGACCTACCAATAGGTCAAGATTGAGCATCGTAGGTACGAAGGAGAGCTCCACCCATTTCCAGTACCCCAGTGGAAGTGGGAGGACATCTCTATGGATTTCGTCACATGATTGAGACTCAACAAGGGTTTTGATGTTATTTGGGTAGTGGTAGACCGTGTGACGAAGACCGCACGTTTCATTCCGATCAAGGAAACATGGTCGGTAAGTCGTCTAGTTGAGGAGTTCACCATACACATTGTGAGACTCCATGGAGTACCGAGGACTATCGTTTCCAACAAGGATGGACGTTTCACCTCGAGATTTTTGCATCAGGTACATACGGCTTTGGGGACGAGTCTCCACTTTACCACAGCTTATAACCCACAGACTGACGGTCAGTTTGAGAGGACCATCCAGACGTTAGAGAACATGCTACGAACCTATGTATTGGATTAGGGATAGCTATGGCCAAATCACCTTCCCCTTGTAGAGTTTTAATATAATAATAGTTGGCACGCATCTATTGGGATGGCACCTTATGAGGCTTTGTACTGGCAGAGATGTCGTACACCATTGTCCTAGGTTGAGCCTAGCAGAGTGGATGGAGTAGCTTCAGAGCAGATACAAGACGACATCGCTTGGATTTCCCTAGTCCGGGAGTAGATGTTAGCAGCTCAGAGTCGTTAGAAGTCCTACACCGACAAGAGGCGTCGACCTTTGGAGTTTAGAGTAGGTGCAAAGGTGTGGTTAAGAGTGTCACTGACGAGAGGCGTCCGGCGTTTCGGTATTAAGGGGAAGCTGAGTCCCCAATATGTCTGACCTTTTGAGATCCTAGAGAGAGTTGGAGGGGTTGCCTACCGATTAGCACTGCCACCGAGATTGGAGGGTGTGCATCCAGTCTTTCATGTATCTCAGTTGAGAGAGTATATACCGGATCCGAGACACCTGATCATCCATGAGGATCTGATAGTTGAGCCAGGACACACTTTTGTGGAGTATCTAGTATCCGTCCTAGAGCGTAGTACTAGACGCCTGCGGTCTAAGGAGATACCGATGTTGAGGATCCAGTGGTTTAGACGAGGAGTCGATGAGGCCATCTGGGACACAGAGGAGAGTATTAGACGTATTTATCCCAAGTTCTTTGTGGAGTTAGCCTCTACTTCTGTACCGACGGGTTAGTACTTGGATGTTGTTATGTGACTTTTGTGATTATATGTTTGGTTGAGTGATTATATTTTAGGTGTTGCCTGATTAATGATTGACTAGTTCTTGCATGTTAGGAAATGGGATTGAAAGTTTAGTAAAGACCAAGTAGACACTTCTATTTATGGAAGTCATTTGATTAGATACCTTATTCTAAGTTTCGGGACGAAACTTATTTTAAGGGGATACTTATGTAATATCCGGAAATTTTATTTACGTTTAATTCCGAGTCAAACCGGATTTCGATTCATTAACCTTTTCTCAGTCTAGATAGTGTTGCACACTATCAAAATTCTATCATTTTATGTAACTTTAACTCACATAAAATTATGAATTTTTAATCAATCCCTAATCTTGCAAACCCTAAATTATACATTTATGTATTCACAAGTTCATGACAACCCTTTGACTAGATATTACAAGGCCATGACAAGTTTTCAGCCCAAATCACTCCCTTCCTTAATGCAACCATGCATGTCATTCCAACACAATTGGGGACTTGAGGAGTACCGGCCCAACAACAGTTTTACCTCACGTTAAGCCCATCATTGACCTGCTCATGCCATCCCAGTAGCGAGATTCTAGCTCTCCAAGACCGTCAGCAAGCCCAAGAGGATGCCAGTCCAGCAGTGCGGCCGTTCTTCTCCTCCAGCGTGTACGTGATGAGTTGGAGAACAAATCACAACACCATAACGCCCCTAGAATCTCGTTGTTGCAAAATCACCTCTTTCCTCTCAGTTTCACATCCAGATTCACGTACAGAAGGCCGTAGGCTCCTTTCCTTCCCAGTCGGATCGTGCCCTTCTTTCACACTATCAATTAGTTGCCTTTCCCTTCCCATAACCCACACTTACGCTCTCACCTTCATCGTTCTGCAACCCCAGCCGACAAAAGCAACTTTCCTCGTGCGCCAGGAGTAGAAGCAACAAGTAAGAATTCCGTCTACGTGCACTCAGAAGAACGAATCTGAACCATTCTTCCGTCCAGTCGTCTTCAAATGGCCGATACACAAGTAGCCTAGAAACCTCTCCTTTTGACCATATATGTAGAAGTATCTCACCCTAATTCTTGTTGTGTCTCTCTGCATCTCCTGGATCGCGCCACAGTTGTGAATTCCCGTTGTTGTCCGTTGTCACGTAGATTAGAAGAGGCGACGCCCTAGTTGCTTTGAGGTGCACCAGTCCAGCTAGAAACAAGGACCGAATCCTGCCAAAATAGTAAGTGCAACAACTTTGGAAGCCTACTGTATAGGTGTAACTAAAGGGGCTGATCTATGAATATATATGTGTGTGTGTTGATGTCAATAGGGCTTGAGGGGAAGATTTGTGCTCACCAAATTGTTGGGGGAAGTGGAGGCTGCAAAGACTCAAACCTGAGGCGTGTAGGGGACTCCAGAAACGAGTTAGCCAGGTTTGAGAATCTAAAATGAGATCCAATGCTTTATTCCTGAATTTCGTTTTTCCAGAAACTAGGTGTTTCAGTCGTCTTTGAGCCTTTGTTTCAACAAATTAGGCTCATCTTTTACCATTCAGTTTTTAGTATGACATAGAGGGAGATGCATAGTATAATTTAGTAAAAGTTTAGGCTGATCCAATGGTCGGATCTGGATTACGAGAGTGCAAAGTAGGCTGGTTAGGTAACTTGAGGATTTGTAAAATTTGGCAAAGTATAGAATTACTAGATGTTTGAATCAACTTTGGAGTTTTATATAGAGAGTTTGGTTTAGGATTTTAGAGAGATCTTTGGCCGTATGATTAGTATGGATATCATAGAAGACTTGGATAGTTTCCTTAGAATTTTATACTTTTATTCGGGCTTTATATCTTGAGCCAAAATTGGATCCTAGTGACTTTTAGAAAGTAGGAAAAATGTGTAGTTTTTTAGTTTCTGCCTAAACTCACTCTTAAGAGTTAGAAATATGATATTTAGTTCCAAGTAAGAGTTTAATTATATATTACGAGATTTTTGGAAGTTTCGGGACCAAGGGTAAAATGGTCATTTTACCTTAGATGGGTATTTTAGTAGTTTCTCTTCTGATAGGATCTTACATCTTAGAAGTCATAGACTTCTAAGTATATGGAAAATGTGTTGATCCACTTGCCTCCTATGACATGCAATTGAGTTTCTACGGTTGTAGATCGAGTTGTGATTAATAGAGTTGATATTTGATTCAGGTAAGTCCTTTGGGCTTACTTAGCTAGCTTTTGGATATGAGTGTGAATAATGATAGTGGTGTTTGAATGATGTGTTTATAAGTGTATCTAATATTAATTATCGACCGACCTATATACTTGGCCTAAGAGTAACGGGCAATGGCATGCTGCTCCTTTAGCCCGAGGACGCTGGTGGTTTCTTTAGGGACTAGTCCATACTTGGTTTGCAGGGACGCAACCGGCGGAGGTGTGTCAAATCATCATTAGTTGGATAAGGAACGGAGGCGAGAAATCTTAAGGTTTCTCGTGCCACAACTTTTAAAACGGAATGAAGTGAATCATTTAAGATATCAGATTATAACCGGATTGTATGCCGGCATGTTGAGTGTTTATATTTCATTAGATGTGTTTGTGCTATTATTTATTCTGCCTATGTTTGATTAGTAAGCTAACTGTTATATTGTTGTTTAGACATGCCACATGTTAGAGTAGATGCCGAGTGATCCGGATAGTAGTGGTCAGTCGGGGTGTCGTACTTCATAGGACGGGTTGCAGTCTTTTCTTTATGTTGGTATGTCAGTTGCGACATTCTTTGTTCTTAGTTATTTTTAAAAGATATTATGGTTACCGGTTGTTAGTGGTTCTGGTCACATTCAAGACATTGTCAAACGAATTTTATGATTTCTGGTTTTCCTTATTTGTGCCTTGTTGCAAGATCTAGTTAAGTTGTTGTCAAACTAAGGTTGGGACCCATTGTGAGGTGCTAACAAGTAGCTCCCCGAGTTCCAAGAACTTGGGGTGTTACACAGATGAACTTTGAGATTAGAGGTTAGACCTAGCATGCTAGAGTTAGGACCTTATATAGGTGTTGGAGACTAGAAGTCCGAGGACTTCTAGCATTTTGGTTAGTTATTGATAGTGTGCCCCGTTTGGCCAGGCTTTGTGCGTTTTCCTGTGGGAAGCTGAGAATGGTTTTATTCGAGTTACCTTGAGGGAAGTAAGTCTCCGGACTTACTTAGCTTGTATTTTACGTATTAGCATCAGTGTGTGTTGGGTGGTGTGTGTGTGTGTTATTGTTTATTGTTTATAAACAACTAAACCGGTAATAGGACCACCTACTTTATATTGTTTTGGCCCAAATGCATGATAACGGGCGGTGATATCACCGCCTAGCTCTTGCGAGAGCTAGGAGGTCCCCAGCGAATAGCCTGGATAGGTAGACGGTCTGATGCATCAGTACCATCGGTAAGTGGGTACCGAGGCGAGTTTCGGGAGATTCTTGTGTCACAAAAGAAGTTGAATTAGAACGAGATATGACTTAATAATAATAAAGATAATAAACCGGATTTGTATGTTTTGGAGTATTATGTGTGCCTATGTTGATTGCTTGTGATTGTGCCTCTCACCTCGTTTCTAATGCTTAGAATATGAGCTAACGATTTTAAACCGTTTGTTTAGATGCCCTGCAGGTTAATTTAGATGCCCTGCAGGTTAAGGACGCCGCCGAGTGAGGTGGAGGAGTGGACAGCCGAGGGTCGCCTTACATTATAGGACGGGGACGTTATTGGGTTATGTTGTTGTGTTTGGTGGACTATGTTATACGTTTTGGATTTCTTACTCGGAGTTTGTGTCGTTTTGAGGACTCGGCTGAGTTTCAACTTTGTATCCTTACTTTTCAGTTCTTGCATACATTATAAAACGATTTTAGATTTGCCTTTATTTGTGCCGTGTTGGAAAGGTCCGGTGAAATTGTTGTCAAGCTAAGGGTCAGGACCCATTGTGAGGTCTCGCCCGTAGCATCCCGAGTCCCGTGGACTTGGGGTGTTACATAAGTGGTATCATAGCCCTAGGTTGACAATAATGGCACTCACAACCTTCTAAAGGCCGAATGAAGAATAAACAGAACCCCACGGGTTCTGACCTTTTGTTTTCAAAATTCATATGCATGAGTCGGAATTGGGTTAGAATGTACGGGACCACCACTCCTCACGCAAACCTCGGCAACATAGATTCTTGGATTTGATGGATGTGTATGTATATTATTATTATTATATAGTGATATATATATGTACGACCTTAGGATGTTTTTTGACTTGTATGTATCTAGTTATGTATATATCCTTAGGATCATTGGGCCTTTTTTCCCTCGTTGTATACTTGGATTTCTACTTATTCATATGCTTATACAAGTTTCCCTTCCATATTTAAATTGTAAATATTACGGACATATTAATATATATACATAAACGTGAAACGCTATCAGATGGCACGTACGAGAGCTACCGCATACGTAGGACCCGCCAGGGGTAGACCACCTCTTCCTCCTACCGTCCCAAGACCGGGACGAGTAGAGAGACCTCCAGGCACGAGAGGTCGGTGACGTATCCCCATTACGTACCCACCAGTTGTGGATCCGCCAGCAGCTGAGGTTCCCATAGAGGACGTGGCAAAGAGCGTCGTTCCCGAGGCTAGGGATAGGACAGTTGTGAGGTCTGGGGCGCATAGTTCCCCATCTGATAGGACCGGGGGACCATCTATTGGAGCTACCGTATTTGTAGATGATAACACGATTTATGACTTAGGTTTAGGTAATCATTTAGATAGATTTTTCACTCATTCACGCATGGTTTAGCACTAGTTCACAACGTTTGCACTCAATACACGTATTTTGTCGAGATAGACGTCTACACGGACTTGTGCATTGCTTTGTAGGTATTTTGGGAGATTTAGGAGCTAAAACGATACGTTTGAGGATCGTTCATCAAGATGACACACTCTCGGACTCATTAGGATGCAAGCTAGAGGCTAATGAGGACTCATGGAACCTTGCCAACACAAGCCATGCACCAAATCAAAGTTTAATGATCAAAGGCAAAGCTGAAGGTCCAAACCAAGGTTCACTAGAAGTCCACGGCCGTGGAACCATCCGTGGATTTTGCCAGGTTTTCGTGACAGCTGTGCCACGATCTCTTGGCCAGCTCTTGCAAAGTTGTAGTATAAAAGTGGTCCTGCATTGGCTGAGAAGGGATCTTCCATCTAGCATCTTTCAATTGGGTATTCTCCCATCACTCTAGACACACAACAATACTCTCAACAAGAAGATTCTTGGGAGGAGGAGGGAGAAGGAAGCCACCATTGGAGAAGAGCTCCATTGGAGAGAAGAAGAAGAACACACCATTGATAGACTTGGATAGCTTTGTAGTGAAGAATTTCGGAATCGATTTCTAGAGTTGTATGAACCATTTAAACCTTTTTTAAGAAGGATTGTGAGTAATTCTAATTCCATTTTCAGCTTGGTTTTGTTCACTTCACTTGTTCATCTCTTTCTCTTCATTATCTTGCAAATGGAAGCCATGATTTTATGTTTGATGATTTTGATTGCTATGATGAATGTTGTAGGCTAAAAAGATGTGATTCTAAGGTAAGGAAAGAATGGTTATGGCTAGGACTATGATAGGATGGACTTAGATTAGCCTTTGGATGACTCACTTGCTTGAACGTATCCTCTGTTGAAGTCCACGGATTGTTCTTGACAAACCATGGCCGTGGACTTGATAGAACAAACCGTGGTTCTCCCTGGTTCGATGGATCTAGTTTTAGATAGTTAGAATGTTGAAATCCTAGTGTTTGTTGAGTTAAATCTACCCTAGGGTGACCTAGTGTTAGCAACTAAGTGTTAGGAGAGACTTACCCGGTGATCCTTACTCTTAGATTCCAAAGATGACAAACCTTAGGTAGTGGTGAGCCTCATAAGCCGCCATTTGACTAAGTGTGCTAGGATAGTTGTTTAGGACTAACCCTTTCGAGACTTACCCGGTAAGGATAGGTTAGATCCCTAGGTAACAATCCGGTTTGTGTAGAATTTCATCCCTTAGGTTCTTAGAGACTTACCCGGTGATGAGACCTTAGGGACGGACTAGTGGATCATGAGACCTACCCGGTGATTGATCTCAATCTAGAAACACTCACTCCCAACATATCATAGTTAATCCAAGGATAATTAGATAGCTTGATTCCTATGCCATAACCGGAACTTCCAACCCCTAGAATCCGTTTCTTCTCTCTTGATTCATATCTCGTGTTTAGCTTGTTTGTTTGTGTTGATTGGTTAGTTTAGTTGATTGTTTACTTTGCATCATTTGTGATCCTTGATTGATCACCTAAAAACCAACCAAAAACATTGAGGTTTTTCATTTCTTTATTTCTTTCTCTTCTCTATAACCTAGATCTTCACTAAACTTAATCATAAATCGAATCAATCTCACCTTAGTCTTTGTGTTCAACCTCGGAATACTATCCCTACTACAAACGTCCCATACACAGCGGGTTCGCTAGGAGTTAGGAGAAATATATCGAGTTTATAAATTTAAAACCAATTGCGTATCACATCCTGAGCGTAACAAGTTTTTGGCGCCGTTGCCGGGGACTAGGTCTAGATTGAGTCTATTTTGTGATTGTTTCTAGTATAGATCTTTCTTGTTGCTTTTGATCTCTTTTTGGTTTGTGTCTTTGCTTTTCAGGACATCTATTACTCTTTAGGTGTATGCGAAGATCTCGTGGCAAAGATTTAGCTCCATTCGATCCCAAACCGGAGAAAACCCTTAGATCTAGATCAAAGAGCATTCGAAAAGAGAAAGAGATGGCCGGTAGAAATCTCCAAGCTGAGTTGGATGAAGCCTTAGAGCAAATAAGGCTAAGAGATGAGCTCTTGGAGGAAGAAAGGAGACTTGCCAATGAGAGGCAAGAGGAAACTAGGAGGGAGATTGATGAGATTAGGCAAGCCCTTGTTCAAGGAGAGCTTAATCGCCGACAACCTCCACCTCCTCCACCACAACCGCAGCCGGCGGCGAATGTTAGGGTTGTGCCCATTGCTATTGAAGAGCCACAAACGTTAGGGAGACGGATGGATCCGGCACAAAGAGCACACCGTCCGGGTGTGAACTTAGGAGATCCCACAACCCACAACTACGAGCTCCGCCCTCAAGTTCTACAAATGATCCGGCATAATCAATTTGGAGGGATGGAAGGAGAGTCTCCTCATCAACACTTGATGAACTATGAGATCTTGATGAAGACTCTTAGACCGCCAAGATTGGAGAGCAACAACCATAAGCTTAGGGCTTTCTCCTTCTCTCTTAAGGATAAAGTCTTGGCTTGGTATCAATCTATTCCACAAGGGCGAGTTAGTACTTGGAAGGAGATGACAACCGAGTTTTTGACTAAGTTCTTCCAACCTTCCAAGACTACCGAGTTAAGAGGGAAGATCAATGCCTTCGTAATGAAGGATAGAGAAAGTTTGTTCAAGTCTTAGGAGAGGTTCAAAGATCTTCTCCTAGATTGTCCACACCATGGTATACCAAAAATTGAGCTATTGGAGATCTACTTCAAAGGACTTGATGAAGATAGCCAATTCAAGCTCCAATCTCTTTCCGGTGGGACTTTCATGGAGAAAAATGTAGATGATGCTTGGGAGTTTGTGGAGAAGCAAGCTCTACTGATTGAGAAATACTCCCATAGGAAGAGTGAAGGGAGAAAGGCGGGAGCATATGAGGTGAGCGAAGTCACCATGAGCAACTTCAAGCATGATGCCATCAATAATGAATTGAAGTCTTTAAGAGAGTTGTGTGCTACAACTTTGAAGAACCAAGCAACTCCTCAAGTGCTTCCACAAGCTAACTTGTCTTCCAAAGAGGAGGATGTGAATTACATGGGAAGGGGCAATTACAACAATTATCAAGGCCCAAGGAACTTCAACAACAACCGGCAATTCAAAAATTACCGGCCTAACCACAACCATCCCGGCTTTTCATACTCTAACCCGGATGGAGCCTTGAACCCTCCCGCTTCCACAAGCACAACTCCACCACCAAAAGCTTCACAAGAACCTCCACCCGGATTTACTCAACCTCCAAAGAATAGAACCGAAATGATGTTTGAGCAATTGCTTGGAAGGTTGAGTGGTCTTGAGAGCACCGTGACTTCCATTTCTAAGGCTCAAAAGGTGTTGGAAGCACAAGTTTTCCAAAAGGCGGGTGAAGCCCATAGAGATCCGGGAAAGCTTCCCGGAAGGACCGAAGACAACCCAAGAGGCCAAGTGTTGGCCATTACAACAAGGAGCGGGTTGATTATGAAGGATCCCTTGCCAAGGGATAATGCTAAGGGAAAACAGGTAGTGGTTGAAGAAGAGTTAGTGCAAGAAGATGGAGGCAAGAGCAAGGATGTTGAGCCAACATATGTGGCGCCGCCTCCATACAAGCCACCACTACCGTTCCCACAATCACGAGAAAGAGCTCTCTTGGACAACCACTTTGGTAAATTCCTTGAATTATGTCTAAATTGCATATTAACATTCCGTTCATGGATGTCATTTTAGGAATGCCGGCATATGGCAAGTTCTTGAAGGAGATACTCTCCAACAAAAGGAAGTTGGAGGAGTATGGGGAGATAATAATGACGAAGAGGTCCTCGGAATTGATCCAAACAATGAAGGAGGAGATGCCTCCCAAGCTAAGAGATCCGGGTTCCTTTTGTGTCCTAATTGGAGTGGGAGATGTGAAGTATGAGGCCCTTTGTGATCTTGGGGCAAGTGTAAGCATCATACCGCTTGCACTTTGCAACAAGGTTGGGTTAGGAGAGCCTAAACCGGTCAAGATGACTCTCTACATGGCGGACCGCTCTATTACTCACCCGGTTGGGATCTTAGAAGACATTCCGGTGCAACTGGGGAAGTTCTATGTGCCCATAGACTTCGTTGTTTTGGACATCCCGGCGGACTATCCCGTTCCCATCATCTTAGGAAGACCTTTCCTAGCCACTTCCGGATGCCTAGTGGATTGCAAGAATGGGACTCTCTCCTTCAACATTGGAGAAGAGAACATCAAGTTCAAGTTGTCCACAATGATGAAGGGACCAACCCTTGATGAGGATGTCTTCAACATAGTCGAGCAAGAGGAATCTAGAGAAGTTGTGAGCTCGATCTTGATCAAGGATCCCTTGGAGAAGGTTCTTACCTTAAGTATGATGGAGGAAGGTGTTGAGGAGGCTTGCAATGAATAAATCAAGGCCTTGGAAGCACTAGAAAAGGAGGCAAGAGTTGGATTTGAGGTTCACGAAGACATGCTGAACAGCTGCAAGTTCCACGGGCGTGGAAGTGGTTCCACGGCCGTAGAACTCTCTGTAAAGCCTGAACAAACAAGCCAGGCAAGGTCCACGGCCGTGGAAGTGGAGCCAACCGTGGTTCCAACCGTGGTTCCCCCAGAATCAGACCTCATTGATGATCAAGCCTCAAGGAGCGTTGAAGGATCTTCATTTGCTTTGGATTCATCTCATCCAACGTTATTTGGATCGCCTCCAATCGATAAAGGTCCTCCTAAACTTGAACTTAAACCCCTTCCCTCTCATTTAAAGTATGTTTTTCTTGGTGATAATTCAACATATCCGGTGATTGTTAATGCATGCTTGAATGATGATGAACTTGCTAAGTTGTTGCATGAACTAAGATTGCATAGGAAAGCCATTGGCTATACTATTGATGATTTGGTTGGCATTAAACCTTCTTTGTGCATGCATAAGATATTTATGGAAGATAACCATAAACCCTCTATTGAACATCAAAGGAGATTGAATCCTATAATGAAAGAGGTAGTCAAAAAGGAGATCATTAAGTTGCTAGATGCGGGGATTATCTACCCTATCTCGGATAGTAAGTGGGTTAGTCCCGTTCACGTAGTTCCTAAGAAGGGTGGGATGACCGTAGTGACTAATGAGAACAATGAACTAATCCCAACTAAGACGGTTACGGGATGGAGGATGTGTATTGACTATAGGAAATTGAACATGGCCTCTAGGAAAGATCACTTCCCTCTTCCCTTCATTGACCAAATGGTAGAGAGATTAGCTCAACATTCTCATTTTTGCTACTTAGATGGCTATAGCGGATTCTTCCAAATCCCTATCCACCCCGATGACCAAGAGAAAACCACCTTTACATGTCCATGGGGAACTTTTGCATATAGGAGAATGCCATTTGGGTTGTGTAATGCACCCGCCACCTTCCAAAGGTGTATGATGGCTATCTTTTCGGAATACATTGAAAATATCATGGAAGTGTTCATGGATGACTTCTTTGTTTATGGTTCTTCCTTTGATAATTGCTTGGCTAACTTGTCATTAGTATTGAAAAGATGTGAGGAGACAAATCTTGTCTTGAATTGGGAAAAATGTCACTTCATGGTAAGTGAAGGCATTTTGTTGGGACACTTGGTGTCCAACCGTGGCATTGAGGTTGATAGGGCCAAGATTGAGACGATAGAGAAGTTGCCACCACCTACCTCGGTGAGAGGGGTAAGGAGTTTCTTAGGGCATGCCAGTTTTTACCGGAGGTTCATTCAAGACTTCTCTAAGATTTCTAAGCCTCTCACTAACCTACTAATGAAAGATGTTGAGTTTGTTTTCTCCAAGGATTGCCTTGAGGCCTTTCGTAGGTTGAAGAACGCCTTGATCTCCGCACCTGTCATGCAACCTCCGGATTGGAGTTTACCGTTTGAGATCATGTGTGATGCAAGCGATGTAGCCGTTGGGGCTGTTTTGGGGCAAAGGAAAGATGGGCGCACTCATGCCATTTATTATGCTAGCAAGACGCTAGATGATGCCCAACTCAATTATGCTACCACCGAGAAAGAGTTGCTAGCGGTTGTGTATGCATTTGAGAAGTTCCGCTCATATCTTGTTGGAGCGAAGGTCATAGTTTATACGGATCATGCTGCGATCCGTTATCTACTTACAAAGAAGGATGCCAAACCAAGGTTGATTCGGTGGATCCTTCTTCTTCAAGAGTTTGATTTGGAGATCCGGGACAAGAAGGGATCCGAGAACTCCGTGGTGGATCACCTTAGTAGACTCCCACCATTGGAGCTTGGAAGAGATGACATCCCGATTGATGACTCATTCCGGGATGAGCAATTGCAAATGGTAGAGGAATGCTTGTTCCAAGTGTCTAGAGGAAGCGAGCCATGGTTTGCCGACATTGTGAACTACTTAGTGTGTGAGGAAGTGCCTCCCGGTTTGACATATGCCCAAAGGAAGAAGTTCTTCAAGGATGTGAGGCACTACTATTGGAGTGAACCACTTCTGTTCAAGAGAGGGCCGGATGGAATGTTTAGAAGATGCATACCGGAGGATGAGGTGGAGAGTGTGATCCGCCATTGTCACTCCTTGCCATGTGGAGGCCATGCTAGCTCACACAAGACATGTGCGAAGGTGTTGCAATCGGGCTTCTTTTGGCCAAATTTGTTCAAGGATGTGCAAAGCTATGTAGTAGCTTGTGATGCTTGCCAAAGGACGGGCAACATCTCAAGCAGGAATGAGATGCCCTTGAACAACATACAAGAAGTAGAAATATTTGATGTGTGGGGTGTGGACTTCATGGGACCATTCCCTTCTTCTTGTGGCAACCTCTACATCCTATTGGTGGTTGACTATGTTTCGAGATGGGTGGAGGCAATCACTTCTCCTACAAATAACGCCAAGGTTGTGGTGCGGTTCTTCAACCGAGTGATCTTTCCTAGGTTTGGAACACCAAGGGTGATCATAAGTGATGGAGGGAAGCACTTCACCAATAGGAACTTTGGGGCACTTTTGGCTAAGTATGGGGTGACTCATAAGGTGGCAACACCTTACCATCCCCAAACTAGTGGCCAAGTGGAGATCTCTAACCAGGAGATAAAGGGAATTCTTGAGAAGACAGTCTCTAGGACAAGAAAGGATTGGGCTATGAAGCTCAATGATGCATTATGGGCATATAGGACCGCTTTCAAGACACCAATTGGCACCACTCCTTACAAGTTAGTCTATGGCAAGTCTTGCCACCTTCCGGTAGAGATGGAGCATAGATCTTATTGGGCCATTAAGTGGCTAAATTTTGACCTCAAGGAGGCGGGAGAAAAGAGGTTACTTGATATGAATGCCCTTGAAGAGATCCGGTTGGATGCTTATGAGAATGCCCGGATCTACAAGGAGAGGACCAAACGGTGGCATGACAAGCACCTCATCCCGAAGGAGTTGAGTGAAGGCGACCTTGTCCTTCTCTTCAACTCAAGGCTGCGGCTTTTCCCCGGAAAGCTAAAATCGAGATGGACAGGGCCATATGTGGTGAAGAAGATCTTTCCCCATGGAGCTATTGAGATAGGAGGGGAGCATTGTGGAGATTTCAAGGTGAATGGGCACCGGTTGAAGAAGTATGTCCCGGGAGCTCTGGTGGATATGATTGCCCCACTTCACCTTGAATAGACACCCCCGAGTTTGGTCAAGCTAATGACCTTAAAGAAGCGCTTGGTGGGAGGCAACCCATTGGTAACGTTTTCCCCTTTCTCGTTTTTTTTTTGTTTTAAATTTTCTGTTTTTGTGTGTTTTGTGTGCTTTGTGTGTGTTAGAGTCTTGGTAGCATCGGAAGCCTCGCATGGCATGTGAATGATGATGATGAACCCTCATCAACTATGGGTGGAGCGGACGCGGAACTTGGACGGCTAGCGGTGCCTAGCGCGGGTCCCGACGCCTTGATGAACACTTAGAGCTCTCTACCATTGTTGATAGGATCATCTACCATCAATCCACTCGAAAAATCCCAAATACCATTAGCAAACCATTTTACATTGTGAGAACCTTCTTTCACTCTTCTTTACTTCATTTACACATTGGGGACAATGTGTTTCTAAGTATGGGGTGGGGTTTGCATGATCCTTTGCATGATGAGCATCTAGATAGTTTAATATTTTCACATGTCTTGCATTGTATATATTAATTTCGAAAATCCCATAAAAATTCAGAAAATTTAAAAAACATTTTGTGCTTTCTAGGCTTGGAAATGACCCTAATGATGAATCTTGTCTTGTGGATTGGCTATGGATGGCCTCATGTATTAAATTGATGAATGCATATGTGGACTTGAAGTACTTCTCTTGAATCCCATGAATGATTTGTGATCATGATGTTTGCCTAGAATGGATTGAGCATTGAAGGTCGAAATTACATGCTAGTTCTTGCACACCATCTAGGAATGAATGAGGCAATTCATCTTCCTCTAATTCTCATCTTGATCATGATTGTTTGAGCACCTCAATCGATATAAATTTGACCTCTTTTGACCCATCCGGGAATAGGAGCATGTTAGTGTGTTGATGTGTGTGAAAAGCAAGTGTGGGGTAAAGATGTTGATGAAAGAATGTCATGAATAAAACGCTGAATTTGTTGTGAAAGTGTAGACAAAAACATAGGTTTGGGGACGTTGGCTTAAATGACAAGTAACTCGGTACACTTCACATAATCGGGTGTTGGTGCCTTGCCAAAGTCAAATAAACCAATAGTCCTAACGAGCTTTGGTATGTGTGTCCGGTGTGGATGCACCTCGAAAAATAGAAAAAGCCCGAGGATGGCTAATCACCAAGGTTTCGGCTTTTGTACAGCAATGCCATTGTCTCAAAAATAAGTGAAGGAAAAAGAAAAGAAAGAAAAGATAGAGAAAATATACACTTGAGGGAAATTGATCGAGGACTAGATTGTGGAGTTAGTTCCATTCCCGGATTAGCATCACATAGCCTAGAAAAATCCCCACCTAGTCACAACGTTTCTTGGCCTTTTATTTCACTAGACCTTATGACCTATTTGCATGTTTGTAAGACTTAGTGATCTAGATTGGATATGCTCTTGATCATCTTGACTTCCTCATTTTTACATTCCATGCATGCTTTTGAGTTAAGTACAATTATCTTTCAATGCCTTCACTTGTTTGATACATGATTGCTTATCCTTTGTCATGAAATATGACTTTGAAGGTGATCCAATAGTAGAAGCACAAACCCAAAAAGATTTTGCCATTTTTCTACATACATAAACCATGTCATCTCTTAGTCTATAGTTGGGAATTTGCTCGGGGACGAGCAAACCTTAAGTATGGGGTATTTTTGATAACACGATTTATGACTTAGGTTTAGGTAATCATTTAGATAGATTTTTCACTCATTCACACATGGTTTAGCACTAGTTCACAGCGTTTGCACTCAATACACGTATTTTGTCGAGATAGACGTCTACACGGACTTGTGCATTGCTTTGTAGGTATTTTGGGAGATTTAGGAGCTAAAACGATACGTTTGAGGATCGTTCATCAAGATGACACACTCTCAGACTCATTAGGATGCAAGCTAGAGGCTAATGAGAACTCATGGAACCTTGCCAACACAAGCCATGCACCAAATCAAAGCTTAATGATCAAAGGCAAAGCTGAAGGTCCAAACCACGGTTCACTGGAAGTCCACGGCCGTGGAACCATCCGTGGATTTTGCCAGGTTTTCGTGACAGCTGTGCCACGATCTCTTGGCCAGCTCTTGCAAAGTTGTAGTATAAAAGTGGTCCTGCATTGGCTGAGAAGGCATCTTCCATCTAGCATCTTTCAATTGGGTATTCTCCCATCACTCTAGACACACAACAATACTCTCAACAAGAAGATTCTTGGGAGGAGGAGGGAGAAGGAAGCCACCATTGGAGAAGAGCTCCATTGGAGAGAAGAAGAAGAACACACCATTGATAGACTTGGATAGCTTTGTAGTGAAGAATTTCGGAATCGATTTCTAGAGTTGTATGAACCATTTAAACCTTCTTTAAGAAGGATTGTGAGTAATTCTAATTCCATTTTTAGCTTGGTTTTTTTCACTTCACTTGTTCATCTCTTTCTCTTCATTATCTTGCAAATGGAAGCCATGATTTTATGTTTGATGATTTTGATTGCTATGATGAATGTTGTAGGCTAAAAAGATGTGATTCTAAGGTAAGGAAAGAATGGTTATGGCTAGGACTATGATAGGATGGACTTAGATTAGCCCTTGGATGACTCACTTGCTTGAACGTATCCTCTATTGAAGTCCACGGATTGTTCTTGACAAACCACGGCCGTGGACTTGATAGAACAAACCGTGGTTCTCCCTGGTTCGATGGATCTAGTTTTAGATAGTTAGAATCTTGAAATCCTAGTGTTTGTTGAGTTAAATCTACCCTAGGTGACCTAGTGTTAGCAACTAAGTGTTAGGTGAGACTTACCCGGTGATCCTTACTCTTAGATTCCAAAGATGACAAACCTTAGGTAGTGGTGAGCCTCATAAGCCACCATTTGACTAAGTGTGCTAGGATAGTTGTTTAGGACTAACCCTTTTGAGACTTACCCGGTAAGGATAGGTTAGATCCCTAGGTAACAATCCGGTTTGTGTATAATTTCATCCCTTAGGTTCTTAGAGACTTACCCGGTGATGAGACCTTAGGGACGGACTAGTGGATCATGAGACCTACCCGGTGATTGATCTCAATCTAGAAACACTCACTCCCAACATATCATAGTTAATCCAAGGATAATTAGATAGCTTGAGTCCTATGCCATAACCGGAACTTCCAACCCCTAGAATCCGTTTCTTCTCTCTTGATTCATATCTCGTGTTTAGCTTGTTTGTTTGTGTTGATTCGTTAGTTTAGTTGATTGTTTACTTTGCATCATTTGTGATCCTTGATTGATCACCTAAAAACCAACCAAAAACATTGAGGTTTTTCATTTCTTTATTTCTTTCTCTTCTCTACAACCTAGATCTTCACTAAACTTAATCATAAATCGAATCAATCTCACCTTAGTCTTTGTGTTCGACCTCGGAATACTATCCCTACTACAAACGTCCCGTACACTGCGGTTTCACTAGGAGTTAGGAGAAATATATCGAGTTTATAAATTTAAAACCAATTGCGTATCACATCCTGAGCGTAACAGTAGACTACGTACGACGAGTTGAGGAGGCATTTAGGGCGGGAGTACCACCTCCCGCACCACCGGTACCTGCACTTGCGAGATCAGCTGAGGTCTCACAAAGAGTTACTCAAATTAGGGCCGCACCAGAGGTAGTTGCACCAGCAGTAGCTGCACCCGAGCCAGTTGTTTATATTGTTAGGGCGAGAGATGAGTTGAGATCACCGGGATCGGATTCATGGTTTAAGGCTTTCAACTAGCATCATGTACCTTACTTCGACGGGAAGGTATGGTTAGAGGTCGAGCACTAGATTGGGCATATGGAGTCTGCACTAGAGGCGATCCGTTGCCCAAAGGAGAGGCAGGTTGAGATAGTCTAGATGTTATTCCGAGACCAGGCCCAGTATTGGTGGAAGACAGTTAGAGGCGGTGTGACCAGGATGGATCAACTATTGAGCCTTGTTAGGGAGACCTTTTGCCCGGATTCACTGAGGAGAGACAAAGTTTAGGACTTCTTGGAGGCAGGATTCGAGGAAGTCCCAATGATCGATGCTATTAGGCGATTTCGGATGGAGCTATCCTTGTTGGGTCCTGCCGCACCTGCGGCGGACCAGCATGTTTACCTTTTTTCTAGGAGACTGAGGGAGTCCACCCGTGCTTACCTTGCGGGATTTCGTTGTGCCTCACTGACGGAATACCAGGACCAAGCTTTGGCTTATGAGAGAGACCGCCCAAGGTCTAAGAGGGTGGCACAGTCCGGAGGACCGGACAAGAGACAGAGGACTTTACCAGCTAGTTCAGGGGCAGGAGCGTCAGGGCAGGGACGTAGCCAGACTCATGAACGTTCCGGTCCTCAACAGCCGATGCAAGCATCAGGTCGGGGACCAGAGTGCCACGGTTGTGGAGGATATGGGCACCTGAAGAGTACTTGTAGGAAGCCACTTATGGCGTGTTTCACTTGTGGTCAGATGGGTCATCGAGCCGCATTTTGTCGTCGGAGCAAGTCTTAGTCACAATAGGGTTCTTCACCTATTGGCGTAGCATGGGGAAGCCAGAGGTCGTCACAGTTTTAGTCTCAGGGTTTTCAGCAGAGAGGACAGAGTCAAGCTCGTACACAAGGATCAACCTAGGGGAAGGGCCGAGGCAAAGGCCGTGGTGGGGGTACCCAGGAGACTAGAGGCACACATGCCAAGGCGTTTGAGTTGAGGAGTATTGTTGGTCCAACAACGCCGGCCGCTACAAGTACTATTCAGATTCATGGCCTTTCGGTCCGAGTTTTATTTGATACGGGTGCTACACACTCTTTTATATCCGATGATTGTGTAGCTAGGTTGTCCTTAGTTACGGTAGAGGGGAGACCCTTCGTTGTGGGGTAACCCGATGGGGGTAGGCTTAGTGGACCCGAGAGGTACACGGTTGTCCCATATGTTTTGAAAACCGTGATTGGTTAGCCGACTTCTATGTCATGCACTTGGTGCATGAAGAAGTCATCCTTGGGATGGATTGGATGGACCGCCACCAAGCCATTTTGGACATCAGCCGGAGGACTATGACGGTCACTATAGAGACGGGACACGAGGTGATTTTCCAAGGTTGGGATCTCGGAAAGAACGGTACAGTCATTAGCGCGGTCCGAGCCGTGAGACTTATTGTGCAAGGATGTGAGGCCTTCTGGTGCTATGCCATGAAGGAGGAGTTGGGACCATCACTGGAGGAGATTCCCGTAGCATGTGAGTTTGAGGACGTTTTTGGGGAGCCACCCGGATTACCACCGCAGAGGAGCGTTGACTTTGCTATTGATTTGGAGCCCGGGACGAGGCCGATCTCCAAGTCTCCATACCGCATGGCGCCGATCGAGATGCTGGAGTTGAAGAAGCAACTTGAGGAGTTAGTCGAGAGGGGTTTCATATGCCCGAGCGTTTCCCCTTAGGGTGCACCGGTCCTCTTCGTCAGGAAGAAGGACGGATCCTTGAGGCTATGCATTGATTACCGGAAGTTGAACAAAGTCACCATCAAGAACAAGTACCCGTTACCGTGCATTGCTGATTTGCTGGACCAGTAGCAGGGAGCCTCCGTGTTTTCTCGTATTAATTTGAGGTCCGGATATCACCAGCTGAGGGTGAGAGAGGAGGACGTGCCGAAAACAGCATTCAGGACGAGACACGGCCATTATGAGTTTGTCGTGATGTCATTCAGGCTCACGAATGCACCAGCCATCTTCATGGAGTTGATGAACCGCTTCTTCATCGACTTCTTGGACAATTTTGTAGTAGTATTTATTGATTACATCCTAGTTTACTCCCGGAGTCGGGAGGAGCATGCGGGACACCTGAGGACGGTGCTTCGAATCCTTCAGGATAGAGAGCTTTATGCAAAGCTCTCTAAGTGCGAGTTCTGGATGTCCGAGGTGGCATTCCTGGGTCATATAGTTTCCACCAAGGGTGTCATGGTTGACCCGGCGAAGATTGAGTCTGTTTCATCATGGCCGCCTCCTAAGACGGTCAAGGAGGTGCGCAGTTTCTTGGGCTTAGCAGGATACTAACACCGGTTTGTTGAGGGTTTCTCTGTGATTACACGGCCACTTACTTCCTTGCTAAGGAAGTCCACCAGATTCGTTTGGTCCGAGTCTTGTTAGCATAGCTTTCAAGAGCTGAAGAGGAGGTTGACCTCCGCTCCCGTTCTAGCCCAACTTGAGGGCATAGAGGACTTTGTAGTATATAATGACGCTTCCAAGCTAGGCTTGGGGTGCGTCTTGATGCAGAGGGATAGGGTTATTGTGTACGCTTCTCGGTAGCTGAAGCCGTATCAGGAGAATTACCATACCCATGATCTTGAGCTAGCAACAGTGGTTCATGCCCTGAAGATCTGGCGACACTACTTGTACGGGGCCATGTGCCAGATCTTCACAGACCATAAGAGTTTGAAATACATATTCACTCAACGGGAGTTGAATAACCGCCAGAGGAGATGGTTAGAGCTGATTTAAGGACTACTTGTACGGGGCCATGTGTTGGATCTTCACAGACCATAAGAGTCTGAAGTACATATTCACTCAGCGGGAGTTGAATAACTGCCAGAGGAGATGGTTAGAATTGATTAAGGACTTCGATTTAGAGATTTTGTACCATCCGGGGAAGGCGAACGTAGTCGCCGATGCTTTGAGTAGGAGGACACCTCGAGAGGAGGCGATAGTTCGGCTTACGGTTCAGCCTCAGTTGCAGAGGGATTTTTTAGAGTTAGAGATGGATATCCGGTTTCCGGATACGGACTGTCGATTGTCAGAGTTAGAGATATTACCTGACCTGTCCGGAGAGATCCGGCAGAAGCAGGAGGGTTGTCCCATCTTGATGAGGATCTGGGACTGGATGTCCCAAGGTGAGGCACCGTAGTTTACCGTAGGGGCAGACGGATTATTGAGACTCTAGGGGCGTATATGTGTACCGTCGGACCGAGAGTTGAGAGAGAGGATCTTACAAGAGGCTCATTCGACACCTTACTCGGTGCATCCCGGTGCGAGTAAGATGTACCAAGATATTAGGAGATCTTATTGGTGGGGCGGGCTCAAGTCCGATGTAGCTAGATATGTAGCCCGATGCCCGACTTGCCAACAGGTCAAGATTGAGCACTAGAGACCCGGAGGAGAGCTCCACCCACTACCTATGCCACAATGGAAGTGGGAGGACGTATCCATGGATTTTGTTACCGGTTTGAGACCGAGTAGGAGCTTTGATGCGATTTGGGTAGTAGTGGATTGGCTGACGAAGACCGCACGTTTCATTCCTATTAGGGGAACGTGGCCAGTGAGTCGGTTGGCTGAGGAGTTCACCCGATAGATTGTGAGATTTCATGGAGTGTCGAGGACCATAATCTCAAATAGGGACGGGCGTTTTACCTCGAGGTTTTGGCAGCAGGTACACGCCTCCCTAGGTTCGAGTCTTCATTTCACCACCGCATATCATCCACAAACCGACGGCCAATCCGAGCGGACTATTCAGACCTTAGAGGACATGTTGCGGGCATGTGTGCTAGACTGGGGGAAGGTATGGTCAAGCCACCTTCCATTGGTGGAATTTTCGTATAATAACAATTGGCACGCATCGATTGGTATTGCACCGTATGAGGTGTTGTATGGACGGAGATGCCGCACTCCCTTGTGTTGGGACGAGCCGAGTAATACTAGCATTGTAGCTCTAGAGCAGGTACAAGACGACATGGCTAGGATTGCTTTGATCCGAGAGAGGATGTTGGTTGTGTAGAGCCGTCATAGTTCGTATGTGGATAGGAAGCGTAGACCTCTCGAGTTCAAAGTAGGAGCTCAGGTGTGGTTGAGGGTATCACCGACGCGGGGCATCAGGCGATTCGGCATTAAGGGGAAGTTAAGCCCCCGATATGTCGGTCCATTCGAGATTTTGGAGAGAGTCGGAGAGGTGGTGTACAGATTAGCGTTGTCACCGAGGTTGGAGGGTATTCACCCGGTGTTTCATGTGTCTCGGCTGAGAGAGTACATACATGACCCGAGGCACGTCATTAGCCACGAGGACCTAGTGGTCGAGCCGGACCATACTTTCGCGGAGCATCCAATCGCGGTTTTGGAGCGTAGTACGAGACGCCTTCGGTCGAAGGAGATACCGATGCTGAGAGTGTAGTGGTCGAGGCAAGGAGCCGTTGAGGCTACATGGGAGACGGAGGATAGTATCAGGAGGAACTATCCCAAGTTTTTCGCGGATTTAGCGACACCTATAGGACCGTCAGGTTAGTCCTGAGATCCTTCTTTGGTTGTACTTATATGATTTGTGACATGATATGATGTGTGTGTTTCTGATGAGTATGTCTTGCGAGTCTTGATGTGTTTCTGCGAGTAGACTTTGGATTAGAAGGTCGTAGTTACCACGTTATAGTGTTCTGAGCGGTTCTTGAGACGAGTTTGTTTGAGAGTTCCGCTTAGCAAGTTTCGGGACCAAACTTTTTTTGGAGGACCTGTTGTAACGCCCCGTTCTTCTGGGTCCGTTCCGTTTTTATTTCTCCCTATTTTCGATTCGTTCGTAGCACGAGTTTTTTTTATTATTTAAAAATATCTTTCGACATAAAAATATTTTTCCGGGTGTCATTATTGTTTTGGTGTACATATACGTATCTTCCGCATTTTTATTTTTTAGTCGGAAAAATCAGAAATTCCCGATTCGGAAATACCGTTCCGAAAATTTTAAAATGAGCCTATCCTTCTTTTAATTATTTTCTTTCTCTATTTCTTTTTTTTTTCCTTTTATCTTTTTCTTTTCTCTATTCCCTCTCTCCTCTAACGGGTGAGAGTAGCCGACTGAACGTCTCCTTGATCCCCTCTCCTCGACCCCTCGTTCTACACAGCCCTGCAGGTGCACAGGTGACCTCTCGTTCCTCTTGCCTGCAGTGACCTTGGCTATCAGCGTGCCTATCTCTCCCTCACACAAAGCAGCCCCAAAAACCTTACTCTCCCCTTTCTCCTATCCTCTGCACTTCGAATTCGATTTGGAACCTGCACATCGAGAATTATTTGGAAGTTGTTCCGCCACTAGAGAGGAGGGTGCAACCTTGGGAACCACCGGAAACCACCACCTCGAGCAACCGGAGCACCAGCATGCCGGACCGCCGACCGCTCCTTTACCCTGCTCTCTATCCTCTTCTGTTGCGAGGAGGGACAATCGCCGCCTCCGGAGTGATCCGCCTCTAACCGGAGACTGGGCCGCCGCTAGCCGCCTCTTCCTCCGCCTGCACCGCCGCCGGTTGCTTCCTCCCCCCTGTTGCTGCGTGCGTGCTGCTAGGTTGAAGATGCAGCCCCTCTTTCTTTTTTTTAATTAAATTTTATTCTATTGTCCTTGTAAATGAGCCCCTTTAATTGTGTATAATTGCAGCTGTACCCTTTTCCATTTTTTATTTCGGTATTAACCCCTCTCTTTTGGATTTTTCTGTGACTGCCCATGTTGAATTGTTTTATTGCAATCTTTGGCCAATTTTCAGGAAATGTGTAATTTTTTCCTTGTGTATAATCATGGTTTTGACCAAAAGTTTATTTCGGGAAATGACCAAGTTTTGAGAGTTTCTTAGTTGTCCGGAAAGTTGTTTTGGTTTTGACCGTATTTATAAATTGTTGTGACAACCCCGGAAAATGTTTTGCGAGTTTTACCCTTGTTTTGTAAGCGGGGTTTCCTTAGATTTTTATATGCGTTAATCTTTCTTTCAAAATTAGCGTTTAAGCTAATTTTGCTTAGCTTTGTTCTTAGGTCCGGAAGCGCCCCGATAAAAGCCAACAAATCTGTTCTCGACGTCCGTAGATCGTCTTTTCCACCTTGCACCGTGTGTGAGTACCTTCTCCCTTGTTTAGTTATGATAGTAGTAGTATATCATGCTAGGTGAACCTAGCATAATGAATACCATGTAGTGGCCTTGCACCATAGGTATTAGTGGTTGGATTATGAGCTTGTTGAGTTATTTTCGTTACGATCCTCGGATGATCTTCGAGATTAGAGGTTGGACCTAGCATGATAGAGTTAGGACCTTATATAGGTGTTGGAGACTAGAAGTCCGACGACTTCCAGCATTTTGGTGGTTAGTTATTGATAGTGTTCCCCGTTTGGCCAGGCTTTGAGCGTTTTCCTGCGGGAAGCTGAGAGTGGTTTTATTCGAGTTACCTTGAGGGATGTAAGTCTCTAGACTTACTTAGCTTGTATTTTACGTATTAGCATCGGTGTGTGTTGGGTGGTGTGTGTTATAAACAACTAAACCAATAATAAGATCACCGACTTAATATTATTTTGGCTCAAGTGTATGATAACGGGCGGTGACATCACTGCCTAGCTCTTGCGAGAGCTAGGAGGTTCTTGGCGACTATCCCGGATAGGTAGACGATCGTATGCATCAGTACCATTCCTTGTCGGTAAGTGGGGACCGAGGCGAGTTTCGGGAGATTCTCGTGTCACCAAAGAAATTGAATTAGAACGTGATATGACTTAATAATAATAAAGATAATAAACCGGATTTGTATGTTTTGGAGTATGATGTGTGCCTATGTTGATTGCTTGTGATTGTGCCTCTCACCTCGTTTCTAATGCTTAGAATATGAACTAACGCTTTTAAACCGTTTGTGTAGATGCCTTGAGGTTAGGGACGCCGTCGAGTGAGGTGGAGGAGTGGACAGCCGAGGTCGCCGTACATTATAGGACGGAGACGTTTTTTGGTTATGTTGTTGTGTTTGGTTTATGGACTGTGTTGTACGTTTTGAATTTCTTTCTCGAAGTTTGTGTCGTTTTGAGGACTCGGCTGAGTTTCCACTTTGTAGCCTTACTTTTCAGTTCTCGCATACATTATAAAACGGTTTTAGATTTGCCTTTATTTGTGCCTTGTTGGAAAGGTCCGGTGAAATTGTTGTCCGACTAAAGGTCGGGACCCATTGTGAGGTCTCGCCCGTAGCATCCCGAGTCCCGTGGACTTGGGGTGTTACTACAAACGCTTTCACCATCGGATTCAACTTCAATCTCTTTGGAAAATGTCGACATATTCTACGAGGTTTTTTGGATTGAGACGTGTTTGGATTTCACGTAAAATATATAGAGTCGCAACGGGTTAGGTTAAAACTCGACGCTCGGCCGATTTAAATATTGGGCGCAGTGAAAAGCTGTCAACTGGGCTCAGCCAGTGTGTGCCTTTGGGGCACATCCTGAATCCGCCCCAAAGGCGCATTATGGATGCGTCCCAGAGGCAGACTATGGCTGCGACCCAGAGTACTCTAGATGCGCCCCAAATGCACAATGCGTTCGGGAGACACATGCAAAATGTGCCCGTGTTGTCTCCCTTGTCTGATCGAATAACAACCCCGTAAAATAACTATCCGATAATGTGTAATACATATCTGCTTACCAAACTTACTCTTTAAATATCTATATCATACTATATGTGAAAATTATATGATTAACAAAATAATGTCATATATACAATTTTGATTGACGTAATTAAAATGTGTGTAATGATGATATATATTTATACATATCTATATCTATATATCTATATATCTATATCTATATATCTATATCTATATTTTGTATACTATATTAAAGTAAAAGCCCTTGAAGTCACGTATACATTGGATGACACGTGTCATTTTCTCATAATTTACATTTTCTTATTTATTATATTTTATCTACTATATTTATTTTAATAATTAATTATATATCTTTCATTAACAATAATGTATTTACCATATAAGTCAAGATAAAATAAAATTTTACTAATCTAAAATCTAAAAAGACAGCATATAACTTTAATTGATATCTTTATCATCTAAATATATTTTATTTCTAATAAATAAAATATCATATATTTCTTTCCTATTATAGATTTAGTAAATTTTATTTTAAAATTTTATTTTAAATTAGCGAAAATTTCAACATATTACATTTATCAAAAATCACATCAAAATGTACTTTTTTTTAATAATAATATTTATTAAAAAATATTTATTAAGTATTTTATATTATTTTTTTAAGAAAATTCGTGCTAAGAAGGGCATTACACTAGTTTATATAATTCATTCTCAAAGTAAACCCTAGAAATAATCTATAACGCAAATAATCTCATTGACTTAAAACCAAAAAATTAAAAAAACACCCTCAACTAAACAGGCACTTATTAGTTGTATTTCTCTAACAAAATGACGTTTTTCAAGAGAACTTCGAAAAACTTGGCACCGAAACGACGGAGGAAGAAGAATCGCTCCCCTTCAATTCTAGTTTTCGGTCCTGTTCTTGAGCAATAGCAAATCTGCAGTAGCTACTCCCTCGGTTTGGCTCTTTAGGTAGTCTCTCTTTCCGAAGTCTATCTCATGATCAGATTAGCTGCTTCTGCTGTAGATTTACTCCTCAAGATTCAATCTCAAAATTTTTTTATCTCGAAAAAACCTTAGCTAGGCGAAGCTGATTTTTCCCGGAATTTGATACAGTGGGTTCTCTCTTGGGGCCTGAACCATCAATTACTCTCAGTATCCGTATGAACAAATGCCTTTCGAGATTGTTTCCCTCCCCCTAACTGTTCGAGTTTGTATAATTTGAAGTCTAACTTATAGAAAGTGTATTAATGGAAGATTCACTTTGGAATGTTGTTTACTTCCAGATGATCTCTTGCCCAGGGGTGTATTAGGGCATTTTGAAGAAAAACAATTTATGACAATTAGACTTGCTGCAGATTGGATCTGATTGTTAACTTGGAAATTAGGGTGATAGTATTGACATTAGTTTCAACAGAACTTTTTCTCTAATGAAGGTTACCGCTGTATGTTATGATATTCTATTCAACTTAATTACCTGCTGATTTTTCCTCCAGGAATTCTATTTCGGTTAACGGAAAGGAAAGGCATTGCTTTGTGCCCAATTTGTAACCTTGTCTCGCTTTTGAGATGAAGGAACACAGCAGCTATGTGCCACCTTCCTATGTTCCGATTGGTCAGTCTGATGAAGAGCCACAAGATGTGATGGCTAGTGGCAATCAAGTTTCCAGTCAGAGCATTGGCCAACAGCAATGGTCGTCTGGCATATGCGCTTGCTGTGACGATATGCATAGCTGTATGCTACTACCTGCTTTGCTAACTTTGATTTTGTCACAAGGATGATTTAGGAAAAGGTGCAGTTTGAATGAATTTGGGCTAAATGACGTTTTCAATGGAATTTGGTAGCTGCTTCCACCTCTAGGAAATGACTAAAGAGTCACATTCACATGATATCTTGTATCCAGATTTATAGATGGCCCTTGAAACTATGCTTAATATCATACCATTAAGTCTTGAGGAATAGAAAGACAATGATGAACAAATAAGTTTAAAATCGTGTAGTTGCAAATATCATGTCTGTCGGAAAACGCCAAAAATTGTAATACCATTTTACTTAAATCCAAGGATTAATTAATTTCAATGCAGTTGGGTTGCCAGTGAAGAATGGATGGGGGATAAGCATCATTGATATTAACTCAAAAGCTTCTAGAGTTTTGTATGACTTTTACCCTATAGGGCTTGCTTCACCACAATATTGCCTTACTTTGCATGTCTGTGTTCACTATTGTAGCCTTGACGACATGTTACATGTATTTGTTCACTATTGTGACCTTGACGACTTGTTGGTCTTTGCATTCCAAGATCTTGATCTCTTAGATATCTTTTGATTCTAATGTTTAATCTGTTGATCTTTTTCTGTTAGGAATAATCTCTTCTTTCCAAACCGATCTATATATGTTATTAAGCTAGACATTATAACCTGATTTCATTACTACGATTGTGTTATTCTGCAGGCTGTGTTGGTCTGTTCTGTCCATGCTACCTTTTTGCCAAAAATGCAGAGTATCTGGGTTCAGCAACTTTTGCGGGATCTTGCTTGACTCATTTTACGCTATGGGGTCTTGTGAACGCTGTGTGTTGTTTGATGACAGACGGCATACTTCTTGGTTTACCTGGCTCCTTCATCGCCTGTTATGCTTGTAACTACCGCAAGACTTTGCGGTTGAAATATAACCTACCTGTATGTCGTTCAGTTTCTTTGATTCTTGGTCTAACCTTATACTTTCTAAAGCGTTTTAGTTTCTAGCCGGGTTCAAATTCAATGGTATTGCAATTTTTTTCCAAGTCATGAACCGCTCTAATGTTTGTCTCAGGATTAACAGTTCACCTAAGCTTTTTTTTTGCTTGCTTGTCATAGATTTAATAAAAACAGCATTTTATTGTTCATATAGTCTGGTGCCTGTGCTGAGTTTTTTTTTTCTATAATGTGACTTGTGGAGGTTCTGTTATTATATGGTTAAGTATCCTTTGTGTTTGAAAATTTTATATCTTTGACCCTTGTCTCTATCTAAACTAAACCTATATGATTAGCAGCAGACTCTCGTTAAGGGGCATTGCTAAAGTTTGTGTTGCTTTATTTATATACAAATGTTGCTAATTTGCTTTTGATTCCATTTCAGGAAGCACCCTGTGGAGATTTTACCACTCATTTATTTTGCCACTTATGTGCCGTTTGTCAAGAATACAGGGAGATAAGTGAGCGTAGTGGTGACCCCAAGTATTCAGAGCTCAACCTATCCATCGTCGAAGCCCCACCAACACAGAAAATGGAACCAGCTTCTGGCGAGTAATCATTCATTTAGGTACCTTGCCGTTTTCCACTTTGAAATATTTGGTTAGTCATAGCTAAGGTGCCAAGCTGGTACCATGGCGTGTATCTTCAGTTCTATATTGTTGCAAGTTAATTTGGGTTTAGCATGAGAATCAATATAAAACCACTAATCTAAGCCTTGTCTATGGGAATGGTGCACTACCAGAATGGATATTGCTTTAGCTTGTCCATGATAGACTTACAGCACTTAAGGTGACTGACATCATTTTGTAAGATTTACACGATTTAGATTAATATGAAATTCATGTTCATCTAATACTCGAAATTTAGTGATTTATGTATTCATTATATCCCTTTATAGTGAAGTTGGACGTTTAGATGTTGAAACCTGTGTGGCCCAAATAAAATATAAGAGGCACCATGATATTTGAAATGAGCGGTAAAGAAAGTAGTTGAAACAATGTTGAGAAGAGTGAAATGAAAAGTAGTAACCTGAAACATAAGAAATCAGAAGGGAATTGAGAGCATTTAATAAGGTGTTTTGATGATGTGAACAGAGAAAGAAGATGTTGTGTCCCACCACCCTATCACCTTAACTGTTCCTTTCAAGTATCCATGCAAATGCTTAGATACCCAAATTAACCCTTTTCTTCCTCTGCACTTGTTGGTTGGTACTCAGAAATTCCTCTTGTCCTTGTCCCTCTTCTTCTCTCTTGTCAACTTCCAGAGTTCATTCTGTTTTCCACCAAAGAGAAACCCGAAGGCGAAGATGAAGAAGATGAGAGTTATGCTGTTCATCTTTGTCGTTTTGGTTGTCGGAGGAGACACTTCCTTTGCAAGAAATTTCCCTTTGCCAGATTCTGAGCCTTCCTTAGACACCTTCCATGAGAGGTATGATGGCAGAGATGAGTTTGGTGTGTGGAACTTTTATGCTTTCAAGTGCAATAGCAGGAAAGGTAAGACGGTGTCCGATTATAAGAGAGTTGTTCCTAACGGTCCGAATCCTCTTCACAACAAGTAGCAACGGAAAGGTGTTTCCTGTTTCTTGACATTTTGTAGCGCTTTCTTCCTCTTTCCTTTGTGTTTGCCCATGTATGTATCACATGTTAGTTAATTGATCTTTGATGTTTCTAGGCATTCGCTCTCTCCGTCTTTTTGTTTGTTGATGGTTGATATTCCTTGATAGTTTCATGTTGTTGCCCATGCTTTCAAGTAGAAAAGATAATTTAAGCATGGTATGTGCATAATAATCCATCTTTGGGGTTATTTTGCTCTCCATCAAACAAAAACGATTATATGTTAGGCTCACGTATCCTCTATTGACGGCAAGACTGGTTGTATAACAATATATGTCAGAGTTCCTATATATTGAAAAAGACTCGAGGATGAACTGGTAAGGGTAAAATCATAAGCAGTGTCATAAAGATAAAATGAAAGCCATTTACGTGTATAAAATTTAGAAGGTCATCACAACTTTACTTTACTACCATTGAAGTTGAAACTGAAAAATCGAAGTTCATAAAAACAAACATATTTGAAAGCTAATAGGCATAAGGTTTGTAAATATGCATGAGACAAGCTGACCCAATGCATATACGTGAATATAGACAATGAGCTGAAAATAATTAATATGCAGTCAGAATAGGGGGGAGAGAGAGAGGGGAAATTTGGTCCCTTTAAAACAAATTGAAAATAGTGAATTCATACACTGTGTAGGTTTATATATGTAGACAGAGAATTGAATGCTAATGCTTCCACATTACACATTGTGGGTGATTCTCCTTTTTCACATACCCAAACAGTTGTTTGTCCTCCATTGCTAACCATAAAAGCTTAGCTGCTGCTGCTGCTGCATGTAGACTTGGCATTTTGCATCTTCTCTAGACCCACAACTACAATGTGAGTTTGTATCATGGACTACTAATCCTATAAACTAGGCTAGTTAAGTGTTTATAGTCGATGTGGGATTCTCATTTTATCCTAATGGGGGGGTACTTATGTCTAAAGGAGGCAGAAGTAGGAGAGACAGAAGGGTATGTGTGACAAACTGAGATTTGCCTTAAATTAAAGCTTAGAGTCTGGTGATGGGATAGCGACAGGGGAATGGGAAGTCAGAGAGGGTGTTTAATTTTTTGGGATACTGCACAACCAACTTTGAATGATTTCACTATGATTAAAAAACATAGCTGTACCCTTAATATCAATATTATCCTTTCTTTTTCATTCTAGTGTTTCCAACATTACCTCCTATACGACTAACTGTTTCCACAATGTTTTGGGAGGCATGTATTGCACCGATTATAGAACAGTTGAACCAAATCGTTGGTGTTTACTGTCTGTTGATTAGATATTTTAGTCAGAAAGCAGTTTGCATGGTGCACGCAGTTTCCAAATGTTGTATATGTGTTGAAAAAGTGTCTTTTCTGTTTTTGGGTGTCCATCAGCAGGACATGGATCCGCCTATGTTGGTTCAACTTTTTCTCCGATCGGTGATGATCAAATTGGAAATTATTGCCTTTTGAACATTCACACTATCCACTCATTTTAGGCTACTTTATTTCAGGTTCTCATATCATTTCAGTTATATTGTTTGGACATATCGTGTTTGGTCTTTTTCGAATTCGGATTATTTTCGTTTCGGGTCGCGTAGGTTTTTTCGGGTAGGTCTAAATGTTTTTTTTTTTTTTTTTGTTTTTTTTTCCTCATTTCGTTGTGTATTGTGTATATCAAGTTTTGCTCTTTAATAGACATTTATCAATACTTTCATTTGAAAAATATATATGTTTTGTGGCCTAAAGGTTAAATATATATAGAATGATTTGTTCACCAAACTCATTTATGGTCAAAGTATTGTATGTTATTGGGTCATTGGATATAATCAAATTTATTTAGACTTTTTTTCCAAGTTAAGTCGATTTTTTATTTTTCATATTCAAGTATCAAAACGGTTTAGACCAAGAGGACCATGTAAGCCAGTTGACACCTCTAATATTAAAACTAGACTTGTCAAAGCCTTATTTGATTTTTTTTACTACATTAAGCAATTAGATATTGTCACTGTTTGTTGGTGGGTCATCATATAGCTTCATTTTAGATGATAACTTCAACCTCTCATGGTATCGGTGGGTCATCATATAGCTTCATTATAGATGATAACTTCAACCTCTCATGGTATCTCTCCTTCGGTAGTAGGATCGTCATTACCTAAGATTGCGAGTTTATTCACAATCCCTTTGACTTTCCTGAAAACATGAATGATTTTAACCACGAGAAATGATTTAGAAAAAATGTGATGTCAAATGTGATAATATCAATTTCCCACATTGATTTTCAAATCTTTGCGACTGAGTTAATAATAGTGAGGTTATCACCCTCAACCTCAATTTTTGATAGGTTCCTGACTTGAGCTCTAATTATTCTACATTGTAGTGCATAGGCTTCTGTATGTATGATAGAAGAAACCCCACATTGTCCACAATCGAATGACATGGTTGCTCCGTTATGATCTCTCATTATGTAGCCGGATGCACTCTTATTGGTACTTTTTTTTTTATCCATCAAAGTTTAGTTTGATGACTCCAATTTCCGGAAAGACGCCATTGGTACTTTTTTGATTAGAAGGCCTCAATCCAATACCGAACTCTCACATTCCTTCATGGCATAACACTAGATGTCTCACAACCCTGACTGATCAGTCTCGTAGCTCGAACTACCTTGATGACTGTACCGGTCTTTCCGAGGTCCCAACCTCGGAATACCTCTACGTGTCCTGACTCGATAGTGACCGTCACGGTCCTCTTACCATTGTCGAGAACTGCACCATGCTGGTCCATCCAATCCATCCCTAAAATGATTTCTTCATGTACTAAGTACATGACGAAGAAATCCACTAAGAGGTCACGATTTCCCAAACGAAATGACAATCGTGAATCTCCCGGTACCTCTAACCTTACTACCATCGAGTAACCCTATAGTAAAAGGTCTCCCATCTACTGTATCTAAGGCCAGTCTCTCAACACAAGCATCATAAATAAATGAATGCGTAGCACCCGTATTAAAAAGTACTCTAATGGGTAAACCATTAATCTGATTGGTACCTGTAGTCGATGGCACTGTCGGCTCCTCAACGCTCCTCAACTCAAAAAATCGGGCATGTGATCCTCTCGTATCAGCGGTGCCACCACCACGCCCTCTACCTCTACTCAATTCTAGTACGGAACTCTAAGTAGAAGGATGATTTGGGACCCGCTTCTACTGCCCCTGATTCTGGAACTGAGGCGGTCTCTGAACGTCTCTTGTTGTGCTAACAGGGGAAGAACTCTACTGTGAAGGAGCCTTGCCCTGATGGCAGAAAGTATCTCGGTGATCTGGCTTGCCACAAGTGAAGCAAGTCACTAGTGACCTCGGGCACTCAGGCCGAATGTGTCCATACCCTCCGTAGTTAAAACACCATCGTCCCCTCTCAGAAGTCTGTGCAACCGATGGGTGACTCGGGCGCCCCTGTGTGCTACTGAAATATTTTCCCAAAAGCTACTAGCACTCACACCTCGGGGAAAGGTACCGTAGACGAGGTTGGGAATCCAAACATATTCCCAAACATAGAAATGAAGTACGAGTAATTCTTATTCAACAATCGAAATGTCACATTCCTCTCCCTATGGTCATGCTTAAAAGAACTTAAAAAATAAAAGTGATTTTTTGGTAAGCATCTTCTCTAATCTTAACAAACTCAGTCAATCCGGTACACTCTATCTTCCAATCAATGTCTTCCTTAACATGAAGCTCATCTAGTTCATCAAGTACAATATAGCGAGGAGGAATGATAGGACGAGTTAGGAGATGATCATACCGTCGCTTGTGTTTTTCTTGGATAATAGGGAGCCTAGTTGGTGGTGGTGGAGGAGGTTGGGAAGGTTGGGAAGAAGATCCCCTCCTTGGGATCAAAGAATGGGCAGATCGACGCAAAGAATCCATCTTAGAAGAGAAAATCGGGATGTTCTAAGGCAAAAATCGGTCGATTTTTCTGGGCTGACCCGATTTTTTTAACTGAGGTGACGAATCGATCGATTCAGTATAGCTTTAGTCCAACAATCACTTCCGCAAGCTTCCTCAGACAGTTCCTAGACTAATCAACACAACAATTCCAACCATTCAACTCTCTAAATATACGAATCTAAGCAAAGAAATTCCGTTGGGTTTGGAGCGAAAAAACCTGAAATTCTGATGATTCGTCGATATTTCTGTGTTGTTTGTTGCTTGAATCTTCTTAGTCTTGTTGAGAGCTTCGATTTTGGATCAAGAACAAGCGAAAACGATTAGAGAATGGAGATTTGAGGTGTTGAGGGAGATTGTCGGCTTTCCTTGTCGTGGGAGAGAAGAAGAAATGAGTTGAAGATGAAAAGATGGGGCTTCTATACTCTCTTGGAAATGTTAAGAACATTAATCGATTTTCGGGGTCGATTTTTTTCGGCTCGATTTTCTTCCTTTCCGGGCACTTTCAAAGGAAAATCGACCGATTTTTCTTTTGCGTCGATTTTTGGTCTGATTTTGGTTACGACTTAGTGAAAATCGGTTCAATTTAATGAATTAAATCAATCTAGATCGACCGATTTCCTGTGGGGGTCGATTCTTGTGCCTTCTTTTCTTCTTTCCTTCCTAAGTGTAGCTTCTTCTTTCATTATCAATCAAGGTCTCGATCTTTTGTTTTCTCTTGAGATAGTACCTACTTTCTGTCATCAATGACACAAGAAAAACCCGGAGCGTACCAACGGAAAAAAACTAAACTAACTTAATCTAATCTAAGGGAAAAATAAAAAAACAAAGAAATACCTTGGGTGGCGTCCCAAGAAGTGCTTGGTTTAAGGTCGCTAGCTAGACCTGTCTCCCTCGATGATTACTGGAGAAGGGTAGGAGCAATGTCCTCAACTAGAATTTTCGGCGTATACTTCTATAAATGATGACCGTTGACCTTGAAACATCCGCTCTTCTAACCCCATACTTCAACTGCACCATGGGGAAAAACTTGTTTTATTACAAAAGGTCCTGACAAACGAGATTTAAGCTTACATGGAAATAGCCGGAGTCTAGAGTTGAAAAGAAGGACGAGATCTCCTTCTTTCAATTCCTTTGGAATGATGTGCTTGTCGTGCCACCTCTTCGTTCTTTCTTTATAGATCTGTGCATTCTCATAGGCGTTTAAACTGATATCTTCTAGCTCGTTCATGTCCAAGAGATGCTTCTCTCTAGCCTCATTCAAATCGAAATTGAGCCATTTGATTGCCCAATATGCCTTGTGCTCTAACTCCACCAGAAGATGACAAGACACAGGACATCCCATACACAAGGTTGTAGGGTATCATGCCTATGGGAGTCTTGAAAGTGGTCCTATATGCCCAAAGCGCATCGTCTAGTTTTATTGACCAATCCTTCCTCGTTCTAGAGACGGTTTTCTCTAGAATAATCTTGATTTCTCTATTCGAGATCTCTACTTACCCACTTGTTTGAGGATGGTAAGGAGTGACGATCTTGTGGGTTACCCCATACTTAGGCAATAGAGTTTCAAACTTACGGGCGGTGAAGTGTGTTCCTCCGTCACTAATGATGGTTCCGGGTGTCCCAAATCTTGGGAAGATCGTTTGATTAAAGAACTTCACTACCACCATTGCATCGTTAGTGGGAGAAGCAATCACTTCAACCCATCTTGAAACGTAATCTATAGCTAGAAGTATGTATTGGTTTTCACAAGAAGACGAGAATGGTCCCATGAAGTCCACCCATATACGTCGAAGATCTCAACCTCTTGAATATTGTTAAGAGGCATCTCGTTTCTTCTAGATATATTTCCTGTTTTTTGGCAAGCATCGCAAGCAACAATAAAGTTTTGCACATCTTTAAATAGAGTAGTCCGAAAGTAACCGGATTGGAGTACCTTAGCACTTGTTTTGTTGGAACTAGCATGTTCACCACAAGGTAGTGAGTGGCAATGACGGATAACGCTTTCCACTTTATCTTCCGGAATGCATCTTCTAATCATCCCGTTCGGACCTCTCTTGAAAAGAAGAGGTTCATTCCAAAAGTAATGCTTTACATCCTTGAAGAACTTCTTCCTTTGTGCATATGATAATCTTGGAGGTATTTCTTGACAAACTAAGTAATGAACAAAATCAACATACCAAGGTTTGTTACTTCTTAAGATTTGATGAAGGCATTCCTCTATCTCCTGCATCTGCTCATCCGGAAAAGAGTCATCTATGGGTAGATCTTCGTCCTTGCTTGTGAGATGAGGAATTCGTCTTAGATGGTCCACCACTGAGTTCTCGAATCCTTTCTTATCATGGATCTCTAAGTCAAACTCTTGCAGAAGGAGGATCCATCTGATAAGTTGTGGTTTCACATCTTTCTTTATGAGTAGGTAGCGGATTGCTACATGATCGGTGTAGACGATTATTTCGCTCCCACAAGGTAGGAATGAAACTTCTCGAATGCATAGACCACCACCAACAACTCATTTTCCGTCGTAGCGTAGTTTAGTTGGAGCTTCAACTAGCATTTTGCTAGCGTAATAGATGGCATATGTGCGTCCATCCTTCTTTTGTACAAGCACGACTCCTACGGCTACATTGCTAGCGTCGCAAATGATTTCAAAGGGAAGAATCTAATCCGGCAGGTGAATAATAGGAGCGGATATCAAGGCTTCTTTAATCGTGTAAAAAGCATCTAGACAATCCTTCGAAAACTCAAAAACCACGTCTTTCATTAGTAGGTTAGTCAATGGCTTAGAAATCTTAGAAAAGTCTTTAATGAATCCTCTATAAAAACTTACATGACCAAGAAAACTTCTCACTCCCTTCACCGAAGTTGGCGGAGGTAGCCTTTCGATGGTCTCGATCTAAGCTCTATCCACTTTGATTCCGCGGCTGGAAACCATTTGACCTAATACAATTCCTTCGGTAACCATAAAGTGACACTTCTCCCAATTCAAGACAAGGTTAGTGTCTTCACATCTTTGCAAAACTAAAGAGAGGTTAGCTAGACAATCATCAAAAGAGGAACCGTAAACTGAAAAATCATCCATAATGACCTCCATGAAAATCTTATTCATGCATAAAGAAGGTTTAATGCCAACAAGATCATCAATAGTCTATCCTAATGCTTTCTTCTGTAGCCTTAGTTCATGCCTTAATCTATTAAGTTTATCTTCGGTTAAATTAGTGCTAACAATGACTAAATATGTAGACTTTGGTCCTAGAAATGCGTACCTTAAGTGTGAAGGGAGAGGTTTCAATTCCAAGGTAGGAGGCTCCTTGGTTGATGAGTTCTGAGCTAGCAAGGTGATTGGGGGAGCTTCTGAAGTTGAGGGAGGTGTGTCATTTCATCCAAGAATGCTTGCAATTGATTCCGGAGAAGTTTGCAAAGTATTAGGAAAATCGACCGATTTTTCCGGGGGGGGGGGGGCAATTTTTTTTCGATCTCACAATCGACTTGAGAAAAATCACATGAATTAATTAATTTATTCAAGAAAATCGACTGATTTTCTTGTAGGGAGTCGATTTTTTCACCTTTTTCCGTAACTTCTTCTAGCACTTCAAACTTTGCTTTGGGATCTTCCTCCAAGGTTCTTAGTGCTCGGATTTCAATGTTACAGTCCTCCTCTTCCCCTTCATCTACAATGCTCAAGATAATAACTTTTTAAAGTGGATCTTTGAGTAAGATAGAGCTTACCTCTTCCCTTGACTTCATCATAAGTGTTAAAAATGTCTTCTCCCATAGCTGACCCTTTGTTCGTTGTAGCCGGCTGGAACTCCACATTCTCTTCTCCAATGTTGAAGGAAAGTGTTGCATTCTTGCAATCCACCATGAAACCCGAAGTTGTAAGGAAAGATCTTTCAAGTATGATTGGAATGAGAAGATGTTAGCATGAAATATTGTGATATTTTAGGCACGTTTTCTAGATGTATTTCATCTATATTAGTGTTCATTGATGAAGCATTGAAGCAATTGTGAGCTAGTTTATCTATATTGTCGATATAGAGGTCTACATAAGCTTTGTGTTGATTGTAGGCGAATAAGAGCTAAAACCGAACGAATTAAGAGAGAATGGAGATAGATTGAGCATATCCAAGGATTGAGGACACCACAAAGGAGTTAAGGAAGATGCTAGGATGAAGAATGGCACAAAACAAAGGGAATTACGAGCAACCTATGCTTCCACGCTCTAAATTACGGCCGTAATGGAGTCCACGCTCTAAACCACGGCTGTGGAACTTGGCAACATGAGCGTGGAGCATTCCAGAGAGTTACACGATATAAAGTACGGTCGTGGAAGTTTTGAAGCACCGTAATCCAATTCCACGCTCTAAACCACGGGCGTGGAATCCCATATAACTGTGATTTATGCAATCTTTTGACGAATAAAATATAGACACATTGTCTAAGTACATGGGCTGGACACTTATTCTATCTTCCCCTATAAAAGGACTGAAGGAGGGAGATTTCGTCACCTTCGCTTACGCTTACTTGCACGTGCCTAGGGTTCCAGTTGGACGTGCGGAGATTGCAATTTTACAACGGAGATTTGCAAAGGCTTAGAGATTTGGAAGTTACGCATTGTCCTTAGGTTTGATTAGAAGACGGATTGACATCCCGCTCTTCGTTCTTATCAAGGATTGTGATTGGTTTGTGTTATTCTGAATCTGATATACATCATTACCTTTGTTGTGAATTTGAAATTGATTTGAAGTTATTGAAGGTTTTCGAAGGTTTTCATCGTTCATATTTCTTAATCTTGAATTTGATATCATAATGACTGTTGTTGGCTAAAACCCTTTAGCAATTGTAAGGTGAAGGGTTAATAGTTGTGGCTTAGATGATGATAGATCGATCGTAAACAGATTGGACCCTGAGAGTTAGAGAGATTCGCCGACGAGCCAGAATCACGGCCTGTTCTTGAGGTTCCACGGCCGTGGAACTCAAGATCCACCCGTAATTTTCCCTAGTTTACGAATATTGCTTTTACTTTAATCCAAAGTTAAAGATTACCTTTAACTTAGTCTTGGCTTGCCTTTTCTAGGTAGTAGTGAAGCCTTAACAACCTCTACTTCGATTTCGAGTGTCACAACCTTAATCGGTTTAGTTAGTCTTGATCCTTGAGTTACAAGTTTGGGTATTTGATATTAATTCTTGTCTTTAGATCATTTCTATACTAAATCCTCAACAACCTTTATAGAGAGTGCCTTTAGATAAGTTATATAAAGCCTTGGAGCTTCACCGTACATTGCTTTACCTTAGTATACCTTTGCAACTCTTAACTCTATCCTTAGTTCTTTAGTATATCTTGAATCGATTGCCACAATTAGATACCTGGATCTTTAGGGTTGCTGTTTTCCCAATATTTGCAAAGCTCATACATTTACTGGCTTGACGATCTATAATTGGATTTAACCCCCCAAATCCCTGTGTTCGATACTCTGGAATTCTTGCTTTACTACGCCCATCCGTACACTGCGGGTTCGCTTGCTTGATTCTAGTTTTATAAATTTAAGACTTATTTGCACGCACGCTAAGTGGCGAACAAGTTTTTGGCGCCGTTGCCGGGGATTTGGTTTAGGCCGAATTCGGTTATCGGTTGTCAAGTTTGGGAGCTCTTCCCTTGTTATTTGATATCTCTTTCAAGTGTATGCGCAGGTCTAGGAACAACGAAGACCTCTTACCTCTCGATCAAGAGCTTGAGAGGGCTTTGAGGAGAAAGCTCAAGGAAAGAAAGATGGCTGAAGAAAGAGAAGCCCGATCCCATGTTGGAAACAATTTTGGGCAAGTTTCAAGGATTGGAGACTCGCATCATCAAGGTAGATGATCACATAACTAAGGTTGATAAAGCCCAAAAGGTTTTAGAAAACCAAATGTTTAGCCATGCGGAGGAAGTTCCTAGAAATCAAGGAAAACTTCCAAGAAAGACGGAGGACAACCCAAAAGGAAGGGTGATGGCAATCACAACTAGGAGCGGAGTAACAACTACCGACCCGCAGGCTAAGTTTGTAGAAGTTTCCGTTGAGAAGGAGAAAGAAAAGGGGAAGGAGAAGAAATATGTCTACGTTCCTCCTCCAGCTTCAAACCTCCCCTACCATTCCCTCAATTTAGAGCAAGAGCGCGTCTAGACAAGCAATTCGGTAAGTTTATTGAACTCATGAGCAAACTGCATATTAATATACCTTTCATTGATGCAATTGTAGGTATGCCAGCTTATGGAAAGTTCCTAAAGGAAATCTTCTCTAACAAAACAAAATCAGAGGATTTTGGAGAGGTTAAGATGAGGTCGGATTCATCGGATCTCATCAAGACAATGAAGGAGAAGATGCCCCCAAAGCTGAAGGATCCGGGGTCATTTTGTGTTCCCATAGGAGTGGGAGATGTCACATATGATGCATTATGTGATTTAGGAGCGAGCGTGAGCATCATTCTGCTTACCTTATGCAGGAAGATCGGTTTAGGCGAACCTAAACCGGTGAAGATGACGTTATACATGACGGATCGATCTATAACTCGTCCCGTCGGTATAGTTGAAGACGTCCCGGTCAAGCTTGGTAAGTTCTATGTTCCTATAGACTTTGTTGTGCTTGACATTCCTATAGATAATCCGGTCCCGATCATACTCGGAAGACCGTTTCTTGCAACATCCGGTTGCATAGTTGATTGTAAGAATGCTAGACTCGCCTTCGACATAGGAGAAGAAAAGGTAGAGTTCGTTCTCTCTACTTTGGTGAAAGAGCTAGTTTTTGATGAGGATATATTCAAGATCCATGACGAAGAGCTATCTAGAGAAGAGGTAAGTTCAATTCTCTTTAAAGACCTCTTACAAAAAGTTATTTCTATGAGCATTATGGATGTAGGGGAAGAAGAGGAATGTAATGAGGAAGTAGAAGCTTTAAAAAAGCAAAAAGAAGTGTATGAAGAAGGATATGAGAAACTCTACGATGGGTCAGAAAACGTCAGAAATCACGGCCAATCGTGCTATTCCACGACCGTGGAATCTACCAACATGACCGTAATCAGCTATTCAGAGGACTCCAGTAAGTTACATGGCCAAAACCATGGCCGTGGAACAAACAGAGGTCCCGTAATTGACTTCCACGCCCAAAACCACGGCCGTGGAAGGAACAGAGTAGCCGTAATTTTGGGTGAATCTGAAGGAGATTGTGTCTTCTCCACCACTTCTCTTGACTCTTCTCCATCACCCTCTACATCCTTAGACACTTCTAAGGAAACATCGGATACTCCTCAAGAGACATTAGAGACTCCGGTAGTGATGGAATTGAAGCCACTTCCTACACATCTAAGGTACGCATTTCTAGGACCTAATTCTACCTTTCCGGTAATTGTTAGTTCCGATTTGAGTATTGATGAACATAGTAAGCTCATGGTTGTTCTTAAGAAACATAGGAAAGCCTTAGGGTACACTATAGAGGATCTAGTAGGAATCAAGCCTTCACTATGCATGCATAAGATTCTAATGGAAGAAGACTTTAGAACTTCGCGACAACCTCAAAGGCGGTTAAATCCGACCATGAAGGAGGTTGTCAAGAAGGAAATTCGTAAACTACTTGATGCAGGTATCATCTACCCTATCTCCGATAGCAAGTGGGTGAGTCCCGTACAAGTGGTTCCAAAGAAGGGAGGAATGACGGTCATCACCAATAAAAACAACGAACTCATTCCCACACGAACCGTAACCGGATGGAGGATGTGCATAGATTACCGGAAGCTAAACAACGCAACGAGGAAGGATCACTTCCCACTACCCTTCATCGACCAAATGCTTAAGAGGTTAGCACAACACTCACACTTTTGCTATCTTGACGGTTATAGTGGTTTCTTTCAGATCCCGATACATCCGGATGATCAAGAGAAGACCACATTCACGTGTCCGTGGGGAACGTTTGTGTATAGGAGGACGCCGTTTGGGCTTTGCAACGCCCCAGCCACTTTTCAAAGGTGCATGATGGCCATCTTCTCGGAATATATAGAGGAAATCATGGAGGTTTTTATGGATGACTTCTCCGTTTATGGTTCCTCTTTTGACAATTGTCTTTATAACCTTGCTCTTGTGTTACAAAGGTGTGAAGACACTAACCTAGTTCTTAATTGGGAAAAGTGTCAATTTATGGTGAAAGAGGGCATTGTATTAGGACACTTAATCTCTAGTAGAGAGATTGAGGTGGATAAAGCTAAGATAGAGACAATAGAAAAGCTTCCTCCCCCAACTTCGGTGAAAGGGATAAGAAGTTTTCTAGGACACGCTGGATTCTATAGGCGTTTCATTAAGGATTTTTCCAAGATATCAAAACCGCTCACTAATTTATTAATGAAGGATGCAGTTTTTGATTTCTCGCAGGAATGCTTAGAGGCGTTTAATATGATTCGGGAAGCTCTAGTCTCAGCCCCGATTATCCAACCTCCGGATTGGAATCTTCCCTTTGAGGTTATGTGTGACGCAAGTGACGTAGCAATAGGGGCTGTGCTTGGGCAAAGAAAGGAAGGACGAACCCATGCCATTTACTACGCTAGCAAGACGCTAGATGAAGAGCATCTCAACTACGCCACTACCGAAAATGAATTTTTAGCAATTGTATATGCATTTGAAAAGTTTCGCTCTTATCTTGTAGGTGCTAAGGTCATTGTGTACACGGATCATGTTGCGATCCAGTATTTGCTTGCGAAGAAGGATGCGAAACCAAGGCTGATTAGATGAATTCTTCTCCTACAAGAATTCGATCTAGAGATCCGCGACAAGAAGGGTTCGGAAAATTCTGTTGCGGATCATTTGAGTCGTCTACCACATCTAGAAGACGACCATCTACCTATAGATGACTCCTTTCCGGACGAGCATTTACACATCATAGAGGAGTGCATCGACATGATCGCCAAAGGTAACGAACCATGGTTTGCTGATTTTGTTAACTATTTGGTTCGCCAGGAATTACCACCCGGATTATCCTACGCACAAAGAAAGAAGTTCTTTAAGGATGTTCTGGAATACTTTTGGAACGAACCTCTCCTCTTTAAGAGAGGTCCGGACGGCATCATTCGGCAATGTGTACCGGAGGATGAGATGCAAAGTGTCATCCCTCATTGTCATTCACTACCTTGTGGAGGACACGCTAGTTCGAACAAGACTAGCGCTAAGGTATTGTAATCTGGATTCTTTTGGCCTACTTTGTTTAAAGATGTGCAAACCTTTGTTTCCTGCTGCGATGCTTGTCAAAGAACAGGGAATATATCTAGGAGGAACGAGATGCCTCTTAACAACATCCAAGAGGTGGAGATCTTTGACGTTTGGGGAGTAGACTTCATGGGACCTTTCCCATCATCTTGTGGAAACTAATACATACTTTTACGGTGGATTATGTTTCGAGATGGGTTGAAGCAATTGCCTCTCCCACCAATGATGCCATGGTAGTGGTTAAGTTCTTTAACAAGACCATCTTCCCACGATTTGGGACACCACGGACTATCATTAGTGATGGAGGTTCTCACTTCATTGCCCGACGTTTCGAAGCTCTTTTAGCTAAGTATGGGGTGACTCACAAGATCGCCACCCCTTATCATCCACAAACTAGTGGACAAGTGGAGACCTCAAACCGGGAGATTAAAGAGATCCTAGAGAAAACGGTTTCAAGGACAAGGAAAGATTGGTCTTTGAAGCTAGATGACGCATTATGGGCATACCGGATTGCATATAAGACTCCCATCGGAACAACACCATATAACCTTGTGTATGGAAAGTCTTGCCACTTACCGGTAGAGTTGGAGCACAAGGCGTATTGGGCAATAAAGTGGTTGAACTTCAGCATGAAGGAAGCGGGAGAGAAGCGTCTCGTAGACCTTAATGAGCTTGAAGAACTTCGCTTGAACGCCTACGAAAACGCCAAGATCTATAAAGAAAGAGCGAAGCGTTGACATGATAAGCATATCATCCCAAAGGACTTCAAAGAAGGAGATCAAGTTCTCCTCTTCAATTCAACGCTTCGTCTCTTTCCAGGTAAGCTTAAATCTCGTTGGACTGGACCTTTTCTAATCAAACGTGTTTTTCCCCATGGTACAGTTGAAGTATGGGGTGAAAAGGACGGAAGCTTTAAGGTGAACGGTCAATGACTCAAGAAGTATTCACCGGAACTCCAAGCTGAAGAGTTCGCACCCACCGCACTCGAATAAGTGCGAATATGGTCTAGATACGGACCTTAAACAAGCGCTTCTTGGGAGGTAACCCAAGGTATTGCACTTACGTTTTTGTTTTTTATTCATAGATTAGAATAGTATAGACGTTTTTGTTTTGTTTTGCCTTCGATGCCTTCCGGTATGTTCGTGTTTTTGGATGTAGGATCAGTGGAAGAAAAAGGGAGAAGGAAAATTTTGAAGAAAATTGACGAAACTTGGACTTTGGCACATTACAGAGAGTTCCACGGCCAAAACCACGGCCGCGACAACTACAGTGACCGTAATTTGCAAAAGCCTGAGAAAAATCACAAAAACCACGGTTCCGTACATTTCCACGGCCGTGGAAACCCCCGAGTGACCGTAATTTTCGAAAAATTTTACGGCCACTATAAAAACCACGTTTCTTCACAAAACACACAAAAACCCCCAATTCCACGCCCCTATTTCGCCGAAATCTTCCCCCTCTCCCAAATTTTTGTTCGTTAATCGTTTCGAACGATTCTTTAGCCAAAACTGAAGGAAATCCAATCACCACCAAGATCCAAGCAAAGATTCGAGCGGCAAATCACTGGAGAAGGCAGAATTCGGATTTTAAAATCCGAAAACCTAGGTTTTTCACCTCTTCTCTTACTTAGTCGATTTGGCTCAATTTTTGCAAGAAATATTAGGAGAACTGATTGAAATTGGATTGGAATTAGTCTAGGGCAGCTTGTTGTTGAATTTGGTGAAAATCTGCTGAGTTTTGAGAATTTGCGTACCGAATCACGGTCTCTGGACATTCAACGGCCGTGGAAACTGAAGAACAGACCGTGGTTTAGAACAGAAACATGGATCTCGTTAGGAGAATGTCCAATAGAACAAAGAAGAGGAAAGGCAATGCTTCCTCCTCCTCTCAGGCACCCCCTAGAGAGCCAACACCACCACCATCACCCCCACATCCTAGAATCCCTACTATCCATGAGGATTACCTCGATACCTTAGAGAGGATCCATAAGCGAGCGGTCATAGGACCTAGGTATTTGTTGCTTGAGGAGCTAGAGCCACTAAATGTGGTTAATGATATTACTTGGTTATTGGATAGAGCAGGGTTGATCATCTTCTCTGTTATTCGGAAAGATGCTTATGAGGAGATCACTAGAGAGTTTGTGATTTCCTTCGAGCATAGTCATGTAGACCGTACAGTGTCGTTTAGGCTGATGGAGGAGAACTACGAGTTCTCGATTGCTGAGTTCGGAGCCTTCTTTGGGTTCCATGAGACCTTCAATGGCCGCTTCCCTAGTGGCGTGCACGCCAAGGATTTTTGGGAAGACATAGCTATGGTATACGCCAGCGAGGACCGCTGGCAACCAGTTGGTACCAAGCCTAAGTTGATTTATCACTTAGCCTTGAAGATTGCTCACCAGGTGCTTTCTGAGTGTCTCTTTCCTAGGACGGAGACACCTCAGAAGATCAAGACAGATGAGTTGTTTTTGTTGTATTGCATGTTGCACGGCAGGCAGGCTGACTGTGCCACCCTCTTAGCTTCTACTATGAGTAAGCTAAAGAACAAGAGGGCTGGCAATATAGGATATGGTGGGATGGTTACCCACATTACTCGGCAGCTGGGGATCGACTTTTCTGCATGCACTAGGATAGCTGCTAGAGCCCTAGGACTTCAGAGCCTCATGACGAGAGGCATTATCTTTCCTAGACATAGAGGTCCACCTACAACTGCCATGCCTTGGGAGGATAGAGGAGGTAGAGGAGTAGCATGGATCCCCGAGTATTCCATTATGGCCGGACACCATAACTGGAAGGAGACGTTCGCTGCCCTGCATGCGAACAGACTAGTAGCCCCTCCCTACGTTCCACCACCACCGGTTGTAGATGAGGAGGAGATGAGAGAGGATGATGAGTTTGAGGGAGGAGGAGATGAGCATGATTTTGGTACCTTTCCGGATCAGCCGGACGCAGTTTCTGACCTTCCTAGACACTCTCCACGCCCCGCTAGAGCTTCTGGTTCTTCCTCTCGCCGTGCTAGTGTGAGCGAGAGACCTACATGGATGGCGGACCCTCCTACATGGTATATCACTCAGCCGGAGTGGATGGGAGCTCCACCACCTTGGCATGCCCAGCCACCACCTGCACCATCACCGTCAGACGCACCAGCATGGTATAGCCAGCCGCCCGGATGGTAGGAGCAGTTGCCAGAGTGGGCCACCGATCTTTCCAGTAGGGTCGGGGCCTTAGAGATTCGTGTAGATGCTAGGGATGCACGAGCCGACGATCATGACCGCATGATGAGAGATATTTACCAACAGCAGTTTGGGCGGAACTTTGATCCCGGCTTCTTCCCGTTTCCACCACCACCGGCACCTCAGTGATGACCTTGGACGATCTACCACTTTAGCCGCTCCACCACCGTCTTGTGAGTTCTTTTTCTTTCTTTCTTTTCTTTATTTTCTTTTTGAACATTAGGGACAATGTTTGTCTCAAGTATGGGGTGGGGTGTGACTATTCGTTTGTAATAACTCTACTCACTTTGCTTGCTTTTATTGAGAACCCTTGCATGTTTCATTCCATTGTTACACGTGATAACACGATTTATGACTTAGTTTTAGGTAATCATTTAGATAGATTTCTCACTCATTCATGCATGGTTTAGCACTAGTTCACGGCATTTTGTACTCAATTCATGTATTTTGCCGAGATAGACGTCTACACGGACTTGTGCGTGTTTTATAGGTATTTCGGGAGATTTAGGAGCTAAAATGATACGTTTGAGGATCGTTCATCTAGATGACACACCCTCGGACTCACTAGGACACAAGCCAAAGGCTAAGGAGGACTCATGGAGCCTTGCCAACACAAGCCATGCACCAAATCACAGCTTAATGATCCAAGGCGAAGTTTCTGCACAGAATCACGGTTCTCTGACACTCCACGGCCGTGGAATCACCCGTGGATTTTGCCAGATTCTTGTGACAGCTGTGCCACGACTCTCATGGCCAGCTCATGCAAGTTTGTTATAAAAGTGGTCCTTCATGGGCTGTGAGAGGAAATCTTGGAGCAGCTCTCCATTATCCATTATCCTCTAACAAAAATATTCTCTCAACAAGAAGTCTTTCTAGGAAGGAAAGTGTCAAAAAGGAAGAAGAAGAGCTCCATTGAAGAGGAGAAGAACACACACCATTACCACACTTGATAGTCTTGTATTGAAGAATTCCGGATTCTATTTCTAAGAGTTGTATGAATCATTGAACCTTCTTTTGGAAGGATTGTGAGTTACTCTAATTCTAATTTCAGCTTGGTTTTGTTTTAAGTTCACTTGTTCATCTCTTTTCCTTCATCATTTGCAATGGATGTTATGATTTTATGTTTGTTTGTTTCGATTTCTATTATGAACGTTGTAGGCTAAATTGATGAGGTTCTAGGGTAAGGAAAGGATGGTTATGGCTAGGGCTATGATAGGACGGACTTAGATTTACCTTTGGATGACTTGTGTGTATGAACGTAGCTGCTGTTAGAAATCACGGGTAGTTCTTGTCTGACCACGGCCGTGGTTTAGGTAGAACAAACCATGATTTTCCCTGGCTCGATGGATCTTGTCTTAGATCTATAGAATGTTGAAATCCTAAGTGTTTGTTGAGTTTAATCTATCCTAGGGTAACCTAGTGTTAGTAACTAAGTGTTAGGAGAGACTTACCCGATAATCCTTGCTCTTAGATTTCAAAGATAACAAACCTTAGGTAGTGGTGAGCCTAATAAGCCGCCATTGGATTAGGTGTGCTAGGATAGTTGTTTAGGACTTTCCTTTCCAAGACTTACCCGGTAAGGATAGGTTAGACCCCTAGCTAACAATCCGGTTTGTGTAGAATTCCTATCCTTAGGCTCTTAGAGACTTACCCGGTGATAAGACCTTAGGAGTGGACTAGTTGGACCATGAGACCTACCCGGTAATTGATCCCAATCTAGAAACGCTTAATCCCAGCATATCATACTTAATCCAAGAAATGAATAGATAGCTTGAGTCCTATGCCATAACCGGAACTTCCAACCCCTAGAATCCGTCTTTTCTTTCCTTGATCATTATCTTGTTTAGCTTGTTTATTTTTGTTGATTCTTAGTTTAGTTTGATTGTTTACTTTGCATGAATTGTGATCTTTGATTGATCACCAAAAACCAACTAAAAACATTTGAGATTTTCATTTCTTTATTTCTTCTTTTCTTTCAACCTAGATCTTTACTAAACTCAATCACAAATCGAATCAATTTCACCTTAGTTGTAACATCCCAAATTCTGAGAACTCGGGGAGCTACTGGTTAGGACCTCACAATGGGTCCCGACCTTAGTTTGACAACAATTTAACTTGGATCTTACAACAAGGCACAAAAGTATTTAAAACATTTGAAAACTTTAAACAATATATACATGAAGAATATGTATCAGCCTTACAAAGCAAAGGTACTAAAATGACACATAAGAAGAACAGAAGACATCCCGTCCCCAATTAAATATGTACGTGGACCCGGCTGACCATTCCCTCCGGATCTCTCTACAACTGTCTTAACCTGCAAGACATCTACAAGCGGTATAAAACCGTTAGCTAACATTTTATGCATAAGTATAAATGTAAAAGCACAAACACACAACATACACAATCAACATGCAACACTCAATCCTTTTATTATCTTTAATTAGGTGATAGGTTATTACTAATGATACTTATTTTGTGACACGAGGGATTCCCAAACCTCGCCCCTGTCCCCGTTTACCAACGCGGAATGGTACTAATGCATTTGACCGTCTACCGGACTGGGCTGGTCGCAGGGAACCTCCTAGACTCTCGCAAGAGCTAGGCAGATGATGTCACGACCCGTTATCATACACTTGGGTCAATTACGTAAATGATAAAGTCGGCCTAATCCGGTTTCGTTGTTTATCATAACTAGCAAAAACCACTCATACACATTACACTCATACAAGAAAGCCAGCTAAGTAAGTCCGTGGACTTACCGAATTAAATCTCGTCTCTCTTAGCACAACTCAATCTGTAACTGTATAACTCGGTTGCCTGTCAAAGGAGGCAAGTGTGTCAGCACACTTTCCTAGTAATTAGAAGTCTAAGACTTCTAAGGTAATAGGTCCTATTAGAACAGAATTTAATACAGTACCAATTTATGGTAAAATGACTATTTTACCCTTGGTCCCGGAATTTCCAAAAACTCGGAATATGTACTTAAATTATAATTTGAGGCTAACTAACCATATTCTACTACCTAGGATGATTTTAGGTAACAACTAGAAAAACTACCCATTTCCTATTTCCCGAAAAGTCGCTAAAGTCGCTAAAGTCCAACTACAACTTCAAATATAAAATTCGAATAATCTTATAAAAATTCCGAAATAATTCCTTAGGTCCTCTATGATATCCCATCTACTCATAGGAGAAAGAATTTCTTAAAACTGTTAAAGCATCACTTCTACAAAAATTTCTAAAGTTGGTTACAACACCTAACGAACAACACACTGTCTTAACTTTGAAAAAATCATAACTCCTAAACTACTCGCTAGATTTATCCCAAATTTTGATATGTTCTAATATAAAATCTTATCTATAATATATCCAAAATTCAGCTGCAAAGGAGATCAAAATACTATTTTAAACTATCTCACAAACCGAATTTCAGCACAACCGAAAAACTGCTTACGACTCAATCTTTGAAAAATCATAAATCCCAAACCACTCGCTGGATTCCTCTCAAATTTTAATATGTTCTACAACAATATGTAAACTATATCATATCCAAAATTCAAGCCCAACGAAGATCAAGAGCTTATTCAAAACCATCTCACAAAACAGCATCACTTGCTGTTTTCCCCAACACTCAGCACATATATAAAAACGTCAACTTTGAAACACAATAACTCTCAAACCGTAACTCCGATTCTTTCCAAATTTTAGTATGATCTACTATATACTACTGACTACAACATATCCAAAATTCAGCAAGAAAGGAGGTGTCTAACATACCCTAATATGGACTCGAAAAAGCCTGCTCGTCACTTCATGAAAACTCGGAAAACAGCATGAATTTTTACTGCTCCTCTATGGCTGTTCTGGGTAGAATTAGGAGGCATAAAAGGCACTCATTAGGCATGAATTACATGGATGGAAGTGCAAGGATAAGAAGGGTATCAACCTTACCGATTCCAAGATTCAAGGGGAAGTGAGAAGAAGAGTCCTCACTGCTCCTCCTCTATGGCTGTTCTGTGTCACTCCAGGTCGTGAGAAGGAGAGTCCTCACTGCTGCACTGAAGCCGTCACGCTGAAGATCCTGGGACAAAGCCCACTGCTGCGCTGAAGCTGCTGTTGTGCTGGTGATTGCTGTTACATTGAAGGCCGCTGGTAGAGTTCAATGGATGGAGTCTACGGTTGTGGGAGAAATCTGTTGCTGCAGCAGAGGGAGAGCGTTCTCGTGCTTCTGGATGGAAACAAAGCGTGGCTGAAAGGAGAGGAGATACGTGTGTCATTTCCTGCGTGATTTCCGGACGTTACAAGGAGAAAGGAAGAGAGAGCGTCGTCAGTTTCCTTCTCCTCCAGGGCTGCTGTACGTTACTTGTCAGCACACAAGAGAGGAGCTCGTTGGGCCATCTTCAGCTGGGCCTCCAGGGCTGTTCAGATCCGTGTAGAACAAAAGAGAAGCAAAGGGCTGGACAAAAAATCCAACAAAGAACATGGGCTGAGGTAAGGTGAGAAAGATGGGTTGTTTTTCTTGTCAAAAATCTGTCAAAACTCGTCATGGCCTTGTCAGGCCCATGAATGAGTTTGTCATAGATTTGTCGGGCTTTGTCATGGTCTTGTCTCAGCTTAGTCATGGTCTCGTCACAGCTTGTCAAAACTCGTCTAAAGTCATCGTTAAGAATGAATTATAATAACTAGGGTTTGATATAAATCTATCATTTTATGTGAATAAAATTCTACATAAAATTATAGATAATTATAAGGATTAAAGCTTGATATAATTTTATCGTTTTATGTGAATTAAATTCTACATAAAATAATGAATTTGTGAAGGAAGAGATACTAGATAGAAAGGGGAAACAATCAACGGCGGAATTAGACGGAATAAAAATTCCGGATATTACATCAGTACCCCCTTAAAATAAGTTTCGTCCCGAAACTTAGGACAAGGTACTTAATTAAACGACTTCCATAATTAAACTGGTATGTCCTAGTCTCACTAAATTTTTATTCGTTTCCTAAACTTCTCTAACTCTATCAAAGCGTAACGAAAAAAAAAAAAAAAAAACTGGTCGTTACATCAGATCCCCCTCAAAATAAGTTTCGTCCTGAAACTTAGGGTAAGAAAATCCTGATCGGCCTTTAAGGCACCAAAAGGGTGTGTTTGGTCACTACACAAAAGTCTTGTCGTTTCCACATCTAAGTATCCCGCACATCAAGGTTACCAAAAGAACACATCACTGACTAAACACTCAATCATGAAATAAACAAGCAGTCAAACAATATCACACATATCAGTTCAAGCCCTAACTCGTCACTCTCGAGGTTACAACTATCGCTACATAGGTCTTTGAAATGTTACGTCTCTTACTATTCCCCATCTCTTAGGTAGCCTTATTAGCTTTTCATAATACCATTGAATCTTAAATCTTTTCAGGTACTTAGATCACAAGCGCCTGCTACCACGTTCTAGAGTGGTTATCGGGTATCTCACCGATATCATCCGGCTCGACTGTCTGATCCTCAAATCTGATGACCTAACTCGTGTTTGGTATGTATTTCTCCAACTGAAAATCTCAAACTTAGTTCCCAAACTTAGTCTCCGTGGAAAATTGAAGTTGTACTCTCCCATAGGGTGAGGAATATTAGTCCATCAGTCACTTTTAAACCGCTTTAAAACTTCTAATGGTTGCCTTACACAACTCACTTCTAGATCCTTTGATGACCCTACGGAAAATGATCTATTCAACTTTCTTCCCTTCGTTATGACCACTTGCTTCCGGCCTTCTGAAAAAGGTTCTGACTACACCATCAGGTCCAAGGTCTTGGACATCCACCAACACTTACCAAGTGCTCAATGCTCTTCGTATCACGACTCACTTGGTCTTGTATTTTTAATATTACTCGGTCATCTTATTCCTCAGGTAAGGAATCGTCACCTTTACCCTTTTCAGGTCTAACACTCGAGACAACTAAAATCAAATCTAGTGGTCATCCTCTTTGTTCACTTGGCATTATTATATTATTTATAGATCTCTAATGTATCATTAGCTCTAACCTAGGCTTCCCACATAGAATATGTCCAGAATGACGGTATTAGGCACAATGTGATCTTATATCACAGTTATTTGATCATAAATACTCGATAAATGCTAACACACCATCAACATTGAACTCTTGTATACTCTACTTTTATCGGACGAGTAATATCCCTCTAACTCAAAACACGACTAGGCTCTGTTCCGACATAATATTACACATAGAATCTACTCTGAGATTATGCTTTTTTTTTTTTTTTAAGCAAGATTACTAGGTTGCAAGTATGATCCTGTCGCTTCTCTTTCTTATGTATCTTCGACTCAGGACGGTAGTTACTCACTTTGAACTTTCTAGTGCAGGCCATGCACAATACTTTTATTACATCATTACTTCTTTCCTAATCCATCTGGAAAACTCACTCTAGAGTATTCCATTAGTATAGAATTACAAAACTACTTGTCTGGCAACATGTAACAAAGCCATCACTCTTCACTCGGATCCATAATAGGGTAGTAGTCTCCTTCTATTACCTCTACATGCACATAAGTTTCCATACAATATTTTTAGTAACTCCACATAGGCTATCTCACGTTCCTTCCAACTAGAATACATTTCACCAACTATCACAATCTTAAACTCGACACGACATCCATCAGTACCCTTGAGCTTCTTGTTTGTGGGTTAGGACCCACCACACTTCCACTGCGCTACTCTGATTCTCCTGTTGTCACTTATTAATCCTAAGGACCTTTTCTGTAAGTACAAAATGATTGACCTCAAAACTCTTTCTCCCAATTACACCATGAGTCGTATGCGGATGAAGTACCAAGTACCTTCTTTACTTGCCTTAAGAAAATAAAACAACGATTGAAAAACAACTTCTTCCGCTTACTTTCTTAATTCTTCTACCACGGATCCAAACTCTCTGAATTGACCGGAGTTTGATCTTAACTGGTCAAGAGGTAACTCTTAAAACGTTTCTCTTTATACCTTTAATTCATCCAAGAAGGTTGTAGTTGCCTACTTGAGGGAATCCTCTAAGGCGTCGGTAAAGCTACTCCATAGATCCACAGTCACAAATATCTCTTCTTAACGGCACATAACTCGTCAATATCCAACAATACTTGCACGTTCTTGATTGACATCGGTCAGTCTATAATTGACTTATCTCAATCTCATATCTCTACTGGTATTAAACTTTTGGTGCACATCACCTACTAGATTAATACTTTTATCCTTCTTTAGTTCGTCTTATCTTTCACTCTTCTTCTTCCTTTGGGACAACTTTCTTTCTCAAGTCTCACTATGCCATTCGACTGACGTTAAATTTTGTTCCTAATACTCCACGATAGATGGTAAGCATCTTGTAGTTCCGATGACTTTTAATTACCTCCCAATTGTAGTCCCTTTACAGGGACCGTCTATGTTGATGACCTATGTTCTGTTATAAATGGGGTTACCTTGGACTCTTTAGTCCACCACACAATTCTCATAAGCACAGGTTCCTTAATCGGCGTTGTTTGTAATATTTCCTTCCAAATCTCTATTGACTATGTTACCGGGCTTCGATCCTTTCGATACTGGCGTTGTGATTCTTCTTAGAATTCTTATCTTGAAAGATGACAAAACGTCTCCCGGCTTGTGAAGTCTATCTTTCGCTCTTACATTAAGTTGTAAGTCTCCAGTCCATGTTAATTGTGATCTGTCAAAATTTCCTTAGCTAGTAGGTAAACAGTTGCTCACAATAATCCTTTTATACTTCTTTAGTTCGTTCTACCTTCCACCCTTCGGCTTCTTATAGCTAACTCCATTTCTCTAGTCCGATTGTGTCATTCAGCTGGCATAAATAGTCGTTTCAAGTTTCCACGATAGCTTGCAACCGTCTTTGAAATTATTATGGCCGAAATGATCATCCACTTCCAGACCTTTTGCATGGACAATCTGTGTTGGTGGCTTAGGTCCCGTGATAATTCCGGTTACCCTGGACTCTCGAGTCTAGCAAGGTCGTTCTCCCATACAGATTTCTTCACTAGTGTTGGTGGTAATATCGCCTTCATGAAACTCCGTTGACCCTGCTATAGGCTTCCATTCTTTGGATATTGGCATCGTGGTTTCTTTCAAACTTCTTATATCTCTGAGGAGGTCAAAACCTCCCCATGCTGGTGGGGTCTGCCTTTTTGCTTTTACACTCAATTGTAGGTCTTCATTCCGTGCACCTTAGATTCTCATACCCGGATTGACACTCTGTCGCTTCTGGTTTCTTATGCCCATAATGGTCTATGGGGCATCCGTTCCGCTTGTAATGTCCTTGATTCCGCAATCTTGGTTGTACTAATTCTACTAGGTACTTGCTCCAATATTGTTATCTCTAATCTGCACTCTTGTCGTCTCTTTCATGGTTCTTCTAATTCATCTCTCAGCTTCATACAACCAAGTCCCTTGTATGACCTTCTATTTCTTCTACCTGAGTTGACTCGGGAATTCTTCCTCATTTGATTGTACCTATGGTCAAAATTATCTCCACATCTTTACTTCTTCGCATATTAGTTCTTTGGATGGTTAACAAGGGTTACTAGGACGCCCACCCGAGTATAATACTTGATCCAAGGTCCGAGTCCTTTGTCTCGTGTTGAAAACTCTTCAAGTCTGCTACCGATTTATCATGAGGCGATAATCGCTTCATGATATCATAACTAAAGGGTATAATATATCCTTTAGGATACTAACATACTACACTTATACATATATATAACATACATTAATACTCATCATAGTAAGTGTATATGCTAACTCATATCGATCTAAGTTGTAGAGATCCACGGAGAGCGATGGTGGTCCAACGTACTACTAACCCAACAACCCGACTATACTCGTGTAAAAACATAAATCCGTTTTGAAAATTTTAGACCCCTTTCGGGTTCTAGTTATTTTATACAATCGGTCTTTCAGAAGATTTCAAGTGCCATTGTTGCCAACCCAGAGCTCTGATACCATATTGTAACACCCCAAATTCTGAGAACTCGGGGAGCTACTGGTTAGGACCTCACAATGGGTCTCGACCTTAGTTTGACAACAATTTAACTTGGATCTTACAACAAGGCACAAAAGTATTTAAAACATTTGAAAACTTTAAACAATATATACATGAAGAATATGTATCAGCCTTACAAAGCAAAGGTACTAAAATGACACATAAGAAGAACAGAAGACATCCCGTCCCCAATTAAATATGTACGTGGACCCGGCTGTCCATTCCCTCCGGATCTCTCTACAACTGTCTTAACCTGCAAGACATCTACAAGCGGTATAAAACCGTTAGCTAACATTTTATGCATAAGTATAAAGGTAAAAACACAAACACACAACATACACAATCAACATGCAACACTCAATCCTTTTATTATCTTTAATTAGGTGATAGGTTATTACTAATGATACTTATTTTGTGACACGAGGGATTCCCAAACCTCGCCCCTGTCCCCGTTTACCAACGCGGAATGGTACTAATGCATTTGACCGTCTACCGGACTAGGCTGGTCGCAGGGAACCTCCTAGACTCTCGCAAGAGCTAGGCAGATGATGTCACGACCCGTTATCATACACTTGGGTCAATTACGTAAATGATAAAGTCGGCCTAATCCGGTTTCGTTGTTTATCATAACTAGCAAACACCACTCATACACATTACACTCATACAAGAAAGCCAGCTAAGTAAGTCCGTGGACTTACCGAATTAAATCTCGTCTCTCTTAGCACAACTCAATCTGTAACTGTATAACTCGGTTGCCTGTCAAAGGAGGCAAGTGTGTCAGCACACTTTCCTAGTAATTAGAAGTCTAAGACTTCTAAGGTAATAGGTCCTATTAGAACAGAATTTAATACAGTACCAATTTATGGTAAAATGACTATTTTACCCTTGGTCCCAGAATTTCCAAAGACTCGGAATATGTACTTAAATTATAATTTGAGGCTAACTAACCATATTCTACTACCTAGGATGATTTTAGGTAACAACTAGAAAAACTACCCATTTCCTATTTCCCGAAAAGTCGCTAAAGTCCAACTACAGCTTCAAATATAAAATTCGAATAATCTTATAAAAATTCCGAAATAATTTCTTAGGTCCTCTATGATATCCCATCTACTCATAGGAGAAAGAATTTCTTAAAACTGTTAAAGCATCACTTCTACAAAAATTTCTAAAGTTGGTTACAACACCCAACGAACAACACACTGTCTTAACTTTGAAAAAATCATAACTCCTAAACTACTCCCTGGATTTATCCCAAATTTTGATATGTTCTAATATAAAATCTTATCTATAATATATCCAAAATTCAGCTGCAAAGGAGATCAAAATCCTATTTAAAACTATCTCACAAAACCGAATTTCAGCATAACCGAAAAACTGCTTACGACTCAATCTTTGAAAAATCATAAATCCCAAACCACTCGCTGGATTCCTCTCAAATTTTAATATGTTCTACAACAATATGTAAACTATATCATATCCAAAATTCAAGCCCAACGAAGATTAAGAGCTTATTCAAAACCATCTCACAAAACAGCATCACTTGCTGTTTTCCCCAACACTCAGCACATATATAAAAACGTCAACTTTGAAACACAATAACTCTCAAACCGTAACTCCGATTCTTCCCAAATTTTAGTATGATCTACTATATACTACTGACTACAACATATCCAAAATTCAGCAAGAAAGGAGGTGTCTAACATACCCTAATATGGACTCGAAAAAGCCTGCTCGTCACTTCATGAAAACTCGGAAAACAGCATGAATTTTTACTGCTCCTCTATGGCTGTTCTGGGTAGAATTAGGAGGCATAAAAGGCACTCATTAGGCATGAATTACATGGATGGAAGTGCAAGGATAAGAAGGGTATCAACCTTACCGATTCCTAGATTCAAGGGGAAGTGAGAAGAAGAGTCCTCACTGCTCCTCCTCTATGGCTGTTCTGTGTCACTCCAGGTCGTGAGCAGGAGAGTCCTCACTGCTGCACTGAAGCCGTCACGCTGAAGATCCTGGGACGAAGCCCACTGCTGCGTTGAAGCTGCTGTTGTGCTGGTGATTACTGTTACGTTGAAGGCCGCTGGTAGAGTTCAATGGATGGAGTCTACGGTTGTGGGAGAAATCTGTTGCTGCAGCAGAGGGAGAGCGTTCTCGTGCTTCTGGATGGAAACAAAGCGTGGCTGAAAGGAGAGGAGATACGTGTGTGATTTCCTGCGTGATTTCCGGACGTTACAAGGAGAAAGGAAGAGAGAGCGTCGTCAGTTTCCTTCTCCTCCAGGGCTGCTATACGTTACTTGTCAGCACACAAGAGAGGAGCTCGTTGGGCCATCTTCAGCTGGGCCTCCAGGGCTGTTCAAATCCGTGTAGAACAAAAGAGAAGCAAAGGGCTGGACAAAAAATCCAACAAAGAACATGGGCTGAGGTAAGGTGAGAAAGATGGGCTGTTTTTCTTGTCAAAAATCTGTCAAAACTTGTCATGGCCTTGTCAGGCCCATGAATGAGTTTGTCACAGATTTGTCGGGCTTTGTCATGGTCTTGTCTCAGCTTAGTCATGGTCTCGTCACAGCTTGTCAAAACTCGTCTAAAGTCATCGGTAAGAATGAATTATAATAACTAGGGTTTGATATAAATCTATCATTTTATGTGAATAAAATTCTACATAAAATAATAGATAATTATAAGGATTAAATCTTGATATAATTTTATCGTTTTATGTGAATTAAATTCTACATAAAATAATGAATTTGTGAAGGAAGAGATACTAGATAGAAAGGGGAAACCGTCAACGGCGGAATTAGACGGAATAAAAATTCCGGATATTACATCAGTCTTTGTGTTCGACCTCGGAATACTATCCCTTCTACAAACGTCCCGTACACTGCGGGTTTCGCTAGGTAGTTAGGATTTAGTTCGAGTTATAAATTTAAAACCCATTTGCGCATCACGATCTTAGCGTAACAAGTTTTTGGCGCCGTTGCCGGGGACTAGGTCTAGATTGAGTCTATTTTGTGATTGTTTCTAGTATAGATCTTTCTTGTTGCTTTTGATCTCTTTTTGGTTTGTGTCTTTGCTTTTCAGGACATCTATTACTCTTTAGGTGTATGCGAAGATCTCGTGGCAAAGATTTAGCTCCATTCGATCCCAAACCGGAGAAAACCCTTAGATCTAGATCAAAGAGCATTCGAAAAGAGAAAGAGATGGCCGGTAGAAATCTCCAAGCTGAGTTGGATGAAGCCTTAGAGCAAATAAGGCTAAGAGATGAGCTCTTGGAGGAAGAAAGGAGACTTGCCAATGAGAGGCAAGAGGAAACTAGGAGGGAGATTGATGAGATTAGGCAAGCCCTTGTTCAAGGAGAGCTTAATCGCCGACAACCTCCACCTCCTCCACCACAACCGCAGCCGGCGGCTAATGTTAGGGTTGTGCCCATTGTCATTGAAGAGCCACAAACCCTAGGGAGACGTATGGATCCGGCACAAAGAGCACACCGTCCGGGTGTGAACTTAGGAGATCCCGCAACCCACAACTATGAGCTCCGCCCTCAAGTTCTACAAATGATCCGGCATAATCAATTTGGAGGGATGGAAGGAGAGTCTCCTCATCAACATTTGATGAATTATGAGATCTTGATGGAGACTCTTAGACCGCCAAGATTGGAGAGCAACAACCATAAGCTTAGGGCTTTTTCCTTCTCTCTTAAGGATAAAGCCTTGGCTTGGTATCAATCTATTCCACAAGGGCGAGTTGGTACTTGGGAGGAGATGACAACCGAGTTTTTGACTAAGTTCTTCCCACCTTCCAAGACTACCGAGTTAAGAGGGAAGATCAATGCCTTCGTGATGAAGGATAGAGAGAGTTTATTCAAGTCTTGGGAGAGGTTCAAAGATCTTCTCCTTGATTGTCCACACCATGGCATACCGAAAATTGAGCTATTGGAGATCTACTTCAAAGGACTTGATGAAGATAGCCAATTCAAGCTCCAATCTCTTTCTGGGGGGACATTTATGGAGAAGCATGTGGATGAAGCTTGGGAGTTTGTGGAGAAGCAAGCTCTAGTGATTGAGAAGTACTCCCATAGGAAGAGTGAAGGGAGAAAGGCAGGAGCATATGAGGTGAGTGAAGTCACCATGAGCAATTTCAAGCTTGACGCCATCAACAACGAGTTGAAGTCCTTGAGGGAGTTGTGTGCTACAACTTTGAAGAACCAAGCAACTCCTCAAGTGCTTCCACAAGCCAACTTGTCTTCCAAGGAGGAGGATGTGAATTATATGGGAAGGGTCAACTTCAACAATTACCAAGGCCCAAGGAGTTTTAACAACAACCGGCAATTCAACAATTACCGGCCCAACCACAACCATCCCGGATTTTCTTACTCTAACCCGGATGGAGCCTTGAACCCTTCCTCCTCCACAAGCACAACACCACCATCAAGAGCTTCACAAGAACCTCCACGCGGATTTACTCAACCCCCAAAGGATAGAACCGAAATAATGTTTGAGCAATTGCTTGGAAGGTTGAGTGGTCTTGAGAGCACGGTGACTTCAATCTCTAAAGCTCAAAAAGTTTTGGAAGCACAAGTGTTCCAAAAAGCGGGTGAAGCCCATAGAGATCCGGGAAAGCTTCCCGGAAGGACCGAAGACAACCCAAGAGGCCAAGTGTTGGCTATCACAACGAGGAGTGGGTTGAGTATGAAAGATCCTTTGCCCAAGGACAATGCTAAGGGAAAGCAAGTAGTGGTAGAAGAGGGAAAGTTGCAAGAAGATGGAGGCAAGAGCAAGGATGTAGAGCCAACCTATGTGGCACCGCCTCCATACAAGCCACCACTACCGTTCCCACAATCAAGAGCAAGAGCTCGTTTGGACAATCACTTTGGTAAGTTCCTTGAACTAATGTCCAAATTACATATTAACATTCCGTTCATGGATGCCATTTTTAGAATGCCGGCATATGGCAAGTTTTTGAAAGAAATACTCTCCAACAAAAGGAAGTTGGAGGAGTATGGGGAGATAAGAATGACCAAGAGATCCTCGGAACTGATCCAAACAATGAAGGAGGAGATGCCTCCCAAGCTAAGAGATCCGGGCTCTTTTTGTGTCCCAATTGGAGTGGGAGATGTGAAGTACGAAGCCCTTTGTGATCTTGGAGCGAGTGTAAGCATCATACCTCTTGCACTTTGCAACAAGGTTGGGCTAGGAGAGCCGAAACCGGTCAAGATGACCCTCTATATGGCGGATCGTTCTATCACTCATCCGGTTGGGATCTTAGAAGACATCCCGGTGCAACTAGGAGGATTCTATGTGCCAATTGATTTTGTAGTCTTGGACATTCCGGCGGACTATCCGGTTCCCATCATCTTAGGAAGACCCTTCCTAGCCACCTCCGGATGCCTAGTGGATTGCAAGAATGGAACTCTCTCCTTCAACATTGGAGAAGAGAACATCAAGTTCAAGTTGTCCACAATGACGAAAGGGCCAGCCCTTGATGAGGATGTCTTCAACATAGTCGAGCAAGAGGAATCTAGGGAAGTTGTGAGCTCAATCTTGATCAAGGATCCCTTGGAGAAGGTTCTTACCTTAAGTATGATGGAGGAAGGTGTTGAGGAGGCTTGCAATGAAGAGATCAAGGCCTTGGAAGCATTGGAAGAGGAGCCAAGAGTTGGATTTCAAAGCCACGAAGAGGAGTTGAGCAGCTGCAAGTTCCACGGTCGAGATTTGTGTTCCACGGCCGTCAAACTTTCTGGACAACTCCGGGAAGCAAGCTTAGCAAGAACCACGGCCGTGGAAGTTGAGCAAACCGTGATTCCAGCCGTGGTTTTCCCTGGACCAGTCCTTGATAATGGTCAAGCTTTTAGGAGCAATGAGGAGTCTTCATTTGCTTTGGATTCATCTCATCCAACCTTATTTGGATCATCTTCAACCGATAAAGGTCCTCCTTCACTTGAACTTAAACCCCTCCCCTCTCATTTGAAGTATGCATTTCTTGGTGAAAACTCTACATATCCTGTGATTGTTAATGCATGCTTGAGTGATGATGAACTTGCTAAGTTGTTGCATGAACTAAGATTGCATAGGAAAGCCATTGGCTACACTATTGATGATTTGGTTGGCATTAAGCCTTCTTTGTGCATGCATAAGATAATGATGGAAGATAACCACAAACCCTCTATTGAACATCAAAGGAGATTGAATCCTATAATGAAAGAGGTAGTCAAAAAGGAAATCATTAAGTTGCTAGATGCGGGAATTATCTACCCTATCTCAGATAGTAAGTGGGTTAGTCCCGTTCATGTAGTTCCTAAGAAGGGTGGGATGACCGTAGTAACTAATGAGAATAATGAACTAATCCCGACTAGGACGGTTACGGGGTGGAGGATGTGCATTGATTATAGGAAATTGAACATGGCCTCTAGGAAAGATCACTTCCCTCTCCCCTTCATTGACCAAATGCTAGAAAGGTTAGCTCAACACTCTCATTTTTGCTATCTAGATGGCTATAGTGGATTCTTCCAAATCCCTATCCACCCCGATGACCAAGAGAAAACAACATTTACATGTCCATGGGGTACCTTTGCATATAGGAGAATACCATTTGGGTTGTGTAATGCACCCGCCACCTTCCAAAGGTGTATGATGGCTATCTTTTCGGAATACATAGAAAATATCATGGAAGTGTTTATGGATGATTTCTCTGTTTATGGTTCTTCCTTTGATAATTGCTTGGCTAACTTGTCATTAGTATTGTAAAGATGTGAGGAGACAAATCTAGTCTTGAATTGGGAAAAATGCCACTTCATGGTAAGTGAAGGCATTGTGTTAGGACACTTGGTGTCTAACCGTGGCATTGAGGTTGATAGGGCCAAAATTGAAACGATAGAGAAGTTGCCGCCACCTACCTCGGTGAAGGGGGTAAGGAGTTTCTTAGGGCATGCCGGTTTTTACCGGAGGTTTATCCAAGATTTCTCTAAAATTTCTAAGCCTCTCACTAACCTACTAATGAAGGATGTTGATTTTGTCTTTTCCAAAGATTGTCTTGAGGCTTTTTGTAGGTTGAAGAACACCTTGATCTCCGCACCTATCATGCAACCTCCGGATTGGAGTCTACCATTTGAGATCATGTGTGATGCAAGCGATGTAGCCGTTGGGGCTGTTTTGGGGCAAAGGAAAGATGGGCGCAGTCATGCTATTTATTATGCTAGCAAGACGCTAGATGATGCCCAACTCAATTATGCTACCACCGAGAAGGAGTTGCTAGCGGTGGTGTATGCATTTGAGAAGTTCCGCTCATACCTTGTTGGAGCGAAGGTCATAGTTTATACGGATCATGCTGCGATCCGTTATCTACTTACAAAGAAGGATGCCAAACCAAGGTTGATTCGGTGGATCCTTCTTCTTCAAGAGTTTGATTTGGAAATACGGGATAAGAAGGGATCTGAGAACTCGGTGGCGGATCACCTTAGTAGACTCCCACCATTAGAGTTTGGAAGAGATGACATTCCAATTGATGACTCATTCCGAGATGAGCAATTGCAAATGGTGGAGGAATGCTTGTTCCAAGTGTCTAGAGGAAATGAGCCATGGTATGCCGACATTGTGAACTACTTAGTGTGTGAGGAAGTGCCTCCCGGATTGACATATGCACAAAGAAAGAAGTTCTTCAACAATTGTGAGGCATTACTATTGGAGTGAGCCACTCTTGTTCAACAAAGGCCCGGATGGAATGTTTAGAAGATGCATACCGGAAGATAAAGTAGAGAGTGTGATCCGGCATTGTCACTCCTTACCATGTGGAGGCCATGCTAGCTCACACAAGACGTGTGCAAAGGTATTGCAATCCGGTTTTTATTGGCCTAACTTGTTTAAAGATGTGCAAGGTTTTGTAGCGGCATGTGATGCTTGCCAAAGGACGGGCAACATCTCAAGGAGGAATGAAATGCCCTTGAACAACATCCAAGAAGTCGAAATATTTGATGTGTGGGGTGTAGACTTCATGGGACCATTCCCTTCTTCATGTGGCAATCTCTTCATCTTATTGGCGGTGGACTATGTGTCAAGATGGGTGGAGGCAATTGCCTCTCCTACAAATGATGCCAAGGTGGTGGTGCGGTTCTTCAACCGGGTGATCTTCCCTAGGTTTGGAACACCAAGGGTGATCATTAGTGATGGAGGAAAGCACTTCACCAATAGGAATTTTGGGGCGCTTTTGGCTAAGTATGGGGTGACTCACAAGGTGGCAACACCTTACCATCCCCAAACTAGTGGCCAAGTGGAGATCTCCAACCGGGAGATCAAGACCATCCTTGAGAAGACGGTGTCTAGGACTAGAAAGGATTGGGCTATGAGGCTCAATGATGCCTTATGGGCATATAGAACCGCCTTCAAGACACCGATTGGCACCACTCCTTACAAGTTGGTCTATGGCAAATCTTGCCACCTTCCGGTAGAGATGGAGCATAGAGCTTATTGGGCCATTAAGTGGCTAAATTTTGATCTCAAGGTGGTGGGAGAAAAGAGATTGCTTGAATTGAATGCCCTCGAGGAGATCCGGTTGGACGCTTATGAGAATGCCCGGATTTACAAGGAGAGAACCAAAAGATGGCATGACAAGAGGATCATCCCCAAGGAGTTGAGTGAAGGAGATCTTGTCCTTCTCTTCAACTCAAGGCTAAGGCTCTTTCCCGGAAAGCTCAAATCAAGATGGACCGGGCCATATGTGGTAAAGAAGATCTTTTCCCATGGAGCCATTGAGATAGGAGGGGAACATTGTGGGAACTTTAAGGTGAATGGGCACCGGTTGAAGAAGTATATCTCGGGAGCTCCGGTGGAGATAATTGCCCCACTTCACCTCGAGTAGACGCCCCCGAGTTTGGTCAAGCTAATGACCTTAAAGAAGCGCTTGGTGGGAGGCAACCCATTGGTAACATTTTTCCTTTCTTGATTTGCTTTTGTTTCTAGATTTTTCTATCTTTGTGTGTGTTTTGTCTACTTTGTGTGTGTGCTAGAACATTAGTGGCATTGGAGGCCTTGCTTGACATAGGAATGATGATGATGAAACCTTCATCAATTATGGGTGGAGCGGACGCGGAACTTGGATGGCTAGCGGTGCCTAGCGCAGGTCCCGAAGCTTTGATGGATGCTTAGAGCCCTCTACCATGGTTGATAGGATCATCAAACGTCAGTTCACTATTGAGCAATCCCAAATACCATAACAAACCATTTTTATATTGTGAGAACCATCTTTCACTCTCTTTACTTGTATACCACATTGGGGACAATGTGTTTCTAAGTATGGGGTGGGGTTTGCATGATCCTTTGCATGATGAGCATCTAGGATAGTTTAAAATCTTCACATGTCTTGCATTGTACATACTTAAATCGAAAATACCATAAAAATCAGAAAATTTTAAAAATTTTGTGCTTTCTAGGCTTGGATATGATCTTAATGATGAATCTTGTCTTGTGAATTGGCTATGGATGGCCTCATGTATTAGGATTAATGAACGCATATGTGGACTTGAAGTACTTCTCTTAAAATTCTATGAATGATTTGTGACCATGATGTTTGCCTAGAAAGGATTGAGTAGTGAAGATTGAAATTACATGATAGTTCTTGCATACCATCTAGGAATGAATGAGGCAATTCATCTTTCTCTACTTCTCATCTTAATCATGATTGCTTGAGCACCTCAATTGAGATAAATTTGACCTCCTTTAACCCATCCGGGAATAGGTGCATGCTAGTGTGTTGATGTGTGTGAAAAGCAAGTGTGGGGTGAAGTTGTTGATGAAAAGAATATCATGCATAAAATGCTGAATTTGTTGTGAAAGTGTAGCCAAAAATATAGGCTTAGGGACATTGGCTTAAATGACAAGTAACTCGGTACACTTCACATAATCGGGTGTTGGTGCCTTGCCAAAGTCAAATGAACCAATAGTCCTAACGAGCTTTGGTATGTGTGCCCGGTGTGGGTGCACCTCAGAAACTAAGAAAAAGCCCGAGGACGGCTAGTCACCAAGGTTTCGGCTTTTGTACACCAATGCCATTGTCTAAAAAATAAGTCAAAGAAAAAGAAAAGAAAGAAAAGATAGAGGAAAATATACATTTGAGGGAAGTTGATCGAGGACAAGATTGTGAAGTTAGTTCCATTCCCGGATTAGCATCACATAACCTAGAAATCCCCACCCAATCACTACATTTCTTAACCCTTTTATCTCACAAGACCTTATGACCTATTTGCATGTTTGTAAGACTTAGTGATTTAGATTGGATGTACTCTTGATCTTCTTGACTTCTTCATCTTTACATTTCATGCATACTTTTGAGTTAAGTACAATTGTCTTTCCATGCTTTCATTTGTTTGATGCATGATTGCTTACCCTTTGCCATGAAACATGACTTTGAAGGTGATCCAATAATAGAAGCACAAACCCAAAAAGATTTTACCATTTTTCTGCATACATAAATCATGTCATCTCTTAATCTATAGTTGGGAATTTGCTCGGGGACGAGCAAACCTTAAGTATGGGGTATTTTGATAACACGATTTATGACTTAGTTTTAGGTAATCATTTAGATAGATTTCTCACTCATTCATGCATGGTTTAGCACTAGTTCACGGCGTTTTGCACTCAATTCATGTATTTTGCCGAGATAGACGTCTACGCGGACTTGTGCGTGTTTTATAGGTATTTCGGGAGATTTAGGAGCTAAAACGATACGTTTGAGGATCGTTCATCTAGATGACACACCCTCGGACTCATTAGGACACAAGCCAAAGGCTAAGGAGGACTCATGGAGCCTTGCCAACACAAGCCATGCACCAAATCACAGCTTAATGATCCAAGGCGAAGTTTCTGCACAGAATCACGGTTCTTTGACACTCCACGGCCGTGGAATCACCCGTGGATTTTGCCAGATTCTTGTGACAGCTGTGCCACGACTCTCATGGCCAGCTCATGCAAGTTTGTTATAAAAGTGGTCCTTCATGGGCTGTGAGAGGAAATCTTGGAGCAGCTCTCCATTATCCATTATCCTCTAACAAAAATATTCTCTCAACAAGAAGTCTTTCTAGGAAGGAAAGTGTCAAAAAGGAAGAAGAAGAGCTCCATTGAAGAGGAGAAGAACACACACCATTACCACACTTGATAGTCTTGTATTGAAGAATTCCGGATTCTATTTCTAAGAGTTGTATGAATCATTGAACCTTCTTTTGGAAGGATTGTGAGTTACTCTAATTCTAATTTCAGCTTGGTTTTGTTTTAAGTTCACTTGTTCATCTCTTTTCCTTCATCATTTGCAATAGATGTTATGATTTTATGTTTGTTTGTTTCGATTTCTATTATGAACGTTGTAGGCTAAATTGATGAGGTTCTAGGGTAAGGAAAGGATGGTTATGGCTAGGGCTATGATAGGACGGACTTAGATTTACCTTTGGATGACTTGTGTGTATGAACGTAGCTGCTGTTAGAAATCATGGGTAGTTCTTGTCTGACCACGGCCGTGGTTTAGGTAGAACAAACTGTGATTTTCCCTGGCTCGATGGATCTTGTCTTAGATCTATAGAATGTTGAAATCCTAAGTGTTTGTTGAGTTTAATCTACCCTAGGGTAACCTAGTGTTAGTAACTAAGTGTTAGGAGAGACTTACCCGGTAATCCTTGCTCTTAGATTTCAAAGATAACAAACCTTAGGTAGTGGTAAGCCTAATAAGCCGCCATTGGATTAGGTGTGCTAGGATAGTTGTTTAGGACTTTCCTTTCCAAGACTTACCCGGTAAGGATAGGTTAGACCCCTAGCTAACAATCCGGTTTGTGTAGAATTCCTATCCTTAGGCTCTTAGAGACTTACCCGGTGATGAGACCTTAGGAGTGGACTAGTTAGACCATGAGACCTACCCGGTAATTGATCCCAATCTAGAAACGCTTAATCCCAGCATATCATAGTTAATCCAAGAAATGAATAGATAGCTTGAGTCCTATGCCATAACCGGAACTTCCAACCCCTAGAATCCATCTTTTCTTTCCTTGATCATTATCTTGTTTAGCTTGTTTATTTGTGTTGATTCTTAGTTTAGTTTGATTGTTTACTTTGCATGAATTGTGATCTTTGATTGATCACCAAAAACCAACTAAAAACATTTGAGATTTTCATTTCTTTATTTCTTCTTTTCTTTCAACCTAGATCTTTACTAAACTCAATCACAAATCGAATCAATTTTACCTTAGTCATTGTGTTCGACCTCGGAATACTATCCCTTCTACAAACGTCCCGTACACTGCGGGTTTCGCTAGGTAGTTAGGATTTAGTTCGAGTTATAAATTTAAAACCCATTTGCGCATCACGATCTTAGCGTAACAACACGTTCCATTTTCGCATTGCATGAAAAAGCTTTTGAAAAACCCATAAAAATCGAAAAATTTTGGAAATTTTGTGCTTCTAAGGATAGAGATGACTTCTATGATAATCACTACTTGTCATTTGAGTTTTGACGATAATCACATGCTTAAACAAATAGTGAATTGAAAAGAAATTGAATGAGTTAATTATTCCTCTTTTGCAAGTTTCATAATGTGAAGAATGTTACCTAAATCATATTGAGAAATCAAGGTTGAAATCACATGATAAGTTCTTATACTTCTTGTTGAAATGATTAAGGCAATTCAATTTTCTTTCTTCTTTCTTTGATCATTTAGCCCCTCAATGAAATAATGGCCTCCTTTACTTATCCGGGAATTTAGAGGAGTTGATATTTGGCATGTTTGATGTGGGAGGGCCATGAAAGCAAAAATTTTGCATTCAAAGAATAGAAAGAACTTATAGGTTTGGGGAAGTCAATCATGACGATGAGTAACTCGGCACCATTCACATAGCCGGGTGTTTGTGTCTTGCCAAAGTCGGATTGAGCGATATTCCTAGCGGATTATGGTATGTGCATCAAGGGTTTGAGGCATCTCGCAAAATTGAGAAACGCCAATCTCCTAGGCTTCGGTTTTTGTGCACCTCTGTCCATAACTCCAAAAGTAAAGTCGAAACATAATATGAAAAGAAGAGAGCGAAGCTCTAAGTTGAAAGTGTTGCAAAACCGAAAGAGAAAAAGAAAAGAGTTGATTATCCACTTTCCCGGATTCATGCACCACATTCCTTATAATTTCCTCTCCCTTCCGCATTCTAGACCTTACTTGGAAGACCTTAAGATCATGAGAATGCTAGATGACTTGGTGATCTAAATTGAAGTTTCTTATGATTGATTTTGATAATGTTTGAAGGTTATGATGCTTACATGGAAGTTTGATCAATTCATGAGTTTTATTTACTCTTTACTCTTTGATTATGTATATGAGAGTCTTATGAACGAATGAAGGAAGGTTTGAGAATGATATATTGACTAGGAAACACATTCATCTAAAAGACGTTTTGTTTTTGAGAGTGCATCCATATTTCATCCTAACTTGAGTTTTAAAGCTTTTGGAAGACCTTGCTTGGGGACAAGCAAGTAGCAAGTATGAGGTATTTTGTTAGCATGAAATATTGTGATATTTTAGGCACGTTTTCTAGATGTATTTCATCCATATTAGTGTTCATAGATGAAGCATTGAAGCAATTGTGAGCTAGTTTATCTATATTGTCGATATAGAGGTCTACATAAGCTTTGTGTTGATTGTAGGCGAATAAGAGCTAAAACCAAACGAATTAAGAGAGAATGGAGATGGATTGAGCATATCGAAGGATTGAGGACACCACAAAGGAGCTAAGGAAGATGCTAGGATGAAGAATGGCACAAAACAAAGGGAAATTACGAGCAACCTATGCTTCCACGCTCTAAATTACGGCCGTAATGGAGTCCATGCTCTAAACTACGGCCGTGGAACTTGGCAACATGAGCGTGGAGCATTCCAGAGAGTTACACGGTATAAAGTACGGTCGTGGAATTTTTGAAGCACCGTAAGCCAATTCCATGCTCTAAACCACGGGCGTGGAATCCCATATAACCGTGATTTATGCAATCTTTTGACGAATAAAATATAGACACATTGTCTAAGTACATAGGCTAGACACTTATTCTATCTTCCCCTATAAAAGGACTGAAGGAGGGAGATTTCGTCACCTTCGCTTACGCTTACTTGCACGTGCCTAGGGTTCCAGTTGGACGTGCGGAGATTGCAATTTTGCAACGGAGATTTGCAAAGGCTTAGAGATTTGGAAGTTACGCTTTGTCCTTAGGTTTGATTAGAAGATGGATTGATATCCCGCTCTTCGTTCTTATAAAGGATTGTGATTGGTTTGTGTTATTCCGAATCTGATATACATCATTACGTTTGTTGTGAATTTGAGATTGATTTGAAGTTATTGAAGGTTTTCGAAGGTTTTCATCTTCCATATTTCTTAATCTTGAATTTGATATCATAATGACTGTTGTTGGCTAAAACCCTTTAGCAACTCTAAGGTGAAGGGTTAATAGTTGTGGCTTAGATGATGATAGATCGATCGTAAACAGATTGGACCCTGAGAGTTAGAGAGATTCACCGACGAGCCAAAATCACGGCCTGTTCTTGAGGTTCCACGGCCGTGGAACTCAAGATCCACCCGTAATTTTCCCTAGTTTACGAATATTGCTTTTACTTTAATCCAAAGTTAAAGATTACCTTTAACTTAGTCTTGGCTTGCCTTTTCTAGGTAGTAGTGAAGCCTCAACAACCTCTACTTCGATTTCGAGAGTCACAACCTTAATCGGTTTAGTTAGTCTTGATCCTTGGGTTACAAGTTTGGGTATTTGATATTAATTTTTGTCTTTAGATCCTTTCTATACTGAAGCCTCAACAACCTTTATAGAGAGTGCCTTTAGATAAGTTATATAAAGCCTTGGAACTTCACCGTACATTGCTTTACCTTAGTATACCTTTGTAACTCTTAACTCTATCCTTAGTTCTTTAGTATATCTTGAATCGATTGCCACAATTAGATACCTGGATCTTTAGGGTTGCTGTTTTCCCAATATTTGCAAAGCTCATACATTTACTTGCTTGACGATCTATGATTGGATTTAACCCCCCAAATCCCTATATTCGATACTCTGGAATTCTTGCTTTACTACGCCGATCCGTATACTGCGGGTTCGCTTGCTTGATTCTAGTTTTATAAATTTAAGACTTATTTGCACGCACGCTAAGTGGCGAACAAGTTTTTGGCGCCGTTGCCGGGAATTTGGTTTAGGCCGAATTCGGTTATCGGTTGTCAAGTTTGGGAGCTCTTCCCTTGTTATTTGATATCTCTTTCAAGTGTATGAGCAGGTGTAGGAACAACGAAGACCTCTTACCTCTCGATCCAGAGCTTGAGAGGACTTTGAGGAGAAAGCTCAAGGACAGAATGATGGCTGAAGAAAGAGAAGCCCGATCCCATGTTGGAAACAATTTTGGGCAAGCTTCAAGGATTGGAGACTCGCATCATCAAGGTAGATGATCACATAACTAAGGTTGATAAAGCCCAAAAGGTTTTAGAAAACCAAATGTTTAGCCATGCGGAGGAAGTTCCTAGGAATCAAGGAAAACTTCCAGGAAAGACGGAGGACAACCCAAAAGGAAGGGTGATGGCAATCACAACTAGGAGCGGAGTAACAACTACCGACCCGCAACCTAAGTTTGTAGAAGTTTCCGTTGAGAAGGAGAAAGAAAAGGGGAAGGAGAAGAAAGATGTCTACGTTCCGCCTCCAGCTTTCAAACCTCCCCTACCATTCCTTCAATCTAGAGCAAGAGCGCGTCTGGACAAGCAATTCGGTAAGTTTATTGAACTCATGAGCAAACTGCATATTAATATACCTTTCATTGATGCAATTGTACGTATGCCAGCTTATGGAAAGTTCCTAAAGGAAATCGTCTCTAACAAAAGCTGAAGGATCCGGGGTCATGTTGTGTTCCCATAGGAGTGGGAGATGTCACATATGATGCATTATGTGATTTAGGAGCGAGCATGAGCATCATTCCGCTTACCTTATGCAGGAAGATCGGTTTAGGCGAACCTAAACCGGTGAACATGACGTTATACATGGCGGATCGATCTATAACTCGTCCCGTCGGTATAGTTGAGGACGTCCCGGTCAAGCTTGGTAAGTTCTATGTTCCTATAGACTTTGTTGTGCTTGACATTTGATAACACGATTTATAACGTAGTTTTAGGTGTTCATTTAGATAGAATTATCGCTCATTCATGCATGATCTAGCATTGGTTCAAGACGTTTTGCACCCAATTCACGTATTTTGTCAAGATAGACGTCTACACGGACTTGTGCGCGTTTTGTAGGTATTTCGGGAAGTTTAGGAGCTTAAACGGTGCGTTTGAGGATCGTCCATCTAGATGACAGACCCTCGGACACATTAGGATACAAGCCAAGGGCTGAGGAGGACTCATGGAGCCTTACCAACACTAGCCATGCACCAAATCACAGCTTAATGATCCAAGGCAAAGTTTTTGTATAAAATCACGGTTCTCTGACGAACCACGGCCGTGGAAATGACCGTGGATTTTGCCAGATTCTCGTGACAGCTGTGCCACGACTCTCATGGCCAGCTCATGCAAGATTTGTTATAAAGGTGGTCCTTCATGGGTTGTTTGAGGCAGCTGGGTAGTTTTGGGAGCAGCTCATCCATTATCCATTTCTCTCTAACAAATATATTCTCAAAAACAAGAAGTTTTTCTAGGAAGGAAAGTGTCAAAGAGAAGAAGAAGAGCTCCATTGAAGAGGAGGAGAAGAACACACACCATAGCTTTCTTGTATTTCGGATTTTGTTTTCTAGAGATTGTATGAATCTTTGAACCTTCTTTGGAAGGGTTGTAAGTGGCTCTATTCTAATCTTCAGCTTAGTTTTGAATTAAGTTCACTTGTTCATCTCTGTTCTTTCATTATCTTGCAATGGATGTTTTGATTTTATGTTTGTTTGTCTCGATTTCCATTATGAATGTTGTAGGCTAAATTGATGTGGTTCTAGGGTAAGGAAAGGATGGTTATGGCTAGAACTATGATAGGACGGACTGAGATTTACCTTTGGATGACTTTTGCTTATGAACGTAGTTCCTGTTAGAAATCACGGGTAGTTCTTGAAGAACCACGGCCGTGGTTTCGGTAGAACAAACCGTGATTCTCCCTGGTTCGAAGGACCTTGCCTTAGACCCATAAAATGTTGAAACCCTAAGTGTTTGTTGAGTTTAACCTACCCTAGGGTGACCTAGTGTAGTGACTAAGTGTTAGGAGAGACTTACCCGGTAATCCTTGCCCTTAAAATCTAAAATAGCAAACCTTAGGTAGTGGTGAGCCTAATAAGCCGCCATTGGATTAGATATGCTAGGATAGTTGCTTAGGACTTCCCTTTACAAGACTTACCCGGTAAGGATAGGTTAGATCCCTAATTAACAATCCGGTTTGTGTAGAATTCCTATCCTTAGGTTCTTAGAGACTTACCCGGTAATGAGACCTTAGGTGTGGACTAGTTGGACCATGAGACCTACCAGGTAAGTGATCCCAAATTAGATACACTTAGTCCCAACATATCATAGTTAATCCAAAGAATGAATAGATAACTTGAGTTCTATGCCATAACCGGAACTTCCGACCCCTAGAATCCGTCTTTTCTTTACTTGATCATTATCTCGTTTGGTTTGTTCATTTGTGCTGATTTTTAGCTTAGTTTGATTGTTTACCTTGCATGAATTGTGATCTTTGATTGATCACCAAAAACCGACCAAAAACAATTGAGATTTTCATTTCTTTGTTTCCTCCTTTTCTAACCTTAGACCTTCACTAAACTTAATCACAAAACCGAATCAATTTCACCTTAGTCTTTGTGTTCGACCTCGGAATACTATCCATACTACAAACGTCCCGTACACTGCGGGTGCGCTAGAAGTTAGGATAAATATAACGAGTATAAATTTAAGGCTTATTGCGTGCACACTTTTTAGCGTAACAAGTTTTTGGCGCCGTTGCCGGGGATTAGGTCTAGATTGAGTCTATTTTGAGATTGTTCCTAGTGTAGATCTTTCTTGTCGCTTTTGATCTCTCTTTGGTTTGTGTCTTTGCTTTTCAGGACATCTATTACTCTTTAAGTGTATGCGAAGATCTCGTGGTAAGGATTTAGCTCCATTCGATCCTGAACCGGAGAAAACCCTTCGATCTAGATTCAAGAACATCCGAAAAGAGAAAGAGATGGCCGGTAGAAATCTTCAAGCTGAGTTGGATGAAGCCTTAGAGCAAATAAGGCTAAGAGATGAGCTCTTGGAGGAAGAAAGGAGACTTGCCAATGAGAGGCAAGAGGAAACTAGGAGGGAGATTGAAGAGATTAGGCAAGCCCTAGTTCAAGGAGAGCTTAATCGCCGACAACCTCCACCTCCTCCACCACAACCGCAGCCGGCGGCCAATGTTAGGGTTGTTCCCATTGCTATCGAGGAGCCACAAACCCTAGGGAGACGTATGGATCCGGCACAAAGAGCACACCGACCGGGTGTGAATCTAGGAGATCCCGTAACCCACAACTATGAGCTCTGCCCTCAAGTTCTACAAATGATCCGGCACAATCAATTTGGAGGGATGGAAGGAGAGTCTCCTCACCAACATTTGATGAACTACGAGATTTTGATGGAGACTCTTAGGCCACCAAGATTAGAGAGCAACAACCATAAGCTTAGGGCGTTTTCCTTCTCTCTTAAGGATAAAGCCTTGGCTTGGTATCAATCTATTCCACAAGGGCGAGTTGGTACTTGAGAGGAGATGACAACCGAGTTCTTGACCAAGTTCTTCCTACCTTCCAAGACCACCGAATTAAGAGGGAAGATCAATGCCTTCGTGATGAGGGATAGAGAAAGTTTGTTCAAGTCTTGGGAGAGATTCAAAGACCTTCTCCTAGATTGTCCACACCATGGCATACCGAAAATTGAGCTATTGGAGATCTATTTCAAGGGACTTGATGAAGATAGCCAATTCAAGCTTCAATCTCTTTCCGGTGGGACATTTATGGAGAAACATGTAGATGATGCTTGGGAGTTTGTGGAGAAGCAAGCTCTAGTGATTGAGAAGTACTCTCATAGGAAGAGTGAAGGAAGAAAGGCGGGAGCATATGAGGTGAGCGAGGTCACCATGAGCAATTTCAAGCTTGACTCCATCAACAACGAGTTGAAATCCTTAAGAGAGTTGTGTACTACAACCTTGAAGAGCCAAGCAACTCCTCAAGTACTTCCACAAGCTAACTTGTCTTCCAAGGAGGAAGATGTGAATTATATGGGAAGGGGTAACTTCAACAATTACCAAGGCCCAAGAAATTTCAACAACAACCGGCAATTCAACAATTACCGGCCCAACCACAACCATCCCGGATTTTCTTACTCTAACCCGGATGGAGCCTTGAACCCTCCCGCCTCCACAAGCACAACTCCACCACAAAGAGCTTCACAAGAACCTCCACCCGGTTTTTCTCAACCTTCAAAGGATAGGACCGAAGTCATGTTTGAACAATTGCTAGGAAGATTGAGTGGACTTGAGAGCACCGTGACTTCAATTTCTAAAGATCAAAAGGTCTTGAAAGCACAAGTCTTTCAAAAGGCGGGTGAAGCACATAGAGATCCGGGAAAGCTTCCCGGAAGAACCGAAGACAACCCAAGAGGCCAAGTGTTGGCTATCACAACAAGGAGTGGGTTGAATATGAAGGATCCTTTGCCCAAGGACCAAGCTAAGGGAAAGCAAGTAGTGGTAGAAGAGGGAAGAAAGCAAGAAGATGGAGGCAAGAGCAAAGATGTAGAGCCAACCTATGTGGCACCGCCTCCATACAAGCCACCACTACCATTCCCACAATCAAGAGCAAGAGCTCGTTTAGACAATCACTTTGGTAAGTTCCTTGAACTAATGTCCAAGTTACATATTAACATTCCGTTCATGGATGCCATTTAGGAATGCCGGCATATGGCAAGTTTTTGAAGGAAATACTCTCCAACAAAAGGAAGTTGGAGGAGTATGGGGAGATAAGGATGACCAAGAGATCGTCGGAATTGATCCAAACCATGAAGGAAGAGATGCCTCCCAAGTTAAGGGATCCGGGCTCTTTTTGCGTCCCAATAGGAGTGGGAGATGTGAAGTACGAGGCCCTTTGTGATCTTGGGGCGAGTGTAAGCATTATACCGCTTGCACTTAGCAACAAGGTCGGGCAAGGAGAGCCAAAGCCGGTCAAGATGACCCTCTATATGGCGGACCGTTCTATCACTCATCCGGTTGGGATTCTAGAGGACATTCCGGTGCAGCTAGGAGGATTCTACGTGCCTATTGATTTTGTAGTGTTGGACATTCCGGCGGATTATCCGGTTCCTATCATCTTAGGAAGACCTTTCCTAGCCACTTCCGGATGTTTAGTGGATTGCAAGAACGGGACTCTCTCCTTCAACATCGGGGAAGAGAACATCAAGTTCAAGCTGTCCACAATGATGAAAGGGCCAACCCTTGATGAAGATATCTTCAACATAGTCGAGCATGAAGAATCTAGGGAAGTTGTGAGCTCGATCTTGATCAAGGACCCCTTGGAGAAGGTTCTTACCTTAAGCATGATGGAGGAAGGTGTTGAAGAGGCCTGCAATGAAGAGATCAAGGCCTTGGAAGCCTTGGAAGAGGAGCCAAGAGTTGGATTTGAAAGCCACGAAGAAGTGGTGAACAGCTGCAAGTTCCACGGTCGAGATTTATGTTCCACGGCCGTCAAACTTTCTGGACAACTCCGAGAAGCAAGCTTGGCAAGAACCACGGCCGTGGAAGATGAGCAACCCGTGTTTCCAACCGTGGTTTTCCCTGAATCAGCTCTTGATGATGATCAAGCTTCTAGGAGCCTTGTAGGATCTTCATTTGCCTTGGAATCATCTCATCCAACCTTATTTGGATCAACTTCAACCGATAGAGGTCCTCCCTCACTTGACCTTAAACCCCTTCCCTCTCATTTAAAGTATGCATTTCTTGGTGATAATTCTACATATCCTGTGATTGTTAATGCATGCTTGAGTGATGATGAACTTGCTAAATTGCTGCATGAACTAAGATTACATAGGAAAGCCATTGGTTATACTATTGATGATTTGGTTGGCATTAAGCCATCTTTGTGCATGCATAAGATAATGATGGAAGATAAACACAAACCCTCTATTGAACATCAAAGGAGATTGAATCCTATAATGAAAGAGGTGGTCAAAAAGGAAATCATTAAGTTGCTAGATGCGGGAATTATCTACCCTATCTCGGATAGTAAGTGGGTTAGCCCCGTTCATGTAGTGCCTAAGAAGGGTGGAATGACGGTAGTAACTAATGAGAACAATGAACTAATACCGACTAGGACGGTTACGGGGTGGAGGATGTGCATTGATTATAGGAAATTGAACATGGCCTCTAGGAAAGATCACTTCCCCCTCCCCTTCATTGACCAAATGCTAGAAAGGTTAGCTCAACACTCTCATTTTTGCTCTCTAGATGGATATAGTGGATTCTTCCAAATCCCTATCCACCCCGATGACCAAGAGAAAACGACTTTTACATGTCCATGGGGTACCTTTGCATATAGGAGAATGCCATTTGGGTTGTGTAATGCACCCGCCACCTTCCAAAGGTGTATCATGGCCATCTTTTCGGAATACATAGAAAACATCATGGAAGTGTTCATGGATGATTTCTCTGTTTATAGTTCTTCTTTCGATGATTGCTTGGCTAACTTGTCATTAGTGTTGCAAAGATGTGAGGAGACAAATCTTGTCTTAAATTGGGAAAAATGCCACTTCATGGTAAGTGAAGGGATTGTGTTAGGACACTTGGTGTCTAACCGTGGCATTGAGGTTGATAGGGCTAAGATTGAAACGATAGAGAAGTTGCCACCACCTACCTCGGTGAAGGGGGTAAGGAGTTTCTTAGGGCATGCCGGTTTTTACCGGAGGTTTATTCAAGACTTCTCTAAAATTTCTAAGCCTCTTACTAACCTACTAATGAAAGATGTTGATTTTGTCTTTTCCAAGGATTGGCTTGAAGCTTTTTGTAGATTGAAGAACGCCTTGATCTCCGCACCTATCATGCAACCTCCGGATTGGAGTCTACCATTTGAGATCATGTGCGATGCAAGGGATGTGGCCGTTGGGGCCGTTTTATGGCAAAGGAAAGAAGGGCGCACTCATGCTATTTACTATGCTAGCAAGACGCTAGATGATGCCCAACTCAACTATGCTACCACCGAGAAAGAGTTGTTGGCGGTGGTGTATGCATTTGAGAAGTTCCGCTCATACCTTGTTGGGGCAAAGGTCATAGTTTATACGGATCATGCGGCGATCCGTTATCTACTTACAGAGAAGGAAGCCAAACCAAGGTTGATTCGGTGGATCCTTCTTCTTCAAGAGTTTGATTTGGAGATACGAGATAAGAAGGGATCCGAGAACTCCGTGGCGGATCACCTTAGTAGACTCCCACCATTGGAGCTTGGGAAAGACAACATCCCGATAGATGATTCATTCCGGGATGAACAATTGCAAATGGTGGAGGAATACTTTTTACAAGTGGCTAGAGGAAGTGAGCCGTGGTACGCCGACATCGTGAACTACTTAGTGTGTGAGGAAGTGCCTCCCGGATTTACATATGCACAAAGGAAGAAGTTCTTCAACGATGTAAGGCATTACTATTGGAGTGAGCCACTTCTATTCAAGAGAGGCCCGGATGGGGTGCTTAGAAGATGCATACCGGAGGATGAAGTGGAGAGTGTGATCCGGCATTGCCACTCCTTACCATGCGGAGGCCATGCTAGCTCACACAAGACGTGTGCAAAGGTATTGCAATCCGGTTTTTATTGGCCTAACTTGTTTAGAGATGTGCAAGGTTTTGTAGCGGCATGTGATGCTTGCCAAAGGACGGGCAACATCTCAAGGAGGAATGAAATGCCTTTGAATAACATCCAAGAAGTTGAGATTTTTGATGTGTGGGGTGTAGACTTCATGGGACCATTCCCTTCTTCATGTGGCAATCTCTACATCCTATTGGCGGTGGACTATGTGTCAAGATGGGTAGAGGCGATCGCCTCTCCTACGAATGATGCCAAGGTGGTAGTGCGATTCTTCAACCGGGTGATCTTCCCTAGGTTTGGAACACCAAGGGTAATCATTAGTGATGGAGGGAAGCACTTCACAAATAGGAACTTTGGAGCACTTTTGGCAAAGTATGGGGTGACTCATAAGGTGGCAACACCTTACCATCCCCAAACTAGTGGTCAAGTGGAGATCTCCAACCGAGAGATCAAGGCCATCCTCGAGAAGACGGTGTCTAGGACAAGGAAGGATTGGGCTATGAAGCTCAATGACGCACTATGGGCATATAGAACCGCCTTCAAGACACCAATGGGAACCACTCCCTACAAGTTGGTCTATGGCAAGTCTTGCCATCTTCCGGTGGAAATGGAGCATAGAGCTTATTGGGCCATTAAGTGGCTAAATTTTGACCTCAAGGAAGCGGGAGAAAAGAGGTTGCTTGATATAAACGCCCTTGAGGAGCTCCGGTTGGAAGCTTATGAGAATGCCCGGATCTACAAGGAGAGAACCAAAAGGTGGCATGACAAGAGGATCATTCCAAAGGAGTTGAGTGAAGGAGATCTTGTCCTTCTCTTCAACTCAAGGCTAAGGCTCTTTCCCGGAAAGCTCAAATCAAGATGGACCGGGCCATATGTGGTGAAGAAGATCTTTCCCCATGGAGCTATTGAAATAGGAGGGGAGCATTGTGGAAATTTCAAAGTGAATGGGCATCGCTTGAAGAAGTATATTCCGGGAGCCCCGGTAGACATGATTGCCCCACTTCACCTCGAATAGACGCTCCCGAGTTTGGTCAAGCTAATGACCTTAAAGAAGCGCTTGGTGGGAGGCAACCCATTGGTAACATTTTTTCCTTTTCTTTTTTTATTTTTGCTTAGATTTTTCTGTTTTTGTGTGCTTTGTGTGTGTTTTGTCTACTTTCGTGTGTGTGCTAGAGCATTAGTAGCATTGGAAGCCTTTCTTGGCAATGAAAATGATGATGATGAAACCCTCACCAATTATGGGTGGAGCGGACGCGGAACTTGGAAGGCTAGCGGTGCCTAGCACGGGTTCCGAAGCTTTGAAGGATGCTTAGAGCTCTCTACCATGGTTGAAAGGATCATCCAACATCAATTCACTTGAGAATTCCCAAATACCATAACAAACAATTTTACATTGTGAGAACCTTCTTTCACTCTCTCTACTTCATTTACAAATTGGGGACAATGTATTTCTAAGTATGGGGTGGGGTTCGCATGACCCCTTGCATGATGAGCATCTAGGATAGGTTAATATTTGCACACGTCTTGCATTGTACATACTTAAAACGAAAATCCCATAAAAATCAGAAAATTTAAAAGTTTTTGTGCTTTCTAGGCTTGGATGTGATCCTAATGATGAAACTTGTCTTGTGATTGGCTATGGATGGCCTTATGTGTTGAATTGATAAATGCATATGTGGACTTGAACTACTTCTCTTAAATTCTATAAATGACTTGTGATCATGATGATTGCCTAGAATGGATTGAGTATTGAAAGTCGAAATTATATGATAGTTCTTGCATACCATCTAGGAATGAATGAGGCATTTCATCTTTCTCTACTTCTCATCTTGATCATGATTGCTTGAGCACCTCAATTGATATAAAATCGACCTCCTTTAAACCCATCCGGGAATAGGAGCATGCTAGTGTGTTGAAATGTGTGAAAAGCAAGTGCGGGGTGAAGATGTAATGAAAAGAATGTCGTGAATAAAATGCTGAAATTATTGTGGAAGTGTAGCCAAAATATAGGTTTGGGGGCGTTGGTTTAAATGACAAGTAACTCGGTACACTTCACATAATCGGGTGTTGGTGCCTTGCCAAAGTCAAATGAACCAATAGCCCTAACGAGCTTTGGTATGTGTGCCCGGTGTGGATGCACCTCGAAAAAGAGAAAAAGCCCGAGGATGGCTAATCACCGAGGTTTCGGCTATTGTACACCAATGCCATTGTCTCAAAAATGAGTTAAAGAAAAAGAAAAGAAAGCAAGATAGGGAAAAATATACACTTGAGGGAAGTTGATCGAGGACAAGGATATGGAGTTAGTTCCATTCGCGGATTAGCATCACATAACCTAAAGAATTCCCTGCCCAATTGCAACGTTTCTTGGCCTTTTATGTCACAAGCCCTTATGTCCTACTTGCATGTTTGTAAGACTTAGTAATCTAGATTGGATATACTCTTGATCTTCTTGACCTCTTCATCCTCACATCTCATGCATGCTTTTGAGTTAAGTACAATTGTCTTTCCATGCCCTTATTGTTTGATACATAATTGCTTATCCAATTGCCATTGATCATGACTATGAAGGTGATCCAATAGTAGAAGCACAAAACCCAAAAAGATTTTGCCATTTTTCTGCATACATAAATCATGTCATCTCTTAGTCTATAGTTGGGAATTTGCTCGGGACGAGCAAACCTTAAGTATGGGGTATTTTGATAACACGATTTATAACGTAGTTTTAGGTGTTCATTTAGATAGAACTCTCGCTCATTCATGCATGATCTAGCATTGGTTCAAGACGTTTTGCACCCAATTCACGTATTTTGTCAAGATAGACGTCTACACGGACTTGTGCGCGTTTTGTAGGTATTTCGGGAAGTTTAGGAGCTTAAAGGGTGCGTTTGAGGATCGTCCAACTAGATGACAGACCCTCGGACACATTAGGACACAAGCCAAGGGCTGAGGAGGACTCATGGAGCCTTACCAACACTAGCCATGCACCAAATCACAGCTTAATGATCCAAGGCGAAGTTTCTGTATAAAATCACGGTTCTCTGACGAACCACGGCCGTGGAAATGACGGTGGATTTTGCCAGATTCTCGTGACAGCTGTGCCACGACTCTCATGGCCAGCTCATGCAAGATTTGTTATAAAGGTGGTCCTTCATGGGTTGTTTGAGGCAACTGGGTAGTTTTGGGAGCAGCTCATCCATTATCCATTTCTCTCTAACAAATATATTCTCAAAAACAAGAAGTTTTTCTTGGAAGTAAAGTGTCAAAGAGAAGAAGAAGAGCTCCATTGAAGAGGAGGAGAAGAACACACACCATAGCTTTCTTGTATTTCGGATTTCGTTTTCTAGAGATTGTATGAATCTTTGAACCTTCTTTGGAAGGGTTGTAAGTGGCTCTATTTTAATTTTCAGCTTAGTTTTGAATTAAGTTCACTTGTTCATCTCTCTTCTTTCATTATCTTGCAATGGATGTTTTGATTTTATGTTTGTTTGTCTCGATTTCAATTATGAATGTTGTAGGCTAAATTGATGTGGTTCTAGGGTAAGGAAAGGATGGTTATGGCTAGAACTATGATAGGACGGACTCAGATTTACCTTTGGATGACTTTTGCTTATGAACGTAGTTCTTGTTAGAAATCACGGGTAGTTCTTGAAGAACCACGGCCGTGGTTTCGGTAGAACAAACCGTGATTCTCCCTGGTTTGAAGGACCTTGCCTTAGACCCATAAAATGTTGAAACCCTAAGTGTTTGTTGAGTTTAACCTACCCTAGGGTGACCTAGTGTAGTGACTAAGTGTTAGGAGAGACTTACCCGGTAATCCTTGCCCTTAGAATCTAAAATAGCAAACCTTAGGTAGTGGTGAGCCTAATAAGCCGCCATTGGATTAGATGTGCTAGGATAGTTGCTTAGGACTTCCCTTTCCAAGACTTACCCGGTAAGGATAGGTTAGATCTCTAATTAACAATCCGGTTTGTGTAGAATTCCTATCCTTAGGTTCTTAGAGACTTACCCGGTAATGAGACCTTAGGTGTGGACTAGTTGGACCATGAGACCTACCCGGTAATTGATCCCAAATTAGATACACTTAGTCCCAACATATCATAGTTAATCCAAAGAATGAATAGATAACTTGAGTTCTATGCCATAACCGGAACTTCCGACCCCTAGAATCCGTCTTTTCTTTACTTGATCATTATCTTGTTTGGTTTGTTCATTTGTGCTGATTTTTAGCTTAGTTTGATTGTTTACCTTGCATGAATTGTGATCTTTGATTGATCACCAAAAACCGACCAAAAACAATTGAGATTTTCATTTCTTTGTTTCCTCCTTTTCTAACCTTAGACCTTCACTAAACTTAATCACAAAACCGAATCAATTTCACCTTAGTCTTTGTGTTCGACCTCGGAATACTATCCATACTACAAACGTCCCGTACACTGCGGGTGCGCTAGAAGTTAGGATAAATATAACGAGTATAAATTTAAGGCTTATTGCGTGCACACTTTTTAGCGTAACAACATTCTTGCAGATAATCCGGTCCCGATCATACTCGGAAGACCGTTTCTTGCAACATCCGGTTGCATAGTTGATTGTAAGAATGCTAGACTCGCCTTCGACATAGGAGAAGAAAATGTAGAGTTCGTTCTCTCTACTCTGGTGAAAGAGTCAGTTTTCGATGAGGATATATTCAACATCCATGACGAAGAGCTATCTAGAGAAGAGGTAAGTTCGATTCTCTTCAAAGACCCCTTACAAAAAGTTATTTCTATGAGCATTATGGATGTAGGGGAAGAAGAGAAATGTAATGAGGAAGTAGAAGCTTTTGAAAAGCAAAAAGAAGTGTATGAAGAAGGATATGAGAAACTCTACGATGGGTCAGAAAACGTCAGAAATCACGGCCAGTCGTGCTATTCCACGGCCGTGGAATCTACCAACATGACCGTAATCAGCTATTCAGAGGACTCCAGTAAGTTACACGGCCAAAACCACGGCCGTGGAACAAACAGAGGTCCCGTAATTGACTTCCACGCCCAAAACCACGGCCGTGGAAGGAACAGACTAGCCGTAATTTTGGGTGAATCTGAAGGAGATTGTGTCTTCTCCACCACTTCTCTTGACTCTTCTCCATCACCCTCTACATCATTAGACACTTCTAAGGAAACATCGGATACTCCTCAAGAGACATTAGAGACTCCGGTAGTGATGGAATTGAAGCCACTTCCTACACATCTAAGGTACGCATTTCTAGGACCTAATTCTACCTTTCCGGTAATTGTTAGTTCCGATTTGAGTATTGATGAACATAGTAAGCTCATGGTTGTTCTTAAGAAACATAGGAAAGCCTTAGGGTACACTATATAGGATCTAGTAGGAATCAAGCCTTCACTATGCATGCATAAGATTCTAATGGAAGAAGACTTTAGAACTTCGCGACAACCTCAAAGGCGGTTAAATCCGACCATGAAGGAGGTTGTCAAGAAGGAAATTCGTGAACTACTTGATGCAGGTATCATCTACCCTATCTCCGATAGCAAGTGGGTGAGTCCCGTACAAGTGGTTCCAAAGAAGGGAGGAATGACGGTCATCACCAATAAAAACAATGAACTCATTCCCACACGAACCGTAACCGGATGGAGGATGTGCATAGATTACCGGAAGCTAAACAACGCAACAAGGAAGGATCACTTCCCACTACCCTTCATCGACCAAATGCTTGAGAGGTTAGCACAACACTCACACTTTTGCTATCTTGACGGTTATAGTGGTTTCTTTCAGATCCCGATACATCCGGATGATCAAGAGAAGACCACATTCACGTGTCCGTGGGGAACGTTTGTGTATAGGAGGATGCCATTTGGGCTTTGCAACGCCCCAGCCACTTTTCAAAGGTGCATGATGGCCATCTTCTCGGAATATATAGAGGAAATCATGGAGGTTTTTATGGATGACTTCTCCGTTTATGGTTCCTCTTTTGACAATTGTCTTTCTAACCTTGCTTGTGTTACAAAGGTGTGAAGACACTAACCTAGTTCTTAATTGGGAAAAGTGTCAATTTATGGTGAAAGAGGGCATTGTATTAGGACACTTAATCTCTAGTAGAGAGATTGAGGTGGATAAAGCTAAGATAGAGACAATAGAAAAGCTTCCTCCCCCAACTTCGGTGAAAGGGATAAGAAGTTTTCTAGGACACGCTGGATTCTATAGGCGTTTCATTAAGGATTTTTCCAAGATATCAAAACCGCTCACTAATTTATTAATGAAGGATGCAATTTTTGATTTCTCGCAGGAATGATTAGAGGCGTTTAATATGATTCGGGAAGCTCTAGTCTCAGCCCCGATTATCCAACCTCCGGATTGGAATCTTCCCTTTGAGGTTATGTGTGACGCAAGTGACGTAGCAATAGGGGCTGTGCTTGGGCAAAGAAAGGAAGGACGAACCCATGCGATTTACTACGCTAGCAAGACGTTAGATGAAGAGCATCTCAACTACGCCACTACCGAAAATGAATTTTTAGCAATTGTATATGCATTTGAAAAGTTTCGCTCTTATCTTGTAGGTGCTAAGGTGATTGTGTACACGGATCATGTTGCGATCCAGTATTTTCTTGCGAAGAAGGATGCGAAACCAAGGCTGATTAGATGGATTCTTCTCCTACAAGAATTCGATCTAGAGATCCGTGACAAGAAGGGTTCGGAAAATTCTGTTGCGGATCATTTGAGTCGTCTACCACATCTAGAAGACGACCATCTACCTATAGATGACTCCTTTCCGGACGAGCATTTACACATCATAGAGGAGTGCATCGACGTGATCACCAAAGGTAACGAACCATGGTTTGCTGATTTTGTTAACTATTTGGTTTGCCAGAAATTACCACCCGGATTATCCTACGCACAAAGAAAGAAGTTCTTTAAGGATGTTCGGGAATACTTTCGGAACAAACCTCTCCTCTTTAAGAGAGGTCCGGATGGCATCATTCGGCGATGTGTACCGGAGGATGAGATGCAAAGTGTCATCCATCATTGTCATTCACTACCTTGTGGAGGACCCGCAAGTTCGAACAAGACTAGCGCTAAGGTATTGTAATCTGGATTCTTTTGGCCAACTTTGTTTAAAGATGTGCAAACCTTTGTTTCCTACTGCGATGCTTGTCAAAGAACAGGGAACATATCTAGGAGGAACGAGATGCCTCTTAACAACATCCAAGAGGTGGAGATCTTTGACGTTTGGGGAGTAGACTTCATGGGACCTTTCCCATCATCTTGTGGAAACCAATACATACTTTTAGCGGTGGATTATGTTTTGAGATGGGTTGAAGCAATTGCCTCTCCCACCAATGATGCCATGGTAGTAGTTAAGTTCTTTAACAAGACCATCTTCCCACGATTTGGGACACCACGGACTATCATTAGTGATGGAGGTTCTCACTATATTGCCTGACGTTTCGAAGCTCTTTTAGCTAAGTATGGGGTGACTCACAAGATCGCCACCCCTTATCATCCACAAACTAGTGGACAAGTGGAGATCTCAAACCGGGAGATTAAAGGGATCCTATAGAAAACGGTTTCAAGGACAAGGTAAGATTGGTCTTTGAAGCTAGATGACACATTATGGGCATACCGGATTGCATATAAGACTCCCATCGGAACAACACCATATAACCTTGTGTGTGGGAAGTCTTGCCACTTACCGGTAGAGTTGGAGCACAAGGCGTATTGGGCAATAAAGTGGTTGAACTTCAGCATGAAGGAAGCGGGAGAGAAGCGTCTCTTAGACCTTAATGAGCTTGAAGAACTTCGCTTGAACGCCTACGAAAACGCCAAGATCTATAAAGAAAGAGCGAAGCGTTGACATGATAAGCATATCATCCCAAAGGACTTCAAAGAAGGAGATCACGTTCTCCTCTTCAATTCAAGGCTTCGTCTCTTTCCAGGTAAGCTTAAATCTCGTTGGACTGGACCTTTTCTAATCAAACGTGTTTTTCCCCATGGTACAATTGAAGTATGGGGTGAAAAGGGCGGAAGCTTTAAGGTGAACGGTCAACGACTCAAGAAGTATTCACCGGAACTCCAAGCTGAAGAGTTCGCACCCACCGTACTCGAATAAGTGCGAATATGGTCTAGCTACGGACCTTAAACAAGCGCTTCTTGGGAGGTAACCCAAGGTATTGCACTTACGTTTTTGTTTTTGATTCATAGATTAGAATAGTGTAGACGTTTTTGTTTTGTTTTGCCTTCGATGCCTTCCGGTATGTTCGTGTTTTTGGATGTAGGATCAGTGGAAGAAAAAGGGAGAAGGAAAATTTTGAAGAAAATTGACGAAACTTGGACTTTGGCACATTACAGAGAGTTCCACGGCCAAAACCACGACCACGACAACTACAGTGACCGTAATGTGCAAAAGCCTGAGAAAAATCACAAAAACCACGGTTCCGTATATTTCCACGGCCGTGGAAACCCCCGAGTGACCGTAATTTTCGAAAAATTTTACGGCCACTATAAAAACCACGTTTCTTCACAAAACACACAAAAACCCCCAATTCCACGCCCCTATTTCGCCGAAATCTTCCCCCTCTCCCAAATTTTCGTTCGTTAATCGTTTCGAACGATTCTTTAGCCAAAATTGAAGGAAATCCAATCACCACCAAGATCCAAGCAAAGATTCGAGCGGCAAATCACCGGAGAAGGCAGAATTCGGATTTTAAAATCCGAAAACCTAGGTTTTTCACCTCTTCTATTACTTTGTCGATTTGGCTCAATTTTTGCAAGAAATATTAGGAGAACTGATTGAAATTGGATTGGAATTAGTCTAGGGCTGCTTGCTGTTGAATTTGGTGAAAATCTGTTGAGTTTTGAGAACTTGCGTACCGAATCACGGTCTCTGGACATTCCACGGCCGTGGAAACTGAAGAACAGACCGTGGTTTAGAACAGAAACATGGATCTCGTTAGGAGAATGTCCAATAGAACAAAGAAGAGGAAAGGCAATGCTTCCTCCTCCTCTCAAGCACCCCCTAGAGAGCCAACACCACCACCATCACCCCCACATCCTAGAATCCCTACTATCCATGAGGATTATCTCGATACCTTAGAGAGGATCCATAAGCGAGCGGTCATAGGACCTAGGTATTTGTTGCTTGAGGAGCTAGAGCCACTAAATGTGGTTAATGACATTACTTGGTTATTGGATAGAGCAGGGTTGATCATCTTCTCCGCTATTCGGGAAGATGCATATGAGGAGATCACTAGAGAGTTTGTGATTTCCTTCTAGCATAGTCATGTAGACCGTACAGTGTCGTTTAGGCTGATGGAGGAGAACTACGAGTTCTCGATTGCTGAGTTCGGAGCCTTCTTTGGGTTCCATGAGACCTTCAATGGTCGCTTCCCTAGTGGCGTGCACGCTAAGGATTTTTGGGAAGACATAGCTATGGTATACGCCAGCGAGGACCGCTGGCAACCAGCTGATACCAAGCCTAAGTTGATTTATCACTTAGCCTCGAAGATTGCTCACCAGGTGCTTTCTAAGTGTCTCTTTACTAGGACGGAGACACCTCAGAAGATCAAGATAGATGAGTTGTTTTTGTTGTATTGCATGTTGCACGGCAGGCAGGCTCACTGTGCCACCCTCTTAGCTTCTACTATGAGTAAGCTAAAGAACAAGAGGGCTGGCAATATAGGATATGGTGGGATGGTTACCCATATTGATCGGCAGCTGGGGATCGACTTTTCTGCATGCACTAGGATAGCTGCTAGACCCCTAGGACTTCAAAGCCTCACAACGAGAGGCGCTATCTTTCCTAGACATAGAGGTCCACCTACAACTGCCATGCCTTGGGAGGATAGAGGAGGTAGAGGAGTAGCATGGATCCCCGAGTATTCCATTAAGGCCAGACACCATAACTGGAAGGAGATGTTCGCTGCCCTGCATGCGAACAGACTAGTAGCCCCTCCCTACATTCCACCACCACCGGTTGTAGATGAGGAGGAGATGAGAGGGGATGATGAGTTTGAGGGAGGAGGAGATGAGCATGATTTTGGTACCTTTCCGGATCAGCCGGACGCAGTTCCTGACCTTCCTAGACACTCTCCCCGCCCCGCTAGAGCTTCTGGTTCTTCCTCTCGCCGTGCTAGTGTGAGCGAGAGACCTACATGGATGGCGGACCCTCCTACATGGTATAACACTCAGCCGGAGTGGATGGGAGCTCCACCACCTTGGCATGCCCAGCCACCACCTGCACCAGCACCGTCACACGCACCAGCATGGTATAGCCAGCCGCCCGGATGGTATGAGCAGCTGCCAGAGTGGGCCACCGATCTTTCCAGTAGGGTTGGAGCCTTGGAGATTCGTGCAGATGCTAGGGATGCACGAGCCGACGATCATGACCACATGATGAGAGATATTTACCGCCAGCAGTTTGGGCGGAACTTTGATCCCGGCTTATTCCCGTTTCCACCACCACCGGCACCTCAGTGATGACCTTGGACGATCTACCACTTTAGCCGCTCCACCACCGTCTTGTGAGTTCTTTTTCTTTCTTTTCTTTTTGAACATTAGGGACAATGTTTGTCTCAAGTATGGGGTGGGTGTGACTATTCGTTTGTAATAACTCTACTCACTTTGCTTGCTTTTATTGAGAACCCTTGCATGTTTCAGTCCATTGTTACACGTTCCATTTTCGCATTGCATGAAAAAGCTTTTGAAAAACTCATAAAAATCGAAAAATTTTGGAAATTTTGTGCTTCTAAGGATAGAGATGACTTCTATGATAATCACTACTTGTGAATTGAGTTTTGATGACAATCACATGCTTAAACAAATAGTGAATTGAAAAGAAATTGAATGAGTTAATTATTCCTCTTTTGCAAGTTTCATAATGTGAAGAATGTTACCTAAATCATACTGAGAAATCAAGGTTGAAATCACATGATAAGTTCTTATACTTCTTGTTGAAATGATTAAGGCAATTTAATTTTCTTTCTTCTTTCTTTGATCATTTAGCCCCTCAATGAAATAATGACCTCCTTTACTTATCCGGGAATTTGGAGGAGTTGATATTTGGCATGTTTGATGTGGGAGGGCCATGAAAGCAAAAGTTTTGCATTCAAAGAATAGAAAGAACTTATAGGTTTGGGGAAGTCAATCATGACGATGAGTAACTCGGCAACATTCACATAGCCGGGTGTTTGTGTCTTGCCAAAGTCGGATTGAGCGATATTCCTAGCGGATTACGGTATGTGCATCAAGGGTTTGAGGCATCTCGCAAAATTGAGAAACGCCAATCTCCTAGGCTTCGGTTTTTGTGCACCTCTATCCATAACTCCAAAAGTAAAGTCGAAATATAATATGAAAAGAAGAGAGCGAAGCTCTAAGTTGAAAGTGTTGCAAAACCGCAAGAGAAAAAGAAAAGAGTTGATTATCCACTTTCCCGGATTCATGCACCACATTCCTTATAATTTCCTCTCCCTTCCGCATTCTAGACCTTACTTGGAAGTCCTTAAGATCATGAGAATGCTATATGACTTGGTGATCTAAATTGAAGTTTCTTATGATTGATTTTGATAATGTTTGAAGGTTATGATGCTTACATGGAAGTTTGATCAATTCATGAGTTTTCTTTACTCTTTACTCTTTGATTATGTATATGAGAGTCTTATGAACGAATGAAGCAAGGTTTGAGAATGATCTATTGACTAGGAAGCACATTCATCTAAAAGACGTTTTTTTTTAGAGTGCATCCATATATCATCCTAACTTGAGTTTTAAAGCTTTTGAAAGACCTTGCTTCGGGACAAGCAAGTAGCAAGTGTGGGGTATTTTGTTAGCATGAAATATTGTGATATTTTAGGCACGTTTACTAGATGTATTTCATCCATATTAGTGTTCATTGATGAAGCATTGAAGCAATTGTGAGCTAGTTTATCTATATTGTCGATATAGAGGTCTACATAAGCTTTGTGTTGATTGTAGGCGAATAAGAGCTAAAACCGAACGAATAAGAGAGAATGGAGATGGATTGAGAATATCCAAGGATTGAGGACACCACAAAGGAGCTAAGGAAGATGCTAGGATGAAGAATGGCACAAAACAAAGGGAATTACGAGCAACCTATGCTTCCACGCTCTAAATTACGGCCGTAATGGAGTCCACGCTCTAAACCACGGCCGTGGAACTTGGCAACATGAGCGTGGAGCATTCCAGAGAGTTACACGGTATAAAGTACGGTCGTGGAAGTTTTGAAGCACCGTAATCCAATTCCACGCTCTAAACCACGGGCGTGGAATCCCATATAACCGTGATTTATGCAATCTTTTGATGAATAAAATATAGACACATTGTCTAAGTACATGGGCTGGACACTTATTCTATCTTCCCCTATAAAAGGACTGAAGGAGGGAGATTTTGTCACCTTCGCTTACGCTTACTTGCACGTGCCTAGGGTTCCAGTTGGACGTGCGGAGATTGCCATTTTGCAACGGAGATTTGCAAAGGGTTAGAGATTTGGATGTTACGCTTTGTCCTTAGGTTTGATTAGAAGATGGATTGACATCCCGCTCTTCGTTCTTATCAAGGATTGTGATTGGTTTGTGTTATTCCGAATCTGATATACATCATTACCTTTGTTGTGAATTTGAGATTGATTTGAAGTTATTGAAGGTTTTCGAAGGTTTTCATCTTTCATATTTCTTAATCTTGAATTTGATATCATAATGACTGTTGTTGGCTAAAACCCTTTAGCAATTCTAAGTTGAAGGGTTAATAGTTGTGGCTTAGATGATGATAGATCGATCGTAAACAGATTGGACCTTGAGAGTTAGAGAGATTCGCCGACGAGCCAGAATCACGGCCTGTTCTTGAGGTTCCACGGCCGTGGAACTCAAGATCCACCCGTAATTTTCCCTAGTTTACGAATATTGCTTTTACTTTAATCGAAAGTTAAAGATTACCTTTAACTTAGTCTTGGCTTGCCTTTTCTAGGTAGTAGTGAAGCCTCAACAACCTCTACTTCGATTTCGAGTGTCACAACCTTAATCGGTTTAGTTAGTCTTGATCCTTGGGTTACAAGTTTGGGTATTTGATATTAATTCTTGTCTTTAGATCCTTTCTATACTGAAGCCTCAACAACCTTTATAGAGAGTGCCTTTAGATAAGTTATATAAAGCATTGGAACTTCACCGTACATTGCTTTACCTTAGTATACCTTTGCAACTCTTAACTCTGTCCTTAGTTCTTTAGTATATCTTGAATCGATTGCCACAATTAGATACCTGGATCTTTAGGGTTGCTATTTTCCCAATATTTGCAAAGCTCATACATTTACTTGCTTGATGATCTATAATTGGATTTAACCCCCCAAATCCCTGTGTTTGATACTCTGGAATTCTTGCTTTACTACGCCCATCCGTACACTGCGGGTTCGCTTGCTTGATTCTAGTTTTATAAATTTAAGACTTATTTGCACGCACGCTAAGTGGCGAACAGATGATTTACAAGAATGTCTAGAACAACGAAATCAATGGGAATGTAAAACTTACCTAGCAAGATGGGAATGCCCTCTAGAATTTCCACGGGGTGTGATATGGACCTATCCGCCATGTATAGTGCCATCTTGATGGGTTTTGGCGCTCTAAGTCCAGCTTTCTCGGACAATACTAAAGGTGCTCACGCTTACTCCAAGATCACATAAAGCTTCATAAGTCACTCTTCCAATGCCAATGGGAACGCAGAAAAATATGGGATCCATTAGCTTTGGTGGAATCCCCTCCTTCATTGTATGGATAAGTTCGGAAGACCTCTTGGTCATCCTTACTTCTCCAACATGTTCCAGCTTCCTCTTGTTGGAAAGGATTTCGTTCAAGAACTTTCCATATGCCGGCATTCCTACAATGATATCCATAAAAGGAATATTAATATTTAGTTTGCTCATGAGGTCAATGAACTTACCGAAGTGTTTGTCGATGTGTGCTCTAGCTCGGGATTGCGGGAATGGGAGCGGTGGTTTGTGTGCGGGAGGAGGTACATAGACCAATGCTTTCTCTTTCTCCTTGTTGCTTGGTTCCAATTCTTCCTTGATCATAGATTGGTTACCTTTATCAATGCTTTTGGGCAATGGGTCATTAGTTGTAATTCCGCTTCTTGTGGTGATAGCATTTATTTGCCCCTTTGGGTTGTTTTCCGTTCTTCCGTGAAGTCTTCCTTGATCTCTAGGAATTTCTCCTGCATTATTAAAAACTTGATTCTCCAAGGCTTTTTGAGCCTTAGAAATCGAGGTTATATTCTTGTTCATCTCTTCCATCTGTTTCAACAGCTTTTCCCACATTCCCTCCGGTGGATCCTTTGAAGATTAGCTGAATCCCGGTGGTGGATTTTGAGTTCTCGCTGGAGGAGCATTGCTAGAGGATGCGTGCGGATTCAATGCGCCATCCAGATTTGAGTATGAAAATACTGGATGACTATGATCGGGACGTCATTCGCTCCCTCTTCCGTAATTCCTTTTGTTGTAATTGTTGTTCCGGTTTCCTTGATAAATATTTCCTTGATAATTTCATCGTCCCGTGAAATTCACTTCACGCTCTTTAGGAGGTAAATTACCTTGTGCTCGAGCTTGATTTTTCTACAATTATTTCATTTGATGCTTAAGAGTATCAAATTCCGCAGATAAATTGGTAGTAAGACTTACCTCGTGGACTCCGGGTCGCCGGAGCCGATCATCGTTCCTTCTTTGGGAATACTTCTCTTGTACCAAAGCTTGTCTTTTAATGAATTCCCACGCATCATCAGCTTTTTTATCCATGAAGGTTCCTACGGAGAGGGATTAAAGTCGGAATTGTGTATCGTCATCCAATCCTTTGTAGTAGATCTCAAGAAGGTCTATCCTTGGGATTCCATGATGAGAACAATCAAGTAGAAGATCCTTGAATATCTCCCAAGACTCGAATAAGCTCTCCCTGCCTTTCATGGTAAAAGCATTTATTTTACCTCTAAATTCAGAAGTTATAGAGGGCAGAAAGACATTTCTAAGGAATTCGGAGGTCATATCCTCCCATGTTCTTATTATTCCTCGTGGTAAAGATTGAAGCGGTGCTTGTGCCCTGTTTTTCAAAAAAAAGAGAAACCTCAAAATTTATGATTGTTAGACTCTAATCTAGCAGTCCTCAATGTTTCCATAAGAATTTCGTAATTTTGTAAATGTAAATGAGGAGACTCCCCTAGGGATCCTCCAAATACACTTTGGAGGATCATAATGATGACATTAGTGCGGAACTCATAATCATGATCAACTGGTTCTTGAAATCTATTCCAATTTCGCGGGTGCATTGAGTCGGATTCATTCTTTGTCCTAGCATTTGTGGCTCTTCCACAATTGGATCCTCTCTAACGTTCCTCACCGGAGGATGAGGTGCCGCCTCTTGTGGAGGTGGTGGAGTGTTAACAGCAATGGGAGATGTAATTTCAACGTGGACGTTTCCTCCTCTTTGAAGGAGTTGGTTTCTCATATTGTTATTGTTATTCCGCTCCTCCAATTGTGCTTGAAATGCTTCCTTCCTTTCACGAGCCTCTTCTCTTATTCGATGTGCTTCTTACATCGCATCATTTACTCGTTGATTCGTAACCCTCAATTGTTCCATGGCTCGATCCAACGCAGTTTGGGGATCTATTTCGTCCATTCTTCTTCTACTAGCTTCTCTTAGCCTTCTTTGGATGGTTCTTTCCGGTTCCGGATCGTAAGAAACGAGTTCTCTACTGTTGCAAGTATTTCGCATAAACCAAGAAAGAAAAATTCTGAAAGCAAAAGATCAATAGCAAAACCAAGAGGTTCTAAGCTAGACAAACGAAATACCGAATTTGGTCTAGATCAAATCCCCGGCAACGACGCCAAAAACATGTTTGCACGAAAGTGTGTGTGTGCAAATAAGTTTTAAATTTATAACCTAAAATATAACCTAAACGATATGCGAACCCGCATTGTACGGATCAGTCGTAGTAACGGCAAATACTCCAAGGTCAATATCAGGGATTTGGTGAAATCAAATCGATAAAAGAAATCTAGCTAAGACAATAATGCAAATATTGATAACAAAAGCAAAGATATAAGTAGTAATTGAGAAAGTGCAAATTCTAGAGATCAAAGTATCCAATTATGGTTTTTGATTCAAGACTTCTAAAGATATATGGACAAAGCTGGGATTGCGAGGAAGTATGTTCTAAAACGGGATAGATTACGATGAGGTTTCACTATCCACTTATCCCAACCCAAGGCTCTAGAGTAAAGGATTTTGAGTCTCTATAAGATAGAGATCTAAGGGAAGGAATTATACTTCAATCCAACCACTTAACCTAAGAGAATCAGATTAACTTACAAAGGTAAAGGCTTGGCACACACAAACCTTAATAGAGGGTGTTGAGTCCTCTATTACCTAGAACTCATCATCGTTGGCAACCAAACAAGAGAATCACCGGGCAAGTCTCTTCGCATGCTCGGATATAGGTTAGGAAGGTTCAATAAGGCTAGGATTTACGAAATCTTTAACTTTATTTTAAGGATAAAACATCAAAGGTATGACAGAAGGAAAATCGGTCTTTTCTTCACCAAAAATCGATCGATCTTCCTAAAGAACAACCCGATTATTCTTATCTGCAAAGGTAAAACTCAACTCTCAGGGTCCAAACTCAACGTGAGGTTCATTCTATCATCATCTTAACAACAATCTTCAACCAATCACCCTAGAATCGCAAGGGTTTTATCCAATAACACACATAGTTAAAATCAAGATAAGGATTAAATCAAGAACATCAAGAAAACGACGAATCTAGAATAAAACAAAACAAATCCTTAACAAAGGTTCATCAATCACTGAAAACTAAAGAAAAGCAAAGGAAAACTCAAAATTTGTGTTTACAATGACAAAAGAATAAAAAAGTAGAAAAACCTCTCAAGAACTTCAATTTTTCTTCGATCTTCATTGCCAAATCTTCAAAAGTGTTTCTACTTCTCCTTCCTAGGGTTTCTTCAATGCCTCAGCTTGAACTTGGATCATTTTGGATGTGGAGAGACGTCCTCTATTTGTAGGGAAAAACTAGGGTTGCAATTCTTTATCTTTTGAAAACTCTTGCACCGGATCGGTCGATCCAAGATTGAAATCGTCTATCTTTATGAAAATTGGCCGATTTACTTAATAAATTGATCCGATTTTTATCTTATGTGGCGTCTTATCTTTTAAATCTGTCTTCTATCTTTTTTTATGATTTATTCTCATATCTTTTCCTATCTTTTAGACTCCTTCCTGATCCATTATGATGTTAAGTTCGATATTGATATATTTCCGCATCCAAACTCCACCATTTTAGCTACAATTCAACCAAAAACTTGTGTAGACCTCTATTCTCGAAATATATGTGAATATAAACTTAAAAGCACATGAATCTCATCAAATGTATGTAAAACTAATGTGAAATACTCACAATATGCATGAAAATGATAGCATATAATTCATGTCATCAAAATACACCATACTTGTCTCTTGCTTGTCCCCAAGCAAGGTTCAAATTTATCATATAAGATGTCGTGGATTATATGATGCTTAAAAACAAAACTCTATTTTTGTAATGTGCTTAGTTAAGGATCACCCTAAAAGTTTTGTTTCAAAGCATAGAAAGATATGTATGTATCAATAGAATCATAGCATGAAAAGACAATAACACTTTATCCAAGAGTATATATGAAAGGTATGGTAAAGGATGTAGAAACAATCAAGAGAAAACAAATCTAAACCATAAAAGCTTTAAACATGTGCATAGAGTGTAACACCCCGAATCCGCGGGACTCGGAGTGCCACATTGGGTTAGGATCTCACAATGGATCCTGACCCTAGCTTGACAACAAGTTCACTAGACCTTACAACATGACACTGACAGATATGAAAACAAATACATAAAACTGTATAAAACTGTACATCCCAAAAGGTAAGACAACATAGCCGAGTACAAACATCACACCTCACGCAGGAGGTAACAAAAGACCCACATCACACAAGAGGGAAAAGATAAACAAACCCAAAAGCCCACAACAACCTATGTACGAGACGTCCTCGGCCTGCCACTCTGCTAGATCATCCAATAGCATGCCTATCCTGTAGGGCATCTACAACATGGTAATAACCATTAGCTATCCATACACATATATAGAGTAATGCATAAGCACAATCACACATAGGGAAAGATAAACATATCAGCATGCTTTTACTCATTTACCCATTTATTCATCTCAATATAATGGTCATTCACTCAAATCGTATAGATATAATATATATGAAACTAGGTGACACGAGGACCGATACATCCTCGCCTCTGAGCCTGCTAGCCAGCCGTACTAGTATCGGTCACACAATCCGTGTACCCTATGGGAGTGGATTGCGCCCTTCCTGTAAACCGGTCTGGCCTAACATCAGAGAACCTCCAAGACTCCACGGCGGGATGAAAGGGAAAGGTTATCACAGCCACGCAGTGGGGCAATCAATAAAACATAGGTCAGTAAATACGACATCACATGCTATCATAGCAAACATATAAGGCACACACCACTCATACAAACACCCAATATAAGGATGGTAGCTAAGTAAGTCCTACGGACTTACCTCAACCTCGTATAAAGCTCAACCCCAACTGGATCACCTCAACACTGGAGGAACAACACAACCTATAGACAAGGCATAGAGAGATGTCACATCTCTTATCAAACAAAGGGTCACACCTAGACCCAAAGGGATCCATAGGGATCATATACATGCTATAACCTCGAATAACATGCTAAACTTTACAGCCACATCAGGGCATATATCCAACTCATAATATCATCATCAAACTAAAAACCCATAATTACTAGAATAATGTAACGAGCATAATGGAAATTCCAATTATCCATTTTAACCAACTTAAGGTCAATTTATACTAACCCGCAAAACGGAAAATGAATAAATTCATAATTTATTCATTACTAACCCGATATACGAACCGGAAGAAGATCCAGACTCCTAGCAATACGGGGAGTAGGAGCGCGGTATAAAACCTTACGTTTGATGACTTGCGGTGGTCCGTCGGCGTTCCGATAGCGATAAACGGAAGCTTTACCAAAAAGCTAATAAACGGGAAATAGATTTGTACCATGATGTAGAGGGCAAGATAAGGGACTCGTTGGTACAAGCGGATTTGAAAATGGATCAAAGGTGTGGTCTGGCTCCACCACCAAATCATCATAACTCACAATGTGTCTCGGGTCTGGTGTGTACTCCCTCAACTGAGACACATGGAACACAGGGTGAACACTCTCTAACCTCGGTGGCAATGCTAATCTGTAGGCTACTCTCCCAACTCTATCCAGTATCTCGAAAGTCCGACATATCGGGGACTCAGCTTCCCCTTTATGCCAAAACGTCTGACGCCACGCGTCGGAGATACTCTCAACCAGACATGAGCTCCTACCCTGAACTCTAGAGGTTGACGTCTCTTGTCTGCATATGACTTATGGCGACTCTGTGCAGCCAGCATCCTCTCTCTAATCAGTGCTACCCGAGCCATATCATCACGAATCTGCTCTGTCGCTATCCCGCTGACACTGCTAGGCTCATCCCAGCATAAAGGTGTACGGCACTTACGTCCATATAGTGCCTCATAGGGAGCCATCCCAATAGATGCATGCCAGCTGTTGTTGTATTAGAACTCAACAAGTGGAAGGTAATCAAACCATCCCTGTCCCCAATCCAATACACAAGCTCGCAACATATCCTCCAAAGTTTGAATGGTCCTCTTTGACTGTTGGTTAGTCTAGGGGTGAAACGCAGTCATGAAATGTAGAATCATCCCCAAAGCAGTCTGAATCTGCTACCAAAACCTCGAGGTGAATCGTCCATCTCGATCAGAGACGATCGTCCTCGGTACACCATGGAGTCTCATTATTTGTCTAGTGTACTACTCAGCCAATCTACTCACCAGCCATGTCTCTCTGATAGGGATGAAACGTGCCGTCTTCGTCAGTCTATCAACAATAACCCAAATGGCATCAAAACTCCTACTAGGTCTCAAACCAGTCACGAAATCCATGGAGACGTCGTCCCACTTCCACTGCGGTACTGATAGTGGATGGAGCTCACCTCCAGGTCTGCAATGCTCTATCTTGACCTGCTGACAGGTCGCACACTGAGCCACGAATCTGGCTACATCGGGCTTCAACCCTCCCCACCAATATGAACGTCTCACATCATGGTACATCTTACTTGTACCGGGATGTACAGAGTAAGGTGTACAGTGAGCCTCCTATAAGATCCTCTATCTCAACTCTACATCAGCAGGAACACAAATGCGATCATGTTGCCTCATCACTTCATCAGCTCCAATGGAAAACTGTGGTGCCTCTCCACGAGACATCCTCTCTCTGATCCTTATCAAGGTCGGCCAGGTCCCCTGCTTTTGTTGGATCTCATCCAACAAACCAGGTAAAACCTCTAAGGCATACAACTAGGCCTTCTCATCAGGAAACTAGATGTCCATCTCTAGCCAAGCTAGATCCCTTTGAAGCTGAGGCTGCACAGTCAATCTTACAATCGCCTTCTCTCGAGGCGTCTTCCTGCTTAAGGCGTCAACAACCACATTCGCCTTTCTAGGATGATACAAAATCTCAAGGTCAAAGTCCTTGATCAACTCAAGCCATCGGTGCTGGCGGTTGTTCAACTCCCGCTGCGTGAAAATATACTTCAGACTCTTATGGTCTGTGAAGATCTGACATGTAGCACCATACAAGTAATGTCTCCAGATCTTCAAAGCATGCACTACCGCTGCTAACTCCAAATCACGAGTCGGGTAGTTCTCCTCATACGTCTTCAACTGTCGAGACGCATATGCAATCACTCTACCTCTCTACATCAACACACATCCCAAGCCTAGCTTGCATGCATCATTGTAGACCACAAAATCATCAGATCCCTCTGGCTGTGCCAGGACAGGAGCAGAAGTCAAACGCCTCTTCAACTCCTCAAAGCTCTGAGCACACTGGTCGGTCCACGCAAACCGGGTAGTCTTCCTCATAAGATTCGGGCAATCACAGAAAAACCCTCCACAAAGCGTCTATAGTAACCGGCTAATCCAAGAAAGCTACGCACTTCCTTGATGTTCGTCGGTGTCATCCATGCAGCAACAGACTCGATCTTCGCCGGGTCAACCATAACCCCATCGGCAGAGACGATGTGCCCAAGGAAAGCAACCTCAGACATCCAAAACTCACACTTAGAGAGCATAGCATACAACTCTCTATCCCTCAAAATCTGCAAAACCGTCCTCAGATGACCGGCATGCTCCTCTCTACTACGAGAGTACACTAAAATATCATCAATGAAGACCACCACAAACTGATCAAGGAAGTCGATGAATATGTTGTTCATCAACTCCATAAAGACTGCTGGGGCATTCGTCAGCCCGAATGACATTACTACAAACTCGTAGTGTCCATAGCGGGTACGAAATGCCGTCCTGTGTACGTCCTGCTCTCTCACCCTCAACTAGTGATATCCTGAGCGCAAATCAATCCGGGAGAAAACTGTAGCTCCCTGAAGCTGATCAATTAGATCGTCAATACGAGGCAATGGATACCTGTTCTTGACGGTCACCTTGTTCAACTGTTTGTAATCTATGCATAACCTCAAAGATCCGTCCTTCTTCCGCACAAAGAGGACAGGTGCACCCCATGGTGAAACACTAGGGCGTATGAAGCCCTTCTCAGCCAACTCCTCGAGTTGCTTCTTCAGCTCCAACATCTCGACAGGTGACATACAGTATGGGGCCTTCGAGATGGGTTGCGTGCCAGGCTTTAACTTTATGCTTGTGTCCACACTCCGCTGAGGCGGAAAACTCAATGGCTCAGCAAACACATCTGTAAACTCGCAGACTACTGGAATATCCTCCAGAGCTGGACTCTCTCCATCCTTCATGGCGTAGCACTAGAAGGCATCACAACCCTGTGCAATCAACCTAGCTTCTCAGACGGCACTAATAACCGAACCTGTCTTCCCAAGGTCCAAACCCCGGAAAACCTCAATCTATCCAACCTCGGTAGAGACTGTAACAGTCCGCCTACCAACATCCAAAATTGCATGGTGTCTACGCATCCAATCCATACTTAATATGATTTCTTCATGCATCAATGGCATGACTAAGAAGTCAACAAGCAAAACACGAGTCTCTAAACGAAGGGGACAACTACATATCTCACGGGTACCTCTGACCCGACTACCATCAGGTAACCCTATAGTAAAGGGTATCCCCTCTATGGTAGCTAAACTCAGACGCTCATAACAAGTATCAAAAATAAAGGAATGCGTAGCACCAGTATTAAAAAAAACTCAAACAGGTAAACCATGAAGTAAAATGGTACCTGTAGCAGCCGATGCAGGTGGATCCTCTGAACTCCTCAACTCAAAAGCTCACCCTCGGGCTCCTCTCGCATCATTGGTGCCATCATCTCTACCTCTACCTCTACTCGGTCCTGGAGCAGAACCCTGAGTAGATGGACGCTCTGGGACCCTCTACTGTCCCTGTATCTGCTGCTGAGGTGTCCTCTAACCACCTCCTGCTACATTGGCAGGGGAAGAACCCTGCTGGGATGCTACTCCTCCCTGCCTACAAAAGGCAGCTCGATGTCCCTGTCGGCCACAAGTAAAACAAGTCACAACTGGTCTGGGACAAGCTGGCTTCAGATGGCCGGGGTCTCCACAGTTGTAACACTGACGTCCCTTATCTGTAGTTTGTGTAGATGAGGGGTAACTCTGACGCCTCTGATCTCGTCTAGACCCAGATGATCCACCACCTCCACTGGTCTGCCCAATGCGTTGCCTCTTCTCAAACCGTCCCGTCTGAGAAGCTCTTCTCTGACTGGCTCGCTCTCGCTCAAAAGCTGAAGCCCGGTCCTGGTAATCAGCTAGGGGCTCACAATGGAATCCCGCCATGTATGAACGGGTGCTCTCTCTCAGACAACGAGAGAACAGATACACATGCTAGTCCTCAAAAGGTGCAGCTTGAGCCAACAAAGCTAACTCGGTCTGGAAACGGCGGATGGCGTCAATAATAGGCACATTCTCAAAGCCGGCCTCCACAAAATCCTGCAGCTTCTCCCTTCTCAGTGAGGCAGGGCAGAACTGCTCTCTAATCATGCGTCTCATGTGGTCATAACAGGTATCTCTAGTCCAGACAGTCCTCCACCACTAGTGTGCGAGGTCACAAAATAGAGACTGATATCCTCCTCAAAACGTCGGAGGTACTGTCTGAACTCCGGTCCTCCCATTGGAGACACGGTCAACGTCATCAGATTGAGCTCGATATGAATGATGTCTCACATATACACTACTCCTCGTCTCTGGGATGACGCTCTCTACAACCTCCTCGTGTATCTCCTCCACTACTTGTGGGTCAACAGCGGGAAGTGGTCCCTCACCCACCACACCCGGAGGACGGGGTGGTCTACCTCTACCTATGCCCAAAGCGGCAGTAGCTCTAGTCCGAGCCATCTGCGGGGTATGCACACCTAACTTATAAGGCTCTATGTAGGCCATAGGTATAGATGTATATATATATATATATATATATATATATATATATATATATATATATATATATATATATATATATACTCAACACAACACATACATAATCCATCATACATATATACATATCATATCGTATCTATACTACAAAGATCCATAGCAGGAGTGGCGACTTCTCGTACATCTAACCAAAAACCACATTTAAACCAAAACCTTTAAAATGTCAGATGCCATATGGGTTCTGTTTATTTTACCTATCAGACTTCATTGTAGGTAGCAAGTGCCATTGTTGTCAACCTGGGCTTTGATACCAACTCTGTAACACACCGAATTTGCGGGACTCGGAGTGCCACATTGGGTTAGGATCTCAAAATGGATCCTGACCCTAGCCTGACAACAAGTTCACTGGACCTTACAACATGACACTGGCAGATATGAAAACAAATACATAAAACTGTACATCCCAAAAGGTAAGACAACATAGCCGAGTACAAACATCACACCTCACGCAGGAGGTAACAAAAGACCCACCTCACACAGGAGGGAAAAGATAAACAAACCTAAAAGCCCACAACAACCTATGTACGAGACATCCTCGGCCTGCCACTCTGCTAGATCATCCAAACGCATGCCTATCTTGTAGGGCATCTACAACATGGTAATAACCATTAGCTATCCATACACATATATAGAGTAATGCATAAGCACAATCACACATAGGGAAAGATAAACATAACAGCATGCTTTCACTCATTTACCCATTTATTCATCTCAATATAATGGTCATTCACTCAAATCGTTTAGATATAATATATATGAAACTAGGTGACACGAGGACCGATACATCCTCGCCTCTGAGCCTGCTAGCCAGCCGTACTAGTATCGGTCACACAATCCGTGTAACCTATGGGAGTGGATTGCGCCCTTCCTGTAAACCGGTCTGGCCTGACATCAGAGAACCTCCCACACTCCACGGCGGGATGAATGGGAAAGGTTATCACAACCACGTAGTGGGGCAATCAATAAAACATAGGTCGGTAAATACGACATCACATGCTATCATAGCAAACATATAAGGCACACACCACTCATACAAACACCCAATATAAGGATGGTAGCTAAGTAAGTCCTACGAACTTACCTCAACCTCGTATAAAGCTCAACCACAAATGGATCTCCTCAACACTAGAGGAACAACACAACCTATAGACAAGACATAAAAAGATGTCACATCTCTTTTCAAACTAAGGGTCACACGTAGACCTAAAGGGATCAATAGGAATCATATACATCCTATAACCTCGAATAACATGCTAAACCTTAAAGCCACATCTGGGCATATATCCAACTCATGATATCATCATCAAACTAAAAACCCATAATTACTAGAATAATGTAACGCGCATAATGGAAATTCCAATTATCCATTTTAACCAACTTAAGGTCAATTTATACTAACATGCAAAACGGAAAATGGATAAATTCATAACTTATTCATTACTAACCCGATATACGAACCGGAAGAAGATCCAGACTGCTAGCGATACGGGGAGTAGGAGCGCGGTATAAAACCTTATGTTTGATGACTTGCGGTGGTCGGTCGGCGTTTCAATAGTGATAAACGGAAGCTTTACCAAAAAGCTAATAAACGGGAAATAGATTTGTACCACGATGTAGAGGGCAAGATAAGGGACTCGTTGGTACAAGCAGATTTGAAAATTGATCAAAGATGGAACGTTTATGGAGGATTGAAATAAGGTAGTACGTTCGCTTTGTTTCTCTCGATTTCCTTTGTCTGAAAGTTTCAATTTGCAAATTGAAATGCAATTGTGAAGTTAGAGATGATGATGTATGCTGTTGTAGCCGCCTATTTCATTTCCTTTATTTATATATATATATATATATATATATATATATATATAGATAGATTTTGAGTTCAAGTGAGGAGAGAGCTTGTAGATAGGAATTAGGAAATTTATAAGCCATTGGATGAATTTTAAATCAAGGGCTCTCACACGCTCATCATTAATGGCATTTTTGTAAATTGACTTAAAATCTGGAAAAATACCCTTACGTTCAAAATAGTCATCACTGTTCATACTTTTTGATGTCATTGTTCATGTTTTTCTACATCGGTGTTCATAAAAATTTTATTCATCAAAGTGTCATGTCCATTTATTCTTTTGTGTTCATTTTATAACGCATAGATGTTCATTTACAGTATATAACAACAAAAAATAAAAACTCATCACAAAACGTTACAAGATGATCATAATATGTTATGTATGTGTCAAAGTTAGAGATAAGTCATCGGTGTTCATACTTTTATACGTCATTGTTCATGTTTTTATTCGTCAATGTTCATACTTTTTATGTCATTGTTCCTGTAAATATTATAAACTATTTTTCTATAAGACATGTTGCGTAACAGTTTGCATGCACATTAAAAGGAGCATATAGATTATTCAATTGGAGCTATTAGACCAACTCAACATATATATATACATGTATTTTTTCAATCAAACTTATCAAACACAAAAATGATTCAAACAAATTTGATTTCAAACACAAACATCAATAATAATGAAACCTAAACCTTAAGAATGGAAATCTAAACAATGAGAGTAGAAATTCGAAAAAACAAAACCTGAATTGTCTTGTATTCTCTTTGATTTCACAATTTTTTATGTAATCGATCTCTAAATATTATAAACACGATTTGAAAGAAAAGTATAATTTTCAAAAAAATGAACATCATATTATAAACACCATAACTGTAAAAAAAATGAACATCATATTTTATTAACCCAATTTGAAACAAAAGTATATTTTTCAAAATAATGAACATCATATTATAAACACCATAACTGTGAAAAAAATGAACATCATATTTTACTAACCCGATTTGAAAGAATAGTATAATTTTTTTAAAAAAAACCGAAAAGATGTTTATAAAAAATAAAAAATGAACAATTAATGTTAAAAAAATGAGCAATTAGTGTTGGGAAAAAATGAACATTTATTGATAAAATAACAATGACTCTTTAAAAAATGAACACATACTTATAAAAATATGAACACTGATTTTTATTTATAAAAAAAATCTAGAAAAAAAAGAAGGGTGACATGGCATGCCACATGTCACCACCTCAGCTCTCCTCATTCCTATCTACAAGGGTCCTCCTCACCGGAACCGGATTCTATATATATATATATTTACCTAAGCTATTTAATTGAAACACGGTTATAAATTTTCGGTCTCCAAAGTTTACCAAATTGGAATATCAAATCCGGAATATTATCGGGATAATTTATCCATAACTATCTCGTAAAATGGGCATTCCTAAGCCACATTTCTTAACCACTAAGAATCGGGATATCGACTCTTTTGTCCATTTCGCCTTTTTATATTATTTCACATCTAGGACATATTCGATGTCCCGATCATTTTTCTCAACTGCAACTTTAATTATTGGAGCTCTCAAATACTCCAAATAACACCGGTTATTACGTAGAGGTCTCAAGGTCTTTCAATGTAAGAGGCCAAAGGAACGTGTTAAGGGTGGGGATGTATAGGATATGCGGTGACAAATCCGGGAAAGATGAATAAACTCCACAATTTTTAAACTTCTTCACAACCACCGAATATAAGCAACTTCACTTTATCATTTTTAATTTTTACTTTCACTTGAGAACATGGACAGAGGTGAACAATAACCAAATCCTTCGAGATTAGCAAGCCTCAACTTCTCGAGGTGCCTCAAACCATGATGCACATACCATGACTCGTTCGGACTATCGCTCAATCCCACTTTGGCATGACACAAACACCCGACTATGTGAATGGAGCCGAGTTACTCATCATCGTGATTGACATCCCCAAACCTATTTTCTATAGGTTTGGGGACGTCAATCACGATGATGAGTAACTTGGAACCATTCACAATTCCCGGAAAGGTAAAGGGAAGGCAAGCAATATATATGAGGTGCTAAACGTGGATAAGAAGAAGAAATAAAAGAAATATGAATCGCCTTAATCATTCCAATATGATGTATAAGAACTTATTAAGAGGTTTTCGACCATTATTTCTCAATCTCATCGAAACATCAATTAACTTACAAATCATACATAAATTCAAATAAAGTATTTAAGTCCATGTATGCCATAATTTAATCTCAACATACAAGTCTTCTTTTTGCCAATTCACATACACAATTATCATCATTGAGATCATATCCGTTTAGAAGCACCAATTTTTTTGTACTTTCAAAAATAGATTAAATGCAATGCAGTGTCATAATCAAAACATGTGACAAGAGTTATTACACACCCGAAACTAAAAGTGCAATGAAAATAAAAGAAACGTGTGACATATGAAAATATTGCAAGTACCCCCACCCCATACTTAAATTTCGCATTGTCCCCAATGTGAAGAATCAAGTACAAGATGGATAAAAATACTTACAATGTAAAAATGGCAAGTAGATCACTCCTATGGCGGTGGTGGTGGCCGATGTCGTGGATATCTCGGAGCTGCCGGATCATAGAATCCTCCAAAATTATGATAGTATAGATTGTCCCACTGCCCGTCATATGTGGAATGTCGAGCCCATGCCTCATCACGGAAACCATGAAACTCACTGCGGAGCTCTCGATAATTGGTGCCAAGACCTTGATAGTCAGTACGGAGTCCTTGATAGTTAGCGTGGAGGGTTTGATAGTCGGTCCTTAATCCATCAATGCTCGTCGTCAAGGCCTACAACTGTGAAGAGAACTCTGAGTAGTTGCCTTTGCGCCGGCTCCCGCACCGAGGTGCATGTGAGACTGAATGTCGTGGTGGTCTCACCGGCATCTCGTGATGTCCAAGAAGCCCATCGGTCCCCCCAGCTAGATACTCATCCTCCGTGGCCTCATCATCGCCTACTGGAACATTGATCGGCCCTACACCATGTGTATCAATATCCATGGCATCCGTATCTCTAGCACTGTTGATCTCTAGCATCCCCTCAGTAGCGACATGCTCATCACCAGCATCAGCAACATAGCCCTCAACGGCATCGGCATCCTCATCAACCTCATTTGAATCGCTGAAGTACTCAAATCCCTCCCTCCAAATATGCTGGTTTCTGATGGTGTACATGCTCTTCCATACTATGTCCCTCGGAACTCTAAGCCATGGCATGACTACATGAGGGGTGGCACGCCCTCTCGGAACTATGAGCCCTCTAATTAATGATGATTAATGTTGATTAACTTAATCATTGATAGTATTTGACACATAACTCGCGAAGAGTGCGTAAGTGCTGAGTATGAGTCCCACCGTTTTATTCCTAGCGTAATTTTGGGCTTATGTAGAATTTTTCACTTTTTCCCCGGTTTCTTTTTTTACCTCCGGTGTTATTTGGAGCATTTGGGAGCTTAAAGTAATAAAAATGCGTTGAGAGAAATGACTCCTAGATATAGAATAACATGATAGGTAAAATGGCCAAAAGAGTCGCTATTTCGTTTCTTAGTGGCTAAGAAAGACGACTTAGGAATACGCGTTTTCCGAGGCATTTGTGGAATGATTATCCTTACAATATTCTAGGTTTATTATTCCAATTTCGAAAAGTTTGGAGAAGGGGGTTCAACCGCCTTTGGATCGCTAAAGGATAATATTCAACTTCGTTAAACGATAATTATCGACTTTGCTAAAGGATAATTATGGTGTTCACTATAAATAACGGAAAATCGGTTATTAATTCATTTTCTTTCACATTTCCTCGTAAAAGCTCTGATTTCTCTCAACCTTCAAAATCAGATTGTAACGCCCCGTTTATTCGGGTGCGTTCCGACTTTGCTTTCCTCCATTCCATCGATTCATTATAGCTCGAGTTCTCTTTTTAAAGAATATTTTTATATATTTAAAAATAACTTTTCCGGGTATTAAATTAATTTGGGGATACATGAATGTACTTCCGTATTTTACTATATTAATTTTGTCGGAAAGTCGGGATTTACATAACTGAAAAATGTCGTTCCGATCATTTAATTGAGTTTGGGCCCTATTTCTTTTTTTTGCTTTTCTTTCTCCTTCTTTTTCCTATTTTTTTTTATTCTCTTTTTTTTTTATCTCGCGCCTGCTGTCTTGCTCCTGCGCCATCCCCGACTGGTGAGAGCTGCAATTGCCGCCTGGGCTAGGGCTAGGGCTATCCGCCCCCTCGATCCACCCGTCTGCAGGCCTGCGACCGACCCTTTGCCACCCTCCAATCTAGTCTACCCCCAAGCCTGCCCAGCCTCAATCCCTCCCTCATCTCACATGCCGTCTCAATCTCTCTCTCACTTCTCTCTCGCTCTGAACTCTCTCTTCCTCACAGCCGTGCCTGCACTTGGAGCAATGACGCCTTTGGAACCCTGAGGCTGCAATCCAGCCTTCCCTCCCCTCTGTGCCGCTTCGACCCACCGGAAATGACGGCAGTGTGAGTGGCTGCCTCTTTCTCTCTACCCTCTATTCCTTCCCTGCTCTTTCTCTTTATTAATGGTGGCCGAATCACCCTTTGTTCTGGTGTAGTAACCGCAGGGAGGAAGTGTTCTGAACCCGACAGCCGCCTTCTTCTGAGCCCACGCTGGTCGAGCCGCCGCCGGCCTCCTTCCCTCCGCTTAACAGCCGCTGGAAGCCCTCCCTTACCTCTTCTCTTCTTTCGCATTTCAACAGAAGGGTGAAGTGTTCTTTTAAAAATTGTAAATGTGCCCCTCTCTTTTGTAATTAATTCGATTTTAGCCCTTGAAATTGATATAGTTGCAAACTGTACCCACATCTTTATATATATTGCAGTTTTGAACCTACTCTTTTGGAATTTGCAACTTATGCCCCTGCTGATTTGTATAATCATGGTCTTGACCCATTGTTCTTGAGATATGCAGTTTTGCCCATGTGAATAAACCATAGTTTTGACCCAAAGCTTTTTTTTTCGGAAATATGGCCCGAGTTTGATGAGTTTCATAGTTGCCCGGAAAAGTCGATTTTGGAGTTTGACCCATGTTTATTAAATGGTATAAATCACCCCGAAAAAAAATGTTTTGCGGGTTTTTAACCTTGTTTACAAAGAGGGATTTTTTTAGAATATTATACGTTATATTCCGTTCAATTTAGCATACAAGCTAAATTTCCTTAACTTTGGTTTAGGTCCGGAAGCGGCCGTTATAGACCAGAGAATCCAATCTCGACATCCGTAGATCATATTCAACCTCGGATCGTGTGTGAGTACCTTGTTCCTCGATCTAGTTATGTTTAGTGGTAGAATCATGCTAGGTTGGATTTAGAATAACTTAGGGCAAATGCCAAGTAGTGGCTTGGAACCTTTAGGTGAGTGTTTGAGGTTATTGATGTTCTTTGACATGTGGTGTGTTGATCTTGAGTTACTATACGGTTGTGACCCTCGTGGTTGACCTTGTGAGACTTGAGGTGTGTATGTTATCATGTGAGCTTTGTGAGGTTGTGAGTATTAGTTTGTTGAGATTGTGGAGTTAGGATGGAAGTATCCTAACATGTGGTTATAGGTTAGATCTCGTGAGTTTATGAGTGCTAGGAGCATATCCTAGATTATGAGAGTGTATGATCTAATAAGAGTATATAGTACTAGAAGTCTAAGGACTTCTAGCTTTCATGAGTAGTTGTTGATTATCATGCCTTGTTTTGAACAGGCTTTGATTTTATTCCTTCGGAGAGTGTTATTGGTTTCATTTAGCTTTGGGACGAGGTAAGTCCTCGGACTTACTTAGCCGCTTTTATGCCTTATTTGGATATATATGGTGGTCTGTGTTTACCGCTTTTAAGCATGAAAATGGATTAGGATTTACTTGACCTTATTTATTGGCCCATCGTTACTACTATTATTATTATCGGGCGGTGACATCACCGCTCAGTTTCCCGAGGGAGACTGGGGGGATCTCTGCAACCAGGCCATACACGGTATACGGGCGGGCTTCTTCATCACTCCCACAGGGTATACGGGTTGGGCGCCGCCACACTCCTGTTGGTTACACGGGGACAGAGGCAAGAGTTATAAGACTCTTGTGTCACACTTGAAACCAATGAATTAGATATGGAATAACCTAAAAAGATATATTTGGAATGAATGTTCATGTTGTGTGCCTTGTGTTCTCATGTATGTTTTTGTGCCATATTATTCTTATAATGCATAGAATGTGAGCTAACGGTTTAAAACCGTTTTGTGTAAATGCCTTGCAGGTTAGGGATGCCGCCGAGTGAGGTAGAGGAGTGGACAGCCGAGTGGTCTCCGTACATTATAGGACGGGGACGTTTTTGGGGTTTTTCCATTGTGGTCGGATTATATCTTGTTGCACGTTTGGACTTCTTTACTTTTATGTCGTTTTGAGGACTCGGATGAGTTTCTAACTTGTACCCCTTCCTTCTTTCTTTGCATACATTACAAACTACTTTGACTTTTATGCCTTTAATTTGTGCCTTGTTGAAAAGGTCCGGTGAGATTGTTGTCAGGCTAAGGGTCGGGACCCATTGTGTGGTCTCGCCCGTAGCATTCCGATATCCCGCGGATTCGGGGTGTTACAAAGTGGTATCAGAGCCCTAGGTTGACAACAATGGCATTCGTAACCTTCTAAAGGCCGAATGAGGAATAAACAGAACCCCTCGGGTTCTGACTTTTCGTTTTCAAAATTCATATGCATGAGTCGGGATTGGGTTAGAATGTACGGGACCTCCACTCCTCACGCAAACCTCGGCGACATAGATTTCTGGACTTGATGTATACTCATAGTTGCATAGCTCTATATATATATATATGGCCTTAGGATGTTTCTTGGACTTGTATGTACTTAGATATACATGTGACCTTAGGATGTTTGGGCTTTTATGCCTTGTTTGTACCATGGATTTTGGCTTCTTACTTATCATGCTTTAATAAGTCTTCGTCATATAATACTATAAGTACAACATACACATCAAATTAATTACTCCTAAATAAACGCGAACGATACCAGATGGCACGTACGAGAGCGACCGCTTATGTAGGACCCGTCCGGGGTAGAGCACCACTTCCTCCTACCGTCCCGAGACGAGGGCGAGTAGGGACACCTCCAGGTACGAAAGGTCGGGGACGTATCCCCATTGCAGACCCACCCGCTGTGGATCCGCTAGTAGCTGAGATTCCTGTAGAGGACGTAGCAGAGAGTGTCATTCCCGAGGGAAGGGAAAGGACACTTGTGAGGTCTGGAGCGCGTAGTTCCTCTTCTGCTAGGACCGGTGGAGCATCGATTGGGTCTACCGTGTTCGAGGATTATGTACGTCGACTAGAGGAGGTGTATAGGACTGGAGCACCACCGGTGCCGGTACCTGCACTTGCACCTCCACCTGCACCTACACCCGCCAGATCGGCTGAGGTCTTACAGAGGGTTACACAAACTAGGGTCGTACCCGAGATTGTTACACCAGCAGTAGTTATACCCGCACCGGTTGTAGAGATTACTAGGGCTGGAGACGGGTTGAGGTCTCCTGGACCTGATTCTTGGTTGAAGGCTTTCAACTAGCAGCATGTACCTTACTTTAACGGGAACGTAGGGTTAGAGGTCGAGCATTGGATCGGGCATGTGGAGACAACACTTGAGGCGATCCGTTGCCCAGAGGAGAGGCAGGTAGAGGTGGTCCAGACATTGTTTAGAGAGCAGGCCCACTACTGGTGGAGGTCGGTACGAGGAGGTGTGACTAGGATGGACCAGTTGCTAAGACTTGTTAGAGAGACTTTCTGCCCAGATTCAATGAGGAGAGACCGGGTCCAAGATTTCTTAAAGGCTGGGTTTGAGGACGTCCCAATTATCGATGTGATCAGACGTTTCAGAGCGGAGTTGGCTTTGCTGGGGCCCGCCGCACCTCCGGCGGACCAACATGTTTATCTCTTTTCTAGGAGATTGAGGGAGTCTACTCGGGCATACCTTGCAGGATTCCGTTGTGAGTCTTTGGCCGAGTACCAGGACCGAGCCTCGGCATACGAGAGAGACAGATTTGGAGCTAGGAGAGGGGCGCAGTCCGGAGGACTGGACCCACTAGTTTGGGGGCAGGAGCCTTAGGATAGGGCCGTGGTCCGGCTCAGGGATGTACAGGACATCTGCCTGCTACTCAGGCGCCAGGCAGAGGGAGGCAGTGTTTCAACTGCGGAGGAGATTGATAACGTGATTTATGACGATAGTGTAGGCACTTAATTAGATAGTTTTTCCCGTTATTCATGCACGGTTTGACATTGGTTCATGACGTTTTCGCTCAATTCATGCATATTTCTAGAAAAGACGTCTACACGACCTTTTATCGGTTTTGTAGGTAATTCGGGGATCTATTGGACATTAATCGATACATTCGAGGGTCAAGCCTCATGGTGGTACACATCCAAAGCTTTGAAGGAGCATAATTGGAGCAACAAAGGACACAAAGACCACTATTGGTGCAAGCAATGGAGCAAGTCATGTCTAGACGATCATAGCATTCTTCTGCTGATGAAAATCGGACCAACTGCCAGGAAAATCGGCCGATTTATTCCTCTGGGTACATTTTCCTGCCTTTGACAACTTAAGCCATGTGTCCCACGATCTCTTGATCCGGCCTTGCTCTTGGTGGAGAATATAAGTGGTCCTGCAAGCTGTTGTTGAGCATCTCTCCTCTCCCACATTCTCATTCACAGCTCATTTGGATTGGGGGCAAGATTGGGAGGAAGAAAAACTCTCTCAAATTGAAGGAAGAAGAAGAACACCAAACATAGAGTGATAGTGAGGTTTTGAGTGATTTTTGTAGTCTTGGATTGAAGAACTATTGCAAGGATTGTTAGGAACGTTTTGGAACTTCGTTTTAAGGGTTGTAAGTCTTGCTAAACTTAGATTCAGCTAAGATTTATTGATTTTACTTGCTCATCTTTCATCATCCATCTATGAAAGCCATGTATGCTTGTGTGATGATTTTGGATCTTAATATGCATACTATTGGCTAGTTTATTGTGATTCTGGAGTGATGGATTGATGGTTATGGCTAGGGTGATGATAGAATGGACTTATATGTTAGTTTAGGATGATTTGTATGCACGAAACCCAACCTAGAAGGAAAAATCGGGCTGTTCTACAGCTAAATCGGCCGATGTGGCTGATGATCAGGGCGATTTATTCTCCTGTTGCTCTTTAACTGATGAATCTGAATGTTAGGGTGTTTGTTTGTTTAAATCCTAGTGTTTATTAAGCCTAATTTAGCTTAGGATCACCTAATGCTATCCATCTAAGTGAGGGAAGAGATCTACCCGATGATTTCCGACCTTAGATACCTAAGATGATGAATACTAGGTAGTAGTGAGCCTCATAAGCCGCTATTGGATCGAGTGTGCTAGGATTATTGCTTGAGACTTCCCTATTCCGAGACTTACCCGGTAAGGAGAGGGTTACCCCTTAAGTTGTATCCGGTTTGTGTAGAATTCCCTACTTTAACCCCTTGAGACCTATCCGGTAATGGGAGTTTGACGCGGGACTAGTGAAGTGAGAGACCTACCCGGTAATTACTTCCATTAGTGAAACACTCTTCCCCAACACCGCAGCTTGTCCTTAGAATCCTTAGAACCTTGAGTCCAATGCCATATCCGGAAATCTTGACCTCTAGAATCCACTTTTCTCTCTTGATCATATACTTGTGTTTTGAGTTACTTGTTTATTTGCTAGTTGAGTTGTTAGATTGTTTTATTGTCTTGCTTGATTTGTGATCCTTGTTTGATCACCACAAAAACCAACCAAAAATATCGAGATTTTCATTTCTTTGTTCCTTGACCTTTTCTTTGATTAGATCCACACTATCTATGACCATTGTTTGACTTGATTTCACCTTAGTCTTTGTGTTCGACCTCGGAATACTATCCCTACTACAAACGTCCCGTACACTGCGGGTTCGCTAGGAGTTAGGATAAATATAACGAGCTTATAAATTGTAAAACTTTTGCGCATCTATTCCTAGAAGTGAACAAGTTTTTGGCGCCGTTGCCGGGGACTAGGTCTAGATTGAGTCTATTTTGTGATTGTTTATAGTGTAGATCTTTCTTGTTGCTTTTGATCTCTCTTTGGTGTGTGTTTTTGCTTTTCAGAATATCTCTTACTCTTTAGGTGTATGCGAAGATCTCGTGGCAAGGATTTAGCTCCATTCGATCCCGAACCGGAGAAACGATCTAGATCCAAGAGCATTAAAAAGGGGAAAGAGATGGCCGGAAGAGATCTCCAAGCTGAATTAGATGAGGCCTTAGAGCAAATAAGGCTAAGAGATGAACTCTTGGAGGAAGAAAGGAGACTTGCCAATGAGAGGCAAGACGCAACTAGGAGGGAGATTGATGAGATTAGGCAAGCTCTTGTTCAAGGAGAGCTTAATCGTCAACAACCTCCACCTCCTCCACCACCACAACGCAGCCGGCGGCGAATGTTAGGGTTGTACCCATTGCTATTAAAGAGCCACAAACCTTGGGGAGACGTATGGATCCGGCACAAAGAGCACACCGTCCGGGTGTGAACTTAGGAGATCCTGCAGCCCACAACTACGAACTCCGCCCTCAAGTTCTACAAATGATCCGGCATAATCAATTTGGAGGGATGGAAGGAGAGTCTCCTCATCAACACTTGATGAACTATGAGATTTTGATGGAGACTCTTAGACCGCCTAGACTAGAGAGCAACAACCATAAGCTTAGGGCTTTCTCCTTCTCTCTTAAGGACAAAGCCTTAGCTTGGTATCAATCTATTCCACAAGGGTGAGTTGGTACTTGGGAGGAGATGACAACCGAGTTTTTGACTAAGTTCTTTCCACCTTCCAAGACTACTGAATTAAGAGGGAAGATCAATGCCTTCGTGATGAAGGATAGAGAGAGTTTGTTCAAATCTTGGGAGAGATTCAAAGACCTTCTCCTAGATTGTCCACACCATGGCATACCGAAAATTGAGCTATTGGAGATCTACTTCAAGGGACTTGATGAAGACAGCCAATTCAAGCTTCAATCTCTTTCCGGTTGGACTTTCATGGAGAAGCATGTGAATGATGCTTGGGAGTTTATAGAGAAACAAGCTCTAGTGATTGAGAAATACTCCCATAGGAAGAGTGAAGGGAGAAAGGCGGGAGCATATGAGGTGAGTGAGGTCACCATGAGCAATTTCAAGCTTGACGCCATCAACAACGAGCTAAAGTCCTTGAGGGAGTTGTGTGCTACAACTTTGAAGAACCAAGCAACTCCTCAAGTGCTTCCACAAGCTAACTTATCTTCCAAGGAGGAGGATGTGAATTACATGGGAAGGGGCAATTACAACAACTATCAAGGCCCAAGGAACTTCAACAACAACCGGCAATTCAACAATTACCGGCCCAACCACAACCATCCAGGGTTTTCCTATTCTTACCCGGATGGAGCCTTGAACCCTCCCGCTTCCACAAGCACAACTCCACCACCAAAAGCTTCACAAGAACCTCCACCCGGATTTACTCAACCTCCAAAGGATAGAACCGAAATGATGTTTGAGCAATTGCTTGGAAGGTTGAGTGGTCTTGAGAGCACGGTGACTTCCATTTCCAAAGCTCAAAAAGTGTTGGAAGCACAAGTGTTCCAAAAAGCGGGTGAAGCCCATAGAGATCCGGGAAAGCTTCCCGGAAGGACCGAAGATAACCCAAGAGGCCAAGTGTTGGCCATTACAACAAGGAGTGAGTTGAGCATGAAGGATCCTTTTCCCAAGGAGAATGCTAAAGGGAAGCAAGTGGTGAATGAAGAAGAGCCATTGCAAGAAGATGGAGGCAAGAGCAAGGATGTTGAGCCAACATATGTGGCACCGCCTCCATACAAGCCACCACTACCGTTCCCACAATCACGAGCAAGAGCTCGCTTGGACAATCATTTTAGTAAATTCCTTGAACTTATGTCTAAATTGCATATTAATATTCCGTTCATGGATGCTATCTTAGGTATGCCGGCATATGGCAAGTTCTTGAAGGAGATACTCTCCAACAAAAGGAAGTTGGAGGAGTATGGGGAGATAAGAATGACAAAGAGATCCTCGGAGTTGATTCAAACAATGAAGGAAGAGATTCCTCCTAAGCTAAGGGATCCGGGATCCTTTTGTGTGCCAATCGGAGTAGGAGAAGTGAAGTACGACACCCTATGTGATCTTGGGGCAAGTGTAAGCATCATTCCGCTTGCACTTTGCAACAAGGTTGGGCTAGGAGAGCCGAAGCCGGTCAAGATGACCCTATACATGGCGGACCGCTCAATCACTCATCCGGTTGGAATCTTGGAAGACATTCCGGTGCAACTAGGGAAGTTCTATGTGCCCATAGACTTCGTTGTTTTGGACATCCCGGCGGACTATCCGGTTCCTATCATCTTGGGGAGACCTTTCCTAGCTACTTCCGGATGTCTAGTAGATTGCAAGAATGGGACTCTCTCCTTCAACATTGGAGAAGAGAACATCAAGTTCAAGCTGTCCACAATGATGAAAGGGCCAACCCTTGATGAAGATGTATTCAACATAGTTGAGGAAGAGGAGTCTAGAGAGGTTGTGAGCTCAATCTTGCTCAAGGATCCACTTGAGAAGGTTCTTAGCTCAAGATTGATGGAGGAAGGAGTTAAGGAGAGTAGCAATGAAGTAATCAAGGCCTTGAAGGCATTGGACGAGCTACCAAGTGTTGGATTTGAAGTGCTAGAAGAATAGAGAAACAGGCAGAAAAATCGGACTGGAGGGACCAAATCGGCCGATTTTTGGCCTTGTGCTGAAATTTCGTCCAGTTCTGCAAAAACAGAAACTCAGATCGACCTACCCTCAGGAAAATCGGCCGATTTTTCTGACTGGGCCGATTTTCCTGAGTCTTTTCAGCATCAACCACTTGATTGTGAGCAATCATCAAGGGACTTCAAGGGGGCTTCCATGGCTTTGCAATCATCTCAACCTACATTGTATGGATCGTCTCCAACCGAAAAAGGTCCTCCTCAACTTGATCTTAAACCTCTTCCTTCTCATTTAAAGTATGCTTTCCTTGGTTCAAATTCTACTTATCCGGTGATTGTGAATGCATCTTTGAATGATGATAAACTTAATAGATTGTTGAATGAATTGAAAATGCATAGAAAGGCAATAGGATACACCATTGATGACCTTGTTGGCATTAAGCCCTCTTTGTGCATGCATAAGATAATGATGGAAGATAACCATAAACCCTCTATTGAACATCAAAGAAGATTGAATCCTATAATGAAAGAGGTAGTTAAGAAGGAGATCATAAAGTTGCTAGATGCGGGAATTATCTACCCTATCTCGGATAGTAAGTGGGTTAGTCCCGTTCATGTAGTTCCTAAGAAGGGTGGGATGACCGTAGTAACTAATGAGAACAATGAACTAATCCCAACTAGGACGGTTACGGGATGGAGGATGTGCATTGATTATAGGAAGCTTAACATGTCCTCTAGGAAAGATCACTTCCCTCTCCCTTTCATTGACCAAATGCTAGAGAGGTTAGCTCAACATTCTCATTTTTGCTATTTAGATGGCTATAGTGGATTCTTCCGAATCCCTATCCACCCCGATGACCAAGAGAAAACCACATTTACATGTCCATGGGGTACTTTTGCATATAGGAGAATGCCATTTGGGTTGTGTAATGCACCCGCCACCTTTCAAAGGTGTATGATGGCTATCTTTTCGGAATACATTGAAAATATCATGGAAGTGTTCATGGATGATTTCTCTGTTTATGGTTCTTCCTTTGATAATTGCTTGGCTAACTTGTCATTAGTATTGCAAAGATGTGAGGAGACAAATCTTGTTTTGAATTGGGAAAAATGCCACTTCATGGTAAGTGAAGGTATCGTGTTAGGACACTTGGTGTCTAACCGTGGTATTGAGGTTGATGGGGCCAAGATTGAAACGATAGAGAAGTTGCCACCTCCTACCTCGGTGAAAGGGGTAAGGAGTTTTCTAGGGCATGCTGGTTTTTACCGGAGGTTTATTCAAGACTTCTCTAAGATTTCAAAGCCTCTTACTAACCTACTAATGAAAGACGTTGAATTTGTTTTCTCCAAAGATTGCCTTGAGGCTTTTTGTAGGTTGAAGAACGCTTTGATCTCCGCACCTATCATGCAACCTCCGGATTGGAGTCCACCGTTTGAGATCATGTGTGATGCAAGCGATGTAGCCGTTGGGGCTGTTTTCGGGCAAAGGAAAGATAGGCGCACTCACGCCATTTATTATGCTAGCAAGACGCTAGATGATGCCCAACTCAATTATGCTACCACCGAGAAAGAGTTACTAGCGGTGGTGTATGCTTTTGAGAAGTTCCGCTCATATCTTGTTGGAGCAAAGGTCATAGTGTATACGGATCATGCTGCGATCCGTTATCTCCTTACCAAGAAGGATGCAAACCCTAGGTTGATTCGGTGGATCCTTCTTCTTCAAGAGTTTGATTTGGAAATCCGGGACAAGAAGGGATCCGAGAACTCCGTGGCGGATCACCTTAGTAGACTCCCACCGTTAGAGCTTGAGAGAGATGACATCCCGATTGATGACTCATTCCGGGATGAGAAATTGCAAATGGTGGAGGAGTGCTTGTTCCAAGTGTCTAGAGGGAGTGAGCCATGGTATGCCGATATTGTGAACTACCTAGTGTGTGAGAATGTGCCTCCCGGATTGACATATGCCCAAAGAAAGAAGTTTTTCAAAGATGTGAGGCACTACTTGATGTGTCCTTGAAGGTAACCAAGGATAACTCCGGATCTAGATCAAGCAAAACTCCAACTACTCCTTGATTCTTTGTGCGACGTTGTATCGTTTCGGCTCCAAAGGGGCGGAAGCGATGAAGAAACAAGGTTTACTTCGATCTAGAGAGATCGAATAAACCTTTTTGTGTGGATCGAAGGTTGATTCTTAAGAAGAATCCTCGAATATGGATTTCTGGGATCAAAGACGAGATCCAAGGAAGAAATTTGAGAGATAGAAGAGAGGTTTTGATGCCCAAGCTAAGTAGGAGGAAATTCTTCTCAAAACTTAGTAATATTGAACATGAAAAATAAGTGAGGCAAGATATCTCTTATATAGAGAGACTTGCCTACCTATGGACCAACGGGCCAAACAAAATACATGAAGAAAAGCCCAAAAGAGAAAACCTAAAAGGATAATAGCAAACCCTAAAAGGATAAGGTCAAAAAGGGAATATTCCTATACGGAATATCCCTTTATTACATAAAAAGGAAAACATGAAAATATAGTCCAAAAATAAGCTAGCTTCATGCCATGGAGTCGGAAAGACGGGACATGCCGCTAACGGAACCGGTAGCCTATGCCATGGTGGTGTAGAGACAAGGCATGCCGGTAATGGGACCAAGTGAAGAAGCAATGCGGGTGATGATGGAGCCGGTGGCTCGAGCAATGGCCTTAGCTCGGGATCGGGTGATCGGTCCATCTGAGCGAACTCTAAGAGCCTCGTCCTCTTCGTCTATGGTCAACGTAAAAGGGGCATCCAAGGGTGCATCAGTCCCCCCATCTTGGCTGTGAAACGTCCCCATTTTACCATCGTCAAAGAGGGGCTCAACATAAGGGGCAAGGTCCTTGACGTTGAACGTTGGGTGTACTCCGTAGGAATCCGGAAGCTCTAACTTGTATGCATTTGGACCATGACGGGCTAAGATGCGGAATGGGCCATCACCATAGTCCGAGAGCTTGCTCATGCGGCGAGTAGGAAAACGCTCCTTCCGTAGGTGGAGCCAAACAAGATCACCGGGCTCAAAAGAGACGTCGCGGCGGCCCTTGTTGCGTTGTCCGGCAAGTTGGGCGGCACGACGTTCAAGTTGTGTCCTAGTCCGCTCATGAAGCTCAATGATTTGGGCGGCTCGGTTTCCGGCGATGATGTGTTCTCCATCCTTGAGCGGGCGGGGAGTGAAATCCAATGGTGTGTGTGGATTGAGGCCATAGACAACTTCAAATGGGGACAATTTAGTTGCCGTGTGCCTAGACCTGTTATACGAAAACTCGACAACAGAAAGTAAGTCCTCCCACCTACGTGGGTTGGTCCTAGTGGTGGCTCTAAGTAGAGCACCAAGAGTCCGATTGGTCACCTCCGTTTGACCATCGGTTTGGGGGTGGTAACTACTTGAAAACAACAAGTTGGTTCCAAGTTTTCCCCACAACGTTCTCCAAAAATGACTTACGAATTTCACGTCCCGATCACTAACGATGGAACGTGGTATCCCATGTAAACGCACCACATTGTCAAAGAACAAGGTGGCAACTTCACTAGCATTTAGGGTGCTTTTACATGCGATGAAATGAGCCATTTTGGAGAAGCGATCGACTACCACGAAAATGGAGTCTTTTCCTCGTTTTGACATAGGCAACCCAACCACAAAGTCCATGGATAGATCCTCCCAAGGTCCCATTGGTATAGGCAAAGGAGAATACATCCCATCCGGACCTTGGTGCGACTTGGCATGATGACATGTGATGCAACCCTTGCAAAACCGTGTCACATGCATACGCATCCGGGGCCAAAAGAAATGCTCTTGGAGAGCGGAAAGGGTCTTGGTAGCACCGAAATGACCACGGCCCTCATGAGCTTCCTTGACCTACAAATGGCGTATAGATGAGCACGGAATACAAAGTTTTCCCGCTCGAAAAAGATAGCCATCGTTAATAAAGAAAGACTCGTGCTCTCGGAGGTCGAGGCATTGTGCCCATATATCCTTGAAGTCAAGATCCGTGGCATATAACTCTTTGATAAGAGCAAAGCCATGTATCTTGGCATCCATATACACAAGGAGGGCATAGCGGCGAGAAAGGGCATCGGCTACCACATTCTCTTTGCCTTTCTTATGCCGAATGACATAAGGAAAGGTCTCTAAAAACTCTACCCAACTAGCATGGTGCCGACTGAGATTTGTTTGACTCTTGAGATACGAAAGAGCCGCATGATCCAAATGAATCACGAACTCCTTCGGCCACAAGTAATGTTGCCATGTCTTAAGACAACGAACTAGAGCATAGAGTTCCTTGTCATATGTAGGGTAGTTGAGCGAAGCACCGGACAGTTTTTCACTGAAGTAGGCAATTGGACGATTCTCTTGTAAGAGAACTCCTCCAATGCCCACATTTGATGCATCACACTCCACCTCGAAGGTTTTCGAAAAGTTTGGGATTTGGAGTAATGGTGCATTACAAAGGCGGTCTTTGAGCGCATCAAACGCTCGAGCATGGATATCACGCCACTCAAACGTGACACCCTTGGTAGTGAGCTCATGGAGCGGTGCCGCTACCGTGCTAAAGTCCTTGACAAAGTGTCGGTAGAAACCCGCTAAGCCGAGAAAGGCTCGGACCATGGTGACCGTAGTAGGAGTCGGCCACTCCCGAATAGCAGGAACTTTAGATTCGTCTACGCGGAGTCCGTTCTTAGACACGACATAGCCAAGAAAGATAGTGGTGTCCGAGCAAAAGACGCATTTGTCAAAGTTGACATACAATTGCTCTTGTCTAAGGCACTCGAGCACTTGGCGAAGGTGCCCGATGTGATCCTCCAAAGACGTACTAAACACCAAAATATCATCAAAATAAACAACAACGAATGTACCCAAGAATCGGCGCAAGACGTGGTTCATGAGGCGCATGAAGGTGGACGGGGCGTTGGAGAGGCCAAAAGGCATGACAAGCCATTCATAGAGTCCATACTTCGTTTTGAACGCCGTCTTCCATTCGTCACCTTCGGCCATCCGGATTTGGTGGTAACCGCTCCGGAGATCAATTTTGGAGAAGGTAGTGACGCCATGAAGCTCATCCAACATGTCATCAAGGCGCGGGATCGGGTGGCGATATTTGACGGTGATTTGGTTGATGGCACGACAATCAATACACATCCGCCATGATCCATCTTTCTTTGGTACTAAGATTACCAGGACGGCACATGGTGATAAGGATTCACGCACATGTCCCCGGTCTAGGAGCTCTTGCACTTGACGTTGTAGCTCCTTTGTCTCTTCCGGACTAGCTCGGTAAGAAGCACGGTTTGGCAAAGAGGCATCGGGCACAAAGTCAATTTGATGTTCAATCCCTCGGATAGGTGGCAGGCCGGGTAGGAGGTCTTTGGGCATAATATCCTGAAATTCGGACAACAACAAAGACACCTCGTGTGGCACATTACTTGGGTCATGAGAAGTAGATAAACAAAACAGAACAAGTAAAAAGCATGGGAACTTTCCTTCCATGACCGGTTGCAAATCATGCCGGCGAGCTAAGAGTATCCGTGGCTCACACCGTCCTTGAATTACGGGATCCGAAGATGATAAAGGTGCTCCCGAAGAAACGATGCGACCTTCACTACCTTTGGATTCGGTAGCATGGACAAGAGGGGCGGTGTTTCGGGATTTAGAAGTACTAGCACCTACAACATCAGGACTCCGGGGGTCCGATTTTGCCGGTGCTTTAGCGGACTCATCAATACTTTGTTGCCTCTTACGTTCCGCATAGTCAACCAAAATTTCGTGCGGAGTCATAGGCAAAAGTGTGACCCGTTTTCCATTATATTGGAACATGTACCGATTAAGATAACAATCATGATATGTGCGGCGATCGAATTGCCATGGTCGTCCTAATAGGACATGTGTGGCGTCCATCTTGATAACATCACAAAGGACCTTATCAACATAGGCGCCAATACAGAACGGCACCCAAGCTTGTTGTGTGACGGTGTCACATGCCATATCGGAAATCCATTGGAGTCCGTAAGGCGTTGGGTGGGGGGTCGTAGACAACTTGAAGTGTTTTACCACCCGTTCGTTGACAATATTGCAACAAGAACCCCCGTCAACGATGAGAGAAAGACTCGTATTATTAACCAAGCAACGAGAGTGGAAGAGATTCTCGCGTTGATCAATAGGAATATGCTCTTTAACAGCCAAAATACGACGAGAAACAAGAGCGAATTTATCGGGTTGTGCTGGGCCGCAAGCAAGCTCATCATCACAAGGTTCCATGCCAAAAGGTGGGTCGGCGTCATGGTCATCCTCAATAATGATATCACCGTCATATTGACCATCGTCGTCCTCGAAATATGTTGGGTCGGCAAATAAGACCCGTTTGGTGTTTGGGCAATCACGTTGTACATGGCCAAAACCGCTACACTTGTAGCACACGGGCTCCCTTGGGCGAGCCGCCGGTGAGGGTCCTTGTTGACCTCGAGAGGGAGGCGCCGATGCCGGGCCACGGTTTGGTGCCTTCTCGGTACCCGTTTGCCTATTTGAAGGACCCATCCGATGGGTCCCTTTGGAAGCGTCGGTATCTGTAGGACTAGGCGCATCTCGAGAACGTGTGTTAGACGGATAAAGATATGGACTCGAGGAAGAGGTAAACCTAGAATGCCGCGGTGTTTCGAGTTGTTGCTTATATAGCTTCATGGCGGCATGACATAATGCTCCCAAATCCTTGAATGGGACAATCTCGAGCGGCCGCCGGATGGAAGCATTAAGCCCACTCATGAACTTGGTGCGGAGGGCGGAGGGGGAGGTTGAGACGCCGGCCTTAATGTGCATGTCCTCAAGTTTAGCCAAGTAAGCCACCGGAGTGAGGTTGCCTTGCTTGAACTCGGCAATTTGCAACCGCATATCATTCTTAAAGTCCTCGGGCACGTACTTCTTGGTCATGCAATAGATCAATTGTTCAAATGTCTCAATTGGTGCCCATCCTCGCCTCTCTCGGGTGAACTCATACCGGTTCCACCAAGACTTCGCATCTCCTTCAAAGTATAGAGTTGCCGCCTCGATTTTCTCGTATTCCTCCTCATAATGACAATGTTTTAATGCTCGTTTCATATCCTGTGCCCAATCAAGAAAAACACACGGATCATATTCACCATGAAAGGTAGGGAACTTAACCTTACCTTCCCTACGAGCTCGGTAGGGGTCCGGGCGGGGCGGTGGAATGTAGGCATCATCGGCTCGGGCTCGCCGTTGGCCGCCATGGGGCCGTTGGCGCCCATGAACGGGTGGGGCTTGCCTAGGTGGGTTTGGAGGAGGCAACCATTCTTCACCCCGGTCTTGGTTCTCATAAGGGTCTATGACGGGTGGGTGCCACGGACGGTTATGTGCTACCCGTTCTAGATCGGATTCATCACCGGAGAACTCGTTGAAGTTGTGTTGCTCATCGTATTCATCAAAGTCAAGGGTCCTCGCTTGCCGGGTTGACCGTTGGTGACGGTGTTCGGAACGATCATGCTCACGACCATGATTGGTGGTTGAGTTGGGACGGTACCGGGGCTCTTCCCGGGTTTGTCGGTCGGTGCGGGGCACACTAGGTGGAGGTGGAGAAGGAACATACCGTTGATGTTGATGCTCATAATATTGGTGTCGATGTTCCGTATCGACTATGGGCAAGTTATCTTGACGCGGGTCGGGGAATTCCTCCTCTTCTTCATGGGACTCATTTCCGTCAAGAGGTAAAGGATGGGTGCGTTCAATGACAGACGCAAGCCGGGTAACGTTTGATGGTCCGGCTCCCAAAAGTCCCTTGCCTTTCCGTTGTGCATCGGAAGTGGAAGCATTGACCACGATCTCATTCGGATAAGTTGGGGTGGGACGGCGAGCAATCTGAAGGACCTTAAGAGCTTCTAGCTCTTTTTTCAAGGCAATGTTTTCTCGGGTCAAGGCATCAAACTTTTGTTGTGCCTTCAAGGCTTCCAATTCTCGCCTTATGGAGTCATTTTCGAGGGACAACGAAGCAGTTTCTTGAGCCAAGGGTTCACTGAATTCTTGCGGACCAGAATCCTGAGAAGTTTCCATTTCAACGTTAGTCATTGCTCCAAATCAGCACATAATTGCAAGCAATCAAGTGAGCAAGGTGACAAGTTAGGTCAACTTTACCCAAGTTCAAGTGCGTTATCGGGTTCTACTTTGGGGAAGGCCGTTTGGCGGTTAGGCAAGGAAGGCAAATCCAACAAAATTGAACCAATTACACACAAATAAACAAGTGATATTTTGCAAACGTATGTAAGAAAATGGAGAGATAGAAGATGGACGGATTGTTCACTCGGCAAGCTTTGCTTGCTTTCGGTCTTTGAATGTTTTGTAAAATCTGATTTTTCGGATGGACCGGTTTGCCGGACGTCTTTTCACTTTGTGTGTTTCGTTTCTTTGAAACGTTTTGAGGAACACTTTCTTTTTTTTTTTTTTTTTTGAACACAAATCCGTATTGATGAAGAGTTTTTTTGCTTTTTTTTTTTGGAATATCAAATGCGAGATATCCGAATTTTTCGTTAACAAAAGATCCCAAGAGATTTGGTGAAATTAATTAACAAAATTGTCGGATTAGGTCGGTTTAAGAAAAAGACGGGTTTGATAAATGGTTTGAAGGCAAACCAAATATCTCCTATTTTTGTACTTTTTGTTTTGAGTTAAACACGGAAAAAAAAATTCAGGGAAAATGGATGAACATGATGAAGAACATGATGAACAACATAAAGATCATGAAGAACAAATGAAGAACATCATGAACAAACGAAGAACATCATGAACAAAAAAGGCTAAATGGTTTAAGATAATAACGCACAAAAACGAGAGTAAAGAGAACTTAGCTTTGATCCCTTGCTCTGATACCAATTTGATGCGTCCTTGGAGGTAACCAAGGATAACTCCGGATCTAGATCAAGCAAAACTCCAACTACTCCTTGATTCTTTGTGCGACGTTGTATCGTTTCGGATCCAAAGGGGCGGAAGCGATGAAGAAACAAGGGTTACTTCGATCTAGAGAGATCGAATAAACCTTTTTGTGTGGATCGAAGGTTGATTCTTAAGAAGAATCCTCGAATATGGATATCTGGGATCAAAGACGAGATCCAAGGAAGAAATTTGAGAGATAGAAGAGAGGTTTTGATGCCCAAGCTAAGTAGGAGGAAATTCTTCTCAAAACTTAGTAATATTGAACATGAAAAATAAGTGAGGCAAGATATCTCTTATATAGAGAGACTTGCCTACCTATGGGCCAACGGGCCAAACAAAATACATGAAGAAAAGCCCAAAAGGGAAAACCTAAAAGGATAATAGCAAACCCTAAAAGGATAAGGTCAAAAAGGGAATATTCCTATACAGAATATCCCTTTATTACATAAAAAGGAAAACATGAAAATATAGTCCGAAAATAAGCTAGCTTCATGCCATGGAGTCGGAAAGACGGGACATGCCGCTAACGAAACCGGTAGCCTATGCCATGGTGGTGTAGATACAAGGCATGCCGGTAATGGGACCAAGTGAAGAAGTAATGCGGGTGATGATGGAGCCGGTGGCTCGAGCAATGGCCTTAGCTCGGGATCAGGTGATCGGTCCATCTGAGCGAACTCTAAGAGCCTCTTCCTCTTCGTCTATGGTCAACGTAAAAGGGGCTTCCAAGGGCGCATCACTACTATTGGAGTGAACCACTTTTGTTCAAGAGAGGGCCGGATGGAGTGTTTAGAAGATGCATAAAGGAGGATGAGGCGGAGAGTGTGATCCGCCATTGTCATTCCTTGCCATGTGGAGGGCATGCTAGCTCACACAAGACATGTGCTAAGGTGTTGCAATCGGGCTTCTTTTGGCCAAGTTTGTTCAAGGATGTACAAAGCTTTGAGGTAGCTTGTGATGCTTGCCAAAGGACAGGCAACATCTCAAGGAGAAATGAGATGCCCTTAAACAACATACAAGAGGTAGAGATATTTGATGTGTGGGGTGTGGATTTCATGGGACCATTCCCTTCTTCATGTGGCAACCTCTACATCCTATTGGCGGTAGATTATGTTTCGAGATGGGTGGAGGCAATCGCCTCTCCCACAAATGATGCCAAGGTGGTGGTGCGGTTCTTCAACCGAGTGATCTTACCTAGGTTTGGAACACCAAGGGTGATCATAAGTGATGGAGGGAAGCACTTCACTAATAGGAACTTTGGGGCACTTTTGGCTAAGTATGGGGTGACCCATAAGGTGGCAACACCTTACCATCCCCAAACTAGTGTCCAAGTGGAGATCTCCAACCGGGAGATAAAAGGGATACTTGAGAAGACGGTCTCTAGGACGAGAAAAGATTGGGCTATGAAGCTCGATGATGCCTTGTGGGCTTATAGGACCGCTTTCAAGACACCAATTGGCACCACTCCCTACAAGCTAGTTTATGGCAAGTCTTGCCACCTTCCGGTAGAGATGGAGCATAGAGCATATTGGGCTATAAGGTGGTTAAATTTTGATCTCAAGGAGGCCGGTGAGAAGCGGTTGCTAGACATGAACGCCCTTGAGGAGATCCGGTTGGATGCTTATGAGAATGCCCGGATCTACAAGGAGAGGACCAAGCGTTGGCATGACAAGCGCCTCATCCCAAAGGAGTTGAATGAGGGTGACTTAGTGCTTCTCTTCAACTCAAGACTGCGGCTTTTCCCCGGAAAGCTCAAATCAAGATGGACGGGTCCCTATGTTGTGAATAAGGTCTTTCCTCATGGAGCGGTAGAGATAGGAGGAGATCATTGTGGTAACTTCAAGGTGAATGGGCATCGTTTGAAGAAGTACATCCCGGAAGCCCCGGTGGAAGTGATTGCCCCACTTCACCTTGATTGAAACACTCCCGAAATTGGTCAAGCTAATGACCTTAAAGAAGTGCTTAATGGGAGGCAACCCATTGGTACATACTTTTCCCTTTTCTTTTTCTTGCTTTTGTTTGATCTTACTCTTGGTGTGCTTTGTTTTGTGTTTTTGAATGCTAGATCTTGTTGATTGTCATGTGTGATGAGATATTGGAGGTCATGTGAACACCTCCTGGAACTGTTGAAGGTACAAAATCTAAGCACATGGACGAGGAGGAAATCACCCAGAAAAATCAGCCTGTTCTTCAGCCAGATCGGCCGATTTTCCTGGGTTGTTGGGGCGATTTTTCCTTCTGTAAAGGAAAGTGGTGATCTCCAATCGAGCATGGGTGGAGCGGACGTGGAACTTGGACGGCTTGCGGTGCCAAGCGCGGGTTCCGACACCATAATGAACATCAAGAGCTCTCTACCATCCTTGATCGATCAACCACCATCATCATTCAATGTGAACCGAAATACCAAAGCATCACCAATTTTACATTGTGAGGACTCTCTTTCACTTCTTTATTTAGTTTACACATTAGGGACAATGTGTTTCTAAGTATGGGGTGGGGTTTTCATGATCACTTGCATGATTAGCATCTAGGATAGTTTAATTTTGTCACATGTTTCATTATGCCTTGCATTGTACATACATATTTCGAAAAATCCAAAAAAAAAAATCAGAAAATTTTAAAAATTCTAGTGCTTCTAAGCTTGGGAATGACCCTTATGATGAAATTGTCTTGTGAATTGGCTATGGATAGCCTTATGTGTTGAATAGATGAATGCATATGTAGACTTGAAGTACTTATCTTGAATCCCATAAATGATTTGTGATCATGAATGTTTGCCTTGATTAAATTGAGTACTGAAAGTCGAAATTACATGCTAGTTCTTGCACATCATTTAGGAATGAATGAGGCAATTCATTTTTCTCTACTTCTCATCTTGATCATGTTGTTTTAGCACCTCAATTGATGAAAAATTTTACCTCTTTTCACCCATCCGGGACTAGGAGCATGCTAGTGTGTTGATGTGTGTGAAAAGCAAGTGTGGGGTGAAATGGTTGATGAAAGAATGATGTGAATGAAGTGCTGAATTTGTTGTGAAAGTGTAGACAAAAATATAGGTTTGGGGACGTTGGTTTAAATGACAAGTAACTCGGCACACTTCACATAATCGGGTGTTGGTGCCTTGCCAAAGTCAAATAAATCGATAGTCCTAACAAGCTTTGGTATGTGTGCCCGGTGTGGATGCACCTCGAAAAATAGAAAAAGCCCGAGGACGGCTAATCACCAAGGTTTCGGCTTTTGTACACCAATGCCATTGTCTCAAAAATAAGTGAAAAAGAAAAGAAAACAAAGAAAAGATGGAGAAAATTATACACTTTTTGGGAAGTTGAGCAAAAACAAAATTGTGGAGTTAGTTCCTTTCCCGGATTAGCATCACATGACTTAAAAATTCCCACCTAATCACAACGTTTCTTAGCCCCTTCTTTCCTAAGTCCTAATGACCTAAATGCATGTGTGTAAGGCTTAGTGATCTAGATTGGACATGCTCATGATCATCTTGACTTCTTCATTTTCACCTCTCATGCATGACTTTTAGTTAAGTATAATTGTCTTTCCATGCCTTCATTTATTTCATGCATGATTGCTTGTCCATTGCTATGAACATGACTATGAAGGTGATCCAATGCTAGAAGAACAATTCCAAAAAGATTTTGTTGTTTTTCTGCACACATAAATCATGTCATCTCTTAGTCTATAGTTGGATCTTGCTCGGGGACGAGCAAATCTTAAGTATGGGGTATTTTGATAACGTGATTTATGACTATAGTTTAGGCACTTAATTAGATAGTTTTTCCCGTTATTCATGCACGGTTTGACATTGGTTCATGACGTTTTCGCTCAATTCATGCATATTTCTAGAAAAGACGTCTACACGACCTTTTATCGGTTTTGTAGGTAATTCGGGGATCTATTGGACATTAATCGATACATTCGAGGGTCAAGCCTCATGGTGGTACACATCCAAAGCTTTGAAGGAGCATAATTGGAGCAACAAAGGACACAAAGACCACTATTGGTGCAAGCAATGGAGCAACTCATGGCTAGACGATCATAGCATGCTTCTGCTGAAGAAAATCGGACCAACTGCCAGGAAAATCGGCCGATTTATTCCTCTGGGTCGATTTTCCTGCCTTTGACAGCTTAAGCCACGTGTCCCACGATCTCTTGATCCGGCCTTGCTCTTGGTGGAGAATATAAGTGGTCCTGCAAGCTGTTGCTGAGCATCTCTCCTCTCCCACATTCTCATTCACAGCTCATTTGGATTGGGGGCAAGATTGGGAGGAAGAAAAACTCTCTTAAATTGACGGAAGAAGAAGAACACCAAACATAGAGTGATAGTGAGGTTTTGAGTGATTTTTGTAGTCTTGGATTGAAGAACTATTGCAAGGATTGTTAGGAACGTTTTGGAACTTCGTTTTAAGGGTTGTAAGTCTTGCTAAACTTAGATTCAGCTGAGATTTATTGATTTTACTTGCTCATCTTTCATCATCCATCTATGAAAGCCATGTATGCTTGTGTGATGATTTTGGATCTTAATATGCATACTATTGGCTAGTTTATTGTGATTCTGGAGTGATGGATTGATGGTTATGGCTAGGGTGATGATAGAATGGACTTATATGTTAGTTTAGGATGATTTGTATGCACGAAACCCAACCCAGAAGGAAAAATCGGGCTGTTCTACAACTAAATCGGCCGATCTGGCTGATGATCAGGGCGATTTATTCTCCTATTGCTCTTTAAATGATGAATCTGAATGTTAGGGTGTTTGGTTGTTTAAATCGTAGTGTTTATTAAGCCTAATTTAGCTTAGGATCACCTAATGCTATCCATCTAAGTGACGGAAGAGATCTACCTGATGATTTCCGACCTTAGATACCTAAGATGATGAATACTAGGTAGTAGTGAGCCTCATAAGCCGCTATTGGATCGAGTGTGCTAGGATTATTGCTTGAGACTTCCCTATTCCGAGACTTACCCGGTAAGGAGAGGGTTACCCCTTAAGTTGTATCCGGTTTGTGTAGAATTCCCTACTTTAACCCCTTGAGACCTATCCGGTAATGGGAGTTTGACGCGGGACTAGTGAAGTGAGAGACCTACCCGGTAATTACTTCCATTAGTGAAACACTCTTCCCCAACACCGCAGCTTGTCCTTAGAATCCTTAGAACCTTGAGTCCAATGCCATAACCGGAAATCTTGACCTCTAGAATCCACTTTTCTCTCTAGATCATATACTTGTGTTTTGAGTTACTTGTTTATTTGCTAGTTGAGTTGTTAGATTGTTTTATTGTCTTGCTTGATTTGTGATCCTTGCTTGATCACCACAAAAACCAACCAAAAATATCGAGATTTTCATTTCTTTGTTCCTTGACCTTTTCTTTGATTAGATCCACACTATCTATGACCATTGTTTGACTCGATTTCACCTTAGTCTTTGTGTTCGACCTCGGAATACTATCCCTACTACAAACGTCCCGTACACTGCGGGTTCGCTAGGAGTTAGGATAAATATAACGAGCTTATAAATTGTAAAACTTTTGCGCATCTATTCCTAGAAGTGAACAAAGATGATCATCTTAGGCCCGATTGCAGGAAGCCTCTAGTGACGTGCTTCTCTTGTGGTCAAACGGGCCACAGGGCAGCTTTTTGCAGACGGGGTGGGGCACCGTCACAGCAGGGGTCTTCACCTGCTAGCGGGGCAGGTAGAGGACAGAGGCCACCTCAATTTCCGGCTCAGAGTTTTCAGCAGAGAGGTCACAGTCAGTCTCGTACACAAGGATCAGCCCAGGGACAGGGCCGAGGTAGAGGCCGTGGTGGAGGCACCCAGGAGTCTGGAGGCACTCAGGCTAGGGTTTTTGAGTTGAGGAGCGCCATTGATCCAGCAGCGCCGGACGCTACAGGTAAGATTTGGACTCACGGCTTCCCTTTCAGGGTATTATTTGATACGGGTGCTACACCCTTCTTTATTTCGATGATTTTGTAGCTAGGTTGCCCTTATTTACAATAGAGGGGAGACCCTTCTTCATAAGGCTACCTGATAGAAGGGTAAGGTTAGTGGTACCCGAAAGGTACCCGGTTGTCCCATTCGTTGGGAAAACCGTACTGGGGTAGCCGACTTCTATGTCATGCACCTGGTGCATGAAGAAGTCATCTTAGGGATAGATGAGAAGGACCGACATCAAGCTGCTTTGGACGTTAGACGGAGGACCGCAACGATCTCCACGGGAACGAGACTTGAGGCTTCTATTGTTGTCGCACAAGGAAGAATACATAAGGAGGGAGTATGGCATGCTGGAACCGTTATAGGACTATTCGTGGAATACCAGGAGATGCACAAGGTGACCAACAAGAGTGGAGAAGGCCGAAGCTGTGAAGCCGGATGTCGACTTGAGATATCCGGGGAGTATATGAAAGATTAAGATTTGAACCCTTATGGTCGGATTGATATTGCACCTACTTGAAGGAATGATACAAGCGTATGAAGAATACGAAGAACTCCCCCAATGTGTTGGGATTTCATGGCAAAAAAAACAAGAAAAAAAAAGAAGATGAGGTCAATTGTTTGGAAGCACGGTTAAGCCCTATAGTTGGACCCTTCTGGTTGCACATAAGTGAAAAAGCTTAGAAGATTTTCCTTATCACCATTCCTTAGAGGCGGGGTAGATCTTTGGTATCATGACCACCTGTCAAGTGTAAATGCAAGGTTGTGTTGATTACTACGTTGTAGGACGGGAAAAGAAAAGACGAAATCCGAGATACCCCGGAGTCCCAATACGCCAGAATGTGGATTTTTTTTCCACTAAGGTTAAGCTCGACTCAATTCCGATATCTAAGGCGCCGTACGAAATGACACTTATGAAGAGTCATGAGTTGGAGAAGCAAGAGAAGGAGCAATTGTAAGAACTTATTGAAAAAGAGTTCATTAGAATTAGTGAAATGCTATGGAGAACTCTGAATGTTATCTTCAACTCTTGATTTGAAGTTGTTATGAAGAACACCAGTGCGGAAGGAGAGACGGTTATCTCCGTTTATACATTGATTTCTATAAGGCGCGCAAGATGAAAATGAAGGATCAATATCCCTTACAACGAATGGGAGATCAACTCGAACAGCTGCAAGGGTCGTAGTCCCTTCTAAGATTAAGTTAAGATTTTCTTGTCACTGTTTGATAATAGAGTTTTGAGAGTTAAAGAGGAGATTTATAGGTACAACTATTTTAATATGCTTGGAGGAATGATGGGTTTGAAGTGTACAAGTGATCCTTCAAGACAAGGCATTGATCAAGTATTGAGGAACGATGTAAAAGTAATAACATACGGGTCTCGATAGTAGAAGCGGTGTGATGTAAAGTACTTCCTTCATCACTTAGAATTTGTAACAAGAATTTTGGAAACGTAACATCAAAGTTTGGTTTGACAAGAACCAAAGCCAACGTTGTGAGCTGGAAGTTCAAACTTCTTTGTTAGAGGCAAGCAAAGAAGAAACATAATGGAAATGCTGTATTGAAAAGACCCGAGAAAAAGTTAAGCTTCCGATATATCGAACTTTTTTTGTTGATCTTAACGGGAGTTGGAGAAGTGACTTACAAGTGGCGTTACCACCAAGAGCAGAGGGTGTTCACCCGGTGTTTCATGTGTATCAATTGAGAGAGTACATACGTGACTTGAGACATGTAGTATGTTGTGATGATCTACTCGAGACTAGGAGCCGATGAGGCTAACTGGTAGACGTAGGATAGTATCTTTATTCGAGTTTTACGCAGGTTTAGCGACATCTATAGGACCGTTGGATTAGTCCCGAGAACTCTCTTTAGTTGTGCCTATGTGTTTTGTGGCGTGTTATGTTATGTGTGTTTCATATGTGTATATCTTGTGAGTTTTGGTGCGTCTAGGCGAGTAGACTGTGGATTCGAGGGCCGTAGTTGTCACGTTATATTGTCCTAAGCGGTTATCGAGACGAGGTCATTTGAGAGTTTCGCGTTTAGCAAGTTTCGGGCCGAAACTTGATTTTAGGGGGATCTAATGTAACGCCCCGTTTATTCGGGTGCATTCCGACTTTGCTTTCCTCCCTTCCATCGATTCATTATAGCTCGAGTTCTCTTTTTAAAGAATATTTTTATATATTTAAAAATAACTTTTTCGGGTATTAAATTAATTTGGGGATACATGAATGTACTTCCGTATTTTACTATATTAATTTTGTCGGAAAGTCGGGATTTACAGAACTGAAAAAATGTCGTTCCGATCATTTAATTGAGTTTTGGCCCTATTTCTTTTTTTTGCTTTTCTTTCTCCTTCTTTTTCCTATTTTTTTTTATTCTCTTTTTTATTTTTATCTCGCGCCTGCTGTCTTGCTCCTGCGCCATCCCCGACTGGTGAGAGCTGCAACTGCCGCTTGGGCTAGGGCTAGGGCTATCCGCCCCTCGATCCACCCGTCTGCAGGCCTGCGACCGGCCCTTCGCCACCTCCAATCTAGTCTACCCCCCAAGCCTGCCCAACCTCAATCCCTCCCTCATCTCACTTCCCTCACACGTTGTCTCAATCTCTCTCTCACTTCTCTCTCGCTATGAACTCTCTCTTCCTCACAGCCGTGCCTGCACATGGAGCAACGACGCCTTTGGAACCCTGAGGCTGCAATCCAGCCTTCCCTCCCCTCTGCGCCGCTTCGACCCACCGGAAATGACGGCAGTGTGAGTGGCTGCCTCTTTCTCTCTACCCTCTATTCCTTCCCTGCTCTTTCTCTTTATTAATGGTGGCCGAATCACCCTCTGTTCTGGTGTAGTAACCGCAGGGAGGAAGTGTTATGAACCCGACAGCCGCCTCTTCTGAGCCCACGCCGGTCGAGCCGCCGCCGGCCTCCTTCCCTCCGCTTGGCAGCCGCTGGAAGCCCTCTCTTACCTCTTCTCTTCTTTCGCATTTCAACAGAAGGGTGAAGTGTTCTTTTAGAAATTGTAAATGTGCCCCTCTCTTTTGTAATTAATTCGATTTTAGCCCCTGAAATTTATATAGTTGCAAACTGAACCCACATCTTTATATATATTGCAGTTTTGAACCTACTCTTTTGGAATTTGCAACTTATGCCCCCGCTGATTTGTATAATCATGGTCTTGACCCATTGTTCTTGAGATATGCAGTTTTGCCCATGTGAATAAACCATAGTTTTGACCCAAAGCTTTTTTTTTCGGAAATATGGCCCGAGTTTGATGAGTTTCATAGTTGCCCGGAAAAGTCGATTTCGGAGTTTGACCCATGTTTATTAAATGGTATAAATCACCCCGAAAAAAAATGTTTTGCGGGTTTTTAACCTTGTTTACAAAGAGGGATTTTTGTTTAGAATATTATACGTTATATTCCGTTCAATTTAGCATACAAGCTAAATTTCCTTAACTTTGGTTTAGGTCCGGAAGCGGCCGTTATAGACCAGCGAATCCAATCTCGACATCCGTAGATCATTTTCAACCTCGGATCGTGTGTGAGTACCTTGTTCCTCGATCTAGTTATGTTTAGTGGTAGAATCATGCTAGGTTGGATTTAGAATAACTTAGGGCAAATGCCAAGTAGTGGCTTGGAACCTTTAGGTGAGTGTTTGAGGTTATTGATGTTCTTTGACATGTGGTGTGTTGATCTTGAGTTACTATACGGTTGTGACCCTCGTGGTTGACCTTGTGAGACTTGAGGTGTGTATGTTATCATGTGAGCTTTGTGAGGTTGTGAGTATGAGTTTGTTGAGATTGTGGAGTTAGGATGGAAGTATCCTAACATGTGGTTATAGGTTAGATCTCGTGAGTTTATGAGTGCTAGGAGCATATCCTAGATTATGAGAGTGTATGACCTAATAAGAGTATATAGTACTAGAAGTCTAAGGACTTCTAGCTTTTATGAGTAGTTGTTGATTATCATGCCTTGTTTTGAACAGGCTTTGATTTTATTCCTTCGGAGAGTGTTATTGGTTTCATTTAGCTTTGAGACGAGGTAAGTCCTCGGACTTACTTAGCCGCTTTTATGCCTTATTTGGATATATATGGTGGTGTGTGTTTACCGCTTTTAAGCATGAAAATGGATTAGGATGTACTTAACCTTATTTATTGGCCCATCGTTACTACTATTATTATTATCGGGCGTTGACATCACCGCTCAGTTTCCCGAGGGAGACTGGGATGATCTCTGCGACCAGGCCATACACGGTATACGGGTGCGCTTCTTCATCACTCCCATAGGGTATACGGGTTGGGCGCCACCACACTCTTGTTGGTTACACGGGGACAGAGGCAAGAGTTATAAGACTCTTGTGTCACACTTGAAACCAATGAATTAGATATGGAATAACCTAAAAAGATATATTTGGAATGAATGTTCATGTTGTGTGCCTTGTGTTCTCATGTATGTGTTTGTGCCATATTATTCTTATAATGCATAGAATGTGAGCTAACAGTTTAAAACCGTTTTGTGTAGATGCCTTGCAGGTTAGGGATGCCGCCGAGTGAGGTGGAGGAGTTGACGGCCGAGTGGTCTCCGTACATTATAGGACGGGGACGTTTTTGGGGTTTTTCCTTTGGTGTCGGATTATATCTTGTTGCACGTTTGGACTTCTTTACTTTTATGTCATTTTGAGGACTCGGCTGAGTTTCCAACTTGTATCCCTTCCTTCTTTCTTTGCATACATTACAAACTACTTTGAGTTTTATGCCTTTAATTTGTGCCTTGTTGGAAAGGTCCGGTGAGATTGTTGTCAGGCTAAGGGTCGGGACCCATTGTGTGGTCTCGCCCATAGCATTCCGATATCCCGCGGATTTGGGGTGTTACACAAATCTACACTCTGTTTCTAATCCGATTTCAAATCCGTTAGAGTTTTTAGATTCCTCTCTTCTTTCTCTCCATTTTGGTACCGAGTTTCTGCGTTTCCGAGCTAATGAAGACCCGGTCGAGCATATATGTCACCAGGGTGGTTCCATCGCTCAGATTCAGTGAATTTGATGTTGTCCAAGCGTAGCCTGCATCGTTGTGATTCCAAATCTTCTTTCAAATAGTCAATCGGGTTAGTAACGAATAAATTATAAATTTATACACTTTCTGTATTGCAATTTGACCTAAATTGACCTTAGGCTTGTCAAAATGGAAAATTGGAAATTCCATTATGCTCGTTATATTATTCTGGTGATGATGGGTTGTTTGTTTGATGAAATCTGATGACAAGTGAGTTCAGAAATTGCGTGCGGGAAAAACGTTATCCTAGTAAAAGTTAATTTAATTAATTAAATGTTAATTAATTAAATTAGGATTAAAATTGAGATTGAGGAATGTTTTGTAATAGCTAGGATATCCGAATTCTAATTAATGTTAATTAACTTGATCATTGATAGTAATTGACATATAACTCGCGAAGATTGTGCAAGTGATGAGTATGAGTCCCACCGTTATGTTCTTGGCGTAATTTTGGACGTATGGGGAAATTTTCACTTTTTCCCCCGAGTAATTATTTTTACCCTTCGGTGTTATTTGGAGCATTAGGGAGCTCCAATTAGTAAAAATGCAGTTGAGAGAAATGATCAGGACATCGCATATGTCCTAGATATGAAATAACATGGAGAGGCAAAACGGCCAAAAGAGTCGCTATTTCGTTTCTTAACGATTAAGAAAGACGGCTTACAAATACACGTTTTCCGAGGCAGTTGTGGAATAATTATCCCAACAATATTCTAGATTTATTATTCCACTTTCGAGAAGTTTGGAGAAGGGGGTTCAACCCGCCTTTGGATCGGTTAAAGGATAATTATCGTCTTCACTATAAATAGCGGAAAATACTTTATTAATTCATTTCCTTTCACGTTTTCTCATAAAAGCTCTGATTTGTCTCAACCTTCAAACTTAGATCTACTCTCCGTTTCTAATTCGATTTCAATTCCGTTTGAGTTTATGGGTTCCTCTCTTCATTCTCTTCATATCGGTACCGAGTTTCTGCATTTCCGTGTATATAGATATTTGGTCAAGCATATATGTCACCAGGACGGTTCCGTCGCTCAGATTCCGGTGAATTTGATGTTGTCCATGTGTAGCATGCGTCGTTGTGTTTCCAAATCTTCTTTCAGATCGTCAATCGGGTTAATAACGAATAAGTTATGAATTTATTCGTTTTCCGTTCTGCGATTTGGCCTAAATTGACTTTAGGCTTGTCAAAATGGATAATTAGAAATTCCGTTATGGTTGTTATATTATTCTAGTGATTATGGGTTGTTTGTTTTATGAAATCTGATGCCAAGTGGGTATAGAAATTTCCTGTCGGCAAAACGTTATTCTGAAGAAATTTAATTAATTAATTAAAGGTTTATTAATTAAATTAGGATTAGAATTTAGATTGAGGAATGTTGATTAGATACTACCTTGAGATTTGAGGAATTGTGAGTTATGTTGAGATATTGAGGTTTAGTTGGTTCTGAGGCTTATAGATTGATTATGATCCTTATGGATCCCTTGGGTCTAGGTATGACCTTTTTGATTGATAGGAGTATTGGTATCTCTTTATGCCTTGTTATTAGGCAGTGTCCCTCTCAAGATTGAAGGTTGATCGTGGTTGAGGTTGTAAGAGGTTGAGGTAAGTCCGTAGGACTTACTTAGCTACCATCCTTATATTGGGTGTTTGCATGAGTGGGTGTGTGCGTTACATGCTTGATATGATATCATGCGATGTCGATGATTACCGACCTATGATTTATTGATAGCGATATTGTGCGTCAGTGATAACCCTTTCCTTCATCTTATAAGGAGCTGAGGGGTTCTCTGTGCTCATGTCATCTAGTATACAGGAAGGGCGCAATCCACTCTCATAGGGTACACGGGTTGTGTGACCGACACTACTTCCAGATGGACGTCAGGCCTAGAGGCGGGGATGATACGGTCCCCGTGTCACATAGTTTCATCTACCTATATATATACGATTTGAGTGACTGACTATTGTAGAAAGATGATAATGGGTAAATGTGTGATAGCATGATTATGTGTTTACCTTTCATGACTTGTTCTTGTGCTTATGCATTATCTTATATATGTATGGATAGCTAACGGTTTCATACCGTGTTGTAGATGCCTTGAAGGATAGGAGAGTTGCAGAGTGATCTGGCAAGGTGACAGGCCGAGGACTCTCGTACAATAGGTGGTTATGGTTTTGGGGATATTTTATATACCTCCTGCGTGAAGATGATATTTTGTATACCTCTTGTGTGAGGACGATATTTTATACTCGGCTATGATCTTCTATACCTTTTGATGTACAGTTTTATGTATTTGTTTTAAATCTGCCAATGCCATGTTATAAGGTCCAATGAACTTGTTGTCAGACTAGGGTCAGGATCCACTGTGAGATCCTAGCCCAATGTGGCATCCCGAGTCCCGCGGATTTGGGGTGTTACATGTTGATTAGATGATACCTTGAGAGGTTTGAGGAATTGTGAGATGTTGAGTTTATGGATTGATCGTTATGGTCTTTGAGGATATTGATATTGTGGATTGTGTTATGGTTATGATCTTGCGAGATCTTGAAGACTAGGAGGTGGAATCTCCTCCCTTGTGGATAGTGATTGATATTTCTATGCCTTGTTATACAAGCATTGATCGTTTTCTCGATGGTAAACTGTGACCACTGTTTAGGACTACCTTGTGACAGGTAAGTCCTTCGGGCTTATTTAGCTAGCGTTTATGGGTTTGAGTGATTGTTATAGTGGTGTTTGTGCATATGAATGTTGCATTGATATCCTAACCGGACTAGGACGACCATATATGTAAATTAAATGGCTCACGTGTATTATAACGGGCCGTGATAACTTGCCTGAGGCTCGTTGAGAGTGTGAAGTTTCTCTACGACCGGTACTCCAGGTGCGGAGGCTTGATCCCCGATTCCAAACCTGTGTGAAAGGGGACAAAGGCGAGGTTCTGGGTGTTCACCGTGTCACAAAATAAGTTGAATTAGTAATGGTATAATGTAATGAAGATAATAAACGGTTTTGATATGTGCATTGCATATTGTGACGTGATTATGTGTTTGTATGTGTTGGACTGTTAGCTAACGGCTTTATACCGTGTTGTAGATATTCTGCAAGATAGGAGGATTGTAGAGTGATCCAGTGGGGTGATTAACCGACGACTTCCGTACATTAGGATGCGTGGGTTTTGGGTGTTTATGTACATATATATATATGATGTTGCCGTTTTGTACTCGGTTGTGATTTTGTATATGTTTTGATATATGATCATACAATTTTATGTATTTGGTTTTATATTTATTTGTGCCTTATTGTAAGATCACGTGAACTTGTTGTCAGGCTAGGGTCAGGATCCATTGTGAGATCCTAGCCAGTAGCGCTCCGAGTCCTCCGGATTCAGGGTGTTTTAGGGGCGAAGTGGAGGCACGGGGGCGGGAGAAGTCAACAAGGCGATTTTGTCAAAACTTCGTACATAACATTGGAGGCATTGGTTACTCCAGCCTCCTCAGGTTGCTGCTGGTACCGAAGGTGATCATGGTCAATGGTGGATGTGAAGTAAGAGATTCTTAAGTTGCTTAATGTAGGTATCATATTTTCCATATCGGATAGCAAATAGGTGAGTCCGTTACGTGTGGTTTCCAAGAAGGGTGGGATGACCGTTGTAACCAACAAAATCAACGAGTTGATTCCCACAAGGACCGTTACAGGCTAGAGGATGTGCATTACCTATAGGAGATTGAATTTGACAACGAGAACGGACCATTTTCCTCTTCTATTCATTGATCAAATGCTTGAACGGTTAGCACAACACTCCTATTTTAGCTATTTAGATGGTTATAGTGGCTTCTTTCAGATTCCTGTTCGCTCCAAACGGCGTGTGCAAGCTTTAAATTTATAACCCTAGATGTAAGCTTAAAACAAGGATGCGAACCCGCAGTGTACGAGTCAATCGTAGTAAAAGCAAGGAATTCCAGGGGTCGATCACAAGGACTTAGTGAAACAAAGTCGGAATAGGTAAGCTTTGTAATTACTAACCACAAAAGCAATTAAAACAATCAAAGATGATAAAAGTCAATAAAGGAAATATGCAATTCTAGGGATTAAAGCATCTAGTTGTGGTTCCAACTCAAGATCTAAAGATAAGCGGACAAAGCTGAGGTTTTTGCAAAGGGAAGGTGTTACTAAAGTGGAATAGATCACCGGGTAAGTCTCACTACTCACTAATCCTAATCCGTAACTCCTATTACCGGGTAAGTCTCAAGGAATTAAGATAAAGAACTATAACCTCAAACAAACACACCACCTAAGGGAATAGAATCAACCTTTACCGGGTAAGTCTCAGGCTAACTCACAAAGATGGAATGAAAGCACACTCAAACCCCAATAAAGGATAAACCTTTATTACCTACACTTATGATCTTTGGTAAACAAACAAAGGAATTACCGGGTAAGTCTCATCCTAGGCTTGCATTGAACCAGGAAAGGTGTAATAAGAATAGGATTTGGCAAACTCTAACACTTAACTCTCAGTTTCGGATCAGATAAGTCACCTCGGTCAGCCAAATTCTACCCCGGCCGAGATGTTCATCGATTGAGCAAGATCCTTAGGGTTAAGTTAAAGACTCAAACTTTCAGGGTCTGTGATTAAGATCATTCTATCATTGTTATTCCCACAACCTTCAGCCAATCACCCTAGAATCACACAAAGAGATTAGCCACTCATCATCATGAAAGTATTAATCAATTATATGGGAAGAAAGAGAATAATTGAACAAGAAAACCTTAAGAGAAAGGTTTCAATAACTGAATCAATGATCATAACAACAAGCGCTCCTTGGATAGAATTCCAACAAGACAATGACAAAGAAGGGAATCTAAGATGATCTTACAAAAACCCTTCAAAAAGCTATAAAAGCTATAGACTTTCTTCCTTCAACCTTCAAAGAGGTTCTTCAAATCTCCCAACTGGATTATGGCTGCAGCGGTGTATAAAACACGATCGGTGGTATAGCATGATCTGGATTTGTTGGAAATCCGACCCTTTTTATAGGAAAAATACCCTCCAAAGATAAGATATCTTAGAAAGATGTTTTCCCATAAAAATAGGTAAAATATATGATCTAGTATATCTTCTTCCTTCCAGGAGCCAAGCCCAAAAATATAAGATCTCTTTCCAAAGATAAAAGATCTCAGCCAAGAATAAAATATTCTCGCCGCGTCCCAGGTGTTCGCCTCGGTCGAGTCGACTCCTCTGGATCACCTCGGTTGAGGTGACTCTATAGTTAACCGAGGTGAGTCACAACTGAATGTGAAATCTCTCAAATCTGGTCCAAAGTAAATCTCGAATCCATGGCTATGCTTCCTGGATGTTTCCTTATGTTCCTGAATGTAGCTCCAATGACTCCATAGCTCCTTTTTGATGCAAAACGTGCCATTTTACCTACGATTACAACAAAACTAGGTGTAGACCTTGATTCCCGCAAAAGTAGATGAAATGGTAATATAATCACATAATATACATACAAACATGCAGTTTATTGAAGGTAAAACGTCCAAACAAACCCTGAAATATAAACTATAATTCATGCTATCAAAATACCCCATACTTAGCCCTTGCTTGTCCCCAAGCAAGTTCCACATATAAAAGGCAAGATAAAATGGATTATAAGTCAAGAAAATCAATGAAAAAGTGTTTCAAAAACATTTTTATGGTGTGCTACAATCATAGATCACTCTAAGAGAATACTTCATGGAATTTAAAATCAAAATATGATGAAAACATTTTATAAATATAAGAAAGTTGTTCATCTTTGCATAAAATCTTAGAATGCATAATAACTCATAATTATCGAAATTAATCATGCATAATCCAGTTTAAACCACTAAGTCAATCAACAAGCTCGAGGTCTCAAGGGCTTCCCAAAAGAAAGGTCAAGAAACGTGTAGGGTAGGGATGTATGTAAGGTAATATGGTGCTAGAATCCGGGAAAAGTATATAATTTACTTTCACTTTGACTTTCAACATCTTCCACCAATAAGCTTTGCTTATTTCACACTTTTTCTTTTTACTTTACTTTTTGGGATGCATGGACAGAGGTGCACAATAACCGAAGCCTAGGAAATCAGCAATCATCAATTTCTTGAGATGCATCAAACCCTTGATGCACATACCATGACCCGTTAGGAATATCGCTCAATCCGACTTTGGCAAGACACAAACACCCGGCTATGTGAATGGTGCCGAGTTACTCATCATCATGATTGACTTCCCCAAACCTATTTGTTTCTTTCTAACACTTTCACTTCCAGCCAACTTCTCAAACTTTACTTCACTTGCTTTCACCACTTTGCTTGCTTCCAAATTCCCGGATAGGTAAAGGGAGGCAAAAATGTATATGAGGGGCTAAGCATGATCAAGAAGAAGAAGAGAGAAGAATGAATTGCCTTGGTCTTTCCAGGAAGAAAGTGAGAGAACTTATCTTACGGTGTCAACCTTCAAATTGAACATAATTTGGATAAAAACAAAGTATTAAACATGCCAAAGATTTCAAACAAAGCATTTAGCAACTTAAACATATCATAAAACCTTTCAAACACATAAAGATTTCAAAACTAGCAGCAACAAGATCTTCACTGAGATCATATCCAGATAAGAAGCACAAAACGTTTCGAAAACTCTCAGTTAAACCACCTCGGTTGAGGTGTTCTAGGTCAACCGAGGTGAAGCACCTCATTCGGCCAGTTTTTGACGTTTTCTCAATCAAATAACCTGTATGTATGCATGCAATCTCAAATAAACACATAGAAACAAAATGAAGCATAAATATCATATAAAGTCGAGTCATACATCCATAAGAGTCAAATAATACATCAATAAATACCCCATACTTGGGACACATTGTCCTAGTGGGTCAAAATAAGTCTAAGGAAATAAAATACTCACCGGACATAACGCTGAGCTGCATAATAAATAAGAAAGAAAATCCTGCAGCTCTCAATAGTCGCGATCCGGTGGTGGTGGTGGTGCCACATACGGATACTGAGATGGGTCGAACGGGTAGCCCATGATGTGCTGAAACTGAATCTGAGCCATCATGTGCTGGTAATGCTGTCTTTCCTGTATCTCACGGATATCCAGTGATAGGGCAGCATAAGAATCGATCATTTGATCCATCAGATCATCGATCCGACGGTGAGCCTCTGGATCTCTGTGACGGCGTACCCTACGCCTAGCAGGTCTCATTGGTGATGTGGCTGGTGCAGGCTCAGTATCATCATCCTCTATGTCAATAACCGGCGCACTCGTCCCAGCACTCGTCCCATGGCATGGCTACGTATGGTGTAGTGAGTCCTCGGGGAACCAGAATCCTCCGAGTGATCATCTCCTGAAGCCCTAGCGGCTTGGCAGCCGCCACCATAGTACAAGCTCTGAGGTCCATGTCGTGATAGCTAGTAATGTGGGTCACAATCCCTCCGCAGCAGATGTCCCCCTTCGCCTTGGCCTTGATCTTGTGTAGATCCTCTACCAATATCAAGCCAAAGTCGGGGATCCCTCCAGTCACCATGCAGTAAAGGCTGAAAAGCTCCCCCTGTCGGACCTTCTGGGGCGTCTCAGTACGCGCCAGAAGCGTCTCGTTGAAAATGCGGTGAGCTAACCTAAAGGCTAGGTGAAAAATGATACGCTCCCTGGAGTCTCCAGGGCGCCATCTATCTGCGTGCTCAACTACATGAGCAATCTGACCCCAAAACTCCCTAGCTACAGTCCGGGAAGGAAAATCAATAGCGGTCGGGGCCGGGAAACCAAAAATATCTCTCCAATATTCTAAAGGAACTAGGAAGTTCCGGTTCATCAACCGGTACTTCACAACTCGCTCTTTGGGAAGGTATGTGAAGGAGCTGACAAACTCCAAGGTAGGCTCTAAATAGGCAGGTGCACGGATCTAAGTAAAATGATCTAGCCCTACCATCGATATCATCCGTCTAAGATCTCCATCCACATGGAGACAATCAAAAGCCGAAACATCCAGGAAGCGTGGTGCAATCACTGGACGGGCTGCAATACGGTCATAATCGACCTAGTGTCTCTCGTGGATCACCGGTCTATAAGGTCTGGAGGAGGAAGAAGAAGGGGAAGGAGAGGATCTAACCCTAAGGACAAGTTGTCTATCTGAACTCATTCTCAACAAACTCTGTCAGACCACCTCGGTCGGCTTGACAACACTGAAGAACACCTCGGCCGAGGCACAACACGACTGGACCGAGGCGAATAACTGCACGACGAATTTCCTCAAAAATCTAGTTCTTTTCCCCCAAAATCACTACAACTGGTTCCTATGGGGTACTTAATCTGTCCTTCAACAAATGTAGGGCAACCAAAGCCCAAATCGAAGCAAAAACAGCGAGATTAGGGTTTTTTTTTCTGTTTTTACCTCGTTCGGTCGTTTCGGTTCGATTTTCTTGCAGATTCGCACTTGCAACTCGATCCTCTACGCTTTAATCACAATTTGGAAGCGAAAATCTTCGAAAACGGGCAAGAATCGAAGAAGCGAGATGAAGGAGACTGCCGCGGTCGAGGAGGTAAATAAAAAGGAAGAGAGAGAATTTCACCCCCTTTTTATACCCTTTCTGGAACTGTTGTCACCTCGGTCGAGGTGGTCTCGACTGGACCGGGGTGGTACGGACCGAGGTGGATCTTCAAAAACCCTAGTCGCCTCGGTTGCTCAAGAATCATCTCGGTCGAGGTGCTCTGACAGCAACCGAGATGTTCCTCAGTCAAACTCCGTCTTCTCAAATTCTCGAACTTCTGTCCTTCTAATTATGCTCCTGGTTTGTACTCCTTACTTAGATGTCACCTGTTGTCTGTCTAGGACGCCAAAAACAAAACAAAGCAAAGCAAAAGCAAAACTATCTAAGCTAGACTAGAAAAAGGGAAAAGAAAGCAATACCTTGGGTTGCCTCCCAAGAAGCGCTTGGTTTAAGGTCACTAGCTAGACCATATGACATCTCTCAAACGTGATGGGAGGTGCCCTCACCCCATACTTCACCTCCATCGTGGGGTGATGTAAGTAAGTCTATCAAACGCTCCAACAAGTGTAAGTGCTCATCGGGGAATGAATCGTCTATGGGTGGGTCGTCCTTATCGCGTGAAGATGCAGGTAGCCGGATGAGGTGATCCGCAACAGAATTTCCGGATCCCTTCTTATCGCGGATTTCTAAATCGAACTCTTGAAGCAAGAGAATCCATCGAATAAGGCGTGGCTTGGCATCTTTCTTAGCAAGCAAGTAACGGATGGCTGCATGGTCGGTGTAGACAATGACTTTCACCCCTACTAAGTAGGAACGAAACTTCTCGAAAGCATATACAACCGCCAATAACTCCTTCTCGGTGGTAGCGTAGTTGCGCTCGGATACATCTAGCGTCTTGCTAGCATAATAAATGGCGGTGGTCCGGCCATCCTTCTTTTGTCCAAGCACCGCTCCTACGGCTACATCACTAGCATCACACATGATCTCAAAGGGCAAGGTCCAATCCGGAGGTTGAATAATGGGAGCGGAGATCAACGCTTCCTTAATCTTGAAAAATACATCAAGACACTCCTGCGAAAACTCAAAAACAACATCTTTATTCAAAAGGTTAGTTAGAGGTTTAGAAATCTTAGAGAAGTCCTTGATGAATCTCCTGTAGAAACCTGCATGCCCGAGAAAACTCCTCACACCTTTAACAGAACAAGGGGGATGGAGTTTCTCAATAGTCTCGATCTTAGCGCGATCGACCTCAATACCTCGATTAGAAACGAGGTGTCCTAGCACAATGCCTTCATTAACCATAAAATGACACTTCTCCCAATTCAAGACAAGATTAGTGTCCTCACATCTTTGTAGCACTAGAGAAAGGTTAGATAGGCAATCATCAAATGAGGAACCATATACTGAAAAATCATCCATAAATACCTCCATGATCTCCTCTATGTATTCGGAAAAGATAGCCATCATGCATCGCTGGAAAGTAGCGGGTGCATTGCACAATCAAAATGGCATCCTCCTGTAAGCAAATGTCCCCCATGGACATGTGAAAGTGGTCTTCTCCTGATCATCCGGATGGATAGGAATCTGGAAGAATCCGCTGTAGCCGTCTAAGTAGCAAAAGTGTGAATGTTGGGCCAACCATTCGAGTATTTGATCAATGAAGGGAAGTTGAAAATGGTCCTTCCGAGTGGCCGTGTTCAGCTTCCTGTAATCAATGCAAACCCTCCAGCCCGTGACGGTCCTGGTTGTGATATACTCGTTGTTCTTATTCGTCACAACGGTCATCCCTCCTTTCTTCGGAACTACATGCACCGGGCTCACCCATTTGTTGTCCGAGATAGGATATATGATACCTGCATCCAACAACTTAAAAATTTCCTTCTTCACAACCTCTTTCATGATCGGATTTAACCGTCTTTGAGGTTCCCGTGAAGTCTTATGATCATCCTCTATTAGAATTCTTTGCATGCAAAAAGAAGGCTTAATGCCAATAAGATCATCTATAGTGTAACCCAAAGCCTTTTGATGCTTTCTCAGGACATGCATTAGTTTAGACAATTCAGATTCGGAGAGGGAATTACTAACAATAACGGGATAAGTGGAATCCGGTCCACGAAAGATATACCTCAAGTGATTTGGGAGTTGTTTAAGCTCCGAACTAGGGATGCTTTCTGAGGGGGATCCTTGCTTCCTTCTTCCAGTGGAGTAGATCCAGAAATTGGACTTTCGGAAGTCTCAGTTGAAATTGTCTCGCCATCGACCTCGGTCGAGGCGCAAAGACGTTGACCGAGATGTTCTTCAGTCGCCTCGCTCAGTCCAGGAAGTGCCTCGGTCGAGGTACTGTAACTGGAACCGAAACTGGAGATCTTCGTCTCCTGGATTAGCTTCTCAGTTTTAGCTCCTGGATCTTCTTCCAGTGCTTTTAAGCTCCGTATATCTGCATCACAAGAAGCATCTATACCTTCCTCCATTAAACTGAAACTAATAACTCGTTCAAGTGGATCGTTAATAAGGATAGAGCTCACCAATTCCCTTGATTTTTCTTCATCATAGATGTTGAAGATATCATCGCTTAGCTGCTCTCCTTTCATGGCCGCAAGTAATGCAAACTCCACTTCATCTCCACCAATGTTGAATTTCAACTTGGCGTTCTTACAATCCACATTGCAACCCAAAGTTGCTAGAAATGGCCTCTCGAGAATAATAGGAACAGGATAATCTGCGGGAATGTCAAGTACAACAAAGTCTATTGGTAAATAGAACTTACCTAACTTGACCGGAACGTCTTCCAAAATGCCCACGGGATGGATAATGGAGCGATCCGCCATGTATAATCGAATCTTGACCGGCTTGGGCTCTCCAAGTCCGATCTTCACACATAGCTCCAGCGGAATAATGCTCACGCCGGCTCCTAGATCGCATAAGGCTTCACAAGTGACAACCCCAACTTGAATGGGAATGCAAAATGAGCCGGGATCTCACAACTTAGGTGGCATCTTCTCTTTCATGATTTGAATAAGCTCCGATGATTTAGATGTCATCCTTACTTCACCAAAGTCTTCCAATTTCCTCTTCCTTGATAAGATCTCTTTCAAGAACTTCCCATATGCGTGGATCCCTAGAATACCATCAAGGAAAGGAATGTTAATGTGTAGTTTATTCATCAAGTCAAGGAATATACCAAAGTGCTTGTCTAGATGTGCTCTGGCCCTTGACTGGGGGAATGGAAGTGGTGGTTTGTATGCAGGAGGTGGAACATAAACTTCACTTTTCCCCTCCGCTTTCTGTGGCTCCACCTCGGTTGGCATCTCGGTCGAAGTGTTCTTCGGTTACACCTGGACCGAGGTGGTCTTCGTCGGTATTGGCACCGACCGAGGCACTGGATCTGCAGTTTTCAGCCCACTCCTCGTAGTTATGGCCATAATCTGGCCCTTAGGGTTGCTTTCCGTCCTTGCTGGAAGCTTCCCTGGATCTCTTGGTGCTTCATTCGCCCTACTAGCAAGTTGTTGTTCATAGGCATTTTGGGCCTTCGAAAATAAAGTCATAGAAGTCTCCATAGCACTAAGCTTGATCAAGATGGCCTCCAGCACCGCGTCTTTCTTTTCTGGCTGGGACGAACTTGATCCTTGCCCCTGGCTCTTTAATGGAGTAGAAGAAGAAGGAGGGGAAGAGAGGAAAGTATTAGAGGAATCGTTAGAATTAGAGTTAGAATGATTGTTACCAGAATTTTGGTTGTTCGCCCTCCAATTATTGCTGTTGGACCCTCTATTATTGTTGTAGTTGTTGTTCCGGGAACCGTTGTTGTTGTTACGGTATCCATTGTTGTTATTCCTTTGTCCTTGATCTTCCTTCTTGGTTTGAGCAACCAAGAGTTCCTTCAATTGCTTCACGTCATTCTTCAAAGACGTGAGTTGATTGTTGTTAGGCTGAGTATCTTGGAAGTTAACTCTTTTAACTCCACCTTCAGCTCCTTGATGGGTGTATTTCTCCATATGCAAAGCTTGTTTCTCGATAAAGTCCCAAGCTTCGTCAATCGCCATGTCCATAAATGTACCGGCGGAGAGTAGTTGGAGGTTGAACTGGGTGCTTCCGTCCAGTCCCTTGAAGTATATCTCCAACAACTCTATCTTTGGAATCCCATGATGTGAGCAATCCAAAAGAATATCTTTAAACCTTTCCCATGACTTGGACAAGCTCTCCTTGTCCTTCATAATGAATGCATTAATCTTCCCTCTCATTTCAGCGGTCTTAGAGGGGGGAAAGAATTTAGTCAAGAATTCCGTAGTCATCTCCTCCCAAGTGCTAATTTTTCCTCGAGGAAGAGATTGATACCAAGTAAGAGCTCTATCTTTTAAAGAAAAGTAAAAAGGTCTTAGCTTGTAGTTATTGTTTTCAATTCTTGAGGGTCTCAAGGTCTCCATCAAGATCTCATAGTTTTGAAGATGTTGATGTGGGGATTCCTTCTCTAGCCCTCCGAACTGGCATTGGCGAATCATGGACAAAACTTGCGGTCGAAGTTCGTAGTCATGGTCCGCTGGATCTCCTAGGTTAACTCCTGTACGCCTCAGTTGTTGATTGGGGTCCATCCTTTGACCTAGGGTTTGCGGGATTCCTGCAAAAAGAGCTCCTCGGACTGGCATCCGAGGTGGAAGTACCTCGGCCGGGGCGTCAGGTACTGGGACATGCCTCGGTCGAGGGTCTGCGACTGGGACCTGCATCGGTCCAGCATTGGGAACTGGGTCTTCCCTCGGTCGAAGTTGATATTGGTCTCGTAAGGCTGCCATATCTGCTTCAATCGCTTCAGTCCTGGTGCGGGTTTCTTCTTTCTCTTGCCTTAGTTCTTCCCTGCTGAGGCGTAGCTGTTCTAACGCCTCTTTCAATTCGGCCTCAAGATCGCGATTGTCTTGGTTGGCCATCTTCGCTTCTCTTAAGCGTCGTTTGTATGTCTTTTCTGGTTCGGGATCGTAGGGAACGATTTCCTTCCCAGTGCGGGTTCTTCTCATAAACCTAAGAAAGAACCTGCAAGAGTCACTCAGGTAGAGTGGTTAGTAGACACGGGGGCAAGTGCCCCAAAAGCAAACCGTAACTGGCTCGGTCTAGACCAAGTCCCCGGCAACGGCGCCAAAAACTTATTCGCTCCAAACGGTGTGTGCAAACTTTAAATTTATAACCCTAGATGTAAGCTTAAAACAAGGATGCGAACCCACAGTGTACGGGTCAATCGTAGTAAAAGCAAGGAATTCCAGGGGTCGATCACAGGGACTTAGTGAAACAAAGTCGGAATAGGTAAGCTTTGTAATTACTAACCACAAAAGCAATTAAAACAATCAAAGATGATAAAAGTCAATAAAGGAAATACGCAATTCTAGGGATTAAAGCATCTAGTTGTGGTTCCAACTCAAGATCTAAAGATAAGCGGACAAAGCTGAGGTTTTTGCAAAGGGAAGGTGTTACTGAAGTGGAATAGATCACCGGGTAAGTCTCACTACTCACTAATCCTAAACCGTTGATAGCATGAATTATAGTCTATATTTTGGGGTTTGTTTTGGACGTTTTATCTTCAATAATCTGCATGTTTGTATGTATATTATGTGATTATATTACCATTTCATCTATCTTTGCGGGAATCGAGGTCTACACCTAGTTTTGTTGTAATCGGTAAAATGACACGTTTTGCATCAAAAAGGAGCAAAAAGAGCTAAGGAGTCATTGGAGCTACATTCAGGAACATAAGGAAACATCCAGGAAGCATAGCCATGGATTAAAGATTCACTTGGGAGCAAATTTGAGAGATTTCACCTTCAGTTGTGACTCACCTCGGTTGACCACAGATTCACCACGACCGAGGTGATCCAGAGAAGTCGACTCGACCGAGGCGAACACCTGGGACGCGGCGGGAATATTTTATTCTAGAGAAACAAAGTCTGGACCCTCACGTCTAGACCTAAACAACAATCCGTCATTGGCACAAAATGGGTATTTTGAAACAAGTTGGATGAAAATGGCAAGGTCATTCGAAACAAAGCACGACTTGTAGCTCAAGGCTATAACCAAGAAGAAGGTATTGATTATGAGCAAACTTTTGCTCTGGTTTCCAAGTTAGAAGCCATACGTTTGCTAATTGCTTTTGTCACCTTCATGAACATAAAAATTTTTCAAATGGATGTTAATGTGCTTTTCTAAATGGCTTCTCAAAAGAAGAATTCTACGTTGCTCAACCTTCTGGTTTTGAAAATGATGAATTTCCAGATCATGTTTTTAAAATAGACAAAGCTCTTTACGGTCTTAAGCAAGCTCCTCGAGCTTGGTATTAAAGATTGTCCAAGTATCTCCTTGAAAACAATTTCAAAAGAGGTTTGATTAACAAAACATTGTTTGTCAAAACCAGACAAAACGATTTATTGGTAGTACAAAACTATGTTGATGATATACTATTTTGTGCTACTAACGATTCTCTATGCAAGAAATTTTTAGATATTATGTGTAGGAAATATAAGAGGAGCTTAATGGGAGAGTTAAATTTCTTTCTTTGACTTCAAGTCAAACAAGAAAAGAAAGGAATTTTCTTTAATCAAAGCAAGTATAACAAGAACTTGCTCAAGAAATATAAAATGGATCATTCCAAGCTAGCAAAAACTCCTATGAGTTTTAAACTTTCACTTGATCAAGACAAGGATGGTAAAAGTATGATACCAAAGGAGTATTGAGGTATGGTCGGTTCTTTGTTATATCTAACCGCTAGTCGACATGACATTCTGTTTAGTGTGTGCATGTGTGCAAGATTTCAAGCTGATCCCAAAGAGTCACACTTGATATCTGTGATACCATGTATTATAGTCTATATTATGGGATTGGTTTAGACGTTTTATCTTCATAAATCTGCATGTATGGATGTATATTCTTTAATTATATTGTTTTTTTGTCTACCTTTGTGGGAATCGAGGTCTACACCTAGTTTCGTTGTAATTGTAGTGAAAAAGGCACGTTTTGGACCGAAATGGAGCTAAGGAAGCTAAGGAGTCATTGGAGCTACATTCTGGAGCATTGGAGAGTTAAAATAAGATCTCAGGAAGCATGAAAATGATTTAGAAGATTGATTTTGGACCAGATTAGAGAGTTTCACTCTCATCTGAGACTCACCTCGGTCAGCTACAATACCACCTCGACCGAGGTGATCTTGAGGAGCGTCTAGACCGAGGCGAACTGATGACGGGACAAAGATATCTTTATTTTTGGTTGTGATCTTCTATTTTTGGAAAGTGAATATCACATATTTTTGGCTGGATTTCTCGAAGGAAGATAGTATTATTGGCTGATATATTTTGGAAGATATGGATATATTTTCCAGGAAATTATCTTTTTAAGATATTTTATCTTTGGATGATAAATCTCCCATATAAAGGGTTGGATTTTCTAGCAATTCAACCATCTTTGGATCATTGATTTTCTGGAGGATTTTCTAATGAAGTTTGAAGAAGTTTTGAAGGAAGTTTTGAAGGTTGAAGTTCAAGGAAGGAAGGAATCAAGTTGAAGTTGGCTTTGAAGGAAGTTTGTAAGATTTTCTTAGTTGGTTTGGTTTGTTGTCTTTTCTGATTTGTGATTGAGGATCGCTGATTGTTTATTTGTTTGTTTGATTAAGTTATTGAGACCTTTGTGTTATGGTTTTCTTGTTTAAATATTGATTCCTTTCTTATAAATTTGATTATTGTCATCATGAATATTGTTGGATAAGTTCTTTATGTGATTCTTGGGTGATTGGCTGAAAGTTGTGGGAAAGACGATGATAGAATGATCTTAACCCCCGGGGACCTTGAAAGCTTGAGCCTTTACCTTAACCGACGAACACCTCGGTTAGTCATTGACCATCTCGGCCGGGATGGAATATAACTGAACGAGGTGAACCTTTTTGATCCTTATCTGAGTTGAGAGTTTCAGTTTGCCAAATCCTATCCTTGTTTTACCTTTCTTGGTTCAACGCAAGCCTAGGATGAGACTTACACGGTGATTCCTTTGCTTGTTTACCCAGGATCATGAGTGTAGGTAATAAAGGTTTATCCTTTATTGGGGTTTGAGTGTGCCTTCATCCCATATTTTAGAGTTGGCCTCAGACTTACCCGGTAAAGGTTAATTCTATTCCCCTGGGTGGTGTGTTGGTTTGAGATTATAGTTCCTCTCCTTAGTACGTTGAGACTTACCCGGTGATAGTATCTTTGATTTGGGATGGTGAGTAGTGAGACTTACCCGGTGATCTATTCCCACCTTAGAAACACCTTTCCTTTGCAAACCTCAACTTTGTCCACGTTATCTTTTGAGATCTTGAGTCGGAACCACAACTGGATGCTTTAATCTCTAGAATCCGCATTCCTTTTACTTGACTTTTATATCATCTTTGATAGCTTTGTTGCGTGTTTTGTTATTTGGCAACCTAAATTACCGAGCTTTGTTTCACCAAAGTCCCTGTGATCGACCCCTGGAATATTTTCTTTTATTACAATTGATCCGTACACTTCGGGTTCGCATATTGTTCAGGCATATATCTTGGGTTATAAATATTAAAGCTTGCACACACCTTTTGGAGCGAACAAATTTTTGGCGCCGATGACAGGGACCTAGTCTAGACCAAGTTCGGTTTCGGTTGTCTTTCGGGGATATTTCCCTAGTTGCTATTAACTACTTTACTTGAGTATTTTCGCAGGATCTTTCCTTAGGTTTATGCGAAGAATTCGTGCTGGAAAGGAAGTCGTTCCTTACGACCCCGAACCAGAAAAGACCTACAAGAGAAGATTGAAAGAAGCTAAGATGGCCGATCAAGACAATCGCGATCTTGAAGCCGAATTGAAGGAGGCATTGGAACAACTGCGCCTCAATAGAGAAGAACTACAGCGAGAGGCAGAAGAGACTCACGCAAGAATAGAAGGAATTGAAGCAGATATGGCCGCTCTAAGGGCTCAGTTTCTGCCTCGACCGATCCCAGGTCCTCAACTGAGGCAAAACCCAGCCCTAGTTGCCCCGGCCGAGATACACCTACCACCTCGGATAACTGTCCGAGATGTTCTTTTTGCTGGAGCTCCACGAACCCTAGGATAGAGGATGGACCCCAATTAGCAAGTGAGGCGTCCAGGAGTCAACCTAGGAGATCCAGCTGAGAATGATGATGAACTTCGACTGCAAGTTCTAACCATGATTCGACAATGTCAATTTGGAGGTTTGGAGAGAGAGTCTCCACACCAACATTTGCAAAACTATGAGCATCTGATGGAGACTTTAAGAACATCAAGAGTGGAGAATAACAACTACAAGTTGAGGCCTTTCTATTTCTCTTTGAAAGACAAGGCGCTTGCTTGGTACCAAGCTCTTCCGGCTGTAAAAATCAACACTTCGGAAGAGATGCCAACGGAGTTTCTTACTAAGTTCTTTTCCCCTTCTAAGACCGCTGAATTGAGGTGAAAGATCAATGCTTTTATTATGAAGGACAAAGAAAGTTTGTCCAAATCATGGGAGAGATTCAAGGACCTTTTATTGGATTGCCCACATCATGGGATTCCAAAGATCGAGTTGCTGGAGATATACTTCAAGGGTTTGGATGGACATACTCAACTCAAGCTCCAATTACTTTCCACCGGCACCTTCATGGATATGCCGATAGATGAAGCTTGGGATTTCGTTGAAAAGCAAACTTTACACATGGAGAAGTACTCCCATCAAAGAGTTGAAGATGGAGCAAGGAAAGTTAGCTTTCAAGACACATCATCAAATGGAGCTCAACTCACCTCCCTTAGCTATGAAGTGAAAGCATTGAAGGAGCTTTTAGTAGCTCAAACGAAGAAGGAGCAAGATGGTGGCTACCAAGGAAGAAACAACTATCAAGGGCCACGGAACAACAACAACAACTACAACAACATAAACTCCAACAACAACAATTGGAGATCTAATCATCAAAATTCCGGTAACCCTTATTCTCATGCTGATAATACTCTTAATGCCCCCTCTTCTTCTTCTACTCCATTGAGAAGTCAGGAGCCTGCATCAAGCTCGTCCCAACCACCAAAGAAAGATGTTGTGCTGGAGGAAATTTTGATCAAGCTCAATGCTATGGAAATGTCTATGAATTCATTTTCGAAGGCACAAAAAGCCTTAGAGCAACAATTTTTCAACAAGGTAAATGAAGCGCCAAGAGATCCAGGGAAGCTCCCAACAAGGACAAAGAGCAACCCAAAGGGACAAATTATGGCTATTACAACACGCAGTGGATTGAAAACTGCATATCCAGTACCTCAGTCGAGCCACAACCAGATGAACACCTCGGTCGAGGTACCAACCAAGATGGAGCCCCAAAAAGCGAAAGATAAATCTGAACTTTATGTTCCACCTCCTGCTTATAAACCACCACTTCTAATCCGTCAGTCAAGGGCGAGGGCACATCTAGACAAGCACTCTGGTAAGTTTCTATACCTTATGGATAAGTTACATATTAACATCCATTTAATTGATGCCATTCTAGGGATGCCCGCCTATGGGAAGTTTCTGAAATAGATTCTATCAAGGAAGAGGAAGTTGGAGGATTTTGGTGAAGTAAGGATGACATCTAGATCTTCGGAGCTCATTCAAATCATGAAGGAGAAGATGTCACCTAAATTGAGGGATCCCGGTTCATTTTGCATCCCCATTCAAGTTGGGGATGTCAATTATGATGCATTATGTGATCTAGGAGCCAACATGAGCATCATTCCGCTGGAGCTATGTGAGAAAGTCGAACTTTGAGAGCCTAAGCCGGTGAAGATGACGTTATACATGGTGGATAGCTTCATTACCTGTCCCGTGGGTATTTTGGAAGATGTTCCTATCAAGTTAGGTAATTTCTATAGACCTATAGACTTTGTTGTGCTTGATATTCCGGCAGATTATCCCAACCCTATCATTCTCGGGAGGCCACTTCTAGCAACTTCTGGTTGCAATGTGGATTGTAAGAATGCCAAGTTGAAATTCAACATTGGTGGAGATCATGTGGAGTTTGCATTGCTTGTTGCAATGAAGGGAGAGCCGCTAGAGGATGACATCTTCAACATCTATGATGAAGAAGATTCTCGAGAATTGGAGAGCTCTATCCTTATTAGCGATCCTCTTGAAAAAGTTTTTAGTTTTAGTTTAATGGAGGAAGGTATAGATGTCTCTTGTGATGCAGATATACGGAGCTTGAGGGCATTAGAAGCATATCCAGGAGCTAGATTTGATAAACTGATCCAGGAGAAGAAAAACACGTTAGGTTTCGGTTCTAGTTCTAGTACCTCGCCCGAGGCACTTCCTGGACCAAGCGAAGTGTTCTTATCTGAAGAACATTTCGGTCACCCACCTCCGGCCCAGATCGAGGTAGCAAGCCAGATGATGTCAACTGAGACTTCTGAAAGTCCAGTTCTTCGATCTAAGTCCACTTCATTGGAAGGTGGAAGCACAAATCCACCTCAAACACCACCTCCAATTATGGAGCTTAAACCGCGTCTGAGTTACTTGAGGTATGCTTTCCTTGTTCCGGATTCTACTTATCCCGTTATCGTTAGTGCTTCCCTTTCTGAAACTGAATTGGCTAAACTGATGCATGTTCTGAGGAAACATTGAAAGGCTTTGGGTTATACAATAGATGATCTTGTTGGCATTAAGCCTTCTTTTTGCATGCATAAGATACTAATGGAGGACGATCATAAGACTTCACGGGAACCTCAAAGACGGTTAAATCCGATCATGAAAGAGGTGGTGAAGAAGGAAATTCTTAAGTTGTTGGATGCAGGTATCATATTTCCCATATCGGATAGCAAATGGGTGAGCCTGGTGCATGTAGTTGCAAAGAAAGGAGGGATGACCGTTGTGACGAATAAGAACAATGAGTTGATTCCAACTAGGACCGTTACAGGCTTAAGGATGTGCATTGATTATAGGAAGCTGAATGTGGCCACTCGGAAGGACCACTTCCCGCTTCCCTTCATTGACCAAATGTTCGAACGGTTAGCTCAACACTCCCATTTTTGCTATCGAGATGGTTATAGTGGCTTCTTTCAGATTCCTATCCATCCGGATGATAAAGAGAAGATCACTTTCACTTGTCCATGGGGGACATTCACTTATCGGAGGATTCCATTCGTATTGTGTAACGCACCAGCCACTTTTCAACGTTGTACGATGGCTATCTTTCCGAGTATATAAAGGAGATCATGGAGGTATTTATGGATTAATTTTCAGTATATGGTTCCTCTTTTGATAACTGTTTGGCTAACCTTTCTCTAGTGCTTCAACGTTGTAAATACACTACTCTTGTTTTGAATTGGGAGAAGTGTGACTTTATGGTTAGCGAAGGAATTGTTCTAGGACACCTTGTTTCCCACCGTGGTATTGAGGTCGATAGAGCTAAGATCGAGAATATTGGGAAACTTCCTCCCCCTTATTCTGTTGAGGGTGTATGGAGTTTTCTCGGGCATGCAGGTTTCTACAGGAGGTTCATCAAGGATTTTTATAAAATCTCTAAACCACTAAATAATCTCTTGAATAAAGATGTTGTTTTTGAGGTTTCGCAGGAATTCCTTGATGCTTTTTATAGGATAAAGGAAGCGTTGATTACCGCTCCAATCATTCAACCTCCCGATTAGACCTTGCCGTTTGAGATCATGTGTGATGCTAGTGATGTGGCCGTAGGAGCGGTACTTGGACAAAAGAAGGATGGCCGGACCAACGCCATTTTACTATGCTAGCAAGACGGTAGATGAAGCTTAACTGAACTACCCCACCACCGAAAAGGAGTTGTTGGCAGTTGTTTATTTTTTTGAGAAATTTCGCTCTTACTTAGTGGGAGTGAAATTTATTGTTTACATTGACCATGCAACTATTCGTTACTTGCTTGCTAAGAAGGGTGCAATGCCACACCTCATTCGTTGGATTCTCTTGCTTCAAGAGTTTGACGTAGAGATCGCGATAAGAAGGTATCCAAGAATTCTATTGCGGAACACCTCAGCCGGCTACCTCTCTCCTCGCTCAAGAAGGATGACCTACCCATTAATGACTCGTTTCCAGATGAGCACTTGTATTTGTTAGATCATTGGATAGAATCCTTTGTTTCACCCCATGATGAAAATGAAGTATGGGGTGAGGACACCTTCCAGCACGATTGAGGATGACGTACGGTCCAGCTAGCGACCTTAAACCATGTGCTTCTTGGGAGGCAACCCAAGGTATTGCTTTATTTTCCCTTTTCTAGCTTAGTTTTAGACAGTTTGCTTTGCTTTGTTTTTGCATCCTCTAGACAGGAACCAGGTACTTTCTAAGGAAGGATTACAACTCAGGAGCTACACTAGAAGAATAGAAGCTCGAGAAATTGAGAAGACGGAGCTTGACTGAGATATATCTCGGTTGCTGTCACAACACCTCGACCGAGATATTCTTCATCAACCGAGGTGATTAGGTCTGGCATCCAGTCTGACCCCTCTGTCCGCTCGAGACCACCTTGACCGAGGTGTAATCAAATTAAGCGAGGGGTATAAAAGGCGCGATGGTTTCTCACTCTTCCACTTTTTCCCTCTCTACCCTTACCTCGACCGCGGCGGCCTCAAGCCCACAACTTCTCGATTCTTGCTCATTTTTCACGTTTCTTGGCTTGATTTCACCGGAGGAAGCAAGACATTCATTTTCCAAGCATCAAACAACAAGGAAAACACTTCAATCTGCAGAATCTAGGGTATTTTGTTCCAAACCCTTACTCCCTCTTTCTTTTGTCGATTTTGAGCAGATCTGGCTTTATTTGCCACTGATTGTTGTTGAAAAAGATATAAGTACCCCTGAGGAAGCGTTTGGTTGTGATTCGGGGGAAAATATCTACAGATTCAAATAGTGCGATTGAACAGCAATTCGCCTCGGTATAGTCGACCGTGTCTCGGCTGAGGTGTTCTTAGGGAAACCGCGGTGTTCTTCGTCAGAAAAATTAGAAAAGAATTTGATTGTCAGTTGGCCTTGAGGGAAAGGCCTAGCAGTTCCCACCAGTCTTCTCCTTCCTCTGCTTCTCAGTTTTCCATTCCGGTGATCCACGATCGTCACTAGAAGGATTATGATCGTATTTGCGGGCGTCCGATAGTTGCTGTTCGCCACTTAGCGTGCGTGCAAATAAGCTTTAAATATAAAACTAGAAATCAAGCAAGCAAACCCGCAGTGTACAAATCGATATAGTTGAGCAAGAATTCCAGAGTATTGAACACGGGGATTTGGGGGGTTAAATCCAGTTATAGATTATCAAGCAAGTAAATGTATGAAGCTTTTCAAATTATTGGGAAAACAACAATCCTAAAGATCCAGGAATCCAGTTGTGGCAATCGATTCAAGATATACTAATGATATAAGGACAGAGTTGAGGTATGCAAAGGTATACGAATGTAAGGTAATCGTACGGTGAAATTCCAAAAACCTTATATGACTCACCTAGAAGACACTCTCTATAAAGGTTGTTGAGGCTTCAGTATAGAAAGGTTCTAAAGGTGAGGATTAATGTCAAATACCTAAAATTATAATCCAAGGATCAAGACTAACTAAATCGATTAAGGTTGTGACACTCACAATCGAGGTAGAGGTTGTTGAGGCTTCACTACCACCTAGAAAAGGCAAGCCAAGACTAAGTTAAAGCAAATCTTTAACTTTGGATTAAAGTAAAAGCAAGTTCGTAAACTAACACAAAATTACGGGTAGTTCTTGAGTTCCACGGCCGTGGAAGCTCAAGAACAGACCGTGGATTAGGTTCGTCGGCGATTCTCTCTAACTCTCAGGGTCCAATCTGTTTGCGATCGATCTATCATCATCTAAGCCACAACTATCAACCCTTCACCTTAGAATTGTTAAATGGTTTTAGCCAACAACAGTCATATTGATATCAAATTCAAGGTTTAAAAGAATGAAAGATGAAAACTTCCGAAAACCTTCAATAAATTTCAAACTAATCTCAAATCCACAAATCAAGAACAATATCGTCAATAGATTCGGAATAACACAAACAATCACAAATCTTAGATAAGAAGGAAGAATGGGATGTCAATCTGTCTTCTAAATCAAACCTAAGTAAGAAGCGAAATCTTCTTACGAACAATCTTCCGAATCTTCAATCTTCCGTTAATACGGAAATCCCAATGGCAAAGCACAAATCTCTCAATCACAATCTCCGCCAAACTGCGAAATTAGGGCAATTCCAAGTGTAAGCAGAAGTGCGTCTAAGCGTAAGCGAAGGTGACGGAATCTCTCTTCGTCCGTCCTTTTATAGTGTAAGATAAAACATTGGCCCGGCCCAATTGCGTAAGAGATCGTGGCTTAAAGTGTGGCGAAAAAGATCGCCAAGATCACGGTCGTGGAAGGGTTCCACGACCGTAATTTAGAGCATGGAAACTATCACGGTTTGTCTCAATCTTTCCACGGCCGTAGAAGTTGCTGGAATGAATCACGCTTCCCTTGCCAAGGTTCCACGGCCGTGGACTTGAACGTGGAATGTAGTACGGCCGTATTTTAGAGCGTGGTTTAGGGCTAAACCGTAATTCTTCCTTTCCTCGTGCATATTCTTCAAGTTAGCACCTTCGTTAGCTCCTAGAGATGTCCTCAATCCTTGGACATACTCAATCAAACTCTATTCTCACACAATCCGTTCGGAAATAGCTCTTAATTGCCTACAATCAACATAAAGCTTGTGTAGATCTCTATATCGACATTATAGACAAACTAGCTCACAAATGCATCAATGCTTAATCAATGACTATCAATATGGATGAAATACACTTAGAAAACGTGCCTAAAATATCACAATATTTCATGCTAACAAATAACCCCATACTTGCCACTTGCTTGTCCCTAGGCAAGGTCTTTCAAAAGCTTTAAAACACAAGTTAGGATGAAATATGTGTACCTTCTCAAAGCAAAACTTCTTTTGGATGAATGTGCCTTCTAATCAATTGATCATTCTCAAATCTTGCTTCATTCGTTTATAAGACTTTCATACACTTAATCAAAGAGTAAAGAGTAAAGAAAGCTCATGAATTAATCAAACTTCCATGTAAACACCATAACCTTCAAACATTATCAAAATCAATCATAAGAAATTTCAATTTAGATCACCAAGTCATATAACATTCTTTTGATCTTAAGGACTTTTCAAACAAGGTCTAGAATGTGGAAAGGGAAGGAAAACTTTAAGGAATGTGGTGCATGAATCCGGGAAAGTGGATAACTACTCTTCTCTTCTTCTCTTGCGGTTTCTGCAGCACTTTCAACTTAGAGCTTCGCTCTCTTCTTTTCATTTTTCGACTTTACTTTTGGAGTTATGGATAGAGGTGCACAAAAACCGAAGCCTAGGAGATTGACGTTTCTCAATTTTTATGAGATGCCTCAAACCCTTAGCGCACATACCATAATCCGCTAGGAATATCGCTCAATCCGACTTTGGCAAGACACAAATACCCGGCTATGTGAATGGTGCCGAGTTACTCATCCTCATGATTGACTTCCCCAAACCTACAATTTTTTTCTATTCCTTTGAATGCAAAGTATTGCTTTCATGGCCCTACCACATCAAACATGCCTTTTTCATTCAACTCCTCCAAATTCCCGGATAGGTAAAGGAGGTCAATATTTCAATGAGGGGCTAAATGATCAAAGAAAGAAGAAAGAAAATTGAATTGCCTTAATCATCTCAATAAGAAGTATAAGAACTTATAGTGTGATTTCAACCTTAGCCTCTCAACATGATTTAAGTAACATTCATCACATTATGAAATTTGCAAAAGAGGTATAATCAACTCATTCAATTTCTTTTCAATTCACTATTCGTTTAAACATGCAATTGTCATCAAACTCAATTCACAAGTAGTGAATATCATAGAAGTCATCTCTATCCTTAGAAGCACAAAATTTTCAAAATTTTTCAATTTTTATGGGTTTTTTTTTTCAAACTCTTTTTCATGCAATGCAATAATAAAACGTGTAACAATATAATGAAACATGCAAGATAGTCTCAATAGAAGCAATCAAAGTGAGTAAGAGTTATTACAAACTTTTAGTCACACCCCACCCCATACTTGGAACAAACATTGTCCCTAATGTTCAAATAAAAGAAAAAGAAGAAAAGAAAGAAAGAAAAAGAAAGAAAAAGAAACTCACAAAATGGTGGTGGAGCGGCTAAAGCTGTCGGTCCTCAAGGTCGTCACTGCGGTGGAGGCGGGAATGGAGAGAAGCTAGGGTCATAGTACCGCCCGAACTGCTGGCGGTAGACGTCTCTCATCATATGGTCAAGGTCATCCATGCGTCCGTCTCTAGCGTCAGCTCGGATCTCCAAAGCTCCCACCCTATCAGAAAGGCTGGTAGCCCACTCTGGCATCTGCTCATACCAACCAGGCGACTGGCTGTACCACCCCTGTGCATCTGACGGTGCTGGTGCTGGTGGTGCCTGTGCAGACCATGGAGGTGGAGCTCCATACCATGCAGGAGGGGTCTCCATCCAAGTGGGTCTCTCACTCACGCTGGCGCGGCGAGAAGATGATCCTGAAGCTCTGGCGGGACGTGGAGAACGTCTAGGCATGTCAGGAGCTATGTCCGGCTGATCCGGAAACGTGCCAAAATCCTGCTCAGCTCCTCCTCCTCCTCCCTCATACTGATCTCTCATCTCCTCCTCCTCAACTACAGGTGGTGGTGGAACATATGGAGGGGCTGCAATCCTGGTCACATGCATAGCAGCGAATGTCTCTTTCCAGTTATGGCGTCCAGCCATAATGGAATACTCTGGGAGCCACTCAATGCCCCTCCCCGTCCTGCTCTCCCATGGCATAGGTGCGTAAGGTGGACCTCTATGGGTGGGGAAGATGAGACCTCTAGTCATAAAGGCCAGGAGTCCTAGGGGTACAGCAGGAATGCGTGTGCAGGCGGAGAAATCTACCCCTAAAATCCTAGCAAGGTGGGTGACTATCCCACCATATCCAATGTTGCCAGCCCTCTTGTTCTTAAGCTTGCTCATGGTAGCAGCTAAGAGGGTGGCGCAGTCAGCAGGTCGTCCATACAACATGGAGTACAGAAGGAAGAGCTCATCCGTCTTGATCTTCTGAGGTGTCTCCGTCCTAGGGAAGAGACACTCAGAAAGGACCCAGTGAGCAATCTTCAAGGCTAAGTGATACATCAACTTGGCCTTGGTATCAGCTGGTTGCCAGCGGTCCTCGCTGGCATAGATCATGGCTACCTCCTCCTAGAAATCCTTGGCGTAAACGCCGTTGGGGAAACGACCATTGAAGGTCTCTTGGAACCCAAAGAAGGCTCCAAACTCCCGGATGGTGAAATCATAGTTTCTTTCCATCAGACGGAAAGAAACTGTCCTATCAACATGGTTGTGCTCAAAAGACGTCACAACCTCTCTAGTAATCTCGTCGTAAGCGTCCTCTCGGATAGCCGAAAAGACGATAAGACCGGCTCTATCCAAGAGCCAAGTAAGGTCATCTACGATATGTAGAGGAGCTAAATCCTCCAACAGTAGGTACATAGGTCCTATAACAGCCCTCTTATGGATCCTCTCTAAGGCGTCGAGATGATCCTCGTGAATGGTGGGGACTCTAGGGCTAGGAGGTGATGATGATGAAGGCGATGATGGAGGTGAAGGGGATGAAGGTGGTGGTGCTCTAGAGGATGAAGAGGAAGAGGGGTTGCCCTTCCTCTTTTTATTCTTATCCTTCTCTTTGTTCTTATCCATATTTCTCCCGGAAACTCTCCTCACAAAATCCATTTCTGGCAGAAACCACGGTCTGTTCTGGGTGTTCCACGGCCGTGGAAGTGACAGAGACCGTGGTTCGTCTCGACTTTTCTCAAAACTCAGCAAACAATCACCAAACTCAGCAATCAATCAGTCCTAGACTAATTTCTTCCAATTTCAATCAATTCTCCTACAAATGCTAGCAAAAACGAAGCCGAATTGACAAAGATAGAGAAAGAACCAAAAACCTAGGTTTTCGGATTTTAGAATCCGAATTGTGCTTTCTCCGGTGGTTTGCTGCTCGAATCGTTGCTTGGATCTCGTTGGTGGTTGGATTTGCTTCAGTTTGGGTCGAAGAATCGTTGAAAACGATTAACGATCGAAGAATTGAGGTGAGGGGCGTGATTTCGGCGAAATAGGGCGTGGAATTGGGTTTGTCAGATGTGTTTTGTGAAGAACGTGGTTTATATAGTGGCCGGCAAAATTTTTGAAAACCACGGTCTATCGGGGGGTTCCACGGCCGTGGAATTGTACGGAACCGTGGTTTTGGTGATTTTTCTAAGGCTTTTGGAAAATACGATCACTGTAGTTGTCACGGCCGTGGTTTAGGCCTTGGAACTCTCTGTAATGCTCCAAAGTCCAAGTTTCGTCACTTTTGTTCAAACTTTCTCTTCCCCTTTCCTTTTCCACTGTTCCTACATCCAAAAACACGAACATACCGGAAGTATCGAAGGCGAAACAAAGCAAAAACGTCTAAACTAAGCTAAACTTTGAATCGAAAACAAAAACGTAAATGCAATACCTTGGGTTGCCTCCCAAGAAGCGCTTTGTTTAAGGTCCGTAGCTGGACCATATTCGCACTTATTCGAGTGCGGTGGGCGCAAACTCTTCAGCTTGGAGTTCCGGCGTATACTTCTTGAGTCGTTGACCATTCACCTTGAAGCTTCCGCCCGCTTCACCCCATACTTCAACTGCACCATGGGGGAAAATACGTTTGATTAGAAAAGGTCCGGTCCAACGAGATTTAAGCTTACCTGGAAAGAGACGAAGCCTTGAATTGAAAAGGAGAACTTGATCTCCTTCTTTGAAGTCCTTTGGAATGATATGCTTGTCATGCCAACGCTTTGCTCTCTCCTTGTAAATCTTAGCGTTTTCATAAGCGTTCAAGCGGAGTTCTTCAAGCTCATTAAGGTTCAAGAGACGCTTCTCTCCCGCTTCCTTCATGCTGAAATTCAACCACTTGATGACCCAAAACGCCTTGTGCTCTAACTCTACCGGTAAGTGGCAAGACTTCCCATACACAAGGTTGTATGGTGTGGTTCCTATGGGAGTCTTGTACGCAGTCCGGTACACCCACAATGCATCATCAAGCTTCAAGGACCAATCCTTCCTAGTCCTTGAAACTGTCTTCTCTAGGATTCCTTTGATCTCCCGGTTTGAGATCTCAACTTGTCCACTAGTTTGTGGATGATAAGGGGTGGCGATCTTGTGAGTAACCCCATACTTAGCTAGAAGAGCTTCAAAGCGCCGGGTGATGAAGTGAGAACCTCCATCACTAATGATAGTCCTTGGTGTCCCACATCGTGGGAAGATGGTCTTGTTAAAGAACTTAACCACCACCATGGCATCATTGGTGGGAGAAGCAATTGCTTCCACCCATCTAGAAACGTAATCCACCGCCAAGAGTATGTATTGGTTTCCACAAGATGATGGAAACGGTCCCATAAAGTCAACTCCCCAAACGTCGAAAATCTCCACCTCTTGGATGTTATTGAGAGGCATCTCATTCCTCCTAGAGATATTTCATGTTCTTTGACAAGCATCGCAGCAGGAAACAAAGGTTTGCACATCTCTAAATAAAGTAGGCCAAAAGAATCCGGATTGCAATACCTTAGCGCTAGTCTTGTTCAAACTAGCGTGTCCTCCACATGGTAGTGAATGACAATGGCGGATGACACTTTGCATCTCGTCTTCCGGCACACATCGCCGAATGATGCCGTCCGGACCTCTCTTAAAGAGGATAGGTTCATTCCAAAAGTATTGCCGAACATCCTTAAAGAACTTCTTTCTTTGTGCGTAGGATAATCCGGGCGGTATCTCCTGACAAACCAAATAGTTAACAAAATCAGCAAACCATGGTTTGTTACCTTTGGAGATTACTTCGATGCACTCCTCAATGATATGTAAGTGTTCGTCCGGGAAGGAGTCATCTATAGGTAAGTGGTCGTCCTCTAGATGTGTTAGGCGACTCAAATGATCCGCAACAGAATTTCCGAACCCTTCTTGTCGCGGATCTCTAGATCGAATTCTTTTAGGAGAAGAATCCATCTAATTAGCCTTGGCTTCGCATCCTTCTTTGCAAGGAGATACCGGATCGCAGCATGATCCGTGTATACAATCACCTTTACACCTACAAGATAAGAGCGAAATTTGTCAATAGCATAAACAATGGCTAAAAATTCCTTTTCCGTAGTGGCGTAGTTGAGCTGCGCTTCGTCTAGCGTCTTGCTAGCATAGTAGATAGCGTGGATTCGCCCTTCCTTTCTTTGTCCAAGAACAGCTCCTATGGCTACGTCACTAGCATCGCACATAACCTCAAAGGGGAGGCTCCAATCCGGAGGTTGGATAATAGGTGCTGAAATTAGAGCTTCCCGGATCATGTTAAACGCATCCAAGCATTCCTGCGAAAACTCAAAAACTACATCCTTCATCAATAGATTAGTGAGCGGTTTTGATATTAAGAGAAGTCTTTTATGAAGCGTCTATAGAATCCAGCATGTCCTAGGAAACTTCTTATCCCTTTCACCGAAGTTGGGGGAGGAAGCTTCTCTATAGTCTCTATTTTCGCCTTATCCACCTCAATCCCTCTACTAGAGATTAAGTGTCCTAAAACAATGCCTTCCTTAACCATGAATTGACACTTCTCCCAATTTAGAACTAGGTTAGTGTCTTCACACCTTTGTAATACAAGAGCAAGGTTAGAATGACAATTGTCAAAAGAGGAACCATAAACGGAGAAATCATCCATAAAAACCTCCATTATTTCCTCTATGTATTCGGAGAAGATGGCCATCATACACCTTTGAAAGGTGGTTGGGGCGTTGCAAAGCCCGAACGGCATCCTCCTATAAGCAAACGTACCTCATGGGCACGTAAATGTGGTCTTCTCTTGATCATCCGGGTGTATCGGAATCTGAAAGAAACCACTATAACCGTCAAGATAGCAAAAGTGAGAATGTTGTGCTAACCTTTCAAGCATTTGGTCGATGAATGGCAATGGGAAGTGATCCTTCCTTGTCGCATTGTTAAGCTTGCGGTAGTCTATGCACATCCGCCATCCCGTTATTGTTCGAGTAGGAATGAGTTCGTTGTTTTTGTTGGTGATGACCGTCATTCCTCCCTTCTTCGGAACTACTTGAACCGGACTCACCCACTTGCTATCGGAGATAGGGTAGATGATACCTGCATCAAGAAGTTTAAGAATTTCCTTCTTGACAACCTCTTTCATGGTCGGATTCAACCGCCTTTGAGGTTGTCTTGAAGTCCTAAAGTCCTCTTCCATTAATATTTTATGCATGCATAGGGAAGGTTTGATTCCTACTAAGTCCTCAATAGTATATCCTAAAGCTTTTCTATGTTTCCTAAGGAAAACCATGAGCTTACTATGTTCATCTATGCTTAGATCGAAACTAACAATAACCGGGAAGGTAGAATTAGATCCAAGAAATGCGTACCTTAGATGAGTAGGAAGTGGCTTTAATTCCATCGCTTTCGGAGCTTCCAATGGTTCTTAAGGAGCATCCGATGCTTCCATAGAAGTGTCTAAGGAAGTAGAAGTTGTAGGAGAAGAATCAAGAGAAGTTGAAGAAGAGGCACGATCGCCTTCTTCCACGGCCAGAATCACGGTTTCTTTGCATCCTCCACGGCCGTGGTTTAGGGCATGGAAAGGGAATACGGTTGCTCTGTTCTCTCCACGACCGTGTAACCCTCTGGAGTGAGCAACGCTTTGGGTGGTGAAATCCACGGCTGTGGAATATAGTGTATGACCGTGGATTCTCACATTTTCTTCTTTGTCGTGGAGTTTCTCAAACTCCTTTTCACATACTTCTTCTTGTGCTTCTAAGGCTTCAATTGCCTCATTGCACTCCTCTTCTTCCCCTACATCCATTAGACTCATAGTAATAACCTTTTGCAAAGGATCTTTGAAGAGAATAGCACTTACCTCCTCTCTAGACAACCCTTCTTCATCTTGGATATTGAATATATCCTCATCAAAGATTGGTTCCTTCACTAGAGTGGAAAGAACGAACTCTACCTTCTCATGTCCTATGTCAAAGGCGAGTCTAGCATTCTTGCAATCGACTATGCAGCCGGAAGTTGAAAGAAACGGTTTTCCGAGTATGATCGGGACCGGACTATCTGCAAGGATGTCAAGCACAACAAAATTAATGGGTACAAAGAATTTACCTAGCTTGACCGGGACGTCTTCTACAATACCGACGGGGCAAGTGATGGATCGATCCGCCATGTACAACGTCATCTTCACCGCTTTAGGGTCACCTAAACCGATCTTCCTACATAATGTAAGTGGTATGATGCTCACACTTGCTTCTAAGTCACATAATGCATCATATTTGACATCTCCCACTCCTGTGGGAATACAAAATGACCCCGGATCCTTTAGCTTTGGGGGCATCTTCTCCTTCATGGTCTTGATGAGATCCGAAGAATCCGAACTCATCTTAACCTCTTCAAAATCCTCTAACTTTCTCTTGTTAGAGAGGATCTCCTTTAAGAACTAGCCATAAGCCGGCATACCTACAATAGCATCAATGAAAGGTATATTAATATGCAACTTGCTCATGAGTTCTATAAACTTACCGAATTGTTTATCTAGGCGCGCTCTTGCTCTAGATTAAGGGAATGATATGGGAGGTTTGTAAGCCAGAGGAGGAACGTAGACATCTTTCTTCTCCTTCCCCTTTTCTTTCTCTTTCTCTACGGGTACTTCTACAAACTTAGGTTGCGGATCGGTAGTTGTCACCCCGCTCCTAGTTGTGATTTCCATCACCCTTCCCTTTGGGTTGTCCTCCGTTTTTCCTGGAAGTTTCCCTTGATTCCTAGGAACTTCCTCCGCATGAGTAAACATTTGGTTTTCTAAAACCTTTTGGGCTTTATCAACCTTAGTTATGTGATCATCAACCTTGATGATACGAGTCTCTAACCCTTGAAGATTTCCCAAAATTGTCTCCAACATGGGATCGGGCTTCTCCTTCCCCGAAGTGCTTCCTCCATTAGATGTTTGCCCCTGGCTTTTCAAAGGAGTAGAGGAAGAGGAAGGTGGAGTTAGTGAATTTGAATTAGAAGGATAAGAGTTACCGGAGTTTTGTTGATTGGAGCGTCAATTGTTGTTGTTTGAACCCCTATTGTTGTTCCAATTATTGTTCCGGTTGTTGTTGTTGCCGTTCCAATTATTCCGGTTGTTGTTGTTGTTGCGGTTTGTATTCTCACCACCGTTGTTGTTGTTGCCCAAGTAGCCAACATCTTTTCCTTGTTGCTTTGGAAAGTTGGTCTTGATGGCTTCCTTCAACTCTTTGATCTCATTGTGGAGGGAGAAAATTTGATTTTGAGCTTCATGTGTGAGCTTTGCTCCTTGCTCCACACGATTTCCCTCTACTCTCCGGTGAGAATACTTCTCTATGACCCTTGCTTGCTTCTCAATGAAGTCCCAAGCGTCATCTTCCCTCATGTCCATGAATGTACCACATGAGAGGGATTGGAGCTTGAATTGTGTCTCCACATCTAGCCCCTTATAGTATATCTCTAAAAGTGCAAGCTTGGATATGCCATGATGAGGGCAATCCAAGAGCAAATCCTGAAACCTTTCCCAAGATTGAAACAAACTTTCGTTAGATCTCATGGAAAATGCATTAATCTTACCGCTTAGCTCCGCCGTTTTGGATGGCGGAAAGAACTTAGTGAGGAACTCCGCGGAAAGGTCTTCCCACGTGTCTAGTTTCCCACTAGGAAGAGCTTGGTACCAAGACAATGCTTTCCCTTCAAGGAGAAGAAGAAAGGCTTGAGCTTATAGTTGTTGGTAGTCGCGTTCTTTGGCCTCATATTCTCCATCATACACTCAAAGTTTTGTAAGTGTTGGTGTGGAGATTCAGCGCTTGTTCCGCCAAATTGGTTTTGGCGAACAACAGTAATAACCTGCGGGTTGAAGCTAAACCCTTGTACATCGTCAGCATCGAAGTTCACACCTAAACGGCGTGGTTGCTGCGTTGGATCCATCCTTTGGCCAAGAGTTCTTGGCTCCTCATCCACACGTTCGATTCTAGCATTCCTAGGTGGAACACGGCGATTTGCAACTGCCCGTGGATGGAATGGATTCACATTGATCGTTGGATCAATTTCCTCTAGCGGTGGCATGGAGGAGTCGCTATCCTCATTAGATGAGTTAGCTCTAACCGATCTTTCCGGTCTCCTCCTTTTCTTTTTCTCCTTAAGGTTGTTTATTTCCAACCTCATTTGGAACATCATGTCCGTTAGATCATCAACCTTCATTTGGTGACGATCCGTCTCTTCTCTACGTGTCTTCTCACTCCATTGGAGTTGAGCTTCCTTTTCCGCAAGCTCCGATTGAAGATCACGTTCTATTTCTTCAGCCATTTTCTTTTCCTTACGCTTTTGCCTTAAAGTCCTCTCAAGCTCTTGATCAAGAGGTAAGAGGTCTTCGGTGTTCCTAGACCTGCGCATGCACTTGAAAAGATATCAAATAACAAGGGAAAAGCTCCCAAGCTTGACAACCGATAACCGAATTCGGCCTAGACCAAATCCCCGGCAACGGCGCCAAAAACTTGTTCGCCACTTAGCGTGCGTGCAAATAAGCTTTAAATATAAAACTAGAAATCAAGCAAGTGAACCCACAGTGTACGGATCGATATAGTTGAGAAAGAATTCCAGAGTATCGAACACAGGGATTTGGGGGGTTAAATCTAGTTATAGATTATCAAGCAAGTAAATGTATGAAGCTTTTCAAATTATTGGGAAAACAACAATCCTAAAGATCCAGGAATCCAGCTGTGGCAATCGATTCAAGATATACTAATGATATAAGGACAGAGTTGAGGTATGCAAAGGTATACGAATGTAAGGTAATCGTACGGTGAAATTCCAAAAACCTTATATGACTCACCTAGAAGACACTCTCTATAAAGGTTGTTGAGGCTTCAGTATAGAAAGGTTCTAAAGGTGAGGATTAATGTCAAATACCTAAACTTATAATCCAAGGATCAAGACTAACTAAATCGATTAAGGTTGTGACACTCACAATCGAGGTAGAGGTTGTTGAGGCTTCACTACCACATAGAAAAGGCAAGCCAAGACTAAGTTAAAGCAAATCTTTAACTTTGGATTAAAGTAAAATCAAGTTCGTAAACTAACACAAAATTACGGGTAGTTCTTGAGTTCCACGGCCGTGGAAGCTCAAGAACATACCGTGGATTAGGTTCGTCGGCGATTCTCTCTAACTCTCAGGGTTCAATCTGTTTGCGATCGATCTATCATCATCTAAGCCACAACTATCAAACCTTCACCTTAGAATTGTTAAAGGGTTTTAGCCAACAACAGTCATATTGATATCAAATTCAAGGTTTAAAAGAATGAAAGATGAAAACTTCCGAAAACCTTCAATAACTTTCAAACTAATCTCAAATCCACAAATCAAGAACAATATCGTCAATAGATTCAGAATAACACAAACAATCACAAATCTTAGATAAGAAGGAAGAACGGGATGTCAATCCGTCTTCTAAATCAAACCTAAGCAAGAAGCGAAATCTTCTTACGAACAATCTTCCGAATCTTCAATCTTCCATTAATACGGAAATCCCAATGGCAAAGCATAAATCTCTCAATCACAATCTCCGCCAAACTGCGAAATTAGGGCAATTCCAAGTGTAAGCGGAAGTGCGTCTAAGCGTAAGTGAAGGTGATGGAATCTCTCTTCGTCCGTCCTTTTATAGTGTAAGATAAAACATTGGCCAGGCCCAATTGCGTAGGAGATCGTGGCTTAAAGTGTGGCGAAAAAGATCGCCAAGATCACGGTCGTGGAAGGGTTCCACGACCGTAATTTAGAGCGTGGAAACTATCACGGTTTGTCTCAATCTTTCCACGGCCGTAGAAGTTGCTGGAATGAATCACGCTTCCCTTGCCAAGGTTCCACGGCCGTGGACTTGAACGTGGAATGTAGTACGGCCGTATTTTAGAGCATGGTTTAGGGCTAAACCGTAATTCTTCCTTTCCTCGTGCATATTCTTCAAGTTAGCACCTTCCTTAGCTCCTAGAGATGTCCTCAATCCTTGGACATACTCAATCAAACTCCATTCTCGCACAATCTGTTCGGAAATAGCTCTTAATTGCCTACAATCAACATAAAGCTTGTGTAGATATCTATATCAACATTATAGACAAACTAGCTCACAAATGCATCAATGCTTAATCAATGACTATCAATATGGATGAAATACACTTAGAAAACGTGCCTAAAATATCACAATATTTCATGCTAACAGTTGCCCCGCGGTTTCTCCATGTTGATGCCTTCGAGTGCCTCAATGTGGTGGAGGACTTGAAGAAGATGATCTTCATGGTTGGGCTGGAGGAGTTCATGGATATCAGAGCGCCGGCTTATCTGGAGCCAATGATGGAGTTTGTCAGCTCAGTGACATACGTGCCGGATCATAAAGGAATCAAGTACCGACTGCTGAATAGAACTATGCAGTTCCTATGGATCAGTTCAGAGAGATTTTTGGCTTTCCTACCTCAACTGTGACTGATTTTCCTTCCCGAGCGGTGGCTCAGAGTTTTTGGGGCGAGATAGATCATATGACGGACCATAGTGACAGGTGGAGGCCCGGATATTCCTGGGAGCGTATTATCTTTCATCTTGCTTTCCGCCTTGCTCACAGGATCTTTAGTGAGACACTTCTGGCGCGTACTGAGAGGCCCCAAAAGATTTGTCAGGGGGAGCTGCTGAGTCTATTCTGCATGGTGACTAGAGGAGTTCCAAACTTTGCTGCCGTGCTGGTAGATGATTTGCACAGGATCAAGGGCAAGTCGAATGGCGATATCTGTTGTGGTGGGTTGGTGACCCACATCGCCACTTCGATGGGTTTGGATCTTTCTAGTTGTACAATAGTTGTAGCTGCGAAGCCGTTGGGACTGCAGAAGATGATCACGAGATGTATTCTAGTTCCTCGTGGCCTTGGCACGTCTTATGTTACCATGCCATGGGAGACAACTGCACCACAAGGCATTATGTGGTCATCCCAGTTTTCTGTCTTTGAACGTCGATTCTGGTCTACTGCTTGGTTTCCTTACATGCAGGATGCAAGAGATGCAGCTGACAATGATGATGATGATGATGATGATGATGAGGGGTATGATGGAGGAGCTGCCATGGAGACCGGTACTGATACCGGTGGCCCTTGTATTCCCGTTGTTGACCTTGTTGAGGACGCGACGGAGGATGAGAGAGCAACACCACCACCACCGCCACGTCAGCGCAGATCCCGCAAACGTAGAGATTCTGAGGCCCACCGACGGATTGATGAGCTGACTGATGAGATGATTGATTCCTACGCAACCCAGACAGTTAACATGTCCCAACGCTTTGCTGATGAGCGCCGCCACACTAATGGATGGGTGCATCAGATAGGGGGGAGCCAACATTACCAGTGACAAATGATGGAGATCCAGTTCCAGCAGGTTATGGGCTATCCTTTCGACTTGTCCTAGTATCCCTACATTCCACATCGACCATCGCCAGCTGACGAGGATTAGAGCTTCATGGATTTATTTTATATTTATTATGCAGTTCAGCTAGTTTCGGTGAGAGTTGTGACTTTTAGACTTATATGTGACCCATTGGGATAATTTGTCCCAAGTATGGGGTATTTAAATGTATTTATGTGACCTATGTGCTACTTGGCTTGTATGAGTCTTATGGATATTATTGTCTTATTTTGCTCTATATGCTTATTTGTCATTACATGCATACATACATGTTTCTGTTTGAAAAAAACTGGTTTGAAAAAAAAAATTTTGACCTCGACCGAGACGTTCATGGCCGATTGAGGATGAACACCTCAGATGACGCCTGAACACCTCGACCGAGATGGATTTAACTGAAAAGTTTTCGAAACGTTTTTGTGATTTTTCTCCGGATATGACCTCGATGATGATTCTGTTTGCATATTGGTTTTGAAATATTTATATGCTCGAAAGGTTTTATGATATGTTTAAGTTGCAAAATGCTTTGTCTGAAATTTTGGCATGTTTAATACTTTATTTTTATCAAAATTATGTTGAATTTGAAGGTTTACACCACATGATGAGTTCTATCACATTCTTCCTAGGATGATTAAAGCAATTCATTCTCTTCTCTTCTTCTTCTTGACCATGATTTAGCCCCTCATATACATATATTGCCTCCCTTTACCTATCGGGGAATTTGGAAGCAAGTGATGAAAAGCAAGTGAAGTGAAGTTGAGATCGTGGCTGAAAGTGTTAGAAAGAAACAATTAGGTTTGGGAAAGTCAATTATGATGATGAGTAACTCGGCACCATTCACATAGCCGGGTGTTTGTGTCTTGCCAAATTCGGATTGAGCGATATTCCTAACGGGTCATGGTATGTGCATCAAGGGTTTAAGGCATCTTGAGATACTGATGATTTCTGATCTCCTAGGCTTCGGTTATTGTGCACCTCTGTCCATGCATCCCAAAAAGTAAAGTAAAAATAAGCAAAGCTTATTGGTGGAAGATGTTGTGATTCAAATAAATGAAGTAAGATCCTATTTCCGGATTCTAGCACCACATTCCCCTATATACATCCCACCCTGACACATTGCTTGACCTCTTTTGGAACCCCTTGAGACCTCAAGCTTGTTGATTTACATGGTGGTTTAAACTGGATTATACATGATTGATTTTGATAATATAATTTATTATGCATTCTATGACTTTATGCAAAGATGAAAAGCTTTCTTATATTTATAAATGTTTTGATTTTATTTTCCATGAAGCATTCTCTTACGGTGATCTATGAGTGGAGCACACCACCAAAATGTGTTTAAATTTTTTTCATTGATCTTTTTGAATTATAATCCATTCTATCTTGTATCTAAGATCTGGAACTTGCTTGGGGACAAGCAAGGGACAAGTATGGGGTATTTTCACAGCATGTATTATAGTCTATATATTGGGATTGGATTAGACGTTTTATCTTCTTAAATCTGCTTGTATGGATGTGTATTCTTTGATTATATTGTTGTTTTGTCTACCTTTAAGGGAATGGAGGTCTACACCAAGTTTCGTTATAATTGTTTGGAAAAAGGCACATTTTGTACCGAAATGGAGCTAAGGAAGCTAAGGAGTCATTGGAGCTACGTTCTGGAGCATTAAGGAGTTATAGGAAGATCTCAGGAAGCATGCAAATGATGTAGAAGATTGATTTTGGACCAGATTAGAGAGTTTCCTCTCAGTCGAGACTCACCTCGGTCAGCTACAGTACCACCTCGACCGAGGTGATCTTGAGGAGCGTCTGGACCGAGGCGAACTAATGATGGGACAAAGAGATCTTAATTTTTGGCTGAGATCTTCTATTTTTGGAAAGTGAATATCACATATTTTTGGCTGGATTTCTTGAAGGAAGATAATATTATTGGCTGATATATTTTGGAAGATATGGATATATTTACTAGGAAATTATCTTTTTAAGATATTTTATATATGAAAGATAATTCTCCTATATAAAGGGTTGGATTTTTTTCAATTCAACCATCTTCGGATCACTGATTTTCTGGAGGATTTTTTAAGGAAGTTTGAAGAAGTTTTGAAGAATGTTTTGAAGGGGTTGAAGTTCAAGGAAGGAAGGAATCAAGTTGAAGTTGGCTTTAAACGAAGTTTGTAAGATTTTTTTTGTTGGTTTGGGTAGTTGTCTTTTCTGATTTGTGATTGAGGAACACTGATTGTTTATTTGTTTGTTTGATTCAGTTATTGAGACCTTTGTGTTATGGTTTTCTTGTTTGAATATTGATTCCTTTCTTTTTAATTTGATTAGTGTTATCATGATGATTATTGGCTAAGTTCTTAATGCGATTCTAGGGTGATTGGCTGAAAGTTGTGGGAAAGACGATGATAGAATGATCTTAACCCCAGGAGACCCTGAAAGCTTGAGCCTTTACCTTAACCGACGAACACCTCGATTAGTTATTGAACATCTCGGCCGGGATGGAATATAACTAAATGAGGTGAACCTTTTCTGATCCTTATCTGAGTTGAGAGTTTCAGTTTGCCAAATCCTATCCTTGTTTTACCTACCGTGTTCCAACGCAAGCCTAGAATGAGACTTACCCGGTGATTCCTTTGCTTGTTTACCCAAGATCATAAGTGTAGGTAATAAAGGTTTATCCTTTACTGGGGTTTGAGTGTGCATTCATCCCATCTTTGAGAGTTAGCCAGAGACTTACCCGGTAAAGGTTAATTCTATTCCCTTGGGTGGTGTGTTGGTTTGAGATTATAGCTCCTTTCCTTAGTACCTTGAGACTTACCCGGTGATAGGATCTTTGGTTTGGGATAGTAAGTAGTTAGACTTACCCGGTGATCTATTCCCACCTTAGAAACAGCTTCCCTTTGCAAACCTCAGCTTTGTCCACGTTATCTTTTGAGATCTTGAGTCGGAACTACAACTGCATGCTTTAATCTCTAGAATCTGCATTCCTTTTACTTGTCTTTTATTACATCTTTGATAGCTTTGTTGCGTGTTTTGTTATTTGACAACCTAAATTACCGAGCTTTGTTTCAACATAGTCCCTGTGATCGACCCCTGGAATATTTGCTTTTATTACAATTGATCTGTACACTGCGGGTTCGCATATTGTTCAGGCATATATCTTGGGTTATAAATGTTAAAGCTTGCACACACCTTTTGGAGAGAACAAGTTGTGAAAAGGATATTTCCGTATCTCGATGGCACTAAGGACTTAGGGTTATGGTATTCTCATCAAAACTCGTTTCACCTTGTTGACTACTCAGATGCTGACTTTGTAGGCTATAAGGTCGATAGAAAGAGTACTTCTAGATGTTGCGAATTCTTAGGGTCATCCCTAATCAGTTGGCACTCCAAGAAGCTAAATTATGTCGCCCTATCCACAACTAGAGCCGAATATATTGCTGCTGGAGCTTGTTTTTCTCCTTATAATACAACCCACTTTTCCATTTCAAGGCCTTAAAATGCAATCCAAGATCTTTGAAACTGATTTCAAGAGCTAAATTGAATATTACGGATCAATTTAATGGTTAATATCATTTTAGATATTTGATCATTAAATTATTTTAAAGAAAGATTTTAAAATGATTTCAAAAGATTTTGTTTTCAAATTAAAATATTTTTTGAAAAGTGGTTGTGATTTAATACGAAAGCATGCAAAACAACTTCGGTTATCGAGGCCTTGATTCTCTCAAGATCTTAAAATATTAAATTGATTTGACTTGCCTCCTTTAAATACAAGGGTCATCTTACATACACTCATTTCATTTACACCATAATATAGTCAAATCACTTACTTTTTACTTTTAGCATGTATTTATTAGATGATATTTGTATGTGATTATTAAGTCGTAGTTAGTGTTTTATAATTTTTTTAATGTATTTTTATTATAGATTTTTATTTTTAATAATATATAAATTAAAATTATAAGTAAAAATAATATAGTTTTTATTTATAATCTTCTATAAAAATACATGTGGGTTGTAATTTGTAAACTTCAATAAAATACAAATTAAAATTTTAAGTAAAAGTAATATAGTTTTTAAATAATTTATCTAAAATATATAAAAATGTTTTATATTAACAGATATTATTATGTTAAACATAAAAAATTAAAAAACTAAAAGAGTGGTAAAAATAAAAGAGTTGTAGAAATAAAAGAGTTATAACAAAGCCTTTTCTTTTGGCTATTATTTTACTTTTAGTTATTAAACAATTTTTAATATGATTTGACTATTATTTTAATTGTTAAATTTTTAAAGTTTCAATGCGATTTGACTCTACAACACCCACCTTCTTTACTCTACAGATATTTTTATGTTAAATTTTTAAATTTTTAAAGTTTCAATGCGATTTGGCTATTATTTTACTTTTAATTGTTAAATTTTTAAAGTTTCAACGTTTTACAACACCCACCTTCTTTACTCTTTCTCTTCCAAAAAAATCTTCGGTTGCTCTCACAAACACATCCATGGCACCCAAACGTCAATCACCTAGTGACACTTCCTCTCCCGTTTTAAAACGCTCTAGGCAATCAACTCCTGGACCATCAAGAGGGAGAGTAGTTCAAATCTCCTCAGATTCGGATTCACCTACTCCAATGGAAGACTTCGAGATATGTGCTCAGACGGGACTGCCTTTCAACTAGTTCAGAAACCACACCTCCGCAGGGACCTAGCTCGACGGGTTCAAAGACCGACCTCTCTTCATGTGCGAATTGGTTAATCTGGAGTTTCTCCTCTGCCTTAGTCTATAATGCATTACCTTCCTCCGAGGATGCTCTATTTTGAAGCTCCTCAATCCAAGAGAAATCGGATTTCCAAAACTGACCTGACTATTATTTTTGAATCTTACGAAAAGGAGGGAAAGGAGGGAGTTAACCCTTGAATCGGTGGTAAAAGGTAGATGTATCACCCTCTCTTCTTCGATTATTGCTCAAATACCAGGGCTTCCCTCCTCGACCTCATTTGACCACGCTCCAAGAGCCAAAACTGTCAAACTGGCTAAAGAACAATTCCTTCTTCCCAACACCACATCTCTACAGCCAACCCAAACATCTCTCATCCTAGAAGCCAGGATTATTTTTGTTGTGCTTGTGCGATGTGTTGTGACTCGGGCAAAATGCAAGGATTTCCTGACTGCTGAGTTTTTTGAGTTGCTTTACCATGTGTTGAACGGTTTAAATGTCGACCTCCCACGCCTCATCCTTATCCACATGCTTCACGTGATAAATTCCACTAGTGATACTCCTCTCTCTTATATCAATCCCCTCCCTAAAATCTTTCGATACTTCTGCATTGAGATTGTTGATGAAGAAAGACAAATCGTTTTTGGAAAGATTGATGAGGAATGCTTTAAGAGCATAGGGATAGAAAAACTCTCATTGTAGAGTGAATTTTGGAAGAGCAAGGTGTCCGTTCATCTTCTGTAACACAAAGACTAGATGTAGTGGAGTTTGGTTCGGAAACATTGAGGAAATATATGTTGGATTTTAGGTCTGAAATCACAGATAAACTGGATGCCTCACAAGACTTGCTGGCGATTATGCACAATAAGATAAATTATATGTTTCATCTTAATGCACTCACCTATACAACTGTAGGAAGCATGAAATCTCTACCTGAGGAGGCTGCTAAGAAAACAAGGAAACATGCTCAAGAGGTGATGCTTCAATGTTACAAAACTGTCAAAAATTGACCCATTCGTCAACCTAATGCAGAGGAACCATAAATTTTGATCATCGAGGAGTATGGAGTAGTAAAGAAGTACAAGAATCTGAAGGATGATAGAAGAGTTGATGAGTATAGGAAAGTGGTTGCCCTGAACGAAGCACACTAGATGGACGCAAAAGTGCTACAATGATATCCGAGGAAAAGGCCATCGGAATCCAAGGTGGTACCAGGAGTAGCCATTCAAAGTAAAAAAAAAGATTTCAAGGCCTTGAAATGGATGTCAAGGACTTGACATGGATTTCAAAGCCTCATTTGTTTTGATTTCAAGGCATCATTTTAAAACCGTTTTTTTTTGGAAATACTTTCGTGGCTCTGTAATAAATTTTTAACTCCCGTACTTTAATGGTTTTTAACCCTTGTTGAAAGACAAAGGCGGAGAAGTTAAATATGTGTGTTGATCCGATATTTCTACAGTCTGCATTATTTCGATATTATTGCATGTATATTGATGACATGAATTATATGTCATTATAATCATGCATACTGTGGAGGTTTACCTCAATTTACCTTGTATTTGTGAGAATTGTGTAAATTTTAGGAATATTTCATTTATATTCCGGAAATAGAGGTCTACACGAGTTTTGGTTGAAATGTAAGTAAATTCAGTGGAATTGGAAGCAAAAGTGGAGCAAAGAGTATCTAAGGTCAATAAGGATGCTTAACGAACGTTAGAGGAGTCATAAAGAGCAAAGAAAGTGGGAAAAAGAGTTACTAAAGGAAGGTATGAAACAAGTCATGAGAAAAAACACTTTCTGTTGAAGAAAATCGAGTCATTTACCCTATAAATCGGACAATTTTCCTTATAGAAATCGAACGGTTTTTGTTGAACTGAATCGCACGATTTTCTTCAGCTTTCGGCTAAAAATATTACGACCCAAAGCCCATCATCTGTGGGCTTGAGAAGTGATATGCCAAGCGGCCCACTAGCGAGAAAGTATACATTGGAACCCTAGGAACGAACAGCGGGAAAGATTTACAGGATTTTGCGGAATTGAAGGTTCTTGGAGAGAGGATTGAAGGGAAGAAACAAGAAGTTAATATTCAAGAAGTTTGTGAGATCTTTTGTTTCTCTTCTGATTCTTATGATTTATGAAAACATTATTGAGTGTTTTCAGAGATTCTTTGAAAGGTTTTGAGATTTGATTACAGATTTGGAGATTATTTTGTTTTTATTCAAAGTTCGAGTTTTATTTGGTTTTATTCATTCAATCTTGATTTTGATTTGAACATGAAAATGGTTGGCTAAAAACCTTGTGATTTTGGGAAGAATAGTTGATGATTGAGGCCTATATGATGATAGACTGAACTCACTTAACCATTTGGACCCTGAGAGTTGAGATTTAAATTTGTGACAACAAGAAAATCGACCTGTTCTAACTGAGATCGACCGATTTGGTGAAGAACAGGGCAATTTATTCCCCTGACTATCTTTAATTGATTTATCCTTTAACCAAAGTTAACCCTCGCCTAAATCCTAACATTGTTTAACTTTTTTTTAACCCCTGTTCAAGTGTAAGAAGAGACTTCATCATTGATTCTTCACTTGATAGCCAAAGTTTACAAAATTCTGGTAATAGAGAGACTCAACATCCTCTATTAAGGTTTGAGTGTGCTTTCCATCTTTACCTTCGAGAGTCATATCCTTGGGTTTGGGTGGTTAGTTTGAGTGTTAATCACATCCTTAGATCCTTTCTATATTGCAGCCTCAACAACCTTTATAGAGAGAGCCTTTGGGTGAGACATATGGGTTTTGGAACTTCACCGTACAATACCTTCTTTCGAAACACATAACCTTGGCAACGCCAACTCTGTCCTTTGATCTTTAGAAGTGTCTTGAATCGAAAGGCGTAGTCGGATACTTGAATCCTTGGAATCATTTGTCTTCTTATTAACTACAAAAGCTTTTATATCTCGCAAGATAATTTGAAATCGGTTTTATTCTCACCAAATTCCTGAGTTCGACTCTGGAATTTCTTGCCTTACTACAGCTGATCCGTACACTGCGGGTTCGCTTTTGCATAAGTTGTAGATATAAATTTAAGACATTGACGCACACACTTTTGAGCGAACAAGTTTTTGGCGCCGTTGCCGGGGATTTGGTTTAGACCAAATTCGGTTTTCGGTTGTCTAGCTTGGGAGCTTTTGCTCTTGTGATTTGATTTGTCTACTTGAGTGATTTTTGCAGATTCTTTAGGTATATGCAAAGGACTAGATCTAACAAAGATCTCGTCTCTTTTGATCCCGAATTAGAGAAAACTTTGAGAAGAAAGCTAAAAGAGAAAAAGTAGGGTGAAAATACTGAGAGGAACATCCAAGAGGAGTTGGATGAAACTCGAGCTCAACTCCAATTGAGTGAGAAGGCTCGCTTGAAAGAAAAACAACGAAATCAGTTTCAAATAGATGAGCTTCGTGCTATGATTCTAGACATGAGATTGGAGAGGAATGACAAAGGCTGAAGCATCTAGAGCTGAATTATCCGATGATGATGATATGCCGGAGCTAGAGGACATACCACCATTTAATCCTCGTGCTACTGTCAATCCTCGTCGTCGTGCTAATGTCGATCCTCGCCCTCGTGCTAGAGAGGCGAGAGCTGCTGATATCCTGGGTGAACCACAAACCCTTGGGCAACGAATGGACCTAATTCAACAACCACGCCGTCTACGTGTGAATCTTGGAGAGCAAGATGATCATGACTTTTGGATGCGTCCACAAGTCATCACTATGATCCGCCAAAATTAGTTTGGTGGAACGGAAGCTGAATCTCCACATCAACACTTGCAAAACTTTGAGATTCTCATGGAAACTTTGAAACCTCAAAGGGTTAACAACAACTACTAGTTGAGACCGTTCTTCTTCTCTTTGAAGGACAAAGTCTTAGCTTGACATCAAGCTCTTCCGGTTACAAAGCTTAATACATGGGAGGACTTGACTTCGGAGTTTCTCACTAAGTTCTTTCCACCATCCAAAACGGCGGAATGGAGAGGTAAGATAAATGCTTTCTCTATGAAACCTAACAAAAGATTTTTTCAATATTGGGAAAGGTTTCAAGATCTTCTATTGGATTGCCCACACCATGACATTTCAAAGCTGAAATTTTTGGAGATATACTACAAGGGATTGGATATGGAGATACAATTCAAACTCCAATCTCTTTCTTGTGGTACATTCATGGACATGAGAGAAGATGACGCTTGCGACTTCATTGAGAAGCAAGCCCAAGTGATCGAGAAGTATTCCCATAGGAAGATGGATGCTGGGAATTGGAATTCGGGAGATCCAGGAGCAAAGTTGACTCATGCTGCACAAACTTAAATATTTCCACCCAACAATGAGATCAAGGAGTTGAAGGAAGTCATAAAAACTAGCCTTCAAAGGACGAAGGAACAAGATGTTGGCTACCTAGGAAGGGACAACAACCAAGGCAATAGGAACAACTACCGGAACAATAACTAGAATAACAACAAGAACTCCAACAACAACAATTGGAGATCCAACCAACAAAACCCCGGTAATTGCTATTCGCATGCTGAAAATGCACTAACACCTCCTTCTTCTACTCCTTTGAAAAGCCAGGGTCAAACATCGAATGGTTCAAGTAAACCGGAGAAGGATAAGCATGATGCTATGCTAGAGACAATCTTGGGAAAACTCCAAGGGCTAGAGAATCATATCACTTCGATTGACAAGGCACAAAAAGCCTTAGAAAATCAAGTGTTCAGCAAGGCCGAAGAAGTTCCTAGAGATCAAGGGAAGATTTCCGGAAAGACGGAGGATAACCCAAAGGGGCGAGTAATGGCGATTACTACTAGGAGTGGTGTAAAAACCACCGATCCACGACCCAAGATAGTTGAGATCCATGCTGAAGAAGAAAATGAGAAGGAAAAAAAGAAGGAAGATGTCTATGTTCCTCCTCCCGCTTACAAACCACCTCTACCTTTTCCCCATCTAGAGCAAGAGTGCGTCTAGATAAACACTTCGGTAAGTTCATTGATCTTTTGAGTAAGTTGCACATTAATATACCTTTTATGGATGCAATTTTAGGTATGCAGGCTTATGGGAACTTCTGAAAGGAGATCCTCTCTAAAAAGAGGAAACTAGAAGACATCGGTGAATTAAGATGAGTACGGAGTCATCCGAACTTATCAAGACTTTGACGGAGAACAAGCCACCTAAGTTGCGTGATTCAGAATCATTTTGCATACCCATCATATTAGGAGAAGTCATATATGATGCACTTTGCGACGTTGGAGCAAGCGTAAGCATCATATCACTTGCTTTGTGTAAGGCGGTTGGTCTAGGAGAGCCTAGACCGGTGAAGATGACACTTTACATGGTTGATCGTTCCATAACTAGGCCTGTTGGAATCATAGAGGACATTACCGTGAAACTTGGTAAGTTTTACATTCCTATAGACTTTGTCGTTCTTGACATTCCTGCAGATTAAACAGTTCCCATCATACTTGGGAGACCATTCCTTGCAACCTCCAGTTGTGTGGTCAATTGCAAGAATGGACAACTATCATTCAACATAGGGGAAGAGAAAGTGGAATTTATGCTCTCCTCCTTAATCAAAGAGCTAGCGTTGAGAGAAGATGTTTTTAACATCTTTCATGAAGAAGAGTCTAGAGAAGTGGTGAGTTCAAACTTTATCAAAGATCCACTTCAAAAGGTTCTTAGCATGAGTATCATTGAGGATTGAGTGGAACATGATTGTGATGATGAGATTAGAGCATTGGAAGATGTAGAGGAAGAGCCGGAGGCAAGATTTGAAGAGCCGAAATGAGCCCCGGAATCTGTTGAAAAAATTGACCTACACAAAGAAAATCACTCGATTTCTGATAATGCAAGTCGATTTTTAAGAACAGAAAGAAAAATCGACTGAAAAATCGACCGATTTACATCAAGGGAGGTCGATTTTTTGGCAATTTCTCCAACTTCTACGAACTCGATTGTAGTTGTTCTTAACTGCAATAGCACACTTCCTCCACCTTCAGAGGCCTATCCAATGACACAGGATGATTATGAATCATCAAACAAGGCACCACCTTCATTGGAGTTGAAACCACTTCCTACACATTTAAGGTATGCATTCCTTGGGCCTAACTCTACATATCCTTATAGTTAGTGCAAATTTGAGTGATGATGAACTTGAGAAGCTTATGAATGTTCTGAGACAACATAGGAAAGCATTAGGCTATACTATTGATGATTTAGTAGGCATTAAACCTTCTATATGTATGCATAAGATCTTGATGGAAGACGATTACAAACCTTCACGTAAACCTCAAAGACGGTTAAATCCGATCATGAAAGAGGTCGTGAAGAAAGAAAGAAATCCGTACAAGTGGTTCCGAAGAAAGCAGGTATTACCGTTGTTGTAAACAAGAACAACGAACTTATTCCTACAAGGACAGTTACGGGATGGAGAATGTGCATGGACTACCATAAACTGAATGTTCCCACGAGGAAGGACCATTTCCCCCTTCCTTTCATTGATCAAATGTTGGAAAGGTTAGCCCAAAACTCTTACTTTTGTTATCTTGATGGATATAGTGGTTTCTTTCAGATTCCCATTCACCCGGATGATCAAGAGAAGACAACTTTTACGTGCCCTTGGGGTACGTTTGCCTATAGAAGAATGCCATTTGGTTTATGCAACGCTCCAGCCACCTTCCAAAGGTGTATGATGGCAATCTTTTCGGAGTATGTAGAGAACATCATGGAAGTATTCATGGACGACTTTTCGGTATATGGTTCTTCCTTTGATAACTGTCTCTCTAACCTTTCCCTTGTTCTTAAGAGATGTGAAGACACTAACCTAGACTTAAACTAGGAGAAGTGTCATTTTATGGTCACCAAAGAAATTGTGCTAGGTCACTTAATTTCGAATAGAGGAATAGAAGTTGATAGAGCTATAATTGAAACTATAGAGAAGCTACCTTCTCCATCTTCGGTGAAAGGAGTTAGAAGCTTTTTATGACATCCAAGTTTCTATAGGAGGTTGATAAAGGATTTTTCTAATATTTCAAAACCTTTGACTAATCTTTTGATGAAGGACATAACTTTTGAGTTTTCGAAAGAATTTTTAGATGCCTTTTGCACGATCAAGGAAGCTTTGATTTCAGCCCCTATCATCCAACGACCCGATTGGACCCTTCCTTTCGAGATCATGTGCGACACAAGTGACGTAGATAAAGGAGCTATACTTGGACAGAAGAAAGATGGTCGCACTCACGCCATCTACTATGCTAGCAAGACGCTACAGAAAGATCAACTGAATTATGCTACCACGGAGAAGGAGCTTCTTGCTCTAGTTTATGCATTTGAGAAATTTCGTTCCCATCTTGTTTGTGCGAAAGTGATAGTCTACACGGATCATTCAGCAATCCGTTACTTGTTCACAAAGAATGATGCAAAGCCTAGGCTTCTAACATGGATCTTGCTCCTACAAGAGTTCGATCTAGAGATCCGTGATGAGAAGGGCTCAGAGAATTCAGTTGACGATCACCTTAGTCATATCCCACACCTCACCGACGAGACGGATGAGCTCCCTATCGACGACTCATTCCCCAATGAACAGCTCCACGAGACTGCAGAATGCCTTCAACAAATCTCGAAAGGTAATGACCCATGGTTTGCTGATATTGTCAACTACCTTGTTTGTCAGGAACTACCACCCGGACTTTCATATGCTCAACGAAAGAATTTGTTTAGAGACGTCTAACACTTCTATTGGAATGAACCTCTACTCTTCAAGAGAGGACCCATGGCGTGTATAGGAGATGTGTTCCGGAGGATGAGGTGGAAAGCATTATCCGCCATTGCCATTCTTTGCCTTGTTGAGGACATGCTAGTTCCCACAAGACATGTGCTAAGGTACTCCAATCTGGTTTCTTTTGGCCTACTATATTTAAAGATGTGCAGAACTATGTTGTTGCTTGTGATGCGTGTCAAAGGACAAGTAATATTTCAAGGAGGAATGAGATGCCCCTCAACAACATACAAAAAGTAGAGATATTCGATGTATGGGGAGTGGACTTCATGGGACCATTCGCATCTTCTTGTGGAAACCAATGCATACTTCTAGCCGTAGACTATGTCTCAAGATGGGTAGAAGCAATCGCTTCTCCTACTAATGATGCAATGGTAGTGGTGAAGTTCTTCAATAGAATGTTCTTCCCAAGGTTCGGGACTCCCCGAACCATCATTAGTGATGAAGGAACACACTTCATAGCCCGTCGATTTGAGGCTCTATTAGCTAAGTATTGGGTAACCCATAAGATTGCCACACCATAACATTCGCAAACAAGCGGACAAGTTGAGATATCTAATAGAGAGATCAAAGGAAGTCTAAAAAAGACTATCTCTAGAACAAGAAAGGATTGGGAAATGAAGCTAGATGATGCATTATGGGCGTACAGGACTGCTTTTAAGACACCCATAGGTACAACAGCGTACAACCTTGTGTATGGGAAGTCTTGTCACCTTCCTGTAGAGCTAGAGCATAAAGCATATTGGGCCGTCAAGTGGCTCAACTTCAGCATGAAAGAAGCCGGAGAGGAGCGGCTATTGGACATCAATGACCTAGAGGAGATCCGGATGAATGCGTACGAGAACGCAAGGATCTACAAGGAAAGAACAAAGCGGTGGCATGATAAGCATATCATCCTAAAGGACTTGAAGGAAGGAGATCAAGTTCTTCTATTCAACTCAAGGCTTTGACTCTTTCCAAGTAAGCTTAAATCCCGTTGGACAGGACCTTATGTAATTAAACGTGTTTTTCCCCCATGGTGCAGTTGAAGTATGGGGTGAACAAAGCGGAAGTTTCAAGGTCATTGGCCAACGGTTGAAGAAGTACACACCGGAAGTTACGGTTGAGGAGATAGCTCCTATCCTTCTCCATTGAGCACCTAAACAAGCAGCGTCCACCTAAAGACGTTAAATCAAGGCGCTTCTTGGGAGCCAGCCCACGGAAGTGTAGTTCTTTTCCCTTCTTTTCATCTTAGAATAGTTTAGGTTAGTTGCTTGTTTGCTTTTTTTTTTAGCTTTGTTTGTTCCTCAATACGCTCTCGGTTTGTTTGTGTCATAGATTGCAGGAACTAGGTGAAAGTTTGAGGAATTAATGGAGAAAGTTGCAATAAATTGGATCAAATACACTTTTCAAGGAAAATAAGGAAGTAAATCGACTTACCATGTAACGCCCCAATTTTAGGCGCGTTTTCGTTTTTTATTATATTTTTTTTCCCCCGGCTTTTATCGATATATTTTATCACCGTATTTAAATTATTATATAATCTCGTAAAATAAGTTGCGAGAATGGTTTTTGTATTTCAAAGTATATTTGTGCGGGTTTATTTATATGATTGGCCCATATATATTTTCCGTATTTTATCTTTCGAAAATATTCGGAAATATTTTCCGATCCGAAAATCCCATTCCGATTAATTTCGATCGAGTTATTTTATTTTCCGTGTGCAACTTACCTTGTGTATCCTGTCTAGCGTCATCATGTGACATGAGATAGCTCTACCCCTACCTTGTATTGCCGACCCCTCGTTAGACGCTACCCCTCTGCATACTCTCATCTCTCTCACGCAACCACTGCTCTAAAGCAAAAACAAAGCCCTCAGGAGTCTCAACTACCCTCCTCTTCCACCCTGTTTCTTACCATTTGCCTCCTCCCACCTCACGCCGCCGCGGTATCTCCACCGTCGACAAAGGCACATCGGTAATACCGGAAGCACCGCCACTGCAACTCACCTCCCTGCCCTTCCCCGACGCCGGAAAGCGCTGCCCCGCCTTCTGCCTTGAGCCACTGGAGTCTCCAGTGCAGCACTCCGCCCCTTCTCCTCTCCTTGTTCCATTTCTTCTTCTCAAGCCTCTGTCGAGCCGCCAGGGAAGTGCCCACAGCCGCCTCCAGCTTTTGCCCTGCCACCCAATGCGTCACTCCTCCGCCGCCGCCCCTCTTTTCCCCTGCTAGCTGTTGCACTGTCGCCGGGACTGCAGGGCTTTGTCATGTCTTCTCCTTGTCGGAGCTCCGCCTGCGCTCCCCACCACCGGGAGGGCCGCCAACGCTTGCGCCTTCCGGCACCTGCCTCGCCTTCCCTCGCCATTGGCCGCCTCCTCTTCTTCCTGTTGGCCGCCTCCTCTACTTCCTTTCCCCAGCCGAAGAAGACGCTGTTGTGGGTCAAAAAAACCCTTCTTCCTTAATTAAATTGGGCACCCCCTTATGTTATGTAATTACAAATTTTACCCACTGTTTTGCATTTACATTTTTGACCCAAGTTTTGAGGAATTTGAAAATATATCCTTGCAGAATTATTTACAGTTTTGGCCCCAGAAATTTATTTGCAAATTATGCCCCATGTTTATATAAGTGTATAAATTGCCCCTGAAAATGTATTAGCGGGTTTTAACATTGGATTTTAATTGCCTTGATATTCTTATATTTATATATACCATATATATTATGCCCTTGATGAATTAATTGCGGGTTATGACTCAAAAGTTTAATTACGGGATTTTAATGTTGACTTTGAGAACGAGCTTTACCTTCGGTTTATGATTTTATACAATTTGCCCGGAATATATATATTTACGGTTTTTTAACTTGAGTTTTAAAAGCGGGGCTTCCTTAAATTTTTATATGCGTTAATCTCCTTTCCAAAATTAGCGTTTAAGCTAATTTTGTGTAGCTTTGGTTTTAGGTCCGGAAGCGCCCCGATAAAGGCCTAACGAGTCCAAAGTCGACATCTATTGATCGGCTTCCGTCTTTCGACGTCATGTGAGTTGCCCTTCTATTTTCCGCGATCTAGTAATGTTTAGCATTAGTATCATGCTAGGTTGAATAATCTAGTATAACTTAGAGTGAATACCCAGTAGTGGTTATGAACATAAGTGAGTTTTGTGGATTGTGAAATGTTGTAAGGCTTGAGGAGTTGATATTATCTTGTGAGGTTGTTTATGGCTTTAAATTGTAGGTTGAGCTTGGGAGAAATTAGGAGTTGAGGTTGTTTGATTGTTGAGGTTGTGGACTAGAACGAGAGTATCCTAGTGGTGTTGTGAGTTATAATCTTGCGAGATCTGAGGGTTTAGAAGTTTTAGGACTTCTAGCTTCTATTGAGTGTGATGTGAGCATGAGGGATTCTAGGATGTTGTCCTAGAATTGAGAGTCAAATGATCTTGCGTAGATCATTTGTATAGAAGTCTAAGACTTCTATTGTGAGTGGGTTGTTGTTGATATAGTTATCTTCTTGTGAGCAGGTTATGGACTTCCTCCCTAAGGAAGCGAGAGTGTTGTGAGTTGAGTGTGGTGATGAGGTAAGTCTCCGGACTTACTTAGCTCGTATTCTATGTATTAGATTCGATGCGTGTTTGGTGGTGTGTGTTTTATTGCTTTCATTATAACTTATAAACCGGAATAGGATTACCGACCTTTATATATTATTTGGCCCAAGTGTATGATAACGGGCGGTGACAACTTGTCTAGCTCTTGCGTAGAGTTAGGAGGTTCTTGGCGACTAGCCCGTGTGGTTAGATGGTCGGAGGCATCCGTACCATTCCATGCGGTAAGTGGGGACCGAGGCGAGTTTCGGGAGATTCTCGTGTCACAAAAGAAGTTGAATTAGAACGGGATATGACTTAATAATAAAAAGATAATAAACCGGCCTTGTGTTATTTGATGTATATGGTGTGTTATGTTATTTACTTGTGATTGTGCCTTTCCCATTGATTCTAATGCTTCGAATATCAGCTAACGGTTTTATACCGATTGTTGTAGATTGCCTTGCAGGTTAGGAATGCGGCCGATAGATCTGGAAGAGTGGGCAGCCGGGGTTCCGTACATTTTAGGAGTGGGTTTTGGTTGGAGTCGGGTTGTGTTTTATTATTCGTTTATTATGTTTGTATGTCGCGTGTTGGCGTTTAGTCTTGGAGTCGTATTTTCGGCTGAAGTCCTTTGTTGTATTCTTTCGGGTTTTCTTTTCATTACATTGCATAAAAATGTATTTTGTTTTTGGCCTTTATTTGTGTCTTGTTGCAAGATCCGGTGAAATTGTTGTCAGGCTAAGGGTCGGGACCCATTGTGAGGTCCCAACCCGTAGCGCCCCGAGTCCCGCGGATTCGGGGTGTTACATACCACAAGTTATGCGATCGATTCAAGCTACAGAGCAAGGTAATTTTTGGCAACAGAAAGATAAATCGACTCAAAAATCGACCCCCTAGAAAATAAATCGGTCGAATTTCTTGCTTAAGCTGTGAAAGGGATGAAAAATCGGACAGACAAATAAATCGCCCAGAAAAATCGGTCGATTTTCTTTGTATTCTAGCCAGCCTATATAAAGCCATCTCCACTCGATTTTCTCATTCCAACACTTAACCAAAACAACTCCCTCTTGCTCCAAAAATACCGAAAATCGCCTACCCTCCCATCTCCCAAGTTTGTAATCGTTTTGAACGAATCTTGAGCCTAAACTGAAGCATTTTCAACAAGGAACAAGGATCTAGCAACAACAAGCTTGGCAAACTACTCATTCTTCCGTAATTCAGGTTTATTTCAATCCAAAACTTAAGTATTTCGTTCGATCTTGAATCTTGCTTAGAAGTTGTTAGATTGCTGAATTTGATTGAGGGCTTTGTTTAGAAACATCCCGGCCTAGGAAGCTTTTTGTGGTGTTGGATTGCTCAGAACTTTACAGATTTGTGATTTGTATTGAAATCTTGGGAAAAATGGACCCAAACCTAGAAAAATCGCTCGATTTTTGCCAAGAACAGGTCGATTTTTGTATGCAGAATGGAGACTTTGAAGAGAATCACTAGGAATGCAGGAAAGAAGAAGGGTTCTTCTTCTAGGGCACATCCCCCACCACCACCACCTTACCTAGCTAAGCCAAACCTTCCTCCTCCCCTTTCCAAACATAAAAAGAGATATGAACGTCTCTTAGATCTCCCTTTCACCCCTCCTCGTTACATAGTTCTTGATGACTTGGATGCCTTGTTTGTGAGGGAAGATATTGATATGATGCTGGATAGGGTATGGTTGAGTCAGTTTGTGCTCATCTGGAAAAATGCTTACACCGAGATCACCCATGAGTTCCTTAGTATATTTGAGCACAACCCTAGAGATAGAAGTGTCACCTTCCGGCTCATGAATGAGGACCATGCCATGTCTATACCTGCCTTTGGAGATCTATTTGGCTTTCCTTCTTCCTCTGCAGGCACATTTCCACGGGGTGTGAACGCTAGCGCTTTTTGGGAGAGTATCTTCATTGGAGAAGCAGGAGGAGATAAGTGGAGACCGGGAAACTTGAAGGAAGCAAGTATGTACAATCTCTCCTTCAAGATTGCCCACAGGATCTTTAGTGAGTCCTTGTTTGCCAGGACAGAGATGCCACAGAAGCTTAAGGCGGATGAGCTGTATCTTCTCTACTGTATGACCACCGTACCATTCCGGACACCGCCACTATGCTTGCTGACTATCTCGGGAAGATAGCCAACAAGTCGAAGGGCGATCTTTGTGCTGGAGGCCTTGTCACTCATGTAGCGAAGGCGTTAGAGCTTGACTTTTCAGATTGCAGCTTAGCGGAGAGCGCCCATCCTCTTGGTTCACAGCGATTAGTGGCGAGGCAGATTCTGATTCCTCGAGGCATGGGAGCATTGCATGTACCTATGCCATGGGCAAGGAAGCCGTCTAGGAAGCCGGCTGAGATCGAGTGGAAGTCCGTATACACCATTCGGAATACGAGGAACTAGAAGTATACCTTTGAGCTTATGTTTGATGAGATGGCCCTTCCACTTGCTTATCATGACGATGATGAGGAGGGAGAGGATGATGATGATGAGGAGGAATTTGAGGACGGAGTTGCAGCTTACCAGGGATCTATGCTAGAGTTCGAGAGTGATACATACAACGGCCATGCTACGGACGCTATGGACATTGACACCCATGGTGCTGGACCTAGCAGGATGAGTAGAGGCATAGAGGAGACTGAGGTTGAGATGCAGCCGCCCCGTCGATCCTTTGCACATGCTCCCAGCCGTGGTAGAGGACGTGGGCGCGGATCTAGTCTCCACCGACAGATTGGAGCATTGATTTTTGGCTTTCATGGTCTACGCACCGATTATCAGGGTCTTCGCACTGATTATCAGACCCTCCACACCGACTACACCACCCTGAACACTCAGTTCATGGAGTACCGCTAGGAGACGGAGGTTAGACACTTTTCCTACAATTGCCAGATGAGGGACATGTATTATCATCAGTTTGGCCACTTCTATGATCTCAGCGCTCCAAGATATCCATATTCACCATCGCCACCGACTGAGGATTGAGTTTCCACTCCATTTTACATAGTAAGTATTTTTCTCCATCTTATGCTTGACTTTTCACATTGGGGACTATGTGAAGGTTAAGTATGAGGTGGGGGTACTTACAATCTCTTTCATCTTTTTCGCACTTTATGTACTTTGTTTTGCAATTGATGATTTGGTTTGTAATAACTCTTGCACTTTTTGCTTTCCACTATGACATTTGCATTTGCAAGATTTAATTCGAAATTTGTGAGTTTTTAAAAAAATTTAGTGCTTCTTATGATGGAAATGACCTGTATGATGAGAATTGTGATGTGAAAAAGGCAAAAGATGACTTAGTTGTGTTGAGATTTAAATTGTAGCATGAATGAACTTGAATGTCTTACTTGAATACGTGAATAATTAATATGATCTTGATGTCTTGATAGGAGAACAAAATAATGATCGAAGCTATATTATAAGTTCTTTTGCATCATATAGGAATGACCAAGGCATTTCGCTTCTTTTCTTGTTCACATCTTGTTCATGCTAGCTCCTCAATGAAATATTTGACCTCCTTTTGACCATCCGGGAATTAGGATAAGTAGTTATAAAAGGCATGTTTGATGTGAGAGGGCCATTGTGAAAGTGTTAAGTGAAAATTTAGCAAATTATAGGTTTGCGGACGTTGAACATGAGGATGAGTAACTCGGCACCATTCACATAGGCGGGTGCTTGTGTCTTGCCAAAGTCCGATTGAACGACAAGTCCTAACGGGATATGGTATGTCCATCAAGGGTTTGAGGCATCTCGAAAATTGAGAAACAACAATCTCCTAGGCTTCGGTTTTTGTGCACCGTTGTCCATACTCTCAAAAAGTAAAGTAAAAGAAAAGCAAAAATTTTACACGCAAAGCATGTGTGGTGAAGTTGTGTTCTTAAATGTTTTTATTGTGTTGTTCCTTTGACCTTTTTCCTTGATCTGAAGACCTTGAGACCTTTGTGCACATGTTTAAGGCTTCATGGCTTAGATTGTTTTGACTTTGATTATCTTTACATCTTTATCACATCCTTTATTTGTGTCTTTGAGAAAGAAAGGATGGTTTGTTCATGATATGGTTATTATTGAAGCATATTATGTCTTCTAATAAGCATTACTTTGAGGGTGCTCCAATAAGAAGAAGCACTTTTAAAAAGGTTCTTGAGTTTTTCGCATCATATAATCCATGACATCTTGTGTTGTAAGTTTGAACCTTGCTTGGGGACAAGCAAGAGGCAAGTATGGGGAATTTTGATGACATGAATTATATGCCATTATAATCATGCATATTGTGGAGGTTTACCTCAATTTACCTTGTATTTGGAGAGAATTGTGTACCTTTTAGGTTTATTTCATTTATATTCTGGAAATAGAGGTCTACACGAGTTTTGGTTGAATTATAGGTAAATTCGGTGGAATTGGAAGCAAAAGTGGAGCAAAGAGTATCTAAGGTCAATAAGGATGCTTAAGGAACCTTAAAGGAGTCATAAAGAGCAAAGGAAGTGGGAAAAAGAGTCACTAAAGAAAGGAAGGAAACAAGTCAAGAGACGAACACTTTTTGTTGAAGAAAATCGAGTCATTTACTCTATAAATTGGACAATTTTCCTTATAGAAATCGAACGGTTTATGTTGAATTTAATCGCACGATTTTCTTCATCTTTCAGGTAAAAATATTACGCCCAAATCCCATCACTTGTGGGCTTGAGAAGTGATATGCCAAGCGGCCCATTAGCGAGAAAGTATACATTGGAACCCTAGGAACGAAAATAGAGAGTTCACAGCGGGAAAGATTTATAGGATTTTGCGGAATTGAAGGTTCTTGGAGAGAGGATTGAAGGGAAGAAATAAGAAGTCAATATTCAAGAAGTTTGTGAGATCTTTTGTTTCTCTTCTGATTGTTGTGATTTGTGAACACATTATTGAGTGTATGGAGAGATTCTTTGAAAGGTTTTGAGATTTGATTACAAATTTGGAGATTATTTGGTTTTTATTAGAAGTTCGAGTTTTATTTGGTTTTATTTATTTAATCTTGATTTTGATTTGAATATGAAAGTGGTTGGCCAAAAACCTTGTGATTTTGGGAGAATAGTTGATGATTGAGGCTTATATGATGATAGACTGAACTCATTTAACCATTTGGCCCTGAGAGTTGAGATTTAACTTTGCGGCAACAGGAAAATCGACCTGTTCTAAGTGAGATCGACCGATTTAGTAAAGAACAGGGCGATTTATTCCCTTGACGATCTTTAATTGATTTATCCTTTAACCAAAGTTAACCCTTGCCTAAATCCTAACCTAGCTTAACTTCTGTTAACCCGTATTCAAGTATAAGAAGAGACTTCATCATTGATTCTTCACTTGATAGCCAAAGTTTACAAGATTTGGGTAATAGAGAGACTCAACATCCTCTATTAAGGTTCGAGTGTTCTTTCCATCTTTACCTTTGAGAGTCATATCCTTGGATTTTGGGTGGTCAGTTTGAGTTTTAATATTGTTAGATCTTTCTATATTGCAGCCTCAACAACCTTTATAGAGAGATCCTTTGGGTTAGATATATAGGTTTTGGAACTTTGCCGTACAATACCTTCTTTCGAAACACATAACCTTGGCAACGTCAACTCTGTCCTTTGATCTTTAGAAGTGTCTTCAATCGAAAACCGCTGTCGGATACTTGAATCCTTGTAATCATTTGTCTCCTTATTAATCACAAAAGCTTTTACACTTTTCCAAATAATTTGAAATCGATTTAATTCTCTCCAAATCCCTGAGTTCGACTCTGGAATTTCTTACTACCGCTGATCCGTACACTGCGGGTTTGCTTTTTCATAAGTTCTAGATATAAATTAAGACTTTGACGCACACACTTTTGAGCGAACATATTTCGCTAACATTGAATGTAGGTACGATATTTGTTTTTTGTCTTCCATCAAGGGGAAGATTGATAACTCAACCTTCATTATAAATTGTCTATGTAGATGATGGAAGACTTAATTGTTTATGAACGGTTTTATAAACTAACAAAAATCTATTGTATATTTAGATTGCATGTTTTGGTTTGTGTTTGTTAAATGTGTGCAGGCATTGAAAAACAGGTCAAAGGAAAGACGCAGGCCTTGAAACTCATTACAAAGGACAAGCACGAAGGCCATGGAAAGCAATTCAAGGGACAAACACGGAGGCCTTGAAAAGCGATACAAAGTAGGATTCTGCTGAAGGCTTTCTGAATTAAGGATTCGAAAATCTCAACGTAGATGAAATATGTAAGGCTTGTACACAAACGTTTATATCCCTAGAGTAAGAAAGACACTAGAGCTTCATTGGCATATTTAGAGAGTGTTATACATGAGTGTAGGTTACTCTGCGAAGTAACTTGGTTATTATTGCTATGTTAGAGTTGAACTAGATCGTAGCATTGACTACAGTGAGAGAAGAAGGGGATTTCTTCTAGGTTGTATGTAAGACTCTTTGAAAAGATAATAGATAGTTAGATCCTACGGGTAAAGAAACTTTAGGACGGAGACGTAGGTTGTTAGAGCTAAATTGTGTAAGCATATCATCTCGTTGATCTTTTAATTCCGCATTTTCTTTCACGTATATTGTGACTAACATTGTTTTGCAGGTTTCAGAGTCAAGGCCTTGAAGTCCCTTTCAAAGCTTTGAAAACAAGTTTTGTAACGAGACGCACAAATCAATTTCTAGGCCATGAAATTAGGTTCAAAGCCTTGATATAAGATTTTGCGAAAAGTTCCCATATTCTATTCAACGCCCCTTCTAGAGTATTTATATTCTTATTATTCACCTATACGGTTCTTCAATATCCAATGAAGATAGCTTTTTCACTACGTGCATCAAATTTTCCAAGATTGTCTTTGCTATTATTATGGACAAAGCACGCACATCAAAAGGGTCTAAAATAGGAAATATTAGGTTTTCGTCCTTTAAAGAGTTCTTAAGGAGTCTTTTTTTGAAATAGGGTGGATTAAGCATCTATTTAAGATGTAATTAGTTGGGTTAACAGCCTCAGCCCAAAAAGTCTTTGACAAACTATTTTTGAAAAGCATAGTCCTAGACATGTCCTCCAAGGTGCGGTTCTTACGTTCCACAACCCCCTTTTGTTGAGATGTTCTAGGAGTTGAAAAGTTGTGTGAACTACCATATTTTGCACAAAATAATCCACATTTAAGTTGGTCAAATACTCTACCATGATCACTTCTAATAGAAATAATAGGTAGGTTTTTCAAAGTTTGCAACTCCTTACAAAGTTTGACAACTCATACAAAGCTTCAGATTTTTCCCGTAAGAATGATATCCATGTAAAATGAGAAAAATCATCCATAATGACAAGGATGTACTGTTTTCCCTTGGCAGATTTGACACGCATAAGACCATATAAATCCATATGTAAAAGTTCAGTGGGTCGAGAAGAACTTACAACCTTCTTTGGTTTGAATGAACCTCTTGTTTGTTTACCTTATTAACAAGCCTTATATAGTTTATCAACCTTGAAGTTTAGGTTTGGTAAACCACGTACCAAATCATTTGAAAGAAGTTTCTTCATCGTATGCATGCTTACGTGACCAAGTCGTCTATGCCAAAGCCTTGGTCGTTAGTTAATGGCTTGGGACACGTTAGTCTTGTTCTTGAAACTTGATTAGTACTCATTAAATATACATTGTTGCATCTAGGAGATGTAATCACGACATGACACGATAAATTATCTTGAACTTCACATTTATCCGAATCAAAGATCACTTTGTTGCCTTTGTCAAATATTTTGGAGATGTTAAGCAGATTATATTTTAAGCATTCAACAAGATAAACATCATCAATAAAGTTAGATGAACTATAACCAATTTATAAATGTCAATGATGTTGCACTTCCCTGTATCACCAAGAATAGTGGTGGCTCAAAGATCACTATGTTGCCTTTGTCACATATTTGAGAGATGCTAAGAAGATTATAATGAGCTTTTTCCACTCATCTGTTTTGAGCAACCACTATCTAATATCCATTTATGATCCTTAACCTTAGGGATATCCCGCAAACCAGCAAACTTCAACCTTTCCGGGTAGACCAAATGACATATTTTGGTCCATATTAAGGTTCAATAATATTTGGTGGTCTAGTACCTTTAGGAACCCAGATTTGCTTAACTTGTTTCCTTAGACATAGAGGATAAGTATTTCTAATGATGTAGGAATCATTTCTTCTATATGGTAACGTTGATTTTACATGTCCCTTTTTACAACAATAGGAACATTTGGACATATGTGAACTTCCTTTAGCTTTAACAAAAGTGGTAGTCATTTTTTTTGGAAAATTCATGTGATAACCGATACCACTCTTGTTAAGAGAAAATTTTTGTTCACCCATCATCCTTTTGAGATTAGCTTTCAAACGAGTGAATTGAATAAGTACAACAATCTAATCTCTACGCGTCACAATTAGATCAACCTTCTCTTTCTCTAGATTAATACAATCTTGATGTTGTAAGAGCCTTAGTTGTTATAGGGATACCTCCCGTACACCACGACTTGGCGGAAGTGCGGCACCGTCCCTACGGTATGAGGAACTGCCCCCGCGGCTTAGGCGGCCTCAACCGCTTTCCTTGACCTTGTTGACTAGTGCTTTTCCCCTTTATTTCCTGCATAAGCTTCTTCCCTTCCTCTGTGATATGGGATTCCATTTCATCTTCTCAACTTTCCTCCTCCCCTCCCCCCAAATTGGAGCCGCCGTCCCTACGGCGGAATGTCACCGCCCCTGCAGTGTATCGCCGCCCCAACGTATTCCTGCTTTCGTAGTTGCGTGTCCGGGACATACCTAGATTGGTATGCTTTCCTTCCTTCCCCTTTTGGCTTAGTTTGAGAGTGTAGCTAGGCTAGTGGTGTGTTTGATTAGTATGGTGTTGTATATGTTGAGGTAATGCCTTAGGCATTCGTGAGTATGTTTAGATATTGAGGTTTATTCGATTTATAGTGTGGTTATGTTTGTGGGGTGTAGGAGACGAGTCTCCTAACCTTGACAACATTTGATTTTGTGTGTGCCTTGCTGATGCAGCCGCTGATCGTTTCCTCGAGGAGAATTTGTGACGTGGTACATATTTTTGTTTGTATCATGTAAGTCCATAGGACTTACTTAGCGAGCAGTTATGGATTTAAGTGTTTGTGATAGTGTTATGTGTGTGCATTTGATTGAGGTATTTATGACATAAACCGGACTAGGATGACAACACATATATATTAAAAGGCCCAAGTGTATTATAATGGGTCGTGACCACTTGTTAAAGCTCGCCGAAAGTGGAGAAGGTGCTCTGAAACTACTACTCCAGAGGGGGAGGTAGATCCCCATGCAAAACCTGTGTGGAAGGGGATAGAGGCAAGGTATCTTTAGGCTTCTCGTGCAATGATAGCATGAATTATAGTCTATATTTTGAGGTTTGTTTGGACGTTTTATCTTAAATAATCTGCATGTTAGCATGTATAATATGTGATTATATTACCATTTCATCTACCTTTGCGGGAATCGAGGTCTACACCTAGTTTTGCTGTAATTGTAGGTAAATGGCACGTTTTACATCAAAAAGGAGCAAAAGGAGTCATGAGTCATTTGGAGCTACATTGAGGAGCATAAGGAACCATCCAGGAAGCATAGCCATGAATTAAGATTCACTTTGGACCAGTTTTGAGAGATTTCACATTCAGTTATGACTCACCTCGGTTGATCAGAGATTCATCTCGACCGAGGTGATCCAGAGACGCCGACTCGACCGAGGCGAACACCTAGGATGCGGCGAGAATATTTTATTCTTGGCTGAGATCTTTTATATTTGGAAGGTGATCTTATATTTTTGGGCTTGGCTCCTGGAAGGAAGAAGATCTTATATTTTACCTATTTTTATGGGAAAAGATCTTTCCAAGATACTTTATCTTTGGAGGGTTATTTTCCTATAAAAAGGGTTGGATTTCCACAAATCCAACATCTCGCTTACGGCTGAAGAAGCCGCTAAGCACGTTATACACCATTGAAGGCTGCGAGATCCAGCATATATCGCTGCAACCATACTCCAGTTGGAAGTTTTGAACAACCTTTTTGAAGGTTGAAGGAAGATTGAAGATCACAGCTTTTATAGCTTTTGAAGGGTTTTGTAAGATTGTCTTCAATTCCCCTTCCTTGTTGTCTTATCTTGTTGGATTTATATCCAAGGAACGCTTTTGTTGTGATATTTGATTCAGTTATTGAAGTCTTTTTCATTAAATTCTTCTTGTTCAAATATTCACTTTCTTCTCATGTATTTAATACTTTCATAATGATGATGAGTGGCTAATTTCCTTGTGTGATTCTAGGGTGATTGGCTGAAGGTTGTGGGGAAAACAATGATAGAATAATCTTAGATCCCAGTAGGACCCTGAAAGTTCGAGTCTTTAACCTTAACCCTAAGCATCTCGTTCAGTCGATGAACATCTCGGCCGGGGTGGAATCTGGCTGACCGAGGTGACTTATCTGATTCTAAACTGAGAGTTAAGTGTTAGAGTTTGCCAAATCCTATTCTTATTACACCTTTCCTGGTTCAAAGCAAGCTTAGGATGAGACTTACCCGGTAATTCCTTAGTTTGTGTACCAACGATCATAAGTGTAGGTAATAAAGGTTTATCCCTTATTAGGGTTTGAGTGTGCTTCCATCCCATCTTTGTGAGTTAGCCTGAGACTTACCCGGTAAAGGTTGATTCTATTCCCTTAGATGGTGTGTTAGTTTGAGGTAATAGTTCTTTATATTAATTCCTTGAGACTTACCCGGTAATAGGAGTTACGGTTTTGGATTAGTGAGTAGTGAGACTTACCCGGTGATCTACTCCACTTTAGTAACACCTTCCCCTTGCAAAAATCTCAGCTTTGTCCGCTTATCTTTAGATCTTGAGTTGGAACCACAACTAGACGCTTTAATCCCTAGAATTGCATGTTTGCTTATTTGACTTCTTATTCATCTTTGATTGTGTTAATTGCTCTTTGTGGTTAGTATTCACGAAGCTTACCGTTATTGACTTTGCTTCACCGAGTCCCTGTGATTGACCCCTGGAATTTCTTGCTTTTTACTACGATTGACCCGTACATTGCGGGTTCGCATCCTTGTTTTAAGCTTAATTCTAGGGTTATAAATTTAAAGCTTGCACACACCGTTTGGAGCGAACAAGTTTTTGGCGCCGTTGCCGGGGACTTGGTCTAGACCGAGCCGGTACGGTTTGCTCTTGGGGCGTTTGCCCCCGTGTCATCTAACCACTCTACCTGAGTGACTTTTGCAGGTTCTTTCTTAGGTATATGCGAAGAACCCGCACTGGGAAGGAAATCGTTCCTTACGATCCCGAACCAGAAAAGACATACAAGCGACGCTTAAGAGAAGCAAAGATGGCCCAACAAGACGACCGCGATCTTGCGGCCGAATTGAAAGAGGCGCTAGAGCTGCTACGCCTCAGCAAAGAAAAACTAAGGCAAGAGAAAGAAGAGAATCGCACCAAGACTGCAGCAATCGAAGCGGAGACAACAGTCATACGAAACCAGATTCTACTTCGACCGAGGGAAGATCCTCCTGTTGATCCTCGACCGATGCAGGATCCAGTAGCTGACCCTCAACCGAGGCAGTTTCCAGTACCTGACGCCCCGGCCGATGTGTTTCCACCTCGGAGACCAGTCCGAGATGTTCTTCTTGCAGGAATCCCGCAAACCCTAGGTCAAAGGATGGACCCTAATCAACAACTGAGGCGTCCAGGAGTCAACCTAGGAGATCCAGCGGACCATGACTACGAACTTTGACCGCAAGTTCTATCCATGATTTGCCAATGCCAATTCGGAGGGATGGAGAAGGAATCACCACATCAACATCTTCAAAACTACGAGATCTTGATGGAAACCTTGCGACCTTCCAGAATTGAAAATAACAACTACAAGCTAAGACCTTTTTACTTTTCTTTAAAAGATAGAGCTCTTCCTTGGTATCAATCTCTTCCTCCAGGAAAAATTAGCACATGGGAGGAGATGACGACGGAATTCTTAACCAAATTCTTCCCCCCCTCAAAGACAGCTGAAATAAGAGGGAAGATCAATGCTTTCATTATGAAGGACAAAGAGAGCTTGTCCAAGTCATGGGAGCGGTTCAAGGACATCCTTTTGGATTGCCCACATCATGGGATTCCAAAGATCGAGTTGTTGGAGATCTACTTCAAAGGACTGGACGGAAGCACCCAGTTCAATCTCCAACTACTCTCCGCCGGTACCTTCATGGACATGGCGATTGATGAGGCTTGGGACTTTATTGAGAAGCAAGCCTTGCATATGGAGAAGTACACCCACCAAGGAGCTGAAGGTGGAGTTAAAAGAGTCAACTTTCAAGAGACTCAATCCAACAACAATCAACTCACATCTTTGAAGAATGACGTGAAGCAATTAATGGAACTCTTGGTTGCTCAAACCAAGAAGGAAGAGCAAGGACAAAGGAACAACAACAATGGACACCGTAACAACAACAACGGTTCCCGGAACAATAACAACAACTACAACAACAGCAATAGAGGATCCAATAGCAACAATTGGAGGACGAACAATCAAAACAACCAGAATCCTGGTAACAACTATTCTAACTCCAACTCTAATAATTCCTCTAACCCTTTCCTCTCTTCTACTTCTTCTTCTTCTTCTACTCCATTAAAGAGCCAAGGGCAAGGATCAAGTTCGTCTCAGCCAGAAAAGAAAGACGCAGTTCTGGAAGCCATCTTGATCAAGCTTAGCGCTATGGAGAATTCTATGACTTCATTTTCTAGGGCCCAAAAGGCCTTCGAACAACAACTTGCGAGTAGAGCGAATGAAGCACCAAGAGATCTAGGGAAGCTTCCAGCAAAGACGGAAAGCAACCCTAAGGGTCAATGCATGGCCATAACGACGAGGAGTGGACTTAAAACTGCAGATCCAGTACCTCGTTCGACGCAGACCACCTCGGTCCAGATCCAGTCGAAGAACACCTCGACCGAGATGCCAACCGAGGCAGAGCAACAGAAAGTGGAGGGGAAAACTGAAGTTTATGTTCCACTTCCTGCATACAAACCACCACTTCCATTCCCTCAGTCCAGAGCCAGAGCACATCTAGACAAATACTTTGGTAAGTTCCTTGACTTGATGAACAAGCTGCATATTAACATTCCTTTTCTTGATGCTATTCTAGGAATGCCCACCTATGGGAAATTCTTAAAGGAGATCCTATCAAGGAAAAGGAAATTGGAGGACTTTGGTGAAGTTAGGATGACATCTAAATCCTCGGAGCTTATTAAGATCATGAAAGAGAAGATGCCACCTAAGTTGAGAGATCACGGCTCATTTAGCATTCCCATTCAAGTTGGGGATGTCACTTGTGAAGCCCTTTGTGATCTAGGAGCCAGCGTGAGCATCATTCCGCTGGAGCTATGTACGAAGATCGGACTTGGAGAGCCCAAGCCGGTCAAGATTCGACTTTATATGGCGGATCGCTCCATCACCCATCCCGTGGGCATCTTGGAGGACGTTCCGGTCAAGTTAGGTAACTTCTATCTACCTATAGATTTTGTCGTGCTTGACATTCCCGCAGATTATCCTGTTCCTATTATTCTCGGGAGGCCATTTTTAGCAACTTCGGGTTGCAATGTGGATTGCAAGAACGTCAAGTTGAAATTCAACATTGGTGGCGATGAGGTGGAGTTCGCACTACTTGCAGCCATGAAAGGGGAGCAGCTAACTGATGATATCTTCAACATCTACGATGAAGAAGAATCAAGAGAATTGGTGAGCTCTATCCTTATTAACGATCCACTCGAAAGAGTTCTAAGTTTTAGTTTAATAGAGGAAGGTATAGATGCTTCTTGTGATGCAGATATACGAACTTGAAGGCGCTGGAAGAAGATCCAGGAGCTGAAACTGAGAAGCTAATCCAGGAGACAAAGATCTCCAGTTTCAGTTCCAGTTGCAGTACCTCGACCGAGGCACTTCCTGGACCGAGCGAGGCGACTGAAGAACATCTCGGTCAACGCCTCTGCGCCTCGACCGAGGTCGATGGCGAGATGATGTCGACTGAGACTTCCGAAAGTCCAGTTTCTGAATCCACTCGACCGGAAGGAGGAAGCAAGGATCCCCCTCAGAAGACACCCCCAGTTGTGGAGCTTATCCCGTTATTGTTAGCGCTTCCCTTTCCGAATCTGAATTGTCTAAGTTAATGCATGTCCTGAGAAAACATCAAAAAGCTATAGGTTACACCACAGACGATCTTATTGGCATTAAGCCTTCTTTCTGCATGCATAGAATTCTAATGGAAGATAATCATAAGACTTCACGGGAACCTCAAAGACGGTTAAATCCGATCTTGAAGGAGGTTGTGAAGAAGGAAGTTCTTAAGTTGTTGGATGCACGTATTATTTATCCTATCTCGGACAGCAAGTGGGTTAGCCCGGTGCATGTCGTTCCGAAGAAAGGAGGGATGACCGTTGTAACGAATAAGAACAACGAGTTGATCCCAACTAGGACCGTTACGGGCTGGAGGGTTTGCATCGATTACAGGAAGCTGAACACGGCCACACGGAAGGACCACTTTCCACTTCCCTTCATCGATCAGATGCTCGAGCGGTTAGCCCAGCATTCACACTTTTGTTACTTGGACGGCTATAGTGGATTCTTCCAGATTCCTATCCATCCGGATGATCAGGAGAAGACCACTTTCACTTGTCCATGGGGGACATTTGCCTATCGGAGGATGCCATTTGGATTGTACAATGCACCCGCTACCTTCCAGCGATGCATGATGGCTATCTTTTCCGAATACATAGAGGAGATCATGGAGGTATTCATGGACGATTTTTCTAAATATGGCTCTTCTTTTGATGATTGCCTATCTAACCTCTCTCTAGTGCTTAAAAGATGTGAAGACACTAACCTTGTTCTGAATTGGGAAAAGTGTCATTTTATGGTTAATGAAGGCATTGTACTAGGACACCTCGTTTCTAATCGAGGTATTGAGGTCGATCGAGCTAAGATCGAGACTATTGAGAAGCTCCCTCCTCCTTGTTCTGTTAAGGGTGTGAGGAGTTTTCTCGGGCATGCAGGTTTCTACAGGAGATTCATCAAGGACTTCTCTAAGATTTCTAAACCTCTAACTAACCTCTTGAATAAAGATGTTGTTTTTGAGTTTTCGCAGGAGTGTCTTGATGCTTTTTACAGGATTAAGGAGGCGTTGATCTCCGCTCCCATTATCCAACCTCCTGATTGGACCTTGCCCTTTGAGGTCATGTGTGACGCTAGTGATGTAGCCGTAGGAGCGGTGCTTGGACAGAAGAAGGATGGCCGGACCACCGCCATTTACTATGCTAGCAAGACGCTAGATGAAGCACAACGCAACTACGCTACCACCGAGAAGGAGTTATTGGCGGTTGTATATACTTTCGAGAAGTTTCGTTCCTATTTAGTGGGGGCGAAAGTCATTGTCTACACCGACCATGCAGCCATTCGTTACTTGTTGGCTAAGAAAGATGCCAAGTAACGCCTTATTCGATGGATTCTTTTGCTTCAAGAGTTTGACCTAGAGATCCGCGATAAGAAGGGATCCGAGAACTCAGTTGCGGATCACCTCAGCCGGTTACCGGAATCTTCCCGCGAGACGGATGACCCACCCATAGACGATTCATTCCCCGATGAGCACTTACACTTGTTGGGGAGTTTGATGGATTTACTTACTTCATCCCACGATGGAGGTGACGTATGGGGTGAGGTTGCACCAATATACCTCATTTGAGACGCATTATGGTCCAGCTAGCGACCTTAAACCAAGTGCTTCTTGGGAGGCAACCCAAGGTATTGCTTTCTTTTCCCGTTTTCTAGTCTAGCTTAGATAGTTTGCTTTTGCTTTGTTTTGTTTGTTTTTGGCGTCCTAGACAGATAACAGGAGACATCTAAGGAAGGAGCATAACTGGAAGTTCAGAAGTTCGAGAATTCGAGAAGACGAAGTTAGACAGAAGCATCTCGGTTACTGTCAGACCATCTCGACCGAGTTGATTCTTGAGCAACCGAGGCGACTAGGGTTTCTGCAGAACCACCTCGGTCCGTACCACCTCGGTCCAGTCGAGACCATCTCGACCGAGGTGACAGCAGATCCAGGAACAGTATAAAAGGGGGAAAATTTATTTTTTTACCTTTTTACTCTGTTCGACTCGACCGCGGCGCTCCTCACCTCGCTTCCTCTGTTTTTGCTCGTTTTCAAAGATTTCCGCTTCCAAACTACGATTGAAGAGTAGAGGATCCTATTGCAACTACAGATCTGCAAAGAAATCGAACGAATCGACCGAAACGAGGTAAAAACAGTCGAAAGCCTAACTCGTTCATTCGTTTCGATTTGGGCTTTGGTTGCCCCTGAATCTGTTGAGAAAAGGCTTAAGTACCCCATAGGAAGCAATTGTAGTGAATTTTGGGGGAAAAGAACTGGATTTCTGAGATTGGAATCGTAAACTGTTGCGCCTCGGTCCAGTCGAACTGCATCTCGACCGAGGTGATTCTTGAGGGTTGTCAGCGACCGAGGTGATCTAACAGTAGTTTAGAGAAAATGAGTTCCGATCGTCGCCTTGCCCTCAGATATAGATCCTCACCCTCCCCTCCTTCCTCTTCTTCCCGACCTTACCGCCCTGTAATCCACGAGAGATGCCGGGTAGATTATGAGCGTATAGCTAACCGTCTAGTGATTGCACCACGTTTTCTGGACGTGTCGGCTTTTGATTGCCTAGTGGTAGATGGAGACCTTAGGCGGATGATCACCACAGTCGGGCTGGATCAGTTTACTGAGATCCGAGCCCCAGCTTACTTGGAGCCGACCCTAGAGTTCGTTAGCTCCTTCTCCTACCTCCCCACAGATCAGTCTGTGAAGTACCGGTTGATGAGCCGGAACTTCATAGTTCCCTTAGAGGTTTGGAGAGAGATTTTCAGTTTCCCTGAGCCCACCGCCACTGACTTCCCCTCCCGATCTGTAGCTAGGGAGTTCTGGGGGCAGATTGCCCATATTACTGAGCATGCAGATAGATGGCGCCCTAGAGATTCCAAGGAGAAGGTCATCTTCCACCATGCCTTCAGATTAGCCCATAGGATATTCAGCGAGACACTTCTGGTGCGTACTGAGACGCCCCAGAAGATCCGACAGGGCGAGCTCTTCAGCCTTTACTGTATGGTCACGGGGGGTTTCCTAGACTTTGGCTTGATCTTGGCAGAGGACCTGCACAAGATCAAGGCTAAAGCGAAGGGAGATATCTACTGCGGAGGTCTAGTCACCCACATAACTGCTTATCACAGGATGGACCTCAGTGCTTGTACGATGGTGGCGGCTCCGAAGCCACTTGGATTATAGGAGATGATCACACGGAGGATTTTGGTTTCCCGTGGTCTGACCACTCCATATGTTGCTATGCCATGGGAGCGGACTGCGCCACAGGGGATCCGCTGGTCTGTCCAGTTCACAGTTTTCGATCCACATTATTGGCAGACAGCTTGAGCTCCGCTGATGGAGGATCATAGGGAGGCAGCAGCTACCCCGGCTGAGGAGGAGGAGGATGACGATGATGAGGAGACAGTAGACGAGAGAGATGGTGGAGTCCCGATGGATACAGGGACGGATACTGCAGGTACGAGCGCGCCACCGATCATAGATCTTGATGATGACGATGAGACTGAGCCTGCACCAGCTGAGACTTCTCCGATCAGACCCGCTAGACGCAGGAGGCGCGGAGTGAGAGATCGAGCTGCCCACAGACGGATCGATGACCTGACGGATCAGGTTATTGACTCGTATGCTGCATTATCGCTGGATATCCGCGAGATGCAGGAGCGGCAGCACTATCAGCACATCATGGCCCAGCTTCAGTTCGAGCGTGTCATGGGTTACCCGTTCGACCCGACGCAGTACCCGTATGTGCCACCACCACCACCTCCTGATCGAGACTATTGAGGAGCTGCAGGATGTTCTTTATTATACTTTTTATGAAGTTCAGCTATTTATCCGGTGAGTACTCTTGTCTCTAGACTTATATTGACCCACTGGGACAGTGTGTCCCAAGTATGGGGTGTTTGTATTTATGTGATGACTTCGATGTACTTATTTGACTATTTTGATGTATGACATTTCATCGGATATTTTATTTATGCTTCACTTCTGCATTTATATGATTATCTGATATTACATGCACACCTACAGGTTATTCGATTGAGAAAAACGTCGAAACTGAAAAAAAATGGTTTTAAAAAAAAAAAATTTTGACCTCGATCGAGTCAGTTCTGGCCAAACGAGGCGTTTCACCTCGGTTGAACCAAGAACATCTCGACCGAGGTGGGTTAACTGAGAGTTTTCGAAAATTATTTTTGTGTTGCTTATCTGGATATGATCTCAGTGAAGATCTTGTTTACTGACTGGTTTTAAGTTCTTTATGTGTTTGAAAGATTTTATAATATGTTTAAGTTGCTAAATGCTTTGTTTGAAATTATTGGCATGTTTAATACTTTGTTTTTATCCAAATTATGTTGAATTTGAAGGTTGACACCACAAGATAAGTTCTCTCACTTTCTTCCTGGAAAGACCAAGGCAATTCATTCTTCTCTCTTCTTCTTCTTGATCATGCTTAACCCCTCATATACATATTGCCTCCCTTACCTATCCGGGAATTTGGAAGCAAGCGAAGTGGTGATAGCAAGTGAAGTTAAAGTTGAGAAGTAGCTGGAAGTGAAAGTGCTAGAAAGTAATTTTAGGTTTGGGGAAGTCAATCATGAAGATGAGTAACTCGGCACCATTCACATAGCCGGGTGTTTGTGTCTTGCCAAAGTCGGATTGAGCGATATTCCTAACGTGTCATGGTATGTGCATCAAGGGTTTGATGCATCTCAAGAAATTGATGACTGCTGATTTCCTAGGCTTCGGTTATTGTGCACCTCTGTCCATGCATCCCAAAAAGTAAAGTAAAAAGAAAAAAAGGTGTGAAATAAGCAAAGCTTATTGGTGGAAGATGTTACAAGTCAAAGTGAAAGTGAAGTTCATCCTTTTCCCGGATTCTAGCACCACATTACCTTACATACATCCCCACCCTACACGTTTCTTGACCTTTTCTTTTGGGAAGCCCTTGAGACCTTGAGCTTGTTGATTGACTTAGTGGTTTAAACTGGATTACACATGATTAATTTTGATAATTATGACTTATTATGCATTTTATGGTTTTATGCAAAGATGAACAACTTTCCTATATTTATAAAATGTTTTGAGCATATTGAGTTTTTAATTCCATGAAGTATTCTCTTAGAGTGATCTATGATTGTAACACACCATAAAAATGTTTTTGAAAGACTTTTCATTGATTTTCTTGACTTATAATCCATTCTATCTTGTCTTCTATATGCGGAATTTGCTTGGGGACAAGCAAGGGCTAAGTATGGGGTATTTTGATAGCATGCATTATAGTCTATATTTTGAGGTTTGTTTGGACATTTTATCTTAAATAATCTGCATGTTAGCATGTATAATATGTGATTATATTACCATTTCATCTACCTTTGCGGGAATCGAGGTCTACACCTAGTTTTGCTGTAATTGTACGTAAAATGGCACGTTTTACATCAAAAAGGAGCAAAAGGAGTCATGAGTCATTTGGAGCTACATTGAGGAGCATAAGGAACCATCCAGGAAGCATAGCCATGGATTAGGATTCACTTTGGACCAGTTTTGAGAGATTTCACATTCAGTTATGACTCACCTCGGTTGACCAGAGATTCATCTCGACCGAGGTGATCCAGAGACGCCGACTCGACCGAGGCGAACACCTAGGACGCGGCGAGAATATTTTATTCTTGGCTAAGATCTTTTATCTTTGGAAGGTGATCTTATATTTTTGGGTTTGGCTCCTGGAAGGAAGAAGATCTTATATTTTACCTATTTTTATGGGAAAAGATCTTTCTAAGATACTTTATCTTTGGAGGGTTATTTTCCTATAAAAAGGGTTGAATTTCCACAAATCCAACATCTCGCTTACGGCTGAAGAAGCCGCTTAGCACGTTATACACCATTGAAGGCTGCGAGATCCAGCATACATCGCTGCAACCATACTCCAGTTGGAAGTTTTGAAGAACCTTTTTGAAGGTTGAAGGAAGATTGAAGATCATAGCTTTTATAGCTTTTGAAGGGTTTTGTAAGATTGTCTTCAATTCCCCTTCCTTGTTGTCTTATCTTGTTGGATTTATATCCAAGGAACGCTTTTGTTGTGATATTTGATTCAGTTATTGAAGTCTTTTTCATTAAATTCTTCTTGTTCAAATATTCACTTTCTTCCCATATATTTAATACTTTCATAATGATGATGAGTGGCTAATTTCCTTGGGTGATTCTAGGGTGATTGGCTGAAGGTTGTGGGGAACACAATGATAGAATAATCTTAGATCCCAGTAGGACCCTGAAAGTTCGAGTCTTTAACCTTAACCCTTAGCATCTCGTTCAGTCGATGAACATCTCGGCCGGGGTGGAATCTGGCTGACCGAGGTGACTTATCTGATTCTAAACTGAGAGTTAAGTGTTAGAGTTTGCCAAATCCTATTCTTATTACACCTTTCCTGGTTCAAAGCAAGCTTAGGATGAGACTTACCCGGTAATTCCTTAGTTTGTGTACCAACGATCATAAGTGTAGGTAATAAAGGTTTATCCCTTATTAGGGTTTGGTGTGCTTCCATCCCATCTTTGTGAGTTAGCCTGAGACTTACCCGGTAAAGGTTGATTCTATTCCCTTAGATGGTGTGTTAGTTTGAGGTAATAGTTCTTTATCTTAATTCCTTGAGACTTACCCGGTAATAGGAGTTACGGTTTTGGATTAGTGAGTAGTGAGACTTACCCGGTGATCTACTCCACTTTAGTAACACCTTCCCCTTGCAAAAATCTCAGCTTTGTCCGCTTATCTTTAGATCTTGAGTTAGAACCACAACTAGACGCTTTAATCCCTAGAATTGCATGTTTGCTTATTTGACTTCTTATTCATCTTTGATTGTGTTAATTGCTCTTTGTGGTTAGTATTCACGAAGCTTACCGTTATTGACTTTGTTTCACCGAGTCCCTGTGATCGACCCCTGGAATTTCTTGCTTTTTACTACGATTGACTTCAATTATTGAAGTTTTTTTCATTAAATTCTTCTTGTTCAAATATTCACTTTCTTCCCATATATTTAATACTTTCATAATGATGATGAGTGGCTAATTTCCTTGTGTGATTCTAGGGTGATTGACTGAAGGTTGTGGGGAAAACAATGATAGAATAATCTTAGATCCCAGTAGGACCCTGAAAGTTCGAGTCTTTAACCTTAACCCTAAGCATCTCGTTCAGTCGATGAACATCTCGGCCGGGGTGGAATCTGGCTGACCGAGGTGACTTATCTGATTCTAAACTGAGAGTTAAGTGTTAGAGTTTGCCAAATCCTATTCTTATTACACCTTTCCTGGTTCAAAGCAAGCTTAGGATGAGACTTACCCGGTAATTCCTTAGTTTGTGTACCAACGATCATAAGTGTAGGTAATAAAGGTTTATCCCTTATTGGGGTTTGAGTGTGCTTCCATCCCATCTTTGTGAGTTAGCCTGAGACTTACCCGGTAAAGGTTGATTCTATTCCCTTAGATGGTGTGTTAGTTTGAGGTAATAGTTCTTTATCTTAATTCCTTGAGACTTACCCGGTAATAGGAGTTACGGTTTTGGATTAGTGAGTAGTGAGACTTACCCGGTGATCTACTCCACTTTAGTAACACCTTCCCCTTGCAAAAATCTCAGCTTTGTCCGCTTATCTTTAGATCTTGAGTTGGAACCACAACTAGACGCTTTAATCCCTAGAATTGCATGTTTGCTTATTTGACTTCTTATTCATCTTTGATTGTGTTAATTGCTCTTTGTGGTTAGTATTCACGAAGCTTACCGTTATTGACTTTGTTTCACCGAGTCCCTGTGATCGACCCCTGGAATTTCTTGCTTTTTACTACGATTGACTTCAATTATTGAAGTTTTTTTCATTAAATTCTTCTTGTTCAAATATTCACTTTCTTCCCATATATTTAATACTTTCATAATGATGATGAGTGGCTAATTTCCTTGTGTGATTCTAGGGTGATTGACTGAAGGTTGTGGGGAAAACAATGATAGAATAATCTTAGATCCCAGTAGGACCCTGAAAGTTCGAGTCTTTAACCTTAACCCTAAGCATCTCGTTCAGTCGATGAACATCTCGGCCGGGGTGGAATCTGGCTGACCGAGGTGACTTATCTGATTCTAAACTGAGAGTTAAGTGTTAGAGTTTGCCAAATCCTATTCTTATTACACCTTTCCTGGTTCAAAGCAAGCTTAGGATGAGACTTACCCGGTAATTCCTTAGTTTGTGTACCAACGATCATAAGTGTAGGTAATAAAGGTTTATCCCTTATTGGGGTTTGAGTGTGCTTCCATCCCATCTTTGTGAGTTAGCCTGAGACTTACCCGGTAAAGGTTGATTCTATTCCCTTAGATGGTGTGTTAGTTTGAGGTAATAGTTCTTTATCTTAATTCCTTGAGACTTACCCGGTAATAGGAGTTACGGTTTTGGATTAGTGAGTAGTGAGACTTACCCGGTGATCTACTCCACTTTAGTAACACCTTCCCCTTGCAAAAATCTCAGCTTTGTCCGCTTATCTTTAGATCTTGAGTTGGAACCACAACTAGACGCTTTAATCCCTAGAATTGCATTTTTGCTTATTTGACTTCTTATTCATCTTTGATTGTGTTAATTGCTCTTTGTGGTTAGTATTCACGAAGCTTACCGTTATTGACTTTGTTTCACCGAGTCCTTGTGATCGACCCCTGGAATTTCTTGCTTTTTACTACGATTGACTTCAATTATTGAAGTTTTTTTCATTAAATTCTTCTTGTTCAAATATTCACTTTCTTCCCATATATTTAATACTTTCATAATGATGATTAGTGGCTAATTTCCTTGTGTGATTCTAGGGTGATTGGCTGAAGGTTGTGGGGAAAACAATGATAGAATAATCTTAGATCCCAGTAGGACCCTGAAAGTTCGAGTCTTTAACCTTAACCCTAAGCATCTCGTTCAGTCGATGAAAATATCGGGCGGGGTGGAATCTGGCTGACCGAGGTGACTTATCTGATTCTAAACTGAGAGGTAAGTGTTAGAGTTTGCCAAATCCTATTCTTATTACACCTTTCCTGGTTCAAAGCAAGCTTAGGATGAGACTTACCGGGTAATTCCTTAGTTTGTGTACCAACGATCATAAGTGTAGGTAATAAAGGTTTATCCCTTATTGGGGTTTGACTGTGCTTCCATCCCATCTTTGTCAGTTAGCCTGAGACTTACCCGGTAAAGGTTGATTCTATTCCCTTAGATGGTGTGTTAGTTTGAGATAATAGTTCTTTATCTTAATTCCTTGAGACTTACCCGGTAATAGGAGTTACGGTTTTGGATTAGTGAGTAGTGAGACTTACCCGGTGATCTACTCCACTTTAGTAACACCTTCCCCTTGCAAAAATCTCAGCTTTGTCCGCTTATCTTTAGATCTTGAGTTGGAACCACAACTAGACGCTTTAATCCCTAGAATTGCATGTTTGCTTATTTGACTTCTTATTCATCTTTGATTGTGTTAATTGCTCTTTGTGGTTAGTATTCACGAAGCTTACCGTTATTGACTTTGTTTCACCGAGTCCATGTGATCGACCCCTGGAATTTCTTGCTTTTTACTACGATTGACCCGTACACTGCGGGTTCGCATCCTTGTTTTAAGCTTAAGTCTAGGGTTATAAATTTAAAGCTTGCACACACCGTTTGGAGTGAACATGCAACAAAAAAGTTGAATTAGTAATGGAAAAAAGTAATAAAAGATAATAAACGGGTGTGTGAGTGACATTGCATATTGTGATATGTTGATCTTATGTAGGATAGGAAGACTATAGAGTGAGCCAGATGGGTGGTCAGTCGAGGACTTCTGTACACTAAGATGGGCGAGGTTTTGGGATGTTTTGTATACTTATGGGTATGTTTTTGCCATTTTGTACTCGGCTGTGATGTTTAAAACCTTTGGATGTATATATATATATAGTTTTATGGATTTTCTTTTATATCTATTTGTGCCTTGTTGTAAGATCAAGAGAACTTGTTGTCCCGCTAGGTTAAGATCCATTGTGAGATCCTAGCCCCGTAGAACCCCGAGTCCCGCGGATTTGGGATTTTACATAGTTGGTACCAAAGCCTTAGGTTGACAACAATGGCACTTGTAATCTACGATAAAGGTCAAATAGATAAATAAACAAAATCTGAAAGGGGTTTGACTTTTTAAAAGGATTTTGGTTTTAAAAAGTATACAGCCGTTTTGGGATAGTGTGTACATGAAGCCATCACCCTTCTGGGGATTTGGATATTATATATATATATATATATATATATATATATATATACCAATTATGTGTTGTTGTGTTGCATGTTGGAGTTAAGTATCATATATATATACACACATATGCAATATATATAGCATTATAAGTTAGGTGTACAAACTCCGTAGATGGCTCGGACTAGAGCGACATCTTCAGTTGGACGAGGTAGGGGTAGACCACCTCTTCCTCTAGCAGTGATAGGCCAAGGACATGTTGCCATTGTTGATCCACCTGCAGCGGAGGACGTACACGAGGAGGTAGTAGCGTCAAAGCTGAGACTTGGAGCAGTGTGGCTACGAGATAGAGATCCCAACGAGTCCAGTCCGATGACTCGGAACATGTCTCTGTAAGGGGACCAGACTTCTGCGCCTACATCGGACGAGTTAAGGAGGCTGCTAGAGCGGGTAGACGTGCCCCGGATCTGCCAGTACACAAGTGGGATTATCAGATATATCCCAGGGAGCTACTGAGGTGCAAGTTACACCGGCACACGCTTATTAGGTTGTTAGAGCTCCAAAGGAGTCTAGAGGGCCTCGAATAGTCACTTGGTTGAAGGCATTTCACCTGATGGGAGTACCCCCTTTCCCTATAAAGGTGCGGTTAAAGGTTGAGAAATGGATTGGGCATGTAGACTCAGCCATTGAGTGTATTAGATGTCCAGAGGAGAAACGGACAGAGTTAGTGCAAACTCTATTCCGTGACCTAGCTTAATAGTGGTGGAGGACCATGTGGAATCGATCCACCGGCTATGATTAGATGCGGAGTATTATCCGAGAGTGTTTTTTCATTGGTTCTCCGAGGAGGGAGAAACTGCAGGGCTTTGTCGAGGCTAGCTTCGAGGATGTGCCGATAGAAGATGCTATTAGTCGTTTCCTGGAGGAGCTCGCACAACTGGGTCCACCTACACCTCTAGAGGATCAGCACATGTATTTGTTCTCCTGTCGACTGAGGGAAAATACAATTTCCTACATGGCAGGTTTTCATTGTGATTCCTTGATATACTACATTGATAAAGCCTCATCTTATGAGCATGAGCGAGCTAGCCACAAGAGGACTTCTCAGATCGGACGGTCAGAGAAGAGATAGCGTACAGGACAGACTGGTGCAAGAGCATCAGGGTACGTGCGAGGCCAAACTCAGGGTCGCTCGAGTTACTAGTTTCTGCACAGACTTTTGATAGAGGCCGGTAGTGTTACAACTACGGAAGGACATGGCATGTGAGTGTTGATTGCCCGAGAGCACCATTGACATGCATCTCTTGCGGGAAGGTAGGACATCGGGCTACATTTTCCCATTTGGGCAAGACATCATCACAATAGGGTTCTTTCTCTGCTGGTGTAGCATGGGGTGGGCAGAGACCGACTCAGTACTAAACACAGGGACATTAGAGAGTCCCAAATATCCTGCTACTCAGGGTTCTCCTCCATGACCGAGTAGAGGCAGAGGTCGAGATGAAGGTACTACTGATACCAAAGGACCTCGAGGTCAAGTTTTTGAGTTGAGGAGCGATGAGTAGCCGCCAACGCCAGCTACTATAGGTACCATTATGATTAATGGTTTACTAGTTAGAGTTTTGTTTGATACGGGTGCTACACACTCTTTCATTTCTAATGCATGTGTTAATAAAATGACCTTAGATACAGTAGACAGTAGACCTTTCTTGATAGGGTTACCCGATAGGGGTCAGGTGAGAGGTACCCAAGAGGTACATGGTTTTCCTATACATTTAGGATACCGTGATTTATTAGTTGACTTCTTTGTCATGTCGTTGGTGCATGAGGAAGTCATTTTGGGTATGGATTGGATGGATGACATCGTGTTGTGTTAGATCGAGGTAGGAGGACCGGGACAATCTCTACCGAGTCGGGTCAGAACGAGATTTTGGAGGTTGGGACCTTGGAAAGACGGGTATGGTTATTATCGCAGTACGAGCATCAATGTTTATACCACATGGATGTGATCCTTCTGGTGCTACGCCATGAAGGAGAGCGAGAGTCCATTGTCAGAGGACATCCCCGTGGTCTGAGAGTATACAAATACGTTTGTTGAGCCGTCCAGTTTTCCTCCTTAAAGGAGTGTAGATTTCAGCATCGAGTTCGAGCCTGGTACAAGACCGATCTCGAAGGTCCCATATCATGTGGAGCCTTTCGACTTGTTAGAGCTGAAGAAGCTACTCGAGGAGTTGGTTGAGAAGGGCTTCATCCTCCCTAGCGTATCCCAGTGGGGAGCACCTGTCCTCTTCGTACGGAAGAAGGATGGACAGTTGAGATTGTACATTGACTACCAAGAGCTGAAAAAGGTGACCATAAAGAACAATATCCTTTTCCCAGCATTGATGACTTACTAGATCAGCTTAAGGGAGCGACTGTGTTCTCCAGGATTGACTTGCGCTCGGGATATCACCAACAGAGGGTGAGAAAGCAGGATGTGCATAAGATGATATTTCGGACTCGGTATGGCCACTACAAGTTTTTAGTGATGCAATTCGGGCTTACGATTACGCCTGCCATCTTTATGGAGTTGATGAATGGTATATTCATTAACTTCTTGGATCAGTTTGTGATGGTATTCATAGACGATATCTTGGTGTACTCTCATAGTAGAGAGGACCATGCAGGACATTTGAGGACTGTGTTGCGAGTTTGGCGGGATAGAGAAACGTATGCCAAGTTCTCTAAGTGCGAGTTTTGGATGCCAAAGCTAGCATTTCTGGTTCATGTCATCTCCACCAATGGGATCAAGGTTGATCCGGAAAAGATCGAGTCTATAGCAGCATGGACGACACCGACAAACGTCAAGGAAGTACGAAACTTTCATGGCCTAGCCGGTAATTACCGACAGTTTGTGAAGGGATTCTTTGTTATTGCCCATCCACTTACCAACCTGTTGAGGAAGACTACCTAGTATGTATGGTCCAAGCCGTGTACTCGGAGCTTTGAGGAGGTGAAGAGACGTCTGACTTCAACTCCCATCTTAGCGCAGCCGGAGGGCACAGAGGACTTTCTAGTCTACAGTGGCGCATCTATGCTAGGCTTGGGATGTTATCTGATGTAGCGTGGTCAAGTCATTGCCTATGCGTCTAGATAGCTGAAGATGTACGACGAGAACTACCCGACTCATGATCTGGAGTTGGTAGTGGTAGTTCATGCTTTGTAGATATGGAGACGTTACTTTTATAGCGCTACCTGTCAAATCTTCATAGACCATAATAGTCTGAAGTATATTTTCACGCTACGGGAATTGAATAACCGTCAACGTAGATTCTTGAGTTGATCAAGGATTTTTACCTTGAGATTTTGTATCATTCAGGGAAGGCGAATGTTGTCGCCGATGCCATTAGCAGGAAGACGCTTCGAGAGAAGGCGATTGCGCGAGTGACAGTTCAACCTTAGTTGTAGAGGAATCTAGCGTGGCTAGAGATGGACATCTAGTTTCCTGATGAGGATGCCTAATTCTATACTTTAGAGGTTCTACCTGATCGGTTGGGTGAGATATAATAGAACTAGGAGATCTGCCCGACGCTGATGAGGATATGAGATAGGATGTCTCGTCGTGAGGTCCCATAGTTCTTCATAAGAGCAGATGGAGTGATGAGACGCCGTGATCGCGTTTGTGTACCCGCAGATGCGGACTTGAGATAGAGGATTCTGCAGGAGGATCACTCCACACCTTATTCAATACACTAACCTTTTATAGGGACACCACCCCTGCGCAACGACTTGACCGCAGTTGCGGCACCGCCCCCGTCGCTTAGGCAACCCAGCCGCTTTCCTTAACCTTGGTAACCCGTGCTTTTCCCCTTTACTTCCTCCTTAAGCATCTTCCATTCCTATGTGATGAGGGTTGCGATTTCATGTTCTCCAAACTTCATCTTCTCCACACTCCTCCTCCTTCCTCGCTTCTTCTTTGATCTTCTTGCTAGAGTTGATCTTTGAGAGTATTTTGATGATGATGTTGACGATGATGCTATTGTTAATAGTATGATATGGTGGTGTCGATACACAGTACTGAGGTTCCAATTTCCCAAATCTTTTTGTGGTAAGCTTCGCATTTCCTTCCTTCTCCTTTCCTTCTTTCTTTCTTCTTATTGGATTAGGAAATCCCACAAGAAATGCTTGTGTTGATCTTCCTGGACGTCTGTTGATGTATGTGTATATAATATATATATGTATGTTAATTGCCTTTGGGGCAATGAAGAAGTGAGGAGATTGAGTGGGAGATCAAGAGTAGTTTAGAGGCACCCCTATACTGTTCGACCGCCCCCGCGGATTGGAATCGCCGCCCCTGCAGCCAGGCCAATGTCACCGCCCCTGCGGCCGAGTGTCACCACCCCAACGTCTTCCTACTTCCGCAGGCGCTTGTCCAAGACATACCTAGATTGGTATGTTTTCCTTCCTTTCCCTTTTGGCTTAGTTTGAGTGTGTAGCTACGCTAGTGGTTTGTTTGATGAGTATGGTGATGTATATGTTGACATAATGCCTTAGGCATTCATGAGTATGTTGAGATATTGAGGATTAGATTCAAGTTATAGTTTGTTATGTTTATGGGGTGTAGGACACGAGTCTCCTAACCTTGACATCATTTGATTTTGTGTATGCCTTGCTGATGCAGGCGTTGTTGGTTTCCTCGAGGGGAAACTGTGACATCATACATGTTTCTCTTTGTATCATGTAACTCCATAGGACTTACTAAGGGAGCAATTACGGATTTGAGTGTTTGTGATGGTGGTGTCTGTGTGCATATGATTGTGTATTTATAACCTAAACCGGACTAGGATGACCACGTATGTAAATTAAAAGGCCCAAATGTATTATAACGGGTGGTGAACACCTATCTAAGCTAGGCGAAAGTGGAGAAGGTGCTCTGAAACCAGTACTCTAAGGGGGAGGTAGATCTCCATGCAAAACCTGTGTGAAAGGGGACAAAGGCGAGGTTCTTGAGGCTCCTCGTGCCACAAAAGAAGTTGAGTTAGTAATTGAATAACATAATTAAAAATAATAAATGGATGTGTGTGTGACATTGCATATTCTTTTTTTTGGTGTGATGTGACATTGCATATTGTGATGTGTTGATGTGTGTAAGTGTTATTCCTTTCATTCTTATTCATGTTCTGTTAGCTAATGGTTTCATACCGTGTTGTAGATCTTCTACGACATAGAAAGACTGCAAAGTGAGCCAGATGGGTGATCAGCCGAGGGCTTCCGTACACTAGGATGGTTTTGGGAAATTTCGTATTTGTATGGATATTTGTTCGCTGTTTTGTACTTGGATGTGATGTTGTAAACCTTTTTATGTATATTTATACAATTGTATGGATTTGGTTTTATATCTATTTGTGCCTTGTTGTAAGATCCAGTGAACTTGTTAGGCTAGGGTCAAATCCATTGTGAGATCCTATCCCAGCAGCATGTCGAGTCCCGCGGATTTGGGGTATTACAAATGTAGAGAAGAGATATTGTCCTTAGGAGTTTCATTTTCGGATTCCAAGGTCTTGATATTGTCTTCAAGGTCTAACTTTTCAGTGTTAAGATTTTCAACTTCCAGAGAAAATTCACTTACTCGTTCTTTTTTCGATCATTCTTCCTAAAGTTGTTCATCTTCTTTTGTGGACAATCCTTTACAAGATGATCTACTTCACCACATTCAAAGCAAGTACATACCTTAGTTTTCTTATTAGGCTTAGAAAACTTACCTCTAGGTCTTGATGATCGTGAATATTCTTTGTTGTTTGCGAATTGCTTCTTCATTTGAAGAATTCATGCAAGAGCTCTTGAAATTAAGGCGAATGGATCATCCTCCTCATCATCATTGTAACACCCCAAATCCGCGGGATTCGGGGCGTCACATTGGGTTAGGATATCGTAGTGGATCCTAACCCTAACCTGACAACAAGTTCATTAGACCTTACAATAAGGCACCGACATATATAAAAACTTATACATAAAACGATACAACTTTATAACAAAAGAGTATACAAAATCGTAGCCAAGTGTAAAACAACAACAACAACAACATATCCAACATATACAAACATCCCCAAAAACCCATGCAACACCTATGTACGGAAGTCCTCGGTGAGTAACCCTGCCGGATCACTCTGCAGTCCTCCTATCCAACACAACATCTACAAGAAGGTATAAAACCATTTGCTAACCATTTACATATAAGGTAATGCATAAGCACAAGCGCAAGCCGTGAAATCATAAACACATAATCTAGTTGTCACACATTTACCTATTTTAATTATCTTTATGTAAATAGTCATACAACAACACATCAGCAACAACATCTAACATCATCATCAACAATAAAACATAAAACTATCTTCAAAACTAGGAGAAATCAAGGAGAAGATCCAAAGGAAGAAGAAGAAGAAGAAAAGAAGAAGAAGAACGTGATGAGAGAAGATGGATCTGGAAGAAGATGAGAAACCCTCTTCAGGAAGCAATGGGATGGCTTATAAAGGAAGCCAGCCAAAAGCACTAGTCAAGGTCAACAAAAGCTGATGCAGCCACCAGAATCCGCAGCGGCGGACCTAGGAGGTGCAGGGGAGGGTGGTCTAGCCGCAGTGGCGGCTCAGACAGGGATCAACACCTGCGTCTTAAAATGACGCGCAGGCGCGGGATCTCTAAAACACTAAGGCTCTTGTAAAATCCCGAATCCTCTCGTACCCATATGCCGAGGTAAAACTCTCTCTATCGGAGGCATGACATCTCTGCTCAAAAGGTCAAAACCTATAACAATCTATAACCTCAAAACACAAGCATGGATGAATCATCATCTCCAGCGACAAGATCAATATACTCTCCAGGGCATAGAGGAAAACCATCTCTAGCAACCCTATACACACATCACAAGGCATAGAGTAAACACATCTCAAGCTAGATCATACTCATAACACAAGGCATAGAGGAAAATTATCTCCATCGAAACTATATCCATCAAAATAGCATGGAGGAATAATCATCTCCACGTAATTCCTAATCGCATCCAAATAGCATAGAGGAGAGAACCATCTCCAACTATAATCATAACTCGAGCTAGGACATCAAGATCTAATAAGATCGTATATCACATCATAGCTAGCACGATAATAAACACATAAGCACATAATCACAACACTCACCAAGATAGCACTAAGATCTACTCGTCGATCCTACAAGTACATCTATCTCATCATAAAACTCGGGATAGTTCCTCTGGATACAATCCTCAGTCTCCCATGTAACCTCATTAGGTCCTCGTCTAGACCATTGTATCCTTGACAAGGGAATCTCCTTCGAACGCAAGCGTCTCATACCTCGCTCTAGGACTGCAATCGGATGCTCAACAAAAGTGTGGTCCAGCTCAACCACTAAATCATCATAACTCACAATGTGTTTCGGATCTAGTATATACTCCCTCAACGGAGAAACATGAAAAACAGGGTGAACACCTTCTAACCTCGGAGTTAAAGCAAATATGTATGTTGCCCTCCTAACTCTGTCCAGTATCTCAAAAGGACCGACATATTTGGGACTCAGCTTCCCCTTTATGCCAAAATGTCTAACACCTCACGTTAGAGATATTCTCAGCCAGACATGACTTCCCACTTTGATCTCTAGAGGTTGACGCCTCCTGTCTGCATATGACTTCTTTCGACTCTGTGCAGCCAACATCCTCTCCCTGATCAGCGCTACTCGAGTCATATCATCCTGAATCTGCTTTGTCGCTATATCACTAACACTGCTAGGCGCATCCCAGCATAACGGTGTACAACATCTACGTCCATACAGTGCCTCATATGGGGCCATCCCAATATATGCATGTCAGCTATTGTTGTATGAGAACTCAACTGGTGGGGGACGATATGTCCACACTTGTTCCAAATCCAACACACAAGCTCGCAGCATATTCTCAAGGGTCTGGATGGTCCTCTTTGGCTGACCATCTGTCTTGGATGCAACGCAGTCGTAAAGTGTAGAATCGTCCCCAGAGCTGTCTGAATCTGCTACCAAAACCTTGAGGTAAATTGCCCATCTCTATTTGAGACAATCATCCCCGGTACACCATGGAGTTTCACTATCTACGTGGTGTACTCCTCAGCCAATCTGTTCACTGGCCACTTTTCCTTGATAGGGATGAAACGTGCAGTCTTCGTCAGTCTATCAACCACAACCCAAATAGCATCAAAACTCCTACTGGGCCTCAATCCCGTCACAAAGTCAATGGAGACATCCTCCCACTTCCACTGCGGTACTAGTAGTGGATGAAGCTCACCTATAAGTCTACAATGCTCTATCTTGACCTGTTGATAGGTCACACGTTGTGCCACAAATTTGGCAACGTCGGGCTTCATCCCTCAACACCAATATGATCGTCTCACATCATGGTATATCTTACTCGTACCTGGATGTACTGAGTAAGCTGTACGGTGAGCCTCCTGTAAAATCCTCTGTCTTAGATCCGCATTAGCGGGTACACAAATGCGCTCGTGGCGTCTCATCACTCTATTTGCTCCTATAGAGAATTGTGGTGCCTCACCACGAGACATACTCTCTTCAATCCTCATCAGGGTTGGGAAAGTCCCTTGATTCTTTTGGATCTCACCCAACAGATCAGGTAGAACCTCGAAAGTGTACAGTTGGCCATCCTCATAAGGAAACTGTATGTCCAACTCTAGCCAAGATATATCTCTCTGAAGCTGAGGTTGAACTAACAATCTCACAATCGCATTCTCTTGAAGAGTCTTCCTGCTCAAGGCATCGGCGAAAACATTCGCCTTCCCTGGATGATACAATATCTCAAGTTCAAAGTCCTTGATCAACTCAAGCCACCTACGTTGGCGGTTTTTGAACTCCCACTGCGTAAAAATGTACTTCAGACTCTTATGGTATGTGAAGATCAGACATGTAGCACCATATAGGTAATGACTCCAGATCTTCAAAGCATGAACTACCACTGTCAACTCCAGATCATGAGTCGGGTAGTTTTCCTCATACGTCTTCAACTTTCTAGACGCTAATGCAATCACTCTGCCAATCTCAATCAAACTCAAAACCGTACTTGTGTTCAATGAACGTAGAATAGAGTCAGAAATCTCTCACAATCTTGAAGAACAAAGAAAAATGGGATGTCAATCCGCCTTCAAAGTGAAACCCTAAGATCTTCCAACTTCGCAATATAAAAGTGCGTACTTTCCAAATCTTCCTTCCAAAATCTTCTCACAATACTATCTTCCAAAGGTATGCAACCAATGTATAGCGCGGGATCCATTTTCTCTCTTCCTTCAGCCTTCTTATAGGAGAAAATAGGGTTACGAAAGGCCCATAACTGCTGCTGACGTGGCAAATATGACACATGGCAACCGTTAGAAGAATCACGTCGAAGAGAAATTTTCCACGGCTGTGGAAATAAGCGTGGGAGCCTACGACATGTTCCTCCATGGCCATAATTAAATTAAATTCGAAAATTACGGCCGTGGTTCCTTGTACTAGACCGTGGAATCCCTCAAACGTGCATAAAATCTCTTGTTTCCCAAAGCTTTCTACTCATACTCCTTCCTTAGCTATCCCAATGCAACCTCTTGCTGTCTAGCATGACCAATCACTCCTACATACTCCATTTATGTTGGAATCCAAGCCTTTATTCACCTATAAACACAACAAAGCTTGTGTAGATGTCTATACCAACATAATACGTGAATGTGCTCATAAATGCTTCAAACTCATATCCATGTACACAAAAGAAGGGGAAAAACAACCAAAACAGTTGCCTAAAATATCGTCATATTTCATGCTATAAAAATACCCCATACTTGTGTCTTGCTTGTCCCCAAGCAAGGTTTTCAAAAGCTAGAACATTATGTAGGATGAAATATGAATGCAAAACAAGGAAAAATAAATCTTTTTGGTATTGTGCTTCAATTCAATAGATCACTCTCAAATCTTGCTTCATGTTTCCTTGAGAATTTTTATATACACAAAACGAACCATGTCATGAAAAGAAAAATCATACATTGTAAAAGATCCAAGAAAAACATCATAACCGAAAGTAATGTCAAAATCAATCATGTGGAATTCCAATTTAGATCACTAAGCCAAACAACAATCCAAAGATCTTAAGGACTTTCAAGTGAAGGTTAAGAAACGTGAATGGGTAGGATTTTTCATATGGTAATGTGGTGCGATATATGGGAAAAAGTAACTACACAACATAAGCTTTAAGAACATTGCTTCCCAAACATGATTTGCATGCAAACTTTTGTTACGCTAGAAAGGTATAGCACAAAATTTTTAAATTTATAACTCGATATAATTTCCTAACTCCTAGAGAACCCACAGTGTATGGGTCGTTTTGTAGCAAGGATGGTATTCCGAGGTCGAACACGAAGACTAAGGTGAAATAAAATCAAACAAGTGATCATGGATAGTGCAAATATAGTCTAAGAAAAGAGAAAGAAATAAAGAAATGAAAATCATGACATTCTTGGTTGGGTTTTTGTGGTGATCAAGCAAAGATCACAAATCATGCAAGATTATAAATCAAACTAGCAACACAAACAAGCGACACAAACACAAGTTATGTGATCAAAGAGAGAAAAGCGGATTCTAGGGGTTAGGACTTCCGGTTATGGCATCGGACTCAGGCTTCTAATCAACATTGGACAATCTACGGTATGTTGGGAAAGGGTGTTTCTCAAATGGGATCAATCACCGGGTAGGTCGCATGGTCCACTAATCCCTCACCTAAGGTCCTATTACCGGGTAAGTCTCTAGGAGCTTAAGGTTGGGAATTCTACATAAACAGGATTGATATCTAGGGTCAAACCTCTCCTTACCGGGTAAGTCTCGGGAAGGCAAGTCCTAAGTATCAATCCTAGCACACTCAGTCCAATAGTGGCTTGTGAGGCTCACTACTACCTAGAGTTCATCATCTTTGGTATCTAAGATCGAGAATTACCCGGTAAGTCTCTTCCCTCACTTAGTTTTCTAGCATTAGGTCACCCTAGGCTAGATTATGCTTAACAAACACTAGGATTTCAACAATCTAACATCCTAACATTCGGATTCATCGATCCAAGCACAACAGAACAAACCACGGGTAGATCATACAGAACCACGGGCGTGGAATCACATGAACAGGCCGTGGTTTTATCAGAGGCTAGGTTCGAGCAAGAAAATCATCCAAAGGTACATTCAAGTCTATTCTATCATAGTCCAAGCCATAACCATCATTCCATTACCTTAGAATCATAACTATTTAGCCAACAACATGCATTTTAAGATTCAAACTCAACAAGCAAACATTCTTGGCTTCCATAGCAAGAAAATGAGATAAAAATGAAATGAACCAGTAGTCTTAGCTGAATATGAGATTAAACAAGACTTATAACCCTTCAAACACAGCTCCAAAACGTTCCTTACAATGGTTTCAAATGTTCTCAACAAAAGTCACTCAAAAATCACTCAAAAGTTCACTCTAAATCTCTATCTTGATGTGTTCTTCTTCCTCCAAAATGAGAGTGATTTTCTTTTTCTCCAAGAATTCCAAATATGGATAATGATAATGTGAGAGAATGTGGGAGGATCCTGTAGCAACAGCCTGCAGGATCACTTATATTCTCCACCAAGAGCAAGGGTCGGGCAAAGAGATTGTGGGACACGTGTCAAGGTTGTCCAAAGAAAACCACGGCCAAAATTATGGGCGTGGTTCTGGCCTTTGGACCGTGGAATTCTCTGTTCAGCTCTCTTTGGATCATTAAACCATGAGTTGGTGCAAGCCATGCACCAACAAGGTCCTATGTGTTCTCCTTTTCTCCTAGCTTGCTCCTTAATGAGTCCGGAAGTGTGCCATCACGAGGAATGATCCTCGAATGTGTCGATTAAGTCCAAGAGCTCCCCAAAATACCTACAAAACCGACAAAAGCCCGTGTAGACGTCTATCTCGACAATATGCATGAATTAAGTGTAAACGTCACGAACTAATGTCAAACCATGCATGACTAACGGGAAAAAGTATCTAAATGAATGCCTAAAGTAACTTCATAAATCATGTCATCAAAATGCCCCATACTTGTCGTTTGCTCGTCCCCGAGCAAGGTCCAACTATAAGCTACGAGATGGCATGATTTATGCAGAAAAAATGTAAAACCTTTTTGGAATTGTGCTTCATAAGATGGATCACCTTCATAGTCATGTTTCATGGCAATGGACAAACAATCATGTATTAAATGAATGAACGCATGGAAAGACAATTATACTTAACTCGAAAGCATGCACGAAAGGTGAAAATGAAGAAGTCAAGATGATCATGAGAATATCCAATCTAGATAACTAAGTAATACACATATGCAAATAGGTCACAAGGACTTAGGAAAGAAGAGGCCAAGAATCGTGATGATAAGGTAGGAATTTTCTAAGGTCATGTGGTGCAAATCCGGGAGAGGAACTAAACAACCACAACTTTACATTTATACTTCATCCACCAAAGTGTATTTTTCTCCATCTAATCTTTCTTTTCTTTTCTTTTTCTCTTTTTCATTTTCTTTTTCGTTCACTTATTTTTTAGACAATGGCATTGGTGTAGAAAAGCCGAAACCTTGGTGATTAGCGGACCTCAGGATTTTTCCGAGGCGCCTCTGACTAAGACTTTTCCTAAGGTCGTTTATATCCTGTCAAAATAATTTCGGAACTCAACACTAAAGTAAGTATAGTGATTAAGTAAGGGTCGAACCCAAGAGAATTTGCATTATTTTATTAAATTCAATTATTGATTATGGGACAAAGTAACAAAAAGGGGGGTTTTGGAATGAATTGATGCACACAAAACTAAAGAGCAATTAAAAGAGATTGATAAGATAATAATGAGTGAATCTACACTAGGTTGATTCTTAGCATGCGATTACTACTTTGGTGAGTTGCTTTTACAAGTTTCAAGTATTGTTCCCGTCTTGATCATACGTATGTGTTGAGCCAACCGGCATCAACACAACTTAACAAGTTGTGTTTCTTTTCCTTCAAGCAATTACAACATGTTATTACTTAAAGGTTACTACTAGACTAAAGACCCGAACCCGGAATCTATTAACCCTAGTTGTTTGCATGCACTTAGAACCTAAGGTGATCAATCTTAAGTGATAATGAAAACATGCAATTTAGATAAATGAATTCCAAGAAACACAAAACATTACTGAATAAAACTTATATTTAAAAGGGAACTTAGAACCAAAGTAATAATGCAGACTCAAATCAACCCAATGTAGCAAGGAAACTTAGAAGCTCATTACAAAGGAAGCAAGAGAGAATAAAAGTGGGAAATGATGGATGATTCTAGCAATCAACCTTGGGTCTATTTATACTACAAATGGCACTAAATGGGAGTAAATGGTCGGCCAAAACAGCCACCTTTAATGCCATACAGGTGGTGTCAACAGCTGCAGTAAAACCTTTGTCGCTGAACCGCAGGGGCGGCCTTCAGATCCGCAGGGGCGGTTCATGCGAAAACGTTTGATCTTCTTTGTGGCCGCAGGGGTGGCCTGGCTGTTCCGCAAGGACGGATCATTGATGATCTTCAAACGCCTGACTCTTCAACTTTTTGTCGCTTCAGATGCCGAGCCGCAGGGGCGGCCTAGTGTCAATGCAGGGGCGGTGACACTGACTCTTCAACTTCACAGCTCCACAAGATGAGACACAGGTAGAGGCGCAGGGGCACCGGTCTTCGCTTCTTTAGAATATGTCACCGTAGGGGCGCCAGGGAGTGGCGCAGGGGCGGCAACAGTCTTCGTTCTTGGCGCTGGCAATGGCGCAGGCTGAGCTCCGGAACTTGGTGTCACCCCCTGGGTGGTGACACTGCTCCGCGGGGGCAGTGATGCAAAAGAAGCTTTGCTTCGTGAATGATATTCAGCTCCCAAGTGATAAAACTCCTCTTTTATCTTCTTTTATTCTTCTTCTTTTGGATCAAGGAGTTAGTAGCATAAACCGAGACTAATGTGATAAAAAGACTCTAAAAACTAACCTAATTGATAGTGATTCCATCACCTATCAGCCTCACACCGAGCACACATACCAAGGCTCGTTAGGACATTCGGTTTATCCGACTTTGGCAAGACGCAAACACCCGATTATGTGAATGGTGTTGAGTTACTCGTCATCAAAACCAAAGTCCCCAAACCTATATTTTTTCTACACTTTCACAACAAATTCGGTACTTTATTCACAAATTTCATTCATCAACAACTTCACCCCACACTTGCTTTTCACACACTCAACACACTAGCATGCTCCTATTCCCGGATGGGTCAAAAGAGGTCAAATTTTTTTAATTAAGTGAGGTGCTCAAACAACATGATCAAGATGAGAAGAAGATAGATGAATTTCCTTAATCATACCTAGATGATGTGCAAGAACTAGCATGTAATTTCGACTATCAATCCTCAATCCAATCAAGGCAAACATCATAATCACAATTCATACATCGGATTCAAGAGAAGTTTTTCAAGTCCACATATGCATCAATCCATTAAACACACAAGGCCATCCATAGCCATTTCACAAAACAATCTCATCATAAGGGTCATATCCAAACTAGGAAGCACAAATTTTTTTTAAAAAATTTTCTGATTATTTTTTTGAATTTTGAGATAAAAATTTACAATGCAAGAACTAATGAAACTTGTGACAATATGAAACTATCCTAGATGCAATCATGCCAATGATTATGAAAACCCCACCCCATACTTAAAAACACATTGTCCCCAATGTGCAAATTAGATAAAGAAGTGGAAGAGAGTCCTCACAATGTAAAAATGGTGTTTTCGGTATTTTGGTTCGCTCATGTGGAGTGAAGGTGGATGATCTATCAAAGATGGTAGAGAGCTCTTGATGTTCATTATGGCGTCGGGACCCGCGCTAAGCACCGCAAGCCGTCCAAGCCCCACGTCCGCTCCACCCACGTTTGATGCGGGATCATCATTATCACCTCCATGCCTTGCAAGACTCCTTTGTTCCCTAGACTCTAGCACACAAACACAAGTCACACAAACACACTAAAACAAAAACAAAAGCAAAAATCGAAAATGAAAACAAGAAAAAAAACGAAAAGGGAAAGGGAAAGATATGTACCAAGGGGTTGCCTCTCATTAAGCGCTTCTTTAAGGTCATTAGCTTGACCATATCCGGGAGCATTTCACTCAAGGTGAAGTGGGACAATCATGTACACTGGAGCTTCCAAAATATACTTCTTCAACCGGTGTCCATTCACCATAAAATCTCCACAATGCTCCCCACCTATCTCAACCGCTCCATGGGGGAAAACCTTCCTCACCACATAAGGACCAATCCATCATGACTTGAGCGTTACGGGGAAGAGCCGCAACTTTGAATTGAAGAGAAGGACTAAGTCACCTTCACTCAACTCCTTTGGGATTAGACGTTTGTCATGCCAACGCTTGGTCCTTCCCTTGTAGATCCGGGCATTTTCATAAGCATCCAACCGGATCTCCTCAAGAGCATTCATGTCTAGCAACCTCTTCTCACCGGCTTCCTTGAGGTCAAAATTCAGCCACCTTATGGCCCAATATGCCCTATGCTCCATCTCCACCGGAAGGTGGCAAGACTTGCCATAAATTAGCTTGTAGGGAATGGTGCCAATTGGTGTCTTGAAGGCGGTTCTATATGCCCACAAAGCATCATCAAGCTTCATAGCCCAATCTTGTCTTGTCCTAGAAACCGTCTTCTCAAGTATCCCCTTAATCTCCCGGGTGGAGATTCCTCCACTTGGCCACTAGTTTGGGGATGGTAAGGTGTGGCCACCTTATGAGTCACCCCATACTTAGCCAAAAGTGTCCCAAAGTTCCTATTGGTGAAATGCTTCCCTCAATCACTTATGATTACTCTTGGTGTTCCAAATCTAGGAAAGATGACTCGGTTGAAGAACTGCACCACTACTTTGGCATTGTTTGTGGGAGAGGCTATTGCTTCCACCCACCTTGACACATAATCCACCGCCAATAGAATATAGAGGTTGTCATATAAAGAGGGGAACAACCCCATGAAGTCCACACCCCAAACATCAAAGATCTCAACCTCTTGGATATTGTTTAAGGGCATCTCTTTCCTTCTTGAGATGTTTCCCGTCCTTTGGCAAGCGTCACAAGCTACTACAAAATTCTGCACATCCTTAAACAAGCTAGGCCAATAAAAACCGGATTGCAATACCTTTGCACACGTTTTGTGCGAGCTAGCATGGCCTCCACATGGCAAGGAGTAGAAATGACGGATCACATTCTCCACCTCGTCCTCCGGAATGCATCTCCTAAAGACTCCATCCGGTCCTCTCTTGAACAAGAGAGGCTCACTCCAATAATAATGCCTCACATCCTTGGAAAACTTTTTCCTTTGGGCATATGATAAACCGGGTGACACCTCTTCACACACAAGGTAATTCCCTATATGCATACCATGGCTCACCCCCTCTAGACACTTGAACTAAGCACTCCTCCATCAATTGCAATTGCTCATACCGGAATGAGTCATCAATCGGGATGTCGTCTCTTTCAATCTCCAATGGTGGTAGCCTACTAAGATGGTCCGCTACTGAATTTTCGGAACCTTTCTTGTCCCGAATCTCCAAGTTGAACTCTTGGAGGAGAAGAATCCACCGAATCAAGTGAGGCTTGGCATCTTTCTTTGTGAGGAGATAACGGATCGCAACATGATCCGTGTACACAATAACCTTTGATCCAACAAGATATGACCGGAACTTCTCAAACGCATACACTACCGCTAGCAACTTCTTCTCGGTTGTGGCATAGTTGACTTGGGCATCATCTAGCGTTTTGCTAGCGTAGTAGATGGCATGTGTAAGCCCATCTTTCTTTTGTCCTAAAACAGCCCCAACGGCTACATCACTACATCACGCATTATTCCAAATGGTAAGCTCCAATACGGAGGTTGCATGATAGGGGCGGAGATCAAAGCATCCTTCAACCTACAAAACACTTCAAGACAATCTTTGGAGAAAACAAACTCAACATCCTTCATTAGTAGGTTAGTGAGAGGTTTAGAAATTTTAGAGAAATCTTTTATAAACCTCCGGTAAAAACCGGCATGCCTTAAGAAACTCCTTACCCCATTCACCGAGGTTGGTGGTGGCAACTTCTCTATTGTTTCTATCTTTTATCTATCAACCTCAATGCCTCGGTGGGAAACCAAGTGTCCCAACACTATGCCTTCACTCACCATGAAGTGGCATTTCTCCCAATTCAATACAAGATTGTTTCCTCACATCTCTTCAACACTAAAGATAGATTAGCCAAGCAATTATCGAATGAAGAGCCATACACCAAGAAATCATCCATAAACACTTCCATAATATTCTCAATATATTCAGAAAAAATAGCCATCATACACCTTTGAAAGGTTGCGGATGCATTACACAACCCAAATGGCATCCTCCTATATGCAAATGTTCCCCAAGGACAAGTAAATGTTGTTTTCTCTTGGTCATCCGGGTGAATAGGAATTTGGAAAAACCCACTATAACCATCTAAGTAACAAAAATGTGAATGTTGAGCTAACCTCTCTAGCATTTGGTCAATAAAGGGAAGAGGGAAGTGATCTTTCCTAGAGGCCACATTAAGTTTCATGTAGTCAATACATATTCTCCACCCCGTAACCGTCCTAGCTGGGATTAGTTCATTGTTCTCATTAGTTACTACGGTCATACCACCCTTCTTAGGAACATAATGTACGGGACTAACCCATTTACTATCCGAAATCGGGAAAATGATTCCCGCATCTAGCAATTTTAGGATCTCTTTCTTGACTACCTCTTTCATAATAGGGTTCAATCTTCTTTAAGGTTCAATTGAAGGTTTATGGTTATCTTCCATCAAGATTTTATGCATGCGCAAGGAAGATTAAATGCCAACTAAGTCAGCAATGGTGTAACCAGTAGCTCTCCTATGCAATTTCAATTCATTCAACAATCTATCAAGCTCATCATCATTCAAAGATGCATTCACAATCACGGGATAAGTAGAATTTGAACCAAGGAAAGAATACTTTACATGAGAAGGGAGAGGTTTGAGATCAAGTTTAGGAGGACCTTTATCGGTTGGATGTGATCCATATAGCTCCACATTAGATGAATCCAAAGATATTGAAGACTCTCCAAGACTCCTTGAAACTTTATCAACAACTAAAGGACTTTCTGGAGAAACCACGGGCGAAACCACGACCTCTAGCATAACCCCGGGCGTGGTTTTGGAAGAGCTGGCACAATTGGACATTACAAAAAGCGTGGTTCTTGGTGCCAGGCCGTGGTTCTTACAGTGTTTCAGCACTCCTTCGTGCACTTCAAATTCAGCACTTGTCTCCTTTTCTAATGCATCCAAACCTAGGATTTCTTCATTGCAATCTTCATCAACTCCTTCCTCCATGATGCTCATGCTAAGAACCTTCTTAAGTGGATCCTTGATCAAGATTAAGCTCACAACTTCTCTAGACTCCTCTTCCTCAACAATGTTGAAGACATTTTCACCAAAGGTTGGCCCCTTCATCATTGTAGACAACTTGAACTTGATATTCTCTTCTCATATGTTGAAGGAGAGGATCCCATTTTTGCAATACACTAAGCATCCGGATGTGGCTAAGAATGGCCTCCCTAAAATGATAGGAACCGGGTAGTCCGCCGGGATGTCCAAAACAACAAAATCGATTGGCACATAGAACTGCCCATGCTGAACCGGTATGTCCTCTAGGATTCCCACGGGGTGAGTGATGGATCGGTCCGCCATGTAGAGGGTCATCTTGACCGGCTTCGGTTTTCATAGCCCAACCTTATTGCAAAGTGCAAGCGGGATAATGCTTAAACTTGCTCCAAGGTGACATAAGAAGACTCCAATTGAAACACAAAAAGATCCCGGATCTCGCAGCTTAGGAGGCATCTCCTCCCTCATGGTTTGTATCAACTCGGAAGATCTCTTTGTCATCCTTACTTATCCATACTCCTCCAACTTCCTCTTGTTGGAGAGTATCTCCTTCAAAAACTTTCCATAGGCCGGCATACCTAGAATTGCATCCATGAACGGAATGTTAATATGTAATTTAGACATGAGTTCATGGAATTTAGCAAAATATTTATCCAAACGAGCTCTTGCTCGTGATTGTGGAAATGGTAGTGGTGGCTTGTATGGAGGAGGTGCCACATATGTTGGCTCATCATTCTTGCTCTTGTCTCCTTCTTCTTGCAAAGGTTCTTCTTCCACTACTACTTGCTTTCTCTTATCATTCTCTCTTGGTGAGGGATCTTTCATGCTCAGCCCACTCCTTGTGGTGATAGCCAACACTTGGCCTCTTGGATTGTCCTCGGTCCTTCCGGGAAGCTTTCCCGGATCCTTTTGTGCTTCACGTGCCTTTTGGAACACTTGTGCTTCTAGCACCTTTTGAGCCTTTGAAATGGATGTCACCGTGCTCTCAAGTCCACTCAACCTTCTGAGCAATTGTTCAAACATCATCTCGGTTCTATCCTTTGGAGGTTGAGAAAAATCGGGTAGAGGCTCTGGTGAAGCCTTAGGTGGTGGTGCTGCACTCGTGGAAGCGGGAGGGTTCAAGGCACCATCCGGGTTAGAATAGGAGAACCCGGGATGGTTGTGATTAGGCCAGTAATAGTTGTATTGCCGGCTGTTATTGTTGAAGTTCCTAGGGTCTTGATAATTGTTGAAGTTACCCCTTCCCATGTACTTAATATCCTCCTATTTGGAAGCCAAACTGGCTTGCACTTGCACTTGAGGACTAGCTTGATTCTTTAAGGTTATGGTGTAAAACTCCCTCAAGGACTTAAGCTCATTGTTCATTGTATCAAGTTTGTAGTTGCTCATGGTGACTTCACTTACTTCATATACTCCCGGTTTCCTCCCATCACTCTTCCTATGGGAGTAATTCTCTATCACCAAGGCTTGCTTCTCTACAAACTCCCAAGCCTCATCCACATTCTTCTCCATGAATGTTCCTCCGGAAAGTGATTGGAGCTTGAATTGACTATCCTCATCAAGCCCCATGAAATAAATCTACAATAGCTCTATCTTTGGTATCCAATGGTGTGGACAATCTAGGAGGAGGTCTTTGAACCTCTCCCAAGATTTGAATAGGCTTTCCTTATCCTTCATCATGAAGGCATTGATCTTCCCTCTTAGCTCAGTTGTCTTGGAAGGTGGGAAGAACTTTGTTAAGAACTCGGTTGCATCTCCTCCCAAGTACTCACACGTCCTAGTGGAATGGATTGATATCAAGCCAAGGCCTTATCCTTAAGTGAGAAGGAAAAAGCCCTAAGCTTGTGGTTGTTGCTCTCTAATCTAGGTGGCTTTAGAGTCTCCATCAAGATCTCATAATTCATCAAGTGTTGATGAGGAGACTCTCCTTCCATCCCTCAAAATTGATTGTGCCGGATCATTTGTAGCACTTGAGGGCGGAGCTCGTAATTATGGGCTGCGGGATCTCCTAAGTTTACACCTGGATGGTGCACTCTTTGGGCTGGATCCATATGTTGCCCTAGCGTTTGTGGCTCCTCAATGATGATCGGCTTAAATCGAACATTGACCGCCGGTTGCGGTGTTGGTGGTGGTGGAAGTTGTTGACGATTAAGCTCCCTTTGTACAAGAGCTTGCCTAATCTCTTCTATTTCCCTCCTAGTTGCTTCTTGCCTCTCATTGGCAAGTCTCCTCTCATTCTCCAAGGCCTAATCCCTTAGCCTAATTTGCTATAAGGCATCATTAAACTCAGCTTGAAGATCTCTTCCGGCCATCTCCTTCTTCTTCTTAATGCTCTTGGATCTAGTCTTAAGGGTTTTCTCCGGTTGGGGATTGAATGGAGCTACATCCTTGCCACGACATCTTCGCATAAACCTAAAGAGTGAGATGTCCTGAAAAATCAAAGACACAAACCAAAAAGATCAAAAGCAACAAGAAGGACCTACACTATAAACAATCACACACAATGATTCAATCTAGACCTAGTCGCCTGCAACAGCGCCAAAAACATGTTACGCTAGAAATGTATAGCACAAAAGTCATACAATTTATAACTCGATATAATTTCCTAACTCCTAGAGAGCCCATAGTGTATGGATCATGGATTGTGCAAATCTAGTCTAAGGAAAGAGAAAGAAATAAATAAATGAAAATCATGATATTTTTGGTTGGGTTTTTGTGGTGATCAAGCAAAGATCACAAATCATGCAAGTTATAAATCAAACTAGCAACACAAACAAGCGACACAAACACAAGATATGTGATCAAAGAGAGAAAAGCGGATTCTAGGGGTTAGGACTTCCGGTTATGGCATTGGACTCAAGCTTCTAATCAACCTTGGACAAGCTACGGTATGTTGGGAAACGGTGTTTCTCAAATGGGATCAATCACCGGGTAGGTTGCATGGTTCACTAATCCCTCACCTAAGGTCCTATTACCGGGTAAGTCTGTAGGACCTTGAGGTTGGGAATTCTACATATACCGGATTGTTGTCTTGGGGTAAAACCTCTCTTTACCGGGTAAGTATCGGGAAGGCAAGTCCTAACCATCAGTCCTAGCACACCCAGTCCAATAGCGGCTTGTGAGGCTCACTACTACCTAGAGTTCATCATCTTTGGTATCTAAGATCGAGAATTACCGGGTAAGTCTCTTCCCTCACTTAGTTTGCTAGCATTAGGTCACCCTAGGCTAGATTATGCTTAACAAACACTAGGATTTCAACAATCTAACATCTTAACAATCAGATTCATCAATACAAGCAAAATAGAACAAACCACGGGTAGATCATACAGAACCACGGGCGTGGAATCACATGAACAGGCCGTGGTTTTTATCAGAGGCTAGGTTCGAGCAAGAAAATCATCCAAAGGTACATTCAAGTCTATTCTATAATAGTCCAAGCCATAACCATCATTCCATTACCCTAGAATCACAACTATTTAGCCAATAACATACATTTTAAGGTTCAAACTCAACAAGCAAACATTCATGGCTTCCATAGGAAGAAAATAAGATGAAAATGAAAATGAACAAGTAGTCTTAGCTGCATATGAGATTAAACAAGACTTACAACCCTTCAAACACGGCTCCAAAACGTTCCTTACAATGCTTTCAAATGTTCTCAACAAAAGTCACTCAAAAATCACTCAAAAGTTCACTCTAAATCTCTATCTTGATGTGTTGTTCTTCCTCGAAAATGAGAGTGTTTTTCTTATTCTCCAAGAATTCCAAATGTGGATAATGATAATGTGTGAGAGAATGTGGGAGGATCCTGTAGCAACAACCTGCATGACCACTTATATTCTCCACCAAGGGCAAGGGTCGGGCAAAGAGATCGTGGGACACGTGTAAAGGCTTTCCAGAGAAAACCACGGCCAAAATTACGGGCGTGGTTCTGGCCTTTGGACCGTGGAATTCTCTATTCAGATCTCTTTGGATCATTAAGCCATGAGTTGGTGCAAGGCATGCACCAACAAGGTCTATGTGTTCTCCTTTGCTCCTAGCTTGCTCCTTAATGAGTCCGGAAGTATGCCATCACAAGGAATGATCCTCGAATGTTTCGATTAAGTCCAAGAGCTCCCCAAAATACCTACAAAACCGACAAAAGCCCGTGTAGACGTCTATCTCGACAATATGCATGAATTAAGCGTAAACGTCACGAACTAATGCCAAACCATGCATGAATAACGGGAAAAACTATCTAAATGAATGCCTAAACTAACGTCATAAATCGTGTCATCAACTTTCCTTTTACTTTACTTATTGGAAGTATGGATAGCGGTGCACAAAAACCGAAGCCTAGGAGATCGGCGATTCTAAATTTTCGAGATACCTCAAACCCTTGATGCACATACAATATTCCGTCAAGACTATCATTCATTCGCACTTTGGCAAGACACAAACACCCGACTATGTGAATGGTGCCGAGTTACTCATCCTCATGTTCAACGTCCCCAAACCTATTTTTCTATACTTGGAATGCACTTTTTATTTTATTTCATGGCCCTCCCACATAAATCATGCAAAAAATTACACTCTTCCTAATTCCTGGATAGGTAAAGGAGGCAAAACTTTCATTGAGGAGCTAAATGAATAAAGAAGAAGCGAGAAAAATCGAGGTGCCTTATTTATTTCAAAAATAAGTGCAAGAACTTGTAATGCAATTTCAACTTTCATTCCTCAACATGATTTAGACAAGAATTTTTACATTATGAAACTTGCAAGAAGGTCAAACAACATACTCAATTTCTCCACAATTCACAATTCAAATCAACCACATAAGTGTCATCAAATGTTCAATCCACAAGGAAATTCATCATTGAGGTCTTTTCCAATCCTAGAATGACAATATTTTTCAAAACTTTTCAAGTTTTTATGGGTTTTTCAAAGCTTAAAAATGCAATGCAAAAAGGAAACGTGTGACAAGAAAATAAAAGATGCAAGTGTTCATGGATAAGAACGAAGCAATATGTCAAGCTATTACATCACATGAGAATCATACTCTACCCTATACTTAAGATATACATTGTCCCTAATGTGCGAAAATAAGGAAAAAGAAAAAGAACAAGAAACTCACAAAGACGGTGGAGCAACTCAAACCGATCAAGCTATCACAAAGGCGGTGGAGGTGGTGGAAACGGTTAGAAGTTTGGGTCGTATGGACGCCCAAACTGCTGCCGGTAAACGTATTGGAGGATCTTGCATTGTCACGGCGCTCATCCTCATCTGCATCAAAGCGGGTCTCAAGTGCATTCATCCTTTGTGTAAGCCCGGTGACCCATGCCGGCTGCTCGTCCATCCATGTTGGCCTCTGCGTCATCCACTCCGGCGGCGCTCCCATCCAAGTTGGTGAAGCATCCATCCAAGTTGGCGGTGCATCCATCCTAGTCGGCCTCTCACTCACGCTGGCACACCAAGCAAAAGAAGAAGCAAAAGGCCGCTACTGGTAGGTAGATTTCCTAGGCGGCTCTTGGAAATACGCCGGCTGATCCGGAAAATCTCCAAAAGTCTACTCGACACCTCCAACATCCTGGAACTCATCACCACCCATCTCCTCATCACCATCCTCATCAACAGCACCAGACTCATCCTCGGGGTAGTAGGCTGGAGCTCCTAGGAGGTTGGCATGCATTGGGATAAAAGTTACCTTCCAGTTTTGTCGATCCCGGATGGAGTAATTAGCGCTCCATGGAATGACTCGTCCTCCCTTGTCTTCCCATGCCATGGAGACAAATGGTGGACCTCGGTGACGGGGACTCAAGAGTCCCCAAGTCATGAAAACCTTAAGCCCTAGAGGCCTTGAAGAAGCTGCCAACTTACAAGCCGAATAGCAAGCCCCAAATGTTTTGCTATGTGTGTAACCATCCCACCATAACCGATATTCCCCTTAGTTTTATGCTTGATCTTGCTAAGGGTAGAAACAAGAATAGTGGCACAAGCCGGAGTGACACCGGCCGCCATACAATATAGGATAAAAAGCTCATCAGCCTTGAGCTTCTGGGGAGTCTCGGTCCAGGGAAAAGTAACTCGGAGAGGATCATATGGGCAATCTTGAAGGAGAGGATAGAAATCAACTTGGCCTTCGAATCTGCAGGTTGCTAATAGTCCTCGGAACCTACTACCATAGCAATCTCCTCCCAAAACTCTCTAGCTCGAGAGCTCCTAGGAAGCGTCCCATTAAAGGTCTCACCAAAACCGAAGAAAGAACCAAACTGAGCTATGGTAAAGTGATGAGTGCGGTTCATCAAACAGAAGGAAACCGTTCGAGTCACGGCACTACGGTCAAAAGAACTCAAAAAATCCATTGTAATTTCCTCACAGGCATCCTCCCCAATGCCCACAAACTGAGTAAGTCCAGCCCTCTCAATCATCCATCTAAGATCATTCACCACATGCAAATCCTCAAACTCTTCAAGCGCAATGTACATAGGGGCAATAACGATACGTTTTTGGATTTTATCATAGGCTCTTTTGTGGTCCGAGTGGGTTATAGGGAGTCTAGGGATAAGTTGAGGAGCGGGAGGGGGTTCGGAAGAGGAGCCTTCGCCTCCTTTCTTTTTGTTTCGGTTTGATTTGCAAGTCCCAAACATTTTTAAGAAACCAAGGCCTATTCTTGGTGATACCACGCCCGTGGTTTTGTACGGTTGCCCGTGAAATTGCGCGATTTTGCTCAAAAATCCAGAAATTCCACAACAATCTCAACAACAGTAGTAACAAACTATTTCTAAGTTCAATTCCGTTCAGTTCTCCTAAAAATCTTTGAAGAAAATGAATGAATTCAACCATGGAAAGAGTTGAGAGAAAACCTAGGTTTTGGATTTGAAGAAATCCAAAATCTCGCCCGTTTGCTGAATGTTTGTGCTATTTGTTGTCACAATCCGCAATAGAATGAAGTTTGCTTCAATTTGGAGCAAAGAAGCGTGCAAAACGATCGCCGGATGAAGAATTGAAGATTGAGGGATTGGGGCATGGAAGAGAAGTGTGGAGAAGAGGGTAAGGACTTGTGGTTTGTGAAGAAGAAGAAGAACTTATATAGCCTCTTCAAAATTTCAAAAATCACGGCCCCTCTATTACTTCCACGACTGTGGAATTGTGTCCTTAGCCGTGGTTTTGCATCCTTTTCTTTGGCTTCTCTCCACCTGTTTCTCAATGGCCTAAAATAAATAAACCACGGCCGTGGTTTTTTAATTAAACTTGTGGAAATCCTTTTTTCTGCCAAAAATCCAAATTTGTCGATCCTTTGGCGTTCTTTACTTCTTTTTCGTTGTTCATCAAGCCGGGCATCCAAAGACTCAAGACATACCGGAAATATACCAACGAAAAACAAACAAAAACAACCTACATTAAACTAATCTAAGAAAATGAAAAAGATAAACAAGAACGCATTACCTTGGGTTGCCTCCAAAGAAGCGCTTTATTTTAGGTCTGTAGCTAGACCAATCATTTGTGCTTAAGTAAGGAGAATCGGTGTGACTTCCTCAGTTTGGAGTTCCGGCGAGTAATTTTCGAGTCGTTGGCCATTCACCACGAAACTTCCGCACTTCTCACCCCATACTTCAACTGCACCATGGGGAAAAACGTGTTTAATAACATAAGGTCCTGTCAAATGAGATTTAAGCTTACCAGGAAAGAGTCGAAGTCTCGAATTGAAGAGAAGAACAAGGTCACCTTTTTTGAAGTCTTTCGGAATGATGTGCTTATCATGCCAACGCTTCTCTTTCTCCTTGAAAATCTTCTAACTCATTAAGATCCAAGAGACGTTTCTCTCCCGCTTCCTTCATGCCAAAGTTCAACCACTTAACAACCCAATACGCCTTGTGTTTCAACTCCATTGGAGGATGGAAAGACTTCCCATACACAAGATTGTACGGTCTTGTGCCAATGGGAGTCTTGTATGCCGTTCTATATGCCTATAGTGCGTCATCAAGCTTTAACGCCCAATCTTTCCTTGTCCTAGACACCGTTTTCTCTAGAATTCCTTTGATATCTCTATTAGTAATCTCCACTTGTACACTTGCTTGCAGATCATAAGGGGTGGTGATTTTTTGAGATACCCCATACTTAGCTAGTCGAGCTTCAAATCGATGGGCGATGAAGTGTGATCCTCCATCACTAATGATGTTTCGGGGTGTCCCAAACCTTGGGAAAATAGTTTGATTAAAGAACTTAACAACCACCATCGCATCATTAGTTGAAGAAGCAATAGCGGTAACCCATCTTGAAATATAGTCCTCAACTAGAAGTATGTATTGGTTACCACAAGATGATGGGAATGGTCCCATGAAGTCAACTCCCCAAACATTAAAGATCTCCACTTCTTGGATGTTGTTGAGTGGCGTTTCATTCCTCCTAGATATGTTACTTGTTCTGTGACAAGCATCGCAGCAAGCAACCAAGGTTTGCACATCTTTAAATAATGTAGGCCAAAAGAATATGGATTGCAATACCTTAGCGCTAGTCTTATTAGAGCTAGCGTGTCATCCACAAGGAAGAGAATGGCAATGAGGAATGACACTTTGCATTTCGTATTCACACATGCATCTTCTAATGATGCCATCTGGACCTCCTCTCTTGAAGAGTAGAGGTTCTTTCCAATAGTACTGGCGGACATCCTTAAAGAACTTCTTTCTTTGAGTGTAGGATAGTCCAGGAGGTATTTCCTAACAAACCCAATAATTCACAAAATCAGAAAACCACGGTTCGTTACCTCTAGAAATATGATCAATGCACTCTTCCATTAGATGCAATTGTTCGTCGAATAAAGAGGCATCAATAGGTAAGTTTTCATTGGTGACATGTGGTAGACGACTTAAGTGATCCGCAACAGAATTTTCGGATCCTTTCTTGCCACGAATCTCAAGATCGAACTCTTGAAGAAGAATAATCCATCTAATCAGCCTTGGTTTTGCATCTTTCTTGGCAAGCAAATACCGAATGGTTGAATGATCCGTGTGCACAATCACCTTCGTTCCTACAAGATAAGAACAAAATTTTTTAAATGCATATACAATAGCAAGAAATTCCTTTTCCATTGTGGCGTAGTTGAGCTGAGCTTGATCTAGTGTTTTACTAGGATAATAGATGGCATGAGTGCGTCCATCTTTCTTTTGTGCAAGCACCGCTCCCACCGCTACGTCACTTGCATCACACATGACCTCAAATGGATGATTCCAATCCGGAGGCTGAATTATTGGGGCTGAGATTAAAGCTTCTTGAATCCTGTAGAAAGCATCTAAACACTTTTTCAAAAATTCAAAAACAGCATCCTTCATCAATAGATTAGTTAGGGGTTTAGAAATTTTCAAAAAGTCCTTAGTGAATCTCCTATAAAAGCCAACATGTCCTAGAAAACTCCTAATCCCCTTCACCGAAGATGGAGGAGGAAGCTTTTCTATTGTCTCAATCTTAGTCTGGTCAACTTCAATCCCTCTATTAGAGATTAAGTGTCCTAAAACAATGCCTTTCCTAACCATAAAATGAAACTTATCCCAATTTAGAACTAGGTTAGTGTCTTCACATCTTTGTAAAACAAGAGATATGTTAGCAAGACAATTATCAAATGAGGAACCATAAAAAGAAAAATCATTCATAAAAACCTCCATTATTTCCTCAATATACTCCGAGAAGATGGCATTCATACACCTTTGAAAGGTGGTTGGAGCGTTGCACAATCCGAATGGCATCCTCCTATAAGCAAACGTAACCATGGGCACGTGACTGTGGTCTTTTCTTTATCATCCGGATGAATCGGAATCTGAAAGAAACCACTATAACCATCAAGATATCAAAAATAAGAATGTTGCACTAAACTCTCAAGCATTTGATCAATGAAGGGAAGCGGGAAGTGCTCCTTCCGCGTCGCATTATTCAGCTTGTGATATTATATACACATTCTCCATCCCGTCACCGTTCTTGTTGGGAAGAGTTTGTTGTTCTTGTTAGCCACAACGGTCATTCCTCCCTTCTTTGGAATTACTTGAACTGGACTCACCCACTTTCTATCCGATATCAGAAATATGATACCTGCGTCAAGCAATTTAAGGATCTCCTTCTTCATGACCTCTTTCATGATCGAATTCGACCGTCGTTGAGGTTAACGTGAAGGCTTATAATCCTCTTCCATTAGTATCTTGTGCATTCATAAAGATGGTTTAATTCCTACAAGATCATCTATGGTGTAGCCTAAATCTTTCCTATGTTTCTTCAAAACAATCATAAGTCTACCATGCTCATCTTCACTTAAACTAGAACTAACTATAACGGAAAACGTAGAGTTAGATCCAAGAAAAGCGTACCTCAGATGTGCAGAAAGTGGCTTCAATTCCAAAGTTGTAGATGTCTTTGGTGTGTTATGACGGATTTCTGAGGTGTCCTTGGATGTCTCCAAGCGTGTGGAAGTGGTAGAAGAAGAAGCTAGAATGTTTGTAGAAAGAATGGAACCTTTATCAACATTTTTAATTTGCACGGACCACTATTACTTCCACGGCCGTGGAAAGTGTATTTTTAACCGTGATTCTTAGTGTCATTCCAGTGGTTGCTCTTGAAATGTATTTCCACGGGTGGAATTAATGAAACCACGCCCGTGGAATTAATGAAACCACGCCCGTGGAAAACACCGATGACCCATGGTTTCTGGTGTTTTCCGAACCATCTTGCAGTTCTTCTAATTCTTCAATGTGCACCTCTTCTAACTCTTCAAGGCCTTAACCTCAACGTTACATTCCTCTTCCGCTCCCTTTTCCGTGATGCTCATGGTTATAACCTTTTGTAACGGAACTTTGAACAAGATTGAACTTACTTCCTCTATAGAATCCTCTTCATCATATATGTTGTACACATCTTCTCCAAGTGCTAGTTCTTTTGTCAAAGCTGAGAGAACAAATTCAACTTTCTCTTCTCCAACGTCAAAGGACAATCTAGCGTTCTTGCAATCAACCATACAACCGGAAGTTGCAAGAAAAGGTCTCCCAAGTATGATTGGGACCGAACAATCTGCAGGAATTTCAAGCACAACAAAGTCTATAGGAATATAGAATTTACCAAGCTTAACCGGGACGTCTTCAATGATGCCAACGGGTTGAGTGATGGATCGATCCGCCATATACAACGTCATCTTCACCGGTTTAGGTTCGCCTAAACCGACTTTCTCACACAAAGCAAGTGGAATGATGCTCACACTTGCTCCCAAGTCACAAAGTGCATCATATATGACTTCTCCTACTCCTATTGGTATGCAAAATGACCCCGGATCTCACAGCTTTGGGGGCATCTTTTCCGTCATCGTTTTAATGAGTTCTGAAGACTCCGTACGCATCTTAACTTCACCAAAATCTTCAAGTTTCCTCTTGTAAGAGAGGATCTCCTTCAAGAACTTCGCATAAGCGGCCATTCCTAAAATCGCATAAAGAAAAGGTATGTTAATGTGCAGTTTACTCATGAGATCAACAAACATACCGAAATGCTTGTCTAGACGCGCTCTCGCTCTAGATTGCCGGAATGGCAAAGAAGGTTTAAAAGTTGGAAGAGGAATATAGACATATTCCTTCTCTTTTTCTTTCTCCTTCTCAATGGGAACGTCAACGAATGTGGGCAGCGGGTCGGTGGTTGTTACACCACTTCTTGTAGTAATTGCCATCACTCTCCCTTTCAGATTGTCCTCCGTTTTTCCGGGAAGCTTCCCTTGATTTGTAGGAACTTCTCCGACCTTGCTAAACACTTGATTCTCCAAAGCTTTTTGTGCTTTAGAAATCGAAGTAATGTGATTCTCCATTCCTTGTATTTTCCCCAAGATTGTTTCCATCATCGCATCAAATTTATCCTTCTCCTGCTAGTTTGAAGTAGATGAAGCTTGTCCCTGACTTTTCAAAGGTGTAGAAGAAGATGGAGATGTTAGTGCACTTTCAGCATAGGAATTGATGACATGAATTATATACCATTATAATCATGCATATTGTAGAGGTTTACCTCGATTTGCCTTGCATTTAAGGAGAACTTGTGTACCTTTTGCGTTCTATTCAATAATATTTCAGAAATAGAGGTCTACACGAGTTTTGGTTGAATTATAGGTAAATGGAGTGGATTTGAAAGCAAAAGTGGAGCAAGGAGCATCTAAGGTCATTAAGGAAGGTAAAGGAGTCTTAGAGGAGTCACAAAGGGCAAAGGAATTACGTAAAAGAAGCACAAGGAAGAGGAAGAAAACAAGCCAAAAGACGAGCATTTTCTGTTGAAGAAAATCGTGCCATTATACATATAAATCGGACGATTTTCTTCATTAGAAATCGAACGGTTTTATGTATAAATCGGCCAGCCCGATTTACTTTGTTTTTTGGCCAAATAAAAAGACGACATAAAGCCCATCAACTTTGGGCTCAAGAAGGGTTTTGCCAAACGGCCCACTAGCAAGAAACTATAGTTGGGAACCCTGGGAACGAAATCAAGGAGGCCGCAGCGGGAAATCTTTACACGTTAGTGAGATATTGAGGATTCAAGGAGAAGGATTGAAGCACTTTCGCCGGGAAGTCAATCTTGATTCTATTTGTGAGATTTCTGCATTCCATTGAAGTCTTTGTGATTTTTGAACACGATATTGAGTTTATTGAGAGATACATTGATTACATTTGAGATTGGTTTACAGATTTGAATGTTATTGAGTTTTTATTCAAGATCCGAGTTTAATTGCATTATTTCACTCAATCTTTAATTTGATTTGATTTTGAAAATGGTTTCCTAAAACCATTGTGATTCTGGGGAGAATAGTTGATGATTAAGGCTTAGATGATGATAGACTGAACTCATTCAAACATTTGGACCCTGAGAGTTTAGATTTTAACTTTGCGACAAACAGGAAAATCGCCCTGTTCTTGAGATAAATCGGACGAGTTATTTATGGTAGGTCGATTTAATACCTTGTCGAACTTTAATTGATTCAATCCTTAACCAAAGTTAACCCTGGCCTAAATCCCAACCTTGATTAACCTTTTTAACCTCTAATTGAATGTAAGAAGAGACTTCAAACTTGATTCTACATTTAATAGATTAAGATTTCAAGATTTGGGTAATAGAGAGACTCAACATCCTTTATTAAGATTTTAATTGTGCTTTCTATTCTTTATCTTGGAGAGTCATATCCTGAGGTTTTAGATAGTTAGTTTGAATATAATTCTTGTCTTTAGATCTTTCTATATTGCAGCCTCAACAACCCTTATAGAGAGAACCTTTGGACTAGACAAATAGGTTTCGGAACTTTGCCGTACGATACCTACCTTTGAACACATAATCTTTGCAATATAAACTCTGTCCTTATATCACTTAGAAGTGTCTTGAATCGAAAGCGAAATCGGATACTTGAATCCTTGGAATCATTTCCCTCTTTATTAATCACAAAAGCTTTTGCATTTTTGCAAGATAATTGAATTCGAATTTATTCTCACCAAATCCCTGAGTTCGACTCTGGAATTCTTGCCTTACTATAGCTGATCCGTACACTGCAGGTTCGCTTTGCTTTGAGTTTTGGATATAAATTTAAGACTTTGACGCACACACTTTTTGAGCGAACAAGTTTTTGGCGCCGTTGCCGGGGATTTAATCTAGGCCAAATTTGGTTTTCGGTTGTCTAGCTTGAGAGCTCTTGCTCTTGTGATTTGATTAGTCTACTTGAGTGATCTTTGCAGGTTCTTTAGGTATATGCGAAAGACTAGATCCACTAAAGATCTAGTTCCTTTCGATCCCGAATTGGAGAAAACTTTAAGAAGAAAGTTGAAGGAAAAGAAAATGGTTGAAAATAACGAGAGAAACATACAGGCTGAGTTGGATGAAACTCAACGTCAACTATAGTTGAGTGAGAAAGCTCGTGTAGATGCTGAAACGAGTCATCAATTTCAAATTGATGAACTCAGGGCTATGATATTGAACATGAATTTGGAATTGAACGAATCCAGGAAGAAGAAGAAAGTCAAGACACCGACTAAGTCCATTAGGAATGACTCATCCGATGATGAAGAACTTGACCCGGACATGCCGGCACTTGAGGAGATCGATCCACTGATTCATCCTGTTCGAAACACCCCAAAACCACGGGTTGTTACTCGCTTCCCAACTAGGGATGTGAGAGTTTCTAATGAAGGTGATAGACCCCGAACTTTGGGGCAACGGATGGACCCAATTCTGCAACCACGCCGTCTAGGTGTGGATTTCGGAGCTGAAGACATCCAGGAGTTTAGCTTCTCACCACAAGTTATCACCATGGTTCGCCAAAGTCAATATGGCGGAGCAAGTGCTGAATCTCCACATCAACACTTGCAGAATTTAGAGATTCTCATGGAGACTATGAAGCCATAGAAGGCTACTACAAGCAATTACAAGATCAAACCGTTCTTCCTTTCTTGGAAGGACAAGGCTCTAGCTTGGTACCAAACACTTCCAGCTGCAAAGTTGGCTACATGGGAGGAATTATCTTTGGAATTCCTCACCAAGTTCTTCCCACCATCCAAAACGGCGAAATTGAGAGGTAAGATAAATGCTTTTTCTATGAAACCTAACGAAAGTTTGTTTCAATCTTGGGAAAGGTTTCAAGATCTCTTGTTGGATTGCCCACACCATGGCATTTCAAAACTGGAATTATTGGAGATCTACTATAAATGATTCGATGTGGAAACACAATTCAACCTTCAATCTCTCTCTTGTGGCACATTCATGGACATGAGAGAGGATGACGCTTGGGACTTCATTGAGAAGCAAGCCCAAGTGATTGAGAAGTATTCCCACCGGAAGGTGGAACCAAATAGCCGGAATCAAGGTGATCCAGGAGCTAAATTGAACCATGCTTCTCAAACACAAATATTTTCCCTCAACAATGAGATCAAAGAGTTGAAGGAAGTAATCAAAATGAGTCTTCAAAGGACTAAGGAGCACGAAGCCAACTATATGGGAAGGGATAACGATCAAAGGAATGATTACCGGAACAAAAACCGGAATTCTAACTGGAATAACAACAATAGGAACTCCAATAGCAACAATTGGAGGTCGAATCAACAAGCACCAGGTAATCCTTACTCCCATGCTGAAAAAGCTCTAACACCTCCATCTTCATCTACTCCTTTGAAGAGCCAGGAACAGTCATCAAATAGATCGAACAAACCCGATCCCATGTTGGAAACGATCCTAGGGAAACTACAAGGATTGGAGAGCTATATAACTTTGGTTGATAAAGCTCACAAAGCTTTGGAAAGCCAAGTATTTAGCAAAGCCGGAGAGGTTCCAAGAGACCAAGGGAAACTTCCCGGGAAGACGGAAGATAACCCAAAGGGAAGGGTTATGGAAATCACTACTAGGAGCGGCGTAACAACTACCGATCCTCAACCTAAAGTAGTTGAAACCACCACCAAAGAAGGAGAGGGAAAAGAGAAGGGAGATGTCTATGTGCCTCCTCCCGCCTACAAACCACCTCTACCTTTTCCTCAATCTAGAGCGCGTGCACGCCTAGATAAACACTTCGGAAAGTTCATTGAACTTAAGAGTAAGCTGCATATTAATATACCTTTTATGAATGCAATTTTAGGTATTCCAGCTTATGGGAAATTCCTCAAGGAGATCCTCTCTAACAGGAGGAAATTAGAAGACATTGGAGAAGTCAAGATGAGTATGGAGTCATCCGAACTCATCAAGACTATGGCGGAAAATATGCCACCTAAGCTACTTGATCCAGATCCCTTTGCATACCCATCACTTTGGGAGAGGCTACTTATGATGCACTATGCGACCTTGGAGCGAGTGTGAGCATCATACCACTTGCTTTATGCCATGCAGTTGGTCTAGGAGAGCCTAGACCGGTGAAGATCACACTCTACATGGCTGATCGTTCCACCACTAAGCCAGTTGGGATATTAGAAGACATTCCTGTAAGACTTGGTAAGTTTTACATTCCTATAGATTTTGTCGTTCTTGACATTCCTGCAGATTATTCAGTTCCCATCATTCTTGGGAGACTATTTCTTGCAACATCCGGATGCATGGTGGATTGCAAGAATGGCCATCTATCCTTCAATATAGGTGAAGAGAAAGTGGAGTTCATACTCTCCTCTTTGATCAAGGAGCCAGCCTTGAGAGAAGATATCTTTGACATCTTTGATGAAGAAGAATCTAGAGAGGTAGTAAGTTTAATCTTAATGAAAGATCCTCTACAAAAGGTTCTTAGTATGAGCATCATGGAGGAAGGAGTAGAACATGATTGTGATGATGACGTGAAAGCATTAGAAGATGGTGAGGAAGAATCAGGAACAGGGTTTGAAGAGCTAAAATCGACCCAAGAAACTGTGAAAAAAATTGGTTGTCACGAATTAAATCGTTCGATTTCTGAAGAGGTAAGTCGATTTTTGACAACAGAAAAAAAAAATCGACCCACAGATCGTCCGATTTTCTTCAGGGGAGGTCGATTTATCGAAGAATTCTCCGGATCCTACAAACTTGACTGTAGTTGTTCTCAACTCTAGTGATACACCCTCCCCACCTTCAGAGGCTTCTCCCATGACATTGGAAGGTCATGAATCATCGGTCAAAGCACCTCCATCATTGGAATTAAAGCCCCTTCCTACACACCTAAGGTACGCATTCCTTGGAACTAATTCTACATATCCAGTCATAGTTAATGCGAATCTAGACGATGTTGAGCTAGAGAAGCTCATGAAGGTTTTAAGGCATCATAGGAGAGCATTAGGCTATACTATTGATGATTTGGTAGGTATAAAACCTTCCTTATGTATGCATAAAATTTTAATGGAAGAGGACTACAAACCTTCACGTCAACCTCAAAGACGGTTAAATCCGGCAATGAAGGATGTCGTGAAGAAAGAAATCCTCAAGTTACTTGATGCAAGTATCATCTTCCCTATCTCCGATAGCAAATGGGTGAGCCCAGTACAGGTAGTGTAATACCCGGAAAATTTAATTTCCGTTTAATAACCGATCAAACCAAATTCCGATCCGCTAACCTTTATTAATTTTAAATAATATTATACAAAATTAGATTCTATCATTTTATGTGACCTTAAATCACATAAAATGATAAATATGTAAACCGAAGAATATTTCCGCACAATTTAACGACCCACTTTATAGCCCATTACCTAATTAGATGAGCAGGCCCATCGAATTAGGCCCGATTTATACAAACTTCCGACCAGCCCATGACTTAACCCTAAACCCTAATTATTAACCTAATCTAATCTGACTCCCTTAATCCTATTCAACGTTAAAACACTTCTCTCTCTACCGCATCAACTCCTTCTATAAACCGATATAGCAGCAGCCTCACGTTCTCCTTCAGGACAGTACGCCATCTCGTTTTGTTCCAGCCTCGCAGCAGTCCGGTGAGATCTCGTTTCCCTTCAGCAACCCATAGCAGCAATCGGACGCAGCAGCCTTCTGCAACCAGCGATTCAACCGGAAAAGCAACCCATAGCAGCCTTCTGCTTACGACGCTGGACCCCCTCGCATCTGCGCTCAAGAGACGGCCCTCCTCCAGCGGGAACGAGACCGGAGTGGACGGTTGCTAAGCCACTGCAGACGAGCCTCCGGTAGGTACGACCTGTTGTCAACCTTCTTTTCTGTGATTAAGTTGTAACCTGCCTTACTCCGGTGCAACCCTGTGACAATCACAAGTTGACCCTGCAACACTCGGAAGCCAACATCGGATCTGCCCCCTTGTCGACCCTTTAGTGAGCCATGACTCTTGTGCTGTGGTGAGTAAACAGCCCCCTCTTCTGCATACATTGTACTGTATAGGGAGTTAGTTTGTTTGTGTGCTGAATAAGAGTAGTGTAGGTAGAGAGTAGCTGCTGATTTGGGTCAACAGAATGGGAGAAGGTCTAATGCCCTACTGCTGCACCACGTGATCCACACCCCGCTGTCCCTAAGCCACTGCTGTTGAGCCAAAGCAGCCCAGCCTTCACTGCTTATGCTCCTGTCACGAACTGCAACACAACAACAACAACAACAAGCACATTGTCACGAGAAACAGCCAGCTTGATGACCAGATTTAGGTATGCTAAACTCATTATTTTTGGCTGGTTTTCGGATATGTCATAGATGGTATTGCATAGTAAAGCGTACTAAAATTTTAGAGGAATCGGAGTTACGGTTTGAGAGTTATTGTGTTTTGTATATATGTGCTGAGTGTTGGGGAAAACAGCAAGTGATAATGTTTTGTGAGATGGTTTTGAATAAGCTCTTGATCTCCGTTGGGCTTGAATTTTGGATATGATATAGTTGACATAGGGTGGTATAACATATTAAAATTTGAGAGGAATCCAGCTAGTGGTTTAGGATTTATGAATTTTCAAAGATTGGGTCGTAAACAGTTTTTTTTTTCTGTTGTGCTGAAACTTCTCAAGTGTTGGAAAAACTGCTAGTTTTGTGATCTAGGTTTGGGTAAGTTATACGACTCCTTCATTTCTGATTTTTGGATATGTTTTAGTCGATATTGTATAGTATAACATACTAAAATTTGAGGGGAATCCAGCAAGTGGTTTGGGATTTATGATTTTTCAAAGATGAAGTCGTAAGCAGTTTTTCTGTTGTGCTGAAATTCGGTTTTGTGAGATAGTTTTCAATAGGATTTTGATCTCCTTTGCGGCTGAATTTTGGATATATTATAGATAAGATTTTATAGTAGAACGTATCAAAATTTGGGATAAATACAGCAAGTAGTTTAGGAGTTATGATTTTTCAAAGTTAAGACAATGTGATGTTTGTTAAGTGTTGTAACCAACTTTGGAAATTTTTGTAGAAGTGATGGTTGAACAGTTTTAAGAAATTCTTCATCCTAGGAGTAGATGAGATATCATAGATGATCTAGGGAATTATTTCGGAATTTTTATAAGATTATTCGAATTTTATATTTGAAGCCGAAGTTGGACCTTAACGATCTTTCCGAAAATAGGGAAATGGGTAAATTGCCAGTTTGTAACCAAACTCATCTTTAGGAGTTAGAATATGACTCTTTAGTCTCAAATAAGAGTTTAGGCATGAATTAGGGAATTTTTGGAAGTTTCGAGACCAAGGGTAAAATAGTCATTTTACCATAAATTAATACTGTAATCAATTCCGTTCTATTAAGACCTACTATCTTAGAAGTCTTGGACTTCTAATCACCTAGAAAGTGTGCTGACACACTTGCCTCCTTTGACAGGCCACTGAATTCCTACTGTACAGATCGATTTGCGAATTAGGAGTCGAGATCTGATTCAGGTAAGTCCACGGACTTACTTAGCTGGCTTCTTGCATGTGTGTGATGTGTATGAGTGGTGTTTGCTAGTTAAGATAAATAACAAAACCGGAATAGGTCGACTTTAGTATATTGTGTAATTGACCCAAGTGTATGATAACGGGTTGTGACATCATCTGCCTAGCTCTTGTGAGAGTCTAGGAGGTTCCCTGCGACCAGCCCAGTCCGGTAGACGGTCAAATGCATTAGTACCATTCCGCGTTGGTAAACGGGGACAGGGGCGAGGTTTGGGAATCCCTCGTGTCACAAAATAAGTATCATTAGTAATGACATATCACCTAATTAAAGATAATAAAAGGATTGATTGTTGCATGTTGATTGTGTATGTTGTGTGTTTGTGCTTTTACCTTTATACCTATGCATAGAATGTTAGCTAACGGTTTTATACCGCTTGTAGATGTCTTGCAGGTTAAAACAGTTGTAGAGAGATCCGAGGGAATGGTCAGCCGGGTCCACGTACTTATTTAGTTGGGGACGGGATGTCTTCTGTTCTTCTTATGTGTCTTTTTGGTACATTTGCTTTGTAAGGCTGATACATATTCTTCATGTATATATTGTTTAAAGTTTTCAAATGTTTTAAATACTTTTGTGCCTTGTTGTAAGATCCAAGTTAAATTGTTGTCAAACTAAGGTCGGGACCCATTGTGAGGTCCTAACCAGTAGCTCCCCGAGTTCTCAAAATTTGGGGTGTTACAATATGGTATCAGAGCTCTGGGTTGGCAACAATGGCACTTGAAATCTTCTGAAAGACCAAATGTATAAAATAACTAGAACCCGAAAGGGGTCTAAAATTTTCAAAACGGATTTATGTTTTCACACGCGCGCGTAGTCGGGTTGTTGGGTTAGTAGTACGTTGGACCACCATCGCTCTCCGTGGATCTCTACAACTTGGATTGATATGAGTTAGCATATGGATTTATTATGATGAGTATTAATGTATGTTATATATATGTGTATGTGTAATATGTTAGTATCCTAAAGGATATATTATATCCTTTAGTTGTGATATCTTGAAGCGATTCTCGCCTCATGATAAATCGGTAGCAGACTTGAAGAGTTTTCAACACGAGACAAAGGACTCGGACCTTGTATCAAATATTATACCCGGATGAGCGTCCTAGTAACCCTTGTTAACCATCCAAAGAACTAATAGGCGAAGAAGTAAAGATGTGGAGTTAATTTTGACCATAAGTACAATCAAATGAGGAAGAATTCCCGAGTCAACTCAAATAGAAGGAATAGAAGGTCGTACAAGGAACTCAGGCATACGAGGCCGAAAGACGGAACTAGAAGAACCATGCAAGAGACTACAAGAGTGCTGAGTAGAGATAACAATATTGGAACAGGACAAGTAGAATTGAGTACAACCAAGATTACAGAATCAAGGACATTATAATTGAGGCGGATGCCCCATAGACCATTAGGGGCAGGAGAAACCAGAAGAGACAAAGTGTCAATCCGGGGGTGAGAATCTAAGGTGCACGGAATGAAGACCTACAATTGAGTGTAAAAGTGAAAAGGCAGACCCCACAAACGTGGGGAGGTTTTGACCTCCTCGAAGATATATGAAGTTGAAAGAAGTCGCGACGCCAATATCCAAAGAATGGAGGCCTGTAGCAGGGTCAACGGAGTTTCATGAAGGCGGTATTACTACCAATACCAGTGAAGAAATGGGTACGTGAGAACGACCTTGGTGGACTCGAGAAGCGAAGCTAGCCCAAAGGAAGAGAAAGAATGGAAGATAGAACGAACTAAAGAAGTATAAAAGGATTGTGGTGAGCGACTGTTTATCTACTAGCTATGAAAATTTTGACAGATCACAATTTACACGGAAGGGAGACTTACAACTTAATGTAAGAGCGAAGGGTAGACTTCACAAGCCTGGAGACATTTTGTCTTCTTTAAAGATAAGAATTCTAAGAGGAATAACAACGCCAGTATCGAAAGAATCGAAGCCCGTAACATAGTCAATAGAGATTTGGAAGGAAATATTACAAACAACACCGATTAAGGAACCTGTGCTTGTGAGAATCGTGTGGTGTACTCAAGAGTCCAGGTAACCCCCATTTATAACAGAGCATAGGTCATCAACACAGACGGTCCCTCTAAAAGGACTATAATTGGGAGGTAATTAAAAGTCATTGGAACTACAAGACGCTTACCATCTATCGTGGAGTGTTAAGAACGACTTTTGACGTTAGGCGAATGGCACAGTGAGACTTGAGAAAGAGAGTTGTCCCAAAGGAAGCAGAAGAGTGAAAGATAAGACGAACTAAAGAAGGATAAAATGATTAATCTAGTAGGTGATGTGCACCAAAAGTTTAATATCAATAGAGGTATGGAATTGAGATAAGTCAATTATAGACTGACCGATGTCAACCAAGGACGTGCAAGTATGGTTTGGTATTGACGAGTTATGTGCCATTAAGAAGAGGTATTTGTGACTGTGGATCTATGGAGTAGCTTTACCGACGCCTTAGAGGATTTCCTCAAGTAGGCAACGCCAACCTTCTTAGATGAATTAAAGGTATAAAGAGAAACGGTTCAAGGGTTACTTCTTGGCTAGTTAAGATCAAACTCCGGTCAAGTCAGGAAGTTTGGATCCGTGGTAGAAGAATTAAGAAAGTAAGTGGAAGAAGCTGTCTTTCAATCGTTGTTTTATTTTCTTAAGGCAAGTAAAGAAGGTGCTTGGTACTTCATCCATATAAGACTCATGGTGTAATTTGAAGAAAGAGTTTTGGGGTCAATCATGTTATACTTACAGAAAAGGTCCTTAGGATTAATGAGGGACAACAGGATAAGCAAAGTAGCGCAGCGGAAACGTGGTGTGTCCTAACCCACAAAGCAAGAAGCTCAAGGATACTGATGGATGTCGTGTCGAGTTTAAGATGGTGATAGTGGGTGAAATGCTTTCTAGTTGGTAGGAACGTGAGATAGGCTATGTGGAGTGACTGAAAATTTTGTATGGAAACTTAGGTGCATTTAGAGGTAATAGAAGAAGACTGATACCCTATTATGGATCTGAGTAAAGAGTGATGGCTTTGTTATATGTTACCAGACAAGTAGTTTTGGAATTCTATACCTAACGGGTACGTTAAAGTGAGTTTTCTTGATGGATTGAGAAAAGAATTAAAGATGTAATTAAAGTATTGTGCATGGTCTGCACTAGAAAGCTGAAAGTGAGTAACTATCATTCTGAGTCAAAGATACATAAGAAAGAGAAGCGACATGAGTATACTTATAACCTAGTAACCGTGCGTAAAGAAAGCAAAATCGCGGAGTAGATTTTATGTGTAATGTTATATCGGAACGGACCGAGTTGCGCTTTGAGTTAAAGGGATACCATCGGGCTGGTAACAATGGTGGATAAAAGAGTGCACTGCTGATGGTATGTTAACAATTATTGAGTAGTTATTAACAAATACCGGTGATATGAGATCACTTTGTGTCTAATACCGTCATTTCGGACTTATTCTATTTCATTTAAGATCTTAGAAAATGTGTGAGAAGCCTAAGTTTGAGCAAACGATATATTAGAGATCTATAAATAATATAATAAAGCCAAGTGAACAAAGAGGATGACCACCAGATTTGATTTTTAGTTGTCTTGAGTATTAGACCTGAAAAGGGTAAGGGTGACGATTCCGTACCTGAGGAACATGATGACTGAGTAATATCAAAAGACAAGACCGTGTGGGTCGTGATACGAAGAGCATTGGGCACTTGGTAAGTGTTGGTGGATGTCAAAGACCTTTGGCCTGAGTGGGTAGTCAGAACCTTTTTAGAAGGCAGCAAGTGGTCATAACGAAGGGAAGAAAGTGAATAGACTATTTTTTTTTGTTGGGTCAGCAAAGGATCTGGAAGTGATTTGTGTAAGGAAAACCATTGGAAGTTTTAAAGCGGTTTAAAAGTGACTGATGGACTAGTTTTCCTCACCCTATTTGAGAGTGTATCTTCGGTTTTCCACGGAGACTAAGTTTGGGAACTGAGTTTGAGAATTTCAGTTGGAGAGATACCTACCAGACACGAGTTAGCTCATCAGATTAGAGGATCAAACAGTTGAGCCGGATGATACCGGTGAGATATCCGGTAACCACTGTAGAACGTGGTAACATACGCTTGTGAGCTAAGTACCTGAAAAGATTTAAGATTTAGTGGTTTTATGAAGATCAGATAAGGCTACCTAAGATTAGAGATAGTAAGAGACGTAACCTTTCAAAGACCCATGTAGCGATAGTTGTAACCTCGGGAGTGACGAGTTAGGGTTTGACCTTGTATGTGTGATATTGTTTGACTGCTTGTTTATTTCATGATTGAGTGTTTAGTTAGTGATGTGTTCTTTTGGTAACCGTGATGTGCGGGATACTTAGATGTGGAAACGACGAGACTTTTGTATAGCGATCAAACACACCCATTTAGTGCCTTAAAGACCGATCAGGATTTTCTTACCCTATGTTGCGGGACGAAACTTATTTTGAGGGGGATCTGATGTAACGATCGAATTTTTCGTTACGTCTTGATAGAGTTACAGGAGTTTAGAAAATAAAATTTAAAATTTAGTGAGACTAGGATGTACAAGTTTAATTTATGGAAGTCGTTTAACTAAGTACCTTGTTCTAAGTTTCGGGACGAAACTTATTTTAAGGGGGTACTGATGTAATACCCGGAAAATTTAATTTCCGTTTAATAACCGATCAAACCAAATTCCGATCCGCTAACCTTTCTTAATTTTAAATAATATTATACAAAATTAGATTCTATCATTTTATGTGACCTTAAATCACATAAAATGATAAATATGTAAACCGAAGAATATTTCCGCACAATTTAACGACCCACTTTATAGCCCATTACCTAATTAGATGAGCAGGCCCATCGAATTAGGCCCGATTTATACAAACTTCCGACCAGCCCATGACTTAACCCTAAACCCTAATTATTAACCTAATCTAATCTGACTCCCTTAATCCTATTCAACGTTAAAACACTTCTCTCTCTACCGCATCAACTCCTTCTATAAACCGATATAGCAGCAGCCTCACGTTCTCCTTCAGGACAGTACGCCATCTCGTTTTGTTCCAGCCTCGCAGCAGTCCGGTGAGATCTCGTTTCCCTTCAGCAACCCATAGCAGCAATCGGACGCAGCAGCCTTCTGCAACCAGCGATTCAACCGGAAAAGCAACCCATAGCAGCCTTCTGCTTACGACGCTGGACCCCCTCGCATCTGCGCTCAAGAGACGGCCCTCCTCCAGCGGGAACGAGACCGGAGTGGACGGTTGCTAAGCCACTGCAGACGAGCCTCCGGTAGGTACGACCTGTTGTCAACCTTCTTTTCTGTGATTAAGTTGTAACCTGCCTTACTCCGGTGCAGCCCTGTGACAATCACAAGTTGACCCTGCAACACTCGGAAGCCAACATCGGATCTGCCCCCTTGTCGACCCTTTAGTGAGCCATGACTCTTGTGCTGTGGTGAGTAAACAGCCCCCTCTTCTGCATACATTGTACTGTATAGGGAGTTAGTTTGTTTGTGTGCTGAATAAGAGTAGTGTAGGTAGAGAGTAGCTGCTGATTTGGGTCAACAGAATGGGAGAAGGTCTAATGCCCTACTGCTGCACCACGTGATCCACACCCCGCTGTCCCTAAGCCACTGCTGTTGAGCCAAAGCAGCCCAGCCTTCACTGCTTATGCTCCTGTCACGAACTGCAACACAACAACAACAACAACAAGCACATTGTCACGAGAAACAGCCAGCTTGATGACCAGATTTATGTATGCTAAACTCATTATTTTTGGCTGGTTTTCGGATATGTCATAGATGGTATTGCATAGTAAAGCGTACTAAAATTTTAGAGGAATCGGAGTTACGGTTTGAGAGTTATTGTGTTTTGTATATATGTGCTGAGTGTTGGGGAAAACAGCAAGTGATAATGTTTTGTGAGATGGTTTTGAATAAGCTCTTGATCTCCGTTGGGCTTGAATTTTGGATATGATATAGTTGACATAGGGTGGTATAACATATTAAAATTTGAGAGGAATCCAGCTAGTGGTTTAGGATTTATGAATTTTCAAAGATTGGGTCGTAAACAGTTTTTTTTTTCTGTTGTGCTGAAACTTCTCAAGTGTTGGAAAAACTGCTAGTTTTGTGATCTAGGTTTGGGTAAGTTATACGACTCCTTCATTTCTGATTTTTGGATATGTTTTAGTCGATATTGTATAGTATAACATACTAAAATTTGAGGGGAATCCAGCAAGTGGTTTGGGATTTATGATTTTTCAAAGATGAAGTCGTAAGCAGTTTTTCTGTTGTGCTGAAATTCGGTTTTGTGAGATAGTTTTCAATAGGATTTTGATCTCCTTTGCGGCTGAATTTTGGATATATTATAGATAAGATTTTATAGTAGAACGTATCAAAATTTGGGATAAATACAGCAAGTAGTTTAGGAGTTATGATTTTTCAAAGTTAAGACAATGTGATGTTTGTTAAGTGTTGTAACCAACTTTGGAAATTTTTGTAGAAGTGATGGTTGAACAGTTTTAAGAAATTCTTCATCCTAGGAGTAGATGAGATATCATATATGATCTAGGGAATTATTTCGGAATTTTTATAAGATTATTCGAATTTTATATTTGAAGCCGAAGTTGGACCTTAACGATCTTTCCGAAAATAGGGAAATGGGTAAATTGCCAGTTTGTAACCAAACTCATCTTTAGGAGTTAGAATATGACTCTTTAGTCTCAAATAAGAGTTTAGGCATGAATTAGGGAATTTTTGGAAGTTTCGAGACCAAGGGTAAAATAGTCATTTTACCATAAATTAATACTGTAATCAATTCCGTTCTATTAAGACCTACTATCTTAGAAGTCTTGGACTTCTAATCACCTAGAAAGTGTGCTGACACACTTGCCTCCTTTGACAGGCCACTGAATTCCTACTGTACAGATCGATTTGCGAATTAGGAGTCGAGATCTGATTCAGGTAAGTCCACGGACTTACTTAGCTGGCTTCTTGCATGTGTGTGATGTGTATGAGTGGTGTTTGCTAGTTAAGATAAATAACAAAACCGGAATAGGTCGACTTTAGTATATTGTGTAATTGACCCAAGTGTATGATAACGGGTTGTGACATCATCTGCCTAGCTCTTGTGAGAGTCTAGGAGGTTCCCTGCGACCAGCCCAGTCCGGTAGACGGTCAAATGCATTAGTACCATTCCGCGTTGGTAAACGGGGACAGGGGCGAGGTTTGGGAATCCCTCGTGTCACAAAATAAGTATCATTAGTAATGACATATCACCTAATTAAAGATAATAAAAGGATTGATTGTTGCATGTTGATTGTGTATGTTGTGTGTTTGTGCTTTTACCTTTATACCTATGCATAGAATGTTAGCTAACGGTTTTATACCGCTTGTAGATGTCTTGCAGGTTAAAACAGTTGTAGAGAGATCCGAGGGAATGGTCAGCCGGGTCCACGTACTTATTTAGTTGGGGACGGGATGTCTTCTGTTCTTCTTATGTGTCTTTTTGGTACATTTGCTTTGTAAGGCTGATACATATTCTTCATGTATATATTGTTTAAAGTTTTCAAATGTTTTAAATACTTTTGTGCCTTGTTGTAAGATCCAAGTTAAATTGTTGTCAAACTAAGGTCGGGACCCATTGTGAGGTCCTAACCAGTAGCTCCCCGAGTTCTCAAAATTTGGGGTGTTACAATATGGTATCAGAGCTCTGGGTTGGCAACAATGGCACTTGAAATCTTCTGAAAGACCAAATGTATAAAATAACTAGAACCCGAAAGGGGTCTAAAATTTTCAAAACGGATTTATGTTTTCACACGCGCGCATAGTCGGGTTGTTGGGTTAGTAGTACGTTGGACCACCATCGCTCTCCGTGGATCTCTACAACTTGGATTGATATGAGTTAGCATATGGATTTATTATGATGAGTATTAATGTATGTTATATATATGTGTATGTGTAATATGTTAGTATCCTAAAGGATATATTATATCCTTTAGTTGTGATATCTTGAAGCGATTCTCGCCTCATGATAAATCGGTAGCAGACTTGAAGAGTTTTCAACACGAGACAAAGGACTCGGACCTTGTATCAAATATTATACCCGGATGAGCGTCCTAGTAACCCTTGTTAACCATCCAAAGAACTAATAGGCGAAGAAGTAAAGATGTGGAGTTAATTTTGACCATAAGTACAATCAAATGAGGAAGAATTCCCGAGTCAACTCAAATAGAAGGAATAGAAGGTCGTACAAGGAACTCAGGCATACGAGGCCGAAAGACGGAACTAGAAGAACCATGCAAGAGACTACAAGAGTGCTGAGTAGAGATAACAATATTGGAACAGGACAAGTAGAATTGAGTACAACCAAGATTACAGAATCAAGGACATTATAATTGAGGCGGATGCCCCATAGACCATTAGGGGCAGGAGAAACCAGAAGAGACAAAGTGTCAATCCGGGGGTGAGAATCTAAGGTGCACGGAATGAAGACCTACAATTGAGTGTAAAAGTGAAAAGGCAGACCCCACAAACGTGGGGAGGTTTTGACCTCCTCGAAGATATATGAAGTTGAAAGAAGTCGCGACGCCAATATCCAAAGAATGGAGGCCTGTAGCAGGGTCAACGGAGTTTCATGAAGGCGGTATTACTACCAATACCAGTGAAGAAATGGGTACGTGAGAACGACCTTGGTGGACTCGAGAAGCGAAGCTAGCCCAAAGGAAGAGAAAGAATGGAAGATAGAACGAACTAAAGAAGTATAAAAGGATTGTGGTGAGCGACTGTTTATCTACTAGCTATGAAAATTTTGACAGATCACAATTTACACGGAAGGGAGACTTACAACTTAATGTAAGAGCGAAGGGTAGACTTCACAAGCCTGGAGACATTTTGTCTTCTTTAAAGATAAGAATTCTAAGAGGAATAACAACGCCAGTATCGAAAGAATCGAAGCCCGTAACATAGTCAATAGAGATTTGGAAGGAAATATTACAAACAACACCGATTAAGGAACCTGTGCTTGTGAGAATCGTGTGGTGTACTCAAGAGTCCAGGTAACCCCCATTTATAACAGAGCATAGGTCATCAACACAGACGGTCCCTCTAAAAGGACTATAATTGGGAGGTAATTAAAAGTCATTGGAACTACAAGACGCTTACCATCTATCGTGGAGTGTTAAGAACGACTTTTGACGTTAGGCGAATGGCACAGTGAGACTTGAGAAAGAGAGTTGTCCCAAAGGAAGCAGAAGAGTGAAAGATAAGACGAACTAAAGAAGGATAAAATGATTAATCTAGTAGGTGATGTGCACCAAAAGTTTAATATCAATAGAGGTATGGAATTGAGATAAGTCAATTATAGACTGACCGATGTCAACCAAGGACGTGCAAGTATGGTTTGGTATTGACGAGTTATGTGCCATTAAGAAGAGGTATTTGTGACTGTGGATCTATGGAGTAGCTTTACCGACGCCTTAGAGGATTTCCTCAAGTAGGCAACGCCAACCTTCTTAGATGAATTAAAGGTATAAAGAGAAACGGTTCAAGGGTTACTTCTTGGCTAGTTAAGATCAAACTCCGGTCAAGTCAGGAAGTTTGGATCCGTGGTAGAAGAATTAAGAAAGTAAGTGGAAGAAGCTGTCTTTCAATCGTTGTTTTATTTTCTTAAGGCAAGTAAAGAAGGTGCTTGGTACTTCATCCATATAAGACTCATGGTGTAATTTGAAGAAAGAGTTTTGGGGTCAATCATGTTATACTTACAGAAAAGGTCCTTAGGATTAATGAGGGACAACAGGATAAGCAAAGTAGCGCAGCGGAAACGTGGTGTGTCCTAACCCACAAAGCAAGAAGCTCAAGGATACTGATGGATGTCGTGTCGAGTTTAAGATGGTGATAGTGGGTGAAATGCTTTCTAGTTGGTAGGAACGTGAGATAGGCTATGTGGAGTGACTGAAAATTTTGTATGGAAACTTAGGTGCATTTAGAGGTAATAGAAGAAGACTGATACCCTATTATGGATCTGAGTAAAGAGTGATGGCTTTGTTATATGTTACCAAACAAGTAGTTTTGGAATTCTATACCTAACGGGTACGTTAAAGTGAGTTTTCTTGATGGATTGAGAAAAGAATTAAAGATGTAATTAAAGTATTGTGCATGGTCTGCACTAGAAAGCTGAAAGTGAGTAACTATCATTCTGAGTCAAAGATACATAAGAAAGAGAAGCGACATGAGTATACTTATAACCTAGTAACCGTGCGTAAAGAAAGCAAAATCGCGGAGTAGATTTTATGTGTAATGTTATATCGGAACGGACCGAGTTGCGCTTTGAGTTAAAGGGATACCATCGGGCTGGTAACAATGGTGGATAAAAGAGTGCACTGCTGATGGTATGTTAACAATTATTGAGTAGTTATTAACAAATACCGGTGATATGAGATCACTTTGTGTCTAATACCGTCATTTCGGACTTATTCTATTTCATTTAAGATCTTAGAAAATGTGTGAGAAGCCTAAGTTTGAGCAAACGATATATTAGAGATCTATAAATAATATAATAAAGCCAAGTGAACAAAGAGGATGACCACCAGATTTGATTTTTAGTTGTCTTGAGTATTAGACCTGAAAAGGGTAAGGGTGACGATTCCGTACTTGAGGAACATGATGACTGAGTAATATCAAAAGACAAGACCGTGTGGGTCGTGATACGAAGAGCATTGGGCACTTGGTAAGTGTTGGTGGATGTCAAAGACCTTTGGCCTGAGTGGGTAGTCAGAACCTTTTTAGAAGGCAGCAAGTGGTCATAACGAAGGGAAGAAAGTGAATAGACTATTTTTTTTTGTTGGGTCAGCAAAGGATCTGGAAGTGATTTGTGTAAGGAAAACCATTGGAAGTTTTAAAGCGGTTTAAAAGTGACTGATGGACTAGTTTTCCTCACCCTATTTGAGAGTGTATCTTCGGTTTTCCACGGAGACTAAGTTTGGGAACTGAGTTTGAGAATTTCAGTTGGAGAGATACCTACCAGACACGAGTTAGCTCATCAGATTAGAGGATCAAACAGTTGAGCCGGATGATACCGGTGAGATATCCGGTAACCACTGTAGAACGTGGTAACATACGCTTGTGAGCTAAGTACCTGAAAAGATTTAAGATTTAGTGGTTTTATGAAGATCAGATAAGGCTACCTAAGATTAGAGATAGTAAGAGACGTAACCTTTCAAAGACCCATGTAGCGATAGTTGTAACCTCGGGAGTGACGAGTTAGGGTTTGACCTTGTATGTGTGATATTGTTTGACTGCTTGTTTATTTCATGATTGAGTGTTTAGTTAGTGATGTGTTCTTTTGGTAACCGTGATGTGCGGGATACTTAGATGTGGAAACGACGAGACTTTTGTATAGCGATCAAACACACCCATTTAGTGCCTTAAAGACCGATCAGGATTTTCTTACCCTATGTTGCGGGACGAAACTTATTTTGAGGGGGATCTGATGTAACGATCGAATTTTTCGTTACGTCTTGATAGAGTTACAGGAGTTTAGAAAATAAAATTTAAAATTTAGTGAGACTAGGATGTACAAGTTTAATTTATGGAAGTCGTTTAACTAAGTACCTTGTTCTAAGTTTCGGGACGAAACTTATTTTAAGGGGGTACTGATGTAATACCCGGAAAATTTAATTTCCGTTTAATAACCGATCAAACCAAATTCCGATCCGCTAACCTTTCTTAATTTTAAATAATATTATACAAAATTAGATTCTATCATTTTATGTGACCTTAAATCACATAAAATGATAAATATGTAAACCGAAGAATATTTCCGCACAATTTAACGACCCACTTTATAGCCCATTACCTAATTAGATGAGCAGGCCCATCGAATTAGGCCCGATTTATACAAACTTCCGACCAGCCCATGACTTAACCCTAAACCCTAATTATTAACCTAATCTAATCTGACTCCCTTAATCCTATTCAACGTTAAAACACTTCTCTCTCTACCGCATCAACTCCTTCTATAAACCGATATAGCAGCAGCCTCACGTTCTCCTTCAGGACAGTACGCCATCTCGTTTTGTTCCAGCCTCGCAGCAGTCCGGTGAGATCTCGTTTCCCTTCAGCAACCCATAGCAGCAATCGGACGCAGCAGCCTTCTGCAACCAGCGATTCAACCGGAAAAGCAACCCATAGCAGCCTTCTGCTTACGACGCTGGACCCCCTCGCATCTGCGCTCAAGAGACGGCCCTCCTCCAGCGGGAACGAGACCGGAGTGGACGGTTGCTAAGCCACTGCAGACGAGCCTCCGGTAGGTACGACCTGTTGTCAACCTTCTTTTCTGTGATTAAGTTGTAACCTGCCTTACTCCGGTGCAACCCTGTGACAATCACAAGTTGACCCTGCAACACTCGGAAGCCAACATCGGATCTGCCCCCTTGTCGACCCTTTAGTGAGCCATGACTCTTGTGCTGTGGTGAGTAAACAGCCCCCTCTTCTGCATACATTGTACTGTATAGGGAGTTAGTTTGTTTGTGTGCTGAATAAGAGTAGTGTAGGTAGAGAGTAGCTGCTGATTTGGGTCAACAGAATGGGAGAAGGTCTAATGCCCTACTGCTGCACCACGTGATCCACACCCCGCTGTCCCTAAGCCACTGCTGTTGAGCCAAAGCAGCCCAGCCTTCACTGCTTATGCTCCTGTCACGAACTGCAACACAACAACAACAACAACAAGCACATTGTCACGAGAAACAGCCAGCTTGATGACCAGATTTAGGTATGCTAAACTCATTATTTTTGGCTGGTTTTCGGATATGTCATAGATGGTATTGCATAGTAAAGCGTACTAAAATTTTAGAGGAATCGGAGTTACGGTTTGAGAGTTATTGTGTTTTGTATATATGTGCTGAGTGTTGGGGAAAACAGCAAGTGATAATGTTTTGTGAGATGGTTTTGAATAAGCTCTTGATCTCCGTTGGGCTTGAATTTTGGATATGATATAGTTGACATAGGGTGGTATAACATATTAAAATTTGAGAGGAATCCAGCTAGTGGTTTAGGATTTATGAATTTTCAAAGATTGGGTCGTAAACAGTTTTTTTTTTCTGTTGTGCTGAAACTTCTCAAGTGTTGGAAAAACTGCTAGTTTTGTGATCTAGGTTTGGGTAAGTTATACGACTCCTTCATTTCTGATTTTTGGATATATTTTAGTCGATATTGTATAGTATAACATACTAAAATTTGAGGGGAATCCAGCAAGTGGTTTGGGATTTATGATTTTTCAAAGATGAAGTCGTAAGCAGTTTTTCTGTTGTGCTGAAATTCGGTTTTGTGAGATAGTTTTCAATAGGATTTTGATCTCCTTTGCGGCTGAATTTTGGATATATTATAGATAAGATTTTATAGTAGAACGTATCAAAATTTGGGATAAATACAGCAAGTAGTTTAGGAGTTATGATTTTTCAAAGTTAAGACAATGTGATGTTTGTTAAGTGTTGTAACCAACTTTGGAAATTTTTGTAGAAGTGATGGTTGAACAGTTTTAAGAAATTCTTCATCCTAGGAGTAGATGAGATATCATAGATGATCTAGGGAATTATTTCGAAATTTTTATAAGATTATTCGAATTTTATATTTGAAGCCGAAGTTGGACCTTAACGATCTTTCCGAAAATAGGGAAATGGGTAAATTGCCAGTTTGTAACCAAACTCATCTTTAGGAGTTAGAATATGACTCTTTAGTCTCAAATAAGAGTTTAGGCATGAATTAGGGAATTTTTGGAAGTTTCGAGACCAAGGGTAAAATAGTCATTTTACCATAAATTAATACTGTAATCAATTCCGTTCTATTAAGACCTACTATCTTAGAAGTCTTGGACTTCTAATCACCTAGAAAGTGTGCCGACACACTTGCCTCCTTTGACAGGCCACTGAATTCCTACTGTACAGATCGATTTGCGAATTAGGAGTCGAGATCTGATTCAGGTAAGTCCACGGACTTACTTAGCTGGCTTCTTGCATGTGTGTGATGTGTATGAGTGGTGTTTGCTAGTTAAGATAAATAACAAAACCGGAATAGGTCGACTTTAGTATATTGTGTAATTGACCCAAGTGTATGATAACGGGTTGTGACATCATCAGCCTAGCTCTTGTGAGAGTCTAGGAGGTTCCCTGCGACCAGCCCAGTCCGGTAGACGGTCAAATGCATTAGTACCATTCCGCGTTGGTAAACGGGGACAGGGGCGAGGTTTGGGAATCCCTCGTGTCACAAAATAAGTATCATTAGTAATGACATATCACCTAATTAAAGATAATAAAAGGATTGATTGTTGCATGTTGATTGTGTATGTTGTGTGTTTGTGCTTTTACCTTTATACCTATGCATAGAATGTTAGCTAACGGTTTTATACCGCTTGTAGATGTCTTGCAGGTTAAAACAGTTGTAGAGAGATCCGAGGGAATGGTCAGCCGGGTCCACGTACTTATTTAGTTGGGGACGGGATGTCTTCTGTTCTTCTTATGTGTCTTTTTGGTACATTTGCTTTGTAAGGCTGATACATATTCTTCATGTATATATTGTTTAAAGTTTTCAAATGTTTTAAATACTTTTGTGCCTTGTTGTAAGATCCAAGTTAAATTGTTGTCAAACTAAGGTCGGGACCCATTGTGAGGTCCTAACCAGTAGCTCCCCGAGTTCTCAAAATTTGGGGTGTTACAGGTAGTACCAAAGAAAGGAGGCATTACCGTTGTTGCCAACAAAAACAACGAACTTATTCCCACAAGGACAGTTACGGGGTGGCGAATGTGCATCGACTACCGTAAGCTGAACGTGGCTACTAGGAAGGACCACTTTCCCCTTCCTTTTATTGATCAAATGTTGGAAAGGTTAGCCAACACTCTTACTTTTGTTATCTAGATGGATATAGCGGTTTCTTTCAGATTCCCATTCACCCGGATGATCAAGAGAAGACGACTTTCACATGCCCTTGGGGTACATTCGCCTGTAGAAGAATGTCATTCGGTCTATGCAACGCCCCAACAACCTTTCAAAGGTGTATGATGGCAATCTTCTCCGAATACGTAGAGAACATCATGGAAGTCTTTATGGACGACTTTTCGGTATACAGTTCTTCCTTTGATAATTGTCTCTCTAACCTTTCATTAGTTCTTAAGAGATGTGAGGATACTAACTTAGTTTTAAACTGGGAAAAGTGTCACTTCATGGTCACTGAAGGGATTGTGTTAGGTCATCTAGTATCACAAAGAGGAATAGAGGTTGATAGAGCTAAATAGAAACTATTGAAAAGCTTCCTCCTCCATCTTCTGTAAAAGGAATAAGAACCATCTTAGGACATGCAGGCTTCTATAGGAGATTCATAAAGGATTTTTCTAAGATTTCAAAACCCTTGACTAATCTTTTAATGAAAGACGCAACTTTCGAATTTTCGAAGGATTGTTTAGATGCTTTTTGTAGGATCAAAGAAGCTTTGATTTCAGCACCAATCATCCAACCACCCGATTGGACTCTTCCTTTCGAGGTTATGTGCGATGCAAGTGATGTCGCTATAGGAGCCATACTTGGACAGAAGAAAGATGGTCGCACTCATGCCATCTACTATGCTAGCAAGATGCTAGACGAGGCTCAATACAACTATGCTACCACGGAAAAGGAACTCTTAGCTGTAGTTTACGCTTTTGAAAAGTTTCGTTTCTATCTTGTAGGTGCAAAAGTGATTGTCTACACAGATCATTCAGCAATACGCTACTTATTCACGAAGAAGGATGTGAAGCCAAGGCTTCTAAGATGGATCTTACTCTTACAAGAGTTTGATTTGGAAATTCGTGATAAGAAAGGGTCGGAAAACTCCGTTGCTGACCATCTAAGTCGTCTTCCACACCTCACCGACGAGACGGATGAACTCCCTATAGACGACTCATTCCCTGACGAGCAACTACATGAGATTGAAGAGTGTCTTCAACACATCTCAAAAGGTAATGATCCATGGTTTGCTGACATTGTAAATTACCTTGTTTGTCAGGAGATTCCTACCGGACTTTCGTATGCTCAAAGGAAGAAGTTCTTTAAGGACGTCCGACACTTCTATTGGAATGAACATCTTCTATTCAAAAGAGGTCCCGATGGCATATACAGGAGATGTATTCCAAAAGATGAGGTGGAAAGTGTCATCCGCCATTGCCATTCCCTTCCATGTGGAGGACATGCTAGTTCCCACAAGACTTGTGCTAAGGTACTTCGTTCCGGTTTCTTTTGGCCTACACTATTCAAAGATGTGCAAAAATATGTTGTTGCTTGTGATGCTTGTCAAAGGACAGGTAATATATCTAGAAGGAACGAGATGCCTTTCAACAACATACAAGAAGTAGAGATCTTCGATGTATGGGGTGTAGACTTTATGGGACCTTTCCCATCTTCTTGCGGAAACCAATATATACTTGTCCCCGTAGACTATGTCTCAAGATGGGTTGAAACAATTGCTTCTCCTACTAATGATGCAATGGTAGTGGTGAAGTTCTTCAATAGAAAGATTTTCCCAAGGTTCGGAACTCCCCGAACCATCATTAGTGACGGAGGAATGCATTTCACAGCCCGTCGATTTGAGACTCTATTGGCTAAGTATGGGGTGACCCATAAGATAGCTACGTCATATCATCCGCAAACTAGCGGACAAGTTGAGATATCCAATAGAGAGATCAAGGGAATTTTAGAGAAAACTGTCTCTAAAACAAGGAAGGATTGGTCAATGAAGCTTGACGATGCATTGTGGGTGTACAAAACCGCCTTTAAGACACCAATAGGTACGACTCCCTATAATCTCGTTTATGGTAAATCTTGTCATCTTCCTGTAGAGCTAGAGCATAAAGCATATTGGACAATCAAGTGGCTCAACTTTGACATGAAAGAAGCTGGAGAGAAGCGGCTCTTAGACATCAACGAGCCGGATGAGATCCGGCTAAATGCGTATGAGAACGCAAAGATCTACAAGGAAAGGACGAAGCGTTGGCATGATAAGCATATCATTCCAAAATATCTGAAAGAGGGAGATCAAGTCCTTCTATTCAACTCGAGGCTTCGTCTATTCCTAGGGAAGCTTAAATCCCGTTGGACAGGACCTTATGTAATTAAACAAGTTTTCCCCCATGGTGCAGTGGAAGTATGGGGTGAACAAAGCGGAAATTTCAAAGTTAATGGCCAACGGTTGAAGAAATACACACCGGAAGCTCCGGTCGAGGAGATAGCTCCTATCCTCCTCCATTGAACACAAATCATACACCGTCCAGCTAAAGATGATAAACCAAGCGCTTCTTGGGAGGCAACCCAAGATAGTATAGTTTTTCCCCTCCTTTCATCACTTAGTTAGATTAGATTAGTTGCTTTGTTTCTTTATTTTCGCTTTTTGTTTGTTCCTCGATGCACTCTTGGTTTGTCGTGTCATTAATCGCAGGAAATTAGGTCCAATTTGAGAGATCCATGGAGTAAGGGAACATAAATTAGTTCAAATCTCAATTTCCAAGAGGAACAAGGAAGGAAATCGAGGTACACAAAGTAAATCGTTCGATTCAGGAACAGAACATGTCGATTTTTGACAACAGAAAGAAAAATCGACCCAGAGATCGACCTACCCTATTAAATCATCCGATTTTCCTTGCGTTCAGAGAAAATGAATGAAAAATCGCCCCGACGATTAAATCGACCACTAAGATCGTCTGATTTTCTTCATAAATTCTCAAGCCTATATAAAGACACAAACACTCGATTCCCTCATTCCAAAACACCTCCACTCTCGATTTCTCTCTCTTAAAAGCTCCGAAAATCGCCCACCCCCTAAATTCCTCATTCCTTAATCGTTTTGAACGATTCTTGGCTCCAAACTGAAGCATTTTCAACAACGAACAAGGATCTAGCAACAACAAACTCGGCAATCGACTCTTCCATCCGGAATTCAGGTTTTTCATTCCGAAACCAAAGTTTCTCATTCGAATTTGAATCTTGCTTAGAAAGTGTTTGTTTGCTGAGAATGATTGAGGGGTTTGCTTAGGAATTACTATAGGAGACTGTGTGTGGTAATTGTTGAGTCAGAACTTTACAGAATTGTGAGAATCGTAGAAATCGATAGAAAAATCGACCTTACCCAGAAAAATTGGACGATTTTTGTGAAGAACATTCCGATTTGTTGCTGCAGAAATGGATATTGTGAAGAGAATAACTAGAAATACGGGGAAGAAGAAGGGATCTTCTTCCAAAGCCCCTCCCCCACCTCCACCACCCTCTCAAAACATTCCCAAACTTCCACCTCCCGCATCCAAACACAAGAAACGATATGAACGTATCTTAGATCGCCCATTCACCACTCCTAGATACATTGTGCTAGACGACTTAGACCCCTTGTTTGTTCGAGAGGATGTAGACATGATGTTAGATAAAGCTGGGCTGAGTCAGTTTGCTATGATAAGAGAAGATGCTTACACCGAGATCACCTTAGTTTCTCATGTTCATCTTCATTTAAATTGGAACTAACAATAACGGGAAAAGTAGAATTAGTTCCAACAAATGCATACTGAAGATGTGTGGGAAGTGACTTCAATTCCATAGCTATTGATGCCTTTGATGAGTCTTGAGGAGTGTCCGACGCTTCCTTAGAAGTCTCTAAGGGTGTAGGAGTGATTGAAGAAGACTCAAGAGCATTTGTAGAAAGAACGGAATTGTTCTCAAAAATTCCCAAAATTACGGCACCACTGTTACTTCCACGGCCGTGGTTTAGGGTGTGGATTTTTCTGTTTTGCTCAAAATAGCAGTTTACGGCCAGTTTTGGTGAAACCACGGCCGTGGAATAGCACGACTGACCGTGATTTCTCACATTTTCTGAGCCATCGTATAATTTCTCAAACTCTTCCTCTTGTACTTCCTTTAGTTCTTCCAAGACTTTAATCTCAGCATTGCAATCCTCTTCCTCTCCCTTTTCCATGATGCTCATGGTTATGACCTTTTGCAATGGATCTTTGAATAAGATAGAGCTCATTTCTTCTCTAGACGCCTCTTCGTCATAGATGTTTAACATATCCTCTCCGAGTGCTTGCTCTTTCACCAAAGTTGAGAGAACAAACTCAACCTTCTCTTCTCCCATGTCAAAGGCTAGTCCAGCATTCTTGCAATCCACCATACAACCGGAGGTTGCAAGAAACGATCTTCCGAGTATGATCGGGACCGGATATCTGCTGTAATGTCAATCACAACAAAGGCTATTGGAATATAGAACTTACCGAGCTTGATTGGGACATCTTCAATGATACCGACGGGACGAGTTATGGATAGATCCGCCATGTACAACGTCATCTTCACCGGTTTTGGTTCACCAAAACCGACCTTCCTACACAAATCAAGCGGGATCATGCTTACGCTTGCTCCTAAGTCACAAAGAGCATCGTATGTGACTTCTCCAACTCCAATTGGAATACAAAATGACCCCGGATCTCTCAGCTTTGGGGGCATCTTTTCTGTCATTGTTTTAATGAGCTCCGAAGATTCGGAACTCATCTTGACTTATCCAAAGTCTTCTAGCTTCCTCTTGTTAGAGAGGAGGTCTTTCAAGAACTTCCCGTAAGCGGTCATACCTACAATTGCATCAATGAAAGGTATGTTAATATGCAGTTTGCTCTTTAGTTCAATGAACTTACCGAATTGCTTGTCTAGACGCGCTCTTGCTCTAGATTGCGGGAATGATAGAGGAGGTTTGTAAGCTGGAGGAGGAACATAGACATCTTCCTTCTCCTTCCCTTTTTCTTTCTCCTTCTCGATTGTAACTTCTACAAACTTAGGCTGCAGGTCGGTAGTTGTCACACCGCTCCTAGTTGTGATAGCCATCACCCTTTCCTTTGGGTTATCTTCCGTCTTTCCGGGAAGCTTTCCTTGATCTCTAGGAACTTCTCCAGCTTTTCTGAATACTTGGTTTTCCAAATCTTTGTGTGCTTTATCAACCGAAGTTATGTAGCTCTCCAAACCTTGTAGCTTTCCTAAGATTATTGATAACACGATTTATGACTTAGGATTAGACACTTATTTAGATAGATTTTTCACTCATTCATGCATGGTTTAGCACTAGTTCACGACGTTTGCACTCAATTCACGTATTTTGTCGAGATAGACGTCTACACGGACTTTTGCATTGCTTTGTAGGTATTTTGGGAGAGTTAGGAGCTTAATCGATACGTTTGAGGATCGTTCATCAAGATGACACACCCTCGGACTCATTAGGATGCAAGCTAGAGGCTAAGGAAGACCCATGGGACCTTGTTGGTGCAAGCCATGCACCAAATCGTGACTCAATGATCCAAAGCAAGCTGAGGCACCCAAACCACGGTCACTGGAAGAACCACGGCCGTGGAAACCAACCGTGGTTTTTGCTAGACGGTTGAGACAGTTGTGCCACGATCTCATGGCCAACTCTTGCAAAGTTGTGTATAAAAAGTGGTCCTACAAGGTTGAGAGGGGGATCAATTTTCAGAATCAAAATCTATATTCTCTCTAACACTCTCAACAAGAAGATTCTCTCAAGGAGGGAGCTACCATTGGAGGAGGATAAAAAGCTCCATTGGAGAAGAAGAGAAGAACACACCATTGCTAGTCTTTGATAGGTTTTGTAGTGAAGATTTTCGGAATCGTTCTCTAGGGTTGTAAGAATCGATTAAACCTTCTTTTGAAGGGTTGTGAGTCTTTCTAATCTCATTTTCAGCTTGGTTTTTATTGCTTCACTTGGTCTCTCTTTCTCTTCATTATCTTGCAAATGGATGCCATGATTTTATGTTTGATGATTTCGATTGTGATGATGTATGTTGTTGGCTAGATAGATGTGATTCTAGGGTAAGGAAAAGAGGGTTATGGCTAGGACTATGATAGGATGGACTTAGACTTGCCCTTGGATGATTCATATTGCTAGAACAAAGTCACTGCTGTAGTCCACGGTTTGTTCTTGCCAGTCCACGGCCGTGGAAGTGGTAGAACACCCCGTGGTTTGCCTGGTTCGTTTGATTTGATGGATCTAAGTTCTAGAATGTTAAAATGTTGAAATCCTAGTGTTTGTTGAGTTAAATCTATCGTAGGGCGACCTAGTGTTAGTAACTAAGTGTTAGAAGAGACCTACCCGGTGATTCTTGCTCTTAGATTTCAAAGATGACAAACTCTAGGTAGTGGTGAGCCTCGCAAGCCGCCATTGGACTAAGTGTGCTAGGATAGTTGTTAAGGACTTACCCTTCCGAGACCTACCCGGTGAGGATAGGTTAGATTCCTAGGTAACAATCCGGTTTGTGTAGAATTCAATTCCTTAGGCTCTTAGAGACTTACCCGGTGATGAGACCTTAGGTACGGATTAGTGGACCATGAGACCTACCCGGTGAATGATCCCAATCTAGAAACACTCACTCCCGACATATCATAGTTAATCCAAGGAATGATTAGATAGCTTGATTCCTATGCCATGACCGGAATTTCCAACCCCTAGAATCCGCTTTTCTCTCTTTGATTGTCCATCTCTTGTTTGCTTTTTATTCGTGTTGTTAGCTTAGTTGTTTGTTGATCCCGCATGATTTGTGATATTTGATTGATCACCTTAAAACCATACCAAAAACATTGAGATTTTCATTTCTTTATTTCTTTCTCTTTTCTTAACCTAGATCTTCACTAAACTTAGTCACTAATCGATTCAATCTCACCTCAGTCTTTGTGTTCGACCTCAGAATACTATCCCTACTACAAACGTCCCGTACATTGCGGGTTCGCTAGGATTTAGGAGAAATATAACGAGTTATAAATTTAAGGCTTATTGCGTGCACACGTTCTTAGCGTAACAAGTATTTGGCGCCGTTGCCGGGGACTAGGTCTAGATTGAGTCGTTATTTGTGATTGTTTATAGTGTAGATCTTTCTTGTTGCTTTTGATCTCTTTTGGTGTGTGTCTTTGCTTTTCAGGACATCTCTATTCTTTAGGTGTATGTGAAGATCTCGTGGCAAGGATTTAGCTCCATTCGATCCCGAACCGGAGAAAACCCTTAGATCTAGATCCAAGAGCATTATAAAGGGAAAAGAGATGGTCGGAAGAGATCTCCAAGCTGAGTTGGATGAGGCTTTAGAGCAAATTAGGATAAGGGATGAAGTTTTGGAGAATGAAAGGAGACTTGCCAATGAGAGGCAAAAGGCAACTAGGAGGGAGATTGAAGAGATTAGGCAAGCACTTGTCCAAGTTGAGCTTAATCGTCAACAACCTCCACCTCCACCACAACCGCAGCCGGCGGCGGTTAATATACGTGTTGTGCCCATTGCCATTGGAGAGCCACAAACGTTAGGGCAATGTATGGATCCGGCACAAAGAGCACACCGTCCGGGTGTGAACTTAGGAGATCCCGCAGCCCATGATTACGAACTCCGCCCTCATGTTCTACAAATGATCCGGCATAATCAATTTGGAGGGATGGAAGGAGAGTCTCCTCATCAACACTTGATGAACTATGAGATCTTGATGGAGACTCTTAGACCGCCTAGATTGGAGAGCAACAACCATAAGCTTAGGGCTTTCTCCTTCTCACTTAAGGATAAAGCCTTGGCTTGGTATCAATCTATTCCACAAGGGCGAGTGAATACTTGGGAGGAGATGACAGCCGAGTTTTTGACTAAGTTCTTCCCACCTTCCAAGACTACCGAGTTAAGAGGGAAGATCAATGCCTTCGTGATGAAGGATAAAGAGAGAGTTTGTTCAAGTCTTGGGAGAGATTCAAAGATCTTCTCCTAGATTGTCCACACCATGGCATACCAAAAATTGAGCTATTGGAGATCTACTTCAAAGGACTTGATGAAGATAGCCAATTCAAGCTTCAATCTCTTTCCGGTGGGACTTTCATGGAAAAGCATGTGGATGAAGCTTGGGAGTTTGTAGAGAAACAAGCTTTAGTAATTGAGAAGTACTCTCATAGGAAGAGTGAAGGGAGGAAAGCGTGAGCATATGAGGTGAGTGAAGTCACCATGAGCAATTTCAAGCTTGACGCCATCAACAACGAGCTAAAGTCTTTGAGGGAGTTGTGTGCTACAACTTTGAAGAGTCAAGCAAGCCCTCAAGTGAAAGTGCAAGCGAACTTGTCCTCCAAGGAGGAAGATGTGAAATATATGAGAAGGGGCAATTACAACAACTATCAAGGCCCAAGGAACTTCAACAACAACCGGCAATTCAAGAATTACCGGCCTAACCACAACCATCCCGGGTTTTCCTATTCTAACCCGGATGGGGCCTTGAACCCTCCCGCTTCCAAAAGCGCAGTTCCACCACCAAAGGCTTCACAAGAACCTCCACCCGGATTTACTCAACCTCCAAAGGATAGAACCGAGATGATGTTTGAGCAATTGCTTGGAAGGTTGAGTGGTCTTGAGAGCACCGTGACTTCTATTTCTAAGGCTCAAAAGGTGTTGGAAGCACAAGTGTTCCAAAAGGCGGGTGAAGCTCATAGAGATCCGGGAAAGCTTCCCGGAAGAACCGAAGACAACCCAAGAGGCCAAGTGTTGGCCATCACAACTAGAAGTGGGTTAAGTATGAAGGATCCCTTGCCCAAGGAGAATGCTATGGGAAGGCAAGTAGTGATAGAGGAAGAGACATTGCAAGAAGATGGAGGCAAGAGCAAGGATGTTGAGCCAACTTATGTGGCACCGCCTCCATACAAGCCGCCACTACCATTCCCTCAATCACGAGCAAGAGCTTGCTTGGACAAACACTTTGGTGAAATTCCTTGAACTTATGTCTAAATTGCATATTAACATTCCGTTCATGGATGCTATCTTAGGAATGCCAGCATATGGCAAGTTCTTGAAAGAAATACTCTCCAACAAGAGGAAGTTGGAAGAGTATGGAGAAGTAAGAATGACCAAGAGGTCCTCGGAATTGATCGAAACAATGAAGGAGGAGATGCCTCCTAAGCTAAGAGATCCGGGATCTTTTTGTGTACCCATCGGAGTGGGAGAAGTGAAGTATGAAGCCCTTTGTAATCTTGGGGCAAGTGTGAGCATCATACAGCTTGCACTTTGCAACAAGGTTGGGTTAGGAGAGCCTAAACCGGTCAGGATGACCCTTTACATGGCGGACCGCTCTATTACTCACCCGGTTGGGATATTGGAAGACATACCGGTGCAACTCGGGAAGTTCTATGTGCCGATTGATTTTGTTGTCTTGGACATCCCGGCGGACTATCCGGTTCCCATCATCTTAGGGAGACCTTTCCTAGCCACATCCGGATGCTTGGCGGATTGTAAAAATGGAATTCTCTCCTTCAACATTGGAGAAGAGAACATCAAATTCAAGCTGTCCACAATGATGAAAGGGCCTACCCTTGATGAGGATGTATTCAACATAGTCGAACAAGAGGAATCTAGAGAAGTTGTGAGCTCGATCTTGATCAAGGACCCCTTGGAGATGGTTCTTAGCTTATGTTTGATGGAGGAAGGTGTTGAGGAGGCTTGCAATGAAGAAATCAAGGCCTTAGAAGCATTAGAAAAGGAGACAAGAGCTGAAATTGAGGTCCCCGAGAGGTTGCTAAGTACCTGTAGGAACCACGGTCGTGGAAGGAGTTCCACGGCCGTAGAACTCTCTGGAGAGCTCCGAAGGGCAATCTTTGCAAGGTCCACGGCCGTGGATGTGCCTGAAACCGTGGAGTTGCCCGTGGTTTCCCCAGAAGCAGCCCTTGGTGTTGATCAAGCTTCAAGGAGTCTTGGAGAGCCTTCATTTGCTTTGGATTCATCTCAACCAACGTTATTTGGATCGTCTCCACTCGATAAAGGTCCTCCTAAACTTGAACTCAAACCCCTCCCCTCTTATTTGAAGTATGCTTTTCTTGGTGATAATTCTACATATCCGGTGATTGTGAATGCATGCTTGAATGATGATGAACTTGCTAGGTTGTTGCATGAGCTAAGATTGCATAGGAAAGCCATTGACTATACTATTGATGATTTAGTTGGCATTAAGCCGTCTTTGTGCATGCATAAGATATTGATGGAAGATGACCATAAACCCTCTATTGAACATCAAAGAAGATTGAATCCTATAATGAAGGAGGTAGTTAAGAAAGAGATCATTAAGTTGCTAGACGCGGGAATTATCTACCCTATCTCGGATAGTAAGTGGGTTAGTCCCGTGCAAGTGGTTCCTAAGAAGGGTGGGATGACTGTAGTGACTAATAAGAACAATGAACTAATCCCAACTAGAACGGTTACGGGATGGAGGATGTGTATTGACTATAGGAAATTGAACATGGCCTCTAGGAAAGATCACTTCCCCCTTCCTTTCATTGACCAAATGCTAGAGAGGTTAGCTCAACATTCTCACTTTTGCTACCTAGATGGCTATAGTGGATTCTTCCAAATCCCCATCCACCCCGATGACCAAGAGAAAACCACATTTACATGTCCATGGGGAACTTTTGCATATAAGAATGCCATTTGGGTTGTGTAATGCACCCGCCACCTTCCAAAGGTGTATGATGGCTATATTTTCTGAGTACATTGAGAATATCATGGAAGTGTTTATGGATGATTTTTCTATTTATGGCTCTTCCTTTGATAATTGCTTAGCTAACTTGTCTTTAGTGCTTAAAAGATGTGAGGAGACAAATCTTGTCTTGAATTGGGAAAAATGCCACTTCATGGTAAGTGAAGGCATTGTGTTGGGACACTTAGTGTCCAACCGTGGCATTGAGGTTGATAGGGCCAAGATTGAAACGATAGAGAAGTTGCCACCACCTACCTCGGTGAAGGGGTAAGGAGTTTTCTAGGGCATGCCGGTTTCTACCGGAGGTTTATTAAAGACTTCTCTAAAATTTCTAAGCCTCTTACTAACCTACTAATGAAAGATGTTAAGTTTGTTTTCTCCAAGGATTGCCTTGAGGCTTTTGGTAGGTTGAAGAACGCTTTGATCTCCGCACCTATCATGCAACCTCCGGATTGGAGTTTACCGTTTGAGATCATGTGTGATGCAAGTGATGTAGCCGTTGGGGCTGTTTTGGGGCAAAGGAAAGATGGGCGCACACATGCCATTTATTATGCTAGCAAGACGCTAGATGATGCCCAACTCAATTATGCTACCACCGAGAAAGAGTTGCTAGCGGTGGTATATTCTTTTGAGAAGTTCCGCTCATATCTTGTTGGAGCGAAGGTCATTGTGTATACGGATCATGCTGCGATCCGTTATCTCCTTACAAAGAAGGATGCCAAACCTAGGTTGATTCGGTGGATCCTTCTTCTTCAAGAGTATGATTTGGAAATCCGGGACAAGAAGGGGTCCGAAAACTCTGTGGCAGACAACCTTAGTAGACTAACTCCATTGGAACTTGAGAGAGATGACATCCCGATTGATGACTCATTCTGGGATGAGCAATTACAAATGGTGGAGGAGTGCTTGTTCCAAGTGTCTAGAGGAAGTGAGCCATGGTATGCCGACATTGTGAACTATCTTGTGTGTGAGGAAGTGCCTCTCGGTTTGTCATATGCCCAAAGGAAGATGTTCTTCAAGGATGTGAGGCACTACTATTGGAGTGAGCCTCTTTTGTTCAAGAGAGGGCCGGATGGAGTCTTTAGGAGATGCATACCGGAGGATGAGGTGGAGAGTGTGATCCGCCATTGTCATTCCTTGCCATGTGGAGGCCATGCTAGCTCACACAAGACATGTGCTAAGGTGTTGCAATCGGGCTTCTTTTGGCCAAGTTTGTTCAAGGATGTGCAAAGCTTCACGGTAGCTTGAGATGCTTGCCAAAGAACGGGCAACATCTCAAGGAGGAATGTGATGCCCTTGAACAACATACAAGAAGTGGCGATTTTTGATGTGTGGGGTGTAGACTTCATGGGACCATTCCCCTCTTCTTGTGGCAACCTCTACATCCTATTGTCGATGGACTATGTTTTGAGTTGGGTAGAGGCAATCGCCTCTCCCACAAATGATGCCAAAGTTGTGGTGCGATTCTTCAACCGAGTGATCTTCCCTAGGTTTGGAACACCAAGGGTGATCATAAGTGATGGAGGGAAGCACTTCACCAATAGGATTTTTAGGACACTTTTGGCTAAGTATGGGGTGACTCATAAGATGGCAACACCTTACCATCCCCAAACTAGTGGCCTAGTGGAGATCTCCAACCGGGAGATAAAGGGAATTCTTGAGAAGACGGTCTCTAGGACGAGAAAAGATTGGGCTATGAAGCTCGATGATGCCTTGTGGGCATATAGAACCGCTTTCAAGACACCAATTGGCACCACTCCTTACAAACTAGTCTATGGAAAGTCTTGCCACCTTCCGGTAGAGATGGAGCATAGAGCATATTGGGCTATAAAGTGGTTGAATTTTGACCTCAAGGAGGCCGGAGAGAAGAGGTTGCTTGATATAAACGCTCTTGAGAAGATCCGGTTGGATGCCTATGAGAATGCCCGGATCTACAAGGAAAGGACCAAACGGTGGCATGATAAGCGCCTCATCCCGAAGGAGTTGAGTGAAGGCGACCTTGTCCTTCTCTTCAACTCAAGGCTGCGGCTCTTCCCCGGAAAGCTAAAGTCGAGGTGGACCGGTCCTTATGTGGTGAAGAAGATCTTTCCCCATGGAGCGGTTGAGATAGGAGGGGAGCATTGTGGAGACTTTAAGGTGAATGGGCACCGGTTGAAGAAGTATATCCCGGGAACTCCGGTGGACATGATTGCCCCGCTTCACCTTGAGTGAGACGTCCCTAAGTTTGGTCAAGCTAATGACCTTAAAGAAGCGCTTGATGGGAGGCAACCCATTGGTAACGTTTTTCCCTTTTCGTTTTTGTTTTTGTTTTTGATTTTTCTGTTTTTGTGTGTTTGGTGTGCTTTGTGTGTGTGCTAGAGTCTTGGTAGCATGAAAGCCTTGCATGGCATGTGAATGATGATGATGAGTCCCTCATCAATTATGGGTGGAGCGGACACGGAACTTGGACGGCTAGCGGTGCCTAGCGCGGGTCCCGACGCCTTGATGAACATTTAGAGCTCTCTACCATTGTTGATAGGATCATTCACCATCAATCCACTTGAGAAATCCCAAATACCATAGCATACCATTTTTACATCGTGAGAACCCTCTTTCACTCTTCTTTACTTCATTACCACATTGGGGACAATGTGTTTCTAAGTATGGGGTAGGGTTTGCATGATCCTTTGCATGATTAACATCTAGGATAGTTTAATATTATCACATGTCTTGCATTGTATATACTCATTTCGAAAAAAAAATCCAAAAAATCAGAAAATTTTAAATTTTTTTTGTGCTTCCTAGGCTTGGATATGACCCTAATGATGAATCTTGTCATGTGGATTGGCTATGAATGGCCTTATGTGTTGAATAAATGAATGCATATGTGGACTTGAAGTATTTATTTTGAAACCCATGAATGATTTGTGAATATGATATTTGCCTTGATTGGATTGAGTATTGAAAGTCGAAATTACATGCTAGTTCTTGCACACCATCTAGGAGTGATTAAGGCAATTCATCCTTCTCTACTTCTCACCTTGATCATGATCTTTGAGCACCTCAATTGATATAAATTTGACCTCTTTTGACCCTTCCGGGAATAGGAGCATGTTAGTGTGTTGATGTGTGTGAAAAGCAAGTGTGGGGTGAAGTTGTTGATGAAAGAATGTTATGAAATGAAGTGCTGAATTTGTTGTGAAGTGTAGACAAAAATATAGGTTTGGGGATGTCGGTTTAAATGACGAGTAACTCGGTACCATTCATATGATCGGGTGTTTGTGCCTTGCCAAAATCAAATAAACCGATAGTCCTATCGAGCTTTGGTATGTGTGACCGGTGTGGATGCACCTCGAAAAATAGAAAAAGCCCGAGGACGGCTAATCACCAAGGTTTCGGCTTTTGTACACCAATGCCATTGTCTCAAAAATAAGTGAAAAAGAAAAAGAAAACAATGAAAAGATGGAGAAAATATACACTTGTGGGAAGTTGATCGAGGACAAAATTGTGAAGTTAGTTCCATTCCTGGATTAGCATCACATAGCCTAGAAAAATCCCCACCTAATCACAACGTTTCTTGACCTTTTATCTCACAAGCCCTTATGACCTATTTGCATGTGTGTAAGACTTAGTAATCTAGATTGGATATGCTCTTGATCACCTTGACTTCTTCATTTTTACGTTTCATGCATGCTTTGGAGTTAAGTACAATTGTCTTTCCATGCCTTCACTTGTTTGACGCATGATTGCTTGTCCATTGCCATGAAACATGACTATGAAGGTGATCCAATATTAGAAGCACAACTCCAAAAAGATTTTTCCATTTTTCTGCATGCATAAATCATGTCATCTCTTAGTCTATAGTTGAGAATTTGCTCGGGGACGAGCAAACCTTAAGTATGGGGTATTTTTGATAACACGATTTATGACTTATGATTAGACACTTATTTAGATAGATTTTTCACTCATTCATGCATGGTTTAGCACTAGTTCACGACGTTTGCACTCAATTCACGTATTTTGTCGAGATAGACGTCTACACGGACTTTTGCATTGCTTTGTAGGTATTTTGGAAGAGTTAGGAGCTTAATCGATACGTTTGAGGATCGTTCATCAAGATGACACACCCTCGAACTCATTAGGATGCAAGCTAGAGGCTAAGGAAGACCCATGGGACCTTGTTGGTGCAAGCCATGCACCAAATCGTGACTCAATGATCCAAAGCAAGCTGAGGCACCCAAACCACGGTCACTGGCAGAACCACGGCAGTGGAAACCAACCATGGTTTTCGCCAGACGGTTGTGACAGCTGTGCCACGATCTCATGGCCAACTCTTGCAAAGTTGTGTATAAAAAGTGGTCCTGCAAGGCTGAGAGGGGGATCAATTTTCAGAATCAAAATCTACATTCTCTCTAACACTCTCAACAAGAAGATTCTCTCAAGGAGGGAGCTACCATTGGAGGAGGAGAAAAAGCTCCATTGGAGAAGAAGAGAAGAACACGCCATTGCTAGTCTTTGCTAGGTTTTGTAGTGAAGATTTTCGGAATCGTTCTCTAGGGTTGTAAGAATCGATTAAACCTTCTTTTGAAGGGTTGTGAGTCTTTCTAATCTCATTTTCAGCTTGGTTTTTATTGCTTCACTTGTTCTTTCTTTCTCTTCATTATCTTGCAAATGGATGCCATGATTTTATGTTTGATGATTTCGATTGTGATGATGTATGTTGTTGGCTAGATAGATGTGATTCTAGGGTAAGGAAAAGAGGGTTATGGCTAGGACTATGATAGGATGGACTTAGACTTGCCCTTGGATGATTCATATTGCTAGAACAAAGTCACTACTGTAGTCAACGGTTTGTTCTTGCCAGTCCACGGCCGTGGAAGTGGTAGAACACCCCGTGGTTTGCCTGGTTCGTTTGATTTGATGGATCTAAGTTCTAGAATGTTAGAATGTTGAAATCCTAGTGTTTGTTGAGTTAAATCTATCCTAGGGCGACCTAGTGTTAGCAACTAAGTGTTAGAAGAGACCTACCCGGTGATTCTTGCTCTTAGATTTCAAAGATGACAAAGTCTAGGTAGTGGTGAGCCTCGCAAGCCGCCATTGGACTAAGTGTGCTAGGATAGTTGTTTAGGACTTACCCTTCCGAGACCTACCCGGTGAGGATAGGTTAGATTCCTAGGTGACAATCCGGTTTGTGTAGAATTCCATTCCTTAGGCTCTTAGAGACTTACCCGGTGATGAGACCTTAGGTACGGATTAGTGGACCATGAGACCTACCCAGTGAATGATCCCAATCTAGAAACACTCACTCCCGACATATCATAGTTAATCCAAGGAATGATTAGATAGCTTGAGTCCTATGCCATGACCGGAATTTTCAACCCCTAGAATCCGCTTTTCTCTCTTTGATTGTCCATCTCTTGTTTGCTTTTTATTCGTGTTGTTAGCTTAGTTGTTTGTTGATCCCGCATGATTTGTGATCTTTGATTGATCACCTTAAAACCATACCAAAAACATTGAGATTTTCATTTCTTTATTTCTTTCTCTTTTCTTAACCTAGATCTTCACTAAACTTAGTCACTAATCGATTTAATCTCACCTCAGTCTTTGTGTTCGACCTCGGAATACTATCCCTACTACAAACGTCCCGTACACTGCGGGTTCCCTAGGAGTTAGGAGAAATATAACGAGTTATAAATTTAAGGCTTATTGCGTGCACACGTTCTTAGCCTAACAATTATCTCCAACATGGGATCAGACTTCTCCTTCTCCGAGTTACTTGAGTTGTTAGATGCTTGCCCCTGACTTTTGAAAGGGGTAGAAGAAGAAGGCGGTGTTAGTGAATTTCTAGAATTTGGATAGGAATTACCGGAATTTTGTTGTTAGTTGGACCGCCAATTGTTGTTGGAATTTCTGTTGTTGTTGTTATTCCAATTGTTGTTCCAATTGTTGTTCCTGATATTGTTCCTATTCCCTTGATTGTTGTTATTGTTTCCTAAGTAGCCAATATCTTGCTCCTTCAGCGTTTGAAGGCCAGCTCTAATGATTTCCTTCAACTCCTTGATTTCGGTGTTGAGGGAAAATATTTGAGTTTGTGCAGCTTGTGTTAGCTTAGCACCCGGATCCCCTTGATTCCGGCTATTAGGATTAACCTTTTGGTGGGAATACTTGTCTATCACTATGGCTTGCTTCTCAATGAACTCCCAAGCATCATCTTCTCTCATGTCCATGAATGTACCATAAGAGAGAGATTGGAGATTGAATTGCATTTCCACATCCAACCCCTTGTAGTAGATCTCCAACAATTCCAACTTTGGAATGCCATGGTGTGGGCAATCCAATAAGAGATCCTGAAACCTTTCTCAAGATTGAAACAAACTTCCGTTAGGCTTCATAGAAAATGCATTAATCTTACCTCTTAACTCCTCCGTCTTGGATAGCGGAAAGAACTTGGTGAGGAACTCCGAAGATAAATCCTCCCATGTGTTAAGTCTTCCAGCTGGAAGAGCTTGGTACCAAGACAAAGCCTTGTCCTTCAAAGAGAAGAAGAATAGTTTGATCTTGTAGTTGTTGTTGATAGCCCTCTTCGGCTTCAATGTCTGCATAAGAATCTCAAAATTCTGCAAATGTTGATGTGGAGATTCATCTCTCGTTCCACCAAATTGGCTTTGGCGAACAATGGTGATAACTTGCGGGCTAAAACTGAATTCCTGGATATCTTCAGCTCCGAAATTCATACCTAGACGGCACGGTTGCTAAATTGGATCCATCCTTTGTCCAAGAGTCCGTGGTTCATCCCCTTCATGAGCAACTCTCACATCTTCAACGGGAATGCGAGGAACAACCGGTGGTCTAGGGTTGTTACGAACGGGATGGATCACCGGATCAATGTCCTCTAGTGCCGGCATATCCTCATCCTCATCGTCGGATGATTCAGCTCTAATGGACTTAGGTTTCTTGGCCTTCTTCTTCTTAGCATCATTCGTCTCCAACTTCATGTCTAGCATCATAGCTTTGACCTCATCTATTTGGAATTGATGACTCTCCAATTCCATACGAGCCTTCTCACTCAACTTGAGTTGAAGTTAAGCTTCATCCAACTCCGCTTGGATGTTTCTCTCATTGTTTTCAGCCATCTTTCTCTCTTTTAACTTTCTTCTCAAAGTTTTCTCAACTTTTGGATCGAAAGGAACTAGATCTTTGGTGGATCTAGTCTTTCGCATATACCTAAAAAATATGCAAAAATAACTCAAAAAGAGATATCAAATAATAAGAGCAAAGCTCCCAAGCTCGACAACCGAAAACAAAATTTGGTCTAGACCAAAACCCCGGCAACGGCGCCAAAAACTTGTTCGCCTCAAAGTGTGCGTGCAAATAAGTTTTAAGTTATAAAACTAAAATCAAATCAAGCGAACCCACAGTGTACGGATCGGAGTAGTAAAGCAAGAATTCCAGAGTATCGAACTCAGGGATTTGGTGAAACAAAATCAGTTTCAATTAATCGAGCAATAAAAAATATAGAAGCTTTGCAAATAATTGGGAAAACAACAATCCTAAAGATCCAAGTATCCAATTGTGGCAATCAATTCAAGATATTATATAGATATAAGGACAGAGTCGGGATTGCAAAGATATATCTACTGTAAGGTTATGTAACTTGAAGTTCCAAAACCTTATATGTCTAACACAAGGACGCTCTCTATAAAGGTTGTTGAGGTTGCAGTATAGAAAGGATCTAAAGGTAAGAACTACTCTCAAATACCCATGCCCAAACCCAAGGAATCAAAGATAAACTAAAACGGTTAAGGTTGTGACACTCGAAACCGAAATAGAGGATGTTGAGTCTCACTACTACCTAGAAAAAGCAAGCCAAGGCTAGGTTAAAACAAATATTTAACTTTAGATTAAAGCAAAAGCAAGGGCCGTAAAATAGAGAAAATCACGACTGGATCTTAAGATTCCACGGCCGTGGAACTCAAGAACAGACCGTAATTTAGAGCGTCGGCGAGGTTTCTCACTCTCTCAGAGTCCAATCTGTTAACCATCAATCTATCATCATCTAAGCCACAACTATCAACCCTTCACCTTAGAATTGCTAAAGGGTTTTAGCCAATAATCATTGTTATTGAATCAAATATCAATTTAAGAAGAGAAAAAGTGTAAACCCTCGAAAACTCTATAAAAACCAAACAATCAATCCCAAATCCGAACAACAAGGTAATATGTTTAATGAATTCAAAATATGGAACAAGAATTCTCACATCAATCTTAGGGATCAATGAAAAACGGAGTGTAAATCCGTCTCCAAAAGCAAAACCCTAAGAAAATCTCCAAAGTACGCAATCTTCAATATCGCGTCTTTCACAAGCCACGATCTGACATCTCCAATCCTTAGTCTCAATTCTCCACCGAATTGCAAGCGAGGTAAAATGAACCCTAAAGCAGCCGTCCCCGAAACTCCCTTCTCAAGCCTTCTTATAGCGCAAAACAGGGTTACGAGAAAAGCCCAATAACCGTCGTTGACATGGCAAATATGACACGTCACTTCGACATGGAAATCACAGTTTCATAAATTTCCACGCCCGTGGTTTAGGGCGTGGAACTCTCTGATGTTCTCCAAAACCACTTTCTACGAACCAAGGCCAAGTCCACGGCCATAATTTAGGGCATGGACGTCCAAATCCTTTGTGAAAGCATTTACTTTGTGATGTTCTTCACTCATGCTCCTACCTTAGCTCCTCCAAAGCGTCTCCTTGACATCTAGCATCATCAAATACTCCTTTCCTTCCACATTTTGCTCCAATTCAAGCCTTTATTCAACTATAAACAAAACAAAACTAGTGTAGATCTCTATATCGACAAAGTGGGTGAATGAGCTCACAAATGCTTCAAACTCATATCCATGTACACATAAAAGAGAGAAAAATGACTAAAACAAGTGCCTAAAATATAGTCATATTTCATGCTAACACTCATGCAAACACCCAATATAAGGATGGCAGTTAAGTAAGTCCTACGGACTTACCTTAACCTCGATCACTCAACCATGATCACCTCTATACTAGAGGGACAACACAGCCTATAAACAGGGCATAAAGAGATATATCAATCTCCTAATAACACAAGGGTCACACTTAGACCCAAAGGGATCCATAGGGATCAAGCTCAACCTCAAAACCTCAACTAACATCATTCTAAGTCCTTAAAGACATACAAGGCATAAACCGATCATAACCTCAACCAAACACATCCTCACACCTCTAGCATAATCCTATGCTCTCACACTAGGAAAGGAGGGAACAAAGATATCCTAAGAAAAGCCTAGAAGCAACACACACCTGCAGAACCCAGTGCAACACCAAGCTGAGGCAGGTGACACAGGGGCGGCTAGGAGGTGGCGCAAGGGCGGTGCACTGCCGGCGCTGGGGCGGCTCAAGACAGGCGCAGGGGCGGCTGGTGTGCAGAAGACACCACTTCAACCTCTTCTTCACTCTTTCCTTCGATTCTTTACTCCTTCACTCCAACAACAACATACATATATAACATACATATATACACATCAACATAAGCCAAACATGGCTGGAATAAGATCCAATCCTAAAGAGTCTAAGCTAGACTAAGGAAAGGAAGGAAAAGAGACAAGAAGATGAAAAGAAGAAGAAGAAGGGGGATGGAAGCCATGGAAGCTTACCAAGATGAAGATCCAGAAGCTCACAACATCACCAAAAAGTCCTCAAGATGGCTCACAAGGCTCAACAAACATAAACATCATCAAAGCCAAGCAAAAGCTCTCCAACTCACACACGAACTCAAAGAAGATAAAACAAGGGTGATCCAAGGAGAAGAGAGAAGAAGATGTATGTAAGGACGTAAAGAGATGGAGCTGAGAAGGTAAACCCTCATCAGGAGGTAAGAGATGAAGTATATAAAGGAGGTAAAAAGGGTAAAGAACGGGTCAAAGGGTCAAAGAAGACGGTTGCAGCATACCGAGCCACGGGGGCGGACTCTGTGAGCCGCATGGGCGGTTCCAGGGTCGCGCAGGTGCGGTCCAGGCTAATTCCTGGCCTTCCGCTCGCTCTATCAGCAACTCAGCGACTAGGCTCTTCTATCTCACCCCCCTAAAAACAAGTTTCGTCCTGAAACTTGCAAGATCCCAAAACCTCTCGGATCCATAAGCCGAGGTATAACTCGCTCTTTCTATCGGAGGTATCACATCTCCGCTAAAAAGGTCAGAACCTATACAATCTATAACCTCAAGCCTCACCAACAAGGAGGGATCATCAACTCCAGAAAACAGGGCCATAACGCTACCCAAAGGCGTAGAGGAATCACATCTCTCGTCATATCATATCACAAGGCATAGGGGAAGTACATCTCTAGCCAAAACATAAACATATACATCGTATGGAGGAATCACATCTCCACTTAAACTATGTCCATCATGGTAGCATGGAGGAAAGAACCATCTCCAGCTGAATCCTAATCAACTCAGATAGGATGGAGGAAAGAACCATCTCCAGCTATAAACGTATATCACGTTGGCATAGCAAGATCTAATTAGATCATAAAGCACATCATAACTAGCATAGAGTAAACATATCAAGGAATACAAGCACATAAGCACACAATCACATACTCACCAAGATAGCACTAAGATCTACTCATCGACCCTAGGCGCATCTATCTCGGCATAAAACTCTAGATAGCAAGATCTCCCATGTAGCCTCCTCGGGTTCACGTCTCGACCACTGTATCCTCATCATAGGAATGTCCTTTGAACGCAGGTATCTCACACCTCGCTCTAGGACTGCAATAGGGTGCTCAGCAAAGGTATGGTCTGGCTCTACCACCAAATCATCATAACGCACAATGTGCCTCGGATCTCGTATATACTCTCTCAGCTAAGACACATGAAACACAGGGTGAACACCCTCTAACCTCAGAGGCAGAGCTAATCTATAGGCTGCTCTCCCAACTCTATCTAGTATCTCAAATGGATTGACAAATCGGGGAATCAACTTCCCCTTTATGCCAAAACGTCTGACGCCACGCGTCGGGGATACTCTCAACTAGACATGAGCTCCTACTTTGAACTCTAGAGGTCGACGCCTCTTGTCTGTATATGACTTCTGGTGACTCTGTGCAGCCAACATCCTCTCTCTGATCAGCGCTACTCGAGCCATATCATCATGAATCTGTTTTGGCGCTGTCCCCCCGATATTGCTAGGCTCATCCCAGCATAAAGGTGTACGTCACCTACGTCCATACAATGCCTCATAAGGAGTCATCCCAATAGATGCATGCTAGTTGTTGTTGTATGACAACTCAACGAGCTGGAGGTAATCAGACCATCCTTGTCCCCCATCCAACACACAAGCTCGCAGCTTATCCTCCAAATTTTGGATAGTCTTCTCAGACTTACCATCGGTCTGAGGGCTGTTCGCCCAAAATTATGCGTGAAAATAAGCTTTAAATTATTAAAACTGAAATTAAGAAGCGAACCCGTATTGTACGGATCGGCGTAGTAAAGCAAGAATTCCAGAGTATCGAAATCAGGGATTTGGGGGATCAAATTCAGTTCACTAATTATTGAGCAAGTAAAGTATAAGCTTTGCAAATATATTGGGAAAACAACAATTCTAAAGATCCAGATATCCAATTGTGGCAATCGATTCAAGATATTCTATAGATATAAGGACAAAGTTGAGGTTGTAAAGGTATAACTAATGTAAGGTTGAGTACGGTGAAGTTCCAAAACCCAATATATCTCACCCAAGGACACTCTCTATAAAGGTTGTTGAGGCTGCAGTATAGAAAGGATCTAAGGACAAGAATTACTCTCAAATACCCATGCCCAAACCCAAGGAAATCAAAAATAAGCCAAAACGGTTAAAGTTGTGACACTCGAAACCAAAATAAAGGATGTTGAGTCTCAGTACTACCTAGGAAAGGCAATCCAAGGCTAGGTTAAGGCAAATCTCTAACTTTAGATTAAAGCAAAAGCAAAGTTTGTAAAACAGAGAAAATGACGGCTAGATCTTGAATAACCACGGCCGTGGAACTTAAGAACAGGCCGTGGTTTAGGCTGTCGACGAGATTTATCACACTCTCAAGTTCCAATCTGTTTACGATCGATCTATCATTATCTAAGCCACAACTATCAACCCTTCACCTTAGAATTCCTAAAGGTTTTTAGCCAATAATCATATTCATTGAATCAAATATCAAATCAAAAAGAGAGAAAGATAAAAACCCTCGAAAACTCAATAAATACTCAAAGTCAATCTCAAATCCGAACAACAAAGTATAATGTCTAATGAATTCAGTATATGGAATAGGAATCCTCACAACAATCTTAAGGAACAACGAAGAATGGAGTGTCAATCCTTCAAAGCAAACCCTAAGAAAATCTCGAAGTACACAATCTTCAATATTGCGTCTTTCTCAAGCCACGATCCGGAATCTCCAATCCTTCGTATCAATCTTCAGCGCGGAATTACAAGTGCAGGTAAAATGAAACCCTAAGCGACCGTCCTCGAAACTCCCTTCTCGAGTCTTCTTATAGGGCGAAATAGGGTTACGAGAAAATCCCAATAACCGTCACTGACGTCGCAAATATGACACGTCACTTCGTCATTGAAATCACGGTCTAGTACAAGATTCCACGGTCGTGGTTTAGGGCGTGGAACTTTCTGTTGTGCTCCAAAATCACCCTCCACGATCTCAATCCATAACCACGGTCATGGTTTAGGTCGTGGAACTCCCTGGCCTTCGTGAAAGCCTTTGTTTCGTGATGTTCTTCACTCATGCTCCTTAGCTTCTCCAAAGCAACTCCTTGACATCTAGCATGATCAGATACTCCTATCCTTCCACATTATGCTCCAATTCAAGCCTTTATAAACCTATAAACAAAACAAAGCTTGTGTAGATCACTATATCGATAAAATAGGTGAAAGTGCTCATAAATACTTCAAACTCATATCCATGTACACATCTAAGAGGGAAAAACAATCAAAACAAGTGCCTAAATTATAGTCATATTTCATGCTAACAAAATACCCCATACTTGTCGCTTGCTTGTCCTCAAGCAAGGTTTTCAAAAGCTTAGAACATAAGATAGAATGAAATATGAAAGCAAAACAAAACAAAACAAAACAATCTTTTTGGTAATGTGCTTCTAATCAATAGATCATCCTCAAATCTTGGTTCTTTCATCCTTGAAAACGTTCATACAGATAAACCAAAATATGCAAAGCAAAGTAACATCATAAATTGCATAAACTTTAAGACAAACATCATAACCTTCAAGTATTCTCAAAATCAAACATGTGAAACTTCAATTTTGATCACCAAGTCAAATAGCATTCTTATGATCTCAAGGACTTTCAAGTAAGGTCAAGAATATGGAAAAGGGTGGGAAATTTGTAAAGGAATGTGGTGTATGAATCTAGGAAGAAGGAACAACACAAAATCTTTTCTTTTCACCATTTGAACTAACCACCAATTTAGAGCTTTGCTCTATACTTTTTGCACATAATTTTTCGACTTTACTTTTGGAGTTATGGACAGCGGTGCACAAAAACTGAAGCCTAGGAGATTGGCTTTTCTCAATTTTGAGATGCCTCAAACCCTTGATGCACATGCCATAATCCGTTAGGAATATCGCTCAATCCGACTTTGGCAAGACACAAACACCCTGCTATATGAATGGTGCCGAGTTACTCATCATCATGATTGACTTCCCCAAACCTATTTTTCTATACTTTGAATTCAAACAATTGCTTTCATGGCCCTCCCACATCAAATATGCAAAAATCAACTCTTCCTAAATCCCGGATAGGTAAAGGAGGCAAATATATTCATTGAGGGGCTAAATGATCAAAGAAAGAAGTAAGAAAAACGAGGTGCCTTAATCATCTCATAAATATGCAAAAATCAACTCTTCCTAAATCCCGGATAGGTAAAGGAGGCAAATATTTTCATTGAGGGGCTAAATGATCAAAGAAAGAAGTAAGAAAAACGAGGTGGCTTAATCATCTCATAAAGAAGTATAAGAACTTATATTGTGATTTCAACCTTCATTTCTCAATATGATTTAGATAAAACTTTCACATTATGAAACTTGCAAGAAGGGATAAAAAACATACTCAATCTCTTCACAATACATAATTCAATTCAAGCATACAATTGTTATCAAAAACTCATTCCACAAGTAGATTCATCATAGAAATCATCTCTAATTTTAGAAGCACAATAATTTTTCAAATTTTTTATGGATTTTTCAAAGCTTTTCAATGCAATGCAATAATGAAACGTGTGACAAATAAGTGAAAGATGCTAATGTTCATGGAATTGAAAGTAAGCAAGCGTATCGAGTTATTAAAAACGAGAGTCACACCCCACCCCATACTTGACATACACATTGTCCTCAATGTTCAAGAAAATAAAGGAAAGAAAAGAAACAAAGAAACTCACTAATTGTGGTGTGGTAGCTCAAAGCATCCATGGAGATCACTTGGAAGGCGGTGGTGGGTATGGAAAGAAGTCGGAGCTGAAGGGACACCCAAACTGCTATCGGTACACATCTCGTAGTATCTTGGCGTTCTTCTTCCGCTCCACATCATGAGCCTCCCGGTGTATCTCCATGTCTCCCACTCTCCTAGAAAGATCACTCGCCCATGTTGGCTGCTCTCCGTACCAAGCCGGAGGCTGCTGCAACCACTCCAGCTGTTGCTAGATAGGTGTGGGTGCAACCAGTGGCTGATCATACCAAGGAAGCGGAGCTCCCATCCAGTATGGCTGTTGTCCATACCAAGCAGGTGGAGTCTCCATCCATGTGGGGCCCTCACTCACACTAGCCCGGCGTGAGGAAGAAGGTCTGGACGGTCTAGACTGATGGGGAGATCTCCTAGGCGGCTCCTAGAAGTCTGTCGGGTGGTCCGGGAATGAGCTAAAGTCATGCTTAACCCCTCCTGCGTCCTGATCATCTCCTCCTCCCATCTCCTCGTCATCCTCAGCTGGAACCTCATCAGGCACATATGGAGGAGCTACTAGTCTGTTGGCATGCATCGGTAGGAAAGTCTCTTTCCAGTTGTGACAGCCTAGCATGATAGAGTACTCCGGAAGCCATGGGATGCCCCTACCACCTCTCTCCTCCCATGGCATGGCGGCGGTGGGTGAAGCTTGGTGGCGGGGAAAGATGATGCCTCTAGTCATAAGTCCATTGAGACCCAAAGGTCCCGCAGCTACCCTAGTGCAAGCGGAGTAGTCAATGCCTAGCTGGTTGGCGATGTGAGTCACAATACCTCCATAACCTATGTTCCCGGCCCTTTTGTTCTTCAACTTACTAAGGGTAGAGGCGAGTAGGGTGGCACAATCCACATGAAGGCCCGTCAGCATGCCATAGAGGATGAAGAGTTTGTCGGCCTTAATCTTTTGTGTTGTTTCGGTCTTAGGGAAAAGGCATTCTGAAAGGACTCTATGGGCTATCTTTAAGGCTAAGTGGTATATGATTTTAGCCTTAGTGTCGGCCGGTTGCCAACGATCCTCGATCACTAGCATAGATCATAGCAATATCATTCCAAAAGTCGTTGGCATACACTCCCCCAGGAAACCTTCCATTGAAACTCTCATGAAACCCAAAGAAGGTTCCAAACTGAACTATAGAGAACTCATAGGTTTGCTCCATCAATCTAAAAGACACCGTTCGGCTAACGGCGCTATGCTCAAAGGAAGTTATAAACTGCCTTGTTATCTTCACATAAGCATCTTCCCTAATGGTGGAGAAGATGATCAATCCGGCTCTATCCAAAAGCCAAGTCAAATCATTCACTACATTGAGCTCTTCAAGCTCCTCTAAGACAAGGTATCAAGGTCCTATTATCGGTCTCTCGGAAATCCTATCCATGGCTCTTTGATAATCCTCATGGATAGTAGTGATTCTAGGAGGTGGTGGTGATGGTGGTTTACTAGAAGGGGGTTGGGAAGAAGAGGAACTATCACCTTTCTGCTTCTTGTTTCTACTTGACATTCTTTCTAAACATTTTCAATCAAAACAGAAAAATCCACGGTCTGTTCTTGAAATTCCACGGCCGTGGAAATGCACGGGCCCGTGGAATTGGTTTGTCTCTTTGAAACTTCAGCAAATTCACAACAAATTCAACAATCACAGCCCTAGACTACTTCTAATTCCAATTTTGTCCAATTCTCCTATAATCTTGCAAGAAAATTGAACCAAATTGACCAAGAAGAGAATAGATAATAAAACCTAGGTTTGGATTTGAAAAATCCAAATTCCTTCCCCAATGTGAATTGTTCACTCAGTTTGTTGCTTGGATCTTGTAGAGGATTGAAAGTGCCCCACTTTTGGTTGAAGAATCGCTTGAATCGGACCCCGGATGAAGAATTATGGGAGAGGGGAAGTGGCCGGCGATTTGGGCGTGGTTCTGGACGTGGTTGGTGAAGGTAAGTGTGTTTTTGGGAAGGAAAGAGGATTATATAGTGCCCGTAAATTTTTGAAAAATTACGGTCACTCGAGGCGTTCCACGGCCGTGGTTTTGGCCGTGGAATTCTCTATTTTGTGTCAAAACTTGGAAATTACGGCTGGTCAGGGTGTTCCACGGTCGTGGTTTTGTACGGTCAACCGTGGAACTCTATGATCTGTGCCAAAAATTCTAGTTTCTTCATTCTTTCCAACTTTTCATTCCTTCCTTTGCTCATTCCTTATTACTGACATCCAAAAACACAACATACCGGAAGGTATCAAGGGGAAAAAAAACAAAAACGACATGTAACTAAACTATCCTAAGAACGAAACAAAGAAAGCAACAACGATAATGCAATACCTTAGGTTGCCTCCCAAGAAGCGCTTTGTTTTGGGTCTGTAGCTAGACCGTTCCTATGTTCAATTAAAGACAATCGGAGCGATTTCCTCACCTTGGAGCTCCGGTGACTACTTCTTAAGTCACTGCCTATTCACCTTGAAACTTCCGCACTTCTCACCCCATACTTCAACTGCTCCATGGGGAAAAACATGTTTAATCAAATATGGTCAAGTCCAACGATATTTAAGCTTACCTGGAAAGAGTCGAAGTCGAGAATTGAAGAGGAGAACTTGATCTCCTTCTTTAAGGTCTTTTGGAATGATATGCTTATCATGCCAACGCTTCGACCTTTCCTTGTAAATCTTGGCGTTCTCATAGGCGTTCAAGCGGAGTTCTTCTAGCTCGTTAAGGTCTAAGAGGCGCTTCTCGCCCGCTTCTTTCATGCTTAAGTTCAACCACTTCACATCCCAATACGCCTTGTGTTCCAGCTCTACCGGGAGATGACAAGACTTCCCATACACAAGATTGTATGGTGTTGTACCTATGGGAGTCTTGTAAGCTGTCCTATACGCCCATAATGCCTCATCTAACTTCAAAGACCAATCCTTCCTTGTCTTTGATACTGTCTTCTCAAGGATGCCCTTGATCTCTCTATTCGAAATCTCTACTTGACCACTTGTTTGTGGATGGTAGGGAGTGGCGATATTGTAAGTCACCCCATACTTAGCTAGTAGAGCTTCGAATCGTCGGGCTATGAAGTGTGAACCACCGTCACTAATGATGGTTCGTGGTGTCCCAAACCTTGGGAAAATAGTTCTATTAAAGAACTTGACAACAACCATGACATCATTAGTTGGAGAGGCAATAGCTTCAACCCATCTCGAAACATAATCTACAGCTAGAAGTATGTATTGGTTTCCGCAAGATGATGGGAAAGGTCCCATGAAATCAACTCCCCAAACGTAAAAGATTTCCACTCTTGAATGTTGTTGAGAGGCATCTCGTTTCTCCTAGAGATATTTCTTGTTCTTTGACAAGCATCGCAACAAGAAACAAAGGTTTGCACATCCTTAAATAAAGTAGGCCAAAAGAATCCAGATTGCAATACCTTAGCGCTAGTTTTATTGGAACTAGCGTGTCCTCGACAAGGAAGTGAATGACAATGATAGGTGATGGAATCACTATCATTTAGGGTAGTTTTTAGAGTCTTTTGATTGCATTAGTGTCGGTTTACGCTACTAACTCCTTGGTCCAGAAGAAGAAGATCAAAAGAAGCTAAGGAAGGAGTTATAAGCACTTAGGAGTAAAGATCGATCAAGAAGCAAAGTTTCTGTTGCTCCACCGCCCCCGCGGGCCCTTGCAGCCGCCCCAGCGGGTGATACTTCCCACTGAAGCGCTCCCAGCACCTTCACCAGCGCCGGCCAAGATGTAGATCACCGCCGCTGCGCCACCCATCGGCACCCCTGCGGTGACTTGCCCGGACAAGACGAAGGCCAGCTCCCCTGTGCCTCCCACTGCGCCCTGCCTGCGCCTCGCCTTGGGAGCTGGAAGGCGAAGAGTCTGTGTCACCGCCCCAGCGTTGGTCTTGAGGCGCCCCTGTGCCTTGACATCAGAAACGTCAGGAAGGCGAAAGGTCAGACGTTGAAGTGCATTAAAGATCCGCCCCAACGGAGTTGTGTAAGCCGCCCCAGCGGTTATGAAGAAGATCAACCGATTCTGCCTAAACCGCCCCTGCGGGTCCTGAAGGCCGCCCTTGCGGTGTAACGCCAGAAGCTTTACTCCGGCTGTTTACACCACCTTTATGGTATTAAAGGTTGCTGTTTTAGGCCGGCTATTTACTCCTAATTTAGTATCTTTTGTAGTATAAATAGTCCATGGCTGATTGCTAGAATGATCCATGTTTTTCCTCACAAAATCCATTTTAGACTTGAGTTTTTCCATTGTAATGAGTTGCTAACTCCCTTGCTACATTGGGTTGGTTTGAAGCTGCTTTGTTGCTTTGGTTGTAAGTTCTTTTAATATAAGTTTTTATTCAGTAATGCTTTGTGTTTCCTTGATCTTCATGGTTTAATTGCATGTTAACTATTACTTGAGATTGATCACCTTAGGTTCTAAAGTGCATGTAAACAACTAGGATTAATAAGTTCCGGGTTCGGGTCTTTAATCTAGTAGCAACTTTAAGTAATAACGGATTGTAATTACTTAAAGAAAAGGAACACAAATATAAAGATAAGTTTAACGGTTTTAATCTTCTCTTTATATCCCTTTGTCTTTGTTTGAATGCTAACTTATTATTTGTTCTTGTAGGTTTACGGAACTTTAATAGGTTAAGTTGTGTTGATGCCGGTTGGCTCAACACATATGTATGATCGAGACGGGATTACTTAAAAACTTGTAAAAGGAATACACCAAAGTAGAAATTGCATGCTTAGAATGAACCTAGTGTAGATTCACCCATTATTGTCTTATTTGTCGCATTAATCGTTTTCATAAGTTTTTGTGCATCAATTCAACCGAACCCCCCCCCTTGTGTCACTTGTCATTGTAATCAATAATTGCATCTAAAACACCTTAACTCTCTTGGGTTCGACCCTTACTTACTCACTATACTTGTTCTTAGTGCTAAGTCGGGATTTACTTTTGATTGGGTATAGACGACCATAGAAATAGCGTCGGTCAGACAATGACGAATGACACTTTGCATTTCGTCTTCCGGCCCACATCTCCTAATAATGCCGTCAGGACCTCTCTTGAAGAGTAGAGGTTCATTCAAATGGTATTGGCGGACATCCCTAAAGAACTTCTTTCTTTGTGCATAAGATAGTCCTGGAGGTATTTCTTGGCAAACCAAATAATTTACAAAATCAGCAAACCAATGTTCGTTACCTCAAAAAATCTTGTCGATGCACTCTTCCATGATGTGTAAGTGCTCATCCGGGAAAAAGTCATCTATGGGTAGATCGTTGCTGTCGGTGTGTGGTAGACGACTTAGATGATCCGCTACAGAACTTTCGGAACCTTTCTTGTCCCGAATCTCTAGATCGAATTCTTGAAGGAGAAGAATCCATCTCATCAGCCTTGGTTTTGCATCCTTCTTGGCGAGCAATTACCGTATTGGTGAGTGGTCCGTGTATACAATCACTTTCGCTCCTACAAGATAAGATCGAAACTTTTCAAAAGTATATAGAATGGCTAATAATTATTTTTCAGTTCTGGCGTAGTTGAGTTGCTCTTCATCTAGCGTTTTGCTAGCATAATAGATGGCATGAGTGTGGCCTTCCTTCTTTTGTCCAAGCACCGCTCCAACAGATACGTCACTTGCATCACACATAACCTCGAATGGAAGATTCCAATCCGGAGGTTGGATTATCGGGGCTGAGATTAGAGCTTCTCTAATCATATAGAAGGCGTCTAGACATTCCTGCGAAAAGTAAAAAACTGCATCCTTCATCAATAGATTAGTTAGCGGTTTCGAAATCTTAGAAAAGTCCTTGATGAATCTTCTATAAAATCTAGCATGTCCTAGGAAACTTCTTATCCCCTTCACCGAAGATGGAGGAGGAAGTTTCTCTATAGTCTATATCTTAGCCTTATCAACTTCGATCCACCTATTAGAGATCAAATGTCCCAGCACAATGCCTTCCTTAACCATGAATTGACACTTCTCCCAATTAAGAACTATGTTAGTGTCTTCACATCTTTGCAACATAAGAGAAAGGTTAGCAAGACAATGGTCAAATGAGGAACCATAAACTGAAAAGTTATCCATAAAAACCACCATGATTTCCTCAATATACTCCGAGAAGATGGCCATCATACACCTTTGAAAGGTGGTTGGAGCATTGCAAAGTCCGAATGGCATCCTCCTATAAGCAAACGTACCCCATGGGCACGTAAATGTGGTCTTCTCTTGATCGTCCGGGTGAATCGGAATCTGAAAGAAGCCACTATAACCGTCAAGGTAACAAAAATAGGAGTGTTGTGCTAACCTTTCAAGCATTTGATCTATGAATGGTAGTGGCAAGTGATCCTTCCTAGTTGCATTGTTCAGCTTGCGGTAGTCAATGCACATCCTCCATCCCGTCACGGTTCTTGTTGGAATGAGCTCATTGTTTTTGTTGGTCACAACGGTCGTCCCTCCCTTCTTGGGAACGACTTGAACAGGGCTTACCCACTTGCTATCGGAGATAGAATAGATGGTACCTACGTCAAGTAACTTAAGGATTTCTTTCTTCACGACCTCCGTCATGAACGGGTTTAACCGTCTTTCAGGTTGTTGTGCAGGCTTGTAATCCTCCTCCATTAGAATCTTGTGCATACATAAAGACGGTTTAATTCCTACAAGATCCTCTATAGTATAGCGTAAAGCATTCCTATGTTTCCTCAACACATTCATAAGTTTCTCATGTTGACCTTCCTTTAAATCGGAATAAAAAATAACGGGAAAAGTAGAATTAGTTCCAAGAAAGGCATACCGAAGATGTGTGGGAAGCGGCTTCAATTCCAAAGCAATTGGTGACTTTGATGTGTCTTGAGGCGTTCTTGATGCTTCCTTAGAAGTCTCTAAGGATGTGGGAGTGGTGGAAGAAGACTCAAGAGTGTTTGTGGACAAGACGGAATTGTTCTCTGAATTTCCCAAAATTACGGCACACCTGTTACTTCCACGGCCGTGGTTTTGGGCATGGAACTCTCTGCTGTGCTCAAAATACCACTATACGGGCTATTTTGGTGAAACCACGGCCGTGGAATAGCACGACTGGCCGTGGTTTGTCCTGTTTTCCGAGCCATAATAGAATTTTTCAAACTCTTCATTGTGTATCTCTTTTAGCTTATCCAAAGCTTCAATCTCAACATTGCAATCCTCTTCTTCTCCCTTTTCCATGATGCTCAAGGTTATAACCTTTTGCAATGGACCCTTGAATAGGATCAAGCTTACTTCTTTTGTAGACGCCTCTTTGTCATAGATGTTGAACATATCCTCTCCAAGTGCTGGATCTTTCACCAAAGTTAAGAGAACAAATTCAACCATCTCCTCTCCTACATCGAAGGCTAGTCTAGCGTTCTTGTAATCCACCAAACAGCCGGAGGTTGCAAGATATGGTCTCCCGAGTATGATCGGGACCGGACAATCTGCAAGAATGTCAAGCACAACGAAATCTATTGAAATGTAAAACTTACTGAGCTTGACTGGGACGTCTTCAATGATGTCGACGGGCCGAGTTATGGATCGATCCTCCATTAACAACGTCATCTTCACCGGTTTAGGTTCACCTAAACCGTTCTTCCTACACAAAGCAAGCGGGATGATACTTACGCTTGCTCCTAAGTCACAAAGAGCGTCATATGTGACTTCTCCAACTCCTATTGGAATGCAAAATGACCCCGGATCTCTCAGCTTTGGGGGCATCTTCTCAGTCATCGTTTTGATGAGCTCCGAAGATTCCGAACTCATCTTGACTTCTCCAAATTCTTCTAGCTTCCTCTTGTTGGAGAGGAGCTCTTTTAATAACTTCCCGTAAGCGGGCATACCTACAATTGCATCAATAAAAGGTATGTTAATATGTAGTTTGCTCATTAGTTCAATGAACTTACCGAATTGGTTGTCTAGACGCGCACTTGTTCTAGATTGCGGGAATGATAGAGGAGGTTTTTAAGTTGGAGAAGGAACATAGACATCTTCCTTCTCCTTCTCCTTATCTTTACCTTTCTCAGCTGGGACTTCTACCAACTTGGGCTGCGGATCGGTGGTTGTTACACCATTCCTAGTAGTGCGGGTTGTTCTCCGTCTTTCCGGGAAGCTTTCCTTGATCTCTAGGAACTTCTCCGGCCTTGTTGAACACTTGATTTTCTAAGGCTTTTTGTATCTTATCAACCGAAGTGATGTGATTCTCCAATGCTTGGAGCTTTCCTAGGATTGTCTACATCATAGCATCGTATTTGTCATTCTCCGGCTTGCCCGAGCCATTCGATGTTTGACCCTGGCTTTTCAAAGGAGAGAAGAGGATGGAGGTGTTAAAGCATATTCAACATTTGAATAGGGATTACCTGGATTTTGTTGGTTGGATCTCCAATTATTGTTGTTAGAGTACCTATTGTTGTTGTTCCAGTTGTTCCGGTTGTTGTTCCGGTAATCATTCCTATTGCCTTGGTGGTTGTCTCTCCCTAGGTAGTTGGCCTGTTGCTCCTTCGCCTTTTGAAGGCTAGTTTTTATGACTTCCTTCAACTCTTTGATCTCATTGTTGAGGGAGAATATTTGAGTTTGTGTAGCTTGATTCAACTTAGCTCCCGGATCCCCTTGATTCCAGTTATTAGGATCCACCTTCCGGTGGGAATACTTCTCAATCACTTGGGTTTGATTCTCAATGAAGTCTCAGGCGTCATCTTCTCTCATGTCCATAAATGTACCACAAGAAAGAGATTGAAGCTTAAATTGTGTTTCCACATCCGTTCCCTTAATTCCAGCTTTGAAATGCCTTAGTGTGGGCAATCCAATAAGAGATCCTGAAACCTTTCCCAAGATTGAAACAAACTTTCATTAGGTTTCATAGAAAGTGCATTAATCTTACCTTTCAACTCCGCTGTCTTGGATGGCAGAAAGAACTTGGTGAGGAATTCCAAAGATAGATCCTCCCATATGTTAAGTCTTCCAGCTGGAAGAGCTTGAGACCAAGACAAAGCCTTGTGCTTCAAAGAGAAGAAGAACGGCTTGATCTTGTAGTGATTGCTGAACACCCTCTTCGGCTTCAATGTCTCCATGAGAATCTCAAAATTCTGCAAATTTTGGTGTGGAGATTCAGCACTCGTTCAACCAAACTGACTTTGGCGAACCATGGTGATAACTTGCGGGCTAAACCCGAAATCCTGGACGTCTTCACCTCCGAAATTCACACCTAGACAACGTGGTTACTGAATTGGATCCATCCTTTGTCCAAGGGTTCGTAGTTCATCCCCTCTATCAGCAACTCTCACATCTCCAATGGGAACGGGATGATTAACGTGTGGTCTAGGATTATCACGAACTGGACCGACTAGTGGAGTAATATCCTCTAGGTCCGGCATTTCATCATCGTCGGATGATCCAGCTCTAATGGACTTAGGTTTCTTGACTTTCTTCTTCTTAGCATCATTCATCTCCAACTTCATGTCTAGCATCATAGCCTTGAGCTCATCTATTTGGAATTGATGACGCTCCAATTCTTCCGTACGAGATTTCTCACTCAATTTGAGTTGAGCTTGAGCTTCATCCAACTCCGCTTGGATGTTTCTCTCATTATTTTCAGCCATCTTTTTCTCTTTCAACTTTCTTCTCAAAGTGTTCTCAAGTTATGGATCAAAAGGAACTAGATCTTTGGTAGATCTAGTCTTTCACATATACCTAAAGAATCTGCAAAAATCACTCAAAAAGACTAATCAAATCACAAGAGCAAAAACACCAAAGCTCGACAACCGAAAACCGAAATTGGTCTAGACCAAATCCCCGACAACGGCGCCAAAAACTTGTTCGCCCGAATGTATGCGTGCAAATAAGCTTTAAATTATTAAAACTGAAATTAAGCAAGCGAACCCGTAGTGTACGGATCGGCGTAGTAAAGCAAGAATTCCAAAGTATCGAACTCAGCAATTTGGGGGATCAAATTCAGTGAACTAATTATCGAGCAAGTAAACTATAAGCTTTGCAAATATATTGGGAAAAAAGTAATTCTAAAGATCCAGATATCCAATTGTGGCAATCGATTCAAGATATTCTATAGATATAAGGACATAGTTGAGGTTGCAAAGGTATAACTAATGTGAGGTTGAGTACGGTGAAGTTCCAAAACCCTATATATCTCACCCAAGGACACTCTCTATAAAGGTTGTTGAGGTTGCAGTATAGAAAGGATCTAAGGACAAGAATTACTCTCAAATACCCATGCCCAAACCCAAGGAGATCAAAGATAAGCCAAAACGGTTAAGGTTGTGACACTCGAAACCAAAATAGAGGATGTTGAGTCTCACTACTACCTAGGAAAGGCATGCCCAGGCTAGGTTAAGGCAAATCTCTAACTTTGGATTAAAGCAAAAGCAAAGGTCTTAAAACAGAGAAAATCACGGCTAGATCTTGAAGAACCACGGCCGTGGAACTCAAGAACAGGCCGTGGTTTAGGTTGTCGACGAGGTTTGTCACACTCTCAGGTTCCAATCTGTTTACGATCGATCTATCATTATCTAATCCACAACTATCAACGCTTCACCTTAGAATTGCTAAAGGGTTTTAGCGAATAATCATATTCATTGAATCTAATATCTAATCAAAAATAGAGAAAGATAAAAACCCTCTAAAACTCAATAAATACTCAAAGTCCATCTCAAATCCGAACAACAAAGTATAATGTTTAATGAATTCAGAACATGGAATAGGAATCCCTACAACAATCTTAAGGAACAACAAATAACGGAGTGTCATCCGTCTTCAAAGCAAACCCTAAGAAAATCTCGAAGTACACAATCTTCAATATTGCGTCTTTATCAAGCCACGATCCGGAATCTCCAATCCTTCGTGTCAATCTTCAACGCGGAATTTCAAGTGAAGGTAAAATGAAACCTTAAGCGACCGTCCTCGAAACTCCCTTCTCGAGACTTGTTATAGGGCGAAATAGGGTTACGAGAAAAGCCCAATAACCGTCGCTGACGTGGCAAATATGACACGTCACTTTGTCATGGAAATCACGGTCTAGTACAAGATTCCACGGCCGTGGTTTAGGGCGTGGAACTTTCTGTTGTGCTCCAAAATCACCCTCCACGATCTCAATTCATAACCACGGTCATGGAACTCCCTGGCCTTCGTGAAAGCCTTTGTTTCGTGATGTTCTTCACTCATGCTCCTTCCTTAGCTTCTCCAAAGCATCTCCTTGACATCTAGCATGATCAGATACTCCTATCCTTCCACATTATGCTCCAATATAAGTCTTTATCCACCTATAAACAAAACAAAGCTTGTGTAGATCTCTATATCGACAAAATAGGTGAAAGTGCTCATAAATGCTTCAAACTCATATCCATGTACACATCTAAGGGGGAAAAAGAATCAAAACAAGTGCCTAAACCTCGAGGTAAACCGTCCATCTCGATCAGAGACGATCGTCCTCGGTACACCATGGAGTCTCACTATCTGTCTAGTGTACTCCTCAACCAATCTGCTCACTGGCCACGTCTCTCTGATATGAATGAAACGTGCCGTCTTCGTCAGTTTATCAACAACAACCTAGATGGCATCAAAACTCCTACAAGGTCTCAAACCGGTCACAAAATCCATGGAGACATCCTCCCACTTCCACTGCGGCACTGAAAGTGGATGGAGCTCACCTCCAGGTCTGCAATGCTCTATCTTGACTTGCTGGCAGGTCGCACACTGAGCCACAAATCTGGCTACATTGGGCTTCAGTCATCCCTACCAATATTAACGTCTTACATCATGGTACATCTTACTCGTACCTGGATGTACAAAGTAAGGCGTACAATAAGCCTCCTGTAAGATTCTCTGTCTCAACTCTGCATCTGCAAGTACACATATGCGGTTATGTCGCCTCATCACTCCATCAGCTCCAATGGAAAACTGTGGTGCCTCTCCACGAGACATCCTCTCTCTAATCCTCATCAAAGTCGGGCAGGTCCCCTGTTTCTGTTGGACCTCGTCCAACAGACAAGGTAAAACCTATAAAGCATATAACTAGGCATCCTCATCAGGAAATTGGATGTCAAACTCTAGCCAAGCTAGATCCCTCTGAAGCTGAGGTTGTATTGTCAATCTCGCAATCGCCTTATCTCGAGGTGTCTTCCTACTCAAGGCGTCAGCTACAACATTCGCCTTGCCAAGATGATACAAAATCTGAAGGTCAAAGTCCTTGATCAACTCAAGCCATCGACGCTGGCGGTTATTCAACTCCCGCTACGTAAAAATATACTTCAGACTCTTATGGTCTGTGAAAATCTGACATGTAGCACCATACAGGTAATGTCCCCAGATCTTCAATGCATGAACTACCGCTGCCAACTCCAGATCATGAGTCGGGTAGTTCTCCTCATACGTCTTCAGCTATCGAGACGCATATGCAATCACTCTACCTCTCTGCATAAGTACACATCCCAAGCTTAGCTTGGATGCATCACTGTAAACCACGAAATCATCAGAACCCTCTAGTTGTGCCAGGACAGGAGCAGAATTCAAATGTCTCTTCAACTCCTCAAAGCTCTAGGCACACTGTTCAGTCCATACAAATCTAGTAGTCTTCCTCAGAAGACTCGTCAGTGGACGGGCAATCACAGAAAATCACTCCACAAAACGTCTGTAGTAACCGGCTAAGCCAAGAAAGCTACGCACTTCGTTGACGTTCGTTGGTGTCGTCCAAGCAGCAACATACTCGATCTTCGCCGGATCTACCATAATCCCGTCGGCGGAGACGATATGCCCAAGGAAAGCAACCTCGGACATCCAAAACTCGCACTTAGAGAGCTTAACATACAGCTCTCTATCCCTCAGAATCTGCAAAACCGTCGTAAAATGACCGGCATGCTCCTCTCTGCTACGAGAGTAAACTAGAATGTCATCAATAAAGACCACCACAAACTGATCAAGGAAGTCGATGAATATACTGTTCATCAACTCCATAAAGACTGATGGGGCATTCGTCAGCCCGAATGGCATCACTACAAACTCGTAGTGTCCATAACGCGTACGAAATGCCGTCCTATATACATCCTGCTCTCTCACCCTCAACTAGTGATATCCGGAGCGCAAGTCAATCCGGGAGAAAACTGTAGCTCCCTGAAGCTTATCAAGTAGATCATCAATACGAGGCAATAGATACCTGTTCTTGATGGTCACCTTGTTCAACTCTTTGTAATCAATGCATAATCACAACAATCCGTCCTTCTTCCGCACGAAGAGGACATGTGCACCCCATGGTGAAACGCTAGGGCGTATGAAGCCCTTCTCAGCCAACTCCTCGAGTTGCTTCTTCAGCTCCAACATCTCGAGAGAGGGGCCTTCGAGATGGGTCTCGTACCAAGCTCCAACTCTATACTGAAATCTACACTCCTATGAGGCAGCAAGCTCGACGGCTCAGCGAATACATCTACAAACTCGTAGACCACTGGAATGTCCTCCAAAGCTAGACTATCTCCATCCTTCATGCCGTAAAACCAGAAGGCATCACATCCCTCTGCAATCAATCTAGCTGTTCGTACAGCGCTGATGACCGAACATGTCTTCACAAGGTCCCAACCTCGGAAGACCTCAATCTGCACAACCTCGGTAGAAACTGTAACAATCCGTCTACCAACATCCAAAACTACATGGTGTCTACGCATCTAATCCATACCTAATTTGACTTCTTCATCCATCAACGACATGACTAAGAAGTCAACAAGTAAAACACGAGTACGTAAACGAAGGGGACAGCTACGTATCTCACGGGTACCTCTGACATGACTACCATCAGGTAACCCTATAATAAAGGGTATCCCCTCTATGGTAGCTAAACTCAGACGCTCAACACATGCATTAGAAATAAATGAATGTGTAGCACCAGTATCAAACAAAACTCTAACAGGTAAACCGTGAAGCAGAATGGTACCTGTAGCAGCCGGTGCAGGTGGATCCTCTGCACTCCTCAACTAAAAAGCTCGCCCTAGGGCTCCTTTGGCATCACTGGTGCCAACATCTCTACCTATGCCTCTACTCGGTCCTGGAGCACAACCTTGAGTAAATGGACACTTTGGGACTCTTTGCTGCCCTTGTGTCTACTGCTGAGGTGTTCTCTGACCACCTCCTCCTACACTGGCAGGGGAAGAACCCTATTGAGATGCAACTCCACCCTGTCTACAGAAGGCAGCTCTGTGGCCTGGTCTATCACAAGTAAAACAAGTCACAACTGGTTTGGGACAATCTGGCCTCACATGGCCAAGGTCACCATAATTGTAACGTGTCGTCGCTTATCTACAGTCAGTGCAGACGAGGGGTAACTCTGGCGTCTTTGGTCTCGTATAGAACCAGAAGCTCCTCCAGAACCAGAAGCTCCTCCAAATCCACTAGTCTGCCCAGTGCGTTGTCTCTTCTATGACCGTCCCGTCTGAAAAGCTCTCCTCTGGCTGGCTCTCTCTCTCTCTCATAAGCAGAAGTCCGGTCCTGATAGTCAGCTAGGGACTCACAATAAAATCCCTCAATATTTGAACGTGTGCTCTCCCTCAGACGACGAGAGAATAGATACACATGTTGGTCCTCAGATGCTGCAGCTAGACCTAGCAAAGCTAACTCGGTCTGGAAGCGGCAGATGTCGTTAGCAATAGGCACGTCCTTAAAGCCAGCCTTCACAAAATCCTACAACTTCTCCATCCTCAGTGAGGCAGGGTAGAACTGCTCCCTAATCATGCTCCTCATGTGATCATAATTGGTAGCTCTGGTACATACAGTCCTCCACCACTAGTGTGCAATGTCACGGAATAGAGACTGCACTAGCTCTATCCGTCTGTCCTCAGGGCATCTGATAGACTCTAAAGCTAAGTCTACATGCTCAATCCACACCTCAGTCTGTAAGCCAATCTCTCATGAGAAATGTGACACTCCATGCTGGTGAAATGCCTTCAACCAGGCATCTGGCCAAGGCCCTCGAATCTCCTCTACAACCAGAACTGGCTCAGTAACACATACAGGTGTAGTTGGCACCTGTGTCGCTCCTTGAGATATCTCAAAATATTCCTCATGTACTGGTATGTTTGGGGACCGTCTTCCAGCCTTGATGTCCTCCTCAAAACGTCGGAGGTACTCTCTAAACTCTGGTCCTCCCATGGAGATACGGTCAGCGTCATTAGATAGTGCTCGGTGTGAATGATGTCTCGTTGATGCACCACTCCTTATCTCTGGAACAACGATTTCTACAACCTCCTCATGTATCTCTTTCACCACTGGTGGATCAACAGCGAGAACTGGTCCCTCACCTACCACACCCGGAGGACGGGGTGGTCTACCTCTACCTCTACCTATAGCGGCAGTAGCTCTAGTTTGAGCCATCTGCGGGGTATGCACACCTAACTTATAAGGCTCTACATAGGCCATAAGTATAGATATATATATATATATACTCAACACATACACATACATAATCCAATACATATATACATAACTATACTGCAGAGATCCATAGCAGAAGTGGCGACTTCTTTTACATCTAACCCAAAACCACATTTAAAACCAAAACCTTTTAAAACATCAGACCCCATGTGGGTTTTGTTTATTTTACCTATCAAACCCTATTGCAGGTAGCAAGTGCCATTGTTGTCAACCTAAGGCTCTGATACCAACTCTATAACACCCCGAATCCGGGGGACTCGGAGTGTCACATTGGGCTAGGATCTTACAATGGATCCTAACCCTAGCCTGATAGCAAGTTCACTGGACCTTACAACATGGCACTGTCAGATATAAAAACAAATACATAAAACTGTATAAACTGTACAATCAAAAGGTTAAAAGAACATAGGCGAGTATAAACCAAAACGCCCTCTCACAAGAGGTAACAAAAGATCATCGTCACGCAGGAGGGAAAGGTAAACAAACCAAAAGCCCACAACAACCTATGTATGAGACGTCCTCGGCCTGCCACTATGCTAGATCACCAACAGCATGCCTATCCTGTGGGGCATCTACAACATGGTAATAAAGCATTAGCTAACCATACACATATATAGAGTAATGCATAAGCACAATCACAAGTAAGGAAAGATAAACACATCAACATGCTTTCACACATTTACCCATTTTATCATCTCAGTAATAATGGTCATTCACTCAAATCGTATATATAAATATATATGAAACTATGTGACACGAGCACCGATACATCCTCGCCTCTGAGCCTGCTAGCCAGTTGCACAAGTATCGGTCACACAATCCGTGTACCTTGTGGGAGTGGATTGTGCCCTTCCTGTAAAGTTAGTCTGGCCTGAGATCAGAGAACCTCCCAGACTCCATGGCGGGATGAAAGGGAAAGGTTATCAAAACCACGCATACGGGGCAATCAATAAAACATAGGTCGGTATAAAGAACATCTCATGCTATCATAGCAAACATACAAATCACACACCACTCATGCAAACACCCAATATAAGGATGGTGTTCGCCACTTAGCATGCGTGCAAATAAGTCTTAAATTTATAAAACTAGAATCAAGCAAGCGAACCCGCAGTGTACGGATCGGCGTAGTAAAGCAAGAATTCCAAAGTATCGAACACAGGGATTTGGGTGGTTAAATCCAATTATAGATCGTCAAGCAAGTAAATGTATGAGCTTTGCAAATATTGGGAAAACATCAACCCTAAAGATCCAGGTATCTAATTGTGGCAATCGATTTAAGATATACTAAAGAACTAAGGACAGAGTTAAGAGTTACAAAGGTATACTAAGGTAAAGCAATGTACGGTGAGGTTCCAAGGCTTTATATAACTTATCTAAAGGCACTCTCTATAAAGGTTGTTGAAGCTTCAGTATAGAAAGGATCTAAAGACAAGAATTAATATCAAATACCCAAACTTGTAATCCATGGATCAAGACTAACTAAACCGATTAAGGTTGTGACACTCGAAATCGAAGTAGAGGTTGTTGAGGCTTCACTACTACCTAGAAAAGGCAAGCCAAGACTAAGTTAAAGGTAATCTTTAACTTTGGATTAAAGTAAAAGCAATATTCGTAAACTAGGGAAAATTACGGGTGGATCTTGAGTTCCACGGCCGTGGAACCTCAAGAACAGGCCGTGATTCTGGCTCGTCGGCGAATCTCTCTAACTCTCAGGGTCCAATCTGTTTATGATCGATCTATCATCATCTAAGCCACAACTATTAACCCTTCACCTTAGAATTGCTAAAGAGTTTTAGCCAACAACAATCATTATGATATCAAATTCAAGATTAAGAAATATGAAAGATGAAAACCTTCGAAAATCTTCAATAACTTCAAATCAATCTCAAATTCACAACAAAGGTAATGATGTATATCAGATTCGGAATAACACAAGCCAATCACAATCCTTGATAAGAACGAAGAGCGGGATGTCAATCCGTCTTCTCATCAAACCTAAGGACAAAGCGTAACTTCCAAATCTCTAAGCCTTTGCAAATCTCTGTTGCAAAATGGCAATCTCCGCACGTCCAACTGGAACCCTAGGCACGTGCAAGTAAGCGTAAGCGAAGGTGACGAAATCTCCCTCCTTCAGTTCTTTTATAGGGGAAGATAGAATAAGTGTCCAGCCCATGTAATGTGTCTATATTTTATTCGTCAAAAGATTGCATAAATCACGGTTATATGGGATTCCACGCCCGTGGTTTAGAGCGTGGAATTGGATTTCGGTGCTTCAAAACTTCCACGACCGTACTTTATACCGTGTAACTCTCTGGAATGCTCCACGCTCATGTTGCCAAGTTCCACGGCCGTGGTTTAGAGCGTGGACTCCATTACGGCCGTAATTTAGAGAGTGGAAGCATATGTTGCTCGTAATTCCCTTTGTTTTGTGCCATTCTTCATCCTAGCATCTTCCTTAGCTCCTTTGTGGTGTCCTCAATCCTTGGATATGCTCAATCCATCTCCATTCTCTCTTAATTCGTTCGGTTTTAGCTCTTATTCGCCTACAATCAACACAAAGCTTACGCAGACCTCTATATCGACAATATAGATAAACTAGCTCACAATTGCTTCAATGCTTCATCAATGAACACTAATATGGATGAAATACATCTAGAAAACGTGCCTATAATATCACAATATTTCATGCTAACAAAATACCCCATACTTGCTACTTGCTTGTCCCCAAGCAAGGTCTTTCAAAAGCTTTAAAACTCAAGTTAGGATGAAATATGGATGCACTCTCAAAAACAAAACATCTTTTAGATGAATGTGCTTCCTAGTCAATAGATCATTCTCAAACCTTGCTTCATTCGTTCATAAGACTCTCATATACATAATCAAAGAGTAAAGAGTAAAGAAAACTCATGAATTGATCAAACTTGCATGTAAACATCATAACCTTCAAACATTATTAAAATCAATCATAAGAAACTTCAATTTAGATCACCAAGTCATATAGCATTCTCATGATCTTAAGGACTTCCAAGTAAGGTCTAGAATGCGGAAGGGAGAGGAAATTATAAGGAATGTGGTGCATGAATCCGGGGAAGTGGATAATCAACTCTTTTCTTTTTCTCTAACGGTTTTGCAACACTTTCAACTTAGAGCTTCGCTCTCTTCTTTTCACATTATGTTTCGAGTTTACTTTTGGAGTTATGGACAGAGGTCCACAAAAACCGAAGCCTAGGAGATTGGCGTTTCTCAATTTTGCGAGATGCCTCAAACCCTTGATGCACATACCGTAATCCGCTAGGAATATCGCTCAATCTGACTTTGGCAAGACACAAACACCCGGCTATGTGAATGGTGCCGAATTACTCATCGTCATGATTGACTTCCCCAAACCTATATGTTCTTTCTATTCTTTGAATGTAAAATTTTTGCTTTCATGGCCCTCCAACATCAAACATGCCAAATATCAACTCCTCCAAATTCCCGGATAGGTAAAGGAGGCCATTATTTCATTGAGGGGCTAAATGATCAAAGAAAGAAGAAACAAAATTTAATTGCCTTAATCATTTCAACAAGAAGTATAAGAACTTATCATGTGATTTCAACCTTGATTTCTCAATATGATTTAGGTAACATTCTTCACATTATGAAACTTGCAAAAGAGGAATAATTAACTCATTCAATTTCTTTTCAATTCACTATTTGTTTTAAGCATGTGATTGTCATCAAAACTCAATTCACAAGTAGTGATTATCATAGAAGTCATCTCTATCCTTAGAAGCACAAAATTTCCAAAATTTTTCGATTTTTATGGGTTTTTCAAAAGCTTTTTCATGCAATGCGAAAATGGAACGTGTAACAATGGAATGAAATATGCAAGGTGTTCTCAATAAAAGCAAGCAAAGTGAGTAGAGTTATTACAAACGAATAATCACACCCCACCCCATACTTGAGACAAACATTGTCCCTAATGTTCAAAAATAAAATAAAGAAAAGAAAGAAAGAAAAAGAACTCACAAGACGGTGGTGGAGCGGCTAAAGTGGTAGATCGTCCAATGTCATCACTGAGGTGCCGGTGGTGGTGGAAACGGGAAGAAGCCGGGATCATAGTTCCGCCCAAACTGCTGGCGGTAAATATCTCTCATCATGCGGTCATGATCGTCGGCTCGTGCATCCCTAGCATCTGCACGAATCTCCAAGGCTCCGACCCTACTCGAAAGATCGGTGGCCCACTTTGGCAGCTGCTCATACCATCCGGGCGGCTGGCTATACCATGCTGGTGCGTCTGACGGTGCTGGTGCAGGTGGTGGCAAGGCATGCCAAGGTGGTGGAGCTCCCATCCACTCCGGCTGAGTGCTATACCATGTAGGAGGGTCCGCCATCCATGTAGGTCTCTCGCTCACACTAGCACGGCGAGAGGAAAAAACCAGAAGCTCTAGCGGGGCGGGGAGAGTGTCTAGGAAGGTCAGGAACTGCGTCCGGCTGATCCGGAAAGGTACCAAACTCATGCTCATCTCCTCCTCCCTCAAACTCATCATCCCCTCTCATCTCCTCCTCATCTACAACCGGTGGTGGTGGAACGTAGGGAGGGGCTACTAGTCTGTTCCCATGCATGGCAGCAAACATCTTCTTCCAGTTATGGCGTCCGGCCATAATGGAATACTCGGGGATCCATGATACTACTCTACCTCCTCTATCCTCCCAAGGCATGGCAGCTTTAGGTGGACCTCTATGTCTAGGAAAGATAATGCCTCTCGTCATGAGGCTCTGAAGTCCTAGGGGTCTAGTAGCTATCCTAGTGCATGCAAAAAAGTTGATCCCCAACTGTCGAGCAATGTGGGTAACCATCCCACCATATTCTATATTGCCAGCCCTCTTGTTCTTTAGCTTACTCGTAGTAGAAGCTAAGAGGGTGGCACAGTCAGCCTGCCTGCCGTGCAACATGCAATACAACAAAAACAACTCATTTGTCTTGATCTTCTGAGGTGTCTCCGTCCTAGGAATGAGACACTCAGAAAGCACCCGGTGAGCAATCTTCAAGGCTAAGTGATAAATCAACTTAGCCTTAGTATCAGCTGGTTGCCAGTGGTCCTCGTTGGCGTATACCATAGCTATCTCTTCCCAAAAATCCTTGGCGTACACGCCACTAGGGAAGCGACCATTGAAGGTCTCATGGAACCCAAAGAAGGCTCCAAACTCAGCAATCGAGAACTCGTAGTTCTCCTCCATCAGCCTAAAAGACACCGTACGGTCTACATGACTATGCTCGAAGGAAATCACAAACTCTCTAGTGATCTCCTCATATGCATCTTCCCGAATAGCGGAGAAGATGATCAACCCTGCTCTATCCAATAACCAAGTAATGTCATTAACCACATTTAGTGGCTCTAGCCCCTCAAGCAGCAAATACCTAGGTCCTATGACCGCTCGCTTATGGATCCTCTCTAAGGTATCGAGGTAATCCTCATGGATAGTAGGGATTCTAGGATGTGGGGGTGATGGTGGTGGTGTTGGCTCTCTAGGGGGTGCCTGAGAGGAGGAGGAAGCATTTCCTTTCCTCTTCTTTGTTCTATTGGACATTCTCCTAACGAGATCCATGTTTCTGTTCTAAACCACGGTCTGTTCTTCAGTTTCCACGGCCGTGCAATGTCCAGAGACCGTGATTCGGTACGCAAATTCTCAAAACTCAGCAGATTTTCACCAAATTCAACATCAAGCAGCCCTAGACTAATTCCAATCCAATTTCAATCAGTTCTCCTAATATTTCTTGCAAAAATTGAGCCAAATCGACAAAGTAAGAGAAGAGGTGAAAAACCTAGGTTTTCGGATTTTAAAATTCGAATTCTGCCTTCTCCGGTGATTTGCCGCTCGAATCGTTGCTTGGATCTTGTTGGTGATTGGATTTGGTTCAGTTTTGGCTAAAGAATCGTTCGAAACGATTAACGAACGAAAATTTGGGAGAGGGGGAAGATTTCGGCGAAATAGGGGCGTGGAATTGGGGGTTTTTGTGTGTTTTGTGAAGAAACGTGGTTTTTATAGTGGCCGTAAAATTTTTCGAAAATTACGGTCACTCGGGGGTTTCCACGGCCGTGGAAATGTACGGAACCATGGTTTTGGTGATTTTTCTCAGGCTTTTGCAAACTACGGTCACTGTAGCTATCGCGGCCGTGGTTTTGGCCGTGGAACTCTCTGTAATGTGCCAAAGTCCAAGTTTCGTCAATTTTCTTCAAAATTTTCCTTCTCCCTTTTTCTTCCACTGATCCTACATCCAAAAACACAAACATACCGGAAGGCATCGAAGGCAAAACAAAACAAAAACGTATATACTATTCTAATCTATGAATCAAAAACAAAAACGTAAGTGCAATACCTTGGGTTGCCTCCCAAGAAGCGCTTGTTTAAGGTCCGTAGCTAGACCATATTTGCACTTATTCGAGTGCGGTGGGTGCGAACTCTTCAGCTTGGAGTTCCGGTGAATACTTCTTGAGTCGTTGACCGTTCACCTTAAAGCTTCCGCCCTTTTCACCCCATGCTTCAACTGCACCATGGGGAAAAACATGTTTGATTAGAAAAGGTCCAGTCCAACGAGATTTAAGCTTACTTGGAAAGAGACGAAGCCTTGAATTGAAGAGGAGAACTTGATCTCCTTCTTTGAAGTCCTTTGGGATGATATGCTTATCATACCAACGCTTCGCTCTTTCTTTATAGATCTTGGCGTTTTCGTAGGCGTTCAAGCGAAGTTCTTCAAGCTCATTAAGGTCTAAGAGATGCTTCTGTCCCGCTTCCTTCATGCTGAAGTTCAACCACTTTATTGCCCAATACGCCTTGTGCTCCAACTCTACCGGTAAGTGGCAAGACTTCCCATACACAAGGTTATATGGTGTTGTTCCGATGGGAGTCTTATATGCAGTCTGGTACGCCCATAATGCGTCATCTAGCTTCAAAGACCAATCTTTCCTTGTCCTTGAAACCGTTTTCTCTAGGATCCCTTTAATCTCCCGGTTTGAGATCTCCACTTGTCCACTAGTTTGTGGATGATAAGGGGTGGCGATCTTGTGAGTCACCCCATACTTAGCTAAAAGAGCTTCGAAACGTCGGGCAATGATGTGAGAACCTCCATCACTAATGATAGTCCGTGGTGTCCCAAATCGTGGGAAGATGGTCTTGTTAAAGAACTTAACCACTACCATGGCATCATTGGTGGTAGAGGCAATTTCTTCAACCCATCTCGAAACATAATCCACTGCTAAAAGTATGTATTGGTTTCCACAAGATGATGGGAAAGGTCCTATGAAGTCTACTCCCCAAACATCAAAGATCTCCACCTCTTGGATGTTGTTAAGAGGCATCTCGTTCCTCCTAGATATGTTCCCTGTTCTTTGACAAGCAACGCAGCAGGAAACAAAGGTTTGCACATCTTTAAACAAAGTAGGCCAAAAGAATCCAGATTGCAATACCTTAGCGCTAGTCTTGTTCGAACTAGCGTGTCCTCCACAAGGTAGTGAATGACAATGACAGATGACACTTTGCATCTCATCTTCCGGTACACATCGCCGAATGATGCTGTCCGGACCTCTCTTAAAGAGGAGAGGTTCATTCCAAAAGTATTCCCGAACATCCTTAAAGAACTTCTTTCTTTGTGCGTAGGATAATCCGGGTGGTAATTCCTAGCAAACCAAATAGTTAACAAAATCAGCAAACCATGGTTCTTTACCTTTGGCGATCACGTCGATGCACTCCTCTATGATGTGTAAATGCTCGTCCGGAAAGGAGTCATCTATAGGTAGATGGTCGTCTTCTAGATGTGGTAGACGACTCAAATGATCCGCAACAGAATTTTCCGAACCCTTCTTGTCGCAGATCTCTAGATCGAATTCTTGTAGGAGAAGAATCCATCTAATCAGTCTTGGTTTTGCATCCTTCTTCGCAAGCAAATACCGGATCGCAGCATGATCCGTGTACACAATCACCTTAGCACCTACAAGATAAGAGCGAAACTTTTCAAATGCATATACAATTGCTAAAAATTCCTTTTCGGTAGTGGCGTAGTTGAGTTGCGCTTCATCTAGCGTCTTGCTAGCGTAGTAAATGGCATGGGTTCGTCCTTCCTTTCTTTGCCCAAGCAAAACCCCTATTGCTACGTCACTTGTGTCACACATAACCTCAAAGGGAAGATTCCAATCCGGAGGTTGGATAATCGGGGCTGAGATTAGAGCTTCCCGAATCATATTAAACGCATCTAAGTATTCCTGCGAGAAATCAAAAACTGCATCCTTCATTAATAAATTAGTGAGCGGTTTTAATATCTTGGAAAAATCCTTAATGAAACGCCTATAGAATCCATCGTGTCCTAGAAAACTTCTTATCCCTTTCACCGAAGTTGGGGGAGGAAGCTTTTCTATTGTCTCTATCTTAGCTTTATCCACCTCAATCCCTCTACTAGAGATTAAGTGTCCTAATACAATGCCCTCTTTCACCATAAATTGACACTTTTCCCAATTAAGAACTAGGTAAGCGTCTTCCCACCTTTGTAACACAAGAGCAAGGTTAGAAAGACAATTGTCAAAAGAGGAACCATAAACGGAGAAGTCATCCATAAAAACCTCCATGATTTCCTCTATATATTCCGAGAAGATGGCCATCATGCACCTTTGAAAAGTGGTTGGGGCGTTGCAAAGCCCAAACGACATCCTCCTATACGCAAACGTTCCCCACGGACACGTGAATGTGGTCTTCTCTTGATCATCCGGATGTATCGGGATCTGAAAGAAACCACTATAACCGTCAAGATAGCAAAAGTGTGAGTGTTGTGCTAACCTCTCAAGCATTTGGTCGATGAAGGGTAGTGGAAAATGATCCTTCCTCGTTGCGTTGTTTAGCTTCCGGTAATCTATGCACATCCTCCATCCGGTTACGGTTCGTGTGGGAATGAGTTCATTGTTTTTATTAGTGATGACCGTCATTCCTCCCTTCTTTGGAACCACTTGTACGGGACTCACCCACTTGCTATTGGAGATAGGGTAGATGATACCTGCATCAAGTAGTTTAAGAATTTCCTTCTGGACAACCTCCTTCATGGTCGGATTTAACCGCCTTTGAGGTTGTCGCAAAGTTCTAAAGTCTTCTTCCATTAGAATCTTATGCATGCATAGTGAAGGCTTGATTCCTACTAGATCCTCTATAGTGTACCCTAAGGCTATCCTATGTTTCTTAAGAACAACTATGAGCTTACTATGTTCATCAATACTCAAATCGGAACTAACAATTACCGGAAAGGTAGAATTAGGTCCTAGAAATGCGTACCTTAGATGTGTAGGAAGTGGCTTCAATTCCATCACTGCCGGAGTCTCTAATGTCTCTTGAGGAGTATCCGATGTTTCCTTAGAGGGTGCTGGAGAAGAGTCAAGAGAAGTGGTGGAGAAGACACAATCTCCTTCAGATTCACCCAAAATTACGGCTACTCTGTTCCTTCCACGGCCGTGGTTTTGGGTGTGGAAGTCAATTACAGGACCTCTGTTTGTTCCACGGCCGTGGTTTTGGCCGTGTAACTTACTGGAGTATCTGAATAGCTGATTACGGTCATGTTGGTAGATTCCACGGCCGTGGAATAGCACGACTGGCCGTGGTTTCTGACGTTTTTTGACCCATCGTAGAGTTTCTCATAACCTTCTTCATACACTTCTTTTTGCTTTTCTAAAGCTTCTACTTCCTCATTACATTCCTCTTCTCCCCCTACATCCATAATGCTCATAGAAATAACTTTTTGTAAGGGGTCTTTGAAGAAAATCGAACTTACCTCTTCTCTAGATAGCTCTTCGTCATGGATGTTGAATATATCCTCATCGAAAACTAGCTCTTTCACCAAAGTAGAGAGAACGAACTCTACCTTTTCTTCTTCTATGTCGAAGGTGAGTCTAGCATTCTTACAATCAACTATGAAACCGGATGTTGCAAGAAACGGTCTTCCGAGTATGATCGGGACCGGACTATCTGCAGGAATGTCAAGCACAACAAAGTCTATAGGAACATAGAACTTACCAAGCTTGACCGGGATGTCTTCAACTATACCGACGGGACGAGTTATAGATCGATCCGCCATGTATAACGTCATCTTCACCGGTTTAGGTTCGCCTAAACCGATCTTCCTGCATAAGGTAAGCGGAATGATGCTCACGCTTACTCCTAAATCACATAATGCATCATATGTGACATCTCCCACTCCTATGGGAACACAAAATGACCTCGGATCCTTCAGCTTTGGGGGCATCTTCTCCTTCATTGTCTTGATAAGATCCGATGAATCCAAACTCATCTTAACCTCTCCAAAATCCTCTAATTTTCTTTTGTTAGAGAGGATTTCCTTTAGGAACTTTCCATAAGCTGGCATACCTACAATTGCATCAATGAAAGGTATATTAATATGCAGTTTGCTCATGAGTTCAATAAACTTACCGAATTGCTTGTCTAGACGCGCTCTTGCTCTAGATTGAGGGAATGGTAGGGGAGGTTTGAAAGCTGGAGGAGGAACGTAGACATCTTCCTTCTCCTTCCCCTTTTTTTTCTCCTTCTCAACGGAAACTTCTACAAACTTAGGCTGCGGGTCGGTAGTTGTTACTCCGCTCCTAGTTGTGATTGCCATCACCCTTCCTTTTGGGTTGTCCTCCGTCTTTCCTGGAAGTTTTCCTTGATTCCTAGGAACTTCCTCCGCATGGCTAAACATTTGGTTTTCTAAAACCTTTTGGGCTTTATCAACCTTAGTTATCTGATCATCTACCTTGATGATGCGAGTCTCCAATCCTTGAAGCTTGCCCAAAATTGTTTCCAACATGGGATCGGGTTTCTCTTTCCCCGAAGTACTTCCACCATTAGATGTTTGCCCCAGGCTTTTCAAAGGAGTGGAAGAGGAGGAAGGTGAAGTTAGTGAATTTCCTGAATTGAAATAAGAATTACCGGAATTTTGTTGGTTGGGATGCCAATTTTTGTTGTTTGAACCCCTATTGTTGTTCCAATTGTTGTTCCGGTTGTTGTTGTTGTTGTTCCAATTATTCTGGTTGTTGTTCCGGTTGTTGCGGTTTGTATTCTCATTCCCGTTGGGGTTATTGTTGTTGCCCAACTAACCTACATCTTGTTCCTTTTGCTTGGGAAAGTTGGTTTTGATGGCTTTCTTCAACTCTTTAATCTCCTTTTGCTTTGGAAAGATTTGAGTTTGAGCTGCTTGTGATAGCTTTGCTCCTTGTTCCACATGAAAGGGATTGGAGCTTGAATTGTGTCTACACATCTAGCCCCTTATAGTATATCTCCAATAGCGCCAATTTGGATATGCCATGATGTGGGCAATCCAATAGCAAATCCTGAAATCTTTCCCAAGATTGAAACAAACTTTCGTTAGATCTCATAGAAAATGCATTAATCTTACCTCTCAACTCCGCAGTCTTGGATGGCGGAAAGAACTTAGTTAGAAATTCCGAAGAAAGATCCTCCCATGTGTCGAGTTTCCCACTTGGAAGAGCTTGATACCAAGACAATGCTTTCCCCTTCAAGGAGAAGAAGCAAGGCTTGAGTTTATAACTGTTGGTAGTTGCATTCTTTGGCTTCATTGTCTCCATCATGATATCTAAATTTTGTAGATGTTGATGTGGAGATTCAGCGCTTGTTCCCCCAAATTGATATTGGCGGACAATAGTAATAACTTGCGGGTTGAAGCTAAACCCTTGTGCATCATCAACATCAAAGTTCACACCCAAACGGCGTGGTTGCTGCGTTGGATCCATCCTTTGGCCAAGAGTTCTTGGCTCCTCATCCACACGATCGACTCTCGCACCTCCAGCTGGGGCACGTCGATTGGCGGCTGCTCGTGGAACGAACGGGTTCACATTGATCGTTGGATCAATGTCCTCTAGTGGTGGCATGGAAGAGTCGCTATCCTCATTGGATGAGTTGGTTCTAACCGACTTTCTCGATCTCCTTCTCTTTTTCTTCTTGAGGTCGCTTATTTCCAGACTCATTTGGAACATCATATCCATTAGATCTTCGATTTTTGATTGATGGCGATCCGATTCTTCCTTGCGAGTCTTCTCGCTCCATCTAAGTTGAGCTTCGGATTCCGCTAGCTCCGTTTGGTAATCGCGTTCTCTTTCTTCAGCCATCTTTCTTTCCTTGAGCTTTCTCCTCAAAGTCCTCTCAAGCTCTTGATCGAGAGGTAAGAGGTCTTCGTTGTTCCTAGACCTGCGCATACACTTGAAAGAGATATCAAATAACAAGGGAAGAGCTCCCAAGCTTGACAACCGATAACCGAATTCGGCCTAAACCAAATCCCCGGCAACGGCGCCAAAAACTTGTTCGCCACTTAACGTGCGTGCAAATAAGTCTTAAATTTATAAAACTAGAATCAAGCAAGCGAACCCGCAGTGTACGGATCGGCGTAGTAAATCAAGAATTCCAGAGTATCGAACACAGGGATTTGGGGGGTTAAATCCAATTATAGATCGTCAAGCAAGTAAATGTATGAGATTTGCAAATATTGGGAAAACAGCAACCCTAAAGATCCAGGTATCTAATTGTGGCAATCGATTCAAGATATACTAAAGAACTAATGACAGAGTTAAGAGTTGCAAAGGTATACTAAGGTAAAGCAATGTACGGTGAAGTTCCAAGGCTTTATATAACTTATCTAAAGACTCTATAAAGGTTGTTGAGGCTTCAGTATAGAAACGATCTAAAGACAAGAATTAATATCAAATACCCAAACTTGTAACCCAAGGATCAAGACTAACTAAACCGATTAAGGTTGTGACACTCGAAATCGAAGTAGAGGTTGTTGAGGCTTCACTACTACCTAGAAAAGGCAAGCCAAGACTAAGTTAAAGGTAATCTTTAACTTTGGATTAAAGTAAAAGCAATATTCGTAAACTAGGGAAAATTACGGGTGGATCTTGAGTTCCACGGCCGTGGAACCTCAAGAACAGGCCGTGATTCTGGCTCGTCGGCGAATCTCTCTAACTCTCAGGGTCCAATCTGTTTACGATCGATCTATCATCATCTAAGCCACAACTATTAACCCTTCACCTTAGAATTGCTAAAGGGTTTTAGCCAACAACAGTCATTATGATATCAAATTCAAGATTAAGAAATATGAAAGATGAAAACCTTCGAAAACCTTCAATAACTTCAAATCAATCTCAAATTCACAACAAAGGTAATGATGTATTTCAGATTCGGAATAACACAAACCAATCACAATCCTTGATAAGAACGAAGAGCGGGATGTCAATCCGTCTTCTAATCAAACCTAAGGACAAAGCGTAACTTCCAAATGTCTAATCCTTTGCAAATCTCCGTTGCAAAATGTCAATCTCCGCACGTCCAACTGGAACCCTAGGCACGTGCAAGTAAGCGTAAGCGAAGGTGACGAAATCTCCCTCCTTCAGTCCTTTTATAGGGGAAGATAGAATAAGTGTCCAGCCCATGTACTTAGACAATGTGTCTATATTTTATTCGTCAAAAGATTGCATAAATCACGGTTATATTGGATTCTACGCCCGTGGTTTAGAGCGTGGAATTGGATTACGGTGCTTCAAAACTTCCACGACCGTACTTTATACCGTGTAACTCTCTGGAATGCTCCACGCTCTTGTTGCCAAGTTCCACGGCCGTGGTTTAGAGCGTGGACTCTATTACGGCCGTAATGTAGAGCGTGGAAGCATAGGTTGCTCGTAATTCCCTTTGTTTTGTGCCATTCTTCATCCTAGCATCTTTCTTAGCTCCTTTGTGGTGTCCTCAATCCTTGGATATGCTCAATCCATCTCCATTCTCTCTTAATTCGTTCGGTTTTAGCTCTTATTCGCCTACAATCAACACAAAGCTTATGTAGACCTCTATATCGACAATATAGATAAACTAGCTCACAATTGCTTCAATGCTTCATCAATGAACACTAATATGGATGAAATACATCTAGAAAACGTGCCTAAAATATCACAATATTTCATGCTAACAGATGGCAGCTAAGTAAGTCCTATGGACTTACCTCAACCTCGATCACTCAACCACGATCACCTCTACACTAGAGGGACAACACAGTCTATAAATAGGGCATAAAGAGATATATCAATCTCCTAATAACACAAGGGTCACACCTAGACCTAAAGGGATCCATAGGGATCAAGCTCAACCTCAAAACCTCAACTAACATCATTCTAAGTCCTTAAAGCCATACAAGGCATAAACCGATCATAACCTCAACCAAACACATCCTCACACCTCTAGCATGATCCTATGCTCTCACACTAGGAAAGGAGGGAAGAAAGACATCCTAAGAAAATCCTAGAAGCAACACACACCTGCAGAACCAAGTGCAACACCAAGCTGAGGCAGGTGGCGCAGGGGCGGCTAGGAGGTGGCGTAGGGGCGGTGCACTGCCGGCGCTGGGGCGGCTCAAGAAAGGCGTAGGGGCGGGTGGTGTACATATGACACCACTTCAGCCTCTTCTTCACTCTTTCCTTCGATTCTTTACTCCTTCACTCCAACAATAACATACATATATAACATACATATATACACATCAACATAAGCCAAACATGGCTGGAACAAGATCCAATCCTAAAGAGTCTAAGCTAGACTAAGGAAAGGAAGGAAAAGAGACAAGAAGATGAAAAGAAGAAGAAGAAGGGGATGGAAGCCATGGAAGCTTACCAAGATGAAGATCCAGAAGCTCATAGCATCACCAAAACGTCCTCAAGCTGGCTCACAAGGCTCAACAACCATAAACATCATCAAAGACAAGCAAAAGCTCTCCAACTCACACACACACTCAAAGAAGATAAAACAAGGGTGATCCAAGGAGAAGAGAGAAGAAGATGTACGTAAGGAGAGAAAGAGATTGAGCTGAGAAGGTAAACCCTCATCAAGAGGTAAGAGATGAAGTATATAAAGGAGGTAAAAAGGGTAAAGCACGGGTCAAAGGGTCAAAGAAGACGGCTGCAGCACACAGAGCCGCGGGGGCGGATTCTGTGAGCCGCAAGGTCGGTTCCAGGGTCGCGCAGGGGCGGTCCAAGCTAATTCCTGGCCCTCTGCTTGCTCTCTTAGTAACTCAGCGACTAGGCTCTTACACTCCGTTCTCTTCAACTCTTCATCATCCAGCAACCAGATACATACACATATATACATATGTACATCAACACAAGCTCAGGAAGATCAAAACAAGATCAATCTTGTCGAATGCTAAGCTGAACAGGAAGGAAATATGATAAAGAGAAGAAAGAAAGAATGAAGAGGAGAAGGGGAAGAAAGAACTCACCGTAGCTATTCAAAAAAAATCCTCACCACCTCAACATCTACCACAACACATCAACAACAACATCTAATATCATCATCAACCAAAGCCACATAAAACTCTCTTCAAAACAAGGAGAAATCACGAAGAAGATCCAAAGGAGGAAGAAAAAGAGAAGAAAAACTTGAGGAGAGAAGATGGAGCTGGAAGAAGATGAGAAACCCTTATCAAGAAGCAAAGGGGTGGCTTATAAAGGAAACCAACCAAAAGCATGAGTCAAGGTCAACAAAAGCGGCTGTAGCCCACCAGAATCCGCAGGGGCGGACCATGGAGGCGCAAGGGCGGATCAGGTGGCCCGCAGGAGCGTGTAGTCTGGCCGCAAGGGCGGCTCAGGCAGGCTAAGTACCTACCTCTCAGCTGAGGCGCAGGCGCGGGATCTCTAAAAGACTAATGGTCTTACAATCACTCTCATCATCATCTGATGGCATGTCGTCCTTCTTGTTTTATAGAGCAAGATTTTTTTGTGTTTGATGGTATTTCTTCATCTTCTTCACCAAGAACCATTTCGTGAGAGATGAGCTTTCTAAGAAGGTAGTCGAGAGGTACTATTGTGAGATTACGAGCTTCATCAACGGCGGTTACTTTTGGTCCCCACTTAGCTTTACGCAAGATTCTTAGTACTTTCCTTACTTTTTCTTCATTTGTGAAGACATTTCCAAGTGAATCAAGAATGTTCACAATCTTAATGAATTGTGTGAACATCTCTTTAATCGTCTCGTTTGACTTCATCTTGAGTAACTTATTTTGCCTGAGGAAGATGCTTATCTTTGTCTCCTTGACTTGTTCCTTCGTACGTAACTATTAGCTTATCCCATATTTCCTTTGCACTCTTGCAAGATGAGACACTGTTGAATTCATTTGCATCCAATCCGCAATAGAGCAAGTTCATGGCCTTGTAGTTCTTTTATACACTATCCAAGTCCGTTTGCGTGAAATCAGCTTCCTTCTTTTCGACTTGAACTCCTTCAACCGTGGTGGTGGAGATTTTAGGTTTAGTTTGAATGATGCTCCATACTTCCATATCCTGATCAATAATAAACATTTGCATTAGTGATGTCCAATGGGCATAGTTGTAACCGTAGAAGAGGGGTTCTCGAGATATGGATCTTCCTTGAGCAAATCCTCCATCACCTACAGAGTTCATGATTAGTCTCATTGACGGTTAAATCAATATACATGACTCTAGCTCTTATACCTATTGAAGAACCGAATAGGTGAATAATAAGGATATAAATACTCTAGAAAGGTGGTTGAATAGATTATGCGAACTTTGCGCAATATCGTATATCAAGGCTTTGAATCCAATCTCAAGGCCTTGAAGTCGATATGTGCGCTTAGTGAAAAAACTGTTTCTCAAGGCTTTGAAATGGATTTCAAGGCTTTGACTTAGAAACCTGCAAAAGATTGTTAGTCACAATATAAGCAATAGAATGTGTGGAATGTAAAAGATCGACGAGACGGTAGGTTTACGAAGTTTGGCCCTAACAGCCTACTCTCCACCTAGGGATTCTGACCCTAGGATTCTAACTATCTATTATCTGCTTTTTGTCAGTCCTCGATACAACCTAGAAGAACATCTATTCTTCTCTCTATGTAGCCTCAATGCTACAATCTAGTCAACTCTATTCTAGCAATAATAGCCTAGTTACTTCGCAGAGTAACACACTCGAGTATAACAATCTCTAGATATGCCATTGGAGCTCTTGTGTTTATCTCACTCTAAGAAAGTAAACTTATGTAAGCTAAAGAGGAAGAAAAACTTTTGGATGGATGAAGATGTTCTCGTATGATCGCTTGAAGACTTGGTTTCTTATCTGTGTAAGCTCTTGTCCTTCTTCTTCAATCACCATCTTCATTTATAGTCTTCTATAGAGATCTTCTTAGCCGCTGTAACATAGCCGTTGTAACATTTCTATTTCTCCATAGAAATACGTTGCTTGGTTGAACGAGATCTTTATTGTGAAGTAGTCGTTGCAAGATTTTCATCTTCAACCTCAAGCCCTAGATCTTCTCTTGATAGTCATTGAGGATCTTCACCGTATCTTCTTGTTAAGTTTTTTGAAGATCTTCTCTTATCTTCTTTTCAAGCCGTTGAGAATCTTCAATCCAGCCGAGATCTTCTCTTGAAAGATCGTTGAAGATTTTCAATCTAGCGAGATCTCCTCACTTTGAAAGGCCGTTCGAAATCTTCACTTGAACCAAGATCTTTTTTGCTGTTGGAGATCTTTTTATTTAAGATCTTCTTGTTGGACATTAGTTGGCCTTTGAAGATCTTCTCCTAGATTCTCTCTTTTGGCTTTTGTAAACGTGTGTGTGTTATAATGAATAATTTATCCGAGTCCTTCCTTTGTAATGCTTTTCAAGGCTCGAGTCCTGCCCTTGTAATTCTTTTCAAGTCCTACACTCATTTGAAAAAACAAACCAAGACATGCAATCTAAAAATATAATCGATATTTGTTAGTTTATAAAACCGCATTTATATGTTAAGTCTTCCATCATATATAAAATAATTCATAATCAAGGTGTAGTTATCAAAAGGGGACAGGGGCAAGATCTTTATAATTCTCGTGTCACACCGTAATTCGATTTAGCAAAGGAATAACGACGTAGAAGATAATAACCGGCTTGTGTGCTATCATGCTATGTGTTTACGTTCCATTATATGTGTATGTGTCTTTACCGTTATTCTAATGCTTAGAATGTTAGCTAACGGTTTTATACCGATGTTGTAGATGACCTGCAGGTTAAGGACGTTGCCCAGTGATCTGGCGGAGTGGGAAGCCAGTGTTCCGGACATCATAGGAAGAGTGTGGTTTGAGTCTTTGTTCTATCGTTATCGTTATCGTTTGAGTATTGTTGTTGTAAGAACTCGGATGAGGTATTTCTTTCTTTTGTAGTTGGGGTCTTGGCATTGCATTAAAACTATTTTGGTTTTGCCTTTTATTTGTTCCTTCTTATAAGATCCGGTTAAATTGTTGTCAAGCCAAGGGTCGGGACACATTGTGAGGTCCTAGCCCGTAGCATCCCGAGTCCCACGGATTCGGGGTGTTACAATATGGTATTAGAGTCCTAGGTTGACAACAATGGCACACGCAATCTTCTAAAAGGATGAATAGACAAACAAATACAACCCGCAAGGGTTTTGAGTTTTCAAAATGAATTTCGTTTTCAAATCACGAGCATATTCAGGATTGGGATAGAATGTATGAGACCACCACTCCTCCCGCGGATCTTGCCAGCTAGTTTGGATGTGGAGTATAGTTATATTCTTGGACTTGATATGTTTGTTGTAGTGTTAACATAATTAAAGGACAAACAAATACAGAGAAACCCAAGTCAATGCTAGCAAAATCGAGATAGAAGACACACAATTACGGAAGCAACATGAGGATATGGACGGATACGAAGAAGAAATTTGGGAACATCAATAAAGCACCTAAAGATCACGAACTTAAGGTTTTTCCAAGTGTCGTGCCGATAAACTATAGACGCAAACCGAGAAGAAGAGGAATGAAATCTAACAAGGGTAAAAGTGGTGTTTCATTAAGATGTAAAATTTTCCCTTGACGCTCATAAGCCCGGGAGTCAAGATGAGAAGAGTGATCAAACTATTGTGAAATATTTAAGAGACTTGTAAGTTTATCTTACGGAAGAATCACATAGTGAAGGTTCACATAGTAGAATTTCCATAAAAATGTCAACTGGTTTCTGTTATGGTGATAAGACTGAGCAACGCCAAGAAGAAGGAGATGCGTGTAGATGATGGTCTCAAGAAGATGAAAGACACAATAAGAAGCTTTATCGAGAGATTAAAGATACCAACCAAGAGATGAGTGAGTGGATAATATCTAACGATAGAGATTTGAAAAAGACGCACTTACAAGATATCATGAAGAGCGGTTAAGCCTAAAGTGGGCCGGATGACAGTACAACAAGGTCGTGAGTATATAGCTATCTCATAAAGAGAATGAAGTATGGTAACATGGAAAGTATGGAAGAATTGTAAGTTGGTGACATGAGAGAAGTCAATTACAAGTTTATCGGACAACCAAGAACACACTTGTGCGGGTTGACTATTGCTGAGTGATGATGAGAAGAGTTACTCAAACTATGAGAATATGAACGAATAGTAACAAAACCTTAGAGTATTTCCAGTGATTTGATCGCAATAGTAATGAGGTATATCAATAGAAGTGCAATTGTCTTAATCAAATCACGTTGAATAAGTTAAAGCGAGTAACTATAACAGACCTCCCAGGGAGGGATTGTAACGACCTTATGCGACCTTCTTAGGTCATGGGATTGGGATATGGAGGAAAGACACTGATTAGAACTTCCAAGGTTTGATCATGGTAAAGGGTACCGGCGGATCAAGAGGAAGGTGAGGTTTCCATTGTTGTGGTATGTAGACAAGAATATATAAAGAGGCTAAAATTTATGTTCGTGCAATGAAGCATAAGATGTGTTTCCGCGATCCAAAGCTAAGTCAAAGTTCGTAACTCACACGGAGGAGCCATGGTAGTGATGGCATGAAATGGGAAACCTGGAGTATAGTAACGCTGAAAGCTTTGAGCTTATGATGTAAGTACTTGGTAAGTAATGGGTTGGATATTTCGGTGATTGTGGTTGGGAAATTTGCATAGTGTTCTCCATGGGGAATACGGGCACGGTTTTGAGGAAAAGTACGGTTCGGAGAAGTTGCACTTTGATTATCGAGAGATGCGTAAAGCGACCAACATGTAACACCGAAATCCGCGGGACTCGGGGCGTCACATGGGCTAGGATCTCACAATGGACCCTGACCTTACCTTGACAACAAGTTCACTAGATCATACAACATGGCACAAATAGATTAAAACCAAATACATAAAACTATACAATATATACATCAAAAGGTTTACAACATCACAGCCGAGTACAAAGCGACAACCATAAACATCCAAGTACAAAATATCCCATATCCCATTTACAACCTAGTGTACGGAAGCCCTCGGCTGATCACCCATTTGGCTCATTTTGCAGTCTTCCTAACCTATAGATCATCTACAACACGGTATAAACCATTAGCTAACAAAAATGAATAAGAATGAAGTAAAAGCACATACACACACCAAGACATCACATTATGCAATGCCACACACATATCCAATTATTATCTTTATTTAAGTTATTCCATTACTAATTCAACTTCTTATGTCACACGAGGAGCCTAAAGAACCTCGGCTCTTCCCCCTTTAACCAAGGTTTTGCATGGGATCTACCTCTCCCTTGAGCTACTGGCTTCTGATCACCTCCTCCACTCTCGGCAAGCTTTGGCAGGTGGTCACCGCCCGGTTATAATACACTTGGGCCAGTTAAGGTAATAAAGTTGTCATCCTAGTCCGGTTTTGGTTATAAATGCAACAATCATATGCACACACACAACCATTACAACCAATCAAATCCACAACTGCACGCTAAGTAAGTCCTATGGACTTACTTGTCACAAACGTCAACCTATACCACGTCATAATTTCCCCTCGAGGAAACGATCAACGCCTGCATAAGCAAGACACACACAATCAAATACTGCAAAGGTTAGGAGACTCGTCTCCTATTCCCCGTACCCACAACCAACCTATAACATGCATCTAAACCTCAACAACACATCATACCTCATAAATGCCTAAGGCATTACCTCAAAATACACACAAGTGCCTAAGGCACATTCTCATCAAGCTCATCCTCAACCATACTAGCCTAGCCACATCTAAAGCCAAGGCCAAAGGAAAGGAAGGAAGGAAACACACCAACTAGGTATGCCTTGAACACACACCGGCGGAAGAAAGAGGCGCAAGGCACTACACCAGTGAGGCGCAAGGGCAGACCACTCTGGGTGCAGGGGCGGCTTACACCCAGGTGCGGGTGCGATTCAGCTCAGACGCAGGGGCGGCTGGTGTGCAACAATCTGATCCTGACTTCTCTTCGATCGTTCTCTCGACTCTCATTACTTCTTCACCATACAACAAACATACACATACATATATGCACATGTATGAACATCAAAACGTCCAGGAAAGATCCATACAAGCCTAGGCTTGTGAATCCTAAGATAAAGAGGAAGAAAGGAAGAACGGAAGAAAGAAAGAAAGAAAGAAAGAGAAGAAGAACACTTACCACAACAACTAAGGAAAGGGAAAACATCCACACCACTACTCAACCACAACAACAACTTCAAAGCTCAGCATCCTCATCAAGGATTCAAACAACACAAGCCTAAAACAAGATCAACTCTTGATTCCAAAACAAGAACAAAATCAAAGAAGAAGATCAAAGCAAGATAGGAAGAGAAGAAGATGAACGTGAGGAGAAGAAAGCCGGAGAAGATGAAGAAACCCTCTCCTGGAAGCAAAGGAAGGCATATAAAGGAAGCCAACATAAAGCATGGTCAAGAGTCAACAAAGGTGGTTGCAACCGCACAAATCCGTAGGGGTGGCCCACAGAATATGCAGGGGTTGCTCACAGAGCCCGCATGGGCGGCTCAGCCAGGCTCAACACAACTCAACACCTAAAATACTAAGGCTCTTACAAAACAAGTACAAACATATGCTCCCCGTAGTGGATTACTCGCTAGACTAGTTACATGTGGTTACATTGTTCTTTCTAACCGTTGGAGGTCGGGATGTCACCAACTAACAGTGAGAAAAGAAAGGACCTACGTAAGACGGCAATTCGGACCCGGTAAGGTCACTACAAACGTAGTGAAGCTGTGTAGTCTCACAAGTGTTGTTCTCTCCAAAAGGTGTGTGCACAAATAAGCTTTATATTTATATCCAAGAATTAAGCCTAACGATAGTGAACCCGCAGTGTGCGGATCAATTGTAGAATTGACTGATATTCCGGAGTCGATCTTAGGCAATCGGTGAGAACAAAGCAGTAAAGGTAATCCAACTTGGGTAGAAAGCAATGCAATGATCACCATAAAGAATATAGAAGCAAGAATAATGGGAATGTAGATTCTAAAGATCCAAGTGTCCGGTTGCGGTATTTGATTCAAGATATCTAAATATGTGTACGGACTGAGCTGGATAGCAAGGTATATATTCTTTAGTAGGTTGTCGTCCAGTGAAGATCCGACTTCCTTTTGTCCCAACCAAAGGATTCTACTTAATAGATGTTTAGTCTTGTCAAGAAGAGGTCATAAGGATAGGATTCAGCTCTCATACCAAACCAAAACCCAAGGAAAAGAAAGACAAAGGAAAAGGCTATGACACTCCTCACCTAATAGAGGGTTTTGAATCCCCTATTACCTAGACCTCGTAAACACTCACACCCAAGCATGGATAAGGGTTATAAAGGGTAAACAAAGGTAGGATTTAAGCAATCTTGAACATTGGAAAAAGGCAAAAGCAAAACGTGCAAAATAGAGGAAACCACGGGCAAATCTTGGGAAACCACGGTCGTGGTTCCTGAAGAACCGGCCGTGGAAATCCTCGTTCGAGGGTTTCGTCTCACAACTCTTAGGGTCCAATCTGTTAAGTCTCAATCTATCATCATCTGTACCACAACCATCAACCCTTCACCCTAGATCGCAGGGGGGTTTAACCAACAATCATCATTGTAATCAAATCAAGATGAAGAAAAGAAATCAAGAAGGGCATGCAATCAAGAAGAACACAAAGACGAATAAGACCAACCTTCAAAGAATCAATAACTCAATCAAACAATATATAATCCCAGAATCTGTTCTCAAAGACAATAATCAAAGACTACAACAATCTCACAATTCTCTAAAGCGGAATCAAGAACTTCTTCAATCTTCTCCAATCGTGAAGCAATCCTTTCCGAAGTACGGAAAATGGAATCCAAGTACGTCAAGCGAGATCTCCGTCTATGACGTGATCTCCGTGTATAGTGTGATCTCCGTGTATTGCGTCGTATCCAAAATGCAGCCTTCGACCTCCTTTTATAAAATAAAATTAGGTTAAAAGGCTCCTTTCTTTCTTGTTGACGTGACATTTAACGTAACGGTCTTTTCCGAAGAAAACCACGGGTGACAAAACAAAACCACAGTCCTGATTCCTCCCATGGCGATTTTCGACCTTTATTTCCACATGTGAAATTCAATTAAGTATCAAAACCCCGGCCGTGGAACTTCCTTCTTGGCCTTGGTTCTTCCTTTTCGACGCTTTTCTCTTTTGTTTCACTTCATACTTCTTCGAATGATGTTCCGATGCTTCCCAATGAAATCCTCATCGACCAATATTCAGTGAATGGTCCCTTTCAATTCCATTTCAGCTCCTATTCACCTAAAATCACAACAAAGCTTGTCTAGATCTCGATTGCAAGACAATAGGTGAATATACTCGATAAATGCTATCAATTCATGTCCTTGTACTCAAAAGAAAGGGAAAACCTACCTATATGCATATCTAAACTATATCATATTGCATGCCATCAAGTGCGCTCAAGGAGTTTATGGATTCTATAAATGAGTATTTATCAATGTTCGTATGGGGTTCTAGTGGTGGCGTACAACTTGTGATTTTTCAGGTGGTTCCAACGTGGACCCTATCATATTGTTAGTAATGACAACTATTGATGTGTGGGTTGTACGAATGATTTTGTATGTTCTCATTTTGACGACGTCTTGTTGTACTCTCGGAATTGAGAAGAGCAAGTGACTGAGGGTTATTTCTATGGTCGTCTATACCCTATCAAAATATAATCCCGACTTAGCACTAAAACAGGTATAGTGGTTAAGTAAGGGTCGAACCCAAGAGAGTTAAGGTATTTTTATTAAATGCGATTATTGATTATAAGAACAAGTACCAAGGGGGGGGGGGGGGAGGGGTTGGTTGAATTGATGAACACAAAAACTTATGAAAATGAATGACGCAGCAAGTAAGACAATAATGGATGAATCTACACTAGGTTGATTCTTAGCATGCAATTGCTACTTTGGTGAGTTCCTTTTACAAGTTTTCAAGTAATCTCCCGTCTCGATCATATATATTTGTTGAGCCAACCGGCATCAACACAACTTAACAGGTTAGTGTTCCGTAAACCTACAAGAACAAATAACAAGTTAGCTTTAAAACAAAGACTAAGGGATATTAAAAAAAGATTAAAACCGTTAAACTTATCTTTATATTTGTGTTCTTTTCTTTAAGCAATTACAACCCGTTATTACTCAAAGTTTACTACTAGATTAAAGACCCGAATCCGGAATATATTAATCCTAATTCTTTGCATGCACTTTAGGACCTAAGGTGATCAATCTCAAGTAATAGTAAAACATGCAATTAGACAATGGAGATCAAGGAAACACAAATCATTACTGAATGAAAACTTATATTAAAGAAAACTTACAACCAAAGTAACAATGCAGCTTCAAACCAACCCAATGTAGCAAGGGAGTTAGCAACTCATTACAATGGAAATGATGAGAAAATTGGATTCTAAGTGGATAATGATGGGTGATAAGTGGATTATTCTAGCAATCAACCAAGGACTATTTATACTACAAAAGACACTAAATAGGAGTAAATGGCCGGCCCAAAACAACCACCTTTAATGCCATAAAGGTGGTGTAAACAGCCGGAGTAAAGCTTCAGTCATTGAACCGCAGGGGCGGCCTTCAACTCCGTAGGGGCGGTGAAAGCAAAAACACTTGACCTTCTTCATGGCCGCAGGGGCGGCTAGGCAATAGCCCAGGGGCGGATCTTTAATGCTTTTCGAACGTCTAACTCTTCAACTTCCTGTCGTTTCTGATGCCAAGCCGCCAGGGCGTCCATGTGTCAACGCAGGGGCGGTGACACAAACTCTTCATTTTCCAACTCCCAAGTTGAGGCGTAGGCAGAGGCGCAGGGGAAGGCGCTGGGGCGCCATGGGTTGACGCAGGTGCGGTGACTGTCTTCCTGGCTGGCGCTGGCAAAGACGCAAGGGGCGCTCCGGAGTGTGGTGTCACCCGCAGGGGTGGTGGCAAAGCTCCGCGGGGGCGGTGAGGCAACAGAAGCTTTGCTTCGTGAACGATCTTCACTCCTAAGTGCTTATAACTCCTTCGTTAGCTTCTTTTAGTCTTCTTCTTCTGGACCAAGGAGTTAGTAGCATAAACGGACACTAATGCGATAAAAAGACTCTAAAAACTATCCTAAATGATAGTGATTCCATCACCTATCAAACTCCCCCATACTTAGACCTTTTACTCGTCCCGAGTAAAACAAATGACAACAAACTAGACTCAAAGGCCTCAGGAAGCATGGGCAAACAAAAAAGACAATAAAAACAAAAGAAAAGCCAAGAAAGAAAGAAGGAAAAGAGAGGAAATGTGAGAAAAAAGTGAGAAGACTACCATCCTTATTGCTCCAAGAGTGGCCTACCCGGACAACCTCCTTATGACTCCCCTTCTTATGTCGCCAAACGCCGGAAGGGAAACCTACATTCGGTGCCGCTCATTTTGCCAAGGTGCCCTTTCGGGTTTTCACCTTGCCACTCTTCTTCTTTTCTTTGATGATATAACTTTAATCTCACGTCCCTCCAGTCCAATTTTGCACCAACCTAAGGTTGGTCGGACTACATTCTTTTTGCCTAAACCGCCCTTTGGGGTTTTCGGTTTATCCAAGGATTTTTCATGCTTTTTTCATTTTCTTTGGCTTTTTCTTTTTTTTTTATATGAATTTCAACTACATAAGATTCAATGCAAAACAACTCAAAACAACTCAAAAGAAACTGTACATGCAATGATATGTGTTCGTTCCAAACGGTGTGTGCAAGCTTTAAATTTATAACCCTAGATGTAAAAAGCAAGGAATTCAAGGGGTCGATCACAGGGACTTAGTGAAACAAAGTCCAATCACGGTATGCTTATGTAAATACTAACCACAAGAGCAATTAAAACAATCAAAGATGAATAAGTCAATAAAGCAAACATGCAATTCTAGGGATTAAAGCATCTAGTTGTGGTTCCAACTCAAGATCTAAAGATAAGCGGACAAAGCTGAGGTTTTTGCAGAGGGAAGGTGTTACTAAAGTGTAATAGATCACCGGGTAAGTCTCACTACTCACTAATCCTAAACTGTAACTCCTATTACCGGGTAAGTCTCAAGGAATTAAGATAAAGAACTATAACCTCAAACTAACACACCATCTAAGGGAATAAAATCAACCTTTACCGGGTAAGTCTCAGGCTAACTCACAAAGATGGGATGGAAGCACACTCAAACCCCAATAAAGGATAAACCTTTATTACCTAAACTTATGATCTTTGGTACACAAACAAAGGAATTACCGGGTAAGTCTCATCCTAGGCTTGCATTGAACCAAGAAAGGTGTAATAACAATAGGATTTGGCAAACTCTAACGCTTAACTCTCAGTTTTGGATCAGATAAGTCACCTTGGTCAGCCAAATTGCACCCCGGCTGAGATGTTTATCGACTGAGCGAGATGCTTGGGGTTAAGATTAAAGACTAGAACTTTCAGGGTCCTACTGTGATCAAGATCATTCTATCATTGTTTTTCCCACAACCTTCAGCCTATCACCCTAGAATCACACAAGGAAATTAGCCACTCATCATCATGAAATCAATAATCAAATATATGGGAAGAAGGTGAATATTTGAACAAGAAGAATTTAATGAAAAGACTTCAATAACTGAATCAAATATCACAACAAAGCGTTCCTTGGATAAAAATCCAACAAGGCAAGACAACAAGGAAGAGAATCTAAGGTGATCTTAAAAGAAAACCTTCCAAAAGCTATAAAAGCTACAATCTTCAATTTCCTTCAACCTTCAAAAAGGTTCTTCAAATCTCCCAACTGGAGTATGGCTGCTGCGTGATTCCCAACTGAATGCGGATTTTTCGGTGTAAGCCGGCTCTCCGATTTGTGGAAGCCCAACCCTTTTTATAGGAAAATAACCCTCCAAAGATAAGATATCTTAGAAAAGATTTCTTCTCATAAAAATAGGTAAAATATAAGATCTAATATATTTTCTTCCTTCCAGGAGCCAAGCCCAGAAATATAAGATCTCTTTCCAAAGATAAAAGATCTCAGCCAAGAATAAAATATTCTCGCCACGTCCTAGGTATTCGCCTCGGTCGAGTCGACTTCCCTGGATCACCTCGGTCGAGATGAATCTGTGGTCAACCGAGGTGAGTCATGACTCAATGTGAAATCTCTCAAAACTGGTCTAAAGTGAATCTCGAATCTATGGCCATGCTTCCTGGATGGTTCCTTATGTTCCTTAATGTAGCTCCAATGACTCCATAGCTCCTTTTGCTCCTTTTCGATGCAAAACGTGCCATTTTACCTACGATTACAACAAAACTAGGTGTAGACCTCGATTCCCGCAAAGGTAGATGAAATGGTAATACAATCACATAATATACATACAAACATGCAGATTATGAAAGATAAAACGTCCAAACAAACCCCAAAATATAGACTATAATTCATGCTATCAATATGTCCCTTCCCCACACTTGAAGTACACTTTGCCCTCAAAGTGGAAATGAAGCAAAGATAAATGTGGGAAAGGGAAGAGAAAAGATACCACTAGTGGGATGGTCCGGCTGGACCATCCGGACCCTCTCTAGTGGGTATGGAAAGTGGCTGAAAAAGTGCTCTTGCCGGCGGTAGATGTCATCAATGCGGGTTTGCTGAGCCTCCATCCGACGGCCAAAAGAGGTCTCAAAGCTGGCTTGCCAAGCCAGTTGTTGAGCCTCCAGTTGCTGCTGCTGGGCCACTTGTCAAGCCTCCTTCCTCTGGTCGAAGTGGGAGGTCAAGGAGGCTACAAAGCTCGTCTGCCAGCTCTACTGCTGCTCCAGCATGGTCCTCTTGTAGTCGGACTGCCATGTCCGGTGCAGGGTGGTCATAACTAGCATCTGAGTCTGAAGGCTCGCAGGGGCCAGATCCTTCTCTGGTGCCGCAGTGGGCATCTCCTCGTCGTCGGGGATGGGCATGTGCTCCTCCTGATAAGTCCGGATGGAGCTCGCAGCATGCCTCTCCACAATGGCCATAAGCGGCCTCCTCGGTACGAAGGGATCTCCCGGAATGTAGAGCTCGGAGAGCTCATTCCCGAATTGTAATGGCTGAGAGAGGTAGGTGAGGTGACTCCCATCTTCAAGGGAGATCCAAAATAGGTTCTCCCCGTCCCGTCGGAGGAGCTTGCACCTCCTAAGCATCTTCTTAGTGTAAAGGGGAGCCTCCAGCCCGTCCTCTAGCTCGGACAGGTCCATCACCTGTGAGGCGATAAAAGAGATCACCCCACCGCCGACAATGTCCCTCGGCTCGTTCCTACTAATCCGCTTCAAAGCGGCAAGGAAGAGAAACGGCCAATCCATCACCTTATCGCTCATCGGAAGGCAGGAGTATAGTAGTCGGAGGTCCTTGAGGGCAACCTTGTTCTCCTATTTGTGTCCATAGAAGACACTCATGAGGATCTTGGAAAGGAGCCTCAAGAAAGGGTGAGTGAGTTTGTTGGAGTACTCACCCCCTGCATGGAACTCTGACCCGGTAGCTGCCTGCCAAAACTCACACAGGTCTGGGGTCGGGACTGGATGCCACCAGTTTGTGGAGGGGTTAAGAGTCACCCCGAAGGCCTCCTGTAGCTGGTGGCAATCAAGTGTGTATTTCACCTTGTTTAACTTAAAAGTGAGTCCAATACACACATGATCCTCCTTCTCCATGGTGAAGGTGAAAAGGAACTATCTGCTGAGCTCGGGATATGTTGGAGCACTCTTTTGTAGGAAGTCTCCGAGCCCAACATTGACCAGAAAGGACTGCATGCTCTCCAGCATGCCTAGCTTCTTCAATGTAGGAACGTGCAAAAACCGAGTTGCGTACACAACTCGATCCTGTACGATCATATACCTCTCCTTCTCAGCTTCGTATATCTGTATTTCCTTTGTGGTTCCATTCTAATATTTGATATAGCGAAGGAATTAGAAACTTTAAAAAATAGGGAGAGAAGACGAACCCTCTGTTGTGTTTTCCGCAGGGGCGGCTGAAGCAGGGGAGGCAAGGCGCAGGTGCGGGAGCTTGCAGGCGCAGGGGCGGGAGAAGTGCAAAGGGTGAATTCTGGGGTGCGACGAAGGTGGTGATGTTGAGGCCGTTCCGGTGACTTCTTTGTGGTGTAGGCGTCGCCGGAGGTGGAGCAGGAGTGGAATTTTGTGGTGGTTGGCGATGAAGAGTGTAGTAAGGTGAGAGAGTTTGGAGGGAGGAAGGTGGAGTTGGTGAGGGTGGCGCAGGGGCGTCGCAAGGGTTGGCTGTCGTCGGAGGTGGCGCAGGGGCGTCGCAGGGGTGGCTTGTGAGTGTTTGGTGGGGGCGCAGGGGCGTTGCAGTTTGAGAGGGGTAAAGGCGAGGGAGATGTGGTTGTGGTTGGTGAGGAGATAGAGAGTGGGTGGGTGGGGTAGGTGTAGGGGAATGTTTTTGCGATTTCTATTTTTTTTTCTTTTTTGGGTGAACCCGCAGACGCAGGAGCTTGTCGCCGCGGGGGCGGTGACAAGGGAGAGGAGCTACGCAGGGTCAGCGCCGCCCCCGGCGCTGAGGATGTGTGTCAAGGACAGCCGCCATAGGGGCGTATGGGAGTCACCGCAGGGGCGGTGACCAGTATGTTGCAGACGTTGTCCCAACGCCGGGGGCGGTGCTGGGCATGGGTGTCACCGCGGGGGCGGTGAAACTGAGCCGTAGGGGCGGTTTTCTTGACAGAGGCTCCTCTTCTTATTCCTTCGGGTTGCCTCCCGAGCAGTGCCTTTGTTTTACGTCGTTTGCTCGACGTATGGCCTCTACTTCTCTGACTGTGCTTCCTCCAGCACCATCTCATCAATCGGATCGTTCTTGACTCATTCAAGGTAAGACTTAAGCCTTTGTCCATTTACCTTGAACACCTTATGCGTTTGGGGATCATAAAGATCCACAGCTCCGTGAGGGTATACTTCGGCTACCACGAACGGCCCTGTCCATCTCAAACGCAGCTTACCTGCAAAGAGTTTCAAACGTGATTGAAATAGAAGTACCTTATTACCTACCTTGAAGTCCTTCCGGAGAATGTTTTGGTCATGTCATGCTTTAATCTTTTCTTTGTATGCGGTGGCATGATCATATGCATCTAACCTCAATTCCTCTAACTCTTGCAATTAGAGCTTCCGGAATTCTCCCACTTCCTCTATGTTCATGCTGCACTTCTTTACCGCCCACCAAGCTTTGTGCTCTAGCTCCACCGGTAGGTGGCAAGCTTTCCCAAACACGAGCCTAAAAGGAGACATCCCGATAGGAGTTTTGTAGGCTGTCCGATATGCCCATTGGGCGTCATTTAGCCTTGCACTCCAATCCTTCCGTCCGGGAGAGACCGTCTTTTCAAAGATGGTTTTTATTTTCTGGTTAGATACCTCAGCTTGGCCATTTGTTTGTGGATGATAAGCTGTTGACACTCGTTGGTAGACGTGATACTTCTTTTAGAAAGTTGTGATCAACTTGATGCAGAAATGGGTACCCCTATCGCTAATTAAGGCTTTCGGAATTTCAAATCGTACGAAAATTTTTCCTTAAGAAACGCTGCAACCACTTTTGAATCATCAGTTTTGGTGGCCTTTGCTTCCACCCACTTGGAAACATAGTCCACCGCAAGCAAAATATATGTGTGCCCGAATGAGGTAGGAAATGGCCCCATGAAATCAATCCCCCAAACGTCAAATATTTCGCAAAATATAAGAGAGGATTGGGGCATTTCATGTCTCCTTGAAAGGTTTCCTACCCTTTGGCATCTATCACACACTTTGCAAAATGCAAAAGCGTCTCGAAAAATGTGTGGCCAAAAGAAACCGGCATCCAAAACTTTTCTTGTAGTTTTGTTTGCCCCAAAGTGCCCCCCACATGCTTCGGAATGACAGAAGGTTAGGACAGATTGTACCTCATTATCCAGAATGCAACGTCGGATCACTTGGTCACAACAATGCTTCCAAAGGTAAGGATCTTCCCAAACATAGTGTCGAGCTTCAGCCTTTACCTTCTCTCATTGTGCCTTAGTGAAATCTAAAGGGTACTCCTTCCTGACAATGAAGTTCACGATGTCAGCAAACCTAAGCTTAAAAGACTGGAGCTTAAGACAAACCTCTGTCGACAATTCCAGAGGGGCGCCTAGACTGAGCCGCAGGGGCGGATGGCTGCACGGGCGGCTGGTGTGAGGCGCGGGGTCGGTTACACAACAGAGAGTTGTGTAAAATGTATCGTCTGGAAAACTTCCAGCTATCTCTCTTCCTTTTCTTGGATTCTCCTCTTCTTTCACTAGCCTGCTCAAATGATCGGCTACCAGGTTCTCAGCCCCCTTCTTGTCCCGTATCTCTAGGTTAAACTCACTTAGAAGGAGCACCCATTGAATCAATCGTGGCTTTGCTTCCTTCTTCACCATGAGGTACCTAAGAGCTGCATGGTCAGTGAAGACAATTACTATAACCCCAAGTAGGTACTGTCTGAATTTCTCAAGGGCGAAAACCACCGCTAACATCTCCTTCTCGGTGGTAGAGTAATTCCTTTGCGCTCCATTGAGTGTCATAGACGCATAATGGATCACATGTGAAGCCCGTCCGTCTTTTTGTCCTAAGACTGCTCCAACGGCGTAATCACTGGTGTCACACATGATTTCGAAAGGTTTCTCCCAATCTGTTGAACGGATGATCGGTGCGGTGGTAAGACATGCCTTCAAAGTGTTAAAATCTTTCTTGCAACTCTCATCTACTATGAAGGTGACGTCTTTCTTGACAGTTCACTTAAGGGTGCTGAGATCTTCGAAAAAGTCTTTGATAAAATGTCGGTAGAAACCTGCATGACCAAGAAAAGATCGGATTTCCCTAACATTAGTAGGGTAAGGTAAAATTTGAATTACATCAGCCTTTGCCCTATCTACCTCTATCCCTTTTGAGAATATTACATGTCCTAGCACAATTCCTTGTTCGACCATCAAATGACATTTTTCCGAATTAAGAACTAAATTGGTCTCAACACATTTTTCAAGAACAAGATTTAAATGTCTTAAGCATGCATCAAAATTGTCTCCATGGACGGTAAAGTCATCCATGAAGACTTCAATGAAATTTTCTATGTATTCGGAGAAAATACTTATCATGCACCGTTGGAAGGTGCCGGGTGCGTTGCAAAGTCCAAATGGCATTATGCGGTACGCAAAAGTGCCAAATGGGCAAGTGAACGTCGTCTTTTCTTGATCTTCCGGTGCGATGGCTATTTGGAAATAGCCCGAATATCCATCAAGGAAGCAGTAGTACTGATGACCTGGAAGACGTTCCAACATTTGGTCAATAAAAGGTAATGGGAAATGGTCTTTACGTGTTACCTTGTTGAGCTTGCGGTAGTCAATGCAAACTGTCCATCCGGTTTGTATTTTTCTCGGGACCATCTCTCCATGTTGATTGTCCACCATGGTGATGCCTCCTTTCTTTGGTACCACTTAGATTGGACTAACCCAAGTGCTATCCGAAATAGGGAAGATCATATCCGCTTGGAGGAGATTTAACACTTCCTTCTTGACCACATCCATCATTGGCGGATTCAACCTCCGTTGAGGTTGCCTAGAGGGCTTGGCTTCGTCTTCAAGTAAGATCCTATGCATGAAAGTTGAAGGACTTATCCCTTTGATGTCCGCAATGGTCCATCCAAGGGCCGTCTGTGCTCTTTTAGAACTTTCACCAACTTGTCTTCTTGACTGGTAGTCAACTTGTTGGAGATTATTACCGGCAAGATATTGTGTTCTCCAAGGAACACGTACTTGAGGTGTGACGGAAGGTCCTTCAATTCTATTTCTGGTGCCTGCACTATAGATGGAACAAGCTTCTCGCTTGGGGTTAGTAAAGTGAGCCCAATGGCCAAATTAGAGATAGGTAGCCTTTTATGCCTATCTAATTGGGCTAGGACCTCTTTTATGCTGGATGTTAATACATATTCTGATTTGAAATTATCAATGTCATGCTCAATTACATTTTTCAACTCATCAATATCAGAATTATCAAACACATCTTGCACAAAAGGTTCAACAATGTCAATAGCACATAAAGAGTGATCATCACTAGGAAATTTCATTGCATCATAGATGTCATATTCCACTACTTCACCGTCAAACTCCATGGTTAGTTTGCACTAACATAATCGATTTTAGTCCTAGCAGTTTTTAAAAATAGTCTACCTAACAATATGGGTGCAGCATGCGAATCGTTTTCCATTTCCATTATGAAGAAATCAACAGGAAAAATTAGATTATCTACCATTAGTAATACATCTTCAATTATCCCCTTCGGGTACACATTAGATCTATCAGCAAGTTGTACTACAATCCTAGTTTCCATTAATGGCCCAAGGCCAAGTGATTTGTAAATAGAATATGGTAAAACATTTATAGAAGCACCAAGATCAAGTATTGCTTTGTAAAAACGGGTTTCCCTTATATCACAAGGAATGCTTACCATGCCCGGATCGCTGCACTTCTTGGGCATTCTCCGTTGGAAAACAACCGACACATGCTCACTTACTTGCACTTTTTGTTTCCTCTTCAGCTTCTAATTCCTCTTGATAGTGCAAAGTTCCTTCAAGAAACGAGCATATTTAGGAATACTCTTCACTAGCTTGAGGAGGGGAATGTTTACCTCGCATTTGAAGAAAGTCTCAAAGAGGTCTTTGTCCTCAATGATTCTTCTCTCCTTTAGAGCCTCAGGAAACGGAGCTGGTGGTTTCTCAGCGTACAGTGGCGGAAAGTTATGCCGGATGTAAGAATCCTTCTCAGCAGATCCTTCTGTCGTGTTTTCCGCAAGGGCGTCAGCTTGTATGCGCAGGGGCGGCTCAAGGGTTGTCACCGCAGGGGCGGGGACATCCAGCCGTAGGGGTGGTGTCTACTCGGTGTTGGGCGCAGTTGCAGCCGCGGGGGCGGCTGTGGGTGCGGTAAACTCGACAGAGGGTTTTCTTTGTTATTCTTTTACTGGTTTTTGTTTGATTTGCTTTCCACTCCTTAATGTTAAGGCACTAACATTCTCCTTGGGGCTTATAGACGTCTAGGAAGGCAATCCTCCGGAAAATCTAGCTTCGGTCCTTGTAATGGCTTCTGCCATTTGCCTAACCTGTTTTTCTAGGTTCTTGATGCTGGATTCTGTTGTTTGGACATGAGTAGCAAAGTGTTTAGTCAAAACCTGCAACATATCTTCAGTTGTTTGATACTTACCTTGTCGGGGCTGTTGTTGTTGGTTTTGTTGATCCCTCCAACGAATGTTTTGTTGATCATGCCAGTTTGGCAAGAAATTTTGTGCATAGGGATCATTCGTAGGCCTTTGCTGCTGTGGCTGTCCATAGCCCATTACATTCACCTCAGTATCATCATCCTGGACTTGGGGACACATGTCCGTTGGATGGTATGGGTCAACACACACTCCACAAGCGTTGAGTTACTGTGGAGTTCCCATAAGTGTGAGTGTCTTCACCATCTCCTTCAGCTCCGCGAGCTCAGTGGAGACCTCACTCTTCCCGGAATTCAAAGCATGAACACCTCTCTTGGAAGGAGTCCTTCCAAAGTTCCGGGTCCCTTCAACTAGTTCCTGTATTTTTTCAAAAGCAAGGTCAGGGGTAGAGTTAAGAATGTTACCTCCGCAAGCCGCATCGACGATCCTCCTTTCATTATCGAGCAAGCCATTGTACAAGTACAAGACTAGATCTTGAGTCGAATATCCGCGGAAAGGACAGTTGGATTGGAGGCGTGCAAATCTTTCGAAGTACTCATAGGGACTTTCGTCCACCTCTTGCTCGATGTTGCTTATAGCTTTCTTCAAGCTATTCGTCTTCTTGGATGGGAAGTATTTTTCCAAAAACGCCTTGTGGAGGTTCTGCCAACTGTCGATACTCCCGGATGGAAGGTGGTAATACCAATCATCCGCTGAATCTTTGTGTGTGAAGCCGAATGCCCTCATCTTGATTTGTTCTTCGGTAATGTTGGCGGCTTCATGCTCATACACACGGTATGGAACTTCCCAAGGTGTTTGATGGAGTCTTCACCACTTAGCCCATGGAAAGATGGAAGCAAGTGGATAAGACCCGGCTTGAGCTCAAAGTTGATTCCTTCCCCTAATGCCGGTATGGTAACCGCAAGAGGGTTTTGAGCCAAAGTGGGCTGAGTAAGTTGACGAAGAGTACGATCAGCCATTTCTTGTTGGAGTTGTTGTTGTCTTCGTTTCCGGATGTGCGTTTTCTCAATTTCTGGATGAATAGAAGCTAAGCCGGAGTTAGTAGCAGGGGTTTGAACCATAAAAATGGTTCAAACCAATAATCAATAATAACAATAGAATAAAAACACTACACTCCGCGGCAAAAGCCAAAAATTTGACTGAGAGTTATTTCTTTGGTCATCTATACCCTATCAAAATATAATCCCGACTTAGCACTAAACAGGTATAGTGGTTAAGTAAGGGTCGAACCAAAGAGAGTTAAGGTATTTTTATTAAATGCGATTATTGATTATAAGAACAACTAACAGGGGGGTGTTTGGTTGAATTGATGCACACAAAAACTTATGAAAACGAATAACGCAGCAAGTAAGACAATAATGGATGAATCTACACTAGGTTAATTCTTAGCATGCAATTGCTACTTTGGTGAGTTCCTTTTACATATTTTCAAGTAATCTCCCATCTCGATCATATATATGTGTTGAGCCAACCGGTGATAACACGATTTATGACTTAGGTTTAGACACTCATTTAGATAGATTTTCCGCTCATTCATGCATGGTCTAGCATTAGTTCACGACGTTTGCACTCAAATCATGTATTTTGTCGAGATAGACGTCTACGTGGACTTTTGCTTGCTTTATAGGTATTTTGGGAGATTTAGGAGCTTAATCTATGCATTCGAGGGTCGTTCCTCGAGATGACATACTTTCGGACTCATTGGAATGCAAGCTAGTGGCTAGGGAGCTCTCATGGAACCTTGTCAACACAAGCCATGCACCAAATAGTGACTCAATGATCCAAAGCAAGTTGAGGCATCAAAACCACGGTCACTGGCACTTCCACGGCCGTGGAAACCAACCGTGGTTTTTGCCAGACGGTTGTGACAGCTGTGCCACGATCTCATGACCGACTCTAGCAAGGTTGTAGTATAAAAGTGGTCCTGCAAGAATGACAAAAGGGCATCTTTCATCTCCCATCACCCCCATTCTCTCCCACACTCTCAACAAGAAGATTCTCTCAATTGGAGCATTGGATTGGCTACCATTGGAGGAGGAGAAAAGCTCCATTGGAGAAGAAGAGAACAACACACCATTGCTAGTCTTTGATAAGCTTTGTAGTGAAGATTATCCGAATCGTTTTCTAGGGTTGTAAGAATCGATAAAACCTTCTTTTGAAGGGTTGTGAGTCTTTCTAATCTCATTTTCAGCTTGGTTTTACTTGCTTCACTTGTTCATCTCTTTCTCTTCATTATCTTGCAAATGGATGCTATGATTTTATTCTTGATGATTTCGATTGTGATGATGTATGTTGTTGGCTAAATAGATGCGATTCTAGGGTAAGGAAAGGAAGGTTATGGCTGGACTATGATAGGATGGACTTAGATTTGCCTTTGGATGATTCATTTACTTGAACTGAGCCACTGTTGGAGTCCACGGTTAGTTCTTGCCAGTCCACGGCCGTAGAAGTGGTAGAACAGCCCGTGGTTTGCCTGATTCGTTTGATTAGATGAGTCTAAGTTGTAGAATGATAGAATGTTGAAATCCTAAGTGTTTGTTGAGTTAAACCTATCCTAGGGTGACCTAGTGTTAGCAAGTAAGTGTTAGAAGAGACCTACCCGGTAATTCTTACTCTTAGATACCGAAGATGACAAACCTTAGGTAGTAGTGAGCCTCATAAGCCGCTATTGGACTGAGTGTGGTAGGATAGGTGTTTTAAACTTGCATTTCCGAGACTTACCCGGTAAAGAGAGGTTAGATCCCTAGAATACCATCCGGTTTGTGTAGAATTTCATTCCTTAGACTCTTTGAGACTTACCCGGTGATGAGACCTTAGGAATGGACTAGCGGACCATGAGACCTACCCGGTGATTGATCCCAATCTAGAAACACTTACTCCCAACACACCATAGTTATTCCAAGGAATAATTAGATAGCTTGAGTCCTATGCCATAACCGGAATTTCCAACCCCTAGAATCCGCTTCTCTCTCTTTGATTGTCCATCTCTTGTTTGCTTGTTTATTCGTGTTGTTAGCTTAGTTGATTGTTTATTTTGCATGATTTGTGATCTTTGATTTATCACCTAAAAACCAATCCAAAAACATTGAGATTTTCATTTCTTTATTTCTTTCTCTTTTCTTACCCTAGATCTTCACTAAACTTAATCACTAATCGAATCAATCTCACCTCAGTCTTTGTGTTCGACCTCGGATTACTATCCCTACTACAAACGTCCCGTACACTGCGGGTTCGCTAGGAGTTAGGAGAAATATAACGAGTATAAATTTAAGGCTTATTGCGTGCATTACATCCTTAGCGTAACAAGTTTTTGGCGCCGTTGCCGGGGACTAGGTCTAGATTGAGTCGTTATTTGTGATTGTTTATAGTGTAGGTCTTTCTTGTTGCTTTTGATCTCTTTTGGGTTTGTGTCTTTGCTTTTCAGGACATCTCTATTTCTTAGGTGCATGCGAAGATCTCGTGGTAAGGATTTAGCTCCATTTGATCCCGAACCGGAGAAAACCCTTAGATATCGATCCAAGAGCATTCGGAAAGGAAAAGAGATGGCCGGAAGAGATCTCCAAGCTGAGTTGGATGAGGCTTTAGAGCAAATTAGGATAAGGGATGAAGCTTTGGAGAATGAAAGGAGACTTGCCAATGAGAGGCAAGAGGCAACTAGGAGGGAGATTGAAGAGACTAGGCAAGCTCTTGTGCAAAGAGAGCTTAATCGTCAACAACCTCCTCCACCTCCACCTCCACCACAACCGCAGCCGGCGGCGGTTAATATTCGGGTTGTGCCCATTGCTATTGAAGAGCCACAAACGTTAGGGCAACGTATGGATCCGGCACAAAGAGCACACCGTCCGGGTGTGAATTTAGGAGATCCCGCAACCCATGATTACGAGCTCCGCCCTCAAGTTCTACAAATGATCTGGCATAATCAATTTGGAGGGATGGAAGGAGAGTCTCCTCATCAACACTTGATGAACTATGAGATCTTGATGGAGACTCTAAGACCGCCTAGGTTGGAGAACAATAACCATAAGCTTAGGTCTTTTTACTTCTCACTTAAGGATAAAGCCTTGGCTTGGTATCAATGTATTCCAAAAGGGCGAGTGAGTACTTGGGAGGAGATGACAACCGAGTTTTTGACTAAGTTCTTCCCACCTTCCAAGACTACCGAGTTTAGAGGGAAGATCAATGTCTTTGTAATGAAGGATAGAGAGAGTTTGTTCAAGTCTTGGGAGAGGTTCAAAGACCTTCTCCTAGATTGTCCACACCATGGTATACCAAAAATTGAGCTATTGGAGATCTACTTCAAGGGACTTGATGAAGATAGCCAATTCAAGCTTCAATCTCTTTCCGGTGAGACTTTCATGGAAAAGCATGTGGATGAAGCTTGGGAGTTTGTAGAGAAACAAGCTTTAGTAATTGAGAAGTACTCCCATAGGAAGAGTGATTGGAGAAAGGCGGGAGCATATGAGGTGAGTGAAGTCACCATGAGCAATTTCAAGCTTGACGCCATCAACAACGAGCTTAAGTCTTTGAGGGAGTTATGTGCTACAACTTTGAAGAATCAAGCAAGCCCTCAAGTTCAAGTGCAAGCAAACTTGTCTTCAAAAGAGGAAGATGTGAACTACATGGGAAGGGGCAATTAAAACAACTACCAAGGCCCAAGGAACTTCAACAACAACCGGCAATTTAATAATTACCGGCCCAACCACAACCATCCCGGGTTTTCCTATTCTAACCCGGATGGAGCCTTGAACCCTCCCGCTTCCACAAGCGCAGCTCCACCACCAAAGGCTTCACAAGAACCTCCACCCGGATTTACCCAACCTCCAAAGGATAGAACCGAGATGATGTTTGAGCAATTGCTTGGAAGGTTGAGTGGTCTTGAGAGCACGGTGACTTCCATTTCTAAGGCTCAAAAGGTGTTGGAAGCACAAGTGTTCCAAAAGGCGGGTGAAGCTCATAGAGATCCGGGAAAGCTTCCCGGGAGAACCGAAGACAACCCAAGAGGCCAAGTGTTGGCCATTACAACAAGGAGTGGGTTGAGTATGAAGGATCCCTTGCCCAAGGAAAATGCTAAGGGAAAGCAAGTAGTGGTAGAAGAAGAGATGTTGCAAGAAGAATGAGGCAAGAGCAAGGATGTTGAGCCAACGTATGTGGCACCGCCTCCATACAAGCCACCGCTACCATTCCCTCAATCACGAGCAAGATCTCGCTTGGACAAACACTTTGGTAAATTCCTTGAACTTATGTCTAAATTGCATATTAACATTCCGTTCATGGATGCTAACTTAGGTATGCCGGCATATGGCAAGTTCTTGAAAGAAATACTCTCCAACAAAAGGAAGTTGGAGGAGAATGGTTAAGTGAGAATGACGAAGAGATCCTCGGAATTGATTCAAACAATGAAGGAGGATATGCCTCCTAAGCTAAGAGATCCCGGATCTTTTTGTGTAACAATCGGAGTGGGAGAAGTGAAGTATGAAGCCCTTTGTGATCTTGGGGCAAGTGTAAGCATCATACCGCTTGCACTATGCAACAAGGTTGGGCTAGGAGAGCCAAAACCGGTCAAGATGACCCTCTACATGGCGGACCGTTCTATTACTCACCCGGTTGGGATCTTAGAAGACAATCCGGTGCAACTAGGGAAGTTCTATGTACCGATTGATTTTGTTGTCTTGGACATCCCGGCGGACTATCCGATTCCCATCATCTTAGGAAGACATTTCCTAGACACTTCCGGATGCCATTTGGGTTGTGTAATGCACCTGCCACATTTCAAAGGTGTATGATGGCTATCTTTTCTGAGTACATTGAGAATATCATGGAAGTGTTTATGGATGACTTTTCTATTTATGGTTCTTCCTTTGATGATTGCTTAGCTAACTTGTCGTCGCTAATGCTTAAGAGATGTGAGGAGACAAACCTTGTCTTAAATTGGGAAAAATGCCACTTCATGGTAAGTGAAGGTATTGTGTTGGGACACTTGGTGTCCAACCGTGGCATAGAGGTTGATAGGGCCAAGATTGAAACGATAGAGAAGTTGCCACCACCTGCCTCGGTGAAGGGGGGTAAGGAGCTTCTTAGGGATGCCGGTTTTTACCGGAGATTTATAAAAGACTTCTCTAAAATTTCTAAGCCTCTTACTAACCTACTAATGAAAGATGTTGAGTTTGTTTTCTCCAAGGATTGCCTTGAGGCTTTTTGTAGGTTGAAGAACGCTTTGATCTCCGCACCTATCATGCAACCTCCGGATTGGAGTCTACCGTTCGAAATCATGTGTGATCCAAGTGATGTAGCCGTTGGGGCTGTTTTGGGGCAAAGGAAAGATGGGCGCACACACGCCATTTATTATGCTAGGAAGACGCTAGATGATGCCCAACTCAATTATGCTACCACCGAGAAAGAGTTGCTAGCGGTTGTGTATGCATTTGAGAAGTTCCGCTCATATCTTGTTGGAGTGAAGGTCATTGTTTATACGGATCATGTTGCGATCCGTTATCTCCTTACAAAGAAGGATTCCAAGTCTAGGTTGATTCGGTGGATCCTTCTTCTTCAAGAGTTTGATTTGGAAATCCGGGACAAGAAGGGGTCCGAAAACTCTGTGGCGGACCACCTTAGTAGACTACCTCCATTGGAACTTGAGAGAGATGACATCCCGATTGATGACTCATTCCGGGATGAGCAATTGCACATGGTGGAGGAGTGCTTATTCCAAATGTCTAGAGGAGGTGAACCATGGTATGCCGACATTGTGAACTATCTTGTGTGCGAGGAGGTGCCTCTTGGTTTGTCATATGCCCAAAGGAAGAAGTTCTTCAAGGATGTGAGGCACTACTATTGGAGTGAACCACTTTTGTTCAAAAGAGGGCCGGATGGAGTTTTTAGAAGATGCATACCGGAGGATGAGGTGGAGAGTGTGATCCGCCATTGTCATTCCATGCCATGTGGAGGGCATGCTAGCTCCCACAAGACATGTGCAAAGGTGTTACAATCGGGCTTCTTTTGGCCAAGTTTGTTCAAGGATGTGCAAAGCTTTGTGGTAGCTTGTGATGCTTGCCAAAGGACGAGCAACATCTCAAGGAGGAATGAGATGCCCTTGAACAACATACAAGAGGTGGAGATATTTGATGTGTGGGGTGTGGACTTCATGGGACCATTCCCCTCTTCATGTGGCAACCTCTACATCCTATTGGCAGTGGACTATGTTTCAAGATGGGTAGAGGCAATAGCTTCTCCTACGAATGATGCCAAGGTTGTGGTGCGGTTCTTCAACCGAGTGATCTTCCCTAGGTTTGGAACACCAAGGGTGATCATAAGTGATGGAGGGAAGCACTTCACCAATAGGAACTTCGGGGCACTTTTGGCTAAGTATGGGGTGACTCATAAGGTGGAAACACCTTACCACCCCCAAACTAGTGGCCAAGTGGAGATCTCCAACCGGGAGATAAAGGGAATTCTTGAGAAGACGGTCTCTAGGACGAGAAAGGATTGGGCTATGAAGCTCGATGATGCCTTATGGGCATGTAGAACCGCTTTCAAGACACCAATTCGCACCACTCCTTACAAGCTAATCTATGGCAAGTCTTGCCACCTTCCGGTAGAGATGGAGCATAGAGTGATAACATGATTTATGACGTAGTTTTAGGTAATCATTTAGATAGATTTCTCACTCATTCATGCATGGTTTAGCACTAGTTCACGACGTTTTGCACTCAATTCATGTATTTTGCCGAGATAGACGTCTACACGGACTTGTGCGTGTTTTATAGGTATTTCGGGAGATTTAGGAGCAAAAACGATACGTTTGAGGATCGTTCATCTAGATGACACACCCTCGGACTCATTAGGACACAAGTTAAAGGCTAAGGAGGACTCATGGAGCCTTGCCAACACAGCCATGCACCAAATCACAGCTTAATGATCCAAGGCGAAGTTTCTGCACAGAATCACGGTTCTTTGACACTCCACGGCCGTGGAATCACCCGTGGATTTTGCTAGATTCTTGTGACAGCTGTGCCACGACTCTCATGGCCAGCTCATGCAAGTTTGTTATAAAAGTGGTCCTTCATGGGTTGTGAGAAGCATCCTGGAGCAGCTCTCCATAATCCATGACTCTCTAACAAAAATATTCTCTCAACAAGAAGTTTTTCTAGGAAGGAACGTGTCAAAGAGGAAGAAGAAGAGCTCCATTGAAGAGGAGGAGAAGAACACACACCATCATCACACTTGATAGTTTTGTATTGAAGAATTCCGGATTCTATTTCTAGAGTTGTATGAATCATTTGAACCTTCTTTTGGAAGGATTGTGAGTTACTCTAATTCTATTTTCAGCTTGGTTTTGTTTTAAGTTCACTTGTTCATCTCTTTTCCTTCATTATCTTGCAATGGATGTTATGATTTTATGTTTGTTTGTTTCAATTTCTATTATGAACGTTGTAGGCTAAATTGATGTGGTTCTAGGGTAAGGAAAGGATGGTTATTGCTAGGGCTATGATAGGACGGACTTAGATTTACCTTTGGATGACTTGTGTGTATGAACATAGCTGCTGTTAGAAATCACGGGTAGTTCTTGTCTGACCACGGCCGTGGTTTAGGTAGAACAAACCGTGATTTTCCCTGGTTCGAAGGATCTTGTCTTAGATCTATAGAATGTTGAAATCCTAAGTGTTTGTTGAGTTTAATCTACCCTAGGGTAACCTAGTGTTAGTAACTAAGTGTTAGGAGAGACTTACCCGGTAATCCTTGCTCTTAGATTCTAAAGATAACAAACCTTAGGTAGTGGTGAGCCTAATAAGCCGCCATTGGATTAGGTGTGCTGGGATAGTTGTTTAGGACTTTCCTTTCCAAGACTTACCCGGTAAGGATAGGTTAGACCCCTAATTAACAATCCGGTTTGTGTAGAATTCCTATCCTTAGGTTCTTAGAGACTTACCCGGTAATGAGACCTTAGGAGTGGACTAGTTGGACCATGAGACCTACCCGGTAATTGATCCGAATCTAGAAACGCCTAATCCCAACATATCATAGTTAATCCAAGAAATGAATAGATAACTTGAGTCCTATGCCATAACCGGAACTTCCAACCCCTAGAATCCGTCTTTTCTTTCATTGATCATTATCTTGTTTAGCTTGTTTATTTGTGTTGATTCTTAGTTTAGTTTGATTGTTTACTTTGCATGAATTGTGATCTTTGATTGATCACCAAAAAAACCAACTAAAAACATTCGAGATTTTCATTTCTTTATTTCTTCTTTTCTTTCAACCTAGATCCTTACTAAACTCAATCACAAATTGAATCAATTTCACCTTAGTCTTTGTGTTCGACCTCGGAATTCTATCCCTTCTACAAACGTCCCGTACACTGCGGGTTTCGCTAGGTAGTTAGGATTTAGTTCGAGTTATAAATTTAAAACCCATTTGCGCATCACGATCTTAGCGTAAAAAGTTTTTGGCGCCGTTGCCGGGGACTAGGTCTAGATTGAGTCTATTTTGTGATTATTTCTAGTATAGATCTTTCTTGTTACTTTTGATCTCTTTTTGGTTTGTGTCTTTGCTTTTCATGACATCTATTACTCTTTAGGTGTATGCGAAGATCTCGTGGCAAGGATTTAGCTCCATTCGATCCCGAACCGGTGAAAACCCTTCGATCTAGATCCAAGAACATCCGAAAGGAGAAAGAGATGGTCGGAAGAAACCTCCAAGCTGAGTTGGATGAAGCCTTAGAGCAAATAAGGCTAAGAGATGAGCTCTTGGAGGAAGAAAGGAGACTTGCCAATGAGAGGCAAGAGGAAACTAGGAGGGAGATTGATGAGATTAGGCAAGCCCTTGTTCAAGGAGAGCTTAATCGCCGACAACCTCCACCTCCTCCACCACAACCGCAGCCGGCGGCTAATGTTAGGGTAGCGCCCATTGCCATTGAAGAGCCACAAACCCTAGGGAGACGTATGGATCCGGCACAAAGAGCACACCGTCCGGGTGTGAACTTAGGAGATCCCGCAGCCCACAACTATGAGCTCCGCCCTCAAGTTCTACAAATGATCCGGCATAATCAATTTGGAGGGATGGAAGGAGAGTCTCCTCATCAACATTTGATGAATTATGAGATCTTGATGGAGACCCTTAGACCGCCAAGATTGGAGAGCAACAACCATAAGCTTAGGGCTTTCTCCTTCTCTCTTAAGGATAAAGCCTTAGCTTGGTATCAATCTATTCCACAAGGGCGAGTTGGTACTTGGGAGGAGATGACAACCGAGTTTTTGACTAAGTTCTTCCCACCTTCCAAGACTACCGAGTTAAGAGGGAAGATCAATGCCTTCGTGATGAAGGATAGAGAGAGTTTATTCAAGTCTTAGGAGAGGTTCAAAGATCTTCTCCTTGATTGTCCACACCATGGCATACCGAAAATTGAGCTATTGGAGATCTACTTCAAAGGACTTGATGAAGATAGCCAATTCAAGCTCCAATCTCTTTCCGGTGGGACATTTATGGAGAAGCATGTAGATGAAGCTTGGGAGTTTGTGGAGAAGCAAGCTCTAGTGATTGAGAAATACTCCCATAGGAAGAGTGAAGGAATAAAGGCGGGAGCATATGAGGTGAGTGAAGTCACCATGAGCAATTTCAAGCTTGACGCCATCAACAACGAGTTGAAGTCCTTGAGGGAGTTGTGTGCTACAACTTTGAAGAACCAAGCAACTCCTCAAGTGCTTCCACAAGCCAACTTGTCTTCCAAGGAGGAGGATGTGAATTATATGGGAAGGGGCAACTTCAACAATTACCAAGGCCCAAGGAGTTTCAACAACAACCGGCAATTCAAAAATTACCGGCCCAACCACAACCATCCCGGATTTTCTTACTCTAACCCGGATGGAGCCTTGAACCCTTCCTCCTCCACAAGCACAACACCACCATCAAGAGCTTCACAAGAACCTCCACCCGGATTTACTCAACCTCCAAAGGATAGAACCGAAATAATGTTTGAGCAATTGCTTGGAAGGTTGAGTGGTCTTGAGAGCACAAGTGTTCCCAAAAGCGGGTGAAGCCCATAGAGACCCGGGAAAGCTTCCCGGAAGGACCGAAGACAACCCAAGAGGCCAAGTGTTGGCTATTACAACAAGGAGTGGGTTGAGTATGAAAGATCCTTTGCCCAAGGACAATCCTAAGGGAAAGCAAGTAGTGGTAGAAGAGGGAAAGTTGCAAGAGGATGGAGGCAAGAGCAAGGATGTAGAGCCAACCTGTGTGGCACCGCCTCCATACAAGCCACCACTACCGTTCCCACAATCAAGAGCAAGAGCTCGTTTGGACAATCACTTTGGTAAGTTCCTTGAACTAATGTCCAAATTACATATTAACATTCCGTTCATGGATGCCATTTTAGTAATGCCGGCATATGGCAAGTTTTTGAAGGAAATACTCTCCAACAAAAGGAAGTTGGAGGAGTATGGGGAGATAAGAATGACCAAGAGATCCTCGAAATTAATCCAAACAATGAAGGAGGAGATGCCTCCCAAGCTAAGAGATCCGGGGTCTTTTTGTGTCCCAATAGGAGTGGGAGATGTGAAGTACGAAGCCCTTTGTGATCTCGGAGCGAGTGTAAGCATCATACCGCTTGCACTTTGCAACAAGGTTGGGCTAGGAGAGCCGAAACCGGTCAAGATGACCCTCTACATGGCGGACCGCTCTATCACTCATCCAGTTGGGATCTTAGAGGACATCCCGGTGCAACTAGGAGGATTTTATGTGCCAATTGATTTTGCGGTCTTGGACATTCCGGCGGATTATCCGGTTCCCCTCATCTTAGGAAGACCCTTCCTAGCCACCTCCGGATGCCTAGTGGATTGCAAGAATGGAACTCTCTCCTTCAACATTGGAGAAGAGAACATCAAGTTCAAGTTGTCCACAATGACGAAAGGGCCAGCCCTTGATGAGGATCTCTTCAACATAGTCGAGCAAGAGGAATCTAGGGAAATTGTGAGCTCGATCTTGATCAAGGATCCCTTGGAGAAGGTTCTTACCTTAAGTATGATGGAGGAAGGTGTTGAGGAGGCTTGCAATGAAGATATCAAGGCCTTGGAAGCATTGGAAGAGGAGCCAAGAGTTGGATTTGAAAGCCACGAAGAGGTGTTGAATAGCTGCAAGTTCCACGGTCGAGATTTAATTTCCACGGCCGTCAAACTTTCTGGACAACTCCGGGAAGCAAGCTTAGCAAGAACCACGGCCGTGGAAGTTGAGCAAACCGTGATTCCAACCGTGGTTTTCCCTAGACCAGTCCTTGATGTTGGTCAAGCTTTTAGGAGCCATGAGGAGTCTTCATTTGCTTTGGATTCATCTCATCCAACCTTATTTGGATCATCTTCAACCGATAAAGGTCCTCCTTCACTTGAACTTAAACCCCTCCCCTCTCATTTGAAGTATGCATTTCTTGGTGAAAACTCTACATATCCTGTGATTGTTAATGCATGCTTGAGTGATGATGAACTTGCTAGTTGTTGCATGAACTAAGATTACATAGGAAAGCCATTGGCTACACTATTGATGATTTGGTTGGCATCAAGCCTTCTTTGTGCATGCATAAGATAATGATGGAAGATAACCACAAACCCTCTATTGAACATCAAAGGAGATTGAATCCTATAATGAAAGAGGTAGTCAAAAAGGAAATCATTAAGTTGCTAGATGCGGGATTTATCTACCCTATCTCGGATAGTAAGTGGGTTAGTCCCGTTCATGTAGTTCCTAAGAAGGGTGGGATGACCGTAGTAACTAATGAGAACAATGAACTAATCCCGACTAGGACGGTTATGGGGTGGAGAATGTGCATCGATTATAGGAAGTTAAACATGGCCTCTAGGAAAGATCACTTCCCTCTCCCCTTCATTGACCAAATGCTAGAAAGGTTAGCTCAACACTCTCATTTTTGCTATCTAGATGGCTATAGTGGATTCTTCCAAATCCCTATCCACCCCGATGACTAAGAGAAAACAACCTTTACATGTCCATGGGGTACTTTTGCATATAGGAGAATGCCATTTGGGTTGTGTAATGCACCCGCCACCTTCCAGAGGTGTATGATGGCTATCTTTTCGGAATACATAGAAAATATCATGGAAGTGTTTATGGATGATTTCTCTGTTTATGGTTCCTCCTTTGATAATTGCTTGGCTAACTTGTCATTAGTATTGCAAAGATGTGAGGAGACAAATCTTGTCTTGAATTGGAAAAAATGCCACTTCATGGTAAGTGAAGGCATTGTGTTAGGACACTTGGTGTCTAACCGTGGCATTGAGGTTGATAGGGCCAAAATTGAAACGATAGAGAAGTTACCGCCACCTACCTCGGTGAAGGGGGTAAGGAGTTTTTTAGGGCATGCCGGTTTTACCGGAGGTTTATTCAAGACTTCTCTAAAATTTTTAAGCCTCTCACTAACCTACTAATGAAGGATGTTGATTTTGTCTTTTCCAAAGATTGTCTTGAGGCTTTTTGTAGGTTGAAGAACGCCTTGATCTCCGCACCTATCATGCAACCTCCGGATTGGAGTCTACCATTTGAGATCATGTGCGATGCAAGCGATGTAGCCGTAGGGGCTGTTTTGGGGCAAAGGAAAGATGGGCACACTCATGCTATTTATTATGCTAGCAAGACGCTAGATGATGCCCAACTCAATTATGCTACCACCGAGAAGGAGTTACTAGCGGTGGTGTATGCATTTGAGAAGTTCCGCTCATACCTTGTTGGAGCGAAGGTCATAGTTTATACGGATCATGCAGCGATCCGTTATCTACTTACAAAGAAGGATACCAAACCAAGGTTGATTCGGTGGATCCTTCTTCTTCAAGAGTTTGATTTGGAAATACGAGATAAGAAGGGATCCGAGAACTCCGTGGCGGATCACCTTAGTAGATTGCCTCCATTAGAGCTTGGAAGAGATGACATTCCAATTGATGACTCATTCCGGGATGCGCAATTGCAAATGGTGGAGGAATGCTTGTTCCAAGTGTCTAGAGGAAATGAGCCATGGTATGCCGACATTGTGAACTACTTAGTGTGCGAGGAAGTGCCTCCCGGATTGACATATGCACAAAGAAAGAAGTTCTTCAACGATGTGAGGCATTACTATTGGAGTGAGCCACTCTTGTTCAAGAAAGGCCCGGATGGGATGTTTAGAAGATGCATACCGGAAGATGAAGTGGAGAGTGTGATCCGGCATTGTCACTCCTTACCATGTGGAGGCCATGCTAGTTCACACAAGACGTGTGCAAAGGTAGTGCAATCCGGTTTTTATTGGCCTAACTTGTTTAAAGATGTGCAAGGTTTTGTAGCGGCATGTGATGCTTGCCAAAGGACGGGCAACATCTCAAGAAGGAATGAGATGCCCTTGAACAACATCCAAGAAGTCGAAATATTTGATGTGTGGGGTGTGGACTTCATGGGACCAATCCCTTCTTCATGTGGCAATCTCTTCATCCTATTGGCGGTGGACTATGTGTCAAGATGGGTGGAGGCAATCGCCTCTCCTACAAATGATGTCAAGGTGGTAGTGCGGTTCTTAAACCGGGTGATCTTCCCTAGGTTTGGAACACCAAGGGTGATCATTACTGATGGAGGAAAGCACTTCACGAATAGGAACTTTGGAGCGCTTTTGGCTAAGTATGGGGTGACTCATAAGGTTGCAACACCTTACCATCCCCAAACTAGTGGCCAAGTGGAAATCTCTAACCGGGAGATCAAGGCCATCCTTGAGAAGACGGTGTCTAGGACTAGAAAGGATTGGGCTATGAGGCTCAATGATGCCTTATGAGCATATAGAACCGCCTACAAGACACCGATCGGCACCACTGCTTACAAGTTGGTCTATGGCAAGTCTTGCCATCTTCCGGTAGAGATGGAGCATAGAGCTTATTGGGCCATTAAGTGGCTAAATTTTGATCTCAAGGCGGCGGGAGAAAAGAGATTGCTTGAATTGAATGCCCTCGAGGAGATCCGGTTGGACGCTTATGAGAATGCCCGGATTTACAAAGAGAGAACCAAAAGATGGCATGACAAGAAGATCATCCCCAAGGAGTTGAGTGAAGGAGATCTTGTCCTTCTCTTCAACTCAAGGCTAAGGCTCTTTCCCGGAAAGCTCAAATCAAGATGGACCAGGCCATATGTGGTGAAGAAGATCTTTTCCCATGGAGCCATTGAGATAGGAGGGGAACATTGTGGGAACTTTAAGGTGAATGGGCACCGGTTAAAGAAGTATATCCCGGGAGCTCCGGTGGAGATAATTGCCCCACTTCACCTAGAGTAGACGCCCCCGAGTTTGGTCAAGCTAATGACCTTAAAGAAGCGCTTGGTGGGAGGCAACCCATTGGTAACATTTTCTTTTCTTGATTTGCTTTTGTTTCTAGATTTTTTTATCTTTGTGTGTGTTTTGTCTACTTTGTGTGTGTGCTAGAACATTAGTGGCATTGGAGGCCTTGCTTGACATAGGAATGATGATGATGAAACCCTCATCAATTATGGGTGGAGCGGACGCGGAACTTGGACGGCTAGCGGTGCCTAGCGCGGGTCCCAAAGCTTTGATGGATGCTTAGAGCTCTCTACCATGGTTGATAGGATCATCAAACGTCAATCCACTATTGAGAAATCCGAAATACCATAACAAACCATTTTTACATTGTGAAAACCTTCTTTCACTCTCTTTACTTGTATACCACATTGGGGAAAATGTGTTTCTAAGTATGGGGTGGGGTTTGCATGATCCTTTGCATGATGAGCATCTAGGATAGTTTAAAATCTTCACATGTCTTGCATTGTACATACTTAAATCGAAAATACCATAAAAATCAGAAAATTTAAAAAAAATTTTGTGCTTTCTAGGCTTGGATACGATCCTAATGATGAATCTTGTCTTGTGAATTGGCTATGGATGGCCTCATGTGTTAGGATTAATGAACGCATATTTGGACTTGAAGTACTTCTCTTAAAATTCTATGAATGATTTGTGACCTTGATGTTTGCCTAGAAAGGATTGAGTAGTGAAGATCGAAATTACATGATAGTTCTTGCATACCATCTAGGAATGAATGAGGCAATTCAATCTTTCTCTACTTCTCATCTTAATCATGATTGCTTGAGCACCTCAATTGAGATAAATTTGACCTCTTTTAACCCATCCGGGAATAGGAGCATGCTAGTGTGTTGATGTGTGTGAAAAGCAAGTGTTAAGTAAAGTTGTTGATGAAAAGAACATCATGCATAAAATGCTGAATTTGTTGTGAAAAGTGTAGCCAAAAACATAGGTTTGGGGACATTGGTTTAAATGACAAGTAACTCGGTACACTTCACATAATCGGGTGTTGGTGTCTTGCCAAAGTCAAATGAACCAATAGTCCTAAAGAGCTTTGGTATGTGTGCCCGGTGTGGATGCACCTCGAAAACTAAGAAAAAGCCCGAGGACGGCTAATCACCAAGGTTTCGGCTTTTGTACACCAATGCCATTGTCTCAAAAATAAGTCAAAGAAAAAGAAAAGAAAGAAAAGATAGAGGAAAATATACACTTGAGGGAAGTTGATCGAGGACAAGAATGTGGAGTTAGTTCCGTTCCCGGATTAGCATCACATAACCTAGAAATCCCCACCCAATCACTACATTTCTTGGCCCTTTTATCTCACAAGACCTTATGACCTATTTGCATGATTGTAAGACTTAGTGATTTAGATTGGATGTACTCTTGACCTTCTTGACTTCTTCATCTTTACATTTCATGCATACCTTTGAGTTAAGTACAATTGTCTTTCCATGCTTTCATTTGTTTGATGCATGATTGCTTATCCTTTGCCATGAAACATGACTTTGAAGGTGATCCAATAATAGAAGCACAAACCCAAAAAGATTTTGCCATTTTTCTGCATACATAAATCATGTCATCTCTTAGTCTATAGTTGGGAATTTGCTCGGGGACGAGCAAACCTTAAGTATGGGGTATTTTGATAACACGATTTATGACGTAGTTTTAGGTAATCATTTAGATATATTTCTCACTCATTCATGCATGGTTTAGCACTAGTTCACGACGTTTTGCACTCAATTCATGTATTTTGCCGAGATAGACGTCTACACGGACTTGTGCGTGTTTTATAGGTATTTCGGGAGATTTAGGAGCAAAAATGATACGTTTGAGGATCGTTCATCTAGATGACACACCCTCGGACTCATTAGGACACAAGCTAAAGGCTAAGGAGGACTCATCGAATCTTGCCAACACAAGCCATGCACCAAATCACAGCTTAATGATCCAAGGCGAAGTTTCTGCATAGAATCACGGTTCTCTGACACTCCACGGCCGTGGAATCACCCGTGGATTTTGCCAGATTCTTGTGACAGCTGTGCCACGACTCTCATGGCCAGCTCATGCAAGTTTGTTATAAAAGTGGTCCTTCATGGGCTGTGAGAAGCATCCTGGAGCAACTCTCCATTATCCATGACTCTCTAACAAAAATATTCTCTCAACAAGAATTTTTTCTAGGAAGGAAAGTGTCAAAGAGGAAGAAGAAGAGCTCCATTGAAGAGGAGGAGAAGAACACACACCATCATCACACTTGATAGTTTTGTATTGAAGAATTCCGGATTCTATTTCTAGAGTTGTATGAATCATTTGAACCTTCTTTTGGAAGGATTGTGAGTTACTCTAATTCTATTTTCAGCTTGGTTTTGTTTTAAGTTCACTTGTTCATCTCTTTTCCTTCATTATCTTGCAATGGATGTTCTGATTTTATGTTTGTTTGTTTCAATTTCTATTATGAACGTTGTAGGCTAAATTGATGTGGTTCTAGGGTAAGGAAAGGATGGTTTTGGCTAGGGCTATGATAGGACGGACTTAGATTTACCTTTGGATGACTTGTGTGTATGAACATAGCTGCTGTTAGAAATCACGGGTAGTTCTTGTCTGACCACGGCCGTGGTTTAGGTAGAACAAACCGTGATTTTCCCTAGTTCGAAGGATCTTGTCTTAGATCTATAGAATGTTGAAATCCTAAGTGTTTGTTGAGTTTAATCTACCCTAGGGTAACCTAGTGTTAGTAACTAAGTGTTAGGAGAGACTTACCCGGTAATCCTTGCTCTTAGATTCTAAAGATAACAAACCTTATGTAGTGGTGAGCCTAATAAGCCGCCATTGGATTAGGTGTGCTAGGATAGTTGTTTAGGACTTTCCTTTAAAAGACTTACCCGGTAAGGATAGGTTAGACCCCTAATTAACAGTCCGGTTTGTGTAGAATTCCTATCCTTAGGTTCTTAGAGACTTACCCGGTAATGAGACCTTAGGTGTGGACTAGTTGGACCATGAGACCTACCCGGTAATTAATCCCAATCTAGAAACGCCTAATCCCAACATATCATAGTTAATCCAAGAAATGAATAGATAACTTGAGTCCTATGCCATAACCGGAACTTCCAACCCCTAGAATCCGTCTTTTCTTTCCTTGATCATTATCTTGTTTAGCTTGTTTATTTGTGTTGATTCTTAGTTTAGTTTGATTGTTTACTTTGCATGAATTGTGATCTTTGATTGATCACCAAAAAAACCAACTAAAAACATTCGAGATTTTCATTTCTTTATTTCTTCTTTTCTTTCAACCTAGATCCGTACTAAACTCAATCACAAATTGAATCAATTTCACCTTAGTCTTTGTGTTCGACCTCGGAATACTATCCCTTCTACAAACATACCGTACACTGCGGGTTTCGCTAGGTAGTTAGGATTTAGTTCGAGTTATAAATTTAAAACCCATTTGCGCATCACGATCTTAGCGTAACATAGAGCATATTTGGCCATTAAGTGGCTAAATTTTGACCTCAAGGAGGCCGGAGAGAAGAGGTTGCTAGACATGAATGCTCTTGAGGAGATCCGGTTGGATGCTTATGAAAATGCCCGGATCTACAAGGAGAGGACCAAACGTTGGCATGACAAGCGCCTCATCCCAAAGTAGTTGAGTGAAGGCGACCTTGTCCTTCTCTTCAACTCAAGGCTGCGGCTCTTCCCCGGAAAGCTAAAGTCGAGGTGGACCGGTCCTTATGTGGTGAAGAAGATCTTCCCCATGGAGTGGTTGAGATAGGAGGGGAGCATTGTGGAGACTTTAAGGTGAACGGGCACCGCTTGAAGAAGTATATCCCGGGAGCTCCGGTGGACATGATTGCCCCACTTCACCTTGAGTGAGACGCCCCCGAGTTTGGTCAAGCTAATGACCTTAAAGAAGCGATTGATGGGAGGCAACCCATTGGTAACGTTTTTCCCTTTTCGTTTTTGTTTTTGTTTTTGATTTTTCTGTTGTTGTGTGTTTGGTGTGCTTTGTTGTGTTAGAGTCTTGGTAGCATGGAAACCCTGCATGGCATGGGGATGATGATGATGAGTCCCTCATAAATTATGGGTGGAGCGGACGCGGAACTTGGACGGCTAACGGTGCCTAGCGCGGGTCCCGACGCTTTGATGAACACTCAGAGCTCTCTACCATTGTTGATAGGATCATCCACCACCAATCCACTTGAGTAATCCCAAATACCATAGCAAACCATTTTTACATTGTGAGAACCCTCTTTCACTCTTCTTTACTTCATTACCACATTGGGGACAATGTGCTTCTAAGTATGGGTGGGGTTTGCATGATCTTTCGCATGACTAGCATCTAGGGTAGTTTCTTTTAGGCACATGTTCTATTATGTCTTGCATTGTACATAGATATTCCGAAAAATCCAAAAAAATCAGAAAATTAAAAAAAAATTTGTGCTTTCTAAGCTTGGATATAACCCTAATGATGAATCTTGTCATGTGGATTAGCTATGGATGGCCTTATGTGTTAAATTGATGAATTGCATATGTGGACTTGAAGTACTTATCTTGAATCCCATGAATGATTTATGATCATGATGTTTGCCTAGAATGGATTGAGCATTGAAAGTCGAAATTACATGCTAGTTCTTGCACATCATCTAGGAATGAATGAGGCAATTCATTTTTCTCTACTTCTCATCTTGATCATGTTGCTTGAGCACCTCAATTGATATAAATTTGACCTCTTTTGACCCATCCGGGAATAGGAGCATGTTAGTGTATTGATGTGTGTGAAAGGCAAGTGTGGGGTGAAGTTGTTGATGAAAAGAACGTTATGAATGAAGTGCTAAATTTGTTGTGAAAGTGTAGACAAAATATAGGTTTGGGAACGTTGGTTTAAATGACAAGTAACTCGGCACCATTCACAAAATCGGGTGTTTGTGTCTTGCCAAAGTTAAATAAACCAATAGTCCTAACGAGCTTTGTTATGTGTGCCCGGTGTGGATGCACCTCGAAAAATAGAAAAAGCCCGAGGACGGCTAATCACCGAGGTTTCGGCTTTTGTGCACCAATGCCATTGTCTCAAAAATAAGTGAAAAAGAAAAGAAAAGAAAACGAAGAAAAGATGGAGAAAACATACACTTGGGGGAAATTGATAAAAATGTAGAATTGTGGAGTTAGTTCCATTCCCGGATTAGCATCACATAGCCTAGAAAAACTCCCACCTAATCACAACATTTCTTGGCTTTCTATTTCACAAGTCCTTGTGACCTACTTGCATGTGTGTAAGACTTAGTGATCTAGATTGAATATGCTCATGATCATCTTGACTTCTTCATTTTCGCATTTCATGCATGCTTTCGAGTTAAGTATAATTGTCTTTCCATGCCTTCATTTATTCGATGCATGATTGCTTACCCATTGCTATGAAACAAGACCTTGAAGGTGATCCAATATTAGAAGCACAACTCCAAAAAGATTTTGCCATTTTTCTGCATACATAAATCATGTCATCTCTTAGTCTATAGTTGGGAATTTGCTCGGGGACGAGCAAACCTTAAGTATGGGGTATTTTTGATAACACGATTTATGACTTAGGTTTAGACACTCATTTAGATAGATTTTCCGCTTATTCATGCATGGTCTAGCATTAGTTCACAACGTTTGCACTCAAATCATGTATTTTGTCGAGATAGACGTCTACGCGGACTTTTGCTTGCTTTATAAGTATTTTGGGAGATTTAGGAGCTTAATTGATGCATTCGAAGGTCGTTCCTCGAGATGACACACTTTCGGACTCATTAGAATGCAAGCTAGTGGCTAGGGAGGACTCATGGAACCTTGTCAACACAAGCCATGCACCAAATAGTGACTCAATGATCCAAAGCAAGCTGAGGCATCAAAACCACGTTCACTGGCACTTCCACGGCCGTGGAAACCAACCGTGGTTTTGGCCTGACGGTTGTGACAGCTGTGCCACGATCTCATGACCGACTTTAGCAAGGTTGTAGTATAAAAGTGGTCCTGCAAGGCTGAGAAAAGGGCATCTTTCATCTCCCATCACTCTTATTCTCTCCCACACTCTCAACAAGAAGATTCTCTCAATTGGAGCATTGGATTGGCTACCATTGGAGGAGGAGAAAGCTCCATTGGAGAAGAAGAGAAGAACACACCATTGCTAGTCTTTGATAAGCTTTGTAGTGAAGATTATCGGAATCGTTTTCTAGGGTTGTAAGAATCGATTAAACCTTCTTTTGAAGGGTTGTGAGTCTTTCTAATCTCATTTTCAGCTTGGTTTTACTTGCTTCACTTGTTCATCTCTTTCTCTTCATTATCTTGCAAATGGATGCTATGATTTTATTCTTGATGATTTCGATTGTGATGATGTATGTTGTTGGCTAAATAGATGCGATTCTAGGGTAAGGAAAGGAAGGTTATGGCTGGACTATGATAGGATGGACTTGGATTTGCCTTTGGATGATTCATCTACTTGAACTGAGCCACTGTTGGAGTCCACGGTTAGTTCTTGCCAGTCCACGGCCGTAGAAGTGGTAGAACAGCCCGTGGTTTGCCTGATTCGTTTGATTAGATGAGTCTAAGTTGTAGAATGATAGAATGTTGAAATCCTAAGTGTTTGTTGAGTTAAACCTATCCTAGGGTGACCTAGTGTTAGCAAGTAAGTGTTAGAAGAGACCTACCCGGTAATTCTTACTCTTAGATACCGAAGATGACAAACCTTAGGTAGTAGTGAGCCTCATAAGCCGCTATTCGACTGAGTGTGCTAGGATAGGTATTTTAAACTTGCATTTCCGAGACTTACCCGGTAAAGAGAGGTTAGATCCCTAGAATACCATCCGATTTGTGTAGAATTTCATTCCTTAGACTCTTTGAGACTTACCCGGTGATGAGACCTTAGGAATGGACTAGCGGACCATGAGACCTACCCGGTGATTGATCCTAATCTAGAAACACTTACTCCCAACACACCATAGTTATTCCAAGGAATAATTAGATAGCTTGAGTCCTATGCCATAACCGGAATTTCCAACCCCTAGAATCCGCTTCTCTCTCTTTGATTGTCCATCTCTTGTTTGCTTGTTTATTCGTGTTGTTAGCTTAGTTGATTGTTTATTTTGCATGATTTGTGATCTTTGATTTATCACCTAAAAACCAATCCAAAAACATTGAGATTTTCATTTCTTTATTTCTTTCTCTTTTCTTACCCTAGATCTTCACTAAACTTAATCACTAATCGAATCAATCTCACCTTAGTCTTTGTGTTCGACCTCGGAATACTATCCCTACTACAAACGTCCCGTACACTGCGGGTTCGCTAGGAGTTAGGAGAAATATAACGAGTATAAATTTAAGGCTTATTGCGTGCATTACATCCTTAGCGTAACAAGTTTTTGGCGCCGTTACCGGGGACTAGGTCTAGATTGAGTCGTTATTTGTGATTGTTTATAGTGTAGGTCTTTCTTGTTGCTTTTGATCTCTTTTGGGTTTGTGTCTTTTCTTTTCATGACATCTCTATTTCTTAGGTGCATGCGAAGATCTCGTGGTAAGGATTTAGCTCCATTCGATCCCGAACCGGAGAAAACCCTTAGATATAGATCCAAGAGCATTCGGAAAGGAAAAGAGATGGCCGGAAGAGATCTCCAAGCTGAGTTGGATGAGGCTTTAGAGCAAATTAGGATAAGGGATGAAGCTTTGGAGAATGAAAGGAGACTTGCCAATGAGAGGCAAGAGGCAACTAGCAGGGAGATTGAAGAGATTAGGCAAGCTCTTGTGCAAAGAGAGCTTAATCGTCAACAACCTCCTCCACCTCCACCACAACCGCAGCCGGCGGCGGTTAATATTCGGGTTGTGCCCATTGCTATTGAAGAGCCACAAACGTTAGGGCAACGTATGGATCCGGCACAAAGAGCACACCGTCCGGGTGCGAATTTAGGAGATCCCGCAGCCCATGATTACGAGCTCCGCCCTCAAGTTCTACAAATGATCCGGCATAATCAATTTGGAGGGATGGAAGGAGAGTCTCCTCATCAACACTTGATGAACTATGAGATCTTGATGGAGACTCTAAGACCGCCTAGGTTGGAGAACAACAACCATAAGCTTAGGGCTTTTTCCTTCTCACTTAAGGATAAAGCCTTGGCTTGGTATCAATGTATTCCACAAGGGCGAGTGAGTACTTGGGAGGAGATGACAACCGAGTTTTTCACTAAGTTCTTCCCACCTTCCAAGACTACCGAGTTCAGAGGGAAGATCAATGTCTTTGTAATGAAGGATAGAGAGAGTTTGTTCAAGTCTTGGGAGAGGTTCAAAGACCTTCTCCTAGATTGTCCACACCATGGTATACCAAAAATTGAGCTATTGGAGATCTACTTCAAGGGACTTGATGAAGATAGCCAATTCAAGCTTCAATCTCTTTCCGGTGGGACTTTCATGGAAAAGCATGTGGATGAAGCTTGGGAGTTTGTAGAGAAACAAGCTTTAGTAATTGAGAAGTACTCCCATAGGAAGAGTGATGGGAGAAAGGCGGGAGCATATGAGATGAGTGAAGTCACCATGAGCAATTTCAAGCTTGACGCATCAACAACGAGCTTAAGTCTTTGAGGGAGTTATCTGCTACAACTTTGAAGAATCAAGCAAGCCCTCAAGTTCAAGTGCAAGCAAACTTGTCTCCAAAAGAGGAAGATGTGAACTACATGGGAAGGGGCAATTACAACAACTACCAAGGCCCAAGGAACTTCAACAACAACCGGCAATTTAACAATTACCGGCCCAACCACAACCATCCCGGGTTTTCCTATTCTAACCCGGATGGAGCCTTGAACCCTCCCGCTTCCACAAGCGCAGCTCCACCACCAAAGGCTTCACAAGAACCTCCACCCGGATTTACTCAACCTCCAAAGGATAGAACCGAGATGATGTTTGAGCAATTGCTTGGAAGGTTGAGTGGTCTTGAGAGCACGGTGACTTCCATTTCTAAGGCTCAAAAGGTATTGGAAGCACAAGTGTTCCAAAAGGCGGGTGAAGCTTATAGAGATCCGGGAAAGCTTCCCGGGAGAACCGAAGACAACCCAAGAGGCCAAGTTTTGGCCATTCCAACAAGGAGTGGGTTGAGTATGAAGGATCCCTTGCCCAACGAAAATGCTAAGGGAAAGCAAGTAGTGGTAGAAGAAGAGATGTTGTAAGAAGAATGAGGCAAGAGCAAGGATGTTGAGCCAACGTATGTGGCACCGCCTCCATACAAGCCACTGCTACCATTCCCTCAATCACGACCAAGAGCTCGCTTGGACAAATACTTTGGTAAATTCCTTGAACTTATATCTAAATTGCATAATAACATTCCGTTCATGGATGCTATCTTAGGTATGCCGGCATATGGCAAGTTCTTGAAAGAAATACTCTCCAACAAAAGGAAGTTGAAGGAGTATGGGGAAGTGAGAATGACGAAGAGATCCTCGGAATTGATCCAAACAATGAAGGAGGAGATGCCTCCTAAGCTAAGAGATCCCGGATCTTTTTGTGTACCAATCGGAGTGGGAGAAGTGAAGTATGAAGCCCTTTGTGATCTTGGGGCAAGTGTAAGCATCATACCGCTTGCACTATGCAACAAGGTTGGGCTAGGAGAGCCAAAACCGGTCAAGATGACCCTCTACATGGCGGACCGTTCTATTACTCACCCGGTTAGGATCTTAGAAGACAATCCGGTGCAACTAGGTAAGTTCTATGTACCGATTGATTTTTTTGTCTTGGACATCCCGGCGGACTATCCGGTTCCCATCATCTTAGGAAGACCTTTCCTAGCCACTTTCGGATGCTTGGTGGATTGTAAAAATGGAATTCTTTCCTTCAACATTGGAGAGGAGAATATCAAGTTCAAGCTGTCCACAATGATGAAAGGGACAACCCTTGATGAGGATGTATTCAACATAGTCGAGCAAAAGGAGTCTAGAGAAGTTGTGAGCTCGATCTTGATCAAGGACCCCTTGGAGAAGGTTCTTAGCTTAAGTTTGATGGAGGAAGGTGTTGAGGAGGCTTGCAATGAAGAAATCAAGGCCTTGGAAGCATTAGAAAAGGAGACAAGAGCTGAATTTGAAGTTCACGAGAGCATGCTAAGTACTTGTAGGAACCACGGTCGTGGAAGGAGTTCCACAGCCGTGGAACTCTCTGGAGTGCTCCGAAGAGGAAGCTTAGCAAGGTCCACGGCCGTGGATGTGCCAGGACCCGTGAGTTGCCCGTGATTTCCCCAGAAGCAGCCCTTGTTGTTGATCAAGCTTCAAGGAAAGGAAGGTTAAACCTTCTTTTGAAGGTTATCGGAATCGTTTTCTAGGGTTGTAAGAATCTATTAAACCTTCTTTTGAAGGGTTGTGAGTCTTTCTAATCTCATTTTCAGCTTGGTTTTACTTGCTTCACTGGTTCATCTCTTTCTCTTCATTATCTTGCAAATGGATGCTATGATTTTATTCTTGATGATTTCGATTGTGATGATGTATGTTGTTGGCTAAATAGATGCGATTCTAGGGTAAGGAAAGGAAGGTTATGGCTGGACTATGATAGGATGGACTTGGATTTGCCTTTGGATGATTCATCTACTTGAACTGAGCCACTATTGGAGTCCATGGTTAGTTCTTGCCAGTCCATGGCCGTGGAAGTGGTAGAACAGCCCGTGGTTTGCCTGATTCGTTTGATTAGATGAGTCTAAGTTCTAGAATGATAGAATGTTGAAATCCTAAGTGTTTGTTGAGTTAAACCTATCCTAGGGTGACCTAGTGTTAGCAACTAAGTGTTAGAAGAGACCTACCCGGTAATTCTTACTCTTAGATACCGAAGATGACAAACCTTAGGTAGTAGTGAGCCTCATAAGCCGCTATTGGACTGAGTGTGCTAGGATAGGTGTTTTAAACTTGCCTTTCCGAGACTTACCCGGTAAAGAGAGGTTAGATCCCTAGAATACCATTCGGTTTCTGTAGAATTCCATTCCTTAGACTCTTTGAGACTTACCCGGTGATGAGACCTTAGGAATGGACTAGCGGACCATGAGACCTACCCGGTGATTGATCCCAATCTAGAAACACTTACTCCCAACACACCATAGTTATTCCAAGGAATAATTGGATAGCTTGAGTCCTATGCCATAACCGGAATTTCCAACCCCTAAAATCCGCTTCTCTCTCTTTGATTGTCTATCTCTTGTTTGCTTCTTTATTCGTGTTGTTAGCTTAGTTGATTGTTTATTTTGCATGATTTGTGATATTTGATTGATCACCTAAAAACCAATCCAAAAACATTGAGATTTTCATTTCTTTATTTCTTTCTCTTTTCTTACCCTAGATCTTCACTAAACTTAATCACTACTCGAATCAATCTCACCTCAGTCTCTGTGTTCGACCTCTGAATACTATCCCTACTACAAACATCCCGTACACTGCGGGTTCGCTAGGAGTTAGGAGAAATATAACGAGTATAAATTTAAGGCTTATTGCGTGCATTACATGCTTAGAGTAACAACCGGCATCATCACAACTTAACAGGTTAGTGTTCCGTAAACCTACAAGAACAAATAACAAGTTAGCTTTCGAACATAGACTAAGGGACATAAAGAAAAGATTAAAACCGTTAAACTTATCTTTATAATTGTGTTCCTTTTCTTTAAGCAATTACAACCTGTTATTAATCAAAGTTTACTACTAGATTAAAGACCCGAACCCGGAATCTATTAATCCCTGTTCTTTGCATGCACTTTAGGACCTAAGGTGATCAATATCAAGTAATAGTAAAACATGCAATTAGACAAATGAGATCAAGGAAACACAAAGCATTACTGAATGAAAACTTATATTGAAGAAAACTTACAACCAAAGTAACAACGCAGCTTCAAACCAACCCAATGTAGCAAGGGAGTTAGCAACTCATTACAATGGAAATGATGAGAAAATTGGATTCTAAGTGGATAATGATGGGTGATAAGTGGATGTTTCTAGAAATCAACCAAGGACTATTTATACTTCAAAAGACACTAAATAGGAGTAAATGGCCGGCCCAAAACATCCACCTTTAATGCCATAAAGGTGGTGTAAACAGCCGAAGTAAAGCTTCTGTCGTTGAACTGCTGGGGCGGCCTTCAGCTCCGCAGGGGCGGTGAAGGCAAAAACGCTTGACCTTCTTCATGGCCGCAGGGGCGGCTAGGCAATTCCGCTGGGGCGGATCTTTAATGCTCTTTAAACGTTTGACTCTTCAACTTCCTGCCGTTTCTGATGCCAAGCCGTCGGGGCGTCCTAGTGTTAACGCAGGGGCGGTGACACAGATTCTTCATCTTCCAGCTCCTAGGTTGAGGCGCCGCCAGAGGCGTAGGGGAAGGAGCTGGGGCGTTGGTCTTCGCTTCTTCAGGGCAAGTCACCGCAGGGGCGCCAGGGGTTGACGCAGGTGCGGTGACAGTCTTCGTGGCTGGCGCTGGCGAAGGCGCAGGGGGCGCTCCGGAGTGTGGTGTCACCCGCAGGGGCGGTGACAAGGCTCCGCGGGGGCGGTGAGGCAACAGAAGCTTTGCTTCGTGAACGATCTTCACTCCTAAGTGCTTATAACTCCTTCCTTATCTTCTTTTAGTCTTCTTCTTTTGGACCAAGGAGTTAGTAGCATAAACCGGCACTAATGCGATAAAAAGACTCTAAAAACTATCCTAAATGATAGTGATTCCATCACCTATCACCAAGCTTGACATGGGGTGACATTGTTAAAGGTCATGCGGGATAAGAATTTTGAGCACATTTGTCTAAGTGGGAGTTAGGACGTCTAAAATGACTTCCTAGGACACATAGTGAAAACGGGAGAGATCAAGATGATCCAACGAAGATCAAGGTGGTATCTTTGGTGTTACCTCTAAGGAATGTTGGGGCGGTATGGAGCTTTTAGATTGGTGGGCTATAACCGCCGAGTGGCAGAATGATTTTCAGTGATCGCCCGATCACGCCCTTCCTTTCTAAGGAAGTACACTAGAATTGTCTAGTCCGAGCTGTGTCCGTGGAGCTTTAATAAAAGCACAAGAGGTGAATGACCTCTATTCTGTTTTGCTTTAGTACAGACAAAGAGTCATGGGGACTTGGTGACAAATATTGATGCATACAAGCGGGGCTTGGGGTGTATGAAGTAACAAGAGAGGTTTTGCATATGTGTTAGAAAATTTTGGGCATATGAGAAGAATGACTAATGAAGGGTCTAAAGTTAGCCTCTCTAAATGATCGTGATCAAGATGTCGGTATTTTTATGGAGCGACATGCCAATCTTGTACGGACAATAAGGGTCTGATATGTATGAATTCGCTCAATAAGAGTTGGATACTCGCTGGAGGTGATTGCTAGAGTTGATTAAGGATTTCGGTCTGGTGGTTTCGTATCATCCGGGGAAGGTGAATGTGGTCACCGACACCTTCAGTAAGTGGATGCCTCGAGAGGAGGTAATATCTTAACTGATGGTTCAACCTCAGTATATAACTTAGATGATCTTTGAAGAAACTTGACAGAAGTACGAAAGTTGTACGGCGTGAGGAAGATTTGGGATAGAAGGACCCGAGTAGAGACACCATAGTTACTTTATGTGATGATGATTTATGAGACGTCAGATATGTGTATATGTACCACCAGACAAGGGATAAGATACTCTAGAACAATAGACATTCATATTGGTGAGGCGGGCTTAAGCCCGATGTGGCTAAATACGTAGCCAGGGTACAACCTGTCATCAGGTCGAGTGCGAGCACCATAGGACAGGAGGAGGGCTTCATCCACTGCCAGTTATGCAATGGGAGTGAGAGGTTATCTCCATAGAGGTTATTACCGGTTTTAGACTAAGTAACAATTGTGACGTGATTTGGGTCATGAAAGACCAACGGAAGAAGATTATGCATTTTATACCTATTTGGGAAACGTGGCAGATGAATCGGGCAGTGGAGGAATTTACTACGTTGATAGTGGCATTCCATGGGATACCGAGTACCATCGTCTCGGATCGAGGACGACATTTCACCTCGGATGCTGGCAGCAGGATCATGCTGCTTTGGGTATATGTTGCATTTCATGTCAGCTTTGCATCCTCAGACATATGGTCAGTTAGAGAGGACTTTTCAGGCCTTAAAGGATGTGTTGGAAGCATGAGTGCTAGAGTGAGAACAAGTGTAATCCGAACACTTTCCGTGATTGAGTTCACGTATTATATTAGTTGGCATGTTTCAATTTTGTATGGCCCCTTTACGAGGCATTATATGGGTGGAAGTGTCGTACACCGTTGTGTTGGAATGCGAGTGTTACAAGTGGGCGTAGCCCTGAGCAAATACAAGATGATATGGCTCGAGTAGCGATGATCTAGGAGTATATGCTAGCCGTGCTGGGCCACCAGGTGGCGTATACAGACAAGAGGCTCATACCTCTAGAGTTTAGTTATGGAACAGGTCTTGTGGAAAGTATCACCAACACAAGGCTTCATAAATTTAGCATTATAGGGGAGTTGAGTTCCCGAAACTTTGGACTTTTTGAGATCTTGGATAGAGTTTGGGAAGTGGCTTATAGGTGGCGTAGCCACCAAGAGTGAAAGGTGTTCACCCGGTGTTTCACATGTATCAATCGAGGGAGTACATACATGACTCGAGGCTTATGGTTTTCATGGGTATCTAGTGGCTGACGAGAAACCAATGAGGCTAACTATGAAATGAAGGATGGTATCTTTGGTTGAGTGTTATGCTAAGCTAGTAGCATCGATAGGATCGATGGGTTAGATCTTATGTGCATGTGTGATGTTATGTGTAGTGTATATCCCTGTGCGGGAATGTGTTTTATTATCGGTTAGATCTTGATCATGTATATTATATGTGGTTCCTACGAGTTTATGTCGTGTGCCTTGTACAGTCTTGTCATGGTAACATGAGTAGGCTTTTGTTATCAATTCGAGAGTTGGCATGGTTAGGGTTCTTGAGTTGTTACCTAGACATGTTAGTCCGAGATTTCTGTGCTTAGCAAGTTTCGAGACAAAACTTGTTTTTAGAGGGATCTAATGTAATAACCTGTAATTTTCGGTTCCGGAATCCGACCTTCGGATTCTTTCAAGAGTAATCGAGAGTAGATTAGATAGTGGTACTGCCCCTACGGCCTAGGGCACCACGGTCGCCGGAATCCGGTGTTTCCGCGGTAGCGGCGTAGTCCTACCGTGGGTGTGGCAATCGATAGTTCGGAAGAGTTCCCTTTTTGCATTCTGACCCTTCGTTCCCTCCTCTCTTAGGCTTTCACCCTTGGGGACTTTACCCTTCCTTACCCCCACAGCTGACATTCTTTCCCCTCTTTCTCTTTACTCTCATGTGTTTTGCTTCTCTCTTTCACATTTCTCCATCTTCCTCCTATTTTGTTCTCTTCTTCCATCTTCTCCCATGGTGATCCTTCTTCCTCTTATGTAAGATGTCCAAAAAATGAGTGGACTGTAGTTTCGAGGTAAATAGTAGATCTGATCTAGGTAGTGGTGTGGGTCATCCATCTGGTGGACATTCTGGATCCAAGCAAGCCAGCCAGGAGACGACGGGAAAGCTTATGCACACCGAAGAACATTCGAGGGTGGTTTTTCTGGAGTTCAACCGCACCCGCGGCATTACAGAGCCGCGGGTTCACCCTCTGCACCAAAGCCGTAGGGGCGGCTGGCCTGAGACATGCATAGGTGCAGCTCCCTTGGGCCACAAGGGCGGATCTGGAAGAGCTTGAGCCACCGGTGCGGCCTTCTCCTCCTCTCCGCAGTCACGCTTCCTTCTTCCGCGAGAGCATCCTTGCCCTAGTGAGTACCCCTTCCTCGATCTTGTGTTTGTCTCTTATCCTAGTGAGGTTATATGATACTATCATGTTAGGTTGGATCTAGCATAACCTTGTGTAATGCCAAGTAGTAGTTTTTAACCATAGGTGAGTGCTTGATAATTTTGGAATGTTCTAAGGGTTGATGTGTGTTCGATCTTGAGATGGTTATAAGGCTGTGAGCATATGGTTTATCTTGCGAGGTTGTTTATGGCTTTTAGTTGTATGTTGAGCTTGTGATAATCTAAGGTTTGAGGTTGTATGAATTCTGAGGTTGTGGACTAGAACGCGAGTATCCTAGCATAGCATTGCTATCGTTGAGATCATCGAGACTAGGAACATGTTGTCCTAGTATGTCAGTTGTATGACCTTGTATAGGACCTTTGGGCTAGAAGTCTGAGGACTTATAGCATAAGAAATAGATAATGATCACGTGCCTTATTTTGAGCTAGCGATGAGGATCTTCCTACAGGACGTTGAGAGTGTTGGTTTTGGGTTGATCAGTTGAGAGAGGTAAGTCCCCCGGACTTACTTAGCTAGCTTCGGTGTATTATTTTGATGCATGATGGTAGTGTGTGTTTATAATTGTTGTTATAGCTATTAACCCGATTAGGGCGACCATGTGTATATTAATTGGCCCAAGTGTATGATAACCGGGTGGTGACCGCTTGTCCAGTTCAAAATGGTGAAACTGTGAGGTGCTCTACGAACAGTCCAACAAGTGATGTTGATTCGCATTAAATACAAACTTGTTTGGTGAAAGGGGATAGGGGAGAAATATTTATGATTTTCGTGTCACACCGTAATTGGATTTAGTAAAGGAATAACGGAGTAAAAGATAATAACCGGTTTGTGTGCAATCATGCTATGTGTTTATGTTCCATTATATGTGTATGTTCCTTTACCGTTATTCTAATGCTTAGAATGTTAGCTAACGATTTTATACCGATGTTGTAGATGACCTGCAAGTTAAGGATGTTGCCGAATGATCTGGAGGAGTGGGCAACAAGGCTTCCGTACATCATAGGACGAGTCTAGATATTGAGTCTTCATTTTATTATTATCTTTTGAGTATTGTTGGTGTAAGAACTCGGCTGGAGTATTTCCTTCTTTTGTATTCGGGGTCTTGGCATTGCATTAAAACTATTTTGGTTTTGCCTTTTATTTGTGCCATGTTGCATGATCTGGTGAAATTGTTGTCAGCATAAGGGTCAGGACCCATTATAAAGTCATAGCCCGTAGCATCCCGAGTCCCGTGGATTCGGGGTGTTACATTTTATTACAATTGTAGGTGGGTTGGCAAAAATTGGAGCAGAAATGGAGTATTCATAGACAATGGATCATGGCGGACCACATAGGAGCATTCCGAAACCCAAAAGAAGGATGAATTCAAGTTTTGGGAGATAAAAGGAAGATCAAAGAGGCCACATGCCTCAAAGAAGAAATCTCGGACACGGACAATAAATCTCAGCCGAGATTCTCTTCGGGCTTGGTTGTGGTTTTGATATTTTTACCCAGAACGCAATCTTCCAAACCTTAGCTTCATTTTATAAGTTAGAAGGCTACAAGAATGAGAAAGGAGACAGACCCGACCCGATCGACAAACTACATTGCAGCAAGAGAAGCCTTTGGATTGCAGATTCCGCAGCTTGGACACGGATTGAGAACTCGTACAACGACAACATTAGAGATTGAGAGAGATATTGAGATTCTTTGTGAGATTATTTAGCCTTTTGATTTCTTTTCTTTGGAACACAAGAACGGGTCTTTGTTATTGATTTGATTTGGTTTATGATATTAGAGAACACCTTATTAAGTGTTTCTTACAGTTCTTTCGGTTTCATTAATTACTTTCAGTTCTTGATAAAAATATATATATATATATATATATATATATATATATATATATATATAACCACATATATATCTTGATTTGAGTATATGTGTTCTTGGCTAAAACCCTTGCGATTATAGGGTCATTTGTCAAAAGAGGTTTAGATGGTGCCACCATCATGGTGGTAGACTGACCTTTACAAATAGATTGGAACCTCGGAGTTGGTTTTTACCTTCGCAAAGACAAATGTCAGGTTGTTCTTGAGAATCTAGGCCGAGATTTCACCAAGAATTGACCGAGATTTTTTTTGTCGTACCTTTCATGCTTTATCCTTAAGCTTTCGTTAAAGATTGCCTAAAGATTAGCTTTGCCTCCGAGGTTAGAGGGTGTTCACCCTATGTTTCATGTATCTCAGCTGAGAGAGTACATACCAGATCCGAGGAACATTGTAAGTTATGATGATTTGGTGGTAGAGCTAGGCCATACCTTTGTTGAGCATCCTATTGCAGTCCTACAGCGAGGTGTGAGACGCCTGCGTTCGAAGGAAATTCCTATGATGAGGATACAGTGGTCGAGACGTGGACCAGAGGAGGCTACATGGGAGACTGAGGATGGTATCCATAGGAATTATCCAGAGTTTTATGCCGAGATAGATGCGTCTAGGGTCGATGAGTAGATCTTAGTGCTATCTTGGTGAGTATGTGATTCTGTGCGTATGTCCTTACATGCCTTGATGTGTTTACTCCATGCTAGTTATGATGTGCTTTATGATCTTATTAGATCTTGATATGCTAGTGTGATGTATGTTATAGCTGGAGATGATTACTCCCTCCTTGCTAATGAGTATGATATATGTTTATAGCTGGAGATGGTTCTTTCCTCCATGCTATCTGAGTGGACTAGGATTCAGCTGGAGATGGTTCTTTCCTCCATGCTACCTTGATGGACATTGTTTCAGTGCAGATGTGATTCCTCCATGCGATATATATGCTTATATTTTGGCTAGAGATGTGCGTCCTCTATGCCTTGTGATGTGATATGGCTAGAGATGTGATTCCTCTACGACTTTGGGTAGCGTTATGGCCCTGTTTTCTGCAGTTGATGATTCCTCCATGTTGGTGACGTTTGAGGATATAGATTTGTTACAGGTTATAACCTTTGAGCGGAGATGTGATACCTCTGATAGAAAGAGCGAGTTTTACCTCGGCTTTGGATCCGAGAGGTTTTGGGATCTTGCAAGTTTCGGGACGAAACTTGTGTTTAGGGGGGTGAGATGTAAGAGCCTAGTTGCTGAGTTGTTGAGAGAGTGAGCAGAGGGCCAGGAATTAGCCTTGACCGCCCCTGCGTGACCCTGGAACCGCCCCTGTGGTTTGCCTGGGCCGCCCCTGCGGCTCACAGAGTCCGCCCCCGCGGCTCTGTGTGCTGCAACCGTCTTCTTTGACCCTTTGACCCGTGCTTTACCCTTTTACCTCCTTTATATACTTCATCTCTTACCTCTTGATGAGGGTTTACCTTCTCAGCTCCATCTCTTTCTCTCCTTACGTACATTTTCTTCTCTCTTCTCCTTGGATCATCTTTGCTTGATATTCTTTGAGTTTATGTGTGAGTTGGAGAGCTTTTGCTTGGCTTTGATGATGTTTATTGTTTCTGAGCCTTGTGAGCCAGCTTGAGGATGATTTGGTGATGTTTTGAGCTTTTGGATCTTCAGCTTGGTGAGCTTTCATGGCATCCATCTCTTCCTTCTTCATTCTTTCATCTTTTTATCTATTTTCCTATCTTTCTTTAGTTAACTTAGGCTTCCTTGGGCTTGGATCATGTTCTAGCCATGTTTGGCTTGTGTTGATGTGTATATATGTATGTAATATATGCATGATGCTGTTGGAGTGAAGAAGGAGTAAAGAATCAAAGGAAAGAGTGAAGAAGAGGCTGAAGTGGTGTCTTCTTCACACCAGCAGGCCCTGCGCTTGTCTTCAGCCGCCCCAGCGCCGGCAGTGCACCGCCCCTGCGCCACCTCTTAGCCGCCCTTGCGCCACCTGCATGAGCTTGGTGTTTCACTTGGTTTTGCAGGTGTGTGTCGCTTCTAGGCTTTTCTTAGGATGTCTTTGTTCCCTCCTTTCCTAGTGTGAGAGCATAGGATCATGCTAGAGGTTCAGGATGTGTTGGGTTGAGGTTATGATCGGTTTATGCCTTGTATGGCTTTAAGGACTTAGAATGATGTTAGTTGAGCTTTTGAGGTTGAGTTTGATCCCTATGGATCCCTTTGGGTCTAGGTGTGACCCTTGTATTGTTAGGAGATTGATATATCTCTTTATTCCTGTTTATAGGATGTGTTGTCCCTCCAATGTAGAGATGATCGTGGTTGAGTTGTGATTGAAGTTGAGGTAAGTCCGTATGACTTACTTAGTTGCCATCCTTATATTGGGTGTTTGCATGAGTGGTGTGTGCTTTGTATGTTTGCTATGATAGCATGAGATGTCGTTTATACCAACCTATGTTTTATTGATTGCGCCGTATGAGTGGATGTGATATCCTTTCCCTTTCATCCCACCATGGAGTCTGGGAGGTTCTCTGATGCCAGGCCAGACTGACTTTACAAGAAGGGCACAATCCACTCCCACAGGGTACACGGATTGTGTGACCGATACTTGTGCATCTGGCTAGCAGGCTCAGAGGCGAGGATGTATCGGTCCTCGTGTCACATAGTTTCATATATACTTATCTAGACGATTTGAGTGAATGACCATTATTATTGAGATGATAAAATGGGTAAATATGTGAAAGCATGCTGATGTGTTTATCTTTCCTTACTTGTGATTGTGCTTATGCATTACTCTATATATGTGTTTGGACAGCTAATAGTTTATTACCATGTTGTAGATGCCCCACAGGATAGGCATGTTGTTGGGTGACCTAGTAGAGTGGCAGGCCGAGGATGTCTCGTACATAGGTTGTTGTGGGCTTTTGGGGTTTGTTTACCTTTCCCTCCTGCGTGAGGATGATCTTTTGTTACCTCCTGTGTGAGGGCGTTATGGTTTATACTCGGCTATGTTTTTGTACCTTTTGGTTGTACAATTTTTACCGTTTTATGTATTTGTTTTCAAATCTGTCAGTGCCATGTTGTAAGGTCTAGTGAACTTGTTGTCAGGCTAGGGTCAAGATCCATTGTGAGATCCTAGCCCAATGTGGCACTGTGAGTCCCGCAGATTCGGGGTGTTACATGAATCTTCCTATCCTATATCCAACCTTGGGAAGAGACTTACCCGGTGATTATCTTGCCTAATTGCCAAAGATGATGAGTTCTAGGTAATAAAGGTTTATCCTTTATTAGGTTTGAGTGTGCATTCCTCTTGCCTTTGTGAGTTAACTTTAGACTTACCCGGTGATGGTTAATTCTATTCCCTTAGGTTGAGTGGTTGGTTTGAAACTATCATTCCTTTCTTTTGAAGCTTTGAGACTTACCCGGTTATAAGTTTCTTTGGTTTGGAATAGCGGATAGTGAGACCTCCCCCGTGATCTATCCCACTTTCGAAACACCTTTCCTTTGCAGTCTCATCTTTGTCCATTCATCTTTAGAAGTCTTGAATCGAAAACTACAATTGGATACCTTGATCTCTAGAATCTACACTTTCTCATTTATTACATATATTCTTGTCTTTACTTTTTATTTTTCACTAATCGATATTTGCAAATTCTCAAGCTAGATTGCTTTTATCATTTGGTTTCACCATAGTCCCTCTAATCGACCTTGTAATACTTGCTTTTTCCACTATTGATGCGTAAACTGCGGGTTCGCTTATATGCTTTTATTTCTAGTATAAATTTAAACTATTTTCCTTCATACACACCCATGTTTTGAAGCGAACAAAGTTTTTGGCGCCATTGCCAAGGACTTGGTCTAGACCAAGTGGTATTTCGGTTGTCTGGCTTTTGCTTTTTGCTTTTTCCGTTGACCTTTTGCTTTGGGTAGTTTTTCTTGCAGGAATTCTCTTTTCCTTTTAGGTTTATGTAAAGAACTCACGCTGGTAGAGAACTCGTTCCTTACGATCCTGAACCGGAAAGAGCCATCTGAAGAAGGTTAATAGAAGCCAGTAAACAAAGGATGGTTGAAGTAGACGTCCAAGCTGCGTTGGAACAAGCCTTGGAACAAATAGGGCTTGCAAATCAATGAGCACATGATACAAAAGAAAGAGCCTGTCAGAGAGACGAAGGAGTGCGTGAAAGAGACGAAGCAACTCGTGAAAGGGAGGCAGAACTTCAAGCACAAGTGGACCAGATGAACAACAACAATATGAGAGACGTACTCCTTCGAAGAGGAGGGCACACCCGCATTGAGATTCCACCTCCTATTGCGGCTCGTCCAAAAACAACAAGATGCGGTACCTTACCCTCGGTGAGGAACGTTAGAGTTGATCCAATTGTGGGAGAACCACAAACACTTGGACAAAGAATGGATCCAACGCAACGTACGCGCACTATTGGAATAGATTTTGGAAATCTAGCCGATCATGATTATGACTTTCGCACTCAAGTTATTATTACGATCCGCCAAAGTCAATTTGGAGGATCTGAATGGGAGTCTCCTCGTTTACATTTACAAAATTATGAAATTCTTATGGAAACATTGGGCCCCTTGATTAGAAACTAACAATCATAAATTGCGAGGATTTTCTTTTTCTTTGAAATACATGGGGTTTGCATGGATTCAATCTTTACCGGAAGGAATAGTAAACACATGGGAGGATATGACCTCCGAATTACTTATAAATATATTTCCGCCTTCCAAGACTACGGAATTTAGAGGTAAAATTAATGCTTTTACTATGAAAGACAAGGAAAGCTTGTTCAAGTCTTGGGAGAGATTCAAGGACCTTCTACTTGATTGTCCTCACCATTGAATCTCAAGAATAGAGCTTCTAGAGATCTACTACAAAGGCTTGGATGAGGATACACAATTCCGACTTCAATCCCTTTCTGGGGGTACTTTTATGGAGAAGCACGTGGATGAAGCATGGGAGTTTATAGACAAGAAAGCTTTGGTGCAAGAGAAATACTCCCAAAGAAGAGGAGATTGATAACTCCACCTTCGATATTCATTGTTTTATTCAAATGATAGAAGACTAAACATATAAATGCGGTTTTATAAACTAACAAATATCGGTTGTATGTATAGATTGCTTGTCTTGGTTTGTTTGTTAAAGTTGTGTAGGTCTTGGATGCTATTACAACGGATGATCTAAGCTAAGATATTTACTACAACAACAGACTTACTACAACCAAAGGAGAAGATCTAGGAGATGATCTTAAATGGCCAACAAACCAAGCAACCAAGAAGATAGGTGTTTGAATAGAAGATCTTGAAGAGAAGATCTCGGCTGAAGATTGTGAAGAGGAGATCCTAGAGAAGATTTTGGCTGAAGAATTCAAATGGATATTAAACGGATAAAAAAAGTTTGTTGAGGAGAATATCAAGGTGAAAATTTACTTGAAGACATCCAACGGCTAAAAGAAGATCTTATTTGCAAATGGATAGCTATCAAGTGAAGGACGTTGAAGAGAAGATCCCGGCTGCAAGAGGATCTTACGTGCAACAGCTAGTTCTCAAACAAACGTGAGAAGATCTCGCTGAAACAAACATCGAATTGTATGGCAGAAAGAAGCTACAAAAGGCTGCTAGACAACGGCTGGAAGAAGATCATCCATAGAAGACTATAAAAGAGATATTGACGAAGATAAACAAGCTACCGGCGATCATACAAGACATCTTCATCGATCCAAAAGTTTGTACTTGATGCGAATCAGCATCACTTGTTTGACTGGTCGTGGAGCACCTCATAGTTTCCCCATTTTGAACTGGACAAGTGGTCACCGCCCGGTTATCATACACTTGGGTCAATTAATATGCACATGGTCGTCCTAATCCGGTCAATCGTTATAACAACAAGTATAAACACTCACCACCATCACACATCAAACTAATACGCATAAGTTAGCTAAGTATGTTTGTGCGGAAGAAGGACGGATCGTTGAGATTGTGTATCGAATACAAAGAGCTGAACAAGGTGACCATCAAGAACAAGTATCCTTTTCCCCGCATTGAGGACTTATTGGATTAGCTTCAGGGAACGGTTGTGTTCTCCAAGATTGGCATGCGCTTTAGATACCACCAGTTGAGGGTGAGAGAGAATGATGTGAATAAGACGGCATTTTGGACTCGGTATGACCACTACGAGTTTGTAGTGATGGCATTCGGGCTCATGAATGTGTCTGCCGTCTTTATGGAGTTGATAAATGGCATATTCATCGACTTCCTGGATCAGTTTGTGATGGTCATCATAGACGATATCCTAGTGTACTCTCGTAGCATAGAGGAACATGTAGGACAACTGAGGACTGCGTTGTGAGTCTTGTAGGATAGAGACATGTTTGCCACGTTCTCTAAGTGCGAGTTCTAGATGCCAAGGATCTGGGTCCATTATTTCTATCGAGGGGATCAAGGTTGATCCGGAAAAGATCGAGTTTGTAGCATCGTGAACGACACCGGCGAATGTCAAGGAAGTACGCAGCTTCTTGGCATAACCGGTTATTACCGTTGGTAAGTAGAAGTATTCTCTGTGATTGCCCGTGCACTCACCTGTTTATTAGGAAAGACTACCCGGATGTATGGTCTGAGCCGTGTACTTAGAGTTTTGAGGAGCTGAAGAGACGTTTGACTTCCGTTCCCATTTTGGCGCAGTCGTAGGGCACAAAGGACTTTGTAGTCTACAACAACGCATCCAAGCTAGGCTTGGGATGTGTTTTGATGCAGTGTGGTACGGTGATTGCCTATGCGTCTCGACAGCTAAAGACGTGTGAGGAGAATTACTCGACGCATGAGGTAGAGTTGGTTGCATTAGTGCACGCCTTGAAGATCTAGATGCATTACTTGTATGGCGCTACATGCCAAGTCTTTAGAGACCATAACAGTTTGAAGTATATTATCACGCAGTGGGAATTGAATAACTTCCAGCGTAGATGGCTTGAGCTGATCAAGGACTTTGACCTTGAGATTATGTATCGTCCAAGGAAGGAGAATATGGTCATCGATGCCCTTAGCTGGAAAACACCTCGAGAGAAGGCGACTGCACGACTAACGAATTAGCCTCACTTGTAGAGAGATCTAGCATGGCTAGAGATGCACATTCAATTTCCTAATGAGAATACCCATTTGTCTGCTATAGAGGTTCTACCTGATCTATTGGGTGAGATCCAACATAAACAGGATACCTGCCCAACATTGACGAGGATCCGAGATAGGATGTCTTGAGGTGAGGCCCCAAAGTTCTCCATAGGATCACATCGAGTGATGATACGCCGCGAGCGTGTTTGTGTACCCGCTGATGCGGAGCTGAGATAGAGGATTTTGTAGTAGGCTCACTCTACGCCTTACTTAGTGCACCTAGGTGCGTGCAAGATGTATCAAGATGTGAGACGCTCATATTGGTGGGGAGGGTTTAAGCCCGATGTGGCTAGATTTGTGGCTTAGTGTACGGCTTGTCAGTAGGTCAAGACAAAGCATTGCAGACCCAGAGGAGAGCTCCATACACTGTTAGTGCTATAGTGGAAGTGGGAGGACATCTCCATGGACTCTATGACGGGATTAAGACCGAGCAAGAGTTTTGATACCATCTTGGTTGTTGTTGATAGGCAGAAGAAGACTGTACGTTTTATCCTTATTCGGGAAACGTGTCTAGTGAGACGGTTGGCTGAGGAGTTCACAAGGCAGATAGTGAGACTCCATGGTGTACCGAGGACGATCGTCTCAAATAGAGATGGGCGATTCACTTTGAGGTTTTGGCAGCAGATACAAACTGCCCTGGGTACGAGTTTGCACTTCACGACTGTGTTTCATCCTCAGGTAGATGGTCAGCCAAAAAGGACTATTCAGACCTTGGAGTATATGTTGAGAGCTGGGGTGCTAGACTGGGTGCAGGTGGGGTCAGATCACCTCCCATTGGTTGAGTTCTCGTACAACAACAGTTGACATGCATCGATTAGGATGGCCTCATATGAGGTATTATATGAACGAAGATGTCGAATGCTGTTATGCTGGGATGAGCCTAGCAGTGTCAGTGGTTTGGCGCTTTAGCATATTCAGGATGATGTTTCCCGAGTAGCACTGATCGGATAACGAATGTTGGCTGCGTAGAGTCACCAGAAGTCATATGTAAATAAGAGACGTCGGCCTCTAGAGTTCAGAGTTGGAACTCATCTGTGGTTAAGAGTATCCCCGATGCGTGGCATCAGACGTTTTGGCATTAAGGGGAAGTTGAGCCCCCGATATGTTGGACCTTTTGAGATTTTGGATAGAGTTGGAAGAGCAGCATACAGACTTGCTTTATGCCCGAGGTTAGTGTTAGCATGAAATATTGCGATATTATAGGCACTTATTCTAGTTGTTTTTCATTCATTGTTGTGTTCATAGATAAGGCATTGAAGCATTTGTTAGCTTGTTTACCTATATTTTTGATATGGAGGTCTACATTAGCTTTGTGTTGATTATAGGTGAATAAGAGCTGAAACCGGACCATTTGAGAGAGATAAGAGAGGATTTGAGCATATCCAAGGATTAGGAACACATCAAGGAAGCCAAAGAAGGAGCTAAGATGGAGAATGTCACGACATAAAGGAAACCACAAGCAATCTACACTTCCACGCCCTAAATTACGGCCGTAGAAGAGTCCACACCCTAAACCACGGCCGTGGATCTTGGCATCATGAGCGTGGAGCATTCCACTGAGTTACACGGCCTAAAGTACGGTCGTGGAAGATGAGAGACACCGTAATCCAATTCCACGCCCTAAACCACGGTCGTGGAATCCCTTAAGACCGTGATTTAGGCGATCTTTTGACGAGTCTTCATTTACCATGTTATTTACGTGATGGATCTCGCGGAGACATGACGGCCGCTTACCTTGCTTGGAATATTCTTGTCTAGGGAGGATTGAAGATCGCCGAAGGTTTTTACCTTTTTCTTAGGGTTAGTTATTGAAGACGGATTGACAACCTGTCCTTCATATTTACCCTAGGTTATTGTGAGTTTTTGTGTTATATTCTGAATCCATTGAGTATTCCAGTTTGTGCTTTGGATTTGAGATTAACTTTGAGTTATATTTGACTTTCCGAGGGTTTTCATCTTTCATTCTTCTTAAATTGATTTTTGATATCATGACAATGGTTATTGGCTAAAACCCTTTAGCAATTCTAAGGTGAAAGGTTGATAGTTGTAGCTTAGATGATGATAGATCGGTCATAATTTGTTTGGACCCTGAGAGTTAGAGAGGTCTCGTCGACGAACCCAAATCACGGCCTGTTCTTGGAGTTCCACGGCCGTGGTTCTTAAGATCTACCCGTGATTTACCCTAGTTTACGAACTTTGCTTTTACTTTGATCTAAGGTTAAAGATTAACTTTAATGTAGTCTTGGTTTACCCTTTTCTAGGTAGTAGTGAGATTCATCATTCTCTATTTCGATTTCGAGTGTCACAACCTTAATCGTTCTAGTTAGTTTTGATCCTTGGGTTACAAGTTTGGGTATTTGAGATTAATTCTTGCCCATAGATCCTTTCTATACTGAAGCCTCAACAACCTTTATAGGAAGTGTCTTTAGATAAGTCATATAAAGCCTTGGAACTTCACCGTACATTGCTTTACCTTAGCTTACCTTTGCAGTTGTTAACTCTGTCCTTAATTCTTTAGTATATCTTGAATCGATTGCCACAATTTGATACCTGGATCTTTAAGGTTGTTGTTTTCCCAATATTTGCAAAGCTTATTACATTTACTTGCTTGACGATTTGCGAACTGAATTTGTTACCCCCAAATCCCTGAGTTCGACACTCTGGAATTCTTGCTTTACTACGTGTTCGCCCCTAGAGGTGTATGCAAATAAGCTTTAAATTTATAAAACTGAAATCAAGCAAGCGAACCCGCAGTGTACGGATCGATATAGTTAAGCAAGAATTCCAGAGTATCGAACACAGGGATTTGGGTGGAACGAACTCGATTGCAGGTTATCAAGCGGTGAATATGAGAGTTTTGCAGATATTGGGAAAACAACAATCCTAAAGATCCAGGTATCCAGCTGTGGCAATCGATTCAAGATATACTAATGATATAAAGACAGAGTTGAGATATGCAAAGGTATACTAATGTAAGGTAATCGTACGGTTGAGGTTCCAAAAACCTTATGTAACTCACCTAAAAGACTCCTCCTATACAGGTTGATGAGGCTCAATATAGAAAGATTCTAAAGACAAGGATTAGCATCAAATACCCAAACCTATAATCTAAAGATCAAGACTAACCTATCCGATTGAGGTTGTTGAGGCTCACAATCGAGGTAGAGGTTGTTGAGGCTTCACTACCACCTAGAAAAGACAAGTCTAAACTAAGCTAAAGCAAATCTTTAACTTTGGATCAAGGTAAAAGCAGGCTCGTAAACTTTAGGGAAATTACGGTTAGTTCTTAAGAATCACGGCCGTGGAACTCAAGAACAGGCCGTGATTTAGGGTTTTCGGCGACAATTCTCTAACTCTCAGGGCCTAATCTGTTTGCGATCGATCTATCATCATCTAAGCCACAACTATCAACCCTTCACCTTAGAATTGTTAAGGGTTTTTAGCCAATAACAGTCATATTGATATTAATTCAAGATTTAAAAGGTAAAAGATGGGAACTTTCAAGAACTATCAATAATCTTCAATTGAATCTCAGAATCACAATCAAGAGCAAGTGTTTGTCAACAGATTCAAAACGGAATGAGCAATCAAAATCTTAGGAAAGAAAAGAAACGGGATGTCAATCCGATCCTAAATCAAACCTAAGCAAGAAGAGGAATCTTCTTGCAAAATCCTCCAAGAACATCGATCTTCCACACGAAGATCACAAACGGTGACTCTCCAAAACGAACTTTGGAACTTCAATGAGATCTCTCAAATCACCCCCCAGAATGAAGGTTTTTGTGTGTTGCTAAGCTTGCGTTTTTACCGCTAAACTTAGGGTTGAAAGGTCGTAAGCGACGTTCACGAGGTTAGGCGAGGTGGCGAGGCGAGGTGGCGGAATCTTGCTTCATCCGTCCTTTTTATAATGCAGGGCCAAATGTCGGCCCGGCCCAATCTTCAAGAGATCATGGCTTCGAAACGTGGCGAAAGGATTCGCCAAGATCACGGTCGTGGAAGTTTCCACGACCGTAATTTTGAGGCGTGGAAATAAACACGGATATCTTCCACGGCCGTAATATCCCCTGGAATGAACATCGAATTCTGCTTCACAATCCACGGCCGTAATTTAGGGTAAAACCGTGATTCTTGCCTTCATTCGTGCATTCCTCAATCTAATACTCCAAATTGCTTCCAAAAGGTGTCCTTGATCTAGAGACATATCGACTCAACTCTCCTTTGCTCGATTCCGTTCGGAAATAGCTCCAAATCACCTATAATCAACATAGAACTCGTGTAGACATCTATATCGACAATATAGGCAATACTAGCTCATATATGCATAAAGCTCAATCAAAGACTATCAATATGAATCAATTACGACTAGAAAACGTGCCTAAAATATCACAATATTTCATGCTAACAAATAACCCCATACTTAACACTTGCTTGTCCCTAAGCAAGGTCTTTCAAAAAGCTTTAAAACAAGAGTTAGGATGAAATATGTGTACCTTCTTTTGGATGAATGTGACTTCTAAAGAATAGATCATTCTCAACCTTTGCTTCAATCGTTTTCAAACTTTCACACACTTAATTAGAGAGTAAGAGGCAAAGAAAAATCATGAATCAATTTAGCTTCCAAACAAGCATTATAACCTTCAAACATTATCAAAATCAATCATAAGAATTTCAATTTAGATCACCAAGCCATATAACATTCTTTTGATCATAAGGACTTTCAAAGAAAAGGTCTAGAGCATGGAAGGGTAGGGAAAACTTTAAGGGAAAGTGGTGCATAAATCCGGGAAAGTGGACAACTACCTTCTTCTTCTTTTGCGGTTTCCGCAACACTTCACTTAGAGCTTCGCTCTTTCCTTTTTATTTTCCGACTTTACTTTTGGAGTTATGGATAGAGGTGCACAAAAACCGAAGCCTAGGAGATTGGCGTTTCTCATTTTTGCGAGATGCCTCAAACCCTTAGCGCACATACCATAATCCGCTAGGAATATCGCTCAATTCGACTTTGGCAAGACACAAACACCCGGCTATGTGAATGGTGCCGAGTTACTCATCGTCATGATTGACTTCCCCAAACCTATAGTTTCTTTCTATTCAATTGATTGCAAATATTTGCTCTCATGGCCCTCCCACATCAAACATGCCTTTTTCTCATTCACTTTCCAAATTCCCGGATAGGTAAGGGAGGCTAATATTTCAATGAGGAGTTAGATGATCAAAGAAAGAAGAAAGAGAATATCGAATTGCCTTAATCATTTCAACAAGAAGTATAGGAGCTTATAATGTGATTTCAACTTCAATTTCTTATATGATTTAGGTAACATTCTCACATTATACAACTTGCAAAAGAGGTAAAATTCATTCATTCAAATCCTTTTTGATTCACAATCCTTTTAAGCATGCAATTGTCATCAAACTCGATTCACAAGTAGTGATTATCATGGAAATCATCTCAATTCATTAGAAGCACAAAATTTTCAAAATTTTTCAATTTTTATGGGTTTTTCAAGTCACTTTTCATGCAATGCAAGAATGAAACATGTAACATATAATGAACATGCAATGATAGTCTCGTAATGGAAGCAACATATAGAGTAGAGTTATTACAAACATTTAGTACATCCCACCCCATACTTAGGGCGAACATTGTCCCTAATGTTCACAAGGAAGAACAAAAGAAAGCAAAAGAAAAAGAAAACTCACAAATGGTGGTTGGGATGTCTAGAAACGAGCTGTCCGGTCATCTATCACTGCGGTGCCGGTGGAGGTGGGAATGGAGAGAAACTCGGATCATAGTACCGCCCAAACTGCTGGCGGTAGACGTCCCTCATCATGTGGTCAAGGTCGTCGAAACGTCTGTCTCTATCATCCGCCCGGATCTCTAGTGCTCCGACTCTCTCTGAAAGTCCGGTAGCCCAATCCGGCATCCTCTCATACCACCCAGGGGGGTGATCATACCATCCGGGAGCATCGGCTGGTGCTGATGGTGGTGGTGGTGGTGCTGCTGGTGCTGCTGACTGCGTAGTGGACCAAGGAGGGGGTGTCTCGTACCAGGTGGGAGGTGTAGTCATCCACGTGGGCCTCTCGCTCACGCTAGCGCGGCGAGATGACGAGCCTGAGGCTCTAGCCGGACGCGGAGAGCGTCTAGGTACATCCTGGGCCGCATCCGGCTGATCCGGAAACGTGCCGAACTCCTGCTCTGCTCCTCTACCACTCTCATACTGCTCTCCCATATCCTCCTCATCATCAGCCGGTGGTGGGACGTAAGGGGGAGCTACAAGCCTGTTCGCGTGCATCGCAGCGAACGTCTCCTTCCAATTGTGGCGTCCCGCCACAATGGAATACTCCGGCAGCCACTCAATACCCCTGCCCGTCCTACTCTCCCAAGGCATGCCCGCATAAGGCGGACCTCTATGTGTGGGGAAGATGAGTCCCCTAACCATGAACGCGTGTAATCCTAGAGGTACGGCGGGTATGCGGGTGTAGGCTGAGAAGTCAACACCAAACGTCCGAGCTATGTGGGTCACTATCCCACCATATCCAATGTTCCCTCTCGATTTGTTCTTTAGCTTACTCATCGTCGCCGCCAAAAGGGTAGCACAATCGGCGCGGCATCCATGAAGCATAGCGTAGAGGAGGAATAGCTCATCCGTCTTAATCTTTTGGGGCGTCTCCGTCCTAGGAAAGAGATACTCCGAGAGAACACGGTGAGCTATCTTCAAGGCCAAATGGTACATCAATTTGGCCTTGGTATCAGCTGGATGCCAACGGTCCTCGTCGGCATAGATCATCGCCACATCCTCCCAAAAATCCTTAGCGGAAACGTTCCTAGGGAGGCGACCGTTGTAGGTCTCATGGAACCCAAAGATGGTCCCGAACTCAACAATGCTAAGGTGGTAGTCTCTATTCATGAGACGGAAGGAGACAGTCCTATCAACATGGCTGTGCTCAAAAGACGTCACAACCTCTCGGGTGATCTCCTCATAAGCGTCCTCACGAATGTTCGTGAAGACAAGCAAACCGGCTCTATCCAAGAGCCATGTAAGGTCATCTACTATGTTGAGAGGATGTAGATCCTCCAACAACAGATATCTAGGACCTATCACTGTCCTCTTCTCTATTCTCTCAAACGCAGCTATGTGGTTCTCGTGTATGATCGGGATGCTAGGAGGAGGGGGTGAAGATGGAGGTGAAGGTGAGGATGGTGGTGAGGGGGATGAGGGTGGTGGTGCCCTAGATGTGGAAGGGTTGCCCTTTCTCTTCTTATTCTGTTCCCCTCTCTTTTCCTTAATCCTTCCCGAAACTCTCCTCACAAAGTCCATTCTGTTGAAAATTACGGTCTGTTCTTCGTAAACCACGGCCGTGGAATCTGGGTAGACCGTGATTCGACACAGAAATTCTCAATTCTCAGCAATTCAGCAATCAAACTCCACAACAAGCAGTCCTAATCTAATTTCTTCCGATTTCGATCAGTTCTTCCTAAAAATCTCTAACAAAAACGAAGAAAAACGACTAGAATCAAGAAGAGAGCAAAAACCTATTTTTCAGATTGAAAAATCCGAAATGCGGGTTTGTTGATCGTTTTCCACTCGATTTGTTGCTTGGATCCTGTTCTTGGTTGGATTTGCTTCAGTTTAGGAAGAAGAATCGTTAAAAACGATTAAAGAACGAAGATTTGGGAGAATCTGCGGGTTTTCGGTATTTAGGGCGTGGAAATTGGGGGTTTTGTGGTGTTTTTGTGGTGAAGTGTGGCTTTTATACTTGCAGGCAAAATTTCAAAAATCACGGTCTGTCGGGGTGTTCCACGGCCGTGGAAATGTACGGACCCGTAATTTTTGTGGTTTTTCACAGGCCTTTGAGAATTACGGCCACTGTAGCAATGACGACCGTAATTTAGACCGTGGAACTCTCTGTAAAGCTTCAAAGTCCAAATTTCGTCACTTCTCTTCGACATTATCCCCCTTTTCTTCTTTTCCATCGATCCTACAACCAAAAACACTAACATACCGGGAGAAATCGAGGCAAAAATAAAGCAAAAATTTCTATTCTAAGCTAAACTATGAATCGAAAGCAAAAACGAAAATGCAATACCTTGGGTTGCCTCCCAAGAAGCGCTTTGTTTAAGGTCCGTAGCTAGACCATTCTCGCACTTATTCGAGTGCGGTAGGTGCAAACTCCTCAGCTTGGAGTTCCGGTGAGTACTTTTTGAGTCGTTGACCGTTCACCTTAAAACTTCCGCTAGCTTCACCCCATACTTCAACTGCACCATGGGGGAAAATACGCTTAATTAGAAAAGGTCCAGTCCAACGAGATTTTAACTTACCTGGAAAGAGGCGAAGTCTCGAATTGAAGAGGAGAACTTGATCTCCTTCTTGGAAATCCTTTGGGATGATATGCTTATCATGCCAACGCTTTGCTCTTTCCTTGTAGATCTTAGCGTTTTCATAGGCGTTCAAACGGAGTTCATCCAGCTCGTTGATGTCTAGGAGACGCTTCTCTCCCGCTTCCTTCATGCCGAAATTCAGCCATTTGATAGCCCAAAACGCTTTGTGCTCTAGCTCTACCGGCAAATGACAAGACTTCCCATACACGAGGTTGTATGGTGTGGTTCCTATGGGAGTCTTGTATGCAGTCCGGTATGCCCACAATGCATCATCTAGTTTCAAGGACCAATCCTTCCTAGTCCTCGAAACCGTCTTCTCTAGAATTCCCTTGATCTCTCTATTTGAGATCTCGACTTGTCCACTCGTTTGTGGATGGTAAGGGGTAGCGATCTTGTGAGTAACCCCATACTTGGCTAAAAGAGCTTCAAAGCGACGGGCTATGAAGTGAGAACCTCCATCACTAATGATCGTCCTTGGTGTCCCGAATCGCGGAAAAATGGTCTTGTTGAAGAACTTGACCACCACCATGGCATCATTTGTGGGAGAGGCAATCGCTTCGACCCATCTAGAGACATAATCTACCGCCAATAGTATGTATTGGTTTCCACAAGAAGAAGGGAATGGTCCCATGAAGTCGACTCCCCAAACGTCGAAAATCTCCACCTCTTGGATGTTGTTGAGGGGCATCTCGTTCCTCCTAGAGATATTGCCTGTTCTTTGACAAGCATCGCAACAAGAAACAAAGGATTGCACATCTTTAAATAAAGTAGGCCAATAAAATCCAGATTGCAATACCTTTGCGCTAGTTTTGTTCGAACTAGCGTGTCCTCCACAAGGTAGTGAATGACAATGACGGATGACACTTTGCATCTCATCTTCCGGCACGCATCGCCGGATGATGCCATCCGGACCTCTCTTAAAGAGGAGAGGCTCGTTCCAATGGTATTCCCGGACGTCCTTGAAGAACTTCTTCCTTTGTGCGTATGATAGTCCGGGTGGTATCTCCTGGCAAACCAAATAGTTAACAAAATCAGCAAACCATGGTTCGTTACCTTTGGAGATTACCTTGATGCACTCCTCTATGATGTGTAGGTGTTCGTCCGGAAAGGAGTCATCAATAGGTAAATGATCGTCCTCTAGATGTGTTAGACGACTCAAATGATCCGCAACAGAATTTTCCGAGCCTTTCTTGTCGCGGATCTCAAGATCGAATTCTTGTAGGAGAAGAATCCATCTAATCAGCCTTGGCTTCGCATCTTTCTTTGCAAGGAGGTATCGGATCGCAGCATGATCCGTGTAGACAATCACCTTTGCACCTACAAGATAAGAGCGAAACTTGTCAATAGCATAGACAATGGCTAGAAACTCTTTTTCCGTAGTAGCGTAGTTGAGCTGGGCTTCGTCTAGCGTCTTGCTAGCGTAGTATATGGCGTGGGTTCGTCCTTCCTTTCGTTGCCCAAGAACAGCTCCAATGCCTACGTCACTAGCATCACACATAATCTCGAAGGGGAGAGTCCAATCCGGAGGTTGGATAATGGGTGCTGAAATTAGAGCTTGCCGAATAGTGTTGAACGCATCTAGACATTCCTGTGAAAACTCAAAAACCGCATCCTTCATCAATAGATTAGTGAGAGGTTTTGATATCTTAGAAAAGTCTTGAATGAAACGTCTATAAAATCCAGCATGTCCTAGGAAACTTCTTATTCCCTTCACCGAAATTGGGGGAGGAAGTTTCTCTATGGTCTCTATCTTAGCTTTGTCTACCTCTATCCCTCTACTAGAGACTAAGTGACCTAAGACGATTCCTTCCTTAACCATGAATTGACATTTCTCCCAATTAAGAACTAGGTTAGTGTCTTCACATCTTTGCAAAACAAGAGAAAGGTTAGAAAGACAATCGTTAAAAGAGGAACCGTAAACGGAGAAGTCGTCCATGAAGACTTCCATGATTTCCTCTACATATTCGGAGAAGATGGCCATCATGCACCGTTGAAAGGTGGCTGGGGCGTTGCAAAGCCCGAATGGCATTCTCCTATAGGCGAACGTACCCCAAGGGCACGTGAATGTGGTCTTCTCTTGATCATCCGGATGTATCGGGATCTGAAAGAAGCCACTATAACCGTCAAGGTAGCAAAAGTATGAATGTTGTGCTAACCTTTCAAGCATTTGATCGATGAATGGCAATGGAAAGTGATCCTTCCGCGTTGCATTGTTGAGCTTGCGGTAGTCTATGCACATTCACCATCCAGTCACGGTTCGGGTAGGAATGAGTTCGTTGTTCTTATTGGTGATGACCGTCATTCCTCCCTTCTTTGGAACTACTTGAACCGGGCTCACCCACTTGCTATCGGAGATAGGATAGATGATACTTGCATCAAGAAGTTTAAGAATTTCCTTCTTGACAACCTCCTTCATGGTCGGATTCAACCGCCGTTGAGGTTGTCTTGAAGTTCTAAAGTCCTCCTCCATTAGTATTTTGTGCATGCATAGGGAGGGTTTAATTCCTACTAAGTCCTCAATAGTATAGCCTATGGCTTTTCTATGTTTCCTAAGGACAATCATGAGCTGTTCATGTTCATCTATGCTTAATTCGGAACTAACGATAACCGGGAAGGTAGAATTAGATCCAAGAAAAGCGTACCTTAGATGAGTAGGAAGTGGTTTGAGTTCCATTGCTTTCGGAGCTTCCGATGTTTCCTTAGAAGCTTCTAAGGATGTTGAATGGTTTGGAGAAGGATTTGAGGAAGTTGAAGAAGTGTGTCGATCGTCCTTTTCCACGGTCAAAATCACGGTTTCCTCTGGTTTTCCACGGCCGTAATATCCTCTGGAATGGAGGTCGAATTTGGTCATGGAATCCACGGCCGTGGAATACAGAGTATGACCGTGGATTCGAGTATTTTCTGCCTCATCGTGGAGTTTCTCAAACTCCACTTCATGCATCTCTTCTTGTGCCTCTAAGGCTTCAATTTCCTCTTTGCACCCTTCTTCTCCTCCTACATCGGTTAGACTCATAGTAATAACCTTTTGCAAAGGATCGTTAAAGAGAATCGCACTTACCTCCTCCCTAGTTAAACCTTCTTCGTCTTGGACATTGTAAATATCCTCATCAAAGATTGGCTCCTTCACTAGAGTGGAAAGAACGAACTCTACTTTCTCTTCCCCAACGTCAAAGGCGAGTCTCCCATTCTTGCAATCGACCATGCAGCCGGAAGTTGCAAGAAATGGTCTTCCGAGTATGATCGGGACCGGACTATCCGCAGGAATGTCAAGCACGACAAAATCAATGGGGACAAAGAACTTGCCTAGCTTGACCGGGACGTCTTCTACAATGCCGACGGGACGAGTAATGGATCGATCCGCCATGTATAACGTCATCTTCACTGGTTTAGGGTCGCCTAAACCGATCTTCCTACATAATGCAAGTGGTATGATGCTCACACTTGCTCCCAAGTCACATAAAGCGTCATATGTGACCTCTCCCACTCCAATGGGAATGCAAAATGACCCCGGATCTTTCAGCTTTGGGGGCATTTTCTCCTTCATAGTCTTGATGAGGTCCGAAGAATCCAAACTCATCTTGACTTCTCCAAAATCTTCTAGCTTCCTCTTGTTAGAGAGGAGCTCCTTCAAGAACTTGCCATAGGCCGGCATACCTACAATGGCATCAATGAAAGGTATATTAATATGTAGTTTGCTCATGAGTTCTATGAACTTACCGAATTGCTTGTCTAGGCGCGCCCGCGCTCTAGATTGAGGGAACGGTAGGGGAGGTTTGAAAGCTGGAGGAGGAACATAGACGTCTTCCTTCTCCTTCCCCTTTTCTTTGCTCTTTTCTACGGGGACCTCAACAAACGTAGGCTGCGGATCGGTGGTAGTTACTCCGCTCCTAGTTGTAATCGCCATTACCCTTCCCTTAGGGTTGTCCTCCGTCTTTCCTGGAAGTTTCCCTTGATTTCTAGGAACTTCCTCCGCATGGTTGAACATTTGATTTTCCAAAACCTTTTGAGCTTTGTCAACCTTAGAAATTTGATCATCAACCTTGATGATGCGGTTCTCCAACCCTTGAAGCTTTCCCAAGATCGTTTCCAGTATGGGATCCGGCTTCTCCTTTCCCGTATTGTTTCCTCCATTTGATGATTGCCCCTGGCTTTTCAAAGGAGTAGAGGAAGAGGAGGGTGGAGTTAGTGAATTGGAATTGGAAGGATAGGAGTTACCGGAATTTTGTTGATTGGAGCGCCAATTGTTGTTGTTCGAACCCCGATTGTTGTTCCAATTGTTGTTGTTCCGGTTGTTGTTGTTCCCATTCCAATTGTTGTTCCGGTTATTGTTCCGGTTATTGTTGTTGCGGTTGGTGTTATCACCGCCGTTGTTGTTGCCCAAATAGCCAACATCCTTCTCTTGTTGCTTTGGGAAGTTGGTCTTGATAGTCTCCTTCAACTCTTTGATCTCATTGTTGAGGGAGAAAATCTGATTTTGAGCTTCATGTGTGAGCTTTGCTCCTTGCTCCACACGATTTCCCTCCACTTTCCGGTGGGAATACTTCTCTATGACTCTTGCTTGCTTCTCAATGAAGTCCCAAGCGTCATCTTCTCTCATGTCCATGAACGTTCCACATGAGAGGGATTGAAGGTTGAATTGCGTTCCCGCATCCAGCCCCTTGTAGTAAATTTCCAGCAAGGCAAGTTTGGATATGCCATGATGAGGGCAATCCAAGAGCAAATCCTGAAACCTTTCCCAAGATTGAAACAAACTTTCGTTAGGTCTCATAGAAAAAGCATTAATCTTACCTCTAAGTTCCGCCGTTTTGGAGGGCGGAAAGAACTTGGTGAGAAACTCTGCGGAGAGGTCTTCCCACGTCTCTAGCTTTCCACTAGGAAGAGCTTGGTACCAAGATAGCGCTTTCTCTTTCAAAGAGAAAAAGAAAGGTTTGAGCTTATAGCTGTTGGTAGTGGCGCTCTTTGGCCTCATCGTCTCCATCATACACTCAAAGTTTTGCAAGTGTTGGTGTGGAGATTCGGTGCTTGTACCGCCAAACTGGCTTTGGCGAACAAGAGTGATAACATGAGGGTTGAAGCTAAACCCTTGTACATCTTCAGCATCAAAGTTCACACCTAAACGGCGTGGTTGTTGTGTTGGATCCATCCGCTGGCCAAGAGTTCTTGGCTCATTATCCACACGTTCGACCCTCGCATTTCTAGGTGGAATGCGACGGTTAGTAGCTCCTTGTTGATTGAAAGGATTTATATTGATCGTGGGATCAATCTCTTCTAAAGGAGGCATGGAAGAATCACTATCATCGGTGGGTGAGTGGTTTCTTCTTCTAGACCTTGTCCTCCTTCTCGAGGACTTCTTGCCCACCTTGTCCTCAAGATCGCTCATCTTTATCTTCATTTGAACGATCATGTCTTGTAGACCATTAACCTGAGTTTGATGGCGATCCATCTCATCCTGGAGGAGAGTCTCATTCCATCGGAGCTGAGCTTCTTTCTCCGCCAACTTATTTTGAAGATCGTGCTCGTTTTCTTCAGCCATCTTCCTTTCCTTGCGCTTTTGCCTCAAGGTTTTCTCTAGCTCTTGGTCAAGAGGTAAGAGATCTTCTGTATTCCTAGACCTGCGCATGCACTCAAAGAAAGATCAAATAACGAGAGCAAGCTCCCAAGCTTGACAACCGGCACCCGGGTTCGATCGAAGCCAAATCCCCGGCAACGGCGCCAAAAACTTGTTCGCCCCTAGAGGTGTATGCAAATAAGCTTTAAATTTATAAAACTGAAATCAAGCAAGCGAACCCGCAGTGTACGGATCGATATAGTTAAGCAAGAATTCCAGAGTATCGAACACAGGGATTTGGGTGGAACGAACTCGATTGCAGGTTATCAAGCGGTGAATATGAGAGTTTTGCAGATATTGGGAAAACAACAATCCTAAAGATCCAGGTATCCAGCTGTGGCAATCGATTCAAGATATACTAATGATATAAAGACAGAGTTGAGATATGCAAAGGTATACTAATGTAAGGTAATCGTACGGTTGAGGTTCCAAAAACCTTATGTAACTCACCTAAAAGACTCCTCCTATATAGGTTGATGAGGCTCAATATAGAAAGATTCTAAAGACAAGGATTAGCATCAAATACCCAAACCTATAATCTAAAGATCAAGACTAACCTATCCGATTGAGGTTGTTGAGGCTCACAATCGAGGTAGAGGTTGTTGAGGCTTCACTACCACCTAGAAAAGACAAGTCTAAACTAAGCTAAAGCAAATCTTTAACTTTGGATCAAGGTAAAAGCAGGCTCGTAAACTTTAGGGAAATTACGGTTAGTTCTTAAGAATCACGGCCGTGGAACTCAAGAACAGGCCGTGATTTAGGGTTTTCGGCGACAATTCTCTAACTCTCAGGGCCTAATCTGTTTGCGATCGATCTATCATCATCTAAGCCACAACTATCAACCCTTCACCTTAGAATTGTTAAGGGTTTTTAGCCAATAACAGTCATATTGATATTAATTCAAGATTTAAAAGGTAAAAGATGGGAACTTTCAAGAACTATCAATAATCTTCAATTGAATCTCAGAATCACAATCAAGAGCAAGTTTTTGTCAACAGATTCAAAACGGAATGAGCAATCAAAATCTTAGGAAAGAAAAGAAACGGGATGTCAATCCGATCCTAAATCAAACCTAAGCAAGAAGAGGAATCTTCTTGCAAAATCCTCCAAGAACTTCGATCTTCCACACGAAGATCACAAACGGTGACTCTCCAAAACGAACTTTGGAACTTCAATGAGATCTCTCAAATCACCCCCCAGAATGAAGGTTTTTGTGTGTTGCTAAGCTTGCGTTTTTACCGCTAAACTTAGGGTTGAAAGGTCGTAAGCGACGTTCACGAGGTTAGGCGAGGTGGCGAGGCGAGGTGGCGGAATCTTGCTTCATCCGTCCTTTTTATAATGCAGGGCCAAATGTCGGCCCGGCCCAATCTTCAAGAGATCATGGCTTCGAAACGTGGCGAAAGGATTCGCCAAGATCACGGTCGTGGAAGTTTCCACGACCGTAATTTTGAGGCGTGGAAATAAACACGGATATCTTCCACGGCCGTAATATCCCCTGGAATGAACATCGAATTCTGCTTCACAATCCACGGCCGTAATTTAGGGTAAAACCGTGATTCTTGCCTTCATTCGTGCATTCCTCAATCTAATACTCCAAATTGCTTCCAAAAGGTGTCCTTGATCTAGAGACATATCGACTCAACTCTCCTTTGCTCGATTCCGTTCGGAAATAGCTCCAAATCACCTATAATCAACATAGAACTCGTGTAGACATCTATATCGACAATATAGGCAATACTAGCTCATATATGCATAAAGCTCAATCAAAGACTATCAATATGAATCAATTACGACTAGAAAACGTGCCTAAAATATCACAATATTTCATGCTAACACTACGCCGATCCGTACACTGCGGGTTCGCTTGCTTTGATTCTAGTTTTATAAATTTAAAGCTTATTTGCACGCACGTTTTAGGGCGAACAAGTTTTTGGCGCCGTTGCCGGGGATTTGGTTTAGGCCGAATTCGGTATCGGTTGTCAAGTTTGGGAGCTTTGCTCTTGTCATTTGATATCTCTTTTGAGTGATATTTGAAGTGTTATCTTAGGGGTATATGCACAGGTCTAACACCAACAAAGACCTCTTACCTCTTGATCAAGAACTTGAGAAGACTTTGAGAAAGAAGCTCAAAGAAAGAAAGATGGCTGAAAGTAAAGATAGGGATATCCAAGCAGAGTTGGAGGATTCCGAAGCTTGACTTAGATGGAGCGAGAAGACTCGCAAGGAAGAATCAGAGCGTCATCAATTGCAAATTAATGAGCTCAAGGACATGATGATTCAAATGAGGCTGGAGATGAATGATTCCAAGAAGAAGAAGAGAAGGAAACCGACAAGATCGGTTTGAACCGACTCATCCGATGAAGAGAGCGACTCCTCCATGCCATCGCTAGAGGACATTGATCCAACGATCAATGCGAACCAGAATAATCCAAGACCGGCCGCCAATTATCGTATCCCGGCTGGGGGTGCGAGGGCCGCTCGTGTAGATGAAGAGCCAAGAACTCTTGGCCATAGAATGGATCCGATTCAGCAACCACGCCGTCTAGGTATGAACTTTGTTGCTGACGATATTCAGGGGTTTAGCTTCAACCCACATGTTATTACCATCGCTCGCCAAAGCCAGTTTTGAGGAACGAGTGTCGAATCTCCACATCATCATTTACAAAATTTTGAGATCTTGATGGAGACAATGAAGCCAAAGAATGCAACCACCAACAATTACAAGATCAAGTCATTCTTTTTCTCCTTGAAAGGGAAAGCTTTGTCTTGGTATCAAGCTCTTCCAAATGGAAGACTCAACACATGGAAGGATCTTTCTTCGGAGTTCTTAACCAAATTCTTTCCGCCATCCAAGACGGCGGAGTTGAGAGGTAAAATTAATGATTTTTCTATGAGGTCTAATGAAAGTTTGTTTTAGTCTTGGGAAAGATTTCAGGATTTACTATTGGATTGCCCACACCATGGCATTTCCAAATTGGAGTTATTGGAGATATATTATAAGGGGTTGGATGTGGAAACACAATTCAAGCTCCAATCCCTTTCATGTGACACATTCATGGAAATGAGGGAAGATGGCGCTTGGGACTTCATTGAGAAGCAAGCCCGAGTAATTGAGAAATACTCTCACCGGAAAGTGGAAGCTAATCGAGTGGAGCAAGGAGCAAAGCTAACACAAGCTGCTCAAACTCAAATCTTTTCTCTCAACACCGAGATTAAAGAATTGAAGGAAGTCATCAAGGCTAGCTTAAGGAGCAAGATGTTGGTTATTTAGGAAACACAATAACCACAATGGGAATGAGAACACCAATTGCAACAGCCGGAACAACAACCGGAACAATTGGAACAACAATAACCGGAATAACAATTGGAACAAAAATAGGGGTTCAAACAACAACAATTGGCGTTCCAACCAACAACAAAACTCCGGTAATTCTTATCCCAATTCAGGAAATTCACTAACTCCACCATCTTCTTCTTCCATTCCTTTGAAAAGCCAGGGGCAAACATCTAATAGTGGAAGCGCTTCGGGGAAAGAGAAGCCCGATCCCATGCTGGAAACGATCTTGGGAAAGCTTCAAGGATTGGAGAGTCACATCACTAAGGTTGATAAAGCCCAAAAGGTTTTAAAAAACCAAATGTTTAGCAATGCTGAGGAAGTTCCTAGAAATCAAGGAAAACTTCCAGGAAAGACGGAGGATAACCCGAAAGGAAGGGTGATGGCTATCACAACTAGGAGCGGAGAAACAACCACCGACCCGCAACCCAAGTTTGTGGAAGTTCCCGTCGAAAAGGAGAAGGAAAAGGGGAAGGAGAAGGAAGACATCTACATTCCTCCTCCAGCTTACAAACCTCCCCTACCGTTCCCACAATCTAGAGCAAGAGCGCGTCTAGACAAGCAATTCAGTAAGTTCATTGAACTCATGAGCAAACTGCATATTGATATACCTTTTATTGATGCAATTGTAGGTATGCCAGCATATGGAAAGTTCTTAAAGGAGATCCTCTCTAACAAGAGGAAACTAGAAGACTTTGGAGAAGTCAAGATGAGTTCGGATTCGTCGGATCTCATCAAGACAATGAAGGAAAAAATGCCCCCAAAGCTGAAGGATCCGGGGTCATTTTGTGTTCCAATCGGAGTAGGAGATGTCATATATGATGCATTATGTGATTTAGGAGCAAGCGTTAGTATCATTCCGCTTGCCTTATGCAATAAGATCGGTCTAGGCGAGCCTAAACCGGTAAAGATGACGTTGTATATGGCGGATCGATCCATAACTCGTCCCGTCGGTATCGTTGAAGGCGTCCCGGTTAAGCTTGTTAAGTTCTATGTTCCAATAGATTTTGTTGTGCTTGACATTCCTGCAGATAGTCCGGTCCCGATCATACTCGGAAGACCGTTTCTTGCAACATCCGGTTGTATGGTGGATTGCAAGAATGCTAGACTTGCCTTCAATATAGGAAAGGAAAAGGTAGAGTTCGTTCTTTCTACTTTGATGAAAGAACCAGCTCTTGAAGAGGACATATTTGACATCCATGACGAAGAGCTATCTAGAGAAGAAGTAAGTTCGATTCTCTTCAAAGATCCTTTGCAAAAGGTGATCACCATGAGCATTATGGACATAGGAGAGAAAGAGGAATGCAATGAGGAAATTGAACCTTTAGAGGAGCAAAAGGAAGCGCATGAAGAAGAGTTTGAAAAACTCTACGATGGGTCAGAAAACGTGAGGAATCACGGCCAGTCGTGCTATTCCACGGCCGTGGTTCCCACCAACATGACCGTAATTAGCTATTCAAAGAACTCCAGTAAGTTACACGGCCAAAACCACAGCCGTGGAACTATCAGAGGTGCTGTAATTGATTTTCACGCCCTAAACCACGGCCGTGGAGGAAACAGAGGTGCCGTGATTTTGGAAAAATCTGAGGAAAATTACGTTCTTTCTACCACTTCTCTTGATTTTTCTCCAACAACTTCTATACCCTTAGAGATTTATAAGGAAGCATTGGACACTCCTCAAGAGCCATTAGAGAGTCCAATAGTGATGGAATTAAAGCCACTTCCCGCACATCTAAGGTACGCATTTGTAGGATCTAATTCTACCTTTCCGGTAATTGTTAGTTCCCATCAAAGTGAAGATGAACATAGTAAGCTTATGGTTGTTTTAAAGAAACATAGGAAAGCCTTAGGTTATACTATAGAGGATCTAGTAGGAATTAAGCCTTCATTATGCATGCATAAGATCCTAATGGAAGAAGACTTTAGGACTTCACGACAACCTCAAAAGCGGTTAAATCCGACCATGAAGGAGGTTGTCAAGAAGGAAATTCTTAAACTACTTAATGCAGGTATCATCTAGCCTATCTCCGATAGCAAGTGGGTGAGTCCCGTATAGGTTGTTCCAAAGAAGGGAGGAATGACGGTCATCACCAATAAGAACAATGAGCTCATTCCTACAAGAACCGTGACGGGATGGAGGATGTGCATAGACTACCGCAAGCTAAACAATGAAACAAGGAAGGACCACTTCCCATTACCAATTCATCGATCAAATGCTTGAGAGGTGATAACACGATTTATGACTTAGGTTTAGGCAGTCATTTAGATATTTTTTCCGCTCATTCATGCATGGTTTGCACTAGTTCGTGACGATTTGCACTCAATTCATGTATTTTGTCGAGATAGACGTCTACACGGACTTTTGCATGCTTTGTAGGTATTTTAGGAGTTTTAGGAGCTTATTCGATACATTTGAGGATCGTTCCTCGAGATGACACACCTTCGGACTCATTGGGATTCAAGCTAGGGGCTAAGGAGGACACATGGGACCTTATTGGTACATGACATGCACCAAATTGACGCTTGATGATCCAAAACAAGCTGAGGCACCAAAACCACGGCCAATGGGACTTCCACGGGCGTGGTTTTGGCCGTGGTTTTCCCTAGACAGCTGTGACAGCTGTCCCACGATCTTCATGGCCGACTCTTGCAAATTTGGAGGATAAAAGGTGGTCCTGCAAGGCTGTTAGGGGCAGACCCCTCACTCCCATTCTCTCCCACACTCTCAACAACAAAGATTCTCTCATTGGAAGGTTGGATTGGATCTACTCTTGGAGGAGAAGAAAAGCTTCCATTGGAGAAGAAGAGAATAACACACCATTCTTAGTCTTTCATAGATTTTAGAGTGAAGATTGTCGGAAACGTTTTCTAGGGTTGTAAGAACGATTGAACCTTCTTTTGAAGGGTTGTAAGTCTTACTTAAACTCATTTTCAGCTTGAATTTCTTTTTCCTACTTGTTCATCTCTATTTCACTTCATTTACTTGACATGGAAACCTTGATTGTACGTTTGATGAGTTTCATTGTGATGATGCATGTTGTTGGCTAAGTAGATGTGATTCTAGGGTAAGGAAATGATGGTTATGGCTTGGACTATGATAGAATAGACTTAAATGATCCTTGGACGATTTGCTTGCTCGTACTTAAGTGCTGTTAGAAATCACGGTGTGTTCTAGACAAACCACGGCCGTGGAATGTGATGAACTACCCGTAGTTTGCTTCTGTTATGTTTGTATTGATAAATCTGCATGATAGGATGTTAGATTATTGAAATCCTAGTGTTTGTTAAGCTTAATCTAGCTTAGGGTGGTCTAACGCTAGCAATCTAAGTGAGGAAAGAGACCTACCCGGTGATTTCCGATCTTAAGTATCGAAGATGATGAACTCTAGGTAGTAGTGAGCCTCATAAGCCGCTATTGGACTGAGTGTCCTAGGATTGATGTTTAGGACTTACCTTCCCGAGACTTACCCGGTAAGGAGAGGTTAGATCCCTAGATAACCATCCGGTTTGTGTAGAATTCCTATCCTTAGGCTCTTTGAGACTTACCCGGTGATCAGACCTTAGGAACGGACTAGTGGACCATGAGACCTACCCGGTGATTGATCCCAATCTAGAAACACTCACTCCCAACATATTATAGTTGATCCAAGGAATGATTAGATAGCTTGAGTCCTATGCCATAACCGGAATTTCCAACCCCTAGGATCCGCTTTTCTCTCTTTGATCTCATATCTCGTATTTGCTTGTTTATTTGTGTTGTTAGCTTAGTTGTTTGTTGATTTCGCATGATTTGTGATCTTTGATTGATCACCTCAAAACTAACCCAAAAACATTGAGATTTTCATTTCTTTATTTCTTTCTCTTTTCTTAGCCTAGATCAACACTATCCTTAGTCACTAATCGATTCAATCTCACCTCAGTCTTTGTGTTCGACCTCGGAATACTATCCCTACTACAAAACGTCCCGTACACTATGGGTTCGCTAGGAGTTAGGAGAAATATATCGAGTATAAATTTAAGACTTTTGCGTGTATCAATTCCTACCGTAACAAGTTTTTGGCGCCGTTGCCGAGGACTAGGTTAAGATTGAGTCGTAGTTTGTGATTGTTTATAGTGTAGATATTTCTTGTTGCTTTTGATCTCGTTTGGTTTGTGTCTTTTCTTTTCAGGACATCTCTCACTCTTTAGGTGTATGCGAAGATCTCGTGGCAAGGATTTAGCTCCATTCGATCCCGAACCGGAGAAAACCCTTATATCTAGATCTAAGAGCATTAGAAAGGGAAAAGAGATGGCCGGAAGAGATCTCCAAGCTGAGTTGGATGAAGCTTTAGAGCAAATTAGGCTAAGGGATGAAGCCTTGGAGAATGAAAGGAGACTTGCCAATGAGAGGCAAGAAGCAACTAGAAGGGAGATTGAAGAGATTAGGCAAGCTCTTGTGCAAAGAGAGCTTAATCGTCAACAACCTCCACCTCTACCACAACCGCAGCCGGCGGCGGTAAATATTCGGGTTTTGCCCATTGCTATTGAAGAGCCATAAACGTTAGGGCAACGTATGGATTCGGCACAAAGAGCACACCGTCCGGGTGTGAACTTAGGAGATCCCGCAGCCCATGATTACGAGCTCCGCCCTCAAGTTCTACAAATGATCCGGCATAATCAATTTGGAGGGATGGAAGGAGAGTCTCCTCATCAACATTTGATGAACTATGAGATCTTGATGGAGACTCTAAGGCCGCCTAGATTGGAGAGCAACAACCAAAAGCTTAGGGCTTTCTCCTTCTCACTTAAGGATAAAGCCTTGGCTTGGTATCAATCTATTCCACAAGGGCGAGTGAGTACTTGGGAGGAGATGACAACCGAGTTTTTGACAAAGTTCTTCCCACCTTCCAAGACTACCTAGTTAAGAGGGAAGATCAATGCCTTCGTGATGAAGGATAGAGAAAGCCTATTCAAGTCTTGGGAGAGGTTCAAAGACCTTCTCCTAGATTGTCCACACCATGGTATACCGAAAATTGAGCTATTGGAGATCTACTTCAAGGGACTTGATGAAGATAGCCAATTTAAGCTTCAATCTCTTTCCGGTGGGACTTTCATGGAAAAGAATGTTGATGAAGCTTGGGAGTTTGTAGAGAAACAAGCTTTGGTGATTGAGAAGTACTCCCATAGGAAGAGTGATGGGAGGAAAGCGGGAGCATATGAGGTGAGTGAAGTCACCATGAGTAACTTCAAACTTGATGCAATCAACAATGAGCTGAAATCTTTGAGAGAGTTGTGTGCTACAACTTTCAAGAATCAAGCAACCCCTCAAGTGCAAGTGCAAGCAAACTTGTCTTCCAAGGAGGAAGATGTGAACTACATGGGAAGGGGCAATTAAAACAATTATCAAGGCCCAAGGAAATTCAACAACAACCGGCAATTCAACAATTACCGGCCTAACCACAACCATCCCGGGTTTTCCTATTCTAACCCGGATGGAGCCTTGAACCCTCCCGCTTCTACAAGCGCACCACCACCACCAAAGGCTTCACAAGAACCTCCACCCAGATTTACTCAACCTCCAAAGGATAGAACCGAGATGATGTTTGAGCAATTACTTGGAAGGTTGAGTGGTCTTGAGAGCACGGTGACTTCTATTTCTAAAGCTCAAAAAGGTGTTGGAAGCACAAGTGTTCCAAAAGGCGGGTGAAGCTCATAGAGATCCGGGAAAGCTTCCCGGAAGAACCGAGGACAACCAAAGAGGCCAAGTGTTGGCCATTACAACAAGAAGTGGCCTGAGCATGAAGGATCCCTTACCTACGGGAAGTGACAAGGGGAAGCAAGTAGTGGTAGAGGAAGAGCCATTGCAAGAAGATGGAGGCAAGAGCAAGGATGATGAGCAAACATATGTGGCACCACCTCCATACAAACCACCACTACCATTCCCACAATCATGAGCAAGAGCTCGCTTGGACAAACACTTTGGTAAATTCCTTGAACTTATGTCTAAATTGCATATTAACATTTCGTTCATGGATGCTATTCTAGGAATGCCGGCATATGGCAAGTTCTTGAAGGAGATACTCTCCAACAAAAGGAAATTGGAGGAGTATGGAGAAGTGAGGATGACAAAGAGGTCCTCGGAATTGATCCAAACCATGAAGGAGGAAATGCCTTCTAAGCTAAGAGATCCGGGTTCCTTTTGTGTGCCAATTGGAGTGGGAGAAGTGAAGTATGAATCCCTATGTGATCTTGGGGCAAGTGTAAGCATTATCCCGCTTGCACTTTGCAAGAAGGTTGCGCTAGGAGAGCCAAAGCCGGTCAAGATGACCCTTTACATGGTGGACCGTTCGATCACACACCCGGTTGGAATATTGGAAGACATACCGGTGCAACTAGGGAAGATCTATGTGCCGATTGATTTTGTTGTCTTGGACATCCCGGCGGACTATCCGGTTCCCATCATCTTAGGGAGACCTTTCCTAGCCACTTCCGGATGCTTGGTGGATTGTAAAAATGGAATTCTCTCCTTCAACATTGGAGAAGAGAATATCAAGTTCAAGCTGTCCACAATGATGAAGGGGCCAGCCCTTGGTGAAGATGTGTTCAACATTGTCGAGCAAGAGGAGTCTAGAGAAGTTGTGAGCTCGATCTTGATCAAGGATCGCTTGGAGAAGGTTCTTAGCTTAAATTTGATGGAGGAAGGAGTTGAGGAGGCCTGCAATGAAGAAATCAAGGCTTTGGAAGCATTAGAAAAGGAGACAAGAGCTGAATTTGAAGCACACGAAGGTGTGCTGAATTCCTGTAAGAACCACGGCCAGGAGGGAAGAACCACGCCCGTGGAAAGTCCCGTGGAACTCTCTGGAATGCTCCAAAAGGATAGCTTTGCAAGTTCCACGGCCGTGGTTGTGCCAGAGCCCGTAATTTTGCCCGTGGTTTCTCCAGAAACTGCCTTAGTTGTTGATCAAGCTTCAAGGAGTCTTGAGGAGTCTTCCATGGCTTTGGATTCATCTCAACCAACATTATACGGATCGTCTCCACTCGACAAAGTTCCTCCTAAACTTGAACTCAAACCCCTATCCTCTCATTTGAAGTATGCTTTCCTTCGTGAGAATTCTACATATCCGGTTATTGTGAATGCATGCTTGAATGATGATGAGTTAAATAGATTGTTGCATGAGCTAAGATTGCATAGGAAAGCTATTGGCTATACCATTGATGATTTAGTTGGCATTAAACCTTCTTTGTACATGCATAAGATCTTAATGGAAGACAATCACAAACCTTCAATTGAACCTCAAAGAAGACTAAACCCTGTCATGAAAGAAGTAGTGAAGAAAGAGATCCTTAAATTGCTAGATGCGGGAATCATTTTCCCGATTTCGGATAGTAAGTGGGTTAGTCCCGTGCATGTGGTTCCTAAGAAGGGTGGGATGACCGTAGTAACTAATGAGAATAATGAATTAATCCCAACTAGAACGGTTACGGGGTGGAGGATGTGTATTGACTATAGGAAACTAAATGTGGCCTCTAGGAAAGATCACTTCCCTCTCCCTTTCATTGACCAAATGCTAGAGAGATTAGCTCAACATTCTCATTTTTGTTATTTAGATGGCTATAGTGGATTCTTCCAAATCCCTATTCACCCCGATGATCAAGAGAAAACCACATTCACATGTCCTTGGGGTACATTTGCATATAGGAGAATGCCATTTGGGTTGTGTAATGCACCCGCCACCTTTCAAAGGTATATGATGGCTATCTTTTCTGAGTATATTGAAAACATCATGGAAGTGTTTATGGATGATTTTTCTGTTTATGGATCTTCCTTTGATGATTGTTTAGCTAACTTGTCTCTAGTGCTAAAAAGATGTGAGGAGACTAATCTAGTCTTGAATTGGGAGAAATGCCACTTCATGGTAAGTGAAGGTATTGTGTTGGGACACTTGGTGTCCAACCGAGACATTGAGGTTGATAGGGCTAAGATAGAAACCATAGAGAAGTTGCCACCACCTACCTCGGTGAAGGGGGTAAGGAGTTTTCTAGGGCATGCCGGTTTTTACCGGAGATTTATTAAAGATTTCTCTAAGATTTCTAAGCCTCTTACTAACCTACTAATGAAAGATGTTGAGTTTGTTTTCTCCAAGGATTGCCTTGAGGCTTTTTGTAGGTTGAAGAACGCTTTGATCTCCGCACCCATCATGCAACCTCCGGATTGGAGTTTACCATTTGAGATCATGTGCGACGCGAGTGATGTAGCCGTTGGGGCTATTTTGGGACAAAGGAAAGATGGGCTTACACATGCCATCTATTATGCTAGCAAGACGCTAGATGATGCCAAACTCAATTATGCTACTACCGAGAAGGAGTTGCTAGCGGTTGTGTATGCATTTGAGAAGTTCTGCTCGTATCTTGTTGGAGCGAAGGTCATTGTGTATACGGATCATGCTGCGATCCGTTACCTCCTTACTAAGAAGGATGCCAAACCTCGTTTGATTCAGTGGATCCTTCTTCTTCAAGAGTTTGATTTGGAAATCCGAGACAAGAAAGGGTCCGAAAATTCTGTGGCGGATCACCTTAGTAGACTCCCACCATTGGAGCTTGAGAGAGATGACATCCCGATTAATGACTCATTCCGGGATGAGCAATTGCAAATGGTGGAGGAGTGCTTGTTTCAAGTGTCTAGAGGAAGTGAGCCATGGTATGCCGACATTGTGAACTATCTTGTGTGCGAGGAAGTGCCTCCCGGTTTATCATATGCCCAGCGGAAAAAGTTCTTCAAGGATGTGAGGCATTACTATTGGAGTGAGCCGCTTTTGTTCAAAAGAGGGCCGGATGGAGTATTTAGAAGATGCATACCGGAGGATGAGGTGCAGAGTGTGATCCGCCATTGTCATTCCTTGCCATGTGGAGGCCATCCGCCATTGTCATTCCTTGCCATTGTCATTCCTTGCCAGTCTCTCCTAACACTTAGTTACTAACACTAGGTTACCCTAGGGTAGATTAAACTCAACAAACACTTAGGATTTCAACATTCTATAGACCTAAGACAAGATCCTGCGAACCAGGGAAAATCACGGTTTGTTCTATCTAAACCACGGCCGTGGTCAGACAAGAACTACCCGTGATTTCTAACAGTAGCTACGTTCATAAACACAAGTCATCCAAGGGTAAATCTAAGTCCGTCCTATCATAGCCCTAGCCATAACCATCCTTTCCTTACCCTAGAACCACATCAATTTAGCCTACAACGTTCATAATAGGAATCGAAACAAACAAACATAAAATCATTACATCCATTGCAAATGATGAAAGAAAAGAGATGAACTAGTGAACTTAAAACAAACCAAGCTGAAAATAGAATTAGAGCAACTTACAATCCTTCTAAAGAAAGGTTTAATGATTCATACAACTCTTAGAAATAAAATCCGGAATTCTTCACTACAAAAATCTATCAAGGTGTGGCAATGGTGTGTGTTCTTCTTCTCCTCTTCAATGGAACTCTTCTTCTTCTCTTTGACACTTTCCTTTGACTTGTTTTTGAGACAATGGCATTGGTGTACAAAAGCCGAAACCTTGGTGATTAGCCATCCTCGGGCTTTTTCTTAGTTTTCGAGGTGCATCCACATCGGGCACACATACCAAAGCTCGTTAGGACTATTGGTTCATTTGACTTTGGCAAGGCACCAACACCCGATTATGTGAAGTGTACCGAGTTACTTGTTATTTAAACCAAAGTCCCCAAACCTATATTATTGGCTACACTTTTCACAACAAATTCAGCATTTTATGCATGGTGTTCTTTTCATCAACAACTTCACCTCACACTTGCTTTTCACACACATCAACACACTAGCATGCTCCTATTCCCGGATGGGTTAAAAGAGGTCAAATTAATCTCAATTGAGGTGCTCAAGCAATCATGATTAAGAGGAGAAGTAGAGAAAGATTGAATTGCCTCATTCATTCCTAGATGGTATGCAAAAACTATCATGTAATTTCGATCTTCACTACTCAATCCTTTCTAGGCAAACATCATGGTCACAAATCATTCATAGAATTTCAAGAGAAGTAGTTCAAGTCCACATATGCATTCATTAATCCTAACACATGAGGCCATCTATAGCCAATTCACAAGACAAGATTCATCATTAGGATCATATCCAAGCCTAGAAAGCACAAAAAATTTTTAAATTTTCTGAATTTTTATGGGATTTTCGATTTTAGTATATACAATGCAAGACATGTGAAGGTTTTAAACTATCCTAGATGCTCATCATACAAAGGATCATGCAAACCCCACCCCATACTTAGAAACACATTGTCCCCAATGTGGTATACAAGTAAAGAGAGTGAAAGAAGGTTCTCACAATATAAGAATGGTTTGTTACGGTATTTGGGATTGCTCAATAGTGAATTGATGTTCGATGATCCTATCAACCATGGTAGAGAGCTATAAGCATCCATCAAAGCTTCGGGACCCGCGCTAGGCACCGCTAGCCGTCCAAGTTCCGCGTCCGCTCCACCCATAATTGATGAGGGTTTCATCATCATCATTCCTATGTCAAGCAAGGCCTCCAATGCCACTAATGTTCTAGCACACACACAAAGCACACACAAAGATAGAAAAATCTAGAAACAAAAGCAAATCAAGAAAAGAAAAATGTTACCAATGGGTTGCCTCCCACCAAGCGCTTTTTTAAGGTCATTAGCTTGACCAAACTCGGGGGCGTTTACTCTAGGTGAAGCGGGGCAATTATCTCCACCGGAGCTCCCGGGATATACTTCTTCAACCGGTGCCCATTCACCTTAAAGTTCCCACAATGTTCCCCTCCTATCTCAATGGCTCCATGGGAAAAGATCTTCTTCACCACATATGGCCCGGTCCATCTTGATTTGAGCTTTCCGGGAAAGAGCCTTAGCCTTGAGTTGAAGAGAAGGATAAGATCTCCTTCACTCAACTCCTTGGGGATGATCCTCTTGTCATGCCATCTTTTGGTTCTCTCTTTGTAAATCCGGGCATTCTCATAAGCGTCCAACCGGATCTCCTCGAGGGCATTCAATTCAAGCAATCTCTTTTCTCCCGCCGCCTTGAGATCAAAATTTAGCCACTTAATGGCCCAATAAGCTCTATGCTCCATCTCTACCGGAAGATGGCAAGACTTGCCATAGACCAACTTGTAGGTAGTGGTGCCAATCGGTGTCTTGAAGGCGGTTCTATATGCCCATAAAGCATCATTGAGCCTCATAGCCCAATCCTTTCTAGTCCTAGACACCGTCTTCTCAAGGATGGCCTTGATCTCCCGGTTGGAGATCTCCACTTGGCCACTAGTTTGGGGATGGTAAGGTGTTGCCACCTTGTGAGTCACCCCATACTTGGCCAAAAGCGCCCCAAAATTCCTATTGGTGAAGTGCTTTCCTCCATCACTAATAATCACCCTTGGTGTTCCAAACCTAGGGAAGATCACCCGGTTGAAGAACCGCACCACCACCTTGGCATCATTTGTAGGAGAGGCGATTGCCTCCACCCATCTTGACACATAGTCCACCGCCAATAGGATGAAGAGATTACCACATGAAGAAGGGAATGGTCCCATGAAGTCCACACCCCACACATCAAATATTTCGACTTCTTGGATGTTGTTCAAGGGCATCTCATTCCTTCTTGAGATGTTGCCCGTCCTTTGACAAGCATCACATGCCGCTACAAAACCTTGCACATCTTTAAACAAGTTAGGCCAATAAAAACCGGATTGCAATACCTTTGCACACGTCTTGTGTGAGCTAGCATGGCCTCCACATGGTAAGGAGTGACAATGCCGGATCACACTCTCTACTTCATCTTCCGGTATGCATCTTCTAAACATTCCATCCGGGCCTTTCTTGAACAAGAGTGGCTCACTCCAATAGTAATGCCTAACATCGTTGAAGAACTTCTTTCTTTGTGCATATATCAATCCGGGAGGCCCTTCCTCACACACTAAGTAGTTCACATTGTCGGCATACCATGGCTCATTTCCTCTAGACACTTGGAACAAGCATTCCTCTACCATTAATAATTGCTCATCTCGGAATGAGTCATCAATTGGAATGTCATCTCTTCCAAGCTCTAATGGAGGCAATCTACTAAGGTGATCCACCACGGAGTTTTCGGATCCCTTCTTATCTCGTATTTCAAAATCAAACTCTTGAAGAAGAAGGATCCACCGAATCAACCTTGGTTTGGCATCCTTCTTTGTAAGTAGATAACGGATCGCAACATGATCCGTATAAACTATGACCTTCGCTCCAACAAGGTATGAGCGGAACTTCTCAAATGCATACACCACCGCTAGCAACTCCTTCTTGGTGGTAGCATAATTGAGTTGGGCATCATCTAGCGTCTTGCTAGCATAATAAATAGCATCAGTGCGCCCTTCTTTCCTTTGCCCCAAAACAGCCCCAACGGCTACATCGCTTGCATCACACATGATCTCAAATGGTAGACTCCAATCCGGAGGTTGCATGATAGGTGCGGAGATCAAGGCGTTCTTCAACCTACAAAAAGCTTCGAGACAATCTTTGGAAAATACAAAATCAACATCCTTCATTAGTAGGTTAGTGAGAGGCTTAGAAATTTTAGAGAAGTCTTGAATAAACCTCCGGTAAAAACCGGCATGCCCTAAGAAACTCCTTACCCCCTTCACCGAGGTAGGTGGCGGCAACTTCTCTATCGTTTCAATTTTGGCCCTATCAACCTCAATGCCACGGTTAGACACCAAGTGTCCTAACACAATGCCTTCACTTACCATGAAGTGGCATTTTTCCCAATTCAAGACAAGATTTGTCTCCTCACATCTTTGCAATACTAATGACAAGTTAGCCAAGCAATTATCAAAGGAAGAACCATAAACAGAGAAATCATCCATAAACACTTCCATGATATTTTCTATGTATTCCGAAAAGATAGCCATCATACACCTTTGGAAGGTGGCGGGTGCATTACACAACCCAAATGGCTTCTCCTATATGCAAAAGTACCCCATGGACATGTAAAGGTCGTTTTCTCTTGGTCATCGGGGTGGATAGGGATTTGGAAGAATCCACTATAGCCATCTAGATAGCAAAAATGAGAATGTTGAGGTAACCTTTCTAGCATTTGGTCAATGAAGGGGAGAGGGAAGTGATCTTTCCTAGAGGCCATGTTCAACTTCCTATAATCGATGCACATTCTCCACCCTGTAACCGTCCTAGTCGGAATTAGTTCATTATTCTCATTAGTTACTACGGTCATCCCACCCTTCTTAGGAACTAGATGAACGGGACTAACCCACTTACTATCCGAGATAGGGTAGATAATTCCCGCATCTAGCAACTTAATGATTTCCTTTTTGACTACCTCTTTCATTATAGGATTCAATCTCCTTTGATGTTCAATTGAGGGTTTGTGGTTATCTTCCATCATTATCTTATGCATGCACAAAGAAGGCTTAATGCCAACCAAATCATCAATAGTATAGCCAATGGCTTTCCTATGCAATCTTAGTTCATGCAACAACTTAGCAAGTTCATCATTACTCAAGCATGCATTAACAATCACAGGATATGTAGAGTTTTCACCAAGAAATGCATACTTTAAATGAGAAGGGAGGGGTTTGAGTTCAAGTTGAGGAGGACCTTTATCGGTTGAAGATGATCCAAATAAAGTTGGATGAGATGAATCCAAAGCAAATGAAGACTCCTCATGGCTCCTAAAAGCTTGACCATCATCAAGGACTGGTCCAGGGAAAACCACGGCTGGAATCACGGATTGCTCAACTTCCACGGCCGTGGTTCTTGCTAAGCTTGCTTCCCAGAGTTGTCCAGAAAGTTTGACGGCCGTGGAACTTAAATCTCGACCGTGGAACTTGCAGCTGTTCAACACCTCTTCGTGGCTTTCAAATCCAACTCTTGGCTCCTCTTCCAATGCTTCCAAGGCCTTGATCTCTTCATTGCAGGCCTCCTCAACACCTTCCTCCATCATACTTAAGGTAAGAACCTTCTCCAAGGGATCCTTGATCAAGATCAAGCTCACAATTTCCCTAGATTCCTCTTGCTTGACTATGTTCAAGAGATCCTCATCAAGGGCTGGCCCTTTCGTCATTGTGGATAACTTGAACTTGACGTTCTCTTCTCCAATGTTGAAGGAGAGAGTTCCATTCTTGCAATCCACTAGGCATCCGGAGGTGGCTAGGAAGGGTCTTCCTAAGATGATGGGAACCGGATAATCCGCCGGAATGTCCAAGACTACAAAATCAATTGGCACATAGAATCCTCCTAGTTGCACCGGGATGTCTTCTAGGATCCCAACCGGATGAGTGATAGAACGATCCGCCATATAGAGGGTCATCTTGACCGGTTTCGGCTCTCCTAGCCCAACCTTGTTGCAAAGTGCAAGAGGTATGATGCTTACACTAGCTCCAAGATCACAAAGGGCTTCGTACTTCACATCTCCCACTCCTATTGGGACACAAAAAGAGCCCGGATCTCTTAGCTTGGGAGGCATCTCCTCCTTCATTGTTTGGATCAATTCCGAGGATCTCTTGGTCATTCTTATCTCCCCATACTCCTCCAACTTCCTTTTGTTGGAGAGTATTTCTTTCAAAAACTTGCCATATGCCGGCATTCCTAAAATGGCATCCATGAACAGAATGTTAATATGTAATTTGGACATTAGTTCAAGGAACTTACCAAAGTGATTGTTCAAACGAGCTCTTGCTCTTGATTGTGGGAACGGTAGTGGTGGTTTGTATGGAGGCGGTGCCACATAGGTTGGCTCTACATCCTTGCTCTTGCCTCCATCTTCTTGCAACTTTCCCTCTTCTACCACTACTTGCTTTCCCTTAGCATTGTCCTTGGGCAAAGGATCTCTCATACTCAACCCACTCCTTGTTGTAATAGCCAACACTTGGCCTCTTTGGTTGTCTTCAGTTCTTCGGGAAGCATTCCCGGGTCTCTATGGGCTTCACCCGCTTTTTGGAACACTTGTGCTTCCAAAACCTTTTAAGCTTTAGAGATTGAAGTCACCGTGCTCTCAAGACCACTCAACCTTCCAAGCAATTGCTCAAACATTATTTCGGTTCTATCCTTTGGAGGTTGAGTAAATCCGGGTGGAGGTTCTTGTGAAGCTCTTGATGGTGGTGTTGTGCTTGTGGAGGAGGAAGGGTTCAAGGCTCCATCCGGGTTAGAGTAAGAAAATCCGGGATGGTTGTGGTTGGGCCGGTAATTGTTGAATTGCCGGTTGTTGTTAAAGCTCCTTTGGCCTTGGTAATTGTTGAAGTTGCCCCTTCCCATATAATTCACATCCTCTTCCTTGGAAGACAAGTTGGCTTGTGGAAGCACTTGAGGGGTTGCTTGGTTCTTCAAAGTTGTAGCACACAACTCCCTTAAGGACTTCAACTCGTTGTTGATGGCGTCAAGCTTGAAATTGCTCATGGTGACTTCACTCACCTCATATGCTCCCGCCTTTCTTCCTTCACTCGTCCTATGGGAGTATTTCTCAATCACTAAAGCTTGCTTCTCCACAAACTCCCAAGCTTCATCTACATGCTTCTCCATAAATGTCCCACCGGAAAGAGATTGGAGCTTGAACTGGCTATCTTCATCAAGTCCTTTGAAGTAGATCTCCAATAGCTCAATTTTCGGTATGCCATGGTGTGGACAATCAAGGAGAAGATCTTTGAATCTCTCCGAAGACATGAATAAACTCTCTCTATCCTTCATCACGAAGGCATTGATCTTCCCTCTTAACTCGGTAGTCTTTGAAGGTGGGAAGAACTTAGTCAAAAACTCGGTTGTCATCTCCTCCCAAGTACCAACTCGCCCTTGTGGAATAGATTGATACCAAGCTAAGGCTTTATCCTTAAGAGAGAAGGAGAAAGCCCTTAGCTTATGGTTGTTGCTCTCCAATCTTGGCGGTCTAAGAGTGTCCATCAAGATCTCATAACTCATCAAATGTTGATGAGGAGACTCTCCTTCCATCCCTCTAAATTGATTATGCCGGATCATTTGTAGAACTTGAGGGCGGAACTCATAGTTGTGGGCTGCGGGATCTCCTAAGTTCACACCCGGACGGTGTGCTCTTTGTGCCGGATCCATATGTCTCCCTAGGGTTTGTGGCTCTTCAATGGCAATGGGTGCAACCCTAATATTAGCCGCCGGCTGCGGTTGTGGTGGAGGAGGTGGAGGTTGTCGGCAATTAAGCTCTCCTTCAACAAGAGCTTGCCTAATCTCCTCAATCACCCTCCTAGTTTCCTCTTGCCTCTCATTGGCAAGTCTCCTTTCTTCATCCAAGAGCTCATCTCTTAGCCTTATTTGCTCTAAGGCTTCATCCAACTCAGCTTGAAGATTTCTACCGGCCATCTCTTTCTCTTTTCGGATGCTCTTGGATCTAGATCGAAGGGTTTTCTCCGGTTCGGGATCGAATGGAGCTAAATCCTTGCCACGAGATCTTCGCATACACCTAAAGAGTAATAGACGTCCTGAAAAGAAAAGACACGAACCAAAAAGAGATCAAAAGCAACAAGAAAGATCTACACTAATAATCAATCACAAAATAGACTCAATCTAGACCTAGTCCCCGGCAACGGCGCCAAAAACTTGTTACGCTAAGATCGTGATGTGCAAATGGGTTTTAAATTTATAACTCGAACTAAATCCAAACTACCTAGCGAAATCCGCAGTGTACGGGACGTTTGTAGAAGGGTTAGTATTCCGAGGTCGAACACAAAGACTAAGGTGAAATTGACTCGAATTGTGATTGAATTTAGTAAAGATCTAGGTTGAACGAAAAGAAGGAAATAAAGAAAAGAAAATCTCAAATGTTTTTGGTGTGTTTTTGGTGATCAATCAAAGATCACAATTCATGCAAAGTAAACAATCAAACTAAACTAAGAATCAACACAAATAAACAAGCTAAACAAGATAATGATCAAAGAAAGAAAAGACGGATTCTAGGGGTTGGAAGTTCCGGTTATGGCATAGGACTCAAGTTATCTATTCATTCCTTGGATTAACTATGATATGTTGGGATTAAGTGTTTCTAAATTGGGATCAATTACCGGGTAGGTCTCATGGTCCAACTAGTCCACTCCTAAGGTCTCATTACCGGGTAAGTCTCTAAGAACCTAAGGATAGGAATTCTACACAAACCGGATTGTTAATTAGGGGTCTAACCTATCCTTACCGGGTAGGTCTTGGAAAGGAAAGTCCTAAACAACTATCCTAGCACATCTAATCCAATGACGGCTTGTTAGACTCACCACTACCTAAGGTTTGTTATCTTTAGAATCTAAGAGCATTGATTACCGGGTAAGTCTCTCCTAACACTTAGTTACTAACACTAGGTTACCCTAGGGTAGATTAAACTCAACAAACACTTAGGATTTCAACATTCTATAGACCTAAGACAAGATCCTTCGAACCAGGGAAAATCACGGTTTGTTCTATCTAAACCACGTCCGTGGTCAGACAAGAACTACCCGTGATTTCTAACAACAGCTACGTTCATAAACACAAGTCATCCAAGGGTAAATCTAAGTTCGTCCTATCATAGCCCTAGCCATAACCATCCTTTCCTTACCCTAGAACCACATCAATTTAGCCTACAACGTTCATAATAGGAATCGAAACAAACAAACATAAAATCATAACATCCATTGCAAATGAAGAAAGAAAAGAGATGAACTAGTGAACTTAAAACAAACCAAGCTGAAAATAGAATTAGAGCAACTTACAATCCTTCCAAAGGAAGGTTTAATGATTCATACAACTCTTAGAAATAAAATCCGGAATTCTTCACTACAAAAATCTATCAAGGTGTGGCAATGGTGTGTGTTCTTCTTCTCCTCTTCAATGGAACTCTTCTTCTTCTCTTTGACACTTTCCTTCCTAGAAAAACTTCTTGTTAAGAGAATATTGTTGTTAGAGAGAAAATGGATAATGGATGAGCTGCTCCAAGCTGCCTCTCACAGCCCATGAAGGACCACTTTTATAACAAACTTGCATGAGCTGGCCATGAGAGTCGTGGCACAGCTGTCACAAAAATCTGGCAAAATCCACGGTTGATTCCACGGCCGTGGAGTGTCAGAGAACCGTGATTCTGTGCAGAAACTTCGCTTTGGATCATTAAGCTGTGGTTTGGTGCATGGCAAGTGTTGGCAAGGCTCCATGAATCCTCCTTAGCCTTTAGCTTGTGTCCTAATGAGGTCGAGGGTGTGTCATCTAGATGAACGATCCTCAAACGTATCGTTTTGCTCCTAAATCTCCCGAAATACCTATAAAACACGCACAAGTCCGTGTAGACGTCTATCTCGGCAAAATACATGAATTGAGTGCCAAACGTCGTGAACTAGTGCTAAACCATGCATGAATGAGTGAGAAATCTATCTAAATGATTACCTAAAACTAAGTCATAAATCGTGTTATCACTTGTGATGCTTGCCAAAGGACGGGCAACATCTCAAGGAGGAATGAGATGCCCTTGAACAACATACAAGAGGTGGAGAAATTCGATGTTCGGGGTGTAGACTTCATGGGACCATTCCCCTCTTCTTGTGGCAACCTCTACATCCTATTTATAATATCCGAAATTTTTATTCCGTCAAATTCCGCCGTTGACGGTTTCCCATTCTATCTAGTATCTCTTCCTTCACACATTTCATTATTTTATGTAGAAGTTAATTCACATAAAATGATGAAATTATATCAAACTCTAATTCTTAGAAATATCCATTATTTTATGTAGAATTTATTCACATAAAATGATAAAATTATATCAAACTCTAATCCTTATAATTATCTATTATTTTATGTAGAATTTAATTCACATAAAATGATAGATTTATATCAAACCCTAGTTATTATAATTCATTCTTATCGATGACAAGCTGTGACGAGATCATGACAAGCTGTGACGAGACCATGACTAAGCTGTGACGAGACCATGACTAAGCTGAGACGAGACCATGACAAAGCCTGACAAATCTGTGACAAACTCATTCATGGGCCTGACAAGGCCATGACGAGTTTTGACAGATTTTTGACAAGCAATTCAGCCCATCTTTCTTGCTTGTTTCAGCCACTAGTCCTACCTTAATTTCAGCCCAGCTTGACTTCGAGCCCGTCCAGCAGCAGTCCAACACGCCCAGCAGCCCAAGAGCGATCTGTAGAGGACGGGCCTGCTGCTTCCCATCATCGCAGCCCAAGAGAACATCGATCCTTCTGCAGATCACACGCTCATATGAAAGACGTTACAAAGAAACTGTAACTCCCACTTTTTACGCCTTCCATTACCCCCTCAGCTGCTACCTTCCATAACCATCAGACCTCTCTTGCGTACATACCATTATTGCAACAGATCGCCTCCTCACAACAATGATCGCCATTCCCGCTCCCCTCCTCGCAGCAGTGACGGATTGTTTCAGTCGCCCTTCCTCTGTCGCCTCTGGAGTGGAGTATCGAAGGCCTCTGTTGTCACAGATAAAGCACGCTAGAAGACTCAGTGCAGTCGGACGCAGTCAATCCCAGTCTGAAGCTGCATCTCCCTGTCGAACAACCACACAGCAGCACAACCTTCTGCGTGCACTCAGTGAAACGAACCAAGCCAGCTCTCCTGCACACAGCTGCGACATAGGTGAGTCTGAGTATCTCCTTCTGCTCTTATATGTGTTCGTTTCCTCACCATCTCGGATGCTGAGTCTTTAAATCGGCGTAGGACACAGGCCACAGAGGAGGGCGAGCCTTCCAACCGAACTGCAGACCCGTACTAACCCATATGACTCCTAGCCAAGCGCACACCCTTGCTGATGGGAAAGATTTTGCTACTGTCAACTAAACGGTATCTGTGTCTTCCTTGCTTGCACTGCCTTCCACACTTGTCATGCCTAATGGGTTCCCTTTATGTCTTCAAATTATACTCAGATCAGCCATAGAAGAAGCAGTGAAGATTCACACTTTTCTGAGTTTTCAACAAGTGTCAAGCAGTCGAGTTCAGGGCCAGATTTGAGTAAGTTATACTCCTCCTTTGCTGCTGAATTTTAGATATGTTGTAGTCAGTAGTATATAGTAGATCATACTAAAATTTGGGAAGAATCGGAGTTACGGTTTGAGAGATATGACGTTGCAAAGTCGACTCCTCATACAGTTTTATAAATGTGCTGAGTTGAGAAAAACAGCATGGGATGCTGTTTTGTGAAATAGTTTTAATAAGATTTTGATCTCCGTTGAGCTTGAATTTTGGATATGATATAGTTGACATATTTTTGTAGAACATATTAAAATTTGAGAGGAATCCAGCGAGTGGTTTGGGATTTACGATTTTTCAAAGATTGAGTCGTAAACAGTTTTTCTGTTGTGCTGAAATTCGGTTTTGTGAGATAGTTTTAAATAGGATTTTGATCTCCTTTGCGGCTGAATTTTGGATATATTATAGATAAGATTTTACGGTAGAACATATCAAAATTTGGGATAAATCCAGCGAGTAGTTTAGGAGTTATGATTTTTCAAAGTTAAGACAATGTGCTACTTGTTAAGTGTTGTAATCAACTTTAGAAATTTTTGTAGAAGCGATGCTTTAACAGTTTTAAGAAATTCTTTCTCCTACAAGTAGATAGGATATCATAGATGACCTAGGGAATTATTTCGGAATTTTTATAAGATTATTCGAATTTTATATTTGAAGCTGTAGTTGGACTTTAGCGACTTTTCGGGAAATAGAAAATGGGTAGTTTTTCTAGTTGTTACCTAAAATCATCCTAGGTAGTAGAATATGGTTAGTTAGCCTCAAATATTAATTTAAGTACATATTCCGAGTTTTTGAAAATTCCGGGACCAAGGGTAAAATAGTCATTTTACCATAAATTGGTACTGTATTAAATTCTGTTCTAATAGGACCTACTACCTTAGAAGTCTTACACTTCTAATTACCAAGAAAGTGTGCTGACACACTTGCCTCCTTTGACAGGCAACCGAGTTATACAGTTACAGATTGAGTTGTGATTAAGAGAGTTAAGATATGATTCAGGTAAGTCCACGGACTTACTTAGCTGGCTTCTTGTATGAGTGTAATGTGTATGAGTGGTGTTTGTTAGTTATGAGAAACAACGAAACCGGATTAGGCCGACTTTATTATTTACGTAATTGACCCAAGTGTATGATAACGGGTCCGGACATCATCTGCCTAGCTCTTGCGAGAGTCTAGGAGGTTCCCTGCGACCAGCCCAGTCCGGTAGACGGTCAAATGCATTAGTACCATTCCGCGTTGGTAAACGGGGACAGGGGCGAGGTTTGGGAATCCATCGTGTCACAAACTAAGTATCATTAGTAATGACATATCACCTAATTAAAGATAATAAAAAAATTGATTGTTGCATGTTGATTGTGTTTGTTGTGTGTTTGTGCTTTTACCTTTATACTTATGCATAGAATGTTAGCTAACGGTTTTATACCGCTTGTTGATGCCTTGCAGGTTAAGACAGTTGTGGAGAGATCCGGAGGGAATGGTCAGCTGGATCCACGTACTTATTTAGTTGGGGACGGGGATGTCTTCTGTTTTTCTTATGTGTCGTTTTGGTACCGTTGCTTTGTAAGGCTGATACATATTCTTCATGTATATATTGTTTAAAGTTTTCAAATGTTTTAAATACTTTTGTGCCTTGTTGTAAGATCCAAGTTAAATTGTTGTCAAACTAAGGTCGGGACCCATTGTGAGGTCCTAACCAGTAGCTCCCCGAGTTCTCGGAATTTGGGGTGTTTCAATATGGTATCAGAGCTCTAGGTTGGCAACAATGGCACTTGAAATCTTCTGAAAGACCGAATGTATAAAAGAACTAGAACCCGAAAGGGGTCTAAAGTTTTGAACCGGATTTATGTATTTACACGCACACATAGTCGGGTTGTTGGGTTAGTAGTACGTTGGACCACCATCGCTCTCCGTGGATCTCTACAACTTGGATCGATATGAGTTAGCATATGGATTTATTATGATGAGTATTAATGTATCTTATATATAAATATATATATGTGTATGTGTAATATGTTAGTATCCTAAAGGATATATTATATCCTTTAGTTGTGATATCTTGAAGCGATTATCGCCTCATGATAAATCGGTAGCAGACTTGAATAGTTTTCAACACGAGACAAAGGACTCGGACCTTGTATCAAATATTCCACTCGGATGAGCGTCCTAGTAACCCTTGTTAATCATCCAAAGAACTAATAGGCGAAGAAGTAAAGATGTGGAGATAATTTTGGACATAAGTACAATCAAATGAGGAAGAATTCCCGAGTCAACTCAGTTAGAAGGAATAGAAGGTCGTACAAGGAACTCGGGCATACGAGGCCGAAAGACGGAACTAGAAGAACCATGCAAGGGACTACAAGAGTGTGGAGTAGAGATAACAATATTGGAACAGGACAAGTAGAATTGAGTACAACCAAGATTACGGAATCGACATTACCATCGAGGCGGATGCCCCATAGACCATTATGGGCATGAGAAACCAGAAGAGACAAAGTGTCAATCCAGGTGCGAGAATCTAAGGTGCACGGAATGAAGACCTCCAATTGAGTGTAAAAGCGAAAAGTCAGACCCCACAAGCGTGGGGAGGTTGGACCTCCTTAGAGATATAAGTAGTTGAAAGAAATCGCGACGCCAATATCTAAAGAATTGAAGCCTGTAGCAGGGTCAACGGAGTTTCATGAAGGCGATATTACCACTAACTCTAGTAGAGAAATCTGTATGGGAGAACGGCCATGCTAGACTCGAGAGTCCAGGGTAACCCGAATTATCACGGGACCTAAGCCATCAACACAGATGGTTTATGCAAAAGGAACTGGAAGAGGATGATCATTACGGCCATAAGAATTTCAAAGACGCTTGGAAGCTATCGTGAAAACTTGAAACGACTATTTATGCCAGATGAATGACACAATCGGACTAGAGAAATGGAGTTAACCTATAAGAAGCGGAACGGTGGGAGGTAGAACGAACTAAAGAAGTATAAAAGGATTGTTGTGAGCAACTGTTTACCTACTAGCTAAGGAAATTTTGACAGATCACAATTAACATGGACTGGAGACTTACAACTTAATGTAAGAGCGAAAGATAGACTTCACAAGCCGGGAGACGTTGTGTCTTCTTTCAAGATAAGAATTCTAAGAAGAATCACAACGCCAGTATCGAAAGGATCGAAGCCCGGTAACATAGTAAATAGAGATTTGGAAGGAAATATTACAAACAACGCTGATTAAGGAACCTGTGCTTGTGAGAATTGTGTGGTGGACTAAAGAGTCCAAGGTAACCCCATTTATAACAGAACATAGGTCATCAACATAGACGGTCCCTGTAAAGGGATTACAATTGGGAGGTAATTAAAGGTCATCGGGACTACAAGACGCTTACCATCTATCGTGGAGTGTTAGGAACAACCTTTAACGTCAGTCGGATGGCCCAGTGACACTTGAGAAAGAAAGTTGTCCCAAAGGAAGAAGAAGAGTGAAACATAAGACGAACTAAAGAAGGAGTTTTGAGATCAATCATTTTATACTTACAGAAAAGGTTCTTAGGATTAATAAGTGACAACAGGAGAAGCAGAGTAGCGCAGCGGAAGCGTGGTGAGTCATAACCCACAAACAAGAAGCTCAAGGGTACTGATGGATGTCGTGTCGAGTTTAAGATGGTGATAGTAGGGGAAATGCATTCTAGTTGGAAGAAACGGGAGATAGGCTATGTGAGTGACTGGAAATATTGTACGGAAACTTATGGGCATGTAGAGGTAATAGAAGGAGACTAGTACCCTATTATGGATCCGAGTGAAGAGTGATGGCTTTGCTACATGTTGCTAGACAAGTAGTTTTGGACTTCCATAATAATGGAATACTCTAGACTGTGTTTTCTGGATGGATTAGGAAATAATTAAGGATGTAATAAAAGTATTGTGCATGACCTGCACTAGAAAGCTCAAAATGAGTAACTACCATCCTGAGTCGAAGATACATAAGAAAGAGAAGCGACAGGAGCATACTTGCAACCTAGTAACCGTGCTAAAAGAAAGCATAATTTTGGAGTGGATTTTATGTGTAATGTTATGTCGGAACGGATCCGAGTTGCTTTTGTGTCAGCGGGATATTATCGGTCTGATAACCATGGTGGAGAAAAGAGTGCACTGCTGATGGTATGTTAACAATTATTGAGTAGTCATTATCAAATAACGGTGATAGGAGATCACTTTGTGTCTAATACCATCATTCCGGACGTATTCTAGGTCACTTAAGATCTTGTAAATGCGTAATAAACCTAAGTTGGAGCAAACGATATATGAGAGATCTGTAAATAATATAATAATGCCAAGTGAACAAAGAAGATGACCACTAGATTTGATTTTTAGTGTCTCGAGTGTTAGACCTGAAAAGGGTAAAGGTGACGATTCCTTACTTGAGGAGTAAGATGACTGAGTAATATTAAAAGACAAGACCAAGTGGGTCGTGATACGAAGAGCATTGAGCACTTGGTAAATGTTGGTGGATGTCCAAGACCTTTGACCTGATTGTGTAGTCAAGACCTTTTCAGAAGGCCGTAAGCAAGTGGTCATAACAAAGGGAAGAAAGTTGAATAGATCATTTTTCCGTAGGTCATCAAAGGATCTAGAAGTGAGTGGTGTAAGGCAATCATTGGAAGTTTTAAAGCGGTTTAAAAGTGACAGATGGATTAGTATTTCTCACCCTATTGGAGAGGGTAGCTTCAGTTTTCCACGGAGACTAAGTTTGGGAACTGAGTTTGTGAATTTCAGTGGGGAGATACCTACCAGACACGGGTTAGGTTATCATATTAGAGGATCAAACAGTTGAGCCGGATGATACCGGTGAGATATCCGGTAACCACTGTAGAACGTGGTAACATACGCTTGTGATCTAAGTACCTGGAAAGATTTAAGATTTAGTGGTTTTATGAAAATCCGATAAGGCTTCCTAAGATTGGAGATAGTAAGAGACGTAACCTTTCAAAGACCCATGTAGCGATAGTTGTAACCTCGGGAGTGACGAGTTAGGGCTTGACCTTGTATTTGTGATATTGTTTGACTGCTTGTTTATTTCACGATTGAGTGTTAGTCAGTGATGTGTTCTTTTGGTAACCTTGATGTGCGGGATACTTAGATGTGGAAACGACGAGACTTTTGCATAGGGATCAAACACACCCAGTTGGTGTCTTAAAGGCCGATCATGATTGTCTTACCCTAAGTTTCGGGACAAAACTTATTTTGAGGGGGATCTAATGTAACGACCAGTTTTTTTTTTTTTTTTTTTCGTTATGCTTTGATAGGGTTAGAGAAGTTTAGGAAACAAATAAAAATTTAGTAAGACTAGACATACCAGTTTAATTATGGAAGTCGTTTAATTAAGTGCCTTGTCCTATGTTTCGGGACGAAACTTATTTTAAGGGGGTACTGATGTAATATCCAAAATTTTTATTCCGTCTAATTCCGCCGTTGACGGTTTCCCATTCTATCTAGTATCTCTTCCTTCACACATTTCATTATTTTATGTAGAAGTTAATTCACATAAAATGATGAAATTATATCAAACTCTAATTCTTAGAAATATCCATTATTTTATGTAGAATTTATTCACATAAAATGATAAAATTATATCAAACTCTAATCCTTATAATTATCTATTATTTTATGTAGAATTTAATTCACATAAAATGATAGATTTATGTCAAACCCTAGTTATTATAATTCATTCTTATCGATGACAAGCTGTGACGAGATCATGACAAGCTGTGACGAGACCATGACTAAGCTGTGACGAGACCATGACTAAGCTGAGACGAGACCATGACAAAGCCTGACAAATCTGTGACAAACTCATTCATGGGCCTGACAAGGCCATGACGAGTTTTGACAGATTTTTGACAAGCAATTCAGCCCATCTTTCTTGCTTGTTTCAGCCACTAGTCCTACCTTAATTTCAGCCCAGCTTGACTTCGAGCCCGTCCAGCAGCAGTCCAACACGCCCAGCAGCCCAAGAGCGATCTGTAGAGGACGGGCCTGCTGCTTCCCATCATCGCAGCCCAAGAGAACATCGATCCTTCTGCAGATCACACGCTCATATGAAAGACGTTACAAAGAAACTGTAACTCCCACTTTTTACGCCTTCCATTACCCCCTCAGCTGCTACCTTCCATAACCATCAGACCTCTCCTGCGTACATACCATTATTGCAACAGATCGCCTCCTCACAACAATGATCGCCATTCCCGCTCCCCTCCTCGCAGCAGTGACGGATTGTTTCAGTCGCCCTTCCTCTGTCGCCTCTGCAATGGAGTATCGAAGGCCTCTGTTGTCACCGATAAAGCACGCTAGAAGACTCAGTGCAGGCGGACACAGTCAATCCCAGTCTGAAGCTGCATCTCCCTGTCGAACAACCACACAACAGCACAACCTTCTGCGTGCACTCAGTGAAACGAACCAAGCCAGCTCTCCTTCACACAGCTGCGACATAGGTGAGTCTGAGTATCTCCTTCTGCTCTTATATGTGTTCGTTTCCTCACCATCTCGGATGCTGAGTCTTTAAATCGGCGTAGGACACAGGCCACAGAGGAGAGCGAGCCTTCCAACAGAACTGCAGACCCGTACTAACCCATATGACTCCTAGCCAAGCGCACACCCTTGCTGATGGGAAAGATTTTTCTACTGTCAACTAAACGGTATATGTGTCTTCCTAGCTTGCACTGCCTTCCACACTTGTCATGCCTAATGGGTTCCCTTTATGTCTTCAAATTATACTCAGATCAGCCATAGAAGAAGCAGTCAAGATTCACACTTTTCTGAGTTTTCAACAAGTGTCAAGCAGTTGAGTTCAGGGCCAGATTTGAGTAAGTTATACTCCTCCTTTGCTGCTGAATTTTGGATATGTTGTAGTCAGTAGTATATAGTAGATCATACTAAAATTTGGAAAGAATCGGAGTTACGGTTTGAGAGTTTTGACGTTGCAAAGTCGACTCCTCATGCAGTTTTTTAAATGTGCTGAGTTGAGAAAAACAGCATCGGATGCTGTTTTGTGAAATAGTTTTAATAAGATTTTGATCTCCGTTGAGCTTGAATTTTGGATATGATATAGTTGAAATATGTTTGTAGAACATATTAAAATTTGAGAGGAATCCAGCGAGTGGTTTGGGATTTACGATTTTTCAAAGATTGAGTCGTAAACAGTTTTTCTGTTGTGCTGAAATTCGGTTTTGTGAGATAGTTTTAAATAGGATTTTGATCTCCTTTGCGGCTGAATTTTGGATATATTATAGATAAGATTTTACGGTAAAACATATCAAAATTTGGGATAAATCCAGCGAGTAGTTTAGGAGTTATGATTTTTCAAAGTTAAGACAATGTGCTACTTGTTAAGTGTTGTAATCAACTTTATAAATTTTTTTAGAAGCGATGCTTTAACAGTTTTAAGAAATTCTTTCTCCTACAAGTAGATAGGATATCATAGATGACCTAGGGAATTATTTCGGAATTTTTATAAGATTATTCGAATTTTATATTTGAAGTTCTAGTTGGACTTTAGCGACTTTTCGGGAAATAGAAAATGGGTAGTTTTTCTAGTTGTTACCTAAAATCATCCTAGGTAGTAGAATATGGTTAGTTAGCCTCAAATATTAATTTAAGTACATATTCCGAGTTTTTGAAAATTCCGGGACCAAGGGTAAAATAGTCATTTTACCATAAATTGGTACTGTATTAAATTCTGTTCTAATAGGACCTACTACCTTAGAAGTCTTACACTTCTAATTACCAAAAAAGTGTGCTGACACACTTGCCTCCTTCGACAGGCAACCGAGTTATACAGTTACAGATTGAGTTGTGATTAAGAGAGTTGAGATATGATTCAGGTAAGTCCACGGACTTACTTAGCTGGCTTCTTGTATGAGTGTAATGTGTATGAGTGGTGTTTGTTAGTTATGAGAAACAACGAAACCGGATTAGGCCGACTTTATTATTTACGTAATTGACCCAAGTGTATGATAACGGGTCGTGACATCATCTGCCTAGCTCTTGCGAGAGTCTAGGAGGTTCCCTGTGACCAGCCCAGTCCGGTAGACGGTCAAATGCATTAGTACCATTCCGCGTTGGTAAACGGGGACAGGGGCGAGGTTTGGGAATCCCTCGTGTCACAAACTAAGTATCATTAGTAATGACATATCACCTAATTAAAGATAATAAAAAAATTGATTGTTGCATGTTGATTGTGTTTGTTGTGTGTTTGTGCTTTTACCTTTATACTTATGCATAGAATGTTAGCTAACGGTTTTATAACGCTTGTTGATGCCTTGCAGGTTAAGACAGTTGTGGAGAGATCCGGAGGGAATGGTCAGCTGGGTCCACGTACTTATTTAGTTGGGGACGGGGATGTCTTCTGTTTTTCTTATGTGTCGTTTTGGTACCGTTGCTTTGTAAGGCTGATACATATTCTTCATGTATATATTGTTTAAAGTTTTCAAATGTTTTAAATACTTTTGTGCCTTGTTGTAAGATCCAAGTTAAATTGTTGTCAAACTAAGGTCGGGACCCATTGTGAGGTCCTAACCAGTAGCTCCCCGAGTTCTCAGAATTTGGGGTGTTACAATATGGTATCAGAGCTCTAGGTTGGCAACAATGGCACTTGAAATCTCCTGAAAGACCGAATGTATAAAAGAACTAGAACCCGAAAGGGGTCTAAAGTTTTAAACCGGATTTATGTATTTACACGCACACATAGTCGGGTTGTTGGGTTAGTAGTACGTTGGACCACCATCGCTCTCCGTGGATCTCTACAACTTGGATCGATATGAGTTAGCATATGGATTTATTATGATGAGTATTAATGTATCTTATATATATGTGTATGTGTAATATGTTAGTATCCTAAAGGATATATTATATCCTTTAGTTGTGATATCTTGAAGCGATTATCGCCTCATGATAAATCGGTAGCAGACTTGAAGAGTTTTCAACACGAGACAAAGGACTCGGACCTTGTATCAAATATTATACTCGGATGAGCGTCCTAGTAACCCTTGTTAACCATCCAAAGAACTAATAGGCGAAGAAGTAAAGATGTGGAGATAATTTTGGACATAAGTACAATCAAATGAGGAAGAATTCCCGAGTCAACTCAGTTAGAAGGAATAGAAGGTCGTACAAGGAACTCGGGCATACGAGGCCGAAAGACGGAACTAGAAGAACCATGCAAGAGACTACAAGAGTGTGGAGTAGAGATAACAATATTGGAACAGTACAAGTAGAATTGAGTACTACCAAGATTACGGGATAGACATTACCATCGAGGCGGATGCCCCATAGACCATTATGGGCATGAGAAACCAGAAGAGACAAAGTGTCAATCCAGGTGCGAGAATCTAAGGTGCACGGAATGAAGACCTCCAATTGAGTGTAAAAGCGAAAAGTCAGACCCCACAAGCGTGGGGAGGTTGGACCTCCTCAGAGATATAAGTAGTTGAAAGAAATCGCGACGCCAATATCTAAAGAATTGAAGCCTGTAGCAGGGTCAACAGAGTTTCATGAAGGCGATATTACCACTAACTCTAGTAGAGAAATCTGTATGGGAGAACGGCCATGCTAGACTCGAGAGTCCAGGGTAACCCGAATTATCACGGGACCTAAGCCATCAACACAGATGGTTCATGCAAAAGGAACTGGAAGAGGATGATCATTAAAGTTTTCAAATGTTTTAAATACTTTTGTGCCTTGTTGTAAGATCCAAGTTAAATTGTTGTCAAACTAAGGTCGGGACCCATTGTGAGGTCCTAACCAGTAGCTCCCCGAGTTCTCAGAATTTGGGGTGTTACACTATTGGCGGTGGTCTATGTCTCGAGATGGGTGGAGGCAATCGCCTCTCCTACAAATGATGCCAAGGTTGTGGTGCGGTTCTTCAACCGAGTGATTTTCCCTAGGTTTGGAACACCAAGGGTGATCATAAGTGATGGAGGGAAGCACTTCACCAATAGGAACTTCGGGACACTTTTGGCTAAGTATGGGGTGAGTCATAAGGTGGCAACACCTTACCATCCCCAAACTAGTGGCCAAGTGGAGATCTCCAACCGGGAGATAAAAAGAATTCTTGAGAAGACGGTTTCTAGGACAAGAAAGAATTGGGCTATGAAGCTCGATGATGCCTTGTGGGCATATAGAACCGCTTTCAAGACACCAATTGGCACCACTCCCTACAAGCTAGTCTATGGCAAGTCTTGCCACCTTCCGGTGGAGATGGAGCATAGAGCATATTGGGCCATAAGATGGCTGAATTTTGACCTCAAGGAGGCCGGAGAGAAGAGATTGCTTGATATGAATGCTCTTGAGGAGATCCGGTTGGATGCCTATGAAAACGCCTGGATCTACAAGGAAAGGACCAAACGTTGGCATGACAAGCGTCTCATCCCGAAGGAGTTGAGTGAAGGCGACCTTGTCCTTCTCTTCAACTCAAGGCTGCGGCTCTTCCCCGGAAAGCTAAAGTCAAGATGGACGGGTCCCTATGTGATGAAGAAGATCTTTCCCCATGGAGCGGTTGAGATAGGAGGGGAGCATTGTGGAGATTTTAAGGTGAATGTGCACCGGTGTAAGAAGTATATCCCGGGAGCTCCGGTGGACATGATTGCCCCACTTCACCTTGAGTGAGACGACCCCGAGTTTGGTCAAGCTAATGACCTTAAAGAAGCGCTTGATGAGAGGCAACCCATCGGTAGACATTTTTCCCTTTTTCGTTTTTGTTTTTATTTTGATTTTTTCTGTTTTTGTGTGATTTTGTGTGTTTGGTGTGCTTTGTTTGTATGCTAGAGTCTTGGTGGCATGGAAGCCTTGCATGGCATGTGGATGGTGATGATGAGTCCCTCATCAATTGTGGGTGGAGCGGACGCGGGACATGGACGGCTAGCGGTGCCTAGCGCGGATCCCGACGCCATAACGAACACTTTGAGCTCTCTACCATTGTTGATAGGATCATCCGACATCACTTCATTTGAGTAATCCCAAATACCAAAGCAAACTATTTTTACATTGTGAGAACCCTCTTTCACTCTTCTTTACTTGAATACCACATTGGGGACAATGTATTTCTAAGTATAGGGTGGGGTTTATGAATAATCTTTTGCATGATTAGCATCTAGGGTAGTTTCTTTTAGTCACATGCTTCATTATGTCTTGCATTGTACATACACATTTCGAAAAATCCAAAAAATCAGAAAATTTTAAAAAACATTTAGTGCTTCTAAGCTTGGGAATGACCCTTATGATGAGATTATTGTGTGGATTGGCTATGGATGGCCTTATGTGTTGAATAGATGAATGCATATGTGGACTTGAAGTACTTATCTTGAATCCCATGAATGGATTGTGATCATGATGCTTGCCTTGATTGGATTGAGTATTGAAAGTCGAAATTACATGCTAGTTCTTGCACATCATCTAGGAATGATTAAGGCATTTCATCTTTCTCTACTTCTCATCTTGATCATGTTGTTTGAGCACCTCAATTGATGTAAATTTGACCTCTTTTGACCCATCCGGGAACAGGAGCATGTTAGTGCGTTGAGAGTGTGAGGAGCAATTGTGGGGTGAAGTTGTTGATGGATGAATGTTATGAATGAAGTGCTGAATTTGTTGTGAAAGTGTAGACAAAAATATAGGTTTGGGGACGTTAGTTTAAATGACGAGTAACTCGGCACCATTCACATAATCGGGTGTTTGTGCCTTGCCAAAGTCAAATAAACCGATAGTCCTAACGAGATTTGGTATGTGTGCCCGGTGTGGATGCACCTCGAAAAATAAAAAAGCCCGAGGACGGCTAATCACCAAGGTTTCGGCTTTTGTACACCAATGCCATTGTCTCAAAAATAAGTGAAAGAAAAAGAAAAGAAAAGAAAGAAAAGATGGAGAAAATATACACTTGTGGGAAGTTGATAAAAATGTGAAGTTGTGAAGTTAGTTCCATTCCCGGATTAGCATCACATAGCCTAGAAAAATTCCCACCTAATCACAACGTTTCTTGGCCTTTTATTTCACAAGCCCTTGTGACCTATTTGCATGTGTGTAAGACTTAGTGATCTAGATTGAATATGCTCATGATCATCTTGACTTCTTCATTTTTTACATCTCATGCATGCCTTCGAGTTAAGTATAATTGTCTTTCCATGCCTTCACTTATTTGACACATGACTGCTTGTCGATTGCAATGAAACATGACTATGAAGGTGATCCAATATTAGAAGCACAACTCCAAAAATATTTTCGGTTTTTCATGCATGCATAAATCGTGTCATCTCTTAGTCTATAATTGGGGACTTGCTCGGGGACGAGCAAACCTTAAGTATGGGGTATTTTTGATAACACGATTTATGACTTAGGTTTAGGCACTCATTTAGATAGTTTTTCCGCTCATTCATGCATGGTTTGCACTAGTTCGTGACGATTTGCACTCAATTCTTGTATTTTGTCGAGATAGACGTCTACACGGACTTTTGCATGCTTTGTAGGTATTTTAGGAGTTTTAGGAGCTTAATCGATACATTTGAGGATCGTTCCTCGAGATGACACACCTTCGGACTCATTGGGATGCAAGCTAGGGGCTAAGGAGGACACATGGGACCTTTTTGGTGCATGCCATGCACCAAATTGAGGCTTGATGGTCCAAAACAAGCTGAGGCACCAAAACCACGGCCACTGGGACTTCCACGGGCGTGGTTTTGGCCGTGGTTTTCCCCAGACAGTTGTGACAGCTATCCCACGATCTTCATGGCCGACTCTTGCAAATTTAGAGGATAAAAGGTGGTCCTGCAAGGTTGTTAGGGGCAGACCCCTCACTCCCATTCTCTCTCACACTCTCAACAACAAAGATTCTCTCATTGGAAGGTTAGATTGGATCTACTCTTGGAGGAGAAGAAAAGCTTCCATTGGAGAAGAAGAGAAGAACACACCATTCTTAGTCTTTCATAGATTTTAGAGTGAAGATTGTCGGAAACGTTTTCTAGAGTTGTAAGAACGATTGAACCTTCTTTTGAAGGGTTGTAAGTCTTACTTAAACTCATTTTCAGCTTGGATTTCTTTGTCCTACTTGTTCATCTTTATTTCAATTCATTTACTTGCCATGGAAACCTTGATTGTATGTTTGATGAGTTTGATTGTGATGATGCATGTTGTTGGCTAAGTAGATGTGATTCTAGGGTAAGGAAATGATGGTTATGGCTTGGACTATGATAGAATAGACTTAAATGATCCTTGGACAATTTACTTGCTCGTACTTAAGTGCTGTTAGAAATCACGGTTTGTTCTAGACAAACAACGGCCGTGGAATGTGATAAACTACCCGTGGTTTGCTTCTGTTATGTTTGTATTGATAAAGCTGCATGATAGGATGTTAGATTGTTGAAATCCTAGTGTTTGTTAAGCTTAATCTAGCTTAGGGTGGTCTAACGCTAGCAATCTAAGTGAGGAAAGAGACCTACCCGGTGATTTCCGATCTTAAGTATCGAAGATGATGAACTCTAGGTAGTAGTGAGCCTCATAAGCCGCTATTGGACTGAGTGTGCTAGGATTGATGTTTAGGACTTACCTTCCCGAGACTTACCCGGTAAGGAGAGGTTAGATCCCTAGATAACCATCCGGTTTGTGTAGAATTCCTATCCTTAGGCTCTCTGAGACTTACCCGGTGATGAGACCTTAGGAACGGACTAGTGGACCATGAGACCTACCCGGTGATTGGACCCAATCTAGAAACACTCGCTCCCAACATATTATAGTTGATCCAAGGAATGATTAGATAGCTTGAGTCATATGCCATAACCGGAATTTCCAACCCCTAGGATCCGCTTTTCTCTCTTTGATCTCATATCTCGTATTTGCTTGTTTATTTGTGTTGTTAGCTGAGTTGTTTGTTGATTTCGCATGATTTGTGATCTTTGATTGATCACCTCAAAACCAACCCAAAAACATTGAGATTTTTTTTCTTTATTTCTTTCTCTTTTCTTAGCCTAGATCAACACTATCCTTAGTCACTAATCGATTCAATCTCACCTCAGTCTTTGTGTTCGACCTCGGAATACTATCCCTACTACAAAACGTCCCGTACACTGCGGGTTCGCTAGGAGTTAGGAGAAATATATTGAGTATAAATTTAAGACTTGTGCGTGTATCAATTCCTACCGTAACAAGAGGTTAGCACAACACTCACATTTCCGTTATCTTGACGGTTATAGTGGTTTCTTTCAGATCCCGATACATCCGGACGATCAAGAGAAGACCACATTCACGTGCCCGTGGGGTACATTTGCTTATAGGAGAATGCCGTTCGGGCTTTGCAACGCCCCAGCCACCTTCCAAAGGTGCATGATGGTTATCTTCTCGGAGTACATAGAAGAAATCATGGAGGTTTTCAAGGATGACTTTTCTGTTTATGGTTCTTCTTTCGGTAATTGTCTTTTTAACCTTTCTCTTGTGCTACAAAGGTGTGAAGACACTAACCTAGTTCTTAATTGGGAGAAGTGTCAATTTATGGTAAAAGAAGGCATTGTACTAGGACACTTGATCTCTAGTAGAGGGATTGAAGTAGATAAGGCTAAGATAGAAACTATAGAAAAGTTCCCTCCTCCATCTTCGGTGAAGAGAATAAGAAGCTTTCTAGGACATGCTGGATTTTATAAACGTTTAATAAAGGATTTCTCTAAGATATCAAAACCGCTTACTAATCTATTGATGAAGGATGCAATTTTTGATTTCTCGCAGGAGTGCTTAGATGCGTTTCATAAGATTCGGGAAGCTCTAATCTCAGCCCCGATCATTCAACCTCCGGATTGGAATCTTCCATTCGAGGTCATGTGTGATGCAAGTGACGTAGCTATAGGAGCTGTGCTTGGGAAAAAGAAGGAAGGACGAACCCATGCTATCTACTATGCTAGCAAGACGCTAGACGAAGCGCAGCTTAACTACGCCACTACTGAAAAAGAATTTCTAGCTATTGTTTATTCATTTGAAAAGTTTCGTTCTTATCTTGTAGGTGCAAAGGTGATTGTATACTCGGATCATGTTGCAATCCGGTATCTACTTGCAAAGAAGGATGCGAAACCAAGGCTGATTAGATGGATTCTTCCCTTACAAGAATTCGATCTAGAGATCCGTGACAAGAAGGGTTCGGAAAATTCTGTTGCGGATCATTTGAGTCGTCTACCACATCTAGAGGACGACAATCTACCTATAGATGACTCCTTTCCGGACGAGTATTTACAGATCATAGAGGAGTACATCGACAAGATTACTAAAGGTAACGAACCATGGTTTGCTAATTTTGTTAACTATTTGGTTTGCCAGGAAATACCACCCGGATTATCCTATGCACAAAGGAAGAAGTTCTTTAAGGATGTCCGGGAATACTTTTGGAATAAACCTCTCCTCTTCAAGAGAGGTCCTGACGGCATCATTCGACGATGTGTGCCGGAAGACGAGATGCAAAGTGTCATTGTCATTCACTACCTTGTGGAGGACACGCTAGCTCGAACAAGACTAGCGCTAAGGTATTGCAATCTGGATTCTTTTGGCCTACTTTATTTAAAGATGTGCAAACCTTTGTTTTCTGCTGCGATGCTTGTCAAAGAACAGGGAACATATCTAGGAGAAACGAAATGCCTCTTAACAACATTTAGGAGGGAGAGATCTTTGACGTTTGGGGAATAGACTTCATGGGACCTTTCCCATCTTCTTGTGGAAACCAATACATACTTCTAGCTGTAGATTATGTTTCGAGATGGGTTGAAGCAATTGCCTTTCCCACTAATGATGCCATGGTTGTGGTTAAGTTCTTTAACAAGACTATTTTCCCAAGGTTTGGGACACCACGGACTATCATTAGTGATGGAGGCTCTCACTTCATTGCCCGACGATTCAAAGCTCTACTAGCTAAGTATGGGGTGACTTACAAGATCTCCACCCCTTACCATCCACAAACGAGTGGACAAGTGGAGATTTCGAACCGGGAGATTAAAGGAATCCTAGAGAACACAGTTTCGAAGATAAGGAAAGATTGGTCTTTGAAGCTGGATGACGCATTGTGGGCATACCAGACTGCATACAAGACTCCCATAGGAACAACACCATACAACCTTGTGTATGGGAAGTCTTGTCACTTACCGGTAGAGCTAGAACATAAGGCGTATTGGGCAGTAAAGTGGTTGAACTTCAGCATGAAGGAAGCAGGCGAGAAGCGCCTCTTGGACCTTAACAAGCTTGAAGAACTTCGCTTAAACGCCTACGAGAACGCCAAGATCTACAAAGAGAGAGCGAAGCGTTGGCATGATAAACATATCATTCCAAAGGACTTCAAAGAAGGAGATCAAGTTCTCCTCTTCAATTCGAGACTTCGGCTCTTTCCAGGTAAGCTTAAATCTCGTTGGACTGGACCTTATCTAATAAAACATGTTTTCCCCATGGCGCAGTTGAAGTATGGGATGAAAAGGGCGGAAGCTTCAAGGTGAACGGTCAACGAGTCAAGAAGTACTCACCGGAACTCCAAGCTAAGGAGTTTGCGCCTACCGCACTCGAATAAGTGCAAGTACGGTCTAGCTACGGACCTTAAACAAGCGCTTCTTGGGAGGCAACCCAAGGTATTGCACTTATGCTTTTGTTTGTCATTCGTAGATTAGATTAGTTTAGACGTTTTTGTTTTGTTTTGCCCTCGATACCTTCCGGTATGTTGTGTTTTTGGATGTAGGAGGAATGAAATAGACAATGGGAAAGGAAAACGTTAGAAGAAATTGACGAAACTCGGATTTTGACACATTACAGAGAGTTCAACGCCCTAAACCACGGTCGTGGAGGCTACATTGACCGTAATTCTTCAAAATCTGAGAAAAAATCACAAAAAACCACGGTTCCGTACAAAACCACGGCCGTGGATACCCCCGAGTGACCGTGCTTTTCAAAAAATTTTACGGCCATTATATAAACCACCTTCCTTCACAAAAACACCCTTATTCCCTTTCCACGCCCCTTTCCACGCCCTAAACTCCGAAAAATCTCCACTTCTCGCAAATCCTCATTCGGTAATCGTTTCGAACGATTCTTGGTTCTAAAGTGGAGCATTTTCATTCCTCTACAAGATCCAATCGACAAAACAAGTGAACAATCCCTCCAGAAGGCAGAATTTGGATTCAAAGATTCAAAAACCTAGGTTTTTACTCTTCTTCTCTTCTTTGTCAATTCGGGTTAAATTTCCGCAAGAACTTAGAGAAATTGCATAGGATTGAGATTGGAATTAACCTAGGATAGGTTCTGCTGAGTTTGTTGTTGATTTGGTTGAGATTTGAGCAAATCAGAGACGAATCACGGTCTTTGGAACTTCCACGGCCGTGGAAACCTAAGAACAGACCGTGGTTTTTTTGTAGAATTGAGAAAATGTTCACGAGAAGTGCAGGAAAGAAAAAGAAGAGAAAGGGTGATAGTTCCTCTTCTTCCCAAGCCCCACCTAGTGAACCACCATCACCTCCACGCCCTAGAATCCCAACCATTCACCCAAACTATCATGATGCTTTAGAAAAGATCGAGGAGAGACCGGTCATAGGACCTAGATACCTCTTGCTTGAGGAGTTGGAGCCACTTCATGTGGTGAATGATTTGACATGGCTCTTGGATAGAGTCGGACTGATTGTTTTCTCCGCTATTAGAGCAGATGCATATGAAGAGATTACGAGGGAGTTTGTTATTTCCTTCGAGCATAGCCACGTCGATAGGACGGTATCCTTTAGATTGAAGGAGACGGACTATGAGTTCTCCATCCAGCAGTTTGGAGCCTTCTTTGGGTTCCATGAGACCTTTAACGATCGTTTCCCTAGCGGTGTATACGCTAAGGACTTTTGGGAGGAAATAACTATGATATACGCTAGCGAGGACCGCTGGCAGCCAGCTGACACCAAGGCTAAGCTCATCTACCACTTAGCCTTGAAGATAGCTCATAGGGTCCTTTCCGAGTGCCTATTCCCTAGGACCGAGACCCCCCAGAAGATTAAGACCGATGAGTTGTTCCTTCTTTATGCTATGCTGCACGGTAGACCCACCGATTATGCCACCCTCTTAACCTCCACCATTAGTAAGCTTAAGAACAAGAGGGCCGGGAACATTGGGTATGGTGGGATGGTTACCCACATAGCTTCGCAGCTCGGGATTGATTGCTCCGCATGCACTAGGATAGCGGCGAGACCTTTGGGTCTCAAGAGCCTTATGACTAGGGGTATGATCTTTCCTAGACACCGAGCTCCACCTACTGCTGCTACGCCATGGGAGGATAGAGGAAGTAGGGGCATTCCATGGCTTCCCGAGTATTCCATTATGGGTGGACGCCATAATTGGAAGGAGACTTTCGCTGCTATGCATGCGAATAGGTTAGCAGCACCTCCCTACATCCCCGATGAGATTCTAGTTGCTGATGTTGATGAGGATATAGGAGGAGGTGATGAGCAAGGTTTTGGTACCTTTCCGGATCAGCCGGACATCTTCCCGGACCTACCTAGACAGTCTCCCCGCCCTTCTAGAGCTTCCGGTGCTTCTTCCTCCTCCTCTCGCCGTGCTAGTGTGAGCGAGAGACCGACATGGATAGATACTCCTCCCGCTTGGTATGGAGCACAGCCGGAGTGGATGGGAGCTCCGCAACCATGGTATGCCCAGCCACCAGCAACACCGGCCCCATAGGATGCACCTGCATGGTACAGCGAGGCACCGGCATGGTACGAGCAGCTACCAGAGTGGGCTACCGACCTTTCCAAGAGAGTCGGAAATTTGGAGATCCGCCAGGACGCTCGGGATGTACGGGCTGATGAGCATGACCGGATGATGAGGGATATCTACCGCCAGCAGTTTGGGCGGAACTTCAGCTCCGACTTCTACCCGTTTCCACCACCGCCTCCACCGCAGTGATGAGCTATGCCGATTGACAGTTTCAGCCGCCCCACCGCCGTCTAGTGAGTTCATTTTTCTTTTCTTTCTTTTCCTTATTTCTTTTTAAACATTGAGGACAATGTTTGTCTTAAGTATGGGGTGGGGTGTGACTATGTGTTGTAATAACTCTACTACATTTTCTTGCCTTGATCGATGACACTTTGCATGTTTCATTTCATAGTCACAAGTTTCATTATTGCATTGCATGAAAAAGTTTTTGAAAAACCCATAAAAATATGAAAAATTTTGAAAAATTCTAAAAAGGTTTTGTGCTTCTAAGATTTGAGATGATTTCTATGATAATTCCTACTTGCGGATTGAACTTTAGATGACAATTGTATGCCTAAACGAAAAATAAATTGAAAAGGAATTGAATGTGTTGATTATCCTTTCTTGCAAGTTTCATAATGTGAAGAGTTTTATCTAAATCATATTGAGAAATCGAGGTTAGAATCACATGATGAGTTCCTATACTTCTATATGAAATGATTAAGGCAATTCGATCTTTCTTTCTCCTTTCTTTGTTCATTTAGCCCCTCAATAAAATAATTGCCTCCCTTACCTATCCGGGAATTTGGAGGAGTTGTGTTTTGGCATGTTTGATGTGGGAGGGCCATGAAAGCAATTGTTTGCATTCAAAGAATAGAAATTATAGGTTTGGGGAAGTCAATCATGAAGATGAGTAACTCGGCACCATTCTCATAGCCGGGTGTTTGTGTCTTGCCAAAGTCGGATTGAGCGGTATTCCTAGCGGATTATGGTATGTGCATCAAAGGTTTGAGGCATCTTGAAATTGAGAAACGCCGATCTCATAGGCTTCGGTTTTTGTGCACCGTTGTCCATAACTCCAAAAGTAAAGTCCAAAAATAATGTGAAAAAGAAGAGAGCAAAGCTCAAAGTTGATGGTGTTGGAATTCAAAATAAAAAGAAAAAGAGTTGGGTTGTCCACTTTCCTGGATTCATGCACCACATCCTTATAAGTTTCCCTCCCTTCCGCATTCTAGACCTTACTTGGAAGTCCTAAAGATCAAAAGAACGTTATTTGACTTCGTGATCTAAATTGAAGTTTTTTATGCTTGATTTTGATAATACTTGAAGGTTCTGATGTTTGCCTTAAAGTTTAACCAATTCATGACGTTTCTTTACTTTACATTCTTTGGTTTATGTATATAAGCGTTTCAAGAGTGAATGAAGAAAGATTTGAGAATGATCTATTGACTAGAAGCACACTTACCTAAAAGATGTTTTGTTTTTGAGTTTGCATGCATATTTCATCCTAACTTGTGTTCTAAGCTTCCAAAGACCTTGCTTGGGGACAAGCAAGTGACAAGTATGGGGTATTTTGTTAGCATGAAATATTGTGATATTATAGGCACTTATTCTAGTTGTTTTTCATTCATTTTCGTGTTCGTAGATAAGGCATTGAAACATTTGTTAGCTTGTTTACCTATATTTTCGATATGGAGGTCTACATTAGCTTTGTGTTGATTATAGGTGAATAAGAGCTCAAACCGGACCATTTGAGAGAGATATATAAGAGAGGATTTGAGCATATCCAAGGATTAGGAACACATCAAGGAAGCCAAAGAAGGAGCTAAGATGGAGAATGTCATGACACAAAGGAAACCACAAGCAATCTACACTTCCACGCCCTAAATTACGGCCGTAGAAGAGTCCACGCCCTAAACCACGGCCGTGGATCTTGGCATCATGAGCGTGGAGCATTCCAGTGAGTTACACGGCCTAAAGTACGGTCGTGGAAGATGAGAGACACCGTAATCCAATTCCACGCCCTAAACCACGGCCGTGGAATCCCTTAAGACCGTGATTTAGGCGATCTTTTGACGAGTCTTTATTTACCACGTTATTTACGTGATGGGCCGGGACGGTTACTTTTACCCCGTCTTATAAAAAGATCAAAGAAGAGAGTTTTGGACATCGACACTTACGACCTATTCCCGGGACATTGGCGTTGGATCTCGCGGAGACGTGACGGCCGCTTACCTTGCTTGGAATATTCTTGCCTAGGGCGGATTGAAGATCGCCGAAGGTTTTTACCTTTTTCTTAGGGTTAGTTATTGAAGACGGATTGACAACCTGTCCTTCATATTTACCCTAGGTTATTGTGAGATTTTGTGTTATATTCTGAATCCATTGAGTATTCTAGTTTGTGCTTTGGATTTGAGATTGACTTTGAGTTATATTTGAGTTTCCGAGGGTTTTCATCTTTCATTCTTCTTAAATTGATTTTTGGTATCATGACAATGGTTATTGGCTAAAACCCTTTAGCAATTCTAAGGTGAAGGGTTGATAGTTGTGGCTTAGATGAGGATAGATCGATCGTAATTTGTTTGGATCCTGAGAGTTAGAGAGGTCTCGTCGACGAACCCAAATCACAGCCTGTTCTTGGAGTTCCACGGCCGTGGTTCTTAAGATCTACCCGTGATTTACCCTAGTTTACGAACTTTGCTTTTACTTTGATCCAAGGTTAAAGATTAGCTTTAATCTAGTCTTGGTTTACCCTTTTCTAGCTAGTAGTGAGATTCATCACCCTCTATTTCGATTTCGAGTGTCACAACCTTAATCGTTTTAGTTAGTTTTGATCCTTGGGTTACAAGTTTGGGTATTTGAGATTAATTCTTGTCCATAGATCATTTCTATTTGAAGCCTCAACAACCTTTATAGGAAGTGTCTTTAGATAAGTCATATAAAGCCTTGGAACTTCACCGTACATTGCTTTACCTTAGCTTACCTTTGCAACTCTTAACTTTGTCCTTAATTCTTTAGTATATCTTGAATCGATTGCCACAATTTGATACCTGGATCTTTAGGGTTGCTGTTTTCCCAATATTTGCAAAGCTTATTACATTTACTTGCTTGATGATTTGCGAACTGAATTTGTTCCCCCCAAATCCCTGAGTTCGACACTCTGGAATTCTTGCTTTACTACGCCGATCCGTACACTGCGGTTTCGCTTGCTTTGATTCTAGTTTTATAAATTTAAAGCTTATTTGCACGCACGTTTTAGGGCAAACAGTTAGAGGGTATTCTCCCAGTGTTTCATGTGTCCTAGTTGAGGGATAATATACCAAATCCGAGACACATTGTCAGCTACGATGATTTAGTGGTTGAGCAAGACCACACGTTTGTTGAGCATCCAGTTGCAATCCAAGAGCGAGGTATGAGACGCTTGCGTTCGAAGGACATTCCTATGTTGAGGATTCAGTGGTCGAGACGAGGACCTGATGAGGCTACGTGGGAGACAGGGGATAGTATTCAGAGGATAGTATCCAGAGGAACTATCCAGAGTTTTATGTCGAGATAGATGCACTTGTAGGATCGATGAGTAGATCTTAGTGCTATCTTGGTGGGTTATGTGCTTATGTGTTTTGATATGTTTTTGTGCTAGCTATGATGTGTGTTATATGATCTTGTTAGATATTGTTATGCTAACGCGGGTTGTGTTTATAGCTGGAGATGGTTCTTCCTCCATGCTATTAAGATGTGGTCATAGTTTAGTTGGAGATGGTTCTACCTCTATGCTATTATGATATAAGTATGGTTTGGTTGGAGATGATTTTCCTCCATGCCATTGTATTGTGGTTATGAGTTGGCTAGAGATGGTTTTCCCTCTACGCCATCAAATAGTGATTATGATTTTGTGGTTGGAGATGACGTTTCCTCCATGCTTGTGCTTTGAGGTTATAGAGTTGTAGGTTGATACCTTATGAACGGACATGTGTTACCTCCGATAAAGAGAGAGTATATACCTCGGCGTATGCGTCCGAGAGGATTTGAGAATTGTTCAAGTTTCGGGACGAAAGTTTTTCTTAAGGGGTATGATGTAAGAGGTAGGATTTTTAAATTCTAGTTAATGATGTTTAATGTTCATTAACTTAATCATTGATAGTAATTGAACTCTCAAATAGTGCATAAGTGATGAGTAAGAGTTCCATTGTTATGTTCCTGGCGTAATTTTAGACTTATGGGGAATTTTTCATTATTTTCCCCAATTAATTATTTTTCCCCTCCGGTGTTATTTGGAGCATTTCGAAGCTTCAATTAATAAAAATGCAGTTGAGAGAAATGATCAGGACATCAGATATGTCCCGGATATGAAATAACATGGAAAGGCAAAACAGCCAAAAGAGTCGGTATTTCATTCCTTAGCGGCTAAGAAAGACAGCTTAGGAATACGCATTTTCCGAGGTAGTTGTGCAATAATTATCCCTACAATATTCTAAATTTATTATTCTAATTTCAAGAAGTTTGGAGAAGGGGGTTCAACCCGCCTTTGGATCGGTTAAAGGATAATTATCGACTTCGCTAAAAAATAATTATCGACTTCGCTATAAATAGCGGAAAATCGTTTATTAATTCATTTCCTTTCACATTTTCTCGTAAAAGCTCTCATTTCTCTCAAGCTTCAAACTCATATCTACACTCCGTTTCTAATCCGATTTAAAATTCGTTTGAGTTTTTGGATTCCTCTCTTCATTCTCTTTATTTTGGTACCGAGTTTATGCGGTTCCGAGGAATTGAAGGCCGGATCGAGCATATATGTTACTAGGTCAGTTCCGTCGCTCCAATTCCAATGAATATGATGTTGTCTAAGCGTAGTCTGCGTAAGTGTGATCCTAATCTTCTTTCGGATTGTCAATCGGGTTAGTAACGAATAAGTTATAAATTTATTCATTTTTTGAATTGCGATTTGGCCTAAATTTACCTTAGACTTGTCAAAATGGATAATTGGAAATTCCATTATGCTCGTTATATTATTCTGGTGATTATGGGTTGTTTGTTTAATGAAATCTGATGACTAGTGAGTTCACAAATTGCATGCGGGCAAAACATTATTCTAGTGAAAGTTAATTTGATTAATTAAAGGTTAATTAATTAAATTAGGATTATAATTGATATTGAGGAATGTTGATTAGATGATTTCTTGAGAGGTTTGAGCAATTGTGAGATGTTGAGTTTATGGAATCATAGTTATGATCTTTGAGGATATCGATATTGTGGATTGTGTTATGGTTATGATATTGTGAGATCTTGATGCTAGGAGATGGAATATCCTTGCCCGTGGATAGTGATTGATATTTGTGTGCCTTATTTATACATGCATTGATTGTTTCCTTGAGGGGAAACCGTGACTACTGATTAAGACTACCTTGTGATAGGTAAGTCCTTCGGGCTTACTTAGCGAGCGTTTATGAGTTTGAATGATTGTGATAGTGGTTTTTGTGCATATGAATGTTGCATTGATAACCTGACCGGACTAGGACGACCTTATGATAGGTAAGTCCTTCGGGCTTACACCTTGTTTAAGGACAACATACGGTCCAGCTAGCGACCTTAAACCAAGCGCTTCTTGGGAGGCAACCCAATGTATTGCTTTCTTTCCCCTTTTCTTATTTAGTTTAGATAGTTTACTTTGTGTTTTGTGTGTCCTCCTAGATAGGAATCAGGTGATCTCTAAGAAGAAATTACAACTTAGGAGCTACATGGAAGGACTGACGATCGAGAAATTGAGAAGACGGAGTTTGACTGAAACACATCTCGGGTGTTGTCACAATACCTCGACTGAAGTGTTCTCCGTTAACCGAGGTGCCTAGGTCTGACATCCACCTCGCTCTGACACCTCAGTCCGCCCAGGAACCACTTGACCGAGGTGAAATCAAATTCAGCAAGGGGTATAAAAGGAGGCAGGATATTTCTCTCTCCTATCACTTCCTCCCTCTCTTTGCCCTCCTCGACCGCGGCGACTGCAATTGATCTAATTCTCGATTCTTGCCCATTTTCAGAGATTTTTAGTTCCAAATCGTCAAGAGAAGTACAAGGATTAGTTGCCAAGAAACAAACAACACAAAGATCGACTGGAATCTGCACATTTTGGGGTATTTCATCAAAAAACCTAACTTGCTTCTTTTTATTCGATTCTGCATAGATCTGGCCTTGGTTGCCACAGATTGTTGTTGAGAAGAGTATAAGTACCTCTTAGGAAGCAATTGGTAGTGATTTTTGGGGGAAAAGCTTGCAATTTTTGGAATTCGTCTTGCCCAACCCTTCGCCTCGGTTGACCCTTCTGCGTCTCGACTGAGGTGTTCTTGATCAGATCGAGGTGAAATTCTGTTATGAGCAACTCCAGGAGATCCGATCGTCAGTTGGCCTTGAGAGAGGGGCCTAGCAGTTCACACCACTCTTCTCCTTCTTCTCCATCTCAGCCTACCGTCCCGGTGATCCACGTTTTGTTGACGTTGTTGACTTTGAGTGCTTTCACGTGGTGGAGGACTTGAAGAAGATGATATCCATGGTTGGCCTTGAGGACTTTATGGCCATACGAGCACCGGCTTATCTAGAGCCGACTTTTGAGTTCTTGGGCTCATTTATCTACATGCCGGAGCATAGAGGAGTCAAGTACCGGCTGCTAAACAAGAAATACATCATTCTCTTAAATCAGTTTAGAGAGATTTTTGGATTCCAAACCCCCACAACGACAGACTTTGCTTCTACAATGCACGCTCAGAGTTTTTGAGGAGAGATAGCCCACGTGACTGATCACCATAACAGATGGCAGCCCGGTGATTCCCGGGAGAGGATCATCTTTCACCTAGCCTTCCGCCTAGCTCACAGGATATTCGGTGAGATACTTCTGGTGCATACTGAGACGCCCTAAAAGGTCCGACAAGATGAGCTCTTTAAATTGTTTTCTATGGTTACAAGGGGAGTTCCAGACTTTGCTGCCATGTTGACAGAGGATCTTCACAAGATCAAGGGGAAGGAAAAGGGCGACATCTATTGTGGTGGGTTGGTGACCCACATTGCTACGTATATAGAGTTAGATCTTTCTGGGTGTACATTGGTGGTGGCACTGAAGCCGCTGGGTTTGCAGGAGATGATCACACGGCGTATACTCGTTCCCCGTGGTCGTGGCACACTCTATGTTGCCATGCCATGGAAAATGAAGTTTCCTCAGGGCATTATCTGGTCTTCACAGTTTTTAGTGTATGATCGTCAATACTGGTTTGCTGGCTGGTTCCCTTACATGTAGGAGGATGCTGCTAAAGAGGCAGTTGACAGAGACGATCATGGAGATGGCTATGGAGGAGTTGCTGCCATGGATACCGATAATGATACCGGCGGCCCTAGTATTCCCACCATTGACCTTGATGACGAGGCCACGGAGGACGAGAGAAAGACGCCTGCACCTCCAGTTGACATGCCACCACGATCCCCGCTGCGAGCCCGCCGTCGTAGAGATCCCGAGGCGCATCAACGGATCGATGATTTGACAAGAAAGATGATAGATTCTTACGGCACCTTGAGAGTTGATGTCACCCAGTGTTTCGATGCTCAACACAGATCTATAGATGGATGGACGCACCGGATGGAGGAGAGCCAGCATTTCCAGCGTCGGATGATGGAGATACATTTCCAGCAGGTTATGGGCTACCCATTTGATCCATCCTTGTACCCCTACATTCCACCACCACCACCGCCAGCTGACGAGGATTGAGCGCTTCATGGATTTATTTTTTATTTATTATGCAGTTCAACTTTATCCGGTGAGTACTTGTTTCTTATGACTTATATTTGACCCACTGGCACAATGTGTCCCAAGTATGGGGTATTTGTATGACTTGACCTTATTTTTATGCCTCTCTTGTTGGATATTATCATTATTTGGCTCCATGTGCTTATGTGTGATTAAATGCATTGCATACAGGTTTCTGTTTTAGAAAAACATCGAAAACTGGTTTGAACAAATTTTTTGGCTCGAAAGAGACTTTCTTGACCAAACGAGGTCGTGAAACTCAAACACATCTCGGTTGAACACCTCGGATAACGTCGGATCACCTCGACCGAGATGGGGTTTTAACTGAAAAGATTTTAAAAACGTTTAGTGCTTCTATTCTGGACATGACCTCGATGAAGATATTTGTTTGTCGATTGGCTTTGAAATCTTTATATGCTCGAAAGGTTTTATGATATGTTTAAGTTGCTAAATGCTTTGTTTGAAATTCTAGCATGCTTAATACTTTGTTTTTATCAAAATTATGTTCGATTTGAAGGTTGACACCACATTATGGGTTCTCTCACATTCTTCTTGGGATGATTAAGGCACTTCATTCTCTTCTTCTTCTTCTTGACCATGCTTTAGCCCCTCATATACATATTTGCCTCCCTTTACCTATCCGGAAATTTGCATGCAGTTGATGAAAAGCATGTGAAGTGAAGTTGAAATCTTGGCTGAAAGTGTTAGAAAAAATTAGGTTTGGGGACGTTGATCTTGATGATGAGTAACTCGGCACCATTCACATATCCAGGTGTTTGTGTCTTGCCAAAGTCGGATTGATTGATAGTCCTAACGGGTCATGGTATGTGCATCAAGGGTTTGAGCCATCTCGAGAAATTGATGATTGTTGATCTCCTAGGCTTCGGTTATTGTGCACCTATGTCCATGCTCCCAAAAATTAAAGTAAAGTGAAAATAAGCAAAGCCTATTGGTGGAAGATGTTGTGATTCAAAGGAAAGTGAAGAAAAGATCCTATTCCCGGATTCTGGCACCACATTACCCTATATACATCCCATCCTGACACGTTTCTTGACCTCTTTTGGAAGCCCTTGAGACCACGAGTATGTTGATTGACTTGGTGGTTTAAACTGGATTATACATGATTGATTTCGATAAATGTGATTTATTATGCATTCTATGATTTTATGCAAAGATGATAACCTTTTTTATATTTATACAATTTTTTGACCATATTTTGATTTTATTTTCCATGAAGCATTCTCTTAGGGTGATCTATGAATGGAGCGCACCACCAAAAGGTTTTGAAAGTGTTTTTCATTGATCGTTTTGATGACTTATAATCCATTCTATCTTGTATCTAATATTTGGATCTTGCTTGGGGACAAGGAAAGGACAAGTATGTGGTATTTTGATAGCATATATTATAGTCTATATTTTGGGATTGGTTTGGACATTTTATCTTCATAAATTTACATGTATGGATGTATATTCTTTGATCATTATTTTGTTTTGTTTACCTTTGCAAGAATCGAGGTCTACACCTAGTTTTGTTGTGATTGTAGGGGAAAAAATACGTTTTGGGGCGATATGGAGCTAAGGGATCTATCGAGTCATTGGAGCTACATTATGGAACATTGAGGAGCTACAAGAAAGGCTTAGGAACCATGGAAGTTGGACAAAAGATTGATTTTGGACCAGCTTAGAGAGATTTACACGTAGTTGAGGATCATCTCGGTTGGCTACATTGTCACCTCGACTGAGGTGACTCCGTTGGACTGGACCGAGGTGAACGGCCCATAACCCATAAGATCTTTTATTCTTGACTGAAGATCTTTTATTTTTGGCAAGTGTTTCTCCTATATATTGGGATGGATTTTCTAGATGGAAGCATGTCCAGTTTGTTGATTAGTTTGGAAGATTGAAGATATTCCAAGGAATGAAAGAAGATTGGCTTTGAAGATAAATTTGAAGGCTTCGAAGGAAGTTGTAAGGTTTTCTTAGATTGTTTGATTGTTGTCTTTTGGTTTTTGATTGAGGAACGCAGTTTGATTGTTTGATTGAGTTATTGAGACCTTTGTGTTAAGGTTTTCTTGTTTGAATATTGCTTCCCTTCTTATACATTTGATTATTATTATCATCATCATGATTGTCGGCTAAGTTCTTTGTGCGATTCTAGGGTGATTGGCTGAAAGTTGTGGGAAACAATGAGCCTTTACCCCAGTGGACACTGAAAGCTCGAGCTATACCTTAACCGAACCTCACCTCGGTCTGTTCGTAGAACATCTCGGCCGAGATGGAACATGAACTGAACGAGGTGTTCCTTTTCTGATCCTTATCTGAACGAGGTGTTCAATTTGAATGCATACAAGAATGCACGGATTTACAACGAGAGGAAAAAAAGATGGCATGATAAGAAAATCATTCCCAAGGAGCTCAAAGAAGGAGATCTCGTCATTCTCTTCAATTCTCGAATCAGATTATTTCCGGGTAATCACAAATCTCGCTGGACAGGTCCTTATGTTATAATACATGTCTTTCCCCACAGTGTAGTTGAGGTATGGGGTGAGCATTGCGGAAACTTCAAGGTCATTAATGGCCATCGCCTAAAGAAGTATACACCGGAAGCTCCGGTTAAGAGCATCGTGCCTCTCCACTTTACATGATCACTAATGGAGATAGGTCCAGCTACCGACCTTAAACAAAGCGCAACTTGGGAGACAACCCAAGGTATTGTTTTTCTTTTCCCTTTTCCTAGATAGACTAGAGTAGTTTTTCTTTTTCTTTGGTATGTTCCAGTTTTCTTGTGTCTTTGGATGACATAAATTAAGTAATTCTTAAAAAGAACTCAAAGATGTAGAAACATGTCAAGTTGTCGATGAGGAACCAAAAGCCAAAAATTTCAGTCCAGTAATAAAAATCTCGGCTGAGATTTTGTATTTCCACCCGTCGAAATCCATGTCGGAAGCAACTTCAAAAAAATCTCGTTCGGATGGAAACCACGGATGAAATCTTGGCCGCAATTTATCAAAAATCAGCGGGGGTATATAAAGAACACTTCACGATTCTTCAGCAAAATCCATCACAATTTCCACGCACTAAACCGCGGTAAGCCCCCAAGTCCCTCAAATTCCCGTTTTCTTACCGTTTTTCTCTCTTACCTTTGATTTGAGTTTGATTGAGTTTTTTAGTGCAAAAAATTGGTATAGTTGAGATCGACTAAGGTCTAGGAAGGAAGCAAAGGGATTACTTTGGCAAAAATGTTACAGATTTGCCAGATTTGATCAAACGACAAAAATCTCGATTAAGCCCAGAAATCTCGGCCGAGATTTCTCCGAGAACAGCACGATATTTTTCCTCTGAAATTGAAGAGTTACAAGGCTAAAATCCTAGGTTGTTGTCTTTTAGCTTAGGTTACAGCATAATTTCTAAAGTAACATTAATAAGTTTGTGTATAGTGTAAGTAAGGGTCGAACCAAAGAGAGTTAAGTTGAGGTTTTAATTAGATTCAATTATCGAGATTGTAACCAATAGGGGGGGGGGGTTGGATTGAATTGTAACAAAACAAAAGCACAAGAAAACAAGTAAATATGTGATAAAACGATGGAGAAAAGAGCTACACTAGGTTGATTCTTAGCATGCAAACTACTTTGGTTGGTTCTTTTTATAAATATTTCACCATTGTTCTTGTCTTGATCATACATATATGTGTTGAGCCAACCGGCGTCAGCACAACTTAACAAGTTAATGATCCGTAAACCTACAAGAAGAAGTCACAAGTTAGCTTTCAAATAAAGACAAAGAGATATAAAGAAAAAAATAAAACCGTTAAACTTTTCATTATATTTATATTACTTTTCCTTTAAGCAATTACAACCAGCTTTTACCTAAAGGTTTTCTACTAGATTAAGGACCCGAACCCGGAATCGATAAACCCTAGTTCTTTGCATGAAATTAGACACTTAAGGTGATCAAACTAAGTAGTAAGAAACATGCAGTTGTTAGTTAAAGCACAAGGAATATAAAACATATGACTGAATAATACTTATATTACTAAAGACTTACAACCAAAGCAATAATGCAGCTTCAAAACAACCCAATATAGCAAGGAGGCTCTAGAAGCTCATTACAAAACACAAGATAATATAGAGAGAAAATGGGAAAATGGTGGATGATTCTAGCAATCAGCCATGGACCTATTTATAATAGAATTGGCAATAAAAGGGAGTAAATGGCCGTCCCAAACCGCCATCTGTAATGTCATAAAGGTGGTGTAAATAGCCGGAGTAAAGTCCTCTGGCGCTAAACCGCGGGGGCGGCCTAGCAATCCCGCAGGGGAGGATCTTTAATGATCTTCAAACGTCTGACTCTTCATCCTTCCGTCGCTTCTGATGTCGAACCGCAGGGGCGGTGACACTAGCTCTTTGCCTTCATAGCTCCGTAGGTTGGTCCACAGGTAGAGGCGCAGGGGCGCCGGCTTTGCTTCTTCAAGGTGAGTCACCGCAGGGGCGTCCAGAGGTGGTCGCAGAGGCGGTGACATGCTTCGTTCCGGGTTCTGGCGAAGCCGCAGGCTGTGTTCTGGAGTGCAGTGCCACCCCCAGGGGCAGTGACACGGCTCCGCTGGGGCGGTGTGGCACCAGAAGCTTGTCTTCGTGAATGATCTTCATCTCCCAAGTGCTTCTAACATCTCTTTTGTTTCTTTTAGGCTTCTTCTTCTGGATTAAGATGTTAGCAAAACAAAACCGACTCTAAGACGATAAAAGACGCTAAAAACTATCCTAATTGATAGTGATTTCAGCACCTATCAAACTCCCCCATACTTAGACCTTTTACTCGTTCCGGGTAACACATATGACAACGGTTCAGCAACTAAAAGCCTCAAGAAGCATGGTGCAGAAGATAAGGTAAAGGAATCTAGAGAAAAACCAAGAAAGAAAGAGAGAAGAAAGTGAGAACTACCATCCTTATTGCTCCAAGAGTGACCTACCCGGACAACCTCCTTATGACTCCCCTTGTTATGCCGTCAAACGTCGGAAGGAGAACTTACACTCGGTGCCGCTCGTTTTTCCAAGGTGCCCTTTCGGGTTTTCACCTTACCACTCTTCTTCTTTCCTTAATGATCTCACAAATTCCTCATATCCCTCAAGTCCATTTTTACACCGACCTAATGTTGGTCGGACTACCTTCTTTTTGCATAAACCGCCCTTTCGGGTTTTCGGTTTATCCAAGGATTTCTTGTCTTTTTCTCAACTTCTTTGGATTTTTTCTTTTCCTTTTTTTATGATTGAATTTCAACATGGATTACAATGAGAATCATGAAACAAACCCGCAAATAAACTATCCATGCAAGATAGTGCTCCCTCCCCCATACTTGAAGAACACTTTGCCCTCAAAGTGGAAAATGAAAGCAAAGACTACAGGTGGAGAAGGGAAAGAAGTGATACCCACTAATGGGATTGTCTGGCTGGACCATCTGGACCCTGCTCCGGAGGATACGGGAAGTGACTGAAGAAGTGCTCCTGCCGTTAATAAATCTCATCAAGGCGGGTCTGCTGGGCATCTAACCGACCACCAATGGTGGTCTCAAAGTTGGCTTGCCAAGCCAATTGTTGAGCCTCTAGCTGCTACTGTTGGGCTGCCTGCCAATCATCCTGGTGCCGGTCAAAGTTGGTGGTCATGCTCGTGGCAAAGCTGGACTGCCAAGACTGCTGCTGCTCTAGCATGGTGCGCTAGTACTCAGTCTGCTAGGCCTGGTGCTGAGTGGTCAAAGCCGCCATCTGAGCCTGGAGGATCTCAAGTACGGGGCCATTATCTCCCATTGTAGTAGGCATCTCCTCATCATCTGGGATGGGCATGTGGTCCTCATAATGAGCCCAGCTGGAGCTCGCTGCGTGTGTCTCAACAATGGTCACCTGAGGTCGTCTCAGCACAAATGGGTCAGCCGGTATGTAAAGCTCAGAGAGCTCATCTCCAAAAGTTAGAGGGCGTGGAAGGTGGGTGATGTGGCTCCAATCTGCCAAGAGATAGCCAAAATAAATTCTCCCCATCCTGCTTGAGGAGCTTGCACCTCCGGAGGAGACCTTTCATGTAGAATGGGATCGCCATCCCATTCTCAAGCTCGGAAAGGTCCATCACTTGCTCAGCTATCAAAGAGATCACCCCACCTCCAATAATATCATGGGGCTCATTCTTCCTAATCCGCTTCAAAGCGGTAAGGAAAAGATAAGGTCAATCCGGCATGGCCTCACTGATCAGGAGGCAAGAGTACAACAGTGGAAGGTCCTTAAAAGCGACCTTGTTCTCCTCCTTGTGTCCATAGAAGACACACATGATGATCTTGGAGAGAAGCCTCAAGCATGGGTGAGTGATTTTGTTGCTATACTCACCCCCGGCATGAAACTCGGAGCCGGTGTGTGCTTGCCAAAACTCGCAAAGGTCCTATGTGGGGACGGGCTCCCATCATTTGTCAGAGGGGTTCAAAGTCACCTCATAAGCCTCCTGCAGCTGCATGTAGTCGAGTGTTTACTTCTTCTTGTTGAACTTGAAGGTAAGGCTGACACACTCATGATCATCCTTCTCCATGGTGAAGGTGGCAATGAATTGTCTACTGAGCTCGGGATATGTGGGAGCACTCTTGTTGAGAAAGTCCCCGAGCCCAGCATTGCGAAGGAAAGATTGCATGCTCTCCAACATGTCAAGCTTCTCCAACGTCGGAATGTGCAAAAACCGAGTTGCATACACAACCCGATCTTGCACAATCCCGTAATGAGTCTTCTCCACCTCAGACATCTTATACTTTCTCTGTTGTTCCATTCTTACAAGGAAATGAAACAAAGAAATCAGAAATCTCAAAAACAAAGAAGGAAGACGAACCCTCTGTTGTGTTTTCCGCAGGGGCGACTGGTGTGTTCCGCAGGGGCGGTGAGGCGCAGGGGAAGCAGCTTGTAGGCGTGGGGGGAGAAGACATAGAGGGCGATCAGTGACAGCTTCGTCAGGTGGTGGAGTTGGGGTGCTTTCCTAGTGGTCCTTGATGGTGGAAGGTGTCGCCGGTGGTGGTGAGAAATGGTGGATGGTGGTTGTTACGCTAAGATCGTGATGCGCAAATGGGTTTTAAATTTATAACTCGAACTAAATCCTAACTACCTAGCGAAACCCGCAGTGTACGGGACGTTTGTAGAAGGGATAGTATTCTGAGGTCGAACACAAAGACTAAGGTGAAATTGATTCGATTTGTGATTGAGTTTAGTAAAGACCTAGGTTGAAAGAAAAGAAAGAAATAAAGAAATGAAAATCTCAAATGTTTTAGTTGGTTTTTGGTGATCAATCAAAGATCACAACTCATGCAAAGTAAACAATCAAACTAAACTAAGAATCAACACAAATAAACAAGCTAAACAAGATAATGATCAAGGAAAGAAAAGACGGATTCTAGGGATTGGAAGTTCCGGTTATGGCATAGGACTCAAGTTATCTATTCATTTCTTGGATTAACTATGATATGTTGGGATTAAGTGTTTCTAGATTGGGATCAATTACCGGGTAGGTCTCATGGTCCAACTAGTCCACTCCTAAGGTCTCATCACCGGGTAAGTCTCTAAGAACCTAAGGATAGGAATTCTACACAAACCGGATTGTTAGCTAGGGGTCTAACCTATCCTTACCGGGTAAGTCTTGGAAAGGGAAGTCCTAACAACTATCCTAGCACACCTAATCCAATGGCGGCTTATTAGGCTCACCACTACCTAAGGATTGTTATCTTTGGAATCTAAGAGTAAGGATTACCGGGTAAGTCTCTCCTAACACTTAGTTACTAACACTAGGTCACCCTAGGGTAGATTAAACTCAACAAACACTTAGGATTTCAACATTCTATAGATCTAAGACAAGATCCATCGAGCCAGGGAAAATCACGGTTTGTTCTACCTAAACCACGGCCGTGGTCAGACAAGAACTACCCGTGATTTCTAACAGCAACTACGTTCATACACACAAGTCATCCAAAGGTAAATCTAAGTCCGTCCTATCATAGCCCTAGCCATAACCATCCTTTCCTTACCCTAGAACCACATCAATTTAGCCTACAACGTTCATAATAGAAATCGAAACAAACAAACATAAAATCATGACATCCATTTGCAAGATAATGAAGGAAAAGAGATGGACAAGTGAACTAAAGCAAAACCAAGCTGAAAATAGAATTAGAGTAACTCACAATCCTTCCAAAAGAAGGTTCAAATGATTCATACAACTCTAGAAATAGAATCCAGAATTCTTCACTACAAAAATCTTTCAAGGTGTGCCAATGGTGTGTGTTCTTCTTCTCCTCTTCAATGGAGCTCTTCTTCTTCCTCTTTGACACTTTCCTTCCTAGAAAAACTTCTTGTTGAGAGAATCTTTTTGTTAGAGAGTCATGGATATGGAGAGCTTCTCCAAGATGCCTCTCACAGCCCATGAAGGACCACTTTTATAACAAACTTGCATGAGCTGGCCATGAGAGTCGTGGCACAGCTGTCACAAGAATCTGGAAAAATCCACGGGTGATTCCACGGCCGTGGAGTGTCAGAGAACCGTGATTCTGTGCAGAAACTTCGCCTTGGATCATTAAGCTGTGATTTGGTGCATGGCTTGTGTCCTAATGAGTCCGAGGGTGTGTCATCTAGATGAACGATCCTCAAACGTATCGTTTTAGCTCCTAAATCTCCCGAAATACCTATAAAACACACACAAGTCTGCGTAGACGTCTATCTCGGCAAAATACATGAGTTGAGTGCAAAACGCCGTGAACTAGTGCTAAACCATGCATGAATGAGTGAGAAATCTATCTAAATGATTACCTAAAACTAAGTCATAAATCGTGTTATCAAAATACCCCATACTTAAGGTTTGCTCGTCCCCGAGCAAATTCCCAACTATAGATTAAGAGATGACATGATTTATGTATGCAGAAAAATGGCAAAATCTTTTTGGGTTTGTGCTTCTATTATTGGATCACCTTCAAAGTCATGTTTCATGACAAAGGGTAAGCAATCATGCATCAAACAAATGAAAGCATGGAAAGACAATTGTACTTAACTCAAAAGTATGCATGAAATGTAAAGATGAAGAAGTCAAGAAGATCAAGAGTACATCCAATCTAAATCACTAAGTCTTACAATCATGCAAATAGGTCATAAGGTCTTGTGAGATAAAAGGGTTAAGAAATGTAGTGATTGGGTGGGGATTTCTAGGTTATGTGATGCTAATCCGGGAATGGAACTAACTTCACAATCTTGTCCTCGATCAACTTCCCTCAAGTGTATATTTTCCTCTATCTTTTCTTTCTTTTCTTTTTCTTTGACTTATTTTTGAGACAATGGCATTGGTGTACAAAAGCCGAAACCTTGGTGATTAACCGTCCTCGGGCTTTTTCTTAGTTTTCGAGGTGCATCCACACCGGGCACACATACCAAAGCTCGTTAGGACTATTGGTTCGTTTGACTTTGGCAAGGCACCAACACCCGATTATGTGAAGTGTACCGAGTTACTTGTCATTTAAGCCAATGTCCCTAAGCCTATATTTTTGGCTACACTTTCACAACAAATTCAGCATTTTATGCATGATATTCTTTTCATCAACAACTTCACCCCACACTTGCTTTTCACACACATCAACACACTAGCATGCACCTATTCCCGGATGGGTTAAAGGAGGTCAAATTTATCTCAATTGAGGTGCTCAAGCAATCATGATTAAGATGAGAAGTAGAGAAAGATTGAATTGCCTCATTCATTCCTAGATGGTATGCAAGAACTATCATGTAATTTCGATCTTCACTACTCAATCCTTTCTAGGCAAACATCATGGTCACAAATCATTCATAGAATTTTAAGAGAAGTACTTCAAGTCCACATATGCGATTATTAATCCTAATACATGAGGCCATCCATAGCCAATTCACAAGACAAGATTCATCATTAGGATCATATCCAAGCCTAGAAAGCACAAAATTTTTAAAATTTTCTGATTTTTATGGTATTTTCGATTTAAGTATGTACAATGCAAGACATATGAAGATTTTAAACTATCCTAGATGCTCATCATGCAAAGGATCATGCAAACCCCACCCCATACTTAGAAACACATTGTCCCCAATGTGGTATACAAGTAAAGAGAGTGAAAGAAGGTTCTCACAATGTAAAAATGGTTTGTTATGGTATTTGGGATTGCTCAATAGTGAATTGACGTTTGATGATCCTATCAACCATTGTAGAGAGCTCTAAGCATCCATCAAAGCTTCGGGACCCGCGCTAGGCACCGCTAGCCGTCCAAGTTCCGCGTCCGCTCCACCCATAATTGATGAGGGTTTCATCATCATCATTCCTATGTCAAGCAAGGCCTCCAATGCCACTAATGTTCTAGCACACACACAAAGTAGACAAAACACACACAAAGATAGGAAAATCTAAAAACAAAAACAAAACGAAAAAGGAAAAATGTTACCAATGGGTTGCCTCCCACCCAGCGCTTCTTTAAGGTCATTAGCTTGACCAAACTCGGGGGCGTCTACTCTAGGTGAAGCGGGGCAATTATCTCTACCGGAGCTCCCGGGATATACTTCTTCAACCGGTGCCCATTCACCTTAAAGTTCCCACAATGTTCCCCTCCTATCTCAATGGCTCCATGGGAAAAGATCTTCTTTACCACATATGGCCCGGTCCATCTTGATTTGAGCTTTCCGGGAAAGAGCCTTAGCCTTGAGTTGAAGAGAAGGACAAGATCTCCTTCACTCAACTCCTTGGGGATGATCCTCTTGTCATGCCATCTTTTGGTTCTCTCCTTGTAAATCCGGGCATTCTCATAAGCGTCCAACCGGATCTCCTCGAGGGCATTCAATTCAAGCAATCTCTTTTCTCCCGCCGCCTTGAGATCAAAATTTAGCCACTTAATGGCCCAATAAGCTCTATGCTCCATCTCTACCGGAAGGTGGCAAGACTTGCCATAGACCAACTTGTAAGGAGTGGTGCCAATCGGTGTCTTGAAGGCGGTTCTATATGCCCATAAGGCATCATTGAGCCTCATAGCCCAATCTTTTCTAGTCCTAGACACCGTCTTCTCAAGGATGGCCTTAATCTCCCGGTTGGAGATCTCCACTTGGCCACTAGTTTGGGGATGGTAAGGTGTTGCCACCTTGTGAGTCACCCCATACTTAGCCAAAAGCGCCCCAAAATTCCTATTGGTGAAGTGCTTTCCTCCATCACTAATGATCACCCTTGGTGTTCCAAACCTAGGGAAGATCACCCGGTTGAAGAACCGTACCACCACCTTGGCATCATTTGTAGGAGAGGCGATTGCCTCCACCCATCTTGACACATAGTCCACCGCCAATAGGATGAAGAGATTGCCACATGAAGAAGGGAATGGTCCCATGAAGTCTACACCCCACACATCAAATATTTCGACTTCTTGGATGTTGTTCAAGGGCATTTCATTCCTCCTTGAGATGTTGCCCGTCCTTTGGCAAGCATCACATGCCGCTACAAAACCTTGCACATCTTTAAACAAGTTAGGCCAATAAAAACCGGATTGCAATACCTTTGCACACGTCTTGTGTGAGCTAGCATGGCCTCCACATGTTAAGGAGTGACAATGCCGGATCACACTCTCTACTTCATCTTTCGGTATGCATCTTCTAAACATTCCATCCGGGCCTTTCTTGAACAAGAGTGGCTCACTCCAATAGTAATGCCTCACATCGTTGAAGAACTTCTTTCTTTGTGCATATGTCAATCCGGGAGGCACTTCCTCACACACTAAGTAGTTCACAATGTCGGCATACCATGGCTCATTTCCTCTAGACACTTGGAACAAGCATTCCTCCACCATTTGCAATTGTTCATCTCGGAATGAGTCATCAATTGGAATGTCATCTCTTCCAAGCTCTAATGGAGGCAATCTACTAAGGTGATCCGCCACGGAGTTCTCGGGTCCCTTCTTATCCCGTATTTCCAAATCAAACTCTTGAAGAAGAAGAATCCACCGAATCAACCTTGGTTTGGCATCCTTCTTTGTAAGTAGATAACGGATCGCAGCATGATCCGTATAAACTATGACCTTCGCTCCAACAAGGTATGAGCGGAACTTCTCAAATGCATACACCACCGCCAACAACTCCTTCTCGGTGGTAGCATAATTGAGTTGGGCATCATCTAGCGTCTTGCTAGCATAATAAATAGCATGAGTGCACCCATCTTTCCTTTGCCCCAAAACAGCCCCAACGGCTACATCGCTTGCATCACACATGATCTCAAATGGTAGACTCCAATCCGGAGGTTGCATGATAGGTGCGGAGATCAAGGCGTTCTTCAACCTACAAAAAGCCTCAAAACAATCTTTGGAAAAGTCAAAATCAACATCCTTCATTAGTAGGTTAGTGAGAGGCTTAGAAATTTTAGAGAAATCTTGGATAAACCTCCGGTAAAAACCGGCATGCCCTAAGAAACTCCTTACCCCCTTCACCGAGGTAGGTGGCGGCAAATTCTCTATCGTTTCAATTTTGGCCCTATCAACCTCAATGCCACGGTTAGACACTAAGTGTCCTAACACAATGCCTTCACTTACCATGAAGTGGCATTTTTCCCAATTCAAGACTAGATTTGTCTCCTCACATCTTTGCAATACTAATGACAAGTTAGCCAAGCAATTATCAAAGGAAGAACCATAAACAGAGAAATCATCCATAAACACTTCCATGATATTTTCTATGTATTCCGAAAAGATAGCCATCATACACCTTTGGAAGGTGGCGGGTGCATTACACAACCCAAATGGCATTCTCCTATATGCAAAAGTACCCCATGGACATGTAAAGGTTGTTTTCTCTTGGTCATCGGGGTGGATAGGGATTTGGAAGAATCCACTATAGCCATCTAGATAGCAAAAATGAGAGTGTTGAGCTAACCTTTCTAGCATTTGGTCAATGAAGGGGAGAGGGAAGTGATCTTTCCTAGAGGCCATGTTCAACTTCCTATAATCGATGCACATTCTCCACCCCGTAACCGTCCTAGTCGGGATTAGTTCATTGTTCTCATTAGTTACTACGGTCATCCCACCCTTCTTAGGAACTACATGAACGGGACTAACCCACTTACTATCCGAAATAGGGTAGATAATTCCCGCATCTAGCAACTTAATGATTTCCTTTTTGACTACCTCTTTCATTATAGGATTCAATCTCCTTTGATGTTCAATAGAGGGTTTGTGGTTATCTTCCATCATTATCTTATGCATGCACAAAGAAGGCTTAATGCCAACCAAATCATCAATAGTGTAGCCAATGGCTTTCCTATGCAATCTTAGTTCATGCAACAACTTAGCAAGTTCATCATCACTCAAGCATGCATTAACAATCACAGGATATGTAGAGTTTTCACCAAGAAATGCATACTTCAAATGAGAGGGGAGGGGTTTAAGTTCAAGTGAAGGAGGACCTTTATCGGTTGAAGATGATCCAAATAAGGTTGGATGAGATGAATCCAAAGCAAATGAAGACTCCTCATGGCTCCTAAAAGCTTGACCATTATCAAGGACTGGTCCAGAGAAAACCACGGCTGGAATCACGGTTTGCTCAACCTCCACGGCCGTGGTTCTTGCCAAGCTTGCTTCCCGGAGTTGTCCAGAAAGTTTGACGGCCGTGGAACTTAAATCTCGACCGTGGAACTTGCAACTGTTCAACACCTCTTCGTGGCTTTCAAATCCAACTCTTGGCTCCTCTTCCAATGCTTCCAAGGCCTTGATCTCTTCATTGCAAGCCCCCTCAACACCTTCCTCCATCATACTTAAGGTAAGAACCTTCTCCAAGGGATCCTTGATCAAGATTGAGCTCACAACTTCCCTAGATTCCTCTTGCTCGACTATGTTGAAGACATCCTCATCAAGGGCTGGCTCTTTCGTCATTGTGGACAACTTGAACTTGATGTTCTCTTCTCCAATGTTGAAGGAGAGAGTTCCATTCTTGCAATCCACTAGGCATCCGGAGGTGGCTAGGAAGGGTCTTCCTAAGATGATGGGAACCGGATAGTCCGCCGGAATGTCCAAGACTACAAAATCAATTGGCACATAGAATCCTCCTAGTTGCACCGGGATGTCTTCTAAGATCCCAACCGGATGAGTGATAGAACGATCCGCCATATAGAGGGTCATCTTGACCGGTTTCGGCTCTCCTAGCCCAACCTTGTTGCAAAGTGCAAGCGGTATGATGCTTACACTCGCTCCAAGATCATAAAGGGCTTCGTACTTCACATCTCCCACTCCAATTGGGACACAAAAAGAGCCCGGATCTCTTAGCTTGGGAGGCATCTCCTCCTTCATTGTTTGGATCAATTCTGAGGATCTCTTGGTCATTCTTATCTCCCCATACTCCTCCAACTTCCTTTTGTTGGAGAGTATTTCTTTCAAAAACTTGCCATATGCCGGCATTCCTAAAATGGCATCCATGAACGGAATGTTAATATGTAATTTGGACATTAGTTCAAGGAACTTACCAAAGTGATTGTCCAAACGAGCTCTTGCTCTTGATTGTGGGAATGGTAGTGGTGGCTTGTATGGAGGCGGTGCCACATAGGTTGGCTCTACATCCTTGATCTTGCCTCCATCTTCTTGCAACTTTCCCTCTTCTACCACTACTTGCTTTCCCTTAGCATTGTCCTTGGGCAAAGGATCTTTCATACTCAACCCACTCCTCGTTGTGATAGCCAACACTTGGCCTCTTGGGTTGTCTTCGGTCCTTCTGGGAAGCTTTCCCGGATCTCTATGGGCTTCACCCGCTTTTTGGAACACTTGTGCTTCCAAAACTTTTTGAGCTTTAGAGATTGAAGTCACCGTGCTCTCAAGACCACTCAACCTTCCAAGCAATTGCTCAAACATTATTTCGGTTCTATCCTTTGGGGGTTGAGTAAATCCGGGTGGAGGTTCTTGTGAAGCTCTTGATGGTGGAGTTGTGCTTGTGGAGGAGGAAGGGTTCAAGGCTCCATCCGGGTTAGAGTAAGAAAATCCGGGATGGTTGTGGTTGGGCCGGTAATTGTTGAATTGCCGGTTGTTGTTGAAACTCCTTGGGCCTTGGTAATTGTTGAAGTTGCCCCTTCCCATATAATTCACATCCTCCTCCTTGGAAGACAAGTTGGCTTGTGGAAGCACTTGAGGAGTTGCTTGGTTCTTCAAAGTTGTAGCACACAACTCCCTCAAGGACTTCAACTCGTTTTTGATGGCGTCAAGCTTGAAATTGCTCATGCTAACTTCACTCACCTCATATGCTCCCGCCTTTCTTCCTTCACTCTTCCTATGGGAGTATTTCTCAATCACTAGAGCTTGTTTCTCCACAAACTCCCAAGCTTCATCTACGTGCTTCTCCATAAATGTCCCACCGGAAAGAGATTGGAGCTTGAGTTGGCTATCTTCATCAAGTCCTTTGAAGTAGATCTCCAATAGCTCAATTTTCGGTATGCCATGGTGTGGACAATCAAGGAGAAGATCTTTGAACCTCTCCCAAGACTTGAATAAACTCTCTCTATCCTTCATCACGAAGGCATTGATCTTCCCTCTTAACTCGGTAGTCTTGGAAGGTGGGAAGAACTTAGTCAAAAACTCGGTTGTCATCTCCTCCCAAGTACCAACTCGCCCTTGTGGAATAGATTGATACCAAGCTAAGGCTTTATCCTTAAGAGAGAAGGAGAAAGCCCTTAGCTTATGGTTGTTGCTCTCCAATCTTGGCGGTCTAAGAGTCTCCATCAAGATCTCATAATTCATCAAATGTTGATGAGGAGACTCTCCTTCCATCCCTCCAAATTGATTATGCCGGATCATTTGTAGAACTTGAGGGCGGAGCTCATAATTGTGGGCTGCGGGATCTCCTAAGTTCACACCCGGACGGTGTGCTCTTTATGCCGGATCCATACGTCTCCCTAGGGTTTGTGGCTCTTCAATGGCAATGGGCACAACCCTAACATTAGCCGCCGGCTGCGGTTGTGGTGGAGGAGGTGGAGGTTGTCGGCGATTAAGCTCTCCTTGAACAAGGGCTTGCCTAATCTCATCAATCTCCCTCCTAGTTTCCTCTTGCCTCTCATTGGCAAGTCTCCTTTCTTCCTCCAAGAGCTCATCTCTTAGCCTTATTTGCTCTAAGGCTTCATCCAACTCAGCTTGGAGATTTCTACCGGCCATCTCTTTCTCTTTTCGAATGCTCTTTGATCTAGATCTAAGGGTTTTCTCCGGTTCGGGATCGAATGGAGCTAAATCTTTGCCACGAGATCTTCGCATACACCTAAAGAGTAATAGATGTCCTGAAAAGCAAAGACACAAACCAAAAAGAGATCAAAAGCAACAAGAAAGATCTACACTAGAAACAATCACAAAATAGACTCAATCTAGACCTAGTCCCCGGCAACGGCGCCAAAAACTTGTTACGCTAAGATCGTGATGCGCAAATGGGTTTTAAATTTATCACTCGAACTAAATCCTAACTACCTAGCGAAACCCGCAGTGTACGGGACGTTTGTAGAAGGGATAGTATTCCGAGGTCGAACACAAAGACTAAGGTGAAATTGATTCAATTTGTGATTGAGTTTAGTAAAGACCTAGGTTGAAAGAAAAGAAAGAAATAAAGAAATGAAAATCTCAAATGTTTTAGTTGGTTTTTGGTGATCAATCAAAGATCACAACTCATGCAAAGTAAACAATCAAACTAAACTAAGAATCAACACAAATAAACAAGCTAAACAAGATAATGATCAAGGAAAGAAAAGACGGATTCTAGGGATTGGAAGTTCCGGTTATGGCATAGGACTCAAGTTATCTACTCATTTCTTGGATTAACTATGATATGTTGGGATTAAGTGTTTCTAGATGGGATCAATTACCGGGTAGGTCTCATGGTCCAACTAGTCCACTCCTAAGGTCTCGTCACCGGGTAAGTCTCTAAGAACCTAAGGATAGGAATTCTACACAAACCGGATTGTTAGCTAGGGGTCTAACCTATCCTTACCGGGTAAGTCTTGGAAAGGGAAGTCCTAACAACTATCCTAGCACACCTAATCCAATGGCGGCTTATTAGGCTCACCACTACCTAAGGATTGTTATCTTTGGAATCTAAGAGTAAGGATTACCGGGTAAGTCTCTCCTAACACTTAGTTACTAACACTAGGTCACCCTAGGGTATATTAAACTCAACAAACACTTAGGATTTCAACATTCTATAGATCTAAGACAAGATCCATCGAGTCAGGGAAAATCACGGTTTGTTCTACCTAAACCATGGCCGTGGTCAGACAAGAACTACCCGTGATTTCTAACAGCAGCTACGTTCATACACACAAGTCATCCAAAGGTAAATCTAAGTCCGTCCTATCATAGCCCTAGCCATAACCATCCTTTCCTTACCCTAGAACCACATCAATTTAGCCTACAACGTTCATAATAGAAATCGAAACAAACAAACATAAAATCATGACATCCATTTGCAAGATAATGAAGGAAAAGAGATGGACAAGTGAACTAAAGCAAAACCAAGCTGAAAATAGAATTAGAGTAACTCACAATCCTTCCAAAAGAAGGTTCAAATGATTCATACAACTCTAGAAATAGAATCCGGAATTCTTCACTACAAAAATCTATCAAGGTGTGCCAATGGTGTGTGTTCTTCTTCTCCTCTTCAATGGAGCTCTTCTTCTTCCTCTTTGACACTTTCCTTCCTAGAAAAACTTCTTGTTGAGAGAATCTTTTTGTTAGAGAGTCATGGATAATGGAGAGCTGCTCCAAGATGCCTCTCACAGCCCATGAAGGACCACTTTTATAACAAACTTGCATGAGCTGGCCATGAGAGTCGTGGCACAGCTGTCACAAGAATCTGGCAAAATCCACGGGTGATTCCACGGCCGTGGAGTGTCAGAGAACCGTGATTCTGTGCAGAAACTTTGCCTTGGATCATTAAGCTGTGATTTGGTGCATGGCTTGTGTCCTAATGAGTCCGAGGGTGTGTCATCTAGATGAACGATCCTCAAACGTATCGTTTTAGCTCCTAAATCTCCCGAAATACCTATAAAACACGCACAAGTCCGCGTAGACGTCTATCTCGGCAAAATACATGAATTGAGTGCAAAACGCCGTGAACTAGTGCTAAACCATGCATGAATGAGTGAGAAATCTATCTAAATGATTACCTAAAACTAAGTCATAAATCGTGTTATCAGTGGTTGATTGTGGTGGGAAGTGTGGAGGGGTGAGGTTGGAGAGATTGAGGGGTGGTGGTTAAGAGATCGATGAGGGCAGCACATGGGCGTTGGAGGGGCGCAATGGAGGGCGGCAGAGTGGTGGCGCAGGGGCGTTGTAGAGGTGGTGATAGGGGGAGAGGGAGTTGGGGCGTAGGGGCGTGAGAGCTTTAGTGAGGGAGTGAGTGAGAGATGAGTGTTAGGTAAGGATGGGAGAGGTGGATGGGGTAGGTGTAGGGTTTTTTTGGTTTTCTTATTTTTTTTCTTTTCTGGGTAAATCCGCAGGGGCGGGGGCTTGTCACCGCGGGGGAAATGACAAGGAAAGGGAAGACGCAGTCCTAGTGCCAGGGGCGGCACTGGGACTGCTTGTCAAGGATGGCCGCCGCAGGGGTGGGGGGAATGTCACTGCGGGGGCGGTGACATAGTTTGAAATAGTGCAGACCCAGCGTTGGGGGCGGCGCTGGGTAAGGGTGTCACCGTAGGGGCGGTGACAAGGGACCGTAGGGGCGGTTTTCTTGATAGTGGCTCCTCTTCTTATTCTCTCGAGGTGCCTCCCGAGCAGCGCCTTTGTTTTACGCCGTTTGCTCGATGTAGGGACCCTACTTCTCTACTTGGGCTTCCTCTAACACCATCTCGTCTATGGGGTCATTCTTCACTCTTTCAAGGTAGGGCTTGAGCCTTTCGTCATTAACTTTGAATATCTTGTGCGCTTGTGGATCGTAAAGATCCACACACCATGTGGATGGACTTCGGCTATCACGTATGGACCTGTCAATCTTGAGCATAGCTTGCTTGCAAAAATCTTTAAACGGAATTGAAAAAGGAGGACTTTGTTACCCTCTTTGAAATCTTTTCGGAGAATGTTCCGGTCATGCCACACTTTTGTCTTCTCCTTGTATGTTGTGGCATGGTCATACGCATCGAGCCTTAACTCCTCCAGCTGTTGCATCTGTAGCTTCCGGAACTCTCCTACCTCATCCACATTCATGTTGCACTTTTTCACCGCCCACCATGCCTTGTGTTCTAGCTCCACCGGAAGGTGGCAAGCCTTTCCGAACACAAGCCGCAATGGAGACATCCCTATAGGAGTCTTGTACGCTATTCGGTACGCCCATACAGCGTCATTGAGCCTCAAGCTCCAATCTTTCCTTCCGGGGGAAACCGTCTTCTCAAGGATGGTTTTGATTTCCCAGTTTGACACCTCCGCTTGACCGTTTGTTTGCGGGTGGTAGGTCGTTGACACTCGTTGATGGACGTGGTATTTCTTAAGGAGAGCGATGATTGTCTTGTTGCAAAAATGAGTTCCCCTATCACTTATCAAAGCCTTGGGGATGCCAAACCTTGCAAAAATGTTGTCCTTAAGAAATACTGCAACAACTTTAGAATCATCAGTTTTGGTGGCCTTTGCTTCCACCCACTTAGAAACATAGTCCACCGCAAGTAATATATAAGTATGCTCAAAGGAGGTAGGAAAAGGACCCATGAAATTTATCCCCCAAACATCAAAAATTTCGCAAAATATAAGATAAGATTGAGGCATTTCATTTCTCCTAGAGATGTTACCCACTCTTTGACACCTATCACACACCTTAAAAAACGCAAAAGCGTCTCTAAAGATGTGTGGCCAAAAGAATCCCGCCTCTAAGACTTTCCTAGCTGTTTTGTTGGCCCTAAAATGTCCCCCACATGCTTCAAAACGACAGAATGTAAGGACAGATTGTACCTCTTTGTCCGGGATGCAACGGCGCATTACCTGATCACTACAATGCTTCCAAAGGTATGGATCGTCCCAAACGTAATGTCTTGCTTCGGCCTTCACCTTCTCTTGCTGTGCCTTGGTGAAATCTGGAGGGTATTCTCTTCTAACAAGAAAGTTTACAATGTCAGCAAACAAAGGTTTAAAAGAGTGAAGCTTAAACAAAACCTCTCTCGTGTAATCCGCAGGGACGACCAAAGCTTTATTCAAGGGCGCAAGAGGTGTAGGGGCGCCTGGCTCGAGCCGCAGGGGCGGTTATACAACAGAGAGTTGTGTAGAATGTGTCGTCTAGAAAGCTCTTAAGTATGGCTCTTCCGTTGGCTGGATCTTCCTCCTCCTTCACCAGCTTGCTCAAGTGGTCAGCCACAAGGTTCTCAGCCCTCTTCTTGTCCCGTATTTCCAAGTTAAACTCGCTTAGAAGGAGGACCCACCGAATCAACCTTGGGTTTGCTTCCTTCTTTGCCATGAGGTACTTGAGGGCTGCATGGTCAGTGAATACTATTACCTTTACGCCAAGGAGGTATTGTCTGAACTTCTCTAGTGCAAACACCACCGTTAGCATCTCCTTCTCGGTGGTGGAGTAGTTTATTTGAGCTCCATTAAGCGTCATGTATGCATAATGGATGACATGTGATGCTCTTCCGTCCTTTTGTCCTAGGACAACTCCTTCACCATAATCGATGGCGTCACACATGATCTCAAATGGCTTCTCCCAATCCGGAGATCGGATCATAGGTGCACTAGTGGGGCACGCTTTCAAGGTGTCAAACGCCTTCTTGCACTCTTCATCAACCATGAAAGTGGCGTCCTTCTTGAGTAGCTCACACAACGGCGCTGAAATCTTTGAAAAGTCCTTGATGAACCACCGACAGAAACCTGCATGACCTAGGAAAAAACGGATTTCACGCACATTAGTAGGGTACGGTAAACTTTGAATAACATCAACTTTTGCCTTATCTACTTCTATCCCTTTTGAAGATATTACATGCCCTAACACAATTCCTTGTTCAACCATGAAATGACATTTTTTAGAATTAAGAACTAAATTTGTTTCTACGCATTTTTGAAGAACAAGTTTTAAATGTCCTATGCATGCATCAAAACTATTTCCATGGACGGTGAAATCATCCATGAAAAATTCAATATAATTCTCTATGTATTCTGAAAAAATACTTATCATGCACCGTTGGAAGGTGCCGGGAGCATTGCAAAGTCCAAATGGCATTATGCGGTACACAAAAGTGCCAAATGGACATGTGAAAGTCGTATTTTCCTGATCTTCCAGAGCAATGGCTATTTGAAAATAGCCCGCATATCCATCCAAAAAGAAATAGTAGGTGTGACCTGCAAGATGTTCCAACATTTGATCAATAAAGGGTAAAGGAAAGTGATCTTTACGCGTTACCATGTTTAGTTTGCGATAGTCAATGCAAACTCTCCATCCGGTTTGTGTCTTTCTTGGGACCATCTCACCGTATTGGTTCTCCACCATGGTTATACCTCCTTTCTTTGGAACCAATTGGGATGGACTAACTCACTTACTATCCAAGATTGGGAAAATCATGTCCGCTTGGAGGAGCTTCAATACCTCCTTTTTGACCACTTTCATCATTGGCGGATTCAATCTTCGTTGGGGTTGCCTAGATGGTTTTGATTCTTCCTCAAGGAGGATCCTATGCATACATGTGGAGTGACTAATCCCTTTGAGCAATAGTCCATCCAAGAGCCGTCTTGTGCTCTTTCAAAACCTCCGCCAACTTTTCTTCTTGAATTGTTGACAACTTGCTAGAGATGATTACCGGCAAGGTGTTGTTTTCTCCTAGAAAAGCATACTTGAGGTGTGGAGGAAGGTCCTTCAATTCTATCTCCGGTGCCTGCACTATATATGGAACAAGCTTCTCGCTTGGAGTTAGTTACGTGGGCCCAATGGCCAAAGTGGAGATAGGGAGCCTTTTGTGCCCATCCAATTGAGCTAGGACTTCCTGCATGCTAGATGTTAAGGCATATTCCGAAGTATGAATGTCAATATCATGCTCAATTATGTTTTTCAATTAATCCATGTCAGAAATATCAAAAACATCTTGAATAATAGGATCAATAATATCAATGGCACAAAGAGAATGATCATCAATAGGGTGTTTCATTGCATCATAAATGTTAAACTCAACTACCTCCCCCATCGAATTCCATAGTTAATTTGCCACTAACATAATCAACCTTTGTCCTAGTGGTTTTTAGAAAAGGCCTTCCCAACAATATAGGTGCAGTATGTGAGTCATTTTCCATATCCATCACAAAGAAATCAACAGGAAATATTGGATTATTTACCATCACTAATACATCTTCAATAATCCTTTTCGGGTAAACATTAGATCTATCAGCAAGTTGGACCATAATCCGAGTTTCAATGAGTGGCCCAAGGCCAAGAGATTTATAGATGGAGTAAGGAAGAACATTGATAGAAGAACCTAGATCAAGCATAGCCTTATCAAAACAGGTTTCCCCTATAACACAAGGAACGCTTACCATGTCCCGATCACTACACTTATTGGGCATTGGGCGTTGGAAGACGGCGGACACATGCTCACTAACTTGCACCTTTTGCTTGCCCTTCAGCTTCTGGTTCCTCTTGATGGTGCAAAGTTCCTTTAAATAACGAGCATACTTAGGAATACTCTTCACAAGTTTAAGGAGAGGGATATTTACCTCGCATTTGGAAAAGGTCTCAAAGAGATCCATATCCTCAATCACTCTTCTCTCCTTTAGTGTCTCAGGGAAGGAAGCCGGTGGTTTCTCAGCATACAGGGGGGAAACTAGGACGGATGTAAGAATCCTCTTCAGCATAACCCTTTGTCATCTTTTCCGCAGGGGAAGAAGGTTGCAGGCGTAGGGGCGGCTCAGGGGTTGTCACCGCAGGGGCGGCAACATCCAGCCGCAAGGGCGGCGTCTGCACAGGAGCCGACGCAGGTACAGCCGCAGGGGCGGTTGTGGGGGCGTCAGCTCTTGTGCAGATTTGCTTCCCACTCCTTAATATTAGAGCACTAACATTCTCTTTAGGGTTGACAACCGTTTGGGAGGGGAAATTTCCGGAAGATCGAGCTTCGATCCTTGTGATGGCCTCCGCCATTTGTCCAAGCTATTTTTCGAGGTTCTTGATGCTAGACTCTGTAGTTTGGACATGGGTAGAAAAATGTTTAGTTAAAACCTGCAGCATATCCTCAGTGGATTGAGACTTACCTTGGTGGGGCTGCTGCTGCTGGTTTTGTTGATCCCTCCATCGAAAATTTTGTTGATCACGCCAATTTGGCATGTAATTTTGTGCATATGGATCGTTCATTGGCCTTTGTTGTGGCCCGTAGCCCAATGCGTTCACCTAGGCATCATCATCTTGGACTTGAGAGCACATGTCCGTTGGATGGTACGGATCGGCACAAACTCCACATACCTTGAGTTGTTGTGGAGTTCCCATCAAAGTCAATATTTTCACCCTCTCCTTCAGTTTGGCAGTTTTCATTGAAATCTCATTACGGCTAGGATTGATAGCATGAACTCCTACTTTGGTAGAGGTCCTTCCAAAATTCCGAGTCTCTTCCGCTAATTCCTGCATTTTCTCTAAAGCAAGGTCAAGAGTGGTGTTTAGAATATTACCTCCACAAGCAGCATCGACGATCCTTCTCTCATTGTCAAGCAAGCCAATATACAAGTACAAGACTAGATCTTGGGTATAATACCCATGGAAAGGACAGCTGGATCGGAGTCTTACGAAACACTCGAAATACTCATAAAGAGTTTTGTCCGCCTCTTGCTCTATGTTGCTTATAGCTTTGTTCAAGCTATTTGCCTTCTTAGCTGGAAAATACTTCTCCAAGAATGCCTTATGGAGGTTCTTCCATGTGTCGATGCTACCGGACGGAAGATGGTAGTACCAATCATTCGCCACATCCTTGAGCGTGAAACCGAATGCCCTCATCTTGATTTGTTCTTCGGTAATGTTGGCTGGCTTCATGCTCATACACACGGTATGAAATTTCCCAAGATACTTGATGGGGTCTTCACCACTCAACCCATGGAAGGATGGGAGAAAGTGGATCAACCCCTGCTTGAGCTCAAAGTTGACTCCTTCCCCTATTGCCGGTATGGTGACCGCAAGAGGATGTTGAGTCAAATCTGGCTACGTGAGTTGGCGAAGAGTTCGGTCAGCCATCTCTTCACGGATTCGTTGTTGTCTACATTGTCGGATGTGCATTCTCTCAATTTCTGGATCAAAAGGAACAAATCCAGAGTTAGTAGCACGGGTTTGAACCATAAAAATGGTCCAAACCAATAATCAATAATCAAAAGAAATCAAAACACAACTAAACTCCCCGGCAACGGCGCCAAATTTGACGAGGCTAAAATCATAGGTCGTTGTCTTTTAGCTTAGTTCAATGTAGAATTCCTAATGTTACACTAACAAGTTTGTGTATAGTTTAAGTAAGGGTCTAACCCAAGAGAGTTAAGTTGAGGTTTTAATTAGATTCAATTATCGAGATTGTAACCAATACGGAGGGGGGGGGGTTGGATTGAATTGTAACAAGACAAAAGCACAAGAAAACAAGTAAAGATGTGATAAAACGATGGAGAAAAGAGCTACACTAGGTTGATACTTAGCATGCAAACTACTTTGTTTGGTTCTTTTTATAAATATTTCGTCATTGTTCTCGTCTTGATCATATATATGTGTTGAGCTAACCGACATCAACACAACTTAACAAGTTAATGATCCGTAAACCTACAAGAACAAGCCACAAGTTAGCTTTCAAATAAAGACAAAGAGATATAAAGAAAAGAATAAAACCGTCAGACTTTTCTTTATATTTATATTTATTTTCCTTTAAGCAATTACAACTAGCTTTTACCTAAAGATTTCTACTAGATTAAGGACCCGAACCCGGAATCTATAAAACCTATTTCTTTGCATGAAATTCGACACTTAAGGTGGTCAAACTAAGTGGTAAGAAACATGCATTTGTTAGTTAAAGCACAAGGAATATAAAACATATGACTGAATAATACTTATATTACTAAAGACTTACAACCAAAGTAATAATGCAGCTTCAAAACAACCCAATGTAGCAAGGAGGCTCTAGAAGCTCATTACAAAACACAAGATAATATAGAGAGAAAATGGGAAAATGGTGGATGATTCTAGCAATCAGCCATGGACCTATTTATAATAGAATTGGCAATAAAAGGGAGTAAATGGCCGTCCTAAACAGCCATCTGTAATGTCATAAAGGTGGTGTAAACAGCCGGAGTAAAGTCCTTTGGCGCTAAACCGCGGGGGCGGCCTTGTAGTGCCGCAGAGGCGGTTTAGGCAAAAACGCTTGATCTTCTTCTTGGCCGCAGGGGCGGCCTGGCAATCCCGCAGGGGCGGATCTTTAATGCTCTTCAAACGTCTGACTCTTCATCCTTCTGTCGATTCTGATGTCGAGCCGCAGGGGCAGCCCAATGTCACCGCAAGGGCGGTGACACTTGCTCTTTGGCTTCACAACTCTGCAGGTTGGTCCGCAGGTAGAGGCGTAGGGGCGCCGGCTTCACTTCATCAAGGTGAGTCACCGCAGGGGTGTCCAGAGGTGGCCATAGGGGCGGTGACATGCTTTGTTCCGGGAGCTGGCGAAGCCGCAGGCTGCGTTCCAAAGTGTAGTGCCACCCGCAGGGGCAGTGGCACTGCTCCGTGGGGGTGGTGTGGCACCAGAAGCTTGTCTTCGTGAATGATCTTCAACTTCTAAGTGCTTCTAACTTCTCTTTTGTTTCTTTTAGGCTTCTTCTTCTGGATTAAGATGTTACCAACACAAAACCGACTCTAAGACAATAAAAGACGCTAAAAACTATCCTAATTGATAGTGATTCCATCACCTATCAAAGAGACACGTCGATCTTAAAGGAAGCAAAGGGATTAGTGTTAGATGAGCTTGAGTGTATGCATGTTGTGGCTGATTTAAGATGGATGATTGAGAGAGTGAGCCTTGTGGCTTTTGTGGGCATCCCTGAGGATGCATATGAGGAAATTACGCTTGAGTTTCTTAGCTCCTTTAAGCATGACCCAAGGGAGAGGAGTGTGAAATTTAGGTTGATGAACCGGAACTTTGAGCTCTCTATTATTCAGTTTGAGAGTATATTTGGTTTTGGAGAAACCATAAATGGGACGTTTCCCTAGGAACGTCCATCCGAAAGGATTTTGGGAGTGCATTGCCTTGGTAGAGAGTGAGGGTAACTGTTGGCAACCGGGGAATTTGAAGGACGAGAACATCTACAGCTTGTCCTTCAATCTAGCTCATAGTACGTATACTCCTTGAGACCTTATTCCTTAGGACTGAGACATCACAAAAGATGAAGGCGAATGAGATTTACATTTTGTGGTGTATGGTGACCTGTGTGACTCCGGTTTGTGCTACGATGTTTGCCGATTGTTTAGGAAAGATAGCCAATAAATCTAGAGGTGACATTTGTATAGGAGGATTGGTGACTCACATCGCCAAGCTCTAGGATTAATTTGTTTGGCTTGCACCTTAGTTGCGGAGGCGAGGCCTTTAGGTTTGCAGTAGTTTATCACCAAAGGTATCCTAGTTCCTCGAGGACGTGGCGCACCCTACGTGGCCATGCCTTGGGAGAGCAAAGGAGCTAGGGGCATTCCTTGGAGCCGGGACTACACCCTTCATGACCCACGGTACTGGAAGTACGCCTTTTTTGCGATACATGCTAGTGACTAGTGAGGTGCCAGATAGAATGTTCAGAAGATGTATTTTGAAAGACGAAGTAGAAAGCGTTGTACACCATTTCCATTCACTACCTTGTGGTGGACATGCTAGTTCTCATAAGGCATGCACTAAGGTACTCCAATATGGTTTCTTTTGGCCTACACTATTTAAATATGTGCAATACTTTATTGTCTCTTGCGATGCTTGCCAATGAATGGGAAACATATCCAGAAAGAACAAAATGCCTCTTAACAACATCCAAGAGGTTGAGATCTTTGACGTATGGGGAGTGGACTTCATGGGACCCTTCCCATCTTCTTGTGGAAACCTATACATCCTCCTGGTTGTAGACTATGTTTCTAAATGGGTTGAAGCTATTTCTTCTCCTACTAAAGATGCAACGGTGGTAGTGAAGTTCTTTAATTGAACGATCAACCCAAGGGTTTGGGATGCCCCGAATCATCATTAGTGGCGGAGGAACGCATTTCACATCCCGTAAGTTTGAAACTCTATTGTCGAAGTATGGGGTAACTCACAAGATTTCTACTCCTTACCATCCTTAAACAAAAGGGGAAGTAGAGATCTCAAATCGAGAAATCAAGAGCATTCTAGAGAAAACTGTCTCTAGAACAAAGAAGGATTGGTCGATGAAGTTAGATGATGCGCTTTGGGCATATAGGACCGCTTTCAAGACTCCCATAGGCACCACACCTTACAATCTTGTCTATGGGAAGTCTTTTCATATTCCGGTGGAGTTAGAGCACAAAGCTTATTGGGCAATCAAATGGCTCAACTTCGACATGAAGGAAGCTGGAGAAAAGCGCCTTCTAGACATCAACGAGTTAGAAGAAATCCGTTTGAATGCATACGAGAATGTACGGATTTACCACGAGAGGAACAAAAGATGGCATGATAAGCATATCATTCCCAAGGAGCTGAAAGAAGGAGATCTCGTCTTTCTCTTCACTTCTTGACTGCAATTATTTCCGAGTAAGCTCAAATCTCACTGGACAGAACCTTATGTTATAAAACATGTCTTTCCCCATAGTGCAGTTGAACTATGGGGTGAGCATTGCGGAAACTTCAAGGTCAATGGCCCGATGAAGAAGTATACACCTGAAGCTCCGGTTAAGAGCGTCGTGCCTCTCCACCTTACATGATCATTAACGGAGATAGGTCCAGCTATTGACCTTAAACAAAGCGCTAATTGGGAGGTAGCCCAAGGTATTATTTTTCTTTTCCCTTTTCTTAGATATACTAGAGTAATTTTTCTTTTTCTTTGGTACGTTTCAGTTTTCTTGTGTCTTTGGATGACAGGAACTAAGTAATTCTCAAAAAGGACTCAAAGATGTAGAAACATGTCAAGTTGTCGATGAGGAATGAAAAGCCAAAAATCTCGGTCAAGTATAGAAAATCTCGGCCGAGATTTTGTAATTCCACCCTTCGAAATCCATGTCGCAAGCAACTTTTAAAAAATCTCGTTCGGATGGAAACCACGGATGAAATCTTGGCCGAGATTTCTCAAAATTCAGCGACGGTATATAAATAACACTTTACGATTCTTCAGCAAAATCCATCACAACTTCCCCCAAATCCCTCAAATTTCTGCTTTCTAACCAATTTGATCCATTCTTTCTCCAAAACTGAAGATCTCTCAGCAACGTTGAAGATTCCGTGCATCAACAACCGCACAAATCAGCAAATCTTGCTCCATTTGGATTTTTCAATCCAAACCCTAGGCTTTCTCTCTTACCTTTGATTTGATTTTGATTGATTTGTTCAGTGCAAAAAACTGGTGTAGTTGTGATCGACTAACGGCTAGGAAGGAAGCAAAGGGGTTAGTTTGGCAATATTGTTACATATTTGCCAAATTTGATCAAAACGACAAAAATCTCGATTAAGACCAGAAATCTCCGCCGAGATTTCTCCAAGAACAGCCCGATATTTTTCCTCTAAAATGGAAGGGACACGTCAATCATCAAGGAAGCAAAGGGATTATTGCTAGATGAGCTTGAGTGTATGCATGTTATGGCTGATTTAAGATGGATGATTGAGAGAGTGAGCCTTGTGGCTTTTGTGGTCATCCGTGAGGATGCATATGAGGAAATTACGCTTGAGTTTCTTAGCTCCTTTAAGCATGACCCGAGGGAGAGGAGTGTGAAGTTTAGGTTGATAAACCGGAACTTGAGCTCCCTATTATTCAGTTTGGGAGTATATTTGGTTTTGGCAAAACCATAAATGGGACGTCCCCTAGGAACATCCATCCGAAATGATTTTGGAAGTGCATTGCCTTGGTAGAGAGTGAGGGGGACCGTTGGCAACCGGTGGATTCGAAGGACAAGAACATCTACAACTTGTCCTTCAAGCTAGCTCATAGGATACTTTCTGAGACCTCATGGCCTAGGACTGAGACACCACAAAAGATGAAGGCGGGTGAGCTTTACATTTTGTGGTGTATGGCGTTGTGACTCCAGATTGTGCGACGATGCTTGCCGATTGCTTAGGGAAGATAGTAAATAAGGCTAGAGGGGACATTTTTGTAGGAGGATTGGTGACTCACATCACCAAGACTCTAGGATTAGATTTTTTGGCTTGCACCTTAGCTGCGGAGGCGAGGCCTTTAGGTTTGCAGCAGTTTATCACTAGAGGTATCCTTGTTCCTCGAGGACGTTGCGCACCCTACTTGGCCATGCCTTGGGAGGGCAAGGGATCTAGGGGCAATCCTTGGATCCGGGAATACACCCTTCGTGACCCGCAGTACTGGAAGTACACCTTTTTTGCGATACATGCTAGTGAGGTGCTTGAGGAGTTTGAGGGATTTGCTGCTGTTGATGAGGAGGATGTTGTTGTGATGGAAACAGGGATGGATGTAGGTCCTAGTGGTGTAGCTATTAATGAGGAGGCCACGTATTACGAGGATCATATCACCGGGGAGGCTTACTTGTGACGGTAGGAGAAGCCGGCGAGGAGGGCGACCTACCACCACTCTCAGCGCGGTTCCCGGCGCATAATTGATACTTTTGAGCACCCTGACATGTTTGTTGGTCTTGAGACGAGGATGGGAAAGTTTGAGGTTTTCGTCAAGGCTATTCAGGATGACATCCACAACATAGATGGTCGCCTTCACGCACATGAGAGGGACCGTCTCCGCCATGCACGGATGATGGAGAATATTCACCGCCAGCAGTTTGGGCAGACATTCGATCCCTACTACTACCCATTCCCACCACCTCTACCGGACATGTGATCCAGCTCCATCTTCAGCGCCTTCTCATTTATTTTTTTTAGGCATTGTGAGTTTTATTTTCTTTCTCTTTCATTGCATATTAGGGACAATGTGTAATATATGTATGGGGTGGATTTGGTTTGTAATAAATCTATGACATACATTGCTTTGTTATTATGTCTATCGCATTTGCACTTTTAATTCTTCTTACAGGTTTCCTTACAGTTTTGCATTCATAAAACCTTTTGAAAAAAAAGAAAAAAATTTAAATATTTGTGTGCTTCTAGGATGGAAATGACCTCAATGATGATATTGCCTTGTGGAATGGCTAGATTTGAATACTTTGTTGGAGTTTCATGCATGTTTGGTAGTTTGTTTATATCTAAATCATGTTGAGATTTGAAGGTTGAAACCGTGCTATAAGTTTTTACACATCTTTTTGATATGATTAAGGCATTTCGATTTTCTTTCTTTCTTCTTCTTGATCATGCTTGTTAGCTCCTCATATATATTTTCCTTCCTTTACCTATCCGGAAATTAGGATGCATGTTAGTAAACGCTTGTAAAAGTTGAAGTTGAAAGTGTTAGAGTTTGTGTTAGAAAAATAGGCTTAGGGACGTTAGTCATGAGGATGAGTAACTCGACACCAATCACATAGTCGGGTGTTTGTGTCTTGCCAAAGTTTGATTGATTGATAATCCTAATGAGTCATGGTATGTGCATCAGGTTTGAGGAACCTCGAAAAATTGAGGTTAGTTGATCTCCGAGGCTTCGGTTATTGTGCACCTCTGTTCATTTTCTCAAGTGAAAGTAAAGTAAAAAGAAAACAAAAAGAAGTGAAAAAGAGCTTATTGGTGGATGTTGAGTTTTAATTGCAATTGTGGTGTTTTTATCCTTTTCCCGGATTTGCACCACATTCCCTCTATACATCCTACCCCTAACACGTTTCTTGACCTTCATTTGAAAGCCCTTAAGATCTTTGAGCATGTGATTGGAGTTTGTGGTTTAAATTTGATCTTTCATGATTGATTTTGATATATCTCAAGTTATGATGCATGTAATGTATTTCTTGCAAGATGTGATTATTCTTCTCATAATATAATTCCTTTTGATCACATGATGGTTTTCATTAGCTATGAAGCAATCTTTAGAGGGTAACCATGAATAGAGGCACAAAACCAAAAATATTATAGTTTTTCTTTGTTTTTGCATGTTCATATTTCATACCATCTTGATATTCTAAGTTTAAACCTTGCTTGGGGACAAGCAAGAGGAAAGTATGAGGTATTTTGATGACATGAAATATGACATTAGTATAGATGTGCATGTAGCTACTTTTTCCCTTTCTTTTGCATACATAGACATACATTCATGGCAATTATGGTTCCTATTCACCCATTTTGTTAGAATCGAGATCTACACAAGTTTTATTACAATTGTAGGTGAATTGGTGAAAATTCGAGTGGAAATGGAGTATTCAGGAACAATGGATCAGGGCGGACCCCATAGGGTCATTCCGGAATCTAATAGAAGGATGAAGTCAAGTTTTGGGAGATATAGGGAGATCAAAGAGATCACACACCTCAGAGAAGAAATTTCGGACAAGGACAATAAATCTTGGCCGTGGTTTTGATATTTTTGCCCAAAACGCAATCTTCGAAACCCTAATTTCATTTATAAGTTAGAAGGCTACAAGAACAAGAAAGGAGACAAACCCGACCCGATCTACACACTACATTGCAGCAAGAGATGCCTTTGGATTGTAGATTCCGCAGCTTGGACACGAATTGGCAACCCGTACGACAACAACATTAGAGATTGAGAGAGATATTGAGATTCTTTGTGAGATTACTTTAGTTTTTTTATTTTTTGCTTTGGAACACAAGAATGGGTGGTAAGTTTCTTTGGTTTGGAATAGCGGTGCAAATCCGGAGTGATTGGTTAAACCCTAGCCTAAAAACACAACTCTCAAGGTCCAATCTGTTTGTAAAGGTCAGACTATCACCCTATATACATCCTACCCCTAACATGTTTCTTGCACCACATTCCCGTATTGGCCTAAACCCTAGTCTTGTTGGACCTTCCTATCCTATATCCAAGCTTGGGAAGAGACTTACCCGGTGATTTTCTTGCTTAATTGCCAAAGATGATGAGTTCTAGGTAATAAAGGTTTATCCTTTATTAGGTTTGAGTGTGACTTCCTCTTGCCTTTGTAAGTTAACTTGAGACTTACCCGGTGATGGTTAATTCTATTCCTTAGGTTGAGTGGGAGGTTTGTAACTATCGTTCCTTTCCTTTGAAGCTTTGAGACTTAATTACCCGGTGATAAGTTTCTTTGGTTTGGAATAGTGGATAGTAAGACCTCCCTCGTGATATATCCCACTTTCGAAACATCTTTCCTTTGCAATCCCACCTTTGTCCATACATCTTTAGAAGTCTTGAATCGAAAACCACAATTGGAAACCTTGATCTCTAGAATCTACGCTTTCCCAATTATTACACATATTCTTATCTTTGCTTTTTATTTTTCAGTCATCGATATTTGCAAATTGTCCAGCTAGAATGCTTTTATCATTTGGTTTCACCACAGTCCCTGTGATCGACCCTGAAATATTTGTTTTTACTGCGACGGGTTCGCTTACTTACTTTATTTTCGTAATATATATTTAATACTATTTTCCTTCATATACACCCACGTCTTGGAGCGAACAATGAACAAAACATTCAACATCATCATCACTTTTTCAAAGACGATGAAGGAGAAGATGAGGAGATAATGTCAAAAATGACATCAACAACAACTAGCTTCTCATCAAAAATATGCTCAGTTCAAGCTAAGAAAAATGAGTGAGATCAGAAAAAATGGCCTCTTTAGGAAAGCTTGGTGGACATTTTTAACTCAATTTTCTTTTCTACTATTCTTTCTGTCTCATGTTGATTTCATTGAAATCGAAACGAAAAGCTTGGTTGACATTTTTAACTCAATTTTCTTTTCTACTATTCTTTCTGTCTCATGTTGATTTCATTGAAATCGACATATCGTGACAGAGATAAAAGCATGGTGACCTAGGTTGACTTAAATTATCCTATTTTATGATAAAGTATCGCGCAAGCGCTCCATCAGGACGCATCACCCAAGTGTCCAACACAAGTATCGCGCAAGCGTCCGGCCCAAGTGCATGCACCTCATGGACAGTTTGTTTATACTTTTAACATTTGAAAAGGAAGCGGAAGGGGTCCGGTTCATGAAAAGTTTCATACAAATAGTGAAATGGTCCGGTCTGTAAGATTACCGTCCAGACTGTTTGGACAGAGCTCCTAAAGTATAAATTATGTTCAAATGAAGCGTCATGGAAATGATCGTAAATAATTTGAGAGTTGTAGGAAAGAGGTCCAACCTCCAGAATATAATAACCTGTTACTAACTCGATACTATTTGCCTCACTGGAAACAAGAAGATTACATTCAGCCATGTGAATACAGATGATAATACTTCTTTTGATTCGCTCATATACTTATCTACACAAAGAAGAAAGACGCAGACAGCTTATTTGCAAGTCCTAAAACGACTATGGTTCCAAATCAAAAGGGTAAACTTACAAGGAACACTGCAGTATGTGTAATGCCGGAAGCTCTGGTGGTAACACAAATATCAGCATGGATCTTCAAATTAACGCAAATATCAGTAGTCTCCTTTCCAGTATTACATCTTATAGACCAAGTTGAAGAACACCCTGCAACCATATTTAGAGCATGATAAGAGAGCTCCTATTGGTATCTGATGATACAAGGTTATATAAGGAAAACGGGACATGGCAGACAATCAAGACATGATAGAAGGATATTGATGACAAAAGCTAAAAAAATATATACCTTAAACAACTATACTGGAGATGACACACTATGTCACTATCAAGACATGAACCAAGGATATTCTAATTATAAATTAAAAGGAGTTTAACAAAAATAAAAAGGCCTCGTTTGGCCAATTTCTTCACAAATCTTCACCCATTAATTTCTCTAAATGGTAGCAGTACAATATATGATATGTTTCTGATTGGAGGGAAATTGGGACAACTTCATCCCAAGCTGGGAAATTGATTAAAACTAACAATGTATGCCCTCCGTAAAAGGTGGCAGAATGCACAGAAGATTGACCATGAAGGACATACAGCTTGAGAAAGGGACAATAGCAGCAGGTCAGACTAGTCTTGAGAAAAGGGTGATCGGAATTTGTAAATTGTGAGGGGAAACAAAACAAAAGAAATATCATCCATGATGGTTCATCAAGTTAATATTTTATAGTCACAATTAACCTGCATGCCAATGAAGGTCAATTCATTTAGATAGAGATTCAGCCCAAATTGGCTTCAAGAATGCAAACTTTTTACACGAAGGTCAATTCATTCATTCTAAGCTAGCCATATTTCCATTTCAAACATTAAGTATAGAGTTCAAGGGTTCATCTTTATATGTTTCAATTGGATTTTTAGGAAATTAGATGTATAAATTGTTTTGCATCAAAATTAGACCTATGAAATCATCATTTCATTGTGAAGACTTTGTGTTCATCTTTATACTTTCAGTTGCAATATTAGGATATGAGACGTATCAGTTGTTTTGCATTCAAACTAGGCTTATGAAATCAGCATTTCATTGTGAAGACTTTGTGTTTGTATTTAATCTTAACTTCAGTGCTGTAAAATCCAGCCACCTGTAACAAATCTCTTTGCCTGATATATGTTACAAGCTAACAGCAAGTTTTTCTTTCAAATTAAAAAAAAATAGTTACACATCCCTCTTCTCATAACCTAGACTGTCGAAAACTATGATGGCATTAAAATAAAGAAACCCAGTAAGAGAAATATTATAATGAGCAAAGAATAAATCTGATTTTCAAGCAATGCTATAATGACTACAAGCTAGAGGAATTGAAATAAAAGATGCTACAGACGATTAATTCCTGCGCCTAGAAGTAGAACTCTCAAAATGAGATCCCAGCCTATAAAAAAGCGTATGCCCGAGTGTAAATTTTAGTACAGTAAGGCTTCCTCGTATACAGAGCAAACGCCTCCCACATTACACAAGAGATACTAATTCCATTTCACGTCATAAGGGCTACAAATATTATCTGTAACAAAATTGTATATGTCAACTGTTTGTCTGCATTCAGAAAGACCTGTAACTTACCTTTCTATCTTTGGGGGTCATTAAGTAAAGAACGTGAAATAGCATGATCTATAATCTTCTGATCATATAAAGGGAATGACTGAATAGGAAAGTTGTACAGGAATAAGAAACCCTGGTTTTTGAAAATTAAATGAATTGCACTGTGGTAAATACAAAACAGAGAAGTATGTTAGCAATCAAAGTACAGGAACCTACACTAAGTACAGAATAACACTACTTTTTTTTAACAAGACTAACCATTTCAGTAATTTAGATAAAATATTGCACCATGTCCTCTAATTATTGGTAAACTAGACAAGATTTTGCAGAATAACACTAATAATTTCAACAACAAAAATTACCTTGCAGAATTAATTCTGAATCATCAAAATAAACATTTAATTGATCTAAAGAAGATGAATTTGCAAAATCACTTACAGTTGGATCATAAATTTAGAGACAACTTAAGAATTGTATAAACTGAAACTTGACATAGGAACCTTCAATACGGAAACAAACAATAAATAATCTCAATTAGAGATATAAAAAACCTAAACTCGACCTGAAAAGACAACTCTCTCTACGGTAAAGTTTATGTAGAATCCATTCGCAACACGACAAATAGGAGCAATCTCCATTATCACACAGAGATAATCAGAAAATTTTGCACTACCTTAGAACAGATGACGAGTTCAAACGCACAAAGAAAAAGCTACAAAAGAGGAAGGCAGAAAGAAAGGCCGTCTAGATCGTACCTTCTAAACAGGTGGAATGTTGGCGAAGGAGAAGCCCTTGTATCCCTTCCAAGCATAGTAAGCTATCCTTGTATAGTAAAACCCAGGTATGAACAAAATCGCTCCCAGAACCGTGAAGAATATCCCTAAACAAAATCACAGCGGAGAGTTTCAAAATTGAGAGAAACATAAGGGAAACGAAATCCCTAGTAATAGAAGGGGGCTACCATGAGCAGCATCGCCGCCGACGTGATTGGCGGTCATGTATATGCCGAGGAAGATACCGACGACGCCGAAGACGAGGAGAGAAACGGCGAGGGCGATTTCCTTGATGGGAGGGCGATTGTTGATGGCGTAAGGGGCGTCCATCATTAGATCTTCGTCCGTAATTGAAAAGGCACGGTCGACGTAAGCCATTGTTGGACCTTCGAGAGGTTTCTTGTAGGTTCGAAGCAGATCTCCAAAATCTCTCGCTCGCTCGCTCTCAATCGGTTGCTTGTGAATTCAGCTGCTGCTTGTCACCTTTTCTCGTATTCCTTGTGTTTGTCAGTTGGGGATCTTTATTTCTCAATTGTCAGACACTACTTGAATTTCAAAGCGCTCGTTTTATTTGACGAAGTATACAAACTATAGATGCGCTCGTTTTATTTCACATACACTAGTGTATGTGAGTGTATGTGAGTGTTACTAAAATTTAATCTGTGTTTGGTCTACTGAGATACACTAGTGATTAGTGTATCTCGGAGTGTATCTGAAACCCTCATCCGAGCAAGGGTAAGGCTGTTACACTAGTGTATATTCGTAGAAAATACCCAGAATGTCCTTATGTTTAAACGTTATTTACACATAAAAACCGGGTATATATTCGACACTCTCTCTCATCAACACAACCCTAATCTTCGATCTGTGAGAGAGCCACCGGCGGCGACGAACCACAAAGGGCAATTCGACGATTCCAGGACCGCAATCATCATCGTCTTTCACTCGGTAAGTTACCTGTAATTCGAATACATTCTCTTTTTTCTTCGGATGAGGCTTCGTTCCATCTCGATTCTCACTTCCGATTTGTTTTACAGATCTTAAGCAGCTCGATTCCATCTAGATTCTCAAGCAGCTCCCTCCTGGATTTCTTCTGGTTACCGGTGAGTATCATGTCCCTCCTGGATTGCTTCTGGTTACCTTTCCTCTTTTTTCTTCGGATGAGGCTTCGTTCCATCTCGATTCTCACTTCCGATTTGTTTTACAGATCTTAAGCAGCTCGATTCCATCTCGATTCTCAAGCAGCTCTCTCCTGGATTTCTTCTGGTTACCGGTGAGTATGTACCCGTATTTTCCTTTTATTACTCTCATCATGTCCCTCCTGGATTGCTTCTGGTTACCTTTCCTCTTTTTTCTTCGATTGAGCAATCATCCCATCTCGATTCTCACTTCCGATTTGTTTTACAAAACTTATTTTTACTCTCAGCTTCTGATTGTTATTGCTTCGAACTGTCAGATTTTTCTTCTGATTTGTGTTAGGTTAATACAGTTGTTTAGTTCACTTGTGCTTCATTGTTCTACCTATCTCGTACAGCAATATTTATGTATCTTGCAATAGTTTCTGTTGATCTTGTTTCTGTGAGTTCTTTTACCTTGCAATAGCTTCTGATTGTTATTGCTTCGAACTGTCAGCTTCTGATTGTTATCTCGTACAGCAATATTTATGTATCTTGCAATAGCTTCGAACTGTCAGATTTTTCTTCTGATTTGTTAGGTTAAAAAGAGGAAAGTTTGATGAGAATTGCAATTACTAGGAGATGTAATATTGAAGAGGGTTCTTTTACCTTGTCTTTTTTAATGTTTGATGTGATTTTGTTGATAGGATATTCATATTTATGTATCTTGCAATACCTCTTGTCTTTTTTAGTGTGTTGTGTTTGCATAAACTAGGGATATAGGATTTAATTTTCTTCTGAGTAGGAGCTTTGCTGAAAAGCTTAGTTTATCTGGCTTACTGATTTATCAATGAATGCAAGATTTATATCTCTGGGTAGAAGGATACTTTTTAGGTATTGATACTAGTATCTGTGCTGAAAATCTTTATTGGGTATTAAGCTTGTAACTTGTTTGTCAACCGAAGGATGTTTAATGAACAATATGTCTCTCTTTTTTTTTGGGGTTTGTGAAGAAGGTTTGATAATCTTAATATGATACAGGAGGCTACAAGGCTAAGTGTTCATTTAGATGTACCTTAAAGATTAAGACAGATTTTAAGTTCTTGTTGTAAAAAACCTTAGTTGGTATTCAATGGTATTGCAAAAGCTTGATCTGATGTCTAGTGATACTTAATTACTGTGGTACTTAATTAGTTCACTTGTGATACTTAATTAATGTGATACTTAATTAACTCTTCTGATTTGTTAGGTTGAGTACAGTTGTTTAGTTCACTTGTGCTTCATTGTTGTACCTATCTCGTAGAGCCTTTTTTACCAGCAATATTCCCAGTCAAATTGTTATGAGTTACTTAAGGAATGTGGTATTGTTTAGTTCACTTATGCCTTGAAGTTTGTTTTGTTTGAGATGTGTAGTATTTCTAAATTCTGAGAAATAAAAAGTAGGTGAAGCATTCGGGTATGTAGCCTGTCAAATTGTTATGAGACAAGTCAACTAATCGAAGATCACTTTAGATGACACAAAAGAAGAAGGAATTGCAGATGGCACAGGACCTTCAAACATGCTGGATTTTGTGTTGATTTGTTTAATGCTTTGCATTGTGTTGAAGCATTATTACTTGTTCATTGCTGTGTTTTGTAATTGAGTTGTGTTGGTGTGGTATGAATACAATAATGTGTTTGCACAGATTTGTAATAATTTTCTATTGTGTATTATACTTGTGTTTGTACTAAGCATTTACTTATATTGTGTATTATACTTGTGTTTGTACTAAGCATTTACTTATATTGTGTATTATACTTGTGTTTGTACTAAGCATTTACTTATTGTTTTAGCGTGTAGATGGATGATAATAATGTGTCACAATGTCGGTCTAGGGCTCCAAATTTTCCTTGGAATTTTGAACTAGTAACAATTCTAGTTTCAATTTTAATGGAATATCAAAAGAAAAACGGGAGCAAGCAAGCTTACAACTGGAAAGAGATAACTGCTACATTTATTAGTAAGACTGGGAAGTCTGGAGTTAATGAATTTTGTAGAAATAAATTTGAGACAATGAAAAAGGAATACAAGGCTTGGAAAAGTCTTAGGAATTCTGAGACCGGTCTAGGATGGGATGAGAAGACTCGAATGATTACGGCTTCCAATGAATGGTGGAATAGGAAGATAAAGGTAATTTCTTAGCTCACTTTTTATTCATACGTTGTTATAGCTTTTTTAAATATTAATATGTGATGTTTAATAAAAATATTTTTACTTGTTTGTGCTTTGTATTGTAGGAAGATGTAAACTGTAAGAAGTATAAGAACAAGGGTATGGAAGCGGAGTATGAGGAGTTGTTGACATCATTGTTTGATGGAAATGTAGCTACGGGTCGTCTAGCCACGTCAGCTGAAATGGTTCGTGAGGCAATACCAGATCCTATCTCGCTTGCAGATGATGCGGAATTAGGTTTAGGTGAAGATGACGGTGAGGGTGGTGATTTTTTTCGTAATTTTGTCGGCACCGTTAATGAAGGTGGTGGTTCTAGCTACTCCGGAGTTCAAGCAAACGATGATGAGCCGGTTCAATTTACAGAACCAACACCAACACCGGCGGCAGCTACGGGTAATAAAGATAAGGGTCCGATGAAGAGGAAACGAAGACAATCAGTTGGGTCTTCGAAGTTGGAAGCTTTCTTGGAACGTTCACATGAGAACAGTGACAAACTGTTAGCAGTACTCCAGGAGGAGGTAAATTCTAAGGCAAGAGATCGGGAGAGAGTGACTCAGAGAGGGTTGGAGGTTGTAAAAAGGCTGGTCCAGAATGACATGGTTGAGAGTGGAAGTCCACTGTGGTGTTACATTGTTGGGAGGACTAAAATTGCTTCTGATATGAATATACTACTGAACCTGGACAGTGATGAAGAGAGGGTGCGTTGGTTGACTTGGGAGTATGAGCGGTCATTGATGTAGTTGGAGCAGAACTGTTAGTTTTATTTTATGAAACTATTATCTTAAGACAATCTTTTCATTATTACTTGACATGTTGGATTGTGTATGTTTTGTTGGATTATATATGTCGATTTTAAATTGCACGACAATCCTTTCATTATTACTTATCTTATATTCATTGAATTTGATTCCAATGCACTATCTTTAAATTTCTAGAAACTCCTACCTTTAGTAGCACTTATTTGCACAATTTATTTCAGGTACTGAATGTCAAGTTCTAGTAATGATAGCCGTGATAGCGACGACAATGAGCATAGACAAATTCGACGGTTCAACATCATTGAGTCTCATCAAGAATTGCAAAGACAATATGCAATTGCAGCTGATCACTACTACAAGCACATATACAAGGAGCCTTGTTACACGGAGTATGACCGGGGGAGACTTTGGATGGAGGAGATATTGAACGGGCATCACATTCGGACAGTGAACATGTTCAGAATGGATGCTGAAGTTTACCGACGTTTATGTAACGAGTTGGAGCAGAACTATGGCCTCACTTCTTCTACAGAAGTTTCACTAATTGAAAAAGTTGGTTTGTTTTTATACACCATTGCACAAGGTTGCTCGGTTCGTGTTGTTGCTGAACACTTTCAAAGGTCAACCGAAACTGTACACCGATCGTTTCATAGCGTATTGAACTCTATTACCGGGCGTGGACATGAAGGGTGTGGACTAGCAGGTGATGTAATCCGACCCCGGAACCCAAATTTTCCTAGAACACCATCACACATCGCAGCTGACCCGAGATACAAGGATTACTTTAAGGTAAACACAAACATGTGAAGGACATATTTTTGGTTTATTTCATTTATTCGTAATTTGTCTTCACAAGGGTTTCAATTCAGGATTGCATTGGTTGTCTGGATGGTACTCACATAAGTGCATGCATTGAAGAAGTTTCTCAAGTTCCGTTTGTCGGAAGGAAACATACTGTGACTTTCAACGTTCTCGCCGTATGTGACTTTAATATGTTGTTCACTTTTGTCTTGTCCGGTTGGGAAGGATCCGCTCATGACGCCAAGGTTCTCGAAAATGCAATCTGCAACCCCAATCTCAACTTCCCACATCCACCTCCAGATAAGTACTATCTTTGTGAGAAGGGTTATGCAGATAGACCAGGGTTCCTAGTTCCTTATTCAAAGACTCGGTATCATTTAAATCAGTTTGACAATGAGCCTCCTAGCAACAAAAAGGAAGCGTTTAACAAGGCACATTCTTCTTTGAGAAGCTGCATTGAACGTTGTTTTGGAATCTTAAAGAAGAGATGGAAGTTATTATCTGTTATGCCTTGTTACCCGGACTACACCCAAGTTGACATCCATCTTGCTTGCTTTGCGTTACACAACTTTATTCGTCTTTACTCAGGGTACGATGACTTGTCAGAAGATGACGATGAATTGCCAACGACAAATCAAGATGAGGTAGAAGAGGTGGAGGAGACCAATGAGAATGGAAGAGGAATGAGTCATATTCGTGATCGTATTGCAACAGCAATTTGGAATGCAAGAAGGAATATGTAATATGTTTTATATATATTACCGACATTGTCCAACTTTTATCTATGGTGAACTCTTTTATGAACAATTGTTTTAGGATTTAAAACACTCTTTTATGGTGGAAAAGTGTGTTTACTTTTATATTTTGTCCAACTTTTATTAGTCAAAAGTTACGGATTGTCTTCCTGAAATTACATACGTGTTAGCAAAGACAAAAAATAATACCATTCAAAGTACTACATTGTTGGTTCATGGGTAAGATAATCCTCGTACGTTACACAACTTGTAATTTAAACCCCCCGAACAGTACATTACATAACAAGCAATTGCAACCCCACAAAATAAACCCCTAGTAGTACATTACATAACAAGCGATTGCAACCCCACAAAGTAAACCCCAAGTAAATGATCTTAAACACATTTCCGTCATGAGTTTCTTGTTCAGCTGTTTCTGTTTTTTAAGTTCTTCTTTTACTGCTTCGAACATGATAGCACCATCAGTTTGGCCCAAGCGTAGTACTCGAACTTCATAATTCAATCTTCTCCTCTCTTCACGTAGTCCTTGCACGAAATCCCTCAAACTTGATGAACACCCACTATCATCAAATGCGTACATTAGCATCTCATCTTCGATGGGATCATCATCTGACATGCATATATCGCTCTCAAAACCGGAGTAGTCATCCATTGCTACCTAACACACAACCATACATTGTGAAACATTAGTCATGATTCACTGAAATGATAGCAATTTGCCAAACACAGAAATAATGTGTTGGTAAAGCATATTAAAAAACATTCGTCTTTGAGTTGAATGAATTCTGTGATTTTAACCTCAAATTATAACCTATGCTTTGACTTAACATTAGATGCACCATATTTCGGACTGTTTATAGTTTGTTTAATTTCAAACTAAAACTGGACAGAGATCTCACCAAGACCCTACTATTATAGTATTATGTCACACTTTGTTAAATCTGTCTCTTATTATATATCAAGTCATGACAATTTGAGTGAGCTTTAATCTGAAATGAGTGCAGGATGAAATGGAGAGCTCTTACAGTCAACTCTTCAGCAGAACAAGAATTAAACAAATTGGTAAAAGTTTTCCACTATACTGCCATGGCACTTGGATTTATAAAGCAAGTGTATTATGAAGACCATGGAGAGCTCTTACAGTGAGATACATTAGAGATGAAAGAATCTAGCAACTATGATTTGCTTGAACACACAACGAAGCACAAAATATGCAGTATCAATCCAAACATGATCTTAAAGTCACTGATTGAATATTTCAGATCTACAGAGACCAAAACCAAGCACAAAATATGCAGTATCAATCCAAACATGACCTTCAGCAGTATTAATCCAACCAAAATGTTACATCAACAACAGAAATACAAAATTGAGGAAATATTTCAGATCTACAAAGACCAAAACCAAACATGATCGTAAAGCCACTGATTGAATCATAAACCTAAGAGAAAACTAAAATATGCAGTATCAAACAGCAAAATATAACTTTTATATGTCGACTGGCACATTAACACAGCAGGATTTGCTTCATCCCACCAACTTGATCAACTGGCAACCAAGCACAAAACCCAGCACAAAAATCTAAATAATAAACCAGCTTGATCAAATGGCAACTAAGGTATGCTTTAACTTCACAACTAAGGTATGCTTGATCAAATAATAAACCAGCTTGATCAAACAGCAAAATATAACTTTTATATGTTGAGAATCGAAGAAACTAGTGTATAAGGAATAAGAAGGCGGCTCTATTTTCGCTTCTGTCTTCTTGCAAATCGAGAGCAATGGGTAGTCTTGTTCAAATGCACAAGTCTACTCTCTTGTTCAAATGCACAAGTCTATTAGGATCTCTCAATTAGCTCTTCAATGTTACAAAGGTTAGCATTTAAAATTCACATTGTCATACAATTAGAATCTCCCCATCTCTTCACTTTAATAGAATCGAACCAGAAAATAAAGAGTAAGAGAATCGAAGAACCAGAATTAGCATAACATATGATCAACAGAGAAATGATATGAACATTACAATTGCACCAGCAAATTACAAGATACATTTCCCAAACAAGAAAACCAAATTTTCCCTAATCATGGCTGTTATACATAACAGATGAACAACAATCTGGCTAGGAGAATCGAAGAAGGGGAACCACAAAAATCGAAGAACCAGATTCAACAAATTGGTAAAAAATCGATTTCATGAAACCCTAAATTTTTACGAATGGGCAAGACAGCCTAACCTTTTGATGTTGATGAAGATCTACGCCGGAGACTGGCTAGGAAACCGGCTACAATCTGGCTAGGAAACTGGCTAGAACGACGCCCTGAAGATCCACGCCGGAGCACTCGCCGAATCGCCCCTAGTGTCGCCCAAAAATCGCCAAGGAATCTGGCTACCAAGGTCGACTCTCTGTGTTTTTGCGAGTGAGTCGAGTACACCCCCTCAATCTGGCTAGAAACACTAGTGTTAGGGCCAAACACCGTTTAAGGGTTTCAACGCACTTAACACTAGTGTTACTCAAATACACTCCCTATAATACACTAGTAATACCTAACACTAGTGTTAGGTATTACTTGCCAAACACACCCTATATATTATAGATTATGGATAATAGTCGTCAACCCACCAACTTCGCTTATTTTTCAATTTTGTATATATATCTTTATCATAAATCACATTACAACGATTGTTATCCTGAAAGTCAGTTCAGGTAGGCTGGTTTTGTATTCGATAATGAAGTGTTCTGTTACATTACGAGTTCAATATATCCGTATCTATATACTTTAATTGCTATTTTTAAAATCTCGAAAGACAAATACACACCGAAAAATTGTTAAGACACGCCAAAATTCATGCGCATTCTAAGGCTTACGAAACATGCACACCCAAATGTGCACACAGTGTGCGCCTCCTAAAGCGCATGTACATCAAAAGATTAACAAGACAGGCACCTTAGTATGTGCATAGATGTAATTTTAAATCGCCAACGGATCCCGGATTTATTAATGTAACGGGAAAAAAATCCCGAACTTGGATATGGTATTGTGCGTTTCGTAAAGCGCACATTGGTAGTTTTTAAAAATTTGCGTTCAATAAATGGCGTCGTAAGGAATCAGTCTAACACATAAATTTGAAGGCATATTGTGTTGGTAAGTACAAAAGACCTATTAAAAAAGGATTCGGATGATGGGGATCAAAGCATCGAAGTACAAACTTACCCCGATTTCATAACTTTTTTCAACTCAACCAACTAGTAGCCAGATCGGATGTCTATGCTTCATCATTTGCGAATAATAGGTACATCTCACAACATAGTATTGACTATAAAGTGTTTTTTGTCAAATAGCGAAAACAACTTGGGAGGATATGGTTGTCATGTAAAAACAAAAGAATTTACAAATAAAAGCCGAAGGCGAAGACAAAAAATAATGTAAGTCAAATTTGACAATCCATGAAAACTATCACTAAGTTACCGTGTTGTCGTTTTAGTTTATATTGTTTTGAGGTAGAGCGGGATCAGTGGATGGTTCAACTTTTATTTGGGTATCACAATCACGATCTTTCACAAAGGTTATTAGACTATGGATTTGAAGGACGGTTGACGCGAGAGCAATATCAACATGTGAGGTGGTTGTCTTCAATTAGTACCGAACCTGAAGCAATATTGACCGACTTGTAAATGAGGGACCCGACATGTGTCACCTTAATAAAACAAATCTATAACGCACGAGCAAAGATATAGAAAGAAGACCGGGACTTGAGGAGCATAACCCAACATACGCTAGACTTACTCGCACAGAAGAACTACTTCACGAGCATTAGACGGGCGGATGGAAGTGAAACAATGATCAACTTATTTCTTGTTCACCCAGACTCAAGGCACTTGTCTTTATTTCCATACGTTACTATTTTGGACAACGCCTACAAAAATAACAAGTAAGCTTTTATCCATTATTTCATTTTACATATATATATTATGGTTATTTGATTAAATGTTTTCTAAAAATATAATTTGTGTTCTAGCTATGGAATTTAACTTGTGTTAATTAAATGACAATAACTTTACTTTATCGATGTTTGATCAGCTGCATGGTATCACACATTTTAATTCTCTTTTAAATTTTGCATTGCATATAGGTAAAATATGCCGCTTTTGGAATGTAACACCCCAAATTCTAGGAACTCGAAGCGTTATGGGCTAGGACCTCACAGTGGGTCCCGACCCTTAGAGTAACAACAATATCAATGGATCTTGTAACAAGACACAAATAAATGAAACCCAAAATAGATAAAATATAAAAAGGTATAAAAGGGGAAAAGTGAAAGACTTTCAGCCGAGTTCAACAACAAACCGAAAAGACACCAACAATAATAATAACCCTAATCCCGTCCTATAATGTACGGGAACCTTGGATGACCACTTCGTCCGAATCACTCCACAACATCTCTAACCTGCAGGGCATCTACAACGACGGTAGAAACCGTTAGCTATCATTATGGATATCAAAATAATACTAAAGGCACAAACACATATAAAATATAAACATATAGCATGCTTCACACACAATCCGGTTATTATCTTTTAAATAAGTCATCCATTACAAATTCAGCTTCTTTTGTGACACGAGAATCTCCCGAAACTCGCCCTTATTTCCGTTTACCGAGAAAAATAGATCATATACATCTATCCGTTACCTGTGGGCCTGGTTGCAAGAGCACCTCTAAAATCTTGTAGAACTGGACAAGTGGTCACCGTCCGGTTATAATACACATGGGCCGATTACGGTAAGGTCGTCGTAGTTCAGTTTTTTGTTATAACGATAAGGTAACAAACACCACCAATACAATCAAACTAATACACGAAATGATGCTAAGTGATGACATGAATTATATACCATTATAATCATGCATATTGTGGAGGTTTACCTCAATTTACCTTGCATTTGGAGAGAATTTGTGTACCTTTTAGTCTTATTTCATTTATATTACGAAAATAGAGGTCTACACGAGTTTTGGTTGAATTATAGGTAAATTCGGTGGATTTGGAAGCAAAAGTGGAGCAAGGAGCATCTAAGGCTAATAAGGAAGCTTAAGAAGTCTTAGAGGAGTCACAAAGAGCAAAGGAGGTGTATAAAAGAGTCACCAAAGGGAGGAAGGAAACAAGCCAAGAGACGAGCATTCTCTTTTGAAGAAAATCGTGTCATTCACCATAAAAATCAGACGATTTTTACCCATGAAAATCAAACGGTTTTCTTTGTTGTTTTGACAACATGATTTTCTACAGTTTTTGGCCAAAGGAATATCACGACCCAAAGCCCATCACTTGTGGGCTTGAGACGTGTTTTGCCAATCGACCCATTAGTAAGGAACTATACATTGGAACCCTAGAAACGAAAATCGGGAGTTCGCAGCAGGGAATATTTACACGATTTGGAGAGATTGAAGGTTCTTGGAGAGGAGATTGAAGGAAAGTGTCAAGAAGTCAATCTACACCATTGTTGTGAGATCTTTTGTTTCCCTTCCGATTCTTGTGATTTGTGAACACATTATTGAGTCTTTTGAGAGATTCTTTGATAGGTTTTAAGTTTGGATTACAGATTCAAAGATTATTCGGTTTTTATTCAAAGTTCGGGTTTTAATTGATTTTATTCATTCAATCTTGATTTTGATTTGATTATGAAAATGGTTGGCTAAAAACCTTGTGATTCTGGGGAGAATAGTTGATGATTGAGGCTTAAATGATGATAGACTGAACTCATTTAACCATTTGGACCCTGAGAGTTGAGATTTAACTTTGCGACAACAGGAAAATTGACCTGTTCTATAGAAAATCGTCCGATTTATTCAAGAACAGCACGATTTATTTCTCTATCGATCTTTAATTGATTTATTCTTTAACCAAAGTTAATCCTTGCCTAAATCCTAGCCTTGCTTAACCTTTTTAACATCTATTTAAGTGTGTGAAGAGACTCTATCATTGATTCTACATTTAATAGATTAAGATTACAAGATTTGGGTAAAAGAGAGACTCAACATCCTTTATTAAGGTTTAAGTGTGCTTTCCATCTTTACCTTTGAGAGTCATATCCTGGGGTTTTGGGTGATTAGTTTGAGCATAATTCTTATCCTTAGACCTTTCTATATTGCAACCTCAACAAACTTTATAGAGAGAGCCTTTGGATTAGATATATAGGTTTTGGAACTTCACCGTACGATACCTACCTTTGAAACACATAACCTTGGCAACATCAACTCTGTCCTTTGATCTTTAAAAGTGTCTTGAATTGAAAGCCGCAGTCGGATACTTGAATCCATGGAATCATTTGTCTCCTTTATTAATCACAAAAGCTTTTGCACTTTGTCAGATAATTGAAATCGATTCTATTCTCACCAAATCCCTGAGTTCGACTCTGGAATTTCTTGTCTTACTACAACTGATCCGTACACTGTGGGTTCGCTTTTGCTTAAGTTCTAGATATAAATTTAAGACTTTGACGCACACACTTTTGAGCGAACACTAAGTAAGTCCAAGGGACTTACCTGAATCAAGGTAACTCAAATCAGCTAAATTGCTCATCTTCCTACACGAAAAGATCTATGCTTTCTCAAACAAGGCATCCCAAATCAGAAACTAACCCGAATGCTGGAAGTCTGCACTTCTAATCTCATTGATCTCTACAAGATCTCCCACATGCTAGGAAGCACTATTCCTAATCTCAAGATCCTCAAGGATCATCTTCAACACCAAACTCAGGGGCTCCCAACCATAAACAACTCTAAGGAAAGGATATGGAAGCAAGAAAGGAAGTGGCTCACTAAAAGACGATAGCTATTGAGGTTTAGGCACGGCCGTGGGTGACAGAAGGTGCAGACGCAGCGGCACGCAACTGAAGCCGCGACCGCGGTGACAAGAGGCCACGGGTGCGGCGTCTGGTGTTAAACCGCGGGGGCGGTTGCTTGCAATCACGGTGCGGTAAAGCGACAAAGGCAAACGTCGAGACTTCCTTCGATAGCAGAACCACACCAGGCTGGTTTAGCGTTCTGATAGCATGGAATATAACAATATTTTAGGCACATATTTTGGTTGTTTTTCCCCTTCTTTTGTGTATATGGATATAAGTTGGAAGCATTTATGAGCACACTCACCTATTATGTTGGTATATAGATCTACACAAGTTTTGTTGTGATTTTAGGTGAATAAAGGCTTGGAATTGAGCATAAATGGAGTATGTAGGAGTGTTTGATCATGTTAGGCATCAAGAGGATGCATTGGAGTAGCTAAGGAAGGAGTATGAGTAGAAAGCTTTGCGAAACAAAGGTTTTTACGAAGATTTTGGGCATTCCACGGTCAAGTACAAGGAACCACGGCCGTGGGTTTGGGAATTAAATTTATTAAGACCGTGGGAATGTATGTCGAGAGCAAGAAAAGCACTCCACGGTGTCTTCCACGGGCGTGGAATTATGTTCTTGGCTGTGATTCTTCTAACGGCTGCCATGTGTCATATTTGCCACGTCAGCAGCGGTTATGGGCTTTTCGTAACCCTATTTTCTCCTATAAGAAGGCTGAAAGAAGAGAGAAAGCACACACCACGCTAGAGAGAATTTGAGATCATTGCGGAAGATCTTATTGCGAGAAGATTTTTGAAGGAAGATTTGGAGAAGTACGCACTTGGAGATTGCGTAATTGGAAGATCTTAGGGTTTCACTTTGAAGGCGGATTGATATCCCGTTCTTCTTTGTTCTTTAAGATTGTGAGAGATTTCTTACTCTATTCTATACTCATTGAATACAAGTACGGGTTTTGAGTTTGATTTAGATTGGTTTTGTGTTTGCTATTGAGTTTTCAAGGTTTTATCTTTTATTTCTTTCAATCTTGATTATTGATTTGATGACAATAATTGTTGGCTAAAACCCTTAAGCGATTCTAAGGCGAAGGGTTGATAGTTGTGGCATAGATGATGATAGATTGAACCAAAACAGATTGGACCCTAAGAGTTGCGATAAACCTCGTCGTCGAGGCTTTCAACGGCCTGTTCTAGAGTTCCACAGTTGTGGTTCTTCATGATCTAGCCGTGGTTTTCCCCTGTTTGATGTTCTTCGCTTTTGCTTTGATCCAAAGTTAAGGATTTGCTTTAACCTAGCCTTGGCTTACGTTTTCTAGGTAGTAGTGAGAATCAATATCCTCTACTTTGGTTTCGAGTGTCACAACCTTAACCTTTTTGACTTATCTTTGGTTCCCTTGGGTTTGGGCATGGGTATTTGAGAGTTTAATCTTATCCTTCGATTCTCTCTATAACGAGACTCAACATCCTTTATTGAGAGAGCCTTTGGGTGAGACTTATGGGTTTGGAAATTCACCTTACAATACCCTACCTTAGATTTATACCTTTGCAATCCCGACTCTGTCCTTGTATCTTTAGAACATCTTGAATTGATTGCCACAATTGGTTATCTGAATCTTTAGAAGCGTTGTTTTCCTAATTTTCTTTATAAAAGCTTTTTATCTTGCCCGACAATTTACAAACTGAATTTGATCCCCCAAATCCCTGTGTTCGATACTCTGGAATTCTTGCTTTACTATACCGATCCGTACATTGCGGGTTTGCTTTGTTTGATTTCAGTTTTTATAAATTTAAGACTTAGTGACGCACACTTTCGAGCGAACAAGTTTTTGGCACCGTTTCCGGGGATTTGGTTTAGGCCAAATTCGGTTTTCGGTTGTCGGGCTTGGGAGCTTTTGCTCTTATTATTTGATCTATCTACCTTAGTGATTTTGCAGATTTCTCTTTAGGTATATGCGAAGGTCTAAATCCTCGAAAGACCTCGTTTTTTTGATCCTGAACCGGAGAAAACTCTCAAAAAACGGTTAAGGGGGAAAAAGATGTCTGAACACAATGAAAAGAGTCTTCAAGAGGAGTTGGATGAAACTCAAGCTCTTCTTAATACAAGTGAAAGAAGACGTATTGAGGGACAAGCTATAGCTCGTGTTGATAGAGAGCGAATGCAAATTCAAATGGATGAAATTAGGGCGATGGTTTTACAATCAAAATTAGATAAAGGCGCCAAGAGTAAGAAAGATGAATCATCCGATGACGATTCTATGCCCAAGCTGGAGGAAATACCACCATTTGATCCTCGTGTCTATGTCGATCCTTGCGTTCATGTTAGAAATACGAGAGCTGCTAATGTCGTGGCTGAACCACGAACTATTGGGCAACGTATGGATCCGATTCAACAGCCGCACCGTTTAGGTGTGAATCTTGGAGATCTAGATGAGCATGACTATGGGTTTCTCCCTCAAGTCATTACTATGATCCGCCAAAGTTAGTTTGGTGGAATGAAAGCTGAATCTCCGCATCAACATTTGCAGAGTTATGAGATTTTTATGGAGACTTTGAAGCCTCCAAGAGCTGTCAACAACAACTACAAGTTGAGACCGTTATTCTTCTCTTTGAAGGACAAAGCCTTAGCTCGGTATCAAGCTCTTCCAACTGGAAGATTTAATACATGGGAGGAGTTGACTTCGGAGTTCCTCACCAAGTTCTTTCCGCCATCCAAAACAGCGGAGTTGAGAGGTAAAATAAATGCCTTTGCTATGAAACCTAATGAAAGTTTGTTTAAATCTTGGGAATGTTTTCAAGATCTTCTATTGGATTGCCCGCACCCTGGCATTTCAAAACTCGAATTATTGGAGATTTACTACAAGGGATTGGATGTGGAAACGCAATTCAAACTTCAATCCCTTTTTTGTGGATCTTTTATGGATATGAGAGAAGATGATGCTTGGGATTTTATTGAGAAGCAAGCTCTAGTGATTGAGAAGTATTCCCATAGGAACGCTGATATTTTGGGAATCAGATTCCGGAGAGTCAGGAGCAAGATTGAATCCAGCAGCCCAAACTCAAATTTTCTCCCTCAACAATGAAATTAAGGAGCTGAAAGAAGTTTTGAAATCTAACATTCAATCGAAAAAAGAGCAGGATGTTGGCTATATAGGAAGGGAGAAAAATCAAGGGAATAGGAATAACAACCGGAAAAATAATTGGAACAACAACAATAGGAACTTCAACAACAATTGGAGATCCAACCAACAAAATCCCGGTAATCCTTATTCTCATGCTGAAAATGCACTAACATCTCCTTCTTCTTCTACTCCTTTGAAAAGTCAGGAACAAACTTTAAATAATTCAAACCAACCGGAGAAGGACAAATTTGATGCGATGATGGAAACGATCTTGGGGAAGATACAAGGAATGGAGAGTCACATTACTTCGATTTCTAAAGCACAAAAAGCTTTGGAAAATCAAGTATTCAGCAAGGCCGGAGAAGTTCCTAGAGATCAAGGGAAGCTTCCCGGAAAAACGGAGGACAACCCGAAAGGGAGGATGATGGAAATTACAACAAGAAGTGGTGTAACAACCACCGACCCGCAGCCCACATTTTTTGAGGTTCCCGTTGAGAAGGAGAAAGAGAAGGAGAAGGAGAAAGAGAAGGAGAAGGAGAAGGAAGATGTCTATGTTCGTCCTCCAGCTTATAAACCTCCTTTGCCGTTCCCGTAATCTAGAGCGAGAGCGCGTCTAGACAAGCATTTCGGTAAGTTTGTTGATCTCATGAATAAACTGCACATTAACATACCTTTTCTTGATGCGATTTTAGGTATGCCCGCCTATGGGAAGTTCTTGAAAGAGATTCTCTCTAACAAGAGGAAGCTTGAAGACTTTGGTGAATTAAGATGAGTTCGGAGTATTCGGAACTCATTAAAACGATGACGGAAAAGATGCCCCCAAAGCTACGAGATCCGGGGTCATTTTGAATACCAATAGGAGTGGGAGAAGTCACATATGATGCACTTTGTGACTTGGGAGAAAGTGTAAGCATCATTTCACTTGCTTTGTGTGAGAAAGTCGGTTTAACTGAACCTAAACCGGTGAAGATGACGTTGTATATGGCGGATCGATCCATTACTCGACCCGTTAGAATCATTGAAGACGTCCCAATTAAGCTTGGTAAATTCTATATTCCTATAGACTTTGTTGTGTTTGACATTCCTGAAGATTGTCCGGTCCCGATCATACTTAGGAGACCTTTTCTTGCAACTTTCAGCTGTATGGTTGATTGCAAGAACGCTAGATTAGCCTTCAACGTTGGAGAAGAGAAAGTTGAATATGTTGTCTCAACTTTGACAAAAGAACCAGCACTTGGAGAGGATATGTTTAACATATATGATGAAGAGGTATCTAGAGAGGAAGTGAGTTCGATCTTGTTCAAATATCCGTTACAAAAGGTTATAACTACGAGCATCATGGAAAAGCGAGCGGAAGAGGACTGTAACGTTGAGATTGAGGCTTTCGAAGAGTTAGAATAAGTGCAAGTTTAAGAATTCGAAAAATTGTATGATGGTTCGGAAAACACCAAAAATCACGGTCAGTCGGTGTTTTCCACGGGCGTGGTTTCACCAATTCCACCCGTGGAAAAGTATGCCGAGAGCAACCACTTGAATGACAGACAAAATCACGGCAAAAAATGCACTTTCCACGGCCGTGGAAGTAATAGTGACACCGTGGAACTTGAAAATGCTGAGGAAAATTTTGTTCTTTCTACAAACATTCTTGCTTCTTCTTCCACCACTTCCACACCCTTGGATACATCCAAGGAGACTTCGGACAGCCCTCACAACACTCAAAAGTCATCTACAACCTTGGAATTGAAGCCACTTCTCGCACATCTAAGGTACGCTTTTCTTGGATCTAACTCTACGTTTCCTGTTATAGTTAGTTCTAGCTTTAGTGAAGATGAACATGATAGACTTATGATTATTTTGATGAAACATAGGAAAGCTTTAGGCTACACCATAGAGGATCTTGTAGGAACTAAACCATCTTTATGTATGCAGAAGATACTAATGGAAGAGGATTATAAGCCTTCATGTCAACCTCAACGACGGTTAAACCTGATCATGAAAGAGGTCGTGAAGAAGGAGATCCTTAAATTGCTTGATGTAGGTATCATATTCCCGATTTCCGATAGCAAGTGGGTGAGTCCTGTTCAAGTTGTCCCAAAGAAGGGAGAAATGACCGTTGTGGCTAACAAGAACAACGAATTTTAAACTCCACCTTGATTATATAGTTGTACAGGTGTTGATAATAGAAGACTTAAACACAAATGAAGTAGTTTTATACACTAACAATTTATTGACTATATATCGAGTTGCTTGGTTTGGTTTGGTGGTTTGTATTGAATAAATGTAGATTTTGAAAGACACTTCAAAGGACATTGGAAGACCTTGAAATCGGATGCAAGGAAAGAAAAGGAGTTTAGAGTGTTTAAAAGACGGAGGCCTTGAAATTCATTTTAAGGGAACAAAAAAGTCAAGGCTGCACGCTAAAGGAATTCAAATCACTAAAGGAGATCTTCTAGGAAAGATTTGCTCAACAAGAAGATATGATTGAACGAAGATCTCAACCGGCCAATAAAGATCTTACAAAGATCCTCAACCGAAAGCACGAGAGATCAACGTGTTCTCAAGAGATGAAGATCCACAACGTCTATATCATCTCAACCAAGAAGCGATCTTCATGGAGAAGAAGAATCGTCTTCAAATGGCCATCTTTCCAACGGCTAGAAGACCTCTCCATAGAAGGCTATAAATGAAGATGGCGATTGAAGAACAAGTACAAGAGCATACACAGAAACATCAATAGTCTTCAAGCGATCCAAAACATCTTCATTCGATCAAATAGTTTTTCTTTCTCTCTTTCTCTAAAAATCTTTATTCCCTAAAGAGAGATAAAACTCGAGAGCTCCATTAGTATATCTAAAGAGTGTTATACTTGAGTGTGTGTTACTCTGCGAAGTAACTAGGCTATTATAGCAAGGTGAAGAGTTGGAGCTAGATCGTAGCATTGGCTACTGTTCGCTCCAAATGGTGTGTGCAAGCTTTAAATTTATAACCCAAGAAGTATGCTTAAAACAAGGATGCGAACAAGCAGTGTACGGATCAATTGTAATAAAAACCAAGAATTCCAGGGGTCGATCACAAGGACTTAGGTGAAACAAAGCAAGTATAGGTTGTCAATATTGCAACTAACCATAAAAGCGATTAAAGCAATCAAAGAGATGATAATAAGGTCAATTAAGGGGAATTTGCAAATTCTAGGGATTAAAGCATCCAGTTGTGGTTCCAACTCAAGGTCTCAAGATAAGTGGACAAAGCTGAGGTTTTACAAAGGGAAGGTGTTACTAAAGTGGAATAGATCACCGGGTAAGTCTCACTACTCACAATCCCAAACCAAAGAACCTATTACCGGGTAAGTCTCAAGGTACTAAGGAAAGGAACTATATTCTCAAACCTAAACCAACTAAGGGAATAGAATCAACCTTTACCAGGTAAGTCTCAAGCTAACTCTCAAAGATGGAATAAAAACACACTCAAACCCCAATAAAGGATAAACCTTTATTACCTACACTTATGATCATGGGTAAACAAACAAAGGAATCACCGGGTAAGTCTCATCCTAGGCTTGCATTGAACCAGGAAATGTGTAATAAGAATAGGATTTGGCAAACTCTAACACTTAACTCTCAGTTTCAGATCAGAAAGGGTCACCTCGGTCAGTCAAATTCCACCCCGGCCGAGATGTTCATCGACTGAACGAGATGTTCTAGGGTTAAGGATAAAGACTCGAGCTTTCAGGGTCCTACTGGTATTTAAGATTATTCTATCATTGTTTTTCCCACAACTTTCAGCCAATCACCCTAGAATCGCACAAAGAAATTAGCCACTCATCATCATGAAAGCAATAATCAAATATACGGGAAGGGAATGAATATTTGAACACAAAAACCTTAAGAACAAGGCTTCGATAACTGAATCAAATATCAAACAAATCAGCATTCCTTGGATAACAAATCCAACAAGAAAATCAAACAAAGGGAATCTAAGAAAATCTTACAAATCCCTTCACAAAAGCTATAATAAGATATGAACTTCCTTCCTTCAATCTTCCTTCAACCTTCCAAAAAATCCTTCCTAACTGCAGCTTCTTCAATCCCCAAGTACTGCGATGGTAGCGGGTTGCTAAATTTGTGGAAAATCCAGCCCTTTATATAAGAGAATTATCTTCCAAAGATAATAATGTAACTACCCGTTTATTGGGCGCGTTTTCGATATTTATTTTCCATATTTTGTTAAATATCTTAATGACCTTGATATATTTTCCGAGTATTTTCATGTCATAATTTGAATTTTTCGAGTTTTGATATATATATATATATATATATATATATATATATATTATCCGTATTTATACCATTAAATTATTATCAAGAATACATTTTTCGGGAGCAATTTATATGTCAAAAACTATATTTATTATAGGTATATATTTTCAGTATATTTATATTTTTGGTTTAATTTCGGAAGGGTCGGAAAGTCATTCCAACTCGGAAATCCCGTGCCAAACGTTGAAAACAAGTCTACCCTTTTTATTAATTCTTCTTCAATTTCTATTTCCCTTTCCCTTTTTTTTCTTTCCCTCTATTTCTTTCTCTCTCTCCTCTGGCTGATAAGCGTCTCTCCCGACACTGCATCACCCTCACTTGTCTGCACATCCGACCTCTCGATCTCCTGGATGCCCGACCCCTCGCTCCTCCCGTCTTCTGCAGTGACCTCTCGGCCTCCGTTTTCTTCTGTCCCAATTTCTCAATTCTCTCCCTCTGTTGCTTCTCAAAGCAGCAACTCGTTTCTTCCCCTCCTGGTGACAACCGATCGCGTGCCCAAGGCCCATTGCAAATGTTGATCGATTGAAGAGAGGGCACCACAAGTGTTGATCGAAGGAGAGCTGCCTCCCCCGCCATTGCCTCGATCGATTGGAGCCACAACAGTGCAACCGCCGCAACCCTTTTTTTCCCCTTCGTTGTCCGCCTGTTGCCAAGGAAGGGCCACCGCCGCCGGAAATCGGGCCGCCCTGCTGCCGCTGCCACGCCGCCTCTGTCGCCAAGGAGCCCAGCAGCCTCCGGAGAGCCGCCGATTCGCCGGGACAGGGACCGAATCGACATCCCTGAAGCCGTCGGTTCTCTCCTTTCACCTGCTCGCTTCTGTCGCAAGGAGGGGCAGCCGCTTCCGCCGGAGTCTGGGCCGCCTTATTGCCGTAGCGCCGACGCTCCTCTTCCTCCGCCTGCTGAGCCGCCAGGGCTCCTGCTCCCATCCTGCGCCACCGGCGGTCTCTTTCTTCCTTCCCCTCTGCGAGACCCACGTACGAAAGGTTGAAGAAGGGTTTATTTTTTTTTGTTTTATTATTTTGGCCCCAGAATTTTGGTATATTTACAAATAGTGCCCATGTTTTGTATTTGCAGATTAGACCCACTCTTTTGGAAGTGCATTTAATGCCCCTGCTGATTTGTATAATTATAGTTTTGACCCTATGTTTTGAAATGTGCAGTTTTGCCCTTGTTGAATAAATCATAGATTTGGCATAAAGCTTATTTTGGAAATTGGTCGAGTTTCTTGAGTACCATATTGTGCCGAGAAAGTTGATTAAGGATTTTAACTCATCTTAATTTATATAATCGTATATTTTGTCCCGGAGAATATTCTTATTGTTTTAACCTTGGATTTTAACTACGGGATTTTAAAGTTGACGTTTAAAAAACGAGTTTTTACCTTTGAGTTATATATTATATAGATTTAAAATCAAATTTAGCATATAAGCTAAATTTCCTTAGCTTTGGTTTTAGGCCCGGAAGCGCCCGGTAAAGACCAACGAATCCAATCTCGACGTCCGTAGATCATCTTCACCCTTGGATCGTGTGTGAGTACCCCCTTCCTCGATTTGGTTATGTTTAGTGGTAGAATCATGCTAGGTTGGATCTAGCATAACTTAGGGAAAATGCCAAGTAGTGGCTTGGAACCTTAGGTGCGTATTTGAGGATGGTTTGAACGTTTAAAGGATTGAGGTGTGTATGATTATCATGTGAGCTTTGTTGAGATTGTGGAGTTAGGATGGAAGTATCCTAGCATGTTGTTGTAGTTGTATTTGTGAGGTTTGTGAGGTTGGGGATTGTGAGTTTATGGTTGTGAGATTCGAGACTAGGTACGTTTATCCTAGTATATGATATGGGTTATGATCTTGCGAGATCATCGGGTCTAGAAGTCTAAGGACTTCTAGCTTATGAGAGTGTTATTGATATGTGTTTCGTTTTGATCAGGATTTAGTTAGATTCCTACGGGAAGTTGAGATCGTCATTTGTTAGCTTTGAGATGAGGTAAGTCCTCGGACTTACTTAGCCGCTTCTATGCCTTATTTGGATGTATATGGTGGTGTGTGTTTACCGCTTTTAAGCATGAAAATGGATTAGGATTTACTTGACCTTATTTATTGGCCCATTGTTACTACTATTATTATCGGGCGGTGACATCACCGCTCAGTTTCCCGAGGGAGACTGGGGGGATCTCTGCGACCAGGCCATACACAGTATACGGGCGGGCTTCTTCATCACTCCCTCAGGGTATACGGGTTGGGCGCCGCCACACTCCTGTTGGTTACACGGGGACAGAGGCGAGAGTTATAAGACTCTCGTGTCACACTTGAACGAATGAATTAGATATGGAATAACCTAAAAGGATAATAAGTAACGGATGTGTATGTTTATGAGCATGTTGTGTGTTTGTGTTCCTATGTGTGTTTGTGCCATATTATTCTTATAATGCCTAGAATGTGAGCTAACAGTTTTATACCGATTGTTGTAGTTGATGTGCAGGATAGGATGTGGCCGAGTGATCCGGAGGAGTGGGCAGCCAGGGTTCCGTACATCTTAGGTTGTTTTGGGTTTTGGAGTCTTTGTGTTGTTGTTATTGTATATTATGTTGATGTTGTTGTAAGGACGGCTGAAGTCTTTTCTTTCTTTTATTTTCGGGTTTCATAACATTGCATAAAAATGTATTTCAGTTTTGGCCTTTATTTGTGCCTTGTTGCAAGATCCGGTGAAATTGTTGTCAGGCTAAGGGTCGGGACCCATTGTGAGGTCTCGCCCGTAGCATCCCGATATCCCGCGGATTTGGGGTGTTACAAAAGTGGTATCAGAGCCCTAGGTTGACAACAATGGCACTCGCAATCTTCTAAAGGCCGAATAAAAATAAACAGAACCCTCAAGGGTTCTGAGTTTTAAAGAAATGGATTTCGTTTTCGAATTATGTGCATGAGTCAGTTGGGGTAGAATGTACGGGTCCACCACTTCCTCCGCGGATCTCGGCGACGTAGTTATTGATTATTATATTATGTATATATATGTAGATATGTATATGTGGACTTAGGATGTTTTGGACTATATTTGTATATTGATTTGTAAATTGTTTATGGACTGATTATGTTTATAGTAGTAGCATGATATTTATATCTTTATATATATATATAAACATATGGTATGCTAATATCATATTAGTGATAGTGGACCTTATAGCTAAGATGATAGAACAAATAAAAGAGAACCTCGTGTCGACTGAAGTAAAACCAAGATGTAGACTATACCAATATAAAGCGACATGAAGACATGAGGGTGGTATCAAGGGAACATTGAAGAAGCATCAATAAGGCAACTAAAGACAATGAACGCAAGATTTTTCCAAGTGCGGTGTCGATGAACTAAAGATGCAAGTCAAGTAAAGAAGACTACATTCTCGCTCGAGAATAAAAGTGGCGTTTTAAGTAAGACGGGTTTTCAATAGGAGCTCCGAAGTATGGGAGTCAAGATGAAAAGAGTGGTCCAAGAATTTGGAAAGATTGATGAGAACCGAAAGTTAAGCTTACGGAGGTACCAGAGGGTGTAGTGACGATCTTTGCGAGATTCTAAGCGGGCGATTTATTCAGAAGTTTGAGAGTTACGAGGAGGATCACATGGTGAAAATTTACATAGTGGAATTTCCGTGGGAGTCAATCAATTTCCGTCATGGTGAGGAGACTGATCAACGCTAAGAAGCAGGAAGTGTGTGAGCATGATGATCTTCAGAAGATGGAAGAGGAAATAAAGAGCTGGATCAAAGAACTTAACTTATTAACCAAGAAGGATGCGAGTTGAGGCTAATTAATGTCAGAATATTTGAGGAGTGCATTTTGCAAAACATTATGAAGAGCGGTTAAACCTATAAAGGTGGGACATATGAGACGAGAGAGTTGGGTAGGTATGGTTATCTTACGGAAGCGGAAGGAAGAGAGGAGTGTAGAAAGAGATAACGGAGTTGAAGCAATGTAAAATGAGCTAGGGAATGAAGACAAGGTACCCCGAGAGGGTATCCTTTCAGGAGTATGGTAGCATGGATGTATGGTAGGAGGGTAAGTCATCAAGTTCGAAGAAGGTCAGATACATGTTAATCGGTGACAACTGAGAACGCACAAGTGCGGGTTGTCTATTGATGTGTGTAGATGAGAAGAGTAAACAAGACTATGGAAACATATAGGATCGGGAACAAGAGCTTGAAGTATTCGTGGTGGATCAATGTCAATAGTAAGGAGATACATCCATGGACGTGCAATTGTCTTAAATCAAATAATGTTGAACGAGTTCAAGTAAGTAGTTATAACAAGACCTCCAAGGAGGAGTTTGTAACGACATTACACGACCTTCTTAGGTCATGGGATTTACATATGGAGGAACGCCACGGGTTACAACTTTTAAGGTTTGATCATGGTAAGGGGAGCTAGTGGATCAAACGTAAGATGAGACTTCCATTGTAGTTGTACATAGAATACCGATAAATACATAAGATGACCAACAATAGGAAGGGAAGACTGAAGTTTTGAAGTTTGAAGTCAATGTGAGATGTACAAGAAGAACATGAAAGATTGAGGATAGAACCTCTACGGTCGATTGGACGTTACATAAGGAAAAGGAGTAAGTTCTACACCTACTCGAAGGAATGATGCAAGCTTTGGTAGAATACGAAGAAGATAATACTAATATATTAAGGTGTGACTAAGTCCTGCAGTTAGGACCTTCACGACTTCACATAAGAGTGAAACCTTAAAAAGATTATTAGAACAAGTCTCCCGAGTTCTGGAGATGAAGGATCTTTGAAAGAGGACGGTGAACAATGTAGCTAAAGAAGTATTAAACCACGTGTTCGATGCACGTCACCTCAACAGATCAGGGTGGACCACTTGACAAATGTTAAAACAAGATTGTGTCGATATCTTACGATATGTGACGGGAGAAGAAAAGCAGGAACCTGAGATAGAACGGATTCCAATGCATCGGGAGGTGGATTTACCATTAAGATGGTTTGAAGTTCACGTTGGAAGTGTATCTGGAATTCTTTATTTGAAGTTATTATAGAGGACACCAGCCTGCGAAGAGAGAAACGACTATGTCCATTTATACATCGATTACAGTGAGCTGAACAAAATAACAATAAAGAACAAGTATCCCTTACCACATATAAATGATCTACTCGACCGTTTGCAAGGGGCGGTAGTCTCCTCTAAGGAAGATATAAGGTCTGATTGCTACCAATTGAGAATTCGAGACTCGGACATTGCAAATACGGCATTCCGGACAACTATGGTCACTACGAGTTTTAGTGATTCCATATGGGCTCACTAATGCCTGGATAAGATATTTGGATCTACTTTGAAAGAAGAGAAAAAGTTGTATGACAAGTTGTCTCGGGATAGCAAACCCCGAAAGATGTGAAGGAAATTACAAGTTTTCTTAGATGCGCCGAGCTTTACCAGATCTGTGAAGGGAAGAGTTGTATAACACCAGTTATGGTAACCTACTACGGATGACGATGAAGTATTGAATGGGACAGATTTGATAATAGAGTTTTGGGAGTAAAGAGAATATTTATTGGTACAACTGTTTTGAATTGTTTTGAGGAATAATGGGTTTGAAGTGTAGAAGTGATTCTTCAAGACAAGGTCTTGATCGAGTATTGCAAAGCGATGTAAAAGTAATAGCATATGTGTCTTATTAATAGAAGTAGTATGGAGTAAAGTGCTTTCTTCATTACTTGGAACTTGCAACAAGCATTGAGGAAATGTAACATCAGGTTCGGTTTGACAAGAACTAAAGTCAACGGTGTAAGTTGGAAGTTCGATCTTCTCTATTAGGGACAAGCAAAGAAGAACCATAATGGAAGAGATGTATTGAGAAAGACCCGAAAAAGGAAGTTGAGTTCCGATATATCGGACCTTTTTGAGTGCATAGCGTGAGTTGGAGAAGTGACTTACAAGGGCGCGTTACCACCAAGAGTAGAGGGTGTTCACCCGGGATTCATGTGCATCAATTGAGGGAGTGCATACATGACTCGAGACATGTAGTCCGTTGTGATGATCTAGTCTAGACGAGGAGCCGATGAGGCTAACTGAAAGACGTAGGATAGTATCTTTGGTCGAGTTTTACGCAGGTTTAGCGACATCTATAGGACCGTCGGGTTAGTCCCGATGTCTTTCATTGGTTGTGCTTATGTGATTTGTGACGTGCTTTTCCTTTGTGTGTACCTTGTGAGTCGTGATGTGTTTGTGCGAGTAGACTTGGGATTAGAGGACCATAGTTGCCACATTATAGTGTTCCGAGCAGTTATCGAGACAAGTTCGTTTGAGAGTTTCACGTTTAGCAAGTTTTGGGACGAAACTTATTTTTTAGGGGGATCTAATGTAACTACCCGTTTATTGGGCGCGTTTTCGATATTTATTTTCCATATTTTGTTAAATATCTTAATGACCTTGATATATTTTCCGAGTATTTTCATGTCATAATTTGAATTTTTCGAGTTTTGATATATATATATATATATATATATATATATATTATCCGTATTTATACCATTAAATTATTATCAAGAATACATTTTTCGGAGCAATTTATATGTCAAAAACTATATTTATTATAGGTATATATTTTCAGTATATTTATATTTTTGGTTTAATTTCGGAAGGGTCGGAAAGTCATTCCAACTCGGAAATCCCGTGCGAAACGTTGAAAACAAGTCTACCCTTTTTATTAATTCTTCTTCAATTTCTATTTCCCTTTCCCTTTTTTTTCTTTCCCTCTATTTCTTTCTCTCTCTCCTCTAGCTGATAAGCGTCTCTCCCGACGCTACATCACCCTCACTTGTCTGCACATCCGACCTCTCGATCTCCTGGATGCCCGACCCCTCGCTCCTCCCGTCTTCTGCAGTGACCTCTCGGCCTCCGTTTTCTTCTGTCCCAATTTCTCAATTCTCTCCCTCTGTTGCTTCTCAAAGCAGCAACTCGTTTCTTCCCCTCCTGGTGACAACCGATCGCGTGCCCAAGGCCCATTGCAAATGTTGATCGATTGAAGAGAGGGTACCACAAGTGTTGATCGAAGGAGAGCTGCCTCCCCCGCCATTGCCTCGATCGATTGGAGCCACAGCAGTGCAACCGCCGCAACCCTTTTTTTTCCCTTCGTTGTCCGCCTGTTGCCAAGGAAGGGCCACCGCCGCCGGAAATCGGGCCGCCCTGTTGCCGCTGCCACGCCGCCTCTGTCGCCTAGGAGCCCAGCAGCCTCCGGAGAGCCGCCGATTCGCCGGGACAGGGACCGAATCGACAACCCTGAAGCCGTCGGTTCTCTCCTTTCACCTGCTCGCTTCTGTCGCAAGGAGGGGCAGCCGCTTCCGCCGGAGTCTGGGCCGCCTTATTGCCGTAGCGCCGATGCTCCTCTTCCTCCGCCTGCTGAGCCGCCAGGGCTCCTGCTCCCATCCTGTGCCGCCGGCGGTCTCTTTCTTCCTTCCCCTCTGCGAGACCCACGTACGAAAGGTTGAAGAAGGGTTTATTTTTTTTTGTTTTATTATTTTGGCCCCAGAATTTTGGTATATTTACAAATAGTGCCCATGTTTTGTATTTGCAGATTAGACCCACTCTTTTGGAAGTGCATTTAATGCCCCTGCTGATTTGTATAATTATAGTTTTGACCCTATGTTTTGAAATGTGCAGTTTTGCCCTTGTTGAATAAATCATAGATTTGACATAAAGCTTATTTTGGAAATTGGTCGAGTTTCTTGAGTACCATATTGTGCCGGGAAAGTTGATTAAGGATTTTAACTCATCTTAATTTATATAATCGTATATTTTGTCCCGGACAATATTCTTATTGTTTTAACCTTGGATTTTAACTACGGGATTTTAAAGTTGACGTTTGAAAAACGAGTTTTTACCTTTGAGTTATATATTATATAGATTTAAAATCAAATTTAGCATATAAGCTAAATTTCCTTAGCTTTGGTTTTAGGCCCGGAAGCGTCCGGTAAAGACCAACGAATCCAATCTCGACGTCCGTAGATCATCTTCACCCTTGGATCGTGTGTGAGTACCCCCTTCCTCGATTTGGTTATGTTTAGTGGTAGAATCATGCTAGGTTGGATCTAGCATAACTTAGAGAAAATGCCAAGTAGTGGCTTGGAACCTTAGGTGCGTATTTGAGGATGGTTTGAACGTTTAAAGGATTGAGGTGTGTATGATTATCATGTGAGCTTTGTTGAGATTGTGGAGTTAGGATGGAAGTATCCTAGCATGTTGTTGTAGTTGTATTTGTGAGGTTTGTGAGGTTGGGGATTGTGAGTTTATGGTTGTGAGATAAGAGACTAGGTATGTTTATCCTAGTATATGATATGGGTTATGATCTTGCGAGATCATCGGGTCTAGAAGTCTAAGGACTTCTAGCTTATGAGAGTGTTATTGATATGTGTTTCGTTTTGATCAGGATTTGGTTAGATTCCTACGGGAAGTTGAGATCGTCATTTGTTAGCTTTGAGATGAGGTAAGTCCTCGGACTTACTTAGCCGCTTCTATGCCTTATTTGGATGTATATGGTGGTTTGTGTTTACCGCTTTTAAGCATGAAAATGGATTAGGATTTACTTGACCTTATTTATTGGCCCATTGTTACTACTATTATTATCGGGCGGTGACATCACCGCTCAGTTTCCCGAGGGAGACTGGGGGGATCTCTGCGAGCAGGCCATACACGGTATACGGGCGGGCTTCTTCATCACTCCCTCAGGGTATACGGGTTGGGCGCCGCCACACTCCTGTTGGTTACACGGGGACAGAGGCGAGAGTTATAAGACTCTCGTGTCACACTTGAACGAATTAATTAGACATGGAATAACCTAAAAGGATAATAAGTAACGGATGTGTATGTTTATGAGCATGTTGTGTGTTTGTGTTCCTATGTGTGTTTGTGCCATATTATTCTTATAATGCCTAGAATGTGAGCTAACGGTTTTATACCGATTGTTGTAGTTGATGTGCAGGATAGGATGTGGCCGAGTGATCCGGAGGAGTGGGCAGCCGGGGTTCCGTATATCTTAGGTTGTTTTGGGTTTTGGAGTCTTTGTGTTGTTGTTATTGTATATTATGTTGATGTTGTTGTAAGGACGGCTGAAGTCTTTTCTTTCTTTTATTTTCGGGTTTCATAACATTGCATAAAAATGTATTTCAGTTTTGGCCTTTATTTGTGCCTTGTTGCAAGATCCGGTGAAATTGTTGTCAGGCTAAGGGTCGGGACCCATTGTGAGGTCTCGCCCGTAGCATCCCGATATCCCGCGGATTTGGGGTGTTACAAATAATATCTTAAAAAGATAATTTTCTAATAAAATATATTCATATATCTAAAATAGATCTTTAAAATATATGATCTTCCTTCCAGAAATCCAGCCCAAAAATATAAGATCTCTCTTTCCAAAAATAAAAGATCTCAGCCAAATAAAATATATCTTGCCGCGTCCAGGATATTCGCCTCGGTCGGGGCGCTCCTCAAGATCACCTCGGTCGAGGTGACACTGTAGCTGACCGAAGTGAATCTCAACTGAAGGTGAAATCTCTCAAATCTGGTCTAAAGTAAATCTTCTTTGTTAATTCCAAGCTTCCTGGGTTCTTCCTTAAGATCCTGAATGTAGCTCCAATGATTCTTTCGCTCCTTCAGCTCCATTTTGATGCAAAACGTGCCATTTTACCTACGATTACAACGAAACTTGGTGTGGACCTCGATTCCCATAAAGGTAGATGAAATGATAATATAATCACATAATATACATTCAAACATGCAGATTATTGAGGATAAAACGTCTAAACAGGTCCCAAAATATAGACTATAATTCATGCTATCAGAATACCCCATACTTGTTCCTTGCTTGTCTCCAAACAAGTTCCAAATCTTAGACACATGATAGAATGGATTATAGGTCATAAAGATCAATGAAAAGTATTTCAAAACATTTTTGGTGGTGTGCTCCGCTCATAGAGAATGCTTCATGGAATTTAAAATCAAAACATGCTCAAAACATTTTATAAATATAAGGAAGTTGTTCATCTTTGCATAAAATCATAAAATGCATAATAAATTATTATTATCGAAATTAATCATGTATAATCCAGTTTAAACCACCAAGTCAATCAACAAGCTCGAGGTCTCAAGGGCTTCCAAAAGAAGGTCAAGAAACGTATGAGGGTGGGATGTATATAGGAAATGTGGTGCTAGAATCCGGGAAAAGGATCTTACTTCACTTGCTTTTGAACTTCAACATCTTCCACCAATAAGCTTTGCTTATTTTTACCCTTTTTTACTGTACTTTTTGGGATGCATGGACAAATGTGCACAATAACCGAAGCCTAGGAGATCAGCAGTCATCAATTTCTTGAGATGCATCAAACCCTTGATGCACATACCATGACCCGTTAGGAATATCGCTCAATCCGACTTTGGCAAGACACAAACACCCGGCTTTGTGAATGGTGCCGAGTTACTCATCATCATGATTGACTTCTCCAAACCTATTTGTTTCTTTCTAACTTTCAGCCAACATCTCAACTTTTCTTTCACTTGCGTGCTTCCGAATTCCTGGATAGGTGAAGGAAGGCAAATATGTATATGAGGGGCTAAAGCATGATCAAGAAGAAGAAGAGAAGAGAATGAATTGCCTTAATCATCGCAGGAAGAAAGTGAGAGAACTCATCATGTGGTGTCAACCTTCAAATTCAACATAATTTGGATAAAAACAAAGTATTAAACATGCCAAAATCTCAAACAAAGCATTTAGCAACTTAAGCATAACATAAAACCTTTCAAACATATAAATATTTCAAAACCAGTCTGCAAACAAAATCTTCACTAAGGTCATATCCAGATAAGAAGCACAAAAATCATTTCGAAAACTGTCTTCGTTAAACCACCTCGGTCGAGATGTTCTAAGTCAACCGAGGCGCTACACCTCGATTGGTCAGAATCACTTCGGTCGAGGTCATAAAATTTTTTTTTCTTAAACTAGTTTTTGACGTTTTTCTCATTCAAATAACTTGTATGCATGCATGTAATGGCAGATAAACACATGAAGCATAGATAAGACGATGATATCCAAATAGAGTCATACAAGCATACACACAATGTCAAATCATACATCCAAATACCCCATACTTGGGACACATTGTCCCAATGGGTCGAAATACGTCTAAAAGAAGTGTACTCACTGGACATAAGCTGAGCTGCATAATAAATAAATAAAAGAAATCCTTGCAAGCTCTAGTCCTGATCTGCTGGTGGTGGTGGTGGATATGGCATGTATGGATGCTGGGATGGGTCAAAAGGGTAGCCCATAGTGTGCTGGAACTGTATCTCCAACATCCGGCGCTGGTAGTGCTGGCTCTCCCTCATCTCCAACATATCTAAGGATAGAGCGGTGTAAGAGTCGATCATCTGATCCGTCAGCTCATCTATCCGTCTGTGAGCTACGGGATCCCGCTGTCTGCGGACTCTACGCCTAGCAGGACGTGATGGTGGTGCAACTGCCTCCTCCTCAATCTCTTCGTCGTCCAGATCGACGACTGGTACGCAGGGACCTGTTGTATCCGTCCCTGTCTCCATGGCAGCACCGCCATCGTCCTCCTCATCCTCATCCTCCTGCACCTGCGCTACTGCATCTCTAGCGTCCTCAATGTACGGAGTCCATGTAGTGGACCAATACTGAGGATCATAGACAGAAAACTGGGACGACCACCTAATACCCTGAGGGGCAGTCTGCTCCCAAGGCATCACCACATATGGTGTAGTAAGTCCACGAGGAACCAGAATCCTCCTGGTGATCATCTCCTGCAGCCCTAGCGGCTTGGCAGCCACCACTAGTGTACATGCACTCAGATCCAGCCCCATCACTGTAGCTATATGGGTCACTAAGCCGCCGCTGTAACACCCCAAATTCTGAGAACTCGGGGAGCTACTGGTTAGGACCTCACAATGGGTCCCGACCTTAGTTTGACAACAATTTTACTTGGATCATACAACAAGGCACAAATGTATTTAAAATAATTTCAAAACATATTATTTTTAATGTATGAATATACACCTGTGCCAGCCTTACAAAACATATATATAGATACATAACATGCATGTCGTATGGGAGACTCCCCTATCCCCATCTAATGAATACGTGGACCCGGCTGACCATCCATTCCAGATCTCTCTGCAACTGTTTATCTCTACAAATCTACAACACGAATAAAACCGTTAGCTAACATTCTATGCATAAGTATAACGGTAAAAGCACAAACACACAACATACACAATCAACATGCAACACTCAATCCTTTTTATTATCTTTTAATTAGGTGATATGTCATTACTAATGATACTTATTTTGTGACACGAGGGATTCCCAAACCTCGCCCCTGTCCCCGTTTACCAACAAGGAATGGTACTAATGCATATGACCGTCTACCTGACTGGGCTGGTCGCAGGGAACCTCCTAGAATCTCGCAAGAGCTAGGCAGATGATGTCACGACCCGTTATCATACACTTGGGTCAATTACATAAATAATAAAGTCGGCCTAATCCGGTTTCGTTGTTTATCATAACTAACAAACGCCACTCATACACATTACACTCATACAAGAAGCCAGCTAAGTAAGTCCGTGGACTTACCAGAATCAAATCTCGACTCTCTTAATCACCACTCATCGGTAATTGTAGGAATTCAGTAGCCTGTCAAAGGAGGCAAGTGTGTCAGCACACTTTTTAGGTAATTAGAAGTCTAAGACTTCTAAGATAATAGGTCTTAATAGAACGGAATTGATTACAATATTAATTTATGGTAAAATGACTATTTTACCCTTGGTCCCGAAACTTCTAAAAATTTCGTAATTTATGTTTAAACTCTTATTTGAGACTAGCTAACCATATTCTTTTCCCTGGGATGATTTTAGGTAACAACTAGAAAAACTACCCATTTTCTATTTCCCGAAAAGTCACTAAAGTCCAACTACAGCTTCAAATATAAAATTCGAATAATCTTATAAAAATTCCGAAATAATTTCCTAGATCATCTATGATATCCCATCTACTCATAGGAGAAAGAATTTCTTAAAACTGTTGAAGCATCGCTTCTACAAAAATTTCTAAATTTGGTTACAACACTTAACAAGCAGCACACTGTCTTAACTTTGAAAAATCAAAACTCCTAAACTACTCGCTGGATTTATCCCGAATTTTGATATGTTCTACTATAAAATCTTATCTCCAATATATCCAAAATTCAGACGCAAAGGAGATCAAAATGCTATTTAAAACTATCTCACAAAACCGAATTTCAGCACAACTGAAAAACTGCTTACGACTCAATCTTGGAAAAATCATAAATCCCAAACCACTCTCTAGATGCCTCTCAAATTTTAATATGTTCTATAAAAATATGTCAACTATATCATATAAAAAATTCAAGCCCAACAGAGATCAAAAGTCTATTCAAAATTATCTCAGAAAACAGCATCCCATGCTGTTTTTCTCAACTCAGCACATTTATAAAACTGCATAGGAGCCAACTTTGGGCAACCATATCTCCTAAACCATAACTCGAAATACTCTAAAATTTCAGTATGTTATACTATGCAAGGTCAACTATAACATATCCAAAGTGCAGCAACAAATGAGGAGTTTAGCTTACCCAAATCGGAGTCCAAAATTGGCTGTTCGTCACAGTTGGAAAATTGAAAGATGTAACAGCCCCTCTGCAGCTGTTCCTTTGGCTGGAGTATATGGATTCCTAGAGGGTTTGGCACCAGTTATAAGTGCATATATGGCTGAAGTAAAGCAAGGCAGAAGGAGTATGTGAGTTCCTGTGATTGGTATAAACGCAGATGGAGGGAGGAAGAGAGCTGGAAGGTACGAACGTATAGGGAAAAGAGAGAGAGAGAGAGCCAGCAGCCAACTTACTCAGGAGTCTCGTGTGCAGAAAGTTGAAGGCTGTTCGTCCCTGGAGTGGTGGCTGCGAGTGTCCGGTTTGTAGCTGGGCAACTTGGTCCGGAAGCAGTTAGGGTCGATGGGTAGAGGCGCTTCTGGCTTGGCCTTTCAAGTGCATTCCGCTGGGTCCAAACGCAGCCAAGTGCTAGGCTCTTCGTTGCTGTCAAACGTTGCTTGAATGGTTGATGTGTGACGATTGTTTTGTACGCAGGGGTAGAAGAGATGGCCGACTGAATGAATCCCTACTGTGAGATTAATGGGGCAGTTACAACATCTTCTTCAATTCAGCAACCGTTACAAGGTGAAGAGAAGGAAAGAGAAGGGCCGGCTGTTACTCCTCCCTGGTGAACGCAAATGCTGGCTGTTACACACGCAGATCACTGGGCTGGAGAGGAGTTGTACGTACTGGGCTGGAGAGGGGCTGAACGTACTAGGCTGGAGAGGGCTGTTAATGGGCTCATAACCAGCCTCTCCTGGACTGCTGCAGGCCGGGCTCGAAGTCAAGCTGGGCTGAAATTAAGGTAGGAATAGTGGCTGAAACATGCAAGAAAGATGGGCTGAATTGATTGTCAAAAATCTGTCAAAACTCGTCATAGCCTTGTCAGGCCCATGAATGAGTTTGTCACAGATTTGTCGGGCTTTGTCATGGCTTCGTCTCAGCTTAGTCATGGCCTCGTCACAGCTTGTCATGATCTCGTCACAGCTTGTCATCGATAAGAATGAATTATAATAACTAGGGTTTGATATAAATCTATCATTTTATGTGAATTATATTCTACATAAAATAATAAATAATTATAAGAATTAGAGTTTGATACAATTTTATCATTTTATGTGAATTAAATTCTACATAAAATAATAAAATTTGTGAAGAAAGAAGTACTAGATAGAATGGGAAACCGTCAACGGTTCGAAGTCCGATTTGATTCAGAATTAAACGGAATAAAAATTCCGGATATTACATCAGTACCCCCTTAAAATAAGTTTCGTCCCGAAACTTAGAACAAGGTACTTAATTAAACGACTTCCTTAAATAAACTGGTATGTCCTAGTCTCACTAAATTTTTATTTGTTTCCTAAACTTCTCTAACCCTATCAAAGCGTAACGAAAAAAAAAACTGGTCGTTACATTAGATCCCCCTCAAAATAAGTTTCGTCCCGAAACTTAGGGTAAGACAATCCTATATCGGCCTTTAAGGCACCAAATGGGTGTGTTTGATTACTACACAAAAGTCTCGTCGTTTCCACATCTAAGTTTCCCACACATCAAGATTACCAAAAGCACATATCACTGACTAAACACTCAAGCACAAAATAAACAAGTAGTCAAACAATATCACACAGATACCGGGTCAAGCCCTAACTAGTCGCTCCCGAGGTTACAACTATCAATACATAGGTCTTTGAAAGGTTACGTCCTTTACTATCCCCGATATCCTAGGTAGCCTTATCGGTTTTTCATAAAACCACTAAATCTTACATCTTTTCAAGTACTTAAATCAAAAGCGCCTGCTTCCACGTTCTAGAGTGGTTACCGGATATCTCACCGGTATCATTCGGCCCAATTGTCCGATCCTCTAATATGTGGACCTAACTGGTGTTTAGTAGATATTCCCTCTAAGTAATCCATGGACAATGGGGTTAGGGTGAAGAATACTAGTCCATCAATCATTTTTAACTCCGCTTGCAAGGTCTCAGAAGGTTGTCTTACATAACTCACCTCTAGATCTTTTGATGACCTTCCTGAGGTAATTTATTCCAATTCCTTTCCTTCTGGTCTTTTGAAGGGTTCCGGGTATTTTATAGATCTCTAGCTCAACTCAAGCTTCTTACGAAGTATCAAGATCTTAGGTGGTATAGAATGTATTCGCGAAGACAACACTAGACACAAGGTGATCTTACCTCACCATTGTTTGATCATAACTATTCGGAAACTGCCAACACACCATCATCATTCCACTCCTATATCCTTCACGGCTATCAGACCGATAATATTTCTCTGACTTGCAAAGCAACTCGGATCCGTTCTGATACAGCATTACACGTAAATTCTACCCGAGATTATGCTTTCTCTATGCGCGATTACTGAGTTGCAAGCATACTCCTGTCGCTTCTTTCCTTATCTATCTTCTACCTCGGTAGGGTAGTTATTCACTTTTAGCTTCCTAGGGTAACCCTGCACAATTCTTTTGTTACGTAGCTAATTCTTCTCCTAATCCCTCAAGAAAACTCACTCTAGAGTACTCCATTAGTATAGTAGTCAAGACCACTTGTCTAGCAACATGTAACGAAGCCGTCATTCTTCACTCGGATCCATAATAGGGAAACACTCTTTTGCTGTAACCTCTATATCCTCCTACAGTATTTCCAGTCACTCTGCGTAGCCTATATCACGTTCTTTCCAAACAAAAGCATCTCACCAACTATCATCATTTCCAACCAAATGTACCTTTGAGCTTCCTGCTCGGTGGGTTAGGACTCACCACACTTCCGCTGCGCTACTTTGATAGTCCCGTTTTTGTGTTAGTCCAAAGTGATTATCCCCAAAACTCTTTCTCTCGGTTACATCCTAAGTCCTATCCGGATCAAGTATCACAAACATTCCTTACTTGTCTTCCTGAAATAAAATCACGGTTGAAAACAACATCTTCCATTTACTTCCTTAATTCCTTTAACACCGATCCAAACTACCAGATTGGACCGGAGTTTGATCTTAACCATCCAGTAAGAAATCTCTAACATGATTCTCCTTATATCGTTAATTCATCCAAGAAGGTTGTCGTTGCCTACTTGAGGAAATCCTCCAAGGCGTCGATAAAGCTACTTCGAAATCCACAGTCGCAAATATCTCTTCTTATTGGCACCTAACTCCTCAATACTAAACAATACTTGCACGTCCTCCGTCGACGTTGGTTAGTCTATAATTGACTTATCTCAATATCTCCTACTCACTCTTCTCATACCTCTACTGGTATTAAACTTTTGGTGTACATCACCTACTAGATTAATCATTTTATACTTCTTTAGTTCGTCCTATCTTTCACTCTTCCGCTTCCTTTGGGACGACTCACTTTCTCAAGTCTCATTGTGTCATTCGCCTGACGTCAAAAGTCGTTCCTAACCCTCTACTGGTATTAAACTTTTGGTGTACTACTTCCTTCAAAATCTCTGTTGACAACCTTGACTCTGCTACTGACCTCCTACTCTTTTGATATTGGCGTCGTGATTCCTTTCAACTTCTTATACCTCGGACGAGGTTAAAACTTCTCTACACTGGTGGGGTCTATCCTAGCTCTTATTCTTAATTGTTGGTCTTCATTCCGTGCACCTCTTAATCACAAGGGTTTCTTCCGTAAATATCGGAAAAGAATCATCGTTCTCCCTTGTATGTAATGCTATGCTCGCTCTGTCTTGACTGACATAGAACCTTATCAAAAGTGTATACTTCTTACTCCTCTAGTTCTTCTTTTACAATCCATTTGTACTAGTTGTGACATGTACCTCTTTCCTAGCCAGTAGGTAGTAAATTACTCACACAATTTCCCTTGGTCTCAAATGACATAAAGGGGTTATTTCTGGCCGTCTAGTCTTTCTTCTTAAGTTCATAATTATAGTTACTGGTTCGAACTCACTCCATGTTACTATTAAGGGTACTAGCATGTGTATCGATTTAGCCTTACATTTGTCACCGTTGATCTCTTGAAGGGTCCTCCAGACGTTGATAAAAGTCTTTTATAATTATGTGGTTATTCTTCTTATTTGCTATCCAGTCAACTAGTCACCCATACGTGTACATTCTCGGTTGTTACTCGCTAGTATAAAGTTGATCTTCTACAAGATCATAACCTTTTCTTTTATATCCTTCGATGTGGATATACTGAGTAGAAAGTCATCCACTAGGTTATTCATTTATACTCTTTAACTTCTTCTACAGTTAACACTTTTCTTTTTGTTACCATTGTATTGTGACATTTCCTTCATGGACTTCCTTTCTCTCAATTACAGACTTCCATTCTCTATAATACTTGTGTCGTGATTTCTGTAAAAATTTTGTAGTCTTGAAGAAATCCACCATTCACAATGGTTATGGATTTTCCTTTCCTCTTTAATTCCAATGTAAGTGTCTGTCTTTGTGCTCCTTTAATTCTTCACCTCAGGGTCAACACCATATCTTCTTTGTATTCTCAGGTTCATATTTGACTATGACGTCGTCCACCTTGGCTGCACTGTCATTTACGTGTCAAGTGTAGTTGTACTCTACCCTGCTTGATTTGTATTCCGATATTGTCCTCTTCAATCTGTGCTTCCTATCAGTCCTTACATGCATCCTTGATTCTCCTCTCTCGTGTTCCCACCGCTAAATTCCTTGTACGGACTTTAATAAATCACTTCTATCTGAGTTGACTCAGGAATCTCTTTCTCATTGGGTAGTACTTGTGGTGAAAATTATCTCAACATCTATTTCTTCTTTGCCTATTAGTTCTTTGGATGGTTAACAAGGGTTACTAGAACGCCCACCCGAGTATAATACTTGATCCAAGGTACGAGTCCTTTGTCTCGTGTTGAAAACTCTTCAAGTCCGCAATGGATTTATCATGAGGTGATAATCACTTAATGATATCACGACTAAAGGATATAAAATATCCTTTAGGATACTAACAAGCTAAGCATACACATGTATATAACATATAATAGTAAACCTCCTAAAAAGTCTATATACTCACTCCTATCGATCCAAGTTGCAGAGATCCACGGAGAGCGATGGTGGTCCGACGTACTACTAACCCAACAACCCGACTATGCTCGTGTAAAAACATAAATCCGTTTTGAAAATTTTAGACCCCTTTCGGGTTCTAGTTATTTTATACAATCGGTCTTTCAGAAGATTTAAAGTGCCATTGTTGCCAACCCAGAGCTCTGATACCATATTGTAACACCCCAAATTCTGAGAACTCGGGGAGCTACTGGTTAGGACCTCACAATGGGTCCCGACCTTAGTTTGACAACAATTTTACTTGGATCTTACAACAAGGCACAAATGTATTTAAAATAATTTCAAAACATATTATTTTTAATGTATGAATGTACACCTGTGTCAGCCTTACAAAACATATATACAGATACATAACATGCATGTCGTATGAGAGACTCCCTTATCCCTATCTAATGAATACGTGGACCCGGCTGACCATCCATTCCGGATCTCTCTGCAACTGTCTATCTCTACAAATCTACAACACGGATAAAACCGTTAGCTAACATTCTATGCATAAGTATAAAGGTAAAAGCACAAACACACAACATACACAATCAACATGCAACACTCAATCCTTTTTATTATCTTTTAATTAGGTGATATGTCATTACTAATGATACTTATTTTGTGACACGAGGGATTCCCAAACCTCGCCCTTGTCCCCGTTTACCAACAAGGAATGGTACTAATGCATATGACCGTCTACCTGACTGGGCTGGTCGCAGGGAACCTCCTAGAATCTTGCAAGAGCTAGGCAGATGATGTCACGACCCGTTATCATACACTTGGGTCAATTACGTAAATAATAAAGTCGGCCTAATCCGGTTTCGTTGTTTATCATAACTAACAAACACCACTCATACACATTACACTCATACAAGAAGCTAGTTAAGTAAGTCCGTGGACTTACCAGAATCAAATCTTGACTCTCTTAATCACCACTCATCAGTAATTGTAGGAATTCAGTAGCTTGTCAAAGGAGGCAAGTGTGTCAGCACACTTTCTAGGTAATTAGAAGTCTAAGACTTCTAAGATAATAGGTCTTAATAGAACGGAATTGATTACAATATTAATTTATGATAAAATGACTATTTTAACCTTGTTCCCGAAACTTCTAAAAGTTTCGTAATTTATGTTTAAACTCTTATTTGAGACTAGCTAACCATATTCTACTCCCTGGGATAATTTTAGGTAACAACTAGAAAAACTACCCATTTTCTATTTCCCGAAAAGTCACTAAAGTCCAACTACAGCTTCAAATATAAAATTCGAATAATCTTATAAAATTTCCGAAATAATTCCCTAGATCATCTATGATATCCCATCTACTCATAGAAGAAAGAATTTCTTAAAACTGTTAAAGCATCGCTTCTACAAAAATTTCTAAAGTTGGTTACAACACTTAACAAGCAGCACACTGTCTTAACTTTGAAAAATTAAAACTCCTAAACTACTCGCTGGATTTATCCCGAATTTTGATATGTTCTACTATAAAATCTTATCTCCAATATATCCAAAATTCAGACGCAAAGCAGATCAAAATGCTATTTAAAACTATCTCACAAAACCGAATTTCAGCACAACAGAAAAACTGCTTACGACTCAATCTTGGAAAAATCATAAATCCCAAACCACTCGCTGGATGCCTCTCAAATTTTAATATGTTCTACAACAATATATCAACTATATCATATAAAAAATTCAAGCCCAACAGAGATCAAAAGCCTATTCAAAACTATCTCAGAAAACAGCATCCCATGCTGTTTTTCTCAACTCAGCACATTTATAAAACTGCATAGGAGCCAACTTTGGCCAACCATATCTCCTAAACCATAACTCGGAATACTCTCAAATTTCAGTATGTTATACTATGCAAGGTCAACTGTAACATATCCAAAGTGCAGCAACAAATGAGGAGTTTAGCTTACCCAAATCGGAGTCCAAAATTGGCTGTTCGTCACGGTTGGAAAATTGAAAGATGTAACAGCCCCTCTGCAGTTGTTCCTTTGGCTGGAGTATATGGATTCCTAGAGGGTTTGGCACCAGTTATAAGCGCATATATGGCTGAAGTAAAGCAAGGAAGAAGGAGTATGTGAGTTCCTGTGATTGGTATAAACGCAGATGGAGGGAGGAAGAGAGTTGGAAGGTACGAACGTATAGGGAAAAGAGAGAGAGAGAGCCAACAACCAACTTACTCAGGAGTCTCGTGTGCAGAAATTTGAAGGATGTTCGTCCCTGGAGTGGTGGCTGCGAGTCTCCGGTTTGTAGCTGGGCAACTTGGTCCGGAAGCAGTTAGGGTCGATGGGTAGAGGCGCTTCTGGCTTGGCCTTTCAAGTGCATTCCGCTGGGTCCAAATGCAACCAAGTGCTAGGCTCTTCGTTGCTGTCAAACGCTGCTTGAATGGTTGATGTGTGACGATTGTTTTGTACGTAGGGGTAGAAGAGATGGCCGACTGAATGAATCTCTACTGTGCGATTAATGGGGCAGTTAGAGCAGCTTCTTCAATTCAGCAACCGTTACAAGGTGAAGAGAAGGAAAGAGAAGGGCCGGCTGTTACTCCTCCCTGTTGAACGCAAATGCTGGCTGTTACACACGCAGATCACTAGGCTGGAGAGGAGCTGTACGTACTGGGCTGGAGAGGGGCTGAACGTACTGGGTTGGAGAGGGTTGTTAATGGGCTCGTAACCAGCCTCTCCTGGACTGCTGCAGGCCGGGCTCGAAGTCAAGCTGGGCTGAAATTAAGGTAGGAATAGTGGCTGAAACATGCAAGAAAGATGAGCTGAATTGCTTGTCAAAAATCTGTCAAAACTCGTCATGGCCTTGTCAGGCCCATGAATGAGTTTGTCACAGATTTGTCGGGCTTTGTCATGGCTTCGTCTCAGCTTAGTCATGGCCTCGTCACAGCTTGTCACGATCTCGTCACAGCTTGTCATCGATAAGAATGCATTATAATAACTAGGGTTTGATATAAATCTATCATTTTATGTGAATTATATTCTACATAAAATAATAAATAATTATAAGAATTAGACTTTGATACAATTTTATCATTTTATGTGAATTAAATTCTACATAAAATAATAAAATTTGTGAAGAAAGAAGTACTATATAGAATGGGAAACCGTCAACGGTTCGAAGTCCGATTTGATTCAGAATTAAACGGAATAAAAATTCCGGATATTACAGCCGCAACAAATGTCTCCTCTCCCCTTTGCCTTGATCCGGTGCAGATCCTCAACTAGCAAGGCACCGAAATCAGGCACACCCCCAGTCACCATGCAAAATAAACTCAAAAGCTCCCCCTGTCTAACCTTCTGAGGCGTCTCAGTACGCGCCAGAAGTGTCTCGCTGAATATCCTGTGGGCGAGTCTAAAAAGCGAGGTGGAAGATGATCCGCTCCCTGGAGTCTCCAGGTCTCCACCTATCAGCATGCTTAACTACATGAGCTATCTGTCCTAGAACTGTCGACCTACAGCTCGAGAAGGGAAATCGGTAACTGTCGGGGTCGGGAAGCCGAAGACCTCTCTCCACTGGTCCATCGGTACTAAATAATTCCGGTTCAACAACCGGTACTTGATGGCTTGATCTGCAGGCAGGTGAGTCACAGAACTCACAAACTCTAGTGTAGGCTCGAGGTAGGCCGGAGCTCTGATCTCCATAAACTACTCCAACCCTACCATCGAGACCATCCGTCACAAATCCTCCGCAACATATAAACAATCAAAGGCGGAAAATGTTTAAAAACCGCGGCGTAACCATAGGGCGCGTACAGATGCGGTCGTAGTCGGCTCGGTGACGCTCATGTATCACCAGTATAGAAGGCCGAGAAGAAGAAGAAGAAGAAGAAGGGGAAGATCCATCTCTCAGGACAATCTGGCGATCTGACCTGAAACTCATTCTTTTTTCTCTTTGTCGGACAGGTCACCTCGGTTGCTTGTCAGTTCTCAAGGATCACCCCGGCCAAGGCGCAGGTCGACATGACCGAGGTGCGAAGCTGTTCGATTTCAACTCTCTGGAATTCAGTTCTTTTCCCCATGATTTCACTACAAATTGTTCCTAAGGGGTACTTAATCCTTTTTCAACAGAGATCTATTGCAACCAAAGCAGCTAAACTCCGAAATCAGTAAGAGAAAAGAAAGTTAGGGTTTCGACTGTTTTTACCCGGATTTGGTCATTTCGAGGCGTTTTTCTTGCAGATTGTTGCTTGGAATCAGTTCTTCTAGCCTTTCCTTGCAAAATGGGAGCAAGAATCGTCGAAAATGATCGAGAAACGAAGAAAACGAGATGGAGAGCGCCACGGTCGAGGGGTGAGTTAGGAGGGAAGAAAGAGAAATCGTTTCCCCTTTTATACCCCTCGCCGATTCTGGTGTCACCTCGGTCGAGGTGGTCCCGACTGGACCGAGGTGTCTGGACCAAGGTGGAATGTTGTTAGCCCTAGTCGCCTCGGTTGCTCAAGAATCATCTCGGTCGAGGTGCTGGGACTGCAACCAAGATGTGTCTTAGTCAAATTCCGTCATCTCAATTTCTCGAACTTCTATCCTCCCAGTGTTGCTCCTGGGTTGTATTCCTTCCTTAGAAAGTACTTGTTTTCTGTCTAGGATGCCAAAAACAAAGCAAAACAAAAGCAAACTATCTAAAGCTAGACTAGAAAAGGGAAAAGAGAGCAATACCTTGGTTGCCTCCCAAGAAGCGCTTGGTTTAAGGTCGTTAGCCGGACCGTACGACATCCTTAAACAAGGTATAGTGGTGCAATCTCCTCAACCTGGTACTCCGGTTTGTAATTCTTAACTTTATGACCATTGATTTTGAAGCTTCCACTTGTTTCTCCCCAGATCTCGACTGCACCATAAGGGAAAACATGTTTCACAACATAAGGTCCTGTCCATCTAGATTTTAACTTACCTGGAAAGAGGCGAAGACGGGAGTTGAAGAGTAGAACTAAGTCTCCTTCTTTGAACTCCTTAGGAATGATACGCCTGTCATGCCATTTCTTTGTCCTTTCCTTGTAGATCTTGGCATTCTCATAAGCGTTCAAACGCAGATCCTCCAGCTCATTGACGTCCAATAGCCGCTTCTCACCGGCTTCCTTGATATCGAAATTCAACCATTTGATTGCCCAATACGCTTTGTGTTCTAGCTCAACGGGCAAATGGCAAGACTTCCCATATACTAGATTGTAGGGGGTGGTACCAATGGGAGTCTTGAATGCGGTCCTATAGGCCCAAAGAGCGTCGTCCAAATTCATGGACCAATCCTTCCTCGTCCTAGAGACGGTCTTCTCCAAGATTACTTTGATTTCTCTTTTCGAGATCTCGACCTGTCCACTAGTTTGAGGGTGATAAGGGGTTGCTACCTTGTGGGTTACCCCATACTTCTATAGAAGTGCCTTAAACTTTTGGTTGATGAAATGTGTCCCTCCATCACTGATGATGATGCGTGGAGTCCCAAAACGTGGAAAGATAGTCCTATTAAAAAACTTCACAACCACCATGGCGTCATTAGTGGGAGAGGCAAAGGCTTCTACCCATCTAGAGACGTAATCGACAGCTAGGAGGATGTAGATGTTTCCTCCGGATGATAGGAAAGGTCCCATGAAATCAACTCCCCGTACATCAAAGATCTCAACCTCCTGTATGTTAATGGGTGGCATCTCGTTCCTCCTAGATAAGTTCCCTGTTCTTTGGCATGCATCACAAGAAACAACAAACGTTTATACATTCTTAAATAATGTAGGCCAAAAGAAACCGGAACGTAATACATTGGCGCATATTTTGTGAGCGCTAGCATGCCCTCCACAAGGAAACGAGTGGCAATGCCGTATGACACTAGTAACTTCATCTTCCGGAATGTATCTTCGAAGCATCCCGTCCGGACCTCTTTTAAATAGTAGAGGTTTATCCCAATAGTAATGGCGTACATCTTTAAAGAATTTTTTCATTTGAGCGTACGTCAATCCGGGTGGTATTTCCTGGCAAACAATATAGTTAACAATATCAGCATACCAAGGCCCTTTATTATCAAAAGTTTGGTGGAGAAAGTGTTCCACCAACTGTGGATGAATTTCAGAAAAGGGAGTAAGAAGTTTGTTATTCTCAGTTGACTTCGTCTCGTTTTCGACCTCGGTCGAGGTCCAGAGAGGGTGACCGAGATGTTCTTCAGTCAAGAACACCTCGCTTGGTACAGAAAGTGCCTCGGTCGAGGTACTACAACTGGGATCGAAACTGGAGATTCTCTTCTCCTGGATTAGTCTTTCAATCTTAGTTCCTGGATCTTCTTCTAGTGCCTTTAAGCTCCGTATATCTGCATCACAAGAAGCATCTATACCTTCCTTCATTAAGCTAAAACTAATAACTCTCTCAAGTGGATTAATAAGGATAGAGCTCACCAATTCTCTTGATTCTTCTTCATCATAGATGTTGAAGATATCGTCTCCCAGCGGCTCTCCTTTCATTGTCGCAAGCAATGCAAACTCAACTTGATCACCGCCAATGTTGAATTGCAACTTGGCGTTCTTACAATCCACATTGCAACCCGAAGTTGCTAGAAATGGTCTCCCGAGAATGATAAGAACGGGATAATCTGCGGGAGTATCAAGCACAACAAAGTCTATAGGTAAATAGAAGTTACCTAACTTAACCGGGACGTCTTCCAAAATGCCAACGGAATGGGTAATGGAGCGTTCCGTCATGTATAACCTTATCTTCACCAGCTTGGGCTCTCCAAGTCCGATCTTCACTCATAGCTCTAGCGGGATGATGCTCATGCTGGCTCCTAGATCATACGACGCCTCACAAGTGACATCCCTAACTTGGATGGGAATGTAAAATGAGTTGGGATCTCTTAACTTGGGTGGCATCTTCTCCTTCATGATTTGAATGAGCTCCGAGGATTTAGATGTCATCCTTACTTCACCAAAGTCTTCCAACTTCCTCTTCCTTGATAGAATTTCTTTCAAGAACTTCCCATAGGCGGGCATCCCTAGAATAGCATCAAGGAAAGGGATATTAATATATAGTTTATTCATCAAGTCAAGGAACTTACCAAAATGCTTGTCTAGATGTGCTCTGGCCCTTGACTGGGGGAATGTAAGTTGTGGTTTATAAGCAGGAGGTGGAACATAAACTTCAGATTTCTCCTCCGATTTCTGAGGCTCCACCTCGGTTGGTACCTCAACCGAAGTGTTCTTCGTCTGTACCTGGACCGAGGTGTTCTTTACTGGCATCGACCGAGGCACTGGATCTGCAGTTTTCAGTACACTTCTCGTCGTTATTGCCATGATCTGTCCCTTGGGGTTGCTCTATGTCCTTGCTGGAAGCTTCCCTGGGTCTCTTGGCGCTTCATTCGCCTTATTAAAGAATTGTTGTTCTAAGGCTTTTTTGTGCCTTCGAAAATGAAGTCATGGATGTCTTCATAGCATTGAGCTTGATCAAGATAGCCTCTAGCATTGCATCTTTCTTTTCTGGCTAGGACGAGCTTGATCCAGGCTCCTGGCTCTTTAATGAAGTAGAAGAAGAAGAAGAAGAAGAAGAGAGGAAAGGATTAGAAGAGTTGTTTGAATTGGAGTTAGAGTAAGAGTTACCTGAATTTTGATTGTTTGGCCTCCAATTATTGTTGTTGGATCCTCTATTGTTGTTGTAGTTGTTGTTCCGGGAACCGTTGTTGTTGTTCTGGTAACCATTGTTGTTCCTTGAGCCTTGATATCCTTCCTCTTCTTTCTTAGTGTGAGCAACCAAAAGATCTTTCAATTACTTCACATCATTCTTGAGAGAGGTGAGTTGATTATCATTTGATGGAGCTTCTTGGAAATTAACTCTCTTAACTCCATTTTTAGCTCCTTGGTGCGAGTACTTCTCCATGTGCAAAGCCTGTTTTTCAATGAATTCCCAAGCTTCATCAATCGGCATGTTCATGAATGTGCCGGCGGATAGTAGTTGAAGGCTGAATTGGGTAGCTCCATCCAATCCCTTGAAGTAAATCTCCAACAACTCTATCTTTGGAATCCCATGATGTGGGTAATCCAAAAGAACATCTTTAAATCTCTCCCATGACTTGGACAAACTCTCCTTGTCCTTCATGATGAATGCATTAATCTTTCCTCTTATTTCAGCAGTTTTGGAGGGGGGAAAGAATTTTGTTAAGAACTCCGTCGTCATCTCCTCTCAAGTGCTGATCTTTCCGGGAGGAAGAGACTAGTACCAAGTAAGCGCCCTGTCCTTCAAAGAAAAGTAAAAAGGCCTTAACTTGTAATTATTATTTTCCACTCTTGAAGGTTTTAAGGTCTCCATCAAGATCTCATAGTTTTGTAAATGTTGATGCGGAGACTCCCTTTCTAGACCTCCGAACTGGCATTGACGGATCATGGAAAGAACTTGCGGTCGAAGTTCATAATCATTCTCCGCTGGATCTCCTAGGTTGACTCCTAGACGCCTCACTTGCTGGTTTGGGTCCATCCTCTGCCCTAGGGTCTGTGGAATACCTGCAAAACGAACATCTCGGACTGGCATCCGAGGTGGAAGTATCTCGGCCGCGGCAACTGGAGCGGGGTCCTGCCTTGGTCGAGGGTCTGGTCGATGCAGAATATGAGCTCGTAACTCAACCATATCTGCTTCAATCTCTGCAGATCGGGTGCGATTTTCCTCTCTTTCGCGCTGCAGTTCTTCCCTATTGAGGCGCAGTTGTTCCATCGCCTCCTTCAATTCGGCCTCAAGATCGCGATTGTCTTGGTTGGCCATTTTCGCTTCTTTCAAGCGTCTCTTATATGTCTTTTCTGGTTCAGGATCGTAAGGAATGTTTTCCTTCCCAGCACGGGTTCTTCGCATAAACCTAAAAAGAAGAACCTGCGGAAGTCACTCAAGTAGAGTGGTTAGTAGCAACAAGGGCAATAGCCCCGAAAGACACCCGTAACCGACTTGGTCTAGACCAAGTCCCCGGCAACGGCGCCAAAAACTTGTTCGCTCCAAATGGTATGTGCAAGCTTTAAATTTATAACCCAAAAAGTATGCTTAAAACAAGCATGCGAACCCGCAATGTACGGATCAATTGTAATAAAAAGCAAGAATTCCAAGGGTCGATCACAGGGACTTAGGTGAAACAAAGCAAGTATAGGTTGTCAATATTGCAACTAACCACAAAAGTGATTAAAGCAATCAAAGAGATGATAATAAGGTCAATCAAGGGGAATATGCAAATTCTAGGGATTAAAGCATCCAGTTGAGGTTCCAACTCAAGATCTCAAGATAAGCAGACAAAGCTGAGGTTTTGCAAAGGGAAGGTGTTACTAAAGTGGAATAGATCACCGGGTAAGTCTCACTACTCACAATCCCAAACCAAAGAACCTATTAACGGGTAAGTCTTAAGGTACTAAGGAAAGGAACTATATTCTCAAACCAACAAACAACTAAGGGAATCGAATCAACCTTTACTGGGTAAGTCTCAGGCTAACTCTCAAAGATGGAATGAAAGCACACTCAAACCCCAATAAAGGATAAACCTTTATTACCTACACTTATGATCATGGGTAAACAAACAAAGGAATCACCAGGTAAGTCTCATCCTAGGCTTGCATTACACCAGGAAAGGTGTAATAAGAATAGGATTTGGCTAACTCTAACACTTAACTCTCAGTTTCGGATCAGAAAGGGTCACCTCGGTCAGTCAAATTCCACCCCGGCCGAGATGTTCATCGACTGAACGAGATGTTCTAGGGTTAAAGATAAAGACTCGAGCTTTCAGGGTCCTACTGGTATTTAAGATTATTCTATCATTGTTTTTCCCATAACTTTCAGCCAATCACTCTAGAATCGCACAAAGAAATTAGCCACTCATCATCATGAAAGCAATAATCAAATATATGGGAAGGGAATGAATATTTGAACACAAAAACCTTAAGAACAAGGCTTCGATAACTGAATCAAATATCAAACAAATCAGCGTTCCTTGGATAACAAATCCAACAAGACAATCAAACAAAGGGAATCTAAGAAAATCTTACAAATCCCTTCACAAAAGCTATAATAAGATATGAACTTCCTTCCTTCAATCTTCCTTCAACCTTCCAAAAAATCCTTCCTAACTGCAGCTTCTTCAATCCCCAAGTGCTGCGATGGTAGCGGGTTGCTGAATTTGTGGAAAATCCAGCCCTTTATATAGGACAATTATCTTCCAAAGATAATAATATCTTAAAAAGATAATTTCCTAATAAAATATATCCATATCTCTAAAATATATCATCTTCCTTCCAAAAATCCAGCCCAAAAATAAAAGATCTCTCTTTCCAAAAATAAAAGATCTCAGCTAAATAAAATATATCTCGCCGCGTCCAGGATATTCGCCTCGGTCGGGGCGCTCCTCAAGATCACTTCGGTCGAGGTGACACTGTAGCTGACCGAGGTGAATCTCAGCTAAAGGTGAAATCTCTCAAATCTGGTCCAAAGTAAATCTTCTTTGTTAATTCCAAGCTTCATGGGTTCTTCCTTAAGCTCCTGAATGTAGCTCCAATGACTCCTTCGCTCCTTTAGCTCCATTTTGATGCAAAACGTGCCATTTTACCTACGGTTACAACGAAACTTGGTGTAGACCTCGATTCCCGTAGATGAAATGACAATAATCACATAATATACATTCAAACATGCAGATTATTGAGGATAAAACGTCTAAACAGGTCCCAAAATATAGACTATAATTCATGCTATCAACTATAGTGAGAGAAGAAGGGGATTTCTTCTAGTTTGTATCTAGGACTCTTTGATGCTAATAATAGATAGTTAGACCCTAAGGCTATACCCTAGGACGAAGAGTAGGCTATTTGAGCTGAACTTCGTAAACATATCCTCGTGTCGATCCTTAACATTCCGCATTATATCTTGCTTTGTTGTGACTAACTTTGTTTTGCAGGAGTACAAAGTCAAGGCCCCTTAAAAGTTGTTTCAAAGCCCTTGAAATCAAAGTGTATCACAAAGAGCTAAGATCGACATCAAGGCCCTTGAAATTGGTTTCAAGGCCATGAGATTGGTTTTTGCGAAAAGTCCCCCCCCCCCCTTCTAGAGTATCTTTTATCCTTTTTATTCACCTACCGGTTCTTCAATTGGTATCAGAGCTAGACTCACGTATATTGATTTAACCATCAGTGAGACTGATCATGAATCTTGTAGGTAATGGAGGATTTGCTCAAGGAAGATCCTCATCGCGAGCACAACTTTTCTGTGGCAACAACTTTGCCCATTGGAGAGTCCTCATTTGTATGTTCATTATTGATCAGGACATGGAACTATGGAGCATCATTCAGAATGGCCCCAAAGTCCTAAATACGACGGTTGAAGGTGTCCAAGTCCCAAAGAAGGAAGCTGACTTCACACAAGTTGACTTGGACAGTGTGTCAAAGAACTACAAAGCTATGAAATTACTCTACTGCGGATTAGATGCCAACGAATTCAACCGTATCTCGTGTTGCAAGAGTGCAAAGGAAATATGGGACAAACTCGTTGTCACTTACGAAGGAACAAGTCAAGGAAACAAAGATTAGCATCTTCCTCAAACAATACGAGCTATTCAAGATGAATCCAATTGAACCAGTCAAAGAAATGTTCACAAGATTCACTGAGATCTTGAACAACCTGGACTCACTAGGAAAGGTCTTCACAAATGAAGAAAAGTTAGGAAGGTTCTAAGGAGCTTACCTAAAGCCAAGTGGGGACCAAAGATGACTGTCATCGAAGAAGCTCAAAATCTCTCAACTCTTCCTCTTGATGACCTCCTTGGAAAACTCATCACACATGAAATGGTTCTTGGTGAAGAAGATTGAGAGCTCCCATCCAACACTAAGAATCTAGCATTGAAATCAAGAAAGGGTGAGTTACCATCAGAAGAGGAAGATAGTGATGATGATGATGATGAAGAAGATGCAATTGCCATGATCTCTAAGGGTCTCGCGAAAATTCTCAAGATAAAGAAACAATCTGCAAACAAGAGAGAATATTCACGAACATCAAAACCCCAAGGTAAGTTTTCTAACTCTAACAAGAAAACTAAAGTGCTGACTTGTTTTGAATGTGGTGAAACAGATCATCTTGTGAAGGATTGTCCACAAAAGAAGATTACCAACTTCAAAAAAAATGATTGAAATAAGAAAGCTATGGTAGCTTCATGGAGTGATTTAGAATCCTCAAATGAATCAGAAGACAAAAAAGAACAAGCAAACCTATGTCTCATGGACAATCATGAAGAAGATTCAAATCTCTATGTTGAATATGTGGTAAGTACTATTATGTCTCAACCTGAATCTGACTTCAAACAATTCCTTAAAGACATTATTATATGTGACAAGGAACATAGAATACGGATAAATTCTCTAAAAGAAAAGCTTTTTGAACAAGAAAAACAACTAAGTGAGATGTCTCTGAAAATTGAAAATCTTAACACGGAAAAGGTAGACCTTGATGACAATATCAAGGTCTTGGAATCGGAAAATGTGATTCTCAAGGACAACCTCTCCTCTCTTCATCGAAGCTATATCGATCTAGAGAAAGAGAAAGTTGATCTAACTTTAATGTGTCATGACCAGAAGGCCACACTTGTTAAATTTACTCATTCAAAAGCTAATCTTGAAAGAATGATGGGTGAACAAAAGTCCTCACTTGACAAAAATGGTATAGGTTATCATAGGAGCTTTCCTAAAAAACCAACTACCACTTTTGTCAAAGCCAAAGGAAGTATTTCATATGCCTACTTGCTTCTACTGTTGTAAAAAGAGTCATGTGAAATTTACATGTCCATATATAAGAAATGACCCTTATATTATTAGAAACACCTATCTCTATGTTTAAGGAAACAAGTCAAACAAATCTGGGTTCCTAAAGGTACTAGACCACCAAACATGATCCAACCTGAATATAGACCAAAATATGCCATTTGGTCGATCCGAAAAGGTTGATGTTTGCTGTTTTGCCGGATATCACCAAGGTAAAGGAGCATAAATGGATTTTAGATAGTGGTTGCTCAAGACACATGAGTCGAAAAAGCTCACTATTCTCAGATTTAAAGAAGCAATCATCTGAAACCATTACGCTTGGTGGTAAAGGAAAGTGTGACATTATTGGCATTGGTAAAATATGTTATAATTCATCTAACTTCATTGATGATGTATATCTGGTTGACGGTTTGAAGTATAATCTGCTTAGCATCTCTCAAATATGTGATAAAGGCAACAAAGTATTGTTTGATTTAGAAAATGTGAAGTTCAAGACAAAAAAGACGGTGAAATTGTGCTTATTGCTCCTAGATGTAACAATGTTTATTCTATGAGTACTAACCAAGTTTCACGAACTAAGCTAAAATGTCTAAAGGCCTTGACTGATGATCCAAGGTTGTGGCATAGAAGACTTGGTCACGTAAGGATGCACACAATGTAGAAGCTACTCTCAAAAGATTTGGTACGTGGCTTTCCAAACCTAAATTTCAAGGTAGATGAACTATGTAAAGCTTGTACACAAGGTAAACAAACAAGAGGTTCATTCAAACCTAAGAAAGTTGTAAGTTCTTCTCGACCTATTGAACTGTTACATATGGATCTTTGTGGGCCTATGCGTGTCAAATCTCTCAGAGGCAAGCAGTACATCCTTGTTATTATGGATGATTTCTCTTGTTTCACATGGATTTCATTCCTACGAGAAAAATCTGAAGCATTGTTTGAGTTTTCAAAATTATGTAAGGAGTTGCAAACTTTGAAAAACCTACCTATCGTTTCTATAAGAAGTGATCATGGTAGAAAATTTAATCAACTAAAGTTTGATTTGTTTTGTGCAAAATATGGTATTTCACATAACTTTTCAGCTCTTAGAACTCCTCAACAGAATGGAGTTGCGGAACGTAAGAACCGCACTCTTGAGGACATGTCTAGGACTATGCTTTTAGAAAATACTTTGCCAAAAAGGTTTTGGGCTGAAGCAGTAAACACTGTTAATTACATTTTGAATAGATGTTTAATTCGCCCTATTTTGAAAAAGACTCCTTATGAACTATTTAAAGGAAGGAAACCAAATATTTCATATTTCAAACCCTTTGGATGTACATGTTTTGTTCATAACAATGGCAAAGATAACCTTGAAAAATTTGATACACATAGTGATGAAGCTATATTCATTGGATATGCTTCAAATAGCAAAGCTTATCATGTTTATAACAAACAGACCAAAATTATTAAGGAAAGTATCCATGTTATTTTTTATGAAAGCAATGATGGTACTTTGAGTGAAAGTTTTGCATATCTAAATCTGAATCGACAAGAAGATCACAATTCGGATGAAGATAAAGATCCTAAAGATCAAGAAAAGAATATGCAAGAAAAGATTCAGGATACCGAAGAAAACCCTCAAGACCTTGAAACACATCTTCAAGACCTTGAAACAGAAAATTGCTATGTCAGAACTCCGTTTCAAGGGCTTGAAACCCAACTTCAAGGCCTTGAAATAGAAACCAAGGACAATACATCAACGGTACCTGAATCTAATCAAGCATATGAGGCTCAACCTTCAGGATTTGCTCCATCTTACAAACGAAGAAAATTTCAACACTCTTCATACCATCCACAAAACAATGTGATATCAGATCCAAACGCAGGAGTTCAAACTCGATCTAAAGTAAACAATCTATGTGCTTTCTCTGCGTATGTGTCTCTTATCGAGCCAAAGAATTATGTTCAAGCTTTTCAAGAACCCGACTGGATCATTTCCATGCAAAACGAACTAAATGAGTTTGAGAGAAACAAGGTTTGGACTCTTACTTCAAGACCAAAGCATCAATCCGTGATCGGCACAAAATGGGTCTTTTGAAATAAGTTGGATGAAAGTGGTAAAGTCATACAAAATAAAGCACGACTTGTAGCACAAGGCTATAACCAAGAAGAAGGTGTTGATTATAAGGAGACTTTTGCTCTGGTTTCTAGGTTAGAAGCCATATGTATGCTACTTGCATTTGCATCTTTTATAAGTATAAAACTTTTTCAAATGGATGTAAAATGTGCTTTCCTAAACGGATTCTTAGAAGAATAAGTCTACGTTGATCAACCTCCTGGTTTTAAAAATGATGAATTTCCTTTTCACGTTTTTAAATTAGACAAAGCACTTTATGGTCTTAAGCAAGCTCCTCGAGCTTGGTATGAAAGATTGTCCAAGTATCTTCTCGAAAACAAATTCAAAAGAGGTTTGATTGATAAAACTTTATTTATCAAAACCAGAGGCAATGATATTTTAGTAGTACAGATCTATGTTGATGATATATTATTCGGTGCTACTAATGATTCCCTTTGTAAGGAATTTTCAGATATTATGTGTAGGGAATTTGAAATGAGCTTTGATAACGTGATTTATGACGTTATTTTAGGCATTCATATAGATAGTTTTTCCCGTTATTCATGCACGGTTTGGCATTAGTTCATGACGTTTACGCTTAATTCATGCATATTTCTAGAAAAGACGTCTACACGAGCTTTTGTCGGTTTTGTAGGTATTTCAGGGATCTTTTGGGCATTAATCAATACATTCGAGGGTCAAGCCTCATAGTGGTACATATCCAAGGCCTTGAAGGAACATAATTGGAGCAATAAAGGACACAAGGACCCTTGTTGGTGCAAGCAATGGAGCAACTCATGGCTAGATGATCATAACAAGTTTATGTTGAAGAAAATCGACCTACACTCAGGAAAATCGGCCGATTTATTTGACTGGGTCAATTTCTGGCCTTTGACAGCTTAAGCCACGTGTCCCACGATCTCTTTGTCCAGCCTTGCTCTTGGTGGAGAATATAAGTGGGCCTGCAAGCTATTGCTGAGGATGATTCTCTCCTCTCCTACATCCTCTAGCATCTTCCCAAAGACTCTTCCAATTGGGAGTCTCTCTTCAAGACACCCTTGTGGGTGTTCTTGAGGGAGATTAGTGTAGATTTCAATTTCGTAGTGAGATTTGAGTGATTTTTGTGAAGAAACTTGTTGAAGGTTGTAAGATCTGACTTGTAGCTACATTTGGTGTGTTGAAAGACTTGTTTTGAGCTCAAATCCAGCTAAGTTTCATTGCTTTCATTTCCTTACTTCATCTTCTTGCTATGGATTCCATGTATGCTTGTATGATGATTCTAGATCTTGAAATGCATGTTATTGGCTAGTTTGTTGTGATTCTAGAGTGATGGATTGATGGTTATTGCTTGGGTGATGATAGAATGACTTATATGTTAGTTTATGATGATTCGTATGCACAAAACCTAACTCAGACATAAAAATCGACCTGTTCTTCATAGTAAATCGGCCGATTTTTACTATGATCCACCCGATTTTCCCTTCTGTTGCTCTTTAATTGATGAATCTGTATGTTAGGATGTTAGATTGTTGAAATCCTAGTGTTTGTTGAGCATAATATAGCTTAGGGTGACCTAATGCTAGCAAACTAAGTGAGGAAAGAGACCTACCCGGTGATTTCCGATCTTAGATACCAAAGATGATGAACTCTAGGTAGTAGTGAGCCTCATAAGCCGCTATTGGATCGAGTGTGCTAGGATTGTTGCTTGAGACTTACCTTTTCCGAGACTTACCCGGTAAGGAGAGGTTTGCCCCTTAAGTAGTGTCCGGTTTGTGTAGAATTCTCAACTTTACCTCCTTGAGACTTACCCGGTAATAGGAGTTTGGTGCGGGATTAGTGAAGCATGAGACTTACCCGGTAATTGCTTCCATTAGAGAAACACCCTTTCCCAACACCACAGCTTTATCCTTAGAATCTTTAGAAGCTTGAGTCCAATGCCATAACCCGAAATCTTGACCTCTAGAATCTACTTTTTCTCTCTTTGATCTCATATCTTGTGTTTGAGTCACTTGTTTGTTTGCTAGCTTGAGTTGTTAGTTTGTTTTATTACCTTGCTTGATTTGTGATCTTTGCTTGATCACCACAAAAACCCAACCAAAAATATCATCATTTTCATTTCTTTATTTCCTTCTCTTTTCTTAGACTAGATTTGCACTATCTTTGATCATTGAATGACTTGATTTCGCCTCAGTCCTTGTGTTCGACCTCGGAATACTTTCCTTCCTACATAACGATCCATACACTGCGGGTTTCGCTAGGTAGTTTAGGAGATTAGATCGAGTTTATAAATGTAAAGCTTTTTGTGCTACACATCCTAGCGTAACAAGTTTTTGGCGCCGTTGCCGGGGACTAGGTCTAGATTAAGTCATTTGATTTTGATTGCTTTTAGTGTTTATCTTTCTTGTTACTTTTGATCTTGTGTTGTTTTTATCTTTGCATTTTCATGTTTGCCATGGACGGATTGTACTTCCAAGACGACCTTGACAACATGGAGTATGAGGAGTGGATGGAAAGCCAAGATCTAGGACCTCTCCATGATGAGTTTGAGTATTGGGAGGAGTTTAATGCCTATCATGAGTCCCATGATCAAGCTCACATGACTACATTGCCTTATGTGGAACCTCACCATCAACCTCACAATGATCGATTGGAGTCAATGCTAGAAGAAATGTTAAGGAAGATGGATAATCTAGAAAGCAACCTTTCTTCCATTTCGAGTGCCCACATGGTGCTTGGAGCGGAAGTATTTCAACAAGAGGAGGTTCACCATGAGGAGATCCAAGAATTACCCGATTCAACCATAACCAATAGAGACCTTGAGGAAGAGTTGAATGAAGCTCGGGAGCAATTGTGGCTAAGGGATTTGGCCTTGGAGGATGCAAGAAGATTGAATGTCGAGAGAGAAGAACAAATGAGGAGGGAGATTGAGGAGATTAGGCATGCTCTTATGCTAGGAGATCCTACCATCCTTCAAGGCTTACCTCCACCTCCTTCACCTTTGGAGGAGTGCAATGAAGTATTCTCACCCCCGGACATCCTTGCCATCAACCCCGGAACCACACTTGAAGAGCTCACGAGGGAGAGCCCTAAGTTAACTTCAACTCCTTCCAATCCTTTCTTGCTTGCCCGGAGTACACACGAAGATTGGAGTCCCTTTACTAAGGAGTATCCCATGTTGAATGATGGAGGCAAGCATGATGGATCCATGATGGTTTTAGAGCACCTCAATGAAGAATTCTTTCCAAGAATCGGCTTTCTTCGGATCATAGAGGATGAGGATGACAAGCATCTCACCGGTGTGACCGCGGAGTACCAATTGTCTAAGTATGGGGTGGCGCCTATGGTTGCAACTCCATACTATCATCAAGGGAGCGGTGATGAAGGAGTCTACTACTCACCGGTGAAGAGAGAACTTAAAGCTTATTTGGGCATCAAGTGGCCCTTGCTTGTCATCATGGATGCCGGAAAGCAATGGTTGCTTGGACTCCTCAAGCAAACCATGGTATTCAAGGTGGATTGACACATCCTCGGAGTTTGGTCAAGCTAATGACCCAAAAGAAGCGCTTCTTGGGAGGCAACCCAAGGGTAATAACTCTTTCCCTTTTCTCTTTCGTCTTCGTTTTTGCTTTTGTTTTTGGTGTGCTTTGTTTTTCTTTTGTGTTTTTGGGTGCTAGATCTTATTGTTGTCATGTGTGATGAGATGCTGGAGGTCATGTGAAAGCCTCATGGAACTGTTGAGAAGAAGGTGCAAGATCCGAGCACATGGACAAGGAAGAAAGCACCCAGGAAAATCGGACTGTTCTTCACAGAAATCGGCCGATTTTCCTGGGTAGTTGGTCCGATTTTTCCTTCTGTCAAGGAAAGTGATGATCTTCAATCAAGCATGGGTGGAGCGGACGTGGAACTTGGACGGCTTGTGGTGCCAAGCGCGGGTTCCGACACCTTAATGAACATCAAGAGCTCTCTACCATCCTTGATCGATCATCCACCATCATCATTCGATGTGAACCGAAATACCAAAGCATCACTAATTTTACATTGTGAGGACTCTCTTTCGCTTCTTTATTTAGTTTACACATTAGGGACAATGTGTTTCTAAGTATGGGGTGGGGTTTTCATGATCACTTGCATGATTAGCATCTAGGATAGTTTAATATTGTCACATGTTTCATTATGTCTTGCATTGTTCATACATATTTCGAAAAATCCAAAAAAATCAGAAAATTTTTTAAAAAAATTTAGTGCTTCTAAGCTTGAGAATGACCCTTATAATGAGATTGTCTTGTGAATTTGCTATGGACGGCCTTATGTGTTGAATAGATGAATGCATATGTGGACTTGAAGTACTTATCTTGAATCCCATGTGTGAATTGTGATCATGAATGCTTGCCTTGATTGGATTGAGGATTGAGAGTCGAAATTACATGCTAGTTCTTGCACATCATTTAGGAGTGATTAAGGCAATTTATCTTTCTCTACTTCTCATCTTGATCATGTTGTTTGAGCACCTCAATTGATGAAAAATTTGACCTCTTTTGACCCATCCGGGACTAGGAGCATGCTAGTGTGTTGATGTGTGTAAAAAGCAAGTGTGGGGTGAAGTTGTTGATGAAAGAATGTTGTGAATGAAGTGCTAAAATTGTTGTGAAAGTGTAGAAAAAATATAGGTTTGGGGACGTTAGTTTAAATGACGAGTAACTCGGCACCATTCATATAATCGGGTGTTTGTGTCTTGTCAAAGTCAAATAAACCGATAGTCCTAACGAGCTTTGGTATGTGTGCCCGGTGTGGATGCACCTCGAAAAAAAAAAAAGCCCGAGGACGGCTAATCACCAAGGTTTTGGCTTTTGTACACCAATGCCAATGTCTCAAAAATAAGTGAAAAAGAAAAGAAAACAAAGAAAAGATGTAGAAAATCATACACTTGTTGGGAAGTTGAGCAAAAACGAAATTGTGGAGTTAGTTCCTTTCCCGGATTAGCATCACATGACCTAAAAATTCCCACCTAATCACAACGTTTCTTAGCCTCTTCTTTCCTAAGTCCTTGTGACCTAAATGCATGTGTGTAAGACTTAGTGATCTAGATTGGACATACTCATGATCATCTTGACTTCTTCATTTTCACCTCTCATGCATGCTTTCTAGTTAAGTATAATTGTCTTTCCATGCCTTCATTCATTTAATGCATGATTGATTGTCCATTGCTATGAAACATGACTAGGAAGGTGATCCAATGTTAGAAGCACAATTCCAAAAAGATTTTGTTGTTTTTCTGCATTCATAAATCATGTCATCTCTTAGTCTATAGTTAGGTCTTGCTCGGGGACGAGCAAATCTTAAGTATGGGGTATTTTGATAACGTGATTTATGACGTTATTTTAGGCATTCATATAGATAGTTTTTCCCGTTATTCATGCACGGTTTGGCATTAGTTCATGACGTTTACGCTTAATTCATGCATATTTCTAGAAAAGATGTCTACACGAGCTTTTGTCGGTTTTGTAGGTATTTCGGGGATCTTTTGGGCATTAATCGAGGGTCAAGCCTCATGGTGGTACATATCCAAGGCCTTGAAGGAACATAATTGGAGCAATGAAGGACACAAGGACCCTTGTTGGTGCAAGCAATGGAGCAACTCATGGCTAGATGATCATAACAAGTTTCTATTGAAGAAAATCGACCTACACTCAGGAAAATTGGCCGATTTATTTGACTGGGTCGATTTTTGACCTTTGACAGCTTAAGCCACGTGTCCCACGATCTCTTTGTCCAGCCTTGCTTTTGGTGGAGAATATAAGTGGGTCTGCAAGCTGTTGCTGAGGATGATTCTCTCATCTCCTACATCCTCTAGCATCTTCCCAAAGACTCTTCCAATTGGGAGTCTCTCTTCAAGACACCCTTGTGGGTGTTCTTGAGGGAGATTAGTGTAGATTTCAATTTCGTAGTGAGATTTGAGTGATTTTTATGAAGAAACTTATTCAAGGTTGTAAGATCTGACTTGGAGCTACATTTGGTGTGTTGAAAGACTTGTTTTGAGCTCAAATCCAGCTAAGTTTCATTGCTTTCATTTCCTTACTTCGTCTTCTTGCTATGGATTCCATGTATGCTTGTATGATGATTCTAGATCTTGAAATGCATATTATTGGCTAGTTTGTTGTGATTCTGGAGTGATGGATTGATGGTTATTGCTTGGGTGATGATAGAATGGACTTATATGTTAGTTTAGGATGATTCGTATGAACAAAACCTAACTCAGACATAAAAATCGACCTGTTCTTCATATTAAATTGGCCGATTTTTACTATGATCCACCCGATTTTTCCTTCTGTTGCTCTTTAATTGATGAATCTGTATGTTAGGATGTTAGATTGTTGAAATCCTAGTGTTTGTTGAGCATAATATAGCTTAGGGTGACCTAATGCTAGCAAACTAAGTGAGGAAAGAGACCTACCCGGTGATTTCCGATCTTAGATACCAAAGATGATGAACTCTAGGTAGTAGTGAGCCTCATAAGCCGCTATTGGATCGAGTGTGCTAGGATTGTTGCTTGAGACTTACCTTTTCCGAGACTTACCCGGTAAGGAGAGGTTTGCCCCTTAAGTAGTGTCCGGTTTGTGTAGAATTCCCAACTTTACCTCCTTGAGACTTACCCGGTAATAGGAGTTTGGTGCGGGATTAGTGAAGCATGAGACTTACCCGGTAATTGCTTCCATTAGAGAAACACCCTTTCCCAACACCGCAGCTTTATCCTTAGAATCTTTAGAAGCTTGAGTCCAATGCCATAACCCGAAATCTTGACCTCTAGAATCCACTTTTCTCTCTCTTTGATCTCATATCTTGTGTTTGAGTCACTTGTTTGTTTGCTAGCTTGAGTTGTTAGTTTGTTTTATTACCTTGCTTGATTTGTGATCTTTGCTTGATCACCACAAAAACCCAACCAAAAATATCATCATTTTCATTTCTTTATTTCCTTCTCTTTTCTTAGACTAGATTTGCACTATCTTTGATCATGGAATGACTTGATTTCGCCTCAGTCCTTGTGTTCGACCTCGGAATACTTTCCTTCCTACATAACGATCCGTACACTGCGGGTTTCGCTAGGTAGTTTAGGAGATTAGATCGAGTTTATAAATGTAAAGCTTTTTGTGCTACACATCCTAGCGTGACAAGCTTAATGGGTGAGCTAAATTTTTTCTTGTACTTCAAGTTACACAAGCAAGGAAAGTAATTTTTCTCAATCAAAGCAAGTATACAAAGGACTTGCTTAAGAAGTATAAATGGATCAATCTAAGGTCGCAAAGAATCCTATGAGTTCGACACTTTCGCTTGACCGTGACAAAGATGAAAAAAGTGTAGTACAAAAGGAGTATCGAAGTATGATCGATTCATTGTTGTATTTAACTCCTAGTCGTCCTGACATTATATTTAGCGTGTGCATGTGTGCAAGATTTCAAGCTGATCCTAAAGAGTCACACTTGATAGTTGTGAAAAGAATTTTTCGGTATCTCAATGGCACTAAGGATCTAGGGTTATGGTACCCACGCCAAAGCTCGCTTCACCTTGTTGGCTATTTAGATGCAGACTTTGCAGGTTATAAGGTCGATAGGAAAAGCACTTCTGGATGTTGCCTATTCTTAGGGTCATCCCTAATCAGTTGGCACTCCAAGAAGAAAAATTATGTCGCCCTATCCACAACCGAAGATGAATATATAGTTGCCGGAGCCTATTGTGCACAAATTCTATGGATTGTTCAACAACTTCGTGATCTTGGCTTTGATTTGAAAGGTATTCCTATAAAATGTGATAATACTAGTGCTATTTCTATAACCAAAAATCATGTGCAGCATTCAAGGACTAAGCATATCGATGTAAGGCATCACTTCATACGTGATCATGTTGAGAAAGGTGATGTTTCGAGCTCTTTTATATCTACTAACTTGCAGCTTGCAGATATCTTTACCAAGTCTCTTCCTAAAGAGCAATTTAATTTTATTAGATTAGAGCTTGATATGTTGAACAAGGAAGCATTAACGTAGGGGGGTAAATCATTTTATTTTCTCCTTCGTTTGTAGCCCAGTTATTGTTTTCAAAGGCCTTGAAAGGTTATTCAAGGGTCTTGAAACAAGATTCAAGGGTAAATTAAGAAATACAGATCTATTTAAGAATTAATTTAGATATTTCAATTCTTAAATTGTTTTTATGGTTTCATTCGTTTAAGGATTGAAAAAGATTTGTTGAGTTTTTATTGGAAAATTTTCTTTGGTCTTTAAAAGGCTAGATTTTTTCAAAATATTTTTATTATTCGCACTCTTTTAAAAGGCCAAAATCTCCTATCTTTTTTCATTTTTCTCATTCACAGAAACCCTTTTTCAAAAACCTCTTGTTTTCTCTCTCAACATCACCCATGGCTCCCAGAAGCAAGAAATCTGCTCCTCAAGCTCCCAAAAAGAAATCTGTTCAGAGCTCCTCCATTGCAAAAGAAGAAACACTTTTTGAGGGTTTGGACATTTCTCAGACGACCGGTCTTCCCACATCTTGGTTCATCAACTTTCAAGCCTCAAGATCTTGGCTTGATGGTTTTCACAATCGACCGCTTTGTATGTGTGATCTGGTGGATACTGCATTTCTCAAAACTTTTCAGATCCAGTCCATTAACAAGCTCAAGAGTTCGATAGTTTGGAAAATCTTAAACCTTGGAGATTTCACTTTTGTAAGGCTAACGAGGATGTTCTATGTCAATCTCGTCAAAAAACGGGACAAAGGAATTATCACTCTTAAATCTTCAGTAAAAGGTAACCCAATTTTGCTCACTTCTTCTGTTTTAAGTGTGCTTTTTGGAATTCCTACAGATATTGTTTTCAATCATCCCTCACGATCAGAGAGTGTTCGTCTCGCCAAGGAGAAGTTTCTAGTTCCCAATTCAACCTCACGCCAGCTTACTCATACTTCCCTAACCCTAGATGCTAAAATTATGTTTACTATTCTGGTTCGATGTGTTGTTCCTCATGCAAACTCAAAAGAACTTTTGACTGATCAATCCCTGGAGCTAATTCATCTGATTATGTATGGGTTAGACATTGATGTACATAACCTCATACTCAACCATATGATACATTTTGTTAACTCTAAGCGAGTCATCCCTCTACCTCATGGAAATTTGCTGCCCAAGATCTTTGATTATTTCAAAATTGATGCATCCTCTGAAGATCGACAATCAATTCCTGGCAAGATTGATGAGACCAGCTTAGAAAGACTAGGTATTGAGAAGACTCTTGCATGCTCATGGACTTTAAAAAGGAAAGAAGATATTCCAATTCCAACTCAAGAAGCTCCAACATCTTCTACTCCTACTCCCAAAATCAGGTTAGAGGGTTGTGAGAAAGAACTAGTATGTCTGAATCGTGCATTGTCTGATTTCTAGTTTGACACTAAGAGAAGATGGATGCCAATCATGAACTACTATCTACCATAAATGCTAAAGTCAATGAATTTTATTTGATGAATGCTCTTACTCTGACCACTATGGGAAGGATTCTACCTATGACTGAAGATGTAGCTCAACATACTCAAGAGAAAGTTGAAAATGTGCTGATGAATTGCAAATGACGTGTACAGAATAAATCTATTTTGTATCCAACTCATGTTGAGCCAACTATTTTGCCAATAATCGAATATGAGGTGGTTAAGAAACGAAGAGCTGAAGAAAAGAGATGACGCTTAGCAGCTGAAATGGATGATTGGAGCCACAAGAAGTCTTCATCTAAGGGAAAAAGGAGGTTCTATGAGGAGGATTGAGCTTGATGTTTGAGGGAGCTTGCTTGTTTTTGTGGTTTTGTGAATTACTTTTTCTGGGTTGTAATGCTTTAAAACTCCCTTTCTTTGACTATTTTTCTCCTTGTTCAAAGACAAAGGGGGAGAAATAAACGTGATCCGACATTTTTCGATATTCTGCATTCTGCATTTTAAGTTAGTTTGATATTCATATATGCATCGCTAACTTTACAATGCAGGTACGAAACATTTGTGTTGTCTTCCATCAAGGGGGAGATTGAAACTCCACCTTGATTATACAGTTGTACAGGTGTTGATGATGGAAAACTTAAACACAAATGAAGTCGTTTTATACAATAACAATTTATTGACTATATATCGAGTTGCTTAGTTTGGTGTGGTGGTTTGTATTGAATAAATGCAGATTTTGAAAGACACTTCAAAGGACCTTGGAAGACATTGAAATCGGATGCAAGGAAAGACAAGGAGTTTAGAGTGTGTAAAAGACGGAGGCCTTGAAATTCATTTCAAGGGAACAAAGAAGTCAAGGTTGCACGCTAAAGGAATTCAAATCACTAAAGGAGATCTTCTAGGAAAGATTTGCTCAGCAAGAAGAAATGATTGAACGAAGATCTCAACCGGCCAATAAAGATCTTACAAAGATCCTCAACCGAAAGCACGAGAGATCAACGTGTTCTCAGGAGATGAAGATCCACAACGTCTATCTCATCTCAAACAAGAAGCGATCTTCATGGAGAAGAAGAATCATCTTCAAACGGCCATCTTTCCAACGGCTAGAAGACCTCTCCATAGAAGGCTATAAATGAAGATGGCGATTGAAGAACAAGTACAAGAGCATACACGGAAACATCAATAGTCTTCAAGCGATCAAATAGTTTTTCTTTCTCTCTTTCTCTAAAAAGCTTTATCCCCTAGAGAGAGATAAAACTCGAGAGCTCCATTGGTATACCTAAAGAGTGTTATACTCGAGTGTGTGTTACTCTACGAAGTGACTAGGCTATTATAGCAAGGTGAAGAGTTGGAGCTACAACGTAGCATTGGCTACATCGAGAGAAGAAGGGGATTTCTTCTAGTTTGTATCTAGGACTCTTTGAAGCTAATAATGTATAGTTAAATCTTAAGGCTATACCCTGGGACGGAGAGTAGGCTATTTGAGCCGAATTTCGTAAACATATCCTCGTGTCGATCTCTTACATCCCGCATTATATCTTTCTTTATTGTGACTAACTTTGTTTTGTAGGAGTACAAAGTCATGGCCCCTTGAAAGTTGTTTCAAATCCTTTGAAATCAAAGTGTATCACAAAGAGCTCAGATCGACATCAAGGCCCTTAAAATTGGTTTCAAGGCCTTGAGATTGGTTTTTGCAAAAAGTTCCCATACTCTATTCAACCCCCTCCCTTCTAGAGTATCTTTTATCCTTTTTATCCACATATCGGTTCTTCAGAACTCATTTCAACAAGAACGGTTACCAGATGGAGGATGTGTATAGACTATCGCATGTTGAACAATGCGACGAGGAAGGATCACTTCCCGCTGCCCTTCATTGATCAAATGCTTGAGAGGTTAACGCAACATTCTAACTTTTGCTATCTTGACGGTTATAGTGGTTTCTTTCAGATTCTGATTCATCCGGACGACGAAGAAAAGACCAGATTCACGTGCCTATGGGGTACGTTTGCTTATAGGAGGATGCCATCCGGATTGTGCAACGCTCCAGCCCCCTTTCAAAGGTGTATGATGGTCATTTTCTCGGAATACATTGAGGAAATCATGGAGGTTTTTATGGATGACTTTTCTGTTTATGGTTCCTCATTTGATAATTGTCTTGCTAACCTATCTCTTGTTCTACAAAGGTGTGAAGACACGAACCTTGTTCTAAATTGGGATAAGTGTAATTTTATGGTTAGGGAAGGTATTATTTTAGGACATTTGATCTCTAATAGAGGGATTGAGGTTGACAAGGCTAAGATTAAGACAATAGAGAAGCTTCCTTCTCCATCTTCAGTGAAGGGGATTAGAAGTTTTCTAGGACATTCTAGATTCTATAGGAGATTCATTAAGGACTTTTCGAAAATCTCTAAACCGCTAACTGATCTATTGATGAAGGTGTTGTTTTTGAATTTTCGAAAGAATTTTTAGATGCTTTTTACGAGATTTAAGAAGCTCTAATCTCAGCCCCAATAATTCAGCCTCCGGATTGGAGTCTTCCATTTGAGGTCATGTGCGATGGAAGTGACGTAGCGGTGGAAGCGGTGCTTGGACAAAAGAAAGATGGACGAACTCATGCCATCTATTATGATAGCAAGATGCTAGATAAAGCTCATCTCAACTACGCCACAACGAAAAAGGAATTTCTTGTTGTTGTATATGCATTTGAAAAGTTACGTTCTTATCTTGTAGGAGCGAACGTGATTGTATACACGGATCATTCAGCAATTCGGTATTTTCTTGCCAAGAAAGATGCAAAGCCAAGGCTGATTAGATGGATTCTCCTCCTTCAAGAGTTTGATCTTGAGATTCGTGACAAGAAAGGATCCGAAAATTCTGTTGTGAATCACTTGAGTCGTCTACCACATGTCACCAATGACGACTTATCGATTGATGACTCTTTCCCGGACGAACAGTTGCATCTAACTGAAGAGTGCATCGATCATATTTCTAGAGGTTACGAACCTTGGTTTGCTGATTTTGAGAATTACTTGGTTTGTCAAGAAATACCGCCCGGACTATCCTACGCTCAAAGAAAGAAGTTCTTTAAGAATGTCCGCCAATACTATTGGAATGAACCTCTACTCTTCAAGAGAGGTCCAAATGACATCATTAGAAGATGTGTGCCTGAAGACGGAATGCAAAGTGTCGTTCGTCATTGTCATTCTCTTCCTTGTGGAGGACATGCTAGCTCTCACAAGACTAGCGCTAAGGTATTACAATCCGGATTCTTTTGGCCTACATTATTTAAGGATGTGAAAACGTTTTTTGCTTGTTGCGATGCTTGTCAAATAATAAGGAACATATATAGGAGGAATGAAATGCCTCTCAACAACATCCAAGAAGTGGAAATCTTTGACGTTTGGGGAGTTGACTTCATGGGACAATTTCAATCATCTTGTGGTAACCAATACATACTTCCAGCTGTAGACTATGTTTCAAGATGGGTTGAAGCTATTGCCTCTCCAACTAATGATGCGATGGTGGTTGTTAAGTTCTTTAATCAAACTATTTTCCCAAGGTTTGGGGCACCCCAGACCATCATTAGTGACGGAGGATCACACTTCATTGCCCGTCGATTTGAAACTCTACTAGTTAAGTATGGGGTGACTCACAAGATCGCCACACCCTACCATCCGCAAACAAGTGGGAAAGTGGAGATTTATAATAGGGATATCAAAGGAATTTTGGAGAAAATGGTGTCTAGGACAAGGAAAGAATGGGCGTTAAAGCTTGATGACGCATTATGGGCGTATAGAACGGCATACAAGACTCTCATTGGCACAACACCATACAATCTTGTGTATGGGAAGTCTTGTCATCTTCCGGTGGAGCTGGAACATAAGGCGTATTGGGCTGTTAAGTGGTTGAACTTTGGCATGAAGAAAGCGGGAGAGAAATGTCTCTTGGATCTTAATGAGCTAGAAGAACTCCGCTTGAACGCCTCTGAGAACGCCAAGACCTACAAGGAGAGAGCGAAAAGTTGGCATGATAAGCACATCATTCTGAAAGTTTCAAAGTAAATGGACAACGAGTCGAGAAGTACTCGCCGGAACTCCAAACTGAGGAAGTCGCACCGATTCTCCTCACTTAAGCACAAAGGAATAGTCTAGCTACGCTACTTGGGAGGCAACCCAAGGTAATGTATTCTTGTTTTTCTTTTCGTTTTTCTTAGATTAGATTAGTGTAGTTTGTTTTTGTTTGTTTTTCGTCCATATCTTCCGGTATGTCTTGTGTCTTTGGATGTCAGGGTTGAAGAACGACCAAAAGAAGTGAAGAAAACCAAAGGAACAACGAAATTTGGGTTTTTGACAAAAAAGGGAAAATCACGGGTTTAATTGTGATTCCATGTCCGTGGTTTCGATAATTTAGCCCGTGGAAAAGTATGTCGAGAGCAGCCAAAGCAAAGGACGCAAAATCACGGTCTATCGTGCAATTCCACGGCCATGGAAGTAACAATGAGGCCGTGGTTTTTGAAAATTTGACGGGACTATACAAGTTCTTCTTCTTCACAAACCACACAACATCAACCTTCCCTTCTACGCCCTAAATCACACCCAACCTCCTCATCCCGCAATTCTTCGTTCGGTGATCGTTTTACACGATTCTTCGCTCAAAACTGAAGCAAATTTGATTCTATTGCGGATTGTGGCAACAAACAGCACAAACATTCAGCAATCGGGCGAGATTTTGGATTTTTTTTCAAATCCAAAACCTAGGTTTTCTCTCAACTCTTTCCTTGGTTGATTTCCTTGGTTTTCTTTGCAGATTCTTAGGAGAAATGAACAGAATTGAACCTAGAAATAGTTTAGGACTGCTGTTGTTGAGATTATTGTGGAGTTTTGGATTTTTGAGCAAAATCATGTAGTTCCACGGGTAGCCGTACAATTCCACGGGCGTGGTTTCACCAAGAACAGGCCGTGGTTTCTAAGAAAATGTTTGGAACTCGCAAATCAAGCCGAAACAAAAAGAAAAGAGGCGAAGGCTCCTCTTCCCAACCCCCTCCCGCTCCTCAACCTATCCCTAGGATCCCTACCATCCATGAGAACCACAAGAGGGCATATGATAAGATCCAACAAAGAAACGTTATTGCTCCTAGGTACATTGTGCATGAAGAGTTTGAGGATTTGAATATGGTGAATAGTCTTTGATGGATGCTTGATAGTGCTGGGTTGACTACATTTGCTAGCATTAGAGAGGATGCTTATGAGGAAATCACAATGGAGTTCATAAGCTCGTTTGACCATAGTGTCGTTAACCGAACGGTCTCCTTCCGGTTGATGGACCACACCCACCATATGTCCATAGCTCAGTTTGGAGCATTGTTTGGCTTTGTAGACACATTCAAGTCCAAAAATATCCTAAGTCCACACACACACACACACACACACACACACACATATATATATATATATATATATCACAATAATCCAATAAACTAAGTCGTCGAGGTCCGCGGAGGAAGTGGTTGTCTTGTACATTCTATCCCAACCCCGACTTTGCTTGTGATTTGAAAACGAAATTCATTTTTAAAACTCAAACCCCTTGCGGGTTTTGTATATTTCTATTCGGCCTTTAGAAAATTACAAGTGCCATTGTTGTCAACCTAAGACTCTGATACCATATTGTAACACCCCGACTCTGCGGAACTCGGGATGCTACGGGCGGAGACCTCACAATGGGTCCCGACCCTTAGCCTGACAACAATTTCACCGGATCTTTCCAACAAGACACAGATAAAGGCAAATCCGAAATTGTTTTAATGCAAGTGTGAGAATACGAAAATAAAAAGACAAGTGGAATCTCAGCCAAGTCCTCAAAACAACATAACTCCAATACAAAATACATAAGTCCACAACATAATAATATAATACATCCCCGTCCTATAATGTACGAAGGCTTTGGTTATCCAATCCTCCAAGTCACTCGGTGGCATCCCTAACCTGCAGAGCATCTACAACAATCGGTATAAAACCGTTAGGTCACATTCTAGGCATTAGATAGAAGGTGAAGGCACACACACATACAAAGACAAACATAAACACATATCATACTCATACACAAAAACCGGATATTATCTTCTCTTTACGTCATTTCATTACTAGTTTCATTTCTCAAGATTGTGACACGAGAAGTCTTATGACTATCGTCCTTGTCCCCGTTTAACCAACAGGAGTGGTGCACACCTCCCATATACCATATGTAGTGGTGTAGTGCTTGCCCGTTTACCGTGTATGATCTAGTCGTAGAGAGCCTCCCAGTCTCCCTCGGGAGATGGGAAGTGATGTCACCCCCAGATAAAAATATACACATGGGCCATCAATAAACATATACAAGTCATCCTAATCTGGTTTCATGGTTGTAACAATAACTAAACACACATCACCGTCACACATCCAACAAATACGTAAAAGCAAGCTAAGTAAGTCCGGGGACTTACCTTGTCACGATCAAACCAAGAATAACCGATCTCACTTCCCGTATGAATACAATAAAAGCCTAATCAAAACAAGGAACACATCAACATCACTCCCATAAGCTAGACACCCACAGACTTCCAATTCTAAAGATATATCACAATGTTCCACAACTCATTAAGGTAACGTTCCTAGACTTCCAAGATACTATAAACTCATCAAGCATAGCTAGGATACCACAACAACCCACTCTCCTACAAGATCAAACTCAATAGCCATGCTTAGAAGATCACTACCGATGGAGGTACAACCAGGTCAACACACTCAAGATCATCATAAGACAACATTCAAACCTCTAAGGTCTCCAAAGGCTCACAACCACTAGGTGACATTCACAAGACTATCCTACGTCCATCCTAGGCATGATACTAGCATGAACAACCTCTCATACGAAGGAAGGAAAGAATAAGGCAAGAGAAGGAGGGTCTATTGTTGAAGAAACGCAACCGTGGACTCAGAAGGAGCGACTGTGGAGCTGAAGGTCACCGCCCCCGCGGGTCCTAGCACCGCCCCTGCGGATGGCTAGTGTCGCCTCCCCTTTAGTTCTCCGGCGCCGCCCCTGTCGCTGGCTAGGTCCGCCCCGCGGTAGTGTGCAGGTGCCCCTGCGGTCGAACTCCAAAAACAGCGTTTTCTCGATTCGTCGACTGTGTAGTTGGGCTTCTATGGCTTCCTTCTCTAGTTGGGTCGTCTCAGAACTTTATCCACAAGATGAAACCCTCCTCCACGTCCTAAGCTAGCTATGAACACATGTAGACAAGAGAAGACCATCTAAGCATCTTCTTCCAAAGCTTCATCCACAACAATAGAGAAAGGAGAAGAAGAGAAGGGAAATGAACAAAGAAGAAGAAGAAGAAGAAGAAGAAAGGGAGAGAAAGGATTACCTACTCAACTGCAAGACTCCTCATTTGCTGGATAGGTCTCAAGCAAGGAACCAAGAGAGAAGGGAGAGAAGATGGAAGAAAGAAGAAGGGAAATGACTAACGTGAATGAGTGGAGAAAGGGGGAAAGAAAGAAGGTTGCACTCTTTAGGGAATCCAAGGGTCAGCAGCCCCCAAGCTCTTCTTTGGGTAAGGAACGAGGCGCCAAAAGCGAAAAGTGAGGAAACGAAGAGTCGGAACAAAATCGGGGTAAAATCCCGTCACTCAGCATATCGTGCATGCGGAAAGATTGAGCCGCGTTTGCGGGAAGGCCGCTAAACCACGCACTAACCGGATTTAAAATTTCGGGCGTTACACCTAGTGTCGATGGTTGAGATCAACCACTTAATGACCAAATTGAACAATATCGGACATAACGAGAACATGATTGTCGTCCAATATTGTATTTTTTAAGTTGCGTTGGATTATTTTATATATAAATTTCTATTGTTTTATCACTAGTATAGAATTAGTGTTTTGTGACACCTCTTTTTTAGTTAATTTAGCATCTACCATTTGTTTTAAATTTTAAAAATTAATTAAGATTTTCGGTATCTATATTGTGTAAATCATTTAAATGTGTTGGATCTATTTAAATTAATATGAACATTAAATTAATTTTATACATCGTAATTAGTAATTGTAGAAGATTTCAAGGTTTTACTTCATTCTATTTTTTATATTAAAAAGCTATATAATATGGGAGAATTTTAAAGCTTTTATAACAATGGAAGAATCATAAATTAGTTAAACTTTAACAATAAAATATAAATAAATTAATTAAATTTAAAAGTATTGCATGCACAACATAAGGCGCACCAACGCATCCACATCAAAATACGCACATAATTTGGCGTGAATAAGTAAAATTTTGGTGTGTATATATCAGCGCATGCGCATAAAAAGACGCACAGCATTTGGTGTGACTAGTTAAAATGTCTAAATGATTCATAGGTTTTGATGTCAACAAAATTGTGTTACGTTGATTCTTTACAACCCCATTTATAGAAAGCAAAATATTTAAAAACTATCCTTGTGTGCTTTACGAAACGCACAATATCATATCCAAGCCCGTGATTTTTCCACTTATAATAAAAAAATCCGGGATCCACTAGCGATTTGAAATTACATGTATACGCATCCTAAGGAGCATGTCTTGTGCATCTTTTGATGTGCATACTTATGTGCGTCTTAGGAGGCAAACACAGTGTGCACATTTGGATGTGCATACGGCGATCGATCTTTGAGAAGGTGGTAACTCCATGAAGCTTGTCCAACATGCCATCAAGGTGTGGGATCGGATGACGGTATTTGGATGATGGCTTGGCAATCTACGCACATCCGCCAAGATCCGTCCTTCTTGGACACTACAATGACAGGCACGACACATGGTGATAATGACTCACGAATATGTCCCCGGTCTAGGAGCTCTTGTACTTGGCGTTGTAGCTCCTTCGTCTCTTCCAAACTTGCACGATAAGCGGTACGGTTAGGCAAAGACGCGCCGTGCACCAAGTCGATTTGGTGCTCAATTCCTCGGATTGGTGGCAAGTCAGGTGGTAGCTCATCGGTCAAAATATCCTAAAATTTGGACAACAACAAGGACACCTCGTGTGGCACGTTACCCAGGTCATGAGAAATAGATAAGCAAAAAGGAACAATCAAGAAACAAGAGAACTTGTCTCCCATGACCGGTGTCAAATTGTGTCGTCGATCTAAAAGGATTTGTGGCTCACACCGTCCTTGATGATGGGAACGGGAGGTGGAAAACTTTCATTTATAAGAACGATACTCTTACTACCTCCCATGGTCGGCGCTTTAGTAGTCTCATCGATGACTTGTTGTCGCTTTCGTTCTGCATAGTCAACTAAAATTTGTACGGAGTCATAGACAATAGTGTGACCCATTTTCCATTATATTGAAACATGTACCGGTTAAGATAACCATCATGAAACGATCGACGATCAAATTGTCATTTTCGTCCTACCAATACATGTGTGTCATCCATTTTGATAACATCACATTGGACCTTATCAACATAGGCGCCAATAGAAAATGTCACCCACGCTTGTTGTGTGACGGTGTCACATGACTTATCGGGAGTCCATAAGGGTTTGGGTGGGGGTTGTGGGCAACTTAAAGTATTTTACCCCTTTTTCGTTGATAATATTACAACAAGAACCCCAATCGATAATGAGAGAAAGACTAGTAATATTGCCTAAGCAACGAGAGTGGAAGAGATTCTCGCCTTGGTCAATTGGGATATGATCTTTCATAGTCAAAATACGACGAGACGGCAAACTTATCTAGTTGTGCCTGACCGCAAGCAAGTTGGTCGTCGCAAGACTCCATGCCATAGTAGGGATTGACGTCTTGGTCATCTTCCATGATGATATCGCCGTTATCTTCATCTTTGTCATCGTCATATGAAGGGTTGACAAACATCACCCGTTTGGTGTTCGGGCAATCACGTTGGACATGACCAAACCCGCTAGATTTGTAAAACACGGGTTCTCTTGGGCATGCCACCGTTTGAGATCCTTGTTGGGCTCGGCCGGGCAGTGTTTGTATTGGGGAAACGGGGCCACGATATGGTGTCTTATCGGTAGCCGCTTGCCGGGTGGGTTGACCAAACTGTGGGAATCCTTTAGCGGCACCGGAATCCTGAGAACTAGAAACGTCTTGAGCACGGGAATTAGTGATATAAGCATATTGACTAAAGGAAGAACTATACCTTGAATATCGTGACGTTTCTAATTATTTCTTGTGAAACTTCATGGCCCCATGACATAATGCTCCCAATTCTTTGTATGGTACTATCTCGAGCGGGCGCTAGATTAATGGATTAAGCCCACTCATGAATTTGGTTTGAAGGGCGGCAGTGGAGGCCGAGATGCCGGCCTTCATATGCATGTCCTCAAGCTTGGTTAGGTAAGCAACCGGAGTAAAAGTTCATTGTCGGAATTCGGCAATTTGCAACCGCATGTTGTTTTTTAAGTCGGCGGGCACGTACTTCTTTTTCATGACATAGATATATTGATCAAATGTCGCAATCGGTGCTCATCCTCGGTTCTCACGGTTGGTCTCGTACCGATTCCACCAAGATTTGGTATCACCTTCAAACTAAAGGGTTGCCGCTTCGATTTTTTCGTACTCCTCGTAATGGCAATGCTTTAATGTTCGTTTCATATCATGTGTCCAATCAAGAAAAGCACAAGGGTTATATTCACCATAAAATATAGGAAACTTAATCTTACCTTCCCTACGAGATTTGTGGAGATCCGGGTGGGGTGGTGCCATGTAGGCATCTTCGTGACGGGCTTGCCGGTGGCCATTTTTATGTCTTTGGCGCCCATCATTGGGTTGTGTATGTCTTGGTGGGTTAGGTGGAAGCAACTATTCTTCTCCTCGATCTTGGTTCTCAAATGGCTCTCGGATGGGCGGGTTCCATGGACGGACATGTCCCACCCGGTCCAAGTCCGAATCATCGTCGGAGAACTCGTCAAAATGATATCTCTCGTCATAATCATGGTATATCGGTTGCCGGCTATACCGTTGGTGGCGTTGCCCAGACCGATCATTCTTGGGACATCGAGGGAGAGAGTTTGGTTGATTATAGTACTAGGGCTCTTCCCGGGCGGGACGGTTGGTACGTGGGGCACTAGATTGAGGAGGGGAAGTGTCATACCTACGTCAGTGGTGCTCATAAGGCTTGTGGCGATTCTCCATTTCAACATAGAGCAAATCATCCGGAGAAGGACCAAGGTTCTTGTCGCCCTCATTATGGGACTCATAGCCATCATCTTGTAAAGGACTTTGATTTTCAATGACGGAGACAAGTCGTCGACCTTTAGACGGTTCGGCTCCCAAAATACATTAGCATTTACCACGTCCATCGGACGTGGAAGCATCGAACAAGGTTTCATTTGGATTTGGTGGGGTGGGACGTGGGGTGTTTGTAAGAGCAAGAATTTGTTTCCTCAAAGCTTCAAGTACTTACGTAAGAGCGGCATTTTCTTCGGATAATGAGGCATTGAGCTCTTGCCTTTCACGAGAATCCTGAGAATTTTCCATTTCGACATTAGTCATAACTCCAAATTAATGCACACAATTGCAAGCAATCAAATGAGCAAGGTGACAAGTTAAGTCAACGTTATCCAAGTTCAAGTGTGTTAGGGTTCTACCTTTGGGAAGGCCGTGTGGCAGTTAAGCAAGGAAGGCAAATCCAACAACTTTAAACCAAAATGCAAACAAAATCAAGATATAATTTGCAACGTGTAAGAGAATAGAGAGATAGAAAATGGACGGATTATTTAATGACAAGTACTACTTGCTTTAGTCGTTTGACCATTTTGAAAAAACCGATTTTTCGGATGGACCGGTTTGCCGGACGTCTCTTAAACTTTATTTTTGTGGTTTTGTTTCTTATTGAAACTTTGAATGCAACTTTTGAATGCAAGAGAGGAATCCACTTTTTTTGAAACAAATCCCTTTTTTGAAGAACTTTTGTTTGTTTTTATTTTTTGGAATATCAAATATGCAATATCCGATTTTGTCAACAAAAAAACAGTAAGAAATTGATCTAATCGATTAAAAAAGTTGTCGGATTGGGTGAGGAAAAACGTGTTCCATTAATGGTTTGATGTCAAACCAAAGATCTACTAAGTTTGCTTGGCAAAATAGACCGAAAAAAAAATTCAAGAAAATTGGATGAAGATACGAAGAACGGTGAAGAACGTGATGAAGATGATGATGATGATGAACAAAGGCAAAAAAGATGAATGTGATAACGCACAAAAATAAGAGTAAAGATAACTTAGCTTCAATCCCTTTGCTCTGATGTCAACTTGATGTGTCCTTGGACACGTCAAGGAAGATTCCGGATCAAGATCAAGTTGAAGCCTCGACTACTCATTAGTTGAAGTGCGAATGCGTTCGAAGGTTTGAGTACGGATTGCGGAAGCTTAGACATGCAGGTGGAAGTTGAGAGGTTGATTCGATATAGATTGATTGGTCAAACCTTGTAGCATATCGATTTAGTTGATTCTTGATGAATTCTCAAATGCGGATGAGTATGGATCGAAGATTCAAAAGAAGAACTTTGAGAGAATGGAAGAGGAATTGATGTTCAAGTAAGTAGGAGGAAATATTTCTCAAATACTTAATCAAATTGAACATGTTTTACAAAATGAGTCAATCATCCCCTTATATCGTGGATGTGGTCAAACCAAGAGTTGCAAAATAAATGACAGAAATAAAGTAGGAATTAAAGTTTCGAAAATGAAAAGCCTAGAAATGTGAAAGGTTTGGAATTTAAGTTCGGAATTAAGTTAAGAATTAAATTCTGAAACCAAAAAGTTTAATCTTAAATTCGGAAATTAAGTACTAGAAATAAAGTGCCGGAACTAATATTTCGAAAATAAAAAAACTTATTATTACAAAAACGCTAAATACGGAAAATGCGCCGGAACATTGTCGGCTTGGCAAGCTTCATGTCATGGTGGCGTATAGACATAGTATGCTACTAACAGGTCCGTGATAAGCAACGGTGCGGGCAGCGATGGAGCCAGTAGCTTTGGCGATGGTCTTAGCACGGAAACGGGTGAGCGGTCCATCAGAACGAACTCATAGTTCCTCGTCTTCCTCGTTTTAGAACATGGCGGTAAAGGGCACATCAAAAATATTCATCGAAAGAAACCATAAAGGTTGGACCTTTCCATCTATGAGACACCCATTGCACATTGACACTCAGCACATCATAACTATGTGCAGCTCGTAAAACGTCATACATCATATGCTAGCATGTTCTCTAATCTCTCTGCCTCTTCCAATTCTCAAATTCGTTAAAGTTTAAACCTTACAAATCAATGGAAATTTCATTCTTGTGATTTTGTTTTTTGGCTTTTCTTCTTCTATTTGAATTTTTGTCCTTTGATTTTAAGTTTTCAGTCCTCAAATGGATAATCCAACCAAAGAGAAGTATGTTAGTACCAAGCAATTGACATGGGTCGTACGTTTCAAAGCACTGATAATTTTCACTTCCGTCTCATGGCTAGCCATGACATCCAAATCTCTCTTCTTTAAGATCAAAAAAAGGGTGAAAATATGTGAGAAATCAGTGATAAACATCCGCACATAAGGGGAACGGTCTGAAGTTATTTGACTAATCAGATATGATGAATGGAATGCGAAAGGGGAACCCACCGGGAAATCGAAACCAAAGCTCCATAGACTGACGTTGAAATCGGATGAACCGACATAGACAAAGTAAATAAGATACACATTAGTGAAGCTCTTCAATACATCATTAGTGAAGCTCTTCATTGCATTGAAAAAAAGCCCATTACATTGACATTCAGCTAACTTGGATTTATAATTTATAATGTATAAGGGATATGATGCACACAACAAATATATTTTTTTACAGGGACAAAGAGATTGACATCAATTTCACCTAATTTCTAATACTCATAGGGTATACTGCAGTGATCATTTGAGCGATCTCTTAAACCCTGACAAAACCTTCAAAGCATCCTCCATTGATGGCCGATCAAGAGGCCTGCTCCGAGTGCACAGCAAGGCGACTTCAAGCACCAGTTTCATCTCCTCTTGATCAGACAACTTCTTGTTTGCTGCATCCTCGTTTTCTCTTTGAACTTGCTCGACCAGAACCTCCCACGGCTCGTATAAAATGCTCTTCCCAGCATTTTTCACCCTCCCATTCATTAGGATTTCTACAACACACTCTCCAAACCCGTACACATCCGCGCATAATGCTTCCTTTATGATTGAGTTCAGTTCATCTGTCACATGATTTTCATGCAAATTTAGAATCTTATCAATGAAATTTAGACAAGGAACAAACTTGAGTCATACCTGTTTCACCCCTGCTAAGCTGTAAGAGGAACTTGAAACCGAATTCAGACAATTGAGGCTCCATGTTTTCATCAAAAACCATAATACTAGTCCTAATATCACCATGTGGGATTGCGGGGTAGCATTCGTGGTGAAGGAAGGAGAGTCCCTTGGCGATACTGATAATGATCCTGTACTTGGATGCCCAATCTCTCTTCACATAGATCTTCTCAGACAAATTCCCATTTGGAGAGTAATCATAGAGAAGGTAAGCCACATGGTTATTGTAACAACAGCCTAATAATCTAGCTAAGTTCCTGTGCCTTGCATTGCCCATTTGAGATATGAATCCCAACATGGTCTTTGTACGTCCCTGCACGTCCAACTCCATCTTCTTCACTAAGACGATTATACCAGTAGGCAGAACTGCTTTGTAAACTGGACCACATTCTGTGGAATCGAAGCTCTTCAATACATCATTAGGTGTGAACTGTGGGAGACCCGGAAACGACACCATTTTCCACTGTCCATTTCTCCTGCCTCGTTGGAAATAGAATACCCCGGTAACAGCAATCGCTATCAAAACAACAACTAAGGCACACAATATCAGAATCCATGTGAATTCAGTCTGCATTTTCTTAGGACTAGAACATGCCTGCAATGGCACTCCACACAGCTTGGGATTTCCCACAAAAGCACTTGTTGGCATTGAGCTGAACATCTTGCCTTGAGGGATTGAACCAGAGATATCATTAAACGAAACGTTTAGCGTCATCAAGCGAAAAGCATGACTCAGGTTTTCGGGTATTACACCACTTAGGCGGTTGCTCCCTAAATCAACTCTCTCTAGAGCCTGGCAATTCGACATACTATCCGGGATAGCACCTGTTATGCTGTTTGAGTGCAGCTCAATAACTGAAACAGATTTGCAGGGCTTGAAGGCGGGAAGATCACCGGCAATGTTACAAGATGAAGCAGAGAAATTACGAAGATTTGGCAAGGACCATGTTTGTAGTGGAACGAAGCCTCCGAGAATTGGATTATTAGACACATTAAAGTACTCGAGCTTAGAGGCATTTGATATATCAGCAGGAATACCACCTGTGAAGTTGTTGATTGACAAGTCTACATATGACATACCAGGAAGAGTGGCAAATTGAAGTGGGATTTGTCCTGATAGATAATTATCTTCCAAACGAAGGCGAACAAGAGACAAACATATGGAGAGGGAAGGCGGGATCTCGCCGGAGAAGCTGTTGGAGAAGATGATGAGTTTAGAGAGCATTCCACCAGCACATATATCTGGAGGGATAGTGCCATTGAAGTTGTTGGTTGAAACATCAATCAATTCAAGCTTAGAGCTCCTCCCTAGACTCTCTGGTAGAGACCCACTAAAGAAATTGTTCCAAAGAAGAAGACTCTTCAACAGTGGCAGCTCAGCAATTCCCTGTGGGGCAGTGCCCTCCATTTCATTATAAAAAAGGCTCAGCAAGGTGAGATTTTTCAGTTGTGAAAACCCATCTGGGATTGACCCAGAAATCTGATTATCAGACAGATCCAAACTCCTCAGAGAAACAAGGTTTTGGAACTCTTCTGGAATGGAGCCGTTAAGATTGTTTCTAAAAAGGAAAAGGGATTGCAATCTGGTTAGGTTACCGAGTTGTGGAGGAATTGAGCCAGAGAGATCAGCACCAGCAATGTCAAGATACTGAATCCCACTCATGTTGCCTAATTCCAAGGGTATACCTCCTTGGTAAGAGTTGTAGCCGATCTCCATGTGAGTCATAGTTTGAAGGTTTCCTAGCTCAGGCGGGATGCTCCCACTTAGAAAATTACCGGCTAAATGGATGAACTCCAAACTCTTGAAAGAGCCGTATTGTGGTGGAATTGGGCCAGTGAAGTAACTTCCGGCTAAATTCAGGACTTTTAGGGTTTGAATCTGAGATAGTTGGGCAGGCAGAGGACCGGAAAAGCTGTTGCTGAAAGCATCAAGAACAGTGAGAGTAGTGGAAGAGGCGGTCGGGAAATGGCCAGAAAAGTTGTTCCTGCTTATGTCTAGGGTTGTAAGGGTGGTGAGGTTGAAGATTTGAGGAGGGAGAGAAGCAGAGAAAGAGTTGTAACTGAGGTTGAGGTTTCGGAGGTGAACAAGGACGTTTAAATGCTGACCTGAAATTGGACCGGAAAGGCTTCTCCTTGAGAGGTCTAAGGCTACTACCATGGTGGAGTTGGAGTTGCAGGAAACACCAGACCAAGAACAAGCTTGAACCTTTCCAGAGGAGGAAGAAGATAGGATCTCCCAATCACTTAAGCTGTTGGTGGGATCAGCAAGGCCAGACTTGAGGTTGATGAGAGCTTCTGAAAAGACATCGGATCCGTGTGCCGATTTGGCGGACAAGATGAATAGAAGAAGAAGGGTGAAGAACATAATCGCCATTTTCAGTCTGAGAGGTGGCATAGTAGAGGAATGTTTTGTGTTGTTCAAGTAATAATCATTCGGATTTGCAAAAAGGGTAAATAGAAGGAGCTAATAATTTCATAAGTATGGATTACATGCAGAAGGAGAGGGAAAGTGGTTTAGGGAGCAGGGTAGGGACCAATCTCCATTAACTTGCACTGAATAGTTTGATTGATGCAAAGCTCATTGAAATAGTGTATTCAATCAAGTAGGACCCTCCATCCCTTTTCTTTTTCTTATTCGGTGTTGCACCATGAGAATCCAATCCAATCCAATCCAATCCAATAATGGATTCTGGATTTCTCAGGTATTAGGTATGACTTTGAGTTTTAGCTCGGAGCTCATGTTCTTGCCCTCTACTACTCAATATGTCTATAGGGATTCGTATGGAAATTGGAAATCAAATCAGTCAAGAAAGACTCTCGTCTCGGGAATGCTGCAACAACGATTGGATTTCTTTGCTTTATAAATTATTTGTCTTTTTCTTTGCTCATCTGCTGCCCAATACAAGCCCAAGTTTGCATGGGAATTTGCAATTGCTTATTTCTTTTCTTCTTCGACCCGAACGCCTGACGGGTGGAGTATATACCCCACTACTTTTCTAAACAAAAAAAACACTATTTTATCCAATTTCCCAAATAAATTAATACACTTTATTAATTTAATTAGTTTTAGAATATTAGATCCGGAGAATTTGGCCTACTAGGCCTTTTTGAGAATATGATTTAGTAATTGTACTCCATAATTTTTTATCACTCTCATTTAATGGTTGATAAAAATAATTAACTCTTCTATTTTAAAAAAAAGAAAAATACATGAACTTAGTCAAAATCTTTCAAATATTATGTGAATGAATGTGACTTTTATTTTTATTTTTTTTCTTTTTTCTGTCTTTTATTTATTCTTTTATTTTATGGTATGAATTTGATACCAGAATTTCATATTAATACCAGAAATTTTTTGATACCAGAATTTTTTCATACCATAATTACATACCACAATTTTTTCATACCAGAATTTTTTACATACCATAATTTTTTCATATACCAGAATTTTATTTTTCACATACCAGAATTGTATTTTTTCACATACCAATATTGTATTTTTTTTCACATATCAGAATTTTTTTCATACCAGAATTTTTTCATACTAGAAGTTTTTTTTTGTCCTTTTTTATCTTTTATAATTCACATACCGGAATTCATCATCATACCAGAAATTATTACATACCAGAAGTTACTACATACTAGAAGTTATTACATACCAGAAATTACTACATACCAAAAATTACTATATACCAGAAATTATTACATACCAGAAATTTACATACCGGAAATAAAACTCATACCAAAAATTTACATACCAGAAATAAAACTCAAACCAGAAATTTACATATGAAACATTTACATACCAGAAATAAAACTCATATCAGAAATTTAAAAAAGTTAAGAATATAGCACTCTATCATACTAGAAATTAAACCAAATGCCTTTGTCCAGAAACCAAATATGAAATTAAATACGAAACTCCAATGCAGTTTTGATTAATTTTTCTTACACTAAAAAAATCATCGACATTACCTAAATGAGTTTTGATTAATCAAAAGTGTTAATAACTCTGCTTCAGTTACACATAATAGAGTGGACATGCTCTAATTTTGAAGTTTAGAAAATGCTTAAAGGACCTTATTAAGGAGATGGGAACAGGGTTTACACATGCCTTCCAAGAAGCAACGATATTAGTTGCAAACTCGCCATATTCCGAGAACTATACTCGCCATAGTAAAAAGACACTTTGATAAACATTGTAACTTGTTTCCTGCAAAGAAAGAATATACAAGAGACCAAAACCAATGGTAAGCAATCAAGGTTAAGTAATAAGTACAGCTAACTAGGTCAATGTAAGACGCATTGGATGACAAATAATAATAACCTTTACTTGCTTGCTGAAAACTTCTACGCTGCAGGTCAATCATATTGAATCATTACATTTTGAGAGAGTAGTTAAATTGTGTATAGATACTGAAGTAGTATAAATCCATCGATAGATATTGACTAGTGCTGCAATTTATTTTTTGTGCCAATGTATGGTATGAGTGTATCAAATAGGGATCAGTGAGAGTTGAGAATGAAAAAACACCTCCGGGGGATCAAACTTGGCTCCCAGGTTGCTAAGTTTGGCATGAGCTTCAGCATAGTCCTTGAAAAATGCCTCTTGGTCTACTACATATTTCTCAGCATACACTTGCAATCATTAACAGCAAGAGATGAGTGAATATATATATAAATAGCATATCAGAAAAACTATCTTCTCATGGGAATCCATGCTGACTCTTCACCTTGAAAGAGGGGTCGTCAAAGAGAACAACATCTGTAGGCAAAACGAGCAACTCCTCATCTCTTTTTTCTTTGATATCCTGAATTAGCAAGTCGATAATCACATAAAAAGATTAAAGGCATCATGGCATTTTTATGCAAACTAATAAAATTGTTGAATTGGCTTAAACTTACAAGACATTGTTGTCATTTCGACGATCCAGATCTAAAGAGATTCGAGAACAGGTTGAATTTGATCTTTTTTTCCTTGCGAAACTAGGCCCAATCTGAGGCTACGTGAAGAACATTTGTTTGTGTGATTTTGAGTCGGCAACACGGGCGAGTTGAGAGAGTCGGTATCCGAATCGAAGCAGGAGTAGCGATGTGTAGAGCTCGGCGGATGAACCAAAGAGAAGAGAAGAAGTTGTTCGCAAGAGAATGAAAATAGAGCAGAGAGGCGGATGAAGAGAGGTGGTTAGGTTTCACTGTAAAAAAAAAGGTTTGGGGTATATTTACTTAATGAAAATATTAAAAAGCCTAGTTACTATCTTATATTCTTAAAAAGGCCTATTAACCAAATTAGCCCTATTAGATTAGAGATTCTAAATTTTTTTAATTTATTTTAAATGTTAGAATAGAGAATCAAAATTATTGAATTTAATTCTTATTTTGAAATTTAATTAGTTGTAGTCATGTAAGAATATAGAACCAGAGTTTTAGAATTAATATTTTATTTCATTTCAATTAGGATCTTATGTAATACTCCCGTGAGACCGGTACCGATTTTTTGTTCAAGTTTGAGCTCCATGAATATTTTCGGATAGAGAAAACTTATTGGATTGGACTCGATATGTGGCGAACTCCATGAATATGGTGTTGGTCATAAAAAAATCATGTTTGGATGGTTTTGTATCATTCAATTGACATGTGATAGACACAAAGCACCTAGAAAAGAGAAAAATGTTGATCCCGATCAGTACTAGCCGAAAAAGAATTCGAAGAAATGTATGTGCAAGTTTCAACATGAGGGATCACAATTTGAAGAATAAAAACGGACATTAAGGGTTGTATGTGAATTCCACAATCACATAATTCTCTCGATGTTAAGAGGTCATGCATGTGTTGGGCGTTTGTCTTCTATGCAATCTCGAAAGGTGGAGCGTGAATTGAGTTCCGGGTTAAAATCAAGGCATATTTCAAAATCCGTGCAATTAGATGACCATGGAAATGTCACAACCATCCGACAAAATTACAATACCGGTCTGAAGATTATGATGGAACAAGCTGAAGGAAGATGGTCATTATAACAAACACTTCATACGTTGACGAAACGGATTTTGTGTGAACACGAGATGTCCGGACTCCGACGAGGTCGTTGATTTTTTTTATCTCACATCCCGATTCTATACGTTTTCTCAACATGTTTCTCTATGTTATTCTGATGGAATCTGTAACACCCTGAATCCGCGAGACTCGGGGCGCTACGGATTGGGACCTCACAATGGGTCCCGACCCTTAGCCTAACAACAATTTCACCGGATCTTTCAACAAGACACAAATAAAGGTCAAAGCGAAATACATTTATATGTAATGCAATGAAACCCGAAACCATACAAACAAAAGACTTCAGCCGAGATACAACTCCGAAGACCAAACGCCATACACACGGCATACAAAAATTCAAAACATACAATACTCCAACACGACTCCACCCAAAAACCCCTCCTAAAAAGTACGGAACCAAGACTGCCCACTCTTTCGGATCTCTCAGCCGCATTCCTAACCTGCAAGCCAATCTACAACAATCGGTATAAAACCGTTAGCTCATATTTGCAGCATTGAAGCAATGTGAAGGCACATACACACATACATCAACATAGAACATAACATGCTCATAACACACAAGTCCGGTTATTATCTTTTTATTATTAGGTCATATCCCATTCTAATTCAACTTCTTTTGTGACACGAGAATCTCCCGAAACTCGCCTCGGTCCCCACTTACCGCATGGAACGATACGGATGCATCCGACCGTCTAACCACACGGGCTAGTCGCCAAGAACCTCCTGGCTCTACGCAAGAGCTAGACAAGTTTTCACCGCCCGTTATCATACACTTGGGTCAAATAATATAAGGTCGGTAATCCTAATTCCGATTTTATATGTTATAATGAAAGCAATAAAACACATACCACCAAACACACATCGAGTCTAATACGTAGAATACGAGCTAAGTAAGTCCGAAGACTTACCTCATCCCAAACGCTAACTCACGCAACACTCTCGCTTCCCTCGGGAAGAAGTCTACACCTGCTCACAACAAGATATCTATATCAACAACTCGCTCAACTCAAGAAGTCTTAGACTTCTACCCAAATGATCTACGCAAGATCATTTGACTCTCATTCTAGGACCGCATCCTAGAACCGCTCATGCTCACACCACACTCAACACAAGCTATAAGTCCTTAGACTTCTAGACCCGAAGATCTCTCAAAACATAAGTCATAACACATACTAGGATAAGCATGCCTAGTCTCAACAATCTCAACGGTATCAACACTATACTAGGATAAGCATATCCTAGCCTATAATCTCAATAACCATATGACCACAACCTCAAGCCTCAAATACTCACAAGATCAACCAAACACTCAACGTCTTACAACAATCGACAATTCTCAAACTCACCTAAGGTCCAAACCACTACTTGGTATTCACTCTAAGTTATGCTAGATCCAACCTAGCATGATACTATAACTGAACATTACTAAATCACGGGAAAGGATACTCACACGACGTCAAAAGACGGAAGTCGATCAATGGATGTCAACTTTGGACTCGTTAGGCATTTATCGGGACGCTTCCGAACCTAACACCAAAATTAAGCAAATTTTGCTCATATGCTAAATTTGAACGGAATATAATATACATATATAAGGAAAACTCGTTTTCAAAAGTCAACGTTAAAAACCCGGGATTAAATCTTTGAGCCAGAACCGAATTAATCCAACAAAGAAATAATATACCGTGTATAAAAATATATGAATATCCCGTAATTAAAATTCAAGGTTAAAAGCCGCTAACACATTTTCCGGGGCAAATATACCGTTTCAAATATATAGGTAATAATCCATAGTTAAGTCTTTGGGTCATAATACGTAAATAAATTATGCAGGGGTATATTTGATACATTCTAAAAATCTGGGTAAAAACTATAAATTCAAAGCAGTGGGTAACATTTGTAATCAACACAAAAAGGAGGGACTCGATTTAAATATCACAAAAAGGGTTTCATAACCCTACAGTTGAAAACAACGGTTGAGGGCTGCGCAGGTCATGACAGAGGCCTCGACAGGCAAAGGTACGGTGGCAGTGAGGAGCAGGCACCGGCTGCATTGGCGGCGTGGATCCGGCAGCGAGAGCGAGGCTTCCCCGGCGTGGTTCTTCAACGGCCCCAACGAGGCTCCTTCAACGGCAAAGGTGGCGAGGCGGCAGTCAATTTCGAAACGCGACACAGAAGAAGGAAGAGGAGAAGGTGGCAAGGCACATGGATTCACCCGGCGTCGGTTAGGATGGAAGATAGGGAAGGGACATAGTAGGACTTCTTCCGGTGGTGTTGCCGGTGCTGCTACTGGTGTCGACAAAAGAAGGTAGAAGAGAGGGCTGCCTGGGGAGATAAAGAGCGCAGCTGCTCATACGGAGGGAGATAGGGCGAGGGGATCGAAGGCTGGAGTTCATCCTCCGGCGTATTGCACAGTGGCGACCAAGACAGCGAGAAAGGGGTGAGGTGAAGGTGAGTAAAGAGGTTGCAGAAGGTTATTAGGTGAAGAGAGGGTGAAGGCTACTGTAAGTCTCAGAGAAAGAGAGTACAGAGGGGCTAGGAAGAGAGGGAGTCTGAGAGATTGAGGGAGAAGGAGTGTAAGACTACCCATAATGGTGGGTATCTAAACAAAAATTTTTAAACCATCTCTCTCCGCCACATCAACTTATAAAACTTCATCTACTTTTTATCCACATTCATAGTTTTTTAACTCTCAATCTCTTAACTCTATATTTATTTACCCACCATATTTATATTCTTTTTAAAATGTTGTTATTATTAATTTTATTTACAATTAAATTTATTTCAAAAAATAAATAATAAATATATAAACAATTTTATGTGAAAAAAATTCTTATAGTATATATTTTATGCTCGATGTCTTGTAATATATCGATTTTTATGTGTACTTTTTGTAATAATAATTTTGATGATAAATATAAATATTATTATTAAATATTTATAAAACAGAATCATTCACAATTTGTTTTTTAATTTAAAAAAACTATTCGAAAGATACTCACTATAGACTTTATAGATAGAAAAACAAAATCTTTGGACTCTACAATAGATAAAAAAAAAATATTTTTTTATCATTCGAAGTATAATCAATATTTGACTCCATGGGTAGATAAAAATAAAAATAAAAATATTTATAAAATAAAAATTATCAAAATATATTTAGTTGAACAAAAAACTACCACAAATAATTAATAAAAATATGGAAAACAGGTAAAAATATGAGAAAATTGGTGATTTAGGGCCCTTTTTGATTAGTGTAGATTAACTAGGCCCCTAGGATTATTAACCCAAAAAATAAAGATAAACAAAAAGGAAGAAGAGATAAAATAGGATAGTTGGATGAGCAGTTAAATAAACCGTAATCAAAACGTGCCTTAATTAAACAATAAAATTTTAAAAAAAAAGGCAACTGTAATCACCACGAATATCGCGCCATCTGCAACCTCTATGAGAGAGAACACCCATCAATCAAACACATCAGCACGTATTCCAATCGCCGGTTACTTTACCCTTTCTTCTCCATTTTAGACGATTCCAGGTCCAAATATTCTCTAGAGAACTCTCAGCATCATCGATTCAAGGTATCGTCTTCACATACATTTTTCGTTTCTTGTACTAATACTTATACAGTTAAGGCGATAATCATAATCGTTTATTTCATGCTCTATTGAAGGAAAGTATACGCATATCGCCATTGAAGATAGTTGAAGATAGCTGAAGAACTGTTCGAAGAGTATCGTCTTCCATAAATCAACAAAAGGTACATTTTTTGGTTCGATATGAAGTTTATTGCAACCTATTTGTCGATTATGTACTAAATCTGTACAAATCAAAAACTAATTTGAATATCGTCTTCCATAAATTACACAAAGGTTAACAGTGAAAGTATTTGGGGAAAATGTTCTGTTTCTATGTAGACTTATTATGTTCTGTTTCTATCGTCTTCCATCCGTTTCATTCCTTCATCTAAGTACTCAGTATATGCCCAGATCTGTTATTGTGATTATGTTCTGTTTCTATCGTCTTCCATCTTCCATCTGTTTCATTTCTTCATGTTATACTGTTATGATAAACAGAAATGTGATACATGGTTTATCCAACTGAATAACTGGTGATTGTGTACCAGATTATACAAATTATGTCTAATATGTACCTCATATATTATTAGAATTTGATACAGAAATGAGTAATTGGTGATTATTTGTTGATCCATGTCGGCTACTGTACTGAACAATAGCAAATACATACATAGTATGTAGAAACTAGGCCCTACTGAATACATACAGAATATGTATAAATATCAAAAAAAGGCAAAATTGATTATGAATTGAAATATCATACATGTAGAATATGTAGACAAGCATCATGATTTGGTACATATAAGTGCAGATGTGTAGATAAATAGCATACATGAATGTGTTATGTTTATAGCTCGTATCAGGGATACAAATTATGTATTTACAATATGTACATATAGCATTCAATGTAAGTTACAAATTCAACTAATCGTACTAGTTCATTTATAGTACAAACACTATGGCAAGAAAAAAGCAAATGGCCATTAAGCCCCACATGAGGAAAGATCATCCTACTTCTGGGGCTGGTCCTTCCAAGCAGGTATCCAAATGTCTTCATTATGTAGTATTTAATCAGTTGCAGCTCATTAGATTAATGTACAGATTTATAAGTAGTAAAATGTAATGGTCTAATTATAATCATGTATTAGTAAACAAGCATGAGACTATCATACATCATATGCATAACACATTTCAGTAAGCACATATTTATGTAATTGTCATGCATATGTTGTTAAAATCATATTGTTTTCAAAAAAAAAAAAAAAACTGATTAGTACATGAGTAAGTACATATTTATGTAACTGACATCATATGTATTAATAAATATACACAAGTTGATAAAAGGATGCAATATGTATAAATATACACAGATATTATGATAGCATATGTACAAGGTTCGAAAACAGTGGAGTGGACACAGATAATGTACTTCAATATGTAATAGGTAGCACATATTTATGAGTACATCATTATATGTACCTTCATATACATATATAAATGTGTTGATAAGTCACAAAATGAACAGGGAATGGAAGGTACATACACTCAGGATGTCGCAACAATGAATAGGGAGGACAATCCTCAACTGAAGGTTGGTAAAAATATTGTAGAATACATAATATTCATTATTTTTATAATGTACTGATATATTACAACATAATAAATGTACCTTTACAGTTCACATATCGATGGGTGGAAAATGAATCCCCTCGGATGGCTCGTATCAACAGCTTTAGTCGACTCCAGCTTATACCATTGATACTTGATGGGCTGTCTGAGTTAGACAATAAAAGAATGAAGAATGGGGTTTTTGGGCCAATAATTGAAATGAGCACACGGCTGAAAATGTCAAATCAGATCATACACTTCATGTTGATGAGGGAGGTTCAGACAAGGAGAAAACACTCTATGTGGTTTGGAGTAAAAGATGTATTGCTAAGGTTTGGAATCAAGGAGTTTGAAGAAATAACTGGGCTCAACTGCGAGGAGGATTTTTTTGAATCATACGATGAAACACCCGATGTCGAAATGAAAGCTGTTGTTGGGGTAGAAAGATGCTCAACTAAAGATCTGGAAGAAATCTACATGAAAGAACCCAAGGAATCCCCATTCAAATACAGAATGACCCTCATCCTTTTCATCGAATGTGTTGTTGTGTCCAAAGACAGGAAAACCCAAATCAACCAGCAAACGATCAACATGGTAAATGATATGGACCTTTTTAACTCTTTTCCATGGGGTAGACTAGCTTTCGTACAGACCAAGAAGTTCCTTCAATCTTGTGAGGCTGATAAAGATAGGAACAGCGGTGGCTACAACATTGGAGGGTTCCCACTTGCGCTGCAGGTATGTGTAAATATGATTGGTGTTTATCTTCAATTGATGTTTCCATTTAAGCAACCAGAAACTGTGCATTGAAAATACAATGTTTATGTAGTGCATATCCACATATATTAATACATAATCATAAAATATATAAGTGTGCATAAATATTTTATGTTTGTATGACATATTATACAAATATTTGCATTCCACTCAATTCCAAAGCTTGCAAAGGTTTTTGCAAGCTTAATAAATGAAAATGCATCACCTTTGTGCCTACGTTGGGTATCAAAGTCTGGTAAAGGGGGTAAGCCGTTCCCTGGGTATGCAGACATTAAGGGTATTATAAATACCCTTGAAAAGAAGGAAATAAAAACAGTACAAGGTCTCAGTGAATCGGATGACATCGATAGGTGGGTCACAAAAGAGGGAGAAGATGAGAGGATTGATTTCTTGTTTGAAGCTGGATTTGAAAAGTTTGACTTAATAATTACAAGGCCAAATATTGTGCACGAGAAGGAAAAGGAATTTAGGTACGTTATGTACTGCTTTGTACATTATATTGTTTTATGTAGATGATAGTTAGACATATTTATTGATCGGTTTTGGTTGTGTAGTCCAATTGTACCAGAAATAAAGATTAGGAGCATATCAAATACAAAGGATGATGAAGATGCTGATGACTTTGTTGATCCACCTAGTAAGTTTATACATATTTATTGACTTTGTTAAAGAATTTACTTTTTGATTACATATTAAATGAGATGTACTGGACATATAATTTGTGTACACAGAAAAACAAAAAGTGGAGGCAAAAGCTGTGGAAAAGATGAAGGGAAAAAGGAAAGCAGAAAACACTAGCCCAATCATCAAGAATCTCAGGTTATCACTTAATTAAAACAAGTATTTTTTTATAAATCCAGAATATATGTAGTTGATAATACATATGATAAACGTCATGTAGATCGTCCAAGAGGACGAACAAGAACAAGGAATCCCTATCTGCAGAAACGATAGATGCAGCTCCTGATAAAGAACCCGATGGAAAGAAGGAGAACTTTGCTGAAAAAACAGAGGAAAAGATTCCGGATAGCCCAAGGTTAGTATTACAATGTACATAATTTAATACATAAGTTAGAAACATGCCAATATATATACATATGATTCAAATTGTAAAGAATATTTACCGTGTTTATCAAGGATGTAAATAATTTATGTATTGAACTCTCAGAATGGAAGCAACTCAGCCGGAGTGGGTTGCAAAAATATTGGAGAAATTGGAATCAATTCAACGGGAGCAGAAAGATATTGCAGACAAGGTTGAACAGCAAGGAATTATGATTGATGATTTGACAACATATTCAAAGGATCTTGGAACGCTATATGATAAGATAGACACAACTGTTTACATGGCAAGCAAGAGGACCGAGAACAAAATCAAAATTCTTGTCAAAGAACTTATAGCCCAATCAGCTGATACAAGAGGGAATGCCCCAACTGAAAAGAGTGATGTTGCTTCTCCAAAACAGACTGCAGATGATGCTTCTGTTCAAGAAATAGGTGCTGGGTCGATCGAGGTATGAAACAACACAAGTGTGTAGCCTATAATACAAAAACATCGTAGAATATGTAATATATATGTATATTTATGTAACTGAATCTGGTACTCTACATATGACATATTTAAAAAATATGTAATGTCTGTTTACCATTTTGTTAAAACAGGGCGTCAATGTAATAGAGCCTGTTCGAAGGGTTGGACTTAGGGTCCCAAAAGATAGTAAATACAAGCGTACCCCGTTCAGAAAAAACGTGAAACTTCCGAAAGAACCACCAATGAGCTTGTTACAAACAGCTGAGCGTCAAAAAATGTATAACTGGGTGAAGAACAAAGACGATCAAGGTATGATTCGGGGTTATATTAAGAACATATCCAGAGAATCAATACATGACATACTGAAACAAAGCGGCTGGATTAAAGACGAGGTATGTACACATAATCAATACATATATATACACGCATGAGACTATCATACATCATATGGAAATAGGCGTGAGATTATCATACATCATATGCATAACACATTTCAGTAAGACTATAGAAACATAAGTTGCCTACGTATTGAATTATTCAGATATGTACATACGCAGGATGTACAAGTTGCTCATACACAGAAAATGTATAAATAATGTGATTCCAATATTCATGCTTTGCCGTAGATTATTGAATAGATCAATATGTATAAATAATATGAACACAAAATTTGCCAATTTCTCTATACTTGCTTGAACAATATTCATGATTTGCCGTCAAAAAATGTATAAATAAAGTGATTCCAATATTTTCATATTGCACCTGCTCTTGATGTGGTCAATATGTAACTGTTGTTGCCTTGAATCAACACGTAAATGCTCATATGTACAACTTAATTATATATATATACATATATATACAGAATGTGTAGTTATGTTTGACCCCGTAAATTTGTTTCCACAGGGTATTGATGAGATAATTATGAACATGCGGAAGAGCATTGTTGACAACCCTGATCGATTCGCCAAGATTGCTGTGCTTTCAACTGTTTGGACTAGGGCATACAACCGTACAGTGTTTGAAAAGCATATTACTATGAAAGAATCGAAGCAAAGTTTCAATCAAAGCATGCACGAGGTTATTTCTGGGGACAGTCCACAGATGTTCCGAAAGGCGTTATATGACGTTGATGTCATATATTCACCATTCAACCTCCAAGAATCCCATTGGGTTGCTCTTGAAATTGATTTCCGTACGTGGTGCATATATGTTTATGATCCACAGATACACTACACAAAGGATGACAAACTGCATAACCTTCTTGAGCCCATGGCTGTTATGCTCCCTAAACTGCTTGGAGTACATGGCAAGCACAAAAGGCTTGGAGATCGACTAAAGGGCCCACTAAAGGTGATCAGGAAGACTGGGTTGAACATCAACGCTGACGGGTACGTGTTGTGTACTTCAATTATGTAGTTTCCATATAATACTACATACTTTGTAATTATGTACACTTTTTTGAACACAGTGGAAGCTGTGGCATATTCACTCTAAAGTACATACAGTACTTAGCGTCTGGACGTAAAGATTTGAGTGCTATCAGCGATGAATTTGTTCAAGCAAGTAGAGAGAAATTGGCAAATGTTGTGTTCACCCGGGAATGGCGCGACTGGTTCAATGAGGACTGAAATCATCCAATTATGTAGTGGTTTATGTAACCCAAATACTAAGACTTCCATTTTACTGATTTGTGTTTTAAGTTGCTCGAATGGGTTGATGAGGATTGAGAAACTTCTGTTTATGTAACGGTTTATGTAACCGAAACACTTAGACCCCAATGTTACTCCTTGTTTTTAGTATGACCCGTAGCTACTATACACATGGTTGTGTATAACGGTTTGATATTCATTTTACATGTTCGTCTGACATAATAAAGTTAGATAAACAACACAAAAAGCTACAATTGTTCAGACTATTAACTTATGCTAGATATTTGTACATAATCGATAAAATTTTACATTAAAATAAAGCACACATATCAATTGAAATTTACGTACATAAAATAAAAAGGTACACATACGCATATAAATTATGTACACAACGTCATTTGGGTTCGACTTTGGATATAATGATTTCCAAATACATTATACATTTATTAACACAATAGAGTATACGAGTTATATATGTATGTGTGATATACATATTCTAAAAAAACGACGTTTGTTTATACATAACAAAGGCAATTTTTATAAAGTTGATAATAAACTAACACATTATGTACGGATAAAAATAGTGAACTAATTATCAAATAAACTTGGCTATTTCGGCTGATTTACACAAGTTTTCTTAGTGTGTCCACTAAAGCCACAACAACTACATTTTCTCTTAGATCCTTGTTCCCAAGATGCACGAAACCTGGACTTTGGCATTCTTCCACACCTCTTACGCTTCAATGGGGGCTCACAAGCAATATCTGAAACGTATATCGGTATATCCCAATCTGACTTGTTCGGCACCGGGTAAATAACCTCTGCATATCCAGACCTCCAATATTCTGTGGAATAATATTTACTTACAAGATAAGAAGGACTCATACCTACGTGTTTCGCTGCAGCTACTGCATGTATGCATGGTATTTCTTCTATATCAAACTCTTTGCAGGCACAAGTCTTCATTTGCAAACAAACAATGACATGTTCATCCGCCCTTTTTACCTCAAATTCCATCCTATCTGCGTCAAGTGTGTACACAAAGTAAGAACCTGCTTCATCAAACCTTTTTTGAATGATAGCCTCAACTTTTGGTGTGGAAACATCCACACAAGATTGCGACTTTTGACGGCGTTCCGCAAACCACCGTGACATAAACTGTCTGATTTCATCCAGCATTGCTAAAACTGGATATTCCCTCCCTTCTTTCATTATGCCATTAACACACTCGGCGTTGTTGCTAGTCATTATGTTATACCTTTTACCAGGAGATAATGAACGAGCCCACGTTGATATCCCCATCTCAGTAAGCAACTCTCCCACCTTCGGCTTTTCCTATACATATTTTTATACATAAGTATACATATTATATACATAACGAACCGATGAATCCATGAAGTAACAACACATACCAGAGATATTTGCCTAAGTAGTTCAATGCAGTCAGATTCTCTGCATTTCTTCGCCCCTTCAATAAACATTTGTAGGATACGGTTCGATCTTGTCCTCTTTCGCAGGTTCCCCTTAAGATGCCAAATACAGTAACCATGAAATGCCAACCGATAGTTCGCTGAAATACCCTTCTTTATTGAATTATGTCGATCAGAAACAAACACAAGTTCCTTGTTATCCGGAATTATACGACTCAAATTATTAAAGAAGAAATTCCAGGACGCATCATTCTCACTATCAACAATACCGAAAGCAATTGGGTAGATTTGTTGATTTGCATCTTGCGCAGTTGCAACGAGCAACACCCCTCCATATTTTCCACTTAAATGTGTGCCATCTACCGTTATAACCTACATATTTTTAAAAAATGTACAAATTGAAATACATAATAAATTACAGAGTACTACATATTGTTAAGAAAAAATGTATTGTACCTTCCGCATTGCGCCAAATCCTCTGATAGACTGACCAAATGCGACAAATACATATCTGAAACGATTCTCATCATCAAGCACAAGGGCAGAAATGGTACCATTGTTCACTTCCTCTAACATATACAAATATGCGGGGATGGAGCTATAATTATCTTCTGAAGTTCCTCTAATCATATCCTTAACGGCCTCCTGTGCTTTCCAACACTTCCAATAACTAGCATCTATTCGATGTAAACTCTTCATAACAGTGACTATCTGATTAACCGAAGGTAACTTCTTCGAGTTGCCGTACCTACATAAACATTGTGTACACAAATTAGTACACAACTTACAGTCAAGAATATAAAGTTTAGCTATAATATACAACATACATTGATTTCACTTTCTCTGCAATTACTTGATAGGAAGCTCCCCTGTTCCCAGCTCTCCTCATGTGATACGAACATGTGTGTGTGGACACATACCTTGTTGTTGTAAAATAACTTGATCCCCCAAGCTTAGTGAAACGAACCCTCCATTTACACTCTTCGTCAATACATCTTGCTGTTACTGCCTTCATTTTTGACTTAATAATCCTATATTGGGAACATTCGGATATTGAATGCAAACACAAAGCATTCTTTAACTCTACCTTCGAAGAATATGTTTTGCCCAATGCAAGCTCATAATCATGCACATCTGGTACATATGTATCTACACGTGGCACTATCGCTAGTGTGTCACCCGGCGTAAGATCTTCTTCTACTGTCAACGACATATTTGATGAATATGTACTTAAATCAAGCTGCAGATAATCGTTCATAATTTGTTCTCCATTATGTAACGCATCCAGTGTCACAACATTTCTAGGTTTATGAACACTTACTGTCGTCACACACATTGGCACACACCACATGAACTGCTGCAGACCATTTATTTGGAGGAATGTTTCCAAATCAACCGTTGTGGTGACGTTGAATGGTTTGAGTGAAGGATTGAATGGATTCTTGTACGATAATTTGATATCAAAGTCTGACTTACATATCCCAAACTGCGTTGAAACCTTATCTATTAATTCCTCAAATGTGCAAGATCCATCTACAGCAAGAGGCTTGCTTGTAACATCACCAATGTATTCCCATACATTAGTATTCAGCTCCCAAGCACCACCGTAATAGAATGTCGCAAATACAGTACTCATACCTAATACACAAATAACAATAACATGTTACATTACATACACACCACATACCTTCACGACATATTCAATACACAAGACACATACATATCATACCAACATATATTATTTTTTCATTGTACAACGACCAATAACAATTATGTTTACACTCAAACAAAACACACAAAACGACACACAAATACGTATTACCTGGTAAATATGCAATCTATTGGTCGTTGTGACAAAAATATGTAGTCGACCACCACCTTATTGTGTACACACTCGTTATCTTCCGACGATACTGAGTAGATCAGAAGGACCAACAATGGCGTCCAGATTTTCAGATGAAAAAAAACCCTAGGACAAAATCAATATGTTGTTGATTATGAGCGCCTTATGTATACGATCGAATCCTATCGAACGATTACGGAGTAATGAAGATGAGAAATCATAGATTCAATGTAGAAGACGACAATAGCACAAACTCGGATGAAGCAGCAATGGCGTCCACAAAGCTTCTGCAAACGATCGTCTAATGGACATTCAATTAATGAATGGCAATTATCAAAACGCCTATTACCTTATTTAACGGCTAAAATAAATTTTAATGACTTAAATTAAGCTAATTAATACGGATTATTAGGAAAGAGAATTATCCAGCAAATCTATAGAATCCTACATATTTAATTCATTAATCTTTTTTGTAAATTATAGAGGGGCCTAGTTTGTTAACAAGAAACAAAAAGGGCCTAGTTTGTACACACCATTACATAAGTTGCCTACTTACCCAACTCATCCTAAAAATATGAACCGTTGATCTCACTTAGATCTAACGGATCAAAATTACCACTCTTCACCACTCCTCTATTGTCAAATGGCACTTCTCTATTTTACAATCCAATAAAAGTATAATTAATTTTGGATAGAAAAAAGGTAAATTAAAGTAGTCTTCTCTCTCTTCGTTTTTAACAAGTATCTACCTTCCATACTTCAGTAAAGTTTTTAGAGGAATCAATTATTGTTTTCTGAATATTTAATATATATTATATTGTTTAGATACCACCATTGTGGGTGGTCTAAGGGAGTTATTGCTTCTCCTTGGTGTGTAGGCTACTCCTAGTTTGTGTAGATGGGCGGCTATACTCAGCCAGCAAGGGAAACGAGGGGACGCCAGGACAGGAGGCAGCTCATCCATCCGCAGGAGAGAGGAAAGAAAGAAAATAAAAGAGGATAAGAAAAGAATAAAGAAAGGGGTATAAACTGAATCCGATCCAAACACGTTCGGAACGGGATTTTTGAAACGTGAAAACTTCCGACTTCTCAAAAAATAATAAGACGGTATATGCGAACACATCCAAAATATAATTATAATCGAAAAAGATATTTTTCGCCGTAAAATACTTTAATAAAAATATATAAGCTATTAAATATCGATAAAAGCCGCAAGAATTAAAAAAAATGCAAACGTGCCTAAAATTGGGGCGTTACATTAGATCCCCTTAAGACAAGTTTTGTCCTGAAACTTGCTATGCGTCGAACTTCTCGGTCCCTAAGGCCGAGTTATGAACTCTCAAACTAAGAAGGCTTTAGCCTTGTAATCTATACGCACAAACTACTCGAACTACCACCGCAAGATATATCTGGTCATATAACACATTCCCGCACGGGGCACAAACTACACATAACATCACACATGCACACATAACTCAATAAAGGGAAGAACTAGGTCTAACCCATCGCTTCTATCGATGCTACTAGATCATCGTAAAACTCAACCAAAAATACTACCCTCCGTCTTCCAGTTAGCCTCATCGGTTCCTCGTCTGCCACTAGATTCTCATGACTTACAACATGTCTCGAGTCATTTATGTGCTCCCTCGATTGATACACATGAAACACTGGGTAAACACCCTCTACTCTTGGTGGAAACACCAACTTGTAAGCCACTTCTTCCACTCGTGCTAAGATCTCAAAAAGGTCTGATATATCGGAAACTCAACTTCCTTCTCGATCCTTCTCAATGCAACATTTCCATTATGTTTCTCTTTGATTGTCTCTAACAAGGAAGATCGAACTTCCAATTTACACCGGTGTATTTGGTTCTTGTCGAACAAAACTTGATGTTACGCTTGCCCAATTCTTGTTGCAAGTTCTAAGTAATGAAGGAAGTACTTCACTTTACACCGCTTCTACTGACGAGACACATATGCTATTAATTTTACATTGTTCCTCAATACCTAATCAAGACCTTGTCGTGGAGAATCACTTGTACCCTTCAAACTCATCATACCTCAAGGCAATTCCATAACACTTGCACCAATGAATCTCCTCTTAATCCTCAACAACAACTCCATTGTCAATTTTTCATTCCACTCAAAATTCTTTGTCTTCCGAAGTAGGTTAGCGATAGATGGTGTTACTTGGAGAATCTCTCCACAAATCCTGTAATGACCAGCACATCGAAGAAAACTTGTAACTTCTTCCAAGTCCTTCGGGGTTGTCATCCCGATATAACTTGTCATACAACTTCTCTCTTCTTCGAGACTAGACCAAAATATCTTATCCGGGGCATTAGTAAGCCCATATGGAATCACTACAACTCATAGTGACCATGGTTTGTCCGGAATTTCGTATTTGCAATATTCCAATCTAGAATTCTCAGTTTGTGACATACAAACCTTATATCATTCTTAGAAGAGACTACCGACCCTTGCAACCGATCGAGTAGATCATCCATCCATGTGAGGGATACTCGTTCTTCATTGCTATCTTGTTTGGCTAACGGTAATCGATGTTCAAACGGATAAACATGCCTAGTCTCAACAATGAAGAACGAGTATCCCTCACATGTATTTCAACGGTATCAACACTATACTAGGATAAGCATATCTCAAGATAGCAATGAATCTGTAACACCCTGAATCCGCGAGACTCGGGGCGCTACGGATTGGGACCTCACAATGGGTCCCGACCCTTAGCCTAACAACAATTTCACCGGATCTTTCAACAAGACACAAATAAAGGTCAAAACGAAATACATTTATATGTAATGCAATGAAACCCGAAACCATACAAACAAAAGACTTCAGCCGAGATACAACTCCGAAGACCAAACTCCATACACACGGCATACAAAAATTCAAAATATACAATACTCCAACACGACTCCACCCAAAAACCCCTCCTAAAAAGTACGGAACCAAGACTGTCCACTCTTTCGGATCTCTCAGCCGCATTCCTAACCTGCAAGCCAATCTACAACAATCGGTATAAAACCGTTAGCTCATATTTGCAGCATTGAAGCAATGTGAAGGCACATACACACATACATCAACATAAAACATAACATGCTCATAACACACAAGTCCGGTTATTATCTTTTTATTATTAGGTCATATCCCATTCTAATTCAACTTCTTTTGTGACACGAGAATCTCCCGAAACTCGCCTCGGTCCCCACTTACCGCATGGAACGATACGGATGCATCCGACCGTCTAACCACACGGGCTAGTCGCCAAGAACCTCCTGGCTCTACGCAAGAGCTAGACAAGTTTTCACCGCCCGTTATCATACACTTGGGTCAAATAATATAAGGTCGGTAATCCTAATTCCGATTTTATATGTTATAATGAAAGCAATAAAACACATACCACCAAACACACATCGAGTCTAATACGTAGAATACGAGCTAAGTAAGTCCGAAGACTTACCTCATCCCAAACGCTAACTCACGCAACACTCTCGCTTCCCTCGGGAAGAAGTCTACACCTGCTCACAACAAGATATCTATATCAACAACTCGCTCAACTCAAGAAGTCTTAGACTTCTACCCAAATGATCTACGCAAGATCATTTGACTCTCATTCTAGGACCGCATCCTAGAACCGCTCATGCTCACACCACACTCAACACAAGCTATAAGTCCTTAGACTTCTAGACCCGAAGATCTCTCAAAACATAAGTCATAACACATACTAGGATAAACATGCCTAGTCTCAACAATCTCAACGGTATCAACACTATACTAGGATAAGCATATCCTAGCCTATAATCTCAATAACCATATGACCACAACCTCAAGCCTCAAATACTCACAAGATCAACCAAACACTCAACGTCTTACAACAATCGACAATTCTCAAACTCACCTAAGGTCCAAACCACTACTTGGTATTCACTCTAAGTTATGCTAGATCCAACCTAGCATGATACTATAACTGAACATTACTAAATCGCGGGAAAGGATACTCACACGACGTCAAAAGACGGAAGTCGATCAATGGATGTCAACTTTGGACTCGTTAGGCATTTATCGGGACGCTTCCGAACCTAACACCAAAATTAAGCAAATTTTGCTCATATGCTAAATTTGAACGGAATATAATATACATTTATAAGGAAAACTCGTTTTCAAAAGTCAACGTTAAAAACCCGGGATTAAATCTTTGAGCCAGAACCGAATTAATCCAACAAAGACATAATATACCGTGTATAAAAATATATGAATATCCCGTAATTAAAATTCAAGGTTAAAAGCCGCTAACACATTTTCCGGGGCAAATATACCGTTTCAAAAATATAGGTAATAATCCGTAGTTAAGTCTTTGGGTCATAATACGTAAATAAATTATGCAGGGGTATATTTGATACATTCTAAAAATCTGGGTAAAAACTATAAATTCAAAGCAGTGGGTAACATTTGTAATCAACACAAAAAGGAGGGACTCGATTTAAATATCACAAAAAGGGTTTCATAACCCTACAGTTGAAAACAACGGTTGAGGGCTGCGCAGGTCATGACAGAGGCCTCGACAGGCAAAGGTACGGTGGCAGTGAGGAGCAGGCACCGGCTGCATTGGCGGCGTGGATCCGGCAGCGAGAGCGAGGCTTCCCCGGCGTGGTTCTTCAACGGCCCCAACGAGGCTCCTTCAACGGCAAAGGTGGCGAGGCGGCAGTCAATTTCGAAACGCGACACAGAAGAAGGAAGAGGAGAAGGTGGCAAGGCACATGGATTCACCCGGCGTCGGTTAGGATGGAAGATAGGGAAGGGACATAGTAGGACTTCTTCCGGTGGTGTTGCCGGTGCTGCTACTGGTGTCGACAAAAGAAGGTAGAAGAGAGGGCTGCCTGGGGAGATAAAGAGCGCAGCTGCTCATACGGAGGGAGATAGGGCGAGGGGATCGAAGGCTGGAGTTCATCCTCCGGCGTATTGCACAGTGGCGACCAAGACAGCGAGAAATGGGTGAGGTGAAGGTGAGTAAAGAGGTTGCAGAAGGTTATTAGGTGAAGAGAGGGTGAAGGCTACTGTAAGTCTCAGAGAAAGAGAGTACAGAGGGGCTAGGAAGAGAGGGAGTCTGAGAGATTGAGGGAGAAGGAGTGTAAGACTACCCACAATGGTGGTATCTAAACAAAAATTTTTAAACCATCTCTTTCCGCCACATCAACTTATAAAACTTCATCTACTTTTTATCCACATTCATAGTTTTTTAACTCTCAATCTCTTAACTCTATATTTATTTACCCACCATATTTATATTCTTTTTAAAATGTTGTTATTATTAATTTTATTTACAATTAAATTTATTTCAAAAAATAAATAATAAATATATAACCAATTTTATGTGAAAAAAATTCTTATAGTATATATTTTATGCTCGATGTCTTGTAATATATCGATTTTTATGTGTAATTTTTGTAATAATAATCTTGATGATAAATATAAATATTATTATTAAATATTTATAAAACAAAATCATTCACAATTTGTTTTTTAATTTAAAAAAACTATTCGAAAGATACTCACTATAGACTTTATAGATAGAAAAACAAAATCTTTGGACTCTACAATAGATAAAAAAATATATTTTTTTATCATTCGAAGTATAATCAATATTTGACTCCATGGGTAGATAAAAATAAAAATATTTATAAAATAAAAATTATCAAAATATATTTAGTTGAACAAAAAACTACCACAAATAATTAATGAAAATATGGACAACAGGTAAAAATATGAGAAAATTGGTGATTTAGGGCCCTTTTTGATTAGTGTAGATTAACTAGGCCCCTAGGATTATTAACCCAAAAAATAAAGATAAACAAAAAGGAAGAAGAGATAAAATAGGATAGTCGGATGAGTAGTTAAATAAACCGTAATCAAAACGTGCCTTAATTAAACAATAAAAATTAAAAAAAAGGCAACTGTAATCACCACGAATATCGCGCCATCTGCAACCTCTATGAGAGAGAACACCCATCAATCAAACACATCAGCACGTATTCCAATCGCCGGTTACTTTACCCTTTCTTCTCCATTTTAGACGATTCCAGGTCCAAATATTCTCTGGAGAACTCTCAGCATCATCGATTCAAGGTATCGTCTTCACATACATTTTTCGTTTCTTGTACTAATACTTATACAGTTAAGGCGATAATCATAATCGTTTATTTCATGCTCTATTGAAGGAAAGTATACGCATATCGCCATTGAAGATAGTTGAAGATAGCTGAAGAACTGTTCGAAGAGTATCGTCTTCCATAAACAACAAAAGGTACATTTTTTGGTTCGATATGAAGTTTATTGCAACCTATTTGTCGATTATGTACTAAATCTGTACAAATCAAAAACTAATTTGAATATCGTCTTCCATAAATTACACAAAGGTTAACAGTGAAAGTGTTTGGGGAAAATGTTCTGTTTCTATGTAGACTTATTATGTTCTGTTTCTATCGTCTTCCATCCGTTTCATTCCTTCATCTAAGTACTCAGTATATGCCCAGATCTGTTATTGTGATTATGTTCTGTTTCTATCGTCTTCCATCTTCCATCTGTTTCATTTCTTCATGTTATACTGTTATGATAAACAGAAATGTGATACATGGTTTATCCAACTGAATAACTGGTGATTGTGTACCAGATTATACAAATTATGTCTAATATGTACCTCATATATTATTAGAATTTGATACAGAAATGAGTAATTGGTGATTATTTGTTGATGCATGTCGGCTACTGTACTGAACAATAGAAAATACATACATAGTATGTAGAAACTAGGCCCTACTGAATACATACAGAATATGTATAAATATCAAAAAAAGGAAAAATTGATTATGAATTGAAATATCATACATGTAGAATATGTAGACAAGCATCATGATTTGGTACATATAAGTGCAGATGTGTAGATAAATAGCATACATGAATGTGTTATGTTTATAGCTCGTATCAGGGATACAAATTATGTATTTACAATATGTACATATAGCATTCAATGTAAGTTACAAATTCAACTAATCGTACTAGTTCATTTATAGTACAAACACTATGGCAAGAAAAAAGCAAATGGCCATTAAGCCCCACATGAGGAAAGATCATCCTACTTCTGGGGCTGGTCCTTCCAAGCAGGTATCCAAATGTCTTCATTATGTAGTATTTAATCAGTTGCAGCTCATTAGATTAATGTACAGATTTATAAGTAGTAAAATGTAATGGTCTAATTATAATCATGTATTAGTAAACAAGCATGAGACTATCATACATCATATGCATAACACATTTCAGTAAGCACATATTTATGTAACTGTCATGCATATGTTGTTAAAATCATATTGTTTTCAAAAAAAAAAAAAAAAACTGATTAGTACATGAGTAAGTACATATTTATGTAACTGACATCATATGTATTAATAAATATACACAAGTTGATAAAAGGATGCAATATGTATAAATATACACAGATATTATGATAGCATATGTACAGGGTTCGAAAACAGTGGAGTGGACACAGGTAATGTACTTCAATATGTAATAGGTAGCACATATTTATGAGTACATCATTATATGTACCTTCATATACATATACAAATGTGCTGATAAGTCACAAAATGAACAGGGAATGGAAGGTACATACACTCAGGATGTCGCAACAATGAATAGGGAGGACAATCCTCAACTGAAGGTTGGTAAAAATATTGTAGAATACATAATATTCATTATTTTTATAATGTACTGATATATTACAACATAATAAATGTACCTTTACAGTTCACATATCGATGGGTGGAAAATGAATCCCCTCGGATGGCTCGTATCAACAGCTTTAGTCGACTCCAGCTTATACCATTGATACTTGACGGGCTGTCTGAGTTAGACAATAAAAGAATGAAGAATGGGGTTTTTGGGCCAATAATTGAAATGAGCACACGGCTGAAAATGTCAAATCAGATCATACACTTCATGTTGATGAGGGAGGTTCAGACAAGGAGAAAACACTCTATGTGGTTTGGAGTAAAAGATGTACTGCTAAGGTTTGGAATCAAGGAGTTTGAAGAAATAATTGGGCTCAACTGCGAGGAGGATTTTTTTGAATCATACGATGAAACACCCGATGTCGAAATGAAAGCTGTTGTTGGGGTAGAAAGATGCTCAACTAAAGATCTGGAAGAAATCTACATGAAAGAACCCAAGGAATCCCCATTCAAATACAGAATGACCCTCATCCTTTTCATCGAATGTGTTGTTGTGTCCAAAGACAGGAAAACCCAAATCAACCAGCAAACGATCAACATGGTAAATGATATGGACCTTTTTAACTCTTTTCCATGGGGTAGACTAGCTTTCGTACAGACCAAGAAGTTCCTTCAATCCTGTGAGGCTGGTAAAGATAGGAACAGCGGTGGCTACAACATTGGAGGGTTCCCACTTGCGCTGCAGGTATGTGTAAATATGATTGGTGTTTATCTTCAATTGATGTTTCCATTTAAGCAACCAGAAACTGTGCATTGAAAATACAATGTTTATGTAGTTCATATCCACATATATTAATACATAATCATAAAATATATAAGTGTGCATAAATATTTTATGTTTGTATGACATATTATACAGATATTTGCATTCCACTCAATTCCAAAGCTCGCAAAGGTTTTCGCAAGCTTAATAAATGAAAATGCATCACCTTTGTGCCTACGTTGGGTATCAAAGTCTGGTAAAGGGGGTAAGCCGTTCCCTGGGTATGCAGACATTAAGGGTATTATAAATACCCTTGAAAAGAAGGAAATAAAAACAGTACAAGGTCTCAGTGAATCGGATGACATCGATAGGTGGGTCACAAAAGAGGGAGAAGATGAGAGGATTGATTTCTTGTTTGAAGCTGGATTTGAAAAGTTTGACTTAATAATTACAAGGCCAAATATTGTGCACGAGAAGGAAAAGGAATTTAGGTACGTTATGTACTGCTTTGTACATTATATTGTTTTATGTAGATGATAGTTAGACATATTTATTGATAGGTTTTGGTTGTGTAGTCCAATTGTACCAGAAATAAAGATTAGGAGCATATCAAATACGAAGGATGATGAAGATGCTGATGACTTTGTTGATCCACCTAGTAAGTTTATACATATTTATTGACTTTGTTAAAGAATTTACTTTTTGATTACATATTAAATGAGATGTACTGGACATATAATTTGTGTACACAGAAAAACAAAAAGTGGAGGCGAAAGCTGTGGAAAAGATGAAGGGAAAAAGGAAAGCAGAAAACACTAGCCCAATCATCAAGAATCTCAGGTTATCACTTAATTAAAACAAGTATTTTTTTATAAATCCAAAATATATGTAGTTGATAATACATATGTTAAACGTCATGTAGATCGTCCAAGAGGACGAACAAGAACAAGGAATCCCTATCTGCAGAAACGATAGATGCAGCTCCTGATAAAGAACCTGATGGAAAGAAGGAGAACTTTGCTGAAAAAACAGAGGAAAAGATTCCGGATAGCCCAAGGTTAGTATTACAATGTACATAATTTAATACATAAGTTAGAAACATGCCAATATATATACATATGATTCAAATTGTAAAGAATATTTACCGTGTTTATCAAGGATGTAAATAATTTATGTATTGAACTCTCAAAATGGAAGCAACTCAGCCGGAGTGGGTTGCAAAAATATAGGAGAAATTAGAATCAATTCAACGGGAGCAGAAAGATATTGCAGACAAGGTTGAACAGCAAGGAATTATGATTGATGATTTGACAACATATTCAAAGGATCTTGGAACGCTATATGATAAGATAGACACAACTGTTTACATGGCAAGCAAGAGGACCGAGAACAAAATCAAAATTCTTGTGAAAGAACTTATAGCCCAATCAGCTGATACAAGAGGGAATGCCCCAACTGAAAAGAGTGATGTTGCTTCTCCAAAACAGACTGCAGATGATGCTTCTGTTCAAGAAATAGGTGCTGGGTCGAGCGAGGTATGAAACAACACAAGTGTGTTGCCTATAATACAAAAACATCGTAGAATATGTAATATATATGTATATTTATGTAACTGAATCTGGTACTCTACATATGACATATTTAAAAAATATGTAATGTCTGTTTACCATTTTGTTAAAACAGGGCGTCAATGTAATAGAGCCTGTTCGAAGGGTTGGACTTAGGGTCCCAAAAGATAGTAAATACAAGCGTACCCCGTTCAGAAAAAACGTGAAACTTCCGAAAGAACCACCAATGAGCTTGTTACAAACAGCTGAGCGTCAAAAAATGTATAACTGGGTGAAGAACAAAGACGATCAAGGTATGATTCGGGGTTATATTAAGAACATATCCAGAGAATCAATACAGGACATACTGAAACAAAGCGGCTGGATTAAAGACGAGGTATGTACACATAATCAATACATATATATACACGCATGAGACTATCATACATCATATGGAAATAGGCGTGAGATTATCATACATCATATGCATAACACATTTCAGTAAGACTATAGAAACATAAGTTGCCTACGTATTGAATTATTCAGATATGTACATACGCAGGATGTACAAGTTGCTCATACACAGAAAATGTATAAATAATGTGATTCCAATATTCATGCTTTGCCGTAGATTATTGAATAGATCAATATGTATAAATAATATGAACACAAAATTTGCCAATTTCTCTATACTTGCTTGAACAATATTCATGATTTGCCGTCAAAAAATGTATAAATAAAGTGATTCCAATATTTTCATATTGCACCTGCTCTTGATGTGGTCAATATGTAACTGTTGTTGCCTTGAATCAACACGTAAATGCTCATATGTACAACTTAATTATATATATATACATATATATACAGAATGTGTAGTTATGTTTGACCCCGTAAATTTGTTTCCACAGGGTATTGATGAGATAATTATGAACATGCGGAAGAGCATTGTTGACAACCCTGATCGATTCGCCAAGATTGCTGTGCTTTCAACTGTTTGGACTAGGGCATACAACCGTACAGTGTTTGAAAAGCATATTACTATGAAAGAATCGAAGCAAAGTTTCAATCAAAGCATGCACGAGGTTATTTCTGGGGACAGTCCACAGATGTTCCGAAAGGCGTTATATGACGTTGATGTCATATATTCACCATTCAACCTCCAAGAATCCCATTGGGTTGCTCTTGAAATTGATTTCCGTACGTGGTGCATATATGTTTATGATCCACAGATACACTACACAAAGGATGACAAACTGCATAACCTTCTTGAGCCCATGGCTGTTATGCTCCCTAAACTGCTTGGAGTACATGGCAAGCACAAAAGGCTTGGAGATCGACTAAAGGGCCCACTAAAGGTGATCAGGAAGACTGGGTTGAACATCAACGCTGACGGGTACGTGTTGTGTACTTCAATTATGTAGTTTCCATATAATACTACATACTTTGTAATTATGTACACTTTTTTGAACACAGTGGAAGCTGTGGCATATTCACTCTAAAGTACATACAGTACTTAGCGTCTGGACGTAAAGATTTGAGTGCTATCAGCGATGAATTTGTTCAAGCAAGTAGAGAGAAATTGGCAAATGTTGTGTTCACCCGGGAATGGCGCGACTGGTTCAATGAGGACTGAAATCATCCAATTATGTAGTGGTTTATGTAACCCAAATACTAAGACTTCCATTTTACTGATTTGTGTTTTAAGTTGCTCGAATGGGTTGATGAGGATTGAGAAACTTCTGTTTATGTAACGGTTTATGTAACCGAAACACTTAGACCCCAATGTTACTCCTTGTTTTTAGTATGACCCGTAGCTACTATACACATGGTTGTGTATAACGGTTTGATATTCATTTTACATGTTCGTCTGACATAATAAAGTTAGATAAACAACACAAAAAGCTACAATTGTTCAGACTATTAACTTATGCTAGATATTTGTACATAATCGATAAAATTTTACATTAAAATAAAGCACACATATCAATTGAAATTTACGTACATAAAATAAAAAGGTACACATACGCATATAAATTATGTACACAACGTCATTTGGGTTCGACTTTGGATATAATGATTTCCAAATACATTATACATTTATTAACACAATAGAGTATACGAGTTATATATGTATGTGTGATATACATATTCTAAAAAAACGACGTTTGTTTATACATAACAAAGGCAATTTTTATAAAGTTGATAATAAACTAACACATTATGTACGGATAAAAATAGTGAACTAATTATCAAATAAACTTGGCTATTTCGGCTGATTTACACAAGTTTTCTTAGTGTGTCCACTAAAGCCACAACAACTACATTTTCTCTTAGATCCTTGTTCCCAAGATGCACGAAACCTGGACTTTGGCATTCTTCCACACCTCTTACGCTTCAATGGGGGCTCACAAGCAATATCTGAAACGTATATCGGTATATCCCAATCTGACTTGTTCGGCACCGGGTAAATAACCTCTGCATATCCAGACCTCCAATATTCTGTGGAATAATATTTACTTACAAGATAAGAAGGACTCATACCTACGTGTTTCGCTGCAGCTACTGCATGTATGCATGGTATTTCTTCTATATCAAACTCTTTGCAGGCACAAGTCTTCATTTGCAAACAAACAATGACATGTTCATCCGCCCTTTTTACCTCAAATTCCATCCTATCTGCGTCAAGTGTGTACACAAAGTAAGAACCTGCTTCATCAAACCTTTTTTGAATGATAGCCTCAACTTTTGGTGTGGAAACATCCACACAAGATTGCGACTTTTGACGGCGTTCCGCAAACCACCGTGACATAAACTGTCTGATTTCATCCAGCATTGCTAAAACTGGATATTCCCTCCCTTCTTTCATTATGCCATTAACACACTCGGCGTTGTTGCTAGTCATTATGTTATACCTTTTACCAGGAGATAATGAACGAGCCCACGTTGATATCCCCATCTCAGTAAGCAACTCTCCCACCTTCGGCTTTTCCTATACATATTTTTATACATAAGTATACATATTATATACATAACGAACCGATGAATCCATGAAGTAACAACACATACCAGAGATATTTGCCTAAGTAGTTCAATGCAGTCAGATTCTCTGCATTTCTTCGCCCCTTCAATAAACATTTGTAGGATACGGTTCGATCTTGTCCTCTTTCGCAGGTTCCCCTTAAGATGCCAAATACAGTAACCATGAAATGCCAACCGATAGTTCGCTGAAATACCCTTCTTTATTGAATTATGTCGATCAGAAACAAACACAAGTTCCTTGTTATCCGGAATTATACGACTCAAATTATTAAAGAAGAAATTCCAGGACGCATCATTCTCACTATCAACAATACCGAAAGCAATTGGGTAGATTTGTTGATTTGCATCTTGCGCAGTTGCAACGAGCAACACCCCTCCATATTTTCCACTTAAATGTGTGCCATCTACCGTTATAACCTACATATTTTTAAAAAATGTACAAATTGAAATACATAATAAATTACAGAGTACTACATATTGTTAAGAAAAAATGTATTGTACCTTCCGCATTGCGCCAAATCCTCTGATAGACTGACCAAATGCGACAAATACATATCTGAAACGATTCTCATCATCAAGCACAAGGGCAGAAATGGTACCATTGTTCACTTCCTCTAACATATACAAATATGCGGGGATGGAGCTATAATTATCTTCTGAAGTTCCTCTAATCATATCCTTAACGGCCTCCTGTGCTTTCCAACACTTCCAATAACTAGCATCTATTCGATGTAAACTCTTCATAACAGTGACTATCTGATTAACCGAAGGTAACTTCTTCGAGTTGCCGTACCTACATAAACATTGTGTACACAAATTAGTACACAACTTACAGTCAAGAATATAAAGTTTAGCTATAATATACAACATACATTGATTTCACTTTCTCTGCAATTACTTGATAGGAAGCTCCCCTGTTCCCAGCTCTCCTCATGTGATACGAACATGTGTGTGTGGACACATACCTTGTTGTTGTAAAATAACTTGATCCCCCAAGCTTAGTGAAACGAACCCTCCATTTACACTCTTCGTCAATACATCTTGCTGTTACTGCCTTCATTTTTGACTTAATAATCCTATATTGGGAACATTCGGATATTGAATGCAAACACAAAGCATTCTTTAACTCTACCTTCGAAGAATATGTTTTGCCCAATGCAAGCTCATAATCATGCACATCTGGTACATATGTATCTACACGTGGCACTATCGCTAGTGTGTCACCCGGCGTAAGATCTTCTTCTACTGTCAACGACATATTTGATGAATATGTACTTAAATCAAGCTGCAGATAATCGTTCATAATTTGTTCTCCATTATGTAACGCATCCAGTGTCACAACATTTCTAGGTTTATGAACACTTACTGTCGTCACACACATTGGCACACACCACATGAACTGCTGCAGACCATTTATTTGGAGGAATGTTTCCAAATCAACCGTTGTGGTGACGTTGAATGGTTTGAGTGAAGGATTGAATGGATTCTTGTACGATAATTTGATATCAAAGTCTGACTTACATATCCCAAACTGCGTTGAAACCTTATCTATTAATTCCTCAAATGTGCAAGATCCATCTACAGCAAGAGGCTTGCTTGTAACATCACCAATGTATTCCCATACATTAGTATTCAGCTCCCAAGCACCACCGTAATAGAATGTCGCAAATACAGTACTCATACCTAATACACAAATAACAATAACATGTTACATTACATACACACCACATACCTTCACGACATATTCAATACACAAGACACATACATATCATACCAACATATATTATTTTTTCATTGTACAACGACCAATAACAATTATGTTTACACTCAAACAAAACACACAAAACGACACACAAATACGTATTACCTGGTAAATACGCAATCTATTGGTCGTTGTGACAAAAATATGTAGTCGACCACCACCTTATTGTGTACACACTCGTTATCTTCCGACGATACTGAGTAGATCAGAAGGACCAACAATGGCGTCCAGATTTTCGGATGAAAAAAAACCCTAGGACAAAATCAATATGTTGTTGATTATGAGCGCCTTATGTATACGATCGAATCCTATCGAACGATTACGGAGTAATGAAGATGAGAAATCATAGATTCAATGTAGAAGACGACAATAGCACAAACTCGGATGAAGCAGCAATGGCGTCCACAAAGCTTCTGCAAACGATCGTCTAATGGACATTCAATTAATGAATGGCAATTATCAAAACGCCTATTACCTTATTTAACGGCTAAAATAAATTTTAATGACTTAAATTAAGCTAATTAATACGGATTATTAGGAAAGAGAATTATCCAGCAAATCTATAGAATCCTACATATTTAATTCATTAATTTTTTTTGTAAATTATAGAGGGGCCTAGTTTGTTAACAAGAAACAAAAAGGGCCTAGTTTGTACACACCATTACATAAGTTGCCTACTTACCCAACTCATCCTAAAAATATGAACCGTTGATCTCACTTAGATCTAACGGATCAAAATTACCACTCTTCACCACTCCTCTATTGTCAAATGGCACTTCTCTATTTTACAATCCAATAAAAGTATAATTAATTTTGGATAGAAAAAAGGTAAATTAAAGTAGTCTTCTCTCTCTTCATTTTTAACAAGTATCTACCTTCCATACTTCAGTAAAGTTTTTAGAGGAATCAATTATTGTTTTCTGAATATTTAATATATATTATATTGTTTAGATACCACCATTGTGGGTGGTCTAAGGGAGTTATTGCTTCTCCTTGGTGTGTAGGCTACTCCTAGTTTGTGTAGATGGGCGGCTATACTCAGCCAGCAAGGGAAACGAGGGGACGCCAGGACAGGAGGCAGCTCATCCATCCGCAGGAGAGAGGAAAGAAAGAAAATAAAAGAGGATAAGAAAAGAATAAAGAAAGGGGTATAAACTGAATCCGATCCAAACACGTTCGGAACGGGATTTTTGAAACGTGAAAACTTCCGACTTCTCAAAAAATAATAAGACGGTATATGCGAACACATCCAAAATATAATTATAATCGAAAAAGATATTTTTCGCCGTAAAATACTTTAATAAAAATATATAAGCTATTAAATATCGATAAAAGCCGCAAGAATTAAAAAAAATGCAAACGTGCCTAAAATTGGGGCGTTACATTAGATCCCCTTAAGACAAGTTTTGTCCTGAAACTTGCTATGCGTCGAACTTCTCGGTCCCTAAGGCCGAGTTATGAACTCTCAAACTAAGAAGGCTTTAGCCTTGTAATCTATACGCACAAACTACTCGAACTACCACCGCAAGATATATCTGGTCATATAACACATTCCCGCACGGGGCACAAACTACACATAACATCACACATGCACACATAACTCAATAAAGGGAAGAACTAGGTCTAACCCATCGCTTCTATCGATGCTACTAGATCATCGTAAAACTCAACCAAAAATACTACCCTCCGTCTTCCAGTTAGCCTCATCGGTTCCTCGTCTGCCACTAGATTCTCATGACTTACAACATGTCTCGAGTCATTTATGTGCTCCCTCGATTGATACACATGAAACACTGGGTAAACACCCTCTACTCTTGGTGGAAACACCAACTTGTAAGCCACTTCTTCCACTCGTGCTAAGATCTCAAAAAGGTCTGATATATCGGAAACTCAACTTCCTTCTCGATCCTTCTCAATGCAACATTTCCATTATGTTTCTCTTTGATTGTCTCTAACAAGGAAGATCGAACTTCCAATTTACACCGGTGTATTTGGTTCTTGTCGAACAAAACTTGATGTTACGCTTGCCCAATTCTTGTTGCAAGTTCTAAGTAATGAAGGAAGTACTTCACTTTACACCGCTTCTACTGACGAGACACATATGCTATTAATTTTACATTGTTCCTCAATACCTAATCAAGACCTTGTCGTGGAGAATCACTTGTACCCTTCAAACTCATCATACCTCAAGGCAATTCCATAACACTTGCACCAATGAATCTCCAATTAATCCTCAACAACAACTCCATTGTCAATTTTTCATTCCACTCAAAATTCTTTGTCTTCCGAAGTAGGTTAGCGATAGATGGTGTTACTTGGAGAATCTCTCCACAAATCCTGTAATGACCAGCACATCGAAGAAAACTTGTAACTTCTTCCAAGTCCTTCGGGGTTGTCATTCCGATATAACTTGTCATACAACTTCTCTCTTCTTCGAGACTAGACCAAAATATCTTATCCGGGGCATTAGTAAGCCCATATGGAATCACTACAACTCATAGTGACCATGGTTTGTCCGGAATTTCGTATTTGCAATATTCCAATCTCGAATTCTCAGTTTGTGACATACAAACCTTATATCATTCTTAGAAGAGACTACCGACCCTTGCAACCGATCGAGTAGATCATCCATCCATGTGAGGGATACTCGTTCTTCATTGCTATCTTGTTTGGCTAACGGTAATCGATGTACAAACGGAGATAACCGTCTCTCTTTTCGCAAAATTTTGTTCTCCATAACAACTTCAAATCCAGAGTTTAAAATAACGTACGTTGTTCTCTATGACAATGCATTGGTTCTAATGAACTTGTGACAACAAGTCCTTGCAACTGGTCGTACAAATACTTATTCGACTCACGTATCTTCACCATCCTATACGGCACCTTGGATGTCGGAGGTGCGTCAAGCTCAACCTTAGTGGCAAAATTCCACATTTTGACGTATTGGAATCCGTGATATCTCGGTTTTTGTCTTTCCTTCTTTCGTCCCATAACATAAGCCCGACACAACCTTGTCTTAAAACTTGACAGGTGTTCATGATACTAATGATCTACCCCGATCTGTTGGGGTGACGTCCTTTAAACACGTGTTTTGTTCCATCTGTAGCTACAATGTCGATCGTCCTCTTTCAAAGATCCTTCATTTCCCAAACTCGAGGGACTTGCTCGAGTCTTCTGACTCTTGAAGCCTTGTTTAAGCAATATTTCAGCTTAATCCCCTTTTCACTTCGAAGGAGTAGCAATAATAATATTTCTTGATCTCGCACATATGTTCAGTAACGAAGGTCCTAACTACAAGACTTAATCATGCCTTGTAACAAATCATTCTTATCTTCTTCGCCTTCTCTGACATCCCAACATATGGGAAGAGCTCTTCGTATTCTACACAAGTTTTCACCATAGACATCCTTTCTTTAAGTAGGCGTAGAAATTTATACTTCATTTTCTTAGGTAACGCCAAACCGATCGTAGAGGCTCTAACCTCAATCTTTCATGTACTTCTTGTACATCTCATATCAACAACAAACTTCAAAACTTCGGTCATCTCTTACTCTTGTTGGTCACCTTATTCATCTCTTGTTGTTCCATGAACAACTTCACAATCATACTAGTATGCTCCGTGGAGAACGCTAGGCAAAATCCCCAACCACTACTATTGAAAGATCCACTCGGGACTTCACCAAGCTTTAACATCATAAGCTCTCAACTTGCATTGTTGTCCTCATCTAGGTTCTCCCTTTCATGCAATAGCCATTGTGGCTCTTCCGTGTGAGTTTGAAACATCGGACTCAGCTTTTGCTCGCGAAAACATACCATCCGTTTCATTACACGAACAAACTATGCATCCTCTTATTATACTCTCGTCTACAACCAATGAAAACCTCACCTTCCTCTTGATATACTAGTTCCCTTTACTATGATCAAACCATAGAACTTCTAATCCGGGTCATTCTCCATATGCCGTTCTCATGACCTAAGAAGGTCGCAAAGGTCATCTCCACCCTCCCCTAGGAGGTTTGTAACAACTACTTGCTTGAACTCATTCAACATTATTTTATTTAAGACAAATGTGCTTCTGTTGATGTAATTCTTTATCACTGACATTGATCCACCGCGAATACTTTAAGCTCTTGTTGTCGATCTTGTATATGCCCATAATCTTGTTTACTCATCCCCTCTACACTCACCAATAGACAACCCGCACCTGTGTTTTTTAGTTGTCACCGATTAGCTTGTATCTAACCCTCTCCAAAGTTAACGACTTACCATTCTACTACACTTTCCATGTTACCATTTTTATGAAGGTTACCCCCCTCGGGGTACATTACCTTAAAATCCGTTAGTTCATTCTTCATTCCATGCTTCCTTCTTCTTTCATAAGATAACTACACCCTACTCGGCCTTGCGTGCCGTATAACTCACGTTCATAGGCTTAGCCACTCTTCTATCTCTTCCATGATATTCTGTAAGTGCACCTTCTCAAATATTCCGACCTTAGTTATCATCCACTCACATCTCTCTTAGTTTGTATCTTAAGTCTTTCAATCAAAGCTCCTTGTTTTGTCTTTCATCTTCTTGAGATCATCATCTATACACACTTCCTCCTTCTTGGCGTTACTTAGCCTTATCATTATAATGGAAGCCAGTCAACTCCACGTGAATCCCCACTGTGCCCTTCTTCTCATAACTCTAGTATGTCTTAATAAGTCACCCATTTAGAATCCCGTATCATTGACACTTCACCTTTTCTTATCTTCGTAATCTTAACTTACAGGTTTCTTAAATCTTCCGTAGTTTGTTCGACCACACTACTCATCTTGACTCCAATGCTTAGGGGCGTATAAGGAAAGCTTCACATGTTAATGAAGTACCACCTTTAAAATTGCTAGAATGTAACCATCTCCTCCTCGATTCGCATCTTTAGTTGTCTACGTGTCTTCTCGAAGAACTTAAGTTCGTTATCTCCATTGGTCTCGTCGTCATTCAATCATGGCTTCTTTAGAACCGCTTCTACACTTTAATGTTGCTCCCTTTTCTTGTATTGCTTCCATCTTGAATCCTCTTAAGTTGTCTCAAGTTTTCTTTTACTTGGTTGTCCTTTCTTTACGTCATTTCTGCTCCCCCATTCGACATCCTTTTGAAGAAATCCGAGAAACGTCATGGTGTTTGTTAGCACGAAATGCTCAACTCGATACTTGAGTGTGCTCATCATCATATGTATACTATCCTAAGCCAAACGGCATTGTCAAAAGGGCGATGATAGCTTTCTATCATCTTAACTATAAGGTTCATATTACTAATTTGATACTAACATACCATATAATAATATATATAACTATACATAAGTCCTATGTTAATACTTACTATAAACATATCAAGTCTAGAAAAAGCAACTACAAAACAAAGTCCACAAACATAACTATAGTCTGCATACCTAGATATAGTCCAAACACTTAACTAAGGTACAACAAGTCCACATATACATATCTATACATATTTCAATAATCCAATAAACTGCATCGCTGAGATCCACGGAAAGAGTGGTGGTCCGTATATTCTACCCCAATTGACTATACTCATGATTTTGAAAACGAAAAATCATTTTAAACTTAGAACCCTTGAGGATTCTATTTCCCTCTATTCGGCCTTTAGAAGATTGTGAGTGACATTGTTGTAAACATAGGGCTCTGATACCACTTTGTAACACCCCGAATCCACAGTACTCGGGGCGCTACGGGTTGAGACCTCACAATGGGTCCCGACCCTTAGACTGACAACAATTTTACCGAATCTTTCAACAAGACACAAATAAAGGCCAAAACGAAATACATTTTTATGTAATGCAATTAAATCTGAAACCATACAAACAAAAGACTTCAGCCGAGATACAACTCCAAAGACCAAACGCCATACACGCGGCATACAAAAATACAAAACTTACAATACTCCAACACGACTCCACCCCAAAAACCCCTTCTAAAAAGTACGGAACCCAGGCTGCCCACTCTTCCGGATCTCTCGGTCGCATTCCTAACCTGCAAGGCAATCTACAACAATCGGTATAAAACTGTTAGCTCATATTCGCAGTATTAGAAGTAATGTGAAGGCACATACACACATACATCAACATAACACACAACATGCTCAAAACACACAAGTTCGATTATTATCTTTTTATTATTAGGTCATATCCCATTCTAATTCAACTTCTTTTCTGACACGAGAATCTCCCGAAACTCGCCTCGGTCCCCACTTACCGCATGGAATGGTACGGATGCATCCGACCGTCTAACCACACGGGCTAGTCACCAAGAACCTCCTAGCTCTAAGCAAGAGCTAGACAACTTGTCACCACCCACTATCATACACTTGGGCCAATTAATATAAGGTCGGTAATCCTAATTCCGGTTTTATAAGTTATAATGAAAGCAATAAACACACACCACCGAACACACATTGAGTCTAATACGTAGAATACGAGCTAAGTAAGTCCGGAGACTTACCTCATCCCAAACGCTAACTCACGTAACACTCTCGCTTCCCTCGGGAAGAAGTCTACACCTGCTTACAACAAGATATCTATATCAACAACTCGCTCAACTCAAGAAGTCTTAGACTTCTACACAAATGATCTACGCAAGATCATTTGACTCTCATTCTAGGATCGCATCCTAGAATCACTCATGCTCACACCACACTCAACACAAGCTATAAGTCCTTAGACTTCTAGACCTGAAGATCTCTCAAAACATAAGTGATAACACATACTTGGATAAACATGCCTAGTCTCAACAATCTCAACGGTATCGACACTATACTAGGATACGCATATCCTAGCCTATAATCTCAACAACTATATGACCACAACCTCAAGCCTCAAATACTCACAAGATCAACCAAACACTCAACGTCTTACAACAATCGACAATCCTCAAACTCACCTAAGGTCCAAACCACTACTTGGTATTCACTCTAAGTTATGCTAGATCCAACCTAACATGATACTATAACTGAACATTACTAGATCACGGGAAAGGATACTCACACGACGTCAAAAGACGGAAGTCGATCAATGGATGTCGACTTTGGACTCGTTAGGCCTTTATTGGGACACTTCCGAACCTAACATCAAAATTAAGCAAATTTAGCTCATATGCTAAATTTGAACGGAATATATAGTATATATATATATATATAACTCTAAGGAAAAATCGTTTTCAAAAGTCAACGTTACAAACCCGAGATTAAAGCTTTGAGCCAGAACCGAAATAATCCAACAAAGACATAATATACCGTGTACAAAAATATAAGAATATCCCGTAACTAAAATCCAAGGTTAAAAGCCGCTAACACATTTTCCAGGACAAATATACCGTTTAAAAAATATGGGTAATAATCCGTAATTAACTCTTTAGATCATAATACGTAAATAAATTATGCAGGGGTATAATTGATACATTCCAAAAATCTGGGCAAAAAATGTAAATCTAAAGTAGTGGGTAACATTTGTAATTAACATAAAAAGGAGGGCCTCGATTTAAATATCACAAAAAGGGTTTCATAACCCTACTGTTGAAAACAGCGGTTGAGGGCTGCCCAGGCCATGGCCTCGACGGGCAAAGGTACGGCAGCGGGGAGGAGTAGGCATCGGCTGCATTGGCGTCGTGGATCCGGCAGCGAGGGCGAGGCTTCCCCGGGCGTGGTTCTTCAACGGCCCAAGCGAGGCTCCTTCAAAGGCAGAGGTGGCGAGGCGGCGGTCAATTTTAAAACGCGAAAGAGAAGAATGAAGAGGAGAAAACGGCAGTGCACATGGATTCGCCCGGCGTCGGTTAGGATGGAAGAGAGGGAAGGGACACAGTAGGACTCCTTCCGGTGGTGTTGTCGGTGCTGCTACTGGTGTCGATGAAAGAAAGCAAAGGAGAGGGCTGCCTGGGGAGATGAAGAGAACAACTGCTCATACGGAGGGAGATAGGGCGAGGGGATCGAAGTTTGGAGGTCATCCTCCGCCGTATTGCACAGTGGCGACCAAGACAACGAGAAAGGGGTGAGGTGAAGGTGAGTAAAGAGGTTACAGAAGGTTATTAGGTGAAGAGAGGGTGAAGGCTACTGTAAGTCTCAGAGAAAGAGAGTACAGAGGGGCTGGGATGAGAAGGAGTCTGAGAGATTGAGAGAGAAGGAGTGTAAGGGCATCTTTATCCCAGATACTCTGGGTTTCTTTACTTATATAAAAAATAATTTAATTATTGAGATGTCAGATTTGGGGAGAGAATCAAGGTGATGAATAGAGAGAAGTTTCTATGCAGAGAAACTAAATCTGATACATATTTTGGGTTCTAACAAGAAAGAAAAAAAAATCATTAAAGAAACCAAAATTGGATTTCTGGGCTGAAGATGGCCTAAGGGGGTTGCTTGCTTGTCCTTGGTGTGTAGGCTACTCCTAGTTTGTGTAGATGGGCGGCTATACTCAGCCAGCAAGGTAAACGAGGGGACGCCAGGACAGGAGGCAGCTCATCCATCCACAAGAGAGAGGAAAGAAAGAAAATAAAAGAGGAAAAGAAAAGAATATAGAAAAGGGGTATAAAGTGAATCCGACCCAAACGCGTACGGAACGGGATTTTCGAACCGTGAAAACTTCCGACTTCCCCAAAAATAATAAGACGGTATATGCGAACATATCCAAAATATATTTTTTGCCGTGAAATACTTTAATAAAAATATATAAGCCATTAAATATCGATAAATGCCGCAAGAATTAAAAAAAATGCAAACGCACCTAAAATTGGGGCGTTACAGAATCTTTATAATGTTTAGAGCTTTAAATGTATAAAAAAATAACTAACTATAATCTTGTATAAATGTCGATAAGATTTATAATAATCTCGTCTTCAATAGATTAATATCTTGGCGAATGTTTTGTGGGGCCGAGGTCTTCACTTGCTTCCTTGATCGTTTCGCACATGTATGACTCCTCCACAATAGACATCAATGTGAGTGAATAAATAGTTGTAGATCTTAAGGATGGTCCCGCATCAAGGTACCTATTGACAAGTTGTTGACATGCTACACTGACCACAAAGTTAGCGTGATATGGGCCGATATGGTATAATTTCCTTGTTGATATCGAGATCGGCGGTCTTCCCTTGGCCTTGACTTTGACTTTTTATGTTGGCTCCTTCATCCTCGTACTCCCCGGGTTCTCGATGTCCTCAAAGCAACATGCTATCTTCTCCATCTCATATGGGGTGAGCTTGTTTGAGTCCATTCTTTCTCTAAATCTATTCAGCGGCACTAGCATCGGGTTCAAGGGATCATTATCATCATTATCATCAATATCATCATCGGAAATATGAATTGAAATTCAATGAACTTGCTTCCAAAATGGGTGTATTTTATAGGTCTACAAGCCCGGATTGTTATCATACAAACATGCGCACATGGAATTCTTGAACCTCCCTCCAATAACTATCCCGACAAACACCATCATCTCATGCCGTACTAGCCTTTATGTTGTTATCCCAGAAGAGCGTGAAACACTCGTTTGTGACATAGTCTCAAAGCAAGTCGGATATCGGTATACACACCTCCGGTGGAATCCTCTCTCGTGACATCTCTAAAGAAGCTTGTAAATTCTGGATTTGTTCGGTGGCCATCAAATGTATGTTGTCACACAACAACTTGAATCCTAAAACATTTGAATCTAGAGTTTTTTCCCAGTAACTTATGTGCGGACTTACACCTACAAAAGTAAAGAAAAATTTAAAACGAACAAACTTTGACCATATGAGAAGCAAAGGGACAAAAATAAACTTTCCTACGCATTTGTTGTCCTTGTGCCAAAATGATGATATAAGTCATGTACACCATGCTCTAACGATTGCCTCCTTATATAAGGTGAGTCAAGTCGTTTCGAGGTTGTTCATTAACCTCGGATAAGAATTCCAACACTCCTTCATTTCCATCAAACCTCGTTGGTATCTTTCATTGGATCTTGACTTAAACAAGGCATGTCAATGGGATGTGAAGACGTCTTGTACTTTCTTACAATGCAAAATGATAACCACTCAATTTACAATGTTGCACATTATATGGAACGTGGACAAAATATGTTTCACCTAGGGAAATACTACCTTCATGGCGCTTATAAAACCGAGCTCTCAACCGGAAACAATCACCTCCGGGATTTTTTCATAGCACAAATAATGAGCCCTCCTCAAAGCCCACAAGTAGTGATCTTTGTTATCGTGTGCCATAAAAATAACTAACTATAATCTTGTGTGAACACAAGGAGATGTATGGACTCCGATAAGGTCTGAAGATTATTTTAGTCTTTATCTTAATAGGATTTCGGCCTATTTAAACCTTAGGAGGTCAAGTTTTTCAATGGTAGATTTGATTTGATATTTTTCCACATACATTCTGAGATACTCTGATGTGGGACCATCTCCAACACTACACCAAGGACCCGTTACTAGATTAAAGGCTAAAACATTGAAGGATAATCTAGCTACACCTCCTTCGGATCAATCATGGAAGGAGCAATCACAAGGTTAAGGGCAAAGGCTATTCAAGATGAAGTTACGAGCATACTTACAACATGTACTCTCAAGGAGACCCTACTCACTCTCAAGAATCTTTTGGTGACATTAGTGACTGTTATGGAAGAGCTAAGCCATGACCAAGAAGAGCCATCAAGTATAGAAGGTGGCTAGGACGAAGAAGAGTCTTAGAGAAGAAATCTCGGTCCATCCCTAGGAAACTCGGCCGAGATTTCCACCCGAGATTTCCCTCCTGACATGCGCTTGAAGATCCGGCCATGATCTTCTATCTTTGACAACTATATCTTTTGTATTTTGTTACCTTAAGCTTTCAAACATTCTTAAGGTAGTTGTTAATTTTGATTCTATTTTTGGGATTATTATTTGGGAGAATTTGACATACTAGACCTTTTTGAGTTTTTGTTTAAGAAAATGTACCCCAAATTTTTTACCACTTTCATTTAATAGTAGGTAAAAAATATTAACCCTTCAATTTAGAAAGAAATAATAAATGATGTTTGCTATTTGTTATAGAAGTATAAGTTTAAATTTTTAATTACTGAATTTGTTTTCTTTTATTATTGTGCCTTTTTTTTATTTTATTTTTATTTATTTTCTGGACTGAATTTTTCATACCGGAATTTCTCATACCAGAATTTCTCATACCAGAAATTTCATACCAAATGTTCATACCAGAAAATTTCATACCAAAAATTTCACACCAGAAATTATCATACGAAAAGTTATACCAAAATTTTGTCATACCAGAATTTCTACCATAATTTTTCATACCTGAATTTTTTTCATACCAGAATTTATCATATCAAAATTTTTTCGTACCAGAATTTTTTTAATACCAGAATTTTTTTCATACCAGAATTTATCATACTAGAAGTTAAAGTTTTCATACCAAAAGTTCATACCATAATTTTTTCATTCCGGAATTTTTTTTCATACCGGAATTTACATACCGAACATTTATACACCGGACATTTTATATACCGGATATTTACATACCGAACATTTTATATGCCGGACATTTATATACCGGACATTTATGTACCGGACATTTTACATACCGTACATCTACATACCGGACATTTTACATACCGGAATTCACATACCGGACATTTATAAGATTTATTGTACATCACATATAATACATAGTATAAAACTATAAATATTATCACGTGTCTGGTTGTTTTTGTTACGAATAGCAAAAGTGTATAGTGCAACATCCACATTTATTTCGATTGAAAAACAAGGTTAACACTAGCATAAGCTCACACGATGAAAGAAGAGCATCCAAAAAGACCAAACTTGAAATTCAACAAACCATCTTCGACCTGGATGTAAACTCAAAAAATGGCAAAGTGGTGTATCCTACTACTACTACTAGTATATTTTAAAATTAATTTAGCTTTAGTTTTAAAGGGCAATAATTGAAAATGGAGATTCATGTGAAGTGGTGATGGGTGTGGAAATGAGGTCAATAGAGAGGAGAGAGAAAGGGAAGAGGGAAAGAATGGACGTACATGTGTTGTAAAAGCTTTGAAGATAATTCAATGGATCAAAGAGGCACTATGTATCATATGTGATTCTTGGATCAAAGAGCATGTGAAAAGCTTACTACACGTTCGTTGGTTTAAGTAGTAGGCCAAGAGAAGAGTTTTAAGCAGTAAAAAATAATAATTAGGGAGTTGGGGTATATTTTGTTAATGGAAAATATGAAAAAGCCTAGTTTATACTATAGGTTCTCAAAAAAGCCTACTTACCTAATTTGCCCTTATTATTTTCATATCTTTTAAAGATATCTTTCCTAGATTATCTTTAAAAAGATATCTTTCTTAGGTTTCATAGATTGATCGCCCTTATAAATAGCCTTAGAGGGGGAGATTGTTGGATAGATTTGATTTGATATATTTTCACATATTGTGCGACTTGCAGCTTTGCTTATGAAGTTTGTATTTTATTCATTCATATTCAATCAAAAAGAGAGTCTTTTATTGAATCGTTGTAAAGTCATTGTTAGATTGTGCTTGCGTGTGTTAATCTTTTTGAAGGTTGGAGCTTCTGGCCAATTCTAGTCCCTCCTTGTGCTTGTCTAACTTAGAAGACTTATGTAAGGTTAAAGAAGTGAGGGTTAAGATAAGATCTTCGTTAAGGGGTTTTGACACATCATTGTTCAAGGTTATTTGCGGGAATATCTTGGTTCGTATCTTCCTATATCTATCTTTATCATTCCATATTCATCTTCTTATCTTTCCATATCATCCATTAATTCACTTTCTGAGTTTCTAAAAATCTCGTCCTGTTCGTCACGAAATCTCGCCCGAGATTTCTTCTATACATCCGAGATTTGCGTTTATCGAAATACTTTCAATCTAGATCGGGAACTACGGCTTAACCCGCATCAAAGTGGTATTAGAGCTAAGCGATTGAAGTCCGTATCAAGTTTAAGTCAATTTTTTTTATTTGAGTCTTGTTTGAGTCATACAAAAAGTTGAGTCTTTTCTTGTTCGCCATCTTTGCGAGATTATTTGAGATTAACGTACGTTGACTTGTGCAAGTTTTGGAAGAGAGAAACGTCACAGCCAACCATTAACCTTGAAACCTCGCCAACCCTACGGAAAGTGCGAACAAAGTTTGTGCTTAAAAGTTGAGATCTTTTCTAGTAGTTAAGATCTATTCCATCCATATCAAAACAACGATATACACACTTCTCCAATAGTTAAATATCACAAGGCAACCAAGGAGTAGCAGCCCCCAAAGGTGATTGCTGAACGTCGACATAAAGAGTCGATTTTTTTCAACAATCTCGGCCAATCATTAGGAATCTTGGCCGAGATTTCACCCGAGTTTTTCTATTGTTGTCCAAATTTCGAGAAATTTTTTAGGCATAATTTGAAGAATCCAAGTGCACCCTGTGCAAGAGTACAACAAGGGAAGAGTTTATGTACCAACCTTGAATCATTTAAGAGTTCTAGCCATACCCAAATCCAATCCCGGCTATCTCTCTTTTAACTGCACAAGTTCAAGTCACGTTCTTTCTCTCTTCTTAATCTCTTGTGTGCCTTTTCTTTAGCCTCTTTTCTACTCTAAAACACTTGAGTCTTATTTCTTGGGGTGTGTTAGTTAGTATCCGATACTTTCTAACATACTAGTGAATCTATCCGCAATATTCTTTCTACCTTGTCGTTTATGGAGTAAACTTCCTACAAGAGTTCCTTATCCATCTCACAACACAAGAACCTTTATCCGAACCAAGTTGACTACTTGAGTCAATGAAGGAGTTCCAGTGGGACCAAGGCACCGATTGGTAAAGAAACAATCCATCCAAGGCAGTTACATCAAACCAACTTGCAATAACACAACAGAGCGTGAGTGCGAGAGAAAACAAGAAAGGTACTTTCAATTTCCCTAACATTACGAGTTTGTTGTTACTTTGCGTGCTTGTGTAGATTACAGGAAGCAATAGCCCACAAGTTTCCCTAAAGAGTGATACTCCAGTACCCGATGTCATGGAGATGTTGAAACAACTGATGACTACTATGTCCAACATCGACAAACGGTTGGAACAAGTGGAAGCAAGGCCCAATGCAAAATCTCGTCTAAAATCTCGCCCGAGATTTGATCTGAGATCTGTCTACAAAGTAGGCACCAACTTTTTAATTCCGCCACCACCACCAGCAACCACTGTACACATACCAAACCATCCCCCGGTCTCAAGTAATACTCACCATAATCCATTCTTTAAACGCTAATCACAATCCGCGTTTTGGTGAAGAATTTCATGACTTTGGTGATGAAGAGGATGAGGGCATATGGAGAAACTACCCACGACGTCATTATAATCCGTGGAGAGGACGTGGCAATGACCATGATAGACATCATCGGGATAATGATGGACTTGGGAGAATAAAGGTCAAGATTCCAAGTTTCGAAGGAAGATGCGACCCGGACGCGTACATGGAATGGGAAACTAAGATTGAAAAAATTTGGTCTTGCCATAATTTCAGTGAGCAACGGAAGATCTAACTTGCTACGTTGGAGTTCCAAGGCTCTACCTTAGTTTGGTGATCATCTTGTTAAAGAACGAAGAAGAACGGGAGAACCGGATATTAACACTTGGGAAAACATGAAGGTCTTGATGAAGCTAGATTCGTGCCACCCCACTTACGGTAAGAAAGTGAGGCAGTGCTTAGAGAACCTCAAACAAGGTTCAATGATTGTGGAAGAAGTCTATGCTTTAAGTGTCAAGGTAGAGGTCACTACATGCCTAATTGTCCTAATAAACGGGTATTATTTCGAAATCAACAAGGGCAATATGAAAGTGAATAAGAACATGAGCATGATCATGCATACATCAATGCATTGCATGATCATGATAGCAATAGTGATAGTGATTGTGAATATGAGCATGGAGAGTCTTTGATTGCTAGAAGCACTAGCTTTACATGCTAAAATTGCTCCATGTGAGGAAAAACAACGTGAAAACCTTTTTCATACTAGATGTCTTGTTCAAGGAAAGGTTTGTAATATGATTATTGATGGTGGTAGTTGTTGCAACATTGCTAGTGAGGAATTGATCACTAAGTTGTAAATCACTACTTTCTATCATCTCGACCCTATAAGTTGCATTGGATGAATGATTGTGGAGAATTGAAAGGTAACAAAGAAGGGTGAATTATGTTTACCTTGGGAAAGTATGAGGATATTATTGTTTGTGATGTTGTGCCTATGCAAGCATGTCATTTTATTAATAGGCCGCCCTTGGCAATTTGATAGGAAGGTTATGTATGATGATTTGTATAATAAACATTCCTTTGAGTTTAATGAAAAAGTACTCGTAAACCTATGACTCCCTTGCATATTGTGGAGCATTATGACAAGAAGAAGGACAAATGCAAGGAAAAGGAACATGAAGCCACTCTAAGAGAAGAAAACTCGGGCAGATCATCAAAATCTCTCCCGAGATCCTATGGCCAGTCACGTTCCAGTGACAAATCTCGGCCCGATCAAGGAAATCTCGGCCGAGATTCTTGTAATCCACCCGAGATTCCTTCTCTGGGCATCAACGAGCACTTCTATCATCCAAAAGAGAGTTTCTTGATGACTATATTCCTTTGGATCTTTCTTTACTAAGTTTATGTAAAAGCCTAATGACATTAAGTGATGAAGTGAAGGCCGCTTTGCCTCCAAACATTTTAACGGCTAAGATGAGTGCAATGATGTGTTTATGGATTAGATTCATGCAAGTCTTCCACCTTTTCGAGGCATTGAGCATCGGATTTACTTCATTCCAGGTTCATCCCTTCCTAATCGCCTTGCTTATAAAATAAGTCCGTAAGAAAGTCAGGAAATCCAAGATCAAGAAAATGACTTTTTGAATAAAGGTTACGTTTGAGAGAGTTTGAGTCCTTGTATGGTTCTTGTTCTATTGGTGCTCAATAAGGACAACACTTGGAGGATGTGTGTTGATTGTAGAGCAATTAATAACATCACTATCCAATATCGTCACCCCATCCCCAAATTAGATGATATGTGATAGCATGAAATATGACCATATTTTAGGCACATGTTTTGGTTGTTTTTCCCTTTCTTTTGTGTATATGGATATGGGTTTGAAGCATTTATGAGCACATTCACCTATTATGTTGGTATAGAGATCTACACAAGCTTTGTTATGTTTTTAAGTGAATAAAGGCTTGGATTAGAGCATATGTGGGGTAAGTTGGAGTATTTGATCATGCTAGGAATCAAGAGGATGCATTGGAGAAGCTAAGAAAGGAGCATGATTAGAAAGCTTTATGAAACAAAGGCTTTTACGAAGGATTTGGAGTTTCCACGGTCGAACATGAAGGAACCACGGCCGTGGTTTACTTATTGAGGTCGTGGAAAATCATGTTGAGAGCAAGGAAGCCATTCCACGGTGGTTCCACAGGCGTGGAATTTTGCTCTTGACCGTGGTTCTTGTAACGGTCGCCACATGTCATTTTTGCCACGTCAGCAGTGGTTACTGGGCTTTTGTAACCCTACTTTTCTCCTATAAGAAGGCTGCTAAAAGAGAGAAATATCATCATTGGCTAGGGCTGCATATCGGAGGCATTTCTCAGAGAGATTTCGGAAGATTTTATTGCGTACAGGGAAGATTTAGAGAAGTACGCATTTGAAGATTGCGTACTTGGAGAAGATCTTAGGGTTTCATCTTGAAGGCGGATTGGCATCCCGCTCTTCTTTATTCCTTGAGATTTGTGAGAGATTCTTACCTTATTTTACATCCATTGAACGCAGGTTACGATTATTGTGTTTGATTGACATTTGTTTTTAGTTTATTATTGAGATTTTAAGGTTTTACCTTTTCTCCCTTTCATATTTGATTATTGATTTGATTATGATGATTCTTGGCTAAAACCCTTAAGTGATTATAAGGTGAAGGGTTGATAGTTGTGGCATAGGTGATGATAGATTGAACTAAAACAAATTGGACCTTGAGAGTTGCGAGAAACCTCATCGTCGAGGTTTTCCACGACCTCTTCTTGAGTACCACGGCCGTGGTTCTTCAAGATCCGACCGTGGTTTCCTCTGTCTTACGTTCTTTGCTTTTTCTTTGATCCAAAGTTAAAGATTTGCTTTAACCTAGCCTTGGCTTGCCTTTTCTAGGTAGTAGTGAGACTCAACATCCTCTACTTTGGTTTCGAGTGTCACATCCTTAACCGTTTTGGCTTATCTTTGATTCCCTTGGATTTGGGCACGGGTATTTGAGAGTAATTCTTATCCTTTGATCCTTTCTATACTACAACCTCAACAGCCTATATAGAGAGAGCCTTTGGGTGAGATATATGGATTTGGAACTTCACCGTACAATTCCCTACCTTAGATATACCTTTGCAATCCCAACTCTGTCCTTATATCCTTATAATATCTTGAATCAATTGTCACAATTGGATACCTGAATCTTTAGAATCGTTGTTTTCCCTATCATCTTTATAAAAGCTTTTTATTTGCCTGACGATTTTGTGAACTGAATTTGTTCCCCCAAATCCCTGAGTTCGATACTCTGGAATTCTTGCTTTGCAACGCCGATCCGTACACTGCGGGTTCGCTTTTGCTTAATTTCAGTTTTATAAATTTAAGACTTTGACGCGCACATTTTCGAGCGAATAACATGCTAGATGAGATTAGTGGTTCCACCTTGTTCTCCAAGATCGATCTTAAGAGTGGATATCATCAAATCCGGATGAGGGAAGGAGATGAATGAAAGACAACATTCAAGACCAAGTTTGGACTTTACGAGTGGTTGATTATGCTTTTGGTTTGACTAACGCTCCTAGTACTTTTATGAGGTTAATGAATCATGTCTTACGCCATTACATTGGAAAGTTTGTGGTTGTCTACTTCGACGGCATCCTCATCTATAGAAAATCCATTAAGGAGCATGAAGAACACTTAGGGCAATACTTGGAATTCTTAGATCCGAATTCTTTGTATTCTAATATTAAGAAATGCGAGTTTAGTACTAATCAAGTTGTTTTCCTTTGATTTGAAGTCAGCACAAGAGGTATTGAAGTTGACAAAGAGAAGATCAAAGCCATCCAAGAATGACCTACACCTACCACCTTTGGACATGTGAGATCTTTCCATGGATTGACAACATTCGATAGGTGATTTGTGAAGGATTTTAGTACCATCTCAGCCCCTCTCACGCATCTCACGAAGAAGCAAGTACAGTTTGAGTGGGGCAAAGCACAAGAGAAAGATTTACGGAGCTAAAGAGGCAACTATCAAACACACCTCTTCTTGCACTTTCGGATTTCACCAAACTATTCGAAGTGGAATGTGACGCTTCAGGTATTGGTATTGGAGGAGTAATCAAGAAGGTAAGCCTTTAGCCTACATTAGTGCAAAGTTAAAGGGTCCATGCTTGAATTATTCAACTTATGATAAGAAATTATATGCTTTATTTAATGTTTTCAAGACATGGCAACATTATCTTTGGCCTGATAAATTCATCCTTAGAACTGATCATGAATCTTTGAAGCATTTTCGAAGTCAAGATAAATTGGATAGGAGACATGGACGATGAATGGAGTAAGTTCATTGAGTCTTTTCCTTACATTATCAAATGCAAGAAAGGAAAGGATAATGTTGTAGCAGATGCCCTTTCTAGAAGGTATACTTTGATCATAATAATGGATTCTAAGGTCCTAGGATTCCATTATATCAAAAAGCTATACGAGGATGATGCTGATTTTGGCGAAATTTACGTCCAATGTAAATCTCGGCCAATTGCCAAGATTCTCGGCCGGGATTTTGACCGAGATTTGCGCCAGTCGAGAGGTAAGTATTATCTTTTCAAAGGATTTATGTTTCATGAGGATAAAGTTTGTATTCCTAGATGTTCTTTGAGATTATTATTACTTGAGAAGGCTCATATAGGAGAATTAATGGGACACTTTGGAAGAGATAAGACTTTTCACATGCTTCATTCACATTTATTTTTCCATCACATGCTTAAGGATGTTGAACACTTGATTAATAGGTGCATTATTTGCTTCAAAGCGAAGTTAAGACTGAAGCCACACAGTTTGTATACTCCTTTACCTATTCCTATTTCACCATGACTTGATATTAGTATGAATTTTGTTGTAGGTTTACCAGGAACTAAAAAGGGGAGAGATTCCATTTTGTGGTTGTTGACCATTTTTCTAAGATGGCTCACTTTATTGCTTGCCATAAAACTGATGACACTTATAATGTGGCTAACTTGTTCTTTGGGGAAAGTTATGTACCAAGTTGTTATTTTCAACTTCTAGTCATCCTCAAACGGATGGTCAAATGGAGGTAACTAATAGGATTTTGAGTACTATCTTAATAGCTATTTTAAAAGATAATTTGAATGCTTAGGAAGATGTTTTACCACGTGTAGAATTTGCTTATAATCATACCTTTCATTCATCTACTAATCTAACACCTTTTGAGTGTGTCTATGAGTGAATCCTTTGACTGCTTTTGATCTTATATCATTGTCTTTAGAGGAGCGAGTAGATTTCTTTGCAGGGAAACAGGTGGAGTTCATTAAGGAATTGCATGAGAATACACACATAAGGCTGGAGAAAAAAGGAAAACCGTCGCTTCAAAGGCAAATCGGAATAGCAAGGAGATGTTGTTCAAACCCGGAAATCTAGTTTGGTTGCATCTAAGAAAAGAACGATTTCCGTAAGAGGAAGTTTAAGTTGTCTCCAAGAGGAGATGGACCATTTAGAGTGAAGCGGAAAGTTGGTGGGAATGCTTATGTCTTGGAGCTTCCAGTTGAGTATGGTGTAAGTCTCATCTTCAATGTGGGTGATTTGAGTCCTTTTGAGTTTAGATATAAGCATGTTGATGATTCGGGAATGAATCCTTCTCAAGAAGGGGAGTCTGATGTGGGACCACCTCCAACACTACACCAAGGACCCGCTACTAGATCAAAGGCTAAAGCATTGAAGGATAATCTAGCTACACCTCCTTCGGATCCAATCATGGAAGGATCAATCCCATGGTCAAGGGCAAAGGCTATTCAAGATGAAGTTATGAGCATACTTACGACATGCACACTCAAGGAGACCCTACTCACTCTCAAGAATCTTTTGGTGACATTATTGACTGTTATGGAAGAGCCAAGCCACGACCAAGAAGAGCCATCAAGCATAGAAGTTGGCTAGGATGAAGAAAGAGTCTTAGAGAATAAATCTCGGTCCACCCCCAGGATAGTCGGCCGAGATTTCCACCCGAGATTTCCCTTCTGTCACACACTTGAAGATCCGGTCATGATCTGCTATCTTTGGCAACTATATCTTTTATATTTTGTTACTTTAAGCTCTCAAACAATCTTAAGGTAGTTGTTAGTATTGATCCTATTTTTGGGATTATTATTTTTATATCTTTTACCGATATCTTTCCAAGGTTATCTTTAAAAATATATCTTTCTTAGTGTTCATAGGTTGATCGCCCTTATAAATAGCCTTAGAGGGGGAGATTGTTAGATAGATTCGATTTGATATATTTCCACATATTGTGAGACTTGCAGCTTCACTTATGAAGTTTGTATTTTATTCATTCTTATTTAATCAAAAAGAGAGTCATTGATTGAATTTTTGTGCAGTCCTTGCTAGATTGCGCTTGTGTGTGTTAATCTTTTTGAAGGTTGGTGCTCCTGGTCAATTCTAGTCTCTCCTTGTGCTTGTCTTACTTAGAAGACTTGTGTAAGGTTAAAGAAGTGAGGGTTAAGATAAGATCTTCGTTAAAGATTTTGGCACATCATTGGCCAAGGTTATTTGCGGGAATATCTTGGTTCGTATCTTCCTATATCTATCATTTATCATTCCATATTCATCTTATTATCTTTACATATCATCCACTAATCCGTTTTATGAGTTTCTGAAAATCTCGGCATGTTCGTCACGAAATCTCGCCTGAGATTTCTTCTATACATCCTCCATTTGCATCCGTCGACGGAATTTCAATCTAGATTGGAAACTGCGGCTTAATCCAGCATCATACTCGTTACTTCATTTATGAAGTGTGCGTTTTATTCATTCCAATTTAATCAAAAGAGAGTCTTTGATTAAATAGTTGTGAGTACTTGCTAGGTTGTTCTTGTGTGTGCTAATCTTCTTAAATGTTGGTGCTACTAGTCAAACTAGTCTCTCCTTGTGCTTGTTGATATAGGGTTGAAACCGTTGTTCTCGATCTAGATTAGAAGTCTACGAAACTGACAACAAAAGCAAATATTGGTTCAAATCTCGGGCGAGATTTGAATGATAAGGCCGAGATTTGTGAAAACTCGAACACAAAAGTACGTGAATTCATGGAATGATAATGGATAGATAAGAAAATGATAATTGGATTGAAATTAATGAAAGTATATGAAGACACGAGTCAAGGTATTCTTGCAAAGAACCTTGACCAATTGGAACAAAACTCCTTAACAAAGAGCTTACCTTAACCCTCCATTCTTCAACCTTATACAAGCCTTCTAAATAAGACAAGCACAAGGAAGGGACAAAATTGACTAGTAGCACCAATCTTCAATAAGATTAATACACACAAGAACAACCTACCAAGGACTCACAACTAGTCAACCAAAGGCTCTCCTTTTAATTGAATGGAAATTGATAAACACAAACATCATAAGCGAATCAACGAGTATCTCACAGTATTGTGGAAATAAAAATCAAATTAATGTACCTATAAATCTCGACTTATATGGCTATTTATAGACGAGATTCCTCTAGCAAATAAAAATAAAAGATAATCCTAAAAGATAGGATCAAAAACAAAAAGATAACCCGTAGACACACTCAAAAGGCGTTAGATTAGTACATGAATGCAAGGTACGAGTATATGCAAATTCAACATGAGGTAACACATCTTCGTAAGCATTCAAATTATCCTTCAAAATAGTCCGTAAAATGGTAGTTAGGGTCCTATTAGTAAGCTCTGTTTGTACATCCGTTTGAGGGTGACTAGAGGTTGAGAATAACAACCTAGTTCCTAGCTTTCCCCAAAGAGTTTTCCAAAAGAAACTAAGGAACTTAACATCTCTATCACTCACAATAGTCCTAAGTACTCTATGTAATCTAACAACTTTCCTAAAGAACAAGTTAACAACATTGTAAGCATCATCGGTCTTATGACAAGAAATAAAATGAGTCATTTTAAAAAAAATGATCAACAACCACAAAGATAGAATCCTTACCCTTCTTAGTCCTAGGTAATTCTACAACAAAGTCCATACTAACGTCTAACCATGGTGAGACAGGCATAGGTAAGGGAGTATACAAACTATGTGGTTTCAATCTAGCCTTAGCCTTTAAGCACACAAGACATCTTTAATCATATTCTCAACATCTTTAAGCATATGAAGCAAATAAAAGTGTGAATGGAGTTATGAAATGTCTTATCTCTACCAAAATATCCCATTAAACAATCCATATGAGCGTCCTCAACAAGTAAAGTTCAAAGAGAACATCGAAGAATACACACTTTATCCCCTGAAACAAGAAACCATCGAAAGTGTAATACTTGTTTCGAAATTGTCGAGAATTACAATGCTCAAAAATGTCTCCAAAGTCAATATCATCCCCATATAGATCCTTAATGAAATAGAAACCTCAAACCTTAGAATCCATATTAGTAATCAAAAAATATCTCCTAGAAAGGACATCAACAACATCATCATCTTTTCCTTTCTTATATTTAATGATATATGCAAAAGTTACTGTAAATCCATCCATCTACCATGTCTCATATACAACTTATCTTGACTCATAAAATGCTTTAAAGACTCATGATCAGTTATAAGGATGAATTCATTAGGCCAAAGTAATGTTGACATGTCTTGAAAACTCGAAATAATGCATATAATTCTTAATCATATGTCAAATAATTCAAGCATGCTCCTTTCAATTTCTCACTAAAGAATGCAAGAGACTTACCTTCTTGCATGAGCACTCTTCCAATGCCAATTCCTGATGCGTCACACTCAACCTCAAATAGTTTAATCAGTTATATCTAGAAGTGCTAGAAGAGATGCATGTGATAACTAACACTTTAACTCCTTAAATGCTTTCTCTTGAGCTTCTTGATGACATGAATTATGACATAAGTATAGACATGCAAATAGGTAGTTTTTCCCTTTGTTTTGCATGCATAGACATAAATCCATAACATTTAAGCTTATATTTGCCTACTTTGTTAGAAAGGATGTCTACACATAGTTTTGTTGCAATTGTAGGAATTATGGTGAATTTTGGATCAAAAGAGAGCCTGGAAGGACAAGGTATCAAAAGGAGATCACAATGGAGCACATTAGAGCTTAAAAGGAGAGAAAAGGTCATCAACAAAAGGATACAAGCAAGGAGCTAAGGGAAACGCGCAACAGAGAATAATCTCGGCCGAGATTATTATCGGGCTCATCTGAGATTTGGTGAAAAATGGCTCATGGCCCAGAGCTTCCAAATCCTAGATTTTATTATAACATCAAAGCATGGATGCATCTAAAGAGGGATGTGAGGACGGTCTACGCAATTGAGAAGCATCTTATAACACCATTGATACTATACTTTATACAAAGATTATTATCGGGCTCACCCAAGATTTGGTGAAAAATGGCCCATGGCGCGGAGCTTCCAAACCCTAGATTTTATTATAACATCAAAGCATGGCTACATCTAAAGAGGGACGTGAGGATGGTCCACGCAATTGAGAAGCATCTTATAACACCATTGATACTATATTATACGGAGATTACATTGTTAGTTGCAACACATTGAGGATTGAGAAAATTTTGTGAAGATTCTTGGAGGAAAATACTTAGTTTTTAGATTTCATTACTTTCGATCACAAGGTTGGAACTTTGTCATTGTGTTTGCTACGTTTTGATTATTGAAGACCCTTTGCTACGTTTTCTTGGCCTTCTCTTTGTTATTCTGGTTTTATGAGTTTGTTGATCTGAATATGTGTGTTGTTGGCTAAAACCCTTGCGATTCTAGGGTGATTGGTTGATGGTTGTGGTATAGATGATGATAGAATGAGCATTTAAGTTAGATTGGAGCCTAAAGGTTGGTTTTAACCTATGCAGTTACCGAATCTCGGTATGTTCTCAGGAATCTCGGGCGAGATTTGAGCAGGAACAATCCGAGATTTTCCCTGTTGATCCGTTCATGTTATATCCTGAAGGTTAGGTTATAGATTGCCCAAATCTTAGCCTTATTGAACCTTTCAAGCTTATATCCATGCTTGGGAAATACTTACCCGGTAATTCCCTTTCTAGGTTGCCAAAGATGATGAGTTCTAGGTAATAAAGGATTCAAAACCCTTTATTAGGTTTGACTGTGCCTTCTTTCTTGAGTGAGCTAGCCTAAGACTTACCCGGTAAAGGTTATTTCTTGTCCCTTAGGTTGAGTTGTTGGTTTGAGATTATAGTTTCTTTCCTTAGATCCTTGAGACTTACCTGGTAATAGGAGCTTTGGTTTGGGATAGTGAATAGTGAGACCTCCCTCGTAATCTATCCCAGCTTAGAAACAACTTTCCTTAACAATCTCAGCTTTGTCCATAGATCTTTAGAAGTCTTGAATCGAAAACCACAACCAGATACTTTGATCTCTAGATTTTGCATATTTCCTGATTATCATATATCCATTGCTTTTGATAATTGCAACTATATTTGATATATTATTGCTTGATTTCACCATAATCCTTGTGATCGAGTTCGCTTATTTTCTTGGCTTTTATTTCATGTATAAATTTAAAGCTTATTTTCGTTCATTATTCACACACATCTAAGAGCAAACAAGTTTTTGGTGCTGTTTCCGGGGACTTGGTTTAGACCAAGCCGGTAATTTCGGTTGTCTAGGTTAGGGTTTTGCTTTTACTATTGATCTTTTTGCTTTGAGTAGTTGTTCTTGCAGGAAATTCCTTTCTTTTTAGTTTTATGTGAAGATCTCGCACTGGTAAAGAACTCATGCCCTACGATCCTGAACTGGAGAAAACTTACAAAAGAAAACTAAGAGAAGCTAAGGAAAAGATGGATAAAAGAGACCTTCAAGCCGAGTTATAAGATGCTTTAGAGCAAGTAAGGCTCAGAGATGACGCCTTGGCAGAAGAAAGAGCAATAGCACGGGAAAGAGAAGATGCGATTAGAGTAGAAATTGATGAGATGCAAGCTAATATGAGGCAATTGCTCCTTGAAGAAGAGGCAATGCTCGAGTAGAGATATCACCGCCCTTCGCACTAGCAGTTGCACCTCACTAGAGGTAGTAATCAACACATATTCAACAATATTGTTAATATCTTGTTCATAAGTTTTTGGGGTGTAGGGGTTTTTCACAACAAAGGCAGTAATCAAGGCATATTCAACAATATTAGCATATTTTTTATTATGGATGATAGTCATAAGAACCTTGTCCCTTGTTAGCTGGTACTAATCATGAAACTCAAAACGATGTGAGTTACCCTCATTGTCATGGTTTGTACCAGGTTAAGTCACCTCGAATTGAGTTTCATGACAGACCCCACTAGCAATTGCTAGATTTTTATCACTAGAACCTTGAGAATTATTAGAGTTATTCCCCCCTCCCCCTTATTTGTTGAATATCTAGAATAGTGTTTTCATTTATATGTTGTGAAAGAAGACTATTGCTTTCACTAGCAATAGACTCATCATTAGGTAGTAAACTTCCTTAAGGATAGTCACCGATGTCAAATTCCTCGTCAACATCATTGTGACTTGCATTGGACATGTAAAAGGAGGCCCCATCAATGGAGTTCTCCTTAGACTCACCAACAGTGTTGTTAGTCTCACTAGAATGTTTGTTTTAAAGTGAGTTTATGTTTCATTAAAGGTAACATTCCTAGACACAACTACCTTATACCACCAGATTGAATAAGGAGAAGCTTATAACCTTTAACACCCTCATGATAACCTAACATGATACCCTTTTTAGCTCTTGGTTGTAGCTTGCCTTCACTCACATGAGTGTAAGCGGTGCATCCAAAGGGCTTAAGGTATGTTAGGTTAGGTTTCTTGTTAGACCATAACTCATAAGGAGTTTTGAATCCTATGGCTGAAGAGGGAGATCTATTCATGAGGTATGAAGTTGTGGTAACAACTTCTCTCCATAGGGGAGGTTTGAGACCAACACTAACAAGCATGCAAGCTTTTTCAAGAAAGGTTCTATTCATTCTTTTAGTTGTTCCATTCCATTGAGGTGTACTAGGGATAGTTAAGTGTCTTTTAATTCCTTTTTCTTTACAAAATTCATCAAAATCTTTATTATAGAATTCAAAGCCATTATCGGTTCTGAGACATTTAACTTTGTTATTAGTTTGTGTTTCAACAAGAGTCTTCCAATTCTTAAACATTTCAAAAGTTTCATCTTTTGTTATAAGAAGATAGACCCAAAATTTCCTAGAGTAATGACCAATGAAGGAGATAAAGTATCTCCATCCCCCTATGGTATCTACCTGTGTAGGTCCCTAGAGGTCAGAGTGAACATATTCTAGGGGTTGTTTGGCTACATAGCTAGAGGGAGAGAAACTATGTTCGGTTTTCTTTCCTAAGACACATGTCTCACATATCTCTAGGTTAGCAGGGTTCTTATCTATCAATCCGTGTTGATACAAACTAAGCATCCCCTTATTATCCATGTGACCCAATCTACTATGTAGAATGGACGTTTGAGCTAGAGTCACGTGATTAGAAGTTTTAGTGAGATTAATCTGAGGTGATGTGACAACATGGTATAACCCTCCTTTGTTAATACTCCTAACCAAGACAACATCATTCCTAATCACATCTCTAACACCATTTCTGGTGATTATAGAACAATTTAAATCATCAAAGACAGATTTTGATAACAGATTTCTTCTAAGTTTGGGTACCCTTCTAACATTTTGTAATATTCTAGTAACACCATCATGTATACATAGAGGTACATTTCCAATTCCCTTATAGCTAAAATGATATTACCTCCTAGCATAACCTCTCCAGCATTGTACAATTTTATACTATTAAAAACAGATTTATCAGAGGTAGCATGCATAGTACATTCAGAGTCTAGGATCCAATAATTTCTAATGGTAGATTTGGAAGCACACATAAATAGTTCATCATGATACACATGTCCAGACATAGGAATATGGAACTTAGAATATTCATGTTTAGAAGAGCATACAAGGAGTTCATCAGGGTATTCAGATTCACAAATAGATGCAAAATGAGAAGATTTATCCTTATAAGCTTCATCTTTCTTTTTCTTTCTACATTCTTCCTGATAATGTCTTAATTTACCATAATAGAAGCATTTTTTATTTATTTCTTTTATCAAAATCATTTGAGAATTTAGTCTTGTCTTTATCTAGCTCGTTCCTCTGCTTATATTTATTCTTATTCTTTTTATTTCCTTTCATCATGAGAGTCTCAGATTTATCATCAGTTTTGTGACCATTTTTAAAGACTTTCATACAATCATTTTTTTGTATGATTTGTTCCTGAATTTTATCTTTGGAAATTTCATCATGACTAAACTTAATAACATCTTTAAAATTGTCAAACTGACTATGTAAAGCATTTAATAAAAGAATAGTAAAATGATCATTAGAAGTCTTATCATTACATCTTTGCAGGTTTGAGTCAATTTAAGAAATATATAAAGATTATCATGCAAAGATAAGCTGTCATTCATACGAAAATTGAATAATCTACACATTAGAGATATACGACTTTATAAAGATTTCTTAAGATACAGATCTTCTAATTTCTTCCAGAGCATAATAGGGTTAGTAAGACTCTTAACCTGACGAATCACGTCGTCAGCTAATCGTATGAATATTTCAGAATGAGCTTGTTCCTCAAGCTTCTGTCTCCTATCAGGTGAGGTATTTGGAGGGAATTTTCCTACCACTGTGCTCCAACACTTCTCTTTGATCAAGATTGCCTTCAGCTTAAGCTGCCAAATGGCAAAGTCAGAAGAGGCGTTAAATGGCTTAATCCAGACTGTATTTTCCGACATAGTCCCATGTCTAAAGAGGTACGATCCCAGATGTCGTACTTATATCAATATAAGACGAGTCTTGTACCAAAGTACTCGTCAGTTTGTGGAATTTTAAGGATCTGAAAACACTACAAGTTTTCAATCCTTTGATAAATTTCAAGTTAGGGCTCCTTAAGCAAGACTGCTTGAAGGAGTATCATCTTTTCTATGTCTTAACACCAAGAACAAAAGGTAAAGAGATTTTTTAAAAGGTTTGTGAAAAAATCGAATCAAGAGAACAACGAGTTTTGAAGAGTAAAAAACCAAGAATCTTGGAAAAATAAGATCTCAACGAATAAACAAGATCCAAAACACCCTATACTCTGATACCAATTTGAAAACTCGATAATATGATTTTATAACAAATATTGGATCTAGAGTGATCCAATAAGTCAAACACTTTTGAAAAAACGCAAAGATTTGGTGATGCAGTTCGGGATAAGCCCTACTCTACGAGATCTCAAGGGGAGAGCCAAGATCAACTGAACTCATTACTCTGTAATCAGCCCATCAACAATTCAAATCAAGTACCATGATCAAGCTTACCAAACCCGGCCTAACACTTACAAAACTTCTGACCCACTCAGAAGACTAACTCGAACCGAGTTTAACACTAAACTCTTAACAAGGAGGATAATCGAATCACTTTATTTTATAAGTTTGGGTACTTGCTGAATGAGAAACAAATAAAGGCTATACTTGATAAATGAATTCTCACTAATCATTGACGAAGCTCTACACTTATTATTTGTCTTCTTTAGTTCTTTTGTAACAAATGTTAAATTACAGAAGTCAGTTATAGGTTGAGACAATATTTATCCTTAAATTATGAGATTTGCGACAAGCAAAACTGTAAAGCCAAGGAAAAGCTGACAAGCAAAACTGCTTGTAGATAGTTTAAACACACTAGGGTTGTGTTAAATTTATTAAAAAGCTTGTAATCCGATTATTGTGTTATTTAGCAACTGCGTTACAAACTCAATGACCCAATCATATATAATGGCTCAATGAAGGCAGCTGATGAGCAACCATTCTTCTACAAGGCTAATTTCCGGATCAATTGAATGGCGGTGAAGACTAATGGTGTGTTTGAGCAGCAAATTCCAGTTCACTTGTAAAATTGATATCTTTTGTTTTAAAAAGTGAGACAAGAAATAGAAGATGAAAAAGTTAGATTCACCGTGCTACTGCACATACACAACCTAGCATCCAACCTTAAAACCCCCTCTATGCTTACTTACAGACCAGTTTAGTTGCTCACAAGGAAGGAAGAAGAAATAAAGACAGTACAGTAACTAGACAGAGCGATCATCTGCATTCTTCTTGTACCCACTTTTAGTTTCACCCTCTTCTGCAGGCATTATGTTCTTCCAAAACCAGTGCTTCCTCCACAGGAAAATCATCTCCTCAATGGGAACCCCTTTTGTCTCAGGCAAGAACAAGTATACAAAGACTGTCATAATCACTATCCACCCCGCAAAAAACAGGAATATCCCATACTTGAGGTGGCATAGGAGTGCTAAGAACGATTGCGCGATCACGAACGTGAAGAAAAGGTTGACTGACACCGTGATGCTCTGCCCGGCTGATCGCGTCTCCAAAGGGAAGATCTCGCTCGGGACTGTCCACCCCAGCGGCCCCCACGACCACCCGAAGGCTAACACAAACATGCAAATCACCGTCACCACCACGATCGAGTATCCCTTTGTTAGCTCCCCTGTTGTTCCAAACTTTACACCCAAGATTACCGCCACTATTACCTGTTAAGTGCAACAACAACAACAACAACACAAGATCAAGCTGAGCCCTGACAATTGATTTCTTTAAGTTTGAAGGAACAGACCTGGCAAACAATCATCTGGATTCCTCCGCTGATGAGTAGAACTCTGCGGCCTAATTTGTCCACTGTTGCAATAGAAATCAAAGTCGAACCAGCTAAGACAGCACCGGTGAGGGCGGAGGAGTAAAGAGCTGCATTCCCTCTGAATCCTAAACTTTGAAACAATACAGGCGCATAGAAGAGAATGGAGTTAATTCCGGTGAGGATTTGGAACGTCGGCATGAAAATAGCCATGATGAGCTGCGGTCTGTTCCTCCTCTCCAGTATGTTCCTGAAAGGGTGTTTGATTGTCTTGGCAGTCTCGCTTGCATCGATCATATCTTGAAACTCAGCTGACACATCATCGGTTCCTCTGATCCTCTCCAGGACTCTCTTTCCTTCTTCATTGCGCCCTCGTTCGATCAAGCTGTTGGGTGTCTCAGGCACAAGGCATCCCCCCATGATCATGAGCAAAGCCGGCGCTGCAGCCAACCCAAGGGAAAGCCTCCAACCCCATGGCTCAAGCTTTGAAGTCCCAAAATTCACCATGTTTGCGCTGAATATTCCGAGTGTTGTGGCTAGCTGGAACATCATGTTAAGCCCTCCTCGGATATGGGTTGGTGCCATCTCAGACAGATATACAGGGACTGCCTACATCATCCAAGTATCACACAATTATTGTGCTCTCAACTTATTCAACCTAAACTAAATTTTGCAATAGGAACCAACCTGGTTTCCGAATCCAATGCCAATGCCGAGCATGATGCGGCCAAGTAGAAGCATTGCAAGGTTCTGGGCAGAGGCATTGAGTGCAGCGCCTATGAGAAAGCTGATGCCTCCGCAGATGATACTTGCTCGACGACCGAAATTTCTTGTTACGGGGGAAGCCAATAGCGAAGCAACCAGTCCAGCGAGGTAAAGAGAGGAGGTAAAAGCAGCCAAGCCCTGGTCATCAAACTTGCAGTAGTTGTTCTCATGAGCACGCTTCTTCTTCTCGTATACACCACGGAAGAACTTCTTCAGGAATCCATCCATGGAAGTCACTCCACCTGCGGCATCATCAATTTGAGGACAATCTTACTTGTCAATTTTTATCAAAATTACTGATTCCAAACAGCAACATTTTGCTACTTGATTATGAGGAAAGAGAGAAAAAAACAAACAAATAGGTGGGTCATGGAAGATTTACTGAAACCCACACAACAACAAAATGGAAAAGCAATCATCCCTCAGCAAATTGAACATCTCTGATTTTCAGGTTTGACTTCACACGACAGTATCAGTTTCACAACCAAATGCCCAAAAACCTGTAATTCTCAGGGTGGGTTCGAGATTGATTCTCTTGAAAAAAAAAAAAAAAAAAAGTGCAGAAAGGGTTAAAAATTACCTGAGATACCGATATCATAGCCGAAGAGAGATCCACCCACAGCAGCAACAATACAAGCTATGACCACAAAGGGTGTGACTCTCCCCTTGTACTGTTCGGCCCTCTCCTTTGAAACCCGACCCGAGTCGAATGTCCCACCCGCCATCTCTCAAGAAAGTCTCTTTTCTCCGACTGGAAGATTTTCAAATGGGGCTTTCAAGACTGGAACTGTTAATGACTGCTAATTTTAAAATTAAGATTAAACAAATGGAGGAGTCGGGTATGTGGAAGCTGAAGCCTTAAATGTTGCCACTGTTTTACCACTTGGATTCAATATTCAATCCCAATAGGCAATAGATGGGTGGTTGAGGATGGTGATGACAGTTTTTGAACATATATGATATGAGGAGCGATGATGGCGTTCTGCAACTCAGATTTATTACACAGATAAAATCGATTGACTTTTCATTTTGCCTCTCCAATCTCCATCGTATCCGAATACTTGAATTACACCTTATTTCGATTCACTCTTTGACTCAAAACAAGATCTAATGCTACTCTGTTTTTTTAGCCTCTTTCCTCTTAAACAACAATCCCAATTCTACAGCTGTTATTTTAATTATTATCTTTACTATAAATAAAAAGCGTTCTTTGAATGTGTGCCAAGGTTTACAGGTTAAGAATAATTCTCATCTACTGATTCAGATATTTAAAATTTTAAATTAGTCATCCATTATGACCTATAATACTAATTTCTAATTAAAATTACAGCTTTAGAATCATGATTCTGTAATTCCTCGTTTCCTTCTTAGTTGAATACAGAGTAAAAGTAATAAATTGACCAAATAAGTAATCACCAATTAGGGTAGGTACCAATAACCCTCGACCATTTAAGTAATCTGTTTTCTGAATCAGACAATTTTGGTATTTTCGAACCCTTCCTTTGGAGAAATAGTACGAGTGCTTATCTATCTAGTCACCCTCATGTTTCTTGCCTAATCTTCAATTTACTTAGCAACCACATCTTTTTTAATATTGGTACTTTTGGGATTTTATTTTCAAGTCTTTTTACTTTCAATAAATTTTATATATTGTATGAATGCGTGTTGTCGATTCATAAATCAGTTTTTTTATAAAAATATTTGTTGTTATAGTATTGCAATAGATCACCAAGATCTGAATTGATTCACCCTCTTGAAGGGGCTTTTGTAGATACATATCAATTCATGATAAAATACTCATTGCACACTAAATCTTCAACTCCTTTCGGTTTTAAAAGGGTCAGGAATGTATATCTACAATATCTTTGTTCCGTTATTTATACTACAAAATACACTAAATAGGAGTAAATGGCCGGCCTAAAACAGCCACCTTTAATGCCATAAAGGTGGTGTAAACGGCCGGAGTAAAGCTTCTAACGTTAAACCGCAGGGGCGACCTTCAGTTCCGCAGGGGTGGTGAAGGCAAAAACGCTTGATCTTCTTCATGGCCGCGGGGGCGGATCTTCAATGCTCTTCAACCGTTTGACCCTTCGACTTCCTGACGTTTCTGATGCCAAGCCGCCGGGGCGTCCCTATGTCAACGCAGGGGCGGTGACACAGCCTCTTCGTCTTCCAGCTCCCAGGTTGAGGCGCAGACAGGGGCGCAGTGGAAGGCGCAGGGGAGCTGGTCTTTGTTTCTTCAAGACAAGTCACCGCAGGGGCGCCAAGGAGTGGCGCAGGGGTGGTGACACACTTCATGACCGGCGCCGGCGAAGGCGCAGGGAGCGCTCCGGAGTAAGGTGTCACCCGCAGGGGCGGTGACAAGGCTCCGCTGGGGCGCTGAGGCAACAGAAGTTTTGCTTCGTGAACGATCTTCACTCCTAAGTGCTTATAACTCCTTCCTTAGCTTCTTTTAGTCTTCTTCTTCTGGACCAAGGAGTTAGTAGCATAAACCGACACAAATGCAATAAAAAGACTCTAAAAACTATCCTAAATGATAGTGATTCCATAACCTATTAAACTCCCTCATACTTAGACCTTTTACTCGTTCCGAGTAAAACAAATGACAGCAATTAGACTCAAAGGTCTCAGAAAGCATGGGTAAGCAAGAAAGACAATGAAAACAAGAGAAAAGCCAAGAAAGAAAGAAGGAAAAGAGAGGAGATGTGAGAAAAAAAAAACAAAAAAAAAAAGGGAGAAACTACCATCCTTATTGCTCCAAGAGTGGCCTACCCGGACAACCTCCTTATGACTCCTCTTCTTATGTCGCCAAACGCCGGAAGGGAAACCTACACTCGGTGTCGCTCATTTTGCCAAGGCGCCCTTTCGGGTTTTCACCTTGCCACTCTTCTTCTTTTGATGATCTCACTTTAACTCACATCCCTCAAGTCCAATTTTGCACCAACGTAAGGTTGGTCGGACTACCTTCTTTTTGCCTAAACCGCCCTTTCGGGTTTTCGGTTTATCCAAGGATTTTCATGCCTTTTTCATTTTCTTTGGATTTTTTTTTGTGAATTTCAATCTGAATTTAAATGCAAGACAACTTAAAACAAAACAACTCAAAAACTCAAATGAACTGTACAAGCAATGATATGTCCCTCCCCCATACTTGAAGATCACTTTGCCCTCAAAGTGGAAATGAGTCAAAGATAAATGCGGGAAAGGGAAGAGAAATGTACCCCTCAGTGGGATGGTCCGGATGGACCACCTGGACCCTCCTCCGGTGGGTAAGGAAAATGGCGGAAGAAGTGCTCCTGCCGGCGGTAAAGCGTATCGATGCGGCCCTCCTAAGCCTTCATCCTCTCTCTAAATGAAGTCTCATAGCTAGCTTGCCAAGCTAGCTGCTGAGTCTCCAACTGCTGCTGATGAGCCGCCTGCCAAGCATCTTGACGGCGGTCGAAGTGAGTGGTCATGGAGGAGGTGAAGCTGGACTGCCACGCCTGCTGCTGCTCAAGCATGGACCGCTGGTACTCGGTCTGCCATGCCTGGTGCTGTGTAATCAGGGCTGCCATCTGAGCATGCAGACTCTCCATGGCCTAATTGTCGTGTGCTGCAGTCGGCATCTCCTCATTAGTGGTGGGGGCCCGGCTAGAGCCTGCTGCGTATCTCCCAACAATATCCTCCTGAGGCCGTCTTGGAGGAACTGGGTCAGCTGGTAAGTACAAATCGGGGAGCTCGTCTCCCAATGGAAGTCGTCGGGGGAGGTATGTGATGTGACTCCCATCTGCTAAAGAGAGCCAAAAGCGGTGCTCCCCGTCTCTCTTGAGGAGCCTACACCTCCTCAACATACCCTCCGTATATAGTGGGGCCTCTAATCCGTCCTCCAAGGCCGAGAGATCCATCACCCGTGCAGCCAACAAGGAGATGATCCCTCCTCCCACATTATCTCGTGGCTCATTCTTCTTAATCCGCTTCAAAGCGGTAAGGAAGAGGTATGGCCAATCCGGTACCTAGTCGTTCGTGGAGATACAGGCGTATATCAGTGGAAGGTCCTTAAGAGCAACCTTATTCTCCTCCTTGTGTCCACAAAAGACACTCATGAATATCTTCGAGATGAGCCTCAAACAGGGGTGAGTGAATTTGTTGGAGTACTCACCCCCTGCATGAAACTCAGACCTGGTGGCGGCCTGCCAAAACTCCATCAAATCAGGTGTCGGGATGGGTTCCCACTAGTCGTCAGAAGCGGCTATAGTCACCCCTAATGCCTCCTGCAACTAGGTGTAGTCCAATGTGTACTTTCTTTTGTTGAACTTAAATGTAAGTCCAACACACCCGTGATCTACCGTTTCCATTTTGAAGGTGGCAATGAACTGGCGGCTAAGCTCAGGGTACGTTGGCGCGCTCGTTATCAGAAAATCCCCGAGCCCAGCGTTGTTGAGGAATTTCTGCATACTCTCCAACATGCCCAAATGTTTCAAGGTAGGAACGTCCAGAAATCGAGTTGCATACACATCCCGACCTTGTGTGATCCTATACCGTATCGTCTCGGCTTCTGAAAACTTATATTTCTTCTGATTCTCCATCTCTTGCAGTATGAACAATCAAAGGAATTAGAAATTTCAGAAAATTGAGTAAGATTCGAACCCTCTGTTGTGTTTCCCGCAAAGGCGGCACGATGCAGGGGCGGGGGCTTGCAGGCGCAGGAGCGGTCGAAGAACAGAGGGCGATTTTGGGACTTCGGCGAAGGTTGTGGCGATGGGGTTGTTCCGGCGTCTTCTTTGCTGTTGCAGACGTCGCCGGAGGTGGGGCAGTGAAGGGCAAGAGTGAGAGGGTTGAGGGGATGTTTGTGTGAGGTGGTGGTGTGGGCTGGCGTCGTAAAGGGGACGGTAGTTGTCGGAGCCGGCGCAAGAGTGTTTGGACAGGGTGGTGCGAGGATTTCCGGAGGGAGCAGGGGCGTATGGAGGCGAGGTGGCTAGGTTTCGAAGAGTGAATGGAAAGGGAATGTAAAGGGCGGTATGTAGGTTATTTTTGAGAAGTGTATTTATTTTCTTTCCTTACCAAAACCGCAGGGGCGGCGGTTGTCACCGCGGGGGCGGTGACAAGGAAGAGGTGTACGCAGTCTCAACGCCGGGGGCGGCGCTGAGGATGAGTGTCAAGGATGGCCGCCGCAGGGGCGTGGGGTGCCACCGCGGGGGCGGTGACCAAGTTTCAATTCTTGTAATAGTTTTCGCCATAGGGGCAAGGGTGTCACCGTAGGGGCGGGGTCTCCAAGCCGCAGGGGCGGTTTTCTGGACAGAAGCTCCTCTTCTTATTCCTTCGGGTTGCCTCCCGAATCAGCACATTTGTTTTACGTCGTTGGCTCTACGTAAGGACTCTACCTCTATGATTGAGCCTCCTCCAGCATCCCCTTTTGGTTTATAACCGTCTGTGAAGGTAATCCTCCGGAGGACCTAGTTTCAATTCTTGTAATGGTTTTCGCCATCTGACCAACCTGTTTTTCAAGGTTCTTGATGCTAGATTTTGTTATTTGTACATGAGTAGCAAAGTGTTTAGTCAAAACCTGCAACATATCTTCAGTTGATTGATACTTACCTTGACGGGGTTGCTGTTGTTGGTTTTGTTGATCCCTCCAACGAAAGTTCTGTTGGTCACGCCAGTTTGGCATGAAATTCTGTGTATAGGGATCGTTCCTAGGCCTTTGCTATTGTGGTTGTCCATAATCCATTGCGTTCATTTCAGCATCGTCATCCTGGACTTACGGACACATGTCCGTTGGATGGTATGGGTCAGCACATACTCCATAAGCTTTGAGATGTTGTGGGGTTCCCATAAATGTTAGTCTCTTCACCATTTCCTTCAGTTCTGCTAGCTCGGTGGAAATCTCGCTCTTCCCGAAACTCACAGCATGAACTCCTTTCTTAGCCGGGGTCCTTCCAAAGTTTCGGGTCCCTTCCGCTAGTTCCTGTATCTTTTCCAAAGCAAGGTCAGAAGTATAGTTAAGAATATTAACTCCACAAGCCGCATCGACGATCCTCCTTTCATTGTCTAGCAAGCCATTGTACAAGTACAAGACTAGATCTTGAGTTGAATATCCGTGAAAAGGACAGCTGGAACGGAGGCGTGCAAACCTTTCGAAGTACTCGTAGAGAGTTTCGTTCGCCTCTTGCTCGATGTTGCTTATAGCTTTCTTCAAGCTATTGGCCTTCTTGGCTGGAAAGTATTTCTCCAAAAACGCCTTGTGAAGGTTCTCCCAAGTGTCGATACTCCCAGATGGAAGGTGGTAATACCAATCATCCGCCGAATCCTTGAGTGTGAAGCCGAATGCCCTCATCTTGATTTGTTCTTCGATAATGTTGGTCGGCTTCATGCTCATACACACGGTATGGAACTTCCAAAGGTGCTTGATGAGGTCTTCACCACTTAGCCCATGGAAGGATGGAAGCAAGTGAATGAGACCCGGCTTGAGCTCAAAATTGACTCCTTCCCCTAATGCCGGTATAGTGACCGCAAGGGGGTTTTGAGCTAAGGTGGGATGCGTGAGTTGAAGAAGTGTACGGTCAGCCATCTCTTGTTGAAGTTGTTGTCTTCGTTGCCGGATGTGCGTCCTCTCAATTTCTGGATCAAAAGAAGCAAAGCCGGAGTTAGTAGCACGGGTTTGAAACATAAAAATAGTTCAAACCAATAATCAATAATAACAATAAAGCACTAAAACTCCCCGGCAACGGCGCCAAAATTTGACCGACGGTATTTCTATGGTCGTCTATACCCAATCAAAAGTAAATCCCGACTTAGCACTAAAAACATGTATAGTGGTTAAGTAAGGGTCGAACCCAAGATAGTTAAGGTGTTTTAGATGCAATTATAGATTATAGTAACAAGTAACAAAGGGGGGGTTTGGTTGAATTGATGTATACAAAAACTTATGAAAATGATTAATGTGATAAGTTAGACAATGATGGGTGAATCTACACTAGGTTGATTCTAAACATGCAATTGCTACTTTGGTGAGTTCCTTTTACAAGTTTTCAAGTAATCTCCCGTCTCGATCATATATATGTGTTGAGCCAACCGGCATCAACACAACTTAACATGTTAGTGTTCCGTAAACCTACAAGAACAAATAACAAGTTAGCTTTCAAACAAAGACTAAGGGATATAAAGAGAAGATTAAAACCGTTAAACTTATCTTTATATTTGTGTTCCTTTTCTTTAAGTAATTACAACCCGTTATTACTTAAAGTTACTACTAGATTAAAGACCTGAACCCGGAACCTATTAATCCTAGTTATTTGCATGCACTTTAGAACCTAAGGTGATCAATCTCAAGCAATAGTAAACATGCAATTAGACAAGGGAGATCAAGGAAGCACAAAGCATTACTGAATAAAAACTTATATTAAAAGGAACTTACAACCAAAGTAGCAACGCAGCTTCAAACCAACCCAATATAGCAAGGGAGTTAGCAACTCATTACAAAGGTAGCAAGATAATCTAAGTGGATAATTTAGTTGGCTAACAAGATCGTCTGTTTCTAGCAATCAACCAAGGACTATTTATACTACAAAAGACACTAAATAGGAGTAAATGGCCGGCCTAAAACAGTCACCTTTAATGCCATAAAGGTGGTGTAAACGGCCGGAGTAAAGCTTTTGACATTAAACCGCAGGGGCGGCCTTCAGTTCCGCAGGGGTGGTGAAGGCAAAAACGCTTGATCTTCTTCATGGCAGCAGGGGCGGCTAGGCAACTCCACTGGGGCGGATCTTCAATGCTCTTCAACCGTCTGACCCTTCGACTCCTTGACGTTTCTGATGCCAAGCCGCCGGGGCGTCCCTATGTCAATGCAGTGGCGGTGACACAACCTCTTCGTCTTCCAGCTCCCACGTTGAGGCACAGACAAGGGCGCAGTGGAAGGCACAGGGGAGCTGGTCTTCGTTTCTTCAAGGCATGTCACCGCAGGGGCGCCAAGGAGTGGCGCAGGGGCGGTGACACACTTCATGACCGGCGCTGGCGAAGGCGCAGGGAGCGCTCCGGAGTAAGGTGTCACCCGTAGGGGCGGTAACAAGGCTCCGTTGGGGCGGTGAGGCAACAGAAGCTTTGCTTCATGAACGATCTTCACTCCTAAGTGCTTATAACTCCTTCCTTAGCTTCTTTTAGTCTTCTTCTTCTGGATCAAGGAGTTAGTAGCATAAACCGACACAAATGCAATAAAAAGACTCTAAAAGCTATCCTAAATGATAGTGATTCCATCACCTATCAGTTGTCCATGCGTCTTCTCGAAGAACTTAAGTTCATTATCTCTATTGGTTTTGTTGTCGTTCAATCATGGCTTCTTTGGAACCGCTTCAACACTTTAATGTTACTCCCATTACTTGTATTGCTTCCATCTGGATTTCTCTTAAGTCGTCTCGGATTTTTCCTTCCACTTGTTCGTCCTCGTTTATGTCATCTCTAATCCTCCTCTTCAATATCCTTTTAAAGGAATGCGAGAAATACCATGGTGCTTGTTAGCATGAAAGCTCAACTCGATACTTAAGCGTACTCCTCCACGTATGAACGTTATCCCACGCTAGCGACGTCGTCTTAAAGGTGATGATATCATACAATCACCTTTTCTATTAGGTCCCAAATCCATATGCTACTATATGTAATAAGAATCCGCATATAAGACTATATAAGTCCTATGTCCATATTACTACTCATATAACACATCCGGAAATCCATCACAACAAAACAAGGTCTAACACGTATAGTCCACATATATAACTATACATATACATCAAGTCCATCATGCAACTACAATCCACATATACATGTCTACATATCTACACATACACACACACACACATATATATCAAAATCTAATAAACTAAGCTCCCGAGATCCGCAGAAGGAGTGGTGGTCCGTACATTCTACCCCGACTGACTATACTCGTGATTTTGAAAATGAAAAATCATTTTAAATGTAGAACCCTTGGGGGTTCTATTTCCCTCTATCCGGCCTTTAGAAGATTGCGAGTGACATTGTTGTCAAACTAGGGCTCTGATACCATAATGTAACACCCCGAATTCGCGGGACTCGGAATGCTACGGGCGGAGACCTCACAGTGGGTCCCGACCCTTAGCTTGACAATAATTTCACCGGATCTTGCAACAAAGCACAAATAAAGGCCAAAACCAAAATACATTTTTATGCAATGTATGAAAACCCGAAAGCATACAAACAAAGACTTTAGCCGAAAGAATCATCATAGCTAGACACAAAAAATGAGTTTTTTGAGCATAAAAATTGAGTTTTTTCTTGTTACGATTATCTTTGAGAGATTATTTGAGTTTAACGTGTGTGGACTTGTGTCTTTTGGAAGAGAGAAACATCATAACCAAACACAAAACCATCTTTTAACCTCAAAGAAAACCTCGCCCGGCCTTACTAAAATTTTTATTGAGATTTTTGAGCATAAAGTTGAGATCTCTCTTGTTAATTGTTCTCCAAGTTTCGTGAATTTTCTTTATCCCGTTGAAGATCAAATATTTATTGAAATTTGAGTCAAATCTAATAAATATCCAGCTACTTATTCAAGGAGGAAGGAGATTTACAAGATATTATTTTTGAGATCTTATCTAGTAGGTGAAATCTTATCATATCCATTCAATCCTAACCGAATATCTATTCCAATAGTTATATAGTCTCACCTCCCCACCTGTAATTCATCATCATATCCATTTCCCCTACGATTATTCCTATAACTCCACAAGAAGGCCTCCAACACATAACCCTAAATTTCCAAATCGTTAATCAACTTAACCTGCAAGGTTGAAGGAAGTCTTTGAGTCAAAGAAGTGTTGCGATCCAACTGAGAAGGGGTCAACAAGGCAATCAGGGAGGAGTATATCCCAAAGCTTATCGCTGATTGTCGTCGTTTATCATCGAATCGACAATCTCGGTCAAATATTGCAAAATCTCGGCCGAGATTTAGACCGAGATTCGCTAGTGTTGCGAATTTTCGAGAAATTTTTTAGGCTAAATTTGAAGGATTCAAGTGCACCATGTTCAAGAGTATATCTAGAGAAGAAGTTCTATAGCATCCTTGACCTAGTTCTTAGCCTTAGCCAACCAATCCCGGCTATTTCTTTCTCCAACTGCATAGGTTCAAGGTACGTAATTTTCTCTTCTTAATCTCTTGTGTGCTTTTTCTAGCCTCTTTCTACTCCAAACACTTGAGTCAATTTATTTGGGTGTGTTAGTTAGTATTTATACTTTCTATCATACTACTAGTGTTTACTCTCAATATTCCTTCTACTCTGTGTCAATTGCATGAAGAGACTTCCACCAGGAGTCCTTAACTATCTCCCAGCACAAGAACCTTTTTTCGAACCAAGTTAACTACTTGAGTCATCCAAGGAGTTCTAGTTGAGACTATTCACCAACTTTAGAGGAGTATTAATCCATCCAAGGCAATTACATGAAATTAGCTTGCGATATCACAATAGAGTGTGAGTGTAAGAGAAAACAAGTGAGCCGCTTTCATTTTTCACTAACATCATAAATTTGTTGCTACTTGGTGTGTTTGCGTAAATGTCATGATAGAATAGCCTAGGAGGATCACAAAAGAGGTACTCCTCCGGACCGGAAGCCATAGACTTGCTAAATTTGAAGGATTCAAGTGCACCATGTTCAAGAGTATATCTAGAGAAGAAGTTCTATACCATCCTTGACCTAGTTCTTAACCTTAGCCAACCAATCCCGGATATTTCTTTCTCCATCTGCATAGGTTCAAGGCACGTAGTTCTCTCTTCTTAATCTCTTGTGTGCTTTTTCTAGCCTCTTTCTACTCTAAACACTTGAGTCAATTTCTTTGGGTGTGTTAGGTAGTATTTATACTTTCTATCATACTACTTGTGTTTACTCACATATTCCTTCTACTTTGTGGCAATTGCGTGAAGAGACTTCCAGCAGGAGTCCCTTAACTATCTCCTAGCACAAGAACCTTTTTTCGAACCAAGTTAACTATTTGAGTCATCCAAGGAGTTCTAGTTGAAACTATTCACCAACTTTAGAGGAGTATTAATCCATCCAAGGCAATTACATGAAATTAGCTTGCGATATCACAATAGAGTGTGAGTGTGAGAGAAAACAAGTGAGGCGCTTTCATTTTCACTAACAAAACAAGTTTGCTGCTACTTGGTGTGTTTGCGTAATATCAGGACGGAATAGCCTAGGAGGATCACAAAAGAGTGACTCCTCCGGACCGGAAGCCATGGAATTGCTAAGACAACTCATGGTTACGGTTTCCAAATTAGTTGAACGTATAGAGAAGTTAGAATCTCTTCCCAGTGAAGAATCTCGGCCAAAATCTCGCCCGAGATTTGACCAGAGATTTGTGTACGAAGTAGGTGGAAGATGATCCATACTAGAAATCAACCCTTTAGATTTGAATCAATGTGGATGCAAAGACAAGATTGTGAAAAACTTTTAAAACAAATATGGAGAACACAATTCTCAAGCACACACATGTTCAACCTAACAAAAAAGGCAAGTCTTCTTAAACAAATACTAAAACAGTGCAGTTGTGAAAATTTTGGAAACATTCATAAATAATTACAAAATGTTGATGATGAAATCGAATCTCTCCAAAAACAAACTTTTGTGTCTTTCGATCAACTTAAGAATGATAAAATAATAAGAGTAAATAGGAAAAGAGAATGTATTTTGGAATATCAACATATGATGCGGGGATAAAGCGTAGTTCCCGATCTAGATTGAGAGTCCTTAACAGGGGTAAAATTGGGGTTGTTCTATAGAGAAAATCGGTCAATTTTGTTCAAGAACAAGTAGATTTTTCGATAAACTCATAATACGGATTAGTGAATGATATGGAAAGATAAAAAGATGAACATGGAATGATAAATGAAAGATATATAGGAAGATATGAAATAAGATAGTTTCGCAAAGAACCTTGACCAATGATGTGTCAAAACCCTTAAACGAGAAGATTACCTTAACCCGCACTTCTTTAACCTTACACAAGTCTTCTAATTAAGACAAGTACAAGGAGGGACTAGTACCGACAAGGAGCACCAACCTTCAATAAGATTAACATACACAAGCACAATCTAGCTAGAACTTCACAACGATTCAACCAAAAGCTCTCTTTTTGATTGAATAATGATGAATACAAAGTCTGTAAATGAAGTTGCAAGTCTCAAAAAGCTGGGGAAAATATCAAACATAATCTCCCTAATAATCTCCCCCACTAAGCCTATTTATAAGGGAGAATAATCCTACAAAAAATAGAAAAATATACTTAATATATTATCTTGCAAAGATATCTTTAAGATACATAAAAATATAAAATCTATAAAGATAAAAATCAAACTAATAATCTTTTAAGATAGTCTGAGAGCTTTATGAAATCATAACAAGACATAATTTCCAAAAGATAGAAGATCATGGCCGGATCTTTGCAGAAACTCGTCTCAGTGAGGAAAATCAGATTTCAAGAGAAATCGAAGAATCCTACAGGAAAATCGTTCGTTTTTTTGGAAAATCGGTCAATTTTTCCTCTTTGAGACTCTTTCTTGCTCTTATTCTTCTTCTTCGTTTGGTGGATCTTTTTGTTCGTGGCTTGACTCTTCTATAACAGTCTGTTACGTCACCAAGGAACTTTTGAGAGTGAGGAGAGTTTCCTTGAGCGTACATGTCATGACCATGTCCGCAACTTCATCTTGAATCGTCTTTGCTCTTAACCTTGTGATCGCTCCATCCATGATTGAATCCGAAGAAGGTGAAGGGGTTGTTGGTTTATCCTTCAATGCCTTAGCCTTTGAGCGTGTAACTGGTCCTTGTGTTGGAGATGGTCCCACGTCAACATATGTATTGGGTACAAAGAGCAAAAACGTATAATTTATAATTAGGCGATAACAATATGAAATTTCATCATAGGAAAACAACAGGTAGAAGAAATAAGAAAATCATTACAACAATAACCAAAAACGATTGTACGGTTGTGTCTAAGGAAAACAAAATCAATGATGAATTTTTAAAGTATTGCAACCACCGATTTCAAGCCTTAACAATAGACCAATATAAACTTTAGAAATAATTAGAAGTTATTCAACCAGAAATAACAAACAATGAAAATCAAAACATAACAATGTATTTATCCACAATGGAAATAAAAATGTCTTTTTTGATATTGGTAGTGACAAATCGCCTAATCTTGATGGTATGACAAATAGTTTCTACAATAACTATTGGCACAACATTGGGCCGGCGGTTACTAGGGCGGTAAAAGTTTCTATAGAACCGGGAAAATCCTCAAACAAATTAATCATACATTCATTTCCCTACTTCAAAAAACATAAAATTGTTCAACAACTACCTATTATAGACCTATAAGTCTATGCTCGATGGTCTATAAAATAATTGTCAAAATCATGGTTAAAAGACTAAGTTTAATCCTACCCAAACTAATTCACCCATTATAGAGTACTTTCACCATAAACAGAGCAATTCATGATAATGTTGTGATTGCTCACGAAATTTTCCATTGTTTTAAAGCAAAGAAAGGAAAAATAAGGGTTTATGGAAATTAAGCGAGATATGAAAAAGACATTTGATAAAGTAGAATGTGAGTTTCTAAAGGTTGTCATTGAAAATTTTGGATTTGGAGAAAATTTCAAAATTGGATCTTTGAATATATTTCAACAGTCTCTTACTCCATACTAACAAATGACTCCCCGACAGCGATGTTTGCCCCACAAAAAGGGCTTCGTCAAGGAAATCCCTATTTCCATTACTTTTTAACTTAAGTGCGGAAGTACTGACCAAAAACATACAAAACTGTCTAATGAAAATCCTAAATCGTTAGGTTTCCTTATCACGAAAAATGGATCAAAAATACCTTTTTTAGTATTTGTCGATGGCAATAATATTCACAAAGGCTACAACTGAAGCAAGTAATAAAATTCTATCGGTCTTAACTGACTATTGCGAAATTTCGGGTCACGTCATAAACTACCAAAAATCCGCTTTTCAAACTAATGGGAACATCGACCCAAATAGAAAAGAAGAATCCAGACGCATCTTGACATTAATATATCCAATAATCTAGAACGGTATCCTTGATGCCCTATTATTAATGGTAGATTGAACAAGGACATCATTAGTTCCGTGATCGTAAAATCAAAACAACAACATACAAAATAGAAAGCATCGTCTTTGTCACAAGAAGGAAGAACAACACTAATAAACGCAAATCTTAATGTCAAACCAAATTACATCATCCAGGCATTTATGCTGCCTACAAGCATTCACCACGAACTAGACCAAATAACAATAATTTCTTTTGGAATAAGGGACCTAATTTACACCCGTTAATTAGTTGGGATAAAATATGTAAACCAAGAATCATTGGAGGTACAAGAATTAGAGAAGCATAATATATGAATAAAGCACTACAAATGAAACTTATATTGAAATTTATGGTTGACGGATAATATCTGGGTCATAATAGTTGAAGAAAAATACCGAAAAGGCTCTTGCCTCTAGAACTACAAATGTGGAACAAAAATATGGAAAAAAGGATCAAAAACACCTCTTTTTAGCCTTTGTCGATGACATAATAATATTCACAAAGGACACAACTGAAGCAAGTAACAAAATTCTATCGGTCTTAATTGACTACTGCGAAATTTCGAGTCAAGTCATAAACTACCACAAATCCGCTTTTCAAACTAATGCGAACATCGACCCGAATAGAAAAAAGAAGAATTTAGGGGCATTTTGGCACTAATATATCCAATATTATCAAACAATATCTTCGATGCCCTATTATTAATGGTAGATTTAACAAGGACATCTTTAATTCCGTTATCGTAAAATCAAAACAACAACATACAAAATAAAAAGCATCGTCTTTGTCACAAGAAGGAAGAACAACGCTAATAAAAGAAAATCTTAATGTCAAACAACATTACACCATGCAAGCATTTATGCTGCCTACAAGTATCCACCACGAACTAGACCAAATTAACAAAAACTTCTTTTGGAATAAGAGACCTAATTTCTACCCGCTAATCAGTTGGGATAAAATATGTAAACCAAGAATCCTTTGAGGTACAAGATTAGAAAAGCATAATATATGAATAAAGCACTACAAATGAAACTTACATGGAAAATTATGGTTGGTTAGAATAGTCGAAGAAAAATACCGAAAGGGCTCATGCCTCTAGAACTAGAAATGTGGAAAAAAAATGGATCAAAAATACCTTTTTTAGCCTTTGTTGATGACATAATAATACTCACAAAAGCTACAACTGAAGCAAGTAACAAAATTCTATCGGTCTTAACTGACTACTGCGAAATTTTGGGTTAGGCCATAAACTACCACAAATCCGCTTTTCAAATTACTGCGAACATCGACCCGAATAGTAAAAGAAGAATTCAAGCGCATCTTCACACTAATATATCCAATAATCTAGAACAATATCTTGGATGCCCTATTATCAATGGTAGATTTAACAAGGTCGTCTTTAATTCCGTTATCGTAAAATCAAAACAACTTACAAAATGGAATACATCGTCTTTGTCACAGGAAGGAAGAACAACGCTAATAAAAGCAAATCTTAGTGTCAAACCAAATTAAATAATGCAAGCATTTATGCTGCTTACAAGTATCTATCACGAACTAGACCAAATTAACCAAATATTCTTTTGGAATAAGGGGCCTAATTTCCACCCACTAATCAATTGGGATAAAATATGTAAACCAAGAATCCTTGGAGGTGCAAGAATTAGAAAAGAAAAATATATGTATAAAGCACAACAAATGTAACTTATATGGAAAGTTATGGTTGATCTGGATAATATTTGGGTCAGAGTAGTTGAAGAAGTATACCGAAAAGGCTCATGTCTCTAGAACTACAAATGTGGGAAAAAAAAATGCTTCTTAACAATGGAAGATATTAGTACAACTGAGAGAAGACTTCGACAAAGGTCTTAGATGATGAGTAGGTGACGGAAAAATGATAAGATTTTGGAGAGAGGGGTGGATTACCGATAAACCACTCCAGGACTTGTGAGTAACAAAACCTTAATAAATTCTACAGAATTCACTTGTTTGTATATCACAAATAAAAGATGGAATCACCAACTTGTAAACCAACTAGATACCCTACTACCTAGGAACATTATCAAAAAATTAAAAACTATAACCTTCCTAAAAATGATGTTAGAGATAGAATTATTGGGAGGCTAATGATGAAGGATGATATCGACTAAATCGGCCATGAAAATTATCCAAAAACGGAAATTTGGGGGTAACCTTGGGCAAAACGTGGATTTGAAAAATCAACATAATGCCTAAAATTAAAAAAAAATATATAAAAGTTGGCTCTTGACGGAATCCCAATAAAAGAAAATCTCGAAAAGCAAAAATTCCTATTGTGATGAATTGTGAATTTTGCAATCATCATATGGAAAGTACGAAACACCTTTTCTTTGAGTGTCCCTATATGGTTCAGATTATTGATAATCCAAATATTTCATCTACCTTGCATAAATATGACATTGAATTGGAACATAAGTGATATTCTTTCCGAATGAAAAGAAAAAACTTGTCCAACTGTACTAAGAAACCTTGTTGTCATTTGGTGGAACATTTGGATGGCTAGAAACCAAATCATCAAACTACTTGCTCTAAATCAAACCAGCGTTTGAGAAAATGCTAACGCAAAAATGATCATGAACACCATGAAGCATCCAAATCAGATAAGGAAAACTAAAAATATAAAATAGAAAAGACCAAAAGAAGGTTATGTCAAACTAAACTTTGATGCCTCAAGAAATTCGTCGAACCAATACACATTCGAGTACATCATTAGAAACGAACTTGCCATTCCTATTGTTGTAGGAAATGGAAGATGTAATACCGAATCTGTGCGTGAGGTAGAAGCTTTCACTTTGTGTGAGGGCCTTCAAAAGGCCGCGGTAGTAGGTGCTTCATCCATCGAGATTGAAGGAGATAATTCATAAATGCGATCAACCAAATATGGAAGCCTCCATGAGAGTTGGACATGACCATCCCTGATATCTCCAACATGATTTTGGGATTCACGCATTTTAGTACTGATAACATGAACTATGATATATATTAAGACATGCATTTATATAGATTTTCCCTTTATTTTGCATACATAAACATGAATCCATGATATTTAAGCTTATATTTGCATACTTTGCTATAAAAGATGTCTACACGAATTATTGTTGCATTTGTAGGTAAATTACCGAATTTTGGAGCAAAATGGCACATATGAGAATTAAGCCTTGATCCGGAACATAAATGAGCATAAAAGGAAGCAAAAAAACATGTTGGAGTGAACTCTGATACCACCGGAGTGAACTTTGATACCAGCCGGAGTGGGCTCTGATACCAACGGGCTCAATTTCTTTATCGACCAAAAAATTTAGGGTTTAGCTTTAGGGTGTGTTTGGTAAGAGATGGAGGTTATTTTAAAGATTAATCTAGATGAAATTTAAAAGGGGTTAAATTTTATATGAGAATTATTAGGGATTATTTGATATAAAATAATTTACGTGAAGTTGTTTGGTTGAAGATCTTTTAATACGTTTAATTGATATTGATTTACAAATTTACCCTTATTTAAAACTTAAATAGGGTTAAATTGGGGGCATGAGTGAAATCCTATATGATATTTAAAAATTAATCTCCTTTAACCTTGGTAATATAAGGTTATTTTTTTGCCCTTTTTAATCCCAATTAATCCCCTCTATAATTTTTTTCTATAATCTCCACCTTCATCCAAACACCTACACAAATTTAATCTCCTAAATTTAATCTAAATGAACCTCCTTTAATCTCCAACCAAACACACCCTTAGGCTACAGTTTATCTTTAATTTAAGGTTTATCTTTAAGATTATTTATTTAAACTAGCCCAAGATTAAACATTATCTTTAAGCAAGACACATGCTTATCTAAAACCCTAGATTTATACCTATAAATATCCTATAGCCTTCAACATTGAAAGGACCACCAACGATGAGGACGTCAACGACTGGAGGAGAAGGAGAAACGCATTCGAAGATCCGAGAATGAAGATTAAAGAGAAAGTGAAGTTCTTTTGAGGTTTTTCTAGTTTTTTATTCTTTTTGTCTTTTGAACACAAGATTTGGAGTTTCTATTTACTTTTTCTTAGTTTTCAAAGATTGAAGAACTGTTGTTAAGGATTTGTTTGTTTTTGTTTAAGATTCGTCGTTTTCTTGATATTCTCGATTCAACATCTATCTTGATTCTAACAATGTGCATTGTTGGCTAAATCTCTTGCGATTTTAGGGTGATTAGTTGAAGGTTGTGGTTAAGATGATGATAGAATGAACCTCACGTCGAGATTGAACCATGAGAGTTGAGTTTTACCTTTGCAAAACCAAAAAACGTCATTTTCTTGGTAGAAAATCGGTTGATTTTCCTTGAAGAACAGTTCGATTTTTCTCTCTGTCGTACCTTTGATGCTTTCTCCTTAAACCAAAGTTAAATATTACTTAAATCCTACCCTTGTTGAACCTTTCTAACCTACATCCAAGATTGGAAAGAGACTTACCCGATGATTCCCTTTCTTGGTTGCCAAAGATGATGAGTTCTAGCCTTCTAGGTAATAGAGGGCTCAACACCCTTTATTAGGTTTGAGTGTGCTAAATCTCTTGCCTTTGTGAGTTAACCTGAGACTTACTCAGTGGTTAGTTTTATTCCCTTAGGTTTTGTGGTTGGTTTGAAATTATAATTTTGTTCTTCTGATCTCTATACCATAGAGGACTCAACACCCTTTAATTTAGAGCCTTTGGGTTGGGATTAGTGGATAGTGAAACCTCACCGTGAGCTATCCCGTCTTAGAAACATATTTTCTTGCAATCCCAGCTTTGTCCATAAATCTTTAGAATTCTTGAATCGACAACCACAATTGCATACTTTGATATCTAGAATCTGCGTTTTCCCAATTCTAGAATACATACTTGTTATCTGTCTTTTATTATTGTCTAGCTAGATTGCTTTTACCGCTTGATTTCACCAAGTCCATGTGATCGACCCTGAAATATTTGCTTACATTGCGATTGATACGTACAATGCGGGTTCACAATTGCTTTTATTTTAGGTATAAATTTAAGGCTTATTTGCACACAGTTTTGAGCGAAGAACTACACACCACATTTTCAAAGAAATCAACATTGTTGCTGGTAGACTCGCACTACATGGACACATCTCAACCATTGAAGGAGATGGTATATCAGATGGAGTTAAAGACCTCATCCGTAAGGATGCCTTAGGTTGATTAGTTATGAAAATTGATCCACCTAATCTATTTACCTTTGTTTAAAAAACCCCTTTGTGTGTCAAAATTGATCCACCTAATCTACTTACTTTGAAATAATGTCAAACTAAATACAGACGTATCGGTGCACATCACGTTACATTTTATCCGCGTAACCAATTTATTTTTCAAATTGGAAAACTCTTGAATTGTTAGGGCTGGAACCTCTTGAATTGTTAGGGCTGGAACCTGAGAATAGGCTACGGTACTCTCATAATGATGACTTAAGACTTAATTATCTATTTGTTAAAAAAAAAAGAAAAGAAATTTCATTATAAATTGCGTGTTATGGAGGGGCATGTTAAGTGGCATTGTTATTACAATAGAGTTAAATATCATATAGTAGATCATTCAAGTGAAACGAGGGGTTGACCATAACTTTCAGAGTTAATCAAGGATAAGAATGACCATAACTTTCAGAGTTAATCAAGGATAAGAATGAGTTGACTATTTTGTATGAATGGTTATGAAGAATGAGTTGACTATTTGAGAAGGGCATTTCATCTATGCAATTGCAAGTAGAGGCCAATAATATAATGCGATTCACAAGTATTGAATAACAAACTCTTGTTTGAATTTTAAAGGTCAGATTGTTTATTTGATCAACTTGTAAGTTTATTAATATCTTACAACTTAGGTTTGGGTGGTGTAGGCTTTACGCCCCTAATCATTTATCCCTGCCAATTATAAATTATTTCATTTCTTTACATAAAACTTTTTAACATTTTTCGGCTGCATATATAAAGGATACCTTTAGAATGAAAAAAAGAGAGGAATTTAAAATCATGCATGCTTATAAATGTTGGTGGATGGACGGGGATAGTTTTAACTTCAGTTGCAGATTGCACTCTTTGTATCAACAAAGATTTCCTTTTAACTTGAGTTTGAAATAAAATTTACCTCCATGGATTGAAATAGTCCCCTTCACAATCAGAAAATGCCACTTAAGAAGCCCCTACATACCACACAATTCAAAATAAATACAAGGGGTAACAACATGTAAAAAAATACTACAGTAGGATATTTACCAGATTCCAGAAGGCTTAACCTTGTCTCTGCACCAACAAACAATAGTTTGCATTAGCCAATAAGAATTCAAGAGTTAACAAGGACTCAGCTATGAAAAATAACCATCATGTGCATAGCAACAGATTACCTTGGCTTCCCTACGAAAGCATCATTGATTTCTTCACCGGAAGGTTTTTCCTTGAAAGTAGATATGAGGAGATACTTCTCCTTACCCGGAGACTCATCAATCCTCTTGTATAGTTCATATCCATATGGATAGGCCATCCTGAATTGGGGAGAAAAAAACAAATGCATATATGGAGTGTGAACATGAGAACCTTTTGATAAGTGCTAAACAGTGATCAATTGTGACAAGCAACATTTACAAAAACCAGAGCAATATTTCACCTGAGAGCAGCCATAATTGGATACTGAGTTCCTGCATAGTAGAGAAGCCGAAAAGCATAGCAGTTTTCAAAAGATGCAGCATACTCTAATCTCTTATCACGGCCCATCGTCTTCAAAAACAAATCACCCAGTTTACAAGTGTTAAAGGGATTAAGGAGAGTAGAATTATCAACATTGATCTAGTTTGCTATGGAGAATTGTTTTCTTACTTGCATGATGCCACTTGAAGCAGGAAGATCCTGTACTTCATAAATGAAGAAAACCATCAAAAATACAGATCAAATTGATATCTGCAATAACACAAATATTAGCATGTAAAGATATTCAAAATGCATTTTACTTACTCCCGGTGAGAGGGCCAAATCTACAAAATAAAAATGCATCTAAACTTCAGAACCTGGTAACTGGCCGAGGTTATATTATTAGATGGTCAATTTTCTTTCAATGACTGCTTTAAGGTAAAACATACAAGACTTCTATCACACTACATAGAGTTTTTCAATAGAGGACAATACATCTCCATGTATACAAGCAAGAGGACATTGTTTTTCTCCAGTGAAGTGTTCTATATAGGTACTCCAGTATGATATTGAAATTAGGACAATGGGAATTTTCCATAAGAGATAAGCGACAAAGAGCCAAAACCTTCCTACTCCAACCTGACAGGCCAATTACTGAGACAAACCCTCCCTCCACCCCCTCTCGCCATTGCCCGCCTAAAAAATGTTTGGTTTACATGAATAAGAAAAATGACATGTAAAAGTAAACTACGACTATAGTAGAAGAAACATGCTTTAGTCCACTCAAAGTTTAAATGAAGGAAGAAGCCTTAGACCTTAAGGCGAGGATTTATTAGAACGACTGGACGTTTTCCAGCAGCATCAGTCATAGCCCTTAGATCCTGAACAATACATCTTCATTAGATCAATCACAGCTCTTCGATCTTGAAAAATGTTATACTGAAGCTGCTTACATCAATGATGCAATTTCCAACAGCATTCTGTGGGGCCACTAGAATGAACATGTCATCTTGGTCTTCTACCTCACTGGCACCTGTAAAGTAACAATTTAACTATATTAGGTTTTCTCCCATATGGCACCACATCACAATATATTGTTATATGATAGAAAATATGCTTGGGCTCACGCACATAAACAGAGAGCTGAAACTGGAAAGGAAGGGAAGAATTATTTATGAAATTAATATGTGTGTGTGTGTATATATATATATATATATATATATATATATATATATATATATATAAGAGAACAATCATTTACTAGTATTCAAGAACTTTAGGAGCATACCCTAAGAAATACATGTTTGTGATTCATACCTATTGATCCTATATTAATGAAGGTACCCTTAGCACCATAATCTCCCCAGTCCATAAATTCCAAAATTTTCCGGGTACCAGCAAGCTGCAATGGCATTCCAGCCAATGCACCTTCACCCATGGACCCTTGCACACATACCTAAGGAACACAGGAATTTTACTGCAGCAGATGAAAATGGAAAAGGATATACTCAAGGGTATCTTATCAGTTAGACAGTCGATGCACATGATCAGAAGTACCTTAACACGTTTTCCATCATCAGCAAATGAGAGGGCAAGGACGCGAACAAGTTCCATTAGTGAGCCAATTCTATAAACATCCTATGCATCACAATATATGGTTTATCAGAAATGTCTTCCAGCAGAGCATAGAGCAGAGAAAGCTCCCTACCATTTCTGGGTTTAGTTCTGGAATGTTGATTTCCACCTTTGAGTTTCCAGAAATAAAAGAAAAAAAAACCATATATAAGTTATTATGGATACTCTATGAATGAAAAACTATTAAGCATAAGTACATTGCTCTCAGTCACACATACTTCATATAACTGTGAAAGCACATATCTTACCTTTATCCGATTTTTTCCATCATTTATAGCCCTCTCAGTGGCTTGTAGCACATCGTTATAAAAATATTCCCTAATCTCCCTGGAATGTGGAATGTTATTCAACCTAGTAGGGATCCCTCTCCATTTATCCTGCAAAAGGTTGAAGTAGTAAGTAGATGTAAGGCAATTCCTCAGCCTCTTATTCTTTCAAACAGAGCAATATTTCATATTCATGGATAGCTGCTAAAACAATCCAACAAACAACTGAAAACTAGTGCAAAAATAGTAAATACCTGACTTCGAGGTGCCAGGTTAGAGTCCTTGATCTTTACAAGTGATTTGTCTGCACTGGCAGCATTCCTTTTTGCATCTTGTTTTTGGGTCAGCAGAGTTCTAACTTCTTCAAATACTAAATCTTTTGAACGATTTCCATCAACCTGCAATTCAAATACAAAACTATGATGAGGCTATAACCTAACAGGAAAAGGGGTATGCTTCAACTAATCTCGTGAGTATACCATACCTTCTCCAAAATTTCCATGTAGGTAGAAGAAATTACTTCTGCATTCCTTTTGTATACATCTAAACGAGATTTAACCTGAAATACATGTAAGCCAATGAGCATGAAGAGTCAAACAACAAAGTTACTTAACATTCAACCTTTGCCCCCCTTTATTGTCAAGCTTCCCTTTGACTGAAAATTTATATTGAGACTGCTTGAATCAGACTTTTGGCTGATCCAAATCATGGAAAATAGGCAACCACTCCAATTGGTTGGAGAATCAATCATGGCGAGATGGAGGGGTCAGCCTGGATAAGAGAATAATGGAAAGGTGTTGCCTAACTAAGGTACACTGAAGTAAAACAATTAATGGATTGTTTAAACAAAGGCGTCAAATTTAGTAGTCAATAGGTTTGGGTTTCTTCCCTCTTTTCTGTCAGTGTAGCTTTGGAGCACGCTAAGAAACTCATATATCCTCTGCAGTGAGAAAATTTCAAGGAAACCACATTCATTATTGATATAGCTTAATGTTGAACCCTTGGTGAGTTTTGGTGATGACAATGAATCAAATGAAAGGTCACAAAGATCGTAACTCTTTATATGCTTTAACATATCTCCTAGAGTGATTTGTCGATAGGAAGTCCAAAGTTTAGGAACTGAGGAGGCATTTAAAAGGAACTAAATGATGTTAAGATGTAGGAAAAAAGTATCCCACATCGATAACACGCAATCAAGTGAACCTACCATATAAACATCCGGGCTACTACTCCTATTGCCAATTGGTTTTAGGGAGTGCTTGTATGTGTGGTTCACCGGACGTGTGCCCTCCGCGTCATAACAAATGACGACAATGAAGGCAACGAGCTAAGAAGAAAAGAAGGGAAGAAATGAGAATCGTTCTATAAGTATTACTTAGTTGTTTAGATTGATTGATATTAGAAATGAAACATGGTCAGGGACGTTGAGGTTCATATGGGATATCACAAGAATCACCGATCCAAACGAATTACATGAACATTTAACTTATAATTAGCTCTGATTAGTATAATATGTAGCAATAATTAGTTTTGATTATTTTTCATAATTCATTTAGGGTCATACACTAAGGTATCTAATACAATCCAATAATAATATTATTAATATTTATTCCAAATAAAAATAACGAGTTGATAAATATATTTAATTATAAATTTATCGAATAATAATATAATATAATATTTTATTATTATATTTGTTTCTTCAACATCCTTAGGTAATAATAAAAAATAATAAAATATTTTAATATATATATATATATATATATATATATATATATATATATATATATAATTTCATGTTAAAAAGTTTTGGGCAATTTTGCTAATTAGGCCTTTTTAAAAAACTATAGTAGTAACTAAGTTTTATAATGTTTCAATTAAGTAAATATACTCCAACCTTTTGTATCTATTCTCAAACTCTATACCACTCCTCAAGGGGTACATTTACTAAACATAAAAGTAGAAAAAGCCTAGTAAACCAAATTGTTTCAAAAGTTTTTTAATATTAAACAAAAAATACTATCGAATGGAAATAATTATTAGAGAATAATATAAATTATAAAAGGAAGATACAATTATAATATGTTGTTCGCAAATATAATAACTATCCCATAATATTAGAATAATGTATGATTATTATATGTGTGATTCTCTCTATAAGTTTATAAAAACAATAATAATGAAAATAATATAATCATCAAAAAAACTACAATATTATAATAACATTTATGTAGAAAATATTTAAAAATTATAATAATGTATACCTATAATCTATAATATAAACTAAAGTAGAAAATTTTAAAATAGCACCAATAGTTTATTCAAAAAACCTCTAGATATCTATATCTATATATCAATTTGTAAACATAATATGTTTAAAGCTATATCTATATGAAGATATGATTTTATATTATATTTTTCTTATTTGAATATCTGATAGATTTATTTAAAATTTAATATCCTAAAATAAAACTTTTACATATAGTTACAGAAAAAGTACAGAAATAATTGAAAACTAGTATAATACCCGCACCTTGTACGGGTTTTGAAAAAAATGAGAAAGAATATTGTGAAATAGATTTTTTTTTTTGTGCTTTTGTTTTGTATACTTTTCTAATCTAATCTTGCGTCCACAGCGCGCCACGTCATCAACCCGTGCTCTGTTTTAGTAAGTATAATAGATTTGGTTTCTATAAAATTATTATTTTAATAATAAAAGATTTTATGGTTTAAAAAATAGTGTAAAAAATAAAGATTTATTGACTTTAATTGTGGGAGCTCAATTTCAAAAATCCTGCGTCCACAGCGCGCCACGTCATCAACCCGTGCTCTGTTTTAATAAGTATAACTAGTGTATTACCCGCACCTTGTGCGGGTTGAATTTTAATAAATACTTAATAATTAGAAATTCTTGTAAGATAAAAATTCGGAGAATGAAATTATAATTGTTATTATTATGAATTTTAATTCTCTTTTAAGGTATTCTTCTCTTCTAATAATAATTTATATATTAAAAATATTTATAATAATTAGATTAAGTTTTTTTGAAAAAGTAATAAACTTCCTTTACTTAAAATTATGATTTATAATATAATTTTTTAATAATTATATATTAGTTTTGAATAAAAATAAATATGTTTATAATTTGATTAAAAATAGCAAAAATAGAAATGTAATAAATTACCGTAAACCACATATAATGTTCATATATTTTAAGTTGATTTTTGATAAAGCAATCCTAATGAAAATTCCGTTTATATTTATTAAATTAAGATATAACTAAAAAAAAATTTATCCTTTTTTATAACAATTTTCTTTACATAATTAGTCCACACTCTTTCCTTTCTTCTCCTAACTTCTAACATTTTGTTTTGTTGTGAATATTTTTAAAAGAGAGATCTCAATTAATAATATTGTTATATATTTTTACAAATGAAGATATCAGATTTTTAAAAGCGTGATATTGAGTTGGACCATATCTTCTTGGTAACTGATATGAAATCATGTGTTTAAATTCCTAGTTTTGATTAATGAAGAGTTTTTATGGATTTAAAAAAAGTTTGATTCGAAATCATTTGTTTAAAATTTTAATTCTAATTAATGAAGAGATATTTTGCTGAATTTTGAAAACTTTCGTAGAAAAAAAGATCAGGCGATACACGCGGCGGCGAAAAAATGCTTATGTTTTAAGAAAGATAAGATTAATTCTGAACTAAAAATGGCTTGGCAAAATAATTTTAGTTACAATTTGATCAAAAATAAAAAAAAATAATTTTAGTTAGATTTGATAGTATTAAAACCCTAGAATACCATCAGCCGCGTTTCATCCCTGAACCGTAGGAGTCCAAACTTGTGTTTCCTCCCTGACATCTTTGGACTGGGAATGCTAAATGATGTCTTTGTGTTTTCGTCCAATTGAATAATTTTGAAGTGGTATTTAGTAAAGGTATTTTGGTCAATTTGTATTTCATTCAACCCGTTTATTCTTATCCTAAAACTTAATCTTTTTCGAAAAATTTAAAATTTGGTTGATTTTAATAGTGATGATTTAATTGAAGATCTAATGGTAATTTAAAATAATTTGTGGTTTGATATATAGTTTTATTAAATTTACGGCATATATTTATGATAGGCAAAGTTATCTTTAAAAAGCTATTGAATGTATCTTTTCTTATGATTACAAATTCTTTGTTTAAATTACCTAAATAATTTATAACTTAAATAATTTTTACACTGACGTTAATTCTGTGGGCGACACGTGGCAATAAAATTTGCTTTAGCATATAATAAAGATAGAAAAAGTTTTTTCAACATTAATTGAGGAATTAGATATGAAACATCAAAACTAGTTCCCTTACCTTCTCTTCCGTGTCATCAGGACGGGTAATTACCCGTGATTTAATTTCTGGCGTCTCGGGAGGGAAGTTCTTCATATGGTAAATCTTCCCGGTGACTGGGTCAAGCTGCCTACCAACACATCTATCAATCAGGACATCATCAGGAACCTGAGTATCAGGAAGCACATCAAGTCCCCTTCAGGTAAGATTTTAGGTTCAATCACTAGAAGCAAAATGAAGTATGAAAAAGACACATCTGTCAAAATGGATAATATGTTGGTCATTAAAGACCTAGAGATTGTGTTTTGAGTCTACGATTGATGTAATAGCTTGTCCACGTTGAAAAAAATGGTGAAATTACTTATGAACAAGAGATGATTTAAGTAGGTAAACATGAAGGTTCATAGTCACTAACAACGTACCTCTAGTACAATATATATATCAGGCCGAACCCCGAGTTCCTCTAGAGTTTGTGCCTGTGCAGCACTTCGAGGGTATCCATCTAGAAGCCACCCTTTCTCCTTGGCATCATCCAGTGAAAGTCGTGCTGTAACCATCTGGGTATAAAAGTGTTCAGTTTCAATACAAACTTTATTACAGAAAGAAAAAAAAAACTGTACTGGAAATATAAAGAATAATACAGCTGTCACAATCTCATCTGGAACTAGGAGCCCCGACTCCATAAAGTCTTTGGCCTTGTTTCCTATTTCTGTCCCAGCTGCTACTTGAGCCCTTAGGAGATCTCCAGTTGATATATGAATCAATCCAAACTGAGAAGAATTTCACCTCAAAAGTGTCAGCAAACGAATATCAAGTTTGCCCTCATTTGCCAAGAATTTCTAGTAATAAGCTAAGAGAAGAATGTTAATCACTTTGTTTAGACAACAGCCTTTTATGACCCTACGCATTTCAGCAGCTACAAAACACTCTTTTAAAAGGATATGTTTACCATTTAACCACATGCACATGTAACGGCTATACGTGCCGGATCAAATCAGGGACTGAGCACAAAATACAGGTATGTATAGACACGATCAATCAAAACCACAATCACATACAACAGTACGAAATCTGAAATCCTCAATCGATCAACCATCTAATAAGTCGTGACAGGTCAGTAATGCAATTGAAAAACCGCGTAATGTTAAGAATTGTAATTGGACGGAATCAACGATTGGCAAATAAATTTAATCGGGCAGCGGGCTAGGAGTAAAACATCAAACACCTTTTGGACGATCAATTGACACTGAGTGCCCTTTCCAGAAGCCGGAGCACCAGATATCATAACCTTCAAAGGCTCCTTTGCGGAGCATTTGAACTTCACTTTCTGGAAGCAAAAAATCCAAATTATATCAAGAGATTGAGGAAATCGCAATCAATCAATGATTCAACCATCGTCGTTGAAGAAGAAAGAAGATAAATCGACCTTAAATTTGGGGGGTTTCCAGAAACCGGCGTCTAAGTCGACGCCAACAAAGAGAGGGGTAGGGTGATAAAAGTGGGAGGGGTAGGAACGAAAAGATCGAGCGGTGCTGGAAGAGAGAGTAGAGATAGAGAAAGGAGGAAGCGAAGAAACAAGAGTGGTGGGAGAGTTGAGAGGAGGAGAAACGGTGCAGGATAAGCTATGCGCCATTGTTGATGCAGAGAAGGAGGCGGTGTCATTTGATTTGAACTGAAAACGGATGGTTCTGATGCAAGGGAGGTCACTCTCCACGGACACCCATAAATCCATAATAACAAATCCCCATCCACTTCTTCCTCAAAACAAATTTTCACTCTTTACTGGTTGCCGCCCCGGTGTGTTCAGCTAAAATTGTCAATAAATTTTTTTAATTTGAAAATTTAACTCCTAACTGTTTCATTCTTTCGTTCTTGAGTAATTGACTCTTTTTATTTTATTTTATATAATTGACTCTTTATTTATTATTTTCACGATCGTTTGAGTTTTTTTATGAGTAAAAGGGACAAGTAGGCTTCTATTGTATAAATGTAGATTAAGTAGGTTTTAATGTTTCAATTTGTATTAACTAGGTCTCTTGTAATTTTAAAAAAAAAAAGATAAAATCTAAAATAATTTAAGATATATTTAAAAATAAAAAGATGTTTTCCCTTAATTTTTTAAAATAAAAAAAGAAAATGAGAGTAGTCCCCACAAATTCTATATGTAACTGCGTGCGAAATTACGTACATAATTTGCGTGCGAAATTACGTACATAATTTGCGTGTGAAATTACATAAATAATTTGCGTGAGAAATTATGTACATAATTAGACGGGATAAGAAATTTGGGCAAATTAGGTTAATAGGCCTTTTTGAGAAACTATGATAGTAAATAGGCTTTTTTGTTTTTTTGTTAAGTAAATATACCCCAATTATATTTTTACTGTTCAACCTTAACCCTAATGCCGCAAATCTGAGAGAGCAGCTCTGAGCAACATTTGTGTCAAAAGACTCAAAATCCAAACCCTCACGCTCTCTTCGTCTTCCTTCTTGTTTAAGCTTCGAGCACACAAAAATGGAAGCCTCGATTACAAAGCGGGAGCAGATCAGAAGGACGCCACCGAGGTGAGGACAAGTCAAGGTCAGAATCTTCAACGAATTCGTCACTCTTGTAAGCGGTAACAGAAGCAGGTACCGAATTGAATAGGAAGAAGACGATCATGGCGAGTTTTCGAGCGCAAGCTCATCTGGAGCTCCTCCATCTGCTTCTTCGCCTTAGTCTTCTCTTTTTAGATCTCTGATTTTCATTCCTTTTCCTAAAAATTTCACGACGGATATCCGACATACCATGTCAAACGGATCTGAATGCTCAACTTTCAAACCGCCATAACTGGTGTATTTCTTTGGTGACCCAGCTAATGTTCAAACGGGTCAAGATTTGTTACCTGCAAGTATTTACAGAGTAAAGGAACATGGAAAATAAGTATCAGAAAATACAAAGTTCCAAGTACTACTTATTCAAATGAATGTAGAATTGCATCATTGGGATGGCCAGAAATACCAACTAATACACTGCTTGGAATCTTCAGCTTCTCAAAATGTAGAACCATTGAATCAAAGAGGCTAAACTGAATATGGAAACTTACTGGAGCATCGTAAAATTTGATATAAAATCTGGAAGCATCAACATATAGCTTTGTTTGAAGGATCTCTAGTTATTTGTTGTTCTTCCGATTCTGATGAGTTGTTGTTGGATGAATTATCTGAATCTGGGAGTTGTATGTAAGTAATTAGTGTAGATAGATGAGAATTCTGTTGAATTGAATTTCTCTGTTGATTGTGTGTAGAATCGAATTTGTCGATCGATGTTAAAATCGATTGATTGTATATAGTACAGTATATCCTGTTATGTTTAGTTGGATTCGTCCAATTTGTGTATACATATATATGTCTTTTGCGAAAGCTTCTTGCTTCTATTGTGGATCAGTAGAATTGGTACATAGAAATTCTGGTATGTAGAATTTCTGGTATGTAGAATGTCTTGTATGTAGAATATCTGGTATGTAGAAATTCTGGTATGTAAATGTAGAAACCCTAGTATGTAGAAATTCTGGTATGTTGAAATTCTGGTATGTTGAAATTCTGGTACGTAGACATTATGGTATGCTCATTATAGGAAAAAAAAAAAGGCAAAAAAAAATAATAAAATAAAATAAAAAACCAAATTCGAAAATGAATATCTGGTATGTTGAATTTCTAGTATGTTGAATTTTTGGTATGTTGAATTTCTAGTATGTAGAAATTCTGGTATTATGAAAAATTCTGGTATGATGAAATTTTGGTATTATAAAATTTTGGTATGATAAAATTATGGTATGGGAAATTCTAGTATGTAAAATTCTGGTATGTAATTCTGGTATATAAAATTCTGGTATATAAATTCTGGTATGTAAAATTCTGGTATGAAAAATTCTAGTATGAAAAATTATGCTATGAAAAATTTCTGGTATGAAAAATTTCTGGTATGAAAAATTTCATACTAGAAATTTATTTCAGGAAATAAAAAAAAGAAAAAAAAAATTCAGTAATAGTAATTACAACTTAACACTAACTAATGTCTATTATTTTTTTTTATTAAAATAAATGGGTTAATTATTTTTACCTACCATTAAATGAAAGTGGTAAAAAATTATGGGGTACATTTACTAAATCATATTCTCAAAAAGGCCTACTATGTCAAATTCTCCCAAGAAATTTTATTGAATTTAATTAATTACGGTTTGAGTCATTCATAGTTTTGCTATAATTATAAACTGATAACTGTAGAGAAGTTTGTATTAGGGATAAACCACTTTAATAAATTCAAATTTTAAATATAAGTTAATTTGAAATGGAGGTTGACGATAAAATTAAAAAGAATAAAAAATAATGATGTGCGGGCAAACACGGTGAATTGGCAAGCACGATGAATTGCGATAATTTTAAACTGATAACCGTAGAGAAGCTAGTAAAAGGGGTTTGTGATAAGAAGATATTTAAAGAATTTTTTTAATGAGAGTGGTCCCCACAATTAATATTCACTTATCTTTTTAATTTAATTTAGATTCTCTTATTTAAGAAATTATACAAAAAAAGGCTTCCTTGTACCAATTTTCTCTTTTTTTTTATTTCCTCTTTGCTGAGTACATACGAGAATGATGAACGTTCTTTACTAGCTGCTATTGGTAAACATTAACGTAGTTTCACTTATTAGATAGTTTATGATTATAGTGTATTTTTCATGTAATTTTATATAAATTATGTGTTGTGTTACAGTAGTGATGACAATAAATAATGATCCGCATATTTTTGTGGGCTTTGATGACATATTCCATGCATGTCGTTGTCTCTAGATCCATCACCGACCTTGGTTGGACTAGATTAGTTTCCTCCAGAAGGGACGATTACGGAAACGGCTTGAGCCATTTTTTGGAGGTATCCATAGCGGGTGAATTGTTGGTAGATTGGTGGAGGTCAGGAGGTTATTGTGGTTGTGGTGGTAACTGGTGTGATGGAGGTAGGGAGGAGACTGACATTAGGGAAAAAGAAAGGATCGTTTAGAAGGACTGTCAATTGAATATTAGAATTTGGAAAACCTAACCTTTTGCGGAAATCACCATAAAATAGGGCAAGGGGACTCATGGCGGTGGGCCTCGTTGTCATTTTTACTTCGATTTTAACTCAAAATGCTAAATATTAATAAAAAATAATACCTTAATTAACCAAACCTAAAAAACTATTACCTGAATGACAAACTTCACTTTCATTATTTAGTATTTTCAATTTTTTTTAAAAATTCTTTTATCTTCATCAATGAACATTTTCTATCGACAATGACAATTGTTAGTATTTTTTTAAGATGGACTTTGCTTCCTCTCTATAGTTTTTACTTTATATTTATAGTAGTTCAGTACTCCTGCAAAACACAGATTTTTGCTACATTAAATTTTTTAATATATACTAATATAATTCATAAGTACATTCATATTTATTTATTTTTATTTAAATACTAAAACATGCTGATTAAATTTAACGTGTAATAAATACAAACATTTGTAATTTGACCCATGGTTATAACAATGAAAATATCGACGAAATAACATATGAATGTAAGAGTACAAGTGACTAAACATTAATCATTTTATTTTTGTACATTTATCCGACTTCAAAACTATTATCTAAATATCCTAACTACAAATATAATTGTGTTAAAACGACTTCGATCATAACTCTTTAATGTTTATTTACCTAAAGGTTGTGTACACAATAACTTTTTTACAAAATAATATAAATTATGTACGATCATAATATGAATACTTTTAGATTTTTATAAAACTCTAAGTATTCTTCAATTTTTAAAATTCTAAATTCATTAATTGTTTATTAATTAGTTAAAAATTACATAACTTTGCAAATTGTATAATATCATCATTTACCATATTTGCGAGTCATAATTCAAAATATTTTGAAAGATCATATTAAAAGTAAATATATTCTCTCCTATCTAGGCATTATGTTGGACATTTTTGTTATCGGAAGTTTACGATGGGCTTTTATTTAGAAATAGTTTAGTGCCCGTGTCTTGTTTGGGTACTTGAATATATATATATATATATATATATATATATATATATGTATATATATGTATATATATATATATATATGTATATATATGTATGTATGTATGTATATGTATATATATATGTATGTATGTATATGTATATATATATGTATATACATATATATATATGTATATATATATGTATGTATGTGTATGTGTATATATATATATATACATATATATATATACATACATATATACATATATATATATACATATATATATATACATACATATATACATATATATATATATATATATATATATATATATATATATATACATATATGTATATATGTATATATATATATGAGTAATTTTTTGTACATGTATTTTTTTCTTATTATATTTTGTTGATTTAATTACGAATGTTTATGTAATAAAGTATACGCTTATAGGAGAAATAATAACAACATAATTGTTGATCTAGTTCGTCATATAAATATGACTACATCTAGGGGCATTCCAAGTCAGGAGGGTTCACTATATATTATTATAGAAATCACAATATTAATAAATGTCAAAAAATAAACGAAATATATACAATACAAAAATATATTCAAAATAACTAATTTAAAAAATAATAAAATTGCGCAGATATAATATAATACAAATCCAGAAGATAACATTTGTCGTGAACTCTCGAACACAAGCGCGACAATCCGGTTTTAGAAAAGAAAAAGAAGATAAACTTGATATAAGTGTAAACTAAAAAGTTATACTCGCTTGATTTTATTGATAGAAAACAAAATAAGTGTAAACTCAGAAGATAACATTAATCTTCAAACTTTCTATATTTATTTATACAATTTCTCAAAGTGTCATTTATCCTTGATAATCGATGGGGATAACAAAGTCCATATTATACAAAATAATTATGGTTTTGTAAAAAATATTTATTGACTTAATTTATGATTTAATAAAAGTTTAATCCGAGAAAAAAAAACGTGGGGGCTCCACACGTCATCATTAGTGTCGCCTACTTAGTAAAGTATAGATGTAACATTCGGTATTTTTGGTTCTAGTAGGAGAGCGGTTGGATAATCTTTAGTGGTAGCCACCGCCCTTGCGGCCTAGGAAATCCACAGTCGCGGCCATCCATAGGCGCGACTCAGTCTTTTCGCAGGAGCGGTGATCTGAGTGAACGAGATTTTTATCCCTTCTTTTGTCCGACCTTTCTTTTCCTTCTTTTGCTTTTGACCCCTCGTTCTCTAAATGACCATTGGCTGCCTTGACCTTTCATTCTATCCCCAAGTAAGCAACCCTCTCTCTCCCCCTTTCATTTTCTTTCACGTTACTCTTTTCTTGTTATCTTCTATTCCACCACCTTTTCCTTCATCTTCCATGGATCTTCTTGTGAGGTGCTGCTCCTAGGTATAGACTGCAGATTCGGGCTGTTGGTAAGTGTTCTCTCCCTCTTCTCTTTTTCTTCTTCTCTTCTTCATTGTCTTCCTTCTTTTAGCCCTCATGGTGGAAGCCATGGATTCTCATGTTTCTCCCTCTCTTGTGGTTGCATGTGTATAGATCTATTCTAGATAGTGGTTTATGGTTGGGTTTGAGTGATGGACATCCATGAGGGAGCAAGCCAGCTAGGAGGCACCTCTGCACATCAAGGAACCAACCGAAGACTCGCCGGGATCGCCATCCTGGAGTTCGACCGCATCCGCAGCATGAGAGAGCCGCGGGTGCACCCATTACACCAGTGTCGTAGGGGCGACTAGCTTGAGCCGCAGGGGCGACTTTGGCGCACCTTTAGCCGCCGGTGCAGCCTTTTTCTCCTCTCCGCGGTCGCGCCTCTTTGTTCCGTGATCGCGTTCCTACTCCAGTGAGTACCCTTTCCTCGATCTTGTATCCGCCTCTTATCCTAGTGAGTTTATATGATAGTATCATGCTAGGTTGGATCTAGCATAACCTTGTAGAATGTCAAGTAGTGGCTTTGAACATTAGGTGAGTGTTAGAGCATTTTGGAATGTTCGAAGGCTTGATGTGTGTTTGATCTTGAGTCGGTTATAAGTTTGTGAGCGTATGGTTGATCGTGGGAGACTTGTGAGGCTTTGAAGTTGTGATTATATGTCAATTGAGGTTATAGAGATTAGGACGAGAGTATCCTAGCATGTGTTGTGTTGGTTTATGATCTTGCGAGATCATTGGGACTAGAAGTCTAAGGACTTCTAGCACATGAGAGTGATATAGATTTTGTGCCTTGATGGGCAGGATTAGAGTATCTTCCTATGGAAAACGGAGTACGGTTTTTATCGGTTTGATCCTTGAAACGAGGTAAGTCCCCGGACTTACTTAGCTAGCGTCCTTGTATTAGTATCGATGTGTGATGGTTGTGTGTGTGTTTAGTTATGTTTATAACAACAAAACCGGATTAGGACGACTTTATATTATAACCTTATTTTGGCTCAAGTGTATGATAACGGGCGGTGACATCAGTGCCTAGCTCTTGCGAGAGCTAGGAGGTTCTCTACGACTAGCCCAGACAGGTAGACGGTTGGATGCATCAATACCATTCCTTGCTGGTAAGTAGGCACAGAGGCGAGTTTCTGGGATTCTTGTGTCACAAACCTAAGTTCATTAGTAATAGAATAACGTAAATGAAAAGATAATAACCGGCTTGTGTGATATCATGTTATGTGTTATTGTTATTATATGTGTATGTGCCATTACCATCTTTCTAATTATTCGCTACAAAAGGTGTGTGCAAGATTTAATATTTATACCAAGAATAATTGGAAATAGCGAACCTGCAGTGTATGGATCGTTTGTAATAAAAGCAAGAATTACAGGGTCGAACACAGGGACTATGGTGAAACAAAGATCGGTAATTCAGGTTGTCAATAACAAACACGCAACAAGCAAAGCTATCAAAGATGATATAAAAGTCAGATAAATAAAATGCGGATTCTAGAGATTAAAGCATCCAATTGTGGTTCCGACTCAAGATCTCAAAGGATAACGTGGACAAAGGTGAGGTTTGCAAAGGGAAGGTGTTTCTAAGGTGGGGAATAGATCACCGGGTAAGTCTCACTACTCACTATCCCAAACCAAAGATCCTTTTACCGGGTAAGTCTCAAGTTACTAAGGAAAGGAACTATAATCTTAAACTAACACACCATCCAAAGGGATAGAATCAACCTATATCGGGTAAGTCTCAAGCTAACTCTCAAAGATGGAATGAAGACACACTGAAACCCCAAAAAGGATAAACCTTTATTACCTACACTCATGATCTTGGGTAAACAAACAAAGGAATCACCGGGTAAGTCTCATCCTAGGCTTGCGTTGAACCAGGAAAGGTATAACAAGGATAGGATTTGGAAAACTGAAACCTCAACTCAGATAAGGATCAGGAAAGGTCTCGCCTCGCTCAATTATATCCCATCCCGGCCGAGATGTTCAATGACTGACCGAGGTGTTCGTCGGTTAAGGTAAAGGCTCGAGCTTTCAAGGTCCATTGGGGTTAAGGCTCATTTTTCATCGTCTTTCCCACAACCTTCAACCAATCACCCTAGAATCGCATAAAGAACTTAGCCAACAATCATCATGATAACAATAATCAAATATGTAAGAAAGGAATCAATATTCAAACAAGAAAACCTTAACACAAAGGTCTCAATAACTGAATCAAACAAACAAACAACGTTCTTCAATCACAAACAGAAAAGACAACAAAACCAAACCAACTAAGAAAGTCTTACAAACTTTCTTCAAAGCCAACTTCAAGAATTGATTCCTTCCTTCCTTGATCTTCAACCTTCAAAACTTCCTTCAAACTTCCTTCAAACTTTCTTCAGAGAATGGGTGATCCGGAGATGATCCAAGGATGGCCGAATTGCAAAAAATACAACCCTTTATATAGGAGAATTATCTTCCAAAGATAAAATATCTTAAAAAGATAATTTCCTTAAAATATATCTCCATATCTTCCAAAATATATCAGCCAAAAAGATATCTTCCTTCCAAAAATCCAGCCAAAAATATCTGATATTCACTTTCCAAAAATAGAAGATCTCAACCAAAAATAAAGATCTCGCGTCCGGTCATCACTTCGCCTCGATCCAGAAGCTCCTAAAGATCACCTCGGTCGAGGTGGTACTGTAGCTGACCGAGGTGAGTCTCAGCTGAGAATGAAACTCTCTAATCTGGTCCTAAAATCAATCTTCCATCTCATTTTCATGCTTCTTGAGATCTTCTTATAATTCCTCAATGCTCCAGAATGTAGCTCCAATGACTCCTTAGTTTCCTTAGCTTCATTTCGGTCCAACACGTGCCATTTTCCCTACAATTACAACGAAACTAGGTGTAGACTTCGATTCCCGCAAAGGTCGACAAAACAACAATATAATCAAAGAATATACATCCATTCATGTAGATTTATGAAGATAAAACGTCCAAACCAATCCCAAAATATAGACTATAATACATGCTATCAAAATATCTCATACTTGTCCCTTGCTTGTCCCCAAGCAAGATCTAAATCTTAGATACAAGACATAATGGATTATAAGTCATCAAAAAATCAATGAAAAACATTTCAAAACATTTTGGCGGTGTGCTCCACTCATAGATCACCCTAAGAGAATGCTTCATGACAAATAAAATCAAGACATGATCAAAACATTTTATAAATATAAGAAAGCTGTTCAGCTTTGCATAAAATCATAGAATGCATAATAAATCATATTTATCGAAATCAATCATGTACAATCCAATTAAAACCACCAAGTCAATCATCAAGCTCGAGGTCTCAAGGGCTTCCAAAAGAGGTCAAGAAACGTGTCAGGGTGGGATGTATATAGGGTATGTGGTGCTAGAATCCAGGAATAGGATCTTCCTTCACTTTCTTTGAATCTCAACATCTTCCACCAATAAGCTTTGCTTATTTTTTATTTACTTTACTTTTTGGGATGCATGGACAGAGGTGCACAATAACCGAAGCCTAAGAGATCAGCAATCATCAATTTCTCGAGATGCCTCAAACCCTCGATGCACATACCATGACCCGTTAGGACTATCAATCAATCCGACTTTGGCAAGACACAAACACCCGGCTTTGTGAATGGTGCTGAGTTACTCATCATCAAGATCAACGTCCCCAAACCTAATTGTTTCTTTCTAACACTTTCAGCCAACATCTCAACTTCACTTTCACTTGCTTTTCTTCACTTGCTTCCAAATTCCCGGATAGGTAAAGGGAGACAAATATGTATATGAGGGGCTAAGGTATGGTCAAGAAGAAGAAGAGAAGAGTATGAATTGCCTTAGTCATCCCAGGAAGAATGTGATAGAACTCATCATGTTGTGTCAACCTTCAAATTCATCATAATTTTAATAAAAACAAAGTACTAAACATGCTAGAATTTCAAACAAAGCATTTTGCAACTTAAACATATCATAAAACCTTTCGAACATATAAAGATTTCAAAACCAATCTGCAAACAAAATCATCATCGAGGTCATATCCAGAGAAGAAGCATAAACGTTTCGAAAATCTTTCAGTTAAGAACCATCTCGGTCGAGGTGTTCTGGCGTCATCCGAGGTGTTCATCCTTGATCGGCCATGAGCGTCTCGGTCGAGGCATAAAATTTTTATTTTTTTTTCAAACTAGTTTTTGACATTTTCTCAAGCTGAAACATGTATGTATGCATGTAATGACAGATAAGCACATAAAGCCAAATAAGACAATAATATCCATAAGAGTCATACAAGTCAGGTAGCACATAGGTCACATAATACATCAATACCCTATAGTTGGGACACATTGTCCCAATGGGTCAAATACAAGTCATGAGAGTAGAGTACTCACCGGACATAAGCTGAACTGCATAATAAATAAGAAAACGATGCATCTCGGTTGGCGAAGAACGTCTCGGTCGAGGTGTTGTGACAGCAACCGAGATGTATATGAGTGAAACTCTGTCTTCTCAATCTCTCAAACGTCTGTCCTTCCATGTAGCTCCTGAGATGTAATTTCTTCTTAGAGAGTACTTGATTCCTGTCTAGAGGACGCAAAAAAAACAAAGCAACTATCTAAAACTAAGGTAGAAAAGGGAAAAGAAAGCAATACCTTGAGTTGCCTCCCAAGAAGCGCTTGGTTTAAGGTCGCTAGCTGGACTGTACGCCATCCTCAAACATGCTGGAAGGTGTCCTCACCCCATACTTCATCTTCATCATGGGGTGAAACAAAGGATTCTACCCAATGTTCCAATAAATGCAACTGCTTATCGGGAAACGAATCATCAATGGGTAGGTCATCCTTCTCGAGCGAGGTGGGAGGTAGCCAGCTGAGGTGATCCGCAACTGAATTCTCGGATCCCTTCTTATCGCGAATCTCTAGGTCAAACTCTTGACGCAAGAGAATCCAAAGAATAAGGCGCGGATTTGCATCTTTCTTAACGAGTAGCTGCATGGTCAGTGTAAACAATAACTTTCGCTCCCACTAAGTAAGATAAAAACTTCTCAAAAGCATAAACAACTGCCAAAAGCTCTTTTTCGGTGGTGGCGTAGTTCAGTTGAGCTTCATCTAGCGTCTTGCTAGCATAGTCAATGGCGTTGGTCCGTCCATCCTTCTTTTGTCCAAGTACTACTCCTACGGCCACATCACTAACAACACACATAATTTCAAAGGGCAAGGTCCAATCGGGAGGTTGAATGATGGGAGCGGTGATCAACGCTTCCTTAATCCTGTAAAAAGCATCAAGGCATTCATGCAAAAACTCAAAAACAACATCCTTATTCAAAAGATTAGTGAGCGGTTTGGAGATTTTAGAGAAATCCTTGATGAACCTCCTGTAGAAACCTACATGCCCGAGAAAACTCCGCACACCCTTAACAGAACAAGGGGGAGGAAGTTTCTCAATAGTCTCGATCTTAGCTCAATCGACCTCAATACCTCGGTTGGAAACGAGGTGTCCTATAATAATTCCTTCGCTAACCATAAAGTGACACTTCTCCCAATTCAAAACAAGATTAGTGTCTTCATAACATTGTAGCACTAGAGAAAGGTTAGCCAAACAGTTATCAAAAGAGGAACCATGTACCGAAAAGTCATCCATGAATACCTCCATGATCTTCTTTATATACTCAGAAAAAATAGCCATCATACAACGCTGAAAAGTAGCAGGTGCGTTACACACCCGAATGGCATCCTCCGATAAGCGAATGTCCCCCATGGACAAGTGAAAATGGTCTTCTCTTGATCATCCGGATGGATAGGAATCTGAAAGAAGCCACTATAACCATCTAAATAGCAAAAATGGGAGTGTTGAGCTAACCGTTCAAGCATTTCGTCGATGAAGAGAAGCAGGAAATGGTCCTTTTGAGTGGCCACGTTCAGCTTCCTATAATCAATGCACATCCTCCATCCCGTAACGGTCCTAGTAGGAATCAACTCGTTGTTCTTGTTTGTCACAACGGTCATCCCTCCCTTCTTGGGAACTACATGCACCGAGCTCACCCATTTGCTATCCGATATGGGAAATATGATACCTGCATCCAAAAACTTAAGAATCTCCCTCTTCACAACCTCTTTCATGATCGGATTTAACCGTCTTTGAGGTTCCCGTTAAGTCTTATGATCGTCTTCTATTAGTATCTTATGCATGCAAAAAGAAGGCTTAATACCAACAAGATCAGCAATAGTATAACTCAAAGCCTTTCGATGTTTCCTCAGATAATGCATCAGTTTAGATAATTCAGTTTTAGAAAGGGAAGCACTAACAATAACAGGAGAAGTAGAATCCGGACCAAGGAAAGCATACCTCAAGTGATTCGGAAGTGGTTTAAGCTCCAGGACTGGGGGTGCTTTCTGAGGTGGATCTATGCCTCCTCCATCCAGTGAAGTGGACTTAGATCGAAGAACTGGACCTTCAGAAGTTTTAGTTGACATCATCTCGCTTGCTACCTCGGTCGAGATCCGAGGTGGGTGACCGAAATATTCTTCAGATAAGAACACCTCGCTTGGTCCAGAAGGTGCCTCGGTCGAGGTATTGGGACTGGAACCGAAACCACGTGCTTTTTTTCTCCTGAATCAGTTTATCAAATCTAGCTCCTGGATCTGCTTCCAATGCCTTCAAGCTTCATACATTTGCATGACACAAGACATCAATACCTTCCTCCATTAAACTGAAACTAAGAACTTTTTGAAGATGGTCTTTAATAAGGATAGAGTTCACCAATTCTCTAGATTCTTCTTCATCATAGATGTTGAAGATGTCATCCTCTAGCGGCTCTCCCTTCATTGTAGCCAACCATGCAAACTCCACATGATCTCCACCAATGTTGAATTTCAACGTGGCGTTCTTACAATCCACGTTGCCACCCGAAGTTGCTAGAAATGACCTCCCGAGAATGATGGGAATGGAATAATCTGCGGGAATGTCAAGCACAACAAAGTCAATAGGTATGTAGAAATTACCTAACATGATGGGAACGTCCTCCAAAATACCAACGGGATGGGTAATGTAGCGATCCGCCATGTATAACGTCATCTTCACCGGCTTGGGCTCTCCAAGTCCGACTTTATCACATAGCTCTAGCGGGATGGTGCTCACGCTGGCTCCTAGATCACATAATGCATCATAAGTTACATCCCCAACTTGAATGGAAATGCAAAATTAAACGAGATCTCTCAATTTAAGTGGCATCTTCTCCTTCATGATTTGAATGATCTCCAAAAATCTAGATGTCATCCTTACTTCACCAAAATCTTCCAGTTTCGTCTTCCTTGATAGAATCTCTTTCAGAAACTTCCCATAGGCGGGCATCCCTAAAATGGCATCAAGGAAACGAATGTTAATATGTAGCTTATTCATAAGGTCTAGAAACTTACCAAAGTTCTTGTCTAGATGTGCCCTTGCCCTTGACTGAGGGAATGAGAGTGGTAGTTTATAAGCAGAAGGTGGAACATAAACTTTAGATTTTTCTTTCGCTTTCTGGGGCTCCGTCTCGGTTGGCACCTCGACCGAGGTGTTCCTCGTCTGATATTGGTCGGAGGTGTTCCTCATCTGGTCGGGGCTCGACCGAGGTTCTGCATCTGCATTCTTCAATCCACTGCGTGTTGTAATAGAACATGATATGTCCCTTAGGGTTGCTCTTTGTTCTTGCTGGGAGCTTCCCTTGATCTCTTGGCGCTTCATTCGCCTTATTTAAAAATTGTTGTTCTAAGGCTTTTTGTGCCTTCAAAAATGAACTCATAGACGTCTCCATAGCGTTAAGCTTGATCAAAATTGCCTCCAGCACAACATCTAGTTTCTTTGGTGGCTGAGATGAACTTGATGCAGGCTCCTGGCTTCTCAATGGAGTAGAAGAAGAAGAGGGGGGCATTAAGAGCATTTTCAGCATGAGAATAAGAGTTACCGGAATTTTGTTGATTAGATCTCCAATTGTTGTTTTGGAGTTTCTGTTGTTGTTGTTGTAATTGTTGTTCCGCGACCCTTGATAGTTGTTTCTTCCCTTGTATCCACCGCCTTGCTCCTTCTACGTTTGAGCTACTAAAAGCTCCTTCAATGCCTTTACTTCATTGCTAAGCGAGGTGAGTTAAGCTCCATTTGATGACGTGTCCTGGAAGCTAATTGTCCTTCCTCCATCTTCAACTCTTTGATGGGAGTACTTCTCCATCTGTAAAGCTTGCTTTTCAATGAAATCTCAAGTTTCATCTATCGGCATATCCATGAAGGTGCCGGCGGAAAGTAATTGGAGCTTGAATATTATCTCCATCCAAACCCTTGAAGTATATTTCCAGCAACTCGATCTTTGGAATCCCATGATGTGGGCAATCCAACAAAAGGTCCTTGAATCTCTCCAATGACTTGAACAAACTCTCTTTATTGATCTTGCCCCTCAATTCAGTGGTCTTAGAAGAGGGAAAAAACTTAGTTAGAAACTCCGTCGTAATCTCTTCCCAAGTGTTGATTTTTCCAGCCGGAAGAGATTGATACCAAGCAAGCGCATTGTCTTTCAAAGAGAAATAGAAAGGCCTCAACTTTTAGTTGTTATTCTCCACTCTTGATGGTCTCAAAGTCTCCATCAGAATCTCATAGTTTTGCAAATGCTGATGCGGAGACTCTCTCTCCAAACCTCCAAATTGACATTGTTAAATCATGGTTAGAACTTGAGGTCTAAGTTCATAATCATGCTCAGCTGGATCACCTAGGTTCTCTCCTGGACACATGACTTGCTGATTAGGGTCCATCCTTTTCCCTAGGGTTCGTGGAAATCCAGCAAAAAGAACTTCTCGGACTGGCATCCGAGGTGGTGGGTGTATCTCGGCCGGGGCAACTAGGACTGGGTCTTGCCTCGGTCGAGAATCTGGGATCGGTCGAGGTAGAAACTGAGCCCTTAGAGCGGCCATATCAGCTTCAATTCCTTCAGTTCTTGCGCGAGTCTCGTCTCTCTCTCGCTACAGTTCTTCCTTACTAAGGCGCAGTTGTTCCAATGCGTCCTTCAATTCGGTATCAAGATCGCGATTGTCTTGATCGGCCATCTTAGCTTCTTTCAATCTACTCTTTTAGGTCTTTTCTGGTTCGGGATTGTAAGGAACAATTTCCTTTCCAGCAAGAGTTCTTCGCATAAACCTAAGGAAAGACCTTGCAAAAACACTCAAGTAAAGTAGTTAATAGCAACAAGGGCAATAGCCCCGAAAGACAACCAAAGCCGAACTTGGTCTTGACCAAGTCCCCGGCAACGGCGCCAAAAACTTATTCGCTCCAAAAGGTGCGTGCAAGCTTTAATATTTATACCAAGAATAATTGCAAATAGCCAACCCGCAGTGTATGGATCGATTGTAATAAAAGCAAGAATTCCAGGGTCGAACACAGGGACTATGGTGAAACAAAGATCGGTAATTCAGGTTGTCAATAACAAACACACAACAAGCAAAGCTATCAAAGATGATATAAAAGTCAGATAAAGAAAATGCGGATTCTAGAGATTAAAGCATCCAATTGTGGTTCCGACTCAAGATCTCAAATGATAACGTGGACAAAGCTGAGGTTTGAAAAGGGAAGGTGTTTCTAAGGTGGGAATAGATCACCGGGTAAGTCTCACTACTCACTATCCCAAACCAAAGATCCTTTTACCGGGTAAGTCTCAAGGTACTAAGGAAAGGAACTATAATCTTAAACCAACGTACCACCCAAGGGGATGAAATCAACCTTTATCGGGTAAGTCTCAGGCTAACTCTCAAAGATGGGATGAAGGCACACTCAAACCCCAATATAAAGGATAAACCTTTATTACCTACACTCATGATCTTGGTAAACAAACAGAGGAATCATCGGGTAAGTCTCATCCTAGGCTTGCGTTGAACCAGGAAAGGTATAACAAGGATAGGATTTGACAAACTGAAACCTCAATTCAAATAAGGATCAGGAAAGGTCTCACTTCACTTAGTTATATCTCATCCCGGCCGAGATTTTCAATCACTGATTGAAGTGTTCGTCGGTTAAGGTAAAGACTCGAGCTTTCAGGGTCCACTAGGGTTAAGGCTCATTCTTTCATCGTCTTTATCACAACCTTCAGCCAATCACCCTAGAATCGCATAAAAAACTTAGCCAACAATCATCATGATAACAATAATCAAATATATATTAGAAAGGAATCAATATTCAAACAAGAAAACCTTAACACAAAGGTCTCAATAACTTAATCAAACAAATAACGTTCCTCAATCACAAACAGAAAAGACAACAAAACCAAACCAACTAAGAAAGTCTTACAAACTTCCTTCAAAACCAACTTCAAGACTTGATTCCTTTCTTTCTTGATCTTCAACCTTCAAAACTTCCTTCAAACTTCCTTCAGAGAATGGGTGATTCGGAGATGATCCAAGGATGACTGAATTGCAGAAAATTCAACCCTTTATATAGGAGAATTATCTTCCAAAGATAAAATATCTTAAAAAGATAATTTCCTTAAAATATATATCCATATCTTCCAAAATATATCAGCCAAAAAGATATCTTCCTTCCAGAAATCCAGCCAAAAATATGTGATATTCACTTTCCAAAAATAGAAGATCTCAGCCAAAAATAAAGATCTCGCGTCCGGTCATCACTTCGCCTTGATCCAAAAGCTCCTGAAGATCACCTCGGTCGAGGTGGTGCTGTAGTTGACCGAGGTGAGTCTCAGCTGAGAATAAAACTCTCTAATCTGGTCCCAAAATCAATATTCCATCTCATTTCCATGCTTCCTGAGATCCTCTTATAACTCCTCAATGCTCCAGAATGTAGCTCCAATGACTCCTTAGCTTTCTTAGCTCCATTTCGGTCCAAAACGTGCCATTTTCCCTACAATTACAACGAAATTAGGTGTAGACCTTGATTCCCGCAGAGGTAGACAAAACAATAATATAATCAAAGAACATACATCCATTCATGCAGATTTATGAAGATAAAACGTCCAAACCAATCCCAAAATATAGACTATAATACATGCTATTGACTAGAGGTATTTCTATGGTCGTCTATACCCAATCAAAAGTAAATCCCGACTTAGCACTAAGAACAAGTATAGTGATTAAGTAAGGTCGAACCCAAGAGAGTTGAGGTGTTTTAGATGCAATTATTGATTATAATGACAAGTGACACAAAGAGGGGGGGGGGGTTTGGTTGAATTGATTCACAAAAACTTATGAAAACGATTAATACGACAAATAAGATAATAATGGGTGAATCTACACTAGGTTGATTCTAAGCATGCAATTGCTACTTTGGTGTATTCCTTTTACAAGTTTTTAAGTAATCTTCCGTCTCGATCATACATATGTGTTGAGCCAACCGGCATCAACACAACTTAACCTTTTAAAGTTCCGTAAACCTACAAGAACAAATAATAAGTTAGCATTCAAACAAAGACTAAGGGATATAAAGAGAAGATTAAAACCGTTAAACTTATCTTTATATTTGTGTTCCTTTTCTTTAAGTAATTACAACCCGTTATTACTTAAAGTTGCTACTAGATTAAAGACCCGAACCCGGAACCTATTAATCCTAGTTGTTCACATGCACTTTAGAACCTAAGGTGATCAATCTCAAGTAATAGTTAACATGCAATTAAACAATGGAGATCAAGGAAACACAAAGCATTACTGAATAAAAACTTATATTAAAAGAACTTACAACCAAAGCAACAAAGCAGCTTCAAACCAACCCAATGTAGCAAGGGAGTTAGCAACTCATTACAATGGAAAACTCAAGTCTGAAATGGATTTTGTGGGGAAAAACATGGATGATTCTAGCAATCAGCCATCGACTATTTATACTACAAAAGACACTTAATTAGGAGTAAATAGCCGGCCTAAAATAGCCACCTTTAAGCCATAAAGGTGGTGTAAACAGCCGGAGTAAAGCTTCTGGCATTAAACCGCAGGGGCGGCCTTCAGGACCTGCAGGGGCAGTTTAGGCAGAATCGGTTGATCTTCTTCATAACTGCTGGGGCGGCTACACAGCTCCGCTGGGGCGGATCTTTAATGCGCCTTAATGTCTGACCTTTCGCCTCCCTGACGTTTCTGATGTCAAGGCGCAGGGGCGCCTTAAGGCCAACGCAGGGGCGGTGACACAGACTCTTCGCCTTCCAGCTCCCAAGGCGAGGCGCAGGCTTGACCTTCGTCTTGTCCGGGCAAGTCACCACAGGGGCGCCGATGGGTGGCGCAGGGGCGGTGATCTGCATCTTGGCCGGCGCTGGTAAAGGTGCTGGGAGCGCTTCAGTGGAAAGTGTCACCCGCTGGGGCGGCTGCAAGGGCCCGCGGGGGCGGTGGAGCAACAAAAACTTTGCTTCTTGATCGATCTTTACTCCTAAGTGCTTATAACTCCTTCCTTAGCTTCTTTTGATCTTCTTCTTCTAGACCAAGGAGTTATTAGCATAAACCGACACTAATGCAATAAAATGACTCTAAAAACTACCCTAAATGATAATGATTCCATCACCTATCAAACTCCCCCGTACTTAGACCTTTTACTCGTCCCGAGTAAAACAAATGACGGCCATTAGACTCAAGGTCTCGGGAAGCAAGGGAAAGAAAGAGAAATAATGGAAAACAAGAGAAAAACCAAGAATGAAAGAAAAAGAGAGGAAATGTGAGAAAAAGAAAAACTACCATCCTTATCGCTCCAAGAGTGGCCTACCCGGACAACCTCCTTATGACTCCCCTTATTATGTCGCTAAAACGCCGGAAGAGAAACTTACACTCGGTGTCGCTCATCTTGCCAAGACGCCCTTTCGGGTTTTCACCTTGCCACTCTTCTTCTTTTCTCTCTTAAGCTCACATCCCTCAAGTCCATTTTTGCACCAACCTAAGGTTGGTTGGACTACCTTCTTTTTACCTAAACCGTCCTTTCGGGTTTTCGGTTTATCCAAGGATTTTCATGCCTTTTTTCACTTCTTTGGCTTTTTTTTCAAACTGATCTCAATAATGCAAAACAAAATGTCAAAAAAAACAACTAACAACTGTACAAGCAATAATATATATCCCTCCCCCATACTTGAAGTGCACTTTGTCCTCAAAGTGAAAATGAGTCAAAGATAAATGTGGGAGAAGGAAAAGAAATGTACCCCTCACTGGGGTGGTCCGGATGGACCACCAGGACCCTCCTCCGGTGGGTACGGGAAGTGGCGGAAGAAGTGCTCTTGCCGCTGGTAGATATCATCGATGCGGTCTTGCTGGGCAGTCATCCGGCGACCAAAAAAGGTCTCAAAACTGGCCTGCCAAGCCAGCTGCTGAGCCTCCAGCTGCTGCTGCTGGGCTGCCTGCCATGCCTCCTGCCCCTGGTCGAAGTGTGAGGTCATGGAGGTGGCAAAGGTGTCCTGCCAGCTCTGCTGCTGCTCCAGCATAGTCCGTTGGTAGTCGGACTGCCAAACCCGGTGCTGGGTCGTCATGGCCGCCATCTGAGCTTGAAGGCTCGCAAGCGCCGGGTCCTCCTCTGGTGCCGCCGTGGGCATCTCCTCATCATCTGGGACGGGTAGGTGCTCCTCCTGATGGGCCCGGCTGGAGCTGGCGGCATGCCTCTCCACAAAGGCCACTAGTGGCCGTCTCGGTACAAAGGGATCTGCCGGAATGTAAAGATCGGAGAACTCCTCCCCTAATGGTAAAGGCCGGGGGAGGTACGTAAGGTGGCTCCCATCAGCAAGGGAGATCCAAAACAGGTTCTCCCCATCCCGTCGGAGGAGCTTGCACCTCCTAAGCATCCCCTCTGTGTAAAGGGGAGCCTCCAACCCATCCTCTAGGTCGGACAGGTCCATGACCTGTGAAGCGATCAAGGAGATCACCCCACCTCCGACGATGTCCCTCGGCTCGTTCCTCCTAATCTGCTTCAAAGCGGCAAGGAAGAGGTACAACCAATCCATCACCTTCTCACTTTGAGGAAGGTAGGAGTAGAGTAGAGGGAGGTCCTTAAGGGCGACCTTGTTCTCCTCTTTGTGTCCACAGAAGACACTCATCAGGATCTTGGAGAGGAGCCTCAAGGAGGGGTGAGTGAGCTTGTTGGAGTACTCACCCCCAGCATGGAATTCTGACCATGTAGCCGCCTGCCAAGACTCATATAGATCCGGGGTAGGAACAGTCTCCCACCCGCTCTCAAAAGGGTTTAAAGTCACCCCAAAGGCCTCCTGAAGTTGGAAGAAATCCAGTGTGTATTTCACCTTGTTGAATTTGAAGGTGAGGCCGGTACACACATGATCCTCCTTCTCCATTATGAACGTGGAGATGAACTGTCTGCTGAGCTCTGGATATGTCGGAGCATTCCGGTGTAGAAATTCTCCGAGCCCAGCGTTTGCCAAAAAGGACTGCATGCTCTCTAGCATGCCGAGTTTCTCCAAGGTAGGAGCATGTAGAAATCGAGTTGCATACACAACTCGATCCTGCACAATCCTATAACGCTCCTTCTCTGTCTTAGACATCTTGGATTCCATTTTCCTAGTGTGATGTAGGGTAAAAGATTAGTAATTTCCAAAAACAGAGAAAGAAGTTGACCTTCTGTTGTGTTTTCCGCAGGGGCGGCTGTGCAGGCGCAGGGGCGGTGAGGCGCAGGGGCGGGAGAACAGTAGAATGCGATTTTGCGAGTGCTTCGAAGGTGGTGGTGCCTTGGAGTGGCTCCGGTGGTTGTTTCGTTGTTTCAGGTGACTTTGAAGGTGGCACAGAAGTGGAGAATAGCTGCAATCGAAGGGAGGTAGCGTTTGGCATGGGGTTGGTGGCGCAAGGGCGTTGGGGGTGTGCGTCCTTGGTGTTGGTGGCGCCGGGGCGTCGGAGAGGGTGGTTGGGTGGTTGCTCTGAGGGCGCAGGGGCGTTCGCAGCTTTGAGAGAGGGTGCGAGGAGATGTGGTTGTGTTTGGTGAGGAGGGTTGGTGGGTGGTGCATGATAGGTATAGGTATTTTTTCGAGATCCTATTTTTTTTCCTTTTCTTGGTAAACCCGCAGGGGCGGGGGTCTGATACCGCAGGGGCGGCGACAAGGGAGGGGAGCACGCAGGCCCAGCGCCGGGGGCGGCGCTGGAAATTTGTGTCAAGGGTGGCTGCTGCAGGGGCGTGGGGATGTCACCGTGGGGCGGTGACAAGCGTGTTGCAGGCGCAGGCCAAGCGCCGGGGGTGGTGCTGGCCTAAGTGTCATCGCAGGGGCGGTTTCCTTGACAGAAGCTCCTCTTCTTATTCCTTTGGGTTGCCTCCCGAATTAGCGCCTTTGTTTTACGTCGTTGGCTCGACGTAAGATCTCTACTTCTTTGATTGTGCCTCCTCTAGTACCATCTCGTCAATCGGATCGTCCTTGAATCCCTCAAGGTAAAGCTTTAGCCTTTGGCCATTCACCTTAAACACCTTGTGCGTCTGCGGGTCATAAAGATCCACAGCTCCGTGAGGGTATACTTCGGCTACTATGAACGGCCTTGTCCATCTTGAACGTAGCTTACCTGCAAAGAGTTTCAAACAGGACTGGAAGAGAAGTACCTTATTACCTACCTTGAAGTCCTTCCGGAGGATGTTCCGGTCATGCCATGCTTTGGTCTTTTCTCTGTATGTGGTAGCATGGTCATATGCATCTAGCCTTAGTTCCTCCAACTCTTGCAATTGTAGTTTCCGGAACTCTCCTATTTCTTCTATATTCATGTTGCACTTCTTTACCTCCCACCAAGCCTTGTGCTCTAATTCCACCGGTAGGTGACAAGCTTTCCCAAACACGAGCCTAAAAGGAGACATTCCGATGGGAGTTTTGTAGGCTGTCCGATATGCCCATAGGGCGTCGTTTAGCCTTGCACTCCAATCCTTTCGCCCGGGAGAAACCGTCTTTTCAAGGATGGTCTTTATTTCCCGGTTGGATACCTCCGCTTGGCCGTTTGTTTGAGGATGATAGGCTGTTGATACTCGTTGGTGAACATAGTACTTCTTAAGGAGAGCCGTGATCGTCTTGTTGCAGAAATGGGTACCCCTATCACTGATTAAGGCTTTCGGAATTCCAAATCTAGCAAAGATATTTTCCTTAAGAAATGTTGCGACCACTTTTGAATCATCAGTTTTGGTGGCCTTTGCTTCCACCCACTTGGAAACATAGTCCACCGCGAGCAAAATATATCTGTTCCTGAATGACATAGGAAATGGCCCCATGAAATCAATTCCCCAAACGTCAAATATTTCACAAAATATAAGAGAGGTTTTGGGCATTTCATGTCTCCTTGAAAGATTTTCCACCCTTTGGCATCTATCACACACTTTACAAAACGCAAAAGCGTCTCGAAAAATGTGTGGCCAAAAGAAACCGGCATCCAAAACTTTTCTTGCAGTTTTGTTTGCTCCAATGTGCCTCCACATGCTTCAGAATGACAGAAAGTTAGGACGGATTGTACCTCATTGTCCGGAATGCAACACCGGATCACTTGATCACTACAATGTTTCCAAAGGTAAGGATCGTCCCAAACGTAGTGTCGAGCCTCAGCTTTGACTTTCTCTCGTTGTGCCTTGGTGAAGTCTAGAGGATACTCTTTCCTGACAATGAAGTTCACAATGTTAGCAAACCAAGGCTTAAAAGATTGAAGCTTAAGACAAACCTTTGTCATCAATTCCGCAAGGGCGCCTAGACAGAGCCGCAGGGGCGGCTGGTGTGAGGCACGGGGGCGGTTACACAACAAAGAGTTGTGTAAAATGTATCGTCTGGAAAGCTTCCATCTATCTCTCTTTCTTTTCCTAATTCTTCCTCCTCTTGCACTAGTCTGCTCAAATGATCTGCCACCAGGTTCTCAGTTCCCTTTTTGTCCCTTATTTCTAGGTTAAATTCACTTAGAAGGAGCACCTAACGGATTAATCGTGGTTTCGCCTCCTTCTTTTCCATGAGGTATCTAAGGGCTGCATGGTCAGTGAAAATAATTACCTTTACCCCAAGTAAGTATTGCCTGAACTTCTCAAGGGAAAAAAACTACTGCCAACATCTCCTTCTCGGTGGTGGAGTAATTCCTTTGTGCTCCATTTAGTGTCATAGACGCATAATGGATCACATGAGAGGCCCTTCCGTTTCTTTGTCCTAAGACAGCTCCGACAGCGTAGTCACTGGCGTCACACATGATTTTAAAAGATTTCTCCCAATCCGGAGAACGGATGATCGGAGTGGTGGTGAGACACGATTTCAGCGTGTCGAAAGCTTTCTTGCAATCCTCATCTACTATGAAGGTTACATCTTTCTTGAGCAATTCACACAGAGGAGCTAAGATCTTTGAGAAGTCTTTGATGAATCGTCGGTAGAAACTTGCATGACCAAGAAAAGATCGGATTTCCCGAACATTAGTAGGATAAGGTAAATTTTGAATAACATCAACCTTTGCCTTATCTACCTCTATCCCTTTTGAGGATATTAGATGTCCTAGCACAATTCCTTGTTCGACCATGAAATGACATTTTTCCGAATTAAGAACTAAGTTGGTTTCAACACATTTTTCAAGAACAAGTTTTAAATGCCCTAAACATGCGTCAAAACTGTCTCCATGGACGGTAAAATCATCCATGAAGACTTCAATGAAATTTTCTATGTATTCGGAGAAAATACTTATCATGCACCGTTGGAAAGTGCCCGGCGTGTTGCAAAGTCCAAAGGGCATTCTCCGATATGCAAAAGTGCCAAATGGGCAAGTGAACGTCGTTTTCTCTTGATCTTCTGGTGCGGTGGCTATTTGGAAATAACCCGAATATCCATCCGTAAAACAATTGTATTTATGACCTGTAAGACGTTCCAACATTTGATCAATAAAAGGTAATGGAAAATGGTCTTTTCGTGTTACCTTATTGAGCTTGCGGTAGTCAATGCAAACTCTCCATCCAGTTTGTGTTTTGCTCGGGACCATCTCTCCCTGTTGATTTTCCACCAAGGTGATGCCTCCCTTCTTTGAAACTACTTGGGTTGGACTAACCAAAGTGCTATCCGAGATAGGAAAGATCATGTCCGCTTGGAGGAGTTTCAACACTTCCTTTTTGACCACATCCATCATGGGTGGGTTCAACCTCCTTTGAGGTTGCCTAGAGGGCTTGGCTTTGTTCTCAAGCAAAATCCTATCCATGCAGGTGGAAGGACTTATCCCCTTTATGTTCGCAATAGTCCATCCGAGGGCCGTCTTGTGCTCCTTTAGAACGTTCACCAACTTATCTTCTTGCCCCGTGGTCAACTTATTGGAGATGATCACCGGCAAGGTGTTGTGTGCTCCAAGGAAAATATACTTGAGGTGTGACGGAAGATCCTTCAATTCTATTTCCGGTGCCTATACTATGGACGGAACAAGCTTTTCGCTTGGGGTTAGTAAAGTGGGCCCAATGGCCAAATTGGAGATAGGTAGCATTTTATGCCCATCTAATTGGGCTAGGACCTCTTTCATGCTAGATGTTAACACATAATATAATTTGAAACCATCAATGTCATGCTCAATCACATTTCTTAATTCATCCACATCAGAGTTATCAAAAACATCTTGCACAAAAGGTTCAACAACGTCAATAGCACATAGAGAATGATCATCGCTAGGAAATTTCATTGCATCATAAATGTCAAATTCCACTACTTCTCCATCAAACTCCATGGTCAATTTACCACTAACATAATCAATTTTAGTCCTAGCCGTTTTTAGAAATGGCCTTCCTAACAGAATGGGTGCAACATGCGAGTCATTTTCCATATCCATTACAAAGAAATCAGCAGGAAAAATTAGGTTGTCTACCATCACTAATACATCTTCAATTATCCTTTTCGGGTACACATTAGATCTATCGGCAAGTTGTACTACAATCCTAGTTTCCATTAGTGGCCCAAGGCCAAGTGCTTTGTAAATTGAATATGGCAAGACATTAATAGAAGCACCGAGATCAAGCATTGCTTTGTCAAAGCGGGTTTCCCATATAACACAAGGAATGCTTACCATGCCCGGATCACTGCATTTCTTGGGCATTCTCCTTTGAAAAACTGCCGACACATGCTCACTCACTTGCACTTTTTGTTTCCCCTTTAGCTTTTGATTTCTCTTGATAGTGCAAAGTTCCTTCAAAAAACGAGCATACTTATGAATATTTTTCACGAACTTAAGGAGGGGAATGTTTACCTCGCATTTAGAGAAAGTATCAAAAAGGTCTTTGTCCTCTATGATTCTTCGCTCCTTTAATGCTTCAGGAAACGGAGCTGGTGGTTTTTCGGAGTACAGCGGTGGAAAGTTTAGTCGGACGTAAGTATCCTTTTCAGCAGGACCTTCTGTTGTGTTTTCCGCAGGGGCGTCGGCTTGAAGGCGCAGGGGCGGCTCAGGGGCTGTCACCGTAGGGGCGGGGGCAGCCAGCCGTAGGGGCGTCCTTCCTTCAAGGTTCGGCGCAGCTGTAGCCGCAGGGGCGGCTGTGGGTGCGGAAATAACGACAGAGGGTTCACTTAGTGGCTCTTTTGTTGGCTCTTGTCGAATTTGCTTCCCACTCCTTAATGTTAGGGCACTAACATTCTCCTTGGGGTTTATAAACATCTGGGAAGGCAATCCCCGGAAAGCCTTGATTCGATTCTTGAAATAGCTTCTGTCATTTGACCAACTTGCTTCTCAAGGTTCTTGATGCTTGATTCTGTTGTTTGGACATGAGTAGCAAAGTGTTTAGTCAAAACCTGTAGCATATCTTCAGTTGAGTGATACTTACCTCGGCGGGGCTGCTGTTGTTGGTTTTGTTGATCTCTCCAACAAAAATTATGTTGGTCACGCCAATTTGGCATGAAATTCTGTTTATAGGGATCGTTCCTAGGTCTTTGCTGTTGTGGTTGTCCATAACCCATTGCGTTTACTTCAGCATCGTCATCTTGAACTTATGGGCACATGTCCGTTGGATAATATGGGTCAGCACAAACTCCACAAGCTTTTAGCTGTTGCGGAATTCCCATAAGTGTTAGTCTCTTCACCATTTCCTTTAGTTCCGCTAGCTCGGTGGAAATCTCGCTCTTCCCGGAACTCACGGCCCGAACTCCTTTCTTAACCGAGGTCCTTCCAAAGTTCCGAGTCCCTTCCGCTAGTTCCTGTATCTTTTTCAAAGCAAGGTCAGGAGTAGAGTTAAGTATATTACCTCCGCAAGCCGCATCGACGATACTCCTTTCATTGTCTAGCAAGCCATTGTACAAGTACAAGACTAGATCTTGAGTTGAATATCCATGGAAAGGACAGCTGGATCGGAGGCGTGCAAACCTTTCAAAGTACTCGTAGAGAGTTTCGGTTGCCTCTTGCTCGATGTTGCTTATAGCTTTTTTCAAGCTATTGGCCTTTTTAGCTGGAAAGTATTTCTCCAAAAACGCTTTGTGAAGGTTTTCCCAAGTGTCAATGTTCCCGGATGGAAGGTGGTAATACCAATCATCCGCCGAATCCTTGAGTGTGAAGCCGAATGCCCTCATCTTGATTTGTTCTTCGGTAATGTTAGCCGGCTTCATGCTCATACAAACGGTGTGGAACTTACCAAGGTGCTTGATGGGGTCTTCACCACTTAGCCCATGGAAGGATGGAAGTAAGTGAATAAGGCCCGGTTTGAGCTCAAAGTTGACTCCTTCCCCTAGTGCCGGTATAGCGACTGCAAGAGGGTTTTGAGCTAAAGTGGGCTGCGTAAGTTGACGAAGAGTACAGTCAACCATCTCTTGTTGTAGTTGTTGTCTTCGTTGCCGGATGTGCATCCTCTCAATTTCTGGATCAAAAGAAGCAAAGCCGGAATTAGTAGCACGGGTTTGAACCATAAAATGGTTCAAACCAAAAATCAATAATAACAATAAAACACAAAAACTCCCCGGCAACGGCGCCAAAATTTGACTAGAGGTATTTCTATGGTCGTCTATACCCAATCAAAAGTAAATCCCAACTTAGCACTAAGAACAAGTATAGTGATTAAGTAATGGTCGAACCCAAGAGAGTTGAGGTGTTTTAGATGCAATTATCGATTATAATGACAAGTGACACAAAGGGGGGGGGTTGGTTGAATTGATTCACAAAAACTTATGAAAACGATTAATACGACAAATAAGACAATAATGGGTGAATCTACACTAGGTTGATTCTAAGCATGCAATTGCTACTTTGTTGTATTCATTTTACAAGTTTTTAAGTAATCTCCCGTCTCGATCATACATATGTGTTGAGCCAACCGGCATCAACACAACTTAACCTATTAAAGTTCCGTAAACCTACAAGAACAAATAATAAGTTAGCATTCAAACAAAGACTAAGGGATATAAAGAGAAGATTAAAACCGTTAAACTTATCTTTATATTTGTGTTCCTTTTCTTTAAGTAATTACAACCCGTTATTACTTAAAGTTGCTACTAGATTAAAGACCCGAACCCGGAACCTATTAATCCTAGTTGTTTATATGCACTTTAGAACCTAAGGTGAACAATCTCAAGTAATAGTTAACATGCAATTAAACAATGGAGATCAAGGAAACACAAAGCATTACTGAATAAAAACTTATATTAAAAGAACTTACAACCAAAGCAACAAAACAACTTCAAACCAACCCAATGTAGCAAGGGAGTTAGCAACTCATTACAATGGAAAACTCAAGTCTAAAATGGATTTTGTGGGGAAAAGCATGGATGATTCTAGCAATCAGCCATGAACTATTTATACTACAAAAGACACTTAATTAGGAGTAAATAGCTGGCCTAAAACAGCCACCTTTAATGCTATAAAGGTGGTGTAAACAGCCGGAGTAAAGCTTCTGGCGTTAAACCACAGGGGCGGCCTTCAGGACCCGCAGGGGCGGTTTAGGCAGAATCAGTTGATCTTCTTCATAACCGCTGGGGCGGATCTTTAATGCACTTAAACGTCTGACCTTTCGCCTCCCTGACGTTTCTGATGTCAAGGCGCAGGGGCGCCTTAAGGCCAATGCAGGGGCAGTGACACAGACTCTTCATAACCGCTGGTGAAGGTGCTGGGAGCGCTTCAGTGGAAAGTGTCACCCGCTGAGGCGGATGCAAGGTCCCGCGGGGGCGGTGGAGCAACAAAAACTTTGCTTCTTGATCGATCTTTACGCCTAAGTGCTTATAACTCCTTCCTTAGCTTCTTTTAATCTTCTTCTTCTGGATCAAGGAGTTAGTAGCATAAACCGACACTAATGCAATAAAAAGACTCTAAAAACTACCCTAAATGATAGTGATTCTATCACCTATCAGCTATCACTAATGCATAGAATGTTATCTAATATTTTTATACCGCTTTGTAGATGCCTTGCAGGTTAGGGTCGTCGCCGAGTGACTCGGAGGAGTGGGTAGCCGGGGTTCCTACATTATAGGACGGGGATGAGGGTTTTATATTATGTTCCTTTGTCGTATGTTCTTTAGTCATCGTTGTTGGATGTTGTTTTGAGGACTCGGCTGGAGTATTCGCTTTGTATCGTTTTTCGGTTATGTCACATTGCATTCAAACTATTTGGTTTTGCCTTTTTATTTGTGTGTTGTTGGAAAGATCCGGTGAAATTGTTGTCAAGTTAAGGGTCGGAAACCATTGTAAGGTCTCTGCCAGTAACACCCCGAGTCCCGCAGATTTTGGGGTGTTACAATATGGTATCAGAGCCCTAGGTTGACATAAATGGCACTCGTAATCTTGTAAAGGCCGAATAGACAAGCAAACAGAACCGTAAGGTTTATGAGTTTTCAAAATGAATTTTGTTTTTAAATCACGAACATAGTTGGTCTGGGATAGAATATACGGGACCACCACTCCTTCCGCGGATCTTGGCAGCTTAGTTGTTGGATGGTAGTTATATATGTGGATTATAGTTATGTTTGTGGACTATGTAATATTGTAGTGGATTTCCTGAATTTGATATGTTGGTAGTGATGTCAACATATATAGGACTTACATAGTTATATATACATATACATATGGTATGATAGTATCATATTAATAATATGGGACCTTATAGTAAGTTGATAGAAAGCTATCATCGCCCTTGGACGCCACCGTTTGGCTTAAGATAGTGTACATGCGAAGATGAGTATGCTCATGTACCGAAGTGAGCATCAATTTCTGAAAAACACCTTGGCGTTCATTGGACTCCTTTTGAGGATGTCAAAGTATCCATATGAAGGCTTATGAGGACATTAACCGCAAGGACGAACAAGTAGAAGGAAACATCGAGATAGCTTAAGCGAATCTGAGATGGAAACTATACAAGTAAGGAGGCGACATGAAGACATGTGAGTGGTTTTGAGGAAGCAATGATGGAGCATCAATAAAGCATCTAGAGACAACAAACTTATGATTCTTCCAAGTTCCGTACCAACAACTGAAGACGCAAATCAAGTGGCAAAGAGTACAGTCTCACTCGAGGATAAAAGTAGTGTTCCAACTAAGGCAAGTGTTCTATAGGCGCTCCTAAGCAGGAGAATCAAGATGAGAAGTGTGGTCGAACAAATTATGGAAGATTTAAGAGACCCGTAAGTTAAACTTACGGGAGTACCAAAAGGTGAAGTATCAATTCTACGAGATTCTAGCGGGGGACTTCTTCAGACATATGAGAATTACGAGTGGAATCACATGGAGAAAGCTCACATAGTGGAACTTCTTTAGTGGGCTCAACCGTTTTCTGTCATGATGATGAGACTAAGCGATGCCAAGAAGAAGGAAGTATGGGTAGATGATGGTGTCAAGAAGATGAGAGACACAACAAGGGGCTTTTATTGAGAGAAGTAAGACATCAACAAAGAGAAACATGAGTGGATGCTAACTAACGATAGAGATTTTAAGAAGAAACACTTACAACGGCTAATCGGTAAATATATTACAAAATGAAACTAACCCCAATGAATGGTTAGTCCGAACACCAAACAAAAAGCCGTTTAGAAACGTACATCCCAACACCACACATCACTCACCAAACATAGTGAGGGTCATACCACAAACACTCACAACACAAAACAAACCTCAACATTGAGGCAACCATACAAAGGAAGGAATAACCAAAGAAAAACACATGTAGCTGGGATAGACATATGCCATGCCTTCAATCCACCACTTGGTCTTCTTCCATACATCTCTATGTAGGGATAGGCATATAAAATGCCTTCAATCCACCACTAAGCTTCATTTCATGCTCCTCCACACTACAGAGATAGGCTACCTGTAGCGATAGACACACTTGATGTCTTCAATTCACCACTGAGACGCTTTATGTAGGGATAGACATACTTGATGTCTTCAATCCATCACTAATCGAGAATCATGTACCCCTTTCACCTAAGATTTATCAAAATTATCATAGAGGATTTGATACACATGCATTTGAATCAGACGAACAAGCCTTGATATCTCCACATACTCATCCTCAAATATCATAAGGTTCCTAGCCTTCCACAGGAAATAAATTGTGCTAATAGTAGCAAGTCTGTACATCTGACTTTGCCAACCCGTACCTCAGACATACTTTTTTAGCCAAGTCACAGTTTGTACCATGGATCTAAACCTAACTTTCATGCCAATCCATCTCTGTATAGCATCCCATACTCTTCTCGAGTAATCACAATAAAACAACACATGTTCATGACTTTCATCCTCAATATGACACCATATACACTAGGATTGATTTCCAAGAAATATAACTTATCACAAGTACTCAATCTGTTCTTAAGAGCCATCCAGGGAATAAAGCAATGTTTAGGAGCCTGAGTTGGGTTCCATATAACTCTACTCCAGTTAACCCTTTATCCCTTAATTCTCAAATGCTCATATACTACAGATATGGACAACTGATCTGCATGCTACCATTCCTCTATTTTAGCCATAGCTCCTTGCCTATCTTCAAACATAGCAAACACATTATCTCTAGCTTCCAGCATATGTTTAATCAGACCTGAATCCCTCTCTTTAGGCTACCATTCAATAACATTTTATCCAGACAAAAACTCAGACTGAACAGAATGAACCCATAGATTATTGCTTCCCTTCTGTATACTCTAAAAACACCTGAACATAAAAGCCATGTGCCACTGCCTTAACTGAATTAAGCCCAACCCACCTTCATTCCTTGGCAAACATAAAGTAGACCATGCAACCCTTAGGCCATTTCCATAAGCAATTTCTACACAAAATGATCAACTGATCCATAACTGTCATATGTTTCTAGCAAGATACCAACCCAAAATGCCTCTATACCCTGAAGCACAACTTTGATCAACTCGATTCTCCCTGCAAAGGACAAACCAATTCTTCTCCATCCATTTATCTTGTCTAATATTTTCTTTATCAAAGGCAAGTATTGAATTACCCTCCACTGTACATGTGAGATAGGAATTCCTAGATATTTAAAAGGGAAACTCCATGCACCATATCCTGTCACCCTTTGTTGCAAATTTCTATCCATCTGTCCAACTGAAGCCAAGAAAATCCTGGACTTAGGCTTACAAACTCATACATCTAAAACATCCTGAAAATCTTTCAGGCATTTCAACAAAATCTCCACCTATGGAAGATAATTCTCCTATATAAAGGGTTGAGATCTTCTATTTTTGGAAGATAATTCTCTTGAGGAGCGTCCCGACCGAGGCGAACACCCTATCGCCGACGAGATCTTTATTTTTGGCTGAGATCTTCTATTTTTGGAAGGAGGATATTTTATATTTTTGGCTGGATTTCTGGAAGGAAGATATTATTTTTGGCTGATTTATTTTAAGAGATAGAGATATATTTTATAGGAAATTATCTTTTTAATATATTATTATCTTTGGAAGATAATTCTCCTATATAAAGGGTTGGATTTTCCACAAGTCCAACCATGGTTGGAGCATCCATCAATTGGGGGACTTGTTGGAGTTTTGAAGGAAGAGTTGAAGGAAGTATTGAAGGACTGAAGTTCAAGGAAGGAAGGAATCATAGTTAGAGTTGGCTTTTGAAGGAGTTTGTAAGATCTTCTTAGATTTCTTTTGGTTTGTTGTCTTTGCTGAGTTGTGATTGAAGAACGCTTGTTTGTTACTTGTTTGATTCAGTTATTGAGACCTTTTTCTTAAGGTTTTCTTGTTTGAATATTGATTCCTTTCCCATTAATTTGATTATTGTTATTATGATGATTGTTGACTAAGTTTCTTATGCGATTCTAGGGTGATTGGCTGAAAGTTGTGGGAAAGACGATGATAGAATGATCTTAATCCCAATAAGACCCTGAAAGCTCGAGTCTTTACCTTAACCCTAGAACACCTCGCTCAGTCGTTGAACATCTCGGCCGGGGTGGAATCTGACTGAACGAGGTGAACCTTTTCCTGAACCTATTTTGAGTTAAGAGTTCTAGTTTGCCAAATCCTATCCTTATTACACTTTTCCTGGTTCAACACAAGCCTAGGATGAGACTTACCCGGTAATTCCTTTTTTTGTTTACCTAAGATCATGAGTGTAGGTAATAAAGGTTTATCCTTTATTGGGGTTTGAGTGTGCCTTCATCCCATCTTTGTGAGTTAGCCTGAGACTTACCCGGTAAAGGTTGATTCTATCCCCTTGGGTGGTTTGTTGGTTTGAGATTATAGTTCCTTTCCTTAGTACCTTGAGACTTACCCGGTAACAGGAGCTTTGGTTTGGGATAGTGAGTAGTGAGACTTACCCGGTAATCTATTCCAACCTCATAAACACCTTCCCTTTGCAAACCTTAGCTTTGTCAGCGTTATCCTTTGAGATCTTGAGTCGGAACCACAACTAGATGCTTTAATCCCTAGAATCCGCAATCCCTTTATATGACTTTATATCATCTTTGATTGCTTTAATTTGTGGTTAATTGAAACATTTGACTACCTGATTCCGTGCTTTGTTTTACCATTGTCCTAGTGTTCGACCCTTGGAATTCTTGCTTTGTAGTCAATAGAGAAGATCTGCAGCGAGAGAGAGAAGAGACTCGCGCCAGGACAAAAGGAATTGAAGTAGATATGGCCGCTCTAAGGGCCCAGTTTCTGCCTCGACCGATCCCAGATCCTCGACCGAGGCAAGACCCAGTTCATATTGTCCCTGCCGATGTACACCTACCACTTTGGATGCCTATCCAAGATGTTCTTTTTGCTGGAGTTCCACAAACCCTAGGACAGAGGATGAACCCTAATCAGCAAGTCAAGCGTCCAAGAGTTAACCTAGGTGATCCAGCTGAGCATGATTATGAACTTCGACTGCAAGTTCTAACCACGATCCGACAATGTCAATTTGGAGGTTTGGAGAGCGAGTCCCCGCATCAGCATTTGCAAAACTACGAGATTCTAGTGGAGACTTTGAGATCTTCAAGATTGAAGAACAACAACTACAAGTTGAGGCCTTTCTATTTATCTTTGAAAGACAAGGCGCTTGCTTGGTATCAATCTCTTCCGGCCGGAAAAATCAACACTTGAGAAGAGATGACGACGGAGTTTCTTACTAAGTTCTTTCCTCCCTCTAAGACCGCTGAAATGAGGGGAAAAATCAATGCTTTTATTATGAAGGACAAGGAGAGTTTGTCCAAGTCATGGGTGAGATTCAAGGATATTCTATTGGATTGCCCACATCATGCGATTCCAAAGATCGAGTTGCTGGAAATTCATTTCAAAGGTTTGGATGGAGCGACTCAATTCAATCTCCAACTACTTTCAGCCGACACATTCATGGATATGTCGATAGATGAAGCTTGGGAATTCATTGAAAATCAAGCTTTGCATATGGAGAAGTACTCCCATCATGGAACGGAAAATGGAGCAAGGAGAGTTAGCTTTCAGGACACATCATCAAATGGAGCTCAACTCACCTCACTTAGCAATGAAGTAAAGGCATTGAAGGAGCTTTTAGTAGCTCAAACGAAGAAGGAGCAAGATGGAGGATATCAAGGAAGAAATAACTATCAAGGGCCGCGGAATAACAATAGAAACTCCAACAACAACAATTGGAGATCTAATCAACAAAGTCCCGGTAACCCTTATTCTCATGCTATAATGCTGTTAACCCCTCCTCCTCCTCTTCTACTCCATTGAGAAGCCAGGAGCCTGGATCGAGTTCGTCCAAGCTAGAGAAGAAGGATGCAGTGCTGGAGGCAATTCTGATCAAGCTCAAATCTATGGAGACATCGATGACTTCATTTTCAAAGGCACAAAAAGCCTTAGAGCAACAATTCTTTAACAAGGCAAATGAAGCGCCAAGAGATCCAGGGAAGCTCTCAGCAAAGACAGAGAGCAACCCTAAGGGACAAATTATGGCAATAACGACATGAAGTGGACTGAAAACTGCAGATCCAGTACCTCGGTCGAGCCAAGACCAGACGAACACTTTGGTCAAGGTGCCAACCGAGGTGGAGCCCTAGAAAGCGAAAGATAAATCGGAAGTTTATGTTCCACCCCCTGCTTATAAACCACCACTTCCATTCCCTCAGTCAAGGGCGAGGGCACATCTAGACAAGCATTTTAGTAAGTTTCTAGACCTTATAAATAAACTACATATTAACATCCCTTTCCTTGATGCCATTCTAGGGATGCCCGCCTATGGGAAGTTTCCGAAGGAGATTCTATCAAGGAAGAGGAAGCTGGAAGATTTTGGAGAAGTAAGGATAACATCTAAGTCCTCAGAGCTCATTCAAATAATGAAGGAGAAGATGCCTCCCAAATTGAGAGATCCCGATTCATTTTGCATTCCCATTCAAGTTAGGGATGTAACTTATGAGGCATTGTGTGATCTAGGAGCCAGCGTGAGTATCATCCCGCTGGAGCTATGTGATAAAATCGGACTTGGAGAGCCCAAGCCGGTGAAGATAAGGCTATACATGGCAGATCGCTCCATTACCCATCCCGTGGGCATTTTGGAAGAAGTTCTCGTCAAGTTAGATAATTTCGACTTACCTATAGATTTTGTTGTACTTGACATTCCCGCATATTATCTCGTTCCTATCATTCTCGGGAGACCATTTCTAGTAACTTTGGGTTGCAATGTGGATTGTAAGAACACCAAGTTGAAATTCAACATTGGTGGAGATCAAGTGGAGTTTGCATTGCTTGCTGCAATGAAAGGAGAACCGCTGTAAGACGACATCTTCAACATCTATGATGAAGAAGAATCAAGGGAATTGGTGAGCTCTATCCTTATTAATGACCCTCTTGAAAGAGTTCTTAGTTTTAGTTTAATGGAGGAAGGTATAGATATTTCTTGTGATGCAGATATATGGAGTTTAAAAGCATTGGAAGCAGATTCAGGAGCTAAGATTGAGAGACTAATTCAGGGGAGGAAAAAAAATTTAGGTTTCGGTCCCATTTCCAGTACCTTGACCGAGGCACTTTCTGGACCAAACGAGGTGTTCTTATCTGAAGAACATCTCGGTCACCCACCTCGGACACTGACCGAGACAACAAGCGAGATGATGTCAACCGAGACTTCTGAAAGTCCAATTCTTCGATCTAAGTCTACTTCACTGGAAGGAGAAGGCAGGGATCCCCCTCAAAAAGCACCCTCAGTCGTGGAGCTTAAACCACTTCCTAGTCACTTGAGGTATGCTTTTTGAATCTGAATGATCTAAACTAATGCATGTCCTGAGGAAACATCGAAAGGCTTTAGGTTATACTATTGATGATCTTGTTGGTATTAAGCCTTCTTTTTGTATGCATAAGATACTAATGGAAGATGATCATAAGACTTCACGGGAACCTCAAAGACGGTTAAATCCGATCATGAAAGAGGTTGTGAAGAAGGAGATTCTTAAGTTGTTGGATTCAGGTATCATATTTCCCATATCGGATAGCAAGTGGGTGAGCACGGTGCATGTAGTTTCAAATAAAGGAGGGATGACCGTTGTGACGAATAAGAACAACGAGTTGACTCCAACTAGGACCGTTACGGGCTGGAGGATGTGCATCGATTACAGGAAGCTGAACGTGGCCACTCGGAAGGACCACTTCCCGCTTCCCTTCATCGATCAAATGATTGAACGGTTAGCTCAACACTCTCATATTTGCTATCTAGATGGTTATAGTGGCTTCTTTCAGATTCCTATCCATCCGGATGATCAAGAGAAGACCACTTTCACTTGTCCATGGGGGACATTCACTTATAGGAGGATGCCATTTGGATTATGTAACGCACCTGCTACCTTCCAGCGTTGTATGATGGCTATCTTTTCTGAGTATATTGAGGAGATCGTGGAGGTATTCATGGATGATTTTTCGGTATATGATTCCTCTTTTGATAATTGTGTTGCTAACCTTTCTCTAGTGCTACAACGTTGTGAAGACACTAATCTTGTTCTGAATTGGGAGAAGTGTCACTTTATGGCTAGCGAAGGAATTGTTCTAGGACACCTCATTTCCATCCGAGGTATTGAGGTCGATCGAGCTAAGATCGAGACTATTGAGAAACTTCCTCCCCCTTGTTATGTTAAGGGTGTGCGGAGTTTTCTCGGGCATGCAGGTTTCTACAGGAGGTTCATCAAGGATTTCTCTAAAATCTCTAAACCACTCACTAATCTCTTGAATAAGGATGGTTTTTTTGAGTTTTTGCAGGAATGCCTTGATGCTTTTTTCAGGATAAAGAAAGCGTTAATCACCGCTCCCATCATTCAACCTCCCGATTGGACCTTGCCCTTTGAGATCGTGTGCGATGCTAGTGATGTGGCCGTAGGAGCGGTACTTGGAAAAAAGAAGGATGGCCGGACCAACTCCATTTAATATGCTAGCAAGATGCTAGATGAAGCTCAACTAAACAACTCCACCACCGAAAAGGAGCTCTTGGTGGTTGTATATGCTTTTGAGAAGTTTCGTTCTTACTTATTGGGAGCGGAAATTATTGTTTACACTGACCATGCAGCTATGCGTTACTTGCTCGCTAAGAAAGATGCAAAGCCGCGTCTTATTCGTTGGATTCTCTTGCTTCAAGAGTTTGACCTGGAGATTCGCGATAAGAAGGGATCTGGGAATTTTGTTGCAGATCACCTCAGCCGGCTACCTCCCTCCTCACTCGAGAAGGACGACCTACCCATAGATGATTCATTCCCCGATTAACACTTGCATTTGTTGGAATGTTGGATAGACTTCTATATCTCACCCCATGATGAAGGTGAAGTATGGGGTGAGGACACCTTCCAACTTGTTTAAGGATGATGTACGGTCCAACTAGTGACCTTAAATCAAGCGCTTCTTGGGAGGAAACCCAAGGTATTGCTTTCTTTTCCCTTTTTTCTAGCTTAGTCTTAGATAGTTTTCTTTGCTTTGATTTTGGCGTCCTCTAGACAAAAATTAGGTACTTTCTAAGGAAGGATTACAGCTCAGGAGCTACACTAGAAGGACAGAAGTTTGAAAAATTGAGAAGACGAAGTTTGACTGAGACACATCTTGGTTGCCGTCACATCACCTCGACCGAGATGTTCTTGGACAACCTAGGCGACTAGGTCTGACATCCAGTCAGACACCTCACTCCGGTCGGGACCACCTCGAACGAGGTGAAATCAAAATCAGAGAAGGGTATAAAAGGCGAGACGATTCTTCTCTCTCTCCTCATTTTCCCTCCTAAGCTCAACCTCGACCACAGCGTGCCCTACCCCTCAAATCTTCGTTTCTTGCTCGTTTTCCATGATATTTGGTTCGATTACACCGGAGGAAGCAAGAGGATCGGTTTTCAAGCATCAAACAACGAGAAAAACGCTCCGAATCTGCAGAATCTAGGTACTTTGTCCAAAAACCCTAACTCTTCTTCTTCTACTGATTTAGGACAGATCTGGATTTGGTTGCCACTATCTCTTGTTGGAAAAGATATAAGTACCCCTTAGGAAGCATTTGGTAGTGATTTGGGGAAAATAACTTGCAAATTTGAGAGTTACGATCGAACAACCCTTCTCCTCGGTCCAGTCGGCTGTGTCTCGGCCGAGGTGATTGTTAGAGAAACCGAGGTGTTCATCTGTCAGATATCATGAGCAGTAGATCCTATCGCGAGCTGGTCTTGAGAGATAGACCTAGTAGTTCCTCTCCTTCTTCTGCATCTCAGCGTACGATCCCGGTGATCCATGAGCGACACCAGACTGATTTTGATCGGATTTGCGGGCATCCTATTGTTGCCCCGCGTTTTCTAGACGTCGCTGCCTTTGAGTGCCTCCACGTGGCGGAGGACTTGAGGAAGATGATATCCATGGTGGGATTAGAGGATTTTATGGAGGTTCGAGGGCCGGCTTACTTAGAGCCGACCATGGAGTTTGTGAGTTCTGTCACTCACGTGCCGGAGCGCAACAATATCAAGTAACGGTTGCTGAACCGGAACTACATCGTACCCATGGATCAGTTTAGAGAGATATTTGGCTTCCCTACCCCCACCGTTTCTGATTTTCCTTCCCGATCCGTAGCTCGAGATTTCTGGGGCGAGATAGCCCATGTGGTGGAGCACAGTGATAGGTGGAGACCTGGAGATTCCAAGGAGTGCATCATATTCCACTTAGCCTTCCGCCTTGCTCAGAGGATATTCAGCGAGACTCTTCTGGCACGTATTGAGACGCCCTAGAAGGTCCGACAGGGGGAGCTTCTGAGTATGTTTTGCATGGTTACAGGGGGACTGCCTGATTTTGCTAGCATGTTAGTTGAGGACTTGCATAGGATCAAGGGTAAGTCCAAGGGAGATATCTGTTGTGGAGGCTTTGTGACCCATATTGCTATTGTCATGGGTTTAGATCTGACTACGTGTACACTTGTTGCGGCTACAAAGCCGCTTGGACTTCAGGAGATGATCACGAGGTGTGTTCTCGTCCCTCATGGTCTTATCACGCCCTACGTCGCTATGCCATGGGAGATGACGGCTCCATAGGACATTATATGGTCATCCCAGTTCTCCATTTTTTACCGTCAGTACTGGTCTGCTGCTTGGTTTCCTTACATGCAGGATGCCAAAGACGTTGCAGCTGATGATGATGAGGAGGAGTTTGATGGAGGAGCTGCTATGGAGACCGGTACTGATACCGGTGGTCCGAGTGTACAAGTTGTTGACCTGGACGATGAGGCGACAAAGGAGGAGGCAGCACCACCACCACCGCTACCTCAGCGCAGATCCTGCCGCAGGTTCAGAGATCCCGAGGCACACCAGAGGATTGATGACATCACTGATCAGATGGTTGACGCTTATGCTGCCCTGACCGTTGACATGCATGAGCGCTTCGAGGACTAGTGTCAAGATATTGAGGGTTGGACGCATCAAATGTTGGAGAGTCAGCACTACACTAGACGTATGATGGAGATTCAGCACCAGCAGATGATGGGCTATCCCTTTGATCCGACCTAGTATCCCTACATCCCACATCCACCGCCACCAGCTGACGAGGATTAGAGCTGCATGGACTTTCTTTCTTTATTTATTATGTAGTTCAGCTAGGTCCGGTGAGTTTTCTGATTCTAGACTTATATTTGACCCATTGGGACAATGTGTCCCAAGTATGGGGTATTTGGATGTAATATTTGACCTTATGTGTGTATGCTTGTATGACTTCTTTGGATATTTATGATCTTATTCTTCTTTACTTGGCTTTAAGTGTTTATCTGCCATTACATGCATACATACAGGTTTTTGTTTGAGAAAAACGTCGAAAAATGGTTTGAAAAAAAAAATTTTATGACCTCGACTGCGATGTTCATGGCCGATCGAGGTTGAACACCTTGGATGACGCCAGAACACCTCGACCGAGGTGGTTCTTTAATTGAGAATTTTCGAAACGTTTTGTTCTTCTTCTTTGGATATGACCTCAGTGATGATTTTGTTTGCAGATTGGTTTTGAAGTCTTTATATGATCGAAAGGTTTTATGATATGTTTAAGTTGCAAAATGCTTTGTTTGAAGTTTTAGCATGTTTAATACTTTGTTTTTATCAAAATTATGTTGGATTTGAAGGTTGACACCACATGATGAGTTTTATCACATTTTTCTGGGAATGACTAATTCAATTAATTCTCTTTTCTTCTTCTTCTTGATCATGCTTTAGCCCCTCATATACATATTTACCTCCTTTTACCTATCCGGGAATTTGGAAGCAAGCAAAGAAAAGCAAGTGAAAGTGAAGTTGAGATGTTGGCTGAAAGTGTTAGAAAGAAACAAATAGGTTTGGGGAAGTCAATCATGATGATGAGTAACTTGGCACCATTCACATAGCCGGGTGTTTGTGTCTTGCCAAAGTCGGATTGAACGATATTCCTAACGGGTCATGGTATGTGCATCAAGGGTTTGAGACATCTCGAGAAATTGATGATTGCTGATCTCCTAGGCTTTAGTTATTGTGCACCTCTGTCCATGTATCCCAAAAAAAAGTAAAGTAAAATAAGCAAAGCTTATTGGTGGAGGATGTTGAGTTTCAGAGAAAGTGAAGTAAGATACTTTTTCCGGATTCTAGCACCACATACCCTATATACATCCCACCCTTGTACGTTTCTTGACCTCTTTTGAAAGCCCTTGAGACCTCGAGCTTGTTGATTGACTTGGTGGCTTAAACTGGATTATACATGATTGATTTCGATAAATGTAATTTATTATGCATTCTATGATTTTATGCAAAGATGAATATCTTTCTTATATTTATAAAATGTTTTGATCATGTCTTTATTTTATTTGTCATGAAGCATTCTCTTAGAGTGATCTATGAGTGGAGCACACCACCAAAAATGTTTTGAAATGCTTTTTATTGATTTTTCTGACTTATAATCCATTCTATCTTGTATCTAAGATTTGGATCTTGCTTGAGGACAAGCAAGGGACAAGTATGAGGTATTTTGATAGCATGTATTATAGTCTATATTTTGGGGCTAGTTTAGACGTTTTATCTTCATAAATCTGCATGTATGGATGTATATTATGTGATTATATTCTTGTTTTGTCTACCTTTGCGGGACCGAGGTCTACACCTAGTTTCGTTGTAATTGTAGGTAAAATGACACGTTTTGCGTCGAAATGGAGCTAAGGAAGCTAAGGAGTCATTGGAGTTACATTCTGAAGCTTAAAGAAGATCTCAAGAAGCATGGAAATGATAAAGAAGATTGATTTTGGACCAGATTCGAGAGATTTCACATTCAGTTAAGATTCACCTCGGTCAGCTACAGTACCACCTCGACCGAGGTGATCTTGAGGAGCGTCCCGACCGAGGCGAACACCCTGTCGCCGGCGAGATCTTTATTTTTGGTTGAGATCTTCTATTTTTGGAAGGAGGATATTTTATATTTTTGGTTGGATTTCTGGAAGGAAGATATTATTTTTGGCTGATTTATTTTAAGGGATAGAGATATATTGTAATAACCGGTGTTATTTGGAGTATTTGAGAGCTCCAATAAATAAAGTTGCAGTTGAGAGAAATGATCGGGACATCGGATATGTCCTAGATGTGAAATAATATAAAAAGACAAAACGGATAAAAGAGTCGCTACTCCAATTCTTAGCGGTTAAGAAATGTGGCTTAGGAATGCCCATTTTACGAGATAGTTATCGATTAATTATCCCGATAATATTCCGGATTTTATATTCCAGTTTCATAAAGTTTGGAGAGCGAAAAATATAACCGCTTTTTTAATATATGGATAAACTATATTATATACATATATATATATATATATATATATATATATATATATATATATATATATACATATATATATATACACATATATATTGAAAGGCTGCTGGAAAGACTTAACAATTGCAATTACAAAAGTTAAGGCGGCTTCAACTTTGTTTCAATATTTTATTATATATATTTATACAAAGTCACATGGAACGGCGGCTTACCTTCTTCAACATTTCATTTTGATCGAAAGTTGAAGAGAGAAACCGAAGCAACGAAGCGAGTATTTCGTCCATCGTTACTTAGCTATAAATCAATTATCGTTCATCCTTTTTCAGATCCGTTTGTACCATCGAGTCCCTTAACTTGTTCTCTTCAGCGTGATACAAAGTTATTTCCCGTTTGCTAGCATTTTGGTTAAACCTCCGCTTACCGCTATCGGAACGCCGACGGACCACCAAAAGTCATCAAACGTAAGGTTTCATATCGTGCTCTTACTCCCCGTATTGCCAGGAGTCCGTATCTTCTTCTGGATCGTATATCGGGTTAGTAACGGATAAGTTATGAATTTATTCGTTTTCCGTATTGCGGGTTAGTATAAATTGACCTTCAGTTTGTTAAAATGGATAATTGGAAATTCCATTATGCTCGTTACATTATTCTGGTAATTATGGGCTTTTAGTTTGATGATGATATCATGAGTTGGATATATGCCCTGATGTGGCTTTAAGGTTTAGCATATTATTGGACGTTATAGGATGTATATGATCCCTATGGATCCCTTTGGGTCTAGGTGTAACCCTTTGCTTGATAAGAGATGTGACATCTCTTTATGCCTTGTTTATAGGTTGTGTTGTTCCTCCGGTGTTGAGGTGATCGAGTTGTGATTGAGCTTTATACGAGGTTGAGGTAAGTCCGTAGGACTTAGCTGTCATCCTTATATTGGGTGTTTGCATGAGTGGTGTGTGATTTATATGTTGCTATGATAGCATGAGATGTCGTTTATACTAACCTATGTTTTATTGATTGCCCCATATGCGTGGCTGTGATAACCTTTCCATTTCAACCCGCCGTGGAGTCTGAAAGGTTCTCTGATGTCAGGTCATACTGACTTTACAGGAAGGGCACAATCCACTCCCACAGGGTACACGGATTGTGTGACCGATACTTGTGCAGCTGGCTAGCAGGCTCAGAGGCGAGAATGTATCGGTCCTCGTGTCACATAGTTTCATATATATATTTATATATACGATTTGAGTGAATGACCATTATATTGAGATGATAAAATGGGTAAATGTGTGAAAGCTTGCTGATGTGTTTATCTTTCCTTGATTGTGTTTGTGCTTATGCATTACTCTATATATGTGTATAGATAGCTAATGGTTTATTACCAAGTTGTAGATGCCCCACAGGATAGGCATGTTGCTGGGTGATCTAGCAGAATGGCAGGCCGAGGACGTCTCGTACATAGGTTGTTGTGAGCTTTTGGGTCTGTTACCTTTTCCTCATGCGTGAGGATGATCTTTTGTTACCTCTTGTGTGAGGGTGTTGGTTTTGTACTCGGCTATGTTTTCTTACCTTTTGGATGTACAGTTTATACAGTTTTATGTATTTGTTTTTATATCTATCAGAGTCATGTTGTAAGGTCCAGTGAACTTGTTGTCAGGCTAGGGTCAAGATCCATTGTGAGATCCTAGCCCAATGTGACACTCCGAGTCCGCGGATTCGGGGTGTTACATATATTTTATAGGAAACTATCTTTTTAATATATTATTATCTTTGGAAGATAATTCTCCTATATAAAGGGTTGTATTTTCCACAAGTTCAACCATGCTTGGACCATCCAACAATTGGGGGATTTGCTGGAGTTTTGAAGGAAGATTTGAAGGAAGTATTGAAGGATTGAAGTTCAAGAAAGGAAGGAATCATAGTTGGCTTTGGCTTTTGAAGGAGTTTGTAAGATCTTCTTAGATTTCTTTTGGTTTGTTGTCTTTGTTGAGTTATGATTGACGAACGCTTGTTTGTTACTTGTTTGATTCAGTTATTGAGACCTTTTTCTTAAGGTTTTCTTATTTGAATATTGATTCCTTTCCCATTAATTTGATTATTGTTATCATGATGATTGTTGGCTAAGTTTCTTATGCGATTCTAGGGTGATTGGCTGAAAGTTGTGGGAAAGACGATGATAGAATGATCTTAATCCCAACAGGACCCTGAAAGCTCGAGTCCTTACCTTAACCCTAGAACACCTCGCTCAGTCGTTGAACATCTCGGCCGGGGTGGAATCTGACTGAACGAGGTGAACCTTTTCCTGAACCTATTATGAGTTAAGAGTTCTAGTTTGCCAAATCCTATCCTTATTGCACTTTTCCCGGTTCAACGCAAGCCTAGGATGAGACTTACCCGGTGATTCCTTTGTTTATTTACCTAAGATCATGAGTGTAGGTAATAAAGGTTTATCCTTTATTGGGGTTTGAGTGTGCCTTCATCCCATCTTTGTGAGTTAGCCTAAGACTTACCCGGTAAAGGTTGATTCTATCCCCTTGGGTGGTTTGTTGGTTTGAGATTATAGTTCCTTTCCTTAGTACCTTGAGACTTACCCGGTAATAGGAGCTTTGGTTTGGGATAGTGAGTAGTGAGACTTACCCGGTAATCTATTCCCACCTTAGAAACACCTTCCCTTTGCAAACCTTAGCTTTGTCCGCGTTATCCTTTGAGATCTTGAGTCGGAACCACAACTAGATGCTTTAATCCGTAGAATCCGTAATCCCTTTATCTGACTTTATATCATCTTTGATTGCTTTAATTTGTAGTTAATTGCAACATTTGACTACCTGATTCCGTGCTTTGTTTTACCATTGTCCCAGTGTTCGACCCATGAAATTCTTGTTTTTATTACAATTGATCCGTACACTACGGGTTCGCATATTGTTCAAGCATACTTCTTGGGTTATAAATTTTAAAGCTTGCACAAACCTTTTGGAGCGAACAACAACCCTTTCATTCTGCCTACCATAACTCTGGATATGACCTTATAGATCCAATTACAACAAGAAATAGGTCTAAACTGCTCAACCCTTACTGCACTATCCACCTTAGCAATCAAAGAGATTATAGTGTGGTTCCATTGCTTCAACAACTTTCCTGAATGAAAAAATTCCTTTACTGCCAGACATAAGTCTTCACTTGTATAATTCCAAGTGTGCTTAAAAACTTAGCTGTATAACCATCAGGTCCAGGTGCTTTACTATCTCCAATGCTCCAAAGAGTTATTTTTATCTCCTCATTAGATACTGGCATAATCAACTATTTACTATCTTCAGCTGTCAAACATGCCCCTGAGTCAAGTAAAAATCCAGGAGGCTCAATGACTTCCTATTCAGTGCCCAACAACTGTGTATAAAACCTGATAAAATTCTCCACAACTTGCTGTCCATCTGTGGTTCTCATATTATTTTCATCCATAACAAAAGCAATGTAATCCCTCTCAGATTATTCCTCATCATGTTATGAAAGAACGCAGCTGATCTATCCCCTTGCAAATCATACTTTGTCTTAGCCTGCTGTGATAGAAATTGATACTCCCATCTCCTATACATTCTTGCATTCTTCCTTGCTAAATTAAATTCCTCTCGAATGCTTGCAGAATTATGATTATTTAGCAAATCAACACTTAATTTGGTATGCACCACTGTAACTTCTTTTTCTCTTGAGGAAATATGAGTAAAGTGCCTTCTATTCAACTGCCTCAATTGGCCCTTTAAACCCTATAGCATTCTAATCAGTCTATACTGCTTCGTACCTTGCTCCTGAAACCTCTAGGCTTCTTTGACCACAATCTCAAACTGATCATGTTCACTCCACATATTAAAGAACTTAAAAATTCTCTTACCTATGAATTGTCTAACACAATAATTGACAATCACATGTTTATAATCAGAAACTTCCAACATATCTAAAAATTGAGCAGTACAAGAGTAATCAGTTGCCTCCTAGTTCTCATTAGTCATGATTCTATCAATTCTACTCCAAGTATTGCCATATTTCCTTGTAAAAATACTAGACCTAGAAGCTTGCACATCATTCAGCCCTAAATTCTAACAACACTCAAAGAATCCTTCACATTCATACATAGTCACATGCTCCCCATTCACTCTTTCTTCAGCATTAAAAACATTATTAAAATCTCCAAGGACCATCCATGGCCTCACATAAGCAGGCAACAAAGTGCTCAGCTCCACCCATAAATCCTTCCAATGAGATACTCTATGCAAGCCATATACTGATGCTATACCAAACTGAAAATTTGTTGTCTTACATATCACTAGACAACCTATACAATGTGGAGTTATCATCACTATTTCCACCTCAAACAATTGAGGATTCTACATGATCAAAATATTTCCAAACTCATGAACATGAAAGTTAGAAGTCGATTCCCATCCAAGAAAGATATCATGTACCAACTGATGAACATTAACATTAGCACTCTGCATTTTTGTCTCATACACATTCACAAAGCTAGCCTTATACTTTTTCACTAGCTGACACATGCCCTTTTGCTTCAGGGGTGTGGCAAAACCCCTTATTCCAAGCAACTATACTTATTTATTCTGCCCTGCTCCTGCAAATGCTACACTACTTCTAGTTTTCCTTCTTCCAGCATGATTCCCTCCCTTTTGCCTACTAACAGACATTTTTGTACCACCCTTTCTTGCACCATACTTCTCCATTTGTTGACTCATCTCATTCAAGTCCTCACCCTGATGCTCATTACTATACCATCAGGTTCACCATCATGAAGCCTCTGAATACTACTCTTCTCTTGGGATCCAGTATCAAGCAACTGTACCACTAGTACATCAATCTCAACAAAACTCAACTGATGCACACTTTGATTCTTCTCTAGAAAATCCATATTCCTATCTACAATGCCTGAAAATTCCTCCACATTAGTCATACTAGCATCCTCACCCACAACTTTAGCAATACCTTCATCTGCCACCAAAGGATTATGCTAACCAATATCCAAAGGATTATCCAGACACTGAATCTCCTTGATAGCATCTCTTGGATCCACACTATCAACTTTAGCTATTTCCTCTTTCTATACAATCTCTTCAACTGGCACACATTATACACATGTGTCCTTGCAATCAACACTCCCAGTTTCACCCTTTCTTAAACTTCCTTTACTGCCTATGCCTTCTATATTTCCCTCTACAATCGGCACATCTGAATTTTTACTATCAACTGGCACACTACCTTCAGGCCTTTCTTCACCAGCCTTCTTCTTCTTATCATTATCCTCACAAACCTTTTTCAGTCTAGTACACACTTCAATCTTATGCCCAAAGCCATAACAATGTTTGCAGAATCGAGGCTCATTCTCATACAGTATTGCACTATCAAAATTGTCCCCATCTTCATACTTAACATTGACAGTCCTTAATACTTCCTTTGCAAAATTCACCTTAATCAGTACTCGAGCCTAAGTTCCTCTTTTCCTTTGTTCAGTAATAGGATCCATATTTAATGGAGTTTCCAACAGAGATGCAATAAGACTAAGAACATCCACTATCCAATAATCCTTAGGTACATCATGCAAACTTACCTAAATAGGCATTATAACCATACTTTCCTTAGTAAAAGCAAACCTTTCTGGCATTAACTTGACCAACAATGGACTGTTGAGCATAAAATAAGGCCCTTCTAACAACACCTTATCCCTATCCTGAGGACAGTCAAAAGTAAAGAACATAAACCCTTCTTCATACTTATAATATGACTTTACTCCCCAAGTCCTTCTAACATCATTCACTACTTTATGCCCTGGGAATCTCCCCACATACCTACCAATCAAACAATATCCCCAAACCTTCTCTACAGTAATTGCATCCGACCTCTTAAGAATCACTGGCTTATCCTTGATCAATCTCAACTTCGCTCCAACCCCTACATTCATAAAAATTCTCTTGATATCTCCCTTCCACACATAAGGTTACTGCTTAGCAGGAATGAAAGGCTTAGATCTGGATGTACTAGCCTTTCCTACTTGCAGAATAGGGAACTCCGCATCATATCCAGCCCCCTCAAGCACTGATTTACCCTTTCCTTGAGTCATATCATATACAACCATCTGCTTATTACTATCATCACTAGCTGTCATATCTACTCCTTCCTGAACAGCCTTGATCTTCCTTTGTGTGTCCAAAGCCTCCACATCAATGATTTCCTAAGCTTCAATCGATTCACAATCTCCTTCAGGCACATGAACATCATAAGCAACATTCACATCCATCACTTCTCCTTCCACAACTTGAGCAATCACCTTCGATGCTCCCTTCTCCGTAAGTGCACCTACCTCTCTCTTCTGACTACCAGAACTCCTTATTCCTCTATCAGGAACAACAATGACCTCCATCTCCAAAAATACAAACAAATACTGGTCCCTCTTCTAGGTAAACGCAAACCAGAAATAACTCTCAAGTCCTCCTTGAGATAAACGACCAAGATAAGAACACTTACTTGCAAACAACCTTATCATCTTTTCACAATCTCTTCCTGGGCTGAATACAAAAGCCTAACGAGCAACCAAACGATTTATATCCGAAGCTTTGATAAAAGCTAAAGATGCCGTTTGAATCACCACGATGTACGACACTTCCGCCCAACTGATGCCTCATAAATGGGCCATCACAAATAATCACATGCTAACTAATATAATACGTGAACTCAATCACGGAAAGTGTTTAGATCACACTTGTTCTCACTCTAGCACAGAGGCTCCCAACACATCCTCTAAGGCCTGAAAAGCCCTCTCTAACTTACCATAACTTTGAGGATGTAAAACTGACAAGAAATGCAACTGGTACCACAATGGCATGATCTTGCTGCCCAAGAACCCGAGATGAATTGCCCACCTCGATCCAAAATGATGGTACTCGGTACCCCAGGTAATCTCACTATCACTTAGTAGATTCCACAACTAGCCGACTCTTCGGCCCTATTTCCCAATAGGGTGTAAACGCGTTGTCTTTGTCGGTCAGTCCACATTGACCCAATCATGTCACAACTTTTACTTGGTCGAAACTCGGTAATAACCTTTATGGAGGTATCCTCTCACCCCCACTATGCAACTAGTAGTGGTTGAGGCCCTCCTTCCGTCTCATGGTGCTCAAGCTTGACCTGATGACAGGTCGTATATTGTCTATGCACTTAGCCACATCGGCCTTAAGTCCATCTCACCAATGTGAGCATCATCAATCCAGATACCTCTTACCAGCACCAAGGTGAACTAGTAAGGGTAGTGTGAGCCTCCTAGAGGCTCTATCTCAACTCTCGTTATGAGTACACATAGACGCTCATGGCGTCTCAATAAACCGTTAACCCATAAAGGTAACTATGATGTCTCTCCTCGGGACTTACTATCCCGGATCTTCCTCAAAGCCATACAAATCCCGCGCTTTTGTCGGGTCTCTTCACAGATCATCTAAGTTAATGAACTGAGGCTGAACCGTCAATTAAGTTGTTGCTCCCTCTCGAAGTGTCCACTTACTAAGGGTGTTGGTGACCACATTTACCTTCCCTTAAATGATCCAAAATCATAAGACCGAAGTCCTTAACCAACTCTGACCATCAGCTATGGTGGGTATTCAACTCTTCCTGAATGAATATATATATATCATACTCTTATCATCCGTACATGACTAGTATGTCGCTTCATAACAAAAGAAAATACCGACATCATCTTAAGTGCGTGCCTTAAAGCGTCTAACTTTCGACCCTTCATCGGTCATTCTTCTCATATGTCCACAATTGTCTATACATGCGTGAAACCTTTCTTGCTACTTCATACGTATCCCAAGCCCCGCTTGGATGTATCCATATTGTCATAAAGTCCCCATGACTCAATGTATGTGCCAAAGAAAACAAAATAGAGGTCACTCACCTCTTCTGCTTCTATTAAAGCTCCACGGATACGTCTCAGACCCCACCATCTGATATACTTCCTCAAAAAGGAAGAGAGTGTCAACAACCATTCCGCAACTCGGCGGTTATATCCCGCCAACCTATATGTTGTATACCTCCCCCACGTACCTTGGGGGTAGTACCGAAAATATCACCTTGGTTTTCGTTGGATCAACTTGATCTCTCTCGTCGTCACTACGTGTCCTAGGAAGTCACCTCAGACATCCTAACTCGCTTAGATAACTCTGCTTATACTCTTATCCTGCATAACTTGTATTACTACCGTCCCGTGTTAAGCTTGTTCCCCTCAACTTCCGAGAGCGCAACAAGACGTCATCAAAATGAGAAAATAAAGAATCACCCGTATAAATCATGCATCAATAGCTGTCATTACTAACCTTAGGTTAAGGTCCACCTTGGAACCACCTGAAACACAACAAAGTACAAAGACCCCCCTAGACCTCGCTTATGTTGGAGTGGTTTAAAAGAGCCGTGATCAAGGATATTTTCGGACCACGGTTACACGTAAAAGCGCGGACAATTGTTTTTTAATTTTTTTAAAAAAAACTCGGACCCCAGTTATGTGAAATAACCGGGTTATAATATTGATTTTTTGCTCAGACCACGGTTATCTTTAAGAACCGGGGTGAAACAATGTTCTCGGATCCCGGTTATTTAATAACCGTGGTATATTATAATTTATAATAAATCCCTCCATCAAAAACACGTCGTTTTGAAATATAAAAAAACCCTAGCCTAAGGTTTCGATTAGATCGATCGATCGACCTGCGCTGCGCTCCTCAATCGACCACATCCTTCAACCTCCAGGCCGGCGTTCCTCAACCCCGCTCTAGGCCAGCGTTTATCAGCCTCACTCCTGGCCGGCGCTCCTCAACCCCGCTCCAGGCCGGCGTTCCTCAACCCGCTCCAATCCGGCGTTCCTCAACCCGCTCCAATCCGGCGTTCCTCAACAACTTAGCAGGTAAGATCTTCAACTTTGAATCTCTTTATGTTGAATTCTTGAGTGAGTAATCGATCGAAATTTATGTCTTCTGGTTGTTTTTTTACATGAATTTTACTCCTGACTATCTCAATTTGTGTCTGGTTGAAGCTTGAGTATTACACGATAGGAATGAGAGAGGTGTTCCGTCCAAGGGAAAGAAGTTAGAGACTAGGGTTTATGCTTGACCTGTTGATGCAAGTATCAACATTGTTGCGTCTTCCTGAAGAAGATGCCTAAAGTGTTATGATTTTTATCTTTGGATGATTAGTTGCTGCAAATAGTGTCAAAGCTTGTTCCTATTTGTATATGCCTTTTTAATTTCCTGATTCTCCTCACTTTTTTGGAGATGTTTTACTGTGAGTTAGTAAATTTATATTTTAAGGCTATACAATTTGTCTAATAAAGTGAAACACAACACATCTAGGAGAACAACAAGAGAGATGAAGACCTTGACTATGTAAAATATGTATATTCTACTACCAACAGGAAATCCACTAGATGTGAAAGAGAGAAATTTTTATGATGAGTTTTTTAATTTCCTGATTAGTTTTTTAATTTTGGTTCTTAATTCATATAAATAATCAAATCAATGCAAAATGAGTTTTCCTTTCGTTTTTTCATTTGTTTTGTTTGTGTTGTTGTTCAACAGATGTGAAAGAGAGAGAATTTGAGATCGTTGAGTCTAAACCATCTTCCCCTTCAAGTAGATTTGATCTACATTTGAAAGAGTTCACGGATAGGTATGTTATTAGAGTTTTCTATTCACCAAATCATGGATTTTCTGTTGATTATTCACATGATGGAATTGAACCTATTAAGAATTAGTATCTATTCTACTTTGATTGCCAGTTTTCTAGCTAATTTTGGATCATTTCTCATCTCTGCTGATTTTGATGGGATAATTTCAGGATGCTGAAACTATCCAAGAGGAGATGGATCCATCTCCATTACAACTGCTTGGTGTAGGCTTGGTAAGGAGGGAGAATAAAAAAAATCCCAAAACTACCGAGGATAGCACTTGTGAATGGTGCATTCATTAATGCAATATTTTTTCTGTTGATCATTTACATTCTTTTTCGTTTGCTTACTCGGTGGGATTTTGGACAACTTAATGAGCTTCCTCCATACCTCAGTGCCAACTGTTGGTGGATCAGTATGCATTTTTTATGATCCTTCATTTCATTTATAAATCTGATTTCATGTTAAATGATTGCAATACTGAAAGCGCTGCAATTTCTTAGCAGGGACTTTTTTTCGCCATCATAGGTGCATGGCTCATATACCAAATGCGGCAAGGACATGATCCATAAGGATGTCTTTGGTGTTCTTGCTTTCCCCAAATTTGTGTTGAGTATTGATCTTGGGCAAGTAGCTTGACCACATTCATTATTTTCCTCTACTTTAATTGATGTGTTATATCTTTGTCTCTTGCTTATCTGTCTCCTTAATCATGCAAATCCTCCGGGTTTTTGTTATTTTGAATGGCTTTATAAATACCCCATCTCTAGAAAAACATATGCCTATGCAAATTTTCTTATCTTTTTTATGCTTGGACATGTTTTTCTGTACTTGTAATGTGCTAGTTGGAAAGTGGTTAAGCAAATAGCCTGAATTGACTAATCCATAATAGCTATAGTTACATGCTGAAATTTTTTAAATAATAAAGCATGACATATCTTTAATCATGCATCTTTGATGAATCTTGTGAACACGTTATTTAGAAGATATTGATTGTAGGTGTTTCAATGCAGCGTGGTTAATCCGGGTAAGCTCAATCTGCTGATTTCAGTAACCCCTCAATAAAGCATTGATCTGCTAATATGATCAAAATTTGTACCTACGGTATTTACAATTGTATCTAGTACGTGTGGGGATACTGCTCTGCTTGAGTTGATTCTAGTGACAAGTAAAATAAGCGAGAAGTCCTCTGATGTTCATTCTGGCTATCTAAATTCTGGAGCCCTGAAGAATGTGGACTGATGAAGCTGATGAATCGGTGTTTATGATTATATCTAGTACGTGTGGGGATATTGCTATACTTGAGTTGATTCATCTGTAGCTTTGTGGTTGTAGAAACACTATGTTATTACAAATCCTGGGTTAATTATCAAAACAAAATAGTTCTGCCTTGTGAAATGCGTGAGCCTGATCATTTATGTTTATTTTAAACTTTTGATGCTCAAGGTCTATACCATACTGCATTCTAGTAGTCATTTCTTCTGGAAAATTGTTTCTAATTAATTTCTCTATTCCATTACCATGTGTTTATAGGCCTTCCTCTACTAGTTACATTTCCTCAAGGTTGTAGATCTTCCAGTTGTCTTGTGCGGTAAGCTTAGAAAATCTAATTAGTTTATTTTGAACTTTTGATCATTTATGTTAGTTGTAAAGCTTCTAAAATTTAGTCCATCATTCGCTTTTCCATTAAAACCACTACATGCCAACTTCTCTAGTGATACCTCATGAAATATTATAATTTTCTATGTGGCATCTTTATTGTTTAACAATTTTTTTAATTCCTTACTGAACATAATATATTGTATGGGTATGAAGGGGAGCTTTCTGTTGATGCAGTTACTGACTGGTTTTCGAGTGTTATACTAAGTTACCACGTATCCTGTACTACTCGAAGGACTCACTGGTAATATAATGCCTGATTAGAGCTCCGTTTGAGACACCACAGTTTGAAGATCTTCTTGAGATCATCTAATGATCTTTGTTTTTTATTTGCATCCTAAGAAAGCTGAAGAGAAGATGCAGTAACAATGTGATCACTAACTTTGTTGTTCTATTCTTAATTTGTATGTCAAGTTTGTGTTTCAATCTTTATTCTATTGCATTTTAGCGTTCATTGTTCTAGCTATTATGTGGAGATAGATCAGACAGTTGAAACTTTGAATAATCTTCATGTCATTCATTACTCAAATGATCAAATTCCAGTCAGCTACTTCCTGTTGTTTGCTATGAATCAGCTTGTATTGAAAATTATTGTTACAGCCACGGTTCTCTAAAGAACCGTGGTGTATTTTTTTTAAAAAAATTTAGAACTGGGACCCCGGTTATTTTAAATAACTGTGGTCCGATGTGTTTTTTTTTTTAAAAAAATTATGATTGGGACCACGGTTATTTTAAATAACCGTGGTCTGAAATTTTTTTACCTCGGTGACAAATAGCAAGGTCCGAGTAGATTTACCTCGCTCCCGCTCCCGTTAACCACGCTTTGAAAACCGGGGTCTCATGTACAAAAAAACCGGGGTCTACAACCCCTCTTTGTACTAGTGGAAAGCCGATTAAGAAAACAGATGAATACTCGTCTATACAAACTCCAACTCATCAATCGCACTCGTGAGTCCCAAATGGCTTCACCCCAAATGGCTTCACTACACTTGTTGTCGCCTTATGAAGGTCCTTTCTTTTCTCCACCCAAATCTGGTGACAGCTCGACTTCAGGTCGATCTTATAATAATTATTAATAAAATTGTAACCACATAACATATATTAAGGTCCAAAAATTAAACTTGAGGGCACGATTATATAATATATATTTTAGGGTAACGTTCCCACATAAAATATATCAATCAGATATGAATAATAATTATACTTGAACTTTACAAAAAGACCAAGAAATGTATTATTTGTATACTCTTTAGAGTCTCTATATATATAAAAGTTCTACAACCATCAACCTTAGTAGTTAATCGATGTGGGATAACAAAATCCTTCAAAAAATTTAACGTTAATAAATCAAGCTAATAATCCTTTACAAAAAAGAAAACATCGTCCAAAAAAATAAAATTTGAGGGCACGATTACTTATATATTTAGGGTAACGATACGAATAATATTTATACTTCAACTTAACCAAAAGGCCAAGAAATGTATTATTTGTACTATCAGATTTCATGTTTATAGAAGTTCTAAAACCATCAACCTTAGTAGCTAATCGACGTGGTATAACAAAATCCCTCAATTTAACGTGAATAGATCAAGCTAATAATCTTTTTTTAAAAAAACTAAAAATCGTCCTAAAAAGTAAAACTTGAGGGGCATGATTACTTAATATATATTTTAGGGAAAAACATTACGATCCAAACACATATAATTTAGGGTAACATTCCCATATAACATATGTAACACCACAAATTCGCAGGACTCGGAATGCTATGGGCGAGACCTCACAATGGGTCCCGACCCTTAGCCTGACAACAATTTCACCGGAACTTCCCAACAAGGCACAAATAAAGACAAAACTCAAAATAGTTATAATGTATGCGCGGGAAACTGAAAGTAAAGGTACAACTTGGAAACTCAACCGAGTTCTCAAAACGACACAACACCAATACAACAATCTGAAAACGTACAACACAAACTATGATCCAACATCAACGAAATAACCAAAAATGTCCCCATCCTATAATGTACGGAGACCCCGGTTGTCCACTCTTCTCCACCTCACTCGGAGGTGTCCCTAACCTGCAAGGCATCTACACAATCGGTTTTAAACCTTTAGCTAATATACGAAGCATTAGAATCAAGGTGTAAGGCAGAAACACACGGAAATCATCATAACATACTCCAAGCCACACAAATCCGGTTTATTATCTTTTTATTATTAAGTCATATTCCGTTCCAATTCAACTTAGGTTTGTGACACAAGAATCACCGTGTTCTTGCCTCGGTCCATACTTACCGGTAAGGAATGCACTGATGCATCCGACCGTCTACCTGCATGGGCTAGTCGCCGAGAACCTCCTAGCCCTCACAAGAGATAGGCAGTGATGTCACCGCCCGTTATCATACACTTGGGCCAATAATATATAAAGTCGGTGGTCTTATTACCGGTTTAAGTGTTTATAACATAAACAATAACACACACCACCAAACACGCATGAATGCTAATACGTAGCATATGAGCTAAGTAAGTCCGGAGACTTACCTCGCCTCAACACTCAACTCACAACATTCTAGCTTCCCTTGGGAAGAAGCCCACAACCTGCTCACACGAATATACGTATCAACACGTGCTCACGCTCAAGAAGTCTTAGACTTCATGCTCAAGAAGTCTTAGAAACCAAGATACTCAACACACTCTCAATACATGATAGCAACTCAAAATAGTCCACTACCTCACAAGATCATAAGCCGCATCCAAAGAGGTACATACTATCCTAGGAAGTCCAACATGCTCAACATACTCAAATCCATCAACTACATTGAGGGCTCCTAGGTTCTCAACCACTAGATGGAATTTTCAATCAACCCTAGGTCCATCCTAGGCAAGCTACTATCGAGATATAACCTCAAAGCTAAGGAAGGAACGAAGAGAAAGGGAGAAGAGGAGCCTACTGTCAAAGAAACGCAGTCGTAGAGTCAAGTTGGCACCCTTGCGAAGCCCTGTCACCGCCCCTGTGGCCCCCTGGCGCCGCCCCTGCGGTGGCCTGGGTCTGCCCCTACGCCTCTGATGATCCGCCCCCACGGTCGAACAGCAGAAGGTCGTCTTCTTCATCTTCGAATGTGGATCTTGGGCACCAATGTCCTCTTCTTCTTATTGGGTCTTCTCCAAATACCAACCACTGATCTTAGAGTCCTCTCCACGGCCTAAACAAGCTAAGAAAACATGCATGCAAAGGATTCAACAAGGTCTATCTTCAAAAGCTTTCTCCATGGCTATGGAGGAGAAGAGAAGAAGTGAAAGGGAAAACAACAAGAATTCCGGGGTGTTGATTGTTGGGCCTCCAATTGTTGTTGTTGGACCCTCTATTGTTGTTGTAGTTGTTGTTCTGGGATCCATTGTTGTTGTTGTTGTTCCGGTAACCATTATTGTTTCTTGAGCCTTGATATCCTTCCTCTTCCTTCTTGGTGTGAGCAACCAAAAGATCCTTCAATTGCTTCACATCATTCTTGAGGGAAATGAGTTGATTATCATTTGATGGAGCTTCTTGGAAATTAACTCTCTTAACTCCATTCTCAGCTCCTTGGTGCGAGTATTTCTCCATGTGCAAAGCTTGTTTTTCAATGAATTCTCAAGCTTCATCAATCGGCATGTCCATGAATGTGTCGGCGGATAGTAGTTGAAGGCTGAATTGGGTAGCTCCATCCAATCCCTTGAAGTAAATCTCCAACAACTCTATCTTTGGAATCCCATGATGAGGGCAATCCAAAAGAATATCTTTAAATCTTTCCCATGACTTGGACAAACTCTCCTTGTCCTTCATGATGAATGCATTGATCTTCCCTCTCATTTTAGCAGTTTTGGAGGGGGGAAAGAATTTTGTCAAGAACTCCATCGTCATCTCCTCCCTAGTGTTGATCTTTCCGGGAGGAAGAGACTGGTACCAAGTAAGCGCCCTGTCTTTCAAAGAAAAGTAAAAAGGCCTTAACTTGTAATTTTTATTTTCCACCCTTGAAGGTTTCAAGGTTTCCATCAAAATCTCATAGTTTTGTAAATGTTGATGCGGAGACTCCCTTTCTAAACCTCCAAATTGGCATTGGCGGATCATGGAAAGAACTTGCGGTCGAAGTTCATAATCATGCTCCGCTGGATCTCCTAGGTTGATTCTTGGACGCCTCACTTGCTGGTTTAGGTTCATCCACTGCCCTAGGGTCTGTGGAATACCTGCAAAAAGAACATCTCGGATTGGCATCCGAGGTGGAAGTATCTCGGCCGGGGCAGCTGGAGCGGGATCCTGCCTCGGTCGAGGGTATGGTCGAGGCAAGATCTGAGCTCGTAACTCAGCCATGTCAGCTGCAATCTCTGCAGCTCTGGTGCGATTTTCCTCTCTTTCACGTTGCAATTCCTCCCTATTGAGGCGCAGCTGTTCCATCGCCTCATTCAACTCGGCCTCAAGATCGCGATCGTCTCGATTGGCCATTTTCGCTTCTTTCAAGCGTCTCTTATATGTCTTTTCTGGCTCGGGATCGTAAGGAACGATTTCCTTCCCAGCACGGGTTCTTCGCATAAACGTAAAAAGAAGAGCCTGCGGAAGTCACTCAAGTAGAGTGGTTAGTAGCAACAGGGGCAATAGCCCCGAAAGACAACCGTAACCGGCTCGGTCTAGACCAAGTCCCCGGCAACGGCGCCAAAAACTTGTTCGCTCCAAATGGTGTGTGTGCAAGCTTTAAATTTATAACCCAAGAAGTATGCTTAAAACAAGGATGCGAACCCGCAGTGTACGTTTCAATTATAGTAAAAGCAAGAATTCCGGGGTGTCGATCTCAGGAACTTAGGTGAAACAAAGCAAGTATAGGTTGTCAATGTAACTAATAACCACAAAAGCGATTAAAGCAATCGAAGATGATAATAAAGTCAATTAAAGGAAATATGCAAATTCTAGGGATTAAAGCATCCAGTTGTGGTTCCAACTCAAGATCTCAAGATAAGCGGACAAAGCTGAGGTTTTGCAAAGGGAAGGTGTTACTAAAGCGGAATAGATCACCGGGTAAGTCTCACTACTCACAATCCCAAGCCAAAGAACCTATCACCGGGTAAGTCTCAAGGTACTAAGGAAAGGAACTATAATCTCAAACCAACAAAGCAACTAAGGGAATAAAATCAACCTTTACCGGGTAAGTCTCAGGCTAACTCACAAAGATGGGATGAAGGCACACTCAAACCCCAATAAAGGTTAAACCTTTATTACCTACACTTATGATCATGGGTAAACAAACAAAGGAATTACCGGGTAAGTCTCATCCTAAGCTTGCATTGAACCAGAAAAGGTGTAATAAGAATAGGATTTGGCAAACTCTAACACTTAACTCTCAGTTACGGATCAGATAAGTCACCTCGGTCAGTCAAATTCCAACCCGGCCGAGATGTTCATCGACTGAACGAGATGTTCTAGGGTTAAGGATAAAGACTCGTGCTTTCAGGGTCCTACTGGATTTAAGATTATTCTATCATTGTTTTTCCCACAACTTTCAGCCAATCACCCTAGAATCGCACAAAGAAATTAGCCACTCATCATCATGAAAGCAATAATAAAATATATGGGAAGAGAATGAATATATGAACACAAAAACCTTAAGAACAAGGCTTCAATAACTGAATCAAATAAACAAATCAGCGTTCCTTGGATTACAAATCCAACAAGACAATCAACAAGAAGGGAATCTAAGAAAGTCTTACAAATCCCCTTAAAAGCTATCTCAAAGCTATCAATCCTTCCTTGATTGGTCTTCAAACTTCCTTCAAAGCTTCCTTCATGGCTTCCAGAAAATCCTCTCTTTGCTGGTTATTCTCAGCCTCTGAGCATGGTTGAACTTGTGGAAAATCCAACCCTTTATATAGGAGAATTATCTTCCAAAGATAATAATATCTTAAAAAAATAATTTCCTAATAAAATATATCCATATCTCTAAATAGATCTCCAAAATATATGATTTTCCTTCCAGAAATCCAGCCCAAAAATATAAGATCTCTCCTTCCAAAAATAAAAGATCTCAGCCAAATAAAATATATCTCGCCGCGTCAGAGTATTCGCCTCGGTCGGGGCGCTCCTCTAGATCACCTTGGTCGAGGTGACTCTATGGTCAACCGAGGTGAATCTCAGCTGAAGGTGAAATCTCTTAAATCTGGTCCAAAGTAAATCTTCTTTGTTAATTCCATGTTTCCTGAGCTCCTCTTTAAGCTCCTGAATGTAGCTCCAATGAATCTTTTGCTCCTTAGCTCCATTTTGATGCAAAACGTGCCATTTTACCTACGATTACAATGAAACTTGGTGTAGACCTCGATTCCCGTAAAGGTAGATGAAACGACAATATAATCACATAATATACATTCAAACATGCAGATTATTGAAGACAAAGCGTCTAAACAAGTCCCAAAATATAGACTATAATACATGCTATCAGAAGCTCACCAGCTCGGATCCAAAACCTCCTCCACTGCAGTCCACACCCAAGAATCCAAGAGCTCCAAATGAGAAGGGAGGTGAAGAAGGAGCACAAGAGGAAGAGTGAAGAGAGTGAAGAGCGTGAAATGAGAACTAAGGAGTGAGAGGAAGGTCACAGGGCTGCACAAAGGGAGAGGGAATCTGCTGACCTCTTGCCCCTTGTGCTAGAACAGAAAGGTTTAAAACCAAAAGGCATAAAACGGAAGGTCGGAACGGGAATTTGGGAAGAATCTCGTTACTCAACACCTCGTGCCTACGGGAAAATTGAGCCGCTAATACGGGAAGGTCGATAAACCGCTCAAAGATCGGAATAAAAATTCCGGATGTTACAACTAACCTCCCTAAAAGAACTTTTCGTCCCGAAACTTGCTAAACGCAGCACTCTAGGCCAAACACGTCTCGTATCCATGCGGAACTCATAAAAACGTCAACTATCGGCCCTAATCCAAGCCTACGTTTAAAATCACATCAAGACCTCGCAAGGTACACATATACTCATACGAACTCACATAACAAATCCGGACATAAACACAGAGCACAAACAAGGGAAGATCTCGGGACTAACCCAACGATCCTATCGATGTCACTAAACCTACATAAAACTCGGGATAGTTCCTCCAGATACTATCCTCCGTCTCCCATGTAGCCTCATCGGCTCCTCGCCTCGACCACTACACTCTCGGTATCGGTATCTCTTTTGATCGAAGGCGCCTTGTACTATGCTTTAAAACTGCTATCGGATACTCCGCAAATGTATGGTCCGGCTCGATCACTAGGTCCTCGTGGCTAATGATGTGCCTCGGGTCGTGGATGTACTCTCTCAGCTGAAATACATGAAATACCAGGTGTATACTCTCCAACCGCGGTGGCAATGCTAACTTGTATGCCACCTCACCGACTCTCTCCAAGATCTCGAATGGACCGACAAATCGGGGGCTTAATTTCCCCTTAATGCCAAATCGCCTGACGCCCCGCGTCGGTGATACCCTGAACCACACTTGAGCTCCTACCCTTAACTCGAGTGGCCTACGCCTCCTATCCGCATACGACCTTTGACGGCTCTACGCAGCCAACATCCTCTCTCTGATCAAAGAAACTCTAGCCATGTCGTCTTGTACCTGATATGGAGCTACAACGCTAGAACTCCCCGGCTCATCCCAGGATAAGGGAGTGCGGCATCTCCGCCCATACAATGGCTCATACGGTGCCATCCCAGTTGATGCGTGCCAGCTGTTATTATATGAAAACTCCACCAACGGGAGATGGTCCGGCCATACCTGCCCCCCAATCTAGCACGCATGCTCGTAACATGTCCTCCAAGGTCTGAGTAGTCCGCTCAGACTGGCCGTCGGTCTGTGGATGGTATGTGGTGGTGAAATGAAGATTCGAACCTAGGGCGGCATGTACTTGTTGCCAGAACCTCGAGGTAAAACGCCCGTCCCAATCCGAGACGATGGTCCTCAACACTCCATGTAATCTCACTATCTTTCGGGTGAACTCCTCGGCCAAATGACTCACCCGCCACGTTTCTTAAATAGGGATGAAACGTGCGGTCTTTGTCAGCCGATCCACTACCACCCATATCGTGTCAAAGCTCATACTTGGTCTCAAACCGGTAATGAAATCCATGGATCTGTCCTCCCACTTCCACTGCGGAACGGGCAGTGGGTGAAGCTCTCTTCCGTGTCTCTGGTGCTCGATCTTGACCTGTTGGTAGGTCGCGCATCGGGCCACATATCTAGCTACAAAGGTCTTGAGTCTGCCCAACCAATAAGATCTCTTAATATCCAGGTACATCTTACTCGTGTTTGGATGCACCGAGTAAGGTGTAGAATGTGCCTCATGCAAAATCCACTCTCTCAACTATTGGTCTGACGGTACACAAATACGTCTTTGGCATCTTAATAACCCGTATGCTCCTGTGATAACTGCGGTTCCTCTCCTCGGGACATCCTGTCCAGGATCCTCATCAAAATGGGACATGCCTTCTGGTTCTATCGGATCTCTCCGGACAGGTCAGGTAATACCTCTAACTCGGACAAATGACAGTCGTTATCCGGAAACTGGATATGCAACTCCAACTCTATCAAATTCCTCTACAATTGTGGTTGAATCATAAGTCGAGCTATAACCTCCTCTCGAGGTGTCCTCCTACTCAAAGCATCGGCGACTACGTTCACCTTTCCTGGATGGCATAAAATCTCCAAATCAAAGTCCTTAATCAGCTCTAACCATTTCCTTTGGCGGTTATTCAACTCCCGCTGAGTGAATATATACTTCAAACTCTTATGGTCTGTGTAGATCTGGCACATGGCCCCGTACAAGTAATGTCGTTAGATCTTCAAGGCATGAATCACTGCCGCTAGCTCAAGATCATGGGTAGGGTAATTCTCCTCGTACGGATTCAACTGCCGAGAAGCATACGCAATAACCCTACCCCTCTACATCAAAACGCACCCCATGCCTAGCTTGGAGAGGTCACTATATATTACAAAATCCTCTATGCCCCCAGGCTTGGCTAGAACGGGAGCTGAGGTCAACCTACTCTTTAGCTCCTCGAAGTTGCGCTGAGAAGGCTTAGACTAGACGAACCTGGTAGACTTCCTCTGCAAGGAAGTAAGCGACCGTGCAATCACGGATAAACGCTTAACACACCGGCAGTAGTATCCCATTAAGCCCAAAAAATTGTGCACCTCCTTGACCGTCGTAGGAGGCGGCCATGAAGAAACGGACTCTATCTTCTCCGGGTCAACCATGACACCCTCGGCGGAAACTATATGACCTAGGAATGCTACCTCGGACATCCAGAACTCGCACTTAGAGAGCATAGTGTAAAGCTCTCTATCCTGAAGGACTCAGAGTACCGTCCTCAGATGTCCCGCATGCTCCTCCCTACTCCGTGAGTAAACCAAGATGTCGTCTATAAACACTACCACGAACTGGTCCAAGAAGTCGATGAAGATGCCGTTCATCAACTTCATGAACACGGCGGGTGCATTCGTGAGCCCGAATGACATCACGACAAACTCAGAATGGTCGTATCTCGTCCTGAATTCCGTTTTTGGCACATCCACCTCTCTCACCCTCAGCTGGTGATATCCCGACCTCAAATCAATACATGAAAACACAAAGGCTCCATGTAATTGGTCTAGCAAATCATCAATGCGTGGTAACGGGTACTTGTTCTTGATGGTGACTTTGTTCAACTCCCGGTAATCAATGCATAGCCTCAAAGATCTGTCCTTCTTCCCGACGAAGAGGACTGGTGCACCCCAAGGGGAAATGCTCAGACGTATGAAACCCCTCTTGGCTAAATCCTCGAGCTGCTTCTCCAGCTCCAGCATCTCTATCGGTGCCATGCGGTATGGAGCCTTTGAGATCGGCCTCGTGCTGGACTCCAACTCAATAGCAAAACCAACGCTCCTCTGCGGTGGTAATTTGGGTGGGTCCCTGAAAACGTCCTCAAACTCAGATGCCACGGGAATCTCCTCCAGTGATGGTCCCGTTTAATCCTTCATGGCATAGCACCAGAAGGCCTTACATCCTTGCCTGACAAGTCTCGTGGCTCAAACCGCGCTAATGATTATACCGGCCTTTTCGAGGTCCCAACCTCGGAAATCACCTCGTGTCCTGTCTTTGTGGTGACCATCACGGTGGCTGATGTCCAAAACGGCTCAGTGACAGTCCATCCATTCCATCCCTAGGATGACTTCTCATGCACCAAGTGCATGACATAGAAGTCGGCTAACCGATCACGGTTTACCAAACGAATGGGAAAATCGTGTACCTCTCGGGTACCACCAATCCTACCCCCATCGGGTAACCCTATAATGAAGGGTCTCCCCTCTACCGTAACTAAGGACAACCTAGCTACACAGTTATTGGATATAAAAGAGTGCGTAGGACCCATATCAAATAATGCTCGGACCGGAAAACTGTGAATCTGAATAGTACATGTGGCTGCAAACACCGTTGGCTCAATGACACTCCTCAACTCAAATACTTTAGCATGTGAGCATTTGGTCTCTGGGGTGCCTCCACCACAACCTCTACATCAGCCCTGTCCCTGGACTGATCCTTGTGTGCCACTGTGCCAGTTTGACCCCGACCCCTCTCCTGAAAACTGAGGCGGCCTATGTCCCCCACCTGCCCCGCTAGCAGGTGAAGAACCTTGTTGTGACTGTGCCTTGCCTTGACGGCAAAAAGCGGCTCGGTGACCCACCTGAACACAAGTGAAACAAGCCACGGGTGGCTTCCTATATGTATTCCTCATGTGTCCGTACTCCTCACAACTTTAGCACTGACGTCCCCCCTCTGATGCCTGCCTCGATGGCAAGGGACCGGAACGTCCCCGAGTCTAGCTACGTCCCTGCTTTGCGGCTCTTGCCCCTGAACTAGATGGTATTGTCCTTTGCCTCTTGTCCGGCCCTCCAGACTATGCTACTCTCCTAGACTCTAGTCAGTCTCTCTCATAGGCCAAAGCTCAGTCCTGGTACTCTGTCGAGGAGTCACAACGGAATCCCGTCAAGGTATGCACGGGTGGACTCCCTCAATCTCCTAGAAAAGAGATAGACATGTTGGTCCGTTGGAGGTACGGCGGGGCCCAACAAAGCTAACTCTGCCCAAAATCGCCTAATAGCCTTGATGACCGGGACGTACTCAAATCCCACCTCCAAGAAGTCCTGGACCCTATCACTCCTCAGTGAATCCATGCAAATTATCTCCCTAACGAGGCTCAGCAGCTGATCCATCCTGGTCACATCTACTCTAGTTGTCCTTCACCAATACTAGGCCTGCTCCCGGAATAACGTTTGGACTATCTCCACATGCCTCTCCTCTTGGCAACATAACGCCTCTAATACCGACTCCACATGCCAAACCCCGTGCTCAAACTCTAACCCTACCTTCCCGTCTAAGTAGGGTACATGTTGTTGGTTGAAAGCCTTCAACCATGAATTAGGTCTCGAAAACCTCAGCTCGTCTCTCACTCTAACAACATCAACAACTGACTCGGGTGCAACTATCGCCGGTGCGACTATCTCTGGTGCAACCTTGACCTGAGTCACCCTCTGTGAGACCTCAGTTGATTTCGCAGGTGCAGGTGTAGGTACCGGTGGTGTGGGAGGTGGTGCTTCTGTCCTAAACGCCTCCTCTACCCTCTGAACGAAGTCTGTGAACATGGAAGCCCCAATAGATGCTCCCCTGGTCCTAGTATATGGAGAACTCTGTGCCCCGGACCTCACAATTGTCCTATCCCTAGCCTCGGGAATGACGCTCTCTGCCACGTCCTCCACGGGAACCTCAACTGCTTACGAATCCACAATTGGTGGGTCCGCAATGGGGATACGTCACCGGCCTCTCGCTCCTGGCGGTCTCCCTACTCGTCCCCATCTTTGAACTTTAGGAGGAAGACGGGGTCTACCCCTAGCCGGTCCTACATATGCGGTAGCTATTGTACGTGTCATCTGATATCGTATGACGTTTATTGGTATTTGAATATATATATATATATATATATATATATATATATATATATATATATATATATATATATATATATATGATAGTTTACGATCTCGGTATGGTAAAAACTGAAAACACATAAAGACGAGCATGATCCAAATATACAACCAAGGCATTCAAGCCCAAAACAACCTAAGGCCACACACATAACTATGTACATAAAAATCCAAAAACATCCTGAGGTTATATATATATATATAAATATAAATATATCAAATCCAGAAATCTACGTCGCCGATGTCCGCGGAAGGAGTGGTGGTACCGTATATTCTAACCCAAACCCAACTCATGCACATGATTTTGAAAACAAAAAGTGAGAGCCCGTGTGGGTTCTGTTTATTCCTCATTCGGCCTTTATAAGATTGTGAGTGCCATTGTTGTCAACCTAGGGCTCTGATAACATATTGTAACACCCCGAATCCGCGGGACTCGGAATGCTACGGGTAAGACCTCACAATGGGTGCCGGCCCTTAACTTGACAACAATTTCACCGGACCTTTCCAGCAAGGCACAAATAAAGGCAAAACTCAAAACATTTATAATATATGCGTAGGAAATTGAAAATAAAGGTACAACTTGAAAACTCAGCCGAGTCCAAAAACGACACAACATCAATACAACAATCTGAAAACGTACATCATAAACTATAATCCAACATCAACGAAATAACCAAAAATGTCCCCGTCCTATAATGTACGGAGACCCCGGCTATCCACTCCTCCACCTCACTCGGCGGCGTCCCTAACCTGCAAGGCATCTACACAATCGGTTTTAAACCGTTAACTAATATTCGAAGCATTATAATCAAGGTGTAAGGCACAAACACACGGAAATCATCATAAAATACTCCAAGACACACAAATCCGGTTTATTATCTTTTTATTATTAAGTCATATCCCGTTCTAATTCAACTTAGATTTGTGACACAAGACTCACCGTGATCTCGCCTCGGTCCCTACTTACCGGCAAGGAATGGTACTGATGCACCCAACCGTCTACCCGTACGGGCTAGTCGCCGAGAACCTCCTAGCCCTCACAAGAGGTAGGCACTGATATCACCGCCCGTTATCATACACTTGGGCCAATAATATATAAAGTCGGTGGTCCTATTACCGGTTTAGTTGTTTATAACATAAACAATAACACACACCACCAAACACGCATGAATGCTAATACGTAGTATACGAGCTAAGTAAGTCCGGAGACTTACCTCGCCTCAACACTCAACTCACAACACTAGCTTCCCTTGGGAAGAAGCCCACAACCTGCACACAAGAATATACGTATCAACACATGCTCACGCTCAAGAAGTCTTAGACTTTACTTAAGTGACATATGCAAGATCACCTAACCCTCATGCTAGGAACGCATCCTAGAAACCAAGATACTCACCATACTCTCAACACATGATAGCAACTCAAAATAGTCCACTACCTTACAGGATTATAAGCCGCAACTAAAGAGGAACATACTATTCTAGGAAGTCCAACATGCTCAACATACTCAAATCCATCAACTACATTGAGCCTTACGGGCTCCTAGGTTCTCGACCACTAGATGGCATTCTCAACTACCCTAGGTCCATCCTAGGCATGCTACTATCGAGATATAACCTTAAAAATTAGGAAGGAACGAAGAGAAAGGGAGAAGACGAGCCTACTATCGAAGAAACGCAGCCGCAAAGTCAAGTTGGCGCCCTTGCGAAGCCTTGTCACCACCCCTACGCCGCCCCTGCGTCCTGGCACCGCCCCTACGGTTGCGTGGGTCCTCCCCTACGCCTCTGATGATCCGCCCCCGCGGTCGAACAACAGAAGGTCGTCTTCGAGTGTGGATCTTGGGCTCCTATGTCCTCTTCTTCTTGCCGGGTCTTCTTCAAACACCAACCACTGATCGTATACTCCTCTCCACGACTTAAACGAGCTAAGAACACGTGCATGCAAAGGATTCAACAAGGTCTCCCTTCATAAGCTTCTCATAGAATGAATTATTGTCTATATTTCAAGCATGGTTTTGTTGTTTTCTCATCATAATTATGCGTGCATGTATACGCATTTGTAGCATTTATGTCATTATTCGGTTACTTTGCAAGAATCGAGGTCTACACCACGTTTTGTTGTATTTTTGGGGAATATGGCACGTTTTGGGTGGATATGGAGCATAAAGAGCTAAGGAAGCTATGGAGCAACATTAAGGAGCATTAGGAAGGACAAAGAGAAGGACAAAAACCAAGATGGAAGGATAAAAGAAAGATCCGGACGAAAATATGATTTCATGCACGTAGATCACTACTGATTTCGGATGGACACAACCATGCATCTCGAACGATATGGCCCACTGGGCCTGGATCGAGGTCGACGTCCGACAACCCAAGTAGATAAAATATATTTTTGACCTAAAATTCTTCTATAAGAATGGAAGGTGACGACTGGATTCAGCAGGCTGGACGCTCGAGATAGAGATGTCATAAGGATTTTTTGAAGGATTGAAGGAAAGGCAGATTGGAAGGAAGGATTGCTTAGGGTTTGAATAACCCTAGATTGTGAGTATTTCTTGGGAATTGCTAGTGAGTTGTCATCATCCCTTTTTGGAACACATCATTGATACTTTTGATTGAGTTGTTTGCTTTGATAATTGAGATACCTTTGTTGCTTGCTTTATTACCTTTTCTTGATATTTTTGATATAATTGATATTGCATTGATAATGATGATTGTTGGCTAAACACCCCTGGGATTCTAGGGTGATTAGTTGAAGGTTGTGGTACAGACGATGATAGAATAGACCTTTATCCAAGTGGACCCTGAAAGCTTGAGTTAACCCTAAACCGAAACCCATCTTGGGCTGTTCGTTGAGCATCTTGACCGAGATCGATATAGAACAGAACGAGATTTCACACTGTTGTGCCTATCTCGAGTTTAGGTTATAGTTTGCCAAATCCTATCATTGTTGCACCTTTCCTGGTTCATACACAAGCCTAGGATGAGACTTACCCGGTGATTCCTTTCCTTGTATACCGATGATGATGAGTGTTAGGTAATAAAGGTATATCCTTTATTAGGGTTTGAGTGTGCCTTCATCCTACCTTTGAAGAGTTAACCTGAGACTTACCCGGTGATAGTTAGTTATGTACCCTTAGGTGAGTGATGTTGGTTTGAGCGCCTTTACCTTTCCCTAGTTCCTTGAGACTTACCCGGTAATAGGAGCTTTGGTTTGGGAAAGTGGGTAGTGAGACTTACCCGGTGATCTATCCCATAGTTGCAACACCTTTCCATGTTATCCGAAGAGATCTTGAGTCGAAACCACAACTCGATACTATGATCTTTAGAATCTGCATTTCCCCATCTTGATTCATATTCTTGCTTTTTCTTTTGATCAATATTATTGCATGATTCTGAGATTTGATTGCTTTACTGTGATTGTTCTCACCGATTCCTGAGATCGACTCTGGAATATAAGCCCTTGTACGACAATTGAAGATCCAATCAAAACAATTTCGGTAATCTTTATTCTCATGCTGAAAATGCTCTAACACCACCTTCTTCTTCTACTCAACTGAAGAGCCAAGAACAATCATCAAGCTCGAGCCAACCACCAAGTTCTAAGTTGGAAGCTATGATTGAAGCGCTGGTTGGAAAGATGGGTAGACTAGAGAGCACCGTTACTTCGATTTCTAAGGCACAAAAAGCCTTGGAAAATTAAGTGTTTAACAAGGCCGGAGAAGTTCCTAGAGATCAAGGGAAAATTCCAGAACGTACAAAGAACAACCCAAAAGGCCAAATCATGTCAATTACAACAAGGAGTGGCGTGAAGACTTCTGACCCACAACCTCGATCGAATGAAGTTGTGAAGCAAAACATTTCAACCGAGGTGAAATCTGGGGCGACCGAGGAGACCTCAACAGGGAGTCACCTCAGAAGAGACCTCAACCGAAATGCTTCTAGGTCAACCGAAACGAAGGAGAAAGAAGAAATTTACATACCTCCTCCTGCGTACAAGCCGCCACTACCATTTCCACAGTCTAGAGCGAGAACGCGTCTAGACAAGCACTTCGGTAAGTTTCTAGACCTCATTAGTAAGCTCCATGTTAACATACCATTCATTGATGCGATTCTGGGTATGCCCGCATACGGGAAGTTCTTGAAAGAAATCCTCTCTAACAAGAGGAAGCTGGAAGATATTGGTGAAGTAAAGATGTCCTCGAGGTCATCGGAACTCATCAAGATCATGATGGAGAAGATTCCGCCCAAACTAAGAGATCCGGGATCGTTCTGTATTCCCATTGGAGTTGGAAACGTCACATAAGATGCATTATGTGATTTAGGAGCAAGTGTGAGCATCATTCCACTTGCATTGTGTAAGACGGCTGGTCTAGGGATCCTAAACCAGTTAAGATGACACTTTACATGGCGGATCGATCAATCACTTAACCCGTAGGCGTGTTGGAAGACATTCCTATAAGACTAAGTAAATTCTATATTCCCATACACTTTGTGGTTTTCGATATTCTTGAGATTATCTAGTACCAATTATCCTTGGGTGACCAGTTTTTTGCAACATCCGGTTGCTATGTGGATTGCAAGAATGTCAAGTTGTCTTTCAACATTGGAGAAGAGCGGGTTGAATTCATACTGTCAGCCTTGATGGGAGGCCAAGGATTGGAAGAAGACATCTATGTCATCTATGATGAAGAGGAATCTCGAGAATTGGTTAGCTCGATCCTCACTAAAGATCCTCTTGAAAGATTTCTAAGCTTTAGTATCATAGAGAAAGGTGTAGATGTTTCATGTGATGTAGATATACATAACTTGGAGACCTTGGAGGAAGATCCGTCAGCTATGTTCGAGAAATTTGAAGAAGAACCGACTGACTACCTTGATAGGGAGCAAGTCATCTCGACCGAGGCAACCATTAGACTGGTGGAGGTGAAGGCAACAAGGACCCACCTCGGACCAGACCTCGGTAAAGATACATTTGGGGCAACCTAGGAGATCACAATAGGGACTCACCTCGGACCGGATCTCGGTTGAGGTGCATATGAAGCAAACAAAGTCGTCGATACGTCAACCACGACTAATGAAAACACTAGCTTGAATCCCTCCAAAATTCCACAAGATGTTACTAAAGACAAGGAACCTCCCACCTTGGAGCTCAAACCTCTCCCACAACACTTGAGGTATGCATATCTTGGTCCAAATTCATCTTATCCTATCATTGTCAGCGCTAACCTTACCAAAATTGAGTTGCCTAAATTGATGGATGTACTGAGAAAACATAGGATAGCTATTGGTTATACCGTTGATAATTTGGTTGGTATTAAACCATCCTTTTGTATGCATAAAATCTTGATGGAAAATAATCATAAACCTTCACGGGAACCTCAAAGACGGTTGAATCCGATCATGAAAGAGGTAGTGAAGAAGGAAGTACTTAAGTTGCTTGATGCATGAATTGTTTTCCCTATATCGGATAACAAATGGGTGAGCCCAGTACATGTCGTACCCACGAAGGGTGGGATGACCGTTGTTACCACAAGAACCGCGATGGGGTGGGGGATGTGCATTGACTATCGGAAGTTGAATGTAGCAACAAGGAAAGATCACTTCCCCCTCCCATTCATTGATCAAATGCTTGAAAGGTTAGCACAACACTTCCACTTCTGTTATTTTGATGGTTATAGTGGTTTCTTTCAGATCCCCATTCACCCGGACAATCAAGAGAAAACCACATTCACATGTCCATGGGGTACATTTGCCTATCGAAGGATGCCATTCGGATTGTGTAACGCTCCAGCCACTTTTCAACGTTGTATGATGGCTATTTTCTCCGAGTATATCGAAGAGATCATGGAGGTATTCATGGATGATTTCTCTATTTATGGCTCATCTTTTGATAATTGTTTAGCTAACCTCTCACTTGTATTGAAACGCTGTGAGGATTCTAATCTCGTTCTAAACTGGGAAAAATGTCACTTCATGGTTAGTGAGTGAATTGTGCTAGGACACCTCGTTTCAAACCGAGGTATAGAGGTCGATCGAGCCAAGATCGAGAACATAGAGAAACTTCGACCACCTTGTTCTGTTAAAGGTGTGCGGAGTTTTCTAGGACATGAAGGTTTTTACAGGAGGTTCATCAAAGACTTTTCTAAGATCTCTAAACCACTAACAAACTTGTTGAACAAAGATGTGGTTTTTGAGTTTTCGTAGTAATGTCTAGATGCTTTTCACAAGCTAAAGGAAACATTTATATCAGCTCCCATCATTCAACTTCCTGATTGGGACTTGCCCTTTGAAGTCATGTGTGACGCGAGTGATGTAGCGGTAGGAGCGGTTCTTGGACAGAAGAAAGATGGGCGAACCTACGCCATCTGCTACGCTAGCAAGACGCTGGATGAGGCTCAACTAAACTATGCCACCACCGAAAAAGAGCTCTTGGCGGTAGTCTACGCTTATGAAAAATTTTAATCTTATCTTGTAGGTGCGAAAGTCATTGTCTACACCGACCACATTACTATTCGATACTTTCTCACCAAGAAAGACGCAAAGCCGCGCCTCATTTGCTGGATTCTCCTACTTTAGGAATTTGACTTGGAAATCCGTGATAAGAAAGGATCCGAAAATTTTGTAGCGGATCACCTCAGCCGGCTATCTCCCATTGCTTTACAGGGAGACGACATGCCCATCGATGACTCCTTTCCCGATGAGAAACTTCAATGGATGGAGAAATTCCTACACCAAATTTCGGAAGGTAACAAACCTTGATATGCTGATATTGTTAATTATCTTGTTTGTCAGGAAATACCTCTCAGGCTATCATACGCACAAAGGAATAAATTCTTTAAAGATCTGCACCATTATTTGGGGAATGAACCTCTACTCTTTAAGAGAGTTCCGGATGGGATGCTACAGAGATGCATTCCGGAGGATGAGATGGAGAGTGTCATGAGGCATTGTCATTCATTACCATGTGGAGGACATGCTAGCGCTCACAAAACGTGCGCTAAGGTATTACTTTCCGGTTTCTTTTGGCCAACACTATTCAAGGATGTGCAAACGTTTGTTGCTTCTTGTCATGCATGCCAAAGAACAGGTAACTTGTCTAGACAAAACGAAATGCCACTCATCAACATTCAGGAAGTCGAGATCTTCGATGTTTGGGGAGTAGAATTTATGGGACCATTCCCATCTTCATGAGGGAATCTATACATCCCGCTAACAGTAGACTACGTGTCTAGATGGGTAGAGGCCATTGCTTCCCCCACCAATGACGTTGTTGGCCACTTAGCGTGCGTGCAATCAAGCTTTAAATTTATAAAACTAGAATAAAAGCAAGCGAACCCGCAGTGTACGGATCGATATAGTTAAGCAAGAATTCCAGAGTATCGAACATAGGGATTTGGGGGGTTAAATCCAGTTATAGATTATCAAGCAAGTAAATATATGAAGCTTTTCAAATTATTGGGGAAACAACAATCCTAAAGATCCAGGAATCCAGTTGTGGCAATCGATTCAAGATATACTAATGATATAAGGACAGAGTTGAGATATGAAAAGGTATGCTAATGTAAGATAATCGTACGGTGAAGTTCCAAAAACCTTATATGACTCACCTACAAGACACTCTCTATAAAGGTTGTTGAGGCTTCAGTATAGAAAGGTTCTAAAGGTAAGAATTAACGTCAAATACCCAAACTTGTAATCCAAGGATCAAGACTAACTAAACCGATTAAGGTTGTGACACTCACAATCGAGGTAGAGGTTGTTGAGGCTTCACTAGCACCTAGAAAAGGCAAGCCAAGACTAAGTTAAAGCAAATCTTTAACTTTGGATTAAAGTAAAAGCAAGTTCGTAACTTAGCACAAAATTACGGCTAGTTCTTGAGTTCCACGGCCGTGGAAGCTCAAGAACAGACCGTGGATTAGGGTTCGTCGGCGATTCTCTCTAACTCTCAGGATCCAATCTATTTACAAACGATCTATCATCATCTAAGCCACAAGTATCAACCCTTCACCTTAGAATTGTAAAGGTTTTTAGCCAACAATAGTCATATTAATATCAAATTCAAGAATTAAAAGATTGAAAGATGAAAACTTCCGAAAACCTTCAATAATCTTCAAATCAATCTCAAATTCATAATCAAGAACAATAATCGTCACTAGATTCGGAATAGAACAAACAAACACAAATCTTAGATAAGAAAGAAGAACGGGATGTCAATCCGTCTTCTAAATCAAACCTAAGCAAGAAGCGAAATCTCCTTGCGAACAATCTTCCGAATCTTCGATCTTCCGTCAATCCGGAAATCGCAATAGCAATGCGCCAAAAATTTCTCAAACAAATCTTCGCCAAACGCCAAATTAGGGCAATTCCAAGCGCAAGTGTATGTGTAAAGCGAGGTGACGGTATCTCTCTTCGTCCGTCCTTTTATAGTGTAAGATAAAATATCGGCCCAATTGCGTAGGAGATCGTGGCTTAAAGTATGGCGAAAAAGATCGCCAAGATCACGGTCGTGGAAGGGTTCCACGGCCGTAATTTAGAGCGTGGAAATCAACACGGTTTGAATCAACTTCTCCACGGCCGTAGAAGTTGCTGGAATGAACCACACTTCTCTTGCCATGGTTCCACGGCCGTGGACTTGAACGTGGAAATCAATACGGCCGTATTTTAGAGCGTGGTTTAGGGCTAGAACGTGATTCTTCCTTAGCCTCATGCATCCTTCAAGTTGGCACTCCCTTAGCTCCTAGGAATGCCCTCAATCCATGGACATTGCTCGATCAACTCCATCCTTGCTTAATTCCGTTCGGAATAGCTCTCAATTACCTATAATCAACATAAAGCTTGTGTAGATCTCTATATCGACATTATAGATAAACTAGCTCACAAATGCATCAATGCTCCATCAATGACTATCAATATGAATCAAATACACTTAGAAAACGTGCCTAAAATATCACAATATTTCATGCTAACAAATAACCCCATACTTGCCACTTGCTTGTCCCTAAGCAATGTCTTTCAAAAGCTTTAAAACAAGAGTTAGGATGAAATATGTGTACCTTCTCAAAGCAATACTTCTTTTTGGTGAATGTGACTTCTAAACAATAGATCATTCTCAAATCTTGCTTCAATTATTTATAAGACTTTCATACACTTAATCAAAGAGTAAAGAGTAAAGAAAATTCATGAATCAATCAAACTTCCATACAAACATCATAACCCTTAAACATTATCAAAATCAATCATAAGAAACTTCAATTTAGATCACCAAGTCATATAACATTCTTTTGATCTTAAGGACTTTCAAAGAAAAAGGTCTAGAATGTGGAAAGGGAAGGAAAACTTTAAGGAATGTGGTGCATGAATCCGGGAAAGTGGATAACTACTCTTTCTTCTTCTCTTGCGGTTTCCGCAACACTTTCAACTTAGAGCTTCGCTCTCTTCCTTTCATTTTTCGACTTTACTTTTGGAGTTATGGATAGAGGTGCACAAAAACCGAAGCCTAGGAGATTGGCTTTTCTCAATTTTTTATGAGATGCCTCAAACCCTTAGCACACATACCATAATCCGCTAGGAATATCGCTCAATCCGACTTTGGCAAGACACAAACACCCGGCTATGTGAATGGTGCCGAGTTACTCATCATCATGATTGACTTCCCCAAACCTACGATTTCTTTCTATTCCTTTGAATGCAAAGTATTGCTTTCATGACCCTCCCACATCATACATGCCTTTTTCAATCAACTCCTCCAAATTCCCGGATAGGTAAAGGAGGTCAATATTTCAATGAGGGGCTAAATGATCAAAGAAAGAAGAAAGAAAAATCGAATTGCCTTAATCATCTCAACAAGAAGCATAAGAACTTATAATGTGATTTCAACATCAATTCCTCAACATGATTTAGGTAATATTCATCACATTATGAAACTTGCAAAAGAGGTAAAATCAATTCATTCAATTCCTTTTCAATTCACTATTCGTTTATGCATGCAATTGTCACCAAACTCAATTCACAAGTAGCGATTATCATAGAAATCATCTCAATTCCTTAGAAGCACAAAATTTTCAAAATTTTTCAATTTTTATGGGTTTTTCAAACTCTTTTTCATGCAATGCAATAACGAAACGTGTAACAATATAATGAAATGCAAGATAGTCTCGAATAGAAGCAATCAGAGTGAGTAAGAGTTATTACAACTTTTAGTCACACCCCACCCCATACTTGGAACAAACATTGTCCCTAATGTTCAAATAGAAGAAAGAAAAGAAGAAAGAAAGAAAGAAAAAGAAAGAAAAGAAAAAGAAACTCACAAAGTGGCGGTGGAGCGGCTAAAACTGTCGGTCATGCATATCATCACTGCGATGGAGGTGAAGGTGGGAATGGAGAGAAGCTGGAGTCGTAGTGCCGCCCGAACTACTGGCGGTAGACGTCTCTCATCATGTGGTCGAGGTCGTCCATGCGTCCATCTCTAGCATCGGCTCGGATCTCCAATGCTCTTACTCTGTCAGAAAGGCTAGTAGCCCAATCTAGCATCTGCTCATACCATCCCGGAGCCTAGCTGTACCACCCTAGAGCGTCGGATGGTGCTGGTGGCTGCTGTGCGGACCATGGAGGTGGAGCTCCGTACCATGTAGGAGGTGTATCCATCCAAGTGGGTCTCTCACTCACGCTGGCGCGGCGAGAAGACGAACCTGAAGCTCTGGCTGGACGTGGAGAACGTCTAGGCACATCAGAAGCAATATCCGGTTGATCCGGAAACGTGCCAAACTCCTGCTCTGCTCCTCCTCCTCCCTCATACTGATCCCTCATCTCCTTCTCCTCAACTACGGGCGGTGGTGGGACATACGGAGGAGCTGCAATCCTGTTCGCATGCATAGCTGCGAACGTAGCCTTCCAATTATGGCGTCCAACCATAATGGAGTACTCCGGGAGCCACTCAATGCCCCCCCATCCTGCTCTCCCAAGGCATGGCTGCGTAAGACGGACCTCTATGGGTAGGGAAGATAAGGCCTCTAGTCATGAAGGCCTGGAGTCCTAGGGGTATAGTTGGTATGCGTGTGCATGCAGAAAAATCAACCCCCAACATCCTAGCAAGGTGGGTAACTATCCCACCATATCCAATGTTGCCCGCCCTCTTGTTCTTAAGCTTGCTCATGGTAGCAGCTAAGAGGGTGGCGCAGTCAGCAGGGCGCCCATACAGCATAGAGTACAACAAAAAGAGCTCATCCGTCTTGATCTTCTGAGGCGTCTCCGTCCTAGGGAAGAGACACTCAGAAAGAACACGGTGAGCAATCTTCAAGGCCAAGTGATACATCAACTTGGCCTTGGTATCAGCAGGTTGCCAGCGGTCCTCGCTGGCGTAAATCATAGCAACCTCCTCCTAAAAATCTTTGGCTTAAACGCCACTAGGAAAACGACCATTGAAGGTCTCTTGGAACCCAAAGAAGGCTCCAAACTCACGGATGGTAAAAACATAGTTTCTTTTCATAAGACGGAAGAAACAGTCCTGTCCACATGGCTGTGCTCAAACGACGTCACAACCTCTCTCGTTATCTCCTCATAAGCGTCCTCTTGGATAGCCGAGAAGACGATAAGACCAGCTCTATCCAAGAGCCAAGTAAGGTCATCTACTATGTTTAGAGGAACTAGATCCTCCAACCATAGATACCTAGGTCCGATAACTGCCCTCTTATGGATCCTCTCGAGTGCATCGAGATGATCCTCATGAATGGTCGGTACTCTAGGACTAGGAGGTGCGGGTGATGAAGGTGAGGATGGAGGTGAAGGGGAGGAAGGTGGTGGTGCTCTAGAGGATGAAGAGGAAGAGGGGTTACCCTTCCTCTTTTTGTTCTGCTCATTCTTCTTCTCCTTAATCCTCCCTGAAACTCTCCTAACAAAATCCATCACTGTTCAAAATCACGGTCTGTTCTTGGTATTTCCACGGCCGTGGAACTGACAGAGACCGTGATTCGTCTCGCTTTTTCTCCAAAATCCACAAACAGCACTCAAACTCAGCAATCAGGCAGCCCTAGTCTAATTCCTTCCAATTTCAATCAGTTCTCCTATAATTTTTAGCAAAAACGAACCCAAATTGACGAAGATAGAGAAGAGTGAAAAAAAACCTAGGTTTCGGATTTTAAAATCCGAATTGTGTGTTCCTTGGTGATTTACCGCTCGATTCGTTGCTTGGATCTCGTTGGTGGTCGAATTTGCTTCAATTTGGAACGAAGAATCGTTGAAAACGATTAACGAACGGAGATTTGAGGTGAAGGGCGTGGAATCGGTGAGAGAGGGTCGTGAAATTGGGTTTTTGGTGAGTTTTTGTGAAGAACGTGGTTTATATAGTGGCCGGCAAAATTTTCAAAAACCACGGTCTATCGGGGGGTTCCACGGCCGTGGAAATGTACGGAACCGTGGTTTTGGTGATTTTTCAAAGGCTTTTGGAAATTACGGTCACTGTAGCTGTCACGACCGTGGTTTACGCCGTGGAACTCTCTGTAATGCTCCAAAGTCCAAGTTTCATCACTTTTCTTCAAAATAACTCTTCCTCTTTCCTTTTCCACCGTTCCTTGGGTTGCCTCCCAAGAAGCGCTTTGTTTAAGGTCCGTAGCTAGACCATTCTCGCACTTATTCGAGTGCGGTAGGCGCGAACTCTTCAGCTTGGAGTTCCGGCGTATACTTCTTGAGTCGTTGACCGTTCACCTTAAAGCTTCCGCCCGCTTCACCCCATACTTCAACTGCACCATGGGGGAAAATACGCTTAATTAGAAAAGGTCCGGTCCAACGAGATTTAAGCTTACCTGGAAAGAGACGAAGCCTTGAATTGAAGAGGAGAACTTGATCTCCTTCTTTGAAGTCCTTTGGAATGATATGCTTATCATGCCAACGCTTTGCTCTCTCCTTATAGATCTTGGCGTTTTCATAAGTGTTCAAGCGGAGTTCTTCCAGCTCATTAAGGTCTAAGAGACGCTTCTCTCCCGCTTCCTTCATGCTGAAATTTAACCATTTGATAGCCCAAAACGCCTTATGCTCCAACTCTACCGGTAAGTGACAAGACTTCCCATACACAAGGTTGTATGGTGTGGTTCCTATGGGAGTCTTGTACGCAGTCCGGTATGCCCACAATGCGTCATCTAGCTTCAAAGATCAATCCTTCCTAGTCCTTGAAACCGTCTTCTCTAGGATTCCTTTGATCTCCCGATTTGTGATCTCAACTTGTCCACTTGTTTATGGATGATAAGGGGTGGCGATCTTGTGAGTAACCTCATACTTAGCTAGAAGAGCTTCAAAGCGCCGGGCAATGAAGTGAGAACCTCCATCACTAATGATAGTCCTTGGTGTCCTAAATCGTGGGAAGATGGTCTTGTTAAAGAACTTAACCACCACCATGGCATCATTGGTGGGAGAGGCAATCGCTTCCACCCATCTAGAAACGTAATCCACCGCCAAGAGTATGTATTGGTTTCCATAAGATGATGGAAACGGTCCCATAAAATCTACTCCCCAAACGTTGAAAATCTCCACCTCTTGGATGTTATTGAGAGGCATCTCATTCCTCCTAGAGATATTACCTGTTCTTTGACAAGCATCGCAGCAAGAAACAAAGGATTGCACATCTCTAAATAAAGTAGGCCAAAAGAATCCAGATTGCAATACCTTTGCGCTAGTCTTGTTCGAACTAGCGTGTCCTCCACAAGGTAGTGAATGACAATGGCGGATGACACTTTGCATCTCATCTTCCGGCACACATCGCCGAATGATGCCATCCGGACCTCTCTTAAAGAGGAGAGGTTCATCCCAAAGTATTCCCGAACATCCTTAAAGAACTTCTTTCTTTGTGTGTAGGATAATCCGGGCGGTATCTCCTGGCAAACCAAATAGTTAACGAAATCAGCAAACCATGGTTCGTTACCTTTGGAGATCACATCGATGCACTCCTCAATAATGTGTAGGTGTTTTTCCGGAAAGGAGTCATCTATGGGTAAGTGGTCGTCCTCTAGATGTGTTAGGCGACTCAAATGATCCGCAACAGAATTTTCTGAACCTTTCTTGTCGCGGATCTCTAGATCGAATTCTTGTAGGAGAAGAATCCATCTAATTAGCCTTGGCTTCGCATCCTTCTTTGCAAGGAGGTACCGGATCGCAGCATGGTCCGTGTAGACAATCACCTTTGCACCTACAAGATAAGAGCGAAACTTGTCAATAGCATAAACAATGGCTAAGAATTCTTTTTCCGTAGTGGCGTAGTTGAGTTGCGCTTCATCTAGCGTCTTGCTAGCATAGTATATGGCATGGGTTCGCCCTTCCTTTCGTTGTCCAAGAACAGCTCCTATAGCTACGTCACTAGCATCGCACATAACCTCAAAGGGAAGAGTCCAATCCGGAGGTTGGATAATAGGTGCTGAAATTAGAGCTTGCCGAATGGTGTTAAACGCATCCAAACATTCCTGCAAAAACTCAAAAACTGCATCCTTCATCAATAGATTAGTGAGTGGTTTTGATATTTTAGAGAAGTCTTTAATGAAACGTCTATAAAATCCAGCATGTCCTAGGAAACTTCTTATCCCTTTCACCGAAGTTGGGGGAGGAAGCTTTTCTATAGTCTCTATTTTCGCCTTATCCACCTCTATCCCTCTACTAGAGATTAGGTGTCCTAAAACAATTCCTTCCTTTACCATAAATTGACACTTCTCCCAATTAAGAACTAGATTAGTGTCTTCACATCTTTGTAAAACAAGAGCAAGGTTAGAAAGACAATTGTCAAAAGAGGAACCGTATACGGTGAAGTCATCCATGAAGACCTCCATGATTTCCTCAATGTATTCGGAGAAGATGGCCATCATGCACCTTTGAAAGGTGGCTGGGGCGTTGCAAAGCCCGAACGGCATTCTCCTATAAGCGAACGTACCCCATGGGCACGTGAATGTGGTCTTCTCCTGATCGTCCGGGTGTATCGGAATCTGAAAGAAACCACTATAACCGTCAAGATAGCAAAAGTGTGAATGTTGTGCTAACCTTTCAAGCATTTGATCGATAAAGGGTAGTGGGAAGTGATCCTTCCTCGTCGCGTTGTTAAGCTTGCGGTAGTCAATGCACATCCGCCATCCCATTACGGTTCGGGTAGGAATGAGTTCGTTATTCTTGTTGGTGATGACCGTCATTCCTCCCTTCTTTGGAACTACTTGAACCGGACTCACCCACTTACTATCGGAGATAGGATAGATGATACCTGCATCAAGAAGTTTAAGAATTTCCTTCTTGACAACCTCCTTCATAGTCGGATTCAACCGCATTTGAGGTTGTCTTGAAGTCCTAAAGTCTTCCTCCATTAATATTTTATGCATGCATAGGGAGGGTTTGATTCCTACTAAGTCTTCTATAGTATAACCTAAAGCTTTCCTATGTTTCCTAAGGACAACCATAAGTTTACTATGTTCATCTATGGTTAGATCGGAACTAACAATAACTGGATAAGTAGAGTTAGGTCCTAGAAAAGCGTACCTTAGATGAGTAGGAAGTGGCTTTAGTTCCATTGCTTTCGGAGCTACCAATGGTTCTTGAGGAGCATCCGATGCCTCCTTAGAAGTGTCTAAGGGTGTAGAAGGTGTGGAAGAAGAATCAAAAGAAGTTGAAGAAGTGGCTCGATCACCTTCTTCCACGGCCTGAATCACGGTTTCCGTACGTCTTCCACGGCCGTGGTTTAGGGCGTGGAAGGTGGTTACGGTTGCTCTGCCTTTTCCACGACCGTGTAACCCTCTGGAGTGGGACACGGTTTGGTTGGTGAAATCCACGGCCGTGGAATATAGTGTATGGCCGTGGATTCTCACGTTTTCTGCCTCGTCGTGGAGCATCTCAAATTCCACTTCACCCACTTCTTCTTGTGCTTCTAAGGCTTCAATTGCCTCATTGCACTCCTCTTCTTCCCCTACATTCGTTAGACTCATAGTAATAACCTTTTGCAAAGGATCTTTGAAGAGAATAGCACTTACCTCCTCTCTAGACAACCCTTCTTCATCTTGGATATTGAATATATCTTCATCAAAGATTGGCTCCTTTACTAGAGTGGAAAGAACGAACTCTACCTTCTCTTCTCCTATGTCAAAGGCGAGTCTAGCATTCTTGCAATCGACTATGCAGCCGGAAGTTGCAAGAAACGGTCTTCCGAGTATGATCGGGACCGGACTATCTGCAAGAATGTCAAGCACAACAAAATCAATGCGAACAAAGAATTTACCTAGCTTGACTGGGACGTCTTCTACAATACCGACGGGGCGAGTGATGGATCGATCCGCCATGTACAACGTCATCTTCACCGGTTTAGGGTCGCCTAAACCGATCTTCCTACATAATGCAAGTGGTATGATGCTCACACTTGCTCCCAAGTCACATAACGCATCATATGTGACATCTCCCACTCCTATAGGAATGCAAAACGACCCCGGATACTTTAGCTTGGGGGGTATTTTCGCCTTCATGGTCTTGATGAGATCCGAAGAATCCGAACTCATCTTAACCTCACCGAAATCTTCTAGCTTCCTCTTGTTGGAGAGGAGCTCCTTCAAGAACTTGCCATAAGCCGGTATACCTACAATAGCATCAATAAAGGGTATATTAATATGCAGCTTGCTCATGAGTTCTATAAACTTACCAAATTGTTTATCTAGACGTGCTCTCGCTCTAGATTGAGGGAATGGTAGGGGAGGTTTGTAAGCCGGAGGAGGAACGTAGACATCTTCCTTATCCTTCCCCTGCTCTTTGTCTTTCTCTACGGGTACTTCAACAAACTTAGGCTGCGGATCGGTGGTAGTCACTCCGCTCCTAGTTGTGATTGCCATCACCCTCCCCTTAGGGTTGTCCTCCGTCTTTCCTGGAAGTTTCCCTTGATTCCTAGGAACTTCCTCCGCATGGATGAACATTTGGTTTTCTAAAACCTTTTGGGCTTTATCAACCTTAGAAATTTGATCATCAACCTTAATGATGCGGTTCTCCAAACCTTGAAGCTTTCCCAAAATCGTTTCCAACATGGGATCGGGCTTCTCCTTCCCCGAAGTGTTTCCTCCATTAGATGTTTGCCCCTGGCTTTTCAAAGGAGTAGAGGAAGAGGAAGGTGGAGTTAGTGAATTCGAATTGGTAGGATAAGAGTCCGGAATTTTGTTGATTGGAGCGCCAATTGTTGTTATTTGAACCCCTATTGTTGTTCCAATTGTTGTTCCGGTTGTTGTTGTTGCCATTCCAATTATTCCGGTTGTTGTTCCGGTTATTGTTGTTGCGGTTGGTATTCTCACCACCGTTGTTGTTGTTGTTGCCCAAGTAGCCAACATCTTTCTCTTGTTGCTTTGGGAAGTTGGTCTTGATAGCCTCCTTCAACTCTTTGATCTCATTGTTGAGGGAGAAAATCTGATTTGGAGCTTCATGTGTGAGCTTTGCTCCTTGCTCCACACGATTCCCTTCAACTTTCCGGTGGGAATACTTTTCTATGACCCTTGCTTGCTTCTCAATGAAGTCCCAAGCGTCATCTTCTCTCATGTCCATGAATGTACCACATGAGAGGGATTGGAGCTTGAATTGTGTCTCCACATCCAGCCCCTTGTAGTAAATCTCCAGCAATGCAAGCTTGGATATGCCATGATGAGGGCAATCCAATAACAAGTCCTGAAACCTTTCCCAAGATTGAAACAAACTTTCGTTAGATCTCATGGAAAATGCATTAATCTTACCTCTAAGTTCCGCCGTTTTGGATGGCGGAAAGAACTTAGTGAGGAACTCCGCGGAAAGGTCTTCCCATGTGTCTAGCTTCCCACTAGGAAGAGCTTGGTACCAAGACAATTCTTTCCCCTTCAAGGAGAAGAAGAAAGGCTTGAGCTTATAGTTGTTGGTAGTTGCGTTCTTCGGCCTCATTGTCTTCATCATACACTCAAAGTTTTGCAAGTGTTGGTGTGGAGATTCAGCGCTTGTCCCGCCAAATTGGTTTTGGCGAACAAGAGTAATAACTTGAGGGTTGAAGCTAAACCCTTGTACATCATCAGCATCAAAGTTCACACCTAAACGGCGTGGTTGCTGCGTTGGATCCATCCTTTGGCCAAGAGTTCTTGGCTCCGTATCCACACGTTCGATCCTTGCATTCCTAGGTGGAACACGGCGATTAGCAGCTGCCCGTGGATGGAATGGATTCACATTGATCGTAGGATCAATTTCCTCTAGCGGTGGCATGGAGGAATCGCTATCATCAGCGGATGAATGACCCCTATTCGACCTTAAGGATCTCCTTGAAGATTTCTTGCTCCCCTTATTCTTAAGGTTGCTTAGTTCTTGATAGCATGAATTATAGTCTATATTTTGGGGTTTGTTTGGACGTTTTATCTTTCATAATCTGCATGTTTGTATGTATATTATGTGATTTTACTACCATTTCATCTACCTTTGCGAGAATCGAGGTCTACACCTAGTTTTGTTGTAATCGTAGGTAAAATAGCACGTTTCGCATCAAAAAGGAGCAAAAGGAGTCATGAGTCATTTGGAGCTACATCCAGGGAGCATAGCCATGGATTAAAGATTTACTTTGGACCAGTTTTGAGAGATTTCACATTCAGTTGTGACTCACCTCGGTTGACCAGAGATTCATCTCGACCGAGGTGATCCAGAGACGCCGACTCGACCGAGGCGAACACCTAGGACGCGGCGAGAATATTTTATTCTTGGCTGAGATCTTTTAAAATTGGAAAGTGATCTTATATTTTTGGGCTTGGCCCCTGGAAGGAAGGAGATATGCAGAATCATATATTTTACCTATATTTATGGGAAAATATCTTTCTAAGATTTATTATCTTTGGAGGGTTATTTTCCTATAAAAAGGGTTGGATTTCCACAAATCCGAGACCCCGCATACAGCCCGCTTACACCGAAAAAGCACGCAGCAGCAGCAGCCTACTCCAGTTGGGAGAGATTCGAAGAACCTTTTTGAAGGTTGAAGGAAGATTGAAGTCTATAGCTTTTATAGCTTTTTGGAGGGTTTTTGTAAGATTGTCTTCAATTCCCTCACTTGTTGTCTTGTCTTGTTGGATTGCTATCCAATGAACGCTTTGTTCTGATATTTGATTCAGTTATTGAAGTCTTTTTCATTAAATTCTTCTTGTTCAAATATTCACCTTCTTCCCATATATTTAATACTTTCATAATGATGATGAGTGGCTAATTTCCTTGTTTGATTCTAGGGTGATTGGCTGAAGGTTGTGGAAAAACAATGATAGAATAATCTTAGATTCCAGTAGGATCCTGAAAGTTCGAGTCTTTATCCTTAACCCTAAGCATCTCGTTCAGTCGATGAACATCTCGGCCGGGGTGGAAACTGGCTGACCGAGGTGACTTATCTGATCCGTAACTGAGAGTTAAGTGTTAGAGTTTGCCAAATCCTATTCTTATTACACCTTTCTGGTTCAATGCAAGCTTAGGATGAGACTTACCCGGTAATTCCTTAGTTTGTATACCAACGATCATAAGTGTAGGTAATAAAGGTTTATCCTTTATTGGGGTTCGAGTGTGCTTCCATCCCATCTTTGTGAGTTAGCCTGAGACTTACCCGGTAAAGGTTGATTCTATTCCCTTAGATGGTGTGTTAGTTTGAGGTTATAGTTCTTTATCTTGATTCCTAGAGACTTACCCGGTAATAGGAGTTACGGTTTAGGATTAGTGGGTAGTGAGACTTACCCGGTGATCTATTCCACTTTAGTAACACCTTCCCCACGCAAAAATCTCAGCTTTGTCCGCTTATCTATAGATCTTGAGTTGGAACCACAACTAGATGCTTTAATCCCTAGAATTGCATGTTTGCTTTATTGACTTCTTATTCATCTTTGATTGTGTTAATTGCTCTTGTGGTTAGTATTCACGAAGCTTACCGTTATTGACTTTGTTTCACCGAGTCCCTGTGATCGACCCCTGGAATTTTCTTGCTTTTTACTACGATTGACCCGTACACTGCGGGTTCGCATCCTTGTTTTAAGCTTAAGTCTAGGGTTATAAATTTAAAGCTTGCACACACCGTTTGGAGCGAACAAGTTTTTGGCGCCGTTGCCGGGGACTTGGTCTAGACCGAGCCGGTTGCGGTTTGCTTTCGGGGCACTTGCCCCTGTTGCTACTAACTACTCTTTCTATGAGTTTTGTAGTTTTCAGGATTTCCGATGACTACATTTGATCCAGCATGGATAGCAAGACAAAGTGCTAGGGCGGACCATTATGAATACTTGGAGGAGAAGTACTCCTTCTATTGGTTCAACAATGAATGGGAAAGAGAAGAGGCCATTGATGAGGAGCTTGCGATATGGGATAAGCTGAATATCCCTAGAAACACTTATGAGAAACCTCTTGAAGATTCTCTTGAATCAAGATTAGAGAAGTTGATGAAGAAGGTGGAGGAGCTCAAGGAATGCACCCTGTCCTATGCTAAGCCGGAAGAGGAGCATAAGGAAGTGCTGCAAGTTTCAAGCATTCCTCTAACCAAACCAGAAGTTTCTCCTGAAGCTTTTGAGGGAGAAGAAGATGTGGAAGATTTCGATCTAACTGTTGAGACCTCGGTCGAAGTGGAAGAGATCTCGGCCGAGATGGAAGAATCTACAAAACTGGAAGCAGAAGATGCAGAGAACCTTGGTCAAATTACTGAGATTGTGACCAAGGTGGAAGAAAGATCAACCGAGTTGAGAGAGATTTCATGTGTTGGTTATCAACCTAACATGAAACCTGATCCGAGCTTTGGAGAACTTTACAAGGTAAGTTCTCTTACTCCATTCGAATTCCCTATTAAAATTTCTGAATTTTTCAGGAATGCACCGGAGAGTTGGAGGTCTCTTCCGAAAGAACCTCCTAAGATCAAGATGAAACCTCCCTTGAAATTGTTGGAAGAAGATGCTCCTTGGATTATAAGGAGTGAAGTTAACAAGCGCTTCACCGCTAAGGTGATGAAGTGTTTTTTTTTCAAGTATGGGGTCCCTCGCATACTAAGGACCTTGTACCATCCCCAAACTAGAGATGGGGAAGCTACTAGGATTCTCGAGAAGTTCTTTTCTCGATCAAGGAAAGGATGGGACGCAAGGCTAGATTATGTCCCATTGAAGTGCAGGAAGGCTAGAAGGATTCCGGTGAGAATCAAACCGTACAAGCTTGTACGTGGGAGATCTTACCATTTGCCGGTGAAATTAGGAACTGGAACCTTTTTGGAAGAATTTTATGATGGATGTGATGAGCACTCCATGGTGTTCAAGGTACATTGAGTAATTCTATGGAGAATGGTCCAACTAGCGACCTTAAACCAAGCGCTTCTTGGGAGGCAACCCAAGGTATTGCTTTCTTTTCCCGTTTTCTAGTCTAGCTTAGATAGTTTTTGTTTTTTGCTTTGCTTTGCTTTTTTTTTGGCGTTCTGGACAGACAACAGGGAATATCTAAGGAAGGAGCATAACTGGAAGGACAGAAGTTCGAGATTTTGAGAAGACAGAAGCATCTCGGTCACTGTCAGAGCACCTCGACCGAGTTGATTCTTGAGCAACCGAGGCGACTAGGGTTTTCTGCAGAACCACCTCGGTCCATACCACCTCGGTCCAGTCGAGACCATCTCGACCGAGGTGACAACAGATCCAGGAACAGTATAAAATGGGGAAAAATTTATTTTTCACTTTTTACCTTACCCAACTCGACCGCGGCGCCCTTCCCACCTCGCCTTCTCAGAACTTGCTCATTTTCGAAGATTTCCGCTTCTAAACTGAGATTGAAGGGTAGAGGAACCGATTGCAACAACAGATCTGCAAAGAAATCGAACGAATCGACCGAAACGAGGTAAAAACAGTCGAAACCCTAACTCGTTCATTCGCTTCGATTTGGGCTTTGGTTGCCCCTGATTCTGCTGAGAAAAGGCTTAAGTACCCCTTAGGAAGCAATTGTAGTGATTTTTGGGGGAAAAGAACTGAATTTCTGAGAATTGGAATCGTAACTGCTGCGCCTCGGTCCGGTCGAACTGCATCTCGACCGAGGTGATTTCTGAGTCTTGTCAGTGACCGAGGTGTTCTGACAGTGTTGAGTGAAAATGAGTTCCGATCGTCGCCTAGCCCTCAGAGACAGATCCTCACCCTCCACTTCTTCCTCTTCTTCCCGTCCTTACCGCCCGGTTATCCACGAGAGATGCCGGGTAGACTATGAGCGCATAGCTAGCCGTCCAGTTATCGCACCACGTTTTCTGGACGTGTCAGCTTTCGATTGCCTAGGGCTAGATGCTGACCTTAGGAGGATGATTGCCACTGTAGGGCTGGATCAGTTTACTGAGATCCGAGCCCCAGCTTATTTGGAGCCGACCTTAGAGTTTGTTAGCTCCTTCTCCTACCTCCCTACAGACCGGTCTGTGAAGTACCGGTTGATGAACCGGAACTTCTTAGTTCCTTTAGAGATTTGGAGAGAGATTTTCGGCTTTTCTGAGCCCACCGCCACCGACTTCCCCTCCCGATCCGTAGCTAGGGAGTTCTTGGGGCAGATTGCCCATATTACCGAGCATGCAGACAGATGGCGCCCTGGAGATTCCAGGGAGAAGGTCATCTTCCACCCGGCCTTCAGATTAGCCCATAGGATATTCAGCGAGACACTTCTGGCGCGTACTGAGACGCCCCAGAAGATCCGACAGGGCGAGCTCTTCAGCCTCTACTGTATGGTCACAGGGGGTTTCCCAGACTTTGGCTTGATCTTGGCAGAGGACCTGCACAGGATCAAGGCCAAGGCGAAGGGAGAGATTTGCTGCGGAGGTCTAGTCACCCATATTGTTGCTTATCACGGGATGGACCTCAGTGTATGTACGATGGTGGCGGCTCCGAAGCCGCTTGGATTACAGGAGATGATCACACGGAGGATTTTGGTTCCCCGTGGTTTGACCACTCCATATGTTGCTATGCCTTGGGAGCGGACTGCACCACAGGGGATCCGCTGGTCTGCTCAGTTCACAGTTTTCGATCCGCATTACTGGCAGACAGCTTGGGCTCCACTGATGGAGGATCATAGAGAGGAAGCAACTGCCCCGGCTGAGGAGGAGGAGGATGACGACGACGAGGAGACGGTAGATGAGAGAGATGGTGGAGTCCCGATGGATACAGGGACGGATACTGCAGGGACGAGCGCACCACCGATCATAGATTTGGATGATGAGGAGGATACTGAGCCTGCACCTGCTTCACCTCCTGCTAGATCTGCTAGGCGTCGGACACGCCGTCATAGAGACACTGAGGCTCATCGTCGGATCGATGATCTGACAGATCAGATGATAGATTCTTATGCTGCCCTTACTGTGGACATGCATGAGAGATTTGCCGCCCAGCACCGACACCTTGACAGCTGGACTCAGCAGATGTTACAGGGGCAGCACTATCAGCGTAGGATGATGGAGCTACAGTTCCAGCAGACTATGGGCTATCCTTTCGATCCGACTCAGTATCCGTACGTACCACCACCACCACCGCCGGATCAGGATTACTGAGGAGCTGCAGGATTTTCTTATTATATTTTTTTATGCAGTTCAGCTATTTATCCGGTGAGTTCTCTCATTTTCAGACTTATATTTGACCCACTAGGACAGTGTGTCCCAAGTATGGGGTGTTTGTACTTATATGACTACTTGATGTATTTGACTACTTTTGATGTATTACATTTCATCGGATATTTTATTTATGCTTCACTTCTGCATTTATATGATTATCTGATATTACATGCATACCTACAGGTTATTTGATTGAGAAAAACGTCGAAACTGAAATAAAATTGGTTTTAAAAAAAAAAAAAATTTTGACCTCGACCGAGTCAGTCTTGGCCAAACGAGGCATTTCACCTCGGTTGAACCAAGAACACCTCGACCGAGGTGTGTTAACTGAGAGTTTTCGAAAATGATTTTTGTGTTACTTATCTGGATATGATCTCAGTGAAGATCTTGTTTACTGACTGGTTTTAAATTCTTTATGTGTTTGAAAGGTTTTATAATATGATTAAGTTGCTAAATGCTTTGTTTGAAATTATTAGCATGTTTAATACTTTGTTTTTATCCAAATTATGTTGAATTTGAAGGTTGACACCGCAGGTTAAGTTCTCTCACTTTCTTCTTGGAAAGACCAAGGCAATTCATTCTCTTCTTCTTCTTCTTCTTGATCATGCTTAGCCCCTCATATACATTTTGCCTCCCTTTACCTATCCGGGAATTTGGAAGCAAGCGAAGTGGTGAAAGCAAGTGGAGTTAAAATTGAGAAGTGGCTGGAAGTGAAGGTGTTAGAAAGCAATAATAGGTTTGGGGAAGTCAATCATGAAGATGAGTAACTCGGCACCATTCACATAGCCGGGTGTTTGTGTCTTGCCAAAGTCGGATTGAGCGATATTCCTAACGGGTCATGGTATGTGCATCAAGGGTTTGATGCATCTCGAGAAATTGATGATTGCAGATTTCCTAGGCTTCGGTTATTGTGCACCTCTGTCCATGCATCCCAAAAAGTAAAGTAAAAAAAAGAAAAAGTGTGAAATAAGCAAAGCTTATTGGTGGAAGATGTTGCAAGTCGAAGTGAAAGTGAAGTTCATCCTTTTCCCGGATTCTAGCACCACATTACCTTACACACATCCCTACCCTACACGTTTCTTGACTTTTCTTTTGGGAAGCCCTTGAGACCTTGAGCTTGTTGATTGACTTAGCGGTTTAAACTGGATTATACATGATTAATTTTTATAATTATGATTTATTATACATTCTATGATTTTATGCAAAGATGAACAACCTTCCTATATTTATAAAATGTTTTGAGCATATTGAGTTTTTAAATTCCATGAAGTATTCTCTTAGAGTGATCTATGATAGTTGCACACTATAAAATATTTTTGAAAGACTTTTTCATTGATTTTCATGACTTATAATCCATTCTATCTTGACTTCTATATGAGGAACTTGCTTGGGGACAAGCAAGGGCTAAGTATGGGGTATTTTGATAGCATGAATTATAGTCTATATTTTGGGGTTTGTTTGGACGTTTTATCTTTCATAATCTGCATGTTTGTATGTATATTATGTGATTTTACTACCATTTCATCTACCTTTGCGAGAATCGAGGTCTACACCTAGTTTTGTTGTAATCGTAGGTAAAATGGCACGTTTCGCATCAAAAAGGAGCAAAAGGAGTCATGAGTCATTTGGAGCTACATCCAGGGAGCATAGCCATGGATTAAAGATTTACTTTGGACTAGTTTTGAGAGATTTCACATTCAGTTGTGACTCACCTCGGTTGACCAGAGATTCATCTCGACCGAGGTGATCCAGAGACGCCGACTCGACCGAGGCGAACACCTAGGACGCGGCGAGAATATTTTATTCTTGGCTGAGATCTTTTAAAATTGGAAAGTGATCTTATATTTTTGGGCTTGGCCTCTGGAAGGAAGGAGATATGCAGAATCATATATTTTACCTATATTTATGGGAAAATATCTTTCTAAGATTTATTATCTTTGGAGGGTTATTTTCCTATAAAAAGGGTTGGATTTCCACAAATCCGAGACCCCGCATACAGCCCGCTTACACCGAAAAAGCACGCAGCAGCAGCAGCCTACTCCAGTTGGGAGAGATTCGAAGAACCTTTTTGAAGGTTGAATGAAGATTGAAGTCTATAGCTTTTATAGCTTTTTGGAGGGTTTTTGTAAGATTGTCTTCAATTCCCTCACTTGTTGTCTTGTCTTGTTGGATTGCTATCCAAGGAACGCTTTGTTCTGATATTTGATTCAGTTATTGAAGTCTTTTTCATTAAATTCTTCTTGTTCAAATATTCACCTTCTTCCCATATATTTAATACTTTCATAATGATGATGAGTGGCTAATTTCCTTGTGTGATTCTAGGGTGATTGGCTGAAGGTTGTGGAAAAACAATGATAGAATAATCTTAGATTCCAGTAGGATCCTGAAAGTTCGAGTCTTTATCCTTAACCCTAAGCATCTCGTTCAGTCGATGAACATCTCGGCCGGGGTGGAAACTGGCTGACCGAGGTGACTTATCTGATCCGTAACTGAGAGTTAAGTGTTAGAGTTTGCCAAATCCTATTCTTATTACACCTTTCTGGTTCAATGCAAGCTTAGGATGAGACTTACCCGGTAATTCCTTAGTTTGTATACCAACGATCATAAGTGTAGGTAATAAAGGTTTATCCTTTATTGGGGTTCGAGTGTGCTTCCATCCCATCTTTGTGAGTTAGCCTGAGACTTACCCGGTAAAGGTTGATTCTATTCCCTTAGATGGTGTGTTAGTTTGAGATTATAGTTCTTTATCTTGATTCCTAGAGACTTACCCGGTAATAGGAGTTACGGTTTAGGATTAGTGGGTAGTGAGACTTACCCGGTGATCTATTCCACTTTAGTAACACCTTCCCCACGCAAAAATCTCAGCTTTGTCCGCTTATCTATAGATCTTGAGTTGGAACCACAACTAGATGCTTTAATCCCTAGAATTGGATGTTTGCTTTATTGACTTCTTATTCATCTTTGATTGTGTTAATTGCTCTTGTGGTTAGTATTCACGAAGCTTACCGTTATTGACTTTGTATCACCGAGTCCCTGTGATCGACCCCTGGAATTTTCTTGCTTTTTACTACGATTGACCCGTACACTGCGGGTTCGCATCCTTGTTTTAAGCTTAAGTCTAGGGTTATAAATTTAAAGCTTGCACACACCGTTTGGAGCGAACAGTTCTATCCTCATGTGGAACATCATATCTTTTAGATCGTCAACTTGAGATTGATGACGATCCATTTCATCTCTACGTGTCCTCTCACTCCATAGGAGTTGAGCTTCTTTCTCCGCTAGCTCCGATTGAAGATCACGTTCGTTTCCTTCAGCCATCTTCTTTTCCTTACGCTTTTGCCTTAAAGTCCTCTCAAGCTCTTGATCAAGAGGCAAGAGGTCTCTGGTGTTCCTAGACCTGCGCATGCACTCAAAGAGATATCAAATAACAAGAGTAAAGCTCCCAAGCTTGACAATCGTATACCGAATTCGGCCTAAACCAAATCCCCGGCAACTGCGCCAAAAACTTGTTCGCCACTTAGCGTGCGTGCAATCAAGCTTTAAATTTATAAAACTAGAATAAAAGCAAGCGAACCCGCAGTGTACGGATCGATATAGTTAAGCAAGAATTCCAGAGTATCGAACACAGGGATTTGGGGGGTTAAATTCAGTTATAGATTATCAAGCAAGTAAATATATGCAGCTTTTCAAACTATTGGGGAAACAACAATCCTAAAGATCCAGGAATGCAGCTGTGGCAATCGATTCAAGATATACTAATGATATAAGGACAGAGTTGAGATATGCAAAGGTATGCTAATGTAAGGTAATCGTACGGTGAAGTTCCAAAAACCTTATATGACTCACCTACAAGACACTCTCTATAAAGGTTGTTGAGGCTTTAGTATAGAAAGGTTCTAAAGGTAAGAATTAACGTCAAATACCCAAACTTGTAATCCAAGGATCAAGACTAACTAAACCGATTAAGGTTGTGACACTCACAATCGAGGTAGAGGTTGTTGAGGCTTCACTACCACCTAGAAAAGGCAAGCCAAGACTAAGTTAAAGCAAATCTTTAACTTTGGATTAAAGTAAAAGCAAGTTCGTAACTTAGCACAAAATTACGGCTAGTTCTTGAGTTCCACGGCCGTGGAAGCTCAAGAACAGACCGTGGATTAGGGTTTGTCGGCGATTCTCTCTAACTCTCAGGATCCAATCTGTTTACGAACGATCTATCATCATCTAAGCCACAACTATCAACCCTTCACCTTAGAATTGTAAAGGTTTTTAGCCAACAATAGTCATATTAATATCAAATTCAAGAATTAAAAGATTGAAAGATGAAAACTTCCGAAAACCTTCAATAATCTTCAAATCAATCTCAAATTCACAATCAAGAACAATAATCGTCACTAGATTCGGAATAGAACAAACAAACACAAATCTTAGATAAGAAGGAAGAATGGGATGTCAATCCGTCTTCTAAATCAAACCTAAGCAAGAAGCGAAATCTCCTTGCGAACAATCTTCTGAATCTTCGATCTTCCGTCAATCCGGAAATCGCAATAGCAGTGCGCCAAAAATTTCTCAAACAAATCTCCGCCAAACGCCAAATTAGGGCAATTCCAAGCGCAAGTGTATGTGTAAAGCGAGGTGACGGAATCTCTCTTCGTCCGTCCTTTTATAGTGTAAGATAAAATATCGGCCCGGCCCAATTGCGTAGGAGATCGTGGCTTAAAGTATGGCGAAAAAGATCGCCAAGATCACGGTCGTGGAAGGGTTCCACGGCCGTAATTTAGAGCGTCGAAATCAACACGGTTTGAATCAACTTCTCCACGGCCGTAGAAGTTGCTGGAATGAACCACGCTTCTCTTGCCATGGTTCCACGGCCGTGGACTTGAACGTGAAAATTAATACGGCCGTATTTTAGAGCGTGGTTTAGGGCTAGAACGTGATTCTTCCTTAGCCTCGTGCATCCTTCAAGTTGGCACTCCCTTAGCTCCTAGGAATGCCCTCAATCCATAGACATTGCTCGATCAACTCCATCCTTGCTCAATTCCGTTCGGAATAGCTCTCAATTACCTATAATCAACATAAAGCTTGTGTAGATCTCTATATCGACATTATAGACAAACTAGCTCACAAATGCATCAATGCTCCATCAATGACTATCAATATGAATCAAATACACTTAGAAAACGTGCCTAAAATATCACAATATTTCATGCTAACAGACGCCACCGTGGTCGTGAAGTTCTTCACCGGACGATATTCCCACGCTTTGGGACACCTAGAATGATCATAAGTAACGGTGGAAAGCATTTCACAGCCCGAAAGTTTGAAGCACTTATATCGAAGTATGGGGTAACCCATAAGGTAGCCACTCCCTATCACCCTCAAACTAAGGGACAAGTTGAAATTTAAAATAGAGAAATCAAGGGAATACTGGAGAGACCGTCTCTAGGATGAGGAAAGATTGGTCCATGAAGCTAAACGACGCTCTATGGGCATATAGGACAGCTTTCAAGACTCCAAAAAAGATGAGGGAAAACGAACAACTCCTAATCCACCAGCCTAGAAATCTTCTACGCAATCTCGCCCTTTGAATGAACCTTCAAAGGAATAAGGGAGCACTTCTAACTCTAATTTACGATTTAGAGATATTATATGCTGAAGAACCGAGTAGGGGATCAATAAATATATAAATACTCTAGAAGGGGGTTGAATAGAGTATGAGAACTTTTTGCAATATCGGATATCAAGGATTTAAAATGAATCTCAAGGCCTTGAAGTCGATCTCTGCGCTTAGTGACAAAACTGTTTCTTAAGGTTTTGAAATGGATCTCAAGCCTTGACTTCGAAACCTGCAGAAAGAGTTTAGTCACAATAAAACGCTATATAAAGTGCGGAATATAAAAGATCGACACGATGATAGGTTCACGAAGTTCAGCTCTAACAGCCTACGTCTTCGTCCTAGGGTTTCTCGACCCTAGGATCTAACTATCTATTATCTTCTCAAAGAGTCCTAGATACAACCTAGAAGAACTCCCCTTCTTTTCTCAATGTAGCCTCAATGCTACGATCTAGTCAACTCTATTCTAGCAATAATAGCCTAGTTACTTCCCAAAGTAATGTTCTTGAGTATAACACTAAAATGATATTCAAATGGAGCTCATGTGTTTATCTCACTCTATCAAATCAACTAAAGTATGCTCAAAGAGGAAGATAAACTTTTGAATCGATAAAAATGTTTTGTATTGTCGCTGGAAGGCTTCGTTACTTCATCTTCAATCGATATCTTCTTTTATAGTCTTATATGGAGGATCTTCTTCTAGCCATTGTCTTGCAGCCGTTGCAACGTTTTTCTTCCATAGAATCCGATGTTTGTTTGAGAGAGATCTTTTCATGTTGTTTGACAAGTAGTTGTTGCAAATAAGATCTTGTAGCTGAGATCTTCTCTTCAACGTCCTTCACTTGAAAGCTGTTGGATAACTTCAAGTGAATCTCCACCGCAATCTTCTCCTTAAAAAACTTATCCAGCCGAGATCTTCTCTTCATATCCGTTTAAGATCTTCTCTTCAACCGATCTCGAGATCTTCTCCTAAGAGGTTCTCTTTCATCGTCAGCCGAGATCTTCTCTTCAAATCTTCAGCCGAGATCTTCTTGGTTGGTTGATTTGTTATCTGTTTAAGATCTTCTCCTTTAGTTGTTGTAAGTCTGTTGTTTGTAATAAATCTCTTTTCCGAGATCGTCCCTTGTAATAGCATGCAAGACCTACACAACTTTAACAAACAAAACCAAGACAAGCAATCTAGAAATACATTTGATATTGTTAGTTTATATAACTGCTTTATATGTTAAGTCTTCCATCATTAAAATAAAAAATGAATATCAAAGATGGAGTTATCATATGCTTTAAATGTCAAGTTAGAGTCACTACAAGAGAGATTGTCCTAATAAAAGGGTGTTATTTTTATATCAACAAGGACAATATGAAAGTGAAGAAGAGCATGACAATGATCATACCCATCTTAATGCATTATATGAGCATGATAACACTAGTGAAAGCGATGAAGGTTGTGAATATGAACATGGAGAATCTTTAATTGCTAGAAGAACTTTGCATGCTAAGATAGCCTTATATGAGGATAATCAAAGGGAAAAACTTTTTCATACTAGATGTCTTGTTCAAGGAAAGGTGTGCAATATGATTATTGGTGCTGGTAGTTGTTGCAATATTGCTAGTGATGAACTGATCACTAAGTTTCAAATTACTATTTTCTATCATTCTAAGCCTTGCAAATTGCATTGGATGAATGATTGTGGAAGATTGGAAGTTAACAGACAAGCTAAGATTGCTTTCACCTTAGGGAAATATGAGGATAGTGTTGCATGTGATGTTGTGCCTATGCAAACATGTCATATCTTATTAGGGCGTTCATGGCAAGATAGAAGAGTCAAATATGACTGTTTTACTAACAAACATTTAGTTGCGTTTAATGGGCAAGCAATTACTCTTAAACCCATCATTCCTTTGCAGATTATAGAACATTATGACAAGAAAAAGGAGAAATGCAAGGAAAAGGAGCGAGAAACACCTTTCAGAGAAGAAATCTCGGGCAAAACAACAAAATCTTGCCCAAGATCTAAAGAATCTCGCCCCAACTCATAGAATACTCAGTTTAGTACAGAATCTCGGTCTTGAAGCAAAAATCTCGCCCGAGATTCCTTCTATTGAGCGTAATCGAGTACTTTTAGCATCCAAATGGCAATTTCTTGATGCTTTTGTTCCTTTGGATACTGTTTTGTTGAGCCTATGCAAGAGCCTTATGACTTTGAGTGATGAATTCAAGGCTACCTTACCTCAAAACATGCTACGGACGTTGGATGAGTATTGCGATGTATTTCAGGATGATATTCCTACAAGCCTTCCACCTTTTCGAGGCATTGAGCATCGAATTGATTTCATTCCAGGTTCTACACTTTCTAATCATCCAACATATAGGATGAGTTCTTAGGAAAGACAAAAGATTTAGGATCAAGTGCAAGAGCTTTCGAATAAAGGCTTTGTTCAAGAAAGCTTGAGTCCATGTACGGTTCCAGTTCTCTTGGTACCCAAGAAGGACAATACTTGGAGGATGTATGTTGATTGTAGAACAATCAATAACACTACTATCAAGTATCGTCATCCGATTGCTAGATTAGATGACATGCTAGATGAGCTTAGTAGAGCTACCTTATTCTCCAAGATTGATCTTAAGAGTGGCTATAATCAAATCCGGATGCGGGAGGGAGATTAATAGAATACGGTGTTTAAGACTAAGTTTGGTCTTTATGAGTGGTTGATTATGCCTTTTGGTTTGACTAACGCTCCTAGCACTTTTATGAGATTGATGAATCATGTCTTGCTCCACTTTATTGGAAAATTTGTGGTTGTCTACTTCAACGACATTCTCGTCTACAACAAATCACTTGAGGAACATGAAGATCATTTGAGGAAAGTACTAGGAACTCTTAGAATTGAATCTTTATATGCTAATATTAAGACATGTGAGTTTAGTACTGATCAAGTTATTTTCCTTGGTTTTGTAGTGAGTACAAGAGGTCTAGAGGTGGACAAGAAGAAGATTAAAGTCATCCAAGAATGGCCTACACCTACCGCAATCGATCATGTCCGATCTTTTCATGGTCTAGTAACATTTTATAGACATTTTGTAAAAGATTTTAGTACCATTGCAGCCCCCTCACGTCTCTCAAGAAAAAGCAAGTATAATTAGAGTAGGGAGAAGCTCAAGAGAAGACATTTCAGGAGTTGAAGAAGCAACTATACTTCTAGCACTTTCAAATTTCACTAAACCATTTCAGGTTGAGTGTAACGCATTAGGAATTGGCATTAGAGGAGTGCTCATGCAAGAAGGTAAGCCCCTTGCCTAATTTAGTGAAAAATTGAAAGGAGCATGCTTGAATTACTCGACCTAGAATAAGGAATTATATGCTTTATTTTGAGTCTTGAAGACATGGTAGCAATATCTTTGGCCTAATGAATTTAATCCTTAGAACCCATCATGAGTCTCTAAAGCATTTTAGGAGTCAAGATAAGTTGGATAGGACGCATGGTAAATGGATGGAGTTTATATCAAATTTTCCATACATTATCAAGTATAAGAAAGGAAAGGATAATCTTGTTGTTGATGCCCTTTCTAGGAGATATTCTTTGATCACTACTATGGATTCTAAGGTCTTAGGTTTCTGTTATATTAAGGATCTATACATAGATGACATTTATTTTGGTGATATTTATATGTATTTTAAATCTTGTCCATATTCCCAAAATCTCGCCCGAGATTCTGACCGAGATTTACCACTATTGTGTGATAAATTCTATATTTTCAAAGGTTGTTTGTTCCATGCAAATAAAGTATGTATCCCTAGATGTTCTCTCAGATTATTACTTGTTGAAGAAACTCATATGGGAGGTTTAATGGGACATTTTGGTAGATATAAGACTTATCAAATGCTGCATTCACACTTTTATTGGCGTCATATCCTTAAAGATGTTGAAATAATGCTTAAGAGATGCATTGTGTGTTTAAAAGCTATGTCTAATTAAAACCAAATGGTTTGTATACTCCGTTACCTAAACCTAATTCATCATGACTTGATATTAGAATAGACTTTGTTGTAGGATTACCTAGGACTAGGAAGGGTAGATATTCTATTTTTGTGGTTGTTGATCGTTTTTCTAAAATGGCTCACTTTATTGCTTGCCATAAGACCGATGATGCTTATAATGTGGCTAATTGTTCTTTAAGGAAATTGTTAGGTTGCATGGAGTACCTAGGACTATTGTGAGCGATAGAGATGTTAAATTCCTTAGTTTCATTTGAAAGACTCGTTGGGGAAAGCTAGGAACAAGGTTGTTATTTTCAACCTCTAGTCATCTTCAAGCGGATGGACAAACATAAGTCACTAATAGGACTTTAACCACTATTTTGAGGGCTGTTTTGAAGGACAATTTGAATTCTTGGGAGGATGTCTTACCACATATGAAATTTTCTTATAATCGTACCTTGCATTCATCTACTAATCTAACGCCTTTTGAGTGTGTCTATGGGTAGAATTATTTGACCTATTTTGATCTTATATCGTTGCCTATAGAGGAGGGAGTGGATTTTATTGCAGGAAAACATGTTGAGTTCATCAAGAAGTTGCATGAAAAGACACGCATAAGGCTGGAAAACAAGGGAAAAAGCATGGCATCCAAAGTGAATTGGAATCACAAGGAAGTGTTATTCAAACTAAGAAATCTAGTTTGGTTGCATCTAAGGAAAGAGCGATTTCCGGAGAAGAGGAAGTCTAAGTTGTCTCCAAGAGGAGATGGACCATTCCGTGTGAAGCGTAAGGTTGGCAACAACGCTTATGTCTTGGAGCTCCCAACTGAGTATGGAGTGAGCAAGACCTTCAATGTAGGAGACTTGAGTCCTTTTGAGTCTAAGGATGAGCATATTGGTGATTCGAGGACGAATCCTTTTCAAGAAGGGGAGTATGATGAGGGATCATCCCCAACACCACCTCAAGGACCAACTAATAGATCAATGTTTAAGGCATTGGAGGAGAAGATAGCCACCACATCATCTTTCAGTCCCACCATGGAAAAAGCTATCACTAGAGCAAGAGCAAATACTATCATGATAAAGCTGCTAGCTTATTGGCAACATGTGCACTTAAAGAGACTTCACTCCTATCTAGGTCTTCTTTAGTGACATTGTTAAATATTATGGAAGGACCATATAAGGACCAATATGATCAAGCAAGCATAGAAGATAGCTAGGACGAGGAAAGAGTTCTAGAGAAGAAATCTCGGCCATGAGGACCAAAATCTCACCCGAGATTTCTACAGACAGACCGAGATTTGGCTTATGCCGAGAGTTATAAGATTCATCCATGATCTTATTAGTTATAGATATCATTTATTATTTTAATACTTTAAGACTCTACAACATTCTAAAGGTACTTGATCACTTTTTATCCTCTCTTTTAGAACTATCTTTGAGTTAGATTTTTTATCTTTTGTAGAAGGATCTTCCCAATAAATAGACTTAGAAGGGGAGATTACTAGGGAGATTTGATTTAATTAATATTTTCACAATATTGTGTGAACTCGCTGCTTCGCTTACGAAGTTTGTGTTTTATTCATTCTTATTCAATCAAAAGAGAGAGAGCCTTTGATTGAATCGTTGTGAGTCCTTGCTAGGTTGTGCTTGTGTGTGTTAATCTTCTTAAAGGTTGGTGCTCCTGGTCAATTCTAGTCCCTCCTTGTGCTTGTCTTATTTAGAAGGCTTGTGTAAGGTTAAAGAAGGGAGGGTTAAGGTAAGCTCTTTGTTAAGGGATTTTGATGCATAATTGGTCAAGGTTTTTTTACGGGAATACCTTGGTTCGTATCTTCCTATATTTCCATCAATTTCATTCCATATATCAACTTTTTATCTATCCATTATCAATCCATCAAACTCACGTTCTTTTGGTTCGGAGTTACATAAATTTTGGCAACCCAGAATCTCGTCCGAGATTCGTGACCTAGATTCCTTCTTCGAGACAGTTCGTGTATTTTCAATCTAGATCAGGCAATTGCGGCTTCAACCCCACATCATTTCCCTTTCCATATTTCAGTATCTATCTTGACCTTTTAGAGTTTCACACATTTTAGACAATATTTATTATAGAAGTAAATCCTCCCATTGAAGAGAATACCTTACATGACTGAGGAACTAAAAGAAAAAATCCCTAGACCAAGCCGGGAAACAAGATCAAGAGATCAATACTTCATCGCAAACCAAACGGCTTGTGAGAAGGAATCCATGTTATCTCAAGTTGTTTGGAACATACATCACCACTGCAGATAGAACTCAACAAGCTCAAACTTGTTGAGGTCCAGACGATGCGAGACGGGATGCCAAACGACGTCAAACGACATACATCCCGTCTCTATGTTGTCTCGACTTACGTTGTGAAAGAAAATCAACTCTTTTGATTTTATCTTGGGAAAAGATATACTTTGTGTAACCCTAGACTCTGATTTCTCCCCTATATAAGAACATGTCAGTCTTAGGGTTAGAGACATCAATCCACGATCGAGCATCCACAATTCGATCCCACATGACACTCTCGATTTCTCTTACTCTCTTGCCTCGAATCCCGTAGTGGTCAACTGGCTTTAGAATAGAAGGTTCACCTCGTTGTGCTTGAACCGAACACTTGTGAGTTTATGTACTTTCTGGTTTTATATATTGACATTGCTTTATATAAAATCATGGCTGACTAATCTCCAATTTGATCTACGGATTGGATGGTCTCTATAATGGTTTGACTTATTATTGCATATATGTTTGTGAACTGAGATTGTGATATTGCTTCTTTTCAAAGTACTTTCTTTTCACCTTTTATTTACCTTCGAAAGAAGTAACGTTTATAATTTGTTTAGATAAAAGAGATTGCGCCACAAACTAGATTATTTTATTGGATACATTGAAAAATACTTGGTTTAAGGGATTGGATCCTACCTTTTACTTCGAGGAATCCTAACTATCGTAAAAAGTTCCGATCTTTGTACCTTTTCTAGCTCATGCACCAAAAACGAGGCCTTTTTTTGTCTTTTCTGAATGTCTATGTTTTTAAAGGGTATTCCTATTTATTTAACACAACCGTCATATTGAGGACGCAATCAAGTTGGAAGACAAGGTCTTTGTTTGTCTATGTCAAATGATATATTAGATGGTCACCTCCAATGTTCACGTTTCAAGGTTGAATTCCCGCCCGCCTATCCGACCGGATCGGATCCGGACAACACCAAAAGCCTCGTCGGGAGGAAAGCCCGGATTAATATAAACAAATATATTTAATTATAATAAATATCATTTATAATTAAATAATTTACAATTAATCATATTAAAAAATATAGAATATTATGTATTTTTTAATAATTTAATAAATAAATATTAAAAATATTAATAAAAAATGCAAACAAGTCACCCTTTTAACAAATACTAGTAGAACCGCGCGCGCAAAGCGCGCGCGTCGGGAATTATTTTCGATGCATATATGCGGTGAATATAACTACGATCGAGCAAAACTGATGTAATAGAAATCAAGTGCATAAATACTTGTACAGAAATGATAAAAATGAAATTACAGTGGTAGCTATATGTTACAGACGCGAACCCATTTAAAGTATACACATATGTATTATACATTACTCTGTCTCCTAAAAACTTGCAAAGAAACGCTAATTTAAATTTACGGCGTGACACGCTTTTACCCACAGAAATGAGAGACAGCGGATATGAGATACAAAATTTTCATTACAGAGACAATAGAGATGATAGATAAGGTAAGAACGTGGAGAATTAATCCTTATACTTACGTTTTCATACAATCCTTCAAATAAGATGAAAATTTTAGACTGCTCACCAAAAAGGAATTCATTCACAATGAAGTGCTTGAGAAGGATGTTTAGGACTCCAAATTATTCACCCTTAGCGTGATTTGGAAAGATGGTGGAGGACTCAAACCTTCTGAAACATACTTGGTAAAATTTGCTGCAATAGGTGACGTCGGTCGGATGCTCTCCGAGGATAACATGGTTGAAAACTTGAAATAGCAGGTTTCCAAATGAGCAATTGAGGAAGCAGACTGGAAAGTAAATTTAAAATCAGTAACAAGTCAATCACTCCATCAATACTATAGGTAAGGTTCGATGTTTGTCAAATATTTACCCTTAGCGTGAGTTGTTTTACATAGCTATATGAGGAAATAAAAAAATCCAATATCCTTTGTTATGTGCTTGTCTAAACAAAAAGTAACACATAGGGCTCCACTTTACTGTTTTGTTAGCTTAAAACAAGATCCGTCTAGCTTCGAACTGAGTCAAGGGAAATCCATAAAACCTAATATTTATAGCAAAGGTGTGCATTGACCAGCTGAATGAAGGACAAAGAGCAACTAACACCTAGGCTCTGATTCAATTTTACATTTTTCAACTACCAAATAGCTAGAAGAAATGAAGGTAACTTTTAATTCTGCAAATCTAAACAAACAAATCAGTCTATGCTGAATTCATGCATGACACTAATGGGCCAAAATGTTAAAAGACAGATTATACGGGAGACAAAAAATGACAAATAAACCTGATATCAGGCTCAACGGTGGTGCTTCACTATCAGAAGGTTTAACACATGTAGGTGTTCCAGCACAGGAAGCATATATTGCAAAGGGGAATTGCAATAAGAAGTTCCTGATACATAATCAACAAAATGTTTTTCTCAAAACACAATAAAAAGATAAAAGGCTAATTTATCCTCCGACTCTCCGACCTCACAATGATTAAAGTTGATTAGCATGACTATAAGCATCTTTGCTACTCTAAAATACCATATAGAACACAACATAACAGTCAATTCAGTCAGAGGAGGAAACAGAACAACTATAGACGTCATAAGTAATCAAATCTCACTGAACAAATGTTTCAAACAATTTGACCAATCATAAAGTCAATCGGATTCTAACAATAGTCACAAAAGATACAAAAAAGCGTGATGACATCATACAACTATTTCAACACATGCTTCGACCACTCAGATCTAGTTCTGAATCATATAATCAACCAAATTTTATGCAATGATAGCACAAAATAAAAAAAAAACAAAACAATGACATCATACAACTCATATTTACAATGATAGCACAAAATAAAAAAAAAACAATGACATCATACAACTCATATTTAAACAATAAATGGTAAATTAGAAGTATATCATGAATAATGAAAATGAGGAAACTATACTGCGTGTGTGTTACTGCATAATTTTTTTAAAACTAAAATGTAATTTGATTGCTTCATCTTAACGAAGATAGATTGAATAAGAGTGTGGGTGTTTCTATACAATATTTTTATTCTTTGCTTGCTGCTTTGAAAATGGGGAAGACAAGGTCTCATTCTTATATTATCATTTAATGATTAACTTAAAAAACAACTGTTTAATTTTTTTTATTCTTCGCTTGTTACTTCGAAAATTGAAGAAGAGTGTGTTTATGGCATTTTGGTTGCTTTTCACATTTGAAGAAGTGATCGACAGAGAAGGCTTATTATAAATCCAAAGAAGTTTGGTTCAGACAAATGAAGACAAATAGATGAGTTTTCTTTGCTACAGATTAAATAGAAAACAAATGCATCATTAAACCAACCAAAAAGAGAGAGAAGATAAGGATACCTGTGAGTGAGGATGGAATCTTTTCCAAACCGACTTGCTCCTGCAAAAGATAGTGCATCAAGCTAAATTAGAAGAAAAATAAACTACATATCACAAAAACAAAATGAAACAAATGGTCCTATGTGGAAGAACGCAGGTCAAAATGATCTCAAGCGTCACAAAAACATACACTGTCGGGAATGGGAGTTTGGTTTGTGTCTTCTTCAACACCAATTAGTTTCTCAGCACTTGCACCCTCCATCACTACCTTCTTATCTGCGCCGGACCTGCTTCTACTCCCTTCACTCTCCTCTTCTGTTGCTTCCGAACCCACTGGCCCACCGCCGAGCTGCACTGCTGAGCCACAACCGCCAAACTCCTTTAGTTCCCCTGTTTTCATTCCAGTTTCTAACCCTCGGAAACAAAATTTGTTGCTCGCCTCTCCTGCAATTGAGCCGCCGGATTCTGGGAGTCGCCGGCCACCACGCGAAGACAGTTGCCTCCCCGGAAGCGTCGCTGCCAGTTCCACATCAATTCCACATGAAACTGAGAAATTTCAAGAATTTGATCTCCTACAATCAACCAGTAATCAATCTATGTAAAAAAAAGAGTTTTGTAACATTGTGGATATGAGAAGTGGATTTGTTGCTACCAAATGAGTTGAAATCGTGGCGGTTCCCGAGTATAAGCTCGAAGAAGTTGAAGGCGGTGGCGCTCACTGATGATTCCGGAAACTGTAGTCACCCCAAACGGTCCGGGGAGATTTAGCTGAGAAGAAGATGAAAAGTAGAAGAAATCAAGATTAACATAACCAAGAAATTGCTTGGAAGACAAAATTGAATAAAATGGAGCAAGAGGAGGTAAATAAGCAATCAAGTGACCGATGACCTGTTTGGGGCGGAGAATTCCGCGAACAGAAGGAATCAGGGTTAGGGTTTGTACAGATTGGAGGCGGACTTCAAATTCAAACGCGGCTTGCCTCTACCATGGAAGCCGAAGCAGACGACAATCGCTTTTAAGGCAGCAAAGCAATCCACAAAATTTATCATTAAGAAATAGAAAAGGTTCTCGCCTTGTGGCCCGAATTGGACTTGTCATCCGTCGAAGAAGAGGTCTCAGAAGAGGTCTCAGACGAAGCCTACAATTGAGAGCAAAAATAATTACGAAAGCAAAATGAAAGAAGAAACCCTAGAAACGTAGAAGATCCGTAAAAAAAGTGGAAAAGGAGATGGCAAAAAACCATCATATAAGTCAATCAGAATACATTAGAATCATTTCTACAAGCACATGGTGTGCATAGTAATTCAAATCACAACATCAATGATCAGGTCAAAATTGAGGACATGCAAATCAACTATTCAGCTTCGACCCAAAAAGTAAAAACAAGCAAAAAATTGAACTTTAAGTTACTAAGATAACAGATTAACCGGTTCCATCAGATCTGGCCATCTCCAATGATAACTCAAACACATAAATGTACTGTTCTTGGAAGCAAAGCTAAATTCTTATACCAGCCAAAGAAAGATTACTTGTAGAAAGATAAATAATGTACAGAGACTATGGATACCTGATGATGCAGAGGAGATGTAGAGATCTGAGAAAAAGAGAAGAGATTGAATAAAGAATAAGAGCAAGTTGCTGCCCAACGTCCTGATCGATTCCGATCCCTCCGGTTACAAGCACGGTAGATCGGCACACTTGCAAGTTAGAAACCTAAAATTGAGAAGATGGGTAATCATGAGCGTAAGGGATTTAGATAGGGTTTCGGATGAACCGGCGAATTCCAACGAATTGAACCGGCGAAGTAAACTTATGTCCTAAAATAGAACTCCAAATCAATTAAACCTGAAGAATTGAGAGTGAATAATTGAGAGGAAGATCAAAGACAGATTCGAATAAGGAGATTAAGATAAAGAGAAGCTTACATTTGTTAGTCGACCATCGAGCGCGAAGAGAGAGTCGAATTCCGTCGTCGGTAGAATGCTCACCTAGAGGAAGACACCATTCTGTGAATCTGTGAAGATGAGTAAAGCTAAAGCACGAGGACAAGAAGTAACGCCATGATCGATTTGTTACTCACCTGATCTGAAGTCCTAAGCAAGGCGATTCAAAGGAAGAGAGAAGGGAAGCGTAGAACAAAAATGGAGGGAGAGGCGGTGTCGCAGGTGGTGAGAGGAAGACACGTTTGGAGCAATGACTCATCAAGATAAGAGAGAAGCGGTGCTTTGAGATGGTAAAAAGAACACTTGTTAAAATTTAGTCGGTGGATACAAGTGAGGTATCAAACCCTAGAGATATGTAATTACACAAAATGTGGAGGGTGAAATAGTCAAATACTTAATTACAAGGGCAAAATAGGAAAGGGACTATTCATTTGGTGAACTCTTAATTTTAGTACAACTAGGCTGGAGCGCGTGCTCCGCACGCGCTTGAATGAAGGCCCCGTACAATGACATTTTAGTACAACTAGTTGTAGAGTTGTAGAGTTGTTGATATCGACGTCGAAAAGCTTCCTTTTTAGCTGATCTTGGTGACCATCTGTGGTGACAATGTTTATGTAGGTGTAGAGCTGTTGAGGTACTTTGTTAGATCACAAGGTTAAGTGACTTTTTTTACACAATACTATATCACAGAAACACCACCACTTGATGTGACATTGACCTTCTTGGTCATAATCGTCTATATTCTCATTATTTATCGATGAGGAATGATATGCTGACTCGAGATTGTAGCCACTGCCATTGTTGTTGAGGCGTGTGAAGTTTGAAAATGTGTCATTTTATGAATTTCTGATTGAAAAGGTTTTTAATAATGAATTTCATTATTAAAAACCTTTTCAATTGCGGTTCGGTTTGCGATTTTGCGGGTTTTTTTTGCGGTTTGGTTGCGGTTTTGCGGCTTTTTTGCGGTTTATTAGCGGGTTTTTTGCGGCTTGTTTTGCAGTTTGCGGTTTTTTTTGCGGTTTGAACCGCAAACCGGAGCGCAAAACTAAAACTTGCGGGCCGCAAACCGACTTCAAAAGTTACGATACTGTAGAAAAATTTACATAACTTAATACTTTGAAGTCACGATACTGTAGAAAAATTTACATAACTTAATACTTGGGTGCCAAAAGTGCATAAATGCAATTTTACCAGATTCAACTCACATCACATTACTACTCAGCCTAGTGCTTTTAACAGTTCAAGTCTTCTCCCTCCGAGTCTTCTATTTGCATCTATGACAATGAGTTGTGTTCATTAGAGCCTTTCTAATGGTGCTTTGCAGTGGATCACAGAAGAAGAAAAAGGATAAGAAAATAATAGACCAAACAAGATACCAGTTATATAGCTATACTTCCTACATGTTCTCTTTATATATTAAATTGTAATTAATTCATTTCACTCTTATCAAAAGTTATTCTGGCAAATTGGTTCTGATTTTCTAACAACACATGTTATCTTAGCATCCATAGTTATTTCTTCCTCAAACAAAATCTTATATAGTTGAAGCTATCATCTGCACTTGTGTTCTGCTAAAGTAGTTATGTCAACCCGAGGATCAACTTCCATATCTTTCTGCTCATCAGTAAGTATCCCTGCACAACATCGATAATCAACTACTGATATTTCATCACATGAAAATGAACCAAAAGTTGAAATCCAAATTCACACCAAAATCAAAAATGAAATTGAGAAATTGGACAAACCTTGGCCTCATTGTGACAGTGCCTGCAAATATGGCCTTTCTAGCATTCATCTAATGGATGTGGATCAATCCTAAATTACCAATCAATAAACTAAAGATAATTATAAGAAATTAATGGTAATAAAAAAATATATTAGGTAAACTCTCATCCAATCAAATTCAAGCGGTACCTGGTTCTATTGATGCCTCGAAGGTGGAGTAGATTGCGAAGCAACACACTGCAAAATATCAAAAACTCTAGTATTACCGTAACTTGCAGCCTTCTGAAAATATAAGACAACCATATCTCCAACCCTAGTCCTTAGCTCCATTATGTTGCAATCAACTTATGTCTCATGCTTTTCAACATATGGTTTGAAGCAAGAATCGTAGACATATGTTGTTTCCTGAAGCAGAATAAGTGGAGGCATTATGAGGAAGCTATAATTTCCAAGTTTATCAATTTCAAACAAAAAACACTGCGTACCTTTGTTTTCGGGTACCAACGATATAGGTAGAATGCCAATTTAGCTGCACAGTACATCGGAATCCATAAAAAAGACGAGCATATCAGCATTTTAAATCCATCCATATACAGAAACATAGAACTCGACTGTGATTACCTACCATTATAAGAAAAAAGTATCCCCTATCCTCTCACAAACCGTCTCCTCCCTGTATTTACAGGGCACTGAAGAAAAATAACCAAAACAAATCTACAGGTAACAAATAGACAATCGATAACGTGAAAGGATGAATAGGGTTCAGAGCTGGCAATTACAGAAAAACTATGAACATTAGAACATGAATTAGGGTTGTGAGATATACTAACCTTGAGGGGGGCCATGGAAGGGCAAATAGAAGATGACATCGATTACCTGAAAGGATGAAGAAAGAATGCAATATTTAACAGAGGGAGAAGAAGCCAAAAAGAATATCCACCAGCTGCGTGCAAACAAAAAGGAGAGCAAACAGATCAAATAAATGCTAACATACCAAGATCGAGGGCTAGCAAACAGGTGATACCTATTTTCTAATGAGTAGGATGGCGCCTTGAAGTGAAATTGGAAACAAAGTGATGAAGCTGGATTGTAATTTACATTCCTTGGGAGAAAAATGCTACATGTTCAAAACGGTTGACCAAGATTTTAATGATTTTAAATATTCGGTTGAGGCATTTTATCGAGCACTTGAAATGCATAATAAAACAGCACACTGCGAGCATTTATTCAACTTCTAAATGCCTCAATCAATACATGGGCATAAACAAACACAGAATATACATTCCAGATGATTGAAGAGAGAGATTGAATCAGACAAGTATGGCATGAATGAGATGAATGCAGAGAGAGATTGAATTAGCAAGGGAAAATGACAGAGATTGAATACCACCGTCAAAAACAAGCAGCAAGGTAGAGGAATCCGAAGCTTCATCATCACCTTCTTGTTCAGATCGAATTTCTTTATCAATTGGTGAATGAATTCAAGAATTGAGTCAGTACTATTGAACTGAACGCTCGTCACTCGCTTTCGGGATTGAAAACGAAATCTTAGGGGAAAGTGAAAGTAGAACCGAAAAATAAAAAATATAAAAATTCGGATGCTTCCCGACCTTTCTTAAAATAATCAAAGATATACACAACCCATCACTACAAAATGAATATAAATGTTGAGATAACGCCGTAACTAAAATTACAAAGAAACAATAATTGTACATCGGAATTGAGAGCACCATGTAAAGTATGGAGACAGAAGAGGGAGAGATCTTATGCAACTAAGCTGTCATCTACGACCTTCAAAGCTTCCTTCTCCTTGGCTGCCCCCTTACCCCTACTGCTCTTCATCGTGATCTCACTTGTTTATCTGCACGGCTAACAGCTACTTACACAACAATCCCTCTACTCAATAACAATCTACAATCAACAAACACACAATTCATGATTTCACTTTTGCCCACAGTTAGATACTATCGCTTCAGCCAACGACGCCGACAAATTTAAAAGAACAGAGTAAGCACAACACTTTGAATTCCTCATTCTAATTTCAATATATGTTCAATTCAAGCCTTATCATACTAAGAAGAACATGAAGAAGGTAAAAGAGTCTATGAAAAAAACAACATATAATTCGACAAATAAGCCACATGATTAGTAAATTGAGCAGAAAGCAAACAGCAACAAATCCAAAACTCAAAAAATAGGGCAAAATAATTGAATGAAAAGACAAGTGAAACGATAGATTAGGGTTGTAGAAAGAGCTTGACCTCAACGCGAACAGTAGAAAGAGATACAACTGAGTACAAGAATGAGCAACGGGTGAGAGGAACCAAGAGGAGGAAATTGAAGGCGTTTCCAGCTAGGGTTTTCTGCTACCAAATCATGCCTCCGAGATCTTGAAGCCTGTAAGCAATTTCGAGCCCAACAAAGAAATAAAGATGGCTAAATCAAAAATTGAACAAAGCAAAATTTAGAAAAATAAAGAAATTTCTTGAGAGCGATTATGGTTAAGAAGAATGAGGATTCTGTAAAATCACTCTCAGTAAAATCAGAATTGAAGAGATGATTGAGGAAGTGAAAGAAAGAAACAAATCTGCTTACCAGCGTGACTCAGACTGAGACAGCGTCGTCGGAACAGAGAAGAGAGGGTTGGGAAGTGGAGCCGCAAGTTTGCTGTCGCTGGAGTCGTTGGTGGAGTTGTTCAGACTTGGGAAGACATGGGAGGAAACCCTAGGTTGATGGAGAGAGAAAAAAGGCAGGGAAGAGGTGATAATACGCACTACCAAAACGGATCTGGGGGGCCGCAAATCTGCAGTCGGTGGCGTGAATGGAGTCCCATGAAAACCAACCTGCAAGAAGAAAACAACGAAGATAATCAGAGATGAAAAATGGAGCAAGAGACCAGCGGTGAAGAATGGTCGGGAAGCGTTGATAATACGCGTTGAACTGATGAATCATCTGATGACGTGCTGGAGGGAGGAGATAGCATGGAACACGTGTAAGTATAGGAGGAGAGTCATCCGGCTCAATACAGGACAAGAAATTTCCACTGTAGCAATCCTCCAACTCCTGCTTTTAAAGTAGTAAGGAAATGTGAAGGGTGAAATAGTCAAATACTTAATTACAAGGGTAAAATAGGAAAGGGACTATTCATTTGGTGAACTCTTAATTTTAGTATAGTATAGATATATTAAAAATATTAATAAAAAAGAGTGCACACAAGTCACCCTTTTGGGAAAGCCCGGCCCAGGTCTAGATTGATACGGAAAGGAGTTGATACCCGATATTCAGACAAAATTTTTCGAAAAACCCGGCCCAGATGATACGAGTATAGAAAATATCCTTTTGTGCTATAATTATTTTCAAACCTTAGGATATTTTTGATTAGCCGGAAGACAAGGCTGCAAACAATGTTTTTAAAGAAAACTATTTAGGAAAAAATAATCCTTTTTGGAATATAAAAAAGAAATCAATTATATACAGGAAAAAAAATTGAATGTGGACACATGAAAGATTGAAAGGGACGAGCACGTCGACTGCAAGTCATAACTCAATCTCATGGCCAAAATTCCATCCCTAAATTTCAGGTGCGGAATGTAGATGCGTCCATTTTACTTCTCTCAAGTCGTCGTCATCACAAAACTCTCTCTACCTTCCTGTAATACCTTCATTTGTTCCTCCAAAAAACTAGCTAAAAAGTCTTCTCCTCTGTTGCTTCTGCTCCATCTCTTTCCCAATTGTCCGTTTCTGGCTTCGTATCTGTCTGGCTATGGGTTCAGGGACTAGTCGGTTGCGCGAACATCGTCCCAAGAACAACAAATTCAAGCGCCGCCTCTCCACTTTCATCTGTGGCTCCTCCAGCTCCCGACATACTGTTGAGGTATCCGATGAATTGGAGTTTTACTTTGGTTTCAAAATCATTCTTGTTATTTCTATTCGAATCCTCATTTGGGTCGGTGAAGGAATTATAAATATTGTATTTTGGGGATTTGACTGGAGCGCGGTTAAGATGATGATGATGTTTTGTACCATGTTTTTAAACAAGAAAATTTTGAAAGTCGTCTTTCGTATTCTGAGGTTTTGAATTTAACTGAGCCCTTCTGATTAGTGATCGAAATTGGTACTCTTAACATACGCGAATACGTTTTTTGCCTTCTCTTTGGAAACAATAAGGAAAGAGAACAACTACTTTTTTATAGGTTCTGACTTTTTTGGATTTAAATAGATGGTGTTATTGGTGTTTTTCATGCGTTGCCTTTTAGTTGAGTTGATCTTAGCTTGATGAAGTTTGTATTTTGGTTTCAACGAATGATAAACTCTTAGTACAACGTGAGCTTGTAATAGCCAAAGCAATCTCATATATCGTGTTTAGCGTCTCTAAAAGGCTTTTGCTATAAGGTGTTATATTAGGATTCTCCCATATATATTCTTGTGTTTTATTGCAAGGCACAGTGTCCCAGTTGTAAACGGTTCTTGATGGGTTTTAGTTTGTACTATGACTAATATAGTGACATATTGTATTAGACCGAAGATTATCCAGTCGAATCACGGGTGAATTCTGCAGGGTACAGCCATTCAGTATCAGCTGTCTCTCAGGCACTACCTAAGGAGCCTGTTTTCAGCTCAAGTGGAGGGATTGGATTCACCAGCCCAATATCCAACCAGGGTTGCTTATCTGAAAGTAGATCATCTCAGTTGAAAAATGGTGCTACAACTAGTGCATCGTTTAGTGGAGAACAATCTTCAAGGGATGTCAGTTCTGACATGCTTTCAGTTAATAATGGTGTTAATGACAGGATTGGTATCGCCGGTGATGCAGAAACAGGAATTACTGATTGGAGTTCTGCTGTACCTCCTGCTGTTTTTAGTTCAAATATAGTTTCTCAGTCTCTTGAAAATGACATTACTCAAGAGTTGATGATGCCTTCAGGTTTAGGTATCCCTATCTTGGATAGTGTACAAGGCAGTACTGAAGGTAATGTACTTCATGTAGATGTCATGGCCATCTCTTCTGGCAATTCGTCTGAAAGCACCAATCAGATAAGTACACGAGAAATAAGGAGAAATACTAGGAGAATGTTTTGGGATGCCTTTTCAGGTCGTGGTTCGAGAAGACACGCAGATTTTCCATCCATCCTTTTTGCTTCAGATGATTCTGATAATGTAGATTCTGGTCGGAGTTGGTTACTTGATTTTGGGAGTGATATGTTTGATAATGGGATTAGTAATGATCTATGGAATCCGGGTAGGAGGAGGCGTGTTCCTGGTGAAAGAAGATGGCACTCAAGATCTGAGGTGAAGTTTATGAATTTTTCTTTTCTTTCAGCTTTTCATTATGTGCATAATGATCTATAATAGGTACTGATTATGGGATATTGAACTTCAATCGGTGATGGGTGTGTTTCTCATATAAGTTTGTACTATTAAGTCGTGATTCATACTACTCTTCCATCATTCTGTGTTCATCTGGTTTTTGAAGCTATGAATATACTGATTACATAGACTGATTTTGTGAAAATTGTTCCTCGTCTGCCTCTTTGAAGTTATGGGAAAGACTTCGAGGTGGTAACAATGAAAGACGTCGCAGCAACATATGCCCATCAGGATTGCATCCTGATGGTTCATGCTTATGTGGTTTGGAAGATGGCGCTGACAACCAAACCAGTATGTCACGTATTGTTATGCTTGCGGAAGCATTATTTGAGGTATTTTACTTTATACAATACTTCCAATAAATATTATGGGTTCTAATTTTTGTCTTTTCTTTGCTGCCAAAGTAAGGCTAAAGTTTGTTGAGCTTTATCTGTGGTATTTGATGTTGTATAACATAAAGCCAACTGCTTAAGGAAACCTTTTTTTGCAAATTTAATCTTTATATTGTTTGACACTTGAATAACGGGTGGTTTGAGCGATGACTGTTGTGATAGGATTGCTTTAGTTATAGCTTCTGGATTTTTCAATATTCTTCGATCACCCTCGATTTGATTCTTATAACTTGCTTGTCTTTAACGGCAAAGTGGGTGTGGGTGTACCTAGTTGTGAGAACTAAATCGCTTTCCTGGATGTGGGTCAAGCTTTCTGTGTATCTGATTCAGCCTTCCACATAACACAGATCAAGTGAAATGATCTGAGTGTTGTATATGTTATATATACTAATTAAGTTGCATTAATTTTACCTTTATAAATTGCAGGTGTTGGATGAACTTCATCGGCAACCAGCTTCTTCATTTGGATTATCCATGCTATCAAATCCGGCTCCTGAATCAACTGTTGATTCACTTCCCATAAAATGCTATGAAAAGTGTAGTGTATTTGAGAGTGGAGATGACGTGGAACAGTAAGCTTGTTTGCATATTCTGTATAAAAAGAATGGGTTAAACTGTAATGTTCCAGTCCAAGAGTGAAGATGCTGGGCTGACTTTGCACTTTTTTCTCAATGCAGTTTTGTTTCCACTTACTTGCAGGTGTTACATTTGTCTAGAGGAATACGTAGCTGGTGATAAAATACGAGTTCTTCCTTGCACCCATGAATATCATACAGCATGCGTTGATAAGTGGCTGAAAGAGATACACGGGTATTGTTAATGTGTATCTTGTTGAGGCTAAAAAATGCGTGCCTTGGAATTGCCTGATTCATTTTTGTGTTTGTGGATCGTTTGCTATTTAGGATTTGCCCCCTTTGCCGTGGAGATGTTAGACAAGGAACAAGAGAGGAGTCGTTAGCAGACTTGGGTGTGGCGTCTGCAGCTGTGAATCTCGGATAGATCATGTATATATATACAAGTTGATTAGTTTCTGGCAAGGGAAGGGTTTTGAAAATATGTTGTGTACTCATCAATTTGCATATGGTACGTCTTAAAATGAAGAAACTCATGAATTTCCTTGATTATGACGAGTTGAATAGGAATGTTGAAACCGAAATTGTCCATGTCCTCCGAGCTTACAGTCTCTTTTACCATGTTGATGGCACTACACCTTATCTAAACTCCACATCAAATACCATTTACTTGTTGCCATTCTAACCTCCTTCCTTACTGAGGAAGTCTCCACCCAAGTCATTGGTTGCTCTACTTTTCGTTATGTATGGCTCCATCTTCATGATGTCGTTCCAGTGCTCACATCCTTCAAACCCGAAGAAAGGCGTTGAGTCTTCTCTTCGTTCGTGATGCAGCCTAACCCTCTCTAACTTCCCTCTTGAGTATTACCCAACCTCTTCTACATACTACTCACATGCTCATCTCTCATATACTTAACCATGAAGCTCATCTTTTTCATCACAATTCTTCTTCTTCTTCTCATTTATGCGACTCTCTGCCAACTCTACCACCACAAACAACACAAATAACAACATACAAATGTAATAGATTCGTGGTCCCAACTCACGTGGTGGCAGAGACAATCCTCCTCTGGAAGTTGGACTTCAAACACTACAAATCATTTCACTCCAGATATGAAACTATTGTAATATGATGCCAATTCATACCATGACGCATACACAGTCTGTTGGTGAACAATTTGCTCCAAAGTCAACGCCCACAACCTTCCACATTATCCCTCACCTTCTCGTGCAACCTAACATTTTCAAGTCCTCTTCACGGACCTATGGGACCTAACCCACGTTGTTTCCTCAGGAGGGCATAAATATGACCTATCTATATTGGATGGATTTAGTAATTTACTCGGTTAGGACGCGTGCCGTGCACGGATATTTTTAATACATATAACTACGAGTGAAAATAAATTCCGATCTTGTCCTTGTTTTGACTCCTTCTTAATCACGACGAAATTTCATAAAAAAAATTAGCAATTCCGTTCCGCTAATAAATATTCAGGTTGGAATGAATCTTAACTTCTTCGTCCCCTAGGCACATCCCGTTCACGATAGTAATGCCCTTGTCATACCACGGGTATTCTTAATACGTACTAATGTATTACCCGCACTTTGTGCGGGTTGAGTTTTAATAAATATTTAATATATGTATTTTTGTAAAATAAAAATCCAGAGAATGAAACTATAAATATTATTATGATTTTTAATTCTCTTTTAAGTATTTCTCTTTTAATTAGTTATATTTTTAAATTGATTTGTTAACATATGCTTGTTGGTAAAAAAAAATCTTGTAAAAGTTTAAAAACTATTTTTATAAAAATATTTATTTAAATATTTTTAAAAAATTTAAAATTTAATTTTCAATTTATATTATTTAGAAATCACTTTTTAAAATAATTTGGGCTAATTTGGAAACTAGACCTTTTTGAGAATGTCAAATAGTAACTAGTCTATTATGGTTTTTAATTAAGTAAGTGTACCCCTATATTATTTTTCTACCGTGGAAACCTAACCCTCTAATTCTTCTCTCAAACTCGACCGTCGTCTCCCTCCTCCTTCATTTCTCACACTTTTCTACCATATCTCTCTCAAACTCGCAACCATTGCAGAGGAGGGCAAGAGGGTTGAAGTCTCTCTCCTGTTTGGTTTCAACTTTCAATACACGCCATGAAGGAGAGCTCCTACTAATCGGATATCTCTTCAGTGGTTGCTTGGGGGACGTGTTTCCTGACGGTGCTTCTCGACGGCGGAGACGGCGCTGGTTTCTCCGGCGGCACTAGGCACGAATCTTCTGGCTCCTTCTCGGCGATGGTGGTTTCGTCTCCTGTGAATGACAGTGGATCTAGATCCAAATCTAGATTTAGATCCAGATCTAGATATGGATTCATCTCCTTCCTCTCATTGACAACTCGTTGATAAAGCCTCTTTCTAGGGCTAAAAAGAGGGATAATGCGGAGAAAATATTTGGAGAAATGTTGGAGCGGAAGTTGCAGCCGACTATTCGGACTTTCCATGCCTTATTGCGCATACAGAGGACTGTAGAAGATGTATTCAGGGTGCTGTAATGAAAGAGACATACCTACTCTGGTTTCTGGCATACAAAGACCTTGCCTCCATGTCAATGGTTCTTGGGTAATATTTCTATATCCTTAATTGTGTTGCCAAGCTTTGTGAAACAAGGAATGAAGTAAGGACCAGTTATCTTGCAGGTTTAAGCATCCATATACTGAGGAAAACATGCACTTCTCCTACCATCCACCTGCAGATTTCTCTAAAGTTTATCGTCAGCTTCGTCAAATATCTTCATCTAGGGTAGCTAACAGAAAAGCTCATATTGCTGTTATTGTTATTGTTATCTTGGACTAACATAAGTTCATATTGTACAAATTTTGCAGCAAACAAGCAAATAAGTTTGTAAGAAATCAAAGCATTAATCGGTAGTGAAGAAGCTGGACCGTTATTGGCTTGAAGAACAATTGAACAATTATGATGTGCTATCGCTGACAATTCGGTTGGTTCTCCCTCTATGAAGTATGTGCATAATTAAACGAAGCTTGAAGGTAATGGTCAATGAATCTAGGTATGTACTTATGTTCTTTCTGTGTTGTTTGCAGGTGGAGCCTTGAGCCATTTTAGAGAATCAAAACAGAAAGAAGATTGAGTAAATATGTGATATAATCAGAGCATTTGATGGATTAATATAGCTAGTTGGTAGCTTATTCATAGTTTGCTTGAACGATGCTCTTACTTTCATCATTTACATGTAAACAAGTGACTTACTAGCATAACAAGCTTTACTTAAAACACTATCGAAACAGTGCTCTATATCCAAAATCATTTTTGTTAACTTAAATTAGACGAAGGGTTAATATTTTTCGTATGAAATTTATGGTATGATAATTTCTGGTATGAAATTTACTTAACTTGTAAAATTTATGGTATCAAATTTCTGCTATTTAATTTATGGTATATGATTTCTGGTATTTAATTTCTGGTATATAATTTCTGGTATCTAATTTTCGTATGAAATTTCTGGTATGAATTTCTGGTATGAAATTTTTGGTATGAAATTTTTGATATGAAATTTCTGGTATGAAATTTCTGGAATGAGAAATTCTGGTATGAAAAATTCCGGTATGAGAAATTCAGTGCATAAAATAAAAAAGAAAATAAAAAATAAAAAAAAAGCAAGAAAAATAATAAAAGAAAACAAATTCAGTAATTAAAAATTAAAACTTATACTTATATAACAAATAACAAATATCATTTATTCTTTCTTTCTAAATAGAAGGGTTAATAATTTTTACCTACTATTAATTGAAAGTGGTAAAAAATTTGGGGTACACTTTCTTAAACAAAAACTCAAAAAGGCCTAGTATGTCAAATTATCCCAAATAATTTTTTAGACTTCGAGAAACATGGTGTTGACACGTGATATTAGAGGCTTCTGCTTTAATAGATATAAGATAAGTAAACAAATTCCAGTTTTAATCAAGTTTTATAAATATTTCAATAATGGAAAACAAACTAATTTTAAAAGATAATCACCTTATTATACCAATATAATTATTGTTGCTAGTGAAATAAATAGACGATCCACCTAAAATAATCTGATAAACATAAATAATTTTACATGAGCCCTTAAAAATATATAATTTAAAAGTAAAAATTGTAAATTGTAAAATTGTTGGCAATTTGGTCGATACTATTATTAAAAATAAATATTGTTTAAAATAAATAATTTTAAAGAAGTAACAATTTAGTGTATATATATATATATATATATATATAGATTTTAGTTCAAGTGAGGAGAGAGCTTGTAGATAGGAATTAGGAGAGCTGTAAGCCATTTGATGAATTTAAATCAATGGCTCTCACACGCTCATCATTAATGGCATTTTTGTAAATTAACTTAAAATCTGGAAAAATACCCTTACGTTCAAATAGTCATTGGTGTTCATACTTTTATATGTCATTGTTCATGTTTTTATACATTGGTGTTCATAGTATTTTTATTCATCAAAGTGTCATGTCCATTTATTCTTTTGTGTTTATTTTATAATGCATAGATGTTCATTTACAATATATAACCACAAAAAATAAAAAAAAAACTCATCACAAAACGTTAAAAGATGATCTAATATGTTATGTATGTGTCAAAGTTATAGATAAGTCATCAGTGTTCATACTTTTATGCGTCATTGTTCATGTTTTTATTCGTCAGTGTTCATACTTTTTATGTCATTGTTCTTGTAAATATTATAAACTATTTTTCTATAAGGCATTTTGCCAAACAGTTTGCGTGCACACCAAAAGGAGCATATAGATTATTCAATTGGAGCTATTAGACCAACTCAACATATGTATATACATGTATTTTCTCAATCAAACACAAAATGATTCAAACAAATTTGATTTCGAACACAAACATCAATCATAATGAAATATAAACCTTAAGAATGGAAATCTAAATAGTGAGAGTAGAAATTCGAAGAAACAAAACCTGAATCGTCTTGTATTCTCTTTGATTTCACAATTTTTTATGTAATCGATCTCTGAATATTATAAACACGATTTTAAAGAAAAGCATAATTTTCAAAAAAAATGAATATCATATTATAAACACCATAAATATAAAAAAAATGAATACATACTTGTAAAAAAATGAACATCATATTTTATTAACATGATTTGAAAGAATAGCATAATTTTCAAAAAAAAAATCTAAAAAAAATGTTTTTAAAAAAATACAAAAATGAACAATTAATGTTAAAAAATGAATAGTTAGTGTTGGGAAAAAATGAACATCTATTGATAAAATATGAACAATGACTATTTTAAAAATGAACACATACTTGTAAAAATATGACCACAAATTTTTATTTACAAAAAGAAAATCTGGAAAAAAAAACGGTGATGTGGCATGCCACATGTCACCACCCCGGCTCTCCTCATTCCTATCTGCAAGGGTCCTCCTCACCGGAACCGGACCATATATAAATATATATATATATATATATATATATATATATATATATATAGGGTCCGGTGAGGACGACCCTTGCAGATAGGAATGAGGAGAGCCGGGGTGGTGACATGTGGCATGCCACATCACCATTTTTTTTTTTTCCAAATTTTCTTTTTATAAATAAAAATTGGTGTTCATATTTTTAATAAGAAACAATTTGGTTTATTAGTGTTTTTCTAGTTTTATGTTCAGTAATATACCCCTTGAGAGAAGAGTGTGTAGAGTTTGAGAATAAATACAAAAGGTTGGGGTATATTTACTTAATTGAAACATTAAAAAGCCTAGTTACTACTATAGTTTTTCAAAAAGGCCTAGTTACCAAAATTGCCCTATTTATAAGTATGTGTTCATTTTTAAAAGAGTCATTGTTCATATTTTATCAATAAATGTTTATTTTTTCTCAATACTAACTGTTATTTTTTTAACATTAATTGTTCATTTTTGTATTTTTTTTAAAAAATTTTTTGGATTTTTTTTGAAAATTATGCTATTTTTTCAAATCGTGTTAATAAAATATGATGTTCATTTTTTTACGAGTATTTATTCATTTTTTTTACAGTTATGGTGTTTATAATATGATGTTCATTTTTTTTGAAAATTATACCTTTCTTTAAAATCGTGTTTATAATATTCAGAGATCGATTACATAAAAATTGTGAAATCAAAGAAAATACAAGACGATTCAGGTTTTGTTTCTTCAAATTTCTATTCTCATTGTCTTAAGGTTTAGGTTTCATTATGATTGATGTTTGTCTTCGAAATCAAATTTGTTTGAATCATTTTGTGTTTGATAAGTTTGATTGAGAAAATACATGTATATACATATGTTGAGTTGGTCTAATAGCTCCAATTGAATAATTTATATGCTCATTTTAGTGTGCACGCAAACAGTTCAGTAAAATGCCTTATAGAAAAATAGTTTATAATATTTACAAGAACAATGACATAAAAATATGAACACTGACGAATAAAAACATGAACAATGACGTATAAAAGTATGAACACCGATGAGTTATCTATAACTTTGACACATACATAACATATTATGATCATCTTTTAACGTTTTGTGATGAGTTTTTTATTTTTTGTGGTTATATACTGTAAATGAACATCTATGCATTATAAAATGAACACAAAAGAATAAATGGACATGACACTTTGATGAATAAAAATACTATGAACACCGATTTATAAAAACATAAACAATGACATGTAAAAGTATGAACACCGATGACTATTTTGAACGTAAGGGTATTTTTTCAGATTTTAAGTCAATTTACAAAAATGCCATTAATGATGAGCGTGTGAGAGCCCTTGATTTAAATCCATCCAATGGCTTACAACCCTCCTAATTCCTATCTACAAGCTCTCTCCTCACTTGAACTAATATATATATATATATATATATATATATATATATATATATATATATATAAATTTTCCATTTTCTAATAAAGGAATTAATATTTCTTATGTCCAAGTTTTCATTTATTTTGTTGAGAATTATTTTGCATCTAAAGTCAAATCAATTTAAATTGACGGAGGTAACGATTATAAACCTTTTAAAAAAAATTTGTTGGCCAAATTTGGGATCAACCATCACCCACTTTTCCCTATTCTACTCACGAAATGATAGCGTTGAGAATCGCCATCGACACATTGTGACACCAAACTTGTGATTTTATCTCATTCATCTTTACCTTTTTTTATTTTGTGATCATGCTTTTGAAACCACCGTATACCTAATTAACCCGTCTACATATGAAGGAAGAAACTTGAGCCTCAGATGTCACAAATAATTATATGACTCGATTCTAGTAAAAGGTTATGATTGAACTTAGAGAGAATGACATAATGATATTGTGTGAGTTATCCAGCTAGAATGACTTCAAAATATTCCTTGGCTTGAAACTAGACCCGAGGTCACACCCCACCTTACGAACTGTGCAGGCGTCAAATGACCGACATATGAACGTTCCTTTATAGTCTCGGGAAGAGTGTGGTTGTGCGCTCCACAAATAACAATCAACGTCCATTTTCTGCCTCACTTTGCACCCTTTGAAGTTCAAATAGACGTTCTCGTGAAACGAGCCCAAACAATCATTGTTTGTCGGTAGTAAAAAACTACTAAGTTGAAACATAATGGAGTAGTATATACAAATATCGTTTGCATAATCCGGAAGTGCTTAGTTAAAAAAAAGACTAATTTACAAAAGTTTCTACACAATATTAGTAATATAATTTGCCATAATCGATATATGGAAATTTGAGTAAATTTCATTCTTACTCGGATGTGTGAAACAAATTCGACCGGATTGTTATATTTGATATCGTCAAACGGAATCACGTCTTTGTATGATGACATTTTTCAATCCAAAATTTGAAGAATTTGAGGATAAATCCACCGATGGGCATGTAAGACCATACATACATACAGGCACGCTCGCACGCACGCACGCGCACACACATACATACATATAACTAGGCAAATTTCAACGTTCCAAATCCAACGTTCGAATTCCATTTTGACGCGTAGTCTCAATGAGCCTCAAATTAAAACATGATGTATAGACTGAATGCACATCAAGGAACTTAATTGACTCGCAGTCTAAGTGTGCATCAGTTGTGCACTAGTAATTCCGATGTCTTGTATTTAAGACGACCCTTAGGGTGACTCGCCTTCTATAGGTGATTACCCTAAAGCATTCTTACGAATAAGAGCACAAAGTTCGGGATCGTTAAAAAATTGGTGTTGGGGTCGTGTGTCTAGAGTTGTCAAAACTTGACCCGAGTTATGAAACCGACCTAAACCTGAAAACTTCGAAAAAAGAGAATATCCGGAACCGACCCCTTCCGAACCAATTTAACCCGAATCCAAAAATACCACGGGCCCCATTAAACCACAAAAGAATAGCCCGACATCGAACCAATGCTCGAAATGGAACGGCTTAAAATGACTCGATAACCCGATAGCCCACAGTAACCCGACATGAAATGGCTCGATTGTCCGAAGTAATCAGACCTAAAATGACCTGATATCCAAAGTAACTTGACTAGAAATAAGATTTTACTTTTCTACTATGATTCTATACATTCATTTTTTAATGATAATAAAAATATCTTCCAAAGTTAATTTTTGGTCTACCATTCAAGTGTACATATTACATATTATATTTATAAATATTTATAATACTCAAAATTGTTTCATTATAATAAAAATTTACAATATTTTGAAAATAAGATATCAATTAATAGTTGTTATCAATTTAAAATAATTTAATTGACTTTGAAAATATTTAATAATATCATTTTATATTTATAAATATTTTTAATACTCAAAATTTTAATTTTTATTAAGATTATAGTATTTACGTTTACATTAGTAATAATGTAATACCTGCACCTTGTGTTGTTTTGAATAATAATGGATTATATGTACTATTGTGTTGTTATATTTTTTGTTATTGTTTTTCCTAATATATAAATGTATCGATAAGTAATTATTTATTGCTGTGATGGATAACTGAAAAAGCATTAGATGATATTAATTAGTCAAGAAAATAGAGACAAAACATTGTTCTACAAATATGTTAATAATTTACAATTAGTAAATAAGCCGGCGGTTAGTAAAATTGCTATGGGATTAGCCATTAGAAGATTAAAACTTTCGATACCAAAACGATTGACTCGGACCTGATTCTTGAAGAGTAAACTGGTGGCGGTAAGGATGGAGGTGGCGGTAGTTTTGGATTACAATAAAATGAATGATCTGGTGGTGATATGGACCGGTAGAAGGATAGATCAAGGTCGAACACTAGGAAAAAACTTAGAGAACTTTAGGTATATTAAACCTAAGACACAACTAAGAATGATCGTAGAACCCCTCCGCTATACTCTTACAAGAAAAGAAAAAAATGTCCTTCTAGGACAAGAAGGGGAATTGTGAGCGATTGAACAACCCATTTGATTAACCAACGTGATACAACACAATGATCCAAGCTATAAGGTTGAACAAGGCTTCACTAGCCCACTCTTCACGATAGAAGAAAAGGTCAAAACGAATAATCGTATTTAGAAAATTCAAGGTGATTGCCAATGACGCACACATGACTGCATTTTAACATGAGTTTTGTGATTGAAAAATTAGATTAGAACCCTCGCAGCCATCGGGCCTAAATTATCTTAAATATTTAAATTGAAATATGGGATTAAAACTAGTTTAAGAGACCCATTTATTAAAACAACCCCTGATATTAAAAGAGTCTAAATATGGGTTTATAATAAAAAACACCAACACATAAAACACATAAAACCATCTCCCATGTGTTATCCTCTTCCACGTGGATTTGCATGCATGCATGCATACGTCCAAGGTGGTCTTCTCCGGATGTATGTTCATCACCATCTTCAAAGTTCCTTCCATTGCTTCTACCTTGACCAAGAAATTATTTAGATCTCTCCTCCAAGTTGTTCTCCCATTATCCTGACATTGAGATCTTAATAATAGACCCTTTGGTGACTCTTGGAATATCACTACATCAAAATTGGAACCAAATAATCTTATAATTAATGAAAGATAGTTTTCAGAAGATATCTAAAACAATCAATATTTGAGTTATTTGCTCGATTTTGAATGTGAAATTTATAACAAACAAAAATTCAAGCTAATAGAAGTCATGAACATTGAACCTAATACATACGAGCTTTGAATTTGTTAATTTCGATAAAAAAAAATTTTAAAATAAATAATCAAAAATATAAATTACATAAATTATTTACAAATTTTAATTATATATATATAAGTTTTAGATGAGGTAAGTACAATTTACAATAAGTAACGAGAACTTGACTCAACTACATTGTAACACCTTGAATCCGCGGGACTCGGGGCGCCACATTGGGTTAGAATCTCACACTGGACCTTACCTTAGCCTGACAATAAGTTCATTGGACCTTACAACATGACACTGACAAATATAAAACAAATAGATAAAACAATATAAAATTGTACATCAAAAGGTATACAATCATAACCGAGTATAAAACGTCATCCTCACACAAGAGGTCACGGAGGAGGTATAATTAACATCCGAAAACCATAACCACCTAATGTACGAGAATCCTCGGCCTATCACCCTGCCAAATCACTCTGCAACTCTCCTATTCTACAAAGCATCTACCACGCGGTATGAAACCATTAGCTATCCATACATACATAAGGTAATGCATAAGCACAAGCATAAGTCATGAGAGATAAACACATCATCATGATGTCACACATTACCCATTTTAATTATTTTTATATAAGTAGTCATTCACTCAAATTGTACATATATAGATATATGAAACTATATGACACGAGGAACATATCATCCTCGCCTCTAGGTGTTATAGCCAGCTGGAGTAGTATCGGAGCACAACCCGTGTACCCTATGGGAGTAGTGAAGTGCCCATCCCATATATCAGACTGGCCTGACTTCAGAGAACCTACCAGACTCCCTCGGGATAAAAGGGAAAGGTTATCGCTGCCACTACAAGGGGGCTATCCATAAAACATAGGTCGGTAATAATCGACATTGCATGCTATCATATCAAGCATATAACACACACACCACTCATGCAAACACACAATATAAGGATGGTAGCTAATTAAGTCCTACGGACTTACCTCAACCTCTGATACTCTCAACCACGATCAACCTCCAATCCTGAGAGGGACACTGCCTAATAACAAGGCATAAAAATATATCAATCTCCTATCAATCAAAGGGGTCACACCTAGACTCAAGGGATCCATAGGATCATCATCAACCCAAGCCTCACAACCTACTAATCCTTAAAGTCATAACCGGAATAACATGATCATAACATCAACACCACACTCTCATCTATACCTAGCATGATACTATATACCCATACTAGGGAAGGAAGGGACAATCCCATCATTAGGCAAGCTTGGAAGCAAGACACACCTGCGTGACAAGATCAGCAGAAAGCTGGAAAGCAGGGACCCGCAGGGGCGGCCCTGGGGTGGTGCAAGGGAGGCGTCTGACCGGCGCTAGGGCGGCCCTGAGATGGCGCAGGGGCGGCTGGTGTACAGAATGCACACTTTCAGCTCCTCTTTACTTCTTCATTCGAACCTCTTCACTCCTTCTTCAGCCAACAGTCCAAAATATACATATGCATACATATATACATCAGACAAAGACTATGAAGGCTGCCACAAGATCAAATCTTGTGGAACCTAAGCTAGAAAGGAAGAAGAAAGAAAAGAAGAAAGAAAGAAGAAAGAAAGGAAGAAGGGATGAAGAACTCACCAAACTGAACCCTAACAGAGGATGAATCCTCACACCACAACCATGGCTGGCTTCCTCAAAAGCTCAGCAACATCATCAATCATCATCATCTAAAGCCACACAAAACTCTCTTCAAAACTCAAAGAAATCTTACAAGAGATCAAAGGAGAAAGGAAGGAGAAGAAGATCATGAGGAGAAGATGAAAGCTGGAGAGAGAATGAGGAAACCCTCATTTTGAAGAAGAGAAGAAGATATAGGCAGGAAAGGGGTCAAAAGCATAGGCACGAGTCAACAAAGACGGCTGCAGCACACCCTAAACCGTAGGGGTGGATCAGGTGGCCGTAGGGGCGGATCTGGGATGGCGCAGGGGCGCCTAGCCTGGCCGTAGGGGCGGTTCAGGCCAACTCTGCACAACTCAGCACCTCTAAGACTAAGGCTCTTACATATTGCCCCCCTAAAAACATATTTTGTCACGAAACTTGCAAAATCCCAAATCCTCTCGGACCCATATGCCGAGGTAGAATTCTTTCTATCGGAGGCATCACATCTCTATTCAAAAGGTAACAACCTAAATCAATCTATAACCTCGAGACACAAGCATGGAGGAATCATCAACTTCATAAATCAGGATCATAATGCTATCCAAAGGCATAGAGGAATGTGAAGAACCGTTAGGTGAATAAAAAGGATAAAAGATACTCTAGAAGGGGGGTTAAATAGAGTATGAGAACTTTTCGCAAAAACCTATCTCAAGGCTTTGAAACCAATTTCAAAGGCCTTGATGTCGATTTGACCTCTTTGTGACACAGTTTGATTTCAAGGGTTTTGAAACTACTTTCAAGGGCCTTGACTTTGTAAACCTGCAAAACAAAGCTAGTCACAATAAAGCAAGGTAAAGTGCGGAATGTAAAAGATTGACACGAGGATATGTTTACAAAGTTCGGCTCTAAATAGCCTACTCTCCATCCTAGGGTATAGCCTTAGGATCTAACTATCTATTATCAGCTTCAAAGAGTCCTAGATACAAACTAGAAGAAATCCCCTCCTTCTCTCAATATAGCCAATGCTACGATCTATCTCCAACTCTTCACCTTGCTATAATAGCCTAGTTACTTCGCAGAGTAACATACACTCTAGTATAACACTTTTTAGATATACCAATGGAGCTCTCAAGGTTTATCTCTCTCTAGGGGATAACGCTTTTTTGTAAAAGAGAGAAAGAAAAATTGTTTGATCGAATGAAGATGTTTTGAATCACTTGAAGACTTTAGATGTTTCCTTGTAAGCTTGTTGTTCTGTTCTTCGATCGACATCTTCATTTATAGACTTCTATGGAGAGGTCTTCTAGCCGTTGGGAAGATGACCGTTTGAAGATGATTCTTCTTCTCCATGAAAGTCGCTTCTCGGTTGAGATGAGGTAGACGTTGTGGATTTCCTACCATCTTCATCTCCTTGAAACATGTTGATCTCTCTGGTCCATAATCTTCTCGTATCTGTTATGAAGATATTAAATACCGTTTGAGAGAAGATCTTTGTGCTTTCGGTTGAGGATCGTTGCAAGAAATCAAATCTTTCTTGGTCGGTTGAGATCTTCTTTTAAACAAATCTTCTTGTTGAGCATATCTTTCTTAGAAGATCTTCTTTGGCTCTAGGTAGATAAGTTTGTTGAATTTGAATTCCTTCAGCGTGCTTTGTTTTGATAGAGTTCAAGAGTCTTAGCATGTCTTGACTTTTGATCCTTTGTAATGGCTTTCAAGGCCTTCGTCTTTCCTTGCATCCGATTTCAAGGCCTTTTGATAACGTGATTTATGACGTTAGTATAGGCATACAATTAGATAGTTTTTCCCGTTATTCATGCACGGTTTGACATTAGTTTAAGACGTTTGCGCTCATTTCGTGCATATTTCTAGAAAAGACGTCTACACGAGCTTTTGTCGGTTTTGTAGGTATTTCGGGGATCTTTTAGACATTAATCGATACATTCGAGGGTCAAGCCTCATGGTGGTACATATCCGAGACCTCGAAGGAACATAATTGGAGCAATGAAGGACACAAGGACCCTTGTTGGTGCAAGCAATGGAGCAACTCATGGCTAGATGATCATAGCATGCTTCTGTTGAAGAAAATCGACCTACACCCAGGAAAATCGGCCGATTTTTCCTACTGGGTCGATTTTTGGGCCTTTGACAGCTTTAGCCACGTGTCCCACGATCTCTTGTCCGGCCTTGCTCTTGGTGGAGAATATAAGTGGTCTTGCAGGCTGATTTATGGATCTCTCTCTTTCCTTTGGACCCTTCTAGCATCTTCTCAAAGAATCTTCCAATTGGGAGCTCTCTTCAAGACACCCTTGTGGGTGTTCTTGAGGGAGATTAGTGTAGATTTCAATTTCATAGTGAGATTTGAGTGATTTTTGTGAAGAAGATTGTTGAAGGTTGCAAGATCCGACTTGGAGCTACATTTGGTGTGTTGAAAGACTTGTTTTGAGCTCAAATCTAGCTAAGTTTCATTGCTTTCATTTCCTTACTTCATCTTCTTGCTATGGATTCCATGTATGCTTGTATGATGATTCTAGATCTTGAAATGCATGTTATTGGCTAGTTTGTTGTGATTTTGGAGTGATGGATTGATGGTTATTGCTTGGGTGATGATAGGATGGACTTATATGTTAGTTTAGGATGATTCGTATGCACAAAACCTAACTCAGACATAAAAATCGACCTGTTCTTCATAGTAAATCGGCCGATTTTTACTATGATCCACCCGATTTTTCCTTCTGTTGCTCTTTAATTGATGAATCTGTATGTTAGGATGTTAGATTGTTGAAATCCTAGTGTTTGTTGAGCATGATATAGCTTAGGGTGACCTAAGGCTAGCAAACTAAGTGAGGAAAGAGACCTACCCGGTGATTTCCGATCTTAGATACCTAAGATGATGAATTCTAGGTAGTAGTGAGCCTCACAAGCCGCTATTGGATTGAGTGTGCTAGGATTGTTTCTTGAGACTTACCTTTTCCGAGACTTACCCGGTAAGGAGAGGTTTGCCCCTTAAGTAGTGACCGGTTTGTGTAGAATTCCCAACTTTACCTCCTTGAGACTTACCCGGTAATAGGAGTTTGGTGCGGGATTAGTGAAGCGAGAGACTTACCCGGTAATTGCTTCCATTTGAGAAACACCCTTTCCCAACACCGTAGCTTTGTCCTTAGAATCTTTAGAAGCTTGAGTCCAATGCCATAACCGGAAATCTTGACCTCTAGAATCCACTTTTTCTCTCTTTGATCTCTTATCTTGTGTTTGTGTCACTTGTTTATTTGCTAGCTTGAGTTGTTAGTTTGATTTAGTATTTTGCATGAATTGTGACCTTTGCTTGATCACCACAAAAACCCAACCAAAAATATAATCATTTTTATTTCTTTTGTTTGTTTCTTTCTTAGACTAGATTTGCACTATCTTTGATCATTGAATGACTTGATTTCGCCTCAGTCCTTGTGTTCGACCTCGGAATACTTTCCTTCCTACATAACGATCCGTACACTGCGGGTTTCGCTAGGTAGTTTAGGATTTTAGTTCGAGTTTATAAATGTAAAGCTTTTTGTGCTATTTCCTAGCGTAACACCTTTCAAGGTCCTTTGTAATGCGTTTCAAAACCTGCACACATTTAACATAAACCACCAAACCATACCAAGCAACTCGATATATAATCGATAAATTGTTAGTGTATTAAACCACTTCATTTGTGTTTAAGTCTTCCATCATCATCACCAATAAATAATAATCAAGGTTGAGTTTTCAATCTCCCCCTTGATGGAAGACAACACAAATATATCGTACCTGCATTGTAAAGTTAGCGATGCGTATATGAATATCAAACCAACTTAAAATGAAGAATGCAGAAATATCGAAAAATGTCGGATCATTTATTTCACCCCCTTTACAAGGGAGAAAAATATTTATAGAAAGGAAGTTTGAAAGTTTTACAACCCAGAAAAGTATTTCACAAAACCACACAAACAAGTAAGTTTTTCAAAACAAGCCTTTGATATCAGAATCAAGGGCTTTGAAAGTGATGGTCATTCAGAGAACTTCATTCTTGATACCACCTAGAAGAACTCCCCTTCCCTCATGCTCCCTCATGCACATCTTCCTCCATCGATTTTGAGCTTTTCTAGATGTCATGCTCTTTGAGGGAAATGTCTGTTTGTCGCTGATCAGAATCTTTGGTGTATTTCTTAACAACTCCAAATTCTTCTATATGTTGGACATCTGGATCATCAGACGATAGTTGGCCAATCGGACGGTCTTTAACAATCTTGTAGCATTGTGTCATGACTGTTTCAACATCCTTTGTGGTAGCTTGACCATCTTCCTCAGTCAAAGGCTTGATGTTGTTAGCTGTTGTAAGAGAGAGAGAGCATTCACATGAAACATCTGGTTAATTTTCTGATTTAAAATTCCCAGTAAATCTTGTGTTTCATCCAGACGATCAGTAACTACTACTCTAAAAAAATATTAGATCACTTCTCATTGAGTCTAATCCTCTTTCAACAGCTTCCAGACGTTGCACTATAGTATAGTTCCATGCTGGCTACTCTTTCAGAACTCATTCCCCTATGGCAGTTTTCTTAAATCCCATGCTGTTAAAAAATTGCTCATCTAGTTCTCCAGCAACATAATGTTGTTCTTCATCAAAATAATATTTGAGAAGTATCGAAATAATTTTTGTAGCAAGTTTCCATATGGTAAATGTGAATCAATGGGAGAATTAATGGTATGAAGCATATGGACAAGATAGTTTTTAGAAGATTTACATCTAGCCCATTTAGTACATGATACAAAAGAGCAAGCAATCTATTTGTCACCACATCCCTGTTATGAATCCTTGGTACTACGCACCTAACAAGCAATGAACAAACAATTTTGGCTTCAAGGGTTAAGTATGTGGTGGTAGGTTGAGGTAGAGCGTTGGGTAGAAGGAATTGTACTTTAGCCATCTTAACAGTTCTTGAGGGAGTTGAATGGTCGAAAGAGTTGAAACGGGGAAGCCCTAAAATTTCAGCAATAATTTCAGAAATAAGAGTGATTTTCTTACCTTTAACGATTGAGTCCAGGACTAGTTCCCCTCTTTCTCTTCGGGCTGTTAAGTTGATGTAAAATAACCTTGTAAGTATTGGATAGGATGTCTCTCCTGGGTTGAGTTTAATCCAGATAGAACTGGCTTGGAGCACCTCGAGCCTTGGTAGAGAAAGGCATGTGAATAATTCCATATCAACTAATTCACACATGCACTGTTCCCGATCATTGAACCCATCTATCCATTTCTTAACTAAAGTGTGACTTCCGAACCAATGTGAGGGAAGACTAGTTTTGACACAGATTTCAGCATCATCCATGTGAAACGGGGAACTAGAGGTTGAGTTTGATCCAAAGTCTGAGTCAGAGGAGATGTGAACAACCCTCTGGCGTTTGGGGGCAGATGATGCGACATCATCAACTGAAGATCTCTTGGAAATCATGGAAAATTTTGAAAGAGAAGAAGTAGAGTGTGAAAACTAAAAGAGTAAAGCACGAGAATTTGCAAAGAGAAGGTGAAGCGGAAGAAATAAATAAGGAAGAGAAGTGGTATTCAAGGGAAGAAGTCACATCAACATAAGTTCACTAAGATCTTCACTCAAAATATTGGGAGAATCACTTTTAATTAGAATTCTTTCCATAAATTTTGTAACCACTTTTCAAAATTCTTTGAATCTGAAAATAAAGCCTTTTAAAATCCCTTTTAAAACTCTTTCTTTAAAAATTTTAGGAATTAGAATATCTAGAGGATATTAATTCCTAAAAGATCCGTGAAAATCTATCTACCATTGAATCTCGTTTTAAGACCCTTGAATTGCCTTTCAAGGCCCTTGAAAAAGACAAGTGGGCTGCATATGAAGGAGAAAATAAAATAATTTACTCTCCCTACGTTAATGCTTTCTTGTTCAACATATCAAGCTCTAATGTAATAAAAATGAATTGATCATCAGGTAGGGGCTTGGTAAAGATATCTGCAAGCTGCAAGTTAGTTGATATAAAAGAGATCAAAACATCACCTTTCTCAACATGATCACGTATGAAGTGATGTCTTACACCGATATGCTTAGTCCTTGAATGCTGCACAAGATTTTTAGTAATTGAAATAACACTAGTATTATCACATTTGTAGGAATACCTTTCAAATCAGAGCCAAGATCACGAAGTTGTTGAGCTATCCATAGAATTTGCGCAAAACAGGCTCCCGTAACTATATATTCGGCTTCAGCTGTGGATAGGGCGACAAAGTTTTGCTTCTTGGAGTGCCAACTGATTAGGGATGACTCTAAGAATTGACAACATCCAGAAGTGCTCTTACTATCGACCTTATAACCTGCAAAGTCTGCATCTGAATAGCCAACAAGGTGAAACGAGCTTTGACGTGGGTACCATAACCCTAGATCCTTAGTGCCATTGAGATACAGAAAAATTCATTTCACAACTATCAAGTGTGACTCTTTAGGATCAGCTTGAAATCTTGCACACATGCACACGCTAAACATAATATTAGGTCGACTAGCGGTTAAATACAACAATGAACCGATCATACCTCGATACTCCATTTGTACTACATTTTTGCCATCTTTGTCATGGTCAAGCGAAAGTGTCGAACTCATAGGAGTCTTTGCGACCTTAGATTGATCAATTTTATACTTCTTAAGCAAGTCCTTGATATACTTGCTTTGATTGAGTAAAATCCCTTTCTTTGCTTGTGTAACTTGAAGTCCAAGAAAAAAATTTAGCTCACCCATTAAGCTAATTTCAAATTCCATGCACATGTTATTTGAAAATTCCTTGCATAGGGAATCATTAGTAGCACCGAATAATATATCATCAACATATATTTATACTACGAATATATCGTTGCCTTTGGTTTTGATAAATAAAGTTTTATTAATCAAACCTTTTTTGAATTTGTTTTCGAGAAGATACTTGGACAATCTTTCATACCAAGCTCGAGGGGCTTGCTTAAGACCATAAAGAGTCTTGTCCAGTTTAAATACATGATCAGGAAGTTCATCATTTTCAAAACCAAGAGGTTGAGCAACGTAGACTTCTTCTTCTAAGAAGCCGTTTAGGAAAGACATTTTACATCCATTTGAAATAGTTTTATACTCATGAAAGATGCAAAATACAAGTAGCATACGTATGGCTTCTAACCTGGAAACCGGAGCAAAAGTCTCCTCATAATCAATACCTTCTTCTTGGTTATAGCCTTGTGCTACAAGTCGTACTTTATTTCGTATGACTTTGCCACTTTCATCCAACTTATATCGAAAAACCCATTTCATGCCAATGACGGATTGATGTTTTGGTCTTGTAGTAAGAGTCCAAACCTTGTTTATCTCTAACTCATTTAGTTTGTTTTGTACGGCAATGATCCGGTCGGGTTCTTGAAGAGCTTGATGACTCAATTAGAGACACGCACGCAGAAAATGCACATAGGTTGTTTACTTTAGATCAAGTTTGAACTCCTGCGTTTGGATCTGAGATCACATTCTCTTGTGGATGGTATGAAGATTGTTGAAATTTCCTTCGTTTGTAAGATGGAACAGATCCTGAAGGTTGAGGCTCATATGCTTGACTTGATTCAAGTACCGTTAATGTATTGCCCTTGAATCCTATCTCAAGGCCTTGAAGTTGGGTTTCAAGCCCTTGAAACGGAGTTGTGACATCACAATTTTCCAGTTCCAAGGTCTTGAAGATGTGTTTCTAGGTCTTGAGGGTTTTCTCTGGTATCTTGAATCTTTTCTTGCATATTCTTTTCTTGATCTTTAGGATCTTCATCTTTATCCGAATTCTGATATTCTCGTTGATTCATATTAAGATCTGCAAAACTTTCACTCAAAGTACCATAATTGCTTTCATCAAAAATGACATGAATACTTTACTCAACAATTTTGGTACGTTTGTTATTATCATGATAAGCTTTGCTATTTGAAGCATATCCAATGAATATAGCTTCATCACCGCGTGCATCAAATTTCCCAAGATTATCTTTTCCATTGTTATGAACAAAGCAAGTACATCCAAAGGGTTTGAAATATAAAATATTAGGTTTTCTTCCTTTAAATAGTTCATAAGGAGTCTTTTTCAAAATAGGGCGAATTAAACATCTATTTAAAATGTAATAGCAGTGTTTACTGCTTCAGCCCAAAAACGTTTTGGCAAACTGTTTTCTAAAAGCATAGTCCTAGACATATCCTCAAGAGTGCGGTTCTTACGTTCCATAACTCCATTCTTTTGAGGAGTTCTAGGAGGTGAAAAGTTATATGAAATACCATATTTTGCACAAAACAAATCAATCTTTAGTTGATCAAATTCTCTACCATGATCACTTCTTATTAAAATGATTGGTAGGTTTTTCAAGGTTTGCAACTCCTTACACAATTTTGAAAACTCAAACAATGCTTCAGATTCTTCTCGTACGAAAGAAATCCATGTGAAACGAGAGAAATCATCCACAATAACAAGGATGTACTGCTTGCCTTTGGGAAATTTGACACTCATAGGTCCACAAAGATCCATGTAAGAGTTCAATGGGTCGAGAAGAACTTACAACTTTCTTAGGTTTGAATGAACCTCTTGTTTGTTTACCTTGTGTACAAGCTTTACATAGTTCATCTACCTTGAAATTAAGATTTGTCAAGCCACGTACCAAATCTTTTGAAAGTAGCTTCTACATTGTATGCATACTTACGTGACCAAGTCTTCTATGCCTAAGCCTTGGATCATCAGTCAAGGCCTTGAGAAGAATAAACATTGTTACATCTAGGAGAAGTAAACATAATGTCACCCGTCGTTTTGTCTTGAACTTCACATTTTTCTGAATCAAACAATACTTTGTTGCCTTTATCACATATTTGAGAGATGCCAAACATATTATACTTCAAACCGTCAACAAGATATACATCATCAATGAAGTTAGATGATTTATAACATATTTTACCAATGCCAATAATGTCACACTTTCCATTATCACCAAGCGTAATTATACCAGATGATTGCTTCTTTAAATCTGAGAATAGTGAACTTTTTCCACTCATGTGTCTTGAGCAACCACTATCTAATATCCATTTATGCTCATTTACCTTGGTGATATCCTACAAAACAGCAAACATCAACCTTTCCGGGTCGACCAAATGACATATTTTGGTTCATCTTCAAGTTCGATCATATTTGGTGGTCTAGTACCTTTAGGAACCCAGATTTGTTTGACCTGTTTCCTTAAACATAGAGAATAGGTATTTCTAATAATATAAGGATCATTTCTTCTGTATGGACATGTAGATTTTACATGACCCTTTTTACAACATAAACAAGTGGGCATATGAATACTTCCTTTAGCCTTGACAAAAGTGGTAGTTGGTTTTCTAGGAAACCTCCTATGATAACCTATACCATTTTTGTTAAGTGAGGACTGGTTTTCACCCATCATTCTTTCAAGATTAGCTTTTGAACGAGTAAATTTAACAAGTGCAGCCTTCTGGTCTTGACACGTCAAAGTTAGATCAACTTTCTCTTTCTCTAGATCGATATAGTTTTATTGAAGAGAGGAGAGGTTGTCCTTAAGAATCGCATTTTCCGATTCCAAGGCCTTGATATTGTCATCAAGGTCTACCTTTTCTGTTTTAAGATTTTCAATCTCCAAAGACATCTCACTTAATTGTTTTTCTTGTTCAAGAAGCTTTTCTTTTAGAAAATTTATCCTTATTCTATGATCCTTGTCATATATAATAATGTCTATAAGGAATTGTTTTAGGTTACATTCAGGTTAAGACATAATAATACTACCACATTATCAACGTAGAGATTTGAATCTTCTTCATGATCGGCCATAAGGCATAGGTTTGCTTGTTCTTTTTCGTCTTCTGATTCACTTGAGGATTCTGAATCACTCCATGAAGCTACCATAGCTTCTTCTTTCGATCATTTTTCTTGAAATTGGTCCTCTTCTTTTATGGACAATCCTTAACAAGATGATCTGTTTCACCACATTCAAAACAAGTCATCACTCTAGTTTTCTTGTTAGAGTTAGAAAACTTACCTTGGGGTTTTGATGTTCGTGGAAATTTCTATTGTTTGTAGATTGTTTCTTTATCTTGAGAATTCTCGCGAGACCCTTAGAGATCATGGCTATTTCATCTTCCTCATCATCATCATCATCATCATCATCATCATCATCATCATCATCATCACTATCTTCCTCTTCTGATGGTAATTCATCCTTTCTTGATTTTAATGCCAGATTTTTTGTGTTGGATGGGAGCTCTCCATCTTCTTCACCAAGAACCATTTCGTGTGTGATGAGTTTTCCAAGGAGGTCATCAAGAGGAAGAGTTGAGAGATTTTGAGCTTCATCGATGGCAGTCATATTTGGTCCCCACTTGGCTTTAGGTAAGCTCCTTAGAACCTTCCTAACTTTTTCTTCATTTGTGAAGACCTTTCCTAGTGAGTCCAAGTTGTTCACGATCTCAGTAAATCTTGTGAACATTTCTTTGACTGGTTCATTTGGATTCATCTTGAATAGCTCGTATTGTTTGAGGAAGATGTTAATCTTTGTTTCCTTGACTTGACTTGTTCTATCATATGTGAGAACAAGTTTGGCCCATATTTCCTTTGCATTCTTGCATGATGAGATGCGGTTGAGTTCGTTTGCATCTAATCCGCAGTAGAGTAATTTCATAGCTTTGTAGTTCTTTGACACACTGTCCAAGTCTGCTTGTGTGAAGTCAGCTTACAGCTTTGGGACTTAGACACCTTCAACTGTCGTAGTTGGGACTTTGGGGCCATTCTAAATGATGCTCCATAATTCCATGTCCTAATCAATAATGAACATACGCATGAGTGCTCTCACTTAGGAAAGTTGTTGCCACAGAAGAGTGGTGGTCGAGATGAGGATCTTCCTTGAGCAAATCCTCCATCACCTACAAGATTCATGATTAGTCTCATTGATGGTTAAATCAATATACGTGAATCTAGCTCTGATACCAATTGAAGAATCATTAGGTGAATAAAAAGGACAAAAGATACTCTAGAAGGGGGGGGGGGGTTGAATAGAGTATGAGAAGTTTTTGCAAAACCAATCTCAAGGCTTTGAAACCAATTTAAAGGGCCTTGATGTCAATCTGAGCTCTTTGTGATACACTTTGACTTCAAGGGCTTTGAAACAACTTTCAAGGGCCTTGACTTTGTAATCCTGCAAAACAAATTTAATCACAATAAAGCAAGATAAAATGCGGAATGTAAAAGATCGACACGAGGATATGTTTTCGAAGTTCGGCTCAAATATCCTACTCTCCATCCCAGGGTGATATAGCCTTCGAATCTAACGATCTATTATCAGCTTCAAAGATTCCTAGATACAAACTAGAAGAAATCCCCTTCTTCTCTCACTGTAGCCAATGCTACGATCTAGCTCCAACTCTTCACCTTGCTATAATAGCCTAGTTACTTCGCAGAGTAACACACACTCGAGTATAACACGTTTTAGATAAACCAATGGAGCTCTCAAGTTTTATCACTCTCTAGAGGATAACGCTTTTGTAGAAAGAGAGAAAGAAAAACTATTGATCGAATGAAGATGTTTTGGATCGCTTGAAGACTATTGATGTTTCCGTGTTCGCTTGTCTACTTGTTCTTCAATCGCCATCTTTATTTATAGCCTTCTATGGAGAGGTCTTCTAGCCGTTGGAAAGATGACCGTTTGAAGATAATTATTCTTCTCCATGAAGATCGCTTCTTGGTTGAGATGAGATAGACGTTGTGGATCTTCATCTCCTGAGAACACGTTGATCTCTCTGCTCCTTAATCTTCTCGTATTTGTTGTGACGATAACAAATTCCTTGAGAGAAGATCTTTGTGCTTTTTGGTTGTGGATCGTTTCAAGATCTTTCATTGGCCAGTTGATATCTTCGTTCAATCATATCTTCTTGTTGAGCAAATCTTTCGTAGAAGATATTCTTTAGTGCTTTGTTGGATACGTGATTTGAATTCCTTTAGCGTGCAGCCTTGACGACTTTTGTTCCCTTGAAATGAATTTCAAGGCATCCGCCTTTTAATCATTCTAAACTCCTTATCTTTCCTTCCATCCGGTTTCAAGGTCTTCCAAGGTCCTTTGAAGTGTCTTTCAAAGCCTGTACTCATTCAATACAAACCACCAAACCAAACCAAGCAACTCGATATATATACTCAATAAATTGTTAGTGTATAAAACTACTTCATTTGTGTTTAAGTCTTCCATCGATATAGTTTCGATGAAGAGAGGAGATGTTACCCTTGAGAATCGCATTTTCCGATTCCAAGGCCTTGATATCATCATCAAGGTCTACCTATTCCGTTTTAAGATTTTCAATCTCCAGAGACATCTCACTTAGTTGTTTTTCTTGTTCAAGAAGCTTTTCTTTTAGAGAACTTATCCTTATTCAACCTTCCTTGTCACATATAATAATGTCTTTAAGGAATGGTTTTAGGTCAGGTTCAGGTTGAGACATGATAGTACTTACCACATTATCAACGTAGAGATTTGAATCTTCTTCATGATCGGCCATAAGACACAGGTTTGCTTGTTCTTTTTCATCTTGTGATTAATTTGAGAATTCTGAATCACTCCATGAAGCTACCATAGCTTTCTACTTTCGATCATTTTTCTTGAAGTTGGTCCTCTTCTTTTGTGGACAATCCTTAACGAGATGATCTGTTTCACCATATTGTAAACAAGTCAGCACTCTAGTGTTCTTGTTAGAGTTAGAAAACTTACCTCGGGGTTTTGATGTTCGTGGATATTCTATTATTTTTGCAGATTGTTTCTTTATCTTGAGAATTCTAGCGAGACCCTTAGAGATCATGGAAAGTGCACCACCACCACCACCACCACCACCACCATCATCATCATCATCACTGTCTTCCTCTTCTGATGGTAACTCATCCTTCCTTGATTTTAATGCGAGATTCTTAGTGTTGGATGGGAGCTCTCCATCTTCTTCACCAAGAACCTTTTCGTGTGTGATGATTTTTCCAAGGAGGTCATCAAGAGGAAGAGTTGAGAGATTCTGAGCTTCTTCAATGTTTTTCATATTTGGTCCCCACTTTGCTTTAGGTAAGCTCCTTAGAACTTTCCTTACTTTTTCTTCATTTGTGAAGACTTTTCCTAGTGAGTCCAGGTTGTTTATGATCTCAGTGAATCTTGTGAACATTTCTTTGACTGGTTCATTTGAATTCATCTTGAATAACTCATATTGTCTGAGGAAGATGGTAATGTTTGTTTCCTTGACTTGACTTGTTCCATCGTATGTGAGAACAAGTTTGTCCCACATTTCCTTTTCATTCTTGCATGATGAGATGCGGTTGAATTCGTTTGCATCTAATCCGTAGTAGAGCAATTTCATAGCTTTGTAGTTCTTTGACACACTGTCCAAGTCAGCTTGTATGAAGTCAACTTCCTTCTTTGGGACTTGGACACCTTCAACTGTCGTAGTTGGGACTTTGAGGCCATTCTGAATGATGCTCTATAGTTCCATGACCTGATCAATAATGAACATATGCATGAGTGCTCTCCAATAGGAAAAGTTGTTGCCACAAATGAGTGGTGGCCGAGATGAGGATCTTCCTTGAGAAAATCCTCCATCACGTATAGGATTAATGATTAGTATCACTAATGGTTAAATCAATATACGTGAGTCAAGCTCTGATACAAATTGAAGAACCATTAGGCGAATAAAAAGGATAAAAGATACTCTGGAGGGGGGGGGGGTTGAATAGAGTATGGAACTTTTCGCAAAAATCTATCTCAAGGCTTTGAAGCCAATTTCAAAGGTCTTGATGTCGATCTGAGCTCTTTGTAACACACTTTGATTTCAAGGGCTGTGAAACTACTTTTAAGGGCCTTGACTTTATAAACCTACAAAACAAAGTTAGTCACAATAAAGCAAGGTAAAGTGCAGAATGTAAAAGATCGACACGAGGATTATGAAGTTCGGCTCTAAATAGCCTACTCTCCATCCCAAGGTATATAGCCTTAGGATCTAACTATCTATTATCAGCTTCAAAGAGTCCTATATACAAATTAGAAGAAATCCCCTTCTTCTCTCACTGTAGCCAGTGCTATAATCTAGCTGCAACTCTTCACCTTGCTATAATAGCCTAGTTACTTCGCAGAGTAACACACACTCTAGTATAAAACTTTTTAGATATACCAATGGAGCTCTCAAGTTTTATCTCTCTCTAGGGGATAACACTTTTAAGTGAAAGAGAAAAAGAAAAAATTGTTTGATCGAATGAAGATGTTTTGGATCGCTTGAAGACTTTAGATGTTTCCTTGTAAGCTTGTTGTTATGTTCTTCAATCAACATCTTCATTTATAGACTTCTATGGAGAGGTCTTCTAGCCGTTGGGAAGATGACCGTTTGAAGATGATTCTTTTTCTCCATGAAAGTCACTTCTTGGTTGAGATGAGGTAGACGTTGTGGATTTCCTACCATCTTCATCTCCTTGAAACACGTTGATCTCTCTGGTCCATAAACTTCTCTGGTCCACAAATCTTTTTTGGTCGGTTTAGATCTTCTTTTAAACAAATCTTCTTGTTGAGCATATCTTTCTTAGCAGATCTTCTTTAGCACTTGGCAGATAAGTTTGTTTAATTTGAATTCCTTCAGCGTGCTTTGTTTTGATAGAGTTCAAGAGTCTTGGCGTGTCTTGACTTCTGATCCTTTGTAATGGCTTTCAAGGCCTTCGTCTTTCCTTGCATCCGATTTTAAGGCCTTTCAAGATCCTTTGAAATGCGTTTCAAAACCTGCACACATTTAACACAAACCACAAAACCAAACCAAGCAACTCGATATATAATCAATAAATTGTTAGTGTATTAAACCACTTCATTTGTGTTCAAATCTTTCATCATCATCACCAATAAATAATATTCAAGGTGGAGTTTTCAGAATCACATCTCTTGCCATACTCGCATCACAGGGCATAGAGGAAATACATCTCTAGCACTACAAAAAATAATTCAATTAGCCACGTTTGCTGGCGACGGTAATCGTTTGACGTCTCCATTGACCTTGATTTGGCGACGGAAACATCAACGTGGCAAAAAATACAAATTATTTGCATCGCTGGTATACGACCGTCACTAATAGTCATGTAACTAATGTCGGCTAATCTTCCCGTGGCTAATAAAAGGGACCATTGGCAACGACTTTATGACACCGACGCCAATAACCAAATTATTTGGTGCCATATGAAAATATTGGGGTAAAAAAAATTAAAAAAACTTTTTTTTTCTTAGAAAAATTTAAAATTCATCTAAAGTCTATTCCCGCAAAAAACAAGGTTTCTCTCTTACGCCCTTCCGTTTAGGGATGCCAATTTTCTTGCGAACTCGACGGACATCTGATCCATAGTAAAAGGTTAAAAACCCGATATGAAGCGGGTGAAAGCGAGTGGCGGGTGATGGATCGGGGTAGGATTCGGGTGGACCTTTCATCCACCCGTCACCCGATCCATCATCCATCCACCTACCCAACCCGCTTCACCATCTGACACTCGTTATCATTCAAGCATCATTCTTCTATTGTTCGACATTGTCTGAGTCGTCTTCTACTTTCGGCCCCGTCGTTTGAGTCTTCTCTGAATCCAACCGCCACGGCCGGCTTCAACTCGCAAGGTCTAGATCTCGTCTTCTTCTTCTTCTTCTTCTTCACATGATATGCATGTACTGACTCCCGTTTTCTTCTTTACTTTTTTTAGGGTTTCAAACTCACTCTATATCTCGTCTTTTAAATCTCAACTCTTAGTTGCCGTCTTCAGTTTCCACTCGCAAGGTCTGTTCGTCGTCTTTAGTTTCCATTCGCCGTAGGGCTAATTAGGTATGTAGGCTTTTTTTAATTTATAACTAGTAACTAGGCCAAATCCATTTTATAGTTTAGTAATTGTACCCCAATCTCTTTTTTTACAGTGGAAACACAAACTCTAACCCACAACCCTCTCTTTCTCGTTTCTCTCTCTCTCGCTTGTTCTTTGACTTCTCTCGCCGAGATCCTTCTCTCCCTCAACTGATGCTTACGGTTGTTGCAGGGGCTGGGGAGGCTTGACGGCGTTGTTGCAGAGGACGTAGAAGGCTGCTCTCTGTTACTTAGATCTAGATCAAGAACTAGCTCCTTCTATCCAGATGGAGAAGAAGAAGAATCTAGTCCAAGTTTGTATGCACTTCGAGCATATGATGCAGTTTGGGCAATTGTAGAAGGCCTGAAGAACAATGAGAAGAAAAGTCTGAGAAATGTTCTCCATAACAATTTCCTGGGGTTGAGCGGTAATGTGAGCGGTAATGTGAGTTTGATAAATAGAATACGCTGTTGCTTACCACCGATTATCTATAATTCACTTGATAACCGGATAACCTGTATCTTTCTTCAAGGTTATTCGGCATGATGATTGTACATATTTGATGTCTTTCTGTATCATAAAGATCTCATAGCTTGGATTGCACTATTCTTGGGTTTTTTATTATCCCATTAGGAGACAATACATGCTCGGTTGGCTGGCATAATGGAATGGGATAACAAAATTAGCTATATATTTATATATGATGTTTGTATAGCCTATAATGTTTGTTTAATTGTGTATAGTCGATCTTTTTTGATGCAACATAATCGTCCATCTTGGACTTGAACAACTACAACTCGTCTATGTGCATTCATGTCGTTCATTGCATTGATTACCTATCCGCCACATGGACTTGGAAAGTTGGAATGATATAAAGAGATGAGTGTTAGTAGCATGTGTCCTGGTTGACTGGTTGATATGGTTGCCTTTGTGATTTGTTATCTTCGTGGTAGTGAAGCAAAAGTATAAGTGATGATTTGCATCTAAGTTGTATACAAAGCGGAAGGAGAAACGATTGAGAACCATGATTAAATAAGACACACAACAAAATGGAAAGAAAAGCAAGCAAAAAACCATGAGACTATGATGTTCTTGGATTCGTATTTTCTAATTTCCATAAAAGCTACAGATTCTGCCTTAGGAAAGGAATGAGACATCGGTGTGTCCTTGCTAGTCATTAGTGGCTTAAAATCAAATTACACTTATATATATGGTACATAATGTCTAATCGGAGCTTGTTTCCTATTGCTTGCACCTGCTGAAGCCAGCTTATAATTGTGTAGAAGACTAGGGTTCATTGCTTCTTCTAAGGAGGAAAAAGAAGTATATTATTTGGGATAGAAAGAGCTCGGGTTGTATTAGAGCAGATTGAAGATTATGTTGGGATTGCTATCTTCTTGCAAAAATTGTGGCTTTGTTGATGTTTCTGGTATGAAATTGGACCAGAGAATTCTGGCATGAAAATGTATAGTGTGCATGTAAAATTTCTGGTATGTAAATTTATGTTATGTAAAATTTTGGTAAAAAAAATTCTTGTATGTAAAATTGTAGTATAAAAAATTATGGTATGAAAACATACAAGAAAATTAAAAAATAAAATAAAAAAAATAAATTCAGTTTTTAATAAAAGAAAATAAACAAAATTCCGGTATGTGATAATTCCGGTATGTGAAATTCCTGTATGTGAAATTCCGGTATGTGGAAATTGCCGTATGTGAAAAATTCTTCATTCCAGAAAATAAATAAAATATAAAGAAAATAAAAAAGAAAATAAAAATTAACAAAAAAAAAACAGTTTTAAAAAATTAAAACTTACACTTAAATAACAAATAAAAAAAATTTAAATAGAAGGGTTAATTAGTTTTACCTACCATTAAATGAAAGTGATAAATAAATATTGGGTATATTTTCTTTAACAAAAACCAAAAAGAGCCTAGTAGTCCAATTTCTTTCTTCGCCGTATTCGCCTTCAACTATTGTCCTTAATCGCTGGCCACAATCTCAACTCTGAAGACTCTCAAGTTGTATTTAAAGTCGTATTTTAATTTATTAGTGGGAAATTCCTGATGATATCCTAGTAGTTTGGGATTTTTCGAATTTTGTCCAACAGTTTTCTTTTCAGTTCGGATGATACCCTTAAGTTTTCGTTGTTTTCGGATTTTGCCCAAATTCATTGAGCTTCTTAAAATTTCACAACAACATATTTGCCCACAAAAAAATAAAAAGAAAGAAAATAAAGTAAAAATAAAATAGAACTAAATAACGTAAAATAGTATTTTTTTAAAAAAAAATTAAAAGTGTTTCATATTATTTTAAAGATAAATCAATTAGATGATTTATTAAAAAAAAAAAATTTGTTAGTTTTATTTTATTTTAAAAATAAATAAATTAAATTAGCGTTCTTGTAACAAAATCTAAAAAATATAAGTGTTATGCTTAATTTAAAAAATAAATAAATTAAATTAACGTTCTTGTAACAAAATCTAAAAACATAAGTGTTATACTTAATTTAAAAAAAATATAAAACGGATAAGGATTCTTTTACAAAAATTACTATTTTAATTTATTTTTAAAATAAATAAATCAGTATTTTATTTTATCTTCTTTCTTATAATTTTCTGCAAAGATGTTGTTAACTAATTTGAAGAAGATTACTCTATTTCCTTTCTTTCTTTATCTTTTATTTGATTTTATTTTATTTTAATGTGAGGTAAGTCGGATCCGTAAAATATCGAAAAATTTCATAAAACTGAATTTCCGTCTCACTTATTTAACTCTGTTTTGTTCCCTAGCCCTAATTTTCCCTAACATACCTACTCTCTCCTAATCTTCTTCTCCATCCTTGTAAACATCTCTTGTTCATGCAATCAAGCTGCGCACCACTGGAACTAGGACCCCATTCTTCTTTTCCGGCGAACAGACCAAACCTTCTACCGCAACCGTCGGTCCAGCGGCTGTCCAACCGCGTCCCTGCAAGCCTCCGTGAGACCCTACGAACCAGGGCAGCGTGAACAAGGATGGACTGTCCTTGCGAGTCGTGGGTGGTGCCAGGACGGATCGAAGTCCACTCCTCTCCTTCCTTGCTGCGAGTCGCGAGGGTTGCCAAGACATACCGGAACCGCCGTGCGTTGTTGTTGCCGCGACCTCCATTACCCACCAGCGACGCCATTTCTACCCTGACACCAGTAACCGTCTTACATCTCTTGCGCAGATCCGATTCGGAACACAACTGGTGAGATTGGAAACTATGTGACCCTAATTTCATTTTTGGGATTTTATTTCTAAAAATTCTAGATGGTGCAGTAAACCTTAGATGTGCGGAATTGTGGAATTTTGGATTTGGGACTAGGGTTGAATTGTGTATACGTAAGTTTATATGTATTTATTTGTCTATTTGTATAATTAGTGATTGCTGAATGTTGTTAGCGTAATCTAAGTGTTGGCTTGTGGAATTAAATGTTATTAGGCTCAATGGTTTTTTAACATGGATAGTTGACTTGTTTGTGCAATCTATCTAATAGATTTCTTTCATAGTATTGTGTTTTGATTTAAATGCAGTTGTAAAGTCGTGTCATGTCATTCACAGTATTTTATAACATTTGCTTTCATTCAGAGTATTAAGAAAATTGGTGGAGTAGGGCTCTTTTTTTTAGTCTAGATTAACTAGGTTCCTAGTAATATCCAACAAAAATATAAAGATAAATAAAAATATTAAGGAGATAATTTAGGGAGGTAGTTGAACTGTTTAATAAATCCACAATAATAAACTAACTTAAATATTGAAACGGATTTGGAAAAAAAAAAAGGAAACCGAATGGGAGAGATTCTCGCAATCTATATATGAGTGGTTACATCCGTCAATCACAAACACAATCACCGCTGCTTTACTCTCATTTTCATCTCCATTGAAGGAAGATTCAAGGTCTCATCTTTCTCCCTTCTAGGTATCATCTTTCTCCCTTCCATTTCGTCTTTATTTTATTCTGCATTGAAGCCGATGCAAGTTATCGTTTCTATCCCGCTCCATTGACGGTTATTGAAGGTCGGTTATATCCATCTCCATTGAAGTCCGCTCGAAACCTCTTCACAATTTATCTTCTTCTCCGACTACCAAACAAGTACATTTTCTAACTCGGATTTAAGTTTCTTGCGACATATTACAAGATTATGTACCCGATTTTTCCAAATCAAACATTATGTATCACATGTAGTTGCTAATAAATATTATGTACTAGTTATGCATCACACATAGTTGCTGATAAATATTATGTACTAGTTATTTAAATAAAGCAAATAATGTAGTTGATTGCCATCGTATTATGTAACAACAAGGAAGGACCAACGGAAGAATTGATGTTCAAACTTTTATATGTAGTTGATTACCACCGTATTATGTAACAGATCGATCTATATCAACGAACTTCGAAGGACACAAGAGCAGAAATAATGGCGTCCAGTGTTTACGATTAATGGCTCTTCAAATGATATCTCCCAATTAAACGAGATTGTTATCATTTATTTCCTTGTTTAACGGTTTTCTAATATAATTACAATCTTTAATTACGTTAATTGATAAATTTAAATAAGATAGAGAAAAATTTTGAGTATTTCCAGAATCTTTAATATTATGAAAAATAAATCTATTTAGTAAAATATACAAGGGCCTAGTTTGTCAACATATAAACAAAAAGACTTAGGGCCCGTTTGGTTAGGAGGATGGAGTGGAAACGGAATGGAAATGGATAAGAGGAAGGAAAGGAATGGGAAAGGGTTATTGCTTGTTTATGTTTGGTTTGTTTCCGGAATGGAATCATTCACCTAATATTAACATTTGTGATGTTTGGTTTGTTTCCGGAATGGAATCATTTACCTAATAATATCACTATTTTTATCTATTGTTTCATAGCAATTTTCATGCCAATTTTTCATTATAGAGGTACAATACCATTGTTTTAAAAACAAAATCATAGTTCACTGTTTAAAAACAAATATACGAGAAGAAATAAAATGCAAAATTTAAGCTACAAATAAAAAACATAAGCAAACCATGCATCATTTTTTTGTCAATGCTACAAATCTCTCCAACCTAAAAATATTTCAAATCCAAAACAATAACATTGGAAAACAAAATGAGGCGAGCAATTGGATCTCATACTCTTCTACTACTTCATCTTAGATTCATTGTTTAAAAACCGAAGCATAAAATCAACACAAAACCATAAAACAATGTCTACAAGAAAACCATAAAATATCAAAATTCAAAGTAGCATAAGTCTTCTTCAAATTCAAGCACTTCCTCAACCGCTCTTATCACTTCTTCCTCAAGAGATCCCGGACAAACTGTTTCTTCAAAGATGTACTTGCTTGAAAGAATAAACGAAGCTTAGGTTCTTCGGCCATTAAAATTGAACACACCTATCATATATCAAAACACATTTCATTTTACAATATTAATTAAGGATTAAATTTTATTGTCAAATTATTATCATAATTATTACCTCTCAAGTGACATATTTTTAGTCCCACTTAGTCCCCCAATATCTCTAAAAGCATCTCACACAACACATTGAACACATGTCTATCCATACGAAGTTCATTCCGACAAAACACATCACTTTCTCTTGTCAACCTATTCAATATAATGAGCCTAAACCTTTTTCTAGACTTTTTTCCCTCTCTCAGTTGTAAACTCCTAGTAACCGAGACATGCATCATGTACCACATCAAATACAACATCATCGTTGCCCTAATTATCACATACAAAACATGGAGTTGTCTTATCCTTCTCATCCTTGTCAATGAATAATCGAGACGATCCATTTCTGAACATAAATGATCAAACAAAATTCTGAGTGAGTGAACATATATGAAAACCAACTAAATTATAAAAAGATTCCATTTATTCCATATAAGATAATAAAATATTAATATTGGGCGGAAATTTTTCTCCCTATAAAATAGGACAGTAACTGGATAAACAATAGAAAAAAATAGAAAAAAAAAAGATATACTTTTCTAAGATCACCATCATACAACTGTAACACCAAGGAGACCAATATCCCGTCCCACTTAAACTTAAGACAAAATACTTGGCATCAAATTTCACCATCATAAAATAGAAGAAAAATACTCAATTTTGTATTTAACAGAACTACAGAAGTATGACCCAGTGAATTTTGAGATCAACACCGTAAGGAGAGAAGGGGAGAATTTCTCTATGGGATACTAAATGCCTATAGGTGAAAAGCATAGCATGAAATAAGAGATGTAGAGGGACGAGTGATTGCATGAATGAAATTAATACTGTGGATACTTAATATTGCCAAATGACCAACTGATTAGACATGCTTATCTTATTAGTTTACCACGAACTCGTCAAAACGTGTTAAGGGGTAAAGCATAAAATGCATGAAAGTATAGAAAGAAAAATATATGAAAACCAACTAAATTATATGAAAACCAACTTATTTTCATGCATTTTATACATGCAAACAAACCATCCCAGCACAAAAATGAATATAGATTTCTGCACAAGCCTGGAGACAACATCAGCACAAGAGTCAACTCCATTTCTGAACATATATGAAAACCAACTAAATTATAAAAATATTAATATTCGTATTATTTAGACCAAATAAGATAATAAAATAGCATAAAATCCACATTATTGTAATAAAACATTTAAAATCTACAAAATTAAAGATTAATATAACCCGCTGATTATTTTCATTTTAAAAAATATTATGGGATTTTTTTTGCTATAAATACATCACTAGACATTTTTTTTAGTTTTTTTTTAGTTTTTTTTTTTTGCCTCAACCCTTCTCATTACATTTTTCCTACCTACTTATTTTCAGTTCTGGGTTCATTCCCTTCATTTTATTTGAAGAAAAATTGGGGGAAAAGAACAAAAAAAGAGTGAAACTATTGAGTGTTAGGCTATGGGTTCTGAAGAAGTTGAAAGCAATAGATCTGCTGTCAAAACAGGAGGTTTTGAAGTAGAAGCTGCTTTTTGGTGGCTATGAAGTAGAAGCAAGCTAACACCATCATGTGACACCCCTTTCTCTTTCTTTCTTCTTCTTTTCTATTCACATTCATCCTCAGATGTTCAATTATGTCCCCTTTTCAGATCAAACTGGTCTTAAAGAATCAGCAACAACCACAACAAATTGTGTCAAAGATGACAACAAGAACAATAAAGGGCAGAAACAACAGCAACAACCACAACAAATTCAGCAACAAGGCTTGGTTAAGGGACTGGAGGCTTTACAGAATCAGCAAAAGGTTCCGGCTTTCGGGTCCGAGGAAGATGATGAACTCATGGGTGAGGATGATGATGAAGAGGATGGTTTAACGTTTCTGCAAATGCTCAAGCAACAACAGCAGCAGCAACAAAAAGCGAATGCGAAAAATGTTGCCAGCGCCGGAATTGGGAAGAAAGGAAACATGAATAATAATCAGAATGTGGGTATGAAGGGAAATGCTGGATTGAGCATGAACAACAACAATGCTCATTTGGGTATGATGAATTCAGGAGATTCAAGAATTGGTAATGACATAAGTGCAATTATGGGTTTATCAGCATGAAAAATCAAATGATGTATATTTCACAAATGAAAAAAGTTAGAAGTATTGGCTAACTAATTCTTTTATCATATTATCTTAATCTTATTATACACTAATTATAATATATCCTATAATAATACTAAATTCTCCTTTTGTGAAAATAAGACTTTATAAGGTTTCACAAGCTTGTATCATCATTGCCAAATAAAATATATAAATATATAAAAAATGAGTAAAGGGTATGGTGGTACCTCAGAATATAAATGAGAGATTATGATTTCCAACCAACAAGACTTTGCCATTAAATTTGACATAATTTACGATGTTAACAATATGTCAATCAAAGTAGATGCTTGGTCATTTTATGTAACACTAAATAGGCCAAACAAAACTACGAATATTTAAATAAATGCTATGAGTTTTTAATCCAAAACAATGCAAAAAAAACATATACAAGCACTCTTGTCTATTAGGAAGAAGCCTTTCCACACATATTAGCAAGTCAGATGCTCTGCTTTCTATGAAAATGTTAGTTGCCACTCAGCAAAATTTTAAGTAGACTTTTTTTGTCCATAAGGTATTGAGCAAAAGAATAGTGAGTTTCACCCAAGTTTTAAATAGTTTGTATGAGGGTATTAGATTTTTGCTGAACTAGTGGAATTGAGCTTCAGCACCATGAATGCAACTATGACCATAGATTTTTGCTGAACTACTGTCAAAACAGGAGGTTTTGAAGATAACAAATGCTTGGCCTAAAATGCAGACTACGTAATCAGAGCATGGAAAGTGTTCGCCCCTAGAGGTGTGTGCAAATAAGCTTTATATTTATAAAACTGAAATCAAGCAAGCGAACCCGCAGTGTACGGATCGATATAGTTAAGCAAGAATTCCAGAGTATCGAACACAGGGATTTGGGTGGAACGAACTCGATTGCAGGTTATCAAGCGGTTATTATGAGAGTTTTGCAAATATATTGGGAAAACAACAATCCTAAAGATCCAGGTATCCAGCTGTGGCAATCGATTCAAGATATACTAATGATGTAAAGACAGAGTTAAGATATGCAAAGGTATACTAATGTAAGGTAATCGTACGGTTGAGGTTCCAAAAACCTTATATAACTCACCCAAAAGACTCTTCCTATACAGGTTGATGAGGCGCAATATAGAAAGGTTCTAAGGACAAGGATTAACATCAAATACCCAAATCTATAATCTAAAGATCAAGACTAACTTACCCGATTGAGGTTGTTGAGGCTCACAATCGAGGTAGAGGTTGTTGAGGCTTCACTACCACCTAGAAAAGACAAGTCTAAACTAAGCTAAAGCAAATCTTTAACTTTGGATCAAGATAAAAGCAGGCTCGTAAACTTTAAGGAAATTACGGTTGGATCTTGAGATTCCACGGTCGTGGAACTCAAGAACAGCCCGTGATTTAGGGTTTTCGGCGACAATTCTCTAACTCTCAGGGTCTAATCTGTTTACGATCGATCTATCATCATCTAAGCCACAACTATCAACCCTTCACCTTAGAATTGTTAAGGGTTTTTAGCCAATAACAGTCATATTGATATTAATTCAAGATTTAAAGGATAGAAAATGGGAATTTTCAAGAACTATCAATAATCTTCAATCGAATCTCAGAATCACAGCCAAGAACAAGTGTTTATCAAAAGATGTAAAACGAGATAAACAATCACAATCTTAGGAAAGAAAGGAAACGGGATGTCAATCCGATCCTAAATCAAACCTAAGCAAGAAGAGGAATCTTCTTGCGAAATCCTTCAAGAAACTTCGATCTTCCACACGAAGATCACAACAGCGACTCTCCGACACGAACTTTGGAACTTCAATGAATTCTTCCAAATCACCTCCAAGAATGAGGGTTTGTGTGTTGCTAAGCTTGCGTTTTTGCCGCTAAACTTAGGGTTGAAAGGTCGTAAGTGCGGGAGCGAGGTGACGGAATCTTGCTTCATCCGTCCTTTTTATAATGCAGGGCAAAACGTCGGCCCGGCCCAATCTTCAAAAGATTATGGCTTCGAAAGTGGCGAAAAGATTCGCCAAGATCACGGTCGTGGAAGTTTCCACGACCGTAATTTTGAGGCGTGGAAACAAACACGGATAGCTTCCACGGCCGTAATATCCCCTGGAATGAACATCGAATTCTGCATCAAGATCCACGGCCGTAATTTAGGGTAAAACCGTGATTCTTGTCTTCATTCGTGCATTCCTCAATCTAATACTCCAAATTGCTTCCAAAAGGTGCCCTTGGTCTATGGACACATCAACTCAACTCTCCTTTGCTCAATTCCGTTCGGAAATAGCTCCAAATCACCTATAATCAACATAGAACTCGTGTAGACATCCATATCGACAATATAGGTAATACTAGCTCATATATGCATAAAGCTCAATCAAAGACTATCAATATGAATCAATTGCGATTAGAAAACGTGCCTAAAATATCACAATATTTCATGCTAACAAATAACCCCATACTTAACACTTGCTTGTCCCTAAGCAAGGTCTTTCAAAAAGCTTTAAAACAAGAGTTAGGATGAAATATGTGTACCTTCTTTTGGATGAAAGTGACTTCTAAAGAATAGATCATTCTCAAACCTTGCTTCAATCGTTTCAAACTTTCACACACTTAATTAGAGAGTAAGAGGTAAAGAAGAATCATGAACCAATTTAACTTCCAAACAAGCATTATAACCTTCAAACATTATCAAAATCAATCATAAGAATTTCAATTTAGATCACCAAGCCATATAACATTCTTTTGATCATAAGGACTTTCAAAGAAAAGGTCTAGAGCATGGAAGGGTGGGGAAAACTTTAAGGGAAAGTGGTGCATAAATCCGGGAAAGTGGATATCTACCTTCTTCTTCTTTTGCGGTTTCCGCAACACTTCACTTAGAGCTTCGCTCTCTCCTTTTTCGACTTTACTTTTGGAGTTATGGATAGAGGTGCACAAAAACCGAAGCCTAGGAGATTGGCGTTTCTCATTTTTGCGAGATGCCTCAAACCCTTAGCGCACATACCATAATCCGCTAGGAATATCGCTCAATCCGACTTTGGCAAGACACAAACACCCGGCTATGTGAATGGTGCCGAGTTACTCATCGTCATGATTGACTTCCCCAAACCTATAATTTCTTTCTATTCAATTGATTGCAAATACTTGCTCTCATGGCCCTCCCACATCAAACATGCCTTTTTTTTCTCATTTACTTTCCAAGTTCCCGGATGGGTAAGGGAGGCTAATATTTCAATGAGGAGTTAGATGATTCAAAGGAAGAAGAAAGAAAATATCGAATTGCCTTAATCATTTCAACAAGAAGTATAGGAGCTTATAATGTGATTTCAACTTCAATTTCTTACATGATTTAGGTAACAATTCTCACATTATACAACTTGCAAAAGAGGTAAAATTCATTCATTCAAATCCTTTTCGAATTACCATCCTTTCAAGCATGCAATTGTTATCAACTCAATTCGCAAGTAATGATTATCATGGAAATCATATCGATTCGTTAGAAGCATCAAATTTTTAAAAATTTTTCAATTTTTATGAGTTTTTAAAGTTCTTTTTCATGCAATGCAAGAATAAAACGTGTAACATACAATGAACATGCAAGGATAGTCTCGGAATAGAAGCAACATATAGAGTAGAGTTATTACAAACGTTTAGTACATCCCACCCCATACTTAGGACGAACATTGTCCCTAATGTTCACAAGAAAGAACAAAAGAAAGAAAAGAAAAAGAAAACTCACAAATGGTGGCGGGAATGTCTAAAATGAGCTGTCCGGTCATCTATCACTGCGGTGCCGGTGGAGGTGGAAATGGAGAGAAGCTCGGATCATAGTACCGCCCAAACTGCTGGCGGTAGACGTCCCTCATCATGTGGTCGAGGTCGTCGAAACGTCTGTCTCTATCATCCGCCCGGATCTCTAGTGCTCCGACTCTCTCTGAAAGTCCGGTAGCCCAATCCGGCATCCTCTCATACCACCCAGGGGGGTGATCATACCATCCGGGAGCATCTGCTGGTGCTGGCTGCGGTGGTGGTGGTGGTGGTGCTGCTGGCTGCGTGGTGGACCAAGGAGGGGGTGTCTCGTACCAGGTGGGAGGTGTAGTCATCCACGTGGGCCTCTCACTCACGCTAGCGCGGCGAGATGACGAGCCTGAAGCTCTAGCCGGACGCGGAGAGCGTCTAGGTACATCCTGGGCCGTATCCGGCTGATCCGGAAACGTGCCGAACTCCTGCTCTGCTCCTCCACCACTCTCATACTGATCTCCCATATCCTCCTCATCTACTACCGGCGGTGGAACGTAAGGGGGAGCTACAAGCCTGTTCGCATGCATCGCAGCGAACGTCTCCTTCCAGTTGTGGCGTCCCGCCACAATGGAATACTCCGGCAGCCACTCAATACCCCTACCGGTCCTACTCTCCCAGGGCATGCCCGCATAAGGCGGACCTCTATGTGTGGGGAAGATGAGTCCCCTAACCATGAAAGCGTGTAGCCCTAATGGAACTGCCGGTATACGTGTGCAAGCCGAGAAGTCCACTCCAAAAGTCCTAGCTATGTGGGTCACTATCCCACCGTATCCAATGTTCCCTCTCGACTTGTTCTTGAGCTTGCTCATTGTCGCCGCCAAAAGAGTAGCACAATCGGCGCGGCATCCGTGGAGCATAGCATAGAGAAGGAATAGCTCATCCGTCTTGATCTTTTGGGGCGTCTCCGTCCTAGGAAAGAGACACTCCGAAAGAACACGGTGAGCTATCTTCAAGGCCAAATGGTACATCAATTTGGCCTTGGTATCAGCTGGATGCCAACGGTCCTCGTCGGCATAGATCATCGCCACATCCTCCCAAAAATCCTTAGCAGAAACGTTCCTAGGGAGGCGACCGTTGTAGGTCTCATGGAACCCAAAGATGGTCCCGAACTCAACAATGCTAAGCTGGTAGTCTCTATTCATGAGACGGAAGGAGATAGTCCTATCGACATGGCTGTGCTCAAAAGACGTCACAACCTCTCGGGTGATCTCCTCATAAGCGTCCTCACGAATGTTCGTGAAGACAAGCAAACCGGCTCTATCCAAGAGCCAAGTAAGGTCATCCACTATGTTGAGAGGATGAAGATCCTCCAACAACAAGTACCTAGGGCCAATCACTGCCCTCTTCTCTATCCTCTCAAATGCAGCTTGGTGGTTTTCGTGTATGATCGGGATGCTGGATGGAGGTGGTGAGGATGGAGGTGAAGATGGGGGTGAAGGTGAAGGGGATGAGGGTGGTGGTGGTGCCCTAGATGTGGAGGGGTTACCCTTTCTCTTCTTATTCTGTTCCCCTTTCTTTTCTTTAATCCTCCCCGAAACTCTCCTCACGAAATCCATTCTGTTGAGAATTACGGTCTGTTCTTCCTAAACCACGGCCGTGGAATCTGTGTAGACCGTAATTCGACACGGAATTTCTCAATCCTCAGCAAATCAGCAATCAAACTCCACAACAGGCAGTCCTAATCTAATTTCTTCCAATCTCAATCAGTTCTCCCTAAAAATCTCTAACAAAAACGAACAAAAACGACTAGAATCAAGAAGAGAGCAAAAACCTCTTTTTCGGATTGAGAAATCCAAAATGCGGAATTGTTGATCGTTTTCCGCGTGATTCGTTGCTTGGATCTTGTTCTTGGTTGGATTTGCTTCAGTTTAGGAAGAAGAATCGTTAAAAACGATTAGAGAATGAAGATTTGGGATGAGCTGCGTGTTTTCGGTATTTAGGGCGTGGAAATTGGGGATTTTGTGGTGTTTTTGTGGTGAAGTGTGGCTTTTATACTCGCAGGCAAAATTTCAAAAATCACGGTTTGTCGGGGCATTCCACGGCCGTGGAAATGTACGGACCCGTAATTTTTGTGATTTTTCACAGGCTTTTGAGAATTACGGCCACTGTAGCTATGACGACCGTAATTTAGACCGTGGAACTCTCTGTAAAGCTTCAAAGTCCAAATTTCGTCACTTCTCTTCGTCATTATCCCTCCCTTCTTCTTTTCCATCGATCCTACAACCAAAAACACGAACATACCGGAAGAAATCGAGGCAAAAATAAAGCAAAAACTTCTATTCTAAACTAAACTATGAATCGAAAGCAAAAACGAAAATACAATACCTTGGGTTGCCTCCCAAGAAGCGCTTTGTTTAAGGTCCGTAGCTAGACCAATCTCGCACTTATTCGAGTGCGGTAGGTGCAAACTCCTCAGCTTGGAGTTCCGGTGAGTACTTCTTGAGTCGTTGACCGTTCACCTTAAAACTTCCGCTAGCTTCACCCCATACTTCAACTGCACCATGGGGGAAAATACGCTTAATTAGAAAAGGTCCAATCCAACGAGATTTTAACTTACCTGGAAAGAGGCGAAGTCTCGAATTGAAGAGGAGAACTTGATCTCCTTCTTGCAAGTCCTTTGGGATGATATGCTTATCATGCCAACGCTTTGCTCTTTCCTTGTAGATCTTAGCGTTTTCATAGGCGTTCAAACGGAGTTCATCCAGCTCGTTGATGTCTAGGAGACGCTTCTCTCCCGCTTCCTTCATGCCGAAATTCAGCCATTTGATAGCCCAAAACGCTTTGTGCTCTAGCTCTACCGGCAAATGACAAGACTTTCCATACACGAGGTTGTATGGTGTGGTTCCTATGGGAGTCTTGTATGCAGTCCGGTATGCCCACAATGCATCATCTAGCTTCAAGGACCAATCCTTCCTAGTCCTTGAAACCGTCTTCTCTAGAATTCCCTTGATCTCCCTATTTGAGATCTCGACTTGTCCACTCGTTTGTGGATGGTAAGGGGTAGCGATCTTGTGAGTAACCCCATACTTGGCTAGAAGAGCTTCAAAGCGACGGGCTATGAAGTGAGAACCTCCATCACTAATGATTGTCCTTGGCGTCCCGAATCGCGGAAAAATGGTCTTGTTGAAGAACTTGACCACCACCATGGCATCATTTGTGGGAGAGGCAATTGCTTCGACCCATCTAGAGACATAATCTACCGCCAATAGTATGTATTGGTTTCCACAAGAAGAAGGGAATGGTCCCATGAAGTCGACTCCCCAAACGTCGAAAATCTCCACCTCTTGGATGTTGTTGAGGGGCATCTCGTTCCTCCTAGAGATATTGCCTGTTCTTTGACAAGCATCGCAACAAGAAACAAAGGATTGCACATCTTTAAATAAAGTAGGCCAATAAAATCCAGATTGCAATACCTTTGCGCTAGTTTTGTTCGAACTAGCATGTCCTCCACAAGGTAGTGAATGACAATGACGGATGACACTTTGCATCTCATCTTCCGGCACACATCGCCGGATGATGCCATCCGGACCTCTCTTAAAGAGGAGAGGCTCGTTCCAATGGTATTCCCGGACATCCTTGAAGAACTTCTTCCTTTGTGCGTATGATAGTCCGGGTGGTATCTCCTGGCAAACCAAATAGTTAACAAAATCAGCAAACCATGGTTCGTTACCTTTGGAGACTACCTTGATGCACTCCTCTATGATGTGTAGGTGTTCGTCCGGAAAGGAGTCATCAATGGGTAGATGATCGTCCTCTAGATGTGTTAGACGACTCAAATGATCCGCAACAGAATTTTCCGAGCCTTTCTTGTCGCGGATCTCAAGATCGAATTCTTGTAGGAGGAGAATCCATCTAATCAGCCTTGGCTTCGCATCTTTCTTTGCAAGGAGGTATCGGATCGCAGCATGATCCGTGTAGACAATCACCTTTGCACCTACAAGATAAGAGCGAAACTTATCAATAGCATAGACAATGGCTAGAAACTCTTTTTCCGTAGTGGCGTAGTTGAGCTGGGCTTCGTCTAGCGTCTTGCTAGCATAGTATATGGCGTGGGTTCGTCCTTCCTTTCGTTGCCCGAGAACAGCTCCAATGGCTACGTCACTAGCATCACACATAATCTCGAAAGGGAGAGTCCAATCCGGGGGTTGGATAATGGGTGCTGAAATTAGAGCTTGCCGAATGGTGTTGAACGCATCTAGACATTCCTGTGAAAACTCAAAAACCGCATCCTTCATCAATAGATTAGTGAGAGGCTTTGATATCTTAGAAAAGTCTTGAATGAAACGTCTATAAAATCCAGCATGTCCTAGGAAACTTCTTATTCCCTTCACCGAAATTGGGGGAGGAAGTTTCTCTATGGTCTCTATTTTAGCTTTATCTACCTCTATCCCTCTACTAGAGACTAAGTGACCTAAAACGATTCCTTCCTTAACCATGAATTGACACTTCTCCCAATTAAGAACTAGGTTAGTGTCTTCACATCTTTGCAAAACAAGAGAAAGGTTGGAAAGACAATCGTTAAAGGAGGAACCATAAACGGAGAAGTCGTCCATGAAGACTTCCATGATTTCCTCCACATATTCGGAGAAGATGGCCATCATACACCGTTGGAAGGTGGCTGGGGCGTTGCAAAGTCCGAACGGCATTCTCCTATAAGCGAACGTACCCCAAGGGCACGTGAATGTGGTCTTCTCTTGATCATCCGGATGTATCGGGATCTGAAAGAAACCACTATAACCGTCAAGGTAGCAAAAGTATGAATGTTGTGCTAACCTTTCAAGCATTTGATCGATGAATGGCAATGGAAAGTGGTCCTTCCGCGTTGCATTGTTGAGCTTGCGGTAGTCTATGCACATTCGCCATCCAGTCACGGTTCGGGTAGGAATGAGTTCGTTGTTCTTATTGGTGATGACCGTCATTCCTCCCTTCTTCGGAACCACTTGAACCGGGCTCACCCACTTGCTATCGGAGATAGGATAGATGATACCTGCATCAAGAAGTTTAAGAATTTCTTTCTTGACAACCTCCTTCATGGTCGGATTCAACCGCCTTTGAGGTTGTCTTGAAGTTCTAAAGTCCTCCTCCATTAGTATTTTGTGCATGCATAGGGAGGGTTTGATTCCTACTAAGTCCTCAATAGTTTAGCCTATGGCTTTTCTATGTTTTCTAAGGACAATCATGAGCTGTTCATGTTCATCTATGCTTAATTCGGAACTAACGATAACCGGAAAGGTAGAATTAGATCCAAGAAAAGCGTACCTTAGATGAGTAGGAAGTGGTTTAAGTTCCATTGCTTTCGGAACTTCTAATGATCCTTGAGGAGCTTCCGATGTTTCCTTGGAAGCTTCTAAGGATGTTGAGTGGATTGGAGAAGAATCAGAGGAAGTTGAAGGAGTGTGTCGATCGTCCTTTTCCACGGTCAAAATCACGGTTTCCTCTGGTTTTCCACGGCCGTAATATCCTCTGGAATGGAGGTCGAATTTGGTCATGGAATCCACGGCCGTGGAATACAGAGTATGACCGTGGATTCGAGTGTTTTCTGCCTCATCGTGGAGTTTCTCAAACTCCACTTCATGCATCTCTTCTTGTGCCTCTAAGGCTTCAATTTCCTCTTTGCACTCTTCTTCTCCTCCTACATCGGTTAGACTCATAGTAATAACCTTTTGCAAAGGATCGTTAAAGAGAATCGCACTTACCTCCTCCCTAGATAAACCTTCTTCGTCTTGGAAATTGTAAATCTCCTCATCAAAGATTGGCTCCTTCACTAGAGTGGAAAGAACGAATTCTACTTTCTCTTCCCCAATGTCAAAAGCGAGTCTCCCATTCTTGCAATCGACCATGCAGCCGGAAGTTGCAAGAAACGGTCTTCCGAGTATGATCGGGACCGGACTATCCGCAGGAATGTCAAGCACGACAAAGTCAATTGGGACAAAGAACTTGCCTAGCTTGACCGGGACGTCTTCTACAATACCGACGGGACGAGTAATGGATCGATCCGCCATGTATAACGTCATCTTCACCGGTTTAGGGTCGCCTAAACCGATCTTCCTGCACAATGCAAGTGGTAAGATGCTCACACTTGCTCCCAAGTCACATAAAGCGTCATATGTGACCTCCCCCACTCCAATGGGAATACAAAATGACCCCGGATCTTTCAGCTTTGGGGGCATTTTCTCCTTCATAGTCTTGATGAGGTCCGAAGAGTCCGAACTCATCTTGACTTCTCCAAAATCTTCTAGCTTCCTCTTGTTAGAGAGGAGCTCCTTCAAGAACTTGCCATAAGCCGGCATACCTACAATAGCATCAATGAAAGGTATGTTAATATGCAATTTGCTCATGAGTTCTATGAACTTACCGAATTGCTTGTCTAGGCGTGCTCGCGCTCTAGATTGAGGGAATGGTAGGGGAGGTTTGAAAGCCGGAGGAGGAACATAGATATCTTCCTTCTCCTTCCCCTTTTCTTTACTTTTCTCTACGGGGACTTCAACAAACGTAGGCTGCGGATCGGTGGTAGTCACTCCGCTCCTAGTTGTAATTGCCATCACCCTTCCCTTAGGGTTGTCCTCCGTCTTTCCTGGAAGCTTCCCTTGATTTCTAGGAACTTCCTCCGCATGGTTGAACATTTGATTTTCCAAAACCTTTTGAGCTTTGTCAACCTTAGAAATTTGATCATCAACCTTGATGATGCGGTTCTCCAACCCTTGAAGCTTTCCCAAGATCGTCTCCAACATGGGATCCGGCTTCTCTTTTCCCGTGTTGTTTCCTCCATTTGATGATTGCCCCTGGCTTTTCAAAGGAGTAGAGGAAGAAGAGGGTGGAGTTAGTGGATTGGAATTGGAAGGATGGGAGTTACCGGAATTTTGCTGGTTGGAGCGCCAATTGTTGTTGTTCGAACCCCGATTGTTGTTCCAATTGTTGTTGTTCCGGTTGTTGTTGTTTCCATTCCAATTGTTGTTCCGGTTATTGTTCCGGTTGTTGTTGTTGCGGTTGGTGTTATCACCGCCGTTGTTGTTGCCCAAATAGCCAACATCCTTCTCTTGTTGCTTTGGGAAGTTGGTCTTGATAGTCTCCTTCAACTCTTTGATCTCATTGTTGAGGGAGAAAATTTGATTTTGAGCTTCATGTGTGAGCTTTGCTCCTTGCTCCACACGATTTCCCTCCACTTTCCGGTGGGAATACTTCTCTATGACTCTTGCTTGCTTCTCAATGAAGTCCCAAGCGTCATCTTCTCTCATGTCCATGAACGTTCCACATGAGAGGGATTGAAGGTTGAATTGCGTTCCCGCATCCAGCCCCTTGTAGTAAATTTCCAGCAAGGCAAGCTTGGATATGCCATGATGAGGGCAATCCAAGAGCAAATCCTGAAACCTTTCCCAAGATTGAAACAAACTTTCGTTAGGTCTCATAGAAAAAGCATTAATCTTACCTCTAAGTTCCGCCGTTTTGGAGGGCGGAAAGAACTTGGTGAGAAACTCTGCGGAGAGGTCTTCCCACGTCTCTAGCTTTCCACTAGGAAGAGCTTGGTACCAAGATAGCGCTTTCCCTTTCAAAGAGAAAAAGAAAGGTTTGAGCTTATAGCTGTTGGTAGTGGCGCTCTTTGGCCTCATCGTCTCCATCATACACTCAAAGTTTTGCAAGTGTTGGTGTGGAGATTCGGTGCTTGTACCGCCAAACTGGCTTTGGCGAACAAGAGTGATGACTTGAGGGTTGAAGCTAAACCCTTGTACATCTTCAGCATCAAAGTTCACACCTAAACGGTGTGGTTGTTGTGTTGGATCCATCCGCTGGCCAAGAGTTCTTGGCTCATTATCCACACGTTCGACCCTCGCATTTCTAGGTGGAATGCGACGGTTAGCAGCTCCTTGTTGATTGAAAGGATTTATATTGATCGTGGGATCAATTTCTTCTAAAGGAGGCATGGAAGAATCACTATCATCGGTGGATGAGTGGTTTCTTCTTCTAGACCTTGTCCTTCTTCTCGAGGACTTCTTCCCCACTTTATTTTCAAGATCGCTCATCTTTATCGTCATTTGGGCGATCACGTCTTGTAGACCGTTAACTTGAGTTTGATGACGATCCATTTCGTCTTGGAGGAAAGACTCATTCCATCGGAGTTGAGCTTCCTTCTCCGCCAACTTAGTTTGAAGATCGCTTTCGTTTTCTTGAGCCATCCTCTTTTCCTTGCGCTTTTGCCTCAAGGTTTTCTCTAACTCTTGATCAAGAGGTAAGAGATCTCCGGTGTTCCTAGACCTGCGCATACACTCAAAGAAAAATCAAATAACGAGAGCAAGCTCCCAAGCTTGACAACCGGCTACCGGATTCGGTCGAAGCCAAATCCCCGGCAACGGCGCCAAAAACTTGTTCGCCCCTAGAGGTGTGTGCAAATAAGCTTTATATTTATAAAACTGAAATCAAGCAAGCGAACCCGCAGTGTACGGATCGATATAGTTAAGCAAGAATTCCAGAGTATCGAACACAGGGATTTGGGTGGAACGAACTCGATTGCAGGTTATCAAGCGGTTATTATGAGAGTTTTGCAAATATATTGGGAAAACAACAATCCTAAAGATCCAGGTATCCAGCTGTGGCAATCGATTCAAGATATACTAATGATGTAAAGACAGAGTTAAGATATGCAAAGGTATACTAATGTAAGGTAATCGTACGGTTGAGGTTCCAAAAACCTTATATAACTCACCCAAAAGACTCTTCCTATACAGGTTGATGAGGCGCAATATAGAAAGGTTCTAAGGACAAGGATTAACATCAAATACCCAAATCTATAATCTAAAGATCAAGACTAACTTACCCGATTGAGGTTGTTGAGGCTCACAATCGAGGTAGAGGTTGTTGAGGCTTCACTACCACCTAGAAAAGACAAGTCTAAACTAAGCTAAAGCAAATCTTTAACTTTGGATCAAGATAAAAGCAGGCTCGTAAACTTTAAGGAAATTACGGTTGGATCTTGAGATTCCACGGTCGTGGAACTCAAGAACAGCCCGTGATTTAGGGTTTTCGGCGACAATTCTCTAACTCTCAGGGTCTAATCTGTTTACGATCGATCTATCATCATCTAAGCCACAACTATCAACCCTTCACCTTAGAATTGTTAAGGGTTTTTAGCCAATAACAGTCATATTGATATTAATTCAAGATTTAAAGGATAGAAAATGGGAATTTTCAAGAACTATCAATAATCTTCAATCGAATCTCAGAATCACAGCCAAGAACAAGTGTTTATCAAAAGATGTAAAACGAGATAAACAATCACAATCTTAGGAAAGAAAGGAAACGGGATGTCAATCCGATCCTAAATCAAACCTAAGCAAGAAGAGGAATCTTCTTGCGAAATCCTTCAAGAAACTTCGATCTTCCACACGAAGATCACAACAGCGACTCTCCGACACGAACTTTGGAACTTCAATGAATTCTTCCAAATCACCTCCAAGAATGAGGGTTTGTGTGTTGCTAAGCTTGCGTTTTTGCCGCTAAACTTAGGGTTGAAAGGTCGTAAGTGCGGGAGCGAGGTGACGGAATCTTGCTTCATCCGTCCTTTTTATAATGCAGGGCAAAACGTCGGCCCGGCCCAATCTTCAAAAGATTATGGCTTCGAAAGTGGCGAAAAGATTCGCCAAGATCACGGTCGTGGAAGTTTCCACGACCGTAATTTTGAGGCGTGGAAACAAACACGGATAGCTTCCACGGCCGTAATATCCCCTGGAATGAACATCGAATTCTGCATCAAGATCCACGGCCGTAATTTAGGGTAAAACCGTGATTCTTGCCTTCATTCGTGCATTCCTCAATCTAATACTCCAAATTGCTTCCAAAAGGTGCCCTTGGTCTATGGACACATCAACTCAACTCTCCTTTGCTCAATTCCGTTCGGAAATAGCTCCAAATCACCTATAATCAACATAGAACTCGTGTAGACATCCATATCGACAATATAGGCAATACTAGCTCATATATGCATAAAGCTCAATCAAAGACTATCAATATGAATCAATTGCGATTAGAAAACGTGCCTAAAATATCACAATATTTCATGCTAACAGAAAGTTACATCAATATTTGTTGAACCACAGGGAAGATACATAAGCTAGGCCTACAATTGCACTTCTAATTCGACCCCCACTCCTAACTATAATAATTGAGTACAATTGCCCCCATTTGTGTATGAGGACAAATCAGTATAATTTCATATGACAGTGTATAACAATACATGATAGAATAAGATATGAAAGTAAGAAAACAGGAGACCAGTACCAAGTTGAAAGTCATCAACTGAAATTAGAAGATGAACAAACAAAACGGAAGAGCAATGATAAAAAAACAGAAGATGCTATTGATGGCATTCAGAACAAACCTGAAGGCGGAGATAAGTCCAATCGAAGAGTAGACTATGTCGAGGATGGAGAGAGAGGACTCAGAGAACGGAAGAGTCTTTCATGGAGGTCAGATCTGAAGGCGGAGGTGAGAAGCGCAGCCAACGGGAAGTGGCGGAGGTGAGAAGCGCAACCAACGGGAAGTGAGAAAGGTCGGGGAGAGAGAATGTAGGTTTTTGTTTTGTTTCCCTTGGACGAAAAGGGCCGGATTCACAGCGAAAACGAATTGGGTGGATTGTTATGGGCCTGGAATGGTTTCATTCCATTCAACTCTCCAAACAAACACTCTAAACGGGCCTAAACGGAATGAATCCATTCCAGATTGCATTTTTAACCAAACCAAACGGGCCCTTAGTTTATACACCTTAATACATAAACTGCCTACTTAGCAAACTCATCCTAGAGTATTTCATAACTTTTGCTTCTTCTCAAAGGTAACTATCACTACATCATAGATGAGCATTTCTGTAACATTTGTTGACTCGGAGTCACAATAAACGTCTTATTGAGTGATGCTTCTAATTATTGTTTATTTAGATATTTTGTTGATGCAATGAGGGATTTCAATGAAAGAAATTCCTTGGTGAAAGCAGCTTCTGCAGCCTCAAAGTAAGCTTGTTTTTCTAAAACTTCATAGTTATGCACACCAAGTATTCATTAGGTCTTCCAACAGAATGCATCATCTTTGCTTGGACGCCTTTCTATTTTTAGAATTATATATTATTGGTTTTTGTAACTATACTATCTTAGCACACAAGTATTCATTAGGTCTCAAACTTCATAGTTAGCATGCTTTGTCCCTGGAATGGTGGCATTGGGCTTTAATATGGCCTTCGAAATAAGGATAAATTTCTTTCACTAGCTGAAGAGGTATTTTATGCTTTCTTTACTCTTTTATCTTGTGCACTGTAATTTAATTGGAATGTGCATTGTTTTGCTTTTTTCCTTGAATCAAATTAGAGAGGTTTCTAGTCTTGAATGAATTATGATCTTCTAATATTTGTCATACACTAGCCAAATAGAGTGTTGTTTATTGGAATCATCATATATATTTTTGTGATATAACAAGTGATGTTGTCTTTTTATTTTGTGGTTGAAGAATCAAGTTGAGTTGAACATTGAACAATACTTGTTCCCCTCCCATCTAAACTGAACAAAGAATTATAAATTAAATTGATAAATAAAATTTCTTTCATTATTATAATATTTATTTGAATAATCCATAATATATATAGAGTGTTGTTAATTTGAATAATCATATATATATTTTTGTGATATAACAAGTAATGTTGTCTCTTTATTTTGTGGCTGAAAAATCAAGCTGAGTTGAACAGTACATGTTGTAGGCATGAAGACGCAACTAAATAACTTTTTTTATTGTTTTGATTCTGCTCAAAATATATATTTATTTTTCCAAAATTTTAATTCTGTTTTTTCTGAATATAGAATTTTGTTTTAAAATTTCTTATCATGAGTATATAATTCGCTAAGGCCTTGAGATTGATATGCAGTTAAGGGTTTAATTCATTATCTCACTTCTATTTTTATATGCATTTGTGCTAGAAGAAAAGTAACTTCAACCAGAGAAGAAAGAGAATGAATGGTAGAGCTTCCCGAGCCCACAAGGAAGAAAACGTTAGGCGCACGGTATGTGTCTCTGACACCGGTCATCACGTAAGAGGTTATGAAGGGTTTGGCGGATTGAAATCCTGGTTTTGGGTTTTTTTGTTCAATACAAAGGTTATGAAGGGATTGGTGGCAAAGAAACAATCCAAGTTGAAGAAGAATGGTACTGAATTAGCAGATAAAGGGGATTCATTAAAGGATATTAAGAAAACATCTAGAAGATTTAGCCTAACAAGAATCAAGAGGTGATTAACTTGTAAATCTATTGTTACAAAATAAGATGAAATTGAGAAATAAAATCCTTAATTTGACTTGAATATTCAGGCTAATAAACAAGAAAGACAGAGATCAAGGACAGTTGAAGCTGCAAATGGTAACACAACAAAATTAAAAGCATGGCAACCCTCCTTGAATAGCATATCTGAAGGTGAAAGTTGATAGTGAAAATCAAATTAGCTTCAAATTTTTTATTAATGGGGTTTTATTAGTCATGAGCACTTGTATACTCTTTTTACAGGCTCTTGAAGAAAGTGGAAATTAGGGTTTGAGGAAAGATACAAAAACTATATTACTAGAAATCTGCTTGTAAGATTTGGTGGTAGAAAATTTGTATAGGAAAACACTGTTTGAAGATTAACATGGTTTTAATGAGGAAATTGATTTCCCTTTGTTTGTTTCATACCCTTAATTCAGCAAATTAATTTCTAATCTGTTTGATAATTAAAAATGAGGAATTGATATTGAATTAGGAGAAAAGAAGAAGATATGACAATACAATAGGTGATAATCATATATTTTGAGCTAATAATTTCCTACCAAATTTAAAGTTTGCGATGTTAGTAGCCGTCGCCAATATTCAAATTTTCGCACCACTTTTAAAGTTTGCGAAACATTGGACGGCGACGGCTTTTGCCGACGCGAAATATTTGCGATGGTTACTATCCGTCGCATAGCCGTCGCAAAAAATTAGCGAACGGAATAAGACCGTGGCGAAAAAAATTTGCGTTGCCTGTTCTGACTTCGCCCCATTCTGCCGTCCCCAAGCCGTCGCTGTTGATGGGACGGCAAATAGCTTTTCTGCCGTCGCCAACATCCGTGGCTAATTGAATTATTTTTTGTAGTGTAGCCAGATTATACTCATATACAAAGCATGGAGGAAAAACATCTCCAGCAAGACTATGTCCATCAAAACAACATGGAGGAAAGAACCATCCATCTCCAGCTATATCCTAATGACACTCAGATAACATGGAGGAAAGAACCATCTCCAGCTATAATCATAAAATCGCACTAGCACATCAAGATCTAATAAGATCATATATCACAACATAGCTAGCATGAAAATAAACACATCATAGCATATAAGCACATAATCACATACTCACCACGATAGCACTAAGATCTATTCGTCGACCCTAGGTGCATCCATCTCAGCATAAAACTCTGGATAGTTCCTCTGGATACTATCCTCTGTCTCCCATGTGGCCTCCTCAAGTTCTCGTCTCGACCACTGTATTCTCAACATGAGCATGTCCTTCGAACGCACGCGTCTCACGCCTCGCTCTAGGACTGCAATCGGGTGCTCAACAAACGTGTGGTCTGGCTCAACCACTAAATCATCATAACTGACGATGTGTCTCGGATCTGGTATGTACTCCCTAAGTTGAGACACATGAAACACAAGATGAGCACCCTCTAACCTCGGAGGCAAAGCCAATCTGTATGCTGCTCTACCGACTTTGTCCAATATCTCAAAAGGACCGACATATCAGGGACTCAACATCCCCTTTATGCCAAAACGTCTGACTTCTCGCGTCGGAGATACTCTTATCCAGACATGAGCTCCCACTCTGAACTCTAGAGGTCGACGCCTCCTGGCGACTCTGTGCAGCCAGCATCCTATCTTTGATCAACGCTACTCGAGCCATATCATCCTGAATCTACTCTTGCGCTATACCACTAATACCGCTAGGCTCATCCCAGCATAACGGTGTACAACATTTACGCCCATACAATGCCTCATATGGAGCCATCCCAATCGATGTATGCCAATTGTTGTTGTATGATAACTCAACTAGTAGGAGATGATCCGTCCACACTTTTCTCAATCCAACACACAAGCTCGCAGCATATCCTCAAGGGTCTAGATGGTCCTCTTTGACTAAATATCTGTTTGAGGATGGAACGCGGTCATAAAGTGTAGACTCGTCCCCAACGAATTCTCAATCTACTGCCAAAACCTCGAGGTAAATCGCCCATCTCGATCAGAGACGATCGTCCTCGATACACCATGGAGTCTCACTATCTGCCTAGTGTACTCTTCAACTAATCTGCTCACTGGCCACGTCTCTCTGATAGGAATGAAACGTGCAGTCTTCGTTAGTCTATCAACAACAATCCAGATAGCATCAAAACTCCTACTGGGCCTCAATCCGGTCACAAAGTCCATGGAGACGTCCTCCTACTTCCACTGTGGCACTAGCAGTGGATGGAGCTCACCTCTAGGTTTGTAATGCTCTATCTTGACATGCTGACAGGTCGCACACCGTGCCACAAATCTGGCTACATCGGGCTTCAGCCCTCCACACCAATATGATCGTCTCACGTCATGGTACATCTTACTCGTACTTGGATGTACTGAGTAAGGTGTACAATGAGCCTCTTGTAAAATCCTCTGTCTCAACTCTACATCATCACGTAAACAGATGCGGTCGCGGCGTCTCATCACTCCATCTGCTCCCATGGAGAACTGTGGTGCCTCACAATGAGACATCCTCTTTCTATTCCTCATTAGGGTCGGGCAAGTCCCCTGCTTCTGTTGGATCTCATCCAATAGACCAGGTAGAACCTCTAAGGTATACAACTGGGCATCCTCATCAGGAAACTAGATGTCCAACTCTAGCCAAGCTAGATCCCTCTGAAGTTGAGGCTGAATTGGCAGTCTCGCAATCGCCTTCTCTTGAAGCGTCTTCCTACTCAGGGCGTCGGCGACAACGTTCGCCTTCCCTGGATGATACAGAATCTCAAGGTCAAAGTCCTTGATCAACTTGAGCCATCGACGCTAGCGGTTATTCAACTCCCGTTGCGTAAAAATATACTTCAGACTCTTATGGTCTGTGAAGATTTGACATGTAGCACCATACAGGTAATGTCTCCACATCTTGAAAGCGTGAACTACTGCTGCTAACTCCAGATCACGAGTCGGGTAGTTCTCCTCATACGTCTTCAGTTATCTAGATGCATAAGCAATTACTCTGCCACACTACATCAACACACATTCCAACCTAGCTTGGATGCATCACTATAAACCACAAAATCATCTGTGCCTTCAGTCTGTGCCAAAACAGGAGCAAAAGTCAACCGTCTCTTCAGCTCCTCAAAACTCTGCATGCACTGATCAGACCATACAAATCTGGCGGTCTTCCTCAAAAGACTCGTAAGTGGATGGACAATCACAAAAAATACTTCAACCGGTGATATCCTGAACGTAAATCGATCCTGGAAAACACTGTCGCTCCCTGATGCTGATCAAGTAGATCATTAATATAGGGCAATGAATACTTGTTCTTGATGGTCACCTTGTTCATCTCTTTGTAATCAACGCACAATCTCAACGATCCGTCCTTCTTCCGCACGAGAGGACAGGTGCTCCCCACGGGGATACTCTAGGGCGGATGAAGACCTTGTCTGCCAACTCCTCGAGTTGTTTCTTCAGCTCCAATATCTCGACAGACGCCATACGATATGGGGCCTTCGAGATCAGTCTCAGGCCAGGCTCCAACTCAATGGTGAAGTCCACACTCCTTTGAGACAGCAAGCTAGAGGACTCAGCAAACACGTTTGTAAACTCAGAAACCATTGGAATATCCTCCAATGTTGGAATCTCTCCATCCTTCATGGCATAACACCAAAAGGCATCATATTCCTGTGCTATCAGCCTCGTTGCTCGTACAACACTGATGACAGATTCCGTCTTCCCAAGGTCCCAACCTCGGAAGATCTCTATCTGCCCCATCTCAGAAGAGACTGTCACAGTCCTCCTACCTACATCTAATACCGCATGGTGTCTACACATCCAATCCATACCTAAAATGACTTCCTCATGCCTCAATGGCATGACAAAGAAGTCTACGAGCAACACATGAGTCCCTAAACGAATGGGACAACCACGTATCTTACGGGTACCCCTGACCCTACTACCATCACGTAACCCTATAGTAAAAGGTATCCCCTCTATAGTAGCTAAACCCAGACGCTCAACACATACATCAGAAATGAAGGAATGCATAACACCCGTATTAAATAAAACTCTAACGGGAAAACCATGTAGTAGAATGGTACCTGTAGCAGCCGGTGCAGGTGACTCCTCAACTCTCCTCAGCTCAAAGACTCTACCCTGAGCTCCTCTGGTGTCAGTGGTACTCCCACCACGACCTCTACCTCTACTCGCCCGGGAGCAGATCCTTGAGTAGAAGGACGATCTAGGACTCTTTGTTGTCCTTGTGTTTGCTGCTGGGGTGGCCTCAACCCACCTCCTTCCACATTGGCAAAGGAAGAACCCTGCTGTGATGTACCTCCACTCTACCTACAAAACTCAGCTCTATGACATGGCCTACCACAAGTGAAACACATCACTGGTGGTCTCGTGCACTTTGGTCGTATATGTCTAGGATCTCCACAATTGAAGCACTATCGTCCCTTCTCTACAATCACTGCAGACGAGGGATAACTCTAGCGCCTCTAGCTCCGCCCGGAACCTGAAGCTCCACCAACACCACTGGTCTGTCCAGCCCTCTATCTCCACCAACACAGGGGTGGATCTGAGATGACGCAGGGGCGCCTAGCTTGGCCGCAGGGGCGCCTCTTACATACATGATTAAATAAAATTAATGGCTATGATACGGTTATTTATGGATAATAGTTAATTTATTTCTTAACAAGAAAGGAATTATGTATAACGATAATTAAATATATATGTTTGCCTAATTAATAAGATACTCGATGAACGTGTTCATCGTCTTTCTGTTCCTTTGTCCGAAGAAATGATTCTCACTTATTCATCTATAAAATTTGAAACTCTTGTAGTTACTGTTGTTTCGTATACTCGTGCACTCATGCTTATATACTCACGTTACTACCGTTTAGACTCATATGCTTATCTAGTCGTGCTTTGTACTCGTGCTTATGTGGATGTACTATGCATATGGGTTGTATGATGCACAAACAACATGCATTCGTACTCATTCTCATTAGTACTTGTGCTTATGTACTCGTGAATATGGCAATATTGTATTAGCGTGCTTTCATCATTACTCATATATTCATGCATATGGATTTACAAGTGTCATGTGGAAATGTGCTAGCGTGCCTATGTACTCGTGTTTAATGCACTCGTGCACATCTCAAACTCGTGCACAAACTCATATGTAAAAAAACATAATAAACAATACTTGTGACTAACATGATAAGTCATTCGATTTAAACTAATAATTCGTAAAGCAAACCACAAACTCTTTTTGAAAATTATTCATATTGCTAAAGCAAAAAAATCCAATCCCCCTAATCCGAGCCGTGAATCCGAAGATCCGATCCGGAAAAATCTAAATCCAAATATATCCGGTAGTTGGTGATCTGAGTCCGATCCGATCCGGGAGTATTTTTGGATCATCCGATTGGATACGAATCTAGGTATTGAGATAAAAGTCGGATCGGATATTTCGGAGTAGTCTAGTAACAACTTTTCGGATCAGATATCCAGATGAGATTTTAGATCGGATATCCGATTCAAATAGAAGGATTAGATATCCATGTACTCTTGGATCAAATTCGGATTGGAATTTTATAGAATTATCATATCGGATATCTTAGCCTTTAGATCGGATCGGATATCCAAAAATGCTCACCCCTAGCTAAAACATTGTTGTGCACAAACACATCTTTGCTTTTATTATTTCAAATATAACGTATATGAAAGTGTATGAATGTAGGCGTGTTGTCTATTTCAATTGTGTAGTGCATGAATACATTGTGCAATCATATTATTGTGCTTGAACATCATTGTGCATAATAATACTCACGCGTATTTCATTCATGTTAATCTTTTGAAAAGTATTCATATTGCTAAAACATTGATGCACAAACATACATATGATTTTATTATTTCAAATATAACCTATATGAATGTAGTTGTGTTGTCTATTTCAATTGTGTAGTGCACGAACACATTGTGTAAGCATATTGTTGTGCATGAACATCATTGTGCATAATAATACTCGCGCGTATTTCATTCATGATAATCTTTTGAAAAGTATTCATATTGCTAAAACATTGTTGTGCACAAACACATATATGCTTTTATTATTATTTCAAATACAATATATATGATAGTGTATGAATGTAGTTGTGTTGTCTATTTCAATTGTGTAGTGCACAAACACATAGTGTAAGCATATTGTTGTGCATGAACATCATTTTGCATAACTATATTCACGTGTATTTCATTCATGTAATACATATACTTTTGTCTAATGAATTGTTACTAAATAGAAATTGACATGTAACAAAATTATTATTATAAATGAAACCAAGAAAATATATTAGTTTTGACCCAACCCGACAACCAAAACCTAAATTGACCCGAATTTGAACCCGATTGACCCCCCCAATTGACACCTCAACCGAATGCATTAAAACGGAAGTAAATCGGCCCAAAATGACCAATAACCAAACAAAACCGACCGTTATGACCCAAGAACCTAGTCTACCCGATAACTCATGGAAGGTTTTACCAAATAGTTATCAACAACCTCACCCGTAAGGATAAAAAGAATCAAATGTAGACATCCGGGTATCAAATTCGCATGGACTACATCTGTATTGGTTGAAGCAATAAACAAGGATATTAAGCTAATGAGAAATTGTAATGGGTAAAATCAGGTTTTAGGAACTACTTTATGAACATAGAGATATTGGTATCAAGATGTGAGAAAAATCTTTGAAATGAGTAATCTAATGAAGCAAGTATCCTCGCTATGATGAATCAAATAGTAACTGCGTATGTGAATAACATGAACTTCAGTTAACAATTATGTAGGTAATCATCTAAATAGCCTTTGACATAGACAAAAATAGACCGTGCTCTCGAACTTGATTAACCCTCAATCCGGAGGGTGTGTCTAGTAAATAAAAAATTCTTTAACAACTTAGAAATCTAGAAAAGACCAAGAATAACCTTCGTTTTTGGCCCATTAGTTAGAAAAGGTACAAATGCTGGAACTTTCTATGATAGTCAGAAATTCTCAAGAAAATGATAAAGAGCTACTCTCAAAACCAAATTCTATTCAAAATCCGATAAAATAACTTCGCTTGTGGAGACAAGTTCTTTTTATCTAAATCATTTATAAATGACACTTCTTTCAAAGGTAAATACAAGATGAAAGCAAAACACTTTAAAAGAAACATATGCATGTTGACATTCATTAAGTAATTCACATAAACTGTCACCATCGATCCATCATAGGTTTCAACAAACCCCTTAGTTCGAAGGAGATTTCTCCACACATAGAATGATGAGAGAATTTGATAAAAAGAACATTATTTGCAAACAAGAAAACTCAAGGCAAGCAAAATAACAACGCAACAAATAAAGTCAAACCGCAACCAAGGTTCCGAGGATGGAGTATAATTGTTTGTGATTAGATACCCTAGAAGTCTGAAAACGGGGAATATACGGAGTATATCCCAGGACAAAATCTATAAAAATCCTAACAAATGACAAGAGTATAGATAAAAAACGGTATATTGAAACGACCTGAGATAGCCTAGCAAGCCATCTCACCTCGTTTGGGCTTTGGGTCTTCATAGTCTTGGTCATATATGGTATTGGAGGCGTGGGCCAGTCCAGATGGCTTGGCGAAATGGCGCAAGATGTCCTAGCAAGCCGTCTTACCCCGTTTAGAGATGCCATCTACTATGATTTTATGCTCCTTTGTAAATAGGTTCTTGCGTCACATCCAAAGTGGTTATTTGGCTCCCTAGGCAATCGATCCATGATCACATATGACTTTGAATTTTGACAGTTGAGTTTAGGGAAGATTGAGCTCTCATACTTAGGTTTGGCATATGGATCGGAAATGCCTCAAAATAGGCCTTGAACGCTTGAAATATTAAACAACCGGAAGTAGATACCGAAAACTTAATACGAATGCATTTTGCATGATAAAGATATATATCTTGTCAAAAGATGTGTAAAACTACATGAATAAGAGGGTAGAAAACACGTAAGTTTTTATGCTATCAAAGCACCCCATACTTAGCTCTTACTTGTCCTTGAGTGAGTAATATGCTGATCAAGTGCTACGTTTTTATGCCTTATCTTCGAAAACAACAACTTTTCAACCCAAACCATCATAGTATCAATCATTTTCTAAGGAAACGAGAAAACAACAACTTTTCAACCCAAATCTTCAAAATCTCTCATAGAAAAGTGTGCTTTACTCACTTTACCTAAATGTGTTTAGGGCCATCGCTTAAGATCGACAAAAAAATACAAAGGTCTTACCATAGGCATGTCAAGGCATTCTTAAACTACACAACTTAACAAAGAAGACTCAAATAGATTATGTAAATCATGAGGCCTTTTACTGGGTGTAATGGGGATGATGGGTCAAGGAGTAGTGATGTTGGTAGGCCAAAAGAGAAGGTAAAAGAGACAGAATAATATCCGGGGCGTCGGCTCTTCGTAATAAATTTAGAACAATGAACTCTTACTTGGTAAGTAGCAAGATTTCTAGCGGAAACTTTTTGTCCTCTCCACTAGTCATGAAAATATCTTGGGAGCTTGATATATTTTGAAAATTTTATAATTTCTTGCAAAATATCTTGGTTCTTAAATGGATCACCCCATTCTTATCTTTTTTGTATTTCTTCTCACTTCTTGACCTTAGATTGTAACACCCCGAATCCCCGGGACTCGGAGCGTTACTGGGCTAGGATCTCACAATGAATCCTGACCCTAGCATGACAACAAGTTCAATGGATCTTACAAAAAGGCACAAATAAATATAAAATCAAATCCATAAAACTATATAATCATACATCAAAACATATACAAAATCACATCCAAGTACAAAACGGCAACATCATATACATCTGTGTACAAAGCATCCCAAAACCCATGCATCCTAATGTACGGAACCCCTTGGCTGATCACCCATCTAGATCACTCTACATTCTTCCTATCCTTTAAAATTTCTACAAAACAGTATGAAACCGTTAGCTAATAGTTCATGAATAAGAATAAAGGTAATAGCACATACAATCACACAATCACATCATCATATACCATGCTCACACATATCCGTTTATTATCTTTGTTACGTTATACCATTACTAATTCAACTTCTTCTGTGACACGAGGAGCACCCAAAACCTCGCCTTTGTCCCTTTTAACCCCCAAGTTTGCCATATGGGATCAAGCCTCCCCTCATGGTGGGCTGGGCGCAGAGAATCCCCACACTCTCGGCGAGCTTAAGGAAACTTGTCACCACCCGATTATAATCCACTTGGGCCAATGAATAACATACATGGTCGTCCTAGTCCGGTTTAGGTTATTAATGCAACATTCATATGTACAAATACCACTATCACAATCATTCAAACTCATAAACGCTCACTAAGTAAGCCCAAAGGACTTACCTGTCACAAGGTAAACCTCAAGCATGTGGTCACAGTGTCCCCTCGAGGAAACGATCAGTGCCTGCATCAACAAGACACACAATATCAAACACTACCAAGGCTAGGAGATTCCACCTCCTACACCCCACGATCATACAAAAATCATAACCCACAAATGAACATCGTAAATCATCAGAGGTCACAAATTCCTAAGGCATTACCTCAACATATCATCATAAAGCTCATCATAATAAGCTAACAAGTGCACAAGCTAACCTAACACAAGGGAAAGGAAAGACACATACGACATATGGTATGTCATGGACAAAGAGGCACTTGCGTAAACGGGAAAGTGCAAGAGCGGTTACACGCCGCAGGGGCGGTGGCTCTTAGCCACAAGGGCGGTGACACACTTCAGTCGTGGGGGAGGCACTGACAAAGCGCGGGGGCGGCCAACACCACAGAAGGCGGTTTCTGGCTTCTCTTTGATCCTTCGTTCGATCTCGTTACTTCTTCTAGTGCCAAAGGCCACTAGCAACATATGCATAAATGTATACTTCATCAATTGTCTAGGAAATGTGCACAATATCACTCTTGTGAGAATTCATCACTAAGGAAGAAGAAAGGAAGGAAAGATGAATAAAAGAGGGAAGAAAAGCTTACAACTGCAGCTCAAGATAAGGAGAGAACCTTCACACCCTCAAATAAAGCTATCAACAACACAAAAACAACACATCATCATCAAACCACCATCATAACACCTCAAGGTTTACACTTGCAAGATCGAAGGAAAAACTCAAGAAAGCTTCATCAGGAGGAGGAAGAAAGAGTTAAAGAGGAAACAAAGGAAAAAGCAATACGGCTAAAAAGATGGCGCTCGCCCTGAAAACCGGGGGGGGGTGGGTCACTTGAGCTGCGGGGACGTCACCGCCGCCGTGGCCAAGCCAAGGCGCAAAGCGGGATCCATACTAGGCTAAGGATATTACATCAGATCCCCGTAAAAATAAGTTTCGTCCCGAAACATGAACAATTCCAAATCCTCTCGGACCCATACGCCGAGGTATACACACTCTATCGGAGGTATCACTTCTCCGCTCATAAGGTTTCAACCTATAACACTTTATAACCTCAAAGAACAAGCATGAAATAATCATCTACCCAACAACATAATCAAGATCACTACCCAACGGCATAGAGGAAAACCATCTCTAGCCAACACATAACCATATCACAAGGGCATGGAGAAAAACCATCTCCAGCCAAACTGTACTCATAACGCAAGGGTGTGAAGGAAAACCGTCTCCAACCAAACTATATCCATAACACAACAACATGGAGGAATAACCATCTCTAGCTAAACTATAAGCCTATCTCGATAGCATGAAGGAAGAACCAACTCCAGCTATAATCCCAACTCGCGCTAGCACAACAAGATCTAATAAGATCATATAACACACAAAACAGCTAGCATGAAACGCATCAAAACACATAAGCACATAACTCACCAAGATCACACTAAGATCTACTCGTCGATCCTACACGTGCATCTATCTTTGCATAGAACTCTTGATAGTTCCTTATGATACTATCCTCTATCTCCCTTGTAGCCTCATCATGTCCTTGTCTCGACCACTATATACTCAACATAGGAATGTCCTTCGAATGTAGGCGTCTCACACCTCGCTCTAGGACTGCTATCGGATTCTCAACAAAAGTGTTGTCCGGCTCAATCACTAAGTCGTCATAGATGATAATGTGTCTCGGGTCTGGTATGTACTCCCTCAACTAAGACACATGAAACATAAGGTGAACACCTTGTAACCTCGGGGGTAAAGAAAGTCTGTACGCTTCTCTTCCAACTCTATCCAGAATCTCGAAAGGACCAATATATCTAGGACTCAACTTCCCCTTTATGTCGAGACGTCTAACGTCACGCGTTGGAGAAACTCTCAGCCAGACATGAGCTCCAACCTTGAACTCTAGAGGCTGATGCCTCTTGTCTACATATGACTTCTTGCGACTCTGTGCAGCCAAAATCCTCTCTTTGATCAGTGCCACCGTGGCTATGTCATCTTGAATCTACTCAGACGCTATACCACTGACAATGCTAGGCTCATCCCAGCATAACGGCGTACGCCATCTCCGCCTATACAGTAACTCATATGGGGCAATCCCAATCGATGCATGCCAATTGTTTGTTACGAAAACTCAACCAATGGGAGGTGATCTGACAACACATGCCCCCACTCTAGCACACAAGCTCTCAAAATATCCTTCAGGGTCTAAATAGTCCTCTCTGACTAACAATCTATTTGAGGATGAAACGCAGTCGTGATGCGTAAACTCGTACCCAGGGCAGTTTTTATCTACTGCCAAAATCTCGAGGTAAATTGTCCATCTCGATCTGAGATGATCGTCCTCGGTACACCATGGAGTCTCACTATCTGTCTAGTGAACTCCTCAACCAACCGGCTCAGTGGCCACTTTTCCTGAATAGGGATGAAATGTGCAATCTTTGTCAATCTGTCAACAACAACCTATATGGCATCCAAACTCCTACTCATCCTCAATCTAGTCACAAAGTCCATGGAGATGTCCTCCTACTTCCATTGCGGCACTAGCAATGGATGGAGCTCTCCCCTAAGTATGCAATGCTATATCTTAACCTGCTGACAAGTCGCACACTGTGCCACAAATCTGGCAACATCGGGCTTCAACCCTCCCCACGAATATGAACGTCTAATATCCTAATACATCTTACTTGCACCTAGGTGCACTGAGTAAGGTGTGGAGTGAGCCTCTTGTAGAATCCTCTGTCTCAGCTCCGCATCAACATGTACACAGACACGCTCGCGGCGTCTCATCACGCCATCTGCTCCTATGGAGAATTGTGGGGCCTCACCTCGAGACGTCCTATCTCGGATCCGCGTTAGCGTCGGGCACGTCTTCTATTTTTTGTTTGATCTTTCCCATCATATCATGTAGAACCTCTTAAGCAAACAACTAGGCATCCTCATCAGGGAACTGGATGTCCTTCTCTAGTCACGCTAGATCTCTCTACAATTGAGGCTGAACCATCAGTCGTGCAATCGCCTTCTCCTGAGGCGACATCCTGCTAAGGGCGTCAGCGACAACATTCGCCTTCCCTGGATGGTACAAAATGTCAAGGTCAAAGTCCTTGATCAGCTCAAGCCATCTACACTAGCGGTTATTCAATTCCCGTTGTGTGAAAATATACTACAAACTCTTATGGTCTGTGAAGATGTGGCATGTAGCAACATACAAGTAATGTCTCAAGATCTTCAAGGCATGAACCACCGCAGCAAACTCCAAGTCATGAGTCGGGTAGTTCTCCTCATACGTCTTCAACTGTCTAGACGCGCAGACAATCACTCTACCCCATTGCATCAAAACACATCCCAAGCCTAGCTTGGATGTGTCACTATAGACTACAAAGTTCTCTGTGCCCTCCGACTGCGCTAAGATGGGAGCGTCAGACGTCTCTTCAGCTTCTTAAAACTCTAAGTACATGGCTCAAACCACATAATCCGGGTAGTCTTCCTCAACAGACTGGTAAGTGGACGTGCAATCACAAAGAAATCCTGCACAAACCGACGGTAGTATCCCGCTAAGCAAAGGAAGTTGCGCACTTCCTTGACGTTTGTCGGTTTCGTCCATGCTGGTACATACTCAATATTCGCCGGATCAACCTTGATCCCCTCAGCTGACACAATATGACCCAAAATGCTACCTCTGGCATCCAGAAATCGCACATAGAGAACTTGGCGTACAATTCTCTATCCTGTAAAATTCGTAACACAATCCTCAGATGTCCTACATGTTCCTCTCTACTACGACAGTATACCATGATATCATCTATGAATACCACCACAAATTGATCCAGGAAGTCGATGAATATGGCATTCATCAGCTCCATAAAGACGGCGGGCGCATTCGTTAGCCCGAATGACATCACTACAAACTCGTAATGGCCATACCGAGTCCGAAACGCCGTCTTATGCACATCCTGCTCTCTCACCCTCTACTGGTGATATCTAGAGCGCAAGTCGATCCTAGAGAACACAATCACTCTTTGGAACTGATCCAACAGATCGTTAATATGGGGCAAATGATACTTGTTCTTGATGGTCACCTTGTTCAACTCTATGTAGTCGATATACAACCGCAACGAGCCGTCCTTCTTCGCACGAAGAGGACAAGTACACGCCATAGGGATACGCTAGGGCGTTTGAAGCGCTTCTCAGCCAACTTATTGAGTTGCTTCTTCAGCTCTAACAACTCGATGGGCGCAATACGGAAACATCATATACATTTGTGTACAAAACATCCCAAAACCCACACATCGTAATGTACGAAAGCCCTCGGCTGATCACCCATCCGGATCAGTCTGTAGTCTTCCTATCTTGCAAAATTTCTACTACACGGTGTGAAACCATTAGCTAACAGTTCATGAATAAGAATAAAGGTAATAGCACATACAGTCACACAATCACATCATCGTATGCTATGCTCGCACATATCCGTTTATAATCTTCATTACGTTATACCATACTAATTCAACTTCTTTTGTGACACGAGGAGCACCTAGAACCTCGCCTTTGTCCCCTCTAACCCCCAAGTTTGGTATAGGGGATCAAGTCTCCGCTCATGGTGGACTGGTCGTCGAGAATACCCATAATCACGGTGAGCTTCAGGAAATTTTTCACACCCCGATTATAATGCACTTGGGCCAATGAATAACATATATGGTCGTCCTAGTCCGGTTTAGATTATCAATGCAACATTCATATGGACAAACAACACTATCACAATCATTCAAACTCATAAACACTACCTAAGTAAGCCCTAAGGACTTATCTGTCACAATGTAAACCTCAACCATATGGTCAAAGTTTCCCCTCGAGGAAACGATAAGTGCCTACATCAACAAGACACACAATATCAAACACTATCAAGGCTAGGAGAAACCAACTCCTACACCCCACGATCGTACCAAAATCATAACCCACAACTGAACCTCGATAAATCATCAAAGCTCACAAATACCTAAGGCATTACTTCAACATATCATCATCAAGCTCATCATACTAAGCTAAAAAGCGCTCAAGCTAACCCTAACACAAGGGACATGAAAGTTACATACGACACATGATATGTCTTGGACAAAGATGAACTTGCGTAAACGGGAAAGCACAAGACCGGTGACACGCCGCAGGGGTGGTGATTCGCAGCCGCAAGGGCGGTGACAGACTTCAGCCGCGAGGGAGGCGCTGACAAGGCGCAGGGGCGACCAATACTATAGAAGGCGATTTTTGGCTTCTCTTTTATCCGTCGTTCGATCTCTTTACTTCTTCTGGTGCCAAAGGCCACCAGCAACATATGCATACATGTATAGTTCATCAATTGTCCAAGAGATGTGCACAAGATAACTCTTGTGGGAATTCATCACTAAGGAGGAAGAAAGGAAGGAAAGATGAAGGAAAGAGGGAAGAAAAGCTTACCACTGCAGCTCAAGATAGGGAGAGAACCTTCGTACCCTCAACTAAGCTATCAACAGCACAACAACAACACATCATCATCAAACCACCATCACCACACCTCAAGGTTTACACTTGCAAGATCGAAGGAAAAACTCAAGAAAAGGAAGAGGGAAAAAGAAGAACGTGGGAGAGGATGAAGATGAAGCCTGGAGAGAGAATGAGAAACCTTCATCCGGAGGAGGAAGAAAGACTTAAAGAGGAAGCAAAGGAAAAAGCAAGATGGCGCCCACCTTGCAAAACCGCGAGGGCGGGTCACCTGAGCCACGGGGGCGGCACCACACCCGCGGTCAAGCCATGACGCAATGGCGCGATCCCTACTAGGCTAAAGATATTACATCTAATCCCCCTAAAAACAAATTTTGTCCCGAAACTTGAATAATTCCCAAATCCTCTCGGACCCATACATTGAGGTATACACTCTCTCTCTATCGGAGGTATTACATCACTGCTCATACGGTATCAACCTGTGACACTTTATAACCTCAAAGCACAAGCATGGAAGAATCATCTTCTAAACAACATAATCAAGATCATTACCCAACAACATAGAGGAAAACCATCTCTAGCCAACACATAACCACATCACAAGGGAATGGAGGAAAACCATCTCCACCCAAAGCGTACTCATAATGCAAGGGCGTGAAGGAAAATCGTCTCCTGCCAAACTATATCCATAACACAACAACATGGAGAAATAAGCATCTCCAGCTAAACTATAACCCTGTCTCGATAGCATGGAAGAAGAACCATCCTCAGCTATAATCACAACTCGCGCTAGCACAACAAGATCTAATAAGATCATATGACACACATCACATCTAGTATGAAACACATTAAAACACATAAGCACTTAACTCACCAAGATCACACTAAGATCTACTCATCGATCCTACACGTGCATCTATCTTTGCATAAAACTGTGGATAGTTCCTCTTGATACTATCCTCTGTCTCCCTTGTAGCCTCATCATGCCCTCGTTTCGACCACTATATCCTCAACATAGGAATGTCCTTCGAACACATGCATCTCACACCTCGCTCTAGGAGTGCTATCGAATGCTCAACAAAGTGTTGTCCTACTCAACTACTAAGTCGTCATAGATGACAGTGTGGCTCGGGTCTGGTATGTACTCCCCCAACTAATAAAAATGAAACATAAGGTGAAAACCCTCTAACCTCGGGGGTAAAGCAAGTCTGTACGCTTCTCTCCCAAATCTATCAAGAATCACAAAAGGACCGACATATCGGGTACTCAACTTCCCCTTTATGCCGAACGTTTGACGCCACGCGTCGGGGACACTCTCAGACAGACATCAGCTCCAACCCTGAACTGTAGAGGCTGACGCCTCTTGTGTGCATACGACTTCTGGCTACTTTGTGCAGCCAACATCCTCTCTTTGATCACTATCACTCTGGCTATGTCATCCCGAATTTGCTCAGCACTATACGACTAACACTGCTAGATCATCCCAAGATAACGGCGTACGACATCTCCGCCAGTACAGTACCTCATATGGCGCCATCCCAACCGATGCATGCCAACTGTTGTTTTATGAAATTCAACCATTGGGAGGTGATCTGACCACAGCTACCCCCACTCTAGCACACAAGGTCTCAACATATACTCCAGGGTCTGAATAGTCCTCTCTAACTGACCATCTGTCTCAAGATGAAACGCAATCGTGAAGTGAAAACTCATACCCAGGGTAGTCTATATCTACTGCCAAGATCTCGAGGTAAATCGTCCATCTCGATCTGAGATGATGGTCCTCGATACACCATGGAGTCTCACTATCTGCCTAGTGAACTCCTCAACCAACCAGCTCACTGGCCACGTTTCCCGAATAGGGATAAAATGTGCAGTCTTCGTCAATCTATCCACAACAACCCAAAAGGCATCAAAGGTTCTACTCAGCCTCAATCTAGTCACAAAGTCCAATGAGATATCCTCTCACTTCCACTACATCACTAGCAATGGACGGAGCTCTCCCTTAGGTATGAAATGCTCTATCTTGACTTGTTGACAGGTTGCACACTCTGCTACAAATCTGGCCACATCGGGCTTCATCCCTCCCCACCTATAAGAGCCTTAGTCTTTGAGAGTGCTGAGCCATGCCTGAACCTTCCCTGCGGCTAGGCCTTGCGCCCATGCGGTCATCATGATCCACCCTTGCGCCTCCATGAACCGCCCCTGCGGTTTGTGGTGTGCTGCAGCCGTCTTCATTGACTCATGCCTTGATTTTGACCCTTCTTCCTTTATATACTCTCTTCTCTTCCAGATGAGGGTTTCTTCATTCTCTCTCCAGCTCTCTCTTCTCCTCATGATCTTCTTCTTTCCTTCTTCTCCTTTGGATCTTCTTCTTGTTTCTCCCTTGTTTAGTTTTGAGTTTTGATTCTTGGATGATGAGGATGATGATGGATATGCTTGTTGTCCCTTTAATGAGCCAGCCTTGAGGTTGTGGTGAGGAGTCTTCCTCTATTAGGGCTCAACTGGTGAGATCTCTCTTCCTTTCTTATTACTTTCTTTCTTTTTTCTTCTCTTCTTCCTTCCTAGCTTAGGATTCCACAAGATTTGATCTTGTGGTAGCCGTCCTAGGCTTTGTTTGATGTATATATGTATGTATATGTATGTATATGTATGTATGGGGCTGTTGGCTGAAGAAGGATTGAAGAGGTTCGAGTGAAGAAGTGAAGAGGAGCTGAAGTGTTCAATCTGCACACCATCCGCCCTTGCGCCCAGCCAGGACGCCCCAACTCCGGTCAAACGCCGCCCCTGCGCTAATCTGGGCCGCCCTTGCGGTTGCTTGTGTCCAACCCCTCCGCCTTCCTTGTCACGCGGGTGCGTCTTGTTCAGGTCTTGCCTAAGGAGGGCATTGTCCCTTCCATTCCTAGTGTGAGTGTGTAGCATCATGCTAGTTATAGATGAGAGTGTTATGATGATGTTGATATCATGTTATGCCGTGTACGGCTTTGAGGATTTAGGATATCGTTTGAGGGTTATGGGATGTTTATGATCCTTATGGATCCCTTTGGGTCTAGGTGTGACCCCTTTGATGGATAGAAGATTGATATATCTCTATGCCATGTTGATAGGCTATGCTTGCCTCTACTGTAGAGTTTGATCGAGGTTGAGAGTATCAAAGGTTGAGGTAAGTCCGTAGGACTTACTTAGCTACCATCCTTATATTGGGTGTATACATGAGTGGTGTGTGTGTTATATACTTGATATGATAGCATACGATGTTGATTATTACCGACCTATGTTTTATTGATAGCTCCCTTGTAGTGGCAATGATAAGCTTTCCCTTTCATCCCAAGGGAGTTTGTGAGGTTCTCTGAAGTCAAGCCAATATGGTATACGGGACGGGCACTTCACCACTCCCATAGGGTACACGGGTAGTGCGCCGATACCACTCCAGGTGGCAATAGCACCCAAAGGCGAGGATAATACGTTCCCCGTGTCACATAGTTTCATATATCTATATATATATATATATGGTTTGAGTGGATGAGTATTATATAGAGATGATTAAAACGGGTAAATGTGTGACAACTTGATTATGTGTTTATGATTCCATGTCTGGTGCTTATGCATTCCTTATATATGAATGGTTAGCTAACGGTTTTATAATGCGTTGTAGATCCTTTGTAGGATAGACGAGCTGAAGAGTGATCCGGTAGGGTGACAGGACGAGGACTCTCGTACATTAGGTGCTTATGGTTTTGGGGATGTTATATACCTCCTGCGTGAGGATGATGTTTTTTATTCCACCTATGTGAGGATTATGTTTTATACTTGGCTATTGTTACGCTAGAAACGTATAGCACAAAAGACTTATAATTTATACCTCGATCTAATTTCCTAACTCCTAGCGAACCCATAGTGTATGGGTCATTTTGTAGCAAGGATAGTATTCCGAGGTCGAACACGAAGACTAAGGTGAAATCAAATCAAACAAGTGATCATGGATAGTGCAAATCTAGTCTAAGAAAAGAGAAGGAAATAAAGAAATGAAAATCATGATATTTTTGGGTTTGATTTTTGAGGTGATCAAGTAAAGATCACAAATCACGCAAGATTATAAATCAAACAAACGACTCAAGCTAGCAACACAAACTAGCAACGCAAACACAAGATATGTATCAAAGAGAGAAAAGTGGATTCTAGGGGTTAGGAGATCCGGTTATGGCATTGGACTCAAGCTTCTAATCAACCTTGGACAAGCTACAATATGTTGGGAAAAGGGCGTTTCTCAAATGGGATCAATCACCGGGTAGGTCTCATGGTCCACTAATCCCTCACCTAAGGTCTTATTACCGGGTAAGTCTCTAGGAGCCTAAGTTTGGGAATTCTACACAAACCGGATTGCTATCTAAGGGCAAACCTCTCTTTAAGGGGTAAGTCTCGGGAAGGCAAGTCCTAAGCATCAATCCTAGCACACTCAGTCCAATAACGGCTTGTGAGGCTCACTACTACCTAGAGTTTATCATCTTTGGTATCTAAGATCAAGAATTACCGGGTAAGTCTCTTCCCTCACTTAGTTTGCTAGCATTAGGTCACCCTAGGCTAGATTATGCTTGACAAACACTAGGATTTCAACAATCAAACATCCTAACATTCAGATTCATCAATACAAGCACAACAGAACATATCACACGTAGATCATACAGAACCACGGGCGTGGAATCACATGAACAGGCCATGGTTTTCATCATAGGTTAGGTTCGAGCAAGCAAATCATCCAAAGGTACATTCAAGTCTATTCTATCATAGCCCAAGCCATAACCATCATTCCATTACCCTAGAATCACAACTATTTAGCCAAAAACATGCATTTTAAGATTCAAACTCAACAAGAAAATATTCATGGCTTCTATAACAAGAAAATGAGATGAAAATGAACAAGTAGTCTTAGTTGAATATGATATTAAACAAGACTTACAACCCTTCAAACACAGCTCCAAAACGTTCCTTACAATGCTTTCAAATGTTCTTAACAAAAGTCACTCAAAAATTCACTCTAAATCTCTATCTTGATGTGTTGTTCTTCCTCCAAAATGAGAGTGTTTTTCTTCCTCTCCAAGAATTCCCAATGTGGATAATGATAATGTGTGAGAGAATGTCGGAGAATCCCCTAGCAACAGCCTGCAGGACCACTTATATTCTCCACCAAGAGCAAGGTTCGGGCTAAGGGATCGTTGGACACGTGTCAAAGCCGTCCATAGAAAACCACGGCCAAATCCACGGGCGTGGTTCTGGCCTCTGGGCCGTGGAAATGCCTGTTCAGCTCTCTTTGGATCGTTAAGCCATGAGTTGGTGCAAGGCATGCACCAACAAGGTCTTTTGTGCTCTCCTTTGCTCCTAGCTTGCTCCTTAATGAGCCCGGAAGTGTGCCATCACGAGGAATGATCCTCGAATGTATCGATTAAGCTCCAAAAGCTCCCCAAAATACCTACAAAACCGACAAGAGTTCGTGGAGACGTCTATTTTGACAATATGCATGAATTAAGTGTAAACGTCATGAACTAATGCCAAACCATGCATGAATAACGGGAAAAACTATCTAAATGAATGCCTAAACTAACATCATAAATCGTGTCATCAAAATACCCCATACTTTTCACTTGCTCGTCCCCGAGCAAGGTCCAACTATAGGCTACGAGATGGCATGATTTATGAATGTAGAATAATAGAAAATATTTTTGGAATTGTGCTTCTAAAATTGGATCACCTTCATAGTCATGTTTCATGGCAATGGACAAGAAATCATGTATTAAATGAATGAAGGCATGTAAAGACAATTATACTTAACTCGAAAGCATGCATGAAAGGTGAAAATGAAGAAGTCAAGATGATCATGAGAATATCCAATCTAGATCACTAAGTCATACACATATGCAAATAGGTCACAAGGACTTAGGAAAGAAGAGGCCAAGAAACGTTATTGTAGGTGGGAATTTTTTAGGTCATGTGATGCTAATCCGGGAAAGGAACTAACTCCACAATTTCATTTTTGATCAACTTCCCCACAAGTGTATATTTTTTTCCATCTTTTCTTTTCTTTTTCATTTTCTTTTTCTTTCACTTATTTTTGAGACAATGACATTGGTGTACAAAAGCTGAAACCTTGGTGATTAGCGGACCTCGGTATTTTTCCGAGGTGTCTCACACCGGGCACACATACCAAGGCTCGTTAGGACATTCGGTTTATCCGACTTTGGCAAGGCACAAACACCCGATTATGTGAATGGTGCTGAGTTACTCGTCATCAAAACCAAAGTCCCCAAACCTATTTTTCTTTCTACACTTTTCACAACAAATTCAGCACTTCATTCACAACATTCGTTCATCAACAACTTCACCCCACACTTGCTTTCACACACTCGACAAACTAGCATGCTCCGATTCCCGGATGGGTCAAAAGAGGTCAAATTTCATATCGAGTGAGGTGCTCAAATAACATGATCAAGATGAGAAGAAGAGAGATGAGAATTGCCTTAATCATTCCTAGATGATGTGCAAGAACTAGCATGTAATTTCGACCATCAATTTTCAATCCAATCAAGACAAGCATCATAATCACAAATCATGCAAACTAGGAAGCACAAGTTTTTTTTTTAAATTTTATGATTTTTTGAAATTTTTGAGATAAATATGTACAATGCAAGAACTAATGAAACATGTAACAATATGAAACTATCCTAGATGCAATCATGCAAATGATTATGAAAACCCCACCCCATACTTAAAACCACATTGTCCCCAATGTGCAAATTAAATAAAGAAGTGAAAGAGAGTCCTCACAATGTAAAAATGGTGTTTTCGGTATTTTGGTTCACACGTGTGGAGTGATGGTGGATGATCAATCAAAGGTGGTATAGAGCTCTTGATGTTCATTATGGCGTCGGGACCCTGGCTAAGCACCACAAGCCGTCCAAGCCCCACGTCCACTCGACCCACGTTTGATGCAGGATCATCATCATCATCATCAATTCCATGCTTTGCAAGACTTCCATGTTTCCTAGACTCTAGCACACATACACCAAACACACACAAACACACTAAAACAAAAAACAAAAACAAAAACAAAAATCGAAAACGAAAACGAAAACAAAAAACGAAAAGGGAAAGATATGTACCAATGGGTTGCCTCCCATTAAGAACTTCTTTAAGGTCATTAGCTTGACCAAATTCGGGAGTTTCACTCAAGGTGAAGTGGGGCAATCATATCCACCGGAGCTTTCGGGATATACTTCTTCAAACAGTGCCCATTCACCTTAAAATCTCCACAATGCTCCCCTCCTATCTCAACCACTCCACGGGGGAAGACCTTCCTCACCACATAAGGACCCGTCCATCTTGACTTTAGCTTTTCGGGCAAGAGCCGCAGCCTTGAATTGAAGAGAAAGAGTAAGTCACCTTCACTCAACTCCTTTGGGATTAGGCGTTTGTCATGCCAACGCTTGGTCCTTTCCTTGTAAATCCGGGCGTTTTCATAAGCATCCAACCGGATCTCCTCAAGAGCATTTATGTCTAGCAACCTCTTTTCACCGGCTTGCTTGAGGTCAAAATTCAGCCACCTTATGGCCCAATATGCCCTATGCTCCATCTCTACCGGAAGGTGGCAAGACTTGCCATAAACTAGCTTGTAGGAAGTGGTGCCAATTGGTGTCTTGAAGGCGGTTCTATATGCCCAAAAAGCATCATCAAGCTTCATAGCCTAATATTTTCTTGTCTTAGAAACCGTCTTCTCAAGTATCCCCTTAATCTCCCGGTTGGAGATCTCCACTTGGCCACTAGTTTGGGGATGGTAAGGTGTGGCCACCTTATCAGTCACCCCATACTTACCCAAAAGTGTCCCAAAGTTCCTATTGGTGAAATGCTTCCCTCCATCACTTATGACCACTTTTGGTGTTCCAAATCTAGGGAAGATGACTCGATTGAAGAACCGCACCACTATTTTGGCATCATTTGTGGGAGAGGCGATTGCTTTCACCCACCTTGACACATAATCCACCGCCAAGAGAATGTAGAGGTTTCCACAGGAAGAGGGGAATGACCCATGAAGTCCACACCCCATACATCAAAGATCTCAACCTCTTGCATGTTGTTCAAGGGCGTCTCATTCCTTGTTGAGATATTTCCCATCCTTTGGCAAGCGTCACAAGCTACTACAAAATTCTGCACATCCTTAAACAAGTTAGGCCAATAAAAACCGGATTGAATACCTTTGCACACGTTTTGTGTGAGCTAGCATGGCCTCCACATGGCAAGGAGTGGCAATGACGGATTACACTCTCCACCTCATCCTCCGGAATGCACCCCTAAAGACTCCATCCGGTTCTCTCTTGAACAAGAGAGGCTCGCTCCAATAGTAATGCCTCACATTCTTGAAAAACGTTTTCCTTAGGGCATACGATAGACCGGGTGGCACCTCTTCACACACAAGGTAGTTTACTATATTTGCATACCATGGCTCACTCCCTCTAGACACTTGAAGTAAGCACTCCTCCATCATTTGCAGTTGCTCATCCCGAATGAGTCATCAATCGGGATGTGATCTCTCTCAATCTCCAGTGGTGGTAGCCTACTAAGGTGGTCCGCTACTGAATTTTCGGAACCCTTCTTGTCCCGAATCTCCAAGTCAAATTCTTGGAGGAGAAAGATCCACCGAATAAGGCGAGGCTTGGCATCCTTCTTTGTGAGGAGATACCGGATCGCAACATGATCCGTGTACACAATAACCTTTGCTCCAACAAGATACGACTGGAACTTCTCAAAGGCGTACACTACCGCTAGCAACTCCTTCTCGGTTGTGGCATAGTTGAGTTGGCATCATCTAGCGTCTTGCTAGAGTAGTAGATGACATGTGTAAGCCCATCTTTCTTTTGTCCTAAAACAGCCCCAACGGCTACATCATTTGCATCACACATTATTTCAAATGGTAAGCTCCAATCCGGGGGTTGCATGATAGGGGCGGAGAGCAAACATCCTTCAACCTACAAAACGCTTCAAGACAATCTTTGGAGAAAACAAACTCAACATCCTTCATTAGTAGGTTAGGGAGAGGCGTAGAAATTTTGGAGAAATCTTTTATAAACCTCCGGTAAAAAACCGGCATGCCCTAAGAAACTCCTTACCCCTTTCACCGAGGTAGGTGGTGGCAACTTCTCTATCGTTTCTATCTTTGCTCTATGAACCTCAATGCCTCGGTGGGATACCAAGTGTCGCAACACTATGCCTTCACTCACCATGAAGTTGCATTTCTGCCAATTCAACACAAGATTAGTTTCCTCACATCTCTTCAACACCAAAGATAGATTAGCCAAGCAATTATCAAATGAAGAGCCATACACCGAGAAATCACCCGTAAACACTTCCATAATATTCTCAATATATTCAGAAAAGATAGCCATCATACACCTTTGAAAGGTGGCGGGTCCATTACACAACCCAAATGGCATCCTCCTATATGCAAATGTTCCCCAAGGACAAGTAAATGTTGTTTTCTCTTGGTCATCTGGGTGAATAGGGATTTGAAAGAACCAACTATAGCCATCTGGGTAACAAAAATGTGAATGTTGAGCTAACCCTTCTAGCATTTGGTCAATAAAGGGAAGAGGGAAGTGATCTTTCCTAGAGGCCACATTAAGTTTCCTATAGTCAATACACATTCTCCACCCCATAACCGTCCTAGTTGGGATAAGTTAATTGTTCTCATTAGTTACTACGGTCATACCACCCTTCTTAGGAACGACATGTATGAGACTAACCCGTTTACTATCCGAAATTGGGAAAAAGATTCCCGCATCTAGCAAGTTTAGGATCTCTTTCTTGACTACCTCTTTCATAATAGGGTTCAATCTTCTTTGAGGTTCAATTGAAGGTTTATGGTTGCCTTCCATCAAGGTTTTATGCATGCACAAGGAAGGTTTAATGCCAACTAAGTCATCTGTAACACCCCAAATCCGCGGGACTAGGGATGCTACATTGGGCTAGGATCTCACAATGAATCCTGACCCTAGCCTGACAACAAGTTCACTGGATCTTACAACAAGGCACATGTAGATTAAAGTCAAATACATAAAAGCTGAGTATGATACATCAGAAGAGTTTACAAACTCATAGCCGAGTACAAAACAACAACATAAACCACAACCACAAAAGATCCCACATCCCACGCATCCTAATGTACAGAAGTCCTCGGCTTGTCACACCATGTGGCTCACTCTGCAGTATTCCTAACCTGCAAAATACTACAACACGGTATGAAACGGTTAGCTACAGGAATGAAAAGCATGAAGGTAATAGCACAACCACACATCAACATCTCAAACATGCAATGCCACACACATTCATTTATTATCTTTCATTACGTTATTCCATTACTAATTCAACTTCTTTTGTAACACGAGGAGCCTCAAGAACCCCGTCCCATCCAACGTAACACAGGAGTTTTGCATGGGGGTGACCTTCACTCGTCCCCTCTTATGAGATCATCTTCAGGGCACCTCCTCCTAACCAACAGGCGGAGACCAGCGGTTACTGCCCGTTATAATACACTTGGGCCAAATAAATGTAATAAATGGTCATCCTAGTCCGGTTTAGGTTATAAATGTACAATTATATGAACACACACAACCATCACAATCATACAATCCACAACTGCACTCTAAGTAAGTCCTATGGACTTACCTGATATACTCGTAACCTGTACCACGTCACAACTTCCCCTTGGGGAAGTAATCAACGCCTGCAATAGCAAGTCACATACAATCACATACTGCAAAGGTTAGGAGACTCGTCTCACTAACCACAACCAACCTATATCTCAAATCTAAACCTCAGATCCTTAACACATTCATAAATGCCTAAGGCATATCCTCAACATAACATCTCATCATACTCAGACACATGCTAAACCTTAAAGCCGTAACCGATATCCATAACATCATCATGATCCTCAACTCATTCTTACACCTAGCATGCATCTAATTTGTATTCCTCAATCTCAAATTTAATCCAAATTTAATTAATTAACCTTTAATTAATTAATTAAATTTCACTAGAATAACGTTTTGCCCGCAGGCCATTTCTAAACCCACCTGTCAGCAGATTTTATCAAAGAAACAACCCATAAACACCAGAATAATATAATAATCATAATGGAATTTCTAATTATCCATTTTGAAAAGCCTAAGGTCGATTTAGGCCAAATCGCAGTACGGAAAACGAATAAATTCATAAGTTATTCGTTACTAACCCGATTGACGATCTGAAAGAACATTCGGAATCACAACGACGCAGGCTACGCATGTACAACATCAAATTCACTGGAATCTGAGCGACGGAACTGTCCTGGTGACATATATGCTCGACCAGGTCTTCATCTGCTCGGAAATGCAGAAACTCGGTACCGTTATGAAGAGAATGAAGAGAGGAATCCAAAAACTCAAATGGAATTGAAATCGGATTAGAAACGGAGAGTAGATCTGAGTTTGAAGTTTGAGAGAAATCAGAGCTTTTACGAGGAAACGTGAAAGGAAATGAATTAATAAACGATTTTCCGATATTTATAGTGAAGTCGATAATTATCCTTTAGCGAAGTCGATAATTATCCTTTTATCAATCCAATGGCGGGTTGAACCCCCTTCTCCAAACATCTCGAAATTGGAATAATAGATCTTGAATATTGTAGGGATTATTATTCCACAATTGCCTCGGAAAACGTGTATTCCTAAGCCGTTTTTTTAGCCGTTAAGAAACGAAATAACGACTCTTTTGTCCGTTTTGCCTTTCCATGTTATTTCATATCTAGGAGATGTCCGATGTCCTGATCATTTCTCTCAAATGCATTTTATTAATTGGAGCTCCCAAATGCTCCAAATAATACCAGAGGGTAAAAATAATTACCCGGGGGAAAAAGTGAAAATTTCACCATAAGCCCAAAATTACGCAAGGAACATAACGGTGGGACTTATACTCAACACTTACGCAATCTTCGCAAGTTATATGTCAATTACTATCACTGACTAAGTGAATCAGCATTAATTAGAATTCATAATTCCTAGCTATTACATCACACACCCCTTAAAAAAAAGTTTCGTCCCAAAACTTGAACAATTCCCAAATCCTATCGAACCCATACGCCGAGGTATAAACACTCTCTCTATCGGAGGTATCACATCTACGTTCAAACGTATCAACCTATAACACTCTATAACTTCAAAACACAGCATGGAGGAATCACCAACTCCAGCAACAAGATCATAACGCTATCCAAACGCATAGAGGAAAAATCATCTCTAGCGAACTACTAACTACGTCACAAGGCATGGAGAAGGCCGTCTCCAGCCAATCTTACTCGTAACATAACTATGTGGAGGAAAACCGTCTCCACTCACACTATGTCCATCAAAGATATCATGGAGGACAAAACCATCTCCTGCTAATCCTAACACATACACCGTAGCGTGGAGGAAAGAACCATCTCCAACTATACCTATCTCGTAATAGCAAACAAGATCTAACAGATCATATGCACAACTCATAGCTAGCATGAAAACACAACATATCACATAAGCACATAGCATACATACACTCACTAAGATAGCAAAAAAAATCTAATCGTGGATCCTACAGGTGCATCTGTCCCGGCGTAAAAATCTGGATAGTTCCCCTGGATACTATCCTCAGTCTCCCGCGTAGCCTCATCATAGGAATATCCTTTGAATGTAGGCGTCTCATACCTCTCTTTCTAGAACTGCACAAGGTTGTTCTGCAAAAGTGTGGTCTGGCTCAACCACTAGATCATCATAACTCTCAATGTGCCTCAGGTCTGGTATGTACTCTCTCAGCTGAGACACATGAAACATAGGGTGAATACCCTCTAACTTCGGTGGCAAAGCCAATCTGTGCACTGCTCTCCCAAATCTATCCGGTATCTCAAAAGGACTGACATATCGAAGACTCAGCTTCCCCTTTATGCCATAACATCTGACGCCTCGCGTCAGAGTTACTCTCAACGAGACACGAGCTCCTATCTTGAACTCTAGAGGTCGACGCCTCCTATCTGCATACAACTTCTGGCGACTCTATGTAGCCAGCATCCTCTCTGATCAGCGTTACTCGAGCCATATCATCCTGAATCTGTTTTGGCGCTATCCCACTGGTACTGCTACGCTCCTCCCAGCATAAAGGTGTATGACACATATGTCTACACAACGCCTCATAGGGACCATCCCTATAGATGCATACCAATGTTGGTGATATAAGAACTCAACGAGTGGGAGATAAACAGATCGTCCCTGTTCCCAATGCATCCCACAAGCTCACAACATGTCCTCTACGGTCTGGAGGGTTCTCTCAGACTGACCGTCTGTCTAAGGTAAAACTCAATCATGATATGTGGAAGCGTTCCCCAAGTAGTCTTAATCTGCTATCAAAACCTCAAAGTAAACCGTCTACTAAAATCATAGTCGATCGTCCTCGGTACACTTATGGATTCCCACCATCTGTCTAGTGTACTCCTTTGTTACTTCATTCACTGGCCACGTCTCTCTGTAGAGATGGAACGTGCCGCCTTCGTAAATCTGTTACTAATAATCTGGATAACACCAAAACTCTTACTGGGTCTCAATCCTATCACAAGTCCACAGAAAAGTCCTCTCACTTCCACTGCAACGCTGGTAGTGGATGAGTTCATCTCCAGGTCAAGAACACTTTAACCTGATTTACTACTTCGTGGTACCTCTTATTCGTACATGGATGTACTAAAGAAGGTGTACTATGAGTGTACTGTAATCTTCTCCACTCGACTCCGCATAAGCGGTTATATTGACGCAGTTGCGGCGCCTCATACTCCTTCTATTCCATTAAAGAACTGTGGTGTCTCGCCATGAGGCATCCTTCCATCAAGTTTCCTCAGGGTTAGGCAAGTCCCCTGCTTTTGTTGGACCTCATCCAACAAACCAGGTAAAATCCCTAAACATAAAACTAACGTCCTTACCAGCAGTTGTAGGTCCAACTCTAACCAAGCTAGATCATTTTGAAACCGAGACTGTACAGTAATTCTAACAATCGCTTCCTCTCGAGGCGTCTTCTTATTCAAGGCATTAGTGACCACATTCTCCTTACCAGAATGGTACAAATCTCAAGGTCAGCATCCTTGATTAATTCAAATCATCGACGCTGGCGATTATTCAATTTCTATTATATAAAAGTATACTTCAACCTCTATGATCAGTGGAAATCTGACATGAAATGTCACACAGGTATTATCTTCCAGTCTTGAAACTTGAACTACCACCACTAACTCGAAATCATGAGTCGGGCAGTTCTCTTCATACGTTCTTAGCTATAACACATATATTATCTACTCCACTGTATATATACACGTCTTAAACTTAACTGGAATGCACCACGGTAATCCCATAATTCCCAAAATCTTCTGATTATCACCGGATAGAAGCAAAGATCAAGTGCTTCTTCTACTTTTCAAAAACTCGACATACTACTTCAACCACGCAGTTATGGTGGTCTTCCTCTGAAGACTCATAATTATATATGCAATCACATAAAATCTTTCCATCAAAGCGTTGGTAACAATCGGCTGGGTCGAGAAAACCACGCATTCCCTTAACGTTCATCAGTATCATCCATAAGACTTCATACTCATTCCTCGCCACATTAACCATAATCCTACAGGCGAAACAAAATGATCTTGAAGGCTGCTTCGGACACCTCAATTCGCATTTAGGGAGCATAGCACACTGGCTTCTATCCCTCGGATTTTGCAAAACCGTCCTCAAATAACCGGTATGTTCCTCTCCGTTGTGAGAGTACACCAAACGTCATCAATAAGGTCTACCACCAACTGATTAAGGAAGTAGATGAAGACACTGTTCATCAACTCCTATAACGACTACTAGGACGTTCCTCAACTCAGATGGCAACACTACAACTCGTAGTGTCCATAACGGGTATGGAATGTTGCCCTATACCCACGCTGCTCTCTCATCCTTAGCTGATGGGATCCTAAGTATACGGAAATCTTAAAAACACAATTGTTTCTCTTAGTTGATCCAACAAGTCATCCATACGCAGCAATGAATGTGCTAGGGCAAACGGAGCCCGTCTCAAACCACTCTTCAAATTGCTTCTTCAATTTCTAACAACTCAACAAGCCATATACCTCATAGGCCTTCTCCCAACCAGTCTCGTACCATACTTTAACGCAATATCAAAGTCCTCATTCCGCTGAGGCGATAGATTAGACAGTTCAGTAACACGTCTATAAGATCATATACCATTGGAATACTCTTCAGCGTGGAACTATCTCTTTCCTTCATGGCACAACATTAAATAAACATCACCCTCTGGTGTTATCAACCTCACTGCTCATACGGCACTAAAGACAACTCACCTCCTCAAAGGTCATAACCTTGGAAAACCTTTACTTAGTCGATCTCAGTAGAGACTATAATAGTCCTCCTACTGCTATCTAAACAAACATGATATCTATTCGTCCCCCACACACATAAAGACCTTCTCATGAACCTAAGGCATGACAAAGAAGTCTTCAAGCCATACACAAGTCCCTGAACAAAGGGAACAACAACATATCTCGCGGGTACCTAAGACCCGTAACTCATAATCCTATAAAGGAAGATCTATCTACTACTGTATCCACAGTTAACTATTAACACATGCATCAAAAGACAAGAGGTGCATAGCACTCACAACAAACAAAACTCCACTAGGTAAACCATTAACAAGAATGGTACCTGTAACAGCTAACGCCCAAAGCTCTACTGCATATCATTACTCAATCTCAGACCTATGCTCCTTAGGTATCACTGAGGTCATCGCCATAGCCTCTACTTCCACTCTTTCTGCATCAGAAAGTGGAAGGTCTTGACAAGAAGAAACACTATCTTGCTGACAAAAAGGGGCCAGATGGCCTAGTTCACCACAAGTGAAGCAAGCTATCGGTGTCATGGGGCACTTAGAGCGCAAATTATCTGGATAACAACAATTGATACATATACGTCCCATCCCTGCCACTAGTACGGGTGACTCCTCTGCATTGCCCATCTCAAAGGCTCTACTTTGAGCTCTTCTAGTGTCCGTGGTACTCCTACCACAACCCTTACCTCTACTCAGCCTTGGAAAGGATCCTTGAGTAAAAGGATGATCTGGGACTCTCTGTTGTCCCCGCATCTGCTGTTGAGTTCTCTTCTGACCACGTCCCATCACACTAGCAGAAGTAAAACCCTCTCGCAATGCCACTCTAGTTTGCTTACAAAAGACAGCTCTATGACCCTGTCTACCACAGGTAAAGCAAGTCACTGACGATCTTGGACACTGTGGTCGTATATGTCCAGGCTTCCCACAGTTGTAACAGGTCCTCGTTTCACCAAAAGTCCGTGTGAAACGAGAAGTACTCAAACGTCCACAAGTCGGGCTCGGTTTGCAACCCCGATATCCAACCTCGTCTTTCACTGATTTAACCCACTGTTTCTTCTCTAATCCAAAAGCTCCGGTCGATCTCACACATGTTGGTCAATCTGGTGTAGATTTACCCGCTATCACCACCTCATATACTTGCTGGATGTACTCTTGAAACTCGAATCTACTCATGGAGACACGATTAGCCTCTTCAAACTCGTTCTCTGTCATAGGCAACACAACAGCGGATACTGGTCCCTGACTTGATGCTACTGGAGGAAGAGCGGGTGTACCCCTATCTCGTCCCACTACAAATACTGCTCTAGTCTGAGCTATTTGTAGAATATACGCACCTAAACTTATAGGGCTATATATATGCCATATGTATCGATATATATATGAAGAGGGGAATGGCCCCACTACTTTGGCATCCTTTGTGGGAGAGGCGATTGCTTCCACCCACCTTGACACATAATCCACCGCCAAGAGAATTTAGAGTTTTCCACAAGAAGAGGGGAATGGCGCCATGAATCCACACCCCAAACATCAAAGATCTCAACCTCTTGTATGTTGTTCAAGGGCGTCTCATTCCTTCTTAAGATGTTTCCCGTCCTTTGGCAAGCGTCACAAGCTACCACAAAATTCTGCACATCCTTAAACAAGTTAGGCCAATAAAAACCGGATTGCAATACCTTTGCACACGTTTTGTGTGAGCTAGCATGGCCTCCACATGGCAAGGAGTGGAAATGACGGATTACACTCTCCACCTCATCCTCCGGAATGCAACTTCTAAAGACTCCATCCGGTCCTCTCTTGAACAAGAGAGGCTCGCTCCAATAGTAATGCGTCACATCCTTGAAAAACGTTTTCCTTTGGGCAGACGATAGACCGGGTGGCACCTCTTCACACACAAGGTAGTTTACTATATCCGCATACCATGGCTCACTCCCTCTAGGCACTTAAAGTAAACACTCCTCCGTCATTTGCAATTGCTCATCCCGAAATGAGTCATCAATCGGAATGTCATCTCTCTCAATCTCCAATGGTGGTAGCCTACTAAGGTGGTCCGCTACTGAATTTTCGGAACCCTTCTTGTCCCGAATCTCCAAGTCAAATTCTTGGAGGAGAAAGATCCACCGAATGAGGCGAGGCTTGGCATCCTTCTTTGTAAGAAGATAACGGATCGCAACATGATCCGTGTACACAATAACCTTTGCTCCAACAAGATATGACCGGAACTTCTCAAAGGCGTACACTACCGCTAGCAACTCCTTCTCGGTTGTGGCATAGTTGAGTTGGCATCATCTAGCGTCTTGCTAGAGTAGTAGATGGCATGTGTAAGCCCATCTTTCTTTTGTCCTAAAACAGCCCCAACGGCCACATCACTTGCATCACACATTATTTCAAATGGTAAGCTCCAATCCGGGGGTTGCATGATAGGGGCGGAGAGCAAACATCCTTCAACCTACAAAACACTTCAAGACAATCTTTGGAAAAAAAAACTCAACATCTTTCATTAGTAGGTTAGTGAGAGGCTTAGAAATTTTGGAGAAATCTTTTATAAACCTCCGGTAAAAACCGGCATGCCCTAAGAAACTCCTTACCCCTTTCACCGAGGTAGGAGGTGGCAACATCTCTATCGTTTCTATCTTTGCTCTATGAACCTTAATGCCTCGGTGGGATACCAAGTGTCCTAACACTATGCCTTCACGCACCATGAAGTGGCATTTCTCCCAATTCAACACAAGATTAGTTTCCTCACATCTCTTCAACACCAAAGATAGATTAGCAAAGCAAATGAAGAGCCATACACCGAGAAATCATCCGTAAACACTTCCATAATATTCTCAATATATTCAGAAAAAATAGCCATCACACACCTTTGAAAGGTGGCGGGCGGGTGCATTACACAACCTAAACGGCATCCTCCTATATGCAAATGTTCCCCAAGGACAAGTAAATGTTGTTTTCTCTTGGTCATCTGGGTGAATAGGGAATTGAAAGAACCCACTATAGCCATCTAGGTAACAAAAATGTGAATGTTGAGCTAACCTTTCTAGCATTTGGTCAATAAAGGGAAGAGGGAAATGATCTTTCCTAGAGGCCACATTAAGTTTTCTATAGTCAATACACATTCTTCACCCCGTAACCGTCCTAGTTGGGATAAGTTCATTGTTCTCATTAGTTACTACGGTCATACCACCCTTCTTAGGAACAACATGTATGGGACTAACCCATTTACTATCCGAAATCGGGAAAAAGATTCCCGCATCTAGCAATTTTAGGATCTCTTTCTTGACTACCTCTTTCATAATAGGGTTCAATCTTCTTTAAGGTTCAATTGAAGGTTTATGGTTGTCTTCCATCAAGATTTTATGCATGCACAAAGAAGGTTTAATGCCAACTAAGTCATCTGTAACACCCCAAATCCGTGGGACTTGGGATGCTACATTGGGCTAGGATCTCACAATGGATCCTGACCCTAGCCTGACAACAAGTTCACTGGATCTTACAACAAGGCACATGTAGATTAAAATAAAATACATAAAAGTTGAGTATGATACATCAAAAGAGTTTACAAACTCATAGCCGAGTACAAAACAACAACATAAAACACAACCACAAAAGATCCCACATCCCACGCATCCTAATGTACAGAAGTCCTCGGCTTGTCACACCATCTGGCTCACTCTGCAGTATTCCTAACCTGCAGAACACTACAACACGGTATGAAACGGTTAGCTACAGGAATGAAAAGCATGAAGGTAATAGCACAACCACACATCAACATCTCAAACATGCAATGCCACACACATTCATTTATTATCTTTCATTACGTTATTCCATTACTAATTCAACTTATTTTGTAACACGAGGAGCCTCAAGAACCCCGTCCCATCCAACGTAACACATGAGTTTTGCATGGGGGTGACCTTCACTCGTCCCCTCCTGTGAGAACATCTTGAGGGCACCTCCTCCTAACCAGAAGGCGGAGACCGGCGGTTACCTTCCGTTATAATACACTTGGGCCAAATAAATGTAATGAATGATCATCCTAGTCTGGTTTAGGTTATAAATGCACAATCATATGAACACACACAACCATCATAATCATACAATTCACAACTGCACGCTAAGTAAGTCCTATGAACTTACCTGATATACTCGTAACCTATACCACGTCATAGCTTCCCCTTGGGGAAGTAATCAACGCCTGCAATAGCAAGGCACACACAATCGCATACTGCAAAGGTTAGGAGACTCGTCTCACTAACCACAACCAACCTATATCTCAAATCTAAACCTCAAATCCTCAACATATTCATAAATGTCTAAGGCATATCCTCAACATAACATCTCATCATACTTGTACACATACTAAACCTTCAAGCCATAACCGATATCCATAACATCATCATGATCCTCAACTCATTCTGACACCTAGCATGCATCTAATCTGTATTCCTCAATCTCAAACTTAATCCTAATTTAATTAATTAACCTTTAATTAATGAATTAAATTTCACCAGAATAACGTTTTGCCCGCGGGCCATTTCTAAACCCACTTGTCATCAGATTTCATCTAACAAACAACCCATAAACACCAGAATAATATAATGATCATAATGAAATTTCTAATTATCCATTTTGAAAAGCCTAAGGTGGATTTAGGCCAAATCGCAGTACGGAAAACGAATAGCCCTCGTATGCAATTTCTAATTGTCCATTTTGAAAACCCACCTGTCATCAGATTTCATCAAACAAACAACGACGCAGGCTACGCATGCACAACATCAAATTCACCGAAATCTTAGCGACGGAACTGTTCTAGTGACATATATGCTTGAACAGATCTTCATCTTCTCGGAAATGCAGAAACTCGGTACCGATATGAAGAGAATGAAGAGAAGAATCCAAAAACTCAAACGGAATTGAAATCGGATTAGAAACGGTGAGTAGATCTGAGTTTGAAGTTTGAGAGAAATTAGAGCTTTTACGAGGAAACGTGAAAGGAAATGAATTAATAAACGATTTTCCGCTATTTATAGTGAAGTCGATATTTATACTTTAGCGAAGTCGATAATTATCCTTTTATCGATCCAATGGCGGGTTGAACTCCCTTCTCCAAACTTCTCGAAATTGGAATAATAGATCTTGAATATTGTAGGGATAATTATTCCACAATTGCCTCGGAAAACGTGTATTCCTAAGCCGTCCTTAGCCGTTAAGAAACGAAATAGCGACTCTTTTGTCCATTTTGCCTTTCCATGTTATTTCATATCTAGGACATGTCCGATGTCCTGATCATTTCTCTCAAATGCATTTTTATTAATTGGAGCTCCCAAATGCTCCAAATAATACCGGAGGGTAAAAATTATTACCCGGGGGAAAAAGTGAAAATTTCACCATAAGCCCAAAATTACGCCAGTAACATAACGGTGGGACTTATACTCAACACTTACGCAATCTTCGCAAGTTATATGTCAATTACTATCACTGATTAAGTTAATCAACATTAATTAGAATTCAGAATCCTAGCTATTACATCATCAATGGTGTAACCAATAGCCCTCCTATGCAATTTCAATTCATTCAACAATCTATCAAGCTCATCATCATTCAAAGATGCATTCACAATCACGGGATAAGTAGAATTTGAACCAAGGAAAGCAAACTTTAAATGATAAGGGAGAGGTTTGAGATCAAGTTTAGGAGGACCTTTATCAATTGGATGTGATCCATATAGCTCCACATTAGATGAATCCAAAGCCATTGAAGACTCTCCAAGACTCCTTGAAGCTTGATCAACAACTAAGGGACTTTCTGGAGAAACGACGGGCAAAACCACGACCTCTGGCACAACCACGGGTGTGGTTTTGGAAGAGCTGGCACAAATGGATATTACAGGGAGTTCCACGGTTGAAACCATGGGCGTGGTTCTGGCCCCCTGGCCGTGGTTCTTACAGTGCTTCAGCACTACTTCGTGCACTTCAAATTCAGCAGTTGTCTCCTTTTCTAATGCATCCAAAGCTAGGATTTCTTCATTGCAAGCTTCCTCAACTCCTTCCTCCATGATACTCAAGCTAAGAACCTTCTCAAGTGGATCCTTTATCAAGATTGAGCTCACAACTTCTCTAGACTCCTCTTCCTCAACAATGTTGAAGACTTCTTCACCAACGGCTAGCCCCTTCATCATTGTGGACAGCTTGAACTTGATATTCTCTTCTCCTATGTTGAAGGAGAGGATCCCATTTTTGCAATCCACTAAGAATCCGGATGTGGCTAAGAATGGCCTCCTAAAATAATAGGAACAAGGTAGTCCGCCGGGATGTCAAAAACAACAAAATCGATAGGCACATAGAACTTCCCAAGCTGAACCGGTATGTCCTCTAGGATCCCAATGGGGTGAGTGATGGATCGGTCCGCCATGTAGAGGGTCATCTTGACCGGCTTCGGTTCTCCTAGCCCAACCTTATTGCAAAGTGCAAGCGGGATAATGCTTACACTTGCTCCAAGGTCACATAGGGCCTCATATTGCACTTCTCCAACTCGAATTGGCACACAAAAAGATCCCGGATCTCGCAGCTTAGGAGGCATTTTCTCCCTCATGGTTTGTATCAACTCGGAAGATCTCTTTGTTATCCTTACTTCTCCATACTCTTCCAACTTCCTCTTGTTGGAGAGTATCTCCTTCAAAAACTTTCCATAGGTGGTGGCAAATATTTCGGGAATGGTAGTAATGGCTTGTATGGAGGTGGTGCCACATATTTTGGCTCATCATCTTTGCTCTTGCCTCCTTCTTCTTGCAATGGTTCTTCCTCCACTACTACTTGCTTTCCCTTGTCATTCTCCCTTGGTGAGGGATCTTTCATGTGCAGCTCACTCCTTGTGGTAATGGCCAACACTTGGCCTCTTGGGTTGTCCTCGGTCCTTCCGAGAAGCTTTCCCGGATCCCTTTGTGTCTCACCCGTGTTTTGGAACACTTGTGCTTCTAGCACCTTTTGAGCTTTGGAAATGGAAGTCACCGTGCTCTCAAGTCCACTCAACCTTCCTAGCAAATTGTTCAAACATCATTTCGGTTCTATCCTTTGGAGGTTGAGCAAATATTTCGGGAATGGTAGTGGTGGCTTGTATGGAGGTGGTGCCACATATTTTGGCTCATCATCTTTGCTCTTGCCTCCTTCTTCTTGCAATGGTTCTTCCTCCACTACTACTTGCTTTCCCTTGTCATTCTCCCTTGGTGAGGGATCTTTCATGTGCAGCCCACTCCTTGTGGTAATGGCCAACACTTGGCCTCTTGGGTTGTCCTCGGTCCTTCCGGGAAGCTTTCCCGGATCCCTTTGTGTCTCACCCGCGTTTTGGAACACTTGTGCTTCTAGCACTTTTTGAGCTTTGGAAATGGAAGTCACCGTGCTCTCAAGTCCACTCAACCTTCCTAGCAATTGTTCAAACATAATTTCGGTTCTATCCTTTGGAGGTTGAGCAAAACCGGGTGGAGGCTCTTTTGAAGCCTTAGGTGGTGGGGCTGCGCTTGTGGAAGCGGGAGGGATCAAGGCACTATCCAGGTTAGAATAGGAGAACCCGAGATGGTTGTGATTAGGCCGGTAATTGTTGTATTGCCGGCTGTTGTTGTTGAAGTTTCTAGGGCCTTGATAATTGTTGAAGTTACCCTTTCCCATGTAGTTAGCATCCTCCTCTTTGGAAGCCAAATTGGCTTGCACTTGCACTTTATGACTTGCTTGATTATTTAAGGTTGTGGTGCACAATTCCCTCAAGGACTTAAGCTCATTGTTTATTGCATCAAGTTTGTAGTTGCTCATGGTGACTTCACTTACTTCATATACTCCCGGTTTCCTCCCATCACTCTTCCTATGGGAGTAATTTTCTATCACCAAGGCTTGCTTCTCTACAAACTCCCAAGCCTCATCCACATTCTTCTCCATGAATGTTCCTCCGGAAAGTGACTGGAGCTTGAATTGACTATCCTCATCAAGCCCCTTGAAATAAATCTCCAATAGCTCTATCTTCGGTATCCCATGATGTGGAAAATCTAGGATGAGGTCCTTGAACCTCTCCTAAGATTTGAATAGGCTCTCCTTATCCTTCATCACGAAGGCATTGATCTTCCCTCTTATCTCGGTTGTCTTGGAAGGTGGGAAGAACTTTGTTAAAAACCCGATTGTCATCTCCTCCCAAGTGCCCACACGTCCTAGTGTGAAAACTCCACCTTGATTAAAATGGTTTACAAGTGTTGATGATGGAAGATTTCACACAAATATTGTAGTTGGATATACTAACAACAATGAACTTGATTATATTTCTACATATTTGGTTGGTTTGAATTCAGTGCAGGTTTTCTATCTAAGTGTCAAGGGCCTTGAAGTTGGATTCAAGAACAAAGGAAGATAACAAGTTCAAAAGGACGAAATCAAGGGCCTTGAATTCAAAGGTGCACGGAACAAGGATTCAAAACAAATTGAAGATCTCCTTGGAAGATTCTGTAATAAGAAGATCTCATCAACCAAAGATCTTATAACCGAAGGAAGATCTCAACCGAAGATCTTAAACGAAGAATAGAGAATCTTTTCTAGAAGATTTTCTAAACAAACAAACGGCAAAAATATCTTCTCTCTCGATTCAACAGAAGACGAGAAGATCAAGGAGTAAAGGACTCGACGTGTTCGTAGGGGTTGAAGACTTGCAATGTTTACCTTATCTCCAAACAAGAAAACGATCTTCATGGAAAAGAAGATACATCTTCAAACGGTCATCTCTACATCGGCTAGAAGAAGATCTTTCCATAGAAGAGTATAAATGAAGATGATGGTCGAAGAAGGAAGATACACAAGCTTACAAAGGAAAACATCTTTGCATCCTCAAGCAACCTAATCATCTTCATTCGTTGTTTTTCTTTCTCTCATTCACACAATAGCTTTATCCTCTTAGAGAGAGAAAACACTAGAGCTTCATTGGAAGATTTAAATAGTGTTATACTAGAGTGTGTTACTCTGCGAAGTAACTAGGCTATTATAGCTAGGTTAAGAGTTGGAGCTAGATCGTAGCATTGGCTACATCGAGAGAAGAAGGGGATTTCTTCTTGTTTGTATCTAGGACTCTTTGAAGCTGATAATAGATAGTTAGATCCTACGGATATACCTTGGGACGGAGAGTAGGCTATTTAGAGCCGAACTTCGTAAACATATCCTCGTGTCAATCTTTTCAATTCCGCACCATATATACTTTACTGTGACTAGCTTTGTTTTACAGGAGCAAGAAGTCAAGGCCCTTGAAATAGATTTTCAAAGAACTTGAAATCAAAGTTTCACTAGAAGCACAGATTAACATCAAGGCCCTTGGAAGTAGTTTCAAGGCCTTGATATTTGATTTCAGCTCCTAGAACTATTCAACAAAATGGAGTTGTTGAACGTATGAACCGCACTCTTGAGGATATGTCTAGGACAATGCTTTTAGAAACTAATTTGCCAAAAAGTTTTTGGGCTGAAGCAGTAAACACTACAAATTATATTTTAAATAGATGTTTAATTCTCCCTATTTTGAAAAAGACTCCTTATGAACACTTTAAAGGAAAAAAACCAAATATTTCATACTTCAAACCTTTTGGATGTACTTGTTTTGTTCACAACAATGGAAAGGACAATCTTGGGAAATTTGATGCACGTAGTGATGAAGCTATATTCATTAAATATGCTTCAAATACCAAAGCTTATCGAGTATATAACAAACGTACCAAAGTTGTTGAGTACTTTGAGTGAGAGTTTTGCAGATTTAAATTTGAATCAAAGAGAAGATCACATTTCGGATGAAGAGGAATATCCTAAAGATCAAGACAAGAATATGCAGGAAAAGTTTCAAGATACCAAAGAAAACCCTCAAGACCTTGAAACACACCATCAAGATCTTGAAACTGGAAACTGTGATAACAAAACTCCACTTCAAGGGCTCGAAACCCAACTTCAAGGCCTTGAGATTGGAACAACAGGTAATACACAAACGGTACCTGAATCTAGTCAAACATATACAGCTCAACCTTTTGGATCTACTTCATTTGTCAAAAGAAGAAAAGTTCAACACTCCTCGTATCATCCACAAGAGAATGTGATCTCATATCCAAATGCTGGAGTTCAAACTAGATCTAAAGTGAATAATCTATGTGCCTTCTCCGCTTTTGTATAACTTGTCGAGCCAAAGAACTACATTCAAGCTCTTCAAGAACCAGACTGGATCATTGCCATGCAAAATGAATTATATGAATTTGAGAGGAACAAGGTATGGACTCTTACTTCAAGACCAAAGCATCAATCAATTATTGACACGAAAAGGGTCTTTCGAAACAAATTGGATGAAAGTGGCAAAGTCATACGAAACAAAGCACGACTTGTAGCAAAAGGTTATAACCAAGAAGAAGGTATTGATTATGAGGAGAATTTTGCTGCAGTTGCCAAGTTAGAAGCCATACATATGCTACTTGCATTTGTATCTTTCATGAGAATAAAACTTTTTCAAATGGATGTAAAATGTGCTTTTCTAAACGGCTTCTTAGAAGAAGAAGTCTACGTTGCTCAACCTCCTGGTTTTGAAAATGATGAATTTCCAGATCATGTTTTTAAATTAGACAAAGATCTTACGGTCTGAAGCAAGCTCCTCGAGCTTGGTATGAAAGATTGTCTAAATATCTTCTTGAAAACAATTTCAAAAGAGGTTTGATTGATAAAACATTGTTTATCAAAATTAGAGGCAACGACATTCTAGTAGTACAAATTTATGTTGATGACATATTATTTGGTGCTACTAATGATTCCCTTTGCAAGGAATTTTCAGATATTATGTGCAGGGAATTTGAGATGAGCTTAATGTGAGAGCTAAATTTCTTTCTTGGACTTCAAGTTACACAAGCAAAGAAAGGAATTTTTCTCAATCAAAGCAAGTATAGTGAAGACTTGCTTAAAAAGTACAAAATGGATCAATCTAAGGTTGCAAAGACTCGTATGAGTTCAACACTTTCGCTAGATCATGACAAGAATGGCAAAAGTGTAGTACAAAAGGAGTATCGAGGTATGATCGGTTCATTGTTCTATCTAACTGCTAGCCGTCCTGACATTATGTTTAGTGTGTGTATGTGTGCAAGATTTCAAGCTGATCCTAAAGAGTCACACTTGATAGCTGTGAAAAGAATTTTTCGGTATCTCAATGACACTAAGGATCTAGGGTTATGGTACCCAAGTCAAAGCTCGTTTCATCTTGTTCGCTATTCAGATGCAGACTTTGCAGGTTATAAGGTCGATAGAAAAAGTACTTTTGGATGTTGTCAATTCTTAGGGTCATCCCTAATCAGTTGGCACTCCAAAAAGCAAACTGTTGCCCTATCTACAGCTAAAGCTGAATACATAGCTGCAGGAGCTTGTTGTGCTCAAATTCTTTGGATTGCTCAACAACTTCGTGACCTTGACTTTGACTTGAGAGGTTTTCCTATAAAATGTGATAATACTAGTTCTATTTCTATAACCAAAAATCCTGTGCAACATTCAAGGACTAAGCATATTGATGTAAGGCATCACTTCATACGTGATCATGTTGAGAAAGGTGATGTTTCAATTTCTTTTATCTCAACTAACTTGCAGCTTGTAGATATCTTTACCAAGCCTCATCCTGAGGAATAATTTTAATTTTATTAGATTGAAGCTTGGTATGTTGAACAAGGAAGCATTATCGTAGGGGGAGTAAACGAGTTTTAATCAACCTACGCATGCAGCCCAATTGATGCTTTCAAGGGCCTTGAAATAAAATTCAAGGAGCCTTGAAACATATTTTAAAGGGAAAATTGACCTTAAGGATCCTTTAAGAGTTGAAATCTTTTAGATATTTTAATTCTTAAAATTTTTTTAAATCCTTTGTTTGAAAAAGTTTTTGATTTTGGTTTTAAAAGTCTGATTTTTTCAAAGATTTTGTCATATCCCTAATAAAAAGGACTTACCTTCTCATCTTTTTATTCTTTCACAAGAAACCCTATTTCAAAAGTCTTTGATTTCTCTCTCAAACTTTCCTCATGGCACCCAGAAGCAAGAGATCTGCTCCTCTATCTTCCAAAAAGAAAGATGTTTAGAATTCTTCAATTGTTAAAGAAGAAAAACCTTTTGAAGATCTGGATACATCTCAGATTATCTGTCTTCCCTCATCATGGTTCATAAATTTTCAAGTTTTTGGATCTTGGCTCGATGGTTTTCACAATCGACCACTCTGTATGTGTGATTTGACGGATAGTGATTTTCTCGATACCCTCAAGATACCCTGCATAGACAAGCTGAAGAGTTCGATTATCTGGAAGGTTCTAAGCCCTGGAGATTTTGCTTTTCCACGATTCACGAGACTATTCTATGTTAATATCACAACAAAAAGGGACAAAGGGTATATTACTCTTGAATCTTCAGTCAAAGGTACTCCAATTTCACTCACTCCTTCTATTCTAAGTGAAATTTTAGGAATTCCTACACATGTTGTATTCAACTATCCTTCAAGATCAGAGAGTATTCGTATTGCTAAGGAGAATTTTCTGGTTCCAAACTCAAACTCACGTCAACTTACTCATACTTCTTTAACCTTAGAGGCTAAAATAGTGTTCACCATACTGGTTCGTTGTGTAGTTCCTCGTGCAAACTCAAGAGAGCTGTTGACTGATCAATCTCAAGAATTAATTCAATTGCTTATGTCTGATGTGGCCATAGATGTGAGTAATCCGATTCTTAACCATATGCTGCATTCTATAAACTCTAAGAGATCTATTCCCTTGCCTTATGGAAATTTGGTGCCTAAGGTCTTTGATTATTACAAAATTGATACATCCTCTGAGGAAAGACAGTCTATTAATAGCAAAATTGATGAGAATTGCTTAGAACGTTTGGAGATTGAGAAAACTCTTGCAGGTTCATGGACTTTGAAAGGAAAAGGAGTTACTCAAATTCCAAATGAAGAAGTCAAACCTTCTCCTACTCCAGAAACCAGATTAGAGGGTTGTGAAAAAGAAATAGCTTGTCTCAATCGTTAATTGTCTGATTTTCAGTTTGATGCCAAGAGGAGAATGGATACAAATTTTGAGTTCCTAGCTACCATAATTGCTAAAGTCAATGAAATGTATTTGATGAATGCTCTTACACTAACTACAATGGGAAGCATTTTGCCCATACCGGAAGATGTAGCTCAACATACTCAAGAGTAGGTTGAGAATATGCTGATGAATTGTAACAGGCGTGTGCAGAATAAATCAATTATGTATCCAACTCATGAAGAGCCAATGTTCTTGCCCAAAGTAGAGTATGAAGTAGTTAAACAAAGAAGAGCTAAAGAAAAGAGAAGACGTTGGGCAGCTGAAATGAATGATTGGCGTTAAAAGAAAAATTCATCCAAAGGAAAAAGGAAGTTCTATGATTTAAGTTGAATGGTTTTCTCTATGGGTTGAAAATACTTTGATTTTGGGTCTGTAATCGTATTTTAAGACTTCTTGCTTTAACTGTTTTTTCTCCCTTGTTGAATGATAACGGGAGAGAAATATGATCCGACATTTTGATATACTGCATTCTGCATTTTTAGTTTTGAGATTTTCATATGCATTGCTAAACTAACAAATGCAGGTACGAGAATTTGTGTTGTCTTCCATCAAGGGGGAGATTGAAAACTCCACCTTGATTAAAATGGTTTATAGGTGTTGATGATGGAAGACTTCACACAAAAGTCTTACAATTTATAACTCGATATAATTTCCTAACTCCTAGCGAACCCATAGTGTATGTGGGTCGTTTTGTAGCAACGATAGTATTCCGAGGTCGAACACGAAGACTAAGGTGAAATCAAATCAAACAAGTGATCATGGATAGTGCAAATCTAGTCTAAGAAAAGAGAAGGAAATAAAGAAATGAAAATCATGATATTTTTGGGTTTGGTTTTTGAGGGGATCAAGCAAAGATCACAAATCATGCAAGATTATAAATCAAACAAATGACTCAAGCTAGCAACACAAACTAGCAACGCAAACACAAGATATATAATCAAAGAGAGAAAAGCGGATTTTAGGGGTTAGGACTTCCGGTTATGGCATTGGACTCAAGCTTCTAATCAACCTTGGACAAGCCACGGTATGTTGGGAAAAGGGTGCTTCTCAAATGGGATCAATCACCGGGTAGGACTCATGGTCCACTAATCCCTCACCTAAGGTCCTATTACCGGGTAAGTCTCTAGGAGCCTAAGTTTGGGAATTCTACACAAACCAGATTGCTATCTAGGGGTCAAACCTCTCCTTACGGGGTAAGTCTCGGGAAAGAAAGTCCTAAGCATCAATCCTAGCACACTCAGTCCAATAGCGGCTTGTGAGGCTCACTACTACCTAGAGTTCATCATCTTTGGTATCTAAGATCAAGAATTACCGGGTAAGTCTCTTCCCTCACTTAGTTTGCTAGCATTAGGTCACCCTAGGCTAGATTATGCTTGACAAACACTAGGATTTCAACAATCTAACATCCTAACATTCAGATTCATCAATACAAGCACAACAGAACAAACCACGGGTAGATCATACAGAACCACGGACATGGAATCACATGAACAGGCCGTGGTTTTCATCAGAGGTTAGGTTCGAGTAAGCAAATCTTCCAAAGGTACATTCAAGTCTATTTTAACCTAGTCCAAACCATAACCATCATTCCATTACCCTAGAATCACAACTTTTTAGCCGACAACATGCATTTTAAGATTCAAACTCAACAAGCAAATATTCATGGCTTTCATAGCAAGAAAATGAGATGAAAATGAAAATGAACAAGTAGTCTTAGCTGAATATGAGATTAAACAAGAATTACAATCCTTCAAACACAGCTCCAAAACATTCCTTACAATGCTTTCAAATGTTCTCAACAAAAGTCACTCAAAAATCACTCAAAAGTTCACTCTAAATCTCTATCTTGATGTGTTGTTCTTCCTCCAAAATGAGAGTGTTTTTCTTCCTCTCCAAGAATTCTTAATGTGGATAATGATAATGTGTGAGAGAATGTGGGAGAATCCCCTAGCAACAGCCTGCAGAACCACTTATATTCTCCACCAAGAGCAAGGGTCGGGCAAAGAGATCGTGGGACACGTGTCAAAGCCGTCCAGAGAAAACCACGGCCAAAACCACGGGCGTGGTTCTGCCCTCTGGGCCGTGGAAATGCCTGTTCAGCTCTCTTTGGATCATTAAGCCATGAGTTGGTGCAAGGCATGCACCAACAAGGTCTTTTGTGATCTCCTTTGCTCCTAGCTTGCTCCTTAATGAGTCTCAGTTTACCTTGCATTTAGAGAGATTTTGTATGCTTTTTATGTTCTATTCAATCAATTGTCGGAAATAGAGGTCTACACGAGATTTCAATGAATTGTAGGTAAATGGAGCGGAATTGGAAGCAAAAATGGAGCAAGAAGCATCTAAGGATGTTTAGGAAGCTAAAGGAGTCTTAGAAGGATCACAAAGAGCTAAGGAATTGCAAAGGAGAAACATAGAAGACGAACCAAAGGAAGAGCACTTTCTGTTGAAGAAAATCGTGCCAATATATATATAAATCGGACGATTTTCATACCTTGAAATCGAACGGTTTTGCACCTAAATCGACTGGGTCGATTTTCTTCACGATTCGGCCAAATGAAAAGACGACACAAAGCCCAATTATTTTGGGCTAGAGGAGAGTTTTGCCAAAGGGCCCATCTGCAAGAAAGTATAGAGGAGAACCCTAGGAACGAAGACGAGGAGGCCGGACTGGAATTTTTTTTACACGTTTTGGAGAAATCAACGATTCTTGGAGAGAGATTGAAGAGCTTTTGCCGGGAAGTTATTCTTGATCTTTGATTGTGAGATTTCTTTATCCATTGCATTGTTTGTGGTTTATGAACACGAAATTGAGTTGTTTGAGAGATACATTGAGCAGATTTGACAATTGTTTACAGATTTGAAAGTTCTTGTTTTTTTTTCATTCAAGATTTGGTTTCTTTGCGATATCTTTCTCAATAATTAATTTGATTCGAATTTGAAAATGGTTGGCTAAAAACCTTGTGATTCTGGGGAGGATAGTTGATGATTAAGGCTTAGATGATGATAGACTGAACTCATTCAAACATTAGGACCCTGAGAGTTTAGATTTTAGTTTTGCGACAAACAGGAAAATCGGACTGTTCTTGAGGAAAATCGGCCGATTTTCTTATGAACAGGGCGATTTATTCTTCTGACGAACTTTAATTGAATCAATCTTTAACCAAAACTAATCTTTGCCTAAATCCCAATCTTGATTAACCCTTTTTACCCTCTAATTGAATGTATGAAGACACTTCAAACCTGATTCTACGTTTATTAGATTAAGATTTCAAGATTTGGGTAATAAAGAGACTTAACATCCTTTATTGAGATTTTAATTGTGCTTGCTATTCTTTACTTTGGAGAGTCATATCCTGGAGTTTTAGATAGTTAGTTTGAATATAATTCTTGTCTTTAGATCTTTCTATATTGCAGCCTCAACAACCCTTATAGAGAGAACCTTTAGATTAGTCATATAGGTTTCGGAACTTCACCGTACGAATCCTACCTTTGAGCAATTAATCTTGGCAATATAAACTCTGTCCTATATCTATAGAAGTGTCTTGAATCGAAAGCCGAAATCGGATACTTGAATCCTTGGAATCATTTCACTCTTATTTGATCACAAAAGCTTTTCGCACTTTTTGCTAGATAATTGAAATCGGAATTATTCTCACCAAATCCTTGAGTTCGACTCTGGAATTTTTATCTTACTACAGCTGATCCGTACACTGCGGGTTCGCTTTGCTTTTGAGTTCTAGATATAAATATTAAGACTTTGACGCACACCCTTTTCGAGCGAACAAGTTTTTGGCGCCGTTGCCGGGGATTTGGTCTAGATCAAATCCGGTGTTCGGTTGTCTAGCTTGAGAGCTCTTGCTCTTGTGATTTGATTTGTCTACTTGAATGATCTTTGCAGGTTCTTTAGGTATATGCGAAAGACTAGATCCACTAAAGATCTAATTCCTTTCGATCCCGAATTAGAAAGAACTTTGAGGAGAAAGTTGAAGGAGAAGAAAATGGCTGAAAACGATGAGAGAAACTACAAGGCTGATTTGAACGAAGCTCAACGCCAACTCCATTTGAGTGAGAAAGCACGAAAAGATGCTGAAATAAGTCATCAATTTCAGATTGATGAACTAAGAGCTATGATGTTGGACATGAAGTTGGAGTTGAACGAATCCAAGAAGAAGAAGAAAGTCAAGACACCAACTAAGTCCATTCGAAATGACTCATCCGATGATGAAGAGATTGATCCGGACATGCCGGAACTTGAAGAGATTGATCCATCACTTCGTCCTACCCGAAACACCCCAACACCAAGGGTTGTTCCTCGTATACCAACTAGGAACGTTAGAGCTGTTAATAACGAAGAAAGACCCCAAACTTTGGGGCAACGGATGGATCCAATTCAACAACCACGCCGTCTAGGTGTGGATTTCGGCGCTGAAGACATTTAAGAGTTTAGCTTCTCACCACAAGTCATCACCATGGTTCGCCAAAGTCAATATGGCGGAGCAAGTACTGAATCTCCACATCAACACTTGCAGAATTTTGAGATTCTCATGGAGACTATGAAGCCGAAGAAGGCTACTACAAGCAACTACAAGATCAAACCGTTCTTCTTCTCTTTGAAGGACAAGGCTCTAGCTTGGTACCAAACACTTCTAGCTGCAAAGCTAGCTACATGGGAGGAATTGTCTTCGGAATTCCTCACCAAGTTCTTTCCGCCATCTAAAACGGCGGAATTAAGAGGTAAAATAAATGCTTTTTCTATGAAACCTAATGAAAGCTTGTTTCAATTGTGGGAAAGGTTTCAAGATCTCTTGTTGGATTGCCCACACCATGGCATTTCCAAGCTGGAATTATTGGAGATCTATTACAAAGGATTGGATGTGGAAACACAATTCAATCTTCAATCTCTCTCTTGTGGCACATTCATGGATATGAGAGAGGATGATGCTTGGGACTTCATTGAGAAGCAAGCCCAAGTGATTGAGAAGTATTCCCACCGGAAGGTGGAATCAAATAGCCGGAATCAAGGCGATCCGGGAGCCAAGTTGAATCAAGCAGCTCAAACACAAATATTCTCCCTCAAAGATGACATCAAAGAATTGAGGGAAGTGCTCAAAACGAGTCTTCAAAAGACTAAGGAGCAAGAAGCCAACTACATGGGGCGGGACAACAATCAAAGGAATGATAACCGGAATTCCAATTGGAGCAACAACAACAATAACAACCGAAACTCCAATTGGAATAACAACAACAATAGGAACTCCAATAACAACAATTGGAGGTCAAATCAGCAAAGTCCAGGTAATCCTTACTCTTATGCTGAAAAGGCTCTAACACCTCCATCCTCTTCTACTCCTTCAACAAGCCAGGGACAATCAAGCGGATCAAGCAAACCGGATCCCATGCTAGAAACGATCCTAGGCAAGCTACAAGGATTGGAGAGTTACATAACTTCGGTTGACAAAGCTCACAAAGCTTTAGAAAACCAAGTATTCAACAAAGCCGGAGAAGTTCCAAGAGATCAAGGGAAGCTTCCCGGAAAGACACAAGATAACCCAAAGGGAAGGGTTATGGCAATCACCACTAGGAGCGGCAAAACGACCACCGATCCTCAACCTAAAGTAGTTGATACCGCCACAAAAGAAGGAGAGGCAAAAGAGAAGGAAGAAGTCTATGTTCCTCCTCCCGCTTACAAACCACCTCTACCTTTTCCTCAATCTAGAGCGCGTGCACGTCTAGATAAACATTTTGGTAAGTTTGTTGAACTTATGAGTAAGCTACATATTAACATACCTTTTATGGATGCAATTTTAGGTATTCCGGCTTACGGGAAATTCCTCAAGGAGATCCTCTCTAATAAGAGGAAATTGGAAGATATAGGAGAAGTCAAGATGAGTATGGAGTCATCCGAACTCATCAAGACTATGACGGAGAATATGCCACCCAAGCTCCGTGATCCAGGATCCTTTTGCATACCCATCACTTTGGGAGAAGCTACCTATGATGCTCTTTGTGACCTTGGAGCAAGTGTGAGTATCATACCTCTCGCTCTATGCAAGTCAGTTGGTCTAGGAGAGCCTAGACCGGTGAAGATCACACTCTACATGGCTGATCGTTCCACCACTAAGCCGGTGGGAATATTAGAAGACATTCCAGTAAAGCTCGGTAAGTTTTACATCCCAATAGATTTTGTCGTTCTTGACATACCTACAGATTACCCGGTTCCCATCATCCTTGGGAGACCATTCCTTGCCACATCCGGATGCATGGTAGATTGCAAGAACGGCCAGCTATCCTTCCATATTGGTGAAGAAAAGATAGAATTCATACTCTCTTCCTTAATCAAGGAGCCAGCCTTGAAGGACGATGCTTTTGAAATTGTTGATGAAGAGGAGTCTAGAGAGGTAGTAAGTTCGATCTTGATGAAAGACCCTCTCCAAAAGGTTCTTAGTATGAGCATCATGGAAGAAGGAGTAGAGCATGATTGCAATGAGGATGTGAGAGCATTAAACGATGTGGAAGAAGAACTAGGAGTAAAGATTGAAGAATTAGAATTGACTCCGGAAACTGTGAAGAAAATCGACCTGCTAGAAATAAATCGTCCGATTTATGGAGATGCAATCCGATTTTTCTCGACAGAAACAAAAATCGACCTGACAACATTAAATCGTCCGATGCACGAAGAGGTAACCCGATTTTTTCCGACAGAAAGAAAAATCGTGCAGCAGATCGACCGATTTATTACAGGGGAGGTCGATTCAATGGGTAATTCTCTGGATTCTCCAAACTTCACCGCAACCGCTTCCGAATCTAATGATGAAGTACTCCCACCTCTAGAGACCTCTTCCACAACACCCGAAGGCCACGATTCATCATCAACCAAAGTACCTCCATCATTAGAATTAAAGCAACTTCCCACGCATTTAAGGTACGCATTCCTTGGCACTAATTCCACATACCCGGTTATAGTCAATGCGAATTTGAACGATGATGAACTAGAGAAACTCATGCATGTTTTGAAGCAACATAGGAGAGCACTAGGTTACACCATTGATGATTTAGTAGGAATAAAGCCTTCTCTATGTATGCACAAAATTTTAATGGAAGAGGATTACAAACCTTCACGCCAACCTCAAAGATGGTTAAACCCGGCAATGAAGGAGGTCGTGAAGAAAGAAATCCTTAAGCTACTTGATGCAGGTATCATCTTCCCTATTTCTGATAGCAAATGGGTGAGTCCGGTACAAGTAGTACCCAAGAAAGGAGGCATTACCGTTGTTGCCAACAAGAACAACGAACTCATCCCTACACGGACAGTTACAGGATGGCGAATGTGCATCGACTACCGCAAATTGAACGTGGCCACAAGGAAGGATCACTTTCCCCTTCCTTTCATCGATCAAATGTTGGAAAGGTTAGCCCAACATTCTTACTTCTGTTATCTAGATGGATATAACGGTTTCTTTCAGATTCCAATTCATCTGGACGACCAAGAGAAGACAACTTTTACGTGCCCATGGGGTACGTTCGCTTACAGAAGAATGCCATTCGGCTTATGCAACGCTCCAGCCACCTTCCAAAGGTGTATGATGGAAATCTTCTCTGAATATGTAGAGAATATCATGGAAGTCTTCATGGACGACTTTTCGGTATATGGTTCTTCCTTTGATAACTGTCTCTATAACCTTTCACTAGTTCTTAAGAGATGTGAGGACACTAACTTAGTCTTAAACTGGGAAAAGTGTCATTTCATGGTAACCGAAGGGATTGTGTTAGGTCATCTAGTATCACAAAGGGGAATAGAGGTTGATAGAGCGAAAATAGAAACCATTGAGAAGTTACCTCCCCCTTCATCAGTAAAAGGAATTAGAAGTTTCTTAGGACATGCGGGCTTCTATAGGAGATTCATAAAGGATTTTTCTAAGATTTCAAAACCTTTGACTAATCTTTTGATGAAAGATGCGACTTTCGAATTCTCAAAAGATTGCTTAGTTGCTTTTTGCAGGATCAAAGAAGCTTTGATTTCGGCACCAATCATTCAACCACCCGATTGGACTCTTCCTTTTGAGGTCATGTGCGACGCAAGCGACGTCGCTATAGGAGCCGTTCTTGGACAGAAGAAAGATGGTCGCACTTATGCCATCTACTACGCTAGCAAAACTCTAGATGAGGCTCAATACAATTATGCAACTACGGAAAATGAACTTTTAGCCGTAGTATACGCTTTTGAGAAATTTCGTTCCTATCTTGTAGGTGCGAAGGTGATAGTCTACACGGACCATTCTGCAATTCGATACTTATTCACGAAGAAAGATGCGAAGCCAAGGATTCTACGATGGATCTTACTCTTGCAAGAGTTCGATTTAGAGATCCGTGATAAGAAAGGATCGGAGAACTCCGTAGCCGATCACCTTAGTCGTCTTCCGCAACTCACCGGCGAGTCGGATGAACTTCCGATAGACGATTCCTTCCCTGACGAGTAGTTGCACGAGATTGAAGAGTGTCTTCAACACATATCACAAGGTAATGATCCATGGTTTGTTGACATTGTAAATTACCTTGTTTGTCAGGAGATTCCACCCGGACTTTCATATGCTCAAAAGAAGAAGTTCTTTAGAGATGTCCGGCAATTCTATTGGAACGAACCTCTTCTATTCAAAAGAGGTCCAGATGGCATTTACAGGAGATGTATTCCCGAAGATGAGGTAGATAGTGTCATCCGCCATTGCCATTCTTTACCATGTGGCGGACATGCAAGTGCCCACAAGACTTGTGCTAAGGTACTTCGTTCCGGCTTTTATTGGCCTACACTTTTCAAAGATGTGCAAAAGTTTGTTGTTTCTTGTGATGCTTGTCAAAGGACAGGTAATATATCCAGGAGGAATGAGATGCCTCTCAACAACATACAAGAAGTAGAGATCTTTGACGTATGGGGCATCGACTTTATGGGACCCTTTCCATCTTCATGCGGTAACCATTATATACTTCTTGCCGTAGATTACGTCTCAAGATGGGTAGAGGCAATCGCTTCTCCTACTAATGATGCAATGGTAGTGGTGAAGTTCCTCAATAAAACGATCTTCCCAAGGTTCGGAACTCCCCGAACCATCATTAGTGACGGAGGAACGCACTTCACGGCCCGTGGATTTGAGACTCTATTGGCTAAGTATGGGGTGACCCATAAGATAGCTACACCTTACCACCCGCAAACCAGCGGACAAGTTGAGATATCCAATAGAGAGATTAAAGGGATTTTAGAAAAAACCGTCTGTAAAACGAGGAAAGATTGGTCAATGAAGCTTGACAATGCACTATGGGCATACAGGACAGCCTTCAAGACACCAATAGGTACGACTCCCTATAATCTTGTTTATGGTAAATCATGTCATCTTCCTGTAGAGCTAGAGCACAAAGCTTATTGGGCCATCAAGTGGCTCAACTTCGACATGAAAGAAGCCGGAGAGAAGTGGCTCTTAGACATCAATGAGCTGGATGAGATACGACTAAATGCGTACGAGAACGCAAAGATATACAAGGAACGGACAAAACGTTGGCATGATAAGCACATCATTCCAAAAGACTTGAAGGAGGGAGACCAAGTCCTCCTATTCAACTCAAGGCTGCGTCTATTTCCAGGTAAGCTCAAATCCCGTTGGACAGGACCTTATTTAATTAAACGAGTTTTCCCCCATGGTGCAGTTGAAGTATGGGGTGAACAAAGCGGAAGTTTTAAGGTCAATGGCCAACGGTTGAAGAAATACACACCGGAAGCTCTGGTCGAGGAGATAGCTCCTATCCTCCTCCATTGAACACAACATCATACACCGTCTAGCTAAAGACGATAAATAAAGCGCTTCTTGGGAGGCAACCCATGATAGTATAGTTTCCCTTCTTTCCATCACTTAGTTAGAGTAGATTAATTGCTTTGTTTTTTTTCATTTTTCGTTTTTCTATTTGTTCCTCGATGCACTCTTGGTTTGTCGTGTCATTAATCGCAGGAAATTAGGTTCAAATGTGAGAGATTCATGGAGAATGGAGCACAAATGAGTTATATCTTCGAGATTCAAGAAAAACAAGGAAGAAAATCGAGCTACCATAAGTAAATCGTCCGATTTAGTAACAGAGCAAGTCGATTTTTTTCAACAGAAACAAAAATCGACCTGGAGATCGACCTGTCAAAATAAATCGGCCGATTTTTTTCGACAGAAACAAAAATCGACTCGACTAATAAATTGACCAGATAAATCGGCCGATTTTCTTCAGAAATTATCGACCCTATATAAGGACATTACACTCGATCTTCTTCATTCCAAAACCCCCAATTCTCGACTTCTCTCTCTCAAGAACGCCGAAAAATCGCCACACCCTACAATCCTCATTGCTTAACCATTTTGAGTGATTCTTGGCTCCAAACTGAAGCATTTTCAACAAGGAACAAGGATCTAACAACAGCACGCACGACAATCGACTCCTTCGTAAGGAATTCAGGTTTTTCTTTCCAAAACCTAAGTTTCTCATTCGAAATTGAAGTTTGCTTAGGAAGTGTTTGTTTGTTGGAATTGATAGAGGGATCTGCTTAGAAATCATTGTAGGGAACTGTGTGTGGTGATAGATTGAACAGAACTTTACAGAATTGAGAGAATCGTTGAAATCGAGAGAAAAATCGACCCAACCCAGATAAATCGGCCGATTTTTGTGAAGAACAGGTCGATTTTTAGGACTTAGAATGGATCTCGTAAAGAGGATAACTAGAAACACGGGGAAGAAGAAGGGATCTTTATCCAAAGCCCCTACCCCACCCCCACCACCACCTACCAACATCCCTAAGCTTCCCCCTCCCCTATCCAAGCACAAGAAACGCTATGAACGCATTGTAGATCGCCCATTCACCCCTCCTCGCTACATAGTGCTTGATGACTTAAATTCGTTGTATGTTCGAGAGGATGTTAATATGATGCTAGACAGAGCTGGGTTGAGACAGTTTGCTACGATTAGGGAGGATGCTTATAGAGAGATCACCCTAGAATTCCTTAGCACGTTTGAGCACGACCCTAGGGAAAGGATGGTCACTTTCCGCCTCATGAGCCAAGACCACACTATGTCCATTGACACTTTTGGCGACTTGTTCGGTTTCTCTTATTCAGATGCAGGCACATTTGCTAGAGGTCTCAGTGCTAGTGATTTTTGGGAGGCTATTTCCGTAGGTGAGTACGGAGGGGATAAGTGGACACCCGGAAACTCCAAGGAGACAAGTATGTACAACCTTTCCTTTAAGGTAGTGCATAGGATACTTAGCGAGAGTTTATTTGCCCGAACAGAGACTCCACAGAAGCTCAAGGCTGATGAGCTCTTCATTCTCTACTGCATGACATCTACCACCATTCCCGACATCGCCACCATGCTTGCTGACTATCTAGGAAAGATAGCCAACAAAGCTAAGGGCGACATTTGTGCAGGAGGTCTTGTCACTCATGTGGCTAAGACCATGGGATTGGACTTCTCCGGATGCACTCTAGCTGAGAGTGCCCTTCCTTTAGGCTCACAGAGGTTGGTGGTTCGACAGGTCTTGATTCCTCGAGGGAGAGGAACTCTTCATGTGCCGATGCCATGGCACAGGGATCCGAAGAAGAAGCCATCCGAGATCATATGGAAATCCGAATACACCATTCAGAACAAGAGGAACTGGAAGGAGACCTTTGAGTCGATGCTTGAGGAGTTCTCACCTCCTACTTATTATGATGATGATGCAGGTGATTCAGAGGAGGAGGATGAGGATGGAGGACAGGAGACCATGCTCGAGTTTGAGAGTGATACTCATAGCGGACATGCTACGGATGCCATGGACACTGATACTCATGGTGCAGGACCGAGCAGGACTAGTATGCAGGATGAGGAGACGGAGGATGACATACAACCACCTCGACATTCTTATGCACATGCTCCAGGCCCTAGACGAGGACGGCGAGCTCCACGCCACTTCAAGGAGCTAGTCACTAGTTTCCAGAGCCTCAACACCGACTACCGTACCCTCTGCACCAACTACGAGACCCTGAACACCCAGTTCAGGAACTATAGGGAGGAGACGGACGCTAGGCATTCATCCTATGATGGCCAGATGAGAGACATGTACTACCACCAGTTCGGCCACTTCTACGATCCTAGCGCACCGATGTATCCCTATCCACCACCTCCACCACCGACAGAGGATTGAGCTTCCACTTCTTTTACATTGTAAGTATTTTTCTCCTTTCTATGCTTGATTTTCACATTGGGGACAATGTGGATGTCAAGTATGGGGTGGGGGTACTTACAATACCTTATGTTTCACTTTATCACTCTATGTACTTTCCACTACTCTTGACAAATCTAGCTTGTAATAACTCTTGCACTACTCGCTTTCCATTATGACACTTGCATTTGCATGATCTTTTTCAAATCCTATGAATTTTCAATGATTTTTAGTGCTTCTTATATGGAAATGACCTCTATGATGAGAATTGTGTATATGGATAGGCAAAAAGATGCTTAGTTGTGTTGAGATTTTGATTATAGCATGAATGAATTTGCTTTTGTGACTTGAACACATGAATAAGTTATATGATTTAGTTGTTTTGATAAGAGAATGAAATAATAGTCGAAGCTATATTGCAAGTTCTTTTACATCATTTAAGGATGACTAAGGCAATTCACTTCTTTTCTTTTCTCATATCTTGATCATGCTAGCTCCTCAATGAAATATGTAACCCTCCTTTTACCATCCGGGAATTAGGATAGGTGATTGAAAAAGGCATGTTTGATGTGGGAGGGCCAAGGAAAAAGTATTAAAAAGAAAGTGTAAAAATTCATGAGTTTGGGGACGTTGAACATGAGGATGAGTAACTCGGCACCATTCACATAGCCGGGTGTTTGTGTCTTGCCAAAGTCCGATTGAACGACAAGTCCTAACGGGATATGGTATGTGCATCAAGGGTTTGAGGCATCTCGAAATTGAGAAACGCCGATCTCCTAGGCTTCGGTTTTTGTGCACCGCTGTCCATACTCTCAAAAAGTAAAGTATAATGAAAGCAAAGCTTTCTACATGCGAAGCATGTGCGGTGAAGAAAATTCTTGAAGGTGTTATGTGTTCCTCTTTCCCGGATTAGCACCACAATTACCAAAAAGAACTCCTTCCCTTAATACGTTTCTTGAACCTTTTCTTTGATTAGAAGACCTTGAGACTTTTATGCATGTGTTTAAGACTTAATGGCTTAGATTTGTTTGACTTTGATTACCTCTACACCTTTATCATGTTCTTTATTTATGCTTTCAAGGAAGAAAAGGGAGTTTGTTCATCTTATAGTCATCATTGATACATGCTTTGCCTTTTTATGCCTTGAAGCATCACTTTGAGGGTGATCCAATAAGAAGAAGCACTACCAAAAGAAAAGTTTTTGAGTTTTCATACATACATAATCCATGACATCTTATATTCTAAATTTGAGTCTTGCTTGGGGACAAGCAAGGGGCAAGTATGGGGTATTTTGATGACATGAATTATGTACCATCATATTCATGCATATTGTAGAAGATTGTCTCAGTTTACTTGCATTTAGAGAGATTTTGTGTGCTTTTTATGTTCTATTCAATCAATTGTCGGAAATAGAGGTCTACACGAGATTTCAATGAATTGTAGGTAAATGGAGCGGAATTGGAAGCAAAAATGGAGCAAGAAGCATCTAAGGATGTTTAGGAAGCTAAAGGAGTCTTAGAAGGATCACAAAGAGCTAAGGAATTGCAAAGGAGAAACATAGAAGACGAACCAAAGGAAGAGCACTTTCTGTTGAAGAAAATCGTGCCAATATATATATAAATCGGACGATTTTCATACCTTGAAATCGAACGGTTTTGCACCTAAATCGACTGGGTCGATTTTCTTCACGATTCGGCCAAATGAAAAGACGACACAAAGCCCAATTATTTTGGGCTAGAGGAGAGTTTTGCCAAAGGGCCCATCTGCAAGAAAGTATAGAGGAGAACCCTAGGAACGAAGACGAGGAGGCCGGACTGGAAATTTTTTTACACGTTTTGGAGAAATCAACGATTCTTGGAGAGAGATTGAAGAGCTTTTGCCGGAAAGTTATTCTTGATCTTTGATTGTGAGATTTCTTTATCCATTGCATTGTTTGTGGTTTGTGAACACGAAATTGAGTTGTTTGAGAGATACATTGAGCGGATTTGACAATTGTTTACAGATTTGAAAGTTATTGTTTTTTTTCATTCAAGATTTGGTTTCTTTGCGATATCTTTCTCAATAATTAATTTGATTCGAATTTGAAAATGGTTGGCTAAAAACCTTGTGATTCTGGGGAGGATAGTTGATGATTAAGGCTTAGATGATGATAGACTGAACTCATTCAAACATTAGGACCCTGAGAGTTTAGATTTTAGTTTTGCGACAAACAGGAAAATCGGACTGTTCTTGAGGAAAATCGGCCGATTTTCTTATAAACAGGGCGATTTATTCTTCTGACGAACTTTAATTGAATCAATCTTTAACCAAAACTAATCTTTGCCTAAATCCCAATCTTGATTAACCCTTTTTACCCTCTAATTGAATGTATGAAGACACTTCAAACCTGATTCTACGTTTATTAGATTAAGATTTCAAGATTTGGGTAATAAAGAGACTTAACATCCTTTATTGAGATTTTAATTGTGCTTGCTATTCTTTACTTTGGAGAGTCATATCCTGGAGTTTTAGATAGTTAGTTTGAATATAATTCTTGTCTTTAGATCTTTCTATATTGCAGCCTCAACAACCCTTATAGAGAGAACCTTTAGATTAGTCATATAGGTTTCGGAACTTCACCGTACGAATCCTACCTTTGAGCAATTAATCTTGGCAATATAAACTCTGTCCTATATCTATAGAAGTGTCTTGAATCGAAAGCCGAAATCGGATACTTGAATCCTTGGAATCATTTCACTCTTATTTGATCACAAAAGCTTTTCGCACTTTTTGCTAGATAATTGAAATCGGAATTATTCTCACCAAATCCCTGAGTTCGACTCTGAAATTCTTATCTTACTACAGCTGATCCGTACACTGCGGGTTCGCTTTGCTTTTGAGTTCTAGATATAAATATTAAGACTTTGACGCACACCCTTTTCGAGCGAACAGTGGTATCAGAGCCTTAGGTTGACAACAATGACTTTTGTAATCAGCAAGACTCACAATATCAAACACTACCAAGGCTAGGAGATTCCACCTTCTATAACTCACGATCGTACCAAAATCATAACCCACAACTGAACCTCAATAACTTATCACGTCTCACAAATGCCTAAGGAATTACCTCAACATATCGTCACCAATCTCATCATACTAAGCTAACAAGCTCATACGCCAACCCTAACACAAGGGAAAGGAATAACACATATCACACATGTTATGTCTTGGAAAAAGACGCACCTACATAAATAGGAAAGTGCAGGAACGGTGACATACTGCAGGGGTAGTGGCTCTCAACCGCAGACGCGGTGACACACTTCAGCCGCGGGTGTTGCGCTGACAAGGCATGGGGGTGGCCAACACTACAGAAGGCGATTTCTGGCTTCTCTTTGATCCTTCTTTCGATCTCTTCACTTATGTTGGTACCAAAGGCCACCAGCGACATATGCATACATGTGTACTTCATCAATTGTCCAAGAAATGTGTACAAGATCAATCTTGTGGGAATTCATCACTAAGGAAGAAGAAAGGAAGGAAAGATGAAGGAAAGACGGAAGAAAAGCTTACCATTGCAGATCAAGAGAAGGAGAGAACCTTCAAACCCTCAGCTAAGCTATCAACAACACAACAACAACAACACATCATCATCAAACCACCATCACAACACCTCAAGGTTTACACATACAAGATCTAAGGAAAAAGTCAAGAAAAGTAAGAGGGAAGAAGAAGAACATGGGAGAGGAGGAAGATGAAGCCTGGAGAGAGAATGGGAAACCTTCATCTAGAGGAGGAAGAAAGACCTTAAGAGGAAGCAAAGGAAAAAGCAAGACAACTAAAAAGACGGCGCCCATCCTTTAACATTGCGGGGGCGGGTCACTAGAGCCGTGGGGGCGGCACCGGACCTCCGGCCGAGCCATGGCGCAGGGCACGGGATCCCTACAAGGCTAAATGATATTACATAGATAGAGTTTCATGATGCTAATATGGCTGAAAGTTATATTGAGGACCACCAAAGAAGGGAAATATATATAAGCAAAAAATAGCAAAATAGAAGGAGATCATATATAGGAGGAAAAAGGTTACAAAAGCTTATCATAGAGGGCCTCGATCCTCTTTACATCAAATATAGAAAATTCAATGAACATGTAATCTTGTAAAAGAGTCAATCACAAGTTCTACAAGAACCTAAGCAATTTGGATATCACCACAAGTAGGAAAAAAGAGACACACAAAAACACATGTCCGAGGTTTAATGAAATCTCACCGGTTACGTTCGGTTAGATTTTTAATAAAAAATTCTATTCAAAAACCCATGTACGTAGGAAATAGAAAAAGGTTGCAATTTTAAAGCATCGTTGGCACGTGCTGTAAAAATTTTTTTGAGTTAAAGCAAGGATTTTTCAAAAAAAAAAAACATACGATTTTTGCAAAATCATGAAATAATAAGCAAGATAAGGAAGTAGGGGAATATAAGCATATATCGGTCACACAAATATTACAATCATTTAATCCAAGTGCAACATAATAATTCCTTTATCACAACCCATACTTAAAACAAACCATGTTCTCATAGTTTCACATAAGTAGACAAAGAAAATGTTAGTGATAAACGATACTCATTGAGTAGCAAAAGCGTCTGAAGGTCCGGGCAGGTGTTTCCCAATGGGGATGAGTGGTGTCGTCCTTGTCATCGTAAAAAGTGATGCATCTCTGTGGCCTTCCAATAGCATACTCATCCATGCGTTCCTGAATGATGCCCTAGGTATTTGAAATACTCTCATGTGACGGGTGATAGCATGTATTATAGTCTATATTTTGGGGCTAGTTTAGACGTTTTATCTTCATAAATCTACATGTATGAATGTATATTCTTTGATTATATTGTTGTTTTGTCTACCTTTGCGGGAATCGAGGTCTACACCTAGTTTCGTTGTAATTGTAGGTAAAATGGCACGTTTTGCATCAAAATGGAGCTAAGGAAGCTAAGGAGTCATTGGAGCCACATTTTGAAGCTTAAAGAAGATCTCAAGAAGTATGGAAATGATTAAGAAGATTGACTTTGGACCAGTTTCGAGAGATTCTACAATCAGTTGAGATTTACCTCGGTCAGCTACAGTACCACCTCGACCGAGGTGATCTTGAAGAGCGTCCCGACCGAGGCGAACACCCTGTCGCCGACGAGATCTTTATTTTTGGTTGAAATCTTTTATTTTTGGAAAGATAATATCTTATATTTTTTGCTGGATTTCTGGAAGGAAGGTATTATTTTTGGCTAATTTATTTTAAGAGATAGAGATATATTTTTAGGAAATTATCTTTTTAAGATATTTTATCTTTGGAAGATAATTCTCCTATATAAAGAGTTGGATTTTCTACAATTCAGCCATCTTAGGATCAAGGATTTTCTGAAGAGTTTGAACGAAGAATTGAAGGAAGTTTGAAGGATTGAAGTTTAAGGAAGGATGGAATCATAGTTGGAGTTGGCCTTTGAAGGAGTTTGTAAGATCTTCTTATATCTCTTTTGGTTTATTGTCTTTACTGAGTTGTGATTGAGGAACGCTTGTTTGTTGATTATTTGATTCAGTTATTGATACCTTTTTCTTAAGGTTTTCTTGTTCGAATATTGATTGCTTTTCCATTAATTTGATTATTGTTATCGTGATGATTGTTGGCTAATATTCTTATGCGATTCTAGGGTGATTGGCTGAAAGTTGTGGGAAAGACGATGATTGAATGATCTTAATCCCAACAGGATCATGAAAGCTCGAGTCTTTACCTTAACCGTAGAACACCTCGCTTAGTCATTGAACATCTCGGCCGGGATGGAATATAACTGAACGAGGTGAACCTTTCCCGAACCTTATCTGAAGTTAAGAGTTTAAGTTTGTCAAATCTATCCTTATTAAACCTTTCCTGGTTCAATGCAAGCCTAGGATGAGACTTACCCGGTGATTCCTTTGTTTGTTTACCTAAGATCATGAGTGTAGGTAATAAAGGTTTATCCTTTATTGGTGTTTGAGTGTGCCTTCATCCCATCTTTGTGACTTGGCCTGAGACTTACCCGGTTAAGGTTGATTCTATTCCTTTGGGTGGTGTGTTGGTTTGAGATTATAGTTCCTTTCCTTAGTACCTTGAGACGTACCCGGTAATAGGAGCTTGGGTTTGGGATAGTGAGTAGTGAGACTTAGCCGGTGACCTATTCCCACCTTAGAAACACCTTCCCTTTGCAAACCTTAGCTTTGTCCGCGTTATCCTTTGAGATCTTGAGTCGGAACGACAACTAGATGCTTTAATCCATAGAATCCGTATGTACCCTTACTTGACTTTTACATCATCTTTGATTGCTTCAATTCGTAGTTGTTTATAATATTTGACAACCTGATTCCGTGCTTTATTTTACCATTGTCCCTGTGTTCGACCCTTGGAATTCTTGCTTTTATTACAATCGATCCGTACACTACGGGTTCGCATATTGTTCAAGCATACTTCTTGGGTTATAAATTTTAAAGCTTGCACACACCTTTTGGAGCGAACAAGTTTTTGGCGCCGTCGTCGGGGACTTGGTCTAGACCAAGCCAGTTTCGGTTTCTTTCGGGGCAATTGCCCTTGTTACTTTTGACCACTTTACTTGAGTGTTTTCGCAGGATCTTTCCTTAGGTTTATGCGAAAAACTTGTATTGGAAAGGAAATCGTTCCCTACGATCCCGAACCAAAAAAGACTTACAAGCGAAGATTAAGAAAAGCTAAGATGGCCAATCAAGACGATCGTGATCTTGAAGCCGAATTGAAGGAGGCATTGGAAGAGCTACGCCTCAATAGAGAAGAACTGCAGCGTGAGAGAGAAGAGACTCGCACAAGAACTGAAGGAATTGAAGTAGATATGACCGTTCTAAGGGCCTAGTTTCGGCCTCGACCGATCCCAGATCCTTGACCGAGGCAAGACCCAGATCATGTTGCCCTGGCCGATGTACACCTACCACCTCGGATGCCTATCCGAGATGTTCTTTTTGCTGGAGTTCCACAAACCCTAGGACAAAGGATGGACCCTAATCAGCAAGTCAAGCATCCGGGAGTCAACCTAGGTGATCTAGTTGAGCATGATTATGAACTTCGACCGCAAGTTCTTACTTTGATCCGACAATGTCAATTTGGAGGTTTAGAGAGCGAGTCTTCACATCAACATTTGCAAAACTATGAGATTTTGATGGAGACCTTGAGACCTTCAATACTGGAGAACAACAACTACAAGTTGAGGCCTTTCTATTTCTCTTTGAAAGACAAGGCGCTTGCTTGGTATCAATCCCTTCCGGCCGGAAAAAATCAATATTTGGGAAGAGATGACGAAAGAGTTTCTTACTAAGTTCTTTCCTCCCTCTAAGACCGCTAAAATGAGGGGAAAATCAATGCTTTTATTATAAAGGACAATGAGAGTTTGTCCAAGTCATGGGAGAGATTCAAGGATATTCTATAAGATTGCCCACATCATGGGATTCCAAAGATCGAGTTGCTGGAAATCTATTTCGAAGGTTTGGATGGAGCGACTCTATTCAATCTCCAACTACTTTCAACCGGCACATTCATGGATATGCCGATAGATGAAGCTTGAGATTTCATTGAAAAGCAAGCTTTACACATGGAGAAGTACTCCCATCAAGGAACCGAAAATGGAGCAAGGAGAGTTAGCTTCCAAGAAACATCATCAAATGGAGCTCAACTCACCTCGCTTAACAATGAGGTAAAACCATTGAATGAGCTTTTATTAGCTCAAATGAAGAAGGAGCACGATGGAGGATATCAAGGAAGAAACAACTATCAAGGGCCGTGGAACAACAATTACAACAACAATAGAAACTCCAACAGCAACAATTGGAGATCTAATCAAAAAAATCCGGGTAACCCTTATTCTCATGCTAATAATGCTTTTAACCCCTCCTCTTCTTCTTCTACTCCATTGAGAAGCTAGGTGCCTGGATCGAGTTTGTCCCAGCCAGAGAAGAAGGATGCAGTGCTGGAGGCAATTCTGATCAAGCTCAACGCTATGGAGACATCGATGACTTCATTTTTGAAGGCACATAAAGCCTTAGAGCAACAATTCTTCAACAAGGCAAATGAAGCGCCAAGAGATCCAGGGAAGCTTCCAGCAAGGACAAAGAGCAACCCTAAGGGATAGATTATGGCAATAACGATATGAAGTGGACTGAAAACTGCAGATCCAATACCTCGGTCGAGCCAAGACTAGAAGAACACTTCGGTCGAGGTGCCAACCGAGGTGGAGCCCCAGAAAGCGAAAGAAAAATCTGAAGTTTATGTTCCACCTCCTTCTTATTAACCACCACTTCCATTCCCTTATTCAAGCACGAGGGCGCATCTAGACAAGCATTTTGATAAGTTTCTAGACCTAATGAATAAACTACACATTAACATCCCTTTCCTTGATTCCATTCTAGGGATGCCCGCCTATGGGAAATTTCTGAAAGAGATTCTATCAAGGAAGAGGAAGCTGGAAGATTTTGGGGAAGTGAGGATAACATCTAAGTTCTCGGAGCTCATTCAAATCATGAAGGAGAAGATGCCACCCAAATTGAGAGATCCCGGTTCATTATGCATTCCCATTTATGTTGAGGATATAACTTATGAGGCATTGTTTGATCTAGGAGCCAACGTGAGTATCATTCTGCTGGAGCTATGTGAGAAAATCGGACTTGGAGAGCCCAAGCCGGTGAAGATAAGGATATACATGGCGGATCGCTCCATTGCCCACCCCGTGGGCATTTTGGAAGACGTTCCCGTCAAGTTAGGTAATTTCTATTTACCTATAGACTTTGTCGTACTTGACATTCCCGCAGATTATCCCGTTCCTATCATTCTCGGGAGACTGTTTCTAGTAACTTCGGGTTACAATGTGGATTGTAAGAACGCCAAGTTGAAATTCAACATTGGCGGTTATCTAGTGGAGTTTGCATTGCTTGCTGCAATGAAAGGAGAGCCGCTGGAAGAGGACATCTTTAACATCTATGATGAAGAAGAATCAAGAGAATTAGTTAGCTCTATCCTTATTAATGATCCTCTTGAAAGAGTTCTTAGTTTTAGTTTAATGGAGGAAGGTATGGATGTTTCTTGTGATGCAGATATATGGAGCTTAAAAGCATTGGAAGCAGATCCAGGAGCTAAGATTGAGAGACTAATCCAGGAGAAGAAAAGCAATTTAGGTTTCGGTCCCACACTAGTACAAAAACCCCACCTAGACCTCGCTTATGTTGGAGCGGTTTAAAAGAACCGTGTTCAAGTATATTTTCGGATCACGGTTATACGTAAAACCGTGATCAATTGTATTTTTTTAAAAAAAAAAAAATTTCGGACCCGGGTTATTTTAAATAACCGGGCTATAATATTAATTTTTTTGCTCAGACCACGGTTATCTTTAAAAACCGGGGTGAAACAATATTCTCGGACCCCGGTTATTTATAATAACCGGGGTATTTTATAAAAAAAATCAAAACACCGCGTTTTGAAATTAAAAAAGAAAACTAGCATCTGAACCCTGGAGGTGAGCAACGCTGCTGGAACTTGCAAATGGACCGAACCGCCACTTTCTTCCTTCTCTCTCATTAGGGCTTCTTCCCTCTCTTCTCTTCTCTTCTCTTCTCTTCACTCTACTCTCTCCTTAGGGCTTCTCTCGTTAGGGCTTCCGCTTTCTGCATTCAAACAGACGGCCACCATCTCTCAGTTCTTCGTCTCTCTATCTCACCTGGCGCATCTGCCGCCAACGAAGACAAGCAAGGTTCGTCTATGTCAGTCTCTCGTTCTTCTTCTAGATATTAGAATATTTGATTGTTGTTTTAAACTTGCTCCATGATAGTATCGAGTATTGGAAATCAGAACGGATCGAGGTTATTTTTTTTTAACTAAACCCGAATGATTGTGTATTGTTGATTTGAGCTCTCTCAAGCTCTCTCGTGCTGCATGACTACATTGATAGATTGAGTATTGACCGAATTGAATGACTGTGTTTGTTGCTTTGGAATCGACTTTAATTCACACTCTCTGTTATACACTCATTTGATTGTTGCTTTGAACTGAATGACTGTGTTTATTGCTTTGGAATCCACTTTAATTCACACTCTCTGTTATACACTCATTTGATTGTTGCTTTGAACTGAATGACTGTGTGTTGTTGATTTGAACTGAATGACTGTTTATTGTTGATTTGAACTCTCTCAAGCACTCTCGTGATCCATGACTGCATTGACAGATTTAGTATTGACCGAATTGAATGATTGTCAAGGGTTGGTTGTTGCTTTAGAATCGACTTTAATTCACGCTCTCTATTATAGTCTACTATTTTTATGGATTTGCTTCCCATTCTCCTCTAAACACTTCTATGCTTGTTTGTCCTTTATTTTCCCCCTCAATTTGATTTGTTTCTTGTCTTTTTTTTGGCCGAATTAGGATTTCAGTACTCGGGACAGTCTCGTGACTGTTATTGGCAGTTATACACTCATTTGATTCCTATTGTATGCTACAGTCGAAATTTCTTCGTTGCTTCCTGTCGAAATTTCTATAATTGCTTCTTGTCAAAGTTTTTGTATTTGCTTCACGTACTATAGTCGTGTTATTGGGTATTGGTGTGGGCTACAGTTAGTTTTCTTGTCAATCAGATTATTTGATGCAATATTTGCTTATTTTCTTATGTGCTAGTCTTATCTTCTTAAAAACTAAATTGAAAGTGCAAATGGTTGTAAAATGAGTACTTGATTGCATACTAGTAGGTTTAATATGCTTGATACATGCTCTTATATAGTTTAGTACAATGTGTATTGAGTTTTCCATGAGTTGTTGTCTCTTTCCAAAACACCTACAGAATTTAATGTTTTTTGTCAAAAAACTCTACTCATTTGACACCTTGACTTATTATAAATCAGTGATTCAAGCCGATTGAAAGAAGAAAAATTCATTGCAAAGTTAAAGGATGGATTGATATTTGTGAAGATAAATAATGGGATACTTAAATAAGTTATACATTTGGAATCGTCTTGAGCTGAATTTTGAAGAAAGAGAGCATTTAACGGTAAAGTTTTGTATGACAACGGAGGGAGTATGTCCTAAACTCAGGTTTGAATACAACTAATCTGTGTGACTGCGTGCTAATTTGTGAGAACAATGTTGGTCCCCATGTTTTCTGAATAATGAATACTGTATGCGCACATCCTCAAGGTAATCAGCAAGAAGTAAAAAGGCACTACTTAAGTGTGTGATCTGCGACTTGAAATAATAATCAACATGCTTGACTCCTTTGAGACTCCACAACTTTGTGTTGTAACAGAGTTTGCACTTGTAATTCTTATTTTAGCTTAGTTATCCTTGATTTATTAGTTATATGTGCATTAGAACAGTAATATCCTAATAGAGTAGGCAGCTGATTCATTAACAAGAAAATATACATATTCTATGTAACAATTAAAAAGTGGTACATAAGTTAATCAAATTGGTGTTGGAGTAATATATAGAATTTGATATTAATCAATTGTTCCTGGATTTGCAGGGTGAACTGTTTGAGCTTCTTGAAAATGAGGAGTGCCTCCCTGGAGACAAGTACAAGCAATTGCAAAATAGTTGGTACTTTCTCATATATGATATCTTTTTATTCCCTTTTCTAGCATTGTTGAAGTGGAGCATTCTTGTATTTTTCCTATACTTTGTTGGAAAGAATAAAACTTGAAACTGAGGAAACTAAATAATTGGCGGAAAATATTTCAGGTAAGAGCATTGCATTACCTGCATACGAACAGAATTATTCACAAGTATATGAAGCCACAAAATATTCTTATCGGTGCTGGTTCAATTGTGAAGGTTAGCTGATTTGTCCTTACACATTTCTTCATTTGTTCAATCTACATCTTCATAACTCTATTTTGTCTTATTTATATATACCAGTACTTTAATTTGCTGAGCGCCTACTGCAACTTGGGCTATAGATTTGCTTTGTGTATTCCTCAAAGTTCACTCAAAATCACGTTCTTTTGTTTGATTTCTTTCATATGTATTAATATTCTCTCCTTTTCAACTCTTCTCCAGCTTTGTGATTTTGGATTTGCCCGTGCAATGTTTGCAAACACTTTTGTTCTAAGATCCATAAAAGGTTAATTTGGTTCTATTTTACAGAGTTTGTTCATGTGCTATATATGTTGTTTAACTCACTTTTTTTCTCTACTAAGAGCTCATTCTAAACATTGTTTTTGCAATCAAATATTGCTAGGTACTCCACTCTACATGGCTCCTGAGTTAGTTCGTGAACAACCTTACAACCACACTGCTGATCTATGGTCACTTGGGGTTATTTTTGTATGAACTTTCATCAAACTTTTTCTATAATTGACATTTTCTTACACAGTATTTAATTACAATTGTTATTTGAAGGATATATCGTATTGTGTCTTTCATTGCTTTCACTACTTCAACCATTTGAGACTGAAAAGGCAAATGAATGTTTTTGTTTTTTGATCTTTAACTTATATAGAAGGCACTTGCTTGGGACTGGCGGTCTAGGGTCAAAAATCGAGTTTGGTCCAGTAAGTGGAATCTAGGGTCAAAAATCAGGATTCAGAAATTCTATAAAAGATTCACTGATTCGAGTCTCAACTATTTTTATAACATCGTTCTTGTTTGGGACTGGCGGTCTTAGGCGGATCTAACGTGTTTTGTTATTTTTTAATGCTGATGTGCAGATCTAAAGCCTAAGCAGCAACCGTTAGACTGGACTACAACAATGGAAATAGATGCAGGGGCATCAATGGGCCTTGAGTATTTGCATGATAAGATGAAGCCTCCTATAATATATCGTGATCTAAAGTGTTCAAACATTTTGCTAGGTGAAAACTATCACCCGAAGCTGTCTGATTTCGGTTTGGCCAAAGTGGGTCTTGAAGCCTCATATGCTATGACTGATCAACTGACCTTTAAATCGGATATTTACAGCTTTGGGGTTGTTCTATTGGAGCTTGTAACCGGAAGAAAGGCAATCGATGATACAAGGTTTCCTCAAGAGCAGAATCTAGTCGCATGGGTAAGATGTCCTTCTTATTCTTGTTTTAAATCAGCTTAATAGTAGATTCTTATATATTATGCTCATAAACCCCCTTGTTGTTGATTGCTGCTTTGATCTATGTAATCTTAGTTTTGATCTTTCCCCTTACTGGCACTTGTTTATCTACTTGTTTGGCTATAATTAGCCTGATTTATTGCATTTGTCTGTACGTTTTTGGACTAATGTTCATATAGTTTGGTTGATATAGAAGTTCCATATGCTTATCTACACAACTTGCATTTTCTTTCTGTGCTAAAATGGTTTTGAATTATTTGGAAGATTCCATCTTCGAATTCTATGTTTTATAATTTATGCTTAGGAGTTTCCAGTTACAAGCTTCAGGATAATGCAAATTTGATGACATGTTTGCCTGATGTTTGTATATATTTGCAGGCATGGCCACTTTTCAAAGACCGGAAGAAATTTTCGCAAATGGTTGATCTTGCCCTCAAGGGCCAGTACCTGATGTTTGTATATGTTAGCCGTTTGGTTTTATTACAAAATGACCCTCTTATTCTATATAATAGCCATAGAGATCCTATAAACTATTTGTTTTTCTTGGTTTAGGAATCTATGAAGCTATCAACTCGATACTTAATAGTGGTGTTATTTAAAATTGCAGCAATATCAGCCACGGTTCTTTAGAACCGTGGTGTTTTTTTTTAGAAAAATTTAGAATTGAGACCACGGTTATTTTAAATAACCGTGGTCCGAAATCGGTATTTTTTTTAAAAAAAAATTACAAGTCGGACCCCGGTTATTTTAAATAACCGTGGTCCGAAAAATGACCCCGGTTTTTTTTAATAACCGGGGTCCGACTTTTACCCCAGTTTTTTTAAAATAACCGGGGTCTGACTTTTACCCCGGTTATTAAAAAACCGGGGTCCGAAAATATTAACTCGGTGACATTTACCGGGGTGGGAACGCTCGGACCTCGCTCCCGTTAACCACGCTTCCTTAACCGGGTTCCCATGTACAAAATAACCGGGGTTTAGGGGGGGTATTTGTACTAGTGCCAGTTCCAGTACCTTGACCGAGGCACTTTCCGGACCAAGCGAGGTGTTCTTATCTGAAGAAAATCTCGGTCACCCACCTCGGACACTAACCGAGACAACAAGCGATATATTGTCAACTGAGGACAACAAACTTCCTAATTCTTTTTCTGATAGTCATTTACAGTTTGTGGAGCACTGGCTCCGCCAAATGTTTGATGGTAAAGAGCCTTGGTATGCTAATATTGTCAATTACCTTGTTTGCCAGGAAATACCGCCCGGTTTGACGTACGCTCAAAGGAACAAGTTCTTCAAGGACGTACGCCATTACTACTGGAATGAACCTCTATTGTTTAAAAGAGGTCCGGATGGGATGCTTCGACGATGCATTCCAGAGGATGAAGTTGCGAGTGTGATACGGAATTGCCACTCGCTTCCTTGTGTAGGAAATGCTAGCGCTCATAAGACGTGCGCTAAGGTATTACGTTCTGGTTTCTTTTGGCCTACAACATTTAAGGTTGTGCAAACGTTTGTTGTTTCTTTTGATGCATGCCAAAGAACAGGGAACTTGTCTAGAAGAAACAAGATACCACTCAACAATATTCTAAAGGTTGAGATTTTCGATGTATGGGGAGTCGATTTCATGGGACGTTTCCCTTCATCAGTAGGGAACCTCTACATTCTCCTAGTTGTTGAGTACGTCTCTAGATGGCTGGAAGACATCGCCTCCCCCACTAATGACGCCATGGTGGTTGTGAAGTACTTCAATCGAACTATCTTTCTACGCTTTGGGACACCACACATCATCATCAGCGATGGAGTGACACATTTCATCAACCGAAAGTTTAAAGCACTTCTATCAAAGTATGGGGTAACCCACAAGGTAGCAACCCCTTATCACCCTCAAACTAGTGGGCAGGTCGAGATCTCGAATAACAAGACAATTTTGGAGAAGACCGTCTCTAGGACGAGGAAGGATTGGTCCATGAAGTTGGACGATGCTCTTTGGGCTTATAGGACCGCATTCAAGACTCCCATTGGTACCACCCCTTACAATTTGGTATATGGAAAGTCTTGTCATCTACTCGTTGAGCTGGAGGACAAGGCAAATTGGGCAATCAAATGGTTGAATTTTGACATTAAGGAAGCCGGAGAGAAGAGACTATTGGACATCAATGAGCTAGAGGAGTTGCGCTTAAACGCTTATGAGAATGCCTAGATCTACAAGGAAAGAACAAAGAGATGGCATGACAAACATATCATTCCTAATAAATTCAAAGAAGGAGATCTAGTTCTACTCTTCAACTCCCGCCTCCGCCTCTTTCCTGGTAAGTTAAAATCTAGATGGACGCGACCTTACGTTGTGAAAAATGTTTTCCTCTATCGTGCAGTTGAGATTTGGGGTGAAACAAGCGGAAGCTTTAAGCTCAACGGTCATAGGCTGAAGAAGTACCGACCGGAAGTCCATGATGAGGAGATTGCACCGCTCTACCTTGTTTAAGGATGACGTACGATCCATATAGCGACCTTAAATCAAGCGCTTCTTGGGAGGCAACCCAAGGTTTTGCTTTTTTTTTTTTTCCCATTTTTCTAGCTTAGTTTTAGATAGTTTTCTTTGCTTTGCTTTTGGCGTCCTCTAGACAGAAACCAGGTACTTTCTAAGGAAGGATTATAACTCAGGACCTACACTGGTAGGACTAGAGCTGTCAAAAGTTGACCCGACCCGTGAAACCGACCCGACAAACCCGAGCCCGAACCCGACCTGGCCCCGAAAATTTTGAAAAAAAGAAAATACCCGGAACCGACCCGCTTGATATTGATTTAACCCGAAATAATAAATAACCCGAACGGTCGAACCCGAAAATGACCCGGACCCAATAAAACCCGAGTAGAATAACCCGATAACGACCCGACAACCCGAAGTAACCCGACCCGAAATGACCCGATAGCCCGAAGTAACCCGACCCAAAATGACCCGATAGCCCGAAGTAACCCGACCCGAAATGACCCGATTGCCCGAAGTAACCCGACCGAAACGACTCGATAGCCTGAAGTGACCCAACCCGAAATGACCTGTTAGCCCTAAGTAACCCGACTTGAAATGAACCGCTAGCCCAAAATAACTCGACCCTAGATAACCTTGATAATGTGAAGTAAAATGATGTGATAGTATGAACTATAAACTATGAAGTAGTCCAAGCCCATATGACATGTTAATTCGGAGTAAATTGATAACAAAAAATAAAATTACACATTTAAACCTAAAATTTTAAAACAATAATACTCTTACATGTATCATAAGTTCATTACTCTTACATGTATCATAAGTTCATGATATGTATAGAATATGTTAAGTTTTCATCTTTTATTTTTCTCTTACAATATATAAAATTATTCAATTTGAATTAACAGAATTTGAGTTTTGAGTTAAATTGATAATTTGAATGTTGAGATCATGTAGATAATTATGACCAGTAATAATTGAGATCATCTTGATAATTATGGCTAGTGATTAAGAAAGATAATTTATAAAAATTTAAGAAATTTAATAGTACTAAAAGGAAAGCAAATATTGATAAAATAAAAATCTAATATTTTCATATAAGTATTGTCTCCTCCTTTGCTAGTCACTAACATTTATGGATGTTTTGTACCGATATTTTTATTTAATCTAATTGTGTAATAATTAAACTTTTTGTATTATTATTTTAATGATATTTAAAATATCATTTTACTTCATTTAGATATTTGTCGATAAAAGGTTAATATTAACAAAGAATATATTCAATACATTATTTTTATCTTAATAAATCAAAGTAATTTATGTTTATTTTATCAAAATAATATAAAAAAGTAAAACAGAGAACAATTGTAACCAATATTGAATGGATTTAAAAATACTAAATAAATGTGTTTATTATTGTATTTCCTATTTAATAGCATTACCTTTTTATATTCATAAAATTTAAATGTCAAGATCTTTCAGCAAATTGCAAATTAAGGTTATATAATAAGAAATATAATTGTAAATATTGAGATCTCCAGGTAAATTAAGGTTAGAGAATAAGAAAGATAATTTTATTACTTTTTAATCCATTCAATATTAGTTACATTTGTTCTCACACCCTAATATTATATTTTGTTTTATTAGATTACTTTGATTAATTGAATAAACATAGATTACTTTAATTTCTTAAGATAAAAATAATGTAATGAAATATTTTTTGTTAATATTAACCCTTGCTCGACAATTAGCTAAATGAAGTAGAAGATAATTTTGAATGTCATTATAATAATAATAATAAAGACATTTTAATGAATATTAAATTAGATTAATTAAAAAATATCAATATAAAAGCATCTATAAATGTTAGTGATTAACAAAGGAAGAAGATAAACGGCTTATATCAAAATACTAATAAATGTGTTTTGTTTTTCAATATTCTCTTTCCTTTTTAGTACCAGTAAATTTCTTATATTTTCATAAATTATCTTTCTTCACTAGCAATAATTATCGAGATAATTGTAATGATCACTCGTGTTAAATATCTCCCGGTTTTGAATTCGGATATCCATTTGATTCGTATTTGGTTGGATATCCGGCATTTTTCCCATGATCGGATCGGATAATTATCCGGATGTCCGGTTGATCTGGAATCCAAAATATAGTATGCGAAATGATTTGGTTGGATCGGATCGGATTATTATCCACGGATATCCGGATGATCCGAATGACTTTTGTTTGACCCGATTGATCCGGATATCCTCTTGATCTGAATATGCAAAAATGATTTAGCCGGATCCGATATCCGATTGATCTGAATATCCGTTTGATCCGGATATATATTTGCTACTTTGTTTATCACAAAATGTAATGAAAAACAATTAAAAGGCACAAAACAAATCAAAGTAAAAATGATAAGTATACAGATGATAAAAAAAATAAAATATTAAAGTACGTTATAATAAGAAAATAAAAATAAGGTTTTAAAACAATAGATATCTATATTTTTACATTTTATAACTATATCTGAAAATGAGAGTACGAGACCAACTTATAATTAAAGATTATTATAGACATTCGTTCATTTAAAGGAGACCACTTATAGTAAAAGATTATTATGAACTTATAAAGTAACCAAGTGTGCATAAGTTATTAAGTTGTAACAAATTAACATTATTAATTCATTGTTTTGGCTAACTCAAATATTTTCCCATAAATACATATATTTTTTTAAATATAAATATTAGTACATACAATGTTGATTTATCCTTCATAAAACAAAACGGGTACTCGGATGCCTAAGATGATCTGGTGAGGCGATGAATCCGATGATCCATGGATATTTGGATATTCGATTATCCATGGATATCCGGTGAGCCACTGATCCATGAGTATCCGGATAGGCGGATATCCATGATTATTCAAATATCCATGATTATTCGGATATCCATGGATATTCGGATGCCTAAAACCTTAATCCGTATCCGATCCGTTGATCCAGGAAGATCTCCCATATCGGATTCTAACCGGATCAAAACGGATACTAAAATATCGGGGTTTTCGGATCGAGCCAACGGAATTTTCAGACCGGATTGGCGGATAAAATTGGTTTTGCCGCCCATACTAATCATATTGGCTAATAATTATCCGATCCATCATATCATCTTTGAGCAAACCGAACTTGACCCGCCTTAATTGGCACCTCTCGAAACATTAAAAATAAAAAATAATCCGGCCCGAAGTGACCCGAGAACCAACTAAACCGATTTGTTATGGCCCAAGAACCAAGTCTACCCGATAACCCGTTCCAACCCGAATAACTAGTACCCGACCCAAATTGACCCGATCCGAAACAACCCGCTAACAAAAACAAACCTATTTATACCCGACTCGATTTCAACCCGACCCCGTTTGACCCGACCCGAACTCGACCCGCGGACCCGTTTGACCCAACCCGAAATTGACCCGCCAACCCCGTTTGACACCACAAAAAGAACCGATGCTACCCGATAACCCGTTTTAACCCGAACATTTGGTACCCGACCCAAACCGACCCGACCCGAAACAACCCGTTTAAAAACCAAGCCTACTTTTTACCCGACCCAATTCCAACCCGAGCTTGTTATAACCCGACCCGAACCCGACCTGTTAGCCCCGTTTGACAGCTCTAGGTAGGACAGAAGTTCGAAAAATTGGAAGAAGAAGATTGACTGAGACACATCTCGGTTGCTGTCACAACATCTCGACCGAGATGTTCTTGAGGCAACCGAGGCGACTAGGTCTGACATCCAGTCAGACACCTCGGTCCGGTCGGGACCACCTCGACTGAGGTGAAATTAAAATTAGAGAAAGGTATAAAAGGCGAGACGGTTTCTCTCTCTCCTCATTTTCCCTGCCACGCTCAACCTCGACCGCGACGGCCTAAATCCGTAAATTCTTCAAATCTTGCTCGTTTCTTGCGATTTTTGGTTCGATTACACCGGAGGAAGCAAGAGGATCGATTTTCAAGCATCAAAAAGTGAGAAAAATGCTTCGAATCTGCAAAATCTAGGTATTTCGTCCGAAAACCCTAACTCTTCTTCTTTCACTGATTTAGGACAAATCTGGCTTTGGTTGCCAATTTCTCTTGCTGAAAAAGATATAAGTACCCCATAAGAAGCATTTGGTAGTGATTTGGGGGAAAATAAATTGCAAATCTGAGAGTGCGATCGAACAACCCTTTGCCTCGGTCCAATAGGTTGTGTCTCGGCCGAGGTGTTCTTTAGGCATCCGAGTTGATCTGTTAGAGAAAAATCATGAGCAGTAGATCTGATCACCAGCTGGTCTTGAGAGATAGACCCAGTAGTTCCTCTCCTTCTTCTACATCTCATCCTACTATACCAGTGATCCATGAGCGTCACAACGCTGACTTTGATAGGATTTGCGGGCGTCCCATTGTTGCCCCGCCATTTTTGGACGTTGCTTCCTTCGAGTGCCTCCACGTGCCGGAGGACTTGAGGAAGATGATATCGATAGTGGGACTGGAGGAGTTTATGGAGATACGAGCACCGGCCTAGTTAGAGCCGACCTTGAAGTTTGTGAGTTTTTTCACTCACGTGCCGGAACGCAACAACATCAAGTACCGGTTGCTGAACCGGAACTACATCGTACCGATGGATCGGTTTAGAGAGATCTTTGGCTTCCCTACCCCCACCGTCTTTGAATTTCCTTCCCGAGCCGTATCTCGAGATTTCTGGGGCGAGATAGCCCATGTGGTGGAGCACAGTGATAGATGGAGACCAGGAGACTCTAGAGAGCACATCATTTTCCACCTCGCCTTCCGCCTACCACACCGGATTTTCAGCGAGATTCTTTTGGCGCGTACTGAGACGCCCCAGAAGATCAGACAGGGGGAGCTGTTGAGTATATTTTGCATGGTTACAGGGGGAGTGCCTGATTTTGCTGGCATGTTAGCTGAGAACTTTCATAGGATAAAGGGCAAGTCCAAGGGAGATATTTGATGCGGAGGCTTGGTGACCCATATTTCTACTCCCATGGGTTTAGATCTGACTACGTGTACACTTGTCGCGGCTGCAAAGCCGCTAGGACTTCAGGAGATGATCACGAGGCGTATTCTCGTCCATCGCGGTCTTAGCACGCCATACCTCGCTATGCCATGGGAGACGACGGCTCCACAGGGCATCTTATGGTCATCCCAATTCTCCGTATTCGACCGACAGTACTAGTCTTATGCTTGGTTTCCTTACATGCGGGATGCCAGAGATGCTGCACCTGATAATGAGGAGGAGTTTGATGGAGGAGTTGCTATGGAGACCGGTACTGATACCGGCGGTCCGAGTGTACCAGTTGTCGACCTTGATGACGAGGCGACAGAGGAGGAGGCAACACCACCACCACCACCACCTCAGCGCAGATTCTGGAGACGCAAAGATCCAAAGGCTCACCGACGGATTGACGGGCTGACTGAGCAGATGATTGACTCCTATCTTGCTATGACGGTTGACATGTCCCAACGCTATGAGGATGAGCGTCGATACACCGATAGCTGGATGCATCGGATAGGGGAGAGCCAACATTACCATCGTAGCATGATGGAGATTCAGTTTCAGCAGATGATGGGCTATTTCTTTGATCCATCCCATCACCCCTACGTTCCACATCCACCACCGCCACCGGCTGACGAGGATTAGAGCTGCATGGACTTTCTTTCTTTATTTATTATGCAGTTCAGCTAGGTCCGGTGAGTATTCTGATTCTAGACTTATATTTTGACCCATTGGGACAATGTGTCACCAAGTATGGGGTATTTGGATGTATTATTTGACCTTATGTTTGTACGCTTGTATGACTCTATCGGATATTTATTATCTTTTTTTTTGCTTTATTTGGCTTTATATGTTTATCTGCCATTACATGCATACATACATATTTTTGTTTGAGAAAAACGTCGAAAACTAGTTTGAAAATTTTTTTTATGACCTCGACCGAGATGTTCATAGCTGATCGAGGTTGAACACCTCGGATGACGCTAGAACACCGCAACCGAGGTGGGTTCTTAACTGAGAGTGTTTTCGAAACGATTTTGTGCTTCTTCTCTAGATATGACCTCAATGATGATATTCCTGGCAGATTGGTTTTAAAATCTTTATATGCTCGAAAGGTTTTATGATATGTTTAAGTTGCAAAATGCTTTGTTTAAAGTTTTAGCATGTTTAATACTTTGTTTTTATCAAAATTTTGTTGGTTTTGAAGGTTGACTCCACATGATGAGTTCTATCACATTCTTCCTCGGATGATTAAAGCAATTCATTCTCTTCTCTTATCTTCTTCTTCTTGATCATGCTTTAGCCCCTCATATACATTTTTTTGCCTCCCTTTACCTATCCGGGAATTTGGAAGCAAGCAAAAAAGAGCAAGTGAAAGTAAAGTTGAGATGTTGGCTGAAAGTGTTAGAAAGAAACAATTAGGTTTGGGGAATTCGATCATGAGGATGAGTAACTCGACACCATTCACATAGCCGGGTGTTTGTGTCTTGCCAAAGTCGGATTGAGCGATATTCCTAACGGGCCATGATATGTGCATCAAGAGTTTGAGGCATCTCGAGAAATTGATGATTGCTGATTTCCTAGGCTTCGGTCATTGTGCACCTCTGTCCATGCATCCCAAAAAGTAAAGTAAAAATAAGCAAAGCTTATTGGGGGAAGATGTTGGGTTTCAAAAAAGTGAAGTAAGATCCTTTTCCCGGATTCTAACACCACATACCCTATATACATCTCACCCTTACACGTTTCTTGACCTCTTTTGGAAGCCCTTGAGACCTCGAGCATGTTGATTGACTTGGTGGTTTAAACTGGATTATACATGATTGATTTCAATAAATATGAATTATTATGTATTCTATGATTTTATGCAAAGATGAACATCTTTCCTATATTTGTAAAATGTTTTGATCATGTCTTGATTTTATTTGCCATGAAGCATTCTCTTAGAGTGATCTATGAGTGGAGCACACCACCAAAATGTTTTGACAAGCTTTTCATTGATTTTTCTGACTTATAATCCATTCTATCTTGTATCTAAGATTAGGAACTTGCTTGGGGACAAGCAAGGGACACGTATGGGGTATTTTGATAGCATGTATTATATTCTATATTTTGGGGCTACTTTAGACGTTTTATCTTCATAAATCTGCATGTATGAATGTATATTCTTTGATTATATTGTTGTTTTGTCTACCTTTGCGGGAATCGAGGTCTACACCTAGTTTCGTTGTAATTGTAGGTAAAATGGCACGTTTTGCATCAAATTGTAGCTAAGGGAGCTAAGGAATCATTGGAGCTACATTCTGGAGCTTAAAGAAAATCTCAGGAAGTATGGAAATGATTAAGAAGATTGACTTTGGTCCAGATTCGAGAGATTCTACATTCAGTTGATATTTACCTCGGTCAGCTACAATACCACCTCGACCGAGGTGATCTTGTGGAGCGTCCCGACCGAGGCGAACATCCTGTCGCTGGCGAGATCATTATTTTTGGATGAGATATTTTAATTTTGGAAAGAGGATATCTTATATTTTTGGCTGGATTTCTGGAAGGAAGATATTATTTTTGGCTAATTTATTTTAAGAGATAGATAAATATTTATAGGAAATTATCTTTTTAAGATATTTTATCTTTGGAAGATAATTCTCCTATATAAAGAGTTGGATTTTCTACAATTCAGCCATCTTCGGATCAAGGATTTTCTGGAGGATTTTCAGAAGAGTTTGAACGAAGAATTGAAGGAAGTTTGAAGGATTGAAGTTTAAGGAAGGATGGAATCATAGTTGGAGTTGGCCTTTGAAGGAGTTTGTAAGATCTTCTTATATCTCTTTTGGTTTATTGTCTTTACTGAGTTGTGATTGAGGAACCCTTGTTTGTTGATTATTTGATTCAGTTATTGATACCTTTTTCTTAAGGTTTTCTTGTTCGAATATTGATTGCTTTTCCATTAATTTGATTATTGTTATCGTGATGATTGTTGGCTAATATTCTTATGCGATTCTAGGGTGATTGGCTGAAAGTTGTGGGAAAGACGATGATTGAATGATCTTAATCCCAACAGGATCATGAAAGCTCGAGTCTTTACCTTAACCGTAGAACACCTCGCTTAGTCATTGAACATATCGGCCGGGATGGAATATAACTGAACGAGGTGAACCTTTCCCGAACCTTATCTGAAGTTAAGAGTTTAAGTTTGTCAAATCCTATCCTTATTAAACCTTTCCTGGTTCAATGCAAGCCTAGGATGAGACTTACCCGGTGATTCCTTTGTTTGTTTACCTAAGATCATGAGTGTAGGTAATAAAAGTTTATCCTTTATTGGTGTTTGAGTGTGCCTTCATCCCATCTTTGTGACTTGGCCTGAGACTTACCCGGTTAAGGTTGATTCTATTCCTTTGGGTGGTGTGTTGGTTTGAGATTATAGTTCCTTTCCTTAGTACCTTGAGACGTACCCAGTAATAGGAGCTTGGGTTTGGGATAGTGAGTAGTGAGACTTAGCCGGTGACCTATTCCCACCTTAGAAACACCTTCCCTTTGCAAACCTTAGCTTTGTCCGCGTTATCCTTTGAGATCTTGAGTCGGAACGACAACTAGATGCTTTAATCCATAGAATCCGTATGTACCCTTACTTGACTTTTACATCATCTTTGATTGCTTCAATTCGTAGTTGTTTATAATATTTGACAACCTGATTCCGTGCTTTATTTTACCATTGTCCCTGTGTTCGACCCCTGGAATTCTTGCTTTTATTACAATCGATCCGTACACTACGGGTTCGCATATTGTTCAAGCATACTTCTTGGGTTATAAATTTTAAAGCTTGCACACACCTTTTGGAGCGAACAAGTTTTTGGCGCCGTCGTCGGGGACTTGGTCTAGACCAAGCCAGTTTCGGTTTCTTTCGGGGCAATTGCCCTTGTTACTTTTGACCACTTTACTTGAGTGTTTTCGCAGGATCTTTCCTTAGGTTTATGCGAAAAACTTGTATTGGAAAGGAAATCGTTCCCTACGATCCCGAACCAAAAAAGACTTACAAGCGAAGATTAAGAAAAGCTAAGATGGCCAATCAAGACGATCGTGATCTTGAAGCCGAATTGAAGGAGGCATTGGAAGAGCTACGCCTCAATAGAGAAGAACTGCAGCGTGAGAGAGAAGAGACTCGCACAAGAACTGAAGGAATTGAAGTAGATATGACCGTTCTAAGGGCCTAGTTTCGGCCTCGACCGATCCCAGATCCTTGACCGAGGCAAGACCCAGATCATGTTGCCCTGGCCGATGTACACCTACCACCTCGGATGCCTATCCGAGATGTTCTTTTTGCTGGAGTTCCACAAACCCTAGGACAAAGGATGGACCCTAATCAGCAAGTCAAGCATCCGGGAGTCAACCTAGGTGATCTAGTTGAGCATGATTATGAACTTCGACCGCAAGTTCTTACTTTGATCCGACAATGTCAATTTGGAGGTTTAGAGAGCGAGTCTTCACATCAACATTTGCAAAACTATGAGATTTTGATGGAGACCTTGAGACCTTCAATACTGGAGAACAACAACTACAAGTTGAGGCCTTTCTATTTCTCTTTGAAAGACAAGGCGCTTGCTTGGTATCAATCCCTTCCGGCCGGAAAAAATCAATATTTGGGAAGAGATGACGAAAGAGTTTCTTACTAAGTTCTTTCCTCCCTCTAAGACCGCTAAAATGAGGGGAAAATCAATGCTTTTATTATAAAGGACAATGAGAGTTTGTCCAAGTCATGGGAGAGATTCAAGGATATTCTATAAGATTGCCCACATCATGGGATTCCAAAGATCGAGTTGCTGGAAATCTATTTCGAAGGTTTGGATGGAGCGACTCAATTCAATCTCCAACTACTTTCAACCGGCACATTCATGGATATGCCGATAGATGAAGCTTGAGATTTCATTGAAAAGCAAGCTTTACACATGGAGAAGTACTCCCATCAAGGAACCGAAAATGGAGCAAGGAGAGTTAGCTTCCAAGAAACATCATCAAATGGAGCTCAACTCACCTCGCTTAACAATGAGGTAAAACCATTGAATGAGCTTTTATTAGCTCAAATGAAGAAGGAGCACGATGGAGGATATCAAGGAAGAAACAACTATCAAGGGCCGTGGAACAACAATTACAACAACAATAGAAACTCCAACAACAACAATTGGAGATCTAATCAAAAAAATCCGGGTAACCCTTATTCTCATGCTAATAATGCTTTTAACCCCTCCTCTTCTTCTTCTACTCCATTGAGAAGCTAGGTGCCTGGATCGAGTTTTTCCCAGCCAGAGAAGAAGGATGCAGTGCTGGAGGCAATTCTGATCAAGCTCAACGCTATGGAGACATCGATGACTTCATTTTTGAAGGCACATAAAGCCTTAGAGCAACAATTCTTCAACAATTTCACCGGACCTTTCCAACCAGACACAAATAAAGGCAAACTCAAAACATTTATAATGTATGCGAGAGAAACTATAAGGTAAAGATACAAGGTGGAAACTCAACCGAGTCCTCAAAACGACATCAACATAAAACCATATCCCACAACAACAAAAGGCATAAACGGCCCCCTCCTACAATGTACGGAGACCCCGGCTGTCCACTCCTGTACCTCACTCGGCGGCATCCCTAACCTGCAAGGCATCTACACAATCGGTTAAAAATCCATAGCTCATATTCGAAGAATTAGAAACGAGGTGAGAGGCACAAACACAAATAAACATCATAGGCAAAGCACACAATCCGGTTTATTATCTTTATTATTACGTCATATCCCATTCTAATTCAACTTCTTTTGTGACACAAGAATCACCCGAAACTCTCTTCGGTCCCCACTTACCGGCATGGAATGGTACTGATGCATCCGACCGTCTACCAACACGGGCTAGTCGCCAAGAACCCCCTAGCTCTACGCAAGAGCTAGGCAAGTTGTCACAACCCGTTATCATACACTTGGGCCAAAATAATATAAGGTCGGTAATCCTTATTCCGGTTTAATAGTTATAACGAAAGCAATGAAACATACACCACCAAACACACAGCGAATCTAATACATAGAATACGAGCTAAGTATGTCCGGAGACTTACCTTATCGCCACACTCAACTCACAACACTCTCATTCTAGGACCGCATCCTAGAATCCCTCATGCTTACATCACACTCAACATAAGCTAGAAGTCCTTAGAAATCTAGGCCCCATGATCTCACAATCAAAACCCACAACACAAACTAGGCTAAACATGGCAAGCCTCAACAACTCAACGGTAACCACTCCAAGACAACCTCACAACTATAAACATACAATCTGAACCTCACAAGCCTCACAAGGAACAACCTTATACACATCCCATGAACCACTCAAGAACATACAACATCAAACCTTAGAACATATCAACATCCTCGAATACGCACCTAGGATGCAACCACTACTTGGCATTCTCACTATCCTAGGTTCAAGCCTAGCATGATACTAACATAACCACTCCCTAGGATCATCTAAGAAGACGTACTTGAGGGAGGGAACTCACCAGGAAAGGACACGAGATGGAAGGAGGGAACACAACCCCGGAGAGGGGGCTGGATTGGGGCAAAACCGCCCCTGCGGCCAGGTGAGGCGCACCTGCGGCCATAGAACACCGCCCCTGTGGCAAAGTGAGGCGCACCTGCGGCCAGAGGCCGCCGCCCCTGTGGATGGCTACTGCTTGCGCCCCCGCTGAGCAGTCTAGCCGCGGGTGCGGTCGAACTTTAAAGGCGAACTTCGACGGCTTTCTTCTCAGTTGTGCACTCGATTCAGGCCACTCCCGGCTAGCTTGCTCCGTCAAGGAAGATCTCCAACAAAACATGATCCATACACATGATCTAAGCTAGATCCAAAAACATGCAAGCATAAACAAGGGGAAAAAGCTTATGATCGATGACTTCCACTGTGGAAGCTCAAGGAGGAAGATGAAGAAGATGAAGGAAAGAAGAAGCTTAACGTTGAACTCGAATCTCCTCATCACCCCCTTGTTGGACACTTACACAAGAAGAAGAATAGGAAGGATCATCAAGAGCTTCTCTAATGTCAAGGATGAAAGAAGAGAGCACAAGAAAGAGAGTGGGAAAGGAGATCAACGTGAATGAGGAAGGGAGAGAGAGAAAGGAAAAAGGCTGCAACAAAAGAGGGAACCCAATGGTAAGTTGACCCATCCTCCCACTTTACGCTAGGAACCGAGGGGTCCAAAAGCAAGGGTGAAATAACGAGAGGTCATAATGAGATTTAGAATAAAACCCAATGCTCAGCACCTCGTGCCTGCGAGAAAACTAAGCTGTGACCGCAGGAAGCTCGATAACCCTCTCACAATCTGGAATAAAAATTCCGGATGTTACACTTCATTTTGAAGAGCGTTGTAAAACCAAGGGGAATGTGTGAGGGTTCACTGGTGTAAAATATGAAACCTCGGGGTCCATCGGTGTAACACCCCGAATCCGTGGGACTCGGAGTGCCACATTGGGCTAGGATCTCACAATGGATCCTGACCCTAGCCTGACAACAAGTTCACTGGACCTTACAACATGGCAGTGACAGATATAAAGCAAATCCATAAAACCGTATAAACTTTACAACCAAAAGGTAAAACAACATAGCCGAGTATAAACCACAACGCCCTCACACAAGAGGTAACAAAAGATCATCCTAATGCAGGAGGGAAGGATAAACAAACCCAAAAGTTGACAACATCCTATGTACGAGAGGTCCTCGGCCTGCAACTCTACTAGCTCACTCAGCAACACGCCTATCCTGTGGGGCATCTACAACATGGTAATAAACAATTAGCTAACCATACATATATAGAGTAATGCATAAGCACGAACACAATCATGGAAAGTATGTGACACGAGGACCGATACATCCCCGCCTCTGAGTGCTATATCCAGCTGTACGAGTATCTGTCACACAATCCGTGTACCCTATGGGAGTGGATTGCGCCCTTCCTGTAAACCAGACAGGCCTGACGTCAGAGAACGTCCCTGACTCCACTACGGGATGAAAGGGAAATGTTATCACAGTCATGCAGTGGGGCAATCAATAAAACATAGGTCGATATAAACGATAACTCATGCTATCATAGCAAACATATAAAGCACACACCACTCATGCAAATACCCAATATAAGGATGGTAGCTAAGTAAGTCCTACGAAATTACCTCAACCTCGTACAAAGATATACCAAAACCAACCTCCAATCCCGAGAGAGCGGCAGTGCCTAATAACAAGGCATAGAAATATATCAACCTCTATTCTTCAAAGGGGTCACACCCAGAACCAAAGGGATCCATACTCAACCTCAAACCTCAACCAACATCAACCTAAGTCCTTAAAGCCGTACAAGGCAAAACCGATCATAACCTCAATCAAACACATCCTCACACCTGTAGCACGATCCTATACACTCATACTAGGAAAGGAGGGAACAAAGGCATCCTAAGGACAGCCTAGAAGCAACACACACCTGCAGAACCAAGTGCAAGACCTTGCTGATGCAGGTGGGTGCAGGGGCGGATCACATGTGGCATAGGAGGGGATCCTGGCCAGCACTGGGGTGGCTGCAAGGTCGCGCAGGGGCGGCTGGACAGTAGAGGACACCACCTTATCCCTTTCTTCACTTCTTCCTTCGATTCTTTACTTCTTCTTCACTCCAACATCAACATACATATAGAACATGCATATATATATATACATCAACACAAGCCAAACATGGCTGGAACCAGATCTAAGCCTAAGGAACCTAAGCTAACTAAAGAAAGATCGGGAAAGAGATAAGAAGATGTAAGAATGAAGAAAGGAAGGATGTAAGCCATGAAAGCTTACCAAGATGAAGGTCTAGAAGCTCAACACATCACCAAAACGTCCTCAAGCTATCTCACAAGGCTCAACTACCATAAATATCTTCAAAGCCAAGCACAACTCTTACAAACTCAACCAAAACTCAATGAAGATTAAAGATGATCCAAGGGAGAAGAGAGGAGAAGAAATGTACGTAAGGGAGAGAGAGATGGAGCTGAGAATGATAAACCCTCATCCACAGGAAAGAGATGAAGGTTATAAAGGGTAAAAAGAGTAAAGCACGGGTCAAAGGGTCAAAGAAGACGGTTGCAACACACAGAGCCGCAGGGGCGGACTTTGTGAGCCGCAGGGGTGGCCCAAGCAAACTGCAGGGGTCCCTACTAGGTCAGGCAGGGGCTGATAAGGCCAAATCTGGGTCCTCAGCTCACTCTCTCAACAACTCAACAACTATGCTCTTACATCTCACCCCCTAAAAACAAGTTTCGTCCCGAAACTTGCAAAATCCCAAATCCTCTCGGACCAATAAGCCGATGTATAGCTCTCTCTCTATTGGAGGTATCACATCTCCGTTCAGAAGGTCATAACCTATACAATCTATAACCTCAACACCAACATGGTGGAATCATCAACTCCAAAAAACAGGGCCATAACGCTACCCAAAGGCGTAGAGGAATCACATCTCTCGCCATACCACACCACAAGGCGTAGAGGAAGTACATCTCTAGCCAAACCATAATCATATACCACGCATGGAGGAATAACATCTCCCTTGAAACTATGTCCATCAAAGTAGCATGGAGGAAAGAACCATCTCCAGCTGAATCCTAATCACACTCAAATAGCATGGAGGAAAGAACCATCCCCAGCTATAACATACATCATGCTAGCATATCAAGATCTAATAAGATCATAAAACACAACATAACTAGCATGGAATAACATATCAAGGCAAGTAAGCATGTAAGCACATAATCACATACTCACAAAGATAGAACTAAGATCTACTCATCGACCCTAGATGCATCTATCTCAGCATAAAACTCTGCATAGTTCCTTTGATACTATCCTCAGTCTCACATGTAGCCTCCTCTGGTCTACATCTAGACCACTGTATCCTCATCATAGGAATGTCCTTCGAACCCAGGCGTCTCACACCTCGTTCTAAGACTAAAATAGGATGCTCAGCAAAAGTGTGGTCCGGCTCAGCCACCAAATCATCATAACTCAAGATGTGCCTCGGATCTGGTATACACTCCCTCAACTGAGACACATAGAACACAAGGTGAACACCCTCTAACCTTGGAGGCAATGCTAATTTGTAGGCTGCCCTCCCAACTCTATCCAGTATCTCGAAAGGACCGACATATCGGGGATGCAACTTGCCCTTTATGCCAAAACTTCTGACGCCACGCCTCGGAGATACTCCCAACCAGACATGAGCTCCTACCCTGAACTCTAGAGGCCGACGCCTCTAGTCTCTATATCACTTCTGGCGACTCTGAGTAGCCAGCATCCTCTCTCTGATCACCGCTAGTCGAGCCATATCATCCTAAATCTGCTCTAGCGCTATCCCACTGATACTGCTAGGCCATCCCAGCATAAAGGTGTACGACACCTACGTCCATACAGTGCCTCATAAGGAGTCATCCCAATAGATGAATGCCAACTGTTGTTGTATGAGAACTCAACAAGTGGGAGGTAATTAGACCATCCCTGTCCCTAATCCAACACACAAGCTCGTAGAATATCCTCTAGGGTCTGGATGGTCCTCTCAAACTGACCAACTGTATGGGGGTGAAACACGGTCGTGAAGTGTAGACTCGTCCCCAAAGCAGTCTGAATCTACTGCCAAAATCGCGAGGTAAACCGTCCATCTCGATCAGAGACGATCGTCCTCGGTACACCATGGAGTCTCACTATCTCTCTAGTGTACTCCTCAGCTAATCTGCTCACTGGCCACGTCTCTCAGATAGGGATGAAACGTGTCGTCCTTGTCAGTTTGTCAACAACAACCCAGATAGCATCAAAACTCCTACTCGGCCTCAATCCCGTCACAAAGTCCATGGAGACGTCCTCCCACTTCCACTGCGGTACTGGCAGTGGATGGAGCTCACCTCCAAGTCTGTAATGCTCGATCTTGACCCGTTGACAGGTCACACACTGAGCTACAAATCTGACTACATCGGGCTTCAGCCCTCCCCACTAGTATGAACGTCTCACATCATGGTACATCTTACTCGTACCTGGATGTACAGAGTAAGGTGTAAAGTGAGCCTCCTATAAGATCCTCTATCTCAGCTGTACTTCGGCAGGTACACAAATACGATCATGACGCATCATCACTCCATCTGCTCCAATAGAGAACTGTGGTGCCTCTCCATGAGACATCCTCTCTCTAATCCTTATCAAGGTCGGGTAGGTCCCCTACTTCTTCTGGATCTAATCCAACAAACTAGGTAAAACCACTAAAGCATATAATTGGGCATCCTCTCAGGAAATTGGATGTCCAACTCTACCCAAGCTAGTTCCCTCTGAAGCTGAGGTTGTACGGTCAATCTAGCAATCGCCTTCTCTCGAGGCGTCTTCGTGCTGAAGGTATCAGCTACAACATTCATCTTCCCAAGATGATACACAATCTCAAGGTAAAAGTCCTTGATCAACTCAAGCCATCGACGCTGACGGTTATTCAACTCCCGCTGCATAAAAATATACTTCACACTCTTATGGTCTGTGAAGATCTGACATGTAGCACCATACAAGTAATGTCTCCAAATCTTTAAAGCATGAACTACCGCTGCTAACTCCAGATCATGAGTCGGGTCGTTCTCCTCATAAGTCTTCAGCTGTCTAGACGCATAAGCAATCACTCTGCCTCTCTGCATCAACACACATCTCAAGCCTAGCTTGGATGCATCACTATAGACCACAAAATCATCAGAACCCTCTGGTTGTGCCAAGACAGGAGCAGAAGTCAAACGCCTCTTCAACTCCTCAAAACTCTAGGCACACTGGTGAGTCCACACAAATTTGGTAGTCTTCCTTAGAAGACTCGTCAGTGGACGGACAATCAAAGAAATTCCTCCACAAAGCGTCTGTAATAACCGGCTAGGCTAAGAAAGCTACGTACTTCCTTGACGTTCGTCGGTGTCGTCCATACAGCAACAAACTCAATCTTCGCCGGGCCAACCATAATCCCATCGGCGGAGACGATGTGTCCAAGAAAAGCAACCTCAGACATCCATAACTCGCACTTAGAGAGCTTGGCATACAGCTCTATATCCCTCAGAATCTGTAAGACCATCCTCAGATGACCGGCATGCTCCTCTTTGCTACGAGAGTACACCAAAATGTCGTCAATATAGACCACCACAAACTGATCAAGGAAGTCGATGAATGAAGATACTGTTCATCAACTCCATAAAGACTGTCAGGGCATTCGTCAACCCGAATTTGCATCAATACAAACTCGTAGTGTCCATAACGTGTACGAAATGCCGTCCTGTGCACATCCTGCTCTCTCCCCCTCAACTGGTGGTATCCTGACGCAAGTCAATCCGGGAGAAGATTGTCGCTCCCTGAAGCTGATCAAGTAGATCATCAATACGAGGCAATGGATACTTGTTCTTGATGGTCACCTTGTTCAACACTCTGTAATCTATGCATAGTCTCAGCGATCCGTCCTTCTTCCGCACGAAGAGGACTGGTGCACCCCAGGGTGAAACACTAGGATGTATGAAGCCCTTCTCAGCCAACTCCTCGAGTTGCTTCTTCATCTCTAACATATCGACATTTGCCATATAGTATAGGGCCTTCGAGATGGGTCTCGTACCAGGCTCCAACTCGATACTGAATTCCACACTCCTCTGAGGCGGCAAGCTCGACGGGTCAGCAAACACATCTGCAAACTCGCACACCACTAGTATGTCCTTCAGAGCTGGACTCTCTCCATCCTTCATGACGTAGCACTAGAAGGCATCACATCCCTATGAAATTAGTCTAGCTGCTCGTACGACACTGATGACAGATCTGTATTTCTAAGGTCCCAACCACAGAAGACCTCAATTTGACCAACATCGGTAGAGACTATAACAGTCCGTCTACCAACTTCCAAAACCGCACAGTGTCTAAGCATCCAATCCATACCAAATATGACTTCTTCAAGCATCAATGGCATGACTAAGAAGTCAACATGTAAAACACGAGTCCCTAAGCAAAGGGGACAACTACATATCTCACGGGTACCTCTGACCCGACTACAATCAGGTAATTGTTAGCATGAAATATTGTGATATTTTAGGCACGTTTTCTAAGTGTATTTGATTCATATTGATAGTCATTGATTGAGGATTGATGCATTTGTGAGCTAGTTTATCTATAATGTCGATATAGAGATCTACACAAGCTTTATGTTGATTATAGGTGATTGAGATCTATTTCCGAACGGAATTGAGCAAGGATGGAGTTGATTGAACTTGTCTATGGATTGAGACATTTCTAGGAGCTAAGGGAGTGCCAACTTGAGGAATGCACGAAGCTAAGAAAGAATCACGTTCTTGCCCTAAACCACGCTCTAAAATACGGTTGTACCACTTTCCACGTTCAAGTCCACGGCCGTGGAACCTTGGCTAGGGAAGCATGGTTCATTCCAGTAACTTCTACGGCCGTGGAGAAGAGAGTTCAAACCGTGTTGATTTCCACGCTTTAAATTACGGCCGTGGAACCCTTCCACGACCGTGATCTTGGTGATCTTTTTTGCCATACTTTAAGCCACGATCTCCTACGCAATTGGGCCGGGCCGATATCTTATCTTACACTATAAAAGGACGGACAAAGAGAGATTCCGTCACCTCGCTTTAGACCTAGTTTTACGCATACGCTTGCATTTGGAATTGCCCTAATTTCGCATTTAGCGGAGATTTTGTTGAGAGATTTTGGCGCATTGCTATTGTGATTTCCGGATTGACGGAAGATCGAAGATTCGGAAGATTTTTCGCAAGGAGACTCGCTTCTTGCTTAGGTTTGATTTAGAAGACGGATTGACATTCCGTTCTTCCTTCTTATCTAAGATTTGTGATTGTTTGTTTCATTCCGAATCTAGTGACGATTATTGATCTTGATTGTGAATTTGAGATTAATTTGAAGTTTATTGAAAGTTTTCGGAAGTTTTCATCTTTCAATCTTTTAATTCTTGAATTTGATATCAATATGACTATTGTTGGCTAAAAACCCTTAACAATTCTAAGGTGAAGGGTTGATAGTTGTGACTTAGATGATGATAGATCGATCGTAAACAGATTGGATCCTGAGAGTTAAAGAGAATCGCCGACGAACCCTAATCCACGGTCTGTTCTTGAGCTTCCACGGCCGGGGAACTCAAGAACTAGCCGTAATTTTGTGTTAAGTTACGAAATTGATTTTACTTTAATCCAAAGTTAAAGGTTTGCTTTAACTTAGTTTAGGCTTGCCTTTTCTAGGTGGTAGTGAAGCCTCAACAACCTCTACCTCGATTGTGAGTGTCACAACCTTAATCGGTTTAGTTAGTCTTGATCCTTGGATTACAAGTTTGGGTATTTGACATTAATTCTCATCTATAGAATCTTTCTATATTGAAGCCTCAACAACCTATATAGAGAGTTTCTTGTAGGTGAGTCATATAAGGGTTTTGGAACTTCACCGTACGATTACCTTACATTAGTATACTCTTGCATATCTTAACTCTGTCCTTATATCATTAGTATATCTTGAATCGATTGCCACAGCTGGATACTTGGATCTTTAGGATTGTTGTTTTCCCAATATTTGCAAAGTTTCATACATTTACTTGCTTGACGATCTATAACTGGATTTAACCCCCCAAATCCCTGTGTTCGATACTCTGGAATTCTTTGCTTAACTACGTCGATCCGTACACTGCGGGTTCGCTTGCTTAATTCTAGTTTTATAAATTTAAAGCTTATTTGCACGCACGCTAAGTGGCGAACAAGTTTTTGGCGCCGTTGCCGGGGATTTGGTTTAGGCCGAATTTGGTATACGATTGTCAAGCTTGGGAGCTTTGCTCTTGTTATTTGATATCTCTTTGAGTGCATGCGCAGGTCTAGGAACGCCGGAGACGTCTTGCCTCTTGATCAAGAGCTTGAGAGGACTTTAAGGCAAAAGCGTAAGGAAAAGAAGATGGCTGAAGGAAACGAACGTGATCTTCAATCGGAGCTAGCGGAGAAAGAAGCTCAACTCCAATGGAGTGAGAGGACACGTAGAGATGAAATGGATCGTCATCAATCTCAAGTTGACGATCTAAAAGATATGGTGTTCCAGATGAGGATAGAACTAAGCAACCTTAAGAATAAGGGAAGCAAGAAATCTTCAAGGAGATCCTTAAGGTCGAATAGGGGTCATTCATCCGCTGATGATAGCGACTCCTCCATGCCACCGCTAGAGGAAATTGATCCCACGATCAATGTGAATCCATTCCATCCACGTGCAGCTGCTAATCGCCGTGTTCCGCCTAGGAATGCAAGGATCGAACGTGTGGATGCGGAGCCAAGAACTCTTGGCCAAAGAATGGATCCAACGCAGCAACCACGCCGTTTAGGTGTGAACTTTGATGCTGATGATGTACAAGGGTTTAGCTTCAACCCTCAAGTTATTACTCTTGTTCGCCAAAATCAATTTGGCGGGACAAGCGCTGAATCTCCACACCAACACTTGCAAAACTTTGAGTGTATGATGGAGACAATGAGGCCGAAGAACACAACTACCAACAACTATAAGCTCAAGCCTTTCTTCTTCTCCTTGAAGGGGAAAGCATTGTCTTGGTATCAAGCTCTTCCTAGTGGGAAGCTAGACACGTGGGATGACCTTTCCGCGGAGTTCCTCACTAAGTTCTTTCCGCCATCCAAAACGGCGGAACTTAGAGGTAAGATTAATGCATTCTCCATGAGATCTAACGAAAGTTTGTTTCAATCTTGGGAAAGGTTTCAGGACTTGTTATTGGATTGCCCTCATCATGGCATATCCAAGCTTGCATTGCTAGAGATTTACTACAAGGGGCTAGATGTGGACACACAATTCAAGCTCCAATCCCTCTCATGTGGTACATTCATGGACATGAGAGAAGATGACGCTTGGGACTTCATTGAGAAACAAGCAAGGGTCATAGAGAAGTATTCCCACCGGAAAGTTGAAGGGAATCGTGTGGAGCAAGGAGCAAAGCTCACACATGAGGCTCAAAATCAGATTTTCTCCCTCAACAATGAGATCAAAGAGTTGAAGGAGGCTATCAAGACCAACTTTCCAAAGCAACAAGGAAAGGATGTTGGCTATTTGGGCAACAACAACAATGGCGGTGAGAACACAAACCGCAACAACAACAACAACCGGAACAACAACCGGAATAATTGGAATGGCAATAACAATAACCGGAACAACAATTGGAACAACAATTGGAACAACAATAGGGGTTCAAACAACAACAATTGGCGCTCCAATCAACAAAACTCCGGTAACTCTTATCCTTCCAATTCGAATTCACTAACTCCACCTTCCTCTTCCTCTACTCCTTTGAAAAGCCAGGGGCAAACATCTAATGGAGGAAACACTTCGGGGAAGGAGAAGCCCGATCCCATGTTGGAAACAATCTTGGGAAAGCTTCAAGGTTTGGAGAACCGCATCATTAAGGTTGATGATCAAATTTCTAAGGTTGATAAAGCCCAAAAGGTTTTAGAAAACCAAATGTTCAGCCATGCGGAGGAAGTTCCTAGGAATCAAGGGAAACTTCCAGGAAAGACGGAGGACAACCCTAAGGGAAGGGTGATGGCAATCACAACTAGGAGCGGAGTGACTACCACCGATCCGCAGCCTAAGTTTGTTGAAGTCCCCGTTGAGAAAGACAAAGAGAAGGGGAAGGAGAAGGAAGATGTCTACGTTCCTCCTCCGGCTTACAAACCTCCCCTACCATTCCCTCAATCTAGAGCGAGAGCGCGCCTAGATAAACAATTTGGTAAGTTTATAGAACTCATGAGCAAGCTGCATATTAATATACCCTTTATTGATGCCATTGTAGGTATGCCGGCTTATGGCAAGTTCTTAAAGGAGCTCCTCTCCAACAAGAGGAAGCTAGAAGATTTTGGAGAGGTTAAGATGAGTTCGGATTCTTCGGATCTCATCAAGACCATGAAGGAGAAAATTCCCCCAAAGCTAAAGGATCCGGGGTCGTTTTGCATTCCCATAGGAGTGGGAGATGTCACATACGATGCATTATGTGACTTAGGAGCAAGTGTGAGCATCATACCACTTGCATTATGTAGGAAGATCGGTTTAGGCGACCCTAAACCGGTGAAGATGACGTTGTACATGGCGGATCGATCCATCACTCGCCCCGTCGGTATTGTAGAAGACGTCCCAGTCAAGCTAGGTAAATTCTTTGTTCCCATTGATTTTGTTGTGCTTGACATTCCTGCAGATAGTCCGGTCCCGATCATACTCGGAAGACCGTTTCTTGCAACTTCCGGCTGCATAGTCGATTGCAAGAATGCTAGACTTGCTTTTGACATAGGAGAAGAGAAGGTAGAGTTCGTTCTTTCCACTCTAATGAAGTAGCCAATCTTTGATGAGGATATATACACTATCCAAGATGAAGAGGGGTTGTCTAGAGAGGAGGTAAGTGCGATTCTCTTCAAAGATCCTTTGCAAAAGGTTATTGCTATGAGTCTAACGAATGTAGGTGAAGAAGAGGAGTGCAATGAGGCAATTGAAGCTTTAGAAGCACAAGAAGAGGTGGGTGAAGTGGAATTTGAGAAGCTCCACGACGAGGCAGAAAACGTGAGAATCCACGGCCATACACTATATTCCACGGCCGTGGATCTCACCACCCAAAGCGTGGCTCACTCCAGAGGGTTACACGGTCGTGGAGAAGGCAGAACAACCGTAACCACTTTCCATGCCCTAAACCACGGCCGTGGAGGATGTATGGAAACCGTAATTTTGGCCGTGGAAGGGGATGATTGTGCCACTTCTTCAACTTCTTTTGATTCTTCTCCCACATCCTCTACACCCTTAGACACTTCTAAGGAGACATCGGATGCTCCTCAAGAGCCATTGGAAGCTCCGAAAGCAATGGAATTGAAACAACTTCCTACACATGTAAGGTACGATTTTCTAGGACCTAACTCTACTTATCCAGTCATTGTTAGTTCCGTTCTAACCATAGATGAACATAGTAAACTTATGGTTGTCCTTAGGAAACATAGGAAAGCTTTAGGTTATACAATAGAAGACTTAGTAGGAATCAAACCCTCCCTATGCATGCATAAAATATTAATGGAGGAAGACTTTAGGACTTTAAGACAACCTCAAAGGCGGTTGAATCCGACCATGAAGGAGGTTGTCAAGAAGGAAATTCTTAAACTTCTTGATGCAGGTATCATCTATCCTATCTCCGATAGTAAGTGGGTGAGTCCGGTTCAAGTAGTTCCAAAGAAGGGAGGAATGACAGTCATCACCAACAAGAATAACGAACTCATTCCTACCCGAACCGTAACGGGATGGCGGATGTGCATTGACTACCGCAAGCTTAACAACGCAACGAGGAAGGATCACTTCCCACTACCCTTCATCGATCAAATGCTTGAAAGGTTAGCACAACATTCACACTTCTGCTATCTTGACGGTTATAGTGGTTTCTTTCAGATTCCGATACATCCGGACGATCAGGAGAAGACCACATTCACGTGCCCATGGGGTACGTTCGCTTATAGGAGAATGCCGTTCGGGCTTTGCAACGCCCCAGCCACCTTTCAAAGGTGCATTATGGCCATCTTCTCCGAATACATAGAGGAAATCATGGAGATCTTCATGGACGACTTCTCCGTATACGGTTCCTCTTTTGAAAATTGCCTTTCTAACCTTGCTCTTGTTTTACAAAGATGTGAAGACACTAATCTAGTTCTTAATTGGGAGAAGTGTCAATTTATGGTAAAGGAAGGAATTGTATTAGGACACCTAATCTCTAGTAGAGGGATAGAGGTAGATAAGGTGAAAATAGAGACAATAGAGAAACTTCCTCCCCCAACTTCGGTGAAAGGGATAAGAAGTTTCCTAGGACATGTTGGATTTTATAGACGTTTCATTAAAGACTTCTCTAAAATATCAAAACCGCTCACTAATCTATTGATGAAGGATGCAGTTTTTGAGTTTTCGTAGGAATGTTTAGATGCGTTCAACACAATTCGGCAAGCTCTAATTTCAGCACCTATTATCCAACCTCCGGATTGGACTCTACCTTTTGAGGTTATGTGCGATGCTAGTGACGTAGCTATAGGAGTTGTTCTTGGACAACGAAAGGAAGGGCGAACCCATGCCATATACTATGCTAGCAAGACGCTAGATGAAGCGCAGCTCAACTACGCCACTACGGAAAAGGAATTTTTGGCCATTGTCTATGCTATTGACAAGTTTCGCTCTTATCTTGTAGGTGCAAATGTGATTGTCTACACGGATCATGCTACGATCCGGTACCTCCTTGAAAAGAAGGACGCGAAGCCAAAGCTAATTAGATGGATTCTTCTCCTACAAGAATTCGATCTAGAGATCCGCGATAAGAAAGGTTCGGAAAATTCTGTTGCGGATCATTTGAGTCGCCTAACACATCTAGAGGACGACCACTCACCTATAGATGACTCCTTCCCGGACGAACACCTACACATTATTGAGGAGTGCATCGATGTGATCTCCAAAAGTAACGAACCATGGTTTGCTGATTTTGTTAACTATTTGGTTTGCCAGGAGATACCACCCGGACTATCCTACGCACAAAGAAAGAAGTTCTTTAAGGATGTCCGGGAATACTTTTGGAATGAACCTCTCCTCTTCAAGAGAGGTCCAGATGGCATCATTCGGCGATGTGTGCCGGAAGATGAGATGCAAAGTGTCATCCGCCATTGTCATTCACTACCTTGTGGAGGACACGCTAGTTCGAACAAGACTAGCGCAAAGGTATTGCAATCTGGATTCTTTTGGCCTACTTTATTTAGAGATGTGCAATCCTTTGTTTCTTGCTGCGATGCTTGTCAAAGAATAGGTAATATCTCTAGGAAAAATGAGATTCCTCTTAATAACATCCAAGAGGTGGAGATTTTCGACGTTTGGGGAGTAGATTTTATGGGACCGTTTCCATCATCTTGTGGAAACCAATACATACTCTTGGCGGTGGATTACGTTTCTAGATGGGTGGAAGCGATTGCCTCTCCCACCAATGATGCCATGGTGGTGGTTAAGTTCTTTAACAAGACCATCTTCCCACGATTTGGGACACCAAGGACTATCATTAGTGATGGAGGTTCTCACTTCATTGCCCGGCGTTTTGAAGCTCTTCTAGCTAAGTATGGGGTTACTCACAAGATCGCCACCCCTTATCATCCACAAACAAGTGGACAAGTTGAGATCTCAAATCGGGAGATCAAAGGAATTCTAGAGAAGACGGTTTTAAGGACTAGGAAGGATTGGTCTTTGAAGCTTGATGACGCATTGTGGGCATACCGGACTGCGTACAAGACCCTCATAGGAACCACACCATACAACCTTGTGTATGGGAAGTCTGTTCACTTACCGGTGGAGTTGGAGCATAAGGCATTTTGGGCTATCAAATGGTTAAATTTCAGCATGAAGGAAGCGGGAGAGAAGCGTCTCTTAGACCTTAATGAGCTGGAAGAACTCTGCTTGAACGCTTATGAAAACGCCAAGATCTATAAGGAGAGAGCAAAGCGTTGGCATGATAAGCATATCATTCCAAAGGACTTCAAAGAAGGAGATCAAGTTCTCCTCTTCAATTCAAGGCTTCGTCTCTTTCCAGGTAAGCTTAAATCTCGTTGGACTGGACCTTTTCTAATTAAGCGTATTTTCCCCCATGGTGCAGTTGAAGTATGGGGTGAAGCGGGCGGAAGCTTTAAGGTGAACGGTCAACGACTCAAGAAGTATACGCCGGAACTCCAAGCTGAAGAGTTTGCGCCTACCGCACTCGAATAAGTGAGAGATTGGTCTAGCTATGGACCTTAAACAAAGCGCTTCTTGGGAGGCAACCCAAGGTATTGCATTTACGTTTATGTTTTCGATTCACAATTTAGCTTAGTTTAGACGTTTTTGTTTTGTTTTGCCTTCGATTCCTTCCGGTATGTTCGTGTTTTTGGATGTAGGAATGGTGAAAACGGAAAGAGGAAGAGTTATTTTGAAGAAAGGTGACGAAACTTGGACTTTGGAGCATTACAGAGAGTTCCACGGTCTAAACCACGGTCGTGACAGCTATAGTGACCATGATTTCCAAAAGCCATTGAAAAATCATCAAAACCACGGTTCCGTTCATTTCCACGGCCGTGGAAACCCCCGATAGACCGTGGTTTTCGAAAATTTTTCCGGCCACTATATAAACCACGTTCTTCACAAAAACTCACCAAAAACCCAATTCCACGACCCTCTCTCACCGATTCCACGCCCTTCACCTCAAATCTTCGTTCGTTAATCGTTTTCAACGATTCTTCGTTCCAAATTGAAGCAAATTTGACCACCAACGAGATCCAAGCAATGAATCGAGCGGCAATTCACCAAGGAACGCAGAATTCAGATTTTAAAATCCGAAACCTAGGTTTTTTCCGCTCTTCTCTATCTTTGTCAATTTGGGTTCGTTTTTGCTAGAAATTTTAGGAGAACTGATTGAAATTGGAAGGAATTAGACTAGGGCTGCCTGATTGCTGAATTTGAGTGCTGTTTGTGGATTTTTGAGAAAAGTCGAGACGAATCACGGTCTTTGTCAGTTCCACGGCCGTGGAAAATCAAGAACAGACCGTGGTTTTGAACAGTGATGGATTTTGTTAGGAGAGTTTCAGGGAGGATTAAGGAGAAGAAGAATGAGAAGGATAAGAACAAAAAGAGGAAGGGTAACCCCTCTTCCTCTTCATCCTCTAGAGCACCACCACCTTCCTCCACTTTACCTCCATCATCACCTTCATCACCCGCACCACCTAGCCCTAGAGTACCCACCATTCACGAGGATCATCTCGATGCACTCGAGAGGATCCATAAGAGGGCAGTTATCGGACCTAGGTATCTATGGTTGGAGGATCTAGTTCCTCTAAACATAGTAGATGACCTTACTTGGCTCTTGGATAGAGCCGGTCTTAGCGTCTTCTTGGCTATCCAAGAGGACGCTTATGAGGAGATAACGAGAGAGGTTGTGACGTCGTTTGAGCACAGCCATGTGGATAGGACCGTTTCTTTCCGTCTTATGGAAAGAAACTATGATTTTACCATCCGTGAGTTTGGAGCCTTCTTTGGGTTCCAAGAGACCTTCAATGGTCCTTTTCCTAGTGGCGTTTACGCCAAAGACTTTTGGGAGGAGGTTGCTATGATTTACACCAGCGAGGACCGCTGGCAACCTGCTGATACCAAGGCCAAGTTGATGTATCACTTGGCCTTGAAGATTGCTCACCGTGTTCTTTCGGAGTGTCTCTTCCCTAGGACAGAGACACCTCAAAAGATCAAGACGGATGAGCTCTTTCTGTTGTATTCTATGCTGTATGGGCGCCCTGCTGACTGCGCCACCCTCTTAGCTGCTACCATGAGCAAGCTTAAGAACAAGAGGGCGGGGAACATTGGATATGGTGGGATAGTTACCCACCTTGCTAGGATGTTGGGGGTTGATTTTTCTGCATGCACACGCATACCTGCTGTACCCCTAGGACTCTAGGCCTTCATGACTAGAGGCCTTATCTTCCCTACCCATAGAGGTCTGCCTTACGCAGCCATGCCTTGGGAGAGCAGGACGGGGAGGGGCATTGAGTGGCTCCCGGAGTACTCGATTATGGCTGGACGCCCTAATTGGAAGGCTACATTCGCAGCTATGCATGCGAACAGGATTGCAACTCCTCCGTATGTCCCACCACCGCCCGTAGTTGAGGAGGAGGAGATGAGGGATCTGTATGAGGGAGGAGGAGGAGAAGAGTAGGAGTTTGGCACGTTTCCGGATCAGCCGGATGCGGCCCCTGATGTGCCTAGACGTTCTCCACGTCTAGCCAGAGCTTCAGGTTCGTCCTCTCGCCGCGCCAGCGTGAGTGAGAGACCCACTTGGATGGATACACCTCCTACGTGGTACGGAGCTCCACCTCCATGGTCCTCACAGCAGCCACCAGCACCAGCATCAGCACCGTCCGACGCTCCAGGGTGGTATAGCCAGGCCCCGGGATGGTATGAGCAGATGCCAGATTGGGCCACCGGTCTTTCAAAGAGAGTGGGAGCATTGGAGATTCGGGCCGATGCTAGAGATGGATGCATGGACGACCTCGATCATATGATGAGAGACGTCTACCGCCAGCAGTTTGGACGGCACTACGACCCCAGCTTCTCTCCATTCCCGCCTCCACCAGCGCCGCAATGACGATGATGATGACCGACAGCTTTAGCCGCTCCACCGCCACTTTGTGAGTTTCTTTTTCTTTTCTTTCTTTTTCTTTCTTTTATTTGAACATTAGGGACAATGTTGTTCTAAGTATGGGGTGGGGTGTGACTAAAAGTTGTAATAACTCTTACTCACTTTGATTGCTTCTATTCGAGACTATCTTGCATGTTCATTATATTGTTGCATGTTTCATTATTGCATTGCATGAAAAAGAGTTTGAAAAACCCATAAAAATTGAGACATTTTGAAAAAATTTGTGCTTCTAAGGAATTGAGATGATTTCTATGATAATCGCTACTTTTGAATTGAGTTTGATGGCAATTGCATACTTAAACGAATAGTGAATTGAAAAGAAATTAAATGAGTTGATTATACCTCTTTTGCAAGTCTCATAATGTGATGAATGCTACCTAAATCATGTTGAGGAATTGAAGTTGAAATCACACTATAAGTTCTTATGCTTCTTGTTGAGATGATTAAGGCAATTCGATTCTTTCTTTCTTCTTTCTTTGATCATTTAACCCCTTATCGAAATATTGACCTCCTTTACCTATCCGGGAATTTGGAGGAGTTGATTGATATTGGCATGTATGATGTGGGAGGGCCATGAAAGCAATACTTTGCATTCAAAGGAATAGAAAGAAATTATAGGTTTGGGGAAGTCAATCATGATGATAAGTAACTCGGCACCATTCACATAGCCGGGTGTTTGTGTCTTGCCAAAATCGGATTGAGCGATATTCCTAGCGGATTATGGTATGTGCGCTAAGGGTTTGAGGCATCTCATAAAAATTGAGAAACGCCAATCTCCTAGGCTTCGGTTTTTGTGCACCTCTATCCATAACTCCAAAAGTAAAGTTGAAAAATGAAAAGAAGAGAGAGAAGCTCTAAGTTGAAGGTGTTGTGGAAACCGCAAGAGAAGAAGAAAAGAGTACTTGTCCACTTTCCCGGATTCATGCACCACATTCCTTAAAGTTTCCTTCCCTTTCCACATTCTAGACCTTTTTCTTTGAAAGTCCTTAAGATCAAGAGAATGTTATATGACTTGGTGATCTAAATTGAAGTTTCTTATGGTTGATTTTGATAATGTTTAAGGGTTATGATGTTTGTATGGAAGTTTAATTGATTCATGAGTTTTCTTTCCTCTTTACTCTTTGATTAAGTGTATGAAAGTCTTATAAACGATTGAAACAAGATTTGAGAATGATCTATTAATTAGAAGGCACATTCATCTAAAAAGAAGTATTGCTTTGAGAAGGTACACATATTTCATCCTAACTCTTGTTTTAAAACTTTTGAAAGACCTTGCTTAGGGACAAGCAAGTGGCAAGTATGGGGTTATTTGTTAGCATGAAATATTGTGATATTTTAGGCACGTTTTCTAAGTGTATTTGATTCATATTGATAGTCATTGATTGAGGATTGATGCATTTGTGAGCTAGTTTATCTATAATGTCGATATAGAGATCTACACAAGCTTTATGTTGATTATAGGTGATTGAGAGCTATTTCCGAACGGAATTGAGCAAGGATGGAGTTGATTGAACTTGTCCATGGATTGAGACATTTCTAGGAGCTAAGGGAGTGCCAACTTGAGGAATGCACGAAGCTAAGGAAGAATCACGGTCTTGCCCTAAACCACGCTCTAAAATACGGCCGTACCACTTTCCACGTTCAAGTCCACGGCCGTGGAACCTTGGCTAGGGAAGCGTGGTTCATTCCAGTAACTTCTACGGCTGTGGAGAAGATAGTTCAAACCGTGTTGATTTCCACGCTCTAAATTACGGCCGTGGAACCCTTCCACGACCGTGATCTTGGCGATCTTTTTCGCCATACTTTAAGCTACGATCTCCTACGCAATTGGGCCGGGCCGATATCTTATCTTACACTATAATAGGACGGACAAAGAGAGATTCCGTCACCTCGCTTTAGACCTAATTTTACGCATACGCTTGCATTTGGAATTGCCCTAATTTCGCATTTGGCGGAGATTTAGTTGAGAGATTTTGGCGCATTGCTATTGTGATTTCCGGATTGACGGAAAGTGGTACGGCCAATTCCATGCTTCCTGGGTTCTTCCTTAAGCTCCTGAATGTAGCTCCAATGACTCCTTCACTCCTTTATCTCCATTTTGATGCAAAACGTGCCATTTTACCTACAATTACAATGAAACTTGGTGTAGACCTCGATTCCCGCAAAGGTAGATGAAATGACAATATAATCACAAAATATACATTCAAACATGCAGATTATTTGAAGATATAACGTCTAAACAAGTCCCAAAATATAGACTATAATACATGCTATCAAAATACCCCATACTTGTCCCTTGCTTGTCCCCAAGCAAGTTCCAAATCTTAAGTACAAGATAGAATGAATTATAAGTCATAAAGATCAATGAAAAGTATTTCAAAATATTTTTGGTGGTGTGCTCCACTCATAGATCACTCTAAGAGAATGCTACATGAAATTTTAAAATAAAAACATGATCAAAAATATTTTATAAATATAAGAAAATTGTTCATCTTTGCATAAAATCATAGAATGCATAATAAATCATAATTATCAAAATTAATCATGTATAATCCAGTTTAAACCACCAAGTCAAACAACAAGCTCGAGGTCTCAAGGGCTTTTCAAGAGAAGGTCAAGAAACGTGTGAGGGTGGGATGTATATAAGGAATGTGGTGCTAGAATCCGGGAAAAGGATCTTTACTTCAGTTGCTTTGAACTTCAATATCTTCCACCAATAAGCTTTGCTTATTTTAATTTTTTTACTTTTTGGGATGCATGGACAGAGGTGCACAATAACCGAAGCCTGGGAGATCAGTAATCATCAATTTCTCGAGATGACTGATACCCTTGATGCACATACCATGACCCGTTAGGAATATCGCTCAATCCGACTTTGGCAAGACACAAACACCCGCCTATGTGAATGGTGCCGAGTTACTCATCATGATGATTGACTTCCCCAAACCTATTTGTTTCTTTCTAACTTTCAGCCAACATTTCAACTTTTCTTTCACTTGCTTTTCACTTGCTTGCTTCCAAATTCCTGGATAGGTAAACAGGGGCAAATATATATATGAAGGGCTAAGCATGATCAAGAAGAAGAAGAGAAGAGAATGAATTGCCTTAATTATCCCAGGAAGAAAGTGATAGAGCTCATCATGTGGTGTCAACCTTCAAATTCAACATAATTTTGATAAAAACAAAGTATTAAACACGCCACAAATTTCAAACAAAGCATTTTGCATCTTAACCATATCATAAAACCTTTCAAACATATAAAGGTTTCAAAACATGTTTGCAAACAAAATCTTCACTGAGGTCATATCCAAATAAGAAGCACAAAATTGTTTCGAAAACTATCTCAGTTAAATCACCTCGGTCGAGATGTTCTAAGTCAACCGAGGTACTGTACTTCGATTGTTCAAAATCACTTCGGTCGAGGTCATAAAATTTTTTTTCTTAACCAGTTTTTGAGGTTTTTCTCATTCAAATAACCTGTATGCATGCATGTAGTCTCAGATAAACACATAGAGCAAGATAAAACAATAATATCCGGTAAAGTCATCTAAGTATACACATAAGTCATATAAATACATCCAAATACCCCATACTTGGGACACATTGTCCCAATGTGTCAAAATAAGTCTAGGAATAAAAGTACTCACCGGACATAAGCTGAGCTGCATAATAAATAAATAAAAAAAATCCCTGCAAGCTCAAGTCCTGATCTGCTGGTGGTGGTAGTGGGTATGGCACGTACGGATATTGGGATGGATCAAAAGGGTAGCCCATAATGTGTTGGAAGTGTATCTCCAACATCCGGCGCTGGTAGTGCTATCTCTCCCTCATCTCCAACATATCTAATGATAAAGCGGCATAAGACTTGATCATCTGATCCGTCAGCTCGTCTATCCATATGTGAGCTACGGGATCCCGCTGTCTGCGGACTCTGCACCTAGCAGGACATGATGGTGGTGCAGCTGCCTCCTCCTCAGTCTCCTCGTTGTCCAGATCGACGACTGGTATGCTCGGACCGGCTGTGTTTGTCCTTGTATCCATGGCAGCACCATCGTCCTCCTCATCCTCCTCAGCCTCCTCCTGTGCTTGTGCTGCTGCATCTCTAGCATCCTCAATGTACGGAGTCCATGCAGTGGACCAGTATTGAGGGTCGTAGACCGAAAACTGGGATGACCACCTAATACCCTGAGGGGCAGTCTGATCCCAAGGCATTGCCACATATGGCGTAGTAAGTCCACGAGGAACCAAAATCCTCCTAGTGATCATCTCCTGCAGCCCTAGCGGCTTGGCAGCCGCCACTAGTGTACATGCACTCAGATTCAGCCCCATCACTGTAGCTATATGGGTCACTAAGCCGCCGTAACAGATGTCTCCTCTCCCCTTTGCCTTGATCCGGTGCAGATCCTCAGCTAGCAAGGCACCGAAATCAGGCACACCCCCAGTCACCATGCAAAATAAACTCAAAAGCTCCCCTTGTCTAACCTTCTGGGGCGTCTCAGTACGCGCCAGAAGTGTCTCGCTAAATATCCTGTGGGCGAGTCTAAAACCGAGGTGGAAGATGATCTGCTCCTTGGAGTCTCCAGGTCTCCACCTATTAGCATGCTCAACTACATGAGCTATCTGTCCCCAAAACTGTCGAGCTACAGCTCGAGAAGGGAAATCAGTAACTGTTGGGGTCGGGAAGCCGAAGACCTCTCTCCACTGGTCCATCGGTACTAGATAATTCCGGCTCAATAACCGGTACTTGATGGCCTACTCTATAGGCAGGTGAGTCGTAGAGCTCACAAACTCCAGTGTAGGCTCGAGGTAGGCTGGAGCTCTGATCTTCATAAACTACTCCAGCCCTACCATCGAGACCATCCGTCTCAAATCCTTTGCAACATATAAGCAATCAAAAGTGGAGATGTCCAAAAGCCGTGGCGCAACCACAAGGCGCGTATAGATGCGGTCGTAGTCGGCCTGGTGACGCTCGTGGATCACCGGTATAGAAGGCCGAGAAGAAGAAGGAGAAGGGGAAGATCCATCCCTCAGGACAAGCTGTTTATCAGATCTAGAACTCATTTTCTTTCTCTGTGTCAGATCACCTCGGTTTCCTTGACAATTTTCAAGAATCACCTCGGCCAAGGCGCAGGTCGACTGGACCGAGGTGCGAAGCTGTTCGATTTCAACTCTCTGGAATTCAGTTCTTTTCCCCCAATATCACTACCAATTGTTCCTATGGGGTACTTAAGCCTTATCCAACAAAAATAATTGGCAACCAAAGCCAATTTCTTCCAAAATCAGTAAAAGACGAGAAGTTAGGGTTTTTGATTTTGTTACCCCAGATTTGGTCGATTCGAGGCGTTTTTGTTGCAGTTTCTTGCTTGCAATCCTTTCCTCTCAGAACCAAAGCAAAAATCGTCAAAAACAAGTGAGAATCGAAGAAGCAAGGTAAGATCAGGGCCGCGGTCGAGAAGGTGAGGGAGGGAAGAGAGAGAAACCGTTCCCCCTTTTATACCCCTCACTGAATCTGCTGTCACCTCGGTCGAGGTGGTCCCGACTGGACCGAGGTGTCTGGACCGAGGTGAGTCTTCTGTAAGCCCTAATCGCCTCGGTTGCTCAAGAATCATCTCGGTCGAGGTGCTGTGACAGCAACCGAGATGTGTCTCAGTCAAATTCCGTCTTCTCAATTTCTCGAACTTTTGTCCTTCTTGTGTAGCTCCTGAGTTGTAATCCTTCATTAGAAAGTACCTGTTTTCTGTCTAGGATGCCAAAAACAAAGCAAAGCAAAGCAAAAGCAAACTATCTAGAACTAGACTAGAAAAGGGAAAAGAAAGCAATACCTTGGGTTGCCTCCCAAGAAGCGCTTGGTTTAAGGTCGCTAGATGGACCGTACGGCATCTTTAAACAAGGTATAGTGGTGCAATCTCCTCAACTTGGACCTCCGGTTTGTATTTCTTAAGTCTATGACCATTGACTTCGAAGCTTCCACTTGTTTCTCCCCAGATCTCGACTGCACCATAAGGGAAAAGATGTTTCACAACGTAAGGTCCTGTCCATCTAGATTTTAACTTACCTAGAAAGAGGCGAAGGCGGGAGTTGAAGAGCAGAACTGAGTCTCCTTCTTTGAACTCCTTAGCAATGATATGCTTGTCATGCCATTTCTTTGTCCTTTCCTTGTAGATCTTGGCATTTTCGTAGGCGTTCAAACGCAGCTCCTCCAACTCATTGATGTCCAATACCCGCTTCTCACCGGCTTCCTTGATATCGAAATTCAACCATTTGATTGCCCACTACGCTTTATGTTCTAGCTCAACGGGCAAATGGCAAGACTTCCCATATACCAGATTATAAAGGGTGGTACCTATGGGAGTCTTGAATGCGTTTCTATAGGCCCAAAGAGCGTTGTCCAACTTCACGGACCAATCCTTCCTCGTCCTACATACGGTTTTATCCAAGATTGCTTAGATTTCTCTATTCGAGATCTCGACGTGTCCACTAGTTTGAGGGTGATAAGGGGTTGCTACCTTGTGGGTTACCACATACTTCGATAGAATTGCTTTAAACTTCCGGTTGATGAAATGTGTCGCTCCATCGCTGATGATGATGTGTGGAGTCCTAAAACGTGGAAAGTAGTTCTATTTAAGAACTTCACAACCACCATGGCGTCATTAGTGGGAGAGGCAATGGCTTCCACCCATCTAGAGACGTAGTCGACAGCTAGGAGAATGTAGAGGTTTCCTCCGGATGACGGGAAAGATCTCATGAAATCAACTCCCCATACATCAAAGATCTCAACCTCCTGTATGTTATTGAGTGGCATCTCGTTCCTCCTAGATAAGTTCCCTGTTCTTTGGCATGCATCACAAGAAACAACAAACGTTTGCACATCTTTAAATAATGTAGGCCAAAAGAAACCAGAACGTAATACCATGGCGCACGTTTTGTGAGCGCTAGCGTGCCCTCCACAAGGAAGCGAGTGGCAATGCCGTATGACACTAGTAACTTCATCTTCTGGAATGCATCTTCGAAGCATCCTGTCCGGACCTCTCTTAAATAGTAGAGGTTCATCCCAATAGTAATGGCGTACATCTTTAAAGAATTTCTTCCTTTGAGCGTACGTCAATACGGGTGGTATTTCCTGGCAAACAAGATAATTAACAATGTCAGCATACCAAGGCTCTTTATTATTAGAACTTTGGTGGAGAAAGTGTTCCACCAACTGTGGATGAATTTCAAAATAGGGAGTAAGAAGTTTGTTATTTTCAGTTCACATCATCTCGCTTGCGACCTCGGTCGAGGTCCAGAGAGGGTGACCGAGATGTTCTTCAGTCAAGAACACCTCGCTTGGTCTAGAAAGTGCCTCGGTCGAGGTACTGCAGGACCGAAACTGGATATTCTCTTCTCCTGGATTAGTTTTTCAATCTTAGCTCTTGGATCTTCTTCCAATGCCTTTAAGCTCCTTATATCTGCATCACAAGAAGCATCTATACCTTCCTCCATTAAGCTAAAACTAATAACTTTCTCAAGTGGATCATCAATAAGGATAGAGCTCACCAATTCTCTTGATTCTTCTTCATCATAGATGTTGAAGATATCATCTCCCAGAGGCTCTCCTTTCATTGCCGCAAGCAATACAAACTCAACTTGATCGCCGCCAATGTTGAATTGTAACTTGGTGTTCTTACAATCCACAATGCAACCCGAAGTTGCTAGAAATGGTCTCCCGAGAATGATAGGAACGGGATAATCTACAGGAATGTCAAGTACAACAAAGTCTATAGGTAAATAGAAGTTACCTAACTTCACCGGAACGTCTTCCAAAATTCCCACGGGATGGGTAATGGAGCGGTCTGCCATGTACAACCGTATCTTCACCGGCTTGGGCTCTCCAAGTCCGATCTTCACACATAGCTCCAGCGGGATGATGCTCACGGTGGCTCCTAGATCACACAACGCCTCACACGTGACATCCCCAACTTGAATGGCAATGCAAAATGAGCTGGGATCTCTCAACTTGGGTGGCATCTTCTCCTACATGATTTGAATGAGCTCCGAGGATTTAGATGTCATCCTTACCTCACCAGAGTCTTCCAACTTCCTCTTCCTTGAGAGAATTTCTTTCAAGAACTTCCCATAAGCGGGCATCCCTAGAATAACATCAAGGAAAGGCATATTAATATGTAGTTTATTCATCAAGTCAAGGAACTTACCAAAATGCTTGTCTAGATGTGCTCTGGCCCTTGACTGAGGGAATGAAAGTGGTGGTTTATATGCAAGAGGTGGGACATAAAATTCAGTTTTGTCCGACACTCTCCGAGGCTCCACCTCGGTTAGTACCTCGGCCGAAGTGTTCTTCGTCTGTACCTGGACCGAGGTGTTCTTCACTGGCATCGACCGAGGCACTGGATTTGCAGTTTTCAGTCCACTTCTCGTCGTTATTGCCATGATCTGTCCTTTAGGGTTGCTCTCTGTCCTTGCTCGAAGCTTCCCTGGATCTCTTGGCGCTCCATTCGCCTTATTAAAGAATTGTTGTTCTAAGGCTTTTTGTGCATTCGAAAATGAAGTCATGGACGTCTCCATAGCATTGAGCTTGATCATGATAGCCTCTAGCACTGCATCTTTCTTTTCTGGCTGGGACGAGCTTGATCCAGGCTCGTGAGTCTTCAATGGAGTGGAAGAAGAAGAAGAGAGGAAATGATTAGAAGAGTTGTTTCAATTGGAGTTTGAGTAAGAGTTACCCGAATTTTGATTGTTTGGCCTCCAATTATTGCTGTTGGATCCCCTATTGTTGTTGTAGTTGTTGTTCCAGGAACCGTTGTTGTTGTTGTTCCAGTAACCATTGTTATTCCTTGAGCCTTGATATCCTTCCTCTTCTTTCTTGGTGTGAGCAACCAAAAGTTCCTTCAATTGCTTCACATCATTCTTGAGGGAGGTGAGTTGATTATCATTTGATGGAGTTTCTTGGAAATTAACTCTCTTAACTCCATTTTCAGCTCCTTGGTGTGAGTACTTCTCCATGTGCAAAGCTTGTTTTTCAATGAATTCCCAAGCTTCATCAATCGGCATGTCCATCCAATCCCTTGGGTAGCTTTATCCAATCCCTTGAAGTAAATCTCCAACAACTTTATCTTTGGAATCGCATGATGTGGGCAATCCAAAAGAACATGTTTAAATCTCTCCCATGACTTGGACAAACTCTCCTTTTCCTTAATGATGAATGCGTTGATCTTCCCTCTCATTTCCGCAGTTTTGGAGGGGGTAAAGAATTTCGTCAAAAACTCCGTCGTCATCTCCTCCCAAGTGTTGATCTTTCCGGGAGGAAGAGATTGGTACCAAGTAAGCGCCTTGTCCTTCAAAGAAAAGTAAAAAGGCCTTAACTTGGAATTATTATTTTCCACTCTTGAAGGTTTCCAGGTCTCCATCAAGATCTCATAGTTTTGTAGATGTTGATGTGGAGACTCCCTTTCTAGACCTCCGAACTGGCATTGGCGGATCATGGAATGAACTTCCGGTCGAAGTTCATAATCATGCTCCGCTGGATCTCCTAGGTTGACTCCTGGACGCCTCACTTGCTGGTTTGGGTCCATCCTCTGCCCTAGGGTCTGTGGAATACGTGCAAAAAGAACATCTCGGACTGGCATCCGAGGTGGAAGTATCTCAGCCGCGGCAACTGGAGCGGGGTCGCCTCGGTCGAGGGTCTAGTCGATGCAGAATCTGAGCTCGTAACTCTGCCATATCTGCTTCAATCGCTGCAGCTCGGGTGCGATTTTCCTCCTTTTCGCGCTGCAGTTCTTCCCTATTGAGGCGCAACTGTTTCATTGCCTCCTTCAATTCGGCCCCAAGATCGTGATTATCTTAGTTGGCCATTTTCGCTTCTTTCAAGCGTCTCTTATATGTCTTTTCTGGTTCGGGATCGTAAGGAACGGTTTCCTTCCCAGCATGGGTTCTTCGCATAAACCTGAGAAAAAGAACCTGCGAAATTCACTCAAGTAGAGTGGTTAGTAGTAACAGGAGCAATAGCCCCGAAAGACAACCGCAACCGGTTCGGTCTAGACCAAGTCCCCGGCAACGGGGCCAAAAACTTGTTCGCTCCAAATGGTTTGTGCTAGCTTCAAATTTATAACCTAAGAAGTATGCTTAAAACAAGGATGCGAACCCGCAGTGTACGGGTCAATTGTAGTAAAAAGCAAGAATTGCAGGGGTCAATCCCAGAGACTTAGGTGAAACAAAGCAAGTATAGGTTGTCAATATTGCAACTTACCACAAAAGCAATTAAAGCAATCAAAGACGATAATAAGGTCAATTAAAGGAAATATCAAATTCTAGCGATTAAAGCATCCAGTTGTGGTTCCAACTCAAGATCTCAAGATAAGCGGACAAAGGTGAGATTTTGCAAAGGGAAGGTGTTACTAAAGTGGAATAGATAACCGGGTAAGTCTCAAGGTACTAAGGAAAGGAATTATAATCTCAAACCAACACTCCAACTAAGGGAATAGAATCAACCTTTACCGGTTAAGTCTTAGGCTAACTTACAAAGATGGGATGAAGGCACACTCAAACCCCAATAAAGAATAAACCTATATTACCTACACTTATGATCTTGGGTAAACAAACAAAGGAATCACCGGGTAAGTCTCATCCTAGGCTTGCATTGAACCAGGAAAGGTATAATAAGGATAGGATTTGGCAAACTTAAACTCTTAACTCAGAATAGGCACAGGAAAGGTCACCTCGGTCAGTCAAGTTCCACCCCGGCCGAGATGTTCATCGTCTGAACGAGATGTTCTAAGGTTAAGGATAAAGACTCGAGCTTTGAGGGTCCTACTGGATTTAAGATTATTCTATCATTGTTTTTCCCACAACCTTCAGCCAATCACCCTAGAATCGCACAAGGAAATAAGCCACTCCTCATCATGAAAGCAATAATCAAATAAAAGGGAAGAGAATGAATATTTGAACATAAAAACCTTAAGAACAAGGCTTCAATAACTGAATCAAATAAACAAATCAGCATTCCTTAGAATCACAAATCAATTAAAGACAACAACCCAAAGGGAATCTAAGAAAGTCTTACAAATCCCCTTAAAAGCTATATCCGAACTATCAATCCTTCCTTGATTGATCTTCAATCATACTTCCTTCCTTCAAAACTCCGGAAAAATCCCTTAATTGTTGGATGCTCTCAGCCTTCTAAGCATGCCTTTTCTTGTGAAAAATCCAACCCTTTATATAGGAGAATTATCTTCCAAAGATAAAATATCTTGAAAAGATAATTTCCTAATAAAATATATACATATCTCATAAACAGATCTCCAAAATATATGATCTTCCTTCCAGAAATCCAGCCCAAAAATATAAGATCTCTCCTTCCAAAAATAAAAGATCTCAGCCAAATAAAATATATCTTGCCGCGTCCAGGGTGTTCGCCTCGGTCGGGGCGCTCCTCAAGATCACCTTGGTCGAGGTGATATTGTAGCTGACAGAGGTGACTCCGAACTGAATGTGAAAACTCTCAAATCTGGTCCAAAATAAATCTTTAATCCAATTCCATGCTTCCTGGGTTCTTCCTTAAGCTCCTGAATGAAGCTCCAATGACTCCTTCGCTCCTTTAGCTCCATTTTGATGCAAAACGTGCCATTTGACCTACGATTACAACCAAACTTGGTGTAGACCTCGATTACCGAAAAGGTAGATGAAATGACAATATAATCACATAATATACATTCAAACATGCAGATTATTTGAAGATAAAACGTCTAAACAAGTCCCAAAATATAGACTATAATATATGCTATCAGTTAATCCGGGCGGTATTTCCTGACAAACAAGGTAATTAACAATATCAGCATACCAAGGCTCTTTACCATCAGAAGCTTGGTGGAGCCAGTGCTCCACCAACTGTTAATGATTATCAGAAAAAGGTTTAGGAAGTTTGTTGTCCTCAGTTGACAACATCTCACTTGTTGTCTCGGTCGGTGTCCGAGGTGGGTGACCGAGATGTTCTTCAGATGAGAACACCTCGCTCGGTCCAGAAAGTGCCTCGGTCGAGGTACTAGAACTGGGACCAAAACTTGATTTTCTCCTCTCCTGGATTAGTTTCTCAATTTTAGCTCCTGGATCTGCTTCCAGTGCCTTTAAGCTCCGTATATCTGCATCACAAGAGGCATCTATACTTTCCTCCCTTAAACTAAAACTAAGAACTCTTTCAAGAGGGTCATTAATAAGGATAGAGCTCACCAATTCTCTTGATTCTTCTTCATCATAGATGTTGAAGATGTCATCTTCCAGCGGCTCTCCTTTCATTGTAGCAAGCAATGCAAATTGCACTTGATCTCCACCAATGTTGAATTTCAACTTGGCTTTCTTACAATCCACATTGCAGCCCGAAGTTCCTATAAATGGCCTCCCGAGAATGATAGGAACGGGATAATCTGCGGGTATGTCAAGTACAACAAAGTCTATAGGTAAATAGAAGTTACCTAACTTGACGGGAACGTCTGCCAAAATGCCCACGGGATGGGTAATGGATCGATCCGCCATGTACAACCTTATCTTCACCGGCTTGGGCTCTTCAACTCCGATTCTCTTGCATAGCTCCAGCGGGATGATGCTCACGATGGCTCCTAGATCACAAAACGCCTCACAAGTTACATCCCTAACTTGAATCTCTCCCATGACTTGGACAAACTCTCCTTTTCCTTCCCGATGAATGCATTTCTCAGTTTTGGAAATGCTGATGCGGAGACTCCTTATAACGTGATTTATGACGTTAGTTTAGGCATTCAATTAGATAGTTTTTCCCGTTATTCATGCATGGTTTGGCATTAGTTCATGACGGTTACGCTTAATTCATGCATATTTCTAGAAAAGTCGTCTTCACGAGGTTTTGTTGGTTTTGTAGGTATTTTGGGGATCGTTTGGACATTAATGAATACATTCGAGGGTCAAGCCTCACGGTGGTACATATCCAAGGCTTTGAAGGAACATAATTGGAGCAATGAAGGACACAAGGACCCTTATTGGTACAAGCAATGGACCAACTCATGGCTAGACGATCATAACAAGCCCTTGTTGAAGAAAATCGACCTAACACTCAAGAAAATCGGAAGATTTTTCTGTCTGGGTCGATTTTTTGGCTTTTGACAGCTTGTGCTACGTGTCCCACGATCTCTTTGCCTGGCCCTTGCTCTTGAAGGAGAATATACGTGGTCCTGCAGGCTGTGGCAAAAGGACACCTCCCACATTCTCTCACACACACCTCATTCCATTGGAGGATAGACTTGGAGAAGAAGAAAAACTCTCTCATTTTGGGGAAGAAGAAGAACATCAAAACTTAGAGTGATAGTGAGTTTTTGAGTGATTTTTAGAGTCTTTGGTTGAAGAACTTTTGGAAGCATTGTTAGAGACGTTTTCGAACTTCTTTTGAAGGGTTGTATGTCTTGCTTGAACTTATATTCAGCTGAGATTTCTTGTTTTCACTTGCTTATCCTTCATCATCTAGTTGTGAAAACCATGTCTGCTTGTGTGATGATTTTAGATCTTGAAATGCATGTTATTGGCTAGCTTATTGTGATTCTGGAGTGATGGATTGATGGTTATGGCTTGGGTGATGATAGAACAGATTTGTATGTTAGTTTAGGATGATTTGTATGACAAAACCTAACCTAGAAGGAAAAATCGACTTGTTCATAGTTTTGATCGTCCGATTTTCTTATGATCCACCCGATTTTTCTCTCTGTTGTTCTTTGATAGATGAATCCGTATGTTAGGGTGTTAGGTTGTTGAAATCCTAGTGTTTGTTAAGCATAATATAGCTTCGGGTGACCTAATGCTAGCAAACTAAGTGAGGAAAGAGACTTACCCGGTGATTTCCGATCTTAAATACCTAAGATGATGGACTGTAGGTAGTAGTGAGCCTCATAAGCCGCTACTGGACTGAGTGTGCTAGGATTGTTGCTTGAGACTTTCCTTTTCCGAGACTTACCCGGTAAGGAGAGGTTTGCCCCTTAAGTAGAGTCCGGTTTGTGTACAATTCCTAACTTTAACCCCTTGAGACCTACCCGGTAATAGGAGTTTGGTGCGGGATTAGTGAAGCATGAGACTTACCCAGTAATTGTTCCATTAGAGAAACACCCTTTCCCAACACCGCAGCTTTGTCCTTAGAATCTTTAGAAGCTCGAGTCCAATGCCATAACCGGAAATCTTGACCTCTAGAATACACTTTTCTCTCTTTGATCACATATATTGTGTTTGTGTTTCTTGTTTGTTTTTCTAGCTTGAGCTGTTAGTTTTATTTATAACATTGCATGATTTCTGAACTTTGCTTGATCACCACAAAAACCCAACAAAAAATATCATGATTTTCATTTCTTTATTTCTTTCTCTTTTCTCAGACTAGATTCACACTATCTATGATCACTTGTTTGATTTGATTTCACCTTAGTCTTCGTATTCGACCTCAGAATACTATGCTTGCTACAAAACGACCCATACACTGTGGGTTCGCTAGGAGATATGAAATTATATTGAGTTATAAATTGTAAGACTTTTGTGCTATACATTTCTAGTGTAACAAGTTTTTGGCGCCGTTGCTGGGGACTAGGCCTAGATTGAATCATTTTGTGTGATTGTTTATAGTTTAGGTCTTTCTTGTTCCTTTTGTTCTTGTTTGGTTTGTGTCTTTGAATTTTCAGGACATCTCTCACTCTTTAGGTGCATGCGAAGATCTCGTGGCAAGGATTTAGCTCCATTCGTTCCCGAACCGGAGAAAACCCTTAAAACTAGATCTAAGAGCATTAAGATGAAGAAGGAGATGGCCGGAAGAGATCTTCAAGCTGAGTTGAATGAGGCTTTAGAGCAACTTAGGCTAAGGGATGAATCCTTGGAGAATGAGAGGAGACTTGCCAATGAGAGACAAGAAGCAACTAGGATGGAAATTAAAGAGATTAGGCAAGCTCTTGTGCAAATGGAGCTTAATCGTCAACAACCTTCACCACCACCACCACCGCAGCCGGCGGTTAATGTTCGGTTCGAACCGATCATCATTGAGGAGCCACAAACGCTAGGGCAAAGTATGGATCCAGCCCAAAGAGTGCACCGTCCGGGTGTAAACTTAGGAGATCGCGTAGCCCATGACTATGAGCTCCGCCATCAAGTGGTACAAATGATCCGGCACAATCAATTTGGAAGGATGGAAGGAGAGTCTCCTCATCAACAGTTGATGAATTATGAGATCTTGATGGAGACTCTAAGGCCACCTAGATTGGAGAGCAACAACCATAAGCTTAGGGCTTTTTCCTTCTCACTTAAGGATAAGGCCCTTGGCTTGGTATCAATCCATTCCACAAGGACGTGTGGGTACTTGGGAGGAGATGACAGCCGAGTTCTTGACAAAGTTCTTCCCACCTTCAAAGACAACCGAGCTAAGAGGGAAGATCAATGCCTTCATGATGAAGGATAGAGAGAGCCTATTCAAATCTTGGGAGAGGTTCAAAGACCTCCTCCAAGATTGTCCACATCATGGGATATCGAAGATAGAGCTATTGGAGATGTATTTCAAGGGTCTTGATGAGGATAGTCAATTCAAGCTCCAATCACTTTCTAGAGGAACATTCATGGAGAAGAATGTGGATGAGGCTTGGGAGTTTGTAGAGAAGCAAGCCTTGGTGATAGAGAAGTACTCCCATAGGAAAAGTGATGGGAGGAAACCGGGAATATATGAAGTGAGTGATGTCACCATGAGCAACTACAAACTTGATGCAATCGACAATGAGCTTAAGTCTTTGAGGGAGTTGTGTGCCACAACTTTAAAGAATCAAGCAAGTCCTCAAGTGCAAGTGCAAGCCAATTTGGCTTCCAAAGAGGAGGATGTTAACTACATGGGAAGGGGTAACTTCAACAATTATCAAGGCCCAAGGAACTTCAACAACAACAACAACCGGCAATACAACAATTACCGGCCTAATCACCACCATCCCGGGTTCTCCTATTCTAACCCGGATGCTGCCTTGAACCCTCCCGCTTCCACAAGCACAGCCCCACCACCTAAGGCTTCACAAGAGCCTCCACCCGGTTTTGCTCAACCTCCAAAGGATAGAACTAAAATGATGTTTGAACAATTTCTTGGAAGCTTGATTGGACTTGATAGCACGGTGACATCCATTTCCAAGGTTCAAAAGGTGCTAGAAGCACAAGTGTTCCAAAAGGCGGGTGAAGCACAAAGGGATCCGGGAAAGCTTCCTGGAAGGACCAAGGACAACCCAAGAGGCCAAGTGTTGGCCATTACCACAAGGAGTGGGCTGAGCATGAAAGATCCCTTACCCAAGGAGAATGACAAGGGAAAGCAAGTAGTAGTGGAGGAAGAACCATTGCAAGAAGAAGGATGCAAGAGCAAAGATGATGAGCCAACATATGTGGCACCTCCTCCATACAAGCCACCACTACCATTCCCTCAATCACGAACAAGAGCTCGTTTGGATAAACATTTCGGTAAATTCCTTGAACTCATGTCTAAATTACATATTAACATTCCATTCATGGATGCAATTCTAGGAATGCCGGCCTATGGAAAATTTTTGAAAGAGATACTCTCCAACAAAAGGAAGTTGGAAGAGTATGGAGAAGTTAGAAAGACAAAGAGGTCTTCCGAGTTGATTCAAATCATGAAGGAGGAGATGTCTCCTAAGCTGCGAGATCCGGGCTCTTTTTGTGTGCCAAATGGAGTAGGGGAAGTCCAATATGAGATCTTTTGTGACTTTGGTGCTAGTGTAAGCATAATCCCGCTTGCACTTTGCAAAAAGGTTGGGCTAGGAGAACCAAAACCGGTCAAGATGACCCTCTACATGGCGGACCGATCTATTACTCACCCCGTGGGAATCCTAGAAGACATACCGGTTCAGCTTGCAAAGTTCTATGTGTCAATCGATTTCGTTGTTTTGGATATCCCGGCGGACTACCCAATTCCTATAATTTTGGAAAGACCTTTCTTAGCCACCTCGGGATGCTTGGTGGACTGTAAAAATGCAACCCTCTTATTCAATATTGGAGAGGAGAACATCAGGTTTAATTTATCCACAATGGTAAAGGGGCCAGTCCTATGTGAAGATGTCTTCAACATTGTTGAGGAAGAGTAGTCTAGAGAAGTTGTGAGCTCGATCTTGATCAAGGATCCACTTGAGAAGGTTCTTAGCTTGAGTTTGATGGAGGAAAGAGTTGAGGAGAGTAGCAATGAATTGATCAAGACTTTGAATGCATTGGAAGAGCTACCAAGTGTTGGATTTGAAGTGCTAGAAGAAGGGACAAATTCCTGTAGAAAAATCGGACTAGAGGGGCAAAAATCGGTCGAGTTTTGCATTAATCCTGAATTTTCATCCGATTTTGCAAATGCCGTAGCTGAAATCGACCCTCAGATCGTCCGATTTTCTTCACAGAGGGTCGATTTTCCTGAGTCTTTTGAGCATCATCCAAGTGTTTGTGAGCAATCATCAAGGGACTTAGGTGAGGTTTCCATGGCTTTGGAATCATCTCAATCTACATTGTATGGATCATCTCCAACCGATAAAGGTCCTCCTAAACTTGATCTAAAACCTCTTCCTTCTCATTAAAAGTATGCTTTCCTTGGTTCAAATTCTACTTATCCGGTGATTATGAAGGCATCTTTGAATGATGATGAGCTTGATAGATTGTTGACTGAATTGAAATTGCATAGAAAGGTAATAGGATACACCATTGATGACCTTGTTGGCATTAAGCCTCTTTGTGCATGCATAAGATATTGATGGAAGTTGACCATAAGCCCTCTATTGAACATCAAAGAAGATTGAACCCTATAATGAAAGAGGTAGTAAAGAAAGAGATCATTAAGTTGCTAGATGCGGGAATCATCTAGCCGATTTCGGATAGTAAATAGGTTAGTCCCGTACATGTGGTTCCTAAGAAGGGTGGTATGACCGTAGTAACTAATTAGAACAATGAACTTATCCTTACTAGGACGGTTACGGGGTGAAGAATGTGTATTGATTATAGAAAACTTAATGTGGCTGATAGAAAATAGGGGCGATCTAGATCGAGGAGAAACTTCAACTACTTCTTCTTGATCGTTCGAGATGGATCAAACTATGAATTTGGGTGGCGGAAGCGTTGGGTTTGATCCTTCAACAAGATCCTCGAGTTTGAAGGGCTTGGATCAAAGACTAGATCCAAGCAAGAACTCTAAGAGGATGAAGGAAGAGATGATGCCTAAACTAAGTAAGAGGGTTTTCCTTCTCAATACTTAGTATTCAACTTAGACCTGCATTACAAATGAGTCAAGCCATCCTTATATAGTGGATGGAGGCCATACAAAGAGTTCAACATAAATGACGGAATTAAAGTCGGAATTAAGTTCCGAATATGAAAAGCCTAAAATATGAAAGGTCGGAATTTAATTCACGGAATTAAGTTCCGGAATTAAAGTTCCGAATACAAAAAGACTTATTATTAAATAGCCGAATAATAATAACGTTCTTCAAAATGTGCGGGTCCTTCTAGCCGAAAACACGGATGGCGTTGCCATCCGGGGGCGTATCATTCTCCTCCTCTTAAATGTGAAACGTCCTCGTTTCACCGTCAAAAAAGAAAGGAGTCACATGAGGAACTCGACCCTTGAAAATCAACACCGAATGCACATTGTCGGGAGGCTTGGACTTGTAGTCCTTCAGCATTGTGGCTTTGCAGCTTTTGTTGAATATGTAATCTCTCAAGGTGGCGGTGCTATGGAGTTTGTCCATCATGCCATAAATGGTCTTGACTTTGAATGGCGGAGGCATGCTGAAAATTTTGAAGGACAAGCCAAGTTGGAAGTCAGTTGGCAATGTAAAGACAAACCTTGGATCATACGACTCGGATTTGTACTCCATCAACACGATTGTGCAGTTGTAGGAGTCGATGATTTCTTCTTTCTCAATGAGGGCTTCATCTTTGTCATCTTGAAAGTACTCTCCACATAGCGGATTAACAAGATAAATTGGAATAATCGGGGATACCTCCGGAATGATGATTTCTTCCTTGGCCTCTTCTAATGGATCATCACACAACGGTTCTTCTTGTTGGGCGGTCGTCATGAGGGAGGCCATTTGTGCCTTCAAAGCTTCTATCTCATGCTTTATAACGACATTCTCTTTGGCTAAGATGGCAACACGTTGTCGGTGTTCATGTGGATACCCATGGATGCTCTCTTTAGGCCTTAGTGTATTTGGAGGAGGCAACCACTCCTCATCCTCAAAATATTCTCTCCGTCGGTACCTCCGGGAGGTTTGTTTGGCCGCTTTGAGCTTTAATTCATGTGGAGAAGGCAACCATTCTCCATATAAATCAAACTGATCTTCATCATCATAGAACATGATGAACGATGAAGAACCCTGAATAGCACAATGAAGATCTTCAAAGAACACTTGAAGATCTTCTAAGAACACCGAAGAATGGTTGAAGATCTTCGAAGAACACCGAAGAACAATTGAAGATCTTCGAAGAACACCGAAGAACACTTGATGATCTTTGAAGAACAGTGGAAGATCTTCAAAGAACACCAAATAGAGAGAAAAATTTTTGATGAACAATCAAAAACACAAGTAAAGAACTTGACCTCGATCCCGAGCTCTGATACCAATGATAGAAAATAGGGGCGATCTAGATCGAGGAGAAACTTCAACTACTTCTTCTTGATCGTTCGAGATGGATCAAACTATGAATTTGGGTGGCGGAAGCGTTGGGTTTGATCCTTCAACAAGATCCTCGAGTTTGAAGGGCTTGGATCAAAGACTAGATCCAAGCAAGAACTCTAAGAGGATGAAGGAAGAGATGATGCCTAAACTAAGTAAGAGGGTTTTCCTTCTCAATACTTAGTATTCAACTTAGACCTGCATTACAAATGAGTCAAGCCATCCTTATATAGTGGATGGAGGCCATACAAAGAGTTCAACATAAATGACGGAATTAAAGTCGGAATTAAGTTCCGAATATGAAAAGCCTAAAATATGAAAGGTCGGAATTTAATTCACGGAATTAAGTTCCGGAATTAAAGTTCCGAATACAAAAAGACTTATTATTAAATAGCCGAATAATAATAACGTTCTTCAAAATGTGCGGGTCCTTCTAGCCGAAAACACGGATGGCGTTGCCATCCGGGGGCGTATCAGTGGCCTCTAGGAAAGATCATTTCCCTCTTCCCTTTACTGACGAAATCCTAGAAAGGTTAGCTCAACATTCACATTTTTGTTACCTAGATGGCTATAGTGGGTTCTTTGAAATCCCTATTCACCCGGATGACCAAGAGAAAACCACATTTACTTGTCCTTGGGGAACATTTGCATATAGGAGGATGCCATTTGGATTGTGTAATGCACCCTCCACCTTTCAAAGGTGTATGATGGCCATTTTTTCTGAATATATTGAGAACATTATGGAGGTGTTTATGGATGATTTCTCGGTGTATGGCTCTTCATTTGATAATTGCTTGGCTAACTTGTCTTTGGTGTTGAAGAGATGTGAGGAAACTAACCTTGTGTTGAATTGGGAGAAATGCCACTTCATGGTTTGTGAAGGCATAGTGTTGGGACATTTGGTTTCCCACCGAGGCATCGAGGTTGATAGAGCAAAGATAGAAACGATAGAGAAGTTTCCACCACCTACCTCGGTGAAAGGGGTAAAGAGTTTCTTAGGGCATGCCGGTTTTTACCGGAGGTTTATAATAGATTTCTCTAAAATTTCTAAGCCTCTCACTAACCTACTAATGAAGGATGTTGAGTTTGTTTTCTCCAAAGATTGTCTTGAAGCATTTTGTAGGTTGAAGGATGCTTTGATCTCTGCCCCTATCATGCAACCTCCGGATTGAAGCTTACCATTTGAAGTGATGTGTGATGCGAGTAGTGTCGCTAGGGACTGTTTTAGGACAAAAGAAAGATGGGCCTACACATCCCATCTATTATGCTAGCAAGACGCTGGATGATGCCCAACTTAACTATGCCACAACCAAGAAGGAGTTTCTAACGGTGGTGTATGCCTTTGAGAAGTTCCGGTCATATCTTGTTGGAGCAAGGGTCATTGTATACACGGATTATGCTGCGATCCGTTATCTCCTCACAAAGAAAGATGCCAAATCTCGCCTTATTCGGTGGATCCTTCTCCTCCAAGAATTTGACTTGGAGATTCGGGACAAGAAGGGCTCCGAAAGTTCAGTAGCGGACCATCTTAGTAGGCTACCACCACTGGAGATTGGAAGAGATGACATCCCGATTGATGACTCATTCCGGGATGAACAATTGCAAGTGATGGAGGAGTGCTTACTTCAAGTGTCTAGAGGGAGTGAGCCATGGTATGCGGATATAATGAACTACCTTGTGTGTGAAGAGGTGCCACCCGGTTTGTCATATGCCCAAAGGAAAAAGTTTTTCAAGGATGTGAGGCATTATTATTGGAGCGAGCAACTCTTGTTCATGAGAGGACCGGATGGAGTCTTTAGGAGGTGCATTCCGGAGGATAAGATGGAGAGTGTGATCCGCCATTGCCACTCCTTGCTATGTGGAGGTCATGCTAGCTCACACAAGACGTGTGCAAAGGTATTGCAATCCGGTTTTTATTGGCATAACTTGTTTAAGGATGTGCAGAATTTTGTAGTAGCTTGTGACACTTGCCAAAGGACAAGAAACATCTCAAGGAGGAATGAGATGCCCTTGAACAATATCCAAGAGGTTGAAGTCTTTGATGTTTGGGGTGTAGACTTCATGGGGTCATTCCCCTCTTCATGTGGCAACCTCTACATTCTATTGGTTGTGGATTATGTGTCGAGATGGGTGGAGGCAATCGCCTCTCCCACAAATGATGCCAAAGTAGTGGTGCGGTTCTTCAACTAAGTCATCTTCCCTAGATTTGGAACACCAAGAGTGAACATAAGTGATGGAGGGAAGCATTTCACCAATAGGAACTTTGGACACTTTTGGCTAAGTATGGGGTGACTCATAAGGTGGCCACACCTTGCCATCCCTAAACTAGTGGCCAAGTTGAGATCTCCAACCGGGAGATAAAAGGAATACTTGAGAAGACGGTTTCTAGGACAAGAAAAGATTGGGCTATGAAGCTTGATGATGCTATGTGGGCATATAGAACCGCCTTCAAGACACCAATTGGCACCACTTCCTACAACCTAGTTTATGGGAAGTCTTGCCACTTTCTGGTGGAGATGGAGCATAGGGCATATTGAGCCATAAGGTGGCTGAATTTTGACCTCAAGGAAACCGGTGAGAAGAGGTTGCTAAACATGAATGCTCTTGAGGAGATCCGGTTGGATGCTTATGAAAATGCCCAAATTTACAAGGAAAGGACAAAGCGTTGGCATGACAAACGTCTTATCCAAAAGGAGTTGAGTGAAGGTGACTTAGTCCTTCTCTTCAACTCAAGGTTGCGGCTCTTCCCCGGAAAGCTCAAGTCAAGATGGACGGGTCCTTATGTAGTGAGGAAGATCTTTCCTCATGGAGCGGTGGAGATAGGAGGAGATCATTGTGGTAACTTTAAGGTTAATGGGCACCGTTTGAAGAAGTACATCCCGGAAGCTCCGGTAAAGGTGATTGCCCCACTTCACCTTGAGTGAAACGCTCCTGAATTTGGTCAAGCTAATGACCTTAAAGAAGCGCTTAATAGGAGGCAACCCATTGGTACATATCTTCCCCTTTTATTTTTCTTGTTTTTGTTTGATTTTGTTCTTGGTGTGCTTTGTTTTTCTTTTGTGTTTTTGGATGCTAGATCTTGTTGTTGTCATGTGAAAACCTCATGGAACTGTTGAGAAGAAGGTGCAAAAACCAAGCACATGAACAAGGAAGAAAACACCCAGGAAAATCGGACTGTTCTTGCACAAAAATCGGCCGATTTTCCTGGGCCTGTGGTCCGATTTTTCCTTCTATCAAGCAAAGTGATGATCTCCAATCAAGCATGGGTGGAGCGGACGTGGAACTTAGACGGCTTGCGGAGCCAAGCGCAGGTTCTGACACCATAATGAACATCAAGAGCTCTCTACCATCCTTGATCGATCATCCACCATCATCATTCGATGTGAACCGAAATACGAAAGCATCACCATTTTTTCATTGTGAGGACTCTCTTTCACTTCTTTATTTAATTTGGACATTAGGGACAATGTGTTCTTAAGTATGGGGTGGGGTTTTCATAATCATTTGCATGATTGCATCTAGGATAGTTTCATATTGTCACATGTTTCATTAGCTTTTGCATTGTACATATATATTTCAAAAATTACAAAAAAATCAGAAAAATTTAAAAAAAAATTAGTACTTCTAAGTTTGTATATGACCCTTATGATGAGATTGTTTTGTGAATTGGCTATGGATGACTTTGTGTGTTGAACGGATCTATGCATATGTGGACTTGAAATACTTCTCTTGAATCCCATGTATAAATTGTGATTATGATGTTTTCCTTGATTAGATTGAGGATTGATGGTCGAAATTACATGCTAGTTCTTGCACATCAACTAAGAATGATTAAGGCAATTCATCTTTCTCTACTTCTCATCTTGTTCATGTTGTTTGTGCACCTCACTAGATATAAAAATTTGACCTCTTTTGACCCATCCGGGAATAGGAGCATGCTAGTGTGTTGAGTGTGTGAAAAGCAAGTGTGCGGTGAAGTTCTTGATGAACGAATATTGTGAATGAAGTGCTGAATTTGTTGTGAAAAGTGTAGAAAACAAATATAGGTTTGGGGACTTTAGTTTTGATGACGAGTAACTCGACACCATTCACATAATCGGGTGTTTGTGCCTTGCCAAAGTCGGATAAACCGAATGTCCTAACGATCCTTGGTATGTGTGCCCGGTGTGAGGCACCTCGGAAAAATCTCGAGATCCGCTAATCACCAAGGGTTTGGCTTTTGTACACCAATGCCATTGTCTCAAAAATAAGTGAAACAAAAAGAAAATGAAAAAGAAAAGAAAGGAAAGAAAAGATGGAGAAAATATACACTTGTGAGGAAGTTGATGAAAAATGAAATTGTGGAGTTAGTTCCTTTCCCGGATTAGCATGACATGACCTAAAACAGTCCCACCTATAACAACGTTTCTTGGCCTCCTTTTTCCTAAGTCCTTGTGACCTATTTGCATATGTGTATGACTTAGTGATCTAGATTGGATATTCTCATGATCATCTTGACTTCTTGATTATCACCTTTCATGCATGCTTTCGAGTTAAGTATAATTATCTTTCCATGCCTTCATTCATTTGATACATGATTGCTTGTCCATTGCTATGAAACATGACTATGAAGGTGATCCATCTTATGAAGCACAATCCCAAAAATATTTTATGTTTTTTTTTCTACATTCACAAATCATGTCATATCTTAGTCTATAGTTGGACCTTGCTCGGGGACGAGCAAGTCTTAAGTATGGGGTATTTTGAAAACATGATTTATGACGTTAGTTTAGGCATTCATTACGATAGATTTTCCCATTATTCATGCTTGGTTTGGCATTAGTTCATGACGTTTACGCTTAATTCATGCATATTTCTAGAAAAGACGTCTACATAAGCTTTTGTCGGTTTTGTCGGTATTTCGGGGATTTGCTGGACATTAATCAATACATTCGAGGGTCAAGCCTCATGGTGGTACATATCCAAGGCTTTGAAGGAACATAATTGGAGCAATGAAGGACACAAGGACCCTTATTGGTGCAAGCAATGGAGCAACTCATGGCTAAACGATCATAACAAGCCCCTATTGAAGAAAATCGACCTAACACTCAGGAAAATCGGACGTTTTTTCTGTCTGGGTCGATTTTTTGGCTTTTGACAGCTTGTGCCACGTGTCCCACGATCTCTTTGCCCGGCCCATGCTCTTGATGGAGAATATAAGTGGTCTTGCAGGCTGTGGAAAAAAGACACCTCCCACATTCTCTCACACACACCTCATTCCATTGGAGGATAGACTTGGAGAAGAAGAAAAACTCTCTCATTTTAGGGAAGAAGGATAACATCAAAACTTAGAGTGATAGTGAGTTTTTGAGTGATTTTTAGAGTCTTTGGTTGAAGAACTTTTGGAAGCATTGTTAGAGACGTTTTGGAACTTCTTTTGAAGGGTTGTATGTCTTGCTTGAACTTATATTCAGCTGAGATTTCTTGTTTTCACTTGCTTATCCTTCATCATCTAGTTGTGAAAACCATGTATGCTTGTGTGATGATTTTAGATCTTAAAATGCATGTTATTTGCTAGTTTATTGTGATTCTGAAATGATGGATTGATGGTTATGGCTTGGGTGATGATAGAATGGATTTGTATGTTAGTTTAGGCTGATTCGTATGCACAAAACCTAACCCACAAGGAAAAATCGACATGTTCATAGTTTAGATCGTCCGATTTTCATATGATCCACCCGATTTTTCTCTCTGTTGTTCCTTGATTGATGAATCTGTATGTTAGGGTGTTAGGTTCTTGAAATCCTAGTGTTTGTTAAGCATAATATAGCTTAAGGTGACCTAATGCTAGCAAACTAAGTGAGGAAAGAGACCTACCTGGTGATTTCCGATCTTAGATACCTAAGATGATGGACTCTAGGTAGTAGTGAGCCTCATAAGTCGCTATTGGATTGAGTGTGATAGGATTGTTGCTTGAGACTTGCATTTTCCGAGACTTACCCGATAAGGAGAGGTTTGCCCCTTAAGTAGAGTCCGGTTTGTGTAGAATTCCCAACTTTAACCCATTGAGACCTACCCGGTAATAGGAGTTTGGTGCGGGATTAGTGAAGCATGAGACTTACCCGGTAATTGTTTCCATTAGAGAAACACCCTTTCCCAACACCGCAGCTTTGTCCTTAGAATCTTTAGAAGCTCGAATCCAATGCCATAACCGGAAATCTTGACCTCTAGAATCCACTTTTCTCTTTGATCACATATCTTGTGTTTGTGTTGCTTGTTTGTTTTTCTAGCTTGAGTTGTTAGTTTGATTTATAACATTGCATGATTTTTGATCTTTTCTTGATCACCACAAAAACCCAACCAAAAATATCATGATTTTCATTTCTTTATTTCTTTCTCTTTTCTTACACTAGATTCGCACTATCTATGATCACTTGTTTGATTTGATTTCACTTAGTCTTCGTGTTCGACCTCGGAATACTATCCTTGATACGTAAAGACGCATACACTGTGGGTTCGCTAGGAGTTAAGAAATTATATCGAGTTATAAATTGTAAGACTTTTGTGCTATACATTTCTAGCATAACAACTCCCTCTCTAAACCTACAAATTGGCATTGGCGGATCATGGATAGAACTTGCGGTCGAAGTTCCTAATCATGCTCAGCTGGATCATCTAGGTTGACTCTTGGACGCCTCACTTGCTGATTAGGGTCCATCCTCTGTCCTAGGGTTTGTGGAACTCCAGGAAAAAGAACATATCGGACAAGCATTTGAGGTGGATATATCTCAGCTGGGAAACATGGATTGGGTCTTGCCTTAGTCGAGGATCTGGGATCGGTCGAGGCAGAAACTAGGCCCTTAGAGCGGCCATATCTGCTTCGATCTCTTCAGTTCTTGCGCGAGTGTGCTCTCTTTCTCGCTGTAGTTCTTCCTCATTGAGGCGTAGCTGTTCCAGCGCCTCCTTTAATTCGGCCTCAAGATCGTGATTGTCTTGATTAGCCATCTTAGCTTCTTTCAATCGTCGCTTGCATGTCTTTTCTGGTTCGGGATCGTAAGGAACGATTTCCTTCCCAACACGGGTTCTTCGCATAAACCTAAGAAAAAGATCTTGCGAAAACACTCAAGTAGAGTGGTTAATAGTAACAAGGGCAATTTCCCCGAAAGACAACCGCAACCGGCTTAGCCTAGACCAAGTCCCCGGCAACGGCGCCAAAAACTTGTTCGCTCCAAAAGGTGTGTGCAAGCTTTAAATTTATAACCCAAGAAGTATGCTTGAAAAATATGCGAACCCGCAGTGTACGGGTCAATTGTAATAAAAGCAAGAATTCCAGGGGTCGATCACAAGGACTTAGGTGAAACAAAGCACATAATAGGTTGTCAAATATTGCAATTAACCAAGAGTAAATAAAGTAATCAAATATGATATAAAGTCAGATAAAGGGAATGCGGATTCTACGGATTAAAGCATCCAAATGTGTTTCCAACTCAAGATCACGAAGGATAATGCGGACAAAGCTAAGGTTTGCAAAGGGAAGGTGTTTCTAAGGTGAGAATAGATTACCGGGTAAGTCTCACTACTCACTATCCCAAAACAAAAGCTCCTATCACCGGGTAAGTCTCAAGGTACTAAGGAAAGGAACTATAATCTCAGACAAACACACCACCCAAGGGAATAGAATCAACCTTTACAAGGTAAGTCTCAGGCTAACTCACAAAGATGGGATGAAGGCACACTCAAACCCCAACACAGGATAAACCTTTATTACCTACACTCACGATCATGGGTAAACAAGCAAAGGAATTACCGGGTTAGTCTCATCCTATGCTTGCATTGAACTAGGAAAGGTGTAATAAGGATAGGATTTGGCAAACTAGAACACTTAACTTCAGTTTCAGATCAAGAAAGGTTCACCTCGTTCAACAAAGTTCCACCCCGGCCGAGATGTTCATCGACTGAGCGAGGTATTCTAGGGTTAAGGTTAAAGACTCGAGCTTTCCGGGTCCTTCTGGGATTAAGATCATTCTATCATCGTCTTTCCCACAACTTTCAAACAATCACCCTAGAATCGCATAAGAAACTTAGCCAACAATCATCATGATAACAATAATCAAATATATGGAAAATGAATTAATATTTGAACAAGAAAACCTTAAGAAAACGGTCTCAATAACTTAATCAAATAACAACAAATCAGCGTTCCTCAAATCACAAATCAGCAAAGACAATAAACCAAAAGGGAATCTAAGAAAATCTTACAAACTCCCTCTAAAGCTATCTCCAAACTAGATTCCTTCCTTCCTTGATCTTCAATCCTTCAATCCTTCCTTCCAAGCTTCCAGAAAATCTCTTAATTGTTGGATGTTCTCATCCTCCAAGCATGGTTGAACTTGTGGAAAATCCAACTCTTTATATAGGAGAATTATCTTCCAAAGATAATAATATCTTAAAAAGATAATTTCCTAGAAAATATATCCATATCTCTAAAGTAGATGTCCCAAAAATAATATCTTCCTTCTAGAAATCCAGCCCAAAAATATAAGATATCTTCTGTCCAAAAATAAGTGATCTCAGCAAAAAATATATATCTCGCCGGCGGCAGGGTGTTCACCTCGGTCGGGACGCTCCTCAAGATCACCTCGGTTGAGGTGACACTGTAGCTGACCGAGGTGATGCTCAACTGAATATGAAATCTCTCAAATCTCGTCCAAAGTAAATATTCTTCTTCATCTCCATGCTTCCTGAGTTCTTCCTTAAGCTCCAGAATGTAGCTCCTATGACTCCTTAGCTTCTTAGCTCCATTTTGATGCAAAACGTGCCATTTTACCTACAATTACAACGAAACTAGGTGTAGACCTCGATTTCCGTAAAGGTAGATGAAACAACAATATAATCACATAATATACATCCATACATACAGATTATAGAAGATAAAATGTCTAAACAAGTCCCAAAATATAGACTATAATACATGATATCAATACCCTTTTCCCGTATGCCAATCTGCTTCCAAGAATCTTTCGATAATTCTTTGTTGATAATACTAATCAGGAAACACAACTTATTTCTGGGAAGACCGATGAGGAATGCTTCGAGACCATGGGGATAGAAAAGACTCTAACTAGAGAGTGGATTTTGATGGAACAAAGTGCTAGTTAATCTTCTACAACTCAAAGGCTTGATATAGTGGAGTTTGATCTGGAAACAATGAGGAAGGACTTGTTGCATTTTAGGTATGAGATTACAAATAAGATGGATGAATCACATCACTTGGTGGGGATCAAGAACCAGAAGATAAATTAGATGTTGCTTCGAAATGCACTCACCTATACTTTTGCAAGAAGCATCAAGCCCTTAACGAAGGAAGATACTGTAGAAATAAGAAAACAAGAAGAAGAGGTGATGCTTCAGTGTTTCAAAATTATCAAAGGTCGTCAAATTCGTCAACCTGTTACTGAGGAACCGGATATTCTGAACATTGAGGAGTTTGGCGTGGTAAAAAATTACAAGAATCTGAAGGATGACGGAAGAGTGGATGTGTACATGAAAACTATTCTTGTGGATGAAGCTCATGCCTGATGGAGGCAAAAGTGCTACAATTACATTCGCGGAAAAGGACACAGAAATCCCAAGTGGTACCCAAAGTGACTTTCAATGTCTTGAAATTAGTTTCAAGGCCTTGGAATGGATGTCAAGGCCTTGACATGGATTTGAAAGCCTCTTTGGTTTTGATTACAAGGCCTTGAAAACCGTATGTGAGTTTTTGCTTTTTTAACTATTTTTGATTTTTGGACATACTTTTTCGTGGGTTTGTAATAACTTTAAAACTCCTGTACTTTAATTATTTTTCCCCCTTGTTGAAAAACAAAGGGGGAGAAATTAAATATGCTTGATCCGATATTTCTGCGTTCTGCACTCTTTCGATATTATTGCATATGTATCACTAACATTGAATGGAGGTACGATATTTGTTTTGTCTCCCATCAAGGGGAAGATTGATAACTCCACCTTGATTATATCTTTATATGTGTATGATGGAAGACTTAACATTTATAAGCAGTTTTATAAACTAACAAATATCGATTGTATTTCTAGATTACATGGTTTGGTTTTGTAATTGTTAAATGTGTGCAGGCCTTGAAAAGAATTTCAAAGGATGAACACATGCTTTGAAATTCATTACAAGGGACAAGAATGGAGATATTGAAAAGTAGTTCAAGGGTTAAATGCGGAGGCTTGACAAGCAGTTCAAGGAATAAACGCCAAAGCTTGGAAAAGTGATACAAGGGAGAAATCAGGAAGAAGCTTTTCAAATCAAGATTCAAATCTCAACAACCAAATCTACCACATATCAAGAGAAGATCTTCAAAAAACATATCAAGATAAGATCTCGGCCAACTCAACTAGAAGATTTTCAAACGGATTTGAAGAGGAGATCTCGGCCCAAGAACAAATTCATAGAAAGATCTCAACACACCGACACAAAGGATAAGAAGATCTTTTCCAACGCATTTCACAAAAAGATCTCGGATCCAAGGGATATCTTCAACGATCCTCAAGTTCAACAAAGATCTTCAACAACTTGGAAGATCTAGAAGCATGAACTAAAGGCTTCAACGACAAGATCTTCAACGGCTCTTTCATTGAGAAGATCTCAACGAAGAAGACTCTCAATGTGCGTCAAGGAGAAGAAGTAGATGAAGAAGATTGATGAACTTATAATAGCTACTTTGTCTCAACCACAAACCGTTTTCCATGGAGAAAGAAGAAAATCACAACAACCCTTTTACAAGCTAAAATTGTAGTCCATATAAGACTATACATGAAGATGATGATTGAAGAGAACAACGGCAAGCTTACACGGAAATATCTAAGTCTTCAAGCGATCAAAGCATCTTCATTCATTCCAAAAGTTTTTCTTCCTCTTAGCTTACAAAATTTTACATCTTCAGAGAGAGAAAAACACTAGAGCTCCATTGGTATATCTAGAGAGTGTTATATTCGAGTGTGTGTTACTCTGCGAAGTAACTAGGCTATTATTGCTAGGTTAGAGTTGGACCGAGATCATTGCATTGGCTATAGTGAGAGAAAAAGGAGATTTCTTCTAGTTTGAATCTAGTACTCTTTGAACCACATAATAGATAGTTGGATCCTACGGGTAAAGAAACCCTAGGACGGAGACGTAGGCTATTAGAGCTGAACTTTATGATCGTATCACCTTGCCGATCTTTTAATTCCGCACTATATCTTGCTTAATTGTGACTAATGTTGTTATGTAGGTTTTCGGAGTCAAGTCCTTGAAATCATTTACAAAGCCCTTGAAAACCAGTTGCGTCGCAAAGAGCACAAATCGACATCAAGGCCTTGAAATCAGTTTCAAAGCCATGATATAGGTTTTCGCGAAAAGTTCCCATACCCCCCCCCTCTAGAGTATTTATATCCTTTATATTCACCTATACGGTTCTTCATTAAGGAATAACCTTGAAATTCCAACGCAATAAGTTGGATCTTTCTTTGCTCACTAAAATTTTGACAAGACCAAATTTGTTCAATTTAAGTCTCTCACTCCATAAAGGCGTCCGGATCACATTTGCCTTCAAACTTGGAATTTTTACCTTCACTTTTCCAATTCATATGGTTCGAAATCTCGAACTCTCCTAGAACAATGTTTATTTCTAGGATAGTCTCTCCACCCGCTCTCGTTATTCTCCTTCTCAACTTCTTGAAAATCATCAACAAATTCCAAAACATTAGGTTCATTATAAAGAGGATTTCAATATCTCATCTCTGTCCCTTGGGGGGTATTGGAAGTATTTCATGGGCTGGAAACTGAGTTGGATTACGGGAACTTTCTCCAACGTCAAATACATATCTAGTTTGAAATCTCGGTGGAACAGGGGGAGATTTTGGTGGCGAGATTCTTCTCTGGGGCGAGATTCGTGCTTTTCCATCCATTCAGCCAATGTTGAGATTGTAGCCATGAGTTTGTTTAGCATGTCTATGGCCTCCGGTTATGAGGAATCACTTTTATGTGACCCTTGAGGGCTATTTTTCTTGGACATCTACACAACACGCAAAATAACAACAAACTCGTGAAGTTACAAGCACGAAGGTACCTTACTTGTTTTTTCTCACACTCACACTTTGTTGTGATTTCGCAACCTAACTTGATGGAATTTCCTTGTACGGATTTATAATCCTTTAAAAATTGATGAATATCTTCAACTAAAACTCTTTGGTTGACTCAACTAATATGATAGAAAGTATAAATACTAACTAACATACCAAAATCAATAGACTCAATGTGTTTAGACTGGAAAAATGGCAAGAAATAGGCACACAAGAGATTAATAAGAGAGTTGTACATACCTTGAACTTATGCATATATATATATATATATATATAGAGAGAGAGAGAGATAGCCGGGATCGTTCAAATCATGTGTGTTTAGGCTATGAACTTGATTAAGGTTGGTATAAAACATCTTCTTTAGATGTCCTCTAGAACTTGGCACACTTGAATTTCTCAACTTTTCCTTCAATAAAACATCGATAAAATCGCAACAATAGCGAATCTCGACCTAAATCTCGGGCAAGATTTTGGATTGGGGGTTGAGATTATTGAATCTTTGATTGTTTGGCGAGAACCACAAAATATGCTTGTGGTATACTCTTCCCTTGTTGTCTTGATGATTCCTTCTTAATTGGATTGCAAAAACTCGTACTCAAAAGGCTCTTCCCAACCTTTAGGGTATTCTTAATGATATGAATAGGCGTTGGGAATATGGTGAGGAGCTTTTCGTTTTTCGTGCTCATGTGGAGTTAGGGGATGGTTAGAGCGAATAATATGGCTACCGCAAGTCGTTTTAGGAAGAGATTCAGGATAGATATTTGGTTAGGATTTGAAAGATATAACAAGATCTCACCTACAAGATAAGATTTCAACAATAAGAAAAGTTGTAGATCTCTTTCCTCCTTGGATATGGCAACTGGGTATAATTAGGTTTAACTCAAGTGTAGATATAAATATTAATTTTTAGCGATAAATTAAGAAACTTATTTTCCATGTAATTCAATAATCTCGGCATTGTGGAGCGGTTTGTTCGAGGTTATGGATGGCCTTGTGTTTGGCTATGACATTTATCCCTTCTCCAATAGACACAAGACAACACACGCTAAACTCAAGTAATCTCACAAAACAAAAGAAATAAAGAAAAGACTCGATTTTTGTATGAGTCAATTGAGACTCAAATAGATATACTCAAACCGTTGTGTATGGTTAAGTTGAACTTCAACCAATTGGATCTGATACCACTTTGATACGGTGTTGATGCTATTGTTTTCCGATATAAATTGAAGTCCCCGAAATCTACAACATAAGCAAATCTCGGGCTATATATTATAGGTAGGGTTCAAATTTGTGAAACTCAAGACAAAGAACGCGAGTTGATGGAATGATAATGGTAAGATAAGATAATAATGATAATATGGAATGAACTAATGATAAATATAGTTAGATAAGACTTAATGTTAGACTTGCACACAACCTAGATCAATTGGATCAAAACCCTCAGCAAAAAAATTACGTAACCCTTCCTTCTTCAACCTTACAAACTTTCTAAAAGAGACAAGTGATGCGGGACCATCCTTGATATCTCCTACTAAACATGGAACCATCACTAGGTCAAGAGCAAGAGTCGCTGAAGGAGAGGTTGCCAGCAAGCTTCAAACATGTGAGGGTCCGGTAGAATGGAGAATTGCATGGAAGGACCAGAATCTTAGCCATCATCCTACAAATCTCGCCCAAGATTTGCATGTCAAGATCGAGATTTCTACTATTGCGTGTTATCGAGTATGAAGAACCGTAAGGTTAATATAAAGGATATAAATACCCTAGAAGGGGGGTTGAATAGAGTATAGGAACTTTTCGCAAAAACCTATCTCAAGGCTTTGAAACTAATTTCAAAGGCCTTGATGTCGATCTGACCTCTTTGTGACACAACTGGTTTTCAAGGGCTTAGAAAGTGATTTCAAGGGCCTTGACTTTGTAAACCTGCAAAGCAACGTTAGTCACAATAAAGCAAGATATGGTGCAAAAATGAAAAGATCGACACGATGATATGTTTACGAAGTTCGGATTTAACAGCCTACTCTCCATCCTAGGGTTTACACATAGTATCTAACTATCTATTATCAGCTTCAAAGAGTCCTAGATACAACCTAGAAGAAATCCCCTTATTCTCTCACTTTAGTCAATGCTACGATCTAGGTCTAACTCTTAACATAGCTATAATAGCATAGTTACTTCGTAGAGTAACACACACACACAAACGAGTATAACACTCTCTAGATATTCCTATGAAGTTCTCGTGTTTTTCTCTCTGTAAAGAATAAATCTTTTGCAAACTAAGAGAAAGAAAAACTTCTTGGAATGAATGAATATAATTTGGATCGCTTGAAGACTTAGATATTTCCATGTAATCTTATATTTGATCACTTCAATCGACAACTTTATTTATAGTTCTCTAGATATTCCTATGTATGTTGAGATGAGATAGCCGTTGCAAATTTTCTTTATCTTCTTCATCTCCTTAACGCTTGCTTATTCTTCTTCTCTGTAATCTTCTCTCGAATCATGTTGTTGAAGATCTTGTCATTCAAGCTCCGAGATCTTCAAGTTTGTTTAGAATCTTTGGCTGAAAGATCTTCGAGATCTTTTTAAGATCCGTTGGGAAGAAATCTTGCGTTAATTTGGTTATGATCTTAGCAAGATCTTTTTGTTGGGACAAATCTTCTTGTTCGTCGAGATCTGCTTGATATTTTTTTTTGGTCAAATCTTCTTGATATCTTGTTGGAAGATCTTCTGTTGATCCTTGGTAGATTTGGTTATTTGAGATTCATTTGAATTCCTTCCATCCGTCACGCCCTTTGAATCTTTTTTTTTTTATTTCGGCTATAGTCTTGATCCCTTGAATTGGTTTTCAAGGCCTCCGTGTGGAACCTTTGAAATGCTTTCCAATCTCTGCACTTGTGCCTTGTATTGGTTTTCAAGGCCTTCATTCATCCCTTGAAATGCCTTCAAAGGTGTGCATACTTTTGACAAACACAAAACCAAACCAAGCAGTCTAGAAATAAAATCGATATTTGTTAGTATAAAAAATCGCTCATTTGTGTTAAGTCTATCATCATCACATATGCATATAAATAATCGAGGTGGAGTTTCCAATCTCCCCCTTAATAGAAGACAACACAAATATCGTACCTACATTTAAGTTTATGAGGATAATCAGGAGTACTCAATCAATGGCGTGAACTCAGTTTCAGATCAGAAAAGGTCACCTAGTTCAGTCAAGTTCCACCCCGGCCGAGATGTTCATCGACTGAGCGAGGTGTTCTAGGATTAAGTTTAAAGGCTCGAACTTTTAGGGTCTTGCTGGGATTAAGATCATTCTATCATCGTCTTTCCCACAACTTTCAGCCAATCACCCTATAATCGCACAAGAAATTTAGCCAATCATCATCATGATAACAATAATCAAATATATGGGAAATGAATGAATATTCGAACAAGTAAACCTTAAGAAAAAGGTCTCAATAATTGAATCAAATAACACCAAATCAGCGTTCCTCGAATTAAAAATCAAACAAGACAACAAACCAAAAAGGAATCTAAGAAAATCTTACAAACTCCCTCAAAAGCTATCTCAAAACTATGAATCTTCCTTCAACTTCAATTCTTCAATCCTTCCCTCTAACTTCCAGAAAAATCTTCCTAATTGCTGTGTAGAATATTGCTGATCCAAAGATCCGATGATGGCTTAATTGTGGAAAATCCAGCCCTTTTTATAGGAGAATTATCTTCCAAAGATAATTTCCTAGAAAATATATCCATATCTCTAAAATAGATCTCTCAAAAATAAGATCTTCCTTCCAGAAATCCAGCCCAAAAATATAAGATATCTTCTTCCCAAAAACAAAAGATCTCAACCCAAAATTATGATCTCGCCGGCGGCAGGGTGTTCGCCTCTGTCGGGACGCTCCTCAAGATCACCTCGGTCGAGGTGACACTGTAGCTGACCGAGGTGAATCTCAACTGAATGTGAAATCCCTCAAATTTGGTCCAAATTAAATCTTCTTCATTAATTCCATGCTTCCTGTGTTCTTCTTTAAGCTCCGGAATGTAGCTCCAATGACTCTTTATCTCCTTAGCTCCATTTTAGTCCAAAACGTGCCATTTTACCTATGATTACAACGAAACTTGGTGTAGACCTCGATTTCCGTAAAGGTAGATGAAACAACAATATAATCACATAATATACATCCATACATGCAGATTTATGAAGATAAAACGTCCAAACAAGTCCCAAAATATAGACTATAATACATGCTATCAAAATACCCCATACTTGTCCTTTGCTTGTCCCCAAGCAAGTTCCAAATCTTACATACAAGATAGAATGGATTATAAGTCGTAAAAATCAATGAAAATCATTTCAAAACATTTTTGGTTGTGTGCTCCACTCATAGATCACTTTAAGAGACTACTTCATGGTAAATAAAATCAAAATATGATCAAAACATTTTATAAATATAAGAAAGTTGTTCATCTTTGCATAAAATTATAGAATGCATAATAAATCATAATTATCGAAAATAATTATTTAAAATCTAGTTTAAACCACCAAGTCAATCAACAAGCTCGAGCTCTCAAGGGCTTCCAAAAGAGGTGAAGAAACGTGTAAGGGTGGGATGTATATAGGGAATGTGGTGCTACAATCCGGGAAAAAGATCTTACTTCACTAGCTTTGAAACACAACATCTTCCACCAATAAGCTTTGCTCATTTTTACTTTAGTTTTTGGGTTGCATGGACAGAGGTACACAATAACCGAAGCCTAGGAAATCAGCAATCAACAATTTCTCGAGATGCCTCAAGCCCTAGATGCACATACCATGACCCGTTAGGAATATCGCTCAATCTGACTTTGGCAAGAATCAAACACCGGGCTATATGAATGGTGCCGAGTTACACATCATTATGATTGACTTCCCCAGACCTATTTTGTTTCTTTCTAACACTTTCAGCCAACATCTCAACTTCACTTTCACTTGCTTTTCACTTGCTTGTTTCCAAATTCCCGGATAAGTAAAGGGAGGCAATTATGTATATAAGGGGCTAAACATGATCAGAAAGAAGAAAAGAAGAGAATGAATTGCCTTAATCATCCCACAAGAATGTGACAGAACTTATCTTTGTGGTGTCAACCTTCAAATTCAACATAATTTTGATAAAAACAAAGTAATAAACATGCTAAAACTTCAAACAAAGCATTTTGCAACATAAACATATCATAAAACATATCTAACATATAAAGATTTCAAAACCAATCTGCAAACAGAAATCATCACTGAGGTCATATCAAGAAAAGAAGTACAAAACGTTTCAAAAAATCTCTAAGTTAAACCGGCTCGGTCGAGGTGTTCTAAGTCATCCAAGGTAAAGTACCTCGTTTGGTCAAAATCATCCCGGTCGAGGTCATAAAGATTTTTTTTTCTTAAACCTGTTTTTGACGTTTTTCTCAAACAAAAATATGTATGCATGCATGTAATCTCAGATAAACACATAGAGCATAAATAAAATCATAAATATCCAACTCGAGTCATACAAGCATACATAATGTCAAGCAAATACATATAAATACCCCATACTTGGGACACATTGTCCCAATGGGTCAAAATAAGTCTAAAATAAGAGAACTCATCGGACATAGCTGAGCTGCGAAAATAAATAATAAAGAAAATACATGCTAGCTCTAGTCCTGATCCGCTGGTGGTGGTGGATATGGAATGAGAGGATGTTGAGATGAGTCAAACGAATAACCCATAGTGTGCTGAAATTGGATCTCCATCATCCTCTGCTGGTAGTGTTGGCTCTCCCTAAGCTACATCATCTCCAATGTCAAAGCTGCATCAGAGTCGATCATCTGGTCTGTCAGCTCATCAATCCGTCGGTGAGCTACTGGAACTCTCTGTCTGTGGACTCTACGTCGGGCAGGTCGTGATGGTGCAGCTGCGTCCTCCTCAGTAGCCTCATCGTCAAAATCGATAACTAGCACACTAGGACCAGCGGTATCTGTACCAGTCTCCATGGCAGCTCCGCCATCATCATACTCCTCCTCCTCCACAGCTGGCGCAACATCTGTCGCATCCTCTATATAGGGCAGCCAAGTGGAAGACCAGTACTTTCGAAGACTGTAAACTGGTCTTACCATAGGATACCCTGAGGGGCAGTCTGCTCCCAAGGCATAGTTACGTAGGGTGTAGTGAGGCCACGAGGAACCAGTATCCTCATCGTGATCATCTCCTGAAGTCCAAGCGGCTTTGCAGCCGCCACCAATGTACAAGTAGTCAAGTCTAGACCCATAACTGTAGCGATATGGGTCACCAGTCCTTCAGAACAAATATCTCCCTTTGCCTTGCCCTTGATCCGGTGAAGATCCTCAGTTAGCATGCCTCCAAAGTCAAGCACTCCTCCAGTCACCATGCAAAATAGACTCAACAACTCTCCCTGTCTGATCTTCTGGGGCGTCTCAGTACGCGCCAGAAGAGTCTCACTAAAAATACGGTGGGTTAGATGGAAAGATAGATGGAATATAATGCACTCCCTGGAGTCTGCAAGTCTGCATCTGTCTACGTGCTCTACCACATGGGCAATCTGCCCCCAAAACTGTCGAGCTACTGCTCGGGAAGGAAAGTCGGTCACTGTCGGGGTTGGGTGTAACACCCCAAATCCACAAGACTTGGAATGCTACATTGGGCTAGGATCTTACAATGGATCCTGACCCTAGCGTGACAACAAGTTCACTGGATTTTACAACAAGGCACAAGTAGAGTAAAACCAAATACATAAAAGTTGTAATGATACATCAAAAGTGTATACAAACACAAAGCCGAGTACAAAACATCAAACACAACATCTGATACAAAAGATCCCAACCCACGCATCCTAATGTACAAAAGTCCTCGGCTGGTCACACCATCTGGCTCACTCTGCAGTCTTCCTAACCAACAAATCATCTACAACACGGTATACACCGTTAGCTACAATAATAAATAAGCATAAAGGTAACAACACAAACACACATCAACATCTCATATATGCAATGTCACACACATTCATTTATTATCTTTTATAACGTTAGTCCATTACTAATTCAACTTCTTTTGTAACACGAGGAGCCTAAAGAACCCCGTCTCTTCCCTCTTTAACCCAGGTGTTGCATGGGGATCTACCTCCCCCCTGAGCTACTAGCTTCCGAGCACCTCCTTCCACTCTCGACGAGCTTTTGTCAAGTGGTTACCGCCCGTTATAACACACTTGGGCCATTTAAATGTAATAAATGGTCATCCTAATCCGGTTTAGGTTATAAATGCACAATCATTTGAACACACACAACCATTATAATCATACAAATCCATAACAGAACGCTAAGTAAGTCCTATGGACTTACCTGTCACACTCGTATCCAAGGCCACGTCACCGTTTCCCCTTAGGGAAGAAACCAACTCCTACAATAGCAAGGCATTCAACATCACAACCTTAAAGGGTTAGGAGACTCGTCTACATAACCAGAACCAACCTACAACCTCAATCTAAACCTCAAGATCATAACAAGCTCACATATGACTATAGCATAACCTCAACACAACCACAAAGGGGCTAAGGCATATCTCTATTATACAACTCATCCTAACCACCCCAACCTAGCTATCAACTAAGCCAAGGCCAAAGGAAAGGAAGGAAGGAAGACATACCACAAGGTATGCACCAATAATAGCAAGAACACCAAGCTGACAAAATGAGGCGCAGGGGCGGCTCACCAAAGGCACAGGGGCGGCTCACAGGCAGGCACAGGGGCGGCTGTTTGTGGAGAATATTGGCCTCGACCTCTGATAACACGAATTATGACTAGGTTTAGGTAATCATTTAGATAGATTTCTCGCTCGTTCATGCATGGTTTAGCACTAGTTAGCGACGTTTGCACTCAATTCACGTATTATGTCGAGATAGACGTCTACACGGACTTGTGCATTGCTTTGTAGGTATATTGAGAGATTTAGGGGCTAAAACGATACGTTTGAGGATCGTTCATCAAGATGACACACCCTCGGACCCATTAGGATGCAAGCTAAAGGTTAGGGAGGACTCATGGAACCTTGCCAGCACAAGCCATGCACCAAATCGAAGCTTAATGATCAAAGGCAAAGCTGAAGCACAAAATCACGGCCTACTGGCACTCCACGGCCGTAGTTTCAACCGTGGATTTTGCCAGGTTTTCGTGACAGCTGTGCCACGATCTCTTGGCCACCTCTTGCAAGGTTGTAGTATAAAAGTGGTCCTGCATTGGCTGAGAGAATCATCTTGGAGCAGCTCTCCATTATCCACGATCCTCTAACAAAAATATTCTCTCAAGAAGAAGATTCTTTGGGAAGAAGATTGGAGAAGAAGGCTACCATTGGAGAAGAGCTTGATTTGAGGACGAGAAGACACACCATTGATAGACCTAGAGAGTTCTTGTAGTGAAGAACTTCGGATTCAATTTTTAGAGTTGTATGAACCACTTGAACCTTCTTTAAGAAGGGTTGTGAGTCACTCTAATTTCATTTTCAGCTTGGTCTTTGTTTTAGTTCACTTGTTCATCTCTTTCTTTTCATTATCTTGCAAATGGATGCCATGATTTTATGTTTGATTGTTTCGACTTCTATTATGAATGTTTTAGGCTAAATAGATGTGGTTCTAGGGTAAGGAAAGGATGGTTATGGCTAGGGCTATGATAGATGGACTTAGATTTGCCCTTGGATGAATTATTTACTTGGACGTAGCTTCTGTTGAAGTCCACGGATTGTTCATGTCAAACCACGGCCGTGGACTTGCTAGAACAAACCGTGATTCTCCCTGGTTCGATGAATCTAGCTTTAGATTGTTAGAATGTTGAAACCCTAGTGTTTGTTGAGCTAAATCTACCCTAGGGTGACCTAGTGTTAGCTACTAAGTGTTAGAAGAGACTTACCCGGTGATTCTTGCTCTTAGATTTCAAAGATGACAAACCCTAGGTAGTGGTGAGCCTCATAAGCCGCCATTGGACTAAGTGTGCTAGGATAGTTGTTTAGGACTAACCCTTTCGAGACTTACCCGGTAAGGATAGGTTAGCTTCCTAGGTAACAATCCGGTTTGTGTAGAATTCTATCCGTTAGGTTCTTAGAGACTTACCCGGTGATGAGACCTTAGGGACGGACTAGTGGACCATGAGACCTACCCGGTGATTGATCTCAATCTAGGAACACTTACTCCCGACATATCATAGATCATCCAAGGAATGATTAGATAGCTTGAGTCCTATGCCATAACCGGAATTACCAATTCCTAGAATCCGCCTCTCTCTTTTGATTCATATCTCGTGTTTAGCTTGTTTGTTTGTGTTGATTCGTTAGCTTAGTTGATTGTTTACTTTGCATGAATTGTGATCCTTGATTTATCACCTAAAAACCAACCAAAAACTATTGAGATTTTCATTTCTTTATTTCTTTATTTCTTAAACTAGATCTTCACTAAACTTAATCATAAATTGAATCAATCTCACTTTAGTCTTTGTGTTCGACCTCGAAATACTTTCCTTTCTACAAAACAACCCGTGCACTGCGGGTTTCGCTAGGAGTTAGGAGAAATATAACGAGTATAAATATAAAACCCATTGCGTATCACATCCTGAGCGTAACAAGTTTTTGGCGCCGTTGCCGGGGATTAGGTCTAGATTGAGTCTATTTTGTGATTGTTTATTGTGTAGATCTTTCTTGTTGCTTTTGATCTCTTTTCGGTTTGTGTCTTTGCTTTTCAGGACATCTCACTCTTTAGGTGTATGCGAAGATCTCGCGGCAAGGATTTAGCTCCATTCGATCCCGAACCGGAGAAAACCCTTAGATCTAGATCCAAGAGCATTAAGAAGGGAAAAGAGATGGCCGGAAGAGATCTCCAAGCCGAGTTGGATGAAGCTTTAGAGCAAATTAGGATAAGAGATGAGGCTTTGGAGAATGAAAGGAGACTTGCCAATGAGAGGCAAGAGGCAACTAGGAGGGAGATTGAGGAGATTAGGCAAGCTCTTGTGCAAAGAGAGCTTAACCGTCAACAACCTCCTCCACCTCCACCACAACCGCAGCCGGCGGCGGTGAATATTAGGGTTGTGCCCATTGTTATGGAAGAACCACAAACGTTGGAGCAACGTATGGATCCGGCACAAAGAGCACACCGTCCGGGTGTGAACTTAGGAGATCCCGCAGCCCATGATTACAAACTCCGCCCTCAAGTTCTACAAATGATCCGGCATAATCAATTTGGAGGGATGGAAGGAGAGTCTCCTCATCAACACTTGATGAACTATGAGATCTTGATGGAGACTCTTAGACCGCCAAGATTGGAGAGCAACAACCAGAAGCTTAGGGCTTTCTCCTTCTCTCTTAAGGATAAAGCCTTGGCTTGGTATCAATCTATTCCACAAGGGCGAGTTGGTACTTGGGAGGAGATGACAACCGAGTTTTTGACTAAGTTCTTCCCACCTTCCAAGACTACCGAGTTAAGAGTGAAGATCAATGCCTTCGTGATGAGGGATAGAGAGAGTTTATTCAAGTCTTGGGAGAGGTTCAAAGACCTTCTCCTAGATTGTCCACACCATGGCATACCGAAAATTGAGCTATTGGAGATCTACTTCAAGGGACTTGATGAAGATAGCCAATTCAAGCTCCAATCCCTTTCCGGTGGGACTTTCATGGAGAAGCATGTAGATGAAGCTTGGGAGTTTGTGGAGAAGAAAACTCTAGTGATTGAGAAGTACTCCCATAGGAAGAGTGAAGGGAGAAAGGCGGGAGCATATGAGGTGAGTGAGGTCACCATGAACAATTTCAAGCTTGACGCCATCAACAATGAGTTGAAGTCCTTGAGGGAGTTGTGTGCTACAACCTTGAAGAACCAAGCAACTCCTCAAGTGCTTCCACAAGCTAACTTATCTTCCAAGGAGGAGGATGTGAGTTACATGGGAAGGGGCAATTACAACAATTATCAAGGCCCAAGGAATTTCAACAACAACCGGCAATTCAACAATTACCGGCCCAACCACAACCATCCCGGATTTTCCTATTCTAACCCGGATGGAGCCTTGAACCCTCCCGCTTCCACAAGCACAACTCCACCACCAAAAGCTTCACAAGAACCTCCACCCGGATTTACTCAACCTCCAAAGGATAGAACCGAAATGATGTTTGAGAAATTGCTTGGAAGGTTGAGTGGTCTAGAGAGCACCGTGACTTCAATCTCTAAAGCTCAAAAGGTGTTGGAAGCACAAGTGTTCCAAAAGGCGGGTGAAGCCCATAAAGATCCGGGAAAGCTTCCCAGAAGAACCGAAGACAACCCTAGAGGCCAAGTGTTGGCCATCACTACAAGGAGTGGGTTGAGCATGAAAGATCCTTTGCCCAAGGAGAATGCTAAAGGGAAACAAGTGGTGATAGAGGAAGAGACTTTGCAAAAAGATGGAGGCAAGAGCAAGGATGTAGAGCCAACTTATGTGGCACCATCTCCATACAAGCCACCACTACCGTTCCCACAATCACGAGCAAGAGCTCGCTTGGACAATCACTTTGGTAAGTTCCTTGAACTTATGTCTAAATTGCATATTAACATTCCGTTCATGGATGCTATTTTAGGAATGCCGGCATATGGCAAGTTCTTGAAAGAGATACTCTCCAACAAAAGGAAGTTGGAGGAGTATGGGGAGATAAGAATGACCAAGAGATCCTCGGAATTGATCCAAACGATGAAGGAGGAAATGCCTCCCAAGCTAAGAGATCCGGGTTCCTTTTGTGTCCAAATTGGAGTAGGAGATGTGAAGTATGAGGCCCTTTGTAATCTTGGGGCAAGTGTAAGCATCATACCGCTTGCACTTTTCAACAAGGTTGGGCTAGGAGAGCCGAAACCGGTCAAGATGACCCTCTATATGGCGGATCGTTCTATCACCCATCCGGTTGGGATCTTAGAAGACATTCCGTTGCAGCTAGGAGGATTCTATGTGCCTATTGATTTTGTAGTTTTGGACATTCCGGCGGACTATCCGGTTCCCATCATCTTGGGAAGACCTTTCCTAGCTACTTCCGGATGCCTAGTGGATTGCAAATGGGGTTCTCTCCTTCAACATTGGAGAAGAGAACATCAAGTTCAAGTTGTCCACAATGATGAAAGGACCAACCCTTGATGAAGATGTCTTCAACATAGTCGAGCAAGAAGAATCTAGAGAAGTTGTAAGCTCGATCTTGATCAAGGATCCCTTGGAGAAGGTTCTTACCTTAAGTATGATGGAGGAAAGTGTTGAGGAGGCTTGCAATGAAGAGATCAAAGCCTTAGAAGCATTAGAGGAGGAGACAAGTGCTCAAGATGAAGGCCACGAAGAGGAGCTGAACAACTGGACGTTCCACGGGTGTGGAAGTGGTTCCACGGCCGTCAAACCCTCTGTAAAGCCTCAACAAGTGAGCCAGGCAAGATCCACGGCCGTGGAAGTGGTGCAAACCGTGGTTCCAGCCGCGGTTTCCCCTGGATCAGACCTCATTGATGATCAAGCTTCAAGGAACCTTGAAGGGTCTTCATTTGCTTTGGATTCATCTCATCCAACCTTATTTAGATCGTCTCCAATCGATAAAGGTCCTCCTAAACTTGAACTCAAACCCCTCCCCTCTCATTTAAAGTATGCTTTCCTTGATGATAATTCAACATATCCGGTGATTGTTAATGCATGCTTGAGTGATGATGAACTTGCTAAGTTGTTGCATGAACTAAGATTGCATAGGAAAGCCATTGGCTACACTATTGATTATTTGGTTGGCATAAAACCTTCTTTGTGCATGCATAATATAATGATGGAAGATAATCATAAACCCTCTATTGAACATCAAAGGAGACTCAATCCTATAATGAAAGAGGTAGTAAAAAAGGAAATCATTAAGTTGCTAGATGCGGGAATTATCTACCCTATCTCGGATAGTAAGTGGGTTAGTCCCGTCCATGTAGTTCCTAAGAAGGGTGGGATGACCGTAGTGACTAATGAGAACAATGAACTAATCCCAACTAGGACGGTTACGGGGTGGAGGATGTGCATTGATTATAGGAAGCTTAACATGGCCTCTAGGAAAGATCACTTCCCTCTCCCTTTCATTGACCAAATGCTAGAGAGGTTAGCTCAACATTCTCATTTTTGCTATTTAGATGGCTATAGTGGATTCTTCTAAATCCCTATCAACCCCGATGACCAAGAGAAAACCACCTTTACATGTCCATGGGGTACTTTTGCATATAGGAGAATGCCATTTGGGTTGTGTAATGCACCCGCCACCTTCCAAAGGTGTATGATGGCTATCTTTTCGGAATACATTGAATATATCACGGAAGTGTTCATGGATGATTTCTCTGTTTATGGTTCTTCCTTTCATAATTGCTTGGCTAACTTGACATTAGTATTGCAAAGATGTGAGGAGACAAATCTTGTCTTGAATTGGGAAAAATGCCACTTCATGGTAAGTGAAGGTATTGTGTTGGGACACTTGGTGTCCAACCGTGGCATTGAGGTTGATAGGGCCAAGATTGAAACGATAGAGAAGTTGCCACCACCTACCTCGGTGAAGGGGGTAAGGATTTTCTTAGGGCATGCCGGTTTTTACTGGATGTTTATTCAAGATTTCTCTAAAATTTCTAAGCCTCTCACTAACCTACTAATGAAGGATGTTGATTTTGTTTTTTCCAAAGATTGTCTTGAGGCTTTTTGTAGGTTGAAGAACGCCTTGATCTCCGCACCTATCATGCAACCTCCGGATTGGAGTTTACCGTTTGAGATCATGTGTGATGCAAGCGATGTAGCCGTTGGGGCTGTTTTGGGGCAAGGGAAAGATGAGCGCACTCATGCTATTTATTACACTAGCAAGACGCTAGATGATGCCCAACTCAATTATGCTACCACCGAGAAGGAGTTGCTAGCGGTGGAGTATGCTTTTGAGAAGTTCCGCTCATATTTTGTTGGAGCGAAGGTCATAGTTTACACGGATCATGCTGCGATCCGTTATCTACTTACCAAGAAGGATGCCAAACCTAGGTTGATTCGGTGGATCCTTCTTCTTCAAGAGTTTGATTTGGAAATCCGGGACAAGAAGGGATCCGAGAACTCCGTGGCGGATCACCTTAGTAGACTCCCATCATTGGAGCTTGAAAGGGATGACATCCCGATTGATGACTCATTCCGGGATGAGCAATTGCAAATGGTGGAGGAGTGCTTGTTCCAAGTGTCTAGAGGAAGTGAGCCATGGTTTGCCGACATTGTGAACTACTTAGTGTGTGAGGAAGTGCCTCCCGGTTTGACATACGCCCAAAGGAAGAAGTTCTTCAAGGATGTGAGGCACTACTATTGGAGTGAACCACTTTTGTTCAAAAGAGGGCCGGATGGAATGTTTAGAAGATGCATACCGGAGGATGAGGTGGAGAGCGTGATCCGCCATTGTCATTCCTTGCCATGTGGAGGGCATGCTAGCTCACACAAGACATGTACAAAAGTGTTGCAATCGGGCTTCTTTTGGCCAAGTTTGTTCAAGGATATGCAAGGCTTCGTTGTAGCTTGTGATGCTTGCCAAAGGACGGGCAACATCTCAAGGAGGAATGAGATGCCCTTGAACAACATACAAGAAGTGGAAATATTTAATGTGTGGGGTGTGGACTTCATGAGACCATTCCCTTCTTCATGTGGCAACCTCTACATCCTATTGGCGGTCGACTATGTTTCAAGATGGGTGGAGGCAATCGCTTCTCCTACAAATGACGCCAAGGTTGTGGTGCGGTTCTTCAACCGAGTGATCTTTCCAAGGTTTGGAACGCCAAGGGTGATCATAAGTGATGGAGGGAAGCACTTCACCAATAGGAATTTTGGGGCACTTTTGGCTAAGTATAGGGTGACTCATAAGGTGGCAACACCCTACCATCCCCAAACTAGTGGCCAAGTGGAGATCTCCAACCGGGAGATAAAGGCCATTCTCGAGAAGACGGTATCTAGAACTAGAAAGGATTGGGCTATGAAGCTCAATGATGCCTTGTGGGCATATAGGACCGCTTTCAAGACACCAATTGGCACTACTCCTTACAAGTTGGTCTATGGCAAGTCTTGCCACCTTCCGGTAGAAATAGAGCATAGAGCGCATTGGCTCATCAAGTGGCTAAATTTTGATCTCAAAGAGGCCGGAGAGAAGAGGTTGCTTGATATGAACGCACTTGAGGAGATCCGGTTGGATGCATACGAGAATGCCCGGATCTACAAAGAAAGGACCAAGCGGTGGCATGACAAGAGGATCATCCCCAAGGAGTTGAGTGAAGGCGACCTTGTCCTTCTCTTCAACTCGAGGCTGCGGCTCTTTCCCGGAAAGCTGAAATCAAGATGGACCGGGCCATATGTGGTGAAGAAGATCTTTCCCCATGGAGCTATTGAGATAGGAGGGGAGCATTGTGAAAACTTTTAGGTGAATGGGCACCGGTTGAAGAAGTATATCCCGGGAGCTCCGGTAGATATGATTGCCCCACTTTACCTTGAGTAGACGCCCCCGAGTTTGGTCAAGCTAATGACCTTAAAGAAGCGCTTGGTGGGAGGCAACCCATTGGTAACATTTTTCCCTTTCTTGTTTTGCTTTTGTTTTGCGATTTTTCTGTTTTTGTGTGTTTTTGTGTGTGCTTTGTGTGTGCTAGAACTTTAGTAGCATTGGAAGCCTTGCTTGACAATTGAATGATGATGATGAACCCCTCATAAATTATAGGTGGAGCGGACGCGGAACTTGGACGGCTAGCGGTGCCTAGCGCGGGTCCCAACGCCTTGAGGAATACTTAGAGCTCTCTACCATGGTTGATAGGATCATCCAACATCAATTCCACTTGAGAATCCCAAATACCATAGCAAACCATTTTTACATTGTGAGAACCTTCTTTCACTCTTCTTTACTTCATTTACACATTGGGGACAATGTGTTTCTAAGTATGGGGTGGGGTTTGCATGATCCTTTACATGATGAGCATCTAGGGTAGTTTAATATTTGCACGTGTCTTGCATTGTACATATTCATTTCGAAAATCCCATAAAAATCAGAAAATTTTAAAACTTTTTGTGCTTTCTAGGCTTGGATATGACCCTAATGATGAACCTTGTCTTGTGGATTGACTATGGATGGCCTTATGTGTTAAATTGATGAATGCATATGTGGACTTGAAATACTTCTCTTGAATCCCATGAATGATTTGTGATCATGATGTTTGCCTAGAATGGATTGAGTATTGAAAGTCGAAATTACATGCTAGTTCTTGCATACCATCTAGGAATGAATGAGGCAATTCATCTTCCTCTAATTCTCATCTTGATCATGATTGTTTGAGCACCTCAATTGATATAAATTTGACCTCTTTTGACCCATCCGGGAATAGGAGCATGATAGTGTGTTGATGTGTATGAAAAGCAAGTGTGGGGTGAAGATGTTGATGAAAGAATAGCATGCATAAAATGCTGAAATTGTTGTGAAAGTGTAGACAAAAACATATGTTTGGGGACGTTGGTTTAAATGACAAGTAACTCGGTACACTTCACATAATCGGGTGTTGGTGCCTTGCCAAAGTCAAATAAACCAATAGTCCTAACGAGCTTTGGTATGTGTGCCCGGTGTGGATGCACCTCGGAAAAAATAGAAAAAGCCCGAGGACGGCTAATCACCAAGGTTTCGGCTTTTGTACACCAATGCCATTGTCTAAAAAAAAAGTCAAAGAAAAAGAAAAGAAAGAAAAGATAGCGAAAAATATACACTTGAGGGAAGTTGATCGAGGACAAGATTGTGAAGTTAGTTCCATTCCCGGATTAGCATCACATACCCTAGAAAAATCCCATCTAATCACAAAGTTTCTTGGCCTTCTATTTCACAAGACCTTGTGACCTATTTGCATGTTTGTATGACTTAGTAATCTAGATTGGATATGCTCTTGATCTTCTTAGCTTCTTCATTTTTACATTTCATGCATGCTTTTGAGTTAAGTACAATTGTCTTTCCATGACTATGAAGGTGATTCAATAGTAGAAGCACAAACCCAAAAAGATTTTTCCATTTTTCTGCATACATAAATCATGTCATCTCTTAGTCTATAGTTGGGAATTTGATCGGGGACGAGCAAACCTTAAGTATGGGGTATTTTTGATAACACGAATTATGACTAGGTTTAGGTAATCATTTAGATAGATTTCTCGCTCGTTCATGCATGGTTTAGCACTAGTTAGCGACGTTTGCACTCAATTCACGTATTATGTCGAGATAGACGTCTACACGGACTTGTGCATTGCTTTGTAGGTATATTGAGAGATTTAGGGGATAAAACGATACGTTTGAGGATCGTTCATCAAGATGACACACCCTCGGACCCATTAGGATGCAAGCTAAAGGTTAGGGAGGACTCATGGAACCTTGCCAACACAAGCCATGCACCAAATCGAAGCTTAATGATCAAAGGCAAAGCTGAAGCACAAAATCACGGCCTACTGGCACTCCACGGCCGTGGTTTCAACCGTGGATTTTGCCAGGTTTTCGTGACAGCTGTGCCACGATCTCTTGGCCACCTCTTGCAAGGTTGTAGTATAAAAGTGGTCCTGCATTGGCTGAGAGAATCATCTTGGAGCAGCTCTCCATTATCCACGATCCTCTAACAAAAATATTCTCTCAAGAAGAAGATTCTTTGGGAAGAAGATTGGAGAAGAAGGCTACCATTGGAGAAGAGCTTGATTTGAGGAGGAGAAGACACACCATTGATAGACCTAGAGAGTTCTTGTAGTGAAGAACTTCGGATTCAATTTCTAGAGTTGTATGAACCAGTTGAACCTTCTTTAAGAAGGGTTGTGAGTCACTCTAATTTCATTTTCAGCTTGGTCTTTGTTTTAGTTCACTTGTTCATCTCTTTCTTTTCATTATCTTGCAAATGGATGCCATGATTTTATGTTTGATTGTTTCGACTTCTATTATGAATGTTTTAGGCTAAATAGATGTGGTTCTAGGGTAAGGAAAGGATGATTATGGCTAGGGCTATGATAGATGGACTTAGATTTGCCCTTGGGTGAATCATTTACTTGGACGTAGCTTCTGTTGAAGTCCACGGATTGTTCATGTCAAACCACGGCCGTGGACTTGCTAGAACAAACCGTGATTCTCCCTGGTTCGATGAATCTAGCTTTAGATTGTTAGAATGTTGAAACCCTAGTGTTTGTTGAGCTAAATCTACCCTAGGGTGACCTAGCGTTAGCTACTAAGTGTTAGAAGAGACTTACCCGGTGATTCTTGCTCTTAGATTTCAAAGATGACAAACCCTAGGTAGTGGTGAGCCTCAAAAGCCGCCATTGGACTAAGTGTGCTAGGATAGTTGTTTAGGACTAACCCTTTCGAGACTTACCCGGTAAGGATAGGTTAGCTTCCTAGGTAACAATCCGGTTTGTGTAGAATTCTATCCGTTAGGTTCTTAGAGACTTACCCGGTGATGAGACCTTAGGGACGGACTAGTGGACCATGAGACCTACCCGGTGATTGATCTCAATCTAGGAACACTTACTCCCGACATATCATAGATCATCCAAGGAATGATTAGATAGCTTGAGTCCTATGCCATAACCGGAATTTCCAATTCCTAGAATCCGCCTCTCTCTTTTGATTCATATCTCGTGTTTAGCTTGTTTGTTTGTGTTGATTCGTTAGCTTAGTTGATTGTTTACTTTGCATGAATTGTGATCCTTGATTTATCACCTAAAAACCAACCAAAAACTATTGAGATTTTCATTTCTTTATTTCTTTCTTTCTTAAACTAGATCTTCACTAAACTTAATCATAAATTGAATCAATCTAACTTTAGTCTTTGTGTTCGACCTCGGAATACTTTCCTTTCTACAAAACGACCCGTGTACTGCGGGTTTCGCTAGGATTTAGGAGAAATATAACGAGTATAAATATAAAACCCATTGCGTATCACAACCTATAGCATTCTATATCCTCAACACAGCATGGAGGAATCACAACTCCAGCAAAACAACTCTATACAAGGCCTAGAGGAAGATCATCTCTAGCCAAACACTAACCACATCACACTGGCATAGAGGAGAGCCGTCTCCAGCCACAACGTACACATAACACTACTATGTGGAGGAAAACCATCTCCACTCACACTATGTCCATCAGAGGTAGCATGGAGAAAAGAACCATCTCAAGCTAATCCTAAAATATACACCATAGCATGGAGGAAAGAACCATCTCCAGCTATACCTATCTCGCACTAGCAAACAAGATCTTACAGATCGTATGCACATATCACAACTAGCACGAAAACACAACATATCACATAAGCACATAACATGCACTCACCAAGAAGGCACTAGGATGTACTCGTGGATCCTACTGGCGCATCTAGCTCTGCATAAAACTCTAGATAGTTCCTCTTGATACTATCCTCTGTCTCCAAGGTAGCCTCATCTAGACCTCGTCTAGACCACAGTATCCTCAGCATAGGAATGTCCTGTCCTTCGAACGCAGGCGTCTCACTCCTCGCTCTAGGACTGCAATAGGGTGCTCTACAATCGTGTGGTCCGAATCAACTACCAGATCATCATAACTCACGATGTGCCTCGGATCTGGTATATACTCCCTCAGCTGAGACACATGAAACACAAGGTGAACACCCTCTAACCTCGGAGGAAAAGCTAATCTGTAAGCTGCTCGTCCAACTTTGTCCAATATCTCGAAAGGACCGACATATCGGGGAATCAGCTTCCCCTTTATGCCGAAACGTCTGACGCCTCGCGTCGGAGATAATCTCAACCAAACATGAGCTCCTACCCTGAACTCTAGAGGTCGACACCTCTTGTCTGCATACGACTTATGGCGACTCTGTGCAGCCAGCATCCTCTCTCTGATCAGCGCTACTAGAGCCATATCATCTTGCATCTACTTTGGCGCTATCCCACTGATACTGCTAGGCTCATCTCAACATAGGGGTGTACGGCATCTACGTCTATACAATGCCTCATAAGGAGCCATCCCTATAGATGCATATCAGCTGTTGTTGTATGAGAACTCAACGAGTGGGAGGTAATCAGACCATCCCTATCCCCAGTCCAACACATAGGCTCGCAGCATGACCTCTAAGGTCTGGATGGTCCTCTCTAACTGACCATCTGTCTGGGGGTGAAACACGGTCGTGAAGTGTAGGCTCGTCCCCAAAGCAGTCTGAATCTGCTGCTAGAATCTCGATGTGAATTGTCCATCATGATCAGAAACAATCGTCCTCGGTACCCCATGGAGTCTCACTATCTGCCTAGTGTACTCCTCAAATAATCTGCTCACTGGCCACGTCTCTCTAATAGGAATGAAATGTGGCGTCGTCGTCAATTTGTCAACGATCACCCAGATAGCATCAAAACTCCTACTGGTCCTCAACCCAGTCACAAAATCCATGGAGACGTCCTCCCACTTCCACTGCGGCACTGGGAGTGGATGGAGCTCACCTCCACGCCTGAAATGCTCTATCTTGACCTATTGACAGGTCGCACACTAAGCCACAAATCTGGATACGTCGGGCTTCAGCCCTCCCCACCAATATGAGTGTCTCACATCATGAGACATCTTACTCGTACCAGGGTGTACTGAGTAAGGTATACATTGAGCCTCTTGTAAAAGCGGCTGTCTCAACTTTGCTTCGGCAGGTACACAGATGCGATCATGACGCCTCACAACTCCATCTACCCCAATAGTAAACTGGGGTGCCTCTCACGAGATATCATATGTCTGATCGTCGTCAAAGTCGGGCAAGTCCCCTGCTTTTGTTGGATCTCATCCAACAGGCAAGGTAGAACCTCTAAAGCAAACAACTGGGCATCCTCATCAGGAAACTGGATGTCTATCTCTAGCCAGGCTAGATCTCTCTAAAGCTGAGGTTGTACTGTAAGTCTGGCAATCGCCTTCTCTCGAGGCGTCTTTATGCTCAAGGTGTCAACTACTACATTCTTCTTGCCAGGATGATACAATATCTCAAGGTCAAAGTCCTTGATCAACTCAAGCCATCGACGCTGGCGGTTATTCAATTCCCGCTGCGTGAAAATATATTTAATACTCATATGGTCAATGAAGATCTGACATGTAGCACCATACGGGTAAAATCTTCATATCTTCAAAGCATGAACTACCGCAGCCAACTCCAGATCATGAGTCGGGTAGTTCTCCTCATACGTCTTCAACTGTCGAGACGCATATGCAATCACTCTGCCTCTCTGCATCATCACACATCCCAAGCCTAGCTTGGATGCATCAATGTAGACCACAAAATCCTCAGAACCCTCTGGATGTGCCAAGATCGGAGCAGAAGTCCAACGCCTCTTCAATTCCTCAAAACTCTGAGTGCAATGGTTAGTCCATACAAATATGGTAGTCTTCCTCAGAAGACTCGTTAGTGGACGGGCAATCACAGAAAATCCCTCCACAAAGCGTCTTTAATAACCGGCTAAGCCAAGAAAGCTACGTACTTCCTTGACGTTCGTCGGTGTCGTCCATGCAGCAACATACTCGATCTTCTCCGGGTCTACCATAATCCCATCGGCGGAGACGATGTGCCCAAGAAATGCAACGTCAGACATCCAAAACTCACACTTAGAGAGCTTGGCGTACAACTCTCTATCCCTCAAAATTTGCAAAACCGTCCTCAAATGCCCAGCATGCTCCTCTCTGCTACAAGAGTACACCAAAATGTCATCAATAAAGACCACCACAAACTGATCCAGGAAGTCGATAACGGGTACGAAATGCCGTCCTGTGCACATCCTGCTCTCTCACCCTCAACTAGTGATATCCGGAACGTAAGTCGATCCTGGAGAAGACTCTCGCTCCCTACAGCTGATCAAGTAGATCATCAATATGAGGTAGTTGATACCTGTTCTTGATGGTCACCTCATTTAGCTCTTTGTAATCTATACACAGTCTCAACGATCCGTCCTTCTTCCGCACGAAGAGGACTGGTGCACCCCATGGTGAAACGCTAGGGCGTATGAAGCCCTTCTCAGCCAACTCCTCGATTTGCTTCTTCAGCTCCAACTGTAACACCCCAAATTCTCGGAACTCGGGGAACTACTGGTTAGGACCTCACAATGGGTCCTGACCTTGGTTTAACAACAACTTTACTAAGATCTTCCAACAAGGCACAAATGTAATTAAAACAATTTCCAAAACATAATATTTTTAATGGTATGAAAGTACACATGTGACAGCCTTACAAACATACATAAAGATATATAACATGCATGACGTATGGAAGACTTCCCCGTCCCCATCTAATGAGTACGTCGACCCGGCTGACCATCCGTTCCGGATCTCTATGCAACTGTCTATCTCTACAGATCTACAACACGGATAAACCGTTAGCTAACAATCCAAATATAAGTAGAATGACAACAGCACAAACACAAGCAGAAACAAAAATTAAACAAACATCATGTTGGCACTCAACCGTTTATTATCTATTATTTAAGTGATTCATCTTATTCAATTTACAGTTGTGGCACGAGAGCTATTAATAGTTCTCGCCTCCGTTCCTTATCCAACTGGGTGTAGGTCTAGCTGACCTCCGCCGGTAGCATCACTACAAACCGAGTATGGACTAGTCCCTAAAGAAACCCCCAGCGCTCGCAAGCTAACTGAGCAGAATGCCACCGCCCGTTACTCTTAGGCCAGGTATAGGTCGGTAAATATTTATCACAACCTATAACTCTAACATCTCAATCACACACCACTATCATCATTCATGCTCATATTTAGAAGTCAGCTAAGTAAGCCCAAAAGACTTACCTGATATAAAGCTCGACTCTCTGTAAACCAACTCGCTCTATAAACTGTAGCAACTCAGTTGCGTGTCAAAGGAGATAAGTGCATTAGCACACTCCTACGTAGTTAGAAGTCTAAGACTTCTAAAATAGAATAATATATTAAGACATAACTAGTTGCAGTATTAATTTAGGGTAAAATGACCATTTTACCCTTGGTCCCGAAATTCCCGAAAATTCTACAATTCATGTCTAAACTCCTATTTGAGATTCTAAAATCATATCTAACTCCCAAAGCTTCGTTTGGTTCCAAGCTAACATTTTTCCTATGTTTCTATTTTCCGGGAAATCGTAAAGGTCTAACTTCGATTCCAAATATAAAATTCGTAACCGCTTATAAAAATTCCGACTTAAATACCTAGAATATCTATGATGTCCTATCTAACTTTAGGAGAAAGAATTTCTCCAAACTGTTCATTCAACAGTTTTATAAAAATTCCTAAAGTTGACTACTCCCTTTTCAAATTCTATACTTAGCCAAAATCTGAGTACACTTTGAAAAATCATAACTCCTAAACCACTCACTGGATTTATCCCAAATTTTGATATGTTCTACTATAAAATCTTACCTATAATATATCCAAAATTCAGCCGAAAGGATATCAAGAGCTTATTCAAAATCATCTCACAAAACAGCATCACTTGTTGTTTTCCCCAACACTCAGCACATATATAAAAACGTCAACTTTGAAACACAATAACTCTCGAACCGTAACTCCGATTCTTCCCAAATTTTAATATGATCTACAAAAAGATGTCAACTATATCATATCAAAAATTCAAGCCTAACAGAGATCAAAAGCCTATTCAAAACTATCTCACAAAACAGCATCCCATGCTGTTTTTCTCAACTCAGCACATTTATAAAACTGAACTTTGAAACCCCATATCTCTCAAACCATAACATGGATTCCTCTGAAATTTTTGTATGATCTACTATACTATATCAACTATAACGTGTCAAAAATTCAAGTCTAACAGAAAGTTGCTGTTGCTTGCTGTCAAACCCCATATCTCTCAAACCATAACATGGATTCCTCTGAAATTTAGGCATGTATCACCTGGACAGAAGTGCAATGGAGAGAGCAGTATAGGCTTACCCGATTCCGAGACTCGAAGGTATGAAAGACGAAGGCCCGAAAGTTGCTGTTGCTTGCTGTCGCTGGACGCGTTTGCTGCAAGTAGAACACGCACCTGCGTCTAGGCCAAGACGTCCCCGTGGTCTTGGTTCACGGCCACCCCGCGGCTAGGGCTAGGCACTTCTGCGGCCCTCCGTTGTGTTTGCAGTCGCGCTATAGCGCTGCTGGAGTCTCCGGCTGGATCTGTGAGGGACTGCTCAGATTGGCGACAGGCTGAAGGTTGAGACATCGACACAAACGCAGCGCCAGGGAGGTTGGTGTGTACGAAGACGGAAGTCTGCTGGTGTACGGTTGGATCACGTGGGAGCCAGGAGGAAGCCGAGGCTAGGGTTGGCGTAGAGAAGGAAAGAGACATTGTAGCGGAATGCATCTGGACGTGTTTGGGGCGAGGACGCAGCGTGATCCAAGGAGCAGTTACGGTAAGTGGATCTTCCCTCTAACGCAGCATTCACACCTGCTGGAGATGATGGGCTTCACTGGTTGGGCTGGCGCCTTGACTAGCTTCCAGGCGGGCTTGCGTGTAGCAAGGCTGGAGCGCATCTAGGCTGGCGTGAAGCAAGGTTGGAGCACATCCTGGGCTGGAGCAGTGGCAAGAAAACAAAATTGGGCTTGTCACAGACTCATCACAGACTTGTCTGGCCTTGTCACAGACTCATCACAGACTTGTCTGGCCTTGTCACAGACTCGTCACAGCTTTGTCTGGCCTTGTCACAGCTTCGTCACAGACTTGTCCAGACCTTGTCACAGCTTCGTCAAAGACTTGTCCAGACCTTGTCACAACTTCGTCACAGACTTGTCAACGACGAGTCATATTTTAACTTAGGGTTTGGGGCTAAACTTATTATTTTATGTGAAGTCAAAGGATCGGAACTGGTAGGCTACGGAATAGACGGATACGGATCATGTTATAGTTTAGGATTGGTTATAATAATCCTATCATTTTATGTGAAGGTAAGCTACATAAAATGATAAAATTTTATAAAGATCCTATCATTTTATTTGAAGGGAAGCTACATAAAATGATAAATTTTATAATAGTGTGTCTAACTAAGTAGACGGATATGGGTCAACTGATCGAGATCGGGTTTGTTACAGAAATAAACGGAATAAAAATTCCGGATATTACATCAGTACCCCCTTAAAATAAGTTTCGTCCCGAAACTTAAAAGAAGACTCGTAATGTCGGAGTCCATGCAAACAAATTTAAGCGCCGGAGAGAGGTCACAACGGTCGAGTTCTGATTTGTTTCTGAAATAGCCGGAAGAAATATTCCCGGGTATTACATCAATCCCCCCTTAGGATAAGTTTCGCCCCGAAACTTAAAGTACGTCAGTCATAAGGTCAGCCCTCAAGGTACGAATCTAGTGTATCTACTTGTTACCGTACAAGAGTCATCGTTTCCACATATAAGTATCCCGCATATTAAGGTCACAAATAACACACATCCCGACTAAGCACTCGAGCATGAAAATAAACAAGTAGTCAGACAATATAACACAGATATAAGGCCAAACCCTAACTCGTCGCTCCCTAGATTACACTATCTCCACAAAGGTCTCTGAAAGGTTATGTCTCATACTACCCATAGTATCCAAGGTGGCCTCGTCGGCTTTTATAAAACCACTAACTCCGAAATCTTTTCATGTACAGACTTCACCAGTGCCTACTACCACGTTCTAGTGTGGTAACTAGATATCTCACCGGTATCATCCGGCTTTATTGCCCGATTCTCTAAGCCGATGTCCTAACTTTTTTCTGGTAAGTATACCTCTAACTGAAACCGTAGAAAACTAGGGTTACACTCTCCAATAGGGTGAGGTTTACTAGTCCATCAATCACTTATAAACCACTTTACAGCCTCGAGTGGTCACATTTCGCAACTCACCTCCAGGTCTTTTGATGACCGTACAGAAAATAACCTAGTCAACTTTCTTCCCTTCGTTGTGTTTACTTGACTACACACTCAGGCCAAAGGTCTTGAGTGACATACAATATGTCCGGAATGACGGTATTAGATACAAGGTGATCTCACATCACCGTCATTTGCTTACACTACTTAATAGTTGTTAACATTGTATTGTGTCCTATAATATTCCTCTTACTCAAAACGCAACTCGACTCCGTTCCGAGATAAAATTCTTCTTATACTCCATTCTTGAGATTATGTTTTCTATATGTACGAGTACTGGTCTGTAAGTACACTCCCGTAGCTTCCTTTTCTTATCTGTCTTTCGATTCAACTTGATAGTTACTCACCTTGAGCTTGTTAGTGCAGGCCCTACACAACACCTTTATTACTTCGTTACTTCCTTTATCATTTTATCAAGAAACTCGTTCTAAAGTACCATGCTAGGTATTAAATTCCAAATTTACTGATCTGCTGACATGTGGCTAGGTCGGCATGCTTTACTTGGATCTATAATGGGGTACCACTTCCTTTCTATACTTCTACGTGCACATACTTTCTCGTCTATCTAGTTGGTGATACAGTTCCTCTACAAAATTTCTTGTCACTCCACGTAGCCTATTTCACGTTCCTTCTAAACGAAATACATTTCACAAATTATCATCGTCTTAAACTCGACACGTCATTTTCAGTACTCCAGAGTTTCTTGTTTTGTGGGTTAGGACTCATCACGCTTTTGCTGCGCTACTTTGATATTATAAGAACATTTTCTATGTGTCCACAATGATTGACTCTAGAACTCTCCCTCTCAATTACACCATAAGTCCTATCCGGGTGAAATACCAATTATCTTCCTTACTTGCTTTAAGGAACTAAGATAATGATTGTAAGACGACCTCTCCCGTTAAATTTTTGGAATTCTTCTAACACGGATCCAAACTCTCTGACTCATCCGGAGTTTGATCTTAACCAGCCAATAAGAAATCTCTAACACAATTCTCTTCATGCCTTTAATTAATCAAAGAAGGTTGTCATTACCTACTTGAGGAAATCCTCCAAGGCATCGGCAAGGCTAATTCATAAATCCACAGTCACGAATATCTCTTCTTAACGGCACATAACTAACCCATACTAGCAACAATTGCACGTCCTCCGTTGACATTGATTAGCCTACAGTTGACTTACCTCAATATCTCGTACTCACTCTTCTTATACTTCTACTAGCATAAAATTCCTGGTAAGCACCAACTACTTGGTTAATCCCTTTCCCTTCGTTAGCTCGTTCTATCTCTTTCACTGTCGTTTTCCTTAGAGTCAACTCTCTTTCTCGAGTCCCCTAGGTCATTCTCACATGTTCCTTCATTTGTGTTGTTTATAATATTTCTCTGTTGAACTCCATTGACTCGGCTACCGGCCTCCTACTCCTTTTGATACTGACTTCGTGATTCCTCACCACTTTTTATCTCTCTGACGAGGTCAAAACTTCTCTACACTTGTGGGTTCTATCTTTGCTCTTACACTCAATTGTAACTCTTCTCTCCATGCATCTCTTAGTCACAAGGGTTTCTTCCACATATATCACAGGAGAATCATCATTCTTCCTTGTATGAAATGATACGCATAATCTGTCTTGGCGGACATAGAACTTTATCTAAAGTGTATACTTCTTACTCCTCTAGTTCTCCTTTTAAAATCCGTCTGTACTAGTTGTGATATGTACCTTTTTCTTAGCCAATAGGTAGTAAATCCCTTACACCATTCCCTTGGTCTCAAAAAACAAAAGGGGTTCATTCCTGTTCGCCTAATCTTTCTTCTTAAGTTCTTAATTAAAGTGACTAACGCGACTCGATCTGTGTTATTTATTAGGTAACTAGTACGTGTACCAATTTAACTTCACATTTGTCGCCGTTGATCTCTTGAAGGATCCTCCAGATGTCTATAAAATTCTTTCATAAGTCTTTGGTTATCCTCCTTATCTGTCAACCAGTTACTACTAGTTGACCCGCACGTTTTATGTCTCCGATTTTACCAACCAGTCTGTAGTTGACCTTCTATAAGATTCCGAACTTACTGTTCTTCGATCTCTTTGAAGTTTGATACACTTGGTGAAATCTATCTCCTCCAATTTCTTGGTTAACACTCCTCCAACTCCTTCCAAGTCTGCACTTCTCTTGTTCTCTTATGGAATCACTATACTCTTCTGAGTCTAGTCCTGACATTCATATGTCTTCAAAGGGTTTATTAAGTCTTCCACAATAACTTGTAAGCGTCTCTTCACAATTCTACTTACTTCGTTCATCGTTTGTTCGTGTTTCCCTGATATGACCGTTAATGTTGGTAACTTAGATCTTTATGTGAATGAGAAGTTATTATGGACTCTCTAGTCCACCAAAATAACTTTCCCACATTCTTCCATTAGTTTGGTGTTGTGTTGTAATGCCACATTTATAGAATTCCGTTGTCTTAATTTCAGACTTCTACTGTATTTGATACTTACGTCATGATTTCTTGCAAACTCTTGCATCTCCGAGTAGGTCAAACCGTCTCTATGATGATGAATTTTATTTCACGTCTTTAAACTCATTTGTCAATGGTTGTCTTGTACTCCTTTAATTCTTCGCCTCAGGTCAGCACCTTATCTTCTTTGTACTCTCATGCCCATGCTTACATGTGGCGGCGTTTGCTTTGATTGTAACATCTTTTATTCTGCAAATCTTGGTTGTACTCCGTTCTGTATGATTCTTGTTCCCTTATCGTTATCTCTAATCCGACCTCTCGTCGTCTCTTACATGATTCTTCTAATTCATCTCTCAGCCTCATACGACCAAGTCCCTTGTATGACTTCCAGTTCCTTCTGCCTGAGTTGACTCGGGGATTCCTTTCCCATCGGACGGTACTTGTGGTGAAAATTGTCTCCACATATGTACTTCTTTGCCCACTCGTTCTTCGGATGATTTATGTGGTCACAAGGACGCCACCAGAGTATAACACTCAATCCTCGGTCTAAATCCATTATCTTGTGTTGAAAACTCTTCAAGTCCGTTACCGATTTATCATGAGGCGATAAGCGATTCATGATATCATAACTAAAGGATATAAGGTATCCTTTAGGATACTAACATGCTAAACATACATATTTATATAATCATACATTAAAACATATCAATATAAGTCTATATACGAACTCACTTATCATTCCAAGTTGCAGAGATCCACGGAGAACGATGGTGGTCCGACGTACTACTAACCCAACAACCCGACTATGCACGTGTGTAAAAACAGAAATCCGTTTTGAAAATCTTAGACCCCTTTCGGGTTCTAGTGATTTTATACATTCGGTCTTTTAGAAGATTTTAAGTGCCATTGTTGCCAACCCAGAGCTCTGATACCATGTTGTAACACCCCAAATTCTCGGAACTCGGGGAGCTACTGGTTAGGACCTCACAATGGGTCCCGACCTTGGTTTAACAACAACTTTACTAAGTTCTTACAACAAGGCACAAATGTAATTAAAACAATTTCCAAAACATAATATTTTTAATGGTATGAAAGTACACATGTGACAGCCTTACAAACATACATAAAGATATATAACATGCATGACGTATGGAAGACTTCCCCGTCCCCATCTAATGAGTACGTGGACCCGGCTGACCATCCGTTCCGGATCTCTATGCAACATTCTATCTCTACAGATCTACAACACGGATAAACCGTTAGCTAACAATCCAAATATAAGTAGAATGACAACAACACAAACACAAGCAGAAACAAAAATTAAACAAACATCATGCTGGCACTCAACCGTTTATTATCTATTTTTTAAGTGATTCATCTTATTCAATTTACAGTTGTGGCACGAGAGCTATTAACAGTTCTCGCCTCCGTTCCTTATCCAACTGGGTGTAGGTCTAGCTGACCTCCGCCGGTAGCATCACTACAAACCGAGTATGGACTAGTCCCTAAAGAAACCCCCAGCGCTCGCAAGCTAACTGAGCAGAATGCCACCGCCCGTTACTCTTAGGCCAGGTATAGGTCGGTAAATATTTATCACAACCTATAACTCTAACATCTCAATCACACACCACTATCATCATTCATGCTCATATTTAGAAGTCAGCTAAGTAAGCCCAAAGGACTTACCTGATATAAAGCTCGACTCTCTGTCAACCAACTCGCTCTGTAAACTGTAGCAACTCAGTTGCCTGTCAAAGGAGATAAGTGCATTAGCACACTCCTACGTAGTTATAAGTCTAAGACTTCTAAAATAGAATAATGTATTAAGACATAACTAGTTGCAGTATTAATTTAGGGTAAAATGACCATTTTACCCTTGGTCCCAAAATTCCCGAAAATTCTAAAATTCATGTCTAAACTCCTATTTGAGATTCTAAAATCATATTCTAACTCCCATAGCTTCGTTTGTTTCCAAGCTAACATTTTTCCTATGTTTCTATGTTCCGGGAAATCGTAAAGGTCTAACTTCGATTCCAAATATAAAATTCGTAACCGCTTATAAAAATTCCGACTTAAATCCCTATATTATCTATGATGTCCTATTTAACTTTAGGAGAAAGAATTTCTACAAAATGTTCATTCAACAGTTTTATAAAAATTCCTAAAGTTGACTACTCCCTTTTCAAATTCTATACTTAGCCAAAATCTGAGTACACTTTGAAAAATCATAACTCCTAAACCACTCACTGGATTTATCCCAAATTTTGATATGTTCTACTATAAAATCTTACCTATAATATACCCAAAATTCAGCCGGAAAGGATATCAAGAGCTTATTCAAAATCATCTCACAAAACAGCATCACTTGCTGTTTTCCCCCAACACTCAGCACATATATAAAAACGTCAACTTTGAAACACAATAACTCTCGAACCGTAACTCCGATTCTTCCCAAATTTTAATATGATCTACAACAAGATGTCAACTATATCATATCAAAATTTCAAGCCTAACAGAGATCAAAAGCCTATTCAAAACTATCTCACAAAACAGCATCCCATGCTGTTTTTCTCAACTCAGCACATTTATAAAACTGAACTTTGAAACCCCATATCTCTCAAACCATAACATGGATTCCTCTGAAATTTTTGTATGATCTACTATACTATATCAACTATAACGTGTCAAAAATTCAAGTCTAACAGAAGTCAATAACCCCTCCAAATTTATTCCACAAAACTGTATCTCAAGCAAATTTCCTCAACTCAGCATTCTAAACGAAAAACTGCATGAATAGCCAACTTCGGGGTACTATAACTCTCACACCGTAACTCCGATTGTTCCCAAATTTTAGTATGATATACTATGCAACACTGACTACAACATATCCGAAAATCAGCAAGAAAGGAGGTGTCTAACATACCCAAATCTGGACCCGAAGATGACTGTTCGTCACTTCATGAAAATTCAGAAAACTGCATGAATCCTTACTGCTCATTTATGGCTCATCTGGTAGGCTTAGGACACATCAAAGGGCACTCGTTAGGCATGTATCACCTGGACAGAAGTGCAATGGAGAGAGCGGTATAGGCTTACCCGATTCCGAGACTCGAAGGTATGAAAGACGAAGGCCCGAAAGTTGTTGTTGCTTGCTGTCGCTGGACGCGTTTGCTGCAAGTAGAACACGCACCTGCGTCTAGGCCAAGACGTCCCCGTGGTCTTGGTTCACGGCCACCCCGCGGCTAGGGCTAGACACTTCTGCGGCCCTCCGTTGTGTTTGCAGTCGCGCTACAGCGCTGCTGGAATCTCTGGCTGGATCTGTGAGGGACTGCTCGGATTGGCGACAGGCTGAAGGTTGAGACATCGACACAAACGCAGCGCCAGGGAGGTTGGTGTGTACGAAGACGGAAGTCTGCTGGTGTACGGTTGGATCACATGGGAGCCAGGAGGAAGCCGAGGCTAGGGTTGGCGTAGAGAAGGAAAGAGACATTGTAGCGGAATGCATCTGGACGTGTTTGGGGCGAGGACGCAGCGTGATCCAAGGAGCAGTTACGGTAAGTGGATCTTCCCTCTAACGCAACATTCACACCTGCTGGAGATGATGGGCTTCACTTGTTGGGCTGGCGCCTTGACTAGCTTCCAGGCGGGCTTGTGTGTAGCAAGGCTGGAGCGTATCCTGGGCTGGCGTGAAGCAAGGTTGGAGCACATCTTGGGCTGGAGCAGTGGCAAGAAAACAAAATTGGGCTTGTCACAGACTCGTCACAGACTTGTCTGGCCTTGTCACAGACTCGTCACAGACTTGTCTGGCCTTGTCACAGACTTGTCTGGCCTTGTCACAGCTTCGTCAGAGACTTGTCCAGACCTTGTCACAGCTTCGTCACGGACTTGTCCAGACCTTGTCACAGCTTCGTCACAGACTTGTCAACGACGAGTCATATTCTAACTTAGGGTTTGGGGCTAAACTTATTATTTTATGTGAAGTCAAGGGATCGGAACTGGTAGGCTACGGAATAAACGGATACGGATCATGTTATACTTTAGGATTGGTTATAATAATCCTATCATTTTATGTGAAGGTAAGCTACATAAAATGATAAAATTTTATAAAGATCCTATCATTTTATGTGAAGGGAAGCTACATAAAATGATAAATTTTATAATAGTGTGTCTAACTAAGTAGACGGATATGGGCCAACTGATCGAGATTGGGTTTGTTACAGAAATAAACGGAATAAAAATTCCGGATATTACACCAACATCTCGACAGGTGTCATATGGTATGGGGCCTTCGAGATGGATTTCGTGCAAGGCTCCAAGTCAATACCAAAATCTACGCTCCTCTGAGGTGGCAGGCTAGAAGGCTATGCAAAAACATCTGCAAACTCACAGACCACTAGCATATCCTCCAAAGCTTGACTCTCTCCATCCTTCATGGGGTAGAACCACAAGGCATCACATCCCTGTGCAATAAGTTTAGCTGCTCGTACGATACTAATAGAAGATCATGTCTTCCCAAGGTCCCAACCCCAGAAGACCTCTATCAGACCTAAGTCAGTATAGACTGTAACAGTCCTCATACCCACATCTAACACCGCACGGGGTCTACGCATCCAATCCATACCAAGTATGATTTCTCCATGCATCAGAGGCATGACTAAGAAGTCAACAAGTAAATGGTGCCCCCTCTATGGTAGACAATCTCAAACGCTCAACACAAGCAGCAGAAATAAGTGATTGCGTAGCACCGGTATCAAATAAAACTCTACCAGGGAAACCATGTAACAGAATGGTACATGTGGCAGCTGGTGCTGGCGGCTCCTCAGCACTCCTCAGCTCAAAAACTCTGCCTCGAGCTCCTCGGCTATCACTGGTACCAGCCTCTCTACATCTACCTCTACTCGGTCCTGGAGCTGACCCTTGAGTAGCAGGCGTGCTTGAGACTCTTTGTTGTCCCTGTGTTTGATGCTGAGGCGGTCTCTGCCCACCTCCTGTTGCACCTGCAAGGGAAGAACCCTGCTGTGATGACGCCTTGCCCTGATGGCAAAACGTAGCTCTATGTCCTAGCTTCCCATACGAGAAGCAAGTCAGTGGTGCTCTAGGACAATTAGTCCTCACATGGCCATAGGCCCCACAGTTGTAACACTACCGGCCTCTCTGAGCTGATTGTGCAGATACTAGAATACTCGAGCGACCTTGAGTTTGACCTCCCCCGTATCCAGATGCTCCTGCACAAATCGGTGCGGTACGCTTTCTCTTCTCAGACTGTCCTGTCTGAAAAGTCCTCCTTTGGCTAGCTCTCTCTCTCACAGGCAGAGGCCCGGTCCTGGTAGTCTGCCAATGAGTCACAGTGAAATCCCACCATGTATGAGCGTGTGCTGTCCCTCAAACGACGGGCGAAAAGGTACACATGCTGGTCCTCAGATGGTGCAGCTGGATCCTGCAATGCTAGCTCAGTTCGGAAGCGGCGAATGGCGTCAATAATAGGTACGTCCTCAAAACCCGCCTCCACGAAATCCTGCAGCAACTCCCTCCTCAGTGAGGCAGGGCAGAACTGCTCCCTCAACATAGTCCTCATCTGCTCATAGGTGGTGACTCGTGCTCTGACTGTCCTCCACAAATGATGTGACAGGTCACGGAATAAAGATTGTACTAGCTTCATCCGTCTATCCTCTGGGCAGTGAATAGACTCTAAAGCTGAGTCTACATGCCCAATCCACACCTCAGTCTCAAGGCCGATCTCCCCAGAGAAGTGTGGTACTCCCTACTGGTGGAATACCTTCAATCAGGTATCTGGTCGAGGCCCTCTGGTATCCTCCACAACTCGAGTTGGCTCAACAACAAGAACCGGTGCAATTGGCACCTAAGTAGCTCCATGGGATCTCTTAGATGATCCCTCATGCCCTTGTAGATTTGGGGCTCGTCTTCCCGCTCTAACGGGCTCCTCAAAATGCCGAAGATAATCTCTAAACTCTCATCCACCCATGGAGACACGGTTTGAGCCATCAGACTTACCTGGATAGGCCAGCTGTCTCGTGGACCCACCACTCCTCGTAGCTGGAACTACGCTCTCAGTAACCTCCTCAAGAGCCTCCTCCACCACTGGTGGATCTGCAACGGGTGCTGGTCCCTGTCCTATCCCTCCTGGAAAAAGAGGTGGTCTACCTCTACCTCTTCCTACAGCTGCAGTAGTTCTAGTCCGAGCCACCTGTGGGGTATGCACACCTAACGTATAAGGCTCTATATAGGCCATATGTATAGATATATATATAGTACTTAATAATACATGCATACACATCAGTATATAAGAGATATCTATATATATATATATATATATATAGATATATATATATATATATATATATATATATATATATATATATATATATATATATATATACTATCGAGATCCTCAAATGGGTGACGGCTTCTGTACATACTATCTCAAAACATCTGTACTCGCTTAAAACCAAAACCTTTTGAAAAGTCAGACCCCATGTGGGTTCTGCTTAATTATCCACTCTACCTTTAATGCAGATAGAAAGTGTCTTTGTTGCCAACCTAAGGCTCTGATACAAACTTTGTAACACCCCAAATCCACAGGACTTGGAATGCTACATTGGGCTAGGATCTCACAATGGATCCTGACCCTAGCTTGACAACAAGTTCACTGGATCTTACAACAAGGCACAAGTAGAGTAAAACCAAATACATAAAAGTTGTAATTATACATCAAAAGTGTTTACAAACACAAAGCCGAGTACAAAACATCAAGCAAAACATATGATACAAAAGATCCCAACCCACACATCCTAATGTACAGAAGTCTTCGGCTAGTCACACCATCTTGCTCACTCTGCAATCTTCCTAACCTGCAAATCATCTACAACACCGTATACACCGTTAGCTACAACAATAGATAAGCATAAAGGTAACAACACAAACACACATCAACATCTCATACATGCAATATCACACACATTTCATTTATTATCTTTTATTACGTTATTCCATTACTAATTCAACTTCTTTTGTAACACGAGGAGCGTAATGAACCCCGTCTCTTCACCCTTTAACCCAGGTGTTGTATGGGGATCTACCTCCCCCCTATGCTACTGGCTTCCGAGCACCTCCTTCCACTCTCGACGGGCTTCTGTCAAGTGGTTACCACCCGTTATAATACACTTGGGCCATTTAAATGCAACAAATGGTCATCCTAATCCGGTTTAGGTTATAAATGCACAATCATATGAACACACACAACCATTACAATCACATAAATCCATAACTGAATCCTAAGTAAGTCCCATGGACTTACCTATCACACTCGTATCCAAGGCCACGTCACCGCTTCCCCTTGGGGAAGAAACGAACGCCTGCAATAGCAAGGCACACAACATCACAACCTGAAAGGGTTAGGAGACTCGTATCCATAACCAGAACCAACCTACAACCTCATTCTAAACCTTAAGATCGTAAGAAGCTCACATATGCCTATAGCATAACCTCGACACAACCACAAGTGCCTAAGGCATATCTCTATCATACAACTCATCCTAACCACCCTAACCTAGCTGTCAACTAAGCCAAGGCCAAAGGAAAGGAAGGAAGGAAGACATACCACAAGGTATGCACCAACAAAAGTAAGAACACCAAGCTGACACAATGAGGCGCGGGGGCGGCTGTTTGTGCAGAATGTTGGCCCGACTTCTCTTCGATCCCTTTCTCAACTCTCTTCACGTCTTCAACATACCACATCAACATATACACATATATACACAAATGTGATAATCAAAAGGCTAGGAAAGGGTCCACACAAGATCAGCTTGTGACCCTAGTCTAGAAAGAAGAAGAAAGAAGGAAGGAAGAGAGATGAAGAAGAAGAACTTACCACACAAGCCGTAGGCTGCAACTATGGAGCATCAACACGTCTATCACCTCAACACAACATCAACAACCTTCAACAACATCCTCAAGAGCAACCACAACCAAAATCACACTGAAACTCTCAAGAACACTCTCACAAGATCAAAGAGGAATCAAGAGGAGAAGATGAAGGAGAAGAAGAACGTAAGGGAGATGAAGTAGCTGGAAAGAAGTGGAAAACCCTCTCATCTGAAGGACATGGAAACTCATACGAGAAGATAACCGCAAAGCACGAGTCAAGGAATCAACGAATGCGGCTGCTCAAGCACAGAGCCGCAGGGGCGGCTAGCCAGGGCGCAGGGGCGCCTAGCCGCTTGGGCGGCCCAGATGGTGCGCAGGGCCGGTCAGAAGGGTCAAGACAAGCACACTATAGCTCAACTAGGCTCCAAGGACTAAGGCTCTTACATCGGGGAGCCAAAAATGTCTCTGAACTGATCCATAGGCACGATGTAGTTCCGGTTCAGCAATCGGTACTTGTTCCTCTCTAGAATGTGAGGGACAGAACTCACAAACTCCATCATCGGCTCAAGGTAGGCTGGAGCTCGGATCTCCATAAACTTCTCCAGCCCTACCATAGAAATTATCTTCTTCAAGTCTTCCACCACGTGGAGGAACTCGAAGGCTGGAACATCCAAGAACCGCGGCGAAACTACGGGGCGCCGACAAATGCGATCAAAATCTTCCTGGTGACGCTCATGAATCACTGGGATAGAAGGTCGAGAAGAAGGGGAAGGGAAAGAACAACTAGGAGCATCTCTCAGAACAAGCTGACGGTCAGATCGAGAACTCATGATTTCTGCTGACAAGGTCACCTCGGTTGTCTAACAAGCTGAAGAACACCTCGACCGAGACACAACTCGACTGGACCGAGGTGAAGTACTGTTTGATTGCTTCCTATGGGGTACTTATACTCTTTTCAGCAATAAAATGTGGCAGCCAAAGTCAAAAATCTCTAAAATCAGTAAAGAGAGGAGAAGTTAGGGTTTTGGACAAATTACCCCAAATTGAGCAGATTCGAGGTGTTTATCTTGCAGTTTGTTGCTTATAATCTGATCCTCTTGCTTTTCTTTGCGAGATCGGAGCTGAAATCGTGGAAAATGATTGAAAAACGAAGAAACGAGGTAGGGGTGTGCCGTGGTCGTGAAGGGAAATGGGAGGGAATAGAGAGAAATTTTTTCTCCTTTTACACCCCTCGCCGATTATGGTATCACCTCGGTTGAGGTGGTCCCGACCGGACTGTGGTGGCTGACTGGATTGTCAGACCTAGTCGCCTCGGTTGCCTCAAGAATATCTCGGTCGAGGCACTATGATAGCAACCGAGATGTGTCTCAGTCAAACTCTGTCTTCTCAAATCTCAAACTTCTGTCCTTCCAGTGTTGTTCTTGAGTTGTAATCCTTCCGTAGAGAGTACATGGTTTCAGTCTAGGACGCCAAAAACAACACAAAGCAAAGCAAAAGCAAACCACTTGATTGCCCAAGAAGCGCTTGATTTAAGGTCGCTAGTTGGACCATACGGCATCCCTAAACGAGGTATAGTTGTGCAATCTCCTCAACCTGGACTTCCAATTGGTACTTCTTAAGCCTATGAACATTGACCTTGAAGCTTCCGCTTGTTTCTCCCCAAATCTCAAATGCACCATAAGGAAAAACATGTTTCATAACGTAAGGTCCTGCCCATCTAGATTTCAACTTACCTGGAAAGAGGAAAAGACGGGAGTTGAAGAGTAGAACTAAATCTCCTTCTTTGAATTCCTTAGGAATGATATACTTGTCATGCCATCTCCTTGTTCTTTCCTTGTAGATCTTGGCATTCTCATAAGCGTTTAAGCGCAATTCTTCCAACTCTTTGATGTCCAATAGCCTCTTCTCTCCGGCCTCCTTGATATCGAAATTCAACCACTTGATTGCCCAATATGCCTTGTGCTCTAACTCAACGGGTAAATGGCAAGACTTCCCATATACCAAATTGTAAGGGGTGGTGCCAATGGGAGTCTTGAATGCTGTCCTATAAACCCAAAGAGCATCGTCCAACTTCATGGAACAATCCTTCCTCGTCCTACAGACGGTCTTCTCCAAAATTGCCATGATTTCTCTATTCGAGATCTCGACCTGTCCACTAGTTTGAGGGTGATAAGGGGTTGCTACCTTTTGGGTTACCCCATACTTTGATAGAAGTGCCTTAAACTTCCAGTTGATGAAATGCGTTCCTCCATCGCTGATGATGATGCGTGGAGTCCCAAAACGTGGAAAGATAGTCGGATTGAAGAACTTCACAACCACCATGGTGTCATTAGTGGGATAGACAATGGCTTTCACCCATCTAGAGACGTAATCAACAGCTAAGAGAATGTACAGGTTCCTTGCGGGTGATGGGAAAGGTCCCATGAAATCAACTCTGCATACATAAAAAATCTCAACCTCTTGAATATTGGTGAGTGGCATCTCGTTCGTTCTAGACAAGTTCCCTCTTCTTTGGCATGCATCACAAGAAACAACAAACGTTTGCACATCCTTAAATAATGTAGGCCAAAATAAACCATAACGCAATACCTTAGCACACGTTTTGTGAGCGCTTGCATGTCCACCACAAGGAAGCGAGTGGCAATGCCGTATAACACTAGAAACTTCATCTTCCGGAATGCATCGTCGAAGCATCCCATCCGGACCTCTCTTAAACAGTAGAGGTTCATCCCAATAGTAGTGGCGTACATCCTTGAAGAATTTCTTCCTTTGATCGTACGTCAATCCGGGCGGTATTTCTTGGCAAACAAGATAATTAACAATATCAGCATACCAATGCTCTTTCTTATCAGAAGCTTGGTGGAGCCAGTGCTCCACAAAATGTAAATGAGTCTCAGGAAAGGGTGTAGGAAGTTTGTCGTCCTCAGTTGACAACATCTCGCTTGATTTCTCGGTCGGTGTCCGAGGTGGGTGACCGAGATGTTCTTCAGATAAGAACACCTCGCTTGGTCCAGAAGATGCCTCGGTCGAGGTACTAGAACTGGGACCAAAACTTGAATTTCTCCTCTCCTGGATTAGTTTCTCAATCTTAGCTCCTGGATCTGCTTCTAGTGCCTTTAAGCTCTGTATATCGGCATCACAAGAAACATCTATACCTTCTCCATTAAGCTAAAACTAATAACTCTTCAAGAGGGTAATTAATAAGGATAGAGCTCACCAATTCTCTTGATTTTTCTTCATCATAGATGTTGAAGATATCATCCTCCGGCGGCTCTCCTTTCATTGCAGCAAGAAATGCAAACTCCACTTGATCACCGCCAATGTTGAACTTCAACTTGGCGTTCTTACAATCCACATTGCAACCCGAAGTTGCTAGAAATGGTCTCCCCATAATGATAGGAACGGGATAATCTGTGGGTATGTCAAGTACAACAAAGTCTATAGGTAAATAGAAGTTACCTAACTTATCGGGAACGTCTTCCAAAATGCCCACGGGATGGGTAATGGAGCGAACCGTCATGTACAATCTTATCTTCACCGGCTTGGGTTCTCCAAGTCCGATCCTCACACATAGATCCAGAGGGATGATGCTCACGCTGGCTCATAGATCAAACAACGCTCACAAGTTACATCCCCAACTTGAATGAGAATGCAAAATGAGCCGGGATCTCTCAACTTAGGTGGCATCTTCTCTTTCATGATTTGAATGAGCTCCGAGGATTTAGATGTCATCCTTACTTCTCCCAAATCTTCAAGTTTCCTCTTTCTTGATAGAATCTCTTTCAAGAACTTCCCGTAGGTAGGCATTCCCAAAATAGCATCAAGGAAAGGGATGTTATTGTGTAGTTTATTCATCAAGTCAAGGAACTTACCAAAATGCTTGTCTAGATGTGCTCTGGCCCTTGACTAACGGAATAGAAGTGGTGGTTTATAAGCAGGAGGTGGGACATAAACTTCAGATTTATCTTTCGCTTTTTGGGACTCTACCTCGGATGGCCCCTCGACCGAACTGTTCCTCGTCTGTACCTGGACCGAGGTGTTCTTCGGCGGCACTAGCACCAACCGAGGTACTGGATATGTAGTTTTTAGTCCACTTCTCGTCGTTATTGCCATAATCTGTCCCTTAGGGTTGCTCTCTGTCCTTGTTGGGAGCTTCCGTGGTTCTCTTGGAGCTTCATTCGCCTTATTAAAGAATTCTTGCTCTAAGGCCTCTTGTGCCTTCGAAAGTGAAGTCATAGACGTCTCCATAGCGTTGAGCTTGATCAAGATGGCTGATAGGTGATGGAATAACTATCATTTAGGATAGTTTTTAAAGTCTTTTTATTGCATTTGTGTCGGTTTATGCTACTAACTCCTTGGTCCAAAAGAAGAAGACTAAAAGAAGCCAAGGAAGGAGTTATAAACACTTAGGAGTGAAGTTCGTTCACGAAGCAAAGCTTATGTTGCTTCACCGCCCCCGCAGAGCCTTGTCACCGCCCCTGCGGGTGACTCCTTACTCCAAAGCGCTCTCTGTGCCTTCGCCAGCGCCAGCCACGAAGACTGTCACCGCACCTGCGTCAACCCCTGGCGCCCCTGCGGTGACTTGCCCTGAAGAAGCGAAGACCAGCGCCCCTGCGCCTCAACCTAGAAGCTGGAAGATGAAGAGTCTGTGTCACCGCCCCTGCGTTGACACTGGGATGCCCCGACGTCTTGGCATCAGAAACAGCAAGAAGTTAAAGAGTCAAACGTTTGAAAAGCATTAAAGATCCGCCCCTGCAGAATTGTCTAGCCGCCCCTGCGGCCATGAAGAAGATAAGCGTTTCTGCCTTCACCGCCCCTGCGGAGCTGAAGGCCGCCCCTACGGTTCAACGACAGAAGCTTTACTCCGGCTGTTTACACCACCTTTATGCCATTAAAAGTGGCTGTTTTGGGCCGGTCATTTACTCCTATTTAGTGTCTTTTGTAGTATAAATAGTCCTTGGTTGATTGCTAGAATGATCCACTCATTATCCATCAATTTCCACTTAGAATCCAATTTTCTCATCATTTCCATTGTATTGAGTTGCTAACTCCCTTGCTACATTGGGTTGGTTTGAAGCTGCATTGTTACTTTGGTTGTAAGTTATCTTTAATATAAGTTTTCATTCAGTAATGCTTTGTGTTTCCTTGATCTTTATCGTCTAATTGCATGTTTGATTAACACTTAAGATTGATCACCTTAGGTTCTAAAGTGCATGCAAAGAACTAGGATTAATAGGTTCCGGGTTCGGGTGTTTAATCTAGTAGTAAACTTTAAGTAATAACGGGTTGTAATTACTTAAAGAAAAGGAAAACAAATATAAAGATAACGTTAACGGTTATAATCTATTCTTTATATCCCTTAGTCTTTATTTGAAAGCTAACTTGTTAATTGTTCTTGTAGGTTTACGGAACACTAAACTGTTAAGTTGTGTTGATGCCGGTTGGCTCAACACATATATATGATCGAGATGGGAGATTACTTGAAAACTTGTAAAAGGAACTCACCAAAGTAGCAACTGTATGCTAAGAATCAACCTAGTGTAAATTCATCCATTATTGTCTTACTTGTTGCGTTATTCGTTTTAATAAGTTTTTGTGTGCATCAATTCAACCAACCCCCCCTTGTTACTTGTTCTTATAATCAATAATTGCATTTAATAAAAATATCTTAACTCTCTTGGGTTTGACCCTTACTTAACCACTATACTTGATTTAGTGCTAAGTCGGGATTATATTTTGATAGGGTATAGATGACCATAGAAACAACCCTTAGTCAAATTTTGGCGACGTTGCCGGGGAGTTTAATGTTTTTATTCAATTGTTGTTATTGATTATTTGTTTGAACCATTTTTATGGTTCAAACCCGTGCTACTAACTCCGGCTTTGCTTCTTTTGATCCTGAAATTGAGAGGACGCACATCCGGCAACGAAGACAACAACAATTCCATCAAGAAATGGTTGATCGTACTCTTTGTCAACATACTCAGCCCACTTTTGCTCAAAACCCTCTTGCGGTTAGCATACCGGCATTAGGGGAAGGAATCAACTTTGAGCTCAAGCCGAGTCTCATCCACTTGCTTCCTTCTTTCCATGGGCTAAGTGGTGAAGCCCCATCAAACACCTTGGGAAGTTCCATACCGTGTGTATGAGCATGAAGCCGGCCAATATTACCGAAGAGCAAATCAAGATGAGGGCATTCGGCTTCACACTCAAAGATTCAGCGGATAATTGGTATTACCACCTTCCATCCGGAAGTATCGACACTTGGGAGAACCTCCACAAGGCGTTTCTGGAAAAATACTTCCCAGCCAAGAAGACGAATAGCTTAAAGAAAGCTATAAGCAACATCGAGCAAGAGGCGTACAAAACTCTTTATGAGTACTTCGAAATATTCGCACGCCTCCGATCCAGCTGTCCTTTCCACGGATATTCAACTCAACATCTAGTCTTGTACTTGTATAATGGCTTGCTAGACAATGAAAGGAGGATCGTCGATGCGGCTTGTGGAGGTAACATTCTTAACTCTACCCCTGACCTTGCTTTTGAAAAAATTCTGGAACTAACGGAAGGGACCCGGAACTTTGGGAGGACTCTTTCCAAGAGAGGTGTTCATGCTGTAAATTCCGGGAATAGTGAGATCTCCACGGAGCTTGTAGAATTGAAGGAGATGGTGAAGAGACTAACACTTATGGGAACCCCACAACAACTCAAAGCTTGTGGAGTGTGTGCTGACCCATATCATCCAACGGACATGTCTCCCCAAGTCCAAGATGACAATTTTGAGATAAACGCAATGGATTATGGACAACCACAGCAGCAAAGGCCTAGGAACGATCCTTATGCGCAGAATTTCATGCCAAATTGGCGTGACCAACAGAATTTCCGTTTGAGGGATCAACAAAACCAACAACAACAGCCCCAACAAGGTAAGTATCTATCAACTGAAGATATGTTGCAGGTTTTGACTAAACACTTTGCTACTCATGTCCAAACAACAAAGTCCAACATCAAGAACCTTGAAAAACAGGTTGGTCAAATGGCAGAAGCCATTTCAAGGACCGAAGCTAGATTTTCCGGAGGATTGCCTTCCCAGACGTTTATAAGCCCCAAAGAGAATGTTAGTGCCCCTAACATTAAGGAGTGGGAAGCAAATCCAACAAAAACCAGCAAAAGAATTACAAAGCAAACCTTTTGTCGATTTTACCGCACCCACAGCCGCCCCTGAGGCTACAACTGCGCCCAGCACCGAGGAGACGCCGCCCCTGCGGCTGGATGTCCCCACACCTGCGGTGATAACCCATGAGCCGCCTCTACGCATACAAGCTGACGCCCCTGCGGAAAACAAGACAGAAGGTTCTGCTGAGATGGATTCTTACATCTGGTCTAACTTTACGCCACTGTACTCTGAGAAACCACCAGTTCCTTTTCCTGAGGCCCTGAAGGAGAGAAGAAAGGACAAAGACCTCTTTGAGACTTTTTCCAAATGCGAGGTAAACATTCCCCTCCTTAAGTTGGTGAAAAGTATTCCTAAATATGCTCGTTTCTTGAACGAACTTTGCACTATCAAGAGAAACCAGAAGCTGAAGGGGAAACAAAAAGTGCAAGTAAGTGAGCATGTGTCGGCTGTTTTCAAACGGAGAATGCCCAAGAAGTGCAGCGATCCGGGCATGGTAAGCATTCCTTGTGTTATAAGGGAAACCCGCTTTGACAAAGCAATGCTTGATCTTGGTGCTTCTATCAACGTTTTTCCATATTCGATTTACAAATCACTTGGCGTTGGGCCATTAATGGAAACTAGGATTGTAGTACAACTTGTTGATAGATCTAATGTGTACCACAAAGGGATAATTGAGGATGTATTCGTAATGGTAAACAACCTAATATTTCCTGCTGATTTCTTTGTAATGGATATGGAAAATGATTTACATGTTGCACCCATTCTGTTAGGTAGGCCAATTCTGAAAACTGCTAGGACTAAAATTGATTATGTTAGTGGCAAATTGACCATGGATTTTTATGGTGAAGAAGTGGAATTTGACATCTATTATGCAATGAGATTTCCTAGTGATGATCATTCTTTATGCGCTATTGACATTGTTGAACCTTTTGTGCAAGATGTATTTGATAGTTCTGATATTGATGAATTAAAAAATGCAATGAGATTTCCAGCATGAAAGAGGTCCTAGCCCAATTAGATGGGCATAAAAGGCTACCTATCTCAAATTTGGCCATTGGGCGGGCTTTACTAACCCCAAGTGAGAAGCTTGTTCCATCTATAGTGCAGGCACCAGAAATAGAACTGAATGACCTTCCGTCACACCTGAAGTACGTTTTCCTTGGAGAACACAACACCTTGCCGGTGATCATCTCCAACAAGTTGACCACCGGACAAGAAGACAAGTTGGTGAAAGTGCTAAAAGAGCACAAGACGGCCCTTGGATGGACCATTGCGGACATCAAAGGGATAAGCCCTTCAACTTGCATGCATAGGATCTTACTTGAGGATGAAGCCAAACCCTCTAGGCAGCCTCAACGGAGGTTGAATCCACCAATGATGGATGTGGTCAAGAAGGAAGTGTTGAAGCTCCTCCAAGCAGATATGATCTTCCCTATCTCGGATAGCACTTGGGTTAGTCCAACCCAAGTGGTTCCAAAGAAAGGAGGCATCACCATGGTGGAAAATCAACATGGAGAGATGGTCCCGAGCAAAACACAAACCGGATGGAGAGTTTGCATTGACTACCGGAAGCTCAACAATGTAACACGTAAAGACAATTTCCCAATACCTTTTATTGACCAAATGTTGGAACGTCTTGCAGGACATCAGTACTACTGCTTCCTTGATGGATATTCGGGCTATTTCCAAATAGCCATCGCACCGGAAGATCAAGAAAAGACGACGTTCACTTGCCGATTTGGCACTTTTGCGTACCGCATAATGCCATTTGGACTTTGCAACGCACCCGGCACCTTCCAACGGTGCATGATAAGTATTTTATCCGAATACATAGAAAATTTCATTGAAGTCTTCATGGATGATTTTACCGTCCACAGAGACAGTTTTGATGCATGTTTAGGACACTTAAAACTTGTTCTTGAAAAATATGTTGAAACCAATTTAGTTCTTAATTCGGAAAAATGTCATTTCATGGTCGAACAAGGAATTGTGTTAGGACATGTAATATCCTCAAAAGGGATAGAGGTAGATAGGGCAAAGGTTGATGTAATTAAAAATTTACCTTATCCTACTAATGTTCGGGAAATCCGATCTTTTCTTGGTCATGCAGGTTTCTACAGACGGTTCAAGAAAGACGTCATCCGTTCTCCGGATTGGGAGAAACCTTTCGAAATCATGTGTGATGCCAGTTATTACGCCGTTGTAGCAGTCTTAGGGAAAAAAGACGGACGGGCTTGACATGTGATCCATTATACGTCTATGACACTCAATGGAGCGCAAAGGAATTACTCTACCACCGAGAAGGAAATGTTAGCGGTGGTTTTTGCTCTTGAGAAAATTCAGGCAGTACCTACTTGGGGTAAAGGTAATTATCTTCACTGACCATCTAGCTCTTAGGTACCTCATGGCGAAGAAGGAATCAAAGCCACGATTGATTCGATGGATGCTCCTTCTAAGTGAGTTTAACCTAGAGATACGGGGCAAGAAGGGGGCTGAGAACCTGGTGGCCGATCATTTGAGCAAGCTAGTGAAAGAAGAGGAGGATCCAGGAAAAGGAAGAGAGATAGCTGGAAGCTATCCAGATGATACATTTCACACAACTCTTTGTTGTTTAACCGCCCCCACGCCTCACACCAGCCGCCCCTGCGGCCAACCGCCCTTGTAGATCAGTCTAGGCACCCCTGCAAAATTGTGGACAGAGGTTTGTTTAAAGCTCCAGTCTTTTAAGCCTTGGTTTGCTGACATCGTGAACTTCAATGTCAGGAAGGAGTACCCTCCAAATTCACTAAGGCACAACGAGAGAAGGTAAAGGCTGAAGCTCGACACTACGTTTGAGACGATCCTTACCTTTGGAAGCATTGTAGTGACCAAGTGATACGACGTTGCATTCCGGAGAATGAGGTACAATCCGTCCTAACTTTCTGTTATTCTAAAGCATGTGGGGGGCACTTTGGGGCAAACAAAACGGCAAGAAAAGTTTTCGATACCGGTTTATGTTGGCCTCACATTTTTCGAGACTCTTTTGTGTTTTGCAAAGTGTGTGACAGATGCCAAAGGGTAGGAATTCTTTCAAGGAGACATTAATTGCCCCAATCCTCTCTTATATTTTGCGAAATATTTGATGTTTGCGGAATTGATTTCATGGGGCCGTTTCCTACCTCATTCGGGCACACATATATTTTGCTTGCGGTGGACTATGTTTCCAAGTGGGTGGAAGCAAAGGCCACCAAAACTGATGATTCAAAAGTGGTTGCAGCGTTTCTTAAGGAAAACATTTTCGCACGATTTGGAATTCTGAAAGCCTTAATCAGCGATAGGGGTACCCATTTCTACAACAAGACGATCACAACTCTCCTTAAGAAGTATCACCTCCACCAACGAGTGTCAACAGCTTATCATCCACAAACAAATGGCCAAGCTGAGGTATCTAACCGGGAAATAAAAATCATCCTTGAAAAGACGGTCTCTCCCGGACGGAAGGATTGGAGTGCAAGGCTAAATGCCGCCCTATGGGCATATCAGACAACCTATAAAATTCCTATCGGGATGTCTCCTTTTAGTCTCATGTTTGAGAAAGCTTGCCACCTACCGGTGGAGCGAGAGTACAAAGCTTGGTGAGCGGTAAAGAAGTGCAACATGAACATAGAGGAAGTGGGAGAATTCCGGAAGCTCCAATTGCAAGAGTTGGAGGAATTGAGGTTAGATGCATATGACCATGCCACCGCATACAAAGAAAAGACTAAAGCATGGCATGACCGAAACATTCTCCGGAAGGACTTCAAGGTAGGTAATAAGGTACTTCTCTTTCAATCACGTTTGAAACTCTTTGCACGTAAGTTGCGTTCGAGATGGATAGGGCCGTTCGTGGTAGCCAAAGTATACCCTCACGGAGTTGTGGATCTTTATGATCCCCAAACGCACAAGGTGTTCAAGGTAAACGGACAAAGGCTAAAGCCGTACCTTGAAGGAGTCAAGAACGATCCGATTGATGAGATGGTGCTGGAGGAAACACAATCAGAGAAGTAGAGGCCTTACGTCGAGCCAACAACGTAAAACAAAGGCGCTCCTCGGGAGGCAACCCGAAGGAATAAGAAGAGGAGCCTTTGTCAAGAAAACTGCCCCTGCGGCTCAGTGTCACCGCCCCCACGGTGACACCCATGGCCAGCCCCGCCCCCAGCGCTGGGACAACGTTTGCAAAATATAGTTCACCGCCCCCGCGGTTACTCCCCTACGCCCCTGCGGCGGCCGTCCTTGACACACATCCTTAGCGCCGCCCCCGGCGCTGAGCCTGCGTGACCCCTCTCCCTTGTCACCACCCCCGCAGCGACAAGCCCCCGCCCCTGCGGGTTTACCTAGAAAAAAAAAATAGAAATCGCAAAAAACATTCCCCTACACCTACCCCACCCACCCACTCTCTACCTCCTCACCAACCACGGCAACATATCCCTCGCCTTTACCCCTCTCAAACTGCAACACCCCTGCGCCACCACCAAACACTCACAAGCCACCCTTGCGACGCCCCTACGCCACCTCCGACGACAGCCAACAACCTGGGACGCCCCTGCGCCACCTTCACCAGCTCCACCTTCCTCCCTCCAAACTCTCACACCTTACTACACTCTTCATCACCACCCACCACAAAACTCCACTCTTGCTCCACCTCCGGCGACGCCTACACACACAAAGAAGTCACCGGAAGGGCCTCAGCATCACCACCTTCGTCGCTCCCCAGAATTCGCCCTCTGCACTCTTTCCGGCCTTGCGCCTGCAAGCTCCCACACCTACGCCTTGCCGCCCCTGCGCCTGCTTCAGCCGCCCCTGCGGAAAGCACAATAGAGGGTTCGTCTTCTGTCCCTGTTTTTGAAAGTTTCTGATTCCTTTGCTAAATCAAATACCAAAATGGAGCCACAAAGGAAATACAAGATGTCCGAAGCTGAGAAGGAGACATATAGGATCGTATAGGATCGAGTTGTGTACGCAACTCGGTTTTTGCACGTTCCCACATTGGCGAAGCTAGGCATGCTGGAGAGCATGCAATCCTTTCTGGCCAATGTTGGTCTCGGAGACTTCCTACAGAAGAGTGCTCCAACATATCCCGAGCTCAATAGACAGTGCATCTCCACCTTCACCATGGAGAAGGAGGATCATGTGTGTATTGGACTCACATTCAAGTTCAACAAGGTGAAATACACACTTGATTACCACCAGCTATAGGAGGCCTTTGGGGTGACTCTCAACCCCTCCGCAAACTGGTGGCATCCAGTCCTGACCCTGGACCTGTGTGAGTTTTGGCAGGTAGCTACCGGGTTAGGGTTCCATGCAAGGGGCGAGTACTCCAACAAACTCACTCACCCTTGCTTGAGGCTCCTCTCCAAGATCCTCATGAGTGTCTTCTATGGACACAAAGAGGAGAGCAGGGTCGCCCTCAAGGACCTCCCACTACTATACTCTTGCCTTCCGATGTGCGAGAAGGTGATGGATTGACCATCCCTCTTCCTTGTCGCTTTGAAGTGGATTAGGAGGAACGAGCCGATGGACATTGTCGGCGGTGGGGTGATCTCCTTGATCGCCTCACAAGTGATGGACCTGTCCGAGCTAGAGGACGGGCTGGAGGCTCCCCTTTACACTGAGGTGATGCTTAGGAGGTGCAAGCTCCTCCAATGGGACGGGGAGAACCTATTTTGGATCTCCCTTGCAGATGGGAGCCACCTCACTTACCTCCCTTGGCCTTTACCATTCGGGGATGAGCTCTCCGAGCTTTACATTCCGGCAGATCCCTTCGTACCGAGGAGGCCGCTAGTGGCCATTGTGGAGAGGCATGCTGCGAGCTCCAGCCGGGCTTATCAGGAGGAGCACACACCCATCCCCGATGAAGAGGAGATGCCCACTGCGGCACTAGAGGAGGATCCGGCCCTTGCGATCCTTCAGGCTCAGATGGTGACTATGACCACCCAGCACCGGACATGGTAGTCCGACTACCAGAGGACCATGCTAGAGCAGCAGCAGAGCTGGCAGACGAGCTTTGCCGCCTCCATGACCTCCCACTTTGACTAGAGGCAGGAGGCTTGGCAGGCAGCCCAGCAGCAGCAACTGGCTTGGCAAGCCAGCTTTGAGACCACTTTTGGTCGTCCGATGGAGGCTCAGCAAAACCGCATTGATGACATCTACCGCCGGCAGGAGCACTTCTTCAGCCACTTTCCATACCCACCGGAGGAGGGTCCGGATGGTCCAACTGGACCATCCCACTAGTGGTATCTTTTCTCTTCCCTTTCCCACATTTATCTTTGCTTCATTTCCACTTTGAGGGCAAAGTGTACTTCAAGTATGGGGAAGGGACATATCATTGCATGTACAGTTCATTTTGAGTTGTGTTGAGTTGTTTTGCATTGAATCTTATGATGTTTGAAATTCATATAAAAAAAAGAAAAAGAAAAAGCCAAAGATAATGAAAAAGGCATGAAAATCCTTGGATAAACCGAAACCCCAAAAGGGCTGTTTAGGCAAAAAAAAGGTAGTCCGACCAACCTTAGGTTGGTGCAAAATTGGACTTGAGGGAGGTGAGACTAAGTGAGATCATCAAAGAAAAGAAGAAGAGTGGCAAGGTGAAAACCCGAAAGGGCAACTTGCCAAAATGAGCGGCACCGAGTGTAGGTTTCCCTTCCGATGTTTGGTAACATAAGAATGGGAGTCATAAGGAGGTTATCCGGGTAGGCCACTCTTGGAGCAATAAGGATGGTAGTTTCTCACCTTTTTTCTCACATTTCCTCTCTTTTCCTTCTTTCTTTCTTGGCTTTTCTTTTGTTTTCATTTGTCTTTTCTACTTACCCATGCTTCCTGAGGCCTTTAAGTCTAGTTGCTGTCATTTGTTTTACTCGGGACGAGTAAAAGGTCTAAGTATGGGGGATTTTGATAGGTGATGGAACCACTATCATTTAGGATAGTTTTTAGAGTCTTTTTATTGCATTTGTGTCAGTTTATGCTACTAACTCCTTGGTCGAGAAGAAGAAGACTAAAAGAAGCTAAGGAAGGAGTTATAAGCACTTAGGAGTGAAGTTCGTTCACGAAGCAAAGCTTCTGTTGCTTCACCGCCCCCGCGGAGCCTTATCACCGCCCCTACGGGTGACACCTTACTCCGGAGCGCTCCTTGCGCCTTCGCCAACGCTAGCCACGAACATTGTCACCGCACCTGCGTCAACCCTTGGTGCCCCAACGGTGACTTGCCCTGAAGAAGCGAACACCAGCGCCGCTACGCCTTCCTCTGCGCCTCTACTTGCGTCTCAACCTGGAAGCTGGAAGATGAAGAGTCTGTGTCACCGCCCCAACATTGACACTGGGACGCCCCAGCGGCTTAGCATCAGAAACGGCAGGAAGTTGAAGAGTCAGACATTTGAAGAGCATTAATAATCCGCCCCTGCGGAATTGCCTAGCTGCCCCTGCGGCCATGAAGAAGATCAAGCGTTTCTGCCTTCACCGCCCCTGCGGAGCTGAAGGCCGCTCCTGCGGTTCAACAACAGAAGCTTTACTCCGACTGTTTACACCACCTTTATGGCATTAAAGGTGGCTGTTTTGGGCCGGTCATTTACTCATATTTAGTGTCTTTTGTAATATAACTAGTCCTTGGTTGATTGCTAAAATGATCCACTCATTATCCATCATTTTCAACTTAGAATCCAATTTTCTCATCATTTTCATTGTAATGAGCTGCTAACTCCCTCGCTACATTGGGTTGGTTTGAAGCTGCATTGTTACTTTGGTTGTAAGTTTTCTTTAATATAAGTTTTAATTCAGTAATGCTTTGTGTTTCCTTGATCTTTATTGTCTAATTGCATGTTTGATTAACACTTAAGATTGATCACCTTAGGTTCTAAAGTGCATGCAATGAACTAGGATTAATAGGTTCCGGGTTCGGGTCTTTAATATAGTAGTAAACTTTAAGTAATAATGGGTTGTAATTACTTAAAGAAAAGGAACACAAATATAAAGATAAGATTAACGGTTTTAATCTATTCTTTATATCCCTTAGTCTTTATTTGAAAGCTAACTTGTTAATTGTTCTTGTAGGTTTACGGAACACTAACCTGTTAACTTGTGTTGTTGCCGGTTGGCTCAACACATATATATGACCGAGACGGGAGATTACTTGAAAACTTGTAAAAGGAACTCACCAAAGTAGCAATTGCATGCTAAGAATCAACCTAGTGTAGATTCATCCATTATTGTCTTACTTGCTACGTTATTCGTTTTCATAAGTTTTTGTATGCATCAATTCAACCAACCCCTCCCCCTCCCCTTGTTACTTGTTCTTATAATCAATAATCGCATTTAATAAAAATACCTTAACTCTCTTGGGTTCGACCCTTACTTAACCACTATACTGGATTTAGTGCTAAGTCGGGATTATATTTTGATAGGGTATAGACGACCATAGAACCAACCCTTAGTCAATGGCCTCCAGCACTACATCTTTCTTCTCTGACTGGGACGAATTTGATCCCGGCTCTTGGCTCTTCAATCCAGGCTCTTGGCTCTACAATGAACTTGATCCAAGCTCTCTGGCTGGGACGAACTTGATTATCATTTGATGGAGCGTCATAAAAATTAACTCTCTTAATTCCACTTTCGGCTCCTTGATGGGAGTACTTATCCATATGCAAAGCTTGCTTCTCAATGAGCTCCCAAGCTTCGTCTATTGGCATATCCATGAATGTGCCGGCGGAAAGTAGTTGAAGATTGAATTGGGTTGCTCTATCCAATCCCTTGAAGTATATCTCAAGCAACTCTATCTTTGGAATCCCATGATGTGGGCAATCCAATAGAACATCCTTGAATCTTTCCCATGATTTGGACAAACTCTCCCTGTTCTTCATGATAAATACATTAATCTTCCCTCTCATTTCAGCGGTCTTGGAGGGGGAAAGAATTTGTTAGAAACTCCGTTGTCATCTCTTCCCAAGTGTTAATCTTTCCGGGTGGAAGAGATTGATACCAAGTAAGCGCACTGTCTTTCAAAGAAAAGTAGAAAGGCCTTAGCTTGTAATTGTTGTTTTCCAGCCTTGAAGGTCTCAAGGTCTCCATCAGAATCTTGTAGTTTTGCAAATGCTGATGTGGAGACTCCCTCTCTAGACCTCCAAACCGGCATTGGCAGAACATGAATAGAACTTGCGGTCGAAGCTCGTAATCATGCTCCGCAGGATCACCTAGATTGATTCCTGGACGCCTCACTTGCTGATTAGGGTCCATCCTATGTCCCAGGGTTTGTGAAATTCCAGCAAAAAGAACATCTCGGACAGGCATCCGAGGTAAATGTATGTCGGCCGCGGCAACTGGGACTAGGTCCTGCCTCGGTCGAGGATCTGGGATCGGTCGATGAAGAATCTGGGCTCCTAGATCGGCCATATCTGCTTCAATCTCTGCAGTTCTGGTGCGAGTCTGCTCTCTTTCTCGCTGCAGTTCTTCCTTATTGAGGCATAGCTGTTCCAGCGCCTCCTTCAATTCGCCCTCAAGATCGCGATTGTCTTGGTTGGCCATCTTAGCTTCTTTCAAGCGTCGTTTGTATGTCTTTTCTGGTTCGGGATCGTAAGGAACAATTTCCTTCCCAGCACGGGTTCTTCGCATAAACCTAAGAAAAAGATCCTGCGAAAACACTCAAGTAGAGTGGTTGATAACAACAAGGGCAATTGCCCCGAAAGACAACCGCAACTAGCTCGGTCTAGACCAAGTCCCCGGCAACGGCGCCAAAAACTTGTTCGCTCAAAACGGTGTGTGCAAGCTTTAAATTTTTATCCCAAGAAGTATGCTTTAAACAAGGATGCAAACCCGTAGTGTACGGATCAATTGTAATAAAAAGCAAGAATTCTAGGAGTCGATCTCAGGGACTTAGGTGAAACAAAGCAAGAATAGGTTGTCAAGTAACTAATAACCACAAAAGTAATTAAAGCAATCAAAGATGATAATAAGGTCAAATAAGGGGAAAATGCGGATTCTAGGGATTAAAGCATCTAGTTGTGGTTCCGAATCAAGATCTCAAATGATAACGAGGACAACGCTGATATTTTGCTAAGGGAAGGTGTTTCTAAGGTTGGAATAGATTACCGGGTAAGTCTCACTACTCACTATCCCAAACCAAAGCTCCTATCACCGGGTAAGTCTCAAGGTACTAAGGAAAGAAACTATGATCTCAAACCAACACACCACCTAAGGGAATAGAATCAACCTTTACCGGGTAAGTCTGATGCTAACTCACAAAGATGGGATGAATGCACACTCAAACCCCAATAAAGGATAAACCTTTATTACCTACACTTATGATCTTGGGTAAACAAACAAAGGAATCACTGGGTAAGTCGCATCCTAGGCTTGCATTGAACCAGGAAAGGTGTAATAAGAATAGGATTTGGCAAACTAAAACACTTAACTCTCAATTTCGGATCAGAAAAGGTCACCTCGTTCAGTCAAGTTCCACCCCGGCCGAGATGTTCATCGACTGAGCGAGGTGTTCTAGGGTTAAGGTTAAAGGTTCGAACTTTTAGGATCCTGCTGGGATTAAGATCATTCTATCATCGTCTTTCCCACAACTTTCAGCCAATCACCCTAGAATCGCACAAGAAATTTAGCCAATCATCATCATCATAACAATAATCAAATATATGGGAAAGAAATGAATATTTGAACAAGTAAACCTTAAGAAAAAGGTCTTAATAACTGAGTCAAGTAACACCAAATCAGTGTTCCTCGAATCACTAATCAAACAAGACAATAAACCAAAAAGGAATCTAAGAAAATCTTACAAACTCCTTCAAATGCTATCTCAAAACTATGAATCTTCCTTCAACTTCAATCCTTCAATCCTTCCCTCCAACTTCTAGAAAAATCTTCCTAATTGCTGTGTAGAAGATTCCTGATCCAAAGATCCGATCATGCTGAATTGTTGAAAATCCAACCCATTTTATAGGAGAATTATCTTCCAACAATAATAATATCTTAAAAAGATAATTTCCTAGAAAATATATTCATATCTCTAAAATAGATCTCCGAAAAATAAGATCTTCCTTCCAGAAATCCATCCCAAAAATATAAGATATTTTCTTCCCAAAAATAAAAGATCTCAGCCCAAAAATATGATCTCGCCGGTGGCAAGGTGTTCGTCTCGGTCGGGACGCTCCTCAAGATCACCTCGGTCGAGGTGACACTGTAGCTGACCGAGGTGAATCTCAATTGAATGTGAAATCTCTCAAATCTGGTCCAAAGTAAATCTTCTTCATTAATTCCACGCTTCCTGAGTTCTTCTTTAAGCTCCGGAGTGTAGCTCCAATGACTCTTTAGCTCCTTAGCTCCATTTTAGTCCAAAACGTGCCATTTTACCTACGATTACAACGAAACTTGATGTAGACCTCGATTCTTGTAAAGGTAGATGAAACAAGAATATAATCACATAATATACATCCATACATGCAGATTTATGAAGATAAAACGTCCAAACAAGTCCCAAAATATAGACTATAATACATGTTATCAATCAATATCTAAACCGGTCATGATCAGGTGAATTAGTTCTAGAGACTGATCCGTCAATAATTCTCTTGAATTAGCTTGAGTGGTAACAAATCTAAACAAAATGGTAAATACTATTTTAGCATATAAGGTTAGGGATGTGTGAGTGAGTTGACGGGATATGGAGTTTGGAACCATAAATTTCTCTTTGCCAAGGCGAACAGTGTCTGACTGGGAAAGGTGCGTAAGGGAATGATTTGTAGGAATCCCTAAAATCTCACATAAAACAGTGGGAGTGAGAGAGATTGGAGTACCTTTAACAAATGTTTTGAGGGTGAGAATCCCCTTTTCCTGTTTTACGACAAGGTTTACATAGAACAATCTTATGAGTCTTGGGAATACAGAATCTCCAGGGTTTAAGATCTTCGAGATTGATGATTTTTTATGCATTGTGATGTAGGGAATCTGAAGAGTTTCCAAAAAGTCGATGTCCACCATATCACACATACCGAGGGGACGATTGTGAAACCCATCAAGCCTAGTATTTGGTGAGATCTCTAAATATTCCTGATAGCATGAATTATAGTCTATATTTTGGGACCTGTTTAGACGTTTTATCTTCAATAATCTGCATGTTTGAATGTATATTATGTAATTATATTGTCGTTTCATCTACCTTTGCGGGAATCGAGGTCTACACCAAGTTTCGTTGTAATCGTAAGTAAAATGGCACGTTTTGCATCAAAATGGAGCTAAAAGAGCTAAGGAGTCATTGGAGCTACATTCAGGAGCTTAAGAAAGAACCCAGGAAGCATGGAATTGAATTCAAGATTTAATTTGGACCAGGTTTGAGAGATTTCACCTTCAGCGGAGAGTCATCTCGGTTGACCACAGAGTCACCTCGACCGAGGTGATCTAGAGGAGCGCCCCGACCGTGGCGAACACTTTGACGCGGCGAGATATATTTTATTTGGCTGAGATCTTTTATTTTTGGAAGGAGAGATATTATATTTTGGCTGGATTTCTGGAAGGAAGATAATATATTTTAGGGATCTATTTATGAGATATGGATATATTTATTAGGAAATTATCTTTTTAAGATATTTTATCTTTGTAAGATAATTCTCCTATATAAAGGGTTGGATTTTCCACAAGTTCAACCATGCTTAGAGGGCTGATAGCATCCAACAATTAAGGGATTTTATGGAGGATTTTTGGAAGGAAGGAAGATTGAAGATCAATCTAGGAAGATTGAAGATCAATCTAGGAAGGATTGATAGCTTATTATAGCTTTTGTGAAGCGTTTTGTAAGACTTTTTTAGATTCTCTTCTTGTTGGTTGTCTTGTTGGATTTGTGATCTAAGGAACGCTTATTTGTTTGATATTTGATTCAGTTAATGAAACCTTGTTCTTAAGGTCATTGTGTTCAAATATTGATTCTCTTCCCATATATTTGATTATTGCTTTCATGATGATGAGTGGCTAATTTCTTTGTGCGATTCTAGGGTGATTGGCTGAAGGTTGTGGGAAAAACGATGATAGAATAATCTTAATCCCAGTAGGACCCTGAAAGCTCGAGTCTTTATCCTTAACCCTAGAACATCTCGTTCAGTCGACGAACATCTCGGCCGGGGTGGAACTTGACTTACCGAGGTGACTTTTCTGATCCGAAACTGAGAGTTAAGTGTTAGAGTTTGCCAAATCCTATTCTTATTACACCTTTCTTGGTTCAATGCAAGCTTGGGATGAGACTTACCCGGTAATTCCTTTGTTTGTTTACCCATGATCGTAAGTGTAGGAAATAAGGGTTTATCCTTTATTGGGGTTTGAGTGTGCCTTCACTCCATCTTTGTGAGTTAGCCTGAGACTTACCCGGTAAAGGTTGATTCTATTCCCTTAGTTAGTGTGTTGGTTTGAGATTATAGTTCCTTTCCTTAGTACCTTGAGACTTACCCGGTGATAGGTTCTTTGGCTTGGGATTGTGAGTAGTGAGACTTACCCGGTGATCTATTCCGCTTTAGTAACACGTTCCCTTTGCAAAACCTCTGCTTTGTCCGCTTATGTTGAGATCTTGAGTTGGAACCACAACTAGATGCTTTAATCCCTAGAATTTGCATATTTCCTTAATTGACTATATTATCATCTTTGATTGTTTTAATCGCTTGTGTGGTTAGTTGTAATATTGACAACCTATACTTGCTTTTTTTCACCTAAGTCCTTGAGATCGACACCCCGGAATTCTTGCTTTTACTACGATTGACCCATACACTGTGGGTTCGCATCCTTGTTTTAAGCATACATCTTGGGTTATAAATTTAAAGCTTGCACACACCATTTGGAGCGAACAAGTTTTTGGCGCCGTTGCCGGGGACTTGGTCTAGACCAAGCCGGTTGCGTTTGTCTTTCGGGGATGTTGTCCCTGTTATTACTAACCACTCTACTTGAGTGACTTTCGCAGGTTCTTTTTTAGGTTTATGCGAAGAACCCGTATTGGGAAGGAAATCGTTCCTTACGATCCCGAACCAGAAAAGACATATAAGAGACGCTTGAAAGAAGCGAAAATGGCCAACCAAGACAATCGCGATCTTGAGGCCGGATTGAAGGAGATTGAAGCAGATATGGCTGAGTTACAAGCTCATATTCTGCATCTACCAGATCCTCGACCGAGGCAGGACCCCGCTCCAGTTGCCCCAACCGAGATACTTCCACCTCGGATACCAGTCCGAGATGTTCTTTTTGCAGGTATTTCACAAACCCTAGGGCAGATGATGGACCCAAACCAGCAAGTGAGGCGTCCAGGAGTTATCCTAGGAAATCCAGTGGAGCATGATTATGAACTTCGACCGCAAGTTCTTTCCATGATTCGCCAATGCCAATTCGGAGGTCTAGAAAGGGAGTCTCCACATCAACATCTACAAAACTATGAGATCTTGATGGAGACCTTGAAACCTTCAAGAGTGGAAAACAACAATTACAAGTTAAGGCCTTTTTACTTTTCTTTGAAGGACAGGGCGCTTACTTGGTACTAGTCTCTTCCTCCCGGAAAGATCAACACTTGGGAGGAGATGACGACGGAGTTCTTGATGAAATTCTTTTCCCCCTCCAAAACTGCCGAAACGAGAGGGAAGATTAACGCATTCATCATGAAGGACAAGGAGAGTTTGTCCAAGTCATGGGAGAGATTTAAAGATATTCTTTTGGATTTCCCATATCATGGGATTCCAAAGATAGAGTTATTGGAGATTTACTTCAAGGGATTGGATGGAGCTACCCAATTCAGCCTTCAACTACTATCCGCCGGCACATTCATGGACATGCCGATTGATGAAGCTTGGGAATTCATTGAAAAACAAGCTTTGCACATGGAGAAGTACTCACACCAAGGAGATGAAAATGGAGTTAAGAGAGTTAATTTCAAAGAAGCTCCATCAAATAATAATCAACTTACCTCCCTCAAGAATGATGTGAAGCAATTGAAAGAACTTTTGGTTGCTCACACAAAGAAAGAAGAGGAAGGATATCAAAGCTCAAAAAACACCAATGGTTACCGGAACAACAACAACGGTTCCCGGAACAACAACTACAACAACAATAGAGGATCCAACAACAATAATTGGAGGCCAAACAATCAAAATTCGGGTAACTCTTACTCTAACTCCAATTCTAACAACTCTTCTAATCCCTTCCTCTCTTCTTCTTCTTCTACTCCATCGAAGAGCCAAGAGAATGGATCAAGCTCGTCCCAGCCAGAAAAGAAAGATGCAGTGCTGGAGGCTATCTTGATCAAGCTTAATGCTATGGAGACATCCATGACTTCATTTTCGAAGGCACAAAAAGCCTTAGAACAATAATTCTTTAATAAGGCAAATGAAGCGCCAAGAGATCCAGGGAAGCTTCCAGCAAGAACAGAGAGCAACCCCAAGGGACAGATCATGACAATAACGATGAGAAGTGGACTGAAAACTGTAGATCAAGTGCCTCGGTCGATGCCAGTGAAGAGCACCTCGGTCCAGGTACAAACGAAGAACACTTTGACCGAGATACCATCCGAGGCGGAGCCACAGAAAGAGTCGGACAAAACTGAAGTTTATGTCCCACCTCCTGCATATGAAAAGATCGACACGGTGATATGTTTATTAAGTTTGACTCTAACAGCCTACTCTCCATGATAGGGTTTGCCCGTAGGATCTAAGTATCTATTATCAGCTTCAAAGAGTCCTAGACACAACCTAGAAGAAATCCCCTTCTTCTCTCATTATAGCCAATGCAACAATCTAGTTCCGAATATTAAACTAGCTATAATATCCTAGTTACTTCGCAGAGTAACACATACACTCGAGTATAACACTCTCTAGATATTCCAATGAAGTTCTCGTGTTTTTCTCTCTCTAAGGAATAAAGCTTTTGTAAACTAAGAGGAAGTAAAACTTCTTTGAATGAATGGAGATGCTTTGGATCTCTTGAAGACTTAGATATTTCTGTGTAATCTTATATTTGATCTCTTCAATCGACATCTTCACTTATAGTCTTCGATGGGGAAGTCTTCTAGCCGTTGAGAAGATGACCGTTGATAGGTGATGGAATCACTATCAATTAGGGTAGTTTTTAGAGTCTTTTTATTGCATTAGTGTCGGTTTATGCTACTAACTCCTTGGTCCAGAAGAAGAAGATCAAAAGAAGCTAAAGAAGGAGTTATAAGCACTTAGGAGTGAATATCGATCACGAAGAAAAGCTTCTGTTGCCTCACCGCCCCTGCGGGTCCTTGCAGTCGCCCCTGCGGATGACGTTTCCACTGGAACGCTCCCTGCACCTTCACCAACGCCGGCCATGAAGTATGTCACCGCCCCTGCGCCACTCCTTGGCGCCCCTACGCCGGCCATGAAGACCAGCTCCCTTGCGTCTCACACTGCGCCCCTGCCTGTGCCCCAACCTGGGAGCTGGAAGACGAAGAGGCTATGTCGACGCCCCTGCGTCGATATAGGGACGCCCCGGCGGCTTGACATCAGAAACGTCAAGAAGGCGAAAGGTCAGAAGTTGAAGTGCATTAAAGATCCGCCCCAGCGGAATTGTGTAGCCGCCCCACCGGCTCTGAAGAAGATCAACTGATTCTGCCTAAGCCACCCCTGCGGTTCCTGAAGGCCGCCCCTGCGGTTTAACGCAAGAAGCTTTACTCCGGCTGTTTTCACCACCTTTATGGCTTTTAAGGTGGCTGTTTTAGGCCGGCTATTTACTCCTAATTAAGTGTTTTTTGTAGTATAAATAGTTCATGGATGATTGCTAGGATCATCCATGCTTTTCCTCACAAAAATCCATTTTAGACTTGAGTTTTCCATTGTAATGAGTTGCTAACTCCCTTGCTACATTGGGTAGGTTTGAAGCTGCTTTGTTGCTTTGGTTGTCAGTACTTAATAATATAAGTTTTCATTCAGTAATACTTTGTGTTTCCTTGATCTCCTTTCTCTAATTGCATGTTTACTATTGCTTGAGATTGATCACCTTAGGTTCTAAAGTGCATGCAAACAACTAGGATTAATAGGTTCAGGGTTCGGGTCTTTAATCTAGTAGCAACTTTAAGTAATAACGGGTTGTGATTACTTAAAGAAAAGGAACACAAATATAAAGATAAGTTAAACAGTTTTAATCTTCTCTTTATATCCCTTAGTCTTTGTTTGAAAGCTAACCTGTTATTTGTTCTTGTAGGTTTACGGAACTTTAATAGGTTAAGTTGTGTTGATGCCGGTTGGCTCAACACATATATACGATCGAGACGGGAGATTACTTGGAAACTTGTAAAAGAAACTCACCAAAGTAGCAATTGCATGCTTAAAATCAACCTAGTGTAGATATATCCATTATTGTCTTACTTGTCGCATTTATCGTTTTCATAAGTTTTTGTGCATCAATTCAACCAAACCCCACCCCCCCCCCCTTTGTGTCACTTACCATTATAATCGATAATTGCATCTAAAACACCTTAACTCTCTTAGTTTCGACCCTTACTTAATCACTATACTTGTTCTTAGTGGTAAGTCGGTATTTACTTTTTATTGGGTATAGACGACCATAGAAATACCTTCGGTCAAATTTTGGCGCCGTTGTCGGGGAATTTTAGTGTTTTATTGTTATTATTGATTATCGGTTTGAACCATTTTTATGGTTCAAACCCGTTCTACTAATTCCGGCTTTGCTTCTTTTGATCCAGAAATTGAGAGGACGCACATCCGGCAACGAAGACAACAACAACTTCAACAAGAGATGGCTGACCATACTCTTCGTCAACTTACGCAGCCCACCTTGGCTCAAAACCCTCTTGCAGTCGCTATACCGGCACTAGGGGAAGGAGTCAATTTTGAGCTCAAGCCGGGCCTCATCCACTTGCTCCTATCTTTCCATGGGCTAAGTGGTGAAGACCCCATTAAGCACCTTGGGAAGTTCCATACTGTGTGTATGAGCATAAAGCCGGCCAACATTACCGAAGAACAGATCAAGATGAGGGCATTCGGCTTCACACTCAAAGATTCAGCGGATGATTCGTATTACCACCTTCCATCCGGGAGTATTAACACTTGGGAGAACCTTCACAAAGCGTTCTTGGAGAAATACTTTCCAGCTAAAAAGGCCAATAGCTTGAAGAAAGCTATAAGCAACATCGAGCAAGAGGCAACCGAAACTCTCTACGAGTACTTCGAAAGGTTTGCACGCCTCCGATCCAGCAATCCTTTTCACAGATATTCAACTCAAGATCTAGTCTTGTACTTGTACAATGGCTTGCTAGACAATGAAAGGAGGATCGTCGATGCGGCTTGCGGAGGTAATATTCTTAACTCTACTCCTGACCTTGCTTTCGAAAAGATACAGGAACTAGCGGAAGGAACTCGGAACTTTGGAAGGACCCCGGCTAAGAAAGGAGTTCATGCTGTGAGTTCCGGGAAGAGTGAGATTTCTACCGAGCTAGCGGAATTGAAGGAAATGGTAAAGAGGCTAACACTTATGCGAACACCGCAACAGCTCAAAGCTTGTGGAGTTTGTGCTGACCCGTATCATCCAACGGACATGTGTCCGCAAGTTCAAGATGACGATGCTGAAGTAAACGCAATGGGTTATGGACAACCACAACAGCAAAGACCTAGGAACGATCTTTATGCACAGAGTTTCATGCCAAATTGGTGTGACCAACAGAATTTTCGTTGGAGAGATCAACAAAACCAATAACAACAGCCCCGCCAAGGTAAGTATCACTCAACTAAAGATATGTTGTAGGTTTTGACTAAACACTTTGCTACTCATGTCCAAACAACAGAATCTAGCATCAAGAACCTTGAGAAACAGGTTGGTCAAATGGCGGAAGCCATTACAAAAATTGAAACCAGGACCTCCGGCGGATTACCTTCTCAAACGGTTATAAACCCAAAGGTGATGTTGGAAGAGGCTCAATCATAGAGGAAGAATCCCTACGTCGAGCCAACGACGTAAAACAAAGGCGCTGCTCGGGAGGCAACCCGATGAAATAAAAAGAGAAGGTTCTGTCAAGAAAACCGCCTCTGCGGCTCTAAGCCCCGCCCCTGCGGTGACAGCCTTGGCCAGCACCGCCCCCGACGTTAGGCCTGCGTATGCTCACGTTGGTCACCGCCCCCGCGGAGACAACCCTACGCCCCTGCGGCGGCCACCCTTGACATGCACCCTCAGCTCTGCCCCCAGCACTGAGGCTGCGTATTCCCTCTCTCTTGTCACCGCCCCCGCGGCGACAAACACCGCTCCTGCGGTTCAGTTATAGAAAGAAAAAAAATACACTTCCCAAAAATAACCTACATCTACCGCCCTCTCCACTCCCTCTCCATTCACTCTTCGAAACCTAGCCGCCTCACCTCCCACGCCCTTGCGCCCTCCGGAAACTCTCGCCACCACCTCGTCGCGCCCCTGCGCCACCTCCGGCAACCTAATGTTGCCACCGCCTTTCCAACACGAACCATCTCCACCACACACAACCCTGCCATTCTCGCTCGAATGCTCCACCTCCGGCGACAACTGCAGCAACAAAAAAAACACCGGAAAAGCCCCATCACCACCACCTTCGTTGAACGACCAAATCGCCTTCTGCTCTTCGCCTGCACCTGCGCCTGCAAGCTCCCGCCCCTGCGTCAAGCAGCTCCTGCAACTGTTGCAGCCGCCCCTGCGGATATTACGACAGAAGGTTCGTCTTTTGATTAGATAGCTGAACTTTCTAACTCTTTTACTTGATCAATTGCAAGAGATGGAATCACGAAGGAAATACAAGGTGACGGAAGGTGAGAAGGATCGGTATAGGATTGCTCAAAGCCGGGAGGTGCATGTAACCCGGTTCCTTGATGTTTCCACCTTGGAAAATCTGGGGATGTTGGAAAGTATGCAGGAATTCCTAAACAATGCCGGATTGGGTGATTTTCTGATACAGAATGCTCCAACACACCCCGACCTAAGCAGACAATTCATAGCCACATTCAAAATGGAGACGGAAGACAAATTGTGTGTTAGGCTTTCATTCAAGTACAACAAGAGAAAATACACATTGGATTACACCCAAATATAGGAGGCATTAGGGGTGACCATTGCAGCTTTCTGATGACTGGATGGAACCCATTTTGTCGCCTAATTTGTTGGAATTTTGGCAGGCCGCCACTAGGTCGGAGTTTTATGCAGGAGGTGAGTACTCCAACAAATTTACTCACCCCTGTTTGAGGCTCATCTCAAAGGTCTTCATGAGTGTCTTTTGTGGAGACAAGGAGGAGAATAAGGTCACTCTCAAGGACCTTCTATTGATATATGCTTGCCTCTCCACAAATGATTGGGTGCCGGATTGGGCATATCTCTTCCTTACCGCTCTTAAGCGGATTAGGAAGAATGAGCCTCGGGACATCGTTGGAGGTGGGATCATATCATTATTAGTTGCACAGGTGATGGATCTTCCTCCTGCGGATATTACGACAGAAGGTTCGTCTTTTGATTAGATAGCTGAACTTTCTAACTCTTTTACTTGATCAATTGCAAGAGATGGAATCACGAAGGAAATACAAGGTGACGAAAGGTGAGAAGGATCGGTATAGGATTGCTCAAAGCCGGGAGGTGCATGCAACCCGGTTCCTTGATGTTTCCACCTTGGAAAATCTGGGGATGTTGGAAAGTATGTAGGAATTCCTAAACAATGCCGGATTGGGTGATTTTCTGATAAAGAATGCTCCAACACACCCCGACCTAAGCAGACAATTCATAGCCACATTCAAAATGGAGACGGAAGACAAATTGTGTGTTGGGCTTTCATTCAAGTACAACAAGAGAAAATACACATGGATTACACCCAAATACAGGAGGCATTAGGGGTGACCATTGTAGCTTCTGATGACTGGATCGAACCCATTCTGTCGCCTAATTTGTTGGAATTTTGGCAGGCCGCCACTAGGTCGGAGTTTTATGTTGGAGGTGAGTACTCCAACAAATTTACTCACCCCTGTTTGAGGCTCATCTCAAAGGTCTTCATGAGTGTCTTTTGTGGAGACAAGGAGGAGAATAAGGTCACTCTCAAGGACCTTCCATTGATATATGCTTGCCTCTCCACGAATGATTAGGTACCGGACTGGGGATATCTCTTCCTTACCGCTCTTAAGCGGATTAGGAAGAATGAGCCTCGGGACATCGTTGGAGGTGGGATCATATCATTATTAGTTGCACAGGTGATGGATCTTCCTCCATTGGAAGAGGGTTTGGAGGCACCCTTATACACTGAAGGATTATTGAGGAGGTGCAAGCTCCTCAGGAGAGACGGGGAGTATCGTTTTTGGCTCTCTTTAGCAGATGGGAGTCACATCACATACCTCCCTCGACGACTTCCATTGGGAGACGAGCTCAGAAATCTGTATGTACCGGCTGACCCAATCCCTCCAAGATGGCCTCAGGTTGATATTGTTGGGAGGTATGCAGCCGGCTCTAGCAAGGCCCACACAACTGATGAGGAGATGCCGACGGCGGGACACGATAGTCAGACCATGGAGAGTCTGTAGGCTCAGATGGCAGCTTTGACTACACAGCACCAGGAATGGCAGACCGAGTACCAGCGGTCCATTCTTGAGCAGCAGCAGGCGTGGAAGTCCAGCTTCGCCTCCTCCATGACCACTCACTTTGACCGCCGTCAAGATGCTTGGTAGGCGGCTCATCAGCAACAGTTGGAGACTCAGCAGCTAGCTTGGCAAGCTAGCTATGAGACTTCATTTAGAGAGAGGATGGAGGCTCAGGAGGACCGTATTGACACCCTTCACCGCCGGCAGGAGCTTTCTTCCACCACTTCCCTTACCCACCGGAGGAGGGTCCTGGTGGTCCATCCGGACCACCCTAGTGAGGGGTACATTTCTTTCCTTTCTCCCACATTTATCTTTGACTCATTTCCACTTTGAGGACAAAGTGTACTTCAAATATGGAGGAGGGATATATCATTGCTTGTACAATTCATTGAGTAGTTTTTGGCATTTGTTTTTGCATTGTTGAATTCAGTTTCTAGTAAAAAAAATAGAAAAGAAAAGAAAAAAAGCCAAAGAAGTGAAAAAAAGGCATGAAAATCCTTGGATAAACCGAAAACCCGAAAGGGCAGCTTAGGTAAAAAGAAGGTAGTCCGACCAACCTTAGTTTGGTGCAAAATTGGACTTGAGGGATGTGAGTTAAAGTGAGAAAAGAAGAAGAGTGGCAAGGTGAATACCCGAAAGGGCGCCTTGGCTAAATGAGCGACACCAAGCGTAGGTTTCTCTTCCGGCGTTTTGGCGGCATAAGAAGGGGAGTCATAAGGAGGTTGTCCGGGTAGGCCACTCTAGGAGCGATAAGGATGGTAGTATTTCTTTTTCTCCCATTTTCTCTCTTTTCTTTCTTTCCTTCGTGGCTTTTCTCTCTTTTCCATTATCTTTCTGCTTACTCATGCTTCCTGAGGCCTGTGAGTCTAGTTGATGACATTTGTTCTTACTCGGGACGAGTAAAAGGTCTATGTATGGGGGATTTTGATAGGTGATGGAATCACTTTCAATTAGGGTAGTTTTAAGAGTCTTTTTATTGCATTAGTGTCGGTTTATGCTACTAACTCCTTGGTCCAGAAGAAGAAGATCAAAAGAAGCTAAAGAAGGAGTTATAAGCACTTAGGAGTGAAGATCGATCACGAAGCAAAGCTTCTGTTGCCTCACCGCCCCTGCGGGTCCTTGCAGCCGCCCCTGCAGATGAGGTTTCCATTGGAATGCTCCTTACGCCTTTACCAGCGCCGGCCATGAAGTATGTCACCGCCCCTGCGCCACTCCTTGGCGCCCCTGCGGTGGCCTGCCTTGAAGATATGAAGACCAGCTCCCTTGTGTCTCAGACTGCACCCTTGCGTGTGCCCCAACCTGGGAGCTGGAAGACGAAGAGGCTATGTCGACGCTCCTGCGTCGACATAGGGACGCCCCGGCGGCTTGACATCAGAAATGTCAGGAAGGCGAAAGGTCTGACGTTGAAGTGCATTAAAGATCCGCCCCAAAGGAATTGTGTAGCCTCCCCAGCGGCTTTGAAGAAGATCAACCGATTCTGCCTAAGCCGCCACTGCGGTTCCTGAAGGCTGCCCCTGTGGTTTAACGCCAGAAGCTTTACTCCGGCTGTCTATACCACCTTTATGGCATTTAAGGTGGATGTTTTAGGCCGGCTATTTACTCCTAATTAAGTGTCTTTTGTAGTATAAATAGTCCATGGCTGATTGCTAGAATCATCCATGCTTTTCCTCACAAAAATCCATTTTAGAGTTGAGTTTTCCATTGTAATGAGTTGATAACTCCCTTGCTACATTGGGTTGGTTTGAAGCTGCTTTGTTGCTTTAGTTGTAAGTACTTTATAATATATGTTTTCATTCAGTAATACTTTGTGTGTCCTTGAGCTCCTTTGTCTAATTGCATGTTTACTATAGCTTGAGATTGATCACCTTAGGTTCTAAAGTGCATGCAAACAACTAGGATTAATAGGTTCAGGGTTCGGGTCTTTAATCTAGTAGCAACTTTAAGTAATAACGGGTTGTGATTACTTAAAGAAAAGGAACACAAATATAAAGATAAGTTTAACGGTTTTAATCTTCTCTTTATATCCCTTAGTCTTTGTTCGAAAGCTAACCTGCTATTTGTTCTTGTAAGTTTACGGAACTTTAATAGGTTAAGTTGTGTTGATGCCGGTTGACTCAACACATATATACGATCGAGATGGGAGATTACTTGGAAACTTGTAAAAGGAACTCACCAAAGTAGCAATTGCCTGCTTAGAATCAACCTAGTGTAGATTCATCCATTATTGTCTTACTTGTCGCATTTATCGTTTTCATAAGTTTTTAGGCATCAATTCAACCAAACCCCCCCCCCCTTTGTGTCACTTATCATTATAATCGATAATTGCATCTAAAACACCTTAACTCTCTTGGGTTCGACCTTTACTTAATCACTATACTTGTTCTTAGTGCTAAGTCGGGATTTACTTTTGATTGGGTATAGACGACCATAGAAATACCTTCGGTCAACTGTTGTTGATGTTTCTTCTTCTCCATTGAAAATGGTGTATGTTGAGATGAGATAGTTGTTGCAGATTTTCCTTATCTTCTTCATCTCCTTAACGCACGTTGATTCTTATTCTCCGTAATCTTCTCTTGAACCGTGTTGTTGAAGATCTTGTCGTTCATGCTCCGGGATCTTCAAGATCTTTTTAAGATCCGTTAGGAAGAAATCTTGTGTTAATTTGGTTAAGATCTTAGCAAGATCTTTTTGTTGGGCCAAATCTTCTTGTTGCTCGAGATCCCCTTGATATATTTTTGTTGGCCAAATCTTCTTGATATCTTCTTGGAAGATCTTCTCTTGATCCTTGGTAGATTTGGTTGTTTGAGATTGATTCGAATTCCTTCAATTCGTCACGTCCTTTGAATCTTGTTTTTCGGCTTTAGTCTTGATCCCTTGAAATATTTTTCAAGGCCTTCGTGTTCAACCTTTGAAATGCTTTCCAAACTCTACGCTTGTCCCTTGTATTGGTTTTCAAGGCCTTCATTCATCCCTTGAAATTTTTCCAAGGCTTGCATACATTTGACTAACACAAAACCAAACCAAGCAATCTAGAAATAAAATCGATATTTATTAGAATAAAAAACCGCTCATTTGTGTTAACTCTTCCATCATCACATTTGCATATATATAATCGAGGTGGAGCTTTTAGTGTAGAATCTCAATGTGAGGATTATTATCCTCAAGCTATATTTTACTATTTTACTACCTTTAAGCTCTCAAACATTCTAAAGGTATTTGTTGGTTTTTTGATTCTATCTTTAAGGATTATTTTAGTATTTATCTTGTAGAAGAATCTCTCCATAAATAGCCTTAGAGAACGAGATTCATAGGTAGCATAGTTTTGATTATTGATTTCCACATTATCGTGAGATACTTGTGACTTCGCTCACGGGGTTTGCATTTTATTCATTCCTATTCAACTAAAAGAGATAGCCATTTTATTGAATCGCTGTGAGTCCTTGCTAAGTTGTTCTTGAGTGTGTTAATCTTCTTGAAGATTGGTGCTACTAGTCAAAGTAGTCCCTCCTTGTGCTTGTTTTAGATAGAAGACTTGTGTAAGATTGAAGAATGAAGGCTTAAGGTAATTTTTTGTTAGGGGTTTTAATCCAAATTTGATCAAGGATCTTTGCACGTCTAACATCTAGTCCTATCTTCCTATATTTCCATCGATTTCTGTCCATATTATCATCTTCTTATCTATTCATTATCAATCCATCATCTCACGTTCTTTGTGTTCGAGTTTCATAAAATCTCGGTCAGACCCACGAATCTCGCCCAAGATTCTTCACCAAGATTTTCTTTGCGTCGTATTCGTGAACTTCGGTCTAGATCGGAAAACTACGGCATCAACCTTGAATCAAATGTGGTATCGTAGCTAACTGATTAAAGTCCAACTTGGCCATACACCAAAGGTTTTCTTATTTGTAATTGAATCTTCTTTGAGTCACATTATATGTTGACTTTTTTATGTCTATATATCTTTTGGGATTATTTGAGCTTGATGTGCATTGTATTGTGATTATTAGAAAAGAGAGAACAATGATAGACAAACACAAGGCAGTCATAACCCAAACAGTGAAACCTCAATCCGAGATTCCACTACAAAAGACAAATCTCTGTCCCGGTGCAGAAATCTCGCTTGAGATTTAGTGATGATTGCCCAATATTTGTTATAACAGAAAGAACGAGACTTTCTCTCTGAATCTAACCAAATCCAAAATTATATTTGGAACATATCTTCAAGGAGATATCTTATCAAGCTGCAAAAGGACGGAAAAAGATATACGAAGTGTCTTATTGTTGAGATCTTATCTAGTAGGTGAGATCTTATCATATCTTCAAATCCTAACCTAATATCTTCTCATATTTCGACCATATCTATTATCTAGAAGCCATATATTCATCCCCAACCTTGGATACACGTTCATATCATATCAAACATCCTCTCTTAACTTGACTTATATTTATATCATCAAAGATAACCCAAAGTTTTGGTGTAGCCATTCGAATGAGAGTTACCGCGATCCAATAGTATATACATAAAGAAGGCAACAAGGAAGAAGCTTACCCCAAGCCCCAACAAGTTTCCACCACAAAAGCCTCGCCTTTTGACAAGTCTCGCCCACTAGACCAAATCTCGCCCGAGATTTTGACTTGTAACACGAAAATTTTCTAATGTCGAGACTTAACCTAATCGGCTATCTCTCTCTCCAGTTTATCAAGTGAAAGGTAAGTAAAACTCTCTTCTTAGTCTCTTGTGAGTTTATTTGTTGCCTCTTTTAAACTCTAAACACATTGAGTCAATTTATTTGGGTGTGTTAGTAAGTATCTATACTTTCTATCATACTAGTTGTGTCTACTTGCAATATTATTTCCACTTTGTGTCAATTGTGTGAAGAGACATGCAACAGGCGTTCCTTAACTATCTTTCAACACAAGAATATCTTCAGACAAAGTTAACAAATTGATACATCGAAGGAGTTCTAGTTGAAGCTAAATCATTGATTTGTAAGGAAGTATTAATCCATCCAAGGGAATTACATCAAATTAGCATGAGATTCACAACAAAGTTTGAGTGTGAGAGGAAACATATAAGGCGCCTTCATTTTCACTAACTTCATGAGTTTGTTATTACTTTTTGTAATTGTTTGGGATGTCTAGGTCTAAAGGCCATGATGTGGCCCAAGGGAGTGGATTAGACAGGCTCGAGGCCAAGGACATGATTAAACAACTCAGGTTTTCAATTACAACCTCACCGAGAGAGTGGATGATTATGTTACTCAGTTGGGATCAATGAATGAGGATGATGGACGTTCATGTGTTCAATATAGAAATCCTGCCCCAAAATTACCTTCAAGAGTCCATCATGATCAAGGTATGAGGTATTTGAATACCCGTTATAATACGCCTAATATTTTTGAGTTTGTTGATTATTAGGATTTCGGAAGTAGGAATGAACAAAGCTTTTGGACAGATTATGATGGGTATGATCCACGTTCCAAGAGTAGTTTAGATTATGAGTCATTTAGGTCTTACCCAAAACATAATGGAATTAGGTAGATTCAAAGAATGATCCTAAAATCTCTGCTTTAGAATCTTGACCCCATCCAACTGAAATTTCAAATGAGATCCGTGATAGAAGACACTACTACAAAAAGGACTTTATAATCCGGTTAGTTGAGGGTTTATAATCCGGACCTGCACCGGATTAAAGGTTAGGGGTGTATTTGCCCACAAGTTTTATAATCCAGGCGTGTTTTTGCCAAGCACCGGTGTATTTGCTAAGTTCATTTTGCCCCTTTTTTGGATTGTTTGTTTGCCCGGATTATTTGACATTTTATAATCCGGATATTTGACTACATATAATCCGGATCTAGAACATCCGGATTATATAAGTGATCAAATATCCGCATTATAAAATGTCAAATAATCCGGAGGAACATCCGGATTATATAGTTGGGTAAAACACCGGAATATTCGTTTTTTATAATCCGGAGGAACATCCGGATTGTATAGTTGTGTAAAACATCCGGATTATTGGGTGAGGTTAATATACACCGGATACTTACAACTGGATTATTATAATTTTGACTTTATACACCGCCAACATTTATCCGGATTATTTTCTGTCTATTTTTATATATATTTCATTCTATTTTTCGAATATACCACCTGTAACATTTGATTTAAATCCAGTAATTGATTTTTCAGACATTTGAATTATACCAAAACATAATAAACCAGCTCATTAATTGTCATAAACTAAAACGTGCCATGAAAACATGTTTACAGCCATTGCTAAACTTCAAATCATACTCCAAACGTAACTAGAAAAACTTAGTCTATGAGTTACAAGATTCAAAAGACAATTACTAATATGAGTCATTCAAGGTACTCTGATTCTTCTAAAGGACCTCGTAAGCAAAATTTTGCCATCGCAAAAGACCACTTTGCAGAAAATTTTGAGCACTGCAATAAACAAAGGTATATAACACGTCACATAGAGACAAACTATAAAAGAACAAACTTAAAAATATAGATGTCATAAGCACTGTATGTGAAGAAAATTCTCCTCAATGTCATCCATCATATCATCCGTAAAATTCTCCTCAATGTCATCCATCATATCATCCAACCTATCATCCTCGAAATGACTGTAAACGTCGTCTCGGGGATTTTCATTAATACTACAATGCCTAGCTGTTTTCTCTCCATGCCATATCCATCGTGTGTAATCAGAAATAATGCCATGACATATAAGATGGTCCTTAACCTCGTCAACCTTAATCCACCTAGCATAATAGCAATCTTTGCATGGACACATCATCCTATTAGGATCACACTCATTTTCTATCGCAAATGTAATAAACGCCTCCACTCCTTCCGAATATTCATCAGATAATCGACTTTTTAACATCCATGATCGATCGCCCATTCTAAGTCCAAAAACAAAAGAGAACACTAATTTATAAAAACAGAAGGAAAAAAAGAAGCGAAGTTGACAAAAAAAAATGAACAAATAAAAAATAACAAAACAAATTCTAGTAATTATAGAAGTTTCTATTGCAATTAAAATTTAATTAGAGTAACAAAAAATCTAATATCTTCTAAAAAAAAGATGCAATAACATACATCAATTCTCCGCCTGACAAACAAAATGGGTATTGTGAACTTGATATTATAAAATGTGATAATTAAGGGTAGTCGGCGGTAATTAAGATTGACTCGATTGAGTATTATAGAGATGTTCAAATATAACTTTAACAAACTAATATATGATATTTAAGTAGTAGGGTCCACTTATCCATTTATTTCGATTATAAATATTTCATTAGAATTACCCTATTTATTTTTAGTAGATTGTTTATAATCATAATACTGTATCTGTCTATTTTAATATACTATATTTATTTACATTAGTATTAATTTTCCTTCATTCAAATGAAGACATTTTATAATTATTAGATTGAAGGTATTTGGTGGAGTAAACTTTTTTTTTATGTGTATTATTTTGTATACTCTTTAAATTTTACCATTCTAATCATATATTTATTAAATGAGATGCTAAAAAATCTAATTAGTAATATTAGTCGATTAGATAAAGGAATGAAGTTTTTTTATTCATGCGAAAACATCATTGGTATATTTTATGAAAGTTAAAGAGTTTAATGGAGATACATACATTATATTCCTTCAAATGTGGAAAATTGGCAAGTATACATAAATAGTAGGATATTTGGCTGAAATGCCACGAACAAATAACCAATGAGATTAAAAAATCTGCTGGACATATCCCATCAAATAGACATCAGTTGGCACTTAAATAGCCCCTCATAAATTGGCCAATCTCACCAAGAAAAGAGGAAGTGGATAACAAACACATACAACTTCTGAGCTGAGTAGCTGACATGGAAATGGATGTGGAAATGGGAATGATACGGACACGGGAAATATCATAGTTTGACTCAAGGATATGTTCCAATCCTGGTTCAACTGAGCATACATCAGTATTCGAAATTGACTCAGTTCCTATACATAGGACAGAGACTGAACTATTCTAACAAATTTTGTTCCAATCCTGGTTCAACTGAGTGTACTATCAGAAATTAGTAGACTGCCATAACTACACTAAATATATATATCCAGCAGTCTCGAAAATAAAGCTTAAAAACACAAGAACATATTAAAAACTTTATTACAGGGACACATGGAGTACCAAAAGACAGAAAATTACCTCTTGGATCAAGTTGCAGCTTTCCAGTTGCTTGTATACCAATGCTCAAGTACCAGAAGACAGAAAAGAACCCTTAAGCAAACATTGCAAGAATGAAAAGAGATGAAAATCAGAGAAGTTTACAAAGAAATGAAAATCAGATAAGTTTAACACAATCATTTGGGTGCAAATTGAAGAGCTAGATGCTGCTAAATCAAATTTTTATAGCAGCATAGGAATTACAGCAACTAAATAGAAGTTTAACACAACAACGGCTATCATTCTACTTCCAAATGTTAGTGGACTACATATATGCTAAAAATAATGATGACAGATCAGAGTCTAACGATGAAAGATTGCATGGTCTTACATTATATTCCTTCAAATGTGGAAAATTGGCAAGTATACATAAATAGCTAGCTGCTGCTAAATCGAATATTCTTACTAATATCATCTGAAAGTCACCCTTGAAAATTGAGACATTATCTAAAATCAAATCTTAATATAGATCGTAGTTGGTACTCTAAACACAATAAATGTCACGTAAATCACACATGATTGGTCCAAAATATTTAAAACTATAATTGTAAAATAATATTTCCAAATAAAACTCTCTAAAATAAGAGTTAAACTTACTTAAAAAACACAGAACAACCTAATTCCATGTTAACAAGTAAATCAAGAAAATTCGGCATCATTGTAACACCCCAAATCCGCGGGACTCGGGATGCTACGGGTTGGGGCCTCACAATGGGTCCCGACCCTTAGCTTGACAACAATTTCACCGGATCTTGCAACAAGGCACAAATAAAGGCCAAAACCGAAATACATTTTTATGCATTGTTATGAAACCCGAAAATAAAAGAAAGGAAAGACTTCAGCCGTCCTTACAACAGCATCAACACAATATACAATAACAACAACACAAGGACTCCAAAACCCAACTCAACCTAAGATGTACGGAACCCCGGCTACCCACTCCTCCGGATCACTCGGCCACATCCTATCCTGCACATCAACTACAACAATCGGTATAAAACCGTTAGCTCACATTCTAGGCATTATAAGAATAATATGGCACAAACACACATAGGAACACAAACACACAACATGCTCATAAACATACACATCCTTTACTTATTATCTTTTTAGGTTATTCCATATCTAATTCATTCGTTCAAGTGTGACACGAGAGTCTTATAACTCTCGCCTCTATCCCCGTGTAACCAACAGGAGTGTGGCGGCGCCCAACCCGTATACCCTGAGGGAGTGATGAAGAAGCCCTCCCGTATACCGTGTATGGCCTGGTCGCAGAGATCCCTCCAGTCTCCCTCGGGAAACTGAGCGGTGATGTCACCGCCCGATAATAATAATAGTAGTAACGATGGGCCAATAAATAAGGTCAAGTAAATCCTAATCCATTTTCATGCTTAAGAGCGGTAAACACACACCACCATATATATCCAAATAAGGCATAAAAGCGGCTAAGTAAGTCCGAGGACTTACCTCGTCTCAAAGCTAAGCGAAACCGATATCACTCTCCGAAAGGATATAACCAAAGCCTGTTCAAGACAAGGCACCATAACCAACAACTACTCACAAGCTAGAAGTTCTATATCATCTTATTAGGTCATACACTCTCATAATCTAGGATACACTCCTAGCCCTCATAAACTCACGAGATCAACTATAGCCCCATGTGCTAGGATACTCTCATCCTAAACTCCGCAATCTCAACCAACATATGAATACCACTTCAAGTCTCACAAGATCAACCACGAGGCTCACAACTGTTTAACAACTCAAGATCAACACACCACATGTCATAGAACATCAATAACCTCAAACACTCACCTAAAGGTTCCAAGCCACTACTTGACATTTGCCCTAAGTTATGCTAGATCCAACCTAGCATGATTCTACCACTAAACATAACTAGATCGAGGAAGAAGGTACTCACACACGATCCAAGGTTGAAGACGATCCGCGGATGTCGAGAATGGATTCGTTTGTCTATATCGGGCGCTTCCGGACCTAAAACCAAAGCTAAACAAATTTAGCTTATACGCTAAATTTGAATGGAAGTTTTAACGTATATAAATCTAAGGAAACTCGCTTCCAAAAACCAAGGTTAAAACCCGCAATAAAACCTTGCCATAAACCGAGATTAACCAACAAGACATAAAATATAAAATATATAAATATGAGACTAGAACTCGAAGTAAACCCAAGTTTAAAAATAAAACCGTAAATACATTTTCCGGGCAAATTATACAACTCTAGAAACTCGGGTCATTTTCTGTAAACAAAACCTTTGGGGCAATTTGTAATTTATCTCATAAGGCCATCATCTAAAATTTACAAAAGCTGGGTCAAATATGTAATTAATAATATGGGCCAAATCTTGTAATTAAATTTCTGGGGTCGAGTTTGTAATTAAATTCCACATAGGGCAGATTATCAATTTCAATAAAATCTGGGTACAAACAATAAATACAAAAATATTGGGTCACATCTGCAATTTACCCAGAAAAGAGGGGCCCGATATGAAATTCAATTAGGGTTTTCAAACCCCCGATCTGTACCAGCTTTGCATCCTTTGGAGGCTCAATTGGCGGCAGGGGAAGGATCACAAGAGGTCGGCCGGCTTGGCCTTCGGTGGCTCCGGCAGGGCAACCGCATGGAAGTTGGGCTCCTCCGGCGTGGCTTCGATTTCCGGCAGCGATCCCGGCTTAGTCTGGCTTCGAGAGGGGCGGTAGGTGCACAGATTGCTCCGGTGAGGCTCGTGCAGGCAGGCGGCTGCTTCCTGGTGGTCGACGGTGGCGAGGGAAAACTCCAGCGGGTCGATTTCCGGAAGCAAAGCTTGAAAATCCCACTGTTTTCTGGTTCTAGATGTAGCAGGTCCCGCTGTGCTTCTCTGCGACAGGTCGAACGCGGGACAAAATATTTGAGGTTGTGGTGAGTCATTTTGCAGAGATGGAGGAACCGGAGGAAAAGAGAGCTCCGGTGGGACGAGGATGCTGGTGTCGACAGCTGCATTTCCGGCTTCGCTTGATGGGGAGCTGCTCTTGTTGGCGGAGGAGAGACGAGAGGGATAGAGGCATCAACGTGCAGTGCTGAAGGAAGCATATGAGGAGCGTGATACGGGTGTGCAGAAAGAAACAGGGCTGAGAAAGGAAGATAATCAAGGGTGGCGGTGCAGAGGCACATCTCCGGTAAGACTCCGATATCCGGCGGCGACAGAGGGTCGAGAAGAGGAGTAGAGGCTGCAGGTTAGATGGTGGAATCGGTGCTCCGGCGGCCCTGTCCAGAGGCACCAGGTGAGGTGGGATAGAGGAGACGAAGGTGAGGGGTTGGAGAGAGTCCTGGTTGTGAGATTGATGAGGAGGCAAGTGAAGGGTCAAATGCTTGCCTGTTGCTTACAAACGAGAGAGTGAAATGATGAAAGATTGAGGTTAACGAAGGGTCAGGTACAAACTGCACAGGGCGCACATCACGCTCATCAGCCAAGGGAAGAGAGGGAAAAATAAATAATTAAGAAAAGAAAAAAAATAGAAAAAGAAAAAGATTACTATATAAACTCGATCAAACTTAATATCGAATGGGATTTATGAATCGGTAATTTCCGACTAAAAATAAAATACGGAAATACGTATATGTACACCAAAACAATAAAATACCCGGAAAGCTATTTTTTATGTTGAATATTATTTTTAATTAATAATATAAAGCAATCTCGTGTTATGAACGAATCGGAAGTAGGGAAAAAATAAAAATCGGAACGCACCCAAAAGAACGGGGCGTTACATCAGGTCCCCCTAAAAACAAGTTTCGGCCCGAAATTTCCATACGCCAAACTTTTCGGTCCCTAAGGTGGGGGTATAAACTCTTAAACTAGGAAGGCTTAAACCTTCTACTATATACGCACGATCTACCCGAACTACTACCGTAAAATACATCACGTCATAAAGCACATTCCCTCACGGGGCACACACAACATATAACATCACACATATACACAACTAAGGGAAGAACTAGGTCCAACCCTTCGATCTATCCACGCTACTAGCTCAGCGTAAAACTCAACCAAAGATACTATCCTTCGACTTCCTATTAGCCTCATTGGTTCTACAATGCCACTAACTCATCAAGACCACCAAAACTTCTCGAGTTATACTTGTACTTTCTAGATTAATACACATGAAACACCAGGTGAACGCTCACTACTCTCGGGTCTTTCTCAATGCAACATTTCCACTATGTTTCTTCTTTGCTTATCTCTAACAAGGGCAATCGAACTGCCAATTTACACCGTTGGCTTTGATTCTGGTCAAACCATTCTTTGTTCTTGTGTTTCCTCAATCTTGTTACAAGTTCCAAGTGATGAAGGAAGTACTTCACTTCACACTGCTTCTACTAACGAGATATGTATGTTGTTACTTTTACCTCGTTCCTCAATACTCAATCATGACCCTCTCATGGAGAATTTCTTCACAAATCCGGTAATGACCAGCAAATCCTAGAAAACTTGTAACTTCTTTCACATCTTTCGGGGTTTGCCATCCCGAGACAACTTGTCAAACATCTTCTCTCTATTTCAAGAGTAGACCCCAAAATATCTCCTCTGGGCATCATTAAGCTCATATGGAGTGACTACAACTCGTAGTGACCCTGGTTGGTCCGGAATACCGTAATTGCAATATCCGAGTCTCGAATTCTCAAATGGTGACAATCAAATCTTAGTTAATATTAGAAGAAACTACCGAACCTTGCAACTGATCGAGTAGGTCCCCCATTCGTTGTAAGGGATACTTGTCCTTCATTGTCATCTTGCTCAACTTATAGTAATCACTGTACAAACGGAGATAGCAGTCTCTCTCTTCATAGACTGGTGTCCTCTATAATAACTTCAAATCAAGAATTCATATCCCAATATGAACTTCAAATCCTCTTAATGGTAAATCCACCTCCCGATGCATTGGAATCCGTTCAATCTTGGGTTCCAGCTTTTCTTCTCCCATCACATATCGCAAGATTTCGATACAATCTTATCTTAACATTTTTCAAGTGGTCCAACCCGATCTGTTGAGGTGACGTCCATCAAACACGTGGTTTAATACTTCTTTAATTACAATGTTCACCGTCCTCTTTAAAAGATCCTTCATCTCCGGAACTCAGGAGACTTGCTCTAATAATCTTTTTAAGGTTTCTTATGTGAAGTCATGAAGGTCCTAACTGCAGGACTTAATCACGCCTTATAATATATTAGTATTACATTCTTCGTATTCTACCAAAACTTGCATCATTCCTTCGAGTAGGTGTAAAACTTACTCCCTTTTCTTATGTAACGTCCAATCGATCGTAAAGGTTCTATCCTCAATCTTTCATGTACTTCTTGTACATCCCACATCGACTTCAAACTTCAAAACTTCAGTCTTTCCTTACTATTGTTGGTCACCTTATGTATTTATCGGTAATCTATGTACAGATACATTTGAAGCCTCATCTTACGGTTGATCCACTAACTCCTCTTACCATGATCAAACCTTAAAAGTTGTAACCCATGGCGTTCCTCCATATGTCAATCCCATGACCTAAGAAGGTCGTGTAAGATCGTTACAATCTCCTCCTCGGAGATCTCGTTATAACTACTTGCTTGAACTCGTTCAACATTATTTGATTTAAGACAAATGCGCGTCCATTGATGTACCTCCTTACTATGGACATTGATCCACCGCGAATACTCCAAGCTCTTGTTCCCGATCTTGTATGTTCCCATAGTCTTGTTCACTCTTCCCATCTACACATTAATAGACATCCCGCACTTGTGCGTTCTTAGTTGTCACCGATTACTTATATCGGACCTTCTCCGAAGTTAACGACTTACCCTCCTACCATACTTTCATGTTGCCATACTCCTGAAAGGATACCCACTCGGGGTACTTTGTCTTAACTTCACTAGCTCATTTTACTTTGCTTCAACTCCGTTAGCTCTTTCTACGCTCCTCCCTTCCTTCCACTTCTATAAGATAACCATACCTACACAGCTCTCTCGTGTCATATGTCCCACCTTTATAGGCAACCGCTCTTCATAATGTTTTGCAAATGCACTCCTCAAATATTCTGACATTAATTATCTTTCACTCGCATCCTTCTTGGTTGATAACTTAAGTTCTTCCATCCATCTCCTTGTCTAATCTTTCATCTTCTTGAAATCATCATCTACACATGCTTCCTCTTTCTTGGCGTTGTTTAGGCTTATCACCACAACAGGATCCAGTTGACTCAACTAAAGAAACTCTACCACACAAACTTCCACCGTGCGTTTCTTCCCGTAATCTCTCATATTTCTGAATAAGTTACCCGCTTAGGATCTCGCAAAGATTGTCACTTCACCCTCTGGTACCTCCGTAAGCTTAATTTACGGTTCTCATAAATCTTTCCCAAGGTCTTTTCATCTTGACTCTCAAGCTTAGGAGCGTATGTGGAAAACTCGTCTTACTTAGAACGCCACCTTTATCCTCGAACGGGAATGTAGTCCTCTCTACTTGGTTCGCATCTTTAGTTCATCAACACCACACTTGGAATAATCTTACGTTCGTTTCTCTAGTTGCCTCATTGATGCTCCTACGTTGTTCCCTTGATACCACCCTCATGTCTTCATGTTGCTTTTATATTGGTATAGTCTCATCTTGGTTTCGCTTAAGTCGACACGAGGTTCTCTTCCCCTTGTTTGTCCTTCGTCACGCCATCTCTAATCTTCTTCTTCGACTTCCTCTTAAAGGAGTCCGGGAAATCACCTGGGTGCTTGCGAAAACTTGATGCTCAACTTCATAACTTGAGCATACTTATCTTCGTATGTATACTATCCTAAGCCAAAAGGCGTTGTCCATGGGACGATGATAGCTTTTTATCATCTTAGCTATAAGGTCCTCTATCACTAATATGATATTAACATACCATATGTTTAAATATAAATATATAAAAAAAAATATATAAACATCATAACCAGTCCATAAACAATTTACAAATCAACATACAAGTATAGTCCAAAACATCCTAAGTGCACATATACATATCTATATATATACACATATATGTACATAATATAATAATCAATAACTACGTCGCCGAGATCCGCGGAGGAAGTGGTGGTCCCGTACATTCTACCCCAACTGACTCATGCACATGATTTGAAAACGAAATTCATTTCTTTAAAACTCAGAACCCTTGAGGGTTCTATTTATTTTTATTCGGCCTTTAGAAGATTGCGAGTGCCATTGTTGTCAACCTAGGGCTCTGATACCACTTTTGTAACACCCCAAATCCGCGGGACTCGGGATGCTACGGGTTGGGGCCTCACAATGGGTCCCGACCCTTAGCTTGACAACAATTTCACCGGATCTTGCAACAAGGCACAAATAAAGGCCAAAACCGAAATACATTTTTATGCATTGTTATGAAACCCGAAAATAAAAGAAAGGAAAGACTTCAGCCGTCCTTACAACAACATCAACACAATATACAATAACAACAACACAAGGACTCCAAAACCCAACTCAACCTAAGATGTACGGAACCCCGGCTGCCCACTCCTCCGGATCACTCGGCCACATCCTATCCTGCACATCAACTACAACAATCGGTATAAAACCGTTAGCTCACATTCTAGGCATTATAAGAATAATATGGCACAAACACACATAGGAACACAAACACACAACATGCTCATAAACATACACATCCTTTACTTATTATCTTTTTAGGTTATTCCATATCTAATTCATTCGTTCAAGTGTGACACGAGAGTCTTATAACTCTCGCCTCTGTCCCCGTGTAACCAACAGGAGTATGGCGGTGCCCAACCCGTATACCATGAGGGAGTGATGAAGAAGCCCGCCCGTATACCGTGTATGGCCTGGTCGTAGAGATCCCCCCAGTCTCCCTCGGGAAACTGAGCGGTGATGTCACCGCCCGATAATAATAATAGTAGTAACGATGGGCCAATAAATAAGGTCAAGTAAATCCTAATCCATTTTCATGCTTAAGAGCGGTAAACACACACCACCATATATATCCAATTAAGGCATAAAAGCGGATAAGTAAGTCCGAGGACTTACCTCGTCTCAAAGCTAAGCGAAACCGATATCACTCTCCGAAAGGATATAACCAAAGCCTGTTCAAGACATGGCACCATAATCAACAACTACTCACAAGCTAGAAGTTCTATATCATCTTATTAGGTCATACACTCTCATAATCTAGGATACACTCCTAGCCCTCATAAACTCACGAGATCTCAACTATAGCCCCATGTGCTAGGATACTCTCATCCTAAACTCCGCAATCTCAACCAACATATGAATACCACTTCAAGTCTCACAAGATCAACCACGAGGCTCACAACTGTTTAACAACTCAAGATCAACACACCACATGTCATAGAACATCAATAACCTCAAACACTCACCTAAAGGTTCCAAGCCACTACTTGACATTTGCCCTAAGTTATGCTAGATCCAACCTAGCATGATTCTACCACTAAACATAACTAGATCGAGGAAGAAGGTACTCACACACGATCCAAGGTTGAAGACGATCCGCGGATGTCGAGAATGGATTCGTTTGTCTATATCGGGCGCTTCCGGACCTAAAACCAAAGCTAAACAAATTTAGCTTATACGCTAAATTTGAATGGAAGTTTTAACGTATATAAATCTAAGGAAACTCGCTTCCAAAAACCAAGGTTAAAACCCGCAATAAAACCTTGCCATAAACCGAGATTAACCAACAAGACATAAAATATAAAATATATAAATATGAGACTAGAACTCGAAGTAAACCCAAGTTTAAAAATAAAACCGTAAATACATTTTCCGGGCAAATTATACAACTCTAGAAACTCGGGTCATTTTCTGTAAACAAAACCTTTGGGGCAATTTGTAATTTATCTCATAAGGCCATCATCTAAAATTTACAAAAGCTGGGTTAAATATGTAATTAATAATATGGGCCAAATCTTGTAATTAAATTTCTGGGGTCGAGTTTGTAATTAAATTCCACATAGGGCAGATCAGCAATTTCTATAAAATCTGGGTACAAACAGTAAATACAAAAATATTGGGTCACATCTGCAATTTACCCAGAAAAGAGGGGCCCGATCTGAAATTCAATTAGGGTTTTCAAACCCCCGATCTGTACCAGCTTTGCATCCTTTGGAGGCTCAATTGGCGGCAGGGGAAGGATCACAAGAGGTCGGCCGGCTTGGCCTTTGGTGGCTCCAGCAGGGCAACCGCATGGAAGTTGGGCTCCTCCGGCGTGGCTTCGATTTCCGGCAGCGATCCCGGCTTAGTCTGGCTTCGAGAGGGGCGGTAGGTGCACAGATTGCTCCGGTGAGGCTCGTGCAGGCAGGCGGCTGCTTCCTGGTGGTCGACGGTGGCGAGGGAAAACTCCAGCGGGTCGATTTCCGGAGGCAAAGCTTGAAAATCCCACTGTTTTCTGGTTCTAGATGCAGCAGGTCCCGCTGTGCTTCTCTGCGACAGGTCGAACGCGGGACAGAAGATTTGAGGCTGTGGTGAGTCATTTTGCAGAGATGGAGGAACCGGAGGAAAAGAGAGCTCCGGTGGGACGAGGATGCTGGTGTCGACAGCTGCATTTCCGGCTTCGCTTGGTGGGGAGCTGCTCTTGTTGGCGGAGGAGAGACGAGAGGGATAGAGGCATCAACGTGCAGTGCTGAAGGAAGCAGATGAGGAGCGTGATACGGGTGTGCAGAAAGAAACAGGGCTGAGAAAGGAAGATAATCAAGGGTGGCGGTGCAGAGGCACATCTCCGGTAAGACTCCGATATCCGGCGGCGACAGAGGGTCGAGAAGAGGATTAGAGGCTGCAGGTTAGATGGTGGAATCGGTGCTCCGGCGGCCCTGTCCAGAGGCACCAGGTGAGGTGGGATAGAGGAGACGAAGGTGAGGTGTTGGAGAGAGTCCCGGTTGTGAGATTCATGAGGAGGCAAGTGAAGGGTCAAATGCTTGCCTGTTGCTTACAAACGAGAGAGTGAAATGATGAAAGATTGAGGTTAACGAAGGGTCAGGTACAGACTGCACAGGGAGCACATCACGCTCATCAGCCAAGGGAAGAGAGGGAAAAATAAATAATTAAGAAAAGAAAAAAAAATAGAAAAAGAAAAAGATTACTATATAAACTCGATCAAACTTAATATCGAACGGGATTTATGAATCGGTAATTTCCGACTAAAAATAAAATACGGAAATACGTATATGTACACCAAAACAATAAAATACCCGGAAAGCTATTTTTTATGTTGAATATTATTTTTAATTAATAATATAAAGCAATCTCGTGTTATGAACGAATCGGAAGTAGGGAAAAAATAAAAATCGGAACACACCCAAAAGAACGGGGCGTTACAAAAGTGAAAGATATTAGCAATATCCTTCAAACAAGTTTAGACAATGTTTAAAACCCAACTCAGTAGTTAACCTTAACTTTAAATACAAGGAGTATAATATTAACTAACCAACTTTCAAAAAAAAAGAGTAATATGTTTAGAAAATCCAACACAATATTTACAGAGATCAACTCAGTAGTTAGCCTTTTGATGTGTGTGGAGAAAAAAGGGAAATTTGAATGGAAAAAAGTACAAACCAATCTGCTTGTTCATGAAATCATTGCATACTAAGCCAAGTACTGTCAAAACACAAAAACAAAGAGGGAAATTCAATCACTTAAAATGTAAACAGTGAATCTAATAAATTTGCTTAGTATGAGGATACAATTTTGTGGTTGGCGGATATCATTCTACTGAACTTGTTCCTTAATTAAGAAAGAATATATGCAAAATCAAAGTATAATATTCAGCATTGCAAGTGCATTCCTGGAACTCCATTTTAAGACACAAAGCACTGAGAGTAGGAGAAGCACCCTAAATCAATCACTTATTCGAGAACTCTTTTCACATCATTCCTGCAGTTTATCTTCTTTTAACCACTGAACTTATTCCTTAATTAAGAAAGATATATGCAAAATCAAAGTATAATATTTAACATTGCAAGTGCATTCCTGGAACTCCATTTTAAGACACAAAGCACTGAGAGTAGGAGAAGCACCCTAATAGAGCCAAAGTTGAAACACTTTTTCGGTTTATTTTGCTCCTAGTTAACCCAAACTACCACAAGATAACTAAGAAAATAACAAAGCAGAATGAGGAACTTGCTATCAGATAATAGAAGCACTTTAGGAGATCAGGAAGCGCCTTGATAGAGCCAAATAGGTTTGAAACACTTTGTTAGATTGCTTTGCTCCTGGTTGTTCCAAACTACCAAATACAAGATAACTAAGAAAATAACAAAGCCGAATGAGGAACTTGCTATCAGATAACAGAAACACAGATTTGGAGATTGCAGCTGGTACCTGTAAGGTATGTGTTTATGTGTTTGAAGATCACGGAACTTTTTTGCAAGGCCAAAATCAATTACATATACCTTCACAAACACACAAGAAGAAACATCAGAAGGTTATTTAAAGCAAATTGTTCAAAGGAAACTGCAACAAGATCTCATTGTACAAAAATCCTGCCTATGAACAACCTATTCTTGATACTTTTTAGGATCAGCTCAAGTAAGGAGAATAATGTTTGCGGTTAATTTTCAAAAAGAAAATCTTCTAAGAAAAATGAAACTTCAATGACCAATTCAGAGCATATGAAGACTTTACCTCTGATTTATGAAACTTCAATGACCAATTCAAGCACGAATCCGCCACCCTCTTCAGTGTCCACAGTTTCAATCAAAAAATTGAAACCTAAACCTCAAACAAAGATGTGTGTGGACAGTTGTTAGACTCGAAAGGATCTATTAGCACATGAAGTGAAAAGATGGAGATAAACTTACCTTAGATTAAGATTCTTCAAGGAGCAATTGATCGAAGTCTTTCTAAGCCCCAACGAATCGATCGAAAGAACCCTAAATTTCGACAAAGATAGATGAAAAAAGGGGCTACGGCGCGCATGGAAAAGCAAGCGGGAGAGTTTTTTTTTTGATATCCAGAGAGCTTATTAATCCGGGCGTATTTCCAATTTCACTAGACATATAGATCAAATAATCCGGTTTTCAAAAAACCGGATTATTTGGGTTATCAAATAATCCGGGTGTTTATATTATGGTGTATTTGTACTGCTTATCACATAACTTAGTTAAGTTTATATTCCGAATCATAATTAAATCCGGATTATAATTATTTACTCATCCTATTTCGTATTTTATAATCCATATATTACACGTCCGGATTATATGTTATGGATTATAAACCCAATTTTGTAGTAGTGAGAAGTGCATAACCAATTCAACGTACTGATGTCACTACTTTTCCAACTTTGGAAGGAGATACCATCGATGGAGGTTACCCAAACTATAAAGGTCAATGATTCTAAAGCTTATAATTGTGAGCTTATTGAATCGATTGCATAAAAATCTATGTTAGTAAGTAAGATTGATTGTCATAAGCATGAAATAGATGGTAACGAATTGTCTGCACATAAATCTGATTTGAATGATACTATTGATTGCAATATTCATGAGCATGTTATGAATAATCTTGAGATAAATGTGGATAAATCTAAATTAGAGTGTGTAAAGTCTCTTGATGATGATACTATCTCGTTGCATTAAGCTTTGGATTGTTCGTTACTTTGGTTTCAAGAATCGATACCTAGGGTAATGCCTTTCGTCACGCCTTTAGTAGGGAACATAGAGCGGCCCAAAACCCCTAGGATCAAGACATAAGAGAATTATTTGGTGCAATCTCAAGTTGTGACTTTGTTAGATCTTTATAGAAAATGCTTTAAGAATGAGATTGTAGTACCACCATATATGGAGTTTGCACGAGGATTTTCTGCTCATGTTTATCCTTGCATAGTTATGACTTTGTTGATGGTTTGTTTTCCTCAACTATAGTTAATCTTGCACCGTTTTCCAAAAGAAAGCGGGTGAGTTTTATTGTAGGATTGCAAGTTGAGGATATCAAGAAGGAGAATACATACGAAGTCTATGTGCTAGGAACGCCAGAGGATATTGGTGATGAGAGTACTACCATGATTAGGATAGAACCGCGGCATAGAAAAGCAAAATTTTACTCCGGAACAGAAATGTCGCCAAATGTCATAAATCTCGCCCGAGATTGTAAACTGTCGAAGATTATTTTGACTTCGATGTGAAGAACCTCGCTACAACCATTCAATGTTTCATTTCGATATTAAGGAAGAGTTATATAAGGATCATCCACCCATTAATGTTGTTCCCAGATGTTTGGATCAAGAAGTACTCATGTTAAAGGAAGCTCCATGGGAAGACATTAGTGTAAGCTTGTTTAAGGAGTTAGCTAGATCTAAGAAGGGGAGAAATTACATCTTTGAGATTATATTGTTGTCTCCTATTAGTTGTGGTTACTCTAGGAGTTGAAATCCATGTCTAGCCTTCAACCATCCTCACTTTGTAATAAAAGTGTTTTCCATAACTTTTTTTGACCTTATATCATTAGCTTTAGTGGAGCGATTAAAGTTGATTGCAGGAAAATAGGAGGACATTGTCAAGAAAATACATGAGGAATCATGCAAGAAGCTAGAGGGAAATAGCTACGGTCTAGGACTTCACAATGGGTTCTGACCCAAGCCTAAGAACAAGTTCACCGGATCTTGTAAGAAGGAACAAATAAATATAAAACCAAAACTGATAAACCTAAAATATCATATATCGAAAGATACAAAACCCATAATCGAGTATCAAACGGTATACTCATATACATAAATACATCCCAAAAGCCCATAACATCCTAGAGTTACGGAAACCCTCGGATGATCACTCCACGAGCTCACTTTGCAGTCCTCCTATCTTGCAAGACATCTACAACACGGTATGAAAATATTAGGTAACTATTCATATATAAAATAATGAATAAGCACATACGCACATCAGAATCATAATAAACACCAAGCACGCTATCACACATTTTCCGTTTAATTATCCTTACAAAGTCATAATTCCGTTTAAAGGTGTCATACGAGAAGTAAATCATTCTCGCCTCTGTTTTCCTCACCATCTGGAGTGGCTAAGCGTACTACAACTGTATACTAATAGGAGTGGCTCGGTACCTTCACCGTATACCAAGACTGACATAGTCCTAGAGAACCGTCTAGCCTCCCATGAGAGTACTGGACAAGTTATCACCACCCATCAATCGTGGGCTGATACAATGTCGGTAATAATTAATATATGTCGCATGCTATAAATCATATAACAAACACAACTCATGCCTACATCCAATATAGGAATGAAGCTAAGTATGTCCTACGGGCTTACCTATATCCCCGTAACCTCAGTAATTGTTCGCCTCAAAGCATGCATGCAAATAAGTTTTAATTATAAAACTAGAACAAAAACAAGTGAACCCGCAGTGTACGGATTGACGTAGATAAGCAAGTATTCCAGAGTATCAAACTCAGGGATTTGGTGAAACAAAATCAGTTTCAAGTAATCGAGCAATCAAAAGTGTAGAAACTTTGCAAATAATTGCGAAAACAACAACCCTAAATATCCAGGTGTCTAATTGTGGCAATCGATTCAAGATATACTATATATAAGGACAGAGTTGAGAATTGCAAAGGTAAACTAAAGCAAGGCAATGTACGGTGAATTCCAAAACCTTATATGTCTAACCCAAAGACTCTCTCTATAAAGGTTGTTGAGGCTGCAGTATAGAAACGATCTAAAGGTAAGAATTAATCTCAAATACCCATGCCCAAACCCAAGGAATCAAAGATAAACTAAAACGGTTAAGGTTGTGACACTCGAAACCGAAATAGAGGATGTTGAGTCTCACTACTACCTAGGAAAGTCAAGCCAAGGCTAGGTTAAAGCAAATCTTTAACTTTGGATCAAAACAAAAGAAAAGTTCGTAAACCAGGGAAAATCACGGCTAGATCTTGAGAACCACGGCCGTAGAACTCAAGAACAGACCGTGATTTAGGGTGTCGACGATGTTTCTTATACTCTCAGGGTCCAATCAAACTACGATCGATCTATCATTATCTAAGCCACAACTATCAACCCTTCACCTTAGAATTGCTAAAGGGTTTTAGCCAATAATCATCATTATGATATCAATAATCAAATTAAGAAGAATGAAAGATAAAAACCCTCAAAAACTCAATAATACCTCAAAGTCAATTTCAAAATCCGAACACAAAGTAGTATGTTTGTGGATTTAGAAAAGTAGGAATAGAAATCCTCACAATGATCTAGAGAAACCACAAAGAACGGGGTGTCAATCCGTCCTCCAATCGAAACCTTAAGATATCCCGAAAGTACACAATCTCCAAAAACACGTCCTTCACGAATCTCCGATCCTTAAGGTCGAAATGAAACCCTAAGGCCTTCTCCAAAGCTCTAAGTGAAACTATAACCGGGGGATATCAGGGATCCCGAAAACTCCTTTCTCAAGCCATTTTATAGGGCGAAATAGGGTTACGAGAAATTCCAATGACGTGGCAATAATGACACGTCCCAAAATCACCAAAATCACGGTCATGAACAACTTTCCACGATCGTAATTTAGAGCGTGAAACTTAATTACGGTGCAAATAAGACTTCCACGGCCGTGGTTTTGGCCGTGTAACTCTTTGTTATGTTCCAAACTCACATCCACGATCATGTTGCCAAATCCACGGCCGTGGTTTAGAGCGTGGTTCTTCAAATCACTTCTCCATGACCGTAATTCAGGGCGTGGTTCCTCTAATCTTTGGTTGTTGCCTTTGTTTCGTGACACTCTTCATTCATGCTCCTTCTTTAGCTTCTCCGAAGCATCCCCTTGCCATCAAGCATGATCAAATACTCCTTTCCTTCCCCATTTTGCTCCAATGTAAACCTTTATTCACCTAAAAACAAAACAAAGCTAGTGTAGATCTCTATATCGACAAAGTGGGTGAACTAGCTCACTATTGCTTCAAACTCATATCTAAGAACACAATAAAGAAGGAAAAACAACTAAAACAAGTGCCTAAAATATCATCATATTTCATGCTAACAAAATACCCCATACTTGTCTCTTGCTTGTCCCCAAGCAAGGTTTTCAAAAGCTTAGAACATAAGGTAGAATGAAATATGAATGCAAACAAAGCAACACAATCTTTTTGGTTAATGTGCTTCTAGTCAATAGATCATCCTCAAACCTTGTTTCATTCATCCTTTAAAACGTTTATACACACAAACCAAAGTATGCAAAGCAAAGAAACTTCATAAATTGCAAATACTTCAAGACAAACATCATAACCTTCAAGTATTGTCAAAATCAAGCATGTGAAAATTCAATTTAGATCACCAAGTCAAATAACATTCTTATGATCTCAAGGACTTTCAAATAAGGCTAAGAATGTGGAAAAGGTGGGAAACTTATAAAGGAATGTAGTGTATGAATCCGGGAAGAAGGGACAACACAAACTCTTTTCTTTTCACCATTTGAACTAACCACCCACTTAGAGCTTTGCTCTAGACTTTTGCACATAATTTTTTGACTTTACTTTTGGAGATATGGACAGCGGTGCACAATAACCGAAGCCTAGGAGATTGGCGTTTCTCAATTTTGAGATGCCTCAAACCCTTGATGCACATACCATAATCCGCTAGGAATATCGGTCAATCCAACTTTGGCAAGACACAAACACCCGGCTATGTGAATGGTACCGAGTTACTCATCGTCATGATTGACTTCCCCAAACCTATATTTTCCTACACTTTGAAAACAATTGCTTTCATGGCCCTCTCACATCAAACATGCCAAAATCAACTCTTTCTAAATCCCGGATAGGTAAAGGAGGCAAATATTTTCATTGAGGGGCTAAATGATCAAAGAAAGAAGTAAGAAAATCGAGGTGCCGTAATCATTTCATAAAGAAGTATAAGAACTTATATTGTGATTTCAACCTTTGTTTCTCAATATGATTTAATTAAAAACCTTCACATTATGAAACTTACAAGAAAGGATAAACAACATACTCAATCTCTTCACAACTCATAATTCAATTCAAGCATACAATTGTCATCAAAAACTCATTCCACAAGTGGTTTTCATCATAGAAATCATCTCTAATCGTAGAAGCACAAAATCTTTTCAAATTTTTCAAATTTTTATGGGTTTTCAAAGCCTTTATCATGCAATGCAATGCAATAATGAAACGTGTGACAATGAAAGGAAACATGCAAGTGTTCATAGTCATGCAAAGCAAAGTGAGTAGAGTTATTACAAACGAAAGTCACACCCCACCCCATACTTGAAACATACATTGTCCTCAATGTTCAAAATAAATAAAGAAAATAAAAGAAAAGCAAAAGGAACTCAGTAATGGCGATGTGGTGGCTCAAACCGGCGGTCAATCAACATCATCACTGTGGACGAGGCGGTGGTGGATATGGAAAGAAATCCGAGCTAAAAGGCCACCCAAACTGCTGGCGGTAGACATCCCTCCAGATGCGGTCAGTCTCCTGGCTCTGTGCATCATGAGTCTCTAGTCGGATCTCTAGATCTCCTACTCTTATCGAAAGATCGGTAGCCCATCCCGGAAGCGGCGAGTACCAATCCGGCGGCTGTCCATACCATGCTGGAGAATCCTAAGGAGGAGGAGTCGGTGCCACCAGTGCCTGCTCATACCATGTAGGAGGAGCTCCCATCCATGACAACTTCTCTCCATACCAAGCGGGTGGAGTCTCCATCCAAGTCGGCCTTTCACTCACATTAGCGCTGCGTGAAGAAGAAGCACCGGAAGGTCTAGAGGGGCGGGGAGAACGTCTAGGTGGCTCCGGGAAATCGGCCGGCTGATCCGGGAATGTACCAAAGGTATGCTCATCACCTCCTACATCATGGTCATCACCACCTCCCATCTCCTCATCATCATCCCCAGCTGGGATATTATCCAGCACATACGGAGGACTACAAGTCTATTGGCATGCATGGCCGCAAAGGTTGCCTTCCAATTGTGGCGGCCTAGCATAATGGAATACTCGGGAAGCTAAGGGATACCTATACCACCTCTCTCCTCCCATGGCATGGGTGCGGTAGGTGGAGCTTGGTGGCGGGGAAAGATAATGCCTCTAGTCATGAGACCGTTGAGACCCAATGGTCTCGCCGCTATCCTAGTGCAAGCGGAGTAGTCTATCCCCAATTGGTTGGCTATATGAGTCATCATACCCCCATAACCAATGTTCTGGGCTTTCTTGTTCTTCAATTTACTCATGGTGGAGGCAAGGAGGGTGGCACAATCGGCGGGTCTACCATTAAGCATACAATAAAGGAGGAGGAGCTCATCGGTCTTAATCTTTTGTGGGGTCTTGGTCCTAGGGAAAAGACACTCCGAATAGAACCTATGAGCTATCTTCAAGGCTAAGTTGTAGATGAGCTTAGCCTTGGTGTCGGCCGGTTGCCAACGATCCTCACTAGCATATATCATGGCAATCTCCTCCCAAAAATCCTTAGCATACACCCCACTAGAAAACCTACCATTGAAGCTCTCATGGAACCGAAAGAATGTTCCAAACTGAATGATGGAGAACTCATAGTTCTACTCCATCAACCTAAAAGAAATCATGCGGTTCACATGACTATGCTCAAAGGAAGTGACAAACTCCCTTGTTATATCCTCATAGGCGTCCTCTCTAATAGCGGAGAAGACGATCAATCCAGCTCTATCCAAGAGCCATGTCAAGTCGTTCACAACATTGAACGGCTCAAGCTCTTCTAGGAGAAGGTATCTAGGTCCTATGACCAACCTCTTCTCAATCCTTTCAAATGCTCTTAGATAGTCTTCATGGATAGTTGGGATTCTAGGAGGTGGTTGTGATTGTGGTTCACTAGGGGGAGGTTTGGAAGAGGAGGAACTATCATCCTTTCTCTTCTTGTTCTTATTAGATTTCCTTCTAATCATATTTTTCCACATCAGAGAAAATTACGGCATGTTCTTGGTAAACCACGGCCGTGGAACGTACTGGGACCGTGGTTTTGGTATGTTTTTCTCAAATCACAGCAATCTCACACCAAACTCAACAATCACTGTCCTAGACTAATTCCAATACCATTCAGTTCTCCTAAATTCTTGCGAAGAAATTGAACCAAATACACAAAGTAGAGAAAAGGGAGAAAAACCTAGGGTTTGGATCTTTTAAATCCAAATCCCTTCTCCAACGTGGATTGTTCGCTCAGTTAGTTGCTTGGATCATGTAGATGATCGAAAATGCTCCACTTTAGGCTCAATAACCGATCGAATCGGACTCCGAACGAAGAATAATGGGTTGAGGAAGGTAGTCGGCGATTTTGGGCGTGGTTTTAGGCGTGGATTTGCGTTTTGGATGTGCTTTTGTGAAGGAAGGTGGTTTATATAGTGGCCTAAAATTTTTGAAAATCACGGTCACTCGGGGCATTCCACGGCCGTGGAAATGTACGGAACCCGTGGTTTTGATGAATTTTGCTTGATTTTGGGGAATTACGGCCACCTGTTACTTCCACGACCGTGGTTTAGGGCGTGGAAGTCTCTGTTGTGTGCCAACATCCAAGTTTCGTCAATTCCTTCCAACTTTTTTGCTTCTTTCCTTTGCCCAATCCTTATTCCTACATCCAAAAACATAACATACCGGGAAATATCGAGGGAAAAACAAAGGAAAAACAACTAAACTAAACTAATCTAAGAATGAAAAATCAAAAACGTAAGTGCAATACCTTGGGTTGTCTCCCAAGAAGCGCTTGTTTTGGGTCCGTAGCTAGACCGTTCCTGTGTTTATTCGAGGACAATCGGAGCGATTTCCTCAACCTGGAGCTCCGGTGAATACTTCTTAAGACGTTGGCCATTCACCTTGAAATTTCCGCTCTTTTCACCCCATACTTCTACTGCGCCATGGGGAAAACACGTTTGATTAGATAAGGTCTAGTCCAACGAGATTAGAGCTTACCTGGAAAGAGAGGAAGTCTCGAATTGAAGAGGAGAACTTGATCTCCTTCTTTGAGATCCTTTGGAATGATATGCTTATCATGCCAACGCTTCACCCTTTCTTTGTAAATCTTTGCGTTTTCATAGGCGTTCAAGCAGAGTTCTTCAAGCTCATTAAGGTCCAAGAGGCACTTCTCGCCCGCTTCCTTCATGCCGAAGTTCAACCACTTCACAGCCCAGTACGACTTGTGTTCTAGCTCAACCGGGAGACGGCAACACTTCCCATACACAAGGTTGTATGGTGTTGTACCTATGGGAGTCTTGTATGCACTCCTATGTGCCTATAATGCATAATCCAGTTTCAAAGACCAATCCTTCCTTGTCTTTGAAACCGTCTTCTCAAGGATGCCCTTGATCTCCCTATTCGAAATTTCTACTTGTCCACTTGTTTGTGGATGTTAGGGAGTGGTGATCTTGTGAGTCACCCCATATTTAGCTAGTAGAGCTCCGAATCGTCGGGCAATGAAGTGTGAACCTCCGTCACTAATGATGGTCCGTGGTGTCCCAAACCTTGGGAAAATAGTTTTATTAAAGAACTTGACAACAACCATGCAATCATTAGTTGGAGAGGCAATAGCTTCAACCCATCTCGAAACATAATCTACAGCTAGAAGTATGTATTTGTTTCCACAAGATGATGGGAATGGTCCCATGAAGTCTACTCCCCAAACGTCAAAGATTTCTACCACCTGAATGTTATTGAGAGGCATCTCGTTTCTCCTAGAGATATTTCCTGTTCTTTGACAAGCATCACATCAAGAAACAAAGGTTTGCACATCCTTAAATAAAGTAGGCCAAAAGAATCCAGATTGCAATACCTTAGCGCTAGTTTTATTGGAACTAGCGTGTCCTCCACAATGTAGTGAATGACAATGACGAATGACACTTTGCATTTCGTCTTCCGGCACACATCTCCTAATGATGCCGTTGGGACCTCTCTTGAAGAGTAGAGGTTCATTCCAAAAGTATTGCCGGATATCCCTAAAGAACTTCTTCTTTTCTGCGTAGGATAATCCGGGAGGTATTTCCAGAGAAACCAAGTAATTTACAAAATCAGCAAACCAAAGTCCGTTACCTCTAGATATCTTGTCGATGCACTTCTCTATGATGTGTAAGTGCTCATCCGGGAAGGAGTCATCTATTGGTAAATCGTCGTCTTCAATGTGTGGTAGACGACTCAAATGATCCGCAACAGAATTTTCCGAGCCTTTCTTGTCGCGGATCTCTAGATCGAATTCTTGTAGGAGAAGAATCAATCTAATCAGTCTTGGTTTCGCATCCTTCTTCGCGAGTAAATACCGGATCGCTGAATGGTCCGTGTATATAATTACCTTCGCACCTACAAGATAAGAACGAAACTTTTCAAATAAATATACAATAGCTAAGAATTCTTTCTCAGTTGTGGCGTAGTTGAGTTGCGCTTCATCTAGCGTCTTGCTAGCATAATAGATAGCATGGGTTCGGCGTTCTTTCTTTTGACCCAGCACCGCTCCAGCAGCTACGTCACTTGCGTCACACATAACCTCGAAGGGGAGATTCCAGTCCGGAGGTTGTATGATTGGGGCTGAGATGAGAGCTTCCCGGATCTTGTAGAAAGCATCTAAACAATCCTTCGAAAAATCAAAAACTACATCCTTCATCCATAGATTAGTTAGCGGTTTTGATATCTTAGAAAAGTCCTTGATGAATCGTCTATAAAATCCAGCATGTCCTAGAAAACTTCTTATCCCCTTCACCAAAGATGGAGGAGGAAGTTTCTCTATCGTCTCTATCTTAGCCTTGTCTACCTCAATCCCTCTATTAGAGATTAAATGTCTTAACACAATGCCTTCCTTAACCACGAATTGACACTTCTCCCAATTAAGAACTAAGTTAGTGTCTTCACATCTTTGCAACACAAGAGAGAGGTTAGAAAGACAATTGTCGAATGAGGAACCATAAACTGAAAAATCGTCCATAAAAACCTCCATTATTTCCATAATGTACTCTGAGAAGATGGTCATCATGCACCTTTGAAAGGTGGTTGGGGCGTTGCAAAGCCCGAACGACATTCTTCTATATGCAAACGTACCCCATGGGCACGTGAATGTGGTCTTCTCTTGATCGTCCGGATGGATCGGAATTTGGAAGAAACCACTATAACCGTCAAGATAGCAAAAATAGGAGTGTTGTGGTAACCTCTCAAGCATTTGATCAATGAATGGTAGCGGGAAGTGATCCTTCCTAGTAGCATTGTTCAGCTTGCGGTAATCAATGCACATCCTCCATCCCGCCACGGTTCTTGTGGGAATGAGCTCATTGTTCTTGTTAGTGATAACCGTCATTCCTCCTTTCTTCGGGACAACTTGAACGGGGCTCACCTACTTGCCATCCGAGATAGGATAGATGATACCTGCGTCAAGTAAGTTAGGAATTTCCTTTTTAACAACCTCCTTCATGATCGGATTTAACCGTCTTTGAGGTTGTCGCGAAGGCTTAAAATCTTCCTCCATTAGAATCTTGTGCATGCATAATGATGTTTTAATTCCTACAAGATCTTCTATGGTATAACCTAAGGCTTTCTTACGTTTCCTTAGAACAACCATTAGTTTCTCATGTTCATCTTTACTTAATTCGGAACTAATAATTACGGGAAAAGTAGAATTAGTTCCAAGAAATGCATACCGAAGATGTGTGGGAAGTGGCTTCAATTCCATAGCTATTGATGCCTTTGATGAGTCTTAAGATGTGTCCGACGCTTCCTTAGAAGTCTCTAAGGGTGTAGGAGTGATGGAAGAAGACTCGAGAGTGTTTGTGGAAAGAACGGAATTGTTCTAAAAAATACCCAAAATTACGGCACCACTGTTACTGCCACGGCTGTGGCTTAGGGCGTGGTTCTAAATTACGGCACAAATATGAATTTCACGGCCGTGGTTTTGGCCGTGCAACTTACTGGTGCTCTCAGAATAGCTGGTTACGGTCATCTTGGGTGAAACCACGGCCGTGGAATAGCACGACTGGCCGTGATTCCTCATGTTTTCTAACCCATCGTAGAGTTTTTCAAACTCTTTCTCTTGGACTTCCTTTAGCTCCTCCAAGGCTTCAATCTCCTCATTGCAATCCTCTTCCTCTCCCTTTTCCATGATGCTCATGGTTATGACCTTTTGCAATGGATCTTTGAATAGAATCGAGCTCACTTCTTCTCTAAACGCTTCCTCATCATAGATATTGAACATGTCCTCTCCAAGAGCTGGCTCTTTCACCAAAGTTGAGAGAACAAACTTAACCTTCTCTTCTCCTATGTTAAAAGCTAGTCTAGCATTCTTGCAATCCACTATACAACTGGATGTTGCAAGAAACGATCTTTCGAGTATGATCGGAACCGGACAATCTGCAGGAATGTTAAGCACAACAAAATCAATTGGAATGTAAAACTTACCGAGCTTGACTGGGACGTCTTCAATGATACCGACGGGACGAGTTATGGATTGATCCGCCATGTATAATGTTACGCTAAGGATATATGCACGCAAAAGTCTTACATTTATACTCGATATATTTGTCCTAACTCCTAGCGAACCCGCAGTGTACAGGACGTTTTGTAGTAGGGATAGTATTCCGAGGTCGAACACAAAGACTAAGGTGAGATTGAATCGATTAGTGACTAAGGATAGTGTTGATCTAGGCTAAGAAAAGAGAAAGAAACAAATAAATGAAAATCTCAATGTTTTTGGAATGGTTTTGTGTGGTGATCAATTAAGGATCACAATGATGCAATATGGCAAAACAAACTAAGGAATCACGCTAAAACACAAATAAACGAACAAACACGAGATATGTAATCAAAGAGAGAAAAGCGGATTCTAGAGGTTGGAAATTCCGGTTATGGCATTGGACTCAAGCTTCTAGCAACCTTGGATAAACTATAGTATGTTGGGAAGGAATGTTTTTCAAATGGGGTCAATTACCGGGTAGGTCTCATTATCCACTAATCCCGCTCCTAAGGTCCTATTACCGGGTAAGTCTCTAGGAGCCTAAGGAAGGGATATCTACACAAACCGGATGGTTATCTAGGGATCTAACCTCTCCTTACCGGGTAAGTCTCGGGAAGGCAAGTCCTAAACACTTATCCTAGCACATTCAGTCCAATAGCGGCTTGTGAGGCTCACTACTACCTAGAGTTCGTCATCTTCGGTATCTAAGAGCAAGAATCACCGGGTAGGTCTCTTCTAACTCTTAGTTGCTAACACTAGGTCACCCTAGGATAGAATTAACTCAACAAACACTAGGATTTCAACAATCTAACAACCTAACACTTAGATTTATCAATACAAGCAAGTTAATCAAAATTACGGGGTGTTCATCCCTTTCCACGGCCGTGGAAAGGCAAGATCAAACCGTGGTTTTAAACAGTGATTAGGTTCAATCAAGCGAGTCATCCAAGTATTCATTTAAGTCTTTTCTATCATAGTCCAAGCCATAACCATCTTTTCCTTACCCTAGAATCGCATCTATTTCGCCAACAACATGCATCTTAATAATCAAACTCAACAAGCATAAAATCATAGAATCGATGGCAAGAAGATGAAATGAAAGATGGATTAAGCAAATGAAACAAGTAAAATAAGCTAAATCAAGGCTCAAGAAGGACTTACAATCCTTCAAAAGAAGGTTCGAATCGTTTCTTACAAATCCTTGCAAAACGTTTCACAAAGCTCACTCAAAATCACTCAAAAAGACTATGGAACTATGAACTAGTGTGCTTCTTCTTCTTCTCCAATGGAAGCTTTTCTTCTTCTCCAATGGTAGCTCCAATCCAATCTTCCAATGAGAGAATCTTTTTTGTTGAGAGTGTGGGAGAGAATGGGAGTGAGGGGTCTGCCCCTAACAGCCTTGCAGGACCACCTTTTATCCTCCAAATTTGCAAGAGTCGGCAATGAAGATCGTGGGACAGCTGTCACAGCTGTCTGGGGAAACCACGGTCAAAACCCCGCCCGTGGAAGTCCCAGCAGCCGTGGTTTTGGTGCCTCAACTTGTTTTGGATCATCAAGCCTCAATTTGCTGCATGGCAGGCACCAACAAGGTCCCATGTGTTCTCCTTAGCCCCTAGCTTGCATCCTAATGAGTCCGAAGGTGTGTCATCTCGAGGAACGATCCTAAAATGTATCGATTAAGCTCCTAAAACTCCTAAAATACCTACAAAGCACGCAAAAGTCCGTGTAGACGTCTATCTCGACAAAATACATGAATTCAGGGCAAATCGTCACGAACTAGTGTAAACCATGCATGAATGAGCGGAAAAACTATCTAAATGAGTGCCTGAACCTAAGTCATAAATCGTGTTATCAAAAATACCCCATACTTAAGGTTTGCTCATCCCCGAGCAAGTCCCCAACTATAGACTAAGAGATGACATGATTTATGCATGCATGAAAAACCGAAAATATTTTTGGAGTTGTGCTTCTAATATTGGATCACCTTCATAGTCATGTTTCATGGCAATGGACAAGCAATCATGTGTCAAATAAATGAAGGCACGGAAAGACAATTACACTTAACTCGAAAGCATGTATGAAATGCGAAAACGAAGAAGTCAAGATGATCATGAGCATATTCAATCTAGATCACTAAGTCTTACACACATGCAAATAGGTCACAAGGGCTTGTGAAATAAAAGGCCAAGAAACGTTGTGATTAGGTGGGAATTTTTCTAGGTTATGTGATGCTAATCCGGGAATGGAACTAACTCCACAATTTCACATTTTTCATCAACTTCCCACAAGTGTATATTTTCTCCATCTTTTCTTTTTTTTTTTTTTCTTTTAAATTTTTGAGACAATGGCATTGGTGTACAAAAGCCGAAACCTTGGTGATTAGCCATCCTCGGGCTTTTTTGTTTTTCGAGCTGCATCCACACCGGGCACACATACCAAAGCTCGTTAGGACTATCGGTTTATTTGACTTTGGCAAGGCACAAACACCCGATTATGTGAATGGTGCCGAGTTACTCGTTATTTAAACCAACGTCCCCAAACCTATATTTTTTCTACACTTTTCACAACAAATTCAGCACTTCATTCATAGCATTCTTTCATCAACAACTTCACCCCACACTTGCTTTTCACACTCTCAACACACTAACATGCTCCTATTCCCGGATGGGTCAAAAAAGGTCAAATTTATATCAATTGAGGTGCTAAAACAACATGATCAAGATGAGAAGTAGAGAAGGATGAATTACCTTAATCATTCCTAGATGATGTGCAAGAACTAGCATGTAATTTCGACTTTCAATCCTCAATCCAATCAAGGCAAGCATCATAATCACAAACCATTCATGGGATTCAAGATAAGTACTTCAAGTCCACATATGCATTCATCAATTCAACACATAAGGCCATCCATAGCCAATCCACACAACAATCTCATCATAAGGGTCATTCCCAAGCTTAGAAGCACTAAAATTTTTAAAATTTTCTGATTTTTTTGAATTTTCGAAATATCTATGTACAATGCAAAACATGTGACTAAAAGAAACTACCCTAGATGCTAATCATGCAAAAGATCATGCAAACCCCACCCCATACTTAGAAACACATTGTCCCCAATGTGTAAATGAAGAAAATAAGAGTGAAAGAGGGTTCTCACAATGTAAAAATGGTTTGCTTTGGTATTTGGGATTACTCAAGTGGAGTGATGTCGGATGATCCTATCAACGATGGTGGAGAGCTCAAGGTGTTCGTTATGGCGTCGGGACCCGCGCTAGGCGCCGCTAGCCGTCCAAGTCACGCGTCCGCTCCACCCACAATTGATGAGGGACTCATCATCATCATCCGCATGCCATGCAAGGCTTCCATGCCACCAAGACTCTAGCAGACAAACAAAGCACACCAAACATACAAAAGCACACAAAAACAGAAAAAATCAAAACAAAAACAAAAAAGGGAAAAATGTCTACCGATGGATTGCCTCCCATCAAGTGCTTCTTTAAGGTCATTAGCTTGACCAAACTCGGGGGCGTCTCACTCAAGGTGAAGTGGGGCAATCATGTCCACCGGAGCTCTTGGGATATACTTCTTCAACCGGTGCCCATTCACCTTAAAATCTCCACAATGCTCCTGTTAGTATGAAATATTGTGATATTTTAGGCACGTTTTCTAAATGAATTTGATTCATATTGATAGTCTTTGATTGATCTTTGTGCATATGTGAGCTAGTATTGCCTATATTTTCGATATGGATGTCTACACTAGTTCTATGTTGATTATAGGTAATTTGGAGCTATTTCCGAACGGAATCGAGCAAAGGAGAGTTGAGTTGATATGTCCATAGATCGAGGACACTTTTTGAAGCAATTTGGAGTCTTAGATTGAAGAATGCACGAGTTTAGGGAAGAATCACGTTCTCGCCCTAAATTACGCCCTAAAACACGGCCGTATCACAAACCACGTTCAGAATTACGGCCGTGGATTCAGAGTCAGAATTCGATGTTCATTCCAGGGGATTCTACGGCCGTGGAACTAACCGTAATTGTTTCCACGCCCTAAATTACGGTCGTGGAATCTTCCACGACCGTGATCTTGGCGAATCTTTTCGCCACGCTTCGAAGCCATGATCTTTTGAAAGATTGGGCCGGGCCGACACTTTACCCTACACTATAAAAAGACGGACGAAGCAAGATTCCGTCACCTCGCTTACGACCTTTCAACCTTCGCTTAGCGGCAAACGCACGCTTAGAATCAACGTTTAGCAACGTACTAACCCTCATCTTGGAGGTAATTTGGAGATCTCATTGAAGATCAAAGTTCGTATTGGAGAGTTGCTGTTTTGTGAAGTTCGAATTGGTGGAAGATCGAAGTTCTTGGAGGGTTTTGCAAGAAGATCCCTCTTCTTGCTTAGGTTTGATTTAGGATCGGATTGACATCCCGTTTCTTTTCTTTCCTAAGATTGTGATTGTTTACTCCGTTTTGAATCTTTTGATAAACACTTGTTCTTGACTGTGATTTTGAGATTCATTTGAAGATTATTGATAATTCTTGAAAATTCCCATCTTTTATCTTTTAATTCTTGAATTGATATCAATATGACTGTTATTGGCTAAAAACCCTTAACAATTCTAAGGTGAAGGGTTGATAGTTGTGGCATAGGTGATGATAGATCGATCGCAAACAGATTAGACCCTGAGAGTTAGAGAATTATCGCCGACAACCCCAAATTACGGGCTGTTCTTGAGTCCACGGCCGTGGAATCTCAAGAACTAACCGTGATTTACCTTGAGTCTACGAACCTGCTTTTACTTTAATCTAAAGTTAAAGATTGGCTTTAGCTTAGCTTAGACTTGTCTTTTCTAGGTGGTAGTGAAGCCTCAACAACCTCTACCTCGATTGTGAGTGTCATAACCTCAACCGGTTAAGTTAGTCTTGACCTTTGGATTACAAGTTTGGGTATTTAACATTAATTCTCATCTCTAGAATCTTTCTATATTGAGCCTCAACAACCTGTACAGGGAGTGTCTTTTAGGTGAGTCACATAAGGTTTTTGGAACCTCAACCGTACGATTACCTTACATTAGTATACCTTTGCATATCTCCACTCTGTCTTTACATCATTAGTATATCTTGAATCTATTGCCGCAACTGGATATCTGAAGCTTTAGGATTGTTGTTTTCCCAATATCTGCAAAACTCCCATATTCACCTGCTTGATAACTTGCAATTGAATTCGCTCCACCCAAATCCCTGTGTTCGATACTCTGGAATTCTTGCTTAACTACGTCGATCCGTACACTGCGGGTTCGCTTGCTTGATTCTAGTTTTATAAATTTAAAACTTATTTGCACACACCTCTAGGGGCGAACAAGTTTTTGGCGCCGTTGCCGGGGATTTGGTTTCGTCCGAATCCGGTAGCCGGTTGTCAAGCTTGGGAGCTTACTCTCGTTGTTTGATTTCCTTTGAGTGCATGCGCAGGTCTAGGAACACCGAAGATCTCTTACCTCTTGATCAAGAGCTAGAGAAAACCTTGAGGCAAAAGCGCAAGGAAAAGAGGATGGCTGAAGAAAACGAACGCGATCTTCAAACGGAGTTGGCGGAGAAGGAAGCTCAACTCCGATGGAATGAGACTCTCCGCCAGGATGAGATGGATCGTCATCAATCTCAAGTCAACGGTCTACAAGACATGATCGTCCAAATGAGGATAAAGATGAGCGACCTTGAAGATAAGGTAGGCAAGAGGTCCTCGAGAAGGAGATCAAGGTCTAGAAGAAAAAGCCACTCATCCGCTGATGATAGCGATTCTTCCATGCCACCGTTAGAAGAGATTGATCCCACGATCAACATGAATCCTTTCCATCCACAAGGAGCTACTAATCGCCGCATTCCACCTAGGAATGTGAGAGTCGAACGTGTGGATAATGAGCCAAGGACTCTTGGCCAACGGATGGATCCAACACAACAACCACGCCGCTTGGGTGTGAAATTTGACGCTGAAGATGTGCAAGGGTTTAGCTTTAACCCTCAAGTTATCACTCTTGTTCGCCAAAGTCAATTTGGCGGTACAAGTACTGAATCTCCACACCAACACTTACAGGACTTTGAGTGTATGATGGAGACGATGAGACCGAAGAACGCTACTACCAACAGCTATAAGCTCAAGCCTTTCTTCTTCTCCCTGAAGGGGAAAGCGTTATCTTGGTATCAAGCTCTTCCTAATGGGAAACTAGACACGTGGGAAGACCTTTCCGCAGAATTTCTCACCAAATTCTTTCCGCCCTCCAAAACGGCGGAACTTAGAGGTAAGATCAATGCTTTTTCCATGAGACCTAACGAAAGTTTGTTTCAATCTTGGGAAAGGTTTCAGGATTTGCTCTTGGATTGCCCTCATCATGGCATATCCAAGCTTGCCTTGCTGGAAATTTACTACAAAGGGCTGGATGCGGGAACGCAATTCAACCTCCAATCCCTCTCATGTGGAACGTTCATGGACATGACAGAAGATGACGCTTGGGACTTCATTGAGAAGCAAGCAAGAGTCATAGAGAAGTATTCCCACCGGAAAGTGGAGGGAAATCGTGTGGAGCAAGGAGCAAAGCTCACACATGAAGCTCAAAATCAGATTTTCTCCCTCAACAACGAGATCAAAGAGTTGAAGGAGACTATCAAGACCAACTTCCCAAGGCAACAAGAGAAGGATGTTGGCTATTTGGGCAACAACAACAGCGGTGATAACACCAACCGCAACAACAATAACTGGAACAATAACCGGAATAACAATTGGAATAGAAACAACAACAACCGGAACAACAACAATTGGAACAACAATCGGGGTTCAAACAACAACAATTGGCGCTCCAATCAACAAAATTCCGGTAACTCCTATCCTTCCAATTCCAATTCGCTAACTCCACCCTCTTCTTCCTCTACTCCTTTGAAAAGCCAGGAGCAATCATCAAATGGAGGAAACAATACGGGAAAGGAGAAGCCCGATCCCATGTTGGAGACAATCTTGGGAAAGCTTCAAGGGTTGGAGAACCGCATCATCAAGGTTGATGATCAAATTTCTAAGGTTGACAAAGCTCAAAAGGTTTTGGAAAACCAAATGTTCAACCATGCGGAGGAAGTTCCCAGAAATCAAGGGAAACTTCCAGGAAAGACGGAGGACAACCCCAAAGGGAGGGTGATGGCGATTACAACTAGGAGCGGAGTGACTACCACCGATCCGCAACCTACGTTCGTTGAAGTCCCCGTAGAGAAGGACAAAGAAAAGGGGAAGGAGAAGGAAGACGTCTATGTTCCTCCTCCAGCTTTCAAACCTCCCCTACCGTTCCCTCAATCTAGAGCGCGAGCGCGCCTAGATAAACAATTTGGTAAGTTTATAGAACTCATGAGCAAGCTGCATATTAATATACCTTTCATTGATGCTATTGTAGGTATGCCGGCTTATGGCAAGTTCTTGAAGGAGCTCCTCTCTAACAAGAGGAAGCTAGAAGATTTTGGTGAAGTCAAGATGAGTTCGGATTCTTCGGATCTCATCAAGACGATGAAGGAGAAAATGCCCCCAAAGTTGAAGGATCCGGGGTCATTTTGCATTCCCATTGGAGTGGGAGATGTCACATATGACGCTTTATGTGACTTAGGAGCAAGTGTGAGCATCATACCACTTGCGTTGTGCAGGAAAATCGGTTTAGGCAACCCTAAACCGGTGAAGATGACGTTATACATGGCGGATCGATCCATTACTCGTCCCGTCGGTATTGTAGAAGACGTCCCGGTCAAGCTAGGCAAGTTCTTTGTTCCCATTGATTTTGTCGTGCTTGATATTCCTGCAGATAGTCCGGTCCCGATCATACTCGGAAGACCGTTTCTTGCAACTTCCGGCTGCATGGTCGATTGCAAGAATGGGAGACTCGCTTTTGATATTGGGGAAGAGAAAGTAGAGTTCGTTCTTTCCACTCTAGTGAAGGAGCCAATCTTTGATGAGGATATTTACGATATCCAAGATGAAGAAGGTTTGTCTAGGGAGGAGGTGAGTGCAATTCTCTTTAACGATCCTTTACAAAAGGTTATTACTATGAGTCTAACCAATGTAGGAGAAGAAGAAGAGTGCAAAGAGGAAATTGAAGCCTTGGAAGCACAAGAAGAGATGCATGAAGTGGAATTTGAGAAACTCCACGATGAGGCTGAGAATATTAGAATCCACGGTCACACCCTGTATTCCACGACCGTGGATTCCACGACCAAAATCGACTTCCATTCCAGAGCATTCCACGGCCGTGGAATAGAAGAGAAGACCGTAATTTTGGCCGTGGAAGATGGTGATCGGCATACCTCTTCAACTTCTTCTAATTCTTCTCCAACCCACTCAACATCCTTAGAAACTTCTAAGGAAACATCGGGAGCTCCTCAAGGATCATCGGAAGCTCCGAAAGTGATGGAACTCAAACCACTTCCTACTCATCTAAGGTACGCTTTTCTTGGATCTAATTCCACCCTTCCGGTTATCGTTAGTTCCGAATTAAGCATAGATGAACATGAACAGCTCATGATTGTCCTTAGGAAACATAGAAAAGCCATAGGCTATACCATTGAGGACTTAGTAGGAATTAAACCCTCCCTATGCATGCATAAGATACTAATGGAGGAAGACTTTAGAACTTCGAGACAACCTCAAAGGCGGTTGAATCCGACCATGAAGGAGGTTGTCAAGAAGGAAATTCTTAAACTTCTTGATGCAGGTATCATCTATCCTATCTCCGATAGCAAGTGGGTGAGCCCGGTTCAAGTAGTTCCGAAGAAGGGAGGAATGACGGTCATCACCAATAAGAACAACGAACTCATTCCTACCCGAACCGTAACTGGATGGCGAATGTGTATAGATTACCGCAAGCTCCACAACGCAACGCGGAAGGATCACTTCCCATTGCCATTCATCGATCAGATGCTTGAAAGGTTAGCACAACATTCATACTTCTGCTACCTTGACGGTTATAGTGGCTTCTTTCAGATTCCAATACATCCGGATGATCAAGAGAAGACCACATTCACGTGCCCTTGGGGTACGTTCGCTTATAGGAGAATGCCGTTCGGGCTTTGCAACGCCCCAGCCACCTTTCAACGGTGCATGATGGCCATCTTCTCCGAATATGTAGAGGAAATCATGGAAGTCTTCATGGACGACTTCTCCGTTTACGGTTCCTCTTTTAACGATTGTCTTTCTAACCTTTCTCTTGTTTTGCAAAGATGTGAAGACACTAACCTAGTTCTTAATTGGGAGAAGTGTCAATTCATGGTTAAGGAAGGAATCGTGTTAGGTCACTTAGTCTCTAGTAGAGGGATAGAGGTAGACAGGGCTAAGATAGAGACCATAGAGAAACTTCCTCCCCCAATTTCGGTGAAAGGGATAAGAAGTTTCCTAGGACATGCTGGATTCTATAGACGTTTCATTAAGGACTTTTCTAAAATATCAAAACCTCTCACTAATCTATTGATGAAGGATGCGGTTTTTGAGTTTTCACAGGAATGTCTAGATGCGTTCAACACCATTCGGCAAGCTCTAATTTCAGCACCCATTATCCAACCTCCGGACTGGACTCTCCCCTTCGAGATTATGTGTGATGCTAGTGACGTAGCCATTGGAGCTGTTCTTGGGCAACGAAAGGAAGGACGAACCCACGCCATATACTACGCTAGCAAGACGCTAGACGAAGCTCAGCTCAACTACGCCACCACAGAGAAGGAATTTTTAGCCATTGTCTACGCTATTGACAAGTTTCGCTCTTATCTTGTAGGTGCAAAAGTGATTGTCTACACGGATCATGCTGCGATCCGGTACCTCCTTGCGAAGAAAGATGCGAAGCCAAGGCTGATTAGATGGATTCTTCTCCTACAAGAATTCGATCTTGAGATCCGCGACAAGAAAGGCTCGGAAAATTCTGTTGCAGATCATTTGAGTCGTCTAACACATCTAGAGGACAACCGATTGCCCATTGATGACTCCTTCCCGGACGAACACCTACATATCATAGAGGAGTGCATCAAGGTAATCTCCAAAGGTAACGAACCATGGTTTGCTGACTTTGTTAACTATTTGGTTTGCCAGGAGATACCGCCCGGACTATCCTACTCACAAAGGAAGAAGTTCTTCAAGGACGTCCGGGAATATTATTGGAACGAGCCTCTCCTCTTCAAGAGAGGTCCGGATGGCATCATCCGGCGGTGTGTGCCGGAAGAGGAGATGCAAAGTGTCATCCGCCATTGTCATTCACTACCTTGTGGAGGACACGCTAGTTCAAACAAAACTAGCGCAAAGGTATTGCAATCTGGATTCTATTGGCCTACTTTATTTAAAGATGTGCAATCCTTTGTTTCTTGTTGCGATGCTTGTCAAAGAACAGGCAATATCTCTAGAAGGAACGAGATGCCCCTTAACAACATCCAAGAGGTAGAGATTTTCGACGTTTGGGGAGTCGATTTCATGGGACCATTCCCTTCCTCTTGTGGAAACCAATACATATTATTGGCAGTAGACTACGTCTCTAGATGGGTGGAAGCGATTGCCTCTCCCACAAATGATGCCATGGTGGTGGTTAAGTTCTTCAACAAGACCATCTTTCCGCGATTCGGAACACCAAGGACGATCATTAGTGATGGAGGTTCTCACTTCATAGCCCGTCGCTTTGAAGCTCTTCTAGCCAAGTATGGGGTTACTCACAAGATCGCTACCCCTTACCATCCACAAACGAGTGGACAAGTTGAGATCTCAAACAGGGAGATCAAGGGAATTCTAGAGAAGACGGTTTCAAGGACTAGGAAGGATTGGTCCTTGAAACTAGATGACGCATTATGGGCATACCGGACTGCATACAAGACTCCCATAGGAACCACACCATATAACCTTGTGTATGGGAAGTCTTGTCATTTGCCGGTAGAGCTAGAGCACAAAGCGTTTTGGGCTATCAAATGGCTGAATTTCAGCATGAAGGAAGCGGGAGAGAAGCGTCTCCTAGACATCAACAAGCTGGATGAACTTCGCTTGAACGCCTATGAAAACGCCAAAATCTACAAGGAAAGAGCAAAGCGTTGGCATGATAAGCATATCATTCCAAAGGACTTCAAAGAAGGAGATCAAGTTCTCCTCTTCAATTCGAGACTTCGCCTCTTTCCAGGTAAGTTAAAATCTCGTTGGACTGGACCTTTTCTAATTAAGCGTATTTTCCCCCATGGTGCAGTTGAAGTATGGGGTGAAGCTAGCGGAAGTTTTAAGGTGAACGGCCAACGACTCAAGAAGTACTCGCCGGAACTCCAAGCTGAGGAGTTTGCACCTACCGCACTCGAATAAGTGCGAGATTGGTCTAGCTACGGACCTTAAACAAAGCGCTTCTTGGGAGGCAACCCAAGGTATTGCATTTTCGTTTTGTCTTCGATTCATAGATTAGTTTAGAATAGACGTTTTCGCTTTATTTTGCCTCGATTTCTTCCGGTATGTTCGTGTTTTTGGTTGTAGGATCGATGGAAAAGGAGAAAGGAGGGATAATGTCGAAGAGAAGTGACGAAATTTGGACTTTGAAGCTTTACAGAAGGTTCCACGGTCTAAATTACGGTCGTCATAGCTACAGTGGCCGTAATTCTCAAAAGCCTGTGAAAAATCACCAAAACCACGGGTCCGTACACTTCCATGGCCGTGGAATGCCCCGATAGACCGTGATTTTTGAAATTTTGCCTGCGAGTATAAAAGCCACACTTCATCACAAAAACCACCACAATTCTTCCCCAATTCCACGACCTAGATACCGAAAACCCGCAGCCTCTCCCAATTCTTCATTCTCTAATCGTTTTCAACGATTCTTCGCTCTAAACTGCAGCAAATCCAACCACGAACAGGATCCAAGCAACAAATCGAGTGGAAATCAATCAACAAACGCACATTTTGGATTTTTCAATCCGAAAAAGAGGTTATTTCTTTCTCTTCGATTCTCGCGGATTTGGTTCGTTTTTGCTATAGATTTTTAGGAAGAACTGACAAGGATTGGAAGGAATTAGATTAGGACTGCCTGTTGTGGTGATATTTGGTGAATTTGCTGAGATTCACGAGATTCTGTGACGAATCACGGTCTCTGGAGGTTCCACGGCCGTGGTTTCTATAGAACAGACCGTGATTTTTGCTGAAAATGGATTTCGTAAGGAGAGTTTCAGGAAGGATAAAGGATAAGAAAGGGGAGCAAAATAAGAAAAGAAAGGGCAACCCCTCCACATCTAGGGCACCACCACCTTCATCTCCCTCACTACCATCCTCACCTTCACCTCCATCTTCACCACCTCACCCTAGCGTCCCAACCATACATGACGACCACCTAGCTGCATTTGAGAGGATAGAGAAGAGGGCAGTGATTGGCCCTAGGTATTTGTTGTTGGAGGATCTACATCCTCTCAACATAGTTGACGACCTTACATGGCTCTTGGATAGAGCCGGATTGACTGTCTTCACGAACATTCGTGAAGACGCCTATGAGGAGATCACCCGAGAGGTTGTGACATCTTTCGAGCACAGCCATGTTGATAGGACCGTCTCCTTCCGTCTCATGAATCGAGACTACCAGTTGAGTATAGTTGAGTTTGGGGCCATTTTCGGGTTCCATGAGACCTACAATGGTCGATTCCCTAGCGGTATCTACCCTAAAGATTTCTGGGAGGAAGTAGCCATGATTTACGCCGACGAGGACCGTTGGCAACCCGCCGATACCAAGGCTAGATTGATGTACCATCTAGCCTTGAAGATAGCTCACCGTGTTCTTTCGGAGTGTCTCTTTCCTAGGACGGAGACGCCCCAAAAGATCAAGACGGATGAGCTATTCCTGCTCTACTGTATGCTCTACGGTCGCCGCGCAGATTGTGCTACTCTTTTGGCGGCCACGATGAGTAAACTGAAGAACAAGAGAAAGGGGAACATTGGATATGGTGGGATAGTGACCCACATGGCTAGGACATTTGGTGTGGATTTTTCAGGTTGCACCCGCATACCCGCCGTACCTCTAGGATTACATGCATTCATGGTCAGGGGACTCATCTTCCCCACACATAGAGGTCCGCCTTATGCGGGCATGCCTTGGGAGAGTAGGACAGGCAGGGGTATTGGGTGGCTGCCAGAGTATTCCATTGTGGCAGGACGCCACAATTGGAAGGAGACGTTCGCTGCGATGCATGCGCACAGGCTTGTAGCTCCCCCTTTTTTCCCACCACCGGTTGAGGATGAGGAGGAGATGGGAGAGCAGTACGAGAGTGGTGGAGGAGCGGAGCAGGAGTTCGGCACGTTTCCGGATCAGCCGGAGGCGGTCCCGGATGTACCTAGGCGCTCTCCACGTCCAGCTAGAGCTTCAGGCTCGTCATCTCGCCGCGCCAGCGTGAGTGAGAGGCCCACGTGGATGACTACACCTCCCACTTGGTACGACACACCCCCTCCTTGGTCCACGACGCTGCCAGCAGCACCACCACCACCACCAGCACCAGCACCAACCGATGCCCCCGCGTGGTATGATCACGCCCCGGGATGGTATGAGAGGATGCCGGATTGGGCTACCGGACTTTCAGAGAGAGTCGGAGCGCTAGAAATCCGGGCGGATGCTAGAGACGGACGCCTAGACGACCTTGACCACATGATGAGGGACGTCTACCGCCAGCAGTTCGGGCGGTTCTATGATCCGAGCTTCTCTCCATTTCCACCTCCACCGGCGCCGCAGTGATCGATGCATGACCGTTTGATTTAGACATTCCCGCCACCACTTGTGAGTTTCTTTTTCTTTTCTTTCTTTTGTTCTTTCTTTTGAACATTAGGGACAATGTTCGTCCTAAGTATGGGGTGGGATGTACTAAAGTTTGTAATAACTCTACTCTCTATGTTTGCTTCATTTGAGACTATCATTGCATGTTCATTATGTGTTGCACGTTTCCTTATTACATTGCATGAAAAGTGACTTGAAAAACCCATAAAAATTGAATAATTTTGAAAATTTTGAGCTTCTAATGAATTGAGATGATTTCCATGATAATCACTACTTGTGAATTGAGTTCGATGACAATTGCATGCTTAAAAGGATTGTAAATCAAAAAGAATTTAAATGAATGAATTCTACCTCTTTTACAAGTTTTATAATGTGAAAACATTGCCTAAATCATGTTGAGAAATTGAAGTTGAAATCACATTATAAGTTCCTATACTTCTTGTTGAAATGATTAAGGCAATTCGATACTTCCTTTCCTCTTTCTTTGATCATCTAGCTCCTCATTGAAATATTAGCCTCCTTTACCTATCCGGGAATTTGGAAAAGTGAATGAGAAAAAGGCATGTTTGATGTGGGAGGGCCATGAAAGCAATTAATTGCAATCAATTGAATAGAAAGAAATTATAGGTTTGGGGAAGTTAATCATGACGATGAGTAACTCGGCACCATTCACATAGCCGGGTGTTTGTGCCTTGCCAAAGTCGGATTGAGCGATATTCCTAGCGGATTATGGTATGTGCGCTAAGGGTTTGAGGCATCTCATGAAAATTGAGAAACGCCAATCTCCTAGGCTTCGGTTTTTGTGCACCTCTATCCATAACTCCAAAAGTAAAGTCAAAAAGAAGAGAGCGAAGCTCTAAGTTGAAGTGTTGCGGGAACCGCATAAGAAGAAGAAGGTAGTTGTCCACTTTCCCGGATTTATGCACCATTTCCCCTTAAAGTTTTCCCTTCCCTTCCATACTCTAGACCTTTTCTTTGAAAGTCCTTAAGATCAAAAGAATGTTATATGACTTGGTGATCTAAATTGAAGCTTCTTATGATTGATTTTGATAATATTTGAAGGTTATAATGCTTGTTTAGAAGTTGAGTTGATTCATGAATTTTCTTTACCTTTTACTCTTTGATTAAGTATGTGAAAGTTTGAAAAACGATTGAAGCAAGGTTTGAGAATGATCTATTCTTTAGAAGTCACATTCATCCAAAAGAAGGTACACATATTTCATCCTAACTCTTGTTTTAAAGCTTTTCAAAGGACCTTGCTTAGGGACAAGCAAGTGCTAAGTATGGGGTTATTTGTTAGTATGAAATATTGTGATATTTTAGGCACGTTTTCTAAATGAATTTGATTCATATTGATAGTCTTTGATTGATCTTTGTGCATATGTGAGCTAGTATTGCCTATATTTTCGATATGGATGTCTACACTAGTTCTATGTTGATTATAGGTAATTTGGAGCTATTTCCGAACGGAATCGAGCAAAGGAGAGTTGAGTTGATATGTCCATAGATCGAGGACACTTTTTGAAGCAATTTGGAGTCTTAGATTGAAGAATGCACGAGTTCAGGGAAGAATCACGTTCTCGCCCTAAATTACGCCCTAAAACACGGCCGTATCACAAACCACGTTCAGAATTACGGCCGTGGATTCAGAGTCAGAATTCGATGTTCATTCCAGGGGATTCTACGGCCGTGGAACTAACCGTAATTGTTTCCACGCCCTAAATTACGGTCGTGGAATCTTCCACGACCGTGATCTTGGCGAATCTTTTCGCCACGCTTCGAAGCCATGATCTTTTGAAAGATTGGGCCGGGCCGACACTTTACCCTACACTATAAAAAGACGGACGAAGCAAGATTCCGTCACCTCGCTTACGACCTTTCAACCTTCGCTTAGCGGCAAACGCACGCTTAGAATCAACGTTTAGCAACGTACTAACCCTCATCTTGGAGGTAATTTGGAGATCTCATTGAAGATCAAAGTTCGTATTGGAGAGTTGCTGTTTTGTGAAGTTCGAATTGGTGGAAGATCGAAGTTCTTGGAGGGTTTTGCAAGAAGATCCCTCTTCTTGCTTAGGTTTGATTTAGGATCGGATTGACATCCCGTTTCTTTTCTTTCCTAAGATTGTGATTGTTTACTCCGTTTTGAATCTTTTGATAAACACTTGTTCTTGACTGTGATTTTGAGATTCATTTGAAGATTATTGATAATTCTTGAAAATTCCCATCTTTTATCTTTTAATTCTTGAATTGATATCAATATGACTGTTATTGGCTAAAAACCCTTAACAATTCTAAGGTGAAGGGTTGATAGTTGTGGCATAGGTGATGATAGATCGATCGCAAACAGATTAGACCTTGAGAGTTAGAAAATTATCGCCGACAACCCCAAATTACGGGCTGTTCTTGAGTCCACGGCCGTGGAATCTCAAGAACTAACCGTGATTTACCTTGAGTCTACGAACCTGCTTTTACTTTAATCTAAATTTAAAGATTGGCTTTAGCTTAGCTTAGACTTGTCTTTTCTAGGTGGTAGTGAAGCCTCAACAACCTCTACCTCGATTATGAGTGTCATAACCTCAACTGGTTAAGTTAGTCTTGACCTTTGGATTACAAGTTTGGGTATTTAACATTAATTCTCATCTCTAGAATCTTTCTATATTGAGCCTCAACAACCTGTACAGGGAGTGTCTTTTAGGTGAGTCACATAAGGTTTTTGGAACCTCAACCGTACGATTACCTTACATTAGTATACCTTTGCATATCTCCACTCTGTCTTTACATCATTAGTATATCTTGAATCTATTGCCGCAACTGGATATCTGAAGCTTTAGGATTGTTGTTTTCCCAATATCTGCAAAACTCCCATATTCACCTGCTTGATAACTTGCAATTGAATTCGCTCCACCCAAATCCCTGTGTTCGATACTCTGGAATTCTTGCTTAACTACGTCGATCCGTACACTGCGGGTTCGCTTGCTTGATTCTAGTTTTATAAATTTAAAACTTATTTGCACACACCTCTAGGGGCGAACAGCTCCCCACCTATCTCAACCGCTCCAATGGAAAAGATCTTCTTCACCATATAAGGACCCGTCCATCTTGACTTTAGCTTTCCGGGGAAGAGCCGCAGCCTTGAGTTGAAGAGAAGGACAAGGTCTCCTTCACTCAACTCCTTCGGGATGAGACGCTTGTCATGCCAACGTTTGGTCCTTTCTTTGTAGATCCGGGCGTTTTCATAGGCGTCCAACCGGATCTCCTCAAGAGCGTTCATGTCTAGAAATCTCTTCTCACCGGCCTCCTTGAGGTCAAAATTCAGCCACCTAATGGCCCAATATGCTCTATGCTCCATCTCTACCGGAAGGTGGCAAGACTTGCCAAAGACTCGCTTGTAGGGAGTGGTGCCAATCGGTGTCTTGAAAGCGGTTCTATAAGCCCACAAAGCATCATCGAGCTTCATAGCCCAATCCTTTCGCGTCCTAGAAACCGTCTTCTCAAGGATCCCTTTTATCTCCCGGTTGGAGATCTCCACTTGGCCACTAGTTTGGGGATGGTAAGGTGTTGCCACCTTATGAGTCACCCCATACTTAGCCAAAAGTGTCCCGAAATTCCTATTAGTGAAGTGCTTCCCTCCATCACTTATGATCACCCTTGGTGTTCCAAACCTAGGGAAGATCACTCGGTTGAAGAACCGCACCACAACCTTGACATCATTTATGGGAGAGGCGATTGCCTCCACCCATCTCGGAACATAGTCCACCGCCAATAGGATGTAGAGGTTGCCACATGAAGAGGGGAATGGCCCCATGAAGTCCACACCCCACACATCAAATATCTCTACTTCTTGTATGTTGTTCAAGGGCATCTCATTTCTCTTTGAGATGTTCCCGTCCTTTGGCAAGCATCACATGCTACCACAAAATTCTGCACATCCTTGAACAAACTTGGCCAAAAGAAACCCGATTGCAACACCTTCGCACATGTCTTGTGTGAGCTACCATGGCCTCCACATGGAAAGGAATGACAATGGCGGATCACACTCTCCACCTCATCCTCCAGTATGCATCTCCTAAAGACTCCGTCCGGCCCTCTCTTGAACAAAAGCGGTTCGCTCCAATAGTAATGCCTCACATCCTTGAAGAACTTCTTCCTTTAGGCATAGGATAAACGGGTGGCACCTCCTCACACACAAGGTAGTTCACAATGTCGGCATACCATGGCTCATTACCCCTTGACACTTGAAACAAGCACTCCTCCACCATTTGCAATTGCTCATCCCGGAATGAGTCATCAATCGGGATGTCATCTCTCTCAAGCTCCAATGGTGGGAGTCTACTATGGTGATCCGCCATAGAATTTTCTGACCCTTTCTTATCCCGGATTTCCAAGTCAAACTCTTGAAGAAGAAGGATCCACCGAATCAACCGAGGCTTGGCATCCTTCTTAGTATGGAGATAACGGATCGCAGCATGATCCGTATACACAATTACCTTTGCTCCAACAAGATACGAGCAAAACTTCTCAAATGTATACACAACCACTAGCAACTCCTTCTCGGTGGTAGCATAATTGAGTTGGGTATCATCTAGCGTCTTGCTAGCATAATAGATGGCATGCGTACGCCCGTCTTTCCTTTGCCCCAAAACAGCCCCAACGGCTACATCACTCGCGTCACACATGATCTCAAATGGTAAACTCCAATCCGGAGGTTGCATGATAGGTGCGGAGATCAAAGCATTCATCAACCTACAAAAAGCCTCAAGGCAATCCTTGGAGAAAACAAACTCAACATCTTTCATTAGTAGGTTAGTAAGAGGCTTAGAAATCTTAGAGAAATCTTTAATAAATCTCCGGTAAAAACCGGCATGCCCTAAAAAACTCCTTACCCCCTTCACCGAGGTAGGTGGTGGCAACTTCTCTATGGTTTCTATCTTAGCCCTATCAACCTCAATGCCTCGGTTGGACACCAAGTGTCCCAACACAATTCCTTCACTTACCATGAAGTGGCATTTCTCCCAATTCAAGACTAGGTTAGTCTCCTCACATCTCTTAAGCACTAGAGACAAGTTAGCTAAACAATCATCAAAGGAAGATCCATAAACAGAAAAATCATCCATAAACACTTCCATGATGTTTTCAATATACTCAAAAAAGATGGCCATCATACACCTTTGAAAGGTGGCGGGTGCATTACACAACCCAAATGGCATTCTCCTATATGCAAAAGTACCCCAAGGACATGTGAATGTGGTTTTTTCTTGATCATCGGGGTGGATAGGGATTTGGAAGAATCCACTATAGCCATATAAGTAACAAAAATTGGAATGTTGAGCTAATCTCTCTAACATTTGGTCAATGAAAGGAAGAGGGAAGTGATCTTTCCTAGAGGCAACATTTAGTTTCTTATAGTCTATACACATTCTCCATCCCATAACCGTTCTAGTTGGGATTAGTTCATTATTCTCATTGGTTACTACGGTCATCCCACCCTTCTTAGGAACCACATGCACGGGATTAATCCACTTACTATCTGAAATCGGGAAAATGATTCCCGCATCTAGCAATTTAAGGATCTCTTTCTTCACTACTTCTTTCATGATAGGATTTAGTCTTCTTTGAGGTTCAATTGAAGGTTTATGATTGTCTTCCATTAAGATCTTATGCAAGCACAAAGAAGGTTTAATGCCAACTAAATCATCAATGGTATAGCCAATAGCTTTCCTATGCAATCTCAACTCATGCAACAATCTAGCAAGTTCATCATCATTTAAGCATGCGTTCAGAATAACCGGATAAGTAGAATTCTCACCAAGAAAAGCATACTTAAGATGAGAGGGGAGGAGTTTAAGTTCAAGTTTAGGAGGACCTTTATCGAGTGGAGACGATCCGTATAATGTTGGTTGAGATGAATCCAAAGCCATGTAAGACTCCTCAAGACTCCTTGAAGCTTGATCAACAACTAAGGCAGTTTCTGGAGAAACCACGGGCAAAATTACGGGCTCTGGCACAACCACGGCCGTGGAACTTGCAAAGCTAGCCTTTTTGAGCATTCTAGAGAGTTCCACGGGACTTTCCACGGGCGGGGTTCTTGGTCCCTGGCTGTGGTTCTTGGTCTCTTAGCTTAGGAGGCATCTCCTCCTTCATGGTTTGGATCAATTCCGAGGACCTCTTCGTCATCCTCACTTCTCCATACTCCTCCAACTTCCTTTTGTTGGAGAGTATCTCCTTCAAAAACTTGCCATATGCCGGCATACCTAGAATAGCATCCATCAACGGAATGTTAATGTGCAATTTAGACATAAGTTCAAGGAATTTACCGAAGTGTTTGTCCAAACGAGCTCTTGCTCGTGATTGTGGGAACGGTAGTGGTGGCTTGTATGGAGGTGGTGCCACATATGTTGGTTCATGGTCCTTGCTCTTTCCTCCATCTTCTTGCAAAGTCTCTTCCTCTATCACCACTTGCTTCCCCTTGTCCCTTCCCTTAGGTAAGGCATCCTTCATGCTCAAACCGCTCCTTTTATGATGGCCAACACTTGGACTCTTGGGTTGTCTTCGGTTCTTTCGGGAAGCTTTCCCGGATCTCTATGAGCTTGACCCGCCTTTTGGAACACTTGTGCTTCCAACACCTTTTGAGCCTTAGAAATGGAAGTCACCGTGCTCTCAAGACCACTCAACCTTCCAAGCAATTGCTCAAACATCATCTCGGTTCTATCCTTTGGAGGTTGAGTAAATCTGGGTGGAGGTTCTTGTGAAGCCTTTGGTGGTGGTGCTGCGCTTGTGGAAGCGGGAGGGTTCAAGGCTCCATCCGGGTTAGAATAGGAAAACCCGGGATGGTTGTGATTAGGCCGGTAATTGTTGAATTGCCGGTTGTTGTTGAAGTTCCTTGGGCCTTGATAGTTGTTTTAGTTTCCCCTTCCCATATAGTTCACATCCTCCTCCTTGGAAGACAAGTTTGCTTGCACTTTCACTTGAGGGGTTACTTGATTCTTCAAAGTTGTAGCACACAACTCCCTCAAAGATTTCTGCTCATTGTTGATTTCATCAAGCTTGAAGTTACTCATGGTGACTTCACTCACCTCATATGCTCCCGCTTTCCTCCCATCACTCTTCCTATGGGAGTACTTCTCAATCACCAAAGCTTGTTTCTCTACAAATTCCCAAGTTTCATCTACATTCTTTTCCATGAAAGTCCCACCGGAAAGAGATTGAAGCTTGAATTGGCTATCTTCATCAAGTCCCTTGAAGTAGATCTCCAAAAGCTGTATTTTCGGTATACCATGGTGCGGACAATCTAGGAGAAGGTCTTTGAACCTCTCCCAAGACTTGAATAAGCTTTCTCTATCCTTCATCACGAAGGCATTGATCTTCCCTCTTAACTCGGTAGTCTTGGAAGGTGGGAAGAACTTTGTCAAAAACTCGGTTGTCATCTCCTCCCAAGTACTCACTCTCCCTTGTGGAATAGATTGATACCAAGCAAAGGCTTTTTCCTTCATAGAGAAGGAAAAAGCCCTAAGCTTATGGTTGTTGCTCTCCAATCTAGGTGGCCTTAGAGTCTCCATCAAGATCTCATAGTTCATCAAGTGTTGATGAGGAGACTCTCCCTCCATCCCTCCAAATTGATTATGCCAGATCATTTGTAGAACTTGAGGGCAGAGCTCGTAATCATGGGCTGCGGGATCTCCTAAGTTCACACCCGGACGGTGTGCTCTTTGTGCCGGATCCATACGTTGCCCCAACGTTTGTGGTTCTTCAATAGCAATGAGCACAACCCGAATATTCACCGCCGGCTGCGGTTGCGGTGGAGGTGGAGGTTGTTGACGATTAAGCTCTCTTTGCACAAGAGCTTGCCTAATCTCTTCAATCTCCCTCCTAGTTGCTTCTTGCCTCTCATTGGCAAGTCTCCTTTCATTCTCCAAGGCTTCATCCCTTAGCCTAATTTGCTCTAAAGCTTCATCTAACTCAGCTTGGAGATCTCTTCCGGCCATCTCTTTTCCATTTCTAATGCTCTTGGATCTAGATCTAAGGGTTTTCTCCGGTTCGGGATCGAATGGAGCTAAATCCTTGCCACGAGATCTTCGCATACACCTAAAGAGTGAGAGATGTCCTGAAAAGCAAAGACACAAACCAAACGAGATCAAAAGCAACAAGAAAGACCTACACTATAAACAATCACAAACAACGACTCAATCTTAACCTAGTCCCCGACAACGGCGCCAAAAACTTTTTACGCTAAGGATGTATGCACGCAAAAGTCTTAAATTTATACTCGATATATTTCTCCTACCTCCTAGCGAACCCGCAGTGTACGAGACGTTTTGTAGTAGGGATAGTATTCCGAGGTCGAACACAAAGACTGAGGTGAGATTGAATCGATTAGTGACTAAGGATAGTGTTGATCTAGGCTAAGAAAAGAGAAAGAAACAAATAAATGAAAATCTTAATGTTTTTGGATTGGTTTTGTGTGGTGATCAATTAAGGATCACAATGATGCAATATGGCAAAACAAACTAAGGAATCAGGCTAAAACACAAATAAACGAGCAAGCATGAGATATGTAATCAAAGAGAGAAAAGCGGATTCTAGGGGTTGGAAATTCCGGTTATGGCATTGGACTCAAGCTTCTAGTCAACCTTGGATAAACTATAGTATGTTGGGAAGGAATGTTTCTCAAATGGGGTCAATTACCGGGTAGGTCTCATGATCCACTAATCCCGCTCCTAAGGTCCTATTACCGGGTAAGTCTTTAGGAGCCTAAGGAAGGGATATCTACACAAACCGGATGGTTATCTAGGGATCTAACCTCTCCTTACCGGGTAAGTCTCGGGAAGGCAAGTCCTAAACACTTATCCTAGCACAATCAGTCCAATAGCGGCTTGTGAGGCTCACTACTATCTAGAGTTCGTCATCTTCGGTATCTAAGAGCAAGAATCACCGGGTAGGTCTCTTCTAACTCTTAGTTGCTAACACTAGGTCACCCTAGGATAGAATTAACTCAACAAACACTAGGATTTCAACAATCTAACAACCTAGCACTTAGATTTATCAATACAAGCAAGTTAATCAAAATTACGGGGTGTTCATCCCTTTCCACGGCCGTGGAAAGGAAAGATCAAACCGTGGTTTTAAACAGTGACTAGGTTCAATCAAGCGAGTCATCCAAGTATTCATTTAAGTCTTTTCTATCATAGTCCAAGCCATAACCATCTTTTCCTTACCCTAGAATCGCATCTATTTCGCCAACAACATGCATCTTAACAATCAAACTCAACAAGCATAAAATCATAGAATCGATGGCAAGAAGATGAAATGAAAGATGGATTAAGCAAATGAAACAAGTAAAATAAGCTAAATCAAGGCTCAAGAAGGACTTACAACCCTTCAAAAGAAGGTTCGAATCGTTTCTTACAAATCCTTGCAAAACGTTTCACAAAGCTCGCTCAAAATCACTCAAAAAGACTATGGAACTATGAACTAGTGTGCTTCTTATTCTTCTCCAATGGAAGCCTTTCTTCTTCCCCAATGGTAGCTCCAATCCAATCTTCCAATTAGAGAATCTTTCTTGTTGAGAGTGTGGGAGAGAATGGGAGTGAGGGGTCTGCCCCTAACAACCTTGCAGGACCACCTTTTATCCTCCAAATTTGCAAGAGTCGGCCATGAAGATCGTGGGACAGCTGTCACAGCTGTCTGGGGAAAACCACGGTCAAAACCACGGCCGTGGATGTCCCAGTGGCCGTGGTTTTGGTGCCTCAGCTTGTTTTGGATCATCAAGCCTCAATTTGGTGCATGGCATACACCAACAAGGTCCCATGTGTCATCCTTAGCCCCTAGCTTGCATCCCAATGAGTCCGAAGGTGTGTCATCTCGAGGAACGATCCTCAAATGTATCGATTAAGCTCCTAAAACTCCTAAAATACCTACAAAGCAAGCAAAAGTCCGTGTAGATGTCTATCTCGACAAAATACATGAATTGAGTGCAAATCGTCACGAACTAGTGCAAACCATGCATGAATAAGCGGAAAAACTATCTAAATGAGTTCCTAAACCTAAGTCATAAATTGTGTTATCATATAACGTCATATTCACCGGTTTAGGTTCACCTAAACCGGTCTTCCTACACAAGGCAAGCGGAATGATGCTTACGCTTGCTCTCAAGTCACAAAGGGCGTCACATGTGAGCTCTCCTACTCCAGTTGGAATGAAAAATGACCCCGGATCTCTCAGCTTTGGGGGCATCTTTTCATACATTGTTTTGATGAGCTCCGAAGATTCCGAACCCATCTTGACTTCTCCAAAGTCTTCTAGCTTCCTCTTTTTAGAGAGGAGCTCTTTCAAGAACTTCCCATAAGCGGGCATACCTACAATTCCATCAATGAAAGGTATATTAATATGTAGTTTGCTCATGAGTTCAATGTACTTACCGTATTGCTTGTCTAGACGCGCTCTTCCTCTAGACTATGGGATTGGTAGGGGAGGTTTACAAGTTGGAGGAGGAAAGTAGACATCTTCCTTCTCCTTCCCCTTTTCTTTGTCCTTCTCAGCTGGAACTTCTACAAACTTAGGCTGCGGGCCGGTAGTTGTCACACCGCTCCTAGTTGTGATAGCCATCACCCTTCTCTTTGGGTTGCCCTCCGTCTTCCCGGGAAGCTTTCCTTCATCTCTAGGAACTTCTCCGGCTTTGCTGAACATATGGTTTTCTAAAGCTTTGTGAGCTTTATCAACTGAAGTTATGTACCTCTCCAACCCTTGGAGCTTTCCTAGGATTGTCTCCAACATAGGATCGGGCTTCTCCTTCTCCTTATTGTTTGACCCATTTGATGTTTGCCCCTGGCTTTTCAAAGGGGTAGAAGAAGAGGGAGATGTTAGTAAATTTCCAGAATTTGGATAGGAATTACCGGAATTTTGTTGTTGGCTGGAGCGCCAATTGTTGTCGGAATTTCGGTTGTTGTTGTTATTCCAATTGTTGTTCCAACTGTTGTTCCGATTGTGGTTCCTATTCCCTTGGTGGTTGTTGTTGTTGTTGTTGGTGTTGTTGCCTAAGTAGCCAACATCTTGCTCCTCAGGCTTTTGAAGGCCAGCTCTAATGATTTCCTTCAACTCCTTGATTTCGGTGTTGAGGGAGAATATTTGAGTTTGTGCAGCTTGTGTTAGCTTGACTCCCGGCTCTACCTTCCGGTAGGAATACTTCAAAATTACTTGGGCTTGCTTCTCAATGAAGTCCCAAGCGTCATCCTCTGTCATGTCCATGAATGTACCACAAGAGAGAGATTGGATGTTGAATTGTGTGTCCACATCCAACCCCTTGAAGTAAATCTCCAATAACTCCAGCTTTGAAATGCCATGGTGTGGGCAATCCAATAAGAGGTCCTGAAATCTTTCATATGATTGAAACAAACTTTCGTTAGATTTCATAGAAAATGCATTAATTTTACCTCTCAACTCCGCCGTTTTGGATGGCGGGAAGAACTTGGTGAGGAACTCCGAAGATAGATCCTCCCATGTGGTAAGCTTTCCAGGTGGAAGAGCTTGATACCAAGATAGAGCCTTGTCCTTCAAAGAGAAGAAAAATGGCTTGATCTTGTAGTTGTTGTTGGTAGCCCTCTTCGGCTTCAATGTCTCCATGAGAATCTCAAAATTCTGTAAATGTTGGTGTGGAGATTCAGCACTTGTTCCGCCAAATTGACTTTGGCGAACCATGGTGATAACTTGCGGGCTAAAACTGAATTCTTGAATGTCCTCAGCTCCGAAATTCACACCTAGACGGCGTGGTTGTTGAATTGGATTCATCCTTTACCCAAGAGTTCGTGGTTCATCCCCTCCATTAGCAACTCTCACATCTCCAGCGGGAATGCGTGGAACAACTAGTGGTCTTGTGTTGTTACGAACGGGATGAATCACCGGATCAATATCCTCAAGCGACGGCATATCATCATCCTCATCATCGGATGATTCAACTCTAATGGACTTAGTTGGTTTCTTGACCTTCTTCTTCTTAGCATCATTCAACTTCAACTTCATGTCCAGCATCATAGCTTCGAGTTCATCAATTTGGAATTGATGACTCGTTAACTCGTCCAAACGAGCTTTCTCACTCAACTTAAGTTGAAGTTGAGTTTCGTCCAACTCCGCTTGGATGTTTCTCTCATTGTTTTCAGCCATCTTTTTCCCTTTCAACTTTCTTCTTAAAGTTTTCTCAAGTTCTAGATCGAAAGGAACTAGATCTTTGGTGGATCTAGTCTTTCGCATATAACAAGATCAAAAGCTCCCAAGCTCGACAACTGAAAACCGGAATTGGTCTACACCAAATCCCCGGCAACAACGCCAAAAACTTGTTCGCCTCAAAGCGTGCGTGCAAATAAGTTTTAATTATAAAACTAGAACAAAAGCAAGCAAACCCGCAGTGTACGGATCAACGTAGATAAGCAAGTATTCCACAGTATCGAACTCATGGATTTGGTGAAACAAAATCAATTTCAAGTAATCGAGCAATCAAAACTGTAGAAGCTTTGCAAATAATTGGGAAAACAACAACCCTAAAGATCCAGGTGTCTAATTGTGGCAATCGATTCAAGATATACTATATATATAAGGACAGAGTTGAGAATAGCAAAGGTATACTAAAGCAAGGCAATGTACGGTGAAGTTCTAAAACCTTATATGTCTAACCCAAAGACTCTTTCTATAAAGGTTGTTGAGGCTGCAGTATAGAAAGGATCTAAAGGTAAGAATTAATCTCAAATACCCATGCCCAAACCCAAGGAATCAAAGATAAACTAAAACGGTTAAGGTTCTGACACTCGAAACCGAAATAGAGGATGTTGACTCTCACTACTACCTCGGAAAGGCAAGCCAGGGCTAGTTTAAAGCAAATCTTTAACTTTGGATCAAAGCAAAAGCAAAGTTCGTAATTCACGCAAAATCACGGCTAGATGTTGAGAACCACGGCCGTGGAACTCAAGAACAGACCCTGATTTAGGGTGTCGACGATGTTTCTCACACTCTCAAGGTCCAATGAAACTACGATCGATCTATCATTATCTAAGCAACAACTATCAACCCTTCACCTTAGAATTGCTAAAGGGTTTTAGCCAATAATTATCATTATGATATAAATAATCAAATTAAGAAGAAAGAAAGATGAAAACCCTCAAAAACTCAATAATACCTCAAAGTCAATCTCGAAATCCGAACACAAAGTAGTATGTTTATGAATTTAGAAAAGTAGGAATAGAAATCCTCACAATGATCTAGAGAAAAAACAAACAACGGGGTGTCAATCCTTCCTCCAATCGAAACCCTAAGATATCCCGAAAGTACACAATCTCCGGAAACACGTCCTTCACGAATCTCCAATCCTTAAGGTAGAAATGAAACCCTAAGGCCGTCTCGAAAGCACTAAGCGAAACTGTAAGTGGGGGATAGCAAGGATCCCGATAACTCCTTTCTCAAGCCTTTTTATAGGGTGAAATAGGGTTACGAGAAAGCCCTATGACATGGCAATAATGATACATCACAAAATCACCAAAATCACGGTCATGAAAAACTTTCCAAGACCGTAATTTAGAGCGTGGAACTTAATTACGGTGCCAATAAGACTTCCACGGCCGTGGTTTTGGCCGTGTAACTCTCTGTTGTGTTCCAAACTCACGTCCACGATCATGTTGCCAAATCCACGGCCCTGGTTTATAGCGTGGTTCTTCAAATCACTTCTCCACGACTGTAATTCAGGGCGTGGTTCCTCAAATCCTTGGTTGTTGCCTTTGTTTCGTGACACTCTTCAATCATGCTCCTTCCTTAGCTTCTCCAAAGCATCCCCTTGCCATCAAGCATGATCAAATACTCCTTTCCTTCCCCATTTTGCTCCAATCCAAACCTTTATTCACCTAAAAATAAAATAAAGCTAGTGTAGATCTCTATATCGACAAAGTGAGGGAAAAACAACTAAAACAAGTGCCTAAAATATCATCATATTTCATGCTAACAGTAGTTGATCAACCTCTCCAATTCCCGTAGGAATGAACACTGTCTGATAATCAAGGCATAAATATATTAATCATCGCACCATCATACTAGAAGACTCACTCCTACTCCAAAGGATCCATAAGGATCAAAACATCGTAATCAACCTCGAATATAATATCAAACATCAAAGCCTCTTCAAGACATACCCATCATAATACCATCATCAATCTCAACACAATCTAACGTAGCATGCTTCTAAACAAGGATCAAGAGGGAAATATGAACTAACCAAAAACTTGGGATGCTTTGATGAAGTTGTGGGCGCAGGTAAGAAGAGGTATGGGCACGGTCACAAGGATCCGACACCGCGATTGCTGATTAACGCAAGCACGGGGGTGTCGACATGCCTAAAGGTGCAGGGGAGGCTCACACAAGGTGCGGGTGCGGTTCCTCAACAAAGCACCACTTTTGTGCTCTTCATTAGATCTCTTGCTTACAACTCTACACTCCACAACTAGGAGCAACCAAGGAAAAACCTTCCCTTCCTCAATACACAAACACAACACATCCAAACACCAAACACCAACAAGATCAAATTGTTGAATCCATGAATGAAAAGAAAGGAAGAAGAAGAAGGAGAAGAGAAGGAGGAATGGCTGACCAACTTTTGTAGATCACTAGAAGTAGGAATCGCAAGTGAAACTGATCAAGCTTTCCACAACAACCATCCATACAACATCTGAGGTTCTTGTAACCTTGGATTATAGATTGCACTGTGAAAGAGCTCTCAATCCTCTATAGAGAGAATGCAGAGAAAGATGATCTCTTTTGGCTGAGCCATGCTTGGCTGAGTTTTCTCTTTTGTTGATCTGATTGTGGAATTGAGGCTCGATCTAACGCTATTCTTTATTATGTTTGTGCTTTGGCGCTATTACTGTGATTGATTTGTTGTTGTGGCTGAGCTCTCGTTTGGTTTGGGGATTTCTCTAGCCGATAGGATGTCGATTGGATTGCGCAAGTGTTTGGCCTCCCTTTTCTTGTTCCTTCTTCTTAATCGATTATTCCTATGCTATTTGTGTTCTTCTCTTGATTGATTTTGTTTCACCAAGAAGCTGAATTTGCAACGAATATATCCCAGGCGTCATCTGAGGTTCTTGTATCCTTGGATTATAGATTGCACTTTGTAACGCCCTAAATTTTGGCGCGTTTTTGATATCTATTTTTATGGCTTTTAATGATATTTTTTTTAGCTTAAAATTTTTTTTTTTCAAAAGGTATGTTTTTTGCGTAAAATGTTTATTCTCGAGTATATTTATATTTTGGACACATTCGTATACCCGTATTTTAATATTCGGAAAATTTTCCAAATTCAGAATTCTCGATCCGAATACTTTGATCGAGTTGTTGCTTATTTACGTTTGATTATTATTTTGCTTTTGTCTTTTCTTTTTATTCTTTCTTTTCTCTGACCTGTTGCCTATACCTGCTTCTCGAGTCGACCTCTCGATGCCTTCACCTCAAAGCAGCCATGTTATCTGTTCACTCTGCATTGCACGCCACAGCTAGTCTCTCCATCCCTCCCCTACACGCTCAAAATTGCCGGACAGTGAGTGGCGCCACCCAAGCAACTTCAATCCATTCTCCACCTCTGTACTCCTTCGTTTTCTCCGAGCTAGAAGAGTCGCCAGCCTCTCCCTTTCTTACCCCAACATGGAAGAGCGTCCTCTGTTTTGCCCTTCACTCCGCCCCTCGTCGATGTCGCCTTGAGCTGCAACCGCCGGACTTGAGAACCCACCTCGCCTTGACCTATCGACGCCAATGAAGGGCCCATTACAGCTTCCTCCGCCTCTCCCTCCTTGGTCGAGCCTTGGAAACCCGAGTCCCTTCCCCTCTTAGCCTTCTGCACGACCGCCCAGTTGCAACGAGTCCCGCAGGACTAAGAGAGAATCGCCTCCTCTGTGCTGCCAGTTGTCGCCTGGGACGAAGGGCTGCCAGACGGCCGTCGTCGTCGCCTCACCGCCGGCTCTCGCCCCTCTGGAATCCACGCTGCCGCCAGCGCTCCAAAGGAAGCCCTAGCGCCGCCAACAATTGCAGGGTTGAAGAACACCCATTTGTTGCAATTTGTAATTTGGCCCTAAAATTTAGGTCAAACTATGATTTATACCCAAGGGAAAAAACTGCATATTTCAAGAATATAAATGTTGTATGGATCGTCCCGGAAATCGTTTTGAGAGTTTTATTCTTGTTTTAAAAGCGGGACTTTCCTTATATTTTATACCCTAGTTGGATTAATTTCGAGATTATGATTCAAGGGTTTAATTGCGGGTTTTTAGCGTTTGCTTTTGAAAATGAGTTTACCTTAGAACAATATATCTTATATATTGCGATCAAATTTAGCGTATTAGCTAAATTTGTGTAGTTTTGGTTTTAGGTCCGGAAGCGCCCCGATAAAGGCCTAACGAGTCCAAGTTCGTCTTCCGTCTTTTGACGTCACGTGAGTACCCTCTCCTCCGAGTTTATGATCTTACTCGATTTAGTTATGTTTAGTTTTAGCATCATGCTAGGTTGGATCTACCATAAATTAGAGTGAATACCAAGTAGTGGTTTGAACCTTAGGTGAGTTTTGAGGATTATCGAGTATTGTAGGGCGTTGAGTGTTTGGGTTGATCTTGTGAGGGTATGAGGATTGACACTATAGTTGTATGATCTTGTTGAGATTGTGGACACTAGAACGAGAGTATCCTAACATGTGTTGTGATGGTTATGACATTGTGAGATCGTGAGGATTAGGAGTCGTTATCCTATCATGGTTAAGGTTTATGATCTCGCGAGATCATTGGGACTAGAAGTCTAAGGACTTCTAGCATGTGAGAGAGATGTTGTTTGTGTGCCTTGTTTTGACCAGGCGTTGAGTGCCTTCATACAGGAAGTTGAGAGTGGTGGTTAGCGGGATTATCATTGGGACGAGGAAAGTCTCCGGACTTAGCTCGTATTCCTTGTATTAGCATTGATGTGTGTTTGATGGTGTGTGTTTATTCCTTATCGTTTATAACAATTAAACCGGTAATAAGACCACCGACCTTATATTATTATGGCCCAAGTGTATGATAACGGGCGGTGACATCATCTTCCTAGCTCTTGCGAGAGTCTAGGAGGTTCTTGACGACTAGCCCGTGCTGGTTAGACGGTCGGAGTCATCCGTACCGTTCCATGCCGGTAAGTAGGGACCGAGGCGAGACCACGGTGGTCTCGTGTCACAAAACTAAGTTAAATTAGAACGGGATATGACTTAATAATATAAAGATAATAAACCGGAATTCTGTGCTTTGAGAATGTTGTGTGTTTATGATGATTTACTTGTGTTTGTGCCTTTCCCATTGATTCTAATGCTTCGAATATGAGCTAACGGTTTTATACCGACTGTTGTAGATTGCATTGCAGGTTAGGATTGCGGCCGAGAGATCCGGAAGAGTGGGCAGCCGGGATTTCGTACATTTTAGGATTGGGTTTTGGGTGGAGTCTAGTTTGAGTATTGTATTTATTGTATGTTGTATGGCGTTTTGTCTTTGGGGTTGTATTTTCGGTTGAAGTCCTTTGTTGTATACTTTCAGGTTTTTCTTTTCATTCATAAAAATATATTTCGGTTTTGGCCTTTATTTGTGCCTTGTTGCAAGGTCCGGTGAAATTGTTTTCAAGCTAAGGGTCGGGACCCATTGCGAGGTCCTAACCCGTAGCATCCCGAGTCCCGCGGATTAGGGGTGTTACAAAAGTGGTATCAGAGTCCTAGGTTGACAACAATGACACTTGCAATCTTCTAAAGGCCGAATAAGGAATAAACAGAACCCCATGGGTTTTGATTTTTCGTTTTCAAAATCACATGCATGAGTCGGGGTAGAATGTACGGACCACCGTTCCTTCCGCGGATCTTGACAGCTTAGTTTATTGGATTTTTGATATGTTTATATATGTATATATAGATCTGGACATGGGGTTTGTAGTTATGCATGATGGAATTGATGTGTATATTTGTGGATTGTAAGTTGCATGATGAACTTGATATATATGTATAGTTATATATGTGGACTATAGTGCGTTTTGGACCTTGTTATGTATATTAGTGGCATGACCTTATATAGATATATGCTTGTTTATGTGGTAAGATAGGATCTTATTAGCTTTTGAACCTTGTATTATTGTAATGTATTTTCTGGATATGACATATTAGTAGTGATATGGACATAGGAACTTATTAGTCGTTTATGCTGATTCTCATTATAGATAGTACGGGACCCAATAGAAAAGATGATAGTATGATATCATCACCTTTTAGACGACGTCGTTTAACTTAGGATAGTGTACATACGAGGACGAATATGCTCAAGTATCGAGTTGAGAGCTACGTTCGGGCGAACAACTTGGAGTTCCTGTACTCCTTTAAGAGGATGTCGAAGAGGAAGATTAGAGATGACGTAAACGAAGGGCAACCAAGTAAAGAAAACTCGAGACAACTTAAGAGAAATTGAGATGGGGAACATAAAAGAAAAAAGAGTAACACAAAGGTGTGGAAGTGGTAACATGGAAAGTGTAGCAGAATGATAAGTCCTTGACCTTGGAGAAGCTCAACCATAAGTTGACCAGTGACAACTGAGAATGTAGAGGTGTGGGGTGTCTATTTGTAATACCCCGAATCCACGGGACTCGAGATGCCACATTGGGCTATGATCTCACAATGGATCCTGATCCTAACATCACAACAAGTTCACTTGATCTTATAACAAGACATAGGTAGATTAAAACCAAATACATAAAAGTTGTATATGATACATCAAAAGAGTTTACAAACTCAAAGCCGAGTACAAAACATCAACCCACAACATCTGATACAAAAGATCCCATATCCCGCGCATCCTAATATACAGAAGTCCTCGGCTGGCCACACCATTTGTCTCACCCTGCAGTCTTCCTAACCTACAGATCATCTACAACACGGTATGAAATCGTTAGTTACAGCAATGGAAAGCATGAAGGTAATAGCACAACCACATATCAACATCTCACACATGCAATGCCACACACATTCATTTATTATCTTTCATTACGTTATTTCGTTACTAATTCAACTTCTTTTGTAACACGAGGAACCTAAAGAACCTCGTCCCTTTCCCCGTTAACACAGGGGTTTGCATTGGGGGTGATCGTCCCTCGTCTCCCCCTGTCTTACTAGCTTCCAAGCACCTCCTCCTAACCAGCAGGAGGAGACCGGTGGTTACCGTCTGTTATAATACACTTGGCCAAATAAATGTAACAAATGATCATCCTAGTCCGGTTTAGGTTATAAATGCACAATCATATGAACACACACAACCATAACAAGAATGGTACTTGTAATAGCTAACCCCTGAAGCTCTACTGCATATCATTACTTAATCTCAGACCTATGCTCCTCAGGTATCACTAATGTCATCACCATAGCCTCCACTTCCACTCTTTCTGCATCGGAAAGAGGAAGGTCTTGATGAGAAGAAACACTATCTTGCTGACACAAAGGGGCTAGATGGCCTAGTTCACCATAGGTGAAGCAAGCTATCAGTGCCATGGGGCACTCAGAGCGCACATGATTTGGATAACCACAGTTGAGACATATACGTCTCATCCCTGCCACTAGTACGGGTGGCTCCTCTGGACTACCCCAGCTCAATGGCTCTACCTTGAGCTCTTCTAGTATCCGTGGTACTCCTACCACGACCCTTACCTCTACTAATCCTGGGAACGGATTCTTGAGTAGGCGAATGATCTGGGACTCTCTGTTGCCCCCACGTCTGCTGTTGAGGTGTCTTCTAACCACCTCCCGTCACACTATTAGAAATAAAACCCTGTCATGAAGCCACTCCAGTTTGCTTACAAAAAACAGCTCTATGACCCTATCTACCTCAGGTAAAGAAAATCACTAGCGATCTTGGACACTGTGGTCGTACATGTCTAGGCTTCCCACAATTGTAACAAGTCCTCGTTTCACTAGAAGTCCGTGTGAACGAGAAGTACTTAAACGTCCACAAGTCGAGATCGGTTTACAACCCGGATATCCAACCTCATCTTTCACTGATTCAACCCGTTGTTTCTTCTCTAATCCAGAAGCTTCAGTCGATCTCATAGATGTTGGTAAATCCGGTGTAGATCTACCCGCTATTACCACCTCATATACTTGCTGCATATACTCTTGAAACTCGAATCTACTCATGGAGACACGATCAGCCTCTTCAAACTCGTTCTTTGTCATAGGCAACACAACAGTGGACATTGGTCCCTAACTTGACGCTACTGGAGGAAGAGGGGGTGTACCCCTATCTCGTCCCACTACAAATACTGCTCTAGTATGAGCCATCTATAGAATATACACTCCTAACTTATAAGGTTATATATATATATGCCATATGTATCGATATATATATATATATATATATATATATATATATATATATATATATATATATATATAATACTCATTATTACATGCATACACATCAGCACATAAAAGATATATAACTCTAACTGGAATAACAACAATAGGAACTCCAATAGCAACAATTGGAGGTCAAATCAACAAAATCCAGGTAATCCTTATTCCCATGCTTAAAAAGCTCTAACATCTCCATCTTCTTCTACTCCTTTGAAAAGCCAGGAACAGTCATCAAATGGATCGAACAAACCCGATCCCATGTTGGAGACGATCCTAGGGAAACTACAAGGATTGGAGAGCTATATAACTTCAGTCGATAAAGCTCACAAAGCTTTGGAAAGCCAAGTATTTAGCAAAGCCGGAGAAGTTCCAAGAGATCAAGGGAAACTTCCCGAAAAGACGGAAGATAATCCAAAGGGAAGGGTTATGGTAATCACTACTAGGAGTGGTGTAACAACTATCGATCCTCAACCTAAAGTAGTTGAAACCACCACCAAAGAAGGAGAGGGAAAAGAGAAGGAAGATATCTATGTTCCTCCTCCCGCCTACAAACCACCTTTACCATTTCCTCAATCTAGAGCGCGAGCACGCTTAGATAAACATTTCGGTAAGTTTATTGAACTTATGAGAAAGCTGCATATTAATATACCTTTTATGGATGCAATTTTAGGTATGCTAGCTTATGGGAAATTTCTCAAGGAGATCCTCTCTAACAAGAGGAAATTGGAAGACATTGGAGAAGTCAAGATGAGTATGGAGTCATCCGAACTCATCAAGACTATGACGGAGAATATGCCACCTAAACTACGTGATCTAGGATCATTTTGCATACCCATCACTTTGGGAGAGGCTACTTATGATGCACTTTGCGACCTTGGAGCAAGTGTGAGCATCATACCACTTGCTTTATGCAAGGCAGTTGGTCTAGGAGAGCCTAGACCGGTGAAGATAACACTCTACATGGCTGATCGTTCCACCACTAAGCCATTTGGGATATTAGAAGACATTCCTGTAAAACTCGGTAAGTTTTACATTCCTATAGATTTTGTCGTTCTTGACATCCCTGCAGATTGTCCAGTTCCCATCATTCTTGGGAGACCATTCCTTGCAACATCCGGATGCATGGTAGATTGCAAGAATGGCCAGCTATCCTTCAATATAGGTGAAGAGAGAGTGGAGTTCGTACTCTCCTCTTTAATCAAGGAGCCAGCCTTGAGAGAAGATGTGTTTGACATCTTTGATGAAGAAGAGTATAGAGAAGTAGTAAGTTCAATCTTAATGAAAGACCCTCTTCAAAAGGTTCTTAGTATGAGCATCATGGAGGAAGGAGTAGAACATGATTGTGACGATGAAGTGAAGGCATTTGAAGATGTGGAGGAAGAATCAGGAGCAGGATTTGAAGAGCTAGAATTAACCCCGGAAACTGTGAAAAAAATCGACCTACACGAAATAAATCGTTCGATTTTTGAAAAGGTAAGTCGATTTTTGATAACAGGAAGAAAAATCGACCCACAAATCGTCCGATTTTCTTCAGGGGAGGTCGATTTATCGAAGAATTCTCCGGATCCTACAAACTTGACTGCAGTTGTTCTCAACCCTGGTGATACACCTTCCCCACCTTCAGAAGCTTCTCCCATGACATTGGAAGGTCATGAATCATCGGTCAAAGTACCTCCCTCATTGGAATTGAAGCCCCTCCCTACACACTTAAGGTACGCATTTCTTGGCACTAATTCTACATATCCGGTTATAGTTAATGCGAAATTGGATGATGTTGAACTAGAGAAGCTCATGAATGTTTTATGGCAACATAGGAGAGCATTAGGCTATACTATTGATGATTTGGTAGGTATAAAACCTTCCCTATGTATGCATAAAATTTTAATGGAAGAGGATTACAAGCCTTCACGTCAACCTCAAAGACGGTTAAATCCGGTCATGAAAGAAGTCGTGAAGAAAGAAATCCCTAAGCTACTTGATGCAGGCATCATCTTCCCTATTTCCAATAGCAAGTGGGTGAGTCCAGTACAGGTAGTACCAAAGAAAGGAGGCATTACCGTTGTTGCAACAAAAACAACGAACTTATTCCCACAAGGACAGTTACGGGGTGGCGAATGTGCATCGACTACCGTAAGCTGAATGTAGCTACTAGGAAGGACCACTTTCCCCTTCCTTTTATTGATCAAATGTTGGAAAGGTTAGCCCAACACTCTTACTTTTGTTATCTAGATAGATATAGTGGTTTCTTTTAGATTCCCATTCACCCGGATGATCAAGAGAAGACGACTTTCACGTGCCCTTGGGGTACGTTCCCCTATAGAAGAATGCCGTTCGGTCTATGCAACGGTCCAACAACCTTCCAAAGGTGTATGATGGCAATCTTCTCCGAATACGTAGAGAATATCATGGAAGTCTTCATGGACGACTTTTCGGTATATGGTTCTTCCTTTGATAACTGTATCTCTAACCTTTCATTAGTTCTTAAGAGATGTGAGGATACTAACTTAGTTTTAAATTGGGAAAAGTGTCACTTCATGGTCACTGAAGGGATTGTGTTAGGTCATCTAGTATCACAAAGAGGAATAGAGTTTGATAGAGCTAAGATAGAAACTATTGAGAAGCTACCTCCTCCCTCTTTTGTAAAAGGAATAAGAAGCTTCCTAGGACATGCAGGCTTCTATAGGAGATTCATAAAGGATTTTTCAAAGATTTCAAACCCTTAACTAATCTTTTAATGAAAGACACAACTTTCGAATTCTCGAAAGATTGTTTAGATGCTTTTTGCAGAATCAAAGAGGCTTTGATTTCAGCACCAATCATCCAACCACCCGATTGGACTCTTCCTTTCGAGGTCATGTGCGATGCAAGCGACGTCGCTATAGGATCCGTACTTGGACAGAAGAAAGATGGTCGCACTCATGCCATCTACTATGCTAGAAAGACGCTTGACGAGGCTCAATCCAACTATGCCACCACGGAAAAGGAACTCTTAGCTGTAGTTTACGCTTTTGAAAAATTTCGTTCCTATCTTGTAGGTGCAAAGGTGATTGTCTATACAGACCATTCAGCAATTTGCTACTTATTCACGAAGAAGGATGTGACGCCAAGGCTTCTAAGATGGATCTTACTCTTACAAGAGTTTGATTTGGAAATTCGTGATAAGAAGGGGTCGGAAAACTCCGTTGCTGACCATCTTAGTCGTCTTCCACACCTCACCGACGAGATGGATGAACTTCCTATAGACGACTCATTCCCTGACGAGCAACTACACGAGATTGAAGAGTGTCTTCAACACATCTCAAAAGGTAATGATCCATGGTTTGCTGACATTGTGAATTACCTTGTTTGTCAAGAGATTCCCCCCGGACTTTCATATGCTCAAAGAAAGAAGTTCTTTAAGGATGTCCGGCACTTCTATTGGAACAAACCTCTTCTATTCAAAAGAGGTCCCGATTGCATATACAGGAGATGTATCCCAAAAGATGAGGTGGAAAGTGTCATCCGCCATTGCCATTCTCTTCCATGTGGAGGACATGCTAGTTCCCACAAGACTTGTGCTAAGGTACTTCGTTCCGGTTTCTTTTGGCCTACACTATTCAAAGATGTGCAAAAATATGTTGTTGCTTGTGATGCTTGTCAAAGGACAGATAATATATCTAGAAGGAACGAGATGCCTCTCAACAACTTACAAGAAGTAGAGATCTTCATGTGTGGAGAGTAGACTTTATGGGACCTTTCCCATCTTCTTGCGGAAACCAATATATACTTTTTGCCGTAGACTATGTCTCAAGATGGGTTGAGGCAATCGCTTCTCCTACTAATGATACAATGGTAGTGGTGAAGTTCTTCAATAGAACGATCTTCCCATGGTTCGGAACTCCCCGAACCATCATTAGTGATGGAGGAATGCATTTCACAGCCCGTCGATTTTAGACTCTATTGGCTAAGTATGGGGTGACCCATAAGATAGCTACACCATATCATCCGCAAACTAGCGGACAAGTTGAGATATCCAATAGAGAGATCAAGGGAATTTTAGAGAAAATTGTCTCTAAAACAAGGAAGGATTGGTCAATGAAGCTTGACGATGCATTATGGGCGTACATGACTGCCTTTAAAACACCAATAGGTACGACTCCATACAATCTCGTTTATGGTAAATCTTGTCATCTTCCTATAGAGCTAGAGCATAAAGAATATTGGGCTATCAAGTGGCTCAACTTTGACATGAAAGAAGCCGAAGAGAAGCGGCTCTTAGATATCAACGAGCTGGATGAGATCCGGCTAAATGCGTACGAGAACGCAAAGATCTACAAGGAAAGGACGAAGCGTTGGCATGATAAGCATATCATTCCAAAGGATCTGAAAGAAGAAGATCAAGTCCTTCTACTCAACTCGAGGTTTCGACTATTCCCAGGTAAGCTTAAATCCCGTTGGACAGGACCTTCTGTAATTAAACGAATTTGCCCTCATGGTGCAATTGAAGTATGGGGTGAACAAAGCTGAAATTTCAAAGTTAATGGTCAACGGTTGAAGAAATACACACCGGAAGCTCCAGTTGAGGAGATAGCTCCTATCCTCCTCCACTGAACATAAAACCATACACCGTCCAGCTAATGACGATAAATCAAGCGCTTCTTGGGAGGCAACCCATGATAGTATAACTTTTACCTTCTTTCATCACTTAGTTAGCTTAGATTATTTGCTTTGTTTCTTTTATTTTCGCTTTTGTTTGTTCCTCGATGCACTCTTGGTTTGTTGTGTCAATGATTACAGGAAATTAGGTCCAATTTGAGAGATCAATGAAGTAGGGGAGCTTAAATTAGTTCAATTCTCAATTTTCAAGAAGAACAAGGAATGAAATCGAGTTACACAAAGCAAATCGTTCGATTAAGGAACAGAGCAAGTCGATTTTTGACAACAGGAAGAAAAATTGACCCACCAAATCAACCCCCTCTAGATAAATCGTCCGATTTTTCTTTGTGTTATGAGAAAATGAAAGAAAATCGCCCGACGAAAAAAATCGCCTAGATAAATCGTCCGATTTTCTTCATCAATTCTCAAGCCTATATAAAGACTTAAACACTCGATTCCTCATTCCACACAACCTCCATTCCCAATTTCCTTCTCTCAAATGATCCAAAAATCGCCCACCCTCTCATTTCCTCATTCTTTAATCGTTTTGAACGATTCTTGGCCCTAAACTGAAGCATTTTTAACAAGGAACAAGGATCTAGCAACAACAAGCTCGGCAATCGACTCATCCATCCGGAATTCAGGTTTTTCATTCCGAAATCTAAGTTTTTCGTCCGAATTTGATTCTTGCCTAGAAGTTGTTTGTTTGCTGCGATTGATTGAGGGGTTTGCTTAGGAATTACTATAGGAGACTGTGTGTGGTGATAGTTTAGTCAGAACTTTACAGAATTGTGAGAACCATTGAAATCGACAGAAAAATCGACTCAACCTAGAAAAATCGTCCGATTTTTCCCAAGAACAGGTCGATTTTTAGTTACAAAAATGGATGCCTTGAAGAGAATAACTAGAAATGCGGGGAAGAAGAAGGGATCTTCTTCCAAAGCCCCTCCCCCACCTCCACCACCCTCTCAAACCATTCCAAAGTTCCACCTCCCCTATCTAAACACAAGAAAAGATATGAACGTATCTTAGATCGCCCATTCACCCCTCCTTGATACATCATGCTAGACGACTTAGACTCGTTGTTTGTTCGAGAGGATGTCGACATGATGCTCGATAGAATGGGGCTGAGACAGTTTGCTTTGATTAGGGAAGATGCATACACCGAGATCACCCTAGAGTTCCTTAGCCCATTTGAGCATGACCCTAGAGAGAGGATGGTTACCTTCCGCCTCATGAACCAAAATCATGGTATGTCTATTGATACCTTTGGAGATTTGTTTGGTTTTTCCTACTCTGATACAGGAACATTTGCGAGAGGAGTTAGTGCTAGTGCCTTCTAGGAGACCATTTCAATGGGAGAGTATGGTGGGGATAAGTGGAGACCCGGGAATTCGAAGGAGACTAGTATGTACAACCTCTCCTTTAAGGTAGTACATAGGATCCTTAGTGAGTGCTTATTTGTAGAGACGGAGACCCCACAGAAGCTCAAGGCTGACGAGCTTTTCATCTTGTATTGCATGACATGCACCACCGTCCCCGACATCACCTCCATGCTTGCTGACTATCTAGGAAAGATAGCCAACAAGGCTAAGGGTGACATTTGTGCTGGAGGCCTTGTCACTCATGTGACTAAGGCATTGGTGTTAGACTTCTCGGGTTGCACTCTAGCTGAGAGTGCCCAGCCTTTAGGTTCACAGAGATTAGTTACTCGATAGGTTTTGATTCCTCGAGGGAGAGGAACCCTTCATGTGCCCATGCCATGGGCAAAGGATCCAAAGAAGAAGCCATCCGAAATCATTTGGAAGTCCGAATACACTATTCGGAACAAGAGGAATTGGAAGGAGACATTCGAATTGATGTTTGAGGAGATATCTCCTCCTTTGTATTATGATGATGATGCAGGTGACACTGAGGATGATGAGGATGGAGCACACGAGGGGAACATGCTCGAGTTCGAGAGTGACACTCATAGTGGTCATGCCACGGATGCCATGGACACCGACACTCATGGTGCAAGACCTAGCAGGACTAGTAGAGACACTGAGGAGACAGGGGACGACATGCAGCCACCTCGCCACTCTTTCGCACATGCCCCAGGCCATGGACGAGGACGTCGACTTCCCCTTTACTTTAGAGACTTAGTCTCTAGCTTCCAGAGCCTCCGCACCGACTATCACGCTCTCCACACCGACTATGACACCTTGAACACTCAGTTCAAGGAATACCGGCAGGAGACGGACGCTAGACACTCCTCCTACGACGGCCAGATGAGAGACTTATACTACCATCAGTTCGGCCACTTCTATGATCCTAGTGCACCGATGTATCTGTATCCTCCACCTCCACCACCACCGACCGAGGATTGAGCTTCCACTTCTTTTACATTGTAAGTATTTTTCTCCATCTTATGCTTGATTTTCACATTGGGGACAATGTGGATGTTAAGTATGGGGTGGGGGTACTTACAATATCTTTTACTTCATCTTAGCACTCTATACACTTTGTACTACTTTTGATGATTTGGCTTGTAATAACTCTTGCACTAACTGCTTTCCACTATGACATTCACATTTGCATGTTCTTTTTCAATTACTATGAGTTTTCAAAAATTTTTGTGCTTCTTATGATGGAAATGACCTCTATGATGAGAATTGTGATGTGGATAGGCAAAAAGATGACTTGGTTATGTTGAGATTTTAATCATAGCATGAATGAGCTTACTTTTGTTACTTGAACACATGAATAAGTTATATAATTTAGATGTTTTGATAAGAGAATGGGATAATAGTCAAAGCTATATTGCAAGTTCTTTTGCATCATATGAGAATGACCAAGGCAATTCACTTCTTTTCTCTTTTCATATCTTGCTCATGCTAGCTCCTCAATGAAATATGCGACCCTCCTTTTACCATCCGAGAATTAGGATAAGTGATTGAAAAAAAGGCATGTTTGATGTGGGAGGGCCAATGAAAATGTGTTAAGTGAAAGTGTAGCAATTCATAAGTTTGGGGACATTGAACATGAGGATGAGTAACTCGGCACCATTCACATAGCCGGGTGTTTGTGTCTTGCCAAAGTCTGATTGAACGACAAGTCCTAACGGGATATTGTATGTGCATCAAGGGTTTGAGGCATCTCGAAATTGAGAAACGTCGATCTCCTAGGCTTCGGTTATTGTGCACCTCTATCCATACTCTCAAAAAGTAAAGTATAAAGAAAGCAAAGCTTTTACATGCAAAGCATGTGCGGTGAAGTAAAGTTCTTAAAGGTATTATGTTGTTTCTCTTTCCCGGATTAGCACCACAATTGCCTAAAAGAATTCCCTCCCTTAACACGTTTCTTAGATCTTATCTTTGATTAGAAGACCTTGAGACTTTTATGCATGTATTTAAGACTTCATAGCTTAGACTTGTTTGATTTTAATTACCTCTACATCTTTATCATGCCCTTTATTTGTGTTTTTGAGAAAGAAAAGAGAGTTAGTCCATGTTATTGTTATTAATGATACATACTTTGCCTTCCTATGCCTTGAAACATCACTTTGAGGGTGATCCAATAAGAAGAAGCACTATCAAAAGAAAAGTTTTTGAGTTTTCAGACATATATAATCCATGACATCTTGTATTCTAAATTTGAGTCTTGCTTAGGGACAAGCAAGGGGCAAGTATGGGGTATTTTGATGACACGAATTATATACCATTATAATCATGTATATTGTAGAGGTTTACCTCGATTTACCTTGCATTTAGGGAGAACTTGTGTACCTTTTGTGTTCTTTTCAATAATATTTCAGAAATAGAGGTCTACACGAGTTTTGGTTGAATTATAGGTAAATGGAGTGGATTTGAAAGCAAAAGTGGAGCAAGGAGTATCAAAGATCATTAAGGAAACTAAAGGAGGCTCATAGGAGTCACAAAGAGCAAAGGAGTTGCGTAAAAGAAGCACAAAGAAGAGGAAGAAAACAAGCCAAAAGACGAGCACTTTCTGTTGAAGAAAATCGTGTCATTTACTATATAAATCGGACGATTTTTATCATTAAAAATCGAACGGATTTATGGATAAATCGGCCAGCCCGATTTTCTTTGTTTTTCGGCCAAATGTAAAGACGGCACAAAGCCCATCAACTTTGGGCTCGAGAAGGGTTTTGCCAAACGGCCCATTAGCAAGAAACTATAGGTTGGAAACCTAGGAACGAAAATGAGGAGGCCGCAGCAGGAAATCTTTACACGTTAGTGAGAGATTGAAGATTCTTGGAGAGAGATTGAAGCACTTTTGCCGGGAAGTCAATCTTGATCATTGTTTGTGAGATTTCTTTGTTCTATTGAAGTCTTTGTGGTTTTTGAACACGATATTGAGTTAATTGAGAGATACATTGATTTGTTTCGAGATTGGTTTACAGATTTGAATGTTATTGAGTTTTTATTCAAGATTCGGGTTTATTTGAATTATTTCACTCAATCTTTAATTTGATTCGATTTTGAAAATGCTTGGCTAAAACCATTGTGATTCTGGGGAGAATAGTTGATGATTAAGGCTTAGATGATGATAGACTGAACTCATTCAAACATTTGGACCCTGAGAGTTTAGATTTTAGTTTTGAGACAACAGGAAAATCGGGCTGTTCTTGAAGGAAATCGGCCGATTTAATGATGAACAACACCATTTATTCTTTTGACGAACTTTAATTGAATTAATCTATAACTAAGATTAATCCTTGCCTAAATCCTAACATTGTCTAACCTTTTTAACCTCTATTTGAGTGTATGAAGAGACTTCAAACTTGATTCTACATTTAGTAGATTAAGATTACAAGATTTGGGTAATAGAGAGACTCAACATCCTTTATTAAGATTTTAAGTGTGCTTTCTATTCTTTACCTTGGAGAGTCATATCTTGGGTTTTAGATAGTTAGTTTGAACATAATTCTTGTCTTTAGATCTTTTTATATTGCAGCCTCAACAACCCTTATAGAGAGAACCTTTGGACTAGATAAATAGGTTTCGGAACTTCACCGTACGATACCTACCTTTGAACACATAATCTTGGCAATATCAACTCTGACCTTATATCCATTAGAAGTGTCTTGAATCGAAAGCCGAAATCGGATACTTGAATACTTGGAATCATTTCCCCCTTTATTAATCACAAAAGCTTTTGCATTTTTGCTAGATAATTGAATTTGAATTTACTCTCACCAAATCCTTGAGTTCGACTCTGGAATTCTTACTTTACTACAGCCGATCCATACACTGCGGGTTCTCTTTGCTTTGAGTTCTAGATATAAATATTAAGACTTTGACGCACACATGTTTTTGGGCGAATAGATGTATCTCCTAATCCTCGAACATGATCGATTACTCCCTTTCTTATCTCAAATGCTCCGATTTCAGCTCCTATTCACCTATAATCAACACAAAGCTACTGTAGACTTCCATATCGACAAAATAGATGAACAAGCTAACATTTGCTTCTAAACTTTATCCATGTACACAATAATAAGGGAAAAACAACCAAAATAAGTGCCTAGAATATCGCCATATTTCATGTTAACAAACACCTCGGCCGAGACACAGTCGACTGGACCGAGGCGAACTGCTATTCGATCGCACTCTCTGAATTTGTAAGTTCTTTTTCCCCAAATCACTACCAAAGGCTTTCTAAGGGGTACTTATATCTTTTTTAACAACAATCAATGGCAACCAAAGCCAAATCTGCTCAAAATCAGTAAAAGAAGGAAGGAGTTAGGGTTTGGAAATAAATACCCCAGATTCGGCAGATTGATGCGTTTTCCTTGTTGTTTGATGCTTGGAAACTGAATCTCTTTCTTCCTCCAGTGAAATCGAGCCAAGAAATGTAAGAAACGAGCAAGAATCGAGAGTTGGGGAGTTGGAGGCCGCCGCGGTCGAGAGGGAAAGGTGTGAAGAGTGAGAAATCATTGCGCCTTTATACGCCTCGCTGAATTTGATTACACCTCGGTCGAGGTGGTCCCGAGCGGACCGAGGTGTTAGGCTGGATGTCAAACCTAGTCGCCTCGGTTATCCAAGAACATCTCGGTCGAGGTCCTGTGACAGTAACCGAGATGTGTCTCAGTCAAGCTCCGTCTTCTCAATTTCTCGATCTTTTGTCCTTCCATTGTAGCTCCTGAGCTGTAATCCTTCCTTAGAGAGTACCTGGTTGCTGTCTAGAGGACGTAAAAACAAAGCGAAGCATATTATCTAAAACTAAACTAGAAAAGGGAAAAGAAAGCAAAATCTTGGGTTACCTCCCAAGAAGCGCTTGATTTAAGGTCGCTAGCTGGACAGTACGACATCTTCAGACAAGGTATAATAGTGCAATCTCCTCAGCCGGGACTTCCGGTCGGTATTTCTTCAGCCTATGACCGTTGACCTTAAAGCTTCCACTTGTTTCACCCCAAATCTCAACTGCACCATAGGGAAAAACAGTCGTCACAACGTAAGGTCCTTTCCATCTAGATTTCAACTTACCTGGAAAGAGGAAGATGCGGGAGTTGAAGAGTAGAACAAGATCTCCTTCTATGAGCTCCTTAGGAATGATATGCTTGTCATGCCATCTCTTCGTTCTTTCCTTGTAGATCTTGGCATTCTCACAGGCGTTTAAGCGCAACTCCTCCAGATCATTAATGTCTAAAAAGTCTGTTCTCTCCGGCTTCCTTGATGTCGAAATTCAACCACTTGATTGCCCAATATACATTGTGTTCCAGCTCAACGGGTAGATGACAAGACATCCCATATACCAAATTGTAAGGGGTGGTACCAATAAGAGACTTGAATGCGGTCCTATAAGCCCAAAGAGCATCATCCAACCTCATGGACCAATCCTTTCTTGTCCTAGAAACGGTTTTCTCTAAAATTGCCTTGATTTCTCTATTCGAGATTTCAACTTGCCCACTAGTTTGAGGGTGATAAGGGGTTGCTACCTTGTGGGTGACCCCATACTTCGACAAAAATGCCTTGAACTTCCGGTTGATGAAATGTGCCCCTCCATCGCTGATGATGATGCGTGGTGTCCCAAAATGTGGAAAGATAGTCCGATTGAAGAACTTCACAACCACCATGACGTCATTAGTGGGGGAGGCAATGGATTCCACCCATCTAGAAACGTAATCAACAACTAAGAGAATGTAGAGGTTCCCCGCACATGATGGGAAAGGTTCCATGAAATCAACTCCCCATACATAAAAAATCTCAACCTCTTGAATATTGTTGAGTGGCATCTCGTTCCTTCTTGACAAGTTTGTTACGCTAAGAATGTGTAGCACAAAAGTCTTAAATTTATAACTCGATATATTTTCCGAACTCCTAGCGAACCCACAGTGTATGGGTCGTTTTGTATCAAGGATAGTATTCCGAGGTCGAACACAAAGACTAAGGTGAAATCAAATCATATAGATGATTATGGATAGTGCAAATTTAGTCTAAGAAAAGAGAAAGGAATAAAGAAATGAAAATCATAATGTTGTTGGGTTGGTTTTGTGGTGATCAAACAAGATCACAATTGATGCAAGATTATAAAACAAACTAACAAATCTAGCTAGAAACGCAAACAAGCAACACAAACACGAGATATGTGATAAAAGAGAGAAAAGCGGATTCTAGGGGTTAGGACTTCCGGTTATGGCATTGGACTCAAGCTTCTAATCAACCATGGACTAGCTATGGTATGTTCGGAAGGAATGTTTCTCAAATGAGGTCAATCACCGGGTAGGTCTCATGATCCAATAATCCCACAACTAAGGTCCTATCACCGGGTAAGTCTCTAGGAGCCTAAGGTTGGGAAATCTACACTAACCAGATTGTTATCTAGGGGTCAACTTCTCCTTACCGGGTAAGTCTCGCGAAGGCTAGTCCTAAGCAACAATCCTAGCACACTCAATCCAATAGCGGCTTGTGAGGCTCACTACTACCTAGAGTTCATCATCATTGGTACCTAAGGTTGGAAAACCGGGTAGGTCTCTTCCATCACTTAGTTTGCTAGCATTAGGCCACCCTAGGCTAGATTATGTTTAACAAACACTAGGATTTCAACAATCTAACATCCTAACATTCAGATTCATCAATACAAGCACAACAGAGAAAATCACGGGCAATTCATCTTAAACCACGGCCGTGGAAAAGGCAAGAACAGACCGTGATTCTCAACAGTGGTTAGGTTCGAGCAAGCAAATCATCCAAGGGTACATTTAAGTCTATTCTATCATAGTCCAAGCCATAACCATCATTCTATTACCCTAGAATCACAACTATCTAGACAACAACAATCATCTTAACATTCAAACTCAACAAGCATACATTCATGGCTTCCATAGTAAGAAAATGAAATGAAAGAGAAGAGAAATAAGTAAACACAAGCAAACCAAGCTGAATATATTTTAAGAAAGACTTACAATCCTTAACAAGAAGGTCCAAATCGTTCCTTACAAATCCTTGCAAATGTCTTCAACAAGCTCACTCAAAAACCACTCAAAAACTATGAAAACTCTAAAACTAATGTTGTTCTTCTTCCTCTCCAAATGAGAGTGTTTTCTTCCTCCCCAAGAGTAGCCTCCAATGGAGTGATGTGTTGTGAGAGAGTGTGGGAGAGGATCCTCTAGCATCAGCCTGCAGGACCACTTATATCCTCCATCATGGGCAAGGGTCGGTTATGGAGATCGTGGGACAGCTGTCATAGCTGTCCAGAGAGAACCACGACCAAAACCACGGGCGTGGAAATGGCCTCTCGGCTGTGGTTTTGGTGGTTCAGCTTCCTTTGGATCGTTAAGCCACGAGTTGGTGCAAGGCATGCACCAACAAGGTTCTATGTGTTGTCCATAGCTCCTAGCTTGCTTCTTAATGAGTCCGGAAGAGTGTCATCACGAGGAATGATCCTCGAATGTATCGATTAAGCTCCAAAAGTTCCCCAAAATACCTACAAAACCGACAATAGTTCGTGCAGACGTCTATCTCGACAATATGCATGAATTAAGCGTAAACGTCATGAACTAATGCCAAACCATGGATGAATAACGGGAAAAACTATCTAAATGAATGCCTAAACTAATGTCATAAATTGTGTTATCAAAATACCCCATACTTAAGATTTGCTCGTCCCCGAGCAAGGTCCAACTATAGGCTAGGAGATGACATGATTTATGAATGCAGAAAAACAGAAAAATATTTTTGGGATTGTGCTTCATAAGATGGATCACCTTCATAGTCATGTTTCATGGCAATGGACAAGCAATGATGCATCAAATGAATGAAGGCATGTAAAGACAATTATACTTAACTCGAAAGCATGCATGAAAGGTGAAAACGAAGAAGTCAAGATGATCATGAGAGTATCCAATCTAGATCACTAAGTCTTACACACATGCAAATAGGTCACAAGGACTTAGGAAAGAAAAGGCCAAGAAATGTTATGAATAGGTGGGAATTTTTCTAGGTCATGTGATGCTAATCCGGGAAAGGAACTAACTCCACAATTTCGTTTTTGATCAACTTTCCACAAGTGTATATTTTTCTCCATCTTTTCTTTCTTTTCTTTTCTTTTTCATTTTCTTTTTCTTTCACTTATTTTTGAGACAATGGCATTGGTGTACAAAAGCCGAAACCTTGGTGATTAGTGGACCTCGGGATTTTTCCGAGGTGCCTCACACCGGGCACACATACCAAGGCTCGTTAGGACGTTCGGTTTATCCGACTTTGGTAAGGCACAAACACCCGATTATGTGAATGGTGCCGAGTTACTCGTCATCCAAACCAAAATCCCAAAACCTATATTTTTTTCTACACTTTTCACAACAAATTAAGCATTTCATTCACAACATTCATTCATCAACAACTTCACCCCACACTAGCATGCTCCTATTCCCGGATGGGTCAAAGGAGGTCAAATTTTTATATCATTTTAGGTGCTCAAACAACATGATCAAGATGAGAAGTAGAGAAATATGAATTGCCTTAGTCATTCCTAGATGTTGTGCAAGAACTAGCATGTAATTTCGACCATCAATCCTCAATCCAATCAAGGCAAACATCATGATCACAATTCATACATAGGATTCAAGAGAAGTACTTCGAGTCCATATATGCATACATCCATTCAACACATAAGGCCATCCATAGCCAATTCACAAAACAATCTTATCGTAAGGGTCATATCCAAACTTAGGAAGCACAATTTTTTTTTAAATTTTCTGATTTTTTTGGAATTTTCGAAATATATATGTATAATGCGAAAGCTAATGAAACATGTGACAATATGAAACTATCATAGATGCAATCATGCAAATGATCATGAAAACCCCACCCCATACTTAGAAACACATTGTCCCCAATGTGCAGATTAAGTAAAGAAGAATGAAAGAGAGTCCTCACAATGTAAAAATGGTGTTGCTTTGGTATTTTGGTTCACTCATGTGGATTGATGGTGGATGATCAATCAAAGATGGTAGAGAGCTCTTGATGTTCATTATGGCGTTGGGACCCGCGCTAAGCACCGCTAGCCGTCCAAGTCTCACGTCCGCTCCACCCACGTTTGATGCGGGATGATCATCATCCTCTTCATGCCTTGCAAGGCTTCCATGCTACTTAGACTCTAGCACACAAACACAAGACACACAAACACACCAAAACAAAGACAAAAGCAAAAAGTGAAAACGAAAACTAAAAACAAAAAGGGAAAGACATGTACCAATGGGTTGCCTCTCATTAAGCGCTTCTTTAAGGTCATTAGCTTGACCAAATTCGGGGGCGTCTCACTCAAGGTGAAGTGGCACAATCATATCCACCGGAGATTCCGGGATGTACTTCTTCAAATGGTTCCCATTCACCTTGAAATCTCCACAATGCTCCCACCTATCTCAACCACTCCATGGGGAAAGACCTTCTTCACCACATAAGGACCCGTCCATCTTGACTTTAGCTTTCCGGGGAAGAGCCGCAGCATTGAGTTGAAGAGAAGGACTAAGTCACCTTCCCTCAACTCCTTCGGGATGAGATGTTTGTCATGCCAACGCTTGGTCCTTTCCTTGTAAATTCGGGCGTTTTCATAGGCATCCAACCGGATCTCCTCAAGAGCATTAATGTCTAGCAACCTCTTCTCACCGGCTTTCTTGAGGTCAAAATTCAGCCACCTTATGGGCCAATACGCCCTATGCTCCATCTCCACCGGAAGGTGGCAAGACTTGCCATAAACTAGCTTGTAGGGAGTGGTGCCAATCGGTGTCTTGAAGGCGGTTCTATATGTCCACAAAGCATCATCAAGCTTCATATCCCAATCCTTTCTTGTTCTAGAAACCGTCTTCTAAAGTATTCCTTTTATCTCCCGGTTGGAGATCTCCACTTGGCCACTAGTTTGGGGATGGTAAGGTGTAGCCACCTTATGAGTCACCCCATACTTAGCCAAAAGTGTCCCAAAGTTCCTATTGGTGAAATGCTTCCCTCCATCACTTATGATCACTCTTGGTGTTACAAACCTAGGGAAGATGACTCGGTTGAAGAACCGCACCACAACCTTGGCATCATTTGTGGGAGAGGCGATTGCTTCCACCCATCTCGACACATAGTCCACCACCAAGAGAATGTAGAGGTTGCCACATGAAGAGGGGAATGGCCCCATGAAGTCCACACTCCAAACAGCAAATATCTCAACCTCTTGTATGTTGTTCAAGGGCATCTCATTCCACCTTGAGATGTTGCCCGTCCTTTGGCAAGCGTCACAAGCTACCACAAAATTGTGCACATCCTTAAACAAGTTAGGCCAATAAAAACCGGATTGCAATACCTTTGCACACGTATTATGTGAGCTAGCATGGCTTCCACATGGCAAGGAGTGACAATGGCGGATCACACTCTCCACCTCATCCTCCGGGATGCACCTCCTAAAGACTTCATCCGGTCCTCTCTTAAACAAGAGAGGTTCGCTCCAATAGTTGTGCCTCACATCCTTGAAAAATTTCTTCCTTTGGGCATATGACAAACCGGGTGGCACCTCTTCACACATAAGGTAGTTCACTATATCCGCATACCATGGCTCACTCCCTCTAGACACTTGCAGTAAGCATTCCTCCATCAATTGCAATTGCTCATCCCGGAATGAGTCATCAATCAGGATGTCATATCTTTCAATCTCCAATAGTGGTAGCCTACTAAGGTGGTCTACTACTGAATTTTCGGAACCTTTCTTGTCCCGAATTTCCAAGTCAAATTCTTGGAGGAGAAAGATCCACCGGATGAGGCGAGGCTTGGCATCCTTCTTTGTGAGGAGATAATGGATCGCAGCATGAACCGTGTACACAATGACCTTTGCTCCAACACGATATGACTGGAACTTCTCAAAGGCATACACTACCGCTAGCAACTCCTTCTCGGTTGTGGCATAATTTAGTTGGGCATCATCTAGTATCTTACTAGCATAGTAGATGGCATGTGTAAGACCGTCCTTCTTTTGTACTAAAATAGCCCCAACGGCCACATCACTTGCATCACACATTATTTCAAATGGAAGGCTCCGATCCGGAGGTTGCATGACAGGGGCGGAGATCAAGGCATTCTTCAACCTACAAAACGCTTCAAGGAAATCCTTGGAGAAAACAAACTCAACATCTTTCATTAGTAGGTTAGTGAGAGGTTTAGAAATTTTAGAGAAATCTTTTAGAAACCTCCGGTAAAAACTGGCATGCCCTAAGAAACTCCTTACCCTCTTCACTGAGGTAGGTAGTGGCAACTTCTCTATTGTGTCTATCTTTGCTCTATCAACTTCAATGCCTCGTTGGGAAACCAAGTGTCCCAACACAATGCCTTCACTCACCATGAAGTAGCATTTCTCCCAATTCAAATCAAGGTTAGTTTCCTCACATCTCTTCAACACCAAAGACACGTTAGCTAAGCAATCATCAAATGAAGATCCATACACTGAGAAATCATCCATAAACACTTCCATAATGTTCTCAATTTATTCAGAACAAATAGCCATCATACACCTTTGAGAGGTGGTGGGTGCATTACACAACCCAAATGGCATTCTCCTATATGCAAATGTTCCCCATGGACATCTAAATGTTGTTTGCTCTTGGTCATCCGGGTGAAAAGAGATTTGGAAAAACCCACTATAGCCATCTAAGTAACAAAAATGTGAATGTTGAACTAATCTCTCTAGCATTTGGTCAATAAAGGGAAGAGGGAAGTGAACTTTCCTAGAGGCAACATTTAGCTTCCTATAGTCAATACACATTCTCCACCCCGTAACCGTCCTAGTTGGGATTATTTCATTGTTCTCATTAGTTACTTCGGTCATACCACCCTTCTTAGGAACAACATGTACAGGACTAACCCATTTACTATCCGAAATCGGGAAAATGATTCCCGCATCTAGCAACTTAAGAATCTCCTTCTTGACTACCTCTTTCATTATAGGGTTCAATCTTCTTTGAGGTTCAATTGAAGGTTTATGATTATCTTCCATCAAGATTTTATTCATGCACAAGGAAGGTTTAATGTCAAATAAGTCATCAATGGTGTAACCAATAGCTTTCCTATGCATTTTCAATTCAATCAACAATCTATAAAGCTCATCATCATTCAAAGATGCATTCATAATCACCGGATAAGTAGAATTTTCAACAAGGAAAGCATACTTTATATTAGAAGGGAGAGGCTTAAGTTCAAGTTTAGGAGGACCTTTATCGGGTGGAAACGATCCATACAATGTAGGTTAAGGTGATTCAAAGCCATGGAAGACTCTCCAAGACTCCTTGAAGCTTGATCAATAACTAAGGCACTTTCTGGGGAAACCACGGGAAAAACCACGACCTCTAGCACAACCACGGGCGTGGAATCTGAGAAACTGGCAATTCTGGACATTACAGAGAGTTCCATGGGTAAAATTACGGTCGTGGTTTCTGGTGCTAGGCCGTGATTCCTACAGTGTTTCAGCACACCTTCGTGCACTTCAAATTCAGCTCTTGTTTCCTTTTCCAATACATCCAAAGCCTTGATTTCTTCATTGCAATCATCCTCAACTCCTTCCTCCATCAAACTCAAGCTAAGAACCCTCTCAAGTGGGTCCTTGATCAAGATCGAGCTCACAACTTCCCTAGACTCCTCTTCCTCAACAATGTTAAAGACATCCTCACTAAGAGCTGGCCCCTTCATCATTGTGGATAGCTTGAACTTAATATTCTCTTCTCCTATATTGAAGGAGAGGATTCCATTTTTGCAATCCACTAAACATCCGGATGTGGCTAAGAATGGTCTTCCCAAAATGATAGGACCGGGTAGTCCGCCGGGATGTCCAAAACAACGAAATCGATTGGCACATAGAACTTCCCAAGCTAGACTGGTATGTCCTCTAGAATTCCTACGGGGTGGGTGATTGAACGGTCCGCCATGTAGAGGGTCATCTTGACCGGCTTTGGCTCTCCTAGCCCAACCTTGTTGCAAAGTGCAAGCGGGATAATGCTTACACTTGCTCCAAGATCACTTAGGGCTTCATATTGCACTTCTTCAACCCCAATTGGCACACAAAAAGATCCCGGATCTCTTAGTTTACGAGTCATCTCCTCCCTCATAGTTTGAATTAACTCGAAAGATCTCTTTGTCATTCTCACTTCTCCATACTCCTCCAACTTCCTCTTGTTGGAGAGTATCTCCTTCAAAAACTTTCCATAGGCCGGCATACCTAGAATAGCATCCATGAACGGAATGTTAATATGCAATTTACACATAAGTTCAAGGAAGTTACCGAAATGTTTATCCAAATGAGCTCTTGCTCGTGATTGTAGGAATGGTAGTGGTGGCTTGTATGGAGGAGGTGCCACATATGTTGCCTCATCATCCTTGCTCTTGCCTCCTTCTTCTTGCAATGGTTCTTCCTCCACTACTACTTTCTTTCCCTTGTCATTCTCCTTAGGTAAGGGATCTTTCATGCTCCGCCCACTCCTTGTTGTAATGGCCAACACTTGACCTCTTGGATTGTCCTCACCCCTTCCGGGAAGCTTTCCCGGATCCCTTTGTGCTTCACCCACCTTTTGTAACACTTGTGCTTCTAGTACCTTTTGAGCTTTTGAAATGGATGTCACCGTGCTCTCAAGTCCACTCAACCTTCCAAGCAATTGTTCAAACATCATTTCGGTTATTCCTTTGGAGGTTGAGCAAAACCGGGTGGAGGCTCCTGTGAAGCCTTAGGTGTTGGTGTTGCGCTTGTGGAAGTGGGAGGGTTCAAGGCACCATCCGGGTTAGAATAGGAGAACCCGGGATGGTTGTGATTAGGCCGGTAATTGTTGTATTGCCGGCTGTTGTTTTGAAGTTCCTAGAGCCTTGATAATTGTTGTAATTACCCCTTCCTATGTAGTTAATGTCCTCCTCTTTGGAAGCCAAATTGGCTTGCACTTGCACTTGAGGACTTGCTTGATTCTTCAAGGTTGTGGCACACAACTCCCTCAAAGACTTAAGCTCATTGTTGATTGCATCAAGTTTGTAGTTGCTCATGGTGACTTCACTTACTTCAGATACTCTGGGCTTGCTTCTCTACAAACTCCCAAGCCTCTTCCACATTCTTCTCCATGAATGTTCCTTCGGAAAGCGATTGGAGCTTGAATTGGCTATCTCATCAAGCCCTAAGCTTGTGGTTGTTGTTCTCCAATCTAAGCGGCCTTAGAGTCTCCATAAAGATCTCATAATTCATCAAGTGTTGATGAGGAGACTCTCCTTCCATCCCTCCAAATTGATTGTGCCGGATCATTTGTAGCACTTGAAGGCGGAGCTCATAGTCATGGACTGTGGGATCTCCTAAGTTTACACCCGGATGGTGCACTCTTTGGGCTGGATCCATACGTTTCCCTAGTGTTTGTGGCACCTCGATGATGATCGGCTCGACCCGAACATGGACCGCCGGCTGCGGTGGTGGTGGTGGTGGAGGTTGTTGACGATTAAGCTCCCTTTGCACAAGAGCTTGCCTAATCTCTACAATTTCCCTCCTAGTTGCTTCTTGCCTCTCATTGGCAAGTCTCCTCTCATTCTCCAAGAGTTCATCCCTTAACCTAATTTGCTCTAAGGCATCATCCAACTCAACTTGAAGATCTCTTGCGGCCATCTCCTTCTTCTTCTTAATGCTCTTAGATCTAGCTTTAAGGGTTTTCTCCGGTTCGGGATCGAATGAAGCTAAATCCTTGCCACGAGATCTTTGCATGCACCTAAAGAATGAGAGATGTCTTGAAAATTCAAAGACACAAACCAAATAAGATCAAAAGTAACAAGAAAGACCTACACTATAAACAATCACAAACAACGATTCAATCTAGACCTAGTCCCCTGCAACGGCGCCAAAAACTTGTTCCGCTAAGAATTTGTAGCACAAAAATCTTAAATTTATAACTCGATATATTTTCCTAACTCCTAGCGAACCCATAGTGTATGGGTGGTTTTGTAGCAAGGATAGTATTCTGAGGTCGAACACAAAGACTAAGGTGAAATCGAATCAAATAAGTGATTATGGATAGTGCAAATCTAGTCTAAGAAAAGAGAAAGGAATAAATAAATGAAAATCATAATGATTTTGGGTTGGTTTTGTGGTGATTTAAATAGATCAAAATTGATGCAAGATTATAAATCAAACTAACAAATCTAGCTAGCAACGCAAACAAGCAACACAAACACGAGATATGTGATAAAAGAGAGAAAAGCTGATTCTAGGGGTTAGGACTTCCGGTTATGGCATTGGACTCAAGCTTCTAATCAACCTTGGACTAGCTATGGTATGTTAGGAAGGAATATTTCTCAAATAAGGTCAATCACCGGGTAGGTCTCATGATACACTAATCCTACAACTAAGGTCCTATCACCGGGTAAGTCTCTAGGAGCCTAAGGTTGGGAAATCTACACTAACCGGATTGCTATCTAGGGGTCAAACCTCTCCTTACCGGGTAAGTCTCGGGAAGGATAGTCCTAAATAACAATCCTAGCACACTCAATCCAATAGCGGCTTGTGAGGCTCACTATTACCTAGAGTTCATCATTATTGGTACCTAAGGTTAGAAAACCGGGTAGTTCTCTTCCCTCACTTAGTTTGCTAGCATTAGGTCACCCTAGGCTAGATTATGTTTAACAAACACTAGGATTTCAATAATCTAACATCCTAACATTCAGATTCATCAATACAAGCACAACAGAGAAAATCACGGGCAATTCATCTTAAACCACGGCCGTGGAAAAGGCAAGAACATACCGTGATTCTCAACAGTGGTTAGGTTCGAGCAAGCAAATCATCCAAGGGTACATTTAACTCTATTCTATCATAGTCCAAGACATAACCATCATTCCATTACCCTAGAATCACAACTATCTATACAACAACAAGCATATTAACATTCAAACTCAACAAGCATACATTCATGGCTTCCATAGCAAGAAAATGAAATAAAAGAGAAGAGAAATAAGTAAACACAAGTAAACCAAGTTGAATATATGTCAAGAAAGACTTACAACCCTTCAAAAGAAGGTCCAAATCGTTCCTTACAAATCCTTGCAAATGTCTTCAACAAGCTCACTCAAAAACCACTCAAAAACTATGAAAACTCTAAAACTAATGTTGTTCTTCTTCCTCTCTAAATGAGAGTGTTTTCTTCCTCCCCAAGAGTAGCCTCCAATGGAGTGATGTGTTGTGAGAGAGTGTGGGAGAGGATCCTCTAGCATCAGCCTGCAAGACCACTTATATCCTCCATCAAGGGCAAGGGTCGGTTATGGAGATCGTGACAGCTGTCCAAAGAGAACCACGGCCAAAACCATGGGCGTGGAAATGGCCTCTGAGCCGTGGTTTTGGTGGTTCAGCTTCCTTTGGATCGTTAAGCCACGAGTTAGTGCAAGGCATGCACCAACGAGGTTCTATGTGTTGTCCTTAGCTCCTAGCTTGCTTCTTAATGAGTCCGGAAGTGTGTCATCACGAGGAATGATCCTCGAATGTATCGATTAAGCTCCAAAAGTTCCCCAAAATACCTACAAAACCGACAATAGTTCGTGTAGACGTCTCTCTCGACAATATGCATGAATTAAGCATAAACGTCATGAACTAATGCCAAACCATGCATGAATATTGGGAAAAACTATCTAAATGAATGCCTAAACTAACTTCATAAATCGTGTTATCAAAGTTCCATGTTCTTTGGCATGCATCATAATAAACAACAAACGTTTGCACATCCTTAAATAATGTAGGCCAAAAGAAACCAGAACGTAATACCTTAGCGCATGTTTTGTGAGCGCTAGCATATCCCCCACAAGGAAGTGAGTGGTAATGCCGTATGACACTAGTAGCTTCATCCTCCGGAATGCATCTTCGAAGAATCCCGTCCGTACCTCTCTTGAACAGTAGAGGTTCATTCCAGTAGTAATGGCATACATCCTTGAAGAACTTTTTCCTTTGAGCATACGTCAATCTAGGCGGTATTTCCTAACAAACAAGGTAATTGATAATATCAGCATACCAAGGCTCCTTACCATCAGAAACTTGGCAAAGCCATTACTCCACCAACTGTAAGTGACTCTCAGAAAACGAATCAGAAAGTTTGTTGTCCTCAGTTGACAACATCTCTCTTGCTATCTCGGTCGGGGCCCGAGGTGGGTGACCGAAATGTTCTTTAGATAAGAACACCTCGCTTGACCCAGGAAGTGCCTCGATCGAGGTACTGGAACTAGGACCAAAACCTCACGTGCTTTTCTTCTCCTGAATCAGCTTATCAAATCTAGCTCCTGGATCTGCTTCCAATGCCTTTAATCTCCGTATGTCTACATCACAAGAGACATCTATACCTTCCTCCATTAAGCTAAAACTAAGAACTCTTCCAAGAGGGTCATTAATAAGGATAGAGCTCACCAATTCCCTTGATTCTTCCTCATCATAGATGTCGAAGATGTCGTCCTCCAGCGGCTCTCCTTTCATTGCAGCAAGCAATGCAAACTCCACATGATCGCCACCAATGTTGAATTTCAACTTGGCGTTCTTACAATCCACGTTGCAACCCAAAGTTGCTAGAAATGGTCTCCCGAGAATGATAGGAATGGGATAATCTGCAGGAATATCAAGTACAACAAAGTCTATAGGTATGTAGAAATTACCTAACTTGATGGGAACGTCTTCCAAAATACCCACAGGACGGTTAATGGAGCGATCCGCCATGTATAGTGTCATCTTCACCAGCTTGGGCACTCTAAGTCCGACTTTCTCACATAGCTCCAGCCGAATGATGCTCACACTGGCTCCTAGATCACATAATGCATCATAAGTTACATCCCCAACTTGAATGGGAATGCAAAATGAACTGGGATCCCTTAATTTAGGTGGCATCTTCTCCTTCATGATTTGAATGAGCTCGGAAGACTTAGATGTCATCCTTACTTCACCAAAATCTTCCAACTTCCTCTTCCTTGATAGAATCTCTTTCAGAATCTTCCCATAGGCGGGCATCTCTAGAATGGCATCAAGGAAAGGGATGTTAATATGTAGTTTATTCATAAGGTCTAGAAACTCACCAAAGTGCTTGTCTAGATGTGTCCTCGCCCTTAACAAAGGGAATGGAAGTGGTGTTTTATAAGCAGGAGGTGGAACATAAACTTCAGATTTATCTTTCGCTTTTTGGGGGTCCATCTCGGTTGGCACCTCGACCGATGTGTTCATCTGGTCGTGGCTCGACCGAGGTTCTAGATCTGCAGTCTTCAATCTACCGCGTGTTGTAATTGCCATGATTTGTCCTTTAGGGTTACTGTCTGTCCTTGCTGGGAGCTTCCCTGGATCTCTTGGCGCTTCATTCGCCTTGTTGAAAAATTGTTGCTCTAAGGCTTTTTGTGCCTTCGAAAATAAATTCATCGATATCTCCATAGCGTTGAGCTTGATCAATATTGCCTCCAGCACATCATCTTTCTTTGGTGGCTGGTACGAACTTGATGTAGGCTCCTGGCTTCTCAATGGAGTAGAAGAAGAAGAGGGGGCATTAAGAGCATTATTAGCATGAGAATAAGGGTTATCGGAATTTTGTTGATTAGATCTCCAATTGTTGTTTTTGGAGTTTTTGTTATTGTAGTTGTTGTTCCGCGGCCCTTGATAGTTGTTTCTTCCTTGGTAGCCACCGTCTTGCTCCTTCTTCGTTTGAGCTACTAAAAGCTCCTTCAATGCTTTCACATCATTGCTAAGCGAGGTGAGTTGAGCTCCATTTGATGATGTGTCTTGGAAGCTAACTCTCCTTGCTCCATCTTCAACTCTTTGATGGGAGTACTTTTCCATGTGTAAAGCTTGATTTTCAATGAAATCCAAAGCTTCATCTATCGGCATATCCATGAAGGTGCCGGCGGAAAGTAATTGGAGCTTGAATTGAGTATCTCCATCCAAACCCTTGAAGTAAATTTCTAGCAACTCGATCTTTGGAATCCCATGATTTGGGCAATCCAACAAAAGATCCTTGAATATCTCCCATGATTTGGACAAGATTTCCTTGTCCTTCATAATAAAAGTATTGATCTTTCCCCTCAATTCAGCAGTCATAGAAGGGGGAAAGAACTTAGTAAGAAACTCAGTTGTCATCTCTTCCCAAGTGTTGATTTTTCCAGCCGGAAGAGTTTGATATCAAGCAAGCGCCTTGTCTTTCAAAGAGAAATAGAATGGCCTCAACTTGTAGTTGTTATTCTCCACTCTTGAAGGTCTCAAAGTCTCAATCAGAATCTCATAATTTTGCAAGTGCTGATGCGGAGACTCTCTCTCCAAACCTCCAAATTGGCATTGTCCAATCATTATTAGAACTTGCGGTCGAAGTTCATAATCATTCTCAGCTGGATCACCTAGGTTAACTCCTGGACGCCTGACTTGCTGATTGGGGTCCATCCTCTGTCCTAGGGTTCGTGGAACTCCAGCAAAAAGAACATCTCGGACTGGAATCTGAGGTGGTAGGTGTATCTCGGCCGAGGCAACTAGGACTGGGTCTTGCGTCTGTCGAGGATAAGGGATCGGTCGAGGTAGAAACTGGGCCCTTAGAGCGGCCATATCTGCTTCAATTCCTTCTGTTCTTGTGCGAGTCTCATCTTTCTCTCGCTGCAGTTCTTCCTTACTGAGGCGTAGCTGTTCCAATGCGTCCTTCAATTCGGCTTCAAGATCGCGATTGTCTTGATTGGCCATCTTAGCTTCTTTCAATCTTCTCTTATAGATCTTTTTTGGTTCGGGATCGTAGGGAACGATTTCCTTTCTAGCACGAGTTCTTTGCATAAATCTGAGGAAAGATCCTGCAAAAACACCCAAGTAAAATGGTCAAAAGCAACAAGGGCAATAGCCCCGAAAGACAACCGAAACCGAACTTGGTATAGACCATGTCCCCGGCAATGGCGCCAAAAACTTGTTTCCAAAAGGTGTGTGCAAGCTTTAATATTTGTAAACCAAGAAGTATGCTTGAAAAATATGCGAACCCGCCGTGTACAGATTAATTTTAATAACAGCAAATATTGCAGGGGTCGATCACAGGGACTATGATGAAACAAAGTTCGGTAATTCAGGTTGTCAAATAACTACTTGCAGCAAATTAAAGCAATCAAAGTTGATATAAAAGTCAGATAAAAGAGAATGCGGATTCTAGAGATTAAAGGATTAAGTTGTGGTTCCGACTCAAGATCTCAAAAGATAACGTGGACAAGGTTGAGGTTTGCAAAGGAAAGGTGTTTTTAAGGTGGGAATAGATTACCGGGTAAGTCTCACTACTCACTATCCCAAACCAAAGCTCCTTTTACTGGGTAAGTCTCAAGGTACTAAGAAAAAGAACTATAATCTCAAACCAACAAACCACCCAAGGGAATAGAATCAACCTTTACCGGGTAAGTCTCAAGCTAACTATTAAAGATGGGATGTAGGCACACTCAAACCACAATAAAGGATAAACCTTTATTACCTACACTCATGATCTTGGGTAAACAAGCAAAGAAATCACCAGGTAAGTCATCCTAAGCTTGCGCTAAACCAAGAAAGGTATAACAAGGATAGGATTTGGCAAACAAAAACTCTTAACTCATATAAGGTTCAGGAAAGGTTCACCTCGCTCAGTTAAATTCCATCCCGGCCGAGATGTTCAATGACTGACCAAGGTGTTCTACGGTTAAGGTAAAGGCTCAAGCTTTCAGGGTCAGCTGGGATTATGATCATTCTATCATCGTCTTTCCCACAACTTTCAGCCAATCACCCTAGAATCGCATAAAGAACTTAGCCAACAATCATCATGATAACAATAATCAAATATATGATAAAGGAATCAATATTCAAACAAGAAAACCTTATCACAAAGGTCTCAATAACTGAATTAAACAAACAAACAATCAGCGTTCCTCAATCACAAATCTGAAAAGACAACAAAACCAAAAGCCAAATCAAGAAGATCTTACAAACTCCTTCAAAGAAAACTTCAACTTGATTCCTTCCTTCCTTGAACTTCAACCTTTAAAACTTCCTTCAACTTCCTTCAAAACTTCCTTCGACTAATCCTCCACAAAATCCTTGATCCGAAGATAGGTGATCCGTAGATTTCTGGATGGCTGAATTGTAGAAAATCCAACCCTTTATATAGGAGAATTATCTTCCAAAAATAAAATATCTTAAAAAGATAATTTCTTAGAATATATATCCATATCTTCCAAAATATATTAGCCAAAAATATGTGATATTTACATTCCAAAAATAGAAGATCTCAGCCAAAAATAAAGATCTCGTGTCCCATCATCAGTTCGCCTCGGTCCAGACGCTCCTCAAGATCTCCTTGGTCGAGGTGGTACTGTAGCTGACCGAGGTGAATCTTAGCTGAATGTAAATCATCTCGAATCTGGTCCAAAATCAATCTTCTAAATCATTTCCATGCTTCCTGAGATCTTCTTATAACTGCTCAATGCTCCAAAATGTAGCTCCAATGACTCCTTAGCTTCCTTAGCTCCATTTTGGTCCATAACGTGCCATTTTACCTACAATTAAAACAAAACTAGGTGTAGACCTCGATTCTCGCAAAGGTAGACGACACAACCATATAATCAAAGAATATACATCCATACATGCAAATTTATGAAGATAAAACGTCAAAACCAATCCCAAAATATAGACAATAATACATGATATCACTAAGTGATCTCGCAGGGTGACAGGTCGTGGACTCTCGTACATAGGATGGCTATGGTTGTGGGGTTGTTTATGTTTCCCTCCTGTGTGAGGATGATGTTTTGTTGACCTCCTGTGTGAGGATGTTACCTTATACTCGGCTATGTTTTTGTATACCTTTTGGTTGTACAGTTTTTATGTATTTGTTTTATATCTGTCAGTGTCATGTTGTAAGGTCCAGTGAACTTGTTGTTTGGCTAGGGTCAGGATCCACTGTGAGATCCTAGCCCAATGTGGCATCTGGAGTCCCGCGGATTTGGGGTGTTACAATGAAGGCCTTGAAAGACCTTTTGACAACTCATGTGAAGCAACCCAAGGAGCAAGATGTGCGCTATGTTGGAAGAGGAAACCAACAAGGGAATAGAAACAATAGTTGGAAAAACAACAATAATAACCGAAACTACAATAACAATTGGAGATCCAATCAACAAAATCCCGGTAATCCTTATTCCCATGCTGAAAATTCACTAACCCCTCCTTCTTCCTCCTCCATTCCTTTGAAAAGTCAGGGACAAGCTTCATCGAGTTCAAGCTATCTGGAGAACGACAATCTTGAAGCAATGATAAAAGCAATGATGGGGAGGATGCAAGGGTTAGAGAATTCCGTCACTTCAGTTTCCAAGGCACAAAAAGCCTTGGAAAATCAAGTGTTTAATAAGGCCGTAGAAGCTCCTAGAGATCAAGGGAGACTTCCCGGAAAAACTTAAGATAACCCGAAAGGCAAGTGATGTCGATCACAACAAGGAGTGGCGTGAAGACCGCCGATCTTGAATCGAATAAGAGTGATAAAGGCGAGCAGCCCGTAGAAGTTGAGGTTCCGGCTAAGAATGAATAGGAAAAGGTTCCCGTTTACGTTCCTCCTCCAGCCTACAAACTCCGCTCCCATTTCAATAAAAAAGAGCGAGAGTGCATCTTGATAAACACTTTGGTAAGTTCATTGAACTCATGAGCAAAGTGTATATTAACATACCTTATATTGATGCAATTTTAGGTATGCCATCCTATGGGAAGTTCTTGAAGGAAATCCTCTCAAACAAGAGGAAGCTAGAGGATTTTGGTGAAGTGAAGATGACTTCCGAGTCATCGGAACCCATCAAAAATATGACGGAATGGATGCCACCCAAGCTGAGGGAGGGTTCCTTTTGTGTTCCAATTTGCATTGGAAAGGTCACATATGATGCTCTTTGTGATCTAGGAGCAAGTGTGAGCATTATTCCACTTGCATTGTGCAAAAAGGTTTGTTTAAGAGAACCTAAGCTGGTGAAGATGACGTTGTGCATGGCGGATAAATCCATCACTCGACCCGTTGGCATTCTTGAGGATATCCCGGTAAGGCTTAGTGAGTTCTACGTTCCAATAGATTTTGTGGTTTTTGATATTCCTGCAAATTACCCAATTCCAATCATACTTGGAAGACCGTTGTAGCAACGTTCAGTTGTTTGGTTGATTGCAAGAACGCCAAATTAGAATTCAATATTGGAGAGGAGAAAGTTGAGTTTGTACTCTCAAGTTTGATCAAGGAACCAACTCTAGAAGACAAAGTCTACAACATCCATGATGAAGAAGACTCAAGGGAAATGGTTAGTTCTATTTTGCTTAATGATCCACTGCAGAAAGTCATTAGTATGAGCATTATGGAAGGAGGAGTCAAAGAAGGTTGTGACTCCGAGGTCAAGGCTTTGGAAGTACTAGAAGAGGAGCCAATTAAAGCCTTCAAAGAATTGCACGTTAGCTCGCAAAAATTTCGATACCACTGCCTAACTCAAGATTCCACGGGGGTGAAAACAATTAATTTAATTAATTCCCCTGTGGAACCACAAGTCGAAATCAACCACGGGGAGAACCACGGCCGTGGAAGTATCAAAGGGGCCGTGGAAACTAAAATTCTCGAGACTTCCTCCCCTCTTCTTGAAAACTATCTTGGACATTCTCCTACCCCTCCTACACCCTTTTGAACACCCAAGGACAATCCGGAAGGCGTCAACACTCCAACAAAGGCACCGCCAATCTTGGAGTTGAAACCTCTCCGAGCGCACTTAAGGTATGCTTTTCTTGGACCAAAGGATACATATCCGGTCATTGTTAGTGTTTCCTTAACCAATGATGAGCATGCCAGGCTTATGAATATTAATGGAGGATGACCAAAGACCTTCACGTGAACCTCAACGACGGTTAAATTCGATCATGAAAGAGGTTGAGAAAATGGAAGTCTTCAAACTTCTCGACGCAAGTATCTTTTTCCCATCTCCGATAGCAAGTGGATGAGCCCCGTCCACGTTGTTCCAAAGAAAGGGGGAATGACTAACAAAAACAACGAGTTAATGCCCACTAGAACCGTTATGGGATGACGTGTTTGCATTGACTACCGGAAGCTGATTGTTGGAACTAGGAAGGATCACTTCCCTCTACCTTTCATTGACCAATGCTTGAAAGGTTAGTGCAACACTCTCATTTCTGTTATTTGTATGGTTATAGTGGTTTCTTTTAGATTCCCATCCACTCCGACGATCAGGAAAATACTACATTCACGTGCCTTGGGGTACGTTCAATTACAGAAGGATGCCGTTCGGTTTGTGAAACGCTCCATCCACCTTTTGAAGGTGCATGATGGCGATACTTTCTGAGTATATCGAAAACATCATGGAGCGTTGTGAAGACACTAACCTTGTTCTAAACTGGGAAAAGTGTCATTTTATGGTTACCGAAGGAATTGTTTTAGGTCATTTGCTCTCGAATCGTTGCATTGAGGTTGATAGATCCAAGATCGAGACGATCGAGAAGCTACCTCCACCTTCATCGGTGAAATGGGTATGGAGTTTCCTTGGACATGCTAGATTTTATAGAAAGTTCATTAAAGATTTTTCTAAGATTTCTAAGCCATTGACTAGCCTACTAATCAAGGATGTACTTTTGAAGTTTTGAAGGAATGTCTAGATGCCTTTTACAGGATTAAGGAAGCATTAATCTCAGCACCCATTATTCAACCTCCGGATTTGAATCTTTCATTCGAAGTGATGTGCTATGCAAGTGACGCAGCTGTAGGAGCGGTATTAGGACAAAAGAAGGATGGACGTATTCATGCCATCTACTACACTAGCAAGACGCTAGATGAAGCTCAACGTAACTACCCCACTATGGAGAAGGATTGCTAGAAGTTTTTTATGCCTTTGAGAAATTTTGTTCTTATCTTGTAGGAGTGAAGGTGATTGTCTACATCGACCATGCAACCATACGGTATTTGCTTACCAAGAAAGATGCACAACCACGGATGATTAGGTGGATCCTCCTCCTCCAAGAGTTCGATCTAGAGATCCGGGATAGGAAGGGATCCGAGAACTCAGTGGCGGATCACCTAAGTCGACTCCCCCACATAATAGAGGACGACTTACCCATATACAATTGTTCCTTGAAGAGCAGCTGTAGATGATGGAAGAATGTCTCGATCATATTTCTAGAGGTAACGAACCATGGTTCGCTGATTTTGTAAATGATTTGGTTTTTCAGGAAATACCTCCCGGACTGTTCTATACTCAAAGTAAGAAATTCTTCAAGGACGTCCGACAATACTATTGGAATGAAGCTCTACTCTTCAAGAGAGGTCCAGATAGCCTTATTCGAAGATGCATACCGGAAGACGAAGTCGATAGCGTCATCCGACATTGCACTCTATACCTTGTGGAGGACATGCTAGTTCTGACAATACGTGCGTTAAGGTATTACAGTCCGGTTTCTTTTGGCTTCTTTATTTAAAGACGTGCAACAGTTTGTCTCTTGTTGTGATTCTTTTCAAAGAACAGGAAACATTTCACGAAGGAATGAGATGCCGCTTAACAACATACAAGAAGTGGAGATCTTCGACGTATGGGATGTGGAATTTTTTGGGACCGTTCCCATCTTTTTGCGGCAACCGATACATACTTCTGGTTGTAGACTACGTTTCAAGATTGGTTGAAGTGGTTGCTTCTCCCACTAATTATGATACGGTGGTAGTGAAGTTCTTTAATAGAACGATCTTCCCAAGGTTTGGGACTCCCCGAAACATCATTATCGATGGAGGAACCCACTTCACCACCCATAAATTTGAAGCTCTACTGGCCAAGTATGGGGTAACTCACAAGATCGCCACCCCCTATCATCCTCAAACCAGCGGCCAAGTAAAGATATCGAATAGAGAAATCAAGGCCATTCTAGAGACAACTGTCTTTAGAACTAGGAAAGATTGGTAACAAAAGCTCAACGATGCACTTTGTGCATACCGGACAGCTTTCAAGACTCCCATTGGCACAACACCATACAACCTTGTGTATGGGAAGTCTTGTCATCTCCCCGTTGAGCTAGAGCACAAAGCTTATTGGGCGACTAAGTGGCTGAACTTTGACATCAAGCAGGCCGGAGAGAAGCGCCTTCTTGACATTAATGAGCTAGAAGAAATCCGCTTGACATTAGTGGCACGACAAGCACATCGTTCTGAAGGATTTGAAAAAAGGCGATCTTGTCCTTCTCTTCAACTCCCGTCTTCGTCTATTTCCAGGTAAGGTGAAGTCTCGTTGGACCAGACCCTTTGTAATTAAACTTATTTTCCCCCATGGCGCAGTTAAAGTATGGGGTGAACAATGCCGAGCTTTCAAGGTCAATGGTCAACGACTAAAGAACTACATACCGGAAGTTCAGATTGAGGAGCTTGCATCTACCCTCCTCACTTAAGCAAGTGAAAGGTCTAGCTACGGACCTTAAACAAAGCGCTTCTTGGGAGGCAACCAAAGGTATGGTTTTCTTTTCCTTTTTTCTTAGATTAGCTTAGTTAGTTTGTTTTTGTGGTTTTCGTTGGTTCGTTCCCGGTTTTTCTTGTGTCTTTGGATGACATGAAGTAGGAAATCTTTAAAAAAAATGCGAGGAAGAATAGCAAAGTCGGAATTGTCAAAAAAGGATGTAAAAAGGGGATTCCATGGGCATAAATAGGTTTCCACGGCCGTGTTTTCTTATTTTTAACAATTGAAGCACAAGTCGAGAGGCGCCACAGATGGTTCCACGCCCGTAGTTTTTCCAGGGGGTCGTGGTTTTCGTGATTTCCACGAAAGTATAAATAGTCATCTTCACTTAGTTGCAGCGCCAAAAATCCCAACAACCACATCCTACGCAGCGGAAATTGCCGACCCCTAACCCGGGCCCCGTTTTTCGCATCCGCAAACCGATTGCAACGATTCTTCTTCCTAAATCGAAGCTCTCATCATTCTCTTGCGGATTCTACGCTCAAACAACACAAATGGACTTGAAATCAGCAAGCATTTTGGATTTCTCAATCCAAAAACCTAGGTTTTTCTCTAAACTCGATCTTGGTTCGATTTTGTCAATTTTGTTGATGATTTGATAGAGAACTGGACGGAATTGGAAGTAGAAATAGCCTAGGACTGTTGTTGCTGAGTTTGTTGTTTGATTCTGTTGATTTTTAAATAATCGACAACTTCCACGGGGTGTTCTTTAGTTCTACGGGCGTGGTTTGTGAAGATCCGGCAGTGGTTTTGCCAATTATGGACAGTTTGCGTATAAGTGGTCGGAATTTGTTCAAGAAAAGTAAGGGAGCCTCTTCCTCATCCCAACCACCACCACCACAACCCCCATAACAACAACCTCCACCTCCTAGACTCCCCCGTATATTATAAGAAGACAAAAAGGCCTATAAAACCATCCAACCTCGCATCGTTGTAGCCCCTAGGTACCTTGGGCTTGAGGATCTTGAATGTTTGAATGTTTTGGATGATCTGAATATGATGATTGATAAATCTGGGCATAGAGAGTTCATCGGTATTATGGAGCATGCTTATGAGGAGCTCATCATGGAGTTTCTTAGCTCCTTTGATCATGATGCTAGGGAAAGGACTGTTAAGTTCAGGACGAGGAATCCGAACTACAACATGTCTATTGGGGGGTTTGCTTAGATTTTTGGCTTTGAAGAGACTACTAACGGGACATTCGCTAGAAACACTAGACCTCATGCCTTCTGGGAGAGTATTGCTATGGTGGTTAGCTCATCATATAGGTGGTGTAAGAGCCTAGTTGCTGATTTGCTGAGAGTGTGAGATGAGGACTTGGATTAAGCCTAAACCGCCCATGCGTGACCTAGTGGCCGCCCCTGCGGTTTGCTTGGGCCACACCTGCGCCTCACAGGGTCCGCCCCTACGGCTCTGTGTGGTTACAGCCGTCTTTGTCGACCCTTTTACCTGTGCTTTACCCTTTTCAACCTTTATAACCTTCTTCTCTTTCCTTCTAAAGAGGGTTCTACATCTATAGCTTCATCTATCTCCCTACATTCTTCTTTTCCTCTCATCTCTCTTTGGATCATCTTTGATCTTCTCTTGAAGTTTCTAAGCTTTGTATGAGCCAGCTTGAGGTGTTGTGGTGTGTGTTTGATATCCCGGAGAGCTCAGCTTGGTAAGCTTCTATGGCTTCCTTCCTATCTTTCTTCTTTCCTTCATCTTTTCTTCTCTTTCCTTAGTCTATCTTAGATTCCTTTAGGATGGATCTTGTTCTAGCCATGATTGGCCTATGTTGACGTATATATATATGTATGTTTCTGTATGTTTGATGTTGGAGTGAAGAAGGAGCAAAGGAATCGAAGGAAGAAGTGAAGAAAGGGCTAAAGTGGTGTCTCTGCTGTCCAGCCGCTCTAGTGCCACTTGCAGTCGCCACAGCGCCGGTCAAGGTCCGCCCCTACGCAACATGTGAGCCGCCCCTGCGGCCACCTGCACCAGCTTGTGTTTCCACTTGGTTCTGCAGGTGTGTGTTGCTTCTAGGCTTGCTTTAGGATGCCTTTGTATCCTCCCTTCCTAGCGTGAGTGTATAGGATCATGCTAGATGTGTGAGGATGGGTTTTGATGAGGTTATGATCAATATGCCTTGTACGGATTTTGAGGTTTACTAGGTTGTGAGGTTAGGTTGAGGATGATCCTATGGATTACTTGGGTCTAGGTGTGACCCCTTTGATGAATAGAGGTTGATATCTTTTTGTGCCTTGTTATTAGGCAGTGCCCCTCTCACAGGAGTGGAGGTTGATTCTAGTTGAGCTTTGTACGAGGTTAAGGTAAGTCTGTAGGACTTACTTAGCTACCAATCCTATATTGGGTGTTTGCATGAGTGGTGTGTGCATTATATGTTTGCTATGTTAGCATAAGATGTTGTTTATACCGACCTATGTTTTATTGATTGCCCTATTGCGTGGCTGTGATAACCTTTCCCTTTCATCCCGCCGTGGAGTTTGGGAGGTTCTTTGATGTCAAGCCAGACTGGCTTTACAAGAAGGGCACAATCCACTCCCATAGGGCACACGGATTGTGAGACCGATACTCGTACAGCTGGCTATCAGGCTCAGAGGCGAGGATGTATCGGTCCTCGTGTCACATACTTTAATCTAACTATATATACACGATTTGAGTGAATGACTATTATGTAAAAATAATAAAATGGGTAAATGTGTGATAACACGCTGATGTGTCTATCTTTCGATGATTGTGTATGTGCTTATGTAATACTCTATGTATGTATGGTTAGCTAATGGTTTATTACCATGTTGCAGATGCCCTACAGGATAGGCGTGCTGCTGGGTGATCTAGCAGAGTGGCAGGCCGAGTACCTCTCGTACATAGGATGGTTGTGGTCTTTTGGGGTTGTTTACTTTTCCCTCTTGAGTGAGGATGATCTTTTGTTACCTCCTGTGTGAGGATGTTGTTATTTATACTCGGCTATGTTGTTGTTACCTTTTGGTTGTACAATTCATACAGTTTCATGCATTTGTTTTTATATTTATTAGTGCCATGTTGTAAGGTCTAGTGAACTTGTTATCAGGCATGGGTCAGGATCCAATGTGAGATTCTAGCCCAATGTGACACTCCGAGTCCCGCGGATTCGGGGTTTAACAGAGGCGGTATCAGAGCCTTAGGTTGACAACAATGGCACTTGCTACCTGCAATTAGGTTTGATAGGTAAAATAAACAGATGCAAAAAGGGGTCTGACGTATTCAAAGGATTTTTGGTTTTAAGTACGGTTTTGGGTTAGAATGTACGAAAAGTCGCCACCTCTGCTATGGATCTTTGTAGTATATATATGTATATATGTATTGCGGATTATGTATGTGTATGGGTTAAGTATATATATATACATATATATATACATATATATATATATACATATATATATACATATATATATATAGACATATATATATATATATACATATATATATATACATATATATATATACATATATATATATATATATACACATATGGCCTATATAAAGCCTTATAAGTTAGGTGTACATACCGCGCAGATGGCTCGGACTAGAGCTACTACTGTTGTAGGCTGGGGTAGAGGTAGACCACCTCTTCCTCCGGCCGTGATAGGAGAGGGACCAGTTCCCGCTGCTGATCCACCAGTGGTGGAGGAGGTACATGAGGAGGTCGTTGAGAGTGTCATTCCAGAGATAAGGAGTGGTGGATCGAGGAGGCATCATTCACATCGAGTCTAGTCTGATAACTCAGATCGTGTCTCCATGAGGGGGCCAGAGTTTAGAGAGTATATCCGACGTGTTAAGGAGGCTGCCAGAGCTGGCAGACGGGCCCTAGATCTACCAGGGCATGAGGGATCTTAAGAGATGTCTCAGGGAGCCACACAGGTGCCAGCTATGCCGACACGTGCTGCTGACACTATTCGAGCTACGGAGGAGATCAGAGGGCATCGACCAGATACTTGGTTGAAGGCATTTTACAAGATGGGTGTACCACCTTTCTCAGAGAAGATTGGTTTGGAGACAGAGGTCTCGATAGGAAATGTAAACTCAGCTTTAGAGTCTATTAGATGTCCTGAGGACAAACGGATAGAGCTAGTTCAGTCTCTATTCCGTGACCTTGCACATCAGTGGTTGAGGACTGTACGAGCCAGAGCTACCAACATGTGTACCTGTTCTGCCCTGCCTCAATTAGGAGGGAGAAGCTGTATGATTTTGTTGAGGCCAGGTTTGAGGATGTGCGTATTGCTAACGCCATCAGCCGTTTCAAGACTGATTTAGCTTTGTTGAGTCTAGCTGCACCATCTGAGGACCAGCATGTGTACCTGTTCTCCCGTCGTCTGAGGGAGAGCACACGCTCATACATGGCAGGATTCCATTGTGTTGGCTTCCTGCTCTTTAGTCTTTTGAAGACTCGTTTTGATTACTTCCTTCAACTCTTTGATCTCATTGTTGAGGGAAAATATTTGTGTTTGAGAAGCATGGTTCAACTTAACTCTTGGATCACCTTGATTCCGGCTATTTAATTCCACTTTCCGGTGGGAATACTTCTCAATCACTTGGACTTGCTTCTCAATAAAGTCCCAAGCGTCATCCTCTCTCATGTTCATGAATGTGCCACAAGAGAGAGATTAGAGGTTGAATTGTGTTTCCACATCCAATCCTTTATAGTAGATCTCCAATAATTCCAGCTTTGAAATGCCGTGGTGTGGGCAATCCAACAAGAGATCCTGAAACCTTTCCCAAGATTGAAACAAACTTCCGTTAGGTTTTTTAGAAAAAGCATTTATCTTACCTCTCAATTCCGCCGTTTTGGATGGCGGGAAGAACTTGGTGAAGAATTCCGAAGATAAATCCTCCCATGTCGCCAGCTTTGTAGCTGGAAGTGTTTGGTACCAAGCTAGAGCCTTGTCCTTCAAAGAAAAGAAGAACGGTTTGATCTTGTAATTGCTTGTAGTAGCCTTCTTTGGGTTCATAGTCTCCATGAGAATCTCGAAATTCTGCAAGTGTTGATGTGGAGATTCAGCACTTGCTCCACCAAACTGACTTTGGCGAACCATGGTGATAACTTGTGGTGACAAGCTAATCTCTTGGATGTCTTCAACTCCGAAATCCACACCTAGACGGCGCGGTTGCTGAATTGGATCCATTTGTTGCCCCAAAGTTTGGGGTCCATCACCTTCATTAGCAACTCTCACATCCCTAGCTGGGAAGCGAGGAACAACCGGTGGTCTTAGGTTATTTCGAACAGGATGGATCACTGGATTGATCTCCTCAAGTGCCGGCATGTCCGGGTCAAGTTCTTCATCATCGGATGAATCATTCCTAATGGACTTAGTCGGTGTCTTCACTTTCTTTTTCTTCCTGGATTCGTTCAATTCCAATTGCATGTTCATCATCATTGCTTTGAGTTCATCAATTTGAAATTGATGAATCGTTTCAGCTTCTATACAAGCTTTCTCACTCAACCTTAGTTGATGTTGAGTTTCATCCAACTCAGCCTGGATGTATCTCTCGTAATTTTCAGCCATTTTCTTTTCCTTTAACTTTCTTCTTAAAGTTTTCTCCAATTCGGGATCGAAAGGAACTATATCTTTAGTGGATCTAGTCTTTCGCATATACCTAAAGAACCTACAAAGATCACTCAAGTAGATTAATCAAATCACAAGAGCAAGAGCTCTCAAGCTAGACAACCGAAAACCGAATTTGGTCTAGACCAAATCCCCGGCAACGGTGCCAAAAACTTGTTCGCCTAAAAACGTGTGTGCGTCAAAGTCTTAATATTTATATCTAGAACTCAAAGCAAAGCGAACCCGCAGTGTACGGATCGGCTGTAGTAAAGTAAGAATTCCAAAGTCGAACTCAGGGATTTGGTCAGAGTAAATTCAAATTCAATTATCTAGCGAAAATGCAAAAGCTTTTGTGATTAATAAAGGGGGAAATGATTCCAAGGATTCAAGTATCCGATTTCGGCTTTCGATTCAAGACACTTCTAATGGATATAAGGACAGAGTTTATATTGCCAAGATTATGTGTTCAAAGGTAGGTATCGTACGGTGAAGTTCCGAAACCTATTTATCTAGTCCAAAGGTTCTCTCTATAAGGGTTGTTGAGGCTGCAATATAGAAAGATCTAAAGACAAGAATTATGTTCAAACTAACTATCTAAAACCCCAGGATATGACTTTCCAAGGTAAAGAATAAAAAGCACACTTAAAATCTTAATAAAGGATGTTGAGTCTCTCTATTACCCAAATCTTGTAATCTTAATCTACTAAATGTAGAATCAAGTTTGAAGTCTCTTCATACACTCAAATAGAGGTTAAAAAGGTTAGACAAGGTTGGGATTTAGGCAAGGATTAGTCTTAGTTATAGATTAATTCAATTAAAGTTCGTCAGAAGAATAAATCGTGTTGTTCATCATTAAATCGGCCGATTTCCTTCAAGAACAGCCCGATTTTCATGTTGTCGCAAAACTAAAATCTAAACTCTCAGGGTCCAAAGGTTTGAATGAGTTCAGTATATCATCATCTAAGCCTTAATCATCAACTATTCTCCCCAGAATCACATTGGTTTTAGCCAACCATTTTCAAAATCGAATCAAATTAAAGATTGAGTGAAATAATTCAAATAAACCCGAATCTTGAATAAAAACTCAATAACCTTCAAATCTGTAAACCAATCTCGAAACTAATCAATGTATCTCTCAATTAAATCAATATCGTGTTCAAAAACCATAAAGACTTCAATAGAACAAAGAAATCTCACAAACAATGATCAAGATTGACTTCCCAGCAAAAGTGCTTCAATCTCTCTCCAAGAATCTTCAATCTCTCACTAACGTGTAAAGATTTCCGCGATGGTCTCCTCGTTTTCGTTCCTAGGGTTCCAACCTATAGTTTCTTGCTAATGGGCCGTTTTGCAAAACCCTTCTCGAGCCCAAAGTTGATGGGCTTTGTGTCGTCTTTACATTTGGCCGAAAAACAAAGAAAATCGGGCTGACCGATTTATCCATAAAACCGTTCGATTTTTAATGATAAAAATCGTCCGATTTATATGGTAAATGGCACGATTTTCTTAAACAGAAAGTGCTCGTCTTTTGGCTTGTTTTCTTCCCCTTCTTTGTGCTTCTTTTACGCAGTTCCTTTGCTCTTTGTGACTCCTCTGAGGCTCCTTTAGCTTCCTTAATGATCTTTGATGCTCCTTGCTCCACTTTTGCTTTCAAATCCACTCCATTTACCTATAATTCAACCAAAACTCGTGTAGACCTCTATTTCTGAAATATTATTGAAAAGAACACAAAAGGTAGACAAGTTCTCCCTAAATGCAAGGTAAATCGAGGTAAACCACTACAATATGCATGATTATAATGGTATATAATTCATATCATCAACATCAAAGAAGCATAAGGAAGGAGCTAGGATGAAGAATGTCACGAAACAAAGGTCACAACAAGCAATATACACTTCCACGCCCTGAATTACGGCCGTGGAGAAGATGATTTGAAGTCCACGCTCTAAACAACGGCCGTAGACCTAGCATCATGAATGTGGAAGAGAGTTTGGAATACTCCAGTAAGTTACACGGCCAATATTACGGTCGTGGAAGTCACAAGGCACCGTAATCTGTTTCCACGCTCAAAACCACAGTCGTGGAAAGCTGTGAGACCGTGATTTAGGCGATCTTTTGACGTGTCATTATTTACCACGTCATTTACATATTGGGCCTTGACGGCAATTCTTTCTCGTCTTATAAGAAGGCCGGAAAAGAGAGTTTCGGGACGGCTGCTTACCCTTGTTTTCAGCACTCTTGCTTAGGGTTGATTAGAAGTCGCCGAGAGTTACGGAAACGCCGGATTGTTGGAGATTGGAGATTGCTTACAGCGAAGGTTTAGCATTTTTTTTTCTTAGGTTTTGATATTGAAGACGGTTTGACATCCCGTTCTTCGTACTTCCCTTAAATCATTGTGAGGTTTTGTTATATATTCTGAATCCATTAACATTGCTTCTTGTGTTTCGGATTTGAGAATTAGTTTTGAAGTTTTATTGAGTATTCGAGGGTTTTCATCTTTCATTCTTCTTAAATTGAATATTGATATCATGACAATGGTTATTGGCTAAAACCCTTTAGCAATTCTAAGGTGAAGGGTTGATAGTTGTGGCTTAGATGATGATAGATCGATCGTGATTTGATTGGAATTTGAGAGTTAGAGAAATATCGTCGAGACCCTAAATCACAACATGTTCTTAGGTTTCCACGGCCGTGGTTCTCAAGATCTAACCGTGATTTACTTCAGTTTACGAACTTTGCTTTTACTTTAATCCAAAGTTCAAGATTAGCTTTAACCTAGTCTTGTCTTGCCTTCCCTAGGTAGTAGTGAGACTCAACATCCTCTATTTCGGTTTCTAGTGTCACAACCTTAACCGTTTGAGTTTATCTTGATCCTTGGGTTACAAGTTTGGGTATTTGAGATTAATTCTTGTCCTTAGATCATTTCTATATTGTAGCCTCAACAACCTTTATAGAGAGTGTCTTTGGGTAAGTCATATAAGGTTTTGGAACTTTACCGTACATTGCTTTACCTTAGTATACCTTTGCATTTCTTGACTCTGTCCTTAATTCTTTAGTATATCTTGAATCGATTGCCACAATTTGATATCCGGATCTTTAGGGTTGTTGTTTTCCCTAATGTTTGCAAAGCCTTACATCTTATTTGCTTAACGATCTGAAATTGGATTTTGTTTCACCAAATCCATGTGTTCGATACTCTGGAATACTTGCTAATCTACACCGATCCGTACACTGCGGGTTCGCTTGCTTTTATTTCAGTTTTATAAATATAAAGCTTATTTGCACGCACGTTTTCGGGCGAACAAGTTTTTGCGCCGTTGCCGGGGATTTGGTCTAGACCAAACTTCGGTTCTCGGTTGTCGAGCTTGGGAGCTTTGCTCTTGTTATTTGATATCTGTTTTGAGTGCTATTTGCAGATTCTTTTAGGTATATGAACAGGTCTAGATCCAACAAGGACCTCATACCTTTTGATCCGGAACTTGAGAAGACTTTGAGGAAGAAACTTAAGGAAAGAAAGATGGCTGAAAATAGAGAGAGGGATCTCCAAGCGGAGTTAGAGGAGTCTCAAGCTCAATTTAGGTTAAGTGAGAAAACTCGTAAGGAAGAAGCGGAGCGTCATCAATTCCAAATTGATGAGCTCAAAGCTATGATGATGGACATGAAGTTGGAGATGGATGACTCCAATAAAAAGAAGAAAGCTAAGTCAACTAAGTCCATTAGAGTGGAATCATCCGATGAGGAGAATGATGATGATATGCCACCGCTAGAGGAAATTGATCCAACGATCAATCCAGTCCGTAATGATCCCAGACCGGACGCCAATCCTCGTATCCTTGTTGGGGGTGCGAGAGCCGCTCATGTAGATGGGGAGCCAAGAACTCTTGGACAAAGGATGGATCCGATTCAGCAACCACGTCATCTAGGTGTGAACTTTGAAGCTGAAGATATTCAAGGGTTTAGTTTTAACCCGCACGTTAAAACCATCGTTCACCAAAGCCAATATGGAGGAACGAGTACTGAATCTCCACACCAACATTTACAGAACTTTGAGATTCTGATGGAGACAATGAAACCAAAGAATGCAACCACCAACAACTACAAGATCAAGCCATTCTTCTTCTCTTTGAAAGGGAAGGATTTATCTTGGTATCAAGCTCTTCCAAATGGAAGACTCAACACATGGGAGGATCTATCTTCGGAGTTCCTAACCAAATTCTTTCCGACATCCAAGACAGCGGAGTTGAGAGGTAAAATCAATGCTTTTTCTATGAAATCTAATGAAAATTTGTTTCAATCTTGGGAAAGGTTTTAGGATCTATTATTGGATTGCCCACACCATGGAATTTCCAAGTTAGAGTTGTTGGAGATATATTACAAGGGGCTGGATGTGGAAACACAATTCAAGCTCCAATCCCTTTCATTTGGCACATTCATGGACATGAGGGAAGATGATGCTTGGGACTTCATTAAGAAGCAAGCCCGAGTAATTGAGAAGTACTCCCACCGGAAGGCGGAAGCTAACCGAGTAGAGCAAGGAGCGAAGCTAACACAAGCTGCGCAAACTCAAATCTTTTCCCTCAACACCGAAATTAAAGAGTTGAAGGAAGTCATTAGAGTTGGCCTCAAAAGCCTAAGGCGCAAAATGTTGGATATTTAGGAAACAACAATAACCATCAAGGGAATGAGAACACCAACAGCAACAGCCGGAACAACAACCGGAACAATTGGAACAACAACAACCGGAACAATAATTGGAACAACAATCGGAATTCAAACAACAATTGGCGTTCCAACCAACAGCAAAATTTCGGTAATTCTTATCCCAATTCAGGAAATTCACTAACACCACCATCTTCTTCTTCCATTCCTTTGAAAAGCCAGGGGCAAACATCCAATAGCGGAAGCAACTCGGGGAAAGAGAAGCCCGATCCCATGCTGGAAACGATCTTGGGAAAGCTTCAAGGACTGGAGAATAACATCACTAAGGTTGATAAAGCTCAAAAAGTTTTAGAAAACCAAATATTCAGCAATGCTGAGGATGTTCCTAGAAACCAAGGAAAGCTTCCCGGAAAGATGGAGGACAACCCGAAGGGAAGGGTGATGGCTATCACAACTAGGAGCGGAGTAACAATTATCGACCCGCAACCTAAGTTTGTTGAAGTTCCCGTCGAAAAGGAGAAGGAAAAGGGGAAGGAGAAGGAAGACATCTACATTCCTCCTCTAGCTTACAAACCTCGCCTACCAGTCCCACAATCTAGAGCAAGAGCGCGTCTAGACAAGCAGTTCGGTAAGTTCATTGAACTCATGTGCAAACTGCACATTAACGTACCTTTCATTGATGCAATTGTAGGTATGCCAGCTTACGGGAAGTTCTTCAAGGAGATCCTCTCTAACAAGAGGAAGCTGGAAGACTTTGGAAAAGTCAAGATGAGTTCGGAATCATCGGACCTCATCAAAACGATGAAGGAAAAGATGCCCCCAAAGCTGAAGGGTCCGGGGTCATTTTGTATTCCAATTGGAGTGGGAGAAGTCACTTATGATGCATTATGTGACTTGGGAGCAAGCGTTAGCATCATCCCATTTGCCTTATGCGGTAAGATCGGTTTAGGTGAACCTAAACCGGTGAAGATGACGTTATACATGGCGGATCGATCCACAACTCGTCCCGTCGGTATCATTGAGGACGTCCCAGTCAAGCTTGGTAAGTTCTATGTTCAAGTAGATTTTGTTGTGCTTGACATTCCTGTAGATAGTCCGGTCCCGATCATACTCGGAAGACTGTTTCTTGCAACTTCCGGTTGTATGGTGGATTGCAAGAATGCTAGACTTGCCTTCGACATAGGAAAGAGAAGGTAGAGTTTGTTCTTTCCACTTTGGTGAAAGAGACAACTCTTGGACAAGATATGTTCAATATCTATGACGAGGAGGCATCTAGAGAGGAAGTAAGCTCGATTCTATTCAAGGACCCATTGTAAAAGGTTATCACAATGAGCATTATGGAGAAAGGAGAAGAAGAGGATTGCAATGAGGAAATTGAAGCCTTGGAGGAGCTAAAGGAAGTGCATGAAGAAGAGTTTGAAAAACTCTACGATGGGTCGGAAGACGTGAGGAACCACGGCCAGTCGTGCTATTCCACGGCCGTGGTTTTATCCATGATGACCGTAATCAGCTATTCAGAGGACTCTAGTAAGTTACACGGTCAAAACCACGGCCGTGGAACTACCAGTGGTGCCGTAATTGACTTTCACGCCCTAAACCACGGCCGTGGTAGTAACAGTGGTGCCGTGATTTTGGGAAATTCTGAGAACAATTACGTTCTATCCACCAATGCTCTTGAGTCTCCTTCAACAACTCATACACCCTTAGAGACTTCTAAGGAAGCATTGGACACTCCTCAAGAGCCATTAGAGACTCCAATGGTGATGGAATTGAAGCCACTTCCCACACATCTTAGGTACGCATTTCTAGGACCTAATTCTACTATTCCGGTAATTGTTAGTTCCGATTTAAGTTAAGATGAGCTTAAAAAACTTATGGTTATTCTAAGAAAACATAGGAAAGCCTTAGGTTACACTATAGAGGATCTTTTAGGAATTAAACCTTCATTATGTATGCACAAGATCCTAATGGAAGAAGATTTTAAGCCTTCGTGGCAACCTCAATGACGGTTAAATCCGATCATGAAGGAGGTTATCAAGAAGGAGATTCTTAAGCTACTTGATGCAGGTGTCATCTATCCTATCTCCGATAGCAAGTGAGTGAGCCCCGTACAAGTTTTTCCAAAGAAGGGAGGAATGACGGTTATCACCAACAAGAACAATGAACTCATTCCTACAAGAACCGTGACTGGATGGAGGATGTGCATTGATTACCGGAAGCTAAACAATGCAACTAGGAAGGATCATTTCCAATTACCTTTCATTGACCAAATGCTTGAAAGGTTAGCACAACATTCTCATTTTTGCTATCTTGACGGTTATAGTGGCTTCTTTCAGATTCCGATCCATCCGGACGATCAAGAGAAGACCACATTCACGTGTCCGTGGGGTATGTTTGCTTATAGGAGAATGCCGTTCGGGCTTTGCAATGCCCCAGCCACCTTCCAAAGGTGCATGATGGCTATCTTCTCGGAGTACATAGAGGAGATCATGGAGGTTTTCATGGATGACTTTTCTGTTTATGGTTCCTCTTTTAATAATTGTCTTTCTAACATTTCTCTTGTGGTACAAAGGTATGAAGACACTAACCTAGTTCTTAATTGGGAGAAGTGTCAATTCATGGTGAAGGAAGACATTGTACTCGGACACTTGATCTCTAATAGAGGGATTGAAGTAGATAAGGCTAAGATAGAGACCATAGAAAAGCTCCCTCCTCCATCTTTGGTGAAGGGGATAAGAAGCTTTCTGGGACATGCTGGATTTTAAAGACGTTTTATCAAGGACATTTCTAAGATATCAAAACCGCTTACTGATCTATTGATGAAGGATGCAGTTTTTGATTTCTCGCAGGATTGTTTAGACGCATTTCATAAGATCCGGGAAGCTCTAAACTCAGCCCCGATCATCCAACCTCCGGACTGGAATCTCCCGTTCGAGGTTATATGTGATGCAAGTGACGTATCTATCGGAGTTGTGCTTGGGCAAAAGAAGGAGGGCCGAACCCATGCTATCTATTACGCTAGCAAGACGCTAGATGAAGCGCAGCTTAACTACGCCACAACTGAAAAAGAATTCTTAGCTATTGTATATGCCTTTGAAAAGTTTCGTTCTTATCTTGTAGGTGCAAAGGTGATAGTATATACGGATCATGCTGCGATCCGGTATCTACTTGCCAAGAAGGACACAAAACCAAGGCATATTAGATGGATTCTTCTCCTACAAGAATTCGATCTAGAGATCCGTGACAAGAAAGGTTCAGAAAATTCTATTGCGGATCATTTGAGTCGTCTACCACATCTAGAAGACGACAATCTACCTATAGATGACTCCTTTCCGGACGAGCATTTACACATCATAGAGGAGTGCATTGACAAAATAACTTAGAGGTAATGAACCATGGTTTGCTGATTTTGTTAACTATTTGGTTTGTCAGGAAATACCTCCCGGACTATCCTGTGCGCAAAGGGAGAAGTTCATTAAGGGTGTCCGGCAATACTTTTGGAATGAACCTCTACTCTTCAAGAGAGGTCCCGACGGCATCATTTGAAGATGTGTGCCGGAAGATGAGATGCAAAGCGTCATCCGTCATTGTCATTTACTACCTTGTGGAGGACACGCTAGTTCAAACAAAACTAGCGCTAAGGTATTGCAATCCGGTTTCTTTTGGCCTACTTTATTTGAAGATGTGCAAACCTTTGTTTCCTGCTGCAATTCTTGTCAAAGAACAGGAAACATATCTAGGAGAAACGAGATGCCTCTTAACAACATTCAGGAGGTAGAGATCTTCGACGTTTGGGAAGTAGACTTCATGGGACCTTTCCCATCATCTTGTGGAAACCAATATATACCTCTAGCTGTAGATTATGTTTCGAGATGGGTTGAAGCTATATTCTCTCCAACTAACGATCCCATGGTTGTAGTTAAGTTCTTTAATAGAACTATTTTCCCAAGGTTTGGGACACCACGGACCATCATTAGTGACGGAGGCTCTCACTTCATTGCCCGACGATTCAAAGCTCTACTAGCTAAGTATGGGGTAACTCACAAGATCGCCACTCCCTACCATCCACCAACGAGTGGACAAGTGGAGATTTCGAATAGAGAGATCAAGGGCATCCTAGAGAAAACAGTTTCGAAGACAAGGAAGGATTGGTCTTTGAAACTAGATGATGCATTGTGGGCATATAGGACTGCGTACAAGATTCCCATAGGAACAACACCATACAACCTTGTGTATGGGAAGTCTTGTCACTTACCGGTTGAGCTAGAACATAAAGTGTATTGGGCGGTAAAGTGGTTAAACTTCAGCATGAAGAAAGCGGGCGAGAAGCGCCTCTTGGACCTTAACGAGCTTGAAGAACTCCGCTTAAACGCTTATGAGAATGCCAAGATCTATAAGGAAAGAGCGAAGCGTTGGCATGACAAGCATATCATTCCAAAGGACCTCAAAGAAGGAGATCAAGTTCTCCTCTTCAATTCGAGACTTCGGCTCTTTCCAGTTAAGCTTAAATCTCGTTGGACTGGACCTTATCTAATCAAACATGTTTTTCCCCACGGCGCAGTTGAAGTATGGGGTTAAAAGAGCGGAAGTTTCAAGGTGAATGGCCAACGACTTAAGAAGTATACACCGGAGCTCCAAGCTGAGGAGTTCGCACCCACCACACTCGAATAAACGCAGGTACGGTCTAGCTACGGACCTAAAATAAGCGCTTCTTGGGAGGCAACCCAAGGTATTGCACTTATGCTTTTATTTTTCATTCTTAGATTAGATTAGTTTAGTCGTTTTTGCCTTGTTTTGCCCTCAATACCTCCCGGTATGTCGTGTTTTTGGATGTAGGAGCGATGGAATAGGCAATAGAAGAAGGAAAAGTTGGAAGGAATTGACGAAACTTGGATTTTGGCACATTACAGAGAGTTCCATGCCCTAAACCACGGTCGTGGAAGCTACAGTGACCGTAATTCTTCCAAAATCTGAGAAAAAACCACCAAAACCACGTTTCCGTACAATTCCACGGCCGTGGAACACCCTGACCGACCGTGATTTTCCAAAATTTTGCTTGATGATAAACAGTTTCAGCCGCCCCACCACCGTCTAGTGAGTTCATTTTGCTTTTCTCTCTTTTCTTTATTTTCTTTTTGAACATTGAGGACAATGTATGTTTTAAGTATGGGGTGGGGTGTGACTATGTGTTTAATAACTCTACTACATTTGCTTGCTTCTATCCATGACACTTTGCATGTTTCATTCCATAGTCACACATTTCGTTATTGCATTGCATGAAAAATGTTTGAAAAACCCATAAAAATTTGAAAATTTTGAAAATTTTGAAAAAGTTCTTGTGCTTCTAAGATTAGAGATGGCTTCTATGATAGCTCTCACTTGTGGATTGAGTTTTTGATGACAATTGTATGCTTAAACGGAATTATGAATTGAAAAGAAGTTGAATGTGTTGTTTATCCTTTCTTGCAAGTTTCATAGTGTGAAAGTTTTATCCAAATCATATTGAGAAATTAAGGTTGAAATCACACGATGAGTTCTTATACTTCTTTATGAGATGATTAAAGCAATTCAATTTTCTTACTTCTTTCATTGATCATTTAGCCCCTCAATAAAAGTAATTGCCTCCCTAACCTATCCAAGAATTTGGAGGAGTTGATATTTGGCATGTTAGATGTGGGAGGGCCATGAAAGAAAAATTTTGCATTCAAAGAATAGAATTAATAGGTTTGGGGAAGTCAATCATGACGATGAGTAGCTCGGCACCATTCACATAGCCGGGTGTTTGTGTCTTGCCAAAGTCGGATTGAGCGATATTCCTAACGAATTATGGTATGTGCATCAAGGGTTTGAGGCATCTCGAAATCGAGAAACGTCGATCTCCTAGGCTTCGGTTTTTGTGAACCTCTATCCATATTTCAGAAAGTAAAGTCGGAAGATAATGTGATAAAGAAAAGAGCAAAGCTCTAAGTTGATGGTGTTGCAATTCAAAATAAAAAGAAAAAGAGTTGGGTTATTCCTTTTCCCGGATTCATGCACCACATCCCTTATAAGTTTCCCTCCTTTCCGCATTCTAGACCTTACTTGAAAGTCCTTAACATCAAAAGAGTGTTATTTGACTTGGTGATCAAAATTAAAATTTCACATGCTTGATTTGACAAACCTTGAAGGTTATGATGTTTGTCTTGAAACATAAGCGATTTATGATGTTTCTTTACTTTACATTCTTTGGTTTATATGTGTGAGTGTTTTCAAGAATAAATGAAGCAGGTTTGAGGATGATCTATTGACTAGAAGCACATTTACCTAGAGGATGATTTTATTTTGAATTTGCATGCATATTTCATTCTAACTTGTGTTCTAAGATTTTGAAAACCTTGCTTGGGGACAAGCAAGTGATAAGTATGGGGTATTTTGTTAGCATGAAATATGGCGATATTCTAGGCACTTATTTTGGTTGTTTTTCCCTTATTATTGTGTACATGGATAAAGTTTAGAAGCAAATGTTAGCTTGTTCATCTATTTTGTCGATATGGAAGTCTACACTAGCTTTGTGTTGATTATAGGTGAATAGGAGCTGAAATCGGAGCATTTGAAGAGGAAAGGGAGTAATCGATCATGTTCGAGGATTAGGAGATACATCAAAGAAGCTAAGGAAGGAGCTAGGATGAAGAATGTCACGAAACAAAGGTAACAGCAAGCAATATACACTTCCACGCCCTGAATTACGGCCGTGGAGAAGAAGATTTGAAGTCCAGGCTCTAAACCACGGCCGTGGACCTAGCATCATGAACGTGGAAGAGAGTTTGGAGCACCCCAGTAACTTACACGGCCTAAATTACGGTCGTGGAAGTCACAAGGCACCGTAATCTGTTTCTGCACTCTAAACCACGGTCGTGGAAAGCTATGAGACCGTGATTTAGGCGATCTTTTGACGTGTCATTATTTGCCACGTCATTTACATATTGGACCTTGACGGAAATTCTTTCTCGTCTTACAAGAAGGCCGGAAAAGAGAGTTTCGGGACGGCCGCTTACCCTTCTTGTTTAGGGTTGATTGGAAGTCACCGAGAGTTCCGGAAACGCCGGATTGTTGGAGATTGGAGATTTCTTACAACGAAGGTTTAGCCGTTTTTTTCTTAGGTTTTGATATTGAAGACGGATTGACATCCCGTTCTTCGTACTTGCCTTAGATCATTGTGAGGTTTTGTATTATATATTCTGAATCCATTAACTTTGCTTCTTGTGTTTCGGATTTGAGAATTGGTTTTGAAGTTTTATTGAGTATTCGAGGGTTTTCATCTTTCATTCTTCTTAAATTGAATATTGATATCATGACAATGGTTATTGGCTAAAACCCTTTAGCAATTCTAAGGTGAAGGGTTGATATTTGTGGCTTAGATGATGATAGATCGATCGTGATTTGATTGGACTCTGAGAGTTAAAGAAATATCGTCGACACCCTAAATCACGGTCTGTTCTTAGGTTTCCACGGCCGTGGTTCTCAAGATCTAACTCTAATTTACTTCAGTTTACGAACTTTGCTTTTACTTTAATCAAAAGTTAAAGATTAGCTGTAACCTAGTCTTGACTTGCCTTCCCTAGGTATTAGTGAGACTCAACATCCTCTATTTCGGTTTTGAGTGTCACAACCTTAACCGTTTGAGTTTATCTTGATCCTTGGGTTACAAGTTTGGGTATTTGAGATTAATTCTTGTCCTTAGATCTTTTCTATATTGTAGCCTCAACAACCTTTATAGAGAGTGTCTTTGGGTAAGTCATATAAGGTTTTGGAACTTCACCGTACATTACTTTACCTTAGTATACCTTTGCAATTATTGACTTTGTCCTTAATTCTTTAGTATATCTTGAATCGATTGCCACAAATTGATATCCGGATCTTTAGGGTTGTTGTTTTCCCTAATATTTGCAAAGCTTTACATCTTATTTGCTTGACGATATGAAATTGGATTTTGTTTCACCAAATCCCTGTGTTCCATACTCTGGAATACTTGCTAATCTACGCCGATCCGTACACTGCGGGTTCACTTGCTTTTATTTCAATTTTATAAATATAAAGCTTATTTGCACGCACGTTTTCGGGCGAACAGTGTTCTTAGGGCAACCGAGGTGATCTTGTCAAAAAAGGAGCAACCGATCTGATCGTCAATTGGCCTTGAGGGACAGGCCTAGCAGTTCCCACCAGTCTTCTCCTTCTTCTGCTTCTCAGTTTGCCATTCCGGTGATCCACTAGCGTCACTAGAAGGATTATGATCGTATATGCGGGCGTCCGATAATTGCCCCCCGTTTCTTCATGTCGATGTCTTCGAGTGCCTCCATGTGGTGGAGGACTTTAAGAAGATGATCTCCATGGTTGGTCTTGAGGAGTTCATGGATATCAGAGCGCCGGCTTATCTGGAGTCGACGGTGGAGTTTGTCAGTTCTATGACATGCGTGCCGGAGCACAATGGAATCAAGTACCGGCTGTTGAATAGGAACTATATAGTTCCTATGGACCAGTTTAAGGAGATTTTTGGTTTCCCTACACCTACAGTTTTTTATTTTCCTTCCCGAGCAGTGGCTCGGAGTTTCTGGGGCGAGATAGCCCCTATGACTGATCATAGTGACAGGTGGAGGCCCGGAGATTCCCGGGAGTGTTTTATCTCTCATCTTGATTTCCACCTTGCTCACGGGATCTTCAGTGAGACACTTCTGGCGCGTACTTAGACGCCCCAGAAGGTCCGTCAGGGGGAGCTGCTGAGTTTGTTCTGTATGGTGACCGGAGGACTGCCGGACTTTGCTGCCATGCTGGTAGATGATTTGCACATGATCAAGGGCAAGTAAAAGGGTGATATCTGTTGTGGTGGGTTGGTGACCCACATCGCCACTTCTATGGGTTTGGATCTTTCAGCTTGTACACTAGTTGCAGGTGCGAAGCCGCTGGGACTGCAGGAGATGACCACAAGACGTATTCTTGTCCCTCGTGGCCTTGGCACGCCTTTTTGTAACACCCCGAATCCGCGGGACTCGTGATGCCACGTTGGGCTAGGATCTCACAATGGATCCTGACCCTAGCCTGACAACAAGTTTACTGGACCTTACAACATGGCACTGACAGATATAAAACAAATACATAAAACTATATAAACTGTACAACCAAAAAGGTAAAACCACATAGCCGAGTATAAACAACAACGCCCTCACACAGGAGTAAAAGAAAGATCATCCTCACGCATGAGAGAAAGGTAAACAAACCTAAAAGCCCACAACAACCTATGTACGAGGGGTCCTCGGTCTGCCACTCTGCTAGATCACTCATCAGCACGCCTATCCTGTGAGGCATCTACAACATGGTAATAAACCATTAGCTAACCATACGTATATAGAGTAATGCATAAGCACATTCACACACATGGAAAGATAAACACATCAGCATGATATCACACATTTATCCATTTATCATCTTTATATAATAGTCATTCACTCAAATCGTATATATATATAGATATATGAAAGTATGTGACACGAGGACCGATACATCCTCGCCTCTGAGCCTGCTAGCCAGCTGCACAAGTATCGGTCACACAATCTGTGTACCCTAAGGGAGTGGATAGCGCCCTTCTTGTAAATTTAGTATGGCCGGATGTTAGAGAACCTCCCAAACTACATGGGGGGATGAAAGGGAAAGGTTATCGCAGCCACGCATAAAAGGCAATCAATAAAACATAAGTTAGTATAAACGACATCTCATTCTATCATAGCAAACATATAAAGCCAACACCACTCATGCAAACACCCAATATAAGGATGGTATCTAAGTATATCCTACGGACTTACCTCAACCTCGATCAAACTCAACCACGATCACGTCTACATTGGAGGGACAACACAACCTATAAACAGGACATAAAGAGATATATAAATCTCCTAACAACACAAGGGTCACACCTAGACCCAAAGGGATCCACATGATCATCCTCAACCCAAACTCACAACCTAATGAACCTCAAAGGCCAAACAAGGCATAAACTGATCATAACCTCAACCAAACACATTCTCACACCTCTAGCATGATCCTATACACTCACACAAGGAAAGGAGGATGCAACGCATCCTAAGGAAAGCCTAGAAGCAACACACACCTGCATAACCAAGTGTTGGACCTTTCTGATGCAGGTGGGCGCAGGGGAGGCTCACAGGTGGTGCAAGGGCGGATCCTGGCCGGCGTTGAGGCGGCTGCAAGGTGGCGCAGGGGCGGATGGACAGTAGAAAACACCACCTTAGCCCTTTCTTCACTCCTTCCTTCGGTTCTTTACTCCTTCTTCACTCCAACATTAACATAGATATAGAACATACATATATATATACATCAACACAAGCCAAACATGGCTGGAACATGATTAAAGTCTAAGGAATCTAAGCTAGGCTAAGAAAAGAGAGGAAAAGATGAAGAAAAGAAGAAAGAAAGAAGAAAAGCCATGGAAGCTTACCAATTAAGCTCTCTAGGAGATCAACACAACACCAACACAAACACAAGCTAGCTCATAAGGCTCAACAACAACAACCATCAACAACAACAAGCAAAGTTATCCAAGATCTTTCACAACTCAACCAAAATTCAAGGAAGAATAAAAGATGATCCAAGGGAGAAAAGAGGAGAAGAAATGTACGTAGGAGAGAGAGATAAAGTATGAATGTAAACCCTCATCAGGAGGAAGAGATGAAGGTTATAAAGGGGTAAAAAGAGTAAAGCATAGGTCAAAGGGTCAAAGATGGCGGTTGCAGCACACAGAGCCGCAGGGGCGGACACTGTGAGCCGCAGGGGCGGACACTGTGAGCCGCAGGGGCGGACACTGTGAGTCGCAGGGGCGCCCACACGGTCACGTAGGGGCGGTCCAGGCTAAATTCTGGCCCTTAGTTCACTCTCTCAGCAACTCAGCAACTAGGCTCTTATATCTCACCCCCCCCCCCCCTAAAAACAAGTTTCGTCCCGAAACTTGCAAAATTCCAAATCCTCTCGGGCCCATAAACCGAGGTATAACTCTCTCTCTCTCTATCGGAGGTATCACATCTCCGCTCAGAAGGTCATAACCTATACAAATATATAACCTCAAACGTAAACATAGAGGAATCATCATCTCCAGAAATTAGGGTCATAACTCTACCCAAAGGCGTAGAGGAATCACATCTCTCGCCATACGACATCACAAGACATAGAGGAAGCACATCTCTAGCCAAACATAATCATATACATTACATGGAGGAATAACATCTCCACTGAAACTATGTCCATCAAAGTAGCATGGAGGAAAGAACCATCTCCAGCTGAATCCTAATCAACTCAGATAGCATGGAGGAAAGAACCATCTCCAGCTGTAACAGACATCAAACTCAAATAGTATGGAGGGAGTAATCATCTCCAGCTATAATACACATCATGCTAGTACAGCAAGATCTAATAAGATCATAAAACACATCATAACTACCATGGAATAGCATATCAAGGCATGTAAACAAATAAGCACATAATCACATAGTAACCAAGATAGCACTAAGATCTACTGATCGACCCTAGATGCATCTATCGCACCATAGAACTCTGGATAGTTCCTCTGGATACTATCCTTAGTCTCCCATGTAAACCTTCCATCTCAATCAGAGACGAGCATCCACGGTACACCATGGAGTCTCACTATTTGTCTAGTGTACTCCTCAGCTAATCTTCTCACTGGCCACATCTCTTTGATAGGAATGAAACATGCCGTTTTCGTTAGTCTGTCAACAACAACCCAAATAGCATCAAAACTCCTATTGGGCCTCAATCCCGTCACAAAGTCCATGGAGACATCCTCCCACTTCCACTGTAGTATGGCAGTGGATGGAGCTCACCTCTAGGTCTGGAATGCTCGATCTTGACTTGCTGACAAGTCGTATACTGAGCCACAAATCTGGCTATATCGGGCTTCAGCCCTCCCCACTTGTATGAACGTCTCGCATCATGGTACATCTTACTCATACCTGGATGTACTGAGTAAGGTGTACAGTGAGCCTCCTACAAAATCCTCTGCCTTAACTCTGCAGCGGCAGGTACACAAATGTGATCATGTCGCCTCATTATTCCATCAGCTCCAATGGAAAACTGTGGTGCCTCTCCACGAGACATCCTCTCTCTGATCCTCATCAAGGTCGGGCAGGTCCCCTGCTTCTGTTGGATCTCATCCAACACACCAGGTAGAACCTCTAAAGCATGTAACTGGGCATTTTAATCAGGAAACTGGATGTCTATCTCTAGCTAAGTTAGATCCCTCTAAAGCTGAGGCTACCTGTCAATCTGGCAATCGCCTTCTCTCGAGGCGTCTTCCTGCACAAGGCGTTAGCTACAACATTCGCCTTTCCAGGATGATACAAAATCTCAAGGTCAAAGTCCTTGATCAACTCAAGCCATCGACGTTGGCGGTTATTCAACTCCCGCTGCGTAAAAATATACTTCAGACTCTTATGGTTTGTGAAGATCTGACATGTAGCACCATATAGGTAATGTCTCCAAATCTTCAAAGCATGAACTACCGCTGCCAACTCCAGATCGTGAGTCCGGTAGTTCTCCTCATACGTCTTCAGATGTCTAGACGCATAAGCAATCACTCTGCCCCTCTACATCAACACACATCCCAAACCTAGCTTGGATGCATCACTATAGACAATAAAATCATCAGAAACCTCTGGTTGTGCCAGCACAGGAGTAGAAGTCAAACGCCTCTTCAACTCCTCGAAACTCTAGGCACACTGGTCGGTCCACACAAACTTGGTAGTCTTCCTCAGAAGACTCGTCAAAGGACGGGCAATCGTAGAAAATCCCTCCTCAAAACGTCTATAATAACCGGCTAGGCTAAGAAAGCTACGTACTTCCTTGACGTTCGTCGGTGTCGTCCATACAGCAACATACTCAATCTTCGCCGGGTCAACCATAATCCTATCGGTGGAGACAATATGCCCAAGGAAAACAACCTCAGACATTCGGGACTCACACTTAGAGAGCTTGACATACAACTCTCTCTTCCTCAAAATCAGTAAAAATGTCCTTAGATGACCGGCATGCTCCTCTCTGCTACGAGAGTATACCAAAATGTCATCATGGAAAACCATCACAAATGATCAAGGAAGTCGATGAAATACTGGTCATCAACTTCATGAAGATAGTTGGGCATTCGTCAGCCCAAATGGCGTCACTAAAACTCGTAGTGCCCATAACGGGTACGAAATCCCATCTTATGCACATCCTGCTCTCTCACCCTCAACTGGTGATATCCTGAGTGCAGGAAAATCCTGGAAAACACAATTGCCTCTTGAAGCTAACCCAACAAGTTGTCAATACGAAATAATGAATACACTAGGGCGAATGAACCCTTCTCTACCAACTCCTCAAGTTGTTTCTTCAGCTCTAACATCTCAACAAGCGCCATACGATATGGGGCCTTCCAAATCAGTCTCGTACCATACTTCAACTCGATATCAAAGTCCACACTCCGCCGAGGCGGCAAATCAGACGGTTCAGTGACACGTCTATAAGCTCATAAACCACTGGAATATCCTCCAATGTTGGACTATCTCTCTCCTTCATGGCATAACACTAGAAAGTATCACCTCCTTGTGCTTCAACCTCGCTGCTCGTACGACACTAAAGACAAAACCCGTCTCCTCAAAAGTCTAAACCTCAGAAGACCTCTATCTAATTTATCTCAATAAAGTCTATAACAGTCTTCCAACTGACATCTAACATAGCATGATATCTATCAGTCCAATCCATACACATAATTACCTACTCTTGCACCTATGGAATGACAAAGAAGTTTACAAGCAACACACAAGTCCCTGAATAAATGGGACAAACACATATCTTGCGGGTACCTCAAACCTATGCTCCTAGGTATCACTGAGGTCATCGTCATAGCCTTCACTTCTACTCTTTCTGCTCCGGAAAGAGGAAGGTCTTGCTGAGAAGAAACACTACCTTGTGACAGAAAGGGCCAGATGGCCTCATTCACCACAAGTGAAGCGAGCTATCGGTACCAAGGGGCACCCAGAATGCAAATGACATGGATCACCACAGTTGAAATACAATCGTCCCATCCTTGCAACCTGTGCAGCTAAAGGGTAACTCGATCTTTGTCGTCCACCTTTAGTGATCTTACTCCGAGAGGGAACTTGTAGAGGCAGCGCCTTGCCCTGCTGCAAAATTTCGCTCTATGACCGGCTTTACCACACGTAAAGCATATTACTAACGTCTTTGGGCACTCAGTTCGCCGGTGTCCAAACTTCCCGCAATTAAAACACTGTAGTTCCTTGCTAGTCGTCCTCATGGCCAAGGGACCGCTTGATTGTGCTGGTATCTGACTTGGTCCAACACTCACCATCGTTACTTCTCCACTAACTGATTCAGTCTGTTGCTTCTTCTCTGATCCGGAAGCTTCAGTTAACCCCACCGATGTTAGTAGATCCGGTGTAGGTTTACCCGCTCTTGCAGCCTCATATACTTGGCGTATATATTCTTGAAACTCGAATCCACTCATTAAGACATGATCGGCCGCTTTAGACTCCTTCTCTTCCATAGGCAATACAATAACAGAAATTGGTCCCTGACTTATCACCATTGGAGGAAGAGGGGATGTATCCCTACCTCGTCCCACTACAGATACTGCTCTAGTCTGAGCCATCTGTAGGATATACGCACCTAATTTTATAAGACTATATAGGACATATGTATATATATATATATACTTAACACATACACAAACATAATCCACAATACATATATACATATATACATATCTACACTGCAAAGATCCATAGCAGAAGTGGCGACTTCTCATACATTCTAACCCAAACCAAATTTAAAACTAAAAACCTTTTTGAAAACGTCAAACCCCTTTTGGGTTTCGTTTAGTTTACCTATCAAACCTCATTGCAGGTAGCAAGTGCCATTTTTGTCAACCTGGCTCTGATACCAACTCTGTAACACCCCGAATCCGCGGGACTCGGGATGCCACATTAGGCTAGGATCTCACAATGGATCCTGACCCTAGCCTGATAACAACTTCACTAGACCTTACAACATGGCACTGATAGATATAAAGTAAATACATAAAACTATATAAACTGTACAACGAAAAAGGTAAAACCACATAGCCGATTATAAACAACAACGCCCTCACACAGGAGTAAAAAAAAGATCATCCTCACGCATGAGGGAAAGGTAAACAAACCCAAAAGCCCATAACAACCGATGTACAAGAGGTCCTCGGCCTACCACTCTGCTAGATCAATCAGCAGCACGCCGATCTTGTGGGGCATCTACAACATGGTAATAAACCATTAGCTAAACATACGTATATAGAGTATTGTATTTGCACATTCACGCACATGGAAAGATAAACACATCAGCATTATATCACACATTTATCCATTTATCATCTTTATATAATAGTCATTCACTCAAATCGTATATATATAGATATATGAAATTATGTGACACGAGGACCGATACATCCTCGCCTCTGAGCCTGCTAGCCAGTTGCACAAGTATTGGTCACACAATCCGTGTACCCTAAGGGAGTGTATTGCGCCCTTCCTGTAAAGTTAGTCTGGCCTGACGTCAGAGAACCTCCAAGACTCCATGGCGAGGCGAAAGGGAAAGGTTATCACATCCACGCATACGGGACAATTAATAAAACATAAGTCGGTATAAATGACATCTCATGCTATCATAGCAAACATATAACGCACACACCACTCATGCAAACACCCAATATAAGGATGGTAAACAAGTAAGTCCAACATACTTACCTCAACCTCAATCAAACTCAACCACGATCACCTCTACACTAGAGGGACAACACAACCTATAAACAGGGCATAAAGAGATATATCAACCACCTAACAACACAATGGTCACACCTAGACCCAAAGGGATCCACAGGATCATCCTCAACCTAAACACACAACCTAATGAACCTCAAAGGCCAAACAAGGCATAAACCGATCATAACCTCAACCAAACACATCCTCACACCTCTAGAATGATCCTATGCACTCACACTAGGAAAGCAGGGAACAAGGAATCCTAAGGAAAGCCTAGAGGCAACACACACCTGCAGAACCAAGTGCAAGACCTTGCTGATACAAGTGGGCGCAGGGGTCGCTCACAGGTGGCGCAGGGGCTGCAAGGTGGCGCAGGGGCGGCTGGACAGCTGAAGACACCACCTTAGCTCTTTATTCACTCCTTCCTTCAATTCTTTACTCCTTCACTCCAACATCAACATATATATAGAACATACATATATATATACATCAACGCAAGCCAAACATGGCTGGAACATGATCCAAGCCTAAGGAATCTAAGCTAGGCTAAGAAAAGAGAGCAAAAGATGAAGAAAAGAAGAAAGAAATAAGAAAAGCCATCGAAGATTACCAACTAAGCTCTCCAGGAGATCAGCACAACACCAACACAACCACAAGATGGCTCATAAGGCTTAGCAACAACAACCATCAACAACAGGAAGAAAAGTTATCCAAGATCTCTCACAACTAACCCAAAACTCAAGGAAGAATCAAAGATGATCCAAGGGAGAAGAGGGGAGAAGAAATGTACGTAGGAGAGAGAGATGAAGTAGGAATGGTAAACCCTCATCAGGAGGAAGAGATGAAGGTTATAAAGGGGTAAAAAGAGTAAAGCAGGGGGTGAAGGGTCAAAGAAGACGGCTGCAGCACACAGAGCCGCAGGGGTGGACACTTTGAGCCGCAGGGGCGGCCAAGGCAAACCACAGGGGCGCCTACAGTGTCACGCAGGGGCGGTCCTAGCCTGATAACAAGTTCACTGGACCTAACGACATGGCACTCATAGATATAAAATAAATACATAAAACTATATAAAATGTACAACCAAAAAGGTAAAACCACATAGCCGAGTATAAACAACAACGCCCTCACACAGGAGTAAAAAAAAGATCATCCTCACGCATGAGGGAAAGGTAAACAAACCCAAAAGCCCACAACAACCGATGTACAAGAGGTCCTCAGCCTACCACTCTGCTAGATCACTCAGCAGCACGCCTATCTTGTGGGGCATCTACAACATGGTAATAAACCATTAGCTAACCATACGTATATAGGGTATTGCATTTGCACATTCACGCACATGGAAAGATAAATACATCAGCATGACATCACACATTTATCCATTTAGCATCTTTACATAATAGTCATTCACTCAAATCGTATATATATAGATATATAAAATTATGTGACACGTGGACCGATACATCCTCGCCTCTGAGCCTGCTAGCCAGTTGCAGAAGTATTGGTCACACAATCCGTGTACCCTACGGAGTGTATTGCGCCCTTCCTATAAAGTTAGTTTGGCCGGACGTCAGAGAACCTCCAAGACTCCATGGTGAGGTGAAAGGGAAAGGCTATCACAGCCACGCATACGGGACAATCAATAAAACATAAGTCGGTATAAACGACATCTCATGCTATCATAGCAAACATATAACGCACACACCACTCATGCAAACACCCAATATAAGGATGGTAGCTAAGTAAGTCCTACGGACTTACCTCAACCTCAATCAAACTCAACCACGATCACCTCTACACTAGAGGGACAACACAGCCTATAAATAGGGCATAAAGAGATATATCAATCACCTAACAACACAAGGGTCACACCTAGACTCAAAGGGATCCACAGGATCATCCTCAACCTAAACACACAACCTAAAGAACCTCAAAGGCCAAACAAGGCATAAACCGACCATAACCTCAACCAAACATATCCTCACACCTCTAGAATGATCCTATGCACTCACACTAGGAAAGGAGGGAACAAGGCATCCTAAGGAAAGCCTAGAGGCAACACACACCTACATAACCAAGTCCAAGACCTTGTTGATACAGGTGGTTGCAGGGGTGGCTCACAAGTGGCGCAGGGGCGGATCCTGGCCGGCGCTGGGGCGGCTGCAAGGTGGCGCAGTGGCGGCTGGACAGCTGAAGACACCACCTTAGCCCTTTATTCACTCTTTCCTTCGATTCTTTACTCCTTCTTCACTCCAACATCAACGTATACATAGAACATACATATATATACTTCAACACAAGCCAAACATGGCTGGAACATGATCCAAGCCTAAGGAATCTAAGCTAGGCTAAGAAAAGAGAGGAAAAGATGAAGAAAAGAAGAAAGAAATAAGAAAAGCCATGGAAGCTTACCAACTAAGCTCTCCAGGAGATCAGCACAACACCAACACAACCACAAGATGGCTCATAAGGCTTAGCAACAACAACCATCAACAATAGGAAGAAAATCTATCCAAGATCTCTCAGAACTAACCCAAAACTCAAGGAAGAATCAAAGATGATCCAAGGGAGAAGAGGGGAGAAGAAATGTACGTAGGAGAGAGAGATGAAGCAGGAATGGTAAACCCTCATCAGGAGGAAGAGATGAAGGGTATAAAGGGGTAAAAAGAGTAAAGCAGGGGTCAAAGGATCAAAGAAGACGGCTCCAGCACATAGAACCGCAAGGGTGGACACTTTGAGCCGCAGGGGCGGCCCAGGCAAACCACAGGGGCGCCTACAGTGTCACGCAGAGGCGGTCCTATCCTGATAACAAGTTCACTGGACCTTACAACATGGCACTGATAGATATAAAATAAATACATAAAACTATATAAATTGTACAACCAAAAAGGTAAAACCACATAGCTGAGTATAAACAACAACGCCCTCACACAGGAGTAAAAAAAAGATCATCCTCTCGCATGAGGGAAAGGTAAACAAACCCAAAAGCCCACAACAACCGATGTACGAGAGGTCCTCGTCCTACCACTCTGCTAGATCACTCAGCAGCACGCCTATCCTGTGGGGCATCTACAACATGGTAATAAACCATTAGCTAACTATACGTATATAGAGTATTGCATTTGCACATTCACGCACATTGAAAGATAAACACATCAGCATGATATCACACATTTATCGATTTATCATCTTTTTATAGTAGTCATTCACTCAAATAGTATATATATATAGATATATGAAATTATGTGACACGAGGACCGATACATCCTCGCCTCTGAGCCTGCTAACCAATTGCACAAGTATTGGTCACACAATCCGTGTACCCTAAGGGAGTGTATTGCGCCCTTCCTGTAAAGTTAGTCTGGCCTGACGTCAGAGAACCTCCAAGATCTCATGCTATCATAGCAAACATATAACGCACACACCACTCATGCAAACACCCAATATAAGGATGGTAGCTAAGTAAGTCCTACGGACTTACCTCAACCTCAATCAAACTCAACCACGACAACCTCTACACTAGAGGGACAACACAACCTATAAACAGGGCATAAAGAGATATATCAATCACCTAACAACACAAGGGTCACACCTAGACCTAAAGGGATCCACAAGATCATCCTCAAGCTAAACACACAACCTAATGAACCTCAAAGGCCAAAAAAGGCATAAACCGATCATAACCTCAACCAAACATATCCTCACACCTCTAGAATGATCCTATGCACTCACACTAGCAAAGAAGGGAACAAGGCAACCTAAGGAAAACCTAGAGGCAACACACACCTGCAGAACCAAGTGCAAGACCTTGCTGATACAGGTGGGCACAGGGGTGGCTCACAGGTGGCGCAGGGGCAGATCCTGGCCGGCGCTGGGGCGGCTGCAAGGTGGCGCAGGGGCGGCTGGACAGCTGAAGACACCACCTTAGCCCTTTATTCACTCTTTCCTTCGATTCTTTACTCCTTCTTCACTCCAACATTAACGTCTATATAGAACATACATATATAAACATCAACACAAGCCAAACATGGCTGGAACATGATCCAAGCCTAAGGAATCTAAGATAGGCTAAGAAAAGAGAGGAAAAGATGAAGAAAATAAGAAAGAAATAAGAAAAGCCATGGAAGCTTACCAACTAAGCTCTCCAGGAGATCAGCACAACACCAACACAACCACAAGATGGCTCATAAGGCTTAGCAACAACAACCATCAACAACAGGAAGAAAAGCTATCCAAGATCTCTCACAACTAACCCAAAACTCAAGGAAGAATCAAAGATGATCCAAGGGAGAAGAGGGGAGAAGAAATGTACGTAGGAGAGAGAGATGAAGCAGGAATGGTAAACCCTCATCAGGAGGAAGAGATGAAGGGTATAAAGGGGTAAAAAGAGTAAAGCAGGGGTCAAAGGGTCAAAGAAGACGGCTGCAGCACACAGAACCGCAAGGGTGGACACTTTGAGCCGCAGGGGCGGCCCAGGCAAACCGTAGGGGCGCCTACAGTGTCACGCTGTGGCGGTCCTAGCCTGATAACAAGTTCACTGGACCTTACGACATGGCACTGATAGATATAAAATAAATACATAAAACTATATAAATTGTACAACCAAAAAGGTAAAACCACATAGCCGAGTATAAACAACAACGCCCTCACACAGGAGTAAAAGAAAGATCATCCTCACGCATGAGGGAAAGGTAAACAAACCCAAAAGCCCACAACAACCGATGTACGAGAGGTCCTCGTCCTACCACTCTACTAGATCACTCATCAGCACGCCTATCCTGTGGGGCATCTACAACATCGTAATAAACCATTAGCTAACCATACGTATATAGAGTATTGCATTTGCACATACACGCACATTGAAAGATAAACACATCAGCATGATATCACACATTTATCCATTTATCATCTTTTTATAGTAGTCATTCACTCAAATTGTATATATATAGATATATGAAATTATGTGACACGAGGACCGATACATCCTCGCCTCTGAGCCTGCTAGCCAGTTGCACAAGTATTGGTCACACAATCCGTGTACCCTAAGGGAGTGTATTGCACCCTTCTTGTAAAGTTAGTCTGGCCTGACGTCAGAGAACCTCCAAGACTCCATGGCGAGGTGAAAGGTAAAGGTTATCACATCTACGCATACGGGACAATCAATAAAACATAAGTTGGTATAAACGACATCTCATGCTATCATAGCAAACATATAACGCACACACCACTCATGCAAATACCCAATATAAGGATGGTAGCTAAGTAAGTCCTACGGACTTACCTCAACCTCAATCAAACTCAACCACGATCACCTCTACACTAGAGGGACAACACAACCTATAAACAGGGCATAAAGAGATATATCAATCACCTAACAACAGAAGGGTCACACGTAGACTCAAAGGGATCCACAGGATCATCCTCAACCTAAACACACAACCTAAAGAACCTCAAAGGCCAAACAAGGCATAAACCGATCATAACCTCAACCAAACACATCCTCACACCTCTAGAATGATCCTATGCACTCACACTTAGAAATGAGGGAACAAGGCATCCTAAGGAAAGCCTAGAGGCAACACACACCTGCAGAACCAAGTCCAAGACCTTGCTGATACAGGTGGGCGCAGGGGTGGCTCATAAGTGGCGCAGGGGCGGATCCTGGCCGGCGCTGGGGCGGCTGCAAGGTGGCGCAGGGGCGGCTGGACAGCTGAAGACACCACCTTAGCCCTTTATTCACTCTTTCCTTCGATTCTTTACTCCTTCATTCCAACATCAACGTATATATAGAACATACATATATATACATCAACACAAGCAAAACATGGCTGGAACATGATCCAAGCCTAAGGAATCTAAGCTAGGCTAAGAAAAGAGAGGAAAAGATGAAGAGAATAAGAAAGAAATAAGAAAAGCCACGAAAGCTTACCAACTAAGCTCTCCAGGAGATCGGCACAACACCAACACAACCACAAGATGGCTCATAAGGCTTAGCAACAATAACCATCAACAACAGGAAGAAAAGCTATCCAAGATCTCTCACAACTAACCCAAAACTCAAGGAAGAATCAAAGATGATCCAAGGGAGAAGAGGGGAGAACAAATGTACGTAGGAGAGAGAGATGAAGCAGGAATGGTAAACCCTCATCAGGAGGAAGAGATGAAGGGTATAAAGGGGTAAAAAGAGTAAAGCAGGGGTCAAAGGGTCAAAGAAGACTGCTGCAGCACACAGAACCGCAAGGGTGGACACTTTGAGCCGCAGGGGCGGCCCAGGCAAACCGCAGGGGCGCCTACAGTGTCACGCAGTGGCGGTCCTAGCCTGATAACAAGTTCACTGGACCTTACAACATGGCACTGATAGATATAAAATAAATACATAAAACTATATAAATTGTACAACCAAAAAGGTAAAACCACATAGCCGAGTATAAACAACAACGCCCTCACACAGGAGTAAAAGAAAGATCATCCTCACGCATGAGGGAAAGGTAAACAAACCCAAAAGCCCACAACAACCGATGTATGAGAGGTCCTCGTCCTACCACTCTGCTAGATCACTCATCAGCACGCCTATCCTGTGGGGCATCTACAACATGCTAATAAACCATTAGCTAACCATACGTATATAGAGTATTGCATTTGCACATTCACGCACATTGAAAGATAAACACATCAGCATGATATCACACATTTATCCATTTATCATCTTTTTATAGTAGTCATTCACTCAAATTGTATATATATAGATATATGAAATTATGTGACACGAGGACCGATACATCCTCGCCTCTGAGCCTTCTTGCCAGTTGCACAAGTATTGGTCACACAATCCGTGTACCCTAAGGGAGTGTATTGCGCCCTTCCTGTAAAGTTAGTCTGGCCTGACGTCAGAGAACCTCCAAGACTCCATGGCGAGGTGAAAGGTAAAGGTTATCACATCTACGCATACGGGACAATCAATAAAACATAAGTTGGTATAAACGACATCTCATGCTATCATAGCAAACATATAACGCACACACCACTCATGCAAACACCCAATATAAGGATGGTAGCTAAGTAAGTCCTACGGACTTACCTCAACCTCAATCAAACTCAACCACGATCACCTCTACACTAGAGGGACAACACAACCTATAAATAGGGCATAAAGAGATATATCAATCACCTAACAACAGAAGGGTCACACCTAGACTCAAAGGGATCCACAGGATCATCCTCAACCTAAACACACACCTGCAGAACCAAGTGCAAGACCTTGCTGATACAGGTGGGCACAGGGGTGGCTCTCAAGTGGCGCAAGGGCGGATCTTGGCCAGCGCTGGGGCGGATGCAAGGTGGCGCAGGGGCGGCTGGACAGCTGAAGATACCACCTTAGCCCTTTATTCACTCCTTCCTTCGATTCTTTACTCCTTCTTCACTCCAACATCAACGTATATATAGAACATACATATATATACATCAACACAAGCCAAACATGGCTGGAACATGATCCAAGCCTAAGGAATCTAAGCTAGGCTAAGAAAAGAGAGGAAAAGATGAAGAAAAGAAGAGAGAAATAAGAAAAGCCATGGAAGCTTACCAACTAAGCTCTCCAGGAGATCAGCACAACACCAACACAACCACAAGATGGCTCATAAGGCTTAGCAACAACAATCATCAACAACAGGAAGAAAAGATATCCAAGATCTCTCACAACTAACCCAAAACTCAAGGAAGAATCAAAGATGATCCAAGGGAGAAGAGGGGAGAAGAAATGTACGTAGGAGAGAGAGATGAAGCAGGAATGGTAAACCCTCATCAGGAGGAAGAGATGAAGGGTATAAAGGGGTAAAAAGAGTAAAGCAAGGGTCAAAGGGTCAAAGAAGACGGCTGCAGCACACAGAACCGCAACGGTGGACACTTTGAGCCGCAGGGGCGGCCCAGGCAAACCGCAGGGGCGCCTACAATGTCACGCAGGGGCGGTCCAAGCTAAATCCTGGCCCTCAGCTCACTCTCTCAGCAACTCAACAAGTGGGCTCTTACACTTACGTTGCCATGCCATGGGAGACGACTGCAACACAGGGGATTATGTGGTCATCTCAGTTTTCTGTCTTTGACCGCTAGTTTTGGTCTGCTGCTTGGTTTCCCTACATGTAGGATGCTAGAGATGATGCTGACAATGAACTTGATGATGAGGTGACGGAGGAGGAGAGAGCAGCACAACCACCGCCACCTTAGTGTAAATCCCGCAGACGTAGAGATCACGAGGCTCACCAACGGATTGATGAGCAGACTGAGTAGATGATTGACTCTTATGCGGCCATTACAATTGACATGTCCTAGCGTTTGGCTGATGAGTGCCGCCACACTGATGGATGGATGCATCAGATAGGGGAGAGCCAGCATTACCAGCGATAGATGATGGAGATCCAATTCCAGCAGATGATGGGCTATCCTTTTGACCCATCCCAGCACCCTTACATTCCACATCCAGCACCGCCAGTTGACGAGGATTAGAGCTTCATGGATTTCTTTTATTTATTATGCAATTCAGTTAGGTTCGGTGAGTGTTCTGATTCCTTAGACTTATATTTGACCCATTGGGACAATGTGTCCCAAGTATGGGGTATTTGGATGTATTACATGACTTATGTGTGTATGGTTTGTATGAATCCCGGATATTATGATCTTGTTCTGCTTTACTTGGCTCTATGTGTTTATTTGTCATTACATGCATACATATAAGTTTTTGTTTGAAAAAAACGTCGAAAACTGGTTTGAAAATTTTTTTATGACCTCAACCAAGACGTTCATGGCCGATTGAGGTTGAACACCTCGGATGACGCCAGAACACCTCGACCGAGATGGCTTTAACTGAAAGGTTTTCGAAACATTTTTGTGCTTCTTCTCTGGATATGACCTCAATGATGATTCTGTTTGCCGATTGGTTTTGAAATCTTTATATGCTCAAACGGTTTTATGATATGTTTAAGTTGCAAAATGCTTTGTTTGAAGTTTTAGCATGTTTAATACTTTGTTTTTATCAAAATTATGTTGGATTTGAAGGTTGACACCACATGATGAGTTCTATCACATTCTTCTTGGGATGATTAAGGAAATTTATTGTCTTCTCTTCTTCTTCTTGACCATGCTTTAACTACTCATATACATATTTGCCTCCCTTTAGCTATCCGGGAATTTGGAAGCAAGTAAAGAAAAGCAAGTGAAGTAAAGTTGAGATGTTGGCTGAAAGCGTTAGAAAGAAACAATTAGGTTTGGGGAAGTCAATCATGATGATGAGTAACCCGGCACCATTCACATAGCCGGGTGTTTGTGTCTTGCCAAAGTCGAATTGAGCGATATTCCTAACAGGTCATGGTATGTGCATCAAGGGTTTGAGGCATCTCGAGAAGTTGATGATTGCTGATCTCCTAGGCTTCGGTTATTGTGCACCTCTGTCCATGCATCCCAAAAAGTAAAGTAAAATAAGCAAAGCTTATTGGTGGAAGATGTTGTGATTCAAAGAAAGTGAAGTAAGATCCTATTCCCACATTCTAGTACCACATCACCCTATATACATCCCATCCTGACACGTTTCTTGAACTCTTTTGGAAGCTCTTGAGACCTTGAGCTTGTTGGTTGACTTGGTGGTTTATATTGGATTATACATGATTGATTTCGATAAATATGATTTATTATGCATTCTATGATTTTATGCAAAGATGAACAGCTTTCTTATATTTATAAAAAGTTATAATCAGGTCTTGATTTTATTTGCCATGAAGCATTCTCTTAGGGTGATCTATGAGTGGAGCGCACCACCAAAATGTTTTGAGATGTTTTTCATTGATCTTTTTTATGACTTATAATCCATTCTATCTTGTATCTAAGATTTGGATCTTGCTTCGGGACAAGCAAGGGACAAGTATGGGGTATTTTGATAGCATGTATTATTGTCTATATTTTGGGAATGGTTTGGACGTTTTATCTTCATAAATTTGCATGTATGGATGTATATTCTTTGATTATATGGTTGTTTTATCTACCTTTGTGGGAATCGAGGTATACACCTAGTTTTGTTGTAATTGTACGTAAAATGGCACGTTTTGGACCAAAAATGAGCTAAGGAAGCTAAGGAGTCATTGGAGCTACATTCTGGAGCATTGAGGAGTTATAAGAAGATCTCAGGAAGCATGGAAATGATTTAGAAGATTGATTTTGGACCAGATTCGAGATGATTTACATTCAGATGAGATTCACCTTGATCAACTACAGTACCACCTCGACCGAGGAGATCTTGAGGAGCGTCTGGACCGAGGGGAACTGATGACGGGACACGAGATCTTTATTTTTGGCTGAGATCTTCTATTTTTGGAAAGTGAATATCACATATTTTTGGCTGGATTCTGGAAGGAAGATAATATTTTTAGGTGATATATTTTGGAATATATGGATATATATTCTAGGAAATTATCTTTATAAGATATTTTATCTTTGGAAGATAATTCTCCTATATAAAAGGTTGGATTTTCTACAATTCAGCCATCCTGAAATATACGGATCACCTATCTTTGGATCAAGGATTTTCTAGAGGATTAGTTGAAGGAAGTTTTGAAGGAAGTTGAAGGAAGTTTTGAAGGTTGAAGTTCAAGGAAGGAAAAAAACAAGTTTGAAGTTGGCTTTGAAGGAGTTTGTAATATCTTCTTAGTTTGGCTTTTGGTTTTGTTGTCTTTTCTGATTTGTGATTGAGGAACGTTGATTGTTTGTTTGTTTGATTCAGTTATTGAGACCTTTGTGATAAGGTTTTCTTGTTTGAATATTGACCTTTTCATATATATTTGATTATTTTTATCATGATGATTGATGGCTAAGTTCTTTATGCTATTCTAGGGTGATTGGCTGAAAGTTGTGGGAAAGAAAATGAAAGAATGATCTTAATCCCAGTGGACCATGAAAGCTCGAGTCTTTACCTTAACCCTAGATCACCTCGGTTAGTCATTGAACATCTCGGCCGGGATGGAATTTAACTGAGCGAGGTGAACCTTACCCGAACCTTATCTGAGTTAAGAGTTTTTGTTTGCCAAATCCTATCCTTGTTATCCCTTTCCTCATTCAACGCAAGCTTAGGATGAGACTTACCCGGTGATTGCTTTGCTTGTTTACCCAAGATCATGAGTGTAGGTAATAAAGGTTTATCTTGTATTGGGGTTTGAGTGTGCCTTCATCCCATCTTTGAGAGTTAGCCTGAGACTTACCCGGTAAAGGTTGATTCTATTCCCTAGGGTGGTGTGTTGGTTTGAGAATATAGTTCCTTTCCTTAGTACCTTGAGACTTACCCGGTAAAAGGAGCTTTGGTTTGGGATAGTGAGTAGTGAGACTTACCCGGTAATCTATTCTCACCTTAGAAACACCTTCCCTTTGCAAACCTCAGCTTTGTCCACGTTATCTTTTGAAATCTTAAGTCGGAACTGATAACAAGATTTATGACTTAGGATTAGGTAATCATTTAGATAGATTTCTCACTCATTCATGCACGTTTTGGCATTGGTTCATGATGTCTTCGCTCAATTCATGCACATTTCTAGAAAAGACGTCTACACTACCTTTTATCGGTTTTGTAGGTATTTCGGTGGTCTTTTGGACATTAACCGATACATTAGAGGGCCAAGCCTCATGATGGTACACATCCAAAGCTTTGGAGGAGCACAATTGGAGCAACAAAGGACACAAAGACCACTATTGGTGCAAGCAATGGATCAACTCATGGCTAGACGATCATAGCATTCTTCTGCTGAAGAAAATCGGACCAACAAGCAGCTAAATCGGCCGATTTATTCCTCTGGGTCGATTTTTAGGCCTTTGACAGCTTAAGCCACGTGTCCCACGATCTCTTGTCCGTCCTTGCTCTTGGTGGAGAATATAAGTGGTCCTGCAGGTGGTTGCTGAGCATCTCTCCTCTCTCACACTCTCATTCACAGCTCACCAATTTTGGGGAAAAGATTGGAGGAGAAGAAAAGCTCCCAAGGATTGAAGGAAGAAGGAGAACATCATCCTAGAGTTTTTGAGTGAGTTTTGAGTGATTGTTGCAATCTTGTATTGAAGAACTATTGCAAAGTTGTTAGGAACGTTTTGAATCTTCATTTGAGAGTTTGTAAATCTTGCTACAACTTAGATTTAGTTGAGATTTATTGATTTTGCTTGCTTATCTTTCATTATCCATCTATGAGAACCATGTATCCTTATATGATGATTTTGGATCTTGATATGCATATTGTTGGCTAGTTTATAGTGATTCTAGAGTGATGGATTGATGGTTATGGCTTGGGTGATGATAGGATGGACGTATATGTTAGTTTAGGATGATTTGTATGCACGAAACCCATTCCAGGAAGAAAAATCGGGCTGTTCATCATGAAGATCGGCCGATTTATATTAAGATCCACCCGATTTATTCTCCTGTTGCTCTTTAAATGATAAATCTGAATGCTAGGGTCCTTGGTTGTTTAAATCCTAGGGTTTATTAAGCCTAATTTAGCTTAGGATCACCTAATGCTATCAACCTAAGTAGGGAAGAGATCTACCCGATGATTTCCGATCTTAGATACCTTAGAAGATGAATTCTAGGTAGTAGTGAGCCTCATAAGCCGCTATTGGATCGAGTGTGCTAGGATTATTGCTTGAGATTTCCCTATTCCGAGACTTACCCGGTAAGGAGAGGGTTACCCCTTAAGTAGTGTCTAGTTTGTGTGGAATTCCTTATTTTAACCCCTTGAGACCTACCCGGTAATAGGAGTTAGATGCGGGACTAGTGAAGTGAGAGACCTACCCGGTAATTGCTTCCATTAGTAGAACACTCTTCCCCAACACCGCAACTTGTCCTTAGAACCCTTAGAACCTTGAGTCCAATGCCATAACCGGAATTCTTGACCTCTAAAATCTACTTTTCTCTCTTGATCATATACTTTGTGCTTTGCGTTACTTGTTTGTTTGCTAGCTTGAGTTGTTAGTTGTTTTATTACCTTGTTTGACTTGTGATCTTTGTTTGATCACCACAAAAACCAACAAAAACATTGTATTTCCCATTTTCTTGTTCCTCATCTTATCTAGTCTAGATTCGCACTATCATTGATCATTGTTTGACTCGATTTCACCTTAGTCTTTGTGTTCGACCTCGGAATACTATCCCTACTACAAACGTCCCGTACACTGCGGGTTTCGCTAGGAGTTAGGATAAATATAACGAGTATAAATTTAAAGCTTATTGCGTATCACACGATCTTAGCGTGACAGGAACCACAACGGGATGCTTTAATCTCTAGAATCCACATTTTCTTTACCTCGTTATTACAACATCTTTGATATCTTTGCTTTGTTGCTTGTTTTTGTTTGACAACCTGATTTACCGATCTTTGTTTCACCATAGTCCCTGTGTTCGACCCTGGAGTATTTTCCGTTATTACAATTGATCCGTACACTGTGGGTTTGCATATTGTTTCAGGCTTATATTTTAGGTTATAAATTTAAAGCTATATCGTTCACCATACACACACGTCTGAGAGCGAACAAGTTTTTGGCGCCGTTGCCGGGACTTGGTCAAGACCAAGTTCAGTTTGAGTTGTCTTTTGGGGCTACTTCCCTTGTTGCTATTGAGTACTTTACTTGAGTGATTTCGCAGGATCTTTCCATCGGTTTATGCGAAGAACTCGTGCTGGAAAGGAAATCGTTCCTTACGATCCCGAACCAGAAAAGACATACAAAAGAAGATTGAAAGAAGCTAAGATGGCCGATCAAGATAATCGCAATCTTGAAGCCGCATTGAAGGAGGCATTGGAACAACGTCGCCTCATTAAAGAAGAATCGCAGCGAGAGAAAGACGAGACTTGTGCAAGAATTGAAGATATTCAAGCTGATATGGCCACTCTACGAGCTCAAATCTTACCTCGATCGGTCCTAGTTGCTCAAATGAGGCAGGATCCAGCCCTAGTTTCACCGGCCGAGATACAACCACCACCTCGGTTTCCGGCTATGGTTGGACCCGAATCAGCAAGTGCAGCGTCCAAGAGTTAATCTAGGAGATCCAGCTAAGCATGATTATGAACTTCGACCTCAAGTTTTAACGATGATTCAACAATGTCAGTTTGGAGGTTTGGAAAGAGAATCTCCACATCAACATTTACAAAATTATGAGATTCTTATGGAGACTTTGAGACCTTGAAGAGTGGAGAACAACAATTACAAGTTAAGGCCATTCTACTTCTCATTGAAAGACAAGGCGCTTGCTTTGTATCAATCTCTTCCGGCTGGAAAAATCAACACATGGGAAGAGATGACTACGGAGTTTCTTACTAAGTTCTTTCCCCGATCGAAAACCGTTGAATTGAGGGGCAAGATCAATGCTTTTACCATGAAAGAAAAAGAAAGTTTGTCCAAGTCATGGGAAAGGTTCAAGGATCTTTTGTTGGATTGCGCTCATCATGGGATTCCAAAGATCGAGTTGCTAGAGATCTACTTCAAGGGTTTGGATGGAGACACTCAATTCAAACTCCAATTACTTTCTGCCGGCACTTACATGGATATGCCGGTAGACGAAGCTTGGAATTCATAAAAAAACAAGCCTTACACATGGAGAAATATTTCCATCAAAGGGTTGAAGATGGAGCAAGGCTAGCTTTCCAGATATGAATCTTACAAATTCAAGTGCTACTCAACTCACTACGCTCAACAATGAATTCAAAGCATTGAAGGAGCTTTTATAAGCTCAAACTAAGAAGGAGCAAGAAGCTGGATATGTGGGAAGAGGAAACTATCAAGGGCCAAACAACAACTACTACAACAACTACAACAACAAACAACAACAAAAACAACAAAAGGAATTTCAACAACAATTGGTGATCAAATCAACAAAATCCCGGTAACCCTTATTCTCATGTAGATGATGCTCTTAACCCTTCTCCTTCTTCTTCTACTCCATTGAGAAGCTACGAGCCGTCATCAAGCTCTTCCCAACCACCCAAAAAGCCGGACGCTGTGCTGGAAGCTATATTGATCAAGCTCAACCCTATGGAAACTTCTATGAACTCGTTTTTGAAGGCACAAAAAGCCTTAGAACAACAAGTTTTCAACAAGGCTAATGAAGCACCAAGAGATCTTGGAAAACTTCCAGGAAGGACATAGAACAACCCAAAAGGGCAAGTCATGGCAATCACAACAAGCAGTGGATTGAAAACTACAGATCCAGAACCTCGTTTGGACCACGATCAGACGAGGAACACCTCGGTCGAGGTGCCAACCGAGATGGAGCCCCAGAAAGCGAAAGAAAAAGTTGGATTATATGTTCCACCACCTGCTTATAAACCTTTACTCCTGTTCCCTCAGTCTAGGGCGCGGGAACATTTAGAGAAGCACTTTGGTAAGTTTCTTGACCTTATGAATAAGCTCCATATTAACATCTCTTTCATTGATGCTAGCCTAGGAATGCCCGCCTATGTGAAGTTTTTAAAAGAGATCTTGTCAAGAAAGAGAAAGCTGGAAGACATTGGAGAACTACGAATGACCTCTAGATCTTCGGAGCTCATTCAAACCATTAAGGAGAAGATGCCACCTAAGTTGAGAGATCCCGGTTCATTTTACATTCCTATCCAAGTTGGGGAAGTGACTTATGATGCGTTATGCAATATAGGAGCTAGTGTGAGCATCATTCCTCTAGCACTTTATGAGAAGATCGGTCTTGGAGATCCCAAGCCCGTAAAGATGACGTTATACATGACGGATCGTTCCATTACCTGCCCCGTTGGTATCTTGGAAGACGTTCCCATCAAGCTAGGTAATTTCTACATACCTATAGACTTTGTTGTGTTGGACATTCCCGCCGATTATCCCATCCCTATCATTCTCGGAAGACCATTTCTAGCAACAACAGGTTGCAACGTTGATTGTAAGAACGCCAAGTTGAAGTTCAACATTGGTGGCGATCATGTGGAGTTTGCATTATTGGCTGGAATGAAAGGAGAGCCTTTGGAAGATGACATCTTCAACATCTATGATGAAGAAGATTCTCGAGAATTGGTGTGCTCTATCCTTATTAAAGATCTTCTTGAAAAAGTTTTAAGTTTTAGTATGATTGAGGAAGGTGTAGATATTTTGTGTGATGTAGATGTGCGAAGCTTGGAAACATTGGAAGCAGATCCAGGAGCTAGAATTGATAAATTGATTCAGGAAAAGAAAAATACATTAGGTTTCGGTTCCAGCTCCAGTACCTCGATCGAGACAATTTCTAAAGCAAGCGAGGTGATCTTATCAGAAGAACACCTCGGTCACCCATCTCGGACCACGACCAAGATTGTGAGCTAGATGAAATCAACTGAGACTCACATCAATCTAGTACTTCGATCTAAATCCTCTTCACTGGAGAAAGAAGGTATAGATCCACCACTTAAAGCACCCCATGTCTTAGAACTTAAACCACTCCCAACTCACTTGAGGTATGCTTTCCTTGGTCCGGATTCTACTTATCCCGTCATTGTTAGTGCTTCTCTTTCTGAAGATGAATTGTCTAAGTTAATGCATGTGCTGAGGAAACATAGAAAAGCTTTGGGTTATACTATTGATGATCTTGTTGGTATTAAGCCTTCTCTTTGTATGCATAACATACTAATGGAAGATGATCATAAGACTTCACGGGAACCTCAAAGACGGTTAAATCCGATTATGAAAGAGGTTATGAAGAAGGAGATTCTTAAGTTGTTGGATGCAGGTATCATATTTCCCATATCGGATAGAAAATGGGTCATTCCGGTACATGTAGTTCCCAAGAAGGGAGGGATGACCGTTGTGACAAACAAGAACAACGAGTTGATTCCTACTAGGACCGTTACGGGATGGAGGATGTGCATTGACTATAGGAAGCTGAATTTGGCCACTCGGAAGGACCATTTCCCTCTTCCATTCATCGACCAAATACTCGAACAGTTAGCACAACACTCCCATTTCTGCTATTTAGATGGTTATAGTGGTTTCTTTCAGATTCCTATCCATCTGGATGATCAAGAGAAAACCACTTTCACTTATCCGTGGGGGACATTCGCTTATCGGAGGATGCCATTCATATTATGTAACACACCTGCCATTTTTTAGCGTTGTATGATGGCTATCTTTTCCGAGTACATTGAGGAGATCATGGAGGTATTCATGGATGACTTTTCGGTATATGGTTCCTCTTTTGATGATTGTTTAGCTAACCTTTCTCTAGTGTTACAATGTTGTGAAGACACTAATCTTGTTTTGAATTGGGAGAAGTATCACTTCATGGTTAGCGAAGGAATTGTTCTAGGATACCTCGTTTCCAACCGAGGTAACAAGGTCAATCGAGCTAAGATCGATACTATAGAGAAACTTCCTCCCTCTTGTTGTATTAAGGGTGTGCAGAGTTTTCTTGGGCATGCAGGTTTCTACAGGAGGTTCATCAAGGATTTCTCTAAAATCTCTAAACCGCTTACTAATATTTTGAATAAGGATGTTGTCTTTGAGTTTTCGTTGGAATGCCTTGATGCTTTTTACATGATAAAGAAGCGTTGACTACCACTCCCATCATTCAACCTCCGATTGGACCTTTCCATTTGACATCATGTGTGATGCTAGTGATGTGGGCGTAGGAGCGGTACTTGGAAAAAAGAAGGATGGCCGGACCAACGCCATTTACTATGCTAGAAAGACGCTAGACGAAGCTCAACTAAACGACGCCGCCACCGAGAAGGAACTATTGGCAGTTTTTTATGCATTCGAGAAGTTTCGCTCTTACTTAGTGGGAGCGAAAGTTATTATTTACATTGACCATGCAGCTATTCGATACTTGCTAGCTAAGAAAGATGCAAAGTCGCGCCTTATTCGTTGGATTCTCTTGCTTTAGGAGTTTGACCTAGCGATTCGCGATAAGAAGGGATCCGAGAATTCCGTGGCGGACCACCTCAGCCGGCTACCACCTATCACACTCGAGAAGGATGGCCTACCCATTGATTACTCGTTTCCCGATGAGCACTTGCACTTTATGGAGCATTGGATGGAACCCTTTGTTTCTCCCCATAGTACAATTGAAGTATGGGGTGAGGACACCCTATACCTTGTTTGAGGATGGCATACGGTCCAGCTAGCGACCTTAAACCAAACGCTTCTTGGGAGGCAACCCAAGGTATTGCTTTCTTTTCCCTTTTCTAGCTTAGTATAGATAGTTTGCTTCATGTTTTTGCGTCCTCCTAGACAGGAATCAAGTACTCTGTAAGAAGAAATTACAACTCAGGAGCTACATGGAAGGACATAAGTTCGAGAAATTGAGAAGATGGAGTTTGACTGAGGCACATCTCGGTTGCCGTTAGAGCACCTCAACCGAAGTGTTCTCCGTCAACCGAGATGCTTAGGTCTGACACCCACTCTAACACCTCGGTCCGCTCAGGAACATCTCGACCGAGGTGTAATCAAATCCAACGAGGGTATAAAAGGGGATCGACGCTTTCTCTCTCCTTTTCCCTTTGTTCACACTCCCCGACCGCAATAGCCTCTCTTCTAAAATTCTCTATTCTCGATCTTTTTCAACAATTTTTGGCTCCAAATTGTTAGAAGAAGCAAGAGATTCACTTCCCAAGCAACAAACAGCACAAAGAACACCTCAAATTTCCAGATTTAAGGTAGTTCGCCTCAGTCGACTTGACTGTGTCTCGGCCGAGGTGTTCTTGACCCGACCGAGGTGACTTTCAGCCATGAGCAGTTCAAGAATATCATATCACCAATTGGCCTTAAGGGATAGGCCCAACAGTTCACACCACTCCTCTCCTTCTTCTACATCACAGTCCACCATCCCGGTGATCCACGAAAGATACCGGCGGGATTTTGATCGGATTTGTGGGCGCCCCATCATTGCCCCACGGATCGTTCACGTTGATGACTTCGAGTGCCTTCACGTGGTGGAGGACTTGAAGAAGATGATCTCGATGGTTGGCCTCGAGGACTTTATGGCCATCAGAGCACCGGCTTATCTAGAGCCGACTTTTGAGTTTTTGAGTTCAGTCACCTATATACTAGAGCGTAGAGGAATCAAGTACAGGTTGATGAACAAGTACTATGAAGTGCCTCTTGATCAGTTTGGGGAGATCTTTGCCTTCCCGACCCCTACAGGGACAGATTTTCCTTCTAGAGCACTGGATCAAAGTTTCTAGGGCGAGATAGCCCATGTTACTTATTATCATGACAGATGGAAGCCCGGCGATTCCCGGGAGCGGATTATCTTTCACCTTTCTTTCCGCTTAGCTAACAGGATTTTCAACGAGATGCTTCTGGCGTGTATTGAAATGCCCCAGAAGGTCAAACAGGGTGAGCTGCTGAGTTTGTTTTGCATGGTCACAGAGGGAGTTCCGGATTTTTTTGCCATGCTGGGAGATGATCATCACAAGATAAAGGGGAACTCGAAGGACGATATCTATTGTGGTGGGCTGGTGATCGACAACGCCACTTCTATTGGTCTTGACTTATCTGGGTATACAGTGGTCGCGGCTCCGAAGCCGCTGGGATTACAAGAGATGATTACGCGGCGCATTCTCGTTCCCTGTGGTCTTGGCACACCTTATGCTGTCATGCCATGGGAAACGAAGTTTCCTCAGGGCATTCTCTGGTCTTCCCAGTTCTCTGTCTATGATCCTCAGTACTAGTCGGTTGCATGGTTCCCGTACATGCAGGATGCTGCTGCTATAGAGGAAGTTGATGTTGGCTATGGAGGAGACGTTGCTATGGACACCGGTACTGATACTGGCGGGCCCAGTATTCCCACCGTTGACCTTGACGAAGTGGCCACGGAGGATGAGAGAGACGCACCTACACCTCTAGCCCACATGCCACCACCGCCTCAGCGGCGATCCCGCCGCCGTAAAGATCCCAAGGCACATCAGTGGATCGATGATCTTACATAGCAGATGACAGAGTCTTACGCCGCCATGACAATTGATATCACCCAGCGCTTCGATGCTCAGCGCAGATCCATTGAGGGATGGACGCACCGGATGGAGGAGAGCCAACACTTCACACGACGGATGATGGAGGTGCAGTTTCAGCAGGTCATAGGCTACCCGTTCGATCTATGAGAGCTTCATAGATTTATTTTCTATTTATTATGCAGTTCTGCTATGCCCGGTGAGTACTGTGTTCTTATGACTTATATTTGACCCATTGGGACAATGTGTCCCAAGTAATGGGTATTGATGTATTGCTTGTCTATGTTTTGTATGACTCTTGGATATTATCGTATATTTTTCTCTATATGTTTATCTGTCATTACATGCATACATATAGGTTTCCGTTTGAGAAAAATGTCAAAAACCAGTTTGAAAATTTTTTTAGCTCGACCGAGACATTCCTGACCAAACAAGGTCGTGAAAACCGGGGCACATCTCGGTTGAACACCTCGGACACCATCAAAACACCTCGACCGAGATGGGTTTTTAACTGAAAGATTTTCGAAACGTCTTGTGCTTCTTTTCTAGAAATGACCTCGATGAAGATATTTGCTTGCAGATTGGCTTTGAAATTTTTATATGCTCGAAAGGTTTTATGATATGTTTAAGTTGCTAAATGCTTTGTTTGAAATTCTAGTATGTTTAATACTTTGTTTTTATCAAAATTATGTTGAATTTGAAGGGTTGACACCACATTAAGAGTTCTCTCGCATTCTTCTTGGGATGATTATGGCACTTCATTCTCTTCTTCTTCTTCTTCTTCTTGACCATGTTTTAGCCCCTCATATACATATTTGCCTCCCTTTACGTATCCGGAAATTTGGATGCAGTCGATGAAAAGCGTGGGAAGTAAAGTTGAGATCTTGGCTGAAAGTGTTAGAAAGAAACAAATTAGGTTTGGGGACGTTGATCTTGATGATGAGTAACTCGGCATCATTCACATAGTCGGGTGTTTGTGTCTTGCCAAAGTCGGATTGATCGATAGTCCTAACGGGTCATGGTATGTGCATCAAGGGTTTGAGGCATCTCGAGAAATTGATGATTGCTGATCTCCTAGGCTTCGGTTATTGTGCACCTATGTCCCTGCTCCAAAAAAGTAAAAAAAAAGTGAAAATAAGCGAAGCTTATTGGTGGAAGATGTTGTGATTCAAAGAAAGTGAAGAAAGATCCTATTCCCGGATTCTAGCATCATATTACCATATATACATCCGACCCTAACACGTTTCTTAACCTCTTTTGGAAGCCCTTAACACCTCGAGTATGTTGATTGACTTGGTGGTTTAAATTGGATTATACATAATTGATTTCGATATATATGATTTGTTATGCATTCTATGATTTTATGCAAAGATGAACAACTTTCTTATATTTATAAAATGTTTTGACCATGTCTTGATTTTATTTGCCATGAAGCATTCTCTTAGGGTGATCTATGAATGGAGCGCACCACCAAAAGGTTTTGAAATCTTTTTCATTGATCTTTATGATGACATATAATCCATTCTATCTTGTATCTAAGATTTAGATCTTGCTTGGGGACAAGCAAGGGACAAGTATGGGGTATTTTGATAGCATGTATTATAGTCTATGTTTTGGGATTGGTTTAGACGTTTTATCTTCATAAATCTGCATGTATGGATGTATATTCTTTGAACATTATGTTGTTTTGTTTACCTTTGGAAGAATCGAGGTCTACACCTAGTTTCCTTGTGATTCTAGGGAAAATATCACATTTTGGAACAATATGGAGCTAAGGAAGCTAAGGAGTCATTGGAGCTACATTATGGAGCATTGAAGAGCTACAAGAAAGGCCTGGGAACCATGGAAACTGGACAGAAGATTGAATTTGAACCAAATTAGAGAGATTTACACGCAGTTGAGACACACCTCGGATGGCAACAGTGTCACCTCGACGGAGGTGATCTATGTAATTTGACTCGAGCGAGATGATCTTTGTGATAGGCTCGACCAAGGTGATCTTCAGGATGTGCTGGACCGAGGCGAATAATGTATAGCCATGAGATCTTTTATTATTGGCTGAGATCTTCTATTTTTGGCAAGTGATTTTCCTATATTTTAGGATGGATTTTCTGGATGGAAGCATGTCTTTTTGGCTAATTTATTTGGAAGATTCGAAGATACTCTAAGGAAGGAAGTTGTCTTTGAAGCTATTTTATTTTAGGAAGGTGATTCTCCTATATAAAGAGGTTTATTTTCTGAATATTGGATATCTCCATATCCCGGGAGATGATCAATCAAGTCGGAATTAGAGAAGTTAGAGAGGTTGGAAGATCCAATGAAGGAAGTTGGCTTTTGAAAGAAGGTTGAAGGCTTGAAGGAAGTTGTAAGATTTTCTTAGTTCATTTTGATTTGTTGTCTTTCTGGTTGTGATTGAGGAACGCAATTTGTTTCTTTGATTGTTTGATTTAGTTATTGAGACCTTTGTGTTAAGGTTTTCTTGTTTGAATATTGATTCCTTTCTTATATATTTGATTATTGTTGTCATGATGATTGTTGGCTAAGTTCTTTATGCGATTCTAGGGTGATTGGCTGAAGGTTGTGGGAAAGAAGATGAAAGAATGAGCCTTTACCTCAGAGGACCCTGAAAGATCGAGCCTTTACCTTAACCGACAAACATCTCAATCAGTCGTGGAACATCTCGACCGAGATGGTACATGAACTAAGCGAAGCGAGACATTTCATGATCCTTATCTGAGTTGAGGTTTCAGTTTGCCAAATCCTATCCTTGTTATACCTTTCCTGGTTTAACGCAAACCTAGGATGAGACTTACTCGGTGATTCCTTTGTTTGTATACCCAAGATCATGAGTGTAGGTGATAGGTGATGGAATCACTATCATTTAGGATAGTTTTTAGAGTCTTTTTATTGCATTAGTGTCGGTTTATGCTACTAACTCCTTGGTCCAGAAGAAGAAGACTAAAAGAAGATAAAGAAGGAGTTATAATCACTTAGGAGTGAAGGTCGTTCACTAAGCAAAGCTTTTGTTGCTTCACCGCCCCCGCGGAGCCTTGTCACCGCCCCTACGGGTGATACCACATTCCGGAGCGCCTCCTGCGCCTTCACCGGCGCCAGCCACGAAGACTGTTACCGCACCTGTGTCAACCCCTGGCGCCCCTGCGGTGACTTGCCCTGAAGAAGCGAAGACCAGCACCCCTGCGCTTCTGCGTGCGCCTGAACCTAGGAGCTGGAAGATGAAGAGTTTGTGTCACCGCCCCTGCGTCAACACTGGGACGCCTCGGCGGCTTGGCATCAGAAACGACAGGAAGTTGAAGAGTCAGACGTTTGAAGAGCATTAAAGATCCGCCCCTGCGGAATTGCCTAGCCGCCCCTGCGGCCATGAAGAAGATCAAGTGTTTTTGCCTCCACCGCCCCTGCGGTTCAACGACAGAAGCTTTACTCCGGCTGTTTACACCACCTTTATGGCATTAAAGGTGGTTGTTTTGGGCCGGCCATTTACTCCTATTTAGTGTCAATTGTAGTATAAATAGACTTAGGTTTGATACACTTAGGATCCAATTTTAGAATTCACTTTTCCATTAAAACTTTCTTGCTACCTTTGTAAAGAGTTGCTAACTCCCTTGCTACATTGGGTTGGTTTGAAGCTGCATTGTTACCTTGGTTGTAAGTTCTTTCTAATATAAGTTTTCATTCAGTAATTCTTTGTGTTTCCTTGATCTCCATTGTCTAATTGCATGTTTTACTATTACTTGAGATTGATCACCTTAGGTCCTAAAGTGCATGCAAAGAACTAGGATTAATAGATTCCGGGTTCGGGTCTTAAATCTAGTAGTAAGCTTTAAGTAATAACGGGTTGTCATTGCTTAAAGAAAAGGAACACAAATATAAAGATAAGTTTAACGGTTTTAATCTTTTCTTTATATCCCTTAGTCTTTATTTGAAAGCTAACTTGTTAATTGTTCTTGTAGGTTTACGGAACACTAACTTGTTAAGTTGTGTTAATGGCGGTTGGCTCAACACATATATATGATCGAGACGGGAGATTACTTGAAAACTTGTAAAAGGAACTCACCAAAGTAGCAATCGCATGCTTAGAATCAACCTAGTGTAGATTCACCCATCATTGTCTTACTTGTTGCGTTATTTCGTTTTCATAAGTTTTGTGTGCATCAATTCAACCAACCCCCCCCCCTTTTGTCACTTGTTTCCATAATCAATAATTACATTTAATAGAAATACCAAAATCTCTTGGGTTCGACCCTTACTTAACCACTATACTCATTTTAGTGCTAAGTCGGGATTATATTTTGATAAGATAAAACGACCTCTAGACCAGAGTCTTGTCAAATTTTGGCGCCATTGCCGGGGAGTTTAGTATTTTTATTCTATTGTTATTATTGATTATTGGTTTGAACCATTTTTATGGTTCAAACCCATGCTACTAACTCCGGCTTTGCTTCTTTTGATCCAGAAATTGAGAGGACGCACATCCGGCAACGAAGACAACAACAACTACACCAAGAAATGGTTGATCGCACTCTTCGTCAACTCACTCAGCCCACTTTGGCTCAAAACCCTCCTGTGGTTACTATACCGGCATTTGGGGAAGGAATCAACTTTGAGCTCAAGCCGGGTCTCATTCACTTGCTTCCATCTTTCCATGGGCTAAGTGGTGAAGACCCCATCAAACACCTTGGAAAGTTCCATACCGTGTGTATGAGCATGAAGCCGGCCAATATTACCGAAGAGCAAATCAAGATGAGGGCATTCGGTTTCACACTCAAGGATTCAGCGGATGATTGGTATTACCACCTTCCATTCGCGAGTATCGACACTTGGGAGAACCTCCACAAGGCATTTTTGGAGAAATACTTTCCAGCCAAGAAGGCGAATAGCTTGAAGAAAGCTATAAGCAACATCGAGCAAGAGGCGGACGAAACTCTCTACGAGTACTTCGAAAGATTCGCACGCCTCCGATCCAGCTGTCCTTTCCACGGATATTCGACTCAAGATCTAGTCTTGTACTTGTACAATGGCTTGCTAGACAATGAAAGGAGGATCGTCGATGCGGCTTGTGGAGGTAACATTCTTAACTCTACCCCTGACCTTGCTTTTGAAAAAATACAGGAACTAGCTGATGGGACCCGGAACTTTGGAAGGACTCCTTCCAAGAGAGGTGTTCATGATGTGAATTCCGGGAAGAGTGAGATCTCCACTGAGCTCGTGGAGCTGAAGGAAATGGTGAAGAGACTAACACATATGGGAACCCCACAGCAGCTGAAGACATGTGGAGTGTGTGCTAACCCATACCATCCAACGGACATGTGTCCCCAAGTCTAGGATGATGATGCTGAGGTGAACGCAATGAGCTATGGACATCCACAGCAGCAAAGGCCTAGGAACGATCCCTATGCACAGAATTTCATGCCAAACTGGCGTGATCAACAAAACTTTCATTAGAGGGATCAACAAAACCAACAACAACAGCCCCGACAAGGTAAGTATCAAACAACGAAAGATATGTTGCAGGTTTTGACTAAACACTTTGCTACTCATGTTCAAACAACAGAATCCAGCATCATGAACCTTGAAAAATAGGTTGGCCAAACTGTGGAAGCCATTACAAGGATTGAAACTAGGTCCTCCGGAGGATTACCTTCACAGACGGTTATAAACCCCAAGGTGATGCTGGAGGAGGCTCAATCATAGAGGTAGAGTCCTTGCGTCGAGCCAACAACGTAAAACAAAGGCGCTGCTCGGAAGGCAACCCGAGGGAATAAGAAGAGGAGCCTCTGTCAAGAAAATCGCCCATGCGACTCAGTACCCCCGCCCCCGTGGTGACACCCATGGCCAGTGCCGCCCCCGGCGTTGGGCCAGCGTCTGCAACATACTAGTCACCGCCCCCGCGGTGACTCCCCACACTCCTGCGACGGCCATCCTTGCCACACATCCTCAGCGCCGCCCCCGGCGCTGAGTCTGCGTGCCTCCTCTTCCTTGTCACCGCCCCTACGGCGGCAAGCCCCCGCCCCTGCGGGTTTACCCAGAAAAGAAAAAAAATAGAAATCACAAAACATTTCCTTACACCTACCCCACCCACCCACACTCTCTCTCCTCACCAACCACAACCACATCTCCCTCGCACCTTCCCTCTCTCAAGTTGAAATGCCCCCTGCGCCCTCAACAAACCCTCAGAAGCCACCATCTACAACCGCTCCTACGCCACCTCCGACGATCGGCAAACACCCCTGCGATGCCCCTGCGCTTCTTCAGCCGCCCCAGCGGAAAACACAACAGAGGGTTCGTCTTTCTTTCTAGTTTTGGTAAGTTGCTAATTCTTTTGCCTAATCAACTGCAAGGATGGAACCACAACGAAAGTACAAGATGTCAGAAGCTGAGAAGGAGAGGTATAGGATCGTACAGGATCGGCTTGTGTACGCAACTCGGTTTTTGCACGTTTCTACCTTGGAGAAGTTAGGCATGCTAGAGAGCATGCAGTCCTTTTTGGCCAATGCTGGGCTTGGAGACTTCCTACGGAATAGTGCTCCAACGTATCTCGAGCTCAGCAGACAGTTCATAGCCTCCTTCACCATGGAGAAGGAGGATCACGTGTGTATTGGGCTCACCTTCAAGTTCAACAAGGTGAAATACACACTAGAATACCACCAGCTATAGGAGGCTTTCGGGGTGACTCTCAACCCCTCCGAGAACTGGTGGGAGCTAGTCCTGATCCCGGACCTGTGTGAGTTTTGGCAGACAGCTACCGGGTCAGAGTTCCATGCAGGGGGTGAGTACTCCAACAAACTCACTCACCCTTGCTTGAGGCTCCTCTCCAAGATCCTCATGAGTGTCTTCTGTGGACACAAAGAGGAGAACAAGGTCGCCCTCAAGGACCTCCCACTACTATACTCCTGTCTTCCGATGAGCGAGAAGGTGATGGATTGGCCGTCCCTCTTCCTTGCCGCTTTGAAGCGGATTAGGAAGAACGAGCCGAGGGACATTGTCGGCGGTGGGGTGATCTCCTTGATCGCCTCACAGGTTATGGATCTTTCCAGCCTAGAGGATGGGCTGGAGGCTCCTCTCTACACAAAGGGGATGTTGAGGAGGTGCAAGCTACTCCAACGGGACGGGGAGAACCTATTTTGGATCTCCCTTGTAGATGGGAGCCACCTCACTTACCTCCCTCGGCCTTTACCATTCGAGGATGAGCTCTCCGAGCTCTACATCCCAGCAGATCCCTTCGTACCGAGGAGGCCGCTAGTGGTCATTGTGGAGAGGCATGTTGCGAGCTCTAGCCGGGCCCACCATGAGGAGCACATGCCCATCCCCGACGACGAGGAGATGCCTACTGCACCACCGGAGGAGGATCCGGCTCTTGCGAGCCTACAGGCTCAGATGGCGGCCATGACCACCCAGCATCAGGCATGGCAGACCGAGTACCAGCGGACCATGTTGGAGCAACAGCAGAGCTGGCAAACGAGTTTTGCCACCTCCATGACCTCCCACTTCGACCAGAGGCAGGAGGCTTGGCATACGGCCCAACAGCAGCAGTTGGAGGCTCAGTAGTTGGCTTGGCAGGCCAGCTTTGAGACCTCTTTTGGCCGTCGGATGGAGGCGCAGCAGACCCGCATCAATGACATCTACCGCCGGCAGGAGCACTTCTTCAGCCACTTCCCGTACCCACCAGAGGAGGGTCCGGATGGTCCAGTAGGACCATCCCACTAGTGGTATCATTCTCTTTCCCTTTCCAACATTTATCTTTGCTTCATTTCCACTTTGAGGGCAAAGTGTACTTCAAGTATGGGGGAGGGACATATCATTACATGTATAGCTGTTTTGTTTTGTTTAGAGTTGTTTTGCATTAAGTCTTTTGTAGTTTGAAATTCAGTTTGAAATTAAGAGAAAAAAAAAGATTGAAAAAGCCAAAGAAAATGAAAAAAGGCATGAAAAATCCTTGGATAAACCGAAAACCCGAAAGGGCGGTTTAGGCAAAAAGAAGGTAGTCCGATCAACCTTAGGTTGGTGCAAAATTGGACTTGAGGGATGTGAGTTCAAAGTGACATCATCAAAGAAAAGAAGAAGAGTGGCAAGGTGAAAACCCAAAAGGGCACCTTGGCAAAATGAGCGGCACCGAGTGTAGGTTCCCTTTCCGGCGTTTGGCGACATAAGGAGGGGAGTCATAAGGAGGTTGTCCGGATAGGTCACACTTGGAGCAATAAGGATGGTAGTTTCTCACTTTTTTCTCACATTTTCTCTCTTTTCCTTCTTTCTTTCTTGGCTTTTCTTTTGTTTTTATTGTCTTTTCTGCTTGCCCATGCTTCTTGAGGCCTTTGAGTCTAGTTTGCTGGCATATGTTTTACTCGGGACGAGTAAAAGGTCTAAGTATGGAGGATTTTGATAGGTGATGGAATCACTATCATTTAGGATAGTTTTTAGAGTCTTTTTATTGCATTAGTGTCGGTTTATGCTACTAACTTCTTGGTCCAGAAGAAGAAGACTAAAAGAAGATAAAGAAGGAGTTATAAGTACTTAGGAGTGAAGGTCGTTCACGAAGCAAAGCTTCTGTTGCTTCAACGCCCCCGCGGAGCCTTGTCACCGCCCCTGCGGGTGACATCACACGCCGGAGCGCCCCTTGTGCCTTCGCCAGCGCCAGCCACGAAGACTGTCACCGCACTTGCGTCAACCCCTGGCACCCCTGCGGTGACTTGCCCTGAAGAAGCGAAGACCAGCGCCCCTGCGCCTTCCCCTACGCCTCTGCATGTGCCTCAACATGGGAGCTGGAAGATGAAGAGTTTGTGTCACCACCCCTGCGTCGATATTGGGACGCCCCGGCGGCTTGGCATCAAAAATGACAGGAAGTTGAAGAGTCAAACATTTGAAGAGCATTAAAGATCTGCCCCTGCGGAATTGCCTAGCCGCCCCTGCGGCCATGAACAAGATCAAGCGTTTTTGCCTCCACCACCCCTGCGGAGCTGAAGGCCGCCCCTGCGGTTCAACGACAGAAGCTTTACTCCGGTTGTTTACACCACCTTTATGGCATTAAAGGTGGTTGTTTTGGGCCGGCCATTTACTCCTATTTAGTGCCAATTGTAGTATAAATAGACTTAGGTTTGATACACTTAGGATCCAATTTTAGAATTCACTTTTCCATTAAAAATTTCTTGCTACCTTTGTAATGAGTTGCTAACTCCCTTGCTACATTGGGATGGTTTGAAGCTGCATTGTTACCTTGGTTGTAAGTTCTTTCTAATATAAGTTTTCATTCAGTAATTCTTTGTGTTTCCTTGATCTCCATTGTCTAATTGCATGTTTTACTATTACTTGAGATTGATCACCTTAGGTCCTAAAGTGCATGCAAAGAACTAGGATTAATAGATTCTGGGTTTGGGTCTTTAATCTAGTAGTAAACTTTAAGTAATAATGGGTTGTAATTGCTTAAAGAAAAGGAACACAAATATAAAGATAAGTTTAACGGTTTTAATCTTTTTTTTATATCCCTTGGTCTTTGTTTGAAAGCTAACTTGTTAATTGTTCTTGTAGGTTTACGGAACACTAACCTGTTAAGTTGTGTTGATGCCGGTTGGCTCAACACATATATATGATCGAGATGGGAGATTACTTGAAAACTTGTAAAAGGAAATCACCAAAGTAGCAATCGCATGTTTAGAATCAACCTAGTGTAGATTCACCCATCATTGTCTTACTTGTTGCGTTATTTCATTTTCATAAGTTTTGTGTGCATCAATTCAACCACCCCCCCCCCCTCTTTGTCACTTGTTTCTATAATCAATAATCATATTTAATAGAAATATCAAACTCTCTTGGGTTCGACCCTTACTTAACCACTATACTCATTTTAGTGCTAAGTCGGGATTATATTTTGATAAGATAAAACGACCTCTAGACCAGAGTCTTGTCAGTAGGTAATAAAGGTTTATCCTTTATTGGGGTTTGAGTGTGCCTTCATCCTATCTTTGAGAGTTAGCCTGAGACTTACCCGGTACAGGTTGATTCTATCCCCTTGGGTGTTGTGTTGGTTCGAGATTATAGTTCCTTTCCTTAGTACCTTGAGACTTACCTAGTGAGAGGATCTTTGGTCTAGGATAAACAAAAGCTTCTTGTTGCGTCACTCCTTGTATCGGGATCACGTCTACTCACACTTCCTTCTTCTTGGTGTTTCTTAGTCTTGTCGTTATAATGGAAACCGGCCAACTCCACGTGAATCCCTACCATGTTCTTCGTTTCATAACTCTTGTAATGTTGACCCTTCACTTACTAGTACCTTATAAGCTTAACTTACGGTATCTTAAATCTTTCGCACATGGTTCGATCACTTTTCTCATCTTAACTCCAAAGCTTAGGAGCGTCTAAGGAAAGCTTCACTTCTCGTAATCGAACACCGCCTTTAACCTTGTTAGACTGCCCCCACTCCTCCTCGATTCACATCTTTAGTTGTTCACGCGTCTTCTTTTAGAACTTAAGTCCATTATAATGTTGCTCCCTTTACTTGTATTGTTACCATCTCGATTTCTCTTGAGTTTTCTCGAGTATTCCTTCCACTTGTTTGTCCTTCGTTTATGTCATCTCTAATCCTCCTCTTCGACATCCTTTTAAAGGAATCCAAGAAACGCTATGGTGTTCGTTAGCACGAAATGTTCAACTCGATACTTGAGCGTACTCATCACGTATGAACGCTACCCCAAGCCAACAACATCGTCTTAAAGATGATGATGTCATACAATCACCCTTTTCTATTAGGTCCTAAATCCATATGCTACTATATATAATAAGAATCTGTATATAAGACTATATAAGTCCTATGTCCATATTATTACTCATAGTACACATCCGTCCATCCATTACAACAATACAAGGTCCAAACATGTACTATAGTCCACATATATAACTATACATATAAATCACGTCCATCATACAATTAAAATTCACATATACTATACATACACACACACACACACACACACACATATATATATATATATGTATATCAAAATCCAATAAACTAAGCTGTCAAGATCCGCGGAAGGAGTGGTGGTCCGTACATTCTACTCCGACTGACTATGGTCGTGATTTTGAAAACAAAAAATCATTTTAAACTTAGAACCCTTGAGGGTTCTATTTCCCTCCATTCGGCCTTTAGAAGATTCTGAGTGTCATTGTTGTCAACCTAGGACTCTGATACCACTTTTATGTAACACCCCGAATCCGCGGGACTCGGGATGCCACGGGTTGGGACCTCACAATAGGTCCCGACCTTTAGCTTAAAAAGAATTTCACCGGATCTTGCAACAAGGCACAAATAAAGGTCAAAACCGAAATTCATTTTTATGCAATGTAATGAAAACCCGAAAGCATACAAACAAGGACTTCAGCCGAGATACAAAATCAAAGACCAAATGCCATACACACGGCATACAAACACAATAAACAAAGAACAAAACACAACCCGAGTCCAACCAAAACTCACTCCTAAAATGTACGGAACCCCGGCTGCTCACTCTTCCGGATCCCTCGGCCGCATTCCTAACCTATAAGGCAATCTACAACAATCGGTATAAAACTGTGAGCTAGTATATGAAGCATTAGAATCAATGGAAAAGGCACATACACAAGTAATCTCATCACAAGCATACATCATACATAAAAGCACACCAACCCGGTTTATTATCTTTGTTATTATTAGGTCGTATCCCGTTCTAATTTAACTTAGGTTTGTGACACGAGACCACCGTGGTCCCGCCTCGGTCCCTACTTACCGGTGTGGAATGGTACAGATGCATCCGACCATCTAACCAGCACGGGTTAGTCGCCAAAAACCTTCTAGCTCTCACGGGAGCTAGACAAGTTGTCACCGCCCGTTATCATACACTTAGGCTAAATAATATATAAAGGTCGGTAATCCTATTTCCGGTTTAGTTGTTATAACATAAACAATAAACACACACCACCAAACACACATCAATGATAATACAAGGAATATGAGCTAAGTAAGTCCGGAGACTTACCTTGTCCCAAAGATAAACCCGATAACCACCGCTCTCAACTTCCCGTAGGAAGGCACTCAACGCCTAGTCAAAACAAGGCACACGATCAACATCTCTCTCACATGCTAGAAGTCCTTAGACTTCTAGTATCAATGATCTCGCAAGATCATAAACTATAACATAGGGACATCTACCCTCCAAAGGATCTCGCAAGATCGTAACTCATAACAACATATTAGGATAAGCCAAACATAAACTCCAAAATCCCACAAGATCATACAAAAACCTCGAGCCTCAAAACACTCACAAGATCAACCATATAACTTAAATCCTTATAACAACCTCACAAGATAATCAAGCACCTCAAGTTTTAGCACAATCAAACCTCAAAACACACCTAAAGGTCCATACCACTACTTGGTATTCACTCTAAGTTATGCTAGATCCAACCTAACATGACACTACCATAAAACATAACTAGATCGAGGAAGGAGGTACTCAAACGAGGTCAAAGATGGAAGTCAATCAACGGGTATCGACTTGGACTCGTTAGGTCTTTATCGGGGCGCTTCCGGTCCTAACACCAAAGTTAAACAAATTTAGCTTATACGCTAAATTTGAACGGAATATATAACTTATATAAAATCTAAGGTAAAACCCGTTTTCAAAACCAAGATTAAAAACCGCTAAAATACTTTCCGGAACAAATTATACAATTATATACACATGGGTCATATTATATAACAAATATAAACTATAAGAATAAAATCCGTTATAAAACTGTGGTTGAAAGTCCGTAAAAATATTTTTCGGGCAATTCATACAATTTCATAAATGTGGGTCGTAATCTGCAATTAATATTTCTGGGCCAAATCAGTAATTAACTCTGCAGGGGTAACTTTGCAAAAATCCAAAATTAGGGCCATAAACTGAAAATGAGAAACTGGGTAAATATTGTAATTACATATAACTTAAGGGGCCCGATTAAATATAACCCTAAAAGGGGTTTTCATCAATCTCAGAACGCAGCAGCATGGGAAGGGGAAAGAAAAGCGGCGGCAGGGGCAGGGGAACACTAACAACACCTGCAAGGCTCCGGTAAGGTCCTCGATGCACTGGGGTGGCAACAACAAGGAAAGGGGGCTTCTTTACTCCGGCGACAGTGGCAGCAACCCAGCAGACAAGGGACGATAGGCAGGGAAAAGGAGGCGGCATGGCTGACGTAGAGAGTTGGCTAGGGGGAACAACCGGCGGCAAGGGCTGCGCTGGAAAGGCAGGGCATCTGGGATTCGTCTGGAGACGGGGAAAGGCCCCATAGGGCTTTGACGGCGAGGGTTGTCCCATTGGGATTTTCCGGTGGTTGCAGAGGCTTCGTCTGGCGTCGGTAAGGAAGGAAGAGAGGGAAGGGATCGCTAATGCGCTCTACAGAGGCCTGGAGGTCGTCGGTTGCAGCTCCGGTGTGGCAATCAACGGAGAATGAGGAAGCTAAGGCGCGAGGCTCCGGCGGTGTGAAGAGGGGTTGCAGAGGGTTTCCAAGGTGAGAGATAGGATGGACAGAGGAGACTAGGGGATGAGATGAGCTGCTTGCTGAGGTCTGGCCAAGTTTAGCGTGAGTGAGAGAAGAGATGAGGGGAGATGGAGTATGAAGAGGGAGAGAGAGCTGCTTGTCACTAGGCTTGCACAGAGGGGAAAGCAAAAGTAGGGGTCCCGGGGATGTTGCGTGATAGAAGCAAGAGAGCAGAGGTAGGCGCTAGGTGGGCGGCACCATCTGCCCAAAATCACGGAGGTGGAAAAATAAAATGAAAAAAATAATCTAACTCGATCGATATATTCGGAAAGGGATTTTTGGGTCGAAAACTTTTTCGGATTTTTCCAAAAATATTAGAACAGCAACATGATATGTAAATAAACTCGCAAAAAATATACATCGCGATATAGAAGCCATTCTCGTAAACTATTTACGAGATTAAAACAATAATTTATATATACGGGTAATAATACGTATCGTTATTTATATACTCGTAAATCTTAATTTAGGTAAAATATCGATAAAAGTAGAAAAATAAATATCGTAAACGCGCCTTATAAAATGGGGCGTTACATTTACGACCACCTTCACCGCGACCACCTTATCCACCCATTATAAAAGTACAAGCTAGTAAGATGGAAGAGGAAGTAGAGGAAAATATGCACATCTTGAAAAACTATTTGATCAAGTTAGAAGTCATAGAACGAAGCATGAGGATAATGATGCACACTCATTCGGAAAGAGACCCAAGCCAGCAATGCCTATTATGTACATGGCCATGCATGCATACAATCCGATCCATGCTTAAACGTGAATGAAGAACTCGGCCCAAGTGGCTGAATTTTTTGCATATGTTATATTTTTAGCCCAAAAGACATCTTCCAATTATGAAAATTTTCAACCCATATTTGTTTACTATATATATAATCCCCATTTTTTAGAAGAAACAACTGTTTACAAGAATTTTAGCATAAGTCACCTTTAATATTCATCCGTTTGTAATAAACCACCCTATACTAGTTAAAATTATATCAAATAATTTAAAATTGAAGCATAGACGAAGTAACTTTCCATTATAAATATAAATATCGTATTGATTTCAAAAGTTTGGTTAAGTATTACAATTTTAATAGAAAAATAATTAAAAAGTAATATAAATTACTATCCATGTATAAAAAATAATCCAAATTTAAAAATTATAAACTCGTACACAAGTTATAGTCTAATAAATCAACGGTGAGGTACAGAAAAAACAAAACCTAAACCTACATTTTTTTTTATTTGTGTTGGTTTGTGGTAGTTTCAACATTTTTTCAGGAAAAACAAACTATTATGAAAACCTATAGAAAAACAAAAAAGTCGGTGAGAAATATTTCATTTTTTTCTCATTAATTTTTCTTTAGATTATTTTACCCGGAATTCTTATTTGGGAATATTATTTTCAAAAACTTGAAACCCTTTTATTGCCATTTTTCATAACTATTTTCAGAATTTTTAGCTCATAACCTTTTTCCGTAATAAGTTTTTTTGGATTTTTTCAAAATGAAAAATGGTTATAATAACGTGGTTAATGATCGACTAAAATAAGTGACATTTTAAAAAACAAATCAGGCAACCACATTTACAATTTAGCTGGAGTTGAGACGATATTAGAATTGGTTATGTAGACGATATTACGAGTTGATAATTTAAGTTTTGGATTATTTTTTGTACATGTGTAATAATTTATATTATTATTTTGATTATTTTATTTTATAAATCATAATATTTTCAAACAAACTATTAAAATTAATTATAATATTAATATTAATAATGAAAACTTTCTTGTTTATGCTTCAATTTTAAGTTATTTGATGTAATTTTATCTAGTATATGGTGGTTAATTTTAGAGGTTGGTTTCTTGCAAATAGATGAGAATTCAAGGTGGTTTATGTTAAAAAAAAACTATAAAGGGTAGTTTTTTACAAAAGAATATTTATTAAAGGTAGTTTTGTGTAGTTTCATCTTAATTTTACTTATGTTACAAATAATTTAAGTCTTCAAATAGGGAACCTCAAAAGATAGATTAAGGCACAATTGATTAATATTAGGTGATTAATTCTTACTAGAAGATGGATCTTATCTTAGAGTAGGAGATCATATCTTATCTTTTCATCCGGATCTTTCCTTATGGACCACTCGAGTCCATGCCCTATATATAGGGGATGCTCGAGCCTTTGTAATAACATTCAATTTTAAATGTAAAACATATTTTTCGGTATTTTCTAAGTGCAATCCACATATTGCTTCCGATGCGGAGTAGATAGCAAGTGATGTCTCATTCGCCTCATAACTTGGACTTGTTTGCATTATTATACTTGTGAAGCCAAGTTGATATCTTCTCTTTCAATTCACAAGCCTACGTCAATTGTCGATCGGTAGGCTTGACCAATAACATTAACTGTAGTGAAGGGGTTGTACGATATTCTTGGTTGCGTGTTAGGCCTATATGCAACCTATCGTCATCCAAGTTGTTTGTTAAGGTTCGACTTGATCTATCAATCTACCGATCCACGTCAACCATCGGATCATCACGCATACCCACACAACCTTCTTTAAACTTCTCCACCTTTTACGATGTATTCCTCGTTTGCTTGATCCTCGTGATAAGGATTGAGAAGTATCATTGGTGTCGAAAGATCAAGACTCACCATACGGTTACCACCATATCACAACTTCGGGGGGATTTTTCTAGATTTTGCAAATAAGCTCTTTAATGTGGGTTATTTAATTCATCATTAAGAGTTGGGGTTTAGGGTTTGAAATTAGGGTTGTGTTTGTCAATGAAGAGACACGTACATAAAGGAATAACAGAATTTGTTATTCATTCTGTTATAGATTTGCAAGTGTATAATACATTGTATTGTATCATAATCAATACACAAGTTTCACAGTTCATACCAAATACCTAAAGCGCTCTCTCTTCTGCTCTATTCTTCAAACTATAACATGGTATCAGAGCATTTCTAGAAACCTTCCATGGCTGTTGATCCTCCTCTTCCCACGGATGATTCATCATCTGATCAGCTCTTTCTGCAGCAAGTACAACTACACCACTCAGATGCTCCATCCCTCAAACTTTCTACCACACTTCTCAATCCTTCTAATTACTTTCGATGGAAGAGATCTGTAGAAGTAGCTCTTTCAGCCAAAAACAAACTCGAATTCATCACTGGTGCTTGCAAAAGGCCGGTTGATCCCAAATTGATTTCCAAATGGGACCAGTGCAATAGTATGTTGATTTCATGGCTACTTCATTCCATGGATAGAGATATTGGAGAATCGGTTCTATTCTGCACTACTGTTTCTCAAATCTGGAGTGAATTAGAGATTCGATTTGGTCGTTCCAATCGCACAAATCTCTACCAGATCCAGAAGGAATTGAATCAAATTACTCAAGGTAACCTATCTATAACCTCATACTTCACTAATATGAAGAAGATCTGGGATGAATATGTTGCTGTTGTGGTAAATTGTGCTTGTATCTATGGTTCCAATACTATTGCTATGACTCTAATGCAAGATCAACAAATAATCCAGTTTCTGGTTGGATTAAATGAATCTTTCTCTCTTGTTCGATCTCACATTCTGATGATGCAGCCAAGTCCTTCGTTGAATGAAGTGTATAAACTTGTCTTGCAAGAAGAAAGTCAGAGATCCATTTCTAGCTCTTCTTCTATGGATGAAATAGCTTCAGCATTGTACTCTAACCATCGTACAACTCCTAAACAAGCTAATCGATCCTACACTGATTCTAAACCTAGCTCTAGTCCAGGAGTTCGTGCCTTTTGTGAACATTGTAGGACAAAAGGTCACACTGTAGACAGATGTTGGAAACTTATTGGATATCCAACTTCACCAATACCAGGTCTTCCTTGGTGTAGTCATTGTAAGATCGTAGGTCATGAGGCTGTCAAATGTTGGAAGATTATAGGATATCCACCTGGCCACAAATTAGCAGCTTCTTCTATTAATTACTCGCAGCAAATGTTCACTCCTAAATAAATGACAGACATTCTTGCACTTCTGGACAAGAAACAGTCTCCGGATTCCATTCACAATCAGGCTGCACTTCTTGCTGGTAAACATGTTTGTTTTTTATCTTCTAGTCTCAATTCAAGATGGATCTTGGATAGTGGAGCAACAGACCACATTACTCCCCATCTTGACCTATTTTCTTCCTATTTTCCTGTTGCCAATCCCTCATTCATTACTATGCCTAATGGTAGAAGTGCTCCATTACTTCATTATGGCAATATTGTCTTAAACAATCACATCACATTATCTCATGTTTTACATGTCCCAGATTTTCACTTTAACCTCATCTCCATTCATAAGCTATCTACTGAGTTGCTTTCTAATGTTTTGTTTACACCTCATGCATGTCTTCTTCAGGACCATTTAATGAAGAAACCAATGGTGATTAGTAGAGCTTTTAGAGGGTTATATGTCATCGACACCAACATATCCAACACTTTACCTTCCAATAATCAAAGTTGTAATAAATTGACTCCTTCTTGTAACCTTGAGAGTCTTTCATTACACACTTGTAACAAACTCTCTGCTGAGCTTATACATTGTCGATTAGGTCATTTACCATTCGATCAACTTCATCATGTTAATGACAATGTAGTTTCTACCAAAAATCACCCCATTTGTACCATTTGTCCTTAAGCACGTCAACACAGACACTCTTTTCCTCATTCTATGACACGATCTAATCACATATTTGAGCTTATACACATTGATACATGGGGTCCATATAAACACAAAACTCACAATGGTTTTTCTTATTTTTTTTACCATAGTTGATGACCATTCTCGTTGTACATGGACTTACCTCATGTCACATAAGAGCAATAGCCTAACCATTCTTAAATCTTTTACCATCATGGTCAAAAATCAGTTTCATGCCTCCATTAAGACCATTCGATCGGATAATGCTCTTGAGTTCCTCAGTAAAGATGCTTTGTTATTCTATTCTACCATGGGTATTACACACCAAACCACATGTGTCCACACTCCCCAACAAAATGGAGTGGTGGAGCGCAAACATCGACATCTTTTAGAAGTGGCACGTGCACTATACTTTCAATCTAAGATTCACATTTCTTACTGGGGTGAGTGTATATTAACAGCCACATATCTCATAAATAGACGACCATCTAGTCTACTTGGTAACAAAACCCCTTTCGAGCTCATTTTTCATTAAACCCCTACCTATGACCACTTGAGAATATTTGGATGCCTATGTTTTGTTCATATCCCTCAGGTTCATCGAGATAAGTTCACCCCTCGAGCTCAACCATGCGTGTTTATAGGCTATCCCTACAATCAGAAAGGTTATAAAGTCCTTACCCTTTATACTAAGCAAGTGATAGTATCTCGTGATGTTGTTTTCCATGAACAATGTCTACCTTTTCATCATATATCTTTTTCTTCCAACTCTCCCTTACCATCTTCCTTTAATCTTTCTACATTAGACTCTGTCATATTTTTGCCTACTTCCTCAGACACATTGTCACCATCATCTACATCAGACACCTTGTCACCATCACCTACATCAGAAACCTTGTCCTCATCACATCTCAATACTTATCCAGACCCTACTACCTCTTCTATCCCATCCGGTCAGTCTCCTTCTACTTTACCCAATTACCATGATATTACTACACCAAACACAACATCTACCATTCCCATCAGACGTTCTACACGCTAAACTAAACCCCCACAATATCTTTTAGATTTTATATTTACATATAGCTCTTGCTCCCAATCACCAGGTATGACTACTTCTTTATCTTTACCTACCTCTCATATTGCCTTTCTTTCTTCCCTAACATCTTTTGTTGAGCCTACAACCTATGCTGAAGCATCTAAAGATCCAAATTGGATTGAGGCTATGGATAAAGAATTTCATGCTTTACAAAGTAATCATACATGGGATCTTGTGCCCTTACCACACAACAAGAAAGCCATTGGATGCAAATGGGTATTCAAAGTTAAACTCAAAGCTGATGGGAGTTCGGAAAGATACAAAGCAAGGCTAGTTGCAAAGGGTTTCAACCAAAAGGAGGGGATCGATTATCATGAAACATTTTCTCCAGTGGTGAAGATGACAACAATCCGGAATGTTATTGTTGTAGCTGCATCTAAGTCATGGATTCTTCACCAAATGGATGTCAATAATGCTTTTCTACATGGTAATTTATATGAAGATGTCTATATGAAACTCCCTCCTGGTAGGCCTAATCATTTGTCTCTCGTTTGTAAGTTAAATAAGTCCCTATATGGGTTGAAACAAGCCTCCCGGCAATGGTTTCATAGGCTCACAACAGCCCTCATTGAGCAAGGATTCAAGCAGTCCATAAATGATTACTCTTTGTTTCTCAAGCGTGATGGTGATGATATCACAATTATAGCCATATATGTTGATGATTTACTTGTGACTGGGTCTAATGAGTCACATATTGCAGCATTAAAGAAGTTTCTGGACACTACTTTCAGCATCAAGGACCTAGGATTATTGCACTTCTTTCTTGGAATTGAAGTGGCTCATACTTCTTCAGGAGTTGTTCTGGCTCAAAGAAAATTCACACTTGAACTTCTCACAAAAGCATGCATCTCTCCTGAGAAAATATCTCCTACTCCGCTGCCATTGAGTCTCAAGCTTGCTCCTGGTGTTGGCACTCCATTACAGAATGTATCTTTGTATAGATCTCTTGTGGGAAAGTTAAATTTCCTTACTAATACTAGGCCTGATCTATGCTATGATGTTCAGTGTCTCAGTCAGTTTATGCAAGAACCCTACTCATCCCACATGGAAGCTCTCTGATAACACGATTTATGACTTAGGTTTAGGTAATCATTTAGATAGATTTCTCACTCATTCATGCATGATCTAGCATTAGTTCACGACTTTTGCACTCAAATCATGTATTTTGTCGAGATAGATGTCTACGCGGACTTTTGCTTGCTTTATAGGTATTTTGGGAGATTTAGGAGCTTAATCGATGCATTCGAGAGTCACTCCTCGAGATGACACACTTTCGGACTCATTGGAATGCAAGCTAAGGGCTAAGGGGGACTCATGGAACCTTGCCAATACAAGTCATGCACCAAATCGAAGCTTAATGATCCAAGGCAAAGCTGAAGCACCAAACCACGGTTCACTGAAGGTCCACGGCCGTGGAACCAACCGTGGTTTTTGCCAGACGGTTGTGACAGCTGTGCCACGATCTCTTGGCCTTCTCTAGCATGGTGGTAGTATAAAAGTGGTCTTGGAAGGCTGAGAGAATCATCTTGGAGCAGCCATCCATTATCCTCTATCATCCAATCAAAAACACTCTCAATAAGAAGATTCTCTAGGGAGAAAAACACCATTGAAGGAGGAAGAGGAGCTCCATTGGAGAGGAGAAGAAGAACACACCATTGCTAGACTTTGATAGCTTATGTAGTGAAGAATTTCGGAATCGATTTCTAGAGTTGTATGAACCATTTAAACCTTCTTTTGGAAGGGTTGTGAGTCATTCTAATCTAAATTTCAGCTTGGTTTTGTTTACTTCACTTGTTCATCTCTTTCTCTTCATTATCTTGCAAATGGAAGTTATGATTTTATGCTTGTTGATTTCGATTGTTATGATGCATGTTGTAGGCTAAATAGATGCGATTCTAGGGTAAGGAAAGGATGGTTATGGCTAAGACTATGATAGGATGAACTTAGATTTACCTTTGGATGACTTGTTTACTTGAACGAAGCCTCTGTTGGAGTCCACGGTCAGTTCTTGCCATTCCACGGCCGTGGAGGGTGTAGAACAGCCCGTGGTTTCTCTGGTTCGATGGACCTAAGTTCTAGATTGTTAGAAGGTTGAAATCCTAGTGTTTGTTGAGTTTAATCTACCCTAGGGTCACCTAGTGTTAGCAAACTAAGTGCTAGGAGAGACCTACCCGGTGATCCTTACTCTTAGATTCCAAAGATGATAAACCCTAGGTAGTGGTGAGCCTCATAAGCCGCCATTGGACTAAGTGTGCTAGGATAGTTGTTTAGGACTAACCCTTTCGAGACTTACCCGGTGAGGATAGGTTAGATCCCTAGGTGACAATCCGGTTTGTGTAGAATTCCATTCCTTAGATTCTTAGAGACTTACCCGGTGATAAGATCTTAGGAACGGACTAGTGGACCATGAGACCTACCCGGTGATTGATCCCAATCTAGAAACACTCATTCCCAACACATTATAGTTAGTCAAAGGAACGATTAGATAGCTTGAGTCTTATGCCATAACCGGAATTTCCAACCCCTAGAATCCAATTTTCTCTTTTGATTCATATCTCGTGTTTAGCTTATTTGCTTGTGTTGATTCGTTAGCTTAGTTTATTGCTTACCTTGCATGAATTTGTGATCCTTGATTGATCACCTAAAAACCAACCAAAAACATTGAGGTTTTCATTTCTTTATTTCTTTCTCTTTTCTTAACCTAGATCTTCACTAAACTTAATCATAAACCGAATCAATCTCACCTTAGTCTTTGTGTTCGAACTCGGAATACTATCCATACTACAAACGTCCCGTACACTGCGGGTTTGCTAGGAGTTAGGAGAAATATAACGAGTATAAATTTAAAACCCATTGCGTATCACACACATCCTGAGCGTAACAAGTTTTTGGCGCCGTTGCCGGGGACTAGGTCTAGATTGAGTCTATTTTGTGATTGTTTATAGTGTAGATCTTTCTTGTTGCTTTTGATCTCTCTTTGGTTTGTGCCTTTGCTTTTCAGGACATCTCTTACTCTTTAGGTGTATGCAAAGATCTCGTGGCAAGGATTTAGCTCCATTCGATCCCGAACCGGAGAAAACCCTTAGATCTAGATCCAAGAGCATTAAAAAGGGAAAAGAGATGGCCGGAAGAGATCTCCAAGCTGAGTTGGATGAGGCTTTAGAGCAAATAAGGCTAAGAGATGAGCTCTTGGAGGAAGAAAGAAGAGTTGCCAATGAGAGGCAAGAAGCAACTAGGAGGGAGATTGATGAGATTAGGCAAGCCCTTGTGCAAGGAGAGCTTAATCGTCAACAACCTCCACCTCCTCCACCACAACCCCAGCCGGCGGCGAATGTTAGGGTTGTGCCCATTGCAATTGAAGAGCCACAAACATTGGGGAGACGTATGGATCCGGCACAAAGAGCACACCGTCCGGGTGTGAACTTAGGAGATCCCGCAACCCACAACTACAAGCTCCGCCCTCAAGTTCTACAAATGATCCGGCATAATCAATTTGGAGGGATGGAAGGAAAGTCTCCTCATCAACACTTGATGAATTATGAGATCTTGATGGAGACTCTTAGACCGCCAAGATTGGAGAGCAACAACCATAAGCTTAGGGCTTTTTCCTTCTCTCTTAAGGATAAAGTCTTGGCTTGGTATCAATCTATTCCACAAGGGCGAGTGAGTACTTGGGAGGAGATGACAACCGAGTTTTTGACTAAGTTCTTCCCACCTTCCAAGACTACCGAGTTAAGAGGGAAGATCAATGCCTTCGTGATGAAGGATAGAGAGAGTTTATTCAAATCTTGGGAGAGGTTCAAGGACCTCCTCCTAGATTGTCCACACCATGGTATACCGAAAATTGAGCTATTGGAGATCTACTTCAAGGGACTTGATGAAGATAGCCAATTCAAGCTCCAATCTCTTTCCGGTGGGACTTTCATGGAAAAGCATGTGGATGAAGCTTGGGAGTTTGTGGAGAAGCAAGCTCTAGTGATTGAGAAATACTCCCATAGGAAGAGTGAAGGGAGAAAGACGGGAGCATATGAGGTGAGTGAAGTCACCATGAGCAACTTCAAGCTTGATGCCGTCAATAATGAATTGAAGTCCTTGAGAGAATTGTGTGCTACAACTTTGAAGAACCAAGCAACTCCTCAAGTGCAAGTGCAAGCAAACTTGTCTTCCAAAGAGGAAGATGTGAATTACATGGGAAGGGGCAACTACAACAACTATCAAGGCCCAAGGAACTTCAACAACAACCGGCAATTCAACAATTACCGGCCCAACCATAACCATCCCGGGTTTTCCTATTCTAACCCGGATGGAGCCTTGAACCCTCCCGCTTCCACAAGCACAACTCCACCACCAAAAGCTTCACAAGAACCTCCACCCGGATTTACTCAACCTCCAAAGGATAGGACCGAAATGATGTTTGAGCAATTGCTTGGAAGGTTGAGTGGTCTTGAGAGCACGGTGACTTCTATTTCTAAGGCTCAAAAGGTGTTGGAAGCACAAGTGTTCTAAAAGGCGGGTGAAGCCCATAGAGATCCGGGAAAGCTTCCCGGAAGGACCGAAGATAACCCAAGAGGCCAAGTGTTGGCTATTACTACAAGGAGCGGGTTGAATACGAAGGATCCTTTGCCCAAGGAGAATGCCAAGGGAAAGCAAGTAGTGATAGAGGAAGAGATAGTGCAAGAAGATGGAGGCAATAGCAAAGATGATGAGCCAACTTATGTGGCACCGTCTCCATACAAGCCACCACTACCGTTCCCTCAATCACGAGTAAGGGCTCGTTTAGACAATCACTTTGGTAAATTCCTTGAACTTATGTCTAAATTGTATATTAATATTCCGTTCATGGATGCTATCTTAGGAATGCCGGCATATGGCAAGTTCTTAAAGGAGATACTCTCCAACAAAAGGAAGTTGGAGGAGTATGGGGAGATAAGAATGACAAAGAGGTCCTCGGAATTGATCCAAACAATGAAGGAGGAGATGCCTCCTAAGCTAAAAGATCCGGGTTCCTTTTGTGTCCCAATTGGAGTGGGAGATGTGAAGTATGAAGCCCTTTGTGATCTTGGGGCAAGTGTAAGCATCATACCGCTTGCACTTTGCAACAAGGTTGGGTTAGGAGAGCCGAAACCGGTCAAGATGACCCTCTATATGGCGGACCGTTCTATCACTCACCCGGTTGGAATCTTAGAAGACATCCCGGTGAAACTAGGAAGGTTCTATGTGCCAATTGATTTTATTGTCTTGGATATTCTGGCGGACTATCTGGTTCCTATCATCTTAGGAAGACCTTTCCTAGCCACTTCCGGATGCCTAGTGGATTGCAAGAATGGAGTTCTCTCCTTCAACATTGGAGAGGAGAACATCAAGTTCAAGTTGTCCACAATGATGAAAGGGCCAACCCTTGATGAAGATGTATTCAACATAGTCGAGCAAGAAGAGTCTAGAGAAGTTGTGAGCTCGATCTTGATCAAGGACCCCTTGGAGAAGGTTCTTACCTTAAGTTTGATGGAGGAAGGTGTTGAGGAGGCCTGCAATGAAGAGATCAAGGCCTTGGAAGCACTAGAAAAGGAGACAAGAGCTGAATTTGAAGATCACGAAAGCATGCTGAACATCTGTAAGTTCCACGGGCGTGGAATGTGTTCCACAACCGTAGAACTCTCTGGAAAGCCCCAACGAGCAAGCTTGGCAACTTCCACGGCCGTGGATGTGGAGCCAACCGTGGATCCAACCGTGGTTTCCCCTGAATCAACCCTTGATGATGATCAAGCTTCTAGGAGCCATGGAGAGCCTTCATTTGCTTTGGATTCATCTCATCAAACCTTATTTGGATCGTCTCCAATCGATAAACTCGAACTCAAACCCCTCCCCTCTCATTTGAAGTATGCTTTTCTTGGTGATAATTCAACATATCCGGTGATTGTGAATGCATGCTTGAGTGATGATGAACTTGCTAAGTTGTTGCATGAGCTAAGATTGCATAGGAAAGCCATTGGCTATACTATTGATGATTTGGTGGGCATAAAACCTTCTTTGTGCATGCATAAGATAATGATGGAAGATAATCATAAACCCTCTATTGAACATCAAAGGAGACTCAATCCTATAATGAAAGAGGTAGTCAAAAAGGAAATCATTAAGTTGCTAGATACGGGAATTATCTACCCTATCTCGGATAGCAAGTGGGTTAGTCCCGTTCATGTAGTACCTAAGAAGGGTGGGATGACCGTAGTGACTAATGAGAACAATGAACTAATCCCAACTAGGACGGTTACGGGATGGAGGATGTGCATTGACTATAGGAAATTAAACATGGCCTCTAGGAAAGATCACTTCCCTCTCCCTTTCATTGACCAAATGCTAGAGAGGTTAGCTCAACATTCTCATTTTTGCTACTTAGATGGTTATAGTGGATTCTTCCAAATCCCTATCCACCCCGATGACCAAGAGAAAACCACCTTTACATGTCCATGGGGAACTTTTGCATATAGGAGAATGCCATTTGGGTTGTGTAATGCACCCGCCACCTTCCAAAGGTGTATGATGGCTATCTTTTCGGAATACATTGAGAATATCATGGAAGTGTTTATGGATGATTTTTCTGTTTATGGTTCTTCCTTCGATAATTGCTTAGCTAACTTGTCATTAGTATTGAAAAGATGTGAGGAGACAAATCTTGTCTTAAATTGGGAAAAATGCCACTTCATGGTAAGTGAAGGTATTGTGTTGGGACACTTGGTGTCCAACCGTGGCATTGAGGTTGATAGGGCCAAGATTGAAACGATAGAGAAGTTGCCACCACCACCTCGGTGAAAGGGGTAAGGAGTTTCCTAGGGCATGCCGGTTTTTACCGGAGGTTTATTCAAGATTTCTCTAAATTTTCTAAGCCCCTTACTAACCTACTAATGAAAGATGTTGAGTTTGTTTTCTCCAAGGATTGCCTTGAGGCTTTTTGTAGGTTGAAGAACGCCTTGATCTCCGCACCTATCATGCAACCTCCGGATTGGGGTTTACCGTTTGAGATCATGTGTGATGCAAGTGATGTAGCCGTTGGGGCTGTTTTAGGGCAAAGGAAAGATGGGCGCACTCATGCCATTTATTATGCTAGCAAGACGCTAGATGATGCACAACTCAATTATGCTACCACCGAGAAGGAGTTGCTAGCGGTTGTGTATGCATTTGAGAAGTTCCGCTCATATCTTGTTGGAGCGAAGGTCATTGTTTATACGGATCATGCTGCGATCCGTTATCTCCTTACTAAGAAGGATGTCAAGCCTAGGTTGATTCTGTGGATCCTTCTTCTTCAAGAGTTTGATTTGGAAATCCGGGACAAGAAAGGGTCCGAGAATTCCGTGGCGGATCACCTTAGTAGACTCCCACCGTTAGAGCTTGAAAGAGATGACATCCCGATTGATGACTCATTCCGGGATGAGCAATTGCAAATGGTGGAGGAGTGTTTGTTCCAAGTGTCTAGAGGAAGTGAGCCATGGTATGCCGACATTGTGAACTATCTTGTGTGTGAGGAAGTGCCTCCCGGATTGACATATGCCCAATGAAAGAAGTTCTTCAAAGATGTGAGGCACTACTTTTGGAGTGAACCACTTTTGTTCAAAAGAGGGCCGGATGGAATGTTTAGAAGATGCATACCGGAGGATGAGGTGGAAAGTGTGATCCGCCATTGTCATTCCTTGCCATGTGGAGGGCATGCTAGCTCACATAAGACATGTGCAAAGGTGTTGCAGTCGGGCTTCTTTTGGCCAAGTTTGTTCAAGGATGTGCAAGGCTTTGTGGTAGCTTGTGATGCTTGCCAAAGGACGGGCAACATCTCAAGGAGGAATGAGATGCCCTTGAACAACATACAAGAAGTGGAAATATTCGATGTGTGGGGTGTGGACTTCATGGGACCATTCCCTTCTTCATGTGGAAACCTCTACATCCTATTGGCGGTTGACTATGTTTCAAGATGGGTGGAAGCAATCGCTTCTCCTACAAATGATGCCAAGGTTGTGGTGCGGTTCTTCAACCGAGTGATCTTCCCTAGGTTTGGAACACCAAGGGTGATCATAAGTGATGGAGGGAAGCATTTCACTAATAGGAACTTTGGGGCACTTTTGGCTAAGTATGGAGTGACTCATAAGGTGGCAACACCTTACCATCCCCAAACTAGTGGCCAAGTGGAGATCTCCAACCGGGAGATCAAGGGAATTCTTGAGAAGACGGTCTCTAGGACGAGAAAGGATTGGGCTATGAAGCTCGATGATGCCTTGTGGGCATATAGAACCGCCTTCAAGACACCAATTGGCACCATTCCCTACAAGTTAGTCTATGGCAAGTCTTGCCACCTTCCGGTGGAAATGGAGCATAGAGCTTATTGGGCCATTATTAAGTGGCTAAATTTTGACCTCAAGGAGGCCGGAGAGAAGAGGTTGCTTGATATGAACGCCCTTGAGGAGATCCGGTTGGATGCTTATGAGAATGCCCGGATCTACAAGGAAAGGACCAAACGGTGGCATGACAAACGCCTCATCCCGAAGGAGTTGAGTGAAGGCGACCTTGTCCTTCTTTTCAACTCAACGCTGCGGCTTTTCCCCGGAAAGCTAAAATCAAGATGGACCGGGCCATATGTGGTGAAGAAGATCTTCCCCCATGGAGTTATTGAGATAGGAGGGGAGCATTGTGGAGATTTCAAGGTGAATGGGCACCGGTTGAAGAAGTATATCCCGGGAGCTCCGGTGGATATGATTGCCCCACTTCACCTAGAATGAGACGCCCCCGAGTTTGGTCAAACTATTGACCTTAAAGAAGCGCTTGGTGGGAGGCAACCCATTGGTAACGTTTTTCCCTTTTTCGTTTTGTTTTTATTTTTGATTTTTCTGTTTTTATGTGTTTGGTGTGCCTTGTGTGTGTTAAAGTCTTGGTAGCATGGAAGCCTTGCATGGCGTGTGAATGATGATGATGAGTCCCTCATCATTTATGGGTGGAGCGGATGCGGAACTTGGACGGCTAGCGGTGCCTAGCGCGGGTCCCGACGCCTTGATGAACACTTAGAGCTCTCTACCATTATTGATAGGATCATTCACCATCAATCCACTCGAGAAATCTCAAATACCATAGCAAACCATTTTTACATTGTGAGAACCTTCTTTCACTCTTCTTTACTTAAATGCCACATTGGGGACAATGTGTTTCTAAGTATGGGGTGGGGTTTGCATGATCCTTTGCATGATTAGCATCTAGGGTAGTTTAATATTATCACATGTCTTGCATTGTATATACTCATTTCGAAAATTTTAAAAATTTTTGTGCTTTCTAGGCTTGGATATGACCCTAATGATGAATCTTGTCTTGTGGATTGGCTATGGATGGCCTTATGTGTTAAATTGATGAATGCATATGTGGACTTGAAGTACTTCTCTTGAATCCCATGGATGATTTGTGATCATGATGCTTGCCTAGAATGGATTGAGTATTAAAAGTCGAAATTACATGCTAGTTCTTGCACATCATCTAGGAATGAATGAGGCAATTCATCCTTCTCTACTTCTCATCTTGATCATGATGTTTGAACACCTCAATTGATATAAATTTGACCTCTTTTGACCCATCCGGGAATAGGAGCATGTTAGTGTGTTGATGTGTGTGAAAGGCAAGTATGGGGTGAAGATGTTGATGAAAGAATGTCATGAATAAAATGTTGAAATTGTTGTGAAAGTGTAGACAAAAATATAGGTTTGGGGACGTTGGTTTAAATGACAAGTAACTCGGCACACTTCACATAATCGGGTGTTGGTGCCTTGCCAAAGTCAAATAAACCGATAGTCCTAACGAGCTTTGGTATGTGTGCCCGGTGTGGATGCACCTCGAAAAATAGAAAAAGCCCGATGATGGCTAATCACCAAGGTTTTGGCTTTTGTACACCAATGCCATTGTCTCAAAAATAAGTGAAGGAAAAAGAAAAGAAAGAAAAGATGGAGAAAATATACACTTGAGGGAAGTTGATCGAGGACAAAATTGTGGAGTTAGTTCCATTCCCGGATTAGCATCACATAGCCTAGAAAAATCCCCACCTAATCACAACGTTTCTTGGCCTTTTATCTCACAAGCCCTTGTGACCTATTTGCATGTGTGTAAGACTTAGTAATCTAGATGGGATATGCTCTTGATCATTTTGACTTCTTCATTTTTACATTTCATGCATGCTTTCGAGTTAAGTACAATTGTCTTTCCATGCCTTCACTTGTTTAATGCATGATTGCTTGTCCATTGCCATAAAACATGACTATGAAGGTGATCCAATATTAGAAGCACAAACTCAAAAAGATTTTGCCATTTTTCTGCATACATAAATCATGTCATCTCTTAGTCTATAGTTGGGAATTTGCTCGGGGACGAGCAAACCTTAAGTATGGGGTATTTTTTATAACACGATTTATGACTTAGGTTTAGGTAATCATTTAGATAGATTTCTCACTCATTCATGCATGATCTAGCATTAGTTCACGACTTTTGCACTCAAATCATGTATTTTGTCGAGATAGATGTCTACGCGGACTTTTGCTTGCTTTATAGGTATTTTGGGAGATTTAGGAGCTTAATCGATGCATTCGAGAGTCACTCCTCGAGATGACACACTTTCGGACTCATTGGAATGCAAGCTAAGGGCTAAGGGGGACTCATGGAACCTTGCCAATACAAGTCATGCACCAAATCGAAGCTTAATGATCCAAGGCAAAGCTGAAGCACCAAACCACGGTTCACTGAAGGTCCACGGCCGTGGAACCAACCGTAGTTTTTGCCAGACGGTTGTGACAGCTGTGCCACGATCTCTTGGCCTTCTCTAGCATGGTGGTAGTATAAAAGTGGTCTTGGAAGGCTGAGAGAATCATCTTGGAGCAGCCATCCATTATCCTCTATCATCCAATCAAAAACACTCTCAATAAGAAGATTCTCTAGGGAGAAAAACACCATTGAAGGAGGAAGAGGAGCTCCATTGGAGAGGAGAAGAAGAACACACCATTGCTAGACTTTGATAGCTTATGTAGTGAAGAATTTCGGAATCGATTTCTAGAGTTGTATGAACCATTTAAACCTTATTTTGGAAGGGTTGTGAGTCATTCTAATCTAAATTTCAGCTTGGTTTTGTTTACTTCACTTGTTCATCTCTTTCTCTTCATTATCTTGCAAATGGAAGTTATGATTTTATGCTTGTTGATTTCGATTGTTATGATGCATGTTGTAGGCTAAATAGATGCGATTCTAGGGTAAGGAAAGGATGGTTATGGCTAAGACTATGATAGGATGAACTTAGATTTACCTTTGGATGACTTGTTTACTTGAACGAAGCCTCTGTTGGAGTCCACGGTCAGTTCTTGCCATTCCACGGCCGTGGAGGGTGTAGAACAGCCCGTGGTTTCTCTGGTTCGATGGACCTAAGTTCTAGATTGTTAGAAGGTTGAAATCCTAGTGTTTGTTGAGTTTAATCTACCCTAGGGTCACCTAGTGTTAGCAAACTAAGTGCTAGGAGAGACCTACCCGGTGATCCTTACTCTTAGATTCCAAAGATGATAAACCCTAGGTAGTGGTGAGCCTCATAAGCCGCCATTGGACTAAGTGTGCTAGGATAGTTGTTTAGGACTAACCCTTTCGAGACTTACCCGGTGAGGATAGGTTAGATCCCTAGGTGACAATCCGGTTTGTGTAGAATTCCATTCCTTAGATTCTTAGAGACTTACCCGGTGATAAGATCTTAGGAACGGACTAGTGGACCATGAGACCTACCCGGTGATTGATCCCAATCTAGAAACACTCATTCCCAACACATTATAGTTAGTCAAAGGAACGATTAGATAGCTTGAGTCTTATGCCATAACCGGAATTTCCAACCCCTAGAATCCACTTTTCTCTTTTGATTCATATCTCGTGTTTAGCTTATTTGCTTGTGTTGATTCGTTAGCTTAGTTTATTGCTTACCTTGCATGAATTTGTGATCCTTGATTGATCACCTAAAAACCAACCAAAAACATTGAGGTTTTCATTTCTTTATTTCTTTCTCTTTTCTTAACCTAGATCTTCACTAAACTTAATCATAAACCGAATCAATCTCACCTTAGTCTTTGTGTTCGACCTCGGAATACTATCCATACTACAAACGTCCCGTACACTGCGGGTTCGCTAGGAGTTAGGAGAAATATAACGAGTATAAATTTAAAACCCATTGCGTATCACACACATCCTGAGCGTAACACTCTCATGCATACATTACAATATCTTCAGGGCACAATTGGTCATGGTATATTGTTAAACAGTTCTGATCACCCACAAGTGGTAGCTTTCACTGATTCAAATTGGGCATCATGCACTTATACAAGGAGAAGTGTGAGTGGTTATGTCATACTTCTAGGATCATCTCCTATTAGTTGGAAATCCAAGAAACAAACAACAGTTTCTCGAAGCTCACCTGAAGCAGAATATCGTGTTATGGCACAAGCTGCAGCAGAAATTACTTAGCTCATACGCCTCCTTCAAGAATTAGGGATCAATCCTCCTCAGCCTATACAACTTCATTGTGATAACAAGTCTACCATCCAGATTAGTAAAAATCATGTCTTCCATGACCGCACTAAACATATAGAGATTGATTGTCACTTTACACGTGACAAAGTAATGGAAGGTCTCCTGCAGTTTCAGTACACTCCAACACATGACCAGTTAGCTGATGTGTTCACCAAAGTCATTCCTTCTGTTCAGCAAGATCGATTACTTAGCAAACTAGGAATGCTACCTCATCCTAGTTTGAGGGGGTGAAGAGACACGTACATAAAGGAATAACAGAATTTGTTATTCATTTTGTTATAGATTTGCAAGTGTATAAATACATTGTATTGTATCATAATCAATACACAAGTTTCACAGTTCATACCAAATACCTAAAGTGCTCTCTCTTTTGTTCTATTCTTCAAACTATAACAGTCAAAAACCCAATTTGCGAACCTTCTCCTTGAAGGTTTTTTGAATAACCCTCACCAAATTTCAAAAACTTGTCCACTTCTACCCTTACATACCGCCGATGAGCACTGGTCAATTCATTTCATGGGTTCTTCATAATGAAACCATAGAAGAATAAATAAAAGTTGATCGAAGAAGAAAAATTAAAAAAATCCAAACATATCGAAGACTCTCGCTTGAAAAAATCGAACCAGATTGCATTTTTCAACACCGACAGTAGAAATCAATACAAATCAAAAAAGAAGAAGAAGAAGAAGAAGAAGAAGAAGAAGAAAGACGAAGAAGAAGAAGAAGAAGAAGAAGAAGAAGAAGAAGAAGAAGAAGAAGAAGAAGAAGAAGCACGCTCTTCTACAGAATTCGATTTCAGTTTTCAATACCGACAATATAACTACGGTTTTGGTGCATCTCGCTTATCCTTTAAAATGAACCCTAGTAGATAATTTTATTTTTTTTTTGGAAATTGAGAAGCAGAAGTTGAAGAATCCAATTTGTTCTCTTTTGTATGATGTCCATCCCAATTTGAAAAGAAATGAAAGTTGAAGAATCTAGTTTTGACAAGAAGGGGAAGTAAGGTCAATTTGAAGAATGGAATAACTTTTTTCTTCTCTTGTGTCTTGAACTAATAAATTTGAGAAGAATCAAAATACTCATGTGACACGTATTTTAGTATTTTCCGAATCAAAACCAATTTTAAACAATTTAACTGATTTTTCCGAATTGAAATATTTTAAAATCATTTAACTAAAAACGTAAATAATTTTTTTTATAAACTCTAAATCTGAAAAAAAAAAAATTTTAGAAGCACAAACCACGGTTATAAATCTACTCCACATCTATTTTGAAATAATTTTGTGAAGTATGTTATTTTTAATGCTCATTGGTTTTGTAGACTCCTCTAATTTTTAGCACTCTAATTGAGTACCACTATTACTTTATAATGGGTATATTTACTAAATGTATTTATACTACGCGTACTCTTAATAATGTAAAAAATGAAATGTCTTAGTTAGCAAATTTGGCCATCTATTTTTACGAAACAGGTTTTAGTGTTGTCATCGACATATTAAACTTTGGTGATTAAAAAAAATTAAAAGAAACACTATTATATAAAATTTCAAAAAAAAATAAAAAAAACCATAAAAATTTATAGTAGGGCTAGTTTATCAAAATTCTATAACTAGGTAATTTAAATGCTCCACCCTATTAATTAATATAAATATTAATTTGTGCGAAGAAAATAATAATTTATCATAAGAATGTAGAGATAGAAAGTGATAATGACTAAAGGGTCGTGTCATATTTAAGTAGACTAGTCGTGACGCGCGTGCTTCGCACGCGCGCCGTAACTTTAAACGACATGTTTGATATCGTGTAATGTGTTATATTCTTCAGACGTGCACTGTCTGCAACTACTAAAGATGAAGATGTGTAATAAGAGTAAAAGAAGATGTGTAAGAACTTCAATTATTTTAATTAACCGTGAACTTGCATAATGTTAAGGAATTCAAATGTTTCTTGTAAATATTTGACAAATTTAAATAACGTCATTGAGCAATCAATCTAACCAAAAGCAATAGTAAGATTAAAAATGACAGAGATTTCGCATATTTGTAAATGGTTGATCACATAAGCATAGATCTACTCTAGTAGCATACCCTTAATCAAAATGTGCACAGGCAGCTAAATATGACTATTATGGAAATAAGGTAATGAATCTACTTACCCTTAATCAAAATGCATGTACTTTTTCCCTTCCTTATTACATTTTCATGGCTTAGAAAATATGATGGACCAACAAGAAGCAGTGTTTCATCCTCTAATTTGGATATGCATCTAATCATTTGTCAATCCTAACAGGACAACTGAAGTTACAACACAATTACACAATCACTTGCCTTTACAAACTATCCACCGAGAAGGGGACTCTTGATCAACATCGACTCGGACAATACAATAATGTCTATCAAGTAAGCTTATGATTATAGCTTGAATGATGCAACAAACTTCTTCGTGGTCGAAAATGGTGGAATTTTCATATACTGATAAGGATGATAAATCTGTCTTCATTCATGTCAATAGCAATGAACTCAATTACAGCAAACCAAATATTAATCAGGAAATAGAATCGGTAAACCAAATATCATTCATCTCACTCGAACTGATTGTTCCGATATTATGGTATGATTACTTGGGCACAATGTGCGTCTCCCCTCCAAACTAAGCCTTCGCCATCTTAGATTGCAAGGGATTGCGAGAGCATAATACAATTGCAAATTGATAAGAATGTATGACAAGTAATACCCTTTATATGATTGTTACCCTTGGAAGATTATGCAGAAAACATTTTTATTCCATCATTATAACTTACTACACTTTAGGACAAAAAATACACATTTTGAAAAACAAAATGTTGCTAAGGAATTCCTCTCAAAAAAAAGCCTCGATTCTCATCAGTATTAGAATGGATAATCCGACTCGACATCTTCATTGATCACCACAGAGAAATTTCCCCCACATGCATCAAAAAACAATTTGCAACATCAATTTTCAATCATAAAACCAACATGAATTTTCAATCATAAAACCAGGCATTCAATATCAGCGGTTCAATGAAATTTGAGACATTTCTAAAGTGATTTATAAGAAAGCTAAAGTCAGATAGAAACGAAAGACTAATGAAGTTTCATAATCATATAGATTATCATCTGAACTATGCTTCTGATCATCATTTTATCTTCAAAACACCTTCAGTTCATATTAAAACAAAAAAACTTTATAAAAAGGAAATCGATTGAAACAGAAATAGGCCTCATAGAGAAAGATTAGGTATGACAACACGGATTGAATTCAAAACTGATTTTGACAGAAACTATGAAAAATACAGATGTTTAATGTTCAGTAAATTTATAATTCTATTAGTTACTTTGGATGTAAATCTTTGTAAATAACCTAACAGGAAGAGATCTTACACTTTTGCTAGGATTGCTTTCCAGATTTGAACGCCCATCATGTTGTAGAGTAAGAGGAAGACCTTCCATATTAGACTGAAGTGTGTCGCCATCGAGGTGGAGAAGGTAGGTAGAGATTATTTGGGTGATAAACAACGAAAAGAAGGAGAAGTAGCTGAGGTAGATCAGCGGAGGATACGGATTCGGAAGTTGCAGAGCTTCCTTTCCTCTGTGACATTTTATCAAACAGGTAGAGTGCATTCACATGAGGTTTTCAGGATCAGGATGTTTTTACCTTAGACCTACATCTTCTAAGTATACGTGCAATCAGGACAATAATAAAAAAAAGCATATTGAGATAACCTTTACTCACCAGTTTATCTTTACGAAGACCTTCACCTTCTTCCCAAGTCTAAGATTAGGGTTTAATGAACCTATAAATGAAATTAATTCCTCCATCTTCGAAGTTGCATCTCCCTCCATTGCCACCTGTTTCTTCTCCATTTTTGATGCTTGGTAAAGTAACTGCAATTCGTTTGAAACTCGTCATTGTAATTCAAGTTAACTAAAACAAAGTTCAAAAATCCCATGAATGAAACATTTGACTGACAAAGCGAGAGAGTCTGAATTTGAATAGAAATTAGATTGTGAAAGACGATGGGCAGTGATGAATAGAAGAGGAGATGAACTGAAAGGGAAAAAACCACCTTTTGGTTCCATTGAGGACGATATTATTGAGCGAACTCGGTTGAGGATGATTAAAAAGATGAGAAATAAGATTGAACTGAAAATGTTAGGGCTCCTCGGAGATCTAACCTGCAGAAGAGGAAGAAGAAGCAACAATTTCAGAACCAAAAAAATAAAAAATTAGAGAGTAGTAAAGGGGAACATAAAGGAGACACAAAAATTTGACGGTTACCATCCAAACCCCGATTTCCGCGGCCGGCAAGTGTAAGGGCCAAAACCTTACGTTTGAGTCCACAAACGATCATCCAAGATTGAGGGCAAAAAGAGGGTAGAATATGCAAAATCAGAGAAGCTTAAGAGGGACAAAGAGATGGAAACGTTAAACAGTTCAACACTGTCAAAATTCAACAAGGAAACTTCAAGATGCAATTCAGACAGACGAAGAGGAGAAGAAAACCGAACCTCTAGCGACGGATGAATCAGGCCGTGCAGGTGAAGACGGACTCCGGCGGGTTGATGAAGGCACAAAAGAGAAGAATGAAGAAGAGAGGAAGAGATAGGAACGGTTGGAGCGTACGGATGAAGAAGCGTCCGTGGAAGCAGAAGAAGGAAAAGAAGCGGCCATTGAAACGGTGAAGTGAAAAGGGAGAAGACACCTATTAACATTAACAGAAAAGATGACACGTTAGAAAATAAGCGTAAAACGGGAAGGAAAAAAAATTAAAAGGGTATACTCGGAAATTGCCTATTCATTAGGGGAAGTCTCCCTTCTAATATAGTATAGATATAGATATAGATATAGACTAGTTTAGTACCCGTGCCTTGCACGGGTATTTGAAAATGTATTTCTTGTTATTTTTTTTGTGTGAATAATTTTTTATAGATGTCATTTTCTTATTATATTTTGTTGATTTGATTATGAATGTTTACGTAATAAAGTATACGCTTATTAAATGATAACAACATAATTATTGACCTAGTTCGTCATATAAATATGACTACATCCGGGAGCATACCAAACCAAAAGTATTCACTATATCTATATTATAAAAACCACAATATTAATAAATGTCAAATAATAAACGACATTTATGCAATGCAAAAATATATTCAAAATAAATTGATTCAAAAAATAAATAAAATTGTGCAAATATAATATAATATAAATCCAGAAGATAACATTTGTCGTGAAACCTCGAAAACATACATGACAGTCCGATTCTGGAAAAGAAGAAGATAAACTTGATATAAGTGTAAACTCAAAAGTTACGATCGCTTGATATTATTGATAGAAAACAAAATAATTGTAAATTCAAGAGATAACATTAATCATCAAACTTTTTGTGTTTATTTATACAACTTCTCAAAGGGTCGTGTTTTCTTGATAATCGATGTGGGATAGCAAATTCCATATTTTACAAAATAATTATGGTTTAATAAAAAATATTTATTGGCTTAAATTGTAATTTGATAAAAGATTTAATCCGGAAAAAACGTGGAGGCGCCACGTCAATATTATTCAGATATGAATAGTAATTATATTTGAACTTAACCAAAACGCCAAGAAATGTATTATTTGTATACTCTTTAGACTCTCTATTTATACAAGTTCTAAAACCATCAACCTATTAGTTAATCGACGTGAGACAACAAAAACCGTCAAAAAATTTAACTAAATAGATCATTTTGACATTCATTTGAAAAAAAGAAAAAAAAATCTTCCCTAAAAATAAAACTTTTGAGGTACGATTACTTATATAAAAGTAACGTGAAAATCTTTAACGTAAATAGAAATCGAACTTAACTAAAAAGTCAAGAAGAACATTATGACCCACATAATTGTAGGTTAACGATCCCAAAAATAAAATATTCCCTAAAAATAAAACTTTAGGGGTACGATTACTTTAGAAAAGAACGTTATGCCCCCATAAATGTAAGTTAACGATCCAAAAAATAAAATATTATTCCGATATGAATAATAATTATACTTGAATTCAACCAAAAGGCCAAGAAATATATTATTCGTGTAATCCTTACACTCCCTATTTATACAAGTTCAAAAACCATCAACCTTAGTAGATAATCGATGTGGGATAACAAAATTTTTCAAAAAGTTTAATGTAAATAGATTTGCATAATAATCATTTATAAAAAAGAAAAATGTTCCAAAAAATAAACTTTAGGGGTATGATTACTTAACCAAAATAACGTGAAAATATTTAACGTAAAATATTTAGCGTAAATAGATAAGGTTGCCTAAAAAAGCTCGAGGTGCACAATTACGACCCACATAATTGTAGGTTAACGATCCAAAAAATAAAATATTACTGATATATAAATAATAATTATACTTTAACTTAACCAAAACTCCAAGAAATGTATTATTTATATACTCTTTAGACTCTCTATTTATACAAGTTTTAAAACCATTAAACTTAGTAGCTAATCGATGTGGGACAACAAAAACCCTCCAAAAATTTAATTAAATAGATAATTTTGATATTTATTTGAAAAAAAATCTTCTCTAAAAATAAAACTTTAGGAATACGGTTACTTATATAAATTAACGTGAAAATATTTAACGTAAATAGAAATCAAACTTAACAAAAAAGCCAAGATTATTTTAGGGAAGAACATTATGACCCACATAATTGTAGGGTAAGGATCCCAAAAATAAAATATTCCCTAAAAATAAAACTTAAGGGATACGATTATTTTAGAAAAGAACGTCATGCCCACATAAATGTAAGTTAATGATCCCAAAAATAAAATATTATTCCGATATGAATAATAATTATACTTGAACAACACAAAAGGCAAAGAAATGTATTATTCGTATAATCCTTAGACTCTCTATTTGTACAAATTCTAAATCCATCAACCTTGGTAGCTAATCGATGTGGGATAATAAAATCCCTCAAAAAGTTTAACATAAATAAATCAGCATAATAATCATTTGTTATAAAAAAAATTTCAAAAAAATAAACTTTAGGGGTACAATTACTTAACCAAACTAACTTAACAATATTTAACGTAAATAGATATCGAAAACTAAAAGAAAAATTCGGACTATAATTATTTTTATTTAAAAAATTATCTCAAAAATAGATTGGGTCCAACAATAAAAAGTAACGTGAAATAGTTTCACTAACATATTGTTAATTTGTTAACAAAAGATTATTTGGCTTAAAAAATAGTTTAAAAATAAAGATTTATTGACAAAAAATGTAGGCAAATTTTGATATACTAGGTTTTTTTAAGTTTTTATAAAACAAACTATACCCCTATTTTTTTATTGTTTATTGAACTTAATTTACCTAATTAATTAACCTCATTCATTTAGCCAAACTCAACTCCGTTGATCCATTCATTCAATCACTTAACTACCAGAGAAAGAAAAAAACATATCGCCCTTCCTTCGCCTTCCCTTTGCCTGTTCGACTCCTCACCTTCTTCAATCTCTGATTCATCATCTCTCTCGTAATCTCCATTTTCTTCATCTCTGATTCAGTATTCGTTACTTTCCGGCCATCTCCTCACTTGTTCTCTGTGTTTCGTCTTCGTTTTTACCCCAAACACACCACAATCCTTTCGATTTTTTGTAAACCCTAAGAAATTGAAAATGTCGACTCGATCAAAGGTTGCTGCCAACAAATCTTCTTGTGATGCTCCTACCTTCAACCTTCTGACTCCTACGCCTCCTTTACCTGTTGAAGATGCCACACCAAACGAAGGCGATGATTCTGCTGTCTCTCATGATAAATCAGGCCTTCAGATTGTAGTATCTGGTGGTCCTCGACTAGTCGATATACCTATGGTTAGTATTGCTTTGATACTCTTTCATGTTTTATGGTATTATAGTTTCTGGTGATTGTTAATATTAGTGTTTGTAAGTTTAATCATCGTTTCTGGTATCTGTTTTGATATGGTTTGTTCTATGTTTGTTTCGTCTTTATATTTGCATGACTTTTCTGGTATGTTTGTATGTTATTACATTTTCTGGTATGTTATTGGTTTCAAGTTTTCTGGTATTTATTTTAGTTTAAGTTTCTGGTAAGTGTTTATTGTTAGTGTTCTGGTATTGGAGGTTCATGTATTACTTTGTGGTATATTTTGTGTATTTATTCATATGAGCTTTTTTGTTTCAAGTTTTCTGGTATTTGCTGTAGTTTAAAATTTTAGTATGTGTTTATGGTTTGTGTTTCTGGTATTGCATGTTGATGTATTACTTTCTGGTATCTTTTCTGTTATTTGTTCATATGATGTTTAATGTTTTCTGGTATTAGAAGTTCTGGTATGTTATTCTGGTATGTTATTTGTTTCTGGTATTAGATGTTCTAGTTAGGGTTTCTGGTATATGTTTTATTTATTAATGTTTTATTGTATTTGTTCATATGAGGTTTTTATATTACTTTCTGGTATTTCATGTTGATGTATATATTGACATTATTTTCTGGTATGTTTACACAGGCTACTGAGGAAAGTGTTAGTTATGGACATGAAGAGTCCAATGTAAGTTGAATGGCTGATATGAGTTTCTGGTTTGTTCTTGACTATTTTTCTTGTATTAACAATCTTATTTCCTTTACTAGTTAATGTACAGATTTGATGAAAACCCACAATACGAGGCAGCACGTATAACTGTCTTGTCTCGTGTCAACATGGTTAAATTTTTACTTGAAGGTTTGGATGCCAATGGGCAAGAAATGTTCAAAAACTCTATTTTTTCATCTGTCATCTCCCTCTGTACCAATCTTAAACCTTCAAACCAATTAATACGCTTCATGCTTCTGCATGAGGTTCAAACTGACCGCAAACACTCAATGTGGTTTGCAATCAACAAAACCTTGCTTAGGTATATATTAACTATACACCTAACCTTTTCAGTTCAGATTGTTACCTCTATTCTACTTTCTATTGTTAATGTGTTTCTATCTTTTTTTGTTGTGTATTTTTGTTCATAAGGTTTGGCTTAAGCGAGTTTTCTGAAATTACCGGCCTTGAGTGTCGGTTCCATGTGTACAACGAAGAAGAAAATGTCGACATGAAGGAGTTGTTCGGCATGCCCAAGTGCAAATTGGAGCAATTGGAGGAAAAATATTCAAAGCTGAAAAAAATGATGAAAGGAAATTCAAGATGGCTCTGTTGCTGTTTATTGAATTTGTTTTGCTTGGCAATGACAAGAAGAAGTTCGTCTCCAATCTTCCTCTATCGCTTCTGAAGGACATGGATGCCTTTAATTCTTATTCATGGGGGCGCCTTGTCTTTAATAAGACACTTGACAACTTGAGGGATTGCGAGCCAACAAAGTATAGGGCATCCGGAAATTACTGCCTTTTTGGTTTCCCTTTGGCATTCCAGATATGCTTCTGGTTTTCCATTTATGTACCTCTGGTATGTTTATATTTGTTATTTTTGTTATGGTTTACGTCTCTGGTATGCTTGTTATTCATTTATTTTCCTCTGGTATAAGTAATTAGTTACCAGAAATGATACTTTTGTGATTTTATGGTATGCTTTATTGCATTAGCATTTCTGGTTTTTGTTTTTGGTTTTTGATTCTTGTATTTTGTTTTAATGTATTAGATTCTGGTATGATTGTGTATGTTGTATAATTGAGTTCTGTGAAGTATTGTTTTGTTTCTGGTATGTTCTGTATTTTGTTTTGTTTCTGGTATGATTTTACTTGCTTTCTGGTATGAGCAATTAGCTACCAGAAATATTAAGTTTGTGATTTATGGTATGCTTTATTTCAATAGCATTTCTAGTATATCTTTCTAGTTTGTGTTTTATAATTGAGTTTAGTTGATTTCTGGTTTTCTGATATGCATTTGTGGTTTCTGGTATGATATTATTTTATTAGTATTATATTATTTATTGGTTTGAGTTTCTGGTATGGTTTATTCATTTGTTTCCTGTCTATATTATGCAGGTTTTCATCCTTGACTCTCTCCCCACACTGGCATCTTTGTTTGCCACATGTGTTAATGAAGAAGCAACCCCACTTTGTCTTAAGTGGGTTTCATCAACAAAGGGGAAGATGAAATGCAGCTTCCAGACAATAAAGGATACAGCGTCATCGGTGGCTCAAGATGACATCAAAACTATCCCCCTCAACCTAGAAGACCCAGAAACCGAGGATGACTGCAAATGGTGGGGGGATGAAGTTTTGGACCCAGCTGGCTATCTTTGTCATCTTTTCAAAGTAGGGTTCCACGATGTACGTGTATCCAAGCCTGGAGGGCATAATGTCAAGGCTATCAAGGAAGTCCCAAAGAAGGAGAAATCCGAGAGTGATGACTTTGCTACTCCTCCTCCTCGTCATATTTTGAGGTTGCCAAGACCACAAAAGGTTGTTAAGAAAGAAGATGTCCCAAAGAAAAGGAAAATTGAAGAGGGAAGGAAAAGGTATCTCAATACATTTCATACTCAATCTATATTTTAATAATGTTGCATTAGTTTCTGTTATACTAGTTTCTTTAGTTTTATTGTATGACTGCTTTTTTGCTTTCTGGTATGTGTCTGTTAGTTTCTGGTATGCTTATAATATAACTTCTGGTATTAGTTTCTGTTTTATTTTTCTGGTATGCATACTTTGTTACTTTCTGGTATGTGTCTTTTTGTTTCTGGTTTTTGTTTTATGTTAATTCTGGTATACTTTTTTCCTTACATTCTTTTATTAGATTTAATATGTTTTCTGGTATGATATTTTTAATCTTTGTTTCCTGTGTATATTGTTATGTTTTATTTGGTTTTTGTTTCTAGTATGTTATTGATTTACTTAATGTTTGTTTTTCCTAATGTAGGGTTGCATCTAAGAAGCCTAAGACAGAACAGATTGTAGAGGAAGTATTATGGTAAACTGAAGTTGAATATGTATTTATATTATCATACCAGAATACTTAATATTTACAAAATTTGTTCTATTGTTTTAGCCCTGAAGAAGACATGCTGGCATTGGCTACACCCCCAGTTGTTGGTGTTGCACCTTCTAGCACTGTTGGGATTGTTGTTGCTCCAGAAATGGATAGCATTGTCCCTACAGATGCTTTGGTTGCACCACCTCTGCCTGATCCCACCACCTCCAATGCAGAAGCTGTGGTTGAACCACCTGTCCCTGATCCGACCACTTCCAACACAGAAGCTGTGGTTGCACCACCTGTCTTTGATCCCACAACCTCCACTATTTCTACCATAAAAATGTAGTTGATATTTTACATACCATAATTTATTAGTTTCATATGCTTATTTGATATCGCATTTTTAATCTTTTACTGTGTTAATGTATAGTGTGCCTGATTGGGTTGAAGACTTAAAGAAACAACTACAAATCCAAAATCAATTGATTTCTGAGTTGGTCAAGAAGGTTGAGCAACAAGATGCCACTATCAACCAAGTTGTAATGAGGCAGAAGACACAAACGATGACACAACACAGAATAGAAAGTCAATGTTTCAGGATCGTCACTAATGTTCAAAGGATGGCCGGTTCTTCTAAAGGTACCAAAGCCTCTAAAAAGCCGGCCTCCCAACCTCCAGCTGATGCTCCTAAGTTAGAAGTTATTGGGGTTTCTTCAAGTTCTGAAGAGACGGTATCTACAGAAAAGCCAATGCCCCAGCCTCAGTCCCAGCCCGAGCCTTAACCCAAGGAGGAAGCTGAAGTTGATCAGCCAAAGGAAGAAGCTGTTGAAGAGGTATAATACACTACTATTCTTCATGTGTTTTGTTTCTATGCATATTTATTAATGTTTGTGTTATGTTGTCGTTCTGGTACAGAAACCACTACCAGAGGTAGATGTGAAAGGGAAAGGGAAAGTTAAAACCAGAGGACCGAGGAGAATGGGTTTACGTGAAAAGAAACCCAGCGACCTTGTTGTATCACCTTATGTTGTCCCAGTAAAAATCCCCAAGCCCCCCAAGCATGGTTTCTTGAGCAAGAAGGATAGAGATGCTTTTTATGCTTGGTACCTTAACCCGAAGACTAAAAAAAAATTTATTACTGGATTTCAACATTCGGCAAATAAAGAACATTTCAAGCTCTTACTCCAAAAAACTGGCTGGTTGTGGGATTATGTAAGTTAACACTAACCTTACTTTTGTTTAAGTTAATAATTTCTGGTATGATGTTTTTTTGGTATGACTTTCTGAAACTAGCTACTGATGTGTTTCTGGTAAGATGTTGTTTGTACATTTTGTTTTTAAAATTTCTGGTATGATGTGTTGTACTGCTTTCTGGTATGAGCTAGTTGTATAAGAGTCTGGTATGACTTTATTTTTGCTTCTTCTTTTTTGTTTTCTGGTATTATGTATTTCATTAGTTTTATGGTATATAATTCTTTCATTTTGCCATAAATTATCATTTGACTTCCTTAGATGATTTATTGCTTGAGCTTTCTGGTATTTGTTTATTTTTTGTGTTTTTGGTATGATGTGTTTTCATGTATTTGTATCTTGCCTGATGGTTATCATGTCTTGAATTCTGGTATGAACTTTTTATGTTTTTCTGGTATTATTCTCATATTTGCTCTGGTATTGAATTATTAGTTTTTTTTCCTACTTTACAGCAACTGGATGAACTGATTACATACCTCCGAAAAGCTGTAATTGAGTATCCAGAGGTTTATCGCCGTATTACCATTGTTCCCGTACCCTTCGTCGACTACTTCAACGATGTGCGTTATAAACAATACTTAGAGTTGAAAGAAACAAGGACTTTTAATTACGGTGAAGAAATTGCATGTTATATACATGGACTTGATCCTCCCTTTTTTAGCAAGAGCTTTTATGAAGTCGATACAATATACACTGCCATCAACACCTGTGGTAAACACTGGATAGCACTACAGATTGATTTACTTAAATGGTGTGTTGTTGTATATGACTCAATTGTGGACTGTATGTCTGATGGGGACTTGAAAGCTTTGCTCACCCCATTCCTTGTTATGTTTCCTTATTTTTTGAAACTTAATGGAGAATTTGAGAGGTTTGGGGACAATCTTGATAAGCTATTGGATTATGTTCGAAAGACAGCCAAAGAAGTTCCACAGAACAATCCAAGGTGATTTTTACAATACTAGTCATATGTTTCTAGTATGTTCATTAGTATGATGTTTTGTAAAAACACTTATATAATCTGTTGTCTACATTTGCAGTGGAAGCTGTGGTGTATTCACAATCAAGCACATTCAGTATTTGTCGTCTAGACGAACTGATTTGTCAAACATATGTCAAGAATGGGTTCCAGCTTTCAGGGAACAATTCTGTTCTATTTTGTACCATAAGGAGTGGGTGAAACCCCACGAGTCCCTTTGAAACTTAATTTGTCCTAAATGATGTGCTAAACTTGTATTTTGGTATTGACTAACTCTGTTGTAATATATTAACTGTTTTGTAATATAATTTACCAGAAGTTTTTATGTTGCTATTTACCAGAAGTGTTTATGTTAATATAGTTTCTTTACCAGAAGTGTTTATGTTGCTATTTAGGATTCTGGTATTTCATTTAAGTCCCTCTGGTATGATTATATCTGGTATTTGTTTGTTATTTTTTATGCTTATGGTATGATTGTTTTTCATATATGTGCCTCTGGTATGAGTAATTGTTTACCAGAAATGTTTATTTTGTGATTTTCTAGTATGAGATATTGCATTAGTATTTCTGGTATGTGTTCTGGTATGTGTTTCTTGTAGTTTGTTTCATATATTTGATTCTGGTATGATTATTTGTTTACCAGAAACATTCAATTTGTGATTTTCTTGCCTATGCTTTCTGGTATTCATATAAATAGCCTAATGGTATACTTTTATTTGATTCTGGTATGAGTTTTTTTATTTAGTTTTTGTTATTACCTATTGTTTTGATTCTGGTAAGTGGACATTTATACATAAAACAAACATATATTTATATAGTAACTGTTTTCTACATATCTGATAATGACAAATAAGCAAAATTAGTATTTCTGGTATGTGTCTTCATTCTTTCGCCATTGGTTGATTTCGGCAAGTTTTTTTGTTATGGCCTATCCTGCCGCAACAGCTGCATTTCTTCTTCTTGCTTCCTTCCATTGATCCCCGTATCCTAGCTTTAGGCAATCTTCCGATTCTCTTCCTCTTTATTGGAGGGTTGCATTCAATAGATGTAATGCAACTTGGAATCTCACAATGCTCATGATCTACAATTGGGTATATTGTCTCCTCATATGCTGTGTTCCAATATTCAGTGCTGTAATATTTACTTACTAGAGAAGCCAGATTCATTTTCGCCATCTTTGTTGCAGCTATTGCATGAACACATGGTATTTCCTCAATATCAAATTCCTTGCAAGTGCAACTCCTATCCACTAAACACACAACTTCCCTTTCCTGGTTCCATTGTATCTCAAACAACAGCCTTTTCGCATCAAGCACATAGCATCCATACTTTCTTGCCTCTCCATATTTAGCTTGTATTAGGGCATCGACGTTTGGTGTTGTCATTTCTGTACATGATTCAGCACTTTGCCTTCGCGTTGCAAACCATCTACCCACTGTCTGTCTGATAACATCAATGAGGGCAAGCACTGGATAATCTCTTGCATCACACAGTACACTATTTATACATTCTGCATTGTTGCTTGTCATAATGTTATAATGTTTCGCGTTGTAAAAAGCTCGGGACCAAGCAGCAAATCCAATTTCTTCCAAGAGCTGTGCAACTACTACCTTCTCCTACAAACATTAGCAGGTACACATGAAGTTATATACAATACCAGAAAAAACATACCATACATCTTACATGTTTCAATACCAGAAAAAGGTAATACCATAATCATTGCTCATCAATAATAATGTTGAATACCATAAACATATCATGTATGATACCAGAAACGATCACAAAAAACATACCAGAATTCATACTAGAGATTAAATTTAATACCAGAAACTATAATTTTCATACGACAAACCTAACATGCGTTCATACCAGAAACATTCATACCAAAAACACTATAAATGAGAGATAAGGGACAATACCAGAAATAAAATAAACCACCAGAATTGAAATACCAGAAGCATAATGTGATTGCATACCAGAAAATAATAAAAACCAGAATAAGCATACCATCTTTATATTTTCAAACAGTTCAACACACTTATCCTTTCTGTAGCACCTAGCCGCATCCACGAACATTTGTTGAACTATATTCTTGGTTGATTTTTTCTTGATGTTCCCTTTCAAGTGGTACATGCAAACTCCATGAGATGCTTTTGTGTAGTGCTTAGCAATACCATTCTTGATTGACATGTGTCTGTCCGATATAAATAGTTGTTCCTCGGTATCAGGGATAAACTTGTGTATATGATAGAAGAAGAAATCATACGAGTCATCACATTCACGGTCAACAATTACAAATGCTAGGGGGTATATTTGTTGGTTTGCATCTTGCGCTGTTGCAAGCAATAGCACCCACCATATCGTCCTTTTAAAAATGTTCCGTCAACTTATATGACCTTAAACAACAACAACCAAAAATCAATTAGTTTTCTGGTATACCAGAAATAGATAATAGTCATACCAGAAACTTAATTGTTCAAATATATAATACTATACCAGAAAAGAGCATACCAGAAAGATAATTATACTACTTACCAGAAACACAACATAACTACCAGAATCTAACAATACCAGACACTGGTTATACAAACCAGAAAAGAGCATACCAGAAAGATAATTATACTGCTTACCAGAAACACAACATAACTACCAGAATCTAACAATACCAGACACTGGTTATACAAACCAGAAAAGAGCATACCAGAAAGATAATTATACTGCTTACCAGAAACACAACATAACTACCATAATCTATATCATTCATACATAATTGATAATACTAGAGGCATAACTTTATTACATACCAGAACAAGGATAATACCTTTCTCATTACTGAATATCCTTTGATTGATTGTCCCAAAGCAAAGAAGACATACTTGAATTTGTTTTCATCATCCAATTGCAGTGCTACAATAGTGTTCGGATTTGCCTCTTGCAATCGATGTAAGTACACCGGCATACCCTTGTAGTTCTCTTCATTTGTTCCTCTTATATTGTCTTTGACAGCCTCTTGTGTCATCCAACATTTCCAGTAGCTAGCTTCTAAACAATGCTCGTTTCTCAAAATTCCAATAATTGTCTTAGGCTCGGGGAGTTTATGTGTATTAGCATACCTGAATAACATAAACAATATGATTTGAATGTATTTCATACCAGAATGGAAGAAAAAAATATAGAATTGAATATTATATGTGATAATAAGCAATTGACTTACATTTTTGCAACTATTTCAACAATGACAGGATATGAGACCTTTCTGCGATAATTTCTTCTGGTATGGAATGAACAAGTGTGCTCTCTAGTATACTTTGTTAGTGTAAACACTTTCGATTTCTTGATTTTTGAGAACCGCACGCGCCACTTACAATCTTTATCCAGACATTGCGCAAGAATAGCAAGCTTGATAGACTTTGTTATTCTGTATTGTGTACATTCGGCAACAGCATTCAAACACAATGTACTTTTCACTGCGTTTTTATCCTTGAACTTTTGTCCAAGCTTAAGACCCCATTGAGTTTCTTCAGGTTCAACTTCAGTGATTGCATAGCTATTCTCTGTTTCTATTTCAGTCACACTGGGAGCAGGAACAATGGCAGTGTGTGGATGATATTCATTAATTTCTTCAATTTCTAGTATAATAATTGTAGACTTTAATCTCACACACAATGGCACACTCCAACATGGTTGAGTCATTTGATTAACTTCAACAAAATCCTCGAAATCTTCTACCGTCTCAATATCAAACGGTTTCAACGCTTTATTTAAGGTATTCTTGTATGTAAGTTCCAATTTGTTCACTGTCTCATCTACTTGAAAACGTTTGGCAATCAACATCCTAATTTCTGGTATGCTAACTGGATCTCCCACAGTGATGGGTTTGCACACTACTTTATCCCCTAAATATGTCCATTCATTTCCCACAGATTTCCACTCTCCTCCACAATAAACTACAATTTGTAACTGAGTCATGGCTAACAAGTTCTGTATATACCAGAAAAAAAACTAGTATAAGGATACCAGAAGTTGAAAGTATACCAAATTATGCACAACATCACAAATACCAGAAATTAAAGTATACCAGAATTATGCACAACACCACAAATACCAGAAGTTCAAGTATACAAGAAGTTAAAGTATACCAGAATTATGCACAACATCACAAATACCAGAAGTTTAAGTATACCAGAAGTCATTCAATTCATTATACCAGAGAATTAATGATACCAGAAAGACAATTAGCATACTAGAAAAGAGATTATACCAGAAATCATTAATTGATACCAGAATTAATGATACCAGTGTAACGCCCCAAATTTTTGGCGCGTTTGCGATATTTATTTTGCTGCTTTTATCGATATTTTTTCCAAGATCAAATATATTTTAATTTATTATTTCATTTACTTTATTTTATTTTAAATTATTTTACAGTGTAAAATATCTTTTTCCGAGTTATTTATATCTTTGATACGTTCCCATACATCCGTGTTATTATTTTTCGGAAGAAGTCGGGAAGATTTTCCGGTTCGAAAATCCCGTTCCGAACACTTTTGGATCGGAGTCATTCTTACTCTTTTTCTCTTATATGTTATTTATTGCCCATCTTTCTTTATTTTCTTTTTTTTCCCCTTCTAGCGTGATAACTCACGCTTTGCAGGCTGACCCTTCGACTTCACTGCTGCCTCACGCTACCTCCCTCCTCACCTCTGCTTTCTGGTTCCCTTTGCAGTGCAATGGGTCCACCTCTCACCCTCCTCTCCCTCTGCTCTTTTGCTCAAGCAGTGAGCCTCCCTTTTCCTTGTCCCAGCAGCTCTCCATCTCTTACAACTCTCTCAGCAGCAGGCCTTAGACTAGAGCTCCTCTCCTCACGAGCTGGATCTATCTTCGACCTCGAACATCTTTTCTCTCCAGGTTCTCATCGTGCTAGCACCGGCCACCACCTGCAGCCACGCTAGTCACCGGAAAGATCCGGATCCGGGCACGCCTACTGTCTGTGCTATGCCTTGCCTCGCCTGTCGCCGGAGAGCCCGCCTGCCTTAACCCTGCTGTCATCATCTCCTTCGAACATCCAATCTCCTTCTTCCTCTCTATCGAATCAGCAAGCCGGAAGTAGTAGACTCCAGATGCTGGAGTGAGGCCTCGCAGCCGTGTCGCCGGCGTCGCCGGGAAGGGGAGCAACGCCCACTGGAGGGCTACCTTCGCAGTGCACTCCACCTCGCAGCCGCTGCCCTAAAACTCGCACCTCTCCGCCCCCATGTTCACAGCTCGCAACCTGTGTCGCCGTCTTCCCTCGCCACTGGCCACCACCGAGGTCGCCGGCGTTTCCCCTCCCCGTCCTGCCCTAGTGCGTGCTGGAGTCGACCGGAGACCTTGCCGCCGCCAAGGAAGCCTCGGCCAAACGCTGCGAAGCCCTTCCCTGTCACCTCTTTTCTGCAACCGCTGGATTGGGGAAGAAACTGCCGGAACCGCCGCCCTCATGCTGCGCCGCCAGGAGCGATGCCGGAGAGCACCTGGGTTGCCACCGCCCTTGCACGAGCCTTTCCGGAGCCTTTCCACGCCACCTCTGCTCTTTCCTTTCATAACCGGTGAAGACAGATCTGGAGGGTTCAAAACCCTTCTCTTTTAATTAAATCGGGCCCCATTGGTTTATGTTTAATTACAGTTTATACCCCATACTTTGAATTTGCAATTTGTGCCCACAGTTTTGGATGTTTTCAAATATGCCCTGCAGTAATTAATTACTGAATGTCCCCGTATTGTGATATTGCAGTTTTGAACCAAGATTTTTAGAATGTGACATTATGCCCTCGGTTGTAATATTTTCGAAAAATAGCCCAAGATTTATTACGGATTATTATTCTTATTTTTGGAACGGTATAATTTGCCCCGGAAAATGTGTTAACTGTTTTGGAACCTTGAATTTTGATTTCGGGGTTATTCTTATATTTATATATATTGGAAAATTTACCCGGAAAGTGTTTTGAGATTTTAACTCGGTTTTTAGTATGGGGTTTAATCTTATTTTTTATATACATTATAAACTATGCCCAAATTTAGCGCTATGCTAAATTTGTTTAGTTTGGTGCTAGGTTTGGAAGCGTCCCAATAAAGGCCAACGAATCCGTTCTCGAAATCTGTAGATCGTCTTCCTTCTCGGACGTCATGTGAGTTACCTTCTTCCTGGATCTAGTTATGATTAGTATTAGTATCATGTTAGGATGGATCTAGCATAACTTAGTGGAAATGCCAAGTAGTGGCCTTGAACCTTAGGATCGTGGATTGGTTTATGAGCTTTAGTCGAGTTATATTCGGTACGATCTCAAGACGATCTTCGAGATTAGGAGTTGGACCTAGCATGCTAGGGTGTGACCTCATATAGGTTATGGGAGACTAGAAGCCCGAGGGCTTCTAGCTTATCGATTAGTTATTGATTGTGTGCCTTGTTTGATCAGGCGTTGAGTTACATTCCTGCGGGAAATTGAGTACGGGATTTAGCGGGTTTAGCTTTGGGACAGGTAAGTCTTCGGACTTACTTAGCTCGTATTCTTTGTATTAGCATTATTGTGTGTTGGGTGGTGTGTGTTTATTATTTTACTGTTTATAACAACTAAACCGGAAATAGGATTACCGACCTTTATATTATTTGGCCCAAGTGTATGATAACGGGCGGTGACATCACTGCCTGGCTCCCCGTGAGAGCTAGGGGGATCTCGGCGACTGACCCGTGCTGGTTAGACGGTCGGAGGCATCCGACCGTTCCATTGCCGGAAGAAGGGACCGAGGCGAGTTTCGGAGGATTCTCGTGTCACAAAAGAAGTTGAACTAGAACGGGATATGACTTAATAAATAAAGATAATAAACCGGATTTGTGTGCTTTGAGTATGTTGTGTGACTATGTTGAATTAATTGTGTTTGTGCCTTTCCCTTTAATTCTAATGCTTCGAATGTGAGCTAACGGTTTTATACCGACTGTTGTAGATTGCATTGCAGGTTAGGATTGTGGCCGAGAGATCCGGAAGAGTGGGCAGCCGGGGTTCCGTACATTTTAGGATTGGGTTTTGGGTGGAGTCGATTTTGAGTATTGTAATTATTGTATGCCGCATGTATGGCGTTTGGTCTTTGTAGTTGTTTTCGGCTAAAGTCCGTTGTTTGTTTTCTTTTGGGTTTTCTTTTCATTGCATAAAATGTATTTCGGTTTTTGCCTATATTTGTGCCTTGTTTGAAGATCCGGTGAAATTGTTGTCAAGCTAAGGGTCGGGACCCATTGTGAGGTCCCAACCCGTAGCGCCCCGAGTCCCGCGGATTCGGGGTGTTACAACCAGAAAGATAATTATCATACTACAATGGAGATTATACTAGAACTCATTAATTCATACCAGAATTATGCATAACACACAAATACCAGAGTATTAATGATACCAGAAAAACAATTATCATACTATAAAAGAGAGTATACCAGAACTCATCGATTGATACCGGAATTATGCACAACACCACAAATACCAGAAGTTCAAGTATACTAGACGTTGAAGTAAACCGGAATTATGCACAAGAACATAAATACCAGAAGATCTAGTATACCAGACGTTCAAGTATACCATAATTATGCACAACGCGACAAATACCAGAGAATTAATTATACTAGAACTCATTTTTTCATATCAGAATTAAGAAAACAAACTAGCAACAATGTTCATACCAGAATCGTAACACTCTCATTCATACCAGAAACATAATTTAAAACAAAATCAAATCTGACGATACCTTATACCAGAAATACAAGAATCTGATGAAAATTTCACAATGGTGAACAAAATACCAGAATAATACTGAAGAAGATGTCGAGAGAGAGAGAGAGTAGAATATTGTTAAAGAGATACCTGTTAGATCGAAGCGAATTCTGGTATTTGAAGTCTTGGATCACAAGTCGATTGCGTTGTATTCGTTTCTGGTGTTTGATTGATTGATACGAGAGAAGATTACTCGATCGATGTCGATTGTGAGAGATAAGAGAGAAAATAATTGTGATACCAGAGAAGCTTGCGAGAAGGGCGAGATCAAAGGAGGAGAAGATTGGATTCTGAGATCGAGATCGAGAGGAGGAGAAGAGTGGATTTTGAGATCGAGATCGAGATCGAGAGGAGGAGAAGAAACCAGATTTGGTTTCTTTGCTTGTAATAGAAAAGAGAGAGAAAGAGGGGATTTACCTAATTATTATGGTAATTAATTAGCCTTGAACGGTAAATATGGTTTTGGGTATATTTTGTTGATGGAAAATATAAAAATGCCTACTTTGTATCCCTATTTCTTAATAAAGCCTACTTACCAAATTTGCCCAAAAATGTATTATTTGTATAATCAAAATCCTAAAACTATTTAACATAAATAGATAAAGATGTCTAAAAATACTCGAGAGGCACAATTACGATCCACATATTATTTGTATACTCTTTAGACTCCCTATTTATATAACTTCAAAAACCATCAAGATTAGTAGCTAATCGATGTGGGACAATAAAAACTCTCAAAAAATTTAACTAAATAGATCATTTTGATATTCATTTGAAAAAAAAAGTTTCCTTAAAAATAAAACTTTAGGGGAACGGTTACATATAAGAGTAACGTGAAAATATTAGGGAAGAACATTATGACCCACATAATTGTAGGTTAACGTTCCCAAAAATAAAATCTTCCCAAAAAATAAAACTTTAGGGATACGATTACTCTTCCCTAAAAATAAAACTTTAGGACGGTCCAAAAATAAAATTTTATTTCGATATGAATAATAATTATATTTGAACTTAACCAAAAGGATAAAAATGTAATACTTGTATACTCTTTAGACTCCCTATTTATACAAGTTCTAAAACCATCAACTTTAGTAGCTAATCGATTTGGGATAACAAAATCCTTCAAAAAATTCAATGTAAAATGGATTAGGCTGATAACAAAAAAAATTTATGTCCAAAAAAATAGATTGGTTGCACAAAAAAAAAGTTACGTGAAATTTTCAAATAACATATTGTTAGTTTAATAAATAAAGATTCTCTGACTTACAAAAGTAGTTTACAAAATAATACTATCTGGCTTAAAAGTCTATTAGGAGTAAAGATATTTTCGAAACAAATCGGTTACAAAAAAAAATTTTGGACGTAAAAAGAGTAAATTTAATGACGTTAATTGTGGGAGCTCTATTTTAAAAATAATGTCTCCACATCGCCCCACGTCAGCGAGTATATAGACTCCATATTTATACAAGTTCTAAAACCATCAAGCTTAGTAGCTAATCGATGTGGGACAACAAAAACCTTCAAAAAATTTAACTAAATAGATCATTTTGATATTCATTCGAAAAAAAAAAATTCCCTACAAATAAAACTTTAGGGAAACGGTTAATTATATAAAAGTAACGTGAAATTATTTAACGTAATAACCAAAGACCAAGAAATAACCAAAGATGAAGATTACTTTAGGAAAGAACATTATGACATAATTGTAGGTTAACGTTCCCAAAAATAAAATCTTCCCTAAAAATAAAACTTTAGGGGTACGATTACTCTTTCCTAAAAATAAAACTTTAGGGGTACGATTACTTTAGAAAGAACATTATGACACATATAATTGTAGGTTAACGGTTCTAAAAATAAAATATTATTCCGATATGAATAATAATTATAGTTGAACTTAACCAAAAGGCTAATAAATGTATTATTTGTATACTCCTTAAACTCCCTATTTATACAGGTTTTAAAACCATGAACTTTAGTAGCTAATCGATATGGGATAACAAACTCTTTCAAAAAATTTAACATAAAATAGATGATGTTGATAACAAAAGATTCTTTAGCTTAAAAAATAGTTTAAAATTAAAGATTTTTTGTCCAAAAAATAGGTTGGTTTGGAACAAGAAAAAAAGTTACGTGAAATTTACTAATAACAGATTGTTAGTTTAATAAATAAAGATTCTCTACCTTAAAAAATAGTATACAAAATAAATATTATCTGGCTTAAAAGTTTTTTAGGAGAAAAAATATTTTTGAAACAAATCGATTACAAAAAAAAATTTTGGACGTAAAAAGAGTATATTTGATGCATTAATTGTGGGAGCTCTATTTTAAAAATACTACGTCCACAGCGCCCTACGTCAGCGAGTATATAGACTCCCTATTTATACAAGTTCTAAAAACATCAAGCTTAGTAGCTAATCGATGTGGCACAACAAAAACGTTCAAATAATTTAACTAAATAGATCATTTTGATATTCATTTAAAAAAAAAGAAAAAAAATCTTCCTAACAAATAAAACTTTAGGGATACCAAGATTACTTTAGGGAAGAACATTATGACATAATTGTAGGTTAGCGTTCTCAAAAATAAAATCTTCCCTATTTAGGAGTATGATTATTCTTCTCCAAAAATAAAACTTTAGGGATACGATTACTTTAGTAAAGAACATTATGACCCACACAATTGTAGGTTAACGATCCCAAAAATAAAATATTATTTTGATATAAATAATAATTATAGTTGAACTTTATCAAAAGGATAAGAAATGTATTATTTTGTATACTTTTTATGCTCCCTATTTATACATGTTCTAAAACCGTCAACTTTAGTAGGTAATCGATGTGGGATAACAAAATCTTCCACAACGTGCCACGTTAGCGAGTATATAGACTCCCTATTTATACAAGTTTTAAACCATCAAGATTAGTACAAGTTCTAAACCATCAAGCTTAGTAACTAATCGCTGCGGGACAACAACTCTCAAAAAATTTAAATTAATAGATCATTTTGATATTTATTTAAAAAAAAAAGAAAAAAATCTTTCCTAAAAATAAAATTTTAGGGGTACGGTTACTTATATAAAAGTAACATGAAAATATTTAACGTAATAACCAAATGCCTTTAGGGAATAACATTATGACCCACATAATTGTAGATTAATGTTCCTAAAATAAAATCTAACGTAATAACCAAACGCCAAGATTACTTTAGGCCCAAAAATAAAATCTTTATTTTAGGGAAGAACATTATGACCCACATAATTGTAGGTTAACGGTCCCAAAAATAAAATATTATTATTCCGATGAATAATAATTATAGTTGAACTTAACCACAAAGCTAAGAAATGTATTATTTGTATACTCTTTAGACTCCCTATTTATACAAGTTCTAAAACCGTCAACTTTAGTAGCTAATCGATGTGGGATAAGAAAATTCTTCAAGATGTAGAAAGTGTGTTGTGAAAATTTCAAGGATATGATAAGAACGTAAAAAAAAGAGATTTTGGTAGATTTTTATATTGATTAATAATTATTCTAAATAATAATAAATAAATAAAATTCCGGTCAGTAAAGGTTACGTTGATACAAAAAACATTTTCGTCAGTAGGAGATTTAGTTAGATTTTGGTAGATTTTGGCGGTTATGTTGATAACATTATATTTTTTGCTATAATTTATAATTTATTTATTGATTAAAATCTTGGAGAATCTCCAATAAAAAAAAGTTACGTACAGTTTTGAATAGCAATATGTTAGTTTAGTAAAAAAAAGATTTTCTAGCTTAAAAATAAAGATTTATTGGCCAAAAAATTGTGGGAGCTCCATTTGATTACTGCTTCCACAACGTGTCACGTCATCAAATCATGCACTCTCTTATAGTATGTATAATAGATATAGAATATATATATAGTTATATATATATATATATATATATAGTATATAGATAAAATAAGAATTACGAGTTTAATAGTTCAACGGTCCACAAATTAGTAGGTTACAAACGATCCACAAATCAGTAGGTCACAAACGACCCACAAATCAGTAGGTCACAAACGACCCAAAAATCAGTAGGTCACAAACGAACCACAAATCAGTAGGTCACAACTTACAACGATCCACAAATCAGTAGGTCACAACGACCCACAAATAAGTAGGTCACAATGATCCAAAAATTAGTAGCTCAGTAGGTCACAAACGACCCACATATCAATAGGTCACAAACGACATATAAATTAATAGGTCACAAACGACATATAAATTAATAGGTCACAACAACCCACAAATTAATAGGTCACAAGGACTCACAAATTACTAGGTCACAAGGACCCACAAATCATTAGGTCACAAGGACCCAAACATCAGTAGGTCACAACGACCCACAAAGTATTAGATTAAAACGACCCACAAATCATTAGGTTAAAACGACCTACGAATTAGTAGGTAACAACAATCCGGTATGAATAAGTATTATACTTGATTCTGACCAAAAGGTCCGAAAATGTATGCTTTGTATAATCTTCAAACCTTATAAGTCTATTTATAAATGTTGTCAAACTATCATCTTTCTTTGATAACCGATGTGGAATAATAAAATTCATATTTTACAAAAAAATTATAGTTTAGTAAAAAAAGATTTGTTAGCTTAATTCGTGATTTAGTAGAAATTTTACAAAATAATTATAAAAAATCATTAGTATGTCACAAACAACCCACAAATCAGTAGGTCACAAAGACCCACAAATTAGTAGGTTATAGGAACCCATAAATCAGTAGGTCACTACGAACAACGAATTAGTAGGTCACAACGACCCACGAATCAATAGGTCACAACGACCCACGAATCAATAGGTCACAACAACCCACAAATTCATAGGTCATAACGACCCATAAATCAATAGTTCACAACGACCCACAAATCAGTGGGTCACAACGATCCACAAATCAGTGGGTCATAACGACCCACAAATTATTGGGTCAAATCGACCCATAAATTATTGGGTCAAATCGACCCAAAAATCAGTAGGTCAAAACGATCAAAAAATCTGTAGGTCAAAACGATCCAAAAATCATTAGATCAAAACGACCCAAAAATCATTAGATCAAAACGACCCAAAAATCATTGGATCATAACGACCTACGAATTAGTAGGTCACGATAATTCACATACAAATATTAATCCGATATAATAAGTATTATACTTGATTCTGACCAAAAGGTCCGAAAATGTATGATTTGTATAATCTTCAAACCTTATAAGTCTATTTATAAATGTTGTCAAACTATTATCTTTCTTTGATAAACCGATGTGGAATAACAAAATTTATATTTTACAAAATAATTATATTTTAGTAAAAAAGGATTTATTAGCTTAATTCGTGATTTAGTAGAAATTTTAATCCGAGAAAAAACGTGGGGCTCCACGTCAGAATTATTTTTTTTAGTAAAGTATATAGATATATATTTAGTATATTGATAAAATAAGAATTACGAATTTAATAGTTCAACGGTCTACAAATCAGTAGGTCACAAACGACCACAAATCAGTAGGTTACAACGACCGAAGAATCAGTAGGTCACAACGACCCATGAATCAGTAGGTCACAACGACCCACGAATCAGTAGGTCACAACGACCCACGAATCAGTAGGTTACAATGACCCACTAATCAATAGGTCACAACGAACCACAAATCAATAGGTCACAACGATCCACAAATTCATAGGTCACAACGACACACAAATTCATAGGTCACAATGACGCACAAATCAGTGGGTCATAACGACCCAAAAATTATTAGATCAAATCGACACACGAATCAGTTGTTCAAAACGAATTACAAATGAGTAGGTTACAACGACCGAAAAGGTCTAGAAATGTATGATTTGTATAATTTCAATCCTTGTAGGTCTATTTATACATGTTGTCAAAGTGTCATCCTTCTCTGATAACCGATGTGAGATAACAAAATTCATATTATACAAAATAATTAAGGTTTAGTAAAAAAAACTTTGGCTTAATTCATGATTTAGTAAAAGATCTAATCCGATAAAAACGTGGAGCGCCACATCAACATTAGTGTCTTCTGTTTTAGTAAAGTATATAGATAGGAAGGAAGCTAAGTTTACGGGTATGAGATAGGCTTATAAACAACATCTTTTAATTTTAAATATTTGGAAAAAAAAATTAAAAGAAGAGGAGTGTTATTGTAATCGGAATTAGTTAGTAATCCAAATAAAATACTTTAAAATTGGAACTAATTAAAAAAAATTTAGGCTAATTATAGTTTAGTAAAAAAGGATTTATTAGCTTAATTCGTGATTTAATAAAAAGTTTAATTCGAGAAAAAACGTGGGGCGGCACGTGAAGAATTAGTGTTTTTTGTTTTAGTAAGGTATATAGATGTATATTTACTATATTGATAAAATAAAAATTACGAATTTAATAGTTCAACGGTCCACAAATTAGTAGGTCACAAACAACCTACAAATCAGTAGGTCACAAGGACCCACAAATTAGTAGGTCACAGGGATCCATAAATCAGTAGGTCACTACGAACAACGAATTAGTAGGTCACAACGACCCACGAATCAATAGGTTACAACGACCCACAAATCAATAGGTCACAACGACCCACAAATTCATAGGTCACAACGACCCATAAATCAATAGTTCACAACAACCCACAAATCAGTGAGTCACAACGACCCACAAATCAGTGGGTCACAACGACCCACAAATCAGTGGGTCACAACGACCCACAAATTATTGGGTCAAAACGATCCAAAAATCATTAGGTCAAAACGACCCAAAAATCATTAGATCATAACGACCCAAAAATCGTTAGATCATAACGACCCAAAAATCGTTGGATCATAACGACCCAAAAATTAGTAGGTCACGACAATCCACATACAAATATTAATCCGATATAATAAGTATTATACTTGATTCTGACAAAAAGGTCCGAAAATGTATGATTTGTATAATCTTTAAACATTTGAGCTCTATTTATACATGTTGTCAAAGTGTCACACTTCTCTCATAACCGATGTGGGATAACAAAATTCATATTTTACAAAATAATTAAGGTTTAATAAAAAAAAAGTTATTGGGTTAATTCGAGATTTAGTAAAAAAATTTAATTCGATAAAAATATAGAGTCTTAATTTTTTTTACAAAATAATCAAAGATTCTTACTATCTTTTAAACAAATTTTTTTAAAAACATAAAAGAAGGATATTTTTTAATATTCTTAATTATTTGTGCCGGAAAAGTGTTTAACAGTTTGTTTTATAAAAATTATATACTTTAATAAAAAAGTTTTTTTGACAAGTTTGTTTTCTGGCACAAAAAATAAATATTTATTGACCTATAAGATATTGGAGAATCTCCAAAAAAAAAAAAAAGCAAAACAGTATGTTAGTTTAGTAAAAAAAATTTTTCTGGTTTAAAAAAATAAGGATTTATCGGCCAAAAAATTGTGGGAGCTCTATTGATTACTGCTTCCACAGCGTATCACGTCATCAAATCATACTCTCTTTTAGTACGTATAATAGATAATAGATTTATAATTTATATATTTATATTTATGGAGAATTTTGAGGAGCATAACTTAGGATACCATAATTGGTACTTGGTGGGTTATATTTTGGCGAGGTGGTGACAAAAGTATGGTGAAAAGCAAAGAATAAAAAGCGGTAAAAAGCACCGGTAACTGCAATGCTAACATTTCTCATAAAAAACTGAAACCTCATATTCCGGGCAAATTTCACTATAACCGCACAAAACAAGTTTTCCTAAATTCCATTTGTAATCTCCAGCAAAATTTGAATGAATCCTCCTATATACCCATCAATTGAAACGTTAATTGGAAGATCCCAAAATTCTTCTCCTCCTCCTTCTCCCCTTTCCTCTCTTGATCTCATTCCTCCGCCCTAAGGCCCAGCCGTCAGATGGACGACTCCGGCCCCGGCACCCCTTCCTTGAAGTACCGGCTCAAGAAATCCCTCTGTTGCTGCTTCTCCTCAGCCGAATCCTCAACCGGATCAATCGTCGGCTACCATTCGGCTCCCACGACCCCGAGGATGATTCGATCTTCGTCGCAGTGGATCAAATCCCGCAGCAACGAGTTCCCGGAGTTCAAGGACAGGTGTCGGAGCCTAATTAGTCGGATCGGTCACAATCACCGAAGGCGAAGATCGCATTCGACGGACTTCCGCTACGATCCTCTCTCTTATGCTCTGAATTTCGAGGGAGGCGAGGAGTTGGATTCCCGAGCGGACGAGTACCTCCCGTTGAGAAACTTCACGGCGCGTTTGCCACACTCTCCGATAAAGACGGAGATGCCGATGTCTGCTCCGGCGATTTCCGCTAAGAAGGTCACGGAATTTAATCGGCCGCAGAGGACGAGCTCTGATGGCGTGGTGGAAAGGAGGGTTGGGATATCGAGGGAGATAAGCGCTTGCAGTTGAAGGATGGAAACTATTGTAAGTAACGGCGTCGTTTTGGTGTATGTGTCTTGTTTAGAAAGGTGGATAAACATTTAGACACGTGTGTAATGTATGTGTGGGATTTGGTGTGAGCTATGATGCACGGACACGGACACGGACACGGGAAACGGACACGGCGAAAAACGGGGAAGCGGCAATCCTAAAAACATAGGAAACGGGGACACGGCGAGGAAAATAAATAATATATCATTTTAAAGCTTTTTGTACGATTAATTCATTTATCATAATGAATAACATACATATAAAAGAATAAGTACTCCAAATTCAAATACATTCTTAGAAACAAACATTTTAATATTTAAATCTTACAAAATACAAAATTAAACATACTTAGTCTTACATGTTACATCAAACAAAATCACCAGCCAAGTCATAAACCAAAGGTCCAAATCACAAACCTTAACCAAGTCACAAAATACAAGATTATTCAATATCTTCAATTAGCACACCCTCCATCTCTAGATCGTCAAGAGAGATTTGTAAATTCAAGAACTCTAGTATCTTCAAAGATCCAAATAGTACTGCAGAAGTGCAGAGTGCAAAATTAAGTAAGAAAACTAAGAAATTCTTCCAAGTATAAACAATTGCTCAAAGAAATTCATTAAAATCAAACGCAAGTAGAAAATTAAGAATCAACAACAATTGATTATAGAATTTCATCAAAATCAAAGGCAAACATGTCTAAGTGTCTAACTGTAATTGAACAGCTGATACTTTTTGGCATTTTGCACTTATTCAAAACAATCAACAACTAAGTAGTGGCGTGGTGCTACAAAATTACAGTAAGAAAACTTAAGAATCAACAACAGTATATGAAATACTCAAATACACATACAAAATCGAAGATTGAAGAGGAAGAAAACTAGAAGAGTTACCAACATACCTAAGGTAATGAGTCTGACGAGTGACGGATTGAGGGCTGAGACTGTGAGACAAGGCACCACAATGCGAAGGGCCTGACCTGAAGACGAAGCAAGGATGACGGCCTGAAGCTGCGATTTGAGAGTCTGGGACGAAGCTTCTAACTAGGACAAAGCCGCTAACTATCGAAGAGGTAACCGACGGCCGGTCCTGAAGAGAGGAAGGGCCGACGCCGTAAAGAGTCGAAGAGGTAATTGAGACAAAGAGTCTTGATAGGAAGGGTCGATGGCCTGAAGAGAGGAACGCCGAGGGCCGGTCCTGAGGAGCGAAGCGTCGACGGCCGGTCCTGAAGAGTGAAGCGCTGATGGCCGGTCCTGGCTGCTAGGGTTCCCAGTTGCGATTGTCGTCTGTGAGAAATAAGTTGAGATTCTGAGAAGAATCAGAACAGCGAGGCTTCAATTTTTTTTCTTTCCTCTAAAAATGAGTTGACCGTGTCTTGACCGGACACGGTTCGTGTCCGGTCCGTGCCTGGCCCGTGTCCGGTCCGTTTCCGGTCCGTTTCCCAGCCGTTTCCCTCCCCCGAACCGTGTCTTGACCGTTTCCGCTCAAGTTTGACCATTTCCCCGGCGTTTCCAGGCGTTTCCGTGTGTCCCGCCGTGTCCGACACGCGACACTCCACCTATTAGGCGTGTCCGTGCATCATAGGGTGTGAGTGTGTGTTGCAAAATGGTGTTGTTATGTAGGTATATATTTGTAGAGGGAAACATAATTGGGGAAGAAAATCTTACTTTCCTCTTCATTTATAATCATTCATAAACTCCTACTCTATTTTCGCTTTATTATATGCCTCATCTCTTCTTTTCTCATTCTACTAAAATTACCGAATAACATTCGCTAGAGGCATTACCAATAGCAAGACCAGAACTCGACGAGACAAACATTTTCTAGGCTTCAAAATTTCATCCTATTACTTCTAAGAAAAGAATGGAAGTCCTTATCGATTTCGAAATTTTCTCTCTGAATAGTTTCGGAACCGTAACCATGACCGTTGAGTAAATTTTACTCTAATACCCCTCTTTTTATTATATTTTTGGAGTTTTGTATTTTTCTATAACCTCATGTCAATTTTTATAATTTGTCGAATATTTAGAAAAAAAGAAAATTTTCTCTTTGTACTACTTAAGTTTAAATTTTTTCTTTTAGTATACACAAGGTTTTAAATTTTCTCTTGGTTTTAATTTATTTCCGTCTCATACACATTTTTAATATGTTTTATTAAATTTCAATTATAAAAAATAAATAAAAATTTTAAAAAAATAAAATACTACTTCTGAATTAAAAAAACATAGGTTTTATATCTGTTTTCGAAATAAAAGAATTAAATTAAATTAAACTTATTATATTCATAATAAATTTTATAGTAATTAACTTTATATATACTAAGAAATGGTAAAGAATTTATTTTTTAATTTTAAAAATCTAGAAAAATAAATTGAGACCTTTTTTGTTTTCATTAAATTTGTAATTTAAAAAAAAAAAATTAAAAAAAATTAAAAAAAATATAAAAATTAATACTTAAAATAAATCAAAAAATTAAATTTTCTAAATTTTTTAAATTAATAAATGTATAAACTACTTCTTTACCATTACTTACTATTTATAAAGTTAATTAAATTTAACATGAACAAAATTATTTTTATTTTTTTTCAAAAAAATAAAATAAAAATAAGGTAATTTTTTATTATAAAGTTAATTAGTTTAAAATTTAATGTGATTATAAGCATTTTTTTAAAAAAAATTATTTTTTATTTCAAAATAAAATTAAAAGTAACTTGATTTTTTTATCCATAATTAGTTTTGAATTTTTAAATATTATATGATTTTATAATTAAAATTTTAATAAAATATATTAAAAAATATATAAAGATAAAATAAAGGGAGAATTTGACATACTATGCTTTTTTTAGTTTTTGTTTAAGAAAATGTACCCCAAATTTTTTACCACTTTCATTTAATAGTAGGTAAAAATTATTAACCCTTCTATTAGAAGGAAAGAATAAATGATGTTTGTTATTTGTTATATAAGTATAATTTTTAATTTTTAATTACTGCATTTGTTTTTTTTTATTATTTGGGCAAATTTGGTTAGTAGGCTATTTAGAGAAATAGTGATAGTAAGTAGGCTTTTTTGTTTTTCAATTAAGTAAATACACCCTTCTTATTTTTTTTTACCGTCAAACCTTCTCCATCCTCTTGTTTTCTTCTTTCTTCCGAATGTTTTTTAAAAACTAAATTTCTTTTTTATTTTCTTTTATTAATTTTTTTGTCTTTTTTATTTTCTTTATTTTTTATTTATTTTTTAGAATGAAGAATTTTTTCACACACCGGAATTATCACATACCGGAATTATCACATACCGGAATTTTCCTATACCGGAATTTCACATACCGAAATTTTCACATACCGGACCGGAATTATCACATACCGGAATTATCACATACCGGATTTTTACATACCGGAATTTTCACATACCATAATTTTCACATACCGGAATTTCACATACCGGATTTTCACATACCGGAATTATCACATACCGGATTTTCACATACAGGAATTTCACATACCAGAATTTCACATACCGGCCATTTACATACCGAATTTTTAATTCTCTAATATTTAATTTTGCAAATTTTAGGGGGCTCGTTGTAATTTTGCAATTTTTTTTATTCTAATTTGCGTATATGATGACGGTTTGCAAAAATGGGTCCATCACTGTCTCTTTTGGTTTCCAAAAGACTTGTTCTTTTTCCCAGTTGACAATGACAAATTGACAAGACGTGGAGGAGTTGAGCATTATTTGAGTGGAGAATTATATGTTAAAATTGTCTCAAAATAAAAGTATTATGTAAACAAAAATAAATAGCGGACGGAAAGCACAAGGATCAAGTGTTGATTGTGCCGCTAGTTTTAATTCAGAAATTTCTTGAATGAAATTTATGGTATGAACTTTTTGTATGAAATTTCTGGTATAAAAAATTTCTGGTATCAAAAATTCTGGTATGAAAAAAATTCTAGTATGAAAAAAATTCTGGTATGAAATTTCTGGTATGAACTTTTCGTATGATAATTTCTGGTATGAAATTTCTGATACGAGAATTTTCGGTATGAGAAATTCAGTCCAGAAAATAAAAAAGAAAATAAAAAATAAATAAAAAAAGGCAAGAAAAATAATAAGAGAAAATTTGACATACTAGGCCTTTTTGAGTTTTTGTTTAAGAAAGTGTACCCCAAATTTTTTACCACTTTCATTTAATAGTAGGTAAAAATTATTAACCCTTCTATTTAGAAAGAAAGGAATAAATGATGTTTGTTATTTGTTATATAAGTATAAGTTTTAATTTTTAATTACTGAATTTGTTTTTTTTAATTATTTTTCTTGCCTTTTTTTTTATTTTTTTCTTTTTTATTTTCTGGACTAAATTTCTCATACCAGAATTTCTCATACCAGAATTTTTATACCAGAAATTTCATACCAGAAATTTCATACCAGAAATTATCATACAAAAAGTTCATGCCAGAAATTTCATACCAGAAATTTCATACCAGAAATTATCATACGAAAAGTTCATACCATTATTTTGTCATACAAGAATTTTGTCACACCAGAATTTTTTACACCAGATTTTCATACCATAAAATTACATACCATAAAATTCTGGTATGAAATGACAGTGCCCATTACACATTCCTTCCTGCAATACATCATAACATCACCTTTCTCTTCCTCTAATACAAATCCTGAGATTGAGACCATCCAATGATATGTGTTAAGTTGTAGATCACACTCAATCTCGATTATTAGGAGATAAACAACATGAAATCTATGTTAAGCTCATACTCATATGGTAGCCTAGGCCAAAGTAGTCAAATTACATATAAAATAACAAAAAATGATGACTCAGCTCATATGGTAGCCTAGGCCACAGCAGGCCACAACAGACTTGTGTGATCTTCCCTTTTCTCATTATTCCACTTCTTATTCATTATCCACATACCCACCATACACAAGGCATGCCGTTTGAATCTAGAAGTTGTTTAACAAACTCACAATATAATCTAGCTAGTACATAATCCAAGTTGAGACTATTCAATTTAGTTTACTGCTAATTGTTATTCATAACCTTCCTGTGGGCATCTATGAGCGTAACTCTTCAAGATCATGTTCTTAATGATCTGACAAATGGAAATTCATAGATTTGGTTAGTAGCCCCTACAGAATCACCGAGTACAAACCAATCTAAACCTGCAAGTGCCCAAGCCCATCAGATGCTCTTACAGAGCAATGGGAGTTCAGATTTTTCATTATAGTGCTTCCTTTAATAGAATTTGCAGCATAGCAAGTGCATTAACTACTACCTAGAGTAAAAATTGGTAATGCAGTAGTTTCTTGAACAAACAACACACAAAAATCGCAGTATCGTCCTCACTTCTTACCCACTAAACTAACAAAACTTGCATCAAATAAATACGCAGGCCAAAATTGAAATTGAACATGATCTAGATCTAGATCTAGATTCCAACCTGAAACAAAGTGAGAGAAAAATTTCAAAATTAGGGCTCAACGAAGACTTAGATAAGCTGAGTGCCTTTTTGGTATGATTCATACCAGAAAAATGAAGATGAAGATAAGAAGAAGATGAAGATGAACCGAGAAGCAACAGCGACGGCGGATGGTGGTGGTGGTCTTCGAGAGAGAATCTGCGTTGCTGCTCAGATAAGAAGATGAAGAAGACTCAGATCGAGGTCAAAACTCGGTGGTGTTGAAGCGAGAGAGAATCTGCGTTGCTTCTCAGCAGGATTAGGGCGAGAGAAGCGGAAGAATGAAGGAGAGGCTAGGGTTTGGATGGTAAAAAATATGGGAGGAGTATATTTACTAATTGGAAAACTAATAAAAGCCTACTTAGTGTACAATAAAAAAAAAGCCTACTTACCTAATTAGCCCAATCTAGTTTGAATTAATCATATAAAATGTTTGTTGTATGAATTGACAAAACACACTATAATCACTAATAATATAAAATTTTTTGAACTAATAAAATTATAATAAAAATATACAAACAAAATTTATGTTCATAAATAACAAGTTCGATATGTGTATGAGATTGAGTAAATAAATTACAAGAGCGCGATTGTAGTGCAGGGTCAGGATCAAAGATAAGGAAGGAGTAAGTTGTAATTGATACGATCCCAATGCTGAGTTTGACATAATGATAAGAATCATTAAAGATGGATCAATTATTCATGCACAAAGAAGATTATGAATGCAACAATAATCATATTAAAAAGGAAACAAAATGAAGTTTCTAGTGCCGCAATGAGTAGCTTATACTTTATGTTACTTTATTGTGATGTGGAAAACACTAAATGATCATGACCCATATCCAAGCAAAATTGAAGCCTAAGGGTGTCAAAACCTTCTACGAGCACATGCCCCACATGCCTTACAAATGGCTTGCTTGTCGATGATATTTTTAGTTGAAGACAATCTTAGAGTGTGATAGCATGAATTATAGTTTATATTTTGGGACTTATTTAGACGTTTTATCTTCAATAGTCTGCATGTTTGTATATATATTATGTGATTATATTGTCGTTTCATCTACCTTTGCGGGAATTGAGGTCTACACCAAGTTTTGTTGTAATCGTAGGTAAAATGACACATTTTGGACTAAAATGGAGCAAAAGGAGCTAAGGAGTCATTGGAGCTACATTCAGGAGCTTAAGGAATAATCCAGAAAATTATGGAATTGGATTAAAGATTCACTTTGGACCAGATTTCAGAGATTTCACATTCAGTTGTGATTCACCTCGGTTGATTACAGAGTCACCTCGACCGAGGTGATCCAGAGGAGCCGACTCGACCGAGGCGAACACCTTGGACGCGGCAAGGATATTTTATTCTTGGCTGAGATCTTTTATTTTTGGAAGGAGGATCTTATCTTTTTGGGCTGGATTCCTGGAAAGAAGAAGATAATTTAGCCCATATATTTTACCTATTTTTATGGGAAGAGATCTTTCTAAGATATCTTATCTTTGGAGGGTAATTTTCCTATAAAAAGGGTTGGATTTTCCACAAATCCATATCCCGCTTACACCGAAGAACATCCGCAAGATAGCCGTTTTACTACACTCCAGTTTGGAGATTTGAAGAACCTTTTTGAAGGTTGAAGAAGGAAGTTTATAACTTTTATAGCTTTGTGAAGGGTTTTGTAAGATTCTCTTAGATTCCCTTCATTGTTGTTTGTCTTGTTGGATTTTTATCCAAGGAACGCTTATTGTTTGATAATTGATTCAGTTATTGAAGCCTTTCTCTTAAGGTTTTCTTGTTCAATTATTCTCTTTCTTCCCATATATTTGATTATTACTTTCATGATGATGAGTGGCTAATTTCCTTGTGTGATTCTAGGGTGATTGGCTGAAGGTTGTGGGAAAAACAATGATAGAATAATCTTAATCACAGTAGGACCCTGAAAGCTCGAGTCTTTACCTTAACCCTAAGCATCTCGCTCAGTCGATGAACATCTCGGCCGGGGTGGAATTCGTCTGACCGAGGTGACTTTTCTGATCCGAAACTGAGAGTTAAGTGTTAGAGTTTGCCAAATCCTATCCTTATTACACCTTTCCTGGTTCAATGCAAGCCTAGGATGAGACTTACCCGGTAATTCCTTTGTTTGTTTACCAATGATCATAAGTATAGGTAATAAAGGTGTATCCTTTATTGGGGTTTGAGTGTGCTTTCATTCCATCTTTGTGAGTTAGCCTGAGACTTACCCGGTAAAGGTTGATTCTATTCCCTTAGTTGGAGTGTTAGTTTGAGGTTATAGTTCTTTATCTTAATTCCTTGAGACTTACCCGGTAATAGGAGTTACGGTTTGGGATTAGTGAGTAGTGAGACTTACCCGGTGATCTATTCCACTTTAGTAACACCTTCCCTTTGCAAAATCTCAGCTTTGTCCGCTTATCTTTAGATCTTGAGTTGGAACCACAACTAGATGCTTTAATCCCTAGAATTGCATATTTCCTTAATTGACTTTTTATCATCCTTGATTGTTTTAATCGTTTTTGTGGTTAGTAATTACAAAGCTTACCTATTCCGACTTTGTTTCACTAAGTCCCTGTGATCGACCCCTGGAATTTCTTGCTTTTTACTACGATTGACCCGTACACTGCGGATTTGCATCCTTGTTTTAAGCTTACATCTAGGGTTATAAATTTAAAGCTTGCACACACCGTTTGGAGCGAACAAGTTTTTGGCGCCGTTTCCGGGGACTTGGTCTAGACCGAGCCGGTTGCGGTTTTCTTTTGGGGCACTTGCCCCGTTTCTACTAACCACTCTACTTGAGTGACTTTCGCAGGTTCTTTTTCTTAGGTTTATGCGAAGAACCCGCGCTGGGAAGGAAATCGTTCCTTACGATCCCGAACCAGAAAAGACATATAAACGACGCTTAAGAGAAGCGAAGATGGCCAACTAAGACGATCGCGATCTTGAGGCCGAATTGAAGGAGGCATTAGAACAGCTACGCCTCAGCAGGGAAGAACCGAGGCAGGAAAAAGAAGAAACTCGCACCAGGACTGAAGCGATCGAAGCAGATATGACAGCTCTACGAGACCAGTATCGACCGAACCCAGATCCTCGACTGAGGCAGGATCCAGTTCCAAACCCTCGACCGAGGCAGGTCCCAGTACCTGTTGCCCCGGCCGATGTACTTCCACCTCGGATACCAGTCCGAGACGCTCTTTTTGCAGGAATCCCGCAAACCCTAGGGCAAAGGATGGACCCCAATCAACAACTGAGGCGTCCTGGAGTTAACCTAGGAGATCCGGCGGACCATGACTACGAACTTCGACCGCAAGTTCTTTCCATGATTCGTCAATGCCAGTTTGGAGGGCTAGAGAAGGAATCTCCGCATCAACATCTGCAAAACTATGAGATCTTGATGGAGACCTTGAGACCCTCAAGAATAGAAAACAACAATTACAAGCTAAGACCTTTTTACTTTTCTTTAAAAGATAGAACTCTTACTTGGTATCAATCTCTTCCTCCAGGAAAAATCAGTACTTGGGAGGAGATGACTACGGAATTCTTGACTAAATTCTTTCCCCCTTCTAAAACCGCTGAAATGAGAGGGAAGATTAATGCATTCATTATGAAGGACAAGGAGAGCTTGTCCAAGTCATGGGATAGGTTTAAAGACATTCTTTTGGATTGCCCACATCATGGGATTCCAAAGATAGAGTTGTTGGAGATATACTTCAAGGGACTGGACGGAAGCACCCAGTTCAACCTTCAACTACTATCCGCCGGCACGTTTATGGACATGCCGATTGACGAAGCTTGGGAGTTCATAGAGAAACAAGCTTTGCATATGGAGAAATATTCCCACCAAGGAGCTGAATGTGGAGTTAAAAAAGTCAACTTTCAAGAGGAGCCATCAAACACTAATCAACTCATCTCATTGAAGAATGACGTGAAACAATTGAAGGAGCTCTTGGTCGCTCAAACCAAGAAGGAAGATCAAGGATCAAGGAACAACAATGGATACCGTAATAACAACGGTTCCCGGAACAACAACTACTGCAACAATAGAGGATCCAATAGCAACAATTGGAAGGCAAACAACCAAAATTCAGGTAACCCTTACTCTAATTCTAATACGAATGATTCCTCTAATCCTTTCCTCTCTTCCTCTTCTTCTCCTTCTACTCTATTAAAGAGCCAGGAGCAAGGATCAAGCTCGTCCCAGCCGGAGAAGAAAGATGCGGTGCTGGAGGCTATCTTGATCAAGCTTAGTGCTATGGAGACATCCATGACTTCATTTTCGAAGGCACAAAAAGCCTTTGAACAACAACTTGCTAGTAGGGCGAATGAAACGCCAAGAGATCCAGGGAAGCTTCCAGCAAGAACGGAAAGCAACCCTAAGGGACAGATTATGGCCATAACGACGAGGAGTGGACTGAAGACTGCAGATCCAGTACCTCGGTCGGTGCCAGTACAGACGAAGACCACCTCGGTCCAGGTGCAGTCGAAGAACACTTCGGCCGAGATGCCAACCGCGGTGGAGCCACAGAAAGCGGAGGAGAAAACTGAAATTTATGTTCCACCTCCTGCATATAAACCACCACTTCCATTCCCCCAGTCAAGGGCCAGAGCACATCAAGCACTTTGGTAAGTTCCTTGACTTGATGAATAAACTACACATTAACATTCCCTTCCTTGATGCTATTCTAGGGATGCCCGCCTATGAGAAGTTCTTGAAAGAGATCCTATCAAGGAAGAGGAAGCTGGAAGACTTTGGTGAAGTAAGGATGACATCTAAATCTTCGGAGCTTATTCAAATCATGAAGGAGAAGATGCCACCCAAGTTGAGAGATCCGGGCTCATTTTGTATACCCATTCAAGTTGGGGATGTCACTTGTGAAGCATTATGTGATCTAGGAGCCAGCGTGAGCATCATCCCGCTGGAGCTATGTGTTAAGATCGGACTTGGAGAGCCCAAGCCGGAGAAGATACGATTATACATGGCGGACCGCTCCATTACCCATCCCGTGGGCATTTTGGAAGACGTTCCGGTTAAGTTAGCTAACTTCTATTTACCTATAGACTTTGTTGTGCTTGACATTCCCGCAGATTATCCTGTTCCTATCATTCTCGGGAGGCCATTTCTAGCAACTTTGGGTTGTAATGTGGATTGTAAGAACGCCAAGCTGAAATTCAGTATTGGCGGAGATGAAGTGTAGTTCGAATTACTTGCGGCCATGAAGGGAGAGCAGCTAGGAGATGATATCTTCAACATCTATGATAAAGAAGAATCAAGAGAATTGGTGAGCTCTATCCTTATTAAAGATCCACTTGAGAAAGTTATTAGTTTTAGTTTAATGGAGGAAGGTATAGATGCTTCTTGTGATGCAGATATACGGAGCCTAAAGGCGCCGGAAGAAGATCCAGGAGCTAAAACTGAGAAACTAATCCAGGAGACGAAGATCTCCAGTTTCGGTTCCAGTTACAGTACCTCGACCGAGGCACTTTCTGGACCAAGCGAGGTGACTGAAGAACATCTCGGTCAACGCCTTTGCGCCTCGACCGAGGTCGAAGGCGAGATGATGTCAACTGAGACTACTGAAAATAAAAAACTTCTTACTCCTTTCTCTGACATTCATCCTCAGTTGGTGGAACATTCTCTCCACCAACTTTCTGATAATAAAGGACCTTGGTATGCTGATATTGTTAATTATCTTGTTTGCTAGGAAATACCACCCGGATTGACGTACGCTCAAAGGAAGAAATTCTTCAAGGACGTACGCCATTACTACTGGGATGAACCGCTGCTATTCAAGCGCGGGCCGGATGGGATGCTTCGAAGATGCATTCCGGAAGACGAAGTTAATAGCATCATACGGCATTGTCACTCACTTCCTTGTGGAGGACATGCTAGCGCCAACAAAACATGCGCTAAGGTATTACGTTCCGGTTTCTTTTGGCCTACATTATTTAAGGATGTGCAATCGCTTGTTGTCTCTTGTGATGCATGCCAAAGAACAGAGAACTTATCTAGGAGGAACGAAATGCCACTTAATAACATTCAAGAAGTGGAAATTTTTGATGTATGGGGAGTAAATTTTATGGGACCTTTCCCATCTTCCGGAAAAAACCTCTATATTCTTCTAGCAGTTGATTACGTCTCTAGATGGGTTGAAGCCATTGCTTCTCCCACTAATGACGCCAAGGTGGTTGTGAAGTTCTTTAACAAGACTATCTTTCCACGTTTTACACACACCGTTTGGAGCGAACAGAGTGTAACACCCCGAATCCGCGGGACTCGGAGTGCCACATTGGGTTAGGATCTCATAATGGATCCTGGCCCTAGCGTGACAACAAATTCACTGAACCTTACAACATGACACTCACAGATATAAAAACAAATACATAAAACTGTATAAACTGTACAACCAAAAGGTAAGACAACATAGCCGAGTATAAACAACAACACCCTCACATAGGAGGCAACAAAAGATCATCCTCACACAGGAGGAAAAAGGCAAACCATCTAAAAGCCCACAACAACCTATGTACAAGACGTCCTCGGCCTGCCACTGTGCTAGATCACCCAACAGCATGCCTATCTTGTGGGGCATCTAGAACACGGTAATAAACCATTAACTATCCATACACATATATAGATTAATGCAGCACAATCACAATCAAGGAAAGATAAACACATCAACATGCTTTCACACATTTACCCATTTTATCATCTCAATATAATGGTCATTCACTCAAATCGTATCTATAGATATATATGAAACTATGTGACACGAGGACCGATACATCCTCGCCTCTGAGTCTGCTAGCCAGCTGCACAAGTATTGGTCACACAATCCGTGTACCTTGTGGGAGTGGGTTGTGCCCTTCCTGTAAAGTCAGTCTGGCCTAACATCAGAGAACCTCCAAGACTCCACGGCGGGATGAAAGGGAAAGGTTATCACAACCACGTATACGGAGCAATCAATAAAACATAGGTCGGTATAAACGACATCTCATGCTATCATAGCAAACATATAAATGACACCACTCATGCAAACACCCAATATATGGATGGCAGCTAAGTAAGTCCTACGGACTTACCTCAACCTCGATCAAACTCAACCATGATCACATCTACACTAGAGGGACAACACAACCTATAATCAGGAAATAAAGAGATATATCAATCTCATAACAACACAAGGGTCACATCTAGACCCAATGGGATCCATAGGATCATCCTCAACCTAAACTCACAACCTAATGAGCCTCAAAAGCCATACAAGGCATAAACCAATCATAACCTCAACCAAACACATCCTCACACCTCTAGCATGATCCTATACTCTCACACTAGGAAAGGAGGGAACAAAGGCATCCTAAGGAAAGCCTAGAAGCACACACACAAACCTGTAGAACCAAGAGAAGGCCCTTGCGGATGCAGGTGGCGCAGGGGGGCTCACTAGTGGCACAAGGGCGGCTCACTGGTGGCGCAGGGGCGGCTGGACAGCAAAAGACACCACCTTAGCCCTTTCTTCACTTCTTCCTTCGATTCTCTACCCTTCTTCACTCCAACAACAACATACATATAGAACATACATATATATACATCAACACAAGCCAAACACGGCTGAAAGATGATCCAAGCCTAAGGAAACTAAGCTAGGCTAAGGAAAGAGAGCAAAAGATGAAGAAAAGAGGAAAGAAAGAAGAAAAGCCATGAAAGCTTGCCAATTAAGCTTCCAAAAGATCAGCACCACACCATCATCACCTCAAGCTGGCTCAACAAGGCACAACAACAACATCAACACCAAAGCCAAGAAAAACTATGCAAGATCTCTCACACTCTCAACAAAACTCAAGGAAGATCAAGCAAGGATGATCCATGGGAGAAGAGAGAAGAACATGTATGTAAGGAGAGAGAGATGAAGCTGATAATGGTAACCCTCATCAAAGGGAGAAGATGAAGTATATAAAGGGGGTAAAAAGAGTAAATCACGGGTCAAAGGGTCAAAGAAGACGGTTGTAGCACACAAAGCCGCGGGGGCGGACTTTGTGAGCCACAGGGGAGGCCTAGACAAACCGCAGGGGCACCCTCTAGGTCACGCAGGGGCGGTCTAGGCTATCTCCTGACCCTCTGCTCACTCTCTCAGCAACTCAACAACTTGGCCTTACATCTCACCCCCCCTAAAAACAAGTTTCGTCCCGAAACTTGTAAGATCCCAAATCCTCTCAGACCCATAAGCCGAGGTATAACTCTCTTTCTATCGGAGGTATCACATCTCCGCTCAAAAGGTTAGAATCTATACAAATCTATAACCTCAAGGATAAACATGGAGGAATCATCAACTCCAGAAAACATGGCCATAACGCTACCCAAAGGCGTAGAGGAATCACATCTCTCGCCATACCACATCACAAGGCATAAAGGAAGCACATCTCTATCCAAACATAAACATATACATCGCATGGAGGAATAATATCTCCACTGAAACTATGTCCATCAAAGTAACATGGAGGAAAGAACCATCTCTAGTTGAATCCTAATCAACTCAGATAGCATGGAGGAAAGAACCATCTCCAGCTATATATATCATACTCAAATAGCATGGAGGAAGTAATCATCTCCAGCTATAACATACATCACGCTAGCACAACAAGATCCAATAAGATCATAAAACATGTCACAACTAGCATGGAAAGTACATCAAAGCATATATGCACATAACACATACTCACCAAGATAGCACTAAGATCTACTCATAGACCAAGATGCATCTATCTCGGCATAAAACTCTAGATAGTTCCTCTAAATACTATCCTTAATCTCCCATGCAGCCTCTTCAGGTCCACGTCTAGACCATTGTATCCTTATCATAGGAATGTCCTTCGAACGTAGGCGTCTCACACCTCGCTCTAGGAATGCAATAGGATGCTCAGTAAAGGTGTGGTCTGGTTCCACCACCAAATCATAATAACTCACAGTGTGCCTCGGATCTGGTATGTACTCTCTCAGCCGAGACACATGGAACACAGGGTGAACACCCTCTAACCTCGGAGGCAAAGCCAATCTGTAGGATGCCCTACCAACTCTATCCAGTATCTCAAAAGGACTGACATATCGGGGACTTAGCTTCCCCTTTATGCCAAAACGTCTGACGCCACGCGTCGGAGATACTCTCAACCAGACATGAGCTCTTACCCTGAACTCTAGAGGTCGACGCTTCTTGTCTGCATATGACTTCTGGCAACTTTGTGCAGCCAGCATCCTCTCTCTGATCAGCGCTACTCGAGCCATATCATCCTGAATATGCTCTAGCGCTATGACACTGATACTGCTAGGATCATCCCAACATAAAGGTGTACGACACCTACGTCCATACAGTGCCTCATAAGGAGCCATCCCAATAGATGCATGCCAATTTTTGTATGAGAACTCAACGAGTGGGAGGTAATCAGACCATCCCTGTCCCCAATCCAACACACAAGCTCGTAGCATATCCTCCAGGGTCTGGATGGTCCTCTCAGACTAACCATCTGTTTGGGGGTGAAATGCAATCGTGAAGTGTAGACTCGTCCCCAAAGTAGTCTGAATCTGCTGCCTAAACCTTGAGATAAACCGTCCATCTCGATCAGAGACGATCGTCTTCGGTACACTATGGAGTCTCACTATCTGTCTAGTGTACTTCTCAGCCAATCTACTCACTGGCCATGTCTCTCTAATAGGAATGAAACGTGCCGTCTTTGTCAGTCTATCAACAACAACCCAGATAGCATCAAAACTTCTACTAGATCTCAAACCAGTCACAAAATCCATGGAGACGTCCTCCCACTTCTACTACGGTACTGGTAGTGGATGGAGCTCACCTCTAGGTCTGCAATGCTCTATCTTGACCTGTTGACAGGTCGCACACCGAGCCACAAGTTTGGCTACACCGGGCTTCAACCTTCCCCACCAATATGAACATCTCACATCATGGTACATCTTATTCGTACCTGGATGTACAGAGTAAGGTGTACAATGATCCTCCTGTAAGATCCTTTGTCTCAACTCTACATCTGCAGGAACACAGATACGATTATGTCGCCTCATCACTCCATCTGCTCCAACAGAAAACTGTGGTGCCTCGCCACGAGACATCCTCTCTCTAATCCTTATCAAAGTCGGGCAGGTCCCCTGCTTCTGTTGGATCTCTTCCAACAGACCAGGTAAAACCTCTAAAGTATGTAACTGGGCATCCTCATTAGGAAACTGGATGTCCATCTCTAGCCAAGCTAGATCCCTCTGAAGCTGAGGTTGTACTGTCAATCTCACAATCGCCTTCTCTCAAGGCGTCTTCCTGCTCAAGGCGTCAGCTACAACATTCGCCTTTCCAGGATGATACAAAATCTCAAGGTCAAAATCCTTGATCAACTCAAGCCATCGACGTTGGCGGTTATTCAACTCCCGCTGCGTGAAAATGTATTTCAGACTCTTATGGTCTGTAAAGATCTAACATGTAGCACCACACTGGTAATGTCTCCAGATCTTCAAAGCATGAACTACCGCTGCCAACTCCAGATCATGAGTCGGGTAATTCTCCTCATATGTCTTCAGTTGTCTAGACGCATAAGCAATCACTCTGCCTCTCTGCATCAACATACACCCAAGCCTAGCTTGGATGCATCACTGTAAACCACGAAGTCATCAGAACCCTCTGGCTGTGCCAGAACAGGAGCAGAAGTCAAACATCTCTTCAACTCCTCAAAACTCTGGGCACACTGGTCGGTCCACACAAACCTGGTAGTCTTCCTCAGAAGACTCGTCAGTGGACGGGCAATCACAGAAAATCCCTCCACAAAGCGTCTGTAATAACCGGATAGGCCAAGAAAGCTACGCACTTCCTTGACGTTCGTCGGTGTCGCCCATGCAACAACATACTCAATCTTCGCCGGGTCAACCATAATCCCGTCGGCGGAGACAATATGCCCAAGGAAAGCAACCTCAGACATCTAGAACTCGCACTTAAAGAGCTTGGCATACAACTATCTATCCCTCAAAATCTGCAAAACTGTCCTCATATGACTGCTATGCTCCTCTCTGCTACGAGAGTATACCAAAATGTCGTCAATAAAGACCACCACAAACTGATCAAGGTAGTCGATGAATATACTGTTCATCAACTCCTTGAAGACTGTTGGGGTATTTGTCAGCCCGAATGGAATCACTACAAACTCGTAGTGTCCATAACGGGTACGAAATGTCGTCCTGTACATCCTACTCTCTCACCCTCAGCTCGTGATATCCTGGACGCAAATCAATCCGGGAGAAAACTGTAGCTCCATGAAGCTGATCAAGTAGATCTTCAATACGAGGCAATGGATACCTGTTCTGGATGGTCACCTTGTTCAACTCTCTACAATCTATACATAACCGCAAAGATCCGTCCTTCTTCTGCACGAAGAGGACAGGTGCACCCTATGGTGAAACACTAGGGCGTATGAAGCCCTTCTCAGCCAGCTCCTCGAGTTGCTTCTTCAGCTCCAACATCTCAACAGGTGCCATACGATATGGGGCCTTTGAGATGGGTCTCATACCAGGCTCCAACTCTATACTGAAATCTACACTCTTTTGAGGCGGCAAGCTCGACGGCTCAACAAATACGTCAGCAAACTCGCAGACCACTGGATTGTCCTCCAAAGCCGGACTCTCTCCATCCTTCATGGTGTAGCACCAGAAGGCATCACATCCCTGTGCAATCAGTCTAGCTGCTTGTACGGCGCTGATGACAAAACCCGTCTTTCCAAGGTCCCAACCTTGGAAGACCTCAATCTGACCGACCTCGGTAGAGACTGTAATAGTCCGTCCACAAACATCCAAAACTGCACGGTGTCTACGCATCCAATCCATACCTAATATGACTTCTTCATGCATCAATGGCATGACGAAGAAGTCAACAAGTAAAACACAAGTCCCTAAACGAAGGGGACAACTACGTATCTCACGGGTATCTCTGACCCAACTACCATCAGGTAACCCTATAGTAAAGGGTATCCCCTCTATGGTAGCTAAACTCAGACACTCAACACATGTATTAGAAATAAATGAATGCGTAGCACCAATATCAAACAAGACTCTAATAGGTAAACCATGAAGCGAAATGGTACCTATAGCAGCAGTGCAGGTGGATCCTCTGCACTCCTCAACTCAAAAGCTCGCCCTCGGGCTCCTTTGACATCAGTGGTGCCAACATCTCTACCTCTACTCGGTCCTGGAGCAGAGCCCTGCGTAGATGGACACTCTGGGACTTGTTGTTGTCCTTGTGTCTACTGCTGAGGTGTCCTCTGACCACCTCCTGCTACACTAGCAAGGGAAGAATCCTGCTGAGATGCAACTCCAACCAGCCTACAGAAGGCAACTCTGTGGCCTGGTCTACCACAGGTAAAGCAAGTCATAACTGGTCTGGGACAATCTGGCCTCATATGGCCAGGGTCACCACAGTTGTAATACTATCGTCCCTTATCTACAGTTGGTGCAGACGAGGGGTAACTCTGACGTCTCTGGTCTCGTCTAGAACCAGATGCTCCTCCAACTCCACTGGTCTGCCCAGTGCGCTGCCTCTTCTCAGACTGTCCCGTCTTAGAAGCTCTCCTCTGACTAGCTCGCTCCCTCTCAAAAGCAGAAGCCCGGTCTTGATAATCAACTAGGGACTCGCAATGGAATCCCGTCATATATGAACGCATGCTCTCCCTCAGATGACGAGAGAATAGATACACATGTTGGTCCTCAGATGGTGCAGCTGGACCCAACAAAGCTAACTCCGTCTAGAAGTGGCGGATGGCATCTACAATAGGCACGTCCTCAAAGCCGGCCTCCACAAAATCCTGCAGCTTCTCCCTCCTCAGTGAGGCAGGGTAGAACTACTCCCTAATCATGCTCCTCATGTGGTCATAACTGGTGGCTCTGGTCCGTACAGTCCTCCACCACTAGTGTACAAGGTCACGGAATAGAGATTGTACCAGCTCTATCCGTCTGTCCTCAAGAAACCTGATAGACTCTAAGGCTGAGTCTACATGGCCTATCCACACCTAAGTCTGTAGCCCTATCTCTCCTGAAAAGTGTGGCACTCCTTGCTGGTGAAACATCTTCAACCAGGCATCTGGTCGAGGCCCTCGAATCTCCTCCACAACTCGAACTAGCTCAACAACACGTGCAAGTGCAGTTGACACCTGTGTCGCTCCCTGAGATCTCTCAGAAGATCCCTCATGAACTGGTAAATTTGGGGCCCGTCTGCTAGCCTTGATGTCTTCCTCAAAATGTTTGAGGTACTCCCTGAACTCCGGTCCTCCCATGGAGACACGGTTAGCGTTATCAAACTGAGCTCGGTGTGAATGATGTCTCCTAGATCCACCGCTCATTGTCTCTGGAATAACGCTCTCTGCAAATCTCCTCGTGTATCTCCTCCACCACTGGTGGATTAACAGCAAGAACTGGTCCCTCACCTACCACACCCGGAGGACGGGGTGACCTACCTCTACCTCTGCCTACAGCGGCAGTAACTCTAGTCCGAGCCATTTGTGGGGTATGTACACCTAACTTATAAGACTCTATATAGACCATATGTATAGATATATATATATACTTAACTCATACACATATATAATCCATAATACATATATACATAACTATACTGCAGAGATCCATAGCAGAAGTGGCGACTTCTCGTACATCTAACCCAAAACCACATTTAAAATTAAAACCTTTGAAAACGTTAGACCCCATATAGGTTATGTTTATTTTACCTATCAAACCTCATTGCAGGTAGCAAGTGCCATTGTTGTCAACCTAAGACTCTGATACCAACTTTGTAACACACCGAATCCGCGGGACTCGGAGTGCCACATTGGGCTAGGATCTCACAATGGATCCTGACCCTAGCCTGACAACAAGTTCACTGAACCTTACAACATGGCAGTGACAGATATAAAAACAAATACATAAAACTGTATAAAACTGTACAACCAAAAGGTAAGACAACATAGCCGAGTATAAACAATAACGCCCTCACATAGGAGGTAACAAAAGATCATCCTCACGTAGGAGGGAAAAGGTAAACAACCCAAAAACCCACAACAACCTATGTACGAGACATCCTCGGCCTGCCACTCTGCTAGATCACCCAGCAGCATGCCTATCCTGTGGATCTACAACATGGTAATAAACCATTAGCTATCCATACACATATATAGAGTAATGCATAAGCACAATCACAATCAAGGAAAGATCAGTGTTCTAAAATACGGTCTGGACGGCCGTCTAGACGGCGTCCAGACGCTGGACAGTGGACAAACGTCCCGTTTTTGCCCTGGACGGAACCTTCTGGACGGGTTTGGGGTAGAACAGTTCAGGATGGGTTTTGAGAAGGCCAAACCTTTCAGAAAAACCCTAAAATTGCAGGAATTGCAGGTTACGGGGTCTCCTTCTCTCCAGATGAGACGGAGGAACTCAAAAGGGAAGAGCGAGGAGAGAGAAGAGAGGAGGGGATATGGAATGAGGGAAAAAAGAAACCGTGATTCACCTCTTGAGGCTTTCTCTAGTTCGACATTCACTGCGGCTGCTGGAGGAAGGAGGAGAGGAGATAGATGTGTGATAGGGTTTTAGGATTGTAGTTTAATTGTCAAATAATACCCCAATTTCTTAAAATTTTAATTACCATCCCAAATAAAGTTAACTTTACGTAAGTTATCCTAATTAACTACCAAATAGTTCTCTGATTTTATTAAAATTTGTCATAACATCCCAAATAAAATTAACTTTATAAAATAACCCTAACTAATTACCAAATAATGCCCTTATTTATTAAATTAAATACATTTTAACAAAAAACGTCTTGTCCGTTTACAATCCGTCTAGACGCTAGACGCTAGACGGTGCCCTTCCGTCCCGTCTCCGTTTCACGTATTTTGGAACATTGGGAAAGATAAACACATCAACATGCTTTCACACATCTACCCATTTTATCATCTCAATATAATGTTCATTCACTCAAATCGTATATATAAATATATATGAAACTATGTGACACGAGGACCGATACATCCTCGCCTCTGAGCCTGCTAGCCAGCTGCACAAGTATCGATCACACAATCCATTTACCCTGTGGGAGTGGATTGTGCCCTTCCTGTAAAGTCAGTCTGACGTGACATCAAAGAACCTCCCAAACTCCACGGTGTGATGAAAGAGAAAGGCTATCACAACCACGCATACGGGGCAATCAATAAAACATAGCTCGGTATAAACGACATCTCATGCTATCATAGCAAACATATAATCACACACCACACATGCAAACACCCAATATAAGGATGACAGCTAAGTAAGTCCTACGGACTTACCTCAACCTCGATCAAACTCAACCACGATCACATCTACATTAGAGGGACAACACAACCTATAAACAGGGCATATAGAGATATATCAATCTCCTAACAACACAAGGGTCACACCTAGACCCAAAGGGATCCATATGATCATCCTCAACCTAAACTCACAACCTAATGAGCCTCAAAATCCATAGAAGGCATAAACCGATCATAACCTCAACCAAACACATCCTCATACCTCTAGATGATCCTATACTCTCACACTAGGAAAGGAGGGAACAAAGGCATCCTAAGGATAGCCTAGAAGCACACACACACACACACACACCTGCAGAACCAAGAGAAGACCCTTGCTGATGCAGGTGGCGTAGGGGCGGCTCACTGGTGGCGCAGGGGCGCATCCTGGCCGGCGTAGAGGCGGCTGCAAGGTGGCGCAGGGGCGGCTGGACAGCAGAAGACACCACCTTAGCCCTTTCTTCACTTCTTCCTTCGATTCTCTACCCTTCTTCACTCCAACAACAACATACATATAGAACATACATATATATACATCAACACAAGCCAAACATGGTTGAAACATGATCCAAGCCTAAGGAAACTAAGCTAGGCTAAGGAAAGAGAGGAAAAGATGAAGAAAAGAGGAAAGAAAGAAGAAAAGCCATGAAAGCTTACCAATTAAGCTTCCAAAAGATCAGCACCACACCATCATCACCTCAAGCCGGCTCAACAAGGCACAACAACATCAACACCAAAGCCAAGCAAAACTATGCAAGATCTCTCACACTCTCAAGCAAGATCAAGCAAGGATGATCCAAGGGAGAAGAGAGAAGAAGATATACGTAAGGAGAGAGAGATGAAGCTGAGAATGGTAACCCTCTTCAAAGGGAAAAGATGAAGTATATAAAGGGGGTAAAAAAAGTAAAGCACGGGTCAAAGGGTCAAAGAAGACGGCTGCAGCACACAAAGCCGCGGGGGCGGACTCTGTGAGCTGCAGGGGCGACCCAGGCAAACCGCAGAGGCGCCCTCTGGGTCACGCAGGGGCGGTCCATGCTAATTCCTGGCCCTCTGCTCACTCTCTCAGCAACTTAGCAACTAGGCTCTTACGTAGAGTTAGTTGGTTGTTAGTTGTTACGATAGTTATCGTTCCACATTTTTTTTTTATCTATATGTCAGTCATATTATTTTATTTAGATTAGTTAGTCTTTTTATTTCCCATAAATAGATATTGTGTATGTGTTGTCAATTTTATCAATTAGCCTCTAATTACTAATATATTCAGCATTCGTTCTTGGAATTGTTGGATCTATCTCCTTACTCTATCCATGATTCAATTCTACTCTAAGCCCTTGATAAATTATTTTTGTTAACAAAGGCTTTAATCAAGGGCTTATTGTAGCAGTTGAATCACGACTTGAATATTTTAATGTTCAATCATTTTAGATTGAATAAGGTATTGAATCTCTTTTTCCTTCTCAATCCATTTATTTGACTTTTGACGTTGTGTTTATAATTGTAGGTTTATCTTATCTCTCTCTTCTGCTGCTTAAACTCTAGAAGTTGCAAGACTTGATTTTGTGGTTTGGTTCGATCTAACTAGGATGAATTAAGTTGGTAATTTTCTTCCTTTTCCATTAGTCAATTTGGTTTACTTCTAACCCGTTCTTTGTAGCTACAAAAACATTCCAACTGTCACTTCCTCTATAAGTTCGAATCTCTCACCCTTTCTATATTCCGCCTCTTATTTCCCGATAAGTGACGATGGATATGTGGTTATGTAAGTCTAGGAACCTAGACTACTCTTGTTTTGTGCAGGGTTAGGACATAGTTACCTAAAATAGCCATTTTTTACGAGGTGTGGTATCCTTTCGAGGTCAAAGATCTCATTCGAAAGACCACGAAAAAAAAAGCAGAGTTAAGGGTTATACCTTTTATTTGCATCAATTGCTATCATAAGTCAGCCAATCGTTTGGGGGTAATCGTAGTTCTTTCTTCTAGTTTTCTCTTTCTTACCCACAACTTCTTGGGTAAAAATCTAATTGGAATTCAATTTTTTTTCAATCTTTTCTTTTCATTAGTTGTTTGTTTACATTATATTTTTTGAAAAAAGAACAACATAAGACCGGCCACTTTTTGTTACCCTGATCTTGCATGCTAATTTTAAGCCTTTAAACCCTAGTTTTCTTAGTCCAATCTTATATTTTTCAAATACATTTTATGAATTTCCAAAAATATTTTATTACTTTACTTTATTTTATAAAACCCATCCTTTTATAATCCTATCCTTTTTTATTGATAACATTATATCTAGTTAGCTAACTATTTAACTTCCTTTCTACATTATTTTTTCCTTAGATATAATATTGTGTTTAAAGATAGGTTGTTGTGTGATTTTCACTTGATAACATGCGTACCCCTAATTTTGTTCCCCTCCTTCTCTCCTTACCTATCACAATTATTTGTTTTTCCTTACAATTTTTGTTTCTTCTCACAAATGAGTTTGTAAAGTTCTCTAATGAAGAACCGTATATGTGAGTATAAAGGATATAAATATTGTAGAAGGGGTGGTGTGTGAATAGAGTATGAGAAATTTTCACAAAACACTACTTGAAGGTTTTGAAACTGATTTTAATGCCTTGAAGTCGATCTGTGCTCTTTGTGACAAAATTGGTTTTCAAAGCTTTGAACGTGATTTCAAGGCCTTGACTTCGAATACCTGCTAAACAACGTTAGTCAGAATTAAACAAAATATAGTGCGGAATTTAAAGATCGACACGGTGATATGTTTACGAAGTTCTGCTCTAATAACCTACGTCTCTGTCCTAGGGTTTCTTTACCCGTAGGATCTAACAATCTATTATTTGCTCAAAGAGTCATCGATACAACCTAGAAAAAATCTCCTTATTCTCTCACTGTAGCCAATGCTATGATCGAGTTCCAACTCTAACCTAGCAATATTAGCTTAGTTACTTCGCAGAGTAACACACTCGAGTATAACACTCTCTAGATATGCCAATGGGGCTCTAGTGTTTTTCTTTCTCCGAGGATGTAAACTTTTGTATGCTAAGAGGAAGAAAAACTTTTGGAATGAATGAAGATGCTTTGATCGCTTGAAGACTTAGATGTTTCTGTGTAAACTTGTTGTTTTCTTCAATCGACATCTTCATTTATAATCTTTTATGGAGAACTCTTCTATCCGTTTTAAGAGGGCCGTTGTGATGTTCTTCTTTCTCCATAGAAAATGGTGTTTGGTTGAGATGAAGTAGCCGTTGTAAGATCTTCTATCGTTTTCATCTACTTCCTGTCCTTGACGCATGTTTGAGAATCTTCATCTTTGAGATCTTCTCCTTGAAAGAGCCGTTGAAGATCTTTGTCACTGAAGCCCTTAGTCCACGCTCCAAGATCTTCTAAGTTGTTGAAGATCTTTGTTTATTGAAGATCCTCTTTGCGTGAAATATTCTTGGAAGATCTTTGTCGCCGTTGGAGATCTCGGTTGAGATCTTTATTTTGATCGAGATCTTCTCTTGAAGATTTTCTTGTTGGCTTGCCGAGATCTTCTCTTGAAGATCTTCTTGTTGGTTGGTCGAGATCTTCTCTTAAAATACATTTCAAGATCTCCTTCTAATCCTTGGTAGATTTGGTTTGTTGATATTTGATTCTTAAATTTTGAAAAGCCTTCAGCCGTATCCTTCCTTGTATCGCTTTCAAGGCCTCCGCTTTTATCCCTTGAACGGCGTTCCAAGGCCTCCGCGTTTATCCTTGAACTGCCTTTCAAGATCTCTGTTCTTGTCCCTTGTAATGAGTTTCAAGGTCTTCGCACATTTAACAAACACAAAACCAAACCATGCAATCTAGAAATACAATCGATATTTGTTAGTTGATAAAACCACTTATAATGTTAAGTCTTCCATCATCCACATATACAATTTATAATCAAGGTGGAGTTATCAATCACCCCCTTGATGGAAAACAAAACAAATATTGTACCTACATTCAATGTTAGCGATACATATGCAATAATATCGAACAAATGCAAAATGTAGAAATATCAGATCACACATATTTAATTTCTCCCCTCTTGGTCTTTCAACAAAGGAGAAAAACTATTAAAATACATATGTAATAATATCGAACAAATGCATACGAGAGTTTAAATCAACATGTGTTTCTTCCGTTCGCTTTCGACACCTTTGGTTTCCTTGCGCCCGATGCTATTGAAATTCTCAAGAGGGTGCAACGGGTTTTGCATGGCAACGCTATGTCTCCTAGGTCTTCTGATGTTGTTTTTAGGAGGATCGGATTCGCTATCCAGAAAGGATTGGCGGCACAACTTGTTGCCCGTCTTCCTTCTAGCTTAATATAATTTTTGAAGTATAAAAAAAAACTAAAAATAGTTAAAAAGGGAAGTCCCACAAATGGCTTTCAAGGCCTTGAAATCAAAACCAAAGGGGCTTTCAAATCCATGTCAAGGCCTTGACATCCATTTCAAGGCGTTGAAACAAGTTATAAGACTTTGAAATTCACTCGTGGTTGCCATCGTAGAATTTCTTTCTCCATCTGGATTGAGCAGATCCATGGCCCATGTCCTTGATATTGGCCTCTAAACTCCGTTTCCTCTCAACAAGCCGATATTCTTTGACCACGGCATACTCCTCGGTTGTTAGAACAATAGGCTCTACATGCATGGGATAAAGAATGTGTTTATTGTGCACGCTACGCTTGTAGTTCATGAAAACATTCTCCATCTTTTCATGAGTGTGATGTGTTGTATCTTTAGTCAGGGACAAGATTTTCCCAGTGGTTGTAAGGGTAAGGGCGTTCAAAAGGTACATCTGATTTATCTTTGCATGCATTACTGACATCACCTCATGACTTGCATCCATCTTCTAATCATGTCCAACTAAAAGTCAGACATTTCTCTATTAGGCACTGCAATTCCATTTCGAAACCATCCAGCCTGGTCTCGGAAACGGAAGGAGCTTAGATAATCGAGGAAGATGGGGACATAGAAACGGCCTTGCCTTTCAATGTCCAAGAACCATCAAGGGTTTTCTCTATGCCTAGTCTCTCCAGACACAACTCATCTATTTTTCTAGTTGACCGTTGTTGATCCTCAGTGGATGTGTCAATGAAAAAGTGATAAAAGATCTTGGGCAGTAGCTTTCCGTATGGCAAAGGGATGGCTCGGGTGGAGTTTATTGTGTGGACCATATGGTTTAGGATGAGGTTAGGCAAGTCAACGTTTAATCCAGACATAATCAAATAGATAAGCTCTAGAGTTTGATGAGTCAAAAGCTCTCTCGAATTTGCTCGAGGAATTACACACCAAACCAAAATAGTAAAGATGATTTTGGCATCTAGGGTTAGGGACGTGTGAGTTAGCTGGCGCAATTTTGAGTTCGGGACCAGAAATTGCTCTTTTGCAAGTCTAACACTCTTTGACCAGGAAGGGTTTTGGAGGGAAAGATATGTGGGTAGCTCTAAAATCTCACTCAAAACAATAGGGGTGAGAGAAATTGGTTTACCTTTAACCATTGTCTTGAGGGTGAGACTTCCCTTTTCCCGTTTTTCTGAGAGGTTGACTTAAAATCGGTTGTGTGAGTCTGGTGAATGTTGAGTCTCCAGGGTTGAGTACCTTCTAGATGGAGCAATTTTTGAGCATCGAGACACAGGGAAGTTGTAGCGTCTCGAAGAACTCCATGTCGACCAGATTGCACATGCTGAGGGGGCGATTATGGGATCCATCTAACCATGTTCCAATGGCTTTGAAGTTGATGAACCAAGAGGTTGGAAGATCAGTGTGCGGTGAAATCTCAACATCCTTTAGATATTTCTGTTCTTCCAAAGCACATGATATGTGGGCGGTGGATGCTTTGTGAGTCAAAGCAATAGGGTTTGTGTTTCTCTTGGTAGCCATGGATGTGTTTGTGAGAGAAACCAAAAGATTTTTGGAAGAAGAAGAAGAGTAAAGCATGTGGACTGTAAAAAGTTGAAGAAGGAAAGACAAAAAGGAAGAAGGAGAGTTGTATTTAAAAGGAGTATGTCAAATCAATTTATGGTTTGTCAATAAATACCTCCAGGATTATCATATGCACAAAGGAAGAAGTTCTTCAAAGATGTAAAGCAATACTATTGGAATGAACCTCTCCTTTTCAAGAGAGTTCCGGACAGAATGATTAGAAGATCCATTCCGGAAGATATAGTGGAAAGCGTTATCCGTCATTGTTATTCACTACCTTGTGGCGGACATGCTAGTTCACACAAAACAAGCGCTAAGGTACTCCGATCCGGTTTCTTTTGATGTACTCTATTTAAAGATGTGCAAGACATTATTGTTGCTTGAAATGCTTGTCAAACAACAAGAAACATAACAAGAAGGAACGAAATGCCTCTTAACAACATTCAAGAGGTTGAGATCTTTGACGTATGTGGAGTTGACTGCATGGGATCATTCCCATCTTCTTGCGGAAACCAATACATACTTCTAGCTGTAGGCTACGTTTCAAGATGGAATGAAGAGATCACTTCTCCCACTAATGATGCTATGGTAGTAGTGAAGTTCTTTAATAGAACGATCTTCCCAATATTTGGGACGCCCCAAACCATCATTAGTGACGGAGGAACGCACTTCACCTTTGAAACTCTATTGTCTAAGTATGGGGTAACCCACAAGATCGCCACTCCTTATCATCCTCAAACAAGTGGGCAAGTACAGATCTCGAATAGAGAAATCAAGAGTATTCTAGAGAAAACCGTCTCTAGAACGAGAAAGGATTGGTCGATGAAGCTAAATGATGTGCTTTGGGCATATAGGACCACTTTTAAGACTCTCATAGGCAAGACACCTTACAACCTTGTATATGAGATGCCTTGTCATCTTCCGGTGGAGTTAGAGCACAAGGCATATTGGGCAATCAAATGGCTCAACTTTGATTATAAGGAGGCTGGAGAGAAGCCCCTCTTGGACATCAATGAGATAGAAGAGATCCGTCTTAACGCCTATGAGAATGCACAGATCTACAAAGAGAGAACGAAGAGGTGGCAAGATAAGCACATCATTCCGAAGGAGTTGAAAGAAGGAGATCTCATCCTTCTTTTCAACTCTAGACTCCGGCTATTTCCAGGTAAGCTTAACTCTTGTTGGTTTGGACCTTTTGTAATCAAACAAGTATTTCCCCATGGTGTAGTTGAAGTATGGGGTGAGAAAACCGGAAGTTTCAAGGTCAACGGTCATCGTTTGAATAAGTATACGCCAGAAATGCCGATTGAGGACATTGTTTCTATCCTTCTAATGTAATCATAGAGGGAAATATTGTCCAACTAGCGACCTTAAACCAAGCGCTTCTTGGGAGGCAACCCAAGATATTTCTATGTCTTTTCATTTTTCTTTTAGATTAGATTAGTTTATTTTTATTTCTTTTTCTTTGGTACGCTCCGGGTTTTTCTTGTGTCATTGATGGTTAAAACTAGGTACTATCTCAAGGAATCACGTAAGATCGAGATCTTGATAGAAAAAGATTGAAGAAGTAGCAATAAGAAGGAATGAAGGAAGAACAAGGATAGAAATCGGACAAACAAGGATAATCGATTGATTTTCTTCAGAATAATTCCATTAAGTGGACCGATTTACATCAAGTCGTAGCTGAAATTGGACCAGAAATCGGTTCAAGGAAAAAAATCGGTCGATTTTTCTTGTAAGTGAAAAAATATGAAGAAAGTCGGGCCGATAAAAAAAACGACCTTGGAAATCAGTCGATTTTCTTTACAAAACTCAGAAAGTATAAAACGTTCACTTCTTCGTCATCTCCACAAGTCCAACTCATTTCTTATTCTCTCCTACGAGAAAGAGCTCCGACAATCACCTCCCCAAACCTTCATTCTCTTTCCGTTTTCGCTCGTTCTTGAGCCAAAACCAAAGCTCTGAACGATATAAAGAAGATTCAAGCAACAAATAACACGGCAAACCGCCAAATCATCGGATTTTCAGGTTTTTTCGCTCCAAACCCTAACGGAAGTACTTAGCTTAGATTTGTGTTTTTGGAGTGTTGTATTGTCGCAATTGTTGTGCCAAATAGCTTAGGATTTGTCTGAGGAAACTTGTGGAAGTGTTGTCTTGAGAAAAACTTGCAGAATCGATTGATTTGTCACACTAGTGGAAAAATCGGCTCATAGCCCCGATTTACACCAAGAACAACCTGCTTTTCTTCAACTAATATGGATTCTTTGCGTAGATCAACCTATACTTTGCTCCCACGAAGGGATCTTCTTCCCAACCCTCTCAACCTCCTCCACCACCACTAGTAAGGATCCCAACATCCAAGAGAAACACAAACGATGGTATGATCGCCTTCGCACTCATCCTATCATCCCTCCTTGCTTTATTGTTCTTGATGAATTAGATGAGCTACATATTAGGGAGGATATTGACTGGATGATTGAACGAACTGGATTGATGGAGTATGTTAAGATTAGGGAGGATGCATACAAATAAATCACATTAGAATTCCTAAGTTCCTTTAAACATGACCCTAGGGAGTGGAATGTGACTTTCCGATTGTTGAACAAGAATTACTCCTATACTATTGCTATGTTCGGGAACATGTTTGGATTCCTAGCCTCTTCCGTAGGTACATTCCCTCATCGAGTGAGCGCTAGTGGTTTTGGGGAAAGCATATCGATAGGTGATGAAGGAAAAGATAGATGGAGACCCGGGAATTCAAAAGAAAAGAGTAAGTATAAACTCTCCTTTAAACTCGCTCACCAGATCCTTAGTGAGTCGATGTTTGTAAGAACGGAAACTCCGCAAAAGTTATAGGCAGATGAGTTATACATTCTCTATTGTATGACCACGGGGACGGTTCCCAACTTTTTCATCATGCTTGCCGACTACATAGGGAAAATAGCTTATAATTCTGGGGGAGATGTGTGTGCTGGAGGACTTGTGACCCATGTGGCTAAGGCCTTCGGCATTGACTACTCAGCTTGTACTCTAGCTACGGAAGCGTAGCCTTTAGGTCTTGAATGCCTTATTTCTAATGGAATCATAGTCCCTAGAGGGCGAGGCACCCTCCATGTAGTCATGCCATGGACTAGAGTTCCTAGAGAAATAGTTTGGAAGACCGCATACACCATTGGGAACCGTCATGTTTGGAGAGAGGGTTTCGAGTATTTCAATGATGAGGAGGAGGCTGATGAGGAGTATGAGGGCACTGAGGGCTACGCTGATGATGAGCATGTCCCGATTGGGGTATGCTAGAGCTCGAGAGCGGTAGAGATACGGACGCCATGGATACCGATACCCATGGAGTAGGGCCGAGTAGAGCTCCAGCTAATGACGACGAGGACATGGAGGATGAGTTTGTGGCTGGGGGCACCGACGGATTTCCTAGACAGCACGGGGTGCCATTAAGACCACGCCAACATTCGTTTTCACATGCACCTTGGCGCGGGAGCCGATACATAGGAGATTATTCTGAGTTTTCTACACAACTGGGCACATTGACGACGAGCATTAAGGGACTCCGTACGGACTATCAAATTCTACACACTAATTATCAGAGTCTCCGCTCCGATTATTGGGAGCTTCACACAGAGTTTTGTGGGTTCCGAGACGAGGTACGGGCTCAACATTCTTCCTTTAACGGATAGTGGGATGGCCTCTACTAACACACCTTTAGAGCATACTATGATCCTACAGCTCCGAGATATCCACGTCCACAGCCACTACCACCACAGGAGATTGAGAAATAATAGTCGAAAACACGCTTAATAATAGTCTAAAACCCTCTTAATAAGTTCTTACACGTCATATTAGAATGATTAAGGCTATTCTTTTTTCTTTTCTTTCTTCTTCGTATCCACGTTAGCGCCTCATATATATTACTTGCCTTCACGTTACCTTTCTGGGAATTAGGAAAGTGCTAGTGTGAAGTGTGAAGCATTGAGAAGTTGACTTAAAAGTAAAGTGTGTTAAAGTATAGAAAATAGGTTTGGGAACGGCAATCATGATGATGAGTAACTCGACACCATTCACATAACCAGGTGTGTGTGTCTTGCCAAAGTCAGATTGAGCGATAGTCCTAATGAGTCATGGTATGTGCATTATGGTTTGAGGCACCTCGAGAAATTGAGGCTTGCTTATCTCCAAGGCTTCGGTTATTGTTAATCTCTGTCCACGTTCTCAAGTGAAAGTAAATTGAAAAAATTATGAAGTGAAATTGCTTCTTTTTAGTGGTTGTGAAGAAGTTCAAAATTGTGAAATTTATTCCTTATTTCCGGATTTATCACCACATGTCCTATACATTCCCACCCTTAAAACGTTTCTTTGGCCTCTTACATTGAAAGACCTTGAGACCTTTATGCATATGTTTAAGGCTTTTATGGTTCAAATTTGTTTTCTTATGATTATCTCTACATCCTTTACCATGCCTTTCATCTATATCCTTGGATAAAGTGTTCTTACCCTTTCATGCTATGATTCTTCTGATATATACATTATCTTCCTATACCTTGTGACATCACGTTGAGAGTGATCCATAATTAAGATGCACATTCCAAAAAGAGTTTTTGTTTTTAAGCATCATATAATCCATGAGATCTTATATGTTAGATTTGAACCTTGCTTGAGGACAAGCAAGAGGCAAGTATGGGGTTCTTTGATGACATGAATTATATGCTATCATATTCATGCATATTGCGAGTATATCACCTCATTTTTACATACATTTGACGAGAATAATATGCCTTTAAGTGTATATTTACATATATATTTCGAGAATAGAGGTCTACACGAGTTCTTGATTTATTTGTAGGTAAAGTGGTGGAGTTTTGGTGCGGAAATAGGTCAATATCGGACTTAACATCATAAAGGATCAGGAGGGAGCCTTAAAGATAGGAAAATATATAAGAAGATATCACAAAAGAAGATAGAATATGGAACTAAAAGATAACATGCTCAAAAGATAAAAATCGGATCAATATATATTATAAATCGACCGATTTTGTTAGAGATAAACCGATTTCTGTCTTAGATGGTCCGATTCCATGTAGAACTGCAAGAAAAGATAACGTGTGCAACCCTAGTTTTTCTCTATAAATAGAGGACGTCTCTCCACATTCAAGATCATCCGATTACATGTGAAATACAGTCCGGATGCATTGAAGTAACACTAGGGTTTACGGATTTGAAGTTTGGCATTGAAAATTGAAGCAAGAAAGGAGTTCTTGAGAGGTTTTGTTAGTTTTTGATTATTTTTTTAATATGAACACAAGTTTGGAGTTTTCATTTGGTTTTTATTATATTTTCAGAGATTGTGAACCTTAGTTAAGGTTTTGTTTAGTTTTATTTAAGATTCAAACTTTTCTTTACTTTCTTGATTTAATCTTTTCTTGATTATGACAATGTGTGTTATTGGCTAAAACCCTTGTGATTCTAGGGTGATTGGTTGAACATTGAGGTTAAGATGATGATAGAATGAAGCTCACGTTGAGATTGAACCCTTAGAGTTGAGTTTTACTTTTGCAGAGAAGAAAAATCGGGTTGTTCTTGAGAGAAATCGGCCGATATTAAGGAAGAACCGACCAATTTTCTCTCTATTGTACCTATCTTGCTTTATCCTTAAACCAAGGTTAAAGACTGCTTAAAGCCTAGCCTTGATGAACCTTTCTAACCTATATCCGAGCACGAGAAGAGATGTACCCGGTGATTCCTTGCTTGTTTGCCAAAGATTACGAGTTCTAGGTAATAGAGGATTCAAAACCCTCTATTAAGGTTGAGTGTGCCAAAGCTTTTACCTTTGTGAGCTAACCTGATTCCCTTGGGTGAGTGTTTGGTTTGAGAGTATAATCCTTCCTTAGAATCTCTATCTTATCGAGACTCAATATCCTTTATTTGGAACCTTTGGGTTTGGATAAGTGGGTAGTGGAGACTTAATCGTACATTATCCTGTATTGGGAACATACTTCCTTGCAATCCCAACTCTATCTATAAATCTTTAGAAGTCTTCAATCGAAAACCACAAACCCATAACAATCCTATATGTACGGAAACCCTTGGCTGATCACTCTACCAGATCACTCTACAGTCCTCCTATCCATCAAGGCATCTATAACATGGTATAAACCGTTAGCTAGCAATTCATATGTAAGATAATGCATAAGCACATATACATATTAGGTTACAATAAACACCAAGCATGCCACACACATATCCCGCTTTATTATCTTTATAAAGTCATACACTCTTAACCAGTTTATGGTTGTGACACGAGAAGTATACAACTCTCGCCTCTAATTCTCCTTCCATCTGTTGTAGTCGTGAGCAATCCACCGTATACAATATCGACTGGCTCGGTACCCTCACAGGAAACCAGGTCTAGCTAATTCGTAGAGAACCTCTCAGCCTCCCTCGGAAGAGCTGATCCGCTTGTCAACACCAAATACTAGTGGACCAATCAACGTCGGTAAGTGGTCGGGTGATTACAGAAAACCCTTATACAAACCGACGGTAATATCTAGCTAAGCCAAGGAAACTACACATTTCCTTGACATTCTTCAGAATCTTCCATGCAGCTACTGCCTCGATCTTCGCCGAATAAATCTTGATCACCTGGGCGGAAACTATGTGACTTGAGAAGGCCACCTCAAGCTTTCAAAACTCGCACTTAGAGAGCTTGGCGTACAACTCTCTATCTTGCAAAACCTGCAACACTGTCCTCAAATGTCTTGTGTTCCTCTCTAGTGCGAGAGTACACCAGGATGTAATCTATGAAGACCGCAACAAACTGATCAAGGAAGTCGATGAATATACCATTCATCAACTCCATAAAGACGGTGGGCGCATTGGTGAGCCCGAATGGTATCACTACAAACTCATAGTGGCCATACCGAGCCCGAAATGCCATCTTGGGCACATCCTTCTTTCTCACCCCGAGTTGGTGATACCCAGACCTCACATCTATATGGGAGAACACAAAAAGCTCCCTGTAGTTGATCCAAAGAGTCATAAATACGGGGTAGCGGGTACTTGTTCTTGATGGTCACCATGTTCAGCTCTTGGTAATCGATGCATAACCTCATCGATCAGTCCTTCTTCCGCACGAAGAGTACCGGTGCACCCCATGGAGAAACGCTAGGGAGCCCTTCTCTACTAACTCTTCGAGTTGCCTCTTCAGCTCTAACAACTCCAAAGGCACCATATGATATGGTGCCTTCGAGATTGGTCTGGTCCCAGGCTCTAACTCAATTCCGAATTCCACGTTGTGTTGTGGCGGTAAGTTGGATGGCTCGTCAAAAACGTCGATGAACTCACATACGACGGGAATGTCCTCTATCGTCGGACTCTCACCCTCCTTCATGGAATAACACCAAAAGGCCTCACAACCCTGTCCAATTAGCCTCGCCGCTCGGACTACACCGATGAAAAAGTCCGTCTTTCCAAGGTCCCAACCTTGTAAAATCTCAATCTGACCTAACTCAATAGTGACCGACACGGTCCGCCTACCGATATCTAAAACCGCACCATGACGGTCCATCCACTCCATCCCTAAAATGACCTCCTCATGTACTAAGGACATGACAAAGAAGTCTACAAGGAAATCATGAGTCCCTAAACGAATGGGAAAATCATGTATCTAGCGGGTACCCCTAACCCTACTACCATCGGGTAACCCTATAATAAAGGGTATCCCCTCTAATGTATCTAAGACCAAACGCTCAACGCATGCATCAGAAATAAATGGGTGTGTAGTGCATGTATCAAAAAGAACTCTAAAAGGTAAACCACTAATCTGAATGGTACATGAAGTGGCGGCGCTGGCGGCTCCTCAACACTCCGTAACTTAAAAATGTGAGCTTGTGCTCCTCTCGTATCGGTGGTACCTCAACCACGGCCTCTACCCCTACTCCGTCTTGGAGTGGAATCCTGAGTAGTATGATGATCTGGAACCCACATGTGCTGGTGGATTTAAGGCACGCCTGCCTGCCATGGCGGTCTGCTCCACTCGATGGATATAAGAGCGAAACTCCGGTCCTCCCATCAAGACGTGATCCACATCATTAGACCGTATTGGCTAGGCCCTCTGTCCAGCTGTCATCCCGTTCCCAACCTTAGAAACGATACTTTCAGCGACCTCCTCTGCTACAACTTCTACCTCTACCGGGTCAACGATAGGAACTCGTTCTTGACGTAAGAATATTGGAGGAAGAGGTGGTCTACCTCTACCCAGTCCTTTAGTAGATGTTGCTCTTGTACGAGCCATTAGAGGTGTAAACATATCTAGCGTATAAAGCCACGCTAAAGTGTATATATATATATATATATATATATATATATATATATATATATATATATAAATCCAAAATAGAATCTACAATCCAACATACAAACTAGACTACGGAGATCCGCAAAATGAGTGATGGTTTTCCGTACATTATATACCAAACCAACTGTGTAACAAGTTTAAAACCAAACTCCTTTCGAAAACTCATACCCCTTTTTTCTAGTTCTATTTGTTTATTTATTCGACCTTTCAAAAAGATTGAGAGTGTCACTGTTGTCACGCTAAGGCCTATGATACCATGTTTGTAACACCCCAAATCCATAGGACTTGGAGTGCTACGGGATAGGACCTCACAATGGGTCCTGACCCTAGCCTGATAACAAGTTCAACGGATCATGCAATAAGGCACAAATAAATATAATACAAATATTTATAAAACAGAAATATCAGCCATTGAAATACCTACAAAACACACAACCGCATATCCAAAATAGTATCATCATATACATATACATCCAAAAGCCCATAACCATCCTAGATGTACAGAAACCCTCGGCTGATCACTCCACCAGATCACTCTGCAGTCCTCCTATCGTGCAAGGCATCTACAACACAGTATAAATCGTTAGTTAATAATTCATATATAAGATAATGCTTAAACACATACACACATCAGAATTACAATAAACACCAAGCATGTTATCACACATTTCCCGTTTAATTATCTTTATAACGTCATACACTCATACTCCTTTCAAAGGTGTGATACAAGAAATATATCATTCTTGCCTCTGCTTCTCTTACCATTTAGAGTGGCTAAGTGTACTACCACCGTATACCAAATATGAGTGGCTCGGTACCATCGCCATATACCAAGTATACCCTAGTCCTAGAGAACCCTCAAACCTCCCTCCAAAGTACCAAACAAGTTATCACCGCCCAATAATAGTGGGTCAATACAACGTCGGGAATAATCAATATATTGCAGGCTATAAAGAACACAACAATCACCGCTCATGCATACATCCAATATAAGAATGCAGCTAAGTAAGTCCCAAGGACTTATCTGAAACCAAATAATCCCAACAATCGATCAACCTCTCATATTCCCGTAGGAATGAACACCGCCTAATAAATGAGGCATATATACATGATCAACCTCTCACAGTCCCAAGAATGTAGGTAAGTAAGTCCCAAGGAGTTATCAGAGCTAGATTCACGTATATTGATTTATCCATCAATGATACTAATCATAAACTCTGTAGGTGATGGAGGATTCTCTCAAGGAAGATCCACATCTCGACCCCCACTCTTCTACGGTAATAACTTTGCCCATTTGAGAGCACTAATGCAAATGTGTGTCATTGATCAGGACATCAAACTATGGAGCATCATTCAAACTGGCCATAAATCCCAACCACCATGGTTGAAGGAGTCCAAGTTAAAAAGAAGGAAGCCGACTTCACTCAATCGGACTTGGATAGTGTATCAAAGAATTACAAGGCCATGAACTTGCTCTATTGTGAATTGGATGCAAATGAATTCAATCGTGTCTCATCATGCAAGAGTGCAAAGGAAATATGGGACAAGTTAGTTGTTACGTACGAAGGAACAAGTCAAGTCAAGGAAAACAAGATAAGCATCTTCCTCAAGCAATACGAGCTATTCAAGATGAATTCAAATGAGTCACTCAAGGAGATGTTCACACGATTCACCGAGATTATGAACAATCTTGATTCACTTTGAAAGGTCTTCACAAATGAGGAAAAATAAGGAAAGTACTAAGGAGCTTACGTAAAGCTAAGTGGGGACCAAAAGTGACCGCCGTTGAAGAGGCTCAAAATCTCACTACACTACCTCTAGACAACCTTCGAGGAAAGCTAATCACCCATGAAATGGTTCTTGGTGAAGAACATGGAGAGCTCCCATCAAACATAAAGAATTTTCCCCTAAGATCTACAAAGGACGGCATGCCATCAGTGGATGAAGAAAGAGCTGATGAGGAGGAAGATCCGTTCGCCTTGATTTCAAGAGGTCTTGCAAGAATTTTTCAAATGAAGAACCAATTCGCAAACAACAAAGAATATCCACGATCATCAAGACCTCAAGGTAAGTTTTCTAACCCTAATAAGAAAACAAGAGTAATAACTTGTTTTGAATGTGGTGAAGCAAATCATCTCGTAAAGGATTATCCACAAAAGAAGATGACCAACGTTAGGAAGAATGATCGAAAGAAAAAGGCTATGGTGGCATCGTGGAGTGACTCAGATTCGACAAATGAGTTAGAAGACGAAAAAGAACAAGCAAACTTGTGCTTAATGGCCGATCATAAAGAGGATCCAAACTTCTATGTTGATGGTGTGGTAAGTACTATTATGTCGCAGTCCAACCTAGAACTCACAAAATTTGTTAAAGACATTATTATATGTGATAAAGAACAAAGGGTAAGGATAAGTGCCTTGAGAGCAAAGCTTCTCAAATAAGAGAAACGAGTAACTGAGTTGTCTTTGAAAGTTGAAAATCTCAACACAGAAAAGTTAGACCTTGATGACAATATTAAGGCCTTGGAATTAAAAAAATGCGGTTCTCAAGGGCAGTCTCTCTTCTCTACATCAAGATTATATTAATCTAGAGAAAGAGAAGATTTTTCTAATTGTGACATGTAGAGACCAGAATACTACACTTATCTAATTCACTTGTTCGAAAGCCAATCTTGAAAGGATGATGGGTGAACAACAATCCTCTCTTAATAAAAGTGGTATCGGTTATCATATGAATTTTCCTAGAAAAACAACTACCACTTTTGTTAAAGCTAAAGGAGGTTCACATACGTCAACATGTTTCTATTGTTGTAAAAAGGGTCACGTAAAATCAATATGTCCATATAGAAGAAATGATCCCTACATCATTAGAAACATTTATCCTCTATGTCTGTTCGCTCCAAAAGGTGTGTGCAAGCTTTAATATTTATACAAAGAATAATTGCAAATAGCGAACCCGCAGTGTACGGATCGATTGTAATAAAAGCAAGAATTCCAGGGTCGAACATAGGGACTATGGTGAAACAAAGATCGGTAATTCAGGTTTTCAATAACAAACATGCAACAAAGAAAAGATATCAAAAATGATGTATTAACCAGGTAAAGGGAAATGCGGATTCTAGAGATTAAAGCATCCAGTTGTGGTTCCGACTCAAGATCTCAAAGGATAACGTGGACAAAGCTGAGGTTTGCAAAGGGAAGGTGTTTCTAAGGTAGGAATAGATCACCGGGTAAGTCTCACTACTCACTATCCCAAACCAAAGATCCTCTCACCGGGTAAGTCTACAGGTACTAAGGAAAGGAACTATAATCTCAAACCAACATACCACCAAAGGGGATAGAATAAACTTTTACCGGGTAAGTCTCAGGCTAACTCTTAAAGATGGGATGAAGGCACACTCAAACCCCAATAAAGGATAAACCTTTATTACTACACTCATGATCTTGGGTATACAAGCAAAGGAATCACCGGGTAAGTCTCATCCTAGGCTTGTGTTGAACCAAGAAAGGTATAACAAGGATAGGATTTGGCAAACTGAAACCTCAACTCAGATAAGGATCAGAAAAGGGCTCGCCTCGCTTAGTTATATCCAATCCAGGCCGAGATGTTCTATGACTGACCGAGGTGTTCGTCGGATAAGGTAAAGGCTCGAGCTTTCAGGGTCCACTGGGATAAAGGATCATTCTATCATCGTCTTTCCCACAACTTTCAGCTAATCACCCTAGAATCGCATAAAGAACTTAGCCAACAATCATCATGTTAACAATAATCAAATATGTGAGAAAGGAATCAATATTCAAACAAGAAAAGCTTAACACAAATGTCTCAATAACTGAATCAAACAACAAGTAAACAATCAGCGTTCCTCAATCACAAATCAAAAAAGACAACAAAACCAAACCAACTAAGAAAATCTTTCAAACTTCCTTCAAACTTCCTCCAAACTAGCTTCCTTCCTTCCTTGATCTTCAACCTCAAAACTTCCTTCCAAACTTCCTTCAACTCTGAAGAACTACTGCTCCTCTGATCCGGAATTTCCGAGAAATAACTGAATTCCATAAAATCAGTCTCTTTATATAGGAGAATTATCTTCCAAAGATAAAATATCTTAAAAAGGAAAATTTCCTTAAAAAAATATCCATATCTTCCAAAATATATCAGCAAAAAAGATATTCTTCCTTCCAAAAATCCATCCTAAAATATGTGATATTCACTTTCTAAAAATAGAAGATCTCAGCCAAAAATATAGATCTCATGTTCCGTCATCACTTTGCCTCGGTCCAGACGCTCCTGAAGATCATCTCGGTCGAGGTGGCACTGTAGCTGACCGAGGTGAGTTTCAGCTTAGAGTGAAACTCTTTAATCAGGTCCAAAATCAATCCTCCAAATCATTTCCATGCTTCTTGAGCTCTTCTTATAACTCCTCAATGCTCCAGAATGTAGCTCCAATGACTACTTAGGTCCTTTAGCTCCAAAACGTTCCAAAACGTGCCATTTTCCCTAGAATCACAACAAAACTAGGTGTAGACCTTGATTTCCGCAAAGGTAGACAAAACAACATAATGATCGAAGAATATGCATCCATACATGCAGATTTATGAAGATAAAACGTCTAAACCAATCCCAAAATATAGACTATAATACATGCTATCAAAATACCCCATACTTGTCCCCAAGCAAGATCCAAATCTTAGATACAAGATAGAATGGATTATAAGTCATTAAAAAGATCAATGAAAAACATTTCAAAACATTTTGGTGGTGTGCTCCATTCATCGATCACTCAAAGAGAATGCTTCACGGCAAATAAAATCAAGACATGATCAAAACATTTTATAAATATCAGAAAGCTGTTCATCTTTGCATAAAATCATATGATGCATAATAAACCATATTTATCGAAATCAATCATGTATAATCTAGTTTAAACCACCAAGTCAATCAACATACTCGAGGTCTCAAGGGCTTCCAAAAGAGGTGAAGAAACGTGTCAGGGTGGGATGTATATAGGGTAATGTGGTGCTAGAATCCGGGAATAGGATCTTTTCTTCACTTTCTTTTGAATCACAACAACTTCCACCAATAAGCTTTGCTTATTTTCACTTTACTTTACTTTTTGGGAGCATGGACATAGGTGCACAATAACCGAAGCCTAGGAGATCAACAATCATCAATTTCTCGAGATGCCTCAAACCCTTGATGCACATACCACAACCCATTAGGATTATCGATCAATCCGACTTTGGCAAGACACAAACACCCGGCTATGTGAATGGTGCGGAGTTACTCATCATCAAGATCAACGTCCCCAAACCTAATTTGTTTCTTTCTATCACTTTCAGCCAAGATCTCAACTTTACTTCACACGCTTTTCATCAACTGCATCAAAATTCCCGGATAGGTAAAGGAAGGCAAATATGTATATGAGGGGCTAAAGCATGGTCAAGAAGAAGAAGAGAATGAAGTGCTTTAATCATCCCAAGAAGAATGTGAGAGAACTCATAATGTGGTGTCAACCTTCAAATTCAACATAATTTTGATAAAAACAAAGTATTAAACATGCTATAATTTCAAACAAAGCATTTAACAACGTAAACATATCATAAAACCTTTCGAGCATATAAAGATTTCAAAACCAATATGCAAACAAAATCTTCAACGAGGTCATATCCAGAACAAAAGCACAAAACGTTTCAAAAATCTTTCAATTAAAAACCCATCTTGGCCGAGGTGTTCTGATGGTGTCCGAGGTGTTTAACCGAGATATTCCTCGGTTTTGCGACCTCGTTTGGTCTAGAAAGTCTCGGTCGAGCCAAAAATTTTTTCAAACTGGTTTTTGACATTTTTTCTCAAACAGAAACCTGTATATATGCATGTAATGACAAATAAGCACATAAAGCCAAATAAGCAATAATATCCGAAAGAGTGATACAAACATAGTAGCAAATAAATACATTTAAATACCCCATACTTAGGACACATTGTCCCAATGGGTCTAATATAAGTCTAGAATCAGGATACTCACCGAACCCAGCTGAACTGCATAATAAATAAAGAAAATCCATGAAGCTCTAGTCCTCGTCAACTGGCGGTGGTAGATGTGGAATGTAGGGATGTTGGGTCGGGTCGAATGGATAGCCAATCATCTGCTGAAACTGGAACTCTGTCATCTGGCGCTGATAATGTTGACTCTCCTCCATACGATGCATCCATCCATTAGTGTGGCGGCACTGGGAGATGTCAACTGTCATAGCCGCGTAGGAGTAAATTATCTAATCAGTCAGCTCATCAATCCGTCGGTGGGCCTCGGGATCTCTACGTCGGCAGTATCTACGTTGAGGTGGCGGCGGTGGTGGTGTTGCTCTCTCATCCTCTGTCGCCTCGTCATCAAGGTCAACGGTGGGAACACTAGGCCCGCCGGTGTAAGTACCGGTCTCCATGGCAGCTCCTCATCCATACCTCTCATCATCATCATCATCAGTTGCATCTCCAGCATCCTACATATAAGGGAACCAAGCAGCATACCAATACTGATGATCAAAGACAAAAAACTGTGATGACCACATAATGCCCTGTGGAGATTTCGTCTCCCATGGCATGGCAACATAGGGTGTGCCAAGGCCACGAGGAACTAGACTACAACGAGTGATCATATCCTGTAGTCCCAACAACTTTGGGGCCGCAATAACTGTACAATTAGACAGATCCAAACCCATTGAAGTGGCAATGTGGTTCACACCCACCATAACAGATATCGCCCTTCGACTTCCCCTTGATCTTGTGTATGTCATCTGCCAGCATGACAACAAATTCCGGCACTCCTCCTGTCACCATGCAAAAAAAAGCTTAAAATCTCCCCCTGTCTGACCTTTTGGGGTGTCTTAGTATGCGCCAAATGTGTTTCACTGAAGATCCAGTGAGCCAAACGGAAAGCAAGGTGGAAAATGATACGCTCCCGGGAGTCTCCAAGCTGCCATCTATCCCTGTGATCCGTCATGTGGGCAATCTCGCCCTAGAAACTCCGAGCCATCACTTGGGAAGGAAAGTCAATCACTATAGGTGTAGGGAAGCCGAAAATCTCCCTAAACTGATCCATAGGAACTGCATAGTTCCTGTTCAGCAGCCGATACTTGATCCCGTGATGCTCCGGCACGTAAGTAACTGAACTCACAAACTCCATTGTCGGCTCCAGATAGGCCGGCTCTAATACCCATGAACTCCTTCAAACCAACCATGGAGATCATCTTCTTCAAGTCTTCCACCATATGGAGGCACTCGAAAGCAGCAACATCAAGAAAATTCAGGGCATCGATGGGGCGCCCGTAAATCCGGTCATAATCCTTCTGGTGTCGCTCGTGGATCACCTGAATCGAAAAATGAGAAGCTGAGGAAGGGGAAGAATGGTATGAACTGTTGGGCCTGTCTCTCAAGGCCAACTGTCGATATGATTTGTTACTCATTTCTGGATGAACACCTCGGTCGCCCAAGAACACCTCGGCCGAGACACAGTCGACTAGACCACGGCGAAGTGCTGTTCGAGCGCAACTCCTGCATCTGTAAGTTTTTTCCCCCAAAAACAAAACCAAAAGCTTCCTATGGGGTACTTATATCCTTTTCAGCAACAATCAATGGCAACCAAAGCTAGATCTACTTAGAATCAACAAAAGAAGAAAGGAGTTAGGGTTTGGAACGAAATACCCCAAATTCTGCAGATTGAAGCGTTTTCCTTGCTGTTTGTTGCTTGGAAACTGAATCTCGTGCTTCCTCTGGTGATTTCGAGCCAAGAACCGTGGAAAATGAGCAAGAATTAAGAATTTGAGGAAAGAAGCCGCCGCGGTCGAGGTCAGTCGTAGAGAGAGAAAAAGTGGGAAGAGTGAGAAACCGTCTCGCCTTTTATACCCCTCGCTGAATTTGATTACACCACGGTCGAGATGTTCCTGAGTGGACCGAGGTGTCAAAGTGGATGTCAAACCTAGTCGCCTCGGTTGACCAAGAACATCTCGGTCGAGGTCCTGTGACAGGACCCAAGATGTATCTCAGTCAAGCTCTGTCTTCTCAATTTCTTGAACTTCCGTCCTTCCAGTGTAGCTCCTGAGCTGTAATCCTTTCTTAGAGAGTACCTGGTTCGTGTCTAGGAGGACGCAAAAACAAAACGAAGCAAACTATCTAAAACTAAGCTAGAAAAAGGAAAAAAAAACCAATACCTTGGGTTGCCTCCCAATAAGCGCTTGGTTTAAGGTCGCTAGCTGGACCGTACGTCATCTTCAAACAAGGTATAATGGTGCAATCTCCTCAACCGGGACTTCCGGTCGGTACTTCTTCAGCCTATGACCGTTGACCTTAAAACTTCCGTTAGTTTTGCCCCATATTTCAACTGCACCATAGGGAGAAACAATTTTCACAATGTAAGGTCCTGTCCACCTAGATTTTAACTTATTTGGAGAGAGGCAGAGGCGGGAGTTGAAGAGTAGAACAAGATCTCCTTCTTTGAGCTCCTTGGGAATGATATGCTTGTCATGCCATCTCTTAGTTCTTTCCTTGTAGATCTTGGCATTCTCATAGGCATTTAAGCGCAACTCCTCTATCTCATTAATGTCTAAAAGTCTCTTTTCTCCGGCTTCCTTGATGTCGAAATTCAACCACTTGATTGCCCAATATGCCTTGTGCTCTAGCTCAACGGGTAGATGACAAGACTTCCCATATACCAAATTGTAAGGGGTGGTACCAATGGGAGTCTTGAATGGGGTCCTATAAGCCCAAAGAGAATCATCCAACTTCATGGACCAATCCTTTCTTGAACTTGAAACGGTCTTCTCCAAAATTGCCTTGATTTCTCTTTTCGAGATCTCCACTTGCCCACTAGTAGAGGGTGATAAGGGGTTGCTACCTTGTGGGTTACCCCATACTTCGATAAAAGTGCCTTGAACTTCCAGTTGACGAAATGTGTCTTTCCATCGCTGATGATGATGCGCGGTGTCCCAAAACTTGTAAAGATAATTCTATTGAAGAACTTCACGACCACCATGGCATCATTAGTGGGAGAAGCAATGACTTCCACCCAGCTAGAAACGTAATCAACAACTAAAAGAATGCAGATGTTCCCTGCGGATGATGGGAAATGTCCAATGAAATCAACTCCCCATACATAAAAAATATCAAGCTCCTGAATGTTGTTGAGTGGCATCTCGTTCCTTCTTGACAAGTTCCCTGTTCTTTGGCATGCATCACAAGAGACAACAAACGCTTTCACATCCTTGAATAATGTAGGCCAAAAGAAAGCAGAACGTAGTACCTTAGCTCACGTTTTGTGAGCGCTAGCATGTCCTCCACAAGGAAGCGAGTGACAATGCCGTATGATACTAGCAGCTTCATCCTCCGGAATGCATCGTCGAAGTATCCCATCCGGACCTCTCTTGAACAGTAGAGGTTCATTCCAATAGTAATGGCGAACACCCTTGAAGAACTTCTTTCTTTAAGCGTACGTCAATCCGGGAGGTACTTCTTGACAAACAAGGTAATTGACAATATCAGTATACCAAGGCTCTTTACCATCAGAAACTTGGCGAAGCCAGTGCTCCACCAACTGTGAATGATCATCAGAGAGTAAATCAGAAGGATTGTCGTACTCAGTTGACAATATCTCGCCTGCTGTCTCGGTCGGGGTCCGAGGTGGGAGACAGAGATGTTCTTCAGATAAGAACACCTCGCTTGCTCCAAAAAGTGCCTCGGTCGAGGTACTGTAACTAGAACCGAAACCTAACGTGCTTTTCTTCTCCTGAATCAATTTATCAAATCTAGCTCATGGATCTGCTTCCAATGTTTCCAAGCTTCGCACATCTGCATCACAAAAGACATCTATACCTTCCTCCATCAATCTAAAACTTAGAACTTTCTCAAGAGGATCTTTAATAAGGATAGAGCTCACCAATTCTCGCGAATCTTCTTCATCATAGATGTTGAAGATGTCATCTTCCATCGGCTCTCCCTTCATTGCAGCCAGCAATGCAAACTCCACATAATAGGCACCAATGTTGAACTTCAACTTGGCGTTCTTACAATCAATGTTGCAACCCGAAGTTGCTAGAAATGGTCTCCCGAGAATGATAGGGATGGGATAATCTACGGGAATGTCAAACACAATAAAGTCTATAGGTATGTAGAAATTACCTAACTTGACGGGAACGTCTTCCACAATACCAACGGGACGGGTAATGGAGCGATCCTCCATGTATAACGTCATCTTCACAAGCTTGGGCTCTCCAAGTCCGACTTTCTCACAAAGCTCCAGCTGGATGATGCTCACGCTGGCTCCTAGATCACATAGTGCATCATAAGTTACATCCCTAACTTGGATGGGAATGCAAAATGAACCGGGATCTCTCAATTTAGGAGGCATCTTCTCCTTCATAATTTGAATGAGTTCCGAAGATCTATATGTCATCCTTACTTTACCAAAATCCTCCAATTTCTCTTCCTTGATAAGATTTCTTTCAGAAACTTTCCATAGGCGGGCATCCCTAGAATGGCATCAATGAAAGGGATATTAATATGTAGGTTATTCATAAGGTCTAAAAGTGCTTGTCTAGATGTGCCCGCACCCTTGACTGAGGGTACGGGAGTGGTGGTTTATAAGTAGGAGGTGGAATATTAACTTCAGATTTTTCTTTCGCTTTCTGGGGCTCCATCTCGGTCGGCACCTCGACCGAGGTGTTCCTCGTCTGATCATGGTCCGAGGTGTTCCTCATCTGGTCGGGGCTCGACCGAGGTATTGGATTTGCAGTCTTCAATCCACTGCGTGTTGTAATAGCCATGATCTGTCCTTTTGGGTTGCTCTCTATCCTTGCTGGGAGATTCCCAAGATCTCTTGGCGCTTTATTGGCCTTGTTGAAATTGTTGTTCTAAGGCTTTTTGTGCCTTCGAGAATGAATTCATTGATGTTTCCATAGCGTTGAGCTTCATCATTATTGCCTCCAGCACAATGTCCGGTTTTTTCAGTGGCTGGGACGAGCTTGATGCAGGCTCCTGACTTCTTAATGAAGTAGAAGAAGAAGAGGGGGTGTTAAGAGCATTTTCAGCATCAGAATAACGGTTACCCGAATTTTGTTGATTTGATCTCCAATTGTTGTTGTTGGAGTTTCTGTTATTGTTGTTGTTGTTGTTGTTGTTGTAATTGTTGTTCCATGACCCTTGATAGTTGTTTCTTCCTTGGCATCCACCATCTTGCTCCTTCTTCGTTTGAGCTACTAAAAGTTCCTTCAATGCTTTTACTTCATTGCTAAGCGAGGTGAGTTAAGCTCCATTTGATGATGTATCATGGAAGCTAACTCTCCTTGCTCCATCTTCAACTCTTTGATGAGAGTACTTCTCAATGTGTAAAGCTTGTTTTTCAATGAAATCCCAAGCTTCATCTATCGGCATATCCATGAAAGTGCCGGCGGAAAGTAATTGGAGCTTGAATTGAGTATCTCCATCCAAACCCTTGAAGTATATCTCCAGCAACTCGATCTTGGGAATCCCACGATGTGGGAAATCCAACAAAAGGTCCTTGAATCTCTCCCATGACTTGGACAAGCTTTCCTTGTCCTTCATAATAAAAGCATTGATCTTGCCCCTCAATTCAGCGGTCTTTGATGGGGGAAAGAACTTAGTTAAGAACTCCTTCGTCATCTCTTCCCAAGTGTTCATTTTTCCAGCCGGAAGAGATTGATACCAAGCAAGTGCCTTATCTTTCAACGAGAAGTAGAAAGGCCTTAACTTGCAATTGTTGTTCTCCACTCTTGATGATCTCAAAGTCTCCATCAGAATCTCGTAGTTTTGTAAATGCTGATGCGGAGACTCTCTCTCCAAACCTCCAAATTGACATTGTCGAATCATGGTTAGAACTTGAAGTCTAAGTTCATAATCATGCTTAGCTGGATCTCCTAGGTTGACTCCTGGACGTCTGACTTGCTGATTGGGGTCCATTCTCTGACCTAGGGTTCGTGGAACTAGGAAAGGTATAATAAGGATAGGATTTGGCAAACTGAAACCTCAACTCAAATAAGGATCAGAAAAGGGCTCGCCTCGCTAACCTATATCCCATCCCGGCCGAGATGTTCTATGACTGACCGAGGTGTTCGTTGGTTAAGGTAAAGGCTCGAGCTTTCAGGGTCCACTGGGATAAAGGATCATTCTATCATCGTCTTTCCCACAACTTCAACCAATCACCCTAGAATTGCATAATGAACTTAGCCAACAATCATCATGATAACAATAATCAAATACGTGAGAAAGGAATCAATATTCAAACAAGAAAACCTTAACACAAAGGTCTCAATAACTGAATCAAACAAAAAGTAAGCAATTAGTGTTCCTCAATCACAAATCAGAAAAGACAACAAAACAAAACTAACTAAGAAAATCTTACAAACTTCCTCCAAACTAGCTTCCTTCCTTCCTTGATCTTCAACCTTCAAAACTTCCTTCCAAACTTCCTTCAACTCTGGAGAACTATTGCTCCTCTGATCCGGAATTTCCGAGATAGATAAATTCCATAAAATCAGTCTCTTTATATAGGAGAATTATCTTCCATAGATAAAATATCTTAAAAAGATAATTTCCTTAGAAATATATCCATATCTTCCAAAATATATCAGCAAAAAAGATATTCTTCCTTCCAGAAATCCATCCTAAAATATGTGATATTCACTTTCCAAAAATAGAAGATCTCAGCCAAAAATAAAGATCTCATGTCCCGTCATCACTTTGCCTCGGTCCAGACGCTCTTGAAGATCACCTCAGTCGAGGTGGTACTGTAGCTGACCGAGGTGAGTTTCAGCTGAGAGTGAAACTCTCTAATCTTGTCCAAACTCAATCCTCCAAAACATTTCCATGCTTCCCGAGCTCTTCTTATAACTCCTCAATGCTCCAAAATGTAGCTCCAATGACTCCTTAGCTCCTTTAGCTCCAAAACATTCCAAAATGTGCCATTTTCCCTACAATCACAACGAAACTAGGTGTAGACCTCGATTCCCAAAAAGGTAGACAAAACAACATAATGATCCAAGAATATGCATCCATACATGCAGATTTATGAAGATAAAACGTCTAAACCAATCCTAAAATATAGACTATAATACATGCTATCAATGTCTAAGGAATCAAGTTAAGCAAATCTGGGTTGCTAAAGGTACTAGACCACCAAAACATGATTGAACCTGAATATGTCATTTAGTCTACCCGGAAAGGTTTAAGTTTTGGTGTTTTGCAATATATCACCAAGGTTAAGGAGCATAAATGTATATTAGATAGTGGTTGCTCAAGATATATGAGTGGAAAAAGCTCATTGTTTTCAGATTTAAAGAAGCAATCATCTGGACCCATTACGCTTGGTGATAAAGGAAAGTGTAACATCATTGGCATTGGTAAAATCGGTTATAATTCATCTAACTTTATTGATGATGTTTATCTTGTTGACGGTTTAAAGTATAATTTGCTTAGTATCTCTCAAATATGTGATAAAGGCAACAACGTGATTTTTTATTCTGATAATGTGAAGTTTAAGATAAAATATCGGGTGATGTTGTGCCTACTGCTCCTAGATGTAACAATGTTTATTCAATAAACACTAACCAAGTTTCAAGAACTAAGCTAACGTGTCTCAAGGCCTTGACTGATGATCCAAGGCTTTGGCATAAACGACTTGGTCATGTATGCATGCATATGATGAAGAAACTTCTTTCAAAGGATTTGGTACGTGGTTTACCAAACCTGAACTTCAAGGTAGATGAACTATGTAAGGCTTGTACACAAGGTAAAAAAAACAAGAGGTTCATTCAAACCAAAGAAGGTTGAAGTTCTTCTCGACCCATTGAACTTTTACATATGGATTTATGTGGTCCTATGCGTGTCAAATCTTCCAAGGGAAAACAAGACATCCTTGTCATTGTGGATGATTTTTCTTGTTTTATAAGATCTCATTCTTACGGGAAAAATCTGAATCTTTATTTGAGTTTTCAAAAATTTGTAAGGAGTTGCAAACTTTGAAAAACCTACCTATCATCTCTATTAGAAGCGATCATGGTAGAGAATTTGATCAACTCATGTTTGATTTGTTTTGTGCAAAATAAGGTATTTCACACAACTTTTTAAATCCTATAATACCTCAACAAAACGGGGTTGTGGACCGTAAGAACCGTACCCTAGAAGACATGTCTAGGACTATTCTTTTAGAAAATAGTTTGCCAAAAAGTTTTTGGGTTGAGTTTGTTAACACGGCTAAGGACATCTTGAATATATGCTTAATTTGCACGATTTTGAAAAAGACTCCTTACGAACTCTTTAAGGGACGAATACCTAATATTTCCTATTTTAAAACCTTTGGATGTACGTGTTGTGTCCATAATAATGGCAAAGACAACAATGGTAAGTTTGATGCACGTAGTGATGAAGCTATCTTCATTGGATATGCTTCAAATAGTAAAGCTTATCGTGTTTATAATAGACGTACCAAATTTGTTGAGGAAGGTATACATGTAACTTCATTGAGTGAAAGTTTGCAGATTTGAATCTTAATCAACATGGATATCATAATTCTGATGGAGAAGAAGATCCTAAAGCTCAAGCAAAGAATATGCAAGAACAAATTTAAGATACCGGAGAACAATCTCAAGACCTTGAAACGCATCTTCAAGACCTTGAAACGACAAACAACACTGCTGGAAGTCAGTTTCAAGGCCTTGAAACCCAACTTCAAGGCCATGACATAGGATCCAAAGGTGATAATCCAATGGTACCTAAATCTAGCCGAGTAAACGAGCCTCAATCTTCGGATTATGTTCCAACCTTCAAAAGATGAAAGTTTCAACATTCTTCATACCATTCACAAGAGAATGTGATCTCAGATCCAAAAGGAGTACAAACCCGATATAGGGTAAACAAATTGTGTGCTTTTTCAGCGTTCGTGTCTCTTGTAGAGCCTAAGAACTACGTTCAAGCACTTCAAGAAGCTGATTGGATCATGGCCACGTAAACTGGGGTGTAAGAATTTGAGAGAAACAAAGTTTGGACACTCACTTCTAGACCTAAGCAACAATACTTTAGGCACCAAATGAGTTTTTTGAAACAAGTTGGATAAAAATGGCAAGGTCATTTGAAACAAAACACGACTTGTAGCTCAAGGCTATAACCAAGAAGAATGTATTGATTATGAGGAGACTTTTGCTCTGGGTTTTAGGTTAGAAGCCATACATATGCTACTTGATTTTGCATCCTTCATGAACATAAAGCTATTTCAAATGGATGTTAAATGTGTTTTTCTTAATGACTTCTTAGAAGAAGAAGTCTACGTTGCTCAACCTCCTGGTTTTGAAAATGATGAATTTCTGGATCATGTTTTTAAATTGGACAAAACTCTTTATGGTCTTAAGCAAGCTCCTCGAGCTTGGTATGAAAGATTGTCCAAGTATCTCCTTGAAAACGATTTCAAAAGGGGTTTGATTGACAAAACTTTGTTTGTCAAAACTAGAGGCAACGATCTTTTAGTAGTAAAAATTTATGTTGATGATATATTATTTGGTGCTACTAAAGATTCTCTATGCAAGGAATTTGCAGATATTATGTGTAGGGAATTCGAGATGAGCTTAATGTGAGAGGTAAATTTCTTTCTTGGTCTTCAAGTCACAGAAGCAGAGAAAGGAGTTATTCTAAATCAAAGCAAGTATACCAAGGACTTGCTCAAAAAATATAAAATGGATCAATCCAAGGTAGCAAAAACTCCTATGAGTACCACACTTTCATTAAATTAATTTAAAGAAGAATTTTTAAAATGATTTCAAAAGATTTTCACCAAGATTTTGTTTTCAAAATTCAAATCTTTTTGAAACTTGGTTGTGATTTATTAAGATAGCATGCAAGTCATTTTCGGTTTTCAAGACCTTGATTTTCTCAAGATCTTGATGAGCCATTAATTGATTTGACATGTCTCCTTTAGTTACAATCCTCCCTTCAACCTTTATCTCTTTCTTTCTGTAGCGCATTTACAATACCCCCATGCTTTACTCTTCCTCTTCCAAAAATCTCTCGGGTGCTCTCACAAACTCATCCATGGCTCCAAAGAGAAACTCAAACCGTCTTGCTTTGACTCACGGAGCGAACACAACCCACATATCCTCTGCATCAAAAGAGCCACATTTTCCGGAGGATGTCGAGATCTCTTGTCACACTGGGCTACCAATAACATGGTTCATCAACTTCAAAGCCATCGGAACCTGGTTGGATGGGTTTCACAGTTGCCCTCTATGCATGTGCGATTCGGTCGACATGGAGCTCAAAGAGATACTTCAACTTCCTTGCGTCTCTATACTCAGGAATTGCTTGATCTGGAAAGTTCTCAACCCGGGAGAAACCATCTTCACCAGACATACAAGGTTATTCTACGTTAACTTCTCAGCCAATTTCTTTCACTCCTACCGTCATGTGTGAGATTTTAGGTCTTCCCACATATACCTCCCTCCAACACCCATCCATATCTGAGAGTATTAGGTTTGGAAAGGAGAAATTTCTGGTCCCAAACTCCAAGTCTCGACAGCTCACCCACACCTCCCTAACCCTAGACCCCAAGATTGTTTTTACTATTTTGGTTAGGTGTGTGATTGCCCGAGCTAACTGAAGGGAACTGTTGACAGATCAGACTCCGGAACTAATCTACTTAATTTTGTCTGGGTTGGATGTTGACCTGCCTAACCTAATCTACAACCACATGGTCCACGCCATAAGCTCCACCCGAGCCATCCCCTTGCCTTACTTAAATCTACTGCCTAATACTTTTACTCATTTTTCTATTGACACCTCCACTGAGGATCAGCAAATGTCGATTGGAAAAATAGATGAACAACGTTTGGAAAGATTAGGGGTAGAAAAGACTCTTGCCGGAGTACGGACACTAAAGGGCAAGGCAGTTGTTTTGACACTATCCCTTATAGTTCCTACAGTTTCTTCTGTATCTGAGACTACGCTGGATGGATTTGAGCTGGAATTGAATTCTCTTAATAGAGAAATGGTTGACTTCCAGCTGGATGTGTTGAGAAGAATGGATACCAACCATGAGGTTATGTTTGTGATACATGCAAAGATCAATCAAATGTACCTTCTGAATGCCCTTACCCTTACCACCATTGGGAAAATTATGTCCTTGACCGAAGATGTTGCACAACACACTCAAGAAATGGTTGAGAACGTGTTCATGAACTGTAAACGCAACGTGCACAACAAACATATCCTCTACCCCACGTACATCGAACCTAATGTTTTGACAACTGAGGAATATGCTATCGTCAAGGAATATCGCCTTGGAAGAGGAAACGGCGATTAGAGGCTGATATCAGGGAAATGAACGAAGGAACAGAATAATCCAGATGTCGGAAGAAGTTTTACGAGGACAATGAGGAGTGATTTTCAAAGTCTTGAAAAGGATTTCAAGGCCATGAAATGGATGTCAAGGCCTTGACATGGAATTCAAAGCCCCCTTGGTTTTGACTTCAAGGCCTTGAACGACGTTTGTGGAACTTCTCTTTTTGTACTAATTTTTGGTTTTTGAAAATAATTTGGGTCTGTAATATTGTAAATCTCCCGTACTTAAATTCTTTTTCTAACTCGTTGAAAGACAAAGGGGGAGAAATTTAAATGTGTGTTGATCCGACATTAATGCATTCTACATTTTTGATATAATAGCTGCATGCATATATCTAACATTTAATGCAGGTATGATATTTACTTTGTTTTCCACAAAGGGGGAGATTGATGACTCCACCTTGATTATAAATTTTTTATGTGAATGATTAAAGACTTAACATTTATAAGGTGTTTTATAAACTAACTACTATCGATTGTATTTATAGATTGCATGTTTTGGTTTGTGTTTGTTAAATGTGTGTAGGCCTTGGAAAGTATTTCAAAGCAAGAACACAAACCTTAAAACACATTACAAAGGACAAGAACGGATGTCTTGGAAAGCATTTCAAAGGACAAACGCTGAAGCCTTGAAAAACATTACAAAGGTATATTCGGCTAAGGGCTTTAGAATACAAGATTCAAATATCTCAACAATCAAAACGAAGATATCTACCAAGGATAAAAAGAAGATTTGAGAAGATTCTCAAGGAGAAAATCTCGGCCAGAAAAGAAGATCTTCAAACGGTTTTAAATAGAAGATCTTGGCCACAACAAAAAGATCTCGCAAAGATCTTAATCGAAGACGCAAGAGGATTAAATCTTCCAAACGGATTCCAAGCTAGAAGATCTCGGATCTAAGGGAAATCTTCAACGACATATCCAAGAGAGAAGATCTAGGATTTTCAACAAACAAAGATCTTCAATGGCATTTCCAAAGCACGAGAAGATCACGAAGATGAAGATTCTCAACGTGCGTCAAAGAGAGGTAGTTGAAGAAAGAAGATAGAAGATCTTACAACGGCTACTTCACCTCACCAAACACCGTTTTCCATGGAGAAAGACAAAAGTTACAACAACTATCTTAAAATGGCTAAGAAGTTCTCTGTTAGCATGAAATATTGTGATGTTTTAGGCACGTTTTCTAAACGTATTTGATTCATATTGATAGTCTTTGATTGAGCATTGTTGCATTTGTGAGTTAGTTTACCTATATTGTCGATATAGATGTCTACACAAGCTTTATGTTGATTATAGGTGATTGAGAGCCATTTTTGAACGGAATTTAGCAAAGATAAGTTGATTGAGTATGTCCATGGATTGAGGGCATTCTTAGGAGCAAAATGAGTGTCAACTTATGGAATGCACGAGGCTAGGGAAGAATCACGTTCTTGCCCTAAATCACGCTCTAAAATACGGCCGTACTACAAACCACGTTCAGTTCCACGGTCGTGGAACCCTAGCAAGTGAAGCGTGATTCATTCCAGTGGATTCAACGGTCGTGGAATCATATGTTCAAACCGTGTTGAATTCCACGCTCTAAATTACGGTCGTGGAACCTTCCACGACCGTGATCTTGGCGATCTTTTTCGCCACACTTTAAGCCACGATCTTTTAAAAGATTGGGCCGGGCCGCTACTTCATGATACATTATAAAAGGACGGACGAAGAGAGATTCCGTTACCTCGCTTTAGGCTTACGCTTGCATCTTCGCTTGGAGATTTTGCGACTTTGCAAAAGACGTACTTGCGCTCATCTTTGGAGTTGCCTTAATCTCGCACTTGGTGGAGATTGTGATAGAGATTTCCGGATTGACGGAAGATCGAAGATTCGGAAGGTTAATTGCAAGAAGATTTCTCTTCTTGTTTAGGTTTGATTTAGAGGACGGATTGACATCCCGTTCTTCCTTCTTATCTAATATTGTGTCTGTTTGTTCTATTCCGAATCTAGCGACGGTATTTGTTCTTGATTGTGACATTGAGATTGGTTTGAAGTTTATTGGAAGTTTTCGGAAGTTTTCATCTTTCAATCTTTTAATATTTGAATTTGATATCATAATGATGATTGTTGGCTAAAAACCCTTAACAATTCTAAGGTGAAGGGTTGATAGTTGTGGCTTAGATAATGATAGATCGATCGTAAACAGATTGGACCCTGAGAGTTAGAGAGAATCGTCGACAACCTTAAATTACGGCCTGTTCTTGAAGTCCACGGCCGTGGAACCTCAAGAACTAACCGTGATTTCCTTCAAGTTTACGAACCTGCTTTTACTTTAATCCAAAGTTAAAGATTTACTTTAACTTAGTCTAGGCTTGCCTTTTCTAGGTGGTAGTGAAGCCTCAACAACCTCTACCTCGATTGTGAGTGTCATAACCATAATCGGTTAAGTTAGTCTTGATCCTTGGATTACAAGTTTGGGTATTTGACATTAATTCTTACCTTTAGAACCTTTCTATATTGAAGCCTCAACAACCTGTATAGAGAGTGTCTTGTAGGTAAATCACATAAGGTTTTTGGAACTTCACCGTACGATTACCTTACATTAGCATACCTTTGCATATCTCAACTCTGTCTTTATATCATTAGTATATCTTGAATCGATTGCCACAACTGGATACTTGGATCTTTAGGATTGTTGTTTTCCCAATAATTTACAAAGCTCTTACATTCATTTGCTTGATAACCTACGATCGGATTTATTCTCCCCAAATCCCTGTGATCGATACTCTGGAATACTTGCTAATCTACGCCGATCCGTACACTGCGGGTTCGCTTCCTTTTATTCTAGTTTTATAAATTTAAAGCTTGATTGCACGCACGCTAAGTGGCGAACAAGTTTTTGGCGCCGTTGCCGGGGATTTTGTTTAGGCCGAATTCGGTTATCATTTGTCAAGCTTGAGAGCTTTGCTCTTGTTATTTGATATCTCTTTTGAGTGTTCTTGTAGGTTTGTGTTCTTAGGTGCATACGAAGTTCTTGTTCCGGTAACGGAACAGAGTTTCGCCGAAGAACAAGTTTTTGGCGCCGTTGCCGGGGATTTGGTCTAGACCGAATTCGGTAGCCGGTTGTCAAGCTTGGGAGCTTGCTCTCGTTATTTTATATTTCTTTGAGTGCATGCGCAGGTCTAGGAACACCGAAGACCTCTTACCTCTTGACCAAGAGCTTGAGAGGACTTTTAGGCAGAAGCGTAAGGAAAAGAAGATGGCTGAAGAACACGAACGTGATCTTCAAGCGGAGTTGGCGGAGAAGGAAGCTCAACTCCAATGGAATGAGAACATCCGCCGGGACGAAATGGATCGTCATCAATCTCAAGTTAACAACCTACAGGATATGATTTTCCAAATGAGGATAGAACTAAGCGACCTTAAGAATAAGGGGAGCAAGAAATCCTCAAGGAGGGGATCAAGATCAAGAAGAAGGAGCCATTCATCCGCTGATGATAGTGATTCTTCCATGCCACCGTTAGAGGAGATTGATCCCACGATCAATGTGAATCCTTTCCATCCACGGGGAGCTGCTAATCGTCGTGTTCCACCTAGGAACGCGAGGATCGAACGTGTAGATAATGAGCCAAGAACTCTTGGCCAAAGGATGGATCCAACACAACAACCGCGCCGTTTGGGCGTGAATTTTGATGCTGATGATGTGCAAGGGTTTAGCTTCAACCCTCAAGTCATTACTCTTGTTCGCCAAAACCAATTTGGCGGGACAAGCGCTGAATCTCCACACCAACACTTACAAAACTTTGAGTGTATGATGGAGACAATGAGACCGAAGAGCGCTACTACCAACAACTATAAGCTCAAGCCTTTCTTCTTCTCCTTGAAGGGGAAAGCGTTATCTTGGTACCAAGCTCTTCCTAGTGGGAAACTAGACACGTGGGAAAACCTTTCCGCGGAGTTCCTCACCAAATTCTTTCTGCCATCCAAAACGGCGGAACTTAGAGGTAAGATCAATGCATTTTCCATGAGGTCTAACGGAAGTTTGTTTCAATCATGGGAAAGATTTCAGGACTTGTTGTTGGATTGCCCTCATCATGGCATATCCAAGCTTGCATTGCTGGAGATTTACTACAAGGGGCTGGATGCGGGAACGCAATTCAACCTCCAATCCCTCTCATGTGGAACATTCATGGACATGAGAGAAGATGACGCTTGGGACTTCATTGAGAAGCCAGCAAGGGTCATAGAGAAGTATTCCCACCGGAAAGTGGAGGGAAATCGTGTGGAGCAAGGAGCAAAGCTTACACATGAAGCTCAAAATCAGATTTTCTCCCTCAACAATGAGATCAAGGAGTTGAAGGAGGCGATCAAGACCAACTTCCCAAAGCAACAAGGGAAGGATGTTGGCTATTTGGGCAACAACAATGGCGGTGATAACACCAACCGCAACAACAACAACAATAACCGGAACAACAACCGGAATAACAATTGGAATGGAAACAACAACAACCGGAACAACAATTGGAACAACAATAGGGGTTCAAACAACAACAATTGGCGGTACAATCAACAAAATTCCGGTAACTCTTATCCTTCCAATTCTAATTCACTAACTCCACCTTCCTCTTCCTCTACTCCTTTGAAAAGCCAGGGGCAATCATCTAATGGAGGAAACACTTCGGGGAAGGAGAAGCCCGATCCCATGTTGGAAACAATTTTGGGAAAGCTACAAGGGCTGGAGAACCGCATCATTAAGGTTGATGATCAAATTTCCAAGGTTGATAAAGCTCAAAAGGTTTTAGAAAACCAAATGTTCAGCCATGCGGAGGAAGTTCCTAGGAATCAAGGAAAACTTCCAGGAAAGACGGAGGACAACCCTAAGGGAAGGGTAATGACAATCACAACTAGGAGCGGAGTGACTACCACCGATCCGCAGCCTAAGTTCGTTGAAGTCCCCGTAGAGAAAGACAAAGAGAAGGGGAAGGAGAAGGAAGATGTCTACGTTACTCCTCCAGCTTACAAACCTCCCCTACCATTCCCTCAATCTAGAGCGAGAGCGCGCCTAGATAAACAGTTTGGTAAGTTCATAGAACTCATGAGCAAGCTGCATATTAACATACCCTTTATCGATGCTATTGTAGGTATGCCGGCTTATGGCAAGTTCTTGAAGGAGCTCCTCTCTAACAAGAGGAAGCTAGAAGACTTCGAAGAGGTTAAGATGAGTTCGGATTCTTCGGATCTCATCAAGACCATGAAGAAGAAAATGCCCCCAAAGCTAAAGGATCCGGGGTCATTTTGCATTCCCATAGGAGTGGGAGATGTCACATACGATGCGTTATGTGATTTAGGAGCAAGTGTGAGCATCATACCACTTGCGTTGTGTAGGAAGATCGGTTTAGGCGACCCTAAACCGGTGAAGATGACGTTGTACATGGCGGATCGATCCATCACTCGCCCCGTCGGTATTGTAGAAGACGTCCCGGTCAAGCTAGGTAAATTCTTTGTTCCCATTGATTTTGTTGTGCTTGACATTCCTGCAGATAGTCCGGTCCCGATCATACTCGGAAGACCGTTTCTTGCAACTTCCGGCTGCATAGTCGACTGCAAGAATGGTAGACTCGCTTTTGATATAGGGGAAGAGAAAGTAGAGTTCGTTCTTTCCACTCTAGTGAAGGAGCCAATCTTTGATGAGGATATATTCGATATCCAAGATGAAGAAGGATTGTCTAGGGAGGAGGTAAGTGCGATTCTCTTTAACGATCCTCTACAAAAATTTATCACCATGAGTCTAACAAATGCAGGGGAAGAAGAAGAGTGCAATGAGGCAATTGAAGCCTTAGAAGCACAATAAGAGATGCATGAAGTGGAGTTTGAAAAACTCCACGATGAGGCAGAAAACGTGAGAATCCACGGCCACACACTATATTCCACGGCCGTGGATTTCACAACCAAAACTGTGTCCCACTCCAGGGAGTTATACGGTCGTGGAGAAGACATGACAACCGTATTTCCCTTCCACGCCCTAAACCACGGCCGTGGAGGCCATGAGGAACCCGTAATTTTGGGCGTGGAAAGGGGTGATCGAGACACTTCTTCAACTTCTTCCGATTCTTCTCCCACACATTCAACACCCTTAGAAACTTCTAAGGAGACATCGGATGCTTTTCAAGGATCATTGGAAGCTCCGAAAGCGATGGAACTAAAACCACTTCCTACTCATCTAAGGTACGCTTTTCTAGGACCTAATTCTACCTTTCCGGTTATTGTTAGTTCCGATCTAAGCATAGATGAACATAATCAGCTCATGATTCTCCTTAGGAAACATAGGAAAGCTCTAGGCTATACTATTGAGGACTTAGTAGGAATTAAACCCTCCCTATGCATGCATAAGGTACTAATGGAGGAAGATTTTAGAACTTCAAGACAACCTCAAAGGCGGTTGAATCCGACCATGAAGGAGGTTGTCAAGAAGGAAATTCTTAAGCTTCTTGATGCAGGTATCATCTACCCTATCTCCGATAGTAAGTGGGTGAGTCTAGTTCAAGTAGTTCCGAAGAAGGGAGGAATGACGGTCATCACCAACAAAAACAACGAACTCATTCCTACCCGAACCGTGACAGGATGGCGGATGTGCATAGACTACCGCAAGCTCAACAACGCAACGAGGAAGGATCACTTCCCATTGCCATTCATCGATCAAATGCTTGAAAGGTTAGCACAACATTCGCATTTTTGCTATCTTGACGGTTATAGTGGTTTCTTTCAGATCCCGATACACCCGGACGATCAAGAGAAGACCACATTCACGTGCCCATGGGGTACGTTTGCTTATAGGAGAATGCCATTCGGGATTTGCAATGCCCAAGCCACCTTTCAAAGGTGCATGATGGCCATCTTCTCCGAATACATAGAGGAAATCATGGAAGTCTTCATGGACGACTTCTCCGTATACGGTTCCTCTTTTAACGATTGCCTTTCTAACCTTTCTCTTGTTTTGTAAAGGTGTGAAGACACTAACCTAGTTCTTAATTGGGAGAAGTGTCAATTTATGGTTAAGGAAGGAATTGTATTAGGTCACTTAGTCTCTAGTAGAGGGATAGAAGTAGATAAAGCTAAGATAGAGACCATAGAGAAGCTTCCTCCCCCAACTTCGGTGAAAGGGATAAGAAGTTTCCTAGGACATGCTGGATTTTATAGACGTTTCATTAAAGACTTTTCTAAGATATCAAAACCTCTCACTAATCTATTGATGAAGGATGTGGTTTTTGAGTTTTCGCAGGAATGTTTGGATGCGTTTAACACCATTCGGCAAGCTCTAATTTCAACACCTATTATCCAACCTCCGGATTGGACTCTTCCCTTTGAGATTATGTGCGATGCTAGTGACGTAGCTATTGGAGCTGTTCTTGGACAACGAAAGGAAGGGCGAACCCATGCCATATACTATGCTAGCAAGACGCTAGATGAAGCGCAGCTCAACTACGCCACTACCGAAAAAGAGTTTTTAGCCATTGTCTATGCTATTGACAAGTTTCGCTCTTATCTTGTAGGTGCAAAGGTGATTGTCTACACGGATCATTCTGCGATCCGGTACCTCCTTGCGAAGAAAGACGCGAAGCCAAGGCTAATTAGATGGATTCTTCTCCTACAAGAATTCGATCTAGAGATCCGCGACAAGAAGGGTTCAGAAAATTCTGTTGCGGATCATTTGAGTCGCCTAACACATCTAGAGGACGACCATTTACCCATCGATGACTCCTTCCTGGATGAACACCTACACATTATAGAGGAATGCATCGACGTGATCTCCAAAGGTAACGAACCATGGTTTGCTGATTTTGTTAACTATTTGGTTTGTCAGGAGATACCGCCCGGATTATCCTACGCACAAAGGAAGAAGTTCTTCAAGGATGTCCGGGAATACTTTTGGAACGAGCCTCTCCTCTTTAAGAGAGGTCCGGATGGCATCATTCGGCGATGTGTGCCGGAAGATGAGATGAAAAGTGTTATCCGCCATTGTCATTCACTACCTTGTGGAGGACACGCTAGTTCGAACAAGACTAGCGCAAAGGTATTGAAATCCGGATTCTTTTGGCCTACCTTATTTAGAGATGTGCAATCCTTTGTTTCTTGCTGCGATGCGTGTCAAAGAACAGGCAATATCTCTAGGAGGAATGAGATGCCCCTCAACAACATCCAAGAGGTGGAGATTTTTGACGTTTGGGGAGTAGACTTCATGGGACCATTCCCATCTTCTTGTGGAAACCAATACATACTATTGGCGGTAGACTACGTTTCTAGATGGGTGGAAGCAATTGCCTCTCCCACCAATGATGCCATGGTGGTGGTTAAGTTCTTCAACAAGACCATCTTCCCGCGATTTGGGACGCCAAGGACTATCATTAGTGATGGAGGTTCTCACTTCATTGCCCGGCGCTTTGAAGCTCTTCTAGCTAAGTATGGGGTTACTCACAAGATCGCTACCCCCTACCATCCACAAACAAGTGGACAAGTTGAGATCTCAAATAGGGAGATCAAAGGAATCCTAGAGAAGACGGTTTCAAGGACTAGGAAGGATTGGTCCTCGAAGCTTGACGATGCATTGTGAGCGTACCGGACTGCATACAAGACTCCCATAGGAACCACACCATACAACCTTGTGTATGAGAAGTATTGTCACTTACCGGTAGAGTTGGAGCACAAAGCGTTTTGGGCTATCAAGTGGCTGAATTTCAGCATGAAGGAAGCGGGAGAGAAGCGTCTCCTAGACCTTAATGAGCTGGACGAACTCCGCTTGAATGCCTATGAAAACGCTAAGATCTATAAGGAGAGAGCAAAGCGTTGGCATGATAAGCATATCATTCCAAAGGATTTCAAAGAAGGAGATCAAGTTCTCCTCTTCAATTCAAGGCTTCGCCTCTTTCCAGGTAAGCTTAAGTCTCGTTGGACCGGACCTTTTCTAATTAAGCGTATTTTCCCCCATGGTGCAGTTGAAGTATGGGGTGAAGTGGGCGGAAGCTTTAAAGTGAACGGCCAACGACTCAAGAAGTATACGCCGGAACTCCAAGCTGAAGAGTTCGCGCCTACCGCACTCGAATAGGTACGAGATTGGTATAGCTACGGACCTTAAACAAAGCGCTTCTTGGGAGGCAACCCAAAGTATTGCATTTTTGTTTTTGTTTTCGATTCATAGTTTAGCTTAGTTTAGACGTTTTTTCGCTTTGTTTGCCTTCGATTCCTTCCGGTATGTTCGTGTTTTTGGATGTAGGAACGATGGAAAAGGAAAAGGGAAGGATAATGTTGAAGAAAAGTGACGAAATTTGGACTTTGGAGCTTTACAGAGAGTTCCACGGCCTAAACCACGGTCGTGACAGCTACAGTGACCGTAATTTCCAAAAGCCTTTGTAAAATCACCAAAACCACGGTTCCGTACAATTCCATGGCCGTGGAACACCCCGACAGACCGTGATTTTCAAAATTTTTCCCGTGACTATATAAACCACATTCTTCACAAAAACCACTCCATAAATCCCTCTTCCACGACCTAAACGCCGAATCCACGCCCCCTCCTCAAATTCTTCGTTCGTTAATCGTTTTTATCGATTCTTCTTCCCAAACTGAAGCAAATTCGACCACCAACAAGATCCAAGCGACGAATCGAGCGGAAATTCACCAAGGAACGAACAATTCGGATTTTTAAATCCGAAAAATAGGTTTTTCCACTCTTCTTGATCTTTGTCGATTTGGTTCGTTTTTGTTAGAGATTTTAGGAAGAACTGATTGAAATTGGAAGAAATTAGACTAAGGCTGATTGATTGTTGAGATTGAGTGCTGAATTCTGAGATTTGCGAAAAATTGAGACAAACCACGGTTCCTGGAAGAACCACGTCCATGGAATTGCTAGAACAACCCGTAATTTCTGACAGTAATGGACTTTGTGAGGAGAGTTTCGGGGAGGATTAAGGAGAAAAAGAATGATCAGAACAAGAAGAGGAAGGGTAATCCTTCTTCTTCTTCATCCTCTAGAGCACCACCACCCTATTCCCCTTCACCTCCATCTTCACCTTCATCACCCTCACCTCCTAGCCCTAGAGTACCGACTATTCATGAGGATCACCTTGCTGCATTTGAGAGGATCGAGGAGAGGGCTGTGATTGGTCCTAGGTACCTGCTGTTAGAGGAGCTAGTTCCTCTTAACATCGTAGATGACCTTACTTGGCTCTTGGATAGAGCCGGACTAGTTGTCTTCTCGGCTATCCGAGAAGACGCTTATGAGGAGATTACCAGGGAGGTTGTGACTTCTTTCGAGCATAGCCACGTGGATAGGACCGTTTCTTTCCGTCTTATGGAAAGAAACTATGACTTTTCCATCCGTGAGTTCGGGACTTTCTTCGGATTTCATGAGACCTTTAACGGTCGCTTTCCTAGTGGCGTTTACGCCAAGGAATTTTGGGAGGAGGTAGCGATGATCTACGCCAGCGAGGACCGCTGGCAACCTGCTGACACTAAGGCTAAGTTGATGTACCACTTAGCCTTGAAGATTGCTCACCGTGTTCTTTCGGAGTGTCTCTTTCCTAGGACGGAGACGCCCCAAAAGATCAAGACGGATGAGCTCTTTTTGCTATATTCTATGCTGTATGGGCACCGAGCTGACTGTGCCACCCTCTTAGCTGCTACTATGAGCAAGCTTAAGAACAAGAGGAGGGGCAACATTGGATACGGTGGGATAGTTACCCACCTTGCTAGGAGTCTGGGTGTTGATTTCTCTGCCTGTACCCGTATACCAGCCGTACCCCTAGGACTTCATGCCTTCATGACTAGAGGGCTCATCTTCCCCACACATAGAGGTCCACCTTATGCGGCCATGCCTTGGGAGAGTAGGACCGGTAGGGGTATTGAGTGGCTGCAGGAGTACTCCATTATGGCTGGACGCCATAATTGGAAGGAGATGTTCGCTGCCATGCATGCGGACAGGATTGCAGCTCCCCCATACGTCCCACCACCAGTTGTTGAGGAGGAGGAGATGAGAGATCAGTTTGAGGGTGGAGGAGGAGCCGAGGAGGAGTTTGGCACGTTTCCGGATCAGCCGGATGCGGTCCTCGATATGCCTCGACGTTCTCCACGTCCAGCTAGAGCTTCAGGCTCGTCTTCTCGCCGCGCCAACGTGAGTGAGAGACCCACATGGGCCGAGACACCTCCTGCATGGTATGGAGCTCCACCTCCATGGGCTACAGATACACCATCTGCACCAGCACCAGCACCAGCACCATCCGACGCTCCAGAGTGGTACAGTCATGCTCCGGGATGGTATGAGCAGATGCCGGATTGGGCTACTGGTCTTTCGGAGAGAGTAGGAGCATTGGAGATCCGAGCCGATGCTAGAGATGGACGCTTGGACGACCTCAATCACATGATGAGAGACGTCTACCGCCAACAGTTTGGGCGGTTTTATGATCCTAGCTTTTCTCCATTCCCGCCTCCACCAGCACCACAGTGATGATGATGATTGACCGTTTGCTTTAGCCGCTCCACCGCCACTTTGTGAGTTTCTTTTTCTTTTCTTTCTTTTCTTTCTTTCTTTTGAACATTAGGGACAATGTTCGTCCTAAGTATGGGGTGGGGTGTGACTAAAAGTTTGTAATAACTCTTACTCACTATGTTTGCTTCTATTCGAGACTATCATTGCATGTTCATTATATTGTTGCATGTTCGTTATTGCATTGCATGAAAAAGAATTTGAAAAACCCATAAAATTGAAAAATTTTGAAAATTTTGTGCTTCTAATGAATTGAGATGATTTCTATGATAATCACTACTTGTGAATTGAGTTTGATGACAATTGCATGCTTAAAAGGATAGTGAATTGAAAAGGAAATAAATGAGTTAATTATACCTCTTTTACAAGTTTCATAATGTGATGGATATTACCTAAATCATATTGAGAAATTGAAGTTGAAATCACACTATAAGTTCTTATACTTCTTGTTGAGATGATTAAGGCAATTCGATTTTTCTTTCTTCTTTCTTTGATCATATTAGCTCCTCATTGAAATATTGACCTCCTTTACCTATCCGGGAATTTGGAGAAGTGAATGAAAAAGGCATGTTTGATGTGGGAGGGCCATGAGAGCAATCATTTGCAATCAAAAGAATAGAAAGAAATTGTAGGTTTGGGGAAGTCAATCATGACGATGAGTAACTCGGCACCATTCACATAGCCGGGTGTTTGTGTCTTGCCAAAGTCGGATTGAGCGATATTCCTAGCGGATTATGGTATGTGCGCTAAGGGTTTGAGGCATCTCATAAAAATTGAGAAACGCCAATCTCCTAGGCTTCGGTTTTTGTGCACCTCTATCCATAACTCCAAAAGTAAAGTCGAAAAATGAAAGGAAGAGAGTGAAGCTCTAAGTTGAAGTGTTGCGGAAACCGCAAAAGAAGAAGAAGGAGTAGTTGTCCACTTTCCCGGATTCATGCACCACATCCCTTATAAGTTTCCTTCCCTTTCCACATTCTAGACCTTTTTCTTTGAAAGTCCTTAAAAGATCAAAAGAATGTATATGACTTGGTGATATAAATTGAAGTTTCTTATGATTGATTTTGATAATGTTTAAAGGTTATGATGTTTGTATGGAAGTTTGATTGATTCCTGAGTTTTCTTTACTCTTTACTCTTTGATTAAGTGTATGAAAGTCTATAAACGATTGAAGCAAGATTTGAGAATGATCTATTCTTTAGAAGGCACATTCCACCAAAAGAAGTATTGCTTTGAGAAGGTACACATATTTCATCCTAACTCTTGTTTAAAGCTTTTGAAAGACCTTGCTTAGGGACAAACAAGTGTTAAGTATGGGGTTATTTGTTAGAATGAAATATTGTGATGTTTTAGGCACGTTTTCTAAACGTATTTGATTCATATTGATAGTTTTTGATTGAGCATTGTTGCATTTGTGAGTTAGTTTACCTATATTGTCGATATAGATGTCTACACAAGCTTTATGTTGATTATAGGTGATTGAGAGCCATTTCCGAACGGAATTTAGCAAAGATGAGTTGATTGAGTATGTCCATGGATTGAGGGCATTCTTAGGAGCAAAATGAGTGTCAACTTATGGAATGCACAAGGCTAGGGAAGAATCACGTTCTTGCCCTAAATCACGCTCTAAAATACGGCCGTACTACAAACCACGTTCAGTTCCACGGTCGTGGAACCCTAGCAAGTGAAGCGTGATTCATTCCAGTGGATTCTACGGTCGTGGAATCATATGTTCAAATCGTGTTGAATTCCACGCTCTAAATTACGGTCGTGGAACCTTCCACGACCGTGATCTTGGCGATCTTTTTTGCCACGCTTTAAGCCACGATCTTTTAAAAGATTGGGCCGGGCCGCTACTTCATGATACATTATAAAAGGACGGACGAAGAGAGATTCCGTCACCTCGCTTTAGGCTTACGCTTGCATCTTCGCTTGGAGGTTTTGCGACTTTGCAAAAGACGTACTTGCGCTCATCTTTGGAGTTGCCCTAATCTCGCACTTGGTGGAGATTGTGATAGAGATTTCCGGATTGACGGAAGATCGAAGATTCGGAAGGTTAATTGCAAGAAGATTTCTCTTCTTGTTTAGGTTTGATTTAGAGGACGGATTGACATCCCGTTCTTCCTTCTTATCTAATATTGTGTCTGTTTTTTATATTCCGAATCAAGCGACGGTATTTGTTCTTGATTGTGACATTGAGATTGGTTTGAAGTTTATTGGAAGTTTTCGGAAGTTTTCATCTTTCAATCTTTTAATCTTTGAATTTGATATCATAATGATGATTGTTGGCTAAAAACCCTTAACAATTCTAAGGTGAAGGGTTGATAGTTGTGGCTTAGATAATGATAGATCGATCGTAAACAGATTGGACCCTGAGAGTTAGAGAGAATCGTCGACAACCTTAAATTACGGCATGTTCTTGAAGTCCCCGGCCGTGGAACCTCAAGAACTAACCGTGATTTCCTTCAAGTTTACGAACCTGCTTTTACTTTAAGAAGAGATATTTGTGACTGTGGATCTATGGAGTAGCTTTACCGACGCCTTAGAGGATTTCCTCAAATAGGCAATGACAACCTTCTTGGATGGATTAAAGGTATAAAGAGAAACGTTTTAAGGGTTACTTTTTGGCTAGTTAATATCAAACTCCGGTCAAGTCACGGGGGTTTGGATCCGTGATAGAAGAATTAAGAAAGTAAGCGGAAGAAGTTGTTTTTCAATCGTTGTTTCATTATCTTAAGGCAAGTAAAGAAGGTACTTGGTACTTCATCCGTATAAGACTCATGGTGTAATTGGAAGAAAGAGTTTTGGGGTCAATCATTTTATACTTACTGAAAAGGTCCTTAGGATTAATTAGTGACAACAGGATAAGTAGAGTAGCGCAGCGGAAGCGTGGTGGGTCCTAACCCACACAACAAGAAGCTCAAGGGTACTGATGGATGTCGTGTCGAGTTTAAGATGGTGATAGTTGGTGAAATGCATTCTAGTTGAAAGAAACTTGAGATAGGCTATGTGAGTGACTGGAAATATTGTACGGAAACTTATGTGCATGTAGAGGTAATAGAAGGAGATTGGTACCCTATTATGGATCCGAGTGAAGAGTGATGGCTTTGTTACATGTTGCCAAACAAGTAGTTTTGGAATTCTATACTAATGGAATACTCTAGAGTGAGTTTTCCGGATGGATTAGGAAAGAAGTAATGATGTAATAAAAGTATTGTGCATGGCCTGCACTAGAAAGTTCAAAGTGAGTAACTACCGTCCTGAGTCGAAGATACATAAGAAAGAGAAGCGACAGGATCATACTTGCAACCTAGTAATCGTGCTTAAAGAAAGCATAATCTCGGAGTAGATTCTATGTGTAATGTTATGTCGGAACAAAGCCTAGTTGTGTTTGAGTTAGAGGGATATTACTCATCCGATAAAAGTGGAGGATACAAGAGCTCAATGTTGAAGGGTGTTAGCATTTATCGAGTATTTATGATCAAATAACTGTGATATAAGATCACTTTGTGTCTAATACCGTCATTCCGGACATATTCTATGTCACTTAAGATCTTCGGAAATGTGTGGGAAGCCTTGGTTAGAGCTAACGATATATTAGAGATCTATAAATAATATAATAATGCCAAGTAAACAAAGAGGATGACCACTAGATTTGATACTTAGTTGCCCCGAGTGTAGACCAGGAAAAGGGTAAAGGTGACGATTCCTTACCTGAGGAAGAAGATGACTGAGTAATATTAAAAGACAAGACCAAGTGGGTCGTGATACGAGGAGCATTGAGCACGTGGTAAGTGTTGGTGGATGTCCAAGACCTGGGATCTGATTGTGTAGTCAGAACCTTTTCAGAAGGCCGGAAGCAAGTGGTCATAACGAAGGGAAGAAAGTAGAATAGATCATTTCTGTAGGGTCATCAAAGGATCTAGAAGTGAGTTGTGTAAGACAACCATTAGAAGTTTTAAAGCGGTTTAAAAGTGACCGATGGACTAATATTCCTCACCCTATTAGAGAGTGCAGCTTTAGTTTTCCACGGAGACTAAGTTTGGGAACTGAGCTTGAGAATTTCAGTGGATAGATACCTACCATACACGAGTTAGGTCATCAGATTAGAGGATAAGACAATTGAGCCGGATGATACCGGTGAGATATCCGGTAACCACTCTAGAACGTAGTAGCAGGCGCTTGTGATCTAAGTACCTAAAAAGATTTAAGATTCAATGGTTTTATGTAAAATCTAATAAGGCTACCTAAGAGATGGGGGATCGTAAGAGACGTAACCTTTCAAAGACCTATGTAGCGATAGTTGTAACCTTGAGAGTGACGAGTTAGGGCTTGACCTGATAGGTGTGATATTGTTTGACGGCTTGTTTATTTCATGATTGAGTGTTTAGTCAGTGAGGTGTTGTTTTGGTAACCTTGATGTGCGGGATACTTAGATGTGGAAACGACAAGACTTTTTGTAGTGATCAAACACACCCATTCGGGGCCTTAAAGGCCGATCAGGATTGTCTTACCCTAAGTTTCGGGACGAAACTTATGTTGAGGGGGATATGATGTAATGACCGGATTTTTCGTTACGCTTTGATAGGGTTACAGGAGTTTAGAAACGAAATTTAAATTTAGTGAGACTAGGATATACAAGTTTAATTTTGGAAGTCGTTTGATTAAACACCTTGTTCTAAGTTTCGGGACGAAACTTATTTTAAGGGGGTACTGATGTAATATCCGGAAATTTTTTCATTCCGTTCATTTCCAAGTCAAAATAAATCTTGGTATTTTATTTGATGAATTAAACACATAAAATGATCTTTACAAGCTCTTATGATTTTATGTGAAGTTTTGATCAAATAACATACTACTTATAACACTCTTGTAAAACTAGAGTTTGATGGATCGTTTGACAAGGCAATAGGACCATTTGGCAAGCCCATGACAAATCCTTGACAAGCTCTGTAATATCCGTAAATTTTATCCCGGTTATTTCCGAGTCAAATCGGATTTCGATCCGTTGATTGTTTCCCATTTTATCTAGTATTTCATCCTCCACAAATTCTATCATTTTATGTAGAATTTAATTCACATAAAATGATAGAATTATATAAAACCCTAGTTCTTATAATTGGTTCTTAACGACCACTTTTGACGAGACCATGACAAAACTGTGACGAGATCATGACAAAGCTGAGACGAGGCCATGACGAAGCCCGACAACCTTGTGACAAGGCCCAGACAAGTAGTTGACAAGCCCAGTCTTAATTACTACCTTGTCTTCAGCCCATTACTCTCTTATTTGAATTCATTTATCCAGCTCCTTGCTATTCCCTTGCTGGCGGATTGGAGCAGGCAAGAAGCCCGGCCCAGGAGTGATGGGTCCAACGCTGCTGTTGATGTATGCCAGCTTCACGCCAGTTTTCACGCAGCTGCTTGATCTCCCTCTTTCCTTCTTCAATATATTTACAGAAGCAGCTCCCTCTTTCCTCATTCACGTCCAGGTACAGGCATCGATTGCCTTCCCTTCCAGCGAGTTCTGGCCCAAATCTCACGCTAACCGCTCGACTACCTTTCCTTCCCGCACACCCTGCACAGCCGCCCGAACCAGCGGTTCATCCACGCTCTGCATAGCCACCAAAATAGCTGCTCGCCCACGCTCTGCACAACCACCAAAACAGCTGCTCGCCAACGTTTTGCAAAGCCGGAACTTCTGCAACACCGACCTGCTGTTGTGTGCCCTTCGAACAGACGCAAGAGGGGAGGGTCTCCTTCTATTCGTTGTAGAGAGTGACCGGTAAGCAGTTCCCTTCCTGTCCCACCTTTTCTTCCTTCTGAATCCAATAATAAACCCTTATCCCGTAATCTGTAACAACGTGACTTACCAAGGTTGAGTGCGGACTCCTCGTGTGGTGATCGACACAGCCATTAACCCATTGATGCGAGTGAGTTGATCTAATCTTTAATCGTATTACCTTGATGTTGTATAAGGAAGTGGGCTGTAATTACTGAGTAATAATAGAGAGCAATGTATAGGCTTATATAGGCTGGAATTTGAAGAAATTAAAGCAGAATTCGTGCCATCTTCATGCCTTCGAGTCTCGGAATCGGAACAACTATAGGAGAGCTGTACAGATTCATGCGTTTTTCTGAGTTTTCGGAAGTGGAAAACAGTCAACTTTGGACTTACTTAGCTGGCTTCTTGTATGAGTGTAATGTGTATGAGTGGTGTTTCTTAGTTATAATAAATAACGAAACCGGATTAGACCGACTTTATTATTTACGTAATTGACCCAAGTGTATGATAACGGGTCGTGACATCATCTGCCTAGCTCTTGCGAGAGTCTAGGAGGTTCCCTGCGACCAGCCCAGTCAGGTAGACGGTCAGATGCATTAGTACCATTCCGCGTTGGTAAACGGGGACATGGGCTAGGTTTGGGAATCCCTCGTGTCACAAAATAAGTATCATTAGTAATAACCTATCACCTAATTAAAGATAATAAAAGGATTGAGTGTTGCATGTTGATTGTGTATGTTGTGTGTTTGTGATTTTACCTTTATACTTATGCATAAAATGTTAGCTGACGGTCTTATACCGCTTGTAGATGCCTTGCTGGTTAAGACAGTTGTAGAGAGATCCGGAGGAAATGGTCAGCCGGGTCCACGTACTCATTTAGTTGGGGACGGGAATGTCTTCTGTTCTTCAGATGCGTCGTTTTAGTATCTTTTATTGTAAGGCTGATACATATTTTCCATGTATATATTGTTTACAGTTTTCAAATGTTTTAAATACTTTTGTGCCTTGTTGTAAGATCCAAGTAAAATTGTTGTCAAACTAAGGTCGGGACCCATTGTGAGGTCCTAACCAGTAGCTCCCCGAGTTCTCAGAAATTGGTGTGTTACACTTTTCTTGAAAACAACAATGACACATTACCCGTAATTGTGTCTAGCAAGTTATCTCCACAACAAGAAGAGAAGTTGGTGGAAATGCTTAAGGAGCACAAGACGGCTTTGGGTTGGGCAATTGTGGACATCAAAGGGATTAGTTCCTCCACTTGCATGCAATGGATCCTCCCTGAGGATGATGCAAAACCATCAAGGAAACCACAAAGGCGGCTCAACCCGCCTATGATGGATTAGATGAAGAAGGAGGTTTAGAAACTTCTTCAAGCGGACATGTCTTCCTAATTTTGGATAGCAATGGGTTAGTCCAACCCAAGTTGTTCCGAAAAAGGAGGAATCACCATGTTGGAGAATCAACATGGAGAGATGGTTCCAAGCAAGACTCAAATCGGATGGAGGGTTTGTATTCACTACCGTAAGCTGAATACGGTAACCCGAAATGACCAATTCCCTTTACCATTTATTGACCAAATGCTTGAACGCCTTGTGAGACACCCATACCACTATTTCTTAGATGGTTATTCAGGTTATTTCCAAGTAGCCATACCCCCCGAGGATCAAGATAAAAGGATATTTACATGTCCTTTCGGCACTTTTATGTACCGTAGAATGCCATTTGGACTATGTAACGCTTCCGACACCTTTCAAAGATGCATGCTAAGTATTTTCTCAGAGTATATAGAGAATGTTATTGAAGTTTTCCCGGATGATTTTACCATACATGGAAATAGTTTTGATGCATGATTAGGGCATTTAAAACTTCTACTTAAAAGATGCGTATAAACTAGAAAAATGTCACTTTATGGTGGAACAAGGAATTGTCCTAGGCCATGTAATCTCAACTAAAGCAATAGAGGTTGATAAAGCAACAATTGATGTTATTCAAACTTTGCCATATCCTACTAATGTGCGTGCAATCCATTCTTTCTTATGTCACGCAGATTTCTACCGGCGGTTCATCAAGGATTTCACCAACGTCTCCGCACCAGTGTGTGAGCTTTTGAAGACGGATGTCACTTTCATAGTAGACGAGGAATGCAAGAAGGACTTCGACCAATTGAAGAAATGCCTCACAAGCGCTTCCATAATCCAATCACCAAATTGGGAGAGGCCATTCATAATAATGTGCGATGCCAAGGATTACGATGTGGGACCAGTCTTGGGTTAACAAGAAGGAAGATCTTTACATGTAGTCCATTACACATCAATGGCAATGAACATAGCTCAAAGGAACTACTCCACCACCAAAAAAGTAGATGTTGATAGTGGCCTTTGCTTTGGAAAAATTAAGGCAATACTTATTAGGTGTCAAGGTAATCATTTACACTGACCATGCAGGATTACATTATTTAATGACTAAGAAAGAGATCAAACCAAGGTTGATTCGATGGGTCCTACTTCTCAGTGAATTCGACTTAGGACTTCGGGACAAGAAAGGAGCAGAGAATCTGGTGGACGATCACTTGAATAGGCTAGTGAAAGAAGAGGACAAGCCTGGAAATCAAAAGGTTGTTCTTGAAGTTTTCCCGGATGAGACATTTTATACAACTCTTTGTTGTATAACCACACCTGTGGCTGAGGAAGCCTGAGCCTTCGCCAAGAGCCCGCCTTTGCGGCTGGAAACCACCGCCCCTACGGCCCGCGACTTGTCCTTGCCGCCACCGCCGAAAACCCTGTATAGGTTTTGCATAAGCTCCATTATTTTAAACCTTAGTTTGCTAACATCGTGAACTTTCTTGTCAAAGGAGAGTATCCACCAAATTTCACCAAGGCTCAAAGGGAGAAGGTGAAAGCCGAAGCTAGGCACTATGTTTGGGAGGATCCTTACTTGTGGAAACATTGTAGCGATCAAGTAATCCGCCGTTGTATCCCGGAAAAATGAGGTAAAATCTATCTTAACGTGTTGTCATTCTGAAGCACGCGGAGGACATTTTGTGGCTAATAAAACTTCTAGGAAATTATTGAATGCAAGTTTCTTTTGACTGCACATCTTTCGAGATGCGTATGCATTTTGTAAAATGTGTGATAGGTGTCAACGTATAGGTAACATATCCAGGAGAAATGAAATTCCACAATCGTCTTTTTTTTTGTGAAATTTTTTATGTTTGAGGGATTGATTTTACCTTTTCCTAACTCCTTTGGTAATACTTATGTTTTGCTTGTGGTGGAATATGTTGCCAAGTGGGTGAAAGCAAATACCACCAAAACTAATGATTCTAAAGTGGTGGCTAATTTTGTCAAAGATAACATTTTTGCGAGATTTAGGATTCCTAAGGCTCTAATAAGCGATAAGGGGAATCACTTTTACAACAAAATCAATGGATAAGCGGAAGTATCCAGTAGGGAAATCAAGCCAATTCTAGAAAAGACAGTGACTCCCGGAATGAAGGATTGGATTCTAAGACTCAATGACGGCTTGTGGGCATACCGTACGGCCTACAAGACACCCAATGGTATGTAACAGTTCAGACTTGTGTTTGGCAAAGCTTGCCACCTACTCATAGAGCTAGAACACAAGGCTTGGTGGGCGGTTGATGGCATGACTTATATGCTATCATATTCATGCATATTGCGAGTATATCACCTCAGGTTTACATACATTTCATGAGAATCATGCCCCAATAAGTCTGTATTCACATATATTTCGAGAATAGAGGTCTGCACGAGTTCTTGATTGAATTGTAGGTAAAATGATGGAGTTTTGGTGCGGAAATGGATCAATATCGGACTTCACATCATAATGGATTAGGAAAGAGTCTTAAAGATACGAACAAATATGAGAAGAAACCACAAAAGAAGATAGAAGGCGGCACTTAAAGATAACACACTCAGAAGACAAAAATCGGATCAACTTATGATATAAATCGACCGATTTTCTTATAGAACGACCGATTTCTATCTTAATCGTCCAATTCCGAGTAGGAGTCTTTAAAAGATCACGGTTTGCAACCTTAGTTTTTCCCTATAAATAGAGGGCGTCTCTGCACATCTAAAATCATCCAATTACAAGTAAAAAACACTCCGAAAGCATTGAAGAAACCCTAGGAAAACGGATTTGAAGATTGAAGATTCAAGATTGAAGAAAGAAAGAAGTTCTTGAGAGGTTTTTCTAGTTTTTATTTCTTTTGTCATTGTGAACACAAGTTTGGAGTTTTCTTTTGGTTTTTATTTAGTTATCACATATTGTGAACCTTTGTTCAAGGATTTCTTATTTTTATTTCAAGATTCAAAGTTTTCTTTATCTTATTGATTTAATCCCTTTATTGATTTTAACAATGTGTGTTATTGGTTAAAACCCTTGCGATTCTATGGTGATTGGTTGAATATTGTGGTTAAGATGATGATAAAATAAACCTCACCGTGAGATCGTCCCTGCGGTATTTGCTGTTATACGATTGATCCGTACATTGCAGGTTCGCATATCGTATAGGCTTATATTTTAGGTTATAAATCTAAAACTTATTTGCCCACACACTTTCCAGGGAATACGTTTTTGGGGCCGTTGTCGGGGATTTGGTCTAGACCAAATTCAGTATTTTGGTTGTCTAGATTGGAAGCTCTTGCTTTTACTATTGATATTTTTTCTTTTAGTGGTCTCGCTTTCAGGAATTTCTTTCTCGGTTTATGCAAAATACTCGCTATAGTAGAGTACTCGTTCCTAACGATCCGGAACCAGAAAGAACTATCCGAAGAAGGCTAAGAGAAGCTAGTAGAAGAAGAATGGATGATGCAGATCCCCAAACCGCATATGAGCGAGCCATGGAACAATTAAGGGTTATGAATCAACGAGCACATGATGCCGAACAAGAAGTGTGTCGATTAAGAGGAGAAGCACAACGAGTAAGAGAAGAACCTCGTGAAAGGGAAGAAGAACATCGAGCACAACTAGAGGAGCGGAACAACAACAACAAAACCGACATTAGAAACCAACTCCTTCAAAGAGGAGGAAACGTACGTGTTGAAATTCCACCTCCACCACCTCTACAAGTTGCGGCACCTCACCCTCCCATGAGGGATGTTAGAGCGGATCAATTTGTGGAAGAGGCACAAACACTAGTAAAAGAATGAATCCAACTCAACGCACCCGCGAAATTGGAATAGATTTCGGGAACCCACCTGATCATGATTATGGATTCCGCGCTAGTCATCAATATAATCCGCCAAAATCTATTTGGAGGATCCCTAGAGGAGTCTCATCATTTACATCTTCAAAATTATAAAATGATTATAAAAACATTGAGACCCGCTAGATTAGAGTCTAACAACCATAAACTACGAGGTTTCTCTTTTTCTTTAAAAGACAGGACGCAAGCTTGGCTTCAATCTTTACCGTTAAGAAGAATAAGAACATGGGAGGATACAACCTCCGAATTCCTTATAAAATTCTTCTCACCCGGTAAAACTGTTGAATTAAGAGGTAAAATTAATACCTTTATCATGAAAGATAGTGATAGCTTATTTGAGTCTTGAGAAAGATTCAAAGACCTTCTACTCGATTGCTTACATCATGGGATCCCAAGGATAGTGCTCCTTGAGATCTACTATAAAGGATTGCATGACGAAACACAGTTCCGAATTCAATCCCTCTCCGGAGGAACGTTCATGGATAAAGTAGCTGATGATGCTAGGGATTTCATTCAAAGACAAGCATTGGTAGAAGAGAAGTATTCCCAAAGAAGGAGTGATGATCGACTCCGGAGACCCGGAGTTCACGAGATAAGTCTTACTACCAATTTATCTGTTGAAATTGATACTCTTAAACATCAAATGAAGGTAGTGCATAAAAATCAAGGTCCAGCAAAAGCTAATTTACCTCCTAAAAAGCGTGATGTGAATTTCACGGGGCAAGGAAATCACCAAGGAAATTACCAAGGGAATAATTATCGAGGAAACCAGAACAAAAACTAAAATAATAGGAATTCCGGAAGAATTGGAAGATGGCTACCCGATCATAGTCATCCCGGATTTTCATACTCAAATCCGGACGGCGCACTGAATTCGCCCGCATCCTCTAGCAATGCTCCTCCGGCAAGAACTCAAAATCCCCCACCAGAATTCAACCAACCTCCTAAGGATGCAACACAGACGCTACTAGAAAATTTATTAGGATAGATAAAAGAAATGAAAGAAGGCATGAAATATCTTTCTAAAGCTCAAAAAGCCTTGGAGAATCAAGTTTTTAATAATGCAGGATAATTTCCGAGATATCAAGGGAGACTTCCTAGAAGAACAGAAAACAATCCTAAAGGGAAAATAAACGCTATCACCACAAGAAGCGGAATCCAAACTAATGATTCATTACCGAAGAATGTGGATAAGGGAAAGCAACCTATGATCGAAGAGGAACCGGAGTCAAGCAACAAAGATAATGAAAAAGAACAGGTCTATGTACCTCCTCAAGCATACAAGCCACCTCTACCTTTCCTGAAATCTCACACTAGAGAACCCCTCGACAAACATTTCGGTAAGTTTGTTGACCTCATGAGCAAACTACATATTAATATTCCTTTTTGTGGATGTCATTGTAGGAATGCTGGCATACAGAAAGTTCTTGAAGGAAATCCTTTCCAACAAGAGAAAGCTAGAAGATGTTTGAGAAGTAAGGATCACCAAGAGGTCTTCCGAACTTATCCAAACAATGAAAGAGGAGATGCCGCCAAACCTAAGAAATCTCGGAACTTTCTGCATTTCCATTGGCATTGGATGAGTGACGTACGAAGCTCTATGTGATCTTGGAGAAAGTGTAAGCATAATACCTATTGCATTGTGCGAGAAAGCTGGACTTGGAGTGCCAAAACCCGTCAATATGACGCTATACATGGCGGATAGGTCCATAACACATCCTATGGGGATTCTAGAAGACATTCTCGTCTTGCTAGGTAAGTTTTACATTCCTATTAATTTCGTTGTTCTAGACATTCCTGCAGATCAACCCGTTCCAATCATACTTGGAAGACTTTTCCTTGCAACTTTGGGATGCATGGTGGATTGCAAGAATGCAAAATATTCCTTTAACATTGGAGAAGAAAATGTAGAGTTCCAGCTAGCCTCAATAATCAAAGGGACAACTATGGGAGAAAACATTTTCAACACATATGATGAAGAAGAATCAAGAGAAGAGGTAAGCTCTATCTTACTCAAAGATCCGCTTGAAAATTTTATTAGCTTGTGTATTGTAGATAAGGGGAAGAGGAGGATTGTAACATTGAAATCCGAGCACTAAGAACCTTTGAGGAAGATCACAAAGCAAGGTTCAAAGTGCTAGAAGAAGCTACGAAAAAAGCTGGAAAGATCAACTCACTAGAAGAAAATCGGTCGATTTTCATGGATAAAATAATTAATTCAACTGATTTTTCCCATATCAATTGTCAAATCGACCAAAAAATCGACCCCCCTAGGAAAAATCGGTCGATTTTCCTGGTACTTCTGCGACTTCTCCGGAATCAATTACAAGCGTTCTTGGGTGCAACAACACACCTCCCCCAACTTCAGAAACTCTCCCAATCACCTTGCTAGGTTAGAACTCATCAACCAAGGAGCCTCTTACCTCAGAATTGAAACCTCTTCCTTCACACTTAAGGTACGCATTTCTAGGACCAAACTTTACATATCCGGTCATTGTTAGAGCCATGTTAACAGAAGATGAACTTAATAGATTAATACATGAACAAAGACTACACAAGAAAGCTTTAGGTTACCTTATTGATGATCTTGTTGGCATTAAACCTTCCTTACGTATGCATAAGATTTTGATGGAAGATAACCACAAGCCTTCACGAGAACCTAAAAACGGTTAAATCCGATCATGAAAGAGGTTGTGAAGAAGGAAATTCTTAAGCTTCTTGATGCAGGAATTATCTTTCCGATTTTCGATAGCAAATGGGTGAGCCCCGTACATGTAGTTCCGAAGAAGGGAGGAATGACCGTTGTAACTAACAAAAACAACGAACTCATTCCTACAAGAACAGTGACGGGATGGAGGATGTGCATTGATTATAGAAAGTTGAAAGTTGCAACGAGGAAGGACCACTTCCCTCTTCCTTTCATTGATCAAATTCTTGAAAGGTTAGCACAATTCTCTCACTTTTGATATTTGGATGGATATAGCGGTTTCTTCCAAATTCTCATCCATCCCAACGATCAAGAGAAGACTACAATTACGTGCCCTTGGGGTACGTTTTCATATAGAAGGACGCCATTTGGACTTTCCAATGCACCAGCCACTTTCCAAAGATGCATATGACCATTTTTCCGAATACATAGAGAACATCATGGAGTGTTTTATGGATGACTTTCCAATTTATGGTTCCTCTTTTGATGATTTTCTAACTAACCGTTCTTTAGTTTTGCAAAGATGTGAAGACACTAGCCTTGTCTTGAATTGGGAGAAGTGTCACTTTATGGTTAGCGAAGGCATTGTCTTAGGTCATGTGGTTTCTAGCCGCGACATTGAAGTAGATAGGGCAAAGATCGAAACCATAGAGAGACTACCTCCGCCAACTTCGGTGAAATGAGTAAGGAGTTTTCTTGTCCATGCAGGTTTCTATAGGAGATTTATTAAAGACTTTTCTAAGATCTCTAAACCATTGACTAACCTACTAATGAAAGATTTGGTTTTTGAGTTTTTGAAGGATTGTCTAGATGCTTTTTATAGGATTAAAGAAGCATTGATATCCGCACCTATCATTCAACCGCCGGATTAGAATCTCCCCTTTGAGATTATGTACGATACTAGCGATGTAGCCGTACGAGCCGTGCTTAGACAAAAGAAGGATGGACGCACTTCTGCCATATATTACGCTAGCAAGACGCTAGATGAAGCTCAACTAAATTACGCTGTGATGGAAAAGGATTTGTTGGCGGTGGTCTATGCCTTCGAGAAATTTTGTTCTTACCTTGTGCGAGCGAAAGTGATCGTTTACACCGACCTCACAACAATCCGCTACTTGCTCACAAAGAAATATGCAAAACCACGGCTTATTAGATGGATCCCCCTTCTACAAGAGTTTGACTTAGAGATCCGTGATAAGAAAGGATCCGAGAACTTGGTGGCGGACCATCTAAGCCAACTTCCCCATCTCACAAGCAAGGACGAGGATATACCTATACATGACTCTTTTCTGGATGAGCAACTTCATGAGGTCGAGGAATGCCTTCATCAAATCTCAAGAGGTACCGAACCTTAGTATGCTGATTTCGTGAATTATTTAGTTTGTTAGGAAATACCTACTAGATTATCATATGCACAAAGGAAGAAGTTCTTCAAGGATATCAAGCAATAATATTGGAATGAACCTCTTCTTTTCAAGAGAGGTCCATACGGAATGATTAGAAGATGCATTCCGGAATATGAAGTGGAAAGCGTTAACCGGCATTGCCATTCACTACCTCATGGTGGGCATGCTAGTTCGCATAAAACAAGTGCTAAGGTAATCCAATCCGGTTTCTTTTGGCCTACTCTATTCAAAGATGTGCAAAACTTTGTTGTTGCATGCGATGCTTGTCAAAGAACAGGAAACATATCACAAAGGAATGAAATTCCTCTTAACAACATTCAAGAGGTTGAGATCTTCGACATATGGGGAGTGGACTACATGGGACCATTCCCATCCTCTTGCGGAAACAAATACATAATTCTAGTTGTAGATTACGTTTCCAAATGAGTTGAAGTGATCGCTTCTCCCACTAATGATGCAATGTTGGTAGTGAAGTTCTTTAATAGAACGATCTTCCCAAGATTTGGAATGTCCCGAACCATCATTAGTGACGGAGGAACGTGCTTCACCGCCCGTCATTTTGGAACTCTATTGTCTAAGTATGGGGTAACCCACAAAATTTCCACTCCTTACCATCCTCAAACAAGTGGGCAAGTAGAGATCTCGAATAGAGAAATCAAGAGTATTCTAGAGAAAACCGTCTCTAGAATGAGGAAGGAATGATCGATAAAGCTACATGATTCGCTTTGGGCATATAGGACCGCTTTCAAGACTCCCACAGGCATGAAACCTTACAACCTTGTATATGAGAAGTCCTGTCATCTTCTGGTAGAGTTAGAGCACAAGGCATATTAGGCAATCAAATGACTCAACTTTGACTTACAAGAGGCTGGAGAGAAGCACCTGTTGGACATCAATGAGCTAGAGGCGATCCTCTTAAATGGCTATGAGAATGCACGGATCTACAAAGAGAGAACGAAGAGGTAGCACGATAAGCACATCATTCTGAAGGAGTTGAAAGAAGGAGATCTCGTCCTTCTCTTTAACTCTAGACTCTGGCTATTTTCAGGTAAGCTTAAATCTCGTTGGTTAGGACCTTTTTTAATCAAACAAGTCTTTCCTCATGGTGCAGTAGAAGTATGGGGAGAGAAAACCTGAAGTTTCAAGGTCAATGGTCACCATTTGAAGAAACATACAATGGAAATGCCGGTTGAGGACATTGCTCATATCCGTCTCAAGTAATCATAGAGGGAAACAAGTCCAGCTAGTGACCTTAAATCAAGCACTTCTTGGGAGGCAACCCAAGGTATTTCTATGTCTTTTCTCTTTTCTTTTTATATTAGATTAGATATGTTTTGTTTTGTTTGTTTTTCGTTGGTACACTCCGGGTTTTTCTTGTGTCGTTGATGGCAGCAACTAGGTACTATCTCAAGGAACAACGTAAGATCGAGATCTTGATAGAAAAAGATTGAAGAAGTAGCAATAAGAAGGAAGAACAAGGACAAAAATCGACCCACAGAGAAAATCGATCAATCTACATTAAGATAACTCAATTAATTGGACTGATTTATTGTATGTCGTAGCTAAAATCGGACAATCGGTTCAGAAGAAAAATCGGGCCGATAAAAAATTGACCCGGAAAATCGGTCGATTTTCTTCACAAAACACAGAAAGTATAAGACGTTCACTTCTTCGTCTTCTACATAACTCCAACTTGTTTCTTCTTCTCTCCAATGACAAAGGAACACCGACAACCTCCCTCATCACCTGAAATCTTCATTCTCTAATCATTTTCGCTCATTCTTGAGCCAAAACCGAAGCTCTCAACAAGATTAGGAAGATTATAGCAACAAACAACATGGCAAATTGACAATCATCGGATTTTCAGGTTTTTCGCTCCAAACCCTAACGTAATTTCTTTGCTTAGATTCGTGTTCTTGGAGAGTTGTTTGGTTACAATTGTTGTGCTGAATAGCTTAGGATTTGTCTGACGAAGCTTGTGGAAGTGTTTGCTTAAGAAAAACTTTGCATAAATGATCGATTTGTTACAAAAATAAAAAAATCGACTCAAACCCAACAAAATAGACCGATTTACTCCCAAGAACAGCCCAATTTTCTTCGACTGAGATGGGTTTTTTGCGTATATCAGCCCTTTCTTTGATCCCAAGGAGGGGATATTCGTCCCAACCCTCTCAACCTCCTCCACGACCACCAACAAGGCTCCCTATTATCCAATAAAAACACAAACAACACTATGATCTCCTTGTAACCTTCCTATCATCCCTCCTCGCTTTATTGTTCTTGATGAATTAGATGAGCTACATACTAGGGAGGGCATTGGCTGGATAATATAACTTATTTGATTAGTGAGGATGCCTATATAGAAATCACTTTCGAATTTCTAAGTTCTTTTAAGCATGACCCTAGGGAGAGGAATGTGACTTTCCGATTGTTGAAAAGGAATTACTCTTATTCTATTTCTATGTTTGGGAACATGTTTGAATTCCCAACGTTATCTACAATTACATTTCCACACGGTGTGCGTGCTAGTGGTTTTTGGGAAAGCATTTCAATAGGAGAGGAAGGAAAGGATAGGTGGAGGCCCGTTAAATCAAAAGAAAAGTGTATGTACAACCTTTCCTTCAAGCTCACTCACCGAATCATTAGGGAGTCAATGTTCGCAAGAACGGAGACTCCGCAAAAGGTGACAGCGGACGAGCTATACATCCTCTATTGTGTGACCATGGGGACGGTTCCCGACTTTGCCACTATGCTTGCTAATAACATGCATTATAGTCTATAATTTGGGATTGGTTTGGACGTTTTATTTTCATAAATCTTCATGCATGGCTGTATTCTTGATGATTATGTCGTTTTGTTCCCATTTTGCAAGAATTGAGGTCTACACCTAGTTTTATTGTGATTGTAGGGAAAATGGAATATTTTGGAGCAATATGGAGTCATTGGAGCTACATTTTGGAGCATTGAGGTGCTACAAGGAAGGCATAAAAACCATGGAAGTTGGATAGAAATTTGATATTGGAATAGTTTTGAGAGATTTGCACGTAGCTGAACATCATCTCGGTTACCTACAAGATCACCTCGACCGAGAAGATTCACTAGGCCTGGATCGAGACGCACGACCCATAGCCCATGAGATTTTTTATTTTTGGCAAGTGATTTTCCTATAAGATGGAAGATATTTTCTGTATGGAAGGATAGCTGTTTAGCTGATTATTTTGGGAGATTGAAGATATTCCAAGGAAGAAGGAAGTTGAAGGAAGTTGGCTTTGAAGTGAAAATTGAAGGCTTTGAAGGAAGTTGTAAGGTTTTCTTAGGAACCTTGATTGTTGTCTTTTGGTTTGTTATTGAGGAACACAGTTTGCTGATTGTTTGGACTGATTGATTGTTTGTTTGAGTTGATTATTGAGACCTTTGAGTTAAGGTTTTATTGTTGGTTTATTAATTCTTTCATCATATATTTGATTGTTGCTATCATGATGATTGTTGGCTAATTTCTCTTGCAAATCTAGGGTGATTAGTTGAAAGTTGTGGGAAAGACGATGAAAGCATGATCCTTTACCTTTCGGGACCCTGAAAGCTCGAGCCAAAACCTTAATTTAACCTCACCTTGGTCGGTTCATAGAACATCTCGACCGAGATCGATATGAACTGAACAAGGAGTGAACCAGATCCGATCCAAACTGGAGTTTAGGTTATAGTTTGCCAAATCCTATCCTTGTTGCACCTTTCATGGTTCATACGCAAGCCTAGGATGAGACTTACCCGGTGATTCCTTTGCTTGTGTACCTATGATGATGAGTGTTAGGTAATAAAGGCTTATCCTTTATTAGGGTTTGAGTGTGCCTTCATCCTACCTTTGTGAGTAAGCTTGAGACTTACCCGGTAAAGGTTAATTCTATCCCCTTAGGCGGTGTGTTGGTTTGAGATTATATATAGTTCCTTTCCTTAGTTCCTTGAGACTTACCCGGTGAGAGGATCTTTGGTTTGGGATAGTGAGTAGTGAGACTTACCCGGTGATCTATTCCCACCTTAGAAATACCTTCCCTTGCAATCCTCAGTTTTGTCCCTGTTATCCTTCGAAATCTTTAGTCGGAACCACAACTAGATGTTTTGATCTCTAGAATCTGTATTCCCTCATATGATTTATACATCATCTTTGTTATTGTTTCTTTTTTTTTGATTGATCACCTGATATTTACCGTGCATGATTTCACCTAGTCCCTGTGTTCGACCCTGGAGTATTTGCCGTTATTACAATTGATCCGTACACTGCGGGTTTGCATATTATTTCAGGCTTATATTTTAGGTTATAAATTTAAAGTTATTTCGTTCACTATTTCACACACGTCTGATAGCGAACAAGTTTTTGGCGCCGTTGCCGGGGACTTGGTGAAGACCAAGTCCGGTATTTGGTTGTCTTTTAGGGCTGCTGCCCTTGTTGCTATTGATTACTTTATTTGAGTGATTTCCCAGGATCTTTCTTTAGGTTTATGCGAAGAACTTGTGCTGGGAAAGAAATCGTTCCCAACGATCCTAAACTAGAAAAGACATACAAAAGAAGATTGAAAGAAGCTAAGATGGCAACACAAGATAATCGAGATCTTGAAGTTGGAATGAAGGACGTATTAGAAGAACTTCGGCTAAGTAATGAAGCTTTGCAAAGAGAAAGAGAAGAAGCTCGCGCAAGGACGGAAGAGATCCGAGCTGACATGGCAGAACTGCCAGCTCACATTCTACCTGGACCGAACCCAGTCATCGGACCGAGGCAGAATCATGACCTAGTTTTACCAGTCGAGATACCTCCACCACCACCTCGGTTGCGGGCTAGGTTGACCGAGGTAACTTGTTCGCTGAAGAACCGCAAACACTAGGTCAAAGGATGGACCCGAGTCAACAAGTGCGGCGTCCCGGAGTTAATCAAGGAGATCCAATTGAGCATGACTACGAGCTTCGACCTCAAGTCCTTACAATGATTCAACAATGTCAATTTGAAGGTATGGAAAGAGAATCTCCACATCAACACTTGCAAAATTATGAGATTCTTATGGAGACTGTGAGACCATCAAGAGTGGAGAACAACAACTACAAGCTAAGGCCTTTCTACTTCTCCTTGAAACACAAGGCGCTTGCTTGGTATCAATCTCTTCCATCTGGAAGAGTTAACACATGCGAAGAGATGACAACGGAGTTTCTCACTAAATTCTTTCCCCCATCAAAAACTGCGGAGTTAAGGGGTAATATTATTGCTTTTGTCATGAAGGATAGAGAAAGTTTGGTTAAGTCATGGGAAAGGTTCAAGGACCTTTTGTTGGATTGCCCTCACCATGGGATTCCAAAGATTGAGTTTTAGAGATCTACTTCGAGGGTTTGATAGGAAACTCAATTCAAACTCCAATCACTTTATGTTGGCACCTTTATGGATTCACCGGTTGACGAAACTTGGGAGTTTGTTGAGAAGCAAGCTTTACATATGGAGAAGTACTCCCATCAAAGAGTTGAAGATGGAGCAAAACGAGTTAGATTTCCGGAGGTTAATCTTAATAATTCAAGAATTGCTCAACTCACCACCCTCAACAATGAAGTCAAAGTTTGAAGTAGCTTTTATTATCTCAAACTAAGGGAGCATCCAAGGAGCAAGATGTTGGATACTTAGGGAGAGGAAACTATCAAGGGCCTAGGAATAAAAATTACAACAACAGTAACAACAGAAATTTCAACAACAATTGGAGATCAAATCAACAAAATTCCGGTAACCCTTATTCTCATGCTAAAAGTGCTCTAACTCCTGCATCTTCTTCCTCTATTCCATTGAAAAGTCAAGAGCCGTCATCAAGCTCATCCTAGCAGCATAAGGAGAAGACGGATGTTGTATTGGAAGCAATCACAACCAAGCTCAACGCAGTGGAGAATTCCATCAACACATTCTCGAAGGCACAAAACGCCTTAGAACATCATGTTTTCAACAAGGCTAATGAAGCACTAAGAGATCCGGGTTAACTACCAATAAGGACGGAGAACAACCTAAAGGGGTATGTCATGGCAATCACAACACGAAGTGGATTGAAGACAATTGATCGAGTACCTCGGTCGGACAACGATCAAACGAAGAGAAATCTGATGTCTATGTTCGGCCACCTGCTTACAGGCCTCCACTCCCGTTCCCTCAGTCTAGGGCACGGGCACATCTAGACAAGCACTTCGGTAAGTTTCTTGACCTTATGAATAAGCTACATATTAACATCCCTTTCATTGATGCTATCTTAGTTATGCTCGCCTATGGGAAGTTTCTAAAAGAGATCTTGTCAAGGAAACGAAAGCTGAATGGCTTTGGAGAAGTGCGGATGTCCTCTAGATCTTCGGACATTCAAATCATGAAAGAAAATATGCCACCAAAGCTAAGAGATCCCGGTTCGTTTTGGATTTCCATCGAAGTTGGAGATGTCACTTACGATGCACTTTGTGATCTAGGAGCTAGTGTGAGCATCATTCCTCTAGCACTTTGAGAGGAGATCGGTCTTGGAGAGCCCAAGCCCGTGAAGATGACTTTATGCATGGCGGATCATACCATTACTTGTCCCGCTGAAATTCTAGAGGATGTTCCCGTCAAGCTAGGTAATTTCTATATACCTATAGACTTTGTTGTATTAAACATTCGTGTAGATTATCCTATTCCCATCATTCTTGGAACACCATTTCTTGCAACATCGGGTTGCAACGTTGATTGTAAAAATGTCAAGTTGTCATTCAATATTGGGGAAGATCATGTGGAGTTTGAACTCTTAACCACGATGAAGGGAGAACCCTTAGAGGATGACATCTTCAACATCTATGATGTAGAAGATTCTCGAGAATTGGTGAGCTCTATGTTAATTAAAGACACTCTTGAGAAAGTTTTGAGTTTTAGTATGATGGAGGAAGGTATAGATGGTTCATGTGATGCAGAGGTACGAAGCTTGGAAGCATTCGAAGTGGATCCAAGAGCTAGATTTGAAAAACTCATCCAGGAGACGAACATCACATTAGGTTTCGCTCACCATCCCAATACCTTGACTGAAACTATTCTTGGAGAAAGCGAGATGACCTTAACTAGAGATCACCTTAGTCCATCACCTCTGTCCCCGACCGAGATAGTTTCTGAAGCAAGCGAGATGTTGTCAATTGAAGTTCACCTCGGTTCACCAACTCGGGCCAACCCTAGATGTCTCGAGAGGGACGATCTACCCACTAATGATTCATTTCCCAATGAGCATTTACATTTGGTGGGGAATTGGCTTCGCCAAGTTTCTAATGGTAAAGAACCTTGGTATGCTGATATTGTTAATTATCTTGTTTGTTAGGAAATATCTCCAGGATTGACATACGCTCAAAGGTCTTCAAAGACGTATGTCACTACTATTGGAACGAGCCTCTACTGTTCATGAGAGACCCGGATGGGATGCTTCGACGATGCGTTCTGGAGGATGAAACTACTAGTGTCACACGGCATTGGCATTCACTTCCTTGTGGAGGACATGCTAGTGCTCAAAAAACGTGCGCTTAGGTATTACGGTCCGGCTTCTATTGGCCTTCATTATTTAAGGATGTGCAAGCGTTTGTTGTTTCTTGTGATGCATGCCAAAGAAATGGAAATATATCTAGGTGGAACGAGATGCCACTTAATAATATTAAGGAGGTCGAGATCTTTGATGTATGGGGTGGTGATTTCATGGGACCTTTCCCATCATCGGCAGGGAACCTCTACATACTCTTAGCTGTTAATTACGTCTCTAGGTGCATGGAAGCCATTACTTCTCCCACTAATGACGTCATGGTGGTTATAAAGTTCTTGAATAAGACTATTTTTCCACGTTTTGGGACACCTCGAATCATCATGAGCGACAGGGGGAACATTTTACCGCCCAAAAATTTGAGGCACTTCTATCGAAGTATGGGGTTACCCACAAGGTAGCAACCCCTTATCATCCTCAAACTAGTGGGCAGGTGGAGATTTCCAGTAGAGAAATCAAGGCAATTTTGGAGAAGACTGTTTCAAGGACAATGAAGGATTGGTCCATGAAATTGGACGATGTTCTTTGGGCGTGTAGGACCGCATTCAAGACTCCCGTAGGTACCACACCGTTTCAAGGACGCTGTAGCCATGGATACTGGTACTAACACCGGCGGCCCTAGTGTTCCCACCGTTGACCTCGATGACGAGGCTATGGAGGACGAGAGAGAGAGGCACCAACACCTCCAGCTGATATCCCCCCAGCCTTTCTAGTAGAGAGCTCGTCGTCATCGCGACCCTGAGGCGCACTACCAGATTGATGATCTGACACGACAGATAACGGACTCCTTTCAGGCCCTTCGGACCGACATTTCTCAGCGCTTCGCTTATTAGACTCGATCCATTGAGGCTTGGATGCAGATAGGTGATGGAATCACTTTCATTTAGGTTAGTTTTTAGAGTCTTTTTATTGTTCAGAGTCGGTTTATGCTACTAACTTGTTAATCCACAAGAAGAAACCTAAAACAAGTTAAAAGAGAAGTTAGAAGCACTTGGGATTTAAAGACCATTCACGAAGACAAGCTTCTAGTGCCTCACTGCCCCCGCGGAGCAGTGTCACCGCCCCTGCGGGTGACACTGCACTCCGTAACGCAGCCTGCACCTTCGCCAACGGCCGGAACGAAGACTGTCACCGCCCCTGTGCCCCACTTGGGCGCCCCTACGGTGACTTGCCTTGAAGCATTGAAGTCGACACCCCTGTGCCTCTTCCTGTGGACCACCCTACGGAGCTGTAAAGCCAAAGAGCTAGTGTCACTGCCCCTGCGGTGACATTGAGCCGCCCCTACGGCTCGACATCAGAAGCGACAAAAAGATGAAGAGTCAGACATTTGAAGAACATTAAAGATCCGCCCCTGCGGAGATGCCAAGCCGCCCCTGCGGCCATGAAGAACCCTAAACCGCCCCTGCGATTGAGCGATAGAGACTCTACTCCGTCTGTTTGCACTACCTTTATGGCATTAAAGGTGGCTGTTTAGGCCGGCCGTTTACTCCCATTTAGTGCCATTTATAGTATAAATAGACTCATGGCTGATTGCTAGAATCATCCATCATTTTCCCATTTTATTCTCTCTTTTCTCTTGCTTCCTTTGTGTAATCAGTTTCTGATTGCCTTGCTACATTGGGTTGTTTTGAAGCTGCATTGCTGCTTTAGTTGTAAGTCCTTTTTAATATAAGTTTTAATTAGTTTATGTTTTTTATTCCTTGAGCTTCACTTATCTAATTGCATGTTTCTTTTCACTTAAGACTGATCACCTTAGTGTCTAAATGCATGCAAAGAACTAGGATTAATAGATTCCGGGTTCGGGTCTTTAATATAGTAGAAACCTTTAGGTAAAAACTAGTTGTGTTTACTTAAGGGAAAGAAATACAAATATAAAGAAAAGTTTAATGGTTTTAGTTTTTTCTTTATATCTCTTTGTCTTTGTTTCAAAGCCAACTTGTGATTTGTTCTTATAGGTTTACGGAACATTAACTTGTTAAGGTGTGTTGATGCCGGTTGGCTCAACACATACATATGATCAAGACGAGAACATGCTAATAAACTTATAAAAGGAACCAACAAAAGAAGCATCGCATGCTAAGAGTCAACCTAGTGTAGTTCATTTTTCATCATCTTATTCACCTCTTTACTTGCTTTCTTACTCTTTTGTTTTGTTACATTTCAGTCCAACCCCCCCCCCCCTTTTATTAGTTACATATTCAATAATTGAATCTAATATAAACATCAACCAAACTCTCTTGGGTTCAACCCTTACTTAACCACTATACTCGCTTTAGTGTTAAGTTAGGAAATTACTTTGATAAGATAAAAACAACCTAAGAAAATACTCTTGTCAAATTTTGGTGCCGTTGCCGAGGAGTTTTGTTGTGTTTTTATTTTTTTTCTGTTATTGATTATTGGTTTGGACCGTTTTTATGGTTCAAACTCGTGCTACTAAGTCCGGAATTGTTCCTTTGGATCCAAATTTTGAGAGAACACACATCCGGCGACGTAGACAACAATAACTCCAAGAAGAAATGGCTAACCGAACACTTCGCCAACTCACGCAGCCGGACTTGACTTAACACCCTCTTGCGGTTACTATACCGGCAATAGGGGATGGTGTCAATTTCGAGCTCAAGCCGGGGCTGATCCACTTGCTCTCATCATTCCATGGGCTAAGTGGTGAAGGCCCCATCAAGCACCTCGGAAAGTTTCATACCGTGTGTATGAGCATGAAACCGGCCAATATTATGTGAGGGCAAATCAAGATGAGGGCGTTGGGTTTCATGCTCATGGATGGGGCGGATGATTGGTATTACCAGCTTCCATCCGGGAGCATCGACACTTGGGAGAATCTGCACAAAGTATTTTTGGAGAAATACTTTCCATCCAAGAAGACCTAGTCTTGTACTTGTACAATGACTTGCTTGACAACGAGAGGAGGATCGTCGATGCTGCTTGTGGAGGTAACATTCTCAATACCACTCCTGACCTTGCTTTAAAAAAGATGCAGGAGCTAGCTGAAGGAACTAGAAACATTAGAAGAACTTCATCCAAAAGAGTAGTTCATGCGATCAATCCTGGAAAGAATGAGATCTCCACTGAACTTGCTGAGTTGAAAGAGATGGTGAAGAGATTGACCCTTATGGGAACTCCAAAACAACTTAAGGCATGCAGAGTTTGTGCCGCCCCTTACCACCCAACGGACATGTGCCCTCAAGTCAAGGATGACGATGCTGAGGTGAACACATTAGGCTATGGGCAACAACAGCATCAAAGGCCTAGGAACGATCCATATGCGCAGAATTTCATGCCGAATTGGCGTGATCAACAAAATTTTCGATGGAGGAATCAAGAAAACAAACAGCAGCATCCCCGCCAAGGTAAGTCTCAGTCCACTGAGGATATGCTGCAGGTTTTAACTAAGCATTTTGCTACTCATGTACAAACAACAAAATCCAGTATCAAGAACCTTGAAAAATAGGTTGGGCAAATGGTGGAAGCCATTACAAGGATCGAAGCTAGATCCTCCGGAAATTTGCCTTCCCAGACAGTGGTCAACCCCAAGGAGAATGTTAGTGCCCTAACATGTAGAAGTGGCAAGAAAATCCAGCCGAAACCAGCAACAAAAGGAAAGAACAAACTCTTTGACGAGTTTTCCGCCCCCACAACCCCGCACCTGCACCTGCGCCAGCTCCTGAGCAGACGCCGTCCCGGCGGCTGGATTTCACCACCTCTGTGGTGACAGCCCCTGAGCCGCCCCTGCGCATGCAAGCTGGTGCCTTTGCGGAAAACTCAATAGAGAGTTCTATTGAGAAGAATTCATACATCCTGATTTCCCACCATTGTATGCTGAGAAACCACCAGCTTCTTTCCCCGAGGCACTAAAGGAGAGAAGAATAAACGAGGAAAATGATCTCTTTGAGACCTTCTCCAAATGTGAGGTCAACATCCCTCTCCTTAAACTAGTGAAAAGCATTCCTAAGTATGCTCGTTTCTTGAAGGAAATCTGCACTATCAAGAGGAATCAAAAGCTGAAGGGGAATCAAAAAGTGCAAGTGAGCGAGCATGTGTCCGCCGTTTTCCAACGTAGAATGCCCAAGAAGTGTAGTGATCCGAGCATGATAAGCATTCCTTGTGTTACACGGGAAACCCGTTTTGACAAAGATATGCTTGATCTTGGTGCTTCTATTAATGTCCTTTCATACTCAATCTATAAATAACTTTGCTTTGGGCCATTAATTGAAACTCGGATTGTAGTACAAGTTGCTGATATATCAAATGTTTACCCGCAAGGGATTATTGAAGATGTGTTAGTAATGGTAGATAATCTGATTTTCCCTGCTGATTTCTTTGTAATGGACATGGAAAATGACTCACAAGCTGCACGGATATTGTTGGGGAGACCATTCCTAAAAACTGCTAGGACTAAAATCGATTATGTTAGTGGCAAATTAACCATGGAGTTTGATGGGGAAGTAGTTGAGTTTGACATCTATGATGCAATGAAATTTCCTATTAATGATCATTCCTTATGTGCCATTGATATTATTGAACCTTTTGTGCAAGATGTTTTTGATATTTTTGACATTGACGAATTGAAAAATATAATTGAGCATGACATTGACGATCATAATTTAGAATATGCATTGACATCTATCATGAAAGAGGTCCTAGCCCAATTAGATGGGCACAAGAGGTTACCGATCTCCATTTTGGCCATTAGGCCCACTTTACTAACTCCAAGCGAGAAGCTTGCTCCATCTATAGTGCAGGCACCGGAGATAGAGTTGAAGGACCTTCCACCTCACCTCAAGTATGCTTTTCTTGGAAAGTGTTGAAAGAACACAAGACGGCCCTTGGATGGACCATTGTGGACATCAAAGGGATAAGTCCATCCACGTGCATGCATAGAATTCTACTTGAGGAAGAGTCAAAACCATTTACGCAACCTCAACGAAGGTTGAATCCGCCAATGATGGAAGTGGTCAAAAATGAGGTATTGAAGCTCCTCCAAGCGGACATCATTTTTCCCATCTCAGATAGTAAGTGGGTTAGTCGAACCCAAGTAGTTCCTAAGAAGGGGGGAATCACGATGATGGAGAATCAATATGGAGAGATGGTCCCAAGTAAAACACCCGGTTGGAGATTTTGCATCGATTACCAAAGACTCAACAAGTAACACGTAAAGACCACTTTCCATTACCTTTTATTGACCAAATGTTGGAACGTCTTGCAGGTCATCCATATTATTGCTTTCTGGACGGATACTCGGGCTACATCCAAATAGCCATTGCTCCGGAAGACCAAGAAAAAACAACATTCACTTGTCCATTTGGCACTTTTGCGTACCGCAGAATGCCATTTGGACTTTGCAATGCCCCCGGGACCTTCCAACGGTGCATGATAAGTATTTTCTCCGAATACATAGAATACTTTATTGAAGTTTTTATGGATAATTTTACTGTCCATGGAAATAGTTTTGATGCATGTCTAGGACACTCAAAACTCGTTCTTGAAAAATGTGTTGAAACTAATTTAGTTCTTAATTTGGAAAAGTGCCATTTCATGGTTGAACAAGGAATAGTGCTAGGACATGTGATATCCTCAAAAGGGATAGAGGTAGATAAGGCGAAAGTTGATGTTATTCAAAGTTTATCTTATCCTACTAACATTCGGGAAATCCGTTCTTTTCTTGGTCATGTAGGTTTTTATCGGCGGTTCACCAAGACTTTTCAAAGATCTCAACACCATTGTGTGAGTTACTCAAGAAAGACGCCACTTTCATAGTGGATGAAAGCTGCAAGAAAGCTTTCGACACTTTGAAAGCTTGCCTCACTAGTTCACCGATCATCCGGTCTCCGGATTGGGAGAAACCTTTCGAGATTATGTGTGATGCCTGCGTCTCAAGATAACCGCCCCTGCGGCTCAAGCCAGGCGCCCCTGCGGATCACTCGATAGATGTTTGGTTTAAATTGCAATCTTTCAAGCCTTGGTTTGCTGACATTGTAAATTTCCTTGTTAGGGGAGAGTATCCTCCAGACATCACCAAGGCACAAAGAGAGAAGGTGAAGGCCAAAGCTCGACACTACGTTTGGGACGATCCCTACCTTTGGAAGCATTGTAGTGACCAAGTGATACACCGTTGCATTCCGGACAATGAGGTACAATCTGTCCTAACGTTTTGTCATTCTGAAGCATGTGGGGGCATTTTGGGGCGAACAAAACTTCTAGAAAGGCTTTAGATGTGGGGTTCTTTTGGCCACACATTTTCAGAGACGCTTTTGCATTTAGAAAAGTGTGTGATAGGTGCCAACGAGTAGGTAACATCTCTAGGAGGCATGAAATGCCTCAATCCTCTCTTATATTTTGTGAAATTTTTTATGGATGGGGGATTGATTTCATGGGTCCTTTGCCTACTTCTTTTGGGCATACTTACATATTGCTTGCAGTGGACTATGTTTCCAAGTGGGTGGAAGAAAAGACCACAAAAACTGATTATTCTAAAGTGGTTGCAGCTTTTCTTAAGGATAATATTTTTGCACTTCCGAAGGCTTTGATAAGTGACAGGGGCACCCATTTCTGAAACAAGAGGATCACCGCCCTCCATAAGAAGTACCACATCCACCAACGAGTGTCCACAACCTACCATCCGCAAACAAATGGTCAAGCGGAGTGAAAATTCCACCTTGATTGAAATGTTTTACAGGTGTTGATGATGAAAGACTTCACAGAATTATATCAGTTGGATCTCTAACAATGTACTTGATTATATTTCTAGATGTTTAGTTTGAATTCAGTGCAGGTTGTATATCTACATGTGAAGGGCCTTGAAGTTGGAATCAAGAACAAGTTCAAAAAGACGAAGATCAAGGGCCTTGGAATCTAAAATGCACGGAACAAGGATTCAAATAAATTGAAGATCTTCGTTGAAGATTCTATAACAAGAAGATCTTATCAACCAAAGACTTTGTCAACCGAAGGATAGAGAATCATTTCGAGAAGATTCTCTAAACAACAAAAACGGCAAAATATCTTCTCTCTCTTATCCAACATAAGACGAGAAGATCAAGGAGTAAAAGACTCAACGTGTTCGTAGGGATCGAAGACGTGCAACGTCTACCTTACGATCTTCATGGAAAAGAAGGCTGATCTTCAAACGGTCATCTCTACAACGACTAGAAGATCATTCCATCGAAGATATAAATGAAGAGATGATAGTCGAAGAAGAAGATACACAAGCCTACACCGGAAAGACATCTTTGCATCCTTAAGCAACCTAATCATCTTCATTTGTTGTTTTTCTTTCTCACAATTACGTAAAAGTTTTATCCCCTTAGAGAGAGAGAAAACACAAGAGCTCCATTGGTAGATCTAAAAAGTGTTATACTAAAGTGTGTTACTCTGCGAAGTAACTAGGCAATTATAGCTAGGTTAAGAGTTGGAGCTAGATCGTAGCATTGGCTACAAGTGAGAGAAGAAGGGGATTTCTTCTAATTTGTATCTAGGACTCTTTGAAGCTGATAATAGATAGTTAGATCCAACGGATTTACCCTGGGACGGAGAGTAGGCTATTTAGAGCCGAACTTCGTAAACATATCCTCGTGTCAATCTTTTCAATTCCGCACCAAATAAGCTTTACTGTGACTAACTTTGGTTTGCAGGAGCAAGAAGTTAAGGCCCATGAAATTGAGTTTCAAAGCCCTTGAAATCGAAGTTTCACTAGTAACACGGATTGACATCAAGGCCCTTGAGAGGAGTTTCAAGGCCTAGAGATTTGGTTTGCGAAAAGTTCCCATACTCTATTCAACCCCCCCCCCCCTTCAAGAGTATTATCTATATTATTTATTTCACCTAACGGTACTTCAGTGAGGTATCCAACCGGGAAATCAAAACCATCCTTGAAAAAACGGTTTCTCCCGGAAGGAAGGATTGGAGTTTAAGGCTAAATGACGCTTTATGGGCATACCGGACGGCATATAAGACTCCTATAGGGATGTCTCCATTCCGGCTTGTGTTCGGAAAAGCTTGCCACCTCCCGGAAGGAAGGATCGAAGTCTAACGTTTATTGATTTAACCATCAGTGAGACTAATCATGAATCCTGTAGGTGAAGGTGGATTTGCTCAAGGAAGATCCTCATCTCGACCACCACTCTTTTGTGGCAACAACTTCGCTCATTGGAGATCACTAATGTAACACCCAAAAATCTGAGAACTCGCGGAGCTACTAGTTAGGACCTCACAATGGGTCCCGACCATAGTTTGACAACAATTTTACTTGGATCTTACAACAAGGCACAAGAGTATTAAAAACATTTGAAAACTTTAAACAATATATACATGAAAAATATGTATCAGCTTTACAAATCAAAGGTACTAAAACGACGCATATGAAGTATATAAGACAACCTCGTCCCCAACTAAATGAGTACGTGGACCCGGCTGATCATTCCCTCCGGATCTCTCTACAGCTGTCTTAACCTGCAAGGCATCTACAAGCGGTATAAAACCGTTAGCTAACATTCTATGCATAAGTTTAAAGGTAAAAGCACAATCACACATCATACACAATCAACATGCAACACTCAATCCTTTTATTATCTTTAATTAGGTGATAGGTCATTACTAATGATACTTATTTTGTGACACGAGGGATTCCCAAACCTCGCCCCTATCCCCGTTTACCAACACGGAATGGTACTAATGCATCTGACCGTCTACTGGACTGGGCTGGTCGCAGGGAACCTCCTAGACTCTCGCAAGAGCTAGGCAGATGATGTCACGACCCGTTATCATACACTTGGGTCAATTACGTAAATAATAAAGTCGGCCTAATTCGGTTTCGTTGTTTATCATAACTAACAAACACCACTCATACACATTACACTCATACAAGAAGCCAGCTAAGTAAGTCCGTGGACTTACCTGAATCATATCTCGACTCTCTTAATCACAACCCGATTTGTACAGTAGGAATTTAGTGGTCTGTCAAAGGAGGCAAGTGTGTCAGCATACTTTCTAGGTGATTAGAAGTCTAAGACTTCTAAGATAGTAGGTCTTAATAGAACGAAATTGATTACAATATTAATTCATGCCTAAAATGACTATTTTACCCTTGGTCTCGAAACTTCCAAAAATTCCGTAATTCATGCCTAAACTCTTGTTTGGTTACAAACTGACAATTTACCCATTTCCTTATTTTCGGAAAGATCGTTAAGGTCCAACTTTGGCTTCAAATATAAAATTCGAATAATCTTATAAAAATTCTGAAATAATTCCCTAGATCGTCTATGATATCTCATCAACTCCTAGGAGTAGGAATTTCTTAAAACTGTTCAACCATCACTTCTACAAAAAATTCTAAATTGGTTACAAAACTTAACAAACAGCACACTGTCTTAACTTTGAAAAAATCATAACTCCTAAACTACTTGCTGGATTTATCCCAAACTTTGATATGTTCTACTATAAAATCTTATCTATAATATATCCAAAATTCAGCCGCAAAGGAGATCAAAATCCTATTTAAAACTATCTCACAAAACCGAATTTCAGCACAACAGAAAAACTGCTTACGACTCAATCTTTGAAAAATCATAAATCCCAAACCACTCGCTGGATTTCTCTCAAATTTTTAATATGTTCTACAAAAATATGTCAACCATATCATATCCAAAATTCAAGCCCAACGGAGATCAAGAGCTTATTCAAAACCATCTCACAAAACAGCATCACTTGCTGTTTTCCCCAACACTCAGCACATATATAAAAACTGCATGAGGTGTCAACTTTGGAACACAATAACTCTCAAACCATAACTCCGATTCTTCCCAAATTTTAGTATGTGACATATCCGAAAACCAGACAAAAAGGAGGAGTATAACTTACTCAAATCTTGACCCGAAGTTGACTGTTTTTCACTTCCGAAAACTCAGAAAAATGCATGAATCTGTACAGCTCTCCTATAGTTGTTCTGAGTAGGTTTAAAGACGAAAACTGGTCCATGTTAGGCAAGGAAAGTTGGACTAAAGTATAGTGTAGCAAGGGGTAAAAGCCTTACCTGATTTTGAGATTCGAAAGCACGGGAAAGACAACACCAAGGCTGCTGCGGATCGGATCTGGGTTGCTCGGTATCCAAGGGCTGCTGGATCGACAGAAGAGAAGCAGCCTGTTGATGCTGCGTTTGAGGTCGCCAAAAGGAGGAGCCGCCGGCTGGGTGTGCAGAAGAGGAGAGGAGCGCCGGCTGCATTGTTATTGCGAGCCCAAGCGTACAGGAAGTAATCCACCGGTTGCTTTACGTGAGGAGCAAGGAGAGGGAGAGAAAGCTGCTGAACTTACCCAGCGTCTGTGTGCAGAAGGCTACAACAGGCAGATCCGTGTAGGGAAGAAGAGAATGAATCTGGACATATGGGCGGCCATGCGTGAAGACTGGAAGGAGGCTACAGATCCGGATGAATCAACGTAACTAAAGATCTTCAAGATCTTGTACGTTACAATTTGGAAGGAGAGAAGCGTTCCTCCCGCTGGCTTCCTAACAGGCGTTAGGGTTGGGCTTCACTGCTGCGCTACTTGAAGCTGTAGGGCTGGAGTGAAGCAATCTCGTTACTGGAAGGAGGCTGCTGAACTGGGCTGGCGTTCCTGGGCTGTCTTGAAGAGTTCATCAGCAGTAGGTATGGTGTGGGCTATCAACAGCTTGTCTGGGCCTTGTCAACTGCTTGTCTGAGCCTTGTCAACTGTTTGTCTCGACCTTGTCAACTACTTGTCTGGGCCTTGTCAACTGCTTGTCTGGGCCTGGTCAACTGCTTGTCTTGTCCTTAACAGCAGCTTGTCTCAGCCTTGTCAACTGCTTGTAGGAATTTGTCATGACCTCGTCTCAGCTTTGTCATGGTCTCGTCAAAAGTCGTCGTTAAGGATTAATTATAAGAATTAGGGTTTGATATAATTATATCATTTTATGTGAATTAAATTCTAAATAAATTGATAAATAATGATAAGAATTAGGGTTTGATATAATTCTATCATTTTATGTGAATTATATTCTACATAAAATGATACAAATTGTGAAGAAAGAAATACTAGATAGAATGGGAACCGTCAACGACTCGAAGTCCGAATTGATTCGGAAATAAACGGAATAAAAATTCCGGATATTACATCAGTACCCCCTTAAAATAATTTTTGTCCCGAAACTTAGAACAAGGTACTTAATTAAATGACTTCCATAAATTAAACTTGTATATCCTAGTCTCACTAAATTTTAATTTTGTTTTCTAAACTCTTGTAACCCTATCAAAACGTAACGAAAAATTCGGTCATTACATCAGATCCCCCTCAAATAAGTTTCGTCCCGAAACTTAGGGTAAGACAATCCTAATCGGTCTTTAAGGCACCAAATGGGTGTGTTTGATCGCTAAACAAAAGTCTCATCGTTTCCACATCTAAGTATCCCGCACATCACGGTTACCAAAAGAACACATCACTAACTAAACACTCAATCATGAAATAAACAAGCAGTCAAACAATATCACACATACAAGGTCAAACCCTAACTCGTCACTCTCAAGGTTACAATTATCGCTACATAGGTCTTTGAAAGGTTACGTCTCTTACTATCCCCCATATCTTAGGTAGCCTTATCAACTTTTCATAAAACCACTGAATTTGAAATCTTTTCAGGTACTTAGATCACAAGCGTTTGCTACCACTTTCTAGAGTGGTTAGCGGATATCTCACCGGTATCATCCGGATCAATTGTCTGATCCTCTAATCTGAAGACCTAACTCCTGTCTGGTATGTATGACTCCAACTGAAATTCTCAACTTAGTTCCCCAAATTTAGTCTCCCTGGAAAACTGAAGCAACACTCTCCAATAGGGTGAGGAATATTAGTCCATCAGTCACTTTTAAACTGCTTTAAAACTTCTCATGGTTGCCTTACACAACTCACTTCTAGATCCTTTGATGATCCTACGGAAACTAATATATTCAACTTTCTTCCCTTTGTTATGACCACTTGCTTCCGGCCTTCTGAAAAGGTTCTGACTACCCACTCAGGCCAAAGGTCTTTGACATCCACCAACACTTACCAAGTGCCCAATGCTCTTCGTATCACGACCCACTTGGTCTTGTCTTTTAATATTACTCAGTCATCTTATTCCTCGGGTAAGGAATTGTCACCTTTACCCTTTTCAGGTCTAACACTCGAGACAACAAAAAAAAATCAAATCTAGTGCTCATCTTCTCTGTTCACTTGGCATTATTATATTATTTATAGATCTCTAATATATCGTTAACTCAAACCTTGGCTTCTCACGCATTTTCCAAGATCTTAAGTGGCATAGAATATGTCCGGAATGACGGTATCAGACACAATGTGATCTCATATCACCGTTATTTGATCATAACTACCCGATTAATGCTAACACACCATCAACATTGCACTCTTATATCCTCCCCTTTTATCGACTAGTAATAGCCCTCTAACTCAAAACGCAACTAGGCTTTGTTCCGACATAACATTACACATAAAATCTACTCCGAGATTATACTGTCTTTAAGCATGGTTACTAGGTTGGAAGTATTCTCCTATCGCTTCTCTTTCTTATGTATCTTCGACTCAAGATGGTAGTTATTCACTTTGAGCTTTCTAGTGCAGGTCATGCATAATACTTTTATTACATCATTAGTTCTTTACTAATCCATCTAGAAAACTCACTCTAGAGTATTCCATTAATATATAATTCCAAAATTACTTGTCTAGCAACATGTAACAAAGCCATCACTCTTCACTCGGATCCATAATAGGGTACCAGTCTCCTTCTATTACCACTACATGCACGTAACTTTCCGTACAACATTTCCAGTCACTCACATAGCCTATCTCACATTTCTTCCAACTAGAATGCATTTCTCCAACTATCACCATCTTAAAATCGACACGACATCCATCAGTACCCTTGAGCTTCTTGCTTTGTGGGTTAGGACCCACCACGCTTCCGCTGCGCTACTCTGCTTATCCTGTTGTCACTCATTGATCCTAAGGACCTTTTTGTAAGTATAAAATGAATGACCCCAAAACTCTTTCTTCCAATTACACCATGAGTCTTATACGGATGTAGTACCACGTACCTTCTTTACTTGCCTTAAGAATATAAAACAACGATTGAAAAACAACTTCTTCCGCTTACTTTCTTAATTCTTCTACCACGGATCCAAACTCCTTGACTTGACCGGAGTTTGATCTTAACTAGCCAAGAAGTAACCCGTAAAACGTTTCTCTTTATACCTTTAATTCATCCAAGAATGTTGTCGTTGCCTACTTGAGGAAATCCTCTAAGCCGTTGGTAAAGCTACTCCATAGATTCACAGTCACAATTATCTCTTCTTAACGGCACATAACTCGTCAATACCAAACCATACTTGCACGTCCTTTGTTGACATCGGTCAGTCTATAATTAACTTATCTCAATTTCATACCTCTACTGGTATTAAACTTTTGGTGCACATCACCAACTACATTAATCCTTTTATCCTTCTTTAGTTCGTCTTATCTTTCACTCTTTTGTGTCCTTTGGGATAACTCTCTTTCTCTAGTCCGATTGTGTCATTCATCTGACATAACCAATCGTTTCAAGTCTTCCACGATAGCTTGCAACCGTCTTTGCAATTTTTATGGCCGTAATGATCACCCACTTCCAGTTCCTCTTGCATGGACTGTTTGTGTTGATGGCATAGATCCCGTGATAATTGGGGTTATCCTGGACTCTCGAGTCCAGCAAGGTCGTTCTCTCATGCATTTATTTATTTATTTTTATTATTTATTTATTTATTTTTTTTTTTCACTGAAGTTAGTAGTAATATCGCCTTCATGAAACTCCGTTGACCCTGCTACAAACTTCCATTCTTTAGATATTGGCGTCTTTTCCAAACTTCTTTTATCTCTGAGGAGGTCAAAACCTCCCCACACTTGTGGGGCTGTCTTTTCGCTTTTACACTCAATTGTAGGTCTTCATTCCGTGCACCTTAGATTCTCACACTCGAATCGACACTCTGTCCCTTCTAGTTTCTCATGCCCATAATGGTCTATTGGGCATCCACCTCGATTGTAATGTCCTTGATTCCGCAATCTTGGTTGTACTCAATTCTACTTGTCTCGTTCCAATGTTGTTATCTTTACTCCACACTCTTGTAGTCTCTTGCATGGTTCTTCTAATTTCATCTCTCGGCCCCATATGCCCGAGTCTCTTGTACGACCTTCTATTCCTTCTAACTGAACTGACTCAGGAATTTCATACTCATCTGATTGTGCTTGTGGTAACAATGATCTTCACAACTTTACTTCCTTGCTCACCTGTTCTTTGGATGATTTGTAAGGGTCACCAAGCCGCCTACCCGAGTATAATACTCAATTCAAGGTCCGATTCCATTTCCTCGTGTTGAAAACTCTTCAAGTCCGCTACCGATTTATAATGAGGCGATAATCGCTTCATTATATCACAAGTAAAGGATACAAAATATTCTTTAGGATACTAATATGCTATACATATACATATATATATAATCATACATTAGAACATATCGATATAAGTCTATATACTAACTAACACACCTATCATTCTAAGTTGCACAGATCCACGGAGAGCGATGGTAGTCCGACGTACTACTAACCCACAACCCGACTATGCTCGTGTTAAAAAAACAAAAATCCGTTTTAAAAGTTTTAGACCCCTTTCGGGTTCTAGTTATTTTATACAATCGGTCTTTTAGAAGATTTTAAGTGCCATTATTGTCAAACCAGAGCTCTGATACCATATTGTAACACCCCAAAATATGAGAACTCGGGGATCTACTAGTTAGGACCTCACAATGGGTCCCGACCATAGTTTGACAACAATTTTACTTGGATCTTACAACAAGGCACAAAAGTATTAAAAACATTTGAAAACTTTAAACAATATATACATGAAAAATATGTATCAGCCTTACAAATCAAAGGTACTACAACGACGCATATGAAGTATATAAGACAACCTCGTCCCCAACTAAATGAGTACGTGGAGCCGGTTGACCATTCCCTCCGGATCTCTCTACAACTGTCTTAACCTGCAAGGCATCTACATGCGGTATAAAACCGTTAGCTAACATTCTATGCATAAGTATAAAGGTAAAAGCACAATCGCACATCATACACAATCAACATGCAACACTCAATCCTTTTATTAGCTTTAATTAGGTGATAGGTCATTACTAATGATACTTATTTTGTGACACAAGGGATTCCGAAACCTCGCCCCTGTCCCTGTTTACCAACGCGGAATGGTACTAATGCATCTGACCGTCTACCGGACTGAGCTGGTCGCAGGTAACCTCCTAGACTCTCGCAAGAGCTAGGCAGATGATGTCACGACCCGTTATCATACACTTGGATCAATTACGTAAATAATAAAGTCGTCCTAATCCGGTTTCGTTGTTTATCATAACTAACAAACACCACTCATACACATTACACTCATACAAGAAGCCAGCTAAGTAAGTCCGTGGACTTACCTGAATCAGATCTCGACTTTCTAATTCGCAAATCGATCTGTACAGTAGGAATTCAGTGGCCTGTCAAAGGAGGCAAGTGTGTCAGCACACTTTCTAGGTGATTAGAAGTCTACGACTTCTAAGATAGTAGTTCTTAATAGAACGGAATTGATTACAATATTAATTTATGGTAAAATGACTATTTTACCCTTGGTCTCGAAACTTCCAAAAATTCCGTAATTCATGCCTAAACTCTTATTTGAGACTAAAGAGTCATTTTCTAACTCCTAAAGATGAGTTTGGTTACAAATTGACAATTTACCCATTTCCTTATTTTCGGAAAGATCGTTAAGGTTCAACTTCGGCTTCAAATATAAAATTCGAATAATATTATAAAAATTCCGAAATAATTCCCTAAATCATCTATGATATCTCATATACTCCTAGGAGCAAGAATTTCTTAAAACTGTTAAACCATCACTTCTACAAAAATTTCTAAAGTTGGTTACAACACTTAACAAACAACACACTGTCTTAACTTTGAAAAAATCATAACTCCTAAACTACTCGCTGGATTTATCCCAAATTTTGATATGTTATACTATAAAATCTTATCTATAATATATCAAAAATTCAGCCGCAAAGGAGATCAAAATCCTATTTAAAACTATCTCACAAAACCGAATTTCAGCACAACAGAAAAACTGCTTACGACTCAATCTTTGAAAAATCATAAATCCCAAACCACTCGCTGGATTCCTCTCAAATTTTTAATATGTTCTACAAAAATATGTCAACCATATCATATCCAAAATTCAAGCCCAACGAAGATCAAGAGCTTATTCAAAACCATCTCACAAAACAACATCACTTGATGTTTTCCCCAACACTAAGCACATATATAAAAACTGCATGGCACTGGTTGCATTACGTGAGGAGCAAGGAGAGGTAGAGGAGCCGCCGGCTGGGTGTGCAGAAGAGGAGAGGAGTGCCGGCTGCATTGTTGTTGCGAGCCCAAGCGTACAGGAAGTAATCCACCGGTTGCATTACGTGAGGAGCAAGGAGAGGTAGAGGAAGTAATCCACCGGTTGCATTACGTGAGGAGCAAGGAGAGGGAGAGAAAGCTGCTGAACTTACCCAGCGTCTATGTCCAGAAGGCTACAACAGGCAGATCCGTGTAGGGAAGAAGAGAATGAATCTGGACATATGGGCGGCCATGCGTGAAGACTGGAAGAAGGCTACAGATCCGGATGGATCAACGTAACTGAAGATCTCCAAGATCCTGTACGTTACAATTTGGAAGGAGAGATGCGTTCCTCACGCTAGCTTCCTAACAGGCATGAGGGCTGGGCTTCACTGCTGCGCTACTTGAAGGTATAGGGCTGGAGTGTAACACCCCGAATCCGCGGGACTCGGGATGTCACATTGGGCTAGGATCTCACAATGGATCCTGACCCTAGCCTGACAACAAGTTCACTGGACCTTACAACATGGCACTGACAGATATAAAACAAATACATAAAACAGTATAAACTGTACGACCCAAAGTAAACAACAACATAGCCGAGTATATAAAACGACATCCTCACATAGGAGGTACAAAAGATCATCCTCACGCAGGAGGGGAAACACAACAACCCCAAACCAACCACCTAATGTACGAGAGTCCTCGGCCTGTCACCCTGCCAGATCACCCAGTAGCGCCTAACCTGTAAACATCTACAACACGGTATGAAACCGTTAGCTAGCCATACATATATGAGGTAATGCATAAGCACAAGCACAATCATTAAAGATAAACACATCAGCATGCTATCACACATTTACCCATTTATTATCTTTATATAATGACCATTCACTCCAAAAACCGTATATATATATATATATATATATAAATAGATGAAAGTATGTGACACGAGGACCGATACATCCCCGCCTCTGAGTACAATGTCCAGCTGTACGAGTATCGGTCACACAATCCGTGTACCCTATGGGAGTGGATTGCGCCCTTCCTGTAAACCAGTCTGGCCCGACATCAGAGAACCTCCCAGACTCCACGGCGGGATGAAAGGGAAAGGTTATCACAGCCACGCAGTGGGGCAGTCAATAGAACATAGGTCGATAAAAACGACAACTCATGATATCATAGCAAACATATAAAGCACACACCACTCATGCAAACACCCAATATAGGGATGGTAGCTAAGTAAGTCCTACGGACTTACCTCAACCTCGTACAAAATCAACCACGATCACCTCTACACTGGAGGGACGACACGGCCTATAAAAAGGCACAAAGAGATATATCAACCTCTATTCATCAAAGGGGTCACACCTAGACCCAAAGGGATCCATAAGGATCATACTCAATCTATGAGCCTCACAACCAACTAAACCTCAATATCTCAACATAGCTCACAATTCCTCAAATCTCAAGGTAGTATCTAATCAACATTCCTCAATCTCAATTTTAATCCTAATTTAATTAATTAACCTTTAATTAATTAATTAGATTTCGCCAGAATAACGTTTTGCCCGCAGGCAATTTCTAAACCCCCTGTCATCAGATTTCATCAAACAAGAACCCATAATCACCAGAATAATATAACGAGCATAAATGGAAATTCCAATTATCCATTTTAACCAACTTAAGGTCAATTTATACTAACCCGCAATACGGAAAACGAATAAATTCATAACTTATTCGTTACTAACCCGATATACGAACCGGAAGAAGATACGGACTCCTGGCGATACGCGGAGTAAGAGCGCGGTATAAAACCTTATGTTTGATGACTTGCGGTGGTCCGTCGGTGTTCCGATAACGATAAACGGAGACTTAACCAAAAAGCTAGCAAACGAGAAATAAATTTGTACCACGTTGAAGAGAGCAAGATAAGGGACTCGCTGGTACAAACGGATTTGAAAATGGATCAAAGATGAGAAGTGTGTAGGTGAATGAAATTTGAGCGGCGGAGGTCTTGACTTCGCTTTTCTTCCTCTGCAAATTTCAATTGCAAATTTGCAATTGAAATGGTAAGTGTAAGATGAATAGCCGCTTTCTTCCTTTTATATATATATATATATATATATATATATATATATATATATATATATATATATATATATATATATATATATATATATATTAATTATGTATATATAAGACTCTATGTAACTTTCAATTTGAAAGTTGAAACTCAAATTGAAATTGAAGACGTTAGCTGTACATTAGCCGACTTCTTTGAATATATATATATATATATATATATATATATATATATATATTAATGTTTATCCAAAACATTTAATTAAAACGCGGTTATATTTTTCGATCTCCAAACTTTATGAAACTGGAATATAAAATCCGGAATATTATCGGGATAATTAATTCATAACTATCTTGTAAAATGGGCATTCCTAAGCCACCTTTCTTAGCCGTTAAGAAACGAAATAGCGACTCTTTTTGCCGTTTTGCCTCTCCATGTTATTTCATATCTAGGACATATCCGTTGTCCTTATCATTTCTCTCAACTGTATTTTTATTAATTGGAGCTCCCAAATGCTCCAAATAACACCAGAGGGTAAAAATAATTACCCGGGGGAAAAACTAAAAATTTCCCCAAACGTCCAAAATTACGCGAGGAACATAACGGTGGGACTCTTACTCATCACTTGCGAAATCTTCGCGAGTTATATGTCAATTACTATCAACGATTAAGTTAATCAAAATTAATAAGAATTCGGAAATCCTAGCTATTACATCACACACCCCTTAAAAAAAAGTTTCGTCCCGAAACTTGAACAATTCCCAAATCCTTTCGGACCCATACGCCGAGGTATAACTCTCACTCTTTCTATCGGAGGTATCACATCTCCGTTCAAAAGATCACAACCTATAACAATCTATAACCTCAAGTATAAACATGGAGGAATCATCACTCCAGGAAACAGGGCCATAACGCTACCCAAAGGCGTAGAGGAATCACGTCTCTCGCCATACCACATCACAAGGCATAGAAGAAGCACATCTCTAGCCAAAACATATCACATGCATAGAGGAAATACGTCTCCAGCCAACCCATAAACATATACATCGCATGGAGGAATCACATCTCCACTGAACTATGTCCAACAAGGTAGCATGGAGGAAAGAACCATCTCCAGCTGAATCCTAATCCCACTCAAATAGCATGGAGGAAAGAACCATCTCTAGCTATAAATATAATCATACTCGGGTAGCGTGGAGGAAGTAATCATCTCCAGCTATAACATACATCACGCTAGCACATCAAGATCTACTAAGATCATAAATCACATCACAGCTAGCATGGAATAATATAATACATCAAGGCATAAAGCATATAAGCACATAAGCACAACATTCATCAAGATAACACTAAGATATACTCGTGCTCCCACAAATGGGTTTATCCCAACATATATTCTAGATAGTTCCTCAGGACACTATCCTCAGTCTCTCACATAGCCTCTTCAGGTCTTCATCTCGACCATAATATCCTCAATATGGGAATGTCTTTCGAATGCAAGCGTTTCATATCTCATTCCAAGAATGTAATCAAATGCTCAACAAAAGTGTGGTTGAACTCAACCACCAAATCATTGTAACTCACAAGGTGTCTCGAGTCTGGTATATACTTCCTCAGTTGAGACATAAGAAACACTGGGTGTATATCCTATAATCTCAAAGGCAAAGCTAAACATCATGCTGCCTTCTCCGTACTGGTCGATCTCAAATAAACCATCATATTGGAAACTCAGTTCCCTTTCCATATTAACACGTCTAACGTCTCGCAGCTGAGATACTTACAGCCGGACATGAACTTTCGCTTGAACTTTAGAGGTTAATGCCTCTTGTCTATATATAATATCTGGCGACTCTGTACAGCCAGCATTTTTCCTTCAATCAACGTTACTTGAACTATAAAATCCTGAGTCTGATCAGGTGTTATTCCACTCTACTGCTAGATCACTTCTAGCATAAGGATATACGACATCTATGTCTATATATTGACTCATAGGGTCATCTCAAAAAGATGCACGTCCTTCATAGCTATATAATAAACTCATTAATGGAAGGTAATATAACCCTCCACGTTTCCCATTCAACTTACAACTTATAATAGATCTTTAAGATCTAGATGATCCTCTCTAACTAAGCATTTGTCAGGGGGTGAAGTGTAGTCATGAGGTACATACTTGTCCCCAAAGCAGTCTGAATCTGCTGCCCACAATCTCAAAGTAAAAACATCCATCTCGATCAGAAATGATCATTCTCGGTATACCATGGAGTCTCACTATTTGTCTAGTGTACTCCTCAGCCAATTCATTCACTAGCCACGTCCTTCTGATAGAAATGAAACGTGCCGGTTTCATTAATTTGTTACCAATAATCCAGATAACATAAATCTTCTACTGGGTCACAATCCCATAAAAAAGTCCATTGAGATGTCCTCCCAAATTCTACTACTGCACTGGTAGTGGGTGGGGCTTATCTCTAGATCGGAAATACTCTATCTGGACCTGCTAACAGGTCACACACTGTATCACAAATCTAGTTATATCGGCTTCATACAATATAATCGTCTCATCTTGTGGTACATCTTACTCGTACCTGAATGTACTGAATAAGGCATACAATGGGTATACCATAATACTCTCTGTCTCCATCTGCATCAACAGGTACACAAAGTGGTCATGACTCTTCATCAGTCCATCTACTCCCATGGAGAACTATGGTGCCTCAGTACGAGACATCCTTTCTCTAAACCTTGTCAAGGCCGGGTAGGTCTCCTGCTTCTGTTGGACCTCATCCAACAGACCAGGTAGAACCTCTGAGGTATAACTGGGTATCCTCATCAAGGAACTGATTGTCCAACTCTAGCCAAGCTAGATTTCTCTGAAGCTGAAGCTGAACTATCTGTCTCACAATCATCTTCTCTTGGAGCGTCTTTCCGTTCCAGTTGTCGGTGATAACGATCAACTTCTCGGAATGATATGGAACCTCCAGGTCAAAGTCTTGATCAACTTAAGCTCTTAACACTAGCGGTTATTCAACCCCTGTTGCATAAAATATACTTCAGATTTCTATGATCTATAGAAATCTGACATGAAGATCACACCGGTACGGTCTTCAAAACTTAAAGGCTTGAACTACCACTACTAACTCTAAATCATGAGTCGAGTAGTTCTCATCATACGTTCTCAGCTGTAAACACACATATCAATAACCCTACTCCTTTGTAGTAATACACATCTCAAACTTTGCTGGGATGTATCACCGTAAATCACGGGATCCCAAAAATCTTCTAACTACAACAGAATGGAAGCAGAGGTCAAATGCCTCCTCAACTCTTCAGAACATAGACACACTGCTTTCATCACGTAGTTATGGTGGTCTTCTCAAAAGACTCGCAAATGAATACATAATCATATAAAATCCTTCGTCAAAGCATTGGTAGCAATCGGCTGAGCCAAGAAAACTACGTATTCCTTAATGTTCATTAGTATCTCCCATGTTACAACATACTTAATTCTCGCCAGGTCAACCATGATCCCACTGGTGGAGACAACATGGCCTAAAAAGGCTACCACTGGCATCTCAACTTACACTTAGAGAGCGTAGCATACAACCCTCTATCTCTCAAAATCTGCAGAACGGTCCTCAGACGATCGGTCTACTATTCTCTGCTATGAGAGTATACCGACATGTCATCCATGAAGTCCACCACCAACTAATCAAGGAAGTCGATGAAGATACTATTCATCAACTCCATAAAAACTACTAAAATATTCGTCAACCCAAATGACATCACTACAAACTCGTATTGTCCATAACGGGTATGGGATGCTATCTCATACACATGCTGCTCTCTCCTCCATGACTAGGGATATCTTGAGCATAAAGGAATCCCGAAAACACAATTGCTTCTTGAAGTTAACTCGTCAGGTCGTCAATACGGAACATGGAACCCACTAGGGTAAACCCGTTTCAGTAAACTTTTCAAGTTATCAGTACAATATCTCAACAAGCACCATATAGTGTGGCTTTCCCATTCAATCTTGTATCATACTTCAACTCGATAACAATGTCCACACTCCGCTGAGGTGGCAACTAGACGGTTCAGTAACACGTCTATAAACTCATAAACAAGTGGAATACCTTCAATTGTTGGACTATCTCGCTCCTTTATGGTATAAAACTAGAAGGCGTCACATCCCTGTGCTATCAGCTCGCTGCTCGTACATTCCTGATGACAAACCCGTCTCTTCAAAGGTCTTAACCTTAGAAGACCTCTAATTACCATCTCAGTAAAGACTATAATAGCCTTACTATTAATATCTATACCGCATGATATCTATTCATCCAATCCATACACATAATGACTTCCTCATGCACCTACGGCATGACAAAGAAGTCTGTAACCATACACGGGTCCCTAAATAAGGGAACAAACACGCATCTCACGGGTATCTCAGACCCAAAAAGGTAATCCTGTAAAGGAAAATCCACCTTCTACTATATATCAAAATTCAACCATTAACGCATGCATCGAAAGACATGACGTGCATAACACTCACAATAAGCAAAACTCCACCAGGTAAACCATTAACGAGAATGGTACCTATAACAGCTAACACTCATAGCTCCACTACATATCATCACTCAATGACATATCCATGCTCCTCAGGTATCACTGAGGTTATTACTATAGCCTCCACTTCCACTCTTTCTGCACCGGAAAGAGGAAGGCTCTTGTTGGGAAGAAACACCACCGTGCTGATAGAAAGGGCCATATGGCCTAGCTCACCACAAGTGAAACAAGCTATCAGTGCCAAAGGGCACACAGAACGTAAATGATCTGGATAGCCACAACTGAAACATAATCATCTCATCCTTGCAACCTGTGCAACTTAAGGGTAACTCGACCTTCGTCGTCCACCTGGAATGATCTCACTCTTGAAGGGAACCTGTAAAGGCAATGCCTTGCCCTGTCGACAAAACTTCGCTCTATGCCCTACTTTACCACACGTAAAGCATATGATGGGAGCCTTTGGGCACACAGCTCGCCAGTGTCCCAACTTCCACGCAATTAAAACACTGTAGTTCCTTGCCAGTCATCTTCATGGCCAAAGGATCACTAGATTGTCCTGATATCGGACTTGGTTCCCCATTCATCATCTTTGCTTCTCTAGTAACTGATTCAGTCCATTGCTTCTTTCCGAATCCAGAAGCTTCAGTTGATCTCACAATTGTTGGTAAATCTGGTGTCGATCTACCCGCTATCACCGCTTCATATACTTGTTACATATATTCTTGAAACTCGGATCTACTCATGGAGACACGATCAGCCTCTTCAAACTCGTTTTCTGCCATAGGCGAAACAACAGCGGAAACTGGTCCCTAACTTATCACCACTGGAGGAAGAGGGGGGGTGTACCCCTACCTCATCCCACTGCAGATACTACTCTAGTCTGAGTCATCTGTAGGATATACGCACCTAATCTTATAAGGCTATATGCCATAGGTATCGATATGTATATAATAAATCCACATAATCCATAGTACACACAAATATATATACATATCTACGCTGCAGAGATCCATGGCAGAGGTGACGACTTCTCGTACATTCTATCCCAAAACCACACTTAAAACCAAATACTTTGAAAACGTCAGATCCCATGTGGGCTCTGTTTATTTTACCTACCAAACCTCATTGCAGGTAGCAAGTGCCATTGTTGTCAACCTGGGCTCTGATACCAACTCTGTAACACCCCGAATCCGCGGGACTCGGGATGTCACATTGGGCTAGGATCTCACAATGGATCCTGACCCTAGCCTGACAACAAGTTAACTGGACCTTACAACATGGCACTGACAGATATAAAACAAATACATAAAACAGTATAAACTGTACGACCCAAAGTAAACAACAACATAGCCGAGTATATAAAACGACATCCTCACATAGGAGGTACAAAAGATCATCCTCACGCAGGAGGGGAAACACAACAACCCCAAACCAACCACCTAATGTACGAGAGTCCTCGGCCTGTCACCCTGCCAGATCACCTAGTAGCGCCTAACCTGTAAACATCTACAACACGGTATGAAACCGTTAGCTAGCCATACATATATGAGGTAATGCATAAGCACAAGCACAATCATTAAAGATAAACACATCAGCATGCTATCACACATTTACCCATTTATTATCTTTATATAATGACCATTCACTCCAAAAACCGTATATATATATATATATATATATATATATATATATAAATAGATGAAAGTATGTGACACGAGGACCGATACATCCCCGCCTCTGAGTACAATGTCCAGCTGTACGAGTATCGGTCACACAATCCGTGTACCCTATGGGAGTGGATTGCGCCCTTCCTGTAAACCAGTCTGGCCCGACATCAGAGAACCTCCCAGACTCCACGGCGGGATGAAAGGGAAAGGTTATCACAGCCACGTAGTGGGGCAGTCAATAGAACATAGGTCGATAAAAACGACAACTCATGATATCATAGCAAACATATAAAGCACACACCACTCATGCAAACACCCAATATAGGGATGGTAGCTAAGTAAGTCCTACGGACTTACCTCAACCTCGTACAAAATCAACCACGATCACCTCTACACTGGAGGGACGACACGGCCTATAAAAAGGCACAAAGAGATATATCAACCTCTATTCATCAAAGGGGTCACACCTAGACCCAAAGGGATCCATAAGGATCATACTCAATCTATGAGCCTCACAACCAACTAAACCTCAATATCTCAACATAGCTCACAATTCCTCAAATCTCAAGGTAGTATCTAATCAACATTCCTCAATCTCAATTTTAATCCTAATTTAATTAATTAACCTTTAATTAATTAATTAGATTTCGCCAGAATAACGTTTTGCCCGCAGGCAATTTCTAAACCTCCTGTCATCAGATTTCATCAAACAAGAACCCATAATCACCAGAATAATATAACGAGCATAAATGGAAATTCCAATTATCCATTTTAACCAACTTAAGGTCAATTTATACTAACCCGCAATACGGAAAACGAATAAATTCATAACTTATTCGTTACTAACCCGATATACGAACCGGAAGAAGATACGGACTCCTGGCGATACGCGGAGTAAGAGCGCGGTATAAAACCTTATGTTTGATGACTTGCGGTGGTCCGTCGGTGTTCCGATAACGATAAACGGAGACTTAACCAAAAAGCTAGCAAACGAGATATAAATTTGTACCACGTTGAAGAGAGCAAGATAAGGGACTCGCTGGTACAAACGGATTTGAAAATGGATCAAAGATGAGAAGTGTGTAGGTGAATGAAATTTGAGCGGCGGAGGTCTTGACTTCGCTTTTCTTCCTCTGCAAATTTCAATTGCAAATTTGCAATTGAAATGGTAAGTGTAAGATGATCAGCCGCTTTCTTCCTTTATATATATATATATATATATATATATATATATTAATTATGTATATATAAGACTCTCTGTAACTTTCAATTTGAAAGTTGAAACTCAAATTGAAATTGAAGAGTTAGCTGTACATTAGCCGACTTCTTTGAATATATATATATATATATATATATATATATATATATATATATATATATATATATTAATGTTTATCCAAAATATTTAATTAAAACGCGGTTATATTTTTCGATCTCCAAACTTTATGAAACTGGAATATAAAATCCGGAATATTATCGGGATAATTAATTCATAACTATCTTGTAAAATGGGCATTCCTAAGCCACCTTTCTTAGCCGTTAAGAAACGAAATAGCGACTCTTTTTGCCGTTTTGCCTCTCCATGTTATTTCATATCTAGGACATATCCGTTGTCCTTATCATTTCTCTCAACTGTATTTTTATTAATTGGAGCTCCCAAATGCTCCAAATAACACCAGAGGGTAAAAATAATTACCCGGGGGAAAAACTAAAAATTTCCCCAAACGTCCAAAATTACGCGAGGAACATAACGGTGGGACTCTTACTCATCACTTGCGAAATCTTCGCGAGTTATATGTCAATTACTATCAACGATTAAGTTAATAGAAATTAATAAGAATTCGGAAATCCTAGCTATTACATGGAGTGAAGCAATCTCGTTACTGGAAGGAGGCTGCTGAACTGGGCTGGCGTTCCTGGGCTGTCTTGAAGAGTTCATCAGCAGTAGGTATGGTGTGGGCTGTGAACAGCTTGTCTGGGCCTTGTCAACTGCTTGTCTAAGCCTTGTTAACTGTTTGTCTCGGCCTTGTCAACTGCTTGTCTAGGCCTTGTCAACTGCTTGTCTGGTCTGGGCCTTGTCAACTGCTTGTCTGGGCCTGGTCAACTGCTTGTCTCGGCCTTGACAGCAGCTTGTCTCAGCCTTGTCAACTGCTTGTAGGAATTTGTCATGACCTCGTCTCAGCTTTGTCATGGTCTCGTCAAAAGTCGTCGTTAAGGATTAATTATAAGAATTAGGGTTTGATAGAATTATATCATTTTATGTGAATTAAATTCTACATAAAATGATAAATAATTATAAGAATTATGGTTTGATATAATTCTATCATTTTATGTGAATTATATTCTACATAAAATGATACAATTTGTGAAGATAGAAATACTAGATAGAATGAGAACCGTCAAGGACTCGAAGTCCGAATTGATTCGGAAATAAACGGAATCAAAATTCCGGATATTACATCAGTACCCCCTTAAAATAAGTTTCGTCCCGAAACTTAGAACAGGGTACATACTTAATTAAACGACTTCCATAAATTAAACTTGTATATCCTAGTCTCACTAAATTTTAATTTTGTTTTCTAAACTCCTGTAACCCTATGAAAACGTAACGAAAAATTCGGTCGTTACATCAGATCCCCCTGAAAATAAGTTTCGTCCCGAAACTTATGGTAAGACAATCCTAATCGGTCTTTAAGGAACCAAATGGGTGTGTTTGATCGCTATACAAAAGTCTCGTCGTTTCCACATCTAAGTATCCGGCACATCAAGGTTACCAAAAGAACACATCACTAACTAAACACTCAATCATGAAATAAACAAGCAGTCAAACAATATCACACATACAAGGTCAAACCCTAACTCCTCACTCTCGAGGTTACAACTATCACTACATAGGACTTTGAAAGGTTACCACGTTCTAGAGTGGTTACCGGATATCTCACCGGTATCATCCGGATCAATTGTCTGATCCTCTAATCTGAAGACCTAACTCGTGTCTGGTATGTATGACTTCAACTGGAATTCTCAACTTAGTTCCCCAAATTTAGTCTCCGTGGAAAACTGAAGCAACACTCTCCAATAGGGTGAGGAATATTAGTCCATCAGTCACTCTTAAACTTCTTTAAAACTTCTCATGGTTGCCTCACACAACTCAGTTCTAGATGCTTTGATGACCCTACGGAAACTAATCTATTCAACTTTCTTCCCTTCGTTATGACCACTTGCTTCCGGCCTTCTGAAAAGGTTCTGACTACCCACTCAGGCCAAAGGTCTTTGACATCCATCAACACTTACCAAGTGCCCAATGCTCTTCATATCACGACCCACTTGGTTTTGTCTTTTAATATTACTCAGTCATCTTATTCCTCAGGTAAGGATTTGTCACCTTTACCCTTTCCAGGTCTAACACTCGAGACAACAAAAAAAAAATCAAATCTAGTGCTCATCTTCTCTGTTCACTTGGCATTATTATATTATTTATAGATCTCTAATATATCGTTAACTCGAACCTAGGCTTCCCACACATTTTCCAAGATCTTAAGTGGCATAGAATATGTCCGGAATGACGGTATCAGACACAAAGTGATCTCATAACACCGTTATTTGATCATAACTACTCGATTAATGCTAGCACACCATCAACATTGCACTCTTATATCCTCCCCCTTTATCGGACTAGTAATAGCCCTCTAACTCAAAACGCAACTAGGCTTTGTTCTGACATAACATTACACATAAAATCTACTCCGAGATTATTTTGTCCTTAAGCACGGTTACTAGGTTGCAAGTATGCTCCTACCGCTTCTCTTTCTTATGTATCTTCGACCTAGGATGGTAGTTACTCACTTTGAGCTTTCTAGTGCAGGTCATGCACAATACTTTTATTACATCATTAATTCTTTCCTAATCCATCCAGAAAACTCACTCTAGAGTATTCCATTAGTATAAAATTCCAAAATTACTTGTATGGCAACATGTAACAAAGCCATCACTCTTCACTCGGATCCATAATAGGGTACCAGTCTCCTTCTATTACCACTACATGCACGTAAGTTTCCGTACAACATATCCAGTCACTCACATAGCCTATCTCACGTTTCTTCCAACTAGAATGCATTTCTCCAACTATCACCATCTTAAAATCGACACGACATCCATCAGTACCCTTGAGCTTCTTGCTTTGTGGGTTAGGACCCACCACGCTTCCGCTGCGCTACTCTGCTTATCCTGTTGTCACTCATTGATCCTAAGGACCTTTTTGTAAGTATAAAATGAATGACCCCAAAACTCTTTCTTCCAATTACACCATGAGTCTTATACGGATGTAGTACCACGTACCTTCTTTACTTGCCTTAAGAATATAAAACAATGATTGAAAAACAACTTCTTCCGCTTACTTTCTTAATTCTTCTACCACGGATCTAAACTCCTTGACTTGACCGGAGTTTGATCTTAACTAGCCAAGAAGTAACCCGTAAAACGTTTCTCTTTATACCTTTAATTCATCCAAGAATGTTGTCGTTGCCTACTTGAGGAAATCCTCTAAGCCGTTGGTAAAGCTACTCCATAGATTCACAGTCACAATTATCTCTTCTTAACGGCACATAACTCGTCAATACCAAACCATACTTGCACGTCCTTTGTTGACATCGGTCAGTCTATAATTAACTTATCTCAATTTCATACCTCTACTGGTATTAAACTTTTGGTGCACATCACCAACTACATTAATCCTTTTATCCTTCTTTAGTTCGTCTTATCTTTCACTCTTTTGTGTCCTTTGGGATAACTCTCTTTCTCTAGTCCGATTGTGTCATTCATCTGACATAACCAATCGTTTCAAGTCTTCCACGATAGCTTGCAACCGTCTTTGCAATTTTTATGGCCGTAATGATCACCCACTTCCAGTTCCTCTTGCATGGACTGTTTGTGTTGATGGCATAGATCCCGTGATAATTGGGGTTATCCTGGACTCTCGAGTCCAGCAAGGTCGTTCTCTCATGCATTTATTTATTTATTTTTATTATTTATTTATTTATTTTTTTTTTCACTGAAGTTAGTAGTAATATCGCTTCATGAAACTCCGTTGACCCTGCTACAAACTTCCATTCTTTAGATATTGGCGTCTTTTCCAAACTTCTTTTATCTCTGAGGAGGTCAAAACCTCCCCACACTTGTGGGGTCTGCCTTTTCGCTTTTACACTCAATTGTAGGTCTTCATTCCGTGCACCTTATATTCTCACACCCGAATCGACACTCTGTCCCTTCTAGGTTCTCATGCCCATAATGGTCTATAGGGCATCCGCCTCGATTGTAATGTCCTTGATTCCGCAATCTTGGTTGTACTCAATTCTATTTTGTCTCATTCCAATGTTGTTATCTTTACTCCGCACTCTTGTAGTCTCTTGCATGGTTCTTCTAATTTCATATCTCGGCCCCATATGCCCGAGTCTCTTGTACGACCTTCTATTCCTTCTAACTGAACTGACTCAGGAATTTCTTACTCATCTGATTGTGCTTGTGGTAACAATGATCTTCACAACTTTACTTCCTTGCTCACTTGTTCTTTGGATGATTTGTAAGGGTCACCAAGCCGCCTACCCGAGTATAATATTCAATTCAAGGTCCGATTCCATTGCCTCGTGTTTAAAACTCTTCAAGTTCGCTACCGATTTATAATGAGGCGATAATCGCTTCATTATATCACAACTAAAGGATACAAAATATCCTTTAGGATACTAATATGCTATACATATACATATATATATATATATATAATCATACATTAGAACATATCGATATAAGTCTATATACTAACTAACACACCTATCATTCTAAGTTGCACAGATCCACGGAGAGCGATGGTAGTCCGACGTACTACTAACCCACAACCCGACTATGCTCGTGTTAAAAAAACATAAATCCGTTTTGAAAATTTTAGACCCCTTTCGGGTTCTATTTATTTTATACAATCGGTCTTTTAGAAGATTTCAAGTGCCATTGTTGCCATCCCAAAGCTCTGATACCATATTGTAACACCCCAAAATCTGAGAACTCGGGGAGCTACTGGTTAGGACCTCACAATGGGTCCCGACCATAGTTTGACAACAATTTTACTTGGATCTTACAACAAGGCACAAAAGTATTAAAAACATTTGAAAACTTTAAACAATATATACATGAAAAATATGTATCAGCCTTACAAATCAAAGGAACTAAAACGACGCATATGAAGTATATAAGACAACCTCGTCCCCAACTAAATGAGTACGTGGACCCGGCTGACCATTCCTTCCGGATCTCTCTACAACTGTCTGAACCAGAAAGGCATCTACAAGCGGTATAAAACCGTTAGCTAACATTCTATGCATAAGTATAAAGGTAAAAGCACAATCACACATCATACACAATCAACATGCAACACTCAATCCTTTTATTATCTTTAATTAGGTGATAGGTCATTACTAATGATAATTATTTTGTGACACGAGGGATTCCCAAACCTCGCCCCTGTCCCCGTTTACCAACGCGGAGTGGTACTAATGCATCTGACCGTCTACCGGACTGGGCTGGTCGCAGGGAACCTCCTAGACTCTCGCAAGAGCTAGGAAGATGATGTCACGACCCGTTATCATACACTTGGGTCAATTACGTAAATAATAAAGTCGGCCTAATATGGTTTCGTTGTTTTTCATAACTAACAAACACCACTCATACACATTACACTCATACAAGAAGCCAGCTAAGTAAGTCCGTGGACTTACCTGAATGAGATCTTGACTTTCTAATTTGCAAATCGATCTATACAGTAGGAATTAAGTGGCCTGTCAAAGGAGGCAAGTGTGTCAGCACACTTTCTAGGTGATTAGAAGTCTAAGACTTCTAAGATAGTAGGTCTGAATAGAACGGAATTGATTACAGTATTAATTTATGGTAAAATGACTATTTTACCCTTGGTCTCGAAACTTCCAAAAATTCCGTATTTTATGCCTAAACTCTTATTTGAGACTAAAGAGTCATATTCTAACTCCTAAAGATGAGTTTGGTTACAAACTGAAAATTTACCCATTTCCTTATTTTCGGAAAGATAGTTAAGGTCCAACTTCGGCTTCAAATATAAAATTCGAATAATCTTATAAAAATTCCGAAATAATTTCCTAGATCGTCTATGATATCTCATCTACTCCTAGGAGCAGGAATTTCTTAAAACTGTTCAACCATCACTTCTACAAAAAGTTCTAAAGTTGGTTACAACACTTAACAAACAGCACACTGTCTTAACTTTGAAAAAATCATAACTCCTAAACTACTCGTTGGATTTATCCCAAATTTTGATATGTTCTACTATAAAATCTTATCTATAATATATATAAAATTCAGCCGCAAAGGAGATCAAAATCCTATTTAAAACTATCTCACAAAACCGAATTTCAGCACAACAGAAAAACTGCTTACGACTCAATCTTTGAAAAATCATAAATCCCAAACCACTCGCTGGATTCCTCTCAAATTTTTAATATGTTCTACAAAAATATGTCAACCATATCATATCCAAAATTCAAGCCCAACGGATATCAAGAGATTATTCAAAACCATCTCACAAAACAGCATCACTTGTTGTTTTCCCCAACACTCAGCACATATATAAAAACTGCATGAGGCGTCAACTTTGGAACACAATAACTCTCAAACCGTAACTCCGATTCTTCCCAAATTTTAGTATGTTATACTATGTACTACTGTATATGACATATCCGAAAACCAGCCAAAAAGGAGGAGTATAACTTACTCAAATCTTGACCCGAAGTTGACTGTTTTTCACTTCTGAAAACTCAAAAATGCATGAATTTGTACAGCTCTCCTATAGTTGTTCTGAGTAGGTTTAAAGACGAAAACTGGTCCATGTTAGGCAAGGAAAGGTGGACTAAACTATAGTGTAGCAAGGGGTACAAGCCTTACCCAATTCCGAGACTCGAAAGCACGGGAAAGACAACACCAAGGCTGCTGCGGATCGGATCTGGGCTGCTCGGTATCCAAGTGCTGCTAGATCGGCAGAAGAGAAGCAGCCCGCTGGTGCTGCGTTTGAGGTCGCCAGAAGGAGGAGCCGCTGGCTGGGTGTGCAGAAGAGGAGAGGAGCGCCGGCTGCATTGTTGTTGCGAGCCCAAGCGTACAGGAAGTAATCCAACAGTTGCTTTACGTGAGGAGCAAGGAGAGGGAGAGAAAGCTGCTGAACTTACCCAACGTCTGTGTGCAGAAGGCTACAATAGGCAGATCCGTGTAGGGAAGAAGAGAATGAATCTGGACATATGGGCGGCCATGCGTGAAGACTGGAAGGAGGCTACAGATCCGGATGAATCAACGTAACTGAAGATCTTCAAGATCCTGTACGTTACAATTTGGAAGAAGAGAAGCGTTCCTCCGCTGGCTTCCTAACAGGTGTGAGGGTTGGGCTTCACTACTGCGCTACTTGAAGCTGTAGGCCTGGAGTGAAGCAATCTTGTTACTGGAAGGAGGCTGCTGAACTGGGCTAGCGTTCTTGGGCTGTCTTGAACAGTTCATCAGCAGTAGGTAGGGTGTGGGCTGTCAACAGCTTGTCTGGGCCTTGTCAACTGCTTGTCTGGGCCTTGTTAACTGTTTGTCTCGGCCTTGTCAACTGCTTGTCTGGGCCTTGTCAACTGCTTGTCTGGTCTGGGCCTTGTCAACTGCTTGTCTGGGCCTGGTCTGCTTGTCTCGGCCTTGACAGCAGCTTGTCTCAGCCTTGTCAGCTGCTTTTAGGAATTTGTCATGACCTCGTCTCAACTTTGTCATGGTCTCGTCAAAAGTCGTCGTTAAGGATTAATTATAAGAATTAGGGTTTGATATAATTATATCTTTTTATGTGAATTAAATTCTACATAAAATGATAAATAATTATAAGAATTAGGGTTTGATATAATTCTATCATTTTTTATGAATTATATTCTACATAAAATGATACAATTTGTGAAGAAAGAAATACTAGATAGAATGGGAACTGTCAACGACTCGAAGTCCGAATTGATTCGGAAATAAACGGAATAGAAATTCCGGATATTACAACTAATGTGTATGTTCCTGATTGACCATGATATTGAACTTTGGAGCATTATTCAAGATGGACCAAAAGTTCCAATGACAACGGTTGAAGGCGTCCAAGTCCCGAAGAAGGAATCAGACTTCACTCAGGCCGACCTGGACAGTGTGTCAAAGAATTACAAAGCAATGAATCTACTTTACTGTGGATTAGATGCTAATGAATTCAAGCGCATTTCATCATGCAAAAGTGTAAAAGAAATATGGGACAAGCTTGTTGTCACTGACGAAGGAACAAGTCAAGTCAAGGAAACAAAGATTAGCATCTTTCTCAGACAATACGAGCTATTCAAGATGAATCCACATGAACCAGTCAAAGAAATGTTCACCAGATTCACTAGGATAGTGAACAATCTAGACTCACTTGGAAAGACCTTCACAAATGAAGAAAAAGTGAGAATGATAATGAAGAAGATGCTCTCGCCATGATCTCTAAAGGTTTAGCAAGAATTCTCAAGATAAAGAAACAATCTGCAAACCAAGAATTTCCACGAGCATCAAAACCCCGAGGTAAGTTTTCTAACTCTAATAAGGAAACGAAAGTATTGACTTGTTTTGAATGTGGTGAAACAGATCATTTGGTGAAGGATTCTTCACAAAAGTAGAGGACCAACTTCAAGAAGAATGATCGAAAGAAGAAAGTCACGGTTGCTTCATGGAGTGATTCAGATTCAACTAATGAATCAGAAGATGAACAAGAACAAGAAAACTTGTGTCTTATGGCCGATCATGAAGATAACTCAAATCTTTTTACATCGACAATATGGTAAGTACAATCTTGTCTCAACCTGAGATTGACCTTAAACAATTTCTCAATGATATTATCTTAAGTGATAAGGAACATAGAATAAGGATTAATTCTTTCAAAGAAAAGCTTCATGAACAAGATAAACAATTGAGTGAAATGTTTTTGGAGATTGAAAATCTTAACACAGAAAAGGAAGAACTTGATGACAATATCAAGGCCTTGGAATCAGAAAATCTGATTCTCAAGAACAACCTTTCTTGTCTATATCGAAGCTATATCGATCTAGAGAAAGAGAAAGTTGATCTGACTTTGATGTGTCAAGACCAGAAGACATCACTCATTAAGTTTACTCGTTAAAAAGCTAATCAAGAAAGAATGATGGGTGAACAACAATCTTCACTTAACAAAAATGGTATAGGGTATCATAGAAGCTTTCCTAGAAAACCTACTACCACTTTTGTTACAGCAAAAGGAAGCATTCATATGCCTACCTGCTTCTATTGTTGTATAAAGGGTCATGTTAAATCTACATGTCCTTATAGAAGAAATGATCCTTATATCATCAGAAACACCAATCCTCTATGTTTAAGGAAACAGGTCAAACAAATCTAGGTTCCTAAAGGTACTAGACCACCAAACATGATTGAACCTGAGTATGAACCAAAATATGTCATTTGGTCGACCCGGAAAGGTTGATGTTTGCTGTTTTGCAAGATATCACCAAGGTAAAGGAGCAAAAATGGATTTTAGATAGTGGTTGCTCAAGACACACGAGTGGAAAGAATTCTTTATTCTCAGATTTCAAGAAGCAATCATCTGGGACTATTACTCTTGGTGATAAAGGAAGGTGTGACATAATTGGCATTTATAAAATTTGCTATGATTCATCCAACTTTATTGATGATGTTTATTTAGTTGATGGTTTGAAATATAATCTGCTAAGTATTTCTCAAATTTGTGATAAAGGCAATAAAGTCATGTTTGATTCAGAAAAATGTGAAGTTCAAGATATAAAGACAGGAGAAGTATTGCTTACTGCTCCTAGGTGTAATAATGTTTATTCTTTGAGTACTAACCAAGTTGCAGGAACTAAACTAAAATGTCTAAAGGCCTTGACTGATGATCCAAGGCTTTGGCATAGAAGACTTGGGCACGTAAGCATGCACACCATGCAGAAGCTACTTACAAAAGATTTGGTACGTGGTTTGCCAAACCTAAACTTCAAGTTTGATGACCTATGTATAGCTTGTACACAAGGTAAACATACAAGAGGTTCATTCAAACCTAAGAAAGTTGTAAGTTCTTCTCGACCTATTGAACTTTTACATATGGATCTTTGTGGACCTATGCGTGTCAAATCTCCCGGAGGAAAACAATACATCCTTGTTATAGTAGACGATTTCTCTCGGTTTACATGGATATCCTTTTTACGAGAAAAATCTGAAGCCTTATTTGAGTTCTCAAAATTATGTAAGGAGTTACAAAGTTTGAAAAACCTACCAATCGTTTCTATAAGAAGCGATCATGGTAGAGAATTTGATCAACTAAAGTTCGATTTCTTTTGTGCAAAATATGGTATTTCTCATAACTTTTCAGCTCCTAGAACTCCTCAACAAAATGGAGTTGTGGAACGCAAGAACCGCACTTTTGAGAATATGTCTAGGACAATGCTTTTAGAAAATCATTTGCCAAAAAGTTTTTGGGCTGAAGCAGTAAACTCCACAAATTATATTTTAAATTGATGCTTAATTCGTCCTATTTTGAAAAAGACTCCTTATGAACTCTTTAAAGGAAGAAAACCAAACATTTCATACTTTAAACCTTTTGGATGTACTTGTTTTGTTCACAACAATGGAAAAGGCAATATCGGGAAATTTGATACACATAGTGATGAAGCTAAATTCATTGGACATGCTTCAAATAACAAAGCTTATCGAGTATATAAAAAATGTAACAAAGTTGTTGAAGAAAGCATTCATATTATTTTTGATGAAAGCAATGATGGTACTTTGAGTGAGAGTTTTGCAGATTTAAATCTAAATCAAAGAGAACATCACATTTCGGATGAAGAGGAAGATCCTAAAGGTCAAGACAAGAATATGCAAGAAAAGATTCAAGATACGAAAGAAAATCCTCAACACCTTGAAACACACCTTCAAGACCTTGAAACTGGAAATTGTGAAAACAGAACTCCACTTCAAGGGCTTGAAACCCAACTTTAAGGCCTTGAGATTGGAACAACAGGTAATGCACAAACGGTAACTGAATCAAGTCAGACATATTCAGCTCAACCTTCTGGATCTACATCATCTGTCAAAAGAAGAAAAGTTCAACACTCCTCGTATCATCCACAAGAAAATGTGATCTTAAATCCAAATGCTGGAGTTCAAACTCGATCCAAAGTGAATAATCTTTGTGCCTTCTCCGCTTTTGTATCACTTGTCGAGCCAAAGAACTACATTCAAGCTCTTCAAGAACCAGACTGGATCATTGCCATGCAAAATGAATTAAATGAATTTGAAAGGAACAAGGTATGGACTCTTACTTCAAGACCAAAGCATCAATCAATTATTGGCACGAAGTGGGTCTTTCGAAACAAATTGGATGAAAGTGACAAAGTCATACGAAACAAAGCACGACTTGTAGCACAAGGCTATAACCAAGAAGAAGGTATTGATTATGAGGAGACTTTTGCTCCTGTTTCCAGGTTAGAAGCCATACGTATGTTACTTACATTTGCATCCTTTATGAGCATAAAACCTTTTCAAATGGACGTAAAATGTGCTTTTCTAAATGACTTCTTAGAAGAAGAAGTCTGCGCTGCTCAACCTCCTGGTTTGGAAAATGATGAATTTCCGGATCATGTTTTTAAATTAGATATAGCTCTTTACGGTCTTAAGCAAGCTCCTCGAGCTTGGTATGAAAGATTATCTAAATATCTTCTTGAAAACAATTTCAAACGAGGTTTGATTGATGAAACATTGTTTATCAAAACTAGAGGCAACGACATTTTAGTAGTACAAATCTATGTTGATGATGTATTATTCGGTGCTACTAATGATTCCCTTTGCAAGGAATTTTCTGATATTATGTGCAGGGAATTTGAGATGAGCTTAATGGGAGAGTTAAATTTCATTCTTGGACTTCATGTTACACAAGCAAAGAAAGGAATTTTTCTCAATCAAAGCAAGTATACTAAAGACTTGCTTAAAAAGTACAAAATGGATCAATCTAAGGTTGCAAAGACTCCTATGAGTTCAACACTTTCGCTAGATCATGACAAGAATGGAAAAAGTGTAGTACAAAAGGAGTATCGAGGTATGATCGGTTCAGTGTTATATCTAACTGCTAGTCGTCCTGACATTATGTTTATTGTGTGCATGTGTGCAAGATTTCAAGCTGAACCTAAAGAGTGACACTTGATAGCTGTGAAAAGAATTTTTTGGTATCTCAATGGCACTAAGGATCTAGGGTTTGGTACCCACGTCAAAGCTCATTTCATCTTGTTGGCTATTCAGATGCAAACTTTGCAGGTTATAAGGTCGATAGAAAAAGTACTTCTAGATGTTGTCAATTCTTAGGGTCATCCCTAATTAGTTGGCACTCCAAAAAGCAAAATTTTGTTGCCCTATCCACAACTGAGGCTGAATACATAGCTGCTGGAGCCTGTTGTGCTCAAATTCTTTGGATTTCTTAACAACTTCGTGACCTTGGCTTTGACTTTAGAGGTATTCCTTAAAATGTGATAATACTAGTGCTATTTCTATAACCAAAAATCCTGTGCAACATTCAAGGACTAAACATATTGATGTGGGGCATCACTTCATACGTGATCATGTTGAGAAAGGTGATATTTCGATTTCTTTTATCTCAACTTACTTGCAGCTTGCAAATATCTTTACCAAGCCTCTTCCTGAGGAACAATTTAATTTTATTAGATTGGAACTTGGTATGTTGAACAAGGAAGCATTAACTTAGAGGGAGTAAACGAGTTTTAATCATACTACGTATGCAAGCCCAATTGATGATTCCAAAGGCCTTGAAATCAAATTCAAGGGACCATGAAACATTGTAAAGGGTAAATTGACTTTACGGATCTTTTAAGAGTTAATATTTGTTAGATATTTCAACTCTTAAATTTTTTTTTTAAATCCTTTACTTGAGACAGTTTTAATTTTGGTTTTAAAAAGCTTGATTCTTTCAAAAATTTTGTCATATCCATGATAAAAAGGACTTAATTTCTAAGCTTTTTATTCTTTCACAAAGAAACTCTACTTCAAAATTCTTTGATTTCTCTTTCAAACTTTCCTCATGGCACCCCGAAGAGAGAGATCTGCTCATCCATCTTCAAACAAGAAAGTTGTTCAGAATTCTTCAATCGAGAGAGAAGAAAAACCTTTTGAAGATCGAGATACATCTCAGATTACTAGGCTTCCCTCATCATGGTTTATTAATTTTCAAGCTTCTGGATCTTGGCTTGATGGCTTTCACAATCGACCACTCTGTATGTGTGATTTGGTGGATACTAACTTTCTCGATACTCTCAAGATACCCTGTATAGACAAGCTGAAGAGTTCGATTATCTGGAAGGTTTTAAACCCTGGAGATTTTGCTTTTTCACGGCTCACGAGACTATTCTATGTTAATCTCACCACAAAAAAGGACAAAGGGGGTATTACTCTTGAATCTTCAGTCAAAGGTACTCCAATTTCACTCACTTCTTCTATTCTCAGTGAAATTTTAGAAATTCCTACATATGTAGTGTTCAATTATCCTTCAAAGTCAAATAGTGTTCGTATTGCTAAATAGAATTTTCTGATTCCCAATTCAAACTCACGTCAACTCACTCATACTTCTCTGACATTAGAGGCTAAAATAGTATTCACCATACTAGTTCGATGTGTTATTCCCCGTGCAAACTCAAGAGAGCTGCTGACTGATCAATCTCTGGAATTAATTCATTTACTTATGTCTGATGTGGCTATAGATGGGCCTAATCTTATTCTCAATCATATTCTGCATTCTGTTCACTCTAAGAGATCTATTCCTTTGCCCTATGGAAATTTGCTCCCTAAGTTCTTTGATTATTACATAATTGATACATCTTCTGAGGAAAGACAGTCCATTAACAGCAAAATTGATGAGAACTGCTTAGAACGTCTAGGGATTGAGAAAACTCTTGCAGGAACATGAAATTTGAAAGGAAAAGGAGTTACTCAGAATCCTAATGAAGAAGTTAAATTTTCTCTTACTCCAGAAATAAGGTTAGAGGGTTGTGAAAATGAAATTGATCGTCTCAATCGTGAATTATCTGATTTTAAGTTTGATGCCAAAAGGAGAATGAACTCAAATTTCGAGTTACTGGCTACCATCAATGCTAAAGTCAATGAGATGTATTCGATGAATGCTCTTACACTAACTACAATGGGAAGAATTTTGCCCATACCTGAAGATGTAGCTCAACATACTCAAGAGCAGGTTGAGAATATGTTGTTGAATTGTAAAAGGCGTGTCTAGAATAAATCAATTCTGTACCGAACTCATGAAGAGCCAATGTTCTTGCCCAAAATTGAGTATGAAGTTATTAAACAGAGAAGAGCTAAAGAAAAGAGAGGACGTTTGGCAGCTGAAATGGATGATTGGCGTTATAAGAAAACTTCATCCAGTGGAAAGAGGAAGTTTTATGAGGAATTTTAAAGCTGACTGATATTTTTTCTCTATGGGTTAACTGTTTCCCTCATTGAAAATACATTTATGTTTGGGTTTGTAATCGTTTTTAAGACTTCCTGGTTTGACTGCTTTTTCTCCCGTGTTGAAAGACAAAGGGGGAGAAATATGATCCGACATTTCCGATATACTGCATTCTGCATTTTTAGTTTTGAGATTGTTATATGCATTGCTAAACTAATAAATGCAGGTACGAAACATTGTGTTGTCTTCCATCAAGGGGGAGATTGAATACTCCACCTTGATTGAAATGTTTTACACGTGTTGATGATGGAAGACTTCACACAATTATAGTAGTTGGATCTCTAACAATGTACTTGATTATATTTCTAGATGTTTGGTTTGAATTCAGTTCAGGTTGTATATCTACATGTCAAGGGCCTTGAAGTTGGATTCAAGAACAAGTTCAAAAAGACGAAGATCAAGGGCCTTGGAATCTAAAATGCACGAAACAAGGATTCAAATAAATTGAAGATCTTCGTTGAAGATTCTGTAACAAGAAGATCTTATCAACCAAAGACTTTGTCAACCGAAGGAAGATCTCAACCGAAGGATAGAGAATCATTTCGAGAAGATTCTCTAAACAACAAAAACGGCAGAAATATCTTCTCTCTCTTATCCAACAAAAGACGAGAAGATCAAGGAGTAAAAGACTCCACGTGTTCGCAGGGATCGAAGACGTGCAACGTCTACCTTACGATCTTCATGGAAAAGAAGGTTGATCTTCAAACGGTCATCTCTACAACGGCTAGAAGATCTTTCCATAGAAGATATAAATGAAGATGATGGTCGAAGAAGAAGATACACAAGCCTACACCGGAAAAACATCTTTGCATCCTTAAGCAACCTAATCATCTTCATTCGTTGTTTTTCTTTCTCACAATTACGGAAAAGTTTTATCCCCTTAGAGAGAGAGAAAACACAAGAGCTCCATTGGTAGATCTAAAAAGTGTTATACTAGAGTGTGTTACTCTGCAAAGTAACTAGGCTATTATAGCTAGGTTAAGAGTTGGAGCTAGATCGTAGCATTGGCTACAAGTGAGAGAAGAAGGGCATTTCTTCTAGTTTGTATCTAGGACTCTTTGAAGCTGATAATAGATAGTTAGATCTTATGGATATACCCTGGGACGGAGAGTAGGCTATTTAGAGCCGAACTTCGTAAACATATCCTCGTGTCAATCTTTTCAATTCCGCACCATATAAGTTTTACTGTGACTAACTTTGTTTTGCACGAGCAAGAAGTCAAGGCTCTTGAAATTGAGTTTCAACGCCCTTGAAATCTAAGTTTCACTAGTAACACAGATTGACATCAGTGCCCTTGAAAGGAGTTTCAAGGCCTTGACATTTGGTTTGCGAAAAGTTCACATACTCTATTCAACCCCCCCTCTAGAGTTTTATCTATATTATTTATATCGCCTAACGGTTCTTCACTGAGGTATCCAACCAGGAAATCAAAACCATCCTTGAAAAGACGGTTTCTCCCGGAAGGAGGGATTAGAGTTTAATGCTAAACGACGCTTTATGGGCATACCGGATGGCATATAAGACTCCTATAAGGATGTCTCCATTCCGGCTTGTGTTCGGAAAAGCTTGCCACCTCCTGGTGGAGCTTGAGCACAAGGCATAATGGGTGGTAAAGAAGTGCAACATGAATGTAGAGGAGGTAGGAGAGTTCCGAAAACTCCAATTGCAAGAGCTGGAGGAATTGAGACTAGATGCGTATGACCATTCCACTGCATACAAAGAAAAGACAAAGCATGGCATGACCGAAACATCCTCCGGAAATACTTCTAAGTATGCAACAAAGTCCTCTTTCAATCACGGTTGAAGCTTTTTGCAGGTAAGCTGCGTTAAAGGTGGACAGGTCCGTACGTGGTAGTTGAAGTGTACCCTCATGGCGCTGTGGATATGTATGATCCACAAACCCACAAGGTTTATAAAGTTAACGGTCAAAGGCTCAAGCCTTACCTTGAATGAGTGAAGAACGACACCATTGATGAAATGGTGTTGGAGGAGGATCGAGCCAACGACGTAAAACAAAGGCACTACTCGGGAGGTAACCCGAAGGAAGAAGAAGAGGAGTTTCTGTCAAGAAAACTGCCACTGCGGCTCATTGTCACCGGCCCCGGCGTTGGGCCTGCGTTTTCAACAACCTTGTCACCGCCCCCGCGGTGACATCCCTACCCCCTGTTGCGGCCACTCTTGACATGCATCCCCAGCACCGTCCCCGGCGCTGGGCCTGCATCCCCCTCTTCCTTGTCACCGCTCCCGCGGTGACAAATGCCCGCCCCTACGGTTTTACCCAAAAAAGAAAAAAATAGAAAATCCTAAAATACCCTACACCGACCCAACCAACACCTCTCTTCCCTCACCCACCAGTCACTTCTCTCTCCCGACCTCTCACTCTGCACACCCTCATGCCCCTGCGCCCTAATCTCTCCCTCACAAACCACCCTCGCTCACGCCCCTGCGCCTTCTCACTGACGCCACCGCCACGACCTCCAACACCCCTGCGCCACCTTCTCCCCGCTGACAACCATCCACACTCTCAATCTCACATACTCACCTCCACTACACAACCTCCCACAAAAGCACTCTTTCCTCCACTCTCCACCACCTCCGGCGACAGCTCCACGGCCCTCGGATTTGTCAACAAAATCGCCTCCTCCTGTTCTCCCGTCCTTGCGCCCGCAAGGATCCGTCCCTGCGCCTCACCGTACCTGCCCATCCCACAGCCGCCTCTGCAGAAATAACAACAGAGGGTTCGTCTCTTTCTCTAATTTCTGAACTTTCTAATTGTTTGCTTAATTACTTAGAAGGAATGGAACCACAGAGGAAGTATAAGATGTCTGAGGTTGAAAAGACTCGTTACGGGATTGTGCAAGATCGAGTTCTGTATGCAACTCGGTTTTTGCATATTCCTACATTGGAAAAGCTAGGCATGTTGAAGAGCATGCAATCATTCCTCACCATCGCTGGGCTCGGAGACTTTCTAAAGAAGAGTGCTCCAACGTATCCTGAGCTCAGCCGACAATTCATTGCTACCTTCACCATGGAGAAGGAAGATCACGTGTGTGTTGGACATTCCTTCAAGTTCAACAAGAAAAAGTACACACTTGACTACTTCCAGCTGCAAGAGGCTTTCGGGGTGACTCTCAACCCCTCCGAGAACTGGTGGGAGCCCATTCCGACCCCCGACTTACGTGAGTTTTTGCAGGCCGTCACAAGATCCGAGTTTCATACTGGGGGTGAGTATTCCAACAAACTCACTCACCCCTGCTTGAGACTCCTCTCGAAGATCATCATGAGTGTCTTTTGTGGACACAAGGAGGAGAACAAGGTCGCTCTTAAGGACCTCCCTTTGCTATATGCCTGCCTCCCGATGAGCGAGAAGCTGCCGGTTTGGCCCTACCTCTTCCTTACCGCTTTGAACCGGATTAGGAAGAACGAGCCACGAGATATTGTGGGCGGCGGAGTGATCTTCTTGATCACCGAACAGGTGATGGACCTTTCAGAGCTTGAGGATGGGATGGCGGTCCCATTCTACACGGAAGGTATGCTTCGGAAGTGCAAGTTCCTCAAGAGGGACGGGGAGAACCTATTTTGGCTTTCATTTGTAGATGGGAGCCATATCACCTACCTTCCCTGGCCACTTCCCTTTAGAGATGAGCTATCCGAGTTGTACATCCCGGCGGATCCATTTGTGCCGAGGCGGCCTCAGGTGGCCATAGTTGAGAGACATGTTGCGAGCTCTAGCCGGGCTCATTTTGAGGACCACATGCCCATACCGGATGATGAGGAGATGCCCACTACAACACCAGATGATGGTCCCGCACTTGAGAGCCTTCAGGCTCAGATGGTTGCCTTGACCACTCAACATCAAGCTTGGATGACCGAGTACCAACGGACCATGCTGGAGCAGCAACAGGCTTGGCAGTCCAGCTTTGCCTTCTCTATGACCACCCACTTTGACCGGCGCCAAGACGCTTGGCAGGCGGCCCAACAACAGCAACTCGAGGCTCAGTAGTTGGCTTGGTAATCCAACTTTGAGACCACCATTGGAGGCCGGATTACCGCCCAGCAGGACCGTCTTGACGACATCTACCGCCTGCAGGAGCACTTCTTCACCCACTTCCCCTATCCCCTGGAGGAGGGTCCGTATCGTCCAGCCTTACCATCCCACTAGTGGGTATCGTTTTTTTCCCTTCTCCACATTTATCTTTGCTTTTATTTTCCACTTTGAGGGCAAAGTGTGCTTCAAGTATGGGGGAGGGAATATCATTTGTATGTATAGTTCATTTGATTTGTTTTGAGATGTGTTTGCTTTGAATATTCATGATTTGTAATTCAGTTTTGAATTCATTTCTAAAAAAAAAAGCTAAAGAAAATGAAAAAAAAGGCATGAAAATCCTTGGATAAACTGAAAACCCAAAAGGGCGGTTTAGGCAAAAAGAAGGTAGTCCGACCAAAATTAGGTTGGTGGAAAAATGGACTTGAGGGATGTGAGGATAAAGTGAGATCATCAACAAAAGAAGAAGAGTGGCAAGGTGAAAACCCGAAAGGGCACCTCGGCAACATGAGCGACACCGAGTGTAGGTTTCCCTTCCGACGTTTGGCGACATAAGAAGGGGAGTCATAAGAAGGTTGTCCGGGTAGGTCACTCTTGGAGCAATAAGGATGGTAGTTTTCTCACTTTCTTCTCATATTTTCTTTCTTTTTCCTTCTTTCTTTCTTGGTTTTTCTTTTGTTTTCATTATCTATGCCTCTTACCCATGTTTCCTGAGGCCTTTGAGTTTGAACTACTGTACTTTGATTGACTCGGGACGAGTAAAAGTTCTAAGTATGGGGGAGTTTGATAGGTGATGGAATCAATATCATTTAGGTTAATTTTTAGAGTCTTTTTTTGTTTAGAGTCGGTTTATGCTACTAACTTCTTAATCCAGAAGAAGAAATCTAAAAGTTAAAAGAGAAGTTAGAAGCACTTGGGAGTTGCAGACCATTCACGAAGACAAGCTTCTGGTGCCTCACCGCCCCTGCGGAGCAATGTCACTGCCCCTGCGGGTGACACTGCACTCCGGAACGCAGCCTGCGCCTTCGCCAGTGGCCGGAACGAAGATTGTCATCGCCCCTGCGCCCCTCCTGGGCGCCTCTGCGGTGACTTGCCTTGAACAAGCGAAGCCGACACCACTGCGCGTCTGCCTGCGGACCACCCTGCGGAGCTGTGAAGCCAAAGAGCTAGTGTCAGCGCCCTTGCGGTGACATTGGGCCGCCCCTGCGGCTCGACATCAGAAGCGACAGAAAGATGAAGAGTCAGACATTTGAAGAACATTAAAGATCCGCCCCAGCAGAGATGCCAAGCCGCCCGTGTGGCCATGAAGAACCCCAAATGTTTTCGCCTAAACCACCCCTGCGGCTCAGAAGGCCGCCCCTACGGTTGAGCGACAAAGACTTTTCTCCGGCTGTTTGCACCACCTTTATGGCATTAAAGGTGGTTGTTTAGGCCGTGCATTTACTCCCATGTAGTGCCATTTGTATTATAAATAGACCCACGGCTGATTGCTAGAATCATCCATCATTTTCCCATTTTATTCTCTCTTTTCTCTTGCTTCCTTTGTGTAATTAGTTTCTAATTTCCTTGCTACATTGAGTTGTTTTGAAGTTGCATTGCTCTTTGGTTGTAAGTCCTTTTTAATATAAGTTTTATTCAGTTTATGTTTTGTATTCCTTGAGCATCAGTTATCTAATTGCATGTTTCTTTTCACTTAAGAATGATCACCTTAGTGTCTAAATTCATGAAAAGAACTAGGATTAATAGATTCCGGGTTCGGGTCTTTAATCTAGTAAAATCCTTTAGGTAAAAACTGGTTGTGATTTCTTAAGGGAAAGGAATACAAATATAAAGAAAAGTTTAATGGTTTTAGTCTTTTCTTTATATCTCTTTGCTTTGTTTGAAAGCTAACTTGTGACTTGTTCTTGTAGGTTTACGGAACATTAACTTGTTAAGTTGTGTTAATGCCGGTTGGCTCAACAAATACATTTGATCAAGGCGAGAACATGCTAATAAACTTATAAAAGGAACCAACAAAAGTAGCATCGCATGCTAATAGTCAACCTAGTGTAGTTCATTTGTCATCATCTTATTCACCTCTTTACTTGCTTGCTTACTCTTTTGTTTTGTTACATTTCAGTCCAACCCCCCCCCCTTTACTTAATTACATAATCAATAATTGAATCTAATATAAACATTAACCAAACTCTCTTGGGTTTGACCCTTACTTAACCACTATACTCGCTTTAGTGTTAAGTTAGGAAATTACTTTGATAAGATAAAAACGACCTAAGGAAATACTCTTGCCAGACGCAGCGCATTGAGGAGAGCCAACCCTATCAGCGTCAGATGGCGATGCTGCAGTTCCAACAACAGATGGGTTATCCATTCGATCCGTCGCAGTATCCTTACATTCCACCTCCTCCACCGGCAGATGATTGAGCGTATTATGGAGCTTGTTCTTATTTCTTTTTGCTGATCTGCTTAAATTCAATACGTACTTTGTCTAACTTCTATTTGACCCATTGGGACAATGTGTCCTAAGTATGGGGTATTTTTGTTTGGCTTGCTTCGGATGTGTAATAACTCTTACTTGACCTTGGTTATGGTCTTATTTGGTTTGCATGTGCGTATATGGCTATTTACATGCATTGCATACAAGTTTTTGTTTGAGAAAAACATTGAAAACCGATTTGAAAATTTTTTTTCCCTCGAGCGAGACGTTTTTGGCCACACGAGGTCGTGATAACTGAGATTCATCTTGGTTGAACACCTCGGGTGCTATCAAATCACATCGACTGAAATACTTTTGAAACTGAAGAAATTTTCGAAACGTTTTGTGCTTCTATTCCAGATATGACCTCGATGATGATTTTTGTTTGCATATTAGCTTTGAAGTCTTTATATGTTCGAAGTGTTTTATGATATGCTTAAGTTGCTAAATATTTTGTTTGAAATTCTAACATGATTAATATTTTGTTTTTATCAAAATCATGTTGAGTTTGAAGGTTGACACCACTTTATGAATTCTTTCACATTCTTCATCATTAAGGCACCTCACTTCTCGTCTTCTGTTACTTGATCATGCTTTAGCCCCTCATATACATAGTTGCCTCCCTTTAACTATCCGGGAATTTGGATGTAGTCGATGAAAAGCGTTTAAAGTAAAGTTGAGATTGTTGTTGAAAGTGTTAGGAAAAAAATAGGTTTGGGGACGTTGATCTTGATGATGAGTAACTCGACACCATTCACATAGCCTTGTTTTTGTGTCTTGTCAAAGTTGGATTGATCGATAGTCCTAACGCGTCATGGTATGTGCATCAAGGGTTTGAGGCATCTCGAGAAATTGAGAATCGCTGATTTCCTAGGCTTCGGTTATTGTGCACCTCTATCCATGTTCTCAAAAATAAAGTAAAAAAGTGAAAATAAGCAAAGCTTATTGGTGGAAGATGTTTGTGATTCAAAGAAGTGTAGTAAAGATGCTATTCCCGGATTGCAGCACCAAATTACCCGATATACATCCCCCCTAGCACGTTTCTTGACCTCTTTTGAAAGCCCTTCAAACCTTGAGTATGCTAATTGACTTTGTGGTTTAAGCTGGATTATACATAATTGATTTCGATAAATATGATTTATTATACATTCTATGATTTCATGCAAAGATGATCAACTTTCTTATATTTATAAAATGTTTTGACCATGTGTTGTTTTTGTTTGCTATGAAACATTCTCTTAGGGTGGTCTATGAATGGAGCACACCACCAAAAGGTTTTGTAAAATGTTTTTCATTGATCTTTTTGATTACTTATAATCTATTCTTTCTTGTATCTAAGATTTGAATCTTTCTTTTGGACAAGAAAGGGACAAGTATGGGCTATTTTGATCAAATGCATTCTAGTCTATATTTTGGGATTGGTTTGGACGTTTTATCTTCATAAATCTACATGCATGGATGTATATTCTTGATGATTATGTCGTTTTGTTTACATTTGCAAGAATCGAGGTCTACATCTAGTTTTGTTGTGATTGTAGGGAATATGGCATATTTTGGAGCAATATGGAGCCAAAGGATTTAAGGAGTCATTGGAGCTACATTTTGGAGCATTGAGGAGCTACAAGGAAAGGATAGAAACCATGGAAGTTGGATAGAAATTTGATATTGGACCAGTTTTGAGAGATTTGCACGTAGCTGAAAATCATCTCGGTTGGCTACAAGATCACCTCGACCGAGATGATTCACTAGGCCTAGATCGAGACGTACGGTCCATAGCCCATGAGATCTTTTACTTTTGGCAAGTGATTTTCCTATAAGATTGAAGATATTTTCTGGATGGAAGGATGGCTGGTTAGCTGATTGTTTGGGAGATTGAAGATATTCCAAGGAAGAAGGAAGTTGGCTTTGAAGTGAAAGTTGAAGGCTTTGAAGGAAGTTGTAATGTTTTCTTAGGAACCTTGATTGTTGTCCTTTGGTTTGTTATCGAGGAATACAATTTACTTATTGTTTGGCTTGATTGATTGTTTGTTTGAGTTGATTATTGAGACCTTTGTGTTAAGGTTTTCTTATTGGTTTATTGATTCTTTCTTCTTATATTTGATTTTTTCTATCATGATGATTGTTGGCTAATTTCTCTTGCGATTCTAGGGTGATTGGCTGAAAGTTATGGGAAAGACAATGAAATAAGGATCCTTTACCTTTGTGGACCCTGAAAGCTCGAGCCAAAACCTTAACTGAACCTCACCTCGGTCGGTTCATAGAACATGTCAACCGAGATCGAAATGAACAAAACGAGGCGTGAACCAGATATGATCCAAACTTTAGTTTAGGTTATAGTTTGCCAAATCATATCCTTGTTGCACCTTTCCTGGTTCATACGCAAGCCTAGGATGAGACTTACCCGATGATCCCTTTGGTTGTATATTAATGTTGATGAGTGTTAGGTAATAAAGGCTTATCCTTTATTAGGGTTATAGTGTGCCTTCACCCTACCTTTGTGAGTTAGCCTGAGACTTACCAGGTAAAGGTTATTCTATCCCCTTGGGTGGTGTCTTGGTTTGAGATTATAGTTCCTTTCCTTAGTTCCTTGAGACTTACCCGATGAGAGGATCTTTAGTTTGAGTAGTGAGACTTACCCGGTGATATATTCCCACCTTAGAAATACCTTCCCTTGCAATCCTCAGTTTTGTGCACGTTATCCTTAGAAAGCTTGAGTCGGAACCACAACTAGATGCTTTGATCTCTAGAATTTGCATTCCCTCATTTGATTTATACATCATCTTGTTTTTGTTGCTTTGCTTTTGATTGATAACCTGATATTTACCGTGCTTGATTTCACCATAGTCCTTGTGTTCGACCCTGGAGTATTTGCTGCTATTACAATTGATATGTCCTCTGCGGGCTCGAATATTGTTTCAGGCTTATATTTTAGGTTATAAATTTAAAGTTATTTCGTTCACTATTTCACACACGTCTGAGAGCAAACACTTGCCGACTAATTAGGAAAGATGGCTAATAAATCCGGGGGAGATGTGTATGCCCGAGGTCTTGTGACGCATGTGGCTAATGCCTTGAGCCTCGACTACTTTGCATGTACTCTAGTTGCGAAAGCGCAGCCTTTAGGTTTTCAGTGTCTTATTTCTAGAGGGGTCGTAGTCCCTAGAGGGCGAGGCCCCCTCATGTAGTCATGCCATGACTTATGGTTCCGAGGGACATAGTTTCGAAGAGCGCATACACCATTATAAACCGTCACTATTGAAGAGGGGTTTTTGAGTATTTAAGTGATGAGGATGAGGTTGCTGATGACATGAATTATATGCCATTACAATCATGCATATTGTTGAGGTTTTACCTCAATTTCCCTTACATACGGAGACATTTGTGTACCTTTAAGGTTTATTTCATTCATACTTCGGAAATAGAGGTCTACACGAGTTTTGGTTGAATTATAGGTGAATTCAAAGCAGTTGGAAGCAAAAGTGGGGCAAAGAGTATATAATGTCAATAAGGAAGCTTAAGGAACCTTGGAGGAGTCATGAAGAGCAAAGAAAGTGCATAAAAGGATCACAAAATGAAGGCAGGAAACAAGTCAAGAGACGAGCACTTTCTGTTGACAAAAATCGGGTGGTTCAGGCTAAAAATCAGACGATTTTCCAGTGCAAAAATCAGACAGTTTCAATTGCCTTTAATCGAGAGATTTTCTTCATTATTTGTCTAAAAAAATATTACGATCAAAAGCCCATCACTTGTGGGCTTGAGAAGTGATATGCCAAGTAACCCATTAGTAAGAAAGTATACATTGGAACCCTAGCAACGAAAATCGGGGATTCGCAGCGTGGAAGACTTACAGGATTTTGCGGAATTGAAGGTTCTTGGAAAGAGGATTGAAGGAAAGAAACAAGAAGTCAAGATTCAAGGAAGTTTGTGAGATCTTTTGTTTCCTTTTTGATTCTTGTGATTTGTGAACACATTGTTGAGTGCTTTGAGAGATTCTTTGAAAGATTTTAAGGTTTGATTAAAAATTTGTAGATTCTTTGGTTTTTATGCAAAATTTGAATTTTATTTGGTTTTCTTCATTCAATCTTGATTTTGATTTGAATATGAAAATGGTTGGCTAAAACCCTTGTGATTCCGGGGAGAATAAGAGATGATTGATGCTTAGATGATGATAGACTGAACTCATTTAACCATTTGGACCCTGAGAGTTGAGATTTAACTTGCGACACGAGAAAATCGACCTGTTCTTGAGTAAATCGACCGATTTTATCAACAACAACCCGATTTTTCCTTCTGACGTTAATACTACCCTTGCCTAACCTTTCTAACCCATATCCAAGTGTAAGAGGAGACTTCATCAATGATTCTACACTTGGTAGCCAAAGTTTACAAGATTCGGGTAATAAAGAGACTCAACATCATCTATTAAGGTTTGAGTGTGCTTTCCATCTTTACCTTTGAGAGTAATATCCTTGGGTTTGGGTGGTTAGTTTCAGTGTTAATCCTACCCTTAGATCCTTTCTATATTTTAGCCTCAACAACCTTTATAGAGAGAGCCTTTGGGTGAGACATATGGGTTTTGGAACTACACCGTACAATACCTTCTTTCGAAACACATAACCTTGGCGACGCCAACTTTGTCCTTTGATCTTTAGAAGTTTCTTGAATTGAAAGTCAGTTGGATACTTGAATCCTTTGAATCATTTGTCTCCTTATTAATTACAAAAGCTTTTATATCTTGCCAGATAATTTGAAATCGATTTTATTCTCACAAATCCCTTAGTTCGACTCTTGAATTTCTTGTCTTACTACAGCTGATCCGTACACTGCGGGTTCGCTTTTGCATAAGTTCTAGATATAAATTTAAGACTTTAACGCACACACTTTTGAGCGAAGAAGTTTTTGGGCGCCGTTGCCGGGGATTTTGTCTAGACCAAATTCGGTTTTCGATTGTCTAGGTTGGGAGCTTTTGCTCTTGTGATTTGATCTATCTACTTGAGTGTTTCTTGCAGAATCTTGGGTATATGTGAAGGTCTAGATCTATCAAATACCTCGTTCCTTTTGATCCCGAGTTAGAGAAAACTTTGAAGAGGAAGCTAAGAGAGAAAAATATGGATGAAAATAATTAGAGGAGAATCCAAGAGGAGTTGGATGAAACTCGAGCTCAACTTAAATTGAGTGAGAAGGCTCGTTTGGAAGAACAAGAGCGTAATCAATTTTAGATAGACGAGCTTAAGGCGATGATTCTAGACATGAAATTGGAGAGAAATGACGCTAAGAAGAAGAAGAAGGCTAGCGCATCTAGAGCTGAATCATCCGATGATGATGACATGCCGGACTTGGAGGAGATACCACCGGTAAATTCTCGAGCCTATGTTGATCCTCGCCCTCGTGCTAGAGAGGCGAGAGCTGCTAATGTCGTGGCTGAACCACACACCCTTGGGAAACGAATGAACCCAATTCAACAACCACGCCGTCTAGGTGTGAATCTTGGAGAGGAAGAAGATCATGACTTTGGGATGCATCCACAAGTCATCACTATGATCCGCCAAAATCAGTTTGGTGGAATCTGAATCTCCGCATCAACAGTTGCAAAATCTTGAGATTCTCATGGAAATTTTGAAACGTCAAAGGGTTAACAACAACAACTACAAGTTGAGACCGTTCTTCTTTTCTTTGAAGGACAAAGCCTTAGCTGTGTATCAAGATCTCCCGGCTGCAAAACTCAATACATGGGAGGACTTGACTTCGGAATTCCTCACTAAGTTCTTTCCGCCATCCAAAACGGAGGAATTGAGAGGTAAGATAAATGCTTTTTCTATGAAACCTAACGAAAGTTTGTTTAAATCTTGGGAAAGGTTTCAAGATCTTCTATTGGATTGCCCACACCATGGCATTTCAAAGCTGGAATTGTTTGAGATCTACTACAAGGGATTGGATGTGGAGACACAATTCAAACTTCAATCTATTTCTTGTGGTACATTCATCGATATGAGAGAAGATGATGCTTGGGACTTCATTGAGAAGCAAGCCCAAGTAATTGAGAAGTGTTCCCATAGGAAAATTGATGGTGGGAATCGGTATTCGGGAGATCCAGGAGCAAAGTTAACTCAAGATGCTCAAACTCAAATATTTTCCCTGTACAATGAGATTAAGGAGTTGAAGGAAGTCATAAAATCTAGCCTTCAAAGAACGAAGGAGCAAGATGTGGTTACCTAGGAAGGGACAATAACCAAGGCAATAGGAACAACTACCGGAACAATAACTCAAACAACAACAAATACAGGAACTCCAACAACAACAATTGGAGATCCAACCAAAAAAACCCCGGTAATCCCTATTCACATGCTGAAAATACACTAACATCTCCATCTTCTTCTACTCCTTTGAAAAGCCAGGGTCAAACATCGAATGGCTCGAGCAAGCCGGAGAAGGACACGTTCGATGTTATGATGGAGAACATCTTGGGGAAGCTCCAAGGAATGGAGAGTCACATTACTTCAATTGATAAAGCACAAAAAGCTTTAGAGAATCAAGTATTCAGCAAGGCCGGAGAAGTTCCTAGAGATCAAGGGAAGCTTCCCGAAAAGACGGAGGACAACCCAAAGGGGCAAGTAATGGCGATTACTACAAGAAGTGGTGTAACAACCACCGATCCACAACCCAAACTAGTTGAAGCCCCGGCTGAAAAAGAAAAGGGAAAGGAAAAAGAGAAGGAAGATCTCTATGTTCCTCTTCCCGCTTGCAAACCACCTTTACCTTTTCCCCAATCTAGAGCAAGAGCGCGTCTAGACAAACACTTCGGTAAGTTTATTGATCTAATGAGCAAGCTGCAAATTAATATACCTTTTATGGATGTAGTGTTACATATGCCAGCTTATGGGAAGTTCCTAAAGGGGATCCTCTCTAACAAGAGGAAACTAGAAGATATGGTGAAGTTATGATGAGTACGGAGTCATCCGAACTATCAAGACTATGACGAAGAGCATGCCACCCAAGCTACGTGATCCAAGATCATGTTGCATACCCATCACCTAAGGGGGAAGTCTCATATGATGCACTTTGTGACCTTGGGGCAAGCGTAAGCATCATACCAGTTGCTTTGTGCAAAGCAGTTGGTCTAGGAGAGCCTAGACCGGTGAAGATGACACTCTACATGGTTGATCGTTCCATAACTAGACCTGGTGGAATCATAGAGGACATTCCCGTGAAACTTGGTAAGTTATACATTCCTATCGATTTTGTCGTTCTTGACATTTCTGCAGATTATCCAATTCCCATCATACTTGGGAAACCATTCCTTGCAACCTCCGGTTGTATGGTTGATTGCAAGAATGGGTAGCTATAATTCAATATAGGGGAAGAGAAAGTGGAATTTGTACTCTCCTCCTTGATGAAAGAGCCAACTTTGAGAGAACATGTTTTTAAAATCTTTGATGAAGAAGAGTATAGAGAAGTGGTGAGTTCGATCTTGATCAATGATCCACTTCAAAAGGTTCTTAGCATGAGTATCATTGAAGAAGAAGTGGAACATGATTGTAATGATGAGATTCGAGCATTGGAAGATGCAGAGGAAGAGCCGGAAGCAAGATTTAAAGAGCTGAAAAGAGCTCCAGAAGAAGCTGAAAAAATCGACCTACACAAAGAAAATCGACCAATTTCTGATAATGCAAGTCGATTTTTGACAATAGAAAGAAAAATCGGACTAGAGATCGACCGATTTACGTCAGGGGAGGTCGATTTTTCGGCAATTTATCCGAATTCTACAAACTCAACTGCAATTGTTCTTAACTGTAGTAGCACACTTCCTCCACCTTCAGAGGCTTCTCCAATGACACTCCATGATCAAGAATCATCAACCAAAGAACCACCCTCATTGGAGTTGAAATCACTCCCTAGACATCTAATATATGCATTCCTTGGGCCTAACTCAACATATCCTATTATAGTTAGTGCAAATTTGAGTGATGATGAACTTGAGAAGCTTATGAATGTTCTGAAACAACATAGGAAAGCCGTAGGCTATACCATCAATTATTTAGTAGGTATTAAACCTTCTCTTTGTAGCATATGATCTTAATGGAAGAGGATTACAAACCTTCACGTCAACCTCAACAACGGTTAAACCGATCATGAAAGAGGTCGTGAAGAAAGAAATCCTTAAGTTACTTGATTCAGGTATCATCTTCCCTATTTCTGATAGCAAGTGGGTGAGCCCCGTACAAGTCGTTCCAAAGAAGGGAGGCATAACCGTTGTTGCTAACAAGAACAACGAACTTATTCCTACAAGGACAATTACAAGATGGAGAATGTACATCGACTACCATAAACTGAATGTTACCACAAGGAAGGACCATTTCCATCTCCTTTTCATTGATGAAATGTTGGAAAGGTTAGGCCAAGACTCTTACTTTTGTTATCTAGATGGATATAGTAGTTTCTTTCAGATTCCCATTCATCCGGACGATCAAGAGAAGACAACTTTCACGTGCCCTTGGGGTACGTTCGCCTACAGAAGGATGTCATTCGGTCTATGCAACGCTTCAGCCACCTTCCAAAGGTGTATGATGGAAATCTTTTCAGAATATGTAGAGAATATCATGGAAGTATTCATGGACAACTTTTCGGTATATGGTTCTACCTTTGATAACTATCTCTCTAACCTTTCTTGTGTTCTTAAGAGATTCGAAGACACTAACCTACTTTTAAATTGGGAAAAGTGTCACTTGGTCACCGAATGAATTGTGTTAGGACATTTGATTTTGAATAGAGGAATTGAAGTTGATAGAGCTAAGATTGAAACCTTAGAGAAGCTACCTCCTCCATCTTCGGTGGAAGGAGTTAGAAGCTGTTTGGGACATGCAAGTTTCTATAGGAGGTTGATAAAGGATTTTTCTAATATTTCAAAACCTTTGACTAATCTTTTGATGAAGGACATAACTTTGGAGTTTTTGAAAGAACGTTTAGATGCTTTTTACAGGATCAAGGAAGCTTTGATTTCAGCCCCTATCATCCAACCACCCAATTGGACACTTCCATTCGAGATCATGTGTGACGCTAGTGGTGTAGCCATAAGAGCTGTACTTGGACAGAAGAAAGATGGTCGTACTCATTCCATTTACTATGCTAGCAAGACGCTAGACGAAGCTCAACTGAATTACGCTACCACGGAGAAAGAGATCCTTGTTGTTGTTTATGCATTTGAAAATTTTCGTTCCTATCTTGTAGGTGCAAAAGTGATAGTCTACACGGATCATTCATCAATCCGTTACCTATTCACAAAGAAGGATGCAAAGCCCAGGCTCCTAAGATGGATCTTGCTCCTACAAGAATTCGGTCTAGAGATCCATGACAAGAAGGGCTCGGAGAACTCAGTCGCCGATCACCTTAGCGGTCTCCCACACCTCACTGACGAGACGGATGAGCTCCCTATTGACCATTCATTCCCCGATGAGCAGCTACACGAGATTGATGGAATGTCTTCATCAAATCTCGAAAGGTTATGACCTATGGTTTGTTGATATTGTCAATTACCTTGTTTGTCAAGAACTTCCACCCGGACTTTCATATGCTCAAAGGAAGAAATTCTTTAAAGATGTCCGACACTTCTATTGGAATGAACCTGTACTCTTAAAGGGAGGTCCCGATGGTATGTTCAGAACATGCGTTCCAAAAGATGAAGTGGAAAGCATTATCCGCCATTGTCATTCTTAGCCTTGTGGAGGACATGCTAGTTCCCACAAGACATGTGTTAAGGTACTCCAATCTGGCTTCTTTTGGCCTTCTCTATTTAAAGATGTGCAGAATTATGTTGTTGCTTGTGATGCTTGTCAAAGGATAGGTAATATTTCAAGGAGGAATGAGATGCCTCTCAACAACATACAAGAAATAGAGATATTCAATGTATGGGGAGTGGACTTCATGGGACCATTCCCATCATCTTGTGGAAACCAATACATACTTCTAGCCGTAGACTATGTCTCAAGATGGGTAGAAGCAATCGCTTCTCCGACTAATGATGCAATGGTAGTGGTGAAGTTCTTCAATAGAACGATCTTCCCAAGGTTCGGGACTCCCCGAACCATCATTAGTGATGGAGGAACACACTTCACAGCCCGTCAATTTGAGGCTCTATTAGGTAAGTATGGAGTAACCCATAAGATCGCCACACCATACAATCCGCAAACAAGCGGATAAGTTGAGATATCCAACAGGGAGATCAAAAGAATTCTAGAGAAGACTATCTCTAGAACAAGAAAGGACTGGGCAATGAAACTTGATGATGCATTATGGGCGTACACAACCGCTTTTAAGACACCCATAGGTACAACGCCATACAACCTTGTGTATGGGAAGTCTTGTCACCTTCCTGTAGAGCTAGAGCATAAAGCATATTGGGCCGTCAAGTGGCTCAACTTCAGCATGAAAGAAGCCGGAGAAAAGCGACTATTGGACATCAATGAACTGGAGGAGATCCGCCTGAATGCGTACGAGAACACAAGGATCTACAAGGAAAGAACAAAGTGGTGGCATGATAAGCATATCATCCCAAAGGACTTGAAAGAAGGAGATCTCGTTCTTCTATTCAACTCAAGACTTCGACTCTTTCTAGGTAAAATGAAATCCCGTTTGACAAGACCTTTTGAATTAAACATGTTTTCCCTCATGGTGCAGTTGAAGTATGGGGTGAAAAGTGCGGAAATTTCAAAGTGAACGGCCAACGATTGAAGAAGTACACACCGGAAGTCCCGGTTGAGGAGATAGCTCCTATTCTACTCCATTGATCAGCAAAAGAGTACGTCCAGCTAGCGACGTTAAATCAAGCGCTTCTTGGGAGGCAACCCATAGTAGTTCTAGTTCTAGCTCTTTTCTTTTATTTTCACCTTATAATAGTTTACGATAGTTGCTTGTTTGCTTTCGTTTTTGCTTTGTTTGTTCCTCGATGCCCTCTCGGTTTGTTTATGTCATAAATTGCAGGAACTAGGTGCAATCTTGAGGAATTGATGGAGCAAGTTGACATGAATTGGATAAAACACACTTTTCAAAGAAAATAAGGGAATAAATTGACTTACAATAAGTAAATCGATAGATTCAGGCTACAGAGCAAGTCGATTTTTGGCAACAGAATGAAAAATCGAGTGAAAAATCGACCCACCCAGGAAAAATCGGTCGATTTCCCTTATAAATGTGTGAACCAAAGGAAAAATCGGCCCGATGAAAAAATTGCCCTAGAAAATCGGCCGATTTTCTTCATATTTTGGCCGGCCTATATAAGGCCTTCCCCACTCCATTCTTCATTCAACACTTAACCAAATTTTTGTCCCCCTTTACACCAAAGAGCCGAAAATCGCCTACCTTCCCATCTCCTCAATTTGTAACCATTTTGAGTGATTCTTGAGTCTAAACTGAAGGATTTTCAACAAGGAAGAAGTATTTAGCATCAACAATCTTGGCAAACTGCTCATTCATCCGGAATTCAGGTTTTTCGATCCAAAAGCTAAGCATTTCGTACGATTTTGAATCTTGCCTATAAGTTGTTAGATTATTGAGTTTGATAGAGGGTTTTGCTTAGAAACAACCCTAGGAAGTTGTGTGTGGTGGTGCATTGATCAGAACTTTACAGATTTGTGATTTGTGTTGAAATCGTGAGAAAAATCGACCCAACCCAGAAAAATCGGTCGATTTTCCGCAAGAACATGTCGATTTTTTAAGCAGAATGGAGACCTTAAAGAGAATCCCCACAAATGCAAACATGAAGAAAGGTTCTTCTTCTAAGGAACCTCCCCCACCACCACCACCTTTCCTAGCTAAACCAAACCTTCCTCTTTCCCTTTCCAAACACAAGAAGAGATATCAACGTCTCTTAATTCGACCTTTTACCCCTCCTCACTACATTGTATTAGATGATTTGGATGCGCTATTTGTGAGAGAGGACATTGACATGTTGTTGGATAGGATAGGGTTTTAGTCAGTTTGCGCTCATTCGGGAGGATGCTTACACCGAGATTATTCTTGAGTTCCTTAGTACCTTTGAGCACGACCCTAGAGATAGGAGAGTTTCTTTCCGGCTCATGAATGAGGAGCATGCTATGTCTGTTCCTGCTTTTCGAGACTTTTTTGGTTTCCCTTCATCTTCTGCAAGCACATTTCCACGAGGTGTGAGCGCTAGTGCATTCTGGGAGAGTATCTCCGTTGGAGAAGCGGGAGGAGATAAGTGGAGACCGGAAACTCAAAGGAGAAATGCATCTACAATATCTCTTTCAAGATAGCTCACCGGATCTTTAGTGAGTCTTTGTTTGCAAGAACGGAGACACCATAAAAGCAAAAGACGGATGAGCTCTATCTCCTTCATTGTATGACCACCAACACTATTCCAGGCACCACTACTATGCTTGCTGACTATCTTGGGAAGATAGCTAACAAGTCGAGGGGAGATATTTGTGTTGGAGGCCTTGTAAATTATGTGGAGAAAGCGATGCAGCTTGACTTCTCATATTGCATCTTGGCTGAGGGAGTGCGTCCTCTTGGCTCAAAGAGATTGGTTGCTCGGCAGGTCTTGATTCCTATGGGTATGGGAGCTTTGCATGTGTCCATTCCATGGGCAAAGAAGCCATCCAAGAAGCCGGATGAGATTGAGAGGAAATCCGAATACAATATTCGGAACAAGAGGAACTGGAAGGAGACCTTTGAGCATATATTTGATGAGATGGCCCCTCTGACCACTTATTATGATGATGATGAGGATGGAGAGGATGATGATGATGAGGAGGACTATGAGGATGGAGTTGCCGTATATCAGGGATCCATGCTAGAGTTCAAGAGTGACACTCACAACGGCCATGCTACAGATGCTATGGATACTGACACACATGGCACTAGACCAAGTAGGACAAGTAGAGGTACAGAGGAGACTGAGGATGAGATGCAGGCTCCCCATCATTTATTTTCACATGCACCCAGTCGTGGGAGAGGACGTGGGCGCGGATCTAGACTCCATCGACAGATTGGAGCATTGATTTTTGGCATTCAGAGTCTACACACTGACTATCAGGGTCTTCGTTTTGACTATCAGGCCCTTCAAACCAACTACACAGCCTTGAACACTCAGTTCACGGAGTACCGTCAGGAGACAGAGGTGCGGCACTCTTCCTACGATGGACAGATGAGGGACATGCACTACCACACCTTTGGTACCTTCTATGATCACGGAGCTCCACCACCACCGCCGGCTGAGGATTGAGATTCCACTTCATTTTACATTGTAAGTATTTTTCTTCATCTTATGCTTACTTCTCACATTGGGGACAATGTGAAGGTTAAGTATGGGGTGGGGGTACTTACAATCTCTTTCATATTTTCACACTTTGTGTACTTTGTGTTGCACTTGATGACTTGGTTTGTAATAACTCTTGCACTATTTGCTTTCCACTATGACATTCGTATTGCATGTTGTCATTCAAAATTTGTGAGTTTTTCAAAAAATTTAGTGCTTCTTATAATGGAAATGACGTCTATGATGATGATTGTGATGTGGAAAAGGCAAAAAGATGACTTAGCTATGTTGAGATTTTAATGATAACATGAATGAATTTGATTATCTTACTTGAATACATGAATGATTCATATGATCTTGATGTCTTGATAGGAGAATGAAATAATGATCGATGCTATATTATATGTTCTTTTGCATCATATAGACCAAGGAAATTCACTTCTTTTCTTGTTCACATCTTGATCATGCTAGCTCCTCAATGAAATATTTGACCTCCTTTTAACCATCCGGGAATTAGGATAAGTGATTATGTAAGGCATGTATGATGTGGGAGGGCCATTATGAAAATGTTAAGTGAAAACTTAACAAATATTAGGTTTGGGGACGTTGAACATTAGGATGAGTAACTTGGCACCATTCACATAGTCGGGTGTTTGTGTCTTGCTAAAGTCCGATTGAACGACAAGTCCTAACGGGATCTCGAAAATTGAGAAACGCCAATCTCCTAAGCTTCGGTTTTTGTGCACCGCTGTCCATACTCTCAAAAGGTAAAGTAAAAGAAAAGCAAAATTTATATGCAAAGCATGTGTGGTAAAGTTGTGTTCTTAGAGCTCTTATTGTGTTGTTCCTCTTTCTCGGATTAGCATCACATTACCTTAAAGATTTCCCACCTTTAACATGTTTCTTTGACCTTTTTCTTGATTGGAAGACCTTGAGAACTTTGTGCACATGTTTAAGACTTCATGGCATAGATTTGTTTGATTTTGATTATCTTTACATCTTTATTATTCTTTTATTTGTGTCTTTGAGCAAGAATTGTTGGTTTGTTCATGATATGGTTATTATTGATGCATACTTTGTCTTCCTATGTCTTGAAGCATTAGTTTGAGGGTGATCCAATAATAAGAAGCACTTTTCATAAAGTTTTTGAATTTTTCGCATCATATAATCCATGACATCTTGTATTCTAGAATTGAACCTTGCTTGGGTACAAGCAAGAGGCAAGTATGGGGTATTTTGATGACATGAATTATATACCATTATAATCATACATATTGTGGAGGTTTTACCTCAATTTCCCTTACATTCGGAGAGATTTGTGTACATTTAAGGTTTATTTCGTTCATACTTTGGAAAGAGAGGTCTGCACGAGTTTTGGTTGAATTATAGGTAAATTCGATGGAGTTGGAAGCAAAAGTAAAGAAAAGAGTATCTAAGGTCAATAAGGAAGCTTAAGGAACCTTGGAGGAGTCATGAAGAGCAAAAAAAGTGCGTAAAAGGATCACAAAAGGAAGGAAACAAGTCAAGAGACTAGCACTTTCTATTTACAAAAATCGGGTAGTTCAAGCTAAAAATCGGACGATTTTCCTGTGCAAAAATCGGACGGTTTCTATTACCTTTAATCGAGCGATTTTCTTCATTATTCGTCTAAAAAAATATTACGATCAAAAGCTCATCACTTGTGGGCTTGAGAAGTGATCTGCCAAGCAGCCCATTTGTGAGAAAGTATACATTGGAACCTTAGCAACGAAAATCAGGGATTCGCAGCGTGGAAGATTTACAGTATTTTGCGGAATTGAAGGTTCTTGGAGAGAGGATTGAAGAAAAAAAACAAGAAGTCAAGATTCAAGGAAGTTTATGAGATCTTTTGTTTCCTTTCTGATTCTTGTGATTTGTGAACATATTGTTGAGTGCTTTGAGAGATTCTTTGAAAGATTTTAAGGGTTGATTACAGATTTGGAGATTCTTTGGTTTTTATGCAAAGTTTGAGTTTTATTTGGTTTTCTTCATTCAATCTTGATTTTGATTTGAATTTGAAAATGGTTGGCTAAAACCCTTGTGATTCTGGGGAGAATAGTCGATGATTGAGGCTTAGATGATGATAGACTGAATTCATTTAACCATTTGGACCCTGAGAGTTGAGATTCAACTTGCGACACCCGAAAATCGACCTGTTCTTGAGTAAATTGACCGATTTTATCGAGAACAACCCGAATTTTCCTTCTGACGTTCTTTAATTGCCTTATCCTTTAATCAAAGTTAAACCTTGTCTTAATCCGACCCTTGCGTAACCTTTCTAACCCCTATCCAAGTGTTAGAAGAGACTTCATCATTGATTCTACATTTGGTAGCCAAAGTTTGCAAGATTCGGGTAATAGAGAGACTCAACATCCTCTATTAAGGTTTTAGTGTGCTTTCCATCTTTACCTTCGAGAGTCATATCCTTGGGTATGGGTGGTTAGTTTGAGTGTTAATGCCATCCTTTGATCCTTTCAATATTGTAGCCTCAAAAACCTTTATAGAGAGAGCCTTTGGGTGAGACATATGGGTTTTTCAAAATCACCGTACAATACCTTCTTTTGAAACACATAACCTTGGCAACCCCAACTTTATCCTTTGATCTTTAGAAGTGTCTTAATCAAAAGCTGCAGTCGGATTCTAGAATCCTTGGAATCATTTGTCTCCTTATTAATTACAAAAGCTTTTATATCTTGCCAGATAATTTGAAATCGATTTTATTCTCACCATATCCTTGAGTTCAACTCTGGAATTTCTTGCCTTACTACAACTTATCTGTACACTGCGGGTTCGCTTTTGCATAAGTTCTAAATATAAATTTAAGACATTGACGGACACACTTTTGAGCGAACAGTTTCTGAGGAGTATGAGGCTGCTGAGGGCTATGTTGTTGATGCTGTGGATGAGCATGTCCCGACTGAGGGTATGCTAGAGCTCAAAAGTGCTAGAGATACGGATGCCATGGATACCAATAACCATGGTCCAGGGCCAAGTAGAGCTCTAACAGAGGATGGCGAGACCACGAAGGATGAGTTCATAGTTGGGGAGGGAAGAAGGGTTTCCTAGACAGCATGAGGAGCCCGTGAAAGCACCAAGACACTCAGTTTCACATGCACCTCGGCGTGGGAGCTGACACAGAGGAGACTATTCAGAGTTCTCTTCACAGCTACGATCCTTGACGACGAGCATTGAGGGATTGAGGGCTGACTATCAAAGCCTCCACAATGACTATCAAAGTCTTCATACTAGCTATTAGGGACTTCGCACCGATTATGAGGAGCTCCATACGGATTTTTGTGGTTTCCGTGACGAGGTACGGGCTCATCATTTTTCCTATGACGGACAGTGGGACGACCTCTACTATCATACCTTTAGAGCATAAAATGATCCAACAGCTCCGAGATATCCAAGTCCGCCACCACCACCACTACCACCACCACCACAAGAGTGATCTACTCGTCCTTTTTACATTGTAAGTATTTTTGTCCATCTTGTACTTGATTCTTGACATTGTGGACAATGTGGGATTTAAGTACGGGGTGGGGATACTCTTTTCATATGTAACACATATCTTTATTTGCATTGCACTTTCGGTTTTGGTTTTGTAATAACACTTGTCACACATTTCTTTTATGACAATGCATTGCATTTCATTTATTTTCAAAAATCCAAAAAAATATTAAAATTTTAAAATATTTGTGCTTTTAAAAATGGATATGATATCAATGATGATAATTTTGTATGTGAATTGGCAATAGAAGACTTGTATGTTGAGATTAAATTATGGCATATGTGGACTTAAATACTTTATTTGAAATTATGTATGATTTGTATGTTATTTGATGTTTTGATGAGATTGAGAAATAATGGTCGAAAACCGCTTAATAAGTTCTTATGCATCATATTGGAATAATTAAGGCGATTCGTTTTCCTTTTCTTTCCTCTTCTTATCCATGTTTAGCACCTCATATGTACTTATTTGCCTTCCCTTTACCTTTCCTGGAATAAGGAAGCATGCTAGTGTGTGAAGTGTAAAGCATTGTAAAGTTGATTTAAAAGTGAAGTGTTTTAAAGTATAGGAAATAGGTTTGGGGACGTCAATCATGATAATGAGTACAGTGACACCATTCACATAGCCGGGTGTTTGTGTCTTGCCAAAGTCAGATTGAGCGATAGTCCTAACGAGTCATGGCATGTGCATTATGTTTTGAGGCACCTCGAGAAATTGAGGCTCGTTGATCTTCAAGGCTTCCTTTATTTTGCACCTCTGTTTATGTTCTCAAGTGAAAGTAAAATTAAAAAAAATGTGAAGTGAAGTTGCTTATTTTCGGTGGTTGTGAAGAAGTTAAAAGTTGTGGAATTATTCCTTAATTCCCGGTTTTAACACCACATATCCTATGCATTCTCACCCTTAACACGTTTCTTTGGCCTCTTACATTGAAAGACCTTGAGACTTTTATGGTTTAGATTTGTTTTCTTATGATTATCTCTTCATCCTTTACCATGCATTTTATGTATATACTTGGATAAAGTATTCTTCTCTTTTCATGCTATGATTCTAATGATACATACATTATCTTCATATGCCTTGAAACATCACTTTGAGGGTGATCCATGATTAAGAAGCACATTCCAAAAAGAGTTTTTGTTTTTAAGCATCATATAATCCATGACATCTTGTATGCTAGATTTGAACCTTGCTTGGGGACAAGCAAGAGGCAAGTATAGTGTATTTTGATGGCATGAATTATATGCTATCATATTCGTACATAGTGTGAGTATATCACCTCAGTGTTACTTACATTTGATGTTAATTATGTGTCTTTAAGTCTATATTCACATATATCTTGAGAATAGAGGTCTACACGAGTTCTTGATTGATTTGTAGGTAACATGATGGAGTTTTCGTGTGGAAATGGATCAATATCGGACTTAACATCATAAAGGATCAGGAAATAGTCTTAAAGATAAGAAAAAATATGAGACAAAACCACAAAAGAAGACAGAAGACGGGACTAAAAGATAACACACTCAGAAGACAAAAATCGGATCAACTTATGATATAAATTGACCGATTTTCTTATAGATAGACTGATTTTCTATCTTAATCGTCGAATTCTGAGTAGGAGTCTTCAAAATATCAAGATTTGCAACACTAGTTTTTCCGTATAAATAGAGGACGTCTCTCCACATCTAAAATCATCCAATTACAAGTCAAAACACTCAGAAAGCATTGAAGAAACCCTAGGAGAAACGGATTTGAAGATTCAAGATTCAAGATCGAAGAATGAAAGAAGCTCTTGAGAGTTGTTCTAGTTTTTATTTCTTTTGTTATTGTGAACACAAGTTTGGAGTTTTCTTTTGGTTTTAATTAGTTTTCAGATATTGTGAACCTTTGTTCAAGGATTGCTTTTTTTTTTATTTCAAGATTCAAAGTTTTCTTATCTTCTTGATTTATTCCCTTTCTTGATTTGAACAATGTGTGTTATTGGATAAAACCCTTGGGATTCTAAGGTGATTGGTTGTAGATTGTCGTTAAGATGATGATAGAATGAACCTCACCCTGAGATCGACCTGGGAGTGTTTGCCGTTACTATGATTGATCCGTACATTGCGGGTTCGCATATCGTTTAGGCTTATATTTTAGGTTACAAATTTAAGGCTTATATGCACACACACTTTCGAGCGAACAACGGTGAAGAAGTGTAACATGCAAATTGATGAAGTGGGCGAGTTTAGGAAGCCGCAGTTGCAAGAATTAGAAGAACTACGTCTTGATGCCTACGACCATGCCACAACATACAAAGAGAAAACGAAAGTTTGGCATGATCGGAACATCCTCCGAATGGATTTCCAAACCGGTAACAAGGTTCTTCTTTTTCAATCTTGACTAAAGCTTTTTGTAGGAAAACTACGATCCTGATGGACAGATCCATACGTCATTTTTAAAGTACATCCCTATCGTGTTGTGGATCTTTATGATCCGCAATCACACAAGGTTTTCAAAGTCAACGTGAAAAGACACAAAATGTACCATGAGGGAGAATGCAACGATCCGAATGACGAGATGGTTTTAGAGGAAGCATAAACTCATTGATGAAGGTCTTACATCAAGCCAACAACCTAAAAACAAAGGCTCTTCTCGGGAGGCAACCCAAATAATAAAGAAGTAGGAAGCCCCTGCCATCAAGCTGCCACTGCAGCTTATTGGAGCTGCCCTTGCGGCATGCCAAGTAAGACGCCGACCGTGCGGTTATGGAGACCCGTTCCTGCGGCAACCTGGACGGCAAGTAAGTAAGAAACAGAAATTCCTTCACCTACCCCCACCCACCCATCTCAATCTCCCACCTCTCTCTCTCTCTCTCTCTCTCTCTCTCTCTCTCTCTCTCCCGCCTCACTCTCAAACCGTGTCCACGCCCCAATCCCGCCCCAACACCTTGCTACCCGCAACCACCATCCCTTACCACCGCACCCGCCAAGACCACTTCACCGCCCCCGTTGTAACCTCCGCACCACCACCACTCAACTTCCATCTCCACTCTCCAACCTTCGCGGAATCACCAGCTTTGATTTCTCCCGTACCCACAACTCAAATCATCCGACCCCACGGGTTCTCACTACTCGCCACCCCCGAGCCTCAGTTCACCGCACTCACGGCCCAAATCCCCAACACCGCGTGTCTTCAACAGAAAAGTTGTGTTTCCTTCAACTTTTCAATCAATTCTAGTCCAATTTGTAAAACTATTGATATAATGGATTGAGGAAGGAAAAAAAAGATGAACACTAGGGACCTAGAGAGAGATGAGATTGTGAAAGCACGGGATGTGCTAGTAACACAGTTTTTTCACGTTCCTACCTTGAAAGTCTAAGAATGATGGATTGTATGCAACAGTTCCTTGAGCATGCTAAGCTCGGGGAATTTGTGGACAAGCATGTTGTTTTATATCCGGAGCTAGTGAGGTAGTTTGTGGCGACCTTCCAATGTTAGTTGAAAGATCACGTTTTGGTAGGTGTAACATTCAAATATGAGAACACAAAGTATGTGGTGGACTTGGATCAGCTTAGAGAAGCGTTCGGGGTGACTAAGTTCCCATCTGAGGATTGGTAGGATGGATGTCCGGCGGGAGACCTTTACGCCTTTTGGTCTACTACCACAGATTCAGATTTTCATACTAGTGGCGACTATAACAATAAACTTACTCAACCATGTTTGAGGTTGTTGTGCAAGGTTATTATGAACGTTTTCTATGGGCACATGGAGGACAACAAAGTTGCCCTCAAGGACAACAAAGTGGTTTATGTTTGCATCCCGGATTGTGATGTGGTCCCGGATTGGATTTAGCTCTTCTTCTTTGCTTTGAAGTGGGTTAGGAAGAACGAGCTTCGGGACATAGTTCAAGGAGGGTTCATTACCATCATTGTTGCACAAGTTATAGATGTGACGTTTTTGGAGGACCCTTTGGTTATTCCTTTCTTACCATTCAACCTTCTTCTGCATTGCAAGATGTTGAAGACTAAAGGTGAGCATCACTTCTGGATTTCCTTCCATGATGGGAGGTCATGTGACTTACCTACCTTGGCCTTTTCCATTTTGGCCGGAGTTGATAGATTTGTATATTGCCGCCGACCCCGTTGTGCCGAGGCGATCACACGTTGCCATTATAGAGCGGCATGCCCCGAGCTTGAGTAGAGCCCCAATTGAGGCCTATGAGCCCATTCCAAATGATGTTGAGATGCCTACTACTGTTGATATACGGATCCATGCCAGGAGCAACTACTTGCTCAAATGAGAGCCTTGACCACTTAGCAAGACGAGTCGTAGACAAGTTTCGAGCAACGAGTCTCTTCTTTACTACGTGACCATCAAACGAAGTGGAAGACCAGCTACGAGTCGAGGATGCATGAGCAACAGTAGTAGTGACAGACGGGATATGAGCAATGGATGAAAACTCATATCGATGAGTAGTAGCAGGTTTGGCAGATAGGGTATGAGCGGAGGATTTTTGACCGGTTGGACGAGCAGAGCCACTAGATCACCCAACTCTAGCAGCGCCACGATAAATTCTTCTCAAACTTCCCGTGTAACACCCCGAATCCGCGGGACTCGGAGTATCACATTGGGCTAGGATCTCACAATGGATCTTGACCCTATCGTGATAACAAGTTCACTAGACCTTACAACATGGCATTGACAGATATAAAACAAATACATAAAACCGTATAAACTGTACAACCAAAGGTAAACAACAACATAGCCGAGTATAAAACAACATTCTCACAAAGGAGGTAAACAAGACATCATCCTCATGCAGGAGGGAAAACATGAAAAACCCCAAAACCAACCACCTAATGTACGAGAGTCCTCGGCTTGTCACCCTGCCAGATCACCCAGCAGCGCCTATCCTGCAGACATCAAACCGTTAGCTAACCATACACATATGAGGAAATGCATAAGCACATGCACAATCATGGAAAAAGCTAAACACATAAGCATGCTATCACACATTTACCCATTTATCATCTTTATATATATAAGTCATTCACTCAAATCGTGTATATATAGATATATGAAAGTATGTGACATGAGGACCGATACATCCTCGCCTCTGAGCCTGATAGCCAATTTTACGAGTATCGATCACACAATCCGTGTACCCTATGGGAGTGGATTGCGCCCTTCCTGTAAACTAGTCTGGCCTGATAATTGAGAAGCTCCCAAACTCCACGGCGGCATGAAAGGGAAAGGTTATCACATCCACGCAATGGGGCAGTCTATAAAACATCAGTCGGTATAACCGATAACTCATGCTATCATAGCAACATATAAAGCACACAACGATCATGCAAACACCCAATATAAGGATGGTAGCTAAGTAAGTCCGTAGGACTTACCTGAACCTCGTATAACCTCAACCACGATCAACCTCCAATCCTGAGAGACGGCACTACCTAACAACAAGGCATAGAAAGATATCAACCTCTATTCATCAAAGGGGTCACACCTAGGCCCAAGGGATTCGTAGGATCATCCTCAACCTAAACCTCACAACCTAGTAAACCTCAAAGGCCATACATGGCATATACCGATCATAACCTCATCAAAACACATCCTTACACATCTAGCATGAACCTATACACTCATACTAGGAAGGAGGAAACAAAGGCATCCTAAAGCAAGCTTAGAACCAACACACACTTGCAGAACCAAGTGCAACACCAAGCTGATGCATGTGGCCGCAAGGGCGGCTAGGAGGTTGCGCAGGGGCGGCGGTTAGACCACGCAGGGCGCGGCTGTAGGTGTTGTAGGGGCCGCTGGTCGTGCAAAAGACACACCTTCAGCTCCTCCTTGCTTCTTCAATCGATCTATTCACTCCTCCTTCAGCCAGCATCCAAACACATACACATATACTTACATATATACATCAGAAGAAGCCAATCAAGGCTGGAACAAGATCCAAACCTAAGGAATCTAGGCTAGACTAATGAAAGAGAGGAAAAGATGAAGGAAAGAAGAAAGAAAGGGAAGAAGCCATTGAAGCTTACCAAGCTGAACCTAACTCAGGGCAGAACATCCTCAACACCTCAAGGTTGGCTCAAGCACAAGCACAACAACAACAACCATCATCAACAACATGACTACCTACAGATCCTTCCAAACTTAAAGAAAGATCCAAGAAGATCAAAGGGGCTAGGAGAGGAGAAGAAGATCGGGAGAGAGATGGAGCAGGAGAGAGAATGGGGTAAACCCTCATTTGAAGGAGAAGAAGAGATTATAAAGGAAAGAGGAGGTCAAAAAGCAAGACTCGGGTCAAAGAAGACGGCTGCAGCACGCCACAAACCGCAGTGGCGGCTGCCCTGGCCGCAGGGGCGGCTCACCGGCCCACAGGGGCGGCCAGACAAGGGCGCAAGGGCGGCCCACTACAGCACCGAAGGTGGATGGCAGTTGCGTCTCAAATGAGGCGCAGGTGCGGGATCTCTCGAAGACTAAGGCTCTTACATCTCGTCCCCTAAAAATAAGTTTCGTCCCGAAACTTGCAAAATCCCAAAGTCTCTCAAACCCATAAGCCGAGGTATAACTGATAGCATGTATTATTGTCTATATTTTAGCGCTAGTTTAGACGTTTTATCTTCATAAACCTGCACGTATGGATTATATTCTGCGATTATATTGTCATTTTATCTACGTTTGCGGGAATCGAGGTCTACACCTAGTTTCGATGTAATTGTAGGTAAAATGACACATTTTGTACTCCAAATGGAGCTAAGAAAGCTAAGGAGTCATGGGAGCTACATTCTGGAGCTTAAGGAAGACCACAGGAAGCATGGAAATGATTTAAGAAGATTGACTTTGGACTAGATTCGAGAGATTTCAATTTCAGTTGAGAATCACCTCGGCCAGCTACAGTGTCACCTGGACCAAGGTGATCTTCAGGAGCGTCCCGACCGAGGCGAACACCCTTCCGCCGGCGAGATCTATATTTTTGGCTGAGATCTTTTATTTTTGGAAAGTAGATATCTTATATTTTTGGCTGGATTTCTGGATGGAAGATATTATTTGTAGATGATTTATTTTATGAGAGAGATATATTTTATAGGAAATTATCTTTTTAAGATATTTTATCTTTGGAATATAGTTCTCCTATATAAAAAGTTGGATTTTCTACAATTCAGCCATCTTTGGATCACAAAATATCACATCTTCGGATCAAGAGATTTCTGGAGTATTTTCTGAGAGTTTGAAGGAAGAATTGAAGGAAGTATTGAAGGTTGAAGTCCAAGGAAGGAAGGAATCATAGTTAGAGTTGCTTTTGAAGGAGTTTGTAAGATTTTCTTAGATTGTGTTTTGGTTTGTTGTCTTTGCAGATTTGTGATTGAGGAACGCTTGTTTGTTTGTTATTTGATTAAGTTATTTAGACCTTTTTCTTAAGGTTTTCGTGTTCGAATATTGATTCCTTTTCCATTAATTTGATTATTGTTATCATGATGATTGTTGGCTATGTTTCTTATGCGATTCTAGGATGATTGGCTGAAAGTTGTGGGTAAGACGATGATAGAATGATCTTAATCCCAGCAGGACCCTGAAAGCTCGAGTCTTTACCTTAACCCTAGAACACCTCGCTCAATCGTTGAACATCTCGGCCGCGGTGGAATCTGACTGAACGAGGTGACCTTTTCTGAATCTTATCTGAAGTTAAGAGTTTAAGTTTGCAAAATCCTATCCTTATTACACCTTTCCTGGTTCAACGCAAGCCTAGGATGAGACTTACCCGATGATTCCTTTGTTTGTTTACCTAAGATCATGAGTGTAGGTAATAAAGGTTTATCCTTTGTTGGGGTTTGAGTGTGCCTTCATCCCATCTTTGAGAGTTAGCCTGAGACTTACCCGGTAAAGGTTGATTCTATTCCCTTGGGTGGTGTGTTGGTTTGAGATTATAGTTCCTTTCCTTAGTACCTTAAGACTTACCCGGTAATAGAAGCTTTGGTTTGGGATAGTAAGTTGTGAGACTTACGCGGTAATCTATTCTCATCTTAGAAACACCTTTCCTTTGCAAACCTCAGCTTTGTCCGCGTTATCCTTTTAGATCTTGAGTCGGAACCACAACTAGATGCTTTAATCCCTAGAATCCGTATTTCCCCTTACTTCACTTTTACATCATCTTTGATTTCTTTAATTGCTTTTAGTTAATTGCAATATTTGACAACCTGATTATGTGCTTTGTTTCACCTAAGTCCCTGTGACCGACCCCTGGAATTCTTGCTTTTATTACAATTGATCCGTACATTGTGGGTTCGCATATTTGTTCAAGCATACTTCTTGGGTTATAAATTTTAAAGCTTGCACACACCGTTTGGAGCGAACAAGTTTTTGGCGCCGTTGTCGGGGACTTGGTCTAGACCAAGCCGGTTTCAATTGTCTCTCAGGGCAATTGCCCTTGTTGCTATTAACCACTTTACTTGAGTGTTTTTGCAGGATCTTTTCTTAGGTTTATGCGAAGAACCCGTGTTGGAAAGGAAATCATTCCTTACGATCCCAAACCAGAAAAGACTTACAAGCGAATATTAAGAGAATCTAAGATGGCCAATCAAGACGATCGCGATCTTGAAGCCGAATTGAATGAGGCATTGGAACAACTTGAACATAAGGAATTGAAGCAGATATGGCCGCTCTAAGGGCCTAGTTTTTGCATCGACTGATCCCAGATCCTTGACCAAGGCAGGACCCAGTCCCAATTGCCTCGGCCGATGTACACCTACCACCTCGGATGCCTATCCGAGATGTTTTTTTTTTCTGGAGTTCCAAAAACCCTAGGACAGAGGATGGACCCTAATCAGCAAGGCAAGCGTCCAGGAATCAACCTAGGTGATCCAGCTGAGCATGATTACGATCTTCGACAGCATATCCATGATCCGACAATGTCAATATGGAGGTTTAGAAAGCGAGTCTCCGCATCAATATTTGCAAAACTATGAGATTCTGATGGAGACTTTGAGACCTTCAAGACTCGAGAAAAACAGCTACAAGTTAAGGCCTTTCTATTTCTCTTTGAAGGACAAGGCGCTTGCTTGGTATCAATCTCTTCCACCCGGAAAAATCAACACTTGGGAAGAGATGACGATGGAGTTTCTAACTAAGTTCTTTCCTCCCTCTAAGACCGCTTAAATGAGGGGAAAGTTCAATGCTTTTATCATGAAGGAGAAGGAGAGTTTGTCCAAGTCATGGGAGATATTCAAGGATGTTCTATTGGATTGCCCACATCATGGGAATCCAAAGATCGAGTTACTGGAAATCTACTTCAAGGGGTTGGATGGAGCTACTCAATTCAATCTCCAACTACTTTCAGCCGGCACATTCACGGATATGCCGATAGACGAAGCTTGGGAGTTCATTGAAAAACAAGTTTTGCATATGGCGAAGTATTCCCATCAAGGAACCGAGAATGGAGCAAGGATAGTTAGCTTCCAGGGAACATCATCAAATGGAGCTCAACTCACCTCGCTTAGCAATGAGGTAAAGGCATTGAAGGAGCTTTTAGTAGCTCAAACGAAGAAGTGCAAGATGGAGGATATCAAGGAAGAAACAACTATCAAGGGCCGCGGAACAACAATTACAACAACAATAGAAACTCCAACAACAACAATTGGAGATCTAATCAACAAAATCCCGGTAACCCATATTCTCATGCTAATAATGCTTTTAACCCCTCCTCTTCTTCTTCTACTCCATTGAAAAGCCAGGAGCCTGGATCGAGTTCGTCCCAACCAAAGAAGAAGGATGAAGTGCTGGAGGCAATTTTGATCAAGCTCAACGTTATGGAGACATCGATGATTTCATTTTCGAAGGCACAAAAAGTCTTAGAGCAACAATTCTTTAACAAGGCGAATAAAGCGCCAAGAGATCCAGGGAAGCTCCCAGCAAGGACAAAGAGCAACCATAAGGGACATATTATGACAATAACAACAAGAAGTGGACTGAAAACTACAGATCCAGTACATCGGTCGGTGCCAGACCAGATGAAGAACACCTCGGTCCAGGATCAGACGAGGAACACTATGGTCGAGGTGCCAATCGAGGTGGAGCCCCAAAAAGCGAAGGATAAATTTGAAGTTTATGTTCCACCTCCTACTTATAAACCACCACTTCCATTCCCTTAGTCAAGGGCGAGAGCACATCTAGACAAGCATTTTGGTAAGTTTCTAGATCTAATGAATAAACTACACATTAACATCCCTTTCCTTGATGTCATTCTAGGGATGCACGCCTATGGGAAGTTTCTGAAAGAAATCGTATCAAGGAAGAGGAAGTTGGAAGATTTTGGAGAAGTGAGGATGACATCTAAGTCCTCGGAGCTCATTCAAATTATGAAGGAGAAGATGCCACCCAAATTGAGAGATTCCGGTTCATTTTGCATTCCCATTCAAGTGGGGGATGTAACCTATGAGGCATTGTGTGATCTAGGAGCAGCGTGAGTATCATTCCGCTGGAGCTATGTGAGAAAATCGGACTTGGAGAATCCAAGACGGTGAAGATAAGGCTATACAAGGCGGATCGCTCCATTACCCATCCTGTGGGCATTTTGGAAGATGTTCCCGTCAAATTAGTTAACTTCTATTTACCTATAGATTTTGTTGTACTTGACATACCCGCAGATTATCCCGTTCCTATCATTCTTGGGAGACCATTTCTAGCAACTTCGGGTTGCAATGTGGATTGTAAGAATGCCAAGTTGAAATTCAACATTTGCGGAGATCAAGTGGAATTTGCATTGCTTGCTGCAATGAAAGGAGAGCCCTTGGAGGATGTTAAGAATCTAGAGAACTGGTGAGCTCTATCGTTATTAATGACCCTCTTGAAAGAGTTCTTAGTTTTAGTTTAATGGAGGAAGGTATAGATGTTTCATGTGATGCAAATATATACGGAGCCTAAAACCATTGGAAGCAGATCCAGGAGCAAAGATTGAGAGTTAATTCAAGGGAAGAAGAGCAATTTAGGTTTCTGTCCCAGTTCTAGTACCTCGACCGAGGCACCCTCTGGACCAAGCGAGGTGTTCTTATCTGAAGAACATCTCAGTCACCCACCCAGTACCTCGACAGAGGTCATTAGCTAAATGATGTCAATTGAAACTTCTGAAAGTCCAGTTCTTCGATCTAAGTCTACTCCACTAGAAGGAGGAATTAGGGATCCACCTTTGAAAGCACCCCCAGTCGTTGAGCTTAAACCACTTCCTAGTCACTTGAGGTATGCTTTGCTTGGTCCGGATTCCACTTATCCTGTTATCGTTAGTTCTCCCCTTTCTGAAACTGAATTGTCTAAACTGATGCATGTTCTGAGGAAACATCGCAAGGCTTTAGGTTATACTATTGATGATCTTGTTGGTATTAAGCCTTCTTTTTGCATGCATAAGATACTAATGGAAGACGATCATAAGACTTCACGGGAACCTCAAAGACGGTTAAATCCGATCATGAAAGAGGTTGTGAAGAAAGAGATTCTTAAGTTGTTGGATGTAGGTATCATATTTCCCATATCGGATAGCAAGTGGGTGAGCCCGGTGCGTGTAGTTCCGAAGAAAGAAGGGATGACCGTTGTGACGAATAAGAACAACGAATTGATTCCAATTAGGGCCGTTACGAGGTGGAGGATGTGCATTGATTACAGGAAGCTGAACGTGGCCACTCGGAAGGACCACTTCCCGCTCCCCTTTATCGATCAAATGCTTTAACGGTTAGCTCAACACTCTCGATTTTGCTATCTAGATGGTTATAGTGGCTTCTTTCAAATTCCTATCCATCCGGATGATCAAGAGAAGACCACTTTCACTTGTCCATGGGGGACATTCACTTATAAGATGATGCCATTCGGACTGTGTAATGCAACCGCTGTAACACCCCAAAACCGCAGGACTTGGAGTGTCACAATGGGGTAGGATCTCACAATGGATCATGACCCTAGCCTGAAAACAAGTTCACTGGATCTTACAACAAGGCACAGGTACATTAAAATCAAATACATAAAAGCTGAGTATGATACATCAAAAGAGTTTACAAACTCATAGCCGAGTACAACACAACAACATAAACCACAACCACAAAAGATCCCACATCCCACGCATCCTAATGTACAGAAGTCCTCGGCTTGTCACACCATCTGGATCACTCTGCTGTATTCCTAACCTGCAGAACACTACAACACGGTATGAAACCGTTAGCTACAGCAATGAAAAGCATGAAGGTAATAGCACAACCACACATCAACATCTCAAACATGCAATGCCACACACATTCATTTATTATCTTTCATTACGTTATTCCATTACTAATTCAACTTCTTTTGTAACATGAGGAGCCTCAAGAACCCCGTCCCATCCAACGTAACACAGGAGTTTTGCACGGGGTGACCTTCACTCGTCCCCTCCTGTGAGATCATCTTCAGGGCACCTCCTCCTAACCAACAGGCGGAGACCGGCGGTTACCGCCCGTTATAATACACTTGGGCCAAATAAATGTAATGAATGGTCATCCTAGTCCGGTTTAGGTTATAAATGCACAATCATATGAACACACACAACCATCACAATCATACAATCCACAACTGCACGCTAAGTAAGTCCTATGGACTTACCTAATATACTCGTAACTTCTACCACATCACACCTTCCTTTTGGGGAAGTAATCAACGCCTACAATAGCAAGACACACACAATCACATACTGCAAAGTTTAGGAGACTCGTCTTACTAACCACAACCAACCTATATCTCAAATCTACACCTCATATCCTTAACACATTCATAAATGCCTAAGGCATATCCTCAACATAACATCTCATCATACTCGTACACATACTAATCCTTAAAGCCATAACCAATATCCATAACATCATCATGATCCTCAAATCATTCTGACACCTAGCATGCATCTAATCAGTATTCCTAAACCTCAAATTTAATCCTAATTTAATTAATTAACCCTTAATTAATTAAATTTCACCAAAATAACGTTTTGTCCGCAGGCCATTTCTAAACCCACCTATCATCAGATTTCATCAACAAACAACCCATAACCACCAGAATAACTTAATGATCATAATGGACTTTCTAATTATCCATTTTGAAATGCCTAAGGTCGATTTAGGCCAAATCGAAGTACGGAAAACGAATAAAATCATAACTTATTCGTTACTAACCCGATTGACGATCTAAAAGAGGATTCGGAATCACAACGACGCAGGCTACGCATGTATAGCATCAAATTCGCCGGAATCTGAGTGACAGAACTGTCCTGGTGACATATATGCTCGACTAGGTCTTCATCTGCTCGGAAATACAGAAACTCGATACCGATATGAAGAGAATGAAGAGAGGAATCCAAAAACTCAAACGGAATTGAAATCGGATTAGAAACGGAGAGTAGATCTGAGTTTGAAGTTTGAGCAAAATTAGAGCTTTTACGAGGAAACGTGAAAGGAAATGAATTAATAAACGATTTTCCGCTATTTATAGTGAAGACGATAATTATCCTTTAGCGAAGTCGATAATTATCCTCTAACCGATCCAATGGCAGGTTGAACCTCCTTCTCCAAACTTCTCGAAATTGGAACAATAAATCTTGAATATTGTAGGGATAATTATTCCACAATTGCCTCGGAAAACGTGTATTCCTAAGCCGTCTTTCTTAGCCGTTAAGAAACGAAATAGCGACTCTTTTGTCCGTTTTGCCTTTCCATGTTATTTCATATCTAGGACATGTCCGATGTCCTGGTCATTTCTCTCAACTGCATTTTTATTAATTGGAGCTCCCAAATGCTCCAAATAATACCGGAGGGTAAAAATAATTACCCGCGGGAAAAAGTGAAAATTTCACCATTATCCCAAAATTACGCAGGAACATAACTGTGGGACTTATACTCAACACTTACGCAATCTTCGCGAGTTATATGTCAATTACTATCACTAATTAAGTTAATCAACATTAATTAGAATTCGGAAATCGTAGCTATTACATCACATACCCCTTAAGAAAAAGTTTCGTCCCGAAACTTGAACAATTCCCAAATCCTCTCAGACCCATACGCCGAGGTATTGACATTCTCTCTATCGGAGGTATCACATCTCCGTTCAAACATATCAACATATAACACTCTATTACCTCAAAACACGACATGGAGGAATCACCAACTCCAGCAACAAGATCATAACGCTATCCAAAGGCATAGAGGAAAAATCATCTCTAGCCAACTACTAACCACGTCACAAGGCATGGAAGAAAGCCTTCTCCAGTCAATCGTACTCGTAACACAACTATGTGGAGGAAAACCGTCTCCACTCACATTATGTCCATCAAAGATAGCATGGAGGAAAGAACCATCTCCTGCTAATCCTAACACATACACCGTAACATGGAGGAAAGAACCATCTCCAGCTATACCTATCTCGTACTAGAAAACAAGATCTAACAAATCATATGCACAACTCACAACTAGCACGAAAACACAACATATCACATAAGCACATAGCATAACATACACTCACTAAGATAGCACCAAAATCTAATCGTCCATCCTACAGGTGCATCTGTCCCCGCGTAAAAATCTGGATAGTTCCCCTGGATACTATCCTCAGTCTCCCGCGTAGCCTCATCATAGGAATATCCTTCGAATGCAGGCGTCTCACACCTCTCTGCCTAGAACCGCAAAAGGTTGTTCTGCAAAAGTATGATCCGGCTCAACCACTAGATCATCATGACTCACAATGTGCCTCAGATCTTGTATGTACTTCTTCAACTGAGACACATGAAACATAGGGTGAACACCCTCTAACTTCGATGGCAAAACCAATCTGTACACTGCGCTTCCAACTCTATCCAGTATCTCGGAAGGACCGACCTATCGGGTACTCAACTTTCCCTTTATGCCATAACGTCTGACGCCTCACGTCGGAGATACTCTCAACCAGACATGAGCTCCTACCCTGAACTCTAGAGGTCGACGCCTCCAATCTGCATACGACTTCTGGCGACTCTGTGCAACCCATATCCTTTCTCTGATTAACATTACTCGAGCTATATTATCCTGAATTTTCTCTGGCGCTAATCCACTGGTACTGCTAGGCTCATCCCCGCATAAAGGTGTATGACACCTATGTCTACACAATGTCTCATAGGGATCATCCCTATAGATGCATGCCAACGGTCGTGGTATAAGAATTCAACGAGTGGGAGATAAATAGATCGTCCTTGTTCCCAATCCATCCCACAAGCTTGCAACATGTTCTCTACGGTCTAGAGGGTCCTCTCAGACTGACCGTCTATCTGAGGTAAATCTCAATCATGAAGTGTAGACGCGTTCCCCAAGCAGTCTGAATCTGCTATCAAAACCTCAAAGTAACCCGTCTACTACAATCATAGTCGATCGTCCCCGGTACACTTATGGAGTCCCACCATCTGTCTAGTGTACTCCTTTGTTATTTCATCTACTGGCCACGTCTCTCAGTAGAGATGGAATGTGTCAACTTCGTAAATCTGTTACCAATAATCTGGATAACACCAAAACTCTTACTAGGTCTCAATCCCATCACAAGTCCACAGAAAGGTCCTCTCACTTCCACTACAGTACTGGTAGTGGATGAGCTCATGTCCAGGTCAATAACACTTTAACCTAATCTACTACTTCAGGGTACCTCTTATTCGTACATGGATGTACTAAAGAAGGTGTACTATGGGTGTACTGTAATCTTCTCCACTCAACTCCGCATAAGCGGTTATACGGACGCAGTTGCGGCACCTCATACTCCTTCTGCTCCATTAAAGAATTGTGGTGTCTCGCCATGAGACATCCTTCCATCAAATTCCCTCAGGGTCAAGCAAGTCCCATGCTTTTGTTGGACCCGCATCCAACAAATCAGGTAGAACCCCTAAAACATGAAACTAATGTCCTTATCAAAAGTTGTAGGTCCAACTCTAACCAAGCTAGATCATTCTGCAACCGAGGTTGTACGGCAATTCCAACATTTGCCTTCTCTCGAGGCGTCTTCTAGTTCAAGGTATCAGTTACCACATTCTCCTTGCCAGAATGGTACCAAACTTTACGATCAAACTTCTTGATCCACTCCAATCAACAACGCTGGCGGTTATTCAGCTTATGTTGCATAAAAATATGCTTCAAACTCTTATGATCGGTGGGAATCTAACATGAAATATCACACCGATATTGCCTTAAAATCTGGACACTTGAACTACCACTACTAACTCAAAAATCATGAGTCGGGCAGTTCTCCTCATACGTTCTCAGCACCGTACTCACGTGATTCCCTAAATCTTCTAATTATCACCGAATAAAAGTAGAGTTCAAATGCTTCCTCTACTCTTCAGAACTCCGACATACTACTTCAACCACACTCTTATGGTGGTCTTCCTCAGAAGACTCGTAATTGGATGCACAATCACATAGAATCCTTCCTCAAAGCGTTGGTAGCAATCGGCTGGGCCGAGAATTACGCATTCCCTTAATGTTCAGCAGCATCATCCACAAGGCATCATACTCACTCCTCGTCACATCAACTATGATCCTGCTGGAAGAACAACATGACCTTGAAGGTTACTTCTGGCATCTCAATTCACATTTAGGGAGCATAGCACACTGGCTTTTATCCCTCAGATTCTGCAAAACCGTCCTCAAATAACCGGTACATTCCTCTCCGTTGTGAGAATACACCAAACGTCATCAATAAGGTCTACCACCAACTGATCAAGGAAGTAGATGAAGACACTGTTCATCAATTCCTATAACGACTACTAGGACGTTCCTCAACTCAGATGACAACACTACAACTCGTAATGTCCATAACGGGTATGGAATGCTGTTTTATGCCCACACTGCTATCTCATCCTTAGCTGATGATATCCTAAGCATACGGAAATCTTAAAAACACAATTGCTTCTCTTAGTTGATCCAACAAGTCTTCCATACGTAGTAATGAACGTGCTAGGGCGAACGGAGCCCGTCTCAAACCACTCTTCAAATTGCTTCTTCAATTTCTAACAACTCAACAAACCATATACCTCATAGGCCTTCTCCCAATCAGTCTCGTATCATACTTCAACACAATATCAATGTCCTCATTCTGATGAGGTGATAGATTAGACGGTTTAGTAACACGTCTATAAGATCATATACCACTGGAATACTCTTCAGTGTTGAACTATATCTTTCCTTCATGGCACAACATTAAAAAAAACACCACCCTCTGGTGTTATCAACCTCGCTGCTCATACGGCACTAAAGACAACTCACCTCCTCAAAGCTCATAACCTCGGAAAACCTCTACTTAGTCGATCTCAGTACAGACTATAATAGTCCTCCTACTACTATCTAAACCAACATGATATCTATTCGTCCACCACACACATAAAGACCTTCTCATGCACCTAAGGCATGACAAAGAAGTCTTCAAGCCATACACAAGTCCCTGAACAAAGGGAACAACCACATATCTCGCGGGTACCTAAGACCCGTAACTCATAATCCTATAAAGGAAGATCTATCTTCTACTGTATCTACAGTTAACTATTAACATCTGCATCGAAAGACAAGAGGTGCATAGCACTCACAACAAACGTCATCAATAAGGTCTACCACCAATTGATCAAGGAAGTAGATGAAGACACTGTTCATCAATTCCTATAACGACTACTAGGACATTCCTCAACTTAGATGACAACACTACAACGCGTAATGTCCATAACGGGTATGGAATGCTGTCTTATGCCCACACTGCTCTCTCATCCCTAGCTGATGATATCCTAAGCATATGGAAATCTTAAAAACACAATTGATTCTCTTAGTTGATCCAACAAGTCTTCCATACGTAGCAATGAACGTGTTAGGGCGAACGGAGCCCGTCTCAAACCACTCTTCAAATTGCTTCTTCAATTTCTAAGAACTCAACAAGCCATATACCTCATAGGCCTTCTCCCAACCAGTCTCGTATCATACTTCAACACAATATCAAAGTCCTCATTCCGCTGAAGCGATAGATTAGACGGTTTAGTAACACGTCTATAAGATCATATATCACTGGAATACTCTTCAGTGTTGAACTATATCTTTCCTTCATGGCACAACATTAAAAAAAACATCATCCTCTGGTGTTATCAACTTCGCTGCTCATACGGCACTAAAGACAACTCACCTCCTCAAAGGTCATAACCTCAGAAAACCTCTACTTAGTCGATCTCAGTAGAGACTATAATAGTCCTCCTACTACTATCTAAACCAACATGATATCTATTCGTCCACCACACACATAAAGACCTTCTCATGCACCTAAGGCATGACAAAGAAGTCTTCAAGCCATACACAAGTCCCTGAACAAAGGGAACAACCACATATCTCGCGGGTACCTAAGACCCGTAACTCATAATCCTATAAAGGAAGATCTATCTTCTACTTTATCCACAGTTAACTATTAACACCTGCATCGAAAGACAAGAAGTGCATAGCACTCACAACAAACAAAACTCCACTAGGTAAACCATTAACAAGAATGGTACCTGTAACAGCTAACTCCCGAAGCTCTACTGCATATCATTACTCAATCTCAGACCTATGCTCCTCAGGTATCACTGAGGTCATCGCCTTAGCCTCCACTTCCACTCTTTCTGATCGGAAAGAGGAAGGTCTTGATGAGAAGAAACATTTCCTTGCTGACAGAAAGGGGCCAGATGGCCTAGTTCACCACAGGTGAAGCAAGCTATCGGTGCCATAGGGCACTCAGAGCGCACATGATCTGGATAACCACAATAGAGACATATACGTCACATCCCTGCCACTAGTACGGGTGGCTCCTCTGCACTGCCCAACTCAAAGGCTCTACCTTGAGCTCTTCTAGTATCAGTGGTACTTCTACCACGACCCTTACCTCTATTCAGCCTGGGAACGGATTCTTGAGTAGGCGAATGATCTGGGATTCTCTACTGCCCCCGTGTCTGCTGCTGAGGTGTCTTCTGACCACCTCCCATCACACTAGCAGAAATAAAACTCTGTCGTGATGCCACTCTAGTTTGCTTAAAAAAGACAGTTCTATGACCCTATCTGCCACATGTAAAGCAAGTCACTAGCGATCTTGGAAACTATGGTCGTACATGTCCAGGCTTCCCATAATTGTAACAAGTCCTCGGTTCACTTGAAGTCCGTGTGAAATGAGAAGTACTCAAACGTCCACAAGTCGGGCTTGGTTTGCAACCCGAATATCCAACCTCGTCTTCTGCTGATTCAACCCGTTGTTTCTTCTTTAATCCAGAAGCTTCAAGTGATCTCACAGATGTTGGTAAATCCGGTTTATATCTACCCGCTATCGCCGCCTCATATACTTGTTGCATATACTCTTGAAACTCGAATCTACTCATGGAGACACGATCAGCCTCTTCAAACTCGTTCTCTGCCATAGGCAACATAGCAGCGGACACTGGTCTCTGACTTGGCGCTACTGAAGGAAGAGGGGGTGTACCCCTATCTCGTCCCACTAGAGATACTGCTATAGTTTGAGCCATCTCTAGAATATACGCCCCTAAACTTATAAGGCTATATATATGCCATATGTATCGATATATATATATATATATATATATATATATATATATATATATATATATATATATATATATATATATATAATACTCATTATTACGTGCATACACATCAGCACATAAAAGATATACACTTTCGAGATCCTCAGATGGGTGACGACTTCTGTACATACTATCCCAAAACATCAGTACTCGCTTAAAACCAAAACCTTTTGAAAAGTCAAACTCTATGTGGGTTCTGTTTATTAATCCACTCTACCTTTATTGCAGATAGCAAGTGCCATTGTTGTCAACCTAAGGCTCTGATACCAACTCTATAACACCCCAAATCCACGGGACTTGGAGTGTCACATTGGGCTAGGATCTCACAATGGATCCTGACCCTAGCCTGACAACAAGTTCACTGGATCTTACAACAAGACACAGGTAGATTAAAATCAAATATATAAAAGCTGAGTATGATACATCAAAAGAGTTTACAAACTCATAGCCGAGTACAAAACAACAACATAAACCACAACCTCAAAAGATCCCACATCCCACGCATCCTAATGTACAGAAGTCCTCGGCTTGTCACACCATCTGACTCACTCTGTAGTATTCCTAACGTGCAGAACACTACAACACGGTATGAAACCGTTAGCTACAGCAATGAAAAGCATGAAGGTAATAGTACAACCACACATCAACATCTCAAACATGCAATGCCATACACATTCATTTATTATCTTTCATTATGTTATTCCATTACTAATTCAACTTCTTTTGTAACACGAGGAGCCTCAAGAATCACGTCCCATCCAACGTAACACAGGAGTTTTGCATGGGGGTGACCTTCACTCGTCCCCTCCTGTGAGATCATCTTCCGGGCACCTCCTCCTAACCAGCAGGCAGAGACCGGCGGTTACCGCCCGTTATAATACACTTGGGCCAAATAAATGTAATGAATGGTCATCCTAGTCCGGTTTAGGTTATAAATGCACAATCATATGAACACACACAACCATCACAATCATACAATCCATAACTGCACGCTAAGTAAGTCCTATGGACTTACCTGATATACTCGTAACATGTACCACGTCACAGCTTCCCCTTGGGGAAGTAATCAACGCCTGCAATAGCAAGGCACACACAATCACACACTGCAAAGGTTAGGAGACTCGTCTCACTAACCACAACCAACCTATATCTCAAATCTAAACCTCAGATCCTCAACACATTCATAAATGCCTAAGGCATATCCTCAACATAACATCTCATCATACTCGTACACATACTAATCCTTAAAGCCATAACCGATATCCATAACATCATCATGATCCTCAAATCATTTTAACACCTAGCATGCATCTAATCAGTATTCCTAAACCTCAATATTTAATACTAATTTAATTAATTAACCTTTAATTAATTAATTAAATTTCACCAGAATAACGTTTTGCCCGCAAGCCATTTCTAAACACACCTATCATCAGATTTCATCAACAAACAACTCATAAATACCAGAATAATATAATGATCATAATGGAATTTCTAATTATCCATTTTGAAAAGACTAAGGTCGATTTAGGCCAAATCGCAGTACGGAAAACGAATAAATTCATAACTTATTCAATACTAACCCGATTGACGATCTAAAAGAAGATTCGGAATCACAACGATGCAGGCTACGCATGTATAACATCAAATTCGCCGGAATCTGAGTGACAGAACTGTCGTGGTGACATATATGCTCGACCAGGTCTTCATCTGCTCGGAAATACAAAAACTCGGTACCGATATGAAGAGAATGAAGAGAGGAATCCAAAAACTCAAACGGAATTGAAATCGGATTAGAAACGGAGAATAGATCTGAGTTTGAAGTTTGAGAGAAATCAGAGCTTTTACGAGGAAACGTGAAAGGAAATGAATTAATAAATGATTTTCCGCTATTTATAGTGAAGTTCGCATTAATTATCCTTTAGCGAAGTCGATAATTATCCTTTTATCAATCCAATGGCGGGTTGAACCCCCTTCTCCAAACTTCTCGAAATTGGAATAATAGGTCTTGAATATTGTAGGGATATTTATTCCACAATTGCCTCGGAAAACGTGTATTCCTTAGCCGTCTTTCTTAGCCGTTAAGAAACGAAATAGTGACTCTTTTGTCCGTTTTGCCTTTCCATGTTATTTCATATCTAGGACATGTCCGATGTCCTGATCATTTCTCTCAACTACATTTTTATTAATATGAGCTCCCAAATGCTCCAAATAATACCGGAGGGTAAAAATAATTACCCGGGGGAAAAAGTGAAAATTTCACCATAAGCCCAAAATTATGCCAGGAACATAACGGTGGGACTTATACTCAACACTTACGCAATCTTCGCGAGTTATATGTCAATTACTATCACTAATTAAGTTAATCAACATTAATTAGAATTCGGAAATCCTAGCTATTACACCCGCTACCTTTCAGCGTTGTATGATGGCTATCTTCTCCGAGTACATTGAGGAGATCATGGAGGTATTCATTGATGACTTTTCGGTATATGGTTCCTCTTTTGATAATTGTTTGACTAACCTTTCTCTAGTTTTACAACGTTGTGAAGACACTAATCTTTTTTGAATTGGGAGAAGTGTCACTTTATGGTTAGTGAAGAAATTTTGCTACGACACCTCGTTTGCAACCGAGGTATTGAGGTCGATCGAGCTAAGATCGAGACTATTGAGAAACTGCCTGCCCCTTGTTCTATTAAGGGTGTGCGGAGTTTTCTCGAGCATGCAGGTTTCTAGAGGAGGTTCATCAAGGATTTCTCAAAGATTTCTAAACCACTCACTAATCTCTTGAATAAGGATGTTGTTATTGAGTTATCGCAAGAATGCCTTGATGCATTTTACAGGATAAAGGAAGCGTTGATCACCGCTCCCATCATCCAACCTCCCGATTGGAATTTTCCCTTTGAGATCATGTGTGATGCTAGTGATGTGGTTGTAGGAGCGGTGCTTGGAGAAAAGAAGGATGACCGGACCAACGCCATTTACTATGCTAGCACGACGCTAGATGAAGCTCAACTGAACTACGCCACCACCGAAAAGGAGCTCTTGGCGGTTGTATATGCTTTTGAGAAGTTTCGCTCTTACTTAGTGGGAGAGAAAGTTATTGTTTACACTGATCATGCAACTATTCGTTACTTGCTTGCTAAGAAGGATGCGAAGCCACGTCTTATTCGTTGGATTCTCTTGCTTCAAGAGTTTGACCTAGAGATTTGCGATAAGAAGGGTCCGAGAATTCTGTTGCGGATTACCTTAGCCGGCTACCTCCCTCCTCGCTCAAGAAGGACGACCTACCCATAGATGATTCTTTCCTCGATGTGCACTTGCATTTGCTGGAACGTTTGATAGACTTCTTTATCTCACCCCATGACGAAGGTGAAGTATGGGGTGAGGACACCTTCCAGCATGTTTAGGGATGATGTACGGTCCAGCTAGCGACCTTAAATACAGCGCTTCTTGGGAGGCAACCCAAAGTATTGCTTTCTTTTCCCTTTTCTAGAGTAGTTTTAGATAGTTTGCTTTGCTTTGTTTTTGTGCGTCATCTAGACAGAAACTAGGTACTTTCTAAGGAAGGATTATAGCTCCTGAGCTACACTAGAAGGACATAAGTTCGAGAAATTGAGAAGACGAAGTTTGACTGAGACACATCTCGGTTACTATCACAGCACCTCAACTGAGATGTTCTTGGGGCAACCGAGACAACTAGGTCTGACATCCAGTAAGACACCTCGGTCCGGTCGGGACCACCTCAACCGAGGTGAAATCAAATTCAGTGAGGGGTATAAAAGGCGAGACGGTTTTTCTCTCTCCTCACTTTTCCCTCCTACATCGAGCCTCGACCGCGGCGGTGCCCTAGCCTCGTTTCCTCGTTTCTTGCTCGTTTTCTATCATTTTTGGTTCGATTACACCGGAGGAGGAAAGAGGATCGTTTTTCAAGTATCAAACAACGATTTGGGGGAAAATAACTTGAAAATCTGGCTCTAGTTGGGGTACTTATATCCTTTTCTTGCTCGTTTCCTCGTTTCTTCCTATGGGGTTCTTATATCCTTTTCTTGCTCGTTTTCCTCGTTTCCTCGACCGCGGCGGTGCCCTAGCCTCGACCGCGGCGTTGTCCCACCGTTATGTTCCTAGTGTAATTTTGTACGTTTGGGAAAATTTTTACTTTTCCCCGGGGTAATTATTTTTACCCTCCGGTGTTATTTAGAGCATTTGGGAGCTCCAATTAATAAAAATTCAGTTGAGAAAAATGATTAAGACATCGGATATGTCCTAGATATGAAATAACGCGGAGAGGCAAAACTGCCAAAAGAGTCGCTATTTCATTTCTTAACGGCTAAGAAAGACGGCTTAGGAATACATGTTTTCCGATGCAGTTGTGGAATAATATCCCTACAATATTCCAGATTTAATATTTCAATCTCGAGAAGTTTGGAGAAGGAGGTTCGACCCGCCTTTGGATCGGTTAAAGGATATTTATCGACTTCACTAAAGGATAATTATCGTCTTTACTATAAATAGCGGAAAATCCTTATTTAATTCATTTCCTTTCACGTTTCCTCATAAAAGCTCTGATTTCTCTCAACCTTCAAACTCAGATCTACTCTCCGTTTCTAATCCGATTTCAATTCCGTTTGAGTTTCCGGATTCCTCTCTTCATTCTCTTCATATCGGTACCGAGTTTCTGCATTTCCGAGCAGATGAAGAGCTGGTCGAGCATATACGTCACCAGGCAGGTTCCGTCTCTCAGATTCCGGTGAATTTGAAGCTGTCCATGCGTAGCCTACGTCGTTGTGATTCCGAATCTTCTTTCAGATCGTAAATCAGGTTAATAACGAATAAGTTATGAATTTATTCGTTTTCCGTATTGCGATTTGGCCTAAATTGACTTTAGGCTTGTCAAAAAGGATAATTAGAAATTTCATTGTGGTCGTTATATTATTCTGGTGATTATGGGTAGTTTGTTTGATGATATCTAATGATAGGTGGGTTTAGAAATTGCATGTGGGCAAAACATTATTCTGATGAAATTTAATTAATTAATTAAATTAAGATTAGAACTGAGATTGAGGAATGTCGATTAGATACTACCTTGAGATTTGAGGAATTGTGAGTTATGTTTAGATATTGAGGTTTAGTTGGTTGTGAGGCTTATAGATTGTGATCCTTATGGATCCCTTGGGTCTAGGTGTCACCTTTTTGATTGATAGAAGTATTGATATCTCTTCATGCCTTGTTATTAGGCAGTGTCCCTCTCAGGATTGGAGTTTGATCGTGGTTATGATTGTACGAGGTTGAGGTAAGTCCGTTGGCCTTACTTAGCTACCATCCCTGTATTGGGTGTTTGCATGAGTGGTGTGTGCTTTATATGTTTGCTATGATAGCATAAGTTGTCGTTTTTATCGACCTATGATCTATTGACTGCCCCACTGCGTGGTTGTGATAACCTTTCTCTTTCATCCCGCCGTGGAGTCTGGGAGGTTCTCGGATGTCGGGCCAGACTGGTTTATAGGAAGGGCGCAATCCACTCCCATAGGGTACACGGATTGTGTGACCAATACTCGTACAGCTGGACATTGCACTTAAAGGCGGGATGTATCGGTCCTCGTGTCACATACTTTCATCTATCTATATATATACGGTTTTTGAGTGAATGGTTATTATATAAATATAATAAATGGGTAAATGTGTGATAGCATGCTGATGTGTTTATCTTTTCATGACTGTGTTTGTGCTTATGCATTACCTTATATATGTATGGTTAGCTAAGGGTTTCATACCGTGTTGTAGATGTTGCAGGTTAGGCGTTGTGGAGTGATCTGGCAGGCTGACAGGCCGAGGACTCTCGTACATTAGGTGGTTGGTTTGGGATGTTTACCTTTCCCTTCCTACGTGAGGATGATGTCTTATTTTCTCTCATGTGTGAGGATGTTGTTTATACTTGGCTACGTTGTCTTTATCTTTGAGTAGTAATGTTTATATAGTTTTATGTATTTTGTTTATATCTGTCAGTGCCATTTTGTAATGTCCAGTGAACTTATTGTGAGGCTAGGGTCAGGATCCAATGTGAGATCCTAGCCCAATGTGACATCCCGAGTCCCGCAGAATCGGGGTGTTACAGAGTTGGTATCAGAGCCTTAGGTTGACAACAATGGCACTTGCTACCTGCAATGAGGTTTTATAGGTAAAATAAACAGAGCCCACATGGGATCTGACGTTTTCAAAGGTTTTGGTTTTAAGTGTGGTTTTGGGATAGAATGTACGAGAAGTCGTCACCTCTGCCATGGATCTCTACAGCATAGATATGAATATATATGTGTGTACTATGGATTATGTGGATGGGTTATATATATACATATACATATATTTATCGATACATATGGCATATATATAGCCTTATAAGATTAGGCGCGCATATCCTACAGATGGCTCAAACTAGAGTAGTGTCTGTAGTAGAACGAGGTAGGGGTACCCCCCCTCTTCCTTTAGTGGTGATAAGTCAGGGACCAATTTCCGCTGTTGTTTCACCTATGGCAGAGAACGAGTTTGAAGAGGCTGATCATGTCTCCATGAGTAGATTCGAGTTTCAAGAGTATATGCGCCAAGTATATGAGGTTGTAAGAGCGGGTATACCTACACCGGATTTACCAATATCTGTGAGATCAATTGAAGCTTCTGGATCAAAGAAGAAGCAACGGACTGAATGAGCTAGTGGAGAAGCTAAGATGATGAACGTTGGACCAAGTCAGATATCTGGACAATCAAGTGGTCCTTTGGCCATGAAGACGACTGTCAAGGAACTACAGTGTTTTAATTGCGGGAGGTTTGGACACCGATGAGTTGTGTGCCCAAGGGCGCCAATAATATGCTTTACGTGTGGTAAAGCATGGCATAGAGCGAAGTTTTGTCGACGGAGCAAGGCGTTGCCTTTACAAGTTCCCTCCCGGAATAAGATTATTCAAGGTGGACGACGAAGATCGAGTTACCCTTTAGTTGCACAGGTTGCAAGAATGGGACAAATATGTTTCAACTATGGCTATCCAGATCATTTGCGTTCTGAGTGTCCTTTGGCACCGATAGCATGTTTCACTTGTGGTGAACTTCGCCATCTAGCCCCTTTTTGTCATCAAGGTAGTGTTTCTTCTCAGCAAGACCTTTCTCTTTCTGGTGCAGAAAGAGTGGAAGTGGAGGTTATGACGATAACCTCAGTGATACCTAAGGAGCATAGGTTTGAGTTTGAGTGATGATATGCAGTGGAGCTTCTGGCGTTAGCTGTTACAGGTACCATTCTTGTTAATGGTTTACCTAGTGGAGTTTGTTTGTTGTGAGTGCTATGCACTTCTTGTCCTTCGATGCATGCATTAATAGTTAACTGTGGATACATTAGAAGATAGACTTTCCTTTATCGGATTACTAGTTAGGGGTCTGAGGTACCCGCGAGATATGTGATTGTCCCCTTTATTTAGGGAATTGTGTATGGCTTGTAGACTTCTTTGTCATACCTTACGTGCATGAGGAGGTCATTATATGTATGGATTGGACGGATAGATATCATGTGGTGTTAGATGTTAGTTAGAAGGCTGTTATGGTCTCTACTGAGATAGATTAGATAGGGATCTTCTGAGGTTAAGATCTTTGAAAAGACGGGTTTTGTCATTAGTGTCGTACGAGTAGCGAGGTTGATAACACAAGGAGGTGATATTTTCTAGTGTTATGCCATGAATAAGAGAGATAGTTTAACGTTGGAGGATATTCCAGTGGTTTATGAGCTTATAGACGTGTCACTGAACCGTCTGATTTGCCTCCTTAGTGGAGTGTGGACTTTGATATCGAGTTGAAGTATGATACGAGATTGATTTGAAAGGCCCATATCGTATGGCGCCTGTTGAGATGTTAGAGCTGAAGAGACAACTTGAGGAATGGGTAGAGAAGGTCTTCATTCACCCTAGTGTATTCATTGTGTCGTGTTAACAACTTATTGTATCAGCTTCAAGAAGCGATTATGTGTTTCGGGACTTCCTTGCGCTCAGGATATCACCAGTTAAGGGGGGATAGCAGGATGTGCATAGGATGGCATTTTGTACCCGTTATGGACACTACGAGTTTGTATTGATGCCATTCAGGTTGACGAATGCCCCGCTACCTCCATGGAGTTGATGAATAGTATATTCCTCGGCTTCCTTGATCAGTTTGTGGTAGTCTTCATTGATGACATTCTGGTATACTCTCGTAGTAGAGAGGAGCATGCCGGTCATCTGAGGACATTTTTACAGATTTTGAGGGATAGAGGGCTGTATACCAAGCTCTCTAAGTGCGAGTTTTGGATGTCTGAGGATTGCTTTTCTAGGCCACATGGTATCTGCCAGTGGGATCAAGATTGATCCACGAAGATTGAGTATGTTGCAGCATGGACGATATTGATGAACAATAAGGGAGTACGTAGATTTCTCGGCTTAGCCGATTATTACCGACGCTTTGTGGAAGGATTTTATGTGATCACCGTCCATTTACGAGTCTTCTGAGGAAGACTACCAGATTTGTGTGAACTGATCAGTGTGCCTAGAGTTTGAGGAGTTCAAGAGGTGTTTGACTTCTGCTCTTATTCTGGCACAACCAGAGGATTCTGATGATTCCGTGGTCTACAGTTATGCATCCAAGCTAGGTTTGGGTTGTGTTTTGATGCAGAAGGGCAGAGTGATTGCATATGTGTCTCGCTAGTTGAAGACGTATGAGGAGAACTACCCGACTCATGATCTGGAGTTAGTAGCGGTAGTTCATGCTTTCAAGATCTGGAGACATTACCTGCATGGTGCTACATGTTAGATCTTCACAGACCATAAGAGTCTGAAGTATAGTTTTACGCAGTGGAAATTGAATAACCGCCAGCGTAGATGGTTTGAGCTAACCTAGGATTTTGACCTCGAAATTTTGACAACATATTTTGATTGCTTTAGGGACAAGTCTACACTTCACGACTGCGTTTCACCCCCAGACCGATGGTCCGTCAGAGAGGACCATCTAGACCCTTGAGGATGTGTTGTGAGCTGATGTATTGGATTGGGGACAAGGATGGTCAGATTACCTCCCAATAGTTGAGTTCTCATACAACAACAGTTGACATGCATCTATTAGGATTGCCTCTTATGAGGCACTGTATGGGCGTAGATGTCGTACACCTTTATGCTGGGATGAATCTAGCAGTACCAGTGGGATAGCATCAGAGAAGATTGAGGATGCTATGGCTCGAGTAGCGTTGTTTAGGAAGTGGATGATGGCGGCATAGTCACCAGAAGTCGTATGTAGACAAGAGGCGCCGGCCTCTAGAGTTTAGAATAGGAGCTCATGTTTGGTTGAGAGTGTCTCCGACGTCAGACGTTTTGGCATAAAGGGGAAGCTGAGTCCCCGATATGTCATTCCTTTTTAGATACTGGATAGAGTTGGGAGGGCAGCATACATAGTAGCTTTGCCTCCAAGGTTAGAGGGTATTCACCTTGTTGTTCACGTGTCTCAACTAAGGGAGTATATACCAGATCCAAGATGCACTGTAAGTCATGATGATTTAGTGGTCGAGGAAGACCACATATTCGTTGAATATCTTGTTGTAGTCTTAGAATGAGGTATAAGACGTTTATCGTTGAAGAACATTCTGATGATGAGAGTATAATGGCCAGGATGAGGCCACCTGAGTGACTGAGGATAGTATCCATTGGAACTAATCCGAATTTATGCAGAGAATGCTGCACCGTAGACTTGTTGAGCAAGCCATGGTTGTATATTATGATATATATGATGATGTGATTATGTGATATGTGATATTCTCTTCCGTGCTAGATTATTGGTGATCCTAGTGGATCTTGTTCTGTTAGGGCGAGTTATGTTATGGCTGAAGAAGTTTTACCTCCAAGCCCTCGAGCGATGATTTTACCATTAGAGAAGTTCTACCTCCATACCATCGTGTATAGGTCAGCTGGAGATGGTTCCACCTTCATGTTGTAGAATGAGATTAGGTTTAGTTGAAGGTGATATTACCTCCATGTTTGGGATTTAGGTATAGAGATTTTTGGAGATGTTCTTCCTCCATACGGTCATTTGTGTTTTGGAGATGTGTTTCCTCCTTGATGATGAGTTGGTAGCTGGAGATATTTTTCCTCCTTGCCCTGGAGATATTTTTCCTCCTTGATGATGAGTTGGTAGTTCTTGGAGATGTTTTCCTCCACGGTGTGATTAAGGATATAGTTGCCAGAGATGTTTTACCTTTGTACCTTTTGGCTAGGATTAGATTGTTGGAGATGTTTTACCTCCATGCATTTGGGATAGCGTTATAATCTTGTTTTCTGGACTTGATGATTCCTCCATACTTATGTTTTGAGGTTATAGATTGTTATAGGTTGATACCTTTGAACGGAGATGTGATACCTCCGATAGATACAGTGTTTATACCTCGGCGTATGGGTCCGAGAGGATTTGGGAATTCTTAAAGTTTCGGGACGAAACTTTTTTTTTAAGGGGGGTGTGATGTAATAGCTAGGATTTCCGAATTCTAATTAATGTTGATTAACTTAACCGTTGATAGTAATTGACATATAACTCGCGAAGATTTCCCAAGTGATGAGTGTGAGTCCCATTGTTATATTCCCAGCGTAATTTTGGACGTTTGGGGAAATTTTTACTTTTTCTCTGGGTAATTATTTTTACCCTCCGGTGTTATTTGGAGCATTTGGGAGCTCCAATTGATAAAAATTCAGTTGAGAAATATGATCAGGAGATCGGATATGTCCTAGATATGAAATAACATGGAGAGACAAAACGGCCAAAAGAGTCGCTATTTCGTTTCTTAACGGCTAAGAAAGACGGCTTAGGAATACACGTTTTCCGAGGAAGTTGTGGAATAATTATCCCTACACTATTCCAGATTTAATATTCCAATCTGGAGAAGTTTGGATAAGGAGGTTCGTCCCGCCTTTGGATCGGTTAAAGGATAATTATCGTCTTTACTATAAATAGCAGAAAATCCTTTATTAATTCATTTCCTTTCACGTTTCCTCGTAAAAGCTCTGATTTCTCTCAACCTTCAAACTCAGATCTACTCTCAGTTTCAAATCCGATTTCAATTCCGTTTGAGTTTCTGGATTTCTCCCTTCATTCTCTTCATATCGGTACCGAGTTTCTGCATTTCCGAGCAAATGAAGAGCTGGTCGAGCATATAAGTCACCAGGCAGGTTACGTCGCTCAGATTCCGATGAATTTGATGTTGTCCATGCATAGCCTGCGTCGTTGTGATTCCGAATCTTCTTTCAGATCGTAAATCGGGTTAGTAACGAATAAGTTATGAATTTATTCGTTTTCCGTACTGCAATTTGACCTAAATTGACTTTAGGCTTGTCAAAATGGATAATTAGAAATTTCATTGTGGTCGTTATATTATTCTAGTGATTATGGGTAGTTTGTTTGATGAAATCTAATGACAGGTGGGTTTAGAAATTGCCTGCGGGCAAAACTTTATTCTTGCGAAATTTAATTAAATAATTAAAGGTAAATTAATTAAACTAGGATTAGAATTGAGATTGAGGAATCTTGATTAGATACTACCTTGAGATTTGAGGAATTGTGAGTTATGTTGAGAGATTGAGGTTTAGTTGGTTGTGAGGCTTATATGTTATGATCCTCATGGATCCCTTGGGTCTAGGTGTGACCTTTTTTATTGATAGGAGTATTGATATCTCTTTATGCCTTGTTATTAGGCAGTGTCCCTCTCAGGATTGGAGGTTGATCGTGGTTGTGATTGTACGAGGTTGAGGTAAGTCCGTAGGACTTACTTAGCTACCATTCCTATATTGAGTGTGTGCATGAGTGGTGTGTGCTTTATATGTTTGCTATGATAGCATAAGTTGTCGTTTTTATCGACCTATGTTCAATTGACTGCCCCACTGCGTGGCTGTGATAACCTTTCCCTTTCATCCGTCGTGGAGTTTGGGAGGTTCTCTGATGTCGGGCCAGACTAGTTTACAGGAAGGGCGCAATCCACTCCCATAGGGTACACGGATTGTGTGACCGATACTCGTACAGTTGGACATTACACTCAGAGGCGGGGATGTATCGGTCCTCGTGTCACATACTTTCATCTATCTATATATATACGGTTTTTTAGTGAATGGTTATTATATAAAGATAATAAATGGGTAAGTGTGTGATAGCATGCTGATGTGTTTATCTTTTCATGATTGTGTTTGTGCTTATGCATTACCTTATATATGTATGGTTAGCTAACAGTTTCATACCGTGTTGTAGATGTTGCAGGTCAGGCGCTGCGGAGTGATCTAGTAGGGTGACAGGCCGAGGACTCTCGTACATTAGGTGGTTGGTTTGGGATGTTTACCTTTCCCCTCCTGCATGAGGATGATGTCTTATTTTCCCTCATGTGGGAGGATGTTGTTTATAATCGGCTACGTTGTCTTCATCTTTGAGTTATACTGTTTATACAGTTTTATGTATTTGTTTTATATTTGTCAGTGCCATGTTGTAAAGTCCAGTGAACTTATTGTCAGGATATGGTTAGGATCCACTATTTGCAAAATCTCAGTTTTGTCCGCTTTATCTTTAGATCTTGAGTTGGAACCACAACTAGATGCTTTAATCCCTAGAATCCGCATATTTCCTTTAATTGACCTTATTATCATCTTTTGATTGCTTTAATCGCTTTTGTGGTTATTAGTTACATTGATGACCTATACTTGCTTTGTTTCACCTAAGTCCGTGAGATCGACACCCCGGAATTCTTGCTTTTTACTATAATTGATCCGTACACTGCGGGTTCGCATCCTTGTTTTAAGCATATTTCTTGGGATATAAATTTACAGCTTGCACACACCGTTTGGAGCGAACAACCTCAACTTCTACTCTTTCTGAACCGGAAAGAGGAAGGCCTTGTTGAAAAGAAACACTACCTTGCTGACAGAAAGGGGCCAGATGGCCTAGTTCACCACATGTGAAGCAAGCTATCGGTGCCAAGGGGCACTCAGAGCGCAAATGATCTGGATAGCCACATTTGAAACATAATCGTCCCATTCTTGCAACCTGTGCAACTAAAGCGTAACTTGATCTTCTTTGTCCCCCTTTAATGATCTTACGACCGGAGGGAACTTGTAGAGGCAGCGCCTTGCTCTTTCGACAGAACTTCGCTCTATGCCCTGATTTACCACATGTAAAGCATATTATTTGCGTCTTTGGCACACATCTCACCGGTGTCCAAACATATCACAATTAAAACACTATAGTTCCTTGCTAGTCGTCTTCATGGCCAAAGGACTACTTGATTGTCCTGATATCTGAATTGGTCCAACATTCATCATCTTTGCTTCTCCACTAACTGATTCAGTCCATTGCTTCTTCTCTGATGCGGAAACTTCAATTGGTGCCACAGATGTTGATAAATCTGGTGTACCCGCTCTTACAGCCTTATATACTTGGCGCATATATTCTTGAAACTCGAATCCACTCATGGAGACATGACTAGCCTCTACAAACACGTTCTTTTCCATAGGCAGAACAACAACGGAAACTGGTCCATGACTTGGCCCTATTGGAGGAAGAGGGGGTGTACCCCTACCTTGTCCCACTACAGATACTGCTCTAGTATTAGCCATTTGTAAGATATATGCACCTAATGTTATAAGCTATATATATGCCATATATATATATATATATACTTATCTACGCTGTAGAGATGTATGGCAGATGTGACGACTTCTCGTACATTCTAACCCAAAACCACACTTAGAACCAAAAACTTTTGAAAACATCTGACCCCTTTCGGGTGCTGTTTATTTTACCTATCAAACCTCATTGCAGGTAGCAAGTGCCATTGTTGTCAACCTAAGGCTCTGATACCAACTCTGTAACACCCCGAATCCGCGGGACTCGGAGTGTCACATTGGGCTAGGATCTCACAATGGATCCTCACCCTTGCCTGACAACAAGTTCACTAGACCTTACAACATTGCACTGACAGATATAAAACAAATACATAAAACTGTATAAACTATACAACCAAAGGTAAACAACAACATAGCCGAGTATAAAACAACATTCTCAAATAGGAGGTAAACAAGACATCATCCTCACGCAAGAGGGAAAACATAAACAACCCCAAAACCAACCACCTAATGTACGAGAGTTCTCGGCCTGTCACCCTGCCAGATCACCAAGCAACGCCTATCTTGCAAACATCTACAACACGGTTTAAAACCGTTAGCTAACCATACATATATGAGTTAATGCATAAGCACAAGCACAATCATGGAAAAAGATAAACAATTCAGCATGCTATCACACATTTACCCATTTATCATCTTTATATATATAAGTCATTCACTCAAATCGTGTATATATAGATATATGAAAGTATGTGACACGAGGACCAATACATCCTCGCCTCTGAGCCTGATAGCCAGCTGTCCGAGTATCGGTCACACAATCCATGTACCCTATGGGAGTGGATTGTGACCTTCATGTAAACCAGTCTGGCCTGACAACAAAGAACCTCCCAGACTCCACGTTGGGATGAAAGGGAAAGGTTATCACAACCATGTAATGGGGCAGTCAATAAACAAAGTCGGTATAACCGATAACTCATGCTATCATAACAACATATAAAGCACACACCACTCATGCAAACACCCAATATAAGGATGGTAGCTAAGTATGTCCTACGGACTTACCTCAACCTCGTATAACCTCAACCACGATCAACCTCTAATCCTAAGAGAGGGCACTGCCTAACAACATGGCATATAAAGATATCAACCTCTATTCATCAAAGGGGTCACACCTAGACCCAAGGGATCCATAGGATCATCCTCAACCTAAACCTCACAACCTAGTAAACCTCAAAGACCATACATGGCATATACCAATCATAACCTCATCAAAACACATCCTCACACATCTAGCATGAACCTATACACTCATACTAGGAAAGGAGGGAACAAAGGCATCCTAAAGCAATCCTAGAACCAACACACACTTGCAGAACCAAGTGCAACACCAAGCTGATGAAGGTGGACGCAAGGGCAGCTAGGAGGTGGCGCAGGGGCGGCGGTCAGACAACGCAGAGGGCAGTTGTAGGTGTCGCAGGGGCGGATGGTCGTGTAGAAGGCACACCTTCAGCTCCTCCTTGCTTCTTCAATCCATCTCTTCACTCCTCCTTCAGCCATCATCCAGACACACACACATATACATACATGTATACATCAGAGAAGCCAATCAAGGCTGGAACAAGATCCAAACCTAAGGAATCTAGGCTAGACGAAAGAAAGAGAAAAAAAAAAGATGAAGGAAAGAAGAAAGAAAGGAAGAAGCCATAGAAGCTTACCAAGCTGAACCTAACTCAGGACAGAACATCCTCAAGACCTCAAGGCTAGCTCAAGCACAATCACAGCAGCAACAACCATCATCAAAAACATCACCACCTCAAGTTCCTTCCAAACTCAAAGAAAAATCCAAGAAGATCAAAGGGGCTAGGAGAGAGAATGGGGTAAACCCTCATTTGAAGGAGAAGAAGAGATTATAAAGGAAAGTAGAGGTCAAAAAGCAAGACTCGGGTCAAAGAAGACGGCTGCAACCCGCCACAAACCGCAGTGGCGGCTGGCCTGGCCGTAGGGGCGGGCCACTGCAGCACCAAAGGTGGATGGCAGCTGCGTCTCAGCTGAAACGCAGGTGCGGGATCTCTCAATGATTAAGGCTCTTACATCCCGTACCCACCACATGATCCGGATGGTCCTACTAGACCATCTCATCAGTGAGTATCATCCTCGATTCTCCGTTTATATTTTTGCCTTTATATTTCGCACTTTGAGGGATAAGTGATCTTCAAGCATGGGGGAGGGATCTATCTTGCATTATCTTGTTTTTATAGTTGTTTTTGAATCATGTTAGTTTGTATTGTTGAATATTCAATAAAAAAAAAAGTGAAAAAAAGCCAAAAATTTGTGAAAAGGCATGAAAAATCATTGGATAAGACGAAAACCTGAAAGGGCGGCTTAGGTAAAAAGAAGGTAGTCCGACCAACACTAGGTTGGTGCAAAAGTGGACTTGAGGGCTGTGAGAATTAGTAAGATTAACTTAGAAAAAAAAAGAGTGGCAATGTGAAAACCTGGAAGGGTGCCTTGGCAAAATGAGCGAAATCCGAGTGATAGGTTCTCCTTTTTTGTCGTTGGCGACATAAGAAGAGGAGATATGAGGAGGGTTCCGGATAGGCCACTCTTGGAGCGGTAAGGATGGTAGTTTTCCTTTTCTCACATCACTTTGATAGATTTTTGTTTTTCTTTAGCATGTTTTGTGTTATTACCTCTCTACTTCATCAGGCTTCTTGAGACTTTTTTTATTTACATTGAATGAATATTTGGTTTAGTCGGGACGAGTAAGAGTCTAAGCATGGGAAAGTTTGATAGGTGATGAAATCACTATCATATCTAGGTAGTTTTAGCATGCTTTTAGAGTCTTTTGGTTATTTGGTGTTGTTACAATGTAAATTCAGATGAAGAAGCCAATCATGAAGATATCTAAGGATTTAGCAACAAATGGAAGAAAAAGAGGATCAAAGAATACAACCAAGACGACCTTCAGTTGGCTAGCCGCCCCCGCGGAGGAGGAGCACCACCCCTGCAGCGACATGCCGCACCCTGCGCTCCTCTCTGCACCACACCAGATCCCGGAAGCCTCTGGTCACCGCCCCCATGCCGGCCTTGCACTGAACCTACGGTGACACCTCCTGGAGACCCATGTTTGCACCCATGTGCCCCTTGTCTGTGGGTCTGAGAAGCTCAAGAGACTGTGTCACTGCCCCCGCGGTGACACTTGGCCGCACCTGTGCCTAGAAGACATAAACATCAGAAGCTAAAGAGTCAAGCCTTTCCAAAGCAATGAAGGCGCCGCCCCTGCGGCACTCCCATGCCGCCCCTGCGGTCAAGTTGAAGATGGATCATTTCGCACAAAACCGCCCCCGGAGATCCAAGAACCGTGCCTCCGGTTGGGCAACAAACGTAATAACTTTGGTTGTTTAAACTCTCCCTTTATGGCTATTAAGGTGACGGTTTAGACATCCCATTTACTACAATTTAGTGTCCTAAGTAGTATAAAAAGAGATGTTAGGCTAATCTTAGAATCATTACTTTTCCCATCAAAAACCTCTCTTATGTCATTTGTCTTGTTTAGTCTTTGTATGGAGTGCTAAGTCTCTTTGATACATTGGGTTGATAGAAGCTTTCATACAAGTTGGTTGTAAGTTCGTTTTAAATAGAAGTTTTATTCAAGTCATATTTGTGTTATATTCCTAGTTTCTAACTTTGTTTGCGTTTTGTTTTCTACCTAGTTTGATCACCTAAGTAGTTTAATCTCATGCAAAATGCTAAGGTTAATTCGTTCCGGGTTCGGGTCATTAATCCAGTAGCAAACGCAATAGGTATTAACGGGTTGTTTATCTTCTATGTATCTCTTTATCTTTGTTTCAATTCTAACTTGTTGTTTTGATCTTGTAGATTGACAGATTAAAGAACTTGTTAAGTTATATTAATGTGCGGTTCCCATGAGAACAGGCTTATCGTGTAATCATGAGAACAATCTTAGACCGTCGGATGGTGGTTATTAAGGCTCGAGATTTAGAGTGGATATCATAATTAATAATAACTACAAATAATAATAATTAGGAATAATCCATTCAACTAACAATAACTACGAATAATCCACTCAACCAACAATAACTACGAATAATACATTAAATGAGATGGCACCTTCGTAACAAAACTAATAATAATTACGAATCTTTTCTCATGATTACACGATAAGTCTGCTTTCATATGATCTATACTCTCTCTCTCTCTCTTTGCCGTAAATACTTCTCCAAGAAGTATATATATATATATATATATATATATATATATATATATATATATATATATATATATTTATATATATATAAGATCAAGATGAGAAGAAATGCTTGAAGACTTATAAAAAGAACCAACCAAATTGTGTGAAAGTGGATGCTCAACCTAGTGTAGTGTTTTTCTATTAATATTATCACCATCTTTGTTTGTTTTACATTCTTTTGTCTTGTCATGTTTTACAATCCAAACTACCATTGCAATTTAGTCTTGTCAAATTTGGTGTCGTTTCCGGGGAGTTAGAGTTTTAAATTCTTTTGTCTTTTTATTATCAATTATTGGTTTGGACCATTTTCATGGTTCAAACCCATGCTACTAATACAAATTTTTCTCCTCTTGATCCCGAATTCGAGAGAATATACAATCGAAAAAGGAGAAACCGTCAGAACAAAGAAGAAGAAACAAAGGCGAACCGTACACTGCGACAACTCACCTAACCGGATTTGACTCAACACCCTCAAGTAGTAACCATACCGGCAATTGGAGAAAGGGTCAATTTTGAGCTCAAGCCAAGGTTGACCCACTTGTTACCATCAGTCCATGGTTTAAGTTGAGAAGATCCCATCAAGCACTTGGGACAGTTCCACACCGTTTGTATGAGAATGAAGCCGGAAAACGTGGCCGAAGAGCCAATAAAGATAAGAGCCTTCAGTTTCACTCTCAATTATTCGGCAGATGATTGGTACTATCATCTCCAATCCGGAAGCATCGATACTTGGGAGAAACTCCTCAAGGCCTTCTTGGAGAAATATTTACGGAAAAAATGGCTAATTGCTTGAAGAAGGCCATAAGCAAAATAGAGCAAGAAGCTGATGAGACTCTCTATGAGTACTACAAAAGGTTTGCAAGGCTAAGACCAAGTTGTCCATTCCATGAGTATTCTACCCAAGACATGGTGTTGTACTTGTACAACGGTTTTTTAGACAAGAATCATCAATGACGCATGTGGAGGTAACATTCTTAATTCTACTCTTGAACTAGCAATGGAAAAAATTCATGAACTGGTAGAAGGAACGAGGACCGAGGAAATTTGGTAGGATTACTACCTAAAGAGGGGTGCATGATGTGAACCCTAGCCGGCCGGAAGTGTCTAGGGAGATTGCCGAGCTAAAGGAGATGGTCAAAATGCTCACTTTGATGGGAACCCCTTAACAATTGAAATCTTGTGGGGTATGTGCTGATCCATTCCACCCAACGGACTTGTGTCCTCAAGTCCAAGATGACGCCACTAATGAAGTGAATGCCATGGGGAATGGACAATAGAAGCAACGTCAAACGAACGATTCGTACGGCCAAAACTACATGCCGGGATGGCGTGATCATCCTAACTTTAGATGGAGGGATGATCCCAACTTTATGGCCATAAATGTGACGGTTTAGACAGCCCATTTACTGCAATTTAGTGTCCTAAATAGGATCAATAGAGATGCTAGGATAATGTTAGAATCATCTATTTTCCCATTAAAAACCTCTCTTTTGTCATTTGTCTTGTTTATTCTTTCTATGGAGTGCAAAGTCTCCTTGCTACATTGGGTTGATTGAAGCTTTTATACAAGTTGGTTCTAAGTTCTTTTTAAGTAGAAGTTTTATTTAAGTCATATTGTGTAATATTCCTAGTTTCTAACTTTGTTGGTGTGTTGTTTTCTACCTAGTTTGATCACCTAAATAGTTTAATCTCATGCAAAATGCTAAGGTTAATTGGTTCCGGGTTCGGGTCATTAATCCAGTAGCAAACACTATATGTATTAACGGGTTGTGAATATCTTTGTGAAAAGGAGTTTAACTACATAATCAAGTTTAACGGGTTGCTTATCTTTTATGTATCTCTTTATCTTTGTTTGATTGTTAACTTGTTGTTTTGATCTTGTAGGTTTACAGATTAAAGAACTTGTTACGTTATATTAATGCCGGTTGGCTTAATATATATATATATATATATATATATATATATATATATATATATATATATATATATATATATATATACTCTATATAGGGTGTGGTTCCCATGAGAACACCCCTAACGTGTATACATGAGAACAATCGTACACCATTGGATGGTGAGTATTAAGGGTTGAGATTTAGAGTAGATATCATAATTAATAATAACTACGAATAATAATAATTAAGAATCCAACAATAACTACGAATAATACATTAAACGATATGACACCTTCGTAACAAAACTAATAATAATTACGAATTTGTTCTCATGATTACACGATAAGCCTGTTCTCATAGGATATATACTCTATATATATATATATATGTATATGTGTGTATATATATATATAAGATCAAGATGAGAACAAATGCTTTAGGACTTATAAAAAGAACCAACCAAATTGTGTGAAAGTGGATGTTCAACCTAGTGTAGCGTTTTTCTCTTAATTTTATCACCATCTTTGCCTGTTTTACTTGCTTTTGTCTTTTCACGTTTTGCAATACAACCCCCCCCCCCACCTTGTTACTCATAATTGATAACTAAATCTCATTTGCACTTTCGTTCTCTCACTCTCTTCGGTTCGAACCTTGCTTAATCACTATACTTGAGTTAGTATTAAGTTCCGCATTCCCCTTGATAAGATAATAAACGACCATTGCAATTTAGCCTTGTCAACAGGCTTCTTCAAATGTCACAACTTTATATTCTAGGAAGCAATGGTTATCATTTAGTTCTCCGAGTTCTCGTTCCAGGGTGGTGTTGTTTTCCACATGGTCTTTAACAATTTGTTTGAACTCGTGAATTGTAGTTCTCGCCATGACTTAACTCTTGAGCACTTCTCTAAACATCAATTTTTTGGTAGTAAAATGTAGAGTTTCTTGAAAGGCAATGACATCTAAAAAGGTGATGTTCACAATGATCATACATTCATCATCAGTAATGGAGTTAGTTATGGCTCATATATAATCATCAATGAGGGAACACTAAGGGAGGCTAGGAAGTGTGTGAGCTCGAGTAGTAGCAAGGAAGGGGCGTCCGACAATCAAAAGGAAGCTAGTACCTACATCAACGTCAACAACTACAAAGTCTTCAAGTGTCTTATGCTTGTAGACACCTCGTGTCTTGTTGCGCTTATAGGCATACTTCCTTGTGTAATAAGCAGTAGTTACAAGGTAGTCTCAAGCTTCATCCTCGTTCATTCTTGTAAATCCATGCGAATCAACGGTGTCAACCAAATTCCTAGTAGTATCATATATTTCACTATAAAAATATTCCAAAAAATGCTCTCTTCTCGAATCCAAGGATGTTTTCCCCATGTTCCATGTCAAAGTCGGAAATCTTCTCTCTAATCCCAACAATCATGTAGGGAGGAAAATAATTGCTCAAGAAAGTTGTGTCAATACCTCTCAAGTAGCAAAAGTCCCTGGTGGGTGATTTTGCAGCTAGTTTGCAGTCTTTCATGCCAAACAGAAAAATAAATGTCTGCATTCTCAAGGCATTAGGAGAAATGTTCTCATAATTTAAAGTGTTCGTGAAATTTTCAAAATTCCACAAATGTTGATACGGATTCTCAATCAACAACCTTGAGAAATGATCATTTTTTATGAGTCTGAAGGTGTCCGTCCCGAGGTTGAATTCTCTACCTCCAAGTGCGGTGTAACACCCCGAATCCGCTAGACTCGGGATGCTACGGGTGAGACCTCACAATGGTCCCGACCCTTAGGCTGACAACAATTTCACCGGACCTTTCCAACAAGGAATAAATAAAGGCCAAAACAAAAATCAATTTAATCCAATAATATGATTCCCGAATACATCATGAAAGGAAAGACATCAGCCATCTATACATCAACGCCAACAATGCACAATATACAACAACAAAACACGGACTCAATCCCCCAAACTCGACCTATGATGTACGGAACCCCGATTGCCCACTCCTCCGGAATACTCGGTCACACTTAACCTACACATGAACTACAATAATCGGTATAAAACCGTTAGCTCACATTCTAGGCAATATAAAGATAGCAAGGGCACAAACACACATATAAGTACACAAAACACAAATCATGCTCATATACATACATATCCGGTTCTTATCCTCTTTTTATGTTATTCCATTACTAGTTCCATTCGTTGAAAGTGTGACACGAGAGTCGTATAACTCTTGCCTCTGTCTCCGTGCAACCAATAGGAGTGATGCGGGGCTCAACCCGTATACCATATGGAGTGGCGAAGAAGCCCTCCCGTATACCATGTATGGTCTGGTCGTAGAGAACCTCCCAGTCTCCCTCGGGAGCTGGCCAGTGATGTCACCGCCCGATAATAAATGTAAACAATGGGCCAACAATAAATATAACCTAGTTGTCCTAATCCGGTTTCATGACCATAAGCACTTATACACACACCACCATCACATTTCCAAATAATGAATAAAAGCGGCTAAGTAAGTCCGAGGACTTACCTCGTCTCAAAGGTAACAAAAACCGATCTCAACTTCCCATAGGAATAAAACCAAGGCTTGATCAAAATGAGGCACACATCAACAACACTTCCAAGGCTAGAAGTCCTTAGACTTTGCAATCTAGCAAACAAACACAAGGTCCTACAACTCATAAGCTAGGGAACGTTCCTAGGCTCCAAGGGACAATAACTCATCAAGCATATATAAAGGAACTACAACAACCCACTCTCCTACAAGGATAACTCATCACCAAGCTAACACGCAACTAGTCTAAGAGGTTTAACATGATCATCACACTCGAGTCATCCTAAGCAACAACCGAGACTCTGAGGTCTCCTAAGGTCGACAACCTCTAGATGGCATTCACAACTACCCTAGGTCCATTCTAGGCATGATACTAACATGAAACAACCTCACAACTAAGGAATGAACGAAGATGAAGGGACAAGAAGAGCCTACTGTTGAAGAAACGCAACCGCAGAAACAAAAGGCATCAAAGCTCATTTCACCTCATGGCCCCCGTGGCACTGTTCATCCGCCCCCATAGCTGCTGGCAAAACCTGCCACCAAACCCGCATCAAAGCTCATTTCACCTCATTAGCTATTCAGATGCAGACTTTGCAAGTTATAATGTCGATAGAAAAAGCACTTCTGGATGTTGACAATTCCTAGGGGCATCCCTAATTACTTGGCACTCCAAGAAGAAAAACTATGTCGCCCTATCCACAACCGAAGCCGAATATATAGTTGCGGGAGCCTGTTGTGCACAAATTCTATGGATAACTTAACAACTTCGTGATCTTGGCTTTGATTTGAAAGGTATCCCGATAAAATGTGATAATGTGCTATTTCGATTACTAAAAATCTTGTGCAGCATTCAAGGACAAAGCATATCGATGTAAGACATCACTTCATGCATGATCATGTTGAGAAAGGTGATGTTTCGATTTCTATTATGTCTAATGACTTGCAGCTTGTAGATATCTTTACTAAGTCTCTACCTCAAGATCAATTCAATTTTATTTGTTTAGAGCTTGATATATTGAACAAGGAAGCATTAACGTAGGGGGAGTAAATCATTTTGTTTTCTTCTTCGTATGCAGGCCACTTTTCGTTTTCAAAGGTCTTGAAATGCAATTCAAGGGCCTTGAAACGAATTTCAAGGGCAAAATTGAATATTACGGATCTATTAAGGGATTAATATCTTTTAGATATTTTGTTCCCTAAATTGTTTTTAATGATTTCAAAATCCTTTATTTTTTCGGGTTCAAAGTTCTGAAAAAGAGTTGTTGAGATTTAAATGGAAACATTTTTGGCTTTTCAAGGGCTTTATTTTCTCAAGATCTTGTTTGCCCTTAGATTATTTTCTTCTCTTTTTAAAGGCGAAGAACTTCTCTCCTTCTCATTTCCCTTCTTTATATAAAACCCTTTTTAAAACCCTTGTTTTATCTCTCAAAATCATCTATGGCTCCTAGAAGCAAGAAATCTGCTCCTCATCCGACTTCATCCTCTAAAAAGGAATCAGTCAGATTTCCTCCGCCACAGAAGGAGAGAAACTTTCTAAATATTTGGAAATTTCTCAGACGACTGGTCTTCCAACATCTTGGTTCATCAATTTTCAAGCTGCAGGATCTTAGCTTGATGGGTTTCACAATATCCCTCTGTGTATGTGTGATGTGGTGAATACTACATTTTTGGAAAGACTTCAAATCCCCTGCATTACTATGCTCAAGAGGTGTATAGTCTGGAAAATCTTAAACCTTGGAGATTTTGCCTTTCCTAGGCTCACAAGACTATTCTATGTCAACATCGTCACAAAACGGAACAAAGGAATTATCACTCTTGAATTATCTGTAAAAGGTACCCCAATTTTTCTCACTTCTACTATTTTGTGTGAGATTTTAGGAATCCGTTCAGATCGTTCCTTTACACATCCTTCCCGATCAGAGAGTATTCGATCTTACTAAAGAGAAATTTCTAGTTCCAAACTCAACTTCACGCCAACTCACTCATACTTCCCTCACCCTAGATGCTAAAATTGTGTTTACCCTTCTGGTTCGATGTGTTATTCCTCGTGCAAATTCAAGAGAACTTTTGACAAATCAATCTATGGAATTAATTCATTTGATTATGACTGGATTAGAAATTGACGTACCAAACCTCATCCTTAACCATATGGTCCATTCAGTCAATTCTAAGCAAGGCATCCCTTTGCCTTATGGAAATCTTTTACCCAAGATCTTCGACATTTTTTCAATTGATACATCCTCTGAAGACTCTAGCAGGAGCATGGACATTGAAGGGAAAAGGATTTATTCCACCTCCATCTCAAGAAGCTCCAACATCTTCTCCTCCTATTACAGAAATCAGGTTAGATGGATGTGAAAAAGAGTTGCTTTCTCTAAATCGTGAACTATCAGCTTTTCAGTTTGACACTAAGAGGAGATTGGATGCAAATCATGAACTGATATCGATCATGAATGCCAAGATAAATGAAATCTATTTGATGAATGATTTATTCTTACTACCATGGGAAGGATTCTACCTATGATAGAAGATTCAACTCAACACACTCATGATAAAGTTGAGAATGATCTGATGAACTGCAAACGTCGAGTACAAAACAACTTTATTCTTTATCCTACCCATGTTGAGCCAACTTTTCTACCGGTGCAAGAATATGAGATGGTCAAGGAATGACGAGCTGAAGAAAAGACACAACGCTTAGCATCTGAAAAGGCTAATAAGAGTCAGAAGACTGCTTCATCCAAGGGAAAAAGGCAGTTTTATGAGGAGGATTCTGACTGAGTATGTGATGATTGGGATGGTTGGTTTAAAACTTTTGTTGTGGATTTTGAAATACTTTTTCTAGGTTTGTAATCATTTAAAACTTCCGTGCTTTAACTATTTTTCACCCTTTTTGAAAGACAAAGGCGGAGAAATTTAATGATCCGAAAATTTGATATTTCTACATTCTGCACTTAAAGTTGGTTTTGATATTCATATATGCTTTGCTAACTCTACAATACAGGCACGGTATTTGTTTTGTCTTCCATCAAGGGGGAGATTTAAAACTCCACCTTGATTATATATTTTTATAGGTGATGAGGGAAGAATTAACACAAATAAAGTGATTTTTATACTATCAAAATATCGATTATATTTCTAGTTGCTTGGTTTGGTTTGGTGTTTGTCTAGAATGTATTCAGGCCTTGGAAAGCATTTTAAGGGACAGAAGGAGATCTTGAAATCAGATACAAGGGACAAACAGAGAGTTTGAAGAAATTCAACCCGGAGGCCTTGAAAGCCATTTCAAGGGATCAGAAGCCACAACCTTGAAGTTAGTTTCAAAGGACGAAGCGGCTGGAATTCAAAACTCTAACAACCAATTCAATCAAGAATCAAAAGAATATCTTCCAAGGAGAAATGCTCAACAAGAAGATACGCTCAAAGAAGATCTTTAACGACCAAGTGGATTCGATTCAAAACAGGATCTCACAAAGATCCTCAATAAAAAGCGCAATATCTCTTCTCAACGGATTTCTGATATCTTAACAACAAGATTTGAAGATCTCGAGACAAAAATCTTCAACAAGTGTGAGAATATTACAGACAAGAAGGATCAACGTGGTTTAAGGAGATCAAGACGATAGAAGATCTACAACTCCTATCTCATCTCAACCAAGAGCGTTTTCCATGGAGAAGAAGAACCATCTATAACGGTCATCTTCCTAACGGCTAGAAGACCTCTCCATTGAAGACTATAAATGAAATTATCGATTGCAAAAGAAAGGATACAAGCTTACACAGAAACATTCAAAGTCTTCAAGTGATCCAAAGCATCTTCATTCGCTCAAACAAGATTTCTTTCTCTCTTTTACAAAAAGTTGTATCCCCAAGAGAGAGATAAAACTCAAGAGCTCCATTGGAATATCTAAAGAGTGTTATACTAGAGTGTGTGTGTGTTACTCTGCAAACTAACTAGGCTTTTATAGCAAGCTTAGGAGTTGGAGCTAGATCATAGCATTGGATACAGTGAGAGAAGAAGGGGATTTTTTCTAGTTTGTATCTAGGACTCTTTGAAGTTGATAATAGATAGTTAGATCCTACGGTTATACCCTGGGACGGGGAGTAGGCTATTTAGAGCCAAACTGCGTAAACATATCCTCGTGTCGATCTTGTACATTCCGCACCTTATCTACTTTATTGTGACTAACTTTGTTTTGAAGGTGAACAAAGTCAAGGCCCTTGAAATCAGTTTCAAAGCCCTTGAAATAAAATTGTGTCCAAAGAGCTCAGATCGAGATCAAGGCCTTTGAAATCAGTTTCAAAGCCTTGAGATAGGTTTTTGCGAAAAATAGCCATACTCTATTCAGCCCCCCTTCTGGAGTATCTTTTATCCTTTATAATCACCTAACGGTTCTTCATTGTTGTTTAGTATGATTTTGATGTGTATATGTGCATGATTTTATATATGAATTGTTAGCTAACTTTTTCATTCCGTGTTGTAGATGCTTTGGAGGATAGGAGGGCTACAGAGTGATCTGGAAGAGTGATCAGCCGAGGGCTTCCGTACATCTAGGATGTTATGGCCTTATCGGTTTATGGGATCTGTATATATACGATGATGTTATTTTACACTCATTTGTGGGGTTTTGTATGTATTACGATACTTGATATTTCTGTTTTATAAAGTTTGTGTTATATTTATTTGTGCCTTGCTGTAAGATCCAGTGAACTTGTTGTCGGTCTAGGGTCAGGACCCATTGTGAAGTCCTATCCCCGTAGCACTCCGAGTTCTATGAATTTGGGGTATTACAAACATGTAGACATCTTCATATCCGGGCCCGGGCTGGGTTCTATAAGAGCCTAGTTGCTGAGTTGATGAGAGTGTGAGCAGAGGACCCAGATTAAGCCTAAATCGCCCCTGCGTGACCCAATAGCCGCCTCTGTGTGGCTACAACCGTGTTTGTTGACCCTTTGACCCGTGATTTACCCTTTTCACACCATTATAACCTTCTTCTCTTTCCTTCTGATGAGGGTTTATCATCTTCAACTCCATCTCTCTCCCTACGTTCTTCTTTTCCTCTGATCTCTCCTTGGATCATCTTTGATCTTTCTTGAAGTTTTGTTGTGTTGGAGAGCTTAAGAGCTTGGTGTTGTTGCTGATTGTTGATAGTTGTTGTTGGTGAACCTTGTGTGAGCCAGCTTGAGGATGTGGTGTTGTGTTTGATCTTCTGTAGCTCAGCTTGGTAAGCTCCCATGGTTTCCTTCCTATCTTCCTTCTTTCCTTCATCTTTTCCTCTCTTTCCTTAGTCTAGCTTAGATTCCTTATGTTTGAATCTTGCTTCAAACATGATTGGCTTGTGTTGATGTATATTTATATGTATGTTTGGTGTTGAAGTGAAGAAGGAGCAAAGAAATCGAAGGAAGAAGTAAAGAAAGGGCTGAAGTTGTATCCTCTGTTGTCCAGCCGCCCCAGCGCCACCTTGCAGCCGCCCCAACGCCGGCCTGAGCCGCTCCTACGCCACCTGTGAGGCGCCCCTGCAGCCACTTGCACCAGCTGGTGTTCCCACTTAGTTTTGCAGGTGTGTGTTGCTTCTAGGCTTGCTTTAGGATGTCTTTGTTCCCTCCCTTCCTAGTGTCAGTATATATGATTGTTGGAGGTTAGGTTGAGGATGATCCTATGGATCGGTATATGCCTTGTATGGCCTTTGAGGTTTATTTGGTTGTGAGGTTAGGTTGAGGATGATCCTATGGATCCATTTGGTCTTGGTGTGAACCCTTTAATGAATAGAGATTAATATCTTTCTATGCCTTGTTATTAGGCAGTGCCCCTCTCTCAGGAGTGGAGGTCGATTCTGGTTGAGATGTATACAAGGTTGAGTAAGTCCGTAGGACTTACTTAGCTACCATCCCTATATTGGGTGTTTGCATTGGTGGTGTGTGAGTTATAAGTTTCAATGATAGCATGATATGTCGTTTATACCGACCTATGTTTTATTGATTGACCCATTCCATGGCTGTGATAACCATTCCCTTTCATCCCGCCGTGGAGTCTGGGAGGTTCTCTAATGTCAAGTCAGACTGGCTTTACAAGAAGGGCGCAATCCACTGCCATGGGGTACACAGATTGTGTGATTGATTCTCGTACAACTAGCTATCAGGTTCAGAGGCGAGGATGTATCGGTCCTCGTGTCACATACTTTAATCTATCTATATATACACGATTTGAGTGCATGACTATTATATAAAGATGATAAATGGGTAAATGTATGATAGCATGCTGATGTGTTTATCTTTCATGATTGTGCTTGTGCTTATGCGTTACCTTATATATGTATGGTTAGCTAATGGTTTACTGCCATGTTGTAGATGCCCTATAGGATAGGCGTGCTGCTGAATGATCTAGCAGAGTGCCAGGCCGAGGACCTCTCCTACATAGGATGGTTGTGGACTTTTGGAGTTGTTTACTTTTTCCTCTTGCGTGAGTATGATCTTTTGTACCTCCTGTGTGAGGATGTTGTTGTTTATAATCGGCTATGTTGTTGTTACCTTTCGGTTCTACAATTTTATGCATTTGTTTTTATATTTGTCAGTGTCATGTTGTAAGGTCCGGTGAACTTGTTGTCAAGCTAGGGTCAGGATCCATTGTGAGATCCTAACCCAATGTGGCACTCCGAGTCCCGCGGATTTGGGGTGTTACAGAGTTGATATCAGAGGCTTAGGTTTACAACAATGACACTGGATACATGCAATGAGGTTTGATAGGTAAAATAAACAAAACCCAAAAGGGGTCTGATGTTTTCAAATGATTTTTGGTTTTAAGTGTGGTTTTGGGTTAGAATGTACGAGAAATCGTAACCTCTGCTATGGATCTCTACAGTATAGATATGTATATATGTATTGTTGATTATGTTTGTATATGTGTTAAGTATATATATATATATATATATATATATATATATATATATATATATATATACACATATGGCCTATATAGAGCCTTATTAGTTGGGTGTGGATACCCCACAGATGGCTCGGACAAGAGCTACTTCTGTTGTAGGCCGAGGTAGAGGTAGACCACCTCTTCCTCCGGGCGTGATAGGTGAGGGACCAGTTCCCGTTTCTGATCCACTAGTGGTGGAGGAGGTACATGAGGAAGTCGCTGAGAGTGTCGTCCCAAAGACGAGGAGTGGTGGATCGAGGAGACATCTTTCACATTGAGTCTAGTCTTATGACTCGGATCGTTTCTCCATGAGGGGGCCAGAGTTCAAAGAGACTAGACTGCCAAAGCTAGCAGACGAGCCCCAGATCTACTAGGGCATGAGGGATCATCTGAGATGTCTCAGGGACTCACACATGTGCCAACTATGCTGGCGCATGCAGCTGAGACTGCTCGAGCTATAGAGGAGATCAGTGAGCCTTGACCAGATACCTAGTTGATGGCATTTTCATCTACAGGGAGTACCAACCTCTCAGGGTAGATTGGTTTAGAGACCGAGGCATGGGTAGGACAATTAGACTCAACTTTAGAGCCTCTGAGATGTCCTGAGGACAGACGGATAGAGCTAGTTCAGTCTCTATTTCGTGACCTTGCACATCAGTGGTGGAGGACTATACGAGCCAGAGCGACCATCTATGACCGTATGAGGAGTATGATCAGAGAGTAGTTATACCCTGCCTCACTTAGGAGGGAGAAGCTACATGATTTTGTGGAGGCCGACTTTGAGGATGTGCCTATCGCAGACGCCATCTGCCGCTTCCATACTCAGTTAGCTTTACTGGGTCCATCTACATCTTCTGAGGACCAGCATGTATACCTTTTTTCCCGTCGTCTGAGGGAGAGCACACGCTCATATATTGCAAGATTCCATTGTGAGTCCCTAGCTGATTATAAGGACCGGGCTTCCGCTTATGAGAGAGAGCGAGCCAGTCAGAGGAGGGTTTCTCAAACAGGACGGTCTGAGAAGAGGCAGTGCACTGGGCAGACCGGTGGAGCTGGAGGAGCACATGGGTCTAGACAAGACTAGAGACATCAGAGTTACCCCCTCGTCTACACTGGCTGTAAATAAGGGACGACAGTGTTACAACTGTGGTGATCTTGGACAACTGAAGCTATGTTTACCAAGCCAGTTGTGACTTGCTTTACTTGTGGTACACTAGGCCATCGAGCTGCCTTCTGTAGGCAGGGAATAGTTGCATCTCAGTAGGGTTCTTCCCCTTCTAGTGTGGCGGGAGGTGGTCAGAGGACACCTCAACAGCGGATACAGGAACAATAGGGAGTCCCGTATCGTCCTTCTACTCAGGGATCTTCTCCCGGGCCGAGTAGAGGTAGAGGTCATGGTGGGAGTGCCACTGATGCCAGAGGAGCTCAGGGTAGAGCTTTTGAGATGAGGAGTGCAGAGGATCCACCTGCACTGGCTGCTGCAGGTACCATTCTGCTTCATGGTTTACTTGTTAGAGTCTTGTTTGATACGGGTGCTACGCATTCCTTTATTTATGATACATGTGTTGAGCGTCTGAGTTTAGCTACTATAGAGGGGATACCCTTTACAATAGGGTTACCTAATGGTAGCCGGGTCAGAGGTACTCGTGAGATACGTAGTTGTCCCCTTCGTTTAGGGACTCGTGTTTTGCTTGTTGATTTCTTATTCATGCCATTGATGCATGAAGAAGTCATATTAGGTATGGTTTGGATACGTAGACACCGGACGGTTTTAGAGGTTGCTAAACGGATTGTTATAGTCTCTACCGAGGTTGGTCAGATTGGGGTCTTCCGAGGTTAGGACCTTGGGAAGACGGGCTCTGTCATTAGTGCCATATGAGCAACTAGACTGATAACACAGGGATGTGATACCTTCTGGTGCTACGCCATGAAGGATAGAGAGATTTTAGGTTTGGAGGACATACCAGTGGTCTGCGAGTTTGCAGACGTGCTTGCTGAGCCGTCGAGCTTGCTGCCTCAGAGGAGTGTGAATTTCGGTATCGAGTTGGCGCCTGGTACAAGACCCATCTCGAAGGCCCCATATCGTATGGCACCTATCGAGATGTTGGAGTTGAAGAAGCAACTTGATGAGTTGGCTGAGAAGGGCTTTATCCGCCCTAGCGTTTCACCATGGGGAGCACCTGTCTTCTTCGTGCGGAAGAAGGACGGATCGTTGAGACTGTGCATTGATTACAGAGAGCTTAACAAGGTGACCATCAAGAACAAGTATACACTGCCTCGTATTAATGATCTGCTTGATCAGCTTCAGGGAGCGACAATACTCTCCCGGATTATTTACGCTCAAGATATCATCAACTGAGGGTGAGAGAGCCGGACGTACACAGGACAACATTTTGTACCCGTTATGGATACTACGAGTTTTTAGTGATGCCATTCAGGGTGACGAATGCCCCAGCAGTCTTCGTGGAGTTGATGAACAACATCTTCATCGACTTCCTTGATCAGTTTGTAGTAGTCTTTATTGATGCCATTCTGGTATACTCTCGTAGTAGAGAGGAGCATGCTGGTCATCTAAGGACAATTTTACAGATTTTGAGGGATAGAAAGCTATATGCCAAGCTCTCTAAGTTCGAGTTCTGGATGTCTAAGGTTGTTTTTTATGGACATATTGTCTCCGCCGATGGGATTATGGTAGATCCGGCAAAGATCGTGTCTAGTGCTGTATGGACGACACCGACGAACGTCAGGGAAGTGCGTAGCTTTCATGGCCTATCTGGATATTACAGACGCTCTGTGGAGGGATTTTTTGTGATTGCCCGTCCACTGACGAGTCTTTTGAGGATGACTACCAGATTTGTGTGGACTGACGAGTGTGCCTAGAGTTTTGAGAAGTTGAAGAGGGGTTTAACTTCTGCTCCTGTCTTGGCACAGCCAGAGGGTTCAGATGATTTTGTGGTTTATAGTGATGCATCCAAGCTAGGCTTGGGATGTGTACTAATGTAGAGAGGCAGAGAGATTGCATATGCGTCTAGACAGCTAAAGACGTATGAGGAGAACTACCCGACTCATGATCTGGAGTTGGAAGTGGTAGTTCATGCTTTGAAGATCTGGAGACATTACTTGTATGGTGCTACATGTCAGATATTCACAGACAATAAAAGTCTGAAGTACATGTTTCCGCAGCGGGAGTTTAATAATCGCCAGCGTCGATGGGTTGAGTCGATTAAGGACTTTGACCTTGAGATTTTGTATCATCCTAGAAAGGCGAATGTGGTAGCTGACGCCTTGAGCTGGAAGACGCCTCGAAAGAAGGCGATTGCTAGATTGACAGTGCAACCTCAGCTTCAGAGAGATCTAGCTTGGCTAGAGCTGGACATCCAGTTTCTTGATGAGGATGCCCAGTTATATGCTTTAGAGGTTTTACCTGATCTGTTGGATGAGATCCAGCAGAAGCAGGGGACATGCCCGACCTTGATGAGGATTAGAGAGAGGATGTCTCGTGGAGAAGCACCACAGTTCTCCATTGGAGCAGATGGAGTGATGAGATGCCATGACTGTATCCGTGTACCTGGTGATGTAGAGTTGAGACAGAGGATCTTACAGGAGGCTCACTGTACACCTTACTCAGTACATCTAGGTACAAGTAAGATGTACCATGATGTGAAACGTTCTTATTGGTGGGGAGGGCTGAAGCCCGATGTAGCCACATATGTGGCACAATGTGCGACATGTTAGCAGGTCAAGATTGAGCATTGCAGACCTAGAGGTGAGCTCCATCCACTGCCACTACCGTATTGGAAGTGGGAGGATGTCTACATGGACTTTGTGACTAGATTGAGACCCAATAGGATTTTTGATGCTATCTAGGTTGTGGTGGATATACTGACGAAGACGACACGTTTCATTCCTATCAAAGAGACGTGGCCAGTGAGTAGATTGGTTGAGGAGTACACTAGATAGATACTGAGACTCCATGGTGTACCGAGGACGATCGTCTCAGATCGAGATGGGCGGTTTACCTCGAGCTTTTGGTAGCAGATTCAGACTACTTTGGGGACGAGTCTACACTTCACGACTGCATTTCACCCCTAGACAGATGGTCAGTTAGAAAGGACCATCCAGACCCTTGAGGATGTGATGCGATCTTGTGTGTTGGATAGGGACAGGGATGGTCTGATTACCTCCCATTGGTTGAGTTCTCATACAACAACAGCTGTCATGGATCTATTGGGATGGCTCCTTGTGAGGCACTGTATGGACGCAGATCCGTAAACCTTTAAGTTGGGATGGGCCTAGTAGTATCGGTGGGATAGCACCAGAGCAGATTCAGGATTATATGGCTCGAGTAGTGCTGATTAGAGAGACGATCTTGGCTGCATAGAGTCGCAAGAAGTCATAAGCAGACAAGAGGCGTCGACCTCTAGAGTGCATGGTAGGAGCTCATGTCTAGTTGAGAGTATCTCCGACGCGTGGCGTCAGACGCTTTGGAATAAAGGGGAAGCTGAGTCCTTGCTATGTCGGTCCTTTCGAAATACTAGATAGAGTTGGGAGGGCAGCGTACAGATTAGCTTTGTCTCCGAGGTTAGAGGGTGTTCACCCGGTTTTCCATGTGTCTCATCTGAGGGAGTACATACCAGATCCGAGACACATTGTGAGTTATGATGATTTGGTGCTGGAGCCAGACCACACCTTTGTGAGCATCCTAATGCAGTCTTAGAACGAGGTGTGAGACGCCTGCGTTCGAAGGAAATTCCTATGCTGAGGATACAATGGTCTAGAAGTGGACCTAAGAAGGCTACATGGGAGACTGAGGATAGTATCCAGATGAACTATCCAGAGTTCTATGCTAAGATAGATGCACCTAGGGTCGAGGAGTAGATCTTAGTGCTATCTTAGTGAGTATGTGATTATGTGCTTATACGCCTTGATGTGCTTATTCCATGCTAGACATGATGTGTTTTATGATCTTATTAGATCTTGATGTGCTAGAATGATGTATGATTATAATTGGAGATGATTCTTTCCTCTATGCTATCTGAGTGTGATTAGGATTAAGCTGGAGATGGTTCTTACCTCCATGCTACTTTGATGGACATAGTTCCCTTGGAGATGTTATCTGAGTGTGATTAGATATTGGTAGGCTGACCGTGTCGGTCACTCCGCAAAAGGTCATATTGAAATTTTCCGAGGTTAGGACCGTGGCAAATCTTGTACTATCATCAGCGTAGTCCGAACGGTGAGGTTGATTGCACAAGATTGTGAGGCCTTCGGGTGTTATGCCATGAAGGAAGGTGAGAGTCCAACATTACAGGATATTCACGTCCTGTGCGAGTTCACCGACATTTTTGACGAGCCATCCCGCTTACCGCCATAGCAGAGTGTGGATTTTGGCATCGAGTTAGAGCCTTGTGATGAGGCCGATATCGAAGGCACCATATCGTATGGCACCTGTCGAGTTATTGGAGCTAAAGACCCAAAGGAGTCATTGGAACTACATTTTGGAGCTTAAAGAATATCTTAAGAAGCATGAAAATGGTTAAGAAGATTGACTTTGGACCAAATTCGAGAGATTTCACATTCAGTTGAGATTCACCTCGGTCAGCTACAATGTCACCTCGACCGAGGTGATCTTAAGGAGCGTCCCGACCGAGGCGAACACCTTGCCGCCGGCGAGATCCATATTTTTGGCTGAAATCTTTTCTTTTTGGAAAAAAGATATCTTATATTTTTGGGCTGGATTTCTAAAAGGAAGATATTATTTTTGGGATAGAGATACGGATATATTTTATAGGAAATTATCTTTTTAAGATATTATTATCTTTGGAAGATAATTCTCCTATATAAAGGGTTGGATTTTTACACAATTCAGCAATCTTCGACAGATGTTTGGATCCAGCAATTAAGAGGATTTTCTGGAAGCTTGAAGGAAGGATTGAAGGATTGAAGATCAAGGATGGAAGGATTCATAGTTTGGAGTTAGCTTTTGAGGGAGTTTGTAAGACTTTATTAGATTCCCTTTTGGTTTGTTGTCTTAGCTGATTTGTGATTTGAGGAACGCTGATTTGTTGTTATTTGATTCAGTCATTGAGACATTTTTCTTAAGGTTTTCTTGTTCGAATATTGATTCCCTTTCCATATATTTGATTATTGTTGTCATGATGATTGTTGGCTAAGTTTCTTATGCGATTCTAGGGTGATTGGCCGTTGTGGGGAAGACAATGATAGAATGATCTTAATCCCAGCAGGACCCTGAAAGCTCGAGTCTTTAACCTTAACCCTAGAACACCACGCTCAGTCGATGAACATCTCGGCCGGGGTGGAACTTGACTGAACGAGGTGAACCTTTTCTGAAACTATTCTGAAGTTAAGTGTTTTAGTTTGTCAAAGCCTATCCTTATTACACCTTTCTTGGTTCAATTAAAGCTTAGGATGAGACTTACCCGGTGATTCCTTTGTTTGTTTACCTAAGATCATGAGTGTAGGTAATAAAGGTTTATCATTTATTGGGGTTTGAGTGTTCCTTCATCCCATCTTTGAGAGTTGGCATGAGACTTACCCGGTAAAGGTTGATTCTATTCCCTTAGGTGGTGTGTTGGTTTGAGATTATAATTTCTTTCCTTAGTACCTTGAGACTTACCCGGTGATAGGAGCTTTGGTTTGGGATAGTTAGTAGTGAGACTTACCCGGTAATCTATTCCCACTTTAGAAACACCTTCCCTTTACAAACCTCAGCTTTGTCCGCGTTATCCTTTGAGATCTTGAGTCGGAACCACAACTAGATGCTTTAATCCCTAGAATCCGCATTCCCCCTTACTTGACTTTTACATCATCTTTGATTTCTTTAATTGCTTTTGGTTAATTGCAATATTTGACAACCGATTATGTGCTTTGTTTCACCTAAGTCCCTGTGATCGACCCCTGGGATTCTTGCTTTTTTATTACTGTTCGCCACTAAGCGTGCGTGCAATCAAGTCTTAAATTTATAAAACTAGAATCAAAGCAAGCGAACCCGAAGTATATAGATCGGCGTAGTAAAGCAAAAATTCCAGAGTATCGAACTCAGGGATTTGGGGGGAACAAATTCAGTTTGCAAATCGTCAAGCAAGTAAGTATAATAAGCTTTGCAAATATTGGGAAAACAGCAACCCTAAAGATCCAGGTATCTAATTGTGGCAATCGATTCAAGATATACTAAAGAACTAGGGACAGAGTTAAGAGTTGCAAAGGTATGCTAAGGTAAAGTAATGTACGGTGAAGTTCCAGAACTTTATATGACTTATCTAAGGACACTCTCTATAAAGGTTGTTGAGGCTTCAGTATAGAAAGGATCTATGGATAAGAATTAATCTCAAATACCCAAACTTGTAACCCAAGGATCAAAACTAATTAGAACGATTAAGGTTATGACACTCGAAATCGAAATAGAGGGTGATGAATCTCACTACTACCTAGAAAAGGGCAATCCAAGACTAGATTAAAGTTAATCTTTAACCTTGGATCAAAGTAAAAGCAAAGTTCGTAAACTAAGGTAAATCACGGTTAGATCTTGAGAACCACGGCCGTGGAAACCCAAGAACAGGCCGTGATTTGGGTTCGTCGACGAGATCTCTCTAACTCTCACGGTCCAATCAAATTACGATCGATCTATCACTATCTATGCCACAACTATTAACCCTTCACCTTAGAATTACTAAAGGGTTTTAGCCAATAACCATTGTCCTGATATCAAAAATCAATTTAAGAAGAATGAATGATGAAAACCCTCGGAAACTCAAATATAACTCAAAGTCAATCTCAAATCCAAAACACAAAATGGAATACTCAATGGATTCAGAATATAATGCAAAACCTCACAATAATCTAGGGTAAATATGAAGAACAGGTTGTCAATCCGTCTTCAATAACTAACCCTAAGAAAGAGGTAAAACCTTCGGCAATCTTCAATCCGTCTTAGGCGAGAATGCTCCAAGCAAGGTAAGTGGCCGTCACGTCTCCGCGAGATCCAACGCCAATGTCACGGGAATAAGCCGTAAGCATCGATGTCCAAAACTCTCTTCTCTGACCTTTTTATAAGAAGGGGCAAAAGTAACTGTCGCCGGCCCATCACGTAAATAACGAGGTAAATGAAGACTCGTCAAAAGATCGCCTAAATCACGGTCTCAAGGGATTCCCCAACCGTGGTTTAGGGCGTGGAATTGGGTTACGGTCTCTTGTGACTTCCACAACCGTACTTTAGGCCGTGTAACTTACTGGAATGCTCCACGCTCATGATGCCAAGATCCACGGCCGTGGTTTAGAGCGTGGACTCTTCTACGTCCGTAATTTAGGGCGTGGAAGTGTAGATTGCTTGTGGTTTCCTTTGTGTCGTGACATTCTCCATCTTAGCTCCTTCTTTAGCTTCCTTGATGTGTTCCTAATCCTTGGATATGATTGAATCCTCTCTTTTCTCTCTCAAATGGTCCGGTTTCAGCTCTTATTCACCTATAATCAATCACAAACTAATGTAGACCTCCATATCAAAATTATAGGTGAACAAATGCTTCAATGCCGCATCTATGAACACAATAATGAATGAAAAACAACTAGAATAAGTGCCTAGATTATCGGAATATTTCATGCTAACAAAATAACCCATACTTGTCACTTGCTTGTCCCCAAGCAAGGTTTTCGAAAGCTTAGAACACAAGTTAGGATGAAATATGCATACAAACTCAAAAACAAAACATCTTTTAGGTAGGTGTGCTTCTAGTCAATAGATCATTCTCAAACCTTGCTTCATTCACCCTTGAAACGCTTATATACATAAACCAAAGAATGTAAAGTAAAGAAACATCATGAATTGGTTAAACTTGAAGGCAAACATCATAACCTTCAAGTATTATCAAAATCAAGCATAAGAAACTTCAATTTAGATCACCAAGTCGAATAACATTCTTTTGATCTTAAGGACTTCCAGGTAAGGTCTAGAATGCGGAAGGGAGGGAAACTTATAAGGGATGTGATGCATGAATCCGGGAAAATGGATAACCCAACTCTTTTTCTTTTTATTTTGAATTGCAACACCATCAACTTTGAGCTTTGCTCTCTTTTTTTTCACATTATTTTTCAACTTTACTTTTAGAGTTATGGACATGTGTGCACAAAAACCGAAGCCTAGGAGATTGGCGTTTCTCAATTTCGAGATGCCTCAAACCCTTGATGCACATACCATAATCCGTTAGGAATATCGCTCAATCCGACTTTGGCAAGACACAAACACCCGGCTATGTGAATGGTGCCGAGTTACTCATCGTCATGATTGACTTCCCCAAACCTATTAATTATATTCTTTGAATGCAATTTGCTTTCATGGCCCTCCCACATCAAACATGTCAAATATCAACTCCTCCAAATTCCAGGATAGGTAAGGGAGGCAATTACTTTCATTGTGGGGCTATGTGATCAAAGAAAGGAGAAAGAAAAATCGAATTGTCTTAATCATTTCATAAAGAAGTATAAGAACTCATCATGTGATTTCAACCTCGATTTCTCAATATACTTTAGATAAAACTCTTCACATTATGAAACATGCAAGAAAGGATAATCAACACATTCAATTCCTTTTCAATTCATTATTCGTTTAGGCATATAATTGTCATCAAAAGCTCAATCCGCAAGTAGGAACTATCATAGAAATCATCTCAAATCTTAGAAGCACAAAACCTTTTTAGAATTTTTCAAAATTTTTCACATTTTTATGGGTTTTTCGAAAACTTTTTCATGCAATGCAATAATGAAACGTGTGACTATGAAACGAAACATGCAAAGTGTCATCGATCAAGGCAAGAAAATGTAGTAGAGTTATTACAACACATAGTCACACTCCACCCCATACTTAAGACAACATTGTCCTCAATATTCAAAAAGAAATAAGGAAAAGAAAGAAGAGAAAAAATGAACTCACTAGACGGCGGTGGGGTGGCTGAAACTGGCTATCATGAAATCTCGTCACTACGGTGGAGGCGGTGGTGGAAACGGATGGAAATCGGAGCTGAAGTTCCGCCCAAACTGCTGGCGGTAGATATCCCTCATCATCCGGTCATGCTCATCAGCCCGTGCATCATGAGTGTCCCTATGAATCTCCAAGTCTCCTACCCTCCTCGAAAGATCTGTAGCTCATGCCGGAAGCTGCTCATACCTTGCCGGTGGCTGGCCGTACCATGTTGGTGCATCCTGTGGGGCCGGTGCTGCTGGTGGCTGTGCATACCATGGTTGCGGAGCTCCCATCCACTCCGGTTGTTCTCCATACCAAGTGGGAGGAGCATCCATCCATGTCGGTCTCTCGCTCACACTAGCACGGCGAGAGGAAGAAGCACCGGAAGGTCTAGAAGTGCGGGGGGAATGTCTAGGTAAGTCTGGGAAGGTATCCGGCTGATCTGGAAACATGCCAAATGTCTGCTCATCACCTCCTCCCATATCCTCAGCTGGAGGCTCATCCGGAACGTAAAGAGGCACTGCTAATCTATTCGCATGCATAGCAGCAAATATCTCCTTCCAATTATGGCATCCACCCATAATGGAATACTCAGGAAGCCACGGAATGCCTCTACCTCCTCTATCCTCCCATGGCATAGCAGCAGTAGGTGGACCTCGGTGTCTAGGAAAGATCATACCCCTAGTCATAAGGCTCTTGAGACCCAAAGGTCTCGCCGCTATCCTAGTGCATGCGGAGCAATCAATCCCGAGTTGCGTAGCAATTGAGTAACCACCCACCATACCCAATGTTCCCAACCCTCTTGTTCTTAAGCTTGCTCATGGTGGAGGCTAGGAGGGTGGCACAATCAGCGGGTCTACCGTGGAGCACGCAATAGAGTAGGAATAGCTCATCGGTCTTTATCTATTGGGGGGTCTCGGTCCTAGGGAATAGGCACTCGGAAAGGACCCTATGAGCTATCTTCAAGGCTAAGTGGTAGATGAGCTTAGCCTAGGTGTCAGCTAGCTGCGAGCGGTCCTCACTGGCATAAATCATGGCTATATCCTCCCAGAAGTCCTTAGCGTATACACTGCTAGGGAAACGACCGTTAATGGTCTCATAGAACCCAAAGAAGGCTCCAAACTGCTGGATAGAGAACTCATAATTTGTCTCCATCAATCTAAAAGATACCGTCCCTTTGACGTGGCTGTGCTCAATGGAAATAACAAACTAGCTCGTAATCTCCTCATATGCATCCGCTCGAATAGCGGAGAAAACAATCAGTCCGGCTCTATCCAAGAGCCATGTCAAGTCATTCACCACATTAAGTTGCTCCAACTCCTTAAGCAAGAGGTATCTAGCTCCTATGACCGCTCTCTCCTCGATCTTTTCTAAAGCCTCTAGAAAATTTGGGTGAATGGTTGGGATTATAGGGCGTGGAGGTGATGGTGGTTCACTAGGAGGGGCTTGGGAAGAAGAGGAACTATCACCCTTTCTCTTCTTTTTCTTTCCTGCACTTCTCGTGAACATTTTCTCAATTCTAGAAAAAACCACGGTCTGTTCTTCCTATTCCACGGCCGTGGGAGTTCCAGAGACCGTGATTCGTCTTTGATTTGCTCAAATCTCAACAAAACAAACAACAAACTCAGCAGAACCTGTCCTAGACTAATTCCAATCTCAATCATATGTAATTTCTCTAACTTCTTGGGAAAATTTAGCCCGAATTGACAAAGAAGAGAAGAGGAGTAAAAACCTAGGGTTTTGGATCTTTGAATCCAAATTTTACCTTCTGTAGGGATCGTTCACTTGTTTTGTCGATTGGATCTTGTAGAGGAATGAAAATGATCCACTTTAGCACCAAGAATCGTTTGAAACGATTTCCAAATGAGGATTTGCGAGACGTGGAAATTTTCGGAGTTTAGGGCGTGGAAGAGGGGCGTGGATTTGGGAATGGGGGTGTTTTTGTGAAGGAAGGTGGTTTATATAGTGGCCGTAAAGTTTTTTGAAAATCACGGTCACTCGGGGGTTTCCACGGCCGTGGTTTTGTACGGACCCATGGTTTTTGGTGATTTTTCTCAGATTTTGAAGAATTACGGTCACTGTAGCCTCCACGACCATGGTTTAGGGCGTGGAACTCTCTGTAATGTGCCAAAATCCGAGTTTTGTCAATTTCTTCCAACTTTTTCCTTTCCAATTGCATATTCCATTGCCCCTACTTCCAAAAACACAACATACCAGAAGGTATCAAGGGCAAAACAAAACAAAAAAAACGTCTAGACTAATCTAATCTAAGAATGACAAACAAAAGCATAAGTGCAATACCTTGGGTTGCCTCCCAAGAAGTGCTTGTTTAAGGTCCGTAGCTATACCGTACTTGCACCTATTCGAGTGCGGTAGGTGCGAACTCCTCATCTTGGAGTTCCGGTGAGTACTTCTTGAGTCGTTGACCGTTCACCTTGAAGCTTCCGCCCTTTTCACCCCATACTTCAACTGCACCATAGGGAAAAACATGTTTTATTAGATAAGGTCCAGTCCAACGAGATTTAAGCTTACCTGAAAAGAGCCGAAGTCTCGAATTGAAGAGGAGAACTTGATCTCCTTCCTTGAGGTCCTTTGTAATGATATGCTTATCATGCCAACGCTTCGCTCTCTCCTTGTAGATCTTGGAGTTCTCGTAGGCGTTTAAGCGAAGTTCTTCAAGCTCGTTATGGTCCAAGAGGCACTTTTCGCCCGCTTCCTTCATGCTGAAGTTCAACCACTTTACCGCCCAATATGCCTTATTTTCCAGCTCTACCGGTAAGTGACATGACTTCCCACACACAAGGTTTTATGGTGTCGTTCCTATGGGAGTCTGGTATGTAGTCTGGTATGCCCACAATGCATCATCTAGCTTCAAAGACCAATCTTTCCTTGTCTTCGAAACTGTTTTCCCTAGGATTCCTTTAATCTCCCGATTCGAAATTTCTACTTGTCCACTCGTTTGTGGATGATAAGGGGTGGCGATCTTGTGAGTCACCCCATACTTAGCTAGTAGAGCTTCGAATCGTCGGGCAATGAAGTGAGAGCCTCCATCACTAATGATAGTTCGTGGTGTCCCAAACCTTAGGAAAATAGTTTTGTTAAAGAACTTAACCACAACCATGGCATCATTAGTGGGAGAGGCAATTGCTTCAACCCATCTCGAAATATAATCTACAGCTAGAAGTATGTATTGGTTTCCACAAGATGATGGGAAAGGTCCCATGAAGTCCACTCCCCAAACGTCAAAGATCTCTACCTCCTGAATGTTCTTAAGAGGCATTTAATTTCTCCTAGATATGTTCCCTGTTCTTTGACAAGCATCGCAGCAAGAAACAAAGGTTTGCACATCTTTAAATAAAGTAGGCCAAAAGAATCCAAATTGCAATACCTTAGTGCTAGTCTTGTTCGAGCTAGCGTGTCCTCCACAAGGTAGTGAATGACAATGACGGATGACAATTTGCATCTCATCTTCCGGCATAAATCGTCGAATGATGCCGTCAGGACCTCTCTTGAAGAAGAGAGGTTCGTTCCAAAAGTATTCCCGGACATCCTTAAAGAACTTCTTCCTTTGTGCATAGGATAGTCCGGGTGGTATTTCCTGGCAAACCAAATAGTTAACAAAATCAGCAAACCATGGTTCGTTACATTTAGTAATCTTGTCGATGCACTCCTCTATGATGTGTAAATGCTCGTCCAGAAAGGAGTCATCTATAGGTATATTGTCGTCCTCTAGATGTGGTAGACGACTCAAGTGTTCCGCAACAGAATTTTCCGAACCCTTCTTGTCACGGATCTCTAGATCGAATTCTTGTAGGAGAAGAATCCATCTAATCAGCCTCGGTTTCGCATCCTTCTTTGCAAGTAGATACCGGATCGCAGCATGATCCGTGTATACAATCACCTTTTCACCTACAAGATAAGAACGAAACTTTTCAAATGCATAAACAATAGCTAGAAATTCCTTTTCAGTAGTGGCGTAGTTGATTTGCGCTTCGTCTAGCGTCTTGCTAGCGTAGTAGATAGCATGGGTTCGTCCTTCCTTCTTTTGCCCAAGCACAGCTCTTATAGCTACGTCACTTGCATCACACATAACCTTGAATGGAAGATTCCAATCCGGGGGTTGAATGATCGGGGCTGAGATTAGAGCTTCCCGGATCTTATGAAACGCATCTAAGCACTCCTGCGAAAAATCAAAAACTGCATCCTTCATCAATAGATTAGTAAGCGGTTTTGATATCTTTGAGAAATCTTTTATAAAACGTCTGTAAAATCCAGCATGTCCTAGAAAGCTTCTTATCCCCTTCACCGAAGATGGAGGAGGGAGCTTTTCTATAGTTTCTGTCTTAGCCTTATCTACTTCGATCCCTCTACTAGAGATCAAGTGTCCAAGTACAATGCCTTCCTTCACCATAAATTGACATGTCTCCCAATTAAGAACTAGGTTAGTGTCTTCATAGCTTTGTAGCACAAGAGAAAGGTTAGAAAGACAATTATCGAAAGAGGAACCATAAACAGAAAAGTCATCCATGAAAACCTCCATGATCTCCTCTATGTACTCCGAGAAGATAGCCATCATACACCTTTGGAAGGTGGCTGGGGCGTTGCAAAGCCCGAACGGCATTCTCCTATAAGCAAACGTACCCCATGGGCACGTGAACGTGGTCTTCTCTTGATCGTCCGGATGTATCAAAATCTGAAAGAAACCACTATAACCGTCAAGATAACAGAAATGTGAGTGTTGTGCTAACCTCTCAAGCATTTGATCGATGAATTGTAATGGGAAGTGGTACTTCCTCGTTGCGTTGTTTAGCTTGCGGTAGTCTATGCACATCCTCCATCCCGTCACGGTTCTTGTAGGAATGAGCTCGTTGTTTTTATTTGTGATGACCGTCATTCCTCCCTTTTTCGGGACAACTTGTACGGGGCTTACCAACTTACTATCGGAGATAGGGTATATAATACCTGCATCAAGTAGCTTAAGAATCTCCTTCTTGACAACCTCCTTCAGGGTCGGATTTAACCGCCTTTGAGGTTGTCGCGAAGTCCTAAAGTCTTCTTCCATTAGGATATTATGCATGCATAATGAAGGCTTAATTCCTACTAGATCCTCTATAGTGTAACCTAAGGCTTTCCTATGTTTCCTTAGAACAACCATAAGCTTACTATGTTCATCTTCACTTAGATCGGAACTAACAATTACCGGAAAGGTAGAATTAGATCCTAGAAATGCGTACCTTAGATGTGTGGGAAGTGGCTTCAATTACATCACTATTGGAGTCTCTAGTGGCTCTTGAGGAGTTTCTAATGCTTCCTTAGAAGTCTCTAAGGGTATAGAAGTTGTTGGAGAAGACTCAAGAGAAGTGGTAGAAAGAACGTAATTGTCCTCAGATTTTCCCAAAATCATAGCACCTCTGTTTCCTACACGGCAATGGTTTAGGGCGTGGAAATCAATTACGGCACCTCTGATAGTTCCACGGCCGTAGTTTTGGCCGTGTAACTTAATGGAGTCCTCAGAATAGCTAATTACGGTCATGTTGGTGGGAACCACGGCCGTGGAATAGCACGACTGGCCGTGATTCCTCACGTTTTTTGACCCATCGTAGAGTTTTTCAAACTCTTCTTCATGCACTTCCTTTTGCTCCTCTAAAGCTTCAATTTCCTCATTGCATTCCTCTTCCTCTCCTATCTCCATTATGCTCATAGTGATCAACTTTTGCAAAGGATCTTTGAATAGAATTGAGCTTACTTCCTATCTAGATGCCTCTTCGTTATGGATGTTAAACATATCCTCTTCAAGAGCTCGCTCTTTCATCAAAGTGGAAAGAACGAACTCTACCTTTTCCTCTCCTATGTTGAAGGCGAGTCTAGCAATCTTGCAATCCACCATACAACCGGATGTTGCAAGAAATGGTCTTCCGAGTATGATCGGGACCGGACTATCTGCAGGAATGTCAAGCACAACAAAATCTATTGGAACATAGAACTTACCAAGCTTGACCGGGACGTCTTCAATGATACCGACGGGAAGAGTTATGGATCGATCCGCCATATATAAAGTCATCTTCACCGGTTCAGGCCCGCCTAGACCGATCTTCCTGCATAAGGCAAGCGGAATGATGCTAACGCTTGCTCATAAATCACATAATGCATCATATGTGCATCTCCTACTCTGATTGGAACACAAAATGACCCCGGATCCTTCAGCTTTGGGGGCATCTTTTCCTTCATCGTTTTGATGAGATCCGACGATTCCGAACTCATCTTGACTTCTCCAAAGTCTTCTAGTTTCCTCTTGTTAGAGAGGATCTCCTTTAAGAACTTTCCATATGCTGGCATACCTACAATTGCATCAATGAAAGGTATATTAATATGCAGTTTGCTCATGAGTTCAATGAACTTACCGAATTGCTTGTCTAGACGCGCTCTTGCTCTAGATTGTCGAAATGGTAGGGGAGGTTTGTAAGCTAGAGGAGGAATTTAGATATCTTCCTTCTCCTTCCCCTTTTCCTTCTCCTTTTTGACGGGAACTTCCACAAACTTAGGCTGCGGGTCGGTGGTTGTTGCTCCGCTCCTAGTTGTGATAGCCATCACCCTTCCTTTCGGGTTATCCTCCGTCTTTCCTGGAAGTTTTCCTTGATTTCTAGGAACTTCCTCAGCATTGCTGAACATTTGGATTTCAAAAACCTTTTGTGCTTTATCAACCTTAGTGATGTGACTCTCCAACCCTTGAAGCTTTCCCAAGATCGTTTCCAACATGGGATCGGGCTTCTCTTTCCCCCGAAGTGCTTCCACTATTAGATGTTCACCCCTGGCTTTTCAAAGGAATGGAAGAAGAAGATGGTGGAGTTAGTGAATTTCCTGACTTGGGATAAGAATTACCGGAGTTTTGTTGTTGGTTGGAACGCCAATTGTTGTTGTTTGAACCCCTATTGTTGTTCCAATTGTTATTCCGGTTGTTGTGGTTCCAATTATTCCGGTTGTTGTTCGGGCTGTTGCGATTGGTGTTCTCATTCCCATTGTGGTTATTGTTGTTTCCTAAATAACCAACATCTTGCTCCTTAGGCTTTGGAAAGCTAGCCTTGATGACTTCTTTCAATTCTTTAATCTCGGTGTTGAGAGAAAAGATTTGAGTTTGTGCAGCTTGTGTTAGCTTTGCTCCTTGCTCCACTCGATTAGCTTCCACTTTCCGATGAGAGTACTTCTCAATGACTCGGGCTTGCTTCTCAATGAAGTCCCAAGCATCATCTTCCCTCATGTCCATGAATGTGCCACATGAAAAGGATTGGAGCTTGAATTGTGTTTCCATATCCAGCCCCTTATAGTATATCTCCAATAACTCCAATTTGGAAATGCCATGGTGTGGGCAATCCAATAGTAAATCCTAAAATCTTTCCCAAGAATGAAACAAACTTTCATTAGATCTCATAGAAAATGCATTAATTTTACCTCTCAACTCCGCCGTCTTGGATGGCGGAAAGAACTTGGTTAAGAACTCCGAAGATAGATCCTCCCATGTGTTGAGTCTTCCATTTGGAAGAGCTTGATACCAAGATAAAGCTTTCCCTTTCAAAGAGAAAAAGAATGGTTTGATCTTGTAATTGTTGGTGGTTGCATTCTTTGTCTTCATTGTCTCAATCATGATCTCAAAATTCTGTAAATGTTGATGTGGAGATTCGACACTCGTTCCTCCAAACTGGCTTTGGCGAACGATGGTAATAACTTGTGGGTTAAAGCTAAACCCCTGAATATCGTCAGCATCAAAGTTCACACCTAGAGGGCGTGGTTGATGAATTGGATCCATTCTTTGGCCAAGAGTTCTTGGCTCTTCATCTACACGAGCGGCTCTCGCACCCCTAGCGGCGATACGATGATTGGCGGCTGGTGTTGGATTATTCTGGTTCGCATTGATCGTTGGATCAATGACCTCTAGCGACGGCATGGAGGAGTCGCTCTCTTCATCGGATGAGTCGGTTCTAACTGATCTTGTCGGTTTCCTTCTCTTCTTCTTCTTGGAATCACTCATCTCCAGCCTCATTTGCAGCATCATGTCCTTGAGCTCATCAATTTGCAATTGATGACGCTCCGATTCTTCCTTGCGAGTCTTCTCGCTCCATCTAAGTAGAGCTTCGGAATCATCCAACTCTGCTTGGATATCCCTCTCTTTACTTTCAGCCATCTTTCTTTCTTTGAGCTTCTTTCTCAAAGTCTTCTCAAGTTCTTGATCAAGAGGTAAGAGGTCTTTGTTGATGTTAGACCTGCTCATATACCTAAGATAACCTGCAAATATCACTTAAAAGAGATATCAAATGACAAGAGCAAAGCTCCCAAGCTTGACAACCGATAACCGAATTCGGCCTAAACCAAATCCCCGGCAACGGCGCCAAAAACTTGTTCGCCACTGAGCGTGCGTGCAATCAAGTCTTAAATTTATAAAACTAGAATCAAAGCAAGCGAACCAGCAGTGTACGGATCGGCGTAGTAAAGCAAAAATTCCAGAGAATCGAACTCAGGGATTTGGGGGGAACAAATTCAGTTCGCAAATCCTTAAGCAAGTAAGTATAATAAGTTTTGCAAATATTGGGAATACAGCAACCCTAAAGATCCAGTTATCTAATTGTGGCAATCGATTCAAGATATACTAAAGAACTAGGGACAGAGTTAAGAATTGCAAAGGTATGCTAAGGTAAAGTAATGTACGGTGAAGTTCCAAAACTTTATATGACTTATCTAAGGACACTCTCTATAAAGGTTGTTGAGGCTTCAGTATAGAAAGGATCTATGGATAAGAATTAATCACAAATACCCAAACTTGTAACCCAAGGATCGAAACTAACTAGAACGATTAAGGTTATGACACTCGAAATCGAAATAGAGGGTGATGAATCTCACTACTACCTAGAAAAGGGCAAGCCAAGACTAGATTAAAGTTAATCTTTAACCTTGGATCAAAGTAAAAGCGAAGTTCATAAACTAAGGTAAATCACGGTCAGATCTTGAGAACCACGGCCATGGAAACCCAAGAACAGGCCGTGATTTGGGTTCCTCGACGAGATCTCTCCAACTCTCAGGGTCCAATCAAATTACGATCGATCTATCATTATCTAAGCCACAACTATTAACCCTTCACCTTAGAATTACTAAAGGGTTTTAGCCAATAACCATTGTCATGATATCAAAAATCAATTTAAGAAGAATGAAAGATGAAAACCCTCGAAACTCAAATATAACTCAAAGTCAATCTCAAATCCAAAACACAAAATGGAATACTCAATGGATTCAGAATATAAAGAAAACCTCACAACAATCTAGGGTAAATATGAAGAACAGGTTGTCAATCCGTCTTCAATAACTAACCCTAAGAAAGAGGTAAAAACCTTTGGCAATTTTCAATCCGTCTTAGGCGAGAATGCTCCAAGCAAGGTAAGCAGCCGTCACGTCTCCGCGAGATCCAACGCCAATGTCACGGGAATAAGCCATAAGCGTCGATGTCTAAAACTCTCTTCTCTGACCTTTTTATAAGAAGGGGAAAAAGTAACCGTCTCCGGCCCATCACGTAAATAACGAGGCAAATGGAGACTCGTCAAAAGATCGCCTAAATCACGGTCTCAAGGGATTCCACGACCGTGGTTTAGGGCGTGGAATTGGGTTACGGTCTCTTGTGACTTCCATGACCGTACATTAGGCCGTGTAACTTACTGGAATGCTCAACGCTCATGATGCCAAGATCCACGGCCGTGGTTTAGAGCGTGGACTCTTCTACGACCGTAATTTAGGGCGTGGAAGTGTAGATTGCTTGTGGTTTCCTTTGTGTCGTGGCATTCTCCATCTTAGCTCCTTCTTTAGCTTCCTTGATCTGTTCCTAATCCTTGGATATGATTGAATCCTCTCTTTTCTCTCTCAAATTGTCCGGTTTCAGCTCATATTCACCTATAATCAATCACAAACTAATGTAGACCTCCATATCGAAAAAATAGGTGAACAAGCTAACAAATGCTTCAATGCCTCATCTATGAACAAAATAATGAATGAAAAATAACTAGAATAAGTGCCTAGAATATCGCAATATTTCATGCTAACAATTACAATAGACCCGTACACTATAGGTTCCCATATTTGTTCAAGCATACTTCTTGGATTATAAATTTAAAGCTTGCACACACCTTTTGGAGCGAACACATGTATGAAGTTTCATGCTAGATCTTCACAGCCCATAAGAGTCTGAAGTATATTTTCCCTCAACGGAAATTGAATAACCGCAAAAGGAGATGGCTCGAGCTGATCAAGTATTTTGACCTTGAGATTTTGTATCATTTAAGGAGGGTCAATGTAGTCGCCGATGCCGTTAACAAGAAGACGCCTCGAGAGAAGACGATAGTGAGATTGATAGCTCAGCCTTAGTTGCAAAGAGATCTAGCGTGGCTAGATTTGGACATTTAGCTCCCTAATATAGACAACTATTTGTCTACTTTAGGGGTTCTAACTGATCTGTTGGGGGAGATCCAACAGAAACAGAAGACATGCCCAATGCATCGATTGGGATGACCCCTTATGAGGCATTGTATGGGTGGAGATGTCGTACGCCATTATGTTGGGATGAGCTAGTTGTGGTATAGCTCCTGAGTAGATACAAGAGGATGCATCCCGAGTGTCATTGACTAGAGATAGGATGTTGGATGCACAGATTCACCAGAAATCATTGGCTGATAAGAGGCGACGACCTGTAGAGTTCAGAGTGTGAGCTCATGTATGGTTGAGAGTGTCCCCAACGCGTGGCGTCAGAAGTGTAGTCATAAAGGGAAATTTGAGTCCCCGATATGTTGGACCTTTTGAAATTTTGTATCGAGTAAGGAGAACAACGTACAAACTTGTATTACTCTAGAGGTTAGAGGGTGTTCACCATGTGTTTCATATGTCTAAGTTGAGAGATTATATACCTGATCCATGGCGCGATGTCAATAATGAGGATTTAATGGTTGAGCCGGACAATGTAAGAGCCTTGGTTTCTTCAGGACCCGCCCCTGCGGTTTTGCTTGCCGCAGGTGCGGCGCCGCCCCCGCGGCAGTGAAGACCTTCCCCTGCGGTATCGGTGTCGGGCGCCGTCTTCTTTGACCGTTTGATTTTTCCTTTCCTTCCCTTATAAGTCTTTTCTTTCCTCCTTAGTGAGGGTTTGCTCCAAAATCTTTTCCCTTCATCTTCATCTATTCTCCCATGTTTTCTTTCTCATTCTCCTTTCCTTGGTTCCTTCTTGTGGACCTTCCATTATTTTGAATCAAGAGTTAGCTTGGTGAGCTTTGTTGATGTGTTGTTCAGATGTTGAGGATGAAATCTGGCTGTGGTGGTTCTAGGGATAGCCAATTGTGAGGTTCTCCCCATCCTTGAGGTTACAGTGGTGAGTTTCTCTTCTTTTTCTCTTCTTCTTTCCTTATTTCTTCTTCTCTAGCTTAGGAATTCCACAATAATATGCTTGTGTCAGCTTTCCTGGATGTTTTATTGTGTATATCTATGTATATATGTGTTGTTGGTTGCCTTGGCACCAAAATAAGTGAAGAGGATCGAGAGAAGGATCAAAGAGAAGCAAAGAATCTCCCCTCTGATGTGCAGCCGGCCCCGTACCTTGACAGCGCCGCCCCCGTGGCAGAGCCTGTGTCGCCACCCCTACAGCTAAATTCACCGCCCCTGTGGTGTGTCGCCGCTCCTGCGCCTTCTTGTGTTCGTAGGTGCGTTTGTCCAGAACATACCAACTATGGTATGTGTCTTCCCTTTCCTTTCTCCTTGGCTTGAGAGTGTAGCTAGGCTAGTGATGTGTATGATGAGCTTGATGAGCTATATGATGAGGTTATGCCTTAGGAATTCATGGGTTATGATGAGTTATATCGATATTTGTATACACGTTATGGTTTGGGTATGATTGTAGTGTGTAGGAGGTGGAATCTCCTAACCTTGGTAATGTTTGAATATGTGTGCCTTGCTAATGTAGGCGCTGATCGTTTCCTCGAGGGGATATTGTGACTACTTGATACAAATTACGTTTGGGACAGGTAAGTCCAATGGACTTTCTTAGTTAGTAGTTATGGATTTGAATGATTGTGATAGTGGTTCTTGTGCATATGAATGTTGCATTTATAACCTAAACCGGACTAGAATGACCATATATGTATATTAAATGGCCAAGTTTACTATACCGGGTCGTGACCACCAGTCAATGCTCGGCGAGAGTGGAAAAGGTGCTTTGAAACTGGTACTCCGGGAGAGGGGAGTAGATCCCCATGCAAAACCTCTGTGAAAAGGGATAGAGGTGGGGTTCTAAGGTTCCTTGTGTCACAAAATAAGTTGAATTAGTAATGGTATAACGTAATAAATATAATAAATGGTTTTGTGTGTGACATTGCATATGGTGACGTGATGACGTGTTTGTATGTGCTATTATTTTTATTCTTATTCATGAACTGTTAGCTAATGGTTTTATACCGTGTTGTAGATATTCTGCACGATAGGAAGACTGCAGAGTGAGCCAAATGGTTGACCAGCGAATGGCTTCCGTACACTAGATCGTGCATGGGTTTTGGGGATGTTTTGTACACCTATGTATTGAGGTTTCGGTTTTGTACTCGGTTGTGATGTTGTATACGTTTTGATGTATATTTACACAGTTTTATGTATTTGGTTTTACATCCATTTGTGCCTTGTTGTAAGATCCAGTGAACTTGTTGTCAAGCTAGGGTCAAGATCCATTGTGAGATCCTAGCACAGTAGCACCCCGAGTCGTGAGGATTTGGGGTGTTATAGACAACACGTTTGTTGAGCATCCAACAACTGTCCTAGAGTGGAGTACGAGATGCTTGCACTCGAATGACATTCCGATGATGAGGAAATATCCAGAGTTTTATGCCAAGATAGATGCACATGTAGGATCGATGAGTAGATCTTAGTTCTATCTTGGCGAGTTTATGTGCTTATGTGATTTGATATGTGTTGTTGTTGTTTTCGTGCTACATTGTGATGTGTGATCTTATTAGCATTTACGTGCTAGCACGATTTATGATTGCAGTTTAGCTGGAGATGGTTCTATCTCCATGCTATTGACATGTGACTGTAGTGTTGCCTGGAGACGGTTCTACCTCCATGCTATAGAGTGAGATTATGATTGTTGGAGATGGTTTACCTCCATAATTCGAGTTGTGATTGTGATTTGGCTAGAGATGGTTTTTCCTCCATCCCATCGAGTGATCTTGTGGTGTAGCTGGAGATGGTTTTACTTCCATGCTATCGTTATGATTATAGATTGTTAGAGATGGTTTTTCTCCATGTTATTTAGTATGAGTGTGATTTAGAAGGAGATGGTTTACCTCCATGCTATTGAGTTGAGTTTATAGGGTTATAGAAGGTTGATACTTCATGAGTGAAGATGTGATGCCTCCATTAGAATGAGTGTGTATACCTCGGGATATGGAACCGAGAGGATTTTGGTTTATCTAAAGTTTTGGGACAAAAAATTTTTGTAAGGGGTGTGTGTTGTTAGAGTTAGGATTTTCGAATCCTAATTAATGATGATTAGTGTTCATTAACTTAATCATCGATAGTAATTGGCATATAACTTGCTAAGAGTGCGTAAGTGATTTATTAAGAGTCCCACCGTTATATTCCTGGTGTAATTTTGGACTTATGTGGAATTTTTCACTTTTTTCCCTGGGTAATTATTTTTATCCTCTTGTGTTATTTGGAGCATTTGGGAGCTTCAACTAATAAAAAGGTAGGTGAGCGAAATGATAAAGACACCGGACATGTCCTATATAAGAAATAACATGGAAAGGCAAAACGGGCAAAAGAGTCGCTATTTCGTTTCGTTGCGGCTAAGAAAGACGGCTTAGAAATACGCGTTTTCTGAGGCAGTTGTGGAATAGTTATCCATACAATATTCAATGATTATTATTCCAATTTCGAGAAGTTTGAAGAAGGGGGTTCAACCCCGCCTTCGGATCGGGGAAAGAATAATTATCGGCTTTGCTAAAAATAGCGGAAAATCGTTTATTAATTATTTCCTTTCACATTTCCTCGTAAAAGCTCAAATTTCTCTAAACCTTCAAACTCATATCTACTCTCCGTTTAAAATTCAAGTTCAAATACGATTGAGATTTTGGATTCCTCTCTTCATTCTCTTCATTTTGGTATTTTCTGCGTTTCCAAGCAACTTAAAATATGTTCGAGCATATATGCTACTGGGCCGGTTCCATCGCTCCGATTCCGGTGAATTTGATAGTGTCCGAGTGTAACCTGCATTGTTGTGATTCCGAATCTTCTTTCGGATCATCAATCGGGTTAGTAACGAATAAGTTATGAATTTATTCATTTTCCGTATTGCGATTTGGCCTAAATTGACCTTAGACTTAAAAAAATGTATGATTGAAAACTCCATTATGCTCGTTATATTATTCTGGTGATTATGAGTTGGCTGGTTGATGAAATCTGATGACAGGTCGGTTCAGAAATTGCCAAATTGTTATTCTAGTGCAAGTTAATTAATTAATTAAAGGTTAATTAATTAAATTAGGATTAGATTTGAGATTGAGGAATGTTGATTGGATGATACCTTGAGAGGTTTGACGAATTGATAGATGTTGAGTTTATGGATTGATAGTTATGATCTTTGAGGATCTTTGAGGCTCGAAGTAGAGTCTTCGAGCATGTGTTCCGATGATTGATATTTATGCCTTTTTTTATCAAGTGTGGTGATTATTCCTACGGGAATTCGATGTTGATCGCTTGTTGTGGATATCCAGATTTAGGTAAGTCCATGGGACATACTTAACTACATTCCTATATTGGATGTATGCATGAGTTGTGATTAATATATGCTTTATAGCATGCGATATTGATTATTATCGACGTATGATTGGCTCCCTTTTAACGGGCGGTGACAACTCTTTCTCACTTCTCATGAGGGAGTCTAAAGGGTTCTTTGAGGTCGAGCCGGACCTGGTACACGGGAAGGGTATTGAACCATTCCTTATGGTATACGGGAGGTACGCTTGATACCACTCCATATGACTAGTTTACCTTGATGATGACTTTGTTCAATTCCCGATAATCAATGTAAAGCCTCAAAGATTTGTCCTTCTTCCTAACGATGAGGACCGGTGCACCCCAAGTGGAACCGCTCGGGCGTATGAAACCCCTCTCCGCTAACTCCTCGAGCTGCTTCTTCAGCTCCAGCATCTCGACCGGCGCCATGCAGTATGGAGCCTTGGAGATCGGCCTCGTGCAGGGCTCCAACTCAATAGTAAAATCAACGCTTCTTTGCGGTGGTAATCTGGGTGGCTCCCCGAATACGCTCTCAAACTCACATGTCATGGGAATCACCTCCAGCAATGGTTCCATGTCTTCCTTCATGGCATAGCACCAGAAGGCCTTGCATCCCTGCCCGCAGACCGCACTAATGATTGTACCGGTCTTCCCAAGGTCTCAACCTCGGAAAATCACCTCCTGTCCCGTCCCCGAGGTAACCGTCACCGTCCTCCGGATGATGTCGAAAACGGCTCGATGGCGGTCCATCCAGTCCATGCCAAGGATGACTTCTTCATGCCCTAAGTACATGACATAGAAGTTGGCTAACCAATCACGGTTTCCCAAACGTATGGGACAACCGCCTACCTCTCGGGTACCACTAACCCTACTCCGATTGGGTAATCCCACAATGAAGGGTCTCCCCTCTACCGTAACTAAGGACAACCTAGCTACACAGTCATCGAATACAAAAGAGTGTGTAGCACCCGTATCGAATAAAATTCGGACCAGAAGGCCATGAATCTGAATAGTACCTGTGGCAGCCGACGCCGCTATATCAACAACGCTCCTCAACTCAAACACCCTGGCCTGTGTGCCTCTGGTCTCCTGGATACCTCCACCACAGCCTCTACCTCAACCTTGACCCTAAGGTCACATGCATATCTAGGTACATACAAGTCCAAAAACATCCTAAGGCCATATATATATATATATATAGGAAAATATATTTAATACATGCGTCAAGTACATAAATCTACGTCGCAAAGGTTTGTGTGAGGAACGGTGGTCACATACATTCTAACCCAATCCCGACTCATGCATATAAATTTTGAAAACGAAAAGTCAGAACTCGTGGGGTTTTTTTTATTCCTCATTCGGCCTTTAGAAGTTTGCGAGTGCCATTGTTGTCAACCTAGGGCTCTCATACCACTTTATAACACCCCGAATCCGCGGGATATCGGAATGCTACGGGCGAGACCTCACAATGGGTCCCGAACCTTAGCCTGACAACAATCTCACCGGACCTTTCCAACATGGCACAAATAAAGGCATAAAACTCAAATAGTTTATAATGTATGTGAGAAAAGAAAAGAAGGGATACAACATGGAAACTCAGCCGAGTCCTCAAAACAACACAAACGATAAAGAGATCCAAACCGTATAACATAACACAATCCAAAAATACAATGAAAACCCAAAAACGTCCCCGTCCTATAATGTACGGAGACCCCTCGGCTGTCCACTCCTCCATCTCACTCGGCGGCACCCCTAACCTGCAAGGCATCTACACAAACGGTTGAAAACCGTTAGATCACATTCTAGGCATTAAAAAGATATTATGGCACACACACACACATGAGACCTTATAACACACAACATGCTCGAATACATACACACCCGGTTCTTATTCTCTTTTTAGGTTATTCCATTTCTAATTTCATTCGTTTAATGTGTGACACGAGAGTCTTATAACTCTCGCCTCTGTCCCCGTGTAACCAACAGGAGTGATGCGGAGCTCAACCCGTATACCATGTGGAGTGGAGAAGAAGCCCACCCGTATACCATGTATGGCCTGGTCGGAAAGAATCTCTCAGTCTCCCTCGGGAGTTGGACAGTACGGTCACCGCTCGATAATAAGAATAATAATAGTAACAATGGCCCAAACAATATATATAGTCAATTAGTCCTATTCCGGTTTCATGATCAATACCGATAAAACACAAACCACCATCATGTATCCAAATAATGCATAAAAGCGGCTAAGTAAGTCCGAGGACTAATCTCATCTCAAAGCTAATCAAATCAAACGATCTCAACTTTACGTATGGGAATAACCAAGGGCTGATCACAACGATATATATATCAACATCAATCTCACAACTTAACTCAAAGACTCTTTAAGACTAGCAACAAATTATAGAATTGAACAACTAGAAACTAGGAAAGCTCTCTTGAAACTTTAAGAGGTCAAGAACAAGATAAACAAAGGAAAGAGGGAACAACAGCCCACACCCTATATGAGCTCATACACTACTCAAAGTTGGAGTAAGAACACAAGACGGAAGAGAGACCATAAGGTATTCACACACACAAGATCATCAATGATTCCCACTAACTCAAAGGGCACCTAGGTTCAAGCCACTAGATGGAATTTTCATAAGTCCTAGGTCCACCATAAGCATGCTTTTAACTAGATATAACCATGAGGCTAAGGAAGGAACGAAGAGGAAGGGAGGAAGAGGCCTACTGGTGAAGAAAACACAGCCGCGGAAGCAAGCTGGCGCCCCCTGCGTGGAGCTGTCACCGCCCCGGCGGATGTCTAGAGCCGCCCCTGCGCTTGGGAGTCACCCCTGCGGTGGCTCTGGGCGCCCTTACGGTGGATGGTGGTCCGCTCCTGCGCCTCTAGTGATCCTCCCCCGCATTGGCACAACTAAAGCATCATCTTCTTCGTTTCTTCTACTGTGTCTTTCCTCCAAGTGCCTCCTTCTTTGGCTGGGCCTTCTCCAAATACTCACCACAAGTCTTAGCTTTCTCACCACGACCTAAACAAGCTAGAAGAATGGACATGTAATGGGTTTACAAGATCTCTCTACCAAGCTTCCTCCATAGCCATGGAGGTGAAGAGAATAGGAAGGGGAAGATCTGACAGCAAAAAGGAAATCGGAAAAGAGAGAGCTTACCACAACAGATCAAGAATTCAAGCTGCAGATTCATATCGGGCTCTTCCAAGGAAAATGAAGAAGAGATGTACAAGGAAGAGGAGAGTGGGGAGGGAAAGAATGAGCGTGAAAGTGAAAAGGCTGAATGAGGAGAGAGGAAGGGTAATGAAGGCTGCCAAAAGGCATGGGGGGACCCAAGGGTCAGGTATTTCCTTGTCTCCTCACTTCGTAACCCGAGGCTAGAAAGCAAAAAGGGAAGCTCAAACCCGTGATAAATCCCGCACTCAGGAAACGTGTTTGCGGAAAATTAAGCCGTTGACGATGGAAGATCAGAAAACATCTTGACATCCGGAATAAAAATTCCGTATTTTACAACTAACCCCCCTAGAAACAAGTTTCGTCCCAAAACTTGGTAAACACAAAATTCCCAACTAACATACTCAAAAATCGTATGGAACATGTAACGTCGCCCATCAACCCTGACACTCAGAAGTCAACCTTACAACCACATCAACACCTAGAAAGGTAATCATACATACGCATATATAGCACACAACACATATCACATCACAAATCACATTAGCATAACCAAGGAAGAACTCGGGACTAACCCGACCGCCCTATCGATGTCACTAAACCAGCATAAAACTTGGGATAGTTCCTCTAGATACTATCCTCCGTCACCCATTTGGGCTCGTTGGCTCCTCGCCTCGACCACTGCACTCTCAGCATCGGTATCTCCTTTGATCAAAAGCGTCTCGTACTCCGCTCCAAAACCGATACAATCGGGCCTAAGATGTCCATTTCCTCCGCAGTTGTAACACTACCTCCCTTTGTCTGATGCCTTAGTAGTAGGCGGATGACCCGTACGTCCCTACACCGGGCTACGCCCCTGTCTTGAGGCTTCTTCCCCCAAACTAGTAGGTCCCGACCTCTGACGCTTGTCCAGCACTCCGGACTGTGCCCCTCTCCTAGACCATGGTTGGTCTCTTCGTATGCCAATGCTCATTCCTGGTACTCCGCCAAGGAGTCACAATAGAATCCCACAAGGTATGAACGGGTAGACTCCCTCAATATCCTAGAAAAGAGATACACATACTGGTCCGCCGGAGGTGCAGCGGGCCCTAGCAAAGCATACTCCGCTCGGAAACGTCTAATCTCCTCAATAACTAGGACGTCCTCAAATTCTGCCTCTAAGAAATCCTGGACTCAATCTCTCCTTAGTGAATCCGGGCAAAATGTCTCTCTAACGAGACTCAGCAGCTGGTCCATCCTAGTCACACCTCCTCTCACCGACCTCCACCAATACTAGGTTTGCTCTGGAAACAAGGTCTAAACTATCTCCACCTGCGTCTCCTCTGGACAATGGATCGCCTCTAATACCGACTCCGCGTGCCCAATCCAATGCTGAACCTCTAACCCCACCTTCCCGTCGAAGTAGGGTACATGTTGCTGGTTGGAAGCCTTCAACCATGAATCACGTCTCGGAGACCTCAACTCGTCTCCAACCCTAGAAATCTCCACAACCAGCTCGGGTGCTACTATTATAGGTGCTACGACCTCTGGTGCGGCCATAATTTGAGTAACCCTCTGTGAGACCTCACCCGATCTCGCAGGTGCAAGTACAAGCACCAGTAGCGCTGGAGGTGGTGCTCCAGTCCTAAACGCCTCCTCAACTCGACGTACATAATCCTCAAATACGGTAGCCCCTATCGATGCTCCCCCGGTCCTAGCAGATGGGGAACTATGCGCCCCGGACCTCACAACGATGCTCTTTGCCATGTCCTCTACGGGAACCTCAGTTGTTGGCGGATCCACAACTGGTGGGTCCGCAATAGGGATACGTCCCCGACCTCTTGTGCCTGGAGGTCTCCCTACTCGTCCCCATCTCGGGACGGTAGGAGGAAGATGTGATCTACCCCTGGCGGGTCCTACGTATGCGGTAGCTCTCTTACGTGTCATCAGATATCGTTTTGCTTTTATTTATATATGTAAATCGATATGCACGTAATACTTGTAATTTTACTATGAAAGGAAAACTTATAAAAGCATAAAAAGAAAGAAGCCGAAATCCAAAATACAACCAAGGCATAAAAGACCAATCACCCTAAGATCACATGCATATCTAGGTACATACAAGTCCAAAAACATCCTAAGGCCATATACATATATATATATATATAGAGAGAGAGTATAGATCCTATGAGAACACTCCCTAACGTGAGAACATGAGAACAAATTCGTAATTATTATTAGTTTTGTTATGAATGTGCCATATCGTTTAATGTATTATTCGTAGTTATTGTTTGTTGAGTGGATTATTCGTAGTCATTATTGAATTCCTAATTATTATTATTCGTAATTATTATTATTTTTGATATCTACTCTAAATCTCAACCCTTAATACTCACATCCAACGGTGTACAATTGTTCTCATGTTCTCACGTTAGAGGCTGTTCTCATGAGAACCACACCCTATATATATATATATATATATATAATACATGCGTCAAGTCCAGAAATCTACATCGCCGAGGTTTGCGTGATGAGTGGTGGTCCCGTCCAATCTAGACCAATCCCAACTCATGCATATGAATTTTGAAAACGAAAAGTCAAAACCCGTGGGGTTCTGTTTATTCCTCATTCCGCCTTTAGAAGTTTTTGAGTGTCATTGTTCTCAACCTAAGGCTCTCATACCACTTTGTAACACCCCGAATCCGCGGGATATCGGAATGCAACGGGCAAGACCTCACAATGGGACCTGACCCTTAGCCTGAAAACAATATCACCGAACCTTTCCAACATGGCACAAATAAAGGCATAAAACTCAAATAGTTTATAATGTATGCGAGAAAAGAAAAGAAGGGATACAAGGTGGAAACTCAGCCGAGTCCTAAAAACGACACAAACGATAATGATATCAAAAATGTACAACACAACACAATCCAACAATACAATGAAAACCCAAAAACGTCTCCCTCCTATAATGTACGGAGACTCCTCGGTTGTCCACTCCTCCATCTCACTCGGCGGCACCCCTAACCTGCAAGGCATCTACACAAACGGTTCAAAACCGTTAGATCATATTCTAGGTATTAAAAAGATAATATGGCAAAACACACACATGAGAACACATAACACACAACATGCTCGAATACATACACATCCGGTTCTTATTCTCTTTTTAGGTTATTCCATTTCTAATTTCATTCGTTTAAAGTGTGACACGAGAGTCTTATAACTCTCGCCTCTGTCCCCGTGTAATCAACAGGAGTGGTGCGGATCTCAACCCGTATACCATGTGGAGTGGCGAAGAAGCCCACCGGTAAACCATGTATGGCCTGGTCGCAAAGAACCTCACAGTCTCCCTCGGAAGAATGACAGTGATGTCACCACCCGATAATAATAATAATAATAATAATAATAATAATAATAATAATAATAATAATAATAATAATAGTAACAATGGTCCAAACAATATATAGTCAAGTAGTCCTATTCCGGTTTCATGATCAAAAGTGATAAAACACACACCACCATCATGTATCCAAATAATGCATAAAAGCGGCTAAGTAAGTCGGAGGACTCACCTCGTCTCAAAGCTAGTCAAATCAAATTATCTAAACTTTCCTTATGGGAGTAACCAATGCCTAACCACAACGATATAAACGTCAAAATCAATCACACAACTCAACTCAAAGACTCTCCAAGGCTAGCAACCGATTATTGAATTAAACAACTAGAAACTAGGAAACTCTCTTGAACCTTTAAGAGGTCAAGAACAAGATAAACAAAGGAAAGAGGGAACAACAGCCCACACCGTATATGAGCTCAAACAATACTTAAAGTTGGAGTAAGAACACAAGACGGAAGAGAGACCATAAGGTCTTCACACACACAAAATCATCAACGATTCCCACTAACTCAAAGCGCACGTAGGCTCAAGCCACTAGATGGCATTCTCATAAGTCCTACATCCACCCTATGCATGCTTCTAACTAGATATAACCATGAGACTAAGGAAGGAATGAAGAGGAAAGGAGGAAGAAGCCTACAGGTGAAGAAAACGCAGGTAGCAAGTTGGCGCCCCCTGCGTGGAGCTGTCACCGCCCCTACGGATGTTTGGAGCCGCCCCAATGCCTGGGAGCCACCCCTGCGGTGGCTCTGGCCGCTCCTGCGGTGGCTTTGGCCGCTTTTGCGGTGGCTAGAGGTCCGCCCCTGCGCCTCTGGTGATCCGCCCCCGCGGTCGTACAACTGAAGCTTCGTCTTCTTCCTTTCTTCGACTATGTCTTTGCTCCAAGTGCCTCCTGCTTTGGTTGGGCCTTCTCCAAACACTAGCCACAAGTCTTAGCTTCCTCACCACGACCTAAACAATCTAGACGAAGGGACATGCAAAGGGTTTACAAGATCTCTCTTCAAAGCTTCCTCCATAGCCATGGAGGTGAAGAGAAGAGGAAGGGGAAGATCCAACGGCAAAAAGGGAAGAGGAAAAGAGAGAGCTTAGCACAACAGACCAAGACTTCAAGCTGCAGATTTCTATCCAACTCTTTCAAGGAGATTGAAGAAGAGATGCACAAGGAAGAGGAGACTGAGGAGGGAAAGAATGAGCGTTAAAGTGAAAAGGCTGAATGAGGAGAGAGGGAGGGTAATGAAGGCTGCCAAAAGGGGTGGGGACAGCTCTCCCTTTGTCTGCTCACACGGTAACCTGAGGCCGGAAAGCAAAAAAGGAAGTCCAAACCCGCGATAAATCCCGAACTTAGCAAACGTGCATGCGGGAAATTAATTCGTTGATGCGGGAAGACCGGAAAACATCTCGACTTTGGAATAAAAATTATGGATGTTACAGCAGGCAATTTCTAAACCCATCTGTCATCAGATTTCATCAAACAAACAACCCATAAACACCAAAATAAATAACGAGCATAATGGAATTTCTAATTATCCATTTTGACAATCCTAAGGTTGATTTCGACCAAATCGCATTACGGAAAACGAATAATCTCATAACTTACTTGTTACTAACCCGATTGACGATCTGAAAAAAGATTCGGAATTACAACGACACAGGCTACCCATGGACAACATCAAGTTCACCGGAATCTGAGCGACGGAACCATCCTAGTGATATATATGCTCCACCTGACTTCATATGCTTGGAAATGCAGAAACTCGGTACCGATATGAAGAGAATTAAGAGAGGAATCCAGAAACTCTAACGGAATTGAAATCAGATTAGAAACGGAGAGTGGATCTGAGTTTGAAGGTTGAGAGAAATCAGAGCTTTTACGAGGAAAGGTGAATGGAAATGAATTAATAAACGATTTTCCGCTATTTATAGCGAAGACGATAATTATCTTTTAGCAAAGTCGATAATTATCCTTTAACCGATCCAAAGACGGGTTGAACCCTCTTCTCCAAACTTCTGAAATTGGAATAATAAATCTAGAATATTGTAGGGATAATTTTTCCACAACTTCCTCGGAAATCGCGTATTCCTTGGTTGTCTTTCTTAGCCGCTAAGAAACGAAATAGCGACTCTTTTGGCCGTTTTACCTTTCCATTATGTCATATCTAGGACATGTCCAATGTTTTGATCATTTCTCTCAACTGGAGTTTTATCAATTGGAGTTCCCAAATGCTCCAAATAACACTAGAGGGTAAAAAAATTACTCGGGGAAAAAAGTGAAAAATTCTCCATAAGCCCAAAATTACATCAGGAAGATAACGATGGGACTCATACCCATTACTTACGAAATCTTCGCGAGTTATGGGTCAATTACTATCAATGATTAAGTTAATCAATATTAATTAGAATTCGGAAATCCTAGCTATTACGCAAGAGCAAGAGAAATGATGCATAGGATCCCCAACAACAGGAGGACGGCAAAAAAGCAAGATGACCTATTCATATGAAACTCAAGAAGAAGGAGAAAGGGTCTAGATGCCATCCAAGAGAAGAGGAGAATCTCATACTATGGAACTCAACCAACAAGGAGGTCTCGAGTGTATCAAACCATGAGAATGCACTCACTAATAGCAATCTTATTTTTATTTCCTTTCAAATAGATCTTATCTTATTAGAAGTTGGATACTATTTTTGTTAGTTTTAGAAGATCTAATCTTCCTAGAAGTTTGATCTTATTTTATTATTTTCGTTAGAGATGTATCTTATCATATTTTGGATATTTTGTAGGCGATTTAGGCCACCTAGGGTTACATGTGACGCGTGACCTCTCCAATATATAGGGTGGTTGTGCCTCGTTATTTGTCATCCAGAAATATTTACAATTATTGATAAACACGTTTTGTTATCCCATACGGTGTCTACCGTCGTCTTCACGGAGTAAAGAGCAAACTTGAGTTAGAGATGTCTTCCTTCCTTTGCTGAGACTTGTTTTAGTGTGTTCTACTTTTCAACGGCGTAATCAGGGTGCTTCACCTTGCTACAAGCAAACCACCATGTGTTATAGGGTCTTTGTACGCTTATTATGTGTGGGGTAGCTAGAGGAGTTCTACAGGGATTCCCTGTTGTGTGTTACGATCCATCGCGTAGTAGTATGTCTCCACGTTATTTCTTAAGGTTCAACCTTGATCTATCTTTTCCTTTATTTTATTTGTGTTACTTTTGTTTCTTTGTTGTTTTCTCTTTTCCATCGAATTCAAGCGTCAAAAGATCGGTCCATCTACATGAGCGAATACCCCGTATCACATTTGTTTCTCTTCTCAACAACACGTTGAGTATAAGTGCCACAATGTAACAAAAATTTTATAAATGCACATTTTGGTCATTTGCCACCATCCTTCATTTCATTCTCTTCAATTACATTCATATTTTTCATTCATTTCCATTAATTTTCTGTATACCAAACATGCCCTATATAGATGAACTTAGAATTCAAAACACCTTCATCAAAAGACAAGGAAGCTTTTCATCTAAATGAAAACCCTAAGGTATCGCCAAAAAAAGAGGAGAAATGAAAGAGGAACAACTGAAACCTCGTGTGTGAATCTCAAACTGTAATGAAATAAATTTTATCCAATAAGAGATTGAGTTGATTTTTTCTTGTTGAATATGTTTTGATGAATTTTTTTCATTTATTTATGATTTGATTTGAATTTGTGTTTGATTAGTGAATTTAGTTTTTATTTGGCCATAATTAAATTAATTAGTTTTTATTTGGCCAAGAATGGAGTCTAAGCTCCGGAATCAGATTAAACCCGTACGTATCATGTAAGGGAAGTAGATACTCACAATTGTAAACCAACTAATGAAGACATCAAGAAAAAGAAGAAGCAAGCTAAGCCAACACGTAAACAATATAAACATAAAGAACTAAAATCTATAACGACAAAAGAAAACAAGGTGGGGCAACATTGATCTTAACCTTATCTCTACCCATCAACAACTCTCATCATCTCTAACAATACACATCCCTACTCGGACATAACAACCAGCATATCTCTGTACTCATCAATATCATTCCATTATGTCTATACTATACACATATCTCACTCATAACAATCAGTCACCATCTGGTCTCTTGAGGCGTAACTGTAAGTGCGTAACATAACTTATTACCCTCTAGGTCTAACTATTAGTGCGTAACATAACCAATTAGCCTAATCTAATATCTCATATACCCGTCTATCACAAATGGGTCTCTTGAGGCGTAACAGTCAATGCGTAACATTACCAATTACCCTCAAGGGTTAACTGTCAGTGCATCACATAACCAATTAGTCTAGTCCAATATCTCATAAAGTCAGTTGTCGCAATCCGGCATCATGAGGCATAATTGTCAATGCGTAACATAATCAATTATCCTCTAGACGTAAATGTCAATGCGTAACATAATCATATACCCTATTCTCAACACAACTCACAATATCAGTCATAACTCAATCTGCCACAATCTCAATCACTACTGTCTGTCATAATCAATAACACAACTCTGTCTACCACATCTCAAACCTATCTATGTCTCACTCAAACACAACTCTATCTACAGCAGTCTCAAGTCTATCTCCATCTATCACAAACTAAATCCTTGCGAACGTAGCTCGGCATAACTCTCGGATACTCACACTAACAACAAACCCAATCTAAAACCCATAAGGTAATAAGATCAACACACAACTTAATTTAAACACATTTGCAAACATACAAAGATATAAAATATAATGATAAATAAAATAATTCCTACTCACAATCAACGACAAACTTAACTTGAAACAGAACGGTAGTTAAGTAAGTCAAAATGACTTACCTCGAGAAGATGAACTTAATAAATCACAAAATCAAATCCAAGCAAGCAAGAACGTCTCAAAGTCAAGCAAATGTAGAATCTCGCATTTTGAAGTTGAAAAGGACAATCTTCTCATCCAAACGTGCCTTCAATAACCTAAACAAATCAACCGTGCAAGTTGAACTCCATTTGTTAAGACTTGGGCCATAAAATATAATTACAAATGTTTGGGACATTTTCTAGTAATTACAAATTAGGGTCATATCATGTGATAACTCAGTTCCATGCATTTTGTGAGCTTTTAGAAGTATGGGGTCATTCCTGCAAATATAATCTTGGTTGTGCGAAGGTTATGGGATCTTTTGTATACTTTTGTGTATGGTGTTGCCGTTTTGTACTCGGTTGTGTTTTGTAAACCATTTGATGTATATATTAATACATTTTTATGTATTTTGTTTGAATATATTTGTGTCTTGTGTAAGATCTAGTGAACTTCTTGTCAGGCTAGGGTCAAGATCAACTGTGAGATCCTAGCCCAGTAGCATCCCGAGTCCCGTGGATTTTAGGTGTTACAAATAGGGAGCTCGACGGCGAGGGGTCCTGGTATGCTAGCGGCAGCAGTAGCTTCTTTCCAAGCGGAACCCGATTCAGGTGACAGAGCGGCGACCTCCTCCCCGTTTGCAGATTCCGGTTCCCGATTTCTAGTCTGGAACGCGGAAGGATGAAGGCTACACAGCGGCGGTTTGCGAGGTGGCGATTCGGCGTTCCTGGTCGGCGACGAGGTTGGCGAAGGTGACTAGATCTAGGTTTATCTAGCAGGTGGTTCGAACGAAAAGATGGTGCCTACGGTCAGCACGAGTGGGGAAAAGAAGATCGAGTTGGGCATGTTTGGTAGCTTCACTATCCCGACGGACTCGATCTAATCCCTGTTCCAACACCAGATTTAGCGGTGGTCCTGGCGACCTTCAGCGAGAACAACGGTGGTACGGATCGGTTGGGGATGGCGGCTCGCTGACGAATCTGAATAGTAAAGTGGAAAGGGGAACTTAGGGTTTGGTGAGGAAGACGATAAATAGTGTCTCGGAAACTTATCTCGTCATTGTAGGTTTTCTTAACGGGCTTTTCAAATTCCGCAACTAACGTCAATCTAACTCACATCGTTTTTCCCAAATAAATTTCCAATTTATTTTTAAATTTAACAACTCGTTAAATTTACAAACCTCAATTTATTCCCAAGTAAAATCGATGAGGAAAATATTTCCGAAATCCGGGTATTACATTTACTACCACTAAAAAGAGGTTTCGCCCAGAAACATAAAACAAGGCAAGCAATCAAATGGTCTATAAATCAACAAGCTCAAACTCTTTCAAAGGTTTTACTTCACCTCTTCCACCAAAGCAAACTTGTCTTAACACACGGTCAAACATGTGTAATTGTGACACAAACATACGGTCAAAAAGTGAATGCATGTCTTACTTGGTGCAACAAATCTATGAGCCTCATTTGCTCTTTTCAACTCCAATACTTAAGATGAATCGATCTTCATGCTCATTGCTTCTTTTTACACCACCTCCATCAGGTGTGACGATAAGAAGCCCGATGTCCACTCTCACCGCAAGTGAAGCAAGTGACTATTTGCCTCGGACAATCATTCCTCTTCTGTCTAGTGCTTCCACAGTTATAACATCTTCTATCTTCATCTCAATCTAACAGGTCTAACCGACTCGCTCTATCTTCAGCGAACTCACTCCGAGAAGTGGATTTCGATCTACCATACCCACTAGCATCTAACACAGTCTTTGACATTCTGCTCGGTACTTGCATGCTCTCCAACGTCTCATACATCGGGTGAGCCATCTCATACGCCATCGCAATGTTCTAGTACTGATCCAATGCTGTGCACTTAAATCCTGAGGCATATGCACGAATATGTGGCCTCAAATTCCTAGCAAAGGCTCGGATCCGTTGCCCCTAGTCGGGTACTCCTCGGTCACAATTACCAACTGTCTTGGGAACTTTCTCACAATATCAACAACGGGTACGTCCTCTGGTTTGGCTTCCTGAAATGCTCGAATTCTAGCCTCACTAATGGCGGAGGGGCAAAATCTCTCCCTCATCAACACCTTAAACTCCTCAAAGCTCGTTACTTTCTCATGATGTCCGGAGAACCACCAAAAGAAATGCATCTCCCTCCAATAGAGTATGAATTAACTCCAATCTCCGTTCCGTAGGTACTCTCAAAGAATCAAGGGCAACATTAACTCGTCCAAGTCATAACTCAACCTCCACTCCTTGTGCTCCAGTGAAAGGTGGGATCTTCATTTGATGAAATGCCTTCAACCACTTACTTGGTCCTGTTATGCTCTTGACGATCTTTCATCGTCTTGACTGAACTTTGTAATATCCTCAAATTTTACGGAGGAGTGGTCTGATCTTTTGACGCTCGGGTAGACTGTTCACTCAAAAGTGTGTGCGTCAAAGTTTAAAATCTATAAAAACTAAAATTAAGCAAAGTGAACCCGAAGTATACGGATCGGCGTAGTAAAACAAGAATTCCAAAGTATTGAACTCAGGGATTTGGGGGGATAAATTCAGTTCACAAATTGTCAGGAAAATAATAAAAGTGTTTATAAAGATAATTGGGAAAACAACAATTCTAAAGATTCAGGTATCCAATTGTGGCAATCGATTCAAGATATTCTAACGATATATGGACATATTTGGGATTGCGAAGATATATCTAAGGTAGGGAATTTTACGGTGAAGTTCCAAACCCATAAGTCTCACCCAAAGGCTCTCTCAATAAAGGATGTTGAGTCTCGTTATAAAGAGGTCGAAGGATATGATTGAACTCTCAAATACCCATGCCTAAACCCAAGGGAATCAAAGATAAGCTAAAACGGTTAAGTTTGTGACACTCGAAACCAAAGTAGAGGATGTTGACTCTCACTACAACCTAGAAAAGGTAATCCAAGGCTAGGTTAAAGCAAATCTTTAACTTTGGATCAAAGCAAAAGCAAAGAACGTACAACAGAGGAAAACCACTGTCGGATCTTGAAGAACCATGGCCGTGGAACTCAAGAACAGGTCGTGGAAAACCTCGAGAACGAGGTTTCTTGCAACTCTCAGGGTCCAATCTGTTTTTGTTCAATCTATCATCATCTATGCCACAACTATCAACCTTCACCTTAGAATTTCTTAAGGGTTTTAGCCAACAATCATCATAATGAAATCAATAATCAAATATAAAAGGAAGAAAAGATAAAACCTTGAAAACTCAATAACGAACACCAAACCAATCTCAAATAAAACTGAAAATTTGTAACTTGCGTTCAATGGATGTAGAAAAGAGTAAGAATCTCTAACAAATCTTAAGAACAAAGAAGAACACGTTGTCAATCCGCCTTCTAGTGAAACCCTAAGATCTTTTCCGAATAGGCAATCTCCAAGTACGTAATTCTCCAAACCTTCCTTCACACAATGAAATCTTCTCCCAATAGGATCTTTCAAAGGTATCTATTAAAAACCCTAGCAAGCCGTCCATTTTCTCTCTTCCTTCAGCCTTTTTGTTCGCTCCAAAAGGTGTGTGCAAGCTTTAATATTTATACCAAGAATAATTGCAAACAGCGAACCCATAGTGTACGGATCGATTGTAATAAAATTCAAGAATTCCCGGGTCGAACACAGGGACTATGGTGAAACAAAGAACGGTAACTCAGGTTGTAATTAACAAACACGAAACAAAGCAAAGCTATCAAAGATGATATAGTAACCAGGTAATAAAATGCGGATTCTAGAGATTAAATCATCCAGTTGATGTTCCGACTCAAGATCTCAAAGGATAACGTGAACAAAGCTGAGGTTCGCAAAGGGAAGGTGTTTCTAAGGTGGGAATAGATCACCGGGTAAGTCTCACTACTCACTATCCCAAACCAAAGATCCTCTCACCGGCTAAGTCTCAAGGTACTAAGGAAAGGAACTATATTCTCAAACCAGCACACCACCCAAGAGAATAGAACTTTACTAGGTAGTTTCAGGCTAAATCTCAAAGATGGGATGAAGGCACACTCAAACCCCAATAAAGGATAAACCTTTATTACCTACACTCATGATCTTGGGTATACAAACAAAGGAATCACCGGGTAAGTCTCATCCTAGACTTGCATTGAACAAGGAAAGCTAAAACAACGATAGGATTTGGCAAACAGAAACCTCAACTCAGATAAAGATCAAGAAAGGTCTCGCCTCGCTTAGTTTATGTACCATCTCGGTCGAGATGTTCCACAACTGACCGAGGTGTTCGTCGGTTAAGGTAAAGGCTCGAGCTTTCATGGTCCATTGGGGTTAAGATCATTTTATCCTCGTCTTTCCCATAACTTTCAGCCCATAACCCTAGAATCGCACAAAGAACTTAGCCAACAATCATCATGATAACAATAATAAAATATGTGAGAAAGGAATCGATATTCAAACAAGAAAACCTTAACACAAAGGTCTTAATAACTGAATCAAACAATCAAACAAACAATCATCATTCCTCAATAATAAATGAGAAGAGACAACAAACAAACCAAACTAAGGAAATCTTACAAACTTCCTTCAAAGCTAACTTCAAACTAAATTCCTTCCTTCCTTGATCTTTAACCTTCAAACTTCCTTCAAAACTTCCTTCAACTTCAGTCAAAGAATTGGTGATCCGAAGATGGTTGAATTCCCGAAAATCAACCCATATATATAGGAGAATTATCTTCCAAAGATAAAATATATCTTAAAAAGGATAATTTACTTCCTTAAAATATATTGCAATCTTTCTTACTTCAAAAATATATCAGCCAAAAGATATTCTTCCTTCCAAAAATCCATCCAAAAATTTGTGATATTCTCTTTCCAAAAATAGAAGATCTCAGCCAAAAATTAAGATCTCGTGTCCCGTCATCACTTCGCCTCGGTCCAGACGCTCCTGAAGATCACCTCGGTCAAGGTGGTACTATAGCTGATATAGGTGAATCTCAACTGAGTGTGAAACTTTCTAATCTGGTCCAAAATCAATCTTCCAAATCATTTTCATGCTTCCTGAGCTCTTCTTATTACTACTCAATGCTCCAAAATGTAGCTGCAATGACTCCTTTTCTTCCTTAGCTCCATTACGGTCCAAAACGTGCCATTTTCCCTACAATTACAACGAAACTAGGTTTAGACCTCGATTCCTGCAAAGATAGACAAAACAACAATATAATCAAAGAATATAAATCCATACATGCAGATTTATGAAGATAAAACATCTAAACTAATCCCAAAATATAGACTATAATACATGCCATCAAAATACCCCATACTTGTCCCTTGCTTGTCCCCAAGCAAGATCCAAATCATAGATACAAGATACAATGGATTATAAGTCATCAAAAAGATCAATGAAAAACATTTCAAAACATTTTGGTGGTGTGCTCCACTCATAGATCACCCTATGAGAATGCTTCATGGCAAATAAAATCAAGACATGATCAAAACATTTTATAAATATAAGAAAGTTGTTCATCTTTGCATAAAATCATATAATGCATAATAAATCATATTTATCGAAATCAATCATGTATAATCCAGTTTAAACCACCAAGTCAATCAACAAGCTCGAGGTCTCAAGGGCTTCCAAAAGAGGTCAAGAAATGTGTCAGGGTGGGATGTATATAGGGTAATGTTGTGCTAGAATTCGGGAATAGGATCTTACTTCACTTTCTTTGAATCACAATGTTTGCTCCAAATAATGTGTGCAAGCTTTAAATTTATATCTCAAGAAATATGCTTAAACAAGGATGTGAACCCGCAGTGTACGGATCAATTATAGTAAAAGCAAGAATTCCAGGGTGTCGATCTCAGGGACTTATATGAAACAAAGCAAGTATAGGTTGTCAATATTGCAAATAACCACAAAAGTGATTAAAACAATCAATGATGATAATATAGTCAATTAAAGGAAGTATGCAAATTCTAGGGATTAAAGCATCCAGTTGTGGTTCCAACTCAAGATCTCAAGAGAAGTGGACAAAGCTGAGGTTTTGCAAAGGGAAGGTGTTACTAAAGCGGAATAGATCACCGGGTAAGTCTCACTACTCATAATCCCAAGCCAAAGAACCTATCACCGGGTAAGTCTCAAGGTACTAAGGAAAGGAACTATAATCTCAAACCAACAAACCAACTAAGGGAATAGAATCAACCTTTACCGGGTAAGTCTCAGGCTAACGCACAAAGATGGGAATTGCCGGGTAAGTCTCATCCTAAGCTTGCATTGAACCAGGAAAGGTGTAATAAGAATAGGATTTGGCAAACTCTAACACTTAACTCTCAGTTACGGATCAGATAAGTCACCTCGGTCAGTCAAGTTCCACCCCGGCCGAGATGTTCATCGACTGAACGAGATGTTCTATGGTTAATGAAAAAGACTCGTGCTTTCAGGGTCCTACTAGGATTTAAGATTGTTCTGTCATCGTTTTTCCCACAACTTTCAGCCAATCACCCTAGAAATGCACAAAGAAATTAGCCACTCATCATCATGAAAGCAATAATCGAATATATGGGAAGAGAATGAATATTTGAACACAAAAACCTTAAGAACAAGGCTTCAATAACTGAATCAAATAAAGAAATCAGCGTTCCTTGGATTACAAATTCAACAAGACAATCAACAAAAAAAGGAATCTTAGAAAGTCTTACAAATCCCCTTAAAAAGCTATAACAAGCTATCAATCCTTCCTTGATTGATCTTCAATCTTCCTTCCTTCCTTCAAAGCTTCCAGAAAATCCTCTCTTTGCTGGTTATTCTCAGCCTCTAAGCATTGTTGAACTTGTGGAAAATTCAACCCTTTATATAGGAGAATTATCTTCCAAAGATAATAATATCTTAAAAAGATAATATCCTAATAAAATAAATCCATACCTCTAAAATTGATCTCCAGAATATATGATCTTCCTTCCAAAAATACAGCCCAAAATATAAGATCTCTGCTTCCAAAAATAAAAGATGTTAGCCAAATAAAATATATTTCGCCGCGTCAGAGCATTTGCCTCGGTCGGGGTGTTCCTTTAAATCACCTCGGTGGAGGTGAATCTGTGGTCAACCGAGGTGAATTTCAGTTGAAGGTGAAATCTCTCAAATCTGGTCCAAAGTGAATCTTTTTTGTTAATTCCATGCTTCCTAAGCTCCTCTTTAAGCTCCTGAATGTAGCTCCAAAGACTCCTTTGCTCCTTAGCACCATTTTGATGCAAAACGTGCCATTTTACCTACGATTACAACGAAACTTGGTGTAGACCTCGATTCCCGTAAAGGTAGATGAAACGACAATATACTTATGTAATATACATTCAAACATGCAGATTATTGAAGATAAAACGTCTAACCAAGTCCCAAAATATAGACTATAATACATGCTATCAAAATACCCCATACTTGTCCCTTGCTTGTCCCCAAACAAGTTTCAAATCTTAAGTACAAGATAGAATGGATTATAAGTCACAAAGATCAACGAAAAGTATTTCAAAACATTTTTAGTGGTGTGCTCCAATCATAGATCACTCTAAGAGAATGCTTCATGGTGTTTAAGGTAAAGTACCCCAAGGAGGGTAGCCTTCATGAGTATGGTAGCATGGACGTAAGGTAGGAGGGCAAGTCGTTGATCTTGGATAGGGTCATCAATGAGTTAATCGGTGACCACCGAGAATGCACAGGTGCGGATTGTATATTGGTGACTGTAGGTGGGGAGAGTAATCCAGGATGTGGGATCATGAAGAAGGGTAAACAAACTTGGAATATTCGTAGTGGTCGAATGCCAGCAATAAAGAAGTATATCATGGGAAGTGCAAAAATCTTAATCAAGTAACAAATTATCAATTCCAGCAAGTGTTAGTAACATGTTGTGTGGGGAGGGATTGTAGCGACCTGGTACGACCTTCTTAGGTCATGGGGGTTGTTATTTGGAGAAATGAAACGGATCAAGGTAAAACAACTTGGAAGGACGAAGAGGAAGGTGAGTCTTCTATAGTTGTTGTACGGAAAGGGGGCTTATATAAGGGGAGGTATGATATGTTTATTCTAAGGTTATGGATGTCATGTTTTCGCGAGCAAAAGCTAAGTCGAGGTTTTTGTGACTCGCATGGCGAAGTCATTGTGGCTATGACGTGAAACGAGGAATCTAGATTAGGGCAATGCGGCAAGCTTAGAGTTATGATGTTAGTGATTGGAGGAATAACGAGTGGATCTTTCAGTGTTTGTGGTTGGAAATTTTTCCTAAAGGCATGCTAGTACGGTTGTGAAGTTGCTCATGGATACCAAGAGATACATAAGGTGACCAACAAGAGTAAGAGAAGACCGAAGTATTGAAGTTTGTTGTCGACATGAGATGTGCGAAAAGTATAGGAAAGCTTGAGATTAAGAGCCTCCGTGGTTGGATTGACGTTGCAAAAAGGGAATGAAGTGAGTTCTACAACTGCTTGAAGAAAGGATGTTTATAGTGCAAGCTTACATAAATGCAAGGAGCGTTTCCCTTATGTTGGGGGATATAGTGGAAAGTGAAGAAGATGAGGTCAATTGTTTTGAAGCACAATTAAGTACTGCAGTTTGGACCTTTATGGCTGCACATAAGTGAGAAACCTCAGAAGATTTTTACAATCATGTGATCAAAGCTAAAGAATGAGATTAAGCTAAAGGAATACTTAAATAAGGCTACAATATTTAGAAGACTCGAGCAAGTCCCTTGAGTTCAAGAGATGAAGGATCTCTAAAAAGAGGACGGTAAACGTTGTAGCTAAAGATGGAACAATACACGTGTTTAAAAGGTGTCACCCCAACAGGTCGGGGTAGATCATTAGTATCCTGACCACTTGTAAAGTGATAAGACAAGATTGTGTCAGTTATTACGATATGTGACGGGTAGAGAAAAGATAGAACCCGAGATAGAAGGGATTCCAATGCATCGGAATGTGAATTTTACCGCTAAGATTGATTTGGGCTCAATTCCCATTTCTAAGGCGTCATACAAAAGACATCAATAGATGATACCCGTAAGGATACTCGAATTGTTGATGCAATCAAAGGAGCAATTGCAAGGACTTGTGGATAAAGGTTCATTAGAACCAATGCACTGCCATAAAGAACACCAAAAGCTATTTTGAACTCTTAATTTGAAGTTATTATGAGAACACCAGAATGGCTGTGAAAAAGACAAACAATTCTCTCCATTTGAACATCGATTACCGTGAGTCAAACAAGATAACGGTGAAGGACAAGTATTTCTTACAACGAAAGGATGATCTACTCGATCGGTTACAAGGGTCGGTATTCTGTCATGAGAGTGATTTAAGGTCTGATTGTCACCAATTGATAATTCGAGACCGGGATATTGCAAATACGACATTCTGGATAAACCATGGTCGCTATGAGTTGTAGTGATTCCATATGTACTTATTAATGCCCCGGATAAGATATTTTGGTCTACTCTCAAAGAAGAGAGAAGTTGTATGACAAGTTATCTCGGGATGAAAATCCCGAAGGACGTTGAAGAAGTTACAAGTTTTCTTAGATGTGTTGGTCACCATCTATGGCTAACATACTCCGGATGACAATGAAGTATTGAGTGAGACGAAATTGGACCATGGAGATGTTGAGAGTTGAGAGGAGATTCATTGGTGCAACTGTTTTGAAATTGCCTCGAGGTATGATCGGTTTGAAGTGTACAAGTGATTCTTCAAGACATGGTCTTGATTGAGTATTGAGGAACGATGTAAAAGTTATAGCATACTTGTCTCGTTAGTAGAAGTAGTGTGAAGCAGAGTATTTCCTTCATTACTTAGAACTTGCAACAAGAATTGAGGTAACGTAATCAAAGCTTGGTTTGGCAAGAATCAAAGCTCACGGGGTAAATTGAAAATCCGATCTTCTTTGTTAGTGACAATAAAAAGAGAAACATTATGGAAATATTACAGTGAGAAAGACCCAAGGGGGAAGTTGAGTTCCAATATATCGGACCTTTTTGAGATCATAGTGCGATTTGAGAAAGTGGTTTACCATTTGGTCTTTACCACCAAGAGTAGAGGGAGTTCACCCGATGTTTCATGCGTATCAGTCGAGGGAGTACATACAAGATTCGAACCATGTCGTCAGTCATGATGATCTAGTGGTAGACGAGGGACCGATGAGGCTAATTGGAAGAGGGAAGATAGTATAGTTGGTTGAGTTTTATGCTGAGCTAATAGCACCGATAGAATCGACGGGTTGGACCTAGTTCTTCCTTTATTTGAGTTATGTGCATGTGTGATGTTATATGTTGTTACGCCCCGTGCGGGAATGAGTTTTATGTCCGGTTATAGTTATATGGCGATTGTGCTCGGAGCAGTTTTAGTGTATATAGATTAGAAGGTTTAAGCCTCCTTAGTTTGAGAGTTTATACCTCGGGCTTAAGGGACCGAGAAGTTCGGCGTGTGTCAAGTTTCGGGACGAAACTTGTTTTTAGGGGATCTGATGTAACAACCAAATTTTTAGGCGCGTTTGCGACATTTCCTTTTCCGGCTTTTAACGATATGTTAATAGCTTAAATATTTGTACGAGTATTTTTATGTCGTATTAAATTCTACGAGTATATATTTATGCATCGATATTTTATCATCCATGTTTAAATTATTATATAATCTCGTAAAATAAATTGCGAGAATGATTTTTGTATTTCAAAGTATATTTTTGCGAATTAATTTATATATCTTTCTGTATTTTATCTTTCGGAAATATTTTCCGATCCGAAAACCCCGTTGCAGTTGTTTTGATCGGGTCTATTTTATTTCCCACTACTCTATTCTATTTATTATTTTATTATTTCATTTTATTCCCAGCCCTTACCCATTTGGCTCCCCTCCTCTCCTTGTTGTGATGGTCTTCCCCGCCCAAGCTACTCTGTTCCTAGTTGGCTAGCTTGCAGCCCTGCCTTACTTTAGCCTTGTACCTTAGACCACTGCCACCAGTAAATTTTTTTTCATTTGGAAAAAAAATTTTCCCACAAAAGTAGTCCCATCAGCAAAATTTCTACAAAAAAATCTAGAACATTTGTAAAAAATTTTGGGCAGGAAAAAAATTTTCATCCGTGCCTTTACTTTCCTTTTTGCAGCTTTTTCTATTTTTTACCCTTTTTTCTTTTATTTTTTTTACTTTTGCAATCTTTGGTTATTTTTTTATAAGTAGGACCCACATTTTTATAGGTTTAAAAAATATTACCTTTATAATTATATCGACGGTAATATTTTGATTTCAATAATTATAAAAAATAAATAAATTATACCAACGGTCATATTTTTTTTTCTCTATAAGTAGACACCCATTTCGACATATTTTGACACACTTTAAAAATCCTCATTTTTCTCAATTATCACTTAAACTCGTAGTTGGAGTGTGTTATTTTGTTCACTTTCTGGAAAAATGGATCCAAATAATCCTCACAACTCGTCCATGAATTTCAACGAATTCGATCCTTCTTTTATCAATCATCCTCATTTTTCTCAGTTTCTTGCAAGCTTAGGAAGAAATTTTCCTCCACAACAACCACATCCACAAGAAATGACTCCTCCACCCACTTACCAAAACTTTTTTCCTAACTCTCAAAATTACGAGAGTTATCCACTAGTTTTTCAAGGAAGCAACACCCAAATGATCAGTGATGAAGAAGATAATGTTACGGAAACACAACATTTCCCTCCGCAATCAGGTGTGCCACCTCCATTGCCAGTCAATCGAAATCAGTCAATTCCGGTCGTAACAAACAATCGTGATTGGTCTGTCAAAGAAGAAGAAGCTCTAATTGAGGCCTATTTCACCAACTACACAGACTCCATTATTGGCAAAGATAAGAAATTTGCTGATCTTTGGAGAGATATACATCAATCATATGAAGCGGCTCGTCAATATCGATCACATGAGATTCCACAGCAGAACAAGAACATGTTGGAGACTCACTGGAAAAGGATGGCTGCAGATTTACTCATTTGGGCCGGTGCTTTGGAAAAAGCTAGTCAAATAACGGGAAATGGGTACAATGAAGCTGATGTTACAAAAAATGCCCATCAATTATTTCGAAGGTCTTGTCAAGGAGCACCAAGGAATTTCAAATATCAAAGTGCTTGGGAGATGGTGAACAAGTATCCAAAGTGGAGAAAGTTCATGAGGTGGGGTATGAATAAAGAAGAAAGGAGGAAAGTTGATGCTGAACACAAGGCGGAAACTGATCTTGAAAATAGCAGCGGTAGTGGCAAGAGAAGTAGAGAGGATGCTAGTGGTAGTTTTGTATCTGCAGGTATAAGTCGTCCAAATGGTGTGAAGAAAGCCAAGGCTAGAAGAAAAGGCAAAGGGGTTGCAACAAAAGATATATCCAATATGAGTGAGCAAATTAGGGCTTATAATGATCAACGAGGTTCTGAGATGGCTCTAAAACAAGAGAAATTGGAGATTGAGAGGTAGAAGGAAATAAGAAAGCAGAGACAATTGGAATTAGAGGCGAGAAATCTTGATGTTCAAGAAAATCGAATGAAGGCTGAGAAGCAGAAGCAGAAATTTGATATGCTACAAGTGTTGTCGTCTAAGGCATCACTGACCCCAAGAGAAGACAAGTTGAAGGAGAAATTACTCATGGATTTTGACGATTACATCTAACTACTATGAGACAAGTTGAAGGAGAAGTTACTCACGGAGTAATTTTAATTATTTACTTAAGTTTTATTTGATGTTTGTTTTAAGTATTAGTCATCGTTTAAGTGTCTTGTAATTTGAAGTCTTTTTTTCAATATCATGGTTATGAGTATTTTGTTTGAAATCTTTTTCCAATGTCATGTTTTTGTGTAATGATTTTTCTATGTTAATTGAAATTTGTTTTCTTGTATCACTGAAATGTCATTGTCACTTTATCACAATGAATTGTGTGTCAGTGAATGGTCACATCTATGTCATAGTTTTTATAATAATGACATTGACCAAGTTATGACAAGCATGATCTTGTATTCTCATATTCATCTAATGTCAAACGATGACATTGTATTGTCATTTCTAAATGTATACATTGCTCAATTCATCCAATATAAGAACACAACATGAATGAGTTTCAATGCCAACTCAAAATATCCATTGAAAATTCTGAGATAAAAATAATGTTGTTTCAAAGAAGCTCTTCAAGCTCAAGTTCTTCATCACACAGTGATGAAAAAATCCCTAAATTTATTGACCACTTTGTCAATAATCACTTACCATCTATATTGTTTCCTCCAGCACCACGCCAAAGACAACACAATAATGAAGATGTTGAAGTTGTGGTTCTAATGGATAGGAACCGTGAAGAAGGACACAACCAGTTATTCAGAGACTACTTTGCGGATCCTCCAGTGTATAATGAGAATCAATTTCGGAGGAGGTTTCGAATAAAAAGACCTTTGTCTTGCAAGATAGTGAATAAGGTGGTGGAAAATGATGAGTTTTTCCAACAAAGGCAAAATGCAGCTGGGAAGTTGGGGTTATCTGGACTACAAAAATGCACTGCAGCAATGAGAATGTTAGCATATGGGGTGGCTCCCGACGCGGTTGATGAATACTTAAGGATGGGTCAAACAACTGCACGGAAATGCCTTCAAAAATTTTGTGAAGGCGTAATCAAGATATTTGAAGCTGAGTATTTACGAAGTCCGAAGGATGAAGACCTACGAAGGATCCTCTACAAAAATGAGCAACGAGGATTTCCAAGCATGATAGGCAGTATTGATTGTATGCATTGGGAGTGGAAGAATTGTCCTAATGCATGGAAAGGCCAATACTGTGGACGAAACAAGAACGCAACCCTCATTTTGGAAGCTGTTGCGGATGAAGATCTATGGATTTGGCATTCTTTTTTCGGTATTCCAGGTTCGTGTAATGACCTTAATGTACTTTACCGTTCTCTTGTATTTAGTGATGTTTTGCAAGGTCAGGCACCTCCTGTGAAGTTTATAGTCAATGGTCATGAATACAACATGGCGTACTACCTAGCTGATGGTATTTACCCTAGTTGGGATACTTTTGTACAAGGATTTACCCATCCTCAAACTCCTAAGCAAAGTCTTTTCGCTGATTGTCAAGCTGGTGCACGTAAGGATGTTGAACGTGCATTTGGAGTTCTACAAGCGAGGTTCGCAATTGTACGACAACCGGACCTCGCTTATGATGAAGATATATTAGCCGATATTATGAAGGCTTGTATCATTATTCATAACATGATAGTGGAGGATGAACGAGACACTTGTAAGAATGCCGAAGTAATAAGAAGATTTTACGAAACAAATCATCCTAATCAACGTTCACGTCGTAGAGGTGAAGCGAGTGCAAGTGTCATCGTCAACAATGATGAAACTTTCCAATTTCAGACGGGACGTCCGGTCGACATTAACAAATACTTGGAAAGAAGGGACGCTATGCGTGATAGACGAACTCATCAATCCCTTAAAGATGACTTAATGGAGCATGTTTGGGAAAAGTTTGGTGATAGTAGTCCTTAAAATCTATTGGCATCTCTATGCTTTCATGATTGAGTTTCGCAATTTCATTATCGTGTTTGTACGTTCATTTAGTTTTTACGGTGCTTTAATCTTATTGAATCATGTTTTTACATCATGTATTGTAGTTTTATCTCACTAATGTAATGTATTTCATGTTTTATTTTAATGTTTTCTTTCCGTATTTTACGACTTATTAATTATTATATTATTTAATTAATTGTTTCACATGTCATAACATTAATAATTATGATTAATTTAATTATCTTAATAATTATTATTTGATTAATAATTATTTATGAAGTAACAAATAAAAAGTTAAAAATTGTAATAAAATGTGGTGGGATAGGTAAAAAAAAGTAGGAGAGAAGGTTGACAGGGAATTTTTAAGTTTATTGTTGGTGGGATGAAAAAAATTGAGAGTGAAAAAAGATGATGTGGAGGAGTGATAAATAAAGAGAGAGAGTGGGGAGGAAATTTTTTTACATCTCTAGTGATAGTGCTCTTACTCGACCCCTCGCCCCACTCAATGGTCTGCACAAGCAACAAACCCTGTGTGCCTCAGCTTTCATCTCTCGCTGCTCTAAACCGCATCACCCATCCATGGTCACAATGTCTCTCCATCTACCTCAATTATCCCTCTGTTTCTCACTCACCAACTCTCAACCCCAACCTTCATCTCTTTCCCTTCTTCGAACCACCTAATTGCCTATTCTCCTCACCATCTTCTGGACCTCTTATCTCTCACAGTCCCTCTATCGAGCCCCATTTGGAACAAACAGCTTCTCTCTCCCACCTGCCTTCGCCTCACTCCTCCGACCATTGTCCATCTCCTTCGCCTCTGTGCGACTCGCCGGAGATGACAGCCAACTGCACTCGATGTGCCTTGCCTGCACGAGCCTTGCTAGAGAACTTCGAATCCCGCCGGAGATGCCTCTGCGCATCTGCCTTCTCCGCCTTACTTGCTTCTCCTCACCTCCTAAAGTACACACCGATGACTCTCTTGTCAAACACCACCTCCAGCATCGAAATCAGGAAACCTCCGCCTCACCTTGCTGGAGACCGACGCTGCTGACGCCGGATGAAGCCTTTGCCGCCCTAGTGAAGGCCGCCGCCGCCCCTATTTTCCCTTCCCCAACCTGCACTGCTGTCCCAACTAGATCTGTTTACAAAAAAAAGGGGAAACCCTATTTCATTTATTAAATCGGACCCCCATCATTTTGGTGAAATTACAATTTGTATCCCATGTGTTATATTTACATATTTGGCCCTAATTTTGAATTCTTGCAATTTTACCCGTGTTGAAATATTTACAGATTTTGCCTGGAAGTTTAATTTACCAAATATAACCCACGTTTTTGAAATTGTATATTTTGCCCCGGAAAGCGGTTGAGCGGTTTTGTTTATCCTTGGCTTAGAAAACGAGTTTTACCTTGGGTTTATGATGTTGTTTAGGTTACCCGGAAAGTTGTTTTGGTTTTGCCCGTATTTATAAATTGTTGTGATCACCCCGGAAAATGCTTTGCGAGTTTTACCCTTGTTTTGAAAGCGGGGCTTCCTTAGATTTTTTATATACGTTAATCTCCCTTCCAAAATTAGCGTTTAAGTTAATTTTGTGTAGCTTTGGTTTTAGGTCCGGAAGCGCCCCGATAAAGGCCTAACGACTCCAAGTTCGACATTCATCTTGACGTCGTGTGAGTATTCTCTTCCTCGTTTTAGTTATGTTTAGTATTAGTATCATGCTAGGTTGGATAATCTAGCATAACTTAGAGTGAATACCAAGTAGTGGTTTGAACCTTAGGTGAGTTTTGAGGATTGTCGATTGTTGTAAGACGTTGAGTGTTTGGTTGATCTTGTGAGGCTTATGAGGTTTGAGAATTGGAGTATATGGTTGTTGAGATTATGGGCTAGAATATGCGTATCCTAGCATAGTGATTGTTACCGTTGAGATTGTTGACACTAGACATGTATATCCAAGTATGTGTTATGGGTTATGATCCTGCGAGATCATAGGGTCTAGAAGTCTAAGGACTTCTAGCTTGTGTTGAGTGTGATGTGAGCATGAGAGATTCTAGGATGAGGTCCTATAATGTGAGTCAAATGATCTCGCATAGATCATTTGTGTAGAAGTCTTAGACTTCTTGAGTTAAGCGAGTTGTTGATATAGTTATCTTCTTGTGAGCAGGTTGTGGACTCCTTCTCAAGGGAAGCGAGAGTGTTGTGAGTTGAGTATGGTGATAAGGTAAGTCTTCAGACTAACTTAGCTCGTATTCCTTGTATTAGCATCTATGTGTGTTTGGTGGTGTGTGTTTATTGTTTATAACAACTAAACCGGAATTAGGATTACCGACCTTTATGTTATTTTGGCCCAAGTGTATGATAACGGACGGTGACAACTTGCCTAGCTCCCGCGAGAGCTAGGAGGTTCTCGGCGACTATCCCGTGCTGGTAGACGGTCGGATGCATCAGTACCATTCCATGCCGGTAAGTAGGGACCGAGGCGAGTGTCGATGACTCTCGTGTCACAACCTAAGTTGAATTAGAACGGGATATGACTTAATAATAAAAAGATAATAAACCGGACTTGTGTGCTTTGGTGTATATTGTGTGTTATGTTGATTTACTTGTGTTTGTGCCTTTCACCTTGATTCTAATGCTTCGAATATTAGCTAACGGTTTTATACCGATTGTTGTAGATTGCCTTGCAGGTTAGGAATACGGTCGAGAGATCCGGAAGAGTGGGCAGCCGGGGTTCTGTACATTTTAGGATTGGGTTTTGGTTTGTATGGTTTTGGATTTCATTGCATTGCATAAAATGTATTTGGTTTTGGCCTTTATTTGTGCCTTGTTGCAAGATCCGATGAAATTGTTGTCAAGCTAAGGGTCGGGACCCATTGTGAGGTCCCAGCCCGTAGCATCCCGAGTCCCGTGGATTCGGGGTGTTACAAAAGTGGTATCACAGAATGCACAATAAATCATAATTATCGAAATTAATAATATATAATCCAATTTAAACCACCAAGTCAATCAACAAGCTCGAGGTCTCAAGGGCTTCCAAAATAGGTCAAGAAACGTGTGAGGGTGGGATGTATTTAGGAAATGTGGTGCTAGAATCCGGGAAAAGGATCTTCACTTCATTTTGCTTTGAATTTCAACATCTTCCACCAATAAGCTTTGCTTATTTTACTTTTTTACTTTTTTGGGATGCATGGACAAAGGTGCACAATAATCGAAACCTAGGAAATCAGCAATCATCAATTTTTCGGGATGCCTCAAACCCTTGATGCACATACCATGACCCGTTCGGAATATCGCTCAATCCGACTTTGGCAAGACACAAACACCCGGCTATGTGAATGGTGCCGAGTTACTCATCATCATGATTTACTTCCCCAAACCTATTTGTTTCTCTCTAACTTCCAGCCAACATCTCAACTTTTCTTTCACTTGCTTTTCACTTGCTTGCTTCCAAATTCCCGGATAGGTAAATGGAGGCAAATATGTATATGAGGGGCTAAAGCATGATCAAGAAGAAGAAGAGAAGAGAATGAATTGCCTTAATCATCCCAGGAAGAAAGTGATAGAACTCATCATGTGATGTCAACCTTCAAATTCAACATAATTTGGATAAAAACAAAGTATTAAACATGCCACAAATTTCAAACAAAGCATTTAGCAACTTAAACATATCATAAAACCTTTCAAACATATAAAGATTTCAAAACCAGTCTTCAAACAAAATCTTCACTGAGGTCATATCCAGATAAGAAGCACAAAACGTTTCGAAAAAAAATCTCTTAGTTAAACTACCTCGGTCGAGGTGTTCTAAGTCATCCGAGGTAAAGTACCTTGTTTGGCAAGAATCATCCCGGTTGAGATCATTAAATAAAAATTTTCTTAACCTGTTTTTGACGTTTTTCTCAATCAAATAACCTGTATGCATGCATGTAGTCTCAGATAAATACATAGAGAAAGATAAAACAATAATATCCGGTAGAGTCATCCAAGCATACACATAAGTCATATAAATACATCCAAAATACCCCATACTTGGGACACATTGTCCCAATGGGCCAAAATAAGTCTGAAAATAGAGTACTCACCACACATAAGCTGAGCTGCATAATAAATAAATAAAAGAAATCCCTACAAGCTCTAGTCCCGATCTGCTGGTGGTGGTGGTGGATATGGCACGTACGGATGCTGGGAAGTATCAAAAGGGTAGCCCATAGTGTGCTAGAACTGTATCTCTAACATCCGGCGCTGGTAGTGGTGGCTCTCCCTCATCTCTAACATGTCCAAGGATAGGGCGGCGTAAGAGTCGATCATCTGATCTGTCAGCTTGTCTATCTGTCTGTGAGCTACGAGATCCTGTTGTCTGCGGACTCTGCGCCTTGCAGGACGTGATGGTGGTGCAGCTGCCTCCTCCTCAGTCTCCTCGTCGTCCAGATCGACGACTTACACACTGGGACCGGATGTGTCCGTCCTTGTCTCCATGGCCGCACCGCCATCGTTCTCCTCATCCTTATCTCCTGCACCTGAGCTGCGGCGTCTCTAGCGTCCTCAATGTAAGGTATCCACGCAGTGGACCAATATTGAGAGTCGTAGACCGAGAACTGAGATGTCCACCTAATACCCTGAGGGGCAGTCTGCTCCCGAGGCATCGCCACATATGACGTAGTAAGTCCACGAGGAACTAAAATCCTCCTGGTGATCATCTCCTACAGCCCTAGCGGCTTGGCAGCCACCACCAGTGTTCAGACACTCAAATCTAACCCCATCACTATAGCTATGTGGGTCACTAAGCCGCCACAACAAATGGCCCCCTTCGCCTTAGCCTTGATCCAGTGCAGATCCTCAACTAGCATCGCACGAAAATCAGGCACACCTCCAGTCACCATGCAAAATAAACTCAAAAGCTCCCCTTGTCTAACCTTCTGGGGCGTCTCAGTACGCGCCACAAGTGTCTCGCTGAATATACGGTGGGCGAGTCTAAAAGCGAGGTGGAAAATAATCCTCTCCCTAGAGTCTCTAGGTCTCCACCTATCAGCATGCTCAACTACATGAGCTATCTGTCCCCAGAACTGTCAAGCTACAGCTCGAGAAGGGAAATCGGGAACTGTGGGGGTCGGGAAGCCGAAGACGTCTCTACACTGATCCATCGGAACTAAGTAATTCCGGTTCAGCAACCGGTACTTGATGGCCCTCTCCTCAGGCAGGTGAGTCACAGAGCTCAAAACTCCAGTGTGGGATCGAGGTAGGCTGGAGCTCCAATCTCCATGAACTGCTCCAGCCCAACCATCGAGACCATCCGTCTCAAATCATCAGCAACGTACAGACAGTCAAAAGCAGAAATGTCTAAAAACCGCGGCGCAATCACAGGGTGCGTACAGATGCGGTCGTAATCAGCCTGGTGACGCTCATGTATCACCGGTATGGAAGGTCAAGAAGAAGAAGGGGAAGGGGATAATCTATCTCTCAGGACAATGTGGCGATCAGACCTGGAACTCATATTTCTTTTTTCTTTTTTTTATCTGACATTTCACCTCGGTTGCTTGTCAGAACTCAAGAATCACCTCGGCAGAGGCGCAGGTCGACTGGACCGAGGTAGATCGCTGTTCGATTTCAATTCTCAGATTTCCAGTTCTTTTCCCCGATTTCACTACAGATTGTTCCTAAGGGGTACTTAATCCTTTTTCAACAAAAATCAGTGGCAACCATAGCCAATTTATTCCAAAATCTGCGAGAATAGAGAAATTAGGGTGTTCGAACGTTTACCCCAGATTCAGTCGGTTTGAGGCGTTTTTGTCGTAGATTTTCGCTTGCAAATTGTTCCTCTAGCCTTTCCTCGCAGAATGGAAGCAAGAATCGTCGAAAACGATCGAGAAACGAAGAAAACGATGTCGGGACGCTCCGCGGTCGAGGGGGAATTTGGGAGGGAAAGAGGAAAAACTGTTCCTCTTTTATACCCCTCGCTGATTCTACTATCACCTCGGTCGAGGTGGTCCCGACTAGACCGAGGTGTCTGGACCGAGGTGCATTGTTGTCAGCCCTAGTCATCTCGGTTGCTCAAGAATCATCTCGGTCGATGTGCTGTGACTGCAACCGAGATGTGTCTCAGTCGAACTCCGTCTTCTCAATTTCTCGAACTTCTGTCCTTCCAGTGTTGCTCCTGGGTTGTAGTCCTTCCTTAGAAAGTACCTAGTTTCTGTCTAGGACGCCAAAAACAAAGCAAAGCAAAGCAAAGCAAAAGCAAACTATCTAAAGCTAGAAAAGGAAAAAGAAAGCAATACCTTGGGTTGCCTCCCAAGAAGCGCTTGGTTTAAGGTCGCTAGCTGGACCGTATGAAATCCTTAAACAAGGTATAGTGGTGCAATCTCCTCAACGTGGACTTCCGGTTGGTATTTCTTAAGTCTATGACCATTGACCTTGAAGCTTCCACTTGTTTCTCCCCAGATCTAAACTACACCATAAGGGAAAACATGTTTCACAACGTAAGGTCCTGTCCATCTAGATTTCAACTTACCTGAAAAGCGGCGAAGGCGGGAGTTGAAGAGTAGAACTAGGTCTCCTTCTTTGCACTCATTAGGAATGATACGCTTGTCATGCCATTTCTTTGTCCTTTCCTTGTAGATCTGGACATGCTCATAAGCGCTCAAACGCTGTTGTTCCATCTCATTGATATCCAATAACCGTTTCTCACCGGCTTCTTTGATGTCGAAATTCAACCATTTGATAGCCCAATACGCCTTGTGTTCTAGCTCAACAGGTTAATGGCAAGACTTCCCATATACCAAATTATAAGGGGTGGTACCTATGGGGGTCTTGAATGCGGTTTTGTAGGCCCAAAGAGCGTCGTCCAACTTCATGGACCAATCCTTCCTCATCCTAGAGACGGTCTTTGACCAAAGGTATTTCTATGGTCGTCTATACCCAATCAAAAGTAAATCCCGACTTAGCACTAAGAACAAGTATAGTGATTAAGTAAGGGTCGAACCCAAGAGAGTTAAGGTGTTTTAAATGCAATTATCAATTATAATGACAAGTGACACAAGGGGGGGGTTTGGTTGAATTGATGCACAAAAACTTATAAAAACGATTAATGCGACAAGTAAGACAAATATAGATGAATCTACACTAGGTTGATTCTAAGCATGCAATCGCTACTTTGGTGAGTTCCTTTTACAAGTTTCCAAGTAATCTCCCATCTCGATCTTATATATGTGTTGAGCCAACTAGCATCAACACAACTTAACCTATTAAAGTTCCGTAAACCTACAAGAACAAATAAGAGGTTAGCTTTCAAACAAAGACTAAGGGATATAAAGAGAAGATTAAAACCGTTAAACTTAACTTTATAATTGTGTTCCTTTTCTGTAAGTAATCACAACCAGTTATTACTTAAAGTTGCTACTAGATTAAAGACCCGAACTCGGAACCTATTAATCCTAGTTGTTTGCATGCACTTTAGAACCTAAGGTGATCAATCTCAAGCAATAGTAAACATACAATTAGACAATGGAGATCAAGGAAACACAAAGTATTACTGAATGAAAACTTAGATTAAAAGGAACTTACAACCAAAGTAATAAAGCAGCTTCAAACCAACCCAATGTAGCAAGGGAGTTAGCAACTCATTACAATGGAAAACTCAAGTCTAAAATGGATTTTGTGAGGAAAAGCATGGATGATTCTAGCAATCAGCCATGGACTATTTATACTACAAAAGACACTTAATTAGGAGCAAATAGCCGGCCTAAAACAGCCACCTTAAATGCCATAAAGGTGGTGTAAACAGCCGGAGTAAAGCTTTTGGCGTTAAACCGTAGGGGCGGCCTTCAAGAACCGCAGGGGCGGTTTAGGCAGAATCGGTTGACCTTCTTCAGAACCGCAGGGGCAGCTACTCAATTCCGCTGGGGCATATCTTTAATGCACTTCAATGATTGATCTTTCGCCTTCCTAACGTTTCTGATGTCAAACCGCTAGGGCGTCCCTATGTCGACGCAGGGGCATCGACATAGCCTCTTCGTTTTCTAGCTCCCAGGTTGGGGCGCAGGCTGGGGCGAAGGCAGAGGAGCTGGTCATCATATCTTCAGGGCAGGTCACCGCAGGGGTGCCAAAGAGTGGCGCAGGAGCGGTGACACACTTCATGGCCGGCGCTGGTGAAGGCGCAGGGAGCGTTCCAGTGAAAATGTCATCCGCTGGGGCGGCTCAAACAAAGACTAAGGGATATAAAGAGAAGATTAAAACCGTTAAACTTAACTTTATATTTGTGTTCCTTTTCTTTAAGTAATCACAACCCGTTATTACTTAAAGTTGCTACTAGATTAAAGACCCGAACCCGGAACCTATTAATCCTAGTTGTTTGCATGCACTTTAGAACCTAAGGTGAACAATCTCAAGCAATAGTAAACATGCAATTAGACAATGGAGATCAAGGAAACACAAAGTATTACTGAATGAAAACTTAGATTAAAAGGAACTTACAACCAAAGTAATAAAGCAGCTTCAAACCAGCCCAATGTAGCAAGGGAGTTAGCAACTCATTACAATGGAAAACTCAAGTCTAAAATGGATTTTGTGAGGAAAAGCATGGATGATTCTAGCAATCAGCCATGGACTATTTATACTACAAAAGACACTTAATTAAGAGCAAATAGCCGGCCTAAAACAGCCACCTTAAATGCCATAAAGGTGGTGTAAACAGCCGGAGTAAAGCTTCTGGCGTTAAACCGCAAGGGCGGCCTTCAGGAACCGCAGGGGCGGTTTAGGCAGAATCGGTTGACCTTCTTCAAAACCGCACGGGCGGCTACTCAATTCCGTTGGGGCGGATCTTTAATGCACTTAAACGTTTGACCTTTCGCCTTCTTGACGTTTCTAATGTCAAACCGTTGGGGCGTCCCTATGTCGACGTAGGGGCATCGACATAGCCTCTTCGTCTTCTAGCTCCCAGGTTGGGGCGCATGCAAGGGAGCTGGTCTTCATATCTTCAGGGCAGGTCACCACAGGGGCGCCAAGGAGTGGCGCAGGAGCGGTGACACACTTCATAGCCGGCGCTGGTGAAGGCGCAGGGAGCGTTCCAGTGAAAACGTCATCCGCAGGGGCGGCTCAACAAAGACTAAGGGATATAAAGAGAAGATTAAAACCGTTAAAATTAACTTTATATTTGTGTTCCTTTTCTTTAATTAATCACAACCTGTTATTACTTAAAATTGCTACTAGATTAAAGACCCGAACCCGGAACCTATTAATCCTAGTTGTTTGCATGCACTTTAGAACCTAAGGTGATCAATCTCTAGCAATAGTAAACATGCAATTAAACAATGGAGAGTAATGAAACACAAAGTATTATTGAATGAAAACTTAGATTAAAAGGAACTTACAACCAAAGTAATAAAGCAGCTTCAAACCAACCCAATGTAGCAAGGGAGTTAGCAACTCATTAATGGAAAACTCAAGTCTAAAATGGGTTTTGTGAGGAAAAGCATGGATGATTCTAGTAATCAGCCATGGACTATTTATACTACAAAAGACACTTAATTAGGAGTAAATAGCCGGCCTAAAACAACCACCTTAAATGCCATAAAGGTGGTGTAGACAGCCGGTGTAAAGCTTCTGGCTTTAAACCGCAAGGGCGGCCTTCAAGAACCGTAGGGGCAGTTTAGGCAGAATGGGTTGACCTTCTTCAGAACCGCAAGGGCGGCTACTCAATTCCGCTGGGGCATATCTTTAATGCAATTAAATGTATGACCTTTCGGCTTCCTGGCATTTCTGATGTCAAGCCGCTGGGGCGTCCCTCTATCGACGCAGGGGCGTCGACATAGCCTCTTCGTCTTCTAGCTCCCAGGTTGGGGCGCAGGCTGGGGCGCAGGCAGGAGAGCTGGTCTTCATATCTTAAGGGCAGGTCACCGCAGGGGTGCCAAGGAGTGGCGCAAGAGTGGTGACACACTTCATGGCCGGCGCTGGTGAAGGCGCAGGGAGCGTTCCAGTGAAAATGTCATCCGCAGGGGCGGCTCAAACAAAGACTAAGGGATATAAAGAGAAGATTAAAACCGTTAAACTTAATTTTATGTTTGTGTTCCTTTTCTTTAAGTAATCACAGCCCGTTATTACTTAAAGTTGCTACTAGATTAAAGACCCGTACCCGGAACCTATTAATCCTAGTTGTTTGCATGCACTTTAGAACCTAAGGTGATCAATCTCAAGCAATAGTAAACATGAAATTAGACAATGGAGATCAAGGAAACACAAAGTATTACTGAATGAAAACTTAGATTAAAAGGAACTTACAACCAAAGTAATAAAGCAGCTTCAAACCAACTCTATGTAGCAAGGGAGTTAGCAACTCATTACAATGGAAAACTCAAGTCTAAAATGGATTTTGTGAGGAAAAGCATGGATGATTCTAGCAATCAGCCATGGACTATTTATACTACAAAAGACACTTAATTAGGAGCAAATAGCCGGCCTATAACAACCACCTTAAATGCCATAAAGGTGGTGTAAACAGCCGGAGTAAAGCTTCTGGTGTTAAACCGCAAGGGCGGCCTTCAAGAACCGCAGGGGCGGTTTAGGCAGAATCGGTTGACCTTCTTCAAAACCGCAGGGGCGGCTACTCAATTCCGCTGGGGCGGATCTTTAATGCACTTCAACGTTTGACCTTTCGCCTTCTTGACGTTTTTTATGTCAAACCTCTGGGGCGTCCCTATGTCGACGTAGGGGCATCGACATAGCCTCTTCGTCTTCTAGCTCCCAGGTTGGGGCGCAGGCGGGGGAGCTGGTCTTCATATATTCAGTGAACTGTACAAGCAATGATATATCCCTCCCCTATACTTGAAGTACACTTTGTCCTCAAAGTGGAAATGAGTCAAAGATAAATGTGGGTGAAGGGAAAGAAATGTACCCTCACTGGGGTGGTCCGGATGGACCACCCGGACACTCCTCTGGTGGGTAAGGGAAGTGTCGGAAGAAATGCTCCTGGCGCTCGTAAATGTCATCAATGCGGTCCTGTTGGGCAGACATCCGGCGACCAAAAGAGGACTCAAAATTGGCCAGCCAAGCCAGCAGCTGAGCCTCCAGCTGTTGTTGCTGGGCTGCCTGCCAGGCCTCCTGCCTCTGATCAAAGTGTGAGGTCATGGAGGTGGAAAAAGTGTCCTGCCAGCTCTGCTGCTGCTCCAGCATAGTCCGTTGGTAATCGGACTGCCATGCCTGGTATTGGGTCTTCATAGCCGCCATTTGAGCCTGAAGGCTCGCAAGGGCCGGGTCCTCCTCTAGTGCCGCCGTGGGTATCTCCTCGTCATCCGGGATGGGCAGGTGCTCCTCCTGATGGGCCCGGCTGGAGCTGGCAGCGTGTCTCTCCACAATGGCCACTAGTGGCCTCCTCGGCACGAAAGGATCTGCCGGAATGTAGAGCTCGGAGAGCTCACCTCCTAAAGGTAAAAGCTGGGGGAGGTAGGTGAGGTGGCTCCCATCTGCAAGGGAGATCCAAAATAGGTTCTCTCCGTCCCGCCGGAGGAGCTTGCACCTCCTAAGCATCCCCTCAGTGTAGAGAGGGGCCGCCATTCCATCCTCTAACTCGGACAGGTCTATCACTTGTGAGGCGATCAAAGAGATCACCCCACCGCCGACAATATCCCTCGGCTCATCCCTCCTGATCCGCTTCAAAGCGGCGAGGAAGAGAGAGGGCCAATCCGTCAGCTTCTCGCTCTGTGGAAGGCAGGAGTAGATTAGTGGGAGGTCCTTGAGAGCGACCTTGTTTTCCTCTTTGTGTCCACAAAAGACACTCTTGAGCATCTTGGAAATCAACCTCAAGCTGGGATGAGTGAGTTTGTTGGAGTACTCACCCCCAACATAGAATTCTGACCCGGTAGCTGCTTGCCAAAACTCACATAGGTCTGGGGTCGGGACTGGATCCCACCAGTTCTCAGAGGGGTTTAGAGTCACCCCAAAAGCCTCCCGTAAATCGTTGTAGTCAAGAGTGTACTTCACCTTGTTGAACTTGAAGGTGAGGCCGGTACACACGTGGTCTTCCTTCTGCATTATGAAAGTGGCGATAAACTATCTGCTGAGCTCCGGATGTATCGGAGCACTCTTCTGGAGGAAGTCACCTAGCCCAACATTTGCCAAAAATGTTTGCACGCTCTCTAGCATGCCCAGTTTCTCCAAGGTCAGGATATGTAAAAATCGAGTTGCATACACAACTTGATCCTGCATAATTCTATAACGGTCCTTCTCTGCTTCGGTCATCTTGTATTTCGTAGGGGCTTCCATTCTTGAAAGTATTTGAAGCAAAGGATTAGAAAATGTTGAAATGAGGAATAGAAACCGACCTTTCGGTTGTGATTTACGCAGGGGCAGCTATGCAGGCGCAGGGGCGCTGAGGCGCAGGGCCGGATGCTTGTAGCCGCAGGTGCGGGAGAAGTGCAGAGGCGATTTCTGAGGTGCGATGGAGAGGGTTTTGCTGAGGTTGCTCCGGTGACGTCCTTGGTGGTGTAGCCTCGATGTAGCTGGAGTGAAGTGGGTGAGGAGGACGGCCGTAGGGTTGTGAGAGAGCACAGGGGTAGCGGGAGAAGGTGGCGCAGGGATGTTGACTGGTGGCTAGCTGTCGGAGGTGGCGCAGGGGTGTCGGCGAGCTTGGTTTTGGGCAGAGGGCGCAGGGGCGTTGAGGGTGTTGCTTGAAGGAAGGGAGTTTGGAGGGTTTGCGTTTGGTGAAGAAGTTTGGTGAGTAGTGCGTGGTAGGTGTAGGCGTTTTTCGAAATCCTATTTTTGTTCTTTTCTGGGTAAACCCTCAGGGGCGGGGGTTTGACACCGCAGGGGTGGCGACAAGGGAGAGGGGCACGCAGGCCCAACGTCGGGGGCGGCGCTGGGAATTTGTGTAAAGGATGGCCGCCGCAGGGGCGTGGGGATGTCACCGCGGGAGCGGTGACAGGCGTGTTGCAGGCGCAGGCCCAGCGCCTGGGGCGGCGCTGGCCTGAGTGTCACCACAGGGGCTGGAAACAAAACCGCAGGGTCGGATTCCTTGACAGAAGATCCTCTTTCTATTCCTTCGGGTTGCTTCCCGAGAAGCGCCTTTCTTTTACGTCGTTGGCTCGACGTAAGATCTCAACTTCTCTGACTGTGCCTCCTCTAGTACCATCTCGTCAATCCGATCGTTCTTGACTCCTTCAAGGTAAAGCTTTAGCCTTTGTCCGTTTACTTTAAACACCTTGTGCGTTTGGGGGTCATAGAGATCCACAGCCCCGTGAGGGTACACTTCGGTTACTATGAACGGCCCTGTCCATCTTGAACGCAGCTTACCTGCAAAAAGTTTCAAACGGGATTGAAAGAGAAGTACCTTATTACCTACCTTGAAGTCCTTCCGGAGAATGTTCCGGTCATGCCATGCTTTGCTCTTTTCTTTGTATGTGGTGTCATGGTCATATGCATCTAGCCTTAGTTCCTCCAACTCTTGCAATTGGAGCTTTCGGAATTCTCCCACTTCTTCAATGTTCATGTTGCACTTCATTACCGCCCAACAAGCTTTGTGCTCTAACCACACCGGTAGGTAGCAAGCTTTCCCAAACACGAGCCTAAAAGGGGACATTCCGATGGGAGTTTTGTAGGCTGTCCGATATGCCCATAGGGCGTCATTTGGCCTTGTACTCCAATCCTTCCACCCGGGGGAAACCGTCTTTTCAAGGATGATTTTTATTTCCCGGTTGGACACCATAACTTGGCCGTTTGTTTGTGGATGATAAGTTGTTGATACTCTTTGGTGAACATGGTACTTCTTAAGGAGAGCCGTGATCGTCTTGTTGTAAAAATGGGTACCCCTGTCACTGATTAAGGTTTTTGGGACTCCGAATCTTGCAAAGATATTTTCCTTTAGAAAAGATTCAACTACTTTTAATTCATCAGTTTTGGTGGCCTTTGCTTCCACCCACTTGGAAACATAGTCCACCGCAAGCAAAATATATGTGTTCCCGAATGAAGTAGGAAACGGCCCCATGAAATCAATTCTCCAAACATCGAATATTTCACAAAATATAAGAGAGGATTGGGGCATTTCATGTCTCCTTGAAAGATTTCCTACCCTTTGGCATCTATCACACACTTTACAAAACGCAAAAGCGTCTTGAAAAATGTGTGGCCAAAAGAAACCAGCATCCAAAACTTTTCTTGCAGTTTTGTTTGCCCCAAAGGGCCCCAACATGCTTCAGAATGACAGAAAGTTAGGACGGATTGTACCTCATTGTCCGGAATGCAACGCCAGATCACTTGGTCACTACAATGCTTCCAAAGGTAAGGATCGTCCCAAACGTAGTGTCGAGCTTCAGCTTTTACTTTCTCTCATTGTGCCTTGGTGAAGTTTGGAGGATACTCCTTCCTGACAATGAAATTCACAATGTCAGCAAACCAAGGCTTAAAAGATTGAAGCTTAAGACAAACCTCTGCCGACAATTCCGCAGGGGCGCCTAGACTGAGACGTAGGGGCGGCTGGCCGCAGGGACGGCTGGCCGTAGGGGCGGCTGGTATGAGGCGTGGGGGCGTTTACACAACAGAGAGTTGTGAAGAATGTATCGTTTGGAAAACTTCCGGCTATCTCTCTTTTTCCTGGATCTTCCTCCTCTTGCACTAGTCTGCTCAAATGATCGGCCACCAAGTTCTCAGCTCCCTTCTTGTCCCTTATCTTTAGGTTAAACTCGCTTAAAAGAAGCACCCAACGGATCAATCGTGGCTTTGCCTCCTTCTTTTCCATGAGGTACCTAAGAGCTGCATGGTCCGTGAAGATAATTACCTTTACCCCAAGTAGGTAATGCCGGATTTTCTCAAGGGCGAAAACTACCGATAACATCTCCTTCTCGGTGGTAGAGTAACTCCTTTGCGCTCCATTGAGTGTCATAGACGCATAATGGATTACATGTGAGGCCCGTCCTTCTTTTAGTCCTAAGACAGCTCCGACGGTGTAGTCACTGGCGTCACACATGATTTCAAAAGGTTTCTCCCAATCCGGAGATCGGATGATCGGTGCGGTTGTGAGACATGCTTTCAAAGTGTCGAAAGCCTTCTTACAATCCTCATCCACTATAAAGGTGAAATCTTTCTTGAGCAATTCACACAGGGGTGCTGAGATCTTTGAGAAATCTTTGATGAACCGTCGGTAGAAATCTGCATGACTAAGAAAAGACCGGATTTCCCGAACATTAGTAGGATAAGGCAAATTTTGAATAACATCAACCTTTACCTTATCTACCTCTATCCCTTTTGAGGATATCACATGTCCTAGCACAATTCCTTGTTCGACCATGAAATGACATTTTTCCGAATTAAGAACTAGATTGGTTTCAACACATTTTTCAAGAACAAGTTTTAAATGCCCTAAACATGCGTCAAAACTGTCCCCATGGACGGTAAAATCATTCATGAAGACTTCAATAAAATTTTCTATGTATTCGGAGAAAATACTTATCATGCACCGTTGGAAAGTACCTAGTGCGTTGCAAAGTCCAAATGGCATTCTGCGATATGCGAAAGTGCCAAATGGGCAAGTGAACGTCGTCTTCTCTTGATCTTCTGGTGCGATGGCTATTTGAAAATAGCCCGAATATCCATCCAGGAAACAATAGTATTGATGACCTGTAAGACGTTCCAACAATAAAAGGTAGTGGGAAATGGTCTTTTCGTGTTACCTTATTGAGCTTGCGGTAGTCAATGCAAACTCTCCATCCGGTTTGTGTTTTGTTTGGGACCATCTCACCATGTTGATTAACCACCAAAGTGATGCCTCCCTTCTTTGGAACTACTTGGGTCGGGCTAATCCAAGTGCTATCCGAGATAGGAAAGATCATATTCTCTTGGAGGAGCTTCAACACTTCCTTTTTGACCACATCCATCATTGGTGGGCTCAACATCCTTTGAGGTTGCCTAGAGGGCTTGGCTTCGTCCTCAAGTAAAATCCTATGCATGCAAGTGGAAGGACTTATCCCCTTGATGTCCGCAATAGTCCATCCAAGGGCCGTCTTGTGCTCCTTTAGTACGTTCACCAACTTATCTTCTTGTCCGGTGGTCAACTTGTTGGAGATGATTACCGGCAAGGTATTGTGTGCTCCAAGGAAAACATACTTGAGGTGTGACAGAAGATCCTTCAATTCTATTTCCGGTGCCTACACTATGGACGGAACAAGCTTCTCGCTTGGGGTTAGTAAAGTGGGCCCAATGGCCAAATTGGAGATAGGTAGCCTTTTATGCCCGTCTAATTGGGCTAGGACCTCTTTCATGCAAGATGTTAACACATAATCTGATTTGAAACCATCAATGTCATGCTCAATCACATTTCTTAATTCATCCACGTCAGAGTTATCAAAAACATCTTGCACAAAAGGTTCAGCAATGTCAATAGCACATAGAGAATGATCATCGCTAGGAAATTTCATTGCATCATAGATGTCAAATTCCACTACTTCTCCATCAAACTCCACGGTCAATTTACCACTAACATGATCAATTTTAGTCCTAGCCGTTTACAGAAATGGCCTACCTAACAGAATGGGTGCAACATGCGAGTCATTTTCCATATCCATTACAAAGAAATCAGCAGGAAAAATTAGGTTGTCTACCATCACTAATACATCTTCAAGTATCCCTTTTGGGTACACATTAGATCTATCAGTAAGTTGTACAACAATCCTAGTTTCCATTAGTAGCCCAAGGCCAAGCGATTTGTAAATCGAATATGGCAAGACATTAATAGAAGCACCGAGATCAAGCATTGCTTTGTCAAAGAGGGTTTCCCCTATAACACAAGGAATGCTTACCATGCCCGGATCGCTGCACTTCTTGGGCATTCTCCATTGGAAAACTGCCGACACATGTTCACTCACTTGCACTTTCTGTTTCCCCTTTAGCTTTTGATTCCTCTTGATAATGCAAAGTTCCTTCAAAAAACGAGCATACATAGGGATACTTTTCACCAACTTAAGGAGGGGAATGTTTACCTCGCATTTAGATAAAGTCTCAAAGAGGTCCTTGTCCTCTATGATTCTTCGCTCCTTCAAGGCTTCAAGAAAAGAAGCCGGTGGCTTCTCAGAGTACAGTGGCGGAAAGTTAGGCCGGACGTAGGAATCCTTTTTAGCAGGACCTTCTGTTGTTTTTTCCGCAGGGGCGGCTCGGGGGTTGTCACCGCAGGGGCAGGGGCAGCCAGCCGCAAGGGCATCGTTCCTTCTGTGTTGGGCGCAGCTGCAGCCGCAGGGGCGGTTGTGGGTGTAGAAGAAACGACAAAAGGTTTGCTTTGTGATTCTTTTGCTGGTTCTTGTTGGATTTGCTTCCCGCTTCTTAATGTTAGGGCACTAACATTCTCCTTGGGGTTTATAAACGTCTACGAAGGCAATCCTCCAGAAAGCCTTGATTCGGTCCTTGAAATAGCTTCCGCCATTTGACTAACCTGTTTCTCAAGATTCTTTATGCTAGATTCTGTTGTTTGGACATGAGTAGCAAAGTGTTTAGTTAAAACCTGCAACATATCTTCAGTTGAGTGATACTTACCTTGGCGGGGCTGTTGTTGTTTGTTTTGTTGATCCCTCCAATGAAAATTCTGTTGGTCACGCCAATTTGGCATGAAATTCTGTGCATAGGGATCTTTCCTAGGTCTTTGCTGATGTGGTTGTTCATAACCCATTGCGTTTACTTCAGCATCGTCATCTTGAACTTGTGGACACATGTCCGTTGGATGATACGGGTCAGCACAAACTCCACAAGCTTTGAGTTGTTGCGGTGTTCCCAAACGTGTTAGCCTCTCAACCATTTCCTTCAATTCCGCTAGCTCGGTAGAAATCTCGTTCTTCCCGGAACTCACAGCATGAACTCCTTTCTTAGCCGAGGTCCTTCTAAAGTTCCGAGTTCCTTCCGCTAGTTCCTATATCTTTTCCAAAGCAAGGTCAGGAGTAGAGTTAAGAATATTACCTCCGCAAGCCACATCAACGATCCTCCTTTCATTATCTAGCAAGCCATTGTACAAGTACAAGACTAGATATTGAGTTGAATATCCGTGGGAAGGAAAGTTAGATCGGAGGCGTGCAAACCTTTCGAAGTACTCGTAGAGAGTTTCGGTTGCCTCTTGCTCGATGTTGCTTATAGCTTTCTTCAAGCTATTGGCCTTTTTAGCTGGAAAGTATTTCTCCAAGAACGCTTTGTGAAGGTTCTCCCAAGTGTCAATACTCCCGGATGGAAGGTGGTAATACCAATCATCCGCCGAATCTTTGAGTGTGAAGCCGAATGCCCTCATCTTGATATGTTCTTCGGTAATGTTGGCCAGCTTCATGCTCATACACACAATATGGAACTTCCCAAGGTGCTTGATGGTGTCTTCACCACTTTGCCCATGGAAGGATGGAAGCAAGTGAATGAGGCCCGGATTGAGCTCAAAGTTGACTCCTTCCCCTAGTGCCGGTATAGAGACCGCAAGAGGGTTTTGAGCCAAGGTGGGCTGCGTAAGTTGACGAAGAGTACGGTCAGCCATCTCTTGTTGAAGTTGTTGTTGTCTTCGTTGCCGGATATGTGTCCTCTCAATTTCTGGATCAAAAGAAGCAAAGCCGGAATTAGTAGCACGGGTTTGAACCATAAAAATGGTTCAAACCAATAATCAATAACAACAATAAAACACAAAAACTCCCCGGCAACAGCGCCAAAATTTGACCGAAGGTATTTCTATGGTCGTCTATACCCAATCAAAAGTAAATCCTGACTTACCACTAAGAACAAGTATAGTGATTAAGTAAGGATCGAACCCAAGAGAGTTAAGGTGTTTTAAATGCAATTATCGATTATAATGACAAGTGACACAAGGGGGGGAGTGTTTGGTTGAATTGATGCACAAAAACTTATGAAAACGATTAATGCGACAAGTAAGACAAATATGGATGAATCTACACTAGGATGATTCTAAGCATACAATTTCTACTTTAGTGAGTTCCTTTTACAAGTTTCCAAGTAATCTCCCGTCTCGATCGTATATATGTATTGAGCCAACCGGCATCAACACAACTAAACCTATAAAAGTTCCGTAAACCTACAAGAACAAATAATTGGTTAGCTTTCAAACAAAGACTAAGAGATATAAAGAGAAGATTAAAACCGTTAAACTTAACTTTATATTTGTGTTCCTTTTATTTAAGTAATCACAACCCGTTATTACTTAAAGCTGCTACTAGATTAAAGACCCGAACCCGGAACCTATTAATCCTAGTTGTTTGCATGCACTTTAGAACCTAAGGTGAACAATCTCAAGCAATAGTAAACATGCAATTAGACAATGGAGATCAAGGAAACACAAAGTATTACTGAATGAAAACTTAGGTTAAAAGGAACTTACAACCAAAGTAATAAAGAAGCTTCAAACCAACCCAATGTAGCAAGGGAGTTAGCAACTCATTACAATAGAAAACTCAAGTCTAAAATGGATTTTGTGAGGAAAAGCATGGATGATTCTAGCAATCAACCATGGACTATTTATACTACAAAATACACTTAATTAGGAGTAAATAGCCGGCCTAAAACAGCCACCTTAAATGCCATAAAGGTGGTGTATACAGCCGGAGTAAAGCTTCTAGCGTTAAACTGCAGGGGCGGCCTTCAGGACCGTAGGGGCGGTTTAGGCAGAATCGGTTGACCTTCTTCAGAACTGCAGGGGCGGCTACTCGATTCCGCTGGGGCGGATCTTTAATGCACTTCAACGTCTGACCTTTCGCCTTCCTAACACTTCTGATGTCAAACCGCTGGGGCGTCCCTATGTCGATGCAGGGGCATCGACCTAGCCTCTTCGTCTTCCAGCTCCCAGGTTGGGGCGTAGGCAGGGGAGCTGGTCTTCATATCTTCAAGGCATGTCACCGCAGGGGCGCCAAGGAGTGGCACAGGGGCGGTGACACACTTCATGGCCGGCGTTGGTGAAGGCACAGGGAGCATTCCAGTGAAAACGTCATCCGCAAGGGTGGCTGCAAGGACCCGCAGGGGCGGTGAGGCAACAGAAGATTTGCTTCTTGATCGATCTTCGATCCTAAGTGCTTGTAACTCCTTCTTTAGCTTCTTTTTCTCTTCTTCTTCTGGACCAAGGAGTTAGCAGCATAAACCAACACTAATGCAATAAAAAGACTCTAAAAACTACCCTAATTGATAGTGATTCCATCACCTATCAGTCTTCTCCAAGATTGCTTTGATTTCTCTATTCGAGATCTCAACTTGTCCACTTTTTTGAGGGTGATAAGGGGTTGCTACCTTGTGGGTTACCTCATACTTCGATAGAAGTGCTTTAAACTTCCGGTTGATGAAATGTGTCCCTCCATCGTTGATGATGCATGGAGTCCCAAAACGTGGAAAGATAGTCCTATTAAAGAACTTCACAACCACCATGGCGTCATTAGTGGGACAGGCAATGGCTTCCACCCATCTTGAGATGTAGTCGACAGCTAGGAGAATGTAGAGGTTTTCTCCGGATGATGTGAAAGGTCCCATGAAATCAACCCCCCATACATAAAAAATCTCAACCTCTTGGAAGTTATTGAGTGGCATCTCGTTCCTCCTAGATAAATTCCTTGTTCTTTGGCATGCATCACAAGAAACAACAAACGTTTGCACATCCTTAAATAATGTAGGCCAAAAGAAACCGGAACGTAATACCTTGACACATGTTTTGTGAGCACTAGCATGCCCTCCACAAGGAAGCGAGTGGCAATGCCGTATAACACTAGTAAATTCATCTTCCGGAATGCATCTTCGAACCATCCCGTCTGGACCTCTCTTAAATAATAGAGGTTCATCCCAATAGTAGTGGCATACATCTTTAAAGAATTTCTTCCTTTGAGCGTACGTCAATCCGGGCGGTATTTCCTCGCAAACAAGATAATTAACAATGTCACCATACCAAGGTTCTTTATTATTAGAAGTTTGGTGGAGAAAGTGTTCCACCAACTGTGGATGAGTTTCAGAAAAGGGAGTAAGAAGTTTATTATTCTCAGTTGGCGGTATCTCGCTTTCGACCTCGGTCGAGGTCCTGAGAGGGTGACCGAGATGTTCTTCAGTCAAGAACACCTCGCTTGGTCCAGAAAGTGCCTCGGTCGAGGTACTGCAACTGGGACCGAAACTGGAGATTCTTTTCTCCTGGATTAGCTTCTCAATCTTAGCTCCTGGATCTTCTTCCAGTGCCTTTAAGCTCCGTATATCTGCATCACAAGTAGCATCTATACCTTCCTCCATTAAGCTAAAACTAATAACTCTTTCAAGTGGATCATTAATAAGGATACAACTCACCAATTCTCTTGATTCTTCTTCATCATAGATGTTGAAGATATCATCCTCCAGCGGCTCTTCTTTCATTGCAGCAAGCAATGCAAACTCTACTTGATCACCGCCAATGTTGAATTGCAACTTGGCGTTCTTACAATCCACATTGTAACCCGAAGTTGCTAGGAATGGTCTCCCGAGAATGATAGGAACGGGATAGTCTTCGGGAATATCAAGAACAACAAAGTCTATATGTAAATAGAAGTTACCTAACTTAACCGGAACGTCTACCAAAATGCCCACGGGATGGGTAATGGAGCGGTCCGCCATGTATAACCTTATCTTCACCGGCTTGGGCTCTCCATGTCCGATCTTCACACATAGCTCTAGCGGGATGATGCTCACTATGGCTCCTAGATCACACAATGCCTCACAAGTGACATCCCCAACTTGAATGGGAATGCAAAATGAGCCGGGATCTCTCAACTTGGGTGGCATCTTTTCCTTCATGATTTGAATGAGCTCCGAGGATTTAGATGTCATCCTAACTTCACCAAAGTCTTCCAGCTTCCTCTTCCTTGATAGAATCTCTTTTAAGAACTTCCCATAGGCGGGCATCCCTAGAATAGCATCAAGGAAAGGGATGTTAATATGTAATTTATTCATCAAGTCAAGGAACTTACCAAAGTGCTTGTCTAGGTGTGCTCTGGCCCTTGACTGGGGGAATGGAAGTGGTGGTTTATATGCAGGAGGTGGGACATAAACTTCAGTTTTGTCCGACTCTTTCTATGACTCTACCTCGGATAGTACCTCGACCGAAGTGTTCTTCGTCTGTACCTGGACCGAGGGATTCTTCACTGGCATCAACTGAGGCACTAGATCTGCAGTTTTTAATCCACTTCTCGTCGTTATTGCCATGATCTGTCCCTTGGGGTTGCTCTCTGTCCTTGTTGGGAGCTTCCCTGGGTCTCTTGGCGCTTCATTCACCTTATTAAAGAATTGTTGTTCTAAGGCTTTTTGTGCTTTCGAAAATGAAGTCATGGACGTCTTCATGGCATTGAGCTTGATCAAGATAGCCTCCAACACTGCATCTTTCTTCTCTGGCTAGGACGAGCTTGATCCAGGCTCCTGGCTCTTCAATAGAGTAGAAGAAGAAGAAGAAGAAGAGGGGAAAGGATTAGAAGAATTATTTGAATTGGAGTTAGAGTAAGGGTTACCCGGATTCTGATTTTGATTGTTGGGCCCCCAATATTTGCTGTTGGACCCTCTATTGTTGTTGTAGTTGTTGTTCCGGGAACCATTGTTGTTGTTGTTGTTGTTCCGGTAACAATTGTTGTTCCTTGAGCCTTGATATCCTTCCTCTTCCTTCTTGGTGTGAGCAACCAAAAGATCCTTCAATTGCTTCACAACATTCTTGAGGGAAATGAGTTTATTATCTTTTGATGGAGCTTCTTGGAAATTAACTCTCTTAACTCCATTCTCAGCTCCTTGGTGCGAGTATTTCTCCATGTGCAAAGCTTGTTTTTCAATGAATTCCCAAGCTTCATCAATCGGCATGTCCATGAATGTGCCGGCGGATAGCAGTTGAAGGCTGAATTGGGTAGCTCCATCCAATCCCTTGAAGTAAATCTCCAATAACTCTATCTTTGGAATCCCATGATGTGGGCAATCCAAAAGAACATCTTTAAATCTTTCCCATGACTTGGACAGACTCTCCTTGTCCTTCATGATGAATGCATTGATCTTCCCTCTCATTTCAGCAGTTTTGGAGGGGGAAAGAATTTTGTCAAGAACTCCGTCGTCATCTCCTCCTAAGTGTTGATCTTTCCGGGAGGAAGATTGGTACCAAGTAAGCGCCCTGTCTTTTAAAGAAAAGTAAAAAGGCCTTAACTTGTAATTATTATTTTCCACCCATGAATGTTTCAAGGTATACATCAAAATCTCATAGTTTTGTAAATGTTGATGCGGAGACTCCCTTTCTAAACCTCCAAACTGGCATTGGCGGATCATGGAAGGAACTTGTGGTCGAAGTTCATAATCATGCTCCGCTGGATCTCCTAGGTTGACTCCTTGACGCCTCACTTTCTGGTTCGGGTCCATCCTCTTCCCTAGGGTCTGTGGAATACCTGCAAAAAGAACATCTCGAACTGGCATCCGAGGTGGAAGTATCTTGGCTGGGGCAGCTGGAGCGGGATCCTTCCTCGGTCGAGAGTCTGGTCGAGGCAAGATATGAGCTCGTAACTCAGCCATGTCAACTGCAATCTCTACAGCTCGGGTGCGATTTTCCTCCCTTTCGCGCTGCAATTCCTCCCTATTGAGGCGCAGCTGTTCCATCGCCGCATTCAACTCGTCCTCAAGATCGCGATCGTCTCGATTGGCCATTTTTGCTTCTTTCAAGCGTCACTTATATGTCTTTCTGGTTCGGGATCGTAAGGAACGATTTCCTTCCCATCACGGGTTCTTCGCATAAACCTAAAAAGAAGAACCTGCAAAAGTCACTCAAGTAGAGTGGTTAGTAGCAACAGGGGCAATAGCCCCGAAAGACAACCATAACCGGCTCGGTCTAGACCAAGTCCCCGGCAAAGGCGCCAAAAACTTGTTCGCTCTAAATGGTGTGTGCAAGCTTTAAATTTATATCCCAAGAAATATGCTTAATAAGGATGCTAACCCGCAGTGTACGGATCAATTATAGTAAAAGCAAGAATTCCGGGGTGTCGATCTCAGGGACTTAGGTGAAACAAAGCAAGTATAGGTTGTCAATATTGCAAATAACCACAAAAGCGATTAAAACAATCAAAGATGATAATATAGTCAATTAAAGGAAGTATGCAAATTCTAGGGATTAAAGCATCCAGTTGTGGTTCCAACTCAAGATCTCAAGATAAGTGGACAAAGCTGAGGTTTTGCAAAGGGAAGGTGTTACTAAAGCAGAATAGATCACCGGGTAAGTCTCACTACTCACAATTCCAAGCCAAAGAACCTATCACCGGGTAAGTCTCAAGGTACTAAGGAAAGGAACTATAATCTCAAACCAACAAACCAACTAAGTGAATAGAATGAACCTTTACCGGGTAAGTCTCAGGCTAACTCACAAAGATGGAATGAAGGCACACTCAAACCCCAATAAAGGATAAACCTTTATTACCTACAATTATGATCATGGGTAAACAAACAAAGGAATTACTAGGTAAGTCTCATCCTAAGCTTGCATTGAACCACGAAAGGTGTAATAAGAATAGGATTTGGCAAACTCTAACACTTAACTCTCAGTTACGGATCAGATAAGTCACCTCGGTCAAGCAAGTTCCACCCCAGCCGAGATGTTCATCGACTGAACGAGATGTTCTAGGGTTAAGGATAAAGACTCGTGCTTTTAGGGTCCTACTGGGATTTAAGATTGTTCTATCATCGTTTCTCCCACAACTTTCAGCCAATCACCCTACAATCGCACAAAGAAATTAGCCACTCATCATTATGAAAGCAATAATCGAATATATGGGAAGAGAATGAATATTTGAACACAAAAACCTTAAGAACAAGGCTTCAATAACTGAAACAAATAAACAAATCATCGTTCCTTGGATTACAAATCCAACAAGACAATCAACAAAAAAAAGGAATCTAAGAAAGTCTTACAAATCCCCTTAAAAAGCTATAACAGGCTATCAATCCTTCCTTAATTGATCTTCAATCTTCCTTCCTTCCTTCAAAGCTTCCAGAAAATCCTCTCTTTGCTGGTTATTTTCAGCCTCTAAGCATTGTTGAACTTGTGGAAAATCCAACCCGTTATATAAGAGAATTATCTTCCAAAGATAATAATATCTTAAAAAGATAATATCCTAATAAAATATATCCATATCTCTAATAGATCTCCAGAATATATGATCTTCCTTCTAGAAATCCAGCCCAAAAATATAAGATCTCTCCCAAAAATAAAAGATCTCACCCAATAAAATATATCTCGCCGCGTCAAAGTATTCGCCTCGGTCGGGGCGCTCCTCAAATCACCTCGATCGAGGTGACTTTGTGGTCAACCGAGGTGAATTTCAGCTAAAGGTAAAATCTCTCAAATCTGGTCCAAAGCATTTTGCAATTTAAACATATCATAAAACCTTTCGAGCATATAAAGATTTCAAAACCAATCTGCAAACAGAATCATCATCGAGGTCATATCCAGAGAACAAGTACAAAACGTTTCGAAAAAACCTTTCAGTTAAGAAACATCTCGGTCGAGGTGTTCTGGCGTCATCCGAGGTGTTCAACCTCGATCGGGCATGAAGGTCTCGGTCGAGCCATAAAAAATTTTTCAAAACTGGTTTTTGACGTAATCTGAAACAGAAACCTACATGTAATGACAAATAAGCATATAAAGCCAAATAAGCAATAATATCCGAAAGAGTCATACAAGCCATAGTAGCACGTAAGTCACATAAATACATCCAAATACCCCATAGTTGGGACACATTGTCCCAATGGGTCACATATAAGTCTAAGGAACAGAATACTCACCGAACCTAGCCGCACTGCATAATAAATAAAGAAAATTCATGAAGCTCTAGTCCTCGTCAGCTGGCGGTGGTGGATTTGGAATGTAAGGATGTTGGGTCGGATCGAATGGATAGCCCATAACCTGCTGATACTGCAGCTCCATCATCCGGTGCTGATAATACTTGCTCTCCTCCATTCGATGCGTCCATCCCTCAATATGTCTGCGCTCATCAGCGAAGCGCTCAGTGATGTCAACTGGCAGGGCCGCGTAGGCATCTATCATCTTATCTGTAAGCTCATCAATCCGTCGATGGGCCTAGGGATCTCTGTGGCGGCGGGATCTGCGCTGAGGTTGCGGTAGTGGTGGTGGTGCTCTCTCATCCTTTGTCGCCTCATCATCAAGGTCAACAATGGGAACACTGGGCCCGCCGGTATGCGTATCGGTCTCCATGGCAGCTCCTCTTCCATATCCCCCATCATCATCAACAACTACATCTCCAGCATCCTACATATAAGTGAACCAAGCAATAGATCAATACTGATGATCAAAGACAGAAAACTGTGATGACCACATAATCCCTTGTGGAGATGTCGTCTCCCATGGCATGGCAACGTAAGGCGTTCCAAGGCCACAAGGAACTATAATGCGTCGGGTGATCATCTCCTGTAGTCCCAGTAGCTTCGGATCCATAACAAGTGTACATCCTAAAAGATCTAAACCCATGGAAGTGGTGATGTGGGTTACCAACCCACCACAACAGATATCGCCCTTCGACTTTCCCTTGATCTTGTGCAAATCATCTACTAGCATGGCAGCAAAGTCTGGCACTCCTCCTGTCACCATACAGAATAAACTCAGCAACTCTCCCAGTCGGACCTTCTGGAGCGTCTCAGTACGCGCCTGGAAGAGTCTCGCTAAAAATCCGGTGAGTAAGGCGGAAGACAAGGTGAAAGATAATACGCTCCCGGGAATCTACGGGCTGCCATCTGTCTCTACGATCTAAAATGTGGGCAATATCGCCCCAGAAACTCTGAGTCACCGCTCGGGAAGGGAAATCAGTAACAGTAGGTGTAAAGAAGCCGAAAATCTCCCTAAACTGATCCATAAAAACTGCATAGTTCTTGTTCAGCAGCCGGTACTTGATCCCATGATGTTCCGGCACGTAAGTCACCGAGCTGACAAACTCCATCGTCGGCTCCACATAAGCCGACGCTATGATATCCATGAACTCCTCCAATCCAACCATGGAGATCATCTTCCTCAAGTCCTCCACCATATGGAGGCACTCAAAGGCATCAACATGAAGAAAACGCGGGGCAACGATGGGGCGCCCGCAAATCTGGTCATAGTCTTTTTGGTGTCGCTCGTGGATCACCGGAATGGAAAACTGAGAAGCTGAGAAGGGGGAAGAATGGCGTGAACTGCTGGGCTTATCTCTCAAGGCCAATTGACGATCTGATATGTTACTCATTTTCTGGATGAAGAACACCTCGGTTGCCCAAGAACACCTCGGCCGAGACACGGTCGACTCGACCGAGGCGAATTGTTGTTCGAATGCAACTCCTAAATCTGTAAGCTTTTCCCCTCAAAAACACTACCAAAAGCTTCCTATGGGGTACTTATATCCTTTTCAACAACAAACTATGGCAACCAAAGTCAGATCTGTCTAGAATCGACAAAAGAAGGAAAGAGTTAGAGTTTGGAACAAAATACCCCAGATTCTGCAAATTGAAGCGTTTTCCTTGCTGTTTGTTGCTTGGAAACTGAATCTCGTGCTTCCTCTAGTGATTTCGAGCCAAGAAACGTGGAAAACGAGAAAGAATCGAGAACTTGAGGATGGAGTGTCGCCGCGGTCGAGGTCGGTCATAGAGAGGGAAAAAGTGGAGGAGTAAGAAACCGTCCCGCCTTTTATACCCCTCACTGAATTTGATTACACCTCGGTCGAGATGTTCGTGAGTGGATCGAGGTGTCAGAGTAGATGTCAGACCTAATCGCCTCGGTTGACCAAGAACATCTCGGTCGAGGTCCTGTGACTAAACACGAGACTTGTCTCGATCAAGCTCCATCTTCTCAATTTCTCGAACTTCTGTCGATCTAGTGTAGCTCCAGAGCCATAATCCTTCCTCAGAGAGTACTTGGTTCCTGTCCTGGTGGACGGAAAAACAAAACGAAGCAAACTATCTAAAACTAAGCTAGAAAAAGGAAAAGAAAGCAATACCTTGGGTTGCCTCCCAGTAAGCGCTTGGTTTAAGGTCGCTAGCTGGACCGTATGTCATCTTCAAACAAGCTGCAAGGTTTCCTCACCCCATTCTTCATCTTTATCATGGGGTGAAACAAAGGATTATATCCAATGTTCCAAAAAATGCAGGTGCTCATCGGGAAACGAGTCATCAATGGGTAGGTCATCCTTCTCGAGCGAGGTGGGAGGTAGCCGGCTGAGGCGAATTGTTGTTCGAATGCAACTCCTAAATCTGTAAGCTTTTCCCCTCAAAAACACTACCAAAAGCTTCCTATGGGGTACTTATATCCTTTTCAACAACAAACTATGGCAACCAAAGTCAGATCTGTCTAGAATCGACAAAAGAAGGAAAGAGTTAGAGTTTGGAACAAAATACCCCAGATTCTGCAAATTGAAGCAATACCTTCGGATCACCTATCTTCGGATCAAGGATTTTTTGGAGGATTTTCTGAAGAGTTTGAAGGGTGTTTGAAGGAAGTTTTGAAGGTTGAAGTTCAAGGAAGGAAGGAATCAAGTTTAAGTTGGCTTTGAAGGAGTATGTAAGATCTTCTTAGTTTGACTTTTGGTTTTGTTGTCTTTTTTGATTTGTGATTGAGGAACACTTGCTGTTTGTTTGATTCATTCAGTTTTTGAGACCTTTGTGTTAAGGTTTTCTTGTTTGAATATTATTCCTTTCTTATAAATTTGATTATTGTTATCATGATGATTGTTGGCTAATTTCTTTATGCGATTCTAGGGTGATTGGCTGAAGGTTGTGGGAATGACGATGATAGAATGATCTTAATCCTAACAGGACCCTGAAAGCTCGAGCCTTTACCTTAACCGTAGAACACCTCGGTCAGTTATTGAACATCTCGGCCGGGATGGATTAGAACTGAACGAGGTGAACCTTTCATGAACCTTATCTGAGTTAACAGTTTCTGTTTGCCAAATCCTATCCTTGTTATACCTTCCCTGGTTCAACGCAAGCCTAGGATGAGACTTACCCGGTGATTCCTTTGCTTGTTTACCCAAGATCACGAGTGTTAGGTAATAAAGGTTTATCCTTTATTGGGGTTTGAGTGTGCCTTCAACACATCTTTGAGAGTTAGCCTGAGACTTACCCGGTAAAGGTTGATTCTATCCCCTTGGGTGGTGTGTTGGTTTGAGCTGATAGTTCCTTTCCTTAGTACCTTGAGACTTACCCGGTAAAAGGAGCTTTAGTTTGGGATTGTGAGTAGTAAGACTTACCCGCCCCACCTTAGAAACACCTACCCTTTGCAAACCTCAGCTTTGTCCACATTATCTTTTGAGATCTTGAGTCGGAACCACAACTGGATGCTTTAATCTCTAGACTCCGCATTCTCTTTATCGGACATTTATATCATCTTTGATTGCTTTAATTTTCTACTTTTGGTTATTTGACAACCTGAATTACCGAACTTTGTTTCACCATAGTCTTTGTGATCGACCCTTGAAATTCTTGCTTTTATTACAATTGATCCGTACACTGCGGGTTCGCATATTGTTCAAGCATACTTCTTAGGTTATAGATATTAAAGCATGCACCCACCTTTTGGAGCGAACAAGTTTTTGGCGCCGTTGCCAAGTTTTAGGCGCCGTTGCCAAGTTTTAGGCGCCGTTGCCATGTTTTAGGCGCCGTTGCCGGGGACTTGGTCTAGACCAAGTCCCCGGCAATGCTTGTGTGGATGTGCCCTCGCCCTTGACTGAGGGAATGGAAGTGGTGGTTTATAAGTAGAAGGTGGAACATAGACTTCAGATTTATCTTTCTCTTTCTAGGGCTCCACCTCGGTTGGCACCTCGACCGAAGTGTTCATCTAGTCGTGGCTCGACCGAGGTACTGGATCTGCAGTTTTCAATCCACTTTGTGTCGTTGTTGCCATAATATGTCCCTTAGGGTTGCTCTCTGTCCTTGCTGGGAGCTTCCCTGGATCTCTCGGCGCTTCATTCTCCTTGTTAAAGAATTGTTGCTCTAAGGCTTTTTGTGCCTTTGAAAATGAATTCATTGATGTCTCCATAGCGTTGAGCTTGATCAAAATTGCCTCCAGTACTGCATCCTTCTTCTCTGGCTGGGACGAATTCGATCCAGGCTCCTGGCTTCTCAATGGAGTAGAAGAAGAAGAGGGGGGGGGTTAAAAGCATTATTAGCATGAGAATAAGGGTTACCGGGATTTTGTTTATTAGATCTCCAATTATTGTTGTTGGAGTTTCTATTGTTGTTGTAATTGTTGTTCCACGGTCCCTGATTGTTGTTTCTCCCTTGATATCCTCCATCTTGCTCCTTCTTCGTTTGAGCTACTAAAATCTCCTTCAATGTTTTTACCTCATTGCTAAGCGAGGTGAGTTGAGCTCCATTTGATGATGTGTCCTGGAAGCTAACTCTCCTTGCTCCATTTTCAGTTCCTTGATGGGAGTATTTCTCCATATGTAAAGCTTTCTTTTCAATTAATTCCCAAGCTTCATCTATTTGCATGTCCATGAATGTGCCGGCGGAAAGTAATTGGAGATTTAATTGAGTAGCTTCATCCAACCCCTTGAAATAAATTTCCAACAACTCGATCTTTGGAATCCCATAATGTGGGCAATCCAATATAAGATCCTTGAATCTATCCCATGACTTGGACAAACTCTCCTTGTCCTTCATAATAAAAGCATTGATCTTTCCCCTCAATTCAGCGGTCTTAGAGGGAGGAAAGAACTTAGTTGGAAACTCCGTCGTCATCTCTTCCCAAGTGTTGATCTTTCCGGCCGGAAGAGATTGATATCAAGCAAGCGCCTTGTCTTTCAAAGAGAAATAGAAAGGCCTCAACTTGTAGTTGTTATTCTCCAATCTTGAAGGTCTCAAGGTCTCTATCAGATTCTCATAGTTTTGCAAACGTGATGCGGAGACTCTCTCTCCAAACCTCGAAATTGACATTGTCGGAACATGGTTAGAACTTGCAGTCGAAGTTCATAATCATGTTCAGCTGGATCACCTAGGTTGACTCCTGGACACCTAACTTGCTGATGAGGGTCCATCCTCTGTCCTAGGGTTTGTGGAACTCCAACAAAAAAAACATCTCGGATAGGCATCGGAGGTGGTAGGTGTACATCGGCCGGGGAAACATGAACTAGGTCTTGCCTCGGTCGAGGATCTAGGATCGGTCGAGGCAGAAACTGGGCCCTTAGAGCGGCCATATCTGCTTCAATTACTTCTATTCTGGCGTGAGTCTCATCTCTCTCTCGTTGTAGCTCTTCTCTATTGAGGCGTAGCTATTCCAATGCCTCCTTCAATTCGGCTTCAAGATCGCGATCGTCTTGATTGGCCATCTTAGCTTCTTTTAATCTTCGCTTGTAAGTCTTTTCTGGTTCGGAATCGTAAGGAACGATTTCCGTTCCTGCACGAGTTCTTCGCATAAACCTAAGGAAAGATCCTGCAAAATCACTCAAGTAGAGTAGTCAAATGCAACAAGGGCAATTGCCCCAAAAGACTACCGAAACCGGCTTGGTCTAGACCAAGTCCCTGGCAACGGCGCCAGAAACTTTTTCGGTCCAAAAGGTGTGTGGAAGCTTTAGAATTTATAACCCAAGAAGTATGCTTGAACAATATGCGAACCCGCGGTGTACGAATCCATTGTAATAAAAGCAAGAATTCCAAGGGTCGAACACAGGGACAATGGTGAAACAAAGCACGAAATCAGGTAGTCAAATATTGCTAATAACTATGAATTAAAGCAATCAAAGGTGATATATAGTCAAATAAAGGGAATGCGGATTCTAGGGATTAAAGCATATAGTTGTGGTTCCGACTCAAGATCTCAAAGGATAATGCAGACAAAGCCGAGGTTTGCAAAGGGAAGGATTACGACTCAGGAGCTACACTAGAAGGACAGAAGTTCGACGGAGTTTAACTAAGACACATCTCGGTTGCTATCAAATCACCTCGACCGAGATGTTCTTGATCAATTGAAGCGACTAGGTCTGACATCCAATCTGACACCTCAGTCTGGTCGGGACCACCTCGACCAAGGCGTAATCAAATTCAACGAGGGGTATAAAAGGCGCGACGGTTTCTCACTCCACTTTTTTCCCTCTCTACTCCGACCTCGACCGCGGCGGCCTCCAACTCCCCAATTCTCGATTCTTGATCGTTTCTTACGTTTCTTGACTCGATTTTACCGGAGGGAAGCAAGAGATTCAGTTTCCAAGCATCCAACTGCAAGTAAAACGCATCAATCTGCAGAATCTGGGGTATTTCATTCCAAACCCTAACTCCTTCTTTCTTTTACTGATTTTTAGCAGATCTGGCTTTGGTTGCCAATGATTGTTATTGAAAAAGATATAAGTACCCCTTAGGAAGCCTTTGGTAGTGATTTGGGGAAAAAGAACTTACAGATTCAGAGAGTGCGATCGAACAGTAGTTTGCCTCGGTCTAGTCGTATGTGTTTCAGCCGAGGTGTTCTTAGGGCAACCGAGGTGTTCTTCGACAGAAAAATGACCAACAAATCTGATCGTCATTTGGCCTTGAGGGACAATTCTAGCAGTTCCCACCAGTTTTCTCCTTCCTCTGCTTCTCAGTTCTCTATTCCAGTGATCCACGAGCGTGATCGGACATATTATGATCGTATTTGCGGGCGTCCGATCGTTGCCCCACGCTTTCTTCATGTTGATGCCTTCGAGTTCCTCCATGTGGTGGAGGATTTGAAGAAGATGATCCCCATGGTTGGGCTGGAGGAGTTCATGGATATCAGAGCGCCGGCTTATCTGGAGCCGACGTTGGATTTTGTTAGCTCAGTTACGTATGTGCCGGAGCATCAAGGAATCAGAGCGCCGGTTTCCCTACACCTACAATTCCTGATTTTCCTTCTCGAGCAGTTGCTCAGAGTTTCTGGGGCGAGATAGCCCATGTGACTGACCATAGTGACAGGTGGAGGCCCGGAGATTCCCGGGAGCGTATCATCTTTCATCTTTCTTTCCGCCTTGCTCACAGGATCTTCAGTGAGACACTTTTGGTGCGTACTGAGATGCCCCAGAAGATCCGTTAGGCGGAGCTGTTGAGTTTGTTTTGTATGGTCATGGGAGGAGTGCCGGACTTTGCTGCCATGTTGGCAAATGATTTGCACAGGATGAAGGGCAAGTCAAAGGGCGATATCTGCTGTGGTGGGTTGGTGATCCACATCGCCACTTCTATGGGTCTGGATCTTTCAGCTTGTACACTGGTTACGGCTACGAAGCCGCTAGGAATGCAGGAAATGATAACGAGATGTATTCTTGTCCCTTGGGGCCTTGGCACGCCTTACGTTATCATTCCATGGGAGACGACTGCACCACAGGGAATTATGTTGTCATCCCAGTTTTCTGTCTTTGACCGTCAGTTCTGGTCTACTGCTTGGTTTCCTTACATGCAGGATGCTAGAGATGCAGTTGATGATGATGATGATGATGATGATGATGATGATGATGAAGGGTATGATGGAGGAGCTGCCATGGAGACCGATACTGATACCGGCGGCCCTAGTGTTCCCGTTGTTGACCTTGATGATGAGGCGATAGAGGAGGAGAGAGAAGCACCACCACCACCACCACCTCAGTGCAGATCCCACAAACGTAGAGATCCCGAGGCTTACCGACGGATTGATGAGCTGACTAATTGAATGGTGAATGCCTACGAAGCCCTGACAGTTGACATTCATGAGCGCTTCGCTGAGGAGCGCAAACATATCGAGGGATGGACGTATCAAATGTTGGAGAGCTAGACTACACTAAACGGATGATGGAGATCCAACATGAGTAAGTTATGGGCTACCCATTCGACCCCGCCCAGTATCCCTACATTCCACAACCATCACCGCCAGCTGAGGAGGATTAGAGCTTCGTGGATTTCTTTTATTTAATATGCAGTTCAGTTAGGTTCGGTGAGTTTTCTGATTCCTTAGACTTATATTTGACCCATTAGCACAATGTGTCCCAAGTATGGGGTATTTGGATGTATTACTTGACTTATGTGTGTATGGTTTGTATGACTCCCGGATATTATGATTTTATTCTGCATTCCTTGGCTCTATGTGCTTATCTGTCATTACATGTATACATTCAAGTTTCTGCTTGAGAAAAACGTAGAAAACTGGTTTGAAAAAAAAAATTATAACCTTGACCGAGACATTCATGGCGGATCGAGGATGAACACCTTGGATGACGCCAGAACACCTGGACCGAGGCGGCTTTAACTAAAATGTTTTCGAAATGTTTTGTGCTTCTTCTCTAGATATGACCTCAATGATGATTCTGTTTGTAGATTGGTTTTGAAATCTTTATATGCTCAAAATGTTTTATGATATGTTTAAGTTGCAAAATGTTTTGTTTGAAGTTTTAGCATGTTTAATACTTTGTTTTTATCAAAGTTATGTTGAATTTGAAAGTTGACACCACATGATGAGTTCTATCACATTCTTCATGGGGTGATTAAGGCAATTCATTCTCTTCTTGATCATGCTTTAGCCCCTCATATACATATTTGGCTCCCTTTACCTATCCGGGAATTTGGAAGCAAGTGAAAGTGAAGTTGAGACGTTGGCTGAAAATGCTAGGAAGAAACAATTAAGTTTGGGGAAGTCAATCATGATGATGAGTAACTCGGCACCATTCACATATCCGGGTGTTTTTGTCTTGCAAAAGTCAGATTGAGCGATATTCCTAACGGGACATGGTATGTGCATCAAGGGTTGGAGGCATCTCGAGAAATTGATGATTGTTGTTTTTATAGGCTTCGGTTATTGTGCACCGCTGTCCATGCATCCCAAAAAGTAAAGAAAAAATAAGCAAACTTATTGGTGGAAGATTTTGAGATTCAAAGAAAGTGAAGTAAGATCATATTCCCGGATTCTAGCAGCACATACCCTATATACATCCCACCCTGACACATTTCTTGACCCATTTTGGAAGCCCTTGAGACCTCGAGTTTGTTGATTGACTTGGTGGTTTAAACTGGATTATACATGAATGATTTCGATATATATGATATATTATGCATTCTATGATTTTATGCAAAGATGAACATCTTTCTTATATTTATAAAATGTTTTGATCATTTCTTGATTTTATTTGTCATGAAGTATTCTCTTAGGGTGATCTATGAGTGGAGCACACCACAAAAGGTTTGGAAATGTTTTTCATTGATATTTTTGATGACTTATAATCCATTCTATCTTCTATCTAAGATTTGGATTTTGCTTGGGGACAAGCAAGGGACAAGTATGGGGTATTTTGATAGCATGTATTATAGTCTATATTTTGGGATTAGTTTAGACGTTTTATCTTCATAAATCTGCATGTATGGATGTATAGTCTTCGATTATATTTTTATTTTGTCTACCTTTGCGGGAATCGAGGTCTACCCCTAGTTTCGTTGTAATTGTAGGGGAAATAGCACGTTTTGGACCGAAATGGAGCTAAAGAAGCTAAGGAGTCATTTGAGCTACAAACTAGAGCATTGAGGAGTTATAACAAGATCTCAGGAAGCATGGAAATGATTTAGAAGAATGATTTTGGACCAAATTAGAGAGTTACACCTTCAGCTGAGACTCACCTCGGTCAGCTAAAGTACCACCTCGACCGAAGTGATCTTGAGGAGCGTTTGGACCGAGGCGAACTGATGATGGGACAACGAGATCTTTATTTTTGGCTGAGATCTTCTATTTTTGGAAAGTTAATATCACATATTTTTGGCTGGATTTCTGGAAGGAAGATAATATTATTGGCTCATATATTTTGGAAGATATGGATATATTTTCTAGGAAAATATCTTATTAAGATATCTTATCTTTGGAAGATAATTCTCCTATATAAAGGGTTGGATTTTCTACAATTAACCCATCTATGGATCACCTATCTTCGGATCAAGGATTTTCTGGAGGATTTTTCGAAGAGTTTGAAGGAAGTTTGAAGGAAGTTTTGAAGGTTAAGTTCAAGGAAGGAATCAAGTTGAAGTTGGATTTTAAAGAGTTTGTAAGATCTTCTTGGTTTGGCTTTTGGTTTTGTTGTCTTTTCTGATTTGTGATTGAGGAACGCTTGTTGTTTGTTTGATTCATTCAGTTATTGAGACCTTTGTGTTAAGGTTTTCTTGTTTGAATATTAATTCCTTTCTTACAAATTTGATTATTGTCATAATGATGATTGTTGGCTAAGTTCTTTATGCGATTCTAGGGTGATTGGCCGAAGGTTGTGGGAAAGACGATGATAGAATGATCTTAATCCCAGCAGGACCCTAAAAGCTCGAGCCTTTACCTTAACCGTAGAACACCTCGGTCAGTTATTGAAAATCTCGGCTGGGATGGATTATAACTGAACGAGGTGAACCTTTCCTGAACCTTATCTGAGTTAAGAGTTTATTTGCCAAATCCTATCCTTGTTATACCTTCCTTGGTTCAACGCAAGCCTAGGATGAGACTTACCCGGTGATTTCCAAGAGCACGAGTGTAAGGTAATAAAGGTTTATCCTTTATTGGGGTTTGAGTGTACCTTCATCCCATCTTTGAGAGTTAGCCTGAGACTTACCCGGTAAAGGTTGATTTTATCCCCTTGGGTGGTGTGTTGGTTTGAGCTTATAGTTCCTTTCCTTAGTACCTTGAGACTTACCCGGTAAAAGGAGCTTTTGTTTGGGAGTGTGAGTAGTGAGACTTACCCGGTGATTTATTACCACCTTAGAAACACCTTCCCTTTGCAAACCTCAGCTTTGTCCACGTTATCTTTTGAGATTTTCAGTCCGAACCACAACTGGATGCTTTAATCTCTAGAATCCGCATTCTCTTTATCTGACTTTTATATCATCTTTGATTGCTTTAATTTGATGCTTGTGGTTATTTGACAACCTGAATTACCGAACTTTGTTTCACCATAGTCCCTGTGATCGACCCCTGAAATTATTGCTTTTATTACAATTGATCCGTACAGTGCGGGTTCGCATCAAGCATACTTCTTGGGTTATAAATATTAAAGCTTGCACATACCTTTTGGAGCGAACAATAGTAAATGGTGTTGGTCCGGCTATCCTTCTTTTGTTCAAGTACCGTTCCTACGGCCACATCACTAGCATCACACATGATCTCAAAGGGCAAGGTCCAATCGGGAGGTTGAATGATGGGAGCGGTAATCAACGCTTCCTTTATCCTATAAAAAGCATCAATGCATTCATGCGAAAACTCAAAAACAATATTTTTATTCAAGAGATTAGTGAGTGGTTTAGAGATTTAAGAGAAATCCTTGATGAACCTCCTTTAGAAACCTGCATGCTCGAGAAAACTTCGCTCACCCTTAACAGAATAAGGGGGAGGAAATTTCTCAATAGTCTCGATCTTAGCTCGATCGACCTCAACACCTCGGTTTGAAACGAGGTGTCGTAGAACAATTCCTTCGCTAACCATAAAGTTACACTTGTCCCAATTTAGAACAAGATTAGTGTCTTCACAATGTTGTACCACTAGAGAAAGGTTAGCCAAACAGTTATCAAAAGAGGAATCATATACCGAAAAGTCATCCATGAATACCTCTATGATCTCCTCTATATAGCCGGAAAAGATAGCCATCATACAACGCTGAAAAGTAGCTAGTGCGTTACATAATCCGAATGGCATCCTCCGATAAGAGAATTTCCCCAATGGACAAGTGAAAGTGGTCTTCTGTTGATCATCCGGGTGGATAGAAATCTGAAAGAAGCCACTATAACCATCTAAATAGCAAAAATGGGAGTGTTGAGCTAACCGTTCGAGCATTTGGTCGATGAAGGGAAGTGGGAAATGGTCCTTTCGAGTGTCCACATTCAGCTTCCTATAATCAATGCACATCCTCCACCCCGTGACGGTCCTAGTTGGAATCAACTCGTTGTTCTTGTTTCTCACAACGGTCATCCCTCCTTTCTTGGGAACTACATGCACCGGTCTCACCCATTTGCTATCCGATATGGGAAATATGATACTTGCATCCAACAACTTAAGAATCTTCTTCTTCACAACCTCTTTCATGATCAGATTTAACCGTCTTTGAGGTTCCCGTGAAGTCTTATGATCGTCCTCCATTAGTATATTATCCATACAAAAAGAAGGCTTAATACCAACAAGATCATCAATAGTATAACCCAAAGCTTTTCTATGTTTCCTCAGCACATGCATCGGTTTAGACAATTCAATTTCAGAAAGAGAAGCACTATCAATAACGGGATAAGTAGAATCCGAAGCAAGGAAAGCATAGCTCAAGTGACTCGGAAGTGGTTTAAGCTCCAGGATTGGGGGTGCTTTGTGAGGTGGATATGTGCCTTCTCCTTCCAGTGAACTGGACTTAGATCGAAGAATTGGACTTTGAGAAGTCTCAGTTGACATCTTCTCGCTTTCTATCTCGGTCAGTGTCCGAGATGGGTGACCGAGATTTCTTCAGATAAGAACACCTCGCTTGCTCCAAAAAGTGCCTCGGTCGAAATACTGGAACTGAAACAGAAACCTAACGTGCTTTTCTTATCCAGAATTAGTTTATCAAATCTAGTTCCTAGATCTGCTTCTAATTTTTCCAAGCTTCGGACATCTGCATCCAAAAGACATCTATACCTTCCTCCATTAAGTTAAAACTATAAAATTTTTCAAGAGGATCTTTAATAAGGATAGAGCTCACCAATTCTCGCGAATCTTCTTCATCATAGATGTTAAAGATGTCATCCTCCAGCGCTCTCCCTTCATCGCATCCAAGAATGCAAACTCCACATGATCACCACTAATGTTGAACTTCAACTTGACGTTTTTACAATCAACGTTGCAACCCAAAGTTGCTGGAAATGGTCTCCCGAGAATGATGGTAATGGGATAATCTGCGGGAATGTCAAGCACAACAAAGTCTATAGGTATGTAGAAGTTACCCAACTTGATGGAACGTCCTCCAAAATACCAACGGTACGGGTAATGGAGCGATCCGCCATGTATAATGTCATCTTCACGGGCTTGGTTCTCCTAGTCCGACTTTCTCACATAGCTCCAGCGGAATGATACTCACGCTGGCTCCTAGATCACATAATGCATCATAAGTCGCATCCCCAACTAGAATGGGAATGCAAAACGAACCGGGATCTCTTAATTTAGGTGGCATATTCTCCTTCATGATTTGTATGAGATCCAAAGATCTAGATGTCATCCTTACTTCACCAAAATCCTCTTGCTTTCTCTCCCTTGATAAGATCTCTTTCAGAAACTTTCCATAGGCGGGCATCCCTAAGATTGCATCAATGAAAGGAATGTTAATATGTAGCTTATTCATAAGGTCTATAAACTTACCAAAGTGCTTGTCTAGATGTACCCATGCCCTTGACTGAGGGAACGGAAGTGGTGGTTTATAAGCAGGAGGTGGAACATAAACTTCAGAATTTTCTTTCGCTTTCTGGTGGTCCATCTCGGTTGGCATCTCGACCGAGGTGTTCCTCGCTTGATCTTGGTCCGAGGTTTTCCTCATCTAATCGAGGCTCGACCGAGGTACTGGATCTACAGTCTTCAATCCACTACGTGTTGTAATAGCCATGATCTGTCCTTTTGGGTTGCTCTCTGTCCTTGTTGGAAGCTTCCAAGGATCTCTTGGCGCTTCATTCGCCTTGTTGAAAAATTGTTGTTCTAAAGCTTTTTGTGCCTTCGAAAATGAATTCATAGACGTCCCCATAACGTTGAGCTTGATCACTATAGCCTCCAACACAGTGTCCGGTTTCTTTGGTGGCTGGGACGAGCTTGATGCAGGCTCTTAGCTTCTCAATGGAGTAGAAGAAGAAGAGGGGGCATTAAGAGCATTTTCATCATGAGAATAAGGGTTACCGAAATTTTGTTGAATAGATCTCCAATTGTTATTGTTGGAGTTTCTGTTATTGTTGTTGTAATTGTTGTTCCGTGGCCCTTGATAGTTGTTTCTTCCTTGGTATCCACCATCTTACTCCTTCGTTTGAGCTACTAAAAGCTCCTTCAATGCCTTTACGTCATTGCTAAGCGAGTTGAGTTGAGCTCCATTTGATGAAGTGTCTTGGAAGCTCACTCTCCTTGCTCCATCTTTAACTCTTTGGTGGGAGTATTTCTCCATGTGTAAAGCTTGATTTTCAATGAAATCCCAAGCTTCATCTATCGGCATATCCATTAAAGTGCCGGCGGAAAGTAATTGGAGCTTGAATTGAGTGTCTCCATCCAAACCTTTGAAGTATATCTCCAGCAACTCGATCTTTGGAATGCCATGATGTGGAAAATCCAACAAAAAATAGTTGAATCTCTCCCATGACTTGGACGAACTCTCGTTGTCCTTCATAATAAAAGCATTGATCTTTCCCCTCAATTCAGCGGTCTTAGAAGGGGGGAAAGAACTTAGTAAGAAATTTCGTTGTCATCTCTTCCCAAGTGTTGATATTTTTAGCCGGAAGAGATTGATACCAAACAAGCGCCTTGTCTTTCAAAGAGAAGTAGAAAGGCCTCAACTTGTAATTGTTGTTCTCCACTCTTGAACGTCTCAAAGTCTCCATCAGAATCTCGTAGTTTTGCAAATGCTGATGCGGAGACTCTCTCTCCAAACCTCCAAATAGACATTGTCGAATCATGGTTAGAAATTGCAGTCGAAGTTCATAATTATGCTCACCTGAATCTCCTAGGTTGACTCCTGGACGCTTGACTTGCTGATTGGGGTCCATCCTCTGTCCTAGGGTTTATGGAACTCCAGCAAGAAGAACATCTTGGACTGGCATCCGAGGTGGTGGGTGTATCTCATCCGGGGCAACTAGGACAGGGTCTTGCCTCGGTTGAGCATCTGGGATCGGTCGAGGTAGAAACTAAGCCCTTAGAGCGGCCATATAAGCTTCAATTCCTTCAGTTCTTGCGCGAGTCTCGTCTCTCTCTCGCTGCAGTTCTTCTTTACTGAGGCGCAGTTGTTGCAATGCCTCCTTCAATTCGGCTTCAAGATCGCGATTGTCTTGATCGGCCATCTTAGCTTCTTTCAATCTTCGTTTTGTAGGTCTTTTCTAGTTCAGGATCGTAAGGAACGATTTCCTTTCCAGCACAAGTTCTTCGCATAAACCTAAGGAAAGATCCTGCGAAATCACTCAAGTAAAGTAGTCAATAGAAACAAGGGCAATAGCCCCGAAAGACAACCGAAACCGAACTTCGTCTTGACCAAGTCCCCGGCAACGGCGCCAAAAACTTGTTCACTCCAAAAGGTGTGTACAAGCTTTAATATTTATTCCAAGAGTAACTGCAAATAGCGAACCCGAAGTGTACGGATCGATTGTAATAAAAACAAGAATTCCAGGGTCGAACACAGGGACTATGGTGAAACAAAGAACGGTAACTCAGGTTGTCAATAACAAACACGCAACAAAGCAAAGCTACTAAAGATGATACAATAACCAGGTAAAGAAAATGCAGATTTTGGAGATTAAAGCATCTAGTTGTGGTTCCGACTCAAGATCTCAAAGGATAACATGGACAAAGCTGAGGTTTGCAAAGGGAAAGTGTTTCTAAGGTGGGCAAAGATCACCGGGTAAGTCTCACTACTCACTATCCCAAACCAAATATCCTCTCATCGGATAAGTCTCAAGGTACTAAGGAAAGAAACTATAATCTCAAACCAACACACCACCCAAGGGAATAAAATCAACCTTTACTGGGTAAGTCTCAGGCTAACTCTCAAAGATGGGATGAAGGCACACTCAAACCCCAATAAAGGATAAACCTTTATTACCTACACTCATGATCTTGGATATACAAACAAAGGAATCACCGGGTAAGTCTCATCCTAGGCTTGCGTTGAACCAGGAAAGGTATAACAAGGATAGGATTTGGCAAACTGAAACCTCAACTCAGATAAGGATCAGGAAAGGTCTCGCCTCGCTCAGTTTATGTACCATCTCGGTCGAGATGTTCCACAGCTGACCGAGGTGTTCGTCGGTTAAGGTAAAGGCTCGAGCTTTCAAGGTCCACTAGGGTTAAGATCATTTTATAATTGTCTTTCCCACAACTTTCAGCCAATCACCCTAGAATCGCTCAAAGAACTTAGCCAACAATCATCATGATAACAATAATCAAATATGTGAGAATGGAATCTATGTTCAAACAAGAAAATATTAACACAAAGGTCTCAATAACTGAACCAAACAATCAGCGTTCCTCAATCACAAATCACAAAACACAACAAACAAACCAAACTAAACTTCCTTCAAAGCTAACTACAAACTAGATTCCTTCCTTCCTTGATCTTCAACCTTCAAACTTCCTTCAAAACTTCCTTCAACTTCCTTAAGAGAATTGGTGATCCGAAGATGGATGAATTGCCGAAAATCAGCCCATATATATAGGAGAATTATCTTCCAAAGATAAAATATTTTAAAAAAGATAATTTCCTTCCTTAAAATATATTGTCATCCTTCTTGCTTCCAAAATATATCAGCCAAAAGATATTCTTCCTTCCAGAAATCCATCCAAAAATATGTGATATTCTCTTTCCAATAATAGAAGATCTCAACCAAAAATAAAGATCTCGTGTCCCGTCATCACTTTGCCTCGGTCCATACGCTCCTAAAGATCACTTCGGTCGAGGTGGTACTGTAGCTGACCGAGGTGAATCTCAGTTGACTGTGAAACTCTCTAATCGGGTCCAAAATCAATTCTTCCAAATCATTTCCATGCTTCCTGAGCTCTTCTTATTACTCCTCAATGCTCCAGAATGTAGCTCCAATGACTCATTTTCTTCCTTAGCTCCATTTCGGTCCAAAACGTGCCATTTTCCCTACAATTACAACGAAACTAGGTGTAGACCTCGATTCCCGCAAAGGTAGACAAAACAACAGTACAATCAAAGAATATACATCCATACATGCAGATTTATGAAGATAAAACGTCTAAACCAATCCCAAAATATAGACTATAATACATGCTTTCACTTTTTATAAGAGAAAGTAGGGTATCCAAAAGCCCATAACCGCTGCTGACGTGGCAAATATGACAAGTGGCAGCCGTTAGAATAATCACGGCCTAGTGTATATTTCCACAACCGTGGTGCCACCATGGAATGGTACCATTGCTCTCGATATACATTCCCACGGTCAGAATTAAATTAAATACCAAAAACCACGGCCGTGGAATCTTGTGTTTGACCGTGGAATGCCTAAAACGTGCATGAAATCTCTTGTTTCCAAAAGCTTTCCACTCATACTCTTTCCTTGACTTCTCCAATGCATCCTCTTGATGCCTAGCATGATCAATTACTCCTACATACTCCATTTATGCTCTAATCCAAGCCCTTATTCACCTAAAAACACAACAAAGCTTGTGCCCAAAATATCATCATATTTCATGCTATCAAAATACCTCATACTTGTCTCTTGCTTGTCCCCAAGCAAGCTTTTCAAAAGCTAGAGCATAAGGTAGAATGAAATATGAATGCAAACTAAGGAAAACAAATCTTTTTGGTATTGTGCTTCTATTCAATAGATCACTCTCAAATCTCGCTTCATGTTTCCTTGAAAACCTCTATATACACAAACGAATCATGTCATGAAAAAGAAACATCATATATTGCAAAAGCTCAAAGACAAACATCATAACCCAAAGTAATGTCAAAATCAATCATGCGGAAAATCAATTTAGATCACCAAGCCAAACAATAATCACATGATCTCAAGGACTTTCAAATAAAGGTTAAGAAACGTGAATGGGTAGGACTTTTCATAAGGTAATGTGGTGCAAAAATCCGGGAAAAAGGAACAACATAACACAAACTTAAAGAACACTACTTCCCAAACATGTTTTGCATGCGAAAAAATTTCTTTTACTTTACTTTTTGGAAGTATAGACAGCGGTACACATAAACCAAAGCCTAGGAGATTGGCAATTCTCAATTTCGAGATGCCTCAAACCCTTGATGCACATACCATATTCCGTTAGGACTATCGTTCATTCGGAATTTGGCAAGACACAAACACCCGGCTATGTGAATGGTGTCGAGCTACTCATCCTCATGTTCAACGTCCCCAAACATAATTTTATTATACTTTGAATGAACACTTTCCATGGCCCTCCCACATCAATTATGCCATACATTACACACTTCCTAATTTCCGGATAGGTAAAGGAGGCAAAAATTTCATTGAGGAGTTAAATGGATTTAAGAAGAAGCAAGAAAAATCGATGCGCCTTAATCATTTCAAATAGAAGAGCAAGAACTTTTATTGCGATTTCAACTTTCATTTCTCATCATGATTTAGGCAAGAATTTTTACATTATGAAACTTGCAAGAAGATCAATTTATATACTCAATTTCTCCACAATTCATAACTCAAATCAAGCACATAAATGTCATCAAAAATCCATTCCGTAAGAAAATTCATCATTGAGGTCTTTTCCAATCCTAGAAGCACAATATTTTTCAAAATTTTTCAAATTTTTATGGGTTTTTCGAAGCTTAAAAATGCAAGACAAATAAGAAACGTGTGACAAGAAAATAAAAGATGCAAGTGTTCATGGATAAGAAGCAAAGCATAATGTCAAATTATTACATCACATGAGAATCATCCTCCACCCCATACTTGAGATACACACCCGGCTATGTGAATGGTGCCGAGTTACTCATCCTCATGTTCAATGTCCCAAACCTATTTTTCTATACTTTGAATGCTCAATTTTTTCTTTCATGGCCCTCCCACATCAATCATGCCAAAATTACACTCTTCCTAATTCCCGGATAGCTCAAGGAGGCAAAAAAAAATTCATTGAGGAGCTGAATGAATAAAGAAGAAGCAAGAAAAAACAAGGTGCCTTAATCATTTCATAAAGAAGCGCAAGAACTTATACTGCGATTTCAACCTTCATTCCTCAACATGATGTAGACAAAAATGTTCACATTATGAAACTTGCAAGAAGATCAAACAACATACTCAATTTCTCCACAATTCATAATTCAAAGCAACCATATAAATGCCATCAAAAATTCAATCCACAAGTAGATTCATCATTGAGGTCTTTTCCAATCCTAGAAGCACAATATTTTTCAAAACTTTTCACATTTTTATGGGTTTTTCAAAGCTTAAAAATTCAATGCAAATAAGAAAACGTGTGACAATGAAAATAAAGATGCAAGTGTTCATGGATAAAGCGAAACAAACATGTCAAGTTATTACATCAACGAGAGTCATACCCCACCCCATACTTAAGATACACATTGTCCTCAATGTATGATAAAAAGAAAAATAGAAAAAGAACAAAGAAACTCACAAAGGCGGTAGAGCATCTCGAACCGAGCTAATCAAGCTCATTGCATAGGAGGCGGTGGTGGGTATGGGTTGAAGTTTGGGTCGAATAGACGCCTAAACTGCTGCCGGTAAACGTCACGGAGAATCCTTGCGTTTTCACGACGCTCATCATCATGCTTACCAAAGCGGGTCTCAAGAGCATCTGTCCTCCGTGTAAGTCCAGTAACCCACTCCGGCTGCTGGTCCATCCATGTTGGTCGCTGCTGCATCTACTCCGATGGCGCTCCCATCCAAGCTGGTGGAGCGCTCATCCATTCTGGAGGTGCCTCCATCCAAGTAGGGCGCTCACTCACGCTAGCACGCCGGGAAGATGAAGAAGCGGAAGGTCGCTGTTGGTAGGTGGATCTCCTAGCCGGTTCCTGGAAATCTGCTGGCTGATCCGGAAAGTCTCCAAAGGCCTCCTCAGCACCTCCAATGTCCGGGAACTCATCACCACCCATCTCCTCATCAACATCCTCATCAACATCAGTAGGTACCTCATCGGGAGTGTAGGGTGGAGCTCGTGGGCCGTTGGCATGCATCAGAACAAATGTAGCCTTCCAGTTCTGCCGGTTCCTAATGGAGTAATAAGCACTCCATAGAATGCATCATCCACCTTTGTCCTCCCAAGGCATGGAAACAAAAGGTGGACCTTGGTGGCGGGGAATCAAGAGCCACCCTTGAAGCCCTAAAGGCCTCGCAGCAGCTACCATCTCACAAGCAGAATAATCAACTCCAAACTTCTTTGCTATGTAAGTCACTATCCCTCCATAACCAATATTTCCCGCCGCTTTGTTCTTGATCTTGCTAAGAGTAGAAGCAAGCATAGTGGCCCAATCTGGAGTGACACCGGCAGCCATACAATAAAGGATAAAAAGCTCATCAGCCTTGAGCTTCTGGGGAGTCTCGGTCCTAGGGAAAAGGCACTCAAAGAGGATCCTATGGGTGATTTTAAAGGAGAGGTTATAGATGAGTGTAAGAGCCTAGTTGCTGAGTTGCTGAGAAGAGTGTTGAGGACTAGCTTTGTGCCTGAACCGCCCCTGCGTGACCTAGAGTCCGTCCCTGCGGTTTGCCTGGCCGGCACCTGCGCCTCACAGGGTCTGCCCTTGCGGCTCTGTGTGGCGGCATCCGTCTTCGTTGACCCTTTGACTCATGCGTTACCCTTTTCCTCCCTTTATAAGCTTCTTCTCTCTCCTTTTGATGAGGGTTCTTCATTTGCAGCTCCATCTCTCTCCCTACGTTCATCTTCTCCTCTCTTCTTCATTTGGATCTTTTCTTGATCTTCCTTGAGGTTTTGTTGAGTTTATGAGAGTCTTGGATGGCTTTGTTGTTGTTTGTTGATGGTAGATGTTGTTGTGCCTTGTTGAGCCAGCTTGGAGGTCTTGGTGAGAGTTCTGCTTCGGCATACGTTCAGCTTGGTAAGCTTTCATGGCTTCTTCCCTTCTTTTCTTCATTCTTTCATCTTCTCTCCTCTTCTATTCTTCGAGTTTAGATTTCCTTAGGTTTGGATCTTGTTCCAGCCATGATTGGCATATGTTGATGTATATATATATGTATGTTTATGTATGTATGTTTATTAGATGAAGAAGGAGTGAAGGAATCGAAGGAAGGAGTGAAGAAGGGGCTGACTTGGTGTCCACAGTTGTCCAGCCGCCCCTGTGCCACTTGCACCTGCCCCTGTACCGGCCAGAGTCCGCCCCAACGCCACCTACACCCGCCCCTACGGCCACCTACAGTCCAGCCTTGTGTTAACCTTGCTTTGTAGGTGTGTGTTGTTTCTAGGCTTGCTTTAGGATGCTTTTTTTCCTTCCCTTCCTAGTGTGAGTGTATAGGTTCATGCTAGATGTGTGAGGAGGTGTTTTGATGAGGTTATGCTCGGTATATGCCATGTATGGCCTTTGAGGTTTATTAGGTTGTGAGGTTAGGTTGAGGATGATCCTATGCCTTGGGTCTAGGTGTGACCCCTTTGATTGATAGGAGATTGATATATCTCTATGCCTTGTTGTTAGGTAGTGTCCCTCTCTAGAATGGAGGTTGATTGTGGTGGAGTTGTCTACGTGGTTGAGGTAAGTCCGTAGGACTTACTTAGCCACCATCCTTATATTGGGTGTTTGTATGAGTGGTGTGTGCGTTATATGTTTTTCTATGATAGCATGAGATGTCGTTATTACCAACCTATGTTTTATTGATTGCCCCGTATGCGTGGTTGTGATAACCTTTCCCTTTCATCCCGCCGTGGAGTTTGGGAGGTTCTCTAATGTCAGGCCAGACTGACTTTATAGGAAGGGCGCAATCCACTCCCATAGGGTACACAGATTGTGTGACCGATACTAGTACAGCTGGCTATCAGGCTCAGAGGCGAGGATGTATCGGTCCTTGTGTCAAATACTTTTATCTATCTATATATACACGATTTGAGTGAATGATTATTATATAAAGATTATAAATGGGTAAATGTGTGATAGCATGCTGATGTGTTTATCTTTCCATGATTGTGTTTGTGCTTATGCATTAACTCATATATATATGGTTAGCTAATGGTTTATTACCATGTTGTGGATGCTCTACAGGATAGGCGTCTTGTTGAGTGATTTAGCAGGGTGGCAGGCCAAGGACCTCTCATACAAAGGATGGTTGTGGTCTTTTGGGGTTGTTATGTTTCCCTCCTGCGTGAGGATGATCTTTTGTTACCTTCTGTGTGAGGATGTTGTTGTTTATACTCGGCTATGATGTTATTCACCTTTAGGTTGTACAGTTTATACAGTTTTATGCATTTGTTTTATATCTGCTAGTGCCATGTTGTAAGGTCCACTTAACTTGTTGTCAAGCTAGGGTCAAGATCCACTGTGAGATCCTAGCCCAATGTGGCACTCCGATTCCCGTAGATTCGGGTATTACAATGAGCTTAGCTTTCGAGTCGGCTGGTTGCCAACGATCCTCATATCCTACAACCATAACAATATCCTCCCAAAACTCTCTAGCTCTAGAACTCTTGGGGAATGTCTCATTATATGTGTCAACAAAGACAAACAATGCTCCAAACTGAGCTATAGACATATGGTAGGTGTGGTCCCTCAACCGGAAGGAGATTGTTCGGTTAACAGCGCTATGATAAAAGAGGTAATGAACTCTCTTGTGATTTCCTCATAAGCACCCTCTCGAATGCTAGCAAACGTAGCCATCCCAACCCTATCAAGCATCCATCTCAGATCATTCACAACATGCAATTCCTCAAATTCTTCAAACACAATGTACCTAAGAGCAATTACTTTGCGCTTGTGAATCTTTTCAAAGGCTCCCAAATAGTTCTCATGGATGGTAGGGATCATAGGGGCAGGTGGGACAATGGGAGGGGTTTGGGAAGAGGAGCATGTGTTCGCCACTTAGCGTGCGTCCAAATAAGCTTTAAATTTATAAAACTAGAATCAAGCAAGCGAACCCGCAGTGTACGGATCGATATAGTTAAGCAAGAATTCCAGAGTATCGAACACAGGGATTTGGGGGGTTAAATCCAATTATAGAATTGTCAAGCAAGTAAATGTAAGAGCTTTTGTAAATATTGGGAAAACAACAATCCTAAAGATCCAGGAATCCAGTTATGGCAATCGATTCAAGATATACTAAAGATATAAGGACAGAGTTGAGGTTTGCAAAGGTATACGAATGTAAGGCAATGTATGGTGAAGTTCCAAAACCTTATATGACTTATCTAAAGGCACTCTCTATAAAGGTTGTTGAGGCTTCAGTATAGAAAGGATCTAAAGACAAGAATTAATATCAAATACCCAAACTTGTAATCCAAGGATCAAGACTAACTAAACGATTAAGGTTGTGACACTCGGAATCAAGGTAGAGGTTGTTGAGGCTTCACTACCACCTAGAAAAGGCAAGCCAAGACTAAGTTAAAGCAAATCTTTAACTTTGGATTAAAGTAAAAGCAAGGTTCGTAAACTAAGGGAAATTACGGGTGGATCTTGAGATTCCACGGCCGTGGAACTCAAGAACACACCGTGATTTTGGCTCGTCGGCGATTCTCCCTAACTCTCAGGGTCCAATCTGTTTACGATCGATCTATCATCATCTAAGCCACAACTATCAACCCTTCACCTTAGAATTGCTAAAGGGTTTTAGCCAACAACAGTCATTATTATATCAAATTCAAGATTTAGAAGAATGAAAGACGAAAACCTTCGAAAACCTTTAATAAATCTCAAATCAATCTCAAATCCACAAACAAAAGTAATGATATATAGTAGATTCGGAATAACACAAACCAATCACAATCCTTGACAAGAACGAAGAACGGGATGTCAATCCGTTTTCTAATCAAACCTAAAGACAAAAGACGTAATCTCCGTACGTCCAATGAAACCCTCAATGCGCGGAAGCAAATCTCCAAGCGATGATGCTCTAAGCGCGATCTAAGCAGAGGCGTCAGCGAATGTCTAAGCAGAGCTGACGGAATCTCTCTTCTTCCGTCCTTTTATAGGGCAAGATAGAATAAGTGTCCAGCCCATTGTGTAAAAGATCGTGGCTTTAATTTGTGCGTTAAAAGATCGCCTAAATCACGGTCATAGAGGATTCCACGCCCGTGGTTTAGAGCGTGGAATTTTTTATTACGGTGCTTCACAACTTCCACGGCCGTGTAACTCACTGGAATGCTCCACGCTTGTGTTTCCAAAGTTCCACGGCCGTGGTTTAGAGCGTGGACTTTATTACGGCCGTATTTTAGAGCATGGAACATAGATTGCTCGTAAATCTCCTTTGTTTTGTGTCATTCTTCATCCTAGCATCTTCCTTAGCTCCTTTGTGGTGTCCTCAATCCTTGGATATGCTCAATCCATCTCCATTCTCTCTTAATCCGTTCGGTTTTAGCTCTTATTTGCCTACAATCAACACAAAGCTTATGTAGACCTCTATATCGACAATATAGATAAACTAGCTCACAATTGCTTCAATGCTTTATCAATGAACACCAATATGGATGAAATACATCTAGAAAACGTGCCTAAAATATCACAATATTTCATGATAACAAATAACCCCATACTTGCCACTTGCTTGTCCCCAAGCAAGGTTTTTCAAAAGCTTTAAAACTCAAGTTAGGATGAAATATGGATATACTCTCAAAACAAAACTTCTTTTAGATGAATGTGCTTCCTAGTCAATAGATCATTCTCAAACCTTGCTTCATTCGTTCATAAGACTCTCATATACATAATCAAAGAGTAAAGAGTAAAGAAAACTCATGAATTGATCAAACTTCCATGTAAACATCATAACCTTCAAACATTATAAAAATCAATCATAAGAAACTTCAATTTAGGTCACCAAGTCATATATCATTCTCTTGATCTTAAGGACTTTCAAACAATGTCTAGAATGCGGAAAAGGGAAGGAAAACTTTAAGGAATGTGGTGCATGAATCCGGGAAAGCGGATGACTAACTCTTTTCTTTTTCTCTTGCGGTTTCCGCTACACTTTCAACTTAGAGCTTCGCTCTCTTCCTTTCAATTCATTTTTCGACTTTACTTTTGGAGTTATGGATAGAGGTGCACAAAAACCGAAGCCTAGGAGATTGCCGTTTCTCAATTTTGTGAGATGCCTCAAACCCTTGGTGCACATACCATAATCCGCTAGGAATATCGCTCAATCCGACTTTGGCAAGACACAAACACCCGGCTATGTGAATGGTGCCGAGTTACTCATCGTCATGATTGACTTCCCCAAACCTATAATTTCTTTCTATTCTTTTGAATGCAAATAATTGCTTTCATGGCCCTCCCACATCAAACATGCCAAATATCAACTCCTCCAAATTCCCGGATAGGTAAAGGAGGCCATTATTTCATTGAGGGGCTAAATGATCAAAGAAAGAAGAAAGAAAATCGAATTGCCTTAATCATCTCAAAAAGAAGTATAAGAACTTATCATGTGATTTCAACCTTGATTTCTCAATATGATTTAAGTAACATTCTTCCCATTATGAAATTTGCAAAAGAGGAATAATCAACTCATTCAATTTCTTTTCAATTCACTATTTGTTTAAGCATGCGATTGTCATCAAAACTCAATTCACAAGTAGTGATTATCATAGAAGTCATCTCTATCCTTAGAAGCACAAAATTTTCAAAATTTTTCAATTTTTATGGGCTTTTCAGAAGCTTTTTCATGCAATGCAATAATAAAACGTGTAACAATAGAATGAAACATGCACGGTGTTCTCGATAAAAGCATACAAAGTGAGTAAGAGTTATTACAAACGATTAGTCACACCCCACCCCATACTTGGAACAAACATTGTCCCTAATGTTTAAAAAGAAAATAAAGAAAAGAAAGAAAGAAAAAGAACTCACAAGACGGTGGTGGAGCGACTAAAGCAGTGGATCATCAATGGTCATCACTGAGGTGGTGGTGGAGGTGGAAACGGGAAGAAGCCGGGATCATAGTTCCGCCCAAACTGCTGACGGTATATGTCTCTCATCATGCGGTCATGATCGGCGGCTCGTGCATCCCTAGGATCAGCTCGAATCTCCAAAGCTCCGACCCTATCGGAAAGGTCGGTAGCCCACTCTAGCAACTGCTCATACCAACCAGGAGGCTGGCTGTACCATGCCGGTGCGTCAGAAAGTGCTGGTGTAGGTGGCGGCTGTGCATGCCAAGGTGGTGGAGCTCCCATCCAGTCCGGCTGTGTACTATACCAAGTAGGAGGATCCGCCATCCACGTTGGTCTCTCGCTCACGCTGGTGCGGCGAGAGGAAGAACCAGAAGCTCTAGCGGGGCGGGGAGAGTGTCTAGGAAAGTCAGGAACTGCATCCAGCTGATCCGAAAAGGTGCCAAAGTCATGATCATGTCCTCCTCCCTCAAACTCATCATCCCCTCTCATCTCCTCCTCCTCTACAACTAGTGGTGGTGGAATATAGGGAGGGGCTACTAGTTTGTTCGCATGCATGGCAGCAAACGTCTCCTTCCAGTTATGGCGTCCAACCATAATGGAATACTCAGGGAGCCACTCAATCCCTCTACCGGTCCTACTCTCCCAAGGCATGGCAGTGAACGGTGGACCTCTATGTGTAGGGAAGATGATGCCTCTAGTCATGAGGCTCTGAAGTCCTAGGGGTCTAGCTGCAATGCGGGTGCAAGCGAAGAAGTCTACCCCTAACTGCCTAGCAAGGTGGTTGAGCATCCCACCGTATCCAATGTTGCCAGCCCTCTTATTCTTTAGCTTGCTCATAGTGGCAGCTAAGAGGGTGGCACAGTCAGCCGGCCTACCATACAACATACTGTAAAGCAAGAATAATTCGTCTGTCTTGATCTTCTGAGGTGTCTCCGTCCTAGGGAAGAGACACTCAGAAAGCACTCTATGGGCAATCTTCAAGGCTAGGTGATAGATCAACCTAGCCTTGGTATCAGCAGGTTGCCAGCGGTCCTCGCTGGCGTATATCATAGCTATCTCCTCCCAGAAATCCTTGGCGTACACGCCACTAGGAAATCGACCATTAAAGGTCTCTTGGAACCCAAAGAAGGCTCCAAACTCTCTAATAGAGAAATCATAGTTTCTCTCCCTCAGCCGGAAAGAAATTGTCCTGTCAACATGAATGTGCTCAAATGAGACTACAAACTCCCTAGTAATCTCCTCATAAGCATCTTCCCGAATAACGGAAAAAATGACTAAGCCGGCTCTATCCAATAGCCAAGTGAGATCCCCTATCACATGCAAGGGCTCTAGCTCCTCAAGTAGTAGATACCTAGGTCCTATGACCGCTCTCTTATGGATCCTCTCTAAAGCATCGAGGTGATCCTCGTGGATAGTAGGGATCCTAGGGGGAGGTGGTGATGGTGATGAAGGGGGTGATGGAGGCTCAGATGGTGGTGCTCTAGAAGAGGAAGAGGTGTTGCCTTTCCTTTTCTTATTCTTATTTCTATCAGACATTCTCCTTACAAAATCCATTTTCTGTCAAAAACCACGGTTTGTTCTTCAGATTCCACGACCGTGGAATGCCCAGAAACTGTGGTTTTTCTCGCAAATTCGCAAAACTCAGCAAAATCACACCAAACTCAACAATAAGCAGCCCTAGACTGGTTTCCGTCCAATTCCAATCAGTTCTCCTAAAAATTCTAGCAAAAACGAAGCCGAATCGACAAAGAGAAAGAAGAGGTGAAAAACCTAGGTTTTCGGATTTTGGAATCCGAATTCTGTCTTCTCCGGTGAATTGCCGCTCGAATCGTTGCTTGGATCTTGTAGGTGACGGGAATTGCTTCAGCTTTGGCCAAAGAATCGTTAAAAACGATTAACGAACGAGAAATTGGGATAGGGGGAAGGTAATCGGCGATTTGGGCGTGGAATTGGGATTGTTTTGTGGTGTTTGTGAAGAAACGTGGTTTTTATAGTGGCCGTAAAAATTTTTGAAAATCACGGTCTATCGGGGGTTTCCACGGCCGTGGAAATGTACGGAACTGTGGTTTTGGTGATTTTTCTCAGGCTTTTGAAAACTACGGTCACTGTAGCTGTCACGGCCGTGGTTTTGGCCGTGGAACTCTCTGTAATGTGTCAAAGTCCAAGTTTCGTCAATTTTCTTCAAACTTTTCCTTCCCCTTTTCTTTTCCACTGATCCTACATCCAAAAACACGAACATACCGGAAGGTATCGAAGGCAAAACAAAACAAAACAAAATGTCTATACTATTCTAAACTATGAATCAAAAACAAAAACGTAAGTGCAATACCTTGGGTTGCCTCCCAAGAAGCGCTTTGTTTAAGGTCCGTAACTAGACCAAATTCGCACTTATTCGAGTGCGGTGGGCGCGAACTCTTCAGCTTGGAGTTCCGGTGTATACTTCTTGAGTCATTGACCGTTCACCTTAAAGCTTCCGCCCTTTTCACCCCATACTTCAACTTCACCATGGGGAAAAACACGTTTGATTAGAAAAGGTCCAGTCCAACGAGATTTAAGCTTACCTGGAAAGAGACAAAGCCTTGAATTGAAGAGGAGAACTTGATCTCCTTCTTTGAGGTCCTTTGGGATGATATGCTTATCATGCCAACGCTTCGCTCTTTCTTTATAGATCTTGGCGTTTTCGTAGGTGTTCAAGCGAAGTTCTTCAAGCTCATTTAGGTCCAAGAGACGCTTCTCTCCCGCTTCCTTCATGCTGAAGTTCAACCACTTTATTGCCCAATACGCCTTATGCTCCAACTCTACCGGTAAGTGACACGACTTCCCATACACAAGGTTGTATGGTGTTGTTCCAATGGGAGTCTTATATGCAGTCCGGTACGCCCATAATGCATCATCTAGATTCAAGGACCAATCCTTTCTTGTCCTTGAAACCGTCTTCTCTAAAATTCCCTTAATCTCCCGGTTTGAGATCTCCACTTGTCCACTAGTTTGTGGATGATAAGGGGTGGCGATCTTGTGAGTCACCCCATACTTAGCTAGAAGAGCTTCAAAGCGTCGGTCAATGAAGTGAGAACCTCCATCACTAATGATAGTCCGTGGTGTCCCAAATCGTGGGAAGATGGTCTTGTTAAAGAACTTGACCACTACCATGGCATCATTGGTGGGAGAGGCAATTGCTTCCACCCATCTTGAAACATAATCCACCGCTAAAAGTATGTATTGGTTTCCACAAGATGATGGGAAAGGTCCCATGAAGTCTACTCCCCAAACGTCAAAGATCTCCACCTCTTGGATGTTGTTGAGAGGCATCTCATTCCTCCTAGATATATTCCCTGTTCTTTGACAAGCATTGCAGCATGAAACAAAGGTTTGTACATCTTTAAATAGAGTAGGCCAAAAGAATCCAAGATTGCAATACCTTAGCGCTGGTCTTATTCGAACTTGCGTGTCCTCCACAAGGTAGTGAATGACAATGACGGATGACACTTTGCATCTCATCTTCCGGCACACATCGCCGAATAATGCCGTCCGGACCTCTCTTAAAGAGGAGAGGTTCATTCCCAAAGTATTCCCGAACATCCTTAAAGAACTTCTTTCTTAGTGCGTAGGATAATCCGGGCGGTAACTCCTGACAAACCAAATAGTTAACAAAATCAGCAAACCATGGTTCGTTACCTTTGGTGATAACGTCGATGCACTCTGATAACGTGATTTATGACGTTAGTATAGGCATACATTTAGATAGTTTTTCCCGTTATTCATGCACGGTTTGGCACTAGTTCACGGCGTTTACACTCATTTCGTGCATATTTCTAGAAAAGACGTCTACACGAACTTTTGTCGGTTTTGTAGGTATTTCGGGGATCTTTTGGGCATTAATCGATACATTCAAGGGTCAAGCCTCATGGTGGTACATATCCAAGGCCTTGAAGGAACATAATTGGAGCAATGAAGGACACAAGGACCCTTGTTGGTGCAAGCAATGGAGCAACTCATGGCTAGATGATCATAACAAGTTTCTGTTGAAGAAAATCGACCTATCACTCAGGAAAATCGGCCGATTTATTTGACTAGGTCGATTTTTGGCCTTTGACAGCTTAAGCCACGTGTCCCACGATCTCTTTGTCCGGCCTTGCTCTTGGTGGAGAATATAAGTGGGCCTGCAAGTTGTTGTTGGGGGAGGGATTCATTCTCTCCCTCTCCCACATCCTCTAGCATCTTCCCAAAGACTCTTCCAATTGGGAGCTCTCTTCAACACACCCTTGTGGGTGTTCTTGAGGGAGATTAGTGTAGATTTCAATTTCGTAGTGAGATTTGAGTGATTTTTGTGAAGAAGCTTGTTGAAGGTTGTAAGATCTGACTTGGAGCTAGATTTGGTGTGTTAAAAGATTTGTTTTGAACTCAAATCCAGCTAAGTTTCATTGCTTTCATCTCCTTACTTCATCTTCTTGCTATGGATTCCATGTATGCTTGTATGATGATTTTAGATCTTGAAATGCATGTTATTGGCTAGTTTATTGTGATTCTGGAGTGATGGATTGATGTTTAAGGCTTGGGTGATGATAGAATGGACTTATATGTTAGTTTAGGATGATTTGTATGCACGAAACCTAACCCAGGAAGAAAAATCGGCCTGTTCTTCAGGCAAATCGGCCGATTTTTGCTATGATCCACCCGATTTTTCCTTCTGTTGCTCTTTAATTGATGAATCTGTATGTTAGGATGTTAGATTGTTGAAATCCTAGTGTTTGTTGAGCATAATATAGCTTAGGGTGACCTAATGCTAGAAAACTAAGTGAGGAAAGAGACCTACCCGGTGATTTCCGATCTTAGATACCAAAGATGATGAACTCTAGGTAGTAGTGAGCCTCATAAGCCGCTATTGGACTGAGTGTGCTAGGATTGTTGCTTGAGACTTAACTTTTCCGAGACTTACCCGGTAAGGAGAGGTTTGCCCCTTAAGTAGTGTCCGGTTTGTGTAGAATTCCCAACTTTACCTCCTTGAGACTTACCCGGTAATAGGAGTTTGGTGCGGGATTAGCGAAGCATGAGACCTACCCGGTAATTGCTTCCATTAGAGAAACACCCTTTCCCAACACCGCAGCCTTGTCCTTAGAATCTTTAGAACCTTGAGTCCAATGCCATAACCGGAAATCTTGACCTCTAGAATCCACTCTTCTCTCTTTTATCACATATTTTGTGCTTGTGTTACTTGTTTGCTTTGCTAGCTTGAGTTGTTAGTTTGATTTATTATCTTGCTTGATTTGTGATCTTTGCTTGATCACCACAAAAACCAACCAAAAATATCAAGATTTCATTTCTTTATTTCTTTCTCTTTTCTTAGTTTAGATTCGCACTATCTTTGATCATTGAATGACTTGATTTCGTCTCAGTCCTTGTGTTCGACCTCGGAATACTTTCCTTCCTACATAACGATCCGTACACTGCGGGTTTCGCTAGGTACTTTAGGAGATTAGATCGAGTTTATAAATGTAAAGCTTTTTGTGCTACACAATCTTAGCGTAACACACTCCTCTATGATATGTAAATGCTCGTCCGAAAAGGAGTCATCTATAGGTAGGTGGTCGTCCTCTAGATGTGTTAGACGACTCAAATGGTCCGCAACAGAATTTTCCGAACCCTTCTTGTCGCGGATCTCTAGATCGAATTCTTGTAGGAGGAGAATCCATCTAATTAGCCTTGGCTTCGCATCCTTCTTTGCAAGGAGATACCGGATCGCAGCATGATCCGTGTATACAATCACCTTTGCACCTACAAGATAAGAAGCGAAATTTGTCAATTGCATATACAATAGCTAAGAATTCCTTTTTGGTAGTGGCGTAGTTGAGCTGCACTTCATCTAGCGTCTTGCTAGCGTAGTAGATAGCGTGGGTTCGTCCTTCCTTTCTTTGCCCAAGAACAGCTCCTATAGCTACGTCACTTGCGTCACACATAACCTCAAAGGGAAGATTTCAATCCGGAGGTTGGATAATCGGGGCTGAGATTAGAGCTTCCCGAATCATATTAAACGCATCTAAGCATTCCTGCAAAAAATCAAAAATTGCATCCTTCGTCAATAGATTAGTAAGTGGCTTTGATATCTTAGAGAAATCCTTTATGAAACGTCTATAAAATCCAGCATGTCCTAGAAAATTTCTTATCCCTTTCACCGAAGTTGGGGGAGGAAGCTTTTCTATTGTCTCTATCTTAGCTTTATCCACCTAAATTCCTCTACTAGAGATTAAGTGTCCTAATACAATGCCCTCTTTCACCATAAATTGACACTTCTCCCAATTAAGAACTAGGTTAGTGTCTTCACACCTTTGTAATACAAGAGCAAGGTTAGAAAGACAATTGTCAAAAGAGGAACCATAAACGGAGAAGTCATCCATAAAAACCTCCATGATTTCCTCTATATATTCCGAGAAGATGGCCATCATGCACCTTTGAAAGGTGGCTGGGGCGTTGCAAAGCCCGGACGGCATCCTCCTATAAGCGAACGTACCCCACGGGCACGTGAACGTGGTCTTCTCTTGATCATCCGGGTGTATCGGAATCTGAAAGAAACCACTATAACCGTCAAGATAGCAAAAGTGTGAATGTTGTGCTAACCTTTCAAGCATTTGATCGATAAAGGGTAGTGGGAAGTGATCCTTCCTCGTCGCGTTGTTTAGCTTGCGGTAGTCTATACACATCCGCCATCCTGTTACGGTTCGTGTAGGAATGAGTTCATTATTTTTGTTGGTGATGACCGTCATTACTCCCTTCTTCGGAACCACTTGTACGGGACTCACCCACTTGCTATCAGAGATAGGATAGATGATACCTGCATCAAGTAGTTTAAGAATTTCCTTCTTGACAACCTCCTTCATGGTCGGATTTAACCGCCTTTGAGGTTGTCGCGAAGTTCTAAAGTCCTCTTCCATTAAGATCTTATGCATGCATAGGGAAGGTTTGATTCCTACTAAATCCTCTATAGTATATCCTAAGGCTTTCCTATGTTTCTTAAGGACAACCATAAGCTTACTATGTTCATCTATGCTTAAATCGGAACTAACAATTACCGGAAAGGTAGAATTAGGTCCAAGAAATGCGTACCTTAGATGTGTAGGAAGTGGTTTTAATTCCATCACTATAGGAGTCTCCAATGGCTCTTGAGGAATATCCGATGGTACCTTAGAAGTGTCTAAGGAATTAGAAGGTGTTGGAGAAGAATCAAGAGAAGTTGTGGAAGAAACACAATTTCCTTCGGATTCACCCAAAATTACGGCACCCCTGCCTTCTCCACGGCCGTGATTTTGGGCGTGGAAAGTAAATACGGTGCCTCTGTTTCCTCCACGGCCGTGTAACTTACTGGAATGCTCCACGTTTGTGTTGGTGAATTCCACGGCCGTGGAATAGGCTGTCTGACCGTGCATCCGTACGTTTTCTGCCTCATCGTGGAGTTTCTCGAACTCTTCTTCATACACTTCTTTTTGTGTCTCTAAGGCCTCAATTGCCTCATTGCACTCCTCTTCTTCCCCTATATCCATAATGCTCATAGAAAGAACTTTTTGCAAGGGATCTTTGAAGAGAATAGAACTTACCTTCTCTCTAGATAGCTCTTCGTCATGGATATTGAATATATCCTTATCGAAGGCTGGTTCCTTCACCAAAGTGGAAAGAACGAACTCTACCTTTTCTTCTCCTATGTCAAAGGCGAGTCTAGCATTCTTGCAATCGACTATACAGCCGGATGTTGCAAGAAACGGTCTTCCGAGAATGATCGGGACCGGACTATCTGCAGGAATGTCAAGCACAACAAAGTCTATAGGAACATAGAACTTACCTAGCTTGACCGGGACGTCTTCAACTATACCGACGGGGCGAGTTATGGATCGATCCGCCATGTACAACGTCATCTTTACCGGTTTAGGATCGCCTAAACCGATCTTCCTGCATAAGGCAAGCGGAATGATGCTCACGCTTGCTCCCAAATCACATAATGCATCATATGTGACATCTCCCACTCCTATGGGAATACAAAATGACCCCGGATCCTTTAGCTTTGGGGGCATCTTCTCTTTCATGGTTTTGATGAGATCCGATGAATCCGAACTCATCTTAACCTCTCCAAAATCCTCTAGCTTTCGTTTGTTAGAGAGGATCTCCTTTAGGAACTTTCCATAAGCTGGCATCCCTACAATTGCATCAATGAAAGGTATATTAATATGCAGTTTGCTCATGAGTTCTATAAACTTACCGAATTGTTTGTCTAGACGCGCTCTTGCTCTAGATTGCGGGAATGGTAGGGGAGGTTTGTAAGCTGGAGGAGGAACGTAGACATCTTCCTTCTCCTTCCCCTTTTCTTTCTCTTTCTCAACGGGGACTTCGACAAATTTAGGCTGCGGGTCGGTAGTTGTTACTCCGCTCCTAGTTGTGATTGTCATCACCCTTCCTTTTGGGTTGTCCTCCGTCTTTCCTGGAAGTTTCCCTTGATTCCTAGGAACTTCCTCCGCATGGCTAAACATTTGGTTTTCTATAACCTTTTGGGCTTTATCAACCTTAGTTATGTGATCATCAACCTTGATGATGCGAGTCTCCAACCCTTGAAGCTTGCCCAAAATTGTTTCCAACATGGGATCGGGCTTCTCTTTCCCCGAAGTACTTCCACCATTAGATGTTTGCCCCTGGCTTTTCAAAGGAGTGGAAGAAGAGGAAGGTGGAGTTAGTGAATTTCCTGAATTGGAATAAGAATTACAGGAATTTTGTTGGTTGGGACGCCAATTGTTGTAGTTTGAACCCCTATTGTTGTTCCAATTGTTGTTCCGGTTGTTGTTGTTGTTGTTCCGGTTGTTGCGGTTTGTATTCTCATTCCCATTGTGGTTATTGTTGTTGCCCAAATAACCTACATCTTGTTCCTTTTGCTTCGGAAAGTTGGTTTTGATGGCTTCCTTCAACTCTTTAATCTCCGTGTTGAGAGAAAAGATTTGAGTTTGAGCCGCTTGTGATAGTCTTGCTCCTTGCTCCACATGATTCGCCTCCACTTTCCGATGAGAATACTTCTCAATGACTCGCGCTTGCTTCTCAATGAAGTCCCAAGTGTCATCTTCCCTCATGTCCATGAATGTACCACATGAAAGGGATTGGAGCTTGAATTGTGTCTCCACATCCAGCCCCTTATAGTATATCTCCAATAGCGCCAATTTGGATATGCCATGATGTGGGCAATCCAATAGCAAATCCTGAAATCTTTCCCAAGATTGAAACAAACTTTCGTTAGATCTCATAGAAAATGCATTAATCTTACCTCTCAAATCCGCCGTTTTGGATGGCGGAAAGAACTTAGTGAGGAATTCCGAAGAAAGATCCTCCCACGTTTCAAGTTTCCCACTTGGAAGAGCTTGATACCAAGACAATGCTTTCCCTTTCAAGGAGAAAAAGAAAGGCTTGAGTTTATAGCTGTTGGTAGTTGCATTCTTCGGCTTCATTGTCTCCATCATGATCTCAAAATTTTGTAGATGTTGATGTGGAGATTCAGCGTTTGTTCCCCCAAATTGATTTTGGCGGACAATGGTAATAACTTGAGGGTTGAAGCTAAACCCTTGTGCATCATTAGCATCAAAGTTCACACCCAAACGGTGTGGTTGCTGCGTTGGATCCATCCTTTGGCCAAGAGTTCTTGGCTCCTCATCCACACGTTCGACCCTCGCACCTCTAGCTGGGACACGGCGATTGGCAGCTGACCGTGGAAAGAACGGGTTCACATTGATCGTTGGATCAATTTCCTCTAGTGGTGGCATGGAAGAGTCGCTATCCTCATTGGATGATTTGGCTCTAACCGATCTTGATGGCCTCCTTCTTCTCTTTGTCTTCTTGAGGTTGTTTATTTCCAGCCTCATTTGAAACATCATGTCCGATAGATCATCAACCTTCGTTTGATGACGATCCATTTCTTCCCTGCGAGTTTTCTCACTCCATTGGAGTTGAGCTTCTTTTTCCGCCAACTCCGTTTGGTAATCACGTTCTCTTTCTTCAGCCATTTTTGTTTCCTTGAGCTTTCTCCTCAAATTCCTCTCAAGCTCTTGATCAAGAGGTAAGAGGTCTCGTTGTTCCTAGACCTGCGCATACACTCGAAGAGATATCAAATAACAAGGGAAAAGCTCCCAAGCTTGACAACCGATAACCGAATTCGGCCTAGACCAAATCCCCGGCAACGGCGCCAAAAACTTGTTCGCCACTTAGCGTGCGTGCAAATAAGCTTTAAATTTATAAAACTAGAATCAATCAAGAGGACCCGCAGTGTACGGATCGATATAGTTAAGCAAGAATTCCAGAGTATCGAACACAGGGATTTGGGGGGTTAGATCCAATTATAGAATTGTCAAGCAAGTAAATGTAAGAGCTTTTGTAAATATTGGGAAAACAACAATCCTAAAGATCCAGGAATTCAGATGTGGCAATCGATTCAAGATATACTAAAGATATAAGGACAGAGTTGAGGTTTGCAAAGGTATACGAATGTAAGGCAATGTACGGTGAAGTTCCAAAACCTTATATGACTTATCTAAATGCACTCTCTATAAAGGTTGTTGAGGCTTCAGTATAGAAAGGATCTAAAGACAAGAATTAATATCAAATACCCAAACTTGTAATCCAAGGATCAAGACTAACTAAACGATTAAGGTTTTGACACTCGGAATCGAGGTAGAGGTTGTTGAGGCTTCACTACCACCTAGAAAAGGCAAGCCAAGACTAAGTTAAAGCAAATCTTTAACTTTGGATTAAAGTAAAAGCAAGGTTCGTAAACTAAGGGAAATTACGGGTGGATCTTGAGATTCCACGGCCGTGGAACTCAAGAACACACCGTGATTTTGGCTCGTCGGCGATTCTCTCTAACTCTCAAGGTCCAATCTTTTTACGATCGATCTATCATCATCTAAGCCACAACTATCAACCCTTCACCTTAGAATTGCTAAAGGGTTTTAGCCAACAACAGTCATTATGATATCAAATTCAAGATTTAGAAGAATGAAAGATGAAAACCTTCGAAAACCTTTAATAAATCTCAAATCAATCTCAAATCCACAAATAAAAGTAATGATATATAGTAGATTCAGAATAACACAAACCAATTACAATCCTTGATAAGAACGAAGAACGGGATGTCAATCCGTTTTCTAATCAAACCTAAGGACAAAACACGTAATCTCCGTACGTCCAATGAAACCCTCAATGCGCGGAAGCAAATCTCCAAGCTATGATGCTCTAAGCGCGATCTAAGCGGAGGCATCAGCGAAGGTCTAAGTAGAGCTGACGGAATCTCTTCTTCCGTCCTTTTATAGGGCAAGATAGAATAAGTGTCCAGCCCATTGTATAAAAGATCGTGGCTTTAATTTGTACGTTAAAAGATCGCCTAAATCACGGTCATAGAGGGTTCCACGCCCATGGTTTAGAGCGTGGAATTTGATTACGGTGCTTCACAACTTCCACGGCCGTGTAACTCACTGGAATGCTCCACGCTTGTGTTGCCAAAGTTCCACGGCCGTGGTTTAGAGCGTGGACTTCATTACGGCCGTATTTTAGAGCGTGGAACATAGATTGCTCGTAAATATCCTTTGTTTTGTGTCATTCTTCATCCTAGCATCTTCCTTAGCTCCTTTGTGGTGTCCTCAATCCTTGGATATGCTCAATTCATCTCCATTCTCTCTTAATCTGTTCGTTTTTAGCTCTTATTTGCCTACAATCAACACAAAGCTTATGTAGACCTCTATATCGACAATATAGAAAAACTAGCTCACAATTGCTTCAATGCTTTATCAATGAACACCAATATGGATAAAATACATCTAGAAAACGTGCCTAAAATATCACAATATTTCATGCTAACAGCATGCGCCTTTTTGTTTCTTATTTTTGTTTGATTTGCGAGTTCCAAACATTTTCAGAGAAAACCACGGCCTGTTCTTGAGGTTCCACACCCGTGGTTTTGTACGGAAGCCCGTGGAAATGCTGATTTCCCTCAAAAACTCAGAATCACCACAACAAACTCAACAACAACAGTCCTAAACTATTTCTAGGTTCAAGTCCGTTCAGTTCTCCTAAAAATCTTTAAAGGAAACTAAGGAAATCAACCAAGGAAAGAGTTGAGAGAAAACCTAGGATTTGGATTTGAAGAAATCAAAATTTCCGCCCCATCGCTGAATTTTTGTGTTGTTTGTTGCCACAACCTGCAATAGAATCAAATTTTCTTCAATTTGGGGCGAAGAATCATGCAAAACGATCACCGAATGAAAGAATGCGGGATGAGGGGATTTGGGCGTGGTATTGGGCGTGGAAGAGGGTGTGGAGTTGTGAGAGTTCTGAAGAAGAACAACTTATATAACCCTGTAAAATCTTCAAAAACCACGGCATGTCGGGCAGTTCCACGGCCGTGAAAGTAACAGTAGGGCCGTGGTTTTGCGTACTTTTATTTGGATGCTCTCGACATGGTTTTCCACGGCTAAAATTCAATAAACCACGGGCGTGGTTTTGCCTTTTAACCCATGCAAAGCTTTGTTTCTGCCAAAGATCCAAAATTCGTTGTTCCTTTGGCTTTCTTCAGATCTTTTGATCATTTCTCAACCCTGACATCGAAAAACACAAAAACATACCGGAAGACATCGACAAAAAACAAACAAAAACGACCTAAACTAAACTAGTCTAAGAAAGACGAAAAACAAAACAAGAATGCATTACCTTGTGTTGCCTCCCAAGTAGCGCTTTGTTTTAGGTCCATAGCTAGACCATTCCTTTGTGTTTAAGTGAGGATAATCGGTACGACTTCCTAAGTTTGGAGTTCCGATGAGTACCTCGTGAGTCGTTAGCCATTCACTTTGAAACTTCCGCACTTCTCACCCCATACTTCAACTACACCATGGGGAAAAACGTGTTTAATAACATAAGGTCATGTCCAACATGATTTAAGCTTACCGGGAAAGAGTCAAAGTCTAGAATTGAATAGAAGACCGAGATCTCCTTCTTTGAAGTCTTTTGGAATGATGTGCTTATCATGCCAACGTTTCACTCTCTCCTTTTAGATCTTGGCGTTCTCATAGGCGTTCAAGCGGAGTTCTTCTAGCTCATTAAGATCCAAGAGACGTTTCTCTTCCGCTTCCTTCATGCCGAAGTTCAACCACTTAACAGCCTAATATGCCTTGTGTTCCAGCTCTACCGGAAGATGACAAGACTTCCCATACACAAGATTGTATGATGTTGTGCCGATGGGAGTCTTGTATGCCGTTCTATACACCCACAATGCGTCATCCAGCTTTAACGACCAATCCTTCCTTGTCCTTGACACTGTTTTCTCCAAGATTCCTTTGATCTCCCTATTTGAAATCTCTACTTGGCCACTTGTTTGCGGATGGTAGGGTGTGGCGATCTTGTTCATCACCCCATACTTAGCTAGTAGAGCTTCAAATCGTCGGGCAATGAAGTGAGATCCTCCGTCCTAAATGATGGTTCGGGGTGTCTCAAACCTTGGGAAAATAGTTCAATTAAAGAACCTAACAATCACCATCGCATCATTAGTTGGAGATGCAATAGCTTCAACCCATCTTGAAACATAATCTATAACTAGAAGTATGTATTGGTTGCCGCAAGATGATGGGAATGGTCCCATGAAGTCAACTCCCCAAACGTCGAAGATTTCCACTTCTTGGATGTTGTTGAGAGGCATTTCATTCCTCCTAGATATGTCCCCTATTCTTTGACAAGCATCGCAACAAGCAACAAAGGTTTGCACATCCTTAAATAATGTAGGCCAGAAGAATCCGGATTGTAATACCTTAGCGCTAGTCTTGTGAGAACTAGTGTGTCCTCTAGGGAAGAGAATGGCAATGACGAATGACACTTTGCATTTCATCTTCAGGGACACATCTTCTAATGCTGCCATTTGCACCTCTTTTGAAAAGTAGAGGTTCTTTCCAATAGTATTGACGAACATCCCTAAAGAACTTCTTCCTTTGTGCGTATGATAGTCCGGGAGGTATTTCGTGACAAACCAAATAATTCAGAAAATCAGCAAACCAAGGTTCGTTACCTCTAGAAATATGATCGATGCACTCTTCCATTAGATGTAATTGTTCATCCGGGAAAGAGTTATCAGTAAGTAAGTCATCATTGGTGATATATGGTAGAGGACTCAAGTGATCCGCAATAGAATTTTCGGATCCTTTCTTGTCACGAATCTCAAGATCGAATTCTTGAAGAAGAAGAAGAAGAAGAATTCATCTAATCAGTCTCGGTTTCACATCTTTCTTGGCAAGCAAATACCGAATGGTTGAATGATCCGTGTATACAATTACCTGCGCTAATACAAGATAAGAACGAAACTTTTCAAAAGCATAAACAACAGCAAGAAATTCCTTTTCCGTTGTAGCGTAGTTGATCTGAGCTTCATCTAGCGTCTTGCTAGCATAATAGATGGCATGAGTGCGTCCATCTTTCTTTTTTCCAAGCACCTCTCCCACTGCTACGTCACTTGCGTCGCACATGAATTTGAATGGTAGACTCCAATCCGGAGGCTGAATTATTGGGGCTGATATTAGAGCTTCTCGAATCCTGTAAAAAGCATTCAAACACTCTTTCGAAAATTCGAAAACAGCATCCTTCATCAATAGATTAGTTAGCGGTTTAGAGATTTTCGAAAAGTCTTCAATGAATCTCCTATAGAATCTAGCACTTCCTAGAAAACTTTTAAACCCCTTCACCCAAGATGGAGGAGGAAGCTTTTCTATTGTCTCGATCTTAGCCTTGTCAATCTCAATCCCTCTATTGGAGATCAAGTCTCCTAAAACAATGCCTTCTCTAACCATAAAATGACACTTCTCCCAATTTAGAACTAGGTTAGTGTCTTCACATCTTTGCAAAACAAGAGAAAGGTTAGCATGACAATCATCAAATGAGGAACCATAAAGTGAAAAATCATCCATAAAAACCTCCATGATTTCCTCAATGTATTCTGAGAAGATTGCCATCATACACCTTTGAAAGGTGGTTGGAGCCTTGAAAAGTCCAAATGGCATCCTCCTATAGGCAAACGTACCCCATGGGCACGTGAATGTGGTCTTCTCTTGATCGTACGGATGAATCGGAATCTGAAAGAAGACATTATAACCATCAAGGTAACAAAAGTAAGAATGTTGCACTAACCTCTCAAGCATTTGATCAATGAAGGGCAGCGGGAAGTAATCCTTTCTCGTCGCATTATTCATCTTGCGATAGTCGATGCACATCCTACATCCCGTTACCGTTCTTGTTGGAATGAGTTCGTTGTTCTTGTTGGCCACAACGGTCATTCCTACCTTCTTTGGGAAAACTTGAATTGGGCTCACCCACTTGCTATCGGATATCGGGAATATGATACTTGCATCAAGTAAATTAAGGATCTCCTTCTTCACGACCTCTTTCATGATCGGATTTGACCGTCGTTGAGGTTAACGTGAAGGCTTATAATCCTCTTTCATTAGTATCTTGTGCATACATAAAGATGGTTTAATGCCTACAAGATCCTCTATGGTGTATCCTAAAGCTTTCCTATGTTTCCTCAAAACATTCATAAGCCTATCATGCTCATCTTCACTAAACTAGAACTAACAAATACCAGAAACGTAGATTTAGGTCCAAGAAAAGCGTACCTTAGATGTGCGGGAAGTGGCTTTAATTCCAAAGTTGTAGATGTCTTTCGAGTGTTGTGAGGGTTGTCCGAGGTCTCCTCGGAAGTCTCCAAGGATGTGGGAGTTGTGGAAGAAGAAGCAAGAACATTTGTAGAAAGAACGGAATTTTCTTCAGCATTTTCAGGTTCCACAGTGCCACTGTTACTTCCACGGTCGTGGAATATGTAAGAGCCTAGTTGCTAAGTTGTTGAGAGAGTGAGCTGAGGACCCAGATTAGGCATATACCGCCCCTGTGTGACCCAGTAGGCGCCCTTGCGGTTTGCCTGGGTCGCACCTACGGTTCAAAGAGTCCGCCCCTGCGGCTCTGTGTGCTGCAACCATCTTCTTTGACCCTTTGACCCGTGCTTTACTCTCTTTACCCTTTATAACCTTCATCTCTTTCCTTCTGATGAGGGTTTATCATTTCAGCTTCATCTCTCTCTCTCTTGCGTACGTTTTCTTCTCCTCTCTTCTCCCTTGGATCATCTTTGATCTTCTTTGAGTTTTTGTGAGTTTTGTGAGCCTTGTGCTTGGCTTTTCTTGTGGATTGTGGATGATGATGTTGTTTTACCTTTTGGAAGTCAAGCTTGGTAAGCTTTCATGGCTTCCTTCCTTTCTTTCTTCTTTTCTTCATCTTTTCTCCCCTTTCCTTAGTCTAGCTTAGATTCTTTAGGTTTGGATCTTGTTCCAGCCTTGCTTGAGTTGTGTTGATGTATATATATGTATTTTCTGTATGTATGTTGATGTTGCAGTGAAGAAGGAGTACAAGAACCGAAGGAAGAAGTGAAGAAAGGGTTGAAGTGGTGCCTTTGCTGTCCAGCCGCCCCAGCGCCACCTTGCAGCCGCCCCAGTGCCGGCCAAGAGCCGCCCCTACCCCACCTGTGATCCGCCCCGCCGCCCACCTGCATCAGTTAGGTTCTTCTCTTGGTTCTGCAGGTGTGTGTTGCTTCTAGGCCTACCTTAGGATGCCTTTGTTCCCTCCTTTCCTAGTGTAAATGTATAGGATCATGCTAGATGTGTGAGGTTGTGTTTTGATAAGGTTATGATCCCTATATGCCTTGTACGGCTTTAAGGACTTAGGTTGTTGTTGGTTGAGGTTTTGAGGTTGATTATGGATCCCTTTGGGTCTGGCTGTGACCCCTTTGATGAATAGAGGTTGAAATCTTTCTATGCCTTGTTATTACGCAGTGCCCTCTCTCTGGATTGGAGGTTGCTTCTGGTTGATCTTTGTACGAGGTTGAGAAAAGTCCGTAGGACTTACTTAGCTATCATCCTTATATTGGGTGTTTGCATGAGTGGTGTGTGATTATAAGTTTGCTATGATAGATGAGATGTCGTTTATCCCGTAGTGGAGTCTGGGAGGTTCTCTGACGTCAGGCCATTCTGGTTTACAGGAAGGGCGCAAACCACTCCCATAGGGTACAAGGATTGTGTGACCGATACTCGTACAGCTGGATATAGAACTCAGAGGCGAGGATGTATCGATCCTCGTGTGACATACTTTCATTTATCTATATATCTACATATATATATATATATTATATACGACTTGAGTGAATGTCTATTATATAAAGATGATAAAAGTGGTAAATGTGTGAAAGCATGTTGATGCGTTTATCTTTCCGTGATTGTGATTATGCTTATGCATTAGTCTATATATGTATGGTTAGGTAATGGTTTATTACCATGTTGTAGATGCCCCACAAGATAGGCATGTTGCTAGGTGATCTAGCCGAGTGGCAGGCCGAGGACCTCTCGTACATAGGATGGTGGTGTCTTTTGGGGGTTGTTTACCTTTCCCTCCTCCGTGAGGATGATCTTTTGTTACCTCATGTGTGAGGACATTGTTGTTTATAGTCGGCTATGTTGTTTTACCTTTTGGTTGTACAGTTTATACAGTTTTATGTATTTCTTTTATATCTGTCAGTACCATGTTGTAAGGTCCAGTGAACTTGTTGTCAGGCTAGGATCAGGATCCATTGTGAGATCCTAGCCCAATGTGACACTCCGAGTGCCGCGGATTCGGGGTGTTATAGAGTTGGTATCAAATCCTTAGGTTGACAACAATGGCACTTGCTACCTGCAATGAGGTTTCATAGGTAAAATAAATAGAACCCGAAAGGGGTTTCGCGTTTTCAAAGGTTTTTGGTTATAAGTGTTGTTTGGGTTAGAATGTACGAGAAGTCGCCACCTCTGCTATGGATCTCTACAATATAGATATATGTGCATATATATATATATATATATATATATATATATATATATATATATATATATATATATCGATACATATGGCCTATATAGAGCCTTATAAGTTAGGTGTTCATACTCCGCCGATGGCTCGGACTATAGCTACTGTTGTTATAGGCAGAGGTAGAGGTAGACCACCCTTTCCTCCGGGTGTGATAGGTGAGGGACCAGCTCCCGCTGTTGACCCACCAGTGGTGGAGGAGATACATGAGGAGGTAGCAGAGAGTGTCGTCCCAAAGACGAGGAGTGGTGGATCTAGGAGACATCACTCACATCGAGTCCAGTCTGATAACACGGATCGTGTCTCCATGGGGGCCAGAGTTTAGAGAGGATGTATCGATCCTCGTGTGACATACTTTCATTTATCTATATATCTATATAAATATATATACATATATATATATTATATACGACTTGAGTGAATGTCTATTATATAAAGATGATAAAAGTGGTAAATGTGTGAAAGCATGTTGATGCGTTTATCTTTCCGTGATTGTGATTATGCTTATGCATTAGTCTATATATGTATAGTTAGGTAATGGTTTATTACCATGTTGTAGATGCCCCACAATATAGGCATGTTGCTAGGTGATCTAGCCGAGTGGCAGGCCGAGGACCTCTCGTACATAGGATGGTGGTGTCTTTTGGGGGTTGTTTACCTTTCCCTCCTCCGTGAGGATGATCTTTTGTTACCTCATGTGTGAGGACGTTGTTGTTTATAGTCGGCTATGTTGTTTTACCTTTTGGTTGTATAGTTTATACAGTTTTATGTATTTCGTTTATATCTGTCAGTACCATGTTGTAAGGTCCAGTGAACTTGTTGTCAGGCTAGGTTCAGGATCCATTGTGAGATCCTAGCCCAATGTGACACTCCGAGTGCCGCGGATTCGGGGTGTTATAGAGTTGGTATCAAAGCCTTAGGTTGACAACAATGGCACTTGCTACCTGCAATGAGGTTTCATAGGTAAAATAAACAAAACCCGAAAGGGGTTTCGCGTTTCCAAAGGTTTTTGGTTATAAGTGTTGTTTGGGTTAGAATGTACGAGAAGTCGCCACCTCTGCTATGGATCTCTACAATATAGATATATGTGCATAAATATATATATATATATATATATATATATATATATATATATATATATATATATATATATATATATATATATATATATATATATATATATATATCGATACATATGGCCTATATAGAGCCTTATAAGTTAGGTGTTCATACTCCGCCGATGGCTCGGACTAGAGCTATTGTTGTTATAGGCAGAGGTAGAGGTAGACCACCCTTTCCTCCGGGTGTGATAGGTGAGGGACCAGCTCCCGCTGTTGACCCACCAGTGGTGGAGGAGATACATGAGGAGGTAGGAGAGAGTGTCGTCCCAAAGACGAGGAGTGGTGGATCTAGGAGACATCACTCACATCGAGTCCAGTCTAATAACGCGGATCGTGTCTCCATGGGGGCCAGAGTTTAGAGAGTACCTCAAACGTTTTAAAGAGGTTGTCAGAGCTGGTAAACGATCCCAAGATCTACCAGGGCATGAGGGATCTTCTGAGATGTCTTAAGGAGCCACACAGGTGTCAGCTATGCCGGCATGTATTGCTGAGACTGTTCGAGTTGTAGAGGAGACCAGAGGGCCTCGACTAGATGCCTGGTTGAAGGCATTTCATCAGCAAGGAGTACAACCCTTCTCAGGAGATATCGGTTTACAAATTGAGGTATGGATAGGACATGTAGACTCAGCTTTAGAGTCTATCAGATGTCTTGATGACATATGGATAAAGCTAGTCCAGTCTCTATTTCGTGACCTTGCACATCAGTTGTTGAGGATTGTACGGACCAGAGCCACCAGCTATGATCACATGAGGAGCATGATTTGAGAGTAGTTCTACCCTGCCTCATTAAGGAGGGAGAAATTGCAGGACTTCATGGAGGCTGGTTTTGAGGATGTACCTATTACAAATGCCATCCGCCGCTTCTAGATTGAGTTAACTTTGTTGGGTCCAGCTGGACCATCTGAGGACCAACATGTGTATCTGTTCTCTCGTCGTTGAGGGAGAGCACACGTTATACATGGCGGGATTCCATTGCAAGTCCCTAGCTGATTATCTGGACCGGGCTTCTCTTATGAGAGGGAGTGAGCCAGTCAGAGGAGAGCTTCTCAAACGGGACGGTTTGAGAAGAGGCAGCGTACTAGGAAGGCCAGTGGAATTGGAGGAGCATCTGAATCTAGACGAGACCGGAGACGTCAGAGTTACCCCTCATCTACACTGATTGTAGATAAGGGACGACAATGTTACTGTTCGCCCCTAGAGGTGTGTGCAAATAAGTTTTAAATTTATAAAACTAGAATCAAGCAAGCGAACCCGCAGTGTACGGATCGACGTAGTTAAGCAAGAATTCCAGAGTATCGAACACAGGGATTTGGGTGGAGCGAATTCAATTGCAAATTATCAAGCAGGTGAATATGGGAGTTTTACAGATATTGGGAAAACAACAATCCTAAAGCTTCGGGTATTCAGTTGCGGCAATAGATTCAAGATATACTAATGATGTATAGACAGAGTGGAGATATGCAAAGGTATACTAATGTAAGGTAATCGTACGGTTGAGGTTCCAAAAACCTTATGTAACTCACCCTAAAAGACACTCCCTGTACAGGTTGTTGAGGCTCAATATAGAAAGGTTCTAGAGGTGAGAATTAATGTCAAATACCCAAACTTGTAATCCAAAGGTCAAGACTAACTTAACCGATTGAGGTTGTGACACTCACAATCGAGGTAGAGGTTGTTGAGGCTTCACTACCACCTAGAAAAGACAAGTCTAAGCTAAGCTAAAGCCAATCTTTAACTTTAGATTAAAGTAAAAGCAGGTTCGTAGACTTAAGGTAAATCACGGTTAGTTCTTGAGGTTCCACGGCCGTGGACTCAAGAACAGCCCGTAATTTGGGGTTGTCGGCGATAATTCTCTAACTCTCAGGGTCTAATCTGTTTGCGATCGATCTATCATCACCTATGCCACAACTATCAACCCTTCACCTTAGAATTGTTAAGGGTTTTTAGCCAATAACAGTCATATTGATATCAATTCAAGAATTAAAAGATAAAAGATGGGAACTTTCAAGAATTATCAATAATCTTCAAATGAATCTCAAAATCACAGTCAAGAACAAGTGTTTATCAAAAGATTCAAAACGGAGTAAACAATCACAATCTTAGGAAAGAAAAGAAACGGGATGTCAATCCGATCCTAAATCAAACCTAAGCAAGAAGAGGGATCTTTTTGCAAAACCCTCCAAGAACTTCGATCTTCCACCAATTCGAACTTCACAAAACAGCAACTCTCCAATACGAACTTTGATCTTCAATGAGATCTCCAAATTACCTCCAAGATGAGGGTTAGTACGTTGCTAAACGTTGATTCTAAGCGTGCGTTTGCCGCTAAGCGAAGGTCAAAAGGTCGTAAGCGAGGTGACGGAATCTTGCTTCGTCCGTCTTTTTATAGTGTAGGGTAAAGTGTCGGCCCGGCCCAATCTTTCAAAAGATCATGGCTTCGAAGCGTGGCGAAAAGATTCGCCAAGATCACGGTCGTGGAAGATTCCACGACCGTAATTTAGGGCGTGGAAACAATTACGGTTAGTTCCACGGCCGTAGAATCCCCTGGAATGAACATCGAATTCTGACTCTGAATCCACGGCCGTAATTCTGAACGTGGTTTGTGATACGGCCGTGTTTTAGGGCGTAATTTAGGGCGAGAACGTGATTCTTCCCTGAACTCGTGCATTCTTCAATCTAAGACTCCAAATTGCTTCAAAAAGTGTCCTCGATCTATGGATATATCAACTCAACTCTCCTTTGCTCGATTCCGTTCGGAAATAGCTCCAAATTACCTATAATCAACATAGAACTAGTGTAGACATCCATATCGAAAATATAGGCAATACTAGCTCACATATGCACAAAGATCAATCAAAGACTATCAATATGAATCAAATTCATTTAGAAAACGTGCCTAAAATATCACAATATTTCATACTAACAAATAACCCCATACTTAGCACTTGCTTGTCCCTAAGCAAGGTCCTTTGAAAAGCTTTAAAACAAGAGTTAGGATGATATATGTGTACCTTCTTTTGGATGAATGTGACTTCTAAAGAATAGATCATTCTCAAACCTTGCTTCAATCGTTTTTCAAACTTTCACATACTTAATCAAAGAGTAAAAGGTAAAGAAAATTCATGAATCAACTCAACTTCTAAACAAGCATTATAACCTTCAAATATTATCAAAATCAATCATAAGAAGCTTCAATTTAGATCACCAAGTCATATAACATTCTTTTGATCTTAAGGACTTTCAAAGAAAAGGTCTAGAGTATGGAAGGGAAGGGAAAACTTTAAGGAGAAATGGTGCATAAATCCGGGAAAGTGGACAACTACCTTCTTCTTCTTATGCGGTTCCCGCAACACTTCAACTTAGAGCTTCGCTCTCTTCTTTTTGACTTTACTTTTGGAGTTATGGATAGAGGTGCACAAAAACCGAAGCCTAGGAGATTGGCGTTTCTCAATTTTCATGAGATGCCTCAAACCCTTAGCGCACATACCATAATCCGCTAGGAATATCGCTCAATCCGACTTTGGCAAGGCACAAACACCCGGCTATGTGAATGGTGCCGAGTTACTCATCGTCATGATTAACTTCCCCAAACCTATAATTTCTTTCTATTCAATTGATTGCAATTAATTGCTTTCATGGCCCTCCCACATCAAACATGCCTTTTTCTCATTCACTTTTCCAAATTCCCGGATAGGTAAAGGAGGCTAATATTTCAATGAGGAGCTAGATGATCAAAGAAAGAGGAAAGAAAGTATCGAATTGCCTTAATCATTTCAACAAGAAGTATAGGAACTTATAATGTGATTTCAACTTCAATTTCTCAATCATGATTTAGGCAATGTTTTCACATTATAAAACTTGTAAAAGAGGTAGAATTCATTCATTTAAATTCTTTTCGATTTACAATCCTTTTAAGCATGCAATTGTCATCGAACTCAATTCACAAGTAGTGATTATCATGGAAATCATCTCAATTCATTAGAAGCTCAAAATTTTCAAAATTTTTCAATTTTTATGGGTTTTTCAAGTCACTTTTCATGCAGTGTAATAAGGAAACGTGCAACACATAATGAACATGCAATGATAGTCTCAAATGAAGCAAACATAGAGAGTAGAGTTATTACAAACTTTAGTACATCCCACCCCATACTTAGGATGAACATTGTCCCTAATGTTCAAAAGAAAGAACAAAAGAAAGAAAAGAAAAAGAAACTCACAAGTGGTGGCGGGAATGTCTAAATCAAACGGTCATGCATCGATCACTGCGGCGCCGGTGGAGGTGGAAATGGAGAGAAGCTCGGATCATAGAACCGCCCGAACTGCTGGCGGTAGACGTCCCTCATCATGTGGTCAAGGTCGTCTAGGCGTCCGTCTCTAGCATCCGCCCGGATCTCTAGCGCTCCGACTCTCTCTGAAAGTCCGGTAGCCCAATCCGGCACCTCTCATACCATCCCGGGGCGTGATCATACCATGCGGGGGCATCGGCTGGTGCTGGTGCTGGTGGTGGTGGTGGTGCTGCTGGCTGCGTCGTGGACCAAGGAGGGGGTGTGTCGTACCAAGTGGGAGGTGTAGTCATCCACGTGGGCCTCTCACTCACGCTGGCGCGGCGAGATGACGAGCCTGAAGCTCTAGCTGGACGTGGAGAGCGCCTAGGTACATCCGGGACCGCCTCCGGCTGATCCGGAAACGTGCCGAACTCCTGCTCCGCTCCTCCACCACTCTCGTACTGCTCTCCCATCTCCTCCTCATCCTCAACCGGTGGTGGGACAAAAGGGGGAGCTACAAGCCTGTGTGCATGCATCGCAGCGAACGTCTCCTTCCAATTGTGGCGTCCTGCCACAATGGAATACTCTGGCAGCCACTCAATACCCCTGCCTGTCCTACTCTCCCAAGGCATGCCCGCATAAGGCGGACCTCTATGTGTGGGGAAGATGAGTCCCCTGACCATGAATGCATGTAATCCTAGAGGTACGGCGGGTATGCGGGTGCAACCGGAAAAATCCACACCAAATGTCCTAGCCATGTGGGTCACTATCCCACCATATCCAATGTTCCCTTTTCTCTTGTTCTTCAGTTTACTCATTGTAGCCGCCAAAAGAGTAGCACAATCTGCGCGGCGACCGTAGAGCATACAGTAGAGCAGGAATAGCTCATCCGTCTTGATCTTTTGGGGCGTCTCCGTCCTAGGAAAGAGACACTCCGAAAGAACACGGTGAGCTATCTTCAAGGCTAGATGGTACATCAATCTAGCCTTGGTATCGGCGGGTTGCCAACGGTCCTCGTCGGCGTAAATCATGGCTACTTCCTCCCAGAAATCTTTAGGGTAGATACCGCTAGGGAATCGGCCATTGTAGGTCTCATGGAACCCGAAAATGGCCCCAAACTCAACTATACTCAACTGGTAGTCTCGATTCATGAGACGGAAGGAGACGGTCCTATCAACATGGCTGTGCTCGAAAGATGTCACAACCTCTCGGGTGATCTCCTCATAGGCGTCTTCACGAATGTTCGTGAAGACAATCAATCCGGCTCTATCCAAGAGCCATGTAAGGTCGTCAACTATGTTGAGAGGATGTAGATCCTCCAACAACAAATACCTAGGGCCAATCACTGCCCTCTTCTCTATCCTCTCAAATGCAGCTAGGTGGTCGTCATGTATGGTTGGGATGCTAGGGTGAGGTGGTGAAGATGGAGGTGAAGGTGAGGATGGTAGTGAGGGAGATGAAGGTGGTGGTGCCCTAGATGTGGAGGGGTTTCCCTTTCTTTTCTTATTTTGCTCCCCTTTCTTCTCCTTTATCCTTCCTGAAACTCTCCTTACGAAATCCATTTTCAGCAAAAATCACGGTCTGTTCTATAGAAACCACGGCCGTGGAACCTCCAGAGACCGTGATTTGTCACAGAATCTCGTGAATCTCAGCAAATTCACCAAATATCACCACAACAGGCAGTCCTAATCTAATTCCTTCCAATCCTTGTCAGTTCTTCCTAAAAATCTATAGCAAAAACGAACCAAATCCGCGAGAATCGAAGAGAAAGAAATAACCTCTTTTTCGGATTGAAAAATCCAAAATGTGCGTTTGTTGATTGATTTCCACTAGATTTGTTGCTTGGATCCTGTTCGTGGTTGGATTTGCTGCAGTTTAGAGCGAAGAATCGTTGAAAACGATTAGAGAATGAAGAATTGGGAGAGGCTGCGGGTTTTCGGTATCTAGGTCGTGGAATTGGGGAAGAATTGTGGTGGTTTTTGTGATGAAGTGTGGCTTTTATACTCGCAGGCAAAATTTCAAAAATCACGGTCTATCGGGGCATTCCACGGCCGTGGAAGTGTACGGACCCGTGGTTTTGGTGATTTTTCACAGGCTTTTGAGAATTACGGCCACTGTAGCTATGACGACCGTAATTTAGACCGTGGAACCTTCTGTAAAGCTTCAAAGTCCAAATTTCGTCACTTCTCTTCGACATTATCCCTCCTTTCTCCTTTTCCATCGATCCTACAACCAAAAACACGAACATACCGGAAGAAATCGAGGCAAAATAAAGCGAAAACGTCTATTCTAAACTAATCTATGAATCGAAGACAAAACGAAAATGCAATACCTTGGGTTGCCTCCCAAGAAGCGCTTTGTTTAAGGTCCGTAGCTAGACCAATCTCGCACTTATTCGAGTGCGGTAGGTGCAAACTCCTCAGCTTGGAGTTCCGGCGAGTACTTCTTGAGTCGTTGGCCGTTCACCTTAAAACTTCCGCTAGCTTTCACCCCATACTTCAACTGCACCATGGGGGAAAATACGCTTAATTAGAAAAGGTCCAGTCCAACGAGATTTTAACTTACCTGGAAAGAGGCGAAGTCTCGAATTGAAGAGGAGAACTTGATCTCCTTCTTTGAAGTCCTTTGGAATGATATGCTTATCATGCCAACGCTTTGCTCTTTCCTTGTAGATTTTGGCGTTTTCATAGGCGTTCAAGCGAAGTTCATCCAGCTTGTTGATGTCTAGGAGACGCTTCTCTCCCGCTTCCTTCATGCTGAAATTCAGCCATTTGATAGCCCAAAACGCTTTGTGCTCTAGCTCTACCGGCAAATGACAAGACTTCCCATACACAAGGTTATATGGTGTGGTTCCTATGGGAGTCTTGTATGCAGTCCGGTATGCCCATAATGCGTCATCTAGTTTCAAGGACCAATCCTTCCTAGTCCTTGAAACCGTCTTCTCTAGAATTCCCTTGATCTCCCTGTTTGAGATCTCAACTTGTCCACTCGTTTGTGGATGGTAAGGGGTAGCGATCTTGTGAGTAACCCCATACTTGGCTAGAAGAGCTTCAAAGCGACGGGCTATGAAGTGAGAACCTCCATCACTAATGATCGTCCTTGGTGTTCCGAATCGCGGAAAGATGGTCTTGTTGAAGAACTTAACCACCACCATGGCATCATTTGTGGGAGAGGCAATCGCTTCCACCCATCTAGAGACGTAGTCTACCGCCAATAATATGTATTGGTTTCCACAAGAGGAAGGGAATGGTCCCATGAAATCGACTCCCCAAACGTCGAAAATCTCTACCTCTTGGATGTTGTTAAGGGGCATCTCGTTCCTTCTAGAGATATTGCCTGTTCTTTGACAAGCATCGTAACAAGAAACAAAGGATTGCACATCTTTAAATAAAGTAGGCCAATAGAATCCAGATTGCAATACCTTTGCGCTAGTTTTGTTTGAATTAGCGTGTCCTCCACAAGGTAGTGAATGACAATGGCGGATGACACTTTGCATCTCCTCTTCCGGCACACACCGCCGGATGATGCCATCCGGACCTCTCTTGAAGAGGAGAGGATCGTTCCAATAATATTCCCGGACGTCCTTGAAGAACTTCTTCCTTTGTGAGTAGGATAGTCCGGGCGGTATCTCCTGGCAAACCAAATAGTTAACAAAGTCAGCAAACCATGGTTCGTTACCTTTGGAGATTACCTTGATGCACTCCTCTATGATATGTAGGTGTTCGTCCGGGAAGGAGTCATCAATGGGCAATTGGTTGTCCTCTAGATGTGTTAGACGACTCAAATGATCTGCAACAGAATTTTCCGAGCCTTTCTTGTCGCGGATCTCAAGATCGAATTCTTGTAGGAGAAGAATCCATCTAATCAGCCTTGGCTTCGCATCTTTCTTCGCAAGGAGGTACCGGATCGCAGCATGATCCGTGTAGACAATCACTTTTGCACCTACAAGATAAGAGCGAAACTTGTCAATAGCGTAGACAATGGCTAAAAATTCCTTCTCTGTGGTGGCGTAGTTGAGCTGAGCTTCGTCTAGCGTCTTGCTAGCGTAGTATATGGCGTGGGTTCGTCCTTCCTTTCGTTGCCCAAGAACAGCTCCAATGGCTACGTCACTAGCATCACACATAATCTCGAAGGGGAGAGTCCAGTCCGGAGGTTGGATAATGGGTGCTGAAATTAGAGCTTGCCGAATGGTGTTGAACGCATCTAGACATTCCTGTGAAAACTCAAAAACCGCATCCTTCATCAATAGATTAGTGAGAGGTTTTGATATTTTAGAAAAGTCCTTAATGAAACGTCTATAGAATCCAGCATGTCCTAGGAAACTTCTTATCCCTTTCACCGAAATTGGGGGAGGAAGTTTCTCTATGGTCTCTATCTTAGCCCTGTCTACCTCTATCCCTCTACTAGAGACTAAGTGACCTAACACGATTCCTTCCTTAACCATGAATTGACACTTCTCCCAATTAAGAACTAGGTTAGTGTCTTCACATCTTTGCAAAACAAGAGAAAGGTTAGAAAGACAATCGTTAAAAGAGGAACCGTAAACGGAGAAGTCGTCCATGAAGACTTCCATGATTTCCTCTACATATTCGGAGAAGATGGCCATCATGCACCGTTGAAAGGTGGCTGGGGCGTTGCAAAGCCCGAACGGCATTCTCCTATAAGCGAACGTACCCCAAGGGCACGTGAATGTTGTCTTCTCTTGATCATCCGGATGTATTGGAATCTGAAAGAAGCCACTATAACCGTCAAGGTAGCAGAAGTATGAATGTTGTGCTAACCTTTCAAGCATCTGATCGATGAATGGCAATGGGAAGTGATCCTTCCGCGTTGCGTTGTTGAGCTTGCGGTAGTCTATACACATTCGCCATCCAGTTACGGTTCGGGTAGGAATGAGTTCGTTGTTCTTATTGGTGATGACCGTCATTCCTCCCTTCTTCGGAACTACTTGAACCGGGCTCACCCACTTGCTATCGGAGATAGGATAGATGATACCAGCATCAAGAAGTTTAAGAATTTCCTTCTTGACAACCTCCTTCATGGTCGGATTCAACCGCCTTTGAGGTTGTCTCGAAGTTCTAAAGTCTTCCTCCATTAGTATCTTATGCATGCATAGGGAGGGTTTAATTCCTACTAAGTCCTCAATGGTATAGCCTATGGCTTTTCTATGTTTCCTAAGGACAATCATGAGCTGTTCATGTTCATCTATGCTTAATTCGGAACTAACGATAACCGGAAGGGTGGAATTAGATCCAAGAAAAGCGTACCTTAGATGAGTAGGAAGTGGTTTGAGTTCCATCACTTTCGGAGCTTCCGATGATCCTTGAGGAGCTCCCGATGTTTCCTTAGAAGTTTCTAAGGATGTTGAGTGGGTTGGAGAAGAATTAGAAGAAGTTGAAGAGGTATGCCGATCACCATCTTCCACGGCCAAAATTACGGTCTTCTCTTCTATTCCACGGCCGTGGAATGCTCTGGAATGGAAGTCGATTTTGGTCGTGGAATCCACGGTCGTGGAATACAGGGTGTGACCGTGGATTCTAATATTCTCAGCCTCATCGTGGAGTTTCTCAAATTCCACTTCATGCATCTCTTCTTGTGCTTCCAAGGCTTCAATTTCCTCTTTGCACTCTTCTTCTTCTCCTACATTGGTTAGACTCATAGTAATAACCTTTTGTAAAGGATCGTTAAAGAGAATTGCACTCACCTCCTCCCTAGACAAACCTTCTTCATCTTGGATATCGTAAATATCCTCATCAAAGATTGGCTCCTTCACTAGAGTGGAAAGAACGAACTCTACTTTCTCTTCCCCAATATCAAAAGTGAGTCTCCCATTCTTGCAATCGACCATGCAGCCGGAAGTTGCAAGAAACGGTCTTCCGAGTATGATCGGGACCGGACTATCTGCAGGAATATCAAGCACGACAAAATCAATGGGAACAAAGAACTTGCCTAGCTTGACCGGGACGTCTTCTACAATACCGACGGGACGAGTAATGGATCGATCCGCCATGTATAACGTCATCTTCACCGGTTTAGGGTTGCCTAAACCGATTTTCCTGCACAACGCAAGTGGTATGATGCTCACACTTGCTCCTAAGTCACATAAAGCGTCATATGTGACATCTCCCACTCCAATGGGAATGCAAAATGACCCCGGATCCTTCAACTTTGGGGGCATTTTCTCCTTCATCGTCTTGATGAGATCCGAAGAATCCGAACTCATCTTGACTTCACCAAAATCTTCTAGCTTCCTCTTGTTAGAGAGGAGCTCCTTCAAGAACTTGCCATAAGCCGGCATACCTACAATAGCATCAATGAAAGGTATATTAATATGCAGCTTGCTCATGAGTTCTATAAACTTACCAAATTGTTTATCTAGGCGCGCTCGCGCTCTAGATTGAGGGAACGGTAGGGGAGGTTTGAAAGCTGGAGGAGGAACATAGACGTCTTCCTTCTCCTTCCCCTTTTCTTTGTCCTTCTCTACGGGGACTTCAACGAACGTAGGTTGCGGATCGGTGGTAGTCACTCCGCTCCTAGTTGTAATTGCCATCACCCTCCCTTTGGGGTTGTCCTCCGTCTTTCCTGGAAGTTTCCCTTGATTTCTGGGAACTTCCTCCGCATGGTTGAACATTTGGTTTTCCAAAACCTTTTGAGCTTTGTCAACCTTAGAAATTTGATCATCAACCTTGATGATGCGGTTCTCCAACCCTTGAAGCTTTCCCAAGATTGTCTCCAATATGGGATCGGGCTTCTCCTTTCCCGTATTGTTTCCTCCATTTGATGATTGCTCCTGGCTTTTCAAAGGAGTAGAGGAAGAAGAGGGTGGAGTTAGCGAATTGGAATTGGAAGGATAGGAGTTACCGGAATTTTGTTGATTGGAGCGCCAATTGTTGTTGTTTGAACCCCGATTGTTGTTCCAATTGTTGTTGTTCCGGTTGTTGTTGTTTCCATTCCAATTGTTATTCCGGTTATTGTTCCGGTTATTGTTGTTGCGGTTGGTGTTATCACCGCTGTTGTTGTTGCCCAAATAGCCAACATCCTTCTCTTGTTGCCTTGGGAAGTTGGTCTTGATAGTCTCCTTCAACTCTTTGATCTCGTTGTTGAGGGAGAAAAATCTGATTTTGAGCTTCATGTGTGAGCTTTGCTCCTTGCTCCACACGATTTCCCTCCACTTTCCGGTGGGAATACTTCTCTATGACTCTTGCTTGCTTCTCAATGAAGTCCCAAGCGTCATCTTCTCTCATGTCCATGAACGTTCCACATGAGAGGGATTGGAGGTTGAATTGCGTTCCCGCATCCAGCCCTTTGTAGTAAATCTCCAGCAAGGCAAGCTTGGATATGCCATGATGAGGGCAATCCAAGAGCAAATCCTGAAACCTTTCCCAAGATTGAAACAAACTTTCGTTAGGTCTCATGGAAAAAGCATTGATCTTACCTCTAAGTTCCGCCGTTTTGGAGGGCGGAAAGAATTTGGTGAGAAACTCTGCGGAAAGGTCTTCCCACGTGTCTAGTTTCCCATTAGGAAGAGCTTGATACCAAGATAACGCTTTCCCCTTCAGGGAGAAGAAGAAAGGCTTGAGCTTATAGCTGTTGGTAGTAGCGTTCTTCGGTCTCATCGTCTCCATCATACACTCAAAGTTCTGTAAGTGTTGGTGTGGAGATTCAGTACTTGTACCGCCAAATTGACTTTGGCGAACAAGAGTGATAACTTGAGGGTTAAAGCTAAACCCTTGCACATCTTCAGCGTCAAATTTCACACCCAAGCGGCGTGGTTGTTGTGTTGGATCCATCCGTTGGCCAAGAGTCCTTGGCTCATTATCCACACGTTCGACTCTCACATTCCTAGGTGGAATGCGGCGATTAGTAGCTCCTTGTGGATGGAAAGGATTCATGTTGATCGTGGGGTCAATCTCTTCTAACGGTGGCATGGAAGAATCGCTATCATCAGCGGATGAGTGGCTTTTTCTTCTAGACCTTGATCTCCTTCTCGAGGACCTCTTGCCTACCTTATCTTCAAGGTCGCTCATCTTTATCCTCATTTGGACGATCATGTCTTGTAGACCGTTGACTTGAGATTGATGACGATCCATCTCATCCTGGCGGAGAGTCTCCTTCCATCGGAGTTGAGCTTCCTTCTCCGCCAACTCCGTTTGAAGATCGCGTTCGTTTTCTTCAGCCATCCTCTTTTCCTTGCGCTTTTGCCTCAAGGTTTTCTCTAGCTCTTGATCAAGAGGTAAGAGATCTTCGGTGTTCCTAGACCTGCGCATGCACTCAAAGGAAATCAAACAACGAGAGTAAGCTCCCAAGCTTGACAACCGGCTACCGGATTCGGACGAAACCAAATCCCCGGCAACGGCGCCAAAAACTTGTTCGCCCCTAGAGGTGTGTGCAAATAAGTTTTAAATTTATAAAACTAGAATCAAGCAAGCGAACCCGCAGTGTACGGATCGACGTAGTTAAGCAAGAATTCCAGAGTATCGAACACAGGGATTTGGGTGGAGCGAATTCAATTGCAAATTATCAAGCAGGTGAATATGGGAGTTTTACAGATATTGGGAAAACAACAATCCTAAAGCTTCGGGTATTCAGTTGCGGCAATAGATTCAAGATATACTAATGATGTATAGACAGAGTGGAGATATGCAAAGGTATACTAATGTAAGGTAATCGTACGGTTGAGGTTCCAAAAACCTTATGTAACTCACCTAAAAGACACTCCCTGTACAGGTTGTTGAGGCTCAATATAGAAAGGTTCTAGAGGTGAGAATTAATGTCAAATACCCAAACTTGTAATCCAAAGGTCAAGACTAACTTAACCGATTGAGGTTGTGACACTCACAATCGAGGTAGAGGTTGTTGAGGCTTCACTACCACCTAGAAAAGACAAGTCTAAGCTAAGCTAAAGCCAATCTTTAACTTTAGATTAAAGTAAAAGCAGGTTCGTAGACTTAAGGTAAATCACGGTTAGTTCTTGAGGTTCCACGGCCGTGGACTCAAGAACAGCCCGTAATTTGGGGTTGTCGGCGATAATTCTCTAACTCTCAGGGTCTAATCTGTTTGCGATCGATCTATCATCACCTATGCCACAACTATCAACCCTTCACCTTAGAATTGTTAAGGGTTTTTAGCCAATAACAGTCATATTGATATCAATTCAAGAATTAAAAGATAAAAGATGGGAACTTTCAAGAATTATCAATAATCTTCAAATGAATCTCAAAATCACAGTCAAGAACAAGTGTTTATCAAAAGATTCAAAACGGAGTAAACAATCACAATCTTAGGAAAGAAAAGAAACGGGATGTCAATCCGATCCTAAATCAAACCTAAGCAAGAAGAGGGATCTTCTTGCAAAACCCTCCAAGAACTTCGATCTTCCACCAATTCGAACTTCACAAAACAGCAACTCTCCAATACGAACTTTGATCTTCAATGAGATCTCCAAATTACCTCCAAGATGAGGGTTAGTACGTTGCTAAACGTTGATTCTAAGCGTGCGTTTGCCGCTAAGCGAAGGTCGAAAGGTCGTAAGCGAGGTGACGGAATCTTGCTTCGTCCGTCTTTTTATAGTGTAGGGTAAAGTGTCGGCCCGGCCCAATCTTTCAAAAGATCATGGCTTCGAAGCGTGGCGAAAAGATTCGCCAAGATCACGGTCGTGGAAGATTCCACGACCGTAATTTAGGGCGTGGAAACAATTACGGTTAGTTCCACGGCCGTAGAATCCCCTGGAATGAACATCGAATTCTGACTCTGAATCCACGGCCGTAATTCTGAACGTGGTTTGTGATACGGCCGTGTTTTAGGGCGTAATTTAGGGCGAGAACGTGATTCTTCCCTGAACTCGTGCATTCTTCAATCTAAGACTCCAAATTGCTTCAAAAAGTGTCCTCGATCTATGGACATATCAACTCAACTCTCCTTTGCTCGATTCCGTTCGGAAATAGCTCCAAATTACCTATAATCAACATAGAACTAGTGTAGACATCCATATCGAAAATATAGGCAATACTAGCTCACATATGCACAAAGATCAATCAAAGACTATCAATATGAATCAAATTCATTTAGAAAACGTGCCTAAAATATCACAATATTTCATACTAACAGTTACAACTATGGTGATCCTGGCCATCTGAAGTCAGATTGTCCCAGACCAGTTGTGACTTGTTACACTTGTGGTAGACTGGGACATCGAGTTGCCTTCTGTAGGCAGGGTGGAGTTGCATCTCAGCAGGGTTCTTCCCCTGCCAGTGTAGCAGGAGGTGGTCAGAGGACACCGCAGCAGCAGACACAAGGGCATCAGAGAGTCCCATATCGTCCATCTACTCAGGGATCTGCTCCCGGGCCGAGTAGAGGTAGAGGTCGTGGTGGAAGTACCACGGATGCCAGAGGAGCTCACGGTAGAGCTTTTGAGTTGAGGAGTGTAGAGGATCCACCTGCACCGGATGCTACAGGTACCATTCTACTTCATGGTTTACGTGTTAGAGTTTTGTTTGATACTAGTGCTGCGCATTTATTTATTTCTGATACATGTGTGGAGCATTTCAGCTTAGCAACCATAGAGGGGATACCCTTTACTATAGAGTTACCTGATGATAGTCGGGTCAGAGGTACCCGTGAGATACGTAGTTGTCCCTTCGTTTAGGGACTCGTGTTTAACTTGTTGACTTCTTAGTCATGCCATTGATGCATGAAGAATTCATATTAGGTATGGATTGGATGCATAGACACCGTGCGGTTTTGGATGTTGGTAGACGAACTGTTACAGTTTCTACCGAGGTTGGTCAGATTGAGGTCTTCCGAGGTTGGGACCTTTGGAAGACAGGTTATGTCATCAGTGTCGTACGAGCAGCTAGACTGATTGCACAGGGATGTGATGACTTATGGTGCTACGCCATGAAGGATGGAGAGAGTCTAGCTTTGGAGGGCATACTAGTGGTCTGCGAGTTTGCAGATGTATTTGCTGAGCCGTTGAGCTTGCCGCCTCAAAGGAGTGTGGATTTCAATATAGAGTTAGAGTGTGGTATGAGACCCATCTCGAAGGCCCCATATTGTATGGCATCTGTCGAGATGTTGGAGCTGAACAAGGTGACCATCAAGAACAAGTATCCACTGCCTCGTATTGATGATCTATTTGATCAGCTTCAGAGAGCAAGAGTTTTCTCCCGGATTGACTTGCGCTCAGGTTATCACCAGTTGAGGGTGAGAGAGCAGGACATGCACAGGATGGCATTTCGTACCCGTTATGGACACTACGAGTTTGTAGTGATGCCATTCGGGCTAACGAATGCCCTAGTAGTTTTCATTGAGTTGATGAACAGTATCTTCATCGACTTCCTTGATTAGTTTGTGGTGGTCTTTATTGATGATATTTTGGTATACTCTCGTAGTAGAGAGGAGCACGCCGGTCATCTGAGGACGGTTTTGCAGATTTTGAGGGATAGAGAGTTGTATGCCAAGCTCTCTAAGTGAGTTCTAGATGTCTGAGGTTTCTTTCCTTGGACATGTCATCTCCGCCGACGGGATTATGGTTGATCCGACGAAGATCGAGTTTGTTGCTGCATGGACGACACCGACTAACGTCAAGGAAGTGCATAGCTTTCTTGGCCTAGTCGTTTATTACAAACGCTTTGTGGAGGGATTTTATGTGATTGTCCGTCCACTGACTAGTCTTCTGAGGAAGACTACTAGGTTTGTGTGGACTGATCAGTGTGCCCATATTTTGAGGAGTTGAAGAGGCGTTTAACTTTTTCTCCTATCTTGGCACAGCTAGAGGGTTCTGATAATTTTGTGGTGTACAGTGATGCATCCAAGCTAGTCTTGGGATGTGTATTGATGCAGAGAGGCACAGTGATTTCTTATGCATCTAGACAACTGAAGACGAATGAGGAGAACTACCTGACTCATGATCTGGAGTTGGCAGCGTTAGTTCATGCTTTGAAGATTTGGAGACATTACTTGTATGATGCTACATGTCACATCTTCACAGACCATAAGAGTCTGAAGTATATTTTCACGCAGCGGGAATTGAATAACCGCCAACGTCGATGGCTTGAGTTGATCAAGGACTTTGACCTTGAGATTTTGTATCATCCTGGAAAGGCGAATGTTGTAGCTGACACCTTGAGTAGGAAGACGCCTCGAGAGAAGGTGATTGCTAGATTGGCAATTCCGCCTCAACTTCATAGGGATCTAGCTTGGCTAGAGATGGACATCTAGTTTCCTGATTAGGTACATACTTTAGAGGTTTTACCTAGTCTGTTGGATGAGATCCAATAGAAGCAGGGGACCTGCCCGACCATGATGTGATCGGAGCGGATACGGATAGATATTAGTTGGATTGAGTAAACTGCAGATATTACCAAGTCGGATCAGCAGATAATTGGCGGATCGGATTTTTTTTTTTTGAACAACCCTAGCTGTGAGTAGGGTTGATGACAAAGTTGAGCAGTGAAGAAGAAGGCCAAATAGAGGAATTAGTAATTACATATGTCGTTAGTATGCAACGGTTTCTAATGCAAAGTTTATCTCTCAAGGGATTGTCTTATGATTTTGTTGTTTAAGTGTAGACAATTTTCCGGTATGTAATTTCCGGTATGTAAATTCCGCTATGTAAATGTCCGGTATGTAAAAATGTCCTGCATGTAAAATGTCCGGTATGTAAAATTTTTGTTATGTAAATGTCCGGTATGTAAATGTCCGGTATGTAAATGTCCGGTATGTAAAATGTCCGGTATGTAAATGTCCAATATGAAAATCCGGTATGAAAATAGAAAATAAAAAGGCAAATAAAATAACAATAAAATAAAAAAACAAATTCAGTAATTAAAATCAAAACTTACCTAACAAACATCAATCAAGTATTCTTCCTTTTTAATAGAAGGGTTAATTAATTTTATCTACCATTAAATGAAAGTGGTAAAAATTATGGGTACATTTACTAAACACAAAACTCAAAAAGGGCTAGTATGCCAAATTCTTTCAATAATTATTCACGAATCAAAAAACAATTGTAGATTTACAAAATAATAATTCAAAGACTAATTATCTTCAGAAAATTAGTTAGATACATGATTAAAAAAAAATTTGTAATTGAATTTTTTTTAAAGTTTATATCATCTAACCAAATCTCAAGTTTTAAACAAATTTTGTATTGATTCTAAATTTTACAAAATAAATTCAAAATGTAATATCATTTTTTATGTTAAATATTATTAAAGATTTGACACTTCTCAACTTTATTTATTTTTGAAATGTGTTACGTGCTCTTATTACTTAATTTTTATAAAATTATTTTATTTGCATAATTAGTTTTTAAATTTGTTACCGGATTTTTATTTTATTTTACTCTTTTTAATTACTATTGCTCTCAACTTTATATTTCAGTTCTATTTAGTCACTTTTTTGTTGAAATCGATTATTCTCGATCTTTTCTCATCGCAACAAAATTTTTCCAAATTAGCTTTATTTTATTTTATTTATTTTACCAAGATAATTATGTAATATATCTCACCTAAATCATTTTTTTCCGTCACTAATTAAATTAGGATTTCAAATCTTATGTGGCACACTTTTGCTCTGTAAATACCTTATGGCTTTCTCATATCTCACAGACTGGCGACTTCACAATTGTAGGTCAATTCTATCGATCTTTTTTGCTTCCTAGGATAAGTCAGTCGCATAGTTGATTTGTGTGTTTCTCCTCTTTACCGTAAACTTTTTCTTAGCATTACTTTATATGTCTCTTCAACATTATCTCGTTCGATTTTCATTTGTGATATCGATTCATCTATATTCCTTCTTAGATTAGTTCTTGAGCCTTAATTTCATTTTATTACAATTGTTTCATCCTAATCGCTAACTTGAGGTTTTATGTATTGAAAGTAATTCAATCATGAAGAACCGAATAGGTGAATAATAAGGATATAAATACTCTAGAAGGGGGTTGAATAGAGTATGAGAACATTTCGCAATTTCGTATATCAAGGCTTTGAAACTAATCTCAAGGCATTGAAGTTGATATGTGCGCTTAGTGACAAAACTGTTTCTCAAGGCTTTGAAGTGGATTTCAAGGCCTTGAATTCGAAACCTGCAGAAGATTGTTAGTCACAATATAAGCGATAGAATGTGCGGAAAATAAAAGATCGACGTGACGATATGTTTACGAAGTTCGGCCGTAATAGCCTACTCTCCACCTAGGGTTTCCGACCCTAGGATTCTAACTATCTGTTATCTACTTTTTGTGAGTCCTAGATACAACCTAGAAGAACTTTCCTTCTTCTCTCAATGTAGCTTCAATGCAACGATCTAGTCAACTCTATTCTAGCAATAATAGCCAAGTTACTTCGCAGAGTAACAAACTTGAGTATAACACTCTCTAGATATGTCAATGGAGCTCTTGTGTCTATCTCACTATAAGGAAGTAAACTAATGTAAGCTTAAGAGGAAGATAAACTTTTCGATCGATGAAGATGTTCTCGTAAGCTCGCTTGAAGACTTGGTTTCTTATCCGTGTGAGCTCTTGTCTCTTTCTTCTTCAATCGCCATCTTTATTTATAGTCTTCTATGGAGATTTCATTTAGCCGTTGTAACATAGCCGTTGTAACGTTTCTATTTTTCCATAGATTACGCTACTTGTTAAACATGATCTTTGTTGTGAAGTAGCCGTTGCAAGATCTTCATCTTCAAACTCAAGCCCTAGATCTTCTCTTGATAGTCGTTGTAGATCTTCTTCACCGTATCTTCTTGTTAAGTCTGTTGAAGATCTTCTCTTATCTTCTTTTCGAGCCGTTGAGAATCTTCAATCCACTCACCTTGAGAGGCCATTGAGGATCTTCAATCCAGCCGAGCTCTTCTCACTTTGAGAGGGCGTTGAAAATCTTCTTACCGAGATCTTCTTTGTTGTTGGAGATTTTCTTGTTTGAGATCTTCTTGTTTGATTAGTTGCTCTTTGAAGATCTTCTCCTAAATTCTCTCTTTTGGTTGTTGTAGATGTGTGTAATGTAACGAATCCCTTAGCCGAGTCCTTCCTTTGTAATGCTTTTCAAGGCCCGAGTCCTTCCCTTGTAATGCTTTTCAAGGCCTACACACAAATGTAACAAACAAACCAAGACATGCAATTTAGAAATATAATCGATATTTGTTAGTTTATAAAACCACATTTATATGTTAAGTCTTCCATCACTTACAAAAAACAATTCATAATCAAGTTATCAATCTCCCCCTTGATAGAAGACAAACCAAATATCGTACATGCATTCAATGTTAGATATATGCATGCAATAAATATTTAAAAAATGCAGAATATAGTAATGTCGGATCAACATCACATATAATTTCTCTCCATTTATCTTTCAACAAAGGAGAAAAATAATTAAGTACGGGAGTTAAAATATTACACACCCACAATTCAAAAACAAAGTTTTAAAAACATCCCACCAACGCAGTTCAAGGCCTTGAAATAAAAAGCAAAGAAAATTTGAAGCGCATGTCAAGGCCTTGACATCCAATTTCAAGGCCTTGAAATCGATTTCAAGACTTTGAAATCTAGTCCTCATAGAACTTCCTCCTCCACTTGGAATGAGTTGTACGCTTGCTTTTTTCCCTGGCCTTTGCCTCCAGTCTCCGTTTCCTTTCTTCATTCCACTACTCCTTTACCACAACATATTCCTCGGTTATTAAAATAGTAGGCTCGACATGATTAGGATAAAGGATGGGTTTGCACACTGCGTTGACAATTCAGAAGTACATTTGCAGCCTTCTTTTGAGTGTGTTGAGTTGCATCTTCAGTCAACGGCATGATTTTCCCAATGGTTGTGAAGGTTAGGGCATTCAGAAGAAACATCTAGTTAATCTTGGCATGCATCACTGAATAATATCTCATGGCTGGCAACCATCTTGCTGAGCATATCCAACTGAAAATCAGCCATTTCCTTGTTCAGTGTGTTCAATTCCAACTCCAATCCATCCAATCTTGTCTTAGACACTAAAGGAGCTTTTGAAGAAGATGTCACAACTACAACCTTTCCTTTTAGTTTCCATTCTCCTACAAGAGTCTTCTCAACCCCTAGACGTTCCAGACATATGTATGGTTAGCTAACAGTTTCATACCGTGTTGTAGATGTTTACAGGTTAGGCGCTGCTGAGTGATTTGGCAGGGTGACAGGCCGAGTACTCTCGTATATTAGGTGGTTGGTTTGGGTTTTTTGTGTTTCCCTCCTGCATGAGGATGATCTTTTGTACCTCCTGTGTGAGGATGTCGTTTTATATACTCGGCTATGTTGTTGTATACTTTGGGTCGTACAATTTATACTGTTTTATGTATTTGTTTTATATCTATCAGTGTCATGTTGTAAGGTCCAGTGAACTTGTTGTCAGGCTAGGGTCAGGATCCATTGTGAGATCCTAGCCCAATGTGTCATCCCGAGTCCCGCGGATTCGGGGTGTTACACTAATGCTTTCAGATCGAGACGGGTGTTTGAAAGAGGTAGTGGTGGAAAGCCCTAAAATTTCACATAAAACCATTGGTGTGAGAGTTATGGGCGTACCTTTTACCACAGTTTTAAGGGTTAGGGATCACCTATCCCTTTTGACTGAGAGATTTACATAGAACAGCTTGGTGAGTTTGGTAAATGCAACTTCTCCGGGTTAAGGACCTTCCAGACCGAGAAATTTTTGAGCAGAGAGATGCATGGTAGTTTAAGTGTCTACAAGAACTCCATATCGAACGAATCACACATGCATACAAGTCGGTTATGGAATCCATCCAACCATGTTCATGTGGCTTTGAAATTTCAAAACCAGGTTGTCGGCAACCCGGTGTGTGTCGAGATTTCAACATCGTCTTGAAAGGGTGGTTTTGTTGATGCTGATGAAATATGAGCTACAGTTTCTTTGTGAGAGGAAGTAAGACGGATTGATGATCCTTTGGGACCCATGTATGAATGTTTGTGAGAGAGAGAGTTTTTGAAATTTTATAGAGTAAAGCACAAGAGGGTACTGCAACGATTTGAACGAAGGAAAAGAGATAACTGGAAGGGTTGATTGCTTTTAAAGGAGCATGTCAAATCAATTTAAGGCATATCAAGATCTTGAATGAATCAAGGTCTTGATAAATGTACGGGACGTTTGTAGTAGGGATAGTATTCCGAGGTCGAACACAAAGACTAAGGTGAAATCGAGTCAAACAATGGTCATAGATAGTGTGGATCTAGTCTAAGAAAGAAGAAAGAAATAAAGAAATGAAAATCATGATGTTTTTGGTTGGTTTTTGTGGTGATCAAGCAAAGATCACAAATCAAGCAAGATAATGAAACAATCTAACAACTCAAGATAGCAAGGTAAACAAGTAACACAAGCACAAAATATAGGATCAAGAGAGAAAAGTGGATTCTAGAGGTCAAGATTTCCGGTTATGGCATTGGACTCAAGGTTCTAAGGATTCTAAGGACAAGCTGCGGTGTTGGGAAAGAGTGTTTCACTAATGGAGGCAATTACCGGGTAGGTCTCTCACTTCACTAGTCCCGCATCAAACTCCTATTACCGGGTAGGTCTCAAGGGGTTAAAGTAGGGAATTCTACACAAACCGGATACTACTTAAGTGGCAACCCTCTCCTTACCGGATAAGTCTCGGAATAGGGAAGTCTCAAGCAATAATCCTAGCACACTCGATCCAATAGCGGCTTATGAAGCTCACTATTACCTAGAGTTCATCATTCTAGGTATCTAAGATCGGAAATCATCGGGTAGATCTCTTTCCTCACTTAGGTTGATAGCATTAGGTGATCCTAACCTAAATTAAGCTTAATAAACCCTAGGATTTCAACAATCTAACACCCTAGCATGAAGATTCATCAATTAAAGATCAACAGAGAAGAAAATCGGGTGGATCTTAAAAAAATCGGCCGATCTAGCATGATGAATAGGGCGATTTTTCCTCCTGGTTTGGGTTTCGTGCATACAAATCATCCTAAACTAACATATAAGTCCATTCTATCATCACCCTAGCCATAACCATCAATCCATCACTCCAGAATCACAATAAACTAGCCAATAGTATGCATATCAAGATCCAAAATCATCATACAAGCATACATGGTTCTTCAATTCAAGACTACAAAAATAACTCAAAATCACTCAAAACCTCACTATCACTCCTAGAATGGTGTTCTTCTTCTTCCTTCAATCCTTGAGAGTTTTTTTTTCTTCTCCTCCCAATCTTCCTCCAATGGATGAGCTGTGAATGAGAATGTGGGAGAGGGGAGATGCCTCAGCAACAGCTTGCAAGACCACTTATATTCTCCACCAAGAGCAAGGCCGGATCAAGAGATCGTGGGACACGTGGCTTAAGCTGTCAAAGGCAGGAAAATCGACCCAGAGATAAAAATCGGCCGATTTATCTGTTAGTTGGTCCGATTTTCTTCAGCAGAAGCATGCTATGATCGTCTAGCCATGAGTTGCTCCATTGCTTGCACCAATAGTGGTCTTTGTGTCCTTTGTTGCTCCAATTATGCTCCTCCAAAGCTTTTGATGTGTACCACCATGAAGCTTGACCCTCGAATGTATCGATTAATGTCCAATAGATCCCCAAATTACCTACAAAACCGATAAAAGGTCGTGTAGACGTCTTTTCTAGAAATATGCATGAACTGAGCGAAAACGTCATGAACCAATGTCCAACCGTGCATGAATAACGGGAAAAACTATCTAATTAAGTGCCTAAACTATCGTCATAAATCACGTTATCAAAATACCCCATACTTAAGATTTGCTCGTCCCCGAGCAAGATCCAACTACAGACTAAGAGGTGACATGATTTATGTATGCAGAAAAACAACAAAATCTTTTTGGAACTGTGCTTCTAGCATTGGATCACCTTCATAGTCATGTTCATAGCAATGGAAAAGCAATCATGCATGAAATAAATGAAGGCATGGAAAGACAATTATACTTAACTAGAAGTCATGCATGAGAGGTGAAAATGAAGAAGTCAAGATGATCATGAGCATGTCAAATCTAGATCACTAAGCCTTACACACGTGCATTTAGGTCATTAGGACTTAGGAAAGAAGGGGCTAAGAAACGTTGTGATTAGGTGGGAATTTTTAAGTCATGTGATGCTAATCCGAGAAAGGAACTAATTCCACAATTTTGTTTTTGCTCATCTTCCCAACAAGTGTATAATTTTCTCCATCTTTTCTTTGTTTTCTTTTCTTTTTCACTTATTTTTGAGACAATGGCATTGGTGTACAAAAGCCGAAACCTTGGTGATTAGCCGTCCTCGGGCTTTTTCTATTTTTCGAGGTGCATCCACACCGGGCACACATACCAAATCTCGTTAGGACTATCGGTTTATTTGACTTTGGCAAGGCACCAACACCCGATTATGTGAAGTGTGCCGAGTTACTTGTCATTTAAACCAACGTCCCCAAACCTATATTTTTGTCTACACTTTCACAACAAATTCAATACTTCATTCACATCGTTCTTTCATCAACCATTTCACCCCACACTTGCTTTTCACACACATCAACACACTAGCATGCTCCTATTCCCGGATGGGTCAAAAGAGGTCAAATATTTCATCAATTGAGGTGCTCAAACAACATGATCAAGATGAGAAGTAGAGAAAGATGAATTGTCTTAATCACTCCTAAATGATGTGCAAGAACTATCATGTAATTTCGAATTTCAATCCTCAATCCAATCAAGGCAAACATTCATGATCACAAATCATTTATGGGATTCAAGATAAGTACTTCAAGTCTACATATGCATTCATCTATTCAACACATAAGGCTATCAATAGCCAATTCACAAGACAATTTCATCATAAGGGTCATTCCCAAGCTTAGAAGCACTAAAATTTTTTAAAATTTTCTGATTTTTTTTTTTGGATTTTTCGAAATATGTATGTACAATGCAAGACATAATGAAAAATGTGACAAAATTAAACTATCCTAGATGCTAATCATGCAAGTGATCATGAAAACCCCACCCCATACTTAGAAACACATTGTCCCCAATGTGGAAACTAAATAAAGAAGTGAAAGAGAGTCCTCACAATGTAAAATTGGTGATGCTTTGGTATTTCGGTTCACATCGAATGATGATGGTGGATGATCGATCAAAGATGGTAGAGAGCTCTTGATGTTCATTATGATGTCGGAACCCGCGCTTGGCACCGCAAGCCGTCCAAGTTCCACGTCCGCTCCACCCATGCTCGATTGGAGATAACCACTTTCCTTTACAGAAGGAAAAATTGCCCCTGTTGCCCAGGAAAATCGGCCGTTCTGGCTGAAGAACAGGCCGATTTTTCTGGTTGATTTCCTCCTCGTCCATGTGCTTGGATCTTGTACCTTCAACAGTTCCATGAGGTTTTCACATGACCTCAAACATCTCATCACACACGACAATCAACAAGATCTAGCATTCAAAAACACAAAAGAAAACAAAGCACACCAAGAGTAAGATTCAAACAAAAGCAAGAAAAACAAAGGGAAAAATATGTACCAATGGGTTGCCTCCCATTAAGCGCTTCTTTAAGGTCATTAGCTTGACCAAATTCAGGAGCGTTTCAATCAAGGTGAAGTGGGGCAATCACTTCCACCGGGGCTTCCGGGATGTACTTCTTCAAACGGTGCCCATTCACCTTGAAGTCACCACAATGATCTCCTCCTATCTCTACCGCTCCATGAGGAAAGATCTTCTTCACCACATATGGCCCGGTCCATCTTGATTTGAGCTTTCCGGGGAAGAGCCGCAGTCTTGAGTTGAAGAGAAGCACTAAGTCACCCTCATTCAACTCCTTTGGGATGAGGCGCTTGTCATGCCAACGCTTGGTCCTCTCCTTGTAGATCCGGGCATTCTCATAAGCATCCAACCGGATCTCCTCAAGGGCGTTCATGTCTAGCAACCGCTTCTCACCATCCTCCTTGAGATCAAAATTTAACCACCTTATAGCCCAATATGCTCTATGCTCCATCTCTACCGGAAGATGGCAAGACTTACCATAAACTAGCTTGTAGGGAGTGGTGCCAATTGGTGTCTTGAAAGCGGTCCTATAAGCCCACAAGGCATCATCAAGCTTCATAGCCCAATCTTTTCTCATCCTAGAGACCGTCTTCTCAAGTATCCCTTTTATCTCCCGGTTGGAGATCTCCACTTGGCCACTAGTTTGGGGATGGTAAGGTGTTGCCACCTTATGGGTCACCCCATACTTAGCCAAAAGTGCCCCAAAATTCCTATTAGTGAAGTGCTTCCCTCCATCACTTATGATCACCCTTGGTGTTCCAAACCTAGGGAAGATCACTCGGTTGAAGAACCGCACCACCACTTTGGCATCATTTGTGGGAGAGGCGATTGCCTCCACCCATCTCGAAACATAATCTACCGCCAATAGGATGTAGAGGTTGCCACATGAAGAAGGGAATGGTCCCATGAAGTCCACACCCCACACATCAAATATCTCTACCTCTTGTATGTTGTTCAAGGGCATCTCATTTCTCCTTGAGATGTTGCCCGTCCTTTGGCAAGCATCACAAGCTACCACAAAGCCTTGTACATCCTTGAACAAACTTGGCCAAAAGAAGCCCGATTGCAACACTTTAGCACATGTCTTGTGTGAGCTAGCATGCCCTCCACATGGCAAGGAATGACAATGGTGGATCACACTCTCCACCTCATCCTCCGGTATGCATCTTCTAAACATTCCATCCGGCCCTCTCTTGAACAAAAGTGGTTCACTCCAATAGTAGTGTCTCACATCTTTGAAGAACTTCTTTCTTTGGGCATATGTCAAACCGGGAGGCACTTCCTCACACACTAAGTAGTTCACAATGTCGGCAAACCATGGCTCACTTCCTCTAGATACTTGGAATAAGCACTCCTCCATCATTTGCAATTGCTCATCCCGGAATGAGTCATCAATCGGGATGTCATCTCTCTCAATCTCTAAAGGAGGTAGTCTACTAAGGTGATCCGCCACGGAGTTCTCGGATCCCTTCTTGTCCCGGATTTCCAAATCAAACTCTTGAAGAAGAAGGATCCACCGAATCAACCTAGGCTTTGCATCCTTCTTGGTAAGGAGATAACGGATCGCAACATGATCCGTATACACTATGACCTTTGCTCCAACAAGATATGAGCGGAACTTCTCAAAAGCATACACCACCGCTATCAACTCTTTCTCGGTTGTGGCATAGTTAAGTTGGGCATCATCTAGCGTCTTGCTAGCATAATAAATGGCATGAGTGCGCCCATCTTTCCTTTGCCCCAAAACAGCCCCAACGGCTACATCGCTTGCATCACACATGATCTCAAACGGTAGACTCCAATCCGGAGGTTGCATGATAGGTGCGGAGATCAAAGCGTTCTTCGACCTACAAAAAGCCTCAAGGCAATCTTTGGAGAAAACAAATTCAACGTCTTTCATTAGTAGGTTAGTAAGAGGCTTTGAAATCTTAGAGAAGTCTTGAATAAACCTCCGGTAAAAACCGGCATGCCCTAGAAAACTCCTTACCCCTTTTACCGAGGTAGGTGGTGGCAGCTTCTCTATCGTTTCAATCTTGGCCCTATCAACCTCAATGCCACGGTTAGACACCAAGTTTCCTAACACAATACCTTCACTTACCATGAAGTGGCATTTTTCCCAATTCAAAACAAGATTTGTCTCCTCACATCTTTTCAATACTAATGACAAGTTAGCCAAGCAATTATCAAAGGAAGAACCATAAACAGAGAAATCATCCATGAACACTTCCATGATATTTTCAATGTATTCCGAAAAGATAGCCATTCTACACCTTTGGAAGGTGGCGGGTGCATTACACAACCCAAATGGCATTCTCCTATATGCAAAAGTACCTCATGGACATGTAAATGTGGTTTTCTCTTGGTCGTCGGGGTGGATAGGGATTTGGAAGAATCCACTATAACCATCTAAGTAGCAAAAATGAGAATGTTGAGCTAACCTCTCTAGCATTTGGTCAATGAAGGGGAGAGGGAAGTGATCTTTCCTAGAGGCCATGTTCAACTTCCTATAGTCAATGCACATCCTCCATCCCGTAACCGTCCTAGTTGGGATTAGTTCATTGTTCTCATTAGTTACTACGGTCATCCCACCCTTCTTAGGAACTACATGAACGGGACTAACCCACTTACTATCCGAGATAGGTTAGATAATTCCCGCATCTAGCAACTTTATGATCTCCTTCTTAACTACCTCTTTCATTATAGGATTCAATCTTCTTTGATGTTCAATAGAGGGTTTATGGTTATCTTCCATCATTATCTTATGCATGCACAAAGAGGGCTTAATGCCAACAAGGTCATCAATGGTGTATCCTATTGCCTTTCTATGCAGTTTCAATTCATTCAACAATCTATTAAGTTCATCATCATTCAAAGATGCATTCATAATCACCGGATAAGTAGAATTTGAACCAAGGAAAGCATACTTTAAATGAAAAGGAAGAGGTTTAAGATCAAGTTGAGGAGGACCTTTTTCGGTTGGAGACGATCCATACAATGTAGGTTGAGATGATTGCAAAGCCACGGAAGCCTTCTTGAAGTCCCTTGATGATTGCTCACAATCAAGTGGTTGATGCTGAAAAGACTCGGGAAAATCGGCCCAGTCAGAAAAATCGGCCGATTTTCCTGGGGGTAGGTCGATCTGAGTTTCTGTTTTTGCAGAACTGGACGAAATTTCAGCACAAGGCAAAAAATCGGCCGATTTTGTCCCTCCAGTCCGATTTTTCTGCCTGTTTCTCTCTTCTTCTAACACTTCAAATCCAACACTTGGTAGCTCGTCCAATGCATTCAAGGCCTTGATTACTTCATTGCTACTCTCCTCAACTCCTTCCTCCATCAAGCTTGAGCTAAGAACGTTCTCAAGTGGATCCTTGAGCAAGATTGAGCTCACAACCTCTCTAGACTCCTCTTCTTCAACTATGTTGAATACATCTTCATCAAGGGTTGGCCCTTTCATCATTGTGGACAGCTTGAACTTGATGTTTTCTTCTCCAATGTTGAAGGAGAGAGTCCCATTCTTGCAGTCTACTAGACATCCGGAAGTAGCTAGGAAAGGTCTCCCCAAGATGATAGGAACCGGATAGTCCGTCGGGATGTCCAAAACAACGAAGTCTATGGGCACATAGAACTTCCCTAGTTGCACCGGAATGTCTTCCAAGATTCCAACCGGATGAGTGATTGAGCGGTCCGCCATGTAAAGGGTCATCTTGACCGGCTTTGGCTCTCCTAGCCCAACCTTGTTGCAAAGTGCAAGCGGAATGATGCTTACACTTGCCCCAAGATCACATAGGGCGTCGTACTTCACTTCTCCTACTCCGATTGGCACACAAAAGGATCCCGGATCCCTTAGTTTAGGAGGCATCTCCTCCTTCATCGTTTGAATCAACTCCGAGGATCTCTTTGTCATTCTTATCTCCCCATACTCCTCCAACTTCCTTTTGTTGGAGAGTATCTCCTTCGAGAACTTGCCATATGCCGGCATACCTAAGATAGCATCCATGAACGGAATATTAATATGCAATTTAGATATAAGTTCAAGGAATTTACTAAAATGATTGTCCAAGCGAGCTCTTGCTCGTGATTGTGGGAACGGTAGTGGTGGCTTGTATGGAGGCGGTGCCACATATGTCGGCTCAACATCCTTGCTCTTGCCTCCATCTTCTTACAATGGCTCTTCTTCATTCACCACTTGCTTCCCTTTAGCATTCTCCTTGGGCAAAGGATCCTTCATGCTCAACCCACTCCTCGTTGTAATGGCCAACACTTGGCCTCTTGGGTTGTCTTCGGTCCTTCCGGAAAGCTTTCCCGGATCTCTATGGGCTTCACCCGCTTTTTGGAACACTTGTGCTTCCAACACTTTTTGAGCCTTGGAAATGGAAGTCACCGTGCTCTCAAGACCCCTCAACCTTCCAAGCAATTGCTCAAACATCAATTCGGTTCTATCCTTTGGAGGTTCAGTAAATCCGGGTGGAGGTTCTTGTGAAGCTTTTGGTGGTGGAGTTGTGCTTGTGGAAGCGGGAGGGTTCAAGGCTCCATCCGGGTTAGAATAGGAAAACCCGGGATGGTTGTGGTTGAGCCGGTAATTGTTGAATTGCCGGTTGTTGTTGAAGTTCCTTGGGCCTTGATAGTTGTTGTAATTGCCCCTTCCCATGTAATTCACATCCTCCTCCTTGGAAGATAAGTTAGCTTGTGGAAGCACTTGAGGAGTTGCTTGGTTCTTCAAAGTTGTAGCACACAACTCTCTCAAGGACTTTAGCTCGTTGTTAATGGCGTCAAGCTTGAAATTGCTCATGTTGACCTCACTCACCTCATATGCTCCCGCCTTTCTCCCTTCACTCTTCCTATGGGAGTATTTCTCAATCACTAGAGCTTGTTTCTCTACAAACTCCCAAGCATCATCCACATGCTTCTCCATGAAAGTCCCACCGGAAAGAGATTGAAGCTTGAATTGGTTATCTTCATCAAGTCCTTTGAAGTAGATCTCCAATAACTCAATTTTCGGTATACCATGGTGTGGACAATCTAGGAGAAGATCTTTGAACCTCTCCCAAGACTTGAATAAACTCTCCCTATCCTTCATCACGAAGGCATTGATCTTCCCTCTTAACTCGGTAGTCTTGGAAGGTGGGAAGAACTTAGTCAAAAACTCGGTTGTCATCTCCTCCCAAGTACCAACTCGCCCTTGTGGAATAGATTGATACCAAGCTAAGGCTTTGTCCTTAAGAGAGAAGGAGAAAGCCCTAAGCTTATGGTTGTTGCTCTCCAATCTTGGCGGTCTAAGAGTCTCCATCAAAATCTCATAGTTCATCAAGTGTTGATGAGGAGACTCTCCTTTCATCCCTCCAAATTGATTATGCCGGATCATTTGTAGAACTTGATGACGGAGTTCGTAGTTGTGGGTTGCGGGATCTCCTAAGTTCACACCCGGACGGTGTGCTCTTTGTGCCGGATCCATACGTCTCCCTAAAGTTTATGGCTCTTCAATAGCAATGGGCGCTACCCTAACATTCGCCGCCGGCTGCGGTTGTGGTGGTGGAGGTGGAGGTTGTTGGCGATTAAGCTCCCCTTGTACAAGGGCTTGCCTAATCTCATCAATCTCCCTCCTAGTTGCCTCTTGCCTCTCATTGGCAAGTCTCCTTTCTTCCTCCAAGAGCTCATCTCTTAGCCTTATTTGTTCTAAGGCTTCATCCAATTCAGCTTGGAGGTCTCTTCCGGCCATCTATTTCCCTCTCTTAATGCTCTTGGATCTAGATCTAAGGGTTTTCTCCGGTTCGGGATCGAATGGAGCAAAATCCTTGCCACGAGATCTTCGCATACACCTAGAGATTAAGAGATGTCCTGAAAAGCAAAGACACACACCAAAAGAGATCAAAAGCAACAAGAAAGATCTACACTATAAACAATCACAAAATAGACTCAATCTAGACCTAGTCCCCGGCAACGGCGCCAAAAACTTGTTACGCTCAGGATGTGTGTGTGAATCGCAATAAGCTTTAAATTTATACTCGTTATATTTATCCTAACTCCTAGCGAACCCGCAGTGTACGGGACGTTTGTAGTAGGGATAGTATTCCGAGGTCGAACACAAAGACTAAGGTGAAATCGAGTCAAACAATGGTCATAGATAGTGTGGATCTAGTCTAAGAAAGAAGAAAGAAATAAAGAAATGAAAATCATGATGTTTTTGGTTGGTTTTTGTGGTGATCAAGCAAAGATCACAAATCAAGCAAGATAATGAAACAATCTAACAACTCAAGATAGCAAGGTAAACAAGTAACACAAGCACAAAATATAGGATCAAGAGAGAAAAGTGGATTCTAGAGGTCAAGATTTCCGGTTATGGCATTGGACTCAAGGTTCTAAGGATTCTAAGGACAAGCTGCGATGTTGGGAAAGAGTGTTTCACTAATGGAGGCAATTACCGGGTAGGTCTCTCACTTCACTAGTCCCGCATCAAACTCCTATTACCGGGTAGGTCTCAAGGGGTTAAAGTAGGGAATTCTACACAAACCGGATACTACTTAAGTGGCAACCCTCTCCTTACCGGATAAGTCTCGGAATAGGGAAGTCTCAAGCAATAATCCTAGCACACTCGATCCAATAGCGGCTTATGAAGCTCACTATTACCTAGAGTTCATCATTCTAGGTATCTAAGATCGGAAATCATCGGGTAGATCTCTTTCCTCACTTAGGTTGATAGCATTAGGTGATCCTAAGCTAAATTAAGCTTAATAAACCCTAGGATTTCAACAATCTAACACCCTAGCATACAGATTCATCAATTAAAGATCAACAGAGAAGAAAATCGGGTGGATCTTATAAAAATCGGCCGATCTAGCATGATGAACAGTGCGATTTTTCCTCCTAGTTTGGGTTTCGTGCATACAAATCATCCTAAACTAACATATAAGTCCATTCTATCATCACCCTAGCCATAACCATCAATCCATCACTCCAGAATCACAATAAACTAGCCAATAGTATGCATATCAAGATCCAAAATCATCATACAAGCATACATGGTTCTTATAGATGAATAATGAAAGATAAGCAAGTAAAATCAATAAATCTCAGCTGAATCTAAGTTGTAGCAAGACTTACAAACTCTTAAATGAAGATCCAAAACGTTCCTAACAATCCTTGCAATAGTTCTTCAATCCAAGACTACAAAAATAACTCAAAATCACTCAAAACCTCACTATCACTCCTAGAATGGTGTTCTTCTTCTTCCTTCAATCCTTGAGAGTTTTTTTTTCTTCTCCTCCCAATCTTCCTCCAATGGATGAGCTGTGAATGAGAATGTGGGAGAGGGGAGATGCCTCAACAACAGCTTGCAGGACCACTTATATTCTCCACCAAGAGCAAGGCCGGATCAAGAGATCGTGGGACACGTGGCTTAAGCTGTCAAAGGCAGGAAAATCGACCCAGAGATAAAAATCGGCCGATTTATCTGTTAGCTGGTCCGATTTTCTTCAGCAGAAGCATGCTATGATCGTCTAGCCATGAGTTGCTCCATTGCTTGCACCAATAGTGGTCTTTGTGTCCTTTGTTGCTCCAATTATGCTCCTCCACAGCTTTCGATGTGTACCACCATGAGGCTTGACCCTCGAATGTATCGATTAATGTCCAATAGATCCCCGAATTACCTACAAAACTGATAAAAGGTCGTGTAGACGTCTTTTCTAGAAATATGCATGAATTGAGCGAAAACGTCATGAACCAATGTCCAACCATGCATGAATAACGGGAAAAACTATCTAATTAAGTGCCTAAACTATCGTCATAAATCACGTTATCAATAAACGAAATTAATTTGCATGCTTTCCTAATAAATCACAAGCAATTTTCAAAATAAGATTTGAATTTTGAAAACAAAAAGGTGAAAATTTTTGAAATTATTTTAAAGATTCTTATTTAAAATGATTTAATGATTAATCATATAAAAAGATGAAAACCATAAATCCGATCCGTGGTTATCATTGTAGTCCTCGAAATCCGTTTCAAGACCTTGTATTGCATTTTAAGGCTTTGAAATGGAAAAGTGATGCAGGAGCATCCAAACCAACTAATGGAGGCAACATCCCAAACCCATCATGATAAAGGATCATTTGAGCTAACTCCATCTTCAATACCTCAAGGGGCTCTAAAAAGAGCTCAAGCTAAACGTGATAAAGGATCATCTAAGCTAACTCCATCTTCACCACCTCAAGGGACTCTAACAAGAGCGCAAGCTAAACGTCAAGCTGAGATGGATGCTCTTGTCCTAAACATGGTCCATGAAGCTCAACCAAGTCCACCTTCATCAAGTCTAAGGACCATCTTGTGGATCAACCACGAACACATCCTAGCCAAGATGCTTAATGGAGCTTAAATTGTATTTCTAGTTGCTGGGCAGGCCTTGGAAAGCATTTCAAACGACAAACGGAGGCCTTGAAATCAGATACAAGGGGCTTCACGTGTGTGCATGTGCATGGCTGGAACATTCATTTAAGTATCTGGATGTGAGAGGCTGAATAGAAGAGTTTAATTAGGCCCATTTTTGTTCCATGTTTGTTGGGCTTTATTTAACTCTCTCTCAATGTAATTATTGTAATTAGTTTCTTTTTTCTGTTTTAGGAAGAAAAGGCCTAGGGTGTATAAAAGCCTTTTCTCTCTTCTTTTTGTAGTTAGACAAGTTTAATACAAGTTTTGCTGAGAGAATTTCAAAATTGAATCCAAGAGAATTCAATCATTCTTGTCTCGTGGGATTAGGTGTTGCGTGATCTAGCTTTCTCGTTCTTGTGTATGTCAATCTCCTTCGGGATTAGTGTTGCAAGTCGAACAAGGCATCCTCTTTGTGCTCTCGATTCTCAGATTGATTGTGTGAAGTTGTAAGAAGCGGGGTCGAATTGTCACTGGTTTGGTTTTTGGATCTCGAATCCAAGGGTTCTATCATTGTTCATTTCGGTTCTTCTTGTCCCTTTTTGTTTTCTCGTTTTCATTGTTGTCCATGTTTGTTCATTTTGTGTATTCTTCATTGTTCAGAACAGGTTATTCGTCTAGATCCGTTCTTCGTTGCTAATCCCCGTATCAATTGGTATCAGAGCATAGTTGATGTCCAACCACCAAAAAGAGTCGGTAAATCAATCATAAAATCACAAAAAGAGTCTGTTTTGATCATTGCAATGGATCATTGTCTTTAGTTTGAGTTTATTGTTGTTTCTCTCTTCTACTCTAAGCTTTGTTTGAGTCTAACGAGTTTGTTCCTTTGATTGTGAGTGTTGGACACCGGAAACCACCATATTACAACCACCACCACACCACCATCAACCACCATTTTTTCCCTCAACCACATTAGCCACACTTGAACTAGTTGAACAAAAACCAAGCGTGGTTGCTTCTCTTCCTGCATCCAATACACGTAGAATTGAAGTTGAAGTATATTGTTTCCCTACATCCAATACACGCCAAATTTGGAGTCGATCCAGCGTGTTTCCTACAAATCCGGCGCAAAGCTTGAAGTAGTTACTTTCCTCCTACATATCTGGCACGTTGAATCAGTTGCAACAATCTAGGAGTTGAGATATGATCTTATCGTGAAGATTTGCAACAACTTGGCCCACATTTATCTACAAACAAGAATTTGTTTTTTTTATTTCTTTCAATTTTTTGTTTATTCTTCTTTTCTGATTTCCTGAATCATAAAGTTCAAAGAAAAGAAAAGAACAGAAAAGAAACAAGATAAAAAAAAGAAGAAATCCGAAATCAAAAAAAAAAAAGAAAAAAAAAGAATCAGATCTATTCATTTCATTCTAGTTTATTATTTTATTTTCATTCTTTGTTATTCATAGTTTGTAATTAGCCTAGTGTTATTACATTTGTTTTAGTGTTTTTCAGCAACAAAGAGGACTTCAAGAAAGGACTTAAGTCAAGTATCTCGTCTCAGTCGGAGGAAGAACTCAGCATCTCATTGAACCTATCTAGCCACACCTACCTACTGTCCGTTTTCGGCCATCAAACACCATAGCTCAGCCTTCCTTAACCTCATCCTACGGTGTCTAGGGTTCACTTCTGATGTGATCGAACTCGATTCGAACACGAGGATCCACCGGTACAAGTTCACACTCGGATTGGAATCGGTGAAATGGAACTCCTTTTTTTGGATTTTGTGTTTTTGGATATGAAGAGCAAATTCCCTCGGCCTCTCACTTTGGGAATCCCTCAACTCGAACGAACTACCCTCGGAATCTCACTTTGGGGTTCGAACCTTTGTCCCTCGGCCTCTCACCTTAGAACCACCTAAGCATCTCACCTAGATGTTTGAAAACTAAGCATCTCACCTAGAATTCGAGTTTTGTTTTTCTCAAAGTGAAAACACAACTTTTGATCGATAACTCAATTCTATTTCGTCCATCCAAAAACGTTTGTGGGAGAGGCCTTATATAGGCTGAAAATTCAGCACCTACTCCCAACATTAAAGGCTTACAAGTTCAAGAGTGTGACATTAAACAAAGAGCAAACATAGGGACTTTCAACCACCTACTTTCTCACCTACTTTTCCACCTACTTTTCTCCACCAACTTTCACATAATTAATACATAAATTCATGCATAATATATGAATAATATGAGGATGATATGCTGCATAAAATATGTATTGGGTGGACGTGCATATGTTTGTATAACCATCTTTCATGCCTCCATGCATGATCTTGCCCAACAATCCATACAAGTACCGTAGTTGCTGCAATGTAGGATCATTTTCACCCTCTTCCTCTTGGAATCTCGACTTTGTGTAAACTAGAAAGTTGTAGATATTGAAAATACCTTTCAAAGTAGTACTCATGGGTATTTTAGTTCCAAGAATTGTCTTAGTTATAGTAGTTTTACTGAGAGTGCGCAAACCTGACAGCTTAGCCGGAGAGAGTGAAAATTGGCTTCCATTTGGCATGCTCGGTGCAAGCATTTTCGGTTTCATTTCAATAAATTTTGGCTCAGTTTTAGGCATGATCTCCAACACATAAGTATTGATTTCGATAGGTGCCGGTTGAGTTTTGACTTGGACGGTTGGTGGCAAAACGATTAGTTCCGGCATATTGACGATGATTTCTTCTCCGGTGGGGATCACATCATCCCCTTTCCCTTGAAAAGGATTCGTCCTCGAATCCGTCATGCCATCATTGGGAAATTGATTATCGGATTTATTACCATGGTAACTACTTCTCGCGACTTCGACGCCGTCATGTTGAGATGCTTGAATACGATCCGGGGACCAAAGGGCATGACTATTCAGATTTTGTTCTCGATGGTTGTTGCTTCGTTCATTCCGGTTTGCATGGTTGCTACCTCCTTGTATTTTGTCATGAGGGTTCAAGAGAAGGAGCGGAGACCTTCTCAATATCTCAGCTAGTTGGGCTTCAAGCCTATCCAAACGTTGGTTGATTCGATTACCACCGTTTGCATTGTCGTTGATGATCGTCATCCCCGAAAGCTTGAGGAACTCGCACCGTTGGGCTCTGATACCACTTGATGTGATCGAACTCGATTCGAACACGAGGATCCACCGGCACAAGTTCACACTCGGATTGAACTCGCACCGTTGATGATCGTCATCCCCGAAAGCTTGAGCAAGCTTTTTTTTTTTGTATGAAAGGTCAACAAGATCTCTCTCCCGAAAGCTTGAGGAACTCGCACCGTTGGCTCTGATACCACTTGATGTGATCGAACTCGATTCGAACACGAGGATCCACCGGTACAAGTTCACACTCGGATTGGAATCGGTGAAATGGAACTCCTTTTTTTGGATTTTGTGTTTTTGGATATGAAGAGCAAATTCCCTCGGCCTCTCACTTTGGGAATCCCTCAACTCGAACGAACTACCCTCGGAATCTCACTTTGGGGTTCGAACCTTTGTCCCTCGGCCTCTCACCTTAGAACCACCTAAGCATCTCACCTAGATGTTTGAAAACTAAGCATCTCACCTAGAATTCGAGTTTTGTTTTTCTCAAAGTGAAAACACAACTTTTGATCGATAACTCAATTCTATTTCGTCCATCCAAAAACGTTTGTGGGAGAGGCCTTATATAGGCTGAAAATTCAGCACCTACTCCCAACATTAAAGGCTTACAAGTTCAAGAGTGTGACATTAAACAAAGAGCAAACATAGGGACTTTCAACCACCTACTTTCTCACCTACTTTTCCACCTACTTTTCTCCACCAACTTTCACATAATTAATACATAAATTCATGCATAATATATGAATAATATGAGGATGATATGCTGCATAAAATATGTATTGGGTGGACGTGCATATGTTTGTATAACCATCTTTCATGCCTCCATGCATGATCTTGCCCAACAATCCATACAAGTACCGTAGTTGCTGCAATGTAGGATCATTTTCACCCTCTTCCTCTTGGAATCTCGACTTTGTGTAAACTAGAAAGTTGTAGATATTGAAAATACCTTTCAAAGTAGTACTCATGGGTATTTTAGTTCCAAGAATTGTCTTAGTTATAGTAGTTTTACTGAGAGTGCGCAAACCTGACAGCTTAGCCGGAGAGAGTGAAAATTGGCTTCCATTTGGCATGCTCGGTGCAAGCATTTTCGGGTTCATTTCAATAAGTTTTGGCTCAGTTTTAGGCATGATCTCCAACACATAAGTATTGATTTCGATAGGTGCCGGTTGAGTTTTGACTTGGACGGTTGGTGGCAAAACGATTAGTTCCGGCATATTGACGATGATTTCTTCTCCGGTGGGGATCACATCAACTTCTTGGGTCTTACTAGTACGTTCTTGCAAAGCTTATCTTGAGTTCTAAAATTTTGAGTCATTTAGTTGTATATAACATTCGTGCAATTGTCTTTTCCGTTTGAGTCTTTTTCTTTTGTTTGGTTGAGACAATCACGTTTTGAAGTGATTGAAATCGAATCTTGTTTCTATCTCAAGCTTTAGTTTGACTAGGCATCGAACTCACGTGAGGTTTTTGAATAATAAAAGACGAGCGATCAACAAGTTTGTATCACACCACTAGAGAGTGAGAGATGCTTGTTTTCTGAGTGATACACTTGCGAGGTGATTTTTGTTTTATATAACCTAACGCGTTTGTTTGTTGTGTTCAGTGTTTGGAATTATGTCTAGGTCACCAAGTCAAGTAGGTACAAAGAGTTCAAAACCGATTCACACCGAATTGTTCAACCTTTTCAAGGGCTTGCAAGATAGCATTGATGGTCTAAGTACAAAGTTGGCCACGCTTGAGGCTGGAAGAAGTTCCAATGCTATGCAACCTTCAAGGCCTAATCCACAAGGCCAAAGAAACCATGCTTTGCAAGAGCGTAATTATTTCCCTTCTACTCCTAATATGCATTATTATCCTAACCAGTATCAGAATTATGTGTATGAGCCATGGGATTATTCGGATGATGAAGGATGGAGACATGAGCCACTTCGAGAACCAGTACAAGACGGCATTGGAAAGATGAAAATGTCAACTAAATGTGATCCTGATGTGAACACGACATAGGAGGCGAGGATGGACCAAATATGGTCATGCCACAATTTCCCCAAGCACGATGATCCACACAACTCGCTATCATCCATTAGCGCACCTTCATCATCAATTAGGGTTACCACAACTCCAATGGGAAGTGATTCAAAACCTTGTACAAAAATGTCTAATCCCTTAGACTTGTTAAAATCAGAATATGTGAATGTGTTGCATGCTATCATCAGTGATGAAACAGTTGAGCATGAATTTGAATTATTGGGTGATATTGAAAGTGATAAGCATGAAATTGATGACTATGAGTTGTTTGTACATAAATCTGTTGTGGAAAATGATGTTATTTTAGATGTGCATGAGCCTGAGCATAACAAATGCCCCAATTGTGTTACCAAGCCTGTTTTGAGTGTTATTGAGTGTAATGACCTTATTTGCAATGAATTGGCTTGCGTTAGTAATGAATCTGAGAACATTGAGCCTTTGATAGCTAAAGAGGTTTTAGATGCACCACATGACCCTTGTCATGATCTGCAAGGGAGCATTTCCATACCCTCTTACACTTCATTGCCCATAGGTTGTTCACTTGCTGATTTGTCTGAAAACTCTACTTTTAGACCTGGTAAAGACATAAATGGACATGAATCTGATTTAGGTCTAGACATTGAGCTTCTTGAGGATGAAATAGATGGGTTTGAGTTATATGCAAAAGGCTTTGATTGCGATATTGAATTGGACTTTGAACAGGAAGACACTACTTGGAGAAATGCCTCAGATTGTGATTGTAATGACTTAAGTTTGAAATATGATGTAGTCATGTCATTTTGATTATCATGTTGCTTGGAAGTCTTTTCTGTATTTGGAGGATGGAAAACATGTGGATAATTTAGAGTTGATTAAACCATATAAGTTAGTTCTTTGGTGGACCATAGAGGAAAAGGTCTCTATTGTGATGTTAATTGATAGCCTTAGGATAAAATCATCCTTTGTGAGGAACATAGGGAGTTTCGGTACTTATATGAAGTCGGAGATGCTTCTTAAGGTTCCTAAGTTAGTCTATCAGGAATTGAGAATGAGGACTAGGAAAACTACTCTTGTACCACCTAGTTCGTTCATTCTTTTGAGGTATTATGTTTGTGATTCTTATATTGATATATTTGATGTTGTTTACATTGATGATGTATTTATGCACAACACGTCTTTAAGAGCGCATAAGGAGCACTTAATGTTCTCTACCCCTTGGTTAGAGTACTTGGACCATATCTTTGACGCTTGTGAGCCTTGCCCTTATTGTGTTCTTTGTCATTTATTTGTAGTGGCCTCAAAGGGTGTCCGGGGAGTGGATGAAATTTCAGCTCGGGAGAAGACACTTCACATGATCCAACAACCAACGTCATTGCAATGAAAGAAGCCCCGGATTCGAGGACGAATTATTTTCAAGAAAGGGAGAATGATGCGGGAACATCCAAGCCAACTAATGGAGGCAACATCCCAAACCCATCATGATGAAGGATCATTTGAGCTAACACCATCTTCAATACCTCAGGGGGCTCTAAAAAGAGCTCAAGCTAAACGTGATGAAGGATCATCTAAGCTAACTCCATCTTCGCCACCTCAATGGACTCTAACAAGAGCGCAATCTAAACGTCAAGATAAGATGGATTCTCTTTTCCTAAACATGGTTCATTAAGCTCAACCTAGTCCACCTTCATCAAGTCTAAGGACCATCTTGTGGATCAGCCACGAACACTTCCCAGCCAAGATGCTTAATGGAGCTTAAATTGTATTTCTAGTTGTTAGGCAGACCTTGAAAAGCATTTCAAAGGAAAAACGTAGGCCTTGAAATCAGATACAAGGGGCTTCACGTGTGTGCATGTGCATGGCTGGAACATTCATTTAAGTATCAGGACGTGAGAGGCTGAATAGAAGAGTTTAATTAGGCTCATTTTTGTTCTATGTTTGTTGGGCTTTATTTAACTCTCTCTCAATGTAATTATTGTAATTAGTTTCTTTTTTCTGTGTTAGGAAGAAAAGGCCTAGGGTATATAAAAGCCTTTTCTCTCTTCTTTTTGTAGTTAGATAAGTTTTAAACAAGTTTTGCTGAGAGCATTTCAGAATTGAATCCAAGAGAATTCAATCATTCTTGTCTCGTGAGATTAGGTGTGTGTGATCTAGCTTTCTCGCTCTTGTGTATGCCAATCTCCTTTGGGATTGATGTTGCAAGTCGAACAAGGCCTCCTCTTCGTGCTCTCGATTCTCATATTGATTGTGTAAAATTGTAAGAAGCGGGGTCGAATTTTCACTGGTTTGGTTCTTGGATTTCAAATCCAAGGGTTCTATCATTGTTCCTTTCGGTTCTTCTTGTCCCATTTTGTTTTCTCGTTTTCATTGTTGTCCATGTTTATTAATTTTGTGTGTTCTTCATTGTTTAGAACAGGTTGTTCGTCTAGATCCGTTCTTCGCGGCTAATCCCCGTATGAATTGGTATCAGAGCATAGTTGACGTCCAACCACCAAAAAGAGTCGGTAAATCAATCATAAAATCACAAAAAGAGTCTGTTTTGATCATTGCAATTGATCATTGTCTTTATTTGAGTCTATTTCTGTTTCTCTCTTCTACTCTAAGCTTTGTTTGAGTCTAACGAGTTTGTTCCTTTGATTGTGAGTGTTGGACACCGGAAACCACCATATTACAACCACCACCACACCACCATCAACCACCATTTTTTCCCTCAACCACATTAGCCACACTTGAACTAGTTGAACAAAAACCAAGCGTGGTTGCTTCTCTTCCTGCATCCAGTACACGTAGAATTGAAGTTGAAGAAGATTGTTTCCCTACATCCAATACACGCCAAATTTGGAGTTGATTCAGCGTGTTTCCTAAAAATCCGGCGCAGAGCTTGAAGTAGTTGTTTTCCTGCTACAGATCTGGCACGTTGAATCAGTTGCAACAATCTAGGAGCTGAGATATGATCTTATCCTGAAGATTTGCAACAACTTGGCCCACGTTTATCTACAAACAAGAATTTTTTTTTATTTCTTTCAATTTTTTGTTTATTCTTCTTTTCTGATTTCCTGAATCATAAAGTTCAAAAAAATAGAAAAGAAAAGAACATAAAAGAAAAAGGATTAAAAAAGAAAAAAGAAATCCGAAATCAAAAAAAGGAAAAGAAAAAAAAAGAATCAGATCTATTCATTTCATCCTAGTTTATTATTTTATGTTTATTCTTTCTTATTCATAGTTTGTAATTAGCCTAGGGTTATTACATTTGTTTTAGTGTTATTCAGCAACAAAGAGGACTTCAAGAAAGGACTTAAGTCAAGTATCTCGTCTTAGTCGGAGGAAGAACCAAGCCTCTCATTGAACCTATCTAGCCAACCCTAGCTACTGTCCATTTTCGGCCATCAAACACCATAACTCAGCCGTCCTTAACCTCTTCCTACGGTGTCTAGGGTTCACTTCTTGGGTCTTACTAGTCCGTTCTTTCAAAGTTATCTTGAGTTCTAAACTTTTTAGTCAATTAGTTGCATATAACATTCGTGCAATTGTCTTTTCCGTTTGAGTCTTTTTCTTTTGTTTTGTTGAGTCAAACACGTTTTGAAGTGACTGAAATCGAATCTTGTTTCGATCTCAAGCTTTAGTTTGATTAGGCATCAAACTCACGTGAGGTTTTTTATTAATACAAGACGAGCCATCAACAAGTTTGTATCACACCACTAGAGAGTGAGAGAAGCTTGTTTTCTGATTGATACACTTGCGAGGTGATTTTTGTTTTATATAACCTAACACGTTTATTTGTTGTGTTGAGTATTTGGAATTATGTCTAGGTCACCAAGTCCAGTAGGTACAAAGAGTTCAAAACCGATTCACACCGAATTGTTCAACCTTTTCAAGGGCTTGCAAGATAGCATTGATGGTCTAAGTACAAAGTTGGCCACGCTTGAGGCTGGAAGAAGTTCCAATGTTATGCAGCCTTCAAGGCCTAATTCACAAGGCCAAAGAAACCATGCTTTGTAAGAGTGTAATTATTTACCTTCTACTCCTAATATGCATTATTATCGTAATCAGTATCAGAATTATGTGTATGAGCCATGGGATTATTCGGATGATGAAGGATGGAGACATGAGCAACTTCGAGAACCAGTACAAGACGGCATTGGAAAGATGAAAATGCCAACTTCGAGGGTCAATGTGATCCTGATGTGAACACGGCATGGGAGGCGAGGATGGAGAAAATCTGGTCATGCCACGACTTCCCCAAGCACGATGATTCACACAACTCGCTATCAGCCATTAGCACACCTTCATCATCAATTAGGGTTACCACAACTCCAAAGGAAAATGATTCAAAACCTTGTACTTTAATGTTTAATCACTTAGACTTGTTAAAATCAGAATATGTGAATGTGTTGCATGCTATCATCAGTGATGAAACGGTTGAGCATGAATTTGAATTATTGGGTGATATTGAAAGTGATAAGCATGAAATTGATGACTATGAGTTGTTTGCACATAAATCTGTTGTGGAAAATGATGTTATTTTAAATGTGCATGAGCCTGAGCATTAGAAATGCCCCAATTGTGTTACCAAGCTTGTTTTGAGTGTTATTGAGTGTAATGACCTTATTTGCAATGAATTGGCTTGCGTTAGTAATGAATCTGAGCACATTGAGCCTTTTATAGCTAAAGAGGTTTTAGATACACCACATTACCCTTGTGATGATCTACAAGGGAGCATTTACATACCCTCTTGCACTTCATTGCCCATAGGTTGTTCACTTGCTGATTTGTGTGAAAACTCTACTTTTAGACCTGGTAAAGACATAAATGGACATGAATCTGATTTAGGTCTAGACATTGAGTTTCTTGAGGATGAAATAGATGGGTTTAAGTTATATGCAAAAGACTTTGATTGCGATATTGAATTGGACTTTGAACAGGAAGACACTACTTGGAGAAATGCCTCATATTGTGATTGTAATGACTTAAGTTTGAAATATGATGTAGTCATGTCCTTAAGGTGTCATTTTGATTATCATGTTGCTTGGAAATCTTTTTTGTATTTGGAGGATGGAAAACATGTGGAAAATTTAGAGTTGATTGAACCATATAAGTTAGTTCTTTGGTGGACCATAGAGGAAAAGGTCTCTATTGTGATGCTAATTGATGGCCTTAGGATAAAATCAGCCTTTGTGAGGAACATAGGGAGTTTCGGTACTTATGTGAAGTCGGAGATGCTTCTTAAGGTTCCTAAGTTAGTCTATCAGGAATTGAGAATGAGGACTCGGAAAACAACCCTTGTACCACCTAGTTCGTTCATTCTTTTGAGGTATTATGTGTGTGATTATTTTATTGATATAAGTGATGTTGTTTACATTGATGATGTATTTATGCACAACACGTCTTTAAGAGTGCATAAGGAGCACTTAATGTTCTCTACCTCTTGGTTAGAGTACTTGTGAGCCTTGCCCTTATTGTGTTCTTTGTCATTTATTTGTAGTGACCTCAAAGGGTGTCCGGGGAGTGGATGAAATTTCAGCTCGGGAGAAGACACTTCACATGATCCAACAACCAACGTCATTGCAACGAAAGAAGCCCCGGATTCGAGGACGAATTATTTTCAAGAAAGGGAGAATGATGCGGGAACATCCAAGCCAACTAATGGAGGCAACATCCCAAACCCATCATGATGAAGGATCATTTGAGCTAACACCATCTTCAATACCTCAGGGGGCTCTAAAAAGAGCTCAAGCTAAACGTGATGAAGGATCATCTAAGCTAACTCCATCTTCACCACCTCAAGGGACTCTAACAAGAGCGCAATCTAAACGTCAAGATAAGATGGATTCTCTTTTCCTAAACATGGTCCATTAAGCTCAACCTAGTCCACCTTCATCAAGTCTAAGGACCATCTGGTGGATCAGCCACGAACACATCCTAGCCAAGATGCTTGATGGAGCTTAAATTGTATTTCTAGTTGCTGGGAAGGCCTTGGAAAGCATTTCAAAGGACAAACGGAGGCCTTGAAATCAGATACAAGGGGCTTCACGTGTGTGTATGCGCATGGTTGGAACATTCATTTAAGCATTTCAAAGGACAAACGGAGGCCTTGAGATCAAAACCAAGATCATGAAGCTGTGGAGCTATCCATAGGATTTGTAAACAATAGGCTCCAACAGCTATGTATTCGGCTTCAGTTGTGGATAGGGCGACATAATGTTTCTTCTTGGACTGCCAACTGATTAGGGATGACCCCAAGAATTGGCAACATCTAGAGGCGCTCTTTCTATCGACCTTATAGCCTAGGAAGTTTGTATTTGAATAGCCAACGAGGTGAAACGAGTTTTGACGTGAATACCATAACCCTAAATCCTTAGTGCCATTGAGATATCGAAATATCCTTTTCACAAAATCAAGTGTGACTCTTTGGGATCAGCTTGAAATCTTGCACACATGCACACACTAAACATAATGTCAAGTTGACTAGCGGTTAAATACAACAAAAAAACAATCATACCTCGATACTCCTTTTGTACGACACTCTTACCATTCTTGTCTTGATCTAAAGAAAGAGTAGAACTCATAGGAGTTTTGACTAGCTTGGATTGATCCATTTTATATTTCTTGAGCAAATTATTGGTATACTTGCTTTGGTTAAGAAAGATGTAAGACCCCAGTTTTCGCGTTCACCGCCCCCGCGGTGAAGGAAGCCGCCCCAGCGGCCTTGGTGTGTGTCACCGCCCCTGCGGTGAAACGGGGCCGTCCATGCGGCTGGCTGCCCCTGCGGATTTGCCACAGATCGCGAAGATCTTCTTTCCTTTTCGGTTCTATCTTTTTCCCATATTAGAATATCCGATTTTCTTATCTTTGGGCCGGCTTTCCTTGGATCTTCTAACCCTAAAACGTCCTCCCTTCTTCTCTCAACCCCTTTCCTATATAATCCTGCCTTCTTCCCGTTTATCCGGCCGTTTGCTTACGTTCTTAAACCCTTGAGAGATGCAGTTGTCACCTTGCTTCCTACGATCTTGCTGAACGTGTAAGTTCATCTCTTCTTGTTTCTTCATCACGTTCATGTAGTTGTTGCATGTTGTTCTCTTCTGTTTCGCTTCTTCCCTTCGTGCTTCCTTTCCTTCTTCTCCAAGGATCAAGATCGAGTCTTGATCCTTGTTGTTAGTTCCATTATTGATCCTTTGATGTTCATAGGCTCCCCTGGTTGAGTTGTGAAGTGTGGAAGTGTTGGAAGAGCAAGTCTTGGCCTTGTCATGGTTCTGCTGTCGTCGAGAAGTCGACAGTGCCTCTGCACCATTATCCGCCCCCACGCTTGAGATTTTCCGCCCCCGTGGCAAGCCACCCCTACGCCTTGTCAGACCATCCCTGCGGTTTCTTCTACAGTAACTCCCGTTCTTGTGAGTTGCTTCCTTCCTTGCTTTCCTCATTCCTTTCCTTGATCCTTATGGAGGTTCCTTGTTCCTTGAGTATGATGTAAGACTAAGGTTGAGTGTTAGCATGAAATATTGTGATATTTTAGGCACGTTTTCTAAGCGTATTTGATTCATATTGATAGTCTTTGATTGAACTTTGTGCATATGTGAGCTAGTGTTACCTATATTGTCGATATGGATGTCTACACTAGTTCTATGTTGATTATAGGTGATTTGGAGCTATTTCCGAACGGAATCGAGCAAAGGAGAATTGAGTTGATATGTCCATAGATTGAGGACACTCTTTGGAAGCAAATTGGAGTTTTAGCTTGAGGAATGCACGAGGTTAGGGAAGAATCACGTTCTTGCCCTAAACCACGCTCTAAAATACGACCGTATCACGTTCCACGTTCAATTCCACGACCGTGGATTTAGAGTCAGAAATTGATGTTCATTCCAGAGGATATTACGGCCGTGGAACATATGGTGCAAACCGTATTTGTTTCCACGCTCTAAATTACGGTCGTGGAACACTTCCACGACCGTGATCTTGGCGAATCTTTTCGCCACTCTTTGAAGCCACGATCTTTTAAAGATTGGGCCGGGCCGACGTTTTGCCCTGCACTATAAAAAGACGGACGAAGCAAGATTCCGTCATCATCGCTTACGACCGCTTATGATCGCTTAGAGGCTCGCTTACACACATCGCTCCTCACCGCTTAGACACGCTTACACCTTTCCGCGGGAAGGATCGTTTAGCCCTTGCTTGGAAGCATTGACATCTCGTTTGAGATTGAAGTTCGTGTTTGGCAATTGCCCTAATCTCGCACTTTTGGTGGAGATTGCTGTTGAGATCTCCGGATTGGCGGAAGATCGAAGTTTTTGGAAGATTTTGCAAGAAGATCTCTCTTCTTGTTTAGGTTTGGTTCGGAAAACGGATTGACTTCCCGTTTTTCCTTTCTTTCCTAGGATTACGATTGCTTGTTCTATTGTGAATCTTTTAACAACATTCGTTCTTGATTGTGACTTTGAGATTGATTTGAAGATTATTGAAAGTTCTTGAAGGTTTTCATCTTTTTATCTTTTAATTCTTCAATTGATATCAACATGATTGTTATTGGCTAAAAACCCTTAACAATTCTAAGGTGAAGGGTTGATAGTTGTGGCTTAGATGATGATAGATCGATCGCAAACAGATTAGACCCTGAGAGTTAGAGAGAATCGCCGACAACCCTAAATTACGGTCTGTTCTTGAGTCCACGGCCGTGGAACCTCAAGAACTAACCGTAATTTCCCTTAAGTCTACGAACCTGCTTTTACTTTAATCTAAAGTTAAAGATTTGCTTTAGCTTAGTTTAGACTTGTCTTTTCTAGGTGGTAGTGAAGCCTCAACAACCTCTACCTCGATTGTGAGTGTCACAACCTCAATCGGTTAAGTTAGTCTTGATCCTTGGGTTATAAGTTTGGGTATTTGACACTAATTCTAATCTTTAGAATCTTTCTATATTGAGCCTCAACAACCTGTATAGAGAGTGCCTTGTAGGTGGGTTACATAAAGTTTTTGGAACTTCACCGTACGATTACCTTACATTAGTATACCTTTGCATATCTAAACTCTGTCTTTATATCATTAAGTACATCTTGAATCGATTGCCACAGCTGGATACTTGGATCATTAGGATTGTTGTTTTCCCAATATTTGCAAAACTCTCACATTTACTTGCTTGATAACCTGCAATCGAGTTCGTTCCCACCCAAATCCCTGTGTTCGATACTCTGGAATTCTTGCTTAGCTACGTCGATCCGTACACTGCGGGTTCGCTGCTTGATTCTAGTTTTATAAATTTAAAACTTATTTGCACACACCTTTAGGGGCGAACAAGTTTTTGGCGCCGTTGCCGGGGATTTGGTTTAGGCCGAATCCGGTTGCCGGTTGTCAAGGCTTGGGAGCTTGCTCTCGTTGTTTGATATCTCTTCGAGTGCATGCGCAGGTCTAGGAACACCGAAGATCTCTTACCTCTTGATCAAGAGCTAGAGAAAACCTTGAGGCAAAAGCGCAAGGAAAGGAAGATGGCTGAAGAACACGAACGTGATCTTCAAACGGAGTTGGCGGAGAAGGAAGCTCAACTCCGATGGAATGAGACTCTCCGCCAGGATGAGATGGATCGTCATCAATCTCAAGTTAACAGTCTACAAGACATGATCTTCCAAATGAGGATAGAGATGAGCGACCTTAAGAATAAGGGAAGCAAGAAATCCTCAAGAAGGAGATCAAGGTCTAGAAGAAAAAGTCACTCATCCGCTGATGATAGTGACTCTTCAATGCCACCGTTAGAAGAGATTGATCCCACGATCAATATGAATCCTTTCCATCCACAAGGAGCTGCTAATTGCCGCATTCCACCTAGGAATGTGAGAGTCGAACGTGTGGATAATGAAACAAGAACTCTTGGCCAGCGGATGGATCCAACACAACAACCACGCCGCTTGGGTGTGAAATTTGATGCTGAAGATGTGTAAGGGTTTAGCTTTAACCCTCAAGTTATCACTCTTGTTCGCCAAAGCCAATTTGGCGGTACAAGCGCTGAATCTCCACACCAACACTTGCAAAACTTTGAGTGTATGATGGAGACGATGAGACCGAAGAACGCTACTACCAACAGCTATAAGCTCAAACCTTTCTTTTTCTCTTTGAAAGGGAAAGTGTTGTCTTGGTATCAAGATCTTCCCAATGGGAAACTAGACACGTGGGAAGACCTTTCCGCGGAGTTTCTCACCAAATTCTTTCCGCCCTCCAAAACGGCGGAACTTAGAGGTAAGATTAATGCTTTTTCAATGAGACCTAACGAAAGTTTGTTTCAATCTTGGGAAAGGTTTCAGGACTTGCTCTTGGACTGCCCTCATCATGGCATATCCAAGCTTGCCTTGCTAGAGATCTACTACAAGGGGCTGGATGCGGGAACGCAATTCAACCTCCAATCCCTCTCATGCGGAACGTTCATGGACATGAGAGAAGATGACGCTTGGGACTTCATCGAGAAGCAAGCAAGAGTCATAGAGAAGTATTCCCACCGGAAAGTGGAGGGAAATCGTGTGGAGCAAGGAGTGAAGCTCACACATGAAGCTCAAAATCATATTTTCTCCCTCAACAATGAGATCAAAGAGTTGAAGGAGACTATCAAGACCAACTTCCCAAAGCAACAAGAGAAGGATGTTGGCTATTTGGGCAACAACAATGGCGGTGATAACACCAACCGCAACAACAATAACCGGAACAACAACCGAAATAACAATTGGAATGGAAACAACAACAACCGGAACAACAATTGGAACAACAATAGGGGTTCAAACAACAACAATTGGCGCTCCAATCAACAAAATTCCGGTAACTCTTATCCTTCCAATTCTAATTCACTAACTCCACCTTCCTCTTCCTCTACTCCTTTGAAAAGCCAGGGGTAATCATCTAATGGAGGAAACAATACGGGAAAGGAGAAGCCCGATCCCATGTTGGAAACGATCTTGGGAAAGCTTCAAGGGTTGGAGAACCGCCTCATCAAGGTTGATGATCAAGTCTCTAAGGTTGACAAAGCTCAAAAAGTTTTGGAAAACCAATTGTTCAACCACGCGGAGGAAGTTCCTAGAAATCAAGGGAAACTTCCAGGAAAGACGGAGGACAACCCTAAGGGAAGGGTAATGGCGATTACAACTAGGAGCGGAGTGACTACCACCGATCCGCAGCCTACGTTCGTTGAAGTCCCCGTAGAGAAGGACAAAGGAAAGGGGAAGGAGAAGGAAGATGTCTATGTTCCTCCTCCAGCTTACAAACCTCCCCTACCATTCCCTCAATCTAGAGCGCGAGCGCGCCTAGACAAACAATTCGGTAAGTTCATAGAACTCATGAGCAAGCTGCATATTAATATACCCTTCATTGATGCTATTGTAGGTATGCCGGCTTATGGCAAGTTCTTGAAAGAGCTTCTCTCTAACAAGAGGAAGCTAGAAGATTTCGGAGAGGTCAAGATGAGTTCGGATTCTTCGGATCTCATCAAGACTATGAAGGAAAAAATGCCCCCAAAGTTGAAGGATCCGGGGTCATTTTGCATTCCCATTGGAGTGGGAGATGTCACATATGACGCTTTATGTGACTTAGGAGCAAGTGTGAGCATCATACCACTTGCATTATGTAGGAAGATCGGTTTAGGCGATCCTAAACCGGTAAAGATGACGTTATACATGGCGGATCGATCCATCACTCGCCCCGTCGGTATTGTAGAAGACGTCCCGGTCAAGCTAGGTAAATTCTTTGTCCCCATTGATTTTGTCGTGCTTGACATTCCTGCAGATAGTCCGGTCCCGATCATACTCGGAAGACCGTTTCTTGCAACTTCCGGCTGCATGGTCGATTGCAAGAATGGAAGACTCGCTTTTGATATTGGAGAAGAGAAAGTAGAGTTCGTTCTTTCCACTCTAGTGAAGGAGCCAATCTTTGACGAGGATATTTATGATATCCAAGACGAAGAAGGTTTGTCTAGGGAGGAAGTAAGTGCGATTCTCTTTAACGATCCTTTACAAAAGGTTATCACTATGAGTCTAACCAATGTAGGGGAAGAAGAAGAGTGGAAAGAGGAAATTGAAGCCTTAGAAGCACAAGAAGAGATGTATGAATTGGAGTTTGAGAAACTCCACGATGAGGCTGAGAATGTAAGAATCCACGGTCATACCCTGTATTCCACGACCGTGGATTTCACCACCAAAATCAACCTCCATTCCAGTGGATTACACGGCCGTGGAACATCTGGAGGGCCCGTAATTCTGACCGTGGAAGAGGGTGATCGGCATATTCCTTCAACTTCTTCTGATTCTTCTCCAACTCATTCAACACCCTTAGAAACTTCTAAGGAAACGTCGGATGCTCCCCAAGGACCATTGGAAGCTCCGAAAGTGATGGAACTCAAACCACTTCCTACTCATCTAAGGTACGCTTTTCTTGGATCTAATTCTACCTTTCCGGTCATTGTTAGCTCCGAACTAAGCATAGATGAACATGAACAGCTCATGATTGTCCTTAGAAAACATAGAAAAGCCATAGGTTACACTATCGAGGACTTAGTAGGAATTAAACCATCCCTATGCATGCATAAGATACTAATGGAGGAGGACTTTAGAACTTCAAGACAACCTCAAAGGCGGTTGAATCCGACCATGAAGGAGGTTGTCAAGAAGGAAATTCTTAAACTTCTTGATGCAGGTATCATCTATCCTATCTCCGATAGCAAGTGGGTGAGTCCAGTTCAAGTAGTTCCGAAGAAGGGAGGAATGACGGTCATCACCAACAAGAACAACGAACTCATTCCTACCCGAACCGTGACTGGATGGCGAATGTGCATCGACTACCGCAAGCTCAACAACGCAACGCGGAAGGATCACTTTCCCTTGCCATTCATCGATCAAATGCTTGAAAGGTTAGCACAACATTCACATTTTTGCTACCTTGACGGTTACAGTGGTTTCTTTCAGATCCCGATACATCCGGACGATCAGGAGAAGACCATATTCACGTGCCCTTGGGGTACGTTCGCCTATAGGAGAATGCCGTTCGGGCTTTGCAACGCCCCAGCCACCTTTCAACGGTGCATGATGGCCATCTTCTCCGAGTACGTAGAGGAAATCATGGAAGTCTTCATGGACGACATCTCCGTATACGGTTCCTCTTTTAACGATTGCCTTTCTAACCTTTCTCTTGTTTTACAACGCTGTGAAGACACTAACCTAGTTCTTAATTGGGAGAAGTGTCAATTCATGGTTAAGGAAGGAATCGTATTAGGTCACTTAGTCTCTAGTAGAGGGATAGAGGTAGACAAGGCTAAGATAGAGACCATAGAGAAACTTCCTCCCCCAATTTCGGTGAAAGGGATAAGAAGTTTCCTAGGACATGCTGGGTTTTATAGACGTTTCATTAAGGACTTTTCTAAGATATCAAAACCTCTCACTAATCTATTGATGAAGGATGCGGTTTTTGAGTTTTCGCAGGAATGTTTGGATGCGTTTAATACCATTCGGCAAGCTCTAATTTTAGCACCTATTATCCAACCTCCGGATTGGACTCTCCCCTTCGAGATTATGTGCGATGCTAGTGACGTAGCTATTGGAGCTGTTCTTGGACAACGAAAGGAAGGGCGAACCCATGCCATATACTACGCTAGCAAAACGCTAGACGAAGTGCAGCTCAACTACGCCACTACAGAGAAGGAATTTCTAGCTATTGTCTATGCTATTGACAAGTTTCGCTCTTATCTTGTAGGTGCAAAGGTGATTGTCTACACGGATCATGCTGCGATCCGGTACCTCCTTGCGAAGAAAGACGCGAAGCCAAGGCTAATTAGATGGATTCTTCTCCTACAAGAATTCGATCTTGAGATCCGCGACAAGAAAGGTTCAGAAAATTCTGTTGCGGATCATTTGAGTCGTCTAACACATCTAGAGGACGACCATCTACCCATTGATGACTCCTTTCCGGACGAACACCTACACATCATAGAGGAGTGCATCAACTTGATCTCCAAAGGTAACGAACCATGGTTTGCCGATTATGTTAACTATTTGGTTTGCCAGGAGATACCGCCCGGACTATCCTACGCATAAAGGAAGAAGTTCTTTAAGGACGTCCGGGAATACTATTGGAACAAGCCTCTCCTCTTTAAGAGAGGTCCGGATGGCATCATCCGGCGATGTGTGCCGGAAGATGAGATGCAAAGTGTCATCCGCCATTGTCATTCACTACCTTGTGGAGGACATGCTAGTTCGAACAAGACTAGCGCAAAGGTATTGCAATCTGGATTCTATTGGCCTACTTTATTTAGAGATGTGCAATCCTTTGTTTCTTGCTGCGATGCTTGTCAAAGAACAGGCAATATTTCTAGAAGGAACGAGATGCCCCTCAACAACATCCAAGAGGTAGAGATTTTCGACGTTTGGGGAGTCGATTTCATGGGACCATTCCCATCTTCTTGTGGAAACCAATACATACTATTAGCGGTAGACTACGTTTCTAGATGGGTGGAAGCAATTGCCTCTCCCACAAATGATGCCATGGTGGTGGTTAAGTTCTTCAACAAGACCATCTTTCCGCGATTTGGAACACCAAGGACGATCATTAGTGATGGAGGTTCTCACTTCATAGCCCGTCGCTTTGAAGCTCTTCTAGCTAAGTATGGGGTTACTCACAAGATCGCTACCCCTTACCATCCACAAACGAGTGGACAAGTTGAGATCTCAAATAGGGAGATCAAGGGAATTCTAGAGAAAACGGTTTCAAGGACTAGGAAGGATTGGTCCTTGAAGCTAGATGATGCGTTATGGGCATACCGGACTGCGTACAAGACTCCCATAGGAACCACACCATACAACCTTGTGTATGGGAAGTCTTGTCGCTTGCCGGTGGAGCTAAAGCACAAAGCATTTTGGGCTATCAAGTGGCTGAATTTCGGCATGAAGGAAGCGGGAGAGAAGCGTCTCCTAGACATCAACAAGCTGGATGAACTTCGCTTGAACGCCTATGAAAACGCTAAGATCTACAAGGAAAGAGCAAAGCGTTGGCATGATAAGCATATCATTCCAAAGGACTTCAAAGAAGGGGATCAAGTTCTCCTCTTCAATTCAAGACTTCGCCTCTTTCCAGGTAAGCTTAAATCCCGTTGGACCGGACCTTTTCTAATTAAGCGTATTTTCCCCATGGTGCAGTTGAAGTATGGGGTGAAGCTAGCGGAAGTTTTAAGGTGAACGGCCAACGACTCAAGAAGTATACGCCGGAACTCCAAGCTGAGGAGTTTGCGCCTACCGCACTCGAATAAGTGCGAGATTGGTCTAGCTACGGACCTTAAACAAAGCGCTTCTTGGGAGGCAACCCAAGGTATTGCATTTTCGTTTTTGTTTTCGATTCATAGTTTAGCTTAGAATAGACGTTTTCGCTTTATTTTGCCTCCATTTCTTCCGGTATGTTCGTGTTTTTGGTTGTAGGATCAATGGAAAAGGAAAAAGGGAGGATAATGTCGAAGAAGAGTGACGAAATTTGGACTTTGAAGCTTTACAGAAGGTTTCACGGTCCAAATTACGGTCGTCATAGCTACAGTAGCCGTAATTCTCAAAAGCCTTTGAAAAATCACAAAAACCACGGGTCCGTACACTTCCACGGCCGTGGAACACCCCGACAGACCGTGATTTTCAAAATTTTGCCTGCGACTATATAAGCCACATTCTTCACAAATTTGCCCCAAAAATTCCCTTTCCACGCCCTAAACGCCGAAACCCCACGACCTCCTCCAAATCTTCGTTTTCTAATCGTTTTCAACGATTATTCATCCTAAACTGCAGCAAATCCAAACACGAACAAGATCCAAGCAATAAACCGAGCGGAAATCCATCAACAAACGCGCATTTCGGGTTTTTCAATCCGAAAAAGAGGTTATTCTTTCTTCTTGATTTTTGCGGATTTGGTTCGTTTTTGCTATAGATTTTTAGGAAGAACTGACAAAGACTGGAAGGAATTAGATTAGGACTGCTTGTTGTGGTGATTGTTGGTGAATTTGCTGAGATTCGTGAAATTCTGAGACGAATCACGGTCTCTGGGTAAACCACGGCCGTAATTTCCCAAGAACAGACCGTAATTTTTGGTGAAAAATGGATTTCGTAAGGAGAGTGTCAGGAAGGATAAAAGAGAAGAAGGGAGAGAAGAATAAGAAAAGAAAGGGCAATCCCTCCACCTCTAGGGCACCACCACCCTCATCTCCTTCACTACTATCTTCACCTTCACCTCCATCCTCACCTCCTCACCCTAGCATTCCGACCATACATGAGAACCACCTTGCTGCATTTGAGAGGATCACGGAGAGGACAGTGATTGGTCCTAGGTATTTGTTGTTGGAGGATCTACATCCTCTCAACATAGTCGATGATCTTACATGGCTCTTGGATAGAGCCGGATTGCTTGTCTTCACGAACATTCGTGAAGACGCCTACGAGGAGATCACCCGGGAGGTTGTGACGTCTTTCGAGCACAGCCACGTAGATAGGACCGTCTCTTTCCGCCTCATAGAAAAAGACTATCATTTGAGTATTGTCGAGTTTGGGACCATTTTCGGGTTCCATGAGACCTTTAATGGTCGATTTCCGAGCGGAGTTTACCCCAAGAACTTTTGGGAGGAAGTTGCGATGATATACGCCGACGAGGACCGTTGGCAACCCGCCGATACCAAGGCTAGATTGATGTACCATCTAGCCTTGAAGATAGCTCACCGCGTTCTTTCGAAGTGTCTCTTTCCTAGGACGGAGACACCCCAAAAGATCAAGACGGATGAGCTATTCTTGCTCTATTGCATGCTCTATGGACGCCGTGCAGATTGTGCTACTCTTTTGGCGGCTACGATGAGCAAACTCAAGAATAAGAAGAAGGGGAACATTGGATATGGTGGGATAGTTACCCACATTGCTAGGAGTTTTGGTGTGGATTTTTCTGCTTGCACCCGCATACCGGCCGTTCCTTTAGGGCTACATGCATTCATGGTTAGGGGACTCATCTTCCCCACACATGGAGGTCCGCCTTATGCGGGCATGCCTTGGGAGAGTAGGACGGGTAGGGGTATAGAGTGGCTGCCGGAGTACTCCATTATGGCGGGACGCCATAACTGGAAGGAGACGTTCGCTGCGATGCATGCGAACAGGATAGTAGCTCCCCCTTACGTCCCACCGCCGGTTGTAGAGGAGGAGGATATGGGAGATCAGTTCGAGAGTGGAGGAGGAGCGGAGCAGGAGTTTGGCACGTTTCCGGATCAGCCGGAGGCGGCCCCGGATGTACCTAGACGCTTTCCACGTCCAGCTAGAGCCTCAGGCTCGTCATCTCGCCGCGCTAGCGTGAGCGAGAGACCCACGTGGATGGCCACACCTCCCACATGGTATTCCACCCCACCTCCTTGGTCCACGGAGCAGCCAGCAGCACCACCACCACCACCAGCACCAGCACCATCCGACGCCCCCGCATGGTACAGTCACGCCCCGGGATGGTACGAGCAGATGCCGGATTGGGCTACCGGACTTTCAGAGAGAGTTGGAGCATTGGAGATCCGGGCGGACGCTAGAGACGGACGCTTAGACGACCTTGACCACATGATGAGGGACGTCTACCGCCAGCAGTTTGGGCGGTTCTATGATCCGAGTTTTTCCCCATTCCCACCTCCGCCGGCGCCACAGTGATTGATGCATGATTGTTCGTTTTAGACATTCCCGCCACCACTTTGTGAGTTTCTTTTTCTTTTCTTCTTTTCTCTATTTCTTTTGAACATTAGGGACAATGTTCGTCCTAAGTATGGGGTGGGATGTACTAAAAAGTTTGTAATAACTCTACTTACTATGTTCGCTTTCATTTGAGACTATCGTTACATGTTCATTATGTGTTACACGTTTCCTTATTGCATTGCATGAAAAGTGACTTGAAAAACCCATAAAAATCCATAAAAATTGAAAAATTTTGAAAATTTTGAGCTTCTAATGAATTGAGATGATTTCCATGATAATCACTACTTGTGAATTGAGTTTGATGACAATTGCATGCTTAAAAGGATTGTGTATTGAAAAGAATTTGAATGAATGAATTTTACCTCTTTTACAAGTTTTATAATGTAAAAAATGTTACCTAAATCATGCTAGGAAATTGAAGTCGAAATCACCTTATAAGTTCCTATACTTCTTGTTGAAATGATTAAGGCAATTCGATTTTTCTTTCTTCTTTCTTTTGACCATTCTAGCTCCTCATTGAAATATTAGCCTCCTTTACCTATCCGGGAATTTGGAGAAGTGAGTGAGAAAAAGGCATGTTTGATGTGGGAGGGCCATGAGAGCAATTATTTGCGATCAAATGAATAGAAAGAAATTGTAGGTTTGGGGAAGTCAATCATGACGATGAGTAACTCGGCACCATTCACATAGCCGGGTGTTTGTGTCTTGCCAAAGTCGGATTGAGCGATATTCCTAGCTGATTATGGTATGTGCGCTAAGGGTTTGAGGCATCTCTTGAAATTTGAGAAACGCCGATCTCCTAGGCTTCGGTTTTTGTGCACCCTATCCATAACTCCAAAAGTAAAGTCGAAAGATGAAAAGAAGAGAGCGAAGCTCTAAGTTGAAGTGTTGCGGGAACCGCATAAGAAGAAGAAGGTAGTTGTCCACTTTCCCGGATTAATGCACCACTTTCCCTTAAAGTTCTCCCTTCCCTTCCATATTCTAGACCTTTTCTTTGAAAGTCCTTAAGATCAAAAGAATGTTATATGACTTGGTGATCTAAATTGAAGTTTCTTGTGATTGATTTTGATAATGTTTGAGGGTTATAATGCTTGTTTTGAAGTTAAATTGGTTCATGAATTTTCTTTGCTTTTTACTCTTTGATTGAGTGTGTGAAAGTTTGAAGAACGACTGAAGCAAGGTTTGAGAATGATCTATTCTTTAGAAGTCACATTCACCCAAAAGAAGGTACACGTATTTCATCCTAACTCTTGTTTAAAGCTTTTTGAAAGACCTTGCTTAGGGACAAGCAAGTGTTAAGTATGGGGTTATTTGTTAGCATGAAATATTGTGATATTTTAGGCACGTTTTCTAAGCGTATTTGATTCATATTGATAGTCTTTGATTGAACTTTGTGCATATGTGAGCTAGTATTACCTATATTGTCGATATGGATGTCTACACTAGTTCTATGTTGATTATAGGTGATTTGGAGCTATTTCCGAACGGAATCGAGCAAAGGAGAATTGAGTTGATATGTCCATAGATTGAGGACACTCTTTGGAAGCAAATTGGAGTTTTAGCTTGAGGAATGCACGAGGTTAGGGAAGAATCACGTTCTTGCCCTAAACCACGCTCTAAAATACGACCGTATCACGTTCCACGTTCAATTCCACGACCGTGGATTTAGAGTCAGAAATTGATGTTCATTCCAGAGGATATTACGTCCGTGGAACATATGGTGCAAACCGTATTTGTTTCCACGCTCTAAATTACGGTCGTGGAACACTTCCACGACCGTGATCTTGGCGAATCTTTTCGCCACTCTTTGAAGCCACGATCTTTTAAAGATTGGGCCGGGCCGACGTTTTGCCCTGCACTATAAAAAGACGGACGAAGCAAGATTCCGTCATCATCGCTTACGACCGCTTATGATCGCTTAGAGGCTCGCTTACACACATCGCTCCTCACCGCTTAGACACGCTTACACCTTTCCGCGGGAAGGATCGTTTAGCCCTTGCTTGGAAGCATTGACATCTCGTTTGAGATTGAAGTTCGTGTTTGGCAATTGCCCTAATCTCGCACTTTTGGTGGAGATTGCTGTTGAGATCTCCGGATTGGCGGAAGATCGAAGTTTTTGGAAGATTTTGCAAGAAGATCTCTCTTCTTGTTTAGGTTTGGTTCGGAAAACGGATTGACTTCCCGTTTTTCCTTTCTTTCCTAGGATTACGATTGCTTGTTCTATTGTGAATCTTTTAACAACATTCGTTCTTGATTGTGACTTTGAGATTGATTTGAAGATTATTGAAAGTTCTTGAAGGTTTTCATCTTTTTATCTTTTAATTCTTGAATTGATATCAACATGACTGTTATTGGCTAAAAACCCTTAACGATTCTAAGGTGAAGGGTTGATAGTTGTGGCTTAGATGATGATAGATCGATCGCAAACAGATTAGACCCTGAGAGTTAGAGAGAATCGCCGACAACCCTAAATTACGGTCTGTTCTTGAGTCCACGGCCGTGGAACCTCAAGAACTAACCGTAATTTCCCTTAAGTCTACGAACCTGCTTTTACTTTAATCTAAAGTTAAAGATTTGCTTTAGCTTAGTTTAGACTTGTCTTTTCTAGGTGGTAGTGAAGCCTCAACAACCTCTACCTCGATTGTGAGTGTCACAACCTCAATCGGTTAAGTTAGTCTTGATCCTTGGGTTATAAGTTTGGGTATTTGACACTAATTCTCATCTTTAGAATCTTTCTATATTGAGCCTCAACAACCTGTATAGAGAGTGCCTTGTAGGTGGGTTACATAAGGTTTTTGGAACTTTACCGTACGATTACCTTACATTAGTATACCTTTGCATATCTCAACTCTGTCTTTATATCATTAAGTACATCTTGAATCGATTGCCACAGCTGGATACTTGGATCATTAGGATTGTTGTTTTCCCAATATTTGCAAAACTCTCACATTTACTTGCTTGATAACCTGCAATCGAGTTCGTTCCCACCCAAATCCCTGTGTTCGATACTCTGGAATTCTTGCTTAGCTACGTCGATCCGTACACTGCGGGTTCGCTGCTTGATTCTAGTTTTATAAATTTAAAACTTATTTGCACACACCTTTAGGGGCGAACATTGAGCCCTTAGCTTGTGGAGATCTCATAGAGATCATTGAGACTAGAAGTTACAAACTTCTAGCAACCGTTTCATTCCTGATTCATGATGCTTGTATGAACAGGCTTTGCTTGCTCCTTTCCTGAGGGAAACTGAGTTGTTCCTGAGTTTAGATTACCTTCGAGTGGGGTAGGTCCCTTGGACTTACTTAGCTTCATTCCGCGTATTGGCTTGAGTGTTTTGGCTTGTTTGTGTTGTTTATCATGTTATAACGGATAACCAGAATAGGATTGACCTTTATAACCTTAACCGGCCCAAGTGTATGATAACCGTGCGGTGACCACTTGTCTAGTTCTTCAGGAGACAAGAATGTGCTCTTACAACCCAAGCTCATAGGTAACGGATAGTACTGATCTATTCCTATTGGTAGACGGAAGCGGAGGCGAGTTTCGGGAGATTCTCGTGTGACAAAAGAAGTTGAATTAGTAATGGATAACTTAATGAAAGATAATAACCGGTTGAGTGCTAGCATGCTATATGTTTACTTTACCTTATGTGTGTTTGTGCCTTTACGTTCTTGCTGATATCTAGAATGTTAGCTAACGGTTTATACCGTTGTTGTAGATGTTCCTTAGGTTCAGGATGTTATTGAGTGATCCAAACGGTGTGGTCAGCCGGGGTTCCCGTACATTATAGGATGGGATCGGGTTTATGTTATGTTGTTGCTTTCCCTTTTGTTGTGAACTCGGCGGCGAGTCTTTTATGTTTTCCTTTTGTTTAAACCTTTGGTTTTATATTGAGTTTTGGTTTTCATTCGTTTGTGCCTTGTTGTAAGATCCGTTTGTCGTTGTTACTCTTAAGGTCGGGACCCATTGTGAGGTCCTAGCCTGTAACGCTTCGAGTTCCCATAACTTGGGGTGTTACAAAAGATTCCTTTCTTAGCTTGAGTAACATGAAGACCAAGAAAGAAATGCAATTCTCCCATCAAGCTCATGTCGAATTCTCTACACATAATATCTGAAAATTCCTTGCATAGAGAATTGTTAGTAGCACCAAATAATATATTCAACAATATAGATGTACTACTATTAAATCGTTGCCTCTGATTTTGACAAACAAATTTTTGTCAATCAAACCTCTTTTGAAATCATTTTCAAGGAGATACTTGGACAACTTTTCATACCAAGCTCGAGGAGCTTGCTTAAGACCATAAAGAGCTTTGTCCAATTTAAAAACATGATCCGAAAAATCATCATTTTCAAAACCAGAAGGTTAAGCAATGTAGACTTCTTCTTGAAAGAAGCCATTAAGAAAAGCACACTTAACATCCATTTGAAAAAGATTTATGTTCATGAAGGATACAAATGGAAGTAGCATACGTATGGCTTCTAGCCTGGCAACCGGAACAAAAGTCTCCTCATAATCAATACCTTCCTCTTGGTTATATCCTTGAGCTACAATTCGTGCTTTATTTCGAATAACTTTATCATTTTCATCCAACTTGTTTCGAAACACCCATTCTGTTCTTATGACGGATTGTTGTGTAGGTCTAGACTTGAGAGTCCAAACTTTGTTTCTCTCAATTTCATTTAGCTCATTTTACATGGCAATGATCCAATTTGGTTCTTGAAGTGCTTGAACGCAGTTCTTGGGCTCTACAAGAGACACAAACGTAGAATAAGCACACAAACTATTTACCCTAGGTCGGGTTTGCACACCTGCTTTTGGATCATAGATCATGTTCTCTTGTGGATGATATGAAGAATGTTGGAACTTTCTCCTTTTGAAGAGTGGAACAGATTCTGATGTTTGAGGCTCCGTTGTTTGACTAGATTCATGTAAGAGCCTAGTTGCTGAGTTGCTGAGAAAGCGGGCTGAGGACCCAGAATCAGCCTGATCCGCCCCTGCGTGACCCTGGAGGCGCCCCATGCGGTTTGTCTAGGCCGCCCCTTGCGGCTCACGAAGTCTGCCCCTGCGGCTCTGTGTGTTGCAGCAGTCTTCTTTGACCCTTTGACCCGTTCTATACTCTTTTTACCCCTTTATAACCTTTATCTCTTACCTTCTAATGAGGGTTCTGTATCTTCAGCTTCTCTCTCTCTCTCCTATGTACATCTTCTTCTCTCTTCTCCCATGGATCATCCTTGCTTGATCTTCTCTTGAGTTTTGTTGAGTTTGTGAGAGTTTTGGATAGCTTTGCTTGGCTTTGATGTTCATGTTGTTGTTGTACCTTGTTGAGCCATCTTTAGGTGGTGATGGTGTTGAGTTGATCTCCTAGAGAGCTTGGTTGGTAAGCTTCCATGGCTTTTCTTCTTCCTTTCTTCTTCTCTTCTTCTTTTCCTCTCTTTCCTTAGCCTAGCTTAGTTTCCTAGGCTTGGATCATGTTCCAGCCATCTTTGGCTTGTGTTGATGTATATATATGTATGTTGTTGTTGGAGTGAAGAAGGAGTGAAGAATCGAAGGAAGAAGTGAAGAAAGGGCTAAGGTGGTGTTTGCGTGAGTAGCGTGTGCTTTATGTGCTTGCTATGATAGCATGAGATGTCGTTTATACCGACCTATGTTTTATTGATTGCCCCGTATGCGTGGTTGTGATAACCTTGAGTGAATGACCATTATATTGAGATGATAAACTGGGTAAATGTGTGATATCATGTTGATGTGTTTATCTTTCCATGATTGTGATTGTGCTTATGCATTACTCTATATATGTATGGTTAGCTAATGTTTTATTACCATGTTGTAGATGCCCCACATGATAGGCGTGCTGCTGAGTGATCTAGGAGAGTGGCAGGCCGAGGACCTCTCGTACATAGGTTGTTGTGGGCTTTTGGGTTTGTTTACCTTTCCCTCCTGCGTGAGGATGGTCTTTTGTTACCTCTTGTGTGAGGACGTTGTTGTTTATACTCGGCTACCTTTTGGTTATACAGTTTACACAGTTTTATGTATTTGTTTTTATATCTGTTAGTGCCATGTTGTAAGGTCCAGTGAACTTATTGTCAGGCTAGGGTCACGATCCATTGTGAGATCCTATCCCTATGTGGCACTCCAAGTCCCGCAGATTCGGGGTGTTACAGAGTTGGTATCAGAGCCTTAGGTTGACAACAATGGCACTTGTTACCTGCAATGAGGTTTGATAGGTAAAATAAATAGAACCCACATGGGGTCTGACGTTTTCAAAGGTTTTTGGTTTTAAGTATAGTTTTGGGATAGATGTACGAGAGGTCGCCACTTCTGCTATGGATCTCTGTAGTATAGATATGTGTATATGTATTATGGTTTATGTATGTGCATGTGTTAAGTATATATATATATATATATATGGCCTATATAGAGGCTTAAAAGTTAGGTGTGCATACCCCGCAAATGGCTCGGACTAGAGCTACTACCGCTGTAGGCAGGGGTAGAGGTAGATCACCCCGTCCTCCGGGTGTGGTAGGTGAGGGACTATTTTTCGCTGCTGATCCACCAGTGGTGGAGGATATACATGAGGAGGTTGTAGAGAGTGTCATCCCAAAGACGGGGAGTGGTGGATCTAGGAGACATCACTCACATCGAGCTCAGTTTGATGACGCTGATCGTGTCTCCATGGGGGACCAAAGTTTAGAGAATACCTCAAACGTTTTGAGGAGGTTGTCAGAGCTGGCAGACGAGCCCCAAATCTACCAGGGCATGAGGGATCTTATTTGTCTCAAGGAGCCACACAGGTGCCAACTATGCCGGCGCGTGTTGTCGAGACTGCTCGAGCCGTAGAGGAGACCAGAGAGCCTCGACCAGATGCTTGGTTGAAGGCGTTTCATCAGCAGGGAGTACCACCCTTCTCAAGAGAGATTGGGTTATAGACTGAGATATAGATAGGACATGTAGACTCAGTCTTAGAGTCTATCAGATGTCATGAGGACAGACGAATAGAGCTAGTCCAGTCTCTATTCTATGACCTTGCACATCAGTGGTGGGGGACTGTACGGACCAGAGCCACCAGTTATAACCACATGATGAGCATGATTCGAGAGCAGTTCTACCCTGCCTCACTGGGGAGGGAGAAGCTGTAGGACTTCGTGGAGGCTGGTTTTGAGGATGTACCTATTGTAGATGCCATCCGCCGCTTCCAGACCGAGTTAGCTTTGTTGGGTCCAACTGCACCATTTGAGGACCAGCATGTGTATCTGTTCTCTCATCGTCTGAGGGAGAGCAGGCGTTCTATATGGCGGGATTCCATTGCAAGTCCCTAGCTGATTATCAAGACCGGGCTTCTACTTTTGAGAGGGAGCGAGCTAGTAAGAGGAGAGCTTCTCAGACGGGACGGTCTGAGAAGAGACAACGCACTAGGCACACCAGTGGAGTTGGAGGAGCATCTGGTTCTAGACGAGACCAGAGACGTCAGAGTTACCCCTCGTCTGCACTGACTGCAGATAAGGGACGATAGTGTTACAATTGTGGTGACCCTGGCCATCTGAGGCCAGATTGTCCCAGACCAGTGGTGACTTTCTTTACCTATGGTAGACCAGGACATTGAGCTGCCTTCTGTAGGCAGGGTGGAGTTGCATCTCAGCAAGGTTCTTCCCCTGCCAGTGTAGCAGGAGATGGTCAGAGGACACCTCAGTAACAGACACATGGACAGTAGAGAGTCCCAGATCGTCCATCTACTCAAGGATCTGCTCTCGGACCGAGTAGAGGTAAAGGTCCTGGTGGGAGTACCACGGATGCCAAAGGAGCTCAAGGTAGAGCTTTTGAGTTGAGGAGTGCAGAGGATCCACCTGCACCGGCTGCTACAGGTACCATTCTGCTTCATGGTTTACTTGTTAGAGTTTTGTTTGATACTGGTGCTACGCATTCATTTATTTTTGATACATATATTGAGCGTTTGAGTTTAGCTACCATAGAGGGGATACCCTTTACTATAGGGTTACCAGATGGTAGCCGGGTCAGAGGTACCCGTGAGATACGTAGTTGTCCCCTTCGTTTAGGGACTTGTGTTTTGCTTGTTGACTTCTTATTCATGCCACTGATGCATGAAGAAGTCATATTAGGTATGGATTGGATGCGTAGACACCGTGTGGTTTTAGATGTTGGTAGACGGACTGTTATAGTCTCTACCGAGTTTGGTCAGATTGAGGCCTTCCGAGGTTGAGACTTTAGGAAGACAGGTTATGTCATTAGTGCCGTATGAGCACCTAGATTGATTGCACAGAAATGTGATGCCTTCTGGTGCTACGCCATAAAGGATGGAGAGAGTCCATCTTTGGAGGACATACCAATGGTCTACGAGTTTGCAGATGTGTTTGTTGAGCCGTCGAGCTTGCCGCCTCAGAGGAGTGTGGATTTTAGTATAGAGTTGGAGCCTAGTACGAAACCCATCTCGAAGGCCCCATACCGTATGGCGCCTGCCGAGATGTTGGAGATGAAGAAGTAACTCAAGGAGTTGGCTGATAAGGGCTTCATACGCCCTAGTGTTTCACCATGGGGTGCACTTGTCCTCTTCGTGTGGAAGAAGGACGGATCGCTGTGATTATTTATTGATTACACAAAGCTGAACAAGGTGACCATCAAGAACAGGTATCCACTGCCTCGTATTGATGATCTACTTGATCAGCTTCAAGGAGCGACAGTTTTCTCCCGGATTGATATGCGCTCAGGATATCACCAGCTGAGGGTGAGAGAGCAGGATGTACACAGGACGGCATTTCGTACCCATTATGGACACTAGGAGTTTGTAGTGATGTCATTTGGGTTGACGAATGCCCCAACAGTCTTTATGGAGTTGATGAACAGTATCTTCATCGATTTCCTTGATCAGTTTGTGGTGGTCTTCATTGACGGCATACTGGTATACTCTCGTAGTAGAGAGGAGCATGCCGGTTATCTGAGGACGGTTTTGTAGATTTTGAGGGATAGAGAGTTGTATGTCAAGCTCTCTAAGTGCAAGTTCTAGATGTCTGAGGTTGCTTTCCTTGGACATATTGTCTCCGCCGACGGGATTATGGTTGACCCAACGAAGATTGAGTCTGTCACCACGTGAACGACACCGACGAACGTCAAGAAGTGCATAGCTTTCTTGGCCTAGCCGGTTATTACAGACGTTTTGTGGAGGGATTTTCTGTGATGGCCCGTCCACTGACGAGTCTTTTGAGGAAGACTACCAGATTTGTGTGGACCGACCAGTGTGCCTAGAGTTTTGAGGAGTTGAAGAGGCGTTTAACTTCTGCTCCTGTCTTGGCACAACGAGAGGGTTCTGATGATTTTGTGGTCTACATTGATGCATCCAAGCTAGGCTTGGGATGTGTGTTGATGCAGAGAGGCAGAGTGATTGCTAATGTGTCTAGACAGCTGAAGACGTATGAGGAGAATTACCCGACTCATGATCTGGAGTTGGCAGCGACAGCTCATGCTTTGAAGATATGGAGACATTACATGTATGGTGCTACATGTCAGATCTTTACAGACCATAAGAGTCTGAAGTATATTTTCTCGCAGCGGGAGTTGAATAACCTCCAGCGTCGATGGCTTGAGTTGATCAATGACTTTGACCTTGAGATTTTGTATCATCCTAGGAAGGCGAATTTTGTAGCTGACGCCTCGAGAGAAGGCGATTGCAAGATTGACAGTTCAACCTCAGCTTCAGAGGGATCTAGCCTGGCTAGAGATGGACATCCAGTTTCCTGATGAGGATGCCCAGTTGTTTGCTTTAGAGGTTCTACCTGGTCTGTTGGATGAGATCCAACAGAAACAGGGGACCTGCCCGACTTTGATGAGGATTAGAGAGAGGATGTCTCTGGTGAAGCACCACATTTCTCCATTGGAGTAGATGGAGTGATGAGGCATCATGACCGCATCTGTGTTCCTGCCGATGCAGAGTTGAGGTAGAGGATCTTACAGGAGGCTCACTGTACACCTTACTCTGTACATCCAGGTACGAGTAAGATGTACCATGATGTGAGACGTTCATACTAGTGAGGAGGGTTGAAGCCCGATGTAGCCAGATTTGTGGCTTAGTGTGTGACTTGTCAGCAGGTCAAGATAGAGCATTGCAGACCTGGAGGTGAGCTTCATCCACAGCCAGTACCGTAGTGGAAGTGGGAGGACGTCTCCATGGATTTTGTGACCAGTTTGAGGCCCAGTAGGAGTTTTGATGTTATCTATGTTGTTGTTGATAGACTGACGAAGACGGTACGTTTCATTCCTATCAGAGAGACGTGGCCAGTGAGCAGATTGGTTGAGGAGTACACTAGAAAGATAGTCAGACTCCATGGTGTACCGAGGACGATTGTCTTTGATCGAGATGGACGATTTACCTCGAGGTTTTGGCAGTAGATTCAAACTGCTTTGGGGACGAGTCTACACTTCACGACTGTGTTTCACCCCCAGACAGATGGTCAGTCTGAGAGGACCATCCAGACTATGGAGGATATGCTGCGAGCTTGTGTGTTGGATTGGGGACAAAGATGGTATGATTACCTCCCACTTGTTTAGTTGTCATACAATAACAGCTGCCATGCATCTATTGGAATGGCTCCTTATGAGGCACTGTATGGACGGAGGTGTCGTACACCTTTATGCTAGGATGAGCCTAGCAGTATCAGTGGGATAGCGCCAGAGCAGATTCAGGATGATATGGCTCGAGTAGCGCTGATTAGAGAGAGGTTTCTAGCTGCACAGAGTCGCCAATAGTCGTATGCAGACAAGAGGTGTCGACCTCTAGAGTTCAGGTAGGAGCTCATGTCTGGTTGAGAGTATCTCCGACGTGAGGCATCAGACATTTTGCCATAAAGGGGAAGCTGAGTCCCCGATATGTCTGTCCTTTCGAGATACTAGATAGATTTGGGAGGGCAGCCTACAGATTAGCTTTGCCTCCGAGGTTAGAGGGTGTTCACCCTGTGTCCCATGTGTCTCAACTGAGAGAGTACATACCAGATCCGAGGCACGTTGTGAGTTATGATGATTTGGTAGTGGAGCAAGACCACACCTTTGTTGAGCATCCTATTACAGTCCTAGAGCGAGGTGTGAGACGCCTGCATTCGAAGGGCATTCCTATGATGAAGATATAGTGGTCTAGACGTGGACCTGAGGAGGCTACCTGGGAGACTAAGGATAGTATCTAGAGAAACTATCTAGATTTTTATGCTGAGATAGATGCATCTAGGGTCGATGAGTAGATCTTAGTGTTATCTTGGTGAGATTGTATTTATGTGCTTATATGCTCTGTTGTGCTTATTCCATGCTAGCTATGATATGTTTTATGATCTTATTAGATCTTGTTGTGCTAGCGTGATGTATGTTATAGCTGGAGATGATTACTCCCTCCATACTATTTGAGTCTGATGTTTGTTACAGCTGGAGATGGTTCTTTCCTCCATGCTATTTGAGTTGATTAGGATTCAGCTAGAGATGGTTCTTTGCTCCAATCTACTTTGATGGACATAGTTTCAGTGGAGATATTATTCCTCCATGCAATGTATATGATTATGTTTGGCTAGAGATGTGCTTCCTCTATGCCTTGTGATGTGATATGGCGAGAGATGTGATTCCTCTACGCCTTTGGGTAGCGTTATGGCCCTGTTTTTTGGAGTTGATGATTCCTCCATGGTTATGTTGAGGTTATAGATTGGTATAGATTATGACTTTCTGAGCGGAGATGTGATACATCCGATAGAGAGAGAGAGAGAGAGAGAGAGAGAGAGAGAGAGAGAGAGTTATACCTCGGCTTATGGGTCCGATAAGACTGGAATTTTGCAAGTTTCGGGACGAAACTTGTTTTTAGGGGGGTGAGATGTAAGAGCCTAGTTGCTGAGTTGCTGAAAGAGTGAGCTGAGGACCCAAAATCAGCCTGATCCGCCCCTGCGTGACCCTGGAGGCGCCCCTGCGGTTTGCTTGGGCCGCCCCTGCGGCTCATAGAGTCTGCCCCTGTGGCTCTATGTGTTGCAGCCATCTTCTTTGACCCTTTGACCTGTTCTTTACTCTTTTTACCCCTTTATAACCTTCATATCTTACCTTTTGATGAGGGTTCTGTATCTTCAGCTTTTATCTCTCCTACGTACATCTTCTCCTCTCTTCTCCCTTGGACCATCCTTGCTTGATCTTCTCTTGAGTTTTGTTGAGTTAGTGAGAGTTTTGGATAGCTTTGCTTGGCATTGATGTTGATGTTGTTGTTGTACATTGTTGAGCAAGCTTGAGGTGGTGATGGTGTTTAGTTGATCTCCTGGAGAGCTTGGTTGGTATGCTTCCATGGTTTTTCTTCTTCCTTTCTTCTTTTCTTCTTCTTTTCCTCTCTTTCGTTAGCCTAGCTTAGTTTCCTTAGGCTTGGATCATGTTCCAGCCATGTTTGGCTTGTGTTGATGTATATATATATATGTTCTATATGTATGTTGTTGTTGGAGTGAAGACAGAGTGAAGAATCGAAGGAAGAAGTGAATAAAGGGCTAAGGTGGTGTCTCCTGTTGTCCAGCCGCCCCTATGCCACCTTGCAGCCGCCCCAGCGCCGGCCAGAACCGCCCCTGCGCCACATGTGAGCCGCCCCTGTGCCCACCTGCATCAGCAAGGTCTTGCACTTGGTTTTGCAGGTGCGTGTTGCTTCTAGGCTTTCCTTAGGATGCCTTTGTTCCCTCCTTTCCTAGTGTGAAAGTATAGGATCATGCTAGAGGTGTGAGGATGTGTTTGGTTGAGGTTATGATCGGTTTATGCCTTGTACGGCTTTAAGGACTTAGGTTGATGTTGGTTAAGGTTTTAAGGTTGAGTATGATCCCTATGGATCCCTTTGGTTCTAGGTGTGACCCCTTTGATGAATAGAGGTTGATATCCTTCTATGCCTTGTTATTAGGCAGTGCCCATCTCTCAAAGTGGAGGTTGGTTATGGTGAGCTGTGTATGAGGTTGAGGTAAGTCCGTAGGACTTACTTAGCTGACATCCTTATATTGGGTGTTTGCATGAGTAGCGTGTGTTTTATGTGCTTGCTATGATAGCATGAGATGTCGTTTATACCGACCTATGTTTTATTGATTGCCCCGTATGCGTGGTTGTGATAACATTTCCCTTTCATCCCGCTGTGGCGTCTGGGAGGTTCTCTGATGTCAGGCCAGGCTGACTTTACAGGAAGGGCGCAATCCACTCCCATAGGGTACACGGATTGTGTGACCGATACTTGTACAGCTGGCTAGTAGGCTTAGAGGCGAGGATGTATCGGTCCTCGTGTCACATACTTTCAATTATATATATATATATATATATATATATATATATATATATATATATATATATATATATATATATATATAGAGTATAGATCCTATGAGAACAGCCCCTAACGTGAGAACATGAGAACAAATTCGTAATTATTATTAGTTTTGTTACGAATGTGCCATATCGTTTAATGTATTATTCGTAGTTATTGTTGATTGAGTGAATTATTTGTAGTTATTGTTGGATTCCTAATTATTATTATTCGTAGTTATTATTATTTTTGATATCTACTCTAAATCTCAACCCTTAATACTCACATCCAACGGTGTACGATTGTTCTCATGTTCTCACGTTAGGGGGTGTTCTCATAGGAACCACACCCTATATATATATATATATATATATATATATATATATATATATATATGACTTGACTGAATGACCATTATATTGAGATGATAAACTGGGTAAATGTGTGATATCATGCTGATGTGTTTATCTTTCCATGATTGTGATTGTGCTTATGCATTACTCTATATATGTATGGTTAGCTAATGGTTTATTACCATGTTGTAGATGCCTCACAGGTTTGGCGTGCTGCTGAGTGATCTAGCAGAGTGGCAGGTCGAGGACCTCTCGTAGATAGGTTGTTGTGGGCTTTTGGGTTTGTTTACCTTTCCCTCCTGTGTGAGGATGATCTTTTGTTACCTCCTGTGTGAGGACGTTGTTATTTATACTCGGCTATGTTGTGTTACCTTTTGGTTGTACAGTTTACACAGTTTTATGTATTTGTTTTCATATCTGTCAGTGCCATGTTGTAAGGTCCAGTGAACTTGTTGTCAGGCTAAGGTCAGGATCCATTGTGAGATCCTACCCCTATGTGGCACTCCGATTCCCGCGGATTCAAGGTGTTACAATTCAGGTACCGTTGGAGTAGTGCCCTTGGTTCCTATGTCAAGGCCTTGAAGTTGGGTTTCAAGGCCTTGAAATTGACTTTCAATAGCATTGTTATTTGTCGTTTCAATGTTTTGAAGATGCGTTTCAAGGTCTTGAGGTTGTTCTCCTGTATCCTGAATTTGTTCTTGCATGTTCTTATCTTGAGCCTTAGGGTCTTCTTCTCCACTAGAATTTTGATCTCCATGTCGATTAAGATTCAAATATGTAAATCTATCACATAAAGTACTATCATTGCTTTCATAAAAAATAACATGTATACTTTCCTCGACAATTTTGGTACGTTTATTGTAAACACGATAAGCTTTACTATTTGAAGCGTATCCAATAAAGATAGCTTCATCACTACATGCATCAAACTTTTCAAGGTTATCTTTTCCATTATTATGGACAAAGCATGTACATCCAAAGGATTTAAAATAGGAAATATTAGGTTTTTGTCCTTTAAAGAGTTTATAAGAAGTCTTTTTCAAAATAGGGCGGATTAAGCATCTATTTAAGTTGTAATTAGCCATGTTAACAACTTCAGCCCAAAAACTTTTTGGTAAACTATTTTCTAAAAGCATAGTCCTAGACATGTTCTCCAAGGTGCGGTTCTTACGTTCCACAACCCCGTTTTGTTGAGGTGTTCTAGAAGCTCAAAAGTTATGTAAAATACCATATTTTGCACAAAACAAATCAAACTTAAGTTGGTCAAATTCTCTACCATGATCACTTCGAATAGAAACCATAGGTAGGTTTATCAAAGTTTGCAACTCCTTACAAAGTTTTGAAAACTACAAAGCTTTAGATTTTTCCCGTAAGAATGAGATCCATGTATAAACTAAAAAAATCATCCACAATGAAAAGGATGAACTGTTTTCCCATGGGAGATTTGACACACATAGGACCATATAAATCCATATGTAAAAGTTCAATGGGTCGAGAAGAACTTACAACCTTATTTGGTTTGAATGAACCTCTTGTTTGTTTACCTTGTGTACAAGTCTTGCATAGTTCATCATCCTTGAATTTAGGTTTGGTAAACCACGTATCAAATCCTCTGAAAGAAGTTTCTTCATTATATGCATGCATGTGGCCAATTCGTCTATGTCAAAGCCATAGATCGTCAGTGAAGGCCTTGAGACATGTTAATCTTGTTCCTGAAACTTGGTTAGTGCTCATTGAATACATTGTTGCATCTAGGAGCTGTAAGCACGACAATGGGGTTGTTACATGAGACAAGCGGCTTGGGCTCATCTCGGGCTCTGCTCGCTAAAATATCAGCTCGTGATCGTTCGAATAGACTAACAAGCCGAACCCGAGCTTGTTACTAGGCTCATCACGAGCCCGAGCCGAGCCCTTAACGAGCCGCTCGTTTAAAAAATAGTCTAAGGTTTTTTGAATTTTGACTTGTGAGAAATCTGAGAAGGCCGACCGTCAACTCCCTCTTTCTTCTGAGTCTATTTTCTCAGTTTCTTTCAACGACTCGACTACGGCGAACTGTCTCCGACAACCATCTTCCTCTGGCTCCGACGACGGCTTCTCAACGGCAACACTCCTTCGGCGGTGACACTCATTTGCTTCTCTTCGGTGGCGACACTCGTAAGTCATAAGTAGTTTGCTTCTCTTCTCAGTCTTCTCTTTCTCTAATCAAACTTTTCAACTCTCTTCTCAGCCTTCTACTTCAGTGCTTTGGCTTCCCGACTCGCTTTCTTCGGACCTTCGGTGCTCCGGTTTCCCGACTTTTTCCTAGCCTTCACTCTTCACCTCCAAATTCTCCAAGCCCTTTGCACTCTCCCAACTAGTTTGCTTCGGACCTTCGGTGCTCAGGTTTTTGGTGTGTCAATTTTGAGGTATCTCCTCATCTCTTTCTCGATCTGATTTCCACCTTTTGTGATTGTTTATTTTGTTGATTTGTTGAGCTCATTAACTGTTTACTGGATTGATGTTTCATTTACTGTATTTTGGATTGATGTTTCTTTCAGTTCTCTTGTGTGAATATTGTTGATTCAAATCTTCTATTGGTTTTGTGATTGTAGATTTTGTTAATTTGTCCAGCTTTTGAATTGATTGATTTGTTGTTGTGTAAATCCCTTTTGTGATTGTTTATTTTTGTTGATTTGTTGAGCTCTTTCTCGATCTGATTTTCATAGCCCTCTGCACTCTTTATATATTGATTGATTTGTTGCTGTGTAAATCCCTTTTGAACACAGACAATCGTTTATGGCTATCTCATGGCTAGTGTCTACTGTCTAGTCTACTTGTTTTGTTGTAGTTTCATGGTTGTCTAGTCCGGGGAGCCCTTCTCTGTGAACTCATTTACTACCTACCGTAAACTTTCTACTTTGTTTGTGTTCATGGAGATATAAGTCTAGTCTACTTGTGTTGTTGTAGTTTCATTGCTTATCTACTATAGTATTGTCTACTTTTTGCTCGTGTTCAATCTAAAGAGTGACTTTTTTAGTTTCTTACTTTTTGCTACTTCACCAAGTTGTTTCAACCTTAATGGTTTTTTATGTGTATGATTTTTAATGGGCTGTTGTGTTTATCTTTTTGGCTTTTTTATATGATTTGTTTATATGTATGATTTTTTTGAGTTGTTGCTACTGCACTTACTTTAATGAATGATATGTGCTAAATTGCTGATTTCTATTCTTTTTACTATGCTGAATTTTTAATTTATACTCTTTCTTAGATTATGTTGGCTTCAGAAACGGAACAGTTTACGAATGTTGATGAGGCTTCATCTCAAGTGAATGAAAATCCTTCCAAGCGACGAAAGACTTCAAATGTTTGGAATGATGTGAGTGAAGTTATAGAGAATGGTGTCACATGTGTGAATGAAACTATTGTCGGGTTTGGATGTCTTATAAAATACGAGGACCAACAACACACTACAAGAGACACATTGCTGCGTGTTCTATTCGTAAGAGTAAGATCTCAAGTAAAGGAGTCGGTCTAGTACAAGCATTGCTTAGTTTTGATGCCGGTGGAACTGGAGCACTAGCGTCTTACAAGTATGATAAAGAAGCAATCAAGGATATGACGGCGAAGATGATTATGGTACATGAGTACCCATTCATGATGGTTGAACACAAGTTCTTTAGAGGTTATACTAAGATGCTTAACCCGAAGTATGAACCTTTTGGTTGCCTTTCTATTAGAGACCGTACAATGAAGATGTATGCGGAAGAAAAGGCTAAGATGAAGAAGATGTTTGCAAAAGTTGGAAAGGTTAGCTTGACTTCTGATTTGTGGACTTCTAACCAGACTAAAGGTTATATGTGTATCACCGAGCACTTTGTAGACACAGATTTGAATTTACAGAAGTGTATTCTAAACTTTTGTCTCTTGTCTCCACCTCACACCGTTGCAATAGCATATAAGATGTATGAATGTTTGACTGAATGAGGAATAGAGAACAAGATTTCTATTGTTACCTTCGACAATGCTTCTTCAAATGATGCAGCCATTCGATCTTTGAAAGAACATTTTCAGATTAGAGATGCATTGTTATGTGGTGGGAAGATCTTCCACATCAGGGGTTGTGCACACATCTTGAATCTCTTCGTGCAAGATGGATTGGTTCCTCTAAAGTCTTTCATTGAGAATGTTCGTGAGAGTGTGAAGTTTATACTTTTGAGTCCATCGCGCCTTCACAAGTGGAATGAAGTTCTAAAGAACATATCTTTGCCTTCCAATAAGAATTTAATTCTTGATTGTATCACCTGGTGGAGCTCGACAATTCATATGTTGGAAAGGGCTCTCATCTTCAAAGACGCTTTTTCTAGGTTTGCAAATAGAGATCCGGCATATTCCACATTACCATCTGATGATGATTGGGAAAGAGCTAAAGATGTGTGCAAGTTCTTGTCTACTTTTGATAAGGTAACAAACATCTTCTCAGGTCGTCAATATACAACTGCAAATCTATATTTTTCAAGAAATCTGGAAGATTAGGAAAACTTTAGATGATATGGAAAATGACCCAAGAGATTTTATGAAGGCTATGGTGGATAGTATGAAATTCAAATTTGACAAATATTGGAAGGAGTGCAATCTTTTTATGATTATAACGGCTATTTTAGATCCCCGAAACAAGACCACAAGATTAGGTTTGTTTATGGAAAGATATATGAAGAGGATGAACTGGAAGAGAAACTTAAGGATATTATTAGTGAGATGGATCATTTATATGATAACTACATCACCAAGGATGCAAGTGGTGGGTGTGGTTCGAGTAATGCTGGAAAAACAAGCTTAGTTGGAAGGTGCACGGATGATGTGGTCCATGTGGATGAAGATGTAGATGAATTTGAAGATTGGATCAAAACAAGATGTGAAAATATGCCATCAAGAAAGGAGTTGGACATCTATCTTGAAGAAGGTGTGTTATTGGGTGGAGGTAAAGAGTTTGATGTTTTGGCTTGGTGGAAATCAAATTTTTTGAAGCTTCCAATGTTATCAAAGATGGCCCGAAATATTCTTTCAATTCCGGTAACTACGGTACCTTCTGAGTCGGCCTTTAGTGTCGGACGTAGAGTTATTAGTGATGATCGATGTTCCTTGGGTGATGATACAATTGAAGGAATTCTTTGTGCATCAAATTGGTTCCGAGTTGAATATGAAGTGTGATGTAAGCATTTCTTGCTTTAACTTAATTTAGAATAATGTTATTTGATATTGTAAATCTATGGCTTCTAAAAATTGAGGTTTTTCTTGTTGTAGGTGAGCAAGTGAGGATGCATGCATTACTACCACGTTTTGCCATACGGTCCAATATGTGTTGTTGGGTTGTATGTTTTTTATGTGAACTTGGTTTATGGTTATGCAACATACTTTGGAGTCTTTGCATTTGTCTTTTAATTCCCTATCGGGATGTTACTTGTTGGTTTGTGCGGATTTAAACTATTGAACTTTGTTGGTTTAAATATTCTATTGTTTTGGCATTTGCAAGATTGTAGTTTATGTGAATTGCTTTTATGTAAAATTAGCCACAAATTTAATTTTAAAAAAAAAACAGATTAACGAGCCCAAACGAGCCGAATAAGCCAAAACAAGCCCAAACGAGCCAAGTCGAACGAACTCGCAAGCCGAGCCTAAACATGAATTTAGGCTCGCTCCAATTTTTAGGCTCGGTTAGGGCTCGTTCAGCTCGTATAACAGCCCTTCTACACGACATCACCAAATAATTTATCTTGAACTTCACATTTATCCGAATCAAAGATCACTTTGTTGCCTTTGTCACATATTTAAGAGATGCTAAGGAAATTATATTTTAAAGCCGTCAGCAAGATAAACATCATCAATAAAGTTGGATGAATTATAACCAATATTATAAATGTCAATGATGTTACACTTCCCTTTATCACCAAGCGTAATCGTTCCAAATGATTGTTTCTTTAAATCTGAAAATAGTGAGCTTTTTACACTCATATGTCTTGAGCAACCACTATCTAGTATTCATTTATGCTCCTTAACCTTGGTGATATCCTGCAAAACAGCAAACTTCAACCTTTCCGGGTAGACCAAATGACATATTTTGGCATATTCAAGTTCAATCATGTTTGGTGGTCTAGTACCTTTAGGAACCCAGACTTGCTTAACTTGTTTCCTTAGACATAGAGGATAAGTGTTTCTAATGATGTAGGGATCATTTCTTTTATATGGACAAGTTGATTTTATATGTCCCTTTTTACAACAATAGAAACATTTGGGATATGTGAACTTCCTTTAGCTTTAACAAAAGTGGTCGTCGTTTTTCATGGAAAATTCATGTGATAACCAATACCACTCTTGTTAAGAGAGGATTGTTTTTCACCCATCATCCTTTCGAGATTAACTTTCGAACGAGTGAATTGAATAAGTACAGCCTTCTGGTCTCTACACGTCACAGTTAGATCAACCTTCTCTTTCTCTAGATTAATATAATCTTGATGTAGAGAAGAGAGATTGTCCTTAAGAATCGTATTTTCTGATTCCAAGGCCTTGATATTGTCATCAAGGTCTAGCTTTTCAGTGTTGAGAATTTCAACTTCCAAAGACAATTCACTTACTTGTTTCTCTTGTTTGATAAGCTTTTCTCTTAAGGCACTTATCCTTATCCTATGTTCTTTATCATATATGATAATATCTTTAAGGAATTGTGTGATAGGTTAGATTGTGACATAATAGTACTTACCACACCATCAACTTAGAGGTTTGCATCCTCTTCTTGATCGGTCATTAAGCACAAGTTTGCTTGATCATTTTCGTCTTCTGACTCATTTGTCGAATCTGAGTCACTCCACAATGCTACCATGACCTTCTTCTTTCGATCATCCTTCCTAAAGTTGTTCCTCTTCTTTTTTGGATAATCCTTTACAAGATGATCTACTTCACCACATTCAAAACAAGTCAATATCTTAGTTTTCTTATTAGGGTTAGAAAACTTACCTCTAGGTCTTGATGATTATGGATATTCTTTGTTGTTTGCAAATTTCTTTTTCATTTGAAGAATTCTTGCAAGACCTCTTGCAATTAAGGCGAATGGATCTTCTTCCTCATCATCACTCTCTTCATCATCCGATGGAATGTTATCCTTCTTGGATCTTAAAGCAAGATTCTTTGTGTTTGATGATAGCTTTCCATCTTCTTCACCAAGAACCATTTCATGGGTGATTAGCTAATCACAAAATAACCTCAACAACGATTGTAATAGCTAGGATTTCCGAATTCTAATTAATGTTGATTAACTTAATCAGTGATAGTAATTGACATATAACTCGTGAAGATTGCGTAAGTGTTGAGTATAAGTCCCGCCATTATGTTCCTGGCGTAATTTTAGGGCTTATGGTGAAATTTTCACTTTTTCCCCCGGGTAATTATTTTTACCCTCCGATATTATTTGGAGCATTTGGGAGTTCCAATTAATAAAAATGCAGTTAAAAGAAATGATCAGGACATCGGATATGTCCTAGATATGAAATAACATGGAAAGGCAAAACGGTCAAAAGAGTCGCTATTTCGTTTTTTAACGGCTAAGAAAGACGGCTTAGGAATACACGTTTTCCGAGACAATTGTGGAATAATTATCCCTACAATATTCAAGATTTATTGTTCCAATTTCGAGAAGTTTGGAGAAGGGGGTTCAACCCGCCATTGGATCGGTTAAAGGATAATTATCGACTTCGCTAAAGGATAATTATCGTCTTCACTATAAATAGCGGAAAATCGTTTATTAATTCATTTCCTTTCACGTTTCCTCGTAAAAGCTCTGATTTCTCTCAAACTTCAAACTCAGATCTACTCTCCGTTTCTAATCCGATTTCATTTCCGTTTGAGTTTCTGGATTCCTCTCTTCATTCTCTTCATATCGGTACCGAGTTTCTGCATTTCCGAGCACATGAAGACCTGGTCGAGCATATATGTCACCAGGACAGTTATGTCGCTCAGATTCCGGTGAATTTGATGTTGTACATGCGTAGCCTGCGTCGTTGTGATTCCAAATCTTCTTTCAGATCGTCAATCGGGTTAGTAACAAATAAGTTATGAATTTATTCGTTTTCCGTACTACGATTTGGCCTAAATTGACCTTAGGCTTTTCAAAATGGATAATTAGAAATGCCATTATGATCATTATATTATTCTAGTGTGTTTATGGGTTGTTTGTTTGATGAAATCTGATGACAGGTGGGTTTAGAAATGGTCTGCGGGAAAAACGTTATTTTGGTGAAATTTAATTAATTAATTAAATTAGGATTAAATTTGAGATTGAGGAATACTGATTAGATGCATGCTAGGTGTCAGAATGAGTTGAGGATCATGATGATGTTATGGATATGGGTTATGGATTTAAGGTTTAGTATGTGTACGAGTATGATGAGATGTTATGTTGAGGATATGCCTTAGGCATTTATGAATGTGTTGAGGATCTGAGGTTTAGATTTGAGATATAGGTTGGTTGTGGTTAGTGAGACGAGTCTCCTAACCTTTGTAGTATGTGATTGTGTGTGTCTTGCTATTGCAGGCGTTGATTACTTTCCCAAGGGGAAGCTGTGACGTAGTACAGGTTACGAGTATATCAGGTAAGTCCATAGGACTTACTTAGCGTGTAGTTGTGGATTGTATGATTGTGATGGTTGTGTGTGTTCATATGATTGTGCATTTATAACCTAAACTGGACTAGGATGACCATTTATTACATTTATTTGGCCCAAGTGTATTATAACGGGTGGTAACCACCGGTCTCCACCTGTTGGTTAGGAGGAGGTACTTGGAAGCCAGTAACACAGGGGGGGCGAGTGACGATCACCCCCAATGCAAATCCCTGTGTTAACGGGGAAAGGGACGAGGTTCTTTAGGTTCCTCGTGTTACAAAAGAAGTTGAATTAGTAATGGAATAACGTAATGAAAGATAATAAACGAATGTGTGTGGCATTGCATGTATGAGATGTTGATGTGTGGTTGTGCTATTACCTTCATGCTTTTCATTGTTGTAGCTAACGGTTTCATACCGTGTTTTAGATGATCTGCAAGTTAGGAAGACTGCAGGGTGAGACAGATGGTGTGGCCAGCCAAGGACTTCTGTACATTAGGATGCGCGGGATATGGGATCTTTTGTATCAGATGTTGTGGTTTGATGTTTGTACTCGGCTCTTAGTTTGTAAACTCTTTTGATGTATCATATACAACTTTTATGTATTTGGTTTTAATCTACATGTGTCTTGTTGTAAGATCCAGTGAACTTGTTGTCAGACTAGGGTCAGGATCCATAATGAGATCCTACCCCAAAGTGACACTCCAAGTCCCGTGAATTTGGGGTGTTATAGAGTTGATATCAGAGCCTTAGGTTGACAATAATGGCACTTGTTATCTGCAATAAAGGTAGAGTGAATAAATAAACAAAACTCACATAGGGTTTGACTTTTTAAAAGATTTTGGTTTTAAAGCGAGTACAGATGTTTTGGGATAGTATCTATAGAAGTCGTCACCCATCTGAGGATCTCGACAGTGTAGATATATATATATATATATATATATATATATATATATATATATATATATATATATATATATATATATATATATATTTTTTATGTGCTGATGTGTATGCATGTAATAATGAGTATTATAAATATATATATATATATGGCATATATATAGCCTTATAAGTTAGGAGCGTATATTCTACAGATGGCTCAGACTAGAGCAGTATCTGTAGTGGGACGAGATAGGGGTACACCCCCTCTTTCTCCAGTAGCGTCAAGTCAGGCACCAGTATCCGCTGTTGTGTTGCCTATGGCAGAGAACGAGTTTGAAGAGGCTGATCGTGTCTCCATGAGTAGATTCGAGTTTCAAGAGTATATGCAGCAAGTATATGAGGTGGTGATAGCGGGTAGATTTACACCGGATTTACCAACATCTGTGAGATCGACTGAAGCTTCTAGATTAGAGAAGAAACAACGGGTTGAATCAGTGAAAGATGAGGTTGGATATCCGGGTTGCAAACCGAGCCCGACTTGTGGACGTTTGAGTACTTCTCGTTCATATGGATTTCTGGGGAAACGAGGACTTGTTACAATTGTGGGAAGGCTGGACATGTACGACCACAGTGTCCAAGATCGCTAGTGACTTGCTTTACCTGTGGTAGACAGGGTCATAGAGCTGTTTTCTGTAAGCAAACTGGAGTGGCATCACGACAGGGTTTTATTTCTACTAGTGTAACGGGAGGTGGTCAGAAGACAACTCAGCAACAGACGCGGGGCAGCAAAGAGTCCCAGATCATTCGCCTACTCAGGAATCCGTTCCCAGGTTGAGTAGAGGTAAGGGTTGTGGTAGGAGTACCACGGATACTAGAACATGTGATACCTCTATCGAGAGTGTCTATACCTCGGCGTATGGGTCCGAGAGGATTTGGGAATTGTTCAAGTTTCGGGACCAAACTTTTTCTTAAGGGGTGTGTGATGTAATAGCTAGAATTTCCGAATTCTAATTAATGTTGGTTAACTTAATCAGTGATAGTAATTGACATATAACTCGCGAAGATTGCGTAAGTATTGAGTATAAGTCCCACCGTTATGTTCTTGGCGTAATTTTGAGCTTATGGTGAAATTTTCACTTTTTCCCCCAGGTAATTATTTTTACCCTCCGGTATTATTTGGAGCATTTGGGACCTCCAATTAATAAAAATGCAGTTGAGAGAAATGATCAGGACATCGGACATGTCCTAGATATGAAATAACATGGAAAGGCAAAACGGTCAAAAGAGTCGTTATTTCGTTTCTTAACGGCTAAGAAAGACGGTTTAGGAATACACGTTTTCTGAGGCAATTGTGGAATAATTATCTCTACAATATTCAAGATTTATTATTCCAATTTCGAGAAGTTTGGAGAAGGGGGTTCAACCTGCCATTGGATCGGTTAAAGGATAATTATCGACTTCGCTCAAGGATATATATCGTCTTCACTATAAATAGCGGAAAATCGTTTATTAATTCATTTCCTTTCACGTTTCCTCGTAAAAGCTCTGATTTCTCTCAAACTTCAAACTCAGATCTACTCTCCGTTTCTAATCCGATTTCAATTCCGTTTGAGTTTCTCGATTCCTCTCTTCATTATCTTCATATCGGTACCGAGTTTCTACATTTCCGAGCAGATGAAGACCTGGTCGAGCATATATGTCACCAGGACAGTTCCGTCGCTCAGATTCCGGTGAATTTGATGTTGTACATGTGTAGCCTACGTCGTTGTGATTCCGAATATTCTTTCAGATCGTCAATCGGGTTAGTAACGAATAAGTTATGAATTTATTCGTTTTTCGTACTGCGATTTTGCCTAAATTGACCTTAGGCTTTTCAAAATGGATAATTAGAAATTTCATTATGATCATTATATTATGCTGGTGTTTATGGGTTGTTTGTTCGATGATATCTAATGACAGGTGGGTTTAAAAATGGCCTGCGGGCAAAACGTTATTCTGGTGAAATTTAATTAATTAATTAAAGGTTAATTAATTAAATTAGGATTAAATTTGAGATTGAGGAATACTGATTAGATGCATGCTAGGTGTCAGAATGAGTTGAGGATCATGATGATGTTATGGATATCGGTTATGGCTTTAAGGTTTAGTATGTGTACGAGTATGATGAGATGTGATGTTGAGGATATGCCTTAGACATTTATGAATGTGTTGAGGATCTGAGGTTTATGTAATAGCTAGGATTTCTGAAGTCAAATTAATGTTGATTAACTTAATCAGTGATAGTAATTGACATATAACTTGCGAAGATTGCGTAAGTGTTGAGTATAAGTCTCACCGTTATGTTCCTGGCGTAATTTTGGGCTTATGGTGAAATTTTTACTTTTTCCCCAGGTAATTATTTTTACCCTCCGGTATTATTTGGAGCATTTGGGAGCTCCAATTAATAAAAATGCAGTTGAGAGAAATGATCAGGACATCGGACATGTTCTAGATATGAAATAACATGGAAAGGCAAAACGGACAAAAGAGTCGTTATTTCGTTTCATAACGACTAAGAAAGACGGCTTAGGAATACACGTTTTCCGAGGCAATTGTGGAATAATTATCCCTACAATATTCAAGATTTATTATTTCAATTTCGAGAAGTTTGGAGAAGGGGGTTCAACCGGCCATTGGATCGATAAAAGGATAATTATCGATTTCGCTAAAGGATAATTATCGACTTCACTATAAATAGCAGAAAATCGTTTATTAATTCATTTCCTTTCACGTTTCCTCGTAAAAGCTCTGATTTCTCTCAAAGTTCAAACTAATATCTACTCTCTGTTTCTAATCCAATTTCAATTCCGTTTGAGTTTTTGGATTCCTCTCTTCATTCTCTTCATATCGGTACCGAGTTTCTACATTTCCGAGCAGAAGAAGACCTGGTCGAGCATATATGTCACCAGGACAGTTTCGTCGCTCAGATTCCGGTGAATTTGATGTTGTACATGTGTAGCCTGCGTTGTTGTGATTCCGAATCTTCTTTCAGATCGTCAATCGGGTTAGTAACGAATAAGTTATGAATTTATTCGTTTTTCGTACTGCGATTTGGCCTAAATCGACCTTAGGCTTTTCAAAATGGATAATTAGAAATTCCATTATGATCATTATATTATTCTGGTGTTTATGGGTTGTTTGTTGATGAAATCTGATGATAGGTGGTTTAGAAATGGCCTACGGGCAAAACGTTATTCTGGTGAAATTTAATCAATTAATTAAAGGTTAATTAATTAAATTAGGATTAAATTTGAGATTGAGGAATACTGATTAGATGCATGCTAGGTGTCAGAATGATTTGAGTATCATGATGATGTTATGGATATCGGTTATGGCTTTAAGGATTAGTATGTGTACGAGTATGATGAGATGTTATGTTGAGGATATGCCTTAGGCATTTATGAATGTGTTGAGGATCTGAGGTTTAGATTTGAGATATAGGTTGGTTGTGGTTAGTGAGACGAGTCTCCTAACCTTTGTAGTATGTGATTGTGTGTGCTTTGCTATTGCAAGCGTTAATTACTTCCCCAAGGGGAAGTTGTGACGTGGTACAAGTTACGAGTATATCAGGTAAGTCCATAGGACTTACTTAGCGTGCAGTTGTGGATTGTATGATTGTGATGGTTGTGTGTTCATATGATTGTGCATTTATAACCTAAACCGGACTAGGATGACCATTCATTACATTTATTTGGCCCAAGTGTATTGTAACGGGCGGTAACCGCTCCGTGGAGGAGTTTAGGGTAGGCATCCGCGCGGTCTCTGCCTGCTGGTTAGGAGGAGGTGCCTGAAGATGATCTCACAGGAGGGGACGAGTGAAGGTCACCCCCATGCAAAACTCTTGTGTTACGTTGGATGGGACGGGGTTCTTGAGGCTCCTCGTGTTACAAAAGAAGTTGAATTAGTAATGGAATAACGTAATGAAAGATAATAAATGAATGTGTGTGGCATTGCATGTTTGAGATGTTGATGTGTGGGTGTGTTATTACCTTCATGCTTTTCATTGCTGTAGCTAACGGTTTCATACCGTGTTGTAGTGTTCTGCAGGTTAGAAATACTGCAGAGTGAGCCAGATGGTGTGACAAGCCGAGGACTTTTGTACATTAGGATGCGTGGGATGTGGGATCTTTTGTGGTTGTGGTTTATGTTGTTGTTTTGTACTCGGCTATGAGTTTGTAAACTCTTTTGATGTATCATACTCAGCTTTTATGTATTTGATTTTAATCTACATGTGCCTTGTTGTAAGATCCAGTGAACTTGTTGTCAAGCTAGGGTCAGAATCCATTGTGAGATCCTAGCCCGATGTGACACTCCAAGTCCCGCGGATTTGGAGTGTTATAGTTTAGATTTGAGATATAGGTTGGTTGTGGTTAGTGAGACGAGTCTCCTAACCTTTGCAGTATGTGATTGTGTGTTCCTTGCTATTGTAGGCGTTGATTACTTCCCCAAGGGGAAGCTGTGACGTGGTACAGGTTACGAGTATATCAGGTAAGTTCATAGGACTTACTTAGCGTGTAGTTGTGGATTGTATGATTGTGATGGTTGTGTGTGTTCATATGATTGTGCATTTATAACCTAAATTGGACTAGGATGACCATTTATTACATTTATTTGGCCCAAGTGTATTATAACGGGCGGTAACCACCGGTCTCCGCCTGCTGGTTAGGATGAGGTGCCTGGAAGCCGGTAACACAGGGGGGACGAGTGACGATCACCCCCAATGCAAATCCCTGTGTTAACGGGGAAAGGGACGAGGTTCTTTAGGTTCCTCGTGTTACAAAAGAAGTTGAATTAGTAATGGAATAATGTAATTAAAGATAATAAACGAATGTGTGTGACATTGCATGTATGAGATGTTGATGTGTGGTTGTGCTATTACCTTCATGTTTTTCATTGCTGTAGCTAACGGTTTCATACCGTGTTTTAGATGATCTGCAGGTTAGGAAGACTGCAAGGTGAGACAAATGGTGTGGCCAGCCGAGGATTTCTGTACATTAGGATGTGCGGGATATGGGATCTTTTGTATCAGATGTTGTGGTTTGATGGTTTGTAATCGGCTTTGAGTTTGTAAACTCTTTTGATGTATCATACACGGCTTTTATGTATTTGGTTTTAATCTACCTCTGCCTTATTGTAAGATCCAGTGAACTTGTTGTCAGGCTAGGGTCAGGATCCATTGTGAGATCCTAACCCAATGTTACACTCCAAGTCCCGTGGATTTGGGGTGTTACAACGATCAAACCTCCAATTCCCGTAGGAATGAGCACTACCTAATAACAAGGCATAAACATACGTCAAACCTCTTATCAATCAAAGGGATCACACCTGGACCCAAGTGATCCATACGGATCATAAACATCGTATAAACCTCGAATACCATAGTAAACCTTAAAGCCACATCAGGGCATACATCATCAACATGATATCAACATCATACTCTCGTATACATATCCTAACATGCTCCTAAACCCAAACCATAGACAAGGAAAGAAGGAAAACATACCAACACTTGGTATGTTCTGAAGGAAGGCGCACCCGCGGAAAGGAATAGGCGGGGGGCGATGACAAGCCGCAACAGCGGAACGAAGACGCCGCAGGGGTGCTGACACGCTCTGGCCGCAGGGGCGGCAATGACGTTCGGCAAGGGCGGAAAATCCCACAGAGGGCAGCTCACAAGAGTTGTTCGATCAATCTTTTGCTCCAAACTCATCTCCACCTCAGGGAGCCAAACACAGGCACTTCAGCCTTTATATACATACACATACACATCCAAAACGTCCATAAAACAACATAAGATTCAAATCCTTGTTGAAATCACAAGGGAAGGAAGGAAGGAAGAAAGAAGAAGAACAAGGAGAAGAGAAGGGAAACACTCACCACTTTTCCGTCCAAAACTGAGGAAGAACACAAGTTGTAGGTCCTCAACCTTCCACAACAGTCATCCACAACATAATCATCATAAGCTCATTTGCAAACTTGAAGAAGACCCAATATTAAACTAAGGAGAAGAAATCAAGAGAAGGAAGATGAACGTGAGAGAAGGTTGGGAAAGGTAAAACCCTCGTTATAGGGTAAGAAACGAAAAGCACGAGGTCAAAGAAGTCAAAGAAAGCGGATGTGATCGCCTATGCCGCGGTCGCAGCCTAGTAGCGCCGCGCCTACGGTGGTCCGCACTTGCGGCAGGAACCGGCACAGTCGTGGACATCCTAAGAAGGAAGAGGTTCTCACAATTCCCTTTCTTGGTTACCAAAGATGACGAGTCTAGGTGATACAGGATTCAAAACCCTTTATTAGGTTTGAGTGTGCCTTCTTCTTGCCTAAGTGGGCTTAACTTGAGACTTGCCTGGTAAAGGTTAGTTGTTGACCCTTAATTTGAGTTGTTGATTTGAATTTTAGTTCCTTTCCTTAGATCCTTGAGACTTATCCGGTGATAGGAGCTTTGGTTTGGTATAGTTGGTTTGAGAGACCTCCCTCGTGATCATTCCCACCTTAGAAACACATTTTCTTAGGGATCCCAACCTTGCCCTTGTTCTTTAGAAGTCCTGAATCGAAAACCAAAGTTGGATACTTTGATCTCTAGAATCTGCATCGCCCGATTATCATATTATTCATCCTTATTGTTTTTGTCTCATTCATTCATTGATCTAAGCAATGGTCTATTATATCTTTGATTTGTCACATATTGATTTCACCTCAGTCCTTGAGATCGACCTTGAAATATTTTCTTTTACTACAATTGATCCGTACACTACGGATTTGCTTAATTGCTTTAGCTTTTATTACAAGTATAAATTTAAGAATTCATCGTTCATATTCACACACGTCTGAGAGCGAACATTCTTCAAGCCCTTTTGATTGTTTATTATTCCTCAAGATCTTGTGAAGATCTTTATTGATAAACCTACCCTAATAAAGATAACAACTATAAAATATTCAAATCTTAATCTTTCTCAATAAAATAAAAAATGTGCACCGCTCTTGTTTTTCTAAAATAAAAATCGGTTTTTCGGTTTAGACCATTATTTTTGCGGTTATTATCCAAAAACCGAACCAAAACCTATTTTCCAAAATATGCGGACCTAAAACGAACATATATTGTGGTTTGTTTTAGACCAAAATCACTCGGTTTGGTAAACCAAACCTAACATGCTCAACCCTAACTCCCACCAAGTTTATTTTTAAAAAAAAATCAATAAGCTAAGCTATTCGATAAATTTAAACTACCATTCCATTTTTAGCCTTTGTAGACGATATAGTCACTTTTTCAAAGACCTCTGCAGAAGCAAGCAACAAAATATATAAGTGTTAATGCCTAAAATTAAAAATTTTCTATGGAGACTCTCGCTTGATGGGATTCCAACAAAAGAAAATATAGACAAACAAAAAGCACCAGTATTAATGCATTTCGAATTTTCTAACCACGACAGAGAAAGTGCTAACCATCTATTCTTTGTGTGTCCATATACGTTCCAATCTATAGACAATGATAAAATTATAACTTGACTTTAGAATTGTGATACAACAAAACAAAAAATAATTAAAATTATTATGGAGATAAAAGAGAACACTTTCCGAATAGAACTAAGACAACTAGTGGTAACTTGGTGGTATATTTGGCTAACTAGATTTCAAATAATCTTTAACAAACAAAATGCGCCACACGATATGAAACATTTAGTGTGGAATCAAATAAATGAGTGGGAACAGACTAACATAAAATTGACTAATAACAACATCAAACCACCAAAATAGAGGAGGAAAACAAAAAAAATCAAATGGTAGAGACCTATAGAGACTTCTATTAAAATCAACTTTGACGTCTCAAAAAATTCGTCTGATGATATGCTTTTGACTACATTATCTGGAACAACCTTGTAATGTCTCTTGTTCTAGGAAAAGAAAGATGTGAAGACGATTTTGTTCTAGAGGCAGAAGCTTTTGCTCATCGGGAGGGCCTTCAAAAGGCTGCGAGTTTAGGATTTTAAAAATTGAGATTGAGGGAGACAATCTGGTCCTCATCAATTCTCTCAACCATGGCCGAAAACCATTTTGAGAAGCGGATATGATCATCTTAAAGATCTCTGGTTTCATGCATTATAGTTTGCACCATATTTTTAGGGGCATCAACATTGTTGCGGATAGGATGACATTGCTCGGACACAACCCGAACATATGCATCGATACCTTGCCACAAGAGGTTGAAAACCTCATCCGGAATGATGTTGTAGGGGGACCGGTCTCGAGAAACTAACCTTCCCTTTTCTCTTTACCTTTATATCAAAAAAATAAAATAAACTTAAATTACCCCATTGAACTACGATTATCAATAGCTAAACCGTTTATAGACCCTATTAATTATCTATACTTGGAAAAGAACACTCAAACAACCTATTATCCCAATATGAAGCATAAATACAACATATAACATCAACATGAAATTGCGTAGGTGTCTAGCTGTACCCAAATAATTAAGGATATGTTTGATATTGGATGGACAAATTCATTTAAATTAATCTAGATTGGGATTTCTTCTGCAATAATTTATAATCTTTGAGGAAGAATATTATGTTTTTTAAAATTATTTTCACCCATATAAGTCATTGTAATAATCTTTATCCAATATCAAAACTTCACCGTAATCTCCTCTATTTAATTTAAATAAACTTTCTATAATCTAATACCAAATAGGAGACATGAGTCCGATTTGAGTTAAACAGCCAGACTGACCCAAACCGTCCGTTAGATTTGCCGGTAGAACCAAACTGTCAGTTGGCGGTTTAGGTTTAGGTTTCTCATTTTGAGAAACCTAAACCGGCCGCCGTTAAACCGCCTAACCAAACTGGTGGTTAAACTGCCGGTTTGGTTAGTTTTTTTCTAAATGTACTAAACCGACAATTTTGCTATTTTTTTTAAACAAACAGTTGCTAGACCTGGTTTTGGTCAAACCTAAACCTAAACATAAACCGACTATTTAGATTTACGACCCATGTATACCAAATAGGGCCTCATAGTTTCATTTTAGAGGAAATTACCGGAAAACACCCGCTAAATAAGTCATATTGCAAATAACCACTCGCTCTATCACTATTTACCGGAAACCACCCGCTAAAGATACTCCGTTACCAAAAAACCACCATGTGCCAGTATTCCGTCAAATTTCCGTTTTGTGGGCCCCACTTTATAATAAAATAATATTTTTCCTTTTTTTCATCTTCTGCTTTTCTATTTTTAACTTAATTTTGTTTTTTTTAAATATTATTTACCGATTAAAGAACACCAAATTGAATACCTGTTCTCTTCTTCTTCTTCTTTCTGGATTCCTCTTAATTCAATTTGACAATAAAAAAGAAACCCTAGATTTACTAGAAGAGGAAAAGAGGGATATGATCTGTGACATCAATTCGCTCCAAAATCTGGGTTGTCTTTCTCCAAAATTGATGTGGATTGTACTTCTTTAGAGATTACATAGTTCATTCGTTGCCCATGTTATACTTCTTCAGAGATTGCTCTACCTCTTCCACTGTGATGTATCTGATGGATAGGGGAAGTAGACAATACCAATAACGAGAAAAATCGCATCCACCAAACAATTTATTAAAATGGATTGGCTTTTGTTGGGAACTTACCCGCTCTTATTCACAGGAGGACCCATGGATTCAAGTCGAAGAGAGCGGTGAAGAAGCCACGGACGAATTGGCTCCCGAAGATCGACGAGGGTGGTGCTCGCAATGCCGAATGCGAGACTAAATCCGGGGGTTACGAGGATGATGAAATGGATGAAGCCCTAGGGGTGAGGAGTCCGTCGAAGGAGGATTCAGGGCTAGAAGGAAACCAAATAAGCAGATCCGATAATAGCAGTTCTAGGGTTAGGGTTGATGAGGAAACTGGCAACCACCACCATCACAGAGGCCGATTTGAATGGTCAATTGGAGATTAGCAAGAGACAAGATGGGGAGAAGAATTAGCTTGAGGGTTTGAGATTAGGATTTGAAATACATGAGGTTGATGAAGAGGTCTTGCCATTGCTGACCTTAGAGAACCTTAAGAAAATGGGTATGAATGCAGTTGGATCCAGAAGGAAAATTTGCTGCTATAAAAGATTTTCTTGTTTAATTAATTGGTAAACAAAATCCTACCAAAAAAAATTAATTGGTAAACAATATTTACCATAAAAAACAAAATCAAGTTAAAAATAGAAAAACAGAAAAAATATAGAAAAATATTATTTTATTATAAAGTGGGGTCTAAAAGACGAAAATTTGACGGAATACTGACACAGTGTGGTTTTTTTAGTAACGGAGTATCTATAGCGAGTGGTTTTCGGTAAATAGTGATAGAGCGGGTGGTTATTTGCAATATGACATATTTAACGGGCGGTCCAGTAATTTCCTCTTCATTTTATTTAGCATAACAACGCAAGACAAAGTACAGTCTCTGCATAGTTTTATTTTGAAAGAAACAGTGTGCATAGTTGGATGGAGATGATTGACGAAAGCATGGCTCCTTCCACGTGCCCATGCCTTTGTCTTACCACCGTTGCTTCCCTTCTTTATTATTCCGTATTCTTCTTTTTCTTAATTACCACCTACGACTTGCTCCTATTAAACTATTATACTATGATTTTTCCCCATATTATATTTTGTATCCCAAAATCCAAACAAGAGCATTTCGAACACCGCAGCTGGAAAAGAGTTATCTTCCTTCCTTTCTCCTTCATCTTCTGTAAAACTCAAAACAAGGAAGACCCGGAGGGACTATCGAGAGGCGTACGATACGATAGCAAGCAGGAGCTGTAAAGACTCTTCTTCCGATTCTTCTGTAAGTTTGTCTGTGACCAAAAAGATTCCATCTTTGCCTGCCCAAACCGCCGTCGTTTCCGGATCGACCTTTCCTTCTTGGTTTGCTTCCTTCTGCACCGACTGCCATTTTTGGTACTCTATTCATCGCATATTTCTCTTACATTTCTCTATCTGTTCTTCCATAGTTTGATTTCTGTCTCTGTGCTTTTCTTCCGTCTCTACATCGTTCTAGTATCTAGCGTTTGAGCAGTTGCCATTGAACCATAAACCCTAATTGTATCCTTGGTTTATCTATCTACTTTTTTTTTTTTTTATTTCTTTGTTATTGGAGGAAGTATAGCTTAGGAACGCCGTTTCGTGTAAATCTAATAGGGGATACATAGATGGCTTTTGATCAGAACTCTGCACCTAAAGATGTGAGACAAATAAACATTGTGAATCCGCCCCGCAGTGATGTCATCACTGGTCCTCCATCAGTACCCGTTTACTTTGTTCCCGCCACAGTTGAGGGAAATGTAGTGGGTTTGGGTCCTGTAAATCCGGGTCAGGCGCCGGGCGTTGCAGCTTGGACCACCCGATTGCCTGCACCCATTGGGCCACCCTCGTCCGCTCCAGCTCAGCCAAGTATTAGTCCATCTGGGTTTGTCCAGAATCCGAGTTTGGGGTCGCAGGTCGGGAGTAATGCCACAGACCAAGCCAGTGATGATGGTGGGGATGATTCAGTGTCGGGTAAGAAAGTTAAGCTTTTATGTAGTTTTGGGGGGAAGATACTTCCCCGGCCTAGTGACGGGATGTTGAGATATGTTGGAGGGCAAACTCGGATAATCAGTCTGAGGAGAGATGTTAGCTGTTCGGATTTGGTTCAGAAGATGGCAGAAGTTTGTGGGCAGCCTGTGGTCCTAAAGTATCAGCTTCCCAACGAGGACCTTGATGCCCTTGTTTCAGTTTCATGCTCAGATGATCTTGAAAATATGATGGACGAGTATGAGAAGTTGTTGGAGAGATCTACAGATGGATCAGCAAAGCTTAGGGTGTTTTTGTTTTCTGTTTCCGAGCTTGATTCTTCAGGGATGGTACAATTTGGGGATTTGCAAGATAGCAGTCAGAAATACGTAGAGGCAGTTAATGGGGTTATGGAAGTAGGTGGATCTCGCATCACTAGGAAGGGAAGTATAGCTAGTGCTACTTCTACTCAAAATTCTGATTTGAGTGGGGCAGATGCAATTGATGCATCACTTCTTGGCCAAGATGGTGCCGGGACACAGTCCACCAACGTTTTTTCTCCTAGAAGTGATACTCCTGCTGCTAATGATAGTTCTTTGAGGTCAGGTTCTGGAGATAACAACCCTGGTATTCTTCCAGAAAACTCCGGTTTCCCTTTGCTTGTTCAAATGGCACCTGAGACCATGTTGGAGAGAACAGTGCATCGTACCCCTGCTGACCATCCGACTTTGGGCTTTGATTTACAGCAGTTAGCTGCAAATTTTCCTCCTCCTCCTCCTCCCTATTTGCAGGGTTTCGTAGATCCTCAACAGGATGCTTCCAACAGTACAGAGTATCAGAAACTTCCGTCTCAACTGATTTATACTAATCCTCCTCAGATGGTTCCAACTACTACACCGGTTTTTCTTCAACCGCAGTTCCATGATCCCTCTATTGTACCTCAGCAGTTTGTTCCTGCTGCACACATGACAATGGGTACATCATCCTCCCATCTAAGCATGAATCCTAACATGATGACTAGATTGATGCCGTCACAGCAAGTGGTTGCGATTCCTTCTGACCAGGGCTACAATGCATACCATGCTCAGGTCCCGTCTGGAAGGGTTGCAGGCTATGGTTGGCCCCAAGTTCCCACAACCCAAGAGCACGTTCCCTTCCCTGAAGGTTGGATGCCTCCTCATCAGCAAGTAATATTACCTGAAAACATACCGAAGATAGATGGTTGCACAATGTGTCAGAAACAGTTACCTCATGCACATTCAGACGGCCTTGTGCAAGAACAAAGAGACCGCAATGCATCTTCCATTGTTGACGTCAATTCAATGTATCGAAGTCTTCGTCCAGAGGATCTTGCAAGATTTCAGCCTGTTAACAATGTTGTTGTGCCTTCACAAGCAGATGTGGCTGGCGCACCGAGGAATCTAGAAGTACATTCTGAAGGGGACAGGATTGCTTCTGACCTTCCTGGGATGTCAGCCCCTCAAAATGTCATGGGAATAAAAGGTGAAGTTCAGACTTATTTTAGTGATGCATTGGGTAATGTTGGTCAATGTCGCCCAGAAGATGGTGTTCACCATTTCATTCCACCTATAGCACAACATGTAAGGCAAGAGGTCTCCATGAGCAAATCAATTTTAGGTGAACCTGTTATAGCTACAGAACCTTTGTCATATGAAGCAGCAAAAGACTACATGGGGCCTGTTGTTGCACAGGATGTGCCTACTGGCTTTACAGTTTCACAAGAACATCAAGTGATAAATCAGCCTGAAAATCTCCCCGTCAATCAACCCTTACGAGATGATATATTCATTCAACCATCACAGCAAATGATGAGGGGAGAGCTCTTCTCGAACAATGTCTTTATTAACCCTGTACAGATATCTGAAACAAATGTAGTTAAACCAGTGGCATCTCCTTCGGATCTTGAAACTGTTCTTGCAGACAACATTCTATCTTCAATGGCGGCTTCCAATTGGAATGGTAATATCCAAGAGTCTGCAAATTCTCTATTCAGCAACCAGGACCCCTGGAATTTCCGCCAAGAATCTCACTACCCTCCACCTAGGCCTAGTAAACTCGCACCAAGAAAGGAAGCTTATCCACCACGAGATTCTTTCCATGATAATCAATTAAGCCATGAGATGGAACCAAATGCGCAAGCACATATTCTAGATACAACTAGTCAGTACCTGAATCACATAATCAAGGATCAGTACTCAGACCAACCAGAATCTAACCAAGGTATAAATTCGTGTTTTTCTTTCCGTGTTTTCTGTGTTATTGCTGTATCTGGCTTAACCCGTTTCTAGCTTGATACAATAGGCTCATCAGATGATCTTATAAAGCAAGAGCTTCAGGCAACTGCAGAGGGAGTTGCTGCTTCAGTCCTCAAATCTTCTCTGGCTTCTAGTGCCGATACCTCTTCTAATTCCAATCAAGATAAGGAGCTTCAAAATAACAGTGATGCTGTAATACAGGCCAAACTTGAGGTTTGTTTACTAAATATCCACCAATACTTCGTCTCTTTCCTTGGATCTTATTTCTCACTTCTGATTTGGGATTGGTTGACCAAGTTTACCTTATAGCATGGATCAGAATGAGCTTTTTCTTTTGTGCGGCATTGTACTCATTGATTCTCTTTAAATCAGGGTATGAATGTTAAACCAGAAAAGGCAAATCTCGGATTTCCAGTATCCGATGGGTTAGGCAGTTTGCAGGTCATGATTGTGTATCCTTTTACTGAAAGTTTAGTTAGTAGTTTTAGTAGGTCTACATTACCAGACCTTCATTTCTTTTCTTGATAATAGGTTATCAAGAACAGTGATCTTGAAGAGTTGAGGGAATTAGGTTCTGGAACATTTGGTACTGTTTATCACGGGAAATGGAGGGGAACAGATGTTGCTATCAAGCGAATCAATGATCGATGCTTTGCTGGAAAGCCATCAGAGCAAGAGCGCATGGTTTGTCAATCTTCTCTTTCATTTATAAACTTATAGCTTCGTAACTTATTGATTTGAGTTGTGTTGGAACAGAGAGAAGATTTCTGGAATGAAGCATCTAGACTTGCTGAGTTGCACCATCCCAACGTTGTAGCATTTTATGGTGTTGTGCTTGATGGTCCCGGAGGTACTGTGGCTACTGTAACCGAGTACATGGTGAATGGTTCTTTGAGAAGTGCATTGCAAAAGAATGAAAGGTACTGCATCTATTTCAATTTATGCTATCAGTAGATATTTTCTTTAGATATTCATGTATGTTTGTGGTAGATTTGGTTGACATGTGACATTTATTTCTTAGATCAATTGAGAAGCGAAAACGTCTCTTGATTGCAATGGATGTTGCCTTTGGGATGGAGTACTTGCATTCAAGAAATATTGTTCACTTTGATCTAAAGAGTGATAACTTGCTTGTAAATCTTCGAGATCCTCATCGACCAATTTGCAAGGTCAGTAGCCGAAATCCGAATGCAAGAATCTTGTGCACTCAAACATATTCCACGACCATAATATAATTCAATCAGATATTAACGTAAATATAATATGTTGTAAGATCTTGTATCCATATATAGATCATTATATAATATATATATATATATATATAGAAGGTGTCATATCGTTTAATGTATTATTCGTAGTTATTGTTGGTTGAGTGGATTATTCGTAGTTTTTGTTGGATTCCTAATTATTATTCGTAGTTATTATTAATTATGATATCTACTCTAAATCTCAACCCTTAATAATCAACATCTAACGGTGTACGATTGTTCTCATGTATACACGTTAGGGGTGTTCTCATGGGAACCAGTCTCTCTCTATATATATAGGTGCGGTTCCCATGTGAACAAGCTTATCGTGTAATCATGAAAACAATCTTAGACCGTCGGATGGTGAGTATCATAATTAATAATAACTACGAATAATAATTAGGAATAATCCATTCAACCAACAATAAATACGACTAATCCACTCAACCAACAATAACTACGAATAATACATTAAACGATATGGTACATTCGTAACAAAACTAATAATAATTACGAATTTGTTCTCATGATTACACGATAAGCTTGTTCTCATATAATCTATACTCATATATATATACTCATATATATATATATATATATATATATATATATATATATATATATATATATATATATATATATATATATATATATTCGCTCTTATTATAATTACTATTTTCTTACTATCGCTGTTATTGTTGTTTAAATATTTTACATAAGTATTATAATAATATTGTAATTTGTTTTTTTAATTATTATAATATAATATAATGTTATTGTATTATTATTACTAGCTCAGTGGTCCATGATCTGCACGGAGTTTGTGTTATAATCAAGATCATGCAAAATATGTTTGATAATATAAACAAATTACATTAACATTTAACTTATATTTACCTCTTATCAGTATAGTATAGATTAGTATAATTTTGCTTTGTATTTTTATAATTTAATTAGGATTATAAGACTAAGGTGTATAATATTATACACTAATAATATTAAAATAAGAATTATTAATGTTATTACATAAAAAAATAATCAAAAGTTAATAAAATTTCAAGAATGAAAAACGAAGATAAAATATTGTTATAATGTTTATGTAAAAACTAAAAATATATAAAAAACGGTTTTTCTATTGGCCACACTATAGTGATAACTGATAAGAAGATTCTACCTTAGTATTATAATCCTAAATGAAATTTATAAAAGAATGCCATTGCAGCAACTTTGTGATATATTATACTGAATAAATGTATGTATAAGCTAAATGTTCATTTAATCTTTGTAGGAAGTGAAAGTTCATGAGATTATGAAGCATATTTTTTTTATTACACTAATTCTTACACAAATTTCGTACACATGTCACCAACTCTAGCAATCATGTTTTCTATTTTCTTTTCCTCCCTTCCCTGTCCTCCATACATTCTTATCTCCCAAGTGAATTGAACACTTGTGTTGATAGCCAATAATGGAAATCCTTGCAGAGTTTTTGTTAACAGTCTTCTCAAGTTTCTCGATATTATTCTTATTCAGGTCCAAAACGCTGCAATTTAGTGCTGAAATTGTTTTTATGACAAGTCACGATTTCCTAACACTAAAGTAGCTTATAGACTTTTCACAAGCCATAATATATTTGCGTCAAATGGAGCGTATGAAGCTGTGATGTAAAATATTCCTTGTTATTCTTCTTACTTTGTGTTCATTGGTCATGGAAGCAGGTTGGAGATTTGGGTCTGTCAAAGGTGAAATGTAAGACATTAATATCCGGTGGTGTAAGGGGTACTCTTCCTTGGATGGCTCCTGAACTTCTCAACGGTAGCAGTAGTCTTGTCTCTGAGAAGGTAAATTTTAGTTTACCTTACTTTTGGCCTTCTTTCAGTGGATTTTATTCTCATTGTCTGTACCTGGAAATTCAGGTTGATGTCTTCTCATTTGCTATTGTGATGTGGGAACTACTCACGGGTGAAGAGCCATATTCAGACTTGCACTATGGGGCTATTATTGGTAATCACTGATGTCTCTCCACCTAAAATACCGCAAATTTCCTAGTTGGAATTTTGGATAGGGGATAAAGTTAAGGGTTTGTTTGGATGCACAGCACATGTATTTACTTTTTATACTACATATTACACCAACTACTATATATGGCCTGAAACTACATAGTGCATGCAATATAGTCTGAACCCTAAGCCTGATCTGATATTAAACTGGCAAACGGCAGGAGGAATAGTGAGTAACACACTGCGGCCATGTGTGCCGGGCAACTGTGATCCAGAGTGGAGATTCTTGATGGAGAAATGTTGGTCAGCGGAGCCATCGGAGCGACCAAGCTTTACAGAGGTTGCAAACGAGCTACGCTTAATGTCTGCTAAGATTCCACCTAAAGGACAAGCCCCTGCAACGAATACGAGGACACAAGCACAAGGGGTTTGAAGGTTTTGATGATTTTTGGTTTTTGGCAATTCTCTCGTGTTTGTGTTTCCATGTTGTTTAGGACACCAGAGTCAAACTTGTTTCTCTTCTAGGGTTACAGGTATTGCCATGCATCTAAATAGTTCACTTGAGGATAGTCAATACAGGATGTAGGATGTTGTTTCAAGTACAGTATGCTTTCTTGTTTTATGATTCATATATGTCAATGGTTTAGCTCACAGTGAACTTTATACCGCGATGGAATTAGGATTAGAAGCGAGATATATGAGCCTTGTACCAAAAATATTATGATGTTTTGTTTACAAATCTTTTTGCTGTTGAAGACCCTGATTGGGGAGTTTATTCAACTCTTCTTAACTAGTTGAAGAAGCAATTTCTTCAATGCCGATTTTACCAGAAATGCTATTAGAGAAGCTTCCATTTGACTTTTGCAAACTTGTGATTGGTTCTTTTTAAGTTATTTTTAAAGGAAACAGTTTATGCGTGTGGGAATCTGGCTTTGGGATTCAATAATGCCCGCGTTTTAAAGAGAAGCCGCCGTTTGGTGACATCCGGGTCAAAAGTGCTTACCGTTTCCCTTCCCCGCTGCTTCCTCAACCGTGTCTCTCTATCTCCAATATAAACCCATCTTTGAATATGACCACCCAGGAACACTACTCCATGGCAACATCTCAGGACAGACCCCCAAAGCCCAAGCCTATATTCACAGTCTTTGAAGACGAAGCCGACAGCTTGCTAGAAGATCAGCCCGATGGCTGTGGCTTCTTGCGCTCATTCCCTTGTTTCGGGAGCACCCGGGAACAGGCCTCAGGACCCGGATGCACAGCTTGGATTGGGAAGAGGGCCAAGAGCGTACGTGAATTTTCCGAGGTTGTGGCTGGACCCAAGTGGAAGAACTTCGTTAGGAAAGTTGGTGATTACTTGAAGAACAACAAGAGGAGAGGGTTTCAATATGATTCCTTCGATTATGCACTCAATTTCGATGATGGGTTGAATTACGAGGAGGAACATGAGAGGTTGGATCGCGGCTTCTCTGCGAGGTTTGTTGCGGATAACAAGTTGAATGGGAGTAGGAGCACCACGTGATAAAATTTCTACCTGCTATTTGTTTGTTTGTTATTGACGTATATGTAAAGGATATAAATTTATCAGCTATGTCTGCTTCTTATTTGGTTAAATTGTTTTCAAACATCTGCCCATCAATGGAAGATAGATTGAATTTTGAGTTTGGGTGTTGACATTCTGGGTTTGAACAGTCGGTCATGCCTCTCAAGTTACCGCTAATTACTTTGCATAATCTATTGCTCAAAATATGTCATATGAATTCCTATGCAATTTTAGTCAAATTGCCAACAAAAAATAATTTAAACATGCAATCACAAATTGAATTAAAATTACTGGAGCTTTTAACATGCAACTTCAAATAACACCAATTAAAATCTTATCAACATAAAACAAGGAAATTACATAAACCCTTAATAATCACTCTTTTTTAATAAACCATTCTTTATAAAAAATTTAGATTAAAACCACCCTTAATGCTCAACTATTTACAGTAAACCACCCCTTATAATCTTTTGACATAAAACTACCCTTAATTTCTAAATGTTTGCAAATGACCACCCAATACTAATTGAAATTACTTCAAATAATTTAAAATTGAAGCACTCACAAAGTAAATTTTCATTATTAATGTCACAATTAATTTATATGGTTTGATTAAGTAATATTATAGTTTGGTAAAGTATTACAATTTATACTAGAAAAATAATCAAAAAAGTTATACAAATTTTATTACTCATGTACAAAAAAATAAAAAATGATACAAATTTTATTTTCAGTAATTTATATACTATTTTATATTTTCAAGCCTAACTCAAAAATATATTTTTTAATAAGCTATAATTTTTTAAAGACAACTTAATTCTGTGCATAACAAGAAAGTATTTTGAATCATTTTTTTGTACATGGGATATAAAATTTATTTTTATTTTTATTTTTCTAGCATAAGTTGTAATACTAACCAAAGTGAAGAACCGTATAGGTGAATATAATGGATATAAATACTCTATGGGGAGTTGAATACAGTATGAGAATTTTTCGCAAAAACCTATTTCAAGGCCTTGAAGTCGATCTATGCTCTTTGTGACAAAATTGGTTTTCAAGGGCTTTGAAAGTGATTTCAAGGCCTTGACTCCGAAAACCTGCAAAACAACGTTAATCACAATTAAGCAAAATATAGTGCGGAATTAAAAGATCGACACTGTGATATGTTTACGAAGTTCAGCTCTAACAACCAACGTTTCCGTCCTAGGGTTTCTTTACCCGTAGGATCTAACTATCTATTATATACTCAAAGAGTCCTAGATACAACCTAGAATAAGTCCCTTTCTTCTCTTACTGTAGCCAATGCTACGATCTAGTTCCAATTCTAACCTAGCAATAATAGTCTAGTTACTTCGCATAGCAACACACTCGAGTATAACATTCTCTAGATATTTCAATGAAGCTCTCGTATTTTTCTCTCTCTAGGGATGTAAACTTTTGGAATGAATTGAATTATCCACTTTGTGAATAAGTAGCAGCGTTAGAATAAGCGGCTATAGAAACATGTGGGAGCAATTGGAAAAAAACAAGGAAATAAAAAAGTTTGAATGATATTCTTGTAACTAGTTTAATGCCCGTGCCTTGCACGGGTATTTGAAAATATATTTTTTGTTATTTTCTTTTTGTATGAGTAATTTTTTGTAGATGTATTTTTCTTATTATATTTTGTTGATTTGATTATAAGTAATTTTTGTAACTCCATTTCAATATCGCGTCAGCAAAATCCGTGATCTCTTTTAGTATGTATAATAGATTATACGTGAACTTAACCAAAAGACCAAGAAATGTATTATTTGTATACTCTGTGAGATAACAAAATCCCTCAAAAAAATATCACGGGAATAGATTAGGCTGATAATCTTTAAAAAGAGGAAAAAATCATACCATAAAATAAAATTTCAGGAGAATACATTAACTCAGGATAACAATCCCACATAATAATTGTACCTGAAAGTAACCAAAATGTCAAAAAATGTATTATTTTTATACTATTTAAACTCCCCATTTATACAAGTTCTAAAACTACCAATCTTAGTAGCTAATCGATGTGGGATAAAAACGTAAACAGATCAGACAGATAACAAAAGATTCTCTAGCTTCAAAAATAGTTTAAAAATAAAGATTTTTGGTTGGAACAAAAAAAATTTACTTGAAATTTTACAATAACATATTGTTAGTATAATAAATAAAGATTATTTGGCTTAAAAAATTAGTTTACAAAATACAGATTTATTATCCAAAAAATTGTGAGAGCTCCATTTCAATACTGCTTCCACAACGCGCCACTTACTCAAAATTTGTGCCCTCTTTTAGTATGTATAAATCCCTCAAAAATTTAATGTAAATAATAATTTCAAAAAGAATTGTCATTCAACAAAATATGATGGATTTAATCAAAATGTTGAGCTCCATTTCAATAACATATGTATTATATATTTATAGGTATATTTCAAAAAATAATAGCGTAAAATCTGATGGATTTAATAAAAAAATTTTTTGTTCAAATAAAATCTAGATTCGTTTAACAAACTAGGAAAATCTTAAAAAGGCAAAAATATTGATTAACAAAATATTTTAACAAAAAAAATATTAATTAGCTAAAAATCATTTAACAACAAAAAGTTGTTTAACAAATTCTGCAACTTAGAAAAAAATCGATAAGCAAAATTATGAAAAGTTTAAAATATTGTTTAAAAATCAAATCATTTATCAAATAAAATAAATCAAAGTTTATTTATTTTTATTATTAAAAAATTATCTTTAGAAATAGATTCGTTCTAAATAATGTGAATTGATTTCAATAAAATAGTTAACTTAATAATAAAAGATTTTTTTGGCTTAAAAAAGATTTTAAAAAATAAAGATTTATTGGCGTTAATGGAGCTCCATTTCGAAAATACTGTGTTCACAACGCGCCATGTCAGTAATATGTGCTTTGTTTTAGTATGTACTAGTTTTAATACCCTTTACCGTGCACGGGTTAGATGATAATTGTGTTTATAAAATATATTTTATAATTTGTTACGTTAGAAATTATTTTACCTGTTATGTGATGCTTGTTGTATGGTTGAATTTTGTCATATTATGAATAGAAATCAACTAAGAATTCAAGCCCTTAAACAACAATAGTAAAAGAGAAACCCATGATAATATCCCGTGAGCTACTCGGATGTGTAACCAAAGTGATTACAAATGATAATTGTTAAGTTATTAACTAATCAATTAAATATAGTGAAACAATTTGGTTTACAATGCTTTTTCTAGTTTTGTGTTTAGGAAATGTATCCCTTGAAAGAAAGTGTGGAGAGTTTGAAAATAAATACAAAAGGTTGAAATATATTTACTTAATTGAAACATTAAAAAACCTTAGTTACTACTATAGTTTTCAAAAAGGCATAGTTACCAAAATTGCCCTTAAATAATATTGTGACGTGCCTTAATGAATAGACAATTTAGGTAGGTTTGATGATGTGGTTGTACGAAACTGTGAACTACAGATTCGTAGACTGCTTTAGTATATAGATATTTTAAAGAAACCACACGAATATGTAACCAAATTAGTTTTTTTTACTAACTATATTAATTTCAATGATTAAAATAAATTATATTACCGTTTATTTTAACATCTACTAAAAATATGTTTAATAAGAGGTCATGTGTAAAACATATAATAAAATTTAAATTAAAAAATTAAAAAATTAAAAAATTAAATAATAAAATACAAATATAAATATAGGAGATTTATATAAAATAAGTAACATGTCTAGGTTAAAAATTATAATATCCTAAAATCACATGGTTAAATTTAAATATTGAATTACCTAACAACTAATAATATATGAAACTACTAAACTAAAAAAAATTAAAAAGGTTTACAAAAAATATGTATCGCAAGATAAACATATTTATTCAATAGAAAAATAAAGTTTATAAGATTTAGAAAAAAACAACGTTCAGTTAAAAATCAAAAGTGTAATTAAACAAAATATAAAGATTAAACAAAGTAAAGTTTATAAGTTTTAGAAAAGAAAAAAAAAGTTGAATTTAAAACTAAAAAGTAAGAGCAACCAAAATATTACGATTAAATAAAAAAAAATAAAGTTTTAGAAAAAAAACGTTCGATTTAAAATTAAAAAAAAAACATATGTGAATAAAATCTTAAGATTTTTAAAAATTTTAAATAAAAAATAAAATTTATAAATTTTAGAAAATTAATAACGTTAAATTGAACAATAAAAATAAGTAACCAATTATTAAGATTAAAAATAAAATTTATAAATTTGAGAAAAAATAAAGTTCAATAAAATTTTTTTGAGATATAACTAAACAAAATATTAAGATGTTAACAATTATATTGTAAATCTTAACCATTTCGATCTATAAATTTAAAATATCAATTAATCTTTAATAATAGGAAGGATGCGGCTTTATAAAATTGTGACATGTGACAAAATAATGAGGTGGCGACACTAAACTGTGTCAAGTGTCAGGTTACGTTATGCTATAATATATAAGATAGATAGATAATATATTAGATTGAAAGAAAATAAAAGCGGTAAAAGGGAAAGTATTAAGAAGGAAAAAATTAATAGAAAATAAGAGGGATAAAAGTGGAAGCAAACTATTGCACATAGAAACTCCCGCTCATAAGCATAAAAGATTTGTAAGTTTGAATTGATTTATCTTTAATAATTAATTTGTGTTTTGGTTTGCTTTTGTAGGATTTACATGGAGTTGAAACGCCAACTTGTAGATGGCTAGATGTTCTTTTGGATGACAAATTCTTCCCAACTTTTCATGAAATCATTAAAAAGAATGAGGAAAATGTGCTCTGTTTAAAATGTCGTATTGAGTTGAACTGGGCTGAACTATTTTAGTTAATCTTTGAGTTTAATTCATCAATTAGTACATACTTAATCCATTAATTTTAAAAATATAAAATTATACCGGCACTTTTTCATGTGTAATATTGATCAATACATTGATATACACTAGGTAAAGGTAGTGAGTGTATCCAAATACAGATATGTTACATTTATACATTACCTCTCGAGGTTTTAGAACACGATCTGGTCTTTGACCTGAACAAGAAAACGATCTCTAACCAAGCATTTGATCTGATTTTGAGTGGAACTGAATCCGGTGTGCAGCTGAGGCTTATCACCTTTCTCCTGATTGAAACTAACCAGCGGCAACCCGACGACGACTGCACTCCAACAACACTCGCGACACGACGAATCAGTCGAACCTAAAATACTCGCCGATTCCGATCTCACTGCTTCAAAGCAAAACTTCCCCAAATTTCGGTTTTCAGATCAGATCTCAAACCCTAGGTAACCTTTTTCTTTTTTTTTTTTTCTTTTTATATAGCGGAATTCCGGTGAGGATCAAATCTCTCACTAATGTCACCCAATTTGGATACCCAACCCCCTCCTCCATCTCTCTCCCTCTTCCCTTGCCTCCTGCCACCAAGCAAAACCCCTTCCTTCCATCGAACCCTCGTCCTCCTCATAACCTTCTTGGCCTACACCTCCTTTCACACCTCTCGTAAACCCCCAAGCATAGTCAAATCAGTCCTCGGACCCGATCTTCGCCAAAATACGACTGGCCCGGATCATGTTTCGGGTCCAATTGAAAAGGGTTGGGCCCCATTCAACGAGTCAAATGGGACTCACAGATTGGGCGAGCTTGATCTCGCTTTCTTGTCGGCTTACTCTATTGGTATGTACTTTTCTGGACATTTGGGAGATCGCTATGATCTCAGAGTGTTTCTTTCAACTGGAATGCTTGGGAGTGGATTGTTAACTATTGCGTTTGGATTGGGTTACTGGTGGGATGTTCATAGATTTTCGTATTTCTTAGGCGTTCAAATTGTTTGTGGGTTGTTTCAGTCGACTGGCTGGCCTTGTGTTGTGGCTGTCGTGGGCCATTGGTTTGGGGAAGGTGAGAATGGCTTGATCATGGGTATCTGGAATTCTCATGCTTCCGTCGGCAATATTCTCGGATCGGTAGTTGCCTCATGGATGTTGCAATTTGGTTGGGGCTGGTGCTTCGTTTTTCCTGGCTTGTTTGTCATCTTAATGAGTGTCATTGTTTATGTGTTTCTTGTTGTTAGTCCTCAAGTAGTGGGGTTTGAGTCCCCTGAAGGCGAAATTGAACTGGTAGAAACCGAGAATTTGAGTCTTCTTCAGCCAAAGCACCCAGATTCGCATGAAGACTCTAATAAGGTCTTTCAATCCGATGTTTCAAGTTCTTCAGGTGCAATCGGGTTCCTGGAAGCATGGAGATTGCCAGGCGTAGCGGCATACTCCATCTGCCTCTTCTTCTCTAAGCTTGTGGGTTACACATTTCTCTACTGGTTACCATTCTACATTAGACATACAGGTATAGATACACATAGTTCCTATGAATGAAGAATGAATGCTAAAAAGTTAATACAGCTCTAACACCGGAATTCTTGTTGTGGATAAAGCTGTGGCGGGGGTGCACTTCTCGCATAAGACAGCTGGGATGCTCTCAACCATCTTCGACATTGGTGGTGTCGTTGGGGGTGTACTGGCCGGCTACATATCTGACAAGATTGAGGCTCGAGCGGTTACTTCTGTCCTATTCTTTTCACTATCAATCTTTTCGCTCATCCTATACCGAATGTATGGAAGCGTTTCAATGTTCACCAACGTTGTGTTGCTGTTTATATCGGGGACCCTTGTGAATGGGCCTTATTCGCTTATAACAACTGCAGTGGCAGCTGATCTTGGTTCAAACAAATCGGTTGGAGGCAACTCTCGTGCCTTAGCCACTGTGGCTGCAATTATAGATGGAACGGGCTCAGTAGGGGCAGCAATCGGGCCCCTTTTTGCTGGTTACATGTCCACCGGAGGCTGGAACAGCGTATTCGGGATGCTCATCATGTCGGTTTTTATAGCAGAGTTGTTCTTGATTCATATTGTCAAGGCTGAGATAGAAGCCAAGAGAACACAGAAGAAGTGGTTTTGGCGCAATAGTTAGATCACTGACATGATTCAGCAGGTTAGCAAACCTTCTTTTTGCCTGGTACTCAACTACTGATAACTTGTATCGATTATTTAAAGGAAATATCATATGGAGATATATGATCGTTGATGAACTAAAACTATTCAGGCCATCATTTTTTGTACATCTTCATCTGTATACCAATTAGGCAGTTAAGAAACAAGTTGGGGAATTTTTGTGTGTCATAGAACTTGTTTGGCTTTGCCAATTTTTGTAAAATTTTCAGTTCCGTATTGCCTGGAAGGCTATACATATCTGTAACTAAACATACATATGTTGTCATGAAAGTAAATTTAGTTCTCTAGAATATGCCTTGTTCAAGTACGTGAGGTTGACCAATCATTTTGGGTGATTTGACTTCTCTGATTTCCCTCTTCCGTCTCTTTTATGTTGTCGTATGTTTTGGAGAGATCTGTGTACACATGAATTACATGACCCTGTTCTGGGATCTAAGATGACGTAGTCGCTATCCTTACACTCAAGTTCGATGCATCTTCTCGGCACGTCTTGATGTAATTCTTATGCTGCTTGTCTCTATCGGAGGCGATCTTCCCTGGTTGATGGTCCCTCTAAAAGATTGTATCCCCGTGGCTGGTTAATGTGAATTATTATTATTGTGTAAGCTAGGGTGACTAATTTAATGGTGTACCATTAAATGGGTGCGTTGAAACTGATTTTGACAATTTAATGGTGTACCATTAAATGGATGGAACTAATTTCTCCCCTTGGTAAAGGGTTTATGGAACTGCTTTCACATCATGGATCCACAACTTGCCCATAATAAGATTGCACGATTATAGACAGTACATAACTACATTGATATGCCTTGAATTGGCCTCGCCATTTACTTGAACTTTTACTATTTGACTATAACATCCCGTTTATTGGGTGCGTTTCGATATTTATTTTTCCTGCCTTCATCGATTGCTCAAGTATTTTATTTAAAATTATTTTAAGGCGTAAAATACCTTTCCCGAGTATTTATATTATTGGGTACGTTCGCGTATACCCGTATTATTATTTTCGGAAAAATCGAGAAAATTTTCCGATTCGCAAATCCCGCTCAGAATACTTTCATCGAGTTTATATCATATTTTATTTTTCCTTACCTATTTTATTTATTTTCTTTTATACTTTTTCCTTCTCCGGATTGCTGACCCCTTTTGTCCCCTAGCCTTTGTTTCGTTGCTAGCAGCCGCCCAGGCTAGCTTCCCTACCTCCTGCAGACTCGCCATCCTCTCGACCCTCCACTGCCCTCATCCATCTCTCCCTTCGACCCTAGCCACAAGATGACTCCCTCACAAGCAACCTTTCTTCGTCTCACTCCCTACCTCATCCATCTCTCCCTTCGACTCTTTCTCTTTCTTTTTGCCTCTGCCACAACTCCGGAATGGTCTCAACACTCCCAACAACAATGACCTCCCTCACAAGCAACCTTTCTTTTTGCCTCTGCCACAACTCCCTTCCCTTTGTCTTCCCTCCTTCGGCCTTCATGGGTCATCTTCGACACTCCCAACAGCAATGCCCTCGCTCCATCGACAACGGCAGCCACCTCGCCTCCTCAGTTGCGCTGGGAGCCTCTCGGGTTGGATCCCTTCCGCCCAACATCCCCGAGTCTCTGCAGCCTTTGTTTATCTCTTCTCTCTCTCTCTCTCTCTCTCTCTCTATGCTAACCACCGGATCTGTCGAGCTCCTCTACTTAGCCCAGGTTTCATTGGGTTCCGCCGGACTTGAGCCACTGTATCCACGCTCTGCCGCCGGGAACGATGCCGGAGAAGCCTACCTCGCCTGCCCTAGCGTTGGAGCCTGGAGCCGCCACCAAGGACCGCCGCCGCCGCCGCCTGTGCTGGTCTCCCTTCCCCAGCCCTGTGTTGCTGCCTTTTCCTGTTCAAAGAAGAGCCTTTTTCCTTAATCTAGATCGGCCCCCTCACTTTTGGTATAATTACAATATGTGCCCATAGTTTTTTATTTGCATTCTCTACCCAGATTTTTGGAATGTATCTATTATGCCCCTACTAATTGTTAATTACAGATTTGGCCCCAGAAATTTAATTGCAGATTTGGCCCATGTACTTATAAATGTATAAATTGCCCCGGAAAACGTGTTAGTGGTTTTAACCTTGGATTTTAATTACGCGGATATTCTTATAATTGTATATATTGGATAAATTACCCGGAAAGAGTTTTTTTAGGTTTTAACTCGGTTTTTAGTACTGGATTTATTCTTATTTTATGTACTCTATATACTATGTCTAGATTTAGCGTTATGTTAAATTTGTTTAGTTTTGTGCTAGGTTCGGAAGCGCCATGTTTAAGGCCAACAAATCCATATCGACATCCATAGATCGTCTTCCGTCTTTTGACGTCACGTGAATACCCTCTCCCCCGAGCTTATGATCTTACCTCGATCTTGTTATGTTTAGTATTAGTATCATGCTAGGTTGGATCTAGCATAACCTAGTGAGAATGCCAAGTAGTGGTTGTGGACCCTTAGGTGAGCTTTGAGGTTTTGATATTGTTTGATGGATTGATGTTGTTATGAGCTTGGGGTGATATTGTTATCTTGGGAGGTTGTTATGAGGTTTTGAGCTATATGGTTGATCTTGTGAACGTTATGAGGCTCGAGGTTGGGGTTGTATGATCTGGTGGGATCTTGGAGCTTAGGATTGACCTATCCTAGTATGGTGTTGTTACCGTTGAGTTTGTTTGGACTACGCATGTTTATCCTAGTAGGTGTATGGGTTATGATCTTGCGAGATCATAGGGTCTAGAAGTCTAAGGGCTTCTAGCTTGTGTTGAGTGTGATGTGAGCATGAGGGATTCTAGGATGCGGTCCTAGAATGAGAGTCAAATGATCTTGCGTAGATCATTTGTGTAGAAGTCTAAAGCTTCTTGAGTTGAGCTAGTTGTTGATATATATATATCTTGTTGTGAGCTGGTGTAGACTTCTTCCCAAGGGATGCGAGAGTGTTGCGTGAGTTAGCATTTGGGACGAGGTAAGTCTCCGGACTTACTTAGCTTGTATTCGTCGTATTAGTTTTGATGTGTGTTTGGTGGTGTTTGTTTATCGTTTATGTTATAACAATTAAACCGGAAATAGGATTACCGACCTTATATTATTTGACATAAGTGTATGATAACGGACGGTGACAACTTGTCTAGCTCTTGCGTAGAGCTAGGAGGTTCTTGGCAACTAGCCTGTGCTGGTAGATGGTTGGATGCATCAGTACCATTCCATGCCGGTAAGTGGGGACCGAGGCGAGTTTCGGGAGATTCTCGTGTCACAAAAGAAGTTGAAATAGAACGGGATATGACTTAATAATAAAAAGATGATAAACCGGATTTGTGTGCTTTGGAGTATGTTGTGTGTTTATGATGAATTACGTGTGTTTGTGCCTTCACCTTGATTCTAATGTTTCGAATATTAACTAACGGTTTTATACCGATTGTTGTAGATTGTCTTGCAGGTTAGGAATGTGGCCGAGAGATCCAAAAGAGTGGGCAGCCGGGGTTCCGTACATTTTAGGAGTGAGTTTTTGTTCGAGTCGGGTTATGTATTGTTCTTCGTTGATTATTATTTGTATGCCGCGTGTATGGCGTTTGATCTATGGTGTTGTATTTCGGCTGAAGTCTTTTGTTTGTACACTTTCGGGTTTCATTACATTGCATAAAAATGTATTTCGGTTTTAGCCTTTATGTGTGCCTTGTTGCAAGATCCGGTGAAATTGTTGTCAGGTTAAGGATCGGGACCCATTGTGAGGTCTCAGCCCGTAGCATCCCGAGTCCTGCGGATTTGGGGTGTTACATTGACCTAGTTTATTCTTCGTGACCACGTATAAGCTAGGGTGACTCTATATATTGTAGCGTTCCCTCTTCCTCTAAATAATCTGGTTATGATTTGTTCATCTGTACTCTGGATCTCCTCATAAAAATCTCTTTCGAAAGTGGATGTAGCCATTATTCAGTGAACCACTATAAATCTATGTGTTGTCTTTCTTGTTTGTTGAATTGTGTTTTTTCTTAATCAACACACTAAATTAGTATAATAGATTTAGGTTCTTTGGTTTTCTACAATATAGGAGAAAGGTGTCTTCTTTCAACACGAAGATCGACAAGTTCACAGGGAGAAATAGTTTTAGTTTTGGCAAATCAAGATGCGAGCATTGCTAAAAAAACAAGGATTTTGGGGGCCGTTGTCAAGGATGAAATCAAATAAGGAAAAGGGTGATGTTGTTGAGATGGCCACTAAGGAGGATAAGACACATTCGACCATCATGTTGTGTCTCATCTTGTTACACTAAAAAGAGTGCACGCAATAAGCCTTAAATTTATACTCGTTATAATTATCCTAACTTCTAGCGCACCCGCAGTGTACGGAACGTTAGTAGCATGGATAGTATTCCGAGGTCGAACACAAAGACTAAGGTGAAATTGATTCGGTTTTGTGATTAAGTTTAGTGAAGGTCTAAGGTTAGAAAAGAGGGAAACAAAGAAATGAAAATCTAAATTGTTTTTGGTCGGTTTTGGTGATCAATCAAAGATCACAATTCATGCAAAGTAAACAATCAAACTAGACTAAAAATCAGCACAAATGAACAAACCAAACAAGATAATGATCAAGGAAAGAAAAGACGGACTCTAGGGGTCGGAAGTTCCGGTTATGGCATGGAACTCAAGTTATCTATTCGTTCTTTGGATTAACTAATATATGTTGGGATTAAGTGTATCTAATTTGGGATCAATTACCGGGTAGGTCTCATGGTCCGGCAAATCCACACCTAAGGTCTTATTACCGGGTAGGTCTCTAAGAGCCTAAGGATAGGAATTCTACACAAACCGGATTGTAAATTAGGGGTCTAACCTATCCTTACCGGGTAAGTCTTGGAAAGGGAAGTCCTAAGCAACTATCCTAGCACATCTAATCCAATGGTGGCTTATTAGGCTCACCACTACCTAAGGTTTGCTATTTTAGATTCTAAGGGCAAGGATTACCGGGTAGGTCTCTCCTAGCACTTAGTCACTACACTAGGTAGGTTAAACTCAACAACACTTAGGATTTCAACATTTTATAGGTCTAAGGCAAGATCCTTCAAATCAGGGAAAATCACGGGTTGTTCTTCCTAAACCACGGCCGTGGTTCTTCAAGAACTACCCGTGATTTCTAACAGCAACTACGTTCATAAGCAAAAGTCATCCAAAGGTAAATCTAAGTTCATCCTATCACGGTTCTAGCCATAACCATCCTTTCCTTACCCTAGAACCACATCAATTTAGCCTACAACATTCATAATGGAAATCGAAGCAAACAAACATAAAATCAAAACATCCATTGCAAGATAATGAAAGAAGAGAGGCGCACAAGTGAACTTAATTCAAAACTAAGCTGAAGATTAGAATAGAGCCACTTACAACCCTTCCAAAAGAAGGTTCAAAGGTTCATACAATCTCTAGAAAACGAAATCCGAAATACAAGAAAGCTATGGTGTGTTTCCTTCTCCTTCTCTTCAATGGAACTCTCCTTCTTCTCTTTGACACTTTCCTTCCTAGAAAATCCTCTTCTTTTTGAGAATATATTTGTTAGAGAGAAATGGATAATGGATGAGCTGCTCCCAAACTACCCCAGCTGCCTCAAACAACCCACGAAGGACCACTTTTATAACAAATCCTTCATGAGCTGGCCATGAGAGTCGTGGCACAGCTGTCACGAGAATCTGGCAAAATCCACGGTCATTTCCACGGCCGTGGTTCTTCAGAGAACCGTGATTCTATGCAGAAACTCCGCCTTGAATCATTAAGCTGTGATTTGGTGCATGGCTTGTGTTGGCAAGGTTCGATGAGTCCTCCTCAACCCTTGGCTTGTGTCCTAATGAGTCCGAGGGTGTGTCATCTAAATGAACGATCCTCAAACGCATCGTTTAAGCTCCTAAACTTCCCGTAATACCTACAAAACGCGCACAAGTCTGTGTAGACGTCTATTTCGACAAAATATGTGAATTGGGTGCAAAGCGTCTTGAACTAATGCTAGATCATGCATGAATGAGCGAGAATTCTATCTAAATGTACACCTAAAACTATGTTATAAATCGTGTTATCAAAATACCCCATACTTAAGTTTTGCTCGTCCCCGAGCAAATTCCCAACTATAGACTAGAAGATGACATGATTTATGTATGCAGAAAAATGGCAAAATCTTTTTGGGTTTTGTGCTTCTACTATTGGATCACCTTCATAGTCATGATCAATGGCAATTGGATAAGCAATTATGTATCAAACAATAAGGGCATGGAAAGACAATTGTACTTAACTCAAAAGCATGCATGAAATGTGAGGATGAAGAGGTCAAGAAGATCAAGAGTCTATCCAATCTAGATTACTAAGTCTTACAAACATGCAAGTAGGTCATGAGGGCTTGTGACATAAAAGGCCAAGAAACGTTGCAATTGGGCGGGGGATTCTCTAGGTTATGTGATGCTAATCCGGGAATGGAACTAACTCCACATCCTTGTCCTCGATCAACTTCCCCCAAGTGTATATTTTTCCCTATCTTGCTTCTTTTCTTTTTCTTTAACTCATTTTTGAGACAATGACATTGGTGTACAATAGCCGAAACCTCGGTGATTAGCCATCCTCGGGCTTTTTCTCTTTTTTCGAGGTGCATCCACACCGGGCACACATACCAAAGCTCGTTAGGGCTATTGGTTCATTTGACTTTGGCAAGGCACCAACACCCGATTATGTGAAGTGTACCGAGTTACTTGTCATTTAAACCAACGCCCCCAAACCTATATTTTGGCTACACTTCCACAATAATTTCAGCATTTCATTCACGACATTCTTTTCATTACATCTTCACCCCGCACTTGCCTTTCACACATTTCCACCCACTAGCATGCTCCTATTCCCGGATGGGTTTAAAGGAGGTCGATTCTATATCAATTGAGGTGCTCAAGCAATCATGATCAAGATGAGAAGTAGAGAAAGATGAAATGCCTCATTCATTCCTAGATGGTATGCAAGAACTATCATGTAATTTCGACTTTCAATACTCAATCCATTCTAGGCAATCATCATGATCACAAGTCATTCATATAATTTAAGAGAAGTAGTTCAAGTCCACATATGCATTTATCAATTCAACACATAAGGCCATCCATAGCCAATCACAAGACAAGTTTCATCATTAGGATCATATCCAAGCCTAGAAAGCACAAAAATAATTTTTAAATTTTCTGATTTTTATGGGATTTTTGTTCTAAGTATGTACAATGCAAGAAATGTGCAAATATTAACCTATCCTAGATGCTCATCATGCAAAGGATCATGCTAACCCCACCCCATACTTAGAAACACATTGTCCCCAATGTGTAAGTGAAGTAGAGAGAGTGAAAGAAGGTTCTCACAATGTAAAATTGTTTGCTATGGTATTTGGGAATTCTCAAGTGAATTGATGTTAGATGATCCTTTCAACCATGGTAGAGAGCTCTAAGCATCCTTCAAAGCTTCGGAACCCGCGCTAGGCACCGCTAGCCGTCCAAGTTCCGCGTCCGCTCCACCCATAATCGGTGAGGGTTTCATCATCATCATTTTCATCGCCAAGAAAGGCTTCAAATGCCACTAATGCTCTAGCACACACACGAAGGTAGACAAAACACACACAAAGTACACAAAAACAGAAAAATCTAAGCAAAAATGAAAAGGGAAAAATGTTACCAATGGGTTGCCTCCCACCAAGCGCTTCTTTAAGGTCATTAGCTTGACCAAACTCGGGAGCGTCTATTCGAGGTGAAGCGGGGCAATCATGTCTACCGGGGCTCCCGGAATATACTTCTTCAAGCGATGCCCATTCACCTTGAAATTTCCACAATGCTCTCCTCCTATTTCAATAGCTCCATGGGGAAAGATCTTCTTCACTACATATGGCCCGGTCCATCTTGATTTGAGCTTTCCGAGAAAGAGCCTTAGCCTTGAGTTGAAGAGGAGGACAAGATCTCCTTCACTCAACTCCTTTGGAATGATCCTCTTGTCATGCCACCTTTTGGTTCTCTCCTTGTAGATCCGGGCATTCTCATAAGCTTCCAACCGGAGCTCCTCAAGGGCATTGATATCAAGTAACCTCTTTTCTCCCGCTTCCTTGAGGTCAAAATTTAGCCACTTAATGGCCCAATAAGCTCTATGCTCCATTTCCACCGGGAGATGGCAAGACTTGCCATAGACCAACTTGTAGGGAGTGGTTCCAATTGGTGTCTTGAAGGCGGTTCTATATGCCCATAGTGCGTCATTGAGCTTCATAGCCCAATCCTTCCTTGTCCTAGACACCGTCTTCTCGAGGATGGCCTTGATCTCTCGGTTGGAGATCTCCACTTGACCACTAGTTTGGGGATGGTAGGGTGTTGCCACCTTATGAGTCACCCCATACTTGGCCAAAAGTGCTCCAAAGTTCCTATTTGTGAAGTGCTTCCCTCCATCACTAATGATTACCCTTGGTGTTCCAAACCTAGGGAAGATCACCCGGTTGAAGAATCGCACTACCACCTTGGCATCATTCGTAGGAGAAGCGATCGCTTCTACCCATCTTGACACATAGTCCACCGCCAATAGGATGTAGAGATTGCCACATGAAGAAGGGAATGGTCCCATGAAGTCTACACCCCACACATCAAAAATCTCAACTTCTTGGATGTTATTCAAAGGCATTTCATTCCTCCTTGAGATGTTGCCCGTCCTTTGGCAAGCATCACATGCCGCTACAAAACCTTGCACATCTACAAGTTAGGCCAATAAAAACCGGATTGCAATACCTTTGCACACGTCTTGTGTGAGCTAGCATGGCCTCCGCATGGTAAGGAGTGGCAATGCCGGATCACACTCTCCACCTCATCCTCCGGTATGCATCTTCTAAGCACCCTATCCGGGCCTCTCTTGAATAGAAGTGGCTCATTCCAATAGTAATGCCTTACATCGTTGAAGAACTTCTTCCTTTGTGCATATGTAAATCCGGGGGCACTTCCTCACACACTAAGTAGTTCACGATGTCGGCGTACCATGGCTCACTTCCTCTAGCCACTTGGAACAAGCATTCCTCCACCAATTGCAATTGTTCATCCCGGAATGAATCATCTATCGGGATGTTGTCTTTCCCAAGCTCCGATGGTGGGAGTCTACTAAGGTGATCCGCCACGGAGTTCTCGGATCCCTTCTTATCTCGTATTTCCAAATCAAACTCTTGAAGAAGAAGGATCCACCGAATCAACCTTGGTTTGGCATCCTTCTTTGTAAGTAGATAACGGATCGCCGCATGATCCGTATAAACTATGACCTTCGCTCCAACAAGGTATGAGCGGAACTTCTCAAATGCATACACCACCGCCAACAACTCCTTCTCGGTGGTAGCATAATTGAGTTGGGCGTCATCTAGCGTCTTGCTAGCATAGTAAATAGCATGAGTGCGCCCTTCTTTTCTTTGCCCTAAAACGGCCCCAACGGCCACATCACTTGCATCGCACATGATCTCAAATGGTAGACTCCAATCCGGAGGTTGCATGATAGGTGCGGAGATCAAGGCGTTCTTCAACCTACAAAAAGCTTCAAGACAATCCTTGGAAAAGACAAAATCAGCATCTTTCATTAGTAGGTTAGTGAGAGGCTTAGAAATTTTAGAGAAGTCTTGAATAAACCTCCGGTAAAAACCGGCATGCCCTAAGAAACTCCTTACCCCCTTCACCGAGGTAGGTGGTGGCAACTTCTCTATCGTTTCAATCTTAGCCCTATCAACCTCAATGCCACGGTTAGATACCAAGTGTCCTAATACAATCCCTTCACTTACCATGAAGTGGCATTTTTCCCAATTTAAGACAAGATTTGTCTCCTCACATCTTTGCAATACTAATGACAAGTTAGCCAAGCAATCATCGAAAGAAGAACCATAAACAGAGAAATCATCCATGAACACTTCCATGATATTTTCTATGTATTCCGAAAGATAGCCATCATACACCTTTGGAAGGTGGCGGGTGCATTACACAACCCAAATGGCATTCTCCTATATGCAAAGGTACCCCATGGACATGTAAAAGTCGTTTTCTCTTGGTCATCGGGGTGGATAGGGATTTGGAAGAATCCACTATATCCATCTAGATAGCAAAAATGAGAGTGTTGAGCTAACCTTTCTAGCATTTGGTCAATGAAGGGGAGGGGGAAGTGATCTTTCCTAGAGGCCATGTTCAATTTCCTATAATCAATGCACATCCTCCACCCCGTAACCGTCCTAGTCGGTATTAGTTTATTGTTCTCATTAGTTACGACCGTCATTCCACCCTTCTTAGGTACTACATGAACGGGGATAACCCACTTACTATCCGAGATAGGGTAGATAATTCCCGCATCTAGCAACTTAATGATTTCCTTTTTGACCACCTCTTTCATTATAGGATTCAATCTCCTTTGATGTTCAATAGAGGGTTTGTGGTTATCTTCCATCATTATCTTATGCATGCACAAAGATGGCTTAATGCCAACCAAATCATCAATAGTATAACCAATGGCTTTCCTATGCACTCTTAGTTCATGCAGCAATTTAGCAAGTTCATCATCACTCAAGCATGCATTAACAATCACAGGATACATAGAATTATCACCAAGAAATGCATATTTTAAATGAGAGGGGAGGGGTTTAAGTTCAAGTGAGGGAGGACCTCTATCGGTTGAAGACGATCCAAATAAGGTTGGATGAGATGAATCCAAAGCAAAAGAAGACTCCTCATGGCTCCTAGAAGCTTGATCATCGGGAGCTGATTCAGGATAAACCACGGTTAGAAACACGGGTTGCTCATCTTCCACGGCCGTGGTTCTTGCCAAGCTTGCTTCTCGGAGTTGTCCAGAAAGTTTGACGGCCGTGGAACATAAATCTCGACCGTGGAACTTGCAGCTGTTCATCACCTCTTCGTGGCTTTCAAATCTAACTCTTGGCTCCTCATCCAAGGCTTCCAAGGCTTTGATATTTTCATTGCAGTCCTCTTCAACACCTTCCTCCATCATACTTAAGGTGAGAACCTTTTCCAAGGGATCCTTGATCAAGATCGAGCTCACAATTTCTCTAGATTCTTCTTGCTCGACTATGTTGAAGATATCTTCATCAAGGGTTGGCCCTTTCATCATTGTGGAAAGCTTGAACTTGATGTTCTCTTCCCCGATGTTGAAGGAGAGAGTCCCGTTCTTGCAATCCACTAGGCAACCGGAAGTGGCTAGAAAAGGTCTTCCTAAGATGATAGGAACCGGATAATCCGCCGGAATGTCCAACACTACAAAATCAATTGGCACGTAGAATCCTCCTAGTTGCACCGGAATGTCCTCTAGAATCCCAACCGGATGAGTGATAGAACGGTCCGCCATATAGAGGGTCATCTTGACCGGCTTTGGCTCTCCTAACCCAACCTTGTTGCTAAGTGCAAGCGGTATGATGCTTACACTCGCCCCAAGATCGCAAAGGGCCTCGTACTTCACATCTCCCACTCCTATTGGGACGCAAAAGGAGCCCGGATCCCTTAGCTTGGGAGGCATTTCTTCCTTCATGGTTTGGATCAATTCCGAGGATCTCTTGGTCATCCTTATCTCCCCATACTCCTCCAACTTCCTTTTGTTGGAGAGTATTTCTTTCAAAAATTTCCCATATGCCGGCATTCCTAAGATGGCATCCATGAACGGAATGTTAATATGTAACTTGGACATTAGTTCAAGGAACTTACCAAAGTGATTGTCCAAACGAGCTCTTGCTCTTGATTGTGGGAACGGTAGTGGTGGCTTGTATGGAGGCGGTGCCACATAAGTTGGCTCTACATCCTTGCTCTTGCCTCCATCTTCTTGCCTTCTTCCCTCTTCTACCACTACTTGCTTTCCCTTAGCTTGGTCCTTGGGCATAGGATCCTTCATACTCAACCCACTCCTTGTTGTGATAGCCGACACTTGGCCTCTTGGGTTGTCTTCGGTTCTTCCGGGAAGCTTTCCCGGATCTCTATGTGCTTCACCCGCCTTTTGAAAGACTTGTGCTTCCAAGACCTTTTGAGCTTTAGAAATTGAAGTCACGGTGCTCTCAAGTCCACTCAACCTTCCTAGCAATTGCTCAAATATGAATTCGGTTCTATCCTTTGAAGGTTGAGAAAAACCGGGTGGAGGTTCTTGTGAAGCTCTTTGTGGTGGAGTTATGCTTGTGGAGGCGGGAGGGTTCAAGGCTCCATCCGGGTTAGAGTAAGAAAATCCGGGATGGTTGTGGTTGGGCCGGTAATTGTTGAATTGCCGGTTGTTGTTGAAATTTCTTGGGCCTTGGTAATTGTTGAAGTTGCCCCTTCCCATATAATTCACATCCTCCTCCTTGGAAGACAAGTTAGCTTGTGGAAGCACTTGAGGAGTTGCTTGGCTCTTCAAGGTTGTAGTACATAACTCTCTCAAGGATTTCAACTCGTTGTTGATGGCGTCAAGCTTGAAATTGCTCATGGTGACTTCGCTCACCTCATATGCTCCCGCCTTTCTTCCTTCACTCTTCCTATGAGAGTACTTCTCAATCACTAGAGCTTGCTTCTCCACAAACTCCCAAGCATCATCTACATGTTTCTCCATAAATGTCCCACCGGAGAGAGATTGAAGCTTGAATTGGCTATCCTCATCAAGTCCCTTGAAATAGATCTCCAATAGCTCAATTTTCGGTATGCCATGGTGTGGACAATCTAGGAGAAGGTCTTTGAATCTCTCCCAAGACTTAAACAAACTTTCTCTATCCCTCATCACGAAGGCATTGATCTTCCCTCTTAATTCGGTGGTCTTGGAAGGTGGGAAGAACTTGGTCAAGAACTCGGTTGTCATCTCCTCCCAAGTACCAACTCGCCCTTGTGGAATAGATTGATACCAAGCCAAGGCTTTATCCTTAAGAGAGAAGGAAAAAGCCCTAAGCTTATGGTTGTTGCTCTCCAATCTTGGCGGCCTAAGAGTCTCCATCAAAATCTCGTAGTTTATCAAATGTTGGTGTGGAGACTCTCCTTCCATCCCTCCAAATTGATTGTGCCGGATCATTTGTAGAACTTGAGGGCGGAGCTCATAGTTGTGGGTTGCGGGATCTCCTAGATTCACACCCGGTCGGTGTGCTCTTTGTGCCGGATCCATACGTCTCCCTAGGGTTTATGGCTCCTCGATAGCAATGGGAACAACCCTAACATTGGCCGCCGGCTGCGGTTGTACCACCGGTGGTGGAGGAGGTGGAGGTTGTCGGCGATTAAGCTCTCCTTGAACAAGGGCTTGCCTAATCTCCTCAATCTCCCTCCTTGTTTCCTCTTGCCTCTCATTGGCAAGTCTCCTTTCTTCCTCCAAGAGCTCATCTCTTAGCCTTATTTGCTCTAAGGCTTCATCTAACTCAGCTTGAAGATTTCTACCGGCCATCTCTCTCTCTTTTCGGATGTTCTTGGATCTAGATCAAAGGGTTTTCTCCGGTTCGGGATCGAATGGAGCTAAATCCTTACCACGAGATCTTCGCATACACCTAAAGAGTAATAGATGTCCTGAAAAGCAAAGACACCAACCAAAGAGAGATCAAAAGCAACAAGAAAGATCTACACTAGAAACAATCACAAAATAGACTCAATCTAGACCTAGTCCCCGGCAACGGCGCCAAAAACTTGTTACGCTAAAAAGAGTGCACGCAATAAGCCTTAAATTTATACTCGTTATAATTATCCTAACTTCTAGCGCACCCGCAGTGTACGGGACGTTTGTAGCATGGATAGTATTCCGAGGTCGAACACAAAGACTAAGGTGAAATTGATTCGGTTTTGTGATTAAGTTTAGTGAGGGTCTAAGGTTAGAAAAGAGGGAAACAAAGAAATGAAAATCTAAATTGTTTTTGGTCGGTTTTGGTGATCAATCAAAGATCACAATTCATGCAAAGTAAACAATCAAACTAGACTAAAAATCAGCACAAATGAACAAACCAAACAAGATAATGATCAAGGAAAGAAAAGACGGACTCTAGGGGTCGGAAGTTCCGGTTATGGCATGGAACTCAAGTTATCTATTCGTTCTTTGGATTAACTAATATATGTTGGGATTAAGTGTATCTAATTTGGGATCAATTACCGGGTAGGTCTCATGGTCCGGCTAATCCACACCTAAGGTCTTATTACCGGGTAGGTCTCTAAGAGCCTAAGGATAGGAATTCTACACAAACCGGATTGTAAATTAGGGGTCTAACCTATCCTTACCGGGTAAGTCTTGGAAAGGGAAGTCCTAAGCAACTATCCTAGCACATCTAATCCAATGGTGGCTTATTAGGCTCACCACTACCTAAGGTTTGCTATTTTAGATTCTAAGGGCAAGGATTACCGGGTAGGTCTCTCCTAGCACTTAGTCACTACACTAGGTAGGTTAAACTCAGCAACACTTAGGATTTCAACATTTTATAGGTCTAAGGCAAGATCCTTCAAATCAGGGAAAATCACGGGTTGTTCTTCCTAAACCACGGCCGTGGTTCTTCAAGAACTACCCGTGATTTCTAACAGCAACTACGTTCATAAGCAAAAGTCATCCAAAGGTAAATCTAAGTTCATCCTATCACGGTTCTAGCCATAACCATCCTTTCCTTACCCTAGAACCACATCAATTTAGCCTACAACATTCATAATGGAAATCGAAGCAAACAAACATAAAATCAAAACATCCATTGCAAGATAATGAAAGAAGAGAGGTGCACAAGTGAACTTAATTCGAAACTAAGCTGAAGATTAGAATAGAGCCACTTACAACCCTTCCAAAAGAAGGTTCAAAGGTTCATACAATCTCTAGAAAACGAAATCCGAAATACAAGAAAGCTATGGTGTGTTTCCTTCTCCTTCTCTTCAATGGAACTCTCCTTCTTCTCTTTGACACTTTCCTTCCTAGAAAATCCTCTTCTTTTTGAGAATATATTTGTTAGAGAGAAATGGATAATGGATGAGCTGCTCCCAAACTACCCCAGCTGCCTCAAACAACCCACGAAGGACCACTTTTATAACAAATCCTTCATGAGCTGGCCATGAGAGTCGTGGCACAGCTGTCACGAGAATCTGGCAAAATCCACGGTCATTTCCACGGCCGTGGTTCTTCAGAGAACCGTGATTCTATGCAGAAACTCCGCCTTGAATCATTAAGCTGTGATTTGGTGCATGGCTTGTGTTGGCAAGGTTCGATGAGTCCTCCTCAGCCCTTGGCTTGTGTCCTAATGAGTCCGAGGGTGTGTCATCTAAATGAACGATCCTCAAACGCATCGTTTAAGCTCCTAAACTTCCCGTAATACCTACAAAACGCGCACAAGTCCGTGTAGACGTCTATTTCGACAAAATATGTGAATTGGGTGCAAAGCGTCTTGAACTAATGCTAGATCATGCATGAATGAGCGAGAATTCTATCTAAATGTACACCTAAAACTATGTTATAAATCGTGTTATCAATCAACACACTAAATTAGTATAATAGATTTAGGTTCTTTGGTTTTCTACAATATAGGAGAAAGGTGTCTTCTTTCAACACGAAGATCGACAAGTTCACAGGGAGAAATAGTTTTAGTTTTGGCAAATCAAGATGCGAGCATTGCTAAAAAAACAAGGATTTTGGGGGCCGTTGTCAAGGATGAAATCAAATAAGGAAAAGGGTGATGTTGTTGAGATGGCCACTAAGGAGGATAAGACACATTCGACCATCATGTTGTGTGTCGCAAATGATGTCTTATGCGAGGTTTCGGATCAAGATACCACAACCAAGTTGTGGTTGAAGTTGGAGAGCCTCTAGATGACTAAGTCTTTCACCGCCAAGTTGTTTCTAAATAAACGTTTGTTCCGCCTAAGAATGCAAGAAGGTACACAACTTCTTGAACACTTATATCACTTTAACACAGTTAATAGGTGATGGAATCACTATCATTGAGGTTAGCTTTTAGAGTCTTTTCATTGTATTAGAGTCGGTTTGTGCTACTAACTTCTTAATCCAAAAGAAGAAGTCTAAAAGAAGCATAAAAGGAAGTTAGAAGCACTTGGGAATTGAAGACCATTCACGAAGACAAGCTTCTAGTGCCACACCGCCCCCACGGAGTAGTGTCACCGCCCCTGCGGGTGACATTGTACTCCGGAACGCAGCATGCGCCTTCTCCAGCACCCGGAACAAAGACTGTCATCACCCCTGCGCCACTCCTGGACGCCCCTGCGGTGACTTACCTTGAAGAAGCAAAGCCGGCTCCCCTGTGCCTCTTCTTGCGGACCAACCTGCGGAGCTGTGAAGCCGAAGAGACAGTGTCACCGCCCCTACGGTGACATTGGGCCGCCCCTGCGGCTCCACTTCAAAAGCGATAGAAAGATGAAGAGTCAGACGTTTGAAGAACATTACAGATCCACCCCTGCGGCCATGAAGTACACCAAGCGTTTTGGCCTAAACCACCCCTGCGGCCCTGAAGCCTGCCCCTACGGTTTAGCGTCAGAGACTTTACTCCGGTTGTTTGCACCACCTTTATGGCATTAAAGGTGGTGTTCGCTCCAAACGGTGTGTGCAAGCTTTAAATTTATAACCCTAGACTTAAGCTTAAAACAAGGATGCGAACCCGCAGTGTACGGGTCAATCGTAGTAAAAGCAAGAAAATTCCAGGGGTCGATCACAGGGACTCGATGAAACAAAGTCAATACGGTATGCTATGTCAATTCTAACCACGAGAGCAATTAACACAATCAAAGATGAATAAGAAGTCAATAAAGCAAATATGCAATTCTAGGGATTAAAGCATCTAGTTGTGGTTCCAACTCAAGATCTATAGATAAGCGGACAAAGCTGAGATTTTTGCGTGGGGAAGGCGTTTCTAAAGTGGAGTAGATCACCGGGTAAGTCTCACTACACACTAATCCTAAACCGTAACTCCTATTACCGGGTAAGTCTCAAGGAATCAAGATAAAGAACTATAACCTCAAACTAACACACCATCTAAGGGAATAGAATCAACCTTTACCGGGTAAGTCTCAGGCTAACTCACGAAGATGGGATGGAAGCACACTCAAACCCCAATAAAGGATAAACCTTTATTACCTACACTTATGATCGTTGATACACAAACTAAGGAATTACCGGGTAAGTCTCATCCTAAGCTTGCTTTGAACCAGGAAGGTGTAATAAGAATAGGATTTGGCAAACTCTAACACTTAACTCTCAGTTTAGGTCGAATAAGTCACCTCGGTCAGAAGAATTCCACCCCGGCCGAGATGTTCATCAACCGAACGAGATGCTTAGGGTTAAGGTTAAAGACTCGAACTTTCAGGATCCTACTGGAATCTAAGATTATTCTATCATTGTTTTTCCCACAACCTTCAGCCAATCACCCTAGAATCACACAAGGAAATTAGCCACTCATCATCATAATGAAAGTATTAAATATAAGGGAAGAAGGTGAATATTTGAACAAAGAAGAATTTAATGAAAAGACTTCAATAACTGAATCAAATATCACAACAAAGCGTTCCTTGGACAATAATCCAACAAGACAAGACAACAATTGAGGGAATTGAAGACAATCTTACAAAACCCTTCAATAAAGCTATAAAAGCTATGAACTTCAATCTTCCTTCAACCTTCAAAAAGGTTCTTCAACTCTCTCCCAAATTGGAGTATGCTGCTTCTTGCGCTGATAGCGGATGATCGGTGTATGCGGGATGTTAGAATTGTGGGAAATCCGACCCTTTTTATAGGAAAATAAATCCTCCAAAGATAATAAATCTTAGAAAGATATTTTCCCATAAATATAGGTAAAATATATGATTCTGCATATCTCCTTCCTTCCAGGAGCCAAGCCCAAAAATATAAGATCACTTTCCAAATTTAAAAGATCTCTTCCAAGAATAAAATATTCTCGCCGCGTCCTAGGTTTTCGCCTCGGTCGAGTCGGCCTCTCTGGATCACCTCGGTCGAGGTGAATCTCTGGTCAACCGAGGTGAGTCACAACTGAATGTGAAATCTCTCAAAACTGGCCCAAAGTAAATCTTTAATTCATGGCTATGCTTCCTGGATGTAGCTCCAAATGACTCATGACTCCTTTTTGCTCCTTTTTGATGCAAAACGTACCATATTACCTGCAATTATAACGAAACTAGGTGTAGACCTCGATTCTCGCAAAGGTAGATGAAATGGTAGCAAAATCACATAATGTACATACAAACATGCAGATTATGAAAGATAAAACGTTCAAACAAACCCCAAAATATAGACTATAATTCATGCTATCAAAATACCCCATACTTAGCCCTTGCTTGTCCCCAAGCAAGTTCCTCATATAGAAGACAAGATAGAATGGATTATAAGTCAAGAAAATCAATGAAAAAGCCTTTCAAAAATACTTTATGGTGTGCAACTATCATAGATCACTCTAAGAGAATACTTCCTGGAATTTAAAAAAAAACTCAATATGCTCAAAACATTTTATAAATATAGGAAAGTCGTTCATCTTTGCATAAAATCATAGAATGTATAATAAATCATAATTATCAAAATTAATCATGTATAATCCGATTTAAACCGCTAAGTCAATCAACAAGCTCAAGGTCTCAAGGGCTTCCCAAAAGAAAAGGTCAAGAAACGTGTAGGGTAGGGATGTATGTAAGGTAATGTGGTGCTGGAATCCGGGAAAAGGATGAACTTCACTTTCACTTTGACTTGCAACACCTTCCACCAATAAGCTTTGCTTATTTCGCACTTTTCTTTTACTTTACTTTTTGGGATGCATGGACAGAGGTGCACAATAACCGAAGCCTAGGAAATCCGCAATCATCAATTTCTCGAGATGCATCAAACCCTTGATGCACATACCATGACCCGATAGGAATATCGCTCAATCCGACTTTGGCAAGACACAAACACCCGGCTATGTGAATGGTGCCGAGTTACTCATCTTCATGATTGACTTCCCCAAACCTATTATTGCTTTCTAATACTTTCACTTCCAGCTCACTTCTCAATTTTGACTTGCTTTTACCACTTTGTTTGCTTCCAAATTCCCGGATAGGTAAAGGGAGGCAAAATGTATATGAGGGGCTAAGCATGATCAAGGAGAAGAAGAAGAAGAGAATGAATTGCCTTGGTCTTTCCAAGAAGAAAGTGAGAGAACTTAACCTGCGGTGTCAACCTTCAAATTCAACATAATTTGGATAAAAACAAAGTATTAGACATGCCAATAATTTTAAACAAAGCATTTAGCAACTTAAACATATTATAAAACCTTTCAAACACATAAAGAATCTAAAACCAGTCAGTAAACAAGATCTTCACTGAGATCATATCCAGATAAGTAACACAAAATCGCTTTCGAAAACTCTCAGTTAACACACCTCGGTCGAGGTGTTCCTGGTTCAACCGAGGTGAAACACCTCGTTTGGCCAGAATCTCCCCGGTCGAGGTCAAAAAAAAGATTTTTTAAAACCATTTTTTTTTTTTTCGGTTTCGACGTTTTTCTCAATCAAATAACCTGTAGGTATGCATGTAATATCAGATAATCATATAAAGGCAAATGAAGCATAAATATGAAAATATCCGATAAATATAATACATCAAAAGTAGTCGAATACATCACGTAGTCAAGTAGTCAAATAACAAACACCCCATACTTGAGACACACTGTCCCAGTGGGTATAATAAAAGTCTAAACAAGAGAACTCACCGAATAAAAGCCGAACTGCATAAAAAAGATATAATAATAAAGTCCTGCAGCTCCTCAGTAGTCTCGATCCGGTGGTGGTGGTGGTATGTAGGGGTACTGAGTCGGGTCATAGGGATGGCCCATGATACGCTCAAACTGTAGCTGAGCCATCATGTGCTGATGATGCTGCCGCTCCTGCATCTCGCGGATATCCAGCGAAAGTGCAGCATATGAGTCGATAACCTGATCCGTCAGGTCATCGATCCGTCGGTGTGCAGCTCTGTCCCTAACTCCACGCCTCCTGCGTCTAGCAGGTCTGACTGGAGACGCCTCAGCTGGCGCCGGCTCAGTGTCCTCCTCGTCATCATCCAAATCTATAATAGGTGGCGCGCTCGTCCCAGCTGTATCTGTACCTGTGTCCATCGGGACGCCACCTCCTCTCTCATCTACTGTATCATCATCATCGTCGTCCTCGTCCTCAACCTCCTCCTCAGCCTCAGCAGGGGCAGCTGCTGCCTCTTTGTAATCCTCCATAAGTGGAGCCCATGCTGTCTGCCAGTAGTGTGGATCAAAGACAGAGAACTGTGCAGACCATTTGATGCCCTGAGGTGCAGTCAGCTCCCATGGCATAGCGACGTAGGGTGTAGTCAAACCACGGGGAACTAGAATCCTCCGTGTAATCATCTCCTGAAGTCCGAGCGGCTTGGCAGCCGCCACCATGGTACACCTACTCAGATCCATATCCTGATACCTAGCGATATGGGTCACTATCCCTCCGCAACATATATCTCCCTTCCCTTTGGCCTTGATCCTGTGCAGATCCTCTGCCAGCATCAATCCAAAGTCAGGGTATCCACCTGTGACCATGCAGTATAAAGAGAAGAGCTCCCCCTGTCGAACCTTCTGGGGCGTCTCAGTACGCGCCAGAAGCGTCTCGCTGAAGATCCTGTGTACCAATCGAAAGGCTAGATGATAAATAAGCTTCGCCCTGGAATCACCAGGGCGCCACCTATCTGCGTGCTCTGTAATGTGGGCGATCTGACCCCAGAACTCTCTAGCTACAGCTCGGGTCGGGAAATCTACAACAGTGGGGGTAGGGAAGCCAAAGATGTCTCTCCAGTGGTCTAGAGGTACTAAGTAGTTCCGGTTCATCAACCGGTACTTCACAGCCCTCTCTGTGGGGAGGTAAGTGAAGGAACTGACAAACTCGAGGGTCGGCTCAAGGTAGGCTGGGGCTCGGATCTCAGTAAACTGATCCAACCCGACAGTGGTGATCATCCTCCTAAGCTCTCCATCTACGTGGAGACAATCAAAGGCAAAAACGTCCAGAAATCTAGGAGCGATAACTGGACGACTAGCAATACGATCATAATCTACCCGGTGTCTCTCGTGAATCACCGGGATAGAAGGTCGGGATGAGGAAGAAGAAGGGGAAGGAGAGGATCTATCTCTAAGGGCTAACAATCTGTCAGAACTCATCTTCAAACTGTACTGTCAGACTACCTCGGTCGACTGACAAACTCCAAGAATCGCCTCGACCGAGGTGCAGGTCGACTGGACCGAGGCGAAGGCAGTGCGATTTCCAACTCTCTGAATTTCAGTTCTTTTCCCCCAAAAATCACTACCGATGCTTCCTAAGGGGTACTTAAAGGTTTCCTCAACAGAATCAAGGGCAACCAAAGCCCAAATTTCAGTAAACGAACGAGTTTAGGTTTTCGAACGTTTTTACCTCGTTCCGGTCGAAACGCTCAAATTTCTTGCAGATCTGTAGTTGCAATCGACTCCTCTATCCTTCAATCTCGGTTTGGAAGCAGAAAACGTCGAAAACGAGCAAGAAACGAGGTGAGCGAGGTGCGTCTGTTCGCCGCGGTCGAGGAGGGTAAAAAAATGAAAATGTAATTTTTTCCCCTTTTATACTTTTACTGGATCTGCTGTCACCTCGGTCGAGATGGTCTCGACTGGCCCGAGGTGGTACGGACCGAGGCGGTTCTGCAGAAACCCTAGTCGCCTCGGTTGCTCAAGAATCAACTCGGTCGAGGTGCTCTGACAGTGACCGAGGTGTTTCTGTCTTCTCAGAATCTCGAACTTCTGTCCTTCCAGATGTGCTCTTTCCTGATATTCCCTGTTGTCTGTCCAGAACGCCAAAAACAAAGCAAAGCAAAGCAAAAACAAAAACTATCTAAGCTAGACTAGAAAACGGGAAAGAAGAGCAATACCTTGGGTTGCCTCCCAAGAAGCGCTTGATTTAAGGTCGCTAGCTGGACCATAATGCGTCTCAAACGAGGTAGATTGGTGCAACCTCCTCAACCGGCGTTTCCGGTTGGTACTTCTTAAGTCTATGACCGTTGACCTTGAAATTTCCGCTAGTTTCGCCCCATATCTCAACTGCACCATGAGGGAAAACATGTTTCACAACGTAAGGTCCGGTCCATCTAGATTTCAACTTACCTGGAAAAAGACGGAGGCGGGAGTTGAAGAGTAGAACTAAATCTCCCTCGTTAAGCTCCTTTGGAACGATACGCTTGTCGTGCCATCTCTTCGTTCTTTCCTTGTAGATTTTGGCATTCTCATAGGCGTTCAACCGCAGCTCTTCCAGCTCGTTAAGCTCCAATAGTCGTTTCTCACCAGCCTCCTTGATGTCAAAGTTCAACCATTTGATAGCCCAATACGCCTTGTGCTCCAATTCAACGGGCAAATGGCAAGACTTCCCATATACCAAATTATAAGGGGTGGTACCTATGGGAGTCTTGAATGTTGTCCTGTACGCCCAAAGAGCATCGTCCAATTTCATGGACCAATCCTTCCTTGTTCTAGAGACGGTCTTCTCCAAAATTGCCTTGATTTCTCTATTCGAGATCTCGACCTGTCCACTAGTTTGAGGGTGATAAGCGGTTGATACCTTATGGGTTACCCCATACTTCGATAGAAGTGCCTTAAACTTCCGGTTGATGAAATGTGTTCCTCCATCGCTGATGATGATGCGTGGAGTTCCAAATCGTGGAAAGATAGTTCTATTCAAGAACTTCACAACCACCTTTGCGTCGTTAGTGGGGGAAGCAATGGCTTCAACCCATCTAGAGACGTAATCAACTGCAAGGAGAATGTAGAGGTTTCCCCCGGAGGATGGGAAAGGTCCCATGAAGTCAATCCCCCATACATCAAAGATTTCCACTTCTTGGATGTTATTAAGTGGCATCTCGTTCCTCCTCGATAAGTTCCCTGTTCTTTGGCATGCATCACAAGAAATAACAAAAGATTGCACATCCTTAAATAATGTAGGCCAAAAGAAACCGGAACGCAATACCTTAGCGCATGTTTTATCGGTGCTAGCATGTCCTCCACAAGGAAGTGAATGACAATGCCTTATGACGCTATTAACTTCATCTTCCGGAATGCACCTTCGAAGCATCCCATCCGGTCCGCGCTTGAATAGCAGCGGCTCATCCCAGTAGTAATGTCGTACTTCCTTGAAGAATCTCTTCTTTTGAGAGTACGTCAATCCGGGCGGTATTTCCTGGCAAACAAGATAATTTACAATATCAGCATACCAAGGACCTTTATTATCAGAAAGTTGGTGGAGGGAATGGTCCGCCAACAGTGGGTGAATGTCAGAGAAAGGAGTAAGAAAATTGTTATTCTCAGCAATCTCAGTTGACATCGTCTCGCTGTCGACCTCGGTCGAGGCGCAAAGGCGTTGACCGAGGTGTTCTTTAGTCGCCTCGCTCAGTCCAGAAAGTGCCTCGGTCGAGGTACTGCTACTGGGTCCGAGGCTGGAGATCTTCGTCTCCTGGATCAGCTTCTCTGTTATAGCTCCTGGATCCTCTTCCAGTGCCTTCAAGCTCCGTAAATCTGCATCACAAGAAGCATCTATACCTTCCTCCATTAAACTGAAGCTTATAACTCTTTCGAGCGGATCGTTAATAAGGATAGAGCTCACCAATTCTCTTGATTCTTCTTCATCGTAGATGTTGAAGATATCATCAGTTAGTTGCTCCCCTTTCATGGCTGCAAGTAGTGCGAATTCCACCTCATCGCCACCAACGTTGAATTTCAACTTGGCGTTCTTGCAATCCACGTTGCAACCCGAAGTTGCTAGAAATGGTCTCCCGAGAATAATAGGTACTGGATAATCTGCGGGAATGTCAAGTACAACAAAATCTATAGGTAGATAGAAGTTACCTAACTTGACCGGAACGTCCTCCAAGATGCCCACGGGATGGGTAATGGAGCGATCCGCCATGTAGAGTCGAATCTTGACCGGCTTGGGCTCTCCAAGACCGATCTTCGTGCATAGCTCTAGCGGGATGATGCTCACGCTGGCTCCTAGATCACATAGGGCTTCACAAGTGACATCCCCAACTTGAATGGGAATGCAAAATGAGCCGGGATCTCTTAACTTAGGTGGCATCTTTTCCTTCATGATCTTGATAAGCTCCGAAGATTTAGATGTCATCCTAACTTCACCAACATCCTCCAGCTTCCTCTTCCTTGATAAGATTTCTTTTAAGAACTTCCCATAGGCGGGCATACCTAGAATGGCATCAAGGAAGGGAATGTTAATATGTAGCTTATTCATCAAGTCAAGAAACTTACCAAAGTGCTTGTCTAGATGTGCTCTGGCTCTGGACTGGGGGAATGGAAGTGGTGGTTTATATGCAGGAGGTGGTACATAAGTTTCTGTCGTTCCTCCTGCTTTCTGTTGCGCCGCCTCGGTTGGCATCTCGGTCGAGGTGTTCTTCGACTGGGTCTGGACCGAGGTGGTCTGCATCGAGCGAGGTACTGGATCTGCAGTTTTGAGTCCACTCCTCGTCGTTATGGCCATGCACTGGCCCTTAGGGTTAGTTTCCGTCTTTGCTGGAAGCTTCCCTGGATCTCTTGGCGCTTCATTCGCCCTATTAGCAAGTTGTTGTTCGAAGGACTTTTGGGCCCTCGAAAATGAAGTCATAGAATTCTCCATAGCACTAAGCTTGATCAAGATTGCCTCCAGGACTGCGTCCTTCTTTTCCGGCTGAGACGAACTTGATCCTTGCCCTTGGCTCTTCAATGGAGTAGAAGAAGAAGAAGGAGAAGAGAGGAAAGGATTAGAGGAATCATTAGAGTTGGAGTTTGAATGGTTGTTACCGTGGTTTTGGTTATTCGCCCTCCAGTTGTTGCTATTGGATCCTCTATTGTTGTTGTTGTAGTTGTTTCGGGGTCCGTTGTTGTTGTTACGGTACCCGTTATTGTTGTTGTTGTTCCTTTGCCCTTGCTCTTCCTTCTTAGTTTGAGCCATCAAGAGCTCCTTCAATTGCTTCACGTCGTTCTTCAAGGACGTGAGTTGATTGTTGTTGGGTTGAGTCTCTTGAAAGTTGACTCTTTTAACTCCACCTTCAGCTCCTTGGTGGGTGTACTTCTCCATGTGTAAGGCTTGCTTCTCAATGAAGTCCCAAGCTTCGTCAACCGCCATGTCTATGAATGTACCGGCGGAGAGTAGTTGGAGATTGAACTGGGTGCTTCCGTCCAACCCTTTGAAGTAGATCTCCAACAACTCGATCTTTGGAATCCCATGATGTGGGCAATCCAAAAGGATATCCTTGAACCGCTCCCAAGATTTGGACAAGCTCTCCTTGTCTTTCATGATGAAAGCGTTGATCTTCCCTCTCATTTCAGCGGTCTTTGAGGGTGGAAAGAATTTGGTCAAGAATTCCGTAGTCATCTCCTCCCATGTGCTAATTTTTCCTGGGGGAAGAGATTGATACCAAGTAAGAGCTCTATCTTTTAAAGAAAAGTAAAAAGGTCTTAGCTTGTAGTTGTTGTTCTCAATTCTGGAAGGTCGCAAGGTTTCCATCAAGATCTCGTAGTTTTGAAGATGTTGATGCGACGACTCCTTCTCTAGCCCTCCGAATTGGCACTGGCGAATCATGGCTAGAACTTGCGGTTGAAGTTCGTAGTCATGATCTGCTGGATCTCCTAGGTTCACTCCTGGACGCCTCAGTTGTTGGTTAGGGTCCATCCTTTGACCTAGGGTTTGTGGAATTCCTGCAAGAAGAACATCTCGGACTGGCATCCGAGGTGGAAGTACATCGGCCGGGGCGTCGGGTACTGGAATCTGCCTCGGTCGAGGATCAACTACTGGATCCTGCATCGGTCGAAGTAGAATCTGGTTCCGAATGGCAGCAATCTCAGCTTCGATTGCTGCAGTCCTGGTGCGATTCTCCTCTTTCTCTTGCATGAGTTCTTCCTTGCTGAGGCGCAGCAGCTCCTGCGTCTCTCTCAATTGGGCCGCAAGATCGCGATCGTCTTGTTGGGCCATCTTCGCTTCTCTCAAGCGTCCCTTGTATGTCTTTTCTGGTTCGGGATCGTAAGGAACGATTTCCTTCCCAGCGCGGGTTCTTCGCATATACCTAAGAAAGAACCTGCAAAAGTCACTCAAGTAGAGTGGTTAGACAAAACGGGGCAAATGCCCCAAGAGCAAACCGTACCGGCTCGGTCTAGACCAAGTCCCCGGCAACGGCGCCAAAACCTTGTTCGCTCCAAACGGTGTGTGCAAGCTTTAAATTTATAACCCTAGACTTAAGCTTAAAACAAGGATGCGAACCCGCAGTGTACGGGTCAATCGTAGTAAAAGCAAGAAAATTCCAGGGGTCGATCACAGGGACTCGATGAAACAAAGTCAATACGGTATGCTATGTCAATTCTAACCACGAGAGCAATTAACACAATCAAAGATGAATAAGAAGTCAATAAAGCAAATATGCAATTCTAGGGATTAAAGCATCTAGTTGTGGTTCCAACTCAAGATCTATAGATAAGCGGACAAAGCTGAGATTTTTGCGTGGGGAAGGCGTTTCTAAAGTGGAGTAGATCACCGGGTAAGTCTCACTACACACTAATCCTAAACCGTAACTCCTATTACCGGGTAAGTCTCAAGGAATCAAGATAAAGAACTATAACCTCAAACTAACACACCATCTAAGGGAATAGAATCAACCTTTACCGGGTAAGTCTCAGGCTAACTCACGAAGATGGGATGGAAGCACACTCAAACCCCAATAAAGGATAAACCTTTATTACCTACACTTATGATCGTTGATACACAAACTAAGGAATTACCGGGTAAGTCTCATCCTAAGCTTGCTTTGAACTAGGAAGGTGTAATAAGAATAGGATTTGGCAAACTCTAACACTTAACTCTCAGTTTAGGTCGAATAAGTCACCTCGGTCAGAAGAATTCCACCCCGGCCGAGATGTTCATCAACCAAACGAGATGCTTAGGGTTAAGGTTAAAGACTCGAACTTTCAGGATCCTACTGGAATCTAAGATTATTCTATCATTGTTTTTCCCACAACCTTCAGCCAATCACCCTAGAATCACACAAGGAAATTAGCCACTCATCATCATAATGAAAGTATTAAATATAAGGGAAGAAGGTGAATATTTGAACAAAGAAGAATTTAATGAAAAGACTTCAATAACTGAATCAAATATCACAACAAAGCGTTCCTTGGACAATAATCCAACAAGACAAGACAACAATTGAGGGAATTGAAGACAATCTTACAAAACCCTTCAATAAAGCTATAAAAGCTATGAACTTCAATCTTCCTTCAACCTTCAAAAAGGTTCTTCAACTCTCTCCCAAATTGGAGTATGCTGCTTCTTGCGCTGATAGCGGATGATCGGTGTATGCGGGATGTTAGAATTGTGGGAAATCCGACCCTTTTTATAGGAAAATAAATCCTCCAAAGATAATAAATCTTAGAAAGATATTTTCCCATAAATATAGGTAAAATATATGATTCTGCATATCTCCTTCCTTCCAGGAGCCAAGCCCAAAAATATAAGATCACTTTCCAAATTTAAAAGATCTCTTCCAAGAATAAAATATTCTCGCCGCGTCCTAGGTTTTCGCCTCGGTCGAGTCGGCCTCTCTGGATCACCTCGGTCGAGGTGAATCTCTGGTCAACCGAGGTGAGTCACAACTGAATGTGAAATCTCTCAAAACTGGCCCAAAGTAAATCTTTAATTCATGGCTATGCTTCCTGGATGTAGCTCCAAATGACTCATGACTCCTTTTTGCTCCTTTTTGATGCAAAACGTACCATATTACCTGCAATTATAACGAAACTAGGTGTAGACCTCGATTCTCGCAAAGGTAGATGAAATGGTAGCAAAATCACATAATGTACATACAAACATGCAGATTATGAAAGATAAAACGTCCAAACAAACCCCAAAATATAGACTATAATTCATGCTATCAGGTGGCTGTGTAGGCCGGCCATTTACTCCCATTTAGTGCCAATTGTAGTATAAATAGGTCCATGGCTGATTGCTAGAATCATCCACCAATTTCCCATTATTCTCTCTGTTTCCTCACTTCCCTTGTGTAATGTGTTTCTAATCTCCTTACTACATTGGGTTGGTTTTGAAGCTGCATTACTGCTTTGGTTGTAAGTCTTTGTTAATATAAATATTATTCAGTCATATGTTTTATATTCCTTGTGCTTTAACTATCAATTGCATGTTTCTTACCACTTAGCTTGATCACCTTAGTGTCTAATTGCATGCAAAGAACTAAGATTAATTGATTCCGGGTTCGGGTCTTTAATCTAGTAGAAAACCTTTAGGTGAAAGCTGGTTGTGATTACTTAAAGGAAAAGGAATATAAATATAAAGAAAAGTCTAATGGTTTTATTCTTCTCTTTATATCTCTTTGTCTTTGTTTGAAAGCTAACTTGTGACTTGTTCTTGTAGGTTTACGGAACATTAACTTGTTAAGTTGTGTTGATGCCGGTTGGCTCCACACATATATATGATCAAGACGAGAACTTTGCAGAATTATTTATAAAAAGAACCAACCAAAGTAGCATTACATGCTAAGAATCAACCTAGTGTAGTCATTTTCTCATCGATTCATTCACATTTTTACTTGTTTCTTATGCTTTTGTCTTGCTACATTTCAATCCAAACCCCCCTATGTGGTTACGATATCAATAATTGAATCTAATCGAAACATCAACTTAATTCTCTTGGGTTTGACCCTTGCTTACCCTATACATAAACTTGTTAGTGTCACGTTAGGACTTCTACTTTGACCTAAGCTAAAATACAACGACCTAGGATTTTAGCGCTTGTCAACAATTGTTCTAGATTTGTGTAATATTGATGTTAAGATTGAGGAAAAGGATGTTGTGTTGATTTTGTTGGTATCTTAGTCATCATCATATGAAAACTTTCTTCAATCATTTGTTGTTGGAAAAGATACTATTACTCTAGAAGACATCAACTATGCCTTTTATACAAGAGAATTATGTTGTAAGGTGAATGAAAGTGGTGTAGGTGAAAAGAGTCGGGCATCGGGCCTGTATACAAGAGGAGGCAAGTAGGGACAACAATGGATCAAGTGGTGGGAGGATGACCCAATCCGCCACCCGACCAGCCAACAAATTTCATCCACCCCACCCGACCCGCCACCCGTCTAACATACCACCCGCATATGATCCACCCGCATCCAATGGATGAAGCGGGTGGATCGGGTGAGATTTCGGGTGTTCTGCGCATTTCCTTTAAATTGATATTAAACTCGGATCCGAACACGGAAAATCAATAATAATAAAAATAAATTCAACCCAAAAACGTTTTATCCATAAAAACATGATAAATTTGAAGTTGACACAAATCATCCAAGTTCTTGAAAAAAGAGACGGCCTTCGGTTTTGAAAAGGGAACGCACAATAGTCTTGAAAGTCTAAGCGATGCATGTCACGTGCGAATGGAAACTGGAGCCAACCGCCCTTGTGAGTTTTTATGTTGAAGACACAAACCTTGCAATTTAAAGCCGATCACCGGCGGATGTAGTTTGAAAAGACTGAGAAGAGACCCGGCGAAGTGGCGAGTCTGGTGCGAAGTAGTCGACTCTCAAGCAAGCAGACCTTGCGAGTTAGGTTTGGGGATCTGACTTTTTTAGGGATCCGACTTTTTTTTAGGTTTTTGTTAAAATTAAAAATCTATCCAATTATTAAAAACTTATAACGGGTGTAAGCAGATGAAACGGGCTGGGTGGGTGGATGGATGATGGATCAGGTGACGGATGGATGAAAGGTTCATCCGAATCCACCCGATCCATCACCCGCTTCATCCGCCATCCGCTTACACCTGCTTCATGTCGGGTTTTCACCCATTTATTTTGGATCGGGTGATCGGTTGTCCATCGGGTTCGGATGAAATTGCCATCCCTAGAGAAAAGAGACATGGAAAGTCAAGGAAGAAGGACAAGAAATCGTTTTCTTCAAAAGGTCCTAAGCCTAGTGACGTCTACAACTATTGTAAGGAGAAAAGACATTGATAGAATGAATGTCCTAAGAAGAAGAAGCCGCATGATTATGGTTCTACAACTATTGCAAAACATGATTTTAAATCAAATGAGGATATAACATTGGTTGCTGGTGGACACACTTGGTAGATGTGTGAGTTCTTGATTCCGGAGCTTCCTATCACATATATCCTAATAGAGAGTGGTTCAAAACTTATAAGCAAGTAGAGTGTGTCATTATTTTCATGGCCAACAATTTTGTCTACAAGGCGGTTGACATTAACTCGATTAAAATCAGGACACATGAAGGTAGATTATGTACATTGAACGATGTCAGACATGTTTCACTTATTACTAAGAATTTGATATCTTTGTGTATGTTGGATAGTAAGGGGTTTTGTTTCAAAGGTTAAGGTGACATTTTGAATGCTTGTAAGGATTATGATGTCATTCTAAAAGGTGTCAAAAGGGACACTTCATATTTCCTACAAAGTTCTACTATTTCTGGGTATGTTGTTGTTGTTGCATCTCTTGAGGTTCACAAGGATGATATGACTAAGTTATGACATATGAGACTTGGTCATACAAAAAGGGATGCAAATTCTGACAAAGGAAGATCTTGTTGGTGGTCACAAGATAACGAACCTTGACTTTTGGAGCATTGCGTCCTTGGGAAGCTACACCACAACAAGTTTCCAAAGGGTATTCATAGGATAATTACATCCATTAATTCGGATTCTTGGGTCCAGCTAGCATTGAGTCTATAGGAGGCCAGAGGTATTTTTTTTTTTTTACCGTTGTTGATGATTTTTAAAGAATGGCTTGGTTGTTTGTCATGAAACACAAATGAGAAGCTTTTAAGGAGTGAAAAATGCTAGTATAGACAATTAAACATGGAAGAAGATCAAAATGATGCGAACTAATAATGGTGTAGAGTTTTGTTCGTTTGAGTTTGATAAATGCTGCAAGGATGTTGGAAATGCTCGTCATCATACAACCAGCCATTAATGAAGGTTTATCCTCAACGCTATCTAGCGCCAAAAAAATAAAAAATGACACTTAGAAGGATCAAAATATGTTACAAATCGTCGATACATGATAACGCCCACCTATTATAAACAAAATATCAAAAAAAACAAAATGCTCAAAATTTCATTACATGCTATAGACAAACCTAAGCCCGCCTAATTTATTTAGGAGACGACTAAACTCTTATGTTCTTCCCTATCGCTTTCCATTACAATCGAAACAAACCCTTTTAAAAATAAAAAACCCTAGGATAACCTTCCGCTGGAAATCAAACTCCACCAGTGGCCAGTTGGCGGCGACTTACAAGGAATACACCTCTTCTGGACCACTTCACTCATGGCTTGAACACTTTCCCTTAACTAGAAAACCCTATACCTATTCGCTTTTGGCTCTTCGTTTCCGGATTTTGGCTTGTCACTTTTGGTGTCGCTTCACACTATCTCTTCTGGATCTCGCTTCAAGCTATCACTTCCGGATCTTGGGTTTGAACATTGCTTCAATCTATATCTTCTGGATCTTTGATTTTCTCTTAATATTTCTCCCTTTCTCTTATTCTTTTTCTAGGTCTGGAAGTCGGTAAGTAGATTCAAGCTGAACTGTTGATGTTGTTTTGATTAGACGATAAACTAATGTTTAACTTCTTCTTGCAGGTTATGCAAGACCCAAATGTTTGCCGTAGAGTCTTTCAATGTTTGTCTTATGTGTCCACTATTTCTGGGTTATCTCCCTCTCGGTGAATTTGTAATAAGTTAATAGGGTTTTTTTGTGAATTTGAGGTTTGATGTTCATTTTTGTTTTTTTGTCATGTGATATTGGCTTTGATTTCAATATAATTACACGTTGACTTATGGCTAATTTATTCAATTGTTGGCAGTTATGATAAGATATTATTGATAGTTTCTTTGTCGCTATAGAGATTCCATGAACCGGTAATTGGAGAGATATGCGTAGTGTCTATTCTCTAGTTTCTACCTTATCTATTGCAACTAGTGTGACTTAACTTTCTTCTAGATAAAAGAAATTGACGGGAAGGACAATCCCTCAAATGGAACCTGATTATATATCTCCTAACTTTCACACTTTAATAATAATATTGTCAGTTTGAATGAAAGGAAGTTGGTACTATGGATATATAAGTTCATTTTTCATTTTATCTAATTGAGTTTTCATTTTATTCATCGGTCATTTCCAGGCTAGCATTGGCATTGCTGAGCTTATAGCTCTTGAGATTTCAATAAAGATATTCATGCAATGCTAACTTAGTTTTTACATTACATCATCAAGATTTTGTAGTTATAGTTGTGTAGTAAAATCATCTTTCATTTTTTTAGACTAATAATCTCCTTGAAGAGACAAGGAAGAGATATGGCTTGTGGACTGAAAGGAAAAACTATTGTGAAAATCAACTAAGATTGATGCACAAGTTCTCGTATTTTATTCCGATCTCTCTTTTTTTTACCTAATTTATGCATTCTGTTTGCAATTAGTCTCTCGTTCAGCTTTTTTGGATTTTTTTTCTTCTCAATTTGGTGTTGTATAAGTCTACTATCTTCTCAATTTCATGTTGTGTTTCGTATTTGATGACATGATTTATAACACTAGTTTAGGCATTCATTTAGATAGTTTTTCCCCTTATTCATGCACGGTTTAGCCTTAGTTCGTGACGTTTATGTTTAATCAAGTCATATTGCTAGAAAAGAAGTCTACACAAACTTTTGTCGGTTTTGTAGGTATTTTGAGGATCTTTTGGACATTATTGATTACATCCAAGGATCAAGCCTCGTGGCGGTTCGAATTTGAGGTTCCGAAGGAAGCAAGCTTAGAAGAAAGAAGAACACAAGTGATAGCATGAATTATAGTCTATATTTTGGGACCTGTTTAGACGTTTTATCTTCAATAATCTGCATGTTTGGATGTATATTATGTGATTATATTGTCGTTTCATCTACCTTTGCGGGAATTGAGGTCTACACCGAGTTTCGTTGTAATCGTAGGTAAAATGGCACATTTTGGACTAAAATGGAGCTAAAGGAGCTAAGGAATCATCGGAGCAACATTCTGGAGCCTAAGGAAGAATCCAAGAAGCAAGGAATTAACAAAGAGATTTACTTTGGACTAGATTTGAGAGATTTCACCTTCAGTTGAGGTTCACCTCGGTCAGCTACAGTACCATCTCGACCGAGGTGATTTTGAGAAGCGTCGCGACCGAGGCGAATACTCTGACGCGGCGAGATCATTTATTCTTGGCTGAGATCTTTTATTTTTGGAAGGAGAGATCTTATATTTTTGGGCTGGATTTCTGGAAGGAAGATCATATATTTTAGGGGTCTATTTATGAGATATGAATATATTTTATTAGAAAAATATCTTTTCAAGATATTTTATCTTTGGAGGATAATTTTCCTATATAAACAGCTGGATTTCCCACAAATTCGAAAAACCTGCTACCATCATAACAGCCGGGGGATTGAAGAAGCTGCAGTTAGGAGGAATTTTTGGAAGGTTGAAGGAAGATTGAAGGAAGGAAGTTGATAACTTTTATAGCTTTTGTGAAGAGTTTTGTAAGATTCTCTTAGATTCTCTTCTTTGTTGATTGTCTTGTTGGATTTGTGATCCAAGGAACGCTTATTTGTTTGATAATTGATTCAGTTATTGAAGCCTTTTTATTAAGGTTTTTGTGTTTAATTATTCACTTTCTTCCCTTATATTTGATTATTGCTTTCATGATGATGAGTGGCTAATTTCCTTGTGCGATTCTAGGGTGATTGGCTGAAGGTTGTGGGAAAAACAATGATAGAATAATCTTAAATTCCAGTAGGACCCTAAAAGCTCGAGTCTTTATCCTTAACCTTAGAACATCTCGTTCAGTCGATGAACATCTCGGCCGGGGTGGAATTCGTCTGACCGAGGTGACCTTTCTGATCCAAAACTGAGAGTTAAGTGTTAGAGTTTGCCAAATCCTATTCTTATTACACTTTTCTTGGTTCAATGCAAGCCTAGGATGAGACTTACCCGATAATTCCTTTGTTTGTTTACCCAAGATCATAAGTGTAGGTAATAAAGGTTTATCCTTTATTGGGGTTTGAGTGTGCCTTCATCCCATCTTTGTGAGTTAGCCTGAGACTTACCCGGTAAAGGTTGATTCTATTCCCTTAGTTGGAGTGCTAGTTTGAGATTATAGTTTCTTTCCTTAGTACCTTGAGACTTACCCGGTAATAGGTTCTTAGGTTTGGAGTTTGTGAGTAGTGAGACTTACCCGGTGATCTATTCCACTTTAGAAACACCTTTCCTTTGCAAAAACCTCAGCTTTGTCCGCTTATCTTGAGATCTTGAGTTGGAACCACAACTAGATGCTTTAATCCCTAGAATTGCATATTCCTTTAATTGACTTTTTTATCATCTTTGATTGCTTTAATTGCTTTTGTGGTTAGTTGCAATATTGACTACCTATATTGTTTTTGTTTCACCTAAGTCCCTGAGATCGACACCCCGGAATTCTTGCTTTTACTACGATTGACCCGTACACTGCGGGTTCGCATCCTTGTTTTAGGCATACATCTAGGGTTATAAATTTAAAGCTTGCACACACCGTTTGGAGCGAACAAGCTTTTGGCGCCGTTGCCGGGGACTTGGTCTAGACCAAGCCGGTTGCGGTGGTCTTTCGGGACACTTGCCCCTGTTTCTACCAACCACTCTACCAGGGCCGGCCCAGGTGCAGGGCGGCATAGGCGGTAGCCCAGGGCACCATCTTCAGAAGGGCACAATGTAACATTTATACCACAAAATTTCAAAGGGAGAAAAAAGCCCAATAATATAATGGACAAAAACTAAATAATGGGCCCATTAACAAATAATCAGCCCAACTAATATAAAACTAAATTAAAGTGGTCATAAATATAAAAGTTAGCTACTGAGCAATGTTATCTGTAATCCGTACCCTCTCATTATTATAATTTATATCATAAACTTATTAAAAAAAATTAAAATTTAGGATTAATTAAAAATTAAAATGATTGACCATACTTAAGTTTGATTTAAATGGTTAACTATATATTAGACCTATTAAAATAGAAAGGTTGACTAATTATATAGCCAAATTTATAAAAAATTTCACAATTATTAAACAATATTATGAATTTGTTTATTAAAAAATGAAAAAACTTTGTTGTTATTGGACATAAATTTTAAGATTTTCTCGTGTTTTAGTGTTTGCAAAAAAAAATTTACCATTAAATTAATGGTCTTGAATGTTTTTCGCCCAAGGCCTCTCGGATGATAGGACCGGCCCTGCACTCTACTTGAGTGACTTTCGCAGGTTCTTTCTTGTAGGTTTATGCGAAGAACTCGCGCTGGGAAGGAAATCGTTCCTTACGATCCCGAACCAAAAAAGACATACAAAAGACGCTTGAAAGAAGCTAAGATGGCCAATCAAGAAAATCACGATCTTGTGGCCGAATTGAAGGAGGCATTGGAACAACTACGCCTCAGCAAAGAAGAATTGCGACTGGAAAAGGAGGAAACTCGCGCAAGGTACGGAAGCAATCGAAGCAGATATGGCGACTTTATGGGATCAATATCTACCTCGACCAGCTCCAGCTCCTCGACCGAGGCAGGACCCAGCTCCAACTACCCCGGCCGAGATACTTCCACCTTGGCTGCCAGTCGGAGATGCTCTTTTTGCAGGAATTCCACAGACCCTAGGGCAGAGGATGGACCCCAACCAGCAACTGAGGCATCCAGGAGTCAACCTAGGTGATCCAGCGGACCATGATTATGAGCTTCGACCGCATGTTCTTTCCATGATTCGCCAATGCCAGTTTGGAGGGTTAGAGAGGGAGTCTCCGCATCAACATCTACAAAACTATGAGATCTTGATGGAGACCTTGAGACCTTCAAGGCTGGAAAACAACAATTACAAGCTAAGACCTTTCTACTTCTCTTTGAAAGATAGGGCGCTTACTTGGTATCAATCTCTCCCTCCAAGAAAAATCAACACTTGGGAGGAGATGACGACGGAGTTCTTGACTAAATTCTTTCCCCCCTCTAATACCGCTGAAATGAGAGGGAAGATCAATGCGTTCATCATGAAGGACAAGGAGAGTTTGTCCAAGTCATGGGAGAGATTTAAAGACATTCTTTTGGATTGCCCACATCATGGGATTCCAAAGATAGAGTTGTTGGAGATATACTTCAAGGGACTAGACGGAAACACCCAGTTCAACCTCCAACTACTATCCACCGGCACATTCATGGACATGCCAATTGACGAAGCTTGGGAGTTCATAGAGAAACAAGCTTTGCACATGGAGAAATACTCCCACCAAGGAGCTGAAGGTGGAGTTAAAAGAGTTAACTTTCAAGAAGCTCCACCAAACAATGATCAACTCACCTCTTTGAAGAATGATGTAAAGCAATTGAAAGACCTTTTGATAGCTCAAACCAAGAAAGAGGAGGAAGGATATCAAAATTCAAGGAACAACGGTTACCGGAACAACAACGGTTCCCGGAACAACAACTACAACAACAATAGAGGATCCAACAACAACAATTGGAGGACAAACAATCAAAATTCGGGTAACCCTTACTCTAACTCCAATTCGAATGACTCCTCTAATCCTTTCCTCTCTTCTTCTTCTTCTTCTTCTTCTTCTTCTTCTTCTTCTACTCCATTGAAGAGCCAGGAGCAAGGATCAAGTTCGTCCCAGCCGAAAAAGAAAGATGCGGTGCTGGAGGCCATCTTGATCAAGCTCAACTCTATGGAGACATCCATGACTTCATTTTCGAAGGAACAAAAAGCCTTAGAGCAACAATTCTTTAACAAGGCGAATGAAGCGCCAAGAGATCCAGGGAAGCTTCCAGCAAGGACGGAAAGTAACCCTAAAGGACAGATCATGGCAATAACGATGAGAAGTGGACTGAAAACTGCAGATCCAGTGCCTCGGTCGATGCCAGTACAGACGAAGACCACCTCGGTCCAGGCACAGTCGAAGAACACTTCGGCCGAGGTGCCAACCGAGGTTGAGCCACAAAGAGCGTCGGACAAAACTGAAGCTTATGTCCCACCTCCTCCATATAAACCACCACTTTAATTCCCCCAGTCAAGGGCCAGAGCACATCTAGACAAGCATTTTGGTAAGTTCCTTGACTTGATGAATAAACTACATATTAACATCCCTTTCCTTGATGCTATTCTAGGGATGCCTGCATACGGGAAGTTCTTAAAAGAGATTCTGTCAAGGAAGAGGAAATTGGAAGATTTTGGTGAAGTAAGGATGACATCTAAATCCTCGGAGCTTATTCAAATCATGAAGGAGAAGATGCCACCTAAATTACGGGATTCCGGCTCATTTTGCATTCCCATTCAAGTTGGGGATGTCACTTGTGAAGCATTATGTGATCTAGGAGCCAGCGTGAGCATCATCCCGCTGGAGCTATGTGTTAGGATCGGACTTAGAGAGCCCAAGCCGGTGAAGATACGGTTATACATGGCGGACCGTTCCATTACCCATCCCGTGGTCATTTTGGAAGACGTTCCGGTTAAGTTAGGTAACTTCTATTTACCTATAGACTTTGTTGTGCTTGATATTCCCACAAATTACCTTGTTCCTATCATTCTTGGGAGACCATTTCTAGCAACTTTGGGTTGCAATGTGGATTGTAAGAACGCCAAGTTAAAATTCAACATTGGCGGAGATGAAGTGTTGTTTGCATTGCTTGCGGAAATGAAGGGAGAGCAGCTAGGAGATGATATCTTCAACATCTATGATGAAGAAGAATCAAGAGAATTGGTGAGCTCTATCCTTATTAAAGATCCACTTGAAAAAGTTATTAGCTTTAGCTTAATGGAGGAAGGTTTAGATGCTTCTTGTGATGCAGATATACGGAGCTTAAAGGCGCTGGAAGAAGATCCAGGAGCTAAATTTGAAAAATTAATCCAGGAGAACAAAATCTCCAGTTTCGGTCCCAGTTGCAGTACCTCGACCGAGGCACCTTTTGGACCAAGCGAGGTGTTCTTGACTGAAGAACATCTCGGTCACCCTCTTTGGACCTCGACCGAGGTCAAAAGCGAGATGATGTCAACTGAGACTTCTGAAAGTCCAGTTCTTCAATCTACTCCACTGGAAGGAGGAAGCAAAGATCCACCTCAGAAAGCACCCCCAGTTGTGGAGCTTAAACAACTCCCAAATCACTTGAGGTATTCTTTTCTTGGACCGGATTCTACTTATCCCATCATCGTTAGTGCTTCCCTCTCTGTTCGCTCCAAACGGTGTGTGCAAGCTTTAAATTTATAACCCTAGACTTAAGCTTAAAACAAGGATGCGAACCCGAAGTGTACGGGTCAATCGTAGTAAAAGCAAGAAAATTCCAGGGGTCGATCACAGGGACTCGGTGAAACAAAGTCAATACGGTGTGCTTATGTTAATACTAACCACAAGAGCAATTAACACAATCAAAGATGAATAAGAAGTCAATAAAGCAAACATGCAATTCTAGGGATTTAAGCATCTAGTTGTGGTTCCAACTCAAGATCTATAGATAAGCGGACAAAGCTGAGATTTTTGCGTGGGGAAGGTGTTACTAAAGTGGAGTAGATCACCGGGTAAGTCTCACTACACACTAATCCTAAACCGTAACTCCTATTACCGGGTAAGTCTCAAGGAATCAAGATAAAGAACTATAACCTCAAACTAACACACCATCTAAGGGAATAGAATCAACCTTTACCGGGTAAGTCTCAGGCTAACTCACAAAGATGGGATGGAAGCACACTCAAACCCCAATAAAGGATAAACCTTTATTACCTACACTTATGATCGTTAATACACAAACTAAGGAATTACCGGGTAAGTCTCATCCTAGGCTTGCATTGAACCAGGAAGGTGTAATAAGAATAGGATTTGGCAAACTCTAACGCTTAACTCTCAGTTATGGATCAGATAAGTCACCTCGGTCAGCCAGTTTCCACCCCGGCCGAGGTGTTCATCGACTGAACGAGATGCTTAGGGTTAAGGTTAAAGACTCGAACTTTCAGGATCCTACTGGAATCTAAGATTATTCTATCATTGTTTTTCCCACAACCTTCAGCTAATCACCCTAGAATCGCACAAGGAATTTAGCCACTCATCATCATAATGAAAGTATTAAAATATATGGGAAGAAGGTGAATATTTGAACAAAGAAGGATTTAATGAAAAGACTTCAATAACTGAATCAAATATCACAACAAAGCGTTCCTTGGATAATAATCCAAAAAGACAAGACAACAATTGAGGGAATTGAAGACAATCTTACAAAACCCTTCAATAAAGCTATGAAAGCTATGGACTTCAATCTTCCTTCAACCTTCAAAAAGGTTCTTCAACTCTCCCAACTTGGAGTAGGCTGCTGCTGCGTACTATAAACCCTGATCGACGGTATAGCGTGATGATCGAATTGTGGAAATCCAACCCTTTTTATAGGAAAATAACCCTCCAAAGATAATAAATCTTAGAAAGATATTTTCCCATAAATATAGGTAAAATATATGATTCTGCATATCTCCTTCCTTCCAGGAGCCAAGCCCAAAAATATAAGATCACTTTCCAAGTTTAAAAGATCTCCTCCAAGAATAAAATATTCTCGCCGCGTCCTAGGTGTTCGCCTCGGTCGAGTCGGCGTCTCTGGATCACCTCGGTCGAGGTAAATATGTGGTCAACCGAGGTGACTCACAACTGAATGTGAAATCTCTCAAAACTGGTCCAAAGTGAATCTTTAATCCATGGCTATGCTTCCTGGATGTAGCTCCAAATGACTAATGACTCCTTTTGCTCCTTTTTGATGCAAAACGTACCATATTACCTGCAATTACAACGAAACTAGGTGTAGACCTCGATTCTCGCAAAGGTAGATGAAATGGTAATAGAATCACATATTATACATACAAACATGCAGATTATTGAAGATAAAACGTCCAAACAAACCCCAAAATATAGGCTATAATTCATGCTATCAAAATACCCCATACTTAGCCCTTGCTTGTCCCCAAGCAAGTTCCTCATATAGAAGACAAGATAGAATGGATTATAAGTCAATAAAATCAATGAGAAAGTCTTTCTAAAACATTTTATGGTGTGCAACTATCATAGATCACTCTAAGAGAATACTTCCTGGAATTTAGAAACTCAATATGCTCAAAACATTTTATAAATATAGGAAAGTTGTTCATCTTTGCATAAAATCATAGAATGCATAATAAATCATTAATTATCAAAATTAATCATGTATAATCCAGTTTAAACCGCTAAGTCAATCAACAAGCTCAAGGTCTCAAGGGCTTCCCAAAAGAAAAGGTCAAGAAACGTGTAGGGTAGGGATGTATGTAGGGTAATGTGGTGCTAGAATCCGGAAAAAGGATGAACTTCACTTTCACTTTGACTTTCAACATCTTCCACCAATAAGCTTTGCTTATCTCACACTTTTTCTTTTTTACTTTACTTTTTGGGATGCATGGACAGAGGTGCACAATAACCGAAGCCTAGGAAATCTGCAATCATCAATTTCTCGAGATGCATCAAACCCTTGATGCACATACCATGACCCGTTAGGAATATCGCTCAATCTGACTTTGGCAAGACACAAACACCCGGCTATGTGAATGGTGCCGAGTTACTCATCTTCATGATTGACTTCCCCAAACCTATAATTGCTTTCTAACACTTCCACTTCTAGCCCACTTCTCAACTTTAACTTGCTTTCACCACTTTGCTTGCTTCCAAATTCCCGGATAGGTAAAGGGAGGCAAAATGTATATGAGGGGCTAAGCATGATCAAGAAGAAGAAGAGAGAAGAGAATGAATTGCCTTGGTCTTTCCAAGAAGAACGTGAGAGAACTTAACCTGCGGTGCCAACCTTCAAATTTAATATAATTTGGATAAAAAACAAAGTTTTAAACATGCCATTAATTTCAAACAAAGCATTTAGCAACTTAAATATATTATAAAACCTTTCAAACACATAAAGAATTTAAAACCAGTAGGTAAACAAGATCTTCACTGAGATCACATCCAGATAAGTAACACAAAATCGTTTTCGAAAACTCTCAGTTAACCCACCTCGGTCGAGGTGTTCTTGATTCAACCGAGGTGAAACACCTCGTTCGGCCAGAATCTCCCCGATCGAGGTCAAAAAAAAAAAAAAAAAAATTTAAAACCATTTTTCTTTCAGTTTCGACGTTTTTCTCAATCAAATAACCTGTAGGTATGCATGTAATATCAGATAATCATATAAAGGCAATGAAGCATAAATACGAAAATATCCGATAAATATAATACATCAAAGGTGTCAAATACATCACGTAGTCACGTAGTCAAATAACACAAACACCCCATACTTGAGACACACTGTCCCAGTGGGTATAATAAAAGTCTAAACAAGAGAGAACTCACCGGATAAAAGCCGAACTGCATAAAAAATATAATAATAAAATCCTGCAGCTCCTCAGTAGTCTCGATCCGGTGGTGGTGGTGGTATGTAGGGATACTGAGTCGGATCATAAGGATGTCCCATGATATGCTCAAACTGCAGCTGAGCCATCATGTGCTGATGATGCTGCCGCTCCTGCATCTCGCGGATATCCAGCGAAAGTGCAGCATATGAGTCGATAACCTGATCCGTCAGGTCATCAATCCGTCGGTGAGCAGCTCTATCTCTCACTCCCCGCCTCCTGCGTCTAGCAGGTCTGACCGGAGAAGTCTCAGCTGGTGCCGGCTTAGTGTCCTCCTCGTCATCCAGATCTATAATAGGTGGCGCGCTCGTCCCCGCTGTATCTGTCCCTGTGTCCATCGGGACGCCACCTCCTCTCTCATCTACTGTGTCCTCATCGTCGTCCTCATCCTCAGCCTCCTCCTCCTCCTCAGCTGCAGCGGGGGCAGCTGCTCCCTCTCTGTAATCCTCCATAAGTGGACCCCAAGCGGTCTGCCAAAAATGTGGATCGAAGACAGAGAACTGTGCAGACCATCTGATGCCCTGAGGTGCAGTCAGCTCCCATGGCATAGCGACGTAAAGTGTAGTCAAACCACGGGGAACTAGGATCCTCCGTGTGATCATCTCCTGAAGTCCGAGCGGCTTGGCAGCCGCCACCATAGTACACCTACTCAGATCCATATCCTGATACCTAGCGATATGGGTCACTATCCCTCCGCAGCATATATCTCCCTTCCCCTTGGCCTTGATCCTGTGCAGATCCTCTGCCAGCATCAATCCAAAGTCAGGGTATCCACCTATGACCATGCAGTACAAAGCAAAGAGCTCCCCCTGTCGGACCTTCTAGGGCGTCTCAGTACGCGCCAGAAGCGTCTCGCTGAAGATCCTGTGTACCAGTCGAAAGGCTAGATGAAAAATAAGCTTCGCCCTGGAATCACCAGGGCGCCACCTATCTGCATGCTCTGTAATGTGGGCGATCTGACCCCAGAACTCTCTAGCTACAGCTCGGGTCGGGAAGTCTACAGCAGTGGGGGCAGGGAAGCCAAAAATGTCTCTCCAATGGTCTAGAGGTACTAGGTAGTTCCGGTTCATCAACCGGTACTTCACAGCCCTCTTTGTGGGGAGGTAAGTGAAGGAGCTGACAAACTCGAGGGTCGGCTCTAGGTAGGCTGGGGCTCGGATCTCAGTAAACTGATCCAGCCCGACGGTGGTGATCATCCTCCTAAGATCTCCATCTACGTGGAGACAGTCGAAGGCAGAAATGTCCAGGAATCTAGGTGCTATCACTGGACGGCTAGCAATGCGCTCGTAATCTACAAGGTGTCTCTCGTGGATCACCGGTATAGAAGGTCTGGATGAGGAAGAAGAAGGGGAAGGAGAGGATCTATCTCTAAGGGCTAACAATCTGTCAGAACTCATCTTCAAACAGCACTGTCAGACTACCTCGGTCGACTGACAAACTCCAAGAATCACCTCGACCGAGGTGCAGGTCGACTGGACCGAGGCGAAGACAGTCGCGATTTCAACTCTCAGAATTTCAGTTCTTTTCCCCCAAAAATCACTACCGATGCTTCCTAAGGGGTACTTAAGTCTTTCCTCAACAGATTCAAGGGCAACCAAAGCCCAAATTGCAGTAAACGAACGAGTTTAGGGTTTCGATCGTTTTTACCTCGTTCCGGCCGAGTTGCTTGAATTTCTTGCAGATCTGTAGTTGCAATCGATTCCTCTATCCTTCAATCTCGGTTTGGAAGCAGAAAACGTCGAAAACGAGCAAGAATCGCGAGTGAGCGAAATGGATCTGTCGCCGCGGTCGAGGTAGGTAAAAAATGTGAAAAGTAATTTTTCCCTTTTTATACTGTTACTGGATCTGCTATCACCTCGGTCGAAATGGTCTCGATTGGACCGAGGTGGTACGGACCGAGGCGGTTCTGCAGAAGCCCTAGTCGCCTCGGTTGCTCAAGAATCAACTCGGTCGAGGTGCTTTGACAGTGACCGAGGTCCTTCTGTCTTCTCAGAATCTCGAACTTCTGTCCTTCCAGTCGTGCTCCTCCTTAGATATTCCCTGTTGTCTGTCCAGAACGCCAAAAACAAAGCAAAGCAAAAACAAAAACTATCTAAGCTAGACTAGAAAACGGGAAAAGAAAGCAATACCTTGGGTTGCCTCCCAAGAAGCGCTTGATTTAAGGTCGCTAGCTGGACCATACGGAATGGGATTACTCAATGCACTTCGAATGTCGTGGAGTGCTCATCATATCCGTAAAAATCTTCCAAGAAGGTTCCAGTTCCTAATTTCACCGGCAAATGGTAAGATCTCCCACGTACAAGCTTGTACGGTTTGATTCTCACCGGAATCCTTCTAGCCTTCCTGCACTTCAATGGGACATAATCTAGCCTTGCTTCCCATCCTTTCCTTGATCGAGAAAACAACTTCTCGAGATTCCTAGTAGCTTCCCCATCTTTAGCATGGGGATGGTACAAGGTCCTTAGCATGCGAGGGACCCCATACTTGAACAAGAGACACTTCATCGCCTTAACAGTGTAGTGCTTGCCAACTCCACTCCTCATGATCCGAGGAGCTTCCTCTTCCAACAATTTCAAGGAAGACTTCATCTTGATCTTGGGAGGTTCTTTCGGAAGAGACCTCCAACTCTTCGGTGCTTCCCTGAAGAAATTTAGAACTTTAGTAGGAAATTCAAACGAAGTAAGAGAAATTACCTTGTAAAGTTCTCCAAAGTTTGAGACAAGTTTCATGTTGGGTTGATAGTCCACACACAAAATCTCTCCCAACTCAGCTGGCCTTTCTTCCACCTTGACCATAGTCTCAGTAATTTGGCCAAGGTTTGCCGCATCTTGCAGTTCTACAAATTCTTCTCCCATCTCGGTCGAGATCTCCTCCACCTCGGCCGAGGTCTCGGCAGTTGGATCGAGATCTTCCACATCCTCCGCTTCCACAAAAGCTTCAGGAGAAACTTCCGGTTCGACCAAAGGAATGCTTGGAACGTGCAACACTTCCTTATGCTCCTCTTTCGGCTTAGCATAGGATAGGGTGCTTTCCTTGAGCTCCTCCACCTTCTTCATCAACTTCTCCAATCTTGATTCGAGAGAGTCTTCAAAAGGTTGCTCATAAATGTTTTTAGGGACATTCTTCTCATCCCATATCGCAAGTTCATGCTGAATGGCCTCTTCTCTTTCCCATTCATTGTTAAACCAATAGAAGGAGTACTTCTCCTCCAAGTATTCATAATGGTCCGCCCTAGCACTTTGTCTTGCTATCCAGGCTGGATCAAATGTAGTCATCGGAAATCCTGAAAACTACAAAACTCATAGAAAGAGTAGTTAGTAGCAACAGGGGCAAATGCCCCGAAAGCAAACCGTAACCGGCTCGGTCTAGACCAAGTCCCCGGCAACGGCGCCAAAAACTTGTTCGCTCCAAACGGTGTGTGCAAGCTTTAAATTTATAACCCTAGACTTAAGCTTAAAACAAGGATGCGAACCCGCAGTGTACGGGTCAATCGTAGTAAAATCAAGAAAATTCCAGGGGTCGATCACAGGGACTCGGTGAAACAAAGTCAATACGGTGTGCTTATGTTAATACTAACCACAAGAGCAATTAACACAATCAAAGATGAATAAGAAGTCAATAAAGCAAACATGCAATTCTAGGGATTTAAGCATCTAGTTGTGGTTCCAACTCAAGATCTATAGATAAGCGGACAAAGCTGAGATTTTTGCGTGGGGAAGGTGTTACTAAAGTGGAGTAGATCACCGGGTAAGTTTCACTACACACTAATCCTAAACCGTAACTCCTATTACCGGGTAAGTCTCAAGGAATCAAGATAAAGAACTATAACCTCAAACTAACACACCATCTAAGGGAATAGAATCAACCTTTACCGGGTAAGTCTCAGGCTAACTCACAAAGATGGGATGGAAGCACACTCAAACCCCAATAAAGGATAAACCTTTATTACCTACACTTATGATCGTTAATACACAAACTAAGGAATTACCGGGTAAGTCTCATCCTAGGCTTGCATTGAACCAGGAAGGTGTAATAAGAATAGGATTTGGCAAACTCTAACGCTTAACTCTCAGTTATGGATCAGATAAGTCACCTCGGTCAGCCAGTTTCCACCCCGGCCGAGGTGTTCATCGACTGAACGAGATGCTTAGGGTTAAGGTTAAAGACTCGAACTTTCAGGATCCTACTGGAATCTAAGATTATTCTATCATTGTTTTTCCCACAACCTTCAGCTAATCACCCTAGAATCGCACAAGGAATTTAGCCACTCATCATCATAATGAAAGTATTAAAATATATGGGAAGAAGGTGAATATTTGAACAAAGAAGGATTTAATGAAAAGACTTCAATAACTGAATCAAATATCACAACAAAGCGTTCCTTGGATAATAATCCAAAAAGACAAGACAACAATTGAGGGAATTGAAGACAATCTTACAAAACCCTTCAATAAAGCTATGAAAGCTATGGACTTCAATCTTCCTTCAACCTTCAAAAAGGTTCTTCAACTCTCCCAACTTGGAGTAGGCTGCTGCTGCGTACTATAAACCCTGATCGACGGTATAGCGTGATGATCGAATTGTGGAAATCCAACCCTTTTTATAGGAAAATAACCCTCCAAAGATAATAAATCTTAGAAAGATATTTTCCCATAAATATAGGTAAAATATATGATTCTGCATATCTCCTTCCTTCCAGGAGCCAAGCCCAAAAATACAAGATCACTTTCCAAGTTTAAAAGATCTCCTCCAAGAATAAAATATTCTCGCCGCGTCCTAGGTGTTCGCCTCGGTCGAGTCGGCGTCTCTGGATCACCTCGGTCGAGGTAAATCTGTGGTCAACCGAGGTGACTCACAACTGAATGTGAAATCTCTCAAAACTGGTCCAAAGTGAATCTTTAATCCATGGCTATGCTTCCTGGATGTAGCTCCAAATGACTAATGACTCCTTTTGCTCCTTTTTGATGCAAAACGTACCATATTACCTGCAATTACAACGAAACTAGGTGTAGACCTCGATTCTCGCAAAGGTAGATGAAATGGTAATAGAATCACATATTATACATACAAACATGCAGATTATTGAAGATAAAACGTCCAAACAAACCCCAAAATATAGACTATAATTCATGCTATCACTCTCCGAATCTGAATTATCTAAACTGATGCATGCCCTCAGGAAGCATCAAAAGGCTTTGGGTTATACTATTGATGATCTTATTGGCATTAAGCCTTCTTTTTGCATGCATAGAATACTAATGGAGGATGATCATAAGACTTTACGGGAACCTCAAAGACGGTTAAATCCGATCATGAAAGAGGTTGTGAAGAAAGAAATTCTTAAGTTGTTGGATGCAGGTATCATATTTCCTATCTCGGACAGCAAGTGGGTGAGCCCAGTGCATGTAGTTCCGAAAAAAGGAGGGATGACCGTTGTGACGAATAAGAACAACGAGTTAATCCCAACTAGGACCGTCACGGGCTGGAGGGTGTGCATCGATTACAGGAAGCTGAACGTGGCCACTCGGAAGGACCATTTTCCACTTCCCTTCATCGATCAAATGCTCGAATGGTTGGCCCAACATTCACATTTTTGCTATTTGGTTGACTATAGTGGCTTCTTCCAGATTCCTATCCATCCGGATGATCAAGAGAAGACCACTTTCACTTGTCCATAGGGGACATTCGCTTATAGGAGGATGCCATTTGGATTATGTAATGCACCCGCTACCTTCCAGCGATGCATGATGGCTATCTTTTCCGAGTATATAGAGGAGATCATGGAGGTATTTATGGATGATTTTTCAGTATATGGTTCCTCTTTTGATGATTGCCTATCTAACCTTTCTCTAGTGTTACAAAGATGTGAAGACACTAATCTTGTTTTGAATTGGGAGAAGTGTCACTTTATGGTTAATGAAGGCATTGTGCTAGGACACCTCGTTTCTAGTAGAGGTATTGAAGTCGATCGAGCTAAGATCGAGACTATTGAGAAACTTCCTCCCCCTTGTTCTGTTAAGGGAGTGCGGAGTTTTCTTGGGCATGCAGGTTTCTATAGGAGATTCATCAAGGACTTCTCGAAGATCTCTAAACCACTAACTAAACTCTTGAATAAAGATGTTGTTTTTGAGTTTTCGCAGGTGTGTCTCAATGCATTCTACAGGATTAAGGAGGCGTTGATCTCCGCTCCCATTATCCAACCTCCAGATTGGACCTTGCCCTTCGAGATCATGTGCGATGCGAGTGATGTGGCGGTAGGGGCAGTACTTGGACAAAAGAAGGATGGTCGGACCACCGCCATTTACTATGCTAGCAAGACACTAGACGAAGCCCAGCGTAACTACGCCACCACCGGAAAGGAGCTATTGGCGGTTGTATATGCTTTTGAGAAATTTCGTTCTTACTTAGTATGGGCGAAGGTTATTGTTTACACCGACCATGCTGCCATTCGTTACTTGCTTGCTAAGAAGGATGCCAAGCCACGTCTTATTCGATGGATTCTCTTGCTTCAAGAGTTTGACCTAGAGATCCGCGATAAGAAGGGATCCGAAAATTCTGTTGCGGATCACCTTAGCCGGCTACCTCCATCCTCACGTGAGAAGGACGAACGACCCATAGATGATTCATTCCCCGATGAACACTTGCACTTGTTGGAACGATTGATAAACTTCCTTATCTCACCCCATGATGGAGGTGAAGTATGGGGTGAGGATACTTTCCAGCATGTTTAGGGATACCGTATGGTCCAGCTAGCGACCTTAAATCAAGCGCTTCTCTGGAGGCAACCCAAGATATTGTTTTTTTTCCCTTTTTTCTAGTATAGCTTTAGATAGTTTGCTTTTGCTTTGCTTTGCTTTGTTTTTGGCGTCCTGGACAAACAACAGGTGACATCTAAGGAAGGAATACAACCCAGGAGCAAGACTGGAAGGACATAAGTTCGAGAATTTGAGAAGACGGAGTTCGACTGAGACACATCTCGGTTGCTGTCACAGAACCTCCACCGAGATGGTTCTTGAGCAACCGAGGTGACTAGGGTCACTGAAGATCCACCTCGGTCCGTACCACCTCGGTCCGTACCACCTCGGTCCAGTCGAGACCATCTCGACCGAGGTGACAGCAGTTCCAGAAAAGGGTATAAAAGGGGGCAGAGATTTCTCTCTCCTCCCTCTCTCACCTTCTCGACCGCGGTGACCCTACTCACCTCGTTCTCTGATTTTCACCCGTTTTCGACGATTCTCGCTTCCAAACTGCAAGGAAAGAGTAGAGGATCGGTTTGCAAGCAACAATCTGCAACAAAAACGCTCCAAATCGGCCAAATCTGGGGTAATTCGAAAAAAACCTAACTCCCTCTTCTTCCACTGTTTTCGATCGATTTGGGCTTTGGTTGCCCCTGCATTGTGCTGAAAAAGGATTAAGTACCCCATAGGAACCATTGGTAGTGATATCGGGGGAAAATAACTGGGTTTCTGAGAGTTTCGATCGAATAACACATCGCCTCGGTCCAGTCGACCTGTGCCTCGGCCGAGGTGTTCTTGAGAGTTGTCAGGGCAACCGAGGTGGTCTGACAGTGAGAGAGAAAGATGAGTTCTGACAGACAGCTGGTTCTGAGAGATAGATCCTCTCCTTCTCCTTCTTCTTCTTCTCGTCTCTCCATACCGGTGATCCATGAGCGTCACTAGGTAGATTATGACCGTATTTCTGCACGTCCAGTGGTTGCACCGCGGTTTCTGGACATTTCTGCTTTTGATTGCCTCCACGTAGATGATGATTTGAGGCGGATGATAGCTATGGTGGGGCTGGAGCAGTTTACTGAGATTATAGCTCCAGCTTACCTCGAGCCCACCTTGGAGTTTGTGAGCTCCGTGACCTACCTCCCTACTGAGCGCGCCATCCATTACCGGTTGATGAACCGGAATTACTTAGTTCCGATGGACCATTGGAGGGACATCTTCGGCTTCCCGGCCCCCACAGTTTCTGACTTTCCTTTTCGAGCCGTGGCTCGAGAGTTTTGGGGATAGATAGCTCATGTAGTTGAGCATGCTGACAGGTGAAGACCTAGAGATTCCAGGGAGCGAATTATCTTCCACCTAGCCTTTAGACTTGCTCACCGGATCTTCAGCAAGACTCTTCTGGCGCGTACTGAGACGCCCCAGAAGATTAGACAGGGAGAGCTATTGAGTCTATACTGTATGGTGACCGGAGGAGTTCCAGACTTTGGAGTGATGTTGGCGGAGGATCTTCACAGGATCAAGGCAAAGGCAAAAGGAGATATCTGCTGCGGAGGTCTAGTGACTCACATCGCGAGTTACATGGATCTTGATCTGAGTGCATGTACTATGGTGGCGGCTGCCAAGCCGCTTGGGCTGCAGGAGATGATTACGAGGAGGATCTTGGTTCCTCGCGGACTTACTACGCCGTATGTGGCGATGCCCTGGGAGCAGACTGCACCTCAGGGTATTAGATGGTCATCTCAGTTCTTTGTTTATGACCCGCATTACTGGTACACCGCATGGATTCCTCTTATGGAAGACGTGAGAGACACAACAACAGCAGCCCAGGAGCAGGATGATGAGGAGGTTGAGGAGGAGGCTGATGAGCAGGATGAGGAGGATGATGATAGCGGTGCTGCCATGGACACAGGTACAAATACAACTGGCACCAGCATACCAGTCGCCGATCTAGACGACGAGGAGACAGAGGAGGAGCCAACTACAGCACCAGCACGTCCTGCCAGGCGTAGGGTACGCAGGTAGAGGGATCTAGTCGCTCACCGCCGGATCGATGATCTTACGGATCAGATGATAGATTCCTACGCCGCCTTATCCCTAGAGATGAGAGAGATGCGGGAGAGCCAACACTACTGATAACACGATTTATGACTTAGGTTTAGGTAGTCATTTAGATAGATTTCTCAGTCATTCATGCATGGTTTAGCACTAGTTCACGACGTTTGCACTCAATTCACGTATTTTGTCGAGATAGACGTCTACACGGACTTTTGCATTGCTTTGTAGGTATTTTGGGAGATTTAGGAGCTTAATCGATACGTCCGAGGATCGTTCATCAAGATGAGACACCCTCGCACTCATTAGGATGCAAGCTAGAGGCTAAGGAAGACTCATGAAACCTTGTCAACACAAGCCATGCACCAAATCATAGCTTAATGATCCAAGGCGAAGCTGAAGCACCAAACCACGGTTGCTGGCACTTCCACGGCCGTGGAACCAACCGTGGTTTCTGCCAGACGGTTGTGACAGCTGTGCCACGATCTCATGGCCTTCTCTAGCAAGGTTGTAGTATAAAAGTGGTCCTGCAAGGCTGAGAGAGGGCATCTTGGAGCAGCCATCCATTATCCCCTATCATCCAATCAAAAACACTCTCAACAAGAAGATTATCTAAGGAGGGAGACACCATTGAAGGAGGAGAAGAGCTCCATTGGAGAAGAGGAGAAGAACACACCATTGCTAGCACTTGATAGGTTTTGTGGTGAAGAATTTCGGAATCGTTTTCTAGGGTTGTAAGAATCGATTAAACCTTCTTTTGGAAGGGTTGTGAGTCTTTCTAATCTTAATTTCAGCTTGGTTTTGTTTGCTTCACTTGTTCATCTCTTTCTTTTCATTATCTTGCAAATGGAAGCCATGATTTTATGCTTGATGATTTCGATTGTTATGAAGCATGTTGTAGGCTAAATAGATGCGATTCTAGGGTAAGGAACGGATGATTATGGCTAAGACTATGATAGGATGAACTTAGATTTGCCCTTGGATGACTTGCTTGCTTGAAAGAAGTCACTGCTATAGTCCACGGTTAGTTCTTGCCCTTCCACGGCCGTGGAAATGGTAGAACAACCCGTGGTTTCCCTGGTTCGATGGATCTAAGTACTAGATTGTTAGAATGTTGAAATCCTAGTGTTTGTTGAGTTAAATCTATCCTAGGGTGACCTAGTGTTAGCAACTAAGTGTTAGAAGAGACCTACCCGGTGATTCTTGCTCTTAGATTCCGAAGATGATTAGGACTACTTTTCCGAGACTTACCCGGTAAGGATAGGTTAGATCCCTAGATGACAATCCGGTTTGTGTAGAATTCCATTCCTTAGGCTCTTTGAGACTTACCCGGTGATGAGGCCTTAGGAACGGACTAGTGGACCATGAGACCTACCCGGTGATTGATCCCAATCTCGAAACACTTACTCCCAATTATCATAGTTAATCCAAGGAATGAATAGATAGCTTGAGTCCTATGCCGTAACCGAAATTTCTAACCCCTAGAATCCACTTTTCTCTCTTTGATCTCATATCTCGTTTTAGCTTGTTTGTGTTGATTTGTTAGCTTAGTTGATTGCTTATTTCGCATGATTTGTGATCCTTGATTGATCACCTAAAAACCCACCAAAAACATTGAGATTTTCATTTCTTTATTTCTTTCCCTTTTCTTAACCTGGATCTTCACTAAACTTAATCACTAATCGAATCAATCTCACCTTAGTCTTTGTGTTCGACCTCGGAATACTATCCCTACTACAAACGTCCCGTACACTGCGGGTTCGCTAGGAGTTAGGAGAAATATAACGAGTATAAATTTAAAGGCTTATTGCGTACACACGTTCTTAGCGTAACAAGTTTTTGGCGCCGTTGCCGGGGACGAGGTCTAGATTGAGTCTTTTTGTGATTGTTTATAGTGTAGGTCTTTCTTGTTGCTTTTGATCTCTTTTTGGTTTGTGTCTTTGCTTTTCAGGACATCTCTAATTCTTTAGGTGTATGCGAAGATCTCGTGGCAAGGATTTAGCTCCATTCGATCCCGAACCGGAGAAAACCCTTAGATCTAGATCCAAGAACATTAAAAGGGGAAAGAGATGGCCGGAAGAGATCTCCAAGCTGAGTTGGAAGAGGCTTTAGAGCAAATTAGGATAAGAGATGAAGCTTTGGAGAATGAAAGGAGACTTGCCAATGAGAGGCAAGAGGCAACTAGGAGGGAGATTGAAGAGATTAGGCAAGCTCTTGTGCAAAGAGAGCTTAATCGTCAACATCCTCCACCTCCACCACAACCGCAACCGGAGGCGGTTAATATACGGGTTGTTCCCATTGCCATTGGAGAGCCACAAACGTTAGGGCAAAGTATGGATCCGGCACAAAGAGCACACCGCCCGGGTGTGAACTTAGGAGATCCCGCAGCCCATGATTATGAACTCCGCCCTCAAATTCTACAAATGATCCGGCATAATCAATTTGGAGGGATGGAAGGAGAGTCTCCTCATCAACATTTGATAAACTATGAGATCTTGATGGAGACTCTTAGACCGCCTAGATTGGAGAGCAACAACCATAAGCTTAGGGCTTTCTCCTTCTCGCTTAAGGATAAAGCCTTGGCTTGGTATCAATCTATTCCACAAGGGCGAGTGAGTACTTGGGAGGAGATGACAACCGAGTTTTTGACTAAGTTCTTCCCACCTTCCAAGACTACCGAGTTAAGAGGGAAGATCAATGCCTTCGTGATGAAGGATAGAGAGAGTTTGTTCAAGTCTTGGGAGAGTTCAAGGACCTTCTCCTAGATTGTCCACACCATGGTATACCAAAAATTGAGCTATTGGAGATCTACTTCAAAGGACTTGATGAAGATAGCTGATAACACGATTTATGACTTAGATTTAGACACCCATTTAGATAGATTTTCCGCTCATTCATGCATGGTTTAGCATTAGTTCACGACGTTTGCACTCAAATCACGTATTTTGTCGAGATAGACGTCTACTCGGACTTTTGCTTGCTTTGTAGGTATTTTGGGAGATTTAAGAGCCTAATCGATACATCCGAGGATCATTCCTCGAGATGACACACTTCCGGACTCATTGGAATGCAAGCTAAAGGCTAAGGAGGACTCATGGAACCTTGCCAACACAAGCCATGCACCAAATCATGACTTAACGAGCCTAGAAGAAGACTCTGGACCAAACCACGGTCTAGACCCTTTCCACGGCCGTGGAATATGCCCGTGGTTCTTGCCAGGACCACATTGACAGCTGGCCACGATCTCTTCCATTGCTCTTGCATCTTAGTGGGTATTTAAAGGATTTTGCAGGCTGTAATTGGGGATCCTTCTCCTTTCTTTTGACCTATCTTCTTCCCCAAAAACTCTTCTCCATTGTTGCCTCTCTTCCAAGCACCCATTAGGGGTGTTCTTGGAAGAGATTAGTGTAGATTCTCGTTTTAGAGTGAGATTAGAGTGGTTTTGAGAGAGGAGTTCATTGTTGACAACTTGGATTAGCTCTTTGAGCCTTGTAAGGATTTGGTAATTTCTATTCTATGCCTTTAATGTCTTTTCTTTGGATTGTTCTTCTTCATTTGACCATGACTTGCAAGCATGCTTTATTTGTGGAGATTGATCTTGAAATGTTTGTTGTTGGCTAGATAGATGCGATTCTAGGGTAAGGAAAGAAGGGCTATGGCTAGGACTATGATAGGATGAACTTAGACTTACCCTTGGATGACTTGATTTCTTGAACGAGGTCTCTGTTTAAGTCCACGGTTTGTTCATGCCATTCCACGGCCGTGGTTGTGGTAGAATAGCCCGTGATTCTCCCTAGTTCGATGGATCTAGCTTTAGTTAGTTAGAATGTTGAAATCCTAGTGTTTGTTGAGCTAATTCTATCCTAGGGTGACCTAGTGTTAGCAACTAAGTGTTTAGAAGAGACTTACCCGGTGATTCTTACTCTTAGATTCAAAAGATGACTAACCCTAGGTAGTGGTGAGCCTCACAAGCCGCCATTGGACTAAGTGTGCTAGGATAGTTGTTTAGGACTTCCCTTTCCGAGATTTACCCGGTAAGGATAGGTTAGACCCCTAGGTAACAATCCGGTTTGTGTAGAATTCCTATCCTTAGGTTCTTAGAGACTTATCCGGTGATGAGACCTTAGGAATGGACTAGTAGACCATGAGACCTACCCGGTAATTGATCCCAATCTAGAAACGCTTAATCCCAACATATCATAGTTAATCCGAGAAATGAATAGAAAGCTTGAGTCTATGCCATACCCGGACTTCCAAACTCTAGAATCGGCTTTGTTATTTTCATTCTCCTATCTTTAGTGTTAGTGTGTGTTTGTGTTGCTTGATTGTGTTCACATACTTGTGATCTTTGTTTGATCACCCAAAACCCTCCAAAAACATTGTGTTTTCCATTTTCTTTATTCCTCATCTTATCTTAGTCTAGATTCACACTATTTTCGATCATTGAATGACTTAGTTTCACCTCAGTCCTTGAGTTCGACCTCGGAATACTTTCCTTTCTACAAAACGACCCGTACACTGCGGGTTTTGCTAGGTAGTTCAGGATTTAGTTCGAGTTATAAATGTAAAGCTTTTTGTGCTATTTCCTAGCGTAACAAGTTTTTGGCGCCGTTGCCGGGGACTAAGTTAAGATTAAGTCATTTGCTTTTGATTGTTTTTAGTGTTTATCTTTCTTGTTACTTTTGATCTTGTGTTGTTTTTGTCTTTGCCTTTTCATATTTGCCATGGACGGATTGTACCTCCAAGACGACCTTGACAACATGGAGTATGAGGAGTGGATGGAAGGCCAAGATCTAGGACCTCTCCATGATGAGTTTGAGTATTGGGAGAAGTTCAATGTCTATCATGAGTCCCATGATCAAGCTCACATGATTACATTACCTCATGAGGAACCTCACCATCAACTTCATGAAGATCGATTGGAATCAATGCTAGAGAAAATGTTGAGGAAGATGGATGATCTAGAAAGCAACCTTACTTCCATTTCTAGTTCCCACATGGAGCTTGAAGCGGAAGTATGTCATCAAGAGGAGGTTCACTATGAGGAGATCCAAGAATTGCCCGATTCAACCATAACCAATAGAAGCCTTGAGGAAGAGTTGAACGAAGCTCGGGAGCAATTGAGGCTAAGGGATTTGGCCCTGAAGGAAGAAAGGAGATTGAATACCGAGAGAGAAGAACAAATGAGGAGGGAGATTGAGGAGATTAGGAATGCTCTTATGCTAGGAGATCCTACCATTCTTCAAGATTCACCTCCATCTCCTTCACCTTTAGAGGAGTGCAATGAAGTATTCTCATCCCCGGACATCCTTGCCATCAACCCCGGAACCATACATGAAGAGCTCACTTGGAACGGATGCAGCAGAGTGAACCACGGCCGTGGAGTACAAACCACGCCCGTGGAAGACTACAGAGGAAATCACGGCCGTGGAGTACAAATCACGCCCGTGGAAGGCTCTGTAGTGGTCCATCCTAAGCTAATCTCAGCTCCCTCCGACCCTTTCTTGCTTGCCCGGAGTACACACGAAGATTGGAGCCCCTTTCCTAAGGATTCTCCATCATTGAATGATGGAGGCAAGCATGATGGATCCATGATGGTTATGAAGTACTTCAATGAAGGATTCTTCCCAAGAATCGGCATTCCTCGGATCATAGAGGATGAGGATGACAAGCGCTTCACTGGTATGACCGCGGAGTACAAATTGCCTAAGTATGGGGTGACACCTATGGTTACAACTCTATACTATCATCAAGGAAGCGGTGATGAAGGAGTCTACTACTCACCGGTGAAAAAGAGAACTCAAAGCTTATTTGGGCATCAAGTGGCCCTTGCTTGTCATCATGGATTCCGGGAAAAGATGGTTGCTTGGACTCCTCAAGCAAACCATGGTATTCGAGGTGGATTGACATATCCACGGAGTTTGGTCAAGCTAATGACCTAAAAGAAGCGCTTAATGGGAGGCAACCCATTGGTACAACTCTTTCCCTTTTCTCTTTTGCCTTTGTTTTTGCTTTTGTGTGTTTTTGTGGTTTGTGTTTGTGGTAGATTTTAGGTAATGAGGAAGCCTTGCAAGGCGAGTTGATGACGATGATTCCGTTTTCAAACATGGGTGGAGCGGACGTGAGGCTTGGACGGCATGAGGTGTCTTGTTAGATGGAAGAGCTCCCATCTCACATATACCTTGGCGCGGGTCTCGACGCCGGAATGATTATGAAGAGCTCTCTACCATGCTTGATCGATCATCCATCACCACCACTCCACACGAGTTCATCCCAAATACCGAAGCAAACCATTTTACATTGTGAGAACCTTCTTTCACTCTCTTTACTTGAATACCACATTGGGGACAATGTGTTTCTAAGTATGGGGTGGGGTTTGCATGATCTTTTGCATGACTAGCATCTAGAGTAGTTTCTTTTTAGTCACACGTTTTATTATATCTTGCATTGTACATACATATTTCGAAAATTCCAAAAAAATCAGAAAATTTAAAAAATTTTTGTGCTTTCTAGGCTTGGATATGACCCTAATGATGAACCTTGTCTTGTGGATTGGCTATGGATGGCCTTGTGTGTTTAACTGATGATGCATATGTGGACTTGAAATACTTATCTTGAATCCTATGAATGACTTGTGATTATGATGATTGCCTTGATTTAATTGAGGATTGAAAGTCGAAATTGCATGCTAGTTCTTGCACATCAATTAGGAGTGATTAAGGCAATTCATCTTCCTCTACTTCTCATCTTGATCATGTTGCTTGAGCACCTCAATTGAGATAAATTTGACCTCTTTTGACCCATCCGGGAATAGGAGCATGATAGTGTGTTGATGTGTGTGAAAAGCAAGTGTTAAGTGAAGTTGTTGATGAAAAGAATATCATGCATAAAATGCTGAATTTGTTGTGAAAGTGTAGCCAAAAAATATAGGTTTGGGGACGTTGGCTTAAATGACAAGTAACTCGGTACACTTCACATAATCGGGTGTTGGTGCCTAGCCAAAGTCAAATAAACCAATAGTCCTAACGAGCTTTGGTATGTGTGCCCGGTGTGGATGCACCTCGAAAACTAAGAAAAAGCCCGAGGACGGCTAATCACCAAGGTTTCGGCTTTTGTACACCAATGCCATTGTCTCAAAAATAAGCGAAAGAAAAAGAAAATAAAGAAAAGAAAATGAAGAAAAATATACACTTGAGGGAAGTTGATAAGAAATGTGAAGTTGTGGTTGTTTAGTTCCTTTCCCGGATTAGCATCACATAGCCTAGAAAATTCCCACCTAATCACAACGTTTCTCGGCCTTCTATCTTACAAGTCCTTTTGACCTACTTGCATGTGTGTAAGACTAAGTGATTTAGATTGGATATACTCATGATCATCTTGGCTTCTTCATCTTTACATTTCATTGCATGCTATCAAGTTAAGTGTAATTGTCTTTCCATGCTTTCATTTATTTGATACATAATTGCTTGTCCATTGCCATGAAACATGACTATGAAGGTGATCCAATATTAGAAGCACATCTCCAAAAAGATTTTACCATTTTTCTGCATACATAAATCATGTCATCTCTTAGTCTATAGTTGGGAATTTGCTCGGGGACGAGCAAACCTTAAGTATGGGGTATTTTGATAACACGATTTATGACTTAGATTTAGACACCCATTTAGATAGATTTTCCGCTCATTCATGCATGGTTTAGCATTAGTTCACGACGTTTGCACTCAAATCACGTATTTTGTCGAGATAGACGTCTACTCGGACTTTTGCTTGCTTTGTAGGTATTTTGGGAGATTTAAGAGCCTAATCGATACATCCGAGGATCATTCCTCGAGATGACACACTTCCGGACTCATTGGAATGCAAGCTAAAGGCTAAGGAGGACTCATGGAACCTTGCCAACACAAGCCATGCACCAAATCATGACTTAACGAGCCTAGAAGAAGACTCTGGACCAAACCACGGTCTAGACCCTTTCCACGGCCGTGGAATATGCCCGTGGTTCTTGCCAGGACCACATTGACAGCTGGCCACGATCTCTTCCATTGCTCTTGCATCTTAGTGGGTATTTAAAGGATTTTGCAGGCTGTAATTGGGGATCCTTCTCCTTTCTTTTGACCTATCTTCTTCCCCAAAAACTCTTCTCCATTGTTGCCTCTCTTCCAAGCACCCATTAGGGGTGTTCTTGGAAGAGATTAGTGTAGATTCTCGTTTTAGAGTGAGATTAGAGTGGTTTTGAGAGAGGAGTTCATTGTTGACAACTTGGATTAGCTCTTTGAGCCTTGTAAGGATTTGGTAATTTCTATTCTATGCCTTTAATGTCTTTTCTTTGGATTGTTCTTCTTCATTTGACCATGACTTGCAAGCATGCTTTATTTGTGGAGATTGATCTTGAAATGTTTGTTGTTGGCTAGATAGATGCGATTCTAGGGTAAGGAAAGAAGGGCTATGGCTAGGACTATGATAGGATGAACTTAGACTTACCCTTGGATGACTTGATTTCTTGAACGAGGTCTCTGTTTAAGTCCACGGTTTGTTCATGCCATTCCACGGCCGTGGTTGTGGTAGAATAGCCCGTGATTCTCCCTAGTTCGATGGATCTAGCTTTAGTTAGTTAGAATGTTGAAATCCTAGTGTTTGTTGAGCTAATTCTATCCTAGGGTGACCTAGTGTTAGCAACTAAGTGTTTAGAAGAGACTTACCCGGTGATTCTTACTCTTAGATTCAAAAGATGACTAACCCTAGGTAGTGGTGAGCCTCACAAGCCGCCATTGGACTAAGTGTGCTAGGATAGTTGTTTAGGACTTCCCTTTCCGAGATTTACCCGGTAAGGATAGGTTAGACCCCTAGGTAACAATCCGGTTTGTGTAGAATTCCTATCCTTAGGTTCTTAGAGACTTATCCGGTGATGAGACCTTAGGAATGGACTAGTAGACCATGAGACCTACCCGGTAATTGATCCCAATCTAGAAACGCTTAATCCCAACATATCATAGTTAATCCGAGAAATGAATAGAAAGCTTGAGTCTATGCCATACCCGGACTTCCAAACTCTAGAATCGGCTTTGTTATTTTCATTCTCCTATCTTTAGTGTTAGTGTGTGTTTGTGTTGCTTGATTGTGTTCACATACTTGTGATCTTTGTTTGATCACCCAAAACCCTCCAAAAACATTGTGTTTTCCATTTTCTTTATTCCTCATCTTATCTTAGTCTAGATTCACACTATTTTCGATCATTGAATGACTTAGTTTCACCTTAGTCCTTGAGTTCGACCTCGGAATACTTTCCTTTCTACAAAACGACCCGTACACTGCGGGTTTTGCTAGGTAGTTCAGGATTTAGTTCGAGTTATAAATGTAAAGCTTTTTGTGCTATTTCCTAGCGTAACAAGTTTTTGGCGCCGTTGCCGGGGACTAAGTTAAGATTAAGTCATTTGCTTTTGATTGTTTTTAGTGTTTATCTTTCTTGTTACTTTTGATCTTGTGTTGTTTTTGTCTTTGCCTTTTCATATTTGCCATGGACGGATTGTACCTCCAAGACGACCTTGACAACATGGAGTATGAGGAGTGGATGGAAGGCCAAGATCTAGGACCTCTCCATGATGAGTTTGAGTATTGGGAGAAGTTCAATGTCTATCATGAGTCCCATGATCAAGCTCACATGATTACATTACCTCATGAGGAACCTCACCATCAACTTCATGAAGATCGATTGGAATCAATGCTAGAGAAAATGTTGAGGAAGATGGATGATCTAGAAAGCAACCTTACTTCCATTTCTAGTTCCCACATGGAGCTTGAAGCGGAAGTATGTCATCAAGAGGAGGTTCACTATGAGGAGATCCAAGAATTGCCCGATTCAACCATAACCAATAGAAGCCTTGAGGAAGAGTTGAACGAAGCTCGGGAGCAATTGAGGCTAAGGGATTTGGCCCTGAAGGAAGAAAGGAGATTGAATACCGAGAGAGAAGAACAAATGAGGAGGGAGATTGAGGAGATTAGGAATGCTCTTATGCTAGGAGATCCTACCATTCTTCAAGATTCACCTCCATCTCCTTCACCTTTAGAGGAGTGCAATGAAGTATTCTCATCCCCGGACATCCTTGCCATCAACCCCGGAACCATACATGAAGAGCTCACTTGGAACGGATGCAGCAGAGTGAACCACGGCCGTGGAGTACAAACCACGCCCGTGGAAGACTACAGAGGAAATCACGGCCGTGGAGTACAAATCACGCCCGTGGAAGGCTCTGTAGTGGTCCATCCTAAGCTAATCTCAGCTCCCTCCGACCCTTTCTTGCTTGCCCGGAGTACACACGAAGATTGGAGCCCCTTTCCTAAGGATTCTCCATCATTGAATGATGGAGGCAAGCATGATGGATCCATGATGGTTATGAAGTACTTCAATGAAGGATTCTTCCCAAGAATCGGCATTCCTCGGATCATAGAGGATGAGGATGACAAGCGCTTCACTGGTATGACCGCGGAGTACAAATTGCCTAAGTATGGGGTGACACCTATGGTTACAACTCTATACTATCATCAAGGAAGCGGTGATGAAGGAGTCTACTACTCACCGGTGAAAAAGAGAACTCAAAGCTTATTTGGGCATCAAGTGGCCCTTGCTTGTCATCATGGATTCCGGGAAAAGATGGTTGCTTGGACTCCTCAAGCAAACCATGGTATTCGAGGTGGATTGACATATCCACGGAGTTTGGTCAAGCTAATGACCTAAAAGAAGCGCTTAATGGGAGGCAACCCATTGGTACAACTCTTTCCCTTTTCTCTTTTGCCTTTGTTTTTGCTTTTGTGTGTTTTTGTGGTTTGTGTTTGTGGTAGATTTTAGGTAATGAGGAAGCCTTGCAAGGCGAGTTGATGACGATGATTCCGTTTTCAAACATGGGTGGAGCGGACGTGAGGCTTGGACGGCATGAGGTGTCTTGTTAGATGGAAGAGCTCCCATCTCACATATACCTTGGCGCGGGTCTCGACGCCGGAATGATTATGAAGAGCTCTCTACCATGCTTGATCGATCATCCATCACCACCACTCCACACGAGTTCATCCCAAATACCGAAGCAAACCATTTTACATTGTGAGAACCTTCTTTCACTCTCTTTACTTGAATACCACATTGGGGACAATGTGTTTCTAAGTATGGGGTGGGGTTTGCATGATCTTTTGCATGACTAGCATCTAGAGTAGTTTCTTTTTAGTCACACGTTTTATTATATCTTGCATTGTACATACATATTTCGAAAATTCCAAAAAAATCAGAAAATTTAAAAAATTTTTGTGCTTTCTAGGCTTGGATATGACCCTAATGATGAACCTTGTCTTGTGGATTGGCTATGGATGGCCTTGTGTGTTTAACTGATGATGCATATGTGGACTTGAAATACTTATCTTGAATCCTATGAATGACTTGTGATTATGATGATTGCCTTGATTTAATTGAGGATTGAAAGTCGAAATTGCATGCTAGTTCTTGCACATCAATTAGGAGTGATTAAGGCAATTCATCTTCCTCTACTTCTCATCTTGATCATGTTGCTTGAGCACCTCAATTGAGATAAATTTGACCTCTTTTGACCCATCCGGGAATAGGAGCATGATAGTGTGTTGATGTGTGTGAAAAGCAAGTGTTAAGTGAAGTTGTTGATGAAAAGAATATCATGCATAAAATGCTGAATTTGTTGTGAAAGTGTAGCCAAAAAATATAGGTTTGGGGACGTTGGCTTAAATGACAAGTAACTCGGTACACTTCACATAATCGGGTGTTGGTGCCTAGCCAAAGTCAAATAAACCAATAGTCCTAACGAGCTTTGGTATGTGTGCCCGGTGTGGATGCACCTCGAAAACTAAGAAAAAGCCCGAGGACGGCTAATCACCAAGGTTTCGGCTTTTGTACACCAATGCCATTGTCTCAAAAATAAGCGAAAGAAAAAGAAAATAAAGAAAAGAAAATGAAGAAAAATATACACTTGAGGGAAGTTGATAAGAAATGTGAAGTTGTGGTTGTTTAGTTCCTTTCCCGGATTAGCATCACATAGCCTAGAAAATTCCCACCTAATCACAACGTTTCTCGGCCTTCTATCTTACAAGTCCTTTTGACCTACTTGCATGTGTGTAAGACTAAGTGATTTAGATTGGATATACTCATGATCATCTTGGCTTCTTCATCTTTACATTTCATTGCATGCTATCAAGTTAAGTGTAATTGTCTTTCCATGCTTTCATTTATTTGATACATAATTGCTTGTCCATTGCCATGAAACATGACTATGAAGGTGATCCAATATTAGAAGCACATCTCCAAAAAGATTTTACCATTTTTCTGCATACATAAATCATGTCATCTCTTAGTCTATAGTTGGGAATTTGCTCGGGGACGAGCAAACCTTAAGTATGGGGTATTTTGATAACACGATTTATGACTTAGATTTAGACACCCATTTAGATAGATTTTCCGCTCATTCATGCATGGTTTAGCATTAGTTCACGACGTTTGCACTCAAATCACGTATTTTGTCGAGATAGACGTCTACTCGGACTTTTGCTTGCTTTGTAGGTATTTTGGGAGATTTAAGAGCCTAATCGATACATCCGAGGATCATTCCTCGAGATGACACACTTCCGGACTCATTGGAATGCAAGCTAAAGGCTAAGGAGGACTCATGGAACCTTGCCAACACAAGCCATGCACCAAATCATGACTTAACGAGCCTAGAAGAAGACTCTGGACCAAACCACGGTCTAGACCCTTTCCACGGCCGTGGAATATGCCCGTGGTTCTTGCCAGGACCACATTGACAGCTGGCCACGATCTCTTCCATTGCTCTTGCATCTTAGTGGGTATTTAAAGGATTTTGCAGGCTGTAATTGGGGATCCTTCTCCTTTCTTTTGACCTATCTTCTTCCCCAAAAACTCTTCTCCATTGTTGCCTCTCTTCCAAGCACCCATTAGGGGTGTTCTTGGAAGAGATTAGTGTAGATTCTCGTTTTAGAGTGAGATTAGAGTGGTTTTGAGAGAGGAGTTCATTGTTGACAACTTGGATTAGCTCTTTGAGCCTTGTAAGGATTTGGTAATTTCTATTCTATGCCTTTAATGTCTTTTCTTTGGATTGTTCTTCTTCATTTGACCATGACTTGCAAGCATGCTTTATTTGTGGAGATTGATCTTGAAATGTTTGTTGTTGGCTAGATAGATGCGATTCTAGGGTAAGGAAAGAAGGGCTATGGCTAGGACTATGATAGGATGAACTTAGACTTACCCTTGGATGACTTGATTTCTTGAACGAGGTCTCTGTTTAAGTCCACGGTTTGTTCATGCCATTCCACGGCCGTGGTTGTGGTAGAATAGCCCGTGATTCTCCCTAGTTCGATGGATCTAGCTTTAGTTAGTTAGAATGTTGAAATACTAGTGTTTGTTGAGCTAATTCTATCCTAGGGTGACCTAGTGTTAGCAACTAAGTGTTTAGAAGAGACTTACCCGGTGATTCTTACTCTTAGATTCAAAAGATGACTAACCCTAGGTAGTGGTGAGCCTCACAAGCCGCCATTGGACTAAGTGTGCTAGGATAGTTGTTTAGGACTTCCCTTTCCGAGATTTACCCGGTAAGGATAGGTTAGACCCCTAGGTAACAATCCGGTTTGTGTAGAATTCCTATCCTTAGGTTCTTAGAGACTTATCCGGTGATCAGACCTTAGGAATGGACTAGTAGACCATGAGACCTACCCGGTAATTGATCCCAATCTAGAAACGCTTAATCCCAACATATCATAGTTAATCCGAGAAATGAATAGAAAGCTTGAGTCTATGCCATACCCGGACTTCCAAACTCTAGAATCGGCTTTGTTATTTTCATTCTCCTATCTTTAGTGTTAGTGTGTGTTTGTGTTGCTTGATTGTGTTCACATACTTGTGATCTTTGTTTAATCACCCAAAACCCTCCAAAAACATTGTGTTTTCCATTTTCTTTATTCCTCATCTTATCTTAGTCTAGATTCACACTATTTTCGATCATTGAATGACTTAGTTTCACCTCAGTCCTTGAGTTCGACCTCAGAATACTTTCCTTTCTACAAAACGACCCGTACACTGCGGGTTTCGCTTGGTAGTTTAGGATTTAGTTCGAGTTATAAATGTAAAGCTTTTTGTGCTATTTCCTAGCGTAACAATAGCCAATTCAAGCTCCAATCTCTTTCCGGTGGAACTTTCATGGAAAAGCATATGGATGAAGCTTGGGAGTTTGTAGAGAAACAAGCTCTAGTGATTGAGAAGTACTCCCATAGGAAGAGTGAAGGGAGGAAGGCGGGAGCATATGAGGTGAGTGAAGTCACCATGAGCAATTTCAAACTTGACGCCATCAACAACAAGCTAAAGTCTTTGAGGGAGTTGTGTGCTACAACTTTGAAGAACCAAGCAACCCCTCAAGTGCAAGCAAATTTGTCTTCCAAGGAGGAAGATGTGAGCTACATGGGAAGGGGCAATTACAACAACTACCAAGGCCCAAGGAACTTCAACAACAACCGGCAATTCAACAATTACCGGCCCAACCATAACCATCCCGGGTTTTCCTATTCTAACCCGGATGGAGCCTTGAACCCTCCCGCTTCCACAAGCGCAGCTCCACCACCAAAAGCCTCACAAGAACCTCCACCCGGATTTACTCAACCTCCAAAGGATAGAACCGAGATGATGTTTGAGCAATTGCTTGGAAGGTTGAGTGGTCTTAAGAGCACGGTGACTTCCATTTCTAAAGCTCAAAAAGTGTTGGAAGCACAAGTGTTCCAAAAGGCGGGTGAAGCTCATAGAGATCCGGGGAAGCTTCCCGGAAGGACCGAAGACAACCCAAGAGGCCAAGTGTTGGCCATCACTACAAGGAGTGGGTTGAGTATGAAGGATCCATTGCCCAAGGAAAATGCTAAGGGAAAGCAAGTAGTGGTAGAAGAAGAGATGTTGCAAGAAGATGGAGGCAAGAGCAAGGATGTTGAGCCAACATATGTGGCACCGCCTCCATACAAACCACCACTACCGTTCCCACAATCACGAGCAAGAGCTCGCTTGGACAAGCACTTTGGTAAATTCCTTGAACTTATGTCTAATTTGCATATTAATATTCCGTTCATGGATGCTATCTTAGGTATGCCGGCATATGGCAAGTTCTTGAAGGAAATACTCTCCAACAAAAGGAAGTTGGAGGAGTATGGGGAAGTGAGGATGACAAAGAGATCCTCGGAATTGATCCAAACGATGAAGGAGGAGATGCCTCCTAAGCTAAGAGATCCGGGATTCTTTTGTGTGCCAATCGGAGTGGGAGAAGTGAAGTATGAAGCCCTTTGTGATCTTGGGGCAAGTATAAGCATCATACCGCTTTCACTTCGCAACAAGGTGGGGCTAGGAGAGCCAAAGTCGGTCAAGATGACCCTCTATATGGCGGACCGTTCTATCACTCACCCGGTTGGGATCTTAGAAGACATTCCGGTGCAACTGGGGAAGTTCTATGTGCCGATTGATTTTGTTGTCTTGGACATTCTGGCGGACTATCCGGTTCCCATCATCTTAGGGAGACCTTTCTTAGCCACTTCCGGATGCCTAGTGGATTGCAAGAATGGGATTCTCTCCTTCAACATTGGAGAAGAGAACATCAAGTTCAAGCTGTCCACAATGATGAAAGGGCCAACCCTTGATGAAGATATATTCAACATTGTCGAGCAAGAGGAGTCTAGAGAAGTTGTGAGCTCGATCTTGATCAAGGACCCCTTGGAGAAGGTTCTTACCTTAAGTTTGATGGAGGAAGGTGTTGAGGAGGCTTGCAACGAAGAAATCAAGGCCTTAGAAGCATTAGAAAAGGAGACAAGGGCTGAAATTAAAGACCACGAAAGTGTGCTGAGTTCCTGTAGGAACCACGGTCGTGGAAGGTGTTCCACGGCCGTAGAACTCTCTGGAAAGCTCCGACGAGCAAGCTTGGCAACTTCCACGGCCGTGGATGTGCCAAGATCCGTGGAACCAACCGTGGTTTCCTCAGAAGCAGCCCTTGTTGATGATCAAGCTTCAAGGAGCCTTGGAGAACCTTCATTTGCTTTGGATTCATCTCAACCAACGTTATTTGGATCATCTCCACTCGATAAAGGTCCTCATAAACTTGAACTTAAACCCCTACCCTCTCATTTGAAGTATGCTTTTCTTGGTGATAATTCCACATATCCTGTGATTGTGAATGCATGCTTGAATGATGATGAACTTGCTAAGTTGTTGCATGAGCTGAGATTGCATAGGAAAGCCATTGGATATACTATTGATGATTTAGTTGGCATTAAGCCCTCTTTGTGCATGCATAAGATATTGATGGAAGATGACCATAAACCCTCTATTGAACATCAAAGACGATTGAATCCTATAATGAAAGAGGTAGTTAAGAAAGAGATTATTAAGTTGCTAGATGCGGGAATTATCTACCCTATCTCGGATAGTAAGTGGGTTAGTCCCGTGCACGTGGTTCCTAAGAAAGGTGGGATGACCGTAGTAACTAATGAGAACAATGAACTAATTCCAACTAGGACGGTTACGGGATGGAGGATGTGCATTGACTATAGGAAATTGAACATGGCCTCTAGGAAAGATCACTTCCCTCTTCCTTTCATTGACCAAATGCTAGAAAGGTTAGCTCAACATTCTCACTTTTGCTACTTAGATGGCTATAGTGGATTCTTCCAAATCCCTATCCACCCCGATGACCAAGAGAAAACCACATTTACATGTCCATGGGGAACTTTTGCATATAGGAGAATGCCATTTGGGTTGTGTAATGCACCCGCCACCTTCCAAAGGTGTATGATGGCTATATTTTCTGAGTACATTGAGAACATCATGGAAGTATTTATGGATGACTTTTCTGTTTATGGTTCTTCCTTTGATAATTGCTTAGCTAACTTGTCCTTAGTACTTAAAAGATGTGAGGAGACAAATCTTGTCTTGAATTGGGAAAAATGCCACTTCATGGTAAGTGAAGGTATTGTATTGGGACACTTGGTGTCCAACCGTGGCATTGAGGTTGATAGGGCCAAGATTGAAACGATAGAGAAGTTGCCACCACCTACCTCGGTGAAGGGGGTAAGGAGTTTCTTAGGGCATGCCGGTTTTTACCGGAGGTTTATTAAAGACTTCTCTAAAATTTCTAAGCCTCTCACTAACCTACTAATGAAGGATGTTGAGTTTGTTTTCTCCAAGGATTGCCTTGAGGCTTTTTGTAGGTTGAAGAACGCTTTGATCTCCGCACCTATCATGCAACCTCCGGATTGGAGTCTACGTTTGAGATCATGTGTGATGCAAGTGATGTAGCCGTTGGGTCTGTTTTGGGGCAAAGGAAAGATGGGCGCACACACGCCATTTATTATGCTAGCAAGACGCTAGATGATGCCCAACTCATTTATGCTACCACCGAGAAGGAGTTGCTAGCGGTTGTGTATGCTTTTGAGAAGTTCCGCTCATATCTTGTTGGAGCGAAGGTCATTGTTTATACGGATTATGCTGCGATCCATTATCTTCTTACAAAGAAGGATGCCAAACCAAGGTTGATTCGGTGGATCCTTCTTCTTCAAGAATTTGATTTGGAAATCCGGGACAAGAAGGGGTCCGAAAACTCTGTGGCGGATCACCTTAGTAGGCTCCCACCATTGGAACTTGAGAGAGATGACATCCCGATTGATGACTCATTCCGGGATGAGAAATTGCAAATGGTGGAGGAGTGCTTGTTCCAAGTGTCTAGAGGAAGCGAGCCATGGTATGCCGACATTATGAACTATCTTGTGTGTGAGGAAGTGCCTCCCGGATTGTAATACGCCCAAAGGAAGAAGTTCTTCAAAGACGTGAGGCACTACTATTGGAGTGAACCACTTTTGTTCAAGAGAGGGCCGGATGGAGTCTTTAGAAGATGCATACCGGAGGATGAGGTGGAGAGTGTGATCCGTCATTGTCACTCCTTGCCATGTGGAGGGCATGCTAGCTCACACAAGACATGTGCGAAGGTGTTGCAATCGGGCTTCTTTTGGCCGAGTTTTTTCAAGGATGTGCAAAGCTTTGTGGTAGCTTGTGATGCTTGCCAAAGGACGGGCAACATCTCAAGGAGGAATGAGATGCCCTTAAACAACATACAAGAAGTGGAAATATTTGATGTGTGGGGTGTGGACTTCATGGGACCATTCCCTTCTTCTTGTGGCAACCTCTACATCCTATTGGCGGTTGATTATGTTTCGAGATGGGTGGAGGCAATCGCCTCTCCTACAAATGATGCCAAGATGGTGGTGCGGTTCTTCAACCGAGTGATCTTTCCTAGGTTTGGAACACCAAGGGTGATCATAAGTGATGGAGGGAAGCACTTCACTAATAGGAACTTTGGGGCACTTTTGGCTAAGTATGGGGTGACTCATAAGGTGGCAACACCTTACAATCCCCAAACTAGTGGCCAAGTGGAGATCTCCAACCGGGAGATAAAGGGAATTCTTGAGAAGACGGTCTCTAGGACGAGAAAAGATTGGGCTATGAAGCTCGATGATGCCTTGTGGGCATATAGAACCGCTTTCAAGACACCAATTGGCACCACTCCCTACAAGTTAGTCTATGGCAAGTCTTGCCACCTTCCGGTAGAAATGGAGCATAGAGCTTATTGGGCCATTAAGTGGCTAAATTTTGACCTCAAGGAGGCTGGAGAGAAGAGGTTGCTTGATATGAAGGCCCTTGAGGAGATCCGGTTGGATGCTTATGAGAATGCCCGGATCTACAAGGAAAGGACCAAACGGTGGCATGACAAGCGCCTCATTCCGAAGGATTTGAGAGAAGGCGACCTTCTCCTTCTTTTCAACTCAAGGCTGCGGCTCTTCCCCGGAAAGCTAAAATCAAGATGGACCGGGCCATATGTGGTGAAGAAGATCTTCCCCCATGGAGCTATTGAGATATGAGGGGAGCATTGTGGAGATTTCAAGGTGAACGGGCACCGGTTAAAGAAGTACATCCCGGGAGCTCCGGTGGATATGATTGCCCCACTTCACCTAGAATGAGACGCCCCCGAGTTTGGTCAAGCTAATGACCTTAAAGAAGCGCCTGGTGGGAGGCAACCCATTGGTAACGTTTTCCCTTTTTCGTTTTGTTTTTGTTTTTGATTTTTCTGTTTTTGTGTGTTTGGTGTGCTTTGTGTGTGTGCTAGAATCTTGGTAGCATTGGAAGCCTTGCATGGCATGTGAATGATGATGATGAACCCCTCATCAATTATGGGTGGAGCGGACGTGGAACTTGGACGGCTAGCGGTGCCTAGCGCGGGTCCCGACGCCTTGATGAACACTTAGAGCTCTCTACCATTGTTGATAGGATCACCCGCCTTCAATTCACTTGAGAAATCCCACATACCGAAGAAAACCACTTTTACATTGTGAGAACCCTCTTTCACTCTTCTTTACTTGAATGCCACATTGGGGACAATGTGTTTCTAAGTATGGGGTGGGGTTTGCATGATCCTTTGCATGATTAGCATCTAGGATAATTTAATATTATCACATGTCTTGCATTGTATATACTCATTTCGAAAAAACCCAAAAAAAAATCAGAAAATTTTAAAATTTTTTTTTGTGCTTTCTAGGCTTGGATATGACCCTAATGATGAATCTTGTCTTGTGGATTGGCTATGGATGGCCTTATGTGTTAAATTGATGAATGCATATGTGGATTTGAAGTACTTCTCTTGAATCCCATGAATGATTTGTGATCATGATGCTTGCCTAGAATGGATTGAGTATTGAAAGTCGAAATTACATGCTAGTTCTTGCACACCATCTAGGAATGAATGAGGCAATTCATCTTTCTCTACTTCTCATCTTGATCATGATGTTTGAGCACCTCAATTGATATAAATTTGACCTCTTTTGACCCATCCGGGAATAGGAGCATGTTAGTGTGTTGATGTGTGTGAAAAGCAAGTGTGGGGTGAAGATGTTGATGAAAGAATGTCATGAATAAAATGCTGAAATTGTTGTGAAAGTGTAGACAAAAATATAGGTTTGGGGACGTTGGTTTAAATGACGAGTAACTCGGCACCATTCACATAATCGGGTGTTTGTGCCTTGCCAAAGTCAAATAAACCAATAGTCCTAACAAGCTTTGGTATGTGTGCCCGGTGTGGATGCACCTCGAAAAATAGAAAAGCCCGAGGATGGCTAATCACCAAGGTTTCGGCTTTTGTACACCAATGCCATTGTCTCAAAAATAAGTGAAAGAAAATGAAAAAGAAAAGATGCAGAAAATATACACTTGTGGGAAGTTGATCGTGGACAAAATTGTGGAGTTAGTTCCATTCCCGGATTAGCATCACATAGCCTAGAAAAATCCCCACCTAATCACAACGTTTCTTGGCCTTTTATTTCACAAAGACCTTATGACCTATTTGCATGTTTGTAAGACTTAGTAATCTAGATTGGATATGCTCTTAATCATCTTGACTTCTTCATTTTTACATTTCATGCATGCTTTCGAATTAAGTACAATTGTCTTTCCGTGCCTTCATTTATTTGATACATGATTGCTTGTCCATTGCCATGAAACATGACTGTGAAGGCGATCCAATATTAGAAGCACAAACCCAAAAAGATTTTGCCATTTTTCTGCATACATAAATCATGTCATCTCTTAGTCTATAGTTGGGAATTTGCTCGGGGACGAGCAAACCTTAAGTATGGGGTATTTTTGTTAACACGATTTATGACTTAGGTTTAGGTAGTCATTTAGATAGATTTCTCAGTCATTCATGCATGGTTTAGCACTAGTTCACGACATTTGCACTCAATTCACGTATTTTGTCGAGATTGACGTCTACACGGACTTTTGCATTGCTTTGTAGGTATTTTGGGAGATTTATGAGCTTAATCGATACGTCCGATGATCGTTCATCAAGATGAAACACCCTCGGACTCATTAGGATGCAAGCTAGAGGCTAAGGAAGACTCATGGAACCTTGTCAACACAAGCCATGCACCAAATCATAGCTTAATGATCCAAGGCGAAGCTGAAGCACCAAACCACGGTTGCTGGCACTTCCACGGCCGTGGAACCAACCGTGGTTTCTGCCAGACGGTTGTGACAGTTGTGCCACGATCTCATGGCCTTCTCTAGCAAGGTTGTAGTATAAAAGTGGTCCTGCAAGGCTGAGAGAGGGCATCTTGGAGCAGCCATCCATTATCCCCTATCATCCAATCAAAAACACTCTCAACAAGAAGATTATCTAAGGAGGGAGACACCATTGAAGGAGGAGAAGAGCTCCATTGGAGAAGAGGAGAAGAACACACCATTGCTAGCACTTGATAGGTTTTGTGGTGAAGAATTTCGGAATCGTTTTCTAGGGTTGTAAGAATCGATTAAACCTTCTTTTGGAAGGGTTGTGAGTCTTTCTTATCTTAATTTCAGCTTGGTTTTGTTTGCTTCACTTGTTCATCTCTTTCTTTTCATTATCTTGCAAATGGAAGCCATGATTTTATGCTTGATGATTTCGATTGTTATGAAGCATGTTGTAGGCTAAATAGATGCGATTCTAGGGTAAGGAAAGGATGGTTATGGCTAAGACTATGATAGGATGAACTTAGATTTGCCCTTGGATGACTTGCTTGCTTGAACGAAGTCACTGCTATAGTCCACGATTAGTTCTTGCCCTTCCACGGCCGTGGAAATGGTAGAACAACCCGTGGTTTCCCTGGTTCGATGGATCTAAGTACTGGATTGTTAGAATGTTGAAATCCTAGTGTTTGTTGAGTTAAATCTATCCTAGGGTGACCTAGTGTTAGCAACTAAGTGTTAGAAGAGACCTACCCGGTGATTCTTGCTCTTAGATTCCGAAGATGATTAAACTCTAGGTAGTGGTGAGCCTCATAAGCCGACATTGGACTAAGTGTGCTAGGATAGTTGTTTAGGACTACTTTTCCAAGACTTACCCGGTAAGGATAGGTTAGATCCCTAGATGACAATCCGGTTTGTGTAGAATTCCATTCCTTAGGCTCTTTGAGACTTACCCGGTGATGAGGCCTTAGGAACGGACTAGTGGACAATGAGACCTACCCGGTGATTTATCCCAATCTCGAAACACTTACTCCCAATTATCATAGTTAATCTAAGGAATGAATAGATAGCTTGAGTCCTATGCCGTAACCGAAATTTCCAACCCCTAGAATCCGCTTTTCTCTCTTTGATCTCATATCTCGTTTTAGCTTGTTTGTGTTGATTTGTTAGCTTAGTTGATTGCTTATTTCGCATGATTTGTGATCCTTGATTGATCACCTAAAAACCCACCAAAAACATTGAGATTTTCATTTCTTTATTTCTTTCCCTTTTCTTAACCTGGATCTTCACTAAACTTAATCACTAATCGAATCAATCTCACCTTAGTCTTTGTGTTCGACCTCGGAATACTATCCCTACTACAAACGTCCCGTACACTGCGGGTTCGCTAGGAGTTAGGAGAAATATAACGAGTATAAATTTAAAGCTTATTGCGTACACACGTTCTTAGCGTAACAACTACCAGCATAGGATGACTGAGATTCAGTTTCAGCAGATCATGGGCTACCCGTTTGACCCATCTCAGTACCCGTACGTGCCACCACCACCACCACCGGATTGGGATTAGAGCTTGCAGGAATTTTTTATTTATTTACTATGCAGCTCAGCATTGTTCGGTGAGTACTCTGTTTCCTTAGACTTATTTGACCCATTGGGACAATGTGTCCCAAGTATGGGGTATGCGGATGTGTATTATTTGACTTATGTGGATGTTTGTATGACTTGATTCGGATATTTATGATTTTCGTTATGCTCTATGTGCTTATCTGAGATTACATGTATGCATACATGTTATTTGATTGAGAAAAACGTCAAAAACTGGTTTGAAATTTTTTTTTGACCTCATCCGATGTGACTCTGACCAATCGAGGTACAATACCTCGGTTGACTTAGAACCTCTCGACCGAAGTGGTTTAACTGAGACAGTTTTCGAAACGATTTTTGTGCTTCTTATCTGGATATGACCTCAGTGAAGATTTTGTTTACAAATTGGTTTTGAAATCTTTATATGTTTGAAAGGTTTTATGATATGTTTAAGTCGCTAAATACTTTGTTTGAAATTTGTGTCATGTTTAATACTTTGTTTTTATCCAAATTATGTTGAATTTGAAGGTTGACACCACATGATGAGTTCTCTCACTTTCTTCCTGGGATAATTAAGGCAATTCATTCTTCTCTCTTCTTCTTCTTGATCATGCTTTAGCCCCTCATATACATATTTGCCTCCCTTTACCTATCCGGGAATTTGGAAGCAAGCAAGTGAAAAGCAAGTGAAAGAAAAAGTTGAGATGTTGGCTGAAAGATAGAAAGAAACAAATATGTTTGGGGAAGTCAATCATGATGATGAGTAACTCGGCACCATTCACATAACCGGGTGTTTGTGTCTTGCCAAAGTCGGATTGAGCGATATTCCTAACGGGTCATGGTATGTGCATCAAGGGTTTGAGGCATCTCGAGAAATTGATGATTGCTGATCTCCTAGGCTTCGGTTATTGTGCCCCTCTGTCCATGCATCCCTTAAAGTAAAAAAGTAAAAATAAGCAAAGCTTATTGGTGAAAGATGTTGAAGTTCAAAGGAAATGAAGTAAAGATCCTTTTCCCGGATTCTAGCACCACATTCCCTATATACATCCCACCCTCACACGTTTCTTGACCTTCTTTTGAAAAGACCTTGAGACCTCGAGCTTGTTAATTAACTTAGTGGTTTAAACTGGATTATGCATGATTAATTTCATTAATTATGATTTATTATGCATTCTATGATTTTATGCAAAGATGAACAACTTTCTTATATTTATAAAATGTTTTGAGCATATTTTGATTTTAAATACCAGGAAGCATTCTCTTAGAGTGATCTATGAGTGGAGCACACCATCAAAAACGTTTTGAAATACTTTTCATTGATCTTTATGACTTATAATCCATTCTATCTTGTACTTAAGATTTGGAACTTGCTTGGGGACAAGCAAGGGACAAGTACGGGGTATTTTGATAGCATGAATTATAGTCTATATTTTGGGACCTGTTTAGACGTTTTATCTTCAATAATCTACATGTTTAGATGTATATTATGTGATTATATTGTCGTTTCATCTACCTTTGCGGGAATCGAGGTCTACACCGAGTTTCGTTGTAATCGTAGGTAAAATGGCACATTTTGGACTAAAATGGAGCTAAAGGAGATAAGGAATCATTGGAGCTACATTCTGGAGGCTAAGGAAGAATCCAAGAAGCAAGGAATTAACAAAGAGATTTACTTTGGACCAGATTTGAGAGATTTCACCTTCAGTTGAGGTTCACCTCGGTCAGCTACAGTACCATCTCGACCGAGGTGATTTTGCGGAGCGTCGCGACCGAGGCGAATACTCTGACGCGGCGAGATCATTTATTTTTGGCTGAGATTTTTTATTTTTGGAAGGAGAGATCTTATATTTTTGGGCTGGATTTCTGGAAGGAAGATCATATATTTTAGGGGTCTATTTATGAGATATGGATATATTTTTTTAGGAAAATATCTTTTCAAGATATTTTATCTTTGGAGGATAATTTTCCTATATAAAGGGCTGGATTTCCCACAAATTCGAAAAACCCGCTACCATCAGAACAACCGGGGGATTGAAGAAGCTGCAGTTAAGAGGAATTTTTGGAAGGTTGAAGGAAGATTGAAGGAAGGAAGTTGATAGCTTTTATAGCTTTTGTGAAGGGTTTTGTAAGATTCTCTTAGATTCCCTTCTTTGTTGATTGTCTTATTGGATTCGTGATCCAAGGAACGCTTATTTTTTTGATAATTGATTTAGTTATTGAAGCCTTTTTATTAAGGTTTTGGTGTTCAATTATTCACTTTCTTCCCTTATATTTGATTATTGCTTTCATGATGATAAGTGACTAATTTCCTTGTGCGATTCTAGGGTGATTGGCTGAAGGTTGTGGGAAAAACAATGATAGAATAATCTTAAATTCCAGTAGGACCCTGAAAGCTCGAGTCTTTATCCTTAACCTTAGAACATCTCGTTCAATCGATGAACATCTCGGCCGGGGTGGAATTCGTCTGACCGAGGTGACCTTTCTGATCCGAAACTGAGAGTTAAGTGTTAGAGTTTGCCAAATCCTATTCTTATTACACCTTTCCTGGTTCAATGCAAGCCTAGGATGAGACTTATCCGGCAATTCCTTTGTTTGTTTACCCAAGATCATAAGTGTATGTAATAAAGGTTTATCCTTTATTGGGGTTTGAGTGTGCCTTCATCCCATCTTTGTGAGTTAGCCTGAGACTTACCGGGTAAAGGTTGATTCTATTCCCTTAGTTGGAGTGTTGGTTTGAGATTATAGTTCCTTTCCTTAGTACCTTGAGACTTACCCGGTAATAGGTTCTTAGGTTTGGAGTTTGTCAGTAGTGAGACTTACCCGGTGATCTATTCCACTTTAGAAACACCTTCCCTTTGCAAAAACCTCAGGTTTGTCCGCTTATCTTGAGATCTTGAGTTGGAACCACAACTAGATGCTTTAATCCCTAGAATTGCATATTCCTTTAATTGACTTTTTTATCATCTTTGATTGCTTTAATTGCTTTTGTGGTTAGTTGCAATATTGACTACCTATATTGGTTTTGTTTCACCTAAGTCCCTGAGATCGACACCCTGGAATTCTTGCTTTTACTACGATTGATCTGTACACTGCGGGTTCGCATCCTTGTTTTAGGCATACATCTAGGGTTATAAATTTAAAGCTTGCACACACCGTTTGGAGCGAACAACAAGGACCCTAGTTGGTGCGAGCCATGCACCAACTCATGGTCAACCATGATCCAAGCTAGGCTGGACCAAAATCTTGGTTGAAGGTTCAGGAACTCGGCCGAGATTGTCCATAAGGCATCCGAGATTCCTGTGCTGAAGATACCCGATACTTGGCATACATCTTCTGCTTCTGACCCTTGCTTTTCCTTGATTGAGCGAGGGGTTGCATGTGCAGCCTGTGACCTTTTATAGGGGAGGGTTATCTCATCCCATACATTGTCTGTTGAGACTAAGGAAGAAGAAGAAAACACTCCCATTGAGAAGAAGAAGAATACACCATATCATAGATCTAGAGTGAGTTTAAGAGATTTTTAGTGAGAAACTTGCAAGAGATTGTTGGAAATGATTTGAGCTACTCTTGGAGACTTGTAAGGTTTGTTTTGGATTGATTATTCAGGTAAGTTCTTGCTTTCATTTGTCTTTACTTCTCATTATCTTTCCATGGAATGCATGTGTGTTTGTATGATGATGTTTGAGCTGGAATTGAATGTTATTGGCTAAGTAACTGTGATTCTAGGGTGATGGATAGAAGGTTATGGCTTGGATGATGATAAAAATAGACTTGAATGTACCTTAGGGTGGCTTGCATGCTCGAACCCTAGCTCAGACCAAAATCTCGGCCTGTTCTTCATACATCTCGGCCAAGATTCCCTATGATCCACCCGAGATTCTTATTCTGTTGTTCTTATGTTGATGAATCTGCATGCTAGAATGTTTGAGTGTTGAAATCCTAGTGTTTGTTGAGCTTAATCCAGCTTAGGGTGACCTATGTTAGTAAACTAAGTGAGGGATGAGATTTACCCGGTAATTCCCGCTCTTAGGTATAGAAGATGATGAACTCTAGGTAGTAGTGAGCCTCAAAAGCCGCTATTGGATTGAGTGTGCTAGATTGTTGCTTAAGACTTGCCTTTTCTGAAACTTACCCGGTAAGGAGAGGTTTGACCCTTAGGTAATGGTCCGGTTTGTGTAGAATTCCCAACCTTAGCTCCTTGAGACTTACCCGGTAATAGGACTTTGGCGTAGGACTAGTGAACATGAGACTTACCTGGTAATTGTTCCAATTAGTGAAACACCCTTTCCCAACATACCGCAACTTGTCTTTAGATGTTTAGAAGCTTGAGTCCATGCCATAACCGGAAATCTTGATCTCTAGAATCCGCTTTTCTTACATTGATTGTATATCTCGTGTTTGTATGCTTGTGCTCTTTGATTTATCACCATAAAACCCAACCAAAAACATTATGATTTTCATTTCTTTATTTCGTTCTCTTTTCTTAGTCTAGACTCGTACTATCCATGATCATTGCATGATTCAATTTCACCTTATTCTTTGTGTTCGACCTCGTAATGCTTTCTTTTCTACGAAATGACCCATACATTATGGGTTCGCCAAGTAGATTTGGAGACTGAGTTATAAATTTAAGCCTTTTGCGTGATGATTGTAGCGTATTAGTATTCTTCATTTGATGTTGTATGTGTACAAGTTGGCGGGTAAATACCCAATTTGGTGTTCTTTAATTTTGATTATTTCTCTAGAAGAGAATCTTTTTTACTTTCTATTTTTCCCGTGATTCATATTGATCAGAACTAGTCACGCTAATCACACAGCTCCTCTTTCTTTCTACTTTTTGACTATTGCCTTTTTGCAATTTTCTATTACTGTTTCCTGATTAAATGCATATATTTTCTTGCTTGTTCTAATTTTTTATGCTTTTGTTGTTACGTCTGAGTTGGAATAAGAATGTACTTATGTTCAAGGGATTTTTACTTCTTAATCATGATAATTGTACTCTTAACAATACGTGGTCAAATCTCTATTTGCTTATACATCCCCATGAAGTTCAATGTTTGAAGATGGTGTGGTATAATCATAACATAACAGTGAAGTCTACAATTTTTGTCCCTTCCTTGATGTGCTAATTTGGTGATAGTTAGACTCTGAGGCGAATTATGGGAATGTTGAGTCATTTTTTATTATCTCTAAACATGACCAAGTATTAAGTGATACATTTGGTGCACTCCTTTCTATCTGAAAAATTCGGTATTGTTGGTACGTATAAAGCTCAAAGCAAAATCAAGGAAACGGGAATGGGTCTTAGAATCAGATGAATCACAAGTCAGGCAGAATGGGTCTTATAATTGAATGCATGAGTTGATGCAAATGTTTACACAAGTGTGTTCATCTATTATAACTGAACTTTGTTTAAATGTCAGTTAGTGACAAGGAAAAAGTTTGGAACAATGTGCCCATGCTTGAGTAGATTTTTTTATGATTTGCTTTAGTTTTGTTCCATCTTGACCCTACTTTCCTTTTGATGCAGTTGCGATGTATCAGAGTGAAGATGCAAAGAGGGCAATTATAAGGTTAAGCTATGTGCCCATGCTTCTATGCAAACAACAATAGCGTCACCTACAGCACTTGTAGTTTTGTATGGTCATCATTCAAAGCACTACATTAAGGCCAAAGTATATCAAGTCATTAGGATATTTTCATCGCTTGGATACATGGGGATAAACATTAATCATTTTTTACTCTTTATTCTTACAATAAACTACCCTCGCCTTATGCAGGTTTTGTTTAAAAAAATTTATATTATAATATATGTTTATGTATTATGTATTGAATATTAATTAAAATACATGATTGTACAACCCATATCAAGATTTTTAATAAATAAAATTGTTATCTACTTGAAAATAGCCAAAAAAACCAAAAATTATATGATTTGTTAAAACTTCAAACCATTAAATCTATGTGGAATAGCAAAATCGTTGAAAATATTTAACGATCCACAAAACAGTAAGTCAACGAACCATATAACGGTTATTAATCCGTTATGATATAAGTTATAACTGAACATAGTCAAAAGGCTAAAAATATATGATTGTTTAATCTCCAAACCCTATAAATACAAGCTCAATCGATGTGGGGATAACAAAATTCGTTAGAAAATATTTAACGATCCACGTAGCAATAGGTAATTGACAAACAAAACACTACATAATAGTAGGCCAACGACCAATATAACGGTTATTAATTCAAATTATACTCAAATTATCGCTATTATTTATAATCGATGTGGGTTAGCAAATTCATTAGTTAACAACCCATAAAACACTACAACGCCCCCACAAAACAGTAGGTCAGCAACCCACAAAATAGCTGATCACAAAACAGTAGGTCAACAACCCATATAAAGGATATTAATCTGTTATCAATAAAAAAAATTATACTTCAACTTAGTAGGTCAACGACCCATATAACGGTTATTAATTCAAATTATACTCAAATTATCGCTATTACTTATAATCGATGTGGGATAGCAAATTCATTGGTTAGAACCCATAAAACAGTACAACGACCCCACAGAACAGTAGGTCAGCAACCCATAAAATAGCTAATCACAAAACAGTAGGTCTAATCACAAAACAGTAGGTCAACAACCCATAGAAAACATATTAATCTGTTATCAATAAAAAAAAAAAATTATATTTCAACTTAGCCAAAAGACCAAGAAATGTATAATTTATTTAATCTTCAAACCCTCTATTTATACATATTCTCAACCTATCAGCCTTACTTATATAGATGTGGATAACAACATTCAAGAAAAGTAAAAGTGAAATTGTTCCAAAAAATTTGTGTAATTTAAAATTAAAAGATTTGATGCCTAAAAATAATTAAAAAAAAACAAATACCGATATAAAATTTTTTCCATTAGATACAAGCTGATCCGAGATCTTGCTAATTAATTTTTAAGATTTTTTTTATTTTTTTTCTTAGTAAAAATGATATTATGGCTTAATTAGTTATTTAAAAAAAATTTTAATCCTATAAAATTTGTGACGGCACCACGTCAGCTTTAGTGTCGTCTATTTTAGTATAAGTATATATGCAAAAAATATATGATTGTTTAATCTTCAAACCCTATTTATACAAGTTCTCAATTAATATGGGATAGAAAAATTGTTGAAAATATTTAATGACCCATAAAAAAAGGTCAACAACCCTAATGAATTAATAAACTTAGCCAAAGAGCATTGGGTCAATAGCAAAAAAATTAATTCAGACTTGTTTTAGAAAAAATTAATGATCCTTAAAATAGTAGGTCAACAACCCACATGTCAACAACCCATATAAAGCATATTAATCCGTTATTAATAAAAAGAATTATACTTCAACTTAGCCAAAAGGGCAAAATGTATGCTTTCGTTTAATCTTCAAACTCTCTATTTATACATATTCTCAAACAATCAGCCTTAATTATAATCGATGTGTGATAAAAACATTCAAGAAAAGTAACGTGAAAACGCTCAAGAAATTGTGTAATTTAAAATTAAAAGATTTGAAGGCTAAAAATAATTAAGAAAAACAAATACCAAAATAAAATTTTAGATCTACGTTCATTAAGATTGATTTAAACTGTAAAAATAGATTTGTCAATATCTAAAATTATTATCGAAAAAAACTAAATATGAAAATTTGTAATGCCCTAAATTTTAGGCACGTTTGCAATATTTATTTTTCGACTTTTATTGACATATTTATTTACCCGTGATTAAATTTTTACTTTTAATCTCGTAAATAATTGACGAGGTTGGTTTCTATATCGCAAAGTATATTTTTGCGAGTAGATTTATATTTTTTATCCATATATTTTCCGTAGTTTATTTTACGGAAAATTCTTCATTCCGAAAATCTTGTTCCGAGTAAATTTCTATCCAGTTGGTTTTATTTCTTTTTACCTATTTTCTCTTCTTTTCTCCTTTTCCGTCTCTCCTTTTCCGCTTGGCCTAATGGTCTGATTGCGTGCTCATGTTCACATTACTAGCTGCAGCCTCTACAACTACCTTCTAGAGGGCTACCCGACCCCTTGACACTGACGCTCAACGCACCTCACCTCTCCCTCTGTACCTCAAACTTTCTATGCTCCTCCCTCATTTGCTTCACCATCTTTCATCCTCAGCCTCTCCATCCTGCCCCTACTCACTGAGACTGCCGGACAAGGACTTGCGCCTCCTAAGGCACTACACCACCTTCCCCGCCTCTGTTTTTCCTTCGTCTTTCCCAAGCAAGAAGAGCCACTGCCCCTTGCTCCCCCTACAACCATGCAAATCGACCCGTCACACTCAAGTCTCCCTCCTCTGTATCTCGCAGCAAACAACCACTTATCTCTTCTCTCTCCCGTTGCTTCTCTGTCTTTTCGTGTCTAGACTCACCGGACTGGAGCTCTTTTGAACCCTATTCGAGCATCGACTAGTGCCGCCGAAGAAACCACAGGAGACGCACCCTTCGACCTCCCTCTGTCACCTATGTCAGCTTCTCCCCCTCCCTTGCGCCACTAGTCTGAACAGAGTAGATAACAACAACTTCTCCTCTTCTTCTCTTCTGTTGCCACCGGAGGTACCCATCGAGGCCTCCGTCTCCAGCCTTTACCCTTGCATGTGCAGCCCTTAACCGCCGCCTATGCAACCAACGTAGCCAACGCTTGCCCTGTGTGGTTTACCCTTCCACCTGCCCTAGCCCTAGCATGAACAATCCCGATCGTCTCCACTTGAGATCCGCCTCGCCTCCTTCAGCCGCCGGATTTGGGCTGCCCTTGTTGCCGCCCCGGTTTCCGCCGACGCTGCTGGTCCTCCTTTGTAACATCCCGAATCCGCGGGATATCGGAATGCTACGGGCGAGACCACACAATGGGTCCCGACCCTTAGCCTCACAACAATCTCACCGAACCCTTCCAACATGGCACAAATAAAGGCTCAAAACTCGAAAATGTTTATAATGTATGCAAGACGGAAAAGTAAAGAGTACAACGTGGAAACTCAGCCAAGTCCTCAAAACGACACAAAACATAAATCCGAAAGTGTACAACAATCCATAATCCAATCATAAGGTAAAACGACAACAACAATCCCAAAAATGCCCTCGTCCTACAATGTACGGCGACCCTTAGTTGTCTACTCCTCCACCTCACTCGGCGGTGTCCCTAACCTGTGGGGCATCTACACAAGCGATTTAAAACCGTTAGCTACATTCGAAGCATTAAAGACATGGTGAAGGCACAAACACAATCTTATATAGTCACATCACATAAACATGCTCACAAATAATCCGGTTATTTATCTTTATTTATTAGGTCGTATCCCATTCTAGTTCAACTTCTTTGGTGACACGAGAATCTCCCGAAACTCGCCTCGCTCCCTTCTTCCGGAAATGGAACGGTCGGATGCCTCCGACCGTCTAACCATCACGGGCCAGTCGCCGAGAACCTCCTAGCTCTCGCAAGAGCTAGGCAGTGATGTCACCATCCGTTATCATACACTTGGGCCAAATAACATAAAAGTTGGTTGTCCTATTACCGGTTTATAAGTTATAACAAAAGCGATAAACACACACCAGCAAGCACACAATGAATCTAATACGACGAATATGGCTAAGTAAGTCCGAAGACTTACCTCGTCTCTCAACTCACAACACTCTAGCTTCCTTAGTGAGGAAGCACACAACCTGCTCATACACGAATATACTCATCAACACAAGTCCACACTCATGAAGTCATAGACTTCATTCTAGTGATCTAAGCAAGATCCCACCACTCTCAAACTAGGAATGCATCCTAGGGTCCAAGGTACACAAGATACTCTCAACAAGTAAGTGAAACTCACAACAGCCTATACAACCTAAGGATATGATCAACAACAACAACCTAGGAGAAGCAACTAGCTTAGGAAGATCAACATGCTCAACACTCAAGATCATCATTCACTCCAAGCCATAAGGGCTCCAAGGCTAGCAACCACTATATGGCATTCTCATAAGTCCTAGGTCCATCCTAAGCATACTTCTAACTATATACATCAAGGGTCTAAGGAAGGAACGAAAGGAAAGGGAGGGAGGAACCTACTGGTGAAGAAAACGCAGCCGCGTAAGCAAGCTGACGCACCCAGCGGACCTTGTTGCCGCCCCTGCGGATGCCTGGCGCCGCCCCTGTTCCTTGGGGGCCGCCCCTGCGGTGACCCTGATCCGCCCCCATGGTCGAGCAGTAGAAACTTCATCTTCTTCGACTGGTTCTTGCTCCTAGTGCCTCCTTCTCTTGCTGGGCCTTCTCCAAACCTTTACCACATGTATTAGCCTCCTCACCACGACCTAAACGAGCTCAAGAAAGGGACATACAGGGTTTACTAGATCTCCCTTCAAAAGCTTCCTCCATAGCCTTGGAGGTGAAGAGAAGGGGAAAGAAGAGGATACAAACAACAAGAGGAAGAGGGAAAAAGACTACTTACCACTATAGATCCGGAATTCTCAAGCTGCAGCTCCCACAAGGACGAAGAAGAGAGAAACAGTAGAGGGGAAAAGACGGTAAAAGTGAAATGGGAATAGAGAGGAGAGAGTAAATGGCTGACAAAGGAGGTGGGATATCCCAAGGGTCAGCCTCCTTGTCCCCTCAATCCTCTTCCCAAGGTCGAAAAGTAAAAAGGAAACCCCTCTCCCGCGTTAAAACTCGTACTCAGCAAACGTGCCTGCGGGAAATAAGCCGCTGACGCAAAAAAGATTAGAAACACCTTGACTTCCGGAAATAAAATTTTCGGATGTTACAACTAACCCCCCTAAAAACAAGTTTCGTCCCGAAACTTGATAAACGTACACTGTTCGCCTCAATACGTGTGTGCAAATAAGTTTTTATTATAAAACTGAAACAAAAGCAAGCGAACACGCAGTGTACGGATCGGCGTAGTTAATCAAGTATTCCAGAGTATCGAACTTAGGGATTTGGTGAGTCAAATTCAGTTTGGAATAATCGAGCAAGTAAAAGTATAAAAACTTTGCAAGTATTAGGGAAAACAGCAACCCTAAAGATTCAGGTATCCAATTGTGCCAATCGATTCAAGATATTCTAAAGATATAAGGACAGAGTCGAGATTGCAAAGGTATAACTAATGTAAGGTTATGTACGGTGAAGTTCTAAAATCCTATATGTCTAACCAAAATACTCTCTCTATAAAGGTTGTTGAGGCTGCAGTATAGAAATGATCAAAGGACAAGAATTAATCTCAAAATACCCATGCCCAAGCCCAAGGAATCAAAGATAAACTAAAACGGTTAAGGTTGTGACACTCGAAACCAAAATAGAGGATGTTGAGCCTCACTACTACCTAGAAAAGGCAAACCAAGGCTAGGTTAAAGCAAATCTTTAACTTTGGATTAAAGCAAAAACAAAAGTCGTAAAACAGAGGAAATCACGGCTAGATCTTGAGATTCCACAGACGTGGAACTCAAGAACAGACCGTGATCTAGGGTGTCGACGACGTTTCTCACACTCTCAAGGTCCAATCAAGTTATGATCGATCTATCATCATGTAAGTCACAACTATCAACCCTTCACCTTAGAATTGCTAAAGAGTTTTAACCAATAACCATCATCATGATATCAAAAATCAATTTAAGAAGAAAGAAAGATGAAAACCCTCGAAAGCTCAATAACAAAACAAAGTCAATCTCGAATCTGAATAACAAAAGTAGCATGTTTATGAATTCAGAAAATGGAATAAGAATTCTCACAGCGATCTTAGGGAACAGTGAAGAACGGAGTGTCAATCCGTCTCCAAAAGTGCAAGCCCTAAGAAAATCTCCACAATCACGTCATTCACAATTTCAAATCCTCCGAAATCTACAATCCTCAAGGTGAAATGAACCCTAAGCAGCCGTCTTCGAAGCTCTTAGCGAAGATCCCCGAAACTCCCTTCTCAAGCCTTCTTATAGGGCGAAATAGGGTTACAAGAAAGCCCGATGACGTTGCTGACGTGGCAAATATGACACGTCATAAAATCATGGAAATCACAGTCATGAAAAAATTTCCACGGCCGTGGTTTAGACCGTGTAACTTTCTGTTGTGCTTCAAACTCACTTCCACGATCCAATTGCCAAGTCCACGGCCGTAATTTAGGGCGTGGTTCTTCAAATTCTTGTGAAAGCCTTTATTTCGTGATGTTCTTTACTCATACTCCTTCCTTTGCCTCTCCAAAGCATCTCCTTGCCATCAAGCATGATCAAATACTCCTTTCCTTCCATATTTTGCTCCAATCCAAGCCTTTATTCACCTAAAAACAAAACAAAGCTAGTGTAGATCTCTATATCGACAAAGTGGGTGAATGAGCTCACAAATGCCTCAAACTCATATCTATGTACACATAAAAGAGGGAAAAACAAGTAAAACAAGTGCCTAAAATATAGTCATATTTCATGCTAACAAAATACCCCATACTTGTCACTTGCTTGTCCCCAAGCAAGGTTTTCAAAAGCTTAGAACATAAGGTAGAATGAAATCTGAATACAAAACACAACAAAACAATATTTTTGGTAATGTGCTTCTAATCAATAGATCATCCTCAAACCTTGCTTCATTCATCCTTGAAAACGTTCATACACATAAACCAAAACATGCAAAGCAAAGGAACTTCATAAATTGCCTAAACTTCAAGACAAACATCATAACCTTCAAGCATTGTCAAATTCAAGCATGTGAAACTTCAATTTAGATCACCAAGTCAAATAACACTTATGATCTCAAGGACTTTCAAGTAAGGCCAAGAATATGGAAAAGGTGGGAAACTTGTAAAGGAATGTGGTATATGAATCCGGGAAGAAGGAACAACACAAACTCTTTTCTTTTCATCATTTGAACTAACCACCAACTTAGAGCTTTGCTCTAGACTTTTTGCACATAATTTTCCGACTTTACTTTTGGAGTTATGGACAGCGGTGCACAAAAACCGAAGCCTAGGAGATTGGCGTTTCTCAATTTCGAGATGCCTCAAACCCTTGATGCACATACCATAATCTGTTAGGAATATCGCACAATCCGACTTTGGACAGACACAAACACCCGGCTATGTGAATGGTGCCGAGTTACTAATCGTCATGATTGACTTCCCCAAACCTATATTTTCCTACACTTTAAATTCAAACAATTGCTTTCATGGCACTCCCACATCAAACATGCCAAAATCAACTCTTCCTAAATCCCGGATAGGTAAAGGAGGCAATTATTTTCATTGAGGGGCTAAATGATCAAAGAAAGAAGTAAGAAAATCGAGGTGCCTTAATCATCTCATAAGAAGTATAAGAACTCATATTGTGATTTCAACATTCGTTTCTCAATATGATTTAGATAAAAAAACTTCACATTATGAAACTTGCAAGAAAGGATAAACAACATACTCAATTTCTTCACAATTCATGATTCAATTCAAGCATACAATTGTCATCAAAAAATCATTCCACAAGTAGTTTTCATCATAGAATTCATCTCTAATCTTAGAAGCACAATATCTTTTCAAAATTTTCAAATTTTTATGGGTTTTTCAAAGCCTTTTTTATGCAATGCAATAATGAAACATGTGACAGTGAAAGGAAACATGCAAGTGTTCATAGTCATAAGCAACGCAAAGTGAGTAGAGTTATTACAAATAATAGTCACACCCCACCCCATACTTGAAATACACATTGTCCTCAATGTTTAAAAGAAATAAAGAAAAGAAAAGAAAAGAAACAAAAGAAAGTCACTAATGGTGGTGGAGCGGCGCTAACCGGCGGTCATGTCATCATCATCATCACTAGGAAGGCAGTGGTGGGAATGGATAGAAGTCCGAGATGAAGTTCCGCCCAAACTGCTGGCGGTAGACGTCCCTCAAGATACGGGTATTTTCCTGGTGCTCTACGTATGAGACTCCTGTCGGACCTCCAAGTCTCCTACTCTTCTTGAAATATCATCCACCCAACCTGGAAGCTGCGAATACCAAGGTGGCGGCTGGCTATACCATGAAGGTGTATCCTGAGGAGGAGTCGGTGCCACTGGTGGATGATCATACCATGGAGGAGGAGCTCCCATCCATGATGGTTGTTCTCCATACCAAGCGGGTGGAGTCTCCATCCACGTCGGCCTCTCACTCACGCTAGCCCTGCGTGAAGAAGAGGAACTGAAAGGTCTAGAAGGTCGGGGAGATCGCCTAGGTGGCTCCGAGAAGTCGGCCGGCTGGGCCGGGAATGTACCAAAATCATGCTCAGCACCTCCTACATCATGGTAATCTCCTCCTCCCATCTCCTCATCATGATCCCTAGCTGGGACCTCATCCAACACATATGGAGGGGCTACAAGTCTATTCGTATGCATGGATGCGAAGGTCTCCTTCCAATTTTGGCGGCCTTGCATGATGGAGTACTCGGGAAGCCATGGGATACCTCTACCACCTCTCTCCTCCCATGGCATGGTTGCGGTAGGTGGAGCTTGGTGGCGGGGAAAGATAATACCTCTAGTCATAAGCCCATTGAGACCCAAAGGTCTCGCCGCTATCCTAGTACAAGCGGAGTAGGCTGGCTATCCCCAACTGTTTGGCGATGTGAGTCACCATACCCCCATAACCTATGTTCCTGGCCCTTTTGTTCTTCAATTTGCTAATGGTGGAGGCAAGGAGGGTGGCACAATCGGCGGATGTACCGGTAAGCATACAATAGAGGAGGAATAACTCATCGGTCTTGATCTTTTGAGGGGTCTCGGTCCTAGGGAAAAGACACTCCGAAAGGACTCTATGAGCTATCTTCAAGGCTAAATGGTAGATGATCTTAGCCTTGGTGTCGGCCGGTTGCCAGCAGTCCTCAGTAGAAGGAATCATGGCTATATCCTCCCAAAAATCCTTAGCATACACACCCCCGGGAAACCTACCGTTGAAACTCTCATGGAACCCAAAGAAGGTTCCAAACTGAATGATGGAGAACTCATAGTTCTCCTCCATCAACCTAAAAGAGACCGTTCGGTTCACATGGCTATGCTCAAAGGAAGTCACAAACTCCCTTGTTATCTTCTCATAGGCATCTTCTCTAATAGCGGAGAAGATGATCAATCCGGCTCTATCGAAGAGCCAAGTCAAGTCATTCACCACATTGAGCTCCTCAAGCTCCTCTAGGAGAAGGTATCTAGGTCCTATGATTGCCTTCTTTTTAATCTTTTCCAAGGTTCCTATGTAATCCTCATGAATTCTAGGGATTCTAGGAGGTGGTGGTGATGGTGTTTCACTAGGAGGGGGTTGGGAAGAGGAGGAACTATCATCCTTTCGCTTCTTGTTCCTAGTAGATTTCCTTCTAAACATTTTTCTCAACAACAGAGAAAACCACGGTCTGTTCTTGATTTTCCACGGCCGTGGAAACGTACGGAACCCGTGGAATTGGTTCGTCTCTCTCAAATCTCTGCAAATCCACACTAAAATCAACAATCACTGTCCTAGACTAATTCCAATTCCAATTTCGTTCAGTTCTCCTAAAATCTTGCGAAGAAATTGAACCAAATTGACAAAGAAGAGAAAAGGGAGTAAAACCTAGGTTTTGGATTTAAAAAATCCAAATTCCTTCTCCAATGTGGATTGTTCACTCATTTTGATGCTTGGATCTTGTAGATGATTGAAAATGCTCCACTTTAGGTTGAAGAAAATCGATCGAATCGGACTCCGAACGAAGAGTTACGGAATGAGGAAGGGTGGCGGCGATTTCTGGGCGTGGAAAGAGGTTTTGGCTGTGTTTTTGTGAAGGAAAGTGGTTTATATAGTGGCCGTAAAATTTTTGAAAATCACGGTCACTCGAGGCATTCCACGGCCGTGGAAATGTACGGAATCTGTGGGGGGGGGGGGGGGGGGTTGATGATTTGTGTCAGATTTTGGAAAATTACGGCCACTTGTTACTTCCACGACCGTGGTTTAGGGCGTGGAAGTTTGTGTTGTGTGCCTAAATCCAAGTTTTGTCAATTCTTTCCAACTTTTCTTTCCTTCCATTGCCCATTCCTTATGTCTACATCCAAAAACATAACATACCGGGGGTATCGAGGGAAAAACAAAGCAAAAACAACTAACCTATACTAGTCTAAGAAAGAAAAACAAAAACGCAAAAGCAATACCTTGGGTTGTCTCCCAAGAAGCGCTTGTTTTGGGTCCGTAGCTAGACCGTTCCTGGGTTTATTCAAGGACAATCGGAGCGATTTCCTCAACTTTGAATACTTCTTAAAAGGTTGTCCACTCACCTTAAAACTTCCGCTTTTTTCACCCCATACTTCAACTGCGCCATGGGGAAAGACACGTTTGATTAGATAAGGTCCAGTCCAACGAGATTTAAGCTTACCTGGGAAGAGACGAAGTCTCGAATTGAAGAGGAGAAGTTGATCTCCTTCTTTGAGGTCCTTTGGGATGATATGCTTATCATGCCAACGCTTCGCCCTTTCTTTGTAAATCTTGGCATTTTCATAGGCGTTCAAGCGGAGTTCTTCAAGCTCATTAAGGTCCAAGAGGCGCTTCTCGCCCGCTTCCTTCATGCCGAAGTTCAACCACTTCACAACCCAGTACACCTTGTGTTCTAGCTCCACCGGGAGATGATAAGACTTCCCATACACAAGGTTGTATGGTGTTGTACCTATGGGAGTCTTGTATGCAGTCCTATACGCCCATAACGCATCATCTAGTTTCAAAGACCAATCCTTCCTTGTCTTTGACACCGTCTTCTCAAGGATGCCCTTGATCTCTCTATTCAAAATTTCCACTTGCCCACTTGTTTGTGGGTGGTAGGGAGTGGCGATCTTGTGAGTCACCCCATACTTAGCTAGTAGAGCTTCGAATCGTCGGGCAATGAAGTGTGAACCTCCGTCACTAATGATGGTCCGTGGTGTCCCAAACCTTGGGAAAATAGTTCTAATAAAGAACTTTATAACAACCATGGCATCATTAGTTGGAGAGGCAATAGCTTCAACCCATCTCAAAACATAATCTACAGCTAGAAGCATGTATTGGTTTCCACAAGATGATGGGAAAGGTCCCATAAAGTCTACTCCTCAAACGTCGAAGATTTCTACCTCTTGAATGTTGTTGAGAGGCATCTCGTTTCTCCTAGAGATATTTCCTATTCTTTGACAAGCATCGGAACAAGAAACAAAGGTTTGCACATCCTTAAATAAAGTAGGCCAAAAGAATCCGGATTGCAATACCTTAGCGCTAGTTTTATTGGAACTAGCGTGTCCTCCACAAGGTAGTGAATGACAATGACGAATGACGCTTTGCACTTCGTCTTCCGGCACACATCTCCTAATGATGCCGTCGGGACCTCTCTCAAAGAGTAGAGGTTCATTCCAAAAGTATTGCCGGACATCTCAAAAGAACTTCTTATTTTGTGCATAGGATAATCCCGGAGGTATTTCCTGACAAACCAAGTAATTTACAAAATTAGCAAACCAAGGTTCGTTACCTCTAGATATCTTGTCGATGCACTCCTCTATGATGTGTAAGTGCTCATCCGGGAAGGAGTCATCAATGGGTAGATCGTCGTCTTCAATGTATGGTAGACGACTCAAATGATCCGCAACAGAATTTTCCGAGCCTTTCTTGTCGCGGATCTCTAGATCGAATTCTTATAGGAGAAGAATCCATCTAATCAGCCTCGGTTTCGCATCCTTCTTGGCAAGTAAATACCGGATCGCTGAATGGTCCGTGTATACAATCACCTTCGCACCTACAAGATAAGAATGGAACTTTTCAAATGCATATACAATGGCTAAAAATTCTTTCTCCGTTGTGGCGTAGTTGAGCTGCGCTTCATCTAGCGTCTTGCTAGCATAATAGATAGCATGGGTTCGGCCTTCCTTCTTTTGCCCCAGCACCGCTCCAACAGCTACGTCACTTGCGTCACACATAACCTCGAACGGGGGATTCCAGTCTAGAGGTTGGATTATCGGGGCTGAGATGAGAGTTTCCCGGATCTTATAGAAAGCATCTAAACAATCATGCGAAAAGTCAAAAACTGCATCCTTCATCAATAGATTAATTAGCAGTTTTGAAATCTTAGAAAAGTCTTTGATAAAACGTCTATAAAATCCAGCATGTCCTAGGAAACTTCTTATCCCCTTCACCGAAGATGGAGGAGGGAGTTTCTCTATAGTCTCTATCTTCGCATTATCAACTTCGATCCCTCTACTAGAGATCAAGTGTCCTAGTACAATGCCTTCCCTAACCATGAATTGACACTTCTCCCAATTAAGAACTAGGTTAGTGTCTTCACACCTTTGCAACACAAGAGAAAGGTTAGAAAGACAATTATCGAATGAGGAATGATAAACAGAATAATCGTCCATAAAAACCTCCATGATTTCCTCAATGTACTCCGAGAAGATGGCCATCATACATCTTTGAAAGGTGGCTGGGGCGTTGCAAAGCCCGAATGGCATCCTCCTATATGCAAACGTACCCTATGGGAACGTGAATGTGGTCTTCTCTTGATCGTCCGGATGGATTGGAATCTGGAAGAAACCACTATAACCGTCAAGATAACAGAAATAAGAGTGTTGTGCCAAGCTCTCAAGCATTTGGTCTTTGAATGGTAGCGGGAAGTGATCCTTCCTTGTTACATTGTTTAGCTTGCGGTAGTCAATGCACATCCTCCATCCCGTCACGGTTCTTGTAGGAATGAGCTCATTGTTATTGTTAGTGACAACCGTCATTCCTCCTTTCTTCGGGACAAATTGAACGGGGCTCACCCACTTGCTATCGGAGAAAGGATAGATGATACTTGCGTCAAGTAACTTAAGAATTTCCTTCTTAGCAACCTCCTTCATAATCGGATTTAACCGTCTTTGAGGTTGTCGCGAAGGCTTAAAATCTTCTTCCATTAGAATCTTGTGCATGCATAATGATTGTTTAATTCCTACAAGATCCTCTATTGTATAACCTAAGGCTTTCCTATATTTCCTTAGAACAACCATTAGTTTCTCATGTTCATCTTCACTTAAATCGGAACTAACGATTACGGGAAAAGTAAGATTAGTTCCAAGAAATGCATACCGAAGATGTGTGGGAAGTGGCTTCAATTCCATTGCTATTGATGCCTTTGATGAGTCTTGAAGTGTGTCCAACGCTTCCTTAGAAGTCTATAAGGGTGTAGGAGTGATTGAAGAAGACTCAAGAGCATTTGTGGAAAGAACAAAATTGTTCTCAGAATTTCCCAAAATTACGGCACCTCTGTAACTTCCACGGCCATGGTTTAGGGCGTGGAACTCAATTACGGCACCACTATTACTTCCACGGTCGTGATTTTGGCCGTGTAACTTACTGTTTCTCTCAAAATAGCAGTTTATGGGCAGCTTAGGTGAAACCACGGCCGTGGAATAGCACGATTGACCGTGATTCCTCACGTTTTCTGAGCCATCGTAAAGTTTTTCAAACTCTTCCCCTTGTACTTCCTTTAGCTCTTCAAAAGCTTCAATCTCATCATTGCAATCCTCTTCCTCTCCTTTCTCCATGATGCTCATGGTTATGACCTTTTGCAATGGATCCTTGAATAGAATCGAGCTCACTTCCTCCCTAGACGCCTCTTCGTCATAGATGTTGAACATATCCTCTCCAAGAGCTGGCTCTTTCACCAAGGTTGAGAGAACGAAATCAACCTTCTCTTCTCCTATGTCGAAGGCTAGTTTAGCATTCTTGCAATCCATCATACAACCGGATGTTTCAAGAAACGGTCTTCCGAGTATGATCGGAACCGGACAATCTGCAGGAATGTCAAGCACGACAAAATCTATTGGAATATAAAACTTACCGAGCTTGACTGGGACGTATTCAATGATACCGACAGGACGAGTTATGGATCGATCCGCCATGTATAACATCATCTTCACCGGTTTAGGTTCACCTAAACCGACCTTCCTACACAAAGCAAGCGGGATGATGCTAACCCTTGCTCCCAAGTCACAAAGAGCGTCATATGTGACGCTCTTTGTGACTTGGGATGCAAAATGACCCCGGATCTCTCAGCTTTGGGGGCATCTTTTCCGTCATCGTTTTGATGAGCTCCGAAGATTCCGAACTCATCTTGACTTCTCCAAAGTCTTCTAGCTTCCTCTTGTTAGAGAGGAACTCTTTCAAGAACTTCCCATAAGCGGGCATACCTACAATAACATCAATAAAAGGTATATTAATGTGCAGTTTGCTCATTAGTTCAATGAACTTACCGAATTGGTTGTCTAGACGCGCTCTGCTCTAGATTGCGGGAATGGTAGAGGAGGTTTATAAGTTGGAGGAGGAACATAGACATTTTCCTTCTCCTTCCCCTTTTCTTTCTCCTTCTCGGCTGGAACTTCTACAAACTTAGGCTATGGGTCGGTAGTTGTCACACCGCTCCTAGTTGTGATAGCCATCACTCTTCCCTTTGGGTTATCCTCCGTCTTTCAGGGAAGTTTCCCTTGATCTCTAGGAACTTCTCCGGCCTTGCTGAATACTTGGTTTTCTAAAGCTTTGTGAGCTTTATAAACCGAAGTTATGTAGCTCTCCAACCCTTGGAGCTTTGCTAAGATCGTCTCCAACATAGGATTGGGTTTCTCCTTCTCCTTATTGTTTGAACCATTTGATGTTTGCCCCTGGCTTTTCAAAGGAGTGGAAGAAGATGGAGAAGTTAAAGCTTTTTTCCGCATGTGAATAGGGATTACTTGGATTTTGTTGGTTGGATCTCCAATTGTTGTTGTTGGAGTTCCCATTGTAATTATTCCAGTTATTGTTCCGGTTGTTGTTCCGGTAGTCATTTCTATTCCCTTGGTTGTTATCTCTCCCCATATAGTTGGCCTCTTGCTCCTTCGCCTTTTGAAGGCTAGTTTTGATGACTTCCTTCAACTCTTTAATCTCATTGTTGAGGGAGAATATTTGCGTTTGCGTAGCATGATTCAACTTAACTCCCGGATTTCCTTGGTTCCGGCTATTTGGATCCACCTTCCGGTGGGAATACTTCTCAATCACTTGGGCTTGCTTCTTAATGAAGTCCCAAGCGTCATCTTCTCTCATGTCCATGAATGTACCACAAGAGAGAGATTGGAGATTGAATTTTGTTTCTACATCCAACCCCTTATAATAGATCTCTAATAATCCCAGCTTTGAAATGTCATGGTTTGGGCAATCCAATAAGAGATCTTGAAATATTTCCCATGATTGAAACAAACTTTCGTTAGCTTTCATAGAAAATGCATTAATTTTACCTCTCAACTCCGTCGTCTTGAATGGCGGAAAGAACTTGGTGAGGAACTCCGAAGATAGATCATCCCATGTGTTAAGCCTTCCAGCTGGAAGAGCTTGATACCAAGACAAAGCCTTGTCCTTCAAAGAGAAGAAGAACGGTTTGATCTTGTAGTTGTTGTTGGTAGCCCTTTTCGGCTTCAATATCTCCATGAGAATCTCAAAATTCTGCAAATGTTGGTGTGGAGATTCAGCACTCGTTCCACCAAAGTGACTTTGGCGAACCATGGTGATAACTAAAACTGAATTCCTGGATATCCTCAGCTCCGAAGTTCACACCTAGACGGCGCGGTTGCTGAATTCGATCCATTCTTTGCCCAAGAGTCCGTGGTTCATCCCCTTCATGAGAAACTCTCACATCTCCAGCGGGAATGCGAGGAACAACCGGTGGTCTAGGGTTGTTACGAACGGGATGGATCACCGGATCAATGTCCTCATGTGGTGGCATATCATCATCCTCATCGTCGGATGATTCAGCTCTAATGGACTTAGTTGGTTTCTTGACCTTCTTCTTCTTAGCATCATTCATCTCCAACTTCATGTCCATCATCATAGCCTTGAGCTCATCCATTTGGAATTGATGACGCTCCATTTCTTCCATACGAGCTTTCTCACTTGAAGTTGAACTTCATCCAACTCCGCTTGGATGTTTCTCTCATTGTTTTCAGCCATGTTTTTCTCTTTCAACTTTCTTCTCAAAGTTTTCTCAAGTTTTGGATCAAAAGGAACTAGATCTTTGGTAGATCTAGTCTTTCGCATATACCTAAAGAATCTACAAAAATCACTCAAAGAGAGATATCAAATAACAAGAGAAAAGCTCCCAAGCTCGACAACCGAAAACCGTAATTGGCTTAGACCAAATCCCCGGCAACGGCGCCAAAAACTTGTTCGCCTCAAAGCGTGCGTGCAAAAAAGTTTTTATTATAAAACTGAAATAAAAGCAAGCGAACCCGCAATGTACGGATCGGCGTAGTTAAGCTAGTATTCCAGAGTATCGAACTCAGGGATTTGGTGAGTCAAATTCAGTTTCGAATAATCGAGCAAGTAAAAGTATAAAAGCTTTGCAAATATTGGGGAAAACAGCAACCCTAAAGATCCAGGTATCCAATTGTGACAATCGATTTAAGATTTTCTAAAGATATAAGGACAGAGTCGAGATTGCAAAGGTATAACTAATGTAAGGTTATGTACGGTGAAGTTCCAAAACCCTACATGTCTAACCCAAAGACTCTCTCTATAAAGGTTGTTGAGGTTGCAGTATAGAAAGGATCAAAGGACAAGAATTAATCTCAAATACCTATGCCCAAACCCAAGGAATCAAAGATAAACTAAAACGGTTAAGGTTGTGACACTCGAAACCGAAATAGAGGATGTTGAGTCTCACTACTACCTAGAAAAGGCAAGCCAAGGCTAGGTTAAAGCAAATCTTTTACTTTGGATTAAAGCAAAAGCAAAAGTCGTAAAACAGAGGAAATCACGGCTAGATCTTGAGATTCCACGGCCGTGGAACTCAAGAACAGACCGTGATTTAGGGTGTCGACGATGTTTCTCACACTCTCAGGGTCCAATCAAGTTACGATCGATCTATCATCATCTAAGCCACAACTATCAACCCTTCACCTTAGAATTGCTAAAGGGTTTTAGCCAATAACCATCACCATGATATCAAAAATCAATTTAAGAAGAAAGAAAGATGAAAAACCTCGAAAACTCAATAACAAAACAAAGTCAATCTCGAATCCGAATAACAAAAGTAGTATGTTTATGAATTCAGAAAATGGAATAAGAATCCTCACAACGATCTTAGGGTACAATGAAGAACGGAGTGTCAATCCGTCTCCAAAAGTGCAAACCCTAAGAAAATCTCCACAATCACGTTTTTCACAATCTCCAATCCTCCGAAATCTCCAATCCTTAAGGTCAAATGAACCCTAAGCAGCCGTCTTGGAAGCTCTCAGCGAAGATCCCCAAAACTCCCTTCTCAAACCTTCTTATAGGGCGAAATAGTGTTACGAGAAAGCCCAATGACGTTGTTGACGTGGCAAATATGACACGTCATAAAATCATGGAAATCACGGTCATGAACAAATTTCCACGGCCGTGGTTTAGACCGTGTAACTTTCTGTTGTGCTTCAAACTCACTTCCACGATCCAATTGCCAAGTCCACGGCCGTAATTTAGGGCGTGGTTCTTCAAATTCTCTTGAAAGCCTTTATTTCGTGATGTTCTTCACTCATACTCCTTCCTTAGCCTCTCCAAAGCATCTCCTTGCCATCAAGCATGATCAAATACTCCTTTCCTTCCACATTTTGCTCCAATCCAAGCCTTTATTCACCTAAAAACAAAACAAAGCTAGTGTAGATCTCTATATCGACAAAGTGGGTGAATGAGCTCACAAATGCCTCAAACTCATATCTATGTACACATAAAATAGGGAAAAACAACTAAAACAAGTGCCTAAAATATAGTCATATTTCATGCTAACATACACCTCACAGAAGGCAGGACTCGAAACACACGGGACATAAAACGTCGCCTATCGTTCCTAAAACTCCGAAGTCGAACTCGTAAACGCATCAATACTCGAAGTTAACCACACACACACATATAGCATACACAAGGCATATCACATCACATAGCATATGGACTAACCCGAATGCCCTAATGGTGACTCTATGCATGCGTAAAACTCGGGATAGTTCCTCCGGATACTATTCTCCGTCTCCCAAGTAGCCCCGTCTTCTCCTCGCCTCGACCACTACACTCTCAACATCGGTATCTCTTTCAATCGAAGGCATCTCGAATTCCTCTCCAAAACCGCTATCGGGTGCTCTGCAAAAGTATGGTCCGACTCGACCACCAGGTCCTCGTGACTAATGATGTGTCTCGGGTCATGGATGTACTCCCTCAGTTGAGACACATGAATACCGGATGTATACTCTCCAACCGTGGTGGCAATGCTAGTCGGTATGCCACTTCACTGACTCTCTCCACTATCTCGAATGGACCGACATATAGGGGGCTTAACTTCCCCTTAATGCTGAATCGCCTGATACCCCGGGTTAGTGATACCCTCAGCCACATCTGAGCTCCTACCCTGAACTCGAGAGGTCTACGCCTCCTATCCGCGTACGATCTCTAACGACTCTGAGCGGTCAACATCCTCTCTCGTATAAAGGCAATTCTAGCCATGTCATCCTGTACCTGATCTGGAGCTACAACACTCGAACTCCCCTGCTCGTCCCAACATAAGGGAGTGCGGCATCTCCTCCCATACAATGCCTGATAAGGTGCCATCCCAATCGACGCGTGCCAGCTGTTATTATATGAAAACTCCACCAACGGAAGGTGGTCTGGCCATACCCGCCCCCAGTCTAGTACACATGCCCGCATCATGTCCTCTAGGGTCTGAATAGTCCGCTCTGACTGGCCGTCAGCATGTGGATGGTATGCGGTGGTGAAATGTAGACTCGATCCTAGGGTGGCGTGTACCTACTGCCAGATCCTCGAGGTAAAGCACCCGTCCCTATCCGAGATGATACTCCTTGGTACCCCATGTAACCTCACAATCTGACGAGTAAAATTCTCGGCTAGACGACTCACCGGCCACGTTTCCCGAATAGAGATGAAACGTGCGGTCTTCGTCAACCGATCTACCACTACCCATATAGCGTCAAAGCTCCTACTCGGTCTCAAACCTGTCACGAAGTCCATGGAAATATCCTCCCACTTCCACTGCGGCACGTGCAGTGGATGAAGCTCTCATGCGTGTCTTTGGTGCTCGATATTGACCTGTTGGCAGGTCGCGCATCGGGCCACATATCTAGCTACATCGGGTTTGAGTCCGCCCCACCAATAAGATCTCATAAGGTCCTGGTACATCTTACTCGTGCCTGGGTGCACCGAGTAAGGGGTAGAGTGCGCCTCATGCAAGATCGGCTCTCTCAACTCCGGGTCTGACGGTACACAATTACATCCCTGGTATCTCAATAACCCATCTGCCCCTGTGATAAACTGTGGTGCCTCACCTCTGGTCATCCTATCCCGAATCCTCGTCAACACGGGACACGCCTCCATCTTCTGCCGGATCTCTCCGGACAAATCAAGTAATACCTCTAACTCGGACAAACGGCCGACCGTATCCGGAAACCGGATATCTAACTCTAACTCCGCCAAATCCCTCTACAACTGTGGCTGAATCGTAAGTCGAGCTATAGCCTCCTCTCGAGGAGTCCTCCTACTCAAAGCATCGGCGACTACATTTGCCTTTCCCGGATGGTACAAAATCTCCAAGTCAAAATCCTTGATCAGCTCTAACCATCTCCTCTGGCGGTTATTCAACTCCCGTTGAGTGAATATATACTTCAGGCTCTTATGGTATGTGAAGATCTGGCAGGTGGCCCCGTACAAGTAGTGTCACCAGATCTTCAAGGCATGAATCACTACCGCTAGCTCGAGATCATGGGTAGGATAATTCTCCTCGTACGGCTTCAGCTGCCGAGAAGCATACACAATAACCATACCCTTCTGCATCAAAACACACCCCAAGCCTAGCTTGGAGGCGTCACTATATACAACAAAGTCCTCTACACCCTCAGGATGGGCTAACACAGGAGCGGAGGTCAACCTCCTCTTCAGATCCTCAAAGCTTCACTGACAAGGCTCGGATCAGACAAACCTGGTAGACTTCCTTAGCAAGGAAGTAAGTGGCCGTGCAATCACGGAGAAACCCTCAACAAAACAACGGTAATATCCCGCTAAGCCCAAGAAACTGTGCACCTCCTTGACCGCCCTAGGAGGTGGTCATGAAGAGACGGACTCTATCTTCGCCGGGTCAACCATGACACCCTCGGCGGAAACTATATGACCCAGGAACTCCACCTCGGACATCCAAAACTTGCACTTAGAGAGGTTTGCATAAAGCTCTCTATCCTGAAGGACTCGAAGAGCCATCATCAGGTGTCCTGCATGCTCCTCCATACTCCGGGAGTAGACTAAGATGTCATCTATAAACACCACCACAAACTGGTACAATAATTCGATGAAGATACCGTTCATAAACTCCATGAAGACGGCAGGTGCATTCGTGAGCCCGAATGGCATCACGACAAACTCATAGTAGCCGTATCTCATCCTGAATGCCGTCTTCGGAACGTCCTCCTCTCTCACCCTCAGCTGGTGGTATCCCGACCTCAAGTCGATACGTGAAAATACGGAGGCTCCCTGCAACTAGCCTAGCAAATCATCAATGCGCGGTAGGGGGTACTTGTTCTTGATGGTGACTTTGTTCAATTCCCGGTAATCGATACAAAGTCTCAAAGATCCGTCCTTCTTCCTAACGAAGAGGACCGGTGCACCCCAAGGGGAAACACTCGGGCATATGAAACCCCTCTCGGCTAACTCCTCGAGCTACTTGTTCAACTCCAGCAACTCGATCGGCGCCATGCGGTATGGGGCCTTGGAGATCGGCCTCGTGCCGGGCTTCAACTCAATAGCAAAATCTACGCTCCTCTGTGGTGGCAATCCGGGTGGCTCCCCAAATACATCCTCGAACTCACAAGCCACGGGAATCTCCTCTAGCGACGGTCCCGTTTCCTCCTTCATGGCATAGCACCAAAAGGCCTCGCATCCCTGCCCGATAAGTCTCGCGGCTCGGACCGCACTAATGACTGTAACGGTCTTCCCGAGGTCCCAATCTTGGAAAATCACCTCTTGTCCCGTCTCCGTGGTAACTGTCACGGTCCTCCGACTGATGTCCAAAACGGCTCGGTGGAGGTCCATCCAGTCCATGCCCAAAATGACTTCTTCATGCACTTAGTGCATGGCATAGAAGTCCAAAAACTTGTTACGCTCAGGATGTGTGTGATACGCAATAGGTTTTAAATTTATACTCGTTATATTTCTCCTAACTCCTAGCGAACCCGCAGTGTACGGGACGTTTGTAGTAGGGATAGTATTCCGAGGTCGAACACAAAGACTAAGGTGAGATTGATTCGGTTTATGATTAAGTTTAGTGAAGATCTAGGTTAAGAAAAGAGAAAGAAATAAAGAAATGAAAACCTCAATGTTTTTGGTTGGTTTTTAGGTGATCAATTAAGGATCACAAATCATGCAAGGTAAGCAATAAACTAAGCTAACGAATCAACACAAGCAAATAAACTAAACACGAGATATGAATCAAAAGAGAAAAGTGGATTCTAGGGGTCAGAAATTTTGGTTATGGCATAAGACTCAAGCTATCTAATCGTTCCTTGGACTAACTATAATGTGTTGGGAATGAGTGTTTCAAGATTGGGATCAATCACCGGGTAGGTCTCATGGTCCACTAGTCCGTTCCTAAGATCTTATCACCGGGTAAGTCTCTAAGAATCTAAGGAATGAAATTCAACACAAACCGGATTGTCACCTAGGGATCTAACCTATCCTCACCGGGTAAGTCTCGAAAGGGTTAGTCCTAAACAACTATCCTAGCACACTTAGTCCAATGGCGGCTTATGAGGCTCACCACTACCTAGGGTTTATCATCTTTGGAATCTAAGAGTAAGGATCACCGGGTAGGTCTCTCCTAGCACTTAGTTGCTAATACTAGGTCACCCTAGGGTAGATTAAACTCAACAAACCCTAGGATTTCAACCTTCTAACAATCTAGAACTTAGGTCCATCGAACCAGAGAAACCACGGGCTGTTCTACACCCTCCACGGCCGTGGAATGGCAAGAACTGACCGTGGACTCCAACAGAGGCTTCGTTCAAGTAAACAAGTCATCCACAGGTAAATCTAAGTTCATCCTATCATAGTCTTAGCCATAACCATCCTTTCCTTACCCTAGAATCGCATCTATTTAGCCTACAACATGCATCATAACAATCGAAATCAACAAGCATAAAATCATAGCTTCCATTTGCAAGATAATGAAGAGAAAGAGATGAACAAGTGAAGTAAACAAAACCAAGCTGAAATTTAGATTAGAATGACTCACAACCCTTCCAAAAGAAGGTTTAAATGGTTCATACAACTCTAGAAATCGATTCCGAAATTCTTCACTACATAAGCTATCAAGGTCTAGAAATGGTGTGTTCTTCTTCTCCTCTCCAATGGAGCTCCTCTTCCTCCTTCAATGGTGTCTTTCTCCCTAGAGAATCTTCTTGTTGAGAGTCTTTTTGATTGGATGATAGATGATAATGGATGGCTGCTCCAAGATGCCTTCTCTCAGCCTTGTAGTACCACTTTTATACTACAACCTTGCTAGAGTGAGCCATGAGATCGTGGCACAGCTGTCACAACCGTCTGGAAAAAACCATGGTTGGTTCCACGGCCGTGGACCTTCAGTGAACCGTGGTTTGGTGCTTCAGCTTTGCCTTGGATCATTAAGCTTCGATTTGGTGCATGGCTTGTGTTGGCAAGGTTCCATGAGTCCTCCTTAGCCCTTAGCTTGCATTCCAATTAGTCCGAAAGTGTGTCATCTCGATGAGTGACTCTCGAATGCATCGATTAAGCTCCTAAATCTCCCAAAATACCTATAAAGCAAGCAAAAGTCCGCGTAGACGTCTATCTCGACAAAATACATGATTTGAGTGCAAACGTCGTGAACTAATGCTAGATCATGCATGAATGAGTGAGAAATCTATCTAAATGATTACCTAAACCTAAGTCATAAATAGTGTTATCAAAAATACCCCATACTTAAGGTTTGCTCGTCCCCGAGCAATTTCCCAACTATAGACTAAGAGATGACATGATTTATGTATGCAGAAAAATGGCAAAATCTTTTTGAGTTTGTGCTTCTAATATTAGATCACCTTCATAGTCATGTTTTATGGCAATGGACAAGCAATCATGCATTAAACAAGTGAAGGCATGGAAAGACAATTGTACTTAACTCGAAAGCATACATGAAATATAAAAATGAAGAAGTCAAAATGATCAAGAGCATATCCCATCTAGATTACTAAGTCTTACACACATGCAAATAGGTCACAAGGGCTTGTGAGATAAAAGGCCAAGAAACGTTGTGATTAGGTGGGGATTTTTCTAGGCTATGTGATGCTAATCTGGGAATGGAACTAACTCCACAATTTTGTCCTCGATCAACTTCCCACAAGTGTATATTTTCTCCATCTTTTCTTTCTTTTCTTTTTCTTTCACTTATTTTTGAGACAATGGCATTGGTGTACAAAAGCCGAAACCTTGGTGATTATCCATCCTCGGGCTTTTTCTATTTTTCGAGGTGCATCCACACCGGGCACACATACCAAAGCTCGTTAGGACTATCGGCTTATTTGACTTTGGCTAGGCACCAACACCCGATTATGTGAAGTGTGCCGAGTTACTTGTCATTTAAACCAACGTCCCCAAACCTATATTTTTGTCTACACTTTCACAACAAATTCAGCATTTTATTCATGGCATTCTTTCATCAACATCTTCACCCCATACTTGTTTTTCACACAAATCAACACACTAACATACTCCTATTCCCGGATGGGTCAAAAGAGGTCAAATTTATATCAATTGAGGTGCTCAAACATCATGATCAAGATGAGAAGAAGAGAAAGATGAATTGCCTCATTCATTCCTAGATGGTGTGTAAGAACTAGCATGTAATTTTGACTTTCAATACTCAATCCATTCTAGGCAAACATCATGATCACAAATCGTTCATGGGATTCAAGAGAAGTACTTCAAGTCCACATATGCATTCATCAATTTAACACATAAGGCCATCCATAGCCAATCCACAAGACAAGATTCATCATTAGGGTCATATCCAAGCCTAGAAAGCACAACAATTTTTAAATTTTCTGATTTTTAGGATTTTTCGAAATGAGTATATACAATGCAAGACATGTGATAATATTAAACTACCCCAGATGCTAATCATGCAAAAGATCATGCAAACCCCACCCCATACTTAGAAACACATTGTCCCCAATGTGTAAATGAAGTAAAGAAGAGTGAAAGAAGGTTCTCACAATGTAAAAAAATGGTTTGCTATGGTATTTGGGATTTCTCAAGTGGATTGATGGTGGATGATCCTATCAACAATGGTAGAGAGCTCTAAGTGTTCATCAAGGCGTCGGGACCCGCGCTAGGCACCGCTAGCCGTCCAAGTTCTGCGTCCGCTCCACCCATAATTGATGAGGGGTTCATCATCATCATTCACATGCCATGCAAGGCTTCCAATGCTACCAAGATTCTAGCACACACACAAAGCACAAAAACACACAAAAACAGAAAAATCAAAAACAAAAACAAAACGAAAAAGGGAAAACGTTACCAATGGGTTGCCTCCCATCAAGCGCTTCTTTAAGGTCATTAGCTTGACCAAACTCGGGGGCGTCTCATTCTAGGTGAAGTGGGGCAATCATATCCACCGGAGCTCCCGGGATATATTTCTTCAACCGGTGCCCATTCACCTTGAAATCTCCACAATGCTCCCCTCCTATCTCAATAGCTCCATGGGGGAAGATCTTCTTCACCATATATGGCCCGGTCCATCTTAATTTTTGCTTTCCGGGGAAAAGCCGCAGCCTTGAGTTGAAAAGAAGGACAAGGTTGCCTTCTCATAAGCATCCAACCGGATCTCCTCAAGGGAATTCATATCAAGCAACCTCTTCTCTCCGGCCTCCTTGAGGTCAAAATTTAGCCACTTAATGGCCCAATAAGCTCTATGCTCCATTTCTACCGGAAGGTGGCAAGACTTGCCATAGACTAACTTATAAGGAGTGGTGCCAATCGGTGTCTTGAAAGCGGTTCTATATGCCCACAAGGCATCATCGAGCTTCATAGCCCAATCCTTTCTCGTTCTAGAGACCGTCTTCTCAAGAATTCCCTTTATCTCCCGGTTGGAGATCTCCACTTGGCCACTAGTTTGGGGATGGTAAGGTGTTGCCACCTTATGAGTCACCCCATACTTAGCCAAGAGTGCTCCAAAGTTCCTATTAGTGAAGTGCTTCCCTCCATCACTAATGATCACCCTTGGTGTTCCAAACCTAAGAAAGATCACTCGGTTGAAGAACCGCACCACCACCTTGGCATCATTTGTAGGAGAGGCGATTGCCTCCACCCATCTCAAAACATAATCAACCGCCAATAGGATGTAGAGGTTGCCACATGAAGAAGGGAATGGTCCCATGAAGTCCACACCCCACACATCAAATATCTCCACTTCTTGTATGTTGTTCAAGGGCATCTCATTCCTTCTTGAGATGTTGCCCGTCCTTTGGCAAGCATCACAAGCTACCACAAAGCTTTGCACATACTTGAACAAGCTTGGCCAAAAGAAGCCCGATTGCAACACCTTCGCACATGTCTTGTGTGAGCTAGCATGCCCTCCACATGGCAAGGAGTGACAATGGCGGATCACACTCTCCACCTCATCCTCCGGTATGCATCTCCTAAACATTCCATCCGGCCCTCTCTTGAACAAAAGTGGTTCACTCCAATAGTAGTGCCTCACATCCTTGAAGAACTTCTTTCTTTGGGCATATGTCAATCCGGGAGGCACTTCCTCACACATAAGATAGTTCACAATGTCGGCATACCATGGCTCACTTCCTCTAGACACTTGGAACAAGCATTCCTTCACCATTTGCAATTGCTCATCCCGGAATGAGTCATTAATCGGGATATCATCTCTTTCAAGCTCCAATGGTGGGAGTCTACTAAGGTGATCCGCCACGGAGTTCTCGAATCCCTTCTTGTCCCGGATTTCCAAATCAAATTCTTGAAGAAGAAGGATCCACCGAATCAACCTTGGTTTGGCATCCTTCTTTGTAAGGAGATAACGGATCGCAGCATGATCCGTATACACTATGACCTTCGCTCCAACAAGATATGAGCGGAACTTCTCAAATGCATACACCACCGCTAGTAACTCCTTCTCGGTGGTAGCATAATTGAGTTGGGCATCATCTAGCGTCTTGCTAGCATAATAAATGGCATGTGTGCGTCCATCTTTCCTTTGTCCCAAAACAGCCCAACGGCTACATCACTTGCATCACACATGATCTCAAACGGTAAACTCCAATCGGGAGGTTGCATGATAGGTGCGGAGATCAAGACGTTCTTCAACCTACAAAAAGCCTCAAGGCAGTCCTTGGAGAAAACAAACTCAACATCCTTCATTAGTAGGTTAGTAAGAGGCTTAGAAATTTTAGAGAAGTCTTTAATAAACCTCCGGTAAAAACCGGCATGCCCTAGGAAACTCCTTACCCCCTTCACCGAGGTAGGTGGTGGCAACTTCTCTATTGTTTCGATCTTGGCCCTATCAACCTCAATGCCACGGTTAGACACCAAGTGTCCTAACACAATACCTTCACTTACCATGAAGTTGCATTTTTCTCAATTCTAGACAAGATTTGTCTCCTCACATCTCTTAAGTACTAATGACAAGTTAGCCAAGCAATTATCGTGATGCGCAAATGGGTTTTAAATTTATAACTCGAACTAAATCCTAAACTACCTAGTGAAACCCGCAGTGTACGGGAAGTTTGTAGAAGGGTTAGTATTCCGAGGTCGAACACAAAGACTAAGGTGAAATTGATTCAAGTTGTGATTGAATTTAGTAAAGATCTAGGTTGAAAGAAAAGAAGGAAATAAAGAAAAGAAAATCTCAAATGTTTTTGGTTGGTTTTTGGTGATCAATCAAAGATCACAATTCATGCAAAGTAAACAATCTAACTAAACTAAGAATCAACACAAATAAACAAGCTAAACGAGACAATGATCAAAGAAAGAAAAGACGGATTCTAGGGGTTGGAAGTTCCGGTTATGGCATAGGACTCAAGTTATCTATTCATTCCTTGGATTAACTATTATATGTTGGGATTAAGTGTTTCTAATTTGGGATCAATGACCGGGTAGGTCTCATGATCCAACTAGTCCATTCCTAAGGTCTCATTACCGGGTAAGTCTCTAAGAACCTAAGGGTAGGAATTCTACACAAACCGGATTGTTAATTAGGGATCTAACCTATCCTTACCGGGTAGGTCTTGGAAAAGAAAGTCCTAAACAACTATCCTAGCACATCTAATCCAATGGCGGCTTATTAGGCTCACCACTACCTAAGGTTTGTTATCTTTAGAATCTAAGAGCAAGGATTACTGGGTAAGTCTTTCCTAACACTTAGTTACTAACACTAGGTTACCCTAGGGTAGATTAAACTCATCAAACACTTAGGATTTCAATATTCTACAGATCTAAGGCAAGATCCTTCGGTCCAGGGAAAATCACGGTTTGTTCTACCTAAACCACGGCCGTGGTCAGACAAGAACTACCCGTGATTTCTAACAGCAACTACGTTCATAAACACAAGTCATCCAAAGATAAATCTAAGTCCGTCCTATCATAGCCCTAGCCATAACCATCCTTTCCTTACCCTAGAACCACATCAATTTAGCCTACAACGTTCATAATAGAAATCGAAACAAACAAACATAAATTCATAACATCCATTGCAAGATAACTAAGGAAAAGAGATGAACAAGTGAACTTAAAACAAAACCAAGCTGAAAATAGAATTAGAACAACTTACAATCCTTCCAAAGGAAGGTTCAATGATTCATACAACTCTTAGAAATAAAATCCGGAACTCTTCACTACAAAACTATCAAGTGTGGTGATGATGTGTGTTCTTCTCCTCCTCTTCAATGGAGCTCTTCTTCTTCTCTTTGACACTTTCCTTCCTAGAAAAACTTCTTGTTGAGAGAATATTTCTTGTTAGAGAGAAATGGATAATGGATGAGCTACTACCCAACTCCCAGCTGCCTCTCACAGCCCATGAAGGACCACTTTTATAACAAACTTGCATGAGCTGGCCATGAGAGTCGTGGCACAGCTGTCACAAGAATCTGGCAAAATCCACGGTTGATTCCACGGCCGTGGAGTGTCAGAGAACCGTGATTCTGTGCAGAAACTTCGCCTTGAATCATTAAGCTATGGTTTGGTGCATGGCAAGTGTTGGCAAGGCTCTATGAGTCTTCCTTAGCCTTTAACTTGTGTCCTAATGAGTCCGAGAGTGTGTCATCTAGACGAACGATCCTCAAACGTATCGTTTTGCTCCTAAATCTCCCGAAATACCTATAAAATTGCACAAGTCCGTGTAGACGTCTATCTCGGCAAAATACATGATTTGAGTGCAAAACGTCGTGAACTAGTGCTAAACCATGCATGAGTGAGTGAGAAATCTATCTAAATGATTACCTAAAACTAAGTCATAAATCGTGTTATCAAAATACCCCATACTTAAGGTTTGCTCGTCCCCGAGCAAATTCCCAACTATAGACTAAGAGATGACATGATTTATGTATGCAGAAAAATGGCAAAATCTTTTTGGGTTTGTGCTTCTATTTTTGGATTACCTTCAAAGTCATGTTTCATGGCAAAGGATAAGCAATCATGCATCAAACAAATGAAAGCATGGAAAGACAATTGTACTTAACTCAAAAGTATGTATGAAATGTAAAGATGAAGAAGTCAAGAAGGTCAAGAGTACATCCAATCGATGACATGAATTATGTATCATCATATTCATGCATATTGCAGCACATTATCTCTATTTACCTTGCATTTAGAGGGATTTTGAATACCTTTTATGTTCTATTCAATCAATTGTCGGAAATAGAGGTCTACACGAGATTTTGATGAATTGCAGGTAAATAGAGCTGAATTGGAAGCAAAAATGGAGTAAGAAGCATCTAAGGATGTTAAGGAAGCTAAAGGAGTCTTAGAAGGATCACAAAGGGCTAAGGAATTGCTAAGGAGAAGCATAGAAGACGAACCAAAGGAAGAGCACTTTCTGTTGAAGAAAATCGTGCCAATGTATATATAAATCGGACGATTTTTATACCTTGAAAATCGAACGATTTTGCACCAAAATCGACTGGGTCGATTTTCTTCACGATTCGGCCAAATAAAAAGACGACATAAAGCCCAATTAATTTGGGCTAGATGAGAGTTTTGCCAAACGGCCCATCTGCAAGAAACTATAGAAGAGAACCCTACGAACGAAGACGGGGGGGGGGGGGGGGTGGCACCAGATAATCTTTACACGTTTTGAAGAAATCAACAATTCTTGGAGAGAGATTGAAGAGCTTTTGCCGGAAAGTCATTCTTGATCTTTGATTGTGAGATTTCTTTGTTCCATTGTCTTGTTTGTGGTTTGTGAACGCGAAATTGAGTTGTTGAGAGATATATTGAACAGATTTGACGATTGTTTTACAGATTTGAAAGTTATTGAATTTTTTCGTTCAAGATTTGGTTTCTTTGCGATATCTTCTTCAATAATTAATTTGATTCGATTTTGAAAATGGTTGGCTAAAAACCTTGTGATTCTGGGGAAAATAGTTGATGATTAAGGCTTAGATGATGAGAGACTGAACTCATTCAAACATTAGGATCCTGAGAATTTAGATTTTAGTTTTGCGACAAACAGGAAAATCGGGCTATTCTTGAGGAAAATCGGTCGATTTTTCCTATGAACAGGGCGATTTATCCTTCTGACGAACTTAATTGAATCATTCTTTAATCAAAACTAATCCTTGCCTAAATCCCAATCTTGATTAACTCTTTTTACCCTCTAATTGAATGTTTGAACGCACTTCAAACCTGTTTCTACATTTAATAGATTAAAATTGCAAGATTTGGGTAATAAAGTGACTCAACATCCTTTATTAAGATTTTAAGTGTGCTTTCTATTCATACTTTGGAGAGTCATATCCTGGAGTTTTAGATAGTTAGTTTGAACATAATTCTTCTCTTTAGATCTTTCTATATTGCAGCCTCAACAACCCTTATAGAGAGAACCTATAGATTAGTTATATAGGTTTCGGAACTTCATCGTACGAATCCTACCTTTGAACATTTAATCTTGGCAATATAAATTATGTCCTATACCTATAGAAGTGTCTTGAATCGAAAGCCTAAATCGGATACTTGAATCCTTGGAATCATTTCTCTCTTTATCACATCACAAAAGCTTTTATACTTTCGCTAGGTAATTGAAATTGGAAACTTTCTCACCAAATCCCTGAGTTCGACTCTGGAATTCTTACCTTTCTACAGCCGATCCGTACACTGCGGGTTCTCTTTACTTTTGAGTTCTAGATATAAATATTAAGACTTTGACGCACACCCTTTTGAGCGAACAAGTTTTTGGCGCCGTTGCCGGGGATTTGGTCTAGATCGAATCCGGTTTTTGGTTGTCTAGCTTGAGAGCTCTTGCTCTTGTGATTTGATTTGTCTACTTGAGTGATCTTCGCAGGTTCTTTAGGTATATGCGAAGGACTAGATCCACTAAAGATCTAATTCCTTTCGATCCCGAATTAGAAAGAACTTTGAGGAGAAAGTTGAAGGAGAAGAAAATGGCTGAAAACGATGAGATAAACTACAAGGCTGAACTGAACGAAGCTCAACGCCAACTCCAGTTGAGTGAGAAGGCTCGAAAGGAAGCTGAAATAAGTCATCAATTTCAGATTGATGAACTAAGAGCTATGATGTTGGACATGAAGTTGGAGTTGAACGACTCCAAGAAGAAGAAGAAAGTCAAGACACCAACTAAGTCCATTCGAGATGACTCGTCCGATGATGACGAGATTGATCCGGATATGCCGGAACTTGAAGAGATTGATCCATTACTTCGTCCTCACCGATACACTCCAACACCTAAGGTCGCCCCTCGCATTACGACTAGGAATGTTAGAGCTGTCAATAACGAAGATAGACCCCGAACTTTGGGGCAACGGATGGATCCAATTCAGCAACCGCGCCGTCTAGGTGTGGATTTCGGAGCTGAAGACATCCAGGAGTTTAGCTTTTCACCACAAGTCATTACTATGGTTCGCCAAAGTCAATATGGCGGAGCAAGTACCGAATCTCCGCATCAACACTTGCAGAATTTTGAGATTCTCATGGAGACTATGAAGCCGAAGAAGGCTACTACAAGCAACTACAAGATCAAGCCGTTCTTCTTCTCTTTGAAGGACAAAGCTCTAGCTTGGTACCAAACACTTCCAGCTGCGAAGTTAGCTACATGGGAGGAATTGTCTTCGGAGTTCCTCACCAAGTTCTTTCCGCCATCCAAAACGGCGGAATTGAGAGGTAAAATAAATGCTTTTTCTATGAAACCTAACGAAAGCTTGTTTCAATCTTGGGAAAGGTTTCAAGACCTCTTGTTGGATTGCCCACACCATGGCATTTCCAAGCTGGAACTATTGGAGATTTACTACAAAGGGTTGGATGTGGAAACACAATTCAACCTCCAATCTCTATCTTGCGGGACATTCATGGATATGAGAGAGGACGATGCTTGGGACTTCATTGAGAAGCAAGCCCAAGTGATTGAGAAGTATTCCCACCGGAAGGTGGAATCAAATAGCCGGAATCAAGGCGATACGGGAGCCAAGTTGAATCAAGCGGCTCAAACAAAAATATTCTCCCTCAAAGATGACATCAAAGAATTGAGGGAAGTGCTCAAAATGAGTCTTCAAAAGACTAAAGAGCAAGAAGCCAACTACATGGGGCGAGACAACAATCAAAGCAATGAAAACCGGAATCCAATTGGAGCAACAACAACAATAACAACCGAAACTCCAATTGGAACAATAACAACAACAATAGGAACTCGAATAACAACAATTGGAGGTCAAATCAGCAAGGTTCAGGTAATCCTTACTCATATGCTGAAAAAGCTCTAACACCTCCATCTTCTTCTACAAGCCAGGAACAATCAAGCGGATCAAACAAACCGGATCCCATGCTAGAAACGATCCTAGGCAAGCTACAAGGATTAGAGAGTTACATAACTTCGGTTGACAAAGCTCACAAAGCTTTAGAAAACCAAGTATTCAACAAAGCCGGAGAAGTTCCAAGAGATCAAGGGAAGCTTCCCGGGAAGACAGAAGATAACCCAAAGGGAAGGGTTATGGCAATAACTACTAGGAGCGGAAAGACGACCATCGACCCTCAACCTAAAGTAGTTGATACCTCCACAAAAGAAGGAGAGGCAAAAGAGAAGGAAGAAGTCTATGTTCCTCCTCCCGCTTACAAACCGCCTCTACCTTTTCCTCAATCTAGAGCGCGGGCACGCCTAGATAAACATTTCGGTAAGTTTGTTGAACTTATGAGTAAGCTCCATATTAACATACCTTTTATGGATGCGATTTTAGGTATGCCGGCTTACGGGAAATTTCTCAAGGAAATCCTCTCTAATAAGAGGAAGTTGGAAGATATAGGAGAAGTCAAGATGAGTATGGAGTCATCCGAACTCATCAAGACTATGACGGAGAATATGCCACCCAAACTCCGCGATCCAGGATCCTTTTGCATACCCATCACTTTGGGAGAAGCTACCTATGATGCTCTTTGTGACCTTGGAGCAAGTGTGAGTATTATACCTCTAGCTCTATGCAAGGCAGTTGGTCTAGGAGAGCCTAGACCGGTGAAGATCACACTCTACATGGCTGATCGTTCTACCACCAAGCCGGTGGGAATATTAGAAGACATTCCGGTAAAGCTAGGTAAGTTTTACATACCTATAGATTTTGTCGTTCTTGACATACCTGCAGATTACCCGGTTCCCATCATCCTCGGTAGACCATTCCTCGCCACATCTGGATGCATGGTAGACTGCAAGAACGGCCAGCTATCCTTCCATATCGGTGAAGAAAAGATAGAATTCATACTATCTTCCTTAATCAAGGAGCCAGCCTTGAAAGATGACGTTTTTGAAATTGTTGAGGAAGAAGAGTCTAGAGAGATAGTAAGTTCGATCTTGATGAAAGACCCTCTTCAAAAGGTTCTTAGCATGAGCATCATGGAAGAAGGGGTGGAACATAACTGCAATGAGGATGTGAAAGCATTAAATGCTGTGGAGGAAGAGCTAGAAGCAAAAATTGAAGAACTAGAGTGGACTCCGGAAACTGTGAAGAAAATCGACCTGTCAGAAATAAATCGTCCGATTTCTGAAGATCCAGCACGATTTTTTCCGACAGAAACTAAAATCGACCTGACGACAATAAATCGCCCGATTCACAAAGAGGTAGCACGATTTTTTCCAACAGAAAGAAAAATCGTGCAGAAGATCGACCGATTTATTACAGGGGGGGTCGATTCACTGAGTAATTCTATGGATTCTCCGGACTTCACCGCAGCCGCTTCCAAATCTAATGATGAAGTACCCACACCTATAGAAGCATCTCCCACAACATCCGAAAGCCACGATTCATCACCAACCAAGGTACCTCCATCATTAGAATTGAAGCAACTTCCCGCACATTTAAGGTACGCATTTCTTGGCACTAATTCCACATACCCAGTTATAGTCAATGCAAATTTGAATGATGACGAATTAGAGAAACTCATGCATGTTTTGAAGCAACATAGGAGAGCACTAGGTTACACCATTGATGATTTAGTAGGAATAAAGCCTTCTCTATGTATGCACAAAATATTAATGGAAGAGGATTACTAACCTTCACGCCAACCTCAAAGACGGTTAAACCCGGCAATGAAAGAGGTCGTGAAGAAAGAAATCCTTAAGCTACTTGATGCAGGTATCATCTTCCCAATTTCTGATAGCAAATGGGTGAGTCCGGTACAAGTAGTACCCAAGAAAGGAGGCATTACCGTTGTTGCCAACAAGAACAACGAACTCATCCCCACACGGACAGTTACAGGGTGGCGAATGTGCATCGACTACCGCAAACTGAACGTGGCCACAAGGAAGGACCACTTCCCCCTTCCTTTCATCGATCAAATGTTGGAAAGGTTAGCCCAACATGCCTACTTTTGTTATTTAGATGGATACAGTGGTTTCTTTCAGATACCAATTCATCCGGATGATCAAGAGAAGACAACCTTTACGTGCCCATGGGGTACGTTCGCTTATAGAAGAATACCATTCGGTTTATGCAACGCTCCAGCCACCTTCCAAAGGTGTATGATGGCAATCTTCTCCGAATATGTAGAGAACATCATGGAAGTCTTCATGGACGACTTTTCGGTATATGGCTCTTCCTTTGATAACTGTCTCTATAACCTTTCACTAGTTCTTAAGAGATGTGAGGACACTAACTTAGTCTTAAACTGGGAAAAGTGTCATTTCATGGTCACCGAAGGAATTGTGTTAGGTCACTTAGTGTCACAAAGGGGAATAGAGGTAGATCGATCAAAGATAGAAACCATTGAGAAGTTACCTCCCCCTTCATCAGTAAAAGGAATTAGAAGCTTCTTAGGACATGCAGGCTTCTATAGGAGATTCATAAAGGATTTTTCTAAGATTTCAAAACCTTTGACTAATCTTTTGATGAAAGATGCGACTTTCGAAATTTCGAAAGATTGTTTAGATGCTTTTTGCAGGATCAAAGAAGCTTTGATTTCAGCACCGATTATTCAACCACCCGATTGGACCCTTCCTTTCGAAATCATGTGCGACGCAAGCGACGTCGCTATAGGAGCCGTTCTTGGGCAGAAGAAAGATGGTCGCACTCATGCCATCTACTACGCTAGCAAAACGCTAGATGAGGCTCAATACAACTACGCAACTACGGAAAATGAACTTTTAGCCGTAGTATATGCATTTGAGAAATTTCATTCCTATCTTGTAGGTGCGAAAGTGATAGTCTATACGGACCACTCCGCCATCCGATACTTATTCACGAAGAAGGATGCGAAGCCAAGGCTTCTACGATGGATCTTACTCTTACAAGAGTTTGATTTAGAGATCCGTGACAAGAAAGGATCGGAGAACTCCGTCGCCGATCACCTTAGTCGTCTTCCGCAACTCACCGGCGAGTCGGATGAGCTTCCGATAGACGACTCCTTCCCTGACGAGCAGCTGCACGAGATTGAAGAGTGTCTTCAACACATTTCACAAGGTAATGACCTATGGTTTGCTGACATTGTAAATTACCTTGTTTGTCAGGAGATTCCACCAGGACTTTCATATGCTCAAAAGAAGAAGTTCTTGAGAGACGTCCGGCATTTTTATTGGAACGAACCTCTTCTATTCAAAAGAGGTCCAGATGGCATCTACAGGAGATGTATTCCCGAAGATGAGGTAGATAGTGTCATCCGACACTGCCATTCTCTACCATGTGGCGGGCATGCTAGTTCCCACAAGACTTGTGCTAAGGTACTTCGCTCCGGCTTTTATTGGCCTACACTTTTCAAGGATGTGCAAAAGTTTGTTGTTTCTTGTGATGCTTGTCAAAGGACAGGTAATATATCCAGGAGGAATGAGATGCCTCTCAACAACATACAAGAAGTAGAGATCTTTGATGTATGGGGCATCGACTTCATGGGACCTTTCCCATCTTCATGCGGCAACCAGTATATACTTCTTGCCGTAGACTATGTCTCAAGATGGGTGGAGGCAATCGCTTCCCCTACTAATGATGCAATGGTAGTGGTGAAGTTCCTCAACAAAACGATCTTCCCAAGGTTCGGAACTCCCCGAACCATCATTAGTGACGGAGGAACGCATTTCACAGCCCGTCGATTCGAGACTCTATTAGCTAAGTATGGGGTGACCCATAAAATAGCTACACCTTACCATCCGCAAACCAGCGGACAAGTCGAGATATCCAATAGAGAGATTAAAGGGATTTTAGAGAAGACCGTCTCTAAAACAAGGAAAGATTGGTCAATGAAGCTTGACGATGCACTATGGGCATACAGGACAGCTTTCAAGATACCAATAGGTACGACACCCTATAATCTCATTTATGGTAAATCATGTCATCTTCCTGTAGAGCTAGAACACAAAGCTTATTGGGCTATCAAGTGGCTCAACTTCGACATGAAAGAAGCCGGAGAGAAGCGGCTCTTAGATATCAATGAGCTAGATGAGCTCCGACTGAATGCGTATGAGAACGCAAAGATTTACAAGAAACGGACAAAACGCTGGCATGACAAGCACATCATCCCGAAAGACTTGAAGGAAGGGGACCAAGTCCTCCTATTCAACTCAAGGATGCGTCTATTTCTAGGTAAGCTCAAATCCCGTTGGACAGGACCTTTTGTGATTAAAAGAATTTTCCCCCATGGCGCAGTTGAAGTATGGGGTGAGCAAAGCGGAAGTTTTAAGGTTAATGGCCAACGGTTGAAGAAATACACACCGGAAGCTCCGGTCGAGGAGATAGCTCCTATCCTCCTCCATTGAACACAACATCATACACCGTCCAGCTAAAGACGATAAATAAAGCGCTTCTTGGGAGGCAACCCAATGATAGTATAGTTTCCCCTCTTTCCCTCACTTAGTTAGAATAGATTAATCCCTTTGTTTCTTCATTTTTCGTTTTTATATGTTCCTCGATGCACTCTTGGGTTGTCGTGTCATTAATCGCAGGAAACTAGGTTCAAATGTGAGAGATTCACGGAGAATGGAGCACAATTAAGTTATATCTTCGAGATTCAAGAAAAACAAGGAAGAAAATCGACCTACCATAAGAAGATCGTCCGATTCAGTAACAGAGCAAGTCGATTTTTCACAACAGAAACAAAAATCGACCTGGAGATCGACCTGCCAAAATAAATCGTCCGATTTTTTCAGTCAGAAAGAAAAATCGCCCCGACAAATAAATCGACCAGAAAAATCGGCCGATTTTCTTCAGAAATCGTCGACCCTATATAAGGACTTCACACTCGATCTTCTTCATTCACACATCTCCAACTCTCGATTTCCCTCTCTCAAGAACGCCGAAAAATCGCCACACCCTCAACTCCTCATTCCTTAACCATTTCAAGAGATTCTTGGCTCCAAACTGAAGCATTTTCAACAAGGAACACGGATCTAACAACAACACGCACGGCAATCGACTGCTCCATAAGGAATTCAGTTTTTTCTTTCCAAAACCTAAGTTTTCTCACTTGAAATCGAAGTTGCCTAGGAAGTGCTTTGTTGTTGGAATTGATAGAGGAATTTGCTTAGGATTCATTGTGGAGAACTGTGTGTGGTGATAGATTGAACAGAACTTTACAGAATTGTGAGAATCGTTGAAATCGAGATAAAAATCGACCCAGCCCAGAAAAATCGGCCGATTTTTGTGAAGAACAGGTCGATTTTTAGGACTTAGAATGGATCTTGTCAAGAGGATAACTAGAAACACGGGGAAGAAGAAGGGATCTTCTTCAAAAGCCCCTGCCCCACCTCCACCACCACCTACCAACATCCCTAAGCTTCCCCCTCCCCTATCCAAGCATAAGAAACGCTATGAACGCATTATAGATCGCCCATTCACCCCTCCTCGCTACATAGTACTTGATGACTTAGATTCGTTATATGTTTGAGAGGATGTTGATATGATGCTTGATAGAGCAGGGTTGAGACAGTTTGCTACGATCAGGGAAGATGCTTATAGGGAGATCACCCTAGAATTCCTTAGCACGTTTGAGCACGATCCTAGGGAAAGGATGGTCACTTTCCGCCTCATGAGCCAAGACCACACCTTGTCTATTGATGCTTTTGGCGACTTGTTTGGTTTTTCTTATTCCGATGCAGGCACATTTGCTAGAGGCCTCAATGCTAGTGATTTTTGGGAGGCTATTTCCGTAGGAGAGTACGGAGGGGATAAGTGGAGACCCGGAAACTCCAAGGAGACAAGCATGTACAACCTTTCCTTCAAGGTAGTGCATAGGATACTTAGTGAGAGTTTGTTTGCCCGGACTGAGACTCCGCAGAAGCTCAAGGCTGATGAGCTTTTTATCCTCTACTGCATGACATCCACCACCACTCCCGACATCTCTACCATGCTTGCTGACTATCTAGGAAAGATAGCCAACAAAGCCAAGGGTGACATATGTGCAGGAGGCTTGGTCACTCATGTGGCTAGGACTCTAGGTTATGACTTTTGGGATGCACTCTAGCTGAGAGTGCCCTTCCTTTAGGCTCACAGAGGTTGGTGGTTCGACAGGTCTTGATTCCTCGAGGGAGAGGAACTCTTCATGTGCCGATGCCATGGCACAGGGATCTGAAGAAGAAGCCATCCGAGATCATATGGAAATCCGAATACACCATTCGGAATAAGAGGAACTGGAAGGAGACCTTTGAGGCGATGCTTGAGGAGTTCTCACCTCCTACTTATTATGACGATGATGCAGGTGACTCAGAGGAGGATGGAGGACAGGACACCATGCTCGAGTTTGAGAGCGATACCCATAGCGGGCATGCTACGGATGCCATGGACACTGACACTCATGGACAGTGGCGGCTGCAGGATTTTTAGAGGGGGGGTGAAATTTTTTTTCCGATAAATATATCTATGAAAATAAAGTAGCGATAAAAACAAAGTTAATATGTCATCTACTTACAATAAACAAAAATAAATAAAAAAAAAACATTACACTTAAAGGCGCGGTCGTGGACCGCGCCTAAAAAATTTTTTTTAAAAAAAATAGGTTGCCCTATAGGCGTTGTCTAGGACAAAGATAATAAAAACACAAATAGAAGTGCGGTCCTAGACCGCGGCTATAGTGTAACGTTTTTTAAAGAAAAAAAAAAACTAAAGATGCGCGGTTATAGACGCGCCTATAGGCGCGGTATATAACCGCGCCTCTTTAGTTTTTTTTTTTCAAAAACGTTACACTATAGCCGCGGTCTAGGACCACACCTCTATTTGTGTTTTTGTTATCTTTATTTCAGATATTAAAACGCTGTCCTCAACAACGCTTTTTACAAATAAGAGTGTGGTCTAAGACCGCGCTTCTAATCCAAACAACAAATCTCGTGCATTTTGGTGAATTATTTCACTCTAGAGTCTAAAACGGGAAATACTTATGAAGTTTCGTTCACTTCGACGAAAGATCCAAAAAAACATTTAAATATAACACAAGAATAGTGATATTTCAAAAAAATAAATAGTAGAAAAATTTTTTATAAACGAGAGAAGCACAACCCATTTTAAAACGATTTTTTTCAAAAAAAAAAAAAAATTTTTTTTTTTTTTTTTTTTTTCTCGGAGGGGGGGGCGGCCGCCCCTCCCCGCCCCCCCTTGGGGCCGCCCCTGCTCATGGAGCAGGACCGAGCAGGACTAGTAGGCAGGATGAGGAGACGGAGGATGACATGCAGCCACCTCGACACTCTTATGCACATGCTCCAGGCCCTAGACGAGGACGCCGAGCTCCACGCCATTTCAGGGAACTAGTCACTAGCTTCCAGAGCCTCAGCACCGACTACCGTGTCCTCCGCACCGATTATGACACCCTGAACACACAGTTCAGGAACTACAGGGAGGAGACGGACGCTAGGCATTCATCCTATGATGGCCAGATGAGGGACATGTACTACCACCAGTTCGGCCACTTCTACGATCCCTCCGCACCGATGTATCCATATCCACCACCTCCACCACCGACAGAGGATTGAGCTTCCACTTCTTTTACATTGTAAGTATTTTTCTCCTTCTTATGCTTGATTTTCATATTGGGGACAATGTGGATGTCAAGTATGGGGTGGGGGTACTTACAATACCTTATGTTTCATTCTAGCACTCTATGTACTTTCCACTACTCTTGACAATTTGGCTTGTAATAACTCTTGCACGGCTTGCTTTCTATTATGACACTCGCATTTGCATGAACTTTTTCAAAACCTATGAATTTTCAAGGATTTTAAGTGCTTCTTATATGGAAATGACCTCTATGATGAAAGTTGTGTATATGGATAGGCAAAAAGATGCTTAGTTATGTTGAGATTTTGATTATAGCATGAATGAAATTACTTTTGTTACTTGAATACACGAATAAGTTATATGATTTAGTTGTTTTGATGAGAGAATGAAATAATAGTCGAAGCTATATTGCAAGTTCTTTTACACCATTTAAGGATGACTAAGGCAATTCACTTCTTTTCTTTTCTCATATCTTGATCATGCTAGCTCCTCAATGAAATATGTAACCCTCCTCTTACCATCCGGGAATTAGGATAGGTGATTGAAAAAAGGCATGTTTGATGTGGGAGGGCCAAGGAAAATGTATTGAAAAGAGCAAAATTTCATAAGTTTGGGGACGTTGAACATGAGGATGAGTAACTCGGCACCATTCACATAGCCGGGTGTTTGTGTCTTGCCAAAGTCCGATTGAACGACAAGTCCTAACGGGATATGGTATGTGCATCAAGGGTTTGAGGCATCTCGAAATTGAGAAACGCCGATCTCCTAGGCTTCGGTTTTTGTGCACCGCTGTCCATACTCTATAAAAGTAAAGTATAATGAAAGCAAAGCTTTCTACATGCGAAGCATGTGCGGTGAAGAAAATTCTTGGAGGTGTTATGTGTTCCTCTTTCCCGGATTAGCACCACAATAGCCGAAAAGAACTCCTTCCCTTAATACGTTTCTTGAACCTTTCCTTTGATTTGAAGACCTTGAGACTTTTATGCATGTGTTTAAGGCTTAATGGCTTAGATTTGTTTGAATTTGATTGCCTCTACACCTTTATCATGTTCTTTATTTATGCCTTCAAGAAAGAAAAGGGAGTTTGTTCATCTTATAGTCATCATTGATACATGCTTTGCCCCTTTTATGCCTTGAAATATCACTTTGAGAGCGATCCAATGAAAAGGAGCACTACCAAAAAGAAAAGTTTTTGAGTTTCATACATGCATAATCCATGACATCTTATATTCTGAATTTGAGTCTTGCTTAGGGACAAGCAAGAGGCAAGTATGGGGTATTTTGATGACATGAATTATGTATCATGATATTCATGCATATTGCAGCACATTATCTCTATTTACCTTGAATTTAGAGGGATTTTGAATACCTTTTATGTTCTATTCAATCAATTGTCGGAAATAGAGGTCTACACGAGATTTTGATGAATTGCAGGTAAATAGAGCTGAATTGGAAGCAAAAATGGAGTAAGAAGCATCTAAGGATGTTAAGGAAGCTAAAGGAGTCTTAGAAGGATCACAAAGGGCTAAGGAATTGCTAAGGAGAAGCATAGAAGACGAACCAAAGGAAGAGCACTTTCTGTTGAAGAAAATCGTGCCAATGTATATATAAATCGGACGATTTTTATACCTTGAAAATCGAACGATTTTGCACCAAAATCGACTGGGTCGATTTTCTTCACGATTCGGCCAAATAAAAAGACGACATAAAGCCCAATTAATTTGGGCTAGATGAGAGTTTTGCCAAACGGCCCATCTGCAACAAACTATAGAAGAGAACCCTACGAACGAAGACGGGGGGGGGGGGGGGGGGTGGCACCAGATAATCTTTACACGTTTTGAAGAAATCAACAATTCTTGGAGAGAGATTGAAGAGCTTTTGCCGGAAAGTCATTCTTGATCTTTGATTGTGAGATTTCTTTGTTCCATTGTCTTGTTTGTGGTTTGTGAACGCGAAATTGAGTTGTTGAGAGATATATTGAACAGATTTGACGATTGTTTTACAGATTTGAAAGTTATTGAATTTTTTCGTTCAAGATTTGGTTTCTTTGCGATATCTTCTTCAATAATTAATTTGATTCGATTTTGAAAATGGTTGGCTAAAAACCTTGTGATTCTGGGGAAAATAGTTGATGATTAAGGCTTAGATGATGAGAGACTGAACTCATTCAAACATTAGGATCCTGAGAATTTAGATTTTAGTTTTGCGACAAACAGGAAAATCGGGCTATTCTTGAGGAAAATCGGTCGATTTTTCCTATGAACAGGGCGATTTATCCTTCTGACGAACTTAATTGAATCATTCTTTAATCAAAACTAATCCTTGCCTAAATCCCAATCTTGATTAACTCTTTTTACCCTCTAATTGAATGTTTGAACGCACTTCAAACCTGTTTCTACATTTAATAGATTAAAATTGCAAGATTTGGGTAATAAAGTGACTCAACATCCTTTATTAAGATTTTAAGTGTGCTTTCTATTCATACTTTGGAGAGTCATATCCTAGAGTTTTAGATAGTTAGTTTGAACATAATTCTTCTCTTTAGATCTTTCTATATTGCAGCCTCAACAACCCTTATAGAGAGAACCTATAGATTAGTTATATAGGTTTCGGAACTTCATCGTACGAATCCTACCTTTGAACATTTAATCTTGGCAATATAAATTATGTCCTATACCTATAGAAGTGTCTTGAATCGAAAGCCTAAATCGGATACTTGAATCCTTGGAATCATTTCTCTCTTTATCACATCACAAAAGCTTTTATACTTTCGCTAGGTAATTGAAATTGGAAACTTTCTCACCAAATCCCTGAGTTCGACTCTGGAATTCTTACCTTTCTACAGCCGATCCGTACACTGCGGGTTCGCTTTACTTTTGAGTTCTAGATATAAATATTAAGACTTTGACGCACACCCTTTTGAGCGAACACCAATCTAAATCACTAAGTCTTACAAACATGCAAATAGGTCATAAGGTCTTGTTGAGGTAAAAGGGCTAAGAAATGTAGTGATTGGGTGGGGATTTCTAGATTATGTGATGCTAATCCGGGAATGGAACTAACTCCACATCCTTGTCCTCGATCAACTTCCCCCAAGTGTATATTTTCCTCTATCTTTTCTTTCTTTTCTTTTTCTTTGACTTGTTTTTGAGACAATGGCATTGGTGTACAAAAGCCGAAACCTTGGTGATTAGCCGTCCTCGGGCTTTTTCTTAGTTTTCGAGGTGCATCCACACCGGGCACACATACCAAAGCTCGTTAGGACTATTGGTTCATTTGACTTTGGCAAGGCACCAACACCCGATTATGTGAAGTGAACCGAGTTACTTGTCATTTAAACCAATGTCCCCAAACCTATTTTAATGGCTACACTTTTCGCAACAAATTCGGCATTTTATGCATGGTGTTCTTTTCATCAACAACTTCACCTTACTCTTGCTTTTCACACATCAACACACTAGCATGCTCCTATTCCCGGATGGGTTAAAAGAGGTCAAATTTATCTCAATTGAGGTGCTCAAGCAATCATGATTAAGAGGAGAAGTAGAGAAAGATTGAATCGCCTCATTCATTTCTAGATGGTATGCAAGAACTATCATGTAATTTCGATTTTCACTACTCAATCCTTTCTAGGCAAACATCATGGTCACAAATCATTCATAGGGTTTCAAGAGAAGTAGTTCAAGTCCACATATGCATTCATTAATCCTAACACATGAAGCCATCTATAGCCAATTCACAAGACAAGATTCATCATTAGGATCATATCCAAGCCTAGAAAGCACAAAAAAATTTTAAATTTTCTGATTTTTTGGAATTTTCGGAATGAATATATACAATGCAAGACATGTGATAATATTAAACTACCCCAGATGCTCATCATGCAAAGGATTATGTAAACCCCACCCCATACTTAGAAACACATTGTCCCCAATGTGGAATACAAGTAAAGAGAGTGAAAGAAGGTTCTCACAATGTAAGAATGGTTTGTTACGGTATTTGGGATTGCTCAATAGTGAATTGATGTTCGATGATCCTATCAACCATGGTAGAGAGCTCTAAGCATCCATCAAAGCTTCGGGACCCGCGCTAGGCACCGCTAGCCGTCCAAGTTCCGCGTCCGCTCCACCCATAATTTATGAGGGTTTCATCATCATCATTCCTATGTCAAGCAAGGCCTCCAATGCCATTAATGTTCTAGCACACACACAAAGTAGACAAAACACACACAAAGATAGAAAAATATAGAAACAAAAGCAAATCAAGGAAATAAAAATGTTACCAATGGGTTGCCTCCCACCAAGCGCTTCTTTAAGGTCATTAGCTTGACCAAACTCGGGGGCGTTTACTCTAGGTGAAGCGGGGCAATTATCTCCACCGGAGCTCCCGGGATATACTTCTTCAACCGGTGCCCATTCACCTTAAAGTTCCCACAATGTTCCCCTCCTATCTCAATGGCTCCATGGGAAAAAATCTTCTTCACTACATATGGCCCGGTCCATCTTGATTCGAGCTTTCCGGGAAAGAGCCTTAGCCTTGAGTTGAAGAGAAGGACAAGACCTCCTTCACTCAACTCCTTGGGGATGATCCTCTTGTCATGCCATCTTTTGGTTCTCTCTTTGTAAATCCGGGCATTCTCATAAGTCCAACCGGATCTCCTCGAGGGCATTCAATTCAAGCAATCTCTTTTCTCCCGCCGCGTTGAGATCAAAATTTAGCCACTTAATGGCCCAATAAGCTCTATGCTCCATCTCTACCGGAAGATGGCAAGACTTGCCATAGACCAACTTGTAGGGAGTGGTGCCAATCGGTGTCTTGAAGGCGGTTCTATATGCCCATAAGGCATCATTGAGCCTCATAGCCCAATCCTTTCTAGTCCTAGACACCGTCTTCTCGAGGATGGCCTTGATCTCCCGGTTGGAGATCTCCATTTGGCCACTAGTTTGGGGATGGTAAGGTGTTGCCACCTTGTGAGTCACCCCATACTTAGCCAAAAGCGCCCCAAAGTTCCTATTGGTGAAGTGCTTTCCTCCATCACTAATAATCACCCTTGGTGTTCCAAACCTAGGGAAAATCACCCGGGTGAAGAACCGCACCACCACCTTGGCATCATTTGTTGGAGAGGCGATTGCCTCCACCCATCCTGACACATAGTCCACCGCCAATAGGATGAAGAGATTGCCACATGAAGAAGGGATTGGTCCCATGAAGTCCACACCCCACACATCAAATATTTCGACTTCTTGGATGTTGTTCAAGGGCATCTCATTCCTTCTTGAGATGTTGCCCGTCCTTTGGCAAGCATCACATGCCGCTACAAAACCTTGCACATCTTTAAACAAGTTAGGCCAATAAAAACCGGATTGCAATACCTTTGCACACGTCTTGTGTGAGCTAACATGGCCTCCACATGGCAAGGAGTGACAATGCCAGATCACACTCTCTACTTCATCTTCCGGTATGCATCTTCTAAACATTCCATCCGGGCCTTTCTTGAACAAGAGTGGCTCACTCCAATAGTAATTCCTCACATCGTTAAAGAACTTATTTCTTTGTGCATATGTCAATCCGGGAGGCACTTCCTCACACACTAAGTAGTTCACAATATCGGCATACCATGGCTCATTTCCTCTAGACACTTGGAACAAGCATTCCTCCACCATTTGCAATTGCTCATCTCGAAATGAGTCATCAATTGGAATGTCGTCTCTCCCAAGCTCTAATGGAGGCAATCTACTAAGGTGATCCGCCACGGAGTTTTCGGATCCCTTCTTATCTCGTATTTCCAAATCAAATTCTTGAAGAAAAAGGATCCACCGAATCAACCTTGGTTTGGCATCCTTCTTCGTAAGTAGATAACGGATCGCAGCATGATCCGTATAAACTATGACCTTCGCTCCAACAAGGTATGAGCGGAACTTCTCGAATGCATACACCACCGCTAGCAACTCCTTCTCGGTGGTAGTATAATTGAGTTGGGCATCATCTAGCGTCTTGCTAGCATAATAAATAGCATGAGTGCGCCCTTCTTTCCTTTGCCCCAAAACAGCCCCTACGGCTACATCGCTTGCATCGCACATGATCTCAAATGGTAGACTCCAATCCGGAGGTTGCATGATAGGTGCGGAGATCAAGGCATTCTTCAACCTACAAAAAGCCTCAAGACAATCCTTGGAAAAGACAAAATCAACATCCTTCATTAGTAGGTTAGTGAGAGGCTTAGAAATTTTAGAGAAGTCTTGAATAAACCTCCGGTAAAAACCGGCATGCCCTAAGAAACTCCTTACCCCCTTCACCGAGGTAGGTGGCGGCAACTTCTCTATCGTTTCAATTTTGGCCCTATCAACCTCAATGCCACGGTTAGACACCAAGTGTCCTAACACTATGCCTTCACTTACCATGAAGTGGCATTTTTCCCAATTCAAGACAAGATTTGTCTCCTCACATCTTTGCAATACTAATGACAAGTTAGCCAAGCAATTATCAAAGGAAGAACCATAAACAGAGAAATCATCCATAAACACTTCCATGATATTTTCTATGTATTCCGAAAAAATAGCCATCATACACCTTTGGAAGGTGGCGGGTGCATTACACAACCCAAATGGCATTCTCCTATATGCAAAAGTTCCCCATGGACATGTAAAGGTCGTTTTCTCTTGGTCATCGGGGTGGATAGGGATTTGGAAGAATCCACTATAGCCATCTAGATAGAAAAAATGAGAGTGTTGAGTTAACCTTTCTAGCATTTGGTCTATGAAGGGGAGAGGGAAGTGATCTTTCCTAGAGGCCATGTTTAACTTCCTATAATCGATGCACATTCTCCACCCTGTAACCGTCCTAGTCGGAATTAGTTCATTGTTCTCATTAGTTACTACGGTCATCCCACCCTTTTTAGGAACTACATGAACGGGACTAACCCACTTACTATCCGAGATAGGGTAGATAATTCCCGCATCTAGCAACTTAATGATTTCCTTTTTGACTACCTCTTTCATTATAGGGTTCAATCTTCTTTGATGTTCAATAGAGGGTTTGTGGTTATCTTCCATCATTATCTTATGCATGCACAAAGAAGGCTTAATGCCAACCAAATCATCAATAGTATAGCCAATGGCTTTCCTATGCAATCTCAGTTCATGCAACAATTTAGCAAGTTCATCATTACTCAAGCATGCATTAACAATCACATGATATGTAGAGTTTTCACCAAGAAATGCATACTTTAAATGAGAGGGGAGGGGTTTGAGTTCAAGTTGAGGAGGACCTTTATCGGTTGAAGATGATCCAAATAAAGTTGGATGAGATGAATCCAAAGCAAATGCAGACTCCTCATGGCTCCTAAAAGCTTGACTATCATCAAGGACTGGTCCAAGGAAAACCACGGCTGGAATCACGGATTGCTCAACTTCCACGGCCGTGGTTCTTGCTAAGCTTGCTTCCCGGAGTTGTCCAGAAAGTTTGACGGCCATGGAACTTGCATCTCGACCGTGGAACTTGCAGTTGTTCAACACCTCTTCGTGGCTTTCAAATCCAACTCTTGGCTCCTCTTCCAATGCTTCCAAGGCCTTGATCTCTTCATTGCAGGCCTCCTCAACACCTTCCTCCATCATACTTAAGGTAAGAACCTTCTCCAAGGGATCCTTGATCAAAATCGAGCTCACAATTTCCCTAGATTCCTCTTGCTCGACTATGTTGAAGAGATCATCATCAAGGGCTGGCCCTTTCGTCATTGTGGATAACTTGAACTTGATGTTCTCTTCTCCAATGTTGAAGGAGAGAGTTCCATTCTTGCAATCCACTAGGCATCCGGAGGTGGCTAGGAAGGGTCTTCCTAAGATGATGGGAACCGGATAATCCGCCGGAATGTCCAAGACCACAAAATCAATTGGCACATAGAATCCTCCTAGTTGCACCGGGATGTCTTCTAAGATCCCAACCGGATGAGTGATAGAACGATCCGCCATATAGAGGGTCATCTTGACCGGTTTTGGCTCTCCTAGCCCAACCTTGTTGCAAAGTGCAAGCGGTATGATGCTTACACTCGCTCCAAGATCACAAAGGGCTTCGTACTTCACATCTCCCACTCCTATTGGGACACAGAAAGAGCCCGGATCTCTTAGCTTGGGAGGCATCTCCTCCTTCATTGTTTGGATCAATTCCGAGGATCTCTTGGTCATTCTTATCTGCCCATACTCCTCCAACTTCCTTTTGTTGGAGAGTATTTCTTTCAAAAACTTGCCATATGCCGGCATTCCAAAGTGATTGTCTAAACGAGCTCTTGCTCTTGATTGTGGGAACGGTAGTGGCGGTTTGTATGGAGGCGGTGCTACATAGGTTGGCTCTACATCCTTGCTCTTGCTTCCATCTTCTTGCACCCTTCCCTCTTCTACCCCTACTTGCTTTCCCTTAGCATCATCCTTGGGCAAAGGATCTCTCATACTCAACCCACTCCTTGTTGTAATAGCCAACACTTGGCCTCTTGGGTTGTCTTCGGTCCTTCCGGGAAGCTTTCCCGGGTCTCTATGGGCTTCACCCGCTTTTTGGAACACTTGTGCTTCCAAAACTTTTTGAGCTTTAGAGATTGAAGTCACCGTGCTCTCAAGACCACTCAACCTTCCAAGCAATTGCTCAAACATTATTTCGGTTCTATCCTTTGGAGGTTGAGTAAATCCGGGTGGAGGTTCTTGTGAAGCTCTTGATGGTGGTGTTGTGCTTGTGGAGGAGGAAGGGTTCAAGGCTCCATCCGGGTTAGAGTAAGAAAATCCGGGATGGTTGTGGTTGGGCCGGTAATTGTTGAATTGCCGGTTGTTGTTAAAACTCCTTGGGCCTTGGTGATTGTTGAAGTTGCCTCTTCCCATATAATTCACATCCTCCTCCTTGGAAAACAAGTTGGCTTGTGGAAACACTTGAGGCGTTGCTTGGTTCTTCAAAGTTGTAGTACACAACTCCCTCAAGGACTTCAACTCGTTGTTGATGGCGTCAAGCTTGAAATTGCTCATGGTGACTTCACTCACCTCATATGCTCCCGCCTTTCTTCCTTCACTCTTCCTATGAGAGTATTTCTCAATCACTAAAGCTTGCTTCTCCACAAACTCCCAAGCTTCATCTACATGCTTCTCCATAAATGTCCCACCGGAAAGAGATTGGAGCTTGAATTGGCTATCTTCATCAAGTCCTTTGAAGTAGATCTCCAATAGCTCAATTTTTGGTATGCCATGGTGTAGACAATCAAGGAGAAGATCTTTGAACCTCTCCCAAGACTTGAATAAACTCTCTCTATCCTTCATCACGAAGGCATTGATCTTCCCTCTTAACTCGGTAGTCTTGGAAGGTGGGAAGAACTTAGTCAAAAACTCGGTTGTCATCTCCTCCCAAGTACCAACTCGCCCTTGTGGAATAGATTGATACCAAGCCAAGGCTTTATCCTTAAGAGAGAAGGAGAAAGCCCTTAGCTTATGGTTGTTGCTCTCCAATCTTGGCCGTCTAAGAGTCTCCATCAAGATTTCATAATTCATCAAATGTTGATGAGGAGACTCTCCTTCCATCCCTCCAAATTGATTATGTCGGATCATTTGTAGAACTTGTGGGCGGAGCTCATAGTTGTGGGCTGCGGGATCTCCTAAGTTCACACCCGGACGGTGTGCTCTTTGTGCCGGATCCATACGTCTCCCTAGGGATTGTGGCTCTTCAATGGCAATGGGCACAACCCTAACATTAGCCGCCGGCTGCGGTTGTGGTGGAGGAGGTGGAGGTTGTCGGCGATTAAGCTCTCCTTGAACAAGAGCTTGCCTAATCTCCTCAATCTCCCTCCTAGTTTCCTCTTGCCTCTGTTAGCATGAAATATTGTGATATTTTAGGCACGTTTTCTAAGTGTATTTGATTCATATTGATAGTCTTTGATTGAGCATCATTGCATATGTGAGCTAGTATTACCTATATTGTCGATATGGATGTCTACACTAGCTTTATGTTGATTATAGGTGATTGAGAGTCATTTCCGAGCGGAATCGAGCAAAGAAGAGTTGATTGAATATGTCCATGGATTGAGGGCATTATTAGGAGCAAATTGGAGTTCAACTTGAGGAATGCACGAAGCTAGGGAAGAATCACGTTCTTGCCCTAAACCACGCTCTAAAATACGGCCGTACTACAAACCACGTTTAGTTCCACGGCCGTGGAACACTGCAAAGAGAAGCGTGATGCATTCCAGTAACTATTACGGCCGTGGAACATATGCTCCAAACCGTGACATAATCCACGCTCTAAATTACGGTCGTGGAAACTTCCACGACCGTGATCTTGGCGATCTTTTTCGCCACATTTTGAAGCCACGATCTTTTGAAGATTGGGCTGGGCCGATATTTTATCTTGCCCTATAAAAAGGCGGACGAAACAAGATTCCGTCATCTTGGCTTACGGAGTTTTTGGCGAGGATCGCTTAGGACGTCTCCCACATCTCCGTTTAGAGAATTTCAACGCCGTTTGAGCCCTTGCTTGGAATCAGCGACATCTCATTGGAGATCGAAGTTCGTATCTGGGATTTGCCCTAATCTCGCATTTTTGGTGGAGATTGCTGTTGAGATCTCCGGATTGGCGGAAGATCGAAGCTTTTGGAAGATTGTTGCAAGAAGATCTCTCTTCTTGTTTAGGTTTGATTTGGAAAACGGATTGACATCCCGTTCTCCCTTCTTTCCTAAGATTGTGATTGTTTGCTTTATTCTGAATCTATTGACAATATTTGTTCTTGATTGTGACTTTGAGATTGGTTTGAAGATTATTGGAAGTTTTCGAAAGTTTTCATCTTTCTATCTTTTAATCCTTGAATTAATATCAACATGACGGTTATTAGCTAAAAACCCTTAACAATTCTAAGGTGAAGGGTTGATAGTTGTGGCTTAGATGATGATAGATCGATCGTAAACAGATTAGACCCTGAGAGTTAGAGAGAATCGTCGACGAACCCTAAATTACGGGCTGTTCTTGAGTTCCACGGCCGTGGAGTCTCAAGATCTAACCGTAATTTCCCTTAAGTTTACAAACCTGCTTTTACTTTAGTCCAAAGTTAAAGATTTGCTTTAGCTTAGTTTAGACTTGTCTTTTCTAGGTGGTAGTGAAGCCTCAACAACCTCTACCTCGATTGTGAGTGTAATAACCGTAATCGGCTAAGTTAGTCTTGATCCTTGGATTACAAGTTTGGGTATTTGACATTAATTCTTGCCTTTAGAACCTTTCTATATTGAGCCTCAACAACCTGTATAGGGAGTGTCTTGTAGGTAAGTCATATAAGGTTTTTGGAACTTCACCGTACGATTACCTTACATTAGCATACCTTTGCATATCTCAACTCTGTCTTTATATCATTAGTATATCTTGAATCGATTGCCACAGCTGGATACCTGCATCTTTAGGATTGTTGTTTTCCCAATATTTGCAAAACTCTCATATTTACTCGCTTGATAATCTGCAATTGAATTTGTTCCCACCCAAATCCTTGTGTTCGATACTCTGGAATTCTTGCTTAACTACGTCGATCCGTACACTGCGGGTTCGCTTGCTTGATTCTAGTTTTATAAATTTAAAACTTATTTGCACACACCTCTAGGGGCGAACAAGTTTTTGGCGCCGTTGCCGGGGATTTGGTTTCGGCCGAATTCGGTAGCCGGTTGTCAAGCTTGGGAGCTTGCTCTCGTTATTTGATATTATTTTGAGTGCATGCGCAGGTCTAGGAACACCGAAGATCTCTTGCCTCTTGATCAAGAGCTAGAGAAAACTTTAAGGCAAAAGCGCAAGGAAAAGAAGATGGCTGAAGGACACGAACGTGATCTTCAGGCGGAGTTGGCGGAGAAGGAAGCTCAACTCCAATGGAATGAGACTCTCCGCCAAGATGAGATGGATCGTCATCAATCTCAAGTTAACAATCTACAAGACATGATCTTCCAGATGAGGGTAGAGATGAGCGACCTTAAGAATAAGGGAAGCAAGAAATCCTCAAGGAAAGCATCAAGGTCTAGAAGAAAAAGTCACTCATCCGCTGATGATAGTGATTCTTCCATGCCACTGTTAGAGGAGATTGATCCCACGATCAATGTAAATCCCTTCCATCCACAAGGAGTTGCTAATCGCCGCATTCCGCCTAGGAATGTGAGGCTCGAACGTGTAGATAATGAGCCAAGAACTCTTGGCCAGCGGATGGATCCAACACAACAACCACGCCGCTTGGGCATGAACTTCGATGCCGAAGATGTGCAAGGGTTTAGCTTCAACCCTCAAGTCATTACTCTTGTTCGCCAAAACCAATTTGGCGGGACAAGTGCTGAATCTCCACACCAACACTTGCAGAACTTTGAGTGTATGATGGAGACAATGAGACCGAAGAGCGCTACTACCAACAGCTATAAGCTCAAGCCTTTCTTCTTCTCCTTGAAGGGGAAAGCGTTATCTTGGTATCAAGCTCTTCCTAGTGGGAAACTAGACACGTGGGAAGACCTTTCTGCGGAGTTCCTCACCAAATTCTTTCCGCCATCCAAAACGGCGGAACTTAGAGGTAAGATTAATGCTTTTTCCATGAGACCTAACAAAAGTTTGTTTCAATCTTGGGAAAGGTTTCAGGATTTGCTCTTGGATTGTCCTCATCATGGCATATCCAAACTTGCCTTGTTGGAGATCTACTACAAGGGGCTGGATGCGGGAACGCAATTCAACCTCCAATCCCTCTCATGCGGAACGTTCATTGACATGAGAGAAGATGACGCTTGGGACTTCATTGAGAAGCAAGCAAGAGTCATAGAGAAGTATTCCCACCGGAAAGTGGAGGGAAATCGTGTGGAGCAAGGAGCAAAGCTCACACACGAAGCTCAAAATCAGATTTTCTCCCTCAACAATGAGATCAAAGATTTGAAGGAGGCTATCAAGACCAACTTCCCAAAGCAACAAGGGAAGGATGTTGGTTATTTGGGCAACAACAATGGCGGCAACAACAATAACCGGAACAATAACCGGAATAACAATTGGAATGGAAACAACAACAACCGGAACAACGATTGGAACAACAATAGGGGTTCAAACAACAACAATTGGCGTTCCAATCAACAAAATTCCGGTAACTCTTATCCTTCCAACTCAAATTCACTAACTCCGCCTTCCTCTTCCTCTACTCCTTTGAAAAGCCAGGGGCAATCATCTAATGGAGGAAACGCTCCGGGGAAGGAGAAGCCCGATCCCATATTGGAAACGATTTTGGGAAAGATTCAAGGGTTGGAGAACCGCCTCATCAAGGTTGATGATCAAGTTTCTAAGGTTGACAAATCTCAAAAGGTTTTAGAAAACCAAATGTTCAACCACGCGGAGGAAGTTCCTAGAAATCAAGGGAAGCTTCCAGGAAAGACGGAGGACAACCCTAAGGGAAGGGTGATGGCGATTACAACTACGAGCGGAGTGATAACCACCGATCCGCAGCCTACGTTCGTTGAAGTCCCCGTAGAGAAGGGCAAGGAGAAGGAAGACGTCTACGTTCCTCCCCCAGCTTACAAACCTCCCCTTCTATTCCCTCAATCTAGAGCGCGAGCGCGCCTAGACAAACAAATCGGTAAGTTCATAGAACTCATGAGTAAGCTGCATATTAACATACCATTTATTGATGCTATTGTAGGTATGCCGACTTATGGAAAGTTCTTGAAGGAGCTCCTCTCCAACAAGAGGAAGCTAGAAGACTTCGGCGAGGTCAAGATGAGTTCGGATTCTTCGGACCTCATCAAGACCATGAAGGAGAAAATGCCCCCAAAGCTGAAGGATCCGGGGTCATTTTGCATTCCCATCGGAGTGGGAGATGTCACATATGACGCTTTATGTGACTTAGGAGCAAGTGTGAGCATCATACCACTTGCATTGTGTAGGAAGATCGGTTTAGGTGACCCTAAACCGGTGAAGATGACGTTATACATGGCGGATCGATCCATCACCCGCCCCGTCGGTATTGTAGAAGACGTCCCGGTCAAGCTAGGTACATTCTTTGTTCCCATTGATTTCGTCGTGCTTGACATTCCTGCAGATAGTCCGGTCCCGATCATACTCGGAAGACCGTTTCTTGCAACTTCCGGCTGCATAGTCGATTGCAAGAATGGTAGACTCGCTTTTGATATAGGAGAAGAGAAAGTAGAGTTCGTTCTTTCCACTCTAGTGAAGGAGCCAATCTTTGATGAGGATATTTACGATATCCAAGATGAAGAAGGGTTGTCTAGAGAGGAGGTAAGTGTGATTCTCTTTAACGATCCTTTACAAAAAGTTATCACTATGAGTCTAACCAATGTAGGGGAAGATGAAGAGTGCAATGAGGCAATTGAAGCCTTAGAAGCACAAGAAGAGATGCATGAAGAGGAGTTTGAGAAACTCCACGATGAGGCTGAGAATGTCAGAATCCACGGTCATACCCTGTATTCCATGACCGTGGATTCCACAACCAAAATCATGCCTCATTCCAGGGGATTATACGGCCGTGGAGAAGATGTGACAACCGTATTTCCCTTCCACGCCCTAAACCACGGCCGTGGAGGACAAGATCCACCCGTAATTTTGGCCGTGGAAGAGAGTGATCGAGACATTTCTTCAACTTCTTCCGATTCTTCTCCAACACACTCATCACCCTTAGAAACTTCTAAGGAAACATCGGATGCTTCTCAAGGATCGTTGGAAGCTCCGAAAACAATGGAACTCAAACCACTTCCTACTCATCTAAGGTACGCTTTTCTAGGATCTAATTGTACCTTTCCGGTTATTGTTAGTTCCGACCTAAGCATAGATGAACATGAACAGCTCATGATTGTCCTTAAGAAACATAGGAAGGTTATAGGCTATACTATCGAGGACTTAGTAGGAATTAAACCCTCCCTATGCATGCATAAGATACTAATGGAGGAAGACTTTAGAACTTCGAGACAACCTCAAAGGCAGTTGAATCCGACCATGAAGGAGGTTGTCAAGAAGGAAATTCTTAAACTTCTTGATGCAGGTATCATCTATCCTATCTCCGATAGTAAGTGGGTGAGTCCAGTTCAAGTAGTTCCGAAGAAGGGAGGAATGACGGTCATCACCAACAAGAACAACAAACTCATTCCTACCCGAACCGTGACTGGATGGCGAATGTGCATAGACTACCGCAAGCTCAACAATGCAACGCGGAAGAATCATTTTCCATTGCCATTCATTGATCAAATGCTTGAAAGGTTAGCGCAACATTCACATTTTTGCTACCTTGACGGCTATAGTGGTTTCTTTCAAATTCCGATACATCCGGACGATCAGGAGAAGACCACATTCACGTGCCCGTGGGGTATGTTTGCTTATAGGAGAATGCCATTCGGGCTTTGCAACGCCCCAGCCACCTTCCAACGGTGCATGATGGCCATCTTCTCCGAATACGTAGAGGAAATCATGGAAGTCTTCATGGACGACTTCTCCGTATACGGTTCCTCTTTTAACGATTGCCTTTCTAACCTTTCCCTTGTTTTGCAAAGGTGTGAAGACACTAATCTAGTTCTTAATTGGGAGACAATTCATGGTTAAGGAAGGAATCGTATTAGGTCACTTAGTCTCTAGTAGAGGGATAGAAGTAGACAAAGCTAAGATAGAGACCATAGAGAAACTTCCTCCCCGAATTTCGGTGAAAGAGATAAGAAGTTTCCTAGGACACGCTGGATTTTATAGACGTTTCATCAAGGACTTTTCTAAGATATCAAAACCTCTCACTAATCTATTGATGAAGGATGCGGTTTTTGAGTTTTCGCAGGAATGTTTAGATGCGTTCAACACCATTCGGCAAGCTCTAATCTCAGCACCTATTATCCAACCTCCGGATTGGACTCTACCCTTTGAGATTATGTGCGACGCTAGTGACGTAGCTATTGGAGCTGTTCTTGGACAACGAAAGGAAGGGCGAACCCATGCCATATACTATGCTAGCAAGACGCTAGATGAAGCGCAACTCAACTACGCCACTACCGAGAAAGAGTTTTTAGCCATTGTCTATGCTATTGACAAGTTTCGCTCTTATCTTGTAGGTGCAAAGGTGATTGTCTACACGGATCATGCTGCGATCCGGTACCTCCTTGCGAAGAAAGATGCGAAACCAAGGCTGATTAGATGGATTCTTCTCCTACAAGAATTCGATCTTGAGATCCGCGACAAGAAAGGTTCAGAAAATTCTGTTGCGGATCATTTGAGTCGTCTAACACATCTAGAGGACGACCATCTACCTATTGATGACTCCTTCCCGGACGAACACCTACATATCATAGAGGAGTGCATCAACGTGATCTCCAAAGGTAACGAACCATGGTTTGCTGATTTTGTTAACTATTTGGTTTGCCAGGAGATACCACCCGGACTATCCTACACACAAAGGAAGAAGTTCTTCAAGGACGTCCGGGAATACTATTGGAACGAGCCTCTCCTCTTTAAGAGAGGTCCGGATGGCATCATTCGGCGATGTGTGCCGGAAGATGAGATGCAAAGTGTCATCCGTCATTGTCATTCACTACCTTGTGGAGGACACGCTAGTTCAAACAAGACTAGCGCAAAGGTATTGCAATCTGGATTCTTTTGGCCTACTTTGTTTAGAGATGTGCTATCCTTTGTTTCTTGTTGCGATGCATGTCAAAGAACAGACAATATTTCTAGAAGGAACGAGATGCCCCTCAACAACATCCAAGAGGTGGATTTCGACGTTTGGGGAGTCGATTTCATGGGGCCATTCCCATCTTCTTGTGGAAACCAATACATACTATTGGCGGTAGACTACGTTTCTAGATGGGTGGAAGCGATCGCCTCTCCCACAAATGATGCCATGGTGGTGGTTAAGTTCTTCAACAAGACCATCTTCCCGCGATTTGGGACGCCAAGGACGATCATTAGTGATGGAGGTTCTCACTTCATAGCCCGCCGCTTTGAAGCTCTTCTAGCTAAGTATGGGGTTACTCACAAGATCGCTACCCCTTACCATCCACAAACAAGTGGACAAGTTGAGATCTCAAATAGGGAGATCAAAGGAATCTTAGAGAAGACGGTTTCAAGGACTAGGAAGGATTGGTCCTTGAATCTTGATGATGCATTATGGGCATACCGGACTGCATACAAGACTCCCATAGAAACCACACCATACAACCTTGTGTATGGGAAGTCTTGTCACTTGCCGGTGGAGTTGGAACACAAAGCATTTTGCGCTATCAAGTAGCTAAATTTCGGCATGAAGGAAGCGGGAGAGAAGTGTCTCCTCGACATCAATGAGCTGGATGAACTCCGCTTGAATGCTTACGAAAACGCTAAGATCTACAAGGAAAGAGCAAAGCGTTGGCATGATAAGCATATCATTCCAAAGGACTTCAAAGAAGGAGATCAAGTTCTCCTCTTCAATTCAAGGCTTCGTCTCTTTCCAGGTAAGCTTAAATCTCGTTGGACCGGACCTTTTCTAATTAAGCGTATTTTCCCCCATGGTGCAGTTGAAGTATGGGGTGAAGCGAGCGGAACTTTTAAGGTGAACGGCCAACGACTCAACAAGTATACGCCGGAACTCCAAACTGAGGAGTTTGCGCCTACCGCACTCGAATAAGTACGAGATTGGTCTAGCTACGGACCTTAAACAAAGTGCTTCTTGGGAGGCAACCCAAGGTATTGCATTTTTGCTTTTACTTTCGATTCATAGATTAGTTTAGTGTAGACGTTTTTGCTTTGTTTTTGCCTCGATTTCTTCCGGTATGCTCGTGTTTTTGGATGTAGGACCAATGGAAAGGGAAAAGAGGAGGATGATGTTGAAGAAGAGTGACGAAATTTGGACTTTGGAGCTTTACAGAGGGTTCCACGGTCTAAATTACGGTCGTCATAGCTACAGTGGCCGTAATTTCCAAAAGCCTTTGAAAAATCACCAAAACCACGGTTGTGTACACTTCCACGGCCGTGGAACACCCCGACAGACCGTGATTTTCAAAATTTTGCCTGCAACTATATAAGCCACATTCTTCACAATTTCATCCCAAAAATCCCTCTTTCCACGACCTAAGTGCCGAAACGCCACGACCCCCTCTCAAATCTTCGTTTCCTAATCGTTTTCAACGATTCTTCTTCCCAAACTGCAGCAAATTCAACCACAAACAAGATCCAAGCGACGAATCGAACGGAAATTCACCAACAAACGCGCATTTCGGATTTTTCAATCCAAAAAAGAGGTTTTCTTTTCCCTTCTTGATTCTTGCTGATTCAGTTGTTTTTGTTAGAGATTTTTAGGAAGAACTGATTGAGAATTGAGGAAATTAGACTAGGACAGCCTGTTGTGGAGATTGATTGTGAAATTGCTGAGATTTGTGATTTTCTGAGACGAACCACGGTCTCTGGGCAAATTACGGCCATGGAACCTGTAGAACAGACCGTAATTTCTGACATAATGGACTTTGTGAGGAGAGTTTCGGGGAGGATAAAGGAGAAGAAGAGTAACCAGAATAAGAAGAGGAAGGGTAATCCCTCCTCCTCCTCATCCTCTAGGGCACCACCACCCTCTTCACCTTCACCTCCATCCTCACCTTCACCTCCATCTTCACCCCCTCACCCTAGAGTCCCGACCATACACGATGACCATCTTGCTGCACTTGATAGGATCAAGGAGAGGCCAGTGATTGGCCCTAGATATTTGTTATTGGAGGATCTAGTTCCTCTCAACATTGTTGATGACCTCACTTGGCTCTTGGATAGAGCCGGATTAGTTGTCTTCTCGGCTATCCGAGAAGACGCATATGAGGAGATTACGCGGGAGGTTGTGACGTCCTTTGAGCACAGCCACGTCGATAGGACCGTCTCTTTCCGCCTTATGGAGAGAGACTATCAGTTGAGTATCCGTGAGTTTGGGACGATTTTTGGGTTCCATGAGACCTTCAATGGTCGATTTCCGAGTGGTGTTTACCCCAAGGACTTTTGGGAGGAGGTTGCAATGATTTACGCCGACGAGGACCGTTGGCAACCCGCTGATACCAAGGCTATATTGATGTACCATCTAGCCTTGAAGATAGCTCACCGTGTTCTTTCGGAGTGTCTCTTTCCTAGGACGGAGACGCCCCAAAAGATCAAGACGGATGAGCTATTCTTGCTCTATTGCATGCTTTATGGACGCCGTGCAGATTGTGCTACTCTCTTGGCTGCTATGATGAGCAAGCTCAAGAACAAGAAGAAGGGGAACATTGGATATGGTGGGATAGTTACCCACATTGCTAGGAGTTTTGGTGTCGACTTTTCTGCTTGCACCCGCATACCGGCCGTACCTTTAGGGCTACATGCTTTCATGGTTAGGGGTCTTATTTTCCCCACACATAAAGGTCCGCCTTATGCGGGCATGCCTTGGGAGACTAGGACGGGCAGGGGTATAGAGTGGCTGCCAGAGTACTCCATTATGGCGGGACGCCATAATTGGAAGGAGACGTTCGCTGCGATGCATGCGAACAGGATAGTAGCTCCCCCTTATGTCCCACCACCGGTTGTCGAGGAGGAGGATATGGGAGATCAGTTTGAGAGCGGAGGAGGAGCCGAGCAGGAGTTTGGCACGTTTCCGGACCAGCCGGAGGCGGCCCCAGATGTACCTAGACGCTCTCCACGTCCAGCTAGAGCCTCAGGCTCGTCATCTCGCTGCGCTAGCGTGAGTGAGAGGCCCACGTGGATGGCCACACCTCCCGCATGGTATGGCGTTCCCCCTCCTTGGTCCACCGAGCAGCCAGCAGCACCTCCACCAGCACCAGCACCATCCGACGCCCCAGCATGGTACAGTCAGGCCCCGGGATGGTACGAGCAGATGCCGGATTGGGCTACCGGACTTTCAGAGAGAGTAGGAGCGCTAGAGATCCGGGCGGATGCTAGAGACGGACGTTTAGACGACCTTGACCACATGATGAGGGACGTCTACCGCCAGCAGTTTGGGCGGTTTTACGATCCGAGCTTCTCTCCATTCCCGCCGCCGCCAGCACCACAGTGATTTGATGCATGACCGTTCGTTTTAGACATTCCCGCCACCACTTTGTGAGTTTTTTTTCTTTTCTTTCTTTTCACTCTTTCTTTTGAACATTAGGGACAATGTTCGTCCTAAGTATGGGGTGGGATGTACTAAAAGTTTGTAATAACTCTACTTACTATGCTTGCTTTCATTTGAGACTATCATTGCATGTTCATTATGTGTTTCACGTTTCATTATCGCATTGCATGAAAAAGAACTTGAAAAACCCATAAAAATTGAAAAATTTTGAAAAAATTATGTGCTTCTAATGAATTGAGATGATTTCTATGATAATCACTACTTGTGAATTAAGTTTGATGACAATTGCATGCTTAAAAGAATTGTGAATTAAAAAGAATTTGAATGAATGAATTTTACCTCTTTTGCAAGTTTTATAATGTGAAAAATGTTACCTAAATCATGTTGAGAAATTGAAGTTGAAATCACACTATAAGTTCTTATACTTCTTGTTGAAATGATTAAGGCAATTCGAATTTTCTTTCTTCTTTCTTTTGACCATTTTAGCTCCTCATTGAAATATTAGCCTCCTTTACCTATCCGGGAATTTGGAGAAGTGAATGAAAAAGGCATGTTTGATGTGGGAGGGCCATGAGAGCAAATTTTTGCAATCAAAAGAATAGAAAGAAATTCTAGGTTTGGGGAAGTCAATCATAATGATGAGTAACTCGGCACCATTCACATAGCCGGGTGTTTTTGTCTTGCCAAAGTCGGATTGAGCGATATTCCTAGCGGATTATGGTATGTGCGCTAAGGGTTTGAGGCATCTCGTAAAAATTGAGAAACGCCAATCTCCTAGGCTTCGGTTTTTGTGCACCTCTGTCCATAACTCCAAAAGTAAAGTCGAAAGATGAAAAGAAGAGAGCGAAGCTCTAAGTTGAAATGTTGCGGAAACCGCAAAAGAAGAAGAAGAAGGTAGTTGTCCACTTTCCCGGATTCATGCACCACATTTCCCTTAAAGTTTTCCCTTCCTTTCCATATTCTAGACCTTTTCTTTGGAAGTCCTTAAGATCAAAAGAATGTTATATGACTTGGTGATCTAAATTGAAGTTTCTTATGATTGATTTTGATAATGTTTAAAGGTTATGATGCTTGTTTAGAAGTTGAATTGATTCATGAATTTTCTTTGCTTTTTACTCTTTGATTGAGTGTGTGAAAGTTTGATAAACAATTGAAGCAAGGTTTGAGAATGATTTATTCTTTAGAAGGCACGTTCATCCAAAAGAAGGTACACATATTTCATCCTAACTCTTGTTTAAAACTTTTTGAAAGACCTTGCTTAGGGACAAGCAAGTGTTAAGTATGGGGTTATTTGTTAGCATGAAATATTGTGATATTTTAGGCACGTTTTCTAAGTGTATTTGATTCATATTGATAGTCTTTGATTGAGCATCATTGCATATGTGAGCTAGTATTACCTATATTGTCGATATGGATGTCTACACTAGCTTTATGTTGATTATAGGTGATTGAGAGTCATTTCCGAGCGGAATCGAGCAATGAAGAGTTGATTGAATATGTCCATGGATTGAGGGCATTATTAGGAGCAAATTAGAGTTCAACTTGAGGAATGCACGAAGCTAGGGAAGAATCACGTTCTTGCCCTAAACCACGCTCTAAAATACGGCCGTACTACAAACCACGTTTAGTTCCACGGCCGTGGAACACTGCAAAGAGAAGCGTGATGCATTCCAGTAACTATTACGGCCGTGGAACATATGCTCCAAACCGTGACATAATCCACGCTCTAAATTACGGTCGTGGAAACTTCCACGACCGTGATCTTGGCGATCTTTTTCGCCACATTTTGAAGCCACGATCTTTTGAAGATTGGGCCGGGCCGATATTTTATCTTGCCCTATAAAAAGGCGGACGAAACAAGATTCCGTCATCTTGGCTTAGGGAGTTTTTGGCGAGGATCGCTTAGGACGTCTCCCACATCTCCGTTTAGAGAATTTCAACGCCGTTTGAGCCCTTGCTTGGAATCATCGACATCTCATTGGAGATCGAAGTTCGTATCTGGGATTTGCCCTAATCTCGCATTTTTGGTGGAGATTGCTGTTGAGATCTCCGGATTGGCGGAAGATCGAAGCTTTTGGAAGATTGTTGCAAGAAGATCTCTCTTCTTGTTTAGGTTTGATTTGGAAAACGGATTGACATCCCGTTCTCCCTTCTTTCCTAAGATTGTGATTGTTTGCTTTATTCTGAATCTATTGACAATATTTGTTCTCGATTGTGACTTTGAGATTGGTTTGAAGATTATTGGAAGTTTTCGAAAGTTTTCATCTTTCTATCTTTTAATCCTTGAATTAATATCAACATGACGGTTATTAGCTAAAAACCCTTAACAATTCTAAGGTGAAGGGTTGATAGTTGTGGCTTAGATGATGATAGATCGATCGTAAACAGATTAGACCCTGAGAGTTAGAGAGAATCGTCGACGGACCCTAAATTACGGGCTGTTCTTGAGTTCCACGGCCGTGGAGTCTCAAGATCTAACCGTAATTTCCCTTAAGTTTACGAACCTGCTTTTACTTTTGTCCAAAGTTAAAGATTTGCTTTAGCTTAGTTTAGACTTGTCTTTTCTAGGTGGTAGTGAAGCCTCAACAACCTCTACCTCGATTGTGAGTATCATAACCGTAATCGGCTAAGTTAGTCTTGATCCTTGGATTACAAGTTTGGGTATTTGACATTAATTCTTGCCTTTAGAACCTTTCTATATTGAGCCTCAACAACCTGTATAGGGAGTGTCTTGTAGGTAAGTCATATAAGGTTTTTGGAACTTCACCGTACGATTACCTTACGTTAGCATACCTTTGCATATCTCAACTCTGTCTTTATATCATTAGTATATCTTGAATCGATTGCCACAGCTGGATACCTGCATCTTTAGGATTGTTGTTTTCCCAATATTTGCAAAACTCTCATATTTACTCGCTTGATAATCTGCAATTGAATTTGTTCCCACCCAAGTCCCTGTGTTCGATACTTTGGATTCTTGCTTAACTACGTCGATCCGTACACTGCGGGTTCGCTTGCTTGATTCTAGTTTTATAAATTTAAAACTTATTTGCACACACCTCTAGGGGCGAACAGCCTCTCATTGGCAAGTCTCCTTTCTTCCTCCAAGAGCTCATCTCTTAGCCTTATTTGCTCTAAGGCTTCATCCAACTCAGCTTGGAGATCTCTTCCGGCCATCTCTTTTCTCTTTTTAATGCTCCTTGATCTAGATCTAAGGGTTTTCTCCGGTTCGGGATCGAATGGAGCAAAATCCTTGCCACGAGATCTTCGCATACACCTAAAGAGTAATAGATGTCCTAAAAAGCAAAGACACAAACCAAAAAGAGATCAAAAGCAACAAGAAAGATCTACACTAGAAACAATCATAAAATAGACTCAATCTAGACCTAGTCCCCGGCAACGGCGCCAAAAACTTGTTACGCTAAGATCGTGATCCGCAAATGGGTTTTAAATTTATAACTCGAACTAAATCCTAAACTACCTAGCGAAACCCGCAGTGTACGGGACGTTTGTAGAAGGGTTAGTATTCCGAGGTCGAACACAAAGACTAAGGTGAAATTGATTCAAGTTGTGATTGAATTTAGTAAAGATCTAGGTTGAAAGAAAAGAAGGAAATAAAGAAAAGAAAATCTCAAATGTTTTTGGTTGGTTTTTGGTGATCAATCAAAGATCACAATTCATGCAAAGTAAACAATCTAACTAAACTAAGAATCAACACAAATAAACAAGCTAAACGAGACAATGATCAAAGAAAGAAAAGACGGATTCTAGGGGTTGGAAGTTCCGGTTATGGCATAGGACTCAAGTTATCTATTCATTCCTTGGATTAACTATTATATGTTGGGATTAAGTGTTTCTAATTTGGGATCAATTACCGGGTAGGTCTCATGACCTAACTAGTCCATTCCTAAGGTCTCATTACCGGGTAAGTCTCTAAGAACCTAAGGGTAGGAATTCTACACAAACCGGATTGTTAATTAGGGATCTAACCTATCCTTACCGGGTAGGTCTTGGAAAAGAAAGTCCTAAACAACTATCCTAGCACATCTAATCCAATGGCGGCTTATTAGGCTCACCACTACCTAAGGTTTGTTATCTTTAGAATCTAAGAGTAAGGATTACCGGGTAAGTCTTTCCTAACACTTAGTTACTAACACTAGGTTACCCTAGGGTAGATTAAACTCATCAAACACTTAGGATTTCAACATTCTACAGATCTAAGGCAAGATCCTTCGGTCCAGAGAAAATCACGGTTTGTTCTACCTAAATCACGGCCGTGGTCAGACAAGAACTACCCGTGATTTCTAACAGCAACTACGTTCATAAACACAAGTCATCCAAAGGTAAATCTAAGTCCGTCCTATCATAGCCCTAGCCATAACCATCCTTTCCTTACCCTAGAACCACATCAATTTAGCCTACAACGTTCATAATAGAAATCGAAACAAACAAACATAAATTCATAACATCCATTGCAAGATAACTAAGGAAAAGAGATGAACAAGTGAACTTAAAACAAAACCAAGCTGAAAATAGAATTAGAACAACTTACAATCCTTCCAAAGGAAGGTTCAATGATTCATACAACTCTTAGAAATAAAATCCGGAACTCTTCACTACAAAACTATCAAGTGTGGTGATGATGTGTGTTCTTCTCCTCCTCTTCAATGGAGCTCTTCTTCTTCTCTTTGACACTTTCCTTCCTAGAAAAACTTCTTGTTGAGAGAATATTTCTTGTTAGAGAGAAATGGATAATGGATGAGCTACTCCCCAACTCCCAGCTGCCTCTCACAGCCCATGAAGGACCACTTTTATAACAAACTTGCATGAGCTGGCCATGAGAGTCGTGGCACAGCTGTCACAAGAATCTGGCAAAATCCACGGTTGATTCCACGGCCGTGGAGTGTCAGAGAACCGTGATTCTGTGCAGAAACTTCGCCTTGGATCATTAAGCTATGGTTTGGTGCATGGCAAGTGTTGGCAAGGCTCCATGAGTCTTCCTTAGCCTTTAACTTGTGCCCTAATGAGTCCGAGGGTGTGTCATCTAGACGAACGATCCTCAAACGTATCGTTTTGCTCCTAAATCTCCCGAAATACCTATAAAACGCGCACAAGTCCGTGTAGACGTCTATCTCGGCAAAATACATGATTTGAGTGCAAAACGTCGTGAACTAGTGCTAAACCATGCATGAGTGAGTGAGAAATCTATCTAAATGACTACCTTAAACTAAGTCATAAATCGTGTTATCAAACACTTCCATGATATTCTCGATGTATTCCGAAAAGATAGCCATCATACACCTTTGGAAGGTGACGGGTGCATTACACAACCCAAATGGCATTCTCCTATATGCAAAAGTTCCCCATGGACATGTAAATGTGGTTTTCTCTTGGTCATCGGGGTGAATAGGGATTTGGAAGAATCCACTATAGCCATCTAGATAGCAAAAATGAGAATGTTGAGCTAATCTCTCTAGCATTTGGTCAATGAAGGGAAGGGGGAAGTGATCTTTCCTAGAGGCCATGTTTAACTTCCTATAGTCAATGCACATCCTCCATCCCGTAACCGTCCTAGTTGGGATTAGTTCATTGTTCTCATTAGTTACTACGGTCATCCCACCCTTCTTAGGAACTACATGAACGGGACTAACCCACTTACTATCCGAGATAGGGTAGATAATTCCCGCATCTAGCAACTTAATGATCTCTTTCTTAACCACCTCTTTCATTATAGGATTCAATCTTCTTTGATGTTCAATAGAGGGTTTATGGTTATCTTCCATTAATATCTTATGCATGCACAAAGAAGGTTTTATGCCAACTAAATCATCAATGGTATAGCCAATGGCTTTCCTATACAATCTTAGCTCATGCAACAACTTAGCAAGTTCATCATCATTCAAGCATGCATTCACAATCACCGGATATGTAGAATTATCATCAAGAAAAGCATACTTCAAATGAGAGGGGAGGGGTTTAAGTTCAAGTTTAGGAAGACCTTTCTCGAGTGGAGACGATCCAAACAACGTTGGTTGAGATGAATCCAAAGCAAATGAAGACCCTTCAAGGCTCCTTGAAGCTTGATCATCGATGAGGGCTGCCTCTGGGGGAATCACGGTTGGTTCCACATCCACGGCCGTGGAAGTTGCCAACCTTGCTCGTTGGAGCTCTCCAGAGAGTTCTACGGCCGTGGAACACACTCCACGCCCGTGGAACTTACAGGTGTTCAGCATGCATTCGTGAACTTCAAATTCAGCCCTTGTCTCCTCTTCTAGTGCTTCCAAGGCCTTGATCTCTTCATTGCAAGCCTTCTCAACACCTTCCTCCATCAAACTTAAGGTAAGAACCTTCTCCAAGGGGTCCTTGATCAAGATCGAGCTCACAACTTCTCTAGACTCCTCTTGCTCGACTATGTTGAATACATCTTCATCAAGGGTTGGCCCTTTCATCATTGTGGACAGCTTGAACTTGATGTTCTCCTCTCCAATGTTGAAGGAGAGAACTCCGTTCTTGCAATCCACTAGGCATCCGGAAGTGGCTAGGAAAGGTTTTCCTAAGATGATGGGAACCGGATAGTCCGCCGGGATGTCCAAGACAACAAAATCAATTGGCACATAGAACTTCCCTAGTTGCACTGGAATGTCTTCTAAGATCCCAACCGGGTGAGTAATAGAGCGGTCTGCAATGTAAAGGGTCATCTTGACCGGTTTAGGCTCTCCTAGCCCAACCTTGTTTCAAAGTGCAAGCGGTATGATGCTTACACTTGCCCCAAGATCACAAAGGGATTCATACTTCACTTCTCCCACTCCAATTGGGACACAAAAGGAACCCGGATCTCTTAGCTTAGGAGGCATCTCCTCCTTCATTGTTTGGATCAATTCCGAGGACCTCTTTGTCATCCTTACTTCCCCATACTCCTCCAACTTCCTTTTGTTGGAGAGTATCTCCTTCAAGAACTTGCCATATGCCGGCATACCTAAGATAGCATCCATGAACGGAATATTAATATGCAATTTAGACATAAGTTCAAGGAATTTACCAAAGTGATTGTCTAAACGATCCCTTGCTCGTGATTGAGGGAACGGTAGTGGTGGTTTGTATGGAGGCGGTGCCACATAGGTTGGCTCAACATCCTTGCTCTTGCCTCCATCTTCTTGCAATATCTCTTCCTCTACCACTACTTGCTTTCCCTTGGCATTTTCCTTGGGCAAAGGATCCTTCATATTCAACCCACTCCTCGTTGTAATGGCCAACACTTGGCCTCTTGGGTTGTCTTCGGTTCTTCTGGGAAGCTTTCCCGGATCTCTATGGGCTTCACCCGCCTTTTGGAACACTTGTGCTTCCAACACCTTTTGAGCCTTAGAAATAGAAGTCACCGTGCTCTCAAGACCACTCAACCTTCCAAGCAATTGCTCAAACATCATCTCGGTTCTATCCTTCGGAGGTTGAGTAAATCCGGGTGGAGGTTCTTGTGAAAACTTTGGTGGTGGAGCTGCGCTTGTGGAAGCGGGAGGGTTCAAGGCTCCATCCGGGTTAGAATAGGAAAACCCGGGATGGTTATGGTTAGGCCGGTAATTGTTGAATTGCCGGTTGTTATTGAAGTTCCTTGGGCCTTGATAGTTATTGTAGTTGCCCCTTCCCATGTAATTGACATCTTCCTCCTTGGAAGACAAATTAGCTTGCACTTGCACTTGAGGAGTTGCTTGGTTCTTCAAAGTGGTAGCACATAACTCCCTCAAAGATTTCAATTCGTTGTTGATGGCGTCAAGCTTGAAATTGCTCATGGTGACTTCACTCACCTCATATGCTCCCGCATTTCTCCCTTCACTCTTCCTATGGGAGTATTTCTCAATCACTGGAGCTTGTTTCTCCACAAACTCCCAAGATTCATCCACATGCTTTTCCATGAAAGTCCCACCGGAGAGAAATTGGAGCTTGAATTGGCTATCTTCATCAAGTCCCTTGAAGTAGATCTCCAATAGCTCAATTTTTGGTATACCATGGTGTGGACAATCTAGGAGAAGATCTTTGAACCTCTCCCAAGACTTGAATAAACTCTCTCTATCCTTCATCACGATGGCATTGATCTTCCCTCTTAATTCGGTAGTCTTGGAAGGTGGGAAGAACTTAGTCAAAAACTCGGTTGTCATCTCCTCCCAAGTACTCACTCGCCCTTGTGGAATAGATTGATACCAAGCCAAGGCTTTATCCTTAAGAGAGAAGGAAAAATCCCTAAGCTTATGGTTGTTGCTCTCCAATCTTGGCAGTATAAGAGTCTCCATCAAGATCTCATAATTCATCAAGTGTTGATGAGGAGACTCTCCTTCCATCCCTCCAAATTGATTATGCCGGATCATTTGCAAAACTTGAGGGCGGAGCTCGTAGTTGTGGGTTGCGGGATCTCCTAAGTTCACACCCGGACAGTGTGCTCTTTGTGCCGGATCCATACGTCTCCCCAAATTTTTTGGCTCTTCAATTGCAATGGGCACAACCCTAACATTCGCCGCCGGCTGCGGTTGTGGTGGAGGAGGTGGAGGTTGTTGACGGTTAAGCTCTCTTTGCACAAGAGCTTGCCTAATCTCCTCAATCTCCCTCCTAGTTGCCTCTTGCCTCTCATTGGCAAGTCTCCTTTCATTCTCCAAAGCTTCATCTTTTATCCTAATTTGCTCTAAAGCTTCATCCAATTCATCTTGGAGATCTCTTCCGGCCATCTCTTTTCTCTTTTTAATGCTCCTTGATCTAGATCTAAGGGTTTTCTCCGGTTCGGGATCGAATGGAGCTAAATCCTTGCCACGAGATCTTTGCATACACCTAAAGAGTGAGAGACGTCCTGAAAAGCAAAGACACAAACCAAAAAGAGATCAAAAGCAACAAGAAAGATCTACACTATAAACAATCACAAAATAGACTCAATCTAGACCTAGTCCCCGGCAACGGCGCCAAAAACTTGTTACGCTCAGGATGTGTGATGTGTGTACGCAATAACACTAGGTCACCCTAGGGTAGATTAAACTCAACAAACCCTAGGATTTCAACCTTCTAACAATGTAGAACTTAGGTCCATCGAACCAGAGAAACCACGGGCTGTTCTACACCCTCCATGGCCGTGGAATGGCAAGAACTGACCGTGGACTCCAACAGAGGCTTCGTTCAAGTAAACAAGTCATCCACAGGTAAATCTAAGTTCATCCTATCATAGTCTTAGCCATAACCATCCTTTCCTTACCCTAGAATCGCATCTATTTAGCCTACAACATGCATCATAACAATCGAAATCAACAAGCATAAAATCATAGCTTCCATTTGCAAGATAATGAAGAGAAAGAGATGAACAAGTGAAGTAAACAAAACCAAGCTGAAATTTAGATTGAATGACTCACAACCCTTCCAAAAGAAGGTTTAAATGGTTCATACAACTCTAGAAATCGATTCCGAAATTCTTCACTACATAAGCTATCAAGGTCTAGAAATGGTGTGTTCTTCTTCTCCTCTCCAATGGAGCTCCTCTTCCTCCTTCAATGGTGTCTTTCTCCCTAGAGAATCTTCTTGTTGAGAGTCTTTTTGATTGGATGATAGATGATAATTGATGGCTGCTCCAAGATGCATTCTCTCAGCCTTGCAGGACCACTTTTATACTACAACCTTGCTAGAGTGAGCCATGAGATCGTGGCACAACTGTCACAACCGTCTGGCAAAAACCACGGTTGGTTCCACGGCCGTGGACCTTCAGTGAACCGTGGTTTGGTGCTTCAGCTTTGCCTTGGATCATTAAGCTTCGATTTGGTGCATGGCTTGTGTTGGCAAGGTTCCATGAGTCCTCCTTAGCCCTTAGCTTGTATTCCAATGAGTCCGAAAGTGTGTCATCTCGAGGAGTGACTCTCGAATGCATTGATTAAGCTCCTAAATCTCCCAAAATACCTATAAAGCAAGCAAAAGTCCGCGTAGACGTCTATCTCGACAAAATACATGATTTGAGTGCAAACGTCGTGAACTAATGCTAGATCATGCATGAATGAATGAGAAATCTATCTAAATGATTACCTAAACCTAAGTCATAAATCGTGTTATCAAGTCGGCTAACCAATCTCGGTTTCCCAAATGTATGGGACAACCGCGTACCTCTCAGGTACCACTAACCCTACCCCCATCGGGTAACCCCACAACAAAGGGTCTCCCCTCTACCGTAACTAAGGACAACCTAGCTACGCAATCATCAGAAATAAAAGAGTGCATGGCACCCATATCAAACAAAACTCGGACCGGTAGGCCATGGATCTGAATAGTACCTGTAGCTTCCGGTGCTGCTGGATCCACAACACTCCTCAACTCTAGCGCTCTGACCTGTGTGCCCTTGGTCTCCTGTGTACCCCCACCACGGCCTCTACCTCGGCCCTGACCCTAGGCTGAATCCTGTGTAGGAGTTGCCCCTGGAACCTCTGCTGAGAGCCCTGTGGTTGAAACTATGGAGGCCTCTGACTACCTCCTACTACCCTAGCAGGCGAAGAATCCTGTTGAGACTGTGACCTGCCTTGACGGCAAAAAGCGGCTCGGTGGCCCATCTGACCACAAGTGAAACATGCTGCAGGTGGCTTCGTGCAAGTCCTCCGAATATGTCCATATCCTCCACAACCATGGCACTGGGGCCCACGGTTGGATGTCTGCGTTGGCTGCTGTGACTCGGAACGCCCTGGAGCCTGGCTGCGTCCCTTTCCCCCGGCCTTGGAACTAGCTGGTGCGGTCCTCTCTCTTGGCCGGTCCCCCGGACTGTGCTGCTCTCCTCATCCCAGGTCGGTCTCTCTCGTAGGCCGAACATCGATCCTGGTACTCCGCCAATGAATCGCAGCGAAATCCCGCCAAGTAAGCACGGGTGGACTCCCTCAGTCTCCTGGAAAAGAAATAGACATGCTGGTCCGCTGGAGGTACAGCGGGCCCCAACAATGCCAACTCCGCTCTAAAACGTCGAATCGCCTCAATGACGGGAGCATCCTCAAAACCGGCCTCTAGGAAGTCCTGAACTCTATCTCGACGTAGTAAATCTGGGCAGAATGTCTCTTTCACGAGACGCAACAACTGGTCCATCCGGGTAACACCCCCTCTCACCGACCTCCACCAGTATTAGGCCTCCTCTCTAAAAAAATGTCTGAACTATCTCCACTTGTCTCTCCTCCGGGCAGCGGATCGCCTCCAATGTTGACTCCACATGCCCAATCCAATGCTCTACCTCTAACCCTACCTTCCCGTCGAAGTAGGGTACATGTTGTTGGTTGAAAGCCTTCAACCAAGCATCGGGTCTAGGAGACCTCAGCTCGTCTCTAGGCCTAGCAATCTCCACAACCGGCTCAGGTGCCACTACTGTCGGTGCAACTATATCAAGTGCGAATTTGATCTGGGTAGCCCTTTGCGAGACCTCGACTGATCTCGCCGGTGCAGGTGCAGGTACCGGTACTGGTGGTGCTGGAGGTGGTGCTCCAGTCCTAAACGCCTCCTCTACTCGGTGTACATAATCCTCAAACACTGTAGCTCCAATCGATGCTCCCCCGGTCCTAGCAGATGGGGAGCTATGTGCCCCGGACCTCACTATTGTCCTATCCCCAGCCTCGGGAATAACGCTCTCTGCCACATCCTCAACGGGATCCTCAACTGTTGGCGGATCCACAACGGGTGGGTCCACAATGGGATACGTCCCCGACCTCTCGGGCCTGAAGGTCTCCCTACTCGTCCCCGTCTCGGAACGGTAGGAGGTAGAGGTGGTCTACCCCTGGCGGGTCCCACATATGCGGTAGCTCTCGTACGTTCCATCTGATATCGTTTCGCGTTTGTTCATATTTAATTAAGTCGGTATATATATAGTACTCGCATTACTTAATATAAAAGTACTTATAAAATTTTAAGAGAAAGGTGCCGAAATCCAGAATACAACCAAGGCATAAAGCCCAATCATCTTAAGGTCACATGCATATCTAAGTACATACAAGTCGAACAACAACACTAAGGTCATAATATAGATAACTAGGTAATTATACTTACATACGTCAAATCCAGAAATCTATGTCGCCGGCTCTGATCCAACTTTGTAACACCCCGAATCCGTGGGTTATCGGAATGCTACGGGCGAAGCCACACAATGGGTCCCGACCCTTAGCCTGACAACAATCTCACCGGACCATTCCAACATGGCACAAATAAAGGCTCAAAACTCGAAAACATTTATAATGTATGCAAGACGGAAAAGTAAAGAGTACAACGTGGAAACTCAGCTGAGTCCTCAAAACAACACAAAACATAAATCCGAAAGCGTACAACAATCCATAATCTAATCATAAGGTGAAACGACAAGAACAATCCCAAAAATGCCCCCGTCCTACAATATACGGCGACCCTCGGCTATCCACTCCTCCACCTCAGTCGGTGGTGTGCCTGACCTATGGGGCATCTACACAAGTGGTTTAAAACCGTTAGCTACATTCGAAGCATTAAAGACATGGTGAAGGCACAAACACAATCATATATATTCACATCACATAAACATGCTCACAAACAATCCGGTTATTTATCTTTATTTATTAGGTCGTATCCCGTTCTAGTTCAACTTCTTTTGTGACACGAGAATCTCCCGAAACTCGCCTCGGTCCCTTTGTTAGCATGAAATATTGCGATATTATAGGCACTTATTCTAGTTGTTTTTCATTCATTATTGTGTTCATGGATGGGGCATTGAAGCATTTGTTAGCTTGTTCACCTATATTTTCGATATAGAGGTCAACATTAGTTTGTGATTGATTATAGGTGAATGAGAGCTGAAACCGGACCATTTGAGAGAGAAAAGAGAGGATTCAATCATATCCAAGGATTAGGAACACATCAAGGAAGCCAAAGATGGAGCTAAGATGGAGAATATCACGACACAAAGGAAACCACAAGCAATCTACACTTCCACGCCCTAAATTACGGCCGTAGAAGAGTCCACGCTCTAAACCACGGCCGTGGATCTTGGCATCATGAGCGTGGAGCATTCCAGTAAGTTACACGGCCTAAAGTACGGTCGTGGAAGTCACAAGAGACCGTAACCCAATTCCACGCCCTAAACCACGGTCGTGGAATCCCTTGAGACCGTGATTTAGGCGATCTTTTGACGAGTCTTCATTTACCACGTTATTTACGTGATGGGCCGGGGACGGTTACTTTGGCCCCGTCTTATAAAAAGGTCAGAGAAGAGAGTTTTGGACACGGACGCTTATGGCTTATTCCCGTGACATTGGTGTTGGATCTCGCGGAGATGTGACGGTCGCTTACCTTGCTTGGAGCATTCTCGCCTAAGGTGGATTGAAGATTGCCGAAGGTTTTTACCTCTTTCCAAGGGATAGTTATTGAAGACGGATTGACAACCTGTTCTTCATATTTACCCTAAATTATTGTGAGGTTTTGTGTTATATTCTGAATCCATTGAGTATTCCGTTTTGTGTTTTGGATTTGAGATTGACTTTGAATTATATTTGAGTTTCCGAGGGTTTACATCTTTCATTCTTCTTAAATTGATTTTTGATATCATGATAATGGTTATTGGCTAAAATCCTTTAGCAATTCTAAGGTGAAGGGTTAATAGTTGTGGCTTAGATGATGATAGGTCGATCGTAAATTGATTGGACCCTGAGAGTTAGAGAGATCTCGTCGACGAACCCAAATCACGGCCTGTTCTTGAAGTTCCACGGCCGTGGAACGTCAAGATTTGACCGTGATTTACCCTAGTTTACGAACCTTGCTTTTACTTTGATCCAAGGTTAAAGATTAACTTTAATCTAGTCTTGGCTTTCCCTTTTTTAGGTAGTAGTGAGACTCATCACCCTCTATTTCGATTTCAAGTGTCACAACCTTAATCGTTTTAGTTAGTTTCGATCCTTGGGTTACAAGTTTGGGTATTTGAGATTAATTCTTATCCATAGATCCTTTCTATACTGAAGCCTCAACAACCTTTATAGAGAGTGTCCTTAGATAAGTCATATAAAGTCTTGGAACTTCACCGTACATTGCTTTACTTTAGCATACCTTTGCAACTCTTAACTCTGTCCTTAGCTCATTAGTATATCTTGAATCGATTGCCACAATTAAATACCTGGATATTTAGAATTGTTGTTTTCCCAATATTTGCAAAGCTTATTACATTTACTTGCTTGACGAACTGCGAACTGAATTTGTTCCCCCCAAATACCTGAGTTCGACACTTTGGAATTCTTGCTTTACTATGCCGATCCGTACACTGCAGGTTCGCTTGCTTTGATTCTAGTTTTATAAATTTAAAGCTTATTTGCACGCACGTTTTAGGGCGAACACCCTTCTTCCGGAAATGGAACGGTCGGATGGCTCCTAACGTCTAACCAGCACGGGCCAGTCGCCGAGAACCTCCTAGCTCTTGCAAGAGCTAGGCAGTGATGTCACCGCCCGTTATCAGACACTTGGGCAAAATAACATAAAGGTCGGTGGTACTATTACCGGTTTATAAGTTATAAAAAAAAGCGATAAACACAAACCACCAAGCACGCAATAAATCTAATATGACGAATATGGCTAAGTAAGTCCGGAGACTTACCTCATCTCTCAACTCACAACACTCTAGGTTCCTTAGTGAGGAAGCACACAACCTTGTCATACACGAATATACACATCAACACAAGTCCACACTCATGAAGTCATAGACTTCATTCTAGTGATCTAAGCAAGATCCCCCCACTCTCAAACTAGGAATGCATACTAGGGTCGAAGGTACACATGATACTCTCAACAAGGGAAACTCACAACAACCTATACAACCTAAGGACATGATCAACAATAAAAACCTAGGAGAAGCAACTAGCTTAGGAAGATCAACATGCTCAACACTCAAGATCATATTTCACACCAAGCCATTAGGGCTCCAAGGCTAGCAACCACTATATGGTATTCTCACAAGCCCTAGGTCCATCCTAAGCATGTTTCTAACTATATACATCAAGGGTCTAATGAAGGAACGAAAGGAAAGGGAGGGAGGAACCTACTGGTGAAGAAAACGGCCGTGGAAGCAAGCTGGTGCACCCAACAGACCCTGTCGCCGCCCTTGCGGATGCCTGACTCCGCCCTTGCGCCCTGGTGGCCGCCCCTGCGGTGGCTCTGATCCGCCCCCGCGCCTCTGTAGATCCGCCCCCGCGGTCGAGTAGTAGAAACTTCGTCTTCTTCGTTTCTTCGACTGGTTCTTTGCTCCTAGTGCCTCCTTTTCTTGTTGGGCCTTCTCCAAACCTTCACCATAGGTTCTAGACTCCTCACCACGACCTAAACAAGCTCAAGAAAGGGACATGTCAGGGTTTACTAGATCTCCCTTCAAAAGATTCCTCCATATCCATGGAGGTGAAGAGAAGGGGAAAGAAGAAGATACAAGCAGCAAGAGGAAGAGGGAAGAAAAATACTTACCACTACATATCCGGAATGCTCAAGCTGCAGCTCCCACACACCACTCTTCCAAGGAGCAAGAGAAGAGAAGCAACAAGGAAGAAGAAGAGAGAAACAATAGAGGGGAAAAGAGTGTAAAAGTGAAATGGGAATAGAGAGGAGGAGTAAATGGCTAACAAAGGAGGTGGGATATCCCAAGGATCAGCCTCCTTGTCCCCTCACTCCTCTTCCCAAGGTCAGAAAGTAAAACGGAAACCCCTCTCCCGCGTTAAAACTCGTACTCAGCAAATGTGCCTATGGGAAATAAGCCGCCGACGCGAAAAAGATTGGAAATACCTCGACTTCCGGAAATAAAATTTCCGGATGGTGCATCCTCCCACCTACATCGCTGCCTGGGCATTTGCTTCCCCAGCCCTGCGCCTTCATCGATAGGTTTAAAAGAAACCCTTCTTCAAATTCGAAGCGGGGCCCCCTTATTTTTGAGTTAATTGCAAATGTGACCCACTGTTTTGTATTTTCAGTTTGTGGCCCAGATTTATGTTTTCTATAATTATGCCCTCATTGAAATTAATTAAATATTTTGGCCAAATTTCTTATTTACATAAATTGACCCATATTTTTATATTGTCGTTTGTGACCCGGTTTTACAATTATCACTTGTTCCCTTTGTTGGATTTATTTCGGATTTAGGACCCAAAGTTTTATTTGCGGATTATGACCCATGTGTGTATAATTGTATAATTTGTCCTGGAAAGTATTTAAGCGGTTTTTAACCTTTGTTTTGAAAACGGGTTTTACCTTAGATTTTATATACGTTATATATTCTGTTCAAATTTAGCGTATAATCCAAATTTGTCCAGCTTTGGTGTTAGGTTTGGAAGCGCCCCGATAAAGGCCCAACGAATCCATTCTCGACATCCATAGATCGTCTTCCGTCTTTTGACGTCACGGGAGTACCCTCTCCCCCGAGCTTATGATCTTACTTCGATCTAGTTATGTTTAGTAGTGTCATGCTATGTTCGATCTAGCATAACTTAGAGTAAATGCCAAGTAGTGACTTTGAACCTTAGGTGAGTGTTTGAGGATTGTGGAATAATCTAAGGCTTGAGGTGTTGATGTTATCTTGTGAGGTTTGGTTATGTTTATGAGTGGATGCTTGATTTTGTGAGAATCTGAATTGTTGAGATTGTGGAGACTAGAACGAGAGTATCCTAGCCTGTGTTGTGATGGTTATGACCTTGTGAGATCGTGAGGACTATGAGTTTATTATCCTAGCATGGTTAAGGTTTATGATCTTGCGAGATCATTGGGACTAGAAGTCTAAGGACTTCTAGCATGTGAGAGAGATGTTGATTGTGTGCCTTATTTTGACAAGGCGTTGAGTGCCTTCCAACGGGAAGTTGAGAGTTGTGGTTAGCGGGATTATCTTTGGGACGAGTTAAGTCTCCGGACTTACTTAGCTTGTATTCTTCATATTAGTTTCAATGTGTGTTTGGTGGTGTGTGTTTTATTGTTTATGTTATAACAACTGAACCGATAATAGGACCCCTGATAGCATGAATTATAGTCTATATTTTGGGACCTGTTTAGACGTTTTATCTTCAATAATCTGCATGTTTGGATGTATATTATGTGATTATATCGTCGTTTCATCTACCTTTGCGAGAATCGAGGTCTACACCAAGTTTCGTTGTAATCGTTGGTAAAATGGCACGTTTTGCATCGAAATGGAGCTAAAGGAGCTAAGGAGTCATTGGAGCTACATTCGGGAGCTTAAGGAAGAATTCAGGAAGCATGGAATTGGATTGAAGATTTACTTTGGACTAGATTTAAGAGATTTCACATTCAGTTTAGAGCCACCTCGGTCAGCTACAGTACCATCTCTACCGAGGTGATCCAGAGGAGCGTCCCGACCGAGGCGAACACCTTGGACGCGGCGAGATATATTTTATTCTTGGCTGAGATCTTTTATTTTTGGAAGGAGGGATCTTATATTTTTAGGCTGGATTTCTGGAAGGAAGATCATATATTTTAGGAATTTATTTATGAGAGATAGATATATTTTTATTAGGAAAATATCTTTTTAAGATCTCTTATCTTTGGAGGGTAGTTTTCCTATATAAAGGGCTGGATTTTCCACAAATCAGCACCGGCGCATCACCGGAGGATCCGCTAACGGCAAGAGGCCGCATACAGCAATTGAAGGACTTTTGGAAGGTTGAAGGAAGATTGAAGGAAGGAAGTTGATAGCTTTTATAGCTTTTGTGAAGGGTTTTGTAAGATTCTCTTAGATTTCCCTTCTTGTTGATTGTCTTATTGGATTTTGATCCAAGGAATGCTTGTTTGTTTGATAATTGATTCAGTTATTGAAGCCTTGTTCTTAAGGTTTTTGTGTTCAACTATTCACTTTCTTCCCTTATATTTGATTATTGCTTTCATGATGATGATTGGCTAATTTCTTTGTGTGATTCTAGGGTGATTGGCTGAAGGTTGTGGGAAAAACAATGATAGAATAATCTTAAATTCCAGTAGGACCCTGAAAGCTCGAGTCTTTATCCTTAACCCTAGAACATCTCGTTCAGTCGATGAACATCTCGGCCGGGGTGAAATTCGTCTGATCGAGGTGACTTTTCTGATCCGAAACTGAGAGTTAAGTGTTAGAGTTTGCCAAATCCTATTCTTATTACACCTTTCCTGGTTCAATGCAAGCTTGGGATGAGACTTACCCGGTAATTCCTTTGTTTGTTTACCAAAGATCATAAGTATAGGTAATAAAGTTTTATCCTTTATTGGGGTTTGAGTGTGCTTTCATTCCATCTTTGTGAGTTAGCTTGAGACTTACCCAGTAAAGGTTGATTCTATTCCCTTAGATGGCGTGTTAGTTTGAGGTTATACTTCTTTTCCTTAATTCCTTGAGACTTACCCGGTAATAGGAGTTACGGTTTAGGATTAGTGAGTAGTGAGACTTACCCGGTGATCTATTCCACTTTAGAAACACCTTCCCTTTGCAAAATCTCATCTTTGTCCACTTATCTTTAGATCTTGAGTTGGAACCAAAACTAGATGCTTTAATCCCTAGAATTGCATGTTCCGTTAATTGACTTTTTATCATCTTTGATTGCTTTAATTGCTTTTGTGGTTAGTAATTACATTGACAACCTATACTTGCTTTGTTTCACCTAAGTCCCTGAGATCGACACCCCGGAATTTCTTGCTTTTACTACGATTGACCCGTACACTGCGGGTTCGCATCCTTGTTTTTAGCAAACGTCTTGGGTTATAAATTTAAAGCTTGCACACACCATTTGGAGCGAACAAGTTTTTGGTGCCGTTTCCGGGGACTTGGTCTAGACCGAGCCGGTTGCGGTGATCTTTCGGGGCACTTGCCCCTGTTTCTACTAACCACTCTACTTGAGTGACTTTCGCAGGTTCTTTTTCTTAGGTTTATGCGAAGAACCCGCGCTGGGAAGGAAATCGTTCCCTACGATCCCGAACCAGAAAAGACATACAAAAGACGCTTGAAAGAAGCGAAGATGGCCAATCAAGATAATCGCGATCTTGAGGCCGAATTAAAGGAGGCATTGGAACAACTACGCCTCAACAAAGAAGAATTACGACAGGAAAAGGAAGAAACTCACGCAAGGACGGAAGCAATCGAAGTAGATATGGCGGCTTTACGGGACCAATATCTACCTCGACCAGCTCTAGCGCCTCGACCGAGGCAAGACCCAGCTCCAGCTGCCCCGGCCGAGATACTTCCACCTCGGATGCCAGTCCGAGATGCTCTTTTTGCAGGTATTGCACAGACCCTAGGGCAAAGGATTGACCCCAATCAGCAACTGAAGCGTCTAGGAGTCAACCTAGGTGATCCAGCAGACCATGATTATGAGCTTCGACCACAAGTTCTTTCCATGATTCGCCAATGCCAGTTTGGAGGACTAGAGAGGGAATCTCCGCATCAACATCTACAAAACTATGAGATCTTGATGGAGACCTTAAGACCTTCAAGGCTGGAAAACAACAACTACAAGCTAAGGCCATTCTACTTCTCTTTCAAAGATAGAGCGCTTACTTGGTATCAATCTCTTCCTCCAGAAAAAAATCAATACTTGGGAGGAGATGACAACGGAGTTCTTAACGAAATTCTTTCCCCCCTTTAAAACCGCTGAAATGAGAGGGAAGATTAATGCATTCATCATGAAGGACAAGGAGAGCTTGTCCAAGTCATGGGAGAGATTTAAAGACATTCTTTTGGATTGCCCACATCATGGGATTCCAAAGATAGAGTTGTTGGAGATATACTTCAAGGGACTGGACGGAAACACCCAATTCAACCTTCAACTACTATCCGCCGGCACGTTCATGGACATGCCGATTGACAAAGCTTGGGAGTTCATAGAGAAGCAAGCTTTGCACATAGAGAAATACTCCCACAAAGGAGCTGAAGGTGGAGTTAAAAGAGTCAACTTTCAAGAAGCTCCACCTAACAATGATCAACTCACCTCTTTGAAGAATGATGTGAAGCAATTGAAAGACCTTTTGGTTGCTCAAACCAAGAAAGAAGATTAAGGATATCAAGGTTCGAGGAACAACAATGGGTACCGGAACAACAACAACGGTTCCCGGAACAACAACTACAACAACAATAGAGGATCCAACAACAATAATTGGAGGGCAAAGAACCAAAATTCGGGTAACCCTTACTCTAACTCCAATTCGAATGAATCCTCTAATCCTTTCCTCTCTTCCTCTTCTTCTTCTACTCCATTGAAGAGGTAGGAGCAAGGATCGAGTTCGTCCCAGCCGACCCTGGAGTTTGTTAGCTCCGTCATTTACCTGCCCACTGAACGCGCGATCAAGTACCGGTTGATGAACCGGAACTATCTAGTTCCTATAGACCACTGGAGGGACATTTTCGGTTTCCCGGCCCCCACAATTGCTGATTTTCCTTCTCGAGCTGTAGCTCGAGAGTTTTGGGGCCAAATAGCTCATGTGGTTGAGCACGCTGACAGGTGGGACGTGGAGACTCCAAAGAGCGGATTGTCTTCCACCTGGCTTTTAGACTTGCTCACAGGATCTTTAGCGAGACTCTTCTGGCGCGTACTGAGACGCCCCAGAAGATCAGACAAGGTGAGCTGTTGAGTGTGTATAGCATGGTGACCGGAGAAGTTCCGGATTTTTGAGTTATGATGGCGGAGGATTTGCACAAGATTAAGGCCAAGGTGAAGGGAGACATCTGTTGTGGAGGTATAGTGACTTACATTGCGAGTTACATGGACTTGGACCCGAGGGCTTGTACTATGGTGGCGGCTGCCAAGCCGCTCGGGCTACAGGAGATGATCACTAGGAGGATATTTGTTCCTCGTGGACTTACTACGCCATATGTGGCGATGCCTTGGGAGTAGACTGCACCCCAAGGTATTAGGTGGTCAGCTCAGTTCTTTGTTTATGACCCGCATTACTGGAAGACCGTATGGATTCCACTTATGGAGGATGCCAGAGACGCAGTAGCTCAGAGACAGGATGAGGAGGATGAGGCTGAGGAGCATGAGGATGAGGATGGCGGTGTTGCCATGGATACAAGTACAGATACAGCTGGGACTAGTGTGCCGGTCGCCGATCTGGACGAAGACAAGATAGAGGAGGAGCCAGCTGCAGCACCGGCATGTCCAGCCAAGCGTAGGGTACGCAGACAGAGGGATCCAATTGTTCACCGCCGGATCGATGATCTGACGGATCAGGTGATAGATTCTTATGCTGCCTTGTCTTTAGACATTAGAGAGATGCAGGAGAGACTACACTACCAGCACACGATGGGTGAGATTCAGTTTCAGCATATCATGGGCTACCCATTCGACCCATCTCAGTACCCGTATGTGCCACTACCGCCACCACCGGAGTGGGATTAGAGCTTGCAGGATTTCTTTTATTTATTTATTATGTAGCTCAGCTTTATTCGGTGAGTATTCTGTTTTCTTAGACTTATTTGACCCATTGGGACAATGTGTCCCAAGTATGGGGTATGTGGGTATGTATTTATTTGACTTATGTGGATGTATGACTTGACTCTTGATGTGTTTATTTGAGATTACATGCATGCATACAGGTTATTTGATCGAGAAAAACTGGTTTGAAAAAAGTTTTTATGACCTCGACCAATGTGACCCTGACCAATCGAGGTGTAGTACCTCGGTTGACTTAGATCATCTCGACCGAGGTGGTTTAACTGACACAGTTTTCGAAATGATTTTTGTGCTTCTTATCTGGATATGACCTCAATGAAGATTTTGTTTGCAGATTGGTTTTGAATTCTTTATATGTTTGAAAGGTTTTATAATATGTTTAAGTTGCTAAATGCTTTGTTTGAAATTTTTGGCATGTTTAATATTTTATTTTTATCCAAATTATGTTGAATTTGAAGGTTGACACCACATAATGAGTTCTCTCACTCTCTTCCTGGAAAGACCAAGGCAATTCATTCTCTTCTCTTCTTCTTCTTGATCATGCTTTAGCCCCTCATGTACATATTTGCCTCTCTTTACCTATCTGGGAATTTGGAAGCAAAAAAGTGAAAAGCAAGTGAAAGAAAAGTTGAGATGTTGGCTGAAAGTTAGAAAGAAACAAATAGGTTTGGGGAAGTCAATCATGATGATGAGTAACTCGGCACCATTCACATAGCCGGGTGTTTATGTCTTGCCAAAGTCGGATTGAGCGATATTCCTAACGGGTCATGGTATGTGCATCAAGGGTTTGAGGCATCTCGAGAAATTGATGATTGCTGATCTCCTAGGCTTCGGTTATTGTGCACCTCTGTCCATGCATCCCAAAAAGTAAAGTAAAAAAGTAAATAAGCAAAGCTTATTGGTGGAAGATGCTGAAGTTCAAAAGAAGTGAAGTAAAGATCCTTTTCCCGGATTCTAGCACCACATTCCCTATATACATCCCACCCTCACACGTTTCTTGACCTTCTTTTGAAAGACCTTGAGACCTCGAGCTTGTTGATTGACTTAGTGGTTTAAACTGGATTATACATTATTATTTTTGATAATTAGGATTTATTATGCATTCTATGATCTTATTCAAAGATGAACAACTTTCTTATATTTATAAAATGTTTTGATCATATTTTGATTTTAAACACCATGAAGCATTCTCTTAGAGTGATCTATGATTGTAGCACACCACCAAAAATGTTTTGAAATACTTTTCATTGATCTTTATGACTTATAATCCATTCTATCTTGTATTTTAGATTTGGAACTTGCTTGGGGACAAGCAAGGGCTAAGTATGGGGTATTTTGATAGCATGAATTATAATCTATATTTTGAGACCTGTTTAGACGTTTTATCTTCAATAATCTGCATGTTTGGATGTATATTATGTGATTATATCGTCGTTTCATCTACCTTTGCGGGAATCGAGGTCAACACCAAGTTTCGTTGTAATCGTAGGTAAAATGGCACGTTTTGCATCGAAATGGAGCTAAAGGAGCTAAGGAGTCATTGGAGCTACATTCAGGAGCTTAAGGAAGAATCCAGGAAGCATGGAATTGGATTGAAGATTTACTTTGGACTAGATTTAAGAGATTTCACATTCAGTTTAGAGCCACCTCGGTCAGCTACAATACCATCTCGACCGAGGTGATCCAGAGGAGCGTCCCGACCGAGGCGAACACCTTGGACGCGGCGAGATATATTTTATTCTTGGCTGAGATCTTTTATTTTAGGAAGGAGGGATCTTATATTTTTAGGCTGGATTTCTGGAAGGAAGATCATATATTTTAGGGATGTATTTATGAGAGATAGATATTATTTTATTAGGAAAATATCTTTTTAAGATCTTTTGTCTTTAGAGGGTAGATTTCCTATATAAAGGGCTGAGTTTTCCACAAATCAGCACCGGCGCATCACCGGAGGATCCGCTAACGGCAAGAGGCCGCATACAGCAATTGAAGGACTTTTGGAAGGTTGAAGGAAGATTGAAGGAAGGAAATTGATAGCTTTTATAGCTTTTGTGAAGGGTTTTGTAAGATTCTCTTAGATTCCCTTCTTGTTGATTGTCTTAGTGGATTTTGATCCAAGGAACGCTTGTTTGTTTGATAATTGATTCAGTTAATGAAGCCTTGTTCTTAACGTTTTTGTGTTCAATTATTCACTTTCTTCACTTATATTTGATTATTACTTTCATGATGATGATTGGCTAATTCCTTTGTGTGATTCTAAGGTGATTGGCTGAAGGTTGTGGGAAAAACAATGATAGAATAATCTTAAATTCCAGTAGGACCCTGAAAGCTCGAGTCTTTATCCTTAACCCTAGAACATCTCGTTCAGTCGATGAACATCTCGGCCGGGGTGGAATTCGTCTGACCGAGGTGACTTTTCTGATCCGAAACTGAGAGTTAAGTGTTAGAGTTTGCCAAATCCTATTCTTATTACAACTTTCCTGGTTCAATGCAAGCTTGGGATGAGACTTACCCGGTAATTCCTTTGTTTGTTTACCAAAGATCATAAGTATAGGTAATAAAGGTTTATCCTTTATTGGGGTTTGAGTGTGCTTTCATTCCATCTTTGTGAGTTAGCCTGAGACTTACCCGGTAAAGGTTGATTCTATTCCCTTAGATGGCGTGTTAGTTTGAGGTTATACTTCTTTTCCTTAATTCCTTGAGACTTACCCGGTAATAGGAGTTACGGTTTAGGATTAGTGAGTAGTGAGACTTACCCGGTGATCTATTCCACTTTAGAAAGACCTTCCCATTGCAAAATCTCAGCTTTGTCCGCTTATCTTTAGATCTTGAGTTGGAACCACAACTAGATGCTTTAATCCCTAGAATTGCATATTCCTTTAATTGAATTTTTATCATCTTTGATTGCTTTAATTGCTTTTGTGGTTAGTAATTATATTGACAACCTATATTTGTTTTGTTTCACCTAAGTCCCTGAGATTGACACCCCGGAATTTCTTGCTTTTACTACGATTGACCCGTACACTGCGGGTTCGCATCCTTGTTTTTAGCAAACGTCTTGGGTTATAAATTTAAAGCTTGCACACACCATTTGGAGCGAACAACCCCCGACTTTATATTATTTTGGCCCAAGTGTATGATAACGGGCGGTGACATCATATGCCTAGCTCTTGCGAGAGCCTAGGAGGTTCTCGGCGACTAGCCCGTGTGGGTAGACGGTCGGATGCATCAGTACCATTCCTTGCCGGTAAGTAGAGACCGAGGCAAGACCACGATGGTCTCGTGTCCCAAACCTAAGTTGAATTAGAACGGGATATGACTTAATAATAAAAAGATAATAAACCGGAATTGTGTGCTTTGGAGTATGATGTGTGTTTACGATGATTTACTTGTGTTTGTGCCTTTTACCTTGATTTTAATGCCTTGAATATTAGCTAACAGTTTTATATCGATTGTTGTAGATTGCCTTATAGGTTAGCAATGCGGTCGGGAGATCTGGAAGAGTGGGCAGTCGGGGTTCCGTACATTTTAGGAGGGTTTTTTGGTTGGAGTCGGGTTGTGTATTGTTCTTCGGTTATTGTCTTTTGTATGCCTTGTGTATGACGTTTGCTCTTTGGAGTTGTATCTCGGCTGAAGTCTTTGTTTGTATGCTTTCGGGTTTTCATACATTGCATAAAAATGTATTTTGGTTTTGGCCTTTATTTGTGCCTGGTTGCAAGATCCGGTGAAATTGTTGTCAAGCAAAGGGTCGGGACCCATTGTGAGGTCTCGCCCGTAGCATCCCGAGTCCCACGGATTCAGGGTGTTACAAAATTAATGTCTAAATTGTCAAAATAGATTTGTCAATATCTAAAATTAATATCGAAAAAACTAAATAAAAATCATATATATAATTATTTTATCTTTATTATAAAAATATTATCCAAAAATAGATTTGTTTGAAAAAACGTGATTTGATTCCTATTAAATTGTTAATTTATTAATAACATATTTTTTGGCTTAATTTTTATTTTAAAAAATTATCCCACAAAATAGATTTGTTGGAACTAACTGAATTGGTAACTATAAAACTGTTAATTTAATAATAAAAACTAAATATGAAAATTAATGTCTAAATTGTTAAAATAGATTTGTCAATATCGAAAATTAATATCGGAAAAACTAAATAAAAATCATATATATAATTCTTTTATTTTTACTATAAAAATATTATCCCAAAAAATATATTCATTTGAACTAACGTGATTTGATTCCTATAAAATTGTTAATTTAATAATAAAAGATTTTTTGGAATAATTTTTATTATAAAAAATTAACCCTCAAAATAGATTTGTTGGAACTAACTGAATTAGTTCCTATAAAATTGTTAATTTAATAATAAAAGATTTTTTCACTTAAAAAATAGTTTTAAAAATAAAGATTTATTGGCTTTAATTGTGAGAGCTCCATTTCAAAAATACTGCTTCCACAGCGCACCACGTCATTGTAACACCCCGAATTCTCAAAAACTCGGGACGTTACTCGTTAGGACCTCACAATGGGTCCCGACCTCAGTTTGACAACAATTTTACTAGGATCCTGCAACAATACACAAATAAAATTGTTTTCAAACTGAGGTCGGGACCCATTACGAGGTCCTAACTAGTAACTTCCCGAGTTCTGAGAATTCGGGGTGTTACAACATGGTATGTGTAACATCCGGAAATTTTATTTCCGGAAGTCGAAGTGTTTCTGATCTTTTCCGCGTCGGCGGCTTATTTCCCGCAGGCACGTTTGCTGAGTACGAGTTTTTAACGCGGGAGAGGGTTTTCCTTTTTCCTTTCCGTCTTTGTGAAGAGGAGTGAGGGGACAAGGAGGTTGACCCTTGGGATATTCCACCTCCTTTGTCAGCCCTTTTACTTTCTCCTCTCTATTCCCATTTCTCTTTTACGCTCTCTTTCCCTCTAATGTTTCTCTCTTCTCCTTCCTTGTGCTTCCCTTCCTTTGCATCTTAGAAGAGTGAAGTGTTGGAGCTGCAGCTTGAGCTTTCCGGATCTGCAGAGGTAAGTAGTTCTCTTTCCTCTTCCTCTTGCTGTTGTATTCTCTTCCTTCTCTTCTCTTCACCTCCATAGCCATGGACAAGCTTTTGAAGAGATATCTAGTAAGCCCCTGCATGTCCCTTTCCTTACCTCGTTTAAGTCGGGGTGAGGAGACTAGGACCTGTGGTGAAAGTTTGGAGGAAGCCCAACAAGAAGAGGAGACACTAGGAGCAAAGAACTAGTCGAAGAAACGAAGAAGAAGGACCTTCTGTTGTTCGACCGTAGGGCGGATTGCTAGAGGCGTAGGGGCGGATTGAGGCCACCGCAGGGGCGGCCACCAGGGGCGCAGGGGCGGCGTCAGGATTCCGCAGGGGCGGCGACAGGTTTCCGCCGAGGCGCCAGCTTGCTTCTGCGGCTGCGTTTTCTTCACCAGTAGGTTCCTCCCTCCCTTTCCTTTCATTCCTTCTTTAGATCCTTGATGTATATAGTTGGAAGCATGCTTAGGATGGACCTAGGACTTGTGAGAATGCCATATAGTGGTTGCCAGCCTTGGAACCCTTATGGCTTGGTGTGAATGTTGATCTTGAGTGTTAAGCATGTTGATCTTCCTAAGCTAGTTGCTTCTCCTAGGATGTTGTTGTTGATCATGCCCTTAGGTTGTATAGGCAGTTGTGAGCTTCCCTTACTTGTTGAGAGTATCATGTGTACTTTGGACCCTAGGATGCTTTCCTAGTTTGAGAGTTGTGGGATCTTGCTTAGATCTTTAGAATGAATTCTATGACTTCATGAGTGTGGACTTGTGTTGATGAGTACTTTCGTGTATGAGCAGGTTGTGTGCTTCCTCATTAAGGAAGCTAGAGTGTTGTGAGTTGAGAGACGAGGTAAGTCTCCGGACTTACTTAGCCATATTCGTCGTATTACATTCATATGTGCTTGGTGGTGTGTGTTTATCGTTTTGTTATAACTTATAAACCGGTAATAGGACCACCGACCTTTATAATATTTGGCCCAAGTGTATGATAACGGACGGTTACATTACTGCCTAGCTCTTGCGAGAGCTAGGAGGTTCTCGGCGATTGGCCCGTGCTAGTTAGATGGTTGGAGGCATCAACCGTTCCATTGCCGGAAGAAGGGACCGAGGCGAGTTTCGGGAGATTCTCGTGTCACAAAAGAAGTTGAGCTAGAACGGGATACGACCTAATAAATAAATATTATAACCGGATTGTTTGTTGAGCATGTTTATGTGATGTGATTATATATGTTTGTGCTTGTGCCTGCACCATGCCTTTAATGCTTCGAATGTAACTTACAGTTTTAAACCGCTTGTGTAGACGCCCCACAAGTTAGGGACGCTGCCGAGTGAGGTGGAGGAGTGGACAGCCGAGGGCCGCCGTTCATTGTAGGATGGGGGCGTTTTGGGATTGTTGTCGTTGTTTTACATTATGTTGGGATTGTGGATTGTTGTACACTTTCGGATTTACGTTTTGTGGAGTTTTTTGTCGTTTTGAGGACTCGGTTGAATTTCCACGTTGTACTCTTTACTTTTCCATCTTGTATACATTATAAACTTTTTCGAGTTTTTGAGCCTTTATCTGTGCCATGTTGGAAAGGTCCGGTGAGATTATTGTCAGGCTAAGGGTCGGGACCCATTGTGTGGTCTCGCCCGTAGCATTCCGATATCCCGCGGATTTGGGGTGTTACAAAGTGTTGTAACATCCGGAAATTTTATTTCCGGAAGTCGAAGTGTTTCCGATCTTTTCCGCGTCGGCGGCTTATTTCCCGCAGACACGTTTGCTGAGTACGAGTTTTTAACGCGGGAGAGGGTTTTCCTTTTTTCTTTCCGTCTTTGTGAAGAGGAGTGAGGGGACAAGGAGGCTGACCCTTGGGATATCCCACCTCATTTGTCAGCCCTTTTACTTTCTCCTCTCTATTCCCATTTCTCTTTTACGCTCTCTTTCCCTCTACTATTTCTCTTTTCTCGTTCCTTGTGCTTCCCTTCCCTTGCATCTTAGAAGAGTGAAGTGTGGGGGCTGCAGCTTGAGCTTTCTGGATCTGCAGAGGTAAGTAGTTCTCTTTCCTCTTCCTCTTGCTGTTGTATTCTCTTCCTTCTCTTCTCTTCACCTCCATAGCCATGGAGAAGCTTTTGAAGAGATATCTAGTAAGCCCTTGCATGTCCCTTTCCTTACCTCGTTTAGGTTGCGGTGAGGAGACTAGGACCTGTGGTGAAAGTTTGGAGGAAGCCCAACAAGAGGAGGAGACACTAGGAGCAAAGAACCAGTCGAAGAAACGAAGAAGACGGACCTTCTACTGTTCGACCGCGGGGCGGATTGCTAGAGGCACAGGGGCGGATTGAGGCCACCGCAGGGGCGGCGTCAGGATTCCGCAGGGGCGGGGACAAGTTTCCACCGGGGCGCCAGCTTGCTTCCGCGGCTGCGTTTTCTTCACCAGTAGGTTCCTCCCTCCCTTTCCTTTCGTTCCTTCCTTAGATCCTTGATGTATATAGTTGGAAGCATGCTTAGGATGGACCTAGGACTTGTGAGAATGCTATATAGTGGTTGCCAGCCTTGGAACCCTTATGGCTTGGTGTGAATGTTGATCTTGAGTGTTGAGCATGTTGATCTTCCTAAGTTAGGTGCTTCTCCTAGGATGTTGTTGTTGATCATGCCCTTAGGTTGTATAGGCAGTTGTGAGCTTCCCTTACTTGTTGAGAGTATCATGTGTACTTTGGACCCTAGGATGCTTTCCTAGTTTGAGAGTTGTGGGATCTTGCTTAGATCTTTAGAATGATGTCTATGACTTCATGAGTGTGGACTTGTGATAACGTGATTTATGACGTTAGTATAGGCATACAATTAGATAGCTTTTCCCGTTATTCATGCACGGTTTGACATTAGTTTAAGACGTTTGCGCTCATTTCGTGCATATTTCTAGAAAAGACGTCTACACGAGCTTTTGTCGGTTTTGTAGGTATTTCGGGGATCTTTTGGACATTAATCGATACATTCGAGGATCAAGCCTCATGGTGGTACATATCCGAGACCTTGAAGGAACATAATTGGAGCAATGAAGGACACAAGGACCCTTGTTGGTGCAAGCAGTAGAGCAACTCATGGCTAGATGATCATAACAAGTCTTTATTGAAGAAAATCGACCTACATCCAGGAAAATCGGCCGATTTTTCCTACTGGGTCGATTTTTGGCCTTTGACAACTTAAGCCACGTGTCCCACGATCTCTTGTCCGGCCTTGCTCTTGGTGGAGAATATAAGTGGGCCTGCAAGCTGTTGCTTTGGAATCTCTCCCTCTCCCACATCCTCTAGGATCTTCCCAAAGACTCTTGCAATTGGGAGCTCTCTTCAAGACACTCTTGTGGGTGTTCTTGAGGGAGATTAGTGTATATTTCAATTTCGTAGTGAGATTTGAGTGATTTTTGTGAAGAAGCTTATTGAAGGTTGTAAGATCTTACTTGGAGCTACATTTGGTGTGTTGAAAGACTTGTTTTGAGCTCAAATCCAGCTAAGTTTCATTGCTTTCATTTCCTTACTTCATCTTCTTGCTATGGATTCCTTGCATGCTTGTATGATGATTTTAGATCTTGAAATGCATGCTGTTGGCTAGTTTGTTGTGATTCTGGAGTGATGGATTGATGGTTATTGCTTGGGTGATGATAGAATGGACTTATATGTTAGTTTAGGATGATTCGTATGCACAAAACCTAACTCAGACCTAAAAATCGACCTGTTCTTCATAGTAAATCTGCCGATTTTTACTATGATCCACCCGATTTTTCCTTCTATTGCTCTTTAATTGATGAATTTGTATGTTAGGATGTTAGATTGTTGAAATCCTAGTGTTTGTTGAACATAATATAGCTTAGGGTGACCTAATGCTAGCAAACTAAGTGAGGAAAGAGACCTACCCGGTGATTTCCGATCTTAGATACCAAAGATGATGAACTCTAGGTAGTAGTGAGCCTCATAAGCCGCTATTGGATCGAGTGTGCTAGGATTGTTGCTTGAGACTTACCTTTTCCGAGACTTACCCGGTAAGTAGAGGTTTGCTCCTTAAGTAGTGTCCAGTTTGTGTAGAATTACCAACTTTACCTCCTTGAGACTTACCCGGTAATAGGAGTTTGGTGCGGGATTAGTGAAGCATGAGACTTACCCGGTAATTGCTTCCATTAGAGAAACACCCTTTCCCAACACCGCAGGTTTGTCCTTAGAATCTTTAGAGGCTTGAGTCCAATGCCATAACCGGAAATCTTGACCTCTAGAATCCATTTCTCTCTCTTTGATCTCATATCTTGTGTTTGTGTCATTTGTTTGCTTGTTAGCTTGAGTTGTTAGTTTGTTTTATTACCTTGCTTGATTTGTGATCTTTGCTTGATCACCACAAAAACCCAACCAAAAATATCATCATTTTCATTTCTTTATTTCTTTCTCTTTTCTTAGACTAGATTTGCACTATCTTTGATCATTAAATGACTTGATTTCGCCTCAGTCCTTGTGTTCGACCTCGGAATACTTTCCTTCCTACATAACGATCCGTACACTGCGGGTTTCGCTAGGTAGTTTAGGAGATTAGATCGAGTTTATAAATGTAAAGCTTTTTGTGCTATTTGCTAGCGTAACAAGTTTTTGGCGCCGTTACCGGGGACTAGGTCTAGATTGAGTCATTTGCTTTTGATCGTTTTTAGTGTTTATCTTTCTTGTTACTTTTGATCTTGTGTTGTTTTTGTCTTTGTCTTTTCATGTTTGCCATAGACGGATTGTACTTCCAAGACGACCTTGACGACATGGAGTATGAGGAGTGGATGGAAAGCCAAGATCTAGGACCTCTCCATGATGAGTTTGAGTATTGGGAGGAGTTTAATGCCTATCATGAGTCCCATGATCAAGCTCACATGACTACATTGCCTTATGTGGAACCTTACCATCAACCTCACAATGATCGATTAGAGTCAATGCTAGAAGAAATGTTGAGGAAGATGGATAATCTAGAGAGCAACCTTGCTTCCATTTCGAGTACCCACATGGTGCTTGAAGCGGAAGTATTTCAACAAGAGGAGGTTCACCATGAGGAGATCCAAGAATTACCCGATTCAACCATAACCAATAGAGACCTTGAGGAAGAGTTGAATGAAGCTCGGGAGAAATTGTGGCTAAGGGATTTGGCCCTGGAGGATGCAAGAAGATTCAATGTCGAGAGAGAAGAACAAATGAGGAGGGAGATTGAGGAGATTAGGCATGCTCTTATACTAGGAGATCCTACCATCCTTCAAGGCTTACCTCCACCTCCTTCGCCTTTGGCGGAGTGCAATGAAGTATTCTCACCCCCGGACATCCTTGCCATCAACCCCAGAACCACAATTGAAGAGCTCACAAGGGAGAGCCCTAAGTTAACTTCAACTCCTTCCAATCCTTTCTTGCTTTCCCGGAGTACACACGAAGATTGGAGTCCCTTTCCTAAGGAGTCTCCAATGTTGAATGATGGAGGCAAGCATGATGGATACATGATGGTTATGGAGCATTTCAATGAAGAATTCTTTCCAAGAACCGGCCTTCTTCAGATTATAGAGGATGAGGATGGCAAGTATCTCACCGGTGTGACCGCGGAGTACCAATCGTCTAAGTATGGGGTGGCACCTATGGTTGCAACTCCATACTATCATCAAGGGAGCGGTGATGAAGGAGTCTACTACTCACCGGTGAAGAGAGAACTTAAAGCTTATTTGGGCATCAAGTGGCCCTTGCTTGTCATCATGGATGCCGGAAAGCGATGGTTGCTTGGACTCCTCAAGCAAACCATGGTATTTGAGGTGGATTGACACATCCTCTGAGTTTGGTCAAGCTAATGACCTAAAAGAAGCGCTTCTTGGGAGGCAACCCAAGGGTAACAACTCTTTCCCTTTTCTCTTTCGTCTTCGTTTTTGCTTTTGTTTTTGGTGTGCTTTGTTTTTCTTTTGTGTTTTTGGGTGCTAGATCTTGTTGTTGTCATGTGTGATGAGATGCTGGAGGTCATGTGAAAACCTCATGGAACCGTTGAGAAGAAGGTACAAGATCCGAGCACATGGACGAGGAAGAAAACACCCAGAAAATCGGATTGTTCTTCAACAGAAATCGGCCGATTTTCTGGGCAGTTGGTCCGATTTTTCCTTCTGTCAAGGAAAGTGATGATCTCCAATGAAGCATGGGTGGAGCGGACGTGGAACTTGGACAGCTTGCGGTGCCAAGCGCGGGTTCCGACACCATAATGAACATCAAGAGCTCTCTACCATCCTTGATCGATCATCCACCATCATCATTCGATGTGAACCGAAATACCAAAGCATCACCAATATTACATTGTGAGGACTCTCTTTCACTTCTTTATTTAGTTTCCACATTGGGGACAATGTGTTTCTAAGTATGGGGTGGGGTTTTCATGATCACTTGCATGATTAGCATCTAGGATAGTTTAATATTGTCACATGTTTCATTACGTCTTGGATTGTACATACATATTTCGAAAAATCCAAAAAAATCAGAAAATTTTAAAAATTATAGTGCTTCTAAAGCTTGGGAATGACCCTTATGATGAAATTGTTTTGTGAATTGGCTATGGATGACCTTATGTGTTGAATAGATGAATGCATATGTGGACTTGAAGTACTTATCTTGAATCCCATGAATGATTTGTGATCATGAATGTTTGTCTTGATTGGATTGAGGATTGAAAGTCGAAATTACATGCTAGTTCTTGCACATCATTTAGGAGTGATTAAGGCAATTAATCTTTCTCTACTTCTCATCTTGATCATGTTGTTTGAAGCACCTCAATTGATGAAAAATTTGACCTCTTTTGACCCATCCGGGAATAGGAGCATGCTAGTGTGTTTATGTGTGTGAAAAGCAAGTGTGGGGTGAAGTTGTTGATGAAAGAATGTTGTGAATGAAGTGCTGAATTTGTTGTGAAAAGTGTAGAAAAACAATATAGGTTTGGGGACGTTGGTTTAAATGACGAGTAACTAGGCACCATTCACATAATCTGGTGTTTGTGCCTTGCCAAAGTCAAATAAACCGATAGTCCTAACGAGCTTTGGTATGTGTGCCCGGTGTGGATGCACCTCGAAAAATAAAAAAGCCCGAGGACGGCTAATCACCAAGGTTTCGGCTTTTGTACACCAATGCCATTGTCTCAAAAAGGAGTGAAAAAGAAAAGAAAACAAAGAAAAGATGGAGAAAATTATACACTTGTTGGGAAGTTGAGCAAAAACGAAATTGTGGAGTTAGTTAATTTCCCGGATTAGCATCACATAGCCTAAAAACTCCCACCTAATCACAACGTTTCTTAGCCTCTTCTTTTCTAAGTCCTTGTGACCTAGATGCATGTGTGTAAGACTTAGTGATCTAGATTGGACATACTCATTATTATCTTGACTTCTTCATTTTCACCTCTCATGCATGCTTTCTAGTTAAGTATAATTGTCTTTCCATGCCTTCATTCATTTTATGCATAATTGCTTGTCCATTGCTATGAAACATGACTATGAAGGTGATCCAATGTTAGAAACACAATTCCAAAAAGATTTTGTTGTTTTTCTGCATGCATAAATCACGTCATCTCTTAGTCTATAGTTGGGTCTTGCTCGGGGACGAGCAAATCTTAAGTATGGGGTATTTTGATAACGTGATTTATGACGTTAGTATAGGCATACAATTAGATAGTTTTTCCCGTTATTCATGCACGGTTTGACATTAGTTTAAGACGTTTGCGCTCATTTCGTGCATATTTCTAGAAAAGACGTCTACACGAGCTTTTGTCGGTTTTGTAGGTATTTTGGGGATCTTTTGGACATTAATCGATACATTCGAGGATCAAGCCTCATGGTAATACATATCCGAGACCTTGAAGGAACATAATTGGAGCAATGAAGACACAAGGACCCTTGTTGGTGCAAGCAATGGAGCAACTCATGGCTAGATGATCATAACAAGTCTCTGTTGAAGAAAACCGACCTACACCCAGGAAAATCGGCCGATTTTTCCTACTGGGTCGATTTTTGGCCTTTGACAGCTTAAGCCACGTGTCCCACGATCTCTTGTCCGGCCTTGCTCTTGGTGGAGAATATAAGTGGGCCTGCAAGCTGTTGCTCTGGAATCTCTCCCTCTCCCACATCCTCTAGGATCTTCCCAAAGACTCTTGCAATTGGGAGCTCTCTTCAAGACACCCTTGTGGGTGTTCTTGAGGGAGATTAGTGTAGATTTCAATTTCGTAGTGAGATTTGAGTGATTTTTGTGAAGAAGCTTGTTGAAGGTTGTAAGATCTTACTTGGAGCTACATTTGGTGTGTTGAAAGACTTGTTTTGAGCTCAAATCCAGCTAAGTTTCATTGCTTTCATTTCCTTACTTCATCTTCTTGCTATGGATTCCTTGCATGCTTGTATGATGATTTTAGATCTTGAAATGCATGCTGTTGGCTAGTTTGTTGTGATTCTGGAGTGATGGATTGATGGTTATTGCTTGGGTGATGATAGAATGGACTTATATGTTAGTTTAGGATGATTCGTATGCACAAAACCTAACTCAGACCTAAAAATCGACCTGTTCTTCATAGTAAATCGGCCGATTTTTACTATGATCCACCCGATTTTTCCTTCTATTGCTCTTTAATTGATGAATATGTATGTTAGGATGTTAGATTGTTCAAATCCTACTGTTTGTTGAACATAATATAGCTTAGGGTGACCTAATGCTAGCAAACTAAGTGAGGAAAGAGACCTACCCGGTGATTTCCGATCTTAGATACCAAAGATGATGAACTCTAGGTAGTAGTGAGCCTCATAAGTCGCTATTGGATCGAGTGTGCTAGGATTGTTGCTTGAGACTTACCTTTTCCGAGACTTACCCGGTAAGGAGAGGTTTGCCCCTTAAGTAGTGTCCGGTTTGTGTAGAATTCCCAACTTTACCTCCTTCAGACTTACCCGGTAATAGGAGTTTGGTGCGGGATTAGTGAAGCATGAGACTTACCCGGTAATTGCTTCCATTAGAGAAACACCCTTTCCCAACACCGCAGGTTTGTCCTTAGAATCTTTAGAGGCTTGAGTCCAATGCCATAACCGGAAATCTTGACCTCTAGAATCCATTTCTCTCTCTTTGATCTCATATCTTGTGTTTGTGTCATTTGTTTGCTTGTTAGCTTGAGTTGTTAGTTTGTTTTATTACCTTGCTTGATTTGTGATCTTTGCTTGATCACCACAAAAACCTAACTAAAAATATCATCATTTTCATTTCTTTATTTCTTTCTCTTTTCTTAGACTAGATTTGCACTATCATTGATCATTAAATCACTTGATTTCGCCTCAGTCCTTGTGTTCGACCTCGGAATACTTTCCTTCCTATATAACGATCCGTACACTGCGGGTTTCGCTAGGTAGTTTAGGAGATTAGATCGAGTTTATAAATGTAAAGCTTTTTGTGCTATTTCCTAGCGTAACAACTTGTGATGATGAGTACTTTCGTGTATGAGCAGGTTGTGTGCTTCCTCATTAAGGAAGCTAGAGTGTTGTGAGTTGAGAGACGAGTTAAGTCTCCGGACTTACTTAGCCATATTCGTCGTATTACATTCATGTGTGCTTGGTGGTGTGTGTTTATCGTTTTTTTATAACTTATAAACCGGTAATAGGACCACCGACCTTTATGATATTTGTCTCAAGTGTATGATAACAGGTGGTTACATCACTGCCTAGCTCTTGCGACAGCTAGGAGGTTCTCGGCGATTGGCCCGTGCTGGTTAGACGGTTGAAGGCATCCGACCATTCCATTGCCGGAAGAAGGGACCGAGGCGAGTTTCGGGAGATTCTCGTGTCACAAAAGAAGTTGAGCTAGAACGGGATACGACCTAATAAATAAATATTATAACCGTAATGTTTGTTGAGCATGTTTATGTGATGTGATTATATATGTTTGTGATTGTGCCTTCACCATGTCTTTAATGCTTCGAATGTAGCTAACGGTTTTAAACCGCTTGTGTAGAAGCCCCGCAGGTTAGGGACGCCGCCGAGTGAAGTGGAGGAGTGGACAGTCGAGGGTCGCCGTACATTGTAGGACGGGGGCGTTTTGGGATTGTTGTCGTTGTTTTACCTTATGTTGGGATTGTGGATTGTTGTACGCTTTCGGATTTACGTTTTGTGAAGTTTTGTGTCGTTTTGAGGACTCAGTTGAGTTTCCACGTTGTACTCTTTACTTTTCCGTCTTGTATACATTATAAATGTTTTCAAGTTTTTGAGCCTTTATTTGTGCCATGTTGGAAAGGTCCAGTGAGATTGTTGTCAGGCTAAGGGTCAGGACCCATTGTGTGGTCTCGCCCGTAGCATTCCGATATCCCGCTGATTCGGGGTGTTACAAAGTGGTATCAGAGCCCTAGGTTGACAACAATGGCACTCGCAACCTTCTAAAGGCCGAATGAGGAATAAACGGAACCCTTCGGGTTCTGACCTTTTTGTTTTTAAAATTCATATGCATGAGTCGGGATTGGGATAGCATGTACGGGACCACCACTCCTCACACAAACCTCGGCGACATAGATTTCTGGATTTGACGCATGTAAGTATAATTACCTAGTTATCTATATTATGACCTTAGGGTTGTTATTGGACTTGTATGTACTTAGATATGCATATGACCTTAGGATGATTGGGCTTTATGCCTTGGTTGTATTCTGGATTTCAGCACCTTTCTCTTATGTTTTATACGTACTTTAATATATAAGTAATGTGAATACTATATATACCAACTTAATTATATATGAACAAACGCGATACGATATCAGATGGCACGTACGAGAGCTACCGCTTATGTGGGACCCGCCAGGGGTAGACCATCTCTACCTCCTACCGTTCCGAGACGGGGACGAGTAAGGAGACCTTTAGGCCTGAGGTCGGGGACATATCTCCATTGCGGACCCACCCATTGTGGATCCGCCAGTAGCTGAGGATCAGGTTGAGGACGTTGTAGAGAGCGTTATTCCCGAGGCTGAGGGTAGAACAACTGTGAGGTTTGGGGCACATAGTTCCCCATTTGCTAGGACCGGGGGAGCATCAATTGAAGCTACAGTATTTGAGGAGTATGTACGCCGAGTAGAGGAGACGGTTAGGACTGGAGCACCACCTCCAGCACCGCCAGTGCCGGTACCTGCACCTGCACCTGCACCGGCGAGATCAGTGGAGCTCTCGCGGAGGGATACCCAGATCAGAGCCGCACCTTATATAGTTGCACCGGTAGTTGTGGCACCTGACACGGTTGTGGAGATAGTTAGGCCTAGAGACGAGCTGAGGTCTCCTAGACCTGATGCCTGGTTGAAGGCTTTCAACCAACAACATAAACCCTACTTTGACGGGAAGGTAAGGTTAGAGGTAGAGCATTGGATTGGGCATGTGGAGTCAGCATTGGAGGCGATCAGCTGCCCGGAGGAGAGACAGGTGGAGGATATGGACATATTCGGAGGATTTGCCTGAAGCCACCTGTAGCATGTTTCACTTGTGGTCAGATGGGCCACCGAGCCGCTTTTTACCGTCAGGGCAGGTCACTGTCTCAGCAGGGTTCTTCACCTGCTGGTGTAGTAGGAGGTAGTCAGAGGCCTCTCATTTTCAACCACAAGGCTCTCAGCAAAGGTTCCAGGAGTAGACTCGTACATAGGGTTTAGCCTAGGGTCAAGGCCGAGGTAGAGGCCATGGTGGGGGTACACAAGAGACCAGGGGCACACAGGTCAGAGCGCTAGAGTTGAGGAGTGTTGTGGATCCCACAACACCGGCAGCTACAGGTACTATTCAGATCCATGGACTACCGGTCCGAGTCTTGTTTGATACGGGTGCCACGCACTCTTTTATTTCCGATGATTGTGTAGCTACGTTGTCCTTAGTTACGGTAGAGGGGAGACCCTTTGTTGTGGGGTTACCCGATGGTGGTAGGGTTAGTAGTAACCGAGAGGTACGCGGTTGTCCCATACGTTTGGGAAACCGAGATTGGTTAGCCGACTTCTATGTCATGCACTTAGTGCATGAAGAAGTCATCCTTGGCATGGACTGGATGGACCGCCACCGAGCCGTTTTGGACATCATTCGGAGGACCGTGATAGTTACCACGGAGACGGGACGTGAGGTGATTTTCCGAGGTTGGGAGCTCGGGAAGACCGGTACAGTCATTAGCGGGGTCCGAGCCGTGAGACTTATCGGACAGGGATGCGAGGCCTTCTGTTGCTATGCCATGAAGGAGGAGACGAGACCATCGTTGGAGGAGATTCCCGTGGCTTGTGAGTTCAAGGATGTATTTGGGGAGCCACCCGGATTACCACGACAAAGGAGCGTGGATTTTGCTATTGAGTTGGAGCGCGGCATGAGGCTGATCTCCAAGGCCCCATACCGCATGGCGCCGATCGAGTTGCTCGAGTTGAAGAAGCAGCTCAAGGAGTTAGCCGAGAGGGGTTTCATACGCCCGAGCGTTTCCCCTTGGGGTGCACCGGTCCTCTTCGTCAGGAAGAAGGACGGATCTTTGAGACTTTGTATCGATTACCGGGGATTGAACAAAGTCACCATCAAGAACAAGTACCCCCTACCGCGCATTGATGATTTGCTAGACCAGTTGCAGGGAGCCTCCGTATTTTCACGTACCGACTTAAGGTCGGGATACCACCAGCTAAGGGTGAGGGAGGAGGACGTGCGAAGATGGCATTCCCGACGAGATACGGCCACTATGAGTTTGTCGTGATGCCATTCGGGCTCACGAATGCGCCTGCCGTCTTCATGGAGTTGATGAACGGCATCTTCATCGACTTCTTGTACCAGTTTGTGGTGGTGTTTATAGATAACATCTTAGTCTACTCCCGGACTAGGAAGGAGCATGCGGAACACCTGAGGACGGTTCTTCGAGTCCTTCAGGATAGAGAGCTTTATACAAAGCTCTCTAAGTTCGAGTTTTGGATGCCCGAGGTGGCATTCCTGGGTCATATAGTTTCCACCGAGGGTGTCATGATTGACCCGGCAAAGTTAGAGTCCGTTTCTTCATGGCCACCTCCTAGGACGGTCAAGGAGGTGCACAGTTGCTTGGGCTTAGCGGGATATTACCGCCGTTTTGTTGAGGGTTTCTCCGTGATTGCACGGCCACTTACTTCCTTGCTAAGGAAGTCTACCAGGTTCGTCTGGTCTGAGCCTTGTCAGCGTTGTTTTGAGGAGCTGAAGAGGAGGTTGACCTCCGCTCCCGTGTTAGCCCAGCCTGAGGGCGTAGAGGACTTTGTTGTATATAGTGACGCTTCCAAGCTAGGCTTGGGGTGCGTTTTGATGCAGAGGGGTAGGGTTATTGCGTACGCTTCTCGGCAGCTGAAGCCGTACGAGGAGAATTATCCCACCCATGATCTTGAGCTAGCGGCAGTGATTCATGCCCTGAAGATCTGGCGACAATATTTGTACGGAGCCACGTGCCAGATCTTCACAGACCACAAGAGTCTGATGTATATATTCACTCAGTGGGAGTTGAATAACCGCCAGAGGAGATGGTTAGAGCTGATTAAGGATTTCGACTTGGAGATTTTGTACCATCCGGGGAAGGCAAACGTAGTCGCCGATGCTTTGAGTTGGAGGACTCCTCGAGAGGAGGCTATAGCTTGACTTACGATTCAGCCACAGTTGCAGAGGGATTTGGCGGAGTTAGAGTTGGATATCCGGTTTCCGGATACGGTTGGCCATTTTTCCGAGTTAGAGGTATTACCTGATCTGTCCGGAGAAATCCGGCAAAAGCAGGAGGGATACCCCGTGTTGATGAGGATTCGGGACAGGATGGCCAGAGGTGAGGCACTGCATTTTATCATAGGGGAAGACGGGCTATTGAGATGTCAGGGACGTATTTGTGTACCATCAGACCCGGAGTTGAGAGAGCGGATCTTGCATGAGGCACACTCTACACCTTACTCAGTGCACACAGGCGCGAGTAAGATGTACCGGGACCTTAGGAGATCTTATTGGTGGGGCGGGATCAAGCCCGATGTAGCTAGATATCTGGCCCGATGCGCGACCTCCCTGCAGGTCAAGTTCGAGCACCAGAGACACGCGGAAGAGCTTCATCCACTGCCCGCGCCGCATTGGAAGTGTGAGGATATTTCCATGGACTTCGTGACGGGTTTGAGACCGAGTAGGAGTTTTGACGCGATATGGGTAGTGGTGGATCGGTTGTCGAATACCGCACGTTTCATCCCTATCTAGAAAACGTGGCCGGTGAGTCGTCTAGCCGAGGAGTTTACTCATCAAGTTGTGAGGTTACATGGAGTACCGAGGACTATCATCTCGGATAGGGACGGGCGCTTTACCTCGAGATTCTGTCAGCAGGTACACGCCGCCCTAGGATCGAGTCTGCATTTCACCACCACATACCATCCACAGACTGACGACCAGTCAAAGCGGACTATTTAGACCCTAGAGGACATGTTGCGGGCATGTGTACTAGACTGGAGGTAGGTATCCCGATATTCCGCGGATTTGGGGTGTTACAAAGTATTGTAACATCCGGAAATTTTTTTTCCGGAAGTCGAAGTGTTTCCGATCTTTTCCGCGTCGGCGGCTTATTTCCCGCAGACACGTTTGTTGAGTACGAGTTTTTAACGCGGGAGAGGGGTTTCCTTTTTCCTTTCCGTCTTTGTGAAGAGGAGTAAGGGGACAAGGAGGATGACCCTTGGGATATCCCACCTCCTTTGTCAGCCCTTTTACTTTCTCCTCTCTATTCCCATTTCTCTTAGACGCTCTCTTTCACTCTACTGTTTCTCTCTTCTCCTTCCTTGTGCTTCCCTTCCCTTGCATATTAGAAGAGTGAAGTGTTGGAGCTGCAACTTGAGCTTTCCGGATCTGCAGTGGTAAGTAGTTCTCTTTCCTATTCCTCTTGTTGTTGTATTCTCTTCCTTCTCTTCTCTTCACCTCCATAGCCATGGAGAAGCTTTTGAAGAGATATCTAGTAAGCCCTTACATGTCCCTTTCCTTAGCTCGTTTAGGTCGTGGTGAGGAGGCTAGGACCTGTGGTGAAGGTTTGGAGGAATCCCGACAAGAGGAGGAGACACTAGGAGCAAAGAATCAGTCGAAGAAATGAAGAAGACGGACCTTCTGCTGTTTGACCGCGGGGCGGATTGCTAGAGGCGCAAGGGCGGACTGAGGCCACCGCAGGGGCGGCCACCAGGGGCACAAGGACGGCGCCAGGAATCCGCAGGGGCGGCGATAGGTTTCTGCCGGGGCGCCAGCTTGCTTCCGCGGCTGCGTTTTCTTCACCAGTAGGTTCCTCCCTCCCTTTCCTTTGGTTCCTTCCTTAGATCCTTGATGTATATAGTTGGAAGCATGCTTCGGATGGACCTAGGACTTGTGAGAATGCCATATAGTGGTTGATAGCCTTGGAGCCCTTATGGCTTGGTGTGAATGTTGATCTTGAGTGTTGAGCATGTTGATCTTCCTAAGCTAGTTGCTTCTTCTAGGATGTTGTTGTTGATCATGCCCTTAGGTTGTATAGGGTGTTGTGAGCTTCTCTTACTTGTTGAGAGTATCATGTGTACTTTGGACCCTAGGATGCTTTCCTAGTTTGAGAGTTGTGGGATCTTGCTTAGATCTTTAGAATGAAGTCTATGACTTCATGAGTGTGGACTTGTGTTGATGAGTACTTTCGTGTATGAGCAGGTTGTGTGCTTCCTCATTAAGGAAGCTAGAGTGTTGTGAGTTGAGAGACGAGGTAAGTCTCCGGACTTACTTAGCCATATTCGTCGTATTAGATTCATGTGTCCTTGGTCGTGTGTGTTTATCGTTTTGTTATAACTTATAAACCGGTAATAGGACCACCGACCTTTATGATATTAAGCCCAAGTGTATGATAACGGGCGGTGAGATCACTGCATAGCTCTTTCGAGATCTAGGAGGTTCTCGGCGACTGGCCCATGCTAGTTAGACGGTCAGAGGCATCCGGCCGTTCCATTGCCGAAAGAAGGGACCGAGACGAGTTTCGGGATATTCTCGTGCCACAAAAGAAGTTGAGCTAGAACGGGATATGACCTAATAAATAAAGATTATAACCGGATTGTTTGTTGAGCATGTTTATGTGATGTGATTATATATGTTTGTGATTGTGCCTTCACCATGTCTTTAATGCTTCGAATGTAGCTAACGGTTTTAAACCGCTTGTGTAGACGCCCCGCAGGTTAGGGACGCCGCCGAGTGAGGTGGAGGAGTGGACAGCCGAGGGTCGCCGTACATTGTAGGATGGGGGCGTTTTGGGATTTTGGTCGTTGTTTTACCTTATGTTGGGATTGTGGATTGTTGTACGCTTTCGGATTTACGTTTTATGGAGTTTTGTGTCGTTTTGGGGACTTGGTTGAGTTTCTACGTTGTACTCTTTACATTTCCATCTTGCATACATTATAAATGTTCTCGAGTTTTTGAGCCTTTATTTGTGCCATGTTGGAAAGGTCCGGTGAGATTGTTGTCAGGCTAAGGGTCGGGACCCATTGTGTGGTCTCGCCTGTAGCATTCCGATATCCCGCAGATTCGGGGTGTTACAAAGTGGTATCAGAGCCCTAGGTTGACAACAATGGCACTCGCAACCTTCTAAAGGCCGAATGAGGAATAAACGGAACCCTTCGGGTTCTGACCTTTTTGTTTTTAAAATTCATATGCATGAGTCGGGATTGGGTTAGAATGTACGGGACCACCACTTCTCACACAAACCTCGGCGACATAGATTTTTGGATTTGACGCATGTAAGTATAATTACCTAGTTATCTATATTATGACCTTAGGGTTGTTGTTGGACTTGTATGTACTTAGATATGCATGTGACCTTAGGATGATTGGGCTTTGGGTTGTATTCTGGATTTCGGCACCTTTCTCTTAAGTTTTATAAGTACTTTAATATATAAGTAATGTGAATACTATATATACCAACTTAATTATATACGAACAAACACGATACGATATCAGATGGCACGTACGAGAGCTACCGCTTATATGGGACCCGCCAGGGGTAGACCATCTCTACCTCCTACCGTTCCGAGACGGGGACGAGTAAGGAGACCTTTAGGCCTGAGGTCGGGGACATATCTCCATTGCGGACCCACCCATTGTGGATCCGCCAGTAGCTGAGGATCAGGTTGAGGACGTTGTAGAAAGCGTTATTCCCGAGGCTGAGGGTAGGACAGTTGTGAGGTTTGGGGCACATAGTTCCCCATCTGCTAGGACCGGGGGAGCATCGATTGAAGCTACAATATTTGAAGAGTATGTACGCCGACTAGAGGAGACGTTTAGGACTAGAGCACCACCTCCAGCACCGCCAGTGCCGGTACCTGCACTTGTACCTGCACCGGTGAGATCAGTGGAGCTCTCGCATAGGGATACCCAGATGAGAGCCGCACCTTATATAGTTGCACCGATAGTAGTGGCACCTGACACGGTTGTGGAGATAGTTAGGCCTAGAGACGAGCTAAGGTCTCCTAGACCCGATACCTGGTTGAAGGCTTTCAACTAGAAACATAAACCCTACTTCGACGGGAAGGTAGGGTTAGAGGTAGAGCATTGGATTGGGCATGTGGAGTCAGCATTGGAGGCGATCCGCTGCCCGGAGGAGAGACAGGTTGAGGATATGGACATATACGGAGGATTTGCACGAAGCCACCTATAGCATGTTTCACTTATGGTCAGATGGGCCACCGAGCCGCTTTTTGCCGTCAGGGCAAGTCACAGTCTCTGCAGGGTTCTTCACCTGCTGGTGTAGCAGGAGGTAGTCAGAGGCCTCCACAGTTTCAACCACAGGGCTCTCAGCAAAGGTTCCAGGAGCATACTCGTACACAAGGTTTAGCCTAGGGTCAAGGCCGAGGTAGAGGCCATGGTGGGGGTACAGAAGAGACCAGGGGCACACAGGTCAGAGCGCTAGAGTTGAGGAGTGTTGTGGATCCCACAACACCGGCAGCTACAGGTACTATTCAGATCCATGGACTACGGGTCCGAGTCTTGTTTCATACGGGTGCCACGCACTCTTTTATTTCCGATGATTGCGTAGCTACGTTGTCCTTAGTTACGGTAGAGGGGAGACCCTTTGTTGTGGGGTTACCCGATGGGGTAGGGTTAGTGGTACCCGAGAGGTACGCGGTTGTCCCATACGTTTGGAAACCGAGATTGGTTAGCCATCTTCTATGTCATGCGCTTAGTGCATGAAGAAGTCATCCTTGGCATGGACTGGATGGACCGCCACCGAGCCGTTTTGGACATCAGTCTGAGGACCGTGATAGTTACCACGGAGACGAGACGTGAGGTGATTTTCCGAGGTTGGGACCTCGGGAAGACCGGTACAGTCATTAGCAGGGTCCGAGCCGCGAGACTTATCGGACAAGGATGCGAGGCCTTCTATTGCTATGCCATGAAGGAGGAGACGAGACCATCGTTGGAGGAGATTCCTGTGGCTTGTGAGTTCGAGGATGTATTTGGGGAGCCATCCAGATTTCCACCATACAGGAGCGTGGATTTTGCTATTAAGTTGGAGCCCGGCACGAGGCCGATCTCCAAGGCCCCATACCGCATGGCGCCGATCGAGTTGCTGGATTTGAAGAAGCAGCTCGAGGAGTTAGCCGAGAGGGGTTTCATACGCCCGAGTGTTTCCCCTTGAGGTGCACCGGTCCTCTTCGTCAGGAAGAAGGACGGATCATTGAGACTTCGTATCGATTACCGGGGATTGAACAAAGTCACCATCAAGAACAAGTACCCCCTACCGCGCATTGATAATTTGCTAGACCAGTTGCAGGGAGCCTCCGTATTTTCACGTATCGACTTAAGGTCAGGATATCATCAGCTGAGGGTGAGGGAGGAGGACATTCCGAAGACGGCATTCCCGACGAGATACGGCCACTATGAGTTTGTCGTGATGCCATTCGGGCTCACGAATGCGCCTGCCGTCTTCATGGAGTTGATGAACGGCATCTTCATCGACTTCTTGTACCAGTTTGTGCAAAGCTCTCTAAGTGCGAGTTTTGGATACTGTTACGCTAAAAAAGGTGTGTACGCAATAAGCCTTAAATTTATACTCGTTATAATTATCCTACTTCTAGCGCACCCGCAGTGTACGGGACGTATGTAGCAAGATAAGTATTCCAAGGTCGAACACAAAGACTAAGGTGAAATCGAATTAAGTTGTTATTGAATTTAGCAAGATCTAAGTCTAAAGAAAAGGATGCAAATAAAGGAAGAAAATCTCAATTGTTTTGGTTGTTTTTGGGTGATCACTTCAAAGATCAAATGCATGCAAACAATCAATCAAACTATATCGGAAAATTGGCACAAATAAACAAATCGAACAAGATGTTGATCAAGAGAAAGGGAAGACGGATTCTAGGGGTTGGAAATTCCGGTTATGGCATAAATCTCAAGTTATCTATTCATTCTTTGGATTGATTATGATGTGTTGGGATTAAGTGTTCCTAAAACGGGATCAATTACCGGGTAAGTCTCATGATCCAACTAATCCACACCTAAGGTCTCATTACCGGTTAAGTCTCTATGAACATAAGGGTAGGAATTTAACACAAACCGGATTGTTTAATTAGGGATCTAACCTATCCTCACCGGGTAAGTCTCGGAAAGGGAAGTCCTAATCAACTATCCTAGCACATTTAATCCAATGGCGGCTTATTAGGCTCACCATTACCTAAGGTTTTGCTATTTTAGATTCTAAGGGCAAGGATTACCGGGTAAGTCTCTCCTAACACTTAGTCGCTACACTAGGACACCCTAGGGTAGGTTAAACTCAGCAAAAACTTAGGGTTTCAACAATTTTATGGACCTAAGGTAAGACCCTTCGAACCAGGAAAAACCACGGTTCGTTCTACAGAAACCACGGCCGTGGTTCTTCAAGAACTAACCGTGATTCCTAACAGTAGCTACGTTCATAAACAAAAATCATCCAAAGGTAAATCTAAGTTCATCCTATCATGGATCTAGCCATAACCATCCTTTCCTTACCCTAGAATCACATCAATCTAGCCTACAACATTCATATTAGGAATCAAAACAAACAAGCATAGATTCATAACCTCCATTGCAAGAAAATGAGAGAAAGAAAATGAACAAGTGAACTTCAAACACAATCTAAATCTGAAGATGAAATTAGAACGACTTACAACCCTTCCAAAGGAAGGTTCAAGAGTTCAAAAACTTCTAGAAATAAATCCGAAAATACAAGAGCTAAGTGTGTCTTCTCCTCTCCTCTTCAATGGCAATGGCTCCTTTCTTCTTCTTCTTCTTGCACTTTCCTTCCTAGAAAAAGTCCTTCTTCTTCTTGGAATATATTTTGTCAAAGAAAAATGGAGAATATGTGAGCTGCTCTCAAACTACCCAAATCCCAGCTGCCTCTAACAACTATCAAGGACCACTTTTATAACCAATTCTTCATGAGCTGGCCATGAGAGTCGTGGCACAGCTGTCACGAGAATCTGGCAAAATCCACGGTCATTTCCACGGCCGTGGTTCTTCAGAGAACCGTGATTCTGTGCAGAAACTTCGCCTTGGATCATTAGGCTGTGGTTTGGTGCATGGCCTGTGTTGGCAAGGTTCCTTGAGTCCTTCTTAGCCCTTGCCTTGCGTTCTAATGAGTTTGGAAACGTGTCCTCTTAATGAGCGTCCCTCAAACGCACCGTTTTAGCTCGAAACTTTCCCGAAATACCTACAAAGCAAGCAAAAGTCCGAGTAGACGTCTATCTCGACAAAATACATGTTTTGAGTACAAAACGTATTGGACTAGTGCTAGATAATGCATGATTGAGCGAGAATTCTACCTAAATGTGCACCTAAAACTATGCCATAAATCGTGTTATCAAAATACCCCATACTTAAGGTTTGCTCGTCCCCGAGCAAATTCCCAACTATAGACTAAGAGATGACATGATTTATATATGCAGAAAAATGGCAAAATCTTTTTGGTTTTGTGCTTCTACTATTGGATCACCTTCATAGTCATGATCATTGGCAATTGGATAAGCAATTATGTATCAAACAACAAAGGCATGGAAAGACAATTGTACTTAACTCAAAAGCATGCATGAGATGGGAGGACGGAGATGTCAAGAAGATCAAGAGTCTATCCAATCTAGATTACTAAGTCTTACAAACATGCAAGTAGGTCATAAGGGCTTGTGACATAAAAGGCTAAGAAACGTTTCAATTGGGGAGGGGAATTTTCTAGGTATGTGATGCTAATCCGGGAATGGAACTAACTTCACTTCCTTGTCCTCGATCAACTTCCCCCAAGTGCATATTTTTCCCTATCTTGCTTTCTTTTCTTTTTCTTTAGCTCATTTTTGAGACAATGGCATTGGTGTACAATAGCCGAAACCTCGGTGATTAGCCATCCTCGGGCTTTTTCTCTTTTTCGAGGTGCATCCACACCGGGCACACATACCAAAGCTCGTTAGGGCTATTGGCTCATTTGACTTTGGCAAGGCACCAACACCCGATTATGTGAAGTGTACCGAGTTACTTGTCATTTAAACCAACGCCCCCAAACCTATTTTGGCTACACTTCCACAGTAATTTCAGCATTCCATTCACGAATTCTTTTCATTACATCTTCACCCCGCACTTGCTTTTTACACATTCAAACACACTAGCATGCTCCTATTCCCGGATGGGTTTAAAAGGAGGTCAAATTTTATATCAATTGAGGTGCTCAAGCAATCATGATCAAGATGAGAAGTAGAGAAAGATGAAATGCCTTATTCATTCCTAGATGGTATGCAAGAACTATCATGTAATTTCGATTTTCAATACTCAATCCATTCTAGGCAATCATCATGATCTCAAGTCATTCATGGGATTCAAGAGAAGTAGTTCAAGTCCACATATGCATTTATCAATTCAACACATAAGGCCATTCATAGCCAATCACAAGACAAGTTTTCATCATTAGGATCATATCCAAACCTAGAAAGCACAAAATTTTTTTTTTAAATTTTCTGATTTTTATGGGATTTTCGATTTAAGTATGTACAATGCGAGACATGTGCAAACATTAAACTATCCTAGATGCTCTTCATGCAAAGGATCATGCAAACCCCACCCCATACTTAGAAACACATTGTCCCCAATGTGGTATTTAAGTAAAGAGAGTGAAAGAAGGTTCTCACAATGTAAAATGGTTTTCTTCGGTATTTGGGAATCCTCAAGAGGATTGATGTTGGATGATCCTTTCAACCATGGTAGGGAGCTCTAAGCATCCTTCAAGCTTTGAAACCCGCGCTAGGCACCGCTAGCCGTCCAAGTTCCGCGTCCGCTCCACCCATGATTAGTGAGGGTTTCATCATCATCATTTCCAAGAAAGGCTTCCAATGCCACTAATGTTCTAGCACACATAGAATAGACAAAACACACAAAGCATACAAAAACAGAAAAATCTAAGCTAAAATGAAGGAAAAATGTTACCGATGGGTTGCCTCCCACCAAGCGCTTCTTTAAGGTCATTAGCTTGACCAAGCTCGGGAGCGTCTATGCAAGGTGAAGCGGGGCAATCATGTCTATCGGGGTTCCCGGAATGTACTTCTTCAAGCGATGCCCATTCACTTTGAAATCTCCACAATGCTCCCCTCCTATCTCAATAGCTCCATGGGGAAAGATCTTCTTTACCACATACGGCCCGGTCCATCTCGATTTGAGCTTTCCGGGGAAAAGCCTTAGCCTCGATTTGAAGAGAAGGACAAGATCTCCTTCACTCAACTCCTTTGGAATGATCCTCTTGTCATGCCACCTTTTGGTTCTCTCCTTGTAAATCCGGGCATTCTCATAAGCTTCCAACCGGAGCTCCTCAAGGGCATTGATATCGAGCAATCTCTTCTCTCCCGCCTCCTTGAGGTCAAAATTTAGCCACTTAATGGCCCAATAAGCTCTATGCTCCATTTCCACCGGAAGGTGGCAAGACTTGCCATAGACCAATTTGTAGGGAGTGGTGCCAATGGGTGTCTTGAAGGCGGTTCTATATGCCCATAGTGCGTCATTGAGCTTCATGGCCCAATCCTTCCTTGTTCTAGACACCGTCTTCTCGAGGATGGCCTTGATTTCTCGGTTGGAGATCTCCACTTGGCCACTAGTTTGGGGGTGGTAGGGTGTGGCCACTTTATGAGTCACCCCATACTTGGCCAAAAGTGCTCCAAAATTCCTATTTGTGAAGTGCTTCCCTCCATCACTAATGATCACCCTTGGTGTTCCAAACCTAGGGAAGATCACTCGGTTGAAGAACCGCACCACCACCTTGGCATCATTCGTAGGAGAGGCGATTGCCTCTACCCATCTTGACACATAGTCCACCGCCAATAGGATGAATAGATTGCCACATGAAGAAGGGAATGGTCCCATGAAGTCTACACCCCACACATCAAAAATCTCAACTTCTTGGATGTTGTTCAAGGGCATTTCATTCCTCCTTGAGATGTTCCCCGTTCTTTGGCAAGCATCACATGCCGCTACAAAACCTTGCACATCTCTAAACAAGTTAGGCCAATAAAAACCGGATTGCAATACCTTGGCACACGTTTTGTGTGAGCTAGCATGGCCTCCACATGGTAGGGAGTGACAATGCCGGATCACACTCTCCATTTCATCTTCCGGTATGCATCTTCTAAGCACCCCATCCGGGCCTCTCTTGAATAGAAGTGGCTCGCTCCAATAGTAGTGCCTTACATTGTTGAAGAACTTCTTCCTTTGTGAATATGATAATCCGGGAGGCACTTCCTCACACACCAAGTAATTCACAATGTCGGCATACCATGGCTCACTTCCCCTAGCCACTTGGAATAAGCATTCTTCCACCATTTGCAATTGTTCATCCCGGAACGAGTCATCTATCGGGATGTTGTCTTTCCCAAGCTCTAATGGTGGGAGTCTACTAAGGTGATCCGCCACCGAGTTCTCGGATCCCTTCTTATCTCTTATCTCCAAATCAAACTCTTGAAGAAGAAGGATCCACCGAATCAACCTTGGCTTGGCATCCTTCTTTGTAAGTAGATAACGGATCGCCGCATGATCCGTGTAAACTATGACCTTCGCTCCAACAAGGTACGAGCGGAACTTCTCAAATGCATACACTACCGCTAACAACTCCTTCTCGGTAGTAGCATAATTGAGTTGGGCATCATCTAGCGTCTTGCTAGCATAGTAAATAGCATGAGTGCGGCCTTCTTTCCTTTGCCCCAAAACGGCCCCAACGGCCACATCACTTGCATCGCACATAATCTCAAATGGTAGACTCCAATCCGGAGGTTGCATGATAGGTGCGGAGATCAAGGCGTTCTTCAACCTACAAAATGCTTCAAGACAATCTTTGGAGAAAACAAAATCAACATCTTTCATTAGTATGTTAGTGAGAGGCTTAGAAATTTTAGAGAAATCTTGAATAAACCTCCGGTAAAAACCGGCATGCCCTAAGAAACTCCTTACCCCCTTCACCGAGGTAGGTGGTGGCAACTTCTCTATTGTTTCAATCTTAGCCCTATCAACCTCAATGCCACGGTTAGACACCAAGTGTCCTAACACAATCCCTTCACTTACCATGAAGTGGCATTTTTCCCAATTTAAGACAAGATTTGTTTCCTCACATCTTTGCAACACCAATGACAAATTAGCTAAGCAATTATCAAAAGAAGAACCGTAAACAGAGAAATCATCCATGAACACTTCCATGATATTTTCTATGTATTCCGAAAAGATAGCCATCATACACCTTTGAAAGGTGGCGGGTGCATTACACAACCCAAATGGCATTCTCCTATATGCAAATGTACCCCATGGACATGTAAAAGTTGTTTTCTCTTGGTCATCGGGGTGGATAGGGATTTGGAAGAATCCACTATACCCATCTAGATAGCAAAAGTGAGAGTGTTGAGCTAATCTTTCTAGCATTTGGTCAATGAAGGGGAGGGGAAAGTGATCTTTCCTAGAGGCCATGTTTAATTTCCTATAATCTATACACATTCTCCATCCCGTGACCGTCCTAGTTGGTATTAGTTCATTGTTCTCATTAGTTACTACCGTCATTCCACCCTTCTTAGGTACCACATGAACGGGGCTAACCCACTTACTATCCGAGATAGGGTAAATAATTCCCGCGTCTAGCAACTTAATGATTTCCTTCTTGACCACCTCTTTCATTATAGGATTCAATCTCCTTTGATGTTCAATAGAGGGTTTGTGGTTATCTTCCATCATTATCTTATGCATGCACAAAGATGGCTTAATGCCAACCAAATCATCAATAGTATAACCAATGGCTTTCCTATGCAATCTTAGTTCATGCAGCAATTTAGCAAGTTCATCATCACTCAAGCATGCATTAACAATCACCGGATATGTAGAATTATCACCAAGGAATGCATACTTTAAATGAGAGGGGAGGGGTTTGAGTTCAAGTGAGAGAGGACCTTTATCGGTTGAAGACGATCCGAATAAGATTGGATGAGATGAATCCAAGGCAAAAGAAGACTCTCCCTTGCTCCTAGAAGCTTGATCGCCATCAAGAGCTGATCCAGGGAAAACCACGGTTGGAAACACAGCTTGATCATCTTCCACGGCCGTGGTTCTTGACAAGCTTGCTTCTCGGAGTTGTCCAGAGAGTTTGACGGCCGTGGAACCTAAATCTCGACCGTGGAATTTGCAGCTGTTCACAATTTCTTCATGGCTCCCAAATCCAACTCTTGGCTCTTCTTCCAAAGCCTCCAAGGCCTTGATCTCTTCATTGCATTCCTCCTCAATGTCCTCCTCCATCATACTCAAGGTAAGAACCTTTTCCAAGGGGTCCTTGATCAAAATCGAGCTCACCATTTCTCTAGATTCTTCTTGCTCGACTATGTTGAAGATATCTTCATCAAGGGTTGGCCCTTTCATCATTGTGGACAGCTTGAACTTGATGTTCTCCTCTCCAATGTTGAAGGAGAGAGTCCCGTTCTTGCAATCCACTAAACATCCGGAGGTAGCTAAGAAAGGTCTTCCTAGGATGATGGGAACCGGGTAATCCGCCGGAATGTCCAACACTACAAAGTCAATAGGCACATAGAATCCTCCCAATTGCACCGGAATGTCCTCAAGAATCCCAACTGGATGAGTGATAGAACGGTCCGCCATATAGAGGGTCATCTTGACCGGTTTTGGCTCTCCTAGCCCGACCTTGTTGCTAAGTGCAAGCGGTATGATGCTTACACTTGCTCCTAGATCACAAAGGGCTTCGTACTTCACGTCTCCTACTCCAATCGGAACACAAAAAGAGCCCGGATCCCTTAGCTTGGGAGGCATTGCCTCCTTCATTGTTTGGATTAACTCCGAGGATCTCTTGGTCATCCTAATCTCCCCATACTCCTCCAACTTCCTTTTGTTGGAGAGTATTTCTTTCAAGAATTTTCCGTATGCCGGCATTCCTAAGATGGCATCCATGAACGGAATGTTAATATGTAACTTGGACATTAGTTCAAGGAACTTACCAAAGTGATTGTCCAAACGAGCTCTTGCTCTTGATTGTGGGAACGGTAGTGGTGGCTTGTATGGAGGCGGTGCTACATAAGTTGGCTCTACATCCTTGCTCTTGCCTCCATCATCTTGCTTTCTTCCCTCTTCTACCACTACTTGACTCCCCTTAACTTGGTCCTTGGGCAAAGGATCCTTCATACTCAACCCACTCCTTGTTGTGATAGCCAAAACTTGGCCTCTTGGGTTGTCTTCGGTTCTTCCGGGAAGCTTCCCCGGATCTCTATGTGCCTCTCCCGCCTTTTGAAAGACTTGTGCTTCCAAGACCTTTTGAGCCTTAGAAATTGAAGTGACGGTGCTCTCAAGTCCACTCAATCTTCCTAGCAATTGTTCAAACATGACTTCGGTTCTATCCTTTGAAGGTTGAGTAAAACCGGGTGGAGGTTCTTGTGAAGCTCTTTGTGGTGGAGTTGTGCTTGTGGAAGCGGGAGGGTTCAAGGCTCCATCCGGGTTAGAGTAAGAAAACCCGGGATGGTTGTGGTTTGGCCGGTAATTGTTGAATTGCCGGTTGTTGTTGAAATTTCTTGGGCCTTGGTAATTGTTGAAGTTGCCCCTTCCCATATAATTCACATCTTCCTCCTTGGAAGACAAGTTGGCTCGTGGAGGTGCTTGAGGAGTTGCTTGGCTCTTCAAGGTGGTAGTGCACAACTCTCTCAAGGACTTCAACTCATTGTTGATGGCGTCAAGCTTGAAATTGCTCATGGTGACTTCGCTCACCTCATATGCTCCCGCCTTTCTCCCTTCACTCTTCCTATGGGAGTACTTCTCAATCACTAGAGCTTGCTTCTCCACAAACTCCCAAGCATCATCTACATGTTTCTCCATAAATGTCCCACCGGAAAGAGATTGAAGCTTGAATTGGCTATCTTCATCAAGCCCCTTGAAGTAGATCTCCAATAGCTCAATCTTCGGTATACCATGGTGTGGGCAATCTAGGAGAAGGTCTTTGAATCTCTCCCAAGATTTGAACAAACTTTCTCTATCCCTCATCACAAAGGCATTGATCTTTCCCCTTAATTCGGTAGTCTTGAGAGGTGGGAAGAACTTGGTCAAGAACTCGGTTGTCATCTCCTCCCAAGTACCAACTCTCCCTTGTGGAATAGATTGATACCAAGCTAAGGCCTTGTCCTTGAGAGAGAAGGAGAATGCCCTTAGCTTATGGTTGTTGCTCTCCAATCTCGGCGGTCTAAGAGTCTCCATCAAAATCTCATAGTTCATCAAATGTTGGTGAGGAGACTCTCCTTCCATCCCTCCAAATTGGTTATGCCGGATCATTTGTAGAACTTGAGGGCGGAGCTCGTAATCATGGGCTGCGGGATCTCCTAAGTTCACACCCGGGCGGTGTGCTCTTTGTGCCGGATCCATATGTTGCCCCAATGTTTGTGGCTCATCCATAGCAATGGGCACAACCCTAACGTTCACCGCCGGCTGCGGTTGTGGTGGAGGTGGAGGAGGTTGTTGACGGTTACGCTCCCTTCGCACAAGTGCTTGCCTAATCTCCTCAATCTCCCTCCTAGTTGCCTCTTGCCTCTCATTGGCAAGTCTCCTTTCTTCCTCCAAGAGCTCATCTCTTAGCCTAATTTGCTCTAAGGCTTCATCCAACTCAGCTTGGAGATTCCTACCGGCCATCTCTTTCTCTTTTCGAATGCTCTTGGATCTAGATCTAAGGGTTTTCTCCGGTTCGGGATCGAATGGAGCTAAATCCTTGCCACGAGATCTTCGCATACACCTATAGAGAAATAGATGTCCTGAAAAGCAAAGACAAAAACCAAAAAGAGATCAAAAGAAACAAGAAAGATCTACACTAGAAACAATCACAAAATAGACTCAATCTAGACCTAGTCCCCGGCAACGGCGCCAAAAACTTGTTACGCTAAAAAAGGTGTGTACGCAATAAGCCTTAAATTTATACTCGTTATAATTATCCTACTTCTAGCGCACCCGCAGTGTACGGGACGTATGTAGCAAGATAAGTATTCCAAGGTCGAACACAAAGACTAAGGTGAAATCGAATTAAGTTGTGATTGAATTTAGCAAGATCTAAGTCTAAAGAAAAGGATGCAAATAAAGGAAGAAAATCTCAATTGTTTTGGTTGTTTTTGGGTGATCACTTCAAAGATCAAATGCATGCAAACAATCAATCAAACTATATCGGAAAATTGGCACAAATAAACAAATCGAACAAGATGTTGATCAAGAGAAAGGGAAGACGGATTCTAGGGGTTGGAAATTCCGGTTATGGCATAAATCTCAAGTTATCTATTCATTCTTTGGATTGATTATGATGTGTTGGGATTAAGTGTTCCTAAAACGGGATCAATTACCGGGTAAGTCTCATGATCCAACTAATCCACACCTAAGGTCTCATTACCGGTTAAGTCTCTAAGAACCTAAGGGTAGGAATTTAACACAAACCGGATTGTTTAATTAGGGATCTAACCTATCCTCACCGGGTAAGTCTCGGAAAGGGAAGTCCTAATCAACTATCCTAGCACATTTAATCCAATGGCGGCTTATTAGGCTCACCATTACCTAAGGTTTTGCTATTTTAGATTCTAAGGGCAAGGATTACCGGGTAAGTCTCTCCTAACACTTAGTCGCTACACTAGGACACCCTAGGGTAGGTTAAACTCAGCAAAAACTTAGGGTTTCAACAATTTTATGGACCTAAGGTAAGACCCTTCGAACCAGGAAAAACCACGGTTCGTTCTACAGAAACCACGGCCGTGGTTCTTCAAGAACTAACCGTGATTCCTAACAGTAGCTACGTTCATAAACAAAAATCATCCAAAGGTAAATCTAAGTTCATCCTATCATGGATCTAGCCATAACCATCCTTTCCTTACCCTAGAATCACATCAATCTAGCCTACAACATTCATATTAGGAATCAAAACAAACAAGCATAGATTCATAACCTCCATTGCAAGAAAATGAGAGAAAGAAAATGAACAAGTGAACTTCAAACACAATCTAAATCTGAAGATGAAATTAGAACGACTTACAACCCTTCCAAAGGAAGGTTCAAGAGTTCAAAAACTTCTAGAAATAAATCCGAAAATACAAGAGCTAAGTGTGTCTTCTCCTCTCCTCTTCAATGGCAATGGCTCCTTTCTTCTTCTTCTTCTTGCACTTTCCTTCCTAGAAAAAGTCCTTCTTCTTGGAATATATTTTGTCAAAGAAAAATGGAGAATATGTGAGCTGCTCTCAAACTACCCAAATCCCAGCTGCCTCTAACAACTATCAAGGACCACTTTTATAACCAATTCTTCATGAGCTGGCCATGAGAGTCGTGGCACAGCTGTCACGAGAATCTGGCAAAATCCACGGTCATTTCCACGGCCGTGGTTCTTCAGAGAACCGTGATTCTGTGCAGAAACTTCGCCTTGGATCATTAGGCTGTGGTTTGGTGCATGGCCTGTGTTGGCAAGGTTCCTTGAGTCCTTCTTAGCCCTTGCCTTGCGTTCTAATGAGTTTGGAAACGTGTCCTCTTAATGAGCGTCCCTCAAACGCACCGTTTTAGCTCGAAACTTTCCCGAAATACCTACAAAGCAAGCAAAAGTCCGAGTAGACGTCTATCTCGACAAAATACATCTTTTGAGTACAAAACGTATTGGACTAGTGCTAGATAATGCATGATTGAGCGAGAATTCTACCTAAATGTGCACCTAAAACTATGCCATAAATCGTGTTATCAGATACCCGAGGTGGCATTCCTGGGTTATATAGTTTCCGCCGAGGGTGTCATGGTTGACCCGGCGAAGATAGAGTCCGTTTCTTCATGGCCACCTCCTAGGACGGTCAAGGAGGTGCGCAGTTTCTTGGGCTTAGCGGGATATTACCGCCGTTTTGTTGAGGGTTTCTCCGTGATTGCACGGCCACTTACTTCCTTGCTAAGGAAGTCTACCAGGTTCGTATGGTCTGAGCCTTGTCAGCGCAGTTTTGAAGAGCCGAAGAGGAGGTTGACCTCCGCTCCCGTGTTAGCCCAGCCTGAGGGCGTAGAGGACTTTGTTGTATATAGTGACGCTTCCAAGCTAGGCTTGGGGTGCGTTTTGATGCAGAGGGGTAGGGTTATTGCATACGCTTCTCGGCAGCTGAAGCCGTACGAGGAGAATTATCCCACCCATGATCTTGAGCTAGCGGCAGTGATTCATGCCCTGAAGATCTGGCGACACTATTTGTACGGAGCCACGTGCCAAATCTTCACAGACCACAAGAGTCTAATGTATATATTCACTCAGTGGGAGTTGAATAACCGCCAGAGGAGATGGTTAGAGCTGATTAAGGATTTCGACTTGGAGATTTTTTACCATCCGGGGAAGGCAAACTTAGTCGCCGATGCTTTGAGTTGGATGACTCCTCGAAAGGAGGCTATAGCGCGACTTACGATTCAGCCACAGTTGCAGAGGGATTTGGCGGAGTTAGAGTTGGATATCCGGTTTCCGGATACGGTCGGCCGTTTGTCCGAGTTAGAGGTATTACCTGATCTGTCCGGAGAGATCTGGCAAAAGCAGGAGGGATATCCCGTGTTGATGAGGATTCGGGACAGGATCGCCAGAGGTGAGGCACTGCATTTTATCACAAGGGAAGACGGGCTATTGAGACGCCAGGGACGTATTTGTGTACCGTCAGACCCGGAGTTGAGAGAGCGGATCTTGCATGAGGCACACTCTACACCTTACTCAGTGCACCCAGGCGCGAGTAAGTTGTACCGGGACCTTAGGAGATATTATTGGTGGGGCGGGATCAAGCCCGATGTAGCTAGATATCTGGCCCGATGCACGACCTCCCAACAGGTCAAGATCGAGCACCAGTGACACGCGGGAGAGCTTCATCCACTGCCCGTGCCACATTGGAAGTGGGAGGATATTTCCATGGACTTCGTGACGGGTTTGAGACTGAGTAGGAGTTTTGACGCGATACGGGTAGTGGTGGATCGGTTGACGAATACCGCACGTTTCATCCCTATTCGGAAAATGTGGCCGGTGAGTCGTCTAGCCGAGGAGTTCACTCGTCAGGTTGTGAGGTTACATGGAGTACCGAGGACTATCATCTCGGATCGGGACGGGCGCTTTACCTCGAGATTCTGTCAGCAGGTACACGCCGCCCTAGGATCGAGTCTGCATTTCACCACCACATACCATCCATAGACTGACGACTAGTCAAAGCGGACTATTCAGACCCTAGAGAAGATGTTGCGGGCATGTGTACTAGACTTGAGGCAGGTATGGCCAGACCACCTTCCATTGGTGGAGTTTTCGTATAATAACAGCTGGCACGCGTCGATTGGGATAGCACCTTATGAGGCATTGTATGGGAGGAGATGCCGCACTCCCTTATGTTGGGACGAGCCGGGGAGTTCGAGTATTGTAGCTCCGGATCAAGTACAAGATGACATGGCTAGAGTTTCCTTGATACGAGAGAGGATGTTGACCGCTCAGTGTAGTAGCTCCGGATCGCGTAGACCTCTCGAGTTCAGGGTTGGAGCCCAGTTGTGGCTGAGGGTGTCATTGACCCGGGGTGTCAGACGCTTCGGCATTAAGGGGATGTTAAGCCCACGATATGTCGGTCCATTCGAGATAGTGGAGAGAGTCGGTGAGGTGGCATACCGACTAGCATTGCCACCACGGTTAGAGGGTATACATCCGGTATTCTATGTGTCTCAGTTGAGGGAGTACGTCCATGACCCGAGACACATTATTAGTCACGAGGACCTTGTGGTCGAGCCGGACCATACCTTTTCAGAGCAGCCGATAGCGGTTTTGGAGAGGAGTACGAGACGCCTTCGATAGAAGGAGATACCGATGTTGAGAGTGCAGTGGTCGAGACGAGTAGCAGATGATGCTACTTGGGAGACGGAGGATAGTATCCGGAGGAACTATCCCGAGTTTTACGCAGGCTTAGAGTCACCGTTAGGGCAGTCGGGTTAGTCCCCAGCATTTTCCTCGATTGTGCCTTTATGCTATGTGTTGTGATGTGCCCTGTGTATGCTATATGTGTGTATGTGTGATTACCTTTCGGGGTATCGATGTGATTATGAGTTTCGACTTCGGAGTTCTGCCTTCTGTGAGGTGTACGTCTCTCAAGTTTCGGGACGAAACTTGTTTTTTAGGAGGGTTAGTTATAAATCCGGAAATTTTATTTTCGGAAGTCGAAGTGTTTCCGATCTTTTCCGCGTCGGCGGCTTATTTCCTGCAGGCACGTTTGCTGAGTACGAGTTTTTACCGCGGGAGAGGGTTTTTCTTTTTCCTTTCCGTCCTTGGGAAGAGGAGTGAGGGGACAAGGAGGCTGACCCTTGGGATATCCCACCTCCTTTGTCAGCCCTTTTACTTTCTCCTCTCTATTCCCATTTCTCTTTTACGCTCTCTTTCCCTATACTGTTTCTCTCTTCTCCTTCCTTAGGTGGTATAGGCTGTTGTGAGCTTCCCTTACTTATTGAGAGTATCATGTGTACTTTGGACCCTAGGATGCTTTTCTAGTTTGAGAGTTGTGGGATCTTGCTTAGATCTTTAGAATGAAGTCTATAACTTCATGAGTGTGGACTTGTGTTGATGAGTACTTTCGTGTATGAGCAGGTTGTGTGCTTCCTCATTAAGGAAGCTAGAGTGTTGTGAGTTGAGAGACGAGCTAAGTCTCTGGACTTACTTAGCCATATTCATCGTATTAGATTCATGTGTGCTTAGTGGTGTGTGTTTATCGTTTTGTTATAACTTATAAACTTGTAATAGGACCACCGACCTTTATGATATTTGGCCCAAGTGTATGATAACGGGCGGTGACATCACTGCCTAGCTCTTGCGAGAACTAGGAGGTTCTTGTAACGCCCCAATTGTAGGCGCGTTTGCGTTTTTATTCTTGCGGCCTTTATCTACATTTAATGGCTTATATATATATATATATATATATATATATATATATATATATATATATATATATATATATATATATATATATATATATATATATATTTTATTATTGATTAAAAGTATTTTACGACGCGAAATATCTTTCCGGAGAATATTATTATTTTGGATACGTTCGAGTATACCCGCGTTATTATTCTCAGAAAAGTCGAGAAAATTTTCCGATTTGAAAATCCCGATCCGAGTTTTTCCGCTCGAGTTATTTTATTTTAGTTTATCTTTTTTTTTTTAAGTTTCTTGTGGTTTGGCTTTTGATTTTGTGTGATTGCCGCCCATCTAGCGTTGCTACTCTTCCTAGCCTCTGCAGTAGTAGGCTACCCAGACCCATCAACTCTCACAACTCTCCTTACACTCAACCTTCTCCTATCTCTCTCATGCAACCCATTTCTCTGCAACAACAACCAGAAGATCCGAGCTCTTCTTCCCTCACCTTCCTTGGATAGCGACGCTGCCGGAACCCTGAAGGAGGAGCCCTCGTCGATGCAACTCACCCACCTCTACAACCTTTTCCAAATCTTCCCTGTCGAACCGGCAATGCCCTTCAATCCTTGCCTAGCCGCCGCCTTCGTCTCCCTCAACATGTTGGGATGACCGGGAGAGCGAAGAACTCCCCCAACATGTTGGGATGACCGGGAGAGCGAAGAAGATAAGATCGATTTGTTATAAGACGTGGTTATGCCCTACAAATAAAAAGCTTATGGCAACACATAAGTATGAGTTCTTAAAAGGTTATTACGACCAGACCTTCAAGGTGAAAAATGATGGAACATGACGGAATCAAGAAAAGGACCCTTGAAAGAGAACATACACGGTCCTGGATGAAGATGGAACAATACACGAGTCTTAAAGACGTCACCTCAATAGATCGAGGAAGATCAATTGTGTCATGACCACTTGTAAAGTTTTAAGAGAAGGTTGTGTAGGTCCTACGTTATGGGACGAAAGAGGAAAAGACGAAAACCGAGATATCATGGATTCTAATACGTCAGAATGTGGATTTTTCCACTAGGTCGAGCTTGATTCAATCCCGATATCTAAGGTGCCATATGGAATGACACTTGTGCATAGACATGTGTTGTGGAAACAAGTGAAGGAGCAATTGGAAGAACTTATTGATAAGATTTCACTAGAAATTTGTGAAATGATATGGGGAACTCCCAATGTAATCTTGAGCTCTTGATTAGAATCTCATGTTTTATTATATCTTGAGCTTTTGATTGAAGTTATTATGAGAACACCGGAATTGTTGTGATAAACACAGACAATTCTCTCCATTTGAACATCGATTACCGTGAGTCGAACAAGATAATGGTGAGAGACAAATATTTCTTACAACGAATGGATGATCTACTCGATCGGTCGCAAGGGTCGGTAGTCTTTTCTAAGAATAATTTAAGGTCTAGATCCCACCAATTGAGAATTCGAGATAAGATATTTTGAGAATTCGAGATAGGATATTGCAAATACGGCATTCCAGACAACCATGGTCACTACGAGTTTTAGTGATTTCATATGGGCTTACTAATGCCCAGATAAGATATTTTGATCTACCTTGAAAGAAGAGAGAAGTTGTATGACAAATTGTATCAGAATGACAACCCTCGAAGGACGTGGAAGAAGTTACAAGTTTTCTTGGATATGCTAGTCATTACCGAATTTGTGAAGAGATTCTCCAAGTAACACCATTATGGTAACCTACTCCGGATGACAACGAAGTATTGAATGGGACGAAGGATCGACAATGGAGTTGTTTAGAGTTAAGAGGAGATTCATTGGTGCAACTGTGTTGAAGTTTCCTCGAGGTATGATAGGTTGAAGTGTACAAGTGATTCTCCAAGACAAGGTATTGATTGAGTATTGAGGAACGATGTAAAAATAATAGCATACATGTCGCGCTAGTAGGAACGGTGTGAAGTAAACTACTTCCTTCATTACACAGAACTTGCAACAAGAATTGAAGAAAACATAACATTAAAGTTTGGTTTGACAAGAACCAAAGCCAACAGTGTAAATTGGAAGTTCAACCTTCTTTGATAGAGAAACCAAAGAGAAACATAATAGAAATATTGCATTGAGAAGGACCCGAGAAAGAAGTTGAGTTTCCGATATACCGGACCTTCTTGAGATCTTAGCGCGAGTTGGGAAGATGTTACCGCTTGTGTGGCCGCCAAGAGTAGAGGGTGTTCATCCGGTGTTTCATGTGTATCAGTCGATAGAGTACATACATGACTCGAGACCTATTATCAATCATGATGATCGAGTGGCAGTCGAGGAACCAATGAGGCTGACTGGAATACGAGGGATAGTATCTTGGGTTGAGTTTTACACTGAGCTAGTTGCAGTGATAGAATCAACGGGTTAGACCTAGTTCTTTCCTTGGTTGAGTTATGTGCACGTGTGATGTTATGTGTAATTGTGTTATATGATCTTGATATATCTTGTGGTTGTAGTTTGAGTAGTTTGTGTATGTAGATTAGAAGGTTTCAACCTTCTTAGAGTGAGAGTTCATATCTCGGTCTCAGGGACCGTAAGTTTGTCGCATAGCAAGTTTCGGGACGAAACTTGTTTTAGGGGGATCTAATGTAACGCCCCAATTGTAGGCGCGTTTGCGTTTTTATTCTTGCGGCCTTTATCTACATTTAATGGCTTATATATATATTTTTTTTTATTATTGATTAAAAGTATTTTACGACGCGAAATATCTTTCCGGAGAATATTATTATTTTGGATACGTTCGAGTATACCCGCGTTATTATTCTCAGAAAAGTCGAGAAAATTTTCCGACTTGAAAATCCCGATCCGAGTTTTTCCGCTCGAGTTATTTTATTTTAGTTTATCTTTTTTTTTTAAGTTTCTTGTGGTTTGGCTTTTGATTTTGTGTGATTGCCGCCCATCTAGCCTTGCTACTCTTCCTAGCCTCTGCAGTAGTAGGCTACCCAGACCCATCAACTCTCACAACTCTCCTTACACTCAACCTTCTCCTATCTCTCTCACGCAACCCATTTCTCTGCAACAACAACCAGAAGATCCGAGCTCTTCTTCCCTCACCTTCCTTGGATAGCGACGCTGCCGGAACCCTGAAGGAGGAGCCCTCGTCGATGCAACTCACCCACCTCTACAACCTTTTCCAAATCTTCCCTGTCGAACCGGCAACGCCCTTCAATCCTTGCCTAGCCGCCGCCTTCGTCTCCCTCGTTCTTCCCCTCTGGATCGCCATTGCTGGAGAGAAAGAAGAATGGACCTCATCACTCGACACCGCCATCGCCACCCCGGACCGGTAGCTTGCAAAGTCTCTCCCTGCTTCCCCTGTGCAAGCAACTCCCTCCCTAATTTTATTTTTCTTCTCACCTCTGTGCAACCGCCGGTGAGGCTGCACCACCAGGGATCCGTCAGGAGGAAGGAATTGCTCCCTCACCTTCCGCATCGGGCCACCGGAGGCACCAATGCAGCACTCCCGCCACCTCCTCCTTCCCCTTTTCGTCTGTGTTACCTACGCGACCCCTTTTGCTCAAATGAGCCCCGCCGAGTTGAGAGATTCGCCACCCCCATGTTGTGCCACCAGGGACACGCTAGCGTGACTATGGAGACCACTTGAGCCGTCTCCGGGCAGCGTTGGACGAGCCCAACCTCTGTCAAACCGCCCCCGCCAAGAGGTCCCCTGCGTCCTCTCCTTGCCGTCGTCTTCCCCTGTAAAGACTCAAAGAAACCCTATTTCATTATTTAAATCGGCCACCCCCAATTTATGTGTAATTACAATTTGTAACCAGTGTTTTGTATTTGCAGATTTGGCCCTAATTTCTGAAAGTTGCAAATATGCCCTCTGCTGAAATAATTACAAAAAAAAAGGACCAATGTTTTAATATGGAAAATAACTCAAGCTTTATGATATTGTCATATTTGCCCATAAATGTTTTTATGAGTTTTAAACTTGGATTTGACATACGAGTTTGAACTTATATTTATATATATTACGTTTTGTGTATTGTTGGTTTATTTATGGAATTTGGCCCAAATATTTAATTCCGTATTATAACCCATATTTTTTGGAATGATATTTATTTTCCCCGGAAAATGCGTTAGCGGTTTTTAAACTCGGATTTGAATTACGGGGGTTATCCTTATAGTTTATATATACTATGTAGTATGTCCAAATTTAGTGTTATGCTAAATTTGTATAGCTTTGGTGTTAGGTCCGGAAGCGCCCCGATAAAGGCCAACGATTCCAAACTCGACATCCGTAGATCGGCTTTCTCCTTTTGACGTCGTGTGAGTATTCTCTTCCTCGACCTAGTTATGTTTAGTATTAGTATCATGCTAGGATGGACCTATCATAACTTAGAGTAAATGCCAATTAGTGGCTTTGGACCTTAGGCGAGTTGGCCGAGCGTGTTGGACCTTCTAGGCTAGATGGTCTTTCTTAGGTTGTGGTTTATGATCTTGTGAGGTATATGTTGTTATGAGTTCTAGCATGTGTTTGAGATAGTGGTTTTTGGTAGATCTCATCATGCGTTGAGTGAGAGGTGAGTGTAGGAATTCTAGGCTGCGGTCCTAGAATTGAGAGTCAAATGGTCTTGCGTAGATCATTTGTATAGAAGTCTAAGACTTCTATTGTGAGTGGGTTGTTGGTGATATAATTATCTTCTTGTGAGCAGGTTATGGGCTTCCTCCCTAAGGAAGCGAGAGTGTTGTGAGTTGAGTGTGGTGACGAGGTAAGTCTCCGGACTTACTTAGCTCGTATTCCTTGTATTAGCATTGATGTGTGTTTGGTGGTGTGTGTTTATTCTTTATTGTTTATAACAACTAAACCGGAAATAGGACCACCGACCTTTATATTATTTTGGCCCAAGTGTATGACAACGGGCGGTGACATCATCTGCCTAGCTCTTGCGAGAGTCTAGGAGGTTCTTGGCGACTAGCCCGTGCTGGTTAGACGGTCGGAGGCATCCGTACCGTTCCACGCCGGTAAGTAGGGACCGAGGCGGGACCACGGTGGTCTCGTGTCACAAACCTAAGTTGAATTAGAACGGGATACGACCTAATAATAACAAAGATAATAAACCGGATTGATGTGCTTTTATGTACGTTGTATGTTTGTGATGAGATTACTTGTGTTTGTGCCTTTCACCTTGATTCTAATGCTTCGAATATTAGCTAACGATTTTATACCGATTGTTGTAGATTGCCTTGCAGGTTAGGAATGCGGCCGAGAGATCTGGAAGAGTGGGCAGCCGGGGTTCCGTACATTTTAGGAGTGGGTTTTGGTTGGAGTCGGGTTGTGTTTTATTCTTCGTTTATTATGTTAGTATGCCGCGTGTATGGCGTTTGGTCTTTGGCGTTGTTTATCGGCTGAAGTCTTTTGTTTTTTCCTTCGGGTTTCTTATCATTTGCATTAAAAGGAATTTCGGTTTTGCCTTTATTTGTGCCATGTTGAAAGATCCGGTGAAATTGTTGTCAGGCTAAGGGCCGGGACCCATTGTGAGGTCCCAACCTGTAGCGCCCCGAGTCCCGCGGATTTGGGGTGTTACAAAAGTGGTATCAGAGCCCTAGGTTGACAACAATGGCACTCGCAATCTTCTAAAGGCCGAATAAGGAATAAACTGAACCCCACGGGTTCTGAGTTTTTGTTTTCAAAATCACATGCATGAGTCGGGGTAGAATGTACGGACCACCACTCCTTCCGCGGATCTCGGCAGCTTAGTTTATTGGATTTTGATATGTATATATATGTATATATAGATATTGATATGTGGATTGTAGTTGCATGATGGACATGATTTATGTGCATAGTTGTATATGTGAACAATTATATGTTTTGGACCTTGTATTGTTGTAATGGAAATGCCGAATGCGTGATATTAGTAGTAATATGAACATAGGACTTATATAGTTATGTATACGTATTCCTATTATATATAGTAGCAAATAAAGTTACGGTACCTTTTAGCTAAGATCAAAGTATGATATTGTTCGCCCCTAGAGGTGTTAGCAAATAAGCTTTAAATTTATAAAACTAGAATCAAGCAAGCGAACCCGCAGTGTACGGATCGACGTAGATTAGCAAGAATTCCAGAGTATCGAACACAGGGATTTGGGTGGAACGAACTCGATCGCAGATTATCAAGCAAATGAATATGGGAGTTTGCAAATTATCGGGAAAACAACAATCCTAAAGATCCAAGTATCCAGCTGTGGCAATTGATTCAAGATATACTAATGATATAAAGACAGAGTCGAGATATGCAAGGGTATACTAATGTAAGGTAATCGTACGGTTGAGATTCCAAAAACCTTATGTAATTCACCTAAAAGACACTCCCTATACAGGTTGTTGAGGCTCAATATAGAAAGATTCTAAAGGCAAGGATTAGTATCAAATACCCAAACTTATAATCTAAAGATCAAGACTAACTTATCCGATTGAGGTTGTTGAGGCTCACAATCGAGGTAGAGGTTGTTGAGGCTTCACTACCACCTAGAAAAGACAAGTCTAAACTAAGTTAAAGCAAATCTTTAACTTTGGATTAAAGTAAAAGCAGGCTCGTAGACTTAAGGAAAATCACGGTTAGTTCTTGAGATTCCACGGTCGTGGAACTCAAGAACAGCCCGTGATTTAGGGTTGTCGGCGATAATTCTCTAACTCTCAGGGTCTAATCTGTTTACGATTGATCTATCATCATCTAAGCCACAACTATCAACCCTTCACCTTAGAATTGTTAAGGGTTTTTAGCCAATAACTGTCATATTGATATTGATTCAAGAATTAAGAGATAAAAGATGAAAACTTTCAAGAACTATCAATAATCTTCAAGTGAATCTCAGAATCACAATCAAGAACAAGTGTTATCTAAAGATTCAAAACGGACCAAGCAATCACAATCTTTAGGAAAGAAGAGAAACGGGATGTCAATCCGATTCTGAATCAAACCTAAACAAGAAGAGAGATCTTCTTGCAAAATCCTCCAAGAACTTCGATCAACTTCGATCTTCCACAAACACGAAGATCACCAACAGCAACTCTTCAATATGAACTTTGATCTTCAATGAGATCTCCAAATTACCTCCAAGATGAGGGTTTTTGCGTTTTGCCGCTAAGCGAGGGTTGAAAGGTCGTAAGCGAGGTGACGGAATCTTGCCTCATCCGTCTATTTTATAATGCAGGGCAAAATGTCGGCCCGGCCCAATCTTCAAAAGATCGTGGCTTCGAAACATGGCGAAAAGATTCGCCAAAATCACGGTCGTGGAATCTTTTCACGACCGTAATTTAGGGCGTGGAAACTACTACGGTTAGTTCCACGGCCGTAATATCCCCTGGAATGAACATCGAATTCTGACTTGGTTTCCACGGCCGTAATTTAGGGTAAGAGCGTGGTTTTTGGCCTTCATTCGTGCATTCCTCAATCTAAGACTCCAAATTGCTTCCAAAAGGTGTCCTCGATCTATGGACATATCAACTCAACTCTCCTTTGCTCGATTCCGTTCGGAAATAGCTCCAAATCACCTATAATCAACATAGAACTCGTGTAGACATCCATATCGACAATATAGGCAATACTAGCTCACATATGCATAAAGCTCAATCAAAGACTATCAATATGAATCAAATACGATTAGAAAACGTGCCTAAAATATCACAATATTTCATGCTAACAAATAACCCCATACTTAGTACTTGCTTGTCCCTAAGCAAAGTCTTTCAAAAAGTTTTAAACAAGAGTTAGGATGAAATATGTGTACCTTCTTTTGGATGAAAGTGACTTCTAAAGAATAGATCATTCTCAAACCTTGCTTCAATCGTTTTTCAAACTTTCACACACTTGATTAGAGAGTAAAAGGCAAAGAAAACTCATGAATCAATTTAACTTCCAAACAAGCATTATAACCTTCAAATATTATCAAAATCAATCATAAGAACTTCAATTTAGATCACCAAGCCATATAACATTCTTTTGATCTTAAGGACTTTCAAAGAAAAGGTCTAGAGTATGGAAGGGAAGGGAAAACTTTAAGGGAGAGTGGTGCATAAATCCGGGAAAGTGGACAACTACCTTCTTCTTCTTTTGCGGTTTCCGCAACACTTCACTTAGAGCTTTGCTCTCTTCTTTTTCGACTTTACTTTTGGAGTTATGGATAGAGGTGCACAAAAACCGAAGCCTAGGAGATTGGCGTTTCTCAAAATTGCAAGAGATGCCTCAAACCCTTAGCGCACATACCATAATCCGCTAGGAATATCGCTCAATACGACTTTGGCAAGACACAAACACCCGGCTATGTGAATGGTGCCGAGTTACTCATCGTCATGATTGACTTCCCCAAACCTATAATTTCTTTCTATTCGATTGATTGCAAATAATTGCTCTCATGGCCCTCCCACATCAAACATGCCTTTTTCTCATTCACTTCTCCAAATTCCCGGATAGGTAAGGGAGGCTAATATTTCAATGAGGAGCTAGATGATCAAAGAAAGAAGAAAGAAAGTATCGAATTGCCTTAATCATTTCAACAAGAAGTATAGGAACTTATAATGTGATTTCAACTTCAATCTCTCAACATGATTTAGGTAACGTTTTCACATTATAAAGCTTGCAAAAGAGGTAAAATTCATTCATTCAAATTCATTTTAATTTACAATCCTTTTAAGCATGCAATTGTCATCAAACTCAATTCACAAGTAGTGATTATCATGGAAATCATCTCAATTCATTAGAAGCACAAAATTTTCAAAATTTTTCAATTTTTATGGGTTTTTCAAGTCACTTTTCATGCAATGCAAGAATGAAACATGTAACATATAATGAACATGCAATGATAGTCTCGTAATGGAAGCAACATATAGAGTAGAGTTATTACAAACATTTAGTACATCCCACCCCATACTTAAAACTCACATTGTCCCCAATGTGAAGAAAAAAAAACATATGGAAAATGATACTCACAAGGTAAGATGGCGAATCAGGCAAGGCGAATCATCAATCGGGCGGTGGTGGAAATCTTTAGAAGCTCAATAGGGAATTCTGAATATTCCAATCATTGTCAAAGAAAGAAGAAAGGGAACGTCTTTCCGCCGAAAATTTTTTCGAAAAAAAAAAAAAAATTTTTTTTTTTTTTTTTTTTTTTTTTTTTTTCTCGGGTCGGAAATTTCCACGGTCGTGGTTTTCAAAACCACGGCCGTGGAACCTTCTGTTGCTCTCGACAAGAGTCCAAGTTCCGTCAATCTTTTCGACTTTTCTCATCTTCTCTTGCTTATTCCTTATTCCTGACATCCAAAAACACAAACATACCGGAAGGTATCGAAGAAAAACAAGCAAAAACAACTACTCTAATCTAAGAAAGAAAAGGGAAAAGGATTCATTACCTTGGGTTGCCTCCCAAGAAGTGCTTGGTTTAACGTCGCTAGCTGGACCTATGTCCATAGATGACTCAATGCACCTTGAACATCTTGGATTGCTCTTCAAATCCATTATAGAGCTCTTCCAAGAAATCTCCGGTTCCTAATTTCACCGGCAAGTGGTAAGATATCCCACGTACAAGCTTGTACGGTTTGATTCTCACCGGAATCCTCCTAGCTTTCTTATGCTTTAATGGGACATAATTCAGCCTTGCATCCCATCCTTTCCTAGATCGAGAAATTAGTTTCTCGAGAATCCTCTTAGCTTCCCCATCTCCAGATTGTGGATGATGTATGGTGTTTGTCATGTGAATGACCCCATACTTGAATAAGAAATACTTATTGGCATAAGCGTTGAAGTGCTTGCCAAAATTACTCCTTGTAGTCCAAGGAGCATCTTCTTCCAGCAATTTCAATAGAGGTTTCATCTTCACCTTAGGAGGTTCTTTTGGAAGAGACCTCCAACTCTCCGGTGCATTCCTGAAAAAATCAGAAATTTTAATAGGAATTTCAAAGGAAGTAAGAGAATGTACCTTGTAAATTTCTTCAAGGCTTGGGACAAGGTTCATGTTGGGATGATGATCCAGACATGAAATATCTCCCAACTCAGGTGGATCCTCTTCAACCTTGGCCATAGTTTCAGTAATTTGGCCAAGGTTCACCACTTCTTCCTCTTCTTCAAGCACAACCGACTCTTCTTCAATCTCGACCACAATATTAGCAATTGGGTCTAGGTGTTCCACTTCTTCCTCTTCTTCAATGGGAACTTCAAGAGGTTCTAGAGGAACTTCGGGTTTGATAGGAGGAATTCTCGAGACTTGGAGTTCTTCCTTAAAGGCTTTCAATTTTTCTTTGATCATATCAAGTTCCTTCTTCAATTCTTCAAGTTTCGAGTCTTCCGCATCTTTGGGACGTTTCTTCTTAACCTTCTTTGGGTAGTGCAGCTTTTCCCATTTTGCAAATTCATATTCAATGGTTTGTTCACGTTCTCTTTCGCTGTCAAACCAATAGAATGCGTATTTCTCTACCAAATATTCGTAATAATTTGCTCTAGCTGTATGCTTCGCTACCCATATTGGATCGTATGGAGCCATACTTAGCTAGTAGAGCCTCAAAAACTCATACCAAGAGATTAAAAGAAAAACAAAAGCTCCCAAAACTTGTTCTTTGGCGAAACTATGTTCTGTTGCCGGAACAAGAACTTCGTATGTACCTAAGAACACAAACCTGCAAGAACACTCAAAAGAGATATCAAATAACAAGAGCAAAGCTCCCAAGCTTGACAACCGATAACCGAATTCGGCCTAAACCAAATCCCCGGCAACGGCGCCAAAAACTTGTTCTTTGGCGAAACTCTGTTCCGTTGCCGGAACAAGAACTTCGTATGTACCTAAGAACACAAACCTGCAAGAATACTCAAGAAAAGGATATCAAATAACAAGAGCAAGCTCCCAACCTTGACAACCGGCAACCGAATTCGGCCTAGACCAAATCCCCGGCAACGGCGCCAAAAACTTGTTCGCCCCTAGAGGTGTGTGCAAATAAGCTTTAAATTTATAAAACTAGAATCAAGCAAGCGAACCCGCAGTGTACGGATCGACGTAGATTAGCAAGAATTCCAGAGTATCGAACACAGGGATTTGGGTGGAACGAACTCGATCGCAGATTATCAAGCAAATGAATATGGGAGTTTGCAAATTATCGGGAAAACAACAATCCTAAAGATCCAAGTATCCAGCTGTGGCAATTGATTCAAGATATACTAATGATATAAAGACAGAGTCGAGATATGCAAGGGTATACTAATGTAAGGTAATCGTACGGTTGAGATTCCAAAAACCTTATGTAATTCACCTAAAAGACACTCCCTATACAGGTTGTTGAGGCTCAATATAGAAAGATTCTAAAGGCAAGGATTAGTATCAAATACCCAAACTTATAATCTAAAGATCAAGACTAACTTATCCGATTGAGGTTGTTGAGGCTCACAATCGAGGTAGAGGTTGTTGAGGCTTCACTACCACCTAGAAAAGACAAGTCTAAACTAAGTTAAAGCAAATCTTTAACTTTGGATTAAAGTAAAAGCAGGCTCGTAGACTTAAGGAAAATCACGGTTAGTTCTTGAGATTCCACGGTCGTGGAACTCAAGAACAGCCCGTGATTTAGGGTTGTCGGCGATAATTCTCTAACTCTCAGGGTCTAATCTGTTTACGATTGATCTATCATCATCTAAGCCACAACTATCAACCCTTCACCTTAGAATTGTTAAGGGTTTTTAGCCAATAACTGTCATATTGATATTGATTCAAGAATTAAGAGATAAAAGATGAAAACTTTCAAGAACTATCAATAATCTTCAAGTGAATCTCAGAATCACAATCAAGAACAAGTGTTATCTAAAGATTCAAAACGGACCAAGCAATCACAATCTTTAGGAAAGAAGAGAAACGGGATGTCAATCCGATTCTGAATCAAACCTAAACAAGAAGAGAGATCTTCTTGCAAAATCCTCCAAGAACTTCGATCAACTTCGATCTTCCACAAACACGAAGATCACCAACAACAACTCTTCAATATGAACTTTGATCTTCAATGAGATCTCCAAATTACCTCCAAGATGAGGGTTTTTGCGTTTTGCCGCTAAGCGAGGGTTGAAAGGTCGTAAGCGAGGTGACGGAATCTTGCCTCATCCGTCTATTTTATAATGCAGGGCAAAATGTCGGCCCGGCCCAATCTTCAAAAGATCGTGGCTTCGAAACATGGCGAAAAGATTCGCCAAAATCACGGTCGTGGAATCTTTTCACGACCGTAATTTAGGGCGTGGAAACTACTACGGTTAGTTCCACGGCCGTAATATCCCCTGGAATGAACATCGAATTCTGACTTGGTTTCCACGGCCGTAATTTAGGGTAAGAGCGTGGTTTTTGGCCTTCATTCGTGCATTCCTCAATCTAAGACTCCAAATTGCTTCCAAAAGGTGTCCTCGATCTATGGACATATCAACTCAACTCTCCTTTGCTCGATTCCGTTCGGAAATAGCTCCAAATCACCTATAATCAACATAGAACTCGTGTAGACATCCATATCGACAATATAGGCAATACTAGCTCACATATGCATAAAGCTCAATCAAAGACTATCAATATGAATCAAATACGATTAGAAAACGTGCCTAAAATATCACAATATTTCATGCTAACAGATATCATTACCTTGAAGACGATGATGTGACTTGGGATAACGTTTATACGAAGATGAGTATGCTCAAGTACTGAGTTGAGTATCACGTTCTGACAAACACCTTGGTGTTTCTCGGATTACTTTAAGAGAACGTCGAAGAGGAGGAGTAGAGATGATGTAAATGAAGGACAAACAAGTAAAAGAAAAACTTGAGACAACTTAAGAGGAATCATGATGGAAGCAATACAAGAGATGAGAGCAACATTAAAGTGTAGAAGCGGTCCTAAAGAGGCCATGATCGAACGACGACGAGACCAAGGGAGAACGAACTTAAGTTTTTCAAGAAGACGCGTGGACAACTAAAGATGCTAATCGAGGAGGAGATTGGTACATTCTAGCAAGGTTAAAGGAGGTATTCCATTAAGATGTGGAGTTTTCTTTTGGCGCTCCTAAGCACTAGAGTCAAGACGAGAAGAGTGATCGAACCATTTGCTAAAGATTTAAGATACTGCAAGTTAAGCTTAAGAGGTACCAACCAAAAATGTCAAACGTTATGTGAGTTACGAGAAGAAGGCGTGGTGGAGTTTCACATGGTAGAATTTCCCTAGAAGAGTTGACCGGTTTTCTGTTGTGACGATAAGGCTAAGTGATGCCAAGAAGAAAGAAGTGTGAGTATATGTTGATCCCGAGAGGATGAGAGACGCACCAAGAAGCTTATATTGATGGAGAGACTTGAGATATCAATCAAGAGAAACATGAACGGCCGATATATGAGGCTAGAATTTTGGTGAAGGTGTACTTGAAGGACAACATGGAATAATGGTTAAGCCTATGAAAGGGGGTTATAAGAAACAACAAGGCCAAGAAGATATGGTTACCTTATAAGAAAAGGAAGCATGGAATGAAGAAGGAACTAACAGAGTTTAAGTAGAGTACCTCAAGGAGGGTAGCTTTCATGAGAATGGTGACATGGAAGTATAGAAGAATGGTAAGTCATTGACATTGGAAAAGGTAACTTATAAGCTAATTGGTGACAACCAAGAATGCGCATGTGCGGGTGGTCTATGAACGGGGGTGGGAGGGAAGAGTAAACAAGATTATGGGATCATGAAGAGGGGTAACAAGGACGTGGAATATTCGTGGTGGTTGAATGTCGGCAATAAAGATGTATATCAAGGAAAGTGAGGCTTTTATGGTTGTTGTACGAAGAAGGGGCATACATAAAGATAATGCATGGTATGTTGGTACTAATGATAAGGATGATATGTCTTCGCGAGCAAAAGCTGAGTCAAAGTTTTCTTGACTCCTACGGATAAGCGTGCCATGGTAGTGATGGAGTGAGACGGGGAACCTGGATTAGAGTAACACCGCAAGCTTGGAGCTTATGACGTTAGCACTTGAGAAGTAATGAGTTGGATATTTCAGTGTTGTTGGATGGGGAATTTGTTCTAGCGTTTTTCACAGGGCATACTAGTACGGTTGTGGAGTTGTTTATGGGATACCGAGAGATGTATAAGGTGACCAACCAGAGTAAGAGAAGACCGAAGTCTTGAAGTAGGATATTGACATGAGATGTACGAGAAGTATATGAAAGATTGAGGTTAGAACCTCTATGGTCGGATTGCCGTTACGTAAGGAAATGAAGTAGTTCTACAACTCGAAGAAATGATGCAAGCTTAGGTGGAATACGAAGAACTCCCCCAACATGTTGGGATGACCGGGAGAGCGAAGAAGATAAGATCGATTTGTTATAAGACGTGGTTATGCCCTACAAATAAAAAGCTTATGGCAACACATAAGTATGAGTTCTTAAAAGGTTATTACGAGCAGACCTTCAAGGTGAAAAATGATGGAACATGACGGAATCAAGAAAAGGACCCTTGAAAGAGAACATACACGGTCCTGGATGAAGATGGAACAATACACGAGTCTTAAAGACGTCACCTCAATAGATCGAGGAAGATCAATTGTGTCATGACCACTTGTAAAGTTTTAAGAGAAGGTTGTGTAGGTCCTACGTTATGGGACGAAAGAGGAAAAGACGAAAACCGAGATATCATGGATTCTAATACGTCAGAATGTGGATTTTTCCACTAGGTCGAGCTTGATTCAATCCCGATATCTAAGGTGCCGTATGGAATGACACTTGTGCATAGACATGTGTTGTGGAAACAAGTGAAGGAGCAATTGGAAGAACTTATTGATAAGATTTCACTAGAAATTTGTGAAATAATATGGGGAACTCCCAATGTAATCTTGAGCTCTTGATTAGAATCTCATGTTTTATTATATCTTGAGCTTTTGATTGAAGTTATTATGAGAACACCGGAATTGTTGTGATAAACACAGACAATTCTCTCCATTTGAACATCGATTACCGTGAGTCGAACAAGATAATGGTGAGAGACAAATATTTCTTACAACGAATGGATGATCTACTCGATCGGTCGCAAGGGTCGGTAGTCTTTTCTAAGAATAATTTAAGGTCTAGATCCCACCAATTGAGAATTCGAGACTCGGATATTACAAATACGGCATTCCAGACAACCATGGTCACTACGAGTTTTAGTGATTTCATATGGGCTTACTAATGCCCAGATAAGATATTTTGATCTACCTTGAAAGAAGAGAGAAGTTGTATGACAAATTGTCTCAGAATGACAACCCTCGAAGGACGTGGAAGAAGTTACAAGTTTTCTTGGATATGCTAGTCATTACCGAATTTGTGAAGAGATTCTCCAAGTAACACCATTATGGTAACCTACTCCGGATGACAACGAAGTATTGAATGGGACGAAGGATCGACAATGGAGTTGTTTAGAGTTAAGAGGAGATTCATTGGTGCAACTGTGTTGAAGTTTCCTCGAGGTATGATAGGTTGAAGTGTACAAGTGATTCTCCAAGACAAGGTATTGATTGAGTATTGAGGAACGATGTAAAAATAATAGCATACATGTCGCGCTAGTAGGAACGGTGTGAAGTAAACTACTTCCTTCATTACACAGAACTTGCAACAAGAATTGAAGAAAACATAACATTAAAGTTTGGTTTGACAAGAACCAAAGCCAACAGTGTAAATTGGAAGTTCAACCTTCTTTGATAGAGAAACCAAAGAGAAACATAATAGAAATATTGCATTGAGAAGGACCCGAGAAAGAAGTTGAGTTTCCGATATACCGGACCTTCTTGAGATCTTAGCGCGAGTTGGGAAGATGTTACCGCTTGTGTGGCCGCCAAGAGTAGAGGGTGTTCATCCGGTGTTTCATGTGTATCAGTCGATAGAGTACATACATGACTCGAGACCTATTATCAATCATGATGATCGAGTGGCAGTCGAGGAACCAATGAGGCTGACTGGAATACGAGGGATAGTATCTTGGGTTGAGTTTTACACTGAGCTAGTTGCAGTGATAGAATCAACGGGTTAGACCTAGTTCTTTCCTTGGTTGAGTTATGTGCACGTGTGATGTTATGTGTAATTGTGTTATATGATCTTGATATATCTTGTGGTTGTAGTTTGAGTAGTTTGTGTATGTAGATTAGAAGGTTTCAACCTTCTTAGAGTGAGAGTTCATACCTCGGTCTCAGGGACCGTAAGTTTGTCGCATAGCAAGTTTCGGGACGAAACTTGTTTTAGGGGGATCTAATGTAACGCCCCAATTGTAGGCGCGTTTGCGTTTTTATTCTTGCGGCCTTTATCTACATTTAATGGCTTATATATATATATATTTTTTTTATTATTGATTAAAAGTATTTTACGACGCGAAATATCTTTCCGGAGAATATTATTATTTTGGATACGTTCGAGTATACCCGCGTTATTATTCTCAGAAAAGTCGAGAAAATTTTCCGATTTGAAAATCCCGATCCGAGTTTTTCCGCTCGAGTTATTTTATTTTAGTTTATCTTTTTTTTTTTAAGTTTCTTGTGGTTTGGCTTTTGATTTTGTGTGATTGCCGCCCATCTAGCCTTGCTACTCTTCCTAGCCTCTGCAGTAGTAGGCTACCCAGACCCATCAACTCTCACAACTCTCCTTACACTCAACCTTCTCCTATCTCTCTCACGCAACCCATTTCTCTGCAACAACAACCAGAAGATCCGAGCTCTTCTTCCCTCACCTTCCTTGGATAGCGACGCTGCCGGAACCCTGAAGGAGGAGCCCTCGTCGATGCAACTCACCCACCTCTACAACCTTTTCCAAATCTTCCCTGTCGAACCGGCAACGCCCTTCAATCCTTGCCTAGCCACCGCCTTCGTCTCCCTCGTTCTTCCCCTCTGGATCGCCATTGCTGGAGAGAAAGAAGAATGGACCTCATCACTCGACACCGCCATCGCCACCCCGGACCGGTAGCTTGCAAAGTCTCTCCCTGCTTCCCCTGTGCAAGCAACTCCCTCCCTAATTTTATTTTTCTTCTCACCTCTGTGCAACCGCCGGTGAGGCTGCACCACCAGGGATCCGTCAGGAGGAAGGAATTGCTCCCTCACCTTCCGCATCGGGCCACCGGAGGCACCAATGCAGCACTCCCGCCACCTCCTCCTTCCCCTTTTCGTCTGTGTTACCTACGCGACCCCTTTTGCTCAAATGAGCCCCGCCGAGTTGAGAGATTCGCCACCCCCATGTTGTGCCACCAGGGACACGCTAGCGTGACTATGGAGACCACTTGAGCCGTCTCCGGGCAGCGCTGGACGAGCCCAACCTCTGTCAAACCGCCCCCGCCAAGAGGTCCCCTGCGTCCTCTCCTTGCCGTCGTCTTCCCCTGTAAAGACTCAAAGAAACCCTATTTCATTATTTAAATCGGCCACCCCCAATTTATGTGTAATTACAATTTGTAACCAGTGTTTTGTATTTGCAGATTTGGCCCTAATTTCTGAAAGTTGCAAATATGCCCTCTACTGAAATAATTACAAAAAAAAAGGACCAATGTTTTAATATGGAAAATAACTCAAGCTTTATGATATTGTCATATTTGCCCATAAATGTTTTTATGAGTTTTAACCTTGGATTTTATATACGAGTTTGATCTTATATTTATATATATTACGTTTTGTGTATTGTTGGTATATTTATGGAATTTGGCCCAAATATTTAATTCCGTATTATAACCCATATTTTTTGGAATGATATTTATTTGCCCCGGAAAATGCGTTAGCGGTTTTTAAACTCGGATTTGGATTACGGGGGTTATCCTTATAGTTTATATATACTATGTAGTATGTCCAAATTTAGTGTTTTGCTAAATTTGTATAGCTTTGGTGTTAGGTCCGGAAGCGCCCCGATAAAGGCCAACGATTCCAAACTCGACATCCGTAGATCGGCTTTCTCCTTTTGACGTCGTGTGAGTATTCTCTTCCTCGACCTAGTTATGTTTAGTATTAGTATCATGCTAGGATGGACCTATCATAACTTAGAGTAAATGCCAATTAGTGGCTTTGGACCTTAGGCGAGTTGGCCGAGCGTGTTGGACCTTCTAGGCTAGATGGTCTTTCTTAGGTTGTGGTTTATGATCTTGTGAGGTATATGTTGTTATGAGTTCTAGCATGTGTTTGAGATAGTGGTTTTTGGTAGATCTCATCATGCGTTGAGTGAGAGGTGAGTGTAGGAATTCTAGGCTGCGGTCCTAGAATTGAGAGTCAAATGGTCTTGCGTAGATCATTTGTATAGAAGTCTAAGACTTCTATTGTGAGTGGGTTGTTGGTGATATAATTATCTTCTTGTGAGCAGGTTATGGGCTTCCTCCCTAAGGAAGCGAGAGTGTTGTGAGTTGAGTGTGGTGACGAGGTAAGTCTCCGGACTTACTTAGCTCGTATTCCTTGTATTAGCATTGATGTGTGTTTGGTGGTGTGTGTTTATTCTTTATTGTTTATAACAACTAAACCAGAAATAGGACCACCGACCTTTATATTATTTTGGCCCAAGTGTATGACAACGGGCGGTGACATCATCTGCCTAGCTCTTGCGAGAGTCTAGGAGGTTCTTGGCGACTAGCCCGTGCTGGTTAGACGGTCGGAGGCATCCGTACCGTTCCACGCCGGTAAGTAGGGACCGAGGCGGGACCACGGTGGTCTCGTGTCACAAACCTAAGTTGAATTAGAACGGGATACGACCTAATAATAACAAAGATAATAAACCGGATTGGTGTGCTTTTATGTACGTTGTATGTTTGTGATGAGATTACTTGTGTTTGTGCCTTTCACCTTGATTCTAATGCTTCGAATATTAGCTAACGGTTTTATACCGATTGTTGTAGATTGCCTTGTAGGTTAGGAATGCGGCCGAGAGATCTGGAAGAGTGGGCAGCCGGGGTTCCGTACATTTTAGGAGTGGGTTTTGGTTGGAGTCGGGTTGTGTTTTATTCTTCGTTTATTATGTTAGTATGCCGCGTGTATGGCGTTTGGTCTTTGGCGTTGTTTATCGGCTGAAGTCTTTTGTTTTTTCCTTCGGGTTTCTTATCATTTGCATTAAAAGGAATTTCGGTTTTGCCTTTATTTGTGCCATGTTGAAAGATCCGGTGAAATTGTTGTCAGGCTAAGGGCCGGGACCCATTGTGAGGTCCCAACCTGTAGCGCCCCGAGTCCCGCGGATTTGGGGTGTTACAAAAGTGGTATCAGAGCCCTAGGTTGACAACAATGGCACTCGCAATCTTCTAAAGGCCGAATAAGGAATAAACAGAACCCCACGGGTTCTGAGTTTTCGTTTTCAAAATCACATGCATGAGTCGGGGTAGAATGTACGGACCACCACTCCTTCCGCGGATCTCGGCAGCTTAGTTTATTGGATTTTGATATGTATATATATGTATATATAGATATTGATATGTGGATTGTAGTTGCATGATGGACATGATTTATGTGCATAGTTGTATATGTGAACAATTATATGTTTTGGACCTTGTATTGTTGTAATGGAAATGCCGAATGCGTGATATTAGTAGTAATATGAACATAGGACTTATATAGTTATGTATACGTATTCCTATTATATATAGTAGCAAATAAAGTTACGGTACCTTTTAGCTAAGATCAAAGTATGATATCATTACCTTGAAGACGACGATGTGACTTGGGATAACGTTTATACGAAGATGAGTATGCTCAAGTACTGAGTTGAGTATCACGTTCTGACAAACACCTTGGTGTTTCTCGGATTACTTTAAGAGAACGTCGAAGAGGAGGAGTAGAGATGATGTAAATGAAGGACAAACAAGTAAAAGAAAAACTTGAGACAACTTAAGAGGAATCAAGATGGAAGCAATACAAGAGATGGGAGCAACATTAAAGTGTAGAAGCGGTCCTAAAGAGGCCATGACCGAACAACGACGAGACCAAGGGAGAACGAACTTAAGTTTTTCAAGAAGACGCGTGGACAACTAAAGATGTTAATCGAGGAGGAGATTGGTACATTCTAGCAAGGTTAAAGGAGGTATTCCATTAAGATGTGGAGTTTTCTTTTGGCGCTCCTAAGCACTAGAGTCAAGACGAGAAGAGTGATCGAACCATTTGCTAAAGATTTAAGATACTGCAAGTTAAGCTTAAGAGGTACCAACCAAAAATGTCAAACGTTATGTGAGTTACGAGAAGAAGGCGTGGTGGAGTTTCACATGGTAGAATTTCCCTAGAAGAGTTGACCGGTTTTCTGTTGTGACGATAAGGCTAAGTGATGCCAAGAAGAAAGAAGTGTGAGTATATGTTGATCCCGAGAGGATGAGAGACGCACCAAGAAGCTTATATTGATGGAGAGACTTGAGATATCAATCAAGAGAAACATGAACGGCCGATATATGAGGCTAGAATTTTGGTGAAGGTGTACTTGAAGGACAACATGGAATAATGGTTAAGCCTATGAAAGGGGGTTATAAGAAACAACAAGGCCAAGAAGATATGGTTACCTTATAAGAAAAGGAAGCATGGAATGAAGAAGGAACTAACAGAGTTTAAGTAGAGTACCTCAAGGAGGGTAGCTTTCATGAGAATGGTGACATGGAAGTATAGAAGAATGGTAAGTCATTGACATTGGAAAAGGTAACTTATAAGCTAATTGGTGACAACCAAGAATGCGCATGTGCGGGTGGTCTATGAACGGGGGTGGGAGGGAAGAGTAAACAAGATTATGGGATCATGAAGAGGGGTAACAAGGACGTGGAATATTCGTGGTGGTTGAATGTCGGCAATAAAGATGTATATCAAGGAAAGTGAGGCTTTTATGGTTGTTGTACGAAGAAGGGGCATACATAAAGATAATGCATGGTATGTTGGTACTAATGATAAGGATGATATGTCTTCGCGAGCAAAAGCTGAGTCAAAGTTTTCTTGACTCCTACGGATAAGCGCGCCATGGTAGTGATGGAGTGAGACGGGGAACCTGGATTAGAGTAACACCGCAAGCTTGGAGCTTATGACGTTAGCACTTGAGAAGTAATGAGTTGGATATTTCAGTGTTGTTGGATGGGGAATTTGTTCTAGCGTTTTTCACAGGGCATACTAGTACGGTTGTGGAGTTGTTTATGGGATACCGAGAGATGTATAAGGTGACCAACCAGAGTAAGAGAAGACCGAAGTCTTGAAGTAGGATGTTGACATGAGATGTACGAGAAGTATATGAAAGATTGAGGTTAGAACCTCTATGGTCGGATTGCCGTTACGTAAGGAAATGAAGTAGTTCTACAACTCGAAGAAATGATGCAAGCTTAGGTGGAATACGAAGAACTCCCCCAACATGTTGGGATGACCGGGAGAGCGAAGAAGATAAGATCGATTTGTTATAAGACGTGGTTATGCCCTACAAATAAAAAGCTTATGGCAACACATAAGTATGAGTTCTTAAAAGGTTATTACGACCAGACCTTCAAGGTGAAAAATGATGGAACATGACGGAATCAAGAAAAGGACCCTTGAAAGAGAACATACACGGTCCTGGATGAAGATGGAACAATACACGAGTCTTAAAGACGTCACCTCAATAGATCGAGGAAGATCAATTGTGTCATGACCACTTGTAAAGTTTTAAGAGAAGGTTGTGTAGGTCCTACGTTATGGGACGAAAGAGGAAAAGACGAAAACCGAGATATCATGGATTCTAATACGTCAGAATGTGGATTTTTCCACTAGGTCGAGCTTGATTCAATCCCGATATCTAAGGTGCCATATGGAATGACACTTGTGCATAGACATGTGTTGTGGAAACAAGTGAAGGAGCAATTGGAAGAACTTATTGATAAGATTTCACTAGAAATTTGTGAAATGATATGGGGAACTCCCAATGTAATCTTGAGCTCTTGATTAGAATCTCATGTTTTATTATATCTTGAGCTTTTGATTGAAGTTATTATGAGAACACCGGAATTGTTGTGATAAACACAGACAATTCTCTCCATTTGAACATCGATTACCGTGAGTCGAACAAGATAATGGTGAGAGACAAATATTTCTTACAACGAATGGATGATCTACTCGATCGGTCGCAAGGGTCGGTAGTCTTTTCTAAGAATAATTTAAGGTCTAGATCCCACCAATTGAGAATTCGAGACTCGGATATTGCAAATACGGCATTCCAGACAACCATGGTCACTACGAGTTTTAGTGATTTCATATGGGCTTACTAATGCCCAGATAAGATATTTTGATCTACCTTGAAAGAAGAGAGAAGTTGTATGACAAATTGTCTCAGAATGACAACCCTCGAAGGACGTGGAAGAAGTTACAAGTTTTCTTGGATATGCTAGTCATTACCGAATTTGTGAAGAGATTCTCCAAGTAACACCATTATGGTAACCTACTCCGGATGACAACGAAGTATTGAATGGGACGAAGGATCGACAATGGAGTTGTTTAGAGTTAAGAGGAGATTCATTGGTGCAACTGTGTTGAAGTTTCCTCGAGGTATGATAGGTTGAAGTGTACAAGTGATTCTCCAAGACAAGGTATTGATTGAGTATTGAGGAACGATGTAAAAATAATAGCATACATGTCGCGCTAGTAGGAACGGTGTGAAGTAAACTACTTCCTTCATTACACAGAACTTGCAACAAGAATTGAAGAAAACATAACATTAAAGTTTGGTTTGACAAGAACCAAAGCCAACAGTGTAAATTGGAAGTTCAACCTTCTTTGATAGAGAAACCAAAGAGAAACATAATAGAAATATTGCATTGAGAAGGACCCGAGAAAGAAGTTGAGTTTCCGATATACCGGACCTTCTTGAGATCTTAGCGCGAGTTGGGAAGATGTTACCGCTTGTGTGGCCGCCAAGAGTAGAGGGTGTTCATCCGGTGTTTCATGTGTATCAGTCGATAGAGTACATACATGACTCGAGACCTATTATCAATCATGATGATCGAGTGGCAGTCGAGGAACCAATGAGGCTGACTGGAATACGAGGGATAGTATCTTGGGTTGAGTTTTACACTGAGCTAGTTGCAGTGATAGAATCAACGGGTTAGACCTAGTTCTTTCCTTGGTTGAGTTATGTGCACGTGTGATGTTATGTGTAATTGTGTTATATGATCTTGATATATCTTGTGGTTGTAGTTTGAGTAGTTTGTGTATGTAGATTAGAAGGTTTCAACCTTCTTAGAGTGAGAGTTCATACCTCGGTCTCAGGGACCGTAAGTTTGTCGCATAGCAAGTTTCGGGACGAAACTTGTTTTAGGGGGATCTAATGTAACGCCCCAATTGTAGGCGCGTTTGCGTTTTTATTCTTGCGGCCTTTATCTACATTTAATGGCTTATATATATATATTTTTTTTATTATTGATTAAAAGTATTTTACGACGCGAAATATCTTTCCGGAGAATATTATTATTTTGGATACGTTCGAGTATACCCGCGTTATTATTCTCAGAAAAGTCGAGAAAATTTTCCGATTTGAAAATCCCGATCCGAGTTTTTCCGCTCGAGTTATTTTATTTTAGTTTATCTTTTTTTTTTAAGTTTCTTGTGGTTTGGCTTTTGATTTTGTGTGATTGCCGCCCATCTAGCCTTGCTACTCTTCCTAGCCTCTGCAGTAGTAGGCTACCCAGACCCATCAACTCTCACAACTCTCCTTACACTCAACCTTCTCCTATCTCTCTCACGCAACCCATTTCTCTGCAACAACAACCAGAAGATCCGAGCTCTTCTTCCCTCACCTTCCTTGGATAGCGACGCTGCCGGAACCCTGAAGGAGGAGCCCTCGTCGATGCAACTCACCCACCTCTACAACCTTTTCCAAATCTTCCCTGTCGAACCGGCAACGCCCTTCAATCCTTGCCTAGCCGCCGCCTTCGTCTCCCTCGTTCTTCCCCTCTGGATCGCCATTGCTGGAGAGAAAGAAGAATGGACCTCATCACTCGACACCGCCATCGCCACCCCGGACCGGTAGCTTGCAAAGTCTCTCCCTGCTTCCCCTGTGCAAGCAACTCCCTCCCTAATTTTATTTTTCTTCTCACCTCTGTGCAACCGCCGGTGAGGCTGCACCACCAGGGATCCGTCAGGAGGAAGGAATTGCTCCCTCACCTTCCGCATCGGGCCACCGGAGGCACCAATGCAGCACTCCCGCCACCTCCTCCTTCCCCTTTTCGTCTGTGTTACCTACGCGACCCCTTTTGCTCAAATGAGCCCCGCCGAGTTGAGAGATTCGCCACCCCCATGTTGTGCCACCAGGGACACGCTAGCGTGACTATGGAGACCACTTGAGCCGTCTCCGGGCAGCGCTGGACGAGCCCAACCTCTGTCAAACCGCCCCCGCCAAGAGGTCCCCTGCGTCCTCTCCTTGCCGTCGTCTTCCCCTGTAAAGACTCAAAGAAACCCTATTTCATTATTTAAATCGGCCACCCCCAATTTATGTGTAATTACAATTTGTAACCAGTGTTTTGTATTTGCAGATTTGGCCCTAATTTCTGAAAGTTGCAAATATGCCCTCTACTGAAATAATTACAAAAAAAAAGGACCAATGTTTTAATATGGAAAATAACTCAAGCTTTATGATATTGTCATATTTGCCCATAAATGTTTTTATGAGTTTTAACCTTGGACTTTATATACGAGTTTGATCTTATATTTATATATATTACGTTTTGTGTATTGTTGGTATATTTATGGAATTTGGCCCAAATATTTAATTCCGTATTATAACCCATATTTTTTGGAATGATATTTATTTGCCCCGGAAAATGCGTTAGCGGTTTTTAAACTCGGATTTGAATTACGGGGGTTATCCTTATAGTTTATATATACTATGTAGTATGTCCAAATTTAGTGTTATGCTAAATTTGTATAGCTTTGGTGTTAGGTCCGGAAGCGCCCCGATAAAGGCCAACGATTCCAAACTCGACATCCGTAGATCGGCTTTCTCCTTTTGACGTCGTGTGAGTATTCTCTTCCTCGACCTAGTTATGTTTAGTATTAGTATCATGCTAGGATGGACCTATCATAACTTAGAGTAAATGCCAATTAGTGGCTTTGGACCTTAGGCGAGTTGGCCGAGCGTGTTGGACCTTCTAGGCTAGATGGTCTTTCTTAGGTTGTGGTTTATGATCTTGTGAGGTATATGTTGTTATGAGTTCTAGCATGTGTTTGAGATAGTGGTTTTTGGTAGATCTCATCATGCGTTGAGTGAGAGGTGAGTGTAGGAATTCTAGGCTGCGGTCCTAGAATTGAGAGTCAAATGGTCTTGCGTAGATCATTTGTATAGAAGTCTAAGACTTCTATTGTGAGTGGGTTGTTGGTGATATAATTATCTTCTTGTGAGCAGGTTATGGGCTTCCTCCCTAAGGAAGCGAGAGTGTTGTGAGTTGAGTGTGGTGACGAGGTAAGTCTCCGGACTTACTTAGCTCGTATTCCTTGTATTAGCATTGATGTGTGTTTGGTGGTGTGTGTTTATTCTTTATTGTTTATAACAACTAAACCGGAAATAGGACCACCGACCTTTATATTATTTTGGCCCAAGTGTATGACAACGGGCGGTGACATCATCTGCCTAGCTCTTGCGAGAGTCTAGGAGGTTCTTGGCGACTAGCCCGTGCTGGTTAGACGGTCGGAGGCATCCGTACCGTTCCACGCCGGTAAGTAGGGACCGAGGCGGGACCACGGTGGTCTCGTGTCACAAACCTAAGTTGAATTAGAACGGGATACGACCTAATAATAACAAAGATAATAAACCGGATTGATGTGCTTTTATGTACGTTGTATGTTTGTGATGAGATTACTTGTGTTTGTGCCTTTCACCTTGATTCTAATGCTTCGAATATTAGCTAACGGTTTTATACCGATTGTTGTAGATTGCCTTGCAGGTTAGGAATGCGGCCGAGAGATCTGGAAGAGTTGGCAGCCGGGGTTCCGTACATTTTAGGAGTGGGTTTTGGTTGGAGTCGGGTTGTGTTTTATTCTTCGTTTATTATGTTAGTATGCCGCGTGTATGGCGTTTGGTCTTTGGCGTTGTTTATCGGCTGAAGTCTTTTGTTTTTTCCTTCGGGTTTCTTATCATTTGCATTAAAAGGAATTTTGGTTTTGCCTTTATTTGTGCCATGTTGAAAGATCCGGTGAAATTGTTGTCAGGCTAAGGGCCGGGACCCATTGTGAGGTCCCAACCTGTAGCGCCCCGAGTCCCGCGGATTTGGGGTGTTACAGTTCTCGGCGACTGGCCCGTGCTGGTTAGACGGTCGGAGGCATCCGACCGTTCCATTGCCGGAAGAAGGGAGCGAGGCGATTTTTGGGAGATTCTCGTATCACAAAAGAAGTTGAGCTAGAACGGGATACGACCTAATAAATATAGATAATAACCGGATTGTTTGTTGAGCATGTTTATGTGATGTGATTATATGTTTGTGATTGTGCCTTCACCATGTCTTTAATGCTTCGAATGTAGCTAACGGTTTTAAACCGCTTGTGTAGACGCCCCGCAGGTTAGGGACGCCGCCGAGTAAGGTGGAGAAGTGGACAACCGAGAGTCTCCGTACATTGTAGGACGGGGGCGTTCTTGGGATTGTTGTCATTGTTTTACCTTATGTTGGAATTGTGGATTGTTGTACGCTTTTGGATTTATGTTTTGTGAAGTTTTGTGTCGTTTTGAGGACTTGGCTGAGTTTCCACGTTGTACTCGATATTGTTCCGTCTTGCATACATTATAAACGTTTTTGAGTTTTTGAGTCTTTATTTGTGCCATGTTGGAAAGGTCCGGTGAGATTGTTGTCAGGCTAAAGGTTGGGGCCCATTGTGTGGTCTCGCCCGTATCATTACGATATCCCGCGGATTCGGGGTGTTACAGTATGAGAGCTAGGTTGGCAACAATGACACTTAAAATCTTCTGAAAGACCGAATAAGTACTTAAGCAGAAGCTAAAAGGGGATATGAGTTTTAAAAAGGACTTTTGGTTTTCAAAATGCATGCTTAGTCTGGTTGGGAATAGAAAGTACGGATGACCACCACTACTACCGCGGATCTCAGTATGCTTAGTATGGACTTTAAGTTTTTACTCTCGTTAGACTTATTAGATAGATTATAACCGTAGTGTTATCACTCGCGTAGATGGAACGTACTAGGGCTACAGTAGCTACGGGTCAAGGTAGAGGTCGGACACCTCTCCCTCTAGCTGGACAGGGTAGGGGCGATAGGACTCTTGCGGTTAGAGGACGCGGCCGTGGAGGTAGACCTCCATTAGTGAGAGGTCGAGGTCAAGCTCCTCGAGAGAATCCACCAGCAGTGAGCATGCCAGATGCTGGAGTGGAGGAGGTGGCTGAGAGTGTTGTTCCCGAGCTCGGGAATGAGACCGCTACTAGGTGTGGAGCACAAGGAGCACGTTCGACTGAGTCAGGATGCGTCTCTATAGAGGCATCTGAGTACAGAGAGTACAGAGCATACGTTCAGCGTATGGAGAAGGCTGTCAGGGCAGAGAGACTTACCCAGGTACCGCCAGCACCGCCTAGGTCTGTTCAGATGACACAGAGAGTGACTCAGGTGCCGGCTGTACCTGAGAGGAGAGTTGAGGCTGACAGAGCTCCTGCTAGGTCTAGAGCCCTTAGACCGGATGAGTGGTTGAAAGCTTTCAACTCCCAGAAAGTTCCCTCATTCAATGGTGAGATAGGGTTGGAGGTGGAGCATTGGATAGGGCACGTAGAGACTGCACTGGAGGCGATACGTTGCCTAGAGGATCGACAGGTAGAGTTAGTACAAACCTTGTTCACGGAGGATGCTCATTCCTGCCCTGCCTCGTTGAGGAGAGAGAGGTTTTAGGACTTCATTGAGGCAGAATTCGAGGACATTCCGATTGCCGAGGCAGTCAAGAAGTTTCAGAAGGAGTTGACCCTACTTGGACAAACTGCACCTCCTGAGGAGAAGTATGTGTACCTCTTTTCACGGAGATTGAAAGATAGCACTCGTTCTTATCTGGCAGGATTTCGCTACGAGTCTCTGTCAGACTACTAGGATAGGGCTTCTGCATATGAGAGAGATAGGTCAGTCCCGAGGAGAGTTGTTCAGTCAGATAGGCCGGATAAGCGGCAGAGGACAGGATATGCTAGTGGTAGTATGGGAGTAGCTGGTTTTGGACGGGGACAAGATATCCCGAGTTCTGAAAATTTGGGGTTTTATAAATTTCGGTTTTTCTTATTTGTGTCTTTTTGGCTTAATTTTTATTATAAAAAATTATCCCACAAAATAGATTTGTTGGAACATACTGAATTGGTAACTATAAAATTGTTAATTTAATAATAAAAACTAAATATGAAAATTGATGTCTAAATTGTTAAAATAAATTTGTCAATATCGAAAATTAATATCGGAAAAACTAAATAAAAATCATATATATAATTCTTTTATTTTTATTATAAAAATATTGTCCAAAAAATAGATTCATTTGAACTAACGTGATTTTGTTCCTATAAAATTGTTAATTTAATAATAATAGTTTTTTTGGCAAAATTTTTATTATAAAAAATTATCCCTCAAAATAGATTTGTTGGAACTAACTGAATTGGTTCCTATAAAATTGTTAATTTAATAATAAAATATTTTTTGACTTAAAAATAGTTTTAAAAATAAAGATTTATTGGCTTTAATTGTGAGAGCTCCATTTCAAAAATACTGCTTCCGCAACGCACTACGTCATCAACTTGTGCTCTGTTTTAGTATAAACAAGTTTTAATACCCGTGCCCTGCACGGGTTAGACCATAATTGTGTGTCAAAAAATTATTTGATAATTCATTATGTTCACAATTGTCTTAATTGTTACGTGATACTTGTTGTAAGAATGTATTTTTAACATTATGAATGAAAATCAAGCAAAAATTCAAATCCTGCAATAACCGGGAAAGAGGATTCCGGGGCAATATCCTTTGAGATACTCGAATGCCAAAGTTAGTATCAATCCTAGAAAAAAAATTCACGTTTATTAAATTAAATTTTAGAGTACGTGATTTAGGTTATCGAATAGACGACATTGCCAAAATTGATGAGGTGACTGCACGAAATTAAGTCAAGTATCAATTCACGGGTTGTTCATTATAAAATGATTAGCCTAAAAATCAGTTAAAAAATCATTTAAAAAAATATTGATTATCAAATTAATTGTTTAACAACCAAATATTGATCAACCTAATGATTTTTTAATTAAAAAGTTGTTTTAACGAATTTTCCAATGTTTTTTGTAAAAATTGTTTAAAAAAATATTCATAATTTGTATAAAAAAATCGATACTTTTTGATATTTTCCAGTGTTTTTTTTATTAAAAAATTGTTAGAAAATATAAATGTTGACAAAATATTAAGATCTTTAAAATTAGATTTCAAATTTTACCTATTTTGATTATTAAATTACAAATAACTAAAGGTCAAATAATAATATAACGAACTAATAAAAATATTAGTTAGTAAAATATTTAAAATAAATTCGTAAATTAAATATTTAAAGTGGATTCTTTTTTTTCAAAAAATAAATTAATATTTTAAAACTGAAAAATTAAGTAAAATATTTTTAATGTTTTTTTTTTGAAACTTACTTGATATTTTATCAAGAGATTTTTTCTGATTTTTCAAAATACTTTTATGTAAATGTCAAAAACTTTTAAAAATTTTATTTTTTATTTTTAAAAATCTGATATTTTTTTTTAAAATAAATTGAATTTTACTTTTTGTGAAAACTTTTTCGATTTTTTTTCCATATATTTTAATATGAAATTAATGAGTTTTTATACAAATTATTTTAAAAATATCTGATTTTTTTTAAAAAATATTAAAATCGACTTTTGTAAATTAAAAAAATACTTATACTAATAAACGAATTATTTTTATTTTATAACTTTATTTATTCTAAAACTATGAAGAAATACATTTTGTAATCGTTTAAAAAAATAGTTTAGATAAAAAATAAAGTTTATAAGTTTAGAAATAAATAAAGTTCAATTGAAATTTCTAAATATAAAAAATATTAAGATATTTTAAATTTAAATAAAAAGTAAAGTTTATAAGTTCAATTGAAAATATAAGTAAATAAAATTTAAAATTAAATTCTTTTTGTTTTTGAATGTATAAAGTTCAATTATAAATTAAAAATATAAGTTGCCAAAACTTTAATATCTTTAAATTACATTGCAAATCTTAACTATTTTGATTTTTAAATTATAAATAATTAAAGGTCATTAATATATGAGAGACTAATACAAAATTAGTTAGTAAAATATTTAAAATAAATTCATAATATAAATAATTAAAATAATTTGGTTTAACATGGTGGGAACTGAATTAACAAAAAATTGACACGTGTAAATTTGATGTGGTGGTTGCACGAAACTGTGCTAAGTAGAAGTTCATGAGTGGTTTAGTATATAAGATAGATAATAGACGATGCTTTCTCTTATTCTGTTCGTGCTAAGTTGGATCATATTTTTGTAGCTCTTGCAACTTCTCTAAGTTATTGTCAACCATCACTCAATAGGTTTTACTTGGGAGAGTAACTGAAGACGTTCTTGTTGAAATTGAACCAGCTAGATGTAATATCTGGAATTTTTATTCCGTTTAATTTCGTATCAAACCGGGTTTTGATTCGTTGATCTTTCTCTGTCTACCTAGTCGTACACACTATCTCAAATTTTATCAGTTTGTGTAATCTCACTTCACATAAAATGATAGAATTTTATATCAAACCCTAACCTATCAAACCCTAGTTTATACCATGACATGTCTTTGACAAAGTCATGACGTCCTTTAGACGAGACCATGACGAGTTTTGACGAGACCATGCATGGGCTTGACAAAGCCATGACACGTTTTGACAAGGCTGTGATAAAGCCTTGACAACCTCAGCCCACTCTTTCAACCCTCCCTTTCTACTTAGTTTCAGCCCAGCTTTGCCACTGCTCCAACCAGATTTGTTCTCATTTGTGTGCTGGCCCAGCGACACATCCAACCCAGCTTTGTCCTTGCAAGTGTAATGGCCCAGCGGCACTTCGAGCCCAGCCAGAAGAGAAGAGCAGCAGGCCTTCACGCTCCCTCTGGACTCCAATGTAACGGTTGCTGAGTAAGTGAAGATCTCCCTTTAATAGCCAGAAATCACGTGCCAGATCGTTACCTTCCTTCTGTCTGCCACAACTCGTAATCTTTCCCTTCTACATCGACAAATCTCTCCCACAACCGTAGTCTCCATCCGTTGAACTCTCCCACACAGATCGACTGCTGGCGTCTCTTGCTTCTCACAATACCAGCCGTCCCCTTGGTGCAGCCCACGCAGCAGACGTTGCTATCCCTTCCGTAGTGACGTTGTCACGCACATCAGCATCAAGGCCTCTATCTGACCAGACGAAGCTTCCCCTGCATTGACAGAAGGGAACTAAAACCAACGCCAGATCTAGGTGAAATCTCGTCCCTTTTTTGCCTCACTTCTCTTCAATCGAACAATGTTTTTGATGAATGGATGTTGTGATGTCCTATGGCCTTTTACAGCCTCGTCTGAACCTCAGACCCTCCCAGACGTGGCAAAACTCTAGCAGCCTATTGATAACATCCCTAGGAGTCTTCTTGCATCATTGCTGAGTAAGTTCTCCATCCTTTTTTTTTACTTGCTGTTATGTTATATAGAAGAGAGGGAATTAGTTGTAGATCCTTTGATTTTAATGGATGATGGGTTAGGATGTGTAGCATTTGTTATTGTCTATGAGGGTTGAGTCAAGAGGTGTGTAGGTAGAGAGTAGCTGCTGAGTTGTGCTAGCAGAAATGCTAGAAACAAGGACTGTTGTAAATGAATGTTTTCTTCAGTTTTGAGAAGTTGGAAACTGTCAATATTGTAGACCAATGTTAAGGAGTTATATGGAAGATCCACCGTTGATATTTTGATAGATCATAGATGGATATATGTAGTTTACTATGTCAAAATTTGAGAATAAATGAACGGTCGGATTAGTAGTTATAAGACTCCAAAGTAGGGTAGTTGAGCAGTTTTTTCCAGCAGTGAATTTTGGCTAAGTATAGGAAATTTTAAGTGTTGTAACCAACTTTAGGAATTTTTGTAGAAGTGATGGTTGAACAGTTTTATGAAATTCTTCCTCTTATGAGTAGATTGGATATCATAGATGAGCTAATGAGTTATTTCGGAATTTTTATAAATTTATTCGAGTTTCATATTTGAAGCCAAAGTTGGACCTTAATGACTTTTCGGGAAATAGGAAAATGTGCAGTTTTTCTAGTTTTACCCGAACTCAGTCTTGAGGGTTAGAATATGGCAGTTTAGTCTCAAACAAGAGTTTAAGCATAAATTATGGGATTTTTAGAAGTCTCGGGACCAAGGGTAAAATCGTCATTTTACCTGAAATGAGTATTATAATAAATTTTGTTCTAATAAGATCTCCTATCTTAGAAGTCTTAGACTTCTGATTACCTAGGAAATGTGTTGACGCACTTACCTCCTTTGACAGGCAACTGAGTTGCTACACTTACGAATCGAGTTGTATTTATAGAGAGTCGAGACTTGAATCAGGTAAGTCCTTTGGGCTTACTTAGTTGACTTCAAGATATGAGTGTGGATTATGATAGTGGTGTGTGAATGAGATGTTTAGAGTTATATTTTAGTATTAATTATCTACCGACATATACTTTGGCCTAAGAGTAACGTGCGGTGGCATTCTGCTCAGTTAGCCTGAGGGCGCTGGGGGTTTCTTTAGGGACTAGTCAACACTCGGTTTGTAGTGATGCTACCGGCGGAGGTAAGCTAGACCTACACCCAGTTGGATAAGGAACGGAGGCGAGAACTCTTAAGATTTCTTGTGCCACAACTGTAAAACGGAATAAGATGAATCACTTAAGTAACAACTAATAACCGGTTGTGTGCCAACATTATGTTTGTCTATTTTTATCTTGAGTGTGTTTGTGCTATTATTATTTATGCTTATATTTGGATAGTTATCTAACAGTTGTTTTGTTGTGTAGACGTACCACAGGTTAGAGCAGATGTCGAGTGATCCAGATGGTAGTGGTTAGCCGGGGTGTCGTACTTCTTAGGACGAGTTGTAGTTTCTTTTATTGTTGGTCTTTCAGTTATGACCCTTTTTCTTTTTCTCAGATTGTGATACGTTGTGTTTTCCGGCTGTTAGTCCTTTTGGTCACATTCATGACTTTGTTAAAAACATACTTTATGATTTTTAACTTTTCCTTATATGTGCCTTGTTGTAAGATCTTGTTAAGTTGTTGACAAACTAAGGTCGGGACCCACTATGTGGTCCTAACCAGTAACTTCCCGAGTGCTTAAAACTTGGGGTGTTACACTAAAGAAGGGCGAGCAAATAAGATTTCAAGACTGGTGCAACTTGCTATATACTAAAGTAATGTATGCCTTTGTTTCCCTTTGTCTTGATTCATGCAACAAGTGTATTAATCATACACACTATGATCCATGTTCTTGTGATCCATGTTCTTGGCTTGTTTGATCATTTTGAATGAGGTTCTTGCATTTATGCTTTAATTTTAGGTTTAGGTTTCATACTACGTTTGTTAGTTGATGATATATTGGTCCGTCCACTGATTAAAAGTAAGTATTGCTAAACCTGTCATTGTTTGCAAAAATCTAGCTTTTATTGCTTCCTAATGAGAAAAGACATATCCACATGGCTATCTTCTTTGCAACATAAAAATTCTTGGATATGTATAGGAGTAGTAAGCAAACCATCACTAGTGATATTTACGGTGTTATAGTTGTGTTGTGTAATGAACTATTATATGTAATAATTGTTTGATTTAACTAGACTAGTTTGTATGTACGATGTTTATCGTAAATGCTTGTTTTGTAATGAATTTTTGTAGCACGGTGTTTATAATGTTGCATTAAAATTTGTCAATAATGTTTAGCGTCAATCCCTATAGGGTTTGACGCTAAATATTAATTACCCGTAACTCTTTTCTCGACGCTTTTTAATGTCCATAAATATTAAAAAAGTAATGGGCACGAAATTTTATCGGCGCCTTCTAGTGTCGATAAATGCAAATAAATATTGGCGGGAACTTGGTGAGAAAAAATCTCGACGTGTTTTAATGTCCATAAATATTACAAAATAATTGGCACAAAATATTATCGGCGCCTGCTAGTGTCGACAAATGCAAATAAATATGAGTAAAAGAGGTAAGTAGGTTTTAATTGTATAAATGTTGATTAAGTAGGTCATTATGTTTCAATGTAAATTAACTAGGCCCTTTAAATTTTGAGAAAAAGATAAAATATAAAAAAATTTAAGATACTTTCAAAAATAAAAAGATGTTGTCCCTTAATCTTTTAAGATAAAAAAGGAAATTGAGAGTGATCGCCTAAAATTATTCAAAATTAAAAAGATTCTTTTCCTTAATTTTTTAAAATAAAAAAGGAAAATGAGAGTGGTCCTCTACAATTAAGGAATTAGTTTTAACATTAAAAAGATTTTCTCCCTTAATTAATATGACTATTTTTTAATTAAATAAGAAAAATGAGAGTGGTACCCCACAAATTCTATACATAATTTGTGTGTTAAATTATGTACATAATTTGCGTGTGAAATTACGTACAGAATTTGTGGGGGACCACTCTCATTTTCCTTATTTATTTAAAAAACAGCCATATTAATTAAGGTAGAGAATCTTTTTAATGAGAGTGGTCTCCCGCAATTAATATTCAGTTATCTTTTTAATTTAGTTTATCTTTTTAATTTTTAATAGTTATTATCCTCCTTAATAAAAGGCTCTTAAATAGATTTTCTTCTTTAAGGAATTTTTAATTTCATTTACTTTTATTTTTTGGCTAGAAAATGGAGGAGCCTAGATTGTATCTATGATACAAAAAAAGGCTTCCCTACACCAATTTTCTCAACTTAGTATCGATCAAAACAGATAGTTGTAGTCGCATTACAATATCGGCCAACTTTTGATTGCTACACCAAACTCGTAGTTGTTTTGGAAGTATATACTTTCGATCACTACACTCACAAAACTCAGTTGGTTGGATTCAATCAATTCCTCCGCTGCTAAACCCATGGTCGGTAGGAATCGATTGAATTCTCCGCTGCAGCCGAACCTCTTAATTCGGATACAACAATAAATAAGACTAACAAAGTCATCATGCACACCCTCTCTTCTAAGTTTTTTTTTGTTGTTGTAGAAAACCAGAACAAGAAGAGAGAAGAATATAGATCTAGGGTAATAGAGCCTAAAATAAAAAGGAAAAAAAACCCTAATATGCAAAGAAAAATTACGTCTTTCTTCGGACCTTAATTTCCATGGCTTCAATAGATCTACTCTTGATATTGAAATCCCCCTTTCAGATTTCGCCTCCAAATGGCTTGAACGATCTTCTGTTTTATTTCTCCGTAAAATCAAATGCTTCTTCATACTTTGTAGCCGTTGATTTTGCTAGAAATAGAGTCGGACCTCCATTTTCACTATGACTGGAGCTTTGTGCTTTTCATCTTCCTTCTGTAAAAGAGAAAGTATAAAGAAGGGACAAATGAAATGTCAGATGAAGAGAGTAATAACACAAAGGAAACAAAAGAAAATTTATATAATAAATGTAAGAGATAAAGTAAAAAAAATATAAAAAGGTGTACAAAAGTCAAAACAAGAATGATGGCAAATATTAAAAAAAATAATAATAAAAAGAAAAGAATATAAATTTGTAACCTCCAACTTTGCAGAAGCTATAGAAGTGCCGTTCCTTTTAAAATCAAAATTGATTTTATTTACAAAATAGACCCGTAAAAGTAAATAATTGCAAATTGGACCCATTTTAAAAAAAGCCTTACAACTATGGTCATAAATTTATGGTTAAAATTCGTAATTAAATAACACTAAATGAACTACGAGTGATTTGATGTCTTAAAAATAAAAATACTATCTAGGAAACTCGATTTATAAATTATCGAGTTCCATCGCACAAATTAATTTGACTTTTGAAATATAAAGTAAAACAAATACTCAAATAAAATTTAACTTGGTTTTGTAGAACTACGTAAAGACTTGACGCTACCCAAATAACTACGTAGGTAACTCGGTTTTAAATTTAAAATACTAAAATGTACAGTCGCAAATTAAGAGGGGTGTATTCAATTAAAAATTTACAGGAATTTTTTGGAGTTTAAAAGTCTATGGGTATTGAATATAGATTTTTAAAAGTTCATATAAATCTTTAGGTATTCAATTAGGATTTAAAATTTTCCATAAAATTTCTATGGTATTTAAAAGTTTGTGGATTTTAAAAGAATCTATTATTTCATTGATTTTGTAGGATTCTTCATTACTTTTATACATACTTAAAGTCAATAGAAATCTTCCCCCAACACATAAGATTTCCACAGAATTTGTATTGACTCTATATAGAATTAAAATATCCCACAAAATTTGCAAATTCTATGATTGTTAAGAATCAATCAAAATCTTTAAAAGTTTGGATTGAATACACCCCCTTAAATTCAAACCTTCTGGTTTAATGAACTACGAGTGATTTGATGTCTTAAAATAAAAAGACTACGTAGGAAACTCGACTTATAAATTATCGAGTCCAATCGCACAAATGAAATTGACCTTTAAAATATAAAGTCAAACACGGTTTAGAGAACTACGTATGAGTTTGGTTTCTTTTTTACGGATACGTAGGAAATTTAATACAAAAGGATATGCATCAAATTCAATCGCAAAATATATTTTTGACTTTTATATGAAATGAAAGTCATAAAGTTAAATTTTTAAATATTAACTTAATACAAAAGAATATGTATTAAATTCAATCACAAAATAAATTTTTGACTTTTATATAAAATGAAAGTTATAAAATTATATTTCAAGTAGTCCATTAAGAACTACGTACGACTTGATTCCTAATGAAGTATACGTAGGAAATTTAATTAACTAAGGACCAAATTCAGTCACAAAAAATAAAATAATACAATAAACAATCTCTCACTAATCTTGATCATGCGCGTGATAGCGGGATGAACTAAGCATCCCTTCCTAGAATGTGGGTTTAATTTAATCTTATGATGCATGATCGAGATATAAATGTCATGCAAATGATAGTTGAGTCATCGTCTAGGCAACCCTTCCTAGAAGGTGAGTATGGACTTTGATTCTCTTATGCATGAAAACACCGCACAGAACTACGTAAGGCTTGATCCTCTTTAACAAGGTACGTAGGCAACTCGTCCAAAAACGGGTGCAGTCCAAATCACCAAAACCAAAAAAATATCGGTATTTATATAACTTAGAATCAACAGGTCAAAAAGAGAGGGTCGAACTCAAACAAATAAAAAATAAATAAAATGTGTTTTGTAAATTTATGTTCGAATAAAACATAAAAGGTGTTTTGCAAATTTGTACATTTTTACTCAATATATTTTTGGCACGCCCAGTGGGACCTTTTCTTTCTTTTCATCTCTAAGTTATACATATATAAATGTTTGATCTTATTTAATTGCAAGGAAATAGCGTCAAGGGCAATTGTGAACTTCAATGAACTCCCGGCTACTTTCGTCATTCAAGGAGGACGATGGCTCCGCCGCAAGTCATTTGAAGTTGTCTTTGACATTGCTCCTAATGCGATCTATGCTGAAATCCCTTTGAAGAACTCTTTTAAGAGTCTTCAAGGTTTGGAGGAACATGCAACTCCGAAGTCATCCATGACTCTCTCGGGATATGGGGGCATAAAACCCAACAACAAGAAACCTGCTTATGTCAAAGTTGGACATGACAATTCTCCTAGCTTTAATGGCACAAAGCCTTCCGCTAGGGTTGTCCCAAGGCCAATCATTCGTATCATCAAGAAGAATGTTGCGCTTGTTGGTATACCTACTGAAAACACTCTTAAGAAGGTTAATAAGTCTCGGAAAAGGAGGGGATATAAGAATGGTTCCCGCCGTAACACTGAACCTCTTCGTAAGCTAGCTTCCTCACCGTCTTTAAATTAAGCCAATGCAATCCTTTGTGAAGCTGCAAAAGAGCTTTTAAACTCAAAGCACACAATGGATAATTATCCAATGACTACACAAGGCAAATTCTTGTAGGGTCAATTCCTATCACATTGAACAAATTTGACCAAGTCTACATGACTTCGTATTTTGAGGAGGGTACTCAACCAAAAGCTTCAAAGATTAAAATTGTGAAACCCTCACGGGCCAAGAAAAATCCAAATAAGAAAGAAGTAATTGAAGAAACTACTAAAACTCAAAAGAAAGAAAGAAGTCTTCATATTTCGAAAAGCTCAGTCTTGCAAGAGGCTCAAGCTGTGTCTTGTGATGGTCCGGTTACAAGATCAAAAGCTAAGTCAATGACTTATGCTCAAGTAACTTCATAACCACCAAGTCCACAACGAGAATTGGAGGAAAGCTCAAGTTCTCCTTTGTATGGAGATTTATCTTCTCTATTCCAAGAGGAGGAATTTCCACATGTTATTACAAAGGAAGGAGCAACGAAAGTTGTAACCCAAGATGAATCTGAGAACATGCAATTGTTCATGACCGGAACAACAAGTGTTGAGGAACAAATTCAAGACTTGCAAAGGTCATTAGCCGCAAGGGAAGCTCAAATAGATACACTTATGGCTCAAATTGAGAATCAAGCTAATGCTAGTCGACATGAGCAAGTAAGGACGAATGATGAAAGTCCTGGTGGTATCTCGTTCGTTTCCCATAAGAGATTAGGGAGATGATTGCCCAAGGAATCCGAGAATTCCAAGTGTCATAAAACCCTCCAGTACTCGGGTATAGAAAGCCATATCCGATCCAATATGATACAGTACTATTCCCTCCCGGTTATCAAAGACCAACTTTTGATAAGTTTGATGGAATGCATGGATCACCACACGAACACATGGCTCATTTCTACTCAACATGTGGTGAGACCGCATTGAGTGATGCTTTACTGATCCGACAATTTGTCCAATCTTTAAAGGGATCGGCATTTACTTGGTACAATCAACTTCAACCGGGATCAATCCACACATGGGATGATTTACAAAGAGCATTCCTAGCTCAATTTGTGAGCTCTAAGGCAAAGGTCTCTATTATGCTAATACCCTTCAAAGGTCAAATGAGCTTGCAAATGATTTTATCGCCAAATGGCAAAGCTTGAGACTTCAATGCCCAAAAAAATTAAGTGAAGAGGCATGTGTCCAAATGTGTACTAATAACTTAATTACTGAGTTAGCAGTGCATGTTGGTAGTGTTGAGCCTCGTTCTTTTGATGCCTTAGTTTCAAAGGCTTGCAATGTTGAACGACAATTGGCTCGGCGTGATGCAAAAACCTATCGTCCTCAAGCAAATGAACTTAAAAGAGATGATGGAAAAAGACCTTTTAAAAAGGGACAGTCTATGGCAGCCTTTATTAAACCCGGAAATAAAGTCTTCATGGGAAATAATTCCCAAAATCAAGATAGAGGAAGAGGTAAATACGCCATTAAAAGACTCACACTTGAAGAAAGGAAGCAAAAGAAATATCCTTTTGATGATGATGATGTCCAAGGGATTTTCGATGAGTTGATGTCGTCTAAGCTTCTTACACTTCCAGAGTCAAAAAGGCCAAATGAAGTTGGAAGGATAAATGATCCAAATTAAAGTATTGTCCTTATCACCAAATTGTTAGTCACCCTATCAATGATTGTTATGTCTTCAAATATATAGTTGAGAGGATGATTAACAAAGGAGAGATCGAGATTGAAAGTGAAGACTCTGTAGCTCCAAAGGCTTCATCAAATACTACATCCTTAGTGGATGCGGATAATTTGGTGGCTTCCAATACACTCGAAGGACCATCTGGGTCAAATGAAGATGACGGTATTCCCACGGTTTCCTTACCTATGATGGCGATACCCGTACAATTTTCAGTAGATGGTGGCAATCATATCCGCATCGTTTGGGCATACCCTGATATGCCAAAAGATGGTCCCGGAGTCCCAACTCTATATGAGATCATAATGTGCTCAAATATTGAAGATCTGTTTTCAGATGATGATGATCTTGACATTGATAGTGATTTTGAGTGGAAAACTTGTGTAACTCGAAATATTCGGCCAGAAGCCACTCAAAAATCGAGTTCTCCAGGGTTTAGAATAATTGGAAGAAAACCCGAGAAAAAGAAAAACAAGAAGAACAAAAAGAATAAGAACAAAAAGGAAAAGAAGCCAAATTTTGATTCTGAGGAGGAATACATTCAACGTGAGAGGGTACCGGTTACCCTAAAAGATTTTGTCCCAAAGAAGTTTTATGGTGATGAAGATCCTTCAAAAGATGAGGTGTTTTGGGGCGATGAAGTTGCTCAATGTTGAATGGCCACATGGGCCGACATATGTGAAGAAGAGGAGGAACCAGAAGTTGATACGGTTTCTCTTCGTTCTGGACGTCAACTTCTATCTCCGAAACCCAATGAAAAAAGAAAGGAGAAAGAATCGATGTCCAATGAATATTCATAAGTGGCAAATTTTGATGAACGTCTTGATAATGAAAATTATCAATTACCTCAGAAAAATGTGGAGGACATTGAGGCGTTACAAAAAGAATCAACTTCTCGCGTACCGGTTTCGCTTCATAAAGCTCCGTACAAAGAGAAAGTAATATATCCCGTCATTAGTGACTTGAAGCGCATTCCTGCACGCTTGAGTGTTTATGATGCCCTACAAATGTCAAATGAATTGAAGAAACCGCTAATTCAACCTCTTATGGATCTCGATGATTATAAAGATCAAGTTGAACTGGTGGAGGTTAATGATGTTTCAGTATTCCCGTCAACTGAATGTGTCTCATGCATGGCTTGTATAACATTCTCGGATGAAGATCTTCAATTGGGGAATGAATATCATAACCGGCCCTTGTATGTTACAAGCACTATTGGGGATACAAAGGTCAATCGAATCCTTTTGGATTGTGGATCCGCAGTAAATCTTCTTCAATTAAGGGTACTAAGGACAATGGGGTTGACAACTACACACATATCTCCTACTTTGCTAACCATCCAAGGTTTCAATCAAGTAGGACAAAAAGCTATGGGTACCATTCATTACAGATTGTACTTGACAATCTTTATAAAGATGCTTTGTTCCATGTCGTAGATGCGGACACCTCTTATAATGCCTTACTTGGTCGACCATGGCTCCATGCTAGTAAATCCATTGTTTCTACTCTTCATCAATGTTTGAAATACACTGATGATAATGGAAATGAAAGAATTATTCGGTGTAATATCCTTAAATTTTATCCCGGTAATTTCGAGTCAAATCGGATCTCAATCCGTTGACTGATTTCCATGATATCTAATATTTCATCCTTTCACAAATTTTATCATTTTATGTAGAATTTTAATTCACATAAAATGATAGAATTATACCAAACTCTAGTTCTTTTAATTAGTTCTTAACGACAACTTTTGATGAGAGCATGACAAAGTTGTGACGAGACCATGACAAAGCTGAGACGAGGCCATGACGAAGCCCGACAACCTTGTGACAAGGCCTAGACAAGCTGTTGACAACCCACACCCCTACCTACTGCTGTTGAGCTCTTCAAGCCAGCCCAAGACGCCAGCCAAAAGCCCAGCGGATGCCGGCCCATCGAACAACAAACCTACCTCCCCTTTTACGTGTGATGAGCTGGAGATCTGTTTTGTAATAGCTTCCGTAATTAACGCAGCATACTCCTCCCATGTTCAGCCTCACGTTTCCCCTCCTTCTGTCTACATTCAGAACACCTCTTCTTCGTTCTTCCTTCTACAGCGGATCCTCCCACAGCAAGCAATCGTCAACCGCTCTCAATCTAGCAGCCTAGCCAGTGATCCCGCCTTGCCCTTGATCGCTGCCGGAGTAGAGTGCTGAAGTCGCCACGCCTCACTCGAGTCACCAACAGAAGTCCAAAGGTTACGCCAGTGGTAACGTCTACCTCTCGCTCGTACTCCTCTTTGTATCTGCACCCTTCTGATCGACTTGTACAAGTGACTGACGCCTGTTTGCGTCTCTTCCCTCTTGACAGCAACCAAGATCCTCAGCAAAAAACCTTGCCCTTGCTCCCTTTTGTACGTCCCAGCCAGTGCAGACGAGGCGCCAACAAGCGTTCGTCTCCAAGAGTTGCTGCTGCACACACACTTAGTTTGTCTCCAGGAATTTGCGGCTGCACACCCTCAGTTTGTCTCCAAGTTTTGCTTCTACAAATGCTCAGTTCGTCTCTAAGACTTGGTTCCGCACACAATCTACCCCTAGGTGAGTCATGTTTCTATTGGCCTCTAACTCCCTAGTTTTCCTCTTTCTGTTTAGTCACACAGTGGGCAAGAGTTGACCTTCCATTCCTGCTGTATTACAGATTGAGAGCCTTCCCCATCGCCAGGATCTTTACTAAGCTACAACCAAGGACCTTAGTAAGGGTAACTAGATCTCTTCTCCCTCCCTTGGATACATAGCTCTATAATGGAATAAGTTAGAGTGTGTTGTTGTGCTGATGATGAACTTAGGACCTTGGATCAGTAATTAGATGGGATTAGAAGAGGCTGTCAAAAATAATAGAAACAAATCTGCTGTAAATAAATGGTGTTTTCTTCAGTTTTGGAAGGTTAGAAACTGTCGATATTGTAGACCAATGTTAAGGAGTTATATTGAAGATCCACCGTTGAAATTTTGATAGATCATAGATGGATATATGTAGTTTACTGTGTAAAAATTTGTGAATATATGAACGGTCGGATTAGAAGTTATAAGGTTCCAAAGTAGGGTAGTTGAGCTGTTTTTCCAGCAGTGAAATTTGGCTAAATATAGAAAATTCTAAGTGTTGTAACTAACTTTAAAGATTTTTGTAGAAGTGATAGTTAAACAGTTTTAAGAAATTATTGCTCCTATGAGTAGATTGGATATCATAGATGATCTAGAAAATTATTTCGGAATTTTTATAAGTTTATTCGGTTTTCATATTTGAAGCCAAAGTTGGAGCGTTGTGACTTTTCAGGAAATAGGAAAGTGTGTAGTTTTTCTAATTTTACCCAAACTCATCCTTGAGAGTTAGAATATGACTTTTTAGGCTCAAATAAGAGGTTAGGCATAAATTTTGAGATCTTTGGGAGTTTCGGGACCAAGGGTAAAATGGTCATTTTACCTTAAATGAGCATTATAATAGTTTCTGTTCTAATAAGATCTCCTATCTTAGAAGTCTTAGACTTCTAATTTCCTTGGAAGTGTGCTAATGCACTTGCGTCCTTTGACAGGCTACTGAGTTCATACAGTTACATATCGAATTGTGATTAACAAAGTCGAGACTTGATTCAAGTAAGTTCTTTGGACTTACTTAGCTAGCTGTCAGATATGAGTGTGAAAGATGATAGTGGTGTTTGAATGATGTGTGTACTAGTGTATTTCATAGTAATCATCGACCTACTTACATATCTGGCCTAAGTGTAACGGACGGTAGCATTCTGCTCAGTTAGCCCGAGGGCATTGGGGATTTCTTTCGGGACTAGTCCATACTTGGTTTGCGGGGACGCCACCGGCGGAGGTGCGCCACACCATCATCAGTTGGATAAGGAACGGAGGCAGGAAGTCTTAAGATTACTCGTGCTACAACTTTTAAAACAGGATTGTGTGCCAACATGTTGAGTGTTTATATTCTTTTTCTGTGTATTTGTGCTATTTATCTTTCTTCCTATATTTGATTAGCTAGCTAACTGTTTATCGTTGTTTAGACTTGCCACAGGTTAGAGCAGATGCCGAGTGATCCGGACGGTAGTGGAAAGCCGGGGTGTCGTACTCCTTAGGACGGGTTGCAGTTCTTTTGTTGGTCTTTTAGATATGACTGTTTCTTTTTCTCATATTGTGAGACCTTGTTATTTCCGACTGTCAGTTTTCTGGTCACATTCATTGTTTTGTTAAAACCTACTTTATGATTTATGAGTTTCCTTATATGTGCCTTGTTGTAAGATCTAGTTAAGTTGTTGTCAAATTAAGGCCGGGACCCACTGTGAGGTCCTAACCAGTAGCTCCCCGAGTTGTGAAACAATGGAAATTGAAATCTTCTAAAAGGTCAAATAAGTAAATAAGCAGAACCCGAAAGGGGTCTGAGTTTTCCAAAAGAATTTTGATTTTCAAAATGCATGCATAGTCGGGTTGGGATAGAAAGTACGGATGACCACCACTACCTCCGCGGATCTCGGTATTCTTAGTATGATCACTTTAGACTTTTATTGCTTTTGACAGATTAGTTAGATTATAACTGTAGTTGTTATCGCTCGTGCAGATGGCACGTACTAAGGCTACACCAGCGACTGGTCGAGGTAGAGGTCGTCCACCTCTTCCTCCAGCTGGACAAAATAGAGTTGATAGGGCTTCTGCTGTTAGATGTCGTGGCCGTGGAGGTAGACCTCCACTGGGGAGAGGTCGAGGACGAGCTCCTCGAGAGGATCCACCCGCAGTGAGCATGCCAGATGCTGCTGTGGAAGAGGTAGCTGAGAGTATGGTTCCCGAGGTCGGGAATGAGACCGCTGCTAGGTCTGGAGCACGTTTGACTGAGTGAGGACGCGTTTCTATAGGGGCATCTGAGTATAGAGAGTACAGAGCATACGTCCAATGTATGGAGGAGGTTGCCAGGGCAGAGAGACTTTCCCAGGTACCACCAGTACCGGCTAGGTCAGTTCAGGTGACACAGAGAGTGACACAGGCGCCGGCTGTGCCTGAGAGGAGAGTTGAGGCTGACAGATCTCCTGCTAGGTCTAGAGCCCTGAGGCCGGATGAGTGGTTGAAGGTTTTCAACTCCCAGAAAGTTCCCTCATTTAATGGAGAGATAGGGTTGGAGGTGGAGCATTGGATAGGGCACGTAGAGACTGCACTAGAGGCGATACGTTGCCTTGAGGATCGACAGGTAGAGTTAGTACAAACCTTGTTCACGGAGGATGCTCATTCCTGGTGGCGGACCATTCGTAGCCGAGTCACCAGTTGGGAGCAGATGAGGAGTTTCATTAGAGAGAGGTACTGCCCTGCCTCGTTGAGGAGAGAGAGGTTTCAGGACTTCATTGAGGCGGAGTTTGAGGATATTCTGATTGCGGAGGCAGTCAAGAAATTTTAGAAGGAGTTGACCCTACTTGGACCAGCTGCACCTCCGGAAGAGCAGCATGTGTACCTCGTCTCCCGGAGATTGAGAGAGAGCACCCGTTCTTATTTGGCAGGATTTCGTTGCGAGTCTCTGTTAGATTATCAGGATAGGGCTTCTACATATGAGAGAGATATGTCAGTTCCGAGGAGAGCAGTTCACTCTGGTAGACCGGATAAGCGGCAGAGGACAGGTTATGCTAGTGGTGGTACAGCGGTATCTGGTAAAGAGCGACAGTGTTTTAACTGCGGCAGTCGTGATCATCTCAGGCCAGACAGTAAGAGGCCGCCTACTACCTGCTTCACTTGTGGGAAGCCAGGACACAGGTCTACTTTCTGCCATCAGGGCAGAGCTCCGTCACAGCAGGGTTCTTCCCCTACAAGTGCTGATAGGAGTGGACAGAGGCCTCCTTTGTACCGAGCGCCGAGTCAGCAGAAGCAGCAGGTTCGGGCTGCAGGACACCCTACTTCACATAGTACTGCACAGGGATCAGGCCGTGGTAGGGGACGTGGTGGTACTACTGATACCAGAGGAGCCACGACGAGAGTGTTTGAGCTTAGGAGTGTTGATCAGCCAGCGGCACGTGCGACCATAGGTACTATTTGGATTCATGATTTGCCTGTGTGAGTTTTGTTTGATACGGGTGCTACGCACTCCTTTATATCACATGCATGCGTAGATAGGTTGTCCTTAGGTACGGTAGAGGGTGTACCTTTTGTAGTTGGATTACCTAATGGGGGTAAGATTAGAGGATCCCGAGAGATATATGACTGTCCTATTCATCTGGGAGATCGGGATTGGCTGGTAGATTTCCTAGTCATGCCCTTAGCACATGAGGACGTGATCTTAGGGATAGACTTAATGATGAGACATGGAGCGGTCTTAGACATTGGTAGGAGAACTGTGACTGTCGCCACGGAGGAGGGTCACAAAGTGATATTTCGAGGTTGGGACCTCGGAAAGTCCGGCACAGTTATCAGTACAGTGAGAGCAGCGAGACTGATAGCACAGGGTTACGATGCCTTCTGGTGTTATGCCATGAAGGAACGCAAGAGCCTGACGGCAGAGGAGATACCAGTTGCATGTGAGTTTGCAAATGTATTCAGTGACGATCTGTCGGGGTTACCCCCACAGAGGAGTGTTGATTTCAGCATTGAGCTAGAGCCAGGCACGAGACCGATCTCGAAGGCCCCGTACCGCATGGCACCGATAGAGCTGCTTGAGTTGATGAAGCAATTAGAGGAGTTAGCAGAGAAGGGCTTCATACGACCGAGTGTTTCTCCCTGGGAGCACCGATGTTGTTTGTGAGGAAGAAGGATAGATCCATGAGGCTATGCATCGATTACAGAGAGTTGAACAAGGTCACCATCAAGAACAAGTATCCACTGCCACGCGTAGATGATCTGTTGGACCAGTTGCATGGAGCGTCCGTGTTTTCGAGGATAGACCTGAGATCAGGTTATCACCAGATGATGGTGAGAGATCAAGACATACCTAAGACGGCATTTCGGACTGGGTATGGTCATTATGAGTTTGTAGTGATGTCATTTGGGCTCACTAATGCACCAGCAGTATTCATGGAGTTGATGAACGAGATTTTTATCGACTTCTTAGACCAGTTTGTAGTTGTCTTCATTGATGAAATCCTAGTTTACTCTAGGAGTCGCGAGGAGCATGTGGGGAACTTGAGGACAGTATTACAGATTCTGTAGGATAGCCGACTTTATGCTAAGCTGTCCAAGTGCGAGTTTTGGATGTCAGAAGTGGCTTTCCTAGGCCATGTGGTGACTGCTGAGGGGATTAAGGTCGATCCGGCGAAGATCAAGTCAGTGTCTTCTTGGCAACCTTCGCATTTTCCTCGGTTTGGCAGTTTATTACCGCCGGTTTGTTGAAGGGTTTTCCCAGATTGCCCGACCACTTACCTGTCTTCTGAGAAAGACTACTCGGTTCGTCTAGTCTGAGCCGTGTCAATAGAGTTTTGAGGAGATGAAGAGGAGATTGACATCTGCTTCGATTTTAGCACAGCCTGAGGGTATAGAGGAACTTGTAGTATACAGTGACGCATTCAAGATGGGCTTGAGGTGTGTCTTGATACAGAGGGGTAAGGTCATAGCATATGTGTCTCGCCAGCTGAAGACATATGAGGAGAACTACCCCACACACGACCTAGAGTTAAGTGCAGTAGTCCATGCTCTTAAGATCTGGCGTCACTATCTCTGTGGGGCGACATGTCAAATGTAACGCCCAAATTTTGGCGCGTTTTCAATATTTATTTTATTCTTCTTCTATCAATATTTTCTGAGCTTAAATATTTTATTAAAAATATTTGTCGATGTAAAACATTTTTTCCGAATATAGTTATATTTTCGATATGTTCACATTTTCGGAAAAAGTCGAGAAAGTTTTTCAGATTCGGAAACCCCGTTCCATAGATTTTTGATGGAGTTTATTGATTCCCGTTCTCCTATTATAATATTATTACTATTATCCTTATTATGTTTACTTTTTTTTCTCTTTATTTTCCACCTTCCTCACTTTTTCCCTTTCCCTGAGTGTTTTGGATGAGTTGCCTTGTCCTCTAGCAACCTGGCCATCTACCCCTACTCTGCACCTAGCCTCTCCTACCCGACCCCTTGGCATCTGCTTTCCCCTCTGTGCAAGTCAGCCTAAAGCAGCCATCCTCTCTACACCTTCAATAGCCTCACCTTCAGCCCATGTGCCATCCCCCTCTTCCTCAGCAGCCACACTGTCTCGTTTTGCTTATCAATCTCCTTCCCCTTTCTGTTCCGCCTTCTTCTGTGGAGCTGTGCCACGCCTGGACTTCTCTGCAGCACTCACCTTCGAGCCCTGTCAGTCACGCCTCACCAACAATACTCTCATCCCTCTCAAATGGTTTAGTGAGCATCGGCCTCCATTTTCGGCCTCCCATCTGGAAGAGCAACATCTCCCAGCCGCCTCTGCACCTTGGATTCGATCCCTCGCAGATTCAGTATCTCTTTTCTCTTCCCTCCGACCTCATTTGCCCTCCCTCGTCTCCCCTGCCGAAGACACAACAGGTCTTACTCGCCGCCATCGCCGGCGAAACCCTCACCTTGACGGAGCCTGATCGCGCTCCACACCGTTGGAGAAGGGTTAGACTCCTGCCGCCACTGCCCCTATTTTTCTCCCTTCTTCCCTGTCCGCCAATGCTGCCGCCCTATAACCGCTGCACTGGACCGGAGCAAATGCCGCAACCCTGGCCTCACTGCAAGCCGCTGCCGGAGCCAACCTTGGCCGAAGCCACGCCACCAGGAGAGCTTCCTCTGCCGCAGCCTGCGTTCTCCTTCCTCAGCTGTGATGTATCGATTAAGGGAGAAGCCTTTTAGGGTTTTTAAACGGGGCCCCTCACTTTTGGTATAATTACAAATTGTGCCCCATATTTTATAATTGCAATTTGGACCCAGATTTTCGGAAGTTTGCATTTATACCCCTACAGAAATTATTTATATATATGGCCCATATTTATTATTACAGTTTATGACCCAACTTTTATAAATTATCAATTGTGTCCTTTGTTGTATAATATTCGGAGTATGACCCAAGGATTTAATTATAGATTATGACCCATAGTTTTGGAACGGTATATTTTGCCCCGAAAAATGGATTAGTGGTTTGGAACTTTGGATTTTGATTACGAGATATTCTTATATTTTTATACACGGTATATTATGCCTTTGTTGGATTAATACAGTTATGGCTCAAAGATTTAATCCCGGGTTTTTAACATTGACTTTTGAAAACGAATTTTCCTTAGATTTATATATATTATATATTCCGTTAAAATTTAGCATATGAGATAAATTTGTTTAATTGTGGTGTTAGGTTCGGAAGCGTCCCGATAAAGGTCTAACGAGTCCAAAGTCGACATCCATTGATCGACTTTCGTCTTTTGACGTCGTGTGAGTATCCTTACCTGCGATCTAGTAATGTTTAGTATTAGTATCATGCTAGGTTGGACCTAGCATAACTTAGAGTGAATGTCAAGTAGTGGCCTTGAACCTTAGGTGAATTTTGAGGATTCATGATTGTACTAAGACTTGAGGTGTTTGGTTATCTTGTGAGGTTGTTATAAGGCTTTAAGTTATATGGTTGATCTTGTGAGCATTTTGAGGCTCGAGGTTGGGGTTGTATGATCTTGTGGGATTTTGAAGTTTGAGTTTGGCTTATCCTATTATGTTGTTATGAGTTACAATCTTGCGAAATCCTTGGGAGGGTAGATGTCCCTATGTTGTTATACTTTATGATCTTACGAGATCATTGGTACTAGAAGTCTAAGAACTTCTAGCATGTGGGAGAGATGTTGATCGTGTGCCTTGTTTTGACCAGGCGTTGAGTTCATTCCTACGGGAAGTTGAGAACAGTGGTTATCGGGTTTATCTTTGGGGACGAGGTAAGTCTCCGGACTTACTTAGCTCATATTCCTTGTATTAGCATTGATGTGTGTTTGGTGGTGTGTGTTTATTCTTTATTGTTTATAAAAACTAAACCGGTAATAGGACCACCGACCTTTATATTATATCTGGTCCAAGTGTATGATAACGGGCGGTGACAACTTGCCTACCTCCCGCGAGAGTTAGGATGTTCTTGGCGACTAGCCCGTGTTGGTTAGACGGTCGGAGGCATCCGCACCGTTCCACGCCGGTAAGTAGGGACCGAGGCGGGACCACGGTGGTCTCGTGTCATGATAACATGAATTATAGTCTATATTTTGGGGTTTGTTTGGACGTTTTATCTTTCATAATCTACATGTTTGTATGTATAATATGTGATTATATTACCATTTCATCTACCTTTGCGGGAATCGAGGTCTACACCTAGTTTTGTTGTAATCGTAGGTAAAATGGCACGTTTTGCATCGAAAAGGAGCAAAAGGAGCTATAGAGTCATTAGAGCTACATCCAGGAACATAAGGAACCATCCAGGAAGCATAGCCATGGATTAGAGATTCACTTTGGACCAGATTTGAGAGATTTCACATTCAGTTGTGACTCACCTCGGTTGACCACAGATTCACCTCGACCGAGGTGATCCAGAGAAGTCGACTCGACCGAGGCGAGCACCTAAGACGCGGCGAGAATATTTTATTCTTGGCTGAGATCTTTTATCTTTGGAAAGAGATCTTATATTTTTGGGATTGGCTCTTGGAAGGAAGAAGATATACTAGATCATATATTTTACCTATTTTTATGGGAAAAGATCTTTCTAAGATATCTTATCTTTGGAGAGTAATTTTCCTATAAAAAGGGTCGGATTTTCCATAAATCCGATCGTGCTTAGACATCCGCTTACACCGCAGCAGCCATACTCCAGTTGGGAGATTTGAAGAACCTTTTTGAAGGTTAAAGGAAGATTGAAGTCTATAGCTTTTATAGCTTTTGAAGGGTTTTTGTAAGATTATCTTAGATTCCCTTCCTTGTTGTCTTGCTTTGTTGGATTTCTATCCAAGGAACGCTTTTGTTGTGATATTTGATTCAGTTATCGAAGTTTTTTCATTAAATTCTTCTTTTTCAAATATTCACCTTCTTCCCATATATTTGATCATTGCTTTCATGATGATGAGTGGCTAATTTCTTTGTGTGATTTTAGGGTGATTGGCTGAAGGTTGTGGGAAAAACAATGATAGAATGATCTTAATCACAGTAGGTCCTTGAAAGTTCGAGTCTTTAACTTTAACCCTAAGCATCTCGCTCAGTCGATGAATATCTCGGCCGGGGTGGAATTCTTCTGATTGAGGTGACTTATCTGATCCGAAACTGAGAGTTAAGTGTTAGAGTTTGCCAAATCCTATTCTTATTACACCTTTCCTGGTTCAATGCAAGCCTAGGATGAGACTTACCCGGTAATTCCTTAGTTTGTGTACCTAAGATCATAAGTGTAGGTAATAAAGGTTTATCCTTTATTGTGGTTTGAGTGTGCTTTCATTCCATCTTTGTGAGTTAGCCTGAGACTTACCCGGTAAAGGTTGATTCTATTCTCTTAGATAGTGTGTTAGTTTGAGGTTATAGTTTTTTATCTTAATTCCTTGAGACTTACTCGGTAATAGGAGTTACGGTTTAGGATTAGTGAGTAGTGAGACTTACCCGGTGATTTATTCCACTTTAGTAACACCTTCCCTATGCAAAAACCTCAGCTTTGTCCGCTTATCTTTAGATCTTGAGTTGGAACCACAACTAGATGCTTTAATCCCTAGAATTGCATATTTCCTTTATTGACTTCTATATCATCTTTGATTGTTTTGATTACCTTTTGTGGTTAGTATTTATATAAGCATACCGTAATTGGACTTTGTTTCACTAAGTCCCTGTGATCGACCCCTGGAATTTCTTGCTTTTTACTACGATTGACCCGTACACTGCGGGTTCGCATCCTTGTTTTAAGCTTACGTCTAGGGTTATAAATTTAAAGCTTGCACACACCGTTTGGAGCGAACAAGTTTTTGGCGCCGTTGTCGGGGACTTGGTATAGACCGAACCGGTTACGGTTTGCTTTTGGGGCACTTGCCCCCGTGTCTTCTAACCACTCTACTTGAGTGACTTTTGCAGGTTCTGTCTTAGGTTTATGCGAAGAACCCGCACTGGGAAGGAAATCGTTCCTTACGATCCCGAACCAGAAAAGACATACAAGCGACGCTTAAGAGAAGCGAAGATGGCCCAACAAGACAACCGCGATCTTGAGGCCGAATTGAAAGAGGCGCTAGAGCTGCTACGCCTCAACAGGGAAGAGCTAAGGCAGGAAAGAGAAGAAACTCGCACCAGGACTGAAGCGATCAAAGCTGATATGACAGCCTTACGAGACCAGTTTCTACCTCGACCGAGGGAAGATCCTGTTCCAGATCCTCGACCGATGCAGGTCCCAGTCGCTGACCCTCGACCGAGGCAGGTTCCAGTACCTGACGCCCCGGCCGAGGTACTTCCACCTCGGATGCCAGTCCGAGATGCTTTTCCTGCAGGAATCCCACAAACCCTAGGTCAAAGGATGGACCCCAATCAACAACTGAGGCGTCCAGGAGTTAACCTAGGAGATCCAGCGAACCATGACTATGAACTTCGACCGCAAGTTCTATCCATGATTCACCAATGCCAATTCGGAGGGATGGAGAAGGAATCACCGCATCAACATCTTCAAAACTATGAGATCTTGATGGAGACCTTGAGAACTTCAAGGATTGAAAATAACAACTACAAGCTAAGATCTTTTTACTTTTCTTTAAAAGATAGAGCTCTTACTTGGTATCAATCTCTTTCTCCAGAAAAAATCAGCACATGGGAGGAGATGACAACGGAATTCTTGACCAAATTCTTTCCCCCTTCAAAGACAGCTGAAATGAGAGGGAAGATCAACGCTTTCATTATGAAGGACAAGGAGAGCTTGTCCAAATCATGGGAGCGGTTCAAGGACATTCTTTTGGATTGCCCACATCATTGGATTCCAAAGTTAGAATTATTGGAGATTTACTTCAAAGGACTGGACGGAAGCACCCAGTTCAACCTCCAACTACTCTCTGCCGGTACATTTATGGACATGGCGATTGACGAAGCTTGGGACTTCATCGAGAAGCAAGCTTTGCACATGGAGAAGTACACCCACCAAGGAGCTGAAGGTGGAGTTAAAAGAGTTAACTTCCAAGAAACTCAGCCCAACAACAATCAACTCACGTCTTTGAAGAATGACGTGAAACAATTGAAGGAACTCTTGGTTGCTCAAACCAAGAAAGAAGAGCAAGGACAAAGGAACAACAAAAATGGATACCGTAACAACAACAACGGTTCCCAGAACAACAATTACAACAACAACAATAGAGGATCCAATAGCAACAACTGGAGGGCGAACAACCAAAATTCTGGTAACAATCATTCAAACTCCAACTCTAACGATTCGTCTAACCCTTTCCTCTCTTCCCCTTCTTCTTCTTCTACTCCATTAAAGAGCCAGGGGCAAGGATCAAGTTCGTCTTAGCCAGAAAAGAAAGACGCAGTTCTGGAGGCTATCTTGATCAAGCTCAACGCTATGGAGACTTCTATGACTTCGTTTTCGAAGGCCCAAAAGGCCTTTGAATAACAACTTGCAAGTAGGGCGAATGAAGCACCAAGAGATCCAGGGAAGCTTCCAGCAAGGACGGAAAGCAACCCTAAGGGCCAGATCATGACCATAACTACAAGGAGTGGACTGAAAACTGCAGATCCAGTGCCTCGGTCGGTGCCAGTACCGACGAAGACCACCTCAGTCCAGATGCAGTCGAAGAACACTTCGACCGAGATGCCAACCGAGGTGGAGCCACAGAAAGCGGAGGGGAAAACTGAAGTTTATGTTCCACCTCCTGCATACAAATCACCACTTCCATTCCCCCAGTCAAGGGTCAGAGCACATCTAGACAAGCACTTTGGTAAGTTCCTTGACTTGATGAATAAACTGCATATTAACATTCCTTTCCTTGATGCTATTCTAGGAATGCCCGCCTATGGGAAGTTCTTGAAGGAGATCCTATCAAGGAAAAGGAAACTGGAAGATTTTGGTGAAGTTAGGATGACATCTAAATCCTCGGAGCTTATTCAAATCATGAAGGAGAAGATGCCACCTAAATTGAGAGATCTCGGCTCATTTTGCATTCCCATTCAAGTTGGGGATGTCACTTGTGAAGCCCTTTGTGATCTAGGAGCCATCGTGAGCATCATCCCGCTGGAGCTATGTGTGAAGATCGGACTTGGAGAGCCCAAGCCGGTCAAAATTCGACTTTATATGGTGGATCGCTCCATCACCCATCCCGTGGGCATCTTGGAGGACGTTCCGGTCAAGTTAGGTAACTTCTATTTACCTATAGATTTTGTTGTACTTGACATTCCCGCAGATTATCTTGTTCCTATTATTCTCGGGAGGTCATTTCTAGCAACTTCGGGTTGCAACGTGGATTGCAAGAACGCCAAGCTGAAATTCAACATTGGCAGCGATGAGGTGGAGTTCGCATTACTTGCAGCCATGAAAGGGAAGCAGCTAACTGATGATATCTTCAACATCTACGATGAAGAAAAATCAAGAGAATTGGTGAGTTCTATCCTTACTAACGATCCACTCAAAAGAGTTATTAGCTTCAGTTTAATGGAGGAAGGTGTAGATGCTTCTTGTGATGCAGATATACGGAGTTTAAAAGCACTAGAAGAGGATCCAGGAGCTAAAACTGAGAAGCTAATCCAGGAAACGAAGATCTCCAGTTTCGGTTCCAGTTGCATTACCTCGACCGAGGCACTCCCTGGACTGAGCGAGGCGACTGAAGAACATCTGGGTCAACGCCTCTGCGCCTCGACCAAGGTCGATGGCGAGATGATGTCAACTGAGACTACTGAGAATAACAAACTTCCTACTCCCTTCTCTTACATTCATCCTCAGTTGGTGGAACACTCCATCCACCAACTTTCTGATAATAAAGGACCCTGGTATGCTGATATTGTGAATTATCTTGTTTGCCAGGAAGTCCCGCCCGGATTAACGTACTCTCAAAAGAAAAGATTTTTCAAGGAGGTACGCCACTATTATTGTGACGAGCCGCTGCTATTCAAGCGCGGACCGGATGAGATGCTTCGAATATGCATTCCGGAAGATGAAGTTAATAGCATAATACGGCATTGTCACTCACTTCCTTGTGGAGGACATGCCAGCACCGATAAAACATGCGCTAAGGTATTACGTTCTGGTTTCTTTTGGCCTACATTATTTAAGGAGTGCAATCGTTTGTTGTCTCTTGTGATGCATGCCAAAGAACAGGAAATTTGTCAAAGAGAAACGAAATGCCACTCAATAACATCCAAGAGGTAGAAATTTTTGATGTATGGGGGATAGACTTCATGGGACCTTTCCCATCCTCCGGAGGAAACCTCTATATTCTTCTTGCAGTTGATTACGTCTCTAGATGGGTTGAAGCCATCGCTTTTCCCACTAACGACGCCAAGGTGGTTGTGAAGTTCTTAAACAGAACTATCTTTCCACGGTTTGGAACTCCACGCATCATCATCAGCGATGGAGGGACGCATTTCATCAATCGGAAGTTCAAGGCACTTCTATCGAAGTATGGGGTAACCCACAAGGTATCAACCCCTTATCACCCTCAAACTAGTGGACAGGTCGAGATCTCGAATAGAGAAATCAAAGCAATTTTGGAGAAGACCGTCTCTAGGACGAGGAAGGATTGGTTCATGAAATTGGACGATGCTCTTTGGGCGTACAGGACCGCATTTAAGACTCCCATAGGGACCACCCCTTATAATTTGGTATATGGGAAGTCTTGCCATTTGCCCGTTGAATTGGAACACAAAGCATATTGGGCAATCAAATGGTTGAACTTCGACATTAAGGAGTGTCACGCTAGGATTAGTAGCACAAAAAGCTTTAAATTTATAACTCGAACTAAGTCATTCAATGATCGAAAAGCTTTAAACTACCTAGCGAAACCCGCAGTGTACGGGTCGTTTTGTAGAAAGGAAAGTATTCCGAGGTCGAACACAAGGACTGAGGTGAAACTAAGTCATTCAATGATCGAAAATAGTGTGAATCTAGACTAAGATAAGATGAGGAATAAAGAAAATGGAAAACACAATGTTTTTGGAGGGTTTTGGGTGATCAAACAAAGATCACAAATATGTGAACACAATCAAGCAACACAAACACACACTAACACAAAAGATAGGAGAATGGAAGTAACAAAGCGGATTCTAGAGATTGGAAGTCCGGTTATGGCATAGACTCAAGCTATCTATTCATTCCTCGGATTAACTATGATATGTTGGGATTAAGCGTTTCTAGATTGGGATCAATTACCGGGTAAGTCTCATGATCCACTAGTCCATTCCTAAGGTCTCATCACCGGGTAAGTCTCTAAGAACCTAAAGATAGGAATTCTACACAAACCGGATTGTTACTTAGGGGTCTAACCTATCCTTACCGGGTAAGTCTCGGAAAGGGAAGTCCTAAATAACTATCCTAGCACACTTAGTCCAATGGCGGCTTGTGAGGCTCACCACTACCTAGGGTTTGTCATCTTTTGAATCTAAGAGTAAGAATCACCGGGTAAGTCTCTTCTAAACACTTAGTTGCTAACACTAGGTCTCCCTAGGATAGAATTAGCTCAACAAACACTAGGATTTCAAGAACAAGAGTCATCCAAGGGTAAAAATCTAAGTTCATCCTATCATGGTCCTAGCCATAACCCTTCTTTCCTTACCCTAGAATCGCAATCTATCTAGCCAACAACATTCATTTCCAGATCAATCTCCACAAATAAAGCATGCTTGCAAGTCATGGTCAATTGATGAAGAACAATCCAAAGAAAAGACATTAAAAGCATAGAATAGAAATTACCAAATCCTTACAAGGCTCCAAGAGCTAATCCAAGTTGTCAACAATGAACTTCTCTCTCAAATCCACTCTAATCTCACTCTAAAACGAGAATCTACACTAATCTCTTCCAAGAACACCCCTAATGGGTGCTTGGAAGAGAGGCAACAATGGAGAAGTGTTTTGGGGAAGAAGATAGGTCAAAAGAGAGGAGAAGAATCAATGGGAGAGAGCCAGCAACAACTTTGAAGGACCACTTATATTCTCCACCAAGAGCAAGGCCGGACAAGAGATCGTGGGACACGTGGCTTAAGCTGTCAAAGGCCCAAAAATCGACCCAGAGGAAAAAATCGGCCGATTTTCCTGGGTGTAGGTCGATTTTCTTCAACAGAAGCATGCTATGATCGTCTAGCCATGAGTTGCTCCATTGGTTGCACCAATAGTGGTCTTTGTGTTCTTTGTTGCTCCAATTATGATCCTTCAAAGCTTCGGATGTGTACCACCATGAGGCTTGACCCTCTAATGTATCGGTTAATGTCCGAAAGACCCCCGAAATACCTACAAAACCGATAAAAGGTAGTGTAGACGTCTTTTCTAGAAATGTGCATGAATTGAGCGAAGACGTCATGAACCAATACCAAAACGTGCATGAATGAGTGAGAAATCTATCTAAATGATTACCTAATCCTAAGTCATAAATCTTGTTATCAAGGAGGCCGGCGAGAAGCGACTATTGGAAATCAACGAGCTGGAGGAGCTGCATTTGAACGCTTATGAGAATGCCAAAATCTATAAGGAGAGGACGAAGAGATGGCATGACAAGCGTATCGTCCCGAAGGAGCTTAACGAAGGAGATTTAGTTCTACTCTTCAACTCCCGCCTCCGCCTCTTTCCAGGTAAGTTAAAATCTAGATGGACCGGACCTTATGTTGTGAAACATGTTTTCCCTCATGGTGCAGTTGAGATATGGGGCGAAACGAGCGGAAGCTTCAAGGTCAACGGTCACAGACTTAAGAAGTACAAACCAGAAACTCTTGTTGAGGAGGTTGCACCAATATACCTCGTATGAGAGGGGCATCATGGTCCAGCTAGCGACCTTAAACCAAGCGCTTCTTGGGAGGCAACCCAAGGTATTGCTTTCTTTTCCCATTTTCTAGTCTAGCTTAGATAGTTTTTGCTTTGCTTTGTTTTGTTTTTGGCGTTCTAGACAGATAACAGGAGACATCTAAGAAAGGAGCATAACTGGAAGGACAGAAGATCGAGAATTTGAGAAGACGAAGTTTGACTGAGGCATCTCGGTTGCCTTCAGAGCACCTCGACCGAGATGATTCTTGAGCAACCGAGGCGACTAGGGTTTCTGAAGAACCACCTCGGTCCGTACCACCTCGGTCCAGTCGAGATCATCTCGACCGAGGTGACAGCAGTTCCAGAAAGGGTATAAAAGGGGGATTTATTTTCTCTCTCTTCACTTTCACTCTTCCTCGACCGCGGCGACAGTTTGCACCTCGCTTCCTCGATTCTTGCTCGTTTTCGAAGATTTTTGCTTCTAAACTGCGATTAAGGCATAGAGGATCCCAGTGCATCATCGATCTGTAAGAAAATCGAACCGATTCGGCCGAACGAGGTAAAATAAAACCGAAACCCTACCTCGCTGTTTTCGCTTCGATTTGGGCTTTGGTTGCCCTTGCATTTGCTGAGAAAAGGCTTAAGTACCCCATAGGAAGCAGTTGTAGTGATTTTGGGGGAAAAGAACTGAATTTTCAGAAGGAATTAAAATCCAGTTTTCCGCCTCGGTCTAGTCGTTTTGTGCCTCGGCCGAGGTGATTCTTGAGAGTTGTCAGTGACTGAGGTGACCTGACAATGTGATTTTCTAAAAATGAGTTCCGACCGATGCCTTGCCCTCAGAGATAGATCCTCACCTTCCCCTTCTTCCTCTTCTTTCCGACCTTACCGTCCGGTGATCCATGAGCGACACCAGGTGGATTATGAGCGTATTTCTGGCCGTCCAGTGATTGCACCACGCTTCCTGGACGTGTCTACTTTTGATTGCCTCCAGGTAGACGGAGACCTTAGGAGGATGATTTCTACAGTAGGGTTGGATCAATTTACTGAGATCCGAGCCCCAACCTATTTGGAGCCCACCTTAGAGTTCATTAGCTCCTTCACCTACCTTCCCACAGAGAGATCTGTGAAGTACCGGTTGATGAACCGGAACTTCATAGTGCCACTAGAGTACTAGAAATATATTTTTGGCTTTCCTGAGCCTACCGTTGTTGACTTCCCGTCCCGATCTGTAGCTAGGGAGTTTTGGGGACAGATTGCTCATGTGGTTGAGCACGCAGACAGATGGCGCCCTGGAGATTCCAGAGAGAAGGTCATCTTCCACTTAGCCTTTAGGTTAGCCCACCGGATCTTTAGTGAGACACTTCTGGCGCGTACTGAGACGCCCCAGAAGGTCCGTCAGGGGGAGCTGTTCAGTTTATACTGCATGGTTACTGGGGGTATCCCGGACTTTGGCTTGATGCTGGCAGAGGATCTGCACAGGATCAAGGCCAAGGCGAAGGGAGACATCTGCTGCGGAGGGATTGTCACCCACATAGCCAATTATCAAGACATGGATCTCAGCGCTTGCACGATGGTGGCGGCTGCCAAGCCGCTTGGGCTGCAGGAGATGATCACTCGGCGGATTCTGGTTCCCCGAGGTTTGACTACACCGTACGTGGCTATGCCGTGGGAGCTAACTACACCACAGGGGATCAGGTGGTCTGCCCAATTTACTGTTTTTGACCCTCACTATTGGCAGACTGCTTGGGCTCCACTGATGGAGGATTACAGAGAGACAGCAGCTGCCCCAGCTGAGGAGGAGGTAGATGATGAGGAGACGGCTGATGACAGAGAGGGTGGAGTCCCGATGGATACAAGGACAAATACTGCAGGGACGAGCGCACCAATTATAGATCTGGATGATGAGGATACTGAGCCTGCACCTGCTACTTCTCCAGTGAGACCTGCTAGGCGTAGGACACGCCGACACTGAGATTCAGAGGCTCACAGTCGGATCGACGACCTGACAGATCAGGTTATTGATTCATATGCTGCTTTGTCACTGGATATCCGCGAGATGCAGGAGCGGCAGCACTACCAGCACATGATGGCCCAGATTCAGTTTGAGCACGTCATGGGCTATCCGTTCGACCCGTCCCAGTACCCGTATGTGCCACCACCACCACCACCGGATCGCGACTATTGAGAGCTGCAGGATTTTTATTTCTTATTTTTATGCAGTTCAACTTATTATCCGGTGAGTACTTTTTTCTTAGACTTATTTTGACCCACTGAGACTGTGTCCCAAGTATGGGGTGTATATTTGATGTATTTGACAGTTATTTGATGTATGACTCTATTTGACCGGATATTTATCTATATTTATGCTTCACTTTTGCATCTATGTGTTTATCTGAGACTGCATGCATACTTACAGGTTATTTGATTGAGAAAAACGTCGAAACTGAAAGAAAACTGGTTTTAAAAAAAATTTTGGACCTCGACCGGTGGAGTTCTAGGCGAACGAGGTGTTTCACCTCGGTTGACCTAAGAACACCTCGACTGAGGTAGGTTAACTGAGAGTTTTCGAAACAATTTTTGTGCTCTTTATCTGGATGTGATCTCAGTGAAGACTTTGTTTACTGACTGGTTTTAAATTTCTTTATGTGTTTGAAAGGTTTTATAATATGTTTAAGTTGCTAAATGCTTTGTTTGAAATTTATTGGCATGTTTAATACTTTGTTTTTATCTAAATTATGTTGAATTTGAAGGTTAGCACCGCAAGATAAGTTCTCTCACTTTCTTCCTGGAAAGACCAAGGCAATTCATTCTTCTCTCTTCTTCTTCTTGATCATGTTTAGCCCCTCATATACACTTTGCCTCCCTTTACCTATCCGGGAATTTGGAAGCGAACGAAGTGGCGAAAGCAAGTGAAGTTAAAAATTGAGAAGTTGGCTGGAAGTGAAAGTTTTAGAAAGTAATAATAGGTTTGGGGAAGTCAATCATGATGATGAGTAACTCGGCACCATTCACATAGCCGGGTGTTTGTGTCTTGCCAAAGTCGGATTGAGCGATATTCCTAACGGGTCATGGTATGTGCATCAAGGGTTTGATGCATCTCAAGAAATTGATGATTGCTGATTTCCTAGGCTTCGGTTATTGTGCACCTCTGTCCATGCATCCCAAAAAGTAAAGTAAAAGAAAAGTGTGAGATAAGCAAAGCTTATGGGTGGAAGATGTTGCAAGTCAAAGTGAAAGTGAAGTTCATCCTTTTCCCGGATTCTAGCACCACATTACCTTACATACATCCCTACCCTACATGTTTTTTGACCTTTCTTTCGGGAAGCCCTTGAGACCTTGAACTTGTTGATTGACTTAGTGGTTTAAACTGGATTATGCATGATTAATTTTGATAATTATGACTTATTATGCATTCTATGATTTTATGCAAAGATGAACAACTTTCTTATATTTATAAAATGTTTTGATCATATTTTGATTTTAAATTCCATTAAGTACTCTCTTAGAGTGATCTATGATTGTTGCACACCATAAAAATGTTTTTGAAAGACTTTCCATTGATTTTCTTGACTATTAATCCATTCTATCTTGTCTTCTATATGCGGCACTTGCTTGGGGACAAGCAAGGGCTAAGTATGGGGTATTTTGATAGCGCGAATTATAGTCTATATTTTGGGGTTTATTTGGACGTTTTATCTTTCATAATCTGCATGTTTGTATGTATAATATGTGATTATATTACCATTTCATCTACCTTTGCGGGAATCGAGGTCTACACCTAGTTTTGTTGTAATCATAGGTAAAATGACACGTTTTGCATCGAAAAGGAGCAAAAGGAGCTATGGAGTCATTAGAGCTACATCCAGGAACATAAGGAACCATCCAGGAAGCATAGCCATGGATTAGAGATTCACTTTGGACCAGATTTGAGAGATTTCACATTCAGTTGTGACTCACCTCGGTTGACCACAGATTCACCTCGACCGAGGTGATCCAGAGAAGTCGATTCGACCGAGGCGAGCACCTGGGACGCGGCGAGAATATTTTATTCTTGGCTGAGATCTTTTATCTTTGGAAAGAGATCTTATATTTTTGGGCTTGGCTCCTGGAAGGAAGAAGATATACTAGATCATATATTTTATCTATTTTTATGGGAATAGATCTTTCTAAGATATCTTATCTTTGGAGAGTAATTTTCCTATAAAAAGGGTCAGATTTTCCACAAATCTGATCGTGCTTAGACATCTTCTTACACCGCAGCAGCCATACTCCAGTTGAGAGATTTGAAGAACCTTTTTGAAGGTTGAAGGAAGATTGAAGTCTATAGCTTTTATAGCTTTTGAAGGGTTTTTGTAATATTATCTTAGATTCCCTTCCTTGTTGTCTTGCTTTGTTGGATTTCTATCCAAGGAACGCTTTTGTTGTGATATTTGATTTAGTTATCGAAGTCTTTTCATTAAATTCTTCTTGTTCAAATATTCACCTTCTTCCCATATATTTGATCATTGCTTTCATGATGATGAGTGGCTAATTTCTTTGTGTGATTCTAGGGTGATTGGCTGAAGGTTGTGGGAAAAACAATGATAGAATGATCTTAATCACAGTAGGACCCTGAAAGTTCGAGTCTTTAACCTTAACCCTAAGCATCTCGCTCAGTCGATGAACATCTCGGCCGGGGTGGAATTCTTCTGACCGAGGTGACTTATCTGATCCGAAACTGAGAGTTAAGTGTTAGAGTTTGCCAAATCCTATTCTTATTACACTTTTCCTGGTTCAAAATGAGTCGAACAAGATAACAATGAAGAACAAGTATCCCTCACAACGGCTAGACGATCTACTCGACCGGTTGCAAGGGTCGGTAGTCTCTTCAAAAAAAAAGGATTTAAGGTCTGATTGTCGCCAATTGAGAATTCGAGATTGCGATATTGCAAATACGACATTCCGGACAAACCAGGATCACTGCGATTTGTAGATATTCCATATAGGCTTACCAATGCCCCGAATAAGATATTTTGGTCTACTCTCGAAAAAGAGAGAAGTTGTATGACAAGTTGTCTCGGGATGGCAACCCCCGAAGGATGTGAAAAAAGTTACAAGTTTTTTTTGGATGTGTTAGTCATTACCGGATTTGTAGAGAGATTCTCCAAAGTAACATCACCTATGACTAACCTACTCCGGATGGCAACAAAGTATTGAGTGAGACGAAAACTGACAAGGGAGTTGTTGAGAGTTAAGAGGGGATGCATTGGTGCAACCGTTATGAAATTGCTTTGATGTATGATGGGTTTGAAGTGTACAAGTGATTCTCCAAGACAAGGTCTTGATTGAGTATTGAGGAACGATGCAAAAGTAATAACATACGTGTCTCGTTAGGAGAAGCAAGTGTGAAGTAAAATGCTTCCTTCGTTACTTGGAATTGCAACATGAATTGAGGAAACGTAACATCAAAGTTTGATTTGACAGGAACCAAAGCCAACGGTGTGAATTGGAAATTTGATCTTCTTTGTTAGAGAAAAATTAAGAGGAACATAATGGAAATGTTGCATTGAGAAAGACCTAAGAAGGAAGTTGAGTTTCCGATATATCGGACCTTGTTGGGATCTTAGCGCAAGTTGGGAAAGTGGTTTACCGGTTGGCGTGGCCGCCGAGGGTAGAGGGTCTTCACCCGGAGTTTCATTTGTATCAATTGAGAGAGTACATACATGACTCGAGACATGTGGTCAGTCATGATGGCCCAATGGCAGACAAGGAACCAATGAGGCTAAATGGAGGACGGAGAATTATATCTTTAGTTGAGTATTACGTTAGGCTAGTAGCATCGATAGAATCGACGGGTTAGACCTAATTCCTCCTTGGTTGAGTTATGTGCATGTGTGATGTTATATGTTATTTGTGCCCCGTGCGGGGATGTGTTATATGACCTGATATTCTTTTGTGATGACGGATTGAGCAGTTAGTGTACATATATATATATATTAGAACTTCTAAGCCTCCCTAGTTTGAGAGTTCATACCTCGGTCTTAGGGACCGAGAAGTTCGACGCATAGCAAGTTTCGTCCCGAAACTTGCTTTTAGGGGATCTAATGTAACGCCCAAATTTTGGCGCGTTTTCGATATTTATTTTATCCTGCTTCTATCGATATTTTCTGAACTTAAATATTTTAATAAAATTATTTGTCGATGTAAAACATTTTTCCCGAATATAGTTATATTTTCGATATGTTCACATTTTCGGAAAAAGTCGAGAAAGTTTTTCCGATTCGAAAACCCCGTTCCGAAGATTTTTTTATCGAGTTTATTGATTCCCGTTCTGCTATTATACTTAATATGTTTACTTTTTTTTTTTTCTCTTTATTATCCACCTTCCTCACCTTTTCCCTTTCCCTGAGTGTTTTGGATGAGTTGCCTTGCCCTCTAGCAGGTTGCCTCTAGCAGCTTGGCCATCTACCCCTGCTCTGCACCTAGCCTCTCCTACCCGACCCCTTGGCATCTGCTTTCCCCTCTGTGCAAGTCAGCCTAAAGCAGCCATCCTCTCTACACCTTCGATAGCCTCACCTTCAGCCCCTGTGCCATCCCCCTCTTCCTCAGCAGCCACACTGTCTCGTTTTGCTTATCAATCTCCTTCCCCTTTCTGTTCCGCCTTCTTCTGTGGAGCTGTGCCACGCCTGGACTTCTCTGCAGCACTCACCTTCGAGCCCTGTCAGTCACGCCTCACCAACAACACTCTCATCCCTCTCACATGGTTTAGTGAGCATCGGCCTCCATTTTCGGCCTCCCATCTGGAAGAGTAACATCTCCCAGCCGCCTCTGCACCTTGGATTCGATCCCTCGCAGATTCAGTATCTCTTTTCTCTTCCCTCCGACCTCATTTGCCCTGCCTCGCCTCCCCTGCCGAAGACATAGCAGGTCTTACTCGCCGCCATCGCCGGCGAAACCCTCACCTTGACGGAGCCTGATCGCGCTCCACACCGTTGGAGAAGGATTAGACTCCTGCCGCCACTGCCCCTATTTTTCTCCCTTCTTCCCTGTCCGCCAATGCTGCCGCCCTATAACCGCTGCACTGGCCCGGAGCCAATGCCGCAACCCTGGCCTCACTGCAAGCCGCTGCCGGAGCCAACCTTGGCCGAAGCCACGCCACTAGGAGAGCTTCCTCTGCCGCAGCCTGCGTTCTCCTTCGTCATCTGTGATGTATCGATTAAGAGGGAAGCCTTTTAGGGTTTTTAAATGGGGCCCCTCACTTTTGGTATAATTACAGATTGTGCCCCATATTTTATAATTGCAATTTGGACCCAGATTTTTGGAAGTTTGCATTTATACCCCTGCAGAAATAATTTACATATATGGGCCATATTTATTATTACAGTTTATGACCCAACTTTTATAAATTATCAATTGTGACCTTTGTTGTTTAATATTCGGAGTATGACCCAAGGATTTAATTATAGATTATGACCCATAGTTTTGGAACGGTATATTTTGCCCCGAAAAATGGATTAGTGGTTTGGAACTTTGGATTTTGATTACGAGATATTCTTATATTTTTATACACGGTATATTATGCATTTGTTGGATTAATACAGTTATGGCTCAAAGATTTAATCCCGGGTTTTTAACATTGACTTTTGAAAACGAGTTTTCCTTAGATTTATATATATTATATATTCCGTTAAAATTTAGCATATGAGATAAATTTGCTTAATTGTGGTGTTAGGTTCGGAAGCGTCCCGATAAAGGTCTAACGAGTCCAAAGTCGACATCCATTGATCGACTTTCGTCTTTTGACATCGTGTGAGTATCCTTACCTGCGATCTAGTAATGTTTAGTATTAGTATCATGCTAGGTTGGACCTAGCATAACTTAGAGTGAATGTCAAGTAGTGGCCTTGAACCTTAGGTGAATTTTGAGGATTTATGATTGTACTAAGACTTGAGGTGTTTGGTTATCTTGTGAGGTTGTTATAAGGCTTTAAGTTATATGGTTGATCTTGTGAGCATTTTGAGGCTCGAGGTTGGGGTTGTATGATCTTGTGGGATTTTGAAGTTTGAGTTTGGCTTATCCTATTATGTTGTTATGAGTTACAATCTTGCGAAATCCTTGGGAGGGTAGATGTCCCTATGTTGTTATACTTTATGATCTTACGAGATCATTGGTACAAGAAGTCTAAGAACTTCTAGCATGTGGGAGAGATGTTGATCGTGTGCCTTGTTTTGACCAGACGTTGAGTTCATTCCTACGGGAAGTTGAGAACAGTGGTTATCGGGTTTATCTTTGGGGACGAGGTAAGTCTCCGGACTTACTTAGCTCGTATTCCTTGTATTAGCGTTGATGTGTGTTTGGTGGTGTGTGTTTATTCTTTATTGTTTATAAAAACTGAACCGGTAATAGGACCACCGACCTTTATATTATTTCTGGCCCAAGTGTATGATAACGGGCGGTGACAACTTGCCTACCTCCCGCGAGAGCTAGGATGTTCTTGGCGACTAGCCCGTGCTGGTTAGACGGTCGGAGGCATCCACACCGTTCCACACCGGTAAGTAGGGACCGAGGCGGGACCACGGTGGTATCGTGTGACAAACCTAAGTTGAATTAGAACGGGATACGACCTAATAATAACAAAGATAATAAACCGGATTGGTGTGCTTTCGGTATGTTGTATGCTTGTGATGAGATTAATTGTGTATGTGCCTTTCCCATTGATTCTAATGCTTCGAATATGAGCTAACGGTTTTATACCAATTGTTGTAGATTGTCTTGCAGGTTAGCAATGCGGCCGAGAGATCCGGAAGAGTGGGCAGCCGGGGTCCGTGCATTTTAGGATTGGGTTTTGAGTGAAGTCGAGTTTGAGTATTGTATTTATTGTATGTTGCATGGCGTTTAGTTTTGGGGTTGTATTTTCGGCTGAAGTCCTTTGTTGTATTCTTCGGGTTTTTCTTTCCATTGCATAAAAATGTGTTTCGTTTTGGCCTTTATTTGTGTCTTATTGAAAGATCCGGTGAAATTGTTGTCAGGCTAAGGGTCGGGACCCATTGTGAGGTCCCAACCCGTTGCGCCCCGAGTCCCGCAGATTCGGGGTGTTACATCAGATTTTCACAGACCATAAGAGTATGAAGTACATATTCACTCTGTAGGAATTGAATAACCGCCAGAGGCGGTGGCTACAACTGATCAAGGATTCCGACCTTGAGATTCTCTACCAACCCGGGAAGACGAATGTAGTTGCGGACACTTTGAGTCGGAAGACGCCTCGGGAGAAGGCGATAGCCCGGTTGACAGTACATCCAGAATTACAAAGAGATTTGGCTTGGTTGGAGGTAGAGATTCGGTTCCCAGATACAACTCATCAGTTGGCTACCTTGGAGTTAACTTCCTGATTTGTTGGGTGAGATCCGACAGAAGCAGGAGACCTGTCCGACTTTGACCCGGATCCGAGACAGGATGTCTCGAGATGAGGCACCTCAGTTCACTATTGGTGCTGATGGCATGATGAGACGCCAAGACTGCATCTGTGTGCCATCAGACAGTGAGTTGAGACAGAGGATATTGGGTGAGGCTCTTGCTACCCCATACTCAATACATCTTGGAGCGAGTAAGATGTACAAGGACGTGAGACATTCTTTCTGGTGGGGTGGTTTGAAGCCCGACGTGGCTCAGTGTGTAGCTCAGTGTGCGACCTGTCAACAGGTCAAGATTGAGCATCGTAGGTCCGGAGGAGAGCTCCACCCACTACTAGTACCACAATGGAAGCGGGAAGATATCTCTATGGATTTTGTCACAGGTTTGCGACTCAACAGAGGTTTTGATTTTATTTGCGTGGTGGTAGATCGTCTGACGAAGACCGCACATTTCATTCCGATTAAGGAAATGTGGCTGGTAAGTCGTCTAGCTGAGTAGTTTACCAGACACATTGTGAGAATCCATAGAGTACCGAGGACTATCGTCTCCGACAGGGGTGGACGTTTCACCTCGAGATTTTGGCAGCAGGTACATACTGCTTTGGGGACGAGTCTCCACTTTACCATTGCTTATCACCCACAAATCGACAGTCATTCTGAGAGGACCATCCAGACATTTTCATGTGTATTGGATTGGGGACAGGTATGGCCCGATCATCTCCCACTTGTAGAGTTTTCATATAATAACAGTTGACACGCGTCTATTGGGATGGCCCCTTATGAGGCTTTGTACGGGCGGAGATGTCATACATCATTGTGCTGGGATGAGCCCAACAAAGCTAATGGAATAGCTCTAGATCAGATACAAGATGACATTGTCCGGATTGCCTTGGTCCGAGAGCGGATGTTAGCAGCTCAGAGTCGTCAGAAATCCTACACCGATAAGAGGCGTCGACCTCTGGAGTTTAGAGTAGGCGCACAGGTGTGGTTGAGAGTATCACCGACGAGAGGTGTCCGACGTTTCGGCATTAAGGGGAGGCTGAGTCCCCAATATGTCGGCCCATTTGAGATCTTGGAGAGAGTCGGAGAGGTTGCCTACCGATTAGTACTGCCACCGAGATTGGAGGGGGTCCATCATGTCTTTCATGTATCACAACTGAGAGAGTACATTCCGGACCTGAGACACGTCATCAACCATGAGGATCTGATAGTTGAGCCTGACCACACTTTTGTGGAGTATCCAGTAGCCGTTCTTGAGTGCAGTACTAGATGTTTGCGGTCTAAGGAGATACCGATGTTGAGGATCTAGTGGTCTAGACGAGGAGCCGATGAGGCCACCTGGGAGACAGATTAGAGTATTAGACGTAGCTATCCTGAGTTCTTTGTGGAGTTAGCCGCTACTGTTGTGCTGACGAGTTAGTACTCAGATGTTGTGTGTGACTTTTTGTGATTATATATATTTAGTGGAAGAATTATGTTTTTGTTTATGTGTTACTTGATTTATGGTCGAGTAGTCTTTTATGTTAAGAAATGAGAGAGAAGATGGTATACTGAATTCAGTCCATTAAATTGTAGGAGACACGGGATAATATTTTATTCTAAGTTTCGGGACGAAACTTATTTTAAGGGGGCACTGATGTAATATCCGTAAATTTTATCCAGGTAATTTCGAGTCAAATCTGATCTCGATCCGTTGACTGATTCCCATGCTATCTAATATTTCATCCTTCCACAAATTTTATCATTTTATGTAGAATTTTAATTCACATAAAATGATAGAATTATAACAAACCCTAGTTCTTTTAATTAGTTCTTAACGACGAATTTTGACGAGACCATGACAAAGCTGAGACGAGGCCATGACGAAGCCCGACAACCCTGTGACAAGGCCCAGACAAGCTCTTGACAGCCCACACCCCTACTTACTGCTGCTGAGCTCTTTAAGCCAGCCTAAGACGGCAACCAGAAGCCCAGCGGATGCCGGCCCATCGAACAGCAAACCTACCTCCCCTTTTACGTGTGCTGAGCTGGAGATCTGTTTTGTAACAGCTTCCGTAATTAACTCAACATACTTCTCCCATGCTCAGCGTCACGTTTCCCCTCCTTCAGTCTAGATTCAAAACACCTCTTCTCCGTCCTTCCTTCTGCAGCGGATCCTCCCACAACAAGCAATCGTTAACCGCTCTCAATCTAGCAGCCTAGCCAGTGATCCCGCCTCGCCCTTGATCGCTGCCAGAGTAGAGTGCTGAAGTCGCCACGCCTCACTCGAGTCACCAACAGGAGTCCAAAGGTGACGCCAGTGGTAACGTCTGCCTCTCCCTCGTACTCCTCTCTGTATTTGCACCCTTCTGATCGACTTGTACAGGTGAGTCATGCCTGTTTGTGTCTCTTCCATCTTGACAGCAACCGAGATCCTCAGCAAAAGAACCTTGCCCTTGCTCCCTTCTGTACGTCCCAGCCAGTGTAGAGGAGGCGTCAACAAGCGTTCGTCTCCAGGAGTTGCTGTTGCACACACACTCAGTTTGTCTCCAGGAATTTGCTACTGCACACCCTCAATTTGTCTCCAATTTTTGCTTCTACACACGCTCAGTTCGTCTCCAAGACTTGGTTCCGCACACAATCTACCCCTAGGTGAGTCATGTTTCTATTGGCCTCTAACTCCCTAGTTTTCCTCTTTCTGTTCAGTCACACAGTGGGCAAGAGTTAACCTTCCATTCCTATTGTATTACAGATCGAGAGCCTTCCCCATCGCCAGGATCTTCACTAAGCTGCAACCAAGGACCTTAGTAAGGGTAACTAGATATCTTCTTCCTCCCTTGAATACATAGCTCTATAATGGAATAAGTTAGAGTGTGCTGTTGTGCTGCTAATGAACTTAGGACCTTGGATCAGTAATTAGATGGGATTAGAAGAGGGTGTCAAAAATAATAGAAACAAATCTACTGTAAATAAATGGTGTTTTCTTCCGTTTTGGGAGGTTAGAAACTATCGATATTGTAGACCAATGTTAAGGAGTTATATTGAAGATCCACCGTTGAAATTTTGATAGATCATAGATGGATATATGTAGTTTACTGTATCAAAATTTGAGAATAAATGAACGGTCGGATTAGAAGTTGTAAGGTTCCAAAGTAGGGTAGTTGAGCTGTTTTTCCAGCAGTGAAATTTGGCTAAGTATAGAAAATTCTAAGTGTTGTAACCAACTTTAAAGATTTTTGTAGAAGTGATTGTTAAATAGTTTTAAAAAATTCTTGCTCCTATGAGTAGATTGGATATCATAGATGATCTAGAGAATTATTTCGGAATTTTTATAAGTTTATTCGGTTTTCATATTTGAAGCCAAAGTTGGACCGTTGTGACTTTTCGGGAAATAGGGAAGTGTGTAGTTTTTCTAGTTTTACACAAACTCATCCTTGAGAGTTAGAATATGGCTTTTTAGGATCAAATAAGAGGTTAGGCATAAATTTTGAGATCTTTGGGAGTTTCGGGACCAAGGGTAAAATGGTCATTTTACCTTAAATGAGCACTATATTAGTTTCTGTTCTAATAGGATCTCCTATCTTAGAAGTCTTAGACTTCTAATTTCCTAGAAAGTGTGCTAATGCACTTGCCTCTTTTGACAGGTTATTGAGTTCATACAGTTACATATCAAATTGTGATTAAAAGAGTCGAGACTTGATTCAGTTAAGTCCTTTGGGCTTACTTAGCTAGCTGTCAGATATGAGTGTGAAAGATGATAGTGGTGTTTGAATGATGTGTGTACTAGTGTATTTCATAGTAATCATCGACCGACTTACATATTTGGCCTAAGCGTACGAGCGGTAGCATTCTGCTCAGTTAGCCCGAGGGCGCTGGGGGTTTCTTTCGGGACTAGTCCATACTTGGTTTGCGGGGATGCCACCGGCGGAGGTGCGCCAAACCATCACCAGTTGGATAAGGAAGGGAGGTGGGAAGTCTTATGATTTCTCGTGCTACAACTTTTAAAACAGGATGAAGTGAATCACATAAGCTGTTAGATAATAACCGGATTGTGTGCCAGCATGTTGAGTGTTTATATTCTTCATCTGTGTGTTTGTGCTATTTAGCTTTCTTCTTTTATTTGATTATTTAGCTAACTGTTTATCGTTGTTTAGACTTTCCACATGTTAGAGCAGATGCAGAGTGAGGGGGACGGTAGTGGACAGCCGGGGTGTCGTACTCCTTAGGACGGGTTGCAGTTCTTTTGTTGGTCTTTCAAATATGACTGTTTCTTTTTTCTTAGATTGTGAGACCTTGTTATTTTCGGCTGTCAGTTTTCCGGTCACATTCATTGTTTTGTTAAAACCTACTTTATGATTTGTGAGTTTCCTTATCTGTGCCTTGTTGCAAGATCTAGTTAAGTTGTTGTCAAACTAAGGTCAGGACCCACTGTGAGGTCCTAACCAGTAGCTCCCCGAGTTGTGAAACTTGTGGTGTTACATTCGGGGCAAGTCAAACCCTTTTCATGGAGAAATTGTTAATTATGCCGATGCCAAGTTTAATAAGGCAGTTAGTTTCAACTCAAACATGCACATGAAGGTTGTCAATGGTAAATATACCAATAATGTTCACCAAGCACCTAAGGTTTCTCTCAACGGGAAGAATGAGAAAGGCGATTCATGTTCTATGGTGTTGTTTAAGTACACACCAAAAGAAAAACGACAAGCCGGGCAAAAACCCTTGAACTCGGTAGAGAAGGTTATGAACTCTCTCATGACAAGTTACACCTTTCCTCTACGGAAAATTGACCAGTCTATTCCAAAAACGACTTTGGTCATTCAAAGGTCCTTCGGGTTTAAAACAAGTGATAACAGAAGAGTAGTGTCAAGAGTTGAATCCAATAATCCTCCCTTCAAAGCACTTTTAAGGAAGTTGAACAAGAAGTTCAAAGTTAAAGTGAAAAATTCGAAGTTCTTATCAAAAAACAAATCTCCATATATCCCCTACAATGAGGATAATATTGAAAAGTTGAAGGTTTCTCATGAAGGGGGTATACTAACAACAAGTTTTGAAGAGCCTATGACATTGACCCCGGAGGAGCAAAGCATGTTTCTCGAAGATAAAGCATCAATATCTCGGATTTCAGTTTTTGATATGCTTGAGACCGGTTCAACAAGTGGAACAACAAGAGCTTCTGTTTTTCAAAGGCTTGAATATGTTGATAAGCCTAAAAACAAAGCAAAACAAGTCAAAAATGGAGGATCAATAAGGAAAAAAAGAAAGCAAGGTTGTTTGTGAAAAAGCCAAATGAAGATTTCATGAATGCCGAAGTAGAAGAGGTGAACATGGTTTCTGTGGATATAGAGGAGGATTCACAAGAGTTCATCAACAGTTCAACCAGCGCCGACAGATATGGAATACGGTGGACAAGCTACGGTTGATGTTCTTCAAGAAATCAAACTAGGAACTCTTGAGTGTCCTAAACCCATCCTTGTTAGTGCATTGTTGACTAATGAAGAAAAAGAAATCTATGAAGAACTTCTGAAGGAGTACAAAGATGTGTTTGCTTGGGGTTACCAAGATATGCCTGGTTTAGACTCGAAGGTGGCAATGCATAAACTAGCAATCTCTGAAGAGAAAAAGCCAGTAAAACAAGAACAACGCCGCTTTCGTCCCGAGTTGATAGTCCAAATAAATATTGAGGTTAAGAAGCTTATTAAGGCGGGTTAAATTCGTGAGGTTCAGTATCCGATTTGGCTAGCCAACATTGTTCCGGTGAGAAAGAAAAATGGTCAACTCCGTATTTGTGTGGACTTTAGAGATTTGAATGAAGCATGCCCTAAAGATGAATTTCCATTACCTATAACCGAGTTATTGGTTGATGCAACCACCGGATTCAATGTTTTGTCTTTCATGGATGGTTTCTCGGGATACAATCAAATTAAAATGTATCCTCATGACGAAGAGCTAACTGCTTTCCTAACACCTCAATGCACCTATTGTTATACAGTAATGCCTTTTGGTCTGAAAAATGCGGGATCAACTTATCAAAGAGCCATGACAATTATCTTTCGGGATTTGCTTCACAACACAATCGATTGTTAAGTGGATGATTTAGTTGTTAAAACAAAAGAAAGAGAAGATCATCCAAATGATCTTCGAATGGTTTTTGAAAGGCTACACAAGCACCAGTTGAAGATGAATCCCCTCAAATGTGCTTTCGGTGTGACATCCGGAAAATTTCTTGGTTTTATCGTTCGGGGTCGGGGAATTGAAATTGATCCTGATAAAATTAAGGCAGTCATGAATATGCCTCCTCCAAGGAATCTTCGCGAGCTTCGGGGCTTACAAGGGAAACTTGCTTACATCCGACGTTTCATTTCGAATTTGACCGGAAGATGTCAGCCATTTCTAAGGTTAATGAAGAAAGATAATCCATTTATATGGGATAAATCATGCCAAAATGCCTTGAATAGCATCAAGAAGTACATGATGAATCCACCAATTTTGATGGCACCAATATCAAGAAGGCCTTTAATGTTGTACACTGCGGCACTTGAGCGGTCCTTAGGAGCTATGTTGGCTCCAAAAAATGATGAGGGAAAAGAAAATGCCTTATACTATATCAGTCGAACCTTGGTAGGGGCAGAACACAATTATTCTGTTATGAAAAAGACATGTCTTGCTTTGGTGTTTGTCGTTCAAAAGTGACGACATTATCTTTTAACCCATCAAAGTACCTTGATCACAAAGGCTGATCCGCTAAGATATATCTTATCAAAAGCAGTGTTGTCTGGAAGATTAGCCAAGTGGGCAATGTTATTAGCTCCTTTTGACATCAAATTTGTGTCGCAAAAGGTAGTAAAAGGACAAGTCATAGCTGGTTTTTTAGCTGCTCATCCAACCCCGGACAATAAAGAATTTTCATATGATCTACCAGATGAAGAAGTTCTTATAGTTGAGGAAACTTCATGGCAATTATACTTTGACGGAACGGAAAAAAAGCAAGCATCTAGAGTTGGTATTGTGTTTATCATTCCTTATGGCGGCTTGGTTCCATATTCCTTCTCTCTTTTAGAGACTTACACAAACAATGTGGCAGAATATGAGGCACTAATAATCGGTCTTGAAATAGATCTTGAGTTGCATATTGATCCATTAAATGTCTTTGGTGATTCTCAATTGATCATTAGACAAATAAATGGACAATATGAAGTAAAGCACCCAAATTTAGTTCCTTTACATGAAAGAGCAAAATGTCTCATGCAACAATTTCAACAAATAAAGGTAATGCATGTGTCAAGATCCGGAAATGATAAGGCTGATGCCCTAGCCAAATTTGCGGAATCCCTAACACTACCTTATGAAAGAGAGATTCAAATCACAATTGGAGAGCGTCATTTGCTTTCATCGGCTTTAGACCAATTAAACTTGTAATAGCTAGGATTTCCGAATTCTAATTAATGTTGATTAACTTAATCAGTGATAGTAATTGACATATAACTCGCGATGATTGCGTAAGTGTTGAGTATAAGTCCCACCGTTATGTTCCTAGCATAATTTTGGGCTTATGGTGAAATTTTCACTTTTTCCCCCGGGTAATTATTTTTACCCTCCCGTATTATTTGGAGCATTTGGGAGCTCCAATTAATAAAAATGTAGTTGATAGAAATGATCAGGATATCGGACATCTCCTAGATATGAAATAACATGGAAAGGCAAAATGGCCAAAAGAGTCGCTATTTTGTTTCTTAACGGCTAAGAAAGACGGCTTAGGAATACACGTTTTCCGAGTCAATTGTGGGATAATTATCCCTACAATATTCAAGATTTATTGTTCCAATTTCGAGAAGTTTGGAGAAGGGGGTTCAACACGCCATTGGATCGGTTAAAGGATAATTATCGACTTCACTATAAATAGCGGAAAATCGTTTATTAATTCATTTCCTTTCACGTTTCCTCGTAAAAGCTCTGATTTCTCTCAAACTTCAAACTCAGATCTACTCTCCGTTTCTAATCCGATTTCAAATCCGTTTGAGTTTCTGGATTCCTCTCTTCATTCTCTTCATATCGGTACCAAGTTTCTGCATTTCTGAGCAGATGAAGACCTGGTCGAGCATATATGTCACCAAGACAGTTCCGTCGCTCAGATTCCGGTGAATTTGATGTTGTACATGCGTAGCCTGCGTCGCTGTGATTCCAAATCTTCTTTCAGATCGTCAATCGGGATTTGGCGCAAATTGACCTTAGGCTTTTCAAAATGGATAATTAGAAATTCCATTATGATCATTATATTATTGTGGTGTTTATGGTTGTTTGTTTGATGAAATCTGATGACAGGTGGGTTTAGAAATGGCCTACGGGCAAAACGTTATTCTCGTGAAACTTAATTAATTAATTAAAGTTTAATTAATTAAATTAGGATTAAATTTGAGATGGAGGAATACTGATTAGATGCATGCTAGGTGTCAGAATGAGTTGAGGATCATGCTGATGTTATGGATATCGGTTATGACTTTAAGGTTTAGTATGTGTACTAGTATAATGAAATGTTATGTTGTGGATATGCCTTAGGCATTTATGAATGTATTGAGGATATGAGGTTTAGATTTGAGATATAGGTTGGTTGTGGTTAGTGAGACGAGTCTCCTAACCTTTGCAATATGTGATTGTGTGTGCCTTGCTATTGTAGGCGTTGATTACTTCCCCAAGGGGAAGCTGTGACGTGGTACAGGTTACGAGTATATAAGGTAAGTCCATAGGACTTACTTAGCGTGCAGTTGTGGATTGTATAATTGTGATGGTTGTGTGTGTTCATATGATTGTGCATTTATAACCTAAACCGGACTAGGATGACCATTTATTACATTTATTTGGCCCAAGTGTATTATAACGGGCGGTAACCACCGGTCTCCGCCTGCTTGTTAGGAGGAGGTGCTTGGAAGCCAGTAACACAGGGGGGACGAGTGACGATCACCCCCAATGCAAACCCATGTGTTAACGGGGAAAAGGACGAGGTTCTTTAGGTTTCTCATGTTACAAAAGAAGTTGAATTAGTAATGGAATAACGTAATGAAAGATAATAAATGAATGTGTGTGGCATAGCATGTATGAGATGTTGATGTGTGGAAGATGAGGTTGGATATCCGGGTTGCATATCCCGCGCATCCTAATGTACAGAAGTCCTCGGCTGGCCACACCATTTGTCTCACCTTGCAGTCTTCCTAACCAGCAGATCATCTATAACACGGTATAAAACCGTTAGCCACAACAATTGTGGGAAGCCTGGACATGTACGACCACAGTGTCCAAGATCGTCAGTGACTTGCTTTACCTGTGGTAGACAGGGTCATAGAGTTGTTGATAGCATGAATTATAGTCTATATTTTGGGGTTTGTTTGGACGTTTTATCTTCAATAATCTGCATGTCTGTATGTATAATATGTGATTATATTACCATTTCATCTACCTTTGCGGGAATCGAGGTCTACACCTAGTTTTGTTGTAATCGTAGGTAAAATGGCACGTTTTGCATCAAAAAGGAGCAAAAGGAGCTATGGAGTCATTGGAGCTACATTCAGGAACATAAGGAACCATCCAGGAAGCATAGCCATGGATTAGAGATTCACTTTGGACCAGATTTGAGAGATTTCACATTCAGTTGTGACTCACCTCGGTTGACCACAGATTCACCTCGACCGAGGTGATCCAGAGAAGTCGACTCGACCGAGGCGTACACCTGGGACGCGGTGAGAATATTTTATTCTTGGCTGAGATCTTTTATCTTTGGAAAGAGATCTTATATTTTTGGGCTTGGCTCCTGGAAGAAAGAAGATATGCTAGATCATATATTTTACCTATTTTTATGGGAACAGATCTTTCTAAGATATCTTATCTTTAGAGAGTTACTTTCCTATAAAAAAAAGTCGGATTTCCCACAAATCCATATCCCGCTTACGGCTGAAGATCCGCTATCACCTTGCTTTACACCTACTACATCGCTGCGGCCATACTCCAGTTGGGAGATTCGAAGAACCTTTTTGAAGGTTGAAGGAAGATTGAAGATTATAGCTTTTATAGCTTTTGAAGGGTTTTTGTAAGATTATCTTAGATTCCCTTCCTTGTTGTCTTGCCTTGTTGGATTTCTATCCAAGGAACGCTTTGTTGTGATATTTGATTCAGTTATTGAAGTCTTTTCATTAAATTCTTCTTGTTCAAATATTCACCTTCTTCCCATATATTTGATTATTGCTTTCATGATGATGAGTGGCTAATCTCTTTGTGTGATTCTAGGGTGATTGGCTGAAGGTTTTGGGAAAAACAATGATAGAATAATCTTAGATTCCAGTAGGACCTTGAAAGTTCGAGTCTTTAACCTTAACCCTAAGCATCTCGTTCAGTCGATGAACATCTCGGCCGGGGTGGAATTTGGCTGACCGAGGTGACTTATCTGATCCGAAACTGAGAGTTAAGTGTTAGAGTTTGCCAAATCCTATTCTTATTATACCTTTCCTGGTTCAACGCCAGCCTAGGATGAGACTTACCCGGTAATTCCTTAGTTTGTTTACTTAAGATCATAAGTGTAGGTAATAAAGGTTTATCCTTTATTGGGGTTTGAGTGTGCTTCCATCCCATCTTTGTGAGTTAGCCTGAGACTTACCCGGTAAAGGTTGATTCTATTCCCTTAGATGGTGTGTTAGTTTGAGGTTATAGTTCTTTATCTTAATTCCTTGAGACTTACCCGGTAATAGGAGTTACGGTTTTGGATTAGTGAGTAGTGAGACTTACCCGTTGATCTATTCCACTTTAGTAACACCTTCCCTATGCAAAAACCTCAGCTTTGTCCGCTTATCTTTAGATCTTGAGTTGGAACCACAACTAGATGCTTTAATCCCTAGAATCGCATATTTCCTTTATTGACTTCTATATCATCTTTGATTGTTTTAATTGCTTTTGTGGTTAGTAATTACTAAAGCATACCGTAATTGGACTTTGTTTCACTAAGTCCCTGTGATCGACCCTTGGAATTACTTGCTTTTTACTACGATTGACCCGTACACTGCGGGTTCGCATCCTTGTTTTAAGCTTACGTCTAGGGTTATAAATTTAAAGCTTGCACACACTGTTTGGAGCGAACAAGTTTTTGGCGCCGTTGCCGGGGACGCGAGAAGCGGCTATTGGAAATCAACGAGCTGGAGGAGCTACGTTTGAACGCTTATGAGAATGCCAAAATCTATAAGGAGAGGACGAAGAAATGGCATGACAAGCGTATCATCCCAAAGGAGCTTAATGAAGGAGACTGATAACGTGATTTATGACGTTAGTATAGGCATACAATTAGATAGTTTTTCCCACTATTCATGCACGGTTTGGCATTAGTTCACGACGTTTACACTCATTTCATGCATAATTCTAGAAAAGACGTCTACACGAGCTTTTGTCGGTGTTGTAGGTATTTCGGGGGTCTTTTGGACATTAACCGATGCATTCGAGGGTCAAGCCTCATGGTGGTACACATCCAAAGCTTGGAAGGAGCATAATTGGAGCAACAAAGGACACAAGGACCATAATTGGTGCAAGCAATGGAGCAACTAATGGCTAGACGATCATAACATACCTCTGTTGAAGAAAATCGGACCATCACTCAGGAAAATCGGCCGATTTTCCTGAGTAGGTCAATTTTTTGGCCTTCAACAGCTTAAGCCACGTGTCCCACGATCTCTTGATCCGGCCTTCCTCTTGGTGGAGAATATAAGTGGGCCTGCAAGCTGTTGCTGAGCATCCCTCCTCTCCCACATTCTCTCATTGACAGCTCATTCCATTGGAGATAGACTTGGAGAAGAGGAAAACTCTCTCAAATTGAAGGAAGAAGAAGAACACCAACCTAAGAGTGATAGTGAGGATTTGAGTGATTTTTGGAGTCTTTGATTGAAGAACTATTGCAAGGATTGTTAGGAACGTTTTGGAACTTCATTTGAAGGGTTGTAAGTCTTGCTAAAACTTAGATTCAGTTGAGATTTATTGTTTTTACTTGCTTATCTTTCATCATCCATCTATGAAAACCATGTATGCTTGTGTGATGATTTTGGATCTTGATATGCATATTATTGGCTAGTTTATTGTGATTCTGGAGTGATGGATTGATGGTTATGGCTTGGGTGATGATAGAATGGACTTATATGTTAGTTTAAGATGATTTGATTGCACAAAACCTAACCCAGAGATAAAAATCGGGCTGTTCTTCAGCCAGATCGGCCGATTTAGGCATGATCCACCCGATTTTCCTCTCTGTTGCTCTTTAATTGATGAATTTGTATGTTAGGGTGTTAGGTTGTTGAAATCCTAGTGTTTATTAAGCTTAATTTAGCTTATGATCACCTAATGCTATCAACCTAAGTGAGGGAAGAGATCTACCCGATGATTTCCGATCTTAGATACCTAAGATGATGAATTCTAGGTAGTAGTGAGTCTCACAAGCCGCTATTGGATTGAGTGTGCTAGGATTATTGCTTGAGACTTACTTTTCCGAGACTTACCCGGTAAGGAGAGGTTTGCCACTTAAGTAGTGTCCGGTTTGTGAAGAATTCCCTACTTTAGCCCCTTGAGACCTACCCGGTAATAGGAGTTTGATGCGGGATTAGTGAAGTGAGAGACCTACCCGGTAATTGCTTCCATTAGTAAAACACCCTTTCCCAACACCGCAGCCTTGTCCTTAGAATATTTAGAACCTTGAGTCCAATGCCATAACCGGAAATCTTGACCTCTAGAATCCACTTTTCTCTCTTTTATCACACATTTTGTGCTTGTATTACTTGTTTACCTTGCTAGCTTGAGTTGTTAGTTTGTTTTATTATCTTGATTGATTTGTGATCTTTGCTTGATCACCACCAAAACCCAACCAAAAACATTGAGATTTTCATTTCTTTATTCCTTTTTCCTTTCTTAGACTAGATCCACACTATCTATGACCATTATTTGACTTGATTTCACCTTAGTCTTTGTGTTCGACCTCGGAATACTATCCCCACTACAAACGTCCCGTACACTGCGGGTTCGCTAGGAGTTAGGAGAAATATATCGAGTTTAAAAATTTAAGGCTTATTGCGCATCTATTCCTAGACGTAACAAAGACTTAGTTCTACTCTTCAACTCCCGCCTCCGCCTCTTTCCAGGTAAGTTAAAATCTAGATGGACCGGACCTTATGTTGTGAAACATGTTTTTCCTCATGGTGCAGTTGAGATATGGGGCGAAACGAGCGGAAGCTTCAAGGTCAATGGTCATAGACTTAAGAAGTACAAACCGGAAGTCCCGGTTGAAGAGGTTGCACCAATATACCTCGTTTGAAAGACGCATCATGGTCCAGCTAGCGACCTTAAACCAAGCGCTTCTTGGGAGGCAACCCAAGGTATTGCTTTCTTTTCCTTTTTTTCTAGTCTAGCTTAGATAGTTTTGCTTTTGCTTTGCTTTGTTTGTTTTTGGCGTCCTAGACAGATAACAGGAGACATCTAAGGAAGGAGTACAAACCAGGAGCATAGCTGGAAGGACAGAAGATCGAGAATTTGAGAAGACGAAGTTTGACTGAGGCATCTCGGTTGCTGTCAGAGCACCTCGACCGAGATGATTCTTGAGCAACCAAGGCGACTAGGGTTTCTGAAGAACCACCTCGGTCCGTACCACCTCGGTCCAGTCGAGACCACCTCGACCGAGGTGACAGCAGTCCCAGTGAGGGTATAAAAAGGGAAAAATTTCTCTTTCCTCACTTTTTACCCTCCCTCAACCGCAGCGCTCTTCTTCACCTCTCTTCTTCGATTCTCGCTCATTTTCGAAGATTTTTGCTTCTAAACTGCAATTAAATCGTAGAGGATCCCAGTGCATCGTCGATCTGCGAAGAAATCAAACCGAATCGGCCGAACGAGGTAAAAGGAAACCGAAACCCTAACTCGCTGTTTTCGCCTTGATTTGGGCCTGGATTGCCCTATATTTGCTGAGAAAAGGATTAAGTACCCCATAGGAACCAGTGGTAGTGATTTTGGGGGAAAAGAACTGGAATTTCTGAAGGAATTAGATCGCAGTTTTTCGCCTCGGTCCAAACGTGTTGTGCGTCGGCCGAGGTGTTCTTGAGTGTTGTCAGACCGACCGAGGTGACCTGACAGTGACAGATTTGAAAATGAGTTCTGGCAGACGCCTTGCCTTAGGGATAGATCCTCCCCTTCCCCTTCTTCCTCTTCTTCCCGACCCTATCGCCCGGTGATCCACGAGCGACACCGGGTCGATTATGAGCGTATTTCCGGCCGTCCAGTGATTGCACCTCGCTTCTTGGACGTGTCTGCTTTTGACTGTCTCCATGTGGATGGAGACCTTAGACGGATGATATCTACAATAGGGCTAGATCAGTTTACTGAGATCCGAGCCCCTGCCTATTTGGAGCCCACCTTAGAGTTTATTAGCTCCTTCACCTACCTCCCCACAGAGCGATCTGTGAAGTACCGGTTGATGAACCGGAACTTCTTAGTGCCACTAGAGTATTGGAGGGAGATTTTTGGTTTTCCTGCCCCCACAACTGTTGACTTCCCGTCCCGATCTGTAGCTAGGGAGTTTTGGGGACATATTGCCCATATTGCTGAGCACGCAGACAGATGGCGCCCTGGAGATTCTAGGGAGAGGGTCATCTTCCACTTAGCTTTTAGGTTAGCCCACCGTATTTTCAGCGAGACGCTTCTGGCGTGTACTGAGACGCCCCAGAAGGTCCGACAGATGGCGCCCTGAAGGTTGTGGGAAAAACAATGATAGAATAATCTTAGATTCCAGTAGGACCCTGAAAGTTCGAGTCTTTAACCTTAACCCTAAGGATCTCGTTCAGTCGATGAACATCTCGGCCGGGGTGGAATTTGGCGGACCGAGGTGACTTATCTGATCCGAAACTGAGAGTTAAGTGTTAGAGTTTGCCAAATCCTATTCTTATTATACCTTTCCTGGTTCAACGCAAGCCTAGGATGAGACTTACCCGGTAATTCCTTAGTTTGTTTACTTAAGATCATAAGTGTAGGTAATAAAGGTTTATCCTTTATTGGGGTTTGAGTGTGCTTCCATCCCATCTTTGTGAGTTAGCCTGAGACTTACCCGGTAAAGGTTGATTCTATTCCCTTAGATGGTGTGTTTGTTTGAGGTTATAGTTCTTTATCTTAATTCCTTGAGACTTACCCGGTAATAGGAGTTACGGTTTTGGATTAGTGAGTAGTGAGACTTACCCGGTGATCTATTCCACTTTAGTAACACCTTCCCTATGCAAAAACCTCAGCTTTGTCCGCTTATCTTTAGATCTTGAGTTAGAACCACAACTAGATGCTTTAATCCCTAGAATCGCATATTTCCTTTATTGACTTCTATATCATCTTTGATTGTTTTAATTGCTTTTGTGGTTAGTAATTACTAAAACATACCATAATTGGACTTTGTTTCACTAAGTCCCTGTGATCGACCCTTGGAATTCCATGCTTTTTACTACGATTGACCCGTACACTGCGGGTTCGCATCCTTGTTTTAAGCTTACGTCTAGGGTTATAAATTTAAAGCTTGCACACACCGTTTGGAGCGAACAATTGTCTTTTGTAAGCAAACTGGAGTGGCATCACGACAGGGTTTTATTTATACTAGTGTGATGGGAGGTAGTCAGAAGACACCTCAGCAGCAGACGCGGGGCAGCAGAGAGTCCCAGACCATTCGCCCACTCAAGAATCCGTTCCCAAGCTGAGTAGAGGTAAGGGTCGTGGTAGGAGTACAACAGATACTAGAAGAGCTCAAGGTAGAGCCTTTGCGCTGGGCAGTGCATAGGAGCCACCCGTACTAGTGGCAGGGATGAGACGTATATGTCTCAATTGTGGTTATCAAGATCATGTGCGCTCTGAGTGCCCCATGACACCGATAGCTTGCTTCACCTGTGGTGAACTAGGCCATATGTAGCCCCTTTCTGTCAACAAGGTAGTGTTTCTTCTCATCAAGACCTTCCTCTTTCCGATGCAGAAAGAGTGGAAGTGGAGGCTATGGCGATGATCTCAGTGATACCTGAGGAGCATAGGTCTGAGAATCAATAATAATATGCTGTAGAGCTGCGGGCATTAGCTGTTACAGGTACCATTCTTGTTAATGGTTTACCTAGTGGAGTTTTGTTTGTTGTGAGTGCTATGCACCTCTTTTCTTTCGATGCATGTGTTAATAGTTAATTGTGGATACTATAGAAGATAGATCTTCCTTTATAGGATTACTAGTTACGGGTCTTAGGTACCCGCGAGATATGTGGTTGTTCCCTTTGTTCAGGGACTTGTGTATGGCTTGAAGACTTCTTTGTCATGCCTTAGGTGCATGAGAAGGTCTTTATGTGTGTGGTGGACGAATAGATATCATGTTGGTTTAGATAGCAATAGGAGGACTATTATAGTCTCTACTGAGATCGACTAAGTAGAGGTTTTCCGAGGTTATGACCTTTGAGGAGGTGAGTTGTCTTTAGTATCGTATGAGCAACGAGGTTGATAACATCAGAGGGTGATGTTTTTTTTATGTTGTGCCATGAAGGAAAGAGATAGTTCCACGCTGAAGAGTATTCCAGTGGTATATGATCTTATAGACGTGTTACTGAACCGTCTAATCTATCGCCTCAGCGGAATGAGGACTTTGATATTGCGTTAAAGTATGGTAAGAGATTGGTTGGGTGAAGGCCTATGAGGTATATGGCTTGTTGAGTTGTTAGAAATTGAAGAAGCAATTTGAAGAGTGGTTTGAGACGGCCTCCGTTCGCCCTAGCATGTTCATTGCTACGTATGGACGACTTGTTGGATCAACTAAGAGAAGCAATTGTGTTTTTAAGATTTCCGTATGCTTAGGATATCATCAGCTAAGGATGAGAGAGCAACATGGGCATAGGACAACATTCCATACCCGTTATGGACACTACGAGTTGTAGTGCTGTCATCTGAGTTGAGGAACATCCTAGTAGTCATTATAGGAGTTGATGAAAAGTGTCTTCATCTAATTCCTTGATCAGTTGGTGGTAGACCTTATTGATGACGTTTTGGTGTACTCTCACAACAAAGAGGAACATACCGGTTATTTGAGGACGGTTTTGCAGAATCCGAGGGATAGAAGCCAGTGTGCTATGCTCCCTAAATGTGAATTGAGATGCCAGAAGTAACCTTCAAGGTCATGTTGTTCCGCCAGTAGGATCATTATTGATGTGACGAGGAGTAGGTATGAAGTCTTATGGATGATACTGATGAACGTTAAGGGAATACGTAGTTCTCTGCCCAGCCGATTGCTACCAACGCTTTGAGGAAGGATTCTATGTGATTGTGCATCCATTTACGAGTCTTCTGAGGAAGACCACCATAATTGTGTGGTTGAAGTAGTATGTTGAAGCTCTGAAGAGTAGAGGAAGAATTTGACCTCTGCTTCTATTCGGTGATGATCAGAAGATTTTGGGAATCATCTGACTACGGTGCTGAGAACGTATGAGGAGAACTGCCCGACTCATGATTTCAAGTTAGTGGTGGTAGTTCAAGTTCCAAGATTTGAAGACAATACCCGTGTGACATTTCTTGTCAGAGTTTCACAGATCATAGGAGGTTGAAGCATATTTTTTATGCAATAAAGGTTGAATAACTGCCACCGTCGATGGTTTGAGTTGATCAAGGACGCTGACCTTGAGATTTGTACCATTCTAGCAAGGAGAATGTGGTCACTGATGCCTTGAATAAGAAGACGCCTCGAGAGAAGGCGATTGTTGGAATTGCTGTACAGTCTCGGTTTCAAAATGATCTAGCTTGGTTAGAGTTGGACCTACAACTACTGATAAGGACGTTAGTTTCATGTTTAGGGATTTTACCTGGTTTGTTGGATGAGGTCCAACAAAAACAGGGGACTTGCCTGACTTTGAGGGAACTTGATGGAAGGATGCCTCATGGCGAGACACCACAATTCTTTAATGGAACAGAAGGAGTATGGGGCGCCGCAACTGCGTCAATATAACCGCTTATGCGAAGTCGAGTGGAGAGGATTACAATACACTCATAGTACACCTTCTTTAGTACATCCATGTACGAATAAGAGGTACCACGAAGTAGTAAATCAGGTTAAAGTGTTACTGACCTGGAGATGAGCTCATCCACTACCAGTGCTGTAGTGGAAGTGAGAGGACTTTTCTGTGGACTTGTGATGGAATTGAGACCCAGTAAGAGTTTTTGGTGTTATCCAGATTATTAGTAACAGATTTACGAAGTTGACACGTTCTATCTCTACAGAGAGACGTGACTAGTGAATCAAGTAACAAAGGAGTACACTAGACAGATGGTGGGACTCCATAAGTGTACCGAGGACGATCGACTATGATTGTAGTAGACGGTTTACTATTAGGTTTTGATAGCAGATTCAGACTGCTTGGGGAACGCGTCCACATATCATGATTGAGTTTTACCTCAGAAAGACGGTCAGTCTAAGAGAACCCTCCAGACCGTAGAGGACATGTTGTGAGCTTGTGGGATGAATTGGGAACAAGGACAATCTGTTATCTCGCACTCGTTGAGTTCTTATACCACAACCGTTGGTATGCATCTATAGGGATGGTCCCTATGAGGCATTGTGTAGACATAGGTGTCATACACCTTTATGCTGGGAGGAGCCTAGCAGTACCAGTGGGATAGCGCCAAAACAGATTCAAGATGATATGGCTCGAGTAACGCTGATCAGAGAGAGGATGCTGGCTGCACAAAGTTGCCAGCAGTTGTATGCAGATAGGAGGCGTCGACCTCTAGAGTTCAGGGTAGGAGCTCATGTCTGGTTGAGAGTAACTCTGACGCGAGGCGTCAGACGTTATGGCATAAAGGGGAAGTTGAGTCTCCGATATGTCGGTCCTTTTGAGATACTGGATAGAGTTGGGAGAGCAGTGCACAGATTGGCTTTGCCACCGAAGTTAGAGGGTGTTCACCCTATGTTTCATGTGTCTCAGCTGAGGGAGTACATACCAGACTTGAGGCACATTGTGAGTTATGATGATCTAGTGGTTGAGCCGGACCACACTTTTTGCAGAACAACCTTTTGCAGTTCTAGAAAGAGAGGTGTGAGACGCCTGCATTCGAAGGATATTCCTATGATGAGGATACAGTAGTCGAGACGAGGACCGGATGATGCTACCTGGGAGACAGAGGATAGTATCTAGAGGAACTATCCAGAGTTCTATGCGGAGTTAGAGGCACCCGTAGGATCCACGAGTAGATCTTAGTGCCTTTTTGGTGAGTGCTTGTATGCTATGTGCTTATGTGATATGATGTGTTTTCGTGCTAGCTTTGATATGTGTATATGATCTGTTAGATCTTGTCTGCTAGCACGATATAGGTATAGTTGGAGATGGTTCTTTCCTCCATGCTATTGTAATATGTTTAGGATTAGCTGGAGATGGTTCTTTCCTCCATGCTATTATTGATGGACATAGTGTGAGTGGAGACGGTTTTCCTCCACATAGTTGTGTTACAAGTACGATTGGCTAGAGACGGCTTTCCTCCATGCCTTGTGACGTGGTTAGTAGTTGGCTAGAGATGACTTTTCCTCTATGCCTTTGGATAGCGTTATGATCTTGTTGTTGGAGTTGGTGATTCCTCCATGCTGTGTTTTGAGGTTATAGAGTGTTATAGGTTGATACGTTTGAACGGAGATGTGATACCTCCGATAGAGAGAGTGTCTATACCTCGGCGTATGAGTCCGAGAGGACTTGAGAATTGTTCAAGTTTCGGGACGAAACTTTTTCTTAAGGGGTGTGTGATGTAATAGCTAGGATTTCCGAATTCTAATTAATGTTTTAACTTAATCAGTGATAGTAATTGACATATAACTCGCGAAGATTGCGTAAGTGTTGAGTATAAGTCCCACCGTTATGTTCCTGGCGTAATTTTGGGCTTATGGTGAAATTTTCACTTTTCCCCCCGGGTAATTATTTTTACCCTCATGTATTATTTGGAGCAATTGGGAGCTCCAATTAATAAAAATGCAGTTGAGAGAAATGATCAGGACATCGGACATGTCCTAGATATGAAATAACATGGAAAGGCAAAACGGCCAAAAGAGTCGCTATTTCGTTTCTTAACGGCTAAGAAAGACGGCTTAGGAATACACGTTTTCCGAGGCAATTGTAGGATAATTATCCATACAATATTCAAGATTTATTGTTCCAATTTCGAGAAGTTTGGAGAAGGGGGTTCAACCCGCCATTGGATCGGTTAAAGGATAATTATCGACTTCGCTAAAGGATAATTATCGACTTCACTATAAATAGCGGAAAATCGTTTATTAATTCATTTCCTTTCACGTTTCCTCGTAAAAGCTCTGATTTCTCTCAAACTTCAAACTCAGATCGACTCTCCGTTTCTAATCCGATTTCAATTCCGTTTGAGTTTCTGGATTCCTCTCTTCATTCGCTTCATATCGGTACCAAGTTTCTGCGTTTCCGAGCAGATGAAGACCTGGTCGAGCATGTTCCGTCGCTCAGATTCCGGTGAATTTGATGTTGTACATGCGTAGCCTGCGTTGTTGTGATTCCGAATCTTCTTTTAGATCGTCAATCGGGTTAGTAACAAATAAGTTATGAACTTATTTGTTTTCCGTACTACAATTTGGCCTAAATTGATCTTAGGCTTTTCAAAATGGATAATTAGAAATTCCATTATGATCATTATATTATTCTGGTGTTTATGGGATGTTTGTTTGATGAAATCTGATGACAGGTGGGTTTAGAAATGGCCTGCGGGCAAAACTTTATTCTGGTGAAACTTAATTAATTAATTAAAGGTTAATTAATTAAATTAGGATTAAATTTGAGATTGAGGAATACTGATTAGATGCATGCTAGGTGTCAGAATGAGTTGAGGATCATGATGATGTTATGGATATCGGTTATGGCTTTAAGGTTTAGTATGTGTACGAGTATGATGAGATGTTATGTTGAGGATATGCCTTAGGCATTTATGAATGTATTGAGGATATGAGGTTTAGATTTGAGATATAGGTTGGTTGTGGTTAGTGAGACGAGTCTCCTAACCTTTGCAATATGTGATTGTGTGTGCCTTGCTATTGCGGGCGTTGATTACTTCCCCAAGGGGAAGCTGTGACGTGGTACAGGTTACGAGTATATCAAGTAAGTCCATAAGACTTACTTAGCGTGCAGTTGTGGATTGTATGATTGTAATGGTTGTGTGTGTTCATATGATTGTGCATTTATAACCTAAACCGGACTAGGATGACCATTTATTACATTTATTTGGCCCAAGTGTATTATAACGGGCGGTAACCACCGGTCTCCGCCTGTTTGTTAGGAGGAGGTTCTTGGAAGCCAGTAATACAGAGGGGGACGAGTGACGATCACCCCTAATGCAAACCCCTGTGTTAACGGGGAAAGGGACGAGGTTCTTTAGGTTCCTCATGTTACAAAAGAAGTTGAATTAGTAATGGAATAACGTAATGAAAGATAATAAATGAATGTGTGTGGCATTGCATGTATGAGATGTTGATGTGTGGTTGTGCTATTACCTTTATGTTTTTCATTGCTGTACCTAACGGTTTCATACCGTGTTGTAGATGATCTGCAGGTTAGGAAGACTGCAAGGTGAGACAGATGGTGTGGCCAGCCGAGGACTTCTGTACATTAGGATGCGCGGGATATGGGATCTTTTGTAACATATGTTGTGGTTTGATGTTTTGTACTCGGCTATGAGTTTGTAAACTCTTTTGATGTATCATATATAGCTTTTATGTATTTGGTTTTAATCTACCTGTGCCTTGATGTAAGATCTAGTGAACTTGTTGTCAGGGTAGGGTCAAGATCCATTGTGAAATCCTAGCCCAATGTGACACTCCAAGTCCCGTGGATTTGGGGTGTTACACAACTCAACCGAAGAAGTACATGTTGCCTCGGTATATGAGATTGATGAAGACCCTGATTGGCGCCAATAAATCATTGAATATCTTTAACATCGAATCTTCCCTAATGATGCCAAAAAGAAAGTGGATATCAAACGGCGAGCACTGCGTTTCTTGTTGAAAAATGATACATTGTATCGTAGAGCGTTTGATGGCATATTGCTTCGGTGCTTATCAAAAGAAGAAGCAAAATATATTCTCACAGATACTCATGCTGGAATATGTGGGGCACATTAAGGTGGTCCTAAGTTAGCCGATCAAGTTAAACGGCTAGGTTATTATTGGCCGACCATGGTGAAAGATGCAATGGATTTTGCTAAGACGTGTCATGCATGTCAAATTCATGGCGATTTCATTCATCAACCTCCTCAACTCTTTCATCCAACAATTCTGTCTTGGCCTTTCAATGCATGGGGTCTTGATGATGTAGGGCCTATAAATCCTTCATCATCACGGGGTAATCAATACATTTTGGCCGCAACTGATTATTTCTCCAAATGGGCTGAAGCTTTACCATTGAAAGTAGTGGGGGCAAAAGAAGTTGCCAACTTTATCAAAATCCATTTGATATACCGATATGGAGTTCCTTTGAAGATAATATCGGGCAATGCCCTATATTTCAAAAATAAAGTAATGGTGAAACTAGCTGAAAAATTCAGTTTCAAACACAGTTTTTCATCAAGCTACAATCCATCTTCGAATTGTCAAGCTGAAGAATTTAATAAGGTTCTATGCAAAATTCTCAAAACGATTGTGTCAAAATCAAGAAGAGATTGGCATGAAAGGTTGCATGAAGCATTATGGGAATATTGAACAACAGTTCGAACATCTACTGGATGTAGGCCATATAACTTGGTATTTGGATCTGAAGCCGTCTTACCTTTGGAGGTACAATTACCTTCCCTTAGGGTTGCAGTACAACTCACCGATCTTTAGGAAAATGTCAAAATCCGTCTAGCTGAACTAGAAGCATTAGACGAGTGTAGGTTGGCGACACAACAAAGACTCGAAATTTATCAAGCTCAAGTAGGTGGTGCATTTAACAAACGAGTCAAGTTCCGATCCTTTTCGGTGGGTGATTTGGTTCTTACAGTAAGACGACCAATTGTCATTAACCGAAAATCAAAAGAAAATTTTGAGCCGAATTGGGAGGGCCCGTATGTTATCACCAAGATTTTCCCTAAAAAGGAGCTTACGATAGTTGCTGGTAAATTCGGAGAAAACACGAAAGAAGCCCTCTTGCCTATCCCTCAATGAGGTATTCGGCAGAACGAGCAAAGATGTGTTACTAGGTTTTGCTATCAACCTAAGTAACGAAAAAAAATACCCACACAATTATACAAGCAAGCAGCTTGACTAACAATAGTCACCGCTGACAAGCTTTGACAAGCAAAAACCTATACATGACAAGCTTTGACAAGCAACAACCTATACATGACAAGCTATGACAATCATTTGTGTAACTTGACAACAATTTGACAAGCTAATGGCAATCATTCGGCCCATTTGGACGCGCTCCGGCAATAACTCGGTCATAACAATCATACGGCCCACTGCGGCTTCTTTTGACAATCAAATGACAAGCCGGCCCATCTTGACAATGTCCGGCACCCCATGACAGCCTTTTGACAACCTTCGGCCCATCCTGACAAGCTTTTGACAACCTCCGGCCCATAATGACAAGCTTGGACAATCATTTGATAACAAATGTGCGACGCCAGTCATGCCCATCAGACACCAACTGGGCCCATCTGGCATGTCATGACAAGTCATGACAAGCCTACGACAAGATCATCCCAATATCAGCGTACGGCATTCAAACCCATTATACCCCATCTGGCCCCATCTGGCATGGCATGACAAGTCATGACAAGTCTGCGACAAGGCCAGCGTCGTGTTACTTGTTCACCTCTCCACCATCCTTATGCTTGACTCTTAATCGAGTGACTCGTCTAGCCCCATCCTCATGTTGTCCCTCACGAGTAGTTTGCTTTCTTTGTTTTTCTAGCGACGCATTTAGCTTCCGGATGATGCGCCGCTGGGCTTTAGACAAGGCTGGCGTGAAGACTTCATCCTCACTATCCTCACTTGCTTCATGCGATGGCTCATCAGCGCCTCCATCATTCTCCTGGCCTGCCATAGCTTCCAAGTCGTCCACTAACTCAATGTCCTCCTCATTACTCCCCAAGCCTGCATCGTCACTATCTTCACTCTCTCTACTAGCCATATCTTCATTACCTCTAGCCGTCTCTTCATAAGTTACACCCTCAATGACCTTGTCCTTACCTTTGGCTCTCCGGCGCTCCTCAGCTTCATCACTTAACGGCCTATGGCACTCCTTCTCTTGCTCTTTTTCAGGAAAATGAGGTTGTGATTGGCCTTTGCCAGCCATAACTTCGCCTCCTGCCGACTTAGACACAACATTAGCAACATTATGAGTGCCACCATTTGTGACATTACCTTCTGCAGCCTCCAATCCCATAGCCTTAGGACCTTGTGAGGCTCTAGCCGGTAGCCTTCGCCTAGGTTGAGGCCGGCCACCATCTTTTGGCCTTTCATTAAACGCACAATCCTCATCCTTATGCCCAAATTGAAGGCATTTCCGGCAATACTTAGGCTCATTCTCATATAACAAAGCACAATCCAAGCTAATGCCATCATCAAAGTCCAAAGATACCTCCCTTAGGATTCGCTTAGCAAAATTCACTTCAACCAAAACTCTAGCATATGAACCTCTCTTCCTTTCCTCCGTTACATGGTCCATGAAGAGAGGCTTACCAAGCAAAGAACTAATACGTGCAAGTATTGTAGGCGTCCAGAACTCATTGGGCAAACCGGTGATTCGAACCCATAATGGCATAGTAGCAATGTCCTTTTGATTGAACGCAAACTTATCCGGTACATGTTTCAACAAAAGAGGCTTGTTGAATATGAAGTATGGCCCTCCACGAAGCACCCTATCCCTCTCATCATCACTTATAAAACTGAAAATCATCCAGCCCGCTTCCATACGGAATTTGACCGATGTGCCCCATGCCTTCATAACATTATTAATGGCCGCAAATCCAGGATAGAAACCAACATATTGCCCCAACAATGTACTACCCCATACCTGCGCTTTGGGCATTCCCTCCGAGCATTTGATGGCAATACGTGTTGATGTAGGCTGGACATACTCAAGGCGACCACCCAACCCAGAATTCATGAAAATTCGAGAGGAATTACCTTGCCAAGCTTGACGAACACTAGCACTAGGCCCTGGCTGACCCAACTTAGGATACTCTTGTAATGGTTGGCCAGCTATCAGCGTCCCAGCAGCCCCAGGCGCACCTGCCTCATCTACCAATCGACCAATACCAATGCCATCATGGGAGTCAAAAATGGGTTGTTCATGACACTGAACTTTCTTCTGGGCGTTCAAACGAGTATCATCCATAGAGCTTTTCCCCAAAGGGACGGAGAAAGAAACAGATTTTCCAGCTCGATATGCCAAATCTTGAACCAAAGGACCAGAAATTGATTGTTCATGACATCGGACTTTCTCCTAGGCGTTCAACAGATTAGCATCCAAATTGATGTTCCCCAAAGGAACGGACACAGAAACGGACTGACCACTGACTTGTGTTGAATCTTGAATCAGCGTATCAATCACCGGCGGAGCGTTTTTGGGTTGTTCATGACACCGGACTTTTTCCTGGGCGTTCGATCCATCTTCCTCAGCAGTTACATTTCCCAAAGGGACGGACCCAGAAACCAATTTCCCAGGGAGTTGTGAGGAATCTTGATTCAGTAGAGCAAAATTTGGTTGCACATGACACCGGATTTTTTCCTGGGCGTTCTCTTCATCATGTCCAATAATGGTGTTATCCAAAGGGACGGACGAAAATACCTGTTTTTCAGACCGTTGTGATGATTCTTGAATAACCGGCAATGTCAACCCTTTTGTTGGATCCGGCGGACAGTCGCCTGGCATGGCGCCATCCCCTTTGCGCATGGTAGATGGCGCGCCCACTCCACTCTCTGATCCAGCCCTAGAGCCAGCTTTCTTGGATCGTTTCTCTCGCTTTTCTTTGGTTTCTTGAATTGTTGTAACAACCTCAACCGAATCTTGATGAACTTCAAACTCATCGTCTCGGCCTTGCATCAAAGTGACACCTTGTGATGAAGCCTCATTTGTCGAACTACCTTCATCCTCATGCCGATCAATGGCCGGCATGATTTTCTTCTTTTTTGCCATAATGGGTGCGACCTAAGTCACAACCCGGCCACCACAACACGCCCAAGGCTGGAGCAGCCGTAACGAACACAAAAAATCCCCAATGTGCGAGAAAGATGATCAATGTGCAAGAGAAAGCACCAAGAGAAATCGCCAATAATAAATGTGAATGATAATTCACAAAACACCAAGAGTAATCACCAATAACACAATGGAGAAGCAATGCGGGAGAGGGAGGGAAGGCAATGTGCGAGAGAGAAGCAAAAGAGGGGTGCGAACTAACTCACAACTCGAGAGGAGAAGGGAGCGTTTCTTGGAGCATTTCTTGGAGCAAAGGGCGGAACTAAAAAGAGGGGTGCAACAAAAAGAAATAAAGAAAAAGAAATAAAGAAAAGGCCATTGTACACAAATGATAGTGAAATAACTTGAAAAACCCTTCATAGAAGGTGGGTTCAAGTTGTTTTGGTGATGTGTATAGAAAATGGATAAAAAAAAACAGTTCCCAAACAAACTACGGAAGGCTTGATCCCTCACAAAGGGATACATAGGCAGTCTAGCTAGTCAAAATACTAGATGCAGCCACAAAAACCAACAAAATATTTTATTTTCTTTGTTAAAAAGAAAAGAAGAATAAGCAAAATATGTCTACAAAAGATTATAAGTTGAAGGCTTTTATGCATAAATTGTTCTACTTTGAACATCATTCAAAATTTGATGGTTAATCTAAATTTCTTCTAAACAAAATTTCCTTTCAAGAAATAAATTTTTAAATTTCGCAAAAATTTGATCAAATTAACAATTGTTTCGCAATGTGAATTTTCTTATATCCTCAAAGAAAAAAAAAGTCATATTCTTCCAAACTCCTTTATTTTTATCTCAAACAAAGAGAGATAAATCATGTTGACTAACGTCATCAAACTACTTGATCAATAAAGCTCCCAAAAACTTAAAAGAGATACCTACAAAGTCTCTAAACCAATGGTACAAAGCCCTCAAAACTAAATACTTGTCCGCCACAAAAAGGCCTCAAGCCAAATATCAAATATCAAAAAAAAAATTCCAAAGAAAAAATAGTCTATGAAGTTCAAAGTTTTTATACCCGTACCTCATATTCTTGACCAAGTGACTATGGGATAATTTCATATTCAAACATATTTCCGTTGGAACCATTCAAATATATACAGTATGTTCCTCTTTTATGCATGCATAAATGAAACCAAATGGTTTCAAATACGAAGCATCTTACAAGAAAAAAATCACGAACTTTAAACATGTTTGATTTCTCACATGCATAAAGTTCGGGGGGCAACTGTTTGAGGGTAAAATATCATAAATTTTAAAAAAATTTAAGATATGATATAAAATATAAGTGAAAATTATGGAAACCAAAAAAACAAGTTATTAATGGTTTATAATAATTTATTTGTTCCATAGGCTAAATTTCTAAAATTAAGGAAATGTGGTTTGGAGGAAAGCCTAAAATTTTGCTTATTTGTTAATGAGCTTGATTAATTAAGTTAAAAAATCTAATATTAACTTAATTAATTAAAAAAAATAAATAAATGTTGAGCAGGAGATTATAGTAATCATCCGTTATTTTGGAACAGATTAAAGAAAAAGAGTTTAAAATATTGCAGAAAGTGGGATAAGTGGGTTAGTGGAAAGAAAAAATAACTTCTGTGAACCTCTCCCTTCTGTCTTTTATAAATGGATCAAATTAAACATACAGCAGGGATGATAAGAACCGTGTAAAAGAACAAATACAAAAAGAAATCAAGTACAAAAGGAGGAAATACAGAAAGAGAAGGAAAGAAGAGGTAGAAACCAAGAACACATTTTTTTACAAATGATTTTACAAAAATCATTCCTCTTTCTCCTTCATTTCTTTCAACCATCTGCATATGAAATCCTTCATTTATTTCTACCATCTGCAGAAGCACAAAACTTAGTATCGATCAAAACAGATAGTTGTAGTTGCATTACAATATCGGCCAACTTTTGATTGCTACACCAAACTCGTAGTTGTTTTGGAAGTATATACTTTCGATCACTACACTCACAAAATGCAGTTGGTTGGATTCAGTCGATTCCTCGGCTGCTAAACCCATGGTCGGTAGGAATCGATTGATTTCTCCGCTGCAACCGAACCTCTTAATTCGGATACAACAATAAACAAGACTAACAAAGTCATCATGCACACCTTCTCTTCTAAGTTTTTTTTTGTTGCTGTAGAAAACCAGAACAAGAAGAGAGAAGACTATAGATCTAGGGTAATAGAGCCTAAAACAAAAAGGAAAAACCCCTAATATGCAAAGAAAAATTACGGCTTTCTTCGGACCTTAATTTCCATGGCTTTAATAGATCTACTCTTGATATTGAAATCCCCCTTTCAGATTTCGCCTCCAAATGCCTTGAACGATCTTCTGTTTTATTTCTCCGTAAAATCAAATGCTTCTTCATACTTTGTAGCCGTTGATTTTGCTAGAAACAGAGTCGGACCTCCATTTTCACTATGACTGGAGCTTTGTGCTTTTCATCTTCCTTCTGTAAAAGAGAAAGTATAAAGAAGGGACAAATGAAATGTCAGATGAAGAGAGTAATAACACAAAGGAAACAAAAAAAAATTTATATAATAAATGAGAAGAGACAAAGTAAAAAGAATATAAAAAGGTGTACAAAAGTCAAAACAAGAATGGTGGCAAATATTAAAAAAATAATAAAAAGAAAAGAATATAAATATGTAACCTGCAACTTTGCAGAAGCCACAAAAGCTCTGTTCCTTTTGAAATTAAAATTGGTTTTATTTACAAAATAGACCCGTAAAAGTAAATAATTGCAAATTGGACCCATGTAAAAAAAAGCCTTACAACTATGGTCATAAATTTATGGTTACAATTCGTAATTAAATACCACTAAATAAACTACGAGTGATTTGATGTCTTAAAAATAAAAATACTACGTAGGAAACTCGATTTATAAATTATCGAGTTCCATCACACAAATTAAATTGACTTTTGAAATATAAAGTCAAACAAATACTCAAATAAAATTTAACTTGGTTTTGTAGAACTACGTAAAGACTTGACGCTACCCAAATAGCTACGTAGGTAACTCGATTTTAAATTTTATATATTCTATCGGGTACATTCGCAAATTAAATTCAAACCTTTTGGTTTAATGAACTACGAGTGATTTGATGTCTTAAAATAAAAAGAGTACGTAGGAAACTCGACATATAAATTATCGAATCCAATCGCACAAATAAAATTGACCTTTAAAATATAAAGTCAAACACGGTTTAGAGAACTACGTATGATTTGATTTCTTTTTTTACGGATACGTAGGCAATTAAATACAAAAGGATACATATCAATTCAAATTCAATCGCAAAATATATTTTTGACTTTTATATGAAATGAAAGTCATAAAGTTAAAATTTTAAATATTAACTTAATACAAAAGAATATGTATTAAATTCAATCACAAAATACAATTTTGACTTTTATATGAAATGAAAGTCATAAAGTTATATTTCAAGTAGTCCATTAAGAACTACGTACGACTTGATTCCTAATGAAGGATACATAGGAAATTTAATTAACTAAGGACCAAATTCAGTCACAAAAAATAAAATAAAACAATAAACAATCTCTCACTAATCTTGATCATGCGCGTGATAGCGGGATGAATTAAGCAACCCTTCCTAGAAGGTGGGTTTAATTTAATCTTATGAAGCATGATCGAGATATAAATGCCATGCAAATGATAGTTGAGTCATCGTCTAGGCAACCCTTCCTAGAAGGTGGGTTTGGACTTTGATTCTCTGATGCATGAAAACACCGCTCAGAACTATGTAAGACTTGATCCTCTTTAACGAGGTACGTAGGCAACCCGTCCAAAAACGGGTGCAGCCCAAATCACCAAAACCAACCAAATATCGGTATTTATATAACTTAGAATCAAAAGGTCAAAAAGAGAGGGTTGAACTCAAATAAATAAAAAATAAATAAAATGTGTTTTGTAAATTTGTGTTCGAATAAAACATAAAAGGTGTTTCGTAAATTTGTGTCCATTTTTACTCAACACAGATCATCTCCAATAACTAAAATCTCAACCCGATAGCATGGAGGTAGAACATCTCCAACAACTACAACCACACTCGATAGCATGGAGGTAAAACCACCACCAGCAAAACTATAACCACAATTAAGGGTCTAATTTGATACGAGCCGCTTGGGCTCGGCTCGGGCTCCGTGTAATATCCGGAATTTTTATTCCGTTTATTTCTGTAACAAACCCGATTTCAATCAGTTGACCCATATCAGTCTACTTAGTTAGACACATTATTATAAAATTTATCATTTTATGTAGCTTTCCTTCACATAAAATGATAGGATCTTTATAAAATTTATCATTTTATGTAGCTTCCCTTCACATAAAATGATAGGATCTTTATAAAATTTAGCATTTTATGTAGCTTACCTTCACATAAAATGATAGGATTCTTATAACCAATCCTAAACTATAACATGATCCGTATCCGTCTTTTCCGTGCCCCGTTAGTCGAGATCTCGTTTCCCGTCTGCAGCTAGCACCGGGCTGCTGCTCCCTTCAGCCAGCGCCAACCCAGCCCAGCAGCAGGTGCTACTGTCTTCACCACTTCAGCCCAGCATACACAGCCTTCCAGCAGCCCAGAACGCCCAGCTTCTAGCAGCCCAGCAGTAGGCACAACTCTTCAGCCCAGTCGTTGCCAGCAACACAACTCTAGCCCGTTCCTCAGGCCCAACCGGAAGCTAAAGGAGAAGCCAGCCCAGCTGTGATATATCAGTTTCAACGTATGAATAGATGCAGTGAGAGAGCCGATTCACTTGCCATAAAACGCTCCTAGAATCACGCTGTGCAGCCTCTCACCTTCCTCCCATTTCACGTCCACATTCACTTACAGAAGCCACACTTTCCTCTCCTGCTGATCGAAATCTCCAACAGCAGCGTGCTCTTCTTCACGTCCCAGCCAGTGCAGACTTGGCGCCAGCAACATTCGACCCTCTGTACACATCGCTTCTGCACAAAAACCTTCTGCACGTAACACCCTTGCTCTCTCCTGAACCCGGACAAAGGATCATTGTCCAGCCAGCAAGGACTCGATCCAGTATTCTGTTGCACAACCGAGCCAGCGACAAGTACTCAGCCCCTACAGTCGTCTGGACGTCAAGCAGCTCCACATCTCCTCGAAAGGCTAGACTTCCATCGGCTACAGATCTCCCTCTGCGTAAGCAACCGTCTTGGTTCACCTTTCCGTTTCTACTTCTAATCCTAACCCGGCCTTCCCCTTTTGTGCAGAAGAGACAAACTAGAGTCGTTTTGGAACAGTAGTAGACCGAGCCAAGTCTAATCTCAGTCCGGTATTAGACCCCTTCCCCTTTCTCCTGTTTCTGTTTTAAATGCAACGTGTATATAGAATGTAGAGTTTTGTTTCATAGGACTTGATCGGAGCTTGTGAGTGCAGTAGGTTTCGAACGCATGACCTGTAGACAAATTAATTAGTGGTTGCTGCTGACAGAGGGAGTCGAAAGGGAGAAACAATGAACTGCTGGATATATATTTTTGTTTGCTTCAGTTTTGAAGTTAGAAACGGGCAATCTTGGAAACCAATGTTAGAGAGTTTGAATGATGATCCACCGTTGAAATTTTAATAGGTGATAGGTAGATATATGCAGGTTACTATATTAAAATTTGAGAAGAAATGAACGGTCGGATTAGAAGTTATAAGCTTCCAAAGTAGGGTAGTTAAGCAGTTTTTGTAAACATTAGAATTTTGGCTAAGTATAGAAATTGTAAGTGGAGTAGCCAACTTTGAGAATTTTTATAAAAATAATGGATGAACAGTTTTGAGAAATTCTTGCTCCTAAGGGTAGATGGAACATCATAGATGATCTAGAGAATTATTTCGGAATTTTTATAAGCTTTTACGAATTTTATATTTGAAACCGAAGTTGGACCTTTACGATCTTTCGAAAAATAGGAAAATAGGAAAAAGTGCCAGTTTGTAACCAAACTAAACTTTAGGAGTTAGAATATGACTTTAGGGTATCGAATAGGAGTTTAGACATGATTTCGGAAAATTTGGAAGTTCCGGGACTAAGGGTAAAATGGTCATTTTACCATAAATTAGTACTGTAATTAGTTATGTCATATTACGATCTTCTATCTTAGAAGTCTTAGACTTCTAATTACGTTGGAGTGTGCTAATGCACTTATCTCCTTTGGCAGGCAACTGAGTTGCTACAGTTACAGAGCGAGTTGGATTTACAGAGAGTCGAGATTTACAACAAGTAAGTCCTTTGGGCTTACTTAGCTGACTTCTAAATATGAGCATGAATGATAATAGTGGTGTGTGATTGAGATGTTTAGACTTATAGGTTGTGATAGATGTTTACCGACCTATACTTGGCCTAAGAGTAACGAGCGGTGGCATTCTGCTCAGTTAGCTTGCGGGCGCTGGGGGTTTCTTTAGGGACTAGTCCATACTCGGTTTGTAGTGATGCTACCGGCGGAGGTCAGCTAGACCTACACCCAGTTGGATAAGGAACGGAGGCGAGAACTGTTAATAGCTCTCGTGCCACAACTGTAAAATTGAATAAGATGAACCTAAATAATAGATAATAAACGGTTGAGTGCCAGCATGATGTTTGTTTATAATTTTTCTGCGTGTGTTTGTGCTGTCGTTATTCTACTTATATTTGGATAGTTAGCTAACAGTTGTTATGTTGTGTAGACTTACCACAGGTTAGAGCAGATGCCGAGTGATCCGGATGGTAGTGGTTAGCCGGGGTGTCGTACTTTTAGGACGTGTTGTAGTTTCTTTATTTGTGGGATTTCCAGTTGGACCTTGGTTCTTTTCTTTCTTTCTGTACTTTGTTATCTTATGTTTTTCCGGCTGTTAGTTGTTCTGGTCATATTCATACATTGTTAAGATTTATTTTATGATTTCTGGTTTTCCTTATATGTGCCTTATTGTAAGATCTTGTTAAGTTGTTGTCAAACTAAGGTCGGGACCCACTGTGCGGTCCTAACCAGTAACTCCCCGAGTTGTAAAATTTGGGGTGTTATAACATGGTATCAGAGCTCTAGGTTGGCAACAATGGCACTTGAAATCTTCAAAAAAGGTCATATAAGTAAATAAGCAGAACCCGCAAGGGGTCCGAGTTTCAAAAGGAATTTTGGTTTTAAAATGCATGCTTAGTCGGGTTGGGATAGAAAGTACGGACGACCACCACTACCTCTGCGGATCTCGGTATTCTTAGTATTATTATTATAGACTTTTACTATTATGATAGATTAGTTAGATTATAACTGTAGTTGTTACCGTTCGTGCAGATGGCACGCACTAGGGCTACACCAGTGACTGGCCGAGGTAGGGGTCGTCCCCCCCTTCCCCTAGTCAGACAGGATCGAGCTGATAGCACCCCTGCTGTTAGAGCGCGTGGTCGTGGGGGTAGACCTCCACTAGGGAGAGGTCGAGGACGAGTTCCTCGAGAGGATCCACCTGCAACAAGCATACCAGAGGCTGTTGTGGAAGAGGTAGCTGAGAGTGTAGGCCCCGAGGTCAGGCATGAGACCACCGCTAGGTCTGGAGCGCAGGGAGCACGTTCGACTGAGTCAGGACGTGTTTCTATTGGAGCATCTGAGTATAGAGAGTACAGAGCATACGTCGAGCGTATGGAGGAGGCTTCCAGAGTTGAGAGGCTTACCCAGGTACCACCGGTGGTACCGGCTAGGTCAGCTCAGGTGACACAGGGAGTGTCTCAGGTGCCGGTTGTACCTGAGAGGAGAGCTAATGCTGATAGAGCGCCTGTTGAGTCTAGAGCACCGAGACCGGATGAGTGGTTGAAGGCTTTCAACTCTCAGAAGGTTCCCTCATTCAGTGGAGAAATAGGGCTAGAGGTGGAGCACTGGATAGGGAAGATAGAGACTGCTTTAGAGGCAATACGTTGCCCCGAGGATCGACAGGTGGATTTGGTGCAGACCTGTTTCACATATGATGCTCATTCATGGTGGCGTACCATTCGTAGCCGAGTCACCAGTTGGGAGCACATGAGGAACATTGTTAGGAACAGGTACTGTCCTGTCTCGCTGAGGAGGGAGAGATTCCAGGATTTCATTGAGGCGGGATTTGAGGATATCCTGATTGCTGCAGCCATAAAGAAGTTTCAGAAGGAGTTGACCCTACTTGGACCAGCTGTACCTCCGGAAGAGCAGCATGTTTACCTTTTCTCCAGGAGATTGAGAGAGAGTACTCTGATAACACGATTTATGACTTAGATTTAGACACTCATTTAGATAGATTTTCCGCTCATTCATGCATGGTTTAGCATTAGTCCACGACGTTTTGCACTCAATTCATGTATTTTGTCGAGATAGATGTCTACACGGACTTGTGCTTGTTTTATAGGTGTTTTGGGAGATTTAGGAGCTAAACCGATGCATTCGAGAATCAATCCTCGAGATGACACACCCTCGAACTCGTTAGGATGCAAACTAGAGGCCAAAGGAGACTCATGGAACCTTGCCAATACAAGCCATGCACCAAACCATAGCTAAACGAGCCTAAGAAGGTTTCTGGAGCAAAACCACGCTTAGGAGCAAGTCCACGGCCGTGGTTCCACCCGTGGATTTTGCCAGATTCTTGTGACAGTTGTGCCACGATTCTCATGGCCAGCTCATGCAAAATTGTTATAAAAGTGGTCCTGCATTGGCTGAGAGAATCATCTTGGAGCAGCCCTCCATTATCCACCATCATCCAATCAAAAATACTCTCTCAACAAGAGGATTAAAACAAGGAAGGAAGAAGAAGACTACCATTGGAGAAGAGCTCCATTGGAGAGGAGAAGGAAGAACACACCATTGCCACACTTTGATAGCTTTTGTAGTAAAGAGTATCGGATTTGATTTCTAGAGTTGTATGAACCATTTGAACCTTCTTTTGGAAGGGTTGTGAGTCATTCTTATCTAAACTTCAGCTTGGTTTTGTTTCTTTACTTGTTCATCTCTTCCCTCTTAATTATCTTGCAAATGAATGCTATGATTTTATGTATGATGATTTCGATTGTTATGATGAATGTTGTAGGCTAAATAGATGTGATTCTAGGGTAAGGAAAGGATGATTGTGGCTAGGACTATGATAGGATGCACTTAGATTTACCTTTGGATGAGTAACTTACAAGAACGAACTCTCTGTTGAAGTCCACGGGTGGATCTTCCCATTCCACGGCCGTGGATGTGTAGAACAGCCCGTGATTCTCCCTAGTTCGATGAATCTAGCTTTAAATTGTTAGAATGTTGAAATCCTAGGTGTTTGTTAAGTTAATCTAGCCTAGGGTGACCTAGTGTTAGCTACTAAGTGTTAGAAGAGACCTACCAGGTGATTCTTACCCTTAGATTTCGAAGATTACAAACCATAGGTAGTGGTGAGCCTCACAAGCCGCCATTGGACTAAGTGTGCTAGGATAGTTGCTTAGGACTTCCCTTTCCGAGACTTACCCGGTAAGGATAGGTTAGACCTCTAGGCAACAATCCGGTTTGTGTAGAATTCCAATCCTTAGGTTCTTAGAGACTTACCCGGTAATGAGATCTTAGGAATGGATTAGTGGACCATGAGACTTACCCGGTGATTGATCCCACTCTAGAACACTTACTCCCGATATATCATAGATCATCCGAGGAATGATTAGATAGCTTGAGTCCTATGCCATAATCGGAATTTCCAACCCCTAGAATCCATTTCTCTCTTTTGATTCATATCTCGTGTTTAGCTTGTTTCTTTGTGTTGATTCGTTAGCTTAGTTGATTGCTTACTTTTTTGCATGAATTGTGATCCTTGATCGATCACCTAAAAGCCAACCAAAAACTATTGAGATTTTCATTTCTTTATTTCTCCCTTTTCTTAACCTAGGTCTTCACTAAACTCAATCATAAACCGAATCAATCTCACTTTAGTCTTTGTGTTCGACCTCCGAATACTATCCATACTACGAACGTCCCGTACACTGCGGGTGCGCTAGGAGTTAGGAGAAATATAACGAGTATAAATTTAAAGCTTATTGCGTACACACATCACACATCTGAGCGTAACAAGTTTTTGGCGCCGTTGCCGGGGACTAGGTCTAGATTGAGTCTATTTTGTGATTGTTTATAGTGTAGATCTTTCTTGTTGCTTTTGATCTCTTTTTGGTTTGTGTCTTTGCTTTTCAGGACGTCTCTCACTCTTTAGGTGTATGCAAAGATCTCGTGGCAAGGATTTAGCTCCATTCGATCCCGAACCGGAGAAAACCCTTAGATCTAGATCAAGGAGCATTAAAAAGAGAAAAGAGATGGCCGGAAGAGATCTCCAAGCTGAATTGGATGAAGCTTTAGAGCAAATTAGGATAAGAGATGAAGCTTTGGAGAATGAAAGGAGACTTGCCAATGAGAGGCAAGAGGCAACTAGGAGGGAGATTGAGGAGATTAGGCAAGCTCTTGTGCAAAGAGAGCTTAACCGTCAACAACCTCCTCCACCTCCACCACAACCGCAGCCGGCGGTGAATATTAGGGTTGTGCCCATTGCTATGGAAGAGCCACAAACATTGGGGCAACGTATGGATCCGGCACAAAGAGCACACCGTCCGGGTGTGAACTTAGGAGATCCTGCAGCCCATGATTACGAACTCCGCCCTCAAGTTCTACAAATGATCCGGCATAATCAATTTGGAGGGATGGAAGGAGAGTCTCCTCATCAACACTTGATGAATTATGAGATTTTGATGGAGACTCTTAGACCGCCAAGATTGGAGAGCAACAACCATAAGCTTAGGGCTTTTTCCTTTTCTCTTAAGGATAAAGCCTTAGCTTGGTATCAATCTATTCCACAAGGGCGAGTTGGTACTTGGGAGGAGATGACAACCGAGTTTTTGACTAAGTTCTTCCCACCTTCCAAGACTACCGAGTTAAGAGGGAAGATCAATGCCTTCGTGATGAAGGATAGAGAGAGTTTATTCAAGTCTTGGGAGAGGTTCAAAGATCTTCTCCTAGATTGTCCACACCATGGTATACCGAAAATTGAGCTATTGGAAAACTACTTCAAGGGACTTGATGAAGATAGCCAATTCAAGCTCCAATCTCATTCCGGTGGGACTTTCATGGAGAAGCATGTAGATGAAGCTTGGGAGTTTGTGGAGAAGCAAGCTCTAGTGAATGAGAAATACTCCCATAGGAAGAGTGAAGGGAGAAAGGTGGGAGCATATGAGGTGAGTGAAGTCACCATGAGCAACTTCAAGCTTGACGCCATCAACAACGAGTTGAAGTCCTTGAGGGAGTTGTGTGCTACAACTTTGAAGAACCAAGCAACTCCTCAAGTGCTTCCACAAGCTAGCCTATCTTCCAAGGAGGAGGATGTGAATTACATGGGAAGGGGCAATTACAACAATTATCAAGGCCCAAGGAACTTCAACAACAACCGGCAATTCAACAATTACCGGCCCAACCACAACCATCCCGGGTTTTCATACTCTAAACCGGATGGAGCCTTGAACCCTCCCGTTTCCACAAGCACAACTCCACCACCAAAAGCTTCACAAGAACCTTCACCCGGATTTACTCAACCTCCAAAGGATAGGACCGAATTGATGTTTGAGCAATTGCTTGGAAGGTTGAGTGGTCTAGAGAGCACCGTGACTTCAATCTCTAAAGCTCAAAAGGTTTTGGAAGCACAAGTGTTCCAAAAGGCGGGTGAAGCCCATAGAGATTCGGGAAAGCTTCCCGGAAGAACCGAAGACAACCTAAGAGGCCAAGTGTTGGCTATCACTACAAGGAGTGGGTTGAGCATGAAAGATCCTTTGCCCAAGGAGAATGCTAAAGGGAAACAAGAGGAAGAGACTTTGCAAAAAGATGGAGGCAAGAGCAAGGATGTAGAGCCAACTTATGTGGCACCACCTCCATACAAGCCACCACTACCGTTCCCTCAATTACGAGCAAGAGCTCGCTTGGACAATCACTTTGGTAAGTTCCTTGAACTAATGTCTAAATTGCATATTAACATTCCGTTCATGGATGCTATTTTAGGAATGCCGGCATATGGCAAGTTCTTGAAAGAGATACTCTCCAACAAAAGGAAGTTGGAGGTGTATGGGGAGATAAGAATGACCAAGAGATCCTCGGAATTGATCCAAACGATGAAGGAGGAAATGCCTCCCAAGCTAAGAGATCCGGGTTCTTTTTGTGTCCCAATTGGAGTGTGAGATGTGAAGTATGAGGCCGTTTGTGATCTTGGGGCAAGTGTAAGCATCATACCGCTTGCACTTTGCAACAAGGTAGGGCTAGGAGAGCCGAAACCGGTCAAGATGACCCTCTATATGGCGGACCGTTCTATCACTCATCCGGTTGGGATCTTAGAAGACATCCCGGTGCAACTAGGAGGATTCTATGTGCCAATTGATTTTGTTGTCTTGGATATTCCGGCGGACTATCCGGTTCCCATCATCTTAGGAAGACCTTTCCTAGCCACCTCCGGATGCCTAGTGGATTGCAAGAATGGGACTCTCTCCTTCAACATTGGAGAAGAGAACATCAAGTTCAAGTTGTCCACAACGATGAAAGGGCCGACCCTTGATGAGGATGTCTTCAACATAGTCGAGCAAGAGGAATCTAGAGAAGTTGTGAGCTTGATCTTGATCAAGGATTCCTTGGAGAAGGTCCTTACCTTAATTATGATGGAGGAAGGTGTTGAGGAGGCTTGCAATGAAGAGATCAAGGCCTTAGAAGCATTGGAAAAGGAGGCAACAGTTGGATTTGAAGACCACGAAGAAGTGCTGAACAACTGCTTGTTTCACGGTCGAGATTTGTGTTCCACGGCCGTAGAACTCTCTGGACAACTCCGAGAAGCAAGCTTGGCAGCTTCCACGGCCGTGGACTTGGATCAAACCGTGGATGTGGCCGTGGTTTCTCCTGAATTAGTTCTTGATGATGATCAAGCTTCTAGGAGCCATGGAGAGCCTTCATTTGCTTTGGATTCATCTCATCCAACCTTATTTGGATCGTCTCCAATCGATAAAGGTCCTCCTAACCTTGAACTTAAACCCCTCCCCTCTCATTTGAAGTATGCTTTTCTTGGTGATAATTCAACATATCCGGTGATTGTGAATGCATGCTTGAGTGATGATGAACTTGCTAAATTGTTGCATGAACTAAGATTGCATAGGAAAGCCATTGGCTATACTATTGATGATTTGGTTGGCATAAAACCTTCTTTGTGCATGCATAAGATAATGATGGAAGATAATCATAAACCCTCTATTGAACATCAAAGGAGACTCAATCCTATAATGAAAGAGGTAGTCAAAAAGGAAATCATTAAGTTGCTAGATGCGGGAATTATCTACCCTATCTCGGATAGTAAGTGGGTTAGTCCCGTTCATGTAGTTCCTAAGAAGGGTGGGATGACCGTAGTGACTAATGAGAACAATGAACTAATAACAACTAGGATGGTTACGGGGTGGAGGATGTGTATTGATTATAGGAAGTTGAACATGGCCTCTAGGAAAGATCACTTCCCTCTTCCCTTCATCGATCAAATGCTAGAGCGGTTAGTTCAACATTCTCATTTTTGCTACCTAGATGGCTATAGTGGATTCTTCCAAATCCCTATCCACCCCGATGACCAAGAGAAAACCACCTTTACATGTCCATGGGGTACTTTTGCATATAGGAGAATGCCATTTGGGTTGTGTAATGCACCCGCCACCTTCCAAAGGTGTATGATGGCTATCTTTTCGGAATACATTGAAAATATCATGGAAGTGTTCATGGATGATTTCTCTGTTTATGGTTCTTCCTTTGATAATTGCTTGGCTAACTTGTAATTAGTATTGCAAAGATGTGAGGAGACAAATCTTGTCTTGAATTGGGAAAAATGCCACTTCATGGTAAGTGAAGGTATTGTGTTGGGACACTTGGTGTCTAACCGTGGCATTGAGGTTGATAGGGCCAAGATTGAAACGATAGAGAAGTTGCCACCACCTACCTCGGTGAAGGGGGTAAGGAGTTTCTTAGGGCATGCCGGTTTTTACCGGAGGTTTATTCAAGACTTCTCTAAAATTTCTTAGCCTCTCACTAACCTACTAATGAAGGATGTTGATTTTGTCTTTTACAAAGATTGTCTTGAGGCTTTTTATAGGTTGAAGAACGCCTTGATCTCCGTACCTATCATGCAACCTCCGGATTGGAGTTTACCGTTTGAGAGCATGTGTGATGCAAGCGATGTAGCCGTTGGGGCTGTTTTGGGGCAAAGGAAAGATGGGCGCACTCATGCCATTTATTATGCTAGCAAGACGCTTGATGATGCCCAACTCAATTATGCTACCACCGAGAAAGAGTTGCTAGCGGTTGTGTATGCTTTTGAGAAGTTCCGCTCATATCTTGTTCGAGCGAAGGTCATAGTTTATACGGATCATGCTGCGATCCGTTATCTCCTTACCAAGAAGGATGCAAAGCCTAGGTTGATTCGGTGGATCCTTCTTCTACAAGAGTTTGATTTGGAAATACGGGACAAGAAGGGATCCGAGAACTCAGTGGCGGATCACCTTAGTAGATTGCCTCCATTAGAGCTTGAGAGAGATGACATCCCGATTGATGACTCATTCCGGGATGAGCAATTACAAATGGTGGAGGAATGCTTGTTCCAAGTGTCTAGAGGAAGTGAGCCATGGTATGCCCACATTGTGAACTATCTTGTGTGTGAGGAAGTGCCTCCCGGCTTGTCATATGCCCAACGGAAGAAGTTCTTCAATGATGTGAGGCATTACTATTGGAGTGAGCCACTCTTGTTCAAAAGAGGCCCGGATGGAATGTTTAGAAGATGCATACCGGAAGATGAAGTAGAGAGTGTGATCCGGCATTGTCACTCCTTACCATGTGGAGGCCATGCTAGCTCACACAAGACGTGTGAAAAGGTATTGCAATCCGGTTTTTACTGGCCTAACTTGTTTAAAGATATGCAAGGTTTTGTAGCGGCATGTGATGCTTGCCAAAGGACGGGCAACATCTCAAGAAGGAATGAGATGCCCTTGAACAACATCCAAGAAGTGGAAATATTTGATGTGTGGGGTGTGGACTTCATGGGACCATTCCCTTCTTCATGTGGCAATCTCTACATCCTATTGGCGGTGGACTATGTGTCAAGATGGGTGGAGGCAATCGCCTCTCCTACAAATGATGCCAAGGTGGTGGTGCGGTTCCTCAACCGAGTGATCTTTCCTAGGTTCGGAACACCAAGGGTGATCATAAGTGATGGAGGGAAGCACTTCACAAATAGGAACTTTGGAGCACTTTTGACCAAGTATGGGGTGACTCATAAGGTGGCAACACCTTACCATCCCCAAACTAGTGGCCAAGTGGAAATCTCCAACCGGGAGATCAAAGCCATCCTTGAGAAGACGGTATCTAGGACGATAAAAGATTGGGCTATGAGGCTTGATGATGCCTTATGGGCATATAGAACCGCCTTCAAGACACCGATTGGCACCACTCCTTACAAGTTGGTTTATGGCAAGTCTTGCCACCTCCCGGTAGAGATGGAGCATAGAGCTTATTGGGCCATTAAGTGGCTTAATTTTGATCTCAAGGAGGCGGGAGAGAAGAGATTGCTTGAATTGAATGCCCTTGAGGAGATCCGGTTGGATGCTTATGAGAATGCCCGGATCTATAAGGAAAGAACCAAGCGGTGGCATGACAAGAGGATCATCCCCAAAGAGTTGAGTGAAGGAGACCTTGTCCTTCTCTTCAACTCAAGGCTGCGGCTTTTTCCCGGAAAGCTCAAATCAAGATGGACCGGGCCATATATGGTGAAGAAGATCTTTCCCCATGGAGCTATTGAGATAGGAGGGGAACATTGTGGGAACTTTAAGGTGAATGGGCACCGGTTGAAGAAGTATATCCCGGGAGCTCCGGTGGACATAATTGCCCCACTTCACCTTGAGTAGACGCCCCCGAGTTTGGTCAAGCTAATGACCTTAAAGAAGCGCTTGGTGGGAGGCAACCCATTGGTAACGTTTTTCCTTTTTCATTTTTCGTTTTTGCTTAGATTTTTCTGTTTTTTTTGTGTGTTTGGTGTGTTTTGTGTGTATGCTAGAACCTTAGTAGCATTGGAAGCCTTGCTTGGCATGTGAATGATGATGATGAACCCCTCATCAACTATGGGTGGAGCGGACGCGGAACTTGGACGGCTAGCAGTGCCTAGCGCGGGTCCCGACGCTTTGACAAACACTTAGAGCTCTCTATCATTGTTGATAGGATCATCCAACATCAATTCCACTCGAGAAATCCCAAATACCATAGCAACCATTTTTTTTACATTGTGAGAACCTTCTTTCACTCTTCTTTACTCGAATACCACATTGGGGACAATGTGTTTCTAAGTATTGGGTGGGGTTTGCATGATATTTTGCATGACTAACATCTAGAGTAGTTTAATATTATCACATGTCTTGCATTGTATATACTCATTTCGAAAATTCAAAAAAAAAAAAATCAGAAAATTTAAATTTATTTTATTTTTTTTTTTTTTTTTGCTTTCTAGGCTTGGATATGACACCTAATGATGAATCTTGTCTTGTGGATTGGCTATGGATGGCCTTATGTGTTAAATTGATGAATGCATATGTGGACTTGAAATACTTCTCTTGAATCCCACGAATGATTTGTGATCATGATGTTTGCCTAGAATGGATTGAGTATTGAAAGTCGAAATTACATGCTAGTTCTTACACACCATTTAGGAATGAATGAGGCAATTCATCTTTCTCTTCTTCTCATCTTGATCATGATATTTGAGCACCTCAAATGAATATAAATTCGACCTCTTCTGACCCATCCGGGAATAGGAGCATGTTAGCGTGAATGATGTGTTTGAAAAGCAAGTGTGGGGTGAAGTTATTGATGAAAAGAATATCATGAATGAAGTGCTGAAATTGTTGTGAAAGTGTAGCCAAAAATATAAGTTTGGGGACATTGGTTCAGATGACAAGTAACTCGGTACACTTAACATAATCGGGTGTTGGTGCCTTGCCAAAGTCAAATAAACCAATAGTCCTAACGAGCTTTGTTATGTGTGCCCGGTGTGGATGCACCTCGAAAAAATAGAAAAAGCCCGAGGACGGCTAATCACCAAGGTTTCGGCTTTTGTACACCAATGCCATTGTCTCAAAGATAAGTCAAAGAAAAAGAAAAGAAAGAAAAGATAGAGAAAAATATACACTTGAGGGAAGTTGATCGAGGACAAGATTGTGGAGTTAGTTCCGTTCCCGGATTATCATCACATACCCTAGAAAAATCCCACCTAATCACAACGTTTCTTGGCCTTCTATTTCACAAGACCTTGTGACCTATTTGCATGTTTGTAAGACTTAGTAATCTAGATTGGATATGCTCTTGATCTTCTTAGCCTCTTCATTTTTACATTTCATGCATGCTTTTGAGTTAAGTACAATTGGCTTTCCATGCCTTCACTTATTTGATACATAATTGCTTGTCCATTGCCATGAAACATGACTATGAAGGTGATCCAATATTAGAAGCACAACTCCAAAAAGATTTGCCATTTTTCTGCATACGTAAATCATGTCATCTCTTAGTCTATAGTTGGGAATTTGCTTGGGGACGAGCAAACCTTAAGTATGGGGTATTTTGATAACACGATTTATGACTTAGATTTAGACACTCATTTAGATAGATTTTCCGCTCATTCATGCATGGTTTAGCATTAGTCCATGACGTTTTGCACTCAATTCATGTATTTTGTCGAGATAGACGTCTACACGGACTTGTGCTTGTTTTATAGGTATTTTTGGAGATTTAGGAGCTAAACCGATGCATTCGAGAATCAATCCTCGAGATGACACACCCTCGGACTCATTAGGATGCAAACTAGAGGCCAAAGGAGACTCATGGAACCTTGCCAACACAAGCCATGCACCAAACCATAGCTAAACGAGCCTAAGAAGGTTTCTGGAGCAAAACCACGGTTAGGAGCAAGTCCACGGCCGTGGTTCCACCCGTGGATTTTGCCAGATTCTTGTGACAGCTGTGCCACGATTCTCATGGCCTGCTCATGCAAAATTGTTATAAAAGTGGTCCTGCATTGGCTGAGAGAATCATCTTGGAGCAGCCCTCCATTATCCACCATCATCCAATCAAAAATACTCTCTCAACAAGAGGATTAAAGCAAGGAAGGAAGAAGAAGACTACCATTGGAGAAGAGCTCCATTGGAGAGGAGAAGGAAGAACACACCATTGCCACACTTTGATAGCTTTTGTAGTAAAGAGTATCGGATTTAATTTCTAGAGTTGTATGAACCATTTGAACCTTCTTTTGGAAGGGTTGTGAGTCATTCTTATCTAAACTTCAGCTTGGTTTTGTTTATTTACTTGTTCATCTCTTCCCTCTTCATTATCTTGCAAATGAATGCTATGATTTTATGTATGATGATTTCGATTGTTATGATCAATGTTGTAGGCTAAATAGATGTGATTCTAGGGTAAGGAAAGGATGATTGTGGCTAGGACTATGATAGGATGCACTTAGATTTACCTTTGGATGAGTAACTTACAAGAACAAACTCTCTATTGAAGTCCACGGGTGGATCTTCCCATTCCACGGCCGTGGATGTGTAGAACAGCCCGTGATTCTCCCTGGTTCGATGAATCTAGCTTTAGATTGTTAGAATGTTGAAATCCTGGGTGTTTGGTGAGTTAATCTAGCCTAGGGTGACCTAGTGTTAGCTACTAAGTGTTAGAAGAGACCTACCAGGTGATTCTTACCCTTAGATTTCGAAGATTACAAACCATAGGTAGTGGTGAGCCTCACAAGCCGCCATTGGACTAAGTGTGTTAGGATAGTTGCTTAGGACTTCCCTTTCCGAGACTTACCCGGTAAGGATAGGTTAGACCTCTAGGCAACAATCCGGTTTGTGTAGAATTCCAATCCTTAGGTTCTTAGAGACTTACCCGGTAATGAGATCTTAGGAATGGATTAGTGGACCATGAGACTTACCCGGTGATTGATCCCACTCTAGAACACTTACTCCTGATATATCATAGATCATCCGAGGAATGATTAGATAGCTTGAGTCCTATGCCATAATCGGAATTTCCAACCCCTAGAATCCATTTCTCTCTTTTGATTCATATCTCGTGTTTAGCTTGTTTCTTTGTGTTGATTCGTTAGCTTAGTTGATTGCTTACTTTTTTGCATGAATTGTGATCCTTGATCGATCACCTAAAAACCAACCAAAAACTATTGAGATTTTTATTTCTTTATTTCTCTCTTTTCTTAACCTAGGTCTTCACTAAACTCAATCATAAACCGAATCAATCTCACCTTAGTCTTTGTGTTCGACCTCGGAATACTATTCATACTACGAACGTCCCGTACACTGCGGGTGCGCTAGGATTTAGGAGAAATATAACGAGTATAAATTTAAAGCTTATAGCGTACACACATCACACATCCTGAGCGTAACAAGTTTTTGGCGCCGTTGCCGGGGACTAGGTCTAGATTGAGTCTATTTTGTGATTGTTTATAGTGTAGATCTTTCTTGTTGCTTTTGATCTCTTTTTGGTTTGTGTCTTTGCTTTTCAGGACGTCTCTCACTCTTTAGGTGTATGCAAAGATCTCGTGGCAAGGATTTAGCTCCATTCGATCCCGAACCGGAGAAAACCCTTAGATCTAGATCAAGGAGCATTAAAAAGAGAAAAGAGATGGCCGGAAGAGATCTCCAAGATGAATTGGATGAAGCTTTAGAGCAAATTAGGATAAGAGATGAAGCTTTGGATAATGAAAGGAGACTTGCCAATGAGAGGCAAGAGGCAACTAGGAGGGAGATTGAAGAGATTAGGCAAGCTCTTGTGCAAAGAGAGCTTAACCGTCAACAACCTCCTCCACCTCCACCACAACCGCAGCCGGCGGTGAATATTAGGGTTGTGCCCATTGCTATGGAAGAGCCACAAACATTGGGGCAACGTATGGATCCGGCACAAAGAGCACACCGTCCGGGTGTGAACTTAGGAGATCCTGCAGCCCATGATTACGAACTCCGCCCTCAAGTTCTACAAATGATCCGGCATAATCAATTTGGAGGGATGGAAGGAGAGTCTCCTCATCAACACTTGATGAATTATGAGATTTTGATGGAGACTCTTAGACCGCCAAGATTGGAGAGCAACAACCATAAGCTTAGGGCTTTTTCCTTTTCTCTTAAGGATAAAGCCTTAGCTTGGTATCAATCTATTCCACAAGGGCGAGTTGGTACTTGGGAGGAGATGACAACCGAGTTTTTGACTAAGTTCTTCCCACCTTCCAAGACTACCGAGTTAAGAGGGAAGATCAATGCCTTCGTGATGAAGGATAGAGAGAGTTTATTCAAGTCTTGGGAGAGGTTCAAAGATCTTCTCCTAGATTGTCCACACCATGGTATACCGAAAATTGAGCTATTGGAAAACTACTTCAAGGGACTTGATGAAGATAGCCAATTCAAGCTCCAATCTCATTCCGGTGGGACTTTCATGGAGAAGCATGTAGATGAAGCTTCGGAGTTTGTGGAGAAGCAAGCTCTAGTGATTGAGAAATACTCCCATAGGAAGAGTGAAGGGAGAAAGGCGGGAGCATATGAGGTGAGTGAAGTCACCATGAGCAACTTCAAGCTTGACGCCATCAACAACGAGTTGAAGTCCTTGAGGGAGTTGTGTGCTACAACTTTGAAGAACCAAGCAACTCCTCAAGTGCTTCCACAAGCTAGCCTATCTTCCAAGGAGGAGGATGTGAATTACATGGGAAGGGGCAATTACAACAATTATCAAGGCCCAAGGAACTTCAACAACAACCGGCAATTCAAAAATTACAGGCCCAACCACAACCATCCCGGGTTTTCATACTCTAACCCGGATGGAGCCTTGAACCCTCCCGTTTCCACAAGCACAACTCCACCACCAAAAGCTTCACAAGAACCTCCACCCGGATTTACTCAACCTCCAAAGGATAGGACCGAATTGATGTTTGAGCAATTGCTTGGAAGGTTGAGTGGTCTAGAGAGCACCGTGACTTCAATCTCTAAAGCTCAAAAGGTTTTGGAAGCACAAGTGTTCCAAAAGACGGGTGAAGCCCATAGAGATCCGGCAAAGCTTCCTGGAAGAACCGAAGACAACCCAAGAGGCCAAGTGTTGGCTATCACTACAAGGAGTGGGTTGAGCATGAAAGATCCTTTGCCCAAGGAGAATGCTAAAGGGAAACAATAGGAAGAGACTTTGCAAAAAGATGGAGGCAAGAGCAAGGATGTAGAGCCAACTTATGTGGCACCACCTCCATACAAGCCACCACTACCGTTCCCTCAATCACGAGCAAGAGCTCGCTTGGACAGTCACTTTGGTAAGTTCCTTGAACTAATGTCTAAATTGCATATTAACATTCCGTTCATGGATGCTATTTTAGGAATGCCGGCATATGGCAAGTTCTTGAAAGAGATACTCTCCAACAAAAGGAAGTTGGAGGAGTATGGGGAGATAAGAATGACCAAGAGATCCTCGGAATTGATCCAAACGATGAAGGAGGAAATGCCTCCCAAGCTAAGAGATCCGGGTTCTTTTTGTGTCCCAATTGGAGTGGGAGATGTGAAGTATGAGGCCCTTTGTGATCTTGGGGCAAGTGTAAGCATCATACCGCTTGCACTTTGCAACAAGGTAGGGCTAGGAGAGCCGAAACCGGTCAAGATGACCCTCCATATGGCGGACCGTTCTATCACTCATCCGGTTGGGATCTTAGAAGACATCCCGGTGCAACTAGGAGGATTCTATGTGCCAATTGATTTTGTTGTCTTGGATATTCCGGCGGACTATCCGGTTCCCATCATCTTAGGAAGACCTTTCCTAGCCACCTCCGGATGCCTAGTGGATTGCAAGAATGGGACTCTCTCCTTCAACATTGGAGAAGAGAACATCAAGTTCAAGTTGTCCACAATGATGAAAGGGCCGACCCTTGATGAGGATGTCTTCAACATAGTCGAGCAAGAGGAATCTAGAGAAGTTGTGAGCTTGATCTTGATCAAGGATTCCTTGGAGAAGGTCCTTACCTTAAGTATTATGGAGGAAGGTGTTGAGGAGGCTTGCAATGAAGAGATCAAGGCCTTAGAAGCATTGGAAAAGGAGGCAAGAGTTGGATTTGAAGACCACGAAGAAGTGCTGAACAGCTGCTTGTTCCACGGTCGAGATTTGTGTTCCACGGCCGTAGAACTCTCTGGACAACTCCGAGAAGCAAGCTTGGCAGCTTCCACGGCCGTGGACTTGGATCAAACCGTGGACGTGGCCGTGGTTTCTCCTGAATCAGTTCTTGATGATGATCAAGCTTCTAGGAGCCATGGAGAGCCTTCATTTGCTTTGGATTCATCTCATCCAACCTTATTTGGATCGTCTCCAATCGATAAAGGTCCTCCTAAACTTGAACTTAAACCCCTCCCCTCTCATTTGAAGTATGCTTTTCTTGGTGATAATTCAACATATCCGGTGATTGTGAATGCATGCTTGAGTGATGATGAACTTGCTAAATTGTTGCATGAACTAAGATTGCATAGGAAAGCCATTGGCTATACTATTGATGATTTGGTTGGCATAAAACCTTCTATGTGCATGCATAAGATAATGATGGAAGATAATCATAAACCCTCTATTGAACATCAAAGGAGACTCAATCCTATAATGAAAGAGGTAGTCAAAAAGGAAATCATTAAGTTCCTAGATGTGGGAATTATCTACCCTATCTCGGATAGTAAGTGGGTTAGTCCCGTTCATGTAGTTCCTAAGAAGGGTGGGATGACTGTAGTGACTAATGAGAACAATGAACTAATCCCAACTAGGACGGTTACGGGGTGGAGGATGTGTATTGATTATAGGAAGTTGAACATGGCCTCTAGGAAAGATCACTTCCCTCTTCCCTTCATCGACCAAATGCTAGAGCGGTTAGTTCAACATTCTCATTTTTGCTACCTAGATGGCTATAGTGGATTCTTCCAAATCCCTATCCACCCCGATGACCAAGAGAAAACCACCTTTACATGTCCATGGGGTACTTTTGCATATAGGAGAATGCCATTTGGGTTGTGTAATGCACCCGCCACCTTCCAAAGGTGTATGATGACTATCTTTTCGGAATACATTGAAAATATCATGGAAGTGTTCATGGATGATTTCTCTGTTTATGGTTCTTCCTTTGATAATTGCTTGGCTAACTTGTAATTAGTATTGCAAAGATGTGAGGAGACAAATCTTGTCTTGAATTGGGAAAAATGCCACTTCATGGTAAGTGAAGGTATTGTGTTGGGACACTTGGTGTCTAACCGTGGCATTGAGGTTGATAGGGCCAAGATTGAAACGATAGAGAAGTTGCCACCACCTACCTCGGTGAAGGGGGTAAGGAGTTTCTTAGGGCATGCCGGTTTTTACCGGAGGTTTATTCAAGACTTCTCTAAAATTTCTAAGCCTCTCACTAACCTACTAATGAAGGATGTTGATTTTGTCTTTTACAAAGATTGTCTTGAGGCTTTTTATAGGTTGAAGAACGCCTTGATCTCCGCACCTATCATGCAACCTCCGGATTGGAGTTTACCGTTTGAGAGCATGTCTGATGCAAGCGATGTAGCCGTTGGGGCTGTTTTGGGGCAAAGGAAAGATGGGCGCACTCATGCCATTTATTATGCTAGCAAGACGCTTGATGATGCCCAACTCAATTATGCTACCACCGAGAAAGAGTTGCTAGCGGTTGTGTATGCTTTTGAGAAGTTCCGCTCATATCTTGTTCGAGCGAAGGTCATAGTTTATACGGATCATGCTGCGATCCGTTATCTCCTTACCAAGAAGGATGCCAAGCCTAGGTTGATTCGGTGGATCCTTCTTCTACAAGAGTTTGATTTGGAAATACGGGACAAGAAGGGATCCGAGAACTCAGTGGCGGATCACCTTAGTAGATTGCCTCCATTAGAGCTTGCGAGAGATGACATCCCGATTGATGACTCATTCCGGGATGAGCAATTACAAATGGTGGAGGAATGCTTGTTCCAAGTGTCTAGAGGAAGTGAGCCATGGTATGCCCACATTGTGAACTATCTTGTGTGTGAGGAAGTGCCTCCCGGCTTGTCATATGCCCAACGGAAGAAGTTCTTCAATGATGTGAGGCATTACTATTGGAGTGAGCCACTCTTGTTCAAAAGAGGCCCGGATGGAATGTTTAGAAGATGCATACCGGAAGATGAAGTAGAGAGTGTGATCCGGCATTGTCACTCCTTACCATATGGAGGCCATGCTAGCTCACACAAGACGTGTGCAAAGGTATTGCAATCCGGTTTTTATTGGCCTAACTTGTTTAAAGATGTGCAAGGTTTTGTAGCGGCATGTGATGCTTGCCAAAGGACGGGCAACATCTCAAGAAGGAATGAGATGCCCTTGAACAACATCAAGAAGTGGAAATATTTGATGTGTGGGGTGTGGACTTCATGGGACCATTCCCTTCTTCATGTGGCAATCTCTACATCCTATTGGCGGTGGACTATGTGTCAACATGGGTGGAGGCAATCGTCTCTCCTACAAATGATGCCAAGGTGGTGGTGCGGTTCTTCAACCGAGTGATCTTTCCTAGGTTTGGAACACCAAGGGTGATCATAAGTGATGGAGGGAAGCACTTCAGAAATAGGAACTTTGGAGCACTTTTGACCAAGTATGGGGTGACTCATAAGGTGGCAACACCTTACCATCCCCAAACTAGTGGCCAAGTGGAAATCTCCAACCGGGAGATCAAAGCCATCCTTGAGAAGACGGTATCTAGGACGATAAAAGATTGGGCTATGAGGCTTGATGATGCCTTATGGGCATATAGAACCGCCTTCAAGACACCGATTGGCACCACTCCTTACAAGTTGGTTTATGGCAAGTCTTGCCACCTCCCGGTAGAGATGGAGCATAGATCTTATTGGGCCATTAAGTGGCTTAATTTTGATCTCAAGGAGGCGGGAGAGAAGAGATTGCTTGAATTGAATGCCCTTGAGGAGATCCGGTTGGATGCTTATGAGAATGCCTGGATCTATAAGGAAAGAACCAAGCGGTGGCATGACAAGAGGATCATCCCCAAAGAGTTGAGTGAAGGAGACCTTGTCCTTCTCTTCAACTCAAGGCTACGGCTTTTTCCCGGAAAGCTCAAATCAAGATGGACCGGGCCATATGTGGTAAAGAAGATCTTTCCCCATGGAGCTATTGAGATAGGAGGGGAACATTGTGGGAACTTTAAGGTGAATGGGCACCGGTTGAAGAAGTATATCCCGGGAACTCCGGTGGACATAATTGCCCCACTTCACCTTGAGTAAACGCCCCCGAGTTTGGTCAAGCTAATGACCTTAAAGAAGCGCTTGGTGGGAGGCAACCTATTGGTAACGTTTTTCCTTTTTCATTTTTCGTTTTTGCTTAGATTTTTCTGTTTTTTTTGTGTGTTTGGTGTGTTTTGTGTGTATGCTAGAACCTTAGTAGCATTGGAAGCCTTACTTGGCATGTGAATGATGATGATGAACCCCTCATTAACTATGGGTGGAGAGGACGTGGAACTTGGACGGCTAGCAGTGCCTAGCGCGGGTCCCGACGCTTTGACAAACACTTAGAGCTCTCTACCATTGTTGATAGGATCATCCAACATCAATTCCACTCGAGAAATCCCAAATACCATAGCAACCATTTTTTTTACATTGTGAGAACCTTCTTTCACTCTTCTTTACTAGAATACCACATTGGGGACAATGTGTTTCTAAGTATGGGGTGGGGTTTGCATGACTAACATCTAGGGTAGTTTAATATTATCACATGTCTTGCATTGTATATACTCATTTCGAAAATTCAAAAAAAAAAAAAATCAGAAAATTTAATTTTCTTTTTTTTTTTGTGCTTTCTAGGCTTGGATATGACCCTAATGATGAATCTTGTCTTGTGGATTGGCTATGGATGGCCTTATGTGTTAAATTGATGAATGCATATGTGGACTTGAAATACTTCTCTTGAATCCCATGAATGATTTGTGATCATGATGTTTGCCTAGAATGGATTGAGTATTGAAAGTCGAAATTACATGCTAGTTCTTACACACCATTTAGGAATGAATGAGGCAATTAATCTTTCTCTTCTTCTCATCTTGATCATGATATTTGAGCACCTCAAATGAATATAAATTCGACCTATTCTGACCCATCCGGAAATAGGAGCATGTTAGTGTGAATGATGTGTTTGAAAAGCAAGTGTGGGGTGAAGTTATTGATGAAAAGAATATCATGAATGAAGTGCTGAAATTGTAGTGAAAGTGTAGCCAAAAATATAAGTTTGGGGATATTGGTTCAGATGACAAGTAACTCGGTACACTTCACATAATCGGGTGTTGGTGCCTTGCCAAAGTCAAATAAACCAATATTCCTAACGAGCTTTGGTATGTGTGCCCGGTGTGGATGCACCTCGAAAAAATAGAAAAAGCCCGAGGACGGCTAATCACCAAGGTTTCGGCTTTTGTACACCAATGCCATTGTCTCAAAGATAAGTCAAAGAAAAAGAAAAGAAAGAAAAGATAGAGAAAAATATACACTTGAGGGAAGTTGATCGAGGACAAGATTGTGGAGTTAGTTCCATTCCCGGATTAGCATCACATACCCTAGAAAAATCCCACCTAATCACAACGTTTCTTGGCCTTCTATTTCACAAGACCTTGTGACCTATTTGCATGTTTGTAAGACTTAGTAATCTAGATTGGATATGCTCTTGATCTTCTTAGCCTCTTCATTTTTACATTTCATGCATGCTTTTGAGTTAAGTACAATTGTCTTTCCATGCCTTCACTTATTTGATACATAATTGCTTGTCCATTGCCATGAAACATGACTATGAAGGTGATCCAATATTAGAAGCACAACTCCAAAAAGATTTGCCATTTTTCTGCATACATAAATCATGTCATCTCTTAGTCTATAGTTGGGAATTTGCTCGGGGACGAGCAAACCTTAAGTATGGGGTATTTTGATAACACGATTTATGACTTAGATTTAGACACTCATTTAGATAGATTTTCCGCTCATTCATGCATGGTTTAGCATTAGTCCGCGACGTTTTGCACTCAATTCATGTATTTTGTCGAGATAGACGTCTACACGGACTTGTGCTTGTTTTATAGGTATTTTGGGAGATTTAGGAGCTAAACCGATGCATTTGAGAATCAATCCTCGAGATGACACACCCTCGGACTCATTAGGATGCAAACTAGAGGCCAAAGGAGACTCATGGAACCTTGCCAACACAAGCCATGCACCAAACCATAGCTAAACGAGCCTAAGAAGGTTTCTGGAGCAAAACCACGGTTAGGAGCAAGTCCACGGCCGTGGTTCCACCCGTGGATTTTGCCAGATTCTTGTGACAGCTGTGCCACGATTCTCCTGGCCAGCTCATGCAAAATTGTTATAAAAGTGGTCCTGTATTGGCTGAGAGAATCATCTTGGAGCAGCCCTCCATTATCCACCATCATCCAATCAAAAATACTCTCTCAACAAGAGGATTAAAACAAGGAAGGTAGAAGAAGACTACCATTGGAGAAGAGCTCCATTCGAGAGGAGAAGGAAGAACACACCATTGCCACACTTTGATAGCTTTTGTAGTAAAGAGTATCGGATTTGATTTCTAGAGTTGTATGAACCATTTGAACCTTCTTTTGGAAGGGTTGTGAGTCATTCTTATCTAAACTTCAGCTTGGTTTTGTTTCTTTACTTGTTCATCTCTTCCCTCTTCATTATCTTGCAAATGAATGCTATGATTTTATGTATGATGATTTCGATTGTTATGATGAATGTTGTAGGCTAAATAGATGTGATTCTAGGGTAAGGAAAGGATGATTGTGGCTAGGACTATGATAGGATGCACTTAGATTTACCTTTGGATGAGTAACTTACAAGAACGAACTCTCTGTTGAAGTCCACGGGTGGATCTTCCCATTCCACGGCCGTGGATGTGTAGAACAGCCCGTGATTCTCCCTGGTTCGATGAATCTAGCTTTAGATTGTTAGAATGTTGAAATCCTAGATGTTTGTTGAGTTAATCTAACCTAGGGTGACCTAGTGTTAGCTACTAAGTGTTAGAAGAGACCTACCAGGTGATTCTTACCCTTAGATTTTGAAGATTAGAAACCATAGGTAGTGGTGAGCCTCACAAGCCGCCATTGGACTAAGTGTGCTAGGATAGTTGCTTAGGACTTCCCTTTCCGAGACTTACCCGGTAAGGATAAGTTAGACCTCTAGGCAACAGTCCGGTTTGTGTAGAATTCCAATCCTTAGGTTCTTAGAGACTTACCCGGTAATGAGATCTTAGGAATGGATTAGTGGACCATGAGACTTACCCGGTTATTGATCCCACTCTAGAACACTTACTCCCGATATATCATAGATCATCCGAGGAATGATTAGATAGCTTGAGTCCTATGCCATAATCGGAATTTCCAACCACTAGAATCCATTTCTCTCTTTTGATTCATATCTCGTGTTTAGCTTGTTTCTTTGTGTTGATTCGTTAGCTTAGTTGATTGCTTACTTTTGCATGAATTGTGATCCTTGATCGATCACCTAAAAAGCAACCAAAAACTATTGAGATTTTCATTTCTTTATTTCTCTCTTTTCTTAACCTAGGTCTTCACTAAACTCAATCATAAACCGAATCAATCTCACCTTAGTCTTTGTGTTCGACCCCGGAATACTATCCATACTACGAACGTCCCGTACACTACGGGTGTGCTAGGAGTTAGGAGAAATATAACGAGTATAAATTTAAAGCTTATTGCGTACACACATCACACATCCTGAGCGTAACATACTCGATCATATCTGGCAGGGTTCCGCTGTGAGACCTTGTCTGACTATCAGGATAGCGCCTCTGCTTATGAGAGAGATAGGCCAGCTTCGAGGAAAGCAGTTCAGTCTAGTGGGCCAGATAAGCGGCAGAGGACAGGACATGCTGGTAGCAGTGCAGCAGTAGCAGGTTATGGTCGAGGACAGACTCAGGGGAGGTCCAGCTACCACTCTACAGTTCAGACTCCCAGTAGAGAGCGACAGTGCTTTAACTGTGGTAGCCGTGATCACATTAAGACAGATTGCCAGAGACCACCTACCACTTGCTTCACTTGTGGGAAGTTGGGACACAAAGCTACTTTCTGCCGTCAGGGTAGGGCCCCTTCACAGTAGGGATCTTCCCCTGCAGGTGTTGAGAAGAGTGTACAGAGACCTCCTCAGTACCGAGCTCCGAGTCAACAGCAGCAACAGTACCGGGCTCCAGGACACCCTGCTTCATACAGTACGGCACAGGGATCAGGTCGTGGCAGGGGACGTGGTATTACCACTGACACCAGAGGAGGACCATCGAGAGTGTTCGAGCTGAGGAGCACTGAGCAGCCTGCAGCACCTGCGACCACATGTACTATTTGGATCCATGACTTACGTGTGCGAGTTTTATTTGATACGGGTGCTACACACTCCTTTATATCAGATGCATGTGTAGATAGGTTGTCCTTAGCTACAGTAGATGGTGTACCTTTTGTGGTTGGGTTACTAGATGGGGGTAAGGTTAGAGGATCCCGAGAGATTTATGACTGCCCTATTCATCTGGGAGGCCGGATTTGGTTAGTAAATTTTCTAGTCATGCCCTTAGCACATGAGGACGTGATATTGGGGATAGATTGGATGACTAGACATGGAGCCGTCTTAGATATTGGTAGGAGAACTATGACTGTCGCCACTGAGGAGGGTCACAGAGTGATATTCCGAGGTTGGGACCTCGGAAAGTCCGGCACAGTTATCAGCGCCGTGAGAGCAGCCAAATTGATAGCACAGGGTTGCGAGGCCTTCTGGTGTTATGCCATGAAGGAGCGCAATAGCCTGACAGTAGAGGAGATACCAGTTGCATGCGAGTTTGCAGAGGTATTCAGTGACGACTTACCAGGGCTACCTCCACAGAGGAGTGTTGATTTTAGCATTGAGTTAGAGCCGGGCACGAGACCGATCTCGAAGGCCCCGTACCGCATGGCCCCGATAGAGCTGCTTGAGCTGAAGAAACAGTTAGAGGAGTTAGCAGAGAAGGGCTTCATATGCCCTAGTGTTTCTCCCTGGGGCGCACCAGTATTATTTGTGAGGAAGAAGGATGGATCGATGAGGCTGTGTATTGACTACCGGGAGTTGAACAAGGTCACCATCAAGAATAAGTACCCACTGCCTCGCATAGATGATCTGCTGGACCAGCTGCATGGAGCGTCAGTGTTCTCGAGGATAGACTTGAGATCGGGTTATCACCAGCTGAGAGTAAGAGACCAGGACATACCTAAGACGACATTTAGGACTAGGTATGACCACTATGAGTTTGTAGTGATACCATTCGGGCTCACTAATGCGCCAGCAGTATTTATGGAGTTGATGAATGGGATTTTCATCGACTTCTTAGACCAGTTTGTAGTGGTCTTCATTGACGACATTCTAGTTTACTGTAGAAGTCGAGAGGAGCATGCCGGACACTTGAGGATAGTATTACAGATTCTACAGGATAGCCAGCTATATGCTAAGCTATCCAAGTGCGAGTTCTGGATGTCAGAGGTGGCTTTCCTAGGCCATGTAGTGACTGCTGAGGGGATTAAGGTCAACCCGGCGAAGATTGATTCGGTGTCTTCTTGGCAACCTCCGAAGAATGTTAAGGAGGTTCGCAGCTTTCTTAGATTGGCAGGTTATTACCGCCGGTTTGTGGAAGGGTTTTCCCTGATTGCCCGACCACTTACTTGCCTCCTGAGGAAGACTACTCGGTTCGTCTGGTCTGAGCCGTGTCAGCAGAGTTTTGAGGAGCTGAAGAGGAGATTGACGTCTGCTCCGATCTTAGCACAACCTGAGGGTACAGAGGACTTTGTAGTGTACAGTGATGCATCCAAGCTGGGCTTGGGGTGTGTCTTGATGCAGAGGGGTAAGGTCATAGCGTATGCGTCTCGACAGCTGAAGACGTATGAGGAGAACTACCCCACCCATGACTTGGAGTTGGCTGCGGTAGTACATGCTCTTAAGATCTGGCGTCATTATCTCTATGGAGCGACCTGTCAGATCTTCACAGACCATAATAGTCTGAAGTACATATTCACTCAGCGGGAGTTGAATAACCGCCAGAGGCGGTGGCTAGAGTTGATCAAGGATTTCGATCTTGAGATTCTCTATCACCCCGGGAAGGCGAATGTAGTTGCTGACGCTTTGAGTCGGAAGACGCCTCGGGAGAAGGCGATAGCCCGGTTGACAGTACATCCACAGTTACAGAGAGATTTAGCTTGGTTGGAGTTAGAGATCCAATTCCTCGATACAGCTCATCAGTTAGCCACCTTAGAGTTATTTCCTGACCTGTTGGGTGAGATCCGACAGAAGCAGGAGACCTGTCCGACTTTGACCCGGATCTGAGACCGGATGTCACGAGATGAGGCACCTCAGTTCACTATCGGTGCCGATGGAGTGATGAGACGGCAGAACCGTATCTGTGTGCCATCAGACAGTGAGCTGAGACAGAGGATACTAGGTGAGGATCATGCTACCCCTTACTCCGTACATCCAGGAGCGAGTAAGATGTATAAGGACGTGAGACGTTCCTTCTGGTGGGGTGGTTTGAAGCCTGATGTGGCCCGATATGTAACCCGGTGTGCGACTTGTCAGCAGGTCAAGATTGAGCATCGTTAGTCTGGAGGAGAGCTCCACCCACTTCCAGTACCACATTGGAAGTGGGAGGATATATCTATGGATTTTGTTACAGGGTTGAGGCTCAGCAGAGGTTTTGATGCCATTTGGGTAGTGGTAGACCGTCTGACGAAGACCGCACGTTTCATTCCGATTAAGGAAACGTGGCCGGTAAGTCGTCTAGCTGAGGAGTTCACCAGACACATTGTGAGACTACATGGAGTACCGAGGACTATCGTTTCTGACAGGGATGGACGTTTTACCTCGAGATTTTGGCAGCAAGTACATACTGCTCTGGGGACGAGTCTCCACTTTACCACTACCTATCACCCACAGACAGACGGTCAGTCTGAGAGGACCATTCAGACCTTAGAGGACATGTTGCGGGCATGTGTACTAGATTGGGGACAGGTATGGCCAGATCATCTCCCACTGGTAGAGTTCTCATATAATAACACATGGCACGCGTCTATTGGGATGGCACCTTATGAGGCTTTGTACGGGCGGAGATGTCGTACACCGTTGTGCTGGGATGAGCCTAGCAAGGCTGATGGGGTAGTACCAGATCAGATACAGGATGACATTGCCCGGATTGCCTTAGTCCGGGAGCGGATGTTAGCAGCTCAGAGTCGTCAGAAATCTTACGCCGATAAACGGCGTCGACCTTTGGAGTTTAGAGTAGGCACACAGGTGTGGTTGAGAGTGTCACCGACGAGAGGGGTCCGGCGTTTCGGCATTAAGGGGAAGCTGAGTCCCCGATATGTCGGTCCATTTGAGATCTTAGAGAGAGTCGGAGAGGTTGCATACTGATTAGCACTGCCACCGAGATTGGAGGGAGTACATCCAGTTTTTCATGTATCTCAGCTGAGAGAGTACATACCGGATCCTAGACACGTCATCAGTCATGAGGACCTGATAGTTGTTCGCCCCTAAAGGTGTGTGCAAATAAGCTTTAATTTTATAAAACTAGAATCAAGCAAGCGAACCCGCAGTATACGGATCGGCGTAGATTAGCAAGTATTCCAGAGTATCGAACACAGGGATTTGGGTTGGAACAAATTCAATTACAGATTATCAAGCGAGTAAATATGAGAGTTTTGCAAATATTGGGAAAACAACAATCCTAAAGATCCAAGTATCCAGCCGTGGCAATCGATTCAAGATATACTAATGATATAAAGACAGAGTTGAGATATGCAAAGGTATACTAATGTAAGGTAATCGTACGGTGAAGTTCTAAAAACCTTATGTGACTTACCTACAAGACACTCTCTATACAGGTTGTTGAGGCTTCAATATAGAAAGGTTCTAAAGGCAAAAATTAATGTCAAATACCCAAACTTGTAATCCAAGGATCAAGACTAACTTAACCGATTACGGTTGTGACACTCACAATCGAGGTAGAGGTTGTTGAGGCTTCACTACCACCTAGAAAAGGCAAGCCTAAACTAAGTTAAAGCAAATCTTTAACTTTGGATTAAAGTAAAAGCAGGTTCGTAGACTTAAGGGAAATTACGGGTAGATCTTGAGACTCCACGGCCGTGGAACTCAAGATCAAACCGTGATTTAGGGTTCGTCGACGATTCTCTCAAACTCTCAGGGTCTAATCTGTTTACGATCGATCTATCATCATCTAAGCCACAACTATCAACCCTTCACCTTAGAATTGTTAAGGGTTTTTAGCCAATAACAGTCATGTTGATATCAAATTCAAAGATTAAAAGATTGAAAGATGAAAACTTCCGAAAACTTTCAATAAACTTCAAACCAATCTCAAAGTCACAATCAATAACGAATATTGTCGATAGATTCAGAATAAACCAAACAAACACAATCTTAGGAAAGAAGGAAGAACGGGATGTCAATCCGTCTTCTAAATCAAACCTGAATAAGAAGAGAAATCTTCTTGCAACAATCTTCCAAAAGCTTCGATCTTCCGCCAATCCGGAAATCTCAACAGCAATCTCCACCAAAAGTGCGAGATTAGGGCAAAATCCCAATACGAACTTCGATCTCTAATGAGATGTAAATGCTTCCAAACGAGGGTTGTGCCGCTAGGCAAAGGCGTAAGCCAAAGTCTAAAACGAGGTCGCAAAAGTGCGTCCAAGCGAGGCTAAGCGAGAATGACGGAATCTTGCTTCGTCCGTCTTTTTATAGGGCAAGATAAGATATCGGCCCGGCCCAATCTTCAAAAGATCGTGGCTTCAAAATGTGGCGAAAAAGATTGCCAAGATCACGGTCGTGGAAGGTTCCACGACCGTAATTTAGAGCGTGGAAAGTGTCACGGTTTGAACCATGGATTCCACGACCGTAATCGTTACTGGAATGCATCACGCCTCTCTTTGCAAGGTTCCACGACCGTGGAACTAAACGTTGTTTGTAGTACGGCCGTATTTTAGAGCGTGGTTTAGGGCAAGAATGTGATTCTTCCCTAGACTCGTGCGTCCTCAAGTTGAACTCCAATTTGCTCCTAAGAATGCCCTTAATCCATGGACATACTCAATCAACTCTTCTTTGCTCGATTTCGTTCGGAAATGACTCTCAATCACCTATAATCAACATAAAGCTAGTGTAGACATCCATATCGACAATATAGGCAAACTAGCTCACAAATGCAACAATGCTAAATCAAAGACTATCAATATGAATCAAATACACTTAGAAAACGTGCCTAAAATATCACAATATTTCATGCTAACAAATAACCCCATACTTAACACTTGCTTGTTGTTAGCATGAAATATTGTGATATTTTAGGCACGTTTTCTAATCGTATTTGATTCATATTGATAGTCTTTGATTGATCTTTATGCATATGTGAGCTAGTATTGCCTATATTGTCGATATGGATGTCTACACTAGTTCTATGTTGATTATAGGTGATTTGGAGCTATTTCCGAACGGAATCGAGCCAAGGAGAGTTGAGTTGATATGTCCATAGATCGAGGACACTTTTTGGAAGCAATTTGGAGTCTTAAATTGAGGAATGCACGAGTTTAGGGAAGAATCACGTTCTTACCCTAAATTACGCCCTAAAATACGGCCGTATCACAAACCACGTTCAGAATTACGGCCGTGGATTCAGAGTCAGAATTCGATGTTCATTCCAGGGGATTCTACGGCCGTGGAACTAACCGTAATTGTTTCCACGCCCTAGAATTACGGTCATGGAATCTTCCACGACCGTGATCTTGGCGAATCTTTTCGCCACACTTCGAAGCCATGATCTTTTGAAGATTGGGCCGGGCCGACACTTTGCCCTGCATTATAAAAAGACGGGAGAAAGGAGATTCCAGGAGGCTCGCTTACAATCATCGCTTACACATTAACGCATCCCGCTTAGGAGCAACGCTTAGCAACACACAAACCCTCATCTTAGAGGTATTGGGGAGATCTCATTGGAGATCAAAGTTCGTATTGGAGAGTTGCTCAAAACTCGCACTTTTAGTGGAGAGTTGCTGTTGTGATCTTCAGAATTGTGGAAGATCGAAGTTCTTGGAAGATTTTGCAAGAAGATCTCTCTTCTTGTTTACGTTCGATTTGGAAACGGATTGACATCCCGTTTCTCTTCTTTCCTAAGGTTGTGATTGTTTACTTTGTTTTGAATCTTTTGATAAACACTTGTTCTTGACTGCGATCTTGAGATTCATTTGAAGATTATTGATAGTTCTTGAAAGTTCCCATCTTTTATCCTTTAATTCTTGAATTGATATCAATATGACTGTTATTGGCTAAAAACCCTTAACAATTCTAAGGTGAAGGGTTGATAGTTGTGGCTTAGATGATGATAGATCGATCGCAAACAGATTAGACCCTGAGAGTTAGAGAGAATCGCCGACAACCCTAAATTACGGTCTGTTCTTGAGTCCACGGCCGTGGAACCTCAAGAACTAACCGTGATTTCCCTCTAGTTTACGAGCCTGCTTTTACTTTAATCCAAAGTTAAAGATTTGCTTTAACTTAGTCTAGGCTTGCCTTTTTTAGGTGGTAGTGAAGCCTCAACAACCTCTACCTCGATTGTGAGCCTCAACAACCTCAATCGGTTAAGTTAGTCTTGATCTTTAGATTATAAGTTTGGGTATTTGATACTAATCCTCGTCTTTAGAATCTTTCTATATTGAGCCTCAACAACCGGTATAGGGAGTGTCTTTTAGGTGAGTTACATAAGGTTTTTGGAACCTCAACCGTACGATTACCTTACATTAGTATACCTTTGCATATCTCTACTCTGTCTTTACATCATTAGTATATCTTGAATCGATTGCCACAGCTGGATACCTGGATCTTTAGGATTGTTGTTTTCCCAATATCTGCAAAACTCCCACATTTACTTGCTTGATAACCTGCAATCGAGTTCGTTCCACCCAAATCCCTGTGTTCGATACTCTGGAATTCTTGCTTAACTACGTCGATCCGTACACTGCGGGTTCGCTTGCTTGATTCTAGTTTTATAAATTTAAAACTTATTTACACACACCTCTAGGGGCGAACAAGTTTTTGGCGCCGTTGCCGGGGATTTGGTTTAGGCCGAATTCGGTAGCCGGTTGTCAAGCTTGGGAGCTTGCTCTCGTTATTTGATTTTTCTTTGAGTGTATGCGCAGGTCTAGGAACACCGAAGATCTCTTACCTCTTGATCAAGAGCTAGAGAAAACCTTGAGACAAAAGTGCAAGGAAAAGAAGATGGCCGAAGAGAACGAACGCGATCTTCAAACGGAGTTGGCGGAGAAGGAAGCTCAACTCCGATGGAATGAGACTCTCCGCCAGGATGAGATGGATCGTCATCAATCTCAAGTTAACGGTCTACAAGACATGCTCTTCCAAATGAGGATAAAGATGAGCGACCTTGAAGATAAGGTAGGCAAGAAGTCCTCGAGAAGGAGATCAAGGTCTAGAAGAAAAAGCCACTCATCCGCTGATGATAGTGATTCTTCCATGCCACCGTTAGAAGAGATTGATCCCACGATCAATATAAATCCCTTCAATCCACAAGGAGCTACTAATCGCCGCATCCCACCAAGGAATGCGAGAGTCGAACGTGTGGATAATGAGCCAAGAACTCTTGGCCAGCGGATGGATCCAACACAACAACCACGCCGCTTGGGTGTGAATTTTGATGCTGAAGATGTACAAGGGTTTAGCTTTAACCCTCAAGTTATCACTCTTGTTCGCCAAAGCCAATTTGGCGGTACAAGCACTGAATCTCCACACCAACACTTGCAAAACTTTGAGTGTATGATGGAGACGATGAGACCGAAGAACGCCACTACCAACAGCTATAAGCTCAAACCTTTCTTTTTCTCCTTGAAAGGGAAAGCGTTATCTTGGTACCAAGCTCTTCCTAATGGGAAACTAGACACGTGGGAAGACCTTTCCGCAGAGTTTCTCACCAAATTCTTTCCGCCTTCCAAAACGGCGGAACTTAGAGGTAAGATCAATGCTTTTTCCATGAGACCTAACGAAAGTTTGTTTCAATCTTGGGAAAGGTTTCAGGATTTGCTATTGGATTGCCCTCATCATGGCATATCCAAGCTTGCCTTACTGGAAATTTACTACAAGGGGCTGGATGCGGGAACGCAATTCAACCTCCAATCCCTCTCATGTGGAACGTTCATGGACATGAGAGAAGATGACGCTTGGGACTTCATTGAGAAGCAAGCAAGAGTCATAGAGAAGTATTCCCACCGGAAAGTGGAGGGAAATCGTGTGGAGCAAGGAGCAAAACTCACACATGAAGCTCAAAATCAGATTTTCTCCCTCAACAATGAGATCAAAGAGTTGAAGGAGGCTATCAAGACCAACTTTCCAAAGCAACAAGAGAAGGATGTTGGCTATTTGGGCAACAACAACGGCGGTGATAACACCAACCGCAACAACAATAACCGGAACAATAACCGGAATAACAATTGGAATGGAAACAACAACAACCGGAACAACAACAATTGGAACAACAATCGGGGTTCAAACAACAACAATTGGCGCTCCAATCAACAAAATTCCGGTAACTCCTATCCTTCCAATTCCAATTCACTAACTCCACCCTCCTCTTCCTCTACTCCTTTGAAAAGCCAGGGGAAATCATCAAATGGAGGAAACAATACGGGAAAAGAGAAGTCCGATCCCATGTTGGAGACAATCTTGGGAAAGCTTCAAGGGTTGGAGAACCGCCTCATCAAGGTTGATGATCAAGTCTCTAAGGTTGACAAAGCTCAAAAGGTTTTGGAAAACCAATTGTTCAACCACGCGGAGGAAGTCCCTAGAAATCAAGGGAAACTCCCAGGAAAGACGGAGGACAACCCTAAGGGAAGGGTGATGGCGATTACAACTAGGAGCGGAGTGACTACCACCGATCCGCAGCCTACGTTCATCGAAGTCCCCGTAGAAAAGGACAAAGGAAAGGGGAAGGAGAAGGAAGATGTCTATGTTCCTCCTCCAGCTTTCAAACCTCCCCTACCGTTCCCTCAATCCAGAGCGCGAGTGCGCCTAGACAAGCAATTCGGTAAGTTTATAGAACTCATGAGCAAGCTGCATATTAATATACCTTTCATTGATGCTATTGTAGGTATGCCGGCTTATGGCAAGTTCTTGAAGGAGCTCCTCTCTAACAAGAGGAAGCTAGAAGATTTTGGAGAGGTCAAGATGAGTTCGGATTCTTCGGATCTCATCAAGACGATGAAGGAGAAAATGCCCCCAAAGCTGAAAGATCCGGGGTCATTTTGCATTCCCATTGGAGTGGGAGAGGTCACATATGACGCTTTATGTGACTTAGGAGCAAGTGTGAGCATCATACCACTTGCATTGTGTAGGAAGATCGGTTTAGGCGATCCTAAACCGGTCAAGATGACGTTATACATGGCGGATCGATCCATTACTCGTCCCGTCGGTATTGTAGAAGACGTCCCGGTCAAGCTAGGTAAATTCTTTGTCCCTATTGATTTTGTCGTGCTTGACATTCTTGCAGATAGTCCGGTCCCGATCATACTCGAAAGACCGTTTCTTGCAACTTCCGGCTGCATGGTCGATTGCAAGAATGGAAGACTCGCTTTTGACATTGGAGAAGAGAAAGTAGAGTTCGTTCTTTCCACTCTAGTGAAGGAACCAATCTTTGACGAGGATATCTACGATATCCAAGACGAAGAAGGTTTGTCTAGGGAGGAGGTAAGTGCAATTCTCTTTAACGATCCTTTACAAAAGGTTATCACTATGAGTCTAACCAATGAAGGAGAAGAAGAAGAGTGCAAAGAGGAAATTGAAGCCTTGGAAGCACAAGAAGAGATGCATGAAGTGGAGTTTGAGAAACTCCACGATGAGGCTGAGAATATTAGAATCCACGGTCATACCCTGTATTCCACGACCGTGGATTCCACGACCAAAATCGACTTCCATTCCAGAGGATATTATGGCCGTGGAACACAAGAGGAGACCGTAATTTTGACCGTGGAAGAGGGTGACCGGCATACTTCTTCAACTTCTTCTAATTCTTCTCCAACCCATTCAACATCCTTAGAAACTTCTAAGGAAACATCGGAAGCTCCTCAAGGATCATTGGAAACTCCGAAAGTGATGGAACTCAAACCACTTCCTACTCATCTAAGGTACGCTTTTCTTGGATCTAATTCTACCTTTCCGGTTATCGTTAGTTCCGAATTAAGCATAGATGAACATGAACAGCTCATGATTGTCCTTAGGAAACATAGAAAAGCCATAGGCTATACTATTGAGGACTTAGTAGGAATTAAACCCTCCCTATGCATGCATAAGATACTAATGGAGGAGGACTTTAGAACTTCAAGACAACCTCAAAGGCGGTTGAATCCGACCATGAAGGAGGTTGTCAAGAAGGAAATTCTTAAACTTCTTGATGCAGGTATCATCTATCCTATCTCCGATAGCAAGTGGGTGAGCCCGGTTCAAGTAGTTCCGAAGAAGGGAGGAATGACGGTCATCACCAATAAGAACAACGAACTCATTCCTACCCGAACCGTAACTGGATGGCGAATGTGTATAGACTACCGCAAGCTCAACAACGCAACGCGGAAGGATCACTTTCCATTGCCATTCATCGATCAGATGCTTGAAAGGTTAGCACAATATTCATACTTTTGCTACCTTGACGGTTATAGTGGCTTCTTTCAGATTCCGATACATCCGGATGATCAAGAGAAGACCACATTCACGTGCCCTTGGGGTACGTTCGCCTATAGGAGAATGCCGTTCGGGCTTTGCAACGCCCCAGCCACCTTTCAACGGTGCATGATGGCCATCTTCTCCGAATAGTAGAGGAAATCATGGAAGTCTTCATGGACGACTTCTCCGTTTACGGTTCCTCTTTTAACAATTGTCTTTCTAACCTTTCTCTTGTTTTGCAAAGATGTGAAGACACTAACCTAGTTCTTAATTGGGAGAAGTGTCAGTTTATGGTTAAGGAAGGAATCGTATTAGGTCACTTAGTCTCTAGTAGAGGGATAGAGGTAGACAAGGCTAAGATAGAGACCATAGAGAAACTTCCTCCCCCAAATTCGGTGAAAGGGATAAGAAGTTTCCTAGGACATGCTAGATTCTATAGACGTTTCATTAAGGACTTTTCTAAGATATCAAAACCTCTCATTAATCTATTGATGAAGGATGCGGTTTTTGAGTTTTCGCAGGAATGTTTGGATGCGTTTAACACCATTCGGCAATCTCTAATTTCAGCACCTATTATCCAACCTCCGGATTGGACTCTCCCCTTCGAGATTATGTGCGACGCTAGTGACGTAGCCATTGGAGCTGTTCTTGGACAACGAAAAGAAGGACGAACCCACGCCATATACTACGCTAGCAAGACGCTAGACGAAGCTCAGCTCAACTACGCCACTACGGAAAAGGAGTTTCTAGCCATTGTCTACGCTATTGACAAGTTTCGCTCTTATCTTGTAGGTGCAAAGGTGATTGTCTACACGGATCATGCTGCGATCCGGTACCTCCTTGCGAAGAAAGATGCGAAGCCAAGGCTGATTAGATGGATTCTTCTCCTACAAGAATTCGATCTTGAGATCCGCGACAAGAAAGGCTCGGAAAATTCTGTTGCGGATCATTTGAGTCGTCTAACACATCTAGAGGACGACCATTTGCCCATTGATGACTCCTTTCCGGACGAACACCTACATATCATAGAGGAGTGCATCAAGGTAGTCTCCAAAGGTAACGAACCATGGTTTGCTGATTTCGTTAACTATTTGGTTTGCCAGGAGATACCACCCGGACTGTCATACGCACAAAGGAAGAAGTTCTTCAAGGATGTCCGGGAATACTATTGGAACGAGCCTCTCCTCTTTAAGAGAGGTCCGGATGGCATCATTCGGCGATGTGTGCCAGAAGATGAGATGCAAAGTGTTATCCGCCATTGTCATTCACTACCTTGTGGAGGACACGCTAGTTCGAACAAAACTAGCGCAAAGGTATTGCAATCTGGATTCTATTGGCCTACTTTATTTAAAGATGTGCAATCCTTTGTTTCTTGTTGCGATGCTTGTCAAAGAACATGCAATATCTCTAGAAGGAACGAGATGCCCCTCAACAACATCCAAGAGGTGGAGATTTTCGACTTTTGGGGAGTCGATTTCATGGGACCATTCCCATCTTCTTGTGGAAACCAATACATATTATTGGCGGTAGACTACGTTTCTAGATGGGTGGAAGCAATTGCCTCTCCCACAAATGATGCCATGGTGGTGGTTAAGTTCTTCAACAAGACCATTTTCCCACGATTCGGGACGCCAAGGACGATCATTAGTGATGGAGGTTCTCACTTCATAGCCCGTCGCTTTGAAGCTCTTCTAGCCAAGTATGGGGTTACTCACAAGATCGCCACCCCTTACCATCCACAAACGAGTGGACAAGTTGAGATCTCAAATAGGGAGATCAAGGGAATTCTAGAGAAGACGGTTTCAAGGACTAGGAAGGATTGGTCCTTGAAATTAGATGACGCATTATGGGCGTACCGGACTGCATACAAGACTCCCATAGGAACCACACCATACAACCTTGTGTATGGGAAATCTTGTCATTTGCCGGTAGAGCTGGAGCACAAAGCGTTTTGGGCTATCAAGTGGCTAAATTTCGGCATGAAGGAAGCGGGAGAGAAGCGTCTCCTAGACATCAACAAGCTGGATGAGCTTCGCTTGAACGCCTATGAAAACGCCAAGATCTACAAGGAAAGAGCAAAGCGTTGGCATGATAAGCATATCATTCCAAAGGACTTCAAAGCAGGAGATCAAGTTCTCCTCTTCAATTCAAGGCTTCGCCTCTTTCCAGGTAAGCTTAAATCCCGTTGGACCGGACCTTTTCTAATTAAGCGTATTTTCCCCCATGGTGCAGTTGAAGTATGGGGTGAAGCTAGCGGAAGTTTTAAGGTGAACGGCCAACGACTCAAGAAGTACTCGCCGGAACTCCAAGCTGAGGAGTTTGCACCTACCGCACTCGAATAAGTGCAAGAATGGTTTAGCTACGGACCTTAAACAAAGCGCTTCTTGGGAGGCAACCCAAGGTATTGCATTTTTGTTTTTGTTTTCGATTCATAGACTAGTTTAGAATAGACGTTTTTGCTTTACTTTGCCTCGATTTCTTCCGGTATGTTCGTGTTTTTGGTTGTAGGATCGATGGAAAAGGAAAAAGGGAAGATAATGTCGAAGAGGAGTGACGAAATTTGGACTTTGAAGCTTTACAGAAGGTTCCACGGTCTAAATTACGGTCGTCATAGCTACAGTGGCCGTAATTTTCAAAAGCCTTTGAAAAATCACCAAAACCACGGGTCCGTACACTTCCACGGCCGTGGAATGCCCCGACAGACCGTAATTTTTGGAAATTTTGCCGGCCACTATAAAACCCACATTCTTCACACACTTAACCAAAATTTCCCCAATTCCACGACCTAGAAACCGAAAACCCTCCACCTCTCTCAATTCCTCGTTTTCTAATCGTTTTCAACGATTCTTCGTCCTAAACTGCAGCAAATCCAACCACGAACAGAATCCAAGCAACAAATCGAGTGGAAATCGATCAACAAACTCGCATTTTGGATTCTTCAATCCGAAAAAGAGGTTACTTCTTTCTTCTTGATTTTCACGGATTTAGTTCGTTTTTGCTATAGTTTTTTAGGAAGAACTGATAAAGACCGGAAGGAATTAGATTAGGACTGCTTGCTGTGGTGATTGTTGGTGAATTTGCTGAGATTCACGAATTTCTGAGACGAATCACGGTCGCTGGGTAAACCACGGCCGTGATTCCCCAAGAACAGACCGTGATTTTTTTTGCTGAAAATGGACTTTGTGAGGAGAATGTCGGGAAGGATAAAGGAGAAGAAAGGGGAGCAAAGTAAGAAAAGGAAAGGAAATCCCTCAACCTCTAGGGCACCACCACCCTCATCTCCCTCATTACCATCCTCACCCTCACCTCCATCCTCACCTCCTCACCCTAGCATCCCAACCATACACGAAAACTACCTAGCTGCATTTGAGAAGATAGAGAAGAGGGCAATGATTGGCCCTAGGTATTTGTTGTTGGAGGATCTACATCCTCTCAACATATTTGATGATCTTACATGGCTCTTGGATAGAGCCGGATTGCTAGTCTTCACGAACATTCGTGAAGACGCCTATGAGGAGATCACCCGAGAGGTTGTGACGTCTTTCGAGCACAGCCATGTTGATAGGACCGTCTCCTTCCGTCTCATGAATCGAGACTATCAGTTGAGTATAGTTGAGTTTGGGACCATTTTCGGGTTCCATGAGACCTACAATGGTCGATTTCCGAGCGGAGTTTACCCCAAGGATTTTTGGGAGGAAGTAGCCATGATTTACGCCGACGAGGACCGTTGGCAACCCGCCGATACCAAGGCTAGATTGATGTACCATCTAGCCTTGAAGATAGCTCACCATGTTCTTTCAGAGTGTCTCTTTCCTAGGACGGAGACGCCCCAAAAGATCAAGACGGATGAGCTATTCTTGCTCTACTGTATGCTTTACGGTCGCCGTGCAGATTGTGCCACTCTTTTGGCGGCTACGATGAGTAAACTGAAGAACAAGAAGAAGGGGAACATTGGATATGGTGGGATAGTGACACACATGGCTAGGACATTTGGTGTGGATTTTTCAGCTTGCACCCGCATACCCGCCGTACCTCTAGGATTACATGCATTCATGGTTAGGGGACTCATCTTTCCCACACATAGAGGTCCGCCTTATGCGGGCATGCCTTGGGAGAGTAGGACGGGTAGGGGTATTGAGTGGCTGCCAGAGTATTCCATTGTGGCGGGACGCCACAATTGGAAGGAGACGTTCGCTGCGATGCATGCGAACAGGCTTGTACCTCCCCCTTACGTTCCACCACCGGTTGTGGATGAGGAGGAGATGGGAGAGCAGTACGAGAGTGGTGGAGGAGCGGAGCAGGAGTTCGGCACGTTTCCGGATCAGCCGGAGGCGGCCCCGGATGTACCTAGGCGCTCTCCACGCCCAGCTAGAGCTTCAGGCTCGTCATCTCGCCGCGCCAGCGTGAGTGAGAGGCCCACGTGGATGACTACACCTCCCACTTGGTACGACACACCCCCTCCTTGGTCCACGACGCAGCCAGCAGCACCACCGCCACCACCAGCACCAGCACCAGCCGATGCCCCCGCATGGTATGATCACGCCCCGGGATGGTATGAGAGGATGCCGGATTGGGCTACCGGACTTTCGAAGAGAGTCGGAGCGCTAGAGATCCGGGCGGATGCTAGAGACGGACGCTTGGACGACCTTGACCACATGATGAGGGACGTCTACCGCCAGCAGTTCGGGCGGTTCTATGATCCGAGTTTCTCTCCTTTCCCACCTCCGCCGGCGCCGCAGTGATCGATGCATGACCGTTCGTTTTAGACATTCCCGCCACCACTTGTGAGTTTCTTTTTCTTTTCTTTCTTTTGTCCTTTCTTTTGAACATTAGGGACAATGTTCGTCCTAAGTATGGGGTGGGATGTACTAAAAAGTTTGTAATAACTCTACTCTCTATGTTTGCTTCATTTGAGACTATCGTTGCATGTTCATTATGTGTTACACGTTTTATTTTCGCATCGCATGAAAAAGAACTTTAAAAACCCATAAAAATTGAAAAATTTTGAAAATTTTGTGCTTCTAATGAATTGAGATGATTTCCATGATAATCACTACTTGCGAATTGAGTTTGATGACAATTGCATGCTTAAAAGGATTGTAAATCGAAAAGAATTTGAATGAATGAATTCTACCTCTTTTGCAAGTTTTATAATGTGAAAACGTTACCTAAATCATGTTGAGAAATTGAAGTTGAAATCACATTATAAGTTCCTATACTTCTTGTTGAAATGATTAAGGCAATTCGATACTTTCTTTCCTCTTTCTTTGATCATCTAGCTCCTCATTGAAATATTAGCCTCCTTTACTTATCCGGGAACTTGGAAAAGTGAATGAGAAAAAGGCATGTTTGATGTGGGAGGGCCATGAGAGCAATTATTTGCAATCAATTGAATAGAAAGAAATTATAGGTTTGGGGAAGTCAATCATGACGATGAGTAACTCGGCACTATTCACATAGCCGGGTGTTTGTGTCTTGCCAAAGTCGGATTGAGCGATATTCCTAGCGGATTATGGTATGCGCGCTAAGGGTTTGAGGCATCTCTTGCAATTTTGAGAAACGCCAATCTCCTAGGCTTCGGTTTTTGTGCACCTCTATCCATAACTCCAAAAGTAAAGTCGAAAAATGAAAAGAAGAGAGCGAAGCTCTAAGTTGAAGTGTTGCGGGAACCGCATAAGAAGAAGAAGGTAGTTGTCCACTTTCCCGGATTTATGCACCACTTTCCCTTAAAGTTTTCCCTTCCCTTCCATACTCTAGACCTTTTCTTTGAAAGTCCTTAAGATCAAAAGAATGTTATATGACTTGGTGATCTAGATTGAAGCTTCTTATGATTGATTTTGATAATATTTGAAGGTTATAATGCTTGTTTTGAGGTTAAATTGATTCATGAACTCTCTTTGCTTTTTACTCTTTAATTGAGTGTGTGAAAGTTTGATGAACGATTGAAGCAAGGTTTGAGAGTGATCTATTCTTTAGAAGTCACATTCATCCAAAAGAAGGTACACATATTTCATCCTAACTCTTGTTTTAAAGCTTTTTGAAAGACCTTGCTTAGGGACAAGCAAGTGTTAAGTATGGGGTTATTTGTTAGCATGAAATATTGTGATATTTTAGGCACGTTTTCTAATCGTATTTGATTCATATTGATAGTCTTTGATTGATCTTTATGCATATGTGAGCTAGTATTGCCTATATTGTCGATATGGATGTCTACACTAGTTCTATGTTGATTATAGGTGATTTGGAGCTATTTCCGAACGGAATCGAGCAAAGGAGAGTTGAGTTGATATGTCCATAGATCGAGGACACTTTTTGGAAGCAATTTGGAGTCTTAAATTGAGGAATGCACGAGTTTAGGGAAGAATCACGTTCTTACCCTAAATTACGCCCTAAAATACGGCCGTATCACAAACCACGTTCAGAATTACGGCCGTGGATTCAGAGTCAGAATTCGATGTTCATTCCAGGGGATTCTACGGCCGTGGAACTAACCGTAATTGTTTCCACGCCCTAGAATTACGGTCGTGGAATCTTCCACGACCGTGATCTTGGCGAATCTTTTCGCCACACTTCGAAGCCATGATCTTTTGAAGATTGGGCCGGGCCGACACTTTGCCCTGCATTATAAAAAGACGGGAGAAAGGAGATTCCAGGAGGCTCGCTTACAATCATCGCTTACACATTAACACATCCCGCTTAGGAGCAACGCTTAGCAACACACAAACCCTCATCTTAGAGGTATTGGGGAGATCTCATTGGAGATCAAAGTTCGTATTGGAGAGTTGCTCAAAACTCGCACTTTTAGTGGAGAGTTGCTGTTGTGATCTTCAGAATTGTGGAAGATCGAAGTTCTTGGAAGATTTTGCAAGAAGATCTCTCTTCTTGTTTAGGTTCAATTTGGAAACGGATTGACATCCCGTTTCTCTTCTTTCCTAAGGTTGTGATTGTTTACTTTGTTTTGAATCTTTTGATAAACACTTGTTCTTGACTACGATCTTGAGATTCATTTGAAGATTATTGATAGTTCTTGAAAGTTCCCATCTTTTATCCTTTAATTCTTGAATTGATATCAATATGACTGTTATTGGCTAAAAACCCTTAACAATTCTAAGGTGAAGGGTTGATAGTTGTGGCTTAGATGATGATAGATCGATCGCAAACAGATTAGACCCTGAGAGTTAGAGAGAATCGCCGACAACCCTAAATTACGGTCTGTTCTTGAGTCCACGGCCGTGGAACCTCAAGAACTAACCGTGATTTCCCTCTAGTTTACGAGCCTGCTTTTACTTTAATCCAAAGTTAAAGATTTGCTTTAACTTAGTCTAGGCTTGCCTTTTCTAGGTGGTAGTGAAGCCTCAACAACCTCTACCTCGATTGTGAACCTCAACAACCTCAATCGGTTAAGTTAGTCTTGATCTTTAGATTATAAGTTTGGGTATTTGATACTAATCCTCGTCTTTAGAATCTTTCTATATTGAGCCTCAACAACCTGTATAGGGAGTGTCTTTTAGGTGAGTTACATAAGGTTTTTGGAACCTCAACCGTACGATTACCTTACATTAGTATACCTTTGCATATCTCTACTCTGTCTTTACATCATTAGTATATCTTGAATCGATTGCCACAGCTGGATACCTGGATCTTTAGGATTGTTGTTTTCCCAATATCTGCAAAACTCCCACATTTACTTGCTTGATAACCTGCAATCGAGTTCGTTCCACCCAAATCCCTGTGTTCGATACTCTGGAATTCTTGCTTAACTACGTCGATCCGTACACTGCGGGTTTGCTTTCTTGATTCTAGTTTTATAAATTTAAAACTTATTTGCACACACCTCTAGGGGCGAACACTTGTCCCTAAGCAAGGTCTTTCAAAAAGCTTTAAACAAAAGTTAGGATGAAATATGTGTACCTTCTCAAAGCAATACTTCTTTTGGAGGAATGTGCCTTCTAAAGAATAGATCATTCTCAAACCTTGCTTCAATTGTTTATAAGACATTCATACACTTATCCAAAGAGTAAAAAGCAAAGAAAACTCATGAATCAATTAAACTTCTAAACAAGCATCATAACCTTTAAACATTATCAAAATCAATCATAAGAAACTTCAATTTAGATCACCAAGTCATATAACATTCTTTTGATCTTAAGGACTTTCAAACAAGGTCTAGAATGTGGAAAGGGAAGGAAAACTTTAAGGAATGTGGTGCATGAATCCGGGAAAGTGGATAACTACTCTTTTCTTCTTCTCTTGCGGTTTCCGCAGCACTTTCAACTTAGAGCTTCGCTCTCTTCTTTTCATTTTTCGACTTTACTTTTGGAGTTACGGATACAGGTGCACAAAAACCGAAGCCTAGGAGATTGGCGTTTCTCAATTTTTATGAGATGCCTCAAACCCTTAGCGCACATACCATAATCCGCTAGGAATATCGCTCAATCCGACTTTGGCAAGACACAAACACCCGGCTATGTGAATGGTGCCGAGTTACTCATCGTCATGATTGACTTCCCCAAACCTATAATTTCTTTCTATTCTTTTGATTGCAAATAATTGCTTTCAAGGCCCTCTCACATCAAACATGCCAATATCAATCAACTCCTCCAAATTCCCGGATAGGTAAAGGAGGCCATAATTTCAATGAGGGGCTAAATGATCAAAGAAAGAAGAAAGAAAATCGAATTGCCTTAATCATCTCAACAAGAAGTATAGGAACTTATAGTGTGATTTCAACTTCTTTTCTCAACATGATTTAGACAATATTCATCACATTATAAAACTTGCAAAAGAGGTAAAATTCATTCATTCAAATTCTTTTCAATTCACTATTCTTTTAAGCATGCAATTGTCATCAAACTTAATTCACAAGTAGTGATTATCATAGAAATCATCTCAATTCATTAGAAGCACAAAATTTTCAAAATTTGTCAATTTTTATGGGTTTTTCAAGTTCTTTTTCATGCAATGCAATAATGAAACGTGCAACAATATAATGAACATGCAAATAGTCTCGAATAGAAGCAAGCATAGTGAGTAAGAGTTATTACAAACTTTTAGTACATCCCACCCCATACTTAGGACGAACATTGTCCCTAATGTTCAAAAGAAAGAAAGAAAAGAAGAAAAGAAAAAGAAACTCACAAAGTGGTGGCGGAATGTCTAAAGCGAACGGTCAATCATCAAACTCTCATCACTGCGGCGCTGGTGGAGGCGGGAATGGAGAGAAGCTAGGATCATAGAACCGCCCAAACTGCTGGCGGTAGACGTCCCTCATCATGTGGTCGAGGTCGTCTAGGCGTCCGTCTCTAGCATCGGCTCGGATCTCCAATGCTCCTACTCTCTCTGAAAGTCCGGTAGCCCAATCCGGCATCTGCTCGTACCATCCCGGGGCGTGGCTATACCATGCTGGAGTGTCGGATGGTGCTGGTGGTGGTGCTGGTGCTGCTGTCTGCTCTGTAGACCAAGGAGGGGGAACGCCATACCATGTAGGAGGTGTGGTCATCCACGTAGGCCTCTCACTCACGCTAGCGCGGCGAGAAGACGAGCCTGAAGCTCGAGCTGGACATGGTGAACGTCTAGGTGCATCGGGGGCCGCCTCCGGCTGATCCGGAAACGTGCCAAACTCCTTCTCAGCTCCTCCTCCGCCCTCAAACTGATCTCCCATCTCCTCCTCAACAACTGGCGGTGGGACATATGGGGGAGCTGCCATCCTGTTCGCATGCATGGCAGCGAACGTCTCCTTCCAATTATGGCGTCCCGCCATAATGGAGTACTCCGGTAGCCACTCTATACCCCTACCTGTCCTGCTCTCCCATGGCATACCCGCATAAGGCGGTCCTCTATGTGTGGGGAAAATGAGACCCCTAGTCATGAAAGCATGTAGCCCTAAAGGAACGGCCGGTATACGGGTGCAAGCAGAAAAATCAACACCAAAGCTCCTAACAATGTGGGTAACTATCCCACCATATCCTATGTTGCCCTTCTTCTTATTCTTGAGCTTGCTCATAGTAGCAGCCAAGAGACTAGCACAATCAACGCGGCGTCCATACAACATGGAGTAGAGCAAGAAGAGCTCATCCGTCTTGATCTTTTGGGGCGTCTCCGTCCTAGGAAAGAGACACTCCGAAAGAACACGATGAGCAATCTTCAAGGCTAGGTGGTACATCAACCTAGCCTTGGAGTCAGCGGGCTGCCAGCGGTCCTCGATAGCGTAAATCATCGCCACCTCCTCCCAAAAATCCTTGGCGTAAACGCCACTAGGAAATCGACCGTTAAAGGTCTCCTGAAACCCAAAAATGGTCCCAAACTCACGGATGCTCAAATGGTAGTCTCTCTCCATGAGACGGAAAGAGACGGTCCTATCTACATGGTTGTGCTTAAAGGATGTCACAACCTCCCGTGTAATCTCCTCATAGGCGTCTTCTCGGATAGCCGAGAAGACAATAAGTCCGGCTCTATCCAAGAGCCAAGTGAGATCATCAACAATGTTGAGAGGAGCTAGATCCTCCAACAACAAGTATCTAGGGCCAATCACTGGCCTCTCCTTGATCCTCTCGAGTGCATCGAGATGATCATCGTGTATGGTCGGGATTCTAGGGTGAGGGGGTGAGGATGGGGGTGAAGGTGAGGATGGAGGTGAAGGGGAAGAGGGTGGTGGTGCCCTAGAGGATGAGGAGGAGGAGGGATTACCCTTCCTCTTCTTATTCTGATCATTCTTCTTCTCTTTTATCCTCCCCGAGACTCTTCTCACAAAATCCATTCTGCTCAAAATTACGGTATGTTCTTATGAAAACCACGGCCGTAATTCCCCCAGAGACCGTGATTCGTCTCAGAAAATCACAAATCTCAGCAAATCAGCAATCAATCTCAACAACAGGCAGTCCTAATCTAATTTCTTCCAATCTCAATCAGTTCTTCCTGAAAATCTCTAACAAAAACGAACCAAATCGGCAAGAATCAAGAGGAGAGAAAAAACCTATTTTTCGGATTGAAAAATCCGAATTGCGCGTTCGTTGGTGAATTTCCGCTTGATTCGTTGCTTGGATCTTGTTTGTGGTTGAATTTGCTTCAGTTTAGGAAGAAGAATCGTTGAAAACGATTAGGAAACGAGTGATTGAGAGAGGGTCGTGGATTTCGGCAATTAGGGCGTGGAAGAGGGATTTTTGGGTGATTTTTGTGAAGAATGTGGGTTATATAGTCACAGGCAAAAATTTTGAAAATCACGGTCTGTCGGGGCGTTCCACGGCCGTGGAAGTGTACGGAACCGTGGTTTTGGTGATTTTTCAAAGGCTTTTGGAAATTACGGGTACTGTAGCTGTCACGACCGTGGTTTAGGCCGTGGAACCCTCTGTAAAGCTCCAAAGTCCAATTTTCGTAACTTTTCTTCAACATTATCCTCTCCTTTCCCTTTTCCATCGTTCCTACATCCAAAAACACGAACATACCGGAAGAAATCGAGGCAAAAACAAAGCAAAATCATCTATACTAAGCTAATCTATGAATTGAAAACAAAAACAAAAATGCAATACCTTGGGTTGCCTCCCAAGAAGCAGTTTGTTTAAGGTCCGTAGCTAGACCAATCTCGCACTTATTCGAGTGCGGTGGGCGCGAACTCCTCAGCTTGGAGTTCCGGCGTATACTTCTTGAGTCGTTGGCCGTTCACCTTAAAAGTTCCGCTCGCTTCACCCCATACTTCAACTGCACCATGGGGGAAAATACGCTTAATTAGAAAAGGTCCGGTCCAACGAGATTTAAGCTTACCTGAAAAGAGACGAAGCCTTGAATTGAAGAGGAGAACTTGATCTCCTTCTTTGAAGTCCTTTGGAATGATATGCTTATCATGCCAACGCTTTGCTCTCTCCTTATAGATCTTAGCGTTTTCATAAGTGTTCAAGCGGAGTTCATCCAGCTCATTGATGTCTAGGAGACGCTTCTCTCCCGCTTCCTTCATGCTGAAGTTCAACCACTTGATAGCCCAAAACGCTTTGTGCTCCAACTCTACCGGCAAGTGACAAGACTTCCCATACACAAGGTTGTATGGTGTGGTTCCTATGGGAGTCTTGTATGCAGTCCGGTATGCCCATAATGCATCGTCAAGCTTCAAGGACCAATCCTTCCTAGTCCTTGAAACCGTCTTCTCTAGAATTCCTTTGATCTCCCTATTTGAGATCTCAACTTCTCCACTTGTTTGTGGATGGTAAGGGGTAGCGATCTTGTGAGTAACCCCATACTTAGCTAGGAGAGCTTCAAAGCGCCGGGCAATGAAGTGAGAACCTCCATCACTAATGATCGTCCTTGGCGTCCTAAATCGCGGGAAAATGGTCTTGTTGAAGAACTTAACCACCACCATGGCGTCATTGGTGGGAGAGGCAATTGCTTCCACCCATCTAGAAACATAATCCACCGCCAATAGTATGTATTGGTTTCCACAAGAGGATGGGAATGGTCCCATGAAATCGACTCCCCAAACGTCGAAAATCTCCACCTCTTGGATGTTGTTGAGGGGCATCTCATTCCTCCTAGAGATATTGCCTGTTCTTTGACAAGCATCACAGCAAGAAACAAAGGATTGCACATCTCTAAACAAAGTAGGCCAAAAGAATCCAGATTGCAATACCTTTGCGCTAGTCTTGTTCGAACTAGCGTGTCCTCCACAAGGTAGTGAATGACAATGACGGATGACACTTTGCATCTCATCTTCCGGCACACATCGCCGAATGATGCCATCCGGACCTCTCTTGAAGAGGAGAGGCTCGTTCCAAAAGTATTCCCGGACGTCCTTAAAGAACTTCTTCCTTTGTGCGTAGGATAGTCCGGGCGGTATCTCCTGACAAACCAAATAGTTAACAAAATCAGCAAACCATGGTTCGTTACCTTTGGAGATCACATCGATGCACTCCTCAATAAGGTGTAGGTGTTCGTCCGGGAAGGAGTCGTCGATGGGTAAATGGTCGTCCTCTAGATGTGTTAGGCGACTCAAATGATCCGCAACAGAATTTTCTGAACCTTTCTTGTCGCGGATCTCAAGATCGAATTCTTGTAGGAGAAGAATCCATCTAATTAGCCTTGGCTTCGCATCTTTCTTCGCAAGGAGGTACCAGATCGTAGCATGATCCGTGTAGACAATCACCTTTGCACCTACAAGATAAGAGCGAAACTTGTCAATAACATAGACAATGGCTAAAAACTCTTTTTCGGTAGTGGCATAGTTGAGCTGCGCTTCATCTAGCGTCTTGCTAGCATAGTATATGGCATGGGTTGCCCCTTCCTTTCGTTGTCCAAGAACAGCTCCAATAGCTACGTCACTAGCATCGCACATAATCTCAAAGGGAAGAGTCCAATCCGGGGGTTGGATAATAGGTGCTGAAATTAGAGCTTGCCGAATGGTGTTAAACGCATCCAAACATTCCTGCAAAAACTCAAAAACCGCATCCTTCATCAATAGATTAGTGAGAGGTTTTGATATCTTAGAAAAGTCCTTAATGAAACGTCTATAAAATCCAGCATGTCCTAGGAAACTTCTTATCCCTTTCACCGAAATTGGGGGAGGAAGCTTCTCTATGGTCTCTATCTTAGCCTTGTCTACTTCTATCCCTCTACTAGAAACTAAGTGGCCTAATACAATTCCTTCCTTAACCATAAATTGACACTTCTCCCAATTAAGAACTAGGTTAGTATCTTCACACCTTTGCAAAACAAGAGAAAGGTTAGAAAGGCAATCGTTAAAAGAGGAACCGTATACGGAGAAGTCGTCCATGAAGAGTTCCATGATTTCCTCTACGTATTCGGAGAAGATGGCCATCATGCACCGTTGGAAGGTGGCTGGGGCGTTGCAAAGCCCGAACGGCATTCTCCTATAAGCAAACGTACCCCATGGGCACGTGAATGTGGTCTTCTCTTGATCATCCGGGTGTATCGGAATCTGAAAGAAACCACTATAACCGTCAAGGTAGCAGAAATGTGAATGTTGTGCTAACCTTTCAAGCATTTGATCAATGAATGGCAATGGAAAATGATCCTTCCGCGTTGCATTGTTAAGCTTGCGGTAGTCTATGCACATCCGCCATCCAGTCACGGTACGGGTAGGAATGAGTTCGTTGTTCTTGTTGGTGATGACCGTCATTCCTCCCTTCTTCGGAACTACTTGAACCGGACTCACCCACTTACTATCGGAGATAGGGTAGATGATACCTGCATCAAGAAGTTTAAGAATTTCCTTCTTGACAACCTCTTTCATGGTCGGATTCAACCGCCTTTGAGGTTGTCTTGAAGTTCTAAAATCTTCCTCCATTAGTATCTTATGCATGCATAGGGAGGGTTTATTTCCTACTAAGTCCTCAATAGTATAGCCTATAGCTTTCCTATGTTTCCTAAGGACAATCATGAGCTGATTATGTTCATCTATGCTTAGATTGGAACTAACAATAACCGGAAAGGTAGAATTAGATCCTAGAAAAGCGTACCTTAGATGAGTAGGAAGTGGTTTGAGTTCCATTGCTTTCGGAGCTTCCAATGATCCTTGAGAAGCGTCCGATGTCTCCTTAGAAGTTTCTAAGGGTGATGAGTGTGTGGGAGAAGAGTTAGAAGAAGTTGAAGAAGTGTCTCGATCACTCCTTTCCACGCCCAGAATTACGGGTTCCTCATGGCTTCCACGGCCGTGGTTTAGGGCGTGGAAGGGAAATACGGTTGTCACATCTTCTCCACGACCGTATAACTCCCTGGAGTGAGGCACGATTTTGGTTGTGAAATCCACGTCCGTGGAATACAGGGTATAACCGTGGATTCTCACGTTTTCTGCCTCATCGTGAAGTTTCTCAAACTCCACTTAACCTATCTCTTCTTGTGCCTCTAAGGCTTCAATTTCCTCATTGCACTCTTCTTCTCCCCCTACATTGGTTAGACTCATAGTGATAACCTTTTGTAAAGGATCGTTAAAGAGAATCGCACTTACCTGCTCCCTAGACAAACCTTCTTCATCTTGGATATCGAAAATATCCTCATCAAAGATTGGCTCCTTCACTAGAGTAGAAAGAACGAACTCTACTTTCTCTTCTCCTATATCAAAAGCGAGTCTACCATTCTTGCAATCAACCATGCATCCGGAAGTTGCAAGAAACGGTCTTCCGAGTATGATCGGGACCGGACTATCTGCAGGAATGTCAAGCACGACAAAATCAATGGGAACAAAGAATTTACCTAGCTTGACCGGGACGTCTTCTACAATACCGACGGGGCGAGTGATGGATCGATCCGCCATGTACAACGTCATCTTCACCGGTTTAGGGTCACCTAAACCGATCTTCCTACATAATGCAAGTGGTATGATGCTCACACTCGCTCCTAAGTCACATAACGCATCGTATGTGACATCTCCCACTCCTATGGGAATGCAAAATGACCCCGGATCCTTTAGCTTTGGGGGCATTTTCTCCTTCATGGTTTTGATGAGATCCGAAGAATCCAAACTCATCTTAACCTCTCCGAAGTCTTCTAGCTTCCTCTTGTTAGAGAGGAGCTCCTTCAAGAACTTGCCATAAGCTGGCATACCTACAATAGCATCAATAAATGGTATATTAATATGCAACTTGCTCATGAGTTCTATGAACTTACCAAATTGTTTATCTAGGCGCGCTCTCGCTCTAGATTGAGGGAATGGTAGGGGAGGTTTATAAGCTGAAGGAGGAACGTAGACATCTTCCTTCTCCTTCTCTTTCTCCTTGTCCTTCTCTACGGAGACTTCAACGAACTTAGGCTGCGGATCGGTGGTAGTCACTCCGCTCCTAGTTGTGATTGCCATAACCCTTCCCTTAGGGTTGTCCTCCGTCTTTCCTGAAAGTTTCCCTTGATTCCTAGGAACTTCCTTCGCATGGTTGAACATTTGGTTTTCCAAAACTTTTTGAGCTTTGTCAACCTTGGAAATTTGATCATCAACCTTAATGAAGCGGTTCTCCAACCCTTGAAGCTTTCCCAAAATCATTTCCAACATGGGATCGGGCTTCTCCTTTCCCGAATTGTTTCCTCCATTAGATGATTGCCCCTGGCTTTTCAAAGGAGTAGAGGAAGAGGAAGGTGGAGTTAATGAATTCGAGTTGGAAGGATAAGAGTTACCGGAATTTTGTTGATTGGAGCGCCAATTGTTGTTGTTTGAACCCCTATTGTTGTTCCAATTGTTGTTCCGGTTGTTGTTGTTTCCATTCCAATTGTTATTCCGGTTGTTGTTCCGGTTATTGTTGTCGCCGCCATTGTTGTTGCCCAAATAACCAACATCCTTCCCTTGTTGTTTTGGGAAGTTGGTCTTGATAGCCTCCTTCAACTCTTTGATCTCATTGTTGAGGGAGAAAATCTGATTTTGAGCTTCATGTGTGAGCTTTGCTCCTTGCTCCACACGATTTCCCTCCACTTTCCGGTGGGAATACTTCTCTATGACCCTTGCTTGCTTCTCGATGAAGTCCCAAGCGTCATCTTCTCTCATGTCCATGAATGTTCCACATGAGAGGGATTGGAGGTTGAATTGTGTTCCCGCATCTAACCCCTTGTAGTAAATCTCCAGCAAGGCAAGTTTGGATATGCCATGATGAGGGCAATCCAAGAGCAAATCCTGAAACCTTTCCCAAGATTGAAACAAACTTTCGTTAGATCTCATGGAAAAAGCATTAATCTTACCTCTAAGTTCCGCCGTTTTGGATGGCGGAAAGAATTTGGTGAGGAACTCCACAGAAAGGTCTTCCCATGTGTCTAGTTTCCCACTAGGAAGAGCTTGATACCAAGACAACGCTTTCCCCTTCAAGGAGAAGAAGAAAGGTTTAAACTTATAGTTGTTGGTGGTAGCGCTCTTCGGTCTCATCATCTCCATCATACACTCGAAGTTCTGTAAGTGTTGGTGTGGAGATTCAGTGCTTGTTCCGCCAAATTGGTTTTGGCGAACAAGAGTAATGACTTGAGGGTTGAAGCTAAACCCTTGCACATCGTCAGCGTCAAAGTTCACGCCCAAACGGCGTGGTTGTTGTGTTGGATCCATCCGCTGGCCAAGAGTTCTTGGCTCTTCATCTACACGTTCGATCCTCGCATTCCTAGGTGGAACACGACGATTGGCAGCTCCCCGTGGATGGAAAGGATTCACATTGATCGTGGGATCAATCTCCTCTAACGGTGGCATGGAAGAATCACTATCATCAGCCGATGAGTGACCTTTTCTTCTAGACCTTGATGCTTTCCTTGAGGATTTCTTGCTTCCCTTATTCTTAAGGTCGCTTAGCTCTATCCTCATCTGAAAGATCATGTCTTGTAGATTGTTAACTTGAGCTTGATGACGATCCATTTCATCCTAACGTAGGGTCTCATTCCATTGGAATTGAGCTTCCTTCTCCGTCAACTCCGCTTGAAGATCACGTTCGTGTCCTTCAACCATCTTCTTTTCCTTGCGCTTTTGCCTTAAAGTTTTCTCTAGCTCTTGATCAAGAGGTAAGAGATCTTCGGTGTTCCTAGACCTGCGCATGCACTCAAAGTAATATCAAATAACGAGAGCAAGCTCCCAAGCTTGACAACCGGCTACCGAATTCGGCCGAAACCAAATCCCCGGCAACGGCGCCAAAAACTTGTTCGCCCCTAAAGGTGTGTGCAAATAAGCTTTAATTTTATAAAATTAGAATCAAGCAAGCGAACCCGCAGTGTACGGTTCGGCGTAGATTAGCAAGTATTCCAGAGTATCGAAAACAGGGATTTGGGTGGGAACAAATTCAATTGCAGATTATCAAGCGAGTAAATATGAGAGTTTTGCAAATATTGGGAAAACAACAATCCTAAAGATCCAAGTATCCAGCTGTGGCAATCGATTCAAGATATACTAATGATATAAAGACAGAGTTGAGATATGCAAAGGTATACTAATGTAAGGTAATCGTACGGTGAAGTTCCAAAAACCTTATGTGACTTACCTACAAGACACTCTCTATACAGGTTGTTGAGGCTTCAATATAGAAAGGTTCTAAAGGCAAGAATTAATGTCAAATACCCAAACTTGTAATCCAAGGATCAAGACTAACTTAACCGATTACGGTTGTGACACTCACAATCGAGGTAGAGGTTGTTGAGGCTTCACTACCACCTAGAAAAGGCAAGCCTAAACTAAGTTAAAGCAAATCTTTAACTTTGGATTAAAGTAAAAGCAGGTTCGTAGACTTAAGGGAAATTACGGGTAGATCTTGAGACTCCACGGCCGTGGAACTCAAGATCAAACCGTGATTTAGGGTTCGTCGACGATTCTCTCAAACTCTCAGGGTCTAATCTGTTTACGATCGATCTATCATCATCTAAGCCACAACTATCAACCCTTCACCTTAGAATTGTTAAGGGTTTTTAGCCAATAACAGTCATGTTGATATCAAATTCAAAGATTAAAAGATTGAAAGATGAAAACTTCCGAAAACTTTCAATAAACTTCAAACCAATCTCAAAGTCACAATCAATAACGAATATTGTCGATAGATTCAGAATAAACCAAACAAACACAATCTTAGGAAAGAAGGAAGAACGGGATGTCAATCCGTCTTCTAAATCAAACCTGAACAAGAAGAGAAATCTTCTTGCAACAATCTTCCAAAAACTTCGATCTTCCGCCAATCCGGAAATCTCAACAGCAATCTCCAACAAAAGTGCGAGATTAGGGCAAAATCCCAATACGAACTTCGATCTCCAATGAGATGTAAATGCTTCCAAACGAGGGTTGTGCCGCTAGGCAAAGGCGTAAGCCAAAGTCTAAAACGAGGTCGCAAAAGTGCGTCCAAGCGAGGCTAAGCGAGAATGACGGAATCTTGCTTCGTCCGTCTTTTTATAGGGCAAGATAAGATATCGGCCCGGCCCAATCTTCAAAAGATCGTGGCTTCAAAATGTGGCGAAAAAGATCGCCAAGATCACGGTCGTGGAAGGGTCCACGACCGTAATTTAGAGCGTGGAAAGTGTCACGGTTTGAACCATGGATTCCACGACCGTAATAGTTACTGGAATGCATCACGCCTCTCTTTGCAAGGTTCCACGGCCGTGGAACTAAACGTGGTTTGTAGTACGGCCGTATTTTAGAGCGTGGTTTAGGGCAAGAATGTGATTCTTCCCTAGACTCGTGCATTCCTCAAGTTGAACTCCAATTTGCTCCTAAGAATGCCCTTAATCCATGGACATACTCAATCAACTCTTCTTTGCTCGATTTCGTTCGGAAATGACTCTCAATCACCTATAATCAACATAAAGCTAGTGTAGACATCCATATCGACAATATAGGCAAACTAGCTCACAAATGCAACAATGCTAAATCAAAGACCATCAATATGAATCAAATACACTTAGAAGACATGCCTAAAATATCACAATATTTCATGCTAACAATAGTCGAGCGAGACCACACTTTTGTGGAGTACCCAGTAGCCCTCCTAGAGCGTAGTACTAGGCGCCTGCGTTCTAAGGAGATACCGATGTTGAGGATCCAGTGGTCTAGACGAGGAGCTAATGAGGCTACCTGGGAGACAGAGGAGAGTATTAGACGTAACTACCCTGAGTTCTTTGCGGAGTTAGCCGCTACCTCAGTACCGAAGGGTTAGTACTGAGACGATACTTTATATGATTTCTGTGATTATATGTTTAAGTGATTGTTGATGTTTATGTGCTTAATAGCGTGAGTAGATTGCATGCTAGGAAAAAGTGAGACAAATTGGAGTGAGACTAGAATATAACTCTTGAGGGGAAATTGTTTGGGTAGATACCTTATTCTAAGTTTCGGGACAAAACTTATTTTAAGGGGGTACTGATGTAATATCCGGAATTTTTATTCCGTTTATTTCTGTAACAAACCCGATTTCGATCAGTTGACCCATATCAGTCTACTTAGTTAGACACATTATTATAAAATTTATCATTTTATGTAGCTTCCCTTCACATAAAATGATAGGATCTTTATAAAATTTATCATTTTATGTAGCTTCCCTTCACATAAAATGATAGGATCTTTATAAAATTTATCATTTTATGTAGCTTACCTTCACATAAAATGATAGGATTCTTATAACCAATCCTAAACTATAACATGATCCGTATCCGTCTTTTCCGTGCCCCGTTAGTCGAGATCTCGTTTCCGGACTGCAGCTAGCACCGGGCTGCTGCTCCCTTCAGCCAGCGCCAACCCATCCCAGCAGCAGGTGCTACTGTCTTCACCACTTCAGCCCAGCGTACACAGCCTTCCAGCAGCCCAGAACGCCCAGCTTCTAGCAGCCCAGCAGCAGGCACAACTCTTCAGCCCTGTCGTTGCCAGCAGCACAACTCCAGCCCGTTCCTCAGGCCCAACCGGAAGCTAAAGGAGAAGCCAACCCAGCTGTGATATATCAGTTTCAACGTATGAATAGATGTAGTGAGAGAGCCGATTCACTTGCCATAAAACGCTCCTAGAATCACGCTGTAAAACCTCTCACCTTCCTCCCATTTCACATCCACATTTACTTACAGAAGCCACACTTTCCTCTCCGCTGATCGAAATCTCCAACAGCAGCGTGCTCTTCTTCACGTCCCAGCCAGTGCAGACTTGGCGCCAGCAACATTCGACCCTCTGCACACAGCGCTTCTGCACAAAAACCTTCTACACTTAACACCCTTGCTCTCTCCTGAACCCGGACGAAGGATCACTGTCCAGCCAGCAAGGACCCGATCCAGTATTCTGTTGCACAACCGAGCCAACGACAAGTACTCAGCCCCTACAGTCGTCTGGACGTCAAGCAACTCCACATCTCCTCGAAAGGCTAGACTTCCGTCGGCTACAGATCTCCCTCTGCGTAAGCAACCGTGTTGGTTCACCTTTCCGTTTCTACTTCTAATCCTAACCCGGCCTTCCCCTTTTGTGTAGAAGAGACGAACTAGAGTCATTTTGGAACAACAGTAGACCGAGCCAAGTCTAATCTCAGTCCGGTATTAGACCCCTTCCCCTTGCTCCCGTTTCTGTTTTAAATGCAACGTGTATATAGAATGTAGAGTTTTGTTTCATAGGACTTGATCGGAGCTTGTGAGTGCAGTAGGTTTCGAACGCATGACCTGTAGAAAAATTAATTAGTGGTTGCTGCTGACAGAGGGAGTCGAAAGGGTGAAACAATGAACTGCTGGATATATATTTTTGTTCCCTTCAGTTTTGAAGTTAGAAACGGGCAATCTTGGAAACCAATGTTAGAGAGTTTGAATGATGATCCACCGTTGAAATTTTAATAGGTGATAGGTAGATATATGTAGGTTACTATATTAAAATTTGAGAAGAAATGAACGGTCGGATTAGAAGTTATAAGCTTCCAAAGTAGGGTAGTTAAGCAGTTTTTGTAAACATTAAAATTTTGGCTAAGTATAGAAATTGTAAGTGGAGTAGCCAACTTTGAGAATTTTTATAAAAATAATGGATGAACAGTTTTGAGAAATTCTTGCTCCTAAGGGTAGATGGAACATCATAGATGATCTAGAGAATTATTTCGGAATTTTTATAAGCTTTTACGAATTTTATATTTGAAACCGAAGTTGGACCTTTACGATCTTTCGGAAAATAGGAAAATAGGAAAAAGTGCCAGTTTGTAACCAAACTAAACTTTAGGAGTTAGAATATGACTTTAGGGTCTCGAATAGGAGTTTAGACATGAAATTCGTAAATTTTGGAAGTTCCGGGACTAAGGGTAAAATGGTCATTTTACCATAAATTAGTACTATAATTAGTTATGTCATATTACGATCTTCTATCTTAGAAGTCTTAGACATCTAATTACGTTGGAGTGTGCTAATGCACTTATCTCCTTTGGCAAGCAACTGAGTTGCTATAGTTACAGAGCGAGTTGGATTTACAGAGAGTCGAGATTTACAACAGGTAAGTCCTTTGAGCTTACTTAGCTGACTTCTAAATATGAGCATGAATGATGATAGTGGTGTGTGATTGAGATGTTTAGAGTTATAGGTTGTGATAGATATTTACCGACCTATACTTGCCCTAAGAGTAACGGGCGGTGGCATTCTGCTCAGTTAGCTTGCAGGCGCTGGTGGTTACTTTAGGTACTAGTCCATACTCGGTTTGTAGTGATGCTACCGGCGGAGATCAGCTAGACCTACACCCAGTTGGATAAGGAACGGAGGCGAGAACTGTTAATAGCTCTCGTGCCACAACTGTAAAATTGAATAAGATGAATCACCTAAATAATAGTTAATAAACGGTTGAGTGCCAGCATGATGTTTGTTTATAATTTTTCTGCGTGTGTTTGTGCTGTTGTTATTCTACTTATATTTGGATAGTTAGCTAACAGTTGTTATGTTGTGTAGACTTACCACAGGTTAGAGCAGATGCCGAGTGATCCGGATGGTAGTGGTCAGCCGGGGTGTCGTACTTTTAGGACGTGTTGCAGTTTCTTTATTTGTGGGATTTCCAGTTGGACTGATAACACGATTTATGACTAGGTTTAGGTAATCATTTAGATAGATTTCTCGCTCATTCATGCATGGTTTAACACTAGTTAGCGACGTTTGCACTCAATTCACGTATTATGTCGAGATAGACGTCTACACGGACTTGTGCATTGCTTTGTAGGTATATTGAGAGATTTAGGAGCTAAAACGATACGTTTGAGGATCGTTCATCAAGATGACACACCCTCGGACCCATTAGGATGCAAGCTAAAGGCTGAAGAGGACTCATGGAACCTTGCCAACACAAACCATGCACCAAATCGAAGCTTAATGATCAAAGGCAAAGCTGAAGCACAGAATCACGGTTCACTGGTAAACCACGGCCGTGGTTTCAACCGTGGATTTTGCCAGGTTTTCGTGACAGTTGTGCCACGATCTCTTGGCCAGCTCTTGTAAAGTTGTAGTATAAAAGTGGTCCTGCATTGGCTGAGAGAAGCATCTTGGAGCAGCCCTCCATTATCCACTATGATCAAATCAAAATATTCTCTCAACAAGAAGATTCTTTGGGAAGAAGGAGGTAGAAGGAAGTTACCATTGGAGAAGACCTTGGTTGGAGAAGAGGAAGAGCACACCATTGATAGATTAACATAGCCTTGTAGTGAAGAATTTCGGAAACAATTTCGAGAGTTGTATAAACCATTTGAACCTTCTTTAAGAAGGGTTGAGAGTTATTCTAATTCCATTTTCAGCTTTGTTTTGTTTTAGTTCACTTGTTCATCTCTTTCTCTTCATTATCTTACAAATGGATGCCATGATTTCATGTTTGATTGTTTCGATTTCTATTATGAATGTTTTAGGCTAAATAGATGTGGTTCTAGGGTAAGGAAAGGACGGTTATGGCTAAGGCTATGATAGGATGGACTTAGATTTACCTTTGGATGACTTGTGTGCATGAACGTAGTTTCTGTTAGGAATCACGGCTAGTTCTTGCCAAACCATGGCCGTGGAAAGGTAGCACAAACCGTGATTCTCCCTGGTTCGATGGATCTAGCTTTAGTTAGTTAGAATGTTGAAATCCTAGTGTTTGTTGAGCTAATTCTATCCTAGGGTGACCTAGTGTTAGCAACTAAGTGTTTAGGAGAGACTTACTCGGTAATCCTTGCTCTTAGATTCCAAGGATCATAAACCCTAGGTAGTGGTGAGCCTCATAAGCCGCCATTGGATTAAGTGTGCTAGGATAATCGGTTAGAACTAACCTTTCGAGACTTACCCGGTAAGGATAGGTTAGATCTCTAGGCGATGATCCGGTTTGTGTAGAATTCCTATCCTTAGGTCCTTAGAGACCTATCCGGTGATAAGATCTTAGGAACGGACTAGTGGACCATGAGACCTACCCGGTAATTGATCCCAATCTAGAAATGCTTACTCCCAACATATCATAGTTAATCCAACGAATGATTAGATAGCTTGAGTCTTATGCCATAATCGGACTTTCCAACCCCTAGAATCCGCTTTTCTCTATTCTGATCCATATCTCGTGTTTATCTTGTTTGTTTGTTGGTGTCGATCTGTTAGCATAGTTGATTCGTTTATTTTGCATGCTTAGTGATCTTTGATTGATCACCAAAAACCCAACCAAAAACATTGAGATTTTCATTTCTTTATTTCTCTCTCTTTTCTTAACTTAGATCCTCACTAGACTTAATCACTAATTGAATCAATCTCACCTTAATCTTTGTGTTCGACCTTGGAATACTATCCCTACTACAAACGTCCCGTACACTGCGGGTTTCGCTAGGAGTTAGGATAAATATAACGAGTATAAATTTAAAACCCATTGCGTGTCACATCCTGAGCGTAACATGGACCTTGGTTCTTTTCTTTCTTTCTGTACTTTGTTATCTTATGTTTTTCCGGCTGTTAGTTGTTCTGGTCACATTCATACATTGTTAAGATTTATTTTATGATTTCTGGTTTTCCTTATATGTGCCTTGTTGTAAGATCTTGTTAAGTTGTTGTCAAAATAAGGTCGGGACCCACTGTGCGGTCCTAACCAGTAACTCCCCGAGTTGTAAAATTTGGGGTGTTACACTCCGCTCGCCAAAAGCTCGTATTCGGCTCGTTCATATTATAAAATGAGCCGAATACGAGCCTGGTCTAGGGCTCGTCACGAGCCTGAGCCGAGCCCGTGCGGCTCGTAGAAGCTCGTTTAAAAAAATTGCCTTATCATTTTTACCCTAGATTTAAAATTGAAATTAGGTTTTGGTGTAGTGTGTACACTTTTCTCTCCTCGACCACATATGCGGCTCTCTCTCTTTTCTATACTGAGTGAATGGCGTCGGGTATCAGCGAGGGGCGGACTGGTGACCTTCAATGCTTCCTGCAACCGTCGACCGACGAAGACCATCGTTGACTCACCGGCCCTCACTCAATCACTCCCCTCAGGACCTCAGGTACGCGTTCTGAACTTTTGTCTGAGACTTTGGGTTAGGGAATTAGGGCTCGTTACATCACAATATCACACACTCACCCTTACCTATCTGATTTAGGGCTCGTTTGTTGCGGTTCGTCTGACTCCGACTCCGAGCAGGCGAGCTAACCACTATCCACTTCCCTCACTCCCCTCAGGACCTCAAGTACGGTATCTATCTCTCTCGTGCTAACCACTGTCCACTTCGAGTCTGTTGTTCACTTCGAGCCTGATGTACATTGTTTATCTGATGTAGGCTCTTAGACGCCTCCTTTGTTTAGTGTATATGTGTTTAGACGCCTCATCTGTTTAGTGTGATTGTGTGTGTATGTGTTCTGTTCAACAAAGAATATTGTGTGTGTATGTGCTTAGAACGACCTCATCATGTACGCCTTGATTAATCAACAAAAAATACTGTATATATGAAGAAAAAAAGATCTTGGATTTCCCTTTATAGCTTGTCGTCTATTCTAATTCTCTATTGAAATCTGATTGTGTGTGTATGTGCTTTATTCTAATTCTCCATTCTAATTCTTTATTGTCTGATTGTGTACTAAGAAGTCTGATTGTGCATGAAAAAGCATGAACTGCTTATGGGCTATAATTGTAAGTTGTTGAGTTTATTCAAATTTTTTTCAGACAATGAGCACTCCAAATGATGACTTGACATTACAACTTCCAATAATGTAAATGAGACAAATGATGAACTTAAGAATATAGTACTGCCTGAAGAGAGTGAACATTAAATAAAAAGAAAAAAGAGAAGGACGTCAATAGTTTGGAATGATGTCACTGAGGTGATAGAAAATGGAATCACGTTCGTGAAATGTAACGATTGCGCAACTCATTGGTCTTATACCAAAGGGGGACCAACAACACACTTCAAAAGGCATGTTTCCTCATGTATCATACGTAAGGCAAAAATGTCGGGTCAAGAAACCGGTTCTATATAAACAATGTTGAGTGCTGATACTTTCGGAACAGGTGCGGTGACGACTTACAAGTATGACACAAAGCTAATCAAAGACTTGACTGCAAAGATGATTATGGTGCACGAGTATCCCTTTATGACGGTTGAACACACGAATTTCAAGATGCTTTGTAGGAAACTAAACCCTAAGTATGAGTTTTGTGGTCGTGCTGCTATTATAGAACATTGCATGAAGTTATACAAGCGAGAAAAAGAAATGATGAAGTTGATGTTTGCTGATGTTGGGAGGATTAGCTTGACGTCTGACTTGTGGACTCTAACCAAACGAAAGGATATATGTGCATCACCGGGGACTTTTTAGACAAGGAATTGAAGTTACAGAACCGGATATTGAACCTTTGTTTGTTACCTCCACTGCACACCGGAGTTGCAATTGCTGATAAGATATATGCATGTTTGTCAAAATGGAAAATAGTGGACAAAATTTCTACTATTACATTTGACAATGCTTCTTCCAATGATGCAACTATTAGATCTTTGAAAGAGCAATTCGAAGGAAGAAATGCGTTGTACTTTGGTGGAAAGATCTTTCACATCAGGTGTTGTGCTCATATACTAAATCTTCTTGTGCATGATGGATTGTCTTCTATAAAATCTGTTATCGAGAATGTTCTTGAGAGTATAAAGTACATACTTTTGAGTCCTTCACGTCTTCATAAGTGGAATGAAGTTGTCAAAAACATGTGTCTTCCAACTAACAAGACGTTGATTCTTGATTGTGTGACCCGTTTGAACTCAACATTCTATATGTTTGAAAGAGATCTTATTTTTAAGGAGGCTTTTGCTAGATTTGCAAGTAGAGATCCTCTTTATCATACTTTACCTTCTAGAGAAGATTTGGAAAGTGCTACCAATGTGTGCAAGTTCTTATTTACTTTTGATGAGGTAACAAAAGTCTTCTTTGATCGTGAGTACACAACTACTAATTTATATCTGCTTGAAATTTGGAGGATAAAACACATCTTAGATAAGATGGAGAATGATACAAGAGATTTCATGAAGCTTATGGTTAGGAGCATGAAATCTAAGTTTGACAAGTATTGGAAGGAGTGTCATATTTTCATGATAATAGCTGCTACTTTGGATCCTAGGAACAAGTTGGATTTGGTTCGGTTCGTGTATGAGAACTTGTATCAGGAAGTGGAAGTAGAAGGAAAGATTGCCGATGTTGTGAAAGAAATGCATCTTCTATTTGATGATTATGTTGGTAAGTTTTGAGGTGGAGTAAGGGAAGAAAGTAGTCAAGTTCTCAGGGTTGAAAGCTCTATTGAAGAAAGTCAAGGTAGAAATGTGTTTGAATCATGGAGAAAGACAAGACTTCATGTTATTCCAACTCAAGCAAAGAAAGAGTTGGACATTTATCTCGAGGAAAGTGCGCTAATTGATGGAGATGATCAATTTGATGTTTTGATGTGGTGGATGATAATACGATTTATAACATAGTTTTAGGTGTTCATTTAGATAGAATTCTCACCCATTTATGCATGGTCTAGCATTAGTTCAAGACGTTTTGCACCCAATTCATGTATTTTGTCGAGATAGACTTCTACACGGACTTGTGCGCATTTTGTAGGTATTTCGGGAAGTTTAGGAGCTCAAACGATGCGTTTGAGGATCGTTCATCTAGACGACACACCCTCGGACTCATTAGGACACAAGACATAGGCTAAGGAGAACTCATGGAACCTTCCCAACACTAGCCATGCACCAAATCACAGCTTAATGATCCAAGGCAAAGTTTCTGCACAGAATCACGGTTCTCTGACAGATCACGGCCGTGGAATTTGCCAGATTCTCGTGACAGCTGTGCCACGACTCTCATGGCCAGCTCATGCAAGTTTGTTATAAAAATGGTCCTTCATGGGTTGTTGAGGGGCAACTGGGAGCATCTTGGAGCAGCTCATCCTTTTCCCATTTCTCTAACAAAAATATCCTCTTAAGAAGAAGATTTTCTAGGAAGGAAAGTGTCAAAAGGAAGAAGGAGGACTCTATTGAAGAGAAGAAGAAGAACACACAACATTGCTATTGTTGCTAGATTACCGGATTCTATTTTCTAGTTGTAAGAACCATTTGAACCTTCTTTTGGAAGGATTGTAAGTCTCCCGAATTCTATTTTCAGCTTGGTTTAATCCTAGTTCTTTTGTTCATCTCTTTCTTTCATTCTCTTGCCAAATGAATGTTATGATTTTGTGTTTGTTTGTTTCGATTTCTATCATGAATGTTGTAGGCTAAATAGATGTGGTTCTAGGGTAAGGAAAGGATGGTTATGGCTAAGGCTATGATATGATGAACTTAGATTATTCTTTGGATGACTTGTGTGCTTGAACGTACTCTCTGTTAGGAATTACGGGTGGATCCTGTCAAACCACGGCCGTGGTTTAGGTAGAACAACCCGTGATTTTCATGGTTCGATGGATCTTGATTTAGATTGTTAAAATGTTGAAACCCTAAGTGTTTGGTGAGTTAATTCTATCCTAGGGTAACCTAGTGTTAGCAACTAAGTGTTAGGAGAGACTTACCCGGTAATCCTCACTCTTAGATTCCAAAGATAACAACCCTTAGGTAGTGGTGAGCCTAATAAGCCGCCATTGGATTAAGTGTACTGGATAGTAGCTTGAGACTAGCCCTTCCGAGACTTACCCGGTGAGGATAGGTTAGATCCTTGAGTAAACAATCCGGTTTGAGTAGAATTCCACTCGTTAGGTTCTTAGAGACTTACCCGGTAATGAGACCTAGGAAATGGATTAGCGGATCTTGAGATCTACCCGGTAATTGATCCCAATCTAGAAATGCTTAATCCCCAACATAGTTAATCCAAGAATTGAATAGATAGCTTGAGTCTTATGCCATGACCGGAACTTCAAACCCCTAGAATCCATCTTTCCTTTCTTTGATCTATATCTTGTTTAGTTGTTCATTCGCGTTTATTCATAGTTTAGTTGATTGATTGTTTTGCATGTGTTGTGATCTTTGATTGATCACCAAAAATCAACCAAAAACATTTGAGATTTTCATTTCTTTATTTCTTTCTTTTCTTGCACCCTAGGTCTTTACTAAACTCAATCACAAATCGAATCAATTTCACTTTAGTCTTTGTGTTCGACCTCGGAATACTATCCCTACTACAAACATCCCGTACACTGCGGGTTTCGCTAGGAGTTAGGATAATTATAACGAGTATAAATTTAAAACCCAATTGCGCATCACAATCTTAGCGTAACAGTGGAAATCGAATACTTCAAAGTTTCCAACTTTATCAGTGATGGCACGGGATATTCTTTCAATTCGGGTAGCCACTGTACCTTCTGAGTGGGCCTTCAGTGCCGGACGTAGAGTTATTAGCGACGATCGATGTTCTTTGAGTGATGACAAAATTGAAGGACTTCTTTGTGGAGCAAGTTGGTTTCGTTACGAACATCATGTTTGATGTAAGTATTTCTCATTTTGCTCTTTACTTTTGAATTTACATTTCTTTTATAATTTTTGTCTTGATTGTTGTTAGATATTTGGATATCTTGATTTTTTTTTCAGGTATGTTTGGTTGACTACTTTGTTGATGTCTTGTTGAATTGTTGCTGAAGAAGAATTTGTTTGGTTACTTTGGTATGATTGATTATTGCATTTAAGTTCGGTTTTAATGTTGATTGGAATGACTTAGTTGTTTGACTTGTTTCTAATTTAGTTGTTGAATTGCATTTTTACAGGATGGTTATGATTTTTGCATTATGAAGCTTGAAGATTTGAAGTACTCATTGAAGCTTGAAGGGTTTATTTGTGTATTTAAGTCTTTGTAACTTTGGTTGTGTTGAACACTTGAAGTCTTTGTAATTTTAATTTGGTTCGGTGTTTTTGTTTCAGATTTGTTTTAAACTTGGGTTATTAGACGTTTGATTCGGTTTGAATCATTGAATGTAAGCGAACAACAATTTCATTTTCAACAGGTTTCAAGTTCATGCTCCATTAAATAAAGCTATTCTCGAATCCTTGACGAGCTTAAACGAGCCGAACAAGCTCCGAGAGCCCGAGCCCCCGAGCCCACGAGCCGAGATTGGCTCGCGTAAGAAACGAGCTTCACGAGCCCGAGCCCAAGCTTTTGAAAAATCTCGTGATCCAAATCCAAGCCTGATCGTAGGCTCGTAAAAAATTTCAGGCTCGGCTCGGCTCATTTCTAAATGAGCCGAGCCTGAACACCCATGTGCTCGGCTCATTTGGCTCGTATTACACCCCTAATCACTATGCGTGCTAGTACAACAAGATCTAATAAGATCGCACATCACAATCTAGCACGAAAAAAATAAGACATAATATCACATCATCACATAACTCACAAAGACATATCTAAGTCTCGCTCGCCAATCATACATGTGCAGTTATCTTTGCATAAAACTCTAGATAGTCCCTCCGGATACTATCCTCTATCTCCCATGTTGGCTCATCGGCTCCCCGTCTGGACCACGGAATCCTCAACATCGGAATGTCCTTCGAGTGCAAGTCGGTATCCTCTAAATCCTCATAACTGATAATGTGCCTCGGATCTAGTATATACTCTCTTAGCCGAGACACATGAAAGACTGGGTGAACACCCTCTAGTCTGGGTAGCAATGCAAGTCAGTATGTCACCTCTGCCACTTGCTTTGAATCTCAAAAGGTCCGACATATCGGGGACTCAACTTCCCCTTTATGCCTAAACATCTGACACCTCGTGTCGGTGACACTCTCAACTAGACATGAGCTCCAACTCTGAACTCTATAGGTCGACGCCTCTTGTTTGCATAAGACTTTTGGTGTCTTTGGATGGCCAGCATCCGCTCTCTAATCAATCTCACTCGGGCCATATCATCATGTATATGCTCGGGAGCTATACCACGGATACTACTCGGCTCATCCCAACATAAAGGTGTACGACACCTCCGTCCGTACAAGGCCTCATAAGGTGCCAACTATTGTTGTACAAAAACTCGACCAATGGGAGGTCATATGACCACATCTATCCCCAGTCTAGCATGCAAGACCTCAACATATCATCTAAGGTTTGTATAGCGCTCTCTAACTGACCATCTGACTAAGGATGAATAGCCGTTGTAAGATGAAGGCACGTACCCAAGGTAGTGTGTACCTACTGCCAAACCTGCGAGGTAAAATTTCCATCTCTATCGGACACAATAGTCCTCGGTACCCCATGGAGTCTCACTATCTACCTAGTCAGCTCCTCATTTAGCCAACTCACCAGTCACGTTTCTCTAATAGGGATAAAATGTGCCGTCTTCGTTAGTCTATCAATTAAAACTCAGATAGCATCAAAGCTCCTAATCAATCTCAAACTGGTAACAAAGTCCATGGAGATGTCCTCCAACTTCCAATATGGTACCGACAAGGGATAGAGCTCTCCTCTGGGACTATAATGCTCTATCTTGACCTGTAGAATCCTCTACCTCAACTCTCTACCAGAAGGTTCACAGACACGCTCGCGGCGTATCATCACTCCATCACCACCAATGGTGAATTGGGGGGCCTCCCCTCGAGATATCTCGTCTTGGATGCGTCTCAACGATGGGTAGGTCTCCTGCTTCTATTGGATCTCTCCCAAAAGATCAGGTAAAACCTCTACAATTGAGGCTGAGTTGTCAATCTCGCTATCGCCTTCTCTTGAGGTGTGTTCTTGCTAAGGGCATCGGCGACTACATTCCCTTCCTTGAATGATACAAAATCTCAAGGTCAAAGTCCTTGATCAACTCAAGTCATCTCCTCTGGCTGCTATTTAGTTCCCGTTGAGTGAAAATGTACTTCAGACTGTTATGGTATGTGAAGATTTGGCCTGAAACTCCATACGGGTAATGCCGCCAGATCTTCAAGACATGAACCACTACATCTAACTCGAGGTCATGTCGGGTAGTTCTTCTCATACGTGTTCAACTATCGTGACGCATAAGCGATTACCGTACCTCACTGTATCAATATACATCCCACGCCTAGCTTAGATGCATCGCTATACACCACAAAATAATCAATGTCCTCTAGTTGTGCTAAGATGAGAGCAGAAGTCAATCTCCTCTTCAGCTTCTCAACACTCTGAGTATACGGCTCGGACCATACAAACCGGTTAGTCTTCCTCAACGGATGGTAAGTGGTCGGATGATCATAGAAAACCCTTCCACAAACCGATGGTAATATCCACCTAAGCCAACGAAGCTGCGGACTTCCTTGACATTCTTCGGAGCCGTCCATGTTGCCACTGTCTCGATATTCGCCGGATCAATCTTGACCCCCTCAACGGAAACTATATGACCTAAAAAGGCCACCTTAGGCATCCAAAACTCGCACTTAGAGAGCTTAGTGTACAACTCTCTATCCTGCAAAACTCACAACACCGTCCACAAATGTCCTACATGTTCCTCTCTTCTACGAGAGTATACCAGGATTTCATGTTGGAAGACCACCACAAACTGATCTAGGAAGTCGATGAAAAAGCCATTCGTCAACTCCAAAAAGATGGCAGGCGCATTTTGGAGCCCGAAGGCCATCACTACAAACTCATAGTGGCCATATCGAATCCGAAATGCCGTCTTGGGCACATCCTGTTCTCTCACCCTCATCTGGTGATATCCGGACCTCAGATCTATCCGGGAAAACACAGAAGCTCTCTACAGCTGATCCAATAAGTCATCAATAAGGAGTGGCGGGTACTTGTTCTTGATGGTTACTTTGTTCAACTCTTGGTAATCGATGCACAACCTCATCGATCCGTCCTTCTTCTGTACGAAAAGTACCGGTGCACCCCATGGGAAACGCTAAGGTGTATAAATCCCTTCTTTGATAACTGCATGAGTTGCCTCTTTAACTCCAGCAACTTGATAGGCGCATACGATATGTGCCTTCGAGATCGGTCTTGTCCCCGGTTCTAACTCGATGCCGAAATCCACGCTCCGTTGTGGCGGTAATTTTGATGGCTCGTCAAAAACGTCGATGAACTCGTATGGAATATCTTGTAATGTCGGCCTCTTACCGTCCTTCATGGCGTAACACCAGAAGGCCTCACAACCGTGTCCAATCAACTTCGCCGCTCGGACTGCGCAGATGACAGTACCAGACTGTCCAAGGCCAAATCTCGGAAAAGCTCAATCTGACCTACGTCGATGAACTCGTATGGAATATCTTGTAATGTGTCTTCCAACTAACAAGACGTTGATTCTTGATTGTGTGACCCGTTTGAACTCAACATTCTATATGTTTGAAAGAGATCTTATTTTTAAGGAGGCTTTTGCTAGATTTGCAAGTAGAGATCCTCTTTATCATACTTTACCTTCTAGAAAAGATTTGGAAAGTGCTACCAATGTGTGCAAGTTCTTATTTACTTTTGATGAGGTAACAAAAGTCTTCTTTGATCGTGAGTACACAACTACTAATTTATATCTGCTTGAAATTTGGAGGATAAAACACATCTTAGATAAGATGGAGAATGATACAAGAGATTTCATGAAGCTTATGGTTAGGAGCATGAAATCTAAGTTTGACAAGTATTGGAAGGAGTGTCATATTTTCATGATAATAGCTGCTACTTTGGATCCTAGGAACAAGTTGGATTTGGTTCGGTTCGTGTATGAGAACTTGTATCAGGAAGTGGAAGTAGAAGGAAAGATTGCCGATGTTGTGAAAGAAATGCATCTTCTATTTGATGATTATGTTGGTAAGTTTTGAGGTGGAGTAAGGGAAGAAAGTAGTCAAGTTCTCAAGGTTGAAAGCTCTATTGAAGAAAGTCAAGGTAGAAATGTGTTTGAATCATGGAGAAAGACAAGACTTCATGTTATTCCAACTCAAGCAAAGAAAGAGTTGGACATTTATCTCGAGGAAAGTGCGCTAATTGATGGAGATGATCAATTTGATGTTTTGATGTGGTGGATGATAACACGATTTATAACATAGTTTTAGGTGTTCATTTAGATAGAATTCTCACCCATTTATGCATGGTCTAGCATTAGTTCAAGACGTTTTGCACCCAATTCATGTATTTTGTCGAGATAGACGTCTACACAGACTTGTGCGCATTTTGTAGGTATTTCGGGAAGTTTAGGAGCTAAAACGATGCGTTTGAGGATCGTTCATCTAGACGACACACCCTCGGACTCATTAGGACACAAGACATAGGCTAAGGAGAACTCATGGAACCTTGCCAACACTAGCCATGCACCAAATCACAGCTTAATTATCCAAGGCAAAGTTTCTGCATAGAATCACGGTTCTCTGACAGATCACGGCCGTGGAATCGACCGTGGAATTTGCCATATTCTCGTGACAGCTGTGCCACGACTCTCATTGCCAGCTCATGCAAGTTTGTTATAAAAATGGTCATTCATGGGTTGTTGAGGGGCAGCTGGGAGCATCTTGGAGTAGCTCATCCTTTTCCCATTTCTCTAACAAAAATATCCTCTTAAGAAGAAGATTTTCTAGGAAGGAAAGTGTCAAAAGGAAGAAGGAGGACTCCATTGAAGAGAAGAAGAAGAACACACAACATTGCTATTGTTGCTAGATTACCGGATTCTATTTTCTAGTTGTAAGAACCATTTGAACCTTCTTTTGGAAGAATTGTAAGTCTCCCGAATTCTATTTTCAGCTTGGTTTAATCCTAGTTCTTTTGTTCATCTCTTTCTTTCATTCTCTTGCCAAATGAATGTTATGATTTTGTGTTTGTTTATTTCGATTTCTATCATGAATGTTGTAGGCTAAATAGATGTGGTTCTAGGGTAAGGAAAGGATGGTTATGGCTAAGGCTATGATATGATGAACTTAGATTATTCTTTGGATGACTTGTGTGCTTGAACGTACTCTCTGTTAGGAATTACGGGTGGATCCTGTCAAACCACGGCCGTGGTTTAGGTAGAACAACCCGTGATTTTCCTGGTTCGATGGATCTTGATTTAGATTGTTAAAATGTTGAAACCCTAAGTGTTTGGTGAGTTAATTCTATCCTAGGGTAACCTAGTGTTAGCAACTAAGTGTTAGGAGAGACTTACCCGGTAATCCTCACTCTTAGATTCCAAAGATAACAACCCTTAGGTAGTGGTGAGCCTAATAAGCCGCCATTGGATTAAGTGTACTGGATAGTAGCTTGAGACTAGCCCTTCCGAGACTTACCCGGTGAGGATAGGTTAGATCCTTGAGTAAACAATCCGGTTTGAGTAGAATTCCACTCCTTAGGTTCTTAGAGACTTACCCGGTAATGAGACCTAGGAAATGGATTAGCGGATCTTGAGATCTACCCGGTATTTGATCCGAATCTAGAAATGCTTATTCCCCAACATAGTTAATCCAAGAATTGAATAGATAGCTTGAGTCTTATGCCATGACCGGAACTTCCAACCCCTAGAATCCATCTTTCCTTTCTTTGATCTATATCTTGTTTAGTTGTTCATTGGCGTTTATTCATAGTTTAGTTGATTGATTGTTTTGCATGTGTTGTGATCTTTGATTGATCACCAAAAATCAACCAAAAACATTTGAGATTTTCATTTCTTTATTTCTTTCTTTTCTTGCACCCTAGGTCTTTACTAAACTCAATCACAAATCGAATCAATTTCACTTTAGTCTTTGTGTTCGACCTCGGAATACTATCCCTACTACAAACGTCCCGTACACTGCGGGTTTCGCTAGGAGTTAGGATAATTATATCGAGTATAAATTTAAAACCCAATTGCGCATCACAATCTTAGCGTAACAAGTTTTTGGCGCCGTTGCCGGGGATTAGGTCTAGATTGAATCTATTTTGCGATTGTTTCTAGTGTAGATCTTTCTTGTTGCTTTTGATCTCTTTTTGGTTTGTGTCTTTGCTTTTCAGGACATCTATTACTCTTTAGGTGTATGCGAAGATCTCGTGGCAAGGATTTAGCTCCATTCGATCCCGAACCGGAGAAAACCCTTCGATCTAGATCCAAGAACATCCGAAAAGAGAAAGAGATGGCCGGAAGAAACCTCCAAGCTGAATTAGATGAAGCCTTAGAGCAAATAAGGCTAAGAGATGAGCTCTTGGAGGAAGAAAGGAGACTTGCCAATGAGAGGCAGGAGGAAACTAGGAGGGAGATTGAGGAGATTAGGCAAGCCTTTGTTCAAGGAGAGCTTAATCGCCGACAACCTCCACCTCCTCCACCACCGGTGGTACAACCGCATCCGGCGGCTAATGTTAGGGTTGTGCCCATTGCCATTGAAGAGCCACAAACCCTAGGGAGACGTATGGATCCGGCACAAAGAGCACACCGTCCGGGTGTGAACTTAGGAGATCCCGCAACCCACAACTATGAGCTCCGCCCTCAAGTTCTACAAATGATCCGGCATAATCAATTTGGAGGGATGGAAGGAGAGTCTCCTCACCAACATTTAATGAACTACGAGATTTTGATGGAGACTCTTAGACCGCCAAGATTGGAGAGCAACAACCATAAGCTAAGGGCTTTCTCCTTCTCTCTTAAGGACAAGGCTTTGGCTTGGTATCAATCTATTCCACAAGGGCGAGTTGGTACTTGGGAGGAGATGACAACCGAGTTTTTGACTAAGTTCTTCCCACCTTCCAAGACTACCGAGTTAAGAGGGAAGATCAATGCCTTCGTGATGAAGGATAGAGAGAGTTTGTTCAAGTCTTGGGAGAGATTCAAAGACCTTCTCCTAGATTGTCCACACCATGGCATACCGAAAATTGAGCTATTGGAGATCTACTTCAAGGGACTTGATGAAGATAGCCAATTCAAGCTTCAATCCCTTTCCGGAGGGACTTTCATGGAGAAGCATGTAGATGATGCTTGGGAGTTTGTGGAGAAGCAAGCTCTAGTGATTGAGAAGTACTCCCATAGGAAGAGTGAAGGGAGAAAGGCGGGAGCATATGAGGTGAGTGAGGTCACCATGAGCAACTTCAAGCTCGACGCCATCAACAACGAGCTAAAGTCCTTGAGGGAGTTGTGTGCTACAACCTTGAAGAACCAAGCAACCCCTCAAGTGCTTCCACAAGCTAACTTGTCTCCCAAGGAGGAGGATGTGAACTATATGGGAAGGGGCAACTACAACAACTACCAAGGCTCAAGGAACTTCAACAACAACCGGCAATTCAACAATTACCGGCCCAACCATAACCATCCCGGGTTTTCTTACTCTAACCCGGATGGAGCCTTGAACCCTCCCGCTTCCACAAGCTCAACTCCACCACCAAGAGCTTCACAAGAACCTCCACCCGGTTTCACTCAACCTCCCAAGGATAGAACCGAGATAATGTTTGAGCAATTGCTAGGAAGGTTGAGTGGTCTTGAGAGCACCGTGACTTTAATCTCTAAGGCTCAAAAAGTCTTGGAAGCACAAGTGTTCCAAAAGGCGGGTGAAGCCCATAGAGATCCGGGAAAGCTTCCCGGAAGAACCGAAGACAACCCAAGAGGCCAAGTGTTGGCTATCACAACAAGGAGTGGGTTGAGTATGAAGGATCCTTTGCCCAAGGACCAAGCTAAGGGAAAGCAAGTAGTGGTAGAAGAGGGAAGAATGCAAGAAGATGGAGGAAAGAGCAAGGATGTAGAGCCAAGCTATGTGGCACCGCCTCCATACAAGCCACCACTACCATTCCCACAATCAAGAGCAAGAGCTCGTTTAGACAATCACTTTGGTAAGTTCCTTGAACTAATGTCCAAATTACATATTATCATTCCGTTCATGGATGCCACTTTAGGAATGCCGGCGTATGGCAAGTTTTTGAAAGAAATACTCTCCAACAAAAGAAAGTTGGAGGAGTATGGGGAGATAAGGATGACCAAGAGATCCTCAGAATTGATCCAAACCATGAAGGAAGAGATGCCTCCCAAGCTAAGGGATCCGGGCTCTTTTTGCGTCCCAATAGGAGTGGGAGATGTGAAGTACGAGGCCCTTTGTGACCTTGGAGCGAGTGTAAGCATCATACCGCTTGCGCTTTGCAAAAAGGTCGGACTAGGAGAGCCAAAGCCGGTCAAGATGACCCTCTATATGGCGGACCGTTCCATCACTCATCCGGTTGGGATTCTAGAGGACATTCCGGTGCAACTAGGAGGATTCTATGTGCCAATTGACTTTGTCGTCTTGGACATTCCGGCGGATTATCCGGTTCCCATCATCTTAGGAAGACCTTTCCTAGCCACCTCCGGATGCCTAGTGGATTGCAAGAACGGGACTCTCTCCTTTAACATTGGAGAAGAGAACATCAAGTTCAAGTTGTCCACAATGATGAAAGGGCCAGCCCTTGATAAAGATGTCTTCAACATAATCGAGCATGAAGAATCTAGGGAAGTTGTGAGCTCGATCTTGATCAAGGATCCCTTGGAGAAAGTTCTTGCCTTAAGCATGATGGAAGAAGGTGTTGAGGAGGCCTGCAATGAAGAGATCAAAGCCTTGGAAGCCTTGGAAGAGGAGCCAAGAGTTGGATTTGAAAGCCACGAAGAGGTGTTAAACAACTGCAAATTCCACGGTCGAGATTTACGTTCCACGGCCGTCAAACTTTCTGGACAACTCCGAGAAGCAAGCTTAGCAAGAACCACGGCCGTGGAAGTTGGGCGAGCCGTGAGTTCAACCGTGGTTTTCCCTGGATCATCCCTTGATGGTGATCAAGCTTCTAAGAGCCTTGGAGGGTCTTCATTTGCTTTGGATTCATCTCATCCAACTTTATTTGGATCGTCTTCAACCAACAAAGGTCCCCCCTCACTTGAACTCAAACCCCTCCCCTCTCATTTAAAGTATGCATTTCCTGGTGATAACTCTACATATCCTGTGATTGTTAATGCATGCTTGAGTGATGATGAACTTGATAAGTTGTTGCATGAACTGAGATTGCATAGAAAGTCCATTGGTTATACTATTGATGACTTGGTTGGCATTAAGCCCTCTTTGTGCATGCATAAGATAATGATGGAAGATAACCACAAACCCTCTATTGAACATCAAAGGAGATTGAATCCTATAATGAAAGAGGTAGTCAAAAAGGAAATCATCAAATTGCTAGATGCGGGAATTATCTACCCTATCTCGGATAGTAAGTGGGTTAGTCCCGTCCATGCAGTACCTAAGAAGGGTGGGATGACCGTAGTGACCAATGAGAACAATGAACTAATCCCGACTAGGACGGTTATGGGGTGGAGGATGTGCATTGATTATAGGAAATTGAATATGGCCTCTAGGAAAGATCACTTCCCTCTCCCCTTCATTGACCTTATGCTAGAAAGGTTAGCTCAACACTCTCATTTTTGCTATCTAGATGGCTATAGTGGATTCTTCCAAATCCCTATCCACCCCGATGACCAAGAGAAAACAACCTTTACATGTCCATGGGGTACTTTTGCATATAGGAGAATGCCATTTGGGTTGTGTAATGCACCCGCCACCTTCCAAAGGTGTATGATGGCTATCTTTTCGGAATACATAGAAAATATCATGGAAGTGTTTATGGATGATTTCTCTGTTTATGGTTCTTCCTTTGATAATTGCTTGGCTAACTTGTCATTAGTATTGCAAAGATGTGAGGAGACAAATCTTGTCTTGAATTGGGAAAAATGCCACTTCATGGTAAGTGAAGGCATTGTGTTAGGACACTTGGTGTCCAACCGTGGCATTGAGGTTGATAGGGCAAAAATTGAAACGATAGAGAAGTTGCCACCACCTACCTCGGTGAAGGGGGTAAGGAGTTTCTTAGGGCATGCCGGTTTCTACCGGAGGTTTATTCAAGACTTCTCTAAAATTTCTAAGCCTCTCACTAACCTACTAATGAAGGATGTTGATTTTGTCTTTTCAAAGGATTGTCTTGAAGCTTTTTGTAGGTTGAAGAACGCCTTGATCTCCGCACCTATAATGCAACCTCCGGATTGGAGTCTACCATTTGAGATCATGTGCGATGCAAGCGATGTGGCCGTTGGGGCCGTTTTAGGGCAAAGGAAAGAAGGGCGTACTCATGCTATTTATTATGCTAGCAAGACGCTAGATGATGCCCAACTCAATTATGCTACCACCGAGAAGGAGTTGTTGGCGGTGGTGTATGCATTTGAGAAGTTCCGCTCATACCTTGTTGGAGCGAAGGTCATAGTTTATACGGATCATGCGGCGATCCGTTATCTACTTACAAAGAAGGATGCCAAACCAAGGTTGATTCGGTGGATCCTTCTTCTTCAAGAGTTTGATTTGGAGATACGAGATAAGAAGGGATCCAAGAACTCCGTGGCGGATCACCTTAGTAGATTGCCTCCATTGGAGCTTGGAAGAGACGACATTCCAATTGATGACTCATTCCGAGATGAGCAATTGCAAATGGTAGAGGAATGCTTGTTCCAAGTTTCTAGGGGAAATGAGCCATGGTATGCCGACATTGTGAATTACTTAGTATGTGAGGAAGTACCTCCCGGATTGACATATGCACAAAGAAAGAAGTTCTTCAACGATGTGAGGCATTACTATTGGAGTGAGTCACTCCTGTTCAAGAGAGGACCGGATGGGATGTTTAGAAGATGCATACCGGAAGATGAAGTGGAAAGTGTGATCCGGCATTGTCACTCCTTACCATGTGGAGGCCATGCTAGCTCACACAAGACGTGTGCAAAGGTATTGCAATCCGGTTTTTATTTGCCTAACTTGTTTAGAGATGTGCAAGGTTTTGTAGCTGGATGTGATCCTTGCCAAAGGACGGGCAACATCTCAAGGAGGAATGAAATGCGCTTGAACAACATTCAAGAAGTGGAGATTTTTGATGTGTGGGGTGTGGACTTCATGGGACCATTCCCTTCTTCATGTGGCAACCTCTATATCCTATTGGTGGTGGATTATGTGTCAAGATGGGTGGAGGCAATCGCCTCTCCTACAAATGATGCCAAGGTGGTGGTGCGGTTCTTCAACCGGGTGATCTTCCCTAGGTTTGGAACACCAAGGGTGATCATTAGTGATGGAGGAAAGCACTTCACAAATAGGAACTTTGGAGCGCTTTTGGCTAAGTATGGGGTGACTCATAAGGTGGCAACACCTTACCATCCCCAAACTAGTGGCCAAGTGGAGATCTCCAACTGGGAGATAAAGGCCATCCTTGAGAAGACGGTGTCTAGAACTAGAAAGGATTGGGCTATGAAGCTCAATGACGCATTGTGGGCATATAGAACCGCCTTCAAGACACCGATTGGCACCACTCCTTACAAGTTAGTCTATGGCAAGTCTTGCCATCTTCCGGTGGAAATGGAGCATAGAGCTTATTGGGCCATTAAGTGGCTAAATTTTGACCTCAAGGAAGCGGAAGAAAAGAGGTTGCTTGATCTAAACGCCCTTGAGGAGATCCGGTTGGACGCTTATGAGAATGCCCGGATTTCAAGGAACGAACCAAAAGATGGCATGACAAGAAGATCATCCCCAAGGAGTTGAATGAAGGAGATCTTGTCCTTCTTTTCAACTCAATGCTAAGGCTCTTCCCCGGAAAGCTCAAATCAAGATGGACCGGGCCATATGTAGTGAAGAAGATCTTCCCCCATGGAGCTATCGAGATAGGAGGGGAGCATTGTGGGAATTTCAAAGTGAATGGGCACCGCTTGAAGAAATATATTCCGGGAGCTCTGGTGGACATGATTGCCCCACTTCACCTTGAATAGACTCCCCCGAATTTGGTCAAGCTAATGACCTTAAAGAAGCGCTTGGTGGGAGACAACCCATTGGTAACGTTTTTCTTTTTCTTGTTTTGTTTTAGTTTTTTTTAGATTTTTCTATCTTTGTGTGTGTTTTGTCTACTTCGTGTGTGCTAGAGCATTAGTAGCATTGGAAGCCTTTCTTGGCATATGAATGATGATGATGAACCCCTCACCAATTATGGGTGGAGCGGACGCGGGACTTGGACGGCAAGCGGTGCCTAGCGCGGGTTACGAAGCTTTGATGAATGCTTAGAGCTCTCTACCATGGTTGATAGGATCATCCAACATCAATTCATTTGAGAATTCCCGAATACCATAGCAAACACTTTTACATTGTGAGAACCTTCTTTCACTCTCTCTACTTCATTTACACATTGGGGACAATGTATTTCTAAGTATGGGGTGGGGTTTGCATGATCCTTTGCATGATGAGCATCTATAATAGTTTTAAATCTTCACATGTCTTGCATTGTACATACTTAAAACGAAAATTCCATAAAAATCAGAAAATTTTAAAATTTTTTGTGCTTTCTAGGCTTGGATATGATCCTAATGATGAAACTTGTCTTGTGAATTGGCTAAGGATGGCCTCATGTGTTTGGATTAATGAACGCATGTGTGGACTTGAACTACTTCTCTTGAAATTCTATGAATGATTTGTGACCATGATGTTTGCCTAGAAAGGATTGAGTAGTGAAAATCGAAATTACATGATAGTTCCTGCATACCATCTAGGAATGAATGAGGCAATTCGATCTTTCTCTACTTCTCATCTTAATCATGATTGCTTGAGTACCTCAATTGAGAAAAATTTGACCTCTTTTAACCCATCTGGGAATAGGAGCATGCTAGTGTGTTGATGTGTGCAAAAATCAAGTGTGGGGTGAAGTTGTTGATGAAAAGAATATCATGCATAAAATGCTGAATTTGTTGTGAAAGTGTAGCCAAAATATAAGTTTGGCGACATTGGTTTAAATGACAAGTAACTCGGTACACTTCACATAATCGGGTGTTGGTACCTTGCCAAAGTCAAATGAACCAATAGTCCTAACGAGCTTTGGTATGTGTGCCCGGTGTGGATGCACTTCGAAAACTAAGAAAAAACCCGAAGACGGCTAATCACCAAGGTTTCGGCTCTTGTACACCAATGCCATTGTCTCAAAAAGAAGTCAAAGAAAAAGAAAAGAAAGAAAAGATAGAGGAAAATATACACTTGGGGGAAGTTGATCGAGGACAAGGATGTGAAGTTAGTTCCGTTCCCGGATTAGCATCACATAACATAGAAACCCCCACCCAATCACTACATTTCTTGGCCCTTTTATCTCACAAGACCTTATGACCTATTTGCATGTTTGTAAGACTTAGTAGTTTAGATTGGATGTACTCTTGATCTTCTTGACTTCTTCATCTTTACACTTCATGCATACTTTTTAGTTAAGTACAATTGTCTTTCCATGCTTTCATTTGTTTGATGCATGATTGCTTGTTCTTAGCCTTGAAACATGACTTTGAAGGTGATCCAATAGTAGAAGCACAAAACCCAAAAAGATTTTTGCCATTTTTCTGCATACATAAATCATGTCATCTCCTAGTCTATAGTTGGGAATTTGCTCGGGGACGAGCAAACCTTAAGTATGGGGTATTTTGATAACACAATTTATAACATAGTTTTAGGTGTTCATTTAGATAGAATTCTCACCCATTTATGCATGGTCTAGCATTAGTTCAAGACGTTTTGCACCCAATTCATGTATTTTGTCGAGATAGACGTCTACACGGACTTGTGCGCATTTTGTAGGTATTTCGGGAAGTTTAGGAGCTCAAACGATGCGTTTGAGGATCGTTCATCTAGACGACACACCCTCGGACTCATTAGGACACAAGACATAGGCTAAGGAGAACTCATGGAACCTTGCCAACACTAGCCATGCACCAAATCACAGCTTAATGATCCAAGGCAAAGTTTCTGCACACAATCACGGTTCTCTGACAGATCACGGCCGTGGAATCGACCGTGGAATTTGCCAGATTCTCGTGACAGCTGTGCCACGACTCTCATGGCCAGCTCATGCAAGTTTGTTATAAAAATGGTCCTTCATGGGTTGTTGAGGGGCAACTGGGAGCATCTTGGAGCAGCTCATCCTTTTCCCATTTCTCTAACAAAAATATCCTCTTAAGAAGAAGATTTTCTAGGAAGGAAAGTGTCAAAAGGAAGAAGGAGGACTCCATTAAAGAGAAGAAGAAGAACACACAACATTGCTATTGTTGCTAGATTACCGGATTCTATTTTCTAGTTGTAAGAACCATTTGAACCTTCTTTTGGAAGGATTGTAAGTCTCCCGCATTCTATTTTCAGCTTGGTTTAATCCTAGTTCTTTTGTTCATCTCTTTCTTTCATTCTCTTGCCAAATGAATGTTATGATTTTGTGTTTGTTTGTTTCGATTTCTATCATGAACGTTGTAGGCTAAATAGATGTGGTTCTAGGGTAAGGAAAGGATGGTTATGGCTAAGGCTATGATATGATGAACTTAGATTATTCTTTGGATGACTTGTGTGCTTGAACGTACTCTCTGTTAGGAATTACGGGTGGATCCTGTCAAACCACGGCCGTGGTTTAGGTAGAACAACCCGTGATTTTCCTGGTTCGATGGATCTTGATTTAGATTGTTAAAATGTTGAAACCCTAAGTGTTTGGTGAGTTAATTCTATCCTAGGGTAACCTAGTGTTAGCAACTAAGTGTTAGGAGAGACTTACCCGGTAATCCTCACTCTTAGATTCCAAAGATAACAACCCTTAGGTAGTGGTGAGCCTAATAAGCCGCCATTGGATTAAGTGTACTGGATAGTAGCTTGAGACTAGCCCTTCCGAGACTTACCCGGTGAGGATAGGTTAGATCCTTGAGTAAACAATCCGGCTTGAGTAGAATTCCACTCCTTAGGTTCTTAGAGACTTACCCGGTAATGAGACCTAGGAAATGGATTAGCGGATCTTGAGATCTACCCGGTATTTGATCCGAATCTAGAAATGCTTAATCCCCAACATAGTTAATCCAAGAATTGAATAGATAGCTTGAGTCTTATGCCATGACCGGAACTTCCAACCCCTAGAATCCATCTTTCCTTTCTTTGATCTATATCTTGTTTAGTTGTTCATTCGCGTTTATTCATAGTTTAGTTGATTGATTGTTTTGCATGTGTTGTGATCTTTGATTGATCACCAAAAATCAACCAAAAACATTTGAGATTTTCATTTCTTTATTTCTTTCTTTTCTTGCACCCTAGGTCTTTACTAAACTCAATCACAAATCGAATCAATTTCACTTTAGTCTTTGTGTTCGACCTCGGAATACTATCCCTACTACAAACGTCCCGTACACTGCGGGTTTCGCTAGGAGTTAGGATAATTATATCGAGTATAAATTTAAAACCCAATTGCGCATCACAATCTTAGCGTAACAAGTTTTTGGCGCCGTTGCCGGGGATTAGGTCTAGATTGAATCTATTTTGCGATTGTTTCTAGTGTAGATCTTTCTTGTTGCTTTTGATCTCTTTTTGGTTTGTGTCTTTGCTTTTCAGGACATCTATTACTCTTTAGGTGTATGCGAAGATCTCGTGGCAAGGATTTAGCTCCATTCGATCCCGAACCGGAGAAAACCCTTCGATCTAGATCCAAGAACATCCGAAAAGAGAAAGAGATGGCCGGAAGAAACCTCCAAGCTGAATTAGATGAAGCCTTAGAGCAAATAAGGCTAAGAGATGAGCTCTTGGAGGAAGAAAGGAGACTTGCCAATGAGAGGCAAGAGGAAACTAGGAGGGAGATTGAGGAGATTAGGCAAGCCTTTGTTCAAGGAGAGCTTAATCGCCGACAACCTCCACCTCCTCCACCACCGGTGGTACAACCGCATCCGGCGGCTAATGTTAGGGTTGTGCCCATTTCCATTGAAGAGCCACAAACCCTAGGGAGACGTATGGATCCGGCACAAAGAGCACACCGTCCGGGTGTGAACTTAGGAGATCCCGCAACCCACAACTATGAGCTCCGCCCTCAAGTTCTACAAATGATCCGGCATAATCAATTTGGAGGGATGGAAGGAGAGTCTCCTCACCAACATTTAATGAACTACGAGATTTTGATGGAGACTCTTAGACCGCCAAGATTGGAGAGCAACAACCATAAGCTAAGGGCTTTCTCCTTCTCTCTTAAGGACAAGGCCTTGGCTTGGTATCAATCTATTCCACAAGGGCGAGTTGGTACTTGGGAGGAGATGACAACCGAGTTTTTGACTAAGTTCTTCCCACCTTCCAAGACTACCGAGTTAAGAGGGAAGATCAATGCCTTCGTGATGAAGGATAGAGAGAGTTTGTTCAAGTCTTGGGAGAGATTCAAAGACCTTCTCCTAGATTGTCCACACCATGGCATACCGAAAATTGAGCTATTGGAGATCTACTTCAAGGGACTTGATGAAGATAGCCAATTCAAGCTTCAATCCCTTTCCGGAGGGACTTTCATGGAGAAGCATGTAGATGATGCTTGGGAGTTTGTGGAGAAGCAAGCTCTAGTGATTGAGAAGTACTCCCATAGGAAGAGTGAAGGGAGAAAGGCGGGAGCATATGAGGTGAGTGAGGTCACCATGAGCAACTTCAAGCTCGACGCCATCAACAACGAGCTAAAGTCCTTGAGGGAGTTGTGTGCTACAACCTTGAAGAACCAAGCAACCCCTCAAGTGCTTCCACAAGCTAACTTGTCTCCCAAGGAGGAGGATGTGAACTATATGGGAAGGGGCAACTACAACAACTACCAAGGCTCAAGGAACTTCAACAACAACCGGCAATTCAACAATTACCGGCCCAACCATAACCATCCCGGGTTTTCTTACTCTAACCCGGATGGAGCCTTGAACCCTCCCGCTTCCACAAGCTCAACTCCACCACCAAGAGCTTCACAAGAACCTCCACCCGGTTTCACTCAACCTCCCAAGGATAGAACCGAGATAATGTTTGAGCAATTGCTAGGAAGGTTGAGTGGTCTTGAGAGCACCGTGACTTCAATCTCTAAGGCTCAAAAAGTCTTGGAAGCACAAGTGTTCCAAAAGGCGGGTGAAGCCCATAGAGATCCGGGAAAGCTTCCCGGAAGAACCGAAGACAACCCAAGAGGCCAAGTGTTGGCTATCACAACAAGGAGTGGGTTGAGTATGAAGGATCCTTTTCCCAAGGACCAAGCTAAGGGAAAGCAAGTAGTGGTAGAAGAGGGAAGAATGCAAGAAGATGGAGGAAAGAGCAAGGATGTAGAGCCAAGCTATGTGGCACCGCCTCCATACAAGCCACCACTACCATTCCCACAATCAAGAGCAAGAGCTCGTTTAGACAATCACTTTGGTAAGTTCCTTGAACTAATGTCCAAATTACATATTAACATTCCGTTCATGGATGCCATTTTAGGAATGCCGGCGTATGGCAAGTTTTTGAAAGAAATACTCTCCAACAAAAGAAAGTTGGAGGAGTATGGGGAGATAAGGATGACCAAGAGATCCTCGGAATTGATCCAAACCATGAAGGAAGAGATGCCTCCCAAGCTAAGGGATCCGGGCTCTTTTTGCGTCCCAATAGGAGTGGGAGATGTGAAGTACGAGGCCCTTTGTGACCTTGGAGCGAGTGTAAGCATCATACCGCTTGCGCTTTGCAAAAAGGTCGGACTAGGAGAGCCAAAGCCGGTCAAGATGACCCTCTATATGGCGGACCGTTCCATCACTCATCCGGTTGGGATTCTAGAGGACATTCCGGTGCAACTAGGAGGATTCTATGTGCCAATTGACTTTGTCGTCTTGGACATTCCGGCGGATTATCCGGTTCCCATCATCTTAGGAAGACCTTTCCTAGCCACCTCCGGATGCCTAGTGGATTGCAAGAACGGGACTCTCTCCTTTAACATTGGAGAAGAGAACATCAAGTTCAAGTTGTCCACAATGATGAAAGGGCCAGCCCTTGATAAAGATGTCTTCAACATAATCGAGCATGAAGAATCTAGGGAAGTTGTGAGCTCGATCTTGATCAAGGATCCCTTGGAGAAAGTTCTTGCCTTAAGCATGATGGAAGAAGGTGTTGAGGAGGCCTGCAATGAAGAGATCAAAGCCTTGGAAGCCTTGGAAGAGGAGCCAAGAGTTGGATTTGAAAGCCACGAAGAGGTGTTGAACAGCTGCAAATTCCACGGTCGAGATTTACGTTCCACGGCCGTCAAACTTTCTGGACAACTCCGAGAAGCAAGCTTAGCAAGAACCACGGCCGTGGAAGTTGGGCGAGCCGTGAGTTCAACCGTGGTTTTCCCTGGATCATCCCTTGATGGTGATCAAGCTTCTAAGAGCCTTGGAGGGTCTTCATTTGCTTTGGATTCATCTCATCCAACTTTATTTGGATCGTCTTCAACCAACAAAGGTCCCCCCTCACTTGAACTCAAACCCCTCCCCTCTCATTTAAAGTATGCATTTCTTGGTGATAACTCTACATATCCTGTGATTGTTAATGCATGCTTGAGTGATGATGAACTTGATAAGTTGTTGCATGAACTGAGATTGCATAGAAAGTCCATTTGTTATACTATTGATGACTTGGTTGGCATTAAGCCCTCTTTGTGCATGCATAAGATAATGATGGAAGATAACCACAAACCCTCTATTGAACATCAAAGGAGATTGAATCCTATAATGAAAGAGGTAGTCAAAAAGGAAATCATCAAATTGCTAGATACGGGAATTATCTACCCTATCTCGGATAGTAAGTGGGTTAGTCCCGTCCATGTAGTACCTAAGAAGGGTGGGATGACCGTAGTGACCAATGAGAACAATGAACTAATCCCGACTAGGACGGTTACGGGGTGGAGGATGTGCATTGATTATAGGAAATTGAATATGGCCTCTAGGAAAGATCACTTCCCTCTCCCCTTCATTGACCAAATGCTAGAAAGGTTAGCTCAACACTCTCATTTTTGCTATCTAGATGGCTATAGTGGATTCTTCCAAATCCCTATCCACCCCGATGACCAAGAGAAAACAACCTTTACATGTCCATGGGTTACTTTTGCATATAGGAGAATGCCATTTGGGTTGTGTAATGCACCCGCCACCTTCCAAAGGTGTATGATGGCTATCATTTCGGAATACATAGAAAATATCATGGAAGTGTTTATGGATGATTTCTCTGTTTATGGTTCTTCCTTTGATAATTGCTTGGCTAACTTGTCATTAGTATTGCAAAGATGTGAGGAGACAAATCTTGTCTTGAATTGGGAAAAATGCCACTTCATGGTAAGTGAAGGCATTGTGTTAGGACACTTGGTGTCCAACCGTGGCATTGAGGTTGATAGGGCAAAAATTGAAACGATAGAGAAGTTGCCACCACCTACCTCGGTGAAGGGGGTAAGGAGTTTCTTAGGGTATGCCGGTTTCTACCGGAGGTTTATTCAAGACTTCTCTAAAATTTCTAAGCCTCTCACTAACCTACTAATGAAGGATGTTGATTTTGTCTTTTCAAAGGATTGTCTTGAAGCTTTTTGTAGGTTGAAGAACGCCTTGATCTCCGCACCTATAATGCAACCTCCGGATTGGAGTCTACCATTTGAGATCATGTGCGATGCAAGCGATGTGGCCGTTGGGGCCGTTTTAGGGCAAAGGAAAGAAGGGCGTACTCATGCTATTTATTATGCTAGCAAGACGCTAGATGATGCCCAACTCAATTATGCTACCACCGAGAAGGAGTTGTTGGCGGTGGTGTATGCATTTGAGAAGTTCCGCTCATACCTTGTTGGAGCGAAGGTCATAGTTTATACGGATCATGCGGCGATCCGTTATCTACTTACAAAGAAGGATGCCAAACCAAGGTTGATTCGGTGGATCCTTCTTCTTCAAGAGTTTGATTTGGAGATACGAGATAAGAAGGGATCCGAGAACTCCGTGGCGGATCACCTTAGTAGATTGCCTCCATTGGAGCTTGGAAGAGACGACATTCCAATTGATGACTCATTCCGAGATGAGCAATTGCAAATGGTAGAGGAATGCTTGTTCCAAGTTTCTAGGGGAAATGAGCCATGGTATGCCGACATTGTGAATTACTTAGTATGTGAGGAAGTACCTCCCGGATTGACATATGCACAAAGAAAGAAGTTCTTCAACGATGTGAGGCATTACTATTGGAGTGAGTCACTCCTGTTCAAGAGAGGACCGGATGGGATGTTTAGAAGATGCATACCGGAAGATGAAGTGGAAAGTGTGATCCGGCATTGTCACTCCTTACCATGTGGAGGCCATGCTAGCTCACACAAGACGTGTGCAAAGGTATTGCAATCCGGTTTTTATTGGCCTAACTTGTTTAGAGATGTGCAAGGTTTTGTAGCTGGATGTGATCCTTGCCAAAGGACGGGCAACATCTCAAGGAGGAATGAAATGCGCTTGAACAACATTCAAGAAGTGGAGATTTTTGATGTGTGGGGTGTGGACTTCATGGGACCATTCCCTTGCTCATGTGGCAACCTCTATATCCTATTGGCGGTGGATTATGTGTCAAGATGGGTGGAGGCAATCGCCTCTCCTACAAATGATGCCAAGGTGGTGGTGCGGTTCTTCAACCGGGTGATCTTCCCTAGGTTTGGAACACCAAGGGTGATCATTAGTGATGGAGGAAAGCACTTCACAAATAGGAACTTTGGAGCGCTTTTGGCTAAGTATGGGGTGACTCATAAGGTGGCAACACCTTACCATCCCCAAACTAGTGGCCAAGTGGAGATCTCCAACTGGGAGATAAAGGCCATCCTTGAGAAGACGGTGTCTATAACTAGAAAGGATTGGGCTATGAAGCTCAATGACGCATTGTGGGCATATAGAACCGCCTTCAAGACACCGATTGGCACCACTCCTTACAAGTTAGTCTATGGCAAGTCTTGCCATCTTCCGGTGGAAATGGAGAATAGAGCTTATTGGGCCATTAAGTGGCTAAATTTTGACCTCAAGGAAGCGGAAGAAAAGAGGTTGCTTGATCTAAACGCCCTTGAGGAGATCCGGTTGGACGCTTATGAGAATGCCCGGAGATGGCATGACAAGAAGATCATCCCCAAGGAGTTGAATGAAGGAGATCTTGTCCTTCTTTTCAACTCAATGCTAAGGCTCTTTTCCGGAAAGCTCAAATCAAGATGGACCGGGCCATATGTAGTGAAGAAGATCTTCCCCCATGGAGCTATCGAGATAGGAGGGGAACATTGTGGGAATTTCAAAGTGAATGGGCACCGCTTGAAGAAATATATTCCGGGAGCTCCGGTGGACATGATTGCCCCACTTCACCTTGAATAGACTCCCCCGAATTTGGTCAAGCTAATGACCTTAAAGAAGCGCTTGGTGGGAGACAACCCATTGGTAACGTTTTTCTTTTTCTTGTTTTGTTTTAGTTTTTTTTAGATTTTTCTATCTTTGTGTGTGTTTTGTCTACTTCGTGTGTGCTAGAGCATTAGTAGCATTGGAAGCCTTTCTTGGCATATGAATGATGATGATGAACCCCTCACCAATTATGGGTGGAGCGGACGCGGGACTTGGACGGCTAGCGGTGCCTAGCGCGGGTTACGAAGCTTTGATGAATGCTTAGAGCTCTCTACCATGGTTGATAGGATCATCCAACATCAATTCATTTGAGAATTCCCGAATACCATAGCAAACACTTTTACATTGTGAGAACCTTCTTTCACTCTCTCTACTTCATTTACACATTGGGGACAATGTATTTCTAAGTATGGGGTGGGGTTTGCATGATCCTTTGCATGATGAGCATCTATAATAGTTTTAAATCTTCACATGTCTTGCATTGTACATACTTAAAACGAAAATTCCATAAAAATCAGAAAATTTTAAAATTTTTTGTGCTTTCTAGGCTTGGATATGATCCTAATGATGAAACTTGTCTTGTGAATTGGCTAAGGATGGCCTCATGTGTTTGGATTAATGAACGCATGTGTGGACTTGAACTACTTCTCTTGAAATTCTATGAATGATTTGTGACCATGATGTTTGCCTAGAAAGGATTGAGTAGTGAAAATCGAAATTACATGATAGTTCCTGCATACCATCTAGGAATGAATGAGGCAATTCGATCTTTCTCTACTTCTCATCTTAATCATGATTGCTTGAGCACCTCAAGTGAGAAAAATTTGACCTCTTTTAACCCATCTGGGAATAGGAGCATGCTAGTGTGTTGATGTGTGCAAAAAGCAAGTGTGGGGTGAAGTTGTTGATGAAAAGAATATCATGCATAAAATGCTGAATTTGTTGTGAAAGTGTAGCCAAAATATAAGTTTGGCGACATTGGTTTAAATGACAAGTAACTCGGTACACTTCACATAATCGGGTGTTGGTACCTTGCCAAAGTCAAATGAACCAATAGTCCTAACGAGCTTTGGTATGTGTGCCCGGTGTGGATGCACTTCGAAAACTAAGAAAAAACCCGAAGACGGCTAATCACCAAGGTTTCGGCTCTTGTACACCAATGCCATTGTCTCAAAAAGAAGTCAAAGAAAAAGAAAAGAAAGAAAAGATAGAGGAAAATATACACTTGGGGGAAGTTGATCGAGGACAAGGATGTGAAGTTAGTTCCGTTCCCGGATTAGCATCACATAACATAGAAACCCCCACCCAATCACTACATTTCTTGGCCCTTTTATCTCACAAGACCTTATGACCTATTTGCATGTTTGTAAGACTTAGTAGTTTAGATTGGATGTACTCTTGATCTTCTTGACTTCTTTATCTTTACACTTCATGCATACTTTTGAGTTAAGTACAATTGTCTTTCCATGCTTTCATTTGTTTGATGCATGATTGCTTGTTCTTAGCCATGAAACATGACTTTGAAGGTGATCCAATAGTAGAAGCACAAAACCCAAAAAGATTTTTGCCATTTTTCTGCATACATAAATCATGTCATCTCCTAGTCTATAGTTGGGAATTTGCTCGGGGACGAGCAAACCTTAAGTATGGGGTATTTTGATAACACGATTTATAACATAGTTTTAGGTGTTCATTTAGATAGAATTCTCACCCATTTATGCATGGTCTAGCATTAGTTCAAGACGTTTTGCACCCAATTCATGTATTTTGTCGAGATAGACGTCTACACGGACTTGTGCGCATTTTGTAGGTATTTCGGGAAGTTTAGGAGCTCAAACGATGCGTTTGAGGATCGTTCATCTAGACGACACACCCTCGGACTCATTAGGACACAAGACATAGGCTAAGGAGAACTCATGGAACCTTGCCAACACTAGCCATGCACCAAATCACAGCTTAATGATCCAAGGCAAAGTTTCTGCACACAATCACGGTTCTCTGACAGATCACGGCCGTGGAATCGACCGTGGAATTTGCCAGATTCTCGTGACAGCTGTGCCACGACTCTCATGGCCAGCTCATGCAAGTTTGTTATAAAAATGGTCCTTCATGGGTTGTTGAGGGGCAACTGGGAGCATCTTGGAGCAGCTCATCCTTTTCCCATTTCTCTAACAAAAATATCCTCTTAAGAAGAAGATTTTCTAGGAAGGAAAGTGTCAAAAGGAAGAAGGAGGACTCCATTGAAGAGAAGAAGAAGAACACACAACATTGCTATTGTTGCTAGATTACCGGATTCTATTTTCTAGTTGTAAGAACCATTTGAACCTTCTTTTGGAAGGATTGTAAGTCTCCCGAATTCTATTTTCAGCTTGGTTTAATCCTAGTTCTTTTGTTCATCTCTTTCTTTCATTCTCTTGCCAAATGAATGTTATGATTTTTTGTTTGTTTGTTTCGATTTCTATCATGAATGTTGTAGGCTAAATAGATGTGGTTCTAGGGTAAGGAAAGGATGGTTATGGCTAAGGCTATGATATGATGAACTTAGATTATTCTTTGGATGACTTGTGTGCTTGAACGTACTCTCTGTTAGGAATTACGGGTGGATCCTGTCAAACCACGGCCGTGGTTTAGGTAGAACAACCCGTGATTTTCCTGGTTCGATGGATCTTGATTTAGATTGTTAAAATGTTGAAACCCTAAGTGTTTGGTGAGTTAATTCTATCCTAGGGTAACCTAGTGTTAGCAACTAAGTGTTAGGAGAGACTTACCCGTTAATCCTCACTCTTAGATTCCAAAGATAACAACCCTTAGGTAGTGGTGAGCCTAATAAGCCGCCATTGGATTAAGTGTACGGGATAGTAGCTTGAGACTAGCCCTTCCGAGACTTACCCGGTGAGGATAGGTTAGATCCTTGAGTAAACAATCCGGTTTGAGTAGAATTCCACTCCTTAGGTTCTTAGAGACTTACCCGGTAATGAGACCTAGGAAATGGATTAGCGGATCTTGAGATCTACCCGGTAATTGATCCCAATCTAGAAATGCTTAATCCCCAACATAGTTAATCCAAGAATTGAATAGATAGCTTGAGTCTTATGCCATGACCGGAACTTCAAACTCCTAGAATCCATCTTTCCTTTCTTTGATCTATATCTTGTTTAGTTGTTCATTCGCGTTTATTCATAGTTTAGTTGATTGATTGTTTTGCATGTGTTGTGATCTTTGATTGATCACCAAAAATCAACCAAAAACATTTGAGATTTTCATTTCTTTATTTCTTTCTTTTCTTGCACCCTAGGTCTTTACTAAACTCAATCACAAATCGAATCAATTTCACTTTAGTCTTTGTGTTCGACCTCGGAATACTATCCCTACTACAAACATCCCGTACACTGCGGGTTTCGCTAGGAGTTAGGATAATTATAACGAGTATAAATTTAAAACCCAATTGCGCATCACAATCTTAGCATAAGAGTGGAAATCGAATACTTCAAAGTTTCCAACTTTATCATTGATGGCACGGGATATTCTTTCAATTCGGGTAGCCACTGTACCTTCTGAGTGGGCCTTCAGTGCTGGACGTAGAGTTATTAGCGACGATCGATGTTCTTTGAGTGATGACAAAATTGAAGGACTTCTTTGTGGAGCAAGTTGGTTTCGTTACGAACATCATGTTTGATGTAAGTATTTCTCATTTTGCTCTTTACTTTTTAATTTACATTTCTTTTATAATTTTTGTCTTGATTGTTGTTAGATATTTGGATATCTTGATTTTTTTTTCAGATATGTTTGGTTGACTACTTTGTTGATGTCTTGTTGAATTGTTGCTGAAGAAGAATTTGTTTGGTTACTTTGGTATGATTGATTATTGCAATTAAGTTCGGTTTTAATGTTGATTGGAATGACTTAGTTGTTTGACTTGTTTCTAATTTAGTTGTTGAATTGCATTTTTACAGGATGGTTCTGATTTTTGCATTATGAAGCTTGAAGATTTGAAGTACTCATTGAAGCTTGAAGGGTTTATTTGTGTATTTAAGTCTTTGTAACTTTGGTTGTGTTGAACACTTGAAGTCTTTGTAATTTTAATTTGGTTCGGTGTTTTTGTTTCAGATTTGTTTTAAACTTGGGTTATTAGACGTTTGATTCGGTTTGAATCATTGAATGTAAGCGAACAACAATTTCATTTTCAACAGGTTTCAAGTTCATGCTCCATTAAATAAAGCTATTCTCGAATCCTTGACGAGCTTAAACGAGCCGAACAAGCTCCGAGAGCCCGAGCCCCCGAGCCCACGAGCCGAGATTGGCTCGCGTAAGAAACGAGCTTCACGAGCCCGAGCCCAAGCTTTCGAAAAATCTCGTGAGCCAAATCCAAGCCTGATCGTAGGCTCGTAAAAAATTTCAGGCTCGGCTCGGCTCGTTTCTAAATGAGCCGAGCCTGAACACCCATGTGCTCGGCTCATTTGGCTCGTATTACACCCCTAATCACTATGCGTGCTAGTACAACAAGATCTAATAAGATCGCACATCACAATCTAGCACGAAAAAAATAAGACATAATATCACATCATCACATAACTGACAAAGACATATCTAAGTCTCGCTCGCCAATCATACATGTGCAGTTATCTTTGCATAAAACTCTAGATAGTCCCTCCGGATACTATCCTCTGTCTCCCATGTTGGCTCATCGGCTCCCCGTCTGGACCACGGAATCCTCAACATCGGAATGTCCTTCGAGTACAAGTCGGTATCCTCTAAATCCTCATAACTGATAATGTGCCTCGGATCTAGTATATACTCTCTTAGCCGAGACACATGAAAGACTGGGTGAACACCCTCTAGTCTGGGTAGCAATGCAAGTCAGTATGTCACCTCTGCCACTTGCTTTGAATCTCAAAAGGTCCGACATATCGGGGACTCAACTTCCCCTTTATGCCTAAACATCTGACACCTCGTGTCGGTGACACTCTCAACTAGACATGAGCTCCAACTCTGAACTCTATAGGTCGACGCCTCTTGTTTGCATAAGACTTTTGGTGTCTTTGGATGGCCAGCATCCGCTCTCTAATCAATCCCACTCGGGCCATATCATCATGTATATGCTCGGGAGCTATACCACGGATACTACTCGGCTCATCCCAACATAAAGGTGTACGACACCTCCGTCCGTACAAGGCCTCATAAGGTGCCAACTATTGTTGTACAAAAACTCGACCAATGGGAGGTCATATGACCACATCTATCCCCAGTCTAGCATGCAAGACCTCAACATATCATCTAAGGTTTGTATAGCACTCTCTAACTGACCATCTGACTAAGGATGAATAGCCGTTGTAAGATGAAGGCACGTACCCAAGGTAGTGTGTACCTACTGCCAAACCTGCGAGGTAAAATTTCCATCTCTATCGGACACAATAGTCCTCGGTACCCCATGGAGTCTCACTATCTACCTAGTCAGCTCCTCATCTAGCCAACTCACCAGTCACGTTTCTCTAATAGGGATAAAATGTGCCGTCTTCGTTAGTCTATCAATTAAAACTCAGATAGCATCAAAGCTCCTAATCAATCTCAAACTGGTAACAAAGTCCATGGAGATGTCCTCCAACTTCCAATATGGTACCGACAAGGGATGGAGCTCTCCTCTGGGACTATAATGCTCTATCTTGACCTGTAGAATCCTCTACCTCAACTCTCTACCAGAAGGTTCACAGACACGCTCGCGGCGTATCATCACTCCATCACCACCAATGGTGAATTGGGGGGCCTCCCCTCGAGATATCTCGTCTTGGATGCGTCTCAACGATGGGTAGGTCTCCTGCTTCTATTGGATCTCTCCCAAAAGATCAGGTAAAACCTCTACAATTGAGGCTGAGTTGTCAATCTCGCTATCGCCTTCTCTTGAGGTGTGTTCTTGCTAAGGGCATCGGCGACTACATTCCCTTCCTTGAATGATACAAAATCTCAAGGTCAAAGTCCTTGATCAACTCAAGTCATCTCCTCTGGCTGCTATTTAGTTCCCGTTGAGTGAAAATGTACTTCAGACTGTTATGGTATGTGAAGATTTGGCCTGAAACTCCATACGGGTAATGCCGCCAGATCTTCAAGACATGAACCACTACATCTAACTCGAGGTCATGTCGGGTAGTTCTTCTCATACGTGTTCAGCTATCGTGACGCATAAGCGATTACCGTACCTCACTGTATCAATATACATCCCACGCCTAGCTTAGATGCATCGCTATACACCACAAAATAATCAATGTCCTCTAGTTGTGCTAAGATGAGAGCAGAAGTCAATCTCCTCTTCAGCTTCTCAACACTCTGAGTATACGGCTCGGACCATACAAACCGGTTAGTCTTCCTCAACGGATGGTAAGTGGTCGGATGATCATAGAAAACCCTTCCACAAACCGACGGTAATATCCACCTAAGCCAACGAAGCTGCGGACTTCCTTGACATTCTTCGGAGCCATCCATGTTGCCACTGTCTCGATATTCGCCGGATCAATCTTGACCCCCTCAACGGAAACTATATGACCTAAAAAGGCCACCTTAGGCATCCAAAACTCGCACTTAGAGAGCTTAGTTTACAACTCTCTATCCTGCAAAACTCACAACACCGTCCACAAATGTCCTACATGTTCCTCTCTTCTACGAGAGTATACCAGGATTTCATGTTGGAAGACCACCACAAACTGATCTAGGAAGTCGATGAAAAAGCCATTCGTCAACTCCAAAAAGACGGCGGGCGCATTTTGGAGCCCGAAGGCCATCACTACAAACTCATAGTGGCCATATCGAATCCGAAATGCCGTCTTGGGCACATCCTGTTCTCTCACCCTCATCTGGTGATATCCGGACCTCAGATCTATCCGGGAAAACACAGAAGCTCTCTACAGCTGATCCAATAAGTCATCAATAAGGAGTGGCGGGTACTTGTTCTTGATGGTGACTTTGTTCAACTCTTGGTAATCGATGCACAACCTCATCGATCCGTCCTTCTTCTGTACGAAATGTACCGGTGCACCCCATGGGAAACGCTAAGGTGTATAAACCCCTTCTTTGATAACTGCATGAGTTGCCTCTTTAACTCCAGCAACTTGATAGGCGCATACGATATGTGCCTTCGAGATCGGTCTTGTCCCCGATTCTAACTCGATGCCGAAATCCACGCTCCGCTGTGGCGGTAATTTTGATGGCTCGTCAAAAACGTCGATGAACTCGTATGGAATATCTTGTAATGTCGGCCTCTTACCGTCCTTCATGGCGTAACACCAGAAGGCCTCACAACCGTGTCTAATCAACTTCGCCGCTCGGACTGCGCTGATGACAGTACCAGACTGTCCAAGGCCAAATCTCGGAAAAGCTCAATCTGACCTACTTCGGTAGTGACCAACACGGTCCGCCTACCAATATCTAAAAACACAGCATAACAATCCATCCAATACATCCCTAAAATGAGTTCTTCATGTACTAAGTACATGACAAAGAAGTCTACAAGCCAATCATGATTTCCCAAACGTATGGGACAATCATTTATTTCACGGGTACCTCTAACCCTACCCCCATCGGGTAACCCTATAATAAAGAGCATCCCCTCTACTGTATCTAAGGCCAAACGCTCAACGCATGCATAAGAAATAAATGAGTGTGTAACACCCGTATTAAAAAGTAGTAGATGACATGAATTATATGCTATCATATTCATGCATATTACGAGTATATCACCTCAGTTTTACATACATTTGATGAGAATCATGTCCCTTTAAGTCTATATTCACATATATTTCAAGAATAGAGGTCTACTCGGGTTCTTGATTGATTTATAGGTAAAATGATGGAGTTTTGGTGCGGAAATGGATCAATATTGGGCTTGACATCATAAAGGATCATGAGGGAGTCTTAAAGATAGGAGAAGCAAATTTCAAGATTGGCTTTGAAGATCGAAGCAAGAAAGACATTCTTGAGAGGTTTTGTTAGTTTATATTTCTTTTGTCATTAAGAAAGCAAGATTGGAGTTTGTTTTGAGTTTTTATTTGGTTTTTGAGATTGTGCACCTTTTGTTAAGTTTTTGTTTAAGTTTTATTCAAAATTTGAAGTTTTCTTTACTTTCTTGATTTAATCCTTTTCTTGATTTTGATAATGTGTGTTATTCCCTTCGCAGAGAAGAAAAATCGGGTTGTTCTTGAGAGAAATCAACCGACTTCTGTGATTAACAGACCGATTTTCTCTCTGTCGTACCTATCTTGATTTATCCTTAATCTTTGGTTAAAGATTGCTTAACCCTAGCCTTGTTGAACTATCGTAATCTATATCCGAGCGTGGGAAGAGACTTACCCGGTAATTCCCTTGCTTGGTTAACAACGATTATAAGATCTAGGTAATAGAGGATTCAAAACCCTCTATTAAGGTTGAGTGTGCCAAACCCTTTACCTTTGTGAGTTAACTTGATTCCCTTGCATTTAGTGTTTGGTTTTGAAGTATAATCCTTCCCTTAGAACCTCTATCTTTTCGAGACTAAAAATCCTTTATTTAGAGCCTTTGAGTTGAAATAAGTGGGTAGGGGAAACTTAACCGTATATTGTCCCGATTTAGAACATACTTCCTTGCAATGCCAACTCTGTCCATATAGCTTTAGAAGTCTTAAATCGAAAACCACAATCGGTTGCCTTGATCTCTAGAATCCTTTTTTCCCAATTATTACACAAATTCTTGATTTTGTTATTCAATATTTGCATTAATTCCTTTGCTAGATTACTTTATTGATTTTGATTTCATCAAATTCCTGTGATCGAACCTGGAGTATTTTCCATTGCTACAATTGATCCGTACAGTACGGGTTCTCATATCGTTAAGGCTTATATTTTAGGTTATAAATTTAAAGCTTATTTGCACACACGTTTTGAAGCGAATAAGTTTTCGGCGTCGTTGCCGGGGACTTGGTTTAGACCAAATTTGGTATGTCGGTTGTCTAGCTTGGAAGCTTTTGCTTTTACTATTGATCTTTTTCTTTTAGTGGTTTTGCTTTCAGGAATTGCTTTTTAGGTTTATGCGAATTACTCACAATAGTAGAGAACTCGTTCCTTACGATCCGGAACCGTAAAGAACTATCCGAAGAAGGATAAGAGAAGCTAGTAGAAGAAGGATGAATGAAGTAGATCCCCAAGTCGCATATGAATGAGTCATGGAACAAGTAAGGGTTGGAAATCAATGGGCACATGACGCAAAAAAAGAAGGGCATCGAATAAGAGAAGAAGCACAACGAGTAAGAGAGGAGGTACACAAAATAGAGAGGAAGCTCGTGATAGGGAAAATGAACTTCGAGCACAACTAGACGATCGGAACAACAACAATAACATGAGAAACCAATTCCTTCAAAGAGGAGGAAACGTCCGTGTGAAATTCCACCTCAACCATCTCCTCCAGCTGCGGCATTTCATCCTCTGGTGTGGGACGTTAGAGCAAATCAATTTTTGAAAGAGCCACAAACGTTAGGACAAAAGATGAGTCCGACTCAACGCACCCGCGAAATTGCCATAGATTTTGGGAATCCAGTTCAGCATGATTACGAGTTTCATGCTAGTGTCATCAATATAATCCGCCAAAATCTATTTGGAGGAAGTTCAAGGGAGTCTCCTCATCTACATCTTCAAAATTATGAAATGCTTATGGAAACATTAATACCCACTAGGTTAGAATCTAACAATCATAAACTGCAAGGTTTCTCTTTTTCTATAAAAGACAGGGCATAAGCTTGGCTTCAATCTTTTCCAAGAGGATGAATAAGAACATGGGAGGACATGACCTCCGAATTTCTTACGAAATTCTTCCCACCCACTAAAATTGTTGAACTTAGAAGTAAAATTAATGCTTTTATCATGAAAGACAAGGAAAGCTTGTTCGAGTCTTGGGAAATATTCAAAGGCCTTTTACTTGATTGTCCTTATCATGGAATACCACGAATAGAGCTCCTTGATATCTACTACACGGGATTCGATGATGAATCACAATTCCGTCTTCAATCACTTTCCAAAAGAACCTTCATGGATAAACTAGTTGATGATGCATGTGACTTCATGGAAAGACAAGCCTTAGTGCAAGAGAAGTATTCCCAAAGGAGAATTGATGATTGACTCCGGCGACCCGGAGTCCATGAGGTAAGTCTTACCACCAATTTATCTGCTAAAGTTGATACTCTTAAAGTTCAAATGAAAGAAGTGCAGAAAAATCAAGCTCCGGCGCAAGCAAATTTACCTCCTAGAGAGCGTGATGTAAATTTTACGGAAAAAGGAAATCACCAACGAAATCAGCAATGAAATTACCAAAGGAATAACTATAGACGGAACTGGAACAACAATTACAGGAATTCCGGAAGAGGAGGAGGATGGCGCCGCGATCATAGTCACCCCGGATTTCATACTCAAACCGGATGGCGCATTGAATTCACCCACATCCTCTATCAATGCTCCTTCCGCAAGAACATAAAACCCTTCGCCAGAATTCAACCAACCTCCAAAAGATCCGACGGTTGCGATATTGGAGAAAGTGCTAGAACGGTTGACAAGAATGGAGGAAGGTACGACTTCTATGTCTAAGACTCAAAAGGCCTTAGAGAATCAAGTTTTAACAATGTAGGAGAAGTTCCGAGAGATCAAGGGAGACTTCCCGGACGAATGGAAAACAATCCAAAAAGGAAAAATAAATGCTATCACAACAAGAAGCGGAATCCAAAATAATGATCCATTACAGAAGAATATGGATAAGGGAAAGCAACCAATGATCGAGGAGGAACAAGAGTCAATCAACAAAGAGAAGAAAGTATCGGTCTATAACCCTCCTCAAGCATACAAACCACATTTCCAAAATCTAGCGCTAGAGAACGCACGACAAACATTTCGGTAAGTTCGTTGATCTCATGAGCAAGCTACATATTAGTGCACCTTTTATGATTCCATTGTAGGAATTCCGGCATACGAAAATGTAACACCCCGATTCCTATAGGACTCGGAATGCTACGAGCTGGGACCTCACAATGGGTCCCGACCCTTAGCCTGGAAATAACTTCATCGGACCTTGTAACACGGCACAAATAAAAAGGCAAAACACATAGTTTTATAACATGAGCGGAAGTAAAAAGTACAAATCTGAAAAACAATCGAGCCGAGTCTCAAAACCAAAGTAACATCATAAGTCTCAACATTCATGAAATAAGATAAACTGTCCCGTCCTATAATGCACGGAACCCCGGCTGCCCACTACCGCCAGATCACTCGATCGCCTCTCTAACCTGCAAGGCATCTACAAGCGGTATAATACCATTAGCTGACAATCTATGCGTAAGTATAAAGGTAAAAGCACAAACACACAACATACACAATCAGCATGCAACACTCAATCCTTTTGTTATCTTTAATTAGGTGGTATGTCATTACTAATGATACTTATTTTGTGACACGAGAGATTCCCAAATCTCGCCCCTGATCCTGTTTACCAACAAGGAATGGTGCTAATGCATCTGACCGTCTACCTGCCTGGGCTGGTACAGGGAACCTCCTAGACTCTCGCAAGAGCTAGGCAGATGATGTCACGACCCGTTATCATACACTTGGGTCAATTACGTAATATAATAATGTCGGCCTAATCCGGTTTCGTTATTATCCTAACTAGCAAACACCACTCATACACAATACACTCATACAAGAAGCCAGCTAAGTAAGTCCGTAGAATTACCAGTCTCCGAAGCATACATGAACACCTCACTTGTAAGTTCCCTCGGGAAAACGTACAATGCCTGTTCAAGACAAGGCACACAATCAAACTACACTCTAGTCCACTAGAAGTCTCTAGACTTCTAGGCTCAACTCCTCAACCACCTAGTCTAAGAAGACTACACTATCTCCAACTCTCATCATGACGATGTACACAAAGATTACTTCCACAAAGCTCGAAACGAACCCTCAACAACATACCACCACAAGATTCAGGTAACTCACACTAGACCTCGAAGGTCCAACCACTCTAAAGAATTCCAGTTCAACTACCCTAAGCCAGCCTAACATGCTTATAAGGTATAACGAATCTAAGGAATGAAAGAAGGAAAGGAAAGAACGAGATTCGGGACTCATTGGAGCAAAACCGCCCCCGCGCCTGCTAGAGCCACCACTCCGCCTTTGTGAATCCACCCCTGCGCCTGTCTGTGCAGAAAGTCCGTCTGTTGAGTTCTTCGATTGTGCAGCCGGTCCTTTAGGGTCTCCTTTGGTGCTATGAACGTCTTCCACTTCTCTCACTTGGTCTTAGCCTCCTTGTAGGGTCTAGCTTCATCATTGAACCAACAAAATAACGACAGATTGTTGAGAAAGGATTCAAGAGTGTCTTCCATTCAAGCCATGGAAGGGAACAGAAGAAAGAAGAAGAAGAAGAAGAAAGAAGAAGAAAGGAAAGAACCTTACCCACGTCCCGTTACTGCATTCCCGCCTCACGAATGGTGGATCCAAGCTGGAGCACTCCAAGAGAGAAATAGAGGAGAAGGATGTAAGAGGAATGTGCAAGAGGAGTATGTGGGTAGGAGGAGGAAAGTAACGTGAGTAGAAAATGAGAGGAGGAGAAGGGTTGGATGCATAAAAGAGCAAGGATACCAAAGGTCTTCAGCCATACAACTCCTCAAGGAATTTAAGAGGGGAGTTAAAAGGATCGGAATGTGAACGGTTGCCCAAAACGCTGCTACCCCCGCCCACGAGTGCTACCGTCCCCGCGGGAATCTTAGCCACACCCGCGGCCTACTCGACTGCGTCGCCAAAGCCGCAAGGGCGTAAGCCCTTGCGCCCGGCTTCTACCCTCCTCTAGTCCTATCCAAGCGTACCGAAAAATCCGGTCGTTACATCAGATCCCCCTCAAAATAAGTTTCGTCCCAAAACTTGGGGGTACTAACCGCGGTCATAAGATATAAGCAAGCCCTATGACTAACAATTACCACATCAAGACCACCTAAGGGTCACACACAAGCACATCAGACATATCACACTGAAAGCAACCAAAACCAGAAAGTAGGCTACCTGACCGTCATATAGACGTCTCTAGACCCGCATAAAACTCAGGATAGTTCCGCCGGATACTATCCTCCGTCTCCCAAGTGGCCTCGTCAATCCCTTGCCTCGACCACTGCACTCTCATCATGGGTATTACCTTCGATCGAAGGCGTCTCGCACATCTCTCCAAAACTGCTATCAGGTGCCCTGGGAATGTATGATCCCGCTCGACTACCAGGTCGTCATGACTCACTAGGTGTCTCGGGTCATGGACATACTCTCGCAGTTGTGACAAGTGAAATACTGGATGAACTCCCTCCAATCGGGGTGGCAATGCCAATCTGTACGCAACCTCTCCTATCTGCTCAAGGATCTCAAAGGGCCCGACATATTGGGGACTCAACTTCCCCTTAATGCCAAAACGTCTAACACCCCTCGTCGGTGACACTCTCAACCATACCTGGGTTCCAACCCTGAACTCTAGAGTCCTACACCTTTTGTCAGCATAAGATCTCAGCCGGCTCTGTGCAGCCAACATCCGCTCTCAGATCAATGCCACCCGAGCCATATCATCCTGTACCTCCTCAGGTGCCACACCGCTCATCCGCCCAGGCTCATCCCAACACAAGGGTGTACGGAACTTCTGTCCATATAGTGCCTTGTAAGGAGCCATTCCAATAGTCGCATGCCAACTATTGTAACAAGAGAACTCCACGAAAGGGAGGTGGTCGAGCCATACCTGGACCCAATCAAGCACACATGCCCTCAACATGTCATCAAGGGTCTGAATAGTCCTCTTAGACTGCCCATCCGTTTGAGGATGGTATGCCGTAGTGAACTGTAAGTGACCGAAGGTATTTCTATGGTCGTCTATACCCAATCAAAAGTAAATCCCGACTTAGCACTAAGAACAAGTATAGTGATTAAGTAAGGGTCGAACCCAAGAGAGTTAAGGTGTTTTCGATGCAATTATCGATTATAATGACAAGTGACACAAAGGGGGGTTTTGGTTGAATTGATGCACAAAAACTTATGAAAACGATAAATGCGACAAGTAAGACAATAATGGATGAATCTACACTAGGTTGATTCTAAGAATGCAATTGCTACTTTGGGGTGAGTTCCTTTTACAAGTTTCCAAGTAATCTCCCGTCTCGATCGTATATATGTGTTGAGCCAACCGGCATCAACACAACTTAACCTATTAAAGTTCCGTAAACCTACAAGAACAAATGACAGGTTAGCTTTCAAACAAAGACTAAGGGATATAAAGAGAAGATTAAAACCGTTAAACTTATCTTTATATTTGTGTTCCTTTTCTGTAAGTAATCACAACCCGTTATTACTTAAAGTTGCTACTAGATTAAAGACCCGAACCCGGAACCTATTAATCCTAGTTGTTTGCATGCACTTTAGAACCTAAGGTGATCAATCTCAAACAATAGTAAACATGTAATTAGACAATGGAGATCAAGGAAACACAAAGTATTAGTGAATGAAAACTTATATTATAAAGTACTTACAACCAAAGTAACAAAGCAGCTTCAAACCAACCCAATGTAGCAAGGGAGTTAGCAACTCGTTACAAGGTAGCAAGACAATCTAAGTGGATAATTTGAAGATTAACAAGATGATAAGATGGATGATTCTAGCAATCAACCAAAGCCTATTTATACTACAAAAGGCACTAAATAGGAGTAAATGGCCGGTCCAAAACAACCACCTTAAATGCCATAAAGGTGGTGTAAACAGCCGGAGTAAAGCTTTTGGCGTTAAACCGTAGGGGCGGCCTTTAGGAACCGCAGGGGCGGTTTAGGCAGAATCGCTTGATCTTCTTCAGGGCCGCTGGGGCGGCTACACAATTCCGCTGGGGCTGATCTTTAATGCACTTCAACGTCTGACCTTTCGCCTTCCTGATGTTTCTAATGTCAAGCCGCCGGGGCGTCCCCATGTCGACGCAGAGGCGTCGACATAGCCTCTTCGTCTTCCAGCTCCTAGGTTGGGGTGCAGGCAGGGGTGCAGTGGGAGACGCAGGGGAGCTGGTCTTCATATCTTCAGGGCAGGTCACCGCAGGGGCGCCAAGGAGTGGCGCAGGGGCGGTGACACACTTCATGGCCGGCGCTGGTGAAGGCGCAGGGAGCGTTCCAGTGAAAACGTCATCCGCAGGGGCGGCTGCAAGGACCCGTAGGGGCGGTGAGGCAACAGAAGCTTTGCTTCGTAATCGATCTTCACTCCTAAGTGCTTATGACTCCTTTTTTTAGCTTCTTCTGATCTTCTTCTTCTGGACCAAGGAGTTAGTAGCATAAACTGACACTAATGCAATAAAAAGACTCTAAAAACAACCCTAATTGATAGTGATTCCATCACCTATCAGTAAGCTCGTGCCTAAGGCGGCATGTACCTGCTTCCAGAACCTCGAGGTAAAATGCACATCCCTATCTGAAATGCTCGTGCTCGGCACTCCATGGAACCTCACAATCTGTCGGGTAAACACCTCGGCTAAACGAGACACCGTCCACGTTTCCTTAATAGGAATAAATCGTGCCGTCTTTGTCAACCGATCCACTACAACCCATATCGCATCAAAGCCTCTACTCATCCTCAAGCCGGTAACGAAATCTATAGAAATGTCCTCCCACTTCCACTGTGGAACCGGAAGTGGTTGGAGCTCTCCTCCGGGCCTGTGGTGCTCAATCTTGACAAGCTGACAGGTCGCACACTAGGCTCCATATCTAGCCACGTCGGGCTTGAGCCAACCCCACCAATAAGATCGTCGTATATCCTGATACATTTTACTCGCGCCCGGATGGACGGAATAAGGTGTAGAATGGGCATCCTGCTGTATACGTTCCCTCAACTCTGTGTCGGAGGGTACACGTATGCGCTCCTGGCGCCTCAAAATCCCGTCTGCATCCACCATAAACTGTGGTGCTTCCCCTCTGGACATCCTATCCCTGATCTTCGCCAGTGCGGGACAACCCTCCTATTTCTGCCGGATCTTTTCCGTCAGATCCGGTGAAACTTCTAACACTGACAAATGCCCATCAGTATCCGAGAACCGGATGTCTACCTCCAACCAAATCAAATCTCTCTGTAACTGGGTCTGAATAGTCAATCTAGCTATCGCAGCCTCGCGTTGTGTCCTCCTACTAAGGGCATCGACGATAACATTCGCCTTGCCCAGATGATAAAGGATCTCTAAGTTAAAATCCTTAATCAGCTCTAGCCATCTTCTCTAGCGGTTATTCAACTCCCGCTGAGTGAATATGTACTTCAGACTCTTGTGGTCTGTGAAGATCAGACAGGTAGCCCCGTAGAGATAATGACGCCAGATCTTCAATGCATGAATGACTGCAGCTAGCTCGAGGTCGTGAGTAGGGTAATTCTCCTCATATGTCTTCACATATGGAGACGCTTAAGCAATGACCCTACCCCTCTACATCAGGACGCATCCCAAGCCTAGCTTGGATGCATCACTGTAAACGACGAACTCCTCAACGCGCTATGGATGTGCTAACACGGGAGCGGAAGTCAATCTCCCCTTCAGCTCCCCAAAACTCCGCTGATAGGGCTCGGACCATGTAAATCTGATGGACTTCCTTAACAAGGAAGTGAGTGGCCTGGTAATCACAGAAATATCCTTCACGAACCTGCGGTAGTATCCGGCCAGACCTAGAAAACTGCGTACCTCCTTGACCGTCTTAGGAAGCGGCCATGATGCAACTGACTCTATCTTCGCCGGGTCTACCTTGACACCCTCGGCGGAGACAATGTGGCTAAGGAAGGCAACCTCTGGAATCCAAAACTCACACTTAGAGAGCTTAGCATAAAGCTCCTTATCTTGTAAAACCCGCAACAACGTCCTCAGGTGTCCGGCGTGCTCCTCCCTACTCCAGGAGTATACCAAGATGTGGTCGATGAAAACTACCACAAACTGGTCTAAGAAGTCGATGAAGATGCCATTCATCAACTCCATGAAAACAACAGGAGCATTGGTCAGCCCAAAAGGCATCACAACGAACTCATAATGACCGTATTTGGTCCGAAATGCCGTATTCGGTACGTCCTCCTTCCGTACTCTCAACTGATGGTATCCTGACCTCAAGTCAATACGTGAAAACACCATAGCTCCCTGTAACTGATCCAGCAAATAATCAATACGCGGCAAAGGGTACATGTTCTTGACGGTGACTTTGTTCAACTCCCGATAGTCGATACAAAGCCTCATAGATCCGTCCTTCTTTCTAATGAAGAGGACATGTGCATCCCAGGGAGATACACTGGGTCGGATGAATCCCCTCTCTGCCAAATCCTCGAGTTGCTTCTTGAGCTCAAGCATCTCGACTGGTGCCATGCGGTATGGAGCCTTGGAGATCGGCCTCGTGCCGGGCTCCAGCTCAATCCCAAAAATCTACGCTCCTCTGTGGTGGTAAGTCAGGGGGCTTGCCAAAGACGTCCTCGAACTCACAAGCTACCGGGGTCTCTGCTATATATGATCTCGTCTCTTCCTTCATGGCGTAACACCAGAAGGCCTCGCACCACTAACCTATGAGCTTTGCGGCTCTGACCGCACTAATGACTGTCCCGATCTTTCCAAGGTCCCACCCTCGAAAGACCTTCTCTTGCCCAGAATCCGTGGTGACCGTCACTGTCCTCTTACTGACGTCCATAACAGCTCTATGGCGGTCCATCCAGTCCATCCCGCGTATGACTTCTTCATGCACTAAGCACATGACATGGAAGTCGGCTAACAGTCACGACCTCCCAAGCGGATGGGACAACCGTGAATCTCTCGAGTACCGCGAACCTTACTCCCATCGGGTAACCTTATAAGGAAAGGTTCCCTCTCTACTATATCTGAGGTCAACGTATCTATGCAATCATCAGATATGAAAGAGTGTGTCGCACCCGTATCAAAAAGTACTCGGATTGGAAAGCCATGAATCGTAATAGTACTTGTGGCTGCGGGCGCTGCTGGCTCTACGGAGCTCCTCAACTCAAAGACTCGAGCCTGAGTACCCTTAGTCTCTGAAGTACCTTTGCCACGTCCTCTACCTCTACCCGGAATCTGAGTAGACCCCTGTGAATATGCCTGACCAGGGGCTCGCTGCTGCTGACGCCGAACCTGATACTGAGACTGCCTTTGTTTCCCTCCTGAGGTACCAGCAGGCGAGGACTCCTGATGTGATGTTACCTTGCCCTATCGGCAAAAGGTAGCTCTATGGCCCAGCTGGCCGTAAGTGAAACATGTAACTGGTGGCCTCCTACGATCCGGCTTAATGTGTCCATACTCACCGCAGTTGTAGCACTAACGTCCCCTAGAAACAATCGGTGGTACAACCTGGTAACTAGATCGGCTCTGAGATTGACCACGCCCATGACCTGAACCTCCTACTCTTGTGTTGGTTGGTCCGGTCCTCTGTCTCTTGTCTGACCCTCCAAACTGCATGGTTCTCTTAGGGCCGAGTCGATCCCTCTCATACGCTGAAGCCCGATCCTGGTAATCGGCTAAGGAGTCACAGCGAAACCCTGCCAGATAGGAGCGTCTAGTTTCCCTCAGTCTTCGAGAGAACAGGTACACGTGTTGGTCCACAGGTGGTGCAGTAGGACCCAACAGTGACAGCTCCTCCCAGAACCTCCTGATCGTCTCAGCTATCGGAACATCCTCAAATCTTGCCTCCAAGAAGTCCTGCACTTTGTCTCTCCTCAGCGAGGTAGGACAAAAGTGTCCCGCACAAGACTTAGCAACTGCTCAAATCGGGACACTCCGCCCCGCACGGTCCTCCACCAGAACTGTGCCTGGTCTCTAAACAAGGTCTGAACCAGCTCCACCTTACGACTCTCAGGACAGTGGATCGCCTCCAATGCGGACTCCACATGGCTAATCCAATGCTCCACCTCAAGTCCAACATTCCCGTCGAATGTGGGAACTCGCTGATGGTTGAAAGTCTTCAACCATTCGTCCGGCCTCGGTACTCTCACCTCATCCTTCATTCGGTCATCCTCAATAACCCTCAGTAGTGCAGCTACCACCGGTGGAACTACCATCTGAGTCACCCTCTAAGAGACCTCAGCCGTCCTAGCTGGCACCGGCGGTGCTCCGTGTAACACCCCGAATCCGTGGGACTCGGAGTGCCACATTGGGCTACGATCTCACAATGGATCCTGACCCTAGCCTGACAACAAGTTCACTGGACCTTAAAACATGGCACTGACAGATATAAAAACAAATACATAAAACCGTATAAACTGTATAACCAAAGGTAAACAACAACATAGCCGAGTATGAAACGACATCCTTACAGAGGAGGGATAACAAGACATCATCCTCACGCAGAAGGGAAAACATAAACAACCCCAAAACCAACCACCTAATGTGCGAGAGTCCTCGGCCTGTCACCCTGTCAGATCACCCAGCAGCGCCTATCCTACAAACATCTACAACACGGTATGAAACCGTTAGCTAACCATACATATATAAGGTAATGCATAAGCACAAGCACAATCATGAAAGATAAACACATCAGCATGCTATCACACATTTACCCATTTATTATCTTTATATAATAACCATTCACTTAAAAACCGTATATATATAAATAGATGAAAGTATGTGACACGAGGACCGATACATCCCCGCCTCTGAGTACAATGTCCAGCTGTACGAGTATCGGTCACACAATTCGTGTACCCTATGGGAGTGGATTGCGCCCTTCCTATAAACTAGTCTGGCCCGACATCAGAGAACCTCCAAGACTCCACGGCGGGATGAAAAGGAAAGGTTATCACAGCCACGCAGTGGGGCAGTCAATAGAACATAGGTCGATAAAAACGACAACTCATGCTATCATAGCAAACATATAAAGCACACACCACTCATACAAAAACCCAATATAGGAATGGTAGCTAAGTAAGTCCTACGGACTTACCTCAACCTCGTACTCAGCTCAACCACAACAAACTCCAATCTTGAAAGAAGGCACTGCGTAAAGATATATCAAACTCTATTCATCAAAGGGGTCACACCTAGACCCAAAGGGATCCATGAGGATCATACTTAATCTATAAGCCTCACCACCAACTAAACCTCAATATCTTAGCATAACTTACAATTCCTCAAATATCAAGGTAGTATCTAATCAACATTCCTCAATTTCAATTCTAATCCTAATTTAATTAATTAACCTTTAATTAATTAATTAGATTTCGCCAGAATAACGTGTTGCCCGCATGCAATTTTTAACCCCCTGTCATTAGATTTGATCAAACAAACAACCCATAAATACCAGAATAATATAACGACCATAATGGAATTTCTAATTATCCATTTTGACAAGCCTAAAGTCAGTTTAGGTCAAATTGCAGTACGGAAAATGAATAAATTCATAACTTATTTGTTACTAACCCGATTGACGATCTGAAAGAAGATTCGGAATCACAGCGACGCAGGCTACGCATGGACAACATCAAATTCACCGGAATCTTAGCGACGAACTTGCCTGGTGACATATATGCTCGACTAACCCTTCATCTGCTCGGAAATGCAAAAACTCGGTACCGATATGAAAAGAATGAAGAGAGGAATCCAGAAACTGAAACGGAATTGAAATCAGATTAGAAACAGAGAATAGATCTGAGTTTGAAGGTTGAGAGAAATTAGAGCTTTTACGAGCAAACGTGAAAAGAAATGAATTAATAAAGGATTTTCCGCTATTTATAGTGAAGACGATAATTATCCTTTAGCAAAGTCGATAATTATCCTTTAACCAATCCAAAGGCAGGTCGAACCTCCTTCTCCAAACTTCTCGAGATTGGAATATTAAATCTGGAATATTGTAGGGATAATTATTCCACAACTGCCTTGTAAAATGTGTATTCCTAAGCCATCTTTCTTAGCCGTTAAAAAACGAAATAGCGACTCTTTTGGCCGTTTTGCCTCTCCATGTTATTTCATATCTAGGACATATCCGATGTCCTGATCATTTCTCTCAACTGTATTTTTATTAATTGGAGCTCCCAAATACTCCAAATAACCCAGGAGGGTAAAAATAATTACCCGGGGGAAAAAGTAAAAATTTCCCAAACGTCCAAAATTACGCTAGGAACATAACGGTGGGGCTCATACTCATCACTTGCGAAATCTTCGCGAGTTATATGTCAATTACTATAAACGATTAAATTAATCAACATTAATTAGAATTCGGAAATCCTAGCTATTACATCACACACCCCTAAAAAAAATGTTTCGTCCCGAAACTTGCAAAATCCCAAAGTCATCTCGGACCCATACGCCGACGTATAAATCTCACTCTCTCTATCGGAGGTATCACATCTCCGTTCAGAAGGTCATCACCTATAACAATCTATAACCTCAATGTCACCATGAAGGAATCATCAACTCCATAAAACAGGGTCATAACTCTACCCAAAGGCGTAGAGGAATCACGCCTCTTGCCATACCACATCACAAGGCAAAGAGGAAGCACATCTCTAGCCCAAACATATCACAGGCATAGAGGAAATACGTCTCTAGCAAACCATAAGCATATATATCGCATGGAGGAATCACATCTCCACTAAAGCTATGTCCATCAAGGTAGCATGGAGGAAAGAACCATCTCCAGCTGAATTCTAATCACACTCAAATTGCATGGAGGAAAGAACCATCTCCAACTATAAATATAAATCATACTCGGATAGCGTGGAGGAAATAATCATCTCCAGCTATGACATACACTACGCTAGCACAACAAGTTCTACAAAGATCATAAATCACATCACAGCTAGCATGGAATAAACACATCAAGGAATATAAGCACATAAGCACAACATTCATCAAGATAGCACTAAGATCTACTCGTGCTCCCACAGATGGAACTGTCTCGACATAATCTTTGGATAGTTTCTCAGGATACTATCCTCATTCTCTCATGTGGTCTCTTTAGGTCCTCACCTCGACCACTACGTCCTTTAAAATGAAAAGTCTTTCGAATGCAAGCGTCTCATATCTCATTCCAGGAATGTAACCAAATGCTCAACAAGGATGTGGTTCGGCTTAACCACTAGATCATCATAACTCACCAGGTGTCTCGAACCTAGTATATACTCCCTCAGTTGAGACATATGAAGACTGGGTAAACACCCTCTAACCTCAAAGGCAAAGCTAAACATCATGTTGCCTTCACAATTCTGGTCGAGATCCCAAGTAAACCGGCATATTGGAAACTCGGTTTCCCTTTATTGCCAACACATCTAATATTTCATAGCAGAGATACTCTCAGCCAGTCATGAACTCTCACTTGAACTTCAGAGGTCGATGCCTCTTGTCTACATATGATATTTGACGACTCTGTACAACTAACATTCTTTCTCTAATCAGCGTTACTTGAAGTATAAAATCCTGAATCGGATCGGGTGTTATTCTACTAATATTGCTAGGTCAATTCTAGCATAAAGGTATACAGCGTCTACATATGTATAATGCCTCATAAGGGATATCCCAAAAGATGCGCGTCAATCATTATCACATAATAAATCCATTAATGGAGGTAATCTAACCATCCATGTTTCCAGTTCAATACATAAACTCATAACATATCTCAAGGGTTTGGATGGTCCTCTCTGACTGACCATCTATTTGGGGTGAAGCACAGTCATAAAGTGTAAACTCATCCCTCAAAGAAGTCTGTATCTTCTGCCCAAAATCTCAAGGTAAAACGTCCATCTCGATCAGAGATGATCGTTCTCGGTACACCATGGAGTCTCACTATCTGTCTAGTGTACTCCTCAACCAATGCATTCGATGGCCACGTCTCTCTAATAGGAACGAAACGTGCCGGCTCCGTTAATCTGTCACCAACAATCCGGATACATCAAAATTCCCACTAGGCCTCAATCCCATAACAAAGTCCATAAAGATGTCCTACCACTTCCACTACTGCACTGGTAGTGGATGGAGCTCATCTCTAGGTCGGAAATGTTCTATCTTGACCTGCTGACAGGTCACACACTGTGTCACAAATCTGATTACATCACTTTCCATCTTCTTCATCAATATAATCGTCTTTCCTCGTGGTACCTCTTACTCGTACTTGAATATACTGAGTAAGGTATATAGTGAATGTATTGTAAAATTGTCTGTCTCACTCTGCATTAGCAAGTACACAAAAGCGGTCATGACTCTTCATCATTCTCTCTACTCTCATGGAGAACTGTGGTGCCTCATTACGAGACATCTTCTCTCCCATCTTCAACAAGGTCGGGCAGGTCCCCTGCTTCTGTTGGACCTCATCCAATAGACCAGGTAGAACCTTTAAGGCATAACTGGATATCCTCATCAAAGAACTGATTGTCCAACTCTAGCCAAGCTGGATCTCTCTAAAACTGAGGCTGAACTGTCAGCCTCACAATTTTCTTCTCTTGAGGCGTCTTTCTGTTCAAGTTGTTGGCGACAATGTTCAACTTCTCTAAATAGTATGGAATCTCTGGGTTAAAGTCTTAATCAACTCGAGTCCTTAACGTTGGTGGTTACTCAACTCCGCTGCTAACTCTAAATCAGGCGTCAGGTAGTTCTCCTCACACGTCTTCAACTGTAGACCCACATGTAACACCCCAAATCCGCGGGATATCGGGATGCTACGGGTTAGGACCTCACAATGGGTCCCGACCCTTAGCCTGACAACAATTTCACCGGATCTTGCAACAAGGCACAAATAAAGGCCAAAACCGAAATATATTTTTATGCAATGTTATGAAACCCGAAAATAGAAGAAAGGAAAGACTTCAACCGTCCTTACAACAACATCAACACAATATACAACAACAACAACACAAGAACTCCAAAACCCAACTCAACCTAAAATGTACGGAACCCCAGCTGCCCACTCCTCCAGATCACTCGGCCACATCCTATCCTGCACATCAACTACAACAATCGGTATAAAACCGTTAGCTCACATTCTAGGCATTATAAAGATAATATGACACAAACACACACAGGAGAACACAAGGCACACAACATGAACATTCATTCCATAATATCTTTTTAGGTCGTTCCATATCTAATTCATTTGTTTTAAGTGTGACACAAGAGTCTTATAACTCTTGCCTCTGTCACCATGTAACCAACAGGATTGTGGCGGCGCCCAACCCGTATACCCTAAGGGAGTGATGAAGAAGCCCGCCCGTATACCGTGTATGGCCTGGTCGCAGAGATCCCCCAGTCTCCCTCGGGAAACTGAGCGGTGATGTCACCGCCTGATAATAATAATAGTAGTAACGATGGGCCAATAAATAAGGTCAAGTAAATCCTAATCTATTTTCATGCTTAAAAGCGGTAAACACACACCACCATATATATCCAAATAAGGCATAAAAGCAGCTAAGTAAGTCCGAGGACTTACCTCGTCTCAAAGCTAGCTAAAAACCGATCTCACTTCCCGTAGGAATACAACCAAGGCCTGTTCAAGACAAGGCACGATAATCAACAACCACCCATGTAAGCTAGAAGTCCTTAGACTTCTAGTACTATATGATCTTATTAGGTCATACACTCTCATAATCTAGGATACACTCCTATCCCTCATAAACTCACGAGATCTCAACTATAACCACATGCTAGGATACCTCCATCATAACTCCACAATCTCACCCAACATATAAATACCACCTCAAATCTCACAAGATCAACCACGAGCTCACAACTTTAGAACAACTCAAGATCAATACACCACATGTCATTAAGCATCAATAATCTCCAACACTCACCTAAGGTTTCAAGCCACTACTTGGCATTAACTTTTAGATCCAACCTAGCATGGTACTATTACTAAATAATATTATATCGAGAAAGAAGTTACTCCCACGAGGTCGAAGGCGGAAGACGATCCACGGATGTCGAGAATGGATTTGTTGGTCTATATCGGGCGCTTCCGGACCTAAAACCCAAGCTAAGGAAATTTAGCTCATAGGCTACATTTGAACGGAAGATTTAGCGTATATATATCTAAGAAAAACTCTCTTTCAAAACCAAGGTTAAAACTCGTAAATAAACATTTTCCGGGGATTTATACAATTATATAAATATAGGTCAAAATCCGCAATTAAATCTCTGGGCCATAAATATGGAGCTCAAGAAACTTAGGCCAATTTCCGAAATTAACTTTGGGCCAAATTTTTAATTCATTCACAAGGGCAAATCTGCACATTTCCAAAACATAGGGCTAAAATTGCAAATATATATGTCAGCAGGGCATAATTTATTCATTTCAAAAATATGGGTAAAAACTGCAAATACAAAGCAGTGGATCTCATTTGTAATTATACCATAAGATGAGGGCCCCGATTTTAAATATCAACAAGGGTTTTCTTTAAACCTACAGATGCAACAAATAGCACAGAGGAGGAAGCACGCACGGCATAGGAGGGAGGTTACAAGGGCAGCGGCCAAGGCTCCGCAAGGCTCCAGGCGGCAAGGCGAGGGCTTCGTCCGGCAACGGCATCGTCTGGCGGTGACAGTGAGGAGATGTCCCGGTGTGTGGCGATAGAGGCAGAGACGCAGCGGAAGGCGTTGGCTGCGCAGGGGCTTCGGCGGCAAGGAGCAACGCAGGCACTGAGGTTTCTCCAGTGAAGGGCGAAGACGGCGGCGGTGGGGCTCCCCTTCGGTGACGCAAGCTTCATTCAGTGGGTGGTGTTTGCTGCAACAACGAAAGGGCAGGGGTGCTCCGGTCCCGGTCGACAGAGATTCGAGAAAGGGTTGCAAAAAGGGGGCGGTTGTCACTAGGGTTGAGAGGCCGAGGGAGTTGGTATAGCAAGGCGAGGGGTCGAGAGGATGAGGAGAGGAAGAATGCAGGGGAGCTGTTGGTTCTTCACTTGGGGAGAAGGGAAAGTAGAAGAGAGGAAAGATGGTTGCAGTGTTTAGGCGGCAGAAGCTGACGAGACTGGTCAGGGGAGAGAGACCCGCAATAGGGAGGAGGAAAAATAAAAGTAAATAAATAAAATTAAAGAAAAAGGAAAAAGGGGTGATAAAATAAACTCGATCAAAATCATTCAAAATGAGATTTCCGAATCGAAACTTCCCCACATTTTTCCACAAATAAAAATTACGGAATATTATATATATATATATAAACTCATAAAAATATACTTTGTAATACAAAACTCTTTCTCGTGAATTATGTACGAGATTATATATTACTTTAATTACGGGAAATAAAATATATAGATATATAGACTCGTGGGGTTTAACTTAGATAAGATCTGAGGAAAAAAAAATAACGCAACGCCAAAACTGGGGCGTTACACCACATATCCATAACTCCACTCCTCTGTATTAATACGCGTCTTAAACTTAGCTAGGATATATCACCGTATATTATGGAATCCCCATAACCTTCGGACTATAATAAAATCGAAGCAGAGGTCAAATGTCTCCTCCACTCTTCAACGTTCTGGCATATTGCTTTGACCACGCAATTCTGAGGGTCTTCCTCAGAAGACTCGTAAAGGGATACATATTCACAAAACCCTTCCACAAGCGTGGGTAGTAATCGGCTAAGCCGAGAAAACTACGCATTCCCTTAATGTTCATCAGTATCGTCCATGTTGCAACATACTCAATCCTCGTCACATCAACCAAGATCCCACTGGCGGAGACAACATGGTGTAAGAAGGCTACCACTAGCATCCCACTCGTACTTAGAGAGCGTAGTATACAACCCTATATCGAAATGTCATCAATGAAGACCACCACATACTGTTCAAAGAAGTCGACGAAAATACTATTCATCAACTCCATAAAGACTGCTAAGGCATTCGTCAACCCAAATGACATCACTGCATACTTGTAGTGTCTATAACGGGTATGAACAGCTATCCTATGCACATCCTGCTCTCTCACCCTCAATTGGTGGTAATCTGAGCGCAAGGAAATCCTGAAAAACATGATTGCTCCTCGAAGCTGATTCATCAGGTCGTCAATACGAGACATTGGATACACTAGGGCAAAGGAAGCTCGTCTTAGCCCACTCTTCAATCCTTCAGTTACAACATCTCAACAAGTACCATATGATATGGGCCTTCCCAATCAGTTTCGTATCATACTTCAACTTGATAACAATGTCCACACTCCGCTGAGGTGGCAACTAGACGCTTCAGTAACACGTCAATAAGCTCATAAACCACTAGAATATCCTCCAACGTGGAACTATCTTCTTCATATCATAACATCATAAAACATCACCTCCTTGTGTTATCAACTTCGCTGCTCATACGGCACTAATGACAAGACTCATCTCTTCAAAGGTCGTAACCTCGGAAGACCTCTGTCTAATCGGTCTCAGTAGAGATTGCAACAACCTTCAAACTGATATCTAACATGACATCATATTTATTCATCCAAATGATACACATAGTGACTTCCTCATGCACCTAAGGCATGACAAAGAAGTCTATAAACCATACACAAGTCCCTGAATGAATGGGACAATCACAATCTCGCGGGAACCTCAGACTCCTAACTGGTAATCATGTAAAGCAAAGTCTATATTCTACTGCTTCCACAGTCAACTATTAACAGATGCATCGAAAGACATGAAGTGCATGCACTTACAACAAACAAAACTCCACTGCGTAAACCTTTAACAAGAATGGTACCCGTACAGCTAACACTAGAAGCTCCACTGCATATCATCACTAAATCTCGGGTCTATGCTTCTCAGGTATCACTGAGGTCATCGTCATAGCCTCCACTTCCACTCTTTCTTCGCCGGAAAGAGGAAGGTTTTACTTAGAAGAAACATCACCTTGCTGACAGCAAAGGGTCAGATGGCCTAGTTCACCACAGGTGAAGCAAGCTATCGGTGCCAAGGGACACTCAAAGCGCAAATGATCTGGATAGCCACAGATGAGGCATAAACGTCCCATAACTGTAACTGGTACGGATGAATCCTCTACACTTCGCAGCTCCAAGGCTCTACCCTGAGCTCTTCTAGTGTCTATGGCACTCCCACCACGACCTCTATCTCTACTCGGTCTGGGAACGGATCCTTGAGTAGGCTGGCGATCTGGGATTCTATGTTGTCCTTGTATCTGCTGTTGAGGGGTCTTTTGACCACCTCCCGTCATATTGGCAGAAGAAGAACCCTGTCGTAATACAACTCTACCTTGCCTACAAAAGACAACTTTATGACCTTGTCTACCACAAGTGAAGCAAATCACCGGCGGTTTTAGACAGTGTGGTCTTATGTGTCCAGGCTTCCCACAATTATAACAAGTTCTCTTCTAACCAGAAGTCCGTTTAGAATGGGGACTACTCAAATGTCCACAAGCCGGATTGTGCTTACCACTTGGAAGGCCTACCTCATCTTTCGCTAGTTCGACTCGTTGTTTCTTCTTTGATCCAGAAGCTTCAGTTGGTCCCACAGATGTTGGTAGATCCGATGTAGGTCTAACCGCTATTACAACCTCATATACTTGGCGCATATATTCTTGAAACTCGGATCTGCTCATGGAGACATGATCATTCTCTTCAAACTCGTTCTCTACCATAGGCGAAACAATAGCAGAAACTGACTCCTCACTTGACGTTACCGGAGGAAGAGGGGGTGTACCCCTACCTCTTCCCACTACAGATACTGCTCTAGTCTGAGTCATCTGTAGGATATACGCACCTAAGCTTACAAGGCTATGTATATGCCATATGTATCGATATATATATAATACATCCACATCCCATAATATACATATATATATCTACGCTGCAGAGATCCATGGCAGAGGTGACGATTTCTCGTACATTCTAACCCAAAACCACACTTAAAACCAAAAACGTTTTAAAACGTCAGACCCCTTTCGGGTTCTGTTTATTTTACCTATCAGACCTTATTGCAGGTAGCAAGTGCCATTGCTGTCAACCTTGGCTCTAATACCAACTCTGTAACACCCCGAATCCGTGGGACTCGAAGTGTCACATTTGGCTAGGATTTAACAATGGATCCTGACCCTAGCCTGACAACAAGTTCACTGGACCTTACAACATGGCACTGACAGATATAAAAACAAATACATAAAACCGTATAAACTGTATAACCAAAGGTAAACAACAACATAGCCGAGTATGAAATGACATCCTCACACAGGAGGGAAAACAAGACATCATCCTCACGCAGGAGGGAAAACATAAACAACCCCAAAACCAACCACCTAATGTACGAGAGTCCTCGGCCTGTCACCCTGTCAGATCACCCAACGGCGCCTATCCTGCAAACATCTACAACACGGTATGAAACCGTTAGCTAACCACACATATATAAGGTAATGCATAAGCACAAGCACAATCATGAAAGATAAACACATTAGCATGCTATCACACATTTACCCATTTATTATCTTTATATAATAACCATTCACTCAAAAACCGTATATATATAAATAGATGAAAGTATCGGTACATCCCCGCCTCTGAGTGCAATGTCCAGCTGTACGAGTATCGGTCACACAATCCGTGTACCCTATGGGAGTGGATTGCATCCTTCTTGTAAACCAGTCTGGCCCGACATCAGAGAACCTCCCAGATTCCACGGCGGGATGAAAAGGAAAGGTTATCACAGCCACGTAGTGGGGCAATCAATAGAACATAGGTCGATAAAAACGAATACTCATGCTATTATAGCAAACATATAAAGCACACACCACTCATGCAAAAACCCAATATAGGGATGGTAGCTAAGTAAGTCCTACGGACTTACCTCAACCTCGTACTCAACTCAACCACTACAACCTCCAATCCTGAGAGAAGGCACTACATAAAGATATATCAAACTCTATTCATCAAAGGGGTCACACCTAGACCCAAAGGGATCCATGAGGAACATACTCAATCTATAAGCCTCACCACCAACTAAACCTCAATATCTCAACATAACTCACAATTCCTCAAATCTCAAGGTAGTATCTAATCAACATTCCTCAATTTCAATTCTAATCCTAATTTAATTAATTAACCTTTAATTAATTAATTAGATTTTGCCAGAATAACGTTTTGCCCGCAGGCAATTTCTAACCCCCTGTCATCAGATTTCATCAAACAAACAACCCATAAATACCAGAAAAATATAACGACCATAATGGAATTTCTAATTATCCATTTTGACAAGCCTAAAGTCAATTTATGCCAAATCGCAGTACAGAAAACGAATAAATTCATAACTTATTCGTTACTAACCCGATTGATGATCTGAAAGAAGATTCGGAATCACAGCGACGTAGGCTACGCATGGACAACATCAAATTCACCGGAATTGAGCGACGAAACCTGCCTAGTGACATATATACTCGACCAACCCTTCATCTGCTCGGAAATGCTGAAACTCAGTACCAATATGAAGAGAATGAAGAGAGGAATCCAGAAACTCAAACGGAATTGAAATCGGATTAGAAACGGAGAGTAGATCTGAGTTTGAAGGTTGAGAGAAATTAGAGCTTTTACGAGCAAACGTGAAAAGAAATGAATTAATAAAGGATTTTCCGCTATTTATAGTGAAGACGATAATTATCCTTTAGCAAAGTCGATAATTATCCTTTAACCGATCCAAAGGCGGGTCGAACCTCCTTCTCCAAACTTCTCGAGATTGGAATATTAAATCTGGAATATTGTAGGGATTATTATTCCACAACTGCCTCGGAAAATGTGTATTCCTAAGCCGTCTTTCTTAGCCGTTAAGAAATGAAATAGCGACTCTTTTGGCCGTTTTGCCTCTCCATGTTATTTCATATCTAGGACATATCCGATGTCCTGATCATTTCTCTCAACTACATTTTTATTAACTCCAAATAACACCGGAGGATAAAAATAATTATCCGGGGGAAAAAGTAAAAATTTCCCCAAACGTCCAAAATTACGCTAGAAACATAACGGTGGGGCTCATACTCATCACTTGCGAAATCTTCGCGAGTTATATGTCAATTACTATAAGCGATTAAGTTAATCACCATTAATTAGAATTCGGAAATCTACCTATTACACTCCGTCTCTGTATAGCTCTTGCACCTGCTGGACATACGCTCGATACTCTGATGCTCCAATCGACACACGACCAGAATCAGCAGGCCCCGCTCTCCGTACTTCGGACCTAGCAACAGTCCCATCCCTAAGCTCGGGAACAATGCTCTCAGCTACCTCCTCAGCAAGAACGTCCGCAACTGGCGGATCTACAACGGGAGCACGTCCCCGACCTCGGCCCCTTTGAGGCTTGCCCACATGTCCCGGTCTCGAAGCTCCAGGAGGAAGGGGAGGTCGGCCCCCTCCTCGTCCAACGTAAGTTGTCGCTCTCGTACGTGCCATCTGATAGAGATGTGATTGATGTAAGACTACTTTAATGGCTAGTAACGATATAACTATCTTAATACTCTAGGTCACTTCTAAAGGTCACAATGTAACTACTAAACACACTTTATAACAAAAGTCCACTAAACTATGCCATCGAGTTCAGCGTTGGTAGTGGCGGCCCGTGCATTCTATCCCAACCCATTTATACTCATGGTTTTGAAAACCAAAATTCATTTAAAAAGTTTGGAACCCTTGTGGTTTCCGCTTATTTGTTTATTCGGCCATTGAAGATAGCTAGTGCCGTTGTTTCCAACCTAGGGCTTTGATACCATAATGTAACACCCCGATTCCTATAGGACTCGGAATGCTACGAGTTGGGACCTCACAATGGGTCCCGGCCCTTAGCCTAGCAACAACTTCATCGGACCTTACAACACGGCACAAATAAAAAGGCAAAACACATAGTTTTAAAACATGAGCAGAAGTAAAAAGTACAAATAAGAAAAACAATCCAGCCGAGTCTCAAAACCAAAGTAACATCATAAGTCTCAACTCTCATGAAATAAGATAAACTTTCCCGTCCTATAATGCATGGAACCCCGGCTGCCCACTACCGCCGGATCACTCGATCGCCTCTCTAACCTGCAAGGCATCTACAAGCTAATACCGTTAACTGACAATCTATGCGTAAGTATAAAGGTAAAAGCACAAACACACAAAATACACAATCAACATGCAACACTCAATCCTTTTGTTATCTATAATTAGGTGGTATGTCATTACTAATGATACTTATTTTGTGACACAAGGGATTCCCAAACCTCGCCCTTGATCCCGTTTACCAAGAAGGAATGGTGCTAATGCATCTGACCGTCTACCTGCCTGGGCTGGTACAGGGAACGTCCTAGACTCTCGCAAGAGCTAGGCAAATGATGTCACGACCCGTTATCATACACTTGGGTCAATTACGTAATATAATAAAGTCGGCCTTATCCGGTTTCGTTATTATCCTAACTAGCAAACACCACTCATACACAATACACTCATATAAGAAGCCAGCTAAGTAAGTCCGTAGACTTAACAGTCTCCGAAGCGCACACGAACACCTCACTCATAAGTTCCCTCGGGAAAACGTACAACGCTTGTTCAAGACAAGGCACACAATCAAACCACAATCTAGTCCACTAGAAGTCTTTAGACTTCTAGGCTCAACTCCTCAACCACCTAGTCTAAGAAGACTACACTCTCAGTCCATGACCTATTCAACTCTCATCACGACGATATACACAAAGATTACTTCCACAACGCTCGAAACGAACCCTCAACAACATACCATCACAAGATTCACGTAACTCACACTAGACCTCGAACGTCCAAACACTCTAAAGCATTGCACTTCAACTATCCTAAGCCAGCCAAACATGCTTCTAAGGTATAACGAATCTAAGGAATGAAAGAAGGAAAGGAAAAAACAAGATTCGGGACTGAATGGAGCAAAACCGCCCCCGCTCCTGCCTGAGCTGCCCCTTCGCCTATCTGGGTCCGCCCTTGCGCCGATCTAGGTCCGCCCCTCTGTCCATGCATCCCAAAAAGTAAAAAAGTAAAATAAGCAAAGCTTATTGGTTGAAGATGTTAATGTTCAAAGCAAGTGAAGTAAAGATCCTTTTCCCGGATTGTAGCACCACATTCCTTATATACATCCCACCCTCACACGTTTCTTGACCTTCTCTTGAAAAGTCCTTGAAACCTCGAGCTTGTTGATTGACTTGGTGGTTTAAACTGGATTATACATGATTAATTTTGATAATAATGATTTATTATGCATTCTATGATTTATGCAAAGATGAACAACTTTTTTATATTTATAAAATGTTTTGATCATATTTTGATTTTAATTACCATGAATCATTCTCTTAGAGTGATCTATGAGTGGAGCACACCACCAAAAATGTTTTGAAATACTTTTCATTGATCTTTCTGACTTATAATCCATTCTATCTTGTACTTAAGATTTTGAACTTGCTTGGGGACAAGCAAGGGACAAGTATGGGGTATTTTGATAGCATGTATTATAGTCTATATTTTGGCACTTGTTTAGACGTTTTATCTTCAATAATCTGCATGTTTGAATGTATATTATGTAATTATATTGTCATTTCATCTACCTTTACGGGAATTGAGGTCTACACCAAGTTTCGTTGTTATCGTAGGTAAAATGGCACGTTTTGCATCAAAATGGAGCTAAGGAGCAAAGGAGCCATTGGAACTACATTCAGGAGCTTAAAGAGGAGCTCAGGAAGCAAGGAATTCACAAAGATGATTTACTTTGGACCAGATTTGAGACATTTCACCTTCAGCTGAGAGTCACCTCGGTTGACCATAGAGTCACCTCGACCGAGGTGATCTAGAGGAGCCCCCCGACCAAGGCGAACACCCTGGACGCGGCGAGATATATTTTATTTGGCTGATATCTTTTATTTTTGGAAAGAGAGATCTTATATTTTTGGGCTGGATTTCTGGAAGGAAGATCATATATTTGGAGATATATTTTAGAGATATGGATATATTTTATTCGAAAATTATCTTTTTAAGATATTATTATCTTTGGAAGATAATTCTCCTATATAAAGGGCTGGATTTTCCACAAATTCAGCAACCCGCTACCATCGCAACACTTAGAGATTGAAGAAACTACAGTTAGGAAGGATTTTTGGAAGGTTGAAGGAAGATTGAAGGAAGGAAGTTCATAGCTTGTTATAGCTTTTGTGAAGGGATTTGTAAGATTTTCTTAGATTCCCTTTTTGTTTGATTGTCTTGTTGGATTTGTGATTGAAGGAACGTTGATTTGTTTATTTGATTCAGTTATTGAAGCCTTGTTCTTAAGGTTTTTGTGTTCAAATATTCTTTCTCTCCCTATATATTTGATTATTGCTTTCATGATGATGAGTGGCTAAGTTCTTTGTGCGATTCTAGGGTGGTTGGCTGAAGGTTGTGGGATAGACAATGATAGAATAATCTTAAATCCCAGTAGGACCCTGAAAGCTCGACTCTTTGTCCTTAACCCTAGAGTACCTCGTTCAGTCGACGAACATCTCGGCCGGAGTGGAACTTGACTGACCGAGGTGACCTTATCTGATCCGAAACTGAGAGTTAAGTGTTAGAGTTTGCCAAATCCTATTCTTATTACACCTTTCCTGGTTCAATGCAAGCTTAGGATGAGACTTACCTGGTTATTCCTTTGTTTGTTTACCCATGATCATAAGTGTAGGTAATAAAGGTTTATCCTTTATTGGGGTTTGAGTGTGCCTTCATCCCATCTTTGTAAGTTAGCCAGAGACTTACCCGGTAATGGTTGATTCTATTCCCTTAGTTGGTGTGTTGGTTTGAGATTATAGTTCCTTTCCTTAGTACCTTGAGACTTACCTGATGGTAGGTTCTTTGGCTTCGGATTGTGAGTAGTCAGACTTATGTTACGCTAAGATCGTGTGATGCGCAATTGAGTTTTAAATTTATACTCGTTATATTTCTCCTAACTCCTAGCGAACCCGCAGTGTACGGGACGTTCGTAGTAGGGATAGTATTCCGAGGTCGAACACAAAGACTAAGGTGAAATTGACTCGATTTGTGATTGAGTTTAGTAAAGACCTAGGTTGAAAGAGAAGAAAGAAATAAAGAAATGAAAATCTCAAATGTTTTTGGTTGGTTTTTGGTGATCAAGCAAAGATCACAATACATGCAAGTAATCGATCAACTAAACTATAAATCAACACAAATGAACAACTAAACAAGATATAGATCAAAGAGAGAAAAGACGGGTTCTAGGGATTGGAAGTTCCGGTTATGGCATAGGACTCAAGCTATCTATTCATTCTTGGATTAACTATGTTGGGGTTAAGTGTTTCTAGATTGGGATTAATTACCAGGTAGGTCTCATGATCCACTGGTCCATTCCTTAAGTCTCATTACCGGGTAAGTCTCTAAGAACCTAAGGGATGGAATTCTACTCGAACCGGATTTCTAACTTAAGATCCAACCTATCCTCACCGGGTAAGTCTCGGAAGGGCTAGTTTTAAGCTACTATCCAGCACACTAAATCCAATGGCGGCTTATTAGGCTCACCACTACCTAAGGTTTGTTATCTTCGGAATGTAAGAGTAAGGATTACCGGGTAAGTCTCTCCTAACACTTAGTTGCTAACACTAGGTCACCCTAGGATAGATTTAACTCAACAAACACTTAGGATTTCAACATTCTAACAGTCTAAGATTAGATCCATCGAACCAGGAAAATCACGGTTTGTTCTACCTAAACCACGGCCGTGGTTTGACAAGAACTGGCCGTGATTCCTAACAGAGGATACGTTCATACAAACAAGTCATCCAAAGATAAATCTAAGTCCATCCTATATAGCCCTAGCCATAACCATCCTTTCCTTACCCTAGAACCACATCAATTTAGCCTACAACGTTCATAATGGAAAACGAAATAAACAAACATAGAATCATAACACTCATTGCAAGATAATTAAGGAAAAGAGATGCACAAGTGAACTTTAAAACAAACCAAGCTGAAAATAGAATTAGAACAACTTACAACCCTTCCAAAGAAGGTTCAAAGGTTCACAAAACTCTAGAAATAGAATCCGGAAATCTTCTCTACAAAAACTAGCAAGAATGACAATGGTGTGTGTTCTTCTTCTCCTCTTCAATGGAACTCTTCTTCTTCTCTTTGACACTTTCCTTCCTAGAAAAACTTCTTGTTGAGAGAATATATTTGTTATAGAGAAATGGATAATGGATGAGCTGCTCCAACCTACGCCCAGCTGCCCCTCACAACCCATGAAGGACCACTTTTATAACAAACTTGCATGAGCTGGCCATGAGAGTCGTGGCACAGCTGTCACAAGAATCTGGCAAAAACCACGGTTGATTCCACGGCCGTGATCTGTCAGAGAACCGTGATTCTGTGCAGAAACTTTGCCTTGGATTATTAAGCTGTGATTTGGTGCATGGCTAGTGTTGGCAAGGTTCCATGAGTCCTCCTTAGCCTATAGCTTGTGTCCTAATGAGTCCGAGGGTGTGTCGTCTAGATAAACGATCCTCAAACGCATCGTTTTAGCTCCTAAATTTCCCGAATTACCTACAAAACACGCACAAGTCCGTGTAGACATCTATCTCGACAAAATATATGAATTGAGTGCAAAATGTCTCGAACCAATGCTAAACCATGCATGAATGAGTGGAAATTCTACCTAAATGATCACCTAAAACTAAGTCATATATCGTGTTATCAAAATACCCCATACTTAAGGTTTGCTCGTCCCCGAGCAAATTCCCAATTATAGATTAAGAGATGACATGATTTATGTATGCACAAAAATGGCAAAAAATCTTTTTGGGTTTGTGCTTCTACTATTGGATCACCTTCAAAGTCATGTTTCATGGGTAAGGACAAGCAATCATGCATCAAACAAATGAAAGCATGGAAAGACAATTGTACTTAACTCAAAAGTATGCATGAAATGTAAAGATGAAGAAGTCAAGAAGATTAAGAGTACATCCAATCTAAACTACTAAGTCTTACAAACATGCAAATAGGTCATAAGGTCTTGTGAGATAAAAGGGGCAAGAAATGTAGTGATTGGGTGGGGATTTCTAGGTTATGTGATGCTAATCCGGGAACGGAACTAACTTCACATCCTTGTCCTCGATCAACTTCCCCCAAGTGTATATTTTCCTCTTTCTTTTCTTTCTTTTCTTTTTCTTTGACTTATTTTTGAGACAATGGCATTGGTGTACAAGAGCCGAAACCTTGGTGATTAGCCGTCCTCGGGTTTTTTCTTAGTTTTTGAGGTGCATACACACCGGGCACACATACCAAAGCTCGTTAGGACTATTGGTTCATTTGACTTTGGCAAGGCACCAACACCCGATTATGTGAAGTGTACCGAGTTACTTGTCATTTAAACCAATGTCCCCAAACTTATATTTTGGCTACACTTTCACAACAAATTCAGCATTTTATGCATGATATTCTTTTCATCAACAACTTCACCCCACACTTGCTTTTTGCACACATCAACACACTAGCATGCTCCTATTCCCGGATGGGTTAAAAGAGGTCAAATTTATCTCAATTGAGGTGCTCAAGCAATCATGATTAAGATGAGAAGTAGAGAAAGATTGAATTGCCTCATTCATTCCTAGATGGTATGCAAGAACTATCATGTAATTTCGATTTTCACTACTCAATCCTTTCTAGGCAAACATCATGGTCACAAATCATTCATAGAATTTCAAGAGAAGTAGTTCAAGTCCACATATGCTTTCATTAATCCTAACACATGAGGCCATCCGTAGCCAACTCTCAAGACAAGATTTCATCATTAGGATCATATCCAAGCCTAGAAAGCACAAAAATTTTTAAAATTTTCTGATTTTTATGGGATTTTTGTTTTAAGTATGTACAATGCAAGACATGTGCAAATATTAAACTATCCTAGATGCTCATCATGCAAAGGGTCATGCGAACCCCACCCCATACTTAGAAACACATTGTCCCCAATGTGGTATTCAAGCAAAGAGAGTGAAAGAAGGTTCTCACAATGTAAAAGTGGTTTGCTATGGTAATCGGGATTTATCAAATGAATTGATGTTGGATGATCCTATCAACCATGGTAGAGAGCTCTAAGCATCCATCAAAGCTTCGGAACCCGCGCTAGGCACCGCTAGCCGTCCAAGTCCCGCGTCCGCTCCACCCATAATTGGTGAGGGGTTCATCATCATCATTCATATGCCAAGAAAGGCTTCCAATGCTTACTCTAGCACACATACAAAGTAGACAAAACACACACAAAGATAGAAAAATCTAAAAACGAAAACAAAACGAAAAAGAGAATGTTACCAATGGGTTGCCTCCCACCAAGCGCTTCTTTAAGGTCATTAGCTTGACCAAACTCGGGGGAGTCTATTCAAGGTGAAGTGGGGCAATCATGTCCACCGGAGCTCCCGGAATATACTTCTTCAAGCGGTGCCCATTCACTTTGAAATTCCCACAATGCTCCCTTCCTATTTCAATAGCTCCATGGGAAAAGATCTTCTTCACCACATATGGCCCGGTCCATCTTGATTTGAGCTTCCCGGGAAAGAGCCTTAGCCTTGAGTTGAAGAGAAGGACAAGATCTCCTTCATTCAACTCCTTGGGGATGATCTTGTTGTCATGCCATCTTTTGGTTCTTTCCTTGTAAATCCGGGCATTCTCATAAGCATCCAACCGGATCTCCTCAAGGGCGTTTAGATCAAGCAACCTCTTTTCTCCCGCTTCCTTGAGGTCAAAATTTAGCCACTTAATGGCCCAATAAGCTCTATGCTCCATTTCCACCGGAAGATGGCAAGACTTGCCATAGACTAACTTGTAAGGAGTGGTGCCGATCGGTGTCTTGAAGGCGGTTCTATATGCCCGCAATGCGTTATTGAGCTTCATAGCCCAATACTTTCTAGTTCTAGACACGGTCTTCTCAAGGATGGCATTTATCTCCCGGTTGGAGATCTCCACTTGGCCACTAGTTTGGGGATGGTAAGGTGTTGCCACCTTATGAGTCACCCCATACTTAGCCAAAAGCGCTCCAAAGTTCCTATTTGTGAAGTGCTTTCCTCCATCACTAATGATCACCCTTGGTGTTCCAAACCTAGGGAAGATCACCCGGTTGAAGAACCGCACAACCACCTTGGCATCATTTGTAGGAGAGGCGATTGCCTCCACCCATCTTGACACATAATCCACCGCCAATAGGATGAAGAGATTGCCACATGAGGAAGGGAATGGTCCCATGAAGTCCACACCCCACACATCAAAAATCTCCACTTCTTGGATGTTGTTCAAGGGCATTTCATTCCTTCTTGAGATGTTGCCCGTTCTTTGGCAAGCATCACATGCCGCTACAAAGAGAGAAAAGACGGGTTCTAGGGATTGGAAGTTCCGGTTATGGCATAGGACTCAAGCTATCTATTCATTCTTGGATTAACTATGTTGGGGTTAAGTGTTTCTAGATTGGGATTAATTACCAGGTAGGTCTCATGATCCACTGGTCCATTCCTTAAGTCTCATTACCGGGTAAGTCTCTAAGAACCTAAGGGATGGAATTCTACTCGAACCGGATTTCTAACTTAAGATCCAACCTATCCTCACCGGGTAAGTCTCGGAAGGGCTAGTTTTAAGCTACTATCCAGCACACTAAATCCAATGGCGGCTTATTAGGCTCACCACTACCTAAGGTTTGTTATCTTCGGAATGTAAGAGTAAGGATTACCGGGTAAGTCTCTCCTAACACTTAGTTGCTAACACTAGGTCACCCTAGGATAGATTTAACTCAACAAACACTTAGGATTTCAACATTCTAACAGTCTAAGATTAGATCCATCGAACCAGGAAAATCACGGTTTGTTCTACCTAAACCACGGCCGTGGTTTGACAAGAACTGGCCGTGATTCCTAACAGAGGATACGTTCATACAAACAAGTCATCCAAAGATAAATCTAAGTCCATCCTATATAGCCCTAGCCATAACCATCCTTTCCTTACCCTAGAACCACATCAATTTAGCCTACAACGTTCATAATGGAAAACGAAATAAACAAACATAGAATCATAACACTCATTGCAAGATAATTAAGGAAAAGAGATGCACAAGTGAACTTTAAAACAAACCAAGCTAAAAATAGAATTAGAACAACTTACAACCCTTCCAAAGAAGGTTCAAAGGTTCACAAAACTCTAGAAATAGAATCCGGAAATCTTCTCTACAAAAACTAGCAAGAATGACAATGGTGTGTGTTCTTCTTCTCCTCTTCAATGGAACTCTTCTTCTTCTCTTTGACACTTTCCTTCCTAGAAAAACTTCTTGTTGAGAGAATATATTTGTTAGAGAGAAATGGATAATGGATGAGCTGCTCCAAACTACTCCCAACTGCCCCTCACAACCCATGAAGGACCACTTTTATAACAAACTTGCATGAGCTGGCCATGAGAGTCGTGGCACAGCTGTCACAAGAATCTGGCAAAAACCACGGTTGATTCCACGGCCGTGATCTGTCAGAGAACCGTGATTCTGTGTAGAAACTTTGCCTTGGATCATTAAGTTGTGATTTGGTGCATGGCTAGTGTTGGCAAGGTTCCATGAGTCCTCCTTAGCCTATAGCTTGTGTCCTAATGAGTCCGAGGGTGTGTCGTCTAGATAAACGATCCTCAAACGCATCGTTTTAGCTCCTAAATTTCCCGAATTACCTACAAAACACGCACAAGTCCGTGTAGACATCTATCTCGACAAAATATATGAATTGAGTGCAAAATGTCTCGAACAAATGCTAAACCATGCATGAATGAGTGGAAATTCTACCTAAATGATCACCTAAAACTAAGTCATAAATCGTGTTATCTACTTACCCGGTGATCTATTCCACTTTAGTAACACCTTCCCTTTGCAAAACCTCAGCTTTGTCCGCTTTATCTTGAGATCTTGAGTTGGAACCACAACTGGATGCTTTAATCCCTAGAATTTGCATATTTCCTTTAATTCACTTTATTATCATCTTTGATTGCTTTAATCGCTTTTATGGTTAGTTGCAATATTGACAACCTATACTTGCTTTGTTTCATCCAAGTCCCTGAGATCGACACCCCGGAATTCTTGCTTTTACTATAATTGATCCGTACACTGCGGGTTCGCATCCTTGTTTTAAGCATACTTCTTGGGTTATAAATTTAAAGCTTGCACACACCATTTGGAGCGAACAAGTTTTTGGCGCCGTTGCCGGGGACTTGGTCTAGACCAATCCGGTTGCGGTTGTCTTTCGGGGCTATTGTCCCCTTTGCTACTAACCACTCTACTTGAGTGACTTTCACAGGTTCTTCTTTCTAGCTTTATACGAAGAACCCGTGCTTGGAAGGAAATCGTACCTTACGATCCCGAACCAGAAAAGACATACAAGAGACGCTTGAAAGATGCAAAAATGGCCAATCGAGACGATCGCAATCTTGAGGCCGAATTGAAAGAGGCGATGGAACAGCTGTGCCTTAATAGGGAAGAACTGCAGCGCGAGAGAGAGCAAAATCGCACCAGAGCTGCAGAGATTTTAGCAGGTATGGCTGAGTTACGAGCTCAGATCTTGCCTCGACTAGACCCTTGACCGAGGCAGGACCCCGCTCCAGTTGCCGCGGCCGAGATACTTCCACCTCAGATGCTAGTCCGAGATGTTCTTTTCGCAGGTATTCCACAGACCCTAGGGCAGAGGATGGACCCAAACCACCAAGTGAGGTGTCCAGGAGTCAACCTAGGAGATCCAGCGGAGCATGATTATGAACTTTGACCGCAAGTTCTTTCCATGATCCGCCAATGCTAGTTTGGAGGTCTAGAAAGGGAGTCTCCGCATCAACATTTACAAAACTATGAGATTTTGATGGAGACCTTGAAACCTTCAAGAGTGGAAAATAATAATTACATGTTAAGGCCTTTTTACTTTTCTTTGAAAGACAAGGCGCTTACTTGGTACCAGTCTCTTCCTCCCGGAAAGATCAACACTTGGGAGGAGATGACGACGGAGTTCTTGACAAAATTCTTTCCCCCTTCCAAAACTGCTGAAATGAGAGGGAAGATCAATGCATTCATCATGAAGGACAAGGAGAGTTTGTCCAAGTCAAGGGAAAGATTTAAAGATGTTCTTTTGGATTGCCCACATCATGGGATTCCAAAGATAGAGTTGTTGGAGATTTACTTCAATGGATTGGATGGAGCTACCCAATTCATCCTTCAATTACTATCTGCCGGCACATTCATGGACATGCCGATTGATGAAGCTTGGGAATTCATTGAAAAACAAGCTTTGCACATGGAAAAGTACTCACACAAAGGAGTTGAGAATGGAGTTAAGATAGTTAATTTCCAAGAAGCTCCATCAAATGATAATCAACTCACCTCCCTTTAAAACGAAGGTAAAGCAATTGAAGGATCTTTTGGTTGCTCACACTAAGAAGGAAGAGGAAGAATATCAAGGGTCTAGAAACAATAATTGTTACCGGAACAACAACAACAACAATGGTTCCCAAAACAACAACTACAACAACAATAGAGGATCCAACATCAACAATTGGAGGCCCAACAATCAAAATCAAAATCCGGGTAACCCTTACTCTAACTCCAATTCCAATAATTCTTCTAATCCTTTCCTCTCCTCTTCTTCTTCTTCTTCTTCTACTACTCCATTGAAGAGCCAAGAGCTTGGATCAAGCTCGTCCCAACCAGAGAAGAAAGATGCAGTGCTGGAGGCTATCTTGATCAAGCTCAATGCTATGGAGACGTCCATGACTTCATTTTCGAAGGCACAAAAAACCTTAGAACAACAGTTCTTTAATAAGGCGAATGAAGCGCCAAGAGACCCATGGAAGCTCCCATCAAGGACAAAGAGCAACCCCAAGGGACAGATCATGGCAATAACGACGAGAAGTGGACTGAAAACTACAGATCCAGTATCTTGGTCGATGCCAATGAAGAACACCTCGGTCCAGGTACAGACGAAGAACACTTCGGCCGAGGTACCAACCGAGGTGGAGCCTCAGAAAGCGGAGGAGAAATCTGAAGTTTATGTCCCTCCTCCTGCTTATAAACCACCACTTCCATTCCCCCAGTCAAGGGGCAAAGCACATCTAGACAAGCACTTTGGTAAGTTTCTTGACTTGATGAATAAACTACATATTAACATCCCTTTCCATGATGCTATTCTAGGGATGCCCGCCTATGGGAAATTCTTAAAAGAGATTCTATCAAGGAAGAGGAAGCTGGAAGAATTTGGTGAAGTAAGGATGACATCTAAATCCTCGAATCTCATTCAAAGCATGAAGGAAAAGATGCCATCCAAGTTGAGAGATCCCGACTCATTTTGCATTCCCATTCAAGTTGGGGATGTCACTTGTGAGGCATTGTGTGATCTAGGGGCCAGCGTGAGCATCATCCCTCTGGAGCTATGTGTGAAGATCGGACTTGGAGAGTCCAAGCCAGTGAAGATAACGTTATACATGGCGGATCACTCCATTACCCATCCCGTGGGCATTTTGGAAGACGTTCCGGTTAAGTTAGGTAACTTCTATTTACCTATAGACTTTGTTGTTCTTGATATTCCCGTAGATTATCCCGTTCCTATCATTCTCGGGAGACCATTTCTAGCAACTTCGGGTTGCAATGTATATTGTAAGAACGCCAAGTTACAATTCAACATTGGCGGTGATCAAGTAGAGTTTGCATTGCTTGCTGCAATGAAAGGAGAGCAGTTGGAGGATGATATCTTCAACATCTATGATGAAGAAGAATCAAGAGAATTGGTGAGCTCTATCCTTATTAATGATCCACTTGAGAGAGTTATTAGTTTTAGCTTAATGGAGGAAGGTATAGATGCTTCTTGTGATGCAGATATACGGAGCTTAAAGGCACTAGAAGAAGATCCAGGAGCTAAGATTGAAAAACTAATCCAGGAGAAGAGAATCTCCAGTTTTGGTCCCTGTTGCAGTACCTCGACCGAGGCACTTTCTGGACTAAGCGAGGTGTTCTTGACTGAAGAACATCTCGGTCACCCTCTCTGATCCTCGACCGAGGTCGAAAGTGAGATGATGTCAACTGAGACTTCTGAAAGTCCAGTTATTCGATCTAAGTCTACTACAGTGGAGGAAGGAAGCAAGGATCCCCCTCAGAAAGCACCCCCAGCTGTGGAGCTTAAACCGCTTCCAAGTCACTTGAGGTATGTTTTCCTTGGACCAGATTCTACTTATCCCGTCATCGTTAGTGCTTCCCTCTCCGAATCTGAATTATCTAAACTGATGCATGTCCTGAGAAAGCATCGAAAGGCTTTGGGTAATACTATTGATGATCTTATTGGCATTAAGCCTTCTTTCTACATGCATAGAGTTCTAATGGAGGATGATCATAAGACTTCACGGGAACCTTAAAGACGGTTAAATCCGATCATGAAAGAGGTTGTGAAGAAAGAATTTCTTAAGTTGTTGGATGCAGGTATCATATTTCCTATCTCGGACAGCAAGTGGGTGAGCCCAGTGCATGTAGTTCCGAAGAAAGGAGGGATGACCGTTGTGACAAATAAGAACAACGAGTAAATCCCAACTAGGACCGTCACGGGCTGGAGGGTATGCATCGATTATAGGAAGTTGAATGTGGCCACTCGGAAGGACCATTTTCCACTTCCCTTCATCGATCAGATGCTCAAACGGTTAGCCCAACATTCACATTTTTTTATATTTAGATGGTTATAATGGCTTCTTTTAGATTCCTATCCATCCGGATGATCAAGAGAAGACCACTTTCACTTGTCCATGGGGGACATTCACTTATAGGAGGATGCAATTTGGATTGTGTAATGCACCCACTACCTTCCAACGATGCATGATGGCTATCTTTTCCGAGTACATAGAGGAGATCATGGAGGTATTTATGGATGATTTTTCAGTATATGGTTGCTCTTTTAATGATTGCCTATCTAACCTTTCTCTAGTGCTACAAAGATGTGAAGACACTAATCTCGTCTTGAATTGGGAGAAGTGTCACTTCATGGTTAATGAAGGCATCGTGCTAGGACATCTCGTTTCTAACCGTGGTATTGAGGTCGATGGAGCTAAGATCGAGACTATTGAGAAACTTCCTCCCGCTTGTTTTGTTAAGGGTGTGCGGAGTTTTCTCGGGCATGCAGGTTTCTATAGGAGGTTCATCAAGAATTTCTCGAAGATTTCTAAACCACTAACTAAACTCTTGAATAAGGATGTTGTTTTGAGTTTTCGCAGGAATATGTTGATGCATTTTATAGGATTAAGGAAGCGTTGATCTCCGCTCCCATTATCCAACCTCCAGATTGGACCTTGCCCTTTGAGATCATGTGTGACGCGAGGGATGTGGTGATGCCTTGGGAGCAGACTGCCCCTCAGGGTATTAGGTGGTCATCCTAGTTCTCCGTCTACGACCCTCAGTACTAGTCCACTGCATGGATGCCTTACATTGAGGATGCTAGAGATGCAGCAGCCCAGGCACAGGCAGAGGATGAGAAGGATGTTGGCGGTGCTGCCATGGAGACAAGGACGGATACAGCCGGTCCCAGCGTACCAGTCGTCGATCTGGACGACGAGGAGACTGAGGAGGAGACAGCTGCACCACCACCACATCCTGCTAGGCGCAAAGTCCGCAGATTTAGAGATTCAGCAGCACATCAGAGGATTGATGACCTCACCGATCAGATGATCGACTCCTACGCCGCTCTTACAGTTGATGTCAGTGAGCGCCTTGATGACCAGCGCCGAGAGATGGAGAGTCGGACACATCAGATGCTGGAGAGCCAGCACTACCAGCGCCGGATGATGGAGATCCAGTTCCAGCACATGATGGGCTATCCTTTTGACCCATCCCGTCATCCATACGTACCATACCCACCACCACCACCAGCAGATCAGGACTAGAGCTTGCAGGGATTTCTTTTATTTATTTATTATGCAGCTCGGCTTATGTCCGGTGAGTATTTTTCTTTCTAAACTTATTTTGACCCATTGGGACAATGTGTCCCAAGTATGGGGTATTTCGATGTATTTATATGACTTATGTGTATGCTTGTATGACTCGACTTGATATATATGATCTTACGTTCTGTGTGCTTATTTGAGACTACATGCATGCATACAGGTTAATTGATTGAAAAAAGTCAAAAACTAGTTAAGAAAATTTTTTTTATGACCTCGACCGAAATGATTCTGACCAATCGAGGTGCAGTACCTCGGTTGACTTAGAACATCTCGACCGAGGTGGTTTAACTGGAACAGTTTTCGAAATGATTTTTGTGCTTCTTATCTGGATATGACCTCAGTGAAGATTTTGTTTGCAGACTGGCTTTGAAATCTTTATATGTTTGAAAGGTTTCATGATATGTTTAAATTGCTAAATGCTTTGTTTGAAATTTGTGGCATGTTTAATACTTTATTTTTATCAAAATTATGTTGAATTTGAAGGTTGACACCACATGATGAGTTCTCTCACTTTCTTCATGGGATGATTAAGGCAATTCATTCTCCTCTCTTCTTCTTCTTGATCATGCTTAGCCCCTCATATACATATTTGCCTCCCTTTACATATCTGGGAATTTGGAAGCAAGCAAGTGAAAAGCAAGTGAAAGAAAAGTTGAAATTTTGGCTGGAAGTTAGAAAGAAACAAATAGGTTTGGGGAAGTCAATCATGATGATGAGTAACTCGGCACCATTCACATAGCCGGGTGTTTGTGTCTTGCCAAAGTCGGATTGAGCGATATTCCTAACTGGTCATGGTATGTGCATCAAGGGTTTGAGGCATCTCGAGAAATTAATGATTGCTAATCTTCCAGGCTTCGGTTATTGTGCACCTCTGTTCATGCATCCCAAAAAGTAAAAAAGTAAAATAAGCAAAGCTTATTGGTGGAAGATGTTGAAGTTCAAAGCAAGTGAAGTAAAGATCCTTTTCCCGGATTCTAGCACCACATTCCCTATATACATCCCACCCTCACACGTTTCTTGACCTTACCTTGAAAAGTCCTTGAGACCTTGAGCTTGTTGATTGACTTGGTGGTTTAAACTGGATTATACATGATTAATTTCGATAATAATGATTTATTATGCATTCTATGATTTATGAAAAGATGAACAACTTTCTTATATTTATAAAATGTTTTGATCATATTTTGATTTTAATTACCATGAAGCATTCTCTTAGAGTGATCTATGAGTGGAGCACACCAACAAAAATGTTTTGAAATACTTTTCATTGATCTTTCTAACTTATAATCCATTCTATCTTGTACTTAAGATTTTGAACTTGCTTGGGGACAAACAAGGGACAAGTATGGGGTATTTTGATAGCATGTATTGTAGTCTATACTTTGGGACTTGTTTAGACGTTTTATCTTCAATAATCTGGATGTTTGAATGTATATTATGTGATTATATTGTCATTTCATCTACCTTTACGGGAATCGAGGTCTACACCAAGTTTCGTTGTAATCGTAGGTAAAATGGCACGTTTTGCATCAAAATGGAGCTAAGGAGCAAATGAGCCATTGGAGCTACATTCAGGAGCTTAAAGAGGAGCTCAGGAAGCAAGGAATTCACAAAGAACATTTACTTTGGACTAGATTTGAGACATTTCACCTTCAGCTGAGAGTCACCTCGGTTGACCACAGAGTCACCTCGACCGAGGTGATCTAGAGGAGCGCCCCGACCGAGGCAAACACACTGGACGCGGCGAGATATATTTTATTTGGCTGAGATCTTTTATTTTTGGAAAGAGAGATCTTATATTTTTGGGCTGGATTTCTGGAAGGAAGATCATATATTTTGGAGATCTATTTTAGAGATATGGATATATTTTATTAGGAAATTATCTTTTTAAGATATTATTATCTTTGGAAGATAATTCTCCAATATAAAGGGCTGGATTTTCCACAAATTCAGCAACCCGCTACCATCGCAGCACTAAGAGATTGAACAAGCTACATTTAGGAAGGATTTTTCGAAGGTTGAAGGAAGATTGAAGGAAGGAAGTTCATAGCTTGTTATAGCTTTTGTGAAGGGATTTGTAAGATTTTCTTAGATTCCCTTATTGTTTGATTGTCTTGTTGGATTTGTGATTGAAGGAACGTTGATTTGTTTATTTAATTCAGTTATTGAAGCCTTGTTCTTAAGGTTTTTGTGTTCAAATATTTATTCTCTTCCCATATATTTGATTATTGCTTTCATGATGATGAGTGGCTAAGTTCTTTGTGCGATTCTAGGGTGATTGGCTGAAGGTTGTGGGAAAGACAATGATAGAATAATCTTAAATCCCAGTAGGACCCTGAAAGCTCGACTCTTTGTCCTTAACACTAGAGTACCTCATTCAGTCGACGAACATCTCGGCCGGAGTGGAACTTGACTGACCGAGGTGACCTTATCTGATTCGAAACTGAGAGTTAAGTGTTAGAGTTTGCCAAATCCTATTCTTATTACACCTTTCCTGGTTCAATGCAAGCTTAGGATGAGACTTACCCGGTAATTCCTTTGTTTGTTTACCCATGATCATAAGTGTAGGTAATAAAGGTTTATCCTTTATTGGGGTTTGAGTGTGCCTTCATCCCATCTTTGTAAGTTAGCCTGAGACTTACCCGGTAATGGTTGATTCTATTCCCTTAGTTGGTGTGTTGGTTTGAGATTATAGTTCCTTTCCTTAGTACCTTGAGATTTACCCGATGATAGGTTCTTTGGCTTCGGATTGTGAGTAGTGAGACTTACCCGGTGATCTATTCCACTTTAGTAACACCTTCCCTTTGCAAAACCTCAGCTTTGCCCGCTTTATCTTGAGATCTTGAGTTGGAACCACAACTGGATGCTTTAATCCCTAGAATTTGCATATTTCCTTTAATTCACTTTATTATCATCTTTGATTGCTTTAATCGCTTTTATGGTTAGTTGCAATATTGATAACCTATACTTGCTTTGTTTCATCCAAGTCCCTGAGATCGACACCCCGGAATTCTTGCTTTTACTATAACTGATCCGTACACTGCGGGTTCGCATCCTTGTTTTAAGCATACTTCTTGGGTTATAAATTTAAAACTTGCACACACCATTTGAGCGAACAAGTTTTTGGCGCCGTTGCCGGGGACTTGGTCTAGACCAATCCGGTTGCGGTTGTCTTTCGGGGCTATTGTCCCCTTTGCTACTAACCACTCTACTTGAGTGACTTTCATAGGTTCTTCTTTCTAGGTTTATACGAAGAACCCGTGTTGGGAAGGAAATCGTACATTTCGATCCCGAACCAGAAAAGACATACAAGAGACGCTTGAAAGATGCAAAAATGGCCAATCGAGACGATCGCAATCTTGAGGCCAAATTGAAAGAGGCGATGGAACAACTGTGCCTCAATAGGGAAGAACTGCAGCGGGAGAGAGAGCAAAATCGCACCAGAGCTGCAGAGATTTTAGCAGATATGGCTGAGTTACGAGCTCAGATCTTGCCTCGACTAGACCCTTGACCGAGGCAGGACCCCGCTCCAGTTGCCGCGGCCGAGATACTTCCACCTCGGATGCTAGTCCGAGATGTTCTTTTCGCAGGTATTCCACAGACCCTAGGGCAGAGGATGGACCCAAACCACCAAGTGAGGCGTCCAGGAGTCAACCTAGGAGATCCAGCGGAGCATGATTATGAACTTTGACCGCAAGTTCTTTCCATGATCCGCCAATGCTAGTTTGGAGGACTAGAAAGGGAGTCTCCGCATCAACATTTACAAAACTATGAGATTTTGATGGAGACGTTGAAACCTTCAAGAGTGGAAAATAATAACTTACATGTTAAGGCCTTTTTACTTTTCTTTGAAAGACAAGGCGCTTACTTGGTACCAGTCTCTTCCTCCCGGAAAGATCAACACTTGGGAGGAGATGACGACGGAGTTCTTGACAAAATTCTTTCCCCCTTCCAAAACTGCTGAAATGAGAGGGAAGATCAATGCATTCATCATGAAGGACAAGGAGAGTTTGTCCAAGTCATGGGAAAGATTTAAGATGTTCTTTTGGATTGCCCACATCATGGGATTCCAAAGATAGAGTTGTTGGAGATTTACTTCAATGGATTGGATGGAGCTACCCAATTCATCCTTCAACTACTATCCGCCAGCATATTCATGGACATGCCGATTGATGAAGCCTGGTAATTCATTGAAAAACAAGCTTTGCACATGGAAAAGTACTCACACAAAGGAGTTGAGAATGGAGTTAAGATAGTTAATTTCCAAGAAGCTCCATCAAATGATAATCAACTCACCTCCCTTTAAAACGAAGGTAAAGCAATTGAAGGATCTTTTGGTTGCTCACACTAAGAAGGAAGAGGAAGAATATCAAGGGTCTAGAAACAATAATGGTTACCGGAACAACAACAACAATGGTTCCCAAAACAACAACTACAACAACAATAGAGGATCCAACATCAACAATTGGAAGCCCAACAATCGAAATCAAAATCCGGGTAACCCTTACTCTAACTCCAATTCCAATAATTCTTCTAATCCTTTCCTCTCCTCTTCTTCTTCTTCTTCTTCTTATACTACTCCATTGAAGAGCCAAGAGCCTGGATCAAGCTCGTCCCAACCAGAGAAGAAAGATGCAGTGTTGGAGGCTATCTTGATCAAGATCAATGCTATGGAGACGTCCATGACTTCATTTTCGAAGGCACAAAAAAACCTTAGAACAACAATTCTTTAATAAGGCGAATGAAGCGCCAAGAGACCCATGGAAGCTCCCAGCAAGGACAAAGAGCAACCCCAAGGGACAGATCATGGCAATAACGACGAGAAGTGGACTGAAAACTACAGATAGGTTGAATTTGAAGGTTGACACCACATGATGTTTAAGTTGCTAAATGCTTTGTTTGAAATTTGTGGCATGTTTAATACTTTATTTTTATCAAAATTATGTTGAATTTGAAGGTTGACACCACATGATAAGTTCTCTCACTTTATTCATGGGATGATTAAGGCAATTCATTCTCCTCCCTTCTTCTTCTTGATCATGCTTAGCCCCTCATATACATATTTGCCTCCCTTTACCTATCTGGGAATTTGGAAGCAAGCAATTGAAAAGCAAGTGAAAGAAAAGTTGAAATTTTGGCTGGAAGTTAGAAAGAAACAAATAGGTTTGGGGAAGTCAATCATGATGATGAGTAACTCGGCACCATTCACATAGCCGGGTGTTTGTGTCTTGCCAAAGTCGGATTGAGTGATATTCCTAACTGGTCATGGTATGTGCATCAAGGGTTTGAGGCATCTCGAGAAATTGATGATTGCTAATCTCCCAGGCTTCGGTTATTGTGCACCTCTGTTCATGCATCCCAAAAAGTAAAAAAGTAAAATAAGCAAAGCTTATTGGTGGAAGATGTTGAAGTTCAAAGCAAGTGAAGTAAAGATCCTTTTCCCGGATTCTAGCACCACATTCTATCTTGTGCACCTCTGTTCATGAGTAAAGATCTTTTATTTTTGGAAAGAGAGATCTTATATTTTTGGGCTGGATTTCTGGAAGGAAGATCATATATTTTGGAGATCTATTTTAGAGATATGGATATATTTTATTAGGAAATTATCTTTTTAAGATATTATTATCTTTGGAAGATAATTCTCCAATATAAAGGGCTGGATTTTCCACAAATTCAGGAACCCGCTACCATCACAACACTTAGAGATTGAAGAAGCTACATTTAGGAAGGATTTTTCGAAGGTTGAAGGAAGATTGAAGGAAGGAAGTTCATAGCTTGTTATAGCTTTTGTGAAGGGATTTGTAAGATTTTCTTAGATTCCCTTATTGTTTGATTGTCTTGTTGGATTTGTGATTGAAGGAACGTTGATTTGTTTATTTGATTCAGTTATTGAAGCCTTGTTCTTAAGGTTTTTGTGTTCAAATATTCATTCTCTTCCCATATATTTGATTATTTCTTTTATGATGATGAGTGGCTAAGTTCTTTGTGCGATTCTAGGGTGATTGGCTGAAGGTTGTGGGAAAGACAATGATAGAATAATCTTAAATCCCAATAGGACCCTGAAAACTCGACTCTTTGTCCTTAACCCTAGAGTACCTCGTTCAGTCGACGAACATCTCGGCCGGAGTTGAACTTGACTGACCGAGGTGACCTTATCTGATCCGAAACTGAGAGTTAAGTGTTAGAGTTTGCCAAATCCTATTCTTATTACACCTTTCCTGGTTCAATGCAAGCTTAGGATGAGACTTACCCGGTAATTCCTTTGTTTGTTTACCCATGATCATAAGTGTTGGTAATAAAGGTTTATCCTTTATTGGGGTTTGAGTGTGCCTTCATCCCATCTTTGTAAGTTAGCCTGAGACTTACCCGGTAATGGTTGATTCTATTCCCTTAGTTGGTGTGTTGGTTTGAGATTAAAGTTCCTTTCCTTAGTACCTTGAGACTTACCCGATGATAGGTTCTTTGGCTTCGGATTGTGAGTAGTGAGACTTACCCGGTGATCTATTCCACTTTAGTAACACCTTGCCTTTGCAAAACCTCAGCTTTGTCCGCTTTATCTTGAGATCTTGAGTTGGAACCACAACTGGATGCTTTAATCCCTAGAATTTGCATATTTCCTTTAATTGACTTTATTATCATCTTTGATTGCTTTAATCGCTTTTATGGTTAGTTGCAATATTGACAACCTATACTTGCTTTGTTTCATCTAAGTCCCTGAGATCGACACCCCGGAATTCTTGCTTTTACTATAATTGATCCGTACACTGCGGGTTCGCATCCTTGTTTTAAGCATACTTCTTGGGTTATAAATTTAAAGCTTGCACACACCATTTAGAGCGAACACTCTCCTTTGGTGCTATGAACGTCTTCCACTTCTCTCACTTGGTCTTAGCCTCCTTCTAGGGTCTAGATTTGTCATCGAACCAACAAAATAACGATAGATCGTTGAGCAAGGATTTAAGAGTGTCTTCCATTCAAGCCATGGAAGGGAACGGAATAAAGAAGAAGAAGAAGAAAGAAGAAGAAAAGAAGGAACCTTACCCACATCCCGTAACTGCAGTGCCGCCTCATGAATGGTGGTTCCAAGCTGGAGCACTCCAAGAGAGAAATGGAGGAGAAGGATGTAAGAGGAAGGTGCAAGAGGAGTATGTGGGTAGGAGGAAGAAAGTAACGTGAGTAGAAAATGAGAGGAGGAGAAGGGTTATCTGTATAAAAGAGGAAGGATACCAAAGGTCTTCAGCCATACAACTCCTCAAGGAATTTAAGAGGGGAGTTAAAAGGATCAAAATGTGAACGGTTGCCGAAAACGCTGCTACCCCGCCCACGCGTGTCACCGCCCCCGCAAGAATCTTAGCCGCTCCGCAGTAACGGGTTGGAGGATATCCATTGATTATCAAAAGCTGAACGTTGCAACGAGGAAGGATCACTTCCCTCTTCCTTTCATCGATCAAATGCTTCAAAGGTTAGCACAACACTCTCACTTTTTCTATTTGGATGGATATAGTGGTTTCGTTCAGATTCTCATCCATCCAGATGATCAAGAGAAGACTACATTCACATGCCCTTGGGGCACGTTCGCTTATAGAAGGATGCCATTCGGACTTTGCAATGCACTGGCCACCTTCCAAAGATGCATGATGGCCATCTTTTCCGAGTACATAGAGAAAATAATGGAGGTTTTTAGGGATGACTTTTCAGTTTATGGTTCTTCTTTTGATGATTGTCTAACTAACCTTTCATTAGTTTTGCAAAGATGTGAAGACACTAACCTTGTCTTAAATGGGAGAAGTGTCACTTTATGGTTAGCGAAGGTATTGTTATAGGACACACGGTTTCCAGCAACGGAATTGAAGTAGATAGGGATAAGATCGAGACAATTGAAAGACTACCTCCGCCAATTTCGGTGAAAGGAGTAAGAAGTTTCCTTGGTCACGCAGGTTTTTATAGGAGATTTATAAAAGACTTCTGTAAGATTTCTAAACCATTGACTAACCTATTAATGAAAGATGTGGTTTTTATGTTTTGAAAGGATTGTCCAATTGCTTTCTACAAGATTAAAGAATCCTTAATCTCTGTTCCTATAATCCAGACACCGGATTGGGACCTCCCTTTTGAGATCATGTGCGATGCTAGTGATGTAGCCGTAGGAGTTGTACTTGAACAAAAGAATGATGGACGCACTTATGCCATCTGACGCTAGATGATGGTCAACTAAACAACGCTACAACGGAAAAGGAGCTGTTGGCGGTGGTCTATGCTTTCGAGAAGTTTTGTTCTTACCTTGTGGGAGCGAAAGTTACCGTTTACACCGACCATGCAGCAATCCGCTACTTGCTCACAAAGAAAGATGCAAAACCACAACTTATTAGATGGATCCTCCTTCTACAAGAGTTTGACTTAGAGATCCGTGATAAGAAAGGATCCGAGAACTCGGTGGCGGACCATCTAAACCGACATTCCTATCTCACAATCAAGGACGAGGATCTACCTATAGACGACTCCTTTCCGGATGTGAAGCTACACTAAATAGAGGAATGCCTTCATCAAATTGCAAGAGATAACGAACCTTGGTATGCTGATTTCGTTAATTATTTAGTTTGTCAAGAAATACCTCCATGATTACATATGCACAAAGGAAGAAGTTCTTCAAGTATGCCAAGCAATACTATTGGAATGAACCTCTCCTTTTCACGGGAGGTCCGGACGGAATGATTAGAAGATGCATGATAGGTGATGAAATCACTATCATTTAGGATTGTTTTTAAAGTCTTTTTATTGCATTTGTGTCGGTTTATGCTACTAACTCCTTGGTCCAGAAGAAGAAGACTAAAAGAAGCTAAAGAAGGAGTTATAAGCACTTAGCAGTGAAGCTCGTTCACGAAGCAAAACTTTTGTTGCTTCACCACCCCCGCGGAGCCTTGTCACCGTTCCTGCGGGTGACGTCTTACTCCGGAGCACTCCCTGCGCTTTCGCCAGCGCCAGCCACGAAGACTGTCACCGCACCTGCGTCAACCCCTGGGGCCCCTGCGCTGACTTGCCTTGAAGAAGCGAAGACCAGCACCCCTGCGCCTTCCCTTGGGCCTCTGCCTGCGCCTCAACCTGGAAGTTGGAAGATGAAGAGTCTGTGTCACCGCCCCTGCATTGACACTGGGACGCCCCGGCGGCTTGGCATCAGAAACGGCAGGAAGTTGAAGAGTCAGACGTTTGAAGAGCATTAAAGATCCGCCCCTGTGAAATTGCCTAGCCGCCCCTGCGGCCATGAAGAAGATCAAGCGTTTTTGCCTTCACCGCCCCTGCGGAGCTGAAGGTTGCCCCTGCAGTTCAACGACAGAAGCTTTACTCCAGCTGTTTCACCACCTTTATGGCATTAAAGGTGGTTGTTTTGGGCCGGCCATTTACTCCTATTTAGTGTCTTTGGTAGTATAAATAGGCCTAGGTTGATTGCTAGAAGAAATCAACTTATTACCATCATTATCCACTTAGAATCTAATTTTCTCATCATTTCCTTTGTAATGAGTTGCTAACTCCCTTGCTACATTGGGTTGGTTTGAAGTTGCGTTGTTACTTTGGTTGTAAGTTTTCTTTAATATAAGTTTTCATTCAGTAATGCTTTGTGTTTCCTTGATCTCCATTGTCTAATCGCATGTTTTACTGTTACTTGAGATTGATCACCTTAGGTCCTAAAGTGAATGCAAAGAACTAGGATTAATAGGTTCCGGGTTCGGGTATTTAATCTAGTCGTAAACTTTAAGTAATAACGGGTTGTAATTACTTAAAGAAAAGGAACACAAATATAAAGATAAGGTTAACGGTTTTAATCTATTCTTTATATCCCTTAGTCTTTATTTGAAAGCTAACTTGTTAATTGTTCTTGTAGGTTTACGGAACACTAACCTGTTAAGTTGTGTTGATGCCGGTTGGCTCAACACATATATATGATCGAGACGGGAGATTACTTGAAATCTTGTAAAAGGAACTCACCAAAGTAGCAATCGCATGCTTAAGATCAACCTACTGTAGATTCATCCATTATTGTCTTACTTGTTGCGTTATTCGTTTTCATAAGTTTTTGTGTGCATAATTCAACCAACCCCCCCCCCCTTTGTTACTTTTTCTTAATAATCAATAATCGCATTTAATAAAAACACATTAACTCTCTTGGGTTCGACCCTTACTTAACCACTATACTTGTTTTAGTACTAAGTCGGGATTATATCAACTTTGAGCTCAAGTCGGGCCTCATACACTTGCTTCCATCTTTCCATGGGCTAAGTGGTGAAGACCCCAACAAACACCTTGGGAAGTTCCATACCGTGTGTATGAGCATGAAGTCGGCCAACATTACTAAAGAGGAAATCAAGATGAGGGCATTCGGCTTCACACTCAAAGATTCAGCGGATGATTGGTATTACCACCTTCCATCCGGAAGTATCGACACTTGGGAGAACCTCCACAAGGCGTTTCTAGAGAAATATTTCCCAGCCAAGAAGGCGATAGCTTGAAGAAAGTTATAAGCAACATCGAGCAAGAGGCGGACGAAACTCTTTATGAGTACTTCGAAAGATTCGCACGCCTCCGATCTAGTTGTCCTTTCCAAAGATATTCAACTCAAGATCTAGTCTTGTACTTGTACAATGGCTCGCTAGACAATGAAAGGAGGATCGTCGATGCGGCTTGTGGAGGTAACATTCTTAACTCTACCCCTGACCTTGCTTTTGAAAAAATTTAGGAACTAGCTGAAGGGACCCGGAACTTTGGAAGAACTCCTTCCAAGAGATGTGTTCATGCTGTAAATTCTGGGAAGAGTGAGATCTCCACGGAGCTTGCACAAATGAAGGAAATGGTGAAGACACTAACACTTATGGGAGCCCCACAACAATTGAAAGCATGTGGAGTGTGTGCTGACCCATATCATCCAACGGACATGTGCCCACAAGTCCGGGATGATGATGCTGAGGTAAACGCAATGGGCTATGGACAGCCACGGCAGCAAAGGCTTAGGAACGATCCCTATGCACAAAATTTCATGCCAAACTAGCGCGACCAACAGAATTTCCGTTGGAGGGATCAACAAAACCAACAACAACAGCCCCAACAAGGTAAGTATCAAACAACTGAAGATATGCTGCAGGTTTTGACTAAACACTTTGCTACTCATGTCCAAACAACAGAATCCAACATCAAGAACCTTAAAAAACAGGTTGGTCAAATGGCAGAAGCCATTACAAGGATTGAAAATAGGTCCTCCGGAGGATTACCTTTATAGACGATTATAAACCACAAGGTGATGCTGGAGGAGGCTCAATCATAGAGGAAGACTCCTTACATCGAGCCAACGACGTAAAACAAAGGCGTTACTTGGGAGGCAACCCGAGGGAATAAGAAGAGGAGCCTATCTCAAGAAAACCACCCATGCGGCTCAGTGTCCCCGCCCCCGCGGTGACACCCATTGACCAGCACCACCCCCCGCGTTGGGCCTGTGTCTGCAACACACAAGCCAACGCCCCCGTGGTGACACCCTTACGCCCCTACGGCGGCCACCCTTGACATGTATCCTCAGCGCCACTCCCGGCGCTGAAGCGGCACCTGGTCTCTTCCTTGTCACCGCCCCCGCGGTGACAAACGCCGCCCCTTCCCCTCCGTCTCCATTCACTCTTCGAACCCTACACAGCCTCGCCTCCCACACCCCTGCGCCCTCCGGAAGCTCTCGCACGTCGCCTTATGCAAACGCCCCCGCGCCACCTCCGTCGACCTAGCCACAACCGTCCCCTGCTACACCGGCCCTTGCCACCACCACACACACCCTACATCCTCTGAAACCTCTCACCCTCACCCCTCACACTCTTCCCTCCACCGCTCAACACCCGTCGGAGACATCTACACCAACAAAGAAGTCAGCGGAACAGCCCCAGCACCACCACCTTCGTAGGCTCCCAAAATCGACCTCTACTCTACGCCCGCCCCTACGCCTGCAAGTTGCCGCCCCTGCGCAAGCTTCAGCCGCTCCTGAGGAAAACACAAAAGAGGGTTCGTCTCTTAAACCAACTTCTGAACTTTCTAATTCCTTTCCTTGTTTACTTGCAAGAAATGGAAAAATAGAAGAAATACAAGTTATCGGAAGCTGAGAAGAAGCGGTATAGGATTGTGCAAGGTCAGGACGTGTATTCAACTCGATTTCTGCACGTTCCTACTCTAGAAAAATTGGACATGTTGGAGAGAATGTAGGCATTCCTCAAAAATGCTGGGCTCGGCGATTTCCTGGAAATGAATGCTCCAACATACCCTGAGCTCAGCCGCTAATTCATTGCCACATTCAACATGGAAATAGTGGACCACAGTTGTGTTGGACTTTCATTCAAGTTCAACAAGAGAAAATATACATTGGACTACACCCAATTGCAGGAGGCATTAAGGGTGACTATTGGCGCTTCCGAAGACTGGTGGGAACTCATCCCGACAACTGACTTATGTGAGTTTTGGCAGGGCGCCACCAGACCCGAATTTCATGCAGGGGGTGAGTATTCCAACAAATTCACTCACCCCTGTTTGAGGCTCATCTCCAAGATCTTCATGAGTGTCTTCTGTGGACACAAGGAGGAGAACAAGGCCGCCCTCAAAGACCTTCCCCTGTTGTATGCCTACCTCCCCACAAACGATTGGGTACCAGATTGGTCATACCTCTTCCTTACCGCTTTGAAGCGGATTAGGAAGAATGAGTCACGAGACATTGTGGGAGGTGGGGTGATCTCCTTGTTGGCTGCACAGGTGATGGATCTTCCTGACTTGGAGGAAGGTTTAGAGGCCCCGCTATATACGGAAGGGATGCCGAGGAGGTGCAGGCTCCTCAGGAGAGACGGGGAGAACCTCTTTTGGCTCTCGTTGGCAGATGGGAGTCACATCACATACCTCCCCCGACCACTTCCACTTGGAGACGAGATCTCCGAGTTATACATACCAACTGACCCCTTCGCTCCGAGATGGCATCAGGGGGACATTGTTGAGAGATAGGATGTGGGCTCCAACCGGGCTCCTATTACTGATGAGGAGATGCCTCCTGCAGCACCGGAGGAGGATCCAGCCCTTGAGAGCCTTGAGGCTCAGATGGCCGCCCTGACCATCCAACATCAGGCATGGCAGACCGAGTACCAACAATCCATGCTTGAGCAGCAGCAGGAGTGGCAGTCCAGCTTCGCCTCCTCCATGACCACCCACTTTGACCGCCGACAGGATGCTTTGTAGGCGCCGCATCAACAACAATTAGAGACTCGGCAGCTGGCTTGGCAAGCTAACTACGAGACTTCATTTAGAGAGAGGTTGGATGCTCAGGAGGACTGCATCGACACGCTCTACCGCAGGCAGGAGCATTTCTTCCGCCACTTTCCATACCCACCGGAGGATGGTCCGGGTGGTCCAGCCGGACCATCCTACTAGTGGTATCATTCTCATCTCTTTCCCATATTTATCTTTGCTTCATTTCCACTTTGAGGGCAAAGTATACTTCAAGTATGGGGGTGGGACATATCATTGCATGTACAGTTTCTTTTGAGTTGTTTTGAGTTGTTTTGCATTGAATCTTATGAAGTTTGAAGTTCATATAAAAAAAGAAAAAGAAAAAGAAAAAGCAAAAGAAAATGAAAAAAGGCATGAAAATCCTTGGATAAACCGAAAACCCGATAGGGCAGTTTAGGCAAAAAGAAGGTAGTCCGACCAACCTTAGGTTGGTACAAAATTGGACTTGAGGGATGCGAGTTCATAGTGAGATCATCTAAGAAAAGAAGAAGAGTGGCAAGGTGAAAACCCGAAAGGGCACCTTGGCAAAATGAGTGACACCGAGTGTAGGTTTCCTTTCCGGCGTTTGGCGACATAAGAAGGGGAGTCATAAGGAGGTTGTCCAGGTAGACCACTCTTGGAGCAATAAGGATGGTAGTCTTCTCACCTTTTTCTCACATTCCCTCTCTTTTCCTTCTTTCTTTCTTGGCTTTTCTTGTGTTTTCATTGTCTTTTCTGCTTGCCCATGCTTCCTGAGGCCTTTGAGTCTAGTTTGCTATCATATGTTTTACTCGGGACGAGTAAAAGGTCTAAGTATAGGGGATTTTGATAGGTGATGGAATCACTATCATTTAGGATACTTTTTAGAGTCTTTTTATTGCATTTGTGTCGGTTTATGCTACTAACTCCTTTGTCCAAAAGAAGAAGACTAAAAGAAGCTAAGGAAAGAGTTATAAGCACTTAGGAGTGAAGCTCGTTCAGGAAGCAAAGCTTTTGTTGCTTCACCGCCCCCGCGGAGCCTTGTCACCGCCCCTCCAGGTGACGCCTTACTCCGGAGCACTCCCTGCGCCTTCGCCAGCGCCATCCACGAAAATTGTCACCGCACCTGCGTCAACCCCTAGCGCCCCTGCGGTAACTTGCCCTGAAGAAGCGAAGACCAGCGCCCCAGCGCCTTCCCCTGCGCCTCTGCCTACGCCTCAACCTGGAAGATGGAAGATGAAGAGTCTTTGTCACCGCCCCTGCGTTGACACTGGGACGCCCGGCGGCTTGGCATCAGAAACGGCAAGAAGTTGAAGAGTCAGACGTTTGAAGAGCATTAAAGATCCACCCCTGTGGAATTGCCTAGCCGCCCCTGCGGCCATGAAGATGATCAAGCGTTTTTGCCTTCACCGCCCCTGCGGAGCTGAAGGCCACCCCTGCGGAGCTGAAGGCCACCCCTGCGGTTCAACGACAGAAGCTTTACTCCGGCTGTTTACACCACCTTTATGGCATAAAAGGTGGTTGTTTTGGCCCGGCCATTAACTCCTATTTAGTGTCGTTGGTAGTATAAATAGGCCTTGGTTGATTGCTAGAAGGAATCAACTTATTACCCATCATTATCCACTTAGAATCTAATTTTCTCATCAGTTCCATTGTAATGAGTTGCTAACTCCCTTGCTACATTGGGTTGGTTTGAAGCTGCGTTGTTATTGTGGTTGTAAGTTTTCTTTAATATAAGTTTTCATTCAGTAATGCTTTGTGTTTCCTTAACCTCCATTATCTAATTGCATGTTTTACTATTACTTGAGATTGATCACCTTAGGTCCTAAAGTGCATGCAAAGAACTAGGATTAATAGGTTCCGGGTTCGGGTCTTTAATCTAGTAGTAAACTTTAAGTAATAATTGGTTGTAATTACTTAAAGAAAAGGAACACAAATATAAAGATATGATTAACGGTTTTAATCTATTCTTTATATCCCTTAGTCTTTATTTGAAAGCTAAGTTGTTAATTCTTCTTGTAGGTTTACGGAACATTAACCTGTTAAGTTGTGTTGATGCCGGTTGGCACAACACATATATATGATCGAGACGGGAGATTACTTGAAAGCTTGTAAAAGGAACTCGCGAAAGTAGCAATCGCATGCTTAAGATCAACGTAGTGTAGATTCATCCATTATTTTCTTACTTGCTGCGTTATTCGTTTTCATAAGTTTTTGTGTGCATCAATTCAACCAAACCCCCCCTTTGTTACTTATTCTTAATAATCAATAATCGCATTTAATAAAAACACCTTAATTCTCTTGGGTTCGACCCTTACTTAACCACTATACTTGTTTTAGTGCTAAGTCGGGATTATATTTTGATAGGGTATAGATGACCATAGAAATACCCTCTAGTCAATGCATTCCGGAAGATGAAGTGGAAAGCGTTATCCGACATTGACATTCACTACCTTGTAGCGGACATGCTAGTTCCTACAAAACAAGCGCTAAGGTAATCCAATCTGGTTTTTTTGGCCCACTATATTTAAAGATGTGCAAAACTTTGTTGTTTCTTGCGATGCTTGTCAAAGAACAGGAAACATATCAAGAAGGAACGAAATTTCTCTTAACAACCTTCAAGAGGTTGAGATCTTCGACATGGTATGGGGAGTGGACTTCATGGGACCATTCCCATATTCTTGCAGAAACCAATACATACTTCTAGTTGTAGACTACGTTTCAAGATGTGTTGAAGCAATCACTTCTCCCACTACTAATGCTATATTGGTAGTGAAGTTCTTTAATAGAACGATCTTCCCAAGATTTGGGACGCCCCAAGCCATCATTAGTGACGGAGGAACACACTTCACCGCCCGTAAGTTTGACACTCTATTGTCTACTTATGGGGTAACCCACAAGATCGTCACCCCTTACCATCCTCAAACAAGTGGGAACGTAGAGATCTCGAATAGAGAAATCAAAAGCATTCTAGGGAAAACCGTCTCTAGAATGAGAAAGGATTGGCGATGAAGCTAGATGATACGCTTTGGGTATATAGGACCGCTTTCAAGATTCCCATAAGCATGATACCTTACACCCTTGTCTATGGGAAGTCTTGTCATCTTCCGGTGGAGTTAGAGGACAAGGCATATTGGGCAATCAAATGGCTCAACTTTGATTTGAAGGAGGCTGGAGGGAAGTGCCTCTTGGACATCAAGGAGCTAGAAGAGATCCGCTTAAACGCCTATGAGAATGCACGGATCTGCAAGGAAAGAACGAAGAGGTGGCACGCTAAACACATCAATCCAAAGGAGTTGAAAGAAGGAGATCTCGTCCTTCTTTTCAACTCTAGACTCCGACTTTTTCCAAGTAAGCTTAAATCTCGTTGGTCTGGACCTTTTGTAATCAAACAAGTCTTTCCCCATGGTGCAATTGAAGTATGGAGTGAGAAAACCGGAAATTTTAAGGTCAACGGTCATCGTTTGAATAAATATACACCAGAAATGCCAGTTGAGGAAAATTCTAATATCCTTCTCAAGTAATCATAGAGGGATAAAAGGTCCAGCTAGCGACCTTAAACAAAGCGCTTATTGGGAGGCAACCCAAGGTATTTCTATATCCTTTTTCTCTTTTTCTTAGATTAGATTAGCCTAGTTTTGTTTCTTTTTCGTTGTTATGCTTCGATATTTCTTGTGTCGTCGATGAAAAAAACTAGGTACTATCTCAAGGAAGAACATAAAATCGAGATCTTGACGAATGATGAATGAAGGAGCAACACTTAGGATGGAAAGAAGAAAAGGAGGCACAAAAATCGGGACACAAGGAAAATCGATCCATTTTCATGGATTTAATTCAATTAATTGAACCGATTTACACAAAGTGTTAGCCAAAATCAGTTCAGAAAAAAAATCGGTCGATTTCCCTTTGAAAGTGAATAGATAGGAAGAAAATCGGGCCGATAAAAAAATCGATCCAATAAATCGGTCGATTTTCTTCACAAAACACAGAAAGTATAAAGTGTTCATTTCTTCGTCTTCAACACAATTCCAAGTCATTTCTTCTTCTCTTCCACGACAAAGGAAGGCCGACAACCACCCTCACACCTCAAATCTTATTTTTCTAATGGTTTTCGCTCGTTCTTGAACCAAAACCAAAGCTATCAACAAGATTAAGAAGATTCAGGAAACAAACAGCTCGGCAAATCAACAAATCATTCGGATTTCAGGTTTTTTCATTCCAAACCCTAACGCACTTACTTTGCCTAGATTCTTATTTTGGAGTGTTGTATTGTTGCAATCGTTGTGCTGAGTAGCTTAGGAATTATCTGAGGAGGTTGTTGGAATTATTTGCTTGAGAATAACTTTACAGAATCGAACGGTTCGACATCACGAAGGGGATCTTTCTGTGTAGATCAGCCCGTACTTTGTTCCCACAAAGGGGATCTTCCTCCCAACCCTCTCAATCTCCTCGACAACAATAACCAAGGCTCCCAATCATCCAAGAGAAGCATAAACGACGGTATGATAGCCTTCTCACTCGTTGTTCCTTTAAACATGACCCTTGGGAGGGGAATGTGACTTTCCTATTATTGAACAAGAACTATTCCTATTCTATTGCTATGTTCAGAAACATGTTTGGATTCCCGGCCTCATCCGCAGGTACATTCCTTCATGGTGTTAATGATAGTAGATTTTGGGAGAGCATCTCAATAGGAGAGGAGGGAAAGGATCGATGGAGGCCGTGAAATTCAAAAGAAAAGATTATGTATAATCTCTCCTTCAAACTCGCTCACTAGATCCTTAGCGAGTCGATATTCGCAAGAACGGAGACTCCGCAAAGAAAAAGGCGGACGAGTTATATATTATCTATTGTATGACCACGGGGACGATTCCGACTTTGCCACCATGCTTGGCGATTAACTAGGAAAGATTGCTAATAAATCCGGGTGAGATGTGTGTGCCGGAGGACTTGTGACCGTTGTGCCTAAGGCCTTGGGCGTTAACTACTCGGCTTGTACTCTAGTTGCGGAAGCGCAACCCTTAGGTCTTCAGCGGCTTATTTCATGAGGGATCATAGTCCTTGGAGGGCGAAGCACCCTCCATGTAGTGATGCCATGGACTAGAGTTCCTAGAGACATTGTTTGGAAGAGTGCATACACCATTAGGAACCTTCACTATTGGAGATGTAACACCCCGAATCCGCAGGTCTCGGAGTGCCACATTGGGCTAGGATCTCATAGTGGATCCTAACCCTAGCATGACAACAAGTTCACTGGACCTTACAACATGGCACTGATAGATGTAAAACAAATACACAAAACTGTACATCAAAAGGTATAGAAGATCATATCAAAGTGTAAAACATCGCCCTCACACAGGAGGTATATAAAACATCATCCTCACGCAGGAGGGAAACATAAACAACCCCAAAAGTCAACTACCTAATGTACGAGAGGTCCTCGGCCTGCCACCCTGTCAGATCACTCAACAACACGCCTATCCTATAAGGCATCTACAACATGGTATCAAACCATTAGCTAACCATACATATATAAGGTAATGCATAAGGACAAACACAATCATGAAAGATAAACACATCAGCATGCTATCACAAATTTACCCATTTATTATCTTTAATAATAGTCAATCACTCAAATCGCGTATATATAGATAGATGAAATTATGTGACATGAGGACCGTGTCATCCTCGCCTCTGAGTGCTATATCCAGTTGTACAAGTATCGGTCACACAATCCGTGTACCCTATGGGAGTTGATTGCGCCCTTCTTGTAAACCAGTCTGGCCTGACATCAAAGAACCTCCCAAACTCCACGGCGGGATGAAAGGGAAATGTTATCACAGCCATGCAACGGGGCAGTCAATAAAAGATAGGTCTGTATAAACGATATCTCATGCTATAATAACAAACATGTAAATCACACACCACTCATGAAAAAACCCAATATAAGGATGGTAGCTAAGTAAGTCCTACGGACTTACCTCAACCTCATATAATCACAACCACAATCAACCTCCAATCCTGAGAGGGACACTGCCTGATTGACGATATAAAAGGAGATTCCGAATCACTAAGACGCGGGCTACGCATGGACAACATCAAATTCACCGGAATCTGAGTGATGGAACCAGCTTGGTGACATATATGCTCGACCAGCTCTTCATCTGCTCGGAAATGCAGAAACTCGGTACCGATATGAAGAGAATGAAGAGAGAAATCCAGAAACTCAAACGGAATTGAAATCGGATTAGAAACGGAGAGTAGATCTGAGTTTGAAGATTTAGAGAAATTAGAGCTTTTACGAGGAAACGGGAAAGGAAATAAATTAATAAAGGATTTTCCGCTATTTATAGTGAACACGATAATTATCCTTTAGCGAAGTCGATAATTATCCTTTAACCGATCCAAAGGCGGGTCGAACCTCCTTCTCCAACCTTCTCGAGATTGGAATAATAAATCTGGAATATTGTAGGGATAATTATTCCACAACTTCCTCGGAAAACGTTTATTCCTAAGCCGTCTTTCTTAGCCGTTAAGAAACGAAATAGCGACTCTTTTGGCCGTTTTGCCTCTCCATGTTATTTCATATTTAGGACATATCCGATGTCCTGATCATTTCTCTCAACTGCATTTTTATTAATTGTAGCTCCCAAATGCTCCAAATAACACCGGAGGGTAAAAATAATTACCCGGGGGAAAAAGTAAAAATCTCCCCAAACATCCAAAATTATGTCTGGAACATAACGGTGGGACTCATACTCATCACTTGCGAAATCTTCGCGAGTTATATGTCAATTACTATCAACGATTAAGTTAATCAACATTAATAAGAATTCGGAAATCCTAGCTATTACAGGAGAGAGGGTATCGAGTATTTTGTTCGCTTCAAACGGTGTGTGCAAGGTTTAAATTTATAACCCAAGAAGTATGCTTGAATAAAAATTTGCGAACCCGCAGTGTATGGGTCAATTGTAATAAAAACCAAGAATTCCAGGGGTCGATCACAGGGACTTAGGTGAAACAAAGCACAGAATCAGGTTGTCAAATATTGCAATTAACCAAAAGCAATTAAAACAATCAAAGATGATATAAAGTCAAGTAAGGGGAAATGCGGATTCTAGGGATTAAAGCATCTAGTTGTGGTTCCGACTCAAGATCTCAAAGAATAATGCGGACAAAGCTGAGGTTTGAAAGGGGAAGGTGTTTCTATGGTGGGAATAGATCACCGGGTAAGTCTCACTACTCACTATCCCAAACCAAAGCTCCTATTACCGGGTAAGTCTCAAGGTACTAAGGAAAGGAACTATAATCTCAAACCAACACACCACCCAAGGGAATAGAATTAACCTTTACCGGGTAAGTCTTTCGCTAACTCACAAAGATGGGATGAACGCACACTCAAACCCCAATAAAGGATAAACCTTTATTACCTATACTCATGATCTTGGGTAAACAAACAAAGGAATCACCGGGTAAGTCTCATCCTAGGCTTGTATTGAACCAGGAAAGATGTAATAAGGATAGGATTTGGCAAACTAGAACACTTAACTTCAGTTTGGATCAGGAAATGTTCACCTCGTTCAGTCAAGTTCCCACCCCGGCCGAACATCTTCGACTGAGCGAGGTGTTCTAGGGTTAAGGTCAAAGACTCGAGCTTTCAGGGTCTTGCTGGGATTAAGATCATTCTATCATCGTCTTTCCCACAACTTTCAGCCAATCACCCTAGAATCGCATAAGAAACTAAGCCAACAATCATCATTATAACAATAATCAATTTAATGAAAAGGGAATCAATATTTGAACAAGAAACCTTAAGAAAAAGGTCTCAATAACTGAATCAAATAATAAACAAATTGCGTTCCTCAATCACAAGTCAGCAAAGACAATCAACCAAAAAGACAATCTAAGAAAGTCTTACAAACTCCTTCAAAAAGCAATTCCAACTATGACTTGATAGAAATATGGGCGATCTAGATCGAGGAGAAACTTCAACTACTTCTTCTTGATCGTTTGAATCGGATCAAACTTAGAATTTGGGTGGCGGAAGCGTTGAAATGGATGCGGAAGCGTTCGGTTGATCCTTCAAAAGGATCCTCGAGATGAATGCTTGGATCAAAGACTAGATCAAAGATAGAACTTTAAGATGATTGAAGAGCAAGTGATGCCTAAACCATGTAAGAGGATTTTCCTTCACAATACTTGTATTCAACTTAGACATCCTTTTACAAATGAGCCAAGCCATCCTTATATAGTGGATGGGGGCTAACCAAAGGTTCAAACATAAATGATAGAATTAAAGTCGGAATTAAGTTCCGGTAAATGAAAAGCCTAAAATGTGAAAGGTCGGAAATTAATTCACGGAATTAAGTTCCGAATATGAAAAGTCAATAATTAAATAGTCGAATAATAATAAACGTCTTCAAAATGGTGCGGGTCCTTCTAGCCGGAAACAGGGATGGCATCGCCATCCGGGGGCGTATCATTCTCCTCCTCTTAAATGTGAAACGTCCTTGTTTGCACGGTCAAATAAAAATGGAAGGAGAACTTTGGGAACTTGACCCTTGAAATTCAGCACCGGATGAACATTGTCGGAGTTGGGTGGCTTGGACTTGTAGTCTTTCAAAAGGTCAGTGGTGCCGCCAAGACTGTCGAACATATAGAGGAAAAAGTCCGGATCGGGAGGCTCGAACATATAGTTTGACATGGTTGTGACGTTGTGGAACTTCTCTCTTATGCCGCAAATGTTATTGATTTTGAGCGGTGAAGGCACACGAAAAATGTTGAAAGGCAAGCCAAGATGGAAGTTAGTTGGCAATGTAAAGACAAACCTCGGATCATACGACTCAGATTTGTAGTCCATTAACACCATTGTGCCATTGTCGGAGTCGATGATTTCTTGTTTCTCAATGATGGCTTCATCTTTGTCAACTTGAAAGTACTCTCCACATAACGGATTGACAAGATGAACTGGAATAACCGGGGCATTTTTTTTAATAAAGACATCTTCCTCGTCTTCAACTTCGTCACACAAATGTTGGACCACCAAATCACACCTTGGTTGTGACTCCACTTGAGGCTCTTCTTGTTGGGCAACCGTCGTTAGTGCAAGAACTTGTGCCTTCAAAGCTTCTAACTCACGTTTTAGATCATCATTTGTTGCCTTGAGCACGAACAAATCTTCTTTGGCATTAGCATGACGTCTTGGGGCAATATAAGTATCCTCAAAATAAGCTTGTCGGTGTGGATACCGTTGGTGCCCGTCCATGGTATAAGTCGGCCTTGGTGGGTCCGGAGGAGGCAACCACTCCTCATCCTTAAAGTTTCTCTCCGTCGGTACCTCCGGGTGGTTTGTTTGGCCTTCGGTGGATATGGAGGAGGTAACCATTCCTCATCCTCATCATAAGAATCATAATCATCATAGAACATGATGAACGATGAAGAAACACTTGAAGATCTTCGAAGAACACCGAAGAACACCGAAGAACACTTGAAGATCTTCGAAGAACACCGAAGAACACTTGAAGATCTTCGAAGAACACCGAAGAACACTTATAGATCTTCAAAGAACACTGAATAAATTTGATGAAGAAAAAAAAATTTTGTAAAGAAACTAGACCTCGATCCCGAGCTCTGATACCAATGATAGAAAAATGGGCGATCTAGATCGAGGAGAAACTTCAACTACTTCTTCTTGATCGTTTGAATCGGATCAAACTTAGAATTTGGGTGGCGGAAGCGTTGAAATGGATGCGGAAGCGTTCGGTTGATCCTTTAAAAGGATCCTCGAGATGAATGCATGGATCAAAGATAGAACTTTAAGATGATTGAAGAGGAAGTGATGCCTAAACCAAGTAAGAGGATTTTCCTTCACAATACTTCTATTCAACTTAGACATCCTTTTACAAATGAGCCAAGCCATCCTTATATAGTGGATGGGGGCTAACCAAAGGTTCGAATGACAGAATTAAAGTCGGAATTAAGTTCCGGTAAATGAAAAGCCTAAAATATGAAAGGTCGGAATTTAAGTAACAGAATTAAGTTCCGAAATTAAAGTTCCGAATATAAAAGGCCTATTATTAAATAGCCGAATAATAATAAATGTCTTCAAAATGGTGCTGGTCCTTCTAGCCGGAAACATGGATGGCATCGCCATCCGGGGGCGTATCATTCTCCCCCTCTTAAATGTGAAACGTCCTCGTTTACATGGTCAAAATAAAGAAAGGAGTATATTTGGGAACGTGACCCTTGAAATTCAGCACCGGATGCACATGGATGGAGTCGGGTGGCTTGGACATGTAGTCTTTCAAGATTGTGGTAGGGCCGCCAAGCTTGTTGAACATAAATAGGACGAACTCCGGATCAGGAGGACAAACTTGTAATACATGTGGATGGTCTCGCCGGTGAGTTTGTCTACGATGTCGTCTAAGCTTGTGACATTGTACGTCGAGACATGTCGTAAAGAAGCAAGGATAAGCTGGTAAATATGTTATTAGACAAAACAAAATCAAACCTCGGTTCAGCCGGTTCGAACTCGTAGGCCAACAACATAATGGTGTCATTGTCATGGCTGATGGCTTCTTCACCCTTGATGATGTCGTTTTTGTTATCTTGAAAGTACTCTGCACATAACGGATTAACAAGTTGAATTGGATTAACCGGGGCACAAGTTTTAATGACGACATCCTCCTCGTCTTCAACTTCGTCATACAACGGTTGGCCCTCCAACTCACACCATGTATTACAAGTTTGTAAAGAAACTTGATCTCGATCCCGAGCTCTGATACCAATGATAGAAAATTGGGCGATCTAGATCGAGGAGAAACTTCAACTACTTCATGATCGTTTGAATCAGATCAAACTTAGAATTTGGGTGGTGGAAGCGTTGAAATGGATGCGGAAGCGTTCGTTGATCCTTCAAAAGGATCCTCGAGATGAATGCTTGGATCAAAGACTAGATCAAAGATAGAACTTTAAGATGATTGAAGAGGAAGTGATGCCTAAACCATGTAAGAGGATTTTCCTTCACAATACTTGTATTCAACTTAGACATCCTTTTACAAATGAGTCAAGCCATCCTTATATAGTGGATGGGGGCTAACCAAATGCTCAAACATAAATGACAAAATTAAAGTAGGAATTAAGTTCCGGTAAATGAAAATCCTAAAATATGAAAGGTCGGAATTTAATTCACGGAACTAAGTTCCGGAATTAAAGTTCCGAATATGAAAAGCCAATTATTAAATAGCCGAATAATAATAAACGTCTTCAAAATAGTGCGGGTCCTTCTAGCCGGAAACACGGATGACATCGCCATCCGGGGGCGTATCATGACTTCTTCCTTCCTTGATCTTCAATCCTTCCTTCAAAACTTCCAGAAAATCTCTAAATTGCTAGATGCTCCAAGCATGGTCGAATTTGTGGAAAATCCAACCCTTAATATAGGAGAATTATCGTCCAAAGATAATAATATCTTAAAAGATAATTTCCCATAAATATATATCCATATCTCCTAAAATAAATCTCCCAAAAATAATATCTTCCTTCCAGTAATCCATCCCAAAAATATAAGATATTTTTCTTTCCAAAATTAAAAGATCTCAGCAAAAAATATGGATCTCGCCGGCGGTAGGGTATTCGCCTCGGTCGGGACGCTCCTCAAGATAACCTCGGTCGAGGTGACACTGTAGCTGACCGAGGTGAATCTCAACTGAATGTGAAATCTCTCTAATTTGGTCCAAAGTAAATCTTCTTAATCATTTCCATGCTTCCTGAGGTCTTCCTTAAGCTCCAGAATGTAGCTCTAATGACTCCTTAGCTCCTTAGCTCTATTTTGATGCAAAACGTGCCATTTTACCTACAATTACAACGAAACTAGGTGTAGACCTCGATTCCCGTAAATGTAGATGAAACAACAATATAATCACATAATATACATCCATACATATAGATTATTGAAGATAAAACGTCTAAACCAGCACCAAAATATAGACTATAATACATGCTATTAAAATACCCCATACTTGTCCCTTGCTTGTCCCCAAGCAAGTTCCAAATCTTAGATACAAGATAGAATGGATTATAAGTCAGAAAAGATCAATGAAAAGTATTTCAAAACATTTTTGGTGGTGTGCTCCAATCATAGATCACTCTAATAGAATGCTTCATAACAAATAAAATCAACACATGATCAAAACATTTTATAAATATAAGAAAGTTGTTCATCCTTGCATAAAATCATAGAATTCATAATAAATCATATTTATCGAAATTAATCATGTATAATCCAGTTTAAACCACCAAGTCAATCAACAAGCTCGAGGTCTCAAGGACTTTTCAAGGTAAGGTCAAGAAACGTGTGAGGGTGGGATGTATATAGGGAATGTGGTGCTAGAATCCGGGAAAAGGATCTTTACTTCACTTGCTTTGAACTTCAACATCTTCCACCAATAAGCTTTGCTTATTTTACTTTTTACTTTTTGGGATGCATGAACAGAGGTGCACAATAACCGAAGCCTGGAAGATTAGCAATCATCAATTTCTCGAGATGCCTCAAACCCTTGATGCACATACCATGACCCGTTAGGAATATCGCTCAATCTGACTTTGGCAAGACACAAACACCCGGCTATGTGAATGGTGCCGAGTTACTCATCATCATGATTGACTTCCCCAAACCTATTTGTTTCTTTCTAATACTTTCAGCCAACTCCTCAAGTTCACTTTCACTTGCTTTTCTTTGCTTGCTTCTGTTAGCATGAAATATTGTGATATTTTAGGCACGTTTTCTAGTCGTAATTGATTCATATTGATAGTCTTTGATTGAGCTTTATGCATATATGAGCTAGTATTACCTATATTGTCGATATAGATGTCTACACGAGTTCTATGTTGATTATAGGTGATTTGGAGCTATTTCCGAACGGAATCGAGCAAAGGAGAGTTGAGTCGATGTGTCTCTAGATCAAGGACACCTTTTGGAAGCAATTTGGAGTATTAGATTGAGGAATGCACGAATGAAGGCAAGAATCACGGTTTTACCCTAAATTACGGCCGTGGATTGTGAAGCAGAATTCGATGTTCATTCCAGGGGATATTACGGCCGTGGAAGATATCCGTGTTTATTTCCACGCTTCAAAATTACGGTCGTGGAAACTTCCACGACCGTGATCTTGGCGAATCCTTTCGCCACGTTTCGAAGCCATGATCTCTTGAAGATCGGGCCGGGCCGACGTTTTGCCCTGCATTATAAAAAGGACGGATGAAGCAAGATTCCGTCACCTCGCTACCTCGCTTACGACCTTTCAACCCTAAAGTTTAGCGGCAAAAACGCATGCTTAGCAACACAAACCCTCATTCTTGGAGGTGATTTTGAAGATCTCATTGAAGTTCCAAAGTTCGTATTGGAGAGTTGCTGTTTGTGATCTTCGTGTGGAAGATCGAAGTTCTTGGAGGATTTTTGCAAGAAGATTCCTCTTCTTTCTTAGGTTTGCTTTAGGATCGGATTGACATCCCGTTTCTTTTCTTTCCTAAGATTGTGATTGTTTATCCCGTTTTGAATCTTTTGACAAACACTTATCCTTGATTGTGATTCTAAGATTCAATTGAAGATTATTGATAGTTCTTGAAAGTTCCCATCTTTTACCTTTTTAATCTTGAATTAATATCAATATGACTGTTATTGGCTAAAAACCCTTAACAATTCTAAGGTGAAGGGTTGATAGTTGTGGTTTAGATAATGATAGATCGATTGTAAATTGATTAGACCCTGAGAGTTAGAGAATTGTCGCCGAAAACCCTAAATTACGGGCTGTTCTTGAGTTCCACGACCGTGGAATCTCAAGATCCAACCGTAATTCTCTTAAAGTTTACGAGCCTGCTTTTATCTTGATCAAAAGTTAAAGATTTGCTTTAGCTTAGTTTAGACTTGTCTTTTCTAGGTGGTAGTGAAGCCTCAACAACCTCTACCTCGATTGTGAGCCTCAACAACCTCAATCGGATAAGTTAGTCTTGATCTTTAGATCATAGGTTTGGGTATTTGATGTTAATCCTTGTCCTTAGAACCTTTCTATATTGAGCCTCATCAACCTGTATAGGAAGAGTCTTTTGGGTGAGTTATATAAGGTTTTTGGAACCTCAACCGTACGATTACCTTACATTAGTATACCTTTGCATATCTTAACTCTGTCTTTACATCATTAGTATATCTTGAATCGATTGCCACAGCTGGATACCTGGATCTTTAGGATTGTTGTTTTCCCAATATCTGCAAAACTCTCATATTAACCGCTTGATAACCTGCAATCGAGTTCGTTCCACCCAAATCCCTGTGTTCGATACTCTGGAATTCTTGCTTAACTATATCGATCCGTACACTGCGGGTTCGCTTGCTTGATTCTAGTTTTATAAATATAAAGCTTATTTGCACACACCTCTAGGGGCGAACAAGTTTTTGGCGCCGTTGCCGGGGATTTGGCTTCGTCCGAATCCGGTTGCCGGTTGTCAAGCTTGGGAGCTTGCTCTCGTTATTTGATTTTTCTTTGAGTGTATGCGCAGGTCTAGGAACACAGAAGATCTCTTACCTCTTGATCAAGAGCTAGAGAAAACCTTGAGGCAAAAGCGCAAGGAAAGGAAGATGGCTGAAGAAAACGAGCACGATCTTCAAAATAAGTTGGCGGAGAAAGAAGCTCAGCTCCGATGGAATGAGACTCTCCTCCAGGATGAGATGGATCGCCATCAAACTCAAGTTAATGGTCTACAAGACATGATCGTTCAAATGAAGATAAAGATGAGCGATCTTGAGGACAAGGTGGGCAAGAAGTCCTCGAGAAGGAAGACAAGGTCTAGAAGAAGAAACCACTCACCCACCGATGATAGTGATTCTTCCATGCCTCCTTTAGAAGAGATTGATCCCACGATCAATATAAATCCTTTCAATCAACAAGGAGCTACTAACCGTCGCATTCCACCTAGAAATGCGAGGGTCGAACGTGTGGATAATGAGCCAAGAACTCTTGGCCAGCGGATGGATCCAACACAACAACCACGCCGTTTAGGTGTGAACTTTGATGCTGAAGATGTACAAGGGTTTAGCTTCAACCCTCAAGTTATCACTCTTGTTCGCCAAAGCCAGTTTGGCGGTACAAGCACCGAATCTCCACACCAACACTTGCAAAACTTTGAGTGTATGATGGAGACGATGAGGCCAAAGAGCGCCACTACCAACAGCTATAAGCTCAAACCTTTCTTTTTCTCTTTGAAAGGGAAAGCGCTATCTTGGTACCAAGCTCTTCCTAGTGGAAAGCTAGAGACGTGGGAAGACCTCTCCGCAGAGTTTCTCACCAAGTTCTTTCCACCCTCCAAAACGGCGGAACTTAGAGGTAAGATTAATGCTTTTTCTATGAGACCTAACGAAAGTTTGTTTCAATCTTGGGAAAGGTTTCAGGATTTGCTCTTGGATTGCCCTCATCATGGCATATCCAAACTTGCCTTGCTGGAAATTTACTACAAGGGGCTGGATGCGGGAACGCAATTCAACCTTCAATCCCTCTCATGTGGAACGTTCATGGACATGAGAGAAGATGACGCTTGGGACTTCATTGAGAAGCAAGCAAGAGTCATAGAGAAGTATTCCCACCGGAAAGTGGAGGGAAATCGTGTGGAGCAAGGAGCAAAGCTCACACATGAAGCTCAAAATCAGATTTTCTCCCTCAACAATGAGATCAAAGAGTTGAAGGAGACTATCAAGACCAACTTCCCAAAGCAACAAGAGAAGGATGTTGGCTATTTGGGCAACAACAACGGCGGTGATAACACCAACCGCAACAACAATAACCGGAACAATAACCGGAACAACAATTGGAATGGGAACAACAACAACCGGAACAACAACAATTGGAACAACAATCGGGGTTCGAACAACAACAATTGGCGCTCCAATCAACAAAATTCCGGTAACTCCTATCCTTCCAATTCCAATTCACTAACTCCACCCTCCTCTTCCTCTACTCCTTTGAAAAGCCAGGGGCAATCATCAAATGGAGGAAACAATACGGGAAAGGAGAAGCCGGATCCCATGCTGGAAACGATCTTGGGAAAGCTTCAAGGGTTGGAGAACCGCATCATCAAGGTTGATGATCAAATTTCTAAGGTTGACAAAGCTCAAAAGGTTTTGGAAAATCAAATGTTCAACCATGCGGAGGAAGTTCCTAGAAATCAAGGGAAACTTCCAGGAAAGACGGAGGACAACCCTAAGGGAAGGGTAATGGCGATTACAACTAGGAGCGGAGTGACTACCACCGATCCGCAGCCTACGTTTGTTGAAGTCCCCGTAGAGAAAAGCAAAGAAAAGGGGAAGGAGAAGGAAGATGTCTATGTTCCTCCTCCAGCTTTCAAACCTCCCCTACCATTCCCTCAATCCAGAGCGCGAGCACGCCTAGACAAGCAATTCGGTAAGTTCATAGAACTCATGAGCAAACTACATATTAATATACCTTTCATTGATGCCATTGTAGGTATGCCGGCCTATGGCAAGTTCTTGAAGGAGCTCCTCTCTAACAAGAGGAAGCTAGAAGATTTTGGAGAAGTCAAGATGAGTTCGGATTCTTCGGACCTCATCAAGACTATGAAGGAGAAAATGCCCCCAAAGCTGAAAGATCCGGGGTCATTTTGCATTCCCATTGGAGTGGGAGAGGTCACATATGACGCTTTATGTGACTTGGGAGCAAGTGTGAGCATCATACCACTTGCATTGTGCAGGAAGATCGGTTTAGGCGACCCTAAACCAGTGAAGATGACGTTATACATGGCGGATCGATCCATTACTCGTCCCGTCGGCATTGTAGAAGACGTCCCGGTCAAGCTAGGCAAGTTCTTTGTCCCCATTGATTTTGTCGTGCTTGACATTCCTGCGGATAGTCCAGTCCCGATCATACTCGGAAGACCGTTTCTTGCAACTTCCGGCTGCATGGTCGATTGCAAGAATGGGAGACTCGCCTTTGACGTTGGGGAAGAGAAAGTAGAGTTCGTTCTTTCCACTCTAGTGAAGGAGCCAATCTTTGATGAGGATATTTACAATGTCCAAGACGAAGAAGGTTTAACTAGGGAGGAGGTAAGTGCGATTCTCTTTAACGATCCTTTGCAAAAGGTTATTACTATGAGTCTAACCGATGTAGGAGGAGAAGAAGAGTGCAAAGAGGAAATTGAAGCCTTAGAGGCACAAGAAGAGATACATGAAGTGGAGTTTGAGAAACTCCACGATGAGGCAGAAAATACTCGAATCCACGGTCATACTCTGTATTCCACGGCCGTGGATTCCATGACCAAATTCGACCTCTATTCTAGAGGATATTACGGCCGTGGAAAACCAGAGGAAACCGTGATTTTGACCGTGGAAAAGGACGATCGACACACTTCTTCAACTTCCTCAAATCCTTCTCCAAACCATTCAACATCCTTAGAAGCTTCTAAGGAAACATCGGAAGCTCCGAAAGCAATGGAACTCAAACCACTTCCTACTCATCTAAGAACTTCAAGACAACCTCAACGGCGGTTGAATCCGACCATGAAGGAGGTTGTCAAGAAGGAAATTCTTAAACTTCTTGATGCAGGTATCATCTATCCTATCTCCGATAGCAAGTGGGTGAGCCCGGTTCAAGTAGTTCCAAAGAAGGGAGGAATGACGGTCATCACCAATAAGAACAACGAACTCATTCCTACCCGGACCGTGACTGGATGGCGAATGTGCATAGACTACCGCAAGCTCAACAATGCAACGCGGAAGGATCACTTTCCATTGCCATTCATCGATCAAATGCTTGAAAGGTTAGCACAACATTCATACTTTTGCTACCTTGACGGTTATAGTGGCTTCTTTCAGATCCCGATACATCCGGATGATCAAGAGAAGACCACATTCACGTGCCCTTGGGGTACGTTCGCCTATAGGAGAATGCCGTTCGGGCTTTGCAACGCCCCAGCCACCTTTCAACGGTGCATGATGGCCATCTTCTCCGAATATGTAGAGGAAATCATGGAAGTCTTCATGGACGACTTCTCCGTTTACGGTTCCTCTTTTAACGATTGTCTTTCTAACCTTTCTCTTGTTTTGCAAAGATGTGAAGACACTAACCTAGTTCTTAATTGGGAGAAATGTCAATTCATGGTTAAGGAAGGAATCGTCTTAGGTCACTTAGTCTCTAGTAGAGGGATAGAGGTAGACAAAGCTAAGATAGAGACCATAGAGAAACTTCCTCCCCCAATTTCGGTGAAGGGAATAAGAAGTTTCCTAGGACATGCTGGATTTTATAGACGCTTCATTCAAGACTTTTCTAAGATATCAAAACCTCTCACTAATCTATTGATGAAGGATGCGGTTTTTGAGTTTTCACAGGAATGTCTAGATGCGTTCAACACTATTCGGCAAGCTCTAATTTCAGCACCCATTATCCAACCTCCGGATTGGACTCTCCCCTTCGAGATTATGTGTGATGCTAGTGACGTAGCCATTGGAGCTGTTCTTGGGCAACGAAAGGAAGGACGAACCCACGCCATATACTACGCTAGCAAGACGCTAGACGAAGCCCAGCTCAACTACGCAACTACGGAAAAGGAGTTTCTAGCCATTGTCTATGCTATTGACAAGTTTCGCTCTTATCTTGTAGGTGCAAAGGTGATTGTCTACACGGATCATGCTGCGATCCGATACCTCCTTGCAAAGAAGGATGCGAAGCCAAGGCTGATTAGATGGATTCTTCTCCTACAAGAATTCGATCTTGAGATCCGCGACAAGAAAGGCTCGGAAAATTCTGTTGCGGATCATTTGAGTCGTCTAACACATCTAGAGGACGATCATTTACCTATTGATGACTCCTTTCCGGACGAACACCTACACATCATAGAGGAGTGCATCAAGGTAATCTCCAAAGGTAACGAACCATGGTTTGCTGATTTTGTTAACTATTTGGTTTGCCAGGAGATACCACCCGGACTATCATACGCACAAAGGAAGAAGTTCTTCAAGGACGTCCGGGAATACCATTGGAACGAGCCTCTCCTCTTTAAGAGAGGTCCGGATGGCATCATCCGGCGATGCGTGCCGGAAGATGAGATGCAAAGTGTCATCCGTCATTGTCATTCACTACCTTGTGGAGGACACGCTAGTTCGAACAAAACTAGCGCAAAGGTATTGCAATCTGGATTTTATTGGCCTACTTTATTTAAAGATGTGCAATCCTTTGTTTCTTGTTGCGATGCTTGTCAAAGAACAGGCAATATCTCTAGGAGGAACGAGATGCCCCTCAACAACATCCAAGAGGTGGAGATTTTCGACGTTTGGGGAGTCGACTTCATGGGACCATTCCCTTCTTCTTGTGGAAACCAATACATACTATTGGCGGTAGATTATGTCTCTAGATGGGTCGAAGCGATTGCCTCTCCCACAAATGATGCCATGGTGGTGGTCAAGTTCTTCAACAAGACCATTTTTCCGCGATTCGGGACACCAAGGACGATCATTAGTGATGGAGGTTCTCACTTCATAGCCCGTCGCTTTGAAGCTCTTCTAGCAAAGTATGGGGTTACTCACAAGATCGCTACCCCTTACCATCCACAAACGAGTGGACAAGTCGAGATCTCAAATAGGGAGATCAAGGGAATTCTAGAGAAGACGGTTTCAAGGACTAGGAAGGATTGGTCCTTGAAACTAGATGATGCATTGTGGGCATACCGGACTGCATACAAGACTCCCATAGGAACCACACCATACAACCTCGTGTATGGGAAGTCTTGTCATTTGCCGGTAGAGCTAGAGCACAAAGCGTTTTGGGCTATCAAATGGCTGAATTTCGGCATGAAGGAAGCGGGAGAGAAGCGTCTCCTAGACATCAACGAGCTGGATGAACTCCGTTTGAACGCCTATGAAAACGCTAAGATCTACAAGGAAAGAGCAAAGCGTTGGCATGATAAGCATATCATCCCAAAGGATTTCCAAGAAGGAGATCAAGTTCTCCTCTTCAATTCGAGACTTCGCCTCTTTCCAGGTAAGTTAAAATCTCGTTGGACTGGACCTTTTCTAATTAAGCGTATTTTCCCCCATGGTGCAGTTGAAGTATGGGGTGAAGCTAGCGGAAGTTTTAAGGTGAACGGTCAACGACTCAAAAAGTACTCACCGGAACTCCAAGCTGAGGAGTTTGCACCTACCGCACTCGAATAAGTGCGAGAATGGTCTAGCTACGGACCTTAAACAAAGCGCTTCTTGGGAGGCAACCCAAGGTATTGCATTTTCGTTTTTGCTTTCAATTCATAGTTTAGCTTAGAATAGAAATTTTTGCTTTATTTTTGCCTCGATTTCTCCCGGTATGTTCGTGCTTTTGGTTGTAGGATCGATGGAAAAGAAGAAAAAGGGGATAATGTCGAAGAGAAGTGACGAAATTTGGACTTTGAAGCTTTACAGAGAGTTCCACGGTCTAAATTACGGTCGCCATAGCTACAGTGGCCGTAATTCTCAAAGGCCTGTGAAAAATCACAAAAATTACGGGTCCGTACATTTCCACGGCCGTGGAATGCCCCGATAGACCGTGATTTTTGAAATTTTGCCTGCAAGTATAAAAGCCACACTTCACCACAAAAACACCACAAAACCCCCAATTTCCACGCCCTAAATACCGAAAACCCGCAGCTCCTCCCAAATCTTCGTTCTCTAATCGTTTTTAACGATTCTTCTTCCTAAACTGAAGCAAATCCAACCAAGAACAAGATCCAAGCAACAAATCGCGTAGAAAACGATCAACAAACCCGCATTTTGGATTTCTCAATCCGAAAAAGAGGTTTTTGCTCTCTTCTTGATTCTAGTCGTTTTTGTTCGTTTTTGTTAGAAATTTTTAGGAAGAACTGATTGAGATTGGAAGAAATTAGATTAGGACTGCTTGTTGTGGAGTTTGATTGCTGATTTGCTGAGAATTGAGAATTACTGTGTCGAATCACGGTCTACAGACGTTCCACGGCCGTGGTTTTGGGAAGAACAGACCGTAATTTTCAACAGAATGGATTTTGTGAGGAGAGTTTCGGGAAGGATTAAGGAAAAGAGAGGGGAACAGAACAAGAAGAGAAAGGGCAACCCTTCCACATCTAGGGCACCGCCACCCTCATCCCCCTCACCTTCACCTCCATCTTCACCTCCATCCTCACCACCTCACCCTAGCATCCCGATCATACACGAAAACCACCAAGCTGCATTTGAGAGGATAGAGAAGAGGGCAGTGATTGGCCCTAGGTACTTGTTGTTGGAGGATCTACATCCTCTCAACATAGTAGATGACCTTACATGGCTCTTGGATAGAGCCGGTTTGCTTGTCTTCACGAACATTCGTGAGGACGCTTATGAGGAGATCACCCGAGAGGTTGTGACGTCTTTTGAGCACAGCCATGTTGATAGGACTGTCTCCTTCCGTCTCATGAATAGAGACTATCACCTTAGCATTGTTGAGTTCGGGACCATCTTTGGGTTCCATGAGACCTACAACGGTCGCCTCCCTAGGAACGTTTCCGCTAAGGATTTTTGGGAGGATGTGGCGATGATCTATGCCGACGAGGACCGTTGGCATCCAGCTGATACCAAGGCCAAATTGATGTACCATTTGGCCTTGAAGATAGCTCACCGTGTTCTCTCGGAGTGTCTCTTTCCTAGGACGGAGACGCCCCAAAAGATCAAGACGGACGAGCTATTCCTCCTCTACGCTATGCTTCATGGATGCCGCGCCGATTGTGCTACCCTTTTGGCGGCGACGATGAGTAAGCTAAAGAACAAATCGAGAGGGAACATTGGATATGGTGGGATAGTGACCCACATAGCTAGGACTTTTGGAGTGGACTTCTCGGCTTGCACACGTATACCAGCAGTTCCATTAGGGCTACACGCTTTCATGGTTAGGGGACTCATCTTCCCCACACATAGAGGTCCGCCTTATGCGGGCATGCCCTGGGAGAGTAGGACCGGCAGGGGTATTGAGTGGCTGCCGGAGTATTCCATTGTGGCGGGACGCCACAACTGGAAGGAGACGTTCGCTGCGATGCATGCGAACAGGCTTGTAGCTCCCCCTTACGTTCCACCGCCGGTAGTAGATGAGGAGGATATGGGAGAGCAGTATGAGAGTGGTAGAGGAGCAGAGCAGGAGTTCGGCACGTTTCCGGATCAGCCGGATGCGGCCCAGGATGTACCTAGACGCTCTCCGCGTCCGGCTAGAGCCTCAGGCTCGTCATCTCGCTGCGCTAGCGTGAGCGAGAGGCCCACGTGGATGACTACACCTCCCACCTGGTACGAGACACCCCCTCCTTGGTCCACTACGCAGTCAGCAGCACCAGCAGCACCACCACCACCACCATCAGCACCAGCCGATGCTCCCGGATGGTATGATCACCCCCCTGGGTGGTATGAGAGGATGCCGGATTGGGCTACCGGACTTTCAGAGAGAGTCGGAGCACTAGAGATCCGGGCGGATGATAGAGACAGACGTTTCGACGACCTTGACCACATGATGAGGGACGTCTACCGCCAGCAGTTTGGGCGGTACTATGATCCGGGTTTCTCTCCATTCCCACCTCCACCGGCACCGCAGTGATAGATGACCGGACAGCTCGTTTCTAGACATCCCAACCACCATTTGTGAGTTTTCTTTTTCTTTTCTTTCTTTTGTTCTTTCTTGTGAACATTAGGGACAATGTTCGTCCTAAGTATGGGGTGGGATGTACTAAATGTTTGTAATAACTCTACTCTATATGTTGCTTCTATTCCGAGACTATCATTGCATGTTCATTGTATGTTACACGTTTCATTCTTGCATTGCATGAAAAAGAACTTTAAAAACCCATAAAAATTGAAAAATTTTGAAAAATTTGATGCTTCTAACGAATCGATATGATTTCCATGATAATCATTACTTGCGAATTGAGTTGATAACAATTGCATGCTTGAAAGGATGGTAATTCGAAAAGGATTTGAATGAATGAATTTTACCTCTTTTGCAAGTTGTATAATGTGAGAATGTTACCTAAATCATATAAGAAATTGAAGTTGAAATCACATTATAAGCTCCTATACTTCTTGTTGAAATGATTAAGGCAATTCGATATTCTCTTTCTTCTTTCTTTGATCATCTAACTCCTCATTGAAATATTAGCCTCCCTTACCTATCCGGGAATTTGGAAAGTGAATGAGAAAAAGGCATGTTTGATGTGGGAGGGCCATGAGAGCAAATATTTGCAATCAATTGAATAGAAAGAAATTGTAGGTTTGGGGAAGTCAATCATGACGATGAGTAACTCGGCACCATTCACATAGCCGGGTGTTTGTGTCTTGCCAAAGTCGAATTGAGCGATATTCCTAGCGGATTATGGTATGTGCGCTAAGGGTTTGAGGCATCTCGCAAAAATGAGAAACGCCAATCTCCTAGGCTTCGGTTTTTGTGCACCTCTATCCATAACTCCAAAAGTAAAGTCGGAAAATAAAAAGGAAAGAGCGAAGCTCTAAGTGAAGTGTTGCGGAAACCGCAAAAGAAGAAGAAGGTAGTTGTCCACTTTCCCGGATTTATGCACCACTTTCCCTTAAAGTTTTCCCTACCCTTCCATGCTCTAGACCTTTTCTTTGAAAGTCCTTATGATCAAAAGAATGTTATATGGCTTGGTGATCTAAATTGAAATTCTTATGATTGATTTTGATAATGTTTGAAGGTTATAATGCTTGTTTGGAAGCTAAATTGATTCATGATTTTTCTTTGCCTCTTACTCTCTAATTAAGTGTGTGAAAGTTTGAAAACGATTGAAGCAAGGGTTGAGAATGATCTATTCTTTAGAAGTCACATTCATCCAAAAGAAGGTACACATATTTCATCCTAACTCTTGTTTTAAAGCTTTTTGAAAGACCTTGCTTAGGGACAAGCAAGTGTTAAGTATGGGGTTATTTGTTAGCATGAAATATTGTGATATTTTAGGCACGTTTTCTAGTCGTAATTGATTCATATTGATAGTCTTTGATTGAGCTTTATGCATATATGAGCTAGTATTACCTATATTGTCGATATAGATGTCTACACGAGTTCTATGTTGATTATAGGTGATTTGGAGCTATTTCCGAACGGAATCGAGCAAAGGAGAGTTGAGTCGATGTGTCTCTAGATCAAGGACACCTTTTGGAAGCAATTTGGAGTATTAGATTGAGGAATGCACGAATGAAGGCAAGAATCACGGTTTTACCCTAAATTACGGCCGTGGATTGTGAAGCAGAATTCGATGTTCATTCCAGGGGATATTACGGCCGTGGAAGATATCCGTGTTTATTTCCACGCTTCAAAATTACGGTCGTGGAAACTTCCACGACCGTGATCTTGGCGAATCCTTTCGCCACGTTTCGAAGCCATGATCTCTTGAAGATCGGGCCGGGCCGACGTTTTGCCCTGCATTATAAAAAGGACGGATGAAGCAAGATTCCGTCACCTCGCTACCTCGCTTACGACCTTTCAACCCTAAAGTTTAGCGGCAAAAACGCATGCTTAGCAACACAAACCCTCATTCTTGGAGGTGATTTTGAAGATCTCATTGAAGTTCCAAAGTTCGTATTGGAGAGTTGCTGTTTGTGATCTTCGTGTGGAAGATCGAAGTTCTTGGAGGATTTTTGCAAGAAGATTCCTCTTCTTGCTTAGGTTTGCTTTAGGATCGGATTGACATCCCGTTTCTTTTCTTTCCTAAGATTGTGATTGTTTATCCCGTTTTGAATCTTTTGACAAACACTTATCCTTGATTGTGATTCTAAGATTCAATTGAAGATTATTGATAGTTCTTGAAAGTTCCCATCTTTTACCTTTTTAATCTTGAATTAATATCAATATGACTGTTATTGGCTAAAAACCCTTAACAATTCTAAGGTGAAGGGTTGATAGTTGTGGTTTAGATAATGATAGATCGATTGTAAATTGATTAGACCCTGAGAGTTAGAGAATTGTCGCCGAAAACCCTAAATTACGGGCTGTTCTTGAGTTCCACGACCGTGGAATCTCAAGATCCAACCGTAATTCTCTTAAAGTTTACGAGCCTGCTTTTATCTTGATCCAAAGTTAAAGATTTGCTTTAGCTTAGTTTAGACTTGTCTTTTCTAGGTGGTAGTGAAGCCTCAACAACCTCTACCTCGATTGTGAGCCTCAACAACCTCAATCGGATAAGTTAGTCTTGATCTTTAGATCATAGGTTTGGGTATTTGATGTTAATCCTTGTCCTTAGAACCTTTCTATATTGAGCCTCATCAACCTGTATAGGAAGAGTCTTTTGGGTGAGTTATATAAGGTTTTTGGAACCTCAACCGTACGATTACCTTACATTAGTATACCTTTGCATATCTTAACTCTGTCTTTACATCATTAGTATATCTTGAATCGATTGCCACAGCTGGATACCTAGATCTTTAGGATTGTTTTTTTCCCAATATCTGCAAAACTCTCATATTAACCGCTTGATAACCTGCAATCGAGTTCGTTCCACCCAAATCCCTGTGTTCGATACTCTGGAATTCTTGCTTAACTATATCGATCCGTACACTGCGGGTTCGCTTGCTTGATTCTAGTTTTATAAATATAAAGCTTATTTGCACACACCTCTAGGGGCGAACAGCTTCCAAATTCCCGGATAGGTAAAGGGAGGCAATTATGCATATGAGGGGCTAAAGCATGATCAAGAAGAAGAGGAGAAGAGAATGAATTGCCTTAATCATCCCAGGAAGAATGTGATAGAACTTATCATGTGGTGTCAACCTTCAAATTCAACATAATTTTGATAAAAATTAAGTATTAAACATGTTGAAACTCCAAACATAGCATTTTGCAACTTAAACATATCATAAAACCTTTCGAGCATATAAAGATTTCAAAACCAATCTGCAAACAAAAATCATCACTGAGGTCATATCCAGAGAAGAAGCACAAAAAAATCGTTTCGAAAACTCCCAGTTAAGAACCCACCTCGGTCGAGGTAGTCTAGGTCATCCGAGGTGTTCAATCTCGTTTGGCTAGAATCATCCCCGTCGAGGTCATAAAATTTTTTTTCTTAAACCAGTTTTCGACGTTTTTCTAAAACAAAAACCTGTATGCATGCATGGAATGGCAGATAAACACATAGAGCCAAATAAGATCATAAATATCCATCAAGAGTCATACAAACATACACACATAGTCAAATAAGTACATCCACATACCCCATACTTGGGACAGATTGTCCCAATGGTTCAAAATAAGTCAAAGAACAGAGTACTCACTGGACCTAGTTGAACTGCATAAATAATAAAGAAAGAAAATCCATGCTGCTCTAGTCCTCGTCAATTGGTGGTGGTGGTTGTGGTGGATATGGGATGTAGGGGTGTTGAGATGGATCAAATGGATACCCCATCATCTACTGGATCCGGTGCTGGTAATGCTGGGTCTCTCTGATCTGATGCATCTAGCTGTTAGTATATCGGCGCTCATCATCGAAACGCTGGGACATATACACTGTCATAGCTGCATAGGAGTCAATCATTTGCTCAGTCAACTCATCAATCCGTTGGTGAGCTACTGGATCTCTATGCCTGTGGACTCTGCGCCAGGCTGGTCGTGATGGTACCGCTGCCTCCTCCTCTGTCGCCTCGTCGTCTAGGTCGACAACTGGCACACTAGGACTGGCGGTATCAATACCTTGTCTCCATAGCAGCTCCACCATCATCATACTCCTCCTCATCATCAACTGGTGCAGCATCTCTAGCATCCTGTATGTAGGGAAGCAAAGAAAATGACTAGTACTGCAGGTCAAAGACTGTGAACTAAGCTTACCAAAGAATGCCCTGCGGAGCTGTAACACCCAAAATTTTGGCGCGTTTTCGATATTTATTTATTTATTTTTCTTTCCGGCTTTTATTGATATTATAAATAGCTTAATATATGTGGCGAGTATTTCTATGTCGTAACTTAAATTATTGTATTATTATCGAGAATATATTGTGAGAACGACTTCTATATTGTAAATGATATTTTACGAGTATATCTATATATTTTAGGTATACACATATTCTTTATCTTATCTCGGAATGGTTTCCGATCCAGATATTCCGTTCGGATAGTTTATCGATTTATTTTATCATCTCCTTTTTATTTTTATTTTTATTTTTTTTATTTCTTTATTTATTATTATATTTTTTTCGGCCCTAGCTTTTTAGCACCGTTCACCTTGGCCTTGCCCGCCCAGGCTATCTTTGTGTAGCCCTGCTACTCCATTCCAATCTACCACCACCTGCAACCTGCGTCACCTAGCAAGACCCTGTAAGTAAGCAAGAATAACCTGCTAACCGACCCCTGCTTTCCCCTCTGTGCATCTCTTCCTAGCCTCTACAGCAACACCAATCTACCCCATCTCGCACCTCTGGATTCCTCATTCGCTTCACCCTCCTACCATACCACTCTGCTACTAGTGCTTCCTTCTCAGCCCTCCTCGCCTTCACCGGAACGCCGTCGTTTCTCCTTGTAACCTCCGGCTCACCCGCCTTTGTTCTCCTCTCTCTCTCTCTCGAATAACCCTCTACATCCTGGGCGCACCACTGCTGACCAGCTTCTCGCATTACCGCTGCCTGGAACCGAAGCCCTAAGCCGGAGGATTGCCATCTGCGATTCTGCCCTACCCTTGCCCTGCCGGAGCTGCCGATTGCCTGCCTTTCCCCTTCGCTTCGCCCTCTTCAACTCCTCTGTCGAACAGGGCTTAGCCCTCCTCATCTCCGCCTTGTCCTCGCCGGTTCTAAAGGCTGGCCGCCACCCTTCTACAACCACCAGGGGAGCCATCGGTGAGCCTTCCTCCCGGCAGCCCCTGTATCCTCCTTGCCGCCGCCTTGCTGAGTTCCCCTTCTCCGTGCTCCTGATTTCAAAATTAAGGAAGGGAAACCCTATCCTCTATATTTACAGCAGCCCCCTATCTTCTTGGTTATTTGCATTTATGACCCATGTTTTGTATTTGCATACTTTGCCCAGAATTTTGAAATGTATGATTATGCCCCTGGTTATATATAATTACAGATTTTGGCCAGATTTTCTTAATTACAGTTTATGACCCAAATTCTGAGATTTAACGAGGCTGCCCTTTGTTGGATTAAATTTCGAATTTTGACCCTAACGATTTTAATTGTGGTTTACGACCAAGTTCCTATGTTCGTATCATTTGCCCCAGAAAATGTGTTAGCGGTTTTTAACCTTGGATTTTAATTACGGGATATTCTTATATTTTTATACACGGTATATTATGTCTTTGTTGGAATAATTCGGTTATGGCTCAAAGTTTTAATCCCGGATTTTTAACGTTGACTTTTGAAAATGAGTTTTCCTTAGATATATATGTATATATATATATATATATTATATGTTATGTTCAAATTTAGCATATGAGCTAAATTTGCTTAATTTTGGTGTTAGGTTCGGAAGCGTCCCGATAAAGGCCTAACGAGTTCAAAGTCGACATCCATTGATCGACTTCCGTCTTTCGACGTCATGTGAGTTGTCTTTTTCCGCGATCTAGTAATGTTTAGCATTAGTATCATGTTAGGTTGGATAATCTAGTATAACTTAGAGTGAATATCAAGTAGTGGTTATGGACCTTAGGTGAGTGTTGTGGATTGTGAAATTTTGTAAGGCTTGAGGAGTTGATATTATCCTAGTCGTCTCCCAAGGCATAGCGATGTACGGTGTACTAAGACCACGAGGAACCAGAATACGCCTCGTGATCATCTCCTGAAGTCCAAGCGGCTTCGCAACCGCTACCACTGTACATGCACTCAAATCCAAACCCATGGCCGTAGCAATATGGGTCACTAAAGCTCCGCAACAGATGTCTCCCTTGGACATGCCCTTGATCCTATGTAAGTCCTCAACCAGCATGCCTCTAAAGTTAGGCACTCCACCAGTCACCATACAGAATAAACTCAGCAGCTCACCCTGTCTGATCTTCTGGGGGGTCTCAGTACGCGCCAGACGAGTTTTGCTGAATATCCTGTGAGCAAGACGGAAAGCTAGGTGGAAGATAATACGCTCTCTAGAGTCCCCATGTCTCTATCTGTCACTGTGCTCAACCACATTGGCTATCTCGCCCCAGAAGTCTCGAGCTATTGCTCGTGAGGAAAAGTCGGTAACGGTGGGAGTCGGGAAGCCATAAATCTTGAGAAACTGATCCATCGGCACAATATAGTTCCGGTTCAGCAACCGGTACTTGATGTTGTTCCTCTCAGGGACGTGAGTGACAGAACTCACGAACTCCTTAGTCGGCTCGAGGTAGGCTGGAGCTCGAATCTCCATAAACTCCTCCAGCCCTACCATAGAAATCATCTTCCTCAAGTCCTCCGCCACGTGGACACACTCGAAGGAAGCAACATCTAAAAATCAAAGGGTAACTATTGGACGCCCGCATATCTTGTCAAAATCAGCTTGGTGACGCTCATGGATCACCGGTATAGAAGGGTGAGATGCAAAAGAAGGGGAAGAACCACTGGGCCTATATCTCAGAACCAACTGGCGATCGGATCTGTTGCTCATGACTGCTGACAAGATGAACACCGCGGTTGCTCTGACACCACCTCGGCCGAGACACACACGACTGGACCGAGGCGGCCGGCTGTTCGATTTCAACTCTCTGATTTTCCAGTTATTTTCCCCCAAATCACTACCAATTGCTTCCTATGGGGTACTTATATCTTTTTCAGCAACAATGGATGGCAACCAGAGCTAGATCCGTCTAAAATCAGTAAAAGAAAGAGAGAAAGGGTTTTCGAACGAAATACCCAAATTCCACAGATTCGGAGCGTTTTTCCCGCAGTTTGTTGCTTGAAATCCAATCCTCTCGCTTCCTCTAGTGAAATCGAACAAAAAATTTTGGAAAACGAGCGAGAAATAAGGAAACGAGGTTAAGAAACCGCCGCGGTCGAAACTCTGTCGAGAGGGAGAAGTGAGGAGAGGGAAATCCGCTTCGCCTTTTATACCCTTCGCTGAATCTGATATCACCTCGGTCAAGGTGGTCCCGACCGGACCGAGGTGTCTTATTAGATGTCAGACCTATTCGCCTTGGTTGCCTCAAGAACATCTCGGTCGAGGTGCTGTGACTGCAACCGAGATGTGTCTCAGCCAAAGTCCGTCTTCTCAATTTCTCGAACTTCTGTCCTTCCAGTGTAGCTCCTGAGTTGTAATCCTTCCTTAGAGAGTACTTGGTTTCTGTCTAGAAGATGCCAAAAACAAAGCAAAGGAAAGGAAAAGCAAACTATCTAAACTAAGTTGGAAAAGGGAAAAGAAAGCAATACCTTGGGTTGCCTCCCAAGATGCACTTGATTTAAGGTCACTAGCTGGACCGTACAACATCCCTAAACAAGGTATAGTGGTGCAATCTCCTCAACCTGGACTTCCGGTTGGTACTTCTTCAGCCTATGACCATTGACCTTAAAGCTTCCGCTTGTTTCACCCCAAATCTCAACTGCACGATAGGGAAAAACATGTTTCACAACGTAAGGTCCTGTCCATCTAGATTTCAACTTACATGGAAAGAGGCGAAGGCGGGAATTGAAGAGTATAACTAGATCTCCTTCTTTGAATTCCTTAGGAATGATATGCTTGCCATGCCATCTCTTCGTTCTTTCCATGTAGATCTTGGCATTCTCATAAGCGTTTAAGCGCAACTCTTCCAACTCATTGATGTCCAATAGCCTCTTTTCTCCGGCTTCCTTGATATCGAAATTCAACCACTTGATTGCCCATTATGCCTTGTGCTCTAACTCAACGGGTGGATGGCAAGACTTCCCATATACCAAATTGTAAGGGGTGGTGCCAATGGGAGTCTTGAATGCGGTCCTATAAGCCAAAATAGCGTCGTCCAACTTCATGTACCAATCCTTCCTCGTCCTAGAGACGGTATTCTCCAAAATTACCTTGATTTCTCTATTCGTGATTTTGAACTGTCCACTAGTTTGAGGGTGATAAGGGGTTGCTACCTTGTGGGTTACCCCATACTTCGATAGAAGTGCCTTAAACGTCCGGTTGATGAAATGTGTCCCTGCATCGCTGATGATGATGCGTGGTGTCCCGAAACGTGGAAAGATAGTCCGACTGAAGAACTTCACAACCACCATGGTGCCATTAGTGGGAGAGGCAATGGCTTCCACCCATCTAGAGACATAGTCAACAGCTAGGAGAATGTAGAGGTTTGCTGCGGATCATGGGAAAGGTCCCATGAAATCAACTCCCCATACATCAAAGATCTCAACCTCTTGAATATTGTTGAGTGGCATCTTGTTCCTCCTAGACAAGTTCCCTGTTCTTTTGCATGCATCACAAGAAACAACAAACTTTTGCACATCCTTAAATAATGTAGGCCAAAAGAAACCAGAACGTAATACCTTAGTGCATGTTTTGTGAGTGCTAGCATGTCCTCCACAAGGAAGCGAGTGGCAATGCCGTATAACACTAGCAACTTCATTCTCTAGAATGCATCGTCGAAGCATTCCATCGGGACCTCTTTTAAATAGTAGAGGTTCATTCCAATAGTAGTGGCGTACACCCTTGAAGAATTTCTTCCTTTGAGCGTACTTCAATCCAAGCGGTATTTCCTGGGAAACAAGATAATTAACAATATCTGCATACCAATGCTCTTTACCATCAGAAGCTTGGTGGAACCAATGCTCCACCAACTGTAAATGATTCTCAGAAAAAGGTTTAGGAAGTTTGTTGTCCTCAGTTGACAACATCTCGCTTGTTGTCTCGGTTGGCGTCCGAGGTGGGTGACCGAGATGTTCTTCAGATAAGAACAACTCGCTTGGTCCAGAAAGTGCTTCGGTCGAGGTAGTGGAACTGGGACCAAAATTTGATTTGCTCTTCTTCCCCTGAATTAGTTTCTCAATCTTAGCTCTTGGATCTGCTTCCAATGCCTTTAAGCTCCGTATATCTGCATCACAAGAAACATCTATACTTTCCTCCATTAGACTAAAACTAAGAACTCTTTCAAGCGGGTCATTAATAAGGGTAGAGCTCACCAATTCTCTTGATTCTTCTTCATCATAGATATTCAAGATGTCATCTTCCAACAGCTCTCCTTTCATTACAGCAAGCAATGCAAATTCCACTTGATCTCCACCAATGTTGAATTTCAACTTGGCGTTCTTACAATCCACCAATGTTGAATTGCAACCCGAAGTTGCTAGAAATGGTCTCCCGAGAATGATAGGGCCGGGATAATCTGCGGGTATGTCTAGTAGAACAAAGTCTATAGGTAAATAGAAGTTACCTAACTTAACGAGAACGTCTTCCAAGATGCCCACAAGATGGGTAATGGAGCGATCCGTCATGTATAGCCTTATCTTCACCGGCTTGGGCTCTCCAAGTCCGATCTTCTCACATAGCTCCAGCGGGATGATGCTCACGCTGGCTCCTAGATCACATAATGCCTTTTAAGTTACATCCCTACCTTAAATGGGAATGCAAAATGAGCCGGGATCTCTCAATTTTGGTGGCATCTTCTCCTTCATAATTTGAATGAGCTCCGAGGACTTATATGTCATCCTAACTTCTCCAAATCTTCCAGTTTTCTCTTCCTTGAAAGAATCTCCTTCAAGAACTTCCCATAGGCGGGCATCCCTAGGATAGCATCAAGGAAAGGGATGTTAATGTGTAGTTTATTCATCAAGTCAAGAAACTTACCAAAATGCTTGTCTAGATGTGTTTTGGCCCTTGACTGGGGGAATGGAAGTGGTGGTTTATAAGCAGGAGGTGGGACAAAAATTTCAGATTTATCCTTCGCTTTTTGGGACTCCACCTCGGTTGGCACCTCGACCGAAGTGTTCCTCGTCTGATCCTGGACCGAGGTGTTCTTCGTCTGCACTAGCACCGACCGAGTTACTGGATCTGCAGTTTTTAGTCCACTTCTCATCGTTATTCCCATAATCTGTCCTTTAGGGTTGCTCTTTGTCCTTGCTGGGAGCTTCCCAGGATCTCTTGGCGCTTCATTCGCCTTATTAAAGAATTGTTGCTCTAAGGCTTTTTGTGCCTTCGAAAATGAAGTCATTGATGTATCTCGGCCGGGGAAACATGGACTGGGTCTTGCCTCGGTCGAGGATCTAGGATCGGTCAAGGCAGAAACTGGGCCCTTAGAGCGGCCATATCTGCTTCGATCTCTTCAGTTCTTGCGCGAGTCTGCTCTCTCTCTCACTTCAGTTCTTCTTGGTTGAGGTGTAGCTGTTCTAGCGCCTCCTTCAATTCTGCCTCAAGATCGCGATGGTCTTGATTGGACATCTTAGCTTCTCTTAATCGTCGCTTGTATGTCTTTTCTTGTTCAGAATCGTAATGAACGATTTCCTTTCTAGCACGGGTTCTTCGCATAAACCTAAAAAGATCCTGCGAAAACACTCAAGTAGAGTGGTTAATAGCAACAAGGTCAATTGCCCCGAAAGACAACCGAAACCGGTTTGGTCTAGACAAAGTCCCCGGCAACGGCGCTAAAAACTTGTTCGATCCAAACGGTGTGTGCAAGTTTTAAATTTATAACCCAAGAAGTATGCTTGAACAAATATGCGAACCCGTAGTGTACGGGTCAATTGTAATAAAAAGCAAGAATTCCAAGGGTCGATCATAGGGACTTAGGTGAAACAAAGCACATAATCAGGTTGTCAAATATTGCAAATAACCAAAAGCAATTAAAACAATCAAAGATGATATAAAGTCAAGTAAGGCGAAATGCGGATTCTAGGGATTAAAGCATCTAGTTTTGTTTTCGACTCAAGATCTCAAAGGATAATGCGGACAAAGCTGAGGTTTGCAAGGGGAAGGTGTTTCTAAGGTGGGAATAGATCACCGGGTAAGTCTCACTACTCACTATCCCAAACCAAAGCTCCTATTACCGGGTAAGTCTCAAGGTACTAAGGAAAGGAACTATAATCTCAAACCAACACATCACCCAAGGAAATAGAATCAACCTTTACCGGGTAAGTTTCAGGCTAACTCACAAAAATGGGATGAAGGCACACTCAAACTCAAATAAAGGATAAACCTTTATTACCTATACTCATGATCTTGGGTAAACAAAAAAAGGAATCACCGGGTAAGTCTCATCCTAGGCTTGCATTGAACGAGGAAAGGTGTAATAAGGATAGGATTTGGCAAACTAGAACACTTAACTTAAGTTTCGGATCAGGAAAGGTTCACCTCGTTCAGTCAAGTTCCCACCCCGGCCGAGATGTTCTTCGACTGAGCGAGGTGCTCTAGGGTTAAGGTTAAAGACTCAAGCTTTCAGGGTCCTGCTGGGATTAAGATCATTCTATCATCGTCTTTCCCATAACTTTCAGCCAATCACCCTAGAACCGCATAAGAAACTTAGCCAACAATCATTATGCTAACGATAATCAATTTATTGAAAAGGGAATCAATATTCGAACAAGAAAACCTTAAGAAAAAGGTCTCAATAACTGAATCAAATAACAAACAAATTGCGTTCCTCAATCACAAGTCACAAAGACAATCAACCAAAAAGACAATATAAGAAAGTCTTACAAAATCCTTCAAAAAGCAATTCCAACTATGACTCCTTCCTTCCTTGATCTTCAATCCTTCCTTCAAAACTTCCAACAAATGCCTCATTTGTTGGATGCTCCAAGCATTGTCGAACTTGTGGAAAATCCAACCTTTTATATAGGACAATTATCTTCCAAAGATAATAATATCTTAAAAAATAATTTCCCATAAAATATATTCATATCTCCTAAAATAAATCTCCCAAAAATAATATCTTCCTTCCACAAATCCAACCCAAAAATATAAGATATCTTCTTTCCAAATATAAAAGATCTCAGCCAAAAATATGGATCTCACCGGCAGCAGGGTATTCGCCTCGGTCGGGACGCTCCTCAAGATCACCTCGGTCTAGGTGATAATATAGCTAACCGAGGTGAATCTCAACTGAATGTGAAATCTCTCGAATTTGGTCCAAAGTAAATCTTCTTAATCATTTCCATGCTTCCTGAGGTCTTCCTTAAGCTCCATAATGTAACTCTAATGACTCCTTAGCTCCTTAGCTCCATTTTGATGCAAAACGTACCATTTTACCTACAATTACAACGAAACTAGGTGTAGACCTCAATTCCTGTAAATGTAGATGAAACAACAATATAATCACATAATATACATCCATACATGCAGATTATTGAAGATAAAACGTCTAAACCAGCCCCAAAATATAGACTATAATACATGCTATCATATTTCAATGATGAGGAGCATGCTACTTAGGAGTATGAGGTTGTAGAGGGCTATCTTGCTGATGAGCATGTCCCAACTGGGGGTATGCTAGAGCTCGAGTGTGGTAGATACGGATGTTATGGATACCGATACTGATATGGGGATTAGCCGCGAAGAACGGATCAAGACGAACAACTTATTCTGAAGAATGAAGAACACACAAAATTAACAAATAAGGACAACAATGAAAACAAGAGAACAAAAAAGGACAAGAAGAACCGAAGGGAACATTGATTGAACCCAAGAACCAAACCAGTGACAATTTGACCCCGATTCTTACAACTCCACACAATCGATCTCAGAATCGAGAGCACGAAGAGGATGCCTTGTTCGACTTGCAACACCAATCCTGAAGGTGATTGACATACACAAGAACGAGAAAGCAATATAAAACAAACAAACTCAAGAGACAAGAATGATTGAATTCTCTTGGATTCAATTTTGAAATGCTCTCACCAAAACTTGTATAAAACTTTTCTAACTACATAATGAAGAGAGAAAAGGCTTTTATACATCCTAGGCCTTTTCTTCCAAAAATAGAAAAAATAAACTAATTATAATAATTACATTGAGAGAGAGAGAGAGAGTTAAATAAAGCCCAACAAACATAGAACAAAATTGGGCCTAATTAAACTCTCTTATTCAGCCTCTCACGTCCACATACTTTAATGAATTTGGCAGCCATGCACATGCACACATGTGAAGCCCCTTGTATCTGATTTCAAGGCCTTTGTTTATCCTTTGAAATCCTTTCCAAGGCCTGCCCAACAACTAGAAATACAATTTAAGCTCCATTAATAATCTTTGCTGGTATGGGTTCGTGACTGATCCACAAGATGGTCCTTAGGCTTGATGAAAGTGGACTTGGTGGAGCTTCATGGACCATGTTTAGGAAAAGAGCATCCATCTCAGCTTGGCGTTTAGCTTGAGCTCTTTCTAGAGCCCCCCCCCTCGAGGTATTCAAGATGGAGTTAGCTCAAATGACGCTTCATCATGATGGGATTGGAATGTTGCCTCCATTAGTTGGCTTGGATGCTTCCGCATTAGATACCCATGGAGCAGGGCCAAGTGGAGCTCCAGTAGAGGATGACGAGGATACAAAGGATGAGTTCGTGGCTGGAGGGGCTGATGGATTTCCTGGATAACACAAGGCACCGGTGAGACCACCACGACACTCGGTTTCACATGCACCTCGAATTGGGAGCCGGTGTAGAGGAGATTGTTCTGATTTCTCCACAAAGTTGGGAGCATTGGCGAGAAGCATTAAGGACTCCGCATAGATTATTAGAGTATCCATACAGATTATCAGAGTTTGCACACTGATTATCCGAGCCTCCACACTGATTATGGAGAGCTCCGTACAAATTTTCATGGTTTCCGTACCGAGGATCAGGCTCGACATTCTTCTTATGCCGAACAATGGGATGGCCTCTACTATCACACCTTTGGAGCATACTATGATCCTGCAGCTCCGAGATATCCACGCCCACCACCACTACCACAGGATTGATCTACTCGTCATTTTACATTGTAAGTATTTTCTCCATCTTGTACTTGATATTTCACATTGGGGACAATGTGAGATTTAAGTATGGGGTGGGGGTACTTGCAATCCTTGCATATGTCACATGTTTCCTTTATGACATTTGCATTGCATTTCATCTATTTTCGAACACCCAAAAAATTGAAAAATTTTAAAAATTTATGTGCTTGTCAAAATGGATATGATCTCAATTATAATAATTGTGTATGTGAATTGGAAAAAGAAGACTTGTATGTTGAGATCAAACTATGGCACATGTGGACTTAAATACTTTATTTGATATTATGTGCTTCTCAATACATCGTATTGGAATGATTATAGCGATTCATTTTTCTTTTCTTTCTTCTGCTTATCCACGTTAGCACCTCATATATACTATTTGCCTTCCCTTTACCTACTCTGAGAATTAGGAAGCATGCTAGTGTGTGAAGTGTAAAGCTTTGTGAAATTGATTTGAAAGTAAAGTGTGTTAAAGTGTAAGAAATAGGTTTGGGGACGTCAATCATGATGATGAGTAACTCGGCACAATTCACATAGCCGGGTGTTTGTGTCTTGCCAAAGTCAGATTGAGCGATAGTCTTAACGAGTCATAGTATGTGCATTACGGTTTGAGGCACCACGAGAAATTGAGGCTTGCTGATCTCCAAGGCTTCGGTTATTGTGCACCTCTGTCCATGTTCTCAAGTGAAAATAAATTTGAAAATATGAAGTGAAGTGGCTTATTTTCGGTGGTTGTGAAGAAGTGCAAACTGTGGAGTTTATTCCTTATTCCCGGATCTATCACCACATGTCCTATACATTCCCACCCTTAACACATTTCTTTGGCCTTTTACATTGAAAGACCTTGAGACCTTTATGCACATTTTTAAAGCTTTTATGGTCTAGATATGTTTTCTTATAATTATCTTGACATCGCTTACCATGCATTTCATGTATATTCTTGGATAAAGTGTTCTTGCCCTTTCATGCTATGATTTTATTGATACATACATTATCTTCCTACACCTTGAAACATCATGTTGAGGACGATCCACTATTAAGAAGCACGCTCAAAAAAGAGTTTTTGTTTTTGACCATCATATAATCCATGACATCTTATATGATATATTGGAACTTGCTTGGGGGCATACAAGAGGCAATTATGGGGTATTTTGATGACATGGATTATATGCTATCATATTCCTGCATATTGCGAGTATATCACTTCAGTTTTATATAAATTTTTTGAGAATCATGTGCCTTTAAATATATATTCACATATATTTCGAGAATAGTGGTCTACACGAGTTCTTTATTCATTTGTAGGTAAAATGAAGGAATTTTTGGTGCGGAAATGGATAAATATCGGGCTTGACATCATAAAGGATCATGAGGGAGTCTTAAAGATAGGAAAATATATGATATCAAACCACAAAAGAAGATAGAAGACGGAACTAATAGATAACACGCTTAGAAGACAAAAATCGGATCGATATATGATAAAAATCGACCGATTTTCTTAGAGATGAACCGATATCTATCTTTGATCGTCCGATTCAGAGTAGGATTGCAAGAAAAGATAGAGTGTGCAACCCTAGTTTTCTCTATAAATAGAGGACATCTGTCCACATTCAAGATCATCCAATTACAAAACAAGAAGAAGCTAGAAGCATTGAGGATCGAAGCAAGAAAGATGTTCTTGAGAGGTTTTGTTAGTTTTTATTTCTTTTGTCATTGTGAATGCAAGATTGGAGTTTGTTTTGAGTTTTTATTTGGTTTTTGAGATTGTGAACCTTTGTTAAGGTTTTGTTTAATTATTATTCAAAATTTAAAGTTTTCTTTATTTTCTTGATTTAGTCCTTTTCTTAATTTTAATAATGTGTGTTATTGGCTAAACCATTGTGATTCTAGGATGATTGGTTGAAGATTGTGGTTGAGATGATGATAGAATAAACCTCACGTTGAGATTGGACCTTGAGAGTTGAATTTTATCTTCGTAGAGAAGAAGCATCGGGTTGCACTTAAAGGAAATCGACCGATTTCTGTGATGAACATACCGATTTTCTCTCTGTCGTACCTATCTTGCTTTATCCTTAATCTTTGGTTAAAGATTGATTAACCCTAACCTTGTTGAACCTTCCTAACCTATATCTGAGCATGGGAAGAGACTGATAGCATGTATTATAGTCTTTATTTTAGGACTGGTTTAGACGTTTTATCTTCATAAATATGCATGTATGGATGTATATTCTTTGATTATATAGTTGTTTTGTCTACCTTTGCGGAAATCAAGGTCTACACAAAGTTTCGTTGTAATCGTAGATTAAATGGCACGTTTTGGACTAAAATGGAGCTAAGAAGCTAATGAGTCATTACAGCTACATTCTGGAGCTTAAAGAAGAACCTAGGAAGCATGGAAATGATGAAGAAGATTTACTTTGGGTCAGATTCGAGAGATTTCACATTCAGTTGAGATTCACCTCGGTCAGCTATTGTGTCACCTCGACCATGGTGATCTTGAGGAGCGTCCCGACCGAGGCGAACACCCTGCCGCCGGCGAGATCCATATTTTTGGCTGAGATCTTTTAATTTTGGAAAAAAGATATCTTATATTTTTGTGCTTGATTTCTGGAAGGAAGATATTATTTTTGGGAGATCTATTTTAGAGATATGAATACATTTTATAGGAAATTATCATTTTAAGATATTATTATCTTTGGAAGATAATTGTCATATATTAAGTGTTGGATTTTCCACAATTCACCAATCTTCTACACACCCAATAATCTGCGGATTAGGGAGATTTGCTGAGAGTTTGAATGAAGGATTGAAGGGTTGTAGATAAAGGAAGGAATGATCCATAGTTTGGAATTAGCTTTAGAGGGAGTTCGTAAGATTTTCTTAGATTCCCTTTTGGTTTATTGTCTTGGCTGATTTGTGATTTGAGGAACGCTTGTTGTTTGATATTTGATTCAGTTATTGAGACCTTTTTCTTAAGGTTTTCTTGTTCGAATATTGATTCCCTTTCCATTGAATTGATTATTGGCTAAGTTTCTTGTGCGATTCTAGGGTGATTGGCTGAAAGTTGTGGGAAAGACGATGATAGAATGATCTTAATCCCAGCAGGACCCTGAAAGCTCGAGTCTTTAACCTTCACCTTAGAATACCTCGCTCATTCGAAGAACATCTCGGTTGGGGTGGAACTTGACTGAACGAGGTGAAACTTTTCTGAACCTATTCTGAAGTTAAGAGTTTCATTTTGCAAATCCTATCCTTATTACACCTTTTCTTGGTTCAATGCAAGTCTAGGATGAGACTTACCCGGTGATTCCTTTGATTGTTTACCTAAGATCATGAGTTTAGGTAATAAAGGTTTATCCTTTATTGGGGTTTGAGTGTGCCTTTATCCCATCTTTGTGAGTTAGCCTGAGACTTACCCGGTAAAGGTTGATTCTATTCCCTTGGATGATGTGTTGGTTTGAGATTATAGTTCCTTTCCTTAGTACCTTGAGACTTACCCGGTAATGGGAGATTTGGTTTGGGATAGTGAGTAGTGAGACTTACCCGGTAATCTATTCCTACCTTAGAAAGATCTTCCTTTTGCAAACCTCAGCTTTGTCCGCGTTATCCTTTGAGATCTTCAGTCAGAACCACAACTAGATGCTTTAATCCCTAGAATCCGCATTTCCCCTTACTTGACATTATATCATTTTTTATTGTTGTAATTGCTTTTGGTTAATTGCAATACTTGACAACCTATTATGCTTTGTTTCACCTAAGTCCCTCTGATCGACCCCAGAAATTCTTGCTTTTTATTACAATTGACCCGTACTGATACACCCCCGGATGGCGATGCCATCCGTGTTTCCGGCTTGAAGGACCTGCACATTTTGAAGACATTTATTATTATTCGGCTATTTAATAATAAGTCTTTTTAAATTCGGAACTTTAATTCCGGGACTTAATTCCGTGAATTAAATTCCGACCTTTCATATTTTAGGCTTTTCATATTCGGAACTTAATTTTGACTTTAATTCCGTCATTTATGTTTGAACCTTTGGTTAGCCCCCATCCACTATATAAGGATGGCTTGACTCATTTGTAAAAGCATGTCTAAGTTGAAATATAAGTATTGAGAAGGAAAACCCTCTTACTTGGTTTAGGCATCATCTCTTCTTCCACCCTCTAAATATTCTATCTTGGATCTAGTCTCTGATCCAAGCCTTCATATTCGAGGATCCTTTTGAAGGAGCAACCACACGCTTCCGCCGCCCAAATTCTAAGTTTGATCTAATTCGAACGATCAAGAAGAAGCAGTTGAAGTTTCTCCTCGATCTAGATCGCCCGTATTTATATCATTGGTATCAGAGCCCGGGATCGAGGTCAAGTTCTTTACTTGTGTTCTTGATTGTTCATAAAAAAAATTTTCTCTCTAGTTGGTGTTCTTCGAAGATATTCAACTGTTCTTCGGTGTTCTTCGAAGATCTTCAACCGTTCTTCAGTGTTCTTCAAAGATAATCAAGTGTTCTTCGAAGTTCTTCATTGTTATTCAAGCGTTCTTCATCGTTCATCATGTTCTATGATGATGAAGATATGTTTGATTTATATGGGGAATGGTTGCCGTCTCCCCATGAATTAAAGCTCAAGGCGGCCAAACAAACCTCCCGGAGGTACCGACGGAGACAATATTTTGAGAATGAGGAGTGGTTGCCTCCTCCGGACCCACCACGGCCGACTTATTCCATGGAAGGGCACCAACGGTATCCACACCGACAAGCTTATTTGGAGGATACCTATAGCGCCCCAAGACGGCGTGCTAATCATGAACACGTTGTCAACTTTGTTCCCCAACGCCGTGCTCAAGTTGATGAAATTGCCCCAAAAGATGACTATGTTGTGCTCAAGGAAACAAATGACGCTCTAAAGCATGAGATTCAGATTTTGAGGGCACAACTTCATGCCCACACGACGTCCACGCAACAAGATGAACCTCAAGCGGTTTCACAACCACGGTGTGAGTTGGTGGTCCAACCGTTGTGTGACAAAGTTGAAGCCGAGGAAGATGGTGTCATTCAAACTTGTGCCCCGGTCATTCCAATTCATCTTGTCAATCCGTTATGTGGAGAGTATTTTCAAGATGAAAAAGATGAGATCATCATCAAGGGTGAAGAAGCCATCAATCATGACAATGACACCATTATGTTGTTGGCCTACAAGTTCGAACCGGCTGAAGTGAGGTTTGATTTTGTTTTGTCTAATAACATATTTACCGACTTACCCTTGCTTCTTTCCGGCATGCCTCCGATGTACAATGTCACAAGCTTAGACGGCATGGTCTACAAACTCACCGACGGGACCATCCACATGTACTACAAGTTTGAGCCTCCCGATCCGGAGTTCGTCTTATTTATGTTCGACAATCTTGGTGGCACCACTGATCTTTTGAAGGACTACAAGTCGAAGCCGCCCGACTCCGACATTGTGCATCCACTGTTGCATTTCAAGGGTCTTGTTCCTCAAATGACTCCTTTCTTTTTTGACGGTGAAACGAGGATGTTTCACATTTAAGAGGAGGAGAATGATACGCCCCCGGATGGCGATGCCAAGAACACAAGTAAAGAACTTGACCTCGATCCCGAGCTCTGATACCAATGATAGAAATACGGTCGATCTAGATCGAGGAGAAACTTCAACTACTTCTTCTTGATCGTTCGAATTAGATCAAACTTAGAATTTTGGTGGCGGAAGCGTTTGGTTGCTCCTTCAAAAGGATCCTCGAATATGAAGGCTTGGATCAAAGACTAGATCCCATATAGAATATTTAGAGGGTGGAAGAAGAGATGATGCCTAAACCAAGTAAGAGGATTTTCCCTTCACAATACTTGGATTCAACTTAGACATGCTTTTACAAATGAGTCAAGCCATCCTTATATAGTGGATGGGGGCTATCAAGATCGAGGAGAAACTTCAACTAGTTCTTCTTGATCGTTCGAATTAGATCAAACTTAGAATTTGGGTGGCGGAAGCGTTTGGTTGCTCCTTCAAAAGGATCCTCGAATATGAAGGCTTGGATTAAAGACTCGATCCCAGATAGAATATTTAGAGGGTGGAAGAAGAGATGATGCCTAAACCAAGTAAGAGGGTTTTCCTTCTCAATACTTAGATTTCAACTTAGACATGCTTTTACAAATGAGCCAAGCCATCCTTATATAGTGGATGGGGGCTGACCAAAGGTTCAAACATAAATGATGGAATTAAAGTCGGAATTAAGTTCCGAATATGAAAAGCCTAAAATATGAAAGGTCGGAATTTAATTCACGGAATTAAGTCCCGGAATTAAAGTTCCGAATATAAAAAGACTTATTATTAAATAGCCGAATAATAATAAATGTCTTCAAAATGTGCGGGTCCTTCAAGCCGGAAACACGGATGGCATCGCCATCCGGGGGCGTATCACGTACACTGCGGGTTCGCATATTTGTTCAAGCATACTTCTTCGGTTATAAATTTAAAGCTTGCACACACCGTTTGGAGAGAAAAAGTTTTTGGCGCCGTTGTCGGGGACTTGGTCTAGACCGAGCCAGTTGCGGGTGTCTTTCGGGGCAATTGCCCTTGTTGCTACTAACCAATCTACTTCAGTATTTTGGCAGGATCTTTTTCTGAGGTTATGCGAAGAACCCGCGCTGGGAAGGAAATCGTTCCTTACGATCCCGAACCAGAAAAGACCTACAAAAGACGATTGAAAGAAACTAAGATGGCCAATCAAGGCAATCGCGATCTTGAGGCCGAATTGAAGGAGGCATTGGAACAACTACGCCTCAATAAGGAAGAACTGCAGCGAGAAAGAGAGCAGACTCGCGCAAGAACTGAAGAGATTGAAGCAGATATGGCCGCTCTAAGGGCCCAGTTTCTGCCTCGACCGATCCCAGATCCTCGACCGAGGCAAGACCCAGTCCATGTTGGCCCGGCCGAGATACATCCACCTCGGATGCCTGTCCGAGATGTTCTTTTTACTGGAGTTCCACAAATCCTGGGACAAAGGATGGACCCTAATCAGCAAGTGAGGCGTCCAGGAGTCAATGTAGGTGATCCAGCTGAGCATGATTACGAACTTCGACCGCAAGTTCTATATATGATCCACCAATGCCAATTTGGAGGTTTACAGAGGGAGTCTCCGCATCAGCGTTTACAAAACTACGAGATTCTGATGGAGACCTTGAGACCTTCAAGGCTAGAAAACAACAACTACAAGCTAAGGCCTTTCTACTTTTCTTTGAAAGACATGTCACTTACTTGGAATCAATCTCTTCCACCTGGAAAGATCAACACTTGGGAAGAGATGACGACGGAGTTTCTAACAAAGTTCTTTCCCCCTCCAAGACCGCTGAAATGAGAGGGAAGATCAATGCATTCATTATGAAGGACAAGGAGAGTTTGTCCAAGTCATGGGAGAGATTCAATGATGTTCTACTGGATTGCCCACATCATGGGATTCCAAAGATAGAGTTGCTAGAGATATACTTCAAGGGATTGGATGGAGCTACTCAATTCAATCTTCAACTACTTTCCGCCGGAACATTCATGGATATGCCGATAGACGAAGCTTGGGAGTTCATTGAAAAGCAAGCTTTGCATATGGAGAAGTACTCCCATCAAGGAGCCGAAAATGGAGCTAAGAGAGTTAGTATCCAGGACACTTCATCAAATGATAATCAACTCATCTCCCTTAAAAATGATGTGAAGCAATTGAAGGAGCTTTTAGTAGCTCACACAAAGAAGGAAGATGGAGGATATCAAGGAAGAAACAACAACCAAGGGTCACGGAACAACAATTACAACAACAATAGAGGTTCCAACAGCAACAATTGGAGATATAATCAACAAAATCCGGGTAACCCTCATTCTCATGCTAATAATGCTTTTAACTCCTCCTCTTCTTCTTCTACTTCATTGAAAAGCCAAGAGCTTGGATCAAGTTCGTCCCAGCCAGAGAAGAAAGATGAAGTGCTGGAGGCAATTTTGATCAAGCTCAACGCTATGGAGACGTCGATGACTTCATTTTCGAAGGCACAAAAAGCCTTAGACCAAAAACTCTTTAATAAGGCGAATGAAGTGGACTAAAAACTGCAGATCCAGTACCTCGGTCGGTGCCAGTGCAGACGAAGAACACCTCGGTCCAGGATCAGACGAGGAACACTTCGGTCAAGGTGCCATTCGAGGTGGAGTCCCAGAAAGCGAAGGAAAAATCTGAAGTTTATGTCCCACCTCCTTATAAACCACCACTTCCATTCCCCCATTCAAGGGCCAGAGCACATCTAGAAAAGCATTTTGGTAAGTTTCTTGACTTGATGAATAAACTACACATTAACATCCCTTTCCTTGATGTTATTCTAGGGATGCCCGCCTATGGGAAGTTCTTGAAGGAGATTCTTTCAAGGAAGAGGAAATTGGAAGACTTTGGAGAAGTTAGGATGACATATAAGTCCTCGGAGCTCATTCAAATCATGAAGGATAAAATGCCACCCAAGTTGAGAGATCCCGGCTCATTTTGCACTCCCATTCAAGTTGGGGATGTAACTTGTGAGGCGTTGTGTGATCTAGGAGCCAGTGTAAGCATCATCCCGCTGGAGCTATGTTAGAAGATCGGACTTGGAGAGCCCAAGCCGGTAAAGATAAGGTTGTACATGGCAGATCGCTCCATTACCCATCCCGTGGGCATCTTGGAAGACGTTCCCGTCAAGCTAGGTACTATCTATTTACCTATAGATTTTGTTGTACTTGATATACCCGCAGATTATCCCGTTCCTATCATTCTCGGGAGACCATTTCTAGCAACTTCGGGTTGCAATGTGGATTGTCAAAACGCCAAGTTGAAATTCAACATTGGTGGAGATCAAGTTGAATTTGCATTGCTTGCTGCAATGAAAGGAGAGCCGTTGGAGGATGATATCTTCAACATCTATGATGAAGAAGAATAAAGAGAATTGATGAGCTCTATCTTTATTAATGACCCTCTTGAAAGAGTTCTTAGTTTTAGCTTAATGGAGGAAGGTATAGATGTTTCTTGTGATGCAGATATATGGAGCTTAATGGCACTGGAAGCAGATCCAGGAGAGGAGAAAATCAAGTTTCAGTTCTAGTTCCAGTACCTCGACCGAGACACTTTCTGGACCAAGCGAGATGTTCTTATCTGAAGAACATCTCGGTCACCCACCTTGGACACCAACCGAGACAACAAGCGAGATGTTGTCAACTGAGGACAACAAACTTCCTAAACCCTTTTTTGAAACTCATTTACAGTTGGTGGAGCACTGGCTCCACCAAGCTTCTGATAGTAAAGAGCCTTGGTATGTTGATATTGTTAATTATCTTGTTTGCCAGGAAATACCGCCCGGATTGACGTACGCTAAAAGAAAGAAATTCTTCAAGGATGTACGCCACTACTACTGGAATGAACCTCTACTGTTTAAGAGAGATCCAGATGGGATGCTTTGACGATGCATTCCAGAGGATGAAGTTGCTAGTGTTATACGGCATTGCCACTCACTCCCTTTTGGAGGACATGCTAGCGCTCACAAAACGTGCGCTAAGGTATTACATTCTAGTTTCTTTTAGGCTACATTATTTAAGGATGTGCAAAAGTTTGTTGTTTCTTGTGATGCATGCCAAAGAACAGGGAACTTGTCTAGGAGGAACGAGATGCCACTCAAAAATATTCAAGAGGTTGAGATCTTTGATGTACGGGGAGTTGATTTTATGGGACATTTCCCATCATCCGCAGGTAACCTCTACATTCTCCTAGCTGTTGACTACGTCTCTAGATGGGTAGAAGCCATTGCCTCCCCCACTAATGACGTCATGGTGGTTGTGAAAGTTCTTCAATCAGACTATCTTTCCACGTTTCGGGACGCCATGCATCATCATCAGCGATGGAGGGACACATATCATCAACCGGAAGTTTAAAGCACTTCTATCGAAGTATGGGTAACCCACAAGTTAGCAACGCCTTATCACCCTCAAACTAGTGGGCAGGTCGAAATCTCGAATAGAGAAACCAAGGCAATTTTGGAAAAGACCATCTCTAGGACGAGGAAGGATTGGTCCATGAAGTTGGATGACGCTCTTTGGGCCTATAGGACTGCATTCAAGACTCCCATTGGTACCACCCCTTACAATTTGGAATATGAGAAGTCTTGCCATATACCCGTTGAGTTAGAACACAAGGCATATTGGGCAATCAAGTGCTTGAATTTCGATATCAAGGAAGCCGGAGAAAAGAGGCTATTGGACATCAATGAGTTGGAAGAGTTGCGCTTAAACACTTATGAGAATGCCAAGATATACAAGGAATGAACGAAGAGATGGCATGGCAAGCATATCATTTCTAAGGAATTCAAAGAAGGAGATTTTGTTCTACTCTTCAAGTCCCACCTTCGCCTCTTTCCAGGTAAGTTGAAATCTAGATGGACAGGACCTTACGTTGTGAAATATGTTTTTCCTTATGGCGCCGTTAAGATTTGGGGTGAAACAAGTGGAAGCTTTAAGGTCAATGGTCATAGACTAAAGAAGTACCAACCGGAAGTCCAGGTTGAGGAGATTTCACCACTATACCTTGTTTAGGGATGTTGTACGGTCCAGCTAGCGACCTCAAATCAAGCGCTTCTTGGGAGGCAACCCAAGGTATTGCTTTCATTCCCCTTTTCTAGCTTAGTTTAGATAGTTTGCTTTTGCTTTGCTTTGTTTTGTTTTTAGCGTCCTAGACAGAAACTAGGTACTCTCTAAGGAAGGATTACTACTCAGGAGCTACACTAGAAGGACAGAAGTTCAGGAAATTGAGAAGACAGAGTTTGACTGAGACACATCTCGGTTGCTGTCACAGCACCTCGACCGAGATGTTCTTGGGCAACCGAGGCGACTAGGTCTGACAACCCAGTCAAAGACCTCGGTCCGGTCGGGACCACCTCGACCGAGGTGATATCAGATTCAACGAGGGGTATAAAAGGCGAAGTGGATATTTGTCTCTTCAATTTTTCCCTCTCAAACCGAACCTCGACCACGGCAGAGATCCTCCTCATTTCCTCAGTTTTCGCTCATTTTCTACAATCTTTGGTTCGATTTCACCAAGAAAAGCAAGAGGATCAGATTTCAAGCACCAAACTGCAAGAAAAACGAGCCGAATCTGCATAATATGGGTAGTTTATCCAAAAAACCTAACTTCCTCTCTTTACTGATTTAGGAAAAATCAGGCTCTGTTTGCTGATTATTGTTGCTGAAAAGAGTATAAGTACCCCATAGGAAGCAATTGGTAGTGATTTTGGGTGAAAAGAACTGAAAAATCAGAGAGTGGAATCGTGCAGCACTTCGCCTCGGTCCAATAGAGTTGTTTCTCGGCCGAGGTGTTCTTCAGCTTGTCAGAGCAACCGAGGTGTTCTACTGTCAGTCATGAGCAACAGATCCGATCGTCAGCTTGTCCTGAGGGATGATCCCAGTGGCTCTTCCCCTTCTTCTGCATCTCATCCCACTATACCAGTGATCCATGAGCGTCACAAGGCTGACTTTGATAGGATATGTGTTAGCATGAAATATTGTGATATTTTAGGCACGTTTTCTAGATGTTTTTCATCCATTATAGTGTTCATTGATAAGGCATTGAAGTAGTTGTTAGCTAGTTTGTCTATATTGTCGATATAGAGGTCTACATAAGCTTTGTGCTGATTGCAGGCGAATAAGAGCTAAAACCGAACCAATTGAGAGAGGATGGAGATGAATTGAGCACATCCAAGGATTGAGGACACATCAAAGAAGCCAAGGGAGATGCTAAGAAGAGGAATGGCACGACACAAAGGAAACTACGAGCGATTTACACTTTCACGCTCTAAAATACGGCCGTAGAGAAGTCCACACCCAAAACCACGGCCGTGGATCTTGGCAACATGAACATGGAGCATTCCAGAGAGTTACACGGTATAAAGTACGGACGTGGAAGTTGTGAAGAACCGTAATCCACTTCCACGCTCTAAACCACGGCCGTGGAACTCCATGAAACCGTGATTTAGGCAATCTTTTGACGAATAAAATATGGACACATTGTTTACGCATATGGGCTGGACGGTTATTCTATCCTTCCTTATAAAGGACTGAAGGAGGGAGAATTCGGCATCTACGCTTACGCTCACTTACACGTTCCTAGGGTTTCATTGGACGTGCGGAGAATTGCACTTTTGCAACGGAGATTTACGAAGGCTTGAAGATTTGGAAGTTGTGTCTTTTATTCCTAGGTTTGATTAGAAGACGGATTGACATCCCGCTCTTCGTTCTTATCAAGGATTGTGATTAGTTTGTGTAATTCCAAATCTGATATACATTATTACCCTTGTTTGTGGATTTGAGGTTGATTTGAAGTTTATTGAAGGTTTTTGAAGGTTTTCATCTTTCATTCTTCTTAAACTTGAATTTGATATCATAATGACTATTGTTGGCTAAAACCGTTTAGCAATTCTAAGGTGAAGGGTTGATAGTTGTGGCTTAGATGACGATAGATCGATCGTAAACAGATTGGACCCTCAGAGTTAGAGAGATTTCTCCGACACCTAAAATTACGGCCTGTTCTTGAGGTTCCACGGCCGTGGAACTCAAGATCCACCCGTAATTTACACCAGTTTACGAACTTTGCTTTTACTTTGATCCAAGGTTAAAGATTAGCTTTAATCTCATCTTGGCTTGCCCTTTTCTAGGTAGTAGTGAAGCCTCAACAACCTCTACTTCGATTTCGAGTGTCACAACCTTAATCGGTTTAGTTAGTCTTGATCCTTGGGTTACAAGTTTGGGTATTTGATATTAATTCTTGTCTTTAGATCCTTTCTATACTGAAGCCTCAACAACCTTTATAGAGAGTGTCCTTAGATAAGTCATATAAAGCCTTGGAACTTCACCGTACATTGCTTTACCTTAGCATACCTTTGCAACTCTTAACTTTGTCCTTAGTTCTTTAGTATATCTTGAATCGATTGCCACAATTAGATGCCTGGATCTTTAGGGTTGCTGTTTTCCCAATATTTGCAAAGCTCATACATTTACTTGATTGACAATTTACAAACTGAATTTGTTCCCCCCAAATCCCTGTGTTCGATACTTTGGAATTCTTGCTTAACTACGTCAATCCGTACACTGCGGGTTCGCTTGCTTGATTCTAGTTTTATAAATTTAAGACTTATTTGCACGCATGCTAAGTGGCGAACAATATGCGGGCGTCCTATAGTTGCCCCGTGATTCTTAGACATTTCTGCGTTCGAGTGCCTCAACGTAGCGGAGGACTTGAGGAAGATGATTTCGATGGTAGGGCTGGAATATTTTATGGAGATCCGACCTCCAGCCTACCTTGAGCCGACTATGGATTTTGTGCGTTCTGTCACTCACATGCTAGAGAGGAACAACATCAAGTACCGGTTGCTGAACTGGAACTACATTATGCCGATGGATCAGTTCCAAGAGGTCTTCGGTTTCCCGACTCCCACCGTGACTGATTTTTCTTCCCGAGCCATAGCTCGAGATTTCTGAGGGAAGATAGCCCACGTGGTGGAGCATAGTGATAGATGGAGACCTGGGGACTCTAGAGAGTGCATCATCTTCCACCTAGTTTTCCGTCTTGCCCACCGCATATTCAGCGAGACACTTCTGACGCGTACTGAGACGCCCTAGAAAATCAGACAGGGAGAGCTATTGAGCTTGTTTTGCATGGTGACTGGTGGAGTGCCTGACTTTGGAGGCATGCTGGTTGAGGACTTGCATAGGATCAAAGGCAAGGCAAGGGAGATATCCGCTGCGGAGGTTTAGTGACCCATATTGCTACGGCCATGGGTTTAAACTTGAGTGCATGTACAGTAGTAGCGGCTGCGAAGCCGCTTGGACTTCATGAAATGATCACGAGGCGCATTCTGGTTCCTCCTGGTCGTACTACACCATATGTTGTTATTCCTTGGGAGGCGACTACTCCTCAGGGCATTATCTAGTCAGCTCAGTTCATAGTTTTTGACCAGCAGTACTAGTCTTCTGCTTGGCTTCCCTACTTACAGGATGCTAGAGATGCTGCACTAGCTGAGGATGAGGAGGAGTATGATGATGGCGGAGTTGCCATGGAGACCGGTACTGATACCGCAGGTCCTAGTGTACTAGTTGTCGATCTAGATGACGAGGCGACATAGAAGGAGGCAGCAGCACCATCACGACCTGCCCGGCGCAGAGTCCGCAGGCTCAGAGATCCAGTAGCTCACCGACGGATTGATGAGCTGACTGAGCAGATGATAGACTCCTATGCATCTATGACGATAGATACATCCCAACGCTTTGAGGATGAGCGTAGATACACTGACGGCTGGATGCATTAGATTAGAGAGACCCAGCATTACCAGCAGCACATGATGGAGATCCAGTTCCAGCATATGATGGGGTATCCTTTTGACCCATCTCAGTACCCCTACGTTCCACATCCACCACCACCGATACCAGCTGACCATGATTAGAGCTTGCATGGATTTCTTTTCTTTATTTATTATACAGTTCGGCTAGGTCCGGTGAGTTTCTTGTTTTCCTTGACTCTTATTTGACCCATTGAGACAATGTGTCCCAAGTATGGGGTAATTGGATGTATGATTTGAGATTATGTGTGTATGCTTGTATGACTATGGATATTTATTTTGTTAATTGGTTCTATGTGCTTATCTCCCATTACATGCATGCATACAGGTTTTTGTTTGAGAAAAACGTCGAAAACTGGTTTAAGAACAAAATTTTTTTTATGACCTCGACCGGGATGATTCTGGCCAAACGAGCTTGACCACCTCGGATGACTTAGAACACCTCGACCAAGGTGACTTAACTGAGAGATTTTTCGAAACGTTTTGTGCTTCTTTTCTGGATATGACCTCAGTGATGATTCTGTTTACATATTGGTTTTGAAATCTTTATATGCTCGAAAGGTTTTATGATATGTTTAAGTTGAAAAATGCTTTGCTTGAAGTTTTAGCATGTTTAATACTTTGTTTTTATCAAAATTATGTTGAATTTAAAGGTTGACAGCACATGATGAATTCTATCACATTCTTCCTAGGATGATTAAGGCAATTCATTCTATTATCTTCTTCTTCTTGATCATGCTTTAGCCCCTCATATACATATTTGCCTCCCTTTACCTATCCGGGAATTCGGAAGAAAGCAAGTGAAAAGCAAGTGAAAGTGAAGTTGAGATGTTGGATGAAAGTGTTAGAATGAAACAAATAGGTTTGGGGAAGTCAATCATGATGATGAGTAACTCGGCACCATTCACATAGCCGGGTGTTTGTGTCTTGCCAAAGTCGGATTGAATGATTTTCCTAACGGGTCATGGTATGTGCATCAAGGGTTTGAGGCATCTCGAGAAATTGATGATTGCTGATCTCCTAGGCTTCGGTTATTGTGCACCTCTGTCCATGCATCCCAAAAAGTAAAGTAAAATAAGCAAAGCTTATTGGTGGAAGATGTTGAGTTTCAAAGAAAGTGAAGTAAGATCCTTTTCCCGGATTCTAGCACCACATTCCCTATATACATCCCACCCTGACACGTTTCTTAACCTCTTTTGGAAGCCCTTGAGACCTCGAGCTTGTTGATTGAAATGGTGGTTTTAAGTAGATTATACATGATTAATTTCGATAAATATGATTCATTATGCATTCTATGATTTTATGCATAGATGAACAACTTTCTTATATTTGTAAAATGTTTTGATCATGTAGTGATTTTATTTGGCATGAAGCATTCTCTTAGAGTGATCTATGAATGGAGCACACCACAAAAATGTTTTGAAATACTTTTCACTGATCTTTATCACTTATAATCCATTCTATCTTGTATCTAAGATTTGGAACTTGCTTGGGGACAAGCAAGAGACAAGTATGGGGTATTTTGATAGCATGTATTATAGTCTATATTTTGGGACTGGTTTAGACTTTTTATCTTCATAAATTTGCATGTATGGATGTATATTCTATGATTATATTGTTGTTTTGTCTACCTTTGTGGGAATCGAGGTCTACACCAAGTTTCGTTGTAATCATAGGTAAAATGGCACATTTTGGACTAAAATGGAGCTAAGGAGTCATCAGAGCTACATTATGGAGCTTAAAGAAGAACTCAGGAAGCATGGAAATGATGAAGAAAATTTACATTGGACCAGATTCGAGAGATTTCACATTCAGTTGAGATTCACCTCGGTCAGCTACAGTGTCACCTCGACCGAGGTGATCTTGAGGAGCGTCCCAACCGAGGCGAACAGCCTACCGCCGGCGAGATTCATAGTTTTGGCTAAGATCTTTTAATTTTGGAAAAAAGATATCTTATATTTTTGGGCTGGATTTTTGGAAGGAAGATATTATTTTTGAGAGATCTATTTAAGAGATATGGATATATTTTATAGGAAATTATCTTTTTAAGACATTATTATCTTTGGAAGATAATTCTCCTATATAAAGGGTTGGATTTTCCACAATTTACCAATCTTCTACACACCCAATAATCTGCAGATTAGGGAGATTTTCTGAGAGTTTGAAGGAAGGATTGAAGGATTGAAGATCAAGGAAGGAAGGATCCATAGTTTGGAACTAGCTTTAGAGGGAGTTTGTGAGATTTTCTAAGATTCCCTTTGGTTTATTGTTTTGGCTGATTTGTGATTTGAGGAACGCTTGTTGCTTGATATTTTGATTCAGTTATTGAGACCTTTTTCTTAAGATTTTCTTATTCGAATATTGATTCTCTTTCCATTGAGTTGATTATTGTTATCATGATGATTATTGGCTAAGTTTCTTGTGCGATTCTAGGGTGATTGGCTGAAAGTTGTGGGAAAGATGATGATAGAATGATCTTAATCCCAACAGGACCCTGAAAGGTCGAGTCATTAACCTTAACCTTAGAACACCTCGCTCAGTCGAAGAACATCTCGGTCGGGGTGGAACTTGATTGAACGAGGTGAACCTTTTCTGAACCTATTCTAAAGTTAAGAGTTTCATTTTGCCAAATCCTATCCTTATTACACATTTCCTGGTTCAATGCAAGCCTAGGATGAGAGTTACTAGTGATTACTTTGTTTGTTTACCTAAGATCTTGAGTGTAGGTAATAAAGGTTTATCCTTTATTGGGGTTTGAGTGTGCCTTCATCCCATCATTGTGAGTTAGCCTAAGACTTACCCGGTAAAGGTTGATTCTATTCCCTTGGGTGGTGTGTTGGTTTGATATTATAGTTCCTTTCCTTAGTACCTTGGGACTTACCCGGTAATAGGAGCTTTGGTTTTGGATAGTGAGCAGTGAGACTTACCCGGTAATCTATTCCCACCTTAGAAACACCTTCCTTTTGCAAACCTCAGCTTTGTCCACGTTATACTTTGAGATCTTGAGTCGGAACCACAACTAGATGCTTTAATCCCTAGAATCCGCATTTCCCCTTACTTGACTTTATATCATCTTTGATTATTTTAATTGCTTTTGGTTAATTGCAATACTTGACAACCTATTATGTGCTTTGTTTCACCTAATTCCCTGTGATCGACCCCTGGAATTCTTGCTTTTTATTACAATTGACCCGTACACTGCGGGTTCGCATATTTGTTCAAGCATAATTCTTCGGTTATAAATTTAAAGCTTGCACACACCGTTTGGAGCGAACAGAGACTTACCTGGTGATTCCCTTGCTTGTTTACCAACGATTACAAGATCTAGGTAATAGATGATTCAAAACCCTCTATTAAGGTTTAGTGTGCCAAAGCCTTTACCTTTGTGAGTTAACCTTATTCTCTTGGGTTTAGTGTTTGGTTTGAGAGTAAAATCCTTCCCTTAGATACTCTATCTTATCAAGACTAAATGTCCTTTATTTAGAGCCTTTGGGTTGAGATAAGTGGGTAGTGGAGACTTAACCGTACATTATCCTATTTTAGAACATACTTCCTTGCAATCCCAACTCTCTCTCCATATATATTTAGAAGTCTTGAATCTAAAACCACAATCGGATGCCTTGATCTCTAGAAACCCTTTTTCCCAATTATTACACAAATTCTTGCTTTCTTTGTCATTATTTGCATTAATTCCTTAGCTAGATTACTTTATCAATTTTGATTTTATCAAATCCCTGTGATCGACCTTGTAGTTTTTCCATTGCTACGATTGATGTGTGCACTGCGTGATACGAGGATTAGCCGCAAAGAATGGACCTAGACGAACAACCCGCTCTAAAGAAATGAAGAACACGTGAAATTAACAAACATAGACAACAATGAAAACGAGAAACAAAAAGGGACAAGAAGAACCGAAAGGAACAATGATAGAACCCTTGAATTCGATATCCCAGAACCAAACCAGTGACGACTCGACCCCGCTTCTTACAACTCCAGACTATCGATCTGAGAATCGAGAGCATGAAGATGTTGCCTTGTTCGACTTGCAACACCAATCCCGAAGGAAATTGACATACACAAGAACGAGAAAGCTAGATCGCACACACAAACTCGCGAGACAAGATTGATTGAATTCTCTTGGATTTAATTCTGAAATGATCTCAGCAAAACTTGTATAAAACTTGTCTAACTACTAAATGAAGAGAGAAAAGTCTTTTATACATCCTAGGCCTTTTCTTCCTAAAACAGAAAAAAGAACTAATTATAGTAAATGCATTTAGAGAGATTTAAGTAAAAGCCTAGCAAAATAGAACAAAAATGGGTCTTATTAAACTCTCCTATTCAGCCTTCACATCCACACACTTAAATGATCATCCAACCATGCACATGCACACTTTTAAGCTCCATTAAGCTCCATTAATAATCTTCTTGGCTGGTAAAATTATTCGTGGGTTCGTGGCTGATCAACAAGATGGTCCTTAGGCTTGATGAAGATGGACTTGATTGAGCTTCATGGACCATGGTTAGGAAAAGAGCATTCATCTTAGCTTGGCATTTAACTTGAGCTCTTTTTAGAGCCCCCTGAGGTATTTAAGATTGAGTTAGCTCAAATGATCTTTCATCAAGATGAGTTTGGGATGTTGCCTCCATTAGTTAGCATGGATGCTCCAGTGTCATTCCAATTGATACGGGGATTAGCCGCGAAGAACGGACCTAGACGAACAACCTGTTCGGAAGAAATGAAGAACACACAAAATTAACAAATATGGACAAAAATAAAATCAAGAAAACAAAAAGTGACAAGAAGAACCGAAAGGAACAATGATAGAACCCTTGGCTACGATATCCAAGAACCAAACCAGTGACGATTCGACCCCACTTCTTACAACTCCACACAATCGATCTGAGAATCAAAAGCACAAAGAGGTTGCCTTGTTCGACTTGTAACACCAATCCCGAAGGAGTTTGACATACACAAGAACGAGAAAGTTAGATCACATACACAAACTCACGAGACAAGAATGATTGAATTCTTTTGGATTCAATTTTGAAATGCTCTCAGAAAAACTAGTATAAAACTTTTCTAACTACAAAATGAAGAGAGAAAAGGCTTTTATACGTCCTAGGCCTTTTCTTCCTAAAACAGAAAAAAGAACTAATCACAATAATTACATTTAGAGAGATTTATGTAAAAGCCCAGCAAAATAAAACAAAAATCGCCCTAATTAAACTCTCCTATTCAGCCTTCACGTCCACACACTTAAATGTTCATCCAACCATGCACATGCACAATTTTAAGCTTCATTGATCATCTTCTTGGCTGGTACAATATTCGTGGGTTCGTGGCTGATCAACAAGATGGTCCTTAGGCTTGATGAAGATGGACTTTGTTGAGCTTCATGGACCATGGTTCGGAAAAGAGCATGCATCTCAGCTTGGCATTTAGCTTGAGCTCTTTTTAGAGCCCCCTGAGGTATTGAATATTAAGTTAGCTCAAATGATCCTTCATCATGATGAGCTTGAGATGTTGCCTCCATTAGTTGGTTTGGATGCCCCCGCATCATTCCCCCTTTCTTGAAAATGATTCGTCCTCGAATACGGGTCTTCTATTATTGCAATGACGTTGGTTGTTGGATCACGTAAAGTGTCTGCTCCCGAGTTGAAATTTCATCCACTCCACGGACACCCTTTGAAGTCACTATAAATAAATGAAAAAGAACACAATAAGGGCAAGGCTCGCAAGCGTAAAAAATATGGTCCAAGTACTCTAACAGAGGGGTAGAGAACATTAAGTGCTCCTTATATGCTCTTAAAGACGTGTTGTGCATAAATACATCATCAATGTATATAACAACACATATATCAATATAAGAATCACACACATAATACCTCAAAAGAATGAATGAACTAGGTGGTACAAGGGTTGTTTTCCTAGTTCTCATCCTCAATTCCTGATAAACTAACTTGGGAACCTTAACAAGCATCTCCGACTTCATATAAGCATCGAAACTCCCTATGTTCCTCACAAAGGCTGAGTTCACCCTAATGCCATCAATTAGCATCACAATAGGGACCTTTTCCTCTATGGTCCACCAAAGAACTAACCTATAGGGTTCAATCAGCTCTAACCTATCTACATGTTTTCCATCCTCCAAACACACAAAAGACTTCCTAGCAACATGATAATCGAAATGACTCCTTAAGGACATGGCTACATCAGATTTCAAACTTAAGTCATTATAATCACAATCTGGTGCATTTCTCCAAGTAGTGTCTTCATGTTCAAAGTCTAATTCAATATCCCAATCAAAGCCTTTTGCATATAACTCAAACCCATTTATTTCATCCTCAAGAAGCTCAATGTCTAGACCTAAATCAGACTCATGTCCATTTATGTCTTTCCAGGTCTAAAACTAGAGTTTTCACACAAATCAGCAAGTGAACAACATATGGGCAATGAAGTGCAAGAGGGTATGGAAAGGCTCCCTTGTAGATCTGCACAAGGGTCATGTGGTGCATCTAAAACCTCTTGAGCTATCAAAGGCTCAATGTTCTAAGATTCATTACTAACACAAGCCAATTCATTGCAAATAAGGTCATTACACTCAATAACACTCAAAACAGGCTTGGTAACACAGTTGGGGCATTACTTGTGCTCAATCTCATATAAATGTAGAAAATAACATCATTTTCCAGAACAGATTTATGTTCAAACAACTTATAGTCAACAATTTCATGCTTATCACTTTCAATATCACACAATAATTCAGATTCATGCTCAATTGATTCATCACTGATGATATCATGCAACACAATCTCATATTTTGATTTTAACAAGTCTATGTGATTAAACATTAAAGTACAAGGTTTTGAATCACTTCCCTTTGGAGTTATGGTAACCCCAATTGATGATGAAGGTGTGCTAATGGCTGATAGCGAGTTGTGTGAATCATCGTGCTTGGGGAGGTCGTGGCATGACCAGATTTGGTCCATCCTCGCCTCCCATGTCGTGATCACATCAGGATCACATTGACCCTCGAAGTTGGGTATTTTTATCTTGCCAATGCCGTCTTGTACTGGTTCTCGAAGTGGCTCATGTCTCCATCCTTCATACTCTGAATAATCCCATGGCTCATACACATAATTCTGATATTGGTTTGGATAATAATGCATATTAGGAGTAGAAAGAACATAATTACGCTCTTGGAAAGCATGGTTTCTTTGGCCTTGTGGATTAGGCCTTGAAGGATACATAGCATTGGAACTTCTTCCAGCCTCAAGTGTGGCCAACTTTGTACTTAAACCATCAATGCTATCTTGCAAGCCCTTGAGAAGGTTGAACAATTCGGTGTGAATCGGTTCTGAGCTCTTTGCACCTACTGGACTTGGTGACCTAGACATAATTCCAGACACTCAACACAACAAACAAACGTGTTAGCTTATATTAAACAAAAATCACCTCGCAAGTGTATCACTCAGAAAACAAGCTTCTCTCACTCTCTAGTGGTGTGATACAAACTTGTTGATGCCTCGCGTGAGTTCGATGTCTAGTCAAACTAAAGCTTGAGATGGAAACAAGATTCGATTTCAGTCACTTCAAAAATGTGTTTGACTCAAAAAAATAGAAGAAAAGACTCAAACGGAAAGGGCAACTACACGAATGTTATATGCAACTAAATGACTCAAAATTTAGAACTCAAGATAAGCTTTGAAAGAACTTACTCGTAAGACCCAAGAACTGAACCATAGACACCGTAAGATGAGGTTAAGGAAGGTTGAGCTATGGCGTTTGATGGCCGAAAATGAACAGTAGCTAGGTGTGGCTAGATATGTTCAACGAGATTACTTGGTTATTCCTCTGAATGAGACGAGATACTTGACTTAAAAGTCCTTTCTTGAAGTCCTCTTTGTTGCTGAATAACACTAAAACAAATGTAATAATACTAGGCTAATTACAACCTATGAAATAAGAAAGCATGAAATGAAAATAATAAACTAGAATGAAACAAATAGATCTGGTTCCTTTTTTTTCTTTTTTTTTTATTTCGGATTTCTTTTTGCTTCTTTTTTCCTTCTCTTTTCTTTTCTTTTTTTGAATTTATAACTCAAGAAATCAGAAAATAAGAAGAAACAACAATTGAAAGAAATAAAAACAAATTCTTGTTTGTAGATAAACGTGGGCCAAGTTGTTGCAAATCTTCAAGAGAAGATCAAATCAGGCAAGCAACAACCTCTGCGTGTATTGCAAGTAATTAAGTGATTCAAGTGCCAGATTTGTAGGAGGAAACAGCTGCTTCAAGCCTTGGGTAAGCAGCCACGTTCGGTTCTTGTTCAACTGGTTCAAGTGTGGCTAATGTGGCCGAGGAGAAATGGTGGTTGATGGTGGTGTGGGGGTGGTTGGTGTTGGTGCTATGGTGGTTTCCGTTTTCCAAAACTCACAAACAAAGGAAGAAACTCGTTAGACTCAAATAAAGCTTAGAGTAGAAGAGAGAAACGGAAATAGACTCAAACAATGCAAAACTCAACAACAAAAACGAAGACACTTTTGTTTGTTTTTTTGACAGATTTACCGACTCTTTTTGGTAGTTGGACGTCAAACGGCTCTGATACCAATCGATACGGGGATTACCCGCGAAGAAAGGACCTAGATAAACAACCCGTTCTGAAGAAATGAAGAACACACGAAATTAACACACATGGACAACAATGAAAACGAGAAAACAAAAAGGGACAAGAAGAACCGAAAGGAACAATGATAGAACCCTTGGATTCTGTAACGCCCCATTTTATTAGGCGCGTTTTCGATAATTATTTCCGATCTGAAAGTCTAGTTTGGTTCGTTTTTCGATCGAGATTTTTGGAATGTGATATTATTCCCTTTGTTATGATATTGTTGTTTGAACCCAGATTTTTGGAATGTGATATTATTCCCTCTGTTATGATATTTTTAAGAAAATAGCCCAAGGTTTATTTACGGTTTATGGCCCGCGTTTACAAGATTCTATATTTTGCCCGGAAAATGGTTGAACGGTTTTGTTTATCCTTGGCTTTGAGAACGAGCTTTACCATTGGATTTATGATATTGTGTAGATTGTCCAGAAAATATAATTACGGATTTTAAATTTGGTTTATGGTTCAAGTTATAATTTTGGGTTTACGACCAAGTGGTTTGAATTCATATTTTCGCCCCGGAAGGGTTTAACGAGTTTTAACGTTGGTTTTTGAAAACGAGTTTTCCATAAATTTATTTATATTATATATTCGGTTCAAGTTTAGCGTATGAGCTAAACTTACTTAGTTTAGGTATTAGGTTTGAAAGCTTCCCGATAAAGGCCTAATGAGTCCGAGTCGATATCCGTTGAACGACTTCCTTCTTTTGACGTCACGTGACTACCCTCTCCCCCGAGCTTATGATCTTACCTAGATTTAGTTATGTTAGTATTAGTATCATGCTAGGTTGGATCTAGCATAACTTAGAGTAAATGTCAAGTAGTGGCATTGGACCTTAGGCGAGTTGGTCATGAACATGTTGGACCTTCTAGGCTAGACTGTCTTTCCTTAGGTTGTGGTTTATGATCTTGTGAGGTATATGATGTTATGAGTTCTAGCATGTGTTTGAGAGAGTGGTTGTTGGTAGATCTCCTCATGCGTTGAGTGAGAGGTGAGTGTAGGAATTCTAGGATGTGGTCCTAGAATTGAGAGTCAAATGGTCTTGCGTAGATCATTTGTATAGAACTCTAAGACTTATTGTATGAGTGGGTTATTGACATGTATCCTCTTGTATGCAAGTTGAGGGCTTCTTCCCAACGGAAGCGATAGTTTTGTGAGTTGAGTGTGGAGACGAGGTAAGTCTCCGGACTTACTTAGCTCGTATTCTCTGTATTAGCTTCGATGCGTGTTTGGTGGTGTGTGTTTTTTGTTTATGTGTGTGTTTATTGTTAATGTTAAAACATCTAAACCGGTAATAGGACCACTGACTTTATATGTTTATATTTGGCCCAAGTGTATGATAACGGGCGGTGACCGCTTGTCTAGTCCAAAATGGGGATGACTGGGACGTGCCTTGCGACCAGTCCAACGGGTGATGCAGATCCGCATCAAGTACAAACCGGTATGGTGAAAGGGGACAAGGGAGAGATCGTTAATATTCTCCTGTCACAAAAGAAGTTTAATTAGAACGGGATATGACCTAATAATAAAAGATAGTAAACCGGCTTGTGTGTTTTGGAGCATGTTGTGTGTTTATGATGTCTTATGTGTGTGTGTGTGCAAATACCATGATTCTATTGCATTGAATGGTAGCTAACGGTTTTATACCGATAATATTGTAGTTGCCTTGCAGGTTAGAGACGCGACCGAGAGATCCGGAAGAGTGGGCAGCCGCGGTCCGTACATTTTAGGATGAGTTTTGGGGATTGTATTTATGTATTGTTTATGGTATTATGTATGTTGCGTGTATGGTGGTTTCCTTTGTAGTTGTATCTCATCAGGAGTCTTTCGTTGTTTTCTTTTGGGGTTCATATCATTGCATTAAAATGAATTTCGGTTTTGCCTTTATTTGTGCCTTGTTGCAAGATCCGGTGAAATTGTTGTCAGAATAAGGGTCGGGACGTAATGTGAGGTCTCCACCCCGTAGCATCCCGAGTCCTGCGGATTTGGGGTGTTACAAAAGTGGTATTAGAGCCCTAGGTTGACAACAATGGCACTCGCAATCTTCTAAAGGCCGAATAAAGAATAAACAAAACCCCACGGGTTTTGAGTTTTCGTTTTTGAAATCACATGCATGAGTCGGGTTAGAATGTACGGACCACCACTCCTTCCACGGATCTCGGTAGCTTAGTTTATTGGACTTGATATATATATGTGTATATGTAGATATGTATAGTATATGTGGATTGTAGTTATGCATGATGGACTTGTTATGTATAGTATTGGGATGACCTTATATATATATATGCTTATATATGTGGTATGATAGGATCTTATTTGCTTTTGAACCTTGTATTGTTGTAATGTATTTTCTGGATTTGGCATATTAGTAGTGATATGCGCGTAGGACCTATATAGTCGTTTATGCGGATTCTGATTACATACAGTAGTAGATAGTACGGGACCGAATAGAAAAGGATGATTTACGATATGATCACTTTTAAGACGACGTTGTTGGGTTGAGATAGTGTGCATACGAGGATGGATATGCTCTAGTATCGAGTTGAGTAGTTAGTGCTGAAGAACACCATGACGTTTCGAGGATTCCCATAAAAGGATGTCGAAGAGGAGGATTAGAGATGACGTAAATGAAGGACAACCAAGAAAAAGAAAACTCAAGACAACTTAAAAGAAATCGAGAAGGAGACCATACAAGAAAAAGGAGTAACATTAATGTGTGGAAGTGGTTTCAAAGAAACCATGCTTGAAGGACGACGAGACCAATGAAGATAACGAACTTATGTTCTTCAAGAAAGGACAACTAAAGATGCGAATCGAGGAGAGGGATACATTCTAACAAGGTTAAAGGTGACATTCCATTAAGATGAAAAGCTTTCCTTAGACGTTTCTAAGCATTGGAGTAAGATGAGAGAAGTGAACGGAACATGTGAGAAGGATTTAAAATACCGTAACTTAAGCTTAATACGTACCAAAAAGTAAAGTTACAACATTACTAGAGTTATGAGAAGAAGGGCATGGTAGGGAGTCACTTGGACTTGACCGATTTCCATTATGATGATAAGACTAAGAAATGCCAAGAAGGAGGTAGTGGGTATAAATGATGACCCCAAGAAGATGAAAGATGAAACGAAGAGCTTTGATCGAGAGACTTAAGATACCAACCAAGAGGAACGCGAGTGGATGCTAGCTAGGGCTATAATTTTTTGGGAAGGTGCTCTTGAAATACACCAAGGAAGAATGGTTAAGTCTATGAAGGGAGTTATATGAAACAACAAGGCAGAGAAGATATAGTTACCTTATAAAGAAGAGGAAGCATGGAATGAAGAAAGAACTAATGAAGTTTAAGGTAAAGTACCCCGAGGAAGGTAGCCTTCATGAGAATGGTAACATGAGAAGTGTAGTAGAATAATAAGTCGTTGACTTCGGAGAAGGTCAAATATAATTTAATTGGTGAAAACTGAGAACGCACAGGTGCGGGTTGTCTATTGTGAGTGTAGAAGGGGTTGATTAAAAAAGATTATGGGCATACAAAGGGAATTGGATGAACTTATGCGACCTTTGTAGGTCATGGAATTGGCATATGGGAGAACGACACGTATTAGAGGTTTTAATGTTTGACCACGGTAAAGGGGAAGTAGTGAATCAAGAAGAAAGTAAGGTGTCATGGAGGTTGTACGTAAACAAGAGTATATAGAGGATACAGGGTATGAAATGGATGATATATTACGCGGACAAGAGATAAGTCAAGTTTCTAGACTCACACGGAAGAGACATGGTGGCTATGGCGTGAAAGAGAGGATCTAGATTAGGGAAACAATGAAAGCTTAGAGTTATGATGTTAGTACCTGGAGATGTAATGAGTTTGATATTTTAGTGGCTTTGGATGGGGAGTTTCTTCTATCATTTTTCCACAGGGCATACCGGTACAACTGTGAAGTTGATCATAGAATACCGAGAGATGCATAAGGTGACCAACAAGAGTAAGAGAAGATCGAAGTTTTTAAGTTTGATGTCGACAAGAGATGTACAAAAAGTATATGGAAGATTGAGGTTAGAACCTCTACCGTCCGGTTGAGGAAAGTGAAGTACAAACTTCTACGCGTACTTGAAGAAAGGATTCTCTGGTGAAAGCTTATGCATAATATGAAGAGCTCCTCCCATATGTTTGGATGTTGCGGAAAGCTAAGAAGATTGTATCAATTTGTTATATGGCATGATTGAGTCTTGTAGTTAGGATTTTTGTGACTGAATATATGTGTGAAGTCAAGAGATGTTATTATCGCCTTTCCTTTGAAGTGAAAAGGGGGATTAAACTAAACTATTGCTTAACCAAGGCTTCAAGAGTCGGAAGACTCGAGCAAGTCTCTCGAGTGCTGGAGATGAAGGATCTTGGAAAGGGAACGGTGAATAGTGTAGCTACGGATGGAACGTTACACGTATTGAATGACACCACCCTAACAGATTGGGGTGGACAACTTGTCAAGCGTTGGGACCAGGTTGTGTCGGTCATTACGGTATGAGATGGGTAGAGAAAAGATGAAACCCGGAATAGATCGGATTCCAATGCATCGGAAGGTGGATTTTACCATTAAGCTTGATTTGGAGTTCATATTGGAAGTATATCTTGAACTCTCAATTTGATGTTGATATTGGAAGTTATCTTGAACTTTTGATTTGAAGGTTATATTGAAATATATCTTAAACTCTTGATTTGAAGTTATTATGAGAACACTAGAATTGCTGTGAAAAAGACAAACAGTTCTCTCCATTTGAACATCAATTTTCCTTGAGTCGAACAAGATAATAGTAAATGAAAAGTATTCCTTACAACGAATGGATGATCTACTCGATCGGTTGCAAGGGTTGGTAGTCTCTTAAGAGAATGATTTAAGGTCTGATTATCATCTGTTGAGAATTCGAGTCTGGGATATTGCAAATACGTCACTCCGGACAAACCATAGTCACCACGAGTTGTAGAGATTCCATAGGGGCTTACTAATGCCCGAATAAGATATTTTGGTCTACTCTCAAGAAGAGAGAAATTGTATGACCAATTGTCTTGAGATGACAACCCCCGAAGGATGTGGAAGAAGTTACAAGATTTCTTGGATGTATCGGTCATTCCCAGATGTGTGGAGGGATCCTCCAAAGTAATAGCATCAATGGCTAACCTACTTTGGAAGACAAAGGAGTTTTGAAAATGAACAAGGGTCACAAGAGTTGTTAAGAGTTAATAAAAGAGTCGTTGAGAAACTGTCTTGACATTTCCTCGAGGTATGAGGGATTTAGTGTTGTACAAATAATTCTCCAAGACAAGGTCTTGATTGGGTATTGAGGAGTGATGTAAAAGTAATAGCATACTAGTATCGTTAGTGTAACACCCCAATTTCTGAGAACTCGGGGAGCTACTGGTTAGGACCTTACAATGGGTCCCGACCTTAGTTTGACAACAATTTTACTAGAATCTTACAACAAGATACAAAAGTATTTAAAACATTTGAAAACTTTAAACAATATATACATGAATAATATGTATCAGCCTTACAAAGAAAAGGAACCAAAATGACACATATGAAGAATAGAAAACATCCCCGTTCCCAACTAAATGAGTACGTGGACCCGGCTGACCATTCCCTCTGGATCTCTCTACAACTGTCTCAACCTGCAAGGCATCTACAAGCGGTATAAAACCGTTAGCTAACATTCTAAGCATAAGTATAAAGGTAAAAGCACACACACACAACATACACAATCAACATGCAACACTCAATCCTTTTATTATCTTTAATTAAGTCATATGTCATTATTAATGATACTTATTTTGTGACACGAGGAATTCCCAAACATCACCCCTGTCCCCGTTTACCAACAAGGAGTGGTACTAATGCATCTGACCATCTACCTGACTGGGCTGGTCGCAGGGAACCTCCTAGACTCTCGCAAGAGCTAGGCAAATGATGTCACGACCCGTTATCATACACTTGCGTCAATTACGTAAATAATAAAGTCGGCCTAATCCGGTTTCGTTGTTTATCATAACTAACAAACACCACTCATACACATTATACTCATACAAGAAGCCAGCTAAGTAAGTCTGTGGACTTACCTGAATCAGATCTCGACTCTCTTAATCACAACTCAATATGTAACTGTATAACTCGGTTGTCTGTCAAAGGAGGCAAGTGGATCAACACATATCCAAAATACTTAGAAGTCTAAGACTTCTAAGATATAAGATCCTATCGGAAGAGAAATATACTAAAATACACGTCTAAGGTAAAATGACCATTTTACCCTTGGTCCCGAATCTTCAAAAAATTTCGTAATATGTACTTAAATTCTTACTTGAGACTAACTATCATATTCTAACTCTTAAAGTTGAGTTTAGGTCAAGACTAGAACATTACATGTTTTCTTTAACCTTCTAAAAAGATCACTAGGGTCCAATTTTGGCTTCAAATATGAAATTCGAATAAACTTATAAAATTTCCGAAATAACTCTAGATCATCTATGATATCACATCTACTCCTAGGAGCAAGAATTTCTTAAAACTGTTCAACCGTCACTTTTACAAAAATTTACAAAGTTGGTTACAACACTTGAAATTTTCTATACTTAGCCAATATCTGAGTATGTTTTCTAACTGTACAACAAGTCCACTTTGAGCCTCTATAACTCTAAATCTCACCGTTGGATTCATCCCAACTTTTGACATATTAACCTATGCATGGGACTAAACAACATCTCAAAAACAAAACGGTGAATCTTATCTCTAAGGCATCAAAAAGTATGCTCAAACATGACTAATCAACACAGTTTCTGAAAATTCTGCAAACACTTAACAAAACAACACATTGTCTTAACTTTGAAAAATCATAACTCCTAAACCACTCGCTGGATTTATCCCAAATGTTGATATGCTCTACTATAATATGTCAACTATATCATATCCAAAATTCAAGTCCAACAGAGATCAAAAGCCGATTCAAAACTATCTCACAAAACAGCATCAAATGCTGTTTTTCCCAACACTCAGCACAGTTATAAAAACTGTGGGAGGAGTCAAATTTGAAACACCATAACGCTCAAACTGTAATATGGATTCCTCTAAAATTTTAGTATGATTTACTATGCAATACCGTCTATAACATATCCGAAAACCAGCAAAAAAGAAGTAGTCTAGCTTACCAAAAATTGGACTCGAATAGGACTGCTCGTCACTTCATAAACACTGAGAAAACGCGTGCCTCCTTACTGCTCATCTACGAATGATCTGTGTAGATTTAGAAGGCATGACAAGCACTCGTTAGTCATGGGATACGTGGACAGAATTGCAAGGGAGAGAGAGGTATAAGCCTTACTTGATTCCACGACTCGAGGGGACTAAGGAAGAGGGTGCAAGGCTGTTGTTGCCAGGTGCGCAGCTGCTGAGAGGGAGGGGCGCAAACGAATCCAGGAGATGCATCTACGGTCCTACAGGATGAGCGTAGTCATGACTAGGCTAGGGTGCACCTGCGGCATTGTAGGTTGGTATTGCTGCTGCGTGGCTACAAGTGGAGGGGACAACTCATATACTCGCTGGTTGTGGGCGAAACTACCTCCGGTACTGACGCCAATGCAAGCGAGGAGACCGGCTGCAGGAGGAGTGCGGCACAAGGAGGTGTCGGATATGTCTTTGTGGCTAGGTCTACTCAGGCTGTTGTATGTGCTCGATGCCAACAAAGAGAGTATCGCTCACTATTATTGGCTTGCGTGGACACCGGAGAAGAAGGGTAAGATGTTTCCGCTTGTGGTTGTTGACTCGCCGGTAAGGAGACGATTGAGGTTCCGTCATTGGCATGCGTAAGAAGACGCTGAAAAGGGTGGTAGGTTAGGGCTGGATCGACGGCTGAAGGAAAAGATGGTTGGAGGTACAGTACGTGCAAGGAGACCTGCTGGAAGTCTTGTCCGGCCCAACTAGCATGGAGAGCAAAAGAAGGTGGGGTATTGGGCTTTGTCATGGGCTAGTCATGAGCTAGTCATGAGCTTGGCATGGGCTAGTCATGAACTTGTCAAAACAATATATATGTATTCTAGGGTTTGCAAGTTTAGAATTTATTTATAAATTTATGTGGGTGATGTTTCTCACATAAAGTGATAAATTTTGTGTTGCAACCTAAAATTAAGCTCCATGTAAAAGGTCAATGGATCAAAATCTGGTTTGACTCCGAATTAAACGGAAATAAAATTACGAATATTACAGTTAGTAGAAGCGGTGCGAAGTTAGGTACTTCCTTCATTACTTGGAATTTGAAACAAGAATTGAGAAAATATAACATCAAAGTTTCGTTTAGCGGGCCAATTAAGAAGTTTGACCTTTTGTGTTGGAGGAAATAAAGGAGAAACTTAATGGAAATATTGCATTGAGAAAGACCCGAGAAGGAAGTTGAGTTCCGACATATCGGACCCTTTTGACATCTTAGCGCGAGTTGGAGATGTGGCTGACAAGTTGGCGTTTCCACCCGGTGTTTCATGTGTATCAATCTAGAGAGTACATACATGAATCAAGACATGTTGTCAGTCATGAGGTTCTAGTGATAGACGAGGAACTGATGAGGCTAATTGGAAGACGGAAGGTAGTATCTTTGGATGAGTTTTACGTTGAGCTAGTAGCATCGATAGAATCAAAAGGTTAGACCTAGTTCTTCCCTTGGTTGGGTTATGAGTATGTGTGATGATATGTATAGTTGTGTCGTGTGCGTGAGTGTGTTATATGACATGACATATCTTGCGATGGCAGTTTGAGTAGTTTGTGTATATAAATTAGAAGGTTTCAGCCTTCTTAGAGTGAGAGTTCTTACCTCGGCCTTAGGGACGGAGAAGTTCGACGCATCACAAGTTTCAGAAAACTTTTCGAACTTTCCCGATATAATATACGGAAAAATAATTATATGGGTCAATAAATACCGAACTAGACTTTCGGATCGGAAAACTTTTTGAGTAGTTTTTCCGATCCGAAAGTCTAGTTCGATTAGTTTTGATCGAGTTTATTTTATGTTATTATCTTTCTTCCAATTTCTTTTTATTTTATTCTATTGTTTTGTCTTTCCCTACCTTATCTCAGTCAGACACTTGCCTCACCTATTGTGATGCATTGCCGCCTACCTATGCCTGTTGCTGCTAGTTCCAGACCGACCCCTCGTTGCACTCATCTCCCCTCTCTAGATGATCTCGCAAGCAAGTATATTCCTGTAAACCTCTCCTCATCTCTCTCTCTCTCTCTCTCTCTCGTACAGCTTCGATCTCTCCCTCTATCAGCCTCATATTCTCAGTCCTTCGTCTCCCAAGCTGCAACCACCTCAGGAGCCCCTTCTCTCTTGCACTCAACCGGCAGTCACTCAGCTTCCTCTGTTCTTGGAAGGAAACGCTCCAAAACTCTCCTTCAAACCTCACTCTCGCTCAAATACACCTCTCCTCTGCTGCCTTACCTCTGCCAAGCTGCAACCCTTGGAGCCGCCACGCCGACCGTCTCGCAACCACCATCCTCTTCAACTAGGAAGAATAGGGAGCCCTAACCTTTCTCCCTCTTCTTTTCTGTCGAGTCGGCTTGCCAGAAGCAGCAGACGCCGGGAGTCGAAGCCTCGCCGGGAAGCTCATGCCTTGCCTTCGCCTTCTCTTCGGACATCTAGCCACCGGAGAGCACATCAGGAGTGGCCACCGCCTTGCTGCCGCCCTGTAATCCCTACGCTGGATCGAGCCAACGCAGGATAAGCCCTCGCTTTCCTTTTCCTGTTTGCAACCCCCGGAGACGTCGCCTCCTTGCTATCACTAGCCCCGCAGCGTCTCTCCACCCCCGCACCTCCGGAGAAGCCGCCGAAGAGGCCCCTCTCCTGCCCTGCGGCTGCCCTGCTCGTCTCTTCCAGCATGCATTCTAAATGGGATTAGAAAGAAGCTGTTTTAGGGTTTTTGTTTTTAAATTCGGGCCCTCTATTTGTGGATAATTACATTTTGGTACCCAAGATTTGAATTTGCAGTTTTGGCACCATGTTTCTGGATTTTTGCAAACTACCCCGGCACCTATTTAATTACAAAATGTGCCCAATATTTTGATATTGTTGTTTGAACCCAGATTTTTGGAATGTTATATTATTCCCTCTATTATGATATTTTCAGAAAATAGCCCAAGGTTTATTTACGGTTTATGGCCCGCATTTACAAGATTGTATATTTTGCCTAGAAATTGGTTGAACGGTTTTGTTTATCCTTGGCTTTGAGAACGAGATTTACCATTGGGTTTAAAATATTGTTTAGATTGCCTAGAAAATATAATTATGGATTTTAAATTCGGTTTATGGTTCAAGTTACAATTTCGGGTTTACGACCAAGTGGTTTGAATTCATATTTTCGCCCCTGACGGGTTTAACGAGTTTTAGCGTTGGCTTTTGAAAACGGGTTTTCCTTAAATTTGTTTATATTATATATTCGGTTCAAGTTTAGCGTATGAGCTAAACTTGCTTAGTTTTGGTATTAGGTTTGAAAGCTTCCCGATAAAAGCCTAACGAGTCCGAGTCGATATCCGCTGAACGACTTCCGTCTTTTGACGTCACGTGAGTACCCTCTCCTCCGAGCTTATGATCTTACCTCGATTTAGTTATCTTAGTATTGGTATCATGCTACGTTGGATCTAGCATAACTTAGAGGAAATGCCAAGTAGTGGCATTGGACCTTAGGCGAGTTGGTCATGAGCATGTTGGACCTTCTACGCTAGAGTGTGTTTCCTTAGGTTGTGGTTTATGATCTTGTGGGGTATATGATGTTATGAGTTCTAGCATGTGTTTGGGAGAGTGGGTCGTTGGTAGATCTCCTCATGCGTTGAGTGAGAGGTGAGTGTAAGAATTCTAGGATGCGGTCCTAGAATTGAGAGTCAAATGGTTTTGCGTAGATCATTTGTATAGAACTCTAAGACTTCTTGTGTGAGTGGGTTATTGACATGTATCCTCTTGTGAGCAAGTTGTGGGCTTCTTCCCAAGGGAAGCGAGAGTGTTGTGAGTTGAGTGTGGAGACGAGGTAAGTCTTCGTACTTACTTAGCTCAAATTCTCTATATTAGCTTCGATGGGTGTTTGGTGGTGTGTGTTTTTTGTTTATGTGTGTGTTTATTGTTAATGTTAAAACATCTAAACCAGTAATATGACCACCGACTTTATATGTTTATATTTGGACCAAGTTTATGATAACGGGTGGTGACCGCTTGTCTAGTCCAAAATGGGGATGACTAGGACGTGCCTTGCGACCAATCCAACGGGTGATGCAGATCCGCATCAAGTACAAACCGGTATGGTGAAAAGGCACAAGGGGGAGATCGTTAAGATTCTCGTGTCACAAAAGAATTTGAATTAGAACGGTATATGACCTAATAATAAAAGATAATAAACCGGCTTGTGTGTTTTGGAGCATGTTGTGTGTTTACGATGTCTTATGTGTGTGTGTGCAAATACCATGATTCTAATGCATTGAATGGTAGCTAACGGTTTTATACCGATAATATTGTAGTTGCCTTGTAGGTTAGGGACGCGACCGAGAGATCCGGAAGAGTGGGCAACCGGGGTCCGTACATTTTAGGATGAGTTTTAGGGGTTGTATTTATGTATTGTTTATGGTATTATGTATGTCGCGTGTATGGCGGTTTCCTTTGGAGTTGTATCTCAGCAGGAGTCTTTCGTTGTTTTCTTTTGGGTTCATATCATTGCATTAAAATGAATTTCGGTTTTGCCTTTATTAATGCTTTGTTGCAAGATCCGGTGAAATTGTTGTCAGACTAAGGGTCGGGACCCATTGTGAGGTCTCCTCCCCGTAGCATCCCGAGTCCCGCGGATTTGGGGTGTTACAAATTCGATATCCAAGAACCAAACTAGTGACAATTCGACTCCGCTTCTTGCAACTCCACACAATCGGTCTGAGAATCAAGAGCACGAAGAGGTTTTCTTGTTGGACTTGCAACACCAATTCTGAAATGCTAGATCACACACACAAACTCACGAGACAAGAAAGATTGAATTCTCTTCGATTCAATTCTGAAATGCTCTTAACAAAACTTGTATAAAACTTGTCTAACTATAAAATGAAAAGAGAAAAGGCTTTTATACATCCTATGCCTTTTCTTCCTAAAACAGAAAAAAAAAAAACTAATTACAATAATTGCATTTAGAGAGATTTAAGTAAAAGCCTAGAAAAATTGAACAAAAATGGGCCTATTAAACTCTCCTATTCAGCTTTCACGCCCACACACTTAAATGATCATCCAACCATGCAAGTGCACACTTTTAAGCTCCATTAAGCTCCATTGATCATCTTCTTGGCTGGTACAATATGTTCATGGCTGATCAACAAGATGGTCCTTAGGCTTGATGAAGATAGACTTGGTTGAGCTTCATGGACCCTGGTTAGGAAAAGAACATCCATCTCAGCTTGACGTTTAGCTTGATCTCTTTTTAGAGCCCCCCGAGGTAATGAAGATGGGGTTAGCTCAAATGATCCTTCATCCTGATGGGTTTGGGATATTGCCTCCATTAGCTGGCTTGGATGCTCCCGCATCACTACGGGTTCACATATCGTTAAGACTTATATTTTAGGTTATAAATTTAAAGCTTATTTGCACACGTTTTGAAGCGAACAGTTGTAGTTTGCGCTGCCGGCTCCTCAGCTCCAACACTCATGCATGAGCTACTTGAGTATCTATGATACTATTCACACGTCCATTACCATGACCTCGTCTTTTAACAGGATCCCACGGAGGTAAATGTCTTGTAAAGGAATAACCTGTTCGTTACTTCATCGGCCTCGTCTATAATCAAAAACTCCTACTCCAATATTGGTATATTCTACCATTTGCAACTTCTCCGGCCCACTAGACCAAGTAACATGTTCGCTTCAAAACGTGTGTGTATGTGAAGACAAACAACTTTAAATTTATATCAAGAATAAAAGAAATAGAGAACCCGCAATGTACGGATTGATCGTAGTAAAAGGAAATATTCCACGGTTCATCACAGGGATTGTGGTGAAACCAATTGGTAAAAGCAATCCAATTATGACAATTTGCAAATATTGATGACAAAAAGCAACAAAAGTGATGATATGAATATATGTACTAATCGGGAAAATGAAAATTTTTATAGATCAAGATATCCAATTGTGGTTTTTGATTCAAGACTTCTAAAGATCTATGGACAAAGCTAGGAATGCATGGAAAGGTGTTGCTATGGTGGGATAGATCACAGGGAAGATCTCACTATCCGTTGTTCCACACAAAAGAAACTTATCACCAGGTAAGTCTCAAAGCTTCAAGGGAAATGATTGATAGTCTCAAACCAACCACTCAACCTAAGAGAATAGAATTAACCATCACCAAGTAAGAGTCAAGTTAACTCACAAAGGCAAGATGAAGGCACATTCTAACCTACTAAAGGTGGAACCTTTATTACCTAGAATTCATCATCTTTGGTAACCGAGCAAGGGAAGCACCGGGTAAGTCTCTTCCTAAGCTTGGATATAGGTTAGGAAGGTTAAACAAGGCTAGGATCGAGGAAATATTTAACCAAAGTTCAGGGATAAAGCATGAAAGGTGTGACATAGGAAATCTCGGTTAGTTGTTGGTGAAATCTCGGCCGAGATTCAAAAGAATAGCCCTAGATTTGTCTCTACGAAGGTAAAAACACAACTCTCAGGTTCCAATCTATTTGTAAAGGTCAATCTATCATCATCAAAACGACAACCTTCAACCCATCACCTTGGAAAGCCAACTTCCGAGGGGCATCAGTCCACGTCGTTGGGAGTGAATCTATGCGTGGTTGAAGGTGTCAATTCCTATCCAGCCGTCAACGTCCACGTTGTTGGGGGTCCCTTTCATTGTCGAAAGTTATAGGATACTTATAGAGATAAATTTAGGGTTTTACAAGCTTGGACTTTTATAGATAGATTGCAACTTAAAGACAAACCCTAGCTAAACGATAAATTGCAATTTAAAAATAAACCCTAAATTTTTGGGCCGAAAAAGAAATTGAGCTCGTTGGTATCAGAGTCCGCTCTGGCGCGTATCAGAGTACACTCCGTAGTATCAAAGTTCACTCTATAGTATCAGAGTTCACTCCGTAGTATCAGAGTTCACTCTAGCGCGTTCCTAGCTTCCTTTTATGCTCCTTTATGTTCAGCATAAGGACTTAATCCTCATATGTGCCATTTTTGCTCCAAAATTCGCCAATTTACCTACAAATGCAACAAGAATCCGTGTAGACATCTTTTCTAGCAAAATATGCATATATTAGCTTAAATGTCATGGATTCATGTTTATGCATGCAAAATAAAGGGAAAATCAATATAAATACATGTCTAAATATAGGTCATAAATCATTTCATCAAAATACTTCATACCTGTCCCCAAGCAAGGTTTAAACTTAAGATGATATGAATTATGAATTTGCAAAAACAAAGAAAAACAACAATATTATTTGTTTATGCTTCTATTCATAGATCACCCTCAAAGGATTGTTTCATAGCAAATGAAAATCATCATATGATAAAAAAGAGTAACATCATGAAAATGATAATCACACATTGCAAGAAAATCATAACATGCATCATAACTTACAGTATATCAAAATCAATCATGAGGAATTCAATTTAAACCACCAAGTCAAAACACATGTGCAATAAGGTCTTAAGGACTTAGCATATATAAGGCCAATAAACGTGTTATAGGAGGGGTTCATATAGGAAATGTGGTGTGAATCCGGGAAAAAGATAAATAACTCCATGAAAACTCCACCTTGTTTATAATGTTTTATAGGTGTTGATGATGGAAGACTTAAACACAAATGTAGTAGTTGGATATACTAAACAATGTATTAATTATATTCTCTAGATGCTTGGTTGGTTTGAATTCAGTGCAGGTCTTATCGAATGTCAAGGGTCTTGATATAGACTTCAAGGGCCTTGGAATATCACTCACGGATACAAGGAAGATAGCGTTACAATGGAACGATCTCAAAGGCCTTGAAGTGATACAGGTGCACGACGAAACAAGGACTCAAATGCAACGAAGATTTTTCAGGAACGAATTGCTCAACAGAAAGATTTCAGGGAAGATCTTTTCAACCGAAGATCTCAAGCGAATATTAGAGAATATTTTTAGAAGATTTTCTAAACACAAAAGCGGCAAAATATCTTTTCTTTCGATTCAACAGAGGAGGAGAAGACCAAGGAGCTAAGGACTCGAAGTGTTCTCAGGAGCTGAAGATTTGCAACGTCTACCTTATCTCGAAACAAGCAACGATCTTCATGGAGAAGAAGATTCATCTTCAAACGGTCATCTCTCAAATGGCTAGAAGACCTCTCCATAGAAGAGTATAAATGAAGATGATGGTCGAGGAAGAAAGGACACACAAGCATACACGGAAAAAATCTCTACGTCTTCAAGCAACCTAAACATCTTCATTCGTTGTTTTTCTTTCTCTCATTTACGCAAAAGCTTTATCCCCTTAGAGAGAGAAAACACAAGAGCTCCATTGGAAGATCTAAATAGTGTTCTACTAGAGTGTGTGTTACTCTGCGAAGTAACTAGGCTATTATAGCTAGGTTGAGAGTTGAAGCTGGATCGTAGCATTGGCTACAGTGAGAGAAAAAGGGAATTTCTTCTAGTTTGTATCTAGAACTCTTTGAAGCTGATAATAGATAGTTAGATCCTAAGGCTATACCGTGAGACGGAGAGTAGGATATTTAGAGCCGAACTTCTTAAACATATCCTCGTGTCAATCATTTACATTCCGTACTATATTTTGCTATTGTGACTAACTCTGTTTTGCAGGAGCAAGTAGTCAAGGCCCTTGAAAGTTGTTTCAAACATCTTGAAATCAAAGTTTCACAAAGAGCACAGATCGAGATCAAGGCCCTTTAAAGGAGTTTCAAGGCCTTAAGATTTGGTTTGCGAAAAGTTCTCATACTCTATTCAACCCCCCTTCTAGAGTATCTTTCACTTATTTATTTCACCTACCGGTTATTCAATTGGTATCAAAGCTAGACTCACGTTTATTGATTTAACCATCAGTGAGAATAATCATTAATCCTGTAGGTGATGGTGGATTTGCTCAAGAAAGATCCTCATCTTGACCACCACTCTTCTGTGACAACAACTTTGCTCACTGGAGAGCACTCATACGTATGTTCATTATTAACCAGGACATGGAGCTTTGGAGCATCATTCAAAATGGACCTAAAGTTCCAATGACAACGGTTGAAGGTGTCCAAGTCCCAAAGAAGGAAGATGACTTCACACAGACTGACCTGGACAATATGTCAAATGTAATGCCCCATTTATTGGGTGCGTTTCCAGCATTTATCTTCCTATTTTTTATCGATATTTTATTAGCTTAAATATTTTTACGAGCATTTTCACGTGGTAAATTATATTTAAGTGAGTTTATATATTTGACATTTATATATATATTCCGTATATTATTTTGCGGAACTTAATATTTTTTTTTGAGAGTTTTTCCGATTAGAAAATTTAGTAACGAGTGTTTTGACCGAGTTTACACCTTATTCATTTTGATTTCTTTTTTTTTTTCCGCCCTCTTTCGGTATTCTAGGCTCTTCTCTCTCCCCGACATCTGAAGGAGCTATTGCCCATTTTGCTGCAGACCTACTCAGCCTACCCACCCCTTCAGTACCCCTTTGTCTAATGCTTTTCTCACGCTACCCTAACCTCTCAACTCTCCTACTCTCATACAATCCCGTCCCAACCATCACAACTCATTCCCTCACTCTTCTTTGGCCCTGCTACACGCCCATCGACTCTCTCCCATGGCCGACCACTGCCCTGCCGCCGGAAGCCTCTGGTGACACCAGTGTCCCCGCCCTGTTGGAAATCGGAGCCTGGAGCACCACCCTCTGCATTCTCTTTGCTCCCTCTATCTTCAGCTCTTCACCTCACAACCCCCTTCCTTTGTCTCTCTTGCGCCTCTGTCCAGCCACCCAGAAAGCCGGAGAGGCCCTTGTTTCGCCCTCGCCGTGCCCTGCCTGCACGAGCCCTGCCACCGCCTCTTCGCCGCGCCTCTTCAGCTCCCCTATCAAACCGTGTTTTATGCTCCGTCTCTGTTCTCCTTTGTCGCCGGGAAGCAGCCGTTGCCGCCTCCGTTGCCTCGCCGCCATCGAAGCCATCGGAGGGACACCATTGCCTTCCCCTTTTCTTCTGTGGTTACTTGCGCAACCCTGCCCCAATGAGGCCGCCGGACTGAGTGCGTCACCGCCTCCGCTCTGGGCCGCCAGGAATGCCGCCGGAGAGGTGGAGCCCTGCCCTTACCCCGCCTGCCGGAGCCTCTGCCGCCTCCCTTCTTGCTGGCCGCCGCCTACTTCTCCTTCACTTTTCTTTTGTTACGCAGGTTGCGTATCGTTGGGGAAGAAGCATTTTAGGGTTTTTATTTCAGCCCCCTCTTTTATGGTATATTACAGATTGGAACCCATCTTTTGTATTTACATATTTGACCCAAATATTTGGAATTGAACTTTATGCCCTTGCTGGAATTATTTACAGATTTTGGCCCAAGGTTTATTTACGAAAGATGACTCAAATTCCTAGAGTTGTATATTGTGTCCGGGAAATGTATTTACCGTTTTTAAACTTGGGATTTACTTTGAGTTAAATTCTTATTTATATATACTATATATATTGTGATCTTGTTGGATTAATTTCGGTTTACGGGCCAAGGTTTTAATCAAGGTTTTTATGACCAAGTTTCTTGTATTGTAGTTTTACCCCGGAAGGGAATTACGGGATTTTAAAGTTGATGTTTGAAAAACGAGTTTTATCTTTGAGTTATATATTATATACATTTAAAATCAAATTTCGCATATAAGCTAAATTTCCTTATCGTTGGTTTTAGGTCCGGAAGCGCCCGGTATAGACCAACGAATTCATTCCCCACATCCATAGATCGTCCTCCACCATCGACCTTGTGTGAGTACCTCTTCCTCGTTTTAGTTATGTTTAGTATTAGTATCATGCTAGGTTGGATAATCTAGCATAACATAGAGTGAATACCAAGTAGTGGTTTGAACCTTAGGTGAGTTTTGAGGATTTATGATCGTTATCAAGCTTGAGGTGTTATTATCTTGTGAGGATTGCAAGGCGTTGAGTGTTTGGTTGATCTTGTGAGCTTATGAGGATTGAGATTATGGTTATATGTTTGTTGAGATTATGGTGACTAGGACGACAGTATCCTAGCATGTGTTGTGATGTTTACGACCTTGTGAGATTGTGAGGATTAGGAGGTTGTTATCCTATCATGGTTATAGTTTATGATCTTGTGAAATCATTGGGACTAGAAGTCTTAGGACTTCTAGCTTGTGAGAGAGATGTTGATCGTGTGCCTTTTGACAGGCGTTGAGTGTCTTCCCGCGGGAAGCTAAGAGTGGGATATAGCGGGATTATCTTTGGGACGAGGTAAGTCTCCGGACTTACTTAGCTCGTATTCCTTGTATTAGCATTGATGTGTGTTTGGTGGTGTGTGTTTATTGTTTATTGTTTATAACAACTAAACCGAAATTAGGATTACCGACCTTTATATTATTTTGGCCCAACTGTATGATAACGGGCGGTGACAACTTGCCTAGCTCCCGCGAGAGATAGGATGTTCTCGGCGACTATCCCGTGCTGGTAGACGGTCGGATGCATCAGTACCATTCCATGCCGGTAAGTAGGGACCGAGGCGAGTTTCGGTGACTCTCGTGTCACAACCTAAGTTGAATTAGAACGGGATACGACTTAATAATAATAAAGATAATAAACCGGATTGGTGTGATTTTATGCATGTTGTATGTTTGTGATGAGATTAATTGTGTATGTGCCTTTCCCATTACTTCTAATGCTTTGAATATGAGCTAACGGTTTTATACCGATTGTTGTAGATTGCCTTGCAGGTTAGGAATGCGGCCGAGAGATCCGGTAGAGTGGGCAGCCGGGGTTCCGTACATTTTAGGAGTGGGTTTTGGTTAGAGTCGAGTTTGTATATTATTCATGTATATTGTATATCGCGTGGTGGCATTTAGCCCTTGGTGTTGCATATCGGCTGAAGTCTTTTGTTGTTTCTTTCGGGTTTTCTTTCATTGCATAAAAATGTATTTAAGTTTTGGCCTTATTTGTGCCTTGTTGCAAGATCCGGTGAAATTGTTGTCAAGCTAAGGGTCGGGACCCATTGTGAGGTCCCAACCCATGGCATCCCGAGTCCCGCGGATTTGGGGTGTTAAAAAAGTGGTATCAGAGCCCTAGGTTGACAACAATGGCACTCGCAATCTTCTAAAGGCCGAATAAGAAATAAACAGAACCCCACGGGTTCTGAGTTTTCGTTTTTAAAATCACATGCATGAGTCGGGGTAGAATGTAGGAACCACCACTCCTTCCGCGGATCTCTGCAGCTTAGTTTATTGGATTTTGATATGTACATATATGTATATATAGTAGTATATGTGGATTTTAATTCCATGATGGACGTGATTATATGTATAGTATATATGTGGACTTTAATATATGCTTTGGACATGTTATGTATAGTAGTGGCATGACCTTATATAGATATATGCTTATATGTGTGGTATGATAGGATCTGATTAGCTTTTGGACCTTGTATTGTTGTAATGGATTTCTGGATGTGTTATATTAGTAGTGATATGGACATAGGACCTATATAGTCGTTTATGTGGATTCTTATTATATAGTAGATAGTACGGGACCTAATGGAAAAGATGATAAGTATAGTATCATCACCTTTAAAGACGATGTGGTTGGCTTGGGATAGCATTCATACGTGGAGGAGTACACTCAAATATCAAGTTGAGCTTTTCGTGCTAACGAGCACCATGGCGTTTCTCGGAGTTCCTTTAAAAGGATGTCGAAGAGGAGGATTAGAGATGACGTAAATGAAGAACAACCAAGTGAAGGAAAACTCGAGACGACTTAAGAGAAATCGAAATGAAGACCATACAAGGAAAAGAAGTAACATTAATGTGCGGAAGTGGTTCCAAAGAAACTGTGATTTAAAGACATCAAGACCAATGTAGATAACGAACTTAAGTTCTTCAAGAAGATGTGTGGACAACTAAAGATACGAATCAAGGGAGAGATGGGTACATTCTGACAAGGGTAAATGTGACATTCCATTAAGATGTGAAGTTTTCTTTAGACGCTCCTAAGCATTTGAGTCAAGACGAGAAGAGTGATCAAACCATTTTTTTTAAAGATTTAAGATACCGTAAGTTAAGCTTACGAGGTACCAAAAAGTAAAATTTCAACATTACTAGAGTTATGAGAAGAAGGGCATGGAGGGGATTTCCTTGGAGTTGACCAATTTCCATTATGATGATAAGACTAAGAAACGTCAAGAAGGAGGAAGTGTGTATAAATGATGACCCCAAGAAGATGAAAGAGGAAACGAAGAGCTTTGAACGAGAGACTTAAGATACCAACCAAGAGGAACGCGAGTGGATGCTAGCTAGGGCTATATTATTTGGGAAGGTGCTCTTGAAAGACATCAAGGAAGAATGGTTAAGTCTATGAAAGAGAGTAATATGAAACAACAAGGCAAAGAAGATATAGTTATCTTATAAAGAAAAGGAAGCATGGAATGAAGAAAGAACTAACGGACTTTAAGGTAAAGTACCCCGAGGAGGGTGGCCTTCATAGGTATGGTAACATGGAAGTGTGATAGGAGGGTAAGTCGTTGATCTTGAAGAGGGTCATCAATGAGTTAATCGGTGACCACCAAAAATGCAAAAGTGCGGGTTGTATACTGATGAATGCAAGTGGGGAGAGTAATCCAGGATGTGGGATCACGAAGAGGAGTAAAAAGAACTTGGAAAATTCGTGGTGGTGGGATGTCGGCAATGAAGAGGTGTATCAAAGGAAGTGTGCAGATAGCTTAATTATGTAGCAATGTACCGATCCCAGCAAGTGATGGTATCGTACCTTATGGAGGGATTGTAACGATCTGGTGCGACCTTCTTAGATCATGGAGTTGTCATATGGAGAAATGACACGGATAACGGTAAAGGGGACTGGAAGGACGAAGAGGAAGGTGAGTCTTCTAGAGTTGTTGCACGTAAAAGAGGAAAATATATAAGGGGAGGTACGATATGTTTGTTCTAAGGTTATGGATGTCATGTTTTCATCAGCAAAAGTTAATTTAAAGTTACGTGACTTGCATGGCGAAGCCATAATGGCTATGACGTGAAACGAGGAATCGGGATTAGGGCAATGCGGCAAGCTCAGAGTTATGATGTTAGTGCTTGGAGGAATAATGAGTGGATCTTACATTGATTGTGGTTGGAAAATTTTGCCTAAAGGCATGCTAGTACGGTTGTGAAGTTGCTCATGGATACCAAGAGATACATAAGGTGGTCAACAAGAGTAAGAGAAGATCGAAGTTTTGAAGTTTGTTGTCGATATGAGATGTACAAGGAGTACATGGAAGGTTGAGGTTGGATCCGCTACGGTCGGTTTGACGTTACATAAGAAAAATGAAGTATAAATTTCTACGCCTACTTGAAGAAAGGATGTCTATGGTGAAAGCTTATGTAGAAGACGAAGAGCTCCTGCCATATGTTGGGATGTCGCGGAAAGTGAAAAAGATAAGGTCAATTGTTTTGAAGCACGGTTAAGTCCTGCAGATTGGACCCTTATGGTTGCACATAAGTGAGAAATCTTAGAAGATTTTTACAATCATGTCATCAAAGAGGGGAAACGGGATTAAGTTAAAAGAATACTTAAATCAGACCACAAGAGTCAGGAGACGCAAGCAAATCTTTCCAATTCAAGAAAAGACGAATATTTGGAAGGAGACGGTCAACATTGTAGCTACAGATGGAAAAATACACGTGGTAAAGGGATGTCACCCCAACAAAGTGGGGTAGATCTTTGGTATCTTGACCACCCGTCAAGTATTAAGGCAAGGTTGTGTCGATTATTACGTTGTGTGACGGGAGAAGAAAAGACGAAGCCTGAGATACCTCGGAGCCCAATACGTCAGAATGTGGATTTTTCCACTAAGGTCAAGCTCGACTCAATTCCAATATCTAAGGCGTCGTATGGAATGACACTTACGAAGAGTCATGAGTTAGGGAAGCAAGTGAAGGAGCAATTGTAAGAACTCATTGATAAGAGTTCATTAGAATTAGTGAAACGTTATAGAGAACTCCGAATGCTATCTTGAACTCTTGATTGAAAGTTCATATTGGAATATATCTTGAAACTCTTGATTCAAAGTTCATATTGGAGTATATCTTAAACTCTTGGTTTGAAGTTTCTATGGAGAACATCAGTTTGCGAAAATAGGGGCGGTAATCTCCGTTTGTACATTGATTTATATAAGTTGAGCAAGATGACAATGAAGGACAAATAACTCTTACAACGAATGGATGATCTACTCGATCAGTTGCAACGGCTAGTAGTCTCTTATAAGATTAAGTTAAGAACTTGATTGTCACCATTTGAGAATTAGAGATTGAGATATTACAAGTACGGCATTTTGGACCAATCAGAGTCACTAAGAGTTGTAGTTATTCCATATGGGCTTAATGATGCCGGATGAGATATTTTAGGTCTACTCTTGAACAAGAGAGAAGATGTATGACATGGTGTCTCGGGATGTCAAACCCCGAAAGATGTGAAAGAAGTTACAAGTTATCTTAGAAGTGCTGAGCTTTACCAAATATGTGAAGGGAGAAGTTGTGTAACACCTTTTATGGTAACCTACTACGGATGATAATGAAGTATTGAATGGGATGAAGAATTGACAATAGAGTTGCTGAGAGTTAAGAGGAGATTCATTGGTGCAACTATTTTTACGTTGCCTTGAGGTATGATGGGTTTGACATCTACAAGTTATTCTTCAAAGACAAGGTCTTGATCGAGTATTGAGAAACAATGTAAAAGTGATAGCATACGTGGCTCGTTAGTAGAATCATTGTGAAGTAAAGTACTTCCTTCATTGCTCGGGGACTTACTTCAAGAATTGAAGAAACGTATCATTTAAGTTGGGTCGACAAGAACCAAGGCCAACTGTGTAAATGGAAGGTTTAATCTTCTTTATTAGAGACAATTAAAGAGAAACATAGTGGGAACACTACTTGAGAAAGGCCCAAGAAGGAAGTTAAGTTTCCGATATATCGGACCTTTGTGAGATCTTAGCGCGAGTAAGGAAGTGGTTTACCGGTTGGCGTAACCGCCGAGAGTAGAGGGTGTTCACCCGGTATTTTGTGGGTATCAGTCGAGAGAGTACATGCATGATTCGAGACGTGTGGTCAGTCACAATGATCTAGTGGCCGACTAGGAACCAATGAGGCTTATAGGAAGACGAAAGATAGTACTTTGGTTAAGTGTTACGTTAAGCTAGTACTTCGATAGAAACGGCGAGTTGGATCTAGTTCTTCCCTTAGTTATGTTATGTGCTTGTGTGATGTTATAATTGTTTGTGCCCGTGCGGGAATGTGCTATATAACTTGATATATCTTGCGGTGGTAGTTCGAGTAGATTGTGTATAGATTAGAAGTTTGAACCTTCTTAGTTCGAGAGTTCATACCTCAGCCTTAGGGACCGAGAAGTTCGACGCATAGCAAGTTTCGGGACGAAACTTGTTTTTAGGGGGATTCGTTGTAATGCCCCATTTATTGGGTGCGTTTCCAGCATTTATCTTCCTATTTTTTAACGATATTTTATTAGCTTAAATAATTTTACGAGCATTTTCACGTGGTAAATTATATTTAAGTGAGTTTATATATTTGACATTTATATATATATTCCGTATATTATTTTGCGGAAATTATAATTTTTTTTTGAGAGTTTTTCCGATTATAAAATTTCGTAACGAGTGTTTTGACCGAGTTTACACCTTATTCATTTTGATTTCTTTTTTTTTTCCCGCCCTCTTTCGGTATTCTAGGCTCTTCTCTCTCCCCGACATCTGAAGGAGCTATTGCCCATTTTGCTGCAGACCTACTCAGCCTACCCACCCCTTCAGTACCCCTCTGTCTAATGCTTTTCTCACGCTACCCTCACCTCTCAACTCTCCTACTCTCATACAATCCCGTCCCAACCCTCATAACTCATTCCCTCACTCTTCTTTGGCCCTGCTACAGGCCCATCGACTCTCTCCCATGGCCGACCACTGCCCTGCCGCCGGAAGCCTCTGGTGACACCAGTGTCCCCGCCCTGTTGGAAATCGGAGCCTGGAGCACCACCCTCTGCTCCCTCTATCTTCAGCTCTTCACCTCACAACCCCCTTCCTTAGTCTCTCTTGCGCCTCTGTCCAGCCACCCAGAAAGCCGGAGAGGCCCTTGTTTCGCCCTCGCCGTGCCCTGCCTGCACGAGCCCTGCCACCGCCTCTTCGCCGCGCCTCTTCAGCTCCCCTATCAAACCGTGTTTTATGCTCCGTCTCTGTTCTCCTTTGTCGCCGGGAAGCAGCCGTTGCCGCCTCCGTTGCCTCGCCGCCATCGAAGCCACCGGAGGGACACCATTGCCTTCCCCTTTTCTTCTGTGGTTACTTGCGCAACCCTGCCCCAATGAGGCCGCCGGACTGAATGCGTCACCGCCTCCGCTCTGGGCCGCCAGGAATGCCGCCGGAGAGGTGGAGCCCTGCCCTTGCCCCGCCTGCCGGAGCCTCTGCCGCCTCCCTTCTTGCTGGCCGCCGCCTGCTTCTCCTTCACTTTTCTTTTGTTACGCAGGTTGCGTATCGTTGGGGAAGAAGCATTTTAGGGTTTTTATTTCAGCCCCCTCTTTTATGGTATATTACAGATTGGAACCCATCTTTTGTATTTACATATTTGACCCAAATATTTGGAATTGAACTTTATACCCTTGCTGGAATTATTTACAGATTTTGGCCCAAGGTTTATTTACGAAAGATGACCCAAATTCCTAGAGTTGTATATTGTGTCCGGGAAATGTATTTACCGTTTTTAAACTTGGGATTTACTTTGAGTTAAATTCTTATTTATATATACTATATATATTGTGACCTTGTTTGATTAATTTCGGTTTACGGGCCAAGGTTTTAATCAAGGTTTTTATGACCAAGTTTCTTGTATTGTAGTTTTACCCCGGAAGGGAATTACGGGATTTTAAAGTTGACGTTTGAAAAACGAGTTTTATCTTTGAGTTATATATTATATACATTTAAAATCAAATTTCGCATATAAGCTAAATTTCCTTATCGTTGGTTTTAGGTCCGGAATCGCCCGGTATAGACCAACGAATTCATTCCCCACATCCATAGATCGTCCTCCACCATCGACCTTGTGTGAGTACCTCTTCCTCGTTTTAGTTATGTTTAGTATTAGTATCATGCTAGGTTGGATAATCTAGCATAACATAGAGTGAATACCAAGTAGTGGTTTGAACCTTAGGTGAGTTTTGAGGATTTATGATCGTTATCAAGCTTGAGGTGTTATTATCTTGTGAGGATTGCAAGGCGTTGAGTGTTTGGTTGATCTTGTGAGCTTATGAGGATTGAGATTATGGTTATATGTTTGTTGAGATTATGGTGACTAGGACGACAGTATCCTAGCATGTGTTGTGATGTTTACGACCTTGTGAGATTGTGAGGATTAGGAGGTTGTTATCCTATCATGGTTATAGTTTATGATCTTGTGAAATCATTGGGACTAGAAGTCTTAGGACTTCTAGCTTGTGAGAGAGATGTTGATCGTGTGCCTTTTGACAGGCGTTGAGTGTCTTCCCGCGGGAAGCTAAGAGTGGGATATAGCGGGATTATCTTTGGGACGAGGTAAGTCTCCGGACTTACTTAGCTCGTATTCCTTGTATTAGCATTGATGTGTGTTTGGTGGTGTGTGTTTATTGTTTATTGTTTATAACAACTAAACCGAAATTAGGATTACCGACCTTTATATTATTTTGGCCCAACTGTATGATAACGGGCGGTGACAACTTGCCTAGCTCCCGCGAGAGATAGGATGTTCTCGGCGACTATCCCGTGCTGGTAGACGGTCGGATGCATCAGTACCATTCCATGCCGGTAAGTAGGGACCGAGGCGAGTTTCGGTGACTCTCGTGTCACAACCTAAGTTGAATTAGAACGGGATACGACTTAATAATAATAAAGATAATAAACCGGATTGGTGTGATTTTATGCATGTTGTATGTTTGTGATGAGATTAATTGTGTATGTGCCTTTCCCATTACTTCTAATGCTTTGAATATGAGCTAACGGTTTTATACCGATTGTTGTAGATTGCCTTGTAGGTTAGGAATGCGGCCGAGAGATCCGGTAGAGTGGGCAGCCGGGGTTCCGTACATTTTAGGAGTGGGTTTTGGTTAGAGTCGAGTTTGTATATTATTCATGTATATTGTATATCGCGTGGTGGCATTTAGCCCTTGGTGTTGCATATCGGCTGAAGTCTTTTGTTGTTTCTTTCGGGTTTTCTTTCATTGCATAAAAATGTATTTAAGTTTTGGCCTTATTTGTGCCTTGTTGCAAGATCCGGTGAAATTGTTGTCAAGCTAAGGGTCGGGACCCATTGTGAGGTCCCAACCCATGGCATCCCGAGTCCCGCGGATTTGGGGTGTTAAAAAAGTGGTATCAGAGCCCTAGGTTGACAACAATGGCACTCGCAATCTTCTAAAGGCCGAATAAGGAATAAACAGAACCCCACGGGTTCTGAGTTTTCGTTTTTAAAATCACATGCATGAGTCGGGGTAGAATGTAGGAACCACCACTCCTTCCGCGGATCTCTGCAGCTTAGTTTATTGGATTTTGATATGTACATATATGTATATATAGTAGTATATGTGGATTTTAATTCCATGATGGACGTGATTATATGTATAGTATATATGTGGACTTTAATATATGCTTTGGACATGTTATGTATAGTAGTGGCATGACCTTATATAGATATATGCTTATATGTGTGGTATGATAGGATCTGATTAGCTTTTGGACCTTGTATTGTTGTAATGGATTTCTGGATGTGTTATATTAGTAGTGATATGGACATAGGACCTATATAGTCGTTTATGTGGATTCTTATTATATAGTAGATAGTACGGGACCTAATGGAAAAGATGATAAGTATAGTATCATCACCTTTAAAGACGATGTGGTTGGCTTGGGATAGCATTCATACGTGGAGGAGTACACTCAAATATCAAGTTGAGCTTTTCGTGCTAACGAGCACCATGGCGTTTCTCGGAGTTCCTTTAAAAGGATGTCGAAGAGGAGGATTAGAGATGACGTAAATGAAGAACAACCAAGTGAAGGAAAACTCGAGACGACTTAAGAGAAATCGAAATGAAGACCATACAAGGAAAAGAAGTAACATTAATGTGCGGAAGTGGTTCCAAAGAAACTGTGATTTAAAGACAACAAGACCAATGTAGATAACGAACTTAAGTTCTTCAAGAAGATGTGTGGACAACTAAAGATACGAATCAAGGGAGAGATGGGTACATTCTGACAAGGGTAAATGTGACATTCCATTAAGATGTGAAGTTTTCTTTAGACGCTCCTAAGCATTTGAGTCAAGACGAGAAGAGTGATCAAACCATTTTTTTTAAAGATTTAAGATACCGTAAGTTAAGCTTACGAGGTACCAAAAAGTAAAATTTCAACATTACTAGAGTTATGAGAAGAAGGGCATGGAGGGGATTTCCTTGGAGTTGACCAATTTCCATTATGATGATAAGACTAAGAAACGTCAAGAAGGAGGAAGTGTGTATAAATCATGACCCCAAGAAGATGAAAGAGGAAACGAAGAGCTTTGAACGAGAGACTTAAGATACCAACCAAGAGGAACGCGAGTGGATGCTAGCTAGGGCTATATTATTTGGGAAGGTGCTCTTGAAAGACATCAAGGAAGAATGGTTAAGTCTATGAAAGAGAGTTATATGAAACAACAAGGCAAAGAAGATATAGTTATCTTGTAAAGAAAAGGAAGCATGGAATGAAGAAAGAACTAACAGACTTTAAGGTAAAGTACCCCGAGGAGGGTGGCCTTCATAGGTATGGTAACATGGAAGTGTGATAGGAGGGTAAGTCGTTGATCTTGAAGAGGGTCATCAATGAGTTAATTGGTGACCACCAAAAATGCAAAAGTGCGGGTTGTATACTGATGAATGCAAGTGGGGAGAGTAATCCAGGATGTGGGATCACGAAGAGGAGTAAAAAGAACTTGGAAAATTCGTGGTGGTGGGATGTCGGCAATGAAGAGGTGTATCAAAGGAAGTGTGCAGATAGCTTAATTATGTAGCAATGTACCGATCCCAGCAAGTGATGGTATCGTACCTTATGGAGGGATTGTAACGATCTAGTGCGACCTTCTTAGATCATGGAGTTGTCATATGGAGAAATGACACGGATCACGGTAAAGGGGACTGGAAGGACGAAGAGGAAGGTGAGTCTTCTAGAGTTGTTGCACGTAAAAGAGGAAAATATATAAGGGGAGGTACGATATGTTTGTTCTAAGGTTATGGATGTCATGTTTTCATGAGCAAAAGTTAATTCAAAGTTACGTGACTTGCATGGCGAAGCCATAATGGCTATGACGTGAAACGAGGAATCGGGATTAGGGCAATGCGGCAAGCTTAGAGTTATGATGTTAGTGCTTGGAGGAATAATGAGTGGATCTTACATTGATTGTGTTTGGAAAATTTTGCCTAAAGGCATGCTAGTACGGTTGTGAAGTTGCTCATGGATACCAAGAGATACATAAGGTGGTCAACAAGAGTAAGAGAAGATCAAAGTTTTGAAGTTTGTTGTCGATATGAGATGTACAAGGAGTACATGGAAGGTTGAGGTTGGAGCCGCTACGGTCGGTTTGACGTTACATAAGAAAAATGAAGTATAAATTTCTATGCCTACTTGAAGAAAGGATGTCTATGGTGAAAGCTTATGTAGAAGACGAAGAGCTCCTGCCATATGTTGGGATGTCGCGGAAAGTGAAAAAGATAAGGTCAATTGTTTTGGAGCACGGTTAAGTCCTGCAGATTGGACCCTTATGGTTGCACATAAGTGAGAAATCATAGAAGATTTTTACAATCATGTCATCAAAGAGGGGAAACGGGATTAAGTTAAAAGAATACTTAAATCAGACCACAAGTGTCAGGAGACGCAAGCAAATCTTTCCAATTCAAGAAAAGACGAATATTTGGAAGGAGACGGTCAACATTGTAGCTACAGAAGGAACAATACACGTGGTAAAGGGATGTCACCCCAACAAAGTGGGGTAGATCTTTGGTATCTTGACCACCCGTCAAGTATTAAGGCAAGGTTGTGTCGATTATTACGTTGTGTGACGGGAGAAGAAAAGACGAAGCCCGAGATACCTCGGAGCCCAATACGTCAGAATGTGGATTTTTCCACTAAGGTCAAGCTCGACTCAATTCCAATATCTAAGGCGTCGTATGGAATGACACTTACGAAGAGTCATGAGTTAGGGAAGCAAGTGAAGGAGCAATTGTAAGAACTCATTGATAAGAGTTCACTAGAATTAGTGAAACGTTATAGAGAACTCCGAATGCTATCTTGAACTCTTGATTGAAAGTTCATATTGGAATATATCTTGAAACTCTTGATTCAAAGTTCATATTGGAGTATATCTTAAACTCTTGGTTTGAAGTTTCTATGGAGAACATCAGTTTGCGAAAATAGGGGCGGTAATCTCCGTTTGTACATTGATTTATATAAGTTGAGCAAGATGACAATGAAGGACAAATAACTCTTACAACGAATGGATGATCTACTCGATCAGTTGCAACGGCTAGTAGTCTCTTATAAGATTAAGTTAAGAACTTGATTGTCACCATTTGAGAATTAGAGATTGAGATATTACAAGTACGGCATTTTGGACCAATCAGAGTCACTAAGAGTTGTAGTTATTCCATATGGGCTTAATGATGCCGGATGAGATATTTTAGGTCTACTCTTGAACAAGAGAGAAGATGTATGACATGGTGTCTCGGGATGGCAAACCCCGAAAGATGTGAAAGAAGTTACAAGTTATCTTAGAAGTGCTGAGCTTTACCAAATATGTGAAGGGAGAAGTTGTGTAACACCTTTTACGGTAACCTACTACGGATGATAATGAAGTATTGAATGGGATGAAGAATTGACAATAGAGTTGCTGAGAGTTAAGAGGAGATTCATTGGTGCAACTATTTTTACGTTGCCTTGAGGTATGATGGGTTTGACATCTACAAGTTATTCTTCAAAGACAAGGTCTTGATCGAGTATTGAGAAACAATGTAAAAGTGATAGCATACGTGGCTCGTTAGTAGAATCATTGTGAAGTAAAGTACTTCCTTCATTGCTCGGGGACTTACTTCAAGAATTGAAGAAACGTATCATTTAAGTTGGGTCGACAAGAACCAAGGCCAACTGTGTAAATGGAAGGTTTAATCTTCTTTATTAGAGACAATTAAAGAGAAACATAGTGGGAACACTACTTGAGAAAGGCCCAAGAAGGAAGTTAAGTTTCCGATATATCGGACCTTTGTGAGATCTTAGCGAGAGTAAGGAAGTGGTTTACCGGTTGGCATAACCGCCGAGAGTAGAGGGTGTTCACCCGGTATTTTGTGGGTATCAGTCGAGAGAGTACATGCATGATTCGAGACGTGTGGTCAGTCACAATGATCTAGTGGCCGACTTGGAACCAATGAGGCTTATAGGAAAACGAAAGATAGTACTTTGGTTAAGTGTTACGTTAAGCTAGTACTTCGATAGAAACGGCGAGTTGGATCTAGTTCTTCCCTTAGTTATGTTATAATTGTTTGTGCCCGTGCGGGAATGTGCTATATAACTTGATATATCTTGCGGTGGTAGTTCGAGTAGATTGTGTATAGATTAGAAGTTTGAACCTTCTTAGTTCGAGAGTTCATACCTCAGCCTTAGGGACCGAGAAGTTCGACGCATAGCCAGTTTCGGGACGAAACTTGTTTTTAGGGGGATTCGTTGTAATGCCCCATTTATTGGGTGCGTTTCCAGCATTTATCTTCCTATTTTTTAACGATATTTTATTAGCTTAAATATTTTTACGAGCATTTTCACGTGGTAAATTATATTTAAGTGAGTTTATATATTTGACATTTATATATATATTCCGTATATTATTTTGCGGAAATTATAATTTTTTTTTGAGAGTTTTTCCGATTAGAAAATTTCGTAACGAGTGTTTTGACCGAGTTTACACCTTATTCATTTTGATTTCTTTTTTTTTCCCGCCCTCTTTCGGTATTCTAGGCTCTTCTCTCTCCCCGACATCTGAAGGAGCTATTGCCCATTTTGCTGCAGACCTACTCAGCCTACCCACCCCTTCAGTACCCCTCTGTCTAATGCTTTTCTCACGCTACCCTCACCTCTCAACTCTCCTACTCTCATACAATCCCGTCCCAACCCTCACAACTCATTCCCTCACTCTTCTTTGGCCCTGCTACAGGCCCATCGACTCTCTCCCATGGCCGACCACTGCCCTGCCGCCGGAAGCCTCTGGTGACACCAGTGTCCCCGCCCTGTTGGAAATCGGAGCCTGGAGCACCACCCTCTGCTCCCTCTATCTTCAGCTCTTCACCTCACAACCCCCTTCCTTAGTCTCTCTTGCGCCTCTGTCCAGCCACCCAGAAAGCCGGAGAGGCCCTTGTTTCGCCCTCGCCGTGCCCTGCCTGCACGAGCCCTGCCACCGCCTCTTCGCCGCGCCTCTTCAGCTCCCCTATCAAACCGTGTTTTATGCTCCGTCTCTGTTCTCCTTTGTCGCCGGGAAGCAGCCGTTGCCACCTCCGTTGCCTCGCCGCCATCGAAGCCACCGGAGGGACACCATTGCCTTCCCCTTTTCTTCTGTGGTTACTTGCGCAACCCTGCCCCAATGAGGCCGCCGGACTGAGTGCGTCACCGCCTCCGCTCTGGGCCGCCAGGAATGCCGCCGGAGAGGTGGAGCCCTGCCCTTGCCCCGCCTGCCGGAGCCTCTGCCGCCTCCCTTCTTGCTGGCCGCCGCCTGCTTCTCCTTCACTTTTCTTTTGTTACGCAGGTTGCGTATCGTTGGGGAAGAAGCATTTTAGGGTTTTTATTTCAGCCCCCTCTTTTATGGTATATTACAGATTGGAACCCATCTTTTGTATTTACATATTTGACCCAAATATTTGGAATTGAACTTTATGCCCTTGCTGGAATTATTTACAGATTTTGGACCAAGGTTTATTTACGAAAGATGACCCAAATTCCTAGAGTTGTATATTGTGTCCGGGAAATGTATTTACCGTTTTTAAACTTGGGATTTACTTTGAGTTAAATTCTTATTTATATATACTATATATATTGTGACCTTGTTTGATTAATTTCGGTTTACGGGCCAAGGTTTTAATCAAGGTTTTTATGACCAAGTTTCTTGTATTGTAGTTTTACCCCGGAAGGGAATTACGGGATTTTAAAGTTGACGTTTGAAAAACGAGTTTTATCTTTGAGTTATATATTATATACATTTAAAATCAAATTTCGCATATAAGCTAAATTTCCTTATCGTTGGTTTTAGGTCCGGAAGCGCCCGGTATAGACCAACGAATTCATTCCCCACATCCATAGATCGTCCTCCACCATCGACCTTGTGTGAGTACCTCTTCCTCGTTTTAGTTATGTTTAGTATTAGTATCATGCTATGTTGGATAATCTAGCATAACATAGAGTGAATACCAAGTAGTGGTTTGAACCTTAGGTGAGTTTTGAGGATTTATGATCGTTATCAAGCTTGAGGTGTTATTATCTTGTGAGGATTGCAAGGCGTTGAGTGTTTGGTTGATCTTGTGAGCTTATGAGGATTGAGATTATGGTTATATGTTTGTTGAGATTATGGTGACTAGGACGACAGTATCCTAGCATGTGTTGTGATGTTTACGACCTTGTGAGATTGTGAGGATTAGGAGGTTGTTATCCTATCATGGTTATAGTTTATGATCTTGCGAAATCATTGGGACTAGAAGTCTTAGGACTTCTAGCATGTGAGAGAGATGTTGATCGTGTGCCTTTTGACAGGCGTTGAGTGTCTTCCCGCGGGAAGCTAAGAGTGGGATATAGCGGGATTTCTTTGGGACGAGGTAAGTCTCCGGACTTACTTAGCTCGTATTCCTTGTATTAGCATTGATGTGTGTTTGGTGGTGTGTGTTTATTGTTTATTGTTTATAACAACTAAACCGAAATTAGGATTACTGACCTTTATATTATTTTGGCCCAACTATATGATAACGGGCGGTGACAACTTGCTTAGCTCCCGCGAGAGATAGGAGGTTCTCGGCGACTATCCCGTGCTGGTAGACGGTCGGATGCATCAGTACCATTCCATGCCGGTAAGTAGGGACCGAGGCGAGTTTCGGTGACTCTCGTGTCACAACCTAAGTTGAATTAGAACGGGATACGACTTAATAATAATAAAGATAATAAACCGGATTGGTGTGATTTTATGCATGTTGTATGTTTGTGATGAGATTAATTGTGCATGTGCCTTTCCCATTACTTCTAATGCTTTGAATATGAGCTAACGGTTTTATACCCATTGTTGTAGATTGCCTTGCAGGTTAGGAATGCGGCCGAGAGATCCGGTAGAGTGGGCAGCCGGGGTTCCGTACATTTTAGGAGTGGGTTTTGGTTAGAGTCGAGTTTGTATATTATTCATGTATATTGTATATCGCGTGGTGGCATTTAGCCCTTGGTGTTGCATATCGGCTGAAGTCTTTTGTTGTTTCTTTCGGGTTTTCTTTCATTGCATAAAAATGTATTTAAGTTTTGGCCTTATTTGTGCCTTGTTGCAAGATCCGGTGAAATTGTTGTCAAGCTAAGGGTCGGGACCCATTGTGAGGTCCCAACCCATGGCATCCCGAGTCCCGCGGATTTGGGGTGTTACATCAAAGAATTACAAAGCAATGAATCTACTGTATTGTGGATTAGATGCAAATGAATTCAACCGCATCTCATCATGCAAATATTAGCATCTTCCTCAGACAATATGAGCTATTCAAGATGAATCCAAGTGAAACAGTCAAAGAAATGTTCACCAGATTCACTGAGATCGTGAACAACTTGGACTCACTATGAAAGATCTTCACAAATGAAGAAAAAGTTAGGAAGGTTCTAAGGAGCCTACCTAAAGCTAAGTGGGGACCAAAGATGACTGCTATTGAAGAAGCTCAGAATCTCACAACTCTTCCTGTTGATGACCTACTTGGAAAACTCATCACACATGAAATGATTCTTGTTGAAGAAGATGGAGAGCTCCCATCTAACTCCAAGAATTTGGTATTAAAATCAAGAAGAGATGAATTACCATTTGATGAAGAGGACAATGATGACGATGATGAAGAAGATGCACTTGCCATGATTTCTAAGGGTCTCGCAAGAATTCTCAAGATTAAGAAACAATCTGCTAATAGAGAATATCCACGAGCATCAAAACCCCGAGGTAAGTTTTCTAACTCTAATAAAAAATACTAGAGTACTGACTTGTTCTGAATGTGGTGAAACAGATCATCTTGTGAATGATTGTCCACAACAGAAGAGGACCAACTTTAAGAAAAATGATCGAAGGAAGAAAGATATGGTTGCTTCATGGAGTGATTCAGAATCAACAAATGAATCAGAAGACGAAAAAGAACAAGCAAACTTGTGTCTCATGGCCGATCACGAAGAAGATTCAAATATATATGTTGACAATATGGTATGTACAATTATGTCTCAGCCTGAAATTGATCTGAAACAATTCCTTAAAGATATTATCATATGTGATAAGGAACATAGAATAAGGATAAATTCTTTAAAAGAAAAGCTTCTTCAACAAGATAAACAACTAAGCGAAATGTCTTTGGAAATTGAAAATCTTAACACAGAAAAAGTAGACCTTGATGACAATATCAAGGCCTTGGAATCAGAGAACCTGATTCCCAAGGACAACCTCTCTTCTCTTCATCGAAACTATATTGATCTTGAGAAAGAGAAAGTAGATCTAACTTTGACGTGTCAAGACCAGAAGGCTGCACTTATTAAGTTTACTCGTTCAAAAGCTAATCTTGAGAGAATGATGGGTGAAAAACAGTCCTCCCTTATCAAAAATGGTATAGGTTATCATAGGAGCTTTCCTAGAAAACCTACCACCACTTTTGTCAAGGCCAAAGGAAGCATTCATATGTCTACTTGCTTCTACTATTGTAAAAAGGGTAATGTTAAATCTACATGTCCTTATAGAAAAAATGATCCTTATATCATTAGAAATACCTATCCTATATGTTTAAGGAAATAGGTCAAACAAATCTGGGTTCCTAAAGGTACTAGACCATCAAACATGATCGAACCTGAGTATGAACCAAAATATGTCATTTGGTCGACCCGGAAAGGTTGATGTTTGCTGTTTTGCAGGATATCACCAAGGTAAAAGAGCACAAATGGATATTAGATAGTGGTTGTTCAAGACAGATGAGTGGAAAAAGCTCCTTATTCTCAGATTTAAAGAAGCAATCATGTTGAACCATTACTCTTGGTGATAAGGGAAAGTGTGACATAATCGGTATTGGTAAAATTTGCTACAATTCATCTAAATTTATTGATGATGTTTATTTAGTTGATGGTTTAAAATATAATATGCTAAGTATATCTCAAATTTGTGATAAAGACAATAAAGTCATATTTGATTCAGATAAATGTGAGGTTCAAGACAAAAAGACGGGTGAAGTGTTGCTTACTGCTCCTAGATGTAATAATGTTTATTCTATGAGTACTAACCAAGTTTCAGGAACTAAGCTAAAATGTCTAAAGGCCTTGACTGATTATTCAAGGCGTTTGCATAGAATACTTGGTCACGTAAGCATGCACACCATGTAGAAGCTACTTACAAAAGATTTGGTACGTGGTCTGTCAAACTTAAATTTCAAGGTTAATGATCTATGTAAGGCGTGTACACAAGGTAAACAAACAAGAGGTTCGTTCAAACCTAAGAAAGCTGTAAGTTCTTTTCGACATATTGAACTTTTACACATGAATCTTTGTGGACCTATGCGTGTCAAATCTCCCAAAGGCAAGCATTATATCCTTGTTATAGTAGATGATTTCTCTCGTTTCACGTGGATTTTTTTTCTACGAGAAAAATCTGAAGATTTATTTGAGTTTTCAAAATTGTGTAAGGAGTCACAAACTTAGAAAAACCTACCAATTATTTCTATAAGAAGTGATCATGGTAGAGAATTTGATCAACTGAAGTTTGATTTGTTTTGTGCAAAATATGGCATTTCACATAATTTTTCAGTTCCTAGAACTCCTCAACAAAATGGAGTTGTGGAACGTAAGAACCACACTCTTGAGGATATGTCTAGGACAATGCTTTTAGAAAACAATTTGCCAAAAAGTTTTTGGGCAGAAGCAACAAACACTGAAATTATATTTTGAATAGATGTTTAATTCGCCCTATTTTGGAAAAGACTCCTTATGAACTCTTTAATGGAAGAAAATCAAATATTTTATATTTCAAACCCTTTGGATGTACTTGTTTTGTTCATAACAATGGTAAAGATAATCTTGGGAAATTTGATGCACGTAGTGATGAAGCTATATTCATTGGATATGCTTCAAATAGCACAGCTTATCGTGTCAATAACAAATGTACCAGTATTGTTGAGGAAAACATTCATATTATTTTTTATGAAAGCAATGATGGTACTTTGAGTGAGAGTTTTGCAGATCTAAATCTAAATAAAAAAGAAGATCATAATTCGGATAAAGAGGAAGATCCTAAAGATCGAGACAAGAATATGCAGGAAAAGATTCAAGATACCGAAGAAAACCCTTAAGACCTTGAAACACACCTTCAAGACCTTGAAACAGGAGACTGTGATAACAAAACTCCGCTTCAAGGGCTTGAAACACAACTTCAAGGCCTTGAGATTGGGTCAACAAGTAATATACCAACAGTACCTGAATCTAATCAAACATATGAAGCTCAACCTTCTGGATCTGCTCCATCTGTCAAAAGAAGAAAGGTTCAACACTCCTCATATCATCAACAAGAGATTGTGATCTCAAATCCAAATGCCGGAGTTCAAACTAGACCTAAAGTGAACAATCTCTTCAAGAACCTGATTAGATCATTTCCATGCAAAATGAATTGAATGAATTTGAGAGGAACAAGGTATGGTCTCTTACTTCAAGACCAATACATCAATCAGTTATTGGCACGAAATGGGTCTTTCGAAACAAATTGGATGAAAGTGGCAAAGTCATACGAAATAAAGCACGACTTGTAGCACAAGGCTATAACCAAGAAGAAGGTATTAATTATGAGCAGACTTTTGCTCCAGTTGCCAGGGTAGAAGCCATACATATGCTACTTGCATTTGCATCTTTCATGAGCATAAAACTTTTTCAAATGGATGTAAAATGTGCTTTTCTAAACGGCTTCTTAGAAGAAGAAGTCTACGTTGCTCAACATCCAGGTTTTGAAAATGATGAATTTCCATATCATATTTTTAAACTAGATAAAGCTCTTTACGGTCTTAAGCAAGCTCCTCGAGGTTGGTATGACAAATTATGTAAATATCTTCTTGAAAACAATTTCAAAAGAGGTTTGATTGATAAAACATTGTTTATCAAAACTAGAGGCAACGACATTCTAGTAGTGCAAATATATGTTGATGATATATTATTCGGTACTACTAATGATTCCCTCTGTAAGGAATTTTCAGATATTATGTGTAGGGAATTTGAAATGAGCTTAATGGGAGAGCTAAATTTCTTTCTTGGACTTCAAGTTACACAAGCAAAAAAAGGAATTTTTCTCAATCAAAGAATGTATACTAAAGACTTGCTTCAGAAGTACAAAATGGATCAATCTAAGGTTGCAAAGACTCCTATGAGTTCAACACTTTCGCTAGATCATGACAACAATGGTAAAAGTGTAGTATAAAAAGAGTATCAAGGTATGATCGGTTCATTGTTGTATCTAACTGCTAGTCGTCTTGACATTATGTTTAGCGTGTGCATGTGTGCAAGATTTCAAGGTGATCCTAAAGAGTCACACTTGATAGTTGTGAAAAGAAATTTTCGGTATCTCAATGGCACTAAGGATCTAGAGTTATGGTACCCACGTCAAAGCTCGTTTCATCTTGTTGGCTATTCAGATGCAGACTTTACAGATTATAAGGTTGATAGAAAAAGTACTTCTGGATGTTGCCAATTCTTAGGATCATCCCTGATTAGTTGGCACTCCAAGAAGCAAAACTTTGTTGCCCTATCCACAGCTGAAGCTGAATATATAGTTGTGGGAGCCTGTTGTGCACAAATTCTTTGGATTGCTCAACAACTTCGTGACCTTGGCTTTGACTTGAAAGGTATTCCTATAAAATGTGATAACACTAGTGTCATTTCTATAACCAAAAATCTTGTGCAACATTCAAGGACTAAGCATATTGATGTAACGCATCACTTCATATGTGATCATGTTGAGAAATGTGATGTTTCGATCTCTTTTATCTCAACTAACTTGCAACTTGCAGATATCTTTACCAAGCCTCTTCCTGAGGAACAATTTAAATTTATTAGATTGGAGCTTGGTATGTTGAACAAGGAAGCATTAACTTAGGGGAGTAAACGAGTTTAATTGTTCCTATGCATGCAGCCCAATTGATGTTTTCAAGGGCCTTGAAATAAAATTCAAGGGGCCTTGAAATAAAATTCAAGGGGCCTTGAAACATATTTCACACGGTACATTAAATTATGGATCTTTTAAGAATTAATATCTTATAGATATTTGAATTCTTAAAATATTTTCTTCAAAAATCTTTTGTTTGAAATTTTGAAAAAGATTCATTGTTGTTGGTTTTCATATATAGGACTTTTAAAAGCTTGATTTTCTCAAGATCTTGTTATTTCCATGTTAAAAAGGACCTACTTTTTCTATCTTTTTCATTGTTTCACAAGAAACCCTATTTCAAAATCCCTTGACTTCTCTCTCAAACTTCCCTCATGGCACCCAGAAGCAAGAGATCTACTCCTCCAACTCCCAAAAAGAAAGTCGTTCAGATTCCGTCAATTGCTAAAGAAGAAAAATCTTTTGAGGATCTGGATACATCTCAGACGACTGGTCTTCCCTCATCATGGTTCGTTAATATTTAAGCTTCTGGATCTTTGTAGCGCCCGATTTCGACATTTACCCTCTCTCGTGCTTCTATGAATGTAACACCCCAAATCCACGGGACTTGGCGTGTCAAATTAGGCTAGGATTTCACAATGGATCCTGAGCCTAGCTTGACAACAAGTTCACTCGATCTTACAATAAGGTATAGGTAGATTAAAACGAAATACATAAAAGCTATATATGATACATCAAAAGAGTTTACAAACTCAGAGCCGAGTACAAAACATCAAACCACAACATCTGATACAAAAGATCCCATATCCCGCGCATCCTAATGTACAGAAGTCCTCGGCTGGCCACACCATTTGTCTCACCTTGCAGTCTTCCTAACCTGCAGATCATCTACAACACGGTATGAAACCGTTAGCTATAGCAATGAAAAGAATGAAGGTAATAGTACAACTATACATCAATATCTCATACATGCAATGCCACACACATTCATTTATTATCTTTCATTACGTTATTCCATTACTAATTCAACTTCTTTTGTAACACGAGGAACCTAAAGAACCTCGTCCCTTTCCCCGTTAACACAAGGGTTTGCATTGGGGGTGATCGTTACTCGTCCCCCCCCCCCCCGTGTTACTGGCTTCCAAGCACCTCCTCTTAACCAGCAGGCGGAGACCGGTGGTTACCGCCCGTTATAATACACTTGGGCCAAATAAATTTAATAAATGGTCATCCTAGTCCGGTTTAGGTTATAAATGCACAATCATATGAACACACACAACCATCAAAATCATACAATCCACAACTGCACGCTAAGTAAGTCCTATGGACTTACCTGATATACTCGTAACCTGTACCACGTCACAGCTTCCCCTTGGGGAAGTAATCAACGCCTGCAATAGCAAGGCACACACAATCACATACTGCAAAGGTTATGAGACTCGTCTCACTAACCACAACCAACCTATATCTCAAATCTAAACCTCAGATCCTCAACACATTCATAAATGCCTAAGGCATATCCTCAACATAACATCTCATCATACTCGTACACATACTAAACCTTAAAGCCATAACCGATATCCATAACATCATCATGATCCTCGACTCATTCTGACACCTAGCATGCATCTAATCAGTATTCCGAAATCTCAAATTTAATCATAATTTAATTAATTAACCTTTAATTTATTAATTAAATTTCACTAGAATAACGTTTTGCCCGCAGGCCATTTCTGAACCCACCTGTCATCAGATTTCATCAAACAAACAACCCATAGAATAATATAATGATCATAATGGAATTTCTAATTATATTTTTTGAAAAGTTTAAGGTCAATTTAGGCCAAATTGTAGTACGAAAATCGAATAAATTCATAACTTATTCGTTACTAACACGATTGACGATCTGAAAGAAGATTTGGAATCACAACGACGCAGGCTGTGCATGTACAACATCAAATTCACCCGAATCTGACCCACAGAACTGTCCTAGTGACATATATGCTCGACCAGGTCCTTATCTGCTCGGAAATGCAGAAACTTGGTACCGATATGAATAGTATGAAGAGAGGAATCTAGAAACTCAAACGGAATTGAAATCGGATTAGAAATGGAGAGTAGATCTGAGTTTGAAGTTTGAGAGAAATCAGAGCTTTTACGAGGAAACGTGAAAGGAAATGAATTTATAAACGATTTTCCACCATTTATAGCGAAGTCGATATATATCCTTTAGCGAAGTCGATAATTATCCTTTAACCGATCCAATGGCGGGTTGAACCCCTTTCTCCAAACTTCTCGAAATTGGAACAATAAATCTTGAATATTGTATGGATAATTATTACACAATTGCCTCGGAAAACGTGTATTCCTAAGCCGTCTTTCTTAGCCGTTAAGAAACGAAATAGCGACTCTTTTGGCCGTTTTGCCTTTCCAAGTTATTTCTTATCTAGGACATGTCCGATGTCCTGATCATTTCTCTCAACTGCATTTTTTTTATTGGAGCTCCCAAATGCTCCAAATAATACCGGAGGGTAAAAATAATTACTCGGGGGAAAAAGTGAAAATTTCACCATAAGCCCAAAATTACGCTAGGAACATAACTATGGGACTTATACTCAACACTTACGCGATCTTCGCGAGTTATATGTCAATTACTATCAGTGATTAAGTTAATAAACATTAATTAGAATTCGAAAATCCTAGTTATTACATCACACACCCCTTAAGGAAAAGTTTCGACCCGAAAGTTGAACAATTCCCAAATCCTCTCGGACCTATACGCCGAGGTTTAAACACTCTCTCTATCGGAGGTATCACATCTACGTTCAAATGTATCAACCTATAACACTCTATAACCTCAAAACATCAGCATGGAGGAATCACTAACTCCGGCAACAAGATCGTAACGCTATCCAAAGGCATAGAGGAAAATCATCTCTAGCCAACTACTAACCACGTCACAAGGCATGGAGGAAAGCCGTCTCCAGCTAATCGTACTCATAACACAACTATGTGGAGGAAAACCGTCTCCACTCACACTATGTCCATCAATAATATCATGGAGGAAATAACTATCTCCAACTAATCCTAAACATATTACAATAGCATGGAGGAAAGAACAATCTCCAGCTATACCTATATCGTGCTAGCAAACAAGATCTAACATATCAAATGCACATATAAAAGCTAGCACGAAAATACATCATATCACATAAGCACATAGCATACAAGCACTCATCAAAAAGGCACTAAGATCTACTCGTGGATCTTACGGGTAAGATCATCTCTAGCCAACTACTAACCACATCACAAGGCATGGAGGAAAGCCGCCTCCAACTAATCATACTCATAACACAACTATGTGGAGGAAAACCGTCTCCACTCACACTATGTCCATCAATAATATCATGGAGGAAAGAACTATCTCCAGCTAATCCTAAACATATTACAATAGCATGGAGGAAAGAACCATCTCCAACTATACCTATATCGTGCTAGCAAACAAGATCTAACATATCAGATGCACATATCAAAGCTAGCACAAAAATACATCATATCACATAAGCACATAGCATACAAGAACTGACCAAAAAGGCATTAAGATCTAACTCCGCATAGAACTCTGGATAGTTCCTTTGGATACTATCCTCTGTCTCCCAGGTAGCCTCATCCGGTCCTCGTCTCGACTACTGTATCCTCATCATAGGAATATCCTTCAAATGCATGCGTCTCACACCTCTCTTTCTAGTACTGCAAAAGGTTGTTATGCAAAAGTGTTGTCCGGATCAACCCCTAGATCATCATAACTCACAATGTGCCTCAGGTCTAGCATGTACTCCATCAGCTGAGACACATGAAACATAGGGTGAAAAGCCTTTAAATTCGGTGATAAAGCCAATCTGTGCACTGCTCTCCCAACTCTATCCAGTATCTCGAAAGGACTAGCATATCGGAGACTCAACTTACCCTTTATGCCATAACGTCTAACGCCTCGCGTCAGAGTTACTCTCAACCAGACATGAGCTCCTACCCTGAACTCTAGAGGTCGACGCCTCCAATCTACATACAACTTCTGGCGACTTTGTGCAGCCAGCATATTGTCTCTGATCAGCGTTACTCGAGCCATATCATCCTGAATCTGTTATGGCGCTATCCCACCGGTACTACTAGGCTCCTCCCAAGATAAAGGTGTATGACACCTATGTCTACACAACGCCTCATAGGGGCCATCCCTATAGATGCATACCAACGGTGGTGGTATAAGAACTCAACGAGTGGGAGATAAACAGATCGTCCCTGTTCCTAACCCCACAAGAGCTGAAGGCATGTGGAGTGTGTGCTGCTGACCCATACCATCCAACGGACATGTGTCCCCAAGTCCAGGATGACGATGTTGAGGTGAATGCAATGGGTTATGGAGAACTACAGCAGCAAAGGCCTAGGAATGATCCCTATGCACAAAATTTCATGCCCAGCTGGCGTGATCAACAGAACTTTCATTCGAGGGATCAACAAAACCAACAACAACAGCCCTGACAAGGTAAGTATCAAACAACTGAAGATATGTTGCTGGTTTTGACTAAACATTTTACTACTCATGTCCAAACAACAGAATCCAACATCAAGAACCTTGAAAAACAGGTTGGGCAAATAGCGGAAGCCATAACAAGGACCGAAGCTAGATTTTCCGGAGGATTGCCTCCCTAGACGGTTATAAGCCCCAAGGAGAATGTTAGTGCCCTAACATTAAGGAGTGAGAAGCAAATCCAACAAAAACCAGCAAAAGAATCACAAAGCAGACCCTCTAACGAGTTTACCGCACCCACAGCCGCCCCGGCGGCTGCACCTTGCCCAGCACAGTGCATACGCCGCCCCTGCGGTGAAAACCCCTGAGCCGCCCCTGCGCCTACATACTGACGCCCCTGCGGAAAACACGATAGAAGGTTCTGCTGAGAAGGATTCTTACGTCCGGCCTAAGTTCCTACCGCTGTACTCTGAGAAACCACCAGCTCCTTTTCCTGAGGCTCTAAAGGAGAGAAGAATCATTGAGGGACAAAGATCTCTTTGAGACTTTCTCCAAATGAGAGGTAAACATTCCCCTCCTTAAGTTAGTGAAGAGTATTCCTAAATATGCTCGTTTCTTGAAGAAACTATGCACTATCAAGAGAAATCAGAAGCTGAAGGGGAAACAAAAAGTGCAATTAAGTGAGCATGTGTCAGCCGTTTTCTAACGGAGAATGCCCAAGAAGTGTAGCGATCCGGGCATGGTAAGCATTCCTTGTGTTATAGGGGAAACCCGTTTTGACAAAGCAATGCTTGATCTTGGTGCTTCTATAAATGTTTTGCCATATTCTATTTACAAATCACTTGGCCTTGGGCCATTAATGGAAACTAGGATTGTAGTACAACTTGCTGATAGATCTAATGTGTACCCTAAAGGGATAGTTGAAGATGTATTAGTAATGGTAGACAACCTAATATTTCCTGTTGATTTCTTCGTAATGGGTATGGAAAATGATTCGCATGCTGCACCAATATTGTTAGGTAGGCCATTTCTGAAAACTGGTAGGACTAAAATTGATCATCTTAGTGGCAAATTGACCATGGAGTTTGATGGTGAAGTAGTGGAATTTGACATCTACGATGCAATGAAATTTCCTAGTGATGATCATTCTTTATGTGCTATTGACATCGTTGAACCTTTTGTGCAAGATGTGTTTGATAATTCTGATATTGATGAATTGAAAAATGTAATTGAGCATGACATTGATGGTTTCAAATCAGAATATGTATTAACATCCAGCATAAAAGAGGTCCTAGCCCAATTAGATGGGCATAAAAGGCTACCTATCTCCAATTTGGCCATTGGGCCCACTTTACTAACCCCAAGCGAGAAGTTTGTTCCGTCTATAGTGCAGGTTCCGAAAATAGAATTGAAGGACCTCCCATCCCACCTCAAATACGTTTTCCTTAGAGAAAACAATACCTTGCCGGTGATCATCTCCAACAAGTTGACTACCGGCCAAGAAGACAAGTTGGTGAAAGTGTTGAAAGAACACAAGATGGCCCTTGGATGGACGATTGCGGACATCAAAGGGATAAGTCCATCAACTTGCATGCATAGGATCTTACTTGAGGATGAAGCCAAACTCTCTAGGCAACCTCAACGGAGGTTGAATCCACCAATGATAGAAGTGGTCAAGAAGGAGGTGTTGAAGCTCCTCCCATCGGATATGATCTTCCCTATTTCGGATAGCACTTGGGTTAGTCCAACCCAAGTGGTTCCAAAGAAAGGAGGCATCACAATGGTGGAAAATCAACATGGTGAAATGGTCCCGAGCAAAACGCAAACCGGATGGAGAGTTTGCATTGACTACCGCAAGCTCAACAAGGTAACACGTAAAGACCATTTCCCATTACCTTTTATTGACCAAATGTTGGAACGTCTTGCAGGTCATCCGTACTACTGCTTCCTTGATGGATATTCAGGCTATTTCCAAATAGCCATTGCACCGGATGATCAAGAAAAAACGACGTTCACTTGCCCATTTGGCACTTTTGCGTACCGCAGAATGCCATTTGAACTTTGCAACGCACCCGGAACCTTCCAACGATACATGATAAGTATTTTCTCCGAATACGTAGAAAATTTCAATGAAGTCTTCATGGATGATTTTGCCGTCCATGGAGACAGTTTTGATGCATGTTTAGGACATTTAAAACTTGTTCTTGAAAAATGTGTTGAAACCAATCTAGTTCTTAATTCGGAAAAATGCCATTTCATGGTGGAACAAGGAATTGTGCTAGGACATGTAATATCCTTGAAAGGGATAGAGGTAGATAAGGCAAAGATTGATGTAATTCAAAGTTCACCTTATCCTACTAATGTTCGGGAAATCCGATCTTTTCTTGGTCATGCAGGTTTCTACCGACGTTTCATCAAAGATTTTTCGAAGATCTCGGCACCTTTATGTGAATTGCTCAAGAAAGACGTGACCTTCATAGTGGATGAGAGTTGCAAGAAAGCTTTCGACACTTTGAAGGCATGTCTCACCAGCGCACCAATCATCCGTTCTCCGGATTGGGAGAAACCTTTCGAAATCATGTGTGACGCAAGCGATTACGCCGTTGGAGCGTAAAGGAATTACTCTACCACCGAGAAGGAAACGTTAGCGGTGGTTTTTGCCCTTGAGAAAATCAGACGGTACCTACTTGGGGTAAAGGTAAATATCTTCACTAACCATGCAGCTCTTAGGTACCTCATGGCGAAGAAGGAAGCAAAGCCATGATTGATTCGATGGGTGCTCCTTCTAAGTGAGTTTAACCTAAAGATACGGGACAAGAAGGTGGCTGAGAACCTGGTGGCAGATCATTTGAGCAGGCTAGTAAAGGAAGAAGAGGATCCAGGAAAAGGAAAAGAGATAGCTGGATGTTTTCCAGACGATACATTTTACACAACTCTCTGTTTTGTAACCGCCCCGCGCCTCACACCTCCCGTCCATGCAGCTCAGTCTAGGCGCCCTTGCGGAATGTCGACAGAGGTTTGTCTTAAGTTCCAGTCTTTTAAGCCTTGGTCTGCTGACATTGTGAACTTCATTGTCAGGAAGGAGTATCCTCCAGACTTCACCAAGGCACAACGAGAGAAGGTCAAAGCTAAAGCTCGACACTACGTTTGGGACGATCCTTACCTTTGGAAGCATTGTAGTGACCAAGTGATCCGCCGTTGCATTCCGGATAATGAGGTACAATCCGTCAAAACGTTCTGTCATTCTGAAGCATGTGGGGGGAACTTTGGGGCAAACAAAACTGCAAGAAAAGTTTTGGATGCCGGTTTATTTTGGCCACACATTTTTAGAGACGCTTTTGCGTTTTGCAAAGTGTGTGATAGATGCCAAAGGGTAGGAAATATTTCAAGGAGACATGAAATGCCCCAATCCTCTCTTATATTTTGCCCCAATCCTCTCTTATATGTTTCTTAAGAAAAACATTTTTGCACAATTTGGAATTCCAAAAGCCTTAATCAGCGATAGGGGCACCCATTTCTGCAACAAGACGATCACGGCTCTCCTTAAAAAATACCAAGTCCACCAACGAGTGTCCACAACTTATCATCTACAAACAAAGGGCAAAGCTGAGGTATCTAACCGGGAAATAAAGACCATTCTTGAAAAGACGGTCTCTCCTGGATGGAAGGATTGGAGAGCAAGGCTAAACGAAACTCTATGGGCATATCGGACAGCCTACAAAACTCCTATCGGGATGTCTCCTTTCAGGCTCGTGTTTGGGAAAGCTTGCCACCTTCCGGTGGAGCTTGAGCACAAAGCTTGGTGGGCGGTAAAGAAGTGCAACATGAACGTAGAGGAAGTGGGAGAATTCCGGAAGCTCCAATTGCAAGAGTTGGAGGAATTGAGATTAGACGCATATGACCATGCCACGGCATATAAAGAAAAGACTAAAGCATGGCATGACCGAAACATTCTCCGGAAGGACTTCAAGGTAGGAAATAAGGTACTTCTCTTACAATCACGATTGAAACTCTTCGCAGGTAAGCTGCGTTCAAGATGGACGGGGCCGTTCGTGGTAACCGAAGTATACCCTCACGGAAGTGTGGATCTTTATGATCCCCAAACGCACAAGGTATTTGTAATAGCTAGGATTTCCGAATTCTAATTAATGTTGATTAACTTAATCAGTGATAGTAATTGACATATAACTCGCGAAGATTGCGTAAGTGTTGAGTATACGTCCCACCGTTATGTTCCTGGTGTAATTTTGGGCTTATGGTGAAGTTTTCACTTTTTCCCCCGGGTAATTATTTTTACCCTCCGGTATTATTTGGAGCATTTGGGAGCTCCAATTAATAAAAATGATGTTGAGAGAAATGATCAGAACATCGGACATGTCCTAGATATGAAATAACATGGAAAGGCAAAACGGCCAAAAGAGCCGCTATTTCGTTTCTTATTGGCTAAGAAGGACAGCTTAGGAATACACGTTTTCTGAGGCAATTGTGGAATTATTATCCCTACAATATTCAGCATTTATTGTTCCAATTTCGAGAAGTTTGGAGAAGGGGGTTCTGTTAGCATGAAATATTGTGATATTTTAGGCACGTTTTCTAATCGCAATTGATTCATATTGATAGTCTTTGATTGAGCTTTATGCATATATGAGCTAGTATTGCCTATATTGTCGATATGGATGTCTACACGAGTTCTATGTTGATTATAGGTGATTTGGAGCTATTTCCGAACGGAATTGAGCAAAGGAGAGTTGAGTTGATGTGTCCATAGACCAAGGGCACCTTTTGGAAGCAATTTGGAGTATTAGATTGAGGAATGCACGAATGAAGGCAAGAATCACGGTTTTACCCTAAATTACGGCCGTGGATCTTGATGCAGAATTCGATGTTCATTCCAGGGGATATTACGGCCGTGGAAGCTATCCGTGTTTGTTTCCACGCCTCAAAATTACGGTCGTGGAAACTTCCACGACCGTGATCTTGGTGAATCTTTTCGCCACTCTCGAAGCCATAATCTTTTGAAGATTGGGCCGGGCCGACGTTTTGCCCTGCATTATAAAAAGGACGGATGAAGCAAGATTCCGTCACCTCGCTCCCGCACTTACGACCTTTCAACCCTAAGTTTAGCGGCAAAAACGCAAGCTTAGCAACACACAAACCCTCATTCTTGGAGGTGATTTGGAAGAATTCATTGAAGTTCCAAAGTTCGTGTCGGAGAGTCGCTGTTGTGATCTTCGTGTGGAAGATCGAAGTTTCTTGAAGGATTTCGCAAGAAGATTCCTCTTCTTGCTTAGGTTTGATTTAGGATCGGATTGACATCCCGTTTCCTTTCTTTCCTAAGATTGTGATTGTTTATCTCGTTTTACATCTTTTGATAAACACTTGTTCTTGGCTGTGATTCTGAGATTCGATTGAAGATTATTGATAGTTCTTGAAAATTCCCATTTTCTATCCTTTAAATCTTGAATTAATATCAATATGACTGTTATTGGCTAAAAACCCTTAACAATTCTAAGGTGAAGGGTTGATAGTTGTGGCTTAGATGATGATAGATCGATCGTAAACAGATTAGACCCTGAGAGTTAGAGAATTGTCGCCGAAAACCCTAAATCACGGGCTGTTCTTGAGTTCCACGACCGTGGAATCTCAAGATCCAACCGTAATTTCCTTAAAGTTTACGAGCCTGCTTTTATCTTGATCCAAAGTTAAAGATTTGCTTTAGCTTAGTTTAGACTTGTCTTTTCTAGGTGGTAGTGAAGCCTCAACAACCTCTACCTCGATTGTGAGCCTCAACAACCTCAATCGGGTAAGTTAGTCTTGATCTTTAGATTATAGATTTGGGTATTTGATGTTAATCCTTGTCCTTAGAACCTTTCTATATTGCGCCTCATCAACCTGTATAGGAAGAGTCTTTTGGGTGAGTTATATAAGGTTTTTGGAACCTCAACCGTACGATTACCTTACATTAGTATACCTTTGCATATCTTAACTTTGTCTTTACATCATTAGTATATCTTGAATCGATTGCCACAGCTGGATACCTGGATCTTTAGGATTGTTGTTTTCCCAATATATTTGCAAAACTCTCATAATAACCGCTTGATAACCTGCAATCGAGTTCGTTCCACCCAAATCCCTGTGTTCGATACTCTGGAATTCTTGCTTAACTATATCGATCCGTACACTGCGGGTTCGCTTGCTTGATTTCAGTTTTATAAATATAAAGCTTATTTGCACACACCTCTAGGGGCGAACAAGTTTTTGGCGCCGTTGCCGGGGATTTGGCTTCGACCGAATCCGGTAGCCGGTTGTCAAGCTTGGGAGCTTGCTCTCGTTATTTGATTTTTCTTTGAGTGTATGCGCAGGTCTAGGAACACCGGAGATCTCTTACCTCTTGATCAAGAGTTAGAGAAAACCTTGAGGCAAAAGCGCAAGGAAAAGAGGATGGCTCAAGAAAACGAAAGCGATCTTCAAACTAAGTTGGCGGAGAAGGAAGCTCAACTCCGATGGAATGAGTCTTTCCTCCAAGACGAAATGGATCGTCATCAAACTCAAGTTAACGGTCTACAAGACGTGATCGCCCAAATGACGATAAAGATGAGCGATCTTGAAAATAAAGTGGGGAAGAAGTCCTCGAGAAGAAGGACAAGGTCTAGAAGAAGAAACCACTCATCCACCGATGATAGTGATTCTTCCATGCCTCCTTTAGAAGAAATTGATCCCACGATCAATATAAATCCTTTCAATCAACAAGGAGCTGCTAACCGTCGCATTCCACCTAGAAATGCGAGGGTCGAACGTGTGGATAATGAGCCAAGAACTCTTGGCCAGCGGATGGATCCAACACAACAACCACGCCGTTTAGGTGTGAACTTTGATGCTGAAGATGTACAAGGGTTTAGCTTCAACCCTCAAGTCATCACTCTTGTTCGCCAAAGCCAGTTTGGCGGTACAAGCACCGAATCTCCACACCAACACTTGCAAAACTTTGAGTGTATGATGGAGACGATGAGGCCAAAGAGCGCCACTACCAACAGCTATAAGCTCAAACCTTTCTTTTTCTCTTTGAAAGGGAAAGCGCTATCTTGGTACCAAGCTCTTCCTAGTGGAAAGCTAGAGACGTGGGAAGACCTCTCCGCAGAGTTTCTCACCAAGTTCTTTCCGCCCTCCAAAACGGCGGAACTTAGAGGTAAGATTAATGCTTTTTCTATGAGACCTAACGAAAGTTTGTTTCAATCTTGGGAAAGGTTTCAGGATTTGCTCTTGGATTGCCCTCATCATGGCATATCCAAGCTTGCCTTGCTGGAAATTTACTACAAGGGGCTGGATGCGGGAACGCAATTCAACCTTCAATCCCTCTCATGTGGAACGTTCATGGACATGAGAGAAGATGACGCTTGGGACTTCATTGAGAAGCAAGCAAGAGTCATAGAGAAGTATTCCCACCGGAAAGTGGAGGGAAATCGTGTGGAGCAAGGAGCAAAGCTCACACATGAAGCTCAAAATCAAATTTTCTCCCTCAACAATGAGATCAAAGAGTTGAAGGAGACTATCAAGACCAACTTCCCAAAGCAACAAGAGAAGGATGTTGGCTATTTGGGCAACAACAACGGCGGTGATAACACCAACCGCAACAACAACAACCGGAACAATAACCGGAACAACAATTGGAATGGAAACAACAACAACCGGAACAACAACAATTGGAACAACAATCGGGGTTCGAACAACAACAATTGGCGCTCCAACCAGCAAAATTCCGGTAACTCCCATCCTTCCAATTCCAATCCACTAACTCCACCCTCTTCTTCCTCTACTCCTTTGAAAAGCCAGGGGCAATCATCAAATGGAGGAAACAACACGGGAAAAGAGAAGCCGGATCCCATGTTGGAGACGATCTTGGGAAAGCTTCAAGGGTTGGAGAACCGCATCATCAAGGTTGATGATCAAATTTCTAAGGTTGACAAAGCTCAAAAGGTTTTGGAAAATCAAATGTTCAACCATGCGGAGGAAGTTCCTAGAAATCAAGGGAAGCTTCCAGGAAAGACGGAGGACAACCCTAAGGGAAGGGTGATGGCAATTACAACTAGGAGCGGAGTGACTACCACCGATCCGCAGCCTACGTTTGTTGAAGTCCCCGTAGAGAAAAGTAAAGAAAAGGGGAAGGAGAAGGAAGATATCTATGTTCCTCCTCCGGCTTTCAAACCTCCCCTACCATTCCCTCAATCTAGAGCGCGAGCACGCCTAGACAAGCAATTCGGTAAGTTCATAGAACTCATGAGCAAATTGCATATTAACATACCTTTCATTGATGCTATTGTAGGTATGCCGGCTTATGGCAAGTTCTTGAAGGAGCTCCTCTCTAACAAGAGGAAGCTAGAAGATTTTGGAGAAGTCAAGATGAGTTCGGACTCTTCGGACCTCATCAAGACTATGAAGGAGAAAATGCCCCCAAAGCTGAAAGATCCGGGGTCATTTTGTATTCCCATTGGAGTGGGGGAGGTCACATATGACGCTTTATGTGACTTGGGAGCAAGTGTGAGCATCTTACCACTTGCATTGTGCAGGAAGATCGGTTTAGGCGACCCTAAACCGGTGAAGATGACGTTATACATGGCGGATCGATCCATTACTCGTCCCGTCGGTATTGTAGAAGACGTCCCGGTCAAGCTAGGCAAGTTCTTTGTCCCAATTGACTTTGTCGTGCTTGACATTCCTGCGGATAGTCCGGTCCCGATCATACTCGGAAGACCGTTTCTTGCAACTTCCGGCTGCATGGTCGATTGCAAGAATGGGAGACTCGCTTTTGACATTGGGGAAGAGAAAGTAGAATTCGTTCTTTCCACTCTAGTGAAGGAGCCAATCTTTGATGAGGAGATTTACAATTTCCAAGACGAAGAAGGTTTATCTAGGGAGGAGGTAAGTGCGATTCTCTTTAACGATCCTTTGCAAAAGGTTATTACTATGAGTCTAACCGATGTAGGAGGAGAAGAAGAGTGCAAAGAGGAAATTGAAGCCTTAGAGGCACAAGAAGAGATGCATGAAGTGGAGTTTGAGAAACTCCACGATGAGGCAGAAAACACTCGAATCCACGGTCATACTCTGTATTCCACGGCCGTGGATTCCATGACCAAATTCGACCTCCATTCCAGAGGATATTACGGCCGTGGAAAACCAGAGGAAACCGTGATTTTGACCGTGGAAAAGGACGATCGACACACTTCTTCAACTTCCTCTGATTCTTCTCCAATCCACTCAACATCCTTAGAAGCTTCCAAGGAAACATCGGAAGCTCCTCAAGGATCATTAGAAGTTCCGAAAGCAATGGAACTTAAACCACTTCCTACTCATCTAAGGTACGCTTTTCTTGGATCTAATTCTACCTTTCCGGTTATCGTTAGTTCCGAATTAAGCATAGATGAACATGAACAGCTCATGATTGTCCTTAGGAAACATAGAAAAGCCATAGGCTACACTATTGAGGACTTAGTAGGAATCAAACCCTCCCTATGCATGCACAAAATACTAATGGAGGAGGACTTTAGAACTTCAAGACAACCTCAAAGGCGGTTGAATCCGACCATGAAGGAGGTTGTCAAGAAAGAAATTCTTAAACTTCTTGATGCAGGTATCATCTATCCTATCTCCGATAGCAAGTGGGTGAGCCCGGTTCAAGTGGTTCCGAAGAAGGGAGGAATGACGGTCATCACCAATAAGAACAACGAACTCATTCCTACCCGAACCGTGACTGGATGGCGAATGTGCATAGACTACCGCAAGCTCAACAATGCAACGCGGAAGGACCACTTTCCATTGCCATTCATCGATCAAATGCTTGAAAGGTTAGCACAACATTCATACTTTTGCTACCTTGACGGTTATAGTGGTTTCTTTCAGATCCCGATACATCCGGATGATCAAGAGAAGACCACATTCACGTGCCCTTGGGGTACGTTCGCTTATAGGAGAATGCCGTTCGGACTTTGCAACGCCCCAGCCACCTTCCAACGGTGTATGATGGCCATCTTCTCCGAATATGTGGAGGAAATCATGGAAGTCTTCATGGACGACTTCTCCGTTTACGGTTCCTCCTTTAACGATTGTCTTTCCAACCTTTCTCTTGTTTTGCAAAGATGTGAAGACACTAACCTAGTTCTTAATTGGGAGAAGTGTCAATTCATGGTTAAGGAAGGAATCGTTTTAGGTCACTTAGTCTCTAGTAGAGGGATAGAGGTAGATAAAGCTAAAATAGAGACCATAGAGAAACTTCCTCCCCCAATTTCGGTGAAGGGAATAAGAAGTTTCCTAGGACATGCTGGATTTTATAGACGTTTCATTCAAGACTTTTCTAAGATATCAAAGCCTCTCACTAATCTATTGATGAAGGATGCGGTTTTTGAGTTTTCACAGGAATGTCTAGATGCGTTCAACACCATTCGGCAAGCTCTAATTTCAGCACCCATTATCCAACCCCCGGATTGGACTCTCCCTTTCGAGATTATGTGTGATGCTAGTGACGTAGCCATTGGAGCTGTTCTCGGGCAACGAAAGGAAGGACGAACCCACGCCATATACTATGCTAGCAAGACGCTAGACGAAGCCCAGCTCAACTACGCCACTACGGAAAAAGAGTTTCTAGCCATTGTCTATGCTATTGATAAGTTTCGCTCTTATCTTGTAGGTGCAAAGGTGATTGTCTACACGGATCATGCTGCGATCCGATACCTCCTTGCAAAGAAAGATGCGAAGCCAAGGCTGATTAGATGGATTCTCCTCCTACAAGAATTCGATCTTGAGATCCGCGACAAGAAAGGCTCGGAAAATTCTGTTGCGGATCATTTGAGTCGTCTAACACATCTAGAGGACGATCATCTACCCATTGATGACTCCTTTCCGGACGAACACCTACACATCATAGAGGAGTGCATCAAGGTAGTCTCCAAAGGTAACGAACCATGCTTTGCTGATTTTGTTAACTATTTGGTTTGCCAGGAGATACCACCCGGACTATCATACGCACAAAGGAAGAAGTTCTTCAAGGATGTCCGGGAATACCATTGGAACGAGCCTCTCCTCTTTAAGAGAGGTCCGGATGGCATCATCCGGCGATGTGTGCCGGAAGATGAGATGCAAAGTGTCATCCGTCATTGTCATTCACTACCTTGTGGAGGACATGCTAGTTCGAACAAAACTAGCGCAAAGGTATTGCAATCTGGATTTTATTGGCCTACTTTATTTAAAGATGTGCAATCCTTTGTTTCTTGTTGCGATGCTTGTCAAAGAACAGGCAATATCTCTAGGAGGAACGAGATGCCCCTCAACAACATCCAAGAGGTGGAGATTTTCGACGTTTGGGGAGTCGACTTCATGGGACCATTCCCTTCTTCTTGTGGAAACCAATACATACTATTGGCGGTAGATTATGTCTCTAGATGGGTCGAAGCAATTGCCTCTCCCACAAATGATGCCATGGTGGTGGTCAAGTTCTTCAACAAGACCATTTTTCCGCGATTCGGGACGCCAAGGACAATCATTAGTGATGGAGGTTCTCACTTCATAGCCCGTCGCTTTGAAGCTCTTCTAGCCAAGTATGGGGTTACTCACAAGATCGCTACCCCTTACCATCCACAAACGAGTGGACAAGTCGAGATCTCAAATAGGGAGATCAAGGGAATTCTAGAGAAGACGGTTTCAAGGACTAGGAAGGATTGGTCCTTGAAGCTAGATGATGCATTGTGGGCATACCGGACTGCATACAAGACTCCCATAGGAACCACACCATACAACCTCGTGTATGGAAAGTCTTGTCATTTGCCGGTAGAGCTAGAGCACAAAGCGTTTTGGGCTATCAAATGGCTGAATTTCGGCATGAAGGAAGCGGGAGAGAAGCGTCTCCTAGACATCAACGAGCTGGATGAACTCCGTTTGAACGCCTATGAAAACGCTAAGATCTACAAGGAAAGAGCAAAGCGTTGGCATGATAAGCATATCATCCCAAAGGACTTGCAAGAAGGAGATCAAGTTCTCCTCTTCAATTCGAGACTTCGCCTCTTTCCAGGTAAGTTAAAATCTCGTTGGACTGGACCTTTTCTAATTAAGCGTATTTTCCCCCATGGTGCAGTTGAAGTATGGGGTGAAGCTAGCGGAAGTTTTAAGGTGAACGGTCAACGACTCAAGAAGTACTCACCGGAACTCCAAGCTGAGGAGTTTGCACCTACCGCACTCGAATAAGTGCGAGATTGGTCTAGCTACGGACCTTAAACAAAGCGCTTCTTGGGAGGCAACCCAAGGTATTGTATTTTCGTTTTTGCTTTCGATTCATAGTTTAGTTTAGAATAGAAGTTTTTGCTTTATTTTTGCCTCGATTTCTTCCGGTATGTTCGTGTTTTTGGTTGTAGGATCGATGGAAAAGAAGAAGGGAGGGATAATGACGAAGAGAAGTGACGAAATTTGGACTTTGAAGCTTTACAGAGAGTTCCACGGTCTAAATTACGGTCGTCATAGCTACAGTGGCCGTAATTCTCAAAAGCCTGTGAAAAATCACAAAAATTACGGGTCCGTACATTTCCACGGCCGTGGAATGCCCCGACAAACCGTGATTTTTGAAATTTTGCCTGCGAGTATAAAAGCCACACTTCACCACAAAAACACCACAAAATCCCCAATTTCCACGCCCTAAATACCGAAAACACGCAGCTCATCCCAAATCTTCATTCTCTAATCGTTTTTAACGATTCTTCTTCCTAAACTGAAGCAAATCCAACCAAGAACAAGATCCAAGCAACGAATCACGCGGAAAACGATCAACAATTCCGCATTTTGGATTTCTCAATCCGAAAAAGAGGTTTTTGCTCTCTTCTTGATTCTAGTCGTTTTTGTTCGTTTTTGTTAGAGATTTTTAGGGAGAACTGATTGAGATTGGAAGAAATTAGATTAGGACTGCCTGTTGTGGAGTTTGATTGCTGATTTGCTGAGGATTGAGAAATTCCGTGTCGAATTACGGTCTACACAGATTCCACGGCCGTGGTTTAGGAAGAACAGACCGTAATTCTCAACAGAATGGATTTCGTGAGGAGAGTTTCGGGGAGGATTAAAGAAAAGAAAGGGGAACAGAATAAGAAGAGAAAGGGTAACCCCTCCACATCTAGGGCACCACCACCACCCTCATCCCCTTCACCTTCACCCCCATCTTCACCTCCATCCTCACCACCTCCATCCAGCATCCCGATCATACACGAAAACCACCAAGCTGCATTTGAGAGGATAGAGAAGAGGGCAGTGATTGGCCCTAGGTACTTGTTGTTGGAGGATCTTCATCCTCTCAACATAGTGGATGACCTTACTTGGCTCTTGGATAGAGCCGGTTTGCTTGTCTTCACGAACATTCGTGAGGACGCTTATGAGGAGATCACCCGAGAGGTTGTGACGTCTTTTGAGCACAGCCATGTCGATAGGACTGTCTCCTTCCGTCTCATGAATAGAGACTACCAGCTTAGCATTGTTGAGTTCGGGACCATCTTTGGGTTCCATGAGACCTACAACGGTCGCCTCCCTAGGAACGTTTCTGCTAAGGATTTTTGGGAGGATGTGGCGATGATCTATGCCGACGAGGACCGTTGGCATCCAGCTGATACCAAGGCCAAATTGATGTACCATTTGGCCTTGAAGATAGCTCACCGTGTTCTTTCGGAGTGTCTCTTTCCTAGGACGGAGACGCCCCAAAAGATCAAGACGGATGAGCTATTCCTTCTCTATGCTATGCTCCACGGATGCCGCGCCGATTGTGCTACTCTTTTGGCGGCGACAATGAGCAAGCTCAAGAACAAGTCGAGAGGGAACATTGGATATGGTGGGATAGTGACCCACATAGCTAGGACTTTTGGAGTGGACTTCTCGGCTTGCACACGTATACCGGCAGTTCCATTAGGGCTACACGCTTTCATGGTTAGGGGACTCATCTTCCCCACACATAGAGGTCCGCCTTATGCGGGCATGCCCTGGGAGAGTAGGACCGGTAGGGGTATTGAGTGGCTGCCGGAGTATTCCATTGTGGCGGGACGCCACAACTGGAAGGAGACATTCGCTGCGATGCATGCGAACAGGCTTGTAGCTCCCCCTTACGTTCCACCGCCGGTAGTAGATGAGGAGGATATGGGAGATCAGTATGAGAGTGGTGGAGGAGCAGAGCAGGAGTTCGGCACGTTTCCGGATCAGTCGGATACGGCCCAGGATGTACCTAGACGCTCTCCGCGTCCGGCTAGAGCTTCAGGCTCGTCATCTCGCCGCGCTAGCGTGAGTGAGAGGCCCACGTGGATGACTACACCTCCCACCTGGTACGAGACACCCCCTCCTTGGTCCACCACGCAGCCAGCAGCACCACCACCACCACCACCGCAGCTAGCACCAGCAGATGCTCCCGGATGGTATGATCACCCCCCTGGGTGGTATGAGAGGATGCCGGATTGGGCTACCGGACTTTCAGAGAGAGTCGGAGCACTAGAGATCCGGGCGGATGATAGAGACAGACGTTTCGACGACCTCGACCACATGATGAGGGACGTCTACCGCCAGCAGTTTGGGCGGTACTATGATCCGAGCTTCTCTCCATTTCCACCTCCACCGGCACCGCAGTGATAGATGACCGGACAGCTCGTTTTAGACATTCCCGCCACCATTTGTGAGTTTTCTTTTTCTTTTCTTTCTTTTGTTCTTTCTTGTGAACATTAGGGACAATGTTCGTCCTAAGTATGGGGTGGGATGTACTAAACGTTTGTAATAACTCTACTCTATATGTTGCTTCTATTCCGAGACTATCCTTGCATGTTCATTGTATGTTACACGTTTTATTCTTGCATTGCATGAAAAAGAACTTTAAAAACTCATAAAAATTGAAAAATTTTTAAAAATTTGATGCTTCTAACGAATCGATATGATTTCCATGATAATCATTACTTGCGAATTGAGTTGATAACAATTGCATGCTTGAAAGGATGGTAATTCGAAAAGGATTTGAATGAATGAATTTTACCTCTTTTGCAAGTTGTATAATGTGAGAATTGTTACCTAAATCATGTAAGAAATTGAAGTTGAAATCACATTATAAGCTCCTATACTTCTTGTTGAAATGATTAAGGCAATTCGATATTTTCTTTCTTCTTCCTTTGAATCATCTAACTCCTCATTGAAATATTAGCCTCCCTTACCCATCCGGGAACTTGGAAAGTAAATGAGAAAAAAAAGGCATGTTTGATGTGGGAGGGCCATGAGAGCAAGTATTTGCAATCAATTGAATAGAAAGAAATTATAGGTTTGGGGAAGTCAATCATGACGATGAGTAACTCGGCACCATTCACATAGCCGGGTGTTTGTGTCTTGCCAAAGTCGGATTGAGCGATATTCCTAGCGGATTATGGTATGTGCGCTAAGGGTTTGAGGCATCTCGCAAAAATGAGAAACGCCAATCTCCTAGGCTTCGGTTTTTGTGCACCTCTATCCATAACTCCAAAAGTAAAGTCGAAAAAGGAGAGAGCGAAGCTCTAAGTGAAGTGTTGCGGAAACCGCAAAAGAAGAAGAAGGTAGATATCCACTTTCCCGGATTTATGCACCACTTTCCCTTAAAGTTTTCCCCACCCTTCCATGCTCTAGACCTTTTCTTTGAAAGTCCTTATGATCAAAAGAATGTTATATGGCTTGGTGATCTAAATTGAAATTCTTATGATTGATTTTGATAATGTTTGAAGGTTATAATGCTTGTTTGGAAGTTAAATTGGTTCATGATTCTTCTTTACCTCTTACTCTCTAATTAAGTGTGTGAAAGTTTGAAACGATTGAAGCAAGGTTTGAGAATGATCTATTCTTTAGAAGTCACTTTCATCCAAAAGAAGGTACACATATTTCATCCTAACTCTTGTTTTAAAGCTTTTTGAAAGACCTTGCTTAGGGACAAGCAAGTGTTAAGTATGGGGTTATTTGTTAGCATGAAATATTGTGATATTTTAGGCACGTTTTCTAATCGCAATTGATTCATATTGATAGTCTTTGATTGAGCTTTATGCATATATGAGCTAGTATTGCCTATATTGTCGATATGGATGTCTACACGAGTTCTATGTTGATTATAGGTGATTTGGAGCTATTTCCGAACGGAATTGAGCAAAGGAGAGTTGAGTTGATGTGTCCATAGACCAAGGGCACCTTTTGGAAGCAATTTGGAGTATTAGATTGAGGAATGCACGAATGAAGGCAAGAATCACGGTTTTACCCTAAATTACGGCCGTGGATCTTGATGCAGAATTCGATGTTCATTCCAGGGGATATTACGGCCGTGGAAGCTATCCGTGTTTGTTTCCACGCCTCAAAATTACGGTCGTGGAAACTTCCACGACCGTGATCTTGGCGAATCTTTTCGCCACTCTCGAAGCCATAATCTTTTGAAGATTGGGCCGGGCCGACGTTTTGCCCTGCATTATAAAAAGGACGGATGAAGCAAGATTCCGTCACCTCGCTCCCGCACTTACGACCTTTCAACCCTAAGTTTAGCGGCAAAAACGCAAGCTTAGCAACACACAAACCCTCATTCTTGGAGGTGATTTGGAAGAATTCATTGAAGTTCCAAAGTTCGTGTCGGAGAGTCGCTGTTGTGATCTTCGTGTGGAAGATCGAAGTTTCTTGAAGGATTTCGCAAGAAGATTCCTCTTCTTGCTTAGGTTTGATTTAGGATCGGATTGACATCCCGTTTCCTTTCTTTCCTAAGATTGTGATTGTTTATCTCGTTTTACATCTTTTGATAAACACTTGTTCTTGGCTGTGATTCTGAGATTCGATTGAAGATTATTGATAGTTCTTGAAAATTCCCATTTTCTATCCTTTAAATCTTGAATTAATATCAATATGACTGTTATTGGCTAAAAACCCTTAACAATTCTAAGGTGAAGGGTTGATAGTTGTGGCTTAGATGATGATAGATCGATCGTAAACAGATTAGACCCTGAGAGTTAGAGAATTGTCGCCGAAAACCCTAAATCACGGGCTGTTCTTGAGTTCCACGACCGTGGAATCTCAAGATCCAACCGTAATTTCCTTAAAGTTTACGAGCCTGCTTTTATCTTGATCCAAAGTTAAAGATTTGCTTTAGCTTAGTTTAGACTTGTCTTTTCTAGGTGGTAGTGAAGCCTCAACAACCTCTACCTCGATTGTGAGCCTCAACAACCTCAATCGGGTAAGTTAGTCTTGATCTTTAGATTATAGATTTGGGTATTTGATGTTAATCCTTGTCCTTAGAACCTTTCTATATTGCGCCTCATCAACCTGTATAGGAAGAGTCTTTTGGGTGAGTTATATAAGGTTTTTGGAACCTCAACCGTACGATTACCTTACATTAGTATACCTTTGCATATCTTAACTGTCTTTACATCATTAGTATATCTTGAATCGATTGCCACAGCTGGATACCTGGATCTTTAGGATTGTTGTTTTCCCAATATATTTGCAAAACTCTCATAATAACCGCTTGATAACCTGCAATGGAGTTCGTTCCACCCAAATCCCTGTGTTCGATACTCTGGAATTCTTGCTTAACTATATCGATCCGTACACTGCGGGTTCGCTTGCTTGATTTCAGTTTTATAAATATAAAGCTTATTTGCACACACCTCTAGGGGCGAACAGGTTCAACCCGCCTATGGATCGGTTAAAGGATAATTATCGACTTCGCTAAAGGATAATTATCGACTTCACTATAAATAGCGGAAAATCGTTTATTAATTCATTTCCTTTCACATTTCCTCGTAAAAGCTCTGATTTCTCTCAAGCTTCAAACTCAGATATACTCTCTTTTTCTAATTTGATTTCAATTCCGTTTTACTTTCTGGATTCCTCTCTTCATTCTCTTCATATCGGTACCAAGTTTTTGCATTTCTGAGCAGATAAGGACCTGGTCGAGCATATATGTCACCAGGACAGTTCCGTCGCTCAGATTCCGGTGAATTTGATGTTGCACATGCCTAGCCTGCGTCGTTGTGATTCCGAATCTTCTTCTAGATCGTCAATCGGGTTAGTAACGAATAAGTTATGAATTTATTCGTTTTCCGTACTGCGATTTGGCCTAAATTGATCTTAGGAGTTTCAAAATGGATAATTAGAAATTCCATTATGATCATTATATTATTCTGGTGTTTATGGGTTCTTTGTTTGATGAAATCTGATGATAGGTGGGTTTAGAAATGGCCTGCGGGCAAAATGTTATTCTGGTAAAATTTAATTAATTAACTAAAGGTTAATTAATTAAATTAGGATTAAATTTGAGATTGAGGAATCCTGATTAGATGCATGCTAGGTGTCAAAATGAGTTGAGGATCATGATGATGTTATGGATATCAGTTATGGCTTTAAGGTTTAGTATGTGTACGAGTTTGATGAGATGTTATGTTGAGGATATGCCTTAGGCATTTATGAATGTGTTGAGGATCTGAGGTTTAGATTTGAGATATAGGTTGGTTGTGGTTAGTGACACGAGTCTCATCACCTTTGCAGTATGTGATTGTGTGTGCCTTGCTATTGTATGCGTTGATTACTTCCCCAAGGGGAAGCTGTGACGTGGTACAAGTTACGAGTATATCAGGTAAGTCCTTAGGACTTATTTAGTGTACGGTTGTGGATTGTATGATTGTAATGGTTGTGTGTGTTCATATGGTTGTGCATTTATAACTTAAACCGGTCTAGGATGACCATTCATTATTTTTATATGGCCCAAGTGTATTATAACGGGCGGTAACCACCGGTCTCCGCCTGTTGGGTTAAGAGGAGGTGCCCTGAAGATGATCTCACAGGAGGGGACGAGTCACGGTCACCCCCTTGCAAAACTCCTGTGTTACGTTGGATGAGAGGGGGTTCATGAGGCTCCTCGTGTTACAAAAGAAGTTGAATTAGTAATGGAATAACGTAGTTAAAGATAATAAATGAATGTGTGTGACATTGCATGTATGAGTTGTTGTGGTGTGTGTGTGCTATTACTATCATGCTTATCTTTTGCTGTAGCTAACGGTGTATACCGTGTTGTAGTTGATCTGCAGGTTAGGAAGACTGCAGAGTGAGTCAGATGGTGTGACTAGCCGAGCACTTCTGTACATTAGGATGCCTGGGTTGGGGATCTTTTGTACCAGTTGATGTTGTTGTTATGGTTTTGTACTCGACATTGAGTTTGTAAACTCTTTTGTTGTATTATACAACTTTTATGTATTTGTTTTTACTCTACTTGTGCCTTATTGGAAGATCGAGTGAACTTGTTGTCAGGCTACGGTCAGGATCCATTGTGAGATCCTAGCCCAATGTGACACTCCAATTCCCATGGGGTTTGGGGTGTTACAGAGTTGGTATCAGAGCCTTAGGTTGACAACAATGGCACTTGCTATCTACAATAAAGGTAGAGTGGATAAATAAACAGAACCCCCATGGGGTTTGACTTTTTAAAGGATTTTGGTTTTAAAGCGAGTACAGATGTTTTGAAATAGTATGTACAAAAGTCGTCACCCATCTGAGGATCTCGACAATGTAGATATATATATATATATATATATATATATATATATATATATATAGATATCTTTTATGTGCTGATGTGTATGCATGTGATAATGAGTATTATATATATATATATCCATACATATGGCATATATATATAGCCTTATAAGTTAGGAGCGTGTATTCTACAGATGACTCAGACTAGAGCAGTATTTGTAGTGGGACGAGATAAGGGTACACCCCCTCTTCCTCCAGTAGCGTCAAGTTAGGGACCAGTATCCGCTGCTGTGTTGCCTATGGCAGAGAACGAGTTTGAAGAGGTTGATTGTGTCTCCATGTGTAGATTCGAGTTTCAAGAGTATATGCAGCAAGTGTATAAGGCGGTGATAGCGGGTAGACCTACACCGGATTTACCAACGTCTGTAAGATCAACTGAAGCTTCTAGATTAAAGAAGAAACAACGGGTTAAATCAGTGAAAGACGAGGTTGGATCTTTGGGTTGCAAACCCAGCCCGACTTGTGGATGTCCGAGTACTTCTCGTTTCACACGGACTTCTAGTGAGACGAGGAGCTGTTACAATTTTGGGAAGCCTGAACATATACGACCACAGTGTCCAAGATCGTTAGTGACTTGCTTTACCTGTGGTAGACAAGGTCATGGAGCTGTTTTTTGTAAGCAAACTGGAGTGGCATCACGATAGGGTTTTATTTCTACTAGTGTGACGCGAGGTGGTCAGAAGACACCTCAGCTGCAAACGTGGGGCCAGCAGAGAGTCCTAGATCATTCGCCTACTCAGGAATCTGTTCACAGGCTGAGTATAGGTAAGGGTAGTGATAGGTGTACCACGGATACTAGAAGAGCTCAAGGTAGAGCCTTTGAGCTGGACAATGTAGAGGAGCCACCCATACTAGTTGTAGAGATGAAACGTATATGTCTCAACTGTGGTTATCCAGATAATGTGTGCTCTGAGTGCCCCATGCCACCGATAGGTTGCTTCACCTGTGGTGAACTAGGCCATCTGGCCCCTTTTTGTCAACAAGGTAGTGTTTCTTGTCATCAAGACCTTCCTCTTTCTGATACAGAAAGAGTGGAAGTGGAGGCTATGGCGATGACCTCAGTGATACCTGAGGACCATAGGTTTGAGATTGAGTAATGATATGTAGTAGAGCTTCTGGCATTAGCTGTTACAGGTACCATTCTTGTTAATGATTTACCTAGTGGTGTTTTGTTGTTGTGAGTTCTATGCACCTCTTGTCTTTCGATGCATGTGTTAATAGTTAACTATGGATACAGTAGAAGATATATCTTCCATTATAGGATTACGAGTTACGAGTCTTAGGTACCCGCGAGATACGTGGTTGTTCCCTTTGTTCAGGGACTTGTGTATGGCTTGAAGACTTTTTTGTCATGCCTTAGGTGCATGATAAGGTCTTTATGTGTGTGGTAGACGAATAGATATCATGTTGATTTAGATAGCAATAGGAGGACTATTATAGTCTCTACTGAGATCGACTAAGTAGAGGTTTTCCGAGGTTATGACCTTTGATGGGTGAGTTGTCTTTAGTGCCATATGAGCCGCGAGGTTGATTACACCAGAGGGTGATGTTTTTTTTATGTTGTGCCATGAAGGAAAGGGATAGTTCCACGTTGAAGAGTATTCCAGTGGTATATGATCTTATAGACGTGTTACTGAACCGTCTATCGTATCGCTTCAGCGGAATGAGGACTTTGATATTGTGTAAAATTATGGTACGAGACTGGTTGGGAGAAGTCCTATGAGGTATATGGCTTGTTGAGTTGTTAGAAATTGAAGAAGCAATTTGAAGAGTGGTTTGAGACGGGCTCCGTTCGCCCTAGCACGTTCATTGCTACGTATGGACGACTTGTTGGATCAACTAAGAGAAGCAATTGTGTTTTTAAGATTTCCGTATGCTTAGGATATCATCAACTAAGGATGAGAGAGCAGCGTGGGCATAGGATAGCATTCCATACCCGTTATGGACACTACGAGTTTTAGTGCTGTCATTTGAGTTGAGGAACGTCCTAGTAGTCGTTATAGGAGTTGATGAACAGTGTCTTCATATACTTCCTTGATCAGTTGGTGGTAGACCTTATTGATGACGTTTTGGTGTACTCTCACAATGGAGAGGAACGTACCGGTTATTTGAGGACGGTTTTGCAGAATCCGAGGGATAGAAGCCAGTGTGCTATGCTCCCTAAATGTGAATTGAGATTTCCAGAAGTAACCTTCAAGGTCATGTTGTTCCGCTAGTAGGATCATGATTGATGTGACGAGGAGTAAGTATGAAGTCTTATGGATGATACTAATGAACATTAAGGGAATGTGTAGTTCTCGGCCCAACCGATTGCTACCAACGCTTTGAGGAAGGATTCTACGTGATTGTGTATCCATTTACGAGTCTTTTGAGGAAGACCACCATAATTGTGTGGTTGAAGTAGTATGTCGAAGCTACGAAGAGTAGAGGAAGCATTTGACCTCTGCTTCTATTCGGTGATAATAAGAAGATTTTGGGAATCACGTGACTACAGTGCTGAGAACGTATGAGGAGAACTGCCCGACACATGATTTCGAGTTAGTGGTGGTTGTTCAAGTTCCAAGATTTGAAGACAATACATGTGTGACATTTCGTGTCAGAGTTTCACAGATCATAGGAGGTTGAAGCATATTTTTATGCAATAAAGGTTGAATAACTGCCAGCGTCGATGGTTTGAGTATATCAAGGACGCTGACCATGAGAGTTTTACCATTCTGGCAAGGAGAGTGTGGTCACCGATGCCTTGAATAAGAAGACGCCTCAAGAGAAAGAGATTGTTGGAATTGCTATACAGTCTTGGTTTTAAAATGATCTAGCTTGGTTAGAGTTGGACCTACAACTGCTGATAAGGACGTTAGTTTCATGTTTAGGGATTTTACCTGGTTTGTTGGATGAGGTCCAACAAAAAAATAGTGGACTTGCCTGAACCTGAGGGAATTTGATGGTAGGATGCCTCATGGCGAGGCTCCACAGTTCTTTAATGGAACAGAAGGAGTATGAGGCGCCGCAATTGCGTCAGTATAACCGCTTATGCGGAGTCGAGTGATAAGATTACAGTAGACTCATAGTACACCTTCTTTAGTACATCCATGTACGAATAAGAGGTACCACAAAGTAGTAAATCAGGTTAAAGTGTTACTGACCTGGAGAAGAGCTCATCCACTACCAGTGTTGTAGTGGAAGTGAGAGGATTTCTCTTCGGACTTGTGATGGGATTGAGACCCAGTAAGAGTTTTGGTGCTATCCAGATTATTAGTAACAAATTTACGAAGGCGACACGTTCCATTTCTACAGAGAGATGTGGCCAGTTAATGAAGTAACAAAGGAGTACACTAGACAGATGGTGGGACTCCATAAGTGTACCGAGGACGATCGACTATGATTATATTAGACGGTTTAATTTGAGGTTTTGATAGCATATTCAGACTGCTTGGGGAACGCGTCCACATATCATGATTGAGTTTTACCTCAGACAGACGATCAGTTTGAGAGAACCCTCCAGACCGTAGAGGACATGTTGTGAGCTTGTGGGATGGATTGGGAACAGAGACGGTCTATTTATCTTCCACTCGTTGAGTTCTTATGCCACCACCGTTGGTATGCATCTATGGGGATGGCCCCTATGAGGCGTTGTCTAGACATAGCTATCATACACCTTTATGTTCGGAGAAGCCTAGCAGTACCAGTGAGATAGAGCCAGAACATATTCAGGATGATATGGCTCGAGTAACGCTTATCAGAGAGAGGAGGCTTCGACATCTAGAGTTTAGGGTAGGAGCTAATGTCTGGTTGAGAGTAACTCTGACGCGAGGCGTCAGATGTTATGGCATAAAGGGGAAGCTGAGTCTCCGATATGTCAGTCCTTTTGAGATACTGGATAGAATTGGGAGGGCAGCTTATAGATTAGCATTGCCTCCGAGGTTAGAGGGTGTTCACTCTGTATTTCATGTGTCTCAGCTGAGGGAGTACACACCAGATCCGAGGCACATTGTGAGTTATGATGATCTGGTGGTTGAGCCGGACCACACCTTTGCAGAGCACCCTATTGTAGTCCTAGAGCGAGGTGTGAGACGCCTGCGTTCGAAGGACATTTCTATGATGAGGATACAGTGGTCGAGACGAGGACCGGATGAGGCTACCTGGGAGACAAAGGATAGTATCTAGAGGAACTATCCAGAGTTCTATGCGGAGTTAGAGGCATCCGTAGGATCCACGAGTAAATCTTAGTGCCTTTTTGGTGAGTGCTTGTATGCTATGTGCTTATGTGATATGATGTGTTTTCGTCCTAGCTTTGATATGTGCATCTGATCTATTAGATCTTGTTTGTTAGCACGATATAGGTATAGCTGGAGATGGTTCTTTCCTCCATGCTATTGTAATATATTTAGGATTAGCTGGAGATGGTTCTTCCCTCCATGATATTATTGATGGACATAGTGTGAATGGAGACAGTTTTCCTCCACATAGTTGTGTTACGAGTACGATTGGCTGGAGACGGCTTTCCTCCATGCCTTCTGACGTGGTTAGTAGTTGGCTAGAGATGATTTTTCCTCTATGCCTTTGGATAGCGTTATGATCTTGTTGCTGGAGTTGGTGATTACTCCATAATATGTTTTGAGGTTATAGGGTGTTATAGGTTGATACGTTTGAACGGAGATGTGATACCTCCGATAGAGAGAGTGTCTATACCTCGGCGTATGGGTCCGAGAGGATTTGAGAATTATTCAAGTTTCGGGACGAAACTTTTTCTTAAGGGGTGTGTGATGTAATAGCTAGGATTTCCGAATTCTAATTAATGTTGATTAACTTAATCAGTGATAGTAATTGACATATAACTCGCGAAGATTGCGTAAGTGTTGAGTATAAGTCCCACCGTTATGTTCCTGGCTTAATTTTGGGCTTATGGTGAAATTTTCACTTTTCCCCCGGGTAATTATTTTTACCCTTCGGTATTATTTGGAGCATTTGGGAACTCCAATTAATAAAAATATTGTTGAGAGAAATGATCAGGACATCGGACATGTCCTAGACATGAAATAACATGGAAAGGCAAAACGGCCAAAAGAGTCGCTATTTCGTTTCTTAATGGCGAAGAAAGACGGCTTAGAAATACACGGTTTCCGAGGCAATTGTGGAATAACTATCCCTACAATATTCAAGATTTATTGTTCCAATTTCGAGAAGTTTGGAGAAGGGGGTTCAACCCGCCTTTGGATCGGTTAAAGGATAATTATCGACTTCGCTAAAGGATAATATCGACTTCACTATAAATAGCGGAAAATTGTTTATTAATTCATTTCCTTTCACATTTCCTCGTAAAAGCTCTGATTTCTCTCGAACTTCAAACTCAAATCTACTCTCCGTTTCTAATCCGATTTCAATTTCGTTTGACTTTCTGGATTCCTCTGTTCATTATCTTCATATCGGTACCAAGTTTCTGCATTTCCGAGCAGATAAGGACCTGGTCGAGCATATATCTCACCAGGACAGTTCCCTCGCTCAGATTCCAGTGAATTTGATGTTGTACATGTGTAGCCTGCGTCGTTGTGATTCCGAATCTTCTTTCAGATCGTCAATCAGGTTAGTAACGAATAAGTTGTGAATTTATTCGTTTTCCGTACTACAATTTGGCCTAAATTGACCTTAGGCTTTTCAAAATGGATAATTAGAAATTCCATTATAATCATTATATTATTTTGGTGTTTATGGGTTGTTTGTTTGACGAAATCTGATGACAGGTGGGTTTAGAAATGGTTTGCGGGCAAAATATTATTCTCGTAAAATTTAATTAATTAATTAAAGGTTTATTAATTAAATTAGGATTAAATTTGAGATTGTGGAATACTGATTAGATGCATTCTAGGTGTCAGAATGAGTTGAGGATCATGATGATGTTATGGCTATCGGTTATGGCTTTAAGGTTTAGTATGTGTACGAGTTTGATGAGTTGTTATGTTGAGGATATGCCTTAGGCATTTATGAACGTGTTGAGGATCTAAGGTTTAGATTTGAGATATAGGTTGGTTGTGGTTACTGAGACGAGTCTCCTAACCTTTGTAGTATGTGATTGTGTGTGCCTTGCTATTGTAGGCGTTGATTACTTCCCCAAGGGGAAGCTGTGACGTGATATAGGTTACGAGTACATCATGTAAGTCTATAAGACTTACTTAGCGTACGGTTGTGGATTGTATGATTGTAATGGTTGTGTGTGTTCATATGGTTGTGCATTTATAACTTAAACCGGACAAGGATGACCATTCATTATATTTATATGGCCCAAGTGTATTATAACGGACGGTAACCACCGGTCTCCGCCTGCTGGGTTAGGAGGAGGTGCCCTGAAGATGATCTCACAGGAGGGGACAAGTGACAGTCATCCCCTTGCAAAACTCCTGTGTTACGTTGGATGAGACAGGGTTCTTGAGGCTCCTCGTGTTACAAAAGAAGTTGAATTAATAATGGAATAACGTAATTAAAGATAATAAATGAATGTGTGTGACATTGCATGTATGAGTTGTTGTGGTGTGTTTGTGCTATTACTATCATGCTTATCTTTTGCTGTAGCTAACGGTGTATACCGTGTTGTAGTTGATCTGCAGGTTAGGAAGACTGCTAATGAGCCAGATGGTGTGACCAGCCGAGGACTTCTGTACATTAGGATGCATTGGTTGGGGATCTTTTGTACCACTTGATGTTGTTGTTATGGTCATGTACTTGGCTTTGAGTTTGTAAACTCTTTTGTTGTATTATACAGCTTTTATGTATTTGTTTTTACTCTACTAATGCCTTGTTGTAAGATCAGTGAACTTGTTGTCAAGCTAGGGTCAGGATCCACTGTGAGATCCTAGCCCAATGTGACACTCCAAATCCCATGGATTTTGGGTATTACAGTATTCAAGGTAAACGGACAAAGGCTAAAGCCTTACCTTGAAGGAGTAAAGAACGATCAAATTGATGAAATGGTGCTGGAGGAAGCACATTTAGAGAAGTAGAGCCCTAACGTCGAGCCAACGACGTAAAACAAAGGCGCTGCTCGGGAGGCAACCCGAAGGAATAAGAAGAGGAGCCTGTGTCAAGAAAACCGCCCCTGCGACTCAATGTCCCCGCCCCCGCGGTGACACCCATGCCCAACGCCGCCCCCGGCGCTGGGCCAGCGTCTGCAACATACTGGGACCACCCCAGCGGTGACTCCCTTACGCCCATGCGGTGGCCATCCTTGACACACATCCTCAGCGCCGCCCCGGCGCTGAGCCTACGTGCCCCCCCTTCCTTGTCACCGCCCCCGCGGCGATAAACCTCCGTCCTTGCGGGTTTACCTAGAAAAGAAAAAAAATAAGGATCTCGAAAATTACCTACACCTACCACTCCCACCTAACCTCTCCCTTCACCACACACACAACTCCCCTTTCGAACCATACTCCCTTACGCCCACGCCCCTGCGCTGCCCTCACGCACCGACTGCTCCGACGCCCCTACACCAAATCTGCAACTCCATTACCACCAGCTCCGACGCCCCTGCGCCGCACTACAACCTCTAACCCCACAACCCTTAACCCAGAATCGCCCTTTTCACTTCTTCCGCCCCTGCGCCTTCAAGCTGCCGTAGCTGCGCCTCACCGCCCCTACGCAAAACACAACAGAGGGTTCGTCTTCTTGCCATGTTTTTGAATTTTTCTAATTCTTTGGCTTGATTATCTTCAAAAATGGAACCACAAAGGCAACACAAGATGTCGGAGGGCGAAAAGACTCGCTATAGGATTGTGCATGATCGGGTTGTGCATACAACTCGGTTTTTGCAGATTCCTACCCCAGAAAAGCTAGGCATGCTGGAGAGCATGTAGTACTTTCTGGCCAATGCTGGGCTCGTAGAATGTCTATCGAAGAGTGCTCCAACGTATCCCGAGCTTAGTTGACAGTTCATAGCAACCTTCACCATAGAGAAGGAGGATCATGTGTTTATTGGACTCACCTTCAAGTTCAACAGGATGAAATACACACTTGATTACAACCAGCTACAAGAGGCCTTCAGGGTGACTCTCAACCCCTCCGAGAACTGGTGGGAGCCAGTCCCGACACCGGACCTATGTGAGTTCTGGCAGGCATCTACCGGATAAGAGTTTCATGCAGGGGGTGAGTACTCCAACAAACTCACTCACCCTAGCTTGAGGCTCCTCTCCAAGATCCTCATGAGTGTCTTCTATGGACACAAAGAGGAGAACAAGGTCTCCCTCAAGGACCTCCCACTACTATACTCTTGCCTTCCAATGAGCGAGAAGGTGATTGATTGGCCGTCCCTCTTCCTTGCTACTTTGAAGCGGATTAGGAAGAACGAGCCAACGGACATTGTTGGCGGTGGGGTGATCTCCTTGATCGCCTCACAGATTATGGATCTTTCCAGCCTAGAGGATGGGTTGGAGGCAACTCTCTATACAGAGGGGATGTTGAGGAGGTGCAAGCTCTTCAAGAGGGACAGCGACAACCTCTTCTGGCTCTCTTTTTCCGACGGGAGCCACATCACCTACCTTTCACGGCCACTGCCACTTGGGGATGAGATCGCAGAGCTTTACATTCCGGCGGATCCTTTCGTGCCGAGACGGATTCAGGTGGCCATTGTGGAGAGGCATGCTGCGAGCTCCAGCCGGGCCCACCATGAGGAGCACATGCCCATCCCCGACGACGAGGAGATGCCTACTGCGCCACCAGAGGAGGATCCGGCTCTTAGGAGCTTGCAGGCTCAGATGGCGGACCTGACCACCCAACATCAGGCATGGCATACCGAGTACCAGCGGACCATGCTTGAGGAGCAACAGAGCTGGCAGACGAGTTTTGCCACCTCCATGATCTCCCACTTCGACTAGAGGCATGAGGCTTGGCAGACGGCCTAGCAACAGCAGCTGGAGGCTCAGTAGTTGGCTTGGCAAGCCAGGTTTGAGATCTCTTTTGGCCGACGGATGGAGGCTCAGCTGACCCGCATTGAGGACATCTACCGCTGGCAGGAGCACTTCTTCAGCCACTTCCCGTACACACCAGAGGAGTGTCTGGATGGTCCAGCCGGACGATCCCACTAGTGGTATCATCATTTTTCCCTTTCCCACATTTATCTTTGCTTCAGTTTCCACTTTGAGGACAAAGTGTGCTTCAAGTATGGGGGAGGGACATATCATTACATGTATAGTTTATTTGAGTTGTTTTGAGTATGTTTGCATTGTTTTTTTGTTGTTTGAATTCAGTATGAAAAAAAAAAGCCAAAGAAAATGAAAAAAGGCATGAAAATCCTTGGATAAACCGAAAACCCGAAAGGGCGGTTTAGACAAAAAGAAGGTAGTCCGACCAACATTAGGTTGGTGCAAAATTGGACTTGAGGGATGTGAGTTCCAAGTGAGATCATCAAAGAAAAAGAAGAAGAGTGGCAAGGTGAAAACCCGAAAGGCCACTAAGTATGGGGGAGTTTGATAGGTGATGGAATCAATATCATTTAGGATAGTGTTTAGAGTCTTTTTACTGCATTAGTGTCGGTTTATGCTACTAATCCTTGGTCCAGAAGAAGAAGACTAAAAGAAGATAAAGAAGGATTTATAAGCACTTAGGAGTGAAGATCACTCATGAAGCAAAGCTTCTGTTGCCTCACCGCCCCCGCGTAGCAGTGTCACCGCCCCTGCGGGTAATACCATATTCCGGATCGCAGCCTGCGCCTTCGCCATCGATAGGAACGAAGACTATTACCGCACCTGCGTCAACCCTTGGTGCCCCTGCAGTGACATGCCCTAAAGAAGCGAAGACCAGCGCCCCTGCGCCTGTGCCTGCTCCTCAACCTGGGAGCAGGAAGATGAAGAGTCAGTGTCACCGCCCCCGCGTTGACACTAGGACGCCCCTGTGGCTCAGCATTTGAAGCGAAAGAAAGTTGAAGAGTCAAACGTTTGAAGACCATTAAATATCCACCCCTGCGGAAGTGCTAGGCTGCCTCTGCAGCTACGAAGAAGATCAAACGTTTTCACCTGAACCGCCCCTGCGTATCTGAAGGCTGCCCCTGCGGTTCAGCGACAAAGGCTTTACTCCGGCTGTTTACACCACCTTTATGGCATTAAAGGTGGGTGTTTTGGGCTGGTTATTTACTCCTGTTTAGTGCCATGTGTAGTATAAATAGACCTAGGGTTGATTGCTAGAAGCATCCAATTTAGAATCCACTTTTTCCATTAAAACTATCTTGCTACCTTTGTAATGACTTGCTAACTCCCCTGCTACATTGGGTTGGTTTGAAGGTGCATTGTTACTTTGGTTGTAAGTTCTTTCTAATATAAGTTTTCATTCAGTAATACTTTGTGTTTCCTTGATCTTCATTGTCTAATTGCATGTTTTACTATCATTTGAGATTGATCACCTTAGGTTCTAAAGTGCATGCAAAGAATTAGGATTAATAGATTCCGGGTTCGGGTCTTTAATCTACTAGTAAACTTTAAGTAATAACGGGTTGTAATTGCTTAAAGGAAAGGAACACAAATATAAAGATAAGTTTAACGGTTTTAATATTTTCTTTATATCCCTTAGTCTTTGTTTGAAAGCTAACTTGTTAATTGTTCTTGAAGGTTTACGGAAAACTAACGTGTTAAGTTGTGTTGATGCCGGTTGGCTCAACACATATATATTATCGAGACGGGAGATTACTTGAAAACTTGTTAAAAGGAACTCACCAAAGTAGCAATCGCATGCGAAGAATCAACCTAGTGTAGATTCACCAATTATTGTCTTGCTCGTTGTCTTGCTTTTTTCATAAGTTTTGTGCGCATAAATTCACCCAAACCACCCCCCCCTTTTTGTCACTTGAATCTATAATCAATAATTGCATTTAATAGGAATAACCAAACTCTCTTGGGTTCGACCCTTACTTAACCACTATACTCGTTTTAGTGCTAAGTCGGGATTATATTTTGATAAGATAAAACGACCATATATAAAGGTCTTGTCAGGCATCCGTCCATCAAGTTCCCTCAGGGTCAGACAAGTCCCCAGTTTTTGTTGGACCTCATCTAACAAACCAGGTAAAATCCGTAAACATGAAAACAAACGTCCTTATCGACAGTTGTAGGTCCAACACTAACCAAGCTAGATCATTTTGAAACCGAGACTGTACAGCAATTCTAACAATCGCCTTCTCTCGAGGCGTCTTCTGTTCGCTCCAAACGGTGTGTGCAAGATTTAAATTTATATCCCAAGAAATATGCTTAAACAAGGATGCGAACCCGCAGTATACGGATCAATTATAGTAAAAGCAAGAATTCCGGGGTGTCGATCTCATGGACTTAGGTGAAACAAAGCAAGTATAGTTTGTCAATGCAACTAATAACCATAAAAGCGATTAAAGCAATCAAAAGATGATAATAAAGTCAATTAAAGGAAATATGAAAATTCTAGGGAATAAAGCATCCAGTTGTGGTTCCAACTCAAGATCTCAAGATAAGCTGACAAAGCTGGGATTTTTGCAAAGGCAAGGTGTTTCTAAAGTGGAATAGATCACCGGTAAGTCTCACTACTCACTAATCCAAACCAAAAGCTCCTATCACCGGGTAAGTCTCAAGGTACTAAGGAAAGGGATTATAATCTCAAGCCAACACACCAACTAAGGGAATAGAATCAACCTTTACCGGGTAAGTCTCAAGCTAACTCACAATAATGGAATGAAGGCACACTCAAATAAAGGATAAACCTTTATTACCTACACTTATGATCATGGGATTACCGGGTAAGTCTCATCCTAGGCTTGCATTAAACCAGGAAATAAATCTCCAACAACTCTATCTTTGGAATCCCATGGTGTGGGCAATCCAAAAGAACATCTTTAAACCTCTCCCATGACTTGGACAAACTCTCCTTGTCATTCATGATAAATGCATTGATTTTCCCTCTCATTTCAACGTTTTGGAGGGGGAAAGAATTTTGTTAAGAAATCCGTCGTCATCTCCTCCCAAGTGTTGATCCTTCCGGGAGGAAGAGACTGATACCAAGTAAGTGCTCTGTCTTTCAAAGAAAAGTAAAAAGGCCTTAGCTTGTAATTATTATTTTCCAGCCTTGAAGGTCTCAAAGTCTCCATCAAAATCTCATAGTTTTGTAAATATTGATGCGGAGACTCCCTCTCTAAACCTCCAAACTGGAATTGGTGGATCATGGATAGAACTTGCGGTCGAAGTTCATAATCATGCTCCGCTGGATCACCTAGGTTGACTCCTGGACGCCTCACTTGCTGGTTTGGGTCCATCCTTTGACCTAGGGTCTATAGAATACCTGCAAAAAGGACATCTCGGACAGGCATCCGAGGTGGAAGTATCTCGGCCGGGGCAGCTGGAGCGGGGTCCTGCCTCGGTCGAGGGTCTGGTCGATGTAGAATCTGAGCTCGTAGCTCAGCCATATCTGCTTCAATCTCTGCAGCTCTGGTGCGAGTTTCCTCCCTTTCACGTTGTAGTTCTTCCCTATTGAGGCGCAGTTGTTCCATCGCCTCCTTGAATTTGGCCTCAAGATCGCGATTGTCTTGGTTGGCCATTTTAGCTTCTTTCAAGCGTCTTTTGTATGTCTTTTCTGGTTTGGGATCGTAAGGAACGATTTCCTTCCCAGCACGGGTTCTTCGCATAAACCTAAAAAAAAGAACCTGCGAAAGTCACTAAAGTAGAGTGGTTAGTAGCAACAGCGGCAATCGCCCCGAAAGACAACCGCAACCGGCTCGGTCTAGATCAAGTCACCGGCAACGGCGCCAAAAACTTGTTCGCTCCAAACGGTGTGTGCAAGCTTTAAATATATATCCAAGAAATATGCTTAAACAAGGATGCGAACCCGCAGTGTACGGATCAATTATAGTAAAAGCAAGAATTCCGGGGTGTCGATCTCTGGGACTTAGGTGAAACAAAGCAAGTATAGGTTCTCAATGCAACTAATAACCACAAAAGCAATTAAAGCAATCAAAAGATGATAATAAAGTCAATTAAAGAAAATATGCAAATTCTATGGATTAAAGCATCTAGTTGTAGTTCCAACTCAAGATCTCAAGATAAGCGGACAAAGCTGAGATTTTTGAAAAGGGAAGGTGTTTCTAAAGTGGAATAGATCACCAGGTAAGTCTCACTACTCACTAATCTAAACCAAAAGCTCCTATCACCGGGTAAGTCTCAAGGTACTAAGGAAAGGAATTATAATCTCAAACCAACACACCAACTAAGGGAATAAAATCAACCTTTACCGGGTAAGTCACAAGCTAACTCACAAAGATGGAATGAAGGCACACTCAAACCCTAATAAAGGATAAACCTTTATTGCCTACACTTATGATCATGGGATTACCGGGTAAGTCTCATCCTAGGCTTGCATTAAACCAGGAAAGGTGTAATAAGAATAGGATTTGGCAAACTCTAACACTTAACTCTCAGTTACGCATCAGAAAAGTCACCTCGGCCAGTCAAGTTCCACCGCGGCCGAGATGTTCATCGACTGAACGAGATGTTCTAGGGTTAAGGATAAAGACTCGAACTTTCAGGGTCCTACTGGAATTAAGATTATTCTATCATTGTTTTTCCCACAACTTTCAGCCAATCACCCTAGAATCGCACAAGGAAATTAGTCACTCATCATCATGAAAGCAATAATCAAATATATGGGAAGAGAATGAATATTTGAACACGAAAACCTTAAGAACAAGGCTTCAATAACTGAATCTAATATCAAACAAATCAGCGTTCCTTGATCATAAATCCAACAAGACAATCAAACAAAAGGGATTCTAAGAAAGTCTTACAAATCCCCTTAAAAAGCTATCACAAAGCTATGAACTTCCCTCCTTCAATATTCAAACTTCCTTCAAACTTCTAGAAAATATTCTCCTTGTTGGTTATTCTCAGCCTCAAAGCATAGTTGAACTTGTGGAAAATCCAACCCTTTATATAGGAGAATTATCTTCCAAAGATAATAATATCTTAAAAAGATAATATCCTAATAAAATATATCTTATCTCCAAAATAGATCTCCCAAATATATGATCTTCCTTCCAGAAATCCAGCCCAAAAATATAAGATCTCTCCTAAAAATAAAATATCTCAGCCAAATAAAATATATCTCGCCGCGTCAGGGTATTCGCCTCGGTCGGGGCGCTCCTCTAGATCACCTCGGTCGAGGTGGTACTGTAGCTGACCGAGGTGAATCTCAGCTGAATGTGAAATCTCTCAAATCTGGTCCAAAGTAAATCTTTTTTGTTAATTCCTTGCTTCTTAAGTTCTCTTTTAAGCTCCTGAATGTAACTCATGTGACTCCTTTGCTCCTTAGCTCCATTTCGATGCAAAATGTGCCATTTTACCTACGATTACAACGAAATTTGGTATAGCCTCAATTCCCGTAAAGGTAGATGTAACGACAATATAATCACATAATATACATTCAAACATGCAAATTATTGAAGATAAAATGTCTAAACAAGTCCCAAAATATAGACTATAATACATGCTATCAAAATACCCCATACTTGTCCCTAGCTTGTCCCCAAGGAAGTTCCAAATCTTAAGCACAAGATAGAATAGATTATAAGTCATAAAGACCAATGAAAAGTATTTCAAAACATTTTGGGTGGTGTGCTCCACTCATAGATCACTCTAAGGGAATGCTTCATGGCGTTTAAAATCAAAATATGATCAAAACATTTTATAAATATAGGAAAGTTGTTCATCTTTACATAAAATCATAGAATGCACAATAAATCATAATTATCGAAATTAATCATGTATAATCCAGTTTAAACCACCAAGTCAATCAACAAGCTCGAGGTTTGAAGGGCTTTTCAAAAGAAGGTCAAGAAACATGTGAGGGTGGGATGTATATAGGGAATGTGGTGCTAGAATCCGGGAAAAGGATCTTCACTTCACTTGCTTTGAACTTCAACATCTTCCACCAATAAGAGTTGGTCTTCCTCAGAAGACTCGTAAATGGATGCACAATCACAAAGAATCCTTCCTCAAAGCGTTGGTAGCAATCGGCTGGACCGAGAACTACGCATTCCCTTAACGTTCATCAGTATCATCCATAAGACTTCATGCTTACTCCTCGTCACATCAATCATGATCCTACTGGCGGAACAACATGACCTTGAAGGTTACTTCTGGCATCTCAATTCCATTTAGGGAGCATAGCACACTAGCTTTTATCCTTCGGATTCTGCAAAACTGTCCTCAAATAACCGGTACGTTCCTCTCCGTTGTGAGAGTACACTAAAACGTCATCAGTAAGGTCTACCACCAACTGATCAAGGAAGTAGATGAAGACACTGTTCATCAACTCCTATAACGACTACTAGGACGTTCCTCAACTCAGATGACTACACTACAACTCGTAGTGTCCATAACGGGTATGGAATGCTGTCCTATGCGCACGCTGCTCTCTCATCCTTAGCTGATGATATCCTAAGCATACGGAAATCTTAAAAACACAATTGCTTCTCTTAGTTGATCCAACAAGTCGTCCATACGTAGCAATGAACGTGCTAGGGTGAACGGAGCCCGTCTCAAACCACTCTTCAAATTGCTTCTTCAATTTCTAACAACTCAAAAAGCCTTATACCTCATAGGCCTTCTCCCCACCAGTCTCGTACCATATTTCAACACAACATCAAAGTCCTCACTCCATTGAGGCAATAGATTAGACGGTTCATTAACACGTCTACAAGATCATAAACCACTAGAACACTCTTCAGCGTGGAACTATCTCTTTCATTCACGAAATAACATTAGAAATCATCACCTCCTTATTAACCTTGCTGGAAATACGGTATTGTCGGCAACTTGCCTCTTCAAGGTACATAACCTTGAAAAACCTCTACCTAGTCGATCTCAAAAGAGACTATAATAGTCCTCCTACTGCTATCTAATCTATTCGTCCACCACACACATAAAGACCTTCTCATGCACCTAAGGCATGACAAAGAAGTCTTCAAGCCATACACAAGTCCCTAAACAAAGGGAACAACCACATATCTCGCGGGTATCTAAGACCCGTAACTCGTAATCCTATAAATGAAGATCCATATTCTACTATATCCACAGTTAACTATTAACACATGCATCGAAAGACAAGAGGTGCATAACACTCACAACAAACAAAACTCCACTAGGTAAACCATTAACAAGAATGGTACATGTAACAGCTAAAGCCCGAAGCTCTACTGCATATTATTACTCAATCTCAGACCTATGCTCCTCAGGTATCACTGAGGTCATTGCCATAGCCTCCACTTCCACTCTTTTTGCATCGGAAAGAGGAAGGTCTTGATGAGAAGAAACACTACCTTGCTGACAGAAAGGGGCCAAATGGCCTAGTTCACCACAGGAGAAACAAGCTATCGGTGCCATGGGGAACTCAGAGCGCACATGATCTGGATAACCACAGTTGAGACATATGCGTCTCATCCTGCCACTAGTACGGGTGGCTCCTCTGCACTGTCTATCTCAAAGGCTCTACCTTGAGCTCTTCTAGTATCCGTGCTACTCCTATCATGACCCTTATCTTTACTCAGCCTGGAAATGGATTCCTGAGTGGGAGAATAATCTGGGACTCTCTGCTGCCCCCGCGTCTGCTGCTGAGGTGTCTTCTAACCACCTCCCATCACACTAGTAGAAATAAAACCTTGTCGTGATGCCACTCTAATTTGCTTACAGAAAATAGCTCTATGACCCTGTCTACCATAGGTAAAGTAAGTCACTAGCGATCTTGGACATTATGGTCGTACATGTCTAGGCTTCCCACAATTGTAACAAGTCCTCGTTTCACCAGAAGTCCGTGTGAAACGAGAAGTCCTCAAACGTCCACAAGTCGGGCTCAGTTTGCAACCCGGATATCCAACCTCGTCTTTAACTGATTCAACCCGTTATTTCTTCTCTAATCCAGAAGCTCTAGTCAATCTAATAGATGTTGGTAAATCCGGTGTAGATCTACCAGCTATCACCATCTCATATACTTGCTGCATATACTCTTGAAACTCGAATCTACTCATGGAGACACGATCAGCCTCTTCAAACTCGTTCTCTACCATATGCAACACAACAACGGAAAATGGTCCTTGACTTGGCGCTACTGGAAGATGAGGGGGGTGTACCCCTATCTCGTCCCACTACAGATTTTGCTCTAGTCTGAGCCATCTGTAGAATATACACACCTAAACTTATAGGGCTATATATATATAATACTCATTATTACATGCATACATATCAGCACATAAAGGATATCTATATATATATATATATATATATATATATATATATATATATATATATATATATATATATATATATATATATATATATATATATATATATATATATATATATATATATCTACACCGTCGAGATCCTCAAATGGGTGACGACTTTTGTACATACTATCCCAAAACATCTATACTCGCTTTAAAACCAAAATCCTTTAAAAAGTCAGACCCCATGTGGTTTCTGTTTATTTATCCACTCTACCTTTATTGCAGATAGCAAGTGCCATTGTTGTCAAGCTAAGGCTCTGATACCAACTCTGTAACACCCCAAATCCACGGGACTTGGAGTGTCACATTGGGCTAGGATCTCACAATGGATCCTGACCCTTGCCTGACAACAAGTTCACTGGATCTTACAACAAAGCAAAGGTAGATTAAAACCAAATAAATAAAAGCTTTATATGATACATCAAAAGATTTTACAAACTCAGAGCCGAGTACAAAACATCAAACCACAACATTTGATACAAAAGATCCCATATCCCGCGCATCCTAATGTACAGAAGTCCTCGGCTGGCCACACCATCTGTCTCACCCTGCAGTCTTCCTAACCTGCAGATCATCTACAACACGGTATGAAACCGTTAGCTACAGCAATGAAAAACATGAAGGTAATAACACAACAACACATCAACATCTCATACATGCAATGCCACAAACATTCATTTATTATCTTTAATTACGTTATTCCATTACTAATTCAACTTCTTTTGTAACACGAGGAACCTAAAGAACCTCGTCCCTTTCCCCGTTAACACAGGGGTTTGCATTGGGGGTGATTGTCACTCGTCCCCCCTGTGTTACTGGCTTCCAAGCACCTCCTCCTAACCAGTAGGCGGAGACCGGTCATTACCGCCCGTTATAATACACTTGGGCCAAATAAATATAATAAATGGTCATCCTAGTCCGGTTTACGTTATAAATGCACAATCATATTAACACACACAACCATCACAATCATACAATCCACAACTGCACGCTAAGTAAGTCCTATGGACTTACCTGATATACTCGTAACCTGTACCACGTCACAACTTCCCCTTGGGGAAGTAATCAACGCCTGCAATAGCAATGCACACACAATCACATAATGCAAAGGTGAGGAGACTCGTCTCACTAACCACAACCAACCTATATCTCAAATCTAAACCTCAAATCCTCAACACAACATCTCATCATACTCGTTCACATACTAAACCTTAAAGCCATAACCGATATCCATAACATCATCAAGATCCTCGACTCATTCTGACACCTAGAATGCATCTAATCAGTGTTCCTCAATCTCAAATTTAATCCTAATTTAATTAATTAACCTTTAATTAATTAATTAAATTTCACCAGAATAACGTTTTTCCCCTGGGCCATTTCTAAACCCACCTGTCATCAGATTTCATCAAACAGACAACCCATAAACACCAGAATAATATAATGATCATAATGGAATTTCTAATTATCTTTTTTGAAAAGTCTAAGGTCAATTTAGGTCAAATCGTAGTACGAAAATCGAATAAATTCATAACTTATTCGTTACTAACACGATTGACGATCTGAAAGAAGATTCGGAATCACAACGACGCAGGCTGCGCGTGTACAACATCAAATTCACGGGAATTTGAGCGACGGAACTGTCCTGGTGACATATATGCTCGACCAGGTCCTTATCTGCTCGGAAATGCAGAAACTTGGTACCGATATGAAGAGAATGAAGAGAGGAATCTAGAAACTCAAACGGAATTGAAATCGGATTAGAAACGGAGAGTAGATCTGAGTTTGAAGTTTGAGAGAAATCAAAGCTTTTACGAGGAAACGTGAAAGGAAATGAATTTATAAATGATTTTCCGCCATTTATAGTGAAGTCGATATATATCCTTTAGCGAAGTCGATAATTATCCTTTAACCGATCCAATGGCCGGTTGAACCCCCTTGTCCAAACTTCTTGAAATTGGAACAATAAATCTTGAATATTGTAGGGATAATTATTACACAATTGCCTCGGAAAACGTGTATTCCTAAGCCGTCTTTCTTAGCCGTTAAGAAACGAAATAGCAACTCTTTTGGCCGTTTTGCCTTTCCAAGTTATTTCATATCTAGGACATGTCCGATGTCCTGATCATTTCTCTCAACTGCATATTTATTAATTGGAGCTCCCAAATGCTCAAAATAATACCGGAGGGTAAAAATAATTACCCAGGGGAAAAAGTGAAAATTTCACCATAATCCCAAAATTACGCTAGGAACATAACGGTGGGACTTAAAGTGTTTTGAGACGTAAAATAAATTCCCGAGTATATTTATATTGCGGATATGTTCCTTCATACACATACTTTTAATTTTCGGACTTCCGAAAATTAAAAAAAAAAAACTTCGTAACGATATTTTGATTGAGTTTATTCTATTTCAGATTCCCTATTTTATTTATTTTTTCACATTTCCATTTCTTCTCTCCTTTTCTTTCTTTTTCTTTACTCGCTGGCCCTCTCCTCAAGATGATGAACAACCTACCGCCTAGCCCTGCAGGCCGGCCTTTGGCCACCCGACTCCTCGTTTCACCTCTCAATGCAATGACAACCTCCCCTTCTACATCATCAGCCAACCCTTTCCCCCTATTCTTCATGCCAGTCCAACCATTCTCTATTCTTTCAGCACCCTTGCTTCTTCTCTTTCTTTTTGTTTCTCTGTTGCCTGAGTTGAAGCCGATTAGGAGGCTGCACCACCATCGGGGGAGAGTTCGTACCACCAGGGCTCACCGGAACGCTGGGGAGGCGCCTCTGCACCGCCGCATCGAGCCAATCGGAAACCAGAAGGCAGAAGAACGCTGCCCATCTTTTTTTCCTGTTCTCTTCCGACGCGAGGAGGTGAGATGCTGCCGTCGATTGCCACCGGAGGACTGCCTGCGCCACCACCAGGAGGGAAGCCCCTCCTCTTCCTCTGCCTGCTGAGCCGCCAAGATCTCGTGCCCTCTTCCTGCGCCGCCTCCCTTGCGAGCCTTCAACCAGCGCGTCCAACAAGAGGTTGAAGAAGGGTCATTTTACAGTTTTATAATTTTGGCCCCTTTATTGTAGTATAATTACAAATGTGACCCAACTGCTTTGTAATTGCAATTTCTACCCAGATTTTTGAAATGAAACAATTATGCCTTGCTGATATATATATTTGCAAGTTTGGCCCTATGTTTTGGAAATGTGCAGATTTTGTGAATTACAGATTTGGCCCAAAGTTATTTTTTGGAATTAGCCTAAGTTTCTTGAGTTCCATATTTATGGCCCGGAGATTTAATTGCGGATTTTAACCTATATTTATATAATTTTATAAATCCCCGGAAATGTTTTTACTATTTTTAACCTTGGTTTTGAAAGCGAGTTTTCCTTAGATTTATATACATTAAATCCTCCATTCAAATTTAGCATATATGCTAAATTTCCTTAGCTTCGGTTTTAGGTTCTGAAGCGGCAGTTATAGACCAACGAATCCAATCTTGACGTCCGTAGATCATCTTCAACCTTGGATCGTGTGAGTTCCTTCTTCCTCAATATAGTTATGTTTAGTGGTAGAATCATGCTAGGTTGGACCTAGCATAACTTAGGGCAAATGCCAAGTATTGGATTGGAACCTCTAGGTTAGTGTTTGAGGTTATTGTTGTTCTATGACATGTGGTGTGTTGATCTTGAGTTGTTATACAATTGTGAGCCTTGTGGTTGATCTTGTGAGACTTGATGTGGTATCCATATGTTGGTTGAGGTTGCAGAGTTTAGGATGAGAGTATCCTAGCACTTGGGGATATAGTTGAGATCTCGTGAGTTGTGAGGACTAGGAGTGTTATCCTAGTTTATGAAAGAGCATGATCTTGTAAGAGCATATATGACTAGAAGTCTATGGACTATTAGCTTGAATGGGTGGTTGTTATTTATCGTGCCTTGTCTTGAACAGGCCTTGGTTGTATTCCTACGGGAAGTGAGATCGGTTTTTGGCAAGATTTGGGACGAGGTAAGTCCTTGGACTTACCTAGTCGCTTTTATGCCTTATTTGGATATATTATGGGGGTGTGTGTTTATCGCTTTTGATCATGAAAACAGATTAGGATCTACTTAACCTTATTTATTATCGGCCCATCGTTACTATTATTTATCGTGCGGTGACATCACTGCCCAGCTCCCGAGGGAAACTGGGGGGATCTCTGCGACCAGGCCATACATGGTATACGAGCTGGCTTCTTCATCACTCCCTCAGGGTATATGGGTTGAGCGCCGCCACACTCCTGTTGGTTACACGGGGACAGAGGCGAGAGTTATAAGACTCTCATGTCACACTTTGAACGAATTGAATTAGAAACGGAATAACCTAAAAAGAGAATAAGAACCGGATGTGTCTGTATATGAGTATGTTGTGTGCTATGTGTTTTATGCTTGTGTTTGTGCCATATTATCTATATAATGCCTAGAATGTGAGCTAATGGTTTTATACCGATTGTTGTAGTTGTTGTGCAGGTTAGGATGTGGCCGAGTGATCCGGAGGAGTGGGCAGCCGGGGTTCCGTACATCTTAGGTTGAGTTGGGTTTTTGAATCCTTCTGTTGTTGTTATTGTATATTATGTTGATGTTGTTGTAAGGACGGCTGAAGTCTTCCTTTTCTTTTATTTCCGGGTTTCATAACATTGCATAAAAATGTATTTCGGTTTGTTGTCAAGCTAAGAGTCGGCACCCATTGTGAGGTCCTAACCCGTAGCATCCCGAGTCCCGCGGATTCGGGGTGTTACAAAAGTGGTAACAGAGCCCTAGGTTGACAACAATGGCACTCGCAATCTTCTAAAGGCTGAATAAAAATAAACAGAACCCTCAAGGCCTCTAAGTTTTAAACAAATGAATTTTGTTTACAAATCATGTGCATGAGTCAGTTGGGGTAGAATGTATGGGACCACCACCTCCTCCGAGGACCTCGGCGACGTAGTTATTGATTATTATATTATGTATATATGTGTGTGTGTGTATATATGTAGATATGTATATGTGGACTTAGGATGTTTTGGACTATACTTGTATGTTGAATTGTAAACTGTTTATGGACTGATTACGTTTATAGTAGTAGCATGACGTTATATCTTTATATATATATAAACATATGGTATATTAATATCATATTAGTGATAGTGAACTTTATAGCTAAGATGATAGAAAACTATCATCCCCCTTGGACAACGTCTTTTGGCTTAGGATAGTATACATACGAAGATGAGTATGCTCAAGTTATCAAGTTGAGCATCATGTTTTTACAAGCACCCCGGTGATTTCCCGGACTCCTTTAAGAGGACGTCGAAGAAGAAGACTAGAGATGACGTAACCAAAGGACAAACAAGTAAAAGAAAACTCAAGACAACTTAAGAGGAACCAAGATGGAAGTAATACAAGAGAAGGGAGCAACATTAAAGTGTAAAAGCGGTTCCAAAGAAGCCAGGATTGAACGACAACGAGACCAATAGAGATAATGAACTTAAGTTCTTCGAGAAGACGCGTGGACAACTAAAGATACGAATCAAGTAAAGAGGACTACATTCTCGGTCTAGATTAAAAGTGGCGTTCTAAGTTAGACGAGTTTTCAATAGGTGCTCCTAAATATGGGATTCAAGATGAAAAGAGTGGTCCAATAATTTAGAAAGATTGACGATAACCAGAAGTTAAGCTTACGAAGGTACTGGAGGGTGTATTGGCGATCTTTGCGAGATTCTAAGCGGGTGACGTATTCAGAAGTTTGAGAATTACGAGGAGGATCACATGGTGAAAATTCACATAGTGGAATTACCGTGGGAGTCAATCGATTTCCGTCATTGTGATGGGACTGAGCAACGCTAAGAAGGAGGAAGTGTGTGAGGATGAGGATCTCCCGAAGATGAAAGATGACACAAGGAGTTTGAATCGAAGAACTTAAGTTATCAACCAAGATGGATGTGAGTTGTGGCTAATTAATGTCAGAATATTTGAGGAGTGTATTCTCAAAACATAATGAAGAGCGGTTAAGCATATAAAGGTGGGAAATATGACACGAAAGAGTTGGGTAGGTATGGTTATCTTACAGAAGGGGAAGGAAGAGAGAAGCGTAGGAAGAGCTAACGGAGTTGAAGCAGAGTTAAATGAGCTATTGAAGTTATGACAAATTATCCCGAGAGGGTATCCTTTCAGGAGTATGGTAGCATGAAAGTATGGTAGGATGGTAAGTCGGTAACTTCGGAGAAGGTCAAATACAAGTTAATCAGGTGACAACTGAGAAGACACAAGTGCGGGCTGTCTATTGAGGTGTGTAGATGGGAAGAGTAAACAAGACTATGGGAACATATAGGATTGGGAACAAGAGCTTGGAGTATTCGTGGTGGATCAATGTCATTACTAAGGAGGTACATCAACGGAGAGCAATTGTTTTAAATCAAATAATGTTGAAGGAGTTCAAGCAAGTAGTTATAACAAGACCTCCGAGGAGGAGATTGTAGTGATCTTACGCGACCTTCTTAGGTCATGGGATTGACATATGGAGGAACGTCATGGGTTACAACTTTTAAGGTTTGATCATGGTATGGGGAGCTAATCGATCAACCGTAAGATGAGGCTTCCATTGTACTTGTACATAGAATAATGAGAAATACATAAGGTGACCAACAATAGTAAGGGAAGACTAAAGTTTTGAGGTTTGAAGTCGATGTGAAATGTACAAGAAGAACATGAAAGATTGAGGATAGAACCTCTACGGTCATTTGGACGTTACATAAGAAAATGGAGTAAGTTCTACACCTACCCGAATGAATGATGCAAGCTTTGGTAGAATACGAAGAAGGTAATACTAATATATTATAAGTCGTTATTAAGTCCTGCATGTAGGACCTTCATGACTTCACATAAGTGTGAAACCTTGAAAAGATTATTAGAGCAAGTCTCCCGAGTTCTGGAGATAAAGGATCTTTGAAAGAGGACGGTGAATATTGCATCTAACGAAGTATTAAACCACGTCTTCGATGGACGTCACTTCAACAGATCGGGGTGGACCACTTGACAAATTTAAGACAAGATTGTGTCGATATCTTACGATATGTGATTGGAGAAGAAAATCTGGAACCCGAGATAGAACGGATTCCAATGCATCGGGAGGTGAATTTACCATTAAGAAGATTTGAAGTTATTATAGAGGACACCAGTCTGCGAAGAGAGAGACGGCTATCTCCGTTGTACATTGTTTACTGTAAGTTGAGCAAGATGACAATGAAGGACCAATATCCCTTACAACGAATGGGAGATCTACTCGATCAGCTGCAAGGGTCGTAGTCTCTTCTAAGATTAAGTTAAGATTTGATTGTCACCGTTTGTGAATTCGAGACTCAAATATTGCAAATATGGCATTTTGGACCAACTAGAGTCATTACGAGAGAGAACTCGTATGACAAGTTGTATCGGGATGGCAACCCCGAGAGATATATAAGGAGCTACAAGTTATCTTAGATGTGCTGAGCTGTACCAAATATGTGAAGAGAGAAGTTATGTAACTTCTTTTATGGTAACCTACTACCGGATGACGATAAAGTAATGAGTGAGAAGAAAATTGAGAATAGTGATGTTGCGAGTTAAGAGGGGATTAATTGGTGCAACTGTTTTGATTTGCCTTGAGGTATTATGGGATTGAAGTGGACAAGTGATTCTTCAAGAGAAGGTCCTGACCGAGTATTGAGGAACGATGTAAAGGTATTAACATACGTGTCTCTTGAGTAGAAGCAGTGTGAAGTAAAGTACTACCTTCATTACTTGGAACTCGCAGCAAGAGATGAGGAAACCCAACATCAAAGTTTGGTTTGACAAGAACCAAAGCTAACGGTGTAAATGGGGAGCTCGATCTTCTTTGTTAGAGACAAGCAAAGAAGAAGCATAATGAAAATGCTACACTGAGAAAGACCCTAGAAGAAAGTTGAGTTCCGATATATTGGACCTTTGTGAGATGTTAGTGCTAGTTGGGGAAGTGGTTTACCGGTTGGCGTGACCGTCGAGAGTAGAGGGTGTTCACCCGGTGTTTCATGTGCTTCCAATCATTACAACTAGGTAGTAGACAAGGAACCGATGAGGCTAGGCTGAAGACGTAGGATACTATCTATAGTCGAGTTTTACATGGATTTAGCGACATCTGTAGGACAGTCGGGCTAGTCCTGAGATCTTTCCTTGGCCGTGCTTATGTGATTTGTGACATGATATGATGTGCGTTTCTTATGTGTATATCTTGCGAGTCTTAATGTACAGAAGTCCTCGGCTGGCCACACCATCTGTCTCACCCTGCAGTCTTCCTAACCGGCAGATCATCTACAACACGGTATGAAACCGTTAGTTACAGCAATGAAAAGCATGAAGGTAATAGCACAACAACACATCAACATCTCATACATGCAATGCCACAAACATTCATTTATTATCTTTAATTACGTTATTCCGTTACTAATTCAACTTCTTTTGTAACACGAGGAACCTAAAGAACCTCGTCCCTTTCCCCGTTAACACAGGGGTTTGCATTGGGGGTGATTGTCACTCGTCCCCCCTGTGTTACTGGCTTCCAAGCACCTCCTCCTAACCAGCAGGCGGAGACCGGTGATTACCGCCCGTTATAATACACTTGGGCCAAATAAATGTAATAAATGGTCATCCTAGTCCGGTTTACGTTATAACTGCACAATCATATGAACACACACAACTATCATAATCATACAATCCACAACTGCACGCTAAGTAAGTCCTATGGACTTACCTGATATACTCGTAACCTGTACCACGTGACAACTTCCCCTTGGGGAAGTAATCAACGCCTCCAATAGCAATGCACACACAATCACATACTGCAAAGGTGAGGAGACTCGTCTCACTAACCACAACCAACCTATATCTCAAATCTAAACCTCAAATCCTTAACACAACATCTCATCATACTCGTTCACATACTAAACCTTAAAGCCATAACCGATATCCATAACATCATCATGATCCTCGACTCATTCTGACACCTAGCATGCATCTAATCAGTGTTCCTCAATCTCAAATTTAATCCTAATTTAATTAATTAACCTTTAATTAAATAATTAAATTTCACTAGAATAACGTTTTTCCCCTAGGCCATTTCTAAACCCACCTGTCATCAGATTTCATCAAACAAACAACCCATAAACACCAGAATAATATAATGATCATAATGGAATTTCTAATTATCTTTTTTGAAAAGTCTAAGGTCAATTTAGGTCAAATCGTAGTACGAAAATCGAATAAATTCATAACTTATTCGTTACTAACACGATTGACGATCTGAAAGAAGATTCGGAATCACAACGACGCAGGTTGCGCGTGTATAACATCAAATTCACCGGAATTTGAGCGACGGAACTGTCCTGGTGACATATATGCTCGACCAGGTCCTTATCTGCTCGGAAATGCAGAAACTTGGTACCGATATGAAGAGAATGAAGAGAGGAATCTAGAAACTCAAACGGAATTGAAATCGGATTAGAAACGGAGAGTAGATCTGAGTTTGAAGTTTGAGAGAAATCAGAGCTTTTACGAGGAAACGTGAAAGGAAATGAATTTATAAACGATTTTCCTCCATTTATAGTGAAGTCGATATATATCCTTTAGCGAATTCGATAATTATCCTTTAACCGATCCAATGGCCGGTTGAACCCCCTTGTCCAAACTTCTTGAAATTGGAACAATAAATCTTGAATATTGTAGGGATAATTATTACACAATTGCCTCGGAAAACGTGTATTCCTAAGCCGTCTTTCTTAGCCGTTAAGAAACGAAATAGCAACTCTTTTGGCCTTTTTGCCTTTCCAAGTTATTTCATATCTAGGACATGTCCGATGTCCTGATCATTTCTCTCAACTGCATATTTATTAATTGGAGCTCCCAAATGCTCAAAATAATACCGGAGGGTAAAAATAATTACCCGGGGGAAAAAGTGAAAATTTCACCATAATCCCAAAATTACGCTAGGAACATAACGGTGGGACTTATACTCAACACTTACGCAATCTTCGCGAGTTATATGTCAATTACTATCACTGATTAAGTTAATCAAGATTAATTAGAATTCAAAAATCCTAGATATTACAATGAATTTTTTTTATAAATTATTTTTATATCTCTTTTTAAAGTGTTTTGAGACGTAAAATAAATTCCCGAGTATATTTATATTGCGGATATGTTCCTTCATACACATACTTTTAATTTTCGGACTTCCGAAAATTAAAAAAAAAAACTTCGTAACGATATTTTGATCGAGTTTATTCTATTTCAGAAACCCTATTTTATTTATTTTTTCACATTTCCATTTCTTCTCTCCTTTTCTTTCTTTTTCTTTACTCGCTGGCCCTCTCCTCAAGATGATGAACAACCTACCGCCTAGCCCTGCAGGCCGGCCTTTGGCCACCCGACTCCTCGTTTCACCTCTCAATGCAATGACAACCTCCCCTTCTACATCATCAGCCAACCCTTTCCCCCTCTTCTTCATGCCAGTCCAACCATTCTCTATTCTTTCAGCACCCTTCCTTCTTCTCTTTCTTTTTGTTTCTCTGTTGCCTGAGTTGAAGCCGATTAAGAGGCTGCACCACCATCGGGGGAGACTTCGTACCACCAGGGCTCACCGGAACGTTGGGGAGGCGCCTCTGCACCGCCGCATCGAGCCAATCGGAAACCAGAAGGCAGAAGAACGCTGCCCATCTTTTTTTCCTGTTCTCTTCCGACGCGAGGAGGGGAGATGCTGCCGTCGATTGCCACCGGAGGACTGCCTGCGCCACCACCAGGAGGGAAGCCCCTCCTCTTCCTCTGCCTGCTGAGCCGCCAAAATCTCGTGCCCTCTTCCTGCGCCGCCTCCCTTGCGAGCCTTCAACCAGCGCGTCCAACAAGAGGTTGAAGAAGGGTCATTTTACAGTTTTATAATTTTGGCCCCTTTATTGTAGTATAATTACAAATGTGACCCAACTGCTTTGTAATTGCAGTTTCTACCCAGATTTTTGAAATGAAACAATTATGCCTTGCTGATATATATATTTGCAAGTTTGGCCCTATGTTTTGGAAATGTGCAGATTTTGTGAATTACAGATTTGGCCCAAAGTTATTTTTTGGAATTAGCCTAAGTTTCTTGAGTTTCATATTTATGGCCCGGAGATTTAATTGCGGATTTTAACCTATATTTATATAATTTTATAAATCCCCATAAATGTTTTTACTATTTTTAACCTTGGTTTTGAAAGCGAGTTTTCCTTAGATTTATATACATTAAATCCTCCGTTCAAATTTAGCATATATGCTAAATTTCCTTAGCTTCGGTTTTAGGTTCTGAAGCGGCAGTTATAGACCAACGAATCCAATCTTGATGTCCGTAGATCATCTTCAACCTTGGATCGTGTGAGTTCCTTCTTCCTCGATCTAGTTATGTTTAGTGGTAGAATCATGCTAGGTTGGACCTAGCATAACTTAGGGCAAATGCCAAGTATTGGATTGGAACCTCTAGGTTAGTGTTTGAGGTTATTGTTGTTCTATGACATGTGGTGTGTTGATCTTGAGTTGTTATACAATTGTGAGCCTTGTGGTTGATCTTGTGAGACTTGATGTGGTATTCATATGTTGGTTGAGGTTGCAGAGTTTAGGATGAGAGTATCCTAGCACTTGGGGATATAGTTGAGATCTCGTGAGTTGTGAGGACTAGGAGTGTTATCCTAGTTTATGAAAGAGCATGATCTTGTAAGAGCATATATGACTAGAAGTCTATGGACTATTAGCTTGAATGGGTGGTTGTTATTTATCGAGCCTTGTCTTGAACAGGCCTTGGTTGTATTCCTACGGGAAGTGAGATCGGTTTTTGGCAAGATTTGGGACGAGGTAAGTCCTTGGACTTACCTAGCCGCTTTTATGCCTTATTTGGATATATTATGGTGGTGTGTGTTTATCGCTTTTGATCATGAAAACAGATTAGGATCTACTTATCCTTATTTATTATCGGCCCATCGTTACTATTATTTATCGTGCGGTGACATCACTGCCCAGCTCCCGATGGAAACTGGGGGGATCGCTGCGACCAGGCCATACATGGTATACGGGCGGGCTTCTTCATCACTCCCTCAGGGTATATGGGTTGAGCGCCGCCACACTCCTGTTGGTTACACGGGGACAAAGGCGAGAGTTATAAGACTCTCATGTCACACTTTGAACGAATTGAATTAGAAACGGAATAACCTAAAAAGAGAATAAGAACTGGATGTGTCTGTATATGAGTATGTTGTGTGCTATGTGTTTTATGCGTGTGTTTGTGCTATATTATCTATATAATGCCTAGAATGTGAGCTAACGGTTTTATACCGATTGTTGTAGTTGTTGTGCAGGTTAGGATATGGCCGAGTGATCCGGAGGAGTGGGCAGCCGGGGTTCCGTACATCTTAGGTTGAGTTGGGTTTTTGAATCCTTCTGTTGTTGTTATTGTATATTATGTTGATGTTGTTGTAAGGACGGCTGAAGTCTTCCCTTTCTTTTATTTCCGGGTTTCATAACATTGCATAAAAATGTATTTCGGTTTGTTGTCAAGCTAAGAGTCGGCACCCATTGTGAGGTCCTAACCCGTAGCGTCCCGAGTCCCGCGGATTTGGGGTGTTACAAAAGTGGTAACAGAGCCCTAGGTTGACAACAATGGCACTCGCAATCTTCTAAAGGCTGAATAAAAATAAACAGAACCCTCAAGGCCTCTGAGTTTTAAACAAATGAATTTTGTTTACAAATCATGTGCATGAGTCAGTTGGGGTAGAATGTATGGGACCACCACCTCCTCCGAGGACCTCGGCGACGTAGTTATTGATTATTATATTATGTATATATGTGTGTGTGTGTGTATATATGTAGATATGTATATGTGGACTTAGGATGTTTTGGACTATACTTGTATGTTGAATTGTAAACTGTTTATGGACTGATTACGTTTATAGTAGTAGCATGACGTTATATCTTTATATATATATAAACATATGGTATACTAATATCATATTAGTGATAGTGAACTTTATAGCTAAGATGATAGAAAGCTATCATCCCCCTTGGACAACGTCTTTTGGCTTAGGATAGTATACATACGAAGATGAGTATGCTCAAGTTATCAAGTTGAGCATCATGTTTTTACAAGCACCCCGGTGATTTCCCGGACTCCTTTAAGAGGACGTCGAAGAAGAAGACTAGAGATGACGTAACCAAAGGACAAACAAGTAAAAGAAAACTCAAGACAACTTAAGAGGAACCAAGATGGAAGCAATACAAGAGAAGGGAGCAACATTAAAGTGTAAAAGCGGTTCCAAAGAAGCCAGGATTGAACGACAACGAGACCAATAGAGATAATGAACTTAAGTTCTTCGAGAAGACGCGTGGACAACTAAAGATACGAATCAAGTAAAGAGGACTACATTCTCGGTCTAGATTAAAAGTGGCGTTCTAAGTTAGACGAGTATTCAATAGGTGCTCCTAAATATGGGATTCAAGATGAAAAGAGTGGTCCAATAATTTAGAAAGATTGACGATAACCAGAAGTTAAGCTTACGAAGGTACTGGAGGGTGTATTGGCGATCTTTGCGAGATTCTAAGCGGGGTGACTTATTCAGAAGTTTGAGAATTACGAGGAGGATCACATGGTGAAAATTCACATAGTGGAATTACCGTGGGAGTCAATCGATTTCCGTCATTGTGATGGGACTGAGCAACGCTAAGAAGGAGGAAGTGTGTGAGGATGAGGATCTCCCGAAGATGAAAGATGACACAAAAGTTTGAATCGAAGAACTTAAGTTATCAACCAAGATGGATGTGAGTTGTGGCTAATTAATGTCAGAGTATTTGAGGAGTGTATTCTCAAACCATAATGAAGAGCGGTTAAGCATATAAAGGTGGGACATATGACACGAAAGAGTTGGGTAGGTATGGTTATCTTACAGAAGGGGAAGGAAAAGAGAAGCGTAGGAAGAGCTAACGGAGTTGAAGCAGAGTTAAATGAGCTATTGAAGTTATGACAAATTATCCCGAGAGGGTATCCTTTCAGGAGTATGGTAGCATGAAAGTATGGTAGGATGGTAAGTCGGTAACTTCGGAGAAGGTCAAATACAAGTTAATCAGGTGACAACTGAGAAGACACAAGTACGGGCTGTCTATTGAGGTGTGTAGATGGGAAGAGTAAACAAGACTATGGGAACATATAGGATTGGGAACAAGAGCTTGGAGTATTCGTGGTGGATCAATGTCATTACTAAGGAGGTACATCAACGGAGAGCAATTGTTTTAAATCAAATAATGTTGAACGAGTTCAAGCAAGTAGTTATAACAAGACCTCCGAGGAGGAGATTGTAGTGATCTTACGCGACCTTCTTAGGTCATGGGATTGACATATGGAGGAACGTCATGGGTTACAACTTTTAAGGTTTGATCATGGTATGGGGAGCTAATCGATCAACCGTAAGATGAGGCTTCCATTGTACTTGTACATAGAATAATGAGACATACATAAGGTGACCAACAATAGTAAGGGAAGACTAAAGTTTTGAGGTTTGAAGTCGATGTGAAATGTACAAGAAGAACATGAAAGATTGAGGATAGAACCTCTATGGTCATTTGGACGTTACATAAGAAAATGGAGTAAGTTCTACACCTACCCGAATGAATGATGTAAGTTTTGGTAGAATACGAAGAAGGTAATACTAATATATTATAAGTCGTTATTAAGTCCTGCATGTAGGACCTTCATGACTTCACATAAGTGTGAAACCTTGAAAAGATTATTAGAGCAAGTCTCCCGAGTTCTGGAGATAAAGGATCTTTGAAAGAGGACGGTGAATATTGCATCTAAAGAAGTATTAAACCACGTCTTCGATGGACGTCACTTCAACAGATCGGGGTGGACCACTTGACAAATTTAAGACAAGATTGTGTCGATATCTTACGATATGTGATTGGAGAAGAAAATCTGGAACCCGAGATAGAACGGATTCCAATGCATCGGGAGGTGAATTTACCATTAAGAAGATTTGAAGTTATTATAGAGGACACCAGTCTACGAAGAGAGAGACGGCTATCTCCGTTGTACATTGATTACTGTAAGTTGAGCAAGATGACAATGAAGGACCAATATCCCTTACAACGAATGGGAGATCTACTCGATCAGCTGCAAGGGTCGTAGTCTCTTCTAAGATTAAGTTAAGATTTGATTGTCACCGTTTATGAATTCGAGACTCAAATATTGCAAATACGGCATTTTGGACCAACTAGAGTCATTACGAGAGAGAAGTCGTATGACAAGTTGTATCGGGATGGCAACCCCGAGAGATATATAAGGAGCTACAAGTTATCTTAGATGTGCTGAGCTGTACCAAATATGTGAAGAGAGAAGTTATGTAACTTTTTTTATGGTAACCTACTACCGGATGACGATAAAGTTATGAGTGAGAAGAAAATTGAGAATAGTGATGTTGCGAGTTAAGAGGGGATTAATTGGTGCAACTGTTTTGATTTGCCTTGAGGTATTATGGGATTGAAGTGGACAAGTGATTCTTCAAGAGAAGGTCCTGACCGAGTATTGAGGAACGATGTAAAGGTATTAACATACGTGTCTCTTGAGTAGAAGCAGTGTGAAGTAAAGTACTACCTTCATTACTTGGAACTCGCAACAAGAGATGAGGAAACCCAACATCAAAGTTTGGTTTGACAAGAACCAAAGCTAACGGTGTAAATGGGGAGCTCGATCTTCTTTGTTAGAGACAAGCAAAGAAGAAGCATAATGAAAATGCTACACTGAGAAAGACCCTAGAAGAAAGTTGAGTTCCGATATATTGGACCTTTGTGAGATGTTAGTGCTAGTTGGGGAAGTGGTTTACCGGTTGGCGTGACCGTCGAGAGTAGAGGGTGTTCACCCGGTGTTTCATGTGCTTCCAATCATTACAACTAGGTAGTAGACAAGGAACCGATGAGGCTAGCTGGAAGACGTAGGATACTATCTTTAGTCGAGTTTTACATGGATTTAGCGACATCTGTAGGACAGTCGGGCTAGTCCTGAGATCTTTCCTTGGCCGTGCTTATGTGATTTGTGACATGATATGATGTGCGTTTCTTATGTGTATATCTTGCGAGTCTTAATGTACAGAAGTCCTCGGCTGGCCACACCATCTGTCTCACCCTGCAGTCTTCCTAACCGGCAGATCATCTACAACACGGTATGAAACCGTTAGCTACAGCAATGAAAAGCATGAAGGTAATAGCACAACAACACATCAACATCTCATACATGCAATGCCACAAACATTCATTTATTATCTTTAATTACGTTATTCCATTACTAATTCAACTTCTTTTGTAACACGAGGAACCTAAAGAACCTCGTCCCTTTCCCCGTTAACACGGGGGTTTGCATTGGGGGTGATTGTCACTCGTCCCCCCTGTGTTACTGGCTTCCAAGCACCTCCTCCTAACCAGCAGGCGGAGACCGGTGATTACCGCCCGTTATAATACACTTGGGCCAAATAAATGTAATAAATGGTCATCCTAGTCCGGTTTACGTTATAACTGCACAATCATATGAACACACACAACCATCACAATCATACAATCCAGAACTGCACGCTAAGTAAGTCCTATGGACTTACCTGATATACTCGTAACCTGTACCACGTCACAACTTCCCCTTGGGGAAGTAATCAACGCCTGCAATAGCAATGCACACACAATCACATACTGCAAAGGTGAGGAGACTCGTCTCACTAACCACAACCAACCTATATCTCAAATCTAAACATCAAATCCTTAACACAACATCTCATCATACTCGTTCACATACTAAACCTTAAAGCCATAACCGATATCCATAACATCATCATGATCCTCGACTCATTCTGACACCTAACTTGCATCTAATCAGTGTTCCTCAATCTCAAATTTAATCCTAATTTAATTAATTAACCTTTAATTAAATAATTAAATTTCACTAGAATAACGTTTTTCCCCTGGGCCATTTCTAAACCCACCTGTCATCAGATTTCATCAAACAAACAACCCATAAACACCAGAATAATATAATGATCATAATGGAATTTCTAATTATCTTTTTTGAAAAGTCTAAGGTCAATTTAGGTCAAATCGTAGTACGAAAATCGAATAAATTCATAACTTATTCATTACTAACACGATTGACGATCTGAAAGAAGATTCGGAATCACAACGACGCAGGTTGCGCGTGTATAACATCAAATTCACCGGAATTTGAGCGACGGAACTGTCCTAGTGACATATATGCTCGACCAGGTCCTTATCTGCTCGGAAATGCAGAAACTTGGTACCGATATGAAGAGAATGAAGAGAGGAATCTAGAAACTCAAACGGAATTGAAATCGGATTAGAAACGGAGAGTAGATCTGAGTTTGAAGTTTGAGAGAAATCAGAGCTTTTACGAGGAAACGTGAAAGGAAATGAATTTATAAACGATTTTCCGCCATTTATAGTGAAGTCGATATATATCCTTTAGCGAAGTCGATAATTATCCTTTAACCGATCCAATGGCCGGTTGAACCCCCTTGTCCAAACTTCTTGAAATTGGAACAATAAATCTTGAATATTGTAGGGATAATTATTACACAATTGCCTCGGAAAACGTGTATTCCTAAGCCGTCTTTCTTAGCCGTTAAGAAACGAAATAGCAACTCTTTTGGCCGTTTTGCCTTTCCAAGTTATTTCATATCTAGGACATATCCGATGTCCTGATCATTTCTCTCAACTGCATATTTATTAATTGGAGCTCCCAAATGCTCAAAATAATACCGGAGGGTAAAAATAATTACCCGGGGGAAAAAGTGAAAATTTCACCATAATCCCAAAATTACGCTAGGAACATAACGGTGGGACTTATACTCAACACTTACGCAATCTTCGCGAGTTATATGTCAATTACTATCACTGATTAAGTTAATCAAGATTAATTAGAATTCAAAAATCCTAGATATTACAATGAATTTTTTTTATAAATTATTTTTATATCTCTTTTTAAAGTGTTTTGAGACGTAAAATAAATTCCCGAGTATATTTATATTGCGGATATGTTCCTTCATACACATACTTTTAATTTTCGGACTTCCGAAAATTAAAAAAAAAAACTTCGTAACGATATTTTGATCGAGTTTATTCTATTTCAGAAACCCTATTTTATTTATTTTTTCACATTTCCATTTCTTCTCTCCTTTTCTTTCTTTTTCTTTACTCGCTGGCCCTCTCCTCAAGATGATGAACAACCTACCGCCTAGCCCTGCAGGCCGGCCTTTGGCCACCCGACTCCTCGTTTCACCTCTCAATGCAATGACAACCTCCCCTTCTACATCATCAGCCAACCCTTTCCCCCTCTTCTTCATGCCAGTCCAACCATTCTCTATTCTTTCAGCACCCTTCCTTCTTCTCTTTCTTTTTGTTTCTCTGTTGCCTGAGTTGAAGCCGATTAGGAGGTTGCACCACTATCGGGGGAGAGTTCGTACCACCAGGGCTCACCGGAACGCTGGGGAGGCGCCTCTGCACCGCCGCATCGAGCCAATCGGAAACCAGAAGGCAGAAGAACCCTGCCCATCTTTTTTTTCTGTTCTCTTCCGACGCGAGGAGGGGAGATGCTGCAGTCGATTGCCACCGGAGGACTGCCTGCGCCACCACCAGGAGGGAAGCCCCTCCTCTTCCTCTGCCTGCTGAGCCGCCAAGATCTCGTGCCCTCTTCCTGCGCCGCCTCCCTTGCGAGCCTTCAACCAGCGCGTCCAACAAGAGGTTGAAGAAGGGTCATTTTACAGTTTTATAATTTTGGCCCCTTTATTGTAGTATAATTACAAATGTGACCCAACTGCTTTGTAATTGCAGTTTCTACCCAGATTTTTGAAATGAAACAATTATGCCTTGCTGATATATATATTTGCAAGTTTGGCCCTATGTTTTGGAAATGTGCAGATTTTGTGAATTACAGATTTGGCCCAAAGTTATTTTTTGGAATTAGCCTAAGTTTCTTGAGTTCCATATTTATGGCCCGGAGATTTAATTGCGGATTTTAACCTATATTTATATAATTTTATAAATCCCCATAAATGTTTTTACTATTTTTAACCTTGGTTTTGAAAGCGAGTTTTCCTTAGATTTATATACATTAAATCCTCCATTCAAATTTAGCATATATGCTAAATTTCCTTAGCTTCGGTTTTAGGTTCTGAAGCGGCAGTTATAGACCAACGAATCCAATCTTGACGTCCGTAGATCATCTTCAACCTTGGATCGTGTGAGTTCCTTCTTCCTCGATCTAGTTATGTTTAGTGGTAGAATCATGCTAGGTTGGACCTAGCATAACTTAGGGCAAATGCCAAGTATTGGATTGGAACCTCTAGGTTAGTGTTTGAGGTTATTGTTGTTCTATGACATGTGGTGTGTTGATCTTGAGTTGTTATACAATTGTGAGCCTTGTGGTTGATCTTGTGAGACTTGATGTGGTATTCATATGTTGGTTGAGGTTGCAGAGTTTAGGATGAGAGTATCCTAGCACTTGGGGATATAGTTGAGATCTCGTGAGTTGTGAGGACTAGGAGTGTTATCCTAGTTTATGAAAGAGCATGATCTTGTAAGAGCATATATGACTAGAAGTCTATGGACTATTAGCTTGAATGGGTGGTTGTTATTTATCGTGCCTTGTCTTGAACAGGCCATGGTTGTATTCCTACGGGAAGTGAGATCGGTTTTTGGCAAGATTTGGGACGAGGTAAGTCCTTGGACTTACCTAGCCGCTTTTATGCCTTATTTGGATATATTATGGTGGTGTGTGTTTATCGCTTTTGATCATGAAAATAGATTAGGATCTACTTATCCTTATTTATTATCGGCCCATCGTTACTATTATTTATCGTGCGGTGACATCACTTCCCAGCTCCCGAGGGAAATTGGGGGGATCTCTGCGACTAGGCCATACATGGTATACGGGCGGGCTTCTTCATCACTCCCTCAGGGTATATGGGTTGAGCGCCGCCACACTCCTGTTGGTTACACGGGGACAGAGGCGAGAGTTATAAGACTCTCATGTCACACTTTGAACGAATTGAATTAGAAACGGAATAACCTAAAAAGAGAATAAGAACTGGATGTGTCTGTATATGAGTATGTTGTGTGCTATGTGTTTTATGCGTGTGTTTCTGCTATATTATCTATATAATGCCTAGAATGTGAGCTAACGGTTTTATACCGATTGTTGTAGTTGTTGTGAAGGGAGCAACATTAAAGTGTAAAAGCGGTTCCAAAGAAGCCAGGATTGAACGACAACGAGACCAATAGAGATAATGAACTTAAGTTCTTCGAGAAGACGCGTGGACAACTAAAGATACGAATCAAGTAAAGAGGACTACATTCTCGGTCTAGATTAAAAGTGGCGTTCTAAGTTAGACGAGTTTTCAATAGGTGCTCCTAAATATGGGATTCAAGATGAAAAGAGTGGTCCAATAATTTAGAAAGATTGACGATAACCAGAAGTTAAGCTTACGAAGGTACTGGAGGGTGTATTGGCGATCTTTGCGAGATTCTAAGCGGGTTACTTATTCAGAAGTTTGAGAATTACGAGGAGGATCACATGGTGAAAATTCACATAGTGGAATTACCGTGGGAGTCAATCGATTTCCGTCATTGTGATGGGACTGAGCAACGCTAAGAAGGAGGAAGTGTGTGAGGATGAGGATCTCCCGAAGATGAAAGATGACACAAGGAGTTTGAATCGAAGAACTTAAGTTATCAACCAAGATGGATGTGAGTTGTGGCTAATTAATGTCAGAATATTTGAGGAGTGTATTCTCAAAACATAATGAAGAGCGGTTAAGCATATAAAGGTGGGACATATGACACGAAAGAGTTGGGTAGGTATGGTTATCTTACAGAAGGGGAAGGAAGAGAGAAGCGTAGGAAGAGCTAACGGAGTTGAAGCAGAGTTAAATGAGCTATTGAAGTTATGACAAATTATCCCGAGAGGGTATCCTTTCAGGAGTATGGTAGCATGAAAGTATGGTAGGATGGTAAGTCGGTAACTTCGGAGAAGGTCAAATACAAGTTAATCAGGTGACAACTGAGAAGACACAAGTGCGGGCTGTCTATTGAGGTGTGTAGATGGGAAGAATAAACAAGACTATGGGAACATATAGGATTGGGAACAAGAGCTTGGAGTATTCGTGGTGGATCAATGTCATTACTAAGGAGGTACATCAACGGAGAGCAATTGTTTTAAATCAAATAATGTTGAACGAGTTCAAGCAAGTAGTTATAACAAGACCTCCGAGGAGGAGATTGTAGTGATCTTACGCGACCTTCTTAGGTCATGGGATTGACATATGGAGGAACGTCATGGGTTACAACTTTTAAGGTTTGATCATGGTATGGGGAGCTAATCGATCAACCATAAGATGAGGCTTCCATTGTACTTGTACATAGAATAATGAGAAATACATAAGGTGACCAACAATAGTAAGGGAAGACTAAAGTTTTGAGGTTTGAAGTCGATGTGAAATGTACAAGAAGAACATGAAAGATTGAGGATAGAACCTCTACGGTCATTTGGACGTTACATAAGAAAATGGAGTAAGTTCTACACCTACCCGAATGAATGATGCAAGCTTTGGTAGAATACGAAGAAGGTAATACTAATATATTATTAGCCGTTATTAAGTCCTGCATGTAGGACCTTCATGACTTCAGATAAGTGTGAAACCTTGAAAAGATTATTAGAGCAAGTCTCCCGAGTTCTGGATATAAAGGATCTTTGAAAGAGGACGGTGAATATTGCATCTAAAGAAGTATCAAACCACGTCTTCGATGGACGTCACTTCAACAGATCGGGGTGGACCACTTGACAAATTTAAGACAAGATTGTGTCGATATCTTACGATATGTGATTGGAGAAGAAACTATGGAACCCGAGATAGAACGGATTCCAATGCATCGGGAGGTGAATTTACCATTAAGAAGATTTGAAGTTATTATAGAGGACACCAGTCTGCGAAGAGAGAGACGGCTATCTCCGTTGTACATTGATTACTGTAAGTTGAGCAAGATGACAATGAAGGACCAATATCCCTTACAACGAATTGGAGATCTACTCGATCAGCTGCAAGGGTCGTAGTCTCTTCTAAGATTAAGTTAAGATTTGATTGTCACCGTTTGTGAATTCGAGACTCAAATATTGCAAATACAGCATTTTGGACCAACCAGAGTCATTACAAGAGAGAAGTCGTATGACAAGTTGTATCGGGATGGCAACCCCGAGAGATATATAAGGAGCTACAAGTTATCTTAGATGTGCTGAGCTGTACCAAATATGTGAAGAGAGAAGTTATGTAACTTCTTTTATGGTAACCTACTACCGGATGACGATAAAGTAATGAGTGAGAAGAAAATTGAGAATAGTGATGTTGCGAGTTAAGAGGGGATTAATTGGTGCAACTGTTTTGATTTGCCTTGAGGTATTATGGGATTGAAGTGGACAAGTGATTCTTCAAGAGAAGGTCCTGACCGAGTATTGAGGAACGATGTAAAGGTATTAACATACGTGTCTCTTGAGTAGAAGCAGTGTGATGTAAAGTACTACCTTCATTACTTGGAACTCGCAGCAAGAGATGAGGAAACCCAACATCAAAGTTTGGTTTGACAAGAACCAAAGCTAACGGTGTAAATGGGGAGCTCGATCTTCTTTGTTAGAGACAAGCAAAGAAGAAGCATAATGAAAATGCTACACTGAGAAAGACCCTAGAAGAAAGTTGAGTTCCGATATATTGGACCTTTGTGAGATGTTAGTGCTAGTTGGGGAAGTGGTTTACCGGTTGGCGTGACCGTCGAGAGTAGAGGGTGTTCACCCGGTGTTTCATGTGCTTCCAATCATGACAACTAGGTAGTAGACAAGGAACCGATGAGGCTAGCTGGAAGACGTAGGATACTATCTTTAGTCGAGTTTTACATGGATTTAGCGACATCTGTAGGACAGTCGGGCTAGTCCTGAGATCTTTCCTTGGCCGTGCTTATGTGATTTGTGACATGATATGATGTGCGTTTCTTATGTGTATATCTTGCGAGTCTTGATGTGTCTAGGCGGGTACACTATGGTTTTGAGGGTCGAAGTTGCCACGTTATAGGGTCCCGAGTTGTTTTCGAGACGAGGTCGTTTTAGAGTTTCACATTTAGCAAGTTTCGGGACGAAACTTGTTTTTAGGGGGACCTAATGTAACGCCCGGTTTCGACATTTCCCCTCTCGAGTGCTTCTATCAATTTTTTTTATAAATTATATTTATATATCTTTTTAAAGTGTTTTGAGACGTAAAATAAATTCCCGAGTATATTTATATTGCGGATACGTTCCTTCATACCCATACTTTCAATTTTCGGACTTCCGAAACTTAAAATAAAAATAAAACTTCGTTCCGATATTTTTATCGAGTTTATTCTAGTTCCGATTCCCTATTTTATTTATTAATTCACATTTCGATTTCCTCTCTCCTTTTCTTTCTTTTTCTTTACTCGCTGGCCCTCTCCTCAAGATGATGAAAAGCCTACCACCTAGCCCTGCAAGCCGGCCTTTGGCCACCTGGCTCCTCGTTCCCCTCTCGATGAAGTGACATCCTCTCCTTCCGCATCATCAGCCAACCCTTTCCCCCTCTTCCTCACGCTAGTCCAACCATTCTCTATTCTCTCAGCACCCTTCCTTCTTCTCTTTCTTTTTGTTTCTATGTTGCCTCAAATGAAGCCGATTAGGAGGTTACACCACCATCGGGGGAGAGTTCGGACCACCAGGGCTCGCCGGAACACTGGGGAGGCGCCTTTGCACCGCTGCATCGAGCCAATCGGAAACCAGAAGGCCGGAGAACGCTGCCCATCTTTTTTTTCCTGTTCTCTTCCGATGCGAGGAGGGGAGACGCTGCCGTCGAATGCCACCGGAGGACTACCTGTACTGCCGCAAGGAGGGAAGCCCCTCCTCTTCCTCCGCCTGCTGAGCCGCCAGGATGTCGTGCCCTCTTCTTGCGCCGCCTACCTTGCGAGCCTTCAGCCAACGCGCCCAAGAGGAGGTTGAAGAAGGGTCATTTTACAATTTTATAATTTTGGCCCCTTTATTTTAGTATAATTACGAATGTGACCCAACTGATTTGTAATTGCAGTTTCTACCCAGATTTTTGAAATGAAACAATTATACCCTGATGATATATATATTTGCAAGTTTGGCCCTATATTTTGGAAATGTGCAGATTTACCCTTGTGAATAAATTACAGATTTGGCCCAAATTTATTTTTGGGAATTAGCCTAAGTTTCTTGAGTTCCATATTTATGGCCCAGAGATTTATTTGCGGATTTTAACCTATATTTATATAATTGTATAAATCCCCGGAAATGTTTTTACTATTTTTAAACTTGGTTTTGAAAGCGAGTTTTCCTTAGATTTATATACGTTGAATCCTCCGTTCAAATTTAGCATATATGCTAAATTTCCTTCGCTTTGGTTTTAGGTTCGGAAGCGGCAGTAATAGACCAACGAATCCAATCTTGACGTCCGTAGATCATCTTCAACCTTGGATCGTGTGAGTACCTTCTTCCTCGATCTAGTTATGTTTAGTGGTAGAGTCATGCTAAGTTTGTCCTAGCATAACATAGGGCAAATGCCAAGTAGTGGCTTGGAACCTCTAGGTGAGTGTTTAAGGTTATTGTTGTTCTATGACATGTGGTGTGTTGATCTTGAGTTGTTATACAATTGTGAGCCTTGTGGTTGATCTTGTGAGATTTGAGGTGGTATTCATATGTTGGTTGAGATTGCAGAGTTTAAGATGCGAGTATCCTAGCACTTGGGGATATAGTTGAGATCTCGTGAGTTGTGAGGACTAGGAGTGTTATCCTAGTTTATGAAAGAGCATGATCTTGTAAGAGCGTATATGACTAGAAGTCTATGGACTATTAGCTTGCATGGGTGGTGTTAATTATCATGCCTTGTCTTGAACAGGCCTTGGTTGTATTCCTACGGGAAGTGAGATCGGTTTTTGGCTAGATTTGGGACGAGGTAAGTCCTCAGACTTACTTAGCCGTTTTTATGCCTTATTTGGATATATTATGGTGGTGTGTGTTTATCACTTTTGAGCATGAAAACGCATTAGGATATACTTGACCTTATTTATTATCGGCCTATCGTTACTATTATTTATCGGGCGGTGACATCACTGCCCAGCACCTGAGGGAGACTGGGGGGATTTGTTCGACCAGGCCATACATGGTATACGGGTGGGCTTCTTCATCACTCCCTCAGGGTATACGGGTTGAGCGCCGCCACACTCCTGTTGGTTACACGGGGATAGAGGCGAGAGTTATAAGACTCTCGTGTCACACTTTGAACGAATGGAATTAGAAACGGAATAACCTAAAAAGAGAATAAGAACCGGATGTGTATGTTTATGAGTATGTTGTGTGCTCTGTGTTTTATGCGTTTGTTTGTGCCATATTATCTATATAATGCCTAGAATGTGAGCTAACAGTCTTATACCGATTGTTGTAGTTGTTGTGCAGGTTACGATGTGTCCGAGTGATCCGGAGGAGTGGGAAGCCGGGGTTCCGTACATCTTAGGTTGAGTTGGGTTTTGGAGTCCTTGTGTTGTTGTTATTGCATATTATGTTGATGTTGTTGTAAGGACGGCTGAAGTCTTTCCTTTCTTTTATTTTCGGGTTTCATAACATTGCATAAAAATGTATTTCGTTTTGGCCTTTATTAGTGCCTTGGTTCAAGATCCGGTAAAATTGTTGTTAGGCTAAGGGTCGGGACCCATTGTGAGGTCCTAACCCGTAGCATCCCGAGTCCCGCGGATTCGGGGTGTTACAATCTTGGCTTGATGGGTTTCACAATCGACCGCTCTGTATGTGTGTTCTGGTGGCCACTGATTTTCTCGACACTCTTAAGATTCCCTCCATACACAAACTAAAGAGTTCAATTATGTAGAAGGTTCTGAACCATGGAGATTTTACTTTTCCACGACTCACAAGACTATTCTATGTTAATCTCACCACAAAAAGGGGCAAAGGATGTATTACTCTTGAATCTTCAGTTAAAGGTACTCCGATTTCACTCACTCCTTCTATTTTATGTGAGATTTTTGGAATTCCTACAAATATTGTATTCATTCATTCTTCAAATTCAGAGAATCTTTGTAATGCTAAGGAGAAATTTCTAGTTCCGAACTCAACCTCACGTCAACTTACTAATACATCTCTAACCTTAGAGGCTAAAATAGTATTTACGATACTGGTTCGATGTGTTGTGCCTCGTGCAAACTCAAGAGAACTGCTGACTGATCAATCTCTGGGATTAATTCATTTGCTTATGTCTGATTTGGACATGATGTGCCTAATGTGATTCTCAACTATATGATGCATTATGTCAATTCTAAGAGACATATTCCTTTGCCTTATGGAAATTTGCTGCCTAAGGTCTTTGATTATTACAAAATTGACACATCCTTTGAGGAAAGACAGTATATTTCGGGCAAAATTGATGAGAACTTCATAGAACGTCTAGGGATTGAGAAAACTCTTGAAAGAACATGGACTTTGAAAGGAAAAGGAACTACTCAAAATCCAACTGAAGAAGCTAAACCTTCTCCTACTCCAGAAATCAGTTGAGTATGACGTAGTTAAGAAGAGAAGAGCTGAAGAAAAGAGAAGACGTGTGGCAGCTGAAATGGATTATTGGCGCTATAAGAAATCTTCATCCATAAGGAAAGAGGAAGTTCTATGAGGAGAATTGAGCATGACTGGTTTTTGTTAGCATGAAATATTGTGATATTTTAGGCACGTTTTCTAAATGTATTTGATTCATATTGATAGTCTTTGATTGATCTTTGTACATATGTGAGCTAGTATTGCCTATATTTTCGATATGGATGTCTACACTAGTTCTATGTTGATTATAGGTAATTTGGAGCTATTTCCGAACGGAATCGAGCAAAGGAGAGTTGAGTTGATATGTCCATAGATCGAGGACACTTTTTGAAGCAATTTGGAGTCTTAGATTGAAGAATGCACGAGTTCAGGGAAGAATCACGTTCTTGCCCTAAATTACGCCCTAAAACACGGCCGTATCACAAACCACGTTCAGAATTACGGCCGTGGATTCAGAGTCAAAATTCGATGTTCATTCCAGGGGATTCTACGGCCGTGGAACTAACCGTAATTGTTTCCACGCCCTAAATTACGGTCGTGGAATCTTCCACGACCGTGATCTTGGCGAATCTTTTCGCCACACTTCGAAGCCATGATCTTTTGAAAGATTGGGCCGGGCCGACACTTTACCATACACTATAAAAAGACGGACGAAGCAAGATTCCGTCACCTCGCTTACGACCTCGCTTACGACCTTTTCAACCCTCGCTTAGCGGCAAACGCACGCTTACAATCCACGTTTAGCAACGCACAAACCCTCATCTTGGAGGTAATTTGGAGATCTCATTGAAGATCAAAGTTCGTATTGGAGAGTTGCTGTTTGTGATCTTCGTGTTTGTGGAAGATCGAAGTTCTTGGAGGGTTTTGCAAGAAGATCCCTCTTCTTGCTTAGGTTTGATTTAGGATCGGATTGACATCCCGTTTCTTTTCTTTCCTAAGATTGTGATTGTTTACTCCGTTTTGAATCTTTTGATAAACACTTGTTCTTGACTGTGATTCTGAGATTCATTTGAAGATTATTGATAGTTCTTGAAAGTTCCCATCTTTTATCTTTTAATTCTTGAATTGATATCAATATGACTATTATTGGCTAAAAACCCTTAACAATTCTAAGGTGAAGGGTTGATAGTTGTGGCATAGGTGATGATAGATCGATCACAAACAGATTAGACCCTGAGAGTTAGAGAATTGTCGCCGACAGCCCTAAATTACGGGTTGTTCTTGAGTCCACGGCCGTGGAACCTCAAGAACTAACCGTGATTTACCTTAAGTCTACGAACCTGCTTTTACTTTAATCTAAAGTTAAAGATTTGCTTTAACTTAGTTTAGACTTGTCTTTTCTAGGTGGTAGTGAAGCCTCAACAACCTCTACCTCGATTGTGAGCCTCAACAACCTCAATCGGATAAGTTAGTCTTGATCTTTAGATTATAAGTTGGGGTATTTGATACTAATCCTCGTCTTTAGAACCTTATCTATATTGAGCCTCAACAACCTGTATAGGGAGTGTCTTTTAGGTGAGTTACATAAGGTTTTTGGAACCTCAACCGTACGATTACCTTACATTAGTATACCTTTGCATATCTCAACTCTGTCTTTATATCATTAAGTATATCTTGAATCAATTGCCACAGCTGGATACTTGGATCTTTAGGATTGTTGTTTTCCCAATATCTGCAAAACTCCCATATTTACCTGCTTGATAACTTGCAATTGAATTCGCTCCACCCAAATCCCTGTGTTCGATACTCTGGAATTCTTGCTTAACTACGTCGATCCGTACACTGCGGGTTCGCTTGCTTGATTCTAGTTTTATAAATTTAAAACTTATTTGCACACACCTCTAGGGGCGAACAAGTTTTTGGCGCCGTTGCCGGGGATTTGGTTTCGTCCGAATCCGGTAGCCGGTTGTCAAGCTTGGGAGCTTGCTCTCGTTATTTGATTTCCTTTGAGTGCATGCGCAGGTCTAGGAACACCGAAGATCTCTTACCTCTTGATCAAGAGCTAGAGAAAACCTTGAGGCAAAAGCGCAAGGAAAAGAGGATGGCTGAAGAGAACGAACGCGATCTTCAAACGGAGTTGGCGGAGAAGGAAGCTCAACTCCGATGGAATGAGACTCTCCGCCAGGATGAGATGGATCGTCATCAATCTCAAGTTAACGGTCTACAAGACATGATCGTCCAAATGAGGATAAAGATGAGCGACCTTGAAGATAAGGTAGGCAAGAAGTCCTCGAGAAGGAGATCAAGGTCTAGAAGAAAAAGCCACTCATCCACTGATGATAGTGATTCTTCCATGCCACCGTTAGAAGAGATTGATCCCACGATCAACATGAATCCTTTCCATCCACAAGGAGCTACTAATCGCCGCATTCCACCTAGGAATGTGAGAGTCGAACGTGTGGATAATGAGCCAAGGACTCTTGGCCAACGAATGGATCCAACACAACAACCACGCCGCTTGGGTGTGAAATTTGACGCTGAAGATGTGCAAGGGTTTAGCTTTAACCCTCAAGTTATCACTCTTGTTCGCCAAAGTCAATTCGGCGGTACAAGTGCTGAATCTCCACACCAACACTTACAAAACTTTGAGTGTATGATGGAGACGATGAGACCGAAGAACGCTACTACCAACAACTATAAGCTCAAGCCTTTCTTCTTCTCCTTGAAGGGGAAAGCGTTATCTTGGTATCAAGCTCTTCCTAATGGGAAACTAGACACGTGGGAAGATCTTTCCGCAGAGTTTCTCACCAAATTCTTTCCGCCTTCCAAAACGGCGGAACTTAGAGGTAAGATTAATGCTTTTTCTATGAGACCTAACGAAAGTTTGTTTCAATCTTGGGAAAGGTTTCAGGATTTTCTCTTGGATTGCCCTCATCATGGCATATCCAAGCTTGCCTTGCTGGAGATTTACTACAAGGGGCTGGATGCGGGAACGCAATTCAACCTCCAATCCCTCTCATGTGGAACGTTCATGGACATGAGAGAAGATGACGCTTGGGACTTCATTGAGAAGCAAGCAAGAGTCATAGAGAAGTATTCCCACCGGAAAGTGGAGGGAAATCGTGTGGAGCAAGGAGCAAAGCTCACACATGAAGCTCAAAATTAGATTTTCTCCCTCAACAATGAGATCAAAGAGTTGAAGGAGACTATCAAGACCAACTTCCCAAAGCAACAAGAGAAGGATGTTGGCTATTTGGGCAACAACAATGGCGGTGATAACACCAACCGCAACAACAATAACCGGAACAATAACCGGAATAACAATTGGAATGGAAACAACAACAACCGGAACAACAACAATTGGAACAACAATCGGGGTTCAAACAACAACAATTGGCGTTCCAATCAACAAAATTCCGGTAACTCCTATCCTTCCAATTCCAATTCACTAACTCCACCCTCTTCTTCCTCTACTCCTTTGAAAAGCCAGGGGCAATCATCAAATGGAGGAAACAATACGGGAAAGGAGAAGCCCGATCCCATGTTGGAGACAATCTTGGGAAAGCTTCAAGGGTTGGAGAACCGCATCATCAAGGTTGATGATCAAATTTCTAAGGTTGACAAAGCTCAAAAGGTTTTGGAAAACCAAATGTTCAACCATGCGGAGGAAGTTCCCAGAAATCAAGGGAAACTTCCAGGAAAGACGGAGGACAACCCTAAGGGAAGGGTAATGGCGATTACGACTAGGAGCGGAGTGACTACCACCGATCCGCAGCCTACGTTCGTGGAAGTCCCCGTAGAGAAGGACAAAGGAAAGGGGAAGGAGAAGGAAGACGTCTATGTTCCTCCTCCAGCTTTCAAACCACCCCTACCGTTCCCTCAATCTAGAGCGCGAGCGCGCCTAGATAAACAATTTGGTAAGTTTATAGAACTCATGAGCAAGCTGCATATTAATATACCTTTCATTGATGCTATTGTAGGTATGCCGGCTTATGGCAAGTTCTTGAAGGAGCTCCTCTCTAACAAGAGGAAGCTAGAAGACTTCGGAGAAGTCAAGATGAGTTCGGATTCCTCGGATCTCATCAAGACTATGAAGGAGAAAATGCCCCCAAAGCTGAAAGATCCGGGGTCATTTTGCATTCCCATTGGAGTGGGAGAGGTCACATATGACGCTTTATGTGACTTGGGAGCAAGTGTGAGCATCATACCACTTGCATTGTGCAGGAAGATCGGTTTAGGCGACCCTAAACCGGTGAAGATGACGTTATACATGGCGGATCGATCCATTACTCGTCCCGTCGGCATTGTAGAAGACGTCCCGGTCAAGCTAGGCAAGTTCTTTGTCCCCATTGATTTTGTCGTACTTGACATTCCTGCAGATAGTCCGGTCCCGATCATACTCGGAAGGCCGTTTCTTGCAACTTCTGGCTGCATGGTCGATTGCAAGAATGGGAGACTCGCTTTTGATATTGGGGAAGAGAAAGTAGAGTTCGTTCTTTCCACTCTAGTGAAGGAGCCAATCTTTGATGAGGATATTTACAATGTCCAAGACGAAGAAGGTTTGTCTAGGGAGGAGGTAAGTGCGATTCTCTTTAACGATCCTTTACAAAAGGTTATTACTATGAGTCTAACCAATGTAGGAGAAGAAGAAGGGTGCAAAGAGGAAATTGAAGCCTTGGAAGCACAAGAAGAGATGCATGAAGTGGAGTTTGAGAAACTCCACGATGAGGCTGAGAATACTAGAATCCACGGTCATACTCTGTATTCCACGACCGTGGATTCCACGACCAAAATCGACCTCCATTCCAGAGGATATTACGGCCGTGGAATGCCAGAGGAGACCGTAATTTTGACCGTGGAAGAGGGTGATCGGCATACTCCTTCAACTTCTTCTAATTCTTCTCCAAACCATTCAACATCCTTAGAAACTTCTAAGGAAACATCGGAAGCTCATCAAGGATCATTGGAGGCTCCGAAAGCAATGGAACTCAAACCACTTCCTACTCATCTAAGGTACGCTTTTCTTGGATCTAATTCCACCTTCCCGGTTATCGTTAGCTCCGAATTAAGCATAGATGAACATGAACAGCTCATGATTGTCCTTAGGAAACATAGAAAAGCCATAGGCTATACTATTGAGGACTTAGTAGGAATTAAACCCTCCCTATGCATGCATAAGATACTAATGGAGGAGGACTTTAGAACTTCAAGACAACCTCAAAGGCGGTTGAATCCGACCATGAAGGAGGTTGTCAAGAAGGAAATTATTAAACTTCTTGATGCAGGTATCATCTATCCTATCTCCGATAGCAAGTGGATGAACCCAGTTCAAGTAGTTCCGAAGAAGGGAGGAATGACGGTCATCACCAATAAGAACAACGAACTCATTCCTACCCGAACCGTAACTGGATGGCGAATGTGTATAGACTACCGCAAGCTCAACAACGCAACGCGGAAGGATCACTTTCCATTGCCATTCATCGATCAGATGCTTGAAAGGTTAGCACAACATTCATACTTTTGCTACCTTGACGGTTATAGTGGCTTCTTTCAGATTCCGATACATCCGGATGATCAAGGGAAGACCACATTCACGTGCCCTTGGGGTACGTTTGCTTATAGGAGAATGCCATTCGGGCTTTGCAACGCCCCAGCCACTTTTCAACGATGCATGATGGCCATCTTCTCCGAATACGTAGAGGAAATCATGGAAGTCTTCATGGACGACTTCTCCGTTTACGGTCCCTCTTTTAACGATTGTCTTTCTAACCTTTCTCTTGTTTTGCAAAGATGTGAAGACACTAACCTAGTTCTAAATTGGGAGAAGTGTCAATTCATGGTTAAGGAAGGAATCGTGTTAGGTCACTTAGTCTCTAGTAGAGGGATAGAGGTAGACAGGGCTAAGATAGAGACCATAGAGAAACTTCCTCCCCCAATTTCGGTGAAGGGAGTAAGAAGTTTCCTAGGACATGCTGGATTCTATAGACGTTTCATTCAGGACTTTTCTAAGATATCAAAACCTCTCACTAATCTATTGATGAAGGATGCGGTTTTTGAGTTTTCACAGGAATGTCTAGATGCATTCAACACCATTCGGCAAGCTCTAATTTCAGCACCCATTATCCAACCTCCGGATTGGACTCTCCCCTTCGAGATTATGTGTGATGCTAGTGACGTAGCCATTGGAGCTGTTCTTGGGCAACGAAAGGAAGGACGAACCCACGCCATATACTACGCTAGCAAGACGCTAGACGAAGCTCAGCTCAACTACGCCACCACAGAGAAGGAATTTTTAGCCATTGTCTACGCTATTGACAAGTTTCGCTCTTATCTTGTAGGTGCAAAGGTGATTGTCTACACGGATCATGCTGCGATCCGGTACCTCCTTGCGAAGAAAGACGCGAAGCCAAGGCTGATTAGATGGATTCTTCTCCTACAAGAATTCGATCTTGAGATCCGCGACAAGAAAGGCTCGGAAAATTCTGTTGCGGATCATTTGAGTCGTCTAACACATCTAGAGGACGACCATTTGCCCATTGATGACTCCTTCCCGGATGAACACCTACATATCATAGAGGAGTGCATCAAGGTAATCTCCAAAGGTAACGAACCATGGTTTGCTGACTTCGTTAACTATTTGGTTTGCCAGGAGATACCGCCCGGACTATCCTACTCACAAAAGAAGAAGTTCTTCAAGGACGTCCGGGAATATTATTGGAACGAGCCTCTCCTCTTCAAGAGAGGTCCGGATGGCATCATCCGGCGGTGTGTGCCGGAAGAGGAAATGCAAAGTGTCATCCGCCATTGTCATTCACTACCTTGTGGAGGACATGCTAGTTCAAACAAAACTAGCGCAAAGGTATTGCAATTTGGATTCTATTGGCCTACTTTATTTAAAGATGTGCAATCCTTTGTTTCTTGTTGCGATGCTTGTCAAAGAACAGACAATATCTCTAGAAGGAACGAGATGCCCCTTAACAACATCCAAGAAGTAGAGATTTTCGACGTTTGGGGAGTCGATTTCATGGGACCATTCCCTTCTTCTTGTGGAAACCAATACATATTATTGGCGGTAGACTACGTTTCTAGATGGGTGGAAGCAATTGCCTCTCCCACAAATGATGCCATGGTGGTGGTCAAGTTCTTCAACAAGCCCATCTTTCCGCGATTCGGGACACCAAGGACAATCATTAGTGATGGAGGTTCTCACTTCATAGCCCGTCGCTTTGAAGCTCTTCTAGCCAAGTATGGGGTTACTCACAAGATCGCTACCCCTTACCATCCACAAACGAGTGGACAAGTTGAGATCTCAAACAGGGAGATCAAGGGAATTCTAGAGAAGACGGTTTCAAAGACTAGGAAGGATTGGTCCTTGAAACTAGATGACGCATTATGGGCATACCGGACTGCATACAAGACTCTCATAGGAACCACACCATACAACCTTGTGTATGGGAAGTCTTGTCATTTTCCGGTAGAGCTAGAGCACAAAGCGTTTTGGGCTATCAAATGGCTAAATTTCAGCATGAAGGAAGCGGGAGAGAAGCGTCTCCTAGACATCAACAAGCTGGATGAACTCCGTTTGAACGCCTACGAAAACGCTAAGATCTACAAGGAAAGAGCAAAGCGTTGGCATGATAAGCATATCATTCCAAAGGACTTCAAAGAAGGAGATCAAGTTCTCCTCTTCAATTCGAGACTTCGCCTCTTCCCAGGTAAGTTAAAATCTCGTTGGACTGGACCTTTTCTAACTAAGCGTATTTTCCCCCATGGTGCAGTTGAAGTATGGGGTGAAGCTAGCGGAAGTTTTAAGGTGAACGGCCAACGACTCAAGAAGTACTCGCCGGAACTCCAAGCTGAGGAGTTTGCACCTACCGCACTCGAATAAGTGCGAGATTGGTCTAGCTACGGACCTTAAACAAAGCGCTTCTTGGGAGGCAACCCAAGGTATTACATTCTCGTTTTGTCTTCGATTCATAGATTAGTTTAGAATAGACGTTTTCGCTTTATTTTGCCTCGATTTCTTCCGGTATGTTCGTGTTTTTGGTTGTAGGATCGATGGAAAAGGAGAAAGGAGGGATAATGTCGAAGAGAAGTGACGAAATTTGGACTTTGAAGCTTTACAGAAGGTTCCACGGTCTAAATTACGGTCGTCATAGCTACAGTGGCCGTAATTCTCAAAAGCCTGTGAAAAATCACCAAAACCACGGGTCCGTACACTTCCACGGCCGTGGAATGCCCCGATAGACCGTGATTTTTGAAATTTTGCCTGCGAGTATAAAAGCCACACTTCATCACAAAAACCACCACAATTCTTCCCCCAATTCCACGACCTAGATACCGAAAACCCGCAGCCTCTCCCAATTCTTCATTCTCTAATCGTTTTCAACGTTTCTTCGCTCTAAACTACAGCAAATCCAACCACGAACAGGATCCAAGCAACAAATCGAGTGGAAATCGATCAACAAACACGCATTTTGGATTTTTCAATCCGAAAAAGAGGTTATCTCTTTCTCTTCAATTCTCGCGGATTTGGTTCGTTTTTGCTATAGATTTTTAGGAAGAACTGACAAAGATTGGAAGGAATTAGATTAGGACTGCTTGTTGTGGTGATATTTGGTGAATTTGCTGAGATTCACGAGATTCTGTGACGAATCACGGTCTCTGGAGGTTCCACGGCCGTGGTTTCTATAGAACAGACCGTGATTTTTGCTGAAAATGGATTTCGTAAGGAGAGTGTCGGGAAGGATTAAGGAAAAGAAAGGGGAGCAAAATAAGAAAAGGAAGGGCAACCCCTCCACCTCTAGGGCACCACCACCCTCATCTCCCTCACCACCATCCTAACCTTCACCTCCATCCTCACCTTCACCTCCATCTTCACCCCCTCACCCTAGCATCCCAACCATACACGAAAACCACCTAGCTGCATTTGAAAGGATAGAGAAGAGGGCAGTGATTGGCCCTAGGTACTTGTTGTTGGAGGATCTACATCCTCTCAACATAGTTGATGACCTTACATGGCTCTTGGATAGAGCCGGATTGCTTGTCTTCACGAACATTCGTGAAGACGCTTACGAGGAGATTACCCGAGAGGTTGTGACGTCCTTTGAGCACAGCCCAGTAGATAGGACCGTCTCCTTCCGTCTTATGGATCGAGACTACCACTTGAGCATTGTTGAGTTCGGGACCATTTTCGGGTTCCATGAGACCTACAACGGTCGACTTCCTAGAGGCATTTCCGCCAAGGATTTTTGGGCGGAAGTGGCCATGATTTATGCCGACGAGGACCGTTGGCAACCAGCTGATACCAAGGCTAGATTGATGTACCATCTAGCCTTGAAGATAGCTCACCGTGTTCTTTCGGAGTGTCTCTTTCCTAGGACGGAGACGCCCCAAAAGATCAAGATGGATGAGCTATTCCTTCTTTACGCCATGCTTTATGGATGCCGCGCAGATTGTGCTACTCTTTTGGCGGCAACGATGAGTAAACTCAAGAACAAATCGAGAGGGAACATTGGATATGGTGGGATAGTGACCCACATAGCTAGGAGCTTTGGTGTAGATTTTTCAGCTTGCACCCGCATACCCGCCGTACCTCTAGGATTACATGCATTCATGGTTAGGGGACTCATCTTCCCCACACATAGAGGTCCGCCTTATGCGGGCATGCCCTGGGAGAGTAGGACAAGCAGGGGTATTGAGTGGCTGCCAGAGTATTCCATTGTGGCGGGACGCCACAATTGGAAGGAGACGTTCGCTGCGATGCATGCGAACAGGCTTGTAGCTCCCCCTTACATTCCACTACCGGTTGAGGATGAGGAGGACATGGGAGAGCAGTACGAGAGTGGTGGAGGAGCGGAGCAGGAGTTCGGCTCGTTTCCGGATCAGCCGGAAGCGGCCCCGGATGTACCTAGGCGCTCTCCACGCCCAGCTAGAGCTTCAGGCTCGTCATCTCGCCGCACCAGCGTGAGTGAGAGACCCACGTGGATGACTACACCTCCCACTTGGTACAGCACACCTCCTCCTTGGTCCACGACGCAGCCAGCAGCACCACCACCACCACCAGCACCAGCACCAGCCGATGCCCCCTCATGGTATGATCACGCCCCGGGATGGTATGAGAGGATGCCGGATTGGGCTACCGGACTTTCAGAGAGAGTCGGAGCGCTAGAGATCCGGGCGGATGCTAGAGACAGACGCCTAGATGACCTTGACCACATGATGAGGGACGTCTACCGCCAGCAGTTCAGGCGGTTCTATGATCCGAGCTTCTCTCCATTTCCACCTCCACCGGCGCCGCAGTGATCGATGCATGACCGTTTGATTTAGACATTCCCGCCACCACTTGTGAGTTTCTTTTTCTTTTCTTTCTTTTGTTCTTTCTTTTGAACATTAGGGACAATGTTCGTCCTAAGTATGGGGTGGGATGTACTAAAGTTTGTAATAACTCTACTCTCTATGTTTGCTTCATTTGAGACTATCATTGCATGTTCGTTATGTGTTACACGTTTCCTTATTGCATTGCATGAAAAATGACTTGAAAAAACCATAAAAATTGAAAAATTTTGAAAATTTTGATCTTCTAATGAATTGAGATGATTTCCATGATAATCACTACTTGTGAATTGAGTTCGATGACAATTGCATGCTTAAAAGGATTGTAAATCGAAAAGAATTTAAATGAATGAATTCTACCTCTTTTACAAGTTTTATAATGTGAAACCATTGCCTAAATCATGTTGAGAGATTGAAGTTGAAATCACATTATAAGTTCCTATACTTCTTGTTGAAATGATTAAGGCAATTCGATACTTTCTTTCCTCTTTCTTTGATCATCTAGCTCCTCATTGAAATATTAGCCTCCTTTACCTATCCGGGAATTTGGAAAAGTGAATGAGAAAAAGGCATGTTTGATGTGGGAGGGCCATGAGAGTAATTATTTGCAATCAATTGAATAGAAAGAAATTATAGGTTTGGGGAAGTCAATCATGACGATGAGTAACTCGGCACCATTCACATAGCCGGGTGTTTGTGTCTTGCCAAAGTCAGATTGAGCGATATTCCTAGCGGATTATGGTATGTGCGCTAAGGGTTTGAGGCATCTCATGAAAATTGAGAAACGCCAATCTCCTAGGCTTCGGTTTTTGTGCACCTCTATCCACAACTCCAAAAGTAAAGTCGAAAAATGAAAAGGAGAGAGCGAAGCTCTAAGTTGAAGTGTTGCGGGAACCGCATAAGAAGAAGAAGGTAGTTGTCCACTTTCCCGGATTTATGCACCACTTTCCCTTAAAGTTTTCCCTTCCCTTCCATACTCTAGACCTTTTTTTTTGAAAGTCCTTAAGATCAAAAGAATGTTGTATGACTTGGTGATCTAAATTGAAGCTTCTTATGATTGATTTTGATAATGTTTGAAGGTTATAATGCTTGTTTAGAAGTTGAGTTGATTCATGAATTTTCTTTACCTCTTACTCTCTAATTAAGTGTGTGAAAGTTTGAAAAACGATTGAAGCAAGGTTTGAGAATGATCTATTCTTTAGAAGTCACATTCACCCAAAAGAAGGTACACATATTTCATCCTAACTCTTGTTTAAAGCTTTTTGAAAGACCTTGCTTAGGGACAAGCAAGTGCTAAGTATGGGGTTATTTGTTAGCATGAAATATTGTGATATTTTAGGCACGTTTTCTAAATGTATTTGATTCATATTGATAGTCTTTGATTGATCTTTGTACATATGTGAGCTAGTATTGCCTATATTTTCGATATGGATGTCTACACTAGTTCTATGTTGATTATAGGTAATTTGGAGCTATTTCCGAACGGAATCGAGCAACGGAGAGTTGAGTTGATATGTCCATAGATCGAGGACACTTTTTGAAGCAATTTGGAGTCTTAGATTGAAGAATGCACGAGTTCAGGGAAGAATCACGTTCTTGCCCTAAATTACGCCCTAAAACACGGCCGTATCACAAACCACGTTCAGAATTACGGCCGTGGATTCAGAGTCAAAATTCGATGTTCATTCCAGGGGATTCTACGGCCGTGGAACTAACCGTAATTGTTTCCACGCCCTAAATTACGGTCGTGGAATCTTCCACGACCGTGATCTTGGCGAATCTTTTCGCCACCCTTCGAAGCCATGATCTTTTGAAAGATTGGGCCGGGCCGACACTTTACCATACACTATAAAAAGACGGACGAAGCAAGATTCCGTCACCTCGCTTACGACCTCGCTTACGACCTTTTCAACCCTCGCTTAGCGGCAAACGCACGCTTACAATCCACGTTTAGCAACGCACAAACCCTCATCTTGGAGGTAATTTGGAGATCTCATTGAAGATCAAAGTTCGTATTGGAGAGTTGCTGTTTGTGATCTTCGTGTTTGTGGAAGATCGGAGTTCTTGGAGGGTTTTGCAAGAAGATCCCTCTTCTTGCTTAGGTTTGATTTAGGATCGGATTGACATCCCGTTTCTTTTCTTTCCTAAGATTGTGATTGTTTACTCCGTTTTGAATCTTTTGATAAACACTTGTTCTTGACTGTGATTCTGAGATTCATTTGAAGATTATTGATAGTTCTTGAAAGTTCCCATCTTTTATCTTTTAATTCTTGAATTGATATAAATATGACTATTATTGGCTAAAAACCCTTAACAATTCTAAGGTGAAGGGTTGATAGTTGTGGCATAGGTGATGATAGATCGATCGCAAACAGATTAAACCCTGAGAGTTAGAGAATTGTCGCCGACAGCCCTAAATTACGGGCTGTTCTTGAGTCCACGGCCGTGGAACCTCAAGAACTAACCGTGATTTACCTTAAGTCTACGAACCTGCTTTTACTTTAATCTAAAGTTAAAGATTTGCTTTAACTTAGTTTAGACTTGTCTTATCTAGGTGGTAGTGAAGCCTCAACAACCTCTACCTCGATTGTGAGCCTCAACAACCTCAATCGGATAAGTTAGTCTTGATCTTTAGATTATAAGTTGGGGTATTTGATACTAATCCTCGTCTTTATAACCTTATCTATATTGAGCCTCAACAACCTGTATAGGGAGTGTCTTTTAGGTGAGTTACATAAGGTTTTTGGAACCTCAACCGTACGATTACCTTACATTAGTATACCTTTGCATATCTCAACTCTGTCTTTATATCATTAAGTATATCTTGAATCAATTGCCACAGCTGGATACTTGGATCTTTAGGATTGTTGTTTTCCCAATATCTGCAAAACTCCCATATTTACCTGCTTGATAACTTGCAATTGAATTCGCTCCACCCAAATCCCTGTGTTCGATACTCTGGAATTCTTGTTTAACTACGTCGATCCGTACACTGCGGGTTCGCTTGCTTGATTCTAGTTTTATAAATTTAAAACTTATTTGCACACACCTCTAGGGGCGAACAGTTTTCTGAAAATTTTTTGTTGTTTGTGAAAATACTCTCTTTTTGGGTCTGTAATCGGATTTAAATCTCCCGTGCTTTAACTGTTTTTTCTCCCTTTTTGAAAGACAAAGGGGGAGAAATGATGATCTGACATTTCAATATACTACATTCTGCATTTTTAGTTTTGATTTTCATATGCATTGCTAAACTAACAAATGCAAGTACGATAAAACGTTTGTGTTGCCTTACATCAAGGGGGAGATTGAAAACTCCACCTTGTTTGTAATGTTTTACAGGTGTTGATGATGGAAGACTTAAATACAAATGTAGTAGTTGGATATACTAAACAATATATTAATTATATTCTCTAGATGCTTGGTTGGTTTGAAATTAGTGCAGGTCTTACCGAATGTCAAGGGCTTTGATATAGACTTCAAGGGCCTTGGAATATCACTCAAGACACAAGGAAGATAGCGTTACAAAGGAACAATCTAAAAGGCCTTGGAGTTATACAAGTGCACGACGAAACAAGGATTCAAATGCAAGGAGGATTTTCCAGGAACGAATTGCTCAACAGAAAGATTCAAGGAAGATCTTTTCAACCGAAGATTAGAGAATCTTTTCAGAAGATTTTCTAAAAACAAAAGCGGAAAAATATCTTCTCTTTCGATTCAACAGAGCACGTGAAGATCAATGAGCTAACGACTCGACGTGTTCTCAGGAGCTGGAGATTTACAACGTCTACCTTATCTCGAAACAAGAAACGATCTTCACGGAGAAGAAGATTCATCTTCAAACGGTCATCTCTCCAACGGCTAGAAGACCTCTCCATTGAAGAGTATAAATGAAGATGATGGTCGAAGAAGAAAGGACACAGAAGCATACACGGAAAACATCTCTATGTCTTCAAGCAACCTAAACCTCTTCATTCGTTGTTTTTCTTTCTCTCATTTACGCAAAAGCTTTATCCCCTTAGAGAGAGAAAACACAAAGCTCCATTGGAAGATCTAAATAGTGTTCTACTAGAGTGTGTTTTACTCTGCGAAGTAACTAGGCTATTAAAGCTAGGTTGAGAGTTGGAGCTAGATCGTAGAATTGGCTACAATAAGAGAAGAAGGGGATTTTTTCTAGTTTGTATCTAGGACTCTTTGAAGCTGATAATAGATTGTTAGATCCTAAGGCTATACCCTGGGACGGAGAGTAGGCTATTTAGATCCGAACTTCGTAAACATATCCTCGTGTCAATCTTTTACATTCCGCACTATATTTTGCTATTGTGACTAACTTTGTTTTCCAGGAGCAAGTGGTCAAGACCCTTGAAAGTTGTTTCAAAGATCTTGAAATCAAAGTTTCCCAAACCTATTTTCTATATTTAACACACTTCACTTTTCTTTTCAACTTCAACTCAAATTGCTTTTTTTTTTACTAACATGCTTCCTAATTCCCGGATAGGTAATACGAGGGGAAACTATACAATATGAGAGGTGCTAAACATGATCAAGATGAGGAAAGAAAAAGAAATCGAATTTCCTTAATCACTCCAAAAAGATGTGTAAGAACTTATCATGCGGTTTCAACATTCAACACTCAACATGATTTAGAATGAAAGCAAATTATCATATATGCATGAAATTTTAACAAGGTATTAAAATCATACATATTTCATAAGTCAATTCAAACAATATCAAAATTATCATAGCCATTCCACAAAACAATATAAGCATAGAGATCATATCCATCCTAAAAGCAAAAAAAAATTTCAAAATTTTTGAAAAAATATAATGCAAGACATAAAACATGCAAAAGGTATTGCAAATTCCTCCACCTCATACTTACAACTCACATTGTCCTCAATATAAAAATTAAAAGTGAAGGCGCTGAAGATGGAGTTGAATTACATGTGCGGTGACGGTGGTGGGAACGGGAATTAAGAGGGACCGAATGTCCGCCCGAACTATTGGCGGTACATATCCTCCATCATTTGTGCATCGCGGAGACGGGTTCTCTCCTGTACGTCAAGGCGGACATCTATGTTGTGGATGTCATCCTGAATAGCCCTGACGGAAACATCTAAGTTCCCCATCCTCGTCTCAAGACCCGCAAGCATGTCGGGGTGCTCGAAAGTACCGGCTCTACGCCGGGAGCGGTGGGAAGTTGACCTCATTGGAATCTCCTTCCGTCCCAAGAAAGCCTCCCGGTGATTGGAATCTCATAAGCCGTGGTCCTATAATCAACACCTACACTACTAGGACCGGCATCCGTCTCGGTGTCCATATCAACAACATACTTCTTAGGAGCAGCAGCAAATCCCTGAAACTCCTCTGGCACCTTAGTATCATGCATAGCATCAAAGGCGTACTTCCAATATTGTTGATCGCGAAGGGTGTAATCCGAGTTCCAAGGGATGCCTCTAGCTCCCTTTACCTCCCAAAGCATGGCCCCGTAGGTGTGCCACGGCCTCGGGGAACAAGGGTACCTCTAGTTAAGAACCTTTGCGACCATAAAGGCCTTGCATCCGTAGCTAATGTGAGAGCCGAGATGTCTACTCCTAGAGTTTTGGCGATGTGAGTCATCAATCATCCTACGCAAATGTGACTTCTAGATTTATTGACAATTTTTCCTAAGAAATCGGTGAGCATAGTAGCACAATCCAAAGTCTCACCGGTCACCATGCACCACAAGATATAAAGCTCATCCGCTTTCACCTTTTGCGGCGTCTCAGTCCTATGAAACAAAGTATTAGTATTCAATGAGCGATATTGAAGGACAAGTTATATACAGCTTGTCCATCGAATCCCCGGGTTGCCAACGCTCTCCATCGCTCACCACCATAGCATTGCACTCCAGAAATCCCTTCCGATGTTCGTTCCTAGCGAACTTCCCATTGATGGTCTCCCCAAACCCAAACATACTCCCAAACTAAATAATAGACAATTCAAAGTTGTGGTTCATTATCTTAAACTTCACACTTCTCTCCCTCGGGTCATGCTTAAAGGAACTAAGGAATTCCATCGTTATTTCCTCATATGCATCCTCACGGATGCCAAAAAACCCACAAGTCTCACTCTCTCTATCATCCATCTCAAATCATCAACAACATTCATGTATTCAAGCTCATCTAGTACAAGGTACCTAGGAGTAACAATAGTTCGAGGTTGAATTCGTTCATATCTCATTTTGTGACGTTCGAGGATGTCTGGGAGTGTTGGAGGAGGTGGAGGAGGTGGATCTTGCTAAGAAGAGGAAGAACCCCTCCTTGGGAACTATTTGCCTTGAGGATCTAGGTGTTTCTTCTGTTTCAGAGCAAAATTTCGGGTGGATCTTAGGAAATCTCGGCCGAGATTTCTTGGCTGGACCAATATTTTTGTCGTTTTGAGCGAAATTTGGCAAATTTGTGAAGATTTTACCAAACTAATGCCTTTCCCTCCTTCTTATTCCTTAGTCCATCTCAAGAACACCAATTTCTTGCACTAATCAACTCAAATAAACTCAATTCAAAGGTAAGAGAGAAAACCTAGGTTTTGGATTGAACAATCCAAATGGAGTCCGATTTGCAAAATTGTGTTGTTGTTGATGCACGAAATCTTCAATGTCGTTGAGAGATCTTGATTTTCGGAGGAAAATTGAAGCAAATCGGTTAGAAAGCGAGAATTTGAGAAGAATTGTGGCTACCTCGACGTGGGGCGTGGAAATTTTGGGTGATGGTTGTTGAAATATGGTGAAATGTTATTTATATACCCTAGATGAATTTTGAAAATTCTGGGTCGAGATTTCCATCGGACCGAGATTTTTGTGAATTTGCTTGCGACATGTATTTCCATAGGTAAAATTGCTAAATCTCGGCCGAGATTCTTATGCTTGACCGAGATTTTTGAATAGTTTCTTGCGACATGGATTTCTACGGGTGATATTCAGAAATCTCGGCCGAGAGTTTCTATACTTGACCGAGATTTTTGAATTTTTGTTCGTCATCGACAACTTTACTTGTTTCTACATCTTTGAGTCCTTTTTAAGAATTACTAAGTTCCTATCATCCAAAGACACAAGAAAACCGGAACGTACCAAAGAAAAAGAAAAGAAACTACTCTAATCTATCTATGAAGTGAAACGAACGACAATACCTTGGGTTGCCTCCCATGTAGCGCTTTGTTTAATTAATGTTGATTAACTTAATTAGTGATAGTAATTGACATATAACTTGTGAAGATTGCGTAAGTGTTTAGTATAAGTCCCACCGTTATGTTCCTGGCGTAATTTTATGTTTATGGTGAAATTTTCACTTTTTCCCCCGGGTAATTATTTTTACCCTCCGGTGTTATTTGGAGCATTTGGGAGCTCCAATTAATAAAAATGCAGTTGAGAGAAATGATCAGGACATCGGACATGTCCTAGATATGAAATAACATGGAAAGGCAAAACGGACAAAAGAGTCGCTATTTCGTTTCTTAACGGCTAAGAAAGACGGCTTAGGAATACACGTTTTCCGAGGCAATTGTGGAATAATTATCCCTACAATATTCAAGATCTATTATTCCAATTTCGTGAAGTTTGGAGAAGGGGGTTCAACCCTCCATTGGATCGATAAAAGGATAATTATCGACTTCGCTAAAGGATGATTATCGACTTCACTATAAATAGCGGAAAATTGTTTATTAATTCATTTCCTTTCACGTTTCCTCGTAAAACCTCTGATTTCTCTCAAACTTAAAACTCAGATCTACTCTCCTTTTCTAATCCGATTTCAATTCCGTTTGACTTTTTGGATTCTTCTCTACATTCTCTTCATATCGGTACCGAGTTTCTGCATTTCCGAGCAGATGAACAATTGGTCGAGCATATATGTCACCAGGACAGTTACGTCGCTCATATTCCGGTGAATTTGATGGTGTACATGTGTAGCTTATGTCGTTGTGATTTCGAATCTTCTTTCAGATCGTCAATCGGGTTAGTAACGAATAAGTTATGAATTTTTTCGTTTTCCGTACTGCGATTTGGCCTAAATCGACCTTAGCCTTTTCAAAATAGATAATTATAAATTCCATTATGATCATTATATTATTCTGCTGTTTATGGGTTGTTTGTTGATGAAATCTGATGATAGGTGGGTTTAGAAACGGCCTGCGGGCAAAACGTTGTTCAGGTGAAATTTAATTAATTAATTGAAGGTTAATTAATTAAATTAGGATTAAATTTGAGATTGAGGAATAATGATTAGATGCATGCTAGGTGTCAGAATGATTTGAGGATCATGATGATGTTATGGATATCGGTTATGGTTTTAAGGATTAGTATGTGTACGAGTATGATGAGATGTTATGTTGAGGATATGCCTTAGGCATTTATGAATGTGTTGAGGATCTGAGGTTTAGATTTGAGATATAGGTTGGTTGTGGTTAGTGAGACAATTCTCCTAACCCTTGCAGTATGTGATTGTGTGTGCCTTGCTATTGTAGGCGTTGATTACTTCCCCAAGGGGAAGTTGTGACGTGGTACAAGTTACGAGTATATCAGGTAAGTCCATAGGACTTACTTAGTGTGCAGTTGTGGATTGTATGATTGTGATGGTTGTGTGTTTTCATATGATTGTGCATTTATAACCTAAACGGGACTAGGATGACCATTCATTACATTTATTTCGCCCAAGTGTATTATAACGGGCGGTAACCGCCGGTCTCCGCCTGCTGGTTAGGAGGAGGTGCCCTGAAGATGATCTCACAGGAGGGGACAAGTGAAGGTCACCCCCATGCAAAACTCCTGTGTTACGTTGGATGGGACGGGGTTCTTGAGGCTTCTCGTGTTACAAAAGAAGTTGAATTAGTAATGGAATAGTAATGAAAGATAATAAATGAATGTGTGTGGCATTGCAAGTTTGAGATGTTGATGTGTGGTTGTGCTATTACCTTCATGCTTTTCATTGTTGTAGCTAACGGTTTCATACCGTGTTGTAGTGTTCCGTAGGTTAGGAATACTACAGAGTGAGCTAGATGGTGTGACAAGCCGAGGACTTCTGTACATTAGGATGTGTGGGATGTGGGATCTTTTGTGGTAGTGGTTTATGCTGTTGTTTTGTACTCAATTTTTATGTATTTGATTTTAATCTACTTGTGCCTTGTTGTAAGATCCAGTGAACTTGTTGTCAGGCTAGGGTTAGGATCCATTGTGAGATCCTAACACAATGTGACACTACAAGTATCGCGGATTTGGGGTGTTACAAAGTTGGTATCAGAGCCTTAGGTTGACAACAATGGCACTTGCTATCTACAATTAAGGTAGAGTGAATAAATAAACAGAACCCACATGGGGTCTGACTTTTCAAAAGGTTTAGGTTTTAAGCGAGTACAGATGTTTTGGGATAGTATGCATAGAAGTCGTCACCCATCTGAGGATCTAAACAGTGTAGATATATATATATATATAGATAGATATCTTTTATGTGGTGATGTGTATGCATGTAATAATGAGTATAATATGTATATATATAATATATATATATATATATATATATATATATATATATATATATATATATCGATACATATGGCATATATATAGCCTTATAAGTTTAGGGGCGTATACTCTACAGATGGTTCAGACTACAGCAGTATTTGTAGTGGGACGAGATAGGGGTACTCCCCCTCTTCCTTCAGTAGCGCCAAGTCAGGGACCATTATCCGTTGTTATGTTGCCTATGGCAGAGAATGAGTTTGAAGAGGTTGGTCGTGTCTCCATGAGTAGATTCGAGTTTCAAGAGTATATGCAGCAAGTATATGAGGCGGCGATAGCGGGTAGATCTACACTGGATTTACCAACATCTGTGAGATCAACTGAAACTTTGGATTAAAGAAGAAGCAACGGGTTGAATCAGCAGAAGACGAGGTTCGATATTCGGGTTGCAAACCAAGCCCGACTTGTGGACGTTTGAGTACTTCTTGTTTCACGCGGACTTCAGGTGAACCGAGGACTTGTTACAATTGTGGGAAGCGTGGACATGTATGACCATAGTGTCCAAGATCGCCAGTGACTTACTTTACCTGTGGTAGACAAGGTCATAGAACTTTCTTCTGTAAGCAAACTAGAGTGGCATCACGACAGAGTTTTATTTCTGCTAGTGTGATGGGAGGTGGTCAGAAGACACCTCAGCAGCAGACGCGGGGACAATAGAGAGTCCCAGATCATTCACCTACTCAAGAATAGATATCATGTTGGTTTAGATAGCAGTAGGAAGACTATTATACTCTCTACTAAGAATGACTAAGCAGAGGTTTTTCGAGGTTAGGATCTTTGAGGAGGTGAGTTGTTTTTAGTGCCATATGAGTAGCGAGGTTGATAACACCAGGGGGTGATGTTTTTTTATGTATGCCTTGAAGGAAAGAGATAGTTCCACGCGGAAGATTATTCCAGTGGTTTATGATTTTATAGACGTGTTACTGAACCGTCTAATCTACCGCCTCAGCGGAGTTAGGACTTTGATATTGCGTTGAAGTATGGTACGAGATTGGTTGGGAGAAGGTCTACGAGGTATATGGCTTGTTGAGTTGTTAGAACTTGAAGAAGCAATTTGAAGAGTGGAATGAGATGGCCTTCGTTCGCCCTAGTATATTCATCGCTATGTATTGATGATTTGTCAAATCAACTAATAGAAGCACTTGTGTTCTCAAGATCTCCATATGCTTAGGATATCATTAGTTAAGGATGAGAGAGTAGCGTGGGCATAGGACAGCATTCCATACCTGTTACGGACACTACATGTTGTAGTGATGTCATCGGAGTTGAAGAGTGCTCTAATGGTTTTTATAAGAGTTGATGAATAGTACTCTCACAATGGCGAGGAACGTACCGGTTATTTGAGGACGGTGTTGCAAAACCCGAGAGATAGAAGCCTTAATGCTATGCTCCCTCTATGTGAGTTGAAATGCCAAAGTTAGCCTTTTTGGTCATGTTCCCCCTACCGGCGGGATCATAGTTGATGTGACGAGGAGTGAGTATGATGCCTTGTGGATGATGCTGCTGAACATTAAGGGAATGCGTAGTTCTCGGCCCAGCCGATTGCTACCAACACTTTGAGGAAGGATTCTATGTGATTGTGCATCCAATTACAAGTCTTCTGAGGAAGACCACCATAAGTGTGTGGTTGAAGTAGTATGTCGGAGTTCTGAACAGTAGAGGAAGCATTTGAACTCTGCTTCTATTCGGTGATAATCAGAAGATTTTTGGAATCACGTGACTATGGTGCTGAGAACGTATGAGGATAACTGCCCGACTCATGATTTTGAGTTAGTAGTGGTAGTTTAAGTGTCCAGATTTGAAGGCAATGTCGGTGTGATATTTCATGTTAGATTTCCACCGATCATAAGAGTTTGAAACATATTTTTAGGCAACATAAGTTGAATAACCGCCAGCGTCGTTGACTGGAGTTGATCAAGGAGTTTGATCGTGATGTTTGGTACCATTCTAGCAAGGAGAATGTGGTAAATAATACCTTGAACTAGAAGACGCCTCGAGAGAAGGCGATTGTTGGAATTGATGTACAACCTCGGTTGCAGAATGAACTAGCTTGGTTAGAGTTGGACCTACAATTGTTGATAAGGATGTTAGTTTCATGTTTTAGGGGCTCTACCTGATTTGTTGGATGAGGTCCAACAAAAGCAGGGGACTTGCCTGATCCTGAGGGAATTTGATGGAAGGATGTCTCATGGCGAGACACCACAGTTCTTTAACGGAGCAGAAGGTGTATAAGGTGCCGCAACTGCGTCTGTATAACCGCTTATGTGGAGTTGAGTGGAGAAGATTATAGTACACCCATAGTACACCTTCTTTAGTGCATCCATGTACGAATAAGAGGTACCCTGAAGTAGTAGATCAGGTTAAAGTGTTACTGACCTAGAGATGAGCTCATCAACTACCAGTGTTGTAGTGGAAGTGAGAGGACCTTTTTGTGGACTTGTGATGGGATTGAGACCCAGTAAGAGTTTTGGTGTTATCCAGATTATTGGTAACAGATTTACAAAGTCGACACGTTCCATCTCTATTGAGAGACGTGGCCAGTGAATGAAATAACAAAGGATTACACTAGACAGATGGTGGGACTCCATAAGTGTACCGGGGACAATCGGCTATGATTGTAGTAGACGGGTTACTTTGAGGTTTTGATAGTAGTTTTAAACTGCTTGGGGAACGCGTCTACACTTCATGATTGAGATTTACCTCAGATAGACGGTCAGTCTGAGAGGACCCTCCAGACCGTAGAGAACATGTTGCGAGCTTGTGGGATGGATTGGGAACAGGGATGATCTATTTATCTCCCACTCGTTGAATTCTTATACCACGACCATTGGCATGCATCTATAGGGATGGTCCCTATGAGAAATTGTGTAGACATAGGTGTCATACAACTTTATGCGGGGATGAGCCTGGCAGTACTAGTGGGTTAGCGCCAGAGCAGATTCAGGATGATATAGCTCGAGTAACGTTAATCAGAGAAAGGATGATGGCTGCACAGAGTCGCCAGAAGTCGTATGCAGATTGGAGTCGTCGACCTCTAGAGTTCAGGATAGGAGCTCATGTCTGATTGGGAGTATCTCCGACGTGAGGCCTTAGACGTTATGGCATAAAGGGAAAGTTGAGTCCCCGATAGGTCGGTCCATTCGAGATATTGGATAGAGTTGGAAGAGCAGTGCACAGATTGGCTTTGTCATCGAAGTTAGAGGGTGTTCACCCTATGTTTCATGTGTCTCAGTTGAGGAAGTACATACCAGATCTGAGGCACATTGTGAGTCATGATGATCTAGTGGTTGAGCCGGATCACACTTTTGCAGTACAACCTTTTGCGGTTCTAGGCAGAGAGGTGTGAGACGCCCGCATTCGAAGGATATTCCTATGATGAGGCTACGCGGGAGACTGAGGATAGTATCCAGGGGAACTATCCATATTTTTACGCCGGGACAGATGCACCTGTAGGATCCATAATTAGATTTTGGTGCTATCTTAGTGAGTGTATGTTATGCTATGTGCTTATGTGATATGTTGTGTTTTCGTGCTAGCTGTGACTTGTGCATATGATCTGTTAGACCTTGTTTGCTAGTACGAGATAGGTATAGCTGGAGATGGTTCTTTCCTCCATGCTACGATGTATGTGTTAGGATTAGCATGAGATGGTTCTTTCCGCCATGCTATCTTTGATGGACATAGTGTGAGTGGAGACGGTTTTCCTCAACATAGTTGTGTTACGAGTACGATTGGCTGGAGACGGCCTTCTCCATGCCTTGTGATGTGGTTAGTAGTTGGCTAGAGATGATTTTTCCTCTATGCCTTTGGATAGCGTTATGATCTTGTTGCTGGCGTTGGTGATTCCTCCATGATGTTTTTTGAGGTGATAGAGTGTTATAGGTTTATACGTTTGAATGGAGATGTGATACGTCCGATAGAGAAGTGATTATACCTCGGCGTATGGGTCCGAGAGGATTTAGGAATTGTTCAAGTTTCGGGACGAATCTTTTTCTTAAGGGGTGTGTGATGTAACTTGCGAAGATTGCGTAAGTGTTGAGTATAAGTCCCACCGTTATGTTCTTGGCGTAATTTTGGGCTTATGGTGAAATTTTCACTTTTTCCTCCGGGTAATTATTTTTACCCTCCGGTATTATTTGGGGCATTTGGGAGTTCCAATTAATAAAAATGCAGTTGAGAGAAATGATCAGGACATCGGACATGTCCTAGATATGAAATAACATGGAAAGGCAAAACGGACAAAAGAGTCGCTATTTCGTTTCTTAACGGCTAAGAAACACGGCTTAGGAATACATGGTTTCCGAGGAAATTGTGGAATAATTATCCCTACAATATTCAAGATCTATTATTCTAATTTCGAGAAGTTTGGAGAAGGGGGTTCAACCCGCCATTGGATCGATTAAAGGATAATTATCGACTTCACTATAAATAGCGGAAAATTGTTTATTAATTCATTTCCTTTCACGTTTCCTCGTAAAACCTCTAATTTCTCTCAAACTTCAAACTCAGATCTACTCTCCGTTTCTAATCCGATTTCAATTCCGTTTGAGTTTTTGGATTCCTCTCTTCATTCTCTTCATATCGGTACCGAGTTTCTGCATTTGCGAGCAGATGAAGACCTGGTCGAGCATATATGTCACCAGGACAATTACGTTGCTCAGATTCCAGTGAATTTGATGGTGTACATGCGTAGCCTGCGTCGTTGTGATTCCGAATCTTGTTTCAGATGGTCAATCGGGTTAGTAACGAATAAGTTATGAATTTATTCGTTTTCCGTAATGTGATTTGGCCTAAATCGACCTTTGGCTTTTCAAAATGGATAATTATAAATTCCATTATGATCATTATATTATTCTGGTGTTTATGGGTTGTTTGTTGATGAAATCTGATGATAGGTGGGTTTAGAAATGGCTTGCGGGCAAAAAGTTATTCTCGTAAAATTTATTTAATTAATTAAAGGTTAATTAATTAAATTAGGATTAAATTTCAGATTGAGGAATACTAATTAGATGCATGCTAGGTGTCAGAATGTTTGAGGATCATGATGATGTTATGGATATCGGTTATGGTTTTAAGGAATAGTATGTGTACGAGTATGATGAGGTGTTATGTTGAGGATATGCCTTAGGCATTTATGAATGTGTTGAGGATCTGAGGTTTAGATTTGAGATATAGGTTGGTTGTGGTTAGTGAGACGAGTCTCCTAACCTTTGTAGTATGTGATTGTGTGTGCCTTGCTATTACAGGCGTTGATTACTTCCCCAAGGGGAATCTGTGACGTGGTACATGTTACGAGTATATCAGGTAAGTTCATAGGACTTTCTTAGCGTGCAGTTATGGATTGTATGATTGTGATGGTTGTGTGTGTTCATATGATTTTGCATTTATAACCTAAACCGGACTAGGATGACCATTCATTACATTTATTTGGCCCAAGTGTATTATAACGGGCGGTAACCGCCGGTCTCCGCCTGCTGATTAGGAGGAGGTGCCCTGAAGATGATCTCATAGGAGGGGACAGGTGAAGGTCACCCCCATGCAAAACTCCTGTGTTACGTTGGATGGGACGGGGTTCTTGAGGCTCCTCGTGTTACAAAAGAAGTTGAATTAGTAATGGAATAGTAATGAAAGATAATAAATGAATGTGTGTGGCATTGCAAGTTTGAGATGTTGATGTGTGGTTGTGCTATTACCTTCATGCTTTTCATTGTTGTAGCTAACGGTTTCATACCGTGTTGTAGTGTTCCGTAGGTTAGGAATACTGCAGAGTGAGCCAGATGGTGTGACAAGCCGAGGACTTCTGTACATTAGGATGCGTGGGATGTAGGATCTTTTGTGGTTGTGGTTTATGTTGTTTTGTACTCAGCTTTTATGTATTTGATTTTAATCTGCCTGTGCCTTGTTGTAAGATCCAGTGAACTTGTTGTCAGGCTAGGGTCAGGATCCATTGTGAGATCCTAGCCCAATGTGACACTCCAAGTCCCGCGGATTTAGGGTTTTACATCGGGTGTATAGTTCTTCAAGCGATGGCCATGGACCTTGAAGTTTCCGCAATGCTCACCCCATACTTCAACTACAGCATGAGGAAAAACAAGTTTTATGACATAAGGTCGTGTCCAACGAGATTTGAGCTTACCCGGAAATAATCGGAGTCGCGAATTGAAAAGAAGGACGAGATCTCTTCTTTAAGCTCCTTGGGAATTATATGCTTATCATGCCATCTTTTGGTCCTCTCCTTGTAAATCCGTGCATTCTCGTACGCGTTCAAACGGATTTCTCCCAACTCGTTGATGTCCAGAAGGCTTTTTTCTCCAGCTTCCTTCATGTCGAAGTTCAGCGATTTGATTGCTCAATAAGCCTTGTGTTCCAACTCCACCGGAAGATGACAAGACTTCCCGTAGACAATATTGTTAGGTTTTGTGCCGTGGGAGTCTTGAAAGCGGTCCTATATGCCCAAAGCGCATCATCTAGCTTAATCGACCAATCTTTCCTTGTTCTAGAGACATTTTTCTCCAGAATGCTCTTGATTTCTTGATTTGAGATCTCTACTTGCCCGGTTGTTTGATGATGGTAAGGAGTAGAAATGTTTTGAGTTACCCCATACTTTGACAATAGAGTTTTAAACTTATGGGCTGTGAAATGCAATCCTCCGTCACTAATGATGATTCGTGGCATCGCAATACTTGGAATGATTGTTTTCTTATACAACTTCATTACCACCGTTGCATCATTAGTAAGAGAAGCAATAGCTTCAATCCATCTGGAAACATAGTCTACAGCCAGAAGTATGTATAAGTTTCAACAAGAAGATGGGAAAGGTCCAATGAAGTCCACTCTCTATACGTCAAATATCTCAACCTCTTGGATGTTGTTAAGAGGCATCTCGTTCCTTCTGGATATGTTTCCCGTTCTTTGGCAAGCATCTCAAGAGACATCAAAGTATTGCACATCTTTAAATAGTGTAGGCCAAAAGAAACCGGATTGGAGTACCTTAGCGCATTTCTTGTGGGAGCTAGCATATCCTCCATAAGATAGTGAATGACAACGACGGGTGACGCTTCTGTAACATCCGGAAATTTCATTTCCATTTAATTCCGAGACATACCGGAACTCGACCGGTTTAGACTTTTCCGTCCTTCTTGTCATTTTATGTGACACCGAGTTCTTCGATATTTCTATTATTTTATGTGAGGACTTTACTCACATAAACTACGAAAATCCGATCCAGCTGTTCTTAATCCGTTGTTAGAATTTTATCCAATATGAGAAGCCAAGTTACAGCCCATGAGAACCGTACCATTTGGGCCCGTCAGGAGCAGGCAGCTGGGCCGATATGAAACTCAGCGCTTCTCCTTGCCTCCTTACTCTCTTACGCTAGCCCTAGCCGCGCCTCTCCTCTCTCACGCAGAATTTCCTTCTGCCTCTCCCTTCCTGTGCGCATATTTTGTCGAAAGCCATCACCAACCGCAACCTCCTACACGCAGCAACTCTTCTCTTCTTTTTGTCACGCCGGAAGCAGCAACGCCAGGACCGTTGAGCCCTTCGCCGCCCCTACGGAGACCTCTCACCGCCCTAGCTGTTTGTCATCAGGAACTCGCACATAACCAGCAGCTGGGGCTTCGTCTTCCCTTCTATTTATGTGCATCAGCCATCATCGATGTATGCGGTGGGGTGCTATCAGATCTAGTGGCATCCGTCTCAGCCTTTTCAACCTCCAACAATCGAGCCCTAGAATCGAGTAAGAACCATACCTCTTTTCAGCACCTTTCCCTCCATAAATATGTACTAATAGACTCTACAAATCGGACTTAAACTCAACCAGAGGAGAAGCACTGAGAATTTGTTACTTTTCTGTTTTTGCAAAACTGTGTCGAGCACCCGACTTCAGATAATAAAAGGATTGAGTGTTGCATGTTGATTGTGTATGATGTGTGATTGTTCTTTTACCTTTATACTTATGCATAGAATGTTAGCTAACGGTTTTATACCGCTTGTAGATGCCTTGCAGGTTAAGACAGTTGTAGAGAGATCCGGAGGGAATGGTCAGCCGGGTCCACGTACTCATTTAGTTGGGGACGAGGTTGTCTTATGTACTTCATATGCATCGTTTTAGTACCTTTGATTTGTAAGGCTGATACATATTTTTCATGTATATATTGTTTATAGTTTTCAAATGTTTTTAATACTTTTGTGCCTTGTTGTAAGATCCTAGTAAAATTGTTGTCAAACTAAGGTCGGGACCCATTGTGAGGTCCTAACTAGTAGCTCCTCGAGTTCTTAGAATTTGGGGTGTTACACCAAGTAAGAGTTTAAGTATAAATTACTAGATTTTTTTTTTGGAAAATTCGGTACCAAGGGTAAAATTGTCATTTTACCTTAGGAGGGTATTTTATTAATTTCCCTTTGGATGAGATTGTACATCTTAGAAGTTATAGACTTCTAAGACTATGGGATGTATTTTGATTCACTTGCCTCCTATGTCAGGCAATTGAGTTTCTACGGTTGCGCATAGAGTTGTGATTAAGGGAGTTGAGATTTGATTTAGGTAAGTCCTTCGGGCTTACTTAGCTAGGTTCTCGATATAAGTGTGAATAATGATAGTGGTGTTTGAATGATGTGTGTATAATGGTACTTATTATTAATAATCGACCGACCTACATATTTGGCCTAAGAGTAACGGGCGGTGACATTATGCTTAGTTAGCCCGAGGGCACTAGGGGTTTCTTTAGGGACTAGTCCATACTTGGTTTGCGGGGACGCCACCGGCGGAGGTGTGCCAGTTGGATAAGGAACGGAAGCAAGAAATCTTAATATTTCTCGTGCCACAACTTTTTAAACGGAATAAAGTGAATCACCTAAGTTATCAGATAATAACCGGTTTGTGTGCCAACATGATGATTGTTTTATTTTGCCTGAGTTGTGTTTGTGCTATTCTTATTGTACATATATTTGGAATGTTAGCTAACGGTTTATCCGTGTTGTAGAGTTTGTAGAGATAGACAGCTGCAAAGAGATCCGGGACAGATGGTCACCCGGGTCCACGTACTCATTAGATGGGGAAGGGGGAGTCTTCCGTTCGGCATGCATGTTATTAATATCTTATGATTGTAACGCTCTCAGGTGTTGATCATTCATGTAAATATTATTTAATGTTTTTAAAAGGTTTTAAATACGTTTGTGCCTCGTTGCAAGATCCTAGTAAAAAAGTTGTTGTCAAACTAAGGTTGGGACCCATTGTCAGGTCCTAACAAGTATCCCCAAAATTCTGAGAATTTAGGGTGTTACAACTTCCTACTTCTTCTTCCAGGATGCATCTTTGAACATTCCGTCTAAACCTCTCTTGAAGAGTAGAGGTTCATTCCAATAGTAATGCCGAACATCCTTGAAAAACTTCTTTCTTTGGGCGTAGGATAATTCTGGAGGTATTTCATGACAAACCAAATAATTTACAATATCAGCAAACCATGGTTTGTTACGTGTCGAGATTTGATGAAATTAGTCCTCGATCTCATCAAGAAACGAGTGGTGAATGGGAATGTCGTTCCTCTTGTTCGTGATGTAGGGGAGACAACTTAGATGATTCGCCACCGAGCTCACGTATCCTTTCTTGTCCCGGATCTCAAAGTCAAACTCTTGTAGAAGGAGGATCCATGTAATAAGCCATGATTTTGCACCCTCAAAGTAACAACAATAACATCAGATCTTGTAACAAGGCATAAATAAATGAAAACCAAAACTATATAAAACCATAAGGTATAACAAAGAGAAAAACAACAAAAATATAAACCCGATCCCGTCCTATAATGTACGGTATCGGGTTGATATTTCTATTGTTGTCTTTTCTAGTTTGTTGTTGAACTCGGTTGAAAGTCCTTTGTTTTTCCCTTTGTTATACCTTTTGGTTTTATATAGTTTTGGTTTTCATTTATTTGTGCCTTGTTGCAAGATCTGATGTTATTGTTGTTACTATGAGGGTCGGGACCCATTGTGAGGTTCTAGCCTGTAACGCTCTGAGTTCCCAAAACATGGGGTGTTACAATATGGAATAAGAACTCTAGGTTTACACCAATGGCACTCGTAATCTTTTAAAGGCCGAATAGATAAATAAACAGAACCCGCGGGTCTATGTTTTTAAGGGCTTTTTGTTTTAAACTTGTCGGTCTGGGACAAATGTACGGGGGACCACCACTACTTCCGTGGATCTTAGCAACTTAGTTCTTCTTTTTTTATGATGGTCTAGTAAGTGCTTTTTTTTGGATTTCTGTATTAGTATAGTTTGAATAGCATAGTCTTACATATCTATATCTATCCCTATCGTAGATGGCGCGTACTAGAGCTACATTTGTTGTAGTCCGTGGAAGATGACGTGTAGGGAACACTCCACTAGCTAGAGGTCGGGGCCAAGCCCCTATCTTTGATCCACTTATTGCTGACCCGCCTATCGCTGAGGTGTTTGTTGAAGAAGTTTTTGAGAGCGTTGTCCCCGAGGCAGGGAATAGAACTGGTGCTAGGTCCGGTGCACAAAGAACACAGTTAACCGAGTGTCCATTGCATTATATACATACCACGACTATGTCCAAAGAGTCGAGGAGGCCATCAGGACTGGAGGACCGGCCCCAGCGCCGCAAGTACCCGTGAGATTAGTTGAGGTTTCTCAAAGAGTGACACCGGTGGTTGTTGCATCTGTGAGAGTTGTTGAGGACGTTAGAGTTCCGGATGAGATGAGAGAGTCGAGACCTGAATGTTGGTTGAAGTCTTACAACTAGCTTAAGGTACCTCCTTTCGACGAAAAGGCAGGATTGGAGGTGCAGCTTTGTCTAGGACACGTGGATTCTGCTATGGAGGCAATCCGTTGTCCAAAGGGTCATTGAGTTGAGATTTTTCAAACCTTTCTTCGATAACAAGCTCATTACTAATGGAGGACCATCCGTAATAAGGTCACAAGTTACGACCAAAGGAAGACTATGATCAAGGATCGCTATTACTGTGCAGCGATGAGGAGAGATCGACTACAAGACTTCCTCGAGGCTAGTTTCGAGGACATTCCTATTTCTGAGATTGTCAACAAGTTTCAGGATGTGTTATCACTGTTGGGTCCATTCGCACCACCTGTAGACCAACACGTGTATCAATTCTCTCGGAGGCTGAGAGAGTCTACCCGTTCGTATCTTGCGGGATTCCGATGCGACTCCTTGATGGATTATCAGGACAGAGCATTAGCTTATGATAGGGATCACCTAGGTCCTAGGAGAGGTTCCTAGGAAGGAGATCTTGATAAGAGATAGAGGACTGGACCAGCCAATACTGGAGCTGGAGCTTCTGGATTCGGGCAAAGTCAAACACTGGGACGCTATAGTTTCCAACACAGGATGTAGAGTTCCGAGAGAGGACGATAGTGTTATAACTACGGAGGTGTTGGTCAGATGAGAGCTGATTGTAACAAGACTCTAGTGACTTGCTTTTATTGCGGCAAGCCCGGAGAAAAAGCTGCGTTTTGCCGTCAAGGAAAGATGCCATCACAGCAGGGTTCATCACCTACTAGCGTTGCCGGAGGTGGGAAGAGGCCGCCTCAGTATCAGGCTCAGGAGAAATAGAGAGCTTCTGGTATACCGCTCCTTAGGGTTCCGCACAGGGTTAGGGGAGAGGTAGAGGACGAGGTGGTGGTACTTTTGACACCAAAGGAGCATCATGAAGAGTTTATGAGCTGAGGAGTGCAGTGGAGCCGCCAGCTCCAGTGACATGTACCATTCATATTAATGGTTTTCTTGTCAGAGTTCTTTTCGATACGGATGCTACGCAGTTTTTTTAAATCTCATTTATGTGTAGATAGACTGGCCTTGATTACCATAGAGGGGAGACCTTTCTTTATAGGGTTACTATTTGCTCCCAAAGGTGTGTGCAAATAAGTCTAAAATTTATAACCAAGAATAAACAAAAGAAAACCCGCAGTGTACGGATCAATCGCAGCGATAGCAAATATTCCAGGGTCGAACACAAGGATTTGGTGAAATCAAATCGGTAAGATAATCTAGCAAAGAAAATATGCAACTAATGATAAAAACAAAAGACTTCGTGTAATATTTGGGAAAAAGGATTCTAGATATCAAGGTATCCAATTGTGGATTTTGATTCAAGACTTCCAAAGATTCATGGACAAAGTTCGGATTGCAACGTATGTGTTCTAAAATGGGATAATGTACGGTGAAGTTCCACTACCCACTTATCTCAACCAAAAGGCTCTAAATAAAGGATATTGAGTCTCTATAAGATAGAGTATATAAGGGCTGGATTATACTCTTAAACCAAACATAAAACCCAAGGGAATCAGATTTAACTCACAAATTAAAAGGCTTTGCCACACTCAACCTTAAAAGAGGGTTTTGAATCCTCTATTACCTAGATCTTGTAATCGTTGGTAATCAAGAATAGGAATCACTGGGTAAGTATCTTCCCACACTCGGATATAGTTTAGAAAGGTTTAACAAGGTTAGGGTTTAAGCAATCTTTAGCCAAAGATTAAGAATAAAGCCATATAGGTACGACAGAAGAGAAAATCGGGATGTTCATCCTCATAAATCGGTCGATTTACTAAAGAACAGACTGATTTTTCTTCTCGACGATGGTTCAACTCAACTCTCAGGGTCCAATATTCAAGTGAGGTTCATTCTATGATCATCTCAACCACAATCTTCAACCAATCACCCTAGAATCACAAGGGTTTTAGCCAAGAATACAAATTATCAAAATCAAAGAAGAGATTGAATCAAGAAAATAAAGAATGTCAGAAAACTTTGGATCTTGAAATAAACCAAACAAAACGTTTGAACAAGGTTCAATCCTTCAAAAATTAAATAAAAACTCAAACAAAATTCCAATCATGCATTCACAATGACAAAATAATAATCAACACACACAAAACTCAAGAACGACTTTCTTGCTCTGATCTAGGACTTTGATCTTCCAAACTTCCTTCCTTGAATACTTCCTTGCTGTTTCTTCAACTATAACTGAATGGTATTGGTTGATAATCTAAGGGTGGTAGGAGGTGTCAATTCCTATCCAGTCGTCGATGTCCACGTCGTTAGAGGTTGATCTTTGGTGGGTGTAAGGCCTTGAAGAACCGGTAGGTGAAATAAAAAGATTAAAAGATACTCTAGAAGAGGGGTTGAATAGAGTATGAGAACTTTTCGCAAACCCAATCTCAAGGCCATGAAACTTCTTTCAAGGGCCTTGATGTAGATCTAAGCTCTTTGTGAAACTTTGATTTTAAGGACTTTGACACTACTTTCAAGGGCCTTGACTTCGTGCTCCTGCAAAACAATGTTAGTCATAATAGCGAGATATAGTGCAGAATGTAAAAGATCGACACGAGGATATGTTTACGAAGTTCGGCTCTAAATAGCCTACTCTCCGTCCTAGGGTATAGCCTTAGGATCAAACTATCTATTATCAGCTTCAAAGAGTCCTAGATACAAACTAGAAGAAATCCCCTTCTTCTCTCACTATAGCCAATGCTACGATGTAGCTCCAACACTTCACCTAGCTATAATAGCCTAGTTAATTTGTTGAGTAACACACACTCTAGTATAACACTTTTTAGATCTTCCAAGGGAGCTCTTGTGTTTTATCTCTCTCTAAGGGGATAAAGGTTTTCAGAAAAAAAGAGAAAGAAAAACAAAGAATCAAATGAAGATGTTTGGGTTGCTTGAAGACGTAAAGATGTTTCCGTGGAAGCTATTGTACCTCCTTCTTCAATCACCATCTTCGTTTATACTCTTCTATGGAGAGGTCTTCTAGCCGATAGAAAGATGACCGTTTGAAGATGAATCTTCTTCTCCATGAAGATTGCTTCCTGTTTTCAGATGAGGTAGACGTTATAGATCTTCATCTCCTAAGAACACGTTGTTTCCTCAACTCCTTAATCTTCTCGTTTTCTGTTGAACCGAATAAGAAGAAATCTTGATGCTTTTCGGTATTAGAAAATCTTCTGAAAAGATCTTCTAATATTCGGTTGAAAAAGATCTTCACTGAAATCTTTGTGTTTAGCCAATCGTTCCTGGAAAATCTTCTTTGTAATTTGAATCCTTGTTTCGTGCCACTATATTTCTTCAAGGCCTTTGAGATCTTCCCTTTGAATAACACTATCTTTCTTGCGTCCTTGAATAATATTTCAAGGCCCTTGAAGTCCATATCAAGGCCTTTGAAATCTTTGATAATTCCTGTTCTGAATTCAAACAAACCAAACGTCTCGAGAATATAATCATTACATTGTTAGTGTATCAAACTACTATATTTGTGTTTAAATCTTCCATCATCGACACTTGTAAAATATTATAATTAAGGTGAAGTTTTCAATCTCCCGCTTGATGGAAGACAACACATATGTTTTATCGTACCTTCATTTGTTAGTTTAGCAATGCATATGAAAATCAAAAACTAAAATGCAGAATGCAGAATATCGAATGTGTTCTTGAATAATATTTCAAGGTCCTTGAAGTCCATATCCAGGCCTTTGAAATCTTTGATAAGTCCTGCACTAAATTCAAACCAACCAAGCATCTCGAGATTACAATCAATACATTGTTAGTGTATGAATCTACTACATTTGTGTTTAAATCTTCCATCATCAACACGTGTAAAACATTATAATCAAGGTGGAGTTTTCAATCTCCCCCTTGATGGAAGATAACACAAATGTTTTATCGTATCTGAATTTGTTAGTTCAGCAGTGCATATGAAAATCAAAAACTAAAATGCAGAATATTGAAGGTCGGATCACATTCATTTCTCCCCCTTTGTCTTTCAACAAGGGAGAAAAATAGTTAAAGCACGAGAGTTTTAAAAACGATTACAGACCCAAGAGTATTTTCACAAAAAACCACACAAAGAATTTTTCAAACAGCAGGCTCAATTCTCCTCATATCACTTCCTTTTTCCTTTGGATGAAGACTTCTTGTAGCGCCAATCATCCATTTCAACTGCTAACTATCTTTTCTTTTCTTCAGCTCTTCTTTGCTTAACTACTTCATAATCAATTGTTGGCAAAAACATTGGCTCAACGTGAGTTGGATACAGAATTGATTTATTCTGTACCCGCCTTTTGCAATTCATCAGCACATTCTCAATTGTCTCTTGAGTATGTTGAGCTACATCTTCAGGCACGGGCAAAATACTTCCCATTGTAGTCAGTGTAAGAGCATTCATCAAATACATTTCATTGACTTTAGCATTTATGGTAGATAGCAGCTCCTAATTTGCATCCATTCATCTCTTGGTGTCAAACTGAAAATCAGATAGCTCACGATTCAGACATACTATTTCTTTTTCACAACCATCAAATCTGATTTCTGGAGTAGGAGAAGGTTGACCCTCTACAGTTGGAATTTGAGTAGTTCCTTTACCTTTTAAAGTCCATGTGCCTGCAAGGGTTTTCTTAATTCCCTATCTTTCTAAGCAGGTCTCATCAATTTTACTAGAAATTGACTATCGATCTTCAAAGGATGTATCAATTTTAAAATAGTCAAATATCTTAGGAAGCAAGTTTCTGTAAGGAAGAGGAATGGGTCGCTCAGAATTGATAGAATGTATCATACGGTTGAGAATCAGACTAGGTACATCTATTTCTAGACCAGACATAATCAGATGAATTAGTTCCATTGATTGATCAGTCAGTAGTTCTCTTGAGTTTGCACGAGGAACAATACATCGAATCAGTATAGTAAACACTATTTTAGCCTCTGAGGTTAGAGAGGTATGAGTAAGTTGACGTGATATTGAATTTGCAACCAGAAATTTCTCCTTAGCCATACGAACACTCTCTGATCTTGAAGGGTGATTGATTACAATATCCGTCGGAATTTCAAATATCTCACTGAAAACAAAAGAAGTGAGTGAAATCGGAGTACCTTTAACTAAAGATTCAAGAGTGATACATCCTTTGTCCCTTTTTGTGATGAGATTAACATAGAATAGTCTCGTGAGTCGTGGAAAAGCAAAATATCCACGGTTTAGAACCTTCCAGATAATCGAACTCTTGAGCATGTGTATGCAAGAAATCTTAAGAGTATCAAGAAAATCAGTGTCCACCATATCGCACATACAGAGCGATCGATTGTGAAAACCATCTAACCAAGATCCAGAAACTAGAAAATTTATGAACCATGATGAGGGAAGACCAGTTCTCTGAGATCTATCCAAATCCTCAGAGAGTATTTCTTCTTTAGCAATTGAGGAGCTCTGAACGCCTTTCTTTTTGGGAGCTTGAGGAGCGGATTTCTTTCTTCTGGGTGCCATGAGAGAAGTTTGAGAGAGAAATCAAGGGATTTTGGAATAGGGTTTTTGTGAAAGAATGAAAGAGATAGGAAAAATAGGTCCTTTTTAACAGTGATATAACAAGATGTTGAGAAAATCATGCTTTTAAAAGACCAATTTAAATACCAATGAAACAACAACAAATCTTTTTTCAAAATTTCAAACAAAAGACTCATAAAAACATTTTAAGAATTAAAATATCTAAAATATATTAATTCTTAAAAGATCCGTAAAATTAATATACCCTTTGAAAAATGTTCCAAGGCCCTTGAATCAAGGCCCTTGAAAACATCAATTAGGCTTCATGCGTACGAACAAATAAACTTGTTTACTCCCCCTACGTTAAGGCTCCTTGTTCAACATACCAAGCTCCAATCTAATAAAATTAAATTGTTCCTCAGGAAGAAGCTTGGTAAAGATATCTGCAAGTTGCAAGTTAGTTGATATAAAAGAGATCGAAAGATTACCTTTCTTAAAATGATCACGTATGAAGTGATGCCTAACGTAAATATGCTTAGTCCTTGAATGCTGCATAGGATTTTTAGTTATCGAAATAGCACTAGTATTATCACATTTTATAGGGATACCTTTTAAATCAATGTTAAGGTCACGAAGTTGTTGAGCAATCCAAAGAATTTGTGCACAACAGGCTCTTGTAGCTATATATTCAGCTTCAGCCGTGGATAGGACAACATAATTTTCTTCTTGGAGTGTCAACTAATGAGGGATGACCCTAAGAATTGGCAACATCCCGAAGTACTTTTTCTGTCGACCTTATAACATGCAAAGTCTGCATTTGAATAGCGAACAAGCTAACAACGAAATTTGACGTGGGTACCATAACCCTAGATCCCTAGTGGCATTGAGATACCGAAAGATTCTTTTCACAGCTATCAAGTGTGAGTCTTTAGGATCAGCTTGAAATCTTACACACATGGACACGCTAAACATAATGTCAGGACGACTAGCAGTTAGATACAACAATGAACCGATCATACCTCGATACTCTTGTTGTACTACACTTTTGCAGTTCTTGTCATGATCAAACGAAAGTGTTGAACTCATAGGAGTCTTTGCAACCTTAGATTGATTCATTTTGTACTTCTTAAGCAAGTCTTTAGTATACTTGCTTTGATTAAGAAATATTCCTTTCTTTGCTTGTGAAACTTAAAGTCCAAGAAAGAAATTTAGCTCTCCCATTAAGCTCATTTCAAATTCCCTGCACATAATATCTGAAAATTCCTTGCAAAGAGAATCATTAGTAGCACCGAATAATATATCATCAAGATAGATTTGTACTACTAGAATGTCGTTGCCTCTGGTTTTGATAAATAATGTTTTATCAATCAAACCTCTTTTGAATTTGTTTTCAAGAAAATATTTAGACAATCTTTCATACCAAGCTCGAGGAGCTTACTTAAGACCATAAAGAGCTTTGTATAGTTTAAAAACATGATCTGTATATTCGTCATTTTCAAAACCAGGAGATTGAGCAATGTAGACTTCTTCTTCTAAGAAGCCGTTTAAAAAAGCACATTTTACATCCATTTGAAAAAGTTTTATGGTCATAAAAAATGCAAATGCAAGTAGCATACGTATGGCTTCTGTCCTGGCAATTGGAGCAAAAGTCTCCTCATAATCAATACCTTCTTCTTGGTTATAACCTTGTGCTACTAGTCGTGCTTTATTTCGTATGACTTTGCCACTTTCATCCAATTTGTTTCGAAAGACCCATTTCGTGCGAATGACTGATTGATGTTTTGGTCTTGAACTAAGAGTCAATACCTTGCTTCTCTCAAATTCGTTCAATTCATTTTGCAGGGCATTGAATCAATCAGGTTCTTGAAGATCTTGGACAAAATTCTTTGGCTCGACAAGGGATACAAAATCGGAGAAGGCACAAAGATTGTTCACTTTAGATCTAGTTTAAACTCCAGCATTTGGATCTGAGATCACATTCTCTTGTGGATGATATGAAGAATGTTTAACTTTTCTTCTTTTAACTGATGGGATAGATCCAAAAGGTTGAGCCTCATATGTTTGTCTAGATTCAGGTACCGTTGATATATGTCTCTTGGATCCAATCTCAAGGCCTTGAAGTTGAGTTTTAAGCCCTTGAAATGGAGTTCTGGCATCACAGTTCTCTGTTTTAAGGTCTTGAGGGTTTTCCTCGATATCTTGAATCTTTTCCTGCATATTCTTTTCTTGATCTTTAGGATCTTCCTTCTCATCCTAATTTCGATCTTTTCGTTGATTCAGATTTAGATTTGCAAAACTTTCACTCAAAGTACCATCATTGCTTTCATCAGAAATAATATGAATGCTTTCCTCTACAACTTTGGTACGTTTGTTATAGACACGATAAGCTTTGCTACTTGAAGCATATCCAATGAATATTGCTTCATCACTACGTGCATCAAATTTCCCAAGGTTATCTTTGCCATTATTATAAATAAAACAAGTACATCCAAAAGGTTTGAAATATGAAATATTAGGTTTTCTTCCTTTGAAGAGTTCATAAGGAGTCTTTTTCAAGATAGGGTGAATTAAACATCTATTCAAAATATAATTTGTAGCGTTTACTACTTCAGCCCAAAAACTTTTTGGCAAATTGTTTTTTAAAAGCATTGTCCTAGACATGTCCTCAAGAGTGCGGTTCTTACGTTCCACAACTCCATTTTGTTGAGGAGTTCTAGGAGCTGAAAAATTGTGTGAAATACCATATTTTGCACAAAACAAATCAAACTTTAGTTGATCAAATTCTCTATCATGATCACTTCTTATAGCAAGGATTGGTAGGTTTTTCAAAGTTTGTAACTCCTTACACAATTTTGAAAACTCAAATAATGCTTCAGATTTTTCTCATAGAAACGAAATCTATGTGAAACGAGAGAAATCATCCACTATAACAAGGATGTACTGCTTGCCTCTGTAGATTTGATACGCATAGGTCCACAAAGATCCATATGTAAGAGTTCAATTGGTCAAGAAGAACTTACACCTTTCTTAGGTTTGAATGATCCTCTTGTTTGTTTAGCTTGTGTACAAGCCTTACATAGATCATTAACCTTGAAATTTAGGTTTGGCAAACCACGTAACAAATCTTTTGTAAGTAGCTTCCGCACGGTGTGCATGCTTACGTGACCAAGCCTTCTATGCCAAAGCCTTGGATCATCAGTTAAGGCCTTTAGACATTTTAGCTTAGTTCCTGAAACTTGGTTAGTACTCATGGATTAAAAATTATTACATCTAGGAGCAGTAAGCACCACCTAACCCGTCTTTTTGTCTTGAACCTCAGATTTATCTGAATCAAACATAACTTTATTGCCTTTATCACATATTTGAGAAATACTTAGCACTTATTTTTCAAACCATCAACCAAATAAACATCATTAATAAAGTTAGATGAATTATATCATATTTTATCAATGCCAACAATGTCACCCTTTCCTTTATCACCAAGCGTAATGGTTCCAGATGATTGCTTATTTAAATCGGAGAATTTGGAGCTCTTTCCACTCATGTGCCTTGAGCAACCACTATCTAATATCCATTTATGCTCCTTTACCTTGGTGATATCCTGTAAAACAGCAAACATCAACCTTTCCGGGTCGACCAAATGACATATTTTGGTCCATATTTAGGTTCGATCATGTTTGGTGGTCTTGTACCTTTAGGAACCCAGATTTGTTTGACCTGTTTCCTTAAACATAAAGTATAGGTGTTTATAATGATATAAGGATCATTTCTTCTATAAGGACAAGTTGATTTAACCTAACCCTTTTTACAAAGTAAAAGCAAGTAGGCATATGAATACTTCCTTTGGCTTTGACAAAAGTGGTAGTTGCTTTTCGAGTAAAGCTCCTATGATAACCATTACCATTCTTCTTAAGAGAGGATTGTTGTTCACACATCATTCTTTCAAGATTAGCTTTTGAACGAGTGAACTTAACAAGTACAACCTTCTGGTCTTGACACGTTAAAGTAAGACCAACTTTCTCTTTCTCTAGATCGATATAGTCTCGATGGAGAGAGGAGAGTTTGTCCTTGAGAATCATATTTTTTGATTCCAAGGCTTTGATGTTATCTCCAAAGTCCACTTTTTCAGTGTTAAGATTTTCAATTTCCAGAGACTTTTCACTTAGTTGTTTTTCTTGTTCGATGAGCTTTTCTTGTAAAGAACTTATCCTTATTCTGTGTTCTTTGTCACATATGATAATGTCTTTAAGGATTTGTTTCAGATCATATTCAGGTTGAGTAAAAATAGTACTTACCATATTGTCTACATATAGATTTGAATCTTGTTCATGATCGGTCATGAGACACAAGTTTGCTTGTTCTTTTTCGTCTTCTGATTCATTTGATGATTCTGAATCACTCCATGAAGCTGCCATAGCTTTCTTCTTTCGATCATTTTTCTTGAAGTTGGTCCTCTTCTTTTTTGGACAATCCTTCACAAGATGATCTGTTTCACCATATTCATAACAACTCAGCACTATAGTTTTCTTGTTAGAGTTAGAAAACTTACCTCGGGGTTTTGATGTTCGTGGATATTCTCTATTGTTAGCAGATTGTTTCTTTAACTTGAGAATTCTCGCAAGTCCCTTAGAGATCATGGCAATTGCATCTTCTTCATCATCGTCATCACTATCCTCTTCATCAGATGGTAATTCATCTCTTCTTCATTTTAATGCCAAATTAGTGGAGTTGGAAGGGAGCTCTCCATCTTCTTCACCAAGAACCATTTCATGTGTGATGAGTTTTCCAAGGAGGTCATCAAGAGGAAGAGTTGTGAGATTCTGAGCTTCTTCAATAGCAGTCATCTTTGGTCCCTACTTTGCTTTAGGTAGGCTCCTTAGAACCTTCCTAATTTTCTCTTCATTTGTGAAGATCTTTCCTAGAGAGTCCAAGTTGTTCACGATCTCAGTGAAACTGATGAACAATTCTTTGACTGCTTCATTTGGGTTCATCTTGAATAGCTCATATTGTCTGAGAAAGATGCTAATCTTTGTTTCCTTGACTTGACTTGTTCCTTCATATGTGACAACAAGCTTGTCCCATATTTCTTTTGTACTCTTGCATGATGAGATGCGGTTGAATTCATTGTCATCAAATCCGCAATATAGTAGGTTCATTGCTTTGTAATTCTTTGACGCACTGTCCAGGTCAGCCTGTGTGGAGTCAACTTCCTTCTTTGGGACTTGGGCATCTTCAACCGTTGTCATTGGAACTGTAGGTCCATTTTGAATGATGCTCCAAAGCTCCATGTCCTAGTCAATAATGAGCATACACATGAGTGCTCTCCAATGAGCAAAATTGATGCCACAAAAGAGTGGTGGTCGAGATGAGGATCTTCCTTGAGAAAATCCACATTCACCGACAAGATTCATGATTAGTCTCACTGATGGTTAAATCAGTATACGTGAGTCTAGCTCTAATACCAATTGAAGAGCCGGTAGGTGAAATAAAAAGATTAAGGGCCCGTTTGGAAGCGCTAGGAATCATTCCCGGTAACGGAATGATTCCGAATCAATCAAAAAATACGTTTGGTTAGAGCTCTTTTAACACATGAAAGTAATCTCATCATTTCCATTTCCATTCCTAACCCTTATCCTATTCCATTCCGTTTCCATTCCACCGCTCCAACCAAACAGGCACTAAATGATACTCTAGAAGGGGGATTGAATAGAGTATAGGAACTTTTCGCAAACTCAATCTCAAGGCCTTGAAACTTCTTTGAAGGGCCTCGATGTGGATCTGAGCTCTTTGTGAAACTTTGATTTTAAGGACTTTGAAACTACTTTCCAGGGCCTTGAAATTGTGCTCCTACAAAAAAAAGTTAGTCCCAATAACAAGATATATTGCGGAATTTAAAAGATCGACACAAGGATATGTTTATGAAGTTCGGCTCTAAATAGCCTACTCTCCGTCCCAGGGTATAGCCTTAGGATCTAACTATCTATTATCAGCTTCAAATATTCCTAGATACAAACTAGAAGAAATCCCCTTCTTCTCTCACTGTAGCCAATGCTACGATCTAGCATAAACTCTTGACCTAGCTATAATAGCCTAGTTACTTCGCAGAGTAACAAACACTGTAGTATAACACTATTTAGATCTTCCAATGGAGCTCTTGTGGTTTATCACTCTCTAAGGGGATAAAGCTTTTTAGAAAAAGAGAAAAAGAAAAAAAAATTATTCAACTGAAGATGTTTGGGTTGCTTGAAGACGTAAAGATGTTTCCGTGTAAGTTGTTGTACCTCCTTCTTCAATCACCATCTTCATTTATACTCTTCTATGGAGAGGTGTTCTAGCCGTTGGAAAGATGACCGTTTGAAGATGAATCTTCTTCTCCATGAAGATCGCTTCTTGTTTTGAGATGAGGTAGACGTTATAGATCTTCATCTCCTGAGAACATGTTGATTCCTCAGCTCCTTAATCTTCTCGTTTTCTAGTTGAACTGAACGAGAAGAAATCTTGATGCTTTTCGGTATTAGAAAATCTTCTGAAAAGATCTTCTAATATTCGGTTGAAAAAGATCTTCACTGAAATCTTCCTGTTGAGCAAATCGTTCCTGGAAAATCTTCTTTGTAATTTGAATCCTTGTTTCGTGCAACTATATTTCTTCAAGGCCTTTGAGATCGTCCCTTTGTATAACACTATCTTCCTTGTGTCCTTGAATAATATTTCAAGGCCCTTGAAGTCCATATCAAGGCCTTTGAAATCTTTGATAAGTCCTGCACAGAATTCAAACCAACAAAGCATCTCGAGAATATAATCAATACATTGTTATTGTATCAAACTACTACATTTGTGTTCAAATATTCTATCATCAACACCTGTAAAACATTATAATCAAGGTAGAGTTTTTAGGCCTCTTCGGTGGAAGTCTTCTATGGGAGTCCGTTTCAATGTAGAAGGCTATAAGATATTTATAGGGATAAATCTAAGGTTTTGATAAGCATCGGCTTTGCTCGATGATAATTAATCTCAAAGATAAATATTATGAAAGATAGATAATTTTCAAGATAAATAATCTTAAAGATAGAAGATCTTAAAGATAAACCCTACCTTAAAGATAAATTGCGGCTTAAAGATAAACCGCAGCTTAAAGTTCAATCCCAAATTTTTGGGTCAAAAACGGAATTGAGCCCGCTTGTATCAAAGCTTACTTTGCCGCGTATCAGAGCCCACTCCGCGTGATATTAGAGTTCGCTCTGCGGTATCAAAAATTACTTCGCGGTAATAGAGTTCACTTTGGCGCATTCCTAGCATCCTTTTATGGTTCTTTATGATCCTTTACGATGAAATCCTTAAATGTGCCATTTTTCTCCATAATTTTCCAAATTACCCCTAAATGCAACAATAATCCGTGTAGACATCTTTTCTAGCAATGTATATGAGCTTAAATGTCATGGATTCATGTTTATCCATGAAAAATAAAGGGAAAATCTATATAAATTCATGTCTAAATATAAATAATAATTCATGTCATCAAAATACCCTATATTTGCCTATTTCTTGTTCCCAAGCAAGGTTCAAACTCAAGATACAAGATGATACGAATTATGAATATGCAAAAACAAAGAAAAACCACAATATTTTTTGGTTGTGCTTCTATTCATAGATCACCCTCAAATAGTTGCTTCATAGCTAATAATAATCATCATATGACCCAAAAAAATTATATCATGGGAAGGGTAATCACACTTTGTAAATAAATCATAACATGCATAATAGCTTGCAACATATCAAAATCGATAATGAGGAATCCAATTTAGACCACCAAGTCAAAACACATGTGCAGTTATGTTTTAAGTACTTTCAAGAATAAAGGTCAAGAAGTGTGTTATGGGTGAGATGCATATAGGATATGTGGTACAAAAAATCCGGTAAAAGGGAACAACTCACAACATCAACAACAACACATCCATAAAAAATAAGCATACTTCACTTCATAATTTTTCTTTATTATTTTTCACTTGAGACCATGGACAGAGGTGCACAATAGCCGAAATCTTGAAGATTAGCAAACCTCATTTTTACGAGGTACCTCAAACTAGATGCACATACCAAGACTCGTTAGGTCTATTGATCAATCAGACTTTGACAGGAGACAAACACTCGGCTATGTGAATGGTGCCGAGTTACTCATCATCGTGATCAACGTCCCCAAACCTATTTTTCTACACATAACACACTTCACTTTTCTTTTCAACTTCAACTTCACAACGCTTTTCACTAACATGCTTCCTAATTCCCGGATAGGTAAAAGGGAAGGCAATAATACATTTTAAGAGGTGCTAAGCATGATCAAGATGAAGAAAGAAAAAGAAATCGAATTGACTTAATCATTCCAAAAAGATGTGAAAGAACTTATCATGCGGTTTCAACCTTCAACACTCAACATGATTTAGAATAAAAGAAAATTATCAAACATGCATGAAATTCGAACAAAGTATTCAAATCCCACATTTGTCATAAATTAATTCAAACATATAAGAATCATCATAGCTATTCAACAAAACATTATCATCATAGAGAACATATCAATCCTAGAAGCACAAAAATTTTTAAAAAAATTTCAAATTTATGATGTTTTTCAAAATCATATATCATGCAAGACATAGAACATGTAAAAGGTATTGCAAATACCTCCACCCCTTATTCAAAACTCACATTTTCCCCAATGTGAAGAAAGGAAAAGGTGGAAAAAGATGCTCACAATGTAATGTTGTGAATCAGGCAAAATTTTCCCATCTTCCGTTCTTCGCTTCTTTTCATGCCAACATTTTGATCCTATGACCATCTTATCTCATCATTGATCCTTCCTTGAGAGAATATCCTAGTTTCTGTCATCAAAGATAAAAGATAAACACAGAGCGTACCAACGAAAAACAAAACTAGTCTAATCTAACTAAGAAAAAGGAAAAGACATAGAAATACCTTGGGTTGCCTCCCAAGAAGCACTTGGTTTAAGGTCGCTAGCTGGACCTATCTCCGTAGATGAATCAATCCACCTCGAACATCTTGGATTGCTCTTCAAATCCATCGTAAAAATCTTTGAAAACAATTCTGGGTATTAATTTTACCGGCAAGTGGTAAGATCTTCCTCGTACAAGCTTGGACGGTTTGATTCTCACCGGAATCTTTCTAGCTTTCCCATGCTTCCATGGAAAATCATCAATCTTTGCATCCCATCTTCTCCGGGATCTAGAAATCAGCTTCACATGAATCCTCTTAGCTTCTTCATTCAAGATTTTCAACTTGCTTGAGGATGGTATAGGGTTTTTACCACTTGGGTGACCCCATACTTCAAAAATACACTTCATTGCTTTAGCGGTGAAGTGCTTGATAACTTCACTCCTTATAGTCCAAGGAGCATAATGACATAAATTATATACCATCATATTCATGCATATTACAAGTATATCGCCTCAACTTTACATACATTTGATGAGAATTTTATGTCTTTAAGTCTATATTCATATATATTTTGAGAATAGAGGGCTACACACATTATTTGTGAAATTGTAGGTAAAACGGTTGAAATTTAGTGTGAAAATTGAGTAATATGGAGCATGACATCATAAAGGATCAGGAAGGGAGCTTGAAAATAGGATAAGATATGAGAAAATATCACAAATAAAGATAGAAGATGGAACTAAAAGATAAACACGAGCAGAAGAAAAAAATTGGGTGAGTACTTATAGAGATCGAGTGATTTGTTCACAAAGGAGTCAATTTCTATCTTTAATCGTCTGATTGGCTGTAGGATTGTAACCATAAGATCAAATCTCAAACCCTATAAAAAGAGGACGTCTCACGACCTTCTAGGGGATCCAAATATCATCAAGAGCATTCAATTACAAGTGAAGGAAGGAAGCATTGAAACAAGTTTTGACGATGGAAGCCCAAGATCAGAGCAAGATTTTCGTTCTTGGAGTTTCGTGAGTTTTGATTAATAGTTTGTCATTGTGAACGCAAGTTTTGAGTTTTGTTTTGAGTTTTTATTTTGATTTTGAAGGATTAAAAAATTGTCACAAGCTTTTTGTTGGATTATTTCAAGATCCAAAATTTTCTCACATTCTTGATATTCTTGATTTAATATCTTTTTTGATTTTGATAATGTGTATTCTTGGCTAAAACCCTTGTAATTCTAGGGTGATTGGTTAAAGATTGTGGGTGAAATGATGATAGAATGAACCTCACGTGAAGATTGGACCTTGAGAATTTAGTTTAACTATCGCAGAGAAGAAAAATCCGGTCTGCCCTTGAGTGAAATTGGACGATTTTCATTCAAGAACAGCCCGATTACCTCTTCTGTCTTACCTATCTCTCTTTATCCTTAATCTTTGGTTAAAGATTGCTTAAACCCTAGCCTTGTTGAACCTTTCTAACCTATATCCGAGTATGGGATGAGACTTACCCGGTGATTCCCATTCTTGGTTGCCAACGATTACAAGATCTAGGTAATAAAGGATTGAAAACCCTCTAATAAGGTTGAGTGTGCCAATCCTTTACCTTTGTGAGTTAACTTGATTCTCTTGGGCTTGGTGTTTGGTTTGAGAGTATCATCCTTCCCTTGGATCCTCTATCTTATCGAGACTCAACATTCTTGATTTAGAGCCTTCTAGTTTTAACATGGTTGGTGGAGACTTCACCGTACATCATTCCGTTTTAGAACACATACCTTGCAATCCCAATTGTGTCCATATAATCTTTGGATGTCTTGAATCGAAAACCAGAATTGGATCCTTGATCCTTGATCTCTAGATAACGAATTGTAACATTCGGACATTTTATGCGGATGGTTAGCAGTTTTTGATATTTCCGCAGGCACGGGATGCTGAGTAACAAGTTTTAATTCCGTTCCGACCCCTTGGTCTCCCTCTTTTGCTTGGGCCTTTCGTTGCTTGTGCCTAGGGGACAAGAGGTTAGTTGACCCCTTGTTTCCCACCCACCTTTTCAGCCAAAAGATTATCTCTCTCCCCTTCACTTTTCATTTCACGCTCATCTACTTCTCCCATTTCCTCTCTTCTCTATCTTTCTCTTCTTCCATCTTGGAGCTCTTGCATGTGTGGACTGCAAAAGAAAAAGATCAGATTTATTTGGTAAGCTTCTTTCCTTTCCTTCCTTCTACATCCTTGGTTGTTTGCCTTTCTTCTTCCCCTTTCCATCCATAGCCATGGATGAAACTTTTGAGAAGCTTTTCCTTAGACCCTTTGCATGTCCATGTTCTTAGATCTATTAGGTCGTGGAGAGGAGCCTTAGATCAGAGGATATTGTTTGGATAAGACCCAGCGAGAAGAGGAGGACATTGGAGCCAAGGATCCATAGTCGAAGAGGAAGAAGACGACGTGCTGCTGCTTATACCGGGGGTCGATCTTCACAACCGCAGGGACGGATCCAGGCCACCGCAGGGGCGGCTCAGTGACCCGCTGGGGGCGGTTCCAGGACGCTAGGAAGCTGCAGGGGCGGTGCCAGGGTTCCGCAGGGGTGGTGATGGGGGCCACGCAGGGGGCGCTAGCTTGACCCGCAGTTGCGTTTTCTTCACTTGTAAGTTTCCCTCTCCCTTCCTCTTCGTTGCTTCCTTAGCTTTGTAGTTGTATCATGTTAGTATCATGCCTAGGATGACCTAGAGTAGCTTGAGAATGCCACTTAGTGGTTGAGAACCTACGAGCACTTATAGTTCGATGTAGTTGATGGCTTTGAGTTGGCTGAGCATGTTCGACCTTCTAGGCTAGTTGACCCTTTCTAGGTTGAGGTTATGTTCTTATGAGGTTGTAAGCTGTTTGAGTTGTTTTCGTGAGTATGAGAGTAGTAGGCTGTTGAGCGATCTCCTCATGCGTTGAGTGAGATGTGAGTGTTATAGATTCTAGGATGCGGTCCTAGAATGAGAGTCAAACGATCTTGCGTAGATCGTTTGTGTGAGATGCCTTAGACTTTTGAGTTGAGCGAGTAGTTGATTTATATATCTTCTTATGAGCAGGTTATGGGTTACTTCCCAAGGGAAGCGAGAGTGTTGTGAGTTGAGTGCGAAGACGAGGTAAGTCTTCAGACTTACTTAACTTATATTCTTCGTATTAATTGCTATGTGTGTTGGTGGTGTGTGTTTATTTTCTATATTATAGAATAACCATGAAACCGGAAATAGGACGACCTTATATTATTGTATTGGCCCAAGTGTATGAGAACGGGCGGTGACAACACGGCCTGTCTCTTGCGGAGAGCTGGGGGGTTCTCGGCGACTATCCCGGGCAGGTAGACGGCCAGATACATCAGTGCCATTTCCTTGATGGTGAGTAGGGACCGAGGCGAGATCTTGCGGTGAATCTCGTGTCACAATCGAAAGTTGAATTAGTAACTGGATATGACCAAATAAATAAAAAGATAATAAACCGGGCTTTTGTGTTTTGATCATGTTGAGTGTTTTGTTTATTTACGTTTGTTTGAGCCATCACCTTGTTTCTAATGCCTTGAATTTTAGCTCACGGTTTAAAACCGTTTGTGTAGATGCCTTGTTTGTGGTTTATACTCTATGATGTACATTTCGGCTATCGTTTTGGAATTTCTTTGTTTTGAGGACTCGGCTGAGTTTCCAAGTTGTACCTTTCTTTTCGAATTGGTTGCATTGCATTAAAACAATTTCAATATTTGCCTTTATTTGTGCCATGTTGGAAAGATCCGGTGAAATTGTTGTCAGGCTAAGGGTCGGGACCCATTGTGACATCCCAAGCCGTAGCACCCCGAGTCCCGCGGATTCGGGGTGTTACAAAGAAGTATCAGAGCCCGGTTGAAAACAATGGCACTCGCAATCTTCTAAAGGCCGAATGAGGAATAAACAGAACCCCACGGGTTCTGACTTTTTGTTTTTAAAATCATATGCATGAGTCGGGATGGGTTAGAATGTACGGGACCACCACTCCTTCCGTGGACCTCGGCAACGTATATTTCTGGATTATGATATGCATATACTATTACATAGCTATCTATATATATGTATATGGCCTTAGGGTTGCTTTTGGACTTGTATTTACCTAGTTATGTATGTGACCTTAGGATGTTTTGGGCTTGTATGCCTTGGATGTGTTTTGTGAGCATGATTTTCGCATTTCAAATACCGTACGAGATATACGCACATATGTTTATACGAATACGTTATACGATATTAGATGGCACGCACGAGAGCTACCACTTACGTGGGACCCGGCAGGGGTAGACCCCCTCTTCCTTATACCGTCCCGAGGCAAGGAAAAGTAGGAAGACCTCTAGGCGCGAGACGTCGGGGACGTATCCCCATTGTGGACCCACTAGTTGTGGATCCGCCAGCAGCTGAGGATCCCGTTGAGAACGTGGCAGAGAGCATCATCCCCGAGGCTAGGGATAGGACCGTTGTGAAGTCCGGGGCACAAGGTCCTTCATCCGTCGAGACCGATGGAGCTCGATAGGGATTTCGGTGTTTAGAGAGTATGTTAGGCAGGTTGAGGAGGCGTTTAGGACCGGAGCACCACCTCCCGTACCACCAGTATCTGCACCTGCCCTTGCGAGATTGGCTAAGGTCTCAAAGAGGGTTACTCAGATTAGGGCCGCACCAACGGCCGTTGCACCGGCGGTAGTTGCACCTGAGCCGGTTGTGGAGATTGCTAGGGCTAGAGACGAGCTGAGGTCTCCTACACCTGATTCATGGTTGAAGGCTTTCAACCAGCAACATCTACCCTACTTCGACGGGAGAGTAGTACTAGAGGTGAAGCATTGGATTGGGCACATAGAGTCCGCTTTAGAGGCTATCCGTTGCCCGGATGAGAGGCAGGGTTAGGTAGTCCAGATGCTATTCCAAGATCAGGCCCAATATTGGCGGAGGACAGTTAGAGGAGGTGTGACCAGGATGGACCAACTATTGAGCCTAGTCACGAAGACCTTTTGCCCGGACTGACTGAGGAGAGACAGAGTCCAAGACTTCTTGGAGGCGGGATTTGAGGATATCCTGGTCATTGAGGCCATTAGGCAATTTAGGGCGGAGTTATCCTTGTTGGGTCCCGCCGCACCTCCGGTGGACCAGCATGTCTATCTCTTTTCACGGAGATGGAAGGAGTCCACCCGAGCTTACCTTGCGGGATTCCGCTATGACTCCCTGGTGGAATAACAGGACCAAGCTTCGGCATACAAGAGGGACCAGCCGGGTCCTAAGAGAGTTGTTCAGCCCGAGGGGCTGGATAAGAGACAAAGGACAGAGCCCACTAGTTCAGGAGTAGGAGCCTCAGGATATGAGCGGAGCCAGGTGCAAAGCCGTCCTAGTCCACAGACTACCGCCCCGATACCCGATCGAGGGCGTAAGTGTTTCAATTTTGGAGGGTATGGACATATTAGGAATGCATGTAGGAAGCCACCTGTGGCTTGTTTCACTTGTGGCCAGGTGGACCACCGAGCTACTTTTTGCTGTCAGGGCAACGGAAAGTCGTAGCAGGGTTCTTCACCTGCTAGGGTGGCAGGAGGGGCGCAGAGGCCGCCTCAATACCATACGTCGAGCCAACAACAGGGGTTCCAGGGTCAGGCTCGTTTGTAGGGATCGGCCCAGAGTCAAGGCCTAGGTAGGGGACATGGTGGAGGCACCACAGAGGCTAGAGGGTCTCAGGCCAGGGTTTTCGAGCTTAGGAGTGCCATAGATCCAGCAGCGCCGGGGGACAGAGGTACTTTTTAGATTCACGACTTCGCGGTCGAAGTATTGCTTTATTATACGAGAGCTACGCTGATACGCCCCCGGATGGCGATGCCATCCGTGTATCCGGCTAGAAAGACCCGCACATTTTGAAGACATTTATTATTATTTGGTTATTTAATAATAAGTCTTTTTATATTCGGATCTTTAATTCCGGAACATAATTCCGTGAATTAAATTCCGACCTTTTATATTTTAGGCTTTTCATATTCGGAACTTAATTCCGACTTTAATTCCGTCATTTATGTTTGAACTCTTTGTATGGCCTCCATCCACTATATAAGGATGGCTTGGCTCATTTGTAAAGGATGTCTATGTTGAATACTAAGTATTGAGAAGAAAAACCCTCTTACTAGGTTTAGGCATCACTTCTTCTTATATCCTCTTAAAATTCTATCTTGGATCTAGTCTTTAATCCAAGCCTTCATAATCGAGGATCCTTTTGAAGGATCAACTATACGCTTCAGCCACCCAAATTCTAAGTTTGATCCAACTCGAACGATCAAGAAGAAGTAGTTGAAGTTTCTCCTCGATCTAGATCGCCCGTATTTCTATCATTGGTATCAGAGCTCGGGATCGAAGTCAAGTTCTTTACTTCTGTTTTTGATTGTTCATCATCAAAATTTTTTTTTCTCTTCAGTGTTCTTGAATATCTTCAACTGTTCTTCGGTGTTCTTCGAAGATCTTCAAGCGTTCTTCAGTGTTCTTCGAAGATCTTCACGTATTTCTTCATCGTTCATCATGTTTTATGATGATTATGATTCTTATGATGAGGATGAGGAATGGTTACCTCCTCCATATCCACCGAAGGCCAAACAAACAACACGGAGGTACCGACGGAGACAATATTTTAAGGACGAGGAGTGGTTGCCTCCTCCGGATCCTCCAAGGCCGACTTTTTCCATGGATGGGCACCAATGGTATCCACACCGACAAGCTTATTATGAGGATACCTATATCGCCCCAAGACGGCGTGCTAATCATGAACATGTTGTCAACTTTGTTCCCAAACGGCTTGCTCAAGTTGATGACATTGCCCCCAAAGAGGACTATGTTGTGCTCAAGGAAACAAATGACGCTCTAAAGCGTGAGATTCAGATTTGAGGGAACAACTTCTTGCCCACAAGACGTCCACACAACAAGAAGAATCTCAAGCGGTTTCTCAACCACGGAGTGAGTTGGTTGTCCAACCATTGTGTGATGAACTCAAAGATGTGGGAAAATTCATCATTCAAGAGATCTCCCCAGCAATTCCAATTCAATTGGTCAATCCATTACATGGAAAGTTCTTTGAAGATGACAAAGATGAGGCCATTTTTGAGAGTGCAAAAGAAGTCATCACCGACAACAATAAAGCCAACATCAACAAAGACGACATTATCAAGGGTGAAGAAGCCATCAACCATGACAATGACACCTTTATGTTGTTGGACTACAAATTCGAGCCGGTTGACCCGAGGTTTGATTTTGTTTTGTCTAATAACATATTTACCGGCTTACCCTTTCTTTTTTCCGGCATGCCTCCGACGTACAATCACAAGCATAGATGGCATGGGAGACAAACTCACCGGCGAGACCATCCACATGTACTACAAGTTTGAGCCGCCGGATCCAAAGTTTTTCCTTGTTATGTCGGACAACTTGCCACCCACCCATGGTTTGGTGCATAATTTTCAGGAGTATCGACATCAACAAAAATCAATCAAATATCGGTGCTCTTTCCGGAACCTTGTCTTTATGTTCGACAATCTTAAAATTGAAGTTCTTTAATTCCGTCATTTAGGCTCTGATACCAATGATAGAAATACGGGCGATCTAGATCGAGGAGAAACTTTAACTACTTCTTCTTGATCGTTGGAGTTGGATCAAACTTAGAATTTGGGTGGCGGAAGCGTATAGTTGATCCTTCAAAAGGATCCTCGATTATGAAGACTTGAATCAAAGACTAGATCCAAGATCTAATTTTAAGAGGATAGAAGAAGAAGTGATGCCTAAACCAAGCAAGAGGGTTTTCCTTCTCAATACTTAGTATTCAACTTAGACATCCTTTACAAATGATCCAAGCCATCCTCATATAGTGGATGGAGGCCATACAAAGAGTTCAAACATAAATGACTGAAGTAAAGTCGGAATTAAGTTCCGAATATGAAAAGCCTAAAATATGAAAGGTCCGAATTTAATTCACGGAATTAAGTTCCGGAATTAAAGTTCCGAATATACAAAGACTTATTATTAAATAGCCGAATAATAATAAATGTCTTCAAAATGTGCGGGTCCTTCTAGCCGGAAACACGGATGGCATCGCCATCCGGGGGCGTATCATACGCACCCTTCTCTTGCCACTATTTTTGTAGCTAGGATTGGCCTTGGTTACGTTAGAGGGGAGACCCTCATTATAGGGTTACCTGACTAAGAGTAAGTTTAGTGGTACCCGCAAGGTACCCGGTTGTCTCAATCACTTGGGAAACCGTTATTGGGGAGCCTAATTCCACGTATCATGCACTCTGAGTACATTGGGAAGGCATCGCAAAGATGCACGGGATAGACCCTCATTGACCTTCTAGGAAATCAGTCGGAAGATCGTAATGACCACCACAGAGACGAGACGAAGTTCCCTTTTTCCAAGTCGGGGCAAGAAGAAGCGGAACTTCCATCATGATCAAAAAGAAGATGTACGGTAAGTTGGCACTAATGCAAGGAATATTGCGCTTTTAAGACATATACGGAGGAGCTATGCTAGCAATGACATTGAACGGGGGCCTTAACTTGAACTGAAACGAGTAAGAGGTGCATAAGATGGCCAACAAGAGGAAGAAAAGACCAAAGCGGGAAGTGGATATGGACCAGAGGCACCATGGGAGAATATGGAAGATTAAGATTTGAACCCTTACGAACGGATGGACGTTACCTACTCGAAGGAATGACGCATGATTATGAAGAAGGAGTAGAACTTCCCTAGTTTTTTGGGATGTCGAAGGGTCAAGCTTTAGTATGGCGTAGCCAAATCCCAAGAGCTAGAAGACTCGAGCAAGCCTCTCGAGATCCGAAGATGAAGTACGGTCAACCTTGTACCAGAAGACGGAGAAATATGTGTGTTGAGAGACATCACCCCAACAAATTCGGGTAGATCTTTAGTATTTGACCATCGGGCAAGTGTTAAGATAAGATTGTGTCAGGTGATTACGTAACGTACGAGAAGAGAAAAGACAATAACTGTGATATCGCAGAGTTTACAACGTTGGATTGGGTATGTTGCCATTAGCGGCGAGCTTAAATTAACTCGGACATTCAAAGTGCCATGAACGATGACCGGAGAAGAACCTTGAGTTGTGGAGGCATTTGATGGGAACCTACTACAAGACCTTGTGGATAAAGGTCAACATGAACCATTGCACAAAAGAGAAAAGAACGCCATATGTTATCTTGAACCCTTGTTTGAGGTATCAGGAGGGACACTAGTTGCGAAAAGAGAAGAAGCTACATGACGAGTTGTCTCAGGATGGAAACCCCCGTAGTGTGACAAGGAAGTTGAGTTTCGATATATCGGACCCTTTTGAGATCTTAAAGTATTGTAAGGGAAATGACTTACAAGACAGCCATTCCACCGATAGTGAGTTTCGAGCGCAGTACGAGACGATCCAGAGATCTACCCTTGTTTGTGCTTGTGTGCTCTATGTCATGACGTTTTATATGAGTTCGTATGAGAGTGTGTGTACCTTACGAGGTCTTGATGTAATGTGTTATCTATGTAGACTTGGATTAGGACCGATAGTTGATGTTTTACGAGTTCCGCGTAGTTACGAGGCGTGTTTTGACCGAGAGTTTTACGTTAGCAAGTTTCGGGAAAAAACTTGTTTTTAGAGGGGGTAGTTGTAACATTCGGAAATTTTATTCCGGATGGTTAGCGGGTTTCGACCTTTACGCAGGCATGAGATGCTGAGTAACGAGTTTTTATTCTGTTCCGACCCCTTGGTCTCCCTCTTTTGCTTGGGCCTTTCGTTGCTTGTGCCTAGGGGACAAGAGGTCAACTGACCCCTTGTTTCCCTCCCACCTTTTAAGCCGAAAGGTTATCTCTCTCTCTCCTTCACTTTTCATTTCACGTTCATCTACTTCTCCCATTTCCTCTCTTCTCTATCTTTCTCTTCTTCCATCTTGGAGCTCTTGCATGTGTGGACTGCAGAAGAAGAAGATCAGATTTGTGTGGTAAGCTTCTTTCCTTTCCTTCCTTCTACATTCTTGGTTGTTTGCCTTTCTTCTTCCCCTTTCCATCCATAGCCATGGATGAAGCTTTTGAGAAGCTTTTCCTTAGACCCTTTGCATGTCCATGTTCTTAGATCTATTAGGTCGTGGAGAGGAGCCTAAGATCAGAGGATATTGTTTGGAGAAGACCCAGAAAGAAGAGGAGGACATTGGAGCTAAGGATCCATAGTCGAAGACGAAGAAGACGACGCACTGTGCTTAAACCGCGGGGCGGATCTTTAAAGCCGCGGGACGAATCCAGGCCACCACAGGGGTGGCTCAGAGATCCACTGGGGGCGGCTCTAGGACGCCAAGAAGCCGCAGGGGCGGTGCCAAGGTTCCGCAGGGGCAGTGACAGGGGCCACGCAGGGGGCGCTAGCTTGATCCGCGGCTGTGTTTTCTTCACTAGTAGATTTCCCTCTCCCCCTTATAGCTCGATGTAGTTGACGGCTTTGAGTTGGTTGAGCATGTTCGACCTTCTAGGCTAGTTGGCCCTTTCTAGGTTGAGGTTATGTTCTTATGAGGTTGTAAGCTGTTTGAGTTGTTTTCGTGAGTATGAGAGTAGTAGGCTGTTGAGCGATCTCCTCACGCGTTGAGTGAGATGTGAATGTTATAAATTCTAGGATGCGGTCCAAGAATGAAAGTCAAAAGATCTTGCGTAGATCATTTGTGTGAGATGCCTTATACTTTTGATTTGAGCGAGTAGTTGATTTATATATCTTCTTGTGAGCAGGTTGTGGGCTTCTTCTCAAGGCAAGCGAGAGTGTTGTGAGTTGACTGCGAAGACGAGGTAAATCTTCAGACTTACTTAGCTTATATTCTTCGTATTAATTGCTATGTGTGTTGTTGGTGTGTGTTTATTGTCTATATTATATAACAACCATTTAACCCGAAATAGGACGACCTTATATAATTGTATTGGCCCAAGTGTAATAGAACGGACGGTGACAACACTGCCTGGCTCTTGCGGAGAGTTGGGGGTTCTCGGCGACTATCCCGGGTAGGTAGACGACCAGATGCATCAGTGCCATTCCTTGACGGTGAGTAGGGACCGTGGCGAGATCTTGCCGTGATTCTCGTGTCACAATCAAAAGTTGAATTAGGAATGGGATATGACCAAATAAATAAAAAGATAATAAACCGGACTTGTGTGTTTTGATCATGTTGAGTGTTTTGATTATTTACGTGTGTTTTTGCCATCACCTTGTTTCTAATGCCTTGAATTTTAGCTAACACGTTAAAAACCGTTTGTGTAGATGCCTTGCAGGTTAGGGAAGCCGCCGAGTGAGGTGGAGGAGTGGACAGCCGGGGTCTCCGTACATTATAGGACGGGGACGTTTTTGGGGTTATGTCTTTGTTGTGTTAGTTTGTGGTTTATACTCTATGATGTACGTTTCGGATATCGTTTTGGAATTTCATTGTTTTGAGGACACGGCTGAGTTTCCAAGTTGTACCTTTATTTTCGAATTGGTTGCATTGCATTAAAACAATTTCGATATTTGCCTTTATTTGTACCATGTTGGAAACATTTGTTGAAATTGTTGTCAGGCTAAGGGTCGGGATACATTGTGAGGTCTCAACGCGTAGCGCCCCGAGTCCCGCGGATTCGGGGTGTTACACGCATCGACAAACAATTTGGTAAGTTTGACCTCATGAGAAAATTACATATTGATATCCCTTTTATGGATTCAATTGTGGGAATGCCACCATATGGAAAATTCTTGAATGAAATTATTTCCAATAAGAGGAAGTTAGAAGATGTTGGAGAAGTAAGGATGACCAAAAGGTCTTATGAACTCATCCAAACAATGAAAGAAGAGATGCCACCCAAGCTAAGAGATCCCGGATCTTTCTGCGTTCCTATTTGCATTGAAAAAGTGACATACGAAGCTCTATGTGATCTTGGAGTAAGTGTGAGCATAATACCTTTTGCGTTGTGTGAGAAAGCTGGACTTGGAACGCCACAACTCGTCAAGATGACTTTATATATGGCGGATAGGTCCATCACACATCCCGTGGGTATTCTAGAAGGCATTCCCATCTTGCAAAATAAGTTCTACATTCCCATTGATTTTGTTGTTCTAGATATTCCTGTTGATTATCCCGTTCCGATCATACTTGGAAGACCTTTCCTTGCAACTTCGGGTTGTGTGGTGGATTGCAAGAATGAATACTCTCTTTCAATTTTGGAGAAGATCATGTGCAATTCCATCTAGCCTCAATGATCAAAGGACAAGCCATAGGAGAAGACATATCCAACACTTATGATGATGAAGAGACATCAAGAGAAGAGGTAAGTTCCATCCTACTCAAATATCCTCTTGAGAATGTTATTAGTTTATGTATTGTAGATGAAGGGGAAGAGGAGGAATGCAACATTGAGGTTCGAGCACTAAGAACATTGGAGGAAGATCACACAACGGAGTTTGAAGACCTAGAGGAAGCTACGAAAAAAAAGAAGAAAATTGGATCGCTACAGGAAAATCGACCGATTTCCTTGGATAAAAAAATTAATTCATACGATTTTTCAAAAGTCATAGCTGAAATCGGTTCAAAAATCGACTCATCAGAGAAATCGACCGATTGTCTAGATACTTCCGCAACTTCTCCAAAATCAATTGCAAGCATTCTTGGATGCAACAACGCACCTCCTTCGACTTCAGAGGCTTCTCCAAACACCTCTCCAGGTCAGAACTCATCTACTAAGGATCCTCCAACCTTGGAATTAAAACCTCTCCTTTCTAATCTAAGGTATGCATTTGTAGGACTGAATTCTACTTACCCGGTTATTGCAAGTTCTAACTTAACTGAAGATGAACTTGATTAATTGATGCACGAATTAAGAAAACACGAGAAAGCTATAGGTTATACTATTGATGATCTTGTTGGCATTAAACTTTTTTTGTGTATGCATAAGATTTTGATGGAAGATAACCACAAGCCTTCATGAGAACCTCAAAGACGGTTAAATCCGATCGTGAAAGAGGTTGTGAATAAGGAAATTCTTAAACTTCTTGATGTAGTAATTATCTTTCCAATCTCCCATAACAAGTGGGCGAGCACCTTTCATAGGGGTCCGAAGAAGGGAGGAATGACCGTTGTAACTAACGAAAACCACGAACTCATTCCTAAAAGAACATTAACTTGATGGAGGATGTGCATTGACTATCGAGAGCTAAATGTTGCAACGAGAAAGGATCATTTCCCTCTTCCTTTCATCAATCAAATGCTTCAAAGGTTAGCACAACACTCCCACTTTTGTTATTTAGATGGATATAGTGGCTTCTTTTAGATTCCCATTCACCCCGATGATCAAGAGAAGACCACATTCACATGCTCATGGGGGATGTTTGGACGGATGACCATCTTCTCCGAATACATTGATAACATCATGGAGGTTTTTATGGATGATTTTTCAGTTTATGGTTCTTCTTTTGATGATTGTCTAGCTAACCTTTCTTTAGTTCTTCAAAGATGTGAAGACACCTTGTCTTGAATTGGGATAAATGTCACTTTATGGTTAGTGAAGGCATTGTTTTAAGACACATGGTATCCAGCCGCGGTATTGAAGTGGATAGAGCTAAGATCGAGACCATTTAGAGATTACCTCCGCCAACATCGGTGAAAGGAGTAATAAGTTTTCTTGGTCACGCAAATTTCTATAGGAGATTTATTAAAGACTTTTCTAAGATTTCTAAACCATTGACTAACCTACTAATGAAAGATGTGGTTTTTGAGTTTTCAAAGGATTGTCTAGATGCTTTCTAAAAGATTAAAGAAGCCTTAATCTTAGCTCCTATAATTCAGCCACCAGATTGGAACCTTCCCTTTGAGATCATGTTCGATGCTAGTGATGTAGCCGTAGGAGTGGTACTTGGGCAAAAGAAGGATGGACGGACTTATGCCATCTATTACGCTAGCACGACGCTAAATGAAGCTCAATTGAACTACGCTACAAAAGAAAAGGAGCTATTAGCGGTGGTTTATGCTTTCGAGAAGTTTTGTTCTTACCTTGTGGGAGCGAAGGTCATCATTTACACCGACCACGTAGCAACCCGCTACTTCCTCACAAAGAAAGATGTGAAACCTCGGCTTATTAGATGGATCCTCCTTCTACAAGAGTTTGATTTACAGATCCTTGATAAGAAAGTATCCGAGAACTCGGTGGCAGAACATCAAAGCCGACTTCCCCATCTCACAAGCAAGGAAGAGGATCTACCTATAGATGAGTCCTTTCCGGATGAGCAATTCCATGAAATCGAGGAATGCCTTCAACAAATCTCAAGAGGTAACGAAACTTGGTTTCTGATTTTTTTAATTACTTGGTTTGTCAAGAAATACCTCCAAGATTGTCCTATTCACAAAGGAAGAAGTTCTTCAAGGATATTAAGCAATACTATTGGAATGAACCTCTCCTTTTCAAGAGCGGTCCGGACGGAATGATTAGAAGATGATTTCGGGAAGATGAAGTAGAGAGAGTTATCCGTCATTTCCATTCACTACCTTGGGGTAGACACGCTAGTTCACACTAAACTAGCGCTAATGTACTCCAATCCGGTATCTTTTGGCCTACTCTATTTAAAGATGTGCAGAATTTTTGTTGTTGCTTGCGATGCTTGTCAAAGAACAGGAAATATATCAAGAGGAACGAAATGCCTCTTAATAACATTCAAGAGGTTGAGATCTTCTATGTATGGGGAGTAGACTTCACGGGACCTTTCCTATCATCTTGTGCAAACCAATACATACTTCTAGCTGTGGATTACGTTTCTAGATGGGTTGATGCGATCGCTTCTCCCACTAATGATGCTCTGGTGGTGGTGAAATTCTTTAATAGAACGATCTTCCCATGACTTGGGACACCCCGAACCATCATTAGTGACGGAGGAACGCACTTCATCGCCCGTAAGTTTGAACCTCTATTGTCCAAGTATGGGGTTACCCACAAGATTACCACTCCTTACCATCATCAAACAAGTGGGCAAGTAGAGATCACTAATAGAGAAATCAAGAGTATTCTAGAGTAAACCGTCTCTAGAACGAGGTAGGATTGGTCACTCAAGTTAGATGATGTGCTTTGGGCATATAGGACCACTTCAAGACTCCCATAGGTACCACACATTACAACTTGGTCTATGGAAAGTCTTGTCATCTTCCTGTTGAGTTGGAACACAAGGCACATTGGGCAATCAAAATATTCAATTTTGATTTGAAAAAGGCTGGAGAGAAGCGCCTCTTAGACATCAATGAGCTAGAAAAGATTTGTCTAAAAATCTATGAGAATGCAAGAACCTATAAAGAAAGAACGAAGAGGTGGCACGATAAGAACATCATTCCGAAAGAGCTGAAAGAAGGAGATCTCGTACTTCTCTTCAACTAAAGACTTTGGCTATTTCTAGGTAAACTTAAATTCCGTTGGTCCGGACCTTTTGTAATCAAACAAGTATTTCCCCATGGTGCAGTTGACATATCGAGTAACCTTAGAGGGAGATAGGTCCAACTAGCGACCTTAAATCAATCGCTCCTTGGGAGGCAACCCAAGTTAGTTCATGTCCCTTCTCCTTTCTCTTCGTCTAGATTAGCTTAGTTTTGTTTATTTTTCGTTGGGGCGCTCCAGATTTTCTTGTGTCGTTGATGGAAAAAACTAGGTACTATATCAAGGAATGAAGTAAGGATCGATATCTTGGAGAAAACGATTGAAGAAATAGAAATAAGGAGGAATTAAGGAAGAAAAAGGATGAAATCGGATCATCAAGGAGAAGATCGATCGATTTGGCCATATATAAATCAATTATTTGAGTTGATTTGGCGAAAGTCGTAGCTTGGAATCGACTGAAAAATCGGATCATAGAAGAAAATCAACCGATTTCGTGTTACTATTGACGAATCTGTTGAAAATCGGACCAATAATAAATCGACCCACCTTAGATTGACCGATTTTCTTTCAAAAACTCCGAGAGTATAAAGCTGCCTTTTCCTTCTTCTTCCTCACAACTCCTTTACTCAACCCTTCTCTCCCACGAAAGCAAGGACGCCGACAACCTCCCTCACACCCAAATCCTCATTACCTAAATGTTTTCGCTTGTACTTTAGCCAAAACTGAAGGTCACAAGGAGATAAAGATTCAAGCAACAAATAGCTCGGCAGTACAACGAATCTCTCGGATTTCAAGTTTTTTCGATCCAACCCTAAAATAATCGACTTGCTCATATTTGTGCTTTTAAGGTGTTGGATTGTTGAGATTGTTGTGCTGAGTAGTCTAGGAATTGTCTTGTAAGACCCGGGGTCTTAGGGACGTTGTCCCCATGCCAACTATGCTCGTGCAGAAAACTTCCCAGGAGGTCACCCATCCTGAAATTGCTCCCGAACGAGCACGGTTAACTCCAGAGTTAATTGTCCTCACTCTACCACTAGAAAAGAAGAATTCTTGTTGACATGGTTAGCAACCCATCCCTATAAGTCAATCACAAATCCCCATTCAAATGATGCGGGATGACAATTTTACGGGATGTTACAATGTCCCCCACTTAAACTCCTACGTCCACGTCAGGCCAAGGACCATTCACCGAGCCGAGTGACCGCCTACTAGGGCAAGCACACTCATAACTCAAGGTTAGCTCTAATGCCACATTGTAACACCCCAAATTCTGAGAACTCGGGGAGCTACTGGTTAGGACCTCACAATGGGTACCGACCATAGTTTGACAACAATTTTACTAGGATCTTACAACAAGACACAAAAGTATTTAAAACATTTGAAAACTTTAAACAATATATATATATGGAGAATATGTATCAGCCTTACAAGAAAAGATACTAAAATGGCGCATATGAAGAACAGAAGACATCCCCGTCCCCATTTAAAAGAGTACGTGGACCTGGCTGACCATTTCCTCCGGATCTTTCTACAACTGTCTTAACCTGCAAGACATCTACAAGCGTTATAAAACCGTTAGCTAACATTATATGCATCATTATAAAGGTAAAAGCACAAACACACAACATACACAATCAATATGCAACAATCAATCCTTTTATTATCTTTAATTAGGTGATATGTCATTACTAATGATACTTATTTTGTGACACGAGGGATTCCCAAACCTCGCCCCTGTCCCCGTTTACCAACAAGGAATGGTACTAATGCATCTGACGGTCTATGTACCTGACTGGGCTGGTCGCAGGGAACCTCCTAGACTCTCGCAAGAGCTAGGCAGATGATGTCACGATCCGTTATCATACACTTGGGTCAATTACATAATATAATAAAGTCGGCCTAATCCGGTTTCGTTGTTTATCATAACTAACAAACACCACTCATACACATTACACTCATACAAGAAGCCAGCTAAGTAAGTTTGTGGACTTACCTGAATCAAATCTCGACTCTCTTAATCACAACTCAATCTGTAAATGTATAACTCGGTTGCGTGTCAAAGGAGGCAAGTGGATCAACACATATCCAATATACTTAGAAGTCTAAGACTTCTAAGATATAAGATCCTATCGGAAGTGAAATATACTAAAATACACGTCTAAGGTAAAATGACCATTTTACCCATGGTCCCGAATCTTCTAAAATCTCGTAATATCTACTTATATTCTTACTGGAGACTAACTATCATATTCTAACTCTTAAAGTTGAGTTTAGGTCAAGACTAGAACATTACATGTTTTCTTTAACCTTTTGAAAAGGTCACTAGGGTCCAACTTTGGCTTCAAATATGAAATTCGAATAAACTTATAAAAATTTCGAAATGATTCTCTAGATCATATATGATATCTCATCTACTCCTAGGAGTAAGAATTTCTTAAAACTGTTCAACCATCACTTCTACAAAAATTTCCAAAGTTGGTTACAACACTTGAAATTTTCTATACTTAGCCAAAATCTGAGTATGTTTTCTAACTGTACAACAAGTCCACTTTGAGCCTCTATAATTCTAAATTCCACTGTTGGATTCAGACCAACTTTTGACATATTAACCTATGCATCGCACTAAACAACATCTCAAAAACTGAACGGTGGATCTTATCTCTAAGGCATCAAAAAGTATGCTCAAACTTGACTGTTCAACACAGGTTCTGGAATTTCAACAAACACTTAACAAAACAGCACACTGACTTTGAAAAATCATAACTCCTAAACCTCTTGATTAAATCCTCTCAAATTTTGATATATTCTACTATGAAGTCTTAACTATGACATAATCGAAATTCAAGTCTAACCAAGAAATATAACCCAATTAAATCTATATTACACAACTGGATCACAAGCAGCTTTAGACAAAATTCACCACAACCCATAAACTGCTCAAGGTCTCTACTTTGGGACACCATAACTCTTAAACTATAACTCGGATTTCTCTCAAATTTAAGTATGATCTACTATACTACACCAACTATAACATGTACGAAATTCAAGTCCAACTGAAGTAAAAAACTCATCCAAATTTATTCCACAAAACTGCATTCCAAGCAGTTTTTTCTCAAGCTCAGCACACTTAGAAAACTGCATGAGGAGCCAACTTTGGGCAACCATATCTCCTAAACTATAACTCGGAATACTCTAAAATTTCAGTATGTTATACTATGCAAGGTCAACTGTAACATATCCAAAATTAAACAGCAAATGAGGAGTTTAACTTACCCAAATCTGAATCCGAAGTTGACTTTTCGACACTTCCGAAAACTCAGAAACTTAACCGCTCTTCTAGTCATCTTCCATGGCTGCTCTAGAAGGTTTAATGACACAAACATGGGTTCTAATCAAAACATGTATAGAGAGGGAAATGTAGTGCAGGGACGTGCAGTGTTTATCCGACAAGAAAACTCGAGGAGCTCATGAGTACGAAGATGTAGTTGTGACTCTGTCCCATGGGCGTATCAGCAGCCTGCTCCCGGCGCGCCTGCAGACAAGGGTTGTCGCACCAACGGCTGGTGTATGCTGCCCCCGCAATGGTGGAGACCACCGCAACAGTGTTGAGAGCCGCCGCCCCAAAGGTTTGGTTGTAGGAGGAGAGCACTCGTGGGCGTTGGTTGCGTTGCTGAACAGCAGGTTTCGTCCGGGCTCGTTTGCGTTGCTGAGCGGCAGTTCCAGAATGCGACCTCCTTGGCAGACGAGGGGAGGATCGAGAGTTGTGTGGTTTACTGCTTGAAGACGAAGAGGAGGGCCTGCTACCTTCGGCCACACGGACAAGCAGATGCAGCGGCTGCCGGCGACGACTACTGACCACCTAGGGCGTTAAAGATGGAGGAGAGGAGAGGCAGAAGGAACGTGAGATCGGCTACTGGTTCTTGCGTTCGAAAGGTAGGGGAGATCTTCCCGTAACTGTTGGGACTTGTGTGGATGGTGTACGACGTAGAGATAACAGAAGCTGGCGCTCCCCGTGTACGTGTGAAGGCTTGAAGTGGCTTAGGGTTTTCTAGTAGTTGTCCCTTTCTCGTTGGGCTCGTAACAAGGAAGCATGGTTGAGGTGGCGGCCCAACCTCGACAAATGCTGCGTGGAGGAGCTCGTCATGGGCCTTGTCATGGGCCTTGCCATGGTTTGTCTAATAGCCTTGTCATGCTTGTCAAGGGCTTGTCATGCAAGAGTGATCTTGTAGGAGTATTTTACGAAGTGGCTTTTTGTTTACAAAAGTTCACGTAAAATCATAGATGTTGGTAAAAGAATATTTTATGTGATTAACTCTTCACATAAAATGACAAGATTTATGTTGAGTCATGATTTAACGGAAATTAAATTTCTGGGTATTACATCCGATAAATTTTTATAAATAGAATGGAGTATCTACTCTTCTCTTACTAAATCTTCGTTTTATCTTTCTATCATAGAAGTATCACTAAGTTATCATAGAATTGAAGCACAAAACATTATACTCAAACACGGAAGTAATCACTTAGTCAAATAAATCATACAAATCAGTGTCCGAGTACTAACTCGTCGGTACAAGGGTGACGGCTAACTCCGCAAGGAACTCAAGATAACTACTCCTAAAGTTATCCTCCATCTCTCGGGTTGCCCTCATTGTCTCTTCGTCTAGACCCCTAGATCAGCAGTATCGGTATATCTTTAGACCGTAGACATCTAATACTACAATCTCCAATGGTCACCGGATATCCTACAAAAGTATGCTCCGATTCAACTACCTGTTTCTCATAGCTGATGACGTGTCTCGAATCCGGTAGCTAGGTATTCTCTCAAAGAAAACATGGGGAACACGGGATGTACTATTTCTAGTAAGGGTAGGAGTGACGGTCGATAAATAACTTCCCCATCCTCCTTAAGATTTCAACGGTTTTCTATTCTAAACCCACTTCCCTCTCTGTTGATGACTCTACTATAAGGTAACTACAAAACTTTATTCCTTCCGCTGGCCCACTTGCTTCTACATTTTGGAAGATCCCGACTATCAACTCTGAAACAATGATTTAGACATATCCCGTCAGTTTACTATGTGTCTAATGCTCTTTGTAAGACCACTCACTTGGTCTTGTCCCCATATTATGACTTAGTCGGATCATTCATCAATTACTGAATCCTCGCATACTTTTGGTCAGGCTTCCAATTTGATATACCCAAAATTTAACTTCATATGAGAATTCTCATATCGATCTATTGCTCCCTAACTTGAGGTTATAGATAACTTACATTGAGCTTCTGGTTCTAATACAATGAACTCTCACTACTGTCAAATGAATATATTAACCTTCATTTATGGTTAACTCATCCTCTACGTTGTACTTTATCCACATTGGATTATCAGCCTTGTAATATCACTTTGACTCAAGATGCAACTAGACACCACTCAATATAAACATAATACATATGATCTGCTCGACGGATTTGCTTCCTTGACGCACCGTTTACTAGGTTTATCGTATAATCGTGTCTCTTCTTTTTCTTATATGTCTTTCGACTCAGTATGATAGTTACTCATCTTGAGCTTTGTAGTGCCGACCCTGTACCACACATTTATTACGTCGTCATCTCTTCTCTCAATCCATTGGGAAAATGGCTCTAGAGTCCTCCATTCGGTATTAAATTCCAAACTTACTTGTTTGTCGGCACGTAACGAAGTCGTCATGTGTCACTTGGATCCATAACAGGGTACCACTACCTTTCTATAACCTCTATATGCACATACTTTCCTTTCTACCGTGATTGGTTGATACGGATTTCATACCAAATGTTTAGTCACTCCGCATGGCCTAATACACGTTTGTACCCAACAAAACGCATTTCTTCCACTATCATCGCCTTACTCAGCACGTCATTCTTCTGCACAATTGAGCTTCCTACTCCGTGTGTTAGGGCCCACCACGCTTCCGCTGCACTACTTTAATTATTTCTTATGTCTCCCATTAATCATAAACACATTTTCCGTGAGTCTAAAGTGTTTAACTTCTACCTCTTTCTCCTAATTACCCCATAAGTCCTATTTGGATGAAGTACCAAGTACCTTCCTAACTTACCTTAATGAAATAAAATAACGATTGGAAAACAACCTCTTCCATTTTCTTTCTTACTTCTTATAACACGGATCCAAACTCCCTGACTCGACCGGCATTTGATCTTAACCATCAATAAAATAACCTTTAACACATTTCTATTTATACCTTTAATTCATCCCAGAAGGTTGTCGTTGCCTACTTGAGCAAATCCTCCAAGGCGTCGGTAAAGCTACCACATAAATTCACATTCACAAATATCTCTTTTTAACGTTACCTAACTTGTCAATACCAAACAACATTTGCACGTCCTCAGCTAAAGTTGGCCAATCTGTAGTTGAATTATCTCAACATCCCGGGCTTAGTCATCTTCACAAATAGCTCTATTTTCGGTATACCATGGTGTGGACAATCTAGGAGGACGTCCTTGAACCTCTCCCAAGACTTGAATAGGCTTTCTCTATCCTTTATCACGAAGGCATTGATCTTCCCTCTAAGCTCGGTTGTCTTGGAAGGTGGGAAGAACTTTGTCAAGAACTCGGTTGTCATCTCCTCCCAAGTACTCACACGCCCTAGTGGAATGGATTGGTACCAAGCCGAGGCTTTATCCTTAAGTGAGAAGGAAAAAGCCCTAAGCTTATGGTTGTTTTTCTCCAGCCTAGGCGGCCTTAGAGTCTCCATCAAGATCTCATAGTTCATCAAGTGTTGATGAGGAGACTCTCCTTCCATCCCTCCAAATTGATTGTGACGGATCATTTGTAGCACTTGAGGGAGGAGCTCATAATCATGGGCTGCGGGATCTCCTACGTTGCCCTTACGTTTGTGGCTCCTCAATCATGATCGGCTCGAACCGAATATTAACCGCCGGCTGCGGTGGTGGTGGCGGTGGAGATTGTTGACGATTAGGCTCTCTTTGTACAAGAGCTTGCCTAATCTCTTCAATTTCCCTCCTAGTTGCTTCTTGCCTCTCATTTGCAAGTCTCCTCTCATTCTCCAAGAGTTCATCTCTTAGTCTAATTTGCTCTAAGGGTTCATCTAACTTGGCTTCAAGATCTCTTGCGGCCATCTCCTTCTTCTTCTTCTTAATGCTCTTAGATCTAGCTTTAAGGGTTTTCTCCGATTCGGGATCGAATGGAGCTAAATCCTTGCCACGAGATCTTCACATGCACCTAAAGAATGAGAGATGTCCTGAAAATGCAAACACACAAACCAAACAAGATCAAAAGCAACAAGAAAGACCTACACTATAAACAATCACAAACAATGATTCAATCTAGACCTAGTCCCCGGCAACGGCACCAAAAACTTGTTACGCTAAGAATGTGTAGCACAAAAGTCTTAAATTTATAACTCGATATATTTTTCCTAACTCCTTGCGAACCCACAGTGTATGGGTCGTTTTGTAGTAAGGATAGTATTCCGAGGTCGAACACAAAGACTAAGGTGAAATTGAATTAAATAGTGACTAAGGATAGTGTAGACCTAGTTTGAGAAAAGAGAAAGAAATAAAGAAATGAAAATCTCAATGTTTTGGATTGGTTTTTTGGTGATCAATCAAGGATAACAAATCATGCAAGATTAACAAACAACTACGCTAGCAACACAAATAAGCAAAGACAAACACGAGATAAGTAATCAAAGAGAGAAAAGCGGATTCTAGGGGTTAGGAATTCCGGTTATGGCATTGAACTCAAGCTTCTGTTCAATCTTGGATTAACTATGGTATGTTAGGAAGGAATGTTTCTCAAATGGGGTCAATTACCGGGTAGGTCTCATGATCCACTAGTCCCGCACTTAAGGTCCTATCACCGGGTAAGTCTCTAGGAGCCTAGGTTGGGAAATCTACACAAACCGGATTGCTATCTAGGGATCTAACCTCTCCTTACCGGGTAAGTCTCGGGAAGGCAAGTCCTAAACATCAATCCTAGCACACCCAGTCTAATAGCGGCTTGTGAGGCTCACTACTACCTAGAGTTCATCATCTTCGGTACCTATGAGCAAGAATCACCGGATAGGTCTCTTCTCACACTTAGTTACTAACACTAGGTCACCCTAGGACAAATCTAGCTCAACAAACACTAGGGTTTCAACAATCTAACATCCTAGCATTAAGATTTATCAATACAAGCATGTTAGACAAAATCACGGATAGTTCATCTCATTCCACGGCCGTGGTCTGGGTAGAATGAACCGTGGTTTTCAACAGCAGCTAGGCTCGAGCAAGAAAATCATCCAAGGGTACATTTAAGTCTATTCTATCATAGTCCAAGCCATAACCATCACTCCCTTACCCTAGAACTGCATCTATTTAGCCAATAACATGCATCTTAACAGTCAAACTTAACCACCATACATCCATGGCTTCCATAGGAAGAATATGAAATGAAAGAGAGATAAGACAAGTAGAACAAGAAAACAAGCTGAATAAATGTTAAGAAGGACTTACAACCCTTCAAAAGAAGGTTCAATCCGTTCCTCACAATCTTTGCAAATGTCCTCAACAAAACTCACTCAAAATCCACTAAAAAACTAGCAAAACTCTAAGACTATTGTTCTTCTTCTTCTTCTCCAAATGAGAGTGTCCTTGCTCCCTCCCAAGAGTATCCTCCAACGGAATGTTGTTGAATGAGAGAATGTGGGAGAGGGTGTGTGTGGTGAGTTCCCTCTTTAGAATCATCTTGCAAGACTACTTATAGCCATCAGAGGGAATAACGTTCCAATTCTACGGCCGTGGAAGTGCCTGTGACCGTGGTTTTGGTGTTTCAGCCCTCTTTTGATCGTTGAGCCATGAGTTGGTGCAAGGCATGCACCAACATGGCCCTATGTGTTCTCCTTAGCTCCGATCTTGCTTCTTAATGAGTATGGAAATGTGTCATCGTGAGGAATGATCCTCAAATGTATCGATTAAGCTCCAAAAGTTCCCCAAAATACCTACAAAACCGACAATAGTGCGTGTAGACGTCTATCTCGACAATATGCATGCATTTATCGTAAACGTCATGAACTAATGCCAAACTATGCATGAATAGTGAGAAAAACTATCTAAATGGATGCCTAAACTAACGTCATAAATCGTGTTATCAAAATACCCCATAATTACGGTTTGCTCGTCCCCGAGCAAGATCCAACTATAGGCTAAGAGATGACATGATTTATGAATGCAGAAAAACAACAAAATATTTTTGGAATTGTGTTTCTAACATTGGATCACCTTCATAGTTATGTTTCATGGCAATGGACAAGCAATCATGCATCAAATGAATGAAGGCATGGAAGGACAATTATACTTAACTCAAAAGCATGCATTCAAGGTGAAAATGAAGAAGTCAAGATGATCATGAGTATATCCAATCTAGATCACTAAGTCTTACACACATGCAAATAGGTCACAAGAACTTAGGAAAGAAGAGGCCAAGAAACGTTGTGAATAGGTGTGAATTTTTAGGTCATGTGATGCTAATCCGGGAAAAGAGCTAACTCCACAAATTCGTTTTCGATCAACTTCCTCACAAGTGTATATTTTTCTCCATTTTTTGTTTGTTTTCTTTTCTTTTTCACTTTCTTTTTCTTTCACTTATTTTTGAGACAATGGCATTAGGGTATAAAAGCCGAAACCTTAGTGATTAGCGGACCTCAGGATTTTTCCGAGGTGCCTCACACCGGGCACACATACCAAGGCTCGTTAGGACTATCGGTTTTTCCGACTTTGGCAAGGCACAAACACCCGATTATGTGAATGGTGCCGAGTTACTCGTCATCAAAACCAACGTCCCCAAACCTATATTTTTTCTACACTTTTCACAAAAAATTCATCACTTCATTCACAACATTCTTTCATCAACAACTTCACCCCACACTTGCTTTTCACACACATCAACACACTAGCATGCTCCCATTCCCGGATGGGTCAAAAGAAGACAAATTTTATATCAATTGAGGTGCTCAAACGACCCATACACTGTGGTCATAAGTGATGGAGGGAAGCATTTCACCAATAGGAATTGCTCAACCTTCCAAAACAGCCCCAACGGCTACAGAAGAACAATGGTCTATTATAACTCAATAAGTGTTTGACCACCTCTATTATAACTCGATCTATACACTTGCTTGATTTGACAAGGCATGTGTAAGCCCATCTATTATAACTCGATAAGGGTTCGCTAGGAGTTAGGAAAAATATATCGAGTTATAATAGATGGCATGTGTAAGCCCATCTATTATAAGTCGACCCATACACTTGCTTGATTTGACAAGGCCAACTTGCTTGATTTCACCTTAGTCTTTGTCTTGCTAGCATAATAGATGGCATGTGTAAGCCCATCTTTGCTTTGTCCCAAAACAGCTCCAACGGCTACATCACTCGCATCACACATGATCTCAAACGGTAAACTCCAATCCGGAGGTTGCATGACGGGGGCGGAGATCAAGACATTCTTCAACCTACAAAATGCTTCAAGGCAATCCTTGGAGAAAACAAACTCTACATCTTTCATTAGTAGGTTAGTAAGAGGCTTAGAAATTTTAGAGAAATCTTTTATGAATCTCCGGTAAAAACCGGCATGCCCTAAGGAACTCCTTACCCCCTTCACCGAGGTAGGTGGTGGCAACTTCTCTATTGTCTCTATCTTAGCCCTATCAACCTCAATGCCTCAGTTGGACACCAAGTGTCCGACCACAATGCCTTCACTTACCATGAAGTGGCATTTCTCCCAATTCAAGACAAGATTAGTCTCCTCACATCTCTTTAACACCAAAGACAAGTTAGCTAAACAATCATCAAATGAAGATCCATAAACAGAGAAATCATCCACAAACACTTCCATGATGTTTTCAATATATTCAGAAAAGAAAGCCATCATACACCTTTGAAAGGTAGCGGGTGTATTACACAACCCAAATGGCATACTTCTATACGCAAATGTACCCCAAGGACATATGAATGTTGTTTTCTGTTGGTCATCCGGGTGGATAGGGATTTGGAAGAATCCACTATAGCCATCTAAGTAGCAAAAGTGTGAATGTTGAGCTAATCTCTCTAGCATTTGGTCGATGAAAGGAAAAAGGAAGTGATCTTTCCTAGAGGCCACATTTAGTTTCCTATAGTCTAAACACATCCTCCATCCCGTAACCGTCCTAGGGATTAGTTCATTATTCTCATTAGTTACTACATTCATCCCACCCTTCTTAGGAACCACATGCACGGGACTAACCCATTTACTATCCGAAATCGGAAAAATATTCCCACATCTAGCAATTTAAAGATCTCTTTCTTTACTACTTCTTTCATAATAGGGTTTAGCCTTGTTTGAAGTTCAATTGAAGGTTTATGATTATCTTCCATCAAAATGTTATCCATGCGCAAGGAAGGTTTAATGCCAACTAAGTCATCAATGGTATAGTCTATAGCTCTCCTATGCAATATCAACTGATGCAACAATCTAGTCAACTCATCATCAAGTTTAGGAGGACCTTTATCGGTTGGAGACGCTCCATACAATGTAGGTTGAGATGATTCCAAAGCTATGGATGACTCTCGAAGACACCTTGAAGCTTGATCAACAACTAAGGCACTTTCTGGAGAAACCACGCGCAAAATTACGGTCTCAGGCAAAACCACGGCTGTGGACTCTGAGAGGCCGGCATTTTGGAGCATTCCAGAGAGTTCCACGGCCAAAACTACGGCCGTGGTAATCTCTCCCTGGCCGTGGTTCCTACAGTGGTTCAGCTTGACTTCGTGCACTTCAAATTCAACACTTGTCTCCTTTTCCAAAGCATCCAAGGCCTTGATTTTTTCATTGCAATCATCTTCAACCCCTTCCTCCATCAAATTTAAGCTAAGAACCTTCTCCAAGGGGTCCTTGATCAAGATCGAGCTAACAACTTCTATAGACTCCTCTTGCTCGACAATGTTGAACACATCTTCACCAAGGGCTGGCCCCTTCATCATTGTGGATAGCTTGAACTTAATATTCTCCTCTCTTATGTTGAAGGAGAGGATTCCATTTTTTCAATCCACTAAACATCCGGATGTGGCTAAGAAAGGCCTCCCTAAGATGATAGGAACCGGATAGTCCGACGGGATGTCCAAAACAACGAAGTCTATTGGGACATAGAACTTCCCAAGCTGAACCAGTATGTCTTCTCAGATCCCTACGGGGTGAGTGATTGAACGGTCCGCCATGTAGAGGGTCATCTTGACCGGCTTTGGCTCTCCTAGCCCAACCTTGTTGCAAAGTGCAAGCGGGATGATGCTTACACTTGCTCCAAGATCACATAGGGCTTCATACTTTACTTCTCCAACCCCAATTGGCACACAAAAAGATCCCGGATCTCTTAGCTTAGGAGGCATCTCCTCCTTCATAGTTTGGATCAACTTGGAAGATCTCTTTGTCATTCTCACTTCTCCATACCCTTCCAATTTCCTCTTGTTGGAGAGTATCTCTTTCAAGAATATTCCGTAGGCCGGCATACCTAGAATAGCAGCCATGAACGGAATGTTAATATGCAATTTAGATATAAGCTCAAGGAATTTACCGAAGTGTTTGTCCAAACGAGCTCTTGCTCGTGACTTTGGGAACGGTAGTCGTGGCTTGTATGGAGGTGGTGCCACATAAGTTGGCTCATCATCCTTGATCCTGCCTCCTTCTTCTTGCAATGGCTCTTCCTCTACCAGTACTTGCTTTTCCTTGTCATTCCCCTTAGGCAACAGGTCCTTCATGCTCAGCCACTCCTTGTTGTAATGGCCAACACTTGGCCTCTTGGGTTATCCTCGGTCCTTCCGGGAAGCTTTCCGGATCCCTTTGTGCTTCACCCGTCTTTTGGAGCACTTGTGCTTCTAGCACCTTTTGAGCTTTAGAAATGGACGTCACCGTGCTCTCAAGACCACTCAACCTTCCAAGCAATTGCTCAAACATCATCTCGGTTCTATCCTTTGGGGGTTGAGTAAATTCGGGTGGAGGCTCTTGTGAAGCCTTAGGTCGATTTAGGCCAAATAAACACCAGAATAATATAATGATCATAATGGAATAAATTCATAACTTATTTGTTAGTAACCCGATTGACGATCTGAAAGAAGATTCAGAATCACAACAACCCAGGCTACGCATGTACAACATCAAATTTACCGAAATCTGAGCGACGGAACTGTCCTGGTGACATATATGCTCGACTAGGTCTTCATTTGCACGGAAATCCAAAAACTCGGTACCGATATGAAGAGAATGAAGAGAGGAATCCAAAAACTCAAACGTAATTGAAATCGGATTGGAAACGGAGAGAGAAATCAGAGCTTTTACGAGGAAACCTGAAAGGAAAAGAATTAATAAACGATTTTCCGCTATTTATAGTGAAGTCAATAATTATCCTTTAGCGAAGTCGATAATTATCCTTTTATCGATCCAATGGCGGGTTGAACCCCCTCTCCAAACTTCTCGAAATTAGAATAATAGATCTTGAATATTGTAGGGATAATTATTCCACAATTGCCTCGGAAAACGTGTATTCCTAAACCGTATTTCTTAGCCGTTAAGAAATGAAATAGCGACTCTTTTATCCGTTTTGCCTTTCCATGTTATTTCGTATCTAGGACATGTCCGATGTCCTGATCATTTCTCTTAACTGCATTTTTATTAATTGGAGCTCCCAAATCCTTCAAATAATACCAGAGGGTAAAAATAATTACCCGGGGCAAAAAGTGAAAATTTCACCATAAGCCCAAAATTACGCCAGGAACATAACGGTGGGACTTATACTCAACACTTACGCAATCTTCGTAAGTAATATGTCAATTACTATCACTGATTAAGTTAATAAACATTAATTAGAATTCAGAAATCCTAGCTATTACATCACACACCCCTTAAGAAAAAGTTTCGTCCCGATACTTGAAAAATTCTCAAATCCTCTCGGACCCATACGCCGAGGTATAAACACTCTCTCTATCGGAGGTATCACATCTGCGTTCAAACGTATCAACCTATAACACTCTATAACCTCAAAACACAACATGGAGGAATCACCAACTCCAGCAACAAGATCATAACGCTATCCAAAGGCATAGAGGAAAAATCATCTCTAGCCAACTACTAACCACGTCGCAAGGCATGGAGGAAAGCCGTCTCCAGCCAATCGTACTCGTAAAACAACTATGTGGAGGAAAACCGTCTCCACTCACACTATGTCCATCAAAGATAGCATGGAGGAAAGAACCATCTCCTGCTAATCCTAACACACACACCGTAGCATGGAGGAAAGAATCATCTCCAGCTATACCTATCTCGTACTAGCAAACAAGATCTAACATATCATATGCACAACTCACAGCTAGCACGAAAACACAACATATCACATAAGCACATAGCATAACATACACTCACAAAGATAGCACCAAAATCTAATCGTGGATCCTACAGGTGCATCTGTCCCGGCGTCAAAATTTGGATAGTTCCCCTGGATACTATCCTCAATCTCCCGCATAGCCTCATCATAGGAATATCCTTCGAATGCAGTCGTCTCACACCTCTTTGCCTAGAACCGCAAAAGGTTGTTCAGCAAAAGTGTGATCCGGCTCAACCACTTGATCATCATAACTTACAATGTGCCTCAGATCTGGTATGTACTTCCTCAGCTGAGACGCATGAAACATAGGGTGAACACCCTCTAACTTCGATGGCAAAGGCAATCTATGCACCGCTCTTCTAACTCTATCCAGTATCTTGAAAGGACCGACCTATCGGGGACTCAACTTTCCCTTTATGCCATAACGTCTGACGCCTCACGTCGGAGATACTCTTAACCAGACATGAGCTTCTACCCTAAACTCTAGAGGTCAACACCTCCAATCTGCATATGACTTCTAGCGACTCTCTGCAGCCATTATCCTTTCTCTGATTAACGTTACTCGAGCTATATCATCCTGAATCCGCTCTGGTGCTAACCCACTGGTACTGCCAGGTTCATCCCTGCATAAAGGTATATGACACCTATGTCTACACAATGTCTCATAGGGACCATCCCTATAGATGCATGCCAACGGTCGTGGCATAAGAATTCAACGAGTGGGAGATAAATAGATCGTCCCTGTTCCCAATCCATCCCACAAGCTCGCAACATGTTCTCTACGGTCTGGAGGGTCCTCTCTGACTGACCGTCTATCTGAGGGAAATCTCAATCATGAAGTGTAGACGCGTTCCCCAAGCAGTCTGAATCTGCTATCAAAACCTCAAAGTAAGCCGTCTACTACAATCATAGTCGATCGTCCCCGGTACACTTATGGAGTCCCACCATCTGTCTAGTGTACTCCTTCATTATTTCATTCACTGGCCACGTCTCTAAGTAGAGATGGAACGTGTCGACTTCGTAAATCTGTTACGAATAATCTGGATAACACCAAAACTCTTACTGGGTCTCAATCCCATCACAAGTCCACAGAAAGGTCCTCTCACTTCCACTACAGCACTGGTAGTAGATGAGCTCATCTCCAGGTCAGTAACACTTTAACCTGATCTACTACATCAGGGTACCACTTATTCGTACATGGATGTACTAAAGAAGGTGTACTATGGGTGTACTGTAAACTTCTCCACACAACTCCGCATAAGCGGTTATATAGACGCAGTTGCGGCACCTCATACTCCTTCTGCTCCGTTAAAGAACAGTGGTGTCTCGCCATGAGACATCCTTCCATCAAATTCCCTCAGGGTCAGGCAAGTCCCCTACTTTTGTTGGACCTCATCCAACAAATCAGGTAGAACCCCTAAAACATGAAACTAACGTCCTTATCAACAATTGTAGGTCCAACTCTAACCAAGCTAGATCATTCTACAACCGAGGTTGTACAGCAATTCAAACAATCGCCTTCTCTCGAGGCATCTTCTAGTTCAAGGTATCAGTTACCACATTCTCCTTGCCATAATGGTACCAAACTTCACGATCAAACTTCTTGATAAACTCCAGTCAACGACGCTGGCGGTTATTCAGCTTATGTTGCATAAAAATATGCTTCAAACTCTTATGATCGGTGGGAATCTAACATGAAATATCACACCGATATTGCCTTCAAATTTGGACACTTCAAACTACCACTACTAACTCAAAATCATGAGTCGGGCAATTCTCCTCATACTCTCAGCACCGTAGTCACGTGATTCCCAAAATCTTCTAATTATCACCGAATAGAAGCAAAGTTCAAATGCTTCCTCTACTCTTCAGAACTCGGACATACTACTTCAACCACACACTTATGGTGGTCTTCCTCAGAAGACTCGTAATTGGATGCACAATCACATAGAATCCTTTCTCAAAGCGTTGGTAGCAATCGGCTGGGCCGAGAACTACGTATTCCCTTAATGTTCAGCAACATCATCCACAAGGCATCATACTCACTCCTCGTCACATCAACTATGATCCCGCTGGCAGGGGCAACATGACCAAAATGGCTAACTTTGGCATTTCAACTCACATATAGGGAGCATAGCATTCAGGCTTCTATCTCTCGGGTTCTACAACACCTTCCTCAAATAACCGGTACGTTCCTCGCCATTGTTAGAGTACTATTCATCAACTCTTATAAAGACCATTAGAGCACTCTTCAACTCCGATGACATCACTACAATTTGTAGTTTCCATAACAGGTATGGAATGTTGTCCTATGCCCACACTCCTCTTTCATCCTTAACTGATAACATCCTAAGCATATGGAAATCTTGAGAACATAATTTCTTCTATTAGTTGATCTAACAAGTCATCAATACATAGCGATGAATATACTAGGGCGAACGAAGCCCATCTCAATCCACTCTTCAAATTGCTTCTTCAAATTCTAACAGCTCAACAAGCCATATACCTCATAGGCCTTCTCCCAATCAATCTCGTACCATACTTCAACGCAATATCAAAGTCCTCACTCCGCTGAGGCGGTAGATTAGACGGTTCAGTAACACGTCTATAAAATCATAAACCACTGGAATAATCTTCAGCGCGGAACTATCTCTTTCCTTTACGACATACATAAAAAAAATATCACCCCCCAGTGTAATCAACCTCGCTGCTCATATGGCACTAAAAACAACTCACCTCATCAAAAGTCCTAACCTCAAAAAACATCTACTTAGTTAATCTCAGTAGAGACTATAATAGTCTTCCTACTGCTATCTAAAGCAACATGATATCTATTCTTGAGTAGGAGAATGATCTAGGACTCTTTACGTCCCCGCGTCTGCTGCTGAGGTGTCTTCTGACCACCTCCCATCACACTAGCAGAAATAAAACTCTATCGTGATGCCACTACAGTTTGCTTACACAAGACAATTCTATGACCCTATCTACCACAGGTAAAGCAAGTCACTGGCGATCTTGGACACTATGGTCGTACATGTCCAGGCTTCCAACAATTGTAACAAGTCCTCGGTTCACCTGAAGTCTGTGTGAAACGAGAAGTACTCAAACGTCCACAACTCGGGCTTGGTTTGCAACCCGAATATCTAACCTCGTCTTCTGCTAATTCAACACGTTGTTTCTTCTTTAATCCAGAAGCTTCAGTTGATCTAACAAATGTTAGTAAATCCGGTATAGATCTACCCGCTATCGCCGCCTCAAATACTTGCTGCATATACTCTTGAAACTCGAATCTACTCATGGAGACACGATCAGGCTCTTCAAACTCGTTCTCTTCCATAGGCAACACAACAACAGATAATGGTCCCTGACTTGGCGCTACTGAAGGAAGAGGGGGTGTACCCCTATCTCGTCCCACTACAAATACTGCTCCAATCTGAGCCATCTGTAGAATATACGCCCCTAAACTTATAAGGCTATATACATGCCATATGTATTGAGATATATATATATATACACACACACACACACACATATATATATATATAATACTCATTATTACATGCATACACATCAGCAAATAAAAGATATTTATATATATATATATATATATATATATATATATATACACTGTCGAGATCCTCAGATGGGTGACGACTTCTGTACATACTATCCCAAAACATATGTACTCGCTGAAAACCAAAACCTTTTGAAAAGTCAAACCCATGTGGGTTCTGTTTATTTATCCACTCCACCTTGATTGCAGATAGCAAGTGCCATTGTTGTCAACCTAAGGCTCTGATACCAACTCTACAACGCTCCAAATCCGCGGGACTTGGAGTGTCACATTGGGCTAGGATCTCACAATGGATCCTGACCCTAGCCTGACAACAAGTTCACTAGATCTTACAACAAGGCACAAAATAGATTAAAATCAAATACATAAAAGCTGAGTATGATACATCAAAAGAGTTTACAAACTCATAGCCAAGTACAAAACAACAACATAAACCACAACCACAAAAGATCCCACATCCCATGCATCCTAATGTACAGAAGTCCTCGGCTTGTCACACCATTTGGCTCACTCTGCAATATTCCTAACCTGCCGAACACTACAACAAGGTATGAAACCGTTAGCTACAGCAATGAAAAGCATGAAGGTAATAGCACAACCACACATCAACATCTCAAACATGCAATGCCACACACATTCATTTATTATCTTTCATTACGTTATTCCATTACTAATTCAACTTCTTTTGTAACACAAGGAGCCTCAAGAACCCCGTCCCATCCAACATAACACATGAGTTTTGCATGGGGGTGACCTTCACTCATCCCCTCCTGTGAGATCATCTTCAGGGCACCTCCTCCTAACCAGCAGGCAGAGACCGGCGGTTACTGCCCATTATAATACACTTGGGCCAAATAAATGTAATGAATGGTCATCCTAGTCCGGTTTAGGTTATAAATGCACAATCATATGAACACACACAACCATCACAATTATACAATCCACAACTGCACGCTAAGTAAGCCCTATGGACTTACCTGATATACTCGTAACTTGTACCACGTCACAGCTTCCCCTTGGGGAAGTAATCAACGTCTGCAATAGCAAGGCACACACAATCACATACTGCAAAGGTTAGGAGCCTCGTCTCACTAACCACAACCAACCTATATCTCAAATCTAAATCTCAGATCCTCAACACATTCATAAATGCCTAAGGCATATCCTCAACATAACATCTCATCATACTCGTACACATACTAATCCTTAAAGCCATAACCGATAACCATAACATCATCATGATCCTCAAATCATTCGGACACCTAGCATGTATCTAATCATTATTCCTCAATCTCAAATTTAATACTAATTTAATTAATTAACCTTTAATTAATTAATTAAATTTCACCAGAATAACGTTTAGCCCGCAGGCAATTTCTGAACCCACCTGTCATCAGATTTCATCAAACAACAACCCATAAACACCAGAATAATATAATGATCATAATGGAATTTCTAATTATCCATTTTGAAAAGCCTAAGGTCAATTTAGGTCAAATCGCAGTACGGAAAACGAATGACTTCATAACTTATTCGTTACTAACCCGATTGACGATCTGAAAAAAGATTCGGAATCACAACGACGCAGGCTACGCATGTACAATATCAAATTCACCGGAATCTGAGCAACAGAACTGTCCTCGTGACATATATGCTCGACCAGGTCGTCATCCGCTTGGAAATGCAGAAAATTGGTACAGATATGAAGAGAATGAAGAGAGGAATCCAAAAACCCAAACATAATTGAAATCGGATTAGAAACGGAGAGTAGATCTGAGTTTGAAGTTTGAGAGAAATCAGAGCTTTTACGAGAAAACGTGAATGGAAATGAATTAATAAACGATTTTCTGCTATTTATACGGAAGTCGATAATTATCCTTTAGCGAAGTCGATAATTATCCTTTAGCGAACTCGATAATTATCTTTTTATCGATCCAATGGCGGGTTGAACCCCCTTCTCCAAACTTCTCGAAATTGGAATAATAGATCTTGAATATTGTAGGGATAATTATTTCACATTAATTAGAGCTCCCAAATGCTCCAAATAATACCTGAGGGTAAAAATAATTACCCGGGGGGAAAAAGTGAAAATTTCACCATAAGCCCAAAATTACGCCAGGAACATAACGGTGGGACTTATACTCAACACTTACGCAATCTTCGCAAGTTATATGTCAATTACTATCATTGATTAAGTTAATCAACATTAATTAGAATTCAGAAATCCTAGCTATTACAAATGTAGAGGTTGCCACAAGAAGAGGGGAATGGTCCCATGAAGTCCACACCCTACACATCAAACACTTCAACCTCTTGTATGTTGTTCAAGGGCATCTCATTCCTCCTTGAGATGTTGCCCGTCCTTTGGCAAGCATCACATGCCACAACAAAATTCTGCACATCCCTAAACAAGTGACGCCAATAAAAGCCGGATTGTAATAGCTTTGCACACGTCTTGTGTGAGCTAGCATGGCCTCCACATGGCAAGGAGTGACAATGGCGGATCACACTCTCCACCTCATCCTCCGGGATGCACCTCCTAAAGACCCCATCCGGCCCTCTCTTGAACATGAGAGGCTCTCTCCAATAGTAATGCCTCACATCCTTGAAAAACTTTTTCTTTTGGGCATATGATAGACCGGGTGGCACCTCCTCACACACAACGTAGTTCACTATGTCTGCATACCATGGCTCATTCCCCCTTGACACTTGAAGCAAGCACTCCTCCACCATTTGCAATTGCTCATCCCGGAATGAGTCATCAATCGGGATGTCATCTCTCTCGATCTCCAATGGTGATAGCCTACTAAGATGGTCCGCCACTGAATTTTTGGAACCCTTCTTGTCCCAAATTTCCTAGTCAAACTCTTGGAGGAGAAGGATCCACAGAATCAAGCGAGGCTTGGCATCCTTCTTTGTAAGGAGATAACGGATCGCAGCATGATCCGTATACACAATGACCTTTGTTCCAAAAAAATACGAGCGGAACTTCTTAAATGCATACACAACCGCTAGCAACTCCTTCTCGGTGGTAGCATAATTGAGTTGGGCATCATCTAGTGTCTGGTTAGCATAATAGATGGCATGTGTAAGCCCATATTTCCTTTGTCCCAAAAAAACACCAACGGCTACATCACTCACGTCACACATGATCTCAAACGTTAAACTCCAATCCGGAGGTTGCATGATGGGGGCGGAGATCAAGGCATTCTTCAACCTACAAAATGCTTCAAGGTAATCCTTGGAGAAAACAAACTCTACATCTTTCATTATTAGGTTAGTAAGAGGCTTAGAAATTTTAAAGATATCTTTTCTGAATCTCCGCTAAAAACCGGCATGTCCTAAGAAACTCCTTACCCCCTTCACCGAGGTAGGTGGTGACAACTTCTCTATTGTCTCTATCTTTGCCCTATCAACCTCAATGCCTCGGTTGGACACCAAGTGTCCCAACACAATGCCTTCATTTACCATGAAGTGGCATTTCTCCAAATTCAAGACAAGATTAGTCTCCTCACATCTCTCTAACACCAAAGACAAGTTAGCTAAACAATCATCAAATAAAGATCCATAAACATAGAAATCATCCATAAACACTTCCATAATGTTTTCAGTATATTTAGAAAAGATAGCCATCATACACCTTTGAAAGGTAGCGGGTGCATTACACAACCCAAATGGCATTCTTCAAATGTACCCCAAGGACATGTGAATGTTGTTTTCTCTTGGTCATCCGGGTGGATAGGGATTTGGAAGAATCCACTATAGCCATCTAAGTAGCAAAAGTGTGAATGTTGAGCTAATCTCTCTAGCATTTGGTCGATGAAAGGAAGAGGGAAGTGATCTTTCCTAGAGGCCATATTTAGTTTCATATAGTCTACACACATCCTCCATCCCGTAACCGTCCTAGTAGGGATAAGTTCATTATTCTCATTAGTCACTATGGTCATCCCACCCTTCTTAGGAACCACATGCATGGTACTAACCCATTTACTATCCGAAATCAGAAAAATTATTTCTGTATCTAGTAATTTAAAGATCTCTTTCGTTACTACTTCTTTCATGATAGGGTTTAGCCTTCTTTGAGGTTCAATTTAAGGTTTATGATTATCTTCCATCAAAATTTTATGCATGCACAAGGAAGGTTTAATGCAAACTAAGTCATCAATGGTATAGCCTATAGCTCACCTATGCAATCTCAACTCATGCAACAATCTAGTCAACTCATCATCATTCAAGCATGCATTAACAATCACCGGATAAGTTGAATTTCCACCAAGAAAAGCATATTTCAAATAAGAGGGGAGGGGTTTAAGTTCAAGTTTAGGAGGACCTTTATCGGTTGGAGACGCTCCATACAATGTAGGTTGAGATGATCTCAAAGCTATGGAAGACTCTCCAAGACTCCTTGAAGCTTGATCAACAACTAAGGCACTTTTTGGAAAAACCATGGGCAAAATTACGGTCTCTAGCAAAATCACGGCCGTGGACTCTGAGAGGCTGACATTTTTGAGCATTCCAGAGAGTTCCACGGCCAAAATTACGGCCGTTGTAATCTCTCCCTGGCCGTGGTTCCTACAGTGGTTCAGCTTGACTTCGTGCACTTCAAATTCAACACTTGTCTCGTTTTCCAATGCATCCAAGGCCTTGATTTTTTCATTGCAATCATCTTCAACCCCTTCCTCCATCAAACTTAAGCTAAGAACCTTCTCCAAGGGGTTCTTGATCAAGATCGAGCTCACAACTTCTATAGACTCTTCTTGCTCGACAATGTTGAACACATCTTCACCAAGGGCTGGCCCCTTCATCATTGTGGATAGCTTGAACTTAATATTCTCCTATCCTATGTTGAAGGAGAGGATTCCATTTTTGCAATCAACTAAACATCCGGATGTGGCTAAGAAAGGCCTCCCTAAGATGATTGGAACCGGATAGTCCGACGGGATGTCCAAAACAACGAAATCTATTGGCACATAGAACTTCCCAAGCTGAACCGGTATGTCTTCTAAGATCCCTACGGGGTGAGTGATTGAACGATCCGCCATGTAGAGGGTCATCTTGACCGGCTTTAGCTCTCATAGCCCAACCTTGTTGCAAAGTTCAAGCGGGATGATGCTTACACTTGCTCCAAGATCACATAGGGCTTCATACTTTACTTTTGTAACCCCAATTGGCACAGAAAAAGATCCCAGATCTCTTAGCTTAGGAGGCATCTCCTCCTTTATAGTTTGGATCAACTCGGAAGATCTCTTTGTCATTCTCACTTCTCCATACTCCTCCAATTTCCTCTTGTTGGAGAGTATCTCTTTCAAGAATTTTCCGTAGGCCGGCATACCTAGAATAGCATCCATGAACGGAATGTTAATATGCAATTTAGACATAAGCTCAAGGAATTTACCGAAGTGTTTGTCCAAACGAGCTCTTGCTCGTGATTGTGGGAACGATAGTGGTGGCTTGTATGGAGATGGTGCCACATAAGTTGGCTCATCATCCTTGCTCTTGCCTCCTTCTTCTTGCAATGGCTCTTCCTCTACCACTACTTGATTTCCCTTGTGATTCCCCTTAGGCAAAGGGTCCTTCATGCTCAGCCCACTCCTTGTTTGAATGACCAACACTTGACCTCTTGGGTTATCCTCGGTCCTTTCGGGAAGCTTTCCTGGATCCCTTTGTGCTTCACCCGCCTTTTGGAACACTTGTGCTTCTAGCACCTTTTGAGCTTTAGAAATGTACGTCACCGTGCTCTCAAGACGACTCAACCTTCCAAGCAATTTCTCAAACATCATCTCGGTTCTATCTTTTGGAGGTTGAGTAAATCCGGGTGGAGGCTCTTGTGGAGCCTTTGGTGGTGGAGCTGCGCTTGTGAAAGCGGGAGGGTTCAAGGCACCATCCGGGTTAGAATAGAAAAACCCGAGATGGTTGTGGTTAGGTGTTAGCATGAAATATTGTGGTATTTTAGGCACGTTTTCTAATCATATTTGATTCATATTGATAGTCTTTGATTGAACTTTGTGCATATGAGAGCTAGTATTACCTATATTGTCGATATGGATGTCTACACTAGTTCTATGTTGATTATAGGTGATTTGGAGCTATTTCCGAACGGAAACGAGCAAAGGAGAATTGAGTTGATATGTCCATAGATTGAGGACACTCTTTGGAAGCAATTTGGAGTCTTAGTTTGAAGAATGCACGAGTTAGGGAAGAATCACGTTCTTGCCCTAAATTACGCCCTAAATTACGGCCGTATCACAAACCACGTTCAGAATTACGGCCGTGGATTCAGAGTCAGAATTCGATGTTCATTCCAGGGGATTCTACGGCCGTGGAACTAACCGTAATTGTTTCCACGCCCTAAATTACGATCGTGGAATCTTCCACGACCGTGATCTTGGCGAATCTTTTCGCCATGTTTCGAAGCCATGATCTTTTGAAGATTGGGCCGGGCCGACACTTTGCCCTGCATTATAAAAAGACGGATGAAGCAAGATTCCGTCACCTCGCTTACGACCTTTTCAACCCTCGCTTAGCGGCAAACGTACGCTTACAATCCACGTTTAGCAACGCACAAACCCTCATCTTAGAGGTAATTTGGAGATCTCATTGAAGATCAAAGTTCGTATTGGAGAGTTGCTGTTTGTGATCTTCGTGTTTGTGGAAGATCGAAGTTCTTGGAGGGTTTTGCAAGAAGATCCCTCTTCTTGCTTAGGTTTGATTTAGGATCGGATTGACATCCCGTTTCTTTTCTTTCCTAAGATTGTGATTGTTTACTCCGTTTTGAATCTTTTGATAAACACTTGTTCTTGGCTGTGATTCTGAGATTCATTTGAAGATTATTGATAGTTCTTGAAAGTTCCCATCTTTTATCTTTTAATTCTTGAATTGACATCAATATGACTGTTATTGGCTAAAAACCCTTAACAATTCTAAGGTGAAGGGTTGATAGTTGTGGCATAGGTGATGATAGATCGATCGCAAACAGATTAGACCCTGAGAGTTAGAGAATTGTCGCCGACAACCCTAAATTACGGCCTGTTCTTGAGTCCACGGCCGTGGAACCTCAAGAACTAACCGTGGTTTCCCTTAAGTCTACGAACCTGCTTTTACTTTAATCTAAAGTTAAAGATTTGCTTTAACTTAGTTTAGACTTGTCTTTTCTAGGTGGTAGTGAAGCCTCAACAACCTCTACCTCGATTGTGAGCCTCAACAACCTCAATCGGATTAGTTAGTCTTGATCTTTAGATTATAAGTTTGGGTATTTGATACTAATCCTCGTCTTTAGAACCTTATCTATATTGAGCCTCAACAACCTGTATAGGGAGTGTCTTTTAGGTGAGTTACATAAGGTTTTCGGAACCTCAACCGTACGATTACCTTACATTAGTATACCTTTGCATATCTCAACTCTGTCTTTATATCATTAAGTATATCTTGAATCGATTGCCACAGCTGGATACTTGGATCTTTAGGATTGTTGTTTTCCCAATATCTGCAAAACTCCCATATTTACCTGCTTGATAACTTGCAATTGAATTCGCTCCACCCAAATCCCTGTGTTCGATACTCTGGAATTCTTGCTTAACTACGTCGATCCGTACACTGCGGGTTCGCTTGCTTGATTCTAGTTTTATAAATTTAAAGCTTATTTGCACACACCTCTAGGGGCGAACAAGTTTTTGGCGCCGTTGCCGGGGATTTGGCTTCGTCCGAATCCGGTAGCCGGTTGTCAAGCTTGGGAGCTTGCTCTCGTTATTTGATTTTTCTTTGAGTGCATGCGCAGGTCTAGGAACACCGAAGATCTCTTACCTCTTGATCAAGAGCTAGAGAAAACCTTGAGGCAAAAGCGCAAGGAAAAGAGGATGGCTGAAGAGAACGAACGCGATCTTCAAACGGAGTTGGCGGAGAAGGAAGCTCAACTCCGATGGAATGAGACTCTCCGCCAGGATGAGATGGATCATCATCAATCTCAAGTCAACGGTCTACAAGACATGATCGTCCAAATGAGGATAAAGATGAGCGACCTTGAAGATAAGGTGGGCAAGAAGTCCTCGAGAAGGAGATCAAGGTCTAGAAGGAGAAACCACTCATCCGCCGATGATAGTGATTCTTCCATGCCACCGTTAGAAGAGATTGATCCCACGATCAATATAAATCCTTTCAATCCACAAGGAGCTGCTAATCGTCGCATTCCACCTAGGAATGCGAGGGTCGAACGTGTGGATAATGAGCCGAGAACTCTTGGCCAGCGAATGGATCCAACACAACAACCACGCCGCTTGGGTGTGAATTTTGATGCTGAAGATGTACAAGGGTTTAGCTTCAACCCTCAAGTTATCACTCTTGTTCGCCAAAGTCATTTTGGCGGTACAAGCGCTGAATCTCCACACCAACACTTGCAAAACTTTGAGTGTATGATGGAGACGATGAGACCGAAGAGCGCTACTACCAACAGCTACAAGCTTAAACCTTTCTTTTTCTCCTTGAAAGGGAAAGCGTTATCTTGGTATCAAGCTCTTCCTAATGGGAAACTAGACACGTGGGAAGACCTTTCCGCAGAGTTTCTCACCAAATTCTTTCCGCCTTCCAAAACGGCAGAACTTAGAGGTAAGATTAATGCTTTTTCTATGAAACCTAACGAAAGTTTGTTTCAATCTTGGGAAAGGTTTCAGGATTTGCTCTTGGATTGCCCTCATCATGGCATATCCAAGCTTGCCTTGCTGGAGATTTACTACAAGGGGCTGGATGCGGGAACGCAATTCAACCTCCAATCCCTCTCATGTGGAACGTTCATGGACATGAGAGAAGATGACGCTTGGGACTTCATTGAGAAGCAAGCAAGAGTCATAGAGAAGTATTCCCACCGGAAAGTGGAGGGAAATCGTGTGGAGCAAGGAGCAAAGCTCACACATGAAGCTCAAAATCAGATTTTCTCCCTCAACAATGAGATCAAAGAGTTGAAGGAGACTATCAAGACCAACTTCCCAAAGCAACAAGAGAAGGATGTTGGCTATTTGGGCAACAACAACGGCGGTGATAACACCAACCGTAACAACAATAACCGGAACAATAACCGGAATAGCAATTGGAATGGAAACAACAACAACCGGAACAACAACAATTGGAACAACAATCGGGGTTCAAACAACAACAATTGGCGCTCCAATCAACAAAATTCCGGTAACTCCTATCCTTCCAATTCCAATCCACTAACTCCACCCTCCTCTTCCTCTACTCCTTTGAAAAGTCAGGGGCAATCATCTAATGGAGAAAACAATACGGGAAAGGAGAAGCCGGATCCCATGTTGGAAACGATCTTGGGAAAGCTTCAAGGGATGGAGAACCGCCTCATTAAGGTTGATGATCGAGTTTCTAAGATTGACAAAGCTCAAAAGGTTTTAGAAAACCAAATGTTCGATCATGCGGAGGAAGTTCCTAGAAATCAAGGGAAACTTCCAGGAAAGACGGAGGACAACCCTAAGGGAAGGGTAATGGCGATTACAACTAGGAGCGGAGTGACTACCACCGATCCGCAGCCTACGTTCGTTGAAGTCCCCGTAGAGAAGGACAAAGAAAAGGGGAAGGAGAAGGAAGACGTCTATGTTCCTCCTCCAGCTTTCAAACCACCCCTACCGTTCCCTCAATCTAGAGCGCGAGCGCGCCTAGATAAACAATTTGGTAAGTTTATAGAACTCATGAGCAAGCTGCATATTAATATACCTTTCATTGATGCTATTGTAGGTATGCCGGCTTATGGCAAGTTCTTGAAGGAGCTTCTCTCTAACAAGAGGAAGCTAGAAGATTTCGGTGAAGTCAAGATGAGTTCGGATTCTTCGGATCTCATCAAGACTATGAAGGAGAAAATGCCCCCAAAGCTGAAAGATCCGGGGTCATTTTGCATTCCCATTGGAGTGGGAGAGGTCACATATGACGCTTTATGTGACTTGGGAGCAAGTGTGAGCATCATACCACTTGCATTGTGCAGGAAAATCGGTTTAGGCGACCCTAAACCGGTGAAGATGACGTTATACATGGCGGATCGATCCATTACTCGTCCCGTCGGCATTGTAGAAGACGTCCCGGTCAAGCTAGGCAAGTTCTTTGTCCCAATTGATTTTGTCGTACTTGACATTCCTGCAGATAGTCCGGTCCCGATCATACTCGGAAGGCCGTTTCTTGCAACTTCCGGCTGCATGGTCGATTGCAAGAATGGGAGACTCGCTTTTGATATTGGGGAAGAAAAAGTAGAGTTCGTTCTTTCCACTCTAGTGAAGGAGCCAATCTTTGATGAGGATATTTACAATGTCCAAGACGAAGAAGGTTTATCTAGGGAGGAGGTAAGTGCGATTCTCTTTAACGATCCTTTACAAAAGGTTATTACTATGAGTCTAACCGATGTAGGAGAAGAAGAAGAGTGCAAAGAGGAAATTAAAGCCTTAGGAGCACAAGAAGAGATGCATGAAGTGGAGTTTGAGAAACTCCACGATGAGGCTGAGAATACTAGAATCCACGGTCATACTCTGTATTCCACGACCGTGGATTCCACGACCAAAATCAACCTCCATTCCAGAGGATATTACGGCCGTGGAACACCAGAGGAAACCGTAATTTCGACCGTGGAAGAGGGCGATCGGCATACTTCTTCAACTTCTTCTAATTCTTCTCCAAACCATTCAACATCCTTAGAAACTTCTAAGGAAACATCGGAAGCTCCTCAAGGATCATTGGAAGCTCCGAAAGCAATGGAACTCAAACCACTTCCTACTCATCTAAGGTACGCTTTTCTTGGATCTAATTCCACCTTCCCGGTTATCGTTAGTTCCGAATTAAGCATAGATGAACACGAACAGCTCATGATTGTCCTTAGGAAACATAGAAAAGCCATAGGCTATACTATTGAGGACTTAGTAGGAATTAAACCCTCCCTATGCATGCATAAGATACTAATGGAGGAGGACTTTAGAACTTCAAGACAACCTCAAAGGCGGTTGAATCCGACCATGAAGGAGGTTGTCAAGAAGGAAATTCTTAAACTTCTTGATGCAGGTATCATCTATCCTATCTCCGATAGCAAGTGGGTGAGCCCAGTTCAAGTAGTTCCGAAGAAGGGAGGAATGACGGTCATCACCAATAAGAACAACGAACTCATTCCTACCCGAACCGTAACTGGATGGCGAATGTGTATAGACTACCGCAAGCTCAACAATGCAACGCGGAAGGATCACTTTCCATTGCCATTTATCGATCAGATGCTTGAAAGGTTAGCACAACATTCATACTTTTGCTACCTTGACGGTTATAGTGGCTTCTTTCAGATTCCGATACATCCGGATGATCAAGAGAAGACCACATTCACGTGCCCTTGGGGTACGTTCGCTTATAGGAGAATGCCGTTCGGGCTTTGCAATGCCCCAACCACCTTTCAACGGTGCATGATGGCCATCTTCTCCGAATATGTAGAGGAAATCATGGAAGTCTTCATGGACGACTTCTCCGTTTACGGTTCCTCTTTTAACGATTGTCTTTCTAACCTTTCTCTTGTTTTGCAAAGATGTGAAGACACTAACCTAGTTCTTAATTGGGAGAAGTGTCAATTCATGGTTAAGGAAGGAATCGTGTTAGGTCACTTAGTCTCTAGTAGAGGGATAGAGGTAGACAAGGCTAAGATAGAGACCATAGAGAAACTTCCTCCCCCAATTTCGGTGAAGGGAGTAAGAAGTTTCCTAGGACATGCTGGATTCTATAGACGTTTCATTCAGGACTTTTCTAAGATATCAAAACCTCTCACTAATCTATTGATGAAGGATGCGGTTTTTGAGTTTTCGCAGGAATGTTTGGACGCATTTAACACCATTCGGCAAGCTCTAATTTCAGCACCTATCATCCAACCTCCGGATTGGACTCTTCCCTTCGAGATTATGTGCGATGCTAGTGACGTAGCCATTGGAGCTGTTCTTGGGCAACGAAAGGAAGGACGAACCCACGCCATATACTACGCTAGCAAGACGCTAGACGAAGCCCAGCTCAACTACGCCACTACGGAAAAAGAGTTTCTAGCCATTGTCTACGCTATTGACAAGTTTCGCTCTTATCTTGTAGGTGCAAAGGTGATTGTCTACACGGATCATGCTGCGATCCGATACCTCCTTGCAAAGAAAGATGCGAAGCCAAGGCTGATTAGATGGATTCTTCTCCTACAAGAATTCGATCTTGAGATCCGCGACAAGAAAGGCTCAGAAAATTCTGTTGCGGATCATTTGAGTCGTCTAACACATCTAGAGGACGACCATTTACCCATTGATGACTCCTTTCCGGATGAACACCTACATATCATAGAGGAGTGTATCAAGGTAGTCTCCAAAGGTAACGAACCATGGTTTGCTGATTTTGTTAACTATTTGGTTTGCCAGGAGATACCACCCGGACTGTCATACGCACAAAGGAAGAAGTTCTTCAAGGACGTCCGGGAATACCATTGGAACGAGCCTCTCCTCTTTAAGAGAGGTCCGGATGGCATCATCCGGCGATGTGTGCCAGAAGATGAGATGCAAAGTGTCATCCGCCATTGTCATTCACTACCTTGTGGAGGACACGCTAGTTCTAATAAAACTAGCGCAAAGGTATTGCAATCTGGATTCTATTGGCCTACTTTATTTAAAGATGTGCAATCCTTTGTTTCTTGTTGCGATGCTTGTCAAAGAACAGGCAATATCTCTAGAAGGAACGAGATGCCCCTCAACAACATCCAAGAGGTGGAGATTTTCGACGTTTGGGGAGTCGATTTCATGGGACCATTCCCTTCTTCTTGTGGAAACCAATACATATTATTGGCGGTAGACTACGTTTCTAGATGGGTAGAAGCAATTGCCTCTCCCACAAATGATGCCATGGTGGTGGTTAAGTTCTTCAACAAGACCATCTTTCCGCGATTCGGGACACCAAGGACGATCATTAGTGATGGGGGTTCTCACTTCATAGCCCGTCGCTTTGAAGCTCTTCTAACCAAGTATGGGGTTACTCACAAGATCGCCACTCCTTACCATCCACAAACGAGTGGACAAGTCGAGATCTCAAATAGGGAGATCAAGGGAATTCTAGAGAAGACGGTTTCAAGGACTAGGAAGGATTGGTCCTTGAAGCTAGATGACGCATTATGGGCATACCGGACCGCATACAAGACTCCCATAGGAACCACACCATACAACCTTGTGTATGGGAAGTCTTGTCATTTGCCGGTAGAGCTAGAGCACAAAGCGTTTTGGGCTATCAAATGGCTGAATTTCGGCATGAAGGAAGCGGGAGAGAAGCGTCTCCTAGACATCAACAAGCTGGATGAACTCCGTTTGAACGCCTATGAAAACGCTAAGATCTACAAGGAAAGAGCAAAGCGTTGGCATGATAAGCATATCATTCCAAAGGACTTCAAGGAAGGAGATCAAGTTCTCCTCTTCAATTCGAGACTTCGCCTCTTTCCAGGTAAGTTAAAATCTCGTTGGACTGGACCTTTTCTAATTAAGCGTATTTTCCCCCATGGTGCAGTTGAAGTATGGGGTGAAGCTAGTGGAAGTTTTAAGGTGAACGGCCAACGACTCAAGAAGTACTCGCCGGAACTCCAAGCTGAGGAGTTTGCACCTACCGCACTCGAATAAGTGCGAGATTGGTCTAGCTACGGACCTTAAACAAAGCGCTTCTTGGGAGGCAACCCAAGGTATTGCATTCTCGTTTTGTCTTCGATTCATAGATTAGTTTAGAATAGACGTTTTCACTTTATTTTGCCTCGATTTCTTCCGGTATGTTCGTGTTTTTGGTTGTATGATCGATGGAAAAGGAGAAAGGAGGGATAATGTCGAAGAGAAGTGACGAAATTTGGACTTTGAAGCTTTACAGAAGGTTCCACGGTCTAAATTACGGTCGTCATAGCTACAGTGGCCGTAATTCTCAAAAGCCTGTGAAAAATCACCAAAACCACGGGTCCGTACATTTCCACGGCCGTGGAATGCCCCGACAGACCGTGATTTTTGAAATTTTGCCTGCGAGTATAAAAGCCACACTTCATCACAAAACCACCACAATTCTTCCCCCATTTCCACGACCTAAATACCGAAAACCCGCAGCCTCTCCCAATTCTTCATTCTCTAATCGTTTTCAACGATTCTTCGCTCTAAACTGCAGCAAATCCAACCACGAACAAGATCCAAGCAACAAATCGAGTGGAAATCGATCAACAAATGCGCATTTTGGATTTTTCAATCCGAAAAAGAGGTTATTTCTTTCTCTTCGATTCTCGCGGATTTGGTTCGTTTTTGCTATAGATTTTTTGGAAGAACTGACAAAGATTGGAAGGAATTAGATTAGGACTTCTTGTTGTGGTGATATTTGGTGAATTTGCTGAGATTCACGAGATTCTGTGACGAATCACGGTCTCTGGAGGTTCCACGGCCGTGGTTTCTATAGAACAGACCGTGATTTTTGCTGAAAATGGATTTCGTAAGGAGAGTGTCGGGAAGGATTAAGGAAAAGAAAGGGGAGCAAAATAAGAAAAGGAAGGGCAACCCCTCCACCTCTAGGGCACCACCACCCCCATCTCCCTCACCACCATCCTCACCTTCACCTCCATCTTCACCCCCTCACCCTAGCATCCCAACCATACACGAAAACCACCTAGCTGCATTTGAAAGGATAGAAAAGAGGGCAGTGATTGGCCCTAGGTACTTGTTGTTGGAGGATCTACATCCTCTCAACATAGTAGATGACCTTACATGGCTCTTGGATAGAGCCGGATTGCTTGTCTTCACGAACATTCGTGAAGACGCTTACGAGGAGATTACCCGAGAGGTTGTGACGTCCTTTGAGCACAGCCCAGTAGATAGGACCGTCTCCTTCCGTCTTATGGATCGAGACTACCACTTGAGCATTGTTGAGTTCGGGACCATTTTCGGGTTCCATGAGACCTACAACGGTCGACTTCCTAGAAGCATTTCCGCCAAGGATTTTTGGGCGGAAGTGGCCATGATTTATGCCAACGAGGACCGTTGGCAACCAGCTGATACCAAGGCTAGATTGATGTACCATCTAGCCTTGAAGATAGCTCACCGTGTTCTTTCGGAGTGTCTCTTTCCTAGGACGGAGACGCCCCAAAAGATCAAGACGGATGAGCTATTCCTTCTTTACGCCATGCTTTATGGATGCCGCGCAGATTGTGCTACTCTTTTGGCGGCGATGATGAGTAAACTCAAGAACAAATCGAGAGGGAACATTGGATATGGTGGGATAGTGACCCACATTGCTAGGAGCTTTGGTGTAGATTTTTCAGCTTGCACCCGCATACCCGCCGTACCTCTAGGATTACATGCATTCATGGTTAGGGGACTCATCTTCCCCACACATAGAGGTCCGCCTTATGCGGGCATGCCCTGGGAGAGTAGGACAGGCAGGGGTATTGAGTGGCTGCCAGAGTATTCCATTGTGGCGGGACGCCACAATTGGAAGGAGACGTTCGCTGCGATGCATGCGAACAGGCTTGTAGCTCCCCCTTTTGTCCCACCACCGGTTGAGGATGAGGAGGACATGGGAGAGCAGTACGAGAGTGGTGGAGGAGCGGAGCAGGAGTTCGGCACGTTTCCGGATCAGCCGGAGGCGGTCCCGGATGTACCTAGGCGCTCTCCACGTCCAGCTAGAGCTTCAGGCTCGTCATCTCGCCGCGCCAGCGTGAGTGAGAGGCCCACGTGGATGACTACACCTCCCACTTGGTACAGCACACCTCCTCCTTGGTCCACGACACAGCCAGCACCACCACCACCAGCACCAGCACCAGCACCAGCCGATGCCCCCTCATGGTATGATCACGCCCCGGGATGGTATGAGAGGATGCCGGATTGGGCTACCGGACTTTCAGAGAGAGTCGGAGCATTAGAGATCCGGGCGGATGCTAGAGACGGACGCTTAGACGACCTTGACCACATGATGAGGGACGTCTACCGCCAGCAGTTTGGGCGGTTCTATGATCCGAGTTTCTCTCCATTCCCACCTCCACCGGCGCCGCAGTGATTGATGACCGGACCGCTCGTTTGATTTAGACATTCCCGCCACCACTTGTGAGTTTCTTTTTCTTTTCTTTCTTTTGTTCTTTCTTTTGAACATTAGGGACAATGTTCGTCCTAAGTATGGGGTGGGATGTACTAAATGTTTGTAATAACTCTACTCTATATGTTGCTTTCATTCCGAGACTATCATTGCATGTTCATTATATGTTACACGTTTCATTCTTGCATTGCATGAAAAAGAACTTTAAAAACCCATAAAAATTGAAAAATTTTGAAAATTTTGAGCTTCTAATGAATCGATATGATTTCCATGATAATCACTACTTGCGAATTGAGTTTGATAACAATTGCATGCTTAAAAGGATTGTAATTCGAAAAGAAATTGAATGAATGAATTCTACCTCTTTTGCAAGTTTTATAATGTGAAAACGTTACCTAAATCATGTTGAGAAATTGAAGTTGAAATCACATTATAAGTTCCTATACTTCTTGTTGAAATGATTAAGGCAATTCGATACTTTCTTTCCTCTTTCTTTGATCATCTAACTCCTCATTGAAATATTAGCCTCCTTTACCCATCCGGGAACTTGGAAAAGTGAAAGAGAAAAAGGCATGTTTGATGTGGGAGGGCCATGAGAGCAATTATTTGCAATCAATTGAATAGAAAGAAATTATAGGTTTGGGGAAGTCAATCATGACGATGAGTAACTCGGCACGATTCACATAGCCGGGTGTTTGTGTCTTGCCAAAGTCGGATTGAGCGATATTCCTAGCGGATTATGGTATGTGCGCTAAGGGTTTGAGGCATCTCTTATAATTTTGAGAAACGCCAATCTCCTAGGCTTCGGTTTTTGTGCACCTCTACCCATAACTCCAAAAGTAAAGTCGAAAAATGAAAAGAAGAGAGCGAAGCTCTAAGTGAAGTGTTGCGGAAACCGCAAAAGAAGAAGAAGGTAGTTGTCCACTTTCCCGGATTTATGCACCACTCTCCCTTAAAGTTTTCCCTTCCCTTCCATACTCTAGACCTTTTCTTTGAAAGTCCTTAAGATCAAAAGAATGTTATAGGGCTTGGTGATCTAAATTGAAGCTTCTTATGATTGATTTTGATAATATTTGAAGGTTATAATACTTGTTTGGAAGTTAAATTTATTCATGAGTTTTCTTTGCCTTTTACTCTCTAATTAAGTGTGTGAAAGTTTGAAAAACGATTGAAGCAAGGTTTGAGAATGATCTATTCTTTAGAAGTCACATTCATCCAAAAGAAGGTACACATATTTCATCCTAACTCTTGTTTAAAGCTTTTTGAAAGACCTTGCTTAGGGACAAGCAAGTGCTAAGTATGGGGTTATTTGTTAGCATGAAATATTGTGGTATTTTAGGCACGTTTTCTAATCGTATTTGATTCATATTGATAGTCTTTGATTGAACTTTGTGCATATGAGAGCTAGTATTACCTATATTGTCGATATGGATGTCTACACTAGTTCTATGTTGATTATAGGTGATTTGGAGCTATTTCCGAACGGAAACGAGCAAAGGAGAATTGAGTTGATATGTCCATAGATTGAGGACACTCTTTGGAAGCAATTTGGAGTCTTAGTTTGAAGAATGCACGAGTTAGGGAAGAATCACGTTCTTGCCCTAAATTACGCTCTAAATTACGGCCGTATCACAAACCACGTTCAGAATTACGGCCGTGGATTCAGAGTCAGAATTCGATGTTCATTCCAGGGGATTCTACGGCCGTGGAACTAACCGTAATTGTTTCCACGACCTAAATTACGGTCGTGGAATCTTCCACGACCGTGATCTTGGCGAATCTTTTCGCCATGTTTCGAAGCCATGATCTTTTGAAGATTGGGCCGGGCCGACACTTTGCCCTGCATTATAAAAAGACGGATGAAGCAAGATTCCGTCACCTCGCTTACGACCTTTTCAACCCTCGCTTAGCGGCAAACGTACGCTTACAATCCACGTTTAGCAACGCACAAACCCTCATCTTAGAGGTAATTTGGAGATCTCATTGAAGATCAAAGTTCGTATTGGAGAGTTGCTGTTTGTGATCTTCGTGTTTGTGGAAGATCGAAGTTCTTGGAGGGTTTTGCAAGAAGATCCCTCTTCTTGCTTAGGTTTGATTTAGGATCGGATTGACATCCCGTTTCTTTTCTTTCCTAAGATTGTGATTGTTTACTCCGTTTTGAATCTTTTGATAAACACTTGTTCTTGGCTGTGATTCTGAGATTCATTTGAAGATTATTGATAGTTCTTGAAAGTTCCCATCTTTTATCTTTTAATTCTTGAATTGACATCAATATGACTGTTATTGGCTAAAAACCCTTAACAATTCTAAGGTGAAGGGTTGATAGTTGTGGCATAGGTGATGATAGATCGATCGCAAACAGATTAGACCCTGAGAGTTAGAGAATTGTCGCCGACAACCCTAAATTACGGCCTGTTCTTGAGTCCACGGCCGTGGAACCTCAAGAACTAACCGTGATTTCCCTTAAGTCTACGAACCTGCTTTTACTTTAATCTAAAGTTAAAGATTTGCTTTAACTTAGTTGCTTCTTACCTCTCATTTGCAAGTCTCCTCTCATTCTCCAAGAGTTCATCTCTTAGTCTAGTTTTCTCTAAGGCTTCATCTAACTCAGCTTGAAGATCTATTGCGGCCATCTCCTTCTTCTTCTTAATGCTCTTAGATCTAGCTTTAAGGTTTTTATCCGGTTCGGGATTGAATGAAGCTAAATCCTTGCCACGAGATCTTCGCATGCACCTAAAGAATGAGAGATGTCCTGAAAATGCAAAGACACAAACCAAACAAGATCAAAAGCAACAAGAAAGACCTACACTATAAACAATCACAAACAATGATTCAATCTAGACCTAGTCTCCGGCAACGGCGCCAAAAACTTGTTACGCTAAGAATGTGTAGCACAAAAGTCTTAAATTTATAACTCGATATATTTTTCCTAACTCCTAGCGAATCCACAGTTTATGGGTCATTTTGTAGTAAGGATAGTATTCCGAGGTCGAACACAAAGACTAAGGTGAAATTGAATCAAATAGTGACTAAGGATAGTGTAGACCTAGTTTGACAAAAGAGAAAGAAATAAAGAAATGAATCTCAATGTTTTGGATTGGTTTTGTGGTGATCAATCAGGGATCACAAATCATGCAAGATTAACAAACAACTAAGCTAGCAACACAAAAAAGGAAACACAAACACGAGATAGGTAATCAAAGAGAGAAAAGCGGATTCTAGGGGTTAGGAATTGCGGCTATGGCATTGAACTCAAGCTTCTATTCAATCTTGGATTAGCTATGGTATGTTGGGAAGGAATGTTTCTCAAATGGGGTCAATTACCGGGTAGGTCTCATGATCCACTAGTCCCGCACTAAAGGTCCTATCACCGGGTAAGTCTCTAGGAGCTTAAGGTTGGGAAATCTACACAAACCGGATTGCCATCTAGGGATCTAACCTCTCCTTACCGGGTAAGTCTCTGTAACACCCCGAATTCTCAGAACTCGGAACGTTACTGGTTAGGACCTCACAATGGGTCCCGACCTCAGTTTGACAACAATATTACTAGGATCTTACAACAAGACACAAATAAGAAAAACCGAAATTCATAAAAATGTATTTGAAAAAGGATGAATGCAACAAAGTCTAACAGCCTATCGTACTTAAACATCGAAAAAAAAAAACTAACTGTCTTAACCAAAAGGGAAAGACAACAAGCGATAACTCAAACCCCCACTCTAAAGAGTACGGAGACCCGGCTGACCACTACTTCCGGATCACTCAGTTGCTGTTCTAACCTGCTATAAACTAAAACCACAACAAAACAACCATTAGCTAGTTATCTAAACATTAGCAGGATAATAATAGCACACACACACGTAAAACAATAAACACTCATCATGCTTTCAAACAATCCATTTATTATCTTCATTTAAGTCATTCACTCTAATGATACTTATTTTGTAACACGAGGGATTCCCAAACCTCGCCTCCGCCCCCGTGTACCCATCAGGAGTGGATCCGATGCATCTCACCGTGTACCTGTATGGTCTGGGTATAGAGAACCTCCCAGTCTCCTGGCAGAGCTGGGCAGTGATGTCACGGCCCGTTATACATACACTTGGGCCTTAATACATAAAAACAACGGTCGTCCTAACAAGTTGTTATTATAAACACACATCGCACACACACCACCATTATCATACAACTAACATCCAGAAACCGGCTAAGTAAGTCGCATGGACTTACATTGATCAAAATCGCTTTCTCAAATCTCAATTCAGTCCGAACCCGTGGTAACTCAAACGCCTGTCAAATAAGGCATGTGAATCAAAATCACATCCAGATGTCCAACCTCATGCGAAGGAATTACGGAAAAAGCTCTCTTACGGTAAAATACCATTTTACCCTTAGTGCCGAAAATTCTAAAAGTCTATAATTTAGTTCTAATATTTTCTTTTAGAACTTATGTCCATAATCTAGTTCTCATTAAAATGTTTGGTAAGGATTTAGTAAGGTTTTATAAAAGTTGCCCAACATTCTTAGTTTACACAAAAGTCGTCAAAGCTCGACTTTGGGTTCATATACACGGTTTGGATAAGGATATAAAATCCCGAGATAAAATCCTAGATCCTCTATGATATACATACTAAACCTAGGAGTAAAGATCTCTCAGAAGTACTTACTCATAACTCTCCCATAATTCTCCGAAGTTGGTATAAAAGCTGAAAAAATCCCATACTTAACCAAATTTTCCTCTGCTGTAAAAACAGCCCAACTGTCGTACTTTGAGTACCTATAAGTTCTAATCCGACCGTTAACTTTCTCCCAAATTTTAACACAGTAATCTACATGTATCCATCTAAGACATATCAAAAATTCAACGGTGGATTCTCGATTTAAGCTATCCAAAAACGGGTTCAAAGTCAGCAGTTTCAGCTCACAACATGAAATTTTCCTAGGCTGAAAGAGGTCATGGGTTCGAGTCTCTCTGCTAGCATTCTCTCATTTTTACTATGACCTGAAGGTCCCCAGTTCGAATCCCATGGATTACAACTCATTCCTAATTAAAACTAAACAACTCAGATTAATAGCTTATGTACGTTTCTCCCTAAACAAACAGGCAATGCAATTACGGTACATGGTTCGCAAAGAGGGTTAGACCACCTACCCGACTGCAGCAAGGAAGGAGGTACGTTGTTGAGGCTTCGATCGGCACCACCGCCTCCTGGGTCACTGGCTCAGTCCGGTTGCACCGCTGCAGTGGCTGTAAGTCAATTAAGTTTCCCTGCTGTCATCTTGGTTAGGTCGAGATAGCAATAGAGCCGCACAACCAAGGGGGAGGAATCTGGGTTACCTGGTTGAAGACCCACCGAGTCGCCACTAGGTCTGATATGGGCTCCGGCACGTCAAGGCTGGCGGTTAGGGTGTACAGAAGGCTAGGGAAGAAGGAGGGGTGCGGAGAGGAGGCAGCGAATCAGCGCTTACCGGAGGCCCCGTCTGCAACCGAATATGGAGGTGCGATCCTGGTGGTCGGGAGCGCCAGTCGGGTCCTGACTTACCGGAGCAATCGTCCTCATCAAGTCTGATGCAGCGATCGGAACCGCCAGGCGAAGGTCCCTTGTCGCGAGCAGAAGAAGTGGCGCCAGCGGCCTGTGCAGAGTGTTGGTGAGCGGCAGTGGTTCCGGCGGCCTGTGCGAAATCGTTGGTGAGCCGCAGTATGTCTCTCGGACTCCGGTGCAGACGAGGCGGTTGATCAGTGCGAGGATGGAAGAGTTCAGTTTGGTAGTCGAGCGGTAGAGAGGCGGTAGGTTAGCGTTAATTAGAAGCTGATTAGATTAGGTTAAAACATAATTAGGGTTAGGTTGAGTTTGGGCCGGATGAAGGTCATTGGGCCAGATATTTGGGCCTGCTCATTTAACTAAACAAAAAGGCTGAAGGAAACGTTATTCGCTCGCAACCGTTAAAGTACGGAATCATTCATGGAATTATTTATGTTATCATTCTATGTGAATCAAGGTCACATAAAATGATAGAATTTAAAAATCGTTTTCTTCTATTTATAAGAATTAAGGTTGGCGGATCGGAATCCGGTTTGATCGGGTATTAAACGGAAACTAATTTTTCCGGTTACAAAGTTCCATCATCTTATGTGAATTAGAGTCACATAAAATGATAGAAATAACGCTCGTTTTATTTCATTTTAATTTATGTATTTATTTATTTAAGGTTGACGTATCGGAAATCGATAAATTTCAGGTTTAACGGAGATTTAAAATTTTCGGTTATTACATCAATGCCCTCTTTAAAGAAGTTTCGTCCGGAAACTTAGAATAATTCTCTTAATCGCGCATTTCCTTTGGTATATTTTAATTTCCTCGACCTTTTCGTTGGCTACACGCAACTACTCAATCACCAAAAGTAGACATGCGTCACATAAAACGAAATCACTCAAATCAATATAAAAACCTGAAAGGTCAAACAACACAACATCCGAGTACTAACTCGTCAAAACAGGAGTAACCTCTAACCCCGCAAAGAACTCGGGATAACTACGTCTAATATTCTCCTCTATCTCCCAAGTAGCCTCATCAGCTCCTCGTCTAGACCACTGGAACTCTACAAAAGCATCAACCGGCTAAATTTTCTGATCTTCATAGTTGATGACGTATCTCGGATTCGGTAGGTACTTTCTCACGGTTTGGTTTTCTAAACTTACCTCCAGCTCTGTTAATGACTCTACCAAACCATAAAAACTTTTTTCATTCGAAAGTTTCCGACTATCGATTATAAAATAATGATCTTAAACTTCTGTCGCCAAATGCTCTTTGTAATACAAACCGCTTGACCCGGTTTCCTCAATGTGACCTTATCGGATTGTTCCTTAATTAATTGTTTTCACCGACTACTTGTCAAGCGTTAACAAATTATATAACTCCAAACAAATCACACACCCAAGTGGACTTTTTCATATAGATCGCTAATTCCTTATTGAAATCAGAGTTAACCTAACATTGATTTTCTTCATCTGTGGTTTATGGGCCTATCACGCTTTTGGTGTAACACCCATTAGTCACAATGGTGTCTTTCTAAGGGTCAACATGATTTACCCAACTCCCGCCTATACTTTTCTTCTACTACTATCAAGATCCTCCTCAAACAGATCCTTACTCTCTTACTCACCCGTAGACTGTTCTTAATCAACTAGTAAGCAACCTCTAACCGATTCTCTCTATATCTTTAGATCACCCCATAAAGTTGTCGTTGCCTACTTGGGGTTCCTCCAAGTCATCGGTAAAGTTATCTCTGAAATTCGCAGTCACTAATATCTCTTCTTAACGGTACCTGCTCGTCAATACCAATCAACACTTATACCTCCTCAGTTGATGTCAGTCACTCTATCATTGACTTATCTCGATATTCCGGACCTGCTCTCCTCATAGCTATACTGGCGTTAAATTCTTGGTGAGCATCATCTGCTCGATTAATCCTTTCATGCTTCACTAATTCATTTTCTATTCCACACTTCTGTTTCCTTAGGCTAACTCTACTTCTCGAGCTCAACTGGGTCATTCATCTTGACATAAATAGTCATTCCAAGTCTTCAACGATAGTTGGTAAATGTCGTTGTAGTTCTGGTGATTTTAGTTATCATCCCCTTGCAGTTCCCCTTGCACGGACCGTCGGTTTTGATGACTTAGGTCCCGTGATAATTGGGGTTACCTTGGACTTTCGAGTCCACCAAGGCCGTGCTTATATATACGTTCCTTCGCTGGTGTTACCGGCAACATTGCCTTCCTGATACTCCGTTGTTTCCGCTACAGGGCTTCAACTCTTTGATACCGACATTGCGATTTCTTTCAAATTCCTATATGTTTGAGGAGGTTAAGACCTCTCCACATTTGTAAAGTCTACATTTTCATCTACACTCCATTGTAGGTATCCCTTCCATGCACCTTAGACCCTCATATCCGGGTCGAAATTTTATCTCTTTTGGCCTTACAAGCTTGTCTTGTGAACTCTTCTAGTAGATGACTCGTCTTATACATTTTTCTTCTCTGCATCGTTCTCTAACTGTCTGTTGATCATTACTACCCATTCTGTGTTGGAACTTCAGTTGCTTTGTACTCTTGCCTAGATTTCCTAAGGACATCCTCATCTCAAAACTTTATTTAAAATTTATCATAACCCGCAATTTTGATACCTGATTTTCTTCTCACTGGATAAGTTATACACTTGGTTTACACTAAATCCATCATAGTGTCATCAGTTTGATAGTATGATTTTTATAAAACATCTAATGGTATCATTTGTATACGACACATCAGATGCATATGATTTTCTCTCAAATCAAATTTTTCGCATCGCATTTATAATGTTTTCCTCATACTCTTGTCGCTTTACCTTCTTTAATCTTTACTCCCCGTAAGTTAGTTAAATTCCTTTGAATTTTCTCGTACACTCTTTACGGATCACGTTGGTTGGTCTTATTACTTTCATCAACTCTTAGGTCATCAGTCCAGCTTGAATTTTCAATGGAGTATTTCCATTTCTCATCAAACTTTTATATATACACTTTTCGGTATTCATCTTATTGGGGTAATACCGGATCCCTATAACAGCCTTTAGTCATTCAACTTTACTCCTTCTCATGTCTTTTCTAGCCAACATGTAGATTCCATTTTCAATCACCTCCGAACTCAACCACACATTTTATCAAGGCTTCAAATCATACTCTCTATGTTAGTTCCACCTTTGTAATTCCAATTATCCTGTGTTACATCTTAAATCACAAGGGTTTTGCCTGTCCATCTAGACAGTCTGACCCTACCTTTTCTCGAAGGAGCACCATCAGTCTTACTGGTGTGGAATGCTAGGACATAGGACATGTTTCCAATCATCTACTTCCTCTTAGCCTTCTAGTTCTTCTTACAGGGATCCCTTCATTCTAACTCTGATATGTATCTTTCGTAGTCAGTAGTAAGTAACTACTCCCAATAATTCCCTTTTCACCATTTCTATCTTCAAGGGTCATTATCGACCGTCAAGAGCTGTTCTCAAATTTCTTTATTAGAATTATCATATTGAACTCATTTAACGTTACCGTCCAGGCTACTAGTACTTGTACTAACCTCACCATTTTCGTCGTGGATCTCCGAAAGAAATTCACTAGATGTCGATAAAATTCTTTTATAACCCTGTGGTTATTCTTCTTCCATCAACAGACTTTTCAATCCTTCTAGGGTAGCTTGTAGGTACATCTCCGTGATTCTTTTACTTGAGTTATCGTCTATTCGCGGTTCTCTATTATGAACTTGTAGTGTTGTTAGCTTAAATTCCTTTTGAATGAGAAGTTATTGGGGTCCCTCGGGTTCACCAATACTCTTCTCACACACTCTTTTTCCTTGGGTGTTGCTTGTAATGCTGCCTTTACAGAAGCTGGTTATTGTTGTATCCCGGTCTATGTCAGAATTCTCCTGTGTTCTACGAGATCACTCCACTTCTACGTTGGTGAAATCCATCTTTCCCTTTTTGGCAATGCGTAAGCTTCCAAGTTGCATCTCTTTAATTCTTTCTATTTGGATGGATAATGTATCTCGTGTTGACTTCCATACTTTTGATTGGCTCGGTTATCAATCTGGATTGTGGTGGCAATTAGCTTGTTGAGAGTGATCATATTTTGCCTTTTTGGCGTCAACTTTCACTTCCTAGTCTGTCAGTGAGTTTAAATTTTATGTCCCTTTTCTTGATCGCTACTATATCTCCCTTTTGACTTTCATGTATATGGCAAATTTTCGACGTCATCCTCTTTGTTTGTGAAGTCACTTTACACAACTTGAAAGAGCCTCTCCATTGTCTTTCTCAATTCCCTAGTTGGCGATCATCTCTTGCTTCTCCGGGACTACTCTCTTGTATATCCTTCATTTGATCCCGTTGAGTTGATTCGGGATTTTCTTCTTGTCATCGTGATTGGTGTTGTCTTTGAGTCTTCACTTTTCAGTCTCGACGTTGCTCAACAAGCTCGAAGGAGTTGTCCGACGCTCGTCTACCCTAATGCACATAAGATGTGCATACTAATCCTCACGTTGACACCCTTCAAAACTACTTAGATGTGTCCAAGGGTGAGAAACTCATTATGTTATCTCCGTTAAAGACATAACATAACTACTAATCTTCGGCATATACCTATCTAAAACGTATCTTTATAAACAAGTTAAAAGTCCAACTACAGTAAAACCTAAAGTCCATACTAAGCAAACTGAGATCCGCGGTAGTAGTGGTGGTCAGCCGTACTTTTCTATTCCCAACCAGACTATGCATGCATTAAAAACCAAAATCCTTTTTAAAAACTCAGATCCCTTTTCGGGTTCTGCTCAAGTACTTATTCGGTCTTTCAGAAGATTTCAAGTGCCATTGTTGCCAACCTAGAGCTCTGATACCATGTTGTAACACCCCGAATTCTCAGAACTCGGAACGTTACTGGTTAGGACCTCACAATGGGTCCCGACCTCAGTTTGACAACAATATTACTAGGATCTTACAACAAGACACAAATAAGAAAAACCGAAATTCATAAAAATGTATTTGAAAAAGGATGAATGCAACAAAGTGTAACAGCCTATCGTACTTAAACATCGAAAAAAAAAAACTAACTGTCTTAACCAAAAGGGAAAGACAACAAGCGATAACTCAAACCCCCACTCTAAAGAGTACGGAGACCCGGCTGACCACTACTTCCGGATCACTCAGCTGCTGTTCTAACCTGCTATAAACTAAAACCACAACAAAACAACCATTAGCTAGTTATCTAAACATTAGCAGGATAATAATAGCACACACACACGTAAAACAATAAACACTCATCATGCTTTCAAACAATCCATTTATTATCTTCATTTAAGTCATTCACTCTAATGATACTTATTTTGTGACACGAGGGATTCCCAAACCTCGCCTCCGCACCCGTGTACCCATCAGGAGTGGATCCGATGCATCTCACCGTGTACCTGTATGGTCTGGGTATAGAGAACCTCCCAGTCTCCTGGCAGAGCTGGGCAGTGATGTCACGGCTCGTTATACATACACTTGGGCCTTAATACATAAAAACAACGGTCGTCCTAACAAGTTGTTATTATAAACACACATCGCACACACACCACCATTATCATACAACTAACATCCAGAAACCGGCTAAGTAAGTCGCATGGACTTACATTGATCAAAATCGCTTTCTCAAATCTCAATTCAGTCCGAACCCGTGGTAACTCAAACGCCTGTCAAATAAGGCATGTGAATCAAAATCACATCCAGATGTCCAACCTCATGCGAAGGAATTACGGAAAAAGCTCTCTTACGGTAAAATACCATTTTACCCTTAGTGCCGAAAATTTTCAAAGTCTATAATTTAGTTCTAATATTTTCTTTTAGAACTTATGTCCATAATCTAGTTCTCATTAAAATGTTTGGTAAGGATTTAGTAAGGTTTTATAAAAGTTGCCCAACATTCTTAGTTTACACAAAAGTCGTCAAAGCTCGACTTTGGGTTCATATACACGGTTTGGATAAGGATATAAAATCCCGAGATAAAATCCTAGATCCTCTATGATATACATACTAAACCTAGGAGTAAAGATCTCTCAGAAGTACTTACTCATAACTCTCCCATAATTCTCCGAAGTTGGTATAAAAGCTGAAAAAATCCCATACTTAACCAAATTTTCCTCTGCTGTAAAAACAGCCCAACTATCGTACTTTGAGTCCCTATAAGTTCTAATCCGACCGTTAACTTTCTCCCAAATTTTAACACAGTAATCTACATGTATCCATCTAAGACATATCAAAAATTCAACGGTGGATTCTCGATTTAAGCTATCCAAAAACGGGTTCAAAGTCAGCAGTTTCAGCTCACAACATGAAATTTTCCTAGGCTGAAAGAGGTCATGGGTTCGAGTCTCTCTGCTAGCATTCTCTCATTTTTACTATGACCTGAAGGTCCCCAGTTCGAATCCCATGGATTACAACTCATTCCTAATTAAAACTAAACAACTCAGATTAATAGCTTATGTACGTTTCTCCCTAAACAAACAGGCAATGCAATTACGGTACATGGTTCGCAAAGAGGGTTAGACCACCTACCCGACTGCAGCAAGGAAGGAGGTACGTTGTTGAGGCTTCGATCGGCACCACCGCCTCCTGGGTCACTGGCTCAGTCCGGTTGCACCGCTGCAGTGGCTGTAAGTCAATTAAGTTTCCCTGCTGTCATCTTGGTTAGGTCGAGACATCAATAGAGCCGCACAGCCAAGGGGGAGGAATCTGGGTTACCTGGTTGAAGACCCACCGAGTCGCCACTAGGTCTGATATGGGCTCCGGCACGTCGAGGCTGGCGGTTAGGGTGTACAGAAGGCTAGGGAAAAAGGAGGGGTGCGGAGAGGAGGCAGCGAATCAGCGCTTACCGGAGGTGCCGTCTGCAACCGAATATGGAGGTGCGATCCTGGTGGTCGGGAGCGCCAGTCGGGTCCTGACTTACCGGAGCAATCGTCCTCATCAGGTCTGATGCAGCGGTCGGAAGCGCCAAGCGAAGGTCCCTTGTCGCGAGCAGAAGAAGTGGCGCCAGCGGCCTGTACAGAGTGTTGGTGAGCGGCAGTGGTTCCGGCGGCCTGTGCGAAATCGTTGGTGAGCCGCAGTATGTCTCTCGGACTCCGGTGCAGACGAGGCGGTTGATCAGTGCGAGGATGGAAGAGTTCAGCGTGGTAGTCGAGCGGTAGAGAGGCGGTAGGTTAGCGTTAATTAGAAGCTGATTAGATTAGGTTAAAACATAATTAGGGTTAGGTTGAGTTTAGGCCGGATGAAGGTCATTGGGCCAGATATTTGGGCCTGCTCATTTAACTAAACAAAAAGGCTGAAGGAAACGTTATTCGCTCGGAACCGTTAAAGTACGGAATTATTTACGGAATCATTCATGGAATTATTTATGTTATCATTCTATGTGAATCAAGGTCACATAAAATGATAGAATTTAAAAATCGTTTTCTTCTATTTATAAGAATTAAGGTTGGCGGATCGGAATCCGGTTTGATCGGGTATTCAACGGAAACTAATTTTTCCGGTTACAAAGTTCCATCATCTTATGTGAATTAGAGTCACATAAAATGATAGAAATAACGCTCGTTTTATTTCATTTTAATTTATGTATTTATTTATTTAAGGTTGAAGTATCGGAAATCGATAAATTTCAGGTTTAACGGAGATTTAAAATTTTCGGTTATTACATCAATGCCCTCTTTAAAGAAGTTTCGTCCCGAAACTTAGAATAATTCTCTTAATCGCGCATTTCCTTTGGTATATTTTAATTTCCTCGACCTTTTCGTTGGCTACACGCAACTACTCAATCACCAAAAGTAGACATGCGTCACATAAAACGAAATCACTCAAATCAATATAAAAACGTGAAAGGTCAAACAACACAACATCCGAGTACTAACTCGTCAAAACAGGAGTAACCTCTAACCCCGCAAAGAACTCGGGATAACTACGTCTAATATTCTCCTCTATCTCCCAAGTAGCCTCATCAGCTCCTCGTCTAGACCACTGGAACTCTACAAAAGCATCAACCGGCTAAATTTTCTGATCTTCATAGTTGATGACGTATCTCGGATTCGGTAGGTACTTTCTCACGGTTTGGTTTTCTAAACTTACCTCCAGCTCTGTTAATGACTCTACCAAACCATAAAAACTTTTTTCATTCGAAAGTTCCCGACTATCGATTATAAAATAATGATCTTAAACTTCTGTCGCCAAATGCTCTTTGTAATACAAACCGCTTGACCCGGTTTCCTCAATGTGACCTTATCGGATTGTTCCTTAATTAATTGTTTTCACCGACTACTTGTCAAGCGTTAACAAATTATATAACTCCAAACAAATCACACACCCAAGTGGACTTTTTCATATAGATCGCTAATTCCTTATTGAAATCAGAGTTAACCTAACATTGATTTTCTTCATCTGTGGTTTATGGGCCTATCACGCTTTTGGTGTAACACCCATTAGTCACAATGGTGTCTTTCTAAGGGTCAACATGATTTACCGAACTCCCGCCTATACTTTTCTTCTACTACTATCAAGATCCTCCTCAAACAGATCCTTACTCTCTTACTCACCCGTAGACTGTTCTTAATCAACTAGTAAGCAACCTCTAACCGATTCTCTCTATATCTTTAGATCACCCCATAAAGTTGTCGTTGCCTACTTGGGGTTCCTCCAAGTCATCGGTAAAGTTATCTCTGAAATTCGCAGTCACTAATATCTCTTCTTAACGGTACCTGCTCGTCAATACCAATCAACACTTATACCTCCTCAGTTGATGTCAGTCACTCTATCATTGACTTATCTCGATATTCCGGACCTGCTCTCCTCATAGCTATACTGGCGTTAAATTCTTGGTGAGCATCATCTGCTCGATTAATCCTTTCATGCTTCACTAATTCATTTTCTATTCCACACTTCTGTTTCCTTAGGCTAACTCTACTTCTCGAGCTCAACTGGGTCATTCATCTTGACATAAATAGTCATTCCAAGTCTTCAACGATAGTTGGTAAATGTCGTTGTAGTTCTGGTGATTTTAGTTATCATCCCCTTGCAGTTCCCCTTGCACGGACCGTCGGTTTTGATGACTTAGGTCCCGTGATAATTGGGGTTACCTTGGACTTTCGAGTCCACCAAGGCCGTGCTTATATATACGTTCCTTCGCTGGTGTTACCGGCAACATTGCCTTCCTGATACTCCGTTGTTTCCGCTACAGGGCTTCAACTCTTTGATACCGACATTGCGATTTCTTTCAAATTCCTATATGTTTGAGGAGGTTAAGACCTCTCCACACTTGTAAATTCTACATTTTCATCTACACTCCATTGTAGGTATCCCTTCCATGCACCTTAGAACCTCATATCCGGGTCGAAATTTTATCTCTTTTGGCCTTACAAGCTTGTCTTGTGAACTCTTCTACTAGATGACTCGTCTTATACATTTTTCTTCTCTGCATCGTTCTCTAACTGTCTGTTGATCATTACTACCCATTCTGTGTTGGAACTTCAGTTGCTTTGTACTCTTGCCTAGATTTCCTAAGGACATCCTCATCTCAAAACTTTATTTAAAATTTATCATAACCCGCAATTTTGATACCTGATTTTCTTCTCACTGGATAAGTTATACACTTGGTTTACACTAAATCCATCATAGTGTCATCAGTTTGATAGTATGATTTTTATAAAACATCTAATGGTATCATTTGTATACGACACATCAGATGCATATGATTTTCTCTCAAATCAAATTTTTCGCATCGCATTTATAATGTTTTCCTCATACTCTTGTCGCTTTACCTTCTTTAATCTTTACTCCCCGTAAGTTAGTTAAATTCCTTTGAATTTTCTCGTACACTCTTTACGGATCACGTTGGTTGGTCTTATTACTTTCATCAACTCTTAGGTCATCAGTCCAGCTTGAATTTTCAATGGAGTATTTCCATTTCTCATCAAACTTTTATATATACACTTTTCGGTATTCATCTTATTGGGGTAATACCGGATCCCTATAACAGCCTTTAGTCATTCAACTTTACTCCTTCTCATGTCTTTTCTAGCCAACATGTAGATTCCATTTTCAATCACCTCCGAACTCAACCACACATTTCATCAAGGCTTCAAATCATACTCTCTATGTTAGTTCCACCTTTGTAATTCCAATTATCCTGTGTTACATCTTAAATCACAAGGGTTTTGCCTGTCCATCTAGACAGTCTGACCCTACCTTTTCTCGAAGGAGCACCATCAGTCTTACTGGTGTGGAATGCTAGGACATAGGACATGTTTCCAATCATCTACTTCCTCTTAGCCTTCTAGTTCTTCTTACAGGGATCCCTTCATTCTAACTCTGATATGTATCTTTCGTAGTCAGTAGTAAGTAACTACTCCCAATAATTCCCTTTTCACCATTTCTATCTTCAAGGGTCATTACCGACCGTCAAGAGCTGCTCTCAAATTTCTTTATTAGAATTATCATATTGAACTCATTTAACGTTACCGTCCAGGCTACTAGTACTTGTACTAACCTCACCATTTTCGTCGTGGATCTCCGAAAGAAATTCACTAGATGTCGATAAAATTCTTTTATAACCCTGTGGTTATTCTTCTTCCATCAACAGACTTTTCAATCCTTCTAGGGTAGCTTGTAGGTACATCTCCGTGATTCTTTTACTTGAGTTATCGTCTATTCGCGGTTCTCTATTATGAACTTGTAGTGTTGTTAGATTAAATTCCTTTTGAATGAGAAGTTATTGGGGTCCCTCGGGTTCACCAATACTCTTCTCACACACTCTTTTTCCTTGGGTGTTGCTTGTAATGCTGCCTTTACAGAAGCTGGTTATTGTTGTATCCCGGTCTATGTCAGAATTCTCCTGTGTTCTACGAGATCACTCCACTTCTACGTTGGTGAAATCCATCTTTCCCTTTTTGGCAATGCGTAAGCTTCCAAGTTGCATCTCTTTAATTCTTTCTATTTGGATGGATAATGTATCTCGTGTTGACTTCCATACTTTTGATTGTCTCGGTTATCAATCTGGATTGTGGTGGCAATTAGCTTGTTGAGAGTGATCATATTTTGCCTTTTTGGCGTCAACTTTCACTTCCTAGTCTGTCAGTGAGTTTAAATTTTATGTCCCTTTTCTTGATCGCTACTATATCTCCCTTTTGACTTTCATGTATATGGCAAATTTTCGACGTCATCCTCTTTGTTTGTGAAGTCACTTTACACAACTTGAAAGAGCCTCTCCATTGTCTTTCTCAATTCCCTAGTTGGCGATCATCTCTTGCTTCTCCGGGACTACTCTCTTGTATATCCTTCATTTGATCCCGTTGAGTTGATTCGGGATTTTCTTCTTGTCATCGTGATTGGTGTTGTCTTTGAGTCTTCACTTTTCAGTCTCGACGTTGCTCAACAAGCTCGAAGGAGTTGTCCGACGCTCGTCTACCCTAATGCACATAAGATGTGCATACTAATCCTCACGTTGACACCCTTCAAAACTACTTAGATGTGTCCAAGGGTGAGAAACTCATTATGTTATCTCCGTTAAAGACATAACATAACTACTAATCTTCGGCATATACCTATCTAAAACGTATCTTTATAAACAAGTTAAAAGTCCAACTACAGTAAAACCTAAAGTCCATACTAAGCAAACTGAGATCCGCGGTAGTAGTGGTGGTCAGCCGTACTTTTCTATTCCCAACCAGACTATGCATGCATTAAAAACCAAAATCCTTTTTAAAAACTCAGATCCCTTTTCGGGTTCTGCTCAAGTACTTATTCGGTCTTTCAGAAGATTTCAAGTGCCATTGTTGCCAACCTAGAGCTCTGATACCATGTTGTAAGACCCCGAATTCTCAAAACTCGGAACGTTACTGGTTAGGACCTCACAATGGGTCCCGACCTCAGTTTGACAACAATATTACTAGGATCTTACAACAAGACACAAATAAGAAAAACCGAAATTCATAAAAATGTATTTGAAAAAGGATGAATGCAACAAAGTCTAACAGCCTATCGTACTTAAACATCGAAAAAAAAAACTAACTGTCTTAACCAAAAGGGAAAGACAACAAGCGATAACTCAAACCCCCACTCTAAAGAGTACGGAGACCCGGCTGACCACTACTTCCGGATCACTCAGCTGCTGTTCTAACCTGCTATAAACTAAAACCACAACAAAACAACCATTAGCTAGTTATCTAAACATTAGCAGGATAATAATAGCACACACACGTAAAACAATAAACACTCATCATGCTTTCAAACAATCCATTTATTATCTTCATTTAAGTCATTCACTCTAATGATACTTATTTTGTGACACGAAGGATTCCCAAACCTCGCCTCCGCCCCCGTGTACCCATCAGGAGTGGATCCGATGCATCTCACCGTGTACCTGTATGGTCTGGGTATAGAGAACCTCCCAGTCTCCTGGCAGAGCTGGGCAGTGATGTCACGGCTCGTTATACATACACTTGGGCCTTAATACATAAAAACAACGGTCGTCCTAACAAGTTGTTATTATAAACACACATCGCACACACACCACCATTATCATACAACTAACATCTAGAAACCGGCTAAGTAAGTCGCATGGACTTACATTGATCAAAATCGCTTTCTCAAATCTCAATTCAGTCCGAACCCGTGGTAACTCAAACGCCTGTCAAATAAGGCATGTGAATCAAAATCACATCCAGATGTCCAACCTCATGCGAAGGAATTACGGAAAAAGCTCTCTTACGGTAAAATACCATTTTACCCTTAGTGCCGAAAATTCTCAAAGTCTATAATTTAGTTCTAATATTTTCTTTTAGAACTTATGTCCATAATCTAGTTCTCATTAAAATGTTTGGTAAGGATTTAGTAAGGTTTTATAAAAGTTGCCCAACATTCTTAGTTTACACAAAAGTCGTCAAAGCTCGACTTTGGGTTCATATACACGGTTTGGATAAGGATATAAAATCCCGAGATAAAATCCTAGATCCTCTATGATATACATACTAAACCTAGGAGTAAAGATCTCTCAGAAGTACTTACTCATAACTCTCCCATAATTCTCCGAAGTTGGTATAAAAGCTGAAAAAATCCCATACTTAACCAAATTTTCCTCTGCTGTAAAAACAGCCCAACTATCGTACTTTGAGTCCCTATAAGTTCTAATCCGACCGTTAACTTTCTCCCAAATTTTAACACAGTAATCTACATGTATCCATCTAAGACATATCAAAAATTCAACGGTGGATTCTCGATTTAAGCTATCCAAAAACGGGTTCAAAGTCAGCAGTTTCAGCTCACAACATGAAATTTTCCTAGGCTGAAAGAGGTCATGGGTTCGAGTCTCTCTGCTAGCATTCTCTCATTTTTACTATGACCTGAAGGTCCCCAGTTCGAATCCCATGGATTACAACTCATTCTTAATTAAAACTAAACAACTCAGATTAATAGCTTATGTACGTTTCTCCCTAAACAAACAGGCAATGCAATTACGGTACATGGTTCGCAAAGAGGGTTAGACCACCTACCCGACTGCAGCAAGGAAGGAGGTACGCTGTTGAGGCTTCGATCGGCACCACCGCCTCCTGGGTCACTGGCTCAGTCCGGTTGCACCGCTGCAGTGGCTGTAAGTCAATTAAGTTTCCCTGCTGTCATCTTGGTTAGGTCGAGACAACAATAGAGCCGCACAGCCAAGGGGCAGGAATCTGGGTTACCTGGTTGAAGACCCACCGAGTCGCCACTAGGTCTGATATGGGCTCCGGCACGTCGAGGCTGGCGGTTAGGGTGTACAGAAGGCTAGGGAAGAAGGAGGGGTGCGGAGAGGAGGCAGCGAATCAGCGCTTACCGGAGGCGCCGTCTGCAACCGAATATGGAGGTGCGATCCTGGTGGTCGGGAGCGCCAGTCGGGTCCTTACTTACCGGAGCAATCGTCCTCATCAGGTCTGATGCAACGGTCGGAAGCGCCAAGCGAAGGTCCCTTATCGCGAGCAGAAAAAGTGGCGCCAGCGGCTTGTGCAGAGTGTAGGTGAGCGGCAGTGGTTCCGGCGGCCTGTGCGAAATCGTTGGTGAGCCGCAGTATGTCTCTCGGACTCCGGTGCAGATGAGGCGGTTGATCAGTGCGAGGATGGAAGAGTTCAGCGTGGTAGTCGAGCGGTAGAGAGGCGGTAGGTTAGCGTTAATTAGAAGCTGATTAGATTAGGTTAAAACATAATTAGGGTTAGGTTGAGTTTAGGCCGGATGAAGGTCATTGGGCCAGATATTTGGGCCTGCTCATTTAACTAAACAAAAAGGCTGAAGGAAACGTTATTCGCTCGGAACCGTTAAAGTACGGAATTATTTACGGAATCATTCATGGAATTATTTATGTTATCATTCTATGTGAATCAAGGTCACATAAAATGATAGAATTTAAAATTCGTTTTCTTCTATTTATAAGAATTAAGGTTGGCGGATCGGAATCCGGTTTGATCGGGTATTAAACGGAAACTAATTTTTCCGGTTACAAAGTTTCATCATCTTATGTGAATTAGAGTCACATAAAATGATAGAAATAACGCTCGTTTTATTTCATTTTAATTTATGTATTTATTTATTTAAGGTTGACGTATCGGAAATCGATAAATTTCAGGTTTAACGGAGATTTAAAATTTTCGGTTATTACAGTCTCGGCAAGGCAAGTCCTAAACATCAATTCTAGCACACTCAGTCCAATAGCGGCTTGTGAGGCTCACTACTACCTAGAGTTCATCATCTTCGGTACCTAAGAGCAAGAATCACCGGATAGGTCTCTTCTCACACTTAGTTGCTAACACTAGGTTACCCTAGGATAGATCTAGCTCAACAAACACTAGGGTTTCAACAATCTAACATCCTAGCATTCAGATTTATCAATACAAGCAAGTCAGACAAAATCAGGGTAGTTCATCTCATTCCACGGCCGTGGTCTAGGTAGAACGAACCGTGGTTTTCAACAACAGCTAGGCTCGAGCAAGCAAATCATCCAAGGGTACGTTTAAGTCTATTCTATCATAGTTCAAGCCATAACCATCACTCCCTTACCCTAGAATCACATCTATTTAGCCAATAACATGCATCTTAACAATCAAACTCAACAAACATACATCCATGGCTTCCATAGCCAGAATATGAAATGAAAGAGAGATAAGACAAGTAGAACAAGAAAACAAGTTGAATAAATGTTAAGAAGGACTTACAACCCTTCAAAATAAGGTTCAATCCGTTCCTCACAATCTTTGCAAATGTCCTCAACAAAACTCACTCAAAATCCACTCAAGAACTTGCAAAACTCAAAGACTATTGTTCTTCATCTTCTTCTCCAAATGAGAGTGTCCTTGCTCCCTCCCAAGAGTATCCTCCAATGGAATGTTGTTGATTGAGAGAATGTGGGAGAGGGTGTGTGTGGTGAGGTCCCACTTTAGAATCATCCTACAAGACTACTTATATCCTCCACGAAGAGCAAGAGTCGGTTATGGAGATCGTGGGACAGTTGTCCCAACTGTCTAGAGGGAATCATGGTCCAATTCCACGGCCGTGGAAGTGCCAATGACCGTGGTTTTGGTGTTTCAACCCTCTTTTGATCGTTGAGCCATGACTTGGTGCAAGGCATGCACCAAGATGGCCTATGTGTTCTCCTTAGATCCTAGATTGATTCTTAATGACCCCGGAAATGTGTCATCGTGAGGAATGATCCTCGAATGTATCGATTAAGCTCGAAAAGTTCCCCAAAATACCTACAAAACCGACAATAGTGCGTGTAGACGTCTATCTCGACAATATGCTTGAATTTATCGTAAACGTCATGAACTAATGCCAAACTATGCATGAATAGCGGGAAAAAGTATCTAAATGGATGTCTAAACTAACGTCATAAATCGTGTTATCAGGGCATTCGCCACGATTGTAAAGTCCTTGATCTTGCCCTCTTGGTTGTACTCCGTTCTACTTGGTTCTTGTTCCAATGTTGTTATCTCCACTCGGAGATCTTCTCGTCTCCTGCATGATCCTTCTAATTCATCTCTTGGCTTCAAACAATCATGTCCCTGACATGACATTATATCCTTTCTATCTGAGCTGACTCGGGATCTTCTTCCTCATCTCATTACCCTTGTGGTGAAAATTATCCCAACATTTTTACTTCTTTTCTCATTCGTTCTTCGGATGAATTATAGGGGTCACGAGGACGTCCACCAAAGTATAATACTCATTCCAAGATTTGAGTTCGTTGTCTCGTGTTGAAAACTCTTCAAGTCCGCTACCGATTTATAATGAGGCGATAATCACTTCATTATATCACAACTAAACGATACAAAATATCCTTCAGGATACTAACACGCCATATATATACATATATATAATCATACATTAGAACATATCGATATAAGTCTGTATACTAACTAACACACCTATCATTCTAAGTTGTAGAGATCCATGGAGAGCGATGGTAGTCCGACTTACTACAAACCCACAACTTGACTATGCTCGTGTAAAAACATTAATCTATTTTGAAAATTTTAGACCCCTTTCGGGTTCTAGTTATTTTATACATTTGGTCTTTTAGAAGATTTCAAGTGCCATTGTTGTCAACCTCGCTCAGATACCACATTGTAAGACCCGAGGTCTTAGGAACGTTGTCCTCATGCCAACCATCCTCGTGTAGAAAACTTCCCAGAAGGTCACCCATCATGAAATTGCTCCCGCACGAGCACGCTTAACTCCAGAGTTATTTGTCCTCACTCTACAACTGGAAAAGAAGAATTCTTGTTGACATGGGTAGCAGCCCATCCTTATAAGTCAATCACAAGTAGTTTTAGACAAAATTCAGCACATCCTATAAACTGCTCAAGGTCTCTACTTTGGGACACCATAACTCTTAAACTATAACTCGGATTTCTCTCAAACTTAAGTATGATCTACTATACTATACGAACTATGACATGTCCGAAATTCAAGTTCAACAGAAGTCAAAATCTCATCCAAATTTATTCCACAAAACTACATTCCAAGCAGTTTTATCTCAAGCTCAACACACTTAGAAAACTACATGAGGAGCCAACTTTGGGCAACCATATCTCCTATACTATAACTCGGAATACTCTAAAATTTCAGTATGTTATACTATGCAAGGTCAACTGTAACATATCCAAAATTCAGCAACAAATGAGGAGTCTAACTTACCCAAATCTGAATCCGAAGTTGACTGTTCGTCACTTCCGAAAACTCAAAAACTTAACCGCTCTTCAAGTCATCATCCATGGCTGCTCTAGAAGGTTTAACGACACAAACATTGGTTCTAATCAGAACATGTATAGAGAGGGAAATGTAGTGCAGGGACGTGCGGTGTTTATCCGACAAGAAAACTCGAGGAGCTCATGAGTACGAAGATGTAGTTGTGACTCTGTCACATGGGCGTATCAGCAGCCTGCTCCCGGCGCGCCTGCAGACAAGGGTTGTCACACCAACGGCTGGTGTATGCTGCCCCCGCAATGGAGGAGACCACCGCAACTGTGTTGAGAGCCGTCACCCCAAAGGTTTCGTTGTAGGAGGAGAGCACTCGTGGGTGTTGGTTGCGTTGCTGAGCGGCAGGACTCGTCCGGGCTCGTTTGCGTTGCTGAGCGGCAGTTCCAGAATGTGACCTCCTTGGCAGACGAGGGGAGGATCGAGAGTTGTGTGGTTTACTGCTTGAAGACGAAGAGGAGGGCCTGCTACCTTCGGCCACACGGACAAGCAGATGCAGCGGCTACCGGCGACGACTACTGACCACCTAGGGCGTCAAAGATGGAGGAGAGGAGAGGCAGAAGGAACGTGAGATCGGCTACTGGTTCCTGCGTTCGAAAGAAAGGGGAGATCTTCCCGTAACTGTTGGGACTTGTGTGGATGGTGTACGGCGTAGAGATGACAGAAGCTGGCGCTCCCCGTGTACATGTGAAGGCTTGAAGTGGCTTAGGGTTTTCCAGTAGTTGTCCCTTTCTCGTTGGGCTCGTAACAAGGAAGCATGGCTGAGGTGGCGGCCCAACCTCGACAAATGCTGCATGGAGGTGCTCGTCACGGGCTTTGTCATGGGCCTTGCCATGGTTTGTCTAATAGCCTTGTCATGCTTGTTATGGGCTTGCGTTGCAGGAGTGATCTTGTAGGAGTATTTTAAGAAGTGGTTTTATGTTTATAAAAGATCACATAAAATCATAGATGTTCGTAGAAGAGTATATTATGTGATTAACTCTTCACATAAAATGACAAGATTTATGTTGACTCGGGATTTACCGGAAATTAAATGTCCGGTGGTAGAGTGCGGAGACTGTGTGAAGCATTTAATTGAACAGAACTTTTCAAAATCGTGAGATGGAAAACTTATGCAAATCAGGTCGGTATCTGTTTTCTCGAAGGGGATCTTCTTCCCTCCCCTCCCAAGCACCTCCCCAACCACAACCGAGGCTCCCGGTCAGTCAAGAAAAATTCAAAAAGCGGTATCAACGTCTTCTTACTCGATCTATTATTCCGTCCCGTTATTTACTGCTTGCTGAGCTGGAGGAGCTGAATATTAGAGAGGATACTGACTTGATTATTGAAAGAACTAATTTCCCAGTTTGTTCGGATTAGAGAGGATGCCTACCAAGAAATAACCTTAGAATTCCTTATCTCCTTCAAACATGATCCTAGGGAGAGAAATGTGACTTTTAGGTTCATGAATAGAAACTATAACTACAACGTTGCTATGTTTGAGAACTTGTTTGGTTTCCCAGCTTCTTCACTAGGTATATTCTTGTACGGAGTGAGCAATATTGCTTGTTGGGAGAGTATCTCCATTGGAGCAGTAGGAGAAGATAAATAGACGTCCGAGAATGAAGGAATAGAGCATATATAACCTATCATTCAAGCTTACCCACCGGATCCTGAGGGAGTCGATGTTCGCAAAAATGAGACTTCGTAGAAGGTTAAGGCGGATGAGCTATATATTCTCTACTGCATGACTACGGGAACAATTCCCGATTATGCCACCATGCTCTCCGATTATTTAGCAAAGATTGTCAACAAATCCGGAGGTCACATTTGTGTTGGGAGTCTTGTGACCTACGTAGCTAAGGCTTTGGGCGTTGATTTTTCGGCGTGTACTCTAGCTACAGAGGTGCAGCTGTTAGGACTTCAAAGGTTGATATCTAGAAGGGTGATTGTTCCAAGAGGGAGAGGGAACCCACATGTTGTCATACCTTGGGATAGCACTCCTAAGGAAATTGTTTGGAAGGCTTGTTACACCATTAGAGATGATACTAGAAGGAGGGATTTGAGCATTTTAGTGATGAGGAGGAGACTGATGAGGATGCTGCGGATTTTGAGGATACTGATCATGCTGAGGATCTTCTTGCTGATGAGCATGCCCCAGCTGTGGGTATGCTTGAGTTGGGGAGCAACGGCGATACTGAGGTGATGGTGACTAATCAAGAGGCCGGTCCGAGTAGAGCAGTTGATGATAAGGCGATTGAGGATGAGCACATGGCTAGAGGAGATCACGGATTTCCCGGACAGCACGAGATCCCGATGATGCCATCCTGGTGGTCAATTTCACATCGGCACAAGAGTCGTCACTAAGAGAATTATTCTAACGTATGTAAGAGCTAAGAGCATCGACGACGAGCATCACTGGACTTCGTATAGAGTTTGAGGGATTCCGGTCCGAGGTTAGAGGACGACACTCTTCATATAACGGACAGTGGCATGACCTCTACCACCATACATTTGAAATACCTTGAGACCTTTGTGCACATGTTTAAGGCTTACATGGTTTGGACTTGTTTTCTTAAAATTATCTCCACATCCTTTACCATACCTTTGATGTATATTTTTGGATAAAGTATTCTTGCCCTTTCATGCTATGATTTTATTGATGCATACATTATCTTCCTATGCCTTGAAACATCACGTTGAGGGTGATCCATGATTAAAAAGCACATTACATAAAGAGTTATTTCAGCATTATATAATGCATATCATCTTATGTGATAGATTTTAACCTTGCTTGGGAACAAGCAAGAGGCAAGTATGGGGTATTCTGATGACATGAATTATATGCCATCATATTAATGCATATTACGAGTATATCGCTAGTTTTACATACTTTGGATGAGAATTGTATGCCTTTAAGTCTATATTCATATATATTTAGAGAATAGAGGTCTGCACACATTATTTGTGAAATTGTAGGTAAAACGGTGGAAATTTGGTGCGAAAATGGAGCAATATGGAGCATGACATCATAATAAAGGATCAGGAAGGGAGCTTAAAGATAGGAAAAGATATAAGAAAATATCACAAAGATAGATAGAAGACGGAACTAAAAGATAAACACGTGTAGAAGAGAAAAATTGGGTGAATACTTATAGAGATCAACTGATTTCTTCACAAAGGAGTCGATTTATATATTTAATCGTCCGATTGGCTGTAGGATTGTAACCATAAGATCAAATCTCAAACCCTATAAAAAGAGGATGTCTCAAAGCCATCTAGGGCATCCACAAATCATCAAGAGCATCCAGTTACAAGTGAAGGAATGAAGCATTGAAAGAAGTTTTGAGGATTGAAGCCCATGATCGCAGCAAGATTTCCGTTCTTGGAGTTTTGTGAGTTTAGATTCTTAGTTTGTCATTGTGAACGCAAGTTTAGAGTTTTGTGTTGAGTTTTTATTTGGAATATGAAGGATTAAAACATTGCCAAAAAAGCCTTTTTGTTGGTTTATTTCAAGATCCAAAGTTTTCTCACATTCTTGATATTCATGAATTGATATCTTCTTTGATTTTGATAATGTGTATTCTTGGCTAAAACCCTTGTGATTCTAGGGTGATTGGTTGAACACTATGGTTGAGATGATGATAGAATGAACCTCACATGAAGATTGGACCCTGAGAGTCTGCACACAGTGATTCTCGTTCTTGGTTGCCAACGATTACAAGATCTAGGTAATAGAGGATTCAAAACCCTCTATTAAGGTTGAGTGTGCCAATCCTTTAATTTTGTGAGTTAACCTAATTCGTTTGGGTTTGGTATTTGGTTTGAGAGTATCATCCTTCCCTTAGATCCTCTATCTTATCGGGACTCAACATCCTTTATTTAAAGCCTTTGGGTTTGGACATTGGTGGTGGAGACTTTACCGTACATCATTTCATTTTAGAACACATACCTTGGAATCCTAATTATGTCCATATAATCTTTGGAAGTTTTGAATTGAAAACCACAATTGGATTCCTTGATCTCTAGAATCTGTTTTCCAAATTTTACACACGTCTTTGTCTTTTATTATCAATAGTTACATATTTGCTTTGATAGATTGCTTATTCTGATTTGGATTTCACCAAATCCCTGTGTTCGACCTTGGAATATTTGTTTTTACTGCGATTGATCCGTACATTACGGGTTCACTTTGCTTTTATTCTTGCTTATAAATTTAAGACTTTTGCGCACAACTTTTGGAGCGAACAAAGCACCTACTCTCAGCATATTTAAAAGGGGTTTCATCTTGATCTTAGGAGGTTCTTTCGGAAGAGACCTCCAACTCTTCGGTACATCCTTGTAATGATTAGTAATTTCAAAGGAACTTATAAAAGGGAGTGAGAGAACATACCGGGCGAAGCATTTCAAGCCTTGGGATGAGAATCATGTCAAGAGGAGAGTCTGCACAAGGAATCTCTTCCATCTTCTCCGATTGTGTCTAAATCTTGGCCAATGGTTTAGTAGTTTGGCGAAGTTACTCAACTTCTTCCTCTTATTCCAAATCAACTGATTCTTCTTCAATCTTGACTACGGTATCAACAATTGGGTCGAGCTGTTCCTCATCATCATCATCGTCATTTTCTTCTTCTTCTTCTTCTTCTTCTTCTTCTTCTTCTTCTCTTCTTCTTCTTCTTCTTCAATAACTCCTAGAGAAACTTCAAGTTCGATAGGAGGAACGCTCAAGACGTGGAATTCTTCTTTGCCGAACGCATGATTTTTCAAGGATTTGTCAGCCTTAGAAATAGCATTTATGGCGTCTTCCATCTCTTCCATCCGTCTTAACACTTTTTACATCATCTGTATCCGATCCTCAAGAGGTTGTTGTGGAGGTTGCACTTGAGGCATATAAGAGCCGTATGCTTGCTCATAAATTGTATGAGGGGGATTATGCTTATCCCAATATGCGAGCTCATCCTCAATGGCTTCCTCTCTTTCTCTTTCGTCACTAAACTAATAATAGGCATACTTCTCCTCCAAGTATTCATAATGGTCGCCCTAGCGTTTTGTCTTGCTATCCAAGTTGGATCATATGCAGGTTTATAGCTCCATGTAGCCATTGGAAGTCCTAAAAAGTCAAAAACTCATAGAAAAAAGATTAAAAGCAAAAGCGTCTAGGTTATACAACCGAAATATCAAATTTGGTCTAAACCAAATCCCTGGCAACGGCGCCAAAAACTTTGTTCTTTGGCGAAACATTGTTCCGCTTCAGGAACTATAACTCCGTATGTACCTATAGGAAAGGGTACTCCTGCAATGACAAAACTCAAAGCAAAAAGAAATCCTTGGCAACAGTCCCAAAAACTTGTTCGCTCCAAAAGGTATGTGCAAATAAGTCTAAAATTTATAACCAAAGAATAAAGGAAAAGCGAACCCCAGTGTACGGATCAATCGCAACAATAACAATTATTCTAGGGTCGAACACAGGGATTTGGTGAAATCAAATCGGTAAGATAATCTAGCAAAGAAAATATGCAACTATTGATAAAAACAAAAGACTTTGTGTAATATTCGGGAAAAAGGATTTTAGAGATCAACATATCCAATTGTGTGTTTCGATTCAAGACTTCCAAAGATTAATGGACAGAGTTGGGATTGCAAGGTATGTCTTCTAAAACGGGATAATGTACGGTGAAGTTCCACTATCCATATATCTCAACCAAAAGGCTCTAAATAAAGGATGTTGAATCATGATAATAGAGGATCTAAGGGAAGGATTATACTCTCAAACCAAACACAAACCCAAGGGAATCAGATTAAACTCACAAAGGTAAAGGCTTTGGCTCACTCAACGTTAAGAGAGGGTTTTGAATCCTCTATTACCTAGATCTTGTAATCGTTGGTAACCAAGAACGGGAATCACCGGGTAGTCTCTTCCCACACTCGGATATAGGTTAGAAAGGTTTAACAAGGCCAAGGTTTAAGAAATCTTTAACCAAAGATTAAGGATAAAGCAAGATAGATACGACAAAAGAGAAAATTGGGATGTTCATAATCATAAATCGGTCGATGTACTCAAGAACATACCGATTTTTCTTTTGTGCGATGGTTAAACTCAACTCTCGGGGTTCAATCTTCACGTGAGGTTCATTTTATCATAATCTCAACACCAATCTTCAACCAATCACCCTAGAATCACAAGGGTTTTAGCCAAGAATTCACATTATCAAAATCAAAGAAGAGATTGAATCAAGAAAATAAAGAATGTGAGTAAACTTTGGATCTTGAAATAAACCAAACAAAACTTTGGATCTTGCGTTCACAATGACAAAATAATAATCAAAACTTACAAAACTCAAGAACGACTTTCTTGCTCGGATCATGGATTTTAATCTTCCAACTTCCTTCCTGGAATGCTTTCTTGTTGTTTCTTCAACTATAACTGAATGGTATTGGATGATAATCTAAGGTTGGTAGGAGGTGTCAATTCATTTCCAGCCGTCGATGTCCACGTCATTGGGGGTCGATCTATGGTGGGCGTAAGGCCTCTTTGTTGGGAGTCTTCTATGGGAGTCCGTTTCAATGTTGAAGGCTATAGGATATTCTAGTGGTAAATCTAGGGTTTAGATAAGCATGGATTTTTCTCAAAGATAATTAATCTCAAAGATAAATAATGTTAAAGATAGATAATCTTGAAGATAAATAATCTTAAAGATATATAACTGTTCGCTCTAAGGTGTGTGTAGAATAAATCTTAAATTTATAACCAAGAATAAAGCAAAAGCGAACCCGTAGTGTACGGATCAATCGCAATATTAGCAAATATTTCAGGGTCGATCACAAGGACTATGTGAAATCATGATGCGGGAGCATCCAAGCAAACTAATGGAGGCAACATTCCAAACCCATCATGATCAAGCGTCATTTGAGCAAACTCCATCTTCAATACCTCAGGGGGCTCTAGATATAGCTCAAGCTTAACGTCAAGCTGAGATGGATGCTCTTTTCCTAACCATGGTCCATGAAACTCAACCAAGTCCATCTTTATCAAGTCTAAGGACCATCTTGTGGATCAGCCACGAACCAATACCAGCCAAGATGATTAATGGAGCTTAAATTGTATTTCTAGTTGTTGGGCAGGCCTTGGAAACCATTTCAAAGGAAAGACGGAGGCCTTGAAATCAGATACAAGGGGCTTTACGTGTGTGCATTTGCATGGCTGAAAAATTCATTTAAGTATGTGGACGTGAGAGGCTGATTAGGAGAGTTTAATTAGGCCCATTTTTTTTCTATTTTCCTGGGCTTTTATTTAAACCTCTCTAAATGTATTTTTAGAATTAGTTCTAATTTCTTTTTAGCAAGATAAGGCCTAGGATGTATAAAAGCCTTTTCTCTCTACATTTTGTCGGTAGAGATGTTTTATACAAGTTTTGCTGACAGCATTTCAGAATTGAATCCAAGAGAATTCAATCATTCTTGTCTCGTGAGTTTGTGTGTGATTTGGCTTTCTCGTTCTTGTGTACGTCAATCTCCTTCGGGATTGGTGTTACAAGTCGAACAAGGCATCCTCTTCGTGCTCTCGATTCTCCGATCGATTGTGTGGAGTTTTAAGAAGCGGGGTCGAATCGTCACTGGTTTGGTTCTTGGATCTCGAATCCAAGGGTTCTATCATTGTTCCTTTCGGTTCTTCTTGTCCCTTTCTGTTTTCTCGTTTTCATTGTTGTCTATGTTTGTTAATTTTGTGTGTTCTTCATTCTTCAGAACAGGTTGTTCGTCTATATCCGTTCTTCGAAGCTAATCCTCGTATCAATTGGTATCAAAGCCATTTGACGTCCAACCACCAAAAAGAGTCGGTAAATCAATCATAAAATCACAAGAAGAGTCTGTTCTGATCATTGCAATTGATCATTGTCATTTGTTTGTGTCTATTTCCGTTTCTCTCTTCTACTCTAAGCTTTGTTTGAGTCTAATGAGTTTGTTTCTTTGATTGTGAGTTTTGGACACCGGAAACCACCATAGCACCAACCACCACCACACCACCATCAACCACCATTTTTCCCTCAGCCACATTAGCCACACTTGAACCAGTTGAACAAAAACCAAATGTAGCTGCTTCTCTTCCTGCATCCAGTACACGCAGAATTCAAGTTGAAGTAGATTGTTTCCCTACATCCAATACACGCTAAAATTGGAGTTGATTCAGCGTGTTCCCTACAAATCCGGCACAGAGCTTGAAGCAGTTGTTTTCCTCCTACAGATCTGGCACGTTGAATCATTTGCAACAATCTAGGAGCTGAGATATGATCTTATCCTGAAGATTTGCAACAACTTGGCCCACGTTTATCTACAAACAAGAATTTGTTTTTTATTTCTTTCAATTTTTTTTTTATTCTTTTTTTCTGATTTCCTGAATCATAAAGTTCAAAAAAAAAGAAAAGAAAAGAAAAAGGATAAAAAAGAAGAAGAAAGAAATCCGAAATAAAGAAAAAGAATAGAAAAGGAATCAGATCTATTCATTTCATTCTAGTTTTTTGTTTGATTTCATTCTTTCTTATTCATAGTGTAGTTAGCCTAGTGTTATTGCATTTGTTTTAGTGTTACTCAGCAACAAAGAGGACTTCAAGAAAGGACTAAAGTCAAGTATCTCGTCTCAGTCGGAATAAGAATCAAGCATCTCATTGAACCTATCTAGGCACACCTAGCTACAGCCCATTTTCGGCCATCAAACACCATAGCTCAACCTTCCTTAACCTCACATCCTACAGTGTCTAGGGTTCACTTCTTGGGTCTTACGAGTAAGTTATTTCAAAGCTTATCTTGAGTTCTAAATTTTGATTCATTTAGTTGCATATAACATTCGTGCAATTGTCCTCTCTGTTTGAGTCTTTTCTTCTATTTTATTGAGTCAAACACGTTTTTGAAATGACTGAAATCGAATCTTGTTTCTATCTAAAAGCTTTAGTTTGACTAGGCATCGAACTGACGTGAAGTTTTTGATTGATACAAGACGAGCCATCGGCAAGCTTGTATCACACCACTAGAGAGTGAGAGAAGCTTGTTTTCTGAGTGATACACTTGCGAGGTGATTTTTGTTTTATATAACCGAACGCGTTTGTTCGTTGTGTTGAGTGTTTGGAATTATGTCTAGGTCACCAAGTCCAGCATATGCAAAGAGCTCAGAACTGATTCACACCGAGTTGTTCAACATTTTCAAAAGCTTGCCAGATAGCTTTGATGGTCTAAGTACAAAGTTGGCAACACTTGAGGCTGGAAGAAGTTTCAATGCTATGTAGCCTTCAAGGCCTAATCCACAAGGCCAAAGAAACCATGCTTTCCAAGAGCGTAATTATGTCCCTTCAACTCCCTAATATGCATTATTGTCCTAACCAATATCAGAATTATGTGTGTGAGCTATGGGATTATTTGGAGGATGAAGAATGGAGACATGAGCCACTTCGAGAACAGGGACAAGACAACATTGGCAAGATGAAAATGCCCAACTTCACGGGTCAATGTGATCCTGATGTGAACACGGCTTGGGAGGTGAGGATGGAACAAATCTGGTCATGCCACGACCTTCCCAAGCACGATGATTCACACAACTCGCTATCAGCCATTAGCACACCTTTATCATCAATTGGGGTTACTAAACCTCCAAAGGGAAGTGATTCAAAACCTTGTACTTCTATGTTTAATCACTTAGACTTGTTAAAATTAGAATATGAGATTAGTTTGCATGCTATCATCAGTGATGAAACAATTGAGCATGAATCTGAATTATTGGGTGATATGGAAAGTGATAAGCATGAAATTGATGATTATGAGTTGTTTGTCAATAAATGTTTTGTGGAAAATTATATTATTTTACATGTGCAGGAGCCTGTGCATAAGAAATGCCCCAATTGTATTACCAAGCCTGTTTTGAGTGTTATTGAGTGTAATGACCTTATTTGTAATGAATTGGCTTGCTTTAGTAATGAATCGTAGCACATTGAGCCTTTGATAGCTAAAGAGGTTTTAGATGCACCACATGACCCTTGTGAGGATCTACAAGGGACTTCAAGAAAGGACTAAAGTCAAGTATCTCGTCTCAGTCGGAATAAGAATCAAGCATCTCATTGAACCTATCTAGGCACACCTAGCTACAGCCCATTTTCGGCCATCAAACACCATAGCTCAACCTTCCTTAACCTCACATCCTACAGTGTCTAGGGTTCACTTCTTGGGTCTTACGAGTAAGTTATTTCAAAGCTTATCTTGAGTTCTAAATTTTGATTCATTTAGTTGCATATAACATTCGTGCAATTTTCCTCTCTGTTTGAGTCTTTTCTTCTATTTTATTGAGTCAAACACGTTTTTGAAATGACTGAAATCGAATCTTGTTTCTATCTAAAAGCTTTAGTTTGACTAGGCATCGAACTGACGTGAAGTTTTTGATTGATACAAGACGAGCCATCGGCAAGCTTGTATCACACCACTAGAGAGTGAGAGAAGCTTGTTTTCTGAGTGATACACTTGCGAGGTGATTTTTGTTTTATATAACCGAACGCGTTTGTTCGTTGTGTTGAGTGTTTGGAATTATGTCTAGGTCACCAAGTCCAGCATGTGCAAAGAGCTCAGAACTGATTCACACCGAGTTGTTCAACATTTTCAAAAGCTTGCCAGATAGCTTTGATGGTCTAAGTACAAAGTTGGCAACACTTGAGGCTGGAAGAAGTTTCAATGCTATGTAGCCTTCAAGGCCTAATCCACAAGGCCAAAGAAACCATGCTTTCCAAGAGCGTAATTATGTCCCTTCAACTCCCTAATATGCATTATTGTCCTAACCAATATCAGAATTATGTGTGTGAGCTATGGGATTATTTGGAGGATGAAGAATGGAGACATGAGCCACTTCGAGAACAGGGACAAGACAACATTGGCAAGATGAAAATGCCCAACTTCACGGGTCAATGTGATCCTGATGTGAACACGGCTTGGGAGGTGAGGATGGAACAAATCTGGTCATGCCACGACCTTCCCAAGCACGATGATTCACACAACTCGCTATCAGCCATTAGCACACCTTTATCATCAATTGGGGTTACTAAACCTCCAAAGGGAAGTGATTCAAAACCTTGTACTTCTATGTTTAATCACTTAGACTTGTTAAAATTAGAATATGAGATTAGTTTGCATGCTATCATCAGTGATGAAACAGTTGAGCATGAATCTGAATTATTGGGTGATATGGAAAGTGATAAGCATGAAATTGATGATTATGAGTTGTTTGTCAATAAATGTTTTGTGGAAAATTATGTTATTTTACATGTGCAGGAGCCTGTGCATAAGAAATGCCCCAATTGTATTACCAAGCCTGTTTTGAGTGTTATTGAGTGTAATGACCTTATTTGTAATGAATTGGCTTGCTTTAGTAATGAATCGTAGCACATTGAGCCTTTGATAGCTAAAGAGGTTTTAGATGCACCACATGACCCTTGTGAGGATCTACAAGGGAGCCTTTCCATACCCTCTTGCACTTCATTACCCATAGGTTGTTCATTTGCTAATTTGTGTGAAAACTCTAGTTTTAGACCTACTAAAGACATAAATGGACATGAACCTGTTTTAGGTCTAGACATTGAGCTTCTTGAGGATGAAATAGATGGGTTTGAGTTATATGCGAAAGGCTTTGATTGGGATATTGAACTGGACTTTGAACAGGAAGACACTACTTTTAGAAATGCATCAGACTATGATTTTAATGACTTAAGTTTGAAATCGGATGTAGCCATTTCCTTATGGATTCATTTCGATTATCATGTTTCTTGGAAGTCTTTTGTGTATTTGGAGGGTGGAAAACATGTGGATAATTTAGAGTTGATTGAACCCTATAGGTTAGTTCTTTGGTGGACCATAGAGGAAAAGGTCCCTATTGTGATGCTAATTGATGGCCTTAGGGTAAAATCAGCCTTTGTGAGGAACACAGGGAGTTTCGATGCTTATATGAAGTCGGAAATGCTTCTTAAGGTTCCTAAGTTAGTTTATAAGGAATTGAGGTTGAGGACTTGGAAAACAACCCTTGTACCACCAAGTTCATTTATTCTTTTTAGGTATTATGTGTGTGATTATTATATTGATATATGTGTTGTTGTTTACATTGATAATGTATTTATGCACAACACGTCTTTAAGAGCGCATAAGGAGCACTTAATTTTCTCTACCCCTCGGTTAGAGTACTTGGACCATATTTTTTATGCTTGTGAGCCTTGCCCTTATTGTGTTCTTTGTCATTTATTTGTAATGACCTCAAAGGCTGTCCGGGGAGTGGATGAAATTTCATCTCGGGAGAAGATACTTCACGTGATCCAACAACCAACGTCATTGCAACGAAAGAACACCCGGATTCGAGGACAAATCATTTTCAAGAAAGGGGGAATGATGTGGGACCATCCAAGCTTAGATGGATGCTCTTTTCCTAAACATGGTCCGTGAAGCTCAACCAAGACCATCTTGTGGATAAGCCACGAACCCATACCATCCAAGATGATTAATGGGGCTTAAATTGTATTTCTAGTTGCTGGACAGGCCTTGGAAAACATTTCAAAGGACAGACGGAGGCCTTGAAATCAGATACAAGGGGCTTCACGTGTGTGCATGTGCATGGCTGAAAAATTCATTTAAGTATGTGGACGTGAGAGGCTGATTAGGAGAGTTTAATTAGACCCATTTTTTTTCTATTTTCCTGGGCTTTTATTTAAACCTCTCTAAATGTATTTTTAGAATTAGTTTTATTTTCTTCTTAGCAAGAAAAGGCCTAGGATGTATAAAAGCCTTTTCTCTCTTCATTTTGTAGGTAGACAAGTTTTATACAAGTTTTGCTGAGATCATTTCAGAATAGAATCCAAGAAAATTCAATCATTCATGTCTCGTTAGTTTGTGTGTCTGATCTGGTTTTCTCGTTCTTGTGTATGTCAATTTCCTTCGGGATAGGTTTGCAAGTTGAACAAGGCATCCCTTCGTGCTCTCGATTCTCATATCGATTGTGTGGAGTTGTAAGAAGTGGGGTCGAATCGTCACTAGTTTAGTTCTTGGTCCTCAAATCCAACGGTTCTATCACTGTTCCTTTCGGCCCTTCTTGTCCCTTCCTGTTTTCTCGTTTTCATTATTGTCCATGTTTGTTAAATTTGTGTGTTCTTCATTCTTCAAAACAGGTTGTTCGTCTAGATCCGTTATTCGCGGCTAATCCCCGTATCAAATCAAGCACGGTATATAACATCAGGTTATAAATCCAAACTCGAGCAGCAAAGAACAATGAATGATATAAATTGTAACGTCCGGAAATTTTATTCCAGTTAGTAAGCGAGTTATTGACCTTCCCGTAAGCACGGCTCAGTCTTCCCGCAGGCACGGGGTCCTGAGTGAGGGGTTTTGTCCCAAAAATCCCATTCCGACCCTTCGTTTCCCCGCCTACGCTTTTGGGCCCCTCGTTTCTGAGCATGAGGTGACAAGGCTGCAGATGGCCCTTGGTTCCCTCCCCCCTTGTGAAGCCTTGACTTTCCTCTCTCTCTCTCTCTCTCTCTCTCTCTCTCTCTCTCTCTCTTTCTCTCTTTTCCCCATTATCACTTACGTTGATTCTTTTCACTCATCCTCCCTAATGCTCCTTCTTCACCTTTTCTCTCTTTGGATCTCTTGGATGGTGGCCAGTAGTGGGAAGCTCTTGGGCCCATCTTGATAAGCTTCTCTCCCTTTCCCTCTTCTCCTTTCTTGCTAGAGATCATCTTCTTCTTCTTTTCTTCTCCATTTCCATGGTGGGAAGCTTTGGGGGGATGTTCTCTTAAATCCTTTGCATGCATGTGTTCTTAGCTCGATTAGGTCATGAGGTCTGCCTTGATACTGTGGATGATGTTTGCAGAAGACCCAACAAGAGAAGGAGGCTATTAAAGCTCAAGATCCATAGTCAGAGACGAAGAAAATGTTATTTCTGGAATTCTACCGCGGGGGGAGGACTAGGTGTTGCGGGGGCGGAATCTAGCAAGCCACAGGGCAGGTGAGCACCGCCGCGGGGGCGGCGTCAGGATTCCCGGGCACCGCGAGGGCGGCTAATGGCGCCGCGGGGGCTGTGACCATCAGCACGCAGTCGCGCCTTTTATTTCCGCGGCTGCGTTTCTTCAACAAGAGACTCTTCTTCTCCATTCTTCTTCGTTCCTTCCTTACTTGTGAGGTTGTTTCATGTTAGTATCATGCCTAGGATGGACCTAGGGTAGTTGTCTAGTGGTTGTGAACCTAGGAGCCTTTATTAAAGCTTGTTGTTGTTTGATGGATTTGAGTTTTATGAGCATGTTGGACCTCCTGGGCTAGGTTACTCCTTCATGGTTGTGGTTTATGAGCATGTGAGGTCATAGGTTTTTGTGAGATTCTTTCATGTGATGAGAGTGTGGTGAGTATTATGGATTCTAGGATGCGCTCCTAGAATGAGAGTCAAATGATCTTTTGTAGATCATTTGTATAGAAGTCCAAGACTTTTTGAGTGGAGTGACTTGTTGATATATATCTTCTTGTGAGCAGGTTGTGGGCTTCTTCCCAAGGGAAGCGAGAGTGCTTTATGAGTTAGCGTTTGGGACAAGGTAAGTTTCCGGACTTACTTAGCTCGTATTCTTCGTAGTAGTTTCGATGTGTGTTTGGTGGTGTGTGTTTTATTGTTTATGTCATAACAACTAAACCGGAAATAGGATTACCGACCTTATATTATTTGGCCCAAGTGTATGATAACGGGCAGTGACAACTTGTCTAGCTCTTGGGTAGAGTTAGGAGGTTCTTGGCGAGTAGCCCATGCAGGTAGACGGTCAGATGCATCCGTACCGTTGCTTGCCCGTAAGTGGGGACCGAGGCGAGTTTCGGGAGATTCTTGTGTCACAAAAGAAGTTGAATTAGAACGGGATATGACTTGATAATCAAAAGATTATAAACTGGCTTTGTGCGCTTTGGAGTATGTTGTGTGTTTATGATGACTTGTGTTTGTGCCTTTCACCTTAATTCTAATGCCTTGAATATTAGCTAATAGTGTTATACTGATGTTGTTGATTGACTTGTAGGTTAGGAAAGCGGCCGAGTGATCCGGAAGAGTGGGAAGCTGGGGTTCCATACATTTAGGAGGGAGTCTTGGTTGGAGTTGGATTGTGTATTTTTCTTTAGTTATTGTGTTTTGTACGCCGTGTGTATTGCGTTTGGTCTTTAGAGTTGTATATCGGCTGAAGTCTTTGTTTTTATGCTTTTGGGTTTTCATTTCATTGCATAAAAATGTATTTCGGTTTTGGCCTTTATTTGTGCCTTGTTGCAAGATCCGGTGAAATTGTTGTCAAGCTAAGGGTTGGGACCCATTGTGACGTGTCTGCGAGTGGCGCCCCGAGTCCACGGATTCGGGGTGTTACAATATGGTATCAGAGCCTTAGGTTGACAACAATGGCTGTCGCAATCTTGTAAGGGCCGAATAGATGGAAAGAGAACCCTCAAGGGTTTTAAGTTTAAAATGATTTTTCGTTTTCTAAATCACGAGCATAGTCAGTCGGGGTAGAATGTACGGACCACCGCTCCTTCCGCGGATCTCAGCAGCTTTGTTTATTGCATTCTGATATGTATATGTAGATATGTAGATATATGTGGATTGTAGTTGCATGATGGACGTGATTTATATGTATAGTTATTTATGTGGACTATAGTACATGTTTGGACCTTGTATCATTGTAATAGAATGCCAGATGTTATATTAGTAGTTATGTGGACATAGGACTTGTATAGTCTTATATTCTTATACTTATTATATATAGTAGCTTATGGAGATATGAGACCTAATAGAAAAGGTGATTGTACGATATCATCACCTTTAAAACGGCATTGTTGGCGTGGGATAGCGTTCATACGTGGAGGAGTACGCTCAAGTATCGAGTTGAGCTTTTCGTGCTAACGAACACCGTGACGTTTCTCGGATTCCTTCAAAAGGATGTCGAAGAGGAGGAGTAGAAATGACGTAAACAAAGGACAACCAAGTAAAAGAAAACTTGAGAAAACTAAAGAGGAATCAAGATGGAAGCAATACAAGAAAAGGAAGCAACATTAAAGTGTAGAAGCGGTTCTAAAGAAGCCATGATCAAACGACCACGAGACCAATGGAGATAACGAACTTAAGTTCTTCAAGAAGGGGACATGTGGACAACTAAGATGTGAATCGAGGAGGAGATGGGTGCATTCTCACAAGGTTAAAGGCGGTGTTCCATTACGAGAAGTGAACCTTCCCTTAGACGCTCCTAAGTTTTTCAGTCAAATGGGAAGAGTGATCGAACTAGGCGTGAAAGATGTAAGATACCGTAAGTTAAGCTTACGAGGTACCATTAAGTAAAGAGTCAACATTACGAGAGTTATGAGAAGAATGGTATGGTGGGGATTCACGTGGAGTTGACCGATTCCCGTTAGGATGATACGGCTAAGAAACACCAAGAAGATAGAAGTGTGAGTAGACGTGATCCTGAGAAGAGGAGTGACGCAACAAGGAGCTTTAGTTATGAAAAGACTTAAGACTACACAATCAAGATAAACGCGAGCGGCTACAGAGTAACGGTAGAAATTTTAATGAGACACGCTTACAAGATATCATGAGGTGTGGTTAAGCCTATGAAGGCGATTTATACGGCACGCGAGGCCAAGAAGAGTATGGTTACCATATGGAAGATGAAGAAACCATGGAACATGGAAAGATCTAGGTTAGGTGGAGTACCCCAAGGAGGGTAGCCTCGGAAGATTAGGGACACGAAGTATGGAAGAATGGTAAGTCGTCGACCTTAGAGAAGGTCAACCATAAGCTTACCGGTAATGACCGAGAAGGCATAAAATGCGGGTTGCCTGTTGAAGAATTGTAGATAGGAGGCGTAACCTCAAGCGGAGAAATGAAGGAACGATAACCAAAGCTTGGAAATTTTCCGAATGGTTCGATTTCAATAGTAAGAAGAATATCAGTAGAAGAGTGATTGTTTTGAGCATTATAAAGTTGAATGGTTAAAGCAAGTGATGGTAATAGATCTCCCAGGGAGGGATGGTAATGACCATTTATGCGTAGGTCTCAAGATTTGGCATATGGAATAATGGCACGGATTGGAAACCTTTAAGGTTTGAGTAGGATATAAGGACCTAGTGGATTAGGAGGAAAGTGAAGTTTCACGAGTTGCTTTAAGAAAATGGGAAGATACTGAAAGTAGATGCATGATACTTCGTTCTTACGGAACGAATGATATGTTGTCACGATCAAGGCATGATTCATAGGTTACTAGACTCCCCCGAAGGAGATACCGAGGTTATGGTAACGTTGTAAGCTTTAAGCTAAAGGTGATGGTACTTGAGAATTCATGAGTGAGAAGTTTCGGCGGTTCAGAATGGGGTATTTCATTATGTGTTCCCCTCAGGGCCTATTGGTACAAGTTGTGAGGAAGGATACGAGTCGGGAAGTTGTATGTTGGCTATCGAGAAATGCGTAAGGCGACCAATGAGGATAAGTACCTTTGTCCCGTAGTGGACAATTTGTTAGAACTAGTTGCATGTGGTTACAATGTTTGATTAGATCGACTTGAAGTTGAGATGTCACCAGATTTGTGTAGAGAGAAAAAAGGACCTTCGTAAGGCGGCATTTAGGGCCGATATGGTCACTAAAGTGTACTAAAGCCATTTGAGATCACAAGGGCGACTGATGAGTTGGAGTATACATAGAGGAGTATCTATCGATTTTCTGAATCGAGTTGCGATGAAGTCGTGCAATTTGTGGTCTTTCAGGCGATTCCAAGTTGGACTCTAACCTAAGGATTTTAATGACAGTTATTGGTGCATGAGTTGCACAAATGATTTTTTATGTTCAGATTTGACGATGCCTTGTTGTAATCTCAAAATTGGGAGGAACAAACTTGGCATGGGACGACAATAATATACGTTATGTGGGATAAGCAGAGTTATCTAAATAGGTTGGGACATCCGAGGTGACCTCCTAAGAGACATAGCGGTGTTGAGAATATCTAGTTGATCAGATGAGAACGAGATGATAGTTTCGGTAATACCTCCAAGGTATGTGGAGGAGACATGCAGCTTAAAAGTTGGTGGGCTATAAACGCCGTGTTGCGGGATGGTTTGACACTTTCTTCCTTTATGCGGAAGTCGATTAAATGGTAAGGGCCGAGACGTGTCCATGGATCTTTATTAGAAGCAAAAGAGGTGACCTTCATTCCATTCTCTTTGACACAAACATTGTGTTAAGGGGACTGTATGACATTATGGATACATCAAAGCAGCGCTTGGGATGCGTATGAAGTAACAAAAAAGAATTCATGCGTATTTGGACAATTGTGGGCATATAAGAAAAATGACCGTTGAACGGTCGAGAGTAAGGCGCTTTTATACACGCACTTATGATGAAGTCGGTATCTTGTTATGAGAAACATGCTAGTCGGGTACGGACCAAAAGAGTATGTCATGGATATATATTCGCTCCACAAGAGCTGAATATCCACCAGAGGTGATGGTTACAGTTGGTAAGGGCTTCGGTCTTATGATTTTGGGATCGTTCAAGGGAAGGTGAATGTGGTCACCAACAACCATGGTAAGTGGACCCTTTGAGAGGAAGCAACAACGTAACTGACGGTTAAACCTCAATTTATCAACGTAGATGGTAAGGGAAGGACCCGACAATATCACGGAATTTGAATGGCTTGAGAAAGACCCGGGATAGAAGTTTCCGAGGATAAGCCTCATAGTTACCTTTATGGGTTGAAGGTTTGTTGAGACGCCAGGAGCGCCCATGTGTACTGGTAATGGAGAGCTGAGATAGAGTCCCCAGGAGGCTCACACCACCTTATTAGTTCACTTTAGTGTTGGTAAGAGATATTTGGATTGGTGATGTTCACATTAGTGAGGCGGGAATAAGGCCGAGGTGGCTAACTGCATAGCCGGTAAGTGACCGTTGTAAGGTCAAGCTTGAGCACTCTAAGACGGGAAGAAGACTCTAAGACGGGAAGAAGACTTCATCCACTACGAGTTACTTAATGGGAGTGGGAAGATACCTCCATAGAGGTTATTACCGGTTTGAGACCAAGTAACAATTGTGACGTGTTTTGGTCATTGTGGGACAATTGACGGAGACAACGCGTTTATACCTTTTGGTAAAGAGGGCCGATGAGTCGGCTAGTTGTGAAATCCATTAAGTGATAGTGAGAGTACCTGGGATACCGGGTATCATTATCTCGTATCAAGATAAGTGATTCATCTCGGGATTTGTTGGACAACGGGATCGTTCTGCGTAAGAGACCATATGTCTTACATGACAGTTCCACCCTTGGATAGTTGGTCGGCTAGATAGGACTTTGGTGACCAATGGATGTCGTACACAGAACATGTGTGCGAGGTAGGGGGTAAGGGAGGACAAGGTACCTGTCCTTTGATCGAGCTTTTGTGTTACGATAGTGAGATGTATCATTTGAGATGGGCCTTGGAGGCACTTTATGGACGAAACTATAGTATACCTTGATGTTGTTATTTGGATAGTATATATAGGGATAACCCTAAGCGGAAATGGGACGACCTCGTTTGTCTATCGTTGGTTAGAGGACGGATGACAGCCGAACTAAGTCGCCAGAAGGTGTGCACAAATAAGAGTACGGACCTCTTGGGTTCAGATTCAAGACAAGTTGAGTTAAGGGTATCATAGGCGCGAGGCCTCAGTTGTTGGGCATTTAAAGGAAGTTGAGCTTCCGTTACACGGACCTTTTTGGAGATCTTGGTGCGAGTTGGGAAGTGGTTTACCAGTTGGCATGGTCACCGAGAGTGAAGGATGTTCACCAGGTTTCAGGCGTGACGGCGGAGGGAATACATGTATGACTCGAGACATGATGCTAGTTGTGATGGTCGAGGAGCCGATGAGGCTACCGGGAGGACGTGAGATTGTATCCTCATTTGAGTTTTTAAGATGATCTAGTTATGTCAAGATGGCCGTTGGGTTTGATATTATGTGCATGTGCGAGTTATGTGTTTTGTGCCCCGAGCGGGAATGTGTTGTTTGATTGTTTAGCTTTTGACTTTTATGCGAGACGCATTCCATGCGAGTATGTGTGTAGGCCTTGCGAGGTCTTAAAGTAGTTACACGAGTGTGTTAGGTTATCGAGTAGGGAGTTGTCACGTTACGGTTTTGAGGGGTTACCAAGTTAGTTATGCCGAGTGTTCTACTGGACGAAACTTATTTTTAGGGGGATTAGTTGTAACGTCCAGAATTTTTATTCCGGTTAGTAAGCGAGTTATAGACCTTCCCGAAGGCGCGGCTCAGCCTTCCCGCATGCACGGGGTACTGAGTGAGGGGTTTAGTCCCAAAAATCCCGTTCCGAACCTTCGTTTCCCCGCCTACTCTTTTGGACCCCTCGATTTCTTGCATGAGGTGACAACGCTGCAGCTGGCCCTTGGTTCTCTCCCCCTTGCACAGCCTTCACTTTCCTCTCTCTCTCTCTCTCTTCCCCATTTTCTCACTCACGTTGATTCTTTCCACTCATCCTCCCTTATGATCCTTCTTCACCTTTTCTCTCTTTGGATCTCTTTGATGGTAGCCAGCAGTGGAAAGCTCTTGGACCCAACTTGGTAAGCTTCTCTTCCTTCCCCTCTTCTCCTTTCTTGCTAGAGATTTTATTCTTCTCTTTTTCTCCATTTCCATGGTGGGAAGCTTTGGGGAGAAGTCCTCTTAAATCCTTTGAATTGCATGTGCTCTTAGCTCGATTAGGTCATGAGGGAGAGCCTTGATACCGTGGATGATGTTTGGAGAAGACCCAGTAAGAGATGGAGGCCATTGAAGCTCAAGATCCATAGTCGGAGAAGAAGAAAACGTTGTTTCTAGAGTTCTACTGCGGGGGCAGGACCAGGCGCTGTAGGGGTGGAATCTAGCCAGCCGTAGCGGCACCGCGGGGGCGGCGTCAGGATTTCCAGGCGCCGGAGGCCATGACCTTCAACACGCAGTCGCGCCTTCTGTTTCCGCGGTTGCGTTTCTTCAGCAGTAGGCTCTTCTTCTCCCTTCTTCTTCGTTCCTTCCTTAGTTGTGAGGTTGTTTCATGTTAGTATCATGCCTAGGATGGACCTATGATAGTTGTGAATACCATGTAGTGGTTGTAAACGTAGAAGCCCTTAAGGCTTGTTGTAGTTTAATGGATTCGAGTTTTATGAGCATGTTGGACCTCTTGGGTTACATTGCTCCTTCTTGGTTGTGGTTTATGAGCATGTGAGGTAGTAGGATGTTGTGAGATTGTTTCATGTGATGAGAGTGTGGTGAGTATTATGGATTCTAGGATGCGGTCCTAAAATGAGAGTCAAATGATCTTGCGTAGATCATTGTGATAGAAGTCTAACACTTCTTGAGTGGAGTGAGTTGTTGATATATATCTTCTTGTGATCAGGTTGTGGGCTTCTTCTCAAGGGAAGCGAGAGTGTTTTGTGAGTTAGCGTTTGGGACGAGGTAAGTCTCCGGACATACATAGCTCGTATTCTTCGTAATAATTTTGATGCGTGTTTGGTGGTGTGTGTTTTATTGTTTATGTTATAACAACTAAACCGGAAATAGGATTACCGACATTATATTATTTGGCCCAAGTGTATGATAACGGGCGGTGACATCTTGTCTAGCTCTTGCGTAGAGTTAGGAGGTTGTTGGTGACTAGCCCGTGCAGGTAGACGGTCGGATGCATCCGTACCATTGCTTGCCGGTAAGTGGGGACCGAGGCGAGTTTCGGGAGATTCTTTTGTCACAAAAGAAGTTGAATTAGAACGGGATATGACTTGAGGATAAAATGATAATAAACTGGCTTTGTGCACTTTGGAGTATGTTGTGTGTTTATGATGACTTATGTGTCTTTGTGTCTTTCACCTTGATTCTAATGCCTTGAATATTAGCAAACGGTGTTATACCGAAGTTTTATATTTCCTTGCGGGTTAGGAATGGGGCCGAGAGATCCGGAAGAATAACACCCAAAATTCTGAGAACTCGGGGAGCTACTGGTTAGGACCTCACAATGGGTCCCGACCTTAGTTTGACAACAATTTAACTTGGATCTTACAACAAGGCACAAAAGTATTTAAATCATTTGAAAACTTTTAACAATATATACATGAAGAATATGTATCAGCCGTACAAAGCAAAGGTACTAAAACGACACATAAGAAGAACAAAAGATATCCCGTCCCCAACTAAATAAGTACGTGGACCCGGCTGACCATTCCCTTCGGATCTCTCCACAACTGTTTTACCCTGCAAGACATCTACAAGCGGTATAAAACCGTTAGCTAACATTCTATGCATAAGAATAAAGGTAAAAGCACAAACACACAACATACACAATCAACATGCAATACTCAATCCTTTTATTATCTTAAATTAGGTGATAGGTTATCACTAATGATACTTATTTTGTGACAAGAGGGATTCCCAAACCTCGCCCCTATCCCCGTTTACCAACGCGGAATGGTACTAATGTATCTGACCGTCTACCGGACTGGGCTGGTCGCAGGGAACCTCCTAGACTCTCGCAAGAGCTAGGAAGATGATGTCACGACCCGTTATCATACACTTGGGTCAATTACGTAAATAATAAAGTCGGCCTAATCCGGTTTCGTTGTTTATCATAACTAACAAACACCACTCATACACATTACACTCATACAAGAAGCCAGCTAAGTAAGTCCGTGGACTTACCTGAATCAGATCTCGACTCTCTTAAATCACAACTCAATCTGTAACTGTATAACTCGGTTGCCTGTCAAAGGAGGCAAGTGTGTAAGCACAACTGTTTTACCCTGCAAGACATCTACAAGCGGTATAAAACCGTTAGCTAACATTCTATGCATAAGAATAAAGGTAAAAGCACAAACACACAACATACACAATCAACATGCAACACTCAATCCTTTTATTATCTTAAATTAGGTGATAGGTTATCACTAATGATACTTATTTTGTGACAAGAGGGATTCCCAAACCTCGCCCCTATCCCCGTTTACCAACGCGGAATGGTACTAATGTATCTGACCGTCTACCGGACTGGGCTGGTCGCAGGGAACCTCCTAGACTCTCGCAAGAGCTAGGAAGATGATGTCACGACCCGTTATCATACACTTGGGTCAATTACGTAAATAATAAAGTCGGCCTAATCCGGTTTCGTTGTTTATCATAACTAACAAACACCACTCATACACATTACACTCATACAAGAAGCCAGCTAAGTAAGTCCGTAGACTTACCTGAATCAGATCTCGACTCTCTTAAATCACAACTCAATCTGTAACTGTATAACTCGGTTGCCTGTCAAAGGAGGCAAGTGTGTCAGCACACTTTCTTGGTAATTAGAAGTCTAAGACTTCTAAGGTAGTAAGTCCTATTAGAACAAAATTTAATACAGTACCAATTTGTGGTAAAATGACTATTTTACACTTGGTCCCGAAACTTCCAAAAATTCCATAATTCAACCCTAAACTCTTATTTGAGACTAACAAGTCATATTCTAACTCCTAAAGATGATTTTGGTTACAAACTGGCAACTTACCCATTTTTCCTATTTTTCGAAAGATCGTTAAGGTCCAACTTCGGCATCAAATAAGAAATTCGAATAAACTTATAAAAATTCCGAAATAATTCCCTAGATCATCTATGATATCCCATCTACTCATAGGAGAAAGAATTTCTTAAAACTGTTAAAGCATCACTTCTACAAAAATTTCTAAAGTTGGTCACAACACTTAACAAACAGCACACTGTCTTATCTTTGAAAAATCATAACTCCTAAACTACTCGCTGGCTTTATCCCAAAATTTGATATGTTCTACTATAAAATCTTATCTACAATATATCCAAAATTCCGCCGCAAAGGAGATCAAAATCCTATTTAAAACTATCTCACAAAACCGAATTTCAGCACAACAGAAAAACTGCTTACAACTCAATCTTTGAAAAATCATAAATCCCAAACCACTAGCTGGATGCCTCTCAAATTTTAATATGTTCTACAACAATATGTCAACTATATTATATCCAAAATTCAAGCCCAACGGAGATCAAGATCTTATACAAAACCATCTCACAAAACAACATCACTTGCTGTTTTCCCCAACACTCAGCACATATATAAAAACTGCATGAGGCGTCAACTTTGGAACACAATAACTCTCAAACCGTAACTCCGATTCTTCCCAAATTTTAACACGGTAAACTATGTATATCTATCTATGATCTATCAAAATTTCAACGGTGTATCTTCACTGTAACTCCTTAACATTGGTCGACAAGATGGGCAGTTTGTAACTTCAAAACTGAAGGAAAAAGAGATGTATTTACAGCAGTCCTTGTTTCTACCATTTTGTCAATACATTTCAGCAACTTCAGCCCTCACCTATACATAACCATACTTGCACGGAGGCGGGTAAAACCAAGCTGTTGAATTAATGTCCAAAGGTGATTTCGTTTTATAATTGTACTCAACAGTAAGTACAAATCTCAAAGGTTTAGCCCACTCCCTTACCCGGTTCAGAACCTTGTAACCACAACAGTCTCAGCACCACCATGGTCACATCTACTCTAATGATCCATCTTAACCGAAATCTCCCTATCACACAAAGCTATAACACTTACAGCTATATACAAAAGTTGTACAACCTAAAACAAAAGGAGAGATTGGTGAGTCTTACCACTGAATTTGCAAGTGTTGAAGAGAGATGGGAGGGATCGATTGATTGCTCGGGTCTATGTGTTTGAAACGGAAGGAAGTTCCAGCCCTCTGCACGCTATGGGTTTCGTTCAGCAGTGATATGGTAAGTTCACCAGTGAGATGGTAAGTTCAGCAGCGTGACTTAGCGAAAGGAAGGAGTGTAAGGGAAGGAGAGATTTACCTTGCTGTCACTCCGGTTGCAAACGAAGGAAGGATGGGCACCGTAGGTGTAGTGTGTAACGTGTCTTCCGAGGGTGTTTAGGCTGGTGGCGTCGATGGTTGGCTGCAAGACTCACGCTGGCATACTAGGGTGTGCGGGAAGGGAGGAAACTCGAGCAGTTGGCAAGAGATCTGGGCCAGATCTTGTTGGGCAGGGAAGACGATCGAAGCTTGTACCTAGACGCGAATGCGGAAGGTGGGAGTTGCTTCTGTAACCGTATTGAAGAAGGAAGGAGGAAGGTCAGACGTAAGGCGTGAAATCTGGCGTGAAGTTGGCTTGCATCAACGGCAGTGTTGGATCGATCTTCCTGGGCTGACGCTGGGCATATTTGATCAAAGGAGGAACAACTATCAACAGGCTTCTTGGGTGGGCTGGTCACATACAAGCAGTCCGGAAATGGGTCAGAAGCCAAGGAGTGAAATGGGGTGGGCTGAGACAACATGGGCCAAGGCTGATGCAAACCGGGATGGCTGGAGGTGTATAGAAATTGGGCTGAAGCAATGTGGCATGAAGAGGTGAGCTGAATTTGTAAAAAGCAAAGGTGGGTTGGGTTGTCAAAACTCGTCATAACTCGTCATGGCTTTGTCAGGCCCATGCATGACTTCGTCACAGAGTTTCGGGCTTCGTCATGACCTCGTCTAAGCTCTGTCATGGTCTCGTCACAGCTTTGTCACAGTCTCGTCTCAGCCTTGTCATGATCTCGTCTAAAGTCGTCGTTAAGGATTAATTATAAGAATTAGGGTTTGATATAATTCTATCATTTTATGTGAATTAAATTCTACATAAAATGATAAATAATTATAAAAATTAGGGTTTGATATAGTTCTATCATTTTATGTGAATTAAATTCTACATAAAATGATAAAATTTGTGAAGAAAGAAATACTAGATAGTATGGTAACCGTCAACGGCTCGAAGTCCGAATTGATTCGGAATTAAACGGAATAAAATTCCGGATATTACATCAGTACCCCCTTAAAATAAGTTTCGTCCCGAAACTTAGAACAAGGTACTTGATTAAACGACTTCCATAAATAAACTGGTATGTCCTAGTCTCACTACATTTTTATTCGTTTCCTAAAATTCTCTAACCCTATCAAAGAGGTTGTTACAGCAGCCGGGGTTCCATACATTTTAGGAGGGTTCTTGGTTGGAGTTGGGTTGTGTACTGTTCTTCGGTTATTGTGTTTTGTTCGCCGCGTGTATGGCATTTGTTCTTTAGAGTTGTATCTCGGCTGAAGTCTTTGCCTGTATGCTTTTGGGTTGTCATTTCATTGCATAAAAATGTATTTCGGTTTTGGCCTTTATTTGTGACTTGTTACAAGATCCGGTGAAATTGCTGTTAGGATTAGGGTCGGGACACATTGTGAGGTCTCCACCCATGGCGCCCCGAGTCCTGCGGATTTGAGGTGTTATATAAATCCAATATGGGAATATAGATTCGAGAGATCAAAGTACCAAGTTGTGGTTTCGACTCAAGATTTCTAAGGATAAACGTGGAAAAAACTGAGGTTTGCGATGGGAACATATTTCTACGATGGGTTAGATCACCGGATAAGTCTCACTACCCACTTTCTCATACCAAAGATCCTATCACCGAGTAAGTCTCAAGGAACTAAGGAAAGGTACGAGTACTCAAACCAACACACTCACCTAAAGGTATAGAAATAACCATCACCGGATAAGTCTCAAGTAAACTCTCAAAGGTAGGATGAAGGCACACTACAACCCTAACAAAGGATAAATCTTTGTTACCTAACACTCATCATCATAGGTAAACAAACAAAGGAATCACCGGGTAAGTCTCTTCCTAGGCTTGCATGTAAACCAAGAAAGGAGCAACAAGGATAGGATTTGGCAAACTACAACCTAAACTCAATATCGGGCAAAGCAGCAAGCAATCTCATGCAGTTCTTATCGATCTCGGTCGAGATGACTCCAAGAACAACCCGAGACGGGTTTCGGTTTAGGTTTAACTCAAGCTTTCAGGTGGTACTAACGATAAAGGTCTATTCTTTCATTGTCTATACCACAACCTTCAACTAATCACCCTATAATCGCAAGGGTTTTAACCAATAATCATCATGTTCAAAGAATAATCATATATTCAATCAAGATATCCAAGAAAGGAAATAAACCACTCAACAAAAGTTTCCTAATAATCAAAAGCGAACAATCAAGCAACGTATCAATAATCTATTCCAAAAGAATAACAACAATGACTAATAACTTCCAAAGAAAACCTTACAAATTATCTTCCCTTCTTCCTTGAATCCAAGTAATCCTTCCTTAGATCTCTTCCTTCAAATCAGATGTCAACCGTCGGGGGTTGAAAGCCAACTTCCATGGGGTGTCAATCCACATCGATGGGGGAGTCCTCTTAAAGTTGATGGCTATAGGATAATTATAGGGATATCAATCTAGGGTTTTACAAACCTTGGGCTTTAAAGATAGACTGCAACTTAAAGATAAACCCTAGCTTAAAGATAGACGGCAGCTTAAAGATAGACCCTTAAACTTTGGGCTGAAAAGAATATTGAGCCCGCTGGTATCAGAGACCACTTTGGAGGTATCAGAGCCCAAGGAAAACATCTCGGTCGAGATGTGGATCGAGTTGACTCCCTGCTATGTCCATCTCGGTTGACTTTGGACCATCTTGGTCGAGATGTGGTATCAAAGCCCGCTCCAAGGTATCAGAGTTCACTTTGCGGTATCAGAGTTCACTTTGGGTACGTGTTCTTGATTTCCTTTTTTTTATGCTCCAATATAGTCCAATTGCTATCCTTTCGACTCCTTTCACTTTCATGCTACCTTTTGATCCAAAATGTGTCATTTTCCCTACAATTGCAACAAAACTATATGTAGACCTCTATTCTCGCAAAGTAGGTGAATTATAACATAATTGATATGAATATATATCTTAAATGCATGCCTAAAAATAGGTCATAATTCATGTTATCAAAATACCCCATACTTGCCTCTTGCTTGTCCCCAAGCAAGGTTCCAACTTAAGATATAGGATGATATGGATTATGCATATGCAAAAAACAAAGAAAAACCACAATATTTTTGGTTTGTGCTTCTATTCAAAGACCACTCTCAAAGAATGTTTCATAGCTAATATAATTATCATATGATCAAAGAGAAATATAGCATGGAAAGGATAATCATACTTTGCAAGAAAATCATAACATGCATCTAACTTGTAGTATATCAAAATCAATCATGAGGAATTCAATTTACACCACTAAGTCAAAACCCATGTGCAATAAGGTCTTAAGGGCTTTAAAAATAAAGGCCAAAAAACGTGTTATGGTGGAATGCATATAGGATATGTTGTGCAAAAATTCCGGGAAAAGGAACAACTCAAAAAGATCAATAATACATCTACCAAATAGGTGCTTTTTCACTTCTTTTTGCATTTTTCATTTTTTTACTTTCACTTTTGAGAAAATAGACAGAGGTGCATAGTAGCCAAAACCTTGGAGATCAACAAGCCTCATTTTTACGAGGTGCCTCAAACCATGTTGCACATGCCAAGACTCGTTAGGACCATCGATCAATTAGACTTTGGTAAGACACAAGCACCCGGATATGTGAATGGTGTCGAGATACTCATCATCATGATTGACGTCCCCAAACCTATTTTCTATATAACACACTTTCACGAACATGCTTCCTAATTCCCGGATAGGTAAAAGGAAGGAAAAACAATATAAGAGAAGCATGATCAAGATGAAGAAAGAAAAAGTAATCGAATTGCCTTAATCATTCCAAAAGATGTGTAAGAACTAATCATGTGGTTTCAACCTACAACACTCAACATGATTTAGAATGAAAGCAAATTATCATATATGCATAACATTCTAACAAAGTATTCAAATCCCACATATGTCATAAGTCAATTCAAACATATTAGAATCATTATAGCTATTCCACAAAACAATATCATCATATAGATCATATCTATCCTAGAAGCATAAAAAGTTTTAAAATTAATTCAAGATTTTTGAATTTTTCAAAATCATAAATCATGCAAGACATAAAACATGCAAAAGGTATTTTAAATACCTCTACCTCATACTTAAAACTCACATTGTCCCCAATATAAAGAAAAGAAAAGGTGGAAAAGGATGCTCACAATTTAAGATAGTGAATCAAGCAAAGAGAATCATTTCTCGGGTATTGGTGGTGGAAATCTGTAGAAGCTCGGATAGGGAACTATAAATATTTAAATCGGAGTCGGAGAATGTTCGTGAACGAAGAAGGGAAGCATGTATCGGCCATATATATTTCCGAAGAAAAAAAAAATTTTAGAGGCATCTCGGCCGAGATGGTTTTTGGTCATCCGAGATGTTTGACCAAGGTGACAACTTGTTGCTCCTATCTCGGTTGGCTGAGATTGATCTCGGTCTAGATTCTTGTAGGCAACCGAGATGGCTATAGTTTCCGTTCTTTTCTCAGATTTTCGAACCTTGAATTTCCTCCATCTACTTCTTTGGTTTATTTTCCTTCGATTGTACCTAGCTCCTGTCATCACGGACACAGACAAATCAAAACGCAAAAACTACACTAAACTAATCTAGAAAGCAAGAAGAAAGCAATACCTTGGGTTGCAACCAAAGAAGCGCTTGTTTTAAAGTCGCTAGTTGGACCTATCTCCATAGACGACTCAATGTAGTTCTAACATCTTGGATGACTCTTCAAATCCATCATAAAACGCTTCCAAAAAGATTCCGAATCCTAACTTCACCGGCAAATGATAGGATCACCCACGTACAAGCTTGTACGGTTTGGTTTTCACCGGAATCCTACCGGTCTTCATATGCTTCCATGGAACATAACTCAGTTTTTCGTCCCATCCTTTCCTAGATCAAGAAAACAGCTTCTCAAGAATTCTAGTAGCTTCCCTTTCTCCGGCTTGGAGATGGCATATGGTCTTTGTCACGTGAGCGACCCCATACTTGAATAAAAGACACTTCATTGCCTTAGCGGTGAAGCCCTTGCTAACTCCACTCCTTGTACTCCAAGGAGCATCTACTATCAACAATTTTAAGAGAGGTTTCATCTTGAACTTCGGTGGTTCTTTCGGATGAGACCTCCAACTCTTTGGTGCATCCCTGTAATGATTAGTAATTTCAAAGGAATTTTAAAGTGAATGGGAGAACATACCGGATGAAGCATTTCAAGCCTTGGGATGAGTGTCATGTCAAGAGGACAATCTGCACATGGAATCTCTTCTACCTTATCCGATTGTGCCTCAACCTTGACCAATGATTCAGTAGTTTGGCCAAGGTGTTCTACTTCCTCCTCTTCTTCCAGCTTAACTGATTCTTCTTCAATTTCAACCGTAGTATTAGCAATAGGGTAGAGGTGTTCCTCATCTTCTTGTTTTTCAAGAACTTCAAGAGGAACTTCTGGGTCAACAAGAGGAGTGCTTCAAACTAGTGGTTCTTCCTTGTACACCTCTTCCGGCTTAGCTTCGTTAGCGTAGGATAAGAGGTTGTTGAGCTTCTTCATAAATTTCTCAATCATTGATATAAGATGATCTAAAGGAGGCTGCTCATAAACCTTTTTAGGGACATGCAACTCATCCCAATATGCAAACTTATCCTCAATAGCTTATTCTCTTTCCCTTTTGTCACTAAATCTGATGAACGCAAATATGCGCTATAAATATTCATACTCCTCCAACCTAGTTAACTGTCTTGCTCTCCATTTCACTTCTTCCAAGGCTTTATCCCTAAACCGTTGCCTCAAAAGTTCATCATTTTCAGCTTTGAGCTTCCTTATTTCGTTCCTTGCTCTACATAGCTCCTTGTAGCCGTTAGAAAACTTGAAAACTCAAAAACTCATACGAAAAAGATTAAAAGCAAAGGCGTGTAAAGCTAAACAACCAAATTACCGAACTTGGTCTAGACCTAGTCCCTGGCAACGGCGCGAAAAACTTGTTTGCTCCAAGGTGTGTGTAGAATAAGTCTTAAATTTATAACCAAGAATAGAGCAAAAGCAAACCTGCAGTGTATAGATCAATTGCAATATTAACAAATATTATAGGGCCGATCACAAGGGCTATGGTGAAATCAAGCACGGTATATAACTTCAGGTTGTAAATGCAAACTCGAGCAACAAAGAACAATGAATGATATAAATCAGATAAGGGAATACAGGTTTTAGAGATCAAAGTATCCAGTTGTAATTTCGACTCAAGATTTCCAAGGATAAACATGAACAAAGCTAAGGATTGCGAAGGGAAGGTATTTCTACGATGGGATAGATCACCGGGTAAGTCTCATACCCAATTTCTCAAACCAAAGATCCTATCACCAGGTAAGTCTCAAGGAACTAAGGAAAGGTACGAGTACTCAAACCAACACACTCACCTAAGGGTAAAAAACTAACCATCACCAGGTAAGTCTCAAGTTAACTCTCAAAGGTAGGATGAAGGCACACTCAAACCCTGACAAAGGATAAATCTTTGTTACTTAACACTCATCATCATAGGTAAACAAGCAAAGGAATCACCGGGTAAGTCTCTTCCTAGGCTTGCATGTAAACCAAGAAAGGTGCAACAAGGATAGGATTTGGCAAACTACAACCTAAACTCAAGATCGGGCAAAGAAGCAAGCAATCTCATGCAGTTCTTATCGATCTCGGTCGAGATGACTCCAAGAACAGCCCGAGACGGGTTTTGGTTTAGGGTTAACTCAAGCATTCACGGTGTACTCACGATAAAGGTCTATTCTTTCATTGTCTATATACCACAACCTTCAACTAATCATCCTATAATCGCAAGGGTTTTAGCCAACAACCATCATGTTCAAAGCAATAATCATATATCCAATCAAGATATCCAAGAAAGGGAATAAACCACTCAACAAAAGTTTCCTAATAATCAAAAGCGAACAATCAAATAATGTATCAATAATGTGTTTCAAAAGAATGACAACAATGACTAATAACTTCCCAAGATAACCTTACAAATTGTCTTCCCTTCTTCCTTGAACTCCAAGTAATCATTCCTTAGATCTCTTCCTTCAAATCAGTTGTCAACCGTAGGGGGTCGAAAGCCAACTTCCGTGGAGCGTCAATTCACGTCGGTGGGGGAGTCCTCTTAACGTTGAAGGCTACAAGATAATTATAGGGATATCCATCTAGTGTTTTACAAGCATTGGGCTTTAAAAATAGACTACAACTTAAAGATAAACCCTTAAACTTTGGGCGGAAAAAGAAAGTTTAGCCCGCTGACATCACAGACCACTGTGGCGGTATCAGAACCCAACGCAAACATCTCGGTCGAGATGTGAGTCGAGTTGACTCCCTGTTATGTTCATCTCGGTTGACCTTCGACCATCTTGGTTGAGATGTGGTATCAGAGCCCGCTCCAAGGTATCAGAGTTCACTTTGGGTTATCAGATTTCACTTTGGGTGCGTATTCTTGACTTTCTTTGCTCCTTTGCATGCTCCAATGTAGTCAAATCCCTATCCTTTCGATCACTTGCACTTTCATGCTCCCTTTTGATCTAAAATGTGCCATACCCTACAACTGCAACAAAACTATATGTAGACCTATATTCTCGCAAAGTAGGTGTAAAACAACATAATTGATCAAGAACTTTGATTTGGAGATTTTATACCACCCGGAGATGGTAAATTTGGTTTCATACGCCCTCAGTAGCAAGAATAACTGGGAGATTGCGATCGCTCGGCTGACAGCTCAGCCTCAGTTACAGCGAGACATAGCATGGCTAGAGATGAATATCCACTTTCCGGATTCCGACAGTCACTTGTCCACCTTGGATATGTAACGTGATCTGTTAGTAAAAATCCGACAGAATCAGGAGAGTTGCCCGACTTTGACACGGATCCGAGACAGGATGTCTTGAGGAGGGGCACCACAATTTGTAGTTGGTGTCGGTGGAGTTTTGAGAAGCCGTGAGCGTATATCTGTGCCCTCAGATCGAGAGCTAAGACAGAGAATATTACGGGAGGTTCACGTTACACCTTACTCAATGCATCCCGGTGCGAGTAAGATTTATCAAGGTATCACACGCTCTTTCTAGTTTGCAGGTTTGAAGCTAGACATGGCGAGATATGTAGCTCAGTGTGCGACCTGTCAGCAGGTAAAGATCGATCATCAACGGCTAGGAAGAGAGCTACAACCACTTCCCCTTCCTAGTCGGAGGACATTTCGATGGATTTTGTTACCGGTTTGAGACCGAGTCGGAGTTTTGATGCCATTTGGGTCATAGCGGATCGACTGACGAAGACCGCACGTTTTGTTCCTATCAATGAAATGTGGCCGGTAGGTCAACCAACATAGGAGTTCACTAGGAAGATACTGAGACTTTGTGGAGTACCTAGGACTATAATCTTTGACAGGGACGGACGGTTCACTTCAAGATTTTGGCAACAGGAGCATGCCGCCCTAGGTACGAGTCTACAATTCAAGACTGCCTATCATCCTCACACCGATAGTCATTGTGAAAGGACCACCCAAACTCTAGAGGATATGTTGAGAGCCTGTGTGCTACACTAAGGACAAGTGTGGCCAGATCACCTTCTTTTTGTTGAGTTCTCATACAACAACAGTTCGCAGATGTCGATTGGGATGGCTCCTTATGAGGCATTATACAGACAGAGATGTCGTACCCCACTATGCTGGGATGAGCCGGATTGTACTAGTGGTATAGCACCCGAGCAGATACAAGATGATATGGCTTGAGTAGCATTTATCCGAGAGAGGATGCTGGCAGCGCAAAGTCGTTAGAAGTCTTAAGCTGACAAGAGGCACATACCTCTCTTGTTTAGAGTTGGAGCTCAGGTATGGTTGAGTGTATCACCGACACGAGGTGTTAAACGTTTCAACGTCAAGGGGAAGCTAAGTCCCAAATATGTTGGACCCTTTAAGATCCTTGAGCGAGTTGGAGAGGCAACATACAAACTTGCTTTGCCATTGAGACTAGAGGGTGTTCACTCGCTCTTCCATGTGTCTTAGTTACGGGAGTACGTACCAAACCCGAGTCACATCGTCAACCATGATGATTTAGTGGTCAAGCCGGACCATATGTTTGTAGAGCACCCAATAGTTGTCCTAGAGAAGAGTACGAGACACTTGCGACCGAAGGACATACCAATGATGAGAGTTCAATGGTCGATGCGAGGAGTTGATGTGGCTACTTGGGAGACAAATGATAGTATCCGGAGGAACTATCCAAAGTTCTACGCGGAGCTGGATGTACCTATAGCATAGACAAGTGAGTTTTCGTATCGTTCTTGTTGAGTTTCGTATGCGTATGTGATGATTTGGGTTATGTGCCCCGCGAGGGAATATGAGTTTTTATTAGTGTTTTTGCTACGTTGTTGTGTGGTTCTTATGTGGTTTGCATCAAGTTTCGGGACAAAACTTCTTTGTAGGGGGATCTGATATCACAGCCGGTTTGGTTTTTCACTATCACTGCCCCCGCGGTGACAGAGGGGCGCAGTCGCGGCCAGGTTTAGCCGCGGTTGCGGTTTGACCCCTGATCGTGCCGATTTATTTTATTCCGTTTTATTCTTTTCTTTCCTTTCATGGAAGATCCGATCTTTCCTTCTATCTTTAACCCAAATATGACATGCCTTTCTTTCTCAACCGTTCCATATATATTCCCGCCTTCTCTTTCGATTTCTTCTTCTTGCTTACATTCTCCTTCAACCTCGAGTCAATGTTGCAGCCTTGCGTGCGACTTCCTGCAGAAGCTTTGTATGTTCTTGCTTCCTTTCGTTCTTATTTTTTCTTGTTTCCACTGTTGCATGCTTTCTCATCTTTCTCTTTTCTTCTTCTTAACATAAATATATATATCGAGTCTTGATTCTTGTTTGCCTTCATTGTTGTTGCATATGTGTTACAGACTCCCTTGGTTGAGTACTATCGTGTGTGGATTGCAGATTGAAGCTTTAGTCTCCCTGTTGTGTTGTTGTTGTCAAAGAAAACCTGACGCTGCTTATGTTAGTTAAACCGCCCCGTGTAATAGCTAGGATTTCCGAATTCTAATTAATGTTGATTAACTTAATCAATGATAGTAATTGACATATAACTCGCGAAGATTGCGTAAGTGTTGAGTATAAGTCCCACCGTTATGTTCCTGGCGTAATTTTGGGCTTATGGTGAAATTTTTACTTTTTCCCCCGGGTAATTATTTTTACCCTCCGGTAATATTTGGAGCATTTGGGAGCTCCAATTAATAAAAATGCAGTTGATAGAAATGATCAGGACATCGGACATGTTCTAGATATGAAATAACATGGAAAGACAAAACGGACAAAAGAGTCGCTATTTCGTTTCTTAACGGCTAAGAAAGACGGCCTAGGAATACACGTTTTCCGAGGCAATTGTGGAATAATTATCCCTAAAGTATTCGAGATCTATTATTCCAATTTCGAGAAGTTTGGAGAAGTGGGTTCAACCCGCCATTGGATCGATAAAAGGATAATTATCGACTTCTCTAAAGGATTATTATTGACTTCACTATAAATAGCGGAAAATCGTTTATTAATTCTTTTCCTTTCACGTTTCCTCGTAAAAGCTCTGATTTCTCTCTCCATTTCTAATCCGATTTCAATTCCATTTGAGTTTTTGGATTCCTCTCTTCATTCTCTTCATATCGGTACCGAGTTTTTGCATTTCCGAGCAGATGAAGACCTGGTCGAGCATATATGTCACCAGGATAGTTCCATCGCTCAGATTCCGGTGAATTTGATGTTGTACATGCGTAGCCTGCGTCGTTGTGATTCCGAATCTTCTTTCAAATCGTCAATCGGCTTAGTAACGAATAAGTTATGAATTTATTCGTTTTCCGTACTGCGATTTAGCCTAAATCGACGTTAGGCTTTTCAAACTGGTTAATTAGAATTTCCATTATGATCATTATATTATTCTGGTGTTTATGGGTTGTTTGTTGATGAAATCTGATGATAGGTGGGTTTAGAAATGGCCTGCGGGCAAAACGTTATTCTGGTGAAATTTAATTAATTAATTAATTAAAGGTTAAATAATTAAATTAGGACTAAATTTGAGATTTAGGAATACTGATTAGATGCATGCTAGGTGTCATAATGATTTGAGGATCATGATGATGTTATGCATATCGGTTATGGCTTTAACGATTAGTGTGTGTAGGAGTATGATGAGATGTTATGTTGAGGATATGCCTTAGGCATTTATGAATGTGTTGAGGATCTAAGGTTTAGATTTGAGATATAGGTTGGTTGTGGTTAGTGAGACGAGTCTCCTAACCTTTGCAGTAAGTGATTGTGTGTGACTTGCTATTGTAGGCGTTGATTATTTCCCCAAGGGGAAGCTGTGACGTGGTACAAGTTACGAGTATATCAGGTAAGTCCATATAACTTACTTAGCGTGCAGTTGTGGATTGTATGATTGTGATGGTTGTTTCTGTTCATATGATTGTGCATTTATAACCTAAACCGGACTAGGATGACCATTCATTACATTTATTTGGCCCAAGTGTATTATAACGGGCGGTAACCGCCGGCCTCCGCCTGCTGGTTAGGAGCAGGTGCCTTGAGGATGATCTCACAGGAAGGGGACGAGTGAAGGTCACCCCCATGCAAAACTCCTGTGTTACGTTGGATGGGACGGGGTTCTTGAGCCTCCTCGTGTTACAAAAGAAGTTGAATTAGTAATGGAATAACGTAATGAAAGATAATAAATGAATGTGTGTGGCGTTGCATGTTTGAGATGTTGATGTGTGGTTGTGCTATTACCTTCATGCTTTTCATTGTTGTAGCTTACGGGTTCATACCGTGTTGTAGTGTTCTGCAGGTTAGGAATACTGCAAATTGAGCCAGATGGTGTGACAAGCCGAGGACTTCTGTACATTAGGATGCGTGGGATGTGGGATCTTTTGTGGTTGTGGTTTATGTTGTTGTTTTGTACTCGGCTATGAGTTTGTAAACTCTTTTGATGTATCATACTCAACTTTTATGTATTTAATTTTAATCTACATGTGCCTTGTTGTATGATCCAGTGAACTTGTTGTCAGGCTAGGGTCAGGATCCATTGTGAGATCCTAGCCCAATGTGACACTCCAAGTCCCGCGGATTTGGGGTGTTACATAGTTGGTTTCAGAGCCTTAGGTTCACAACAATGGCACTTGTTATCTGCAATAAAGGTAGAGTGGATAAATAAACAGAACCCACATGGGGTCTGACTTTGCAAAAGGTTTTGGTTTTAAGCGAGTACAGATGTTTTGTGATAGTATGTACAGAAGTCGTCACCCATCTGAGGATCTCGATAGTGTAGATATATATATATATATATATATATATATATATATATATATATATATATATCTTTTTATGTGCTGATGTGTATGCATGTAATAATGAGTATTATCTATATATATATATATATATATATATATATATATATATATATATATATATATATATATATATATATATCGATACATATGGCATATATATAGCCTTATAAGTTTAGGCGCGTATATTCTGTAGATGGCTCTAACTAGAGCAGTATCTGTAGTGGGACGAGATAGGGGTACACCCCCTCTTCCTTCAGTAGCGCCAAGTCAGGGACCAGTATCCGCTGTTGTGTTGCCTATGGCAGAGAACGAGTTTGAAGAGGCTGATCGTGTCTCCATGAGTAGATTCGAGTTTCAAGAGTATATGCAGCAGGTATATGAGGCGGCGATAGCGGGTAGATCTACACCGGATTTACCAACATATGTGAGATCAACTGAAGCTTCTGGATTAAAGAAGAAACAACGGGTTGAATCAGCAGAGGACGTGGTTGGATATTCGGGTTGCAAACCAAGCCCGACTTGTGGACGTTTGAGTACTTCTCATTTCTTACGGACTTCAGGTGAACCGAGGACTTGTTACAATTGTGGGAAGCCTGGACATGTACGACCAAAGTGTCCAAGATTGCCAGTGACTTGCTTTATATGTGGTAGACAGGGTCATAGAACTGTCTTCTATAAGCAAACTGGAGTGGCATCAAGACAAAGTTTTATTTCTGCTAGTGTGATGGGAGGTGGTCAGAAGACACCTCAGCAGCAGACGCGGGGGCAGCAGAGAGTCCCAGATCATTCGCCTACTCAGGAATCCGTTCCTAGGCTGAGTAGAGGTAACGGTCGTGGTAGGAGTACCACTGATACTAGAAGAGTTCAAGGTAGAGCCGTTGAGCTGGGCAGTGCAGAGGAGCCACCCGTACTAGTGGCAGGGATGAGATGTATATGTCTTAACTGTGGTTATCCGGATCATGTGCGCTTTGAGTGCCCCATGGCCCCGATAGCTTGCTTCACCTGTGGTGAACTAGGTCATCTGGCCCCTTTCTATCATCAAGGTAGTGTTTCTTCTCATCAAGACCTTCCTCTTTCTGATGCAGAAAGAGCGGAAGTGGATGCTATGGCGATGACCTCAGTGATACCTGAGGAGCATAGGTATGAGATTGAGTAATGATATGCAGTAGAGCTTCAGGTGTTAGCTGTTACAGGTACCATTCTTGTTAATGGTTTACCTAGTGGAGTTTTGTTTTTTGTGAGTGTTATGCACCTCTTGTCTTTCGATGCATGTGTTAATAGTTAATTGTGGATACAGTAGAAGATAGATCTTCCTTTATAGGATTACGAGTTACGGGTCTTAGGTACCCGCGAGATATGTGGTTGTTCCCTTTGTTCAGGGACTTGTGTATGGCTTGAAGACTTCTTGTTCATGCCTTAGGTGCATGAGAAGGTCTTTATGTGTGTGGTGGACGAATAGATATCATGTTGGTTTAGATAGTAGTAGGAGGACTATTATAGTCTCTACTGAGATCGACTAAGTAAAGGTTTTCCGAGGTTATGACCTTTGAGGAGGTGAGTTGTCTTTAGTGCCGTATGAGCAGCGAAGTTGATAACACTAGAGGGTGATGTTTGTTTTAATGTTGTGCCATGAAGGAAAGATATAGTTCCACACTGAAGAGTATTTCAATGGTATATGATCTTATAGACGTGTTTTTGAACCGTCTAATCTATTGCCTCAGCAGAATGAGGACTTTGATATTGTGCTGAAGTATGGTACGAGACTGGTTGGGAGGAGGCCTATGAGGTATATGTCTTATTGAGTTGTTAGAAATTGAAGAAGCAATTTGAAGAGTGGTTTGATACGGGCTCCGTTCGCCCCAGCACGTGCATTGCTACGTATGGACGACTTGTTGGATCAACTAAGAGAAGCAATTGTGTTTTTAAGATTTCCGTATGCTTAGGATATCATCAGCTAAGGATGAGAGAGCAACGTGGGCATAAGACATGATTCCATACCCGTTATGGAAATTACGAGTTGTAGTGTTGTCATCTGAGTTGAGGAACGTACTAGTAGTCGTTATAGGAGTTGATGAACAGTGTCTTCATCTACTTCCTTGATCAGTTGGTGGTAGACCTTATTGATGACGTTTGGTGTACTCTCACAATGGAGAGGAACTTACCGGTTATTTGACGACGGTTTTGCAGAATCTGAGGGATAAAAGCTAGTGTGTTGTGCTCCCTAAATGTGAATTGAGATGCTAGAAGTAGCCTTCAAGGTCATGTTGTTCTGCCAGCGGGATCATAGTTGATGTGGCGAGGAGTGAGTATGATGCCTTGTGGATGATGTTGCTGATAATTAAGGGAATGCGTAGTTCTCGACCCAGCCGATTGCTACCAACGCTTTGAGGAAGGATTCTATGTGATTGTGCATCCAATTACGAGTCTTCGGAGGAAAACCACCATAAGTGTGTCGTTGAAGTAGTATGTCGGAGTTCTGAAGAGTAACTCTGCTTCCATTCGGTGATAATATAAAGATTTTGGGAATCACGTGACTACGGTGCTGAGAACATATCAGGAGAACTGCCCGATTCATGATTTTGAGTTAATAGCGGTAGTTCAAGTGTCCAGATTTGAAGGCAATATCGGTGTGATATTTCATGTTAGATTCCCACCGATCATAAGAGTTTGAAGCATATTTTTATGCAACATAAGCTGAATAACCGCCAGCGTCGTTGACTGGAGTTGATCAAGGAGTTTGATCGTGAAGTTTGGTACCATTCTGGCAAGGAGAATGTGGTAACTGAGACCTTGAACAAGAAGACGCCTCGAGAGAGGGCGATTGTTGGAATTGGTGTACAGCCTCGGTTGTTAAGGACGTTAGTTTTATGTTTTAGAGGTTCTACCTTATTTGTTAGATGAGATCCAACAAAAGCAAGGGACTTGCCTGACCCTGAGGGAATTTGATGGAAGGATGTCGCATGGCGAGACACCACAGTTCTTTAACGGAGCAGAAGGAGTATGAGGTGCCGCAACTGCGTCTGTATAACCGATTATGCGGAGTTGAGTGGAGAAGATTACAATACACCCACAGTACACCTTCTTTAGTACATCCATGTACGAATAAGAGGTACCTTGAAGTAGTAGATCCGGTTCAAGTATTACTGACCTGGAGATGAGCTCATCCACTACCAGTGCTGTAGTGGAAGTGAGAGGACCTTTCTGTGGACTTGTGATGGGATTGAGACCTAGTAAGAGTTTTGGTGTTATCCAGATTATTGGTACCAGATTTACGAAGTCGACACGTTCCATCTCTACTGAGAGACGTCGCTAGTGAATGAAATAACAAAGGAGTACACTAGACAGATGGTGGGACTCCATAAGTGTACCGGGGACGATCGACTATGATTGTAGTAGACGGGTTACTTTGAGGTTTTGATAGCAGATTTAGACTGCTTGGGGAACGCGTCTACACTTCATGATTGAGATTTACCTCACATAGACGGTGAGTCTGAGAGGACCCTCCAAACCGTAAAGAACATGTTGCGAGCTTGTGGGATGGATTGGGAACAGGGACAATCTATTTATCTCCCACTCGTTGAATTCTTATACCACGACCGTTGGCATGCATCTATAGGGATGGTCCCTATGAGACATTGTGTAGACATAGGTGTCATACACCTTTATGCGGGGATGAGCCTAGCAGTACCAACGGGTTAGCGCCAGAGCAAATTCAGGATCATATAGCTCGAGTAACATTAATCAGAGAAAGGATGATGGCTGCAGAGAGTCACCAGAAGTCGTATGCAGATTAAAGGCGTCAACCTCTAGAGATCAGGGTAGGAGCTCATGTCTGGTTGAGAGTATCTCCGACGTGAGGCGTCAGACGTTATGATATAAAGGGAAAGTTGAGTCCCCGATAGGTCGGTCCTTTCGAGATACTGGATAGAGTTGGAAGAGTAGTGCACAGATTGGATTTGCCATCGAAGTTAGATGGTGTTCACCCTATGTTTCATGTGTCTCAGCTGAGGAAGTACATACCAGATCTGAGGCACATTGTGATTCATGATGATCTGGTGGTTGAGCCGGATCACACTTTTACAGAACAACCTTTTGCGGTTCTAGGCAGAGAGGTGTGAGACGCCTGCATTCGAAGGATATTCCTATGATGAGGCTACGCGGGAGACTAGGGATAGTATCTAGGGGAACTATCCAGATTTTTACGCCGGGACAGATGCACCTGAAGGATCCACGATTAGATTTTGGTGCTATCTTAGTGAGTGTATGTTATGCTATGTGCTTATGTGATATGTTGTGTTTTTGTGTTAGCTGTGAGTTGTGCATATGATCTGTTAGATCAAGTTTGCTAGTACGAGATAGGTATAGCTGGAGATGGTTCTTTCCTCCATGCTATGGTGTATGTGTTAGGATTAGCAAGAGATGGTTCTTTCCTCCATGCTATCTTTGATGCCCATAGTGTGAGTGGAGACGGTTTTCCTCCTCATAGTTGTGTTACGATTACGATTGGCTGGAGACGGCTTTCCTCCATGCCTTGTGACGTGGTTAGTAGTTGGCTAGAGATGATTTTTCCTCTATGCCTTTGGATAGCGTTATGATCTTGTTGCTGGAGTTGGTGATTCCTCCATGCCGTGTTTTGAGGTTATAGAGTGTTATAGGTTGATACGTTTGAACGGAAATGTGATACCTCCGATAGAGAGAGTGTCTATACCTCGGCGTATGGGTCCGAGAGGATTTCGGAATTGTTCAAGTTTCGGAACAAAACTTTTTCTTAAGGGGTGTGTGATGTAATTGCTAGGATTTCCGAATTCTAATTAATGTTGATTAACTTAATCAGTGATAGTAATTGACATATAACTCGCGAAGATTGCGTAAGTGTTGAGTATAAGTCCCACCTATATGTTCCTGGCGTAATTTTGGGCTTATGGTGAAATTTTCACTTTTTCCCCCGGGTAATTATTTTTACCCTCCGGTATTATTTGCAGCATTTGGGAGCTCCAATTAATAAAAATGCAGTTGAGAGAAATGATCAGGACATCAGACATGTCCTAGATATGAAATAACATGGAAAGGCAAAACGGACAAAAGAGTCGCTATTTCGTTTCTTAACGGCTAAGAAAGACGGCTTAGGAATATACGTTTTCCGAGACAATTGTGGATTAATTATCCCTACAGTATTCAAGATCTATTATTCCAATTTCGAGAAGTTTGGAGAAGGGGGTTCAACCCGCCATTGGATCGATAAAAGGATAATTATCGACTTCGCTAAAGGATGATTATCGACTTCACTATAAATAGCGGAAAATCGTTTATTAATTCATTTCCTTTCACGTTTCCTCGTAAAACCTCTGATTTTTCTCAAACTTCAAACTCAGATTTACTCTCCTTTTCTAATCCGATTTCAATTCCGTTTGAGTTTTTGGATTCTTCTCTACATTCTCTTCATATCGGTACCGAGTTTTTGCATTTCCGAGCAGATGAAGACCTGGTCGAGCATATATGTCACCAGGACAGTTACGTCGCTCATATTCCGGTGAATTTGATGGTGTACATGCGTAGCCTATGTCGTTGTGATTTCGAATCTTCTTTCAGATCGTCAATCGGGTTAGTAACGAATAAGTTATGGATTCCTCTCTTCATTCTCTTCATATCGGAAAATCGTTTATCAATTCTTTTCCTTTCACGTTTCCTCGTAAAAGCTCTGATTTCTCTCGTTTCTAATCCAATTTCAATTCCGTTTGAGTTTTTGGATTCCTCTCTTCATTCTCTTCATATCGGTACCGAGTTTTTCCATTTCCGAGCAGATGAAGACCTGATCGAGCATATATGTCACCAGGACAGTTCTGGCGCTCAGATTCCGGTGAATTTGATGTTGTACATGCGTAGCATGCATCGTTGTGATTCCGAATCTTCTTTCAGATCGTCAATCGGGTTAGTAACGAATAAGTTATAAATTTATTCGTTTTCCGTACTGCGATTTGGCCTAAATCGATGTTAGGCTTTTCAAAATGGATAATTAGAAATTCCATTATGATCATTATATTATTCTGGTGTTTATGGGTTGTTTGTTGATGAAATCTAATGATAGGTGGGTTTAGAAATGGCCTGCGGGCAAAACGTTATTCTGGTAAAATTTAATTAATTATTAGAGGTTAATTAAAAAAATTAGAATTAAATTTTAGATTTAGGAATACTGATTAGATGCATGCTAGGTGTCAGAATGATTTGAGGATCATGATGGTGTTATGGATATCGGTTATGGCTTTAAGGATTAGTATGTGTACGAGTATGCTGAGATGTTATGTTGAGGATATGCCTTAGGCATTTATGAATGTGTTGAGGATCTGAGGTTTAGATTTGAGATATAGGTTTGTTGTAGTTAGTGAGACGAGTCTCCTAACCTTTGTAGTATGAGATTGTGTGTGCCTTGCTATTGTAGGCGTTGATTACTTCCCCAAGGGGAAGCTGTGACGTGGTACAGGTTACGAGTATATCAGGTAAGTCCATAGGACTTACTTAGCGTGCAGTTGTGGATTGTATGATTGTGATGGTTGTGTGTGTTCATATGATTGTGCATTTATAACCTAAACCGGACTAGGATGACCATTCATTACATTTATTTGGCCAAAGTGTATTATAACGGGCGGTAACCGCCGGTCTCCGCCTGCTGGTTAGGAGGAGGTGCCCTGAAGATGATCGCACAGGAGGGGACGAGTGAAGGTCACCCCCATGCAAAACTCTTGTGTTACGTTGGATGGGACGGGGTTCTTGAGGCTCCTCGTGTTACAAAAGCAGTTGAATTAGTAATGGAATAACGTAATGAAAGATAATAAATGAATGTGTATGTCATTGCATGTTTGGGATGTTGATGTGTGGTTGTGCTATTACCTTCATGCTTGTCATTGCCGTAGCTAACTGTTTCGTACCGTGTTATAGTGTTCCTGCAAGTTAGGAATACTGCAGAGTGAGCCAGATGGTGTGACAAGCCGATGACTTCTGTACATTAGGATGCGTGGGATGTGGGATCTTTTGTGGTTGTGGTTTATGTTGTTGTTTTGTACTCTGCTACGAGTTTGTAAACTCTTTTGATGTATCATACTCTTTTATGTATTTGATTTTAATCTACTTGTGCCTTGTTGTAAGATCCAGTGAACTTGTTGTCAGGCTAGGGTCAGGATCCATTGTGAGATCCTAACCCAATGTGACACTCCAAGTCCCGCGGATGTGGGGTGTTACAGAGTTGGTATTAGAGCCTTAGGTTGACAACAATGGCACTTGCTTACTGCAATAAAGGTAGAGTGGATAAATAAACAAAACCCACATGGGGTCTGACTTTTCAAAAGGTTTTGGTTTTAAGCGAGTACAGATGTTTTGGGATAGTATGTACAGAAGTCGTCACCAATCTAAGGATCTCGACAGTGTAGATATATATATATATATATATAGATATCTTTTATGTGCTGATGTGTATGCATGTTATAATGTGTATTATGTATATATATATATATATATATATATATATATATATATATATATATATATATATATATATATATATATATATCTCGATACATATGGCATATATATAGCCTTATAAGTTTAGGGGCGTATATTCTACAAATGGCTCAGACTAGAGCAGTATCTGTAGTGGGACGAGATAGGGGTACATCCCCTCTTCCTTCAGTAGCGCCAAGTCAGGGACCAGTATCCGTTGTTGTGTTGCCTATGGTAGAGAATGAGTTTGAAGAGGCTGATCGTGTCGCCATGAGTAGATTCGATTTTCAAGAGTATATGCAGCAGGTATATGAGGCAGCGATAGCTGGTAGATCTACACCGGATTTACCAACATCTGTGAGATCAACTGAAGCATCTAGATTAAAGAAGAAACAACGGGTTGAATCAGTAGAAGACGAGGTTGGATTTTCGGGTTGCAAACCAAGCCCGACTTGTGGACGTTTGAGTACTTCTCGTTTCACACGGACTTCAGGTGAATGAGAAGGTCTTAGGTACCTGCAAGATATGTGGTTGTTCCCTTTGTTCAGGGACTTGTGTATGGCTTCAAGACTTCTTTGTCATGCCTTAGGTGCATGAGAAGGTCTTTATTTGTGTGGTGGACGAATAGATATCATGTTGGTTTAGATAGTAGTAGGAGGACTATTAAAGTCTCTACTGAGATCGACAAAGTAGAGGTTTTCCGAGGTTATGACCTTTGAGGAGGTGAGTTGTCTTTAGTGCCGTATGAGCAGCGAGGTTGATAACACTAGAGGGTGATGTTTTTTTTAATGTTGTGCCATGAAGGAAAGATATAGTTCCACACTGAAGAGTATTTCAGTGGTATATGATCTTATAGACGTGTACCGAACCGTCTAATCTATCGCCTCAACGGAATGAGGACTTTGATATTGTGTTGAAGTATGGTACGAGACTGGTTAGGAGGCCTATGAGGTATATGGCTTGTTAAGTTGTTAGAAATTGAAGAAGCAATTTGAAGAGTGGTTTGAGACAGACTCAGTTCGCCCTAGCACGTTCATTTCTACGTATGGACGACTTGTTGGATCAACTAAGAGAAGCAATTGTGATTTTAAGATTTCCGTATGCTTAGGATATCATCAGCTAAGGATGAGAGAGCAGTGTGGGCATAGGACAACATTCCATACCTATTATGGACATTACGAGTTGTAGTGTTGTCATCTGAGTTGAGGAACGTCCTAGTAGTCGTTATAGGAGTTGATGAGCAGTGTCTTCATCTACTTCCTTGATCAGTTGGTGGTAGACCTTATTGATGACGTTTGGTGTACTCTCACAACGGAGAGGAACGTACCAGTTATTTGAGGATGGATTTGCAAAATCTGAGTGATAAAAGCCAGTGTGCTATGCTCCCTAAATGTGAATTGAGATGCCAGAAGTAACCTTCAAGGTCATCTTGTTCTGCCAGCGGGATCATAGTTGATGTGATGAGGAGTGAGTATGATGCCTTGTTGATGATGCTGCTGAACATTAAGGGAATGCGTAGTTCTCGGCCCAGCCGATTGCTACCAACGCTTTGAGGAAGGATTCTATGTGATTGTTCATCCAATTACGAGTCTTCTGAGGAAGACCACCATAAGTGTGTGGTTGAAGTAATATGTCGGAGTTCTGAAAGGAAGAGGAAGCATTTGAACTCTGCTTCTATTCGGTGAGAATCAGAAGATTTTGGGAATCACGTGACTACGGTGGTAAGAACGTATGAGGAGAACTGCCCGACTCATGATTTTGAGTTAGTAGTGGTAGTTCAAGTGTCCAGATTTGAAAGCAATATCGGTGTGATATTTCATGTTAGATTCCCAACGATCATAAGAGTGAAGAATATTTTTATGCAACATAAGTTGAATAACCACCAGCGTCGTTGACGATGAGGCCATTGAGGATGAGGACATGGCTAGAGGAGATCACGGATTTCCCGGAAAGCACGAGATCCCGATGATGCCACCCCGGCGATCAGTTTTACATATGCGCAAGAGCCGGCACTAAGAGGATTATTTTGATGTATGTAGAGAGCTGAGAGCATCGATAACGTGCATCACTGGACTTCGTATTGAGTTTGAGGGATTCCGGTCCAAGGTGAGAGGACGACACTCTTCATATAACGGACAGTGGCATGACCTCTACCACCATACCTTTGAAAGACCTTGAGACCTTTGTGCACATGTTTAAGGCTTATATGGTTTAGAATTGTTTTCTTATGATTATCTCCACATCCTTTACCATACCTTTCATGTATATTTTTGGATGAAGTGTCCTTGCCCTTTCATTCTATGATTTTATAGATGCATACATTATCTTCCTATGCCTTGAAACATCACGTTGAGAGTGATTCATGATTAAGAAGCACATTACATAAAGAGTGTTTTCAGCATTATATAATCCATATCATCTTATATGCTAGATTTGAACCTTGCTAGGGAACAAGCAAGAAGCCAAGTATGGGGTATTCTGATGACATGAATTATATACCATCATATTAATGCATATTACGAGTATATCGCCTCAGTTTTACATACATTTGATGAGAATTGTATGCCTTTAACTCTTTTATTTATATTTAGAGAATAGAGGTCTACACACATTATTTGTGAAATTGTAGGTAAAACGGTGGAAATTTGGTGCGAAAATGGAGCAATATGGATCATGACATCATAAAGGATCAAGAAGGGAGCTTAAAGTTATGAAAAGATATAAGAATATATCACAAAGAAAGATAGAAGACGGAACTAAAAGATAAACACGTGGAGAAAAGAAATAACATATGAATACTTATAGAGATCGACCGATTTCTTCACAAAGGAGTCGATTTCTATCTTTAATCGTCCGATTGGTTGTAGGATTGTAACCATATAATCAAATCTCAAACCCTATAAAAAGAGGACGTCTCAACACCATATAGGGCATCCACAAATCATAAAGAGCATTCAATGACAAGGGAAGAAATGAAGCATTGAAAGAAGTTTTGAGGATTGAAGCCCAATATCGCAACAAGATTTCCGTTCTTGGAGTTTTGTGAGTTTTGATTCTTAGTTTGTCATTATGAAAGCAAGTTTGGAGTTTTGTGTTGAGTTTTTATTTGGATTTTGAAGGATTAAAACATTGTTCAAAGGCTTTTTGTTGGTTTATTTCAAGATCCAAAGTTTTCTCACATTCTTGATATTCATGATTTAATATCTTCTTTGATTTTGATAATGTGTATTCTTGGCTAAAACCCTTGAGATTATAGGGTGATTGGTTGAAGATTATGGTTGAGATGATGATAGAATGAACATAACGTGAAGATTGGACCCTGAGAGTTGAGTTTAACCATCGCAAAGAAGAAAAATCGGTATGTTCTTGAGTGAAACCGGACGATTTTCATTCAAGAACAACCCGATATTCTCTTCTGTCGTACGTATATCACTTTATCCTTAATCTTTGGTTAAAGATTGCTTAAACCCTAGCCTTGTTGAACCTTTCTAACCTATATTCGAGTGTGGGAAGAGACTTACCCGGTAATTCTCGTTCTTGGTCGACAACAATTACAAGATCTTGGTAATAGAGGATTCAAAACCCTCTATTAAGGTTGAGTGTGCCAATCCTTTACTTTTGTGAGTTAACCTGATTCCCTTGAGTTTGGTGTTTGGTTTGAGAGTATCATCCTTCACTTAGATCCTCTATCTTATCGGGACTCAACATCCTTTATTTAGAGCCTTTTGGGTTTGGACATGGGTGGTGGAGACTTCACCGTACATCATTTCATTTTAGAACACATACCTTGGAATCCCAATTATGTTCCTATAATCTTTGGAGGTCTTGAATCGAAAACCACAATTGGATTCCTTGATCTCTAGATTATGTTTCCCAAATTTTACACAAGTCTTTGTCTTTTATTATCAATAGTTGCATATTTTCCTTGATATATTGCTTATTCTTATTTTTATTTCACCAAATCCCTATGTTCGACCTTTGGATATTTGTTTTTACTGCGATTGATACGTACACCGCGGGTTCGCTTTGCTTTTATTCTTGCTTATGAATTTAAGACTTTTGCGCACATCTTTTGGAGCGAACTGAGCATCTACTCTCAGCATATTTAAGAGGGGTTTCATCTTGATATTAGAAGGTTCTTTTGGAAGAGACCTCCAACTCTTCGGTGCATCCTTGTAATGATTAGTAATTTCAGAGGGACTTCTAAAGGGAGTGAGAGAACATACCGGGCGAAGCACTTCAAGCCTTGGGATGAGAATCATGTTAAGAGGAGAGTCTACACACAATATCTCTTCCATCTTCTGTGCCTCAATCTTGGACAATGGCTTAGCAGTTTGGCGAAGGTACTCTGCTTCTTCCTCTTCTTCCAACTCAACTGATTCTTCTTCAATCTTGACTACAATATCAGCAATTGGGTCGAGTTGTTCCTCTTCCTCTTCTTCTTGTTCTTCTTCTTCTTCTCCTTCAAAAACTCCTAGAGGAACTTCGGGTTCTATAGGAGGAACGCCCAAGACTTGGAATTCTTCCTTGCCAAACACATGATTTTGCAAGGATTTGTGAGCCTTAGAAATAGCATTTATGGCGTCTTCCATCTCTTCCATCCGTCTTAACACTTTTTCCATCATCTGTATCAGATCCTCAAGAGGTTATTGTGGAGGTTGCACTTGAGGCATATAAGAGACGTATGCTTGCTCATAAACCGTATGAGGAGGATTAAGCTCATCCTAATATGTGAGCTCATCCTTAATGGCTTCCTCTCTTTCTCTTTCGTCACCAAACCAATAATAAGCATTATTCTCCTCCAAATATTCATAATGGTCCGCCTTAGTGTTTTGTCTTGCTATCCAAGTTGGATCATAGCTCCATGCAGCCATTGGAAGTCCTAAACAGTTAAAAACTCATAGAAAAAAGATTAAAAGCAAAAGATTCTAAGCTAGACAACCGAAATATCGAATTTGGTCAACAACAAATCCCTGGCAAAGGCGCCAAAAACTTTGTTCTTTGGCAAAACATTGTTCCGCTGCCGGAATAATAACCCCGTATGTACCGATAGGAAAGGGTACTCCTGCATACACAACAACTCAAAGCAAAAAGAAATACTTGGAAACGGTGCCAAAAACTTGTTCGCTCCAAAAGATGTGTGCAAATAAGTCTAAAATTTATAATCAAGAATAAAACAAAAGCGAACCCACAGTGTACGGATCAATCGTAACAATAACAAATATTTTTGGTCGAACAAAAGGATTTGGTGAAATCAAATCGGTAAGAAAATATGCAACTATTGATAAAAACAAAAGACTTTGTGTAGTATTTGGGAAAAAGGATTCTAGAGATCAAGGTATCCAATTGGGGGTATCGATTCAAGACTTCCAAAGATTCATGGACAGAGCTGGGATTGCAAGGTATATGTTCTAAAACGGGATAATGTACGGTGAAGTTCCACTACCCACATATCTCAACCAAAAGACTCTAAATAAAGGATGTTGAGTCTCGATAAGATAGAGGATCTAAGGGAAGGATTATACTCTCAAACCAAACACAAAATCTAAGGGAATCAGATTTTAACTCACAAAGGTAAAGGCTTTGGCGCACTCAACCTTCAGAGAGGGTTTTGAATCCTCTATTACCTAAATCTTATAATCGTTGGTAACCAAGAACGAGAATCACCGGGTAAGTCTCTTCCCACACTCGGATATAGGTTAGAAAGGTTTAACAAGGCTAAGGTTTAAGCAATCTTTAACCAAAGATTAAGGATAAAGCGAGATAGGTACGACAAAAGAGAAAATTGGGATGCTCATCATAATAAATCGGTCGATTTACTCAAGAACATACGATTTTTCTTTTGTGCGATGGTTAAACTCAACTCTCATGGTCCAATCTTCACGTGAGGTTCATTCTATCATCATCTCAACACCAATCTTCAACCAATCACCCTAGAATCACAAGGGATTGAGCCAAGAATACACATTATCAAAATCAAAGAAGATATTGAATCAAGAAAATAAAGAATGTGAGAAAACTTTGGATCTTGAAATAAACCAAACAAAATGTTTTAACAAGGTTCATCCTACAAAAACCAAATAAAAAATCAACAAAACTCTAATCTTGCTTTCACAATGAAAAAATAATAATCAAAACTCACAAAACTCAAGAACGACTTTCTTGCTCCGATCATGGACTTTGATCTTTCAAACTTCCTTCCTGGAATGATTTCTTGCTGTTTCTTCAACTATAACTGAATGGTATTGGATGATAACCTATGGGTGGTAGGAGGAGTCAATTCCTATCCAGCCGTCGATGTCCACGTCGTTGGGGGTCGATCTTTGGTGGACGTATGGCCTCTTCGTTGGGAGTCTTCTATGGGAGTCCGTTTCAATATTGAAGGCTATATGATATTTTAGGGGTAAATCTAGGGTTTAGATAAGCATGGGTTTTGCTCAAAGATAATTAATCTCAAAGATAAATAATGTTAAAGATAGATAATCTTCAAGATAAATAATCTTAAAGATAGATAATTGTTCGCTCTAAGGTGTGTGCAGAATAAGTCTTAAATTTATAACCAAGAATAAAGCAAAAGCGAACCCGTAGTGTACGGATCAATCGCAATATTAGCAAATACTCCTGGGTCGATCACAAGGACTATGGTGAAATCAAGCACGATATATAACTTCAGGTTTTAAATGCAAACTCGAGCAACAAAGAACAATGAATGATATAAATTGTAAAGGGCGAAATTTTTATTCCGGTTAGTAAGAGAGTTATTGACCTTCCCGTAGGCGCGGCTCAGTCTTGCCGCAGGCACGAGGTGTTGAGTGAGGGGTTTTGTTCCGAAAATTCCGTTCCGACCCTTCGTTTCCCCGCCTACGCTTTTGGACCCCTCGTATCCTAGCATTAAGTGACAAGGTTGCAGCTGACCCTTGGTTCCCTCCCACCTTGTGCAGCCTTGACTTTCCTCTCTCTTTCTCTCTCTCACTCACTCTCTCTCACTCACGTTGATTGTTTCCACTCATCCTCCCTTATGGTCCTTCTTCACCTTTTCTCTCTCAAGATCTCTTGAATGATGGCCAGCTGTAGGAAGCTCTTGTGCCCAGCTTGATAAGCTTCTCCCCCTTTCCCTTTTCTCCTTTCTTGCTAGAGATCTTCTTCTTCTTCTATGCTTCTCCATTTCCATGGTGTGAATCTTTGGGGAGAAGTTCTCTTAAATCCTTTGCATGCATGTGTTCTTAGATTGATTAGGTTGTGAGGGAGAGCCTTGATACCGTGGATGATGTATGGAGAAGACTTGACAAGAGAAGGAGGCCATTTAAGCTCAAGATCCATAGTCGGAGACAAAGAAAATGTTGTTTCTGGAGTTCTACCGTGGGGGAGGGACCAGGCGCCTCGGGAGCGGAATCTAGCCATCCACAGGGGCGGTGAGAAACGCCGCGGGGGCAGCGTCAGGATTTGTAGGCGCCGCGGGGGCCATGACCTTCAGCACGCAGTCGCGCCTTTTGGTTCCGCGGCTGATATTCTTCAACAGTAGGCTCTTCTTCTCCCTTCTTCTTTGTTCCTTCCTTAGTTGTGAGAATGTTTCATGTTAGTATCATGCCTAGAATGGACCTAGGGTAGTTTTATAGTGGTTGTGACCCTAGGAGCCCTTAAGGCTTGTTGTAGTTTGATGGATTCGAGTTTTATAAGCATGTTGGACCTCCTGGGCTAGGTTGCTCCTTCTTGACTATGGTTTATGAATATTTGAGGTAGTAGGCTGCTGTGAGATTCTTTAATGAGATGATAGTGTGGTGAGTATTATGGATTCTAGGATGCGGTCCTAGAATGAGAGTCAAATTATCTTTTGTAGATCATTTATATAGAAGTCTAAGACTTTTTGAGTGGAGTGACTTGCTGATGCATATCTTCTGATGAGCAGGTTGTGGGCTTCTTCCCAAGGGAAGCGAGAGTATTTTGTGAGTTAGCGTTTGGGATGAGGTAAGTCTCCGGACTTAATTAGCTCGTCTCTTATTCTTCGTATTAGTTTCGATGCGTGTTTGGTGGTGTATGTTTTATTGTTTATGTTATAACAACTAAACCGGAAATAGGATTACCGACCTTATATTATGTTGCCCAAGTGTATGATAACGGGCGGTGACAACTTGTCTAGATCTTGCGTAGAGCTAGGTGGTTCTCGGCGACTAGCCCGTGCAGGTAGACGGTCTGAAGCATCCGTACCCTTCCTTGCCGGTAAGTTGGGACCGAGGAGAGTTTTGGGAGATTCTTTTATCACAAAAGAAGTTGAATTAGAACGGGATATGACTTAATAATATAAAGATAATAAACCGGCTTTGTGCGCTTTGGAGTAAGTTGTGTGTTTATGATAACTTAGGTGTGTTTGCGTCTTTCACCTTGATTCTAATCCCTTGAATATTAGCGAACACTGTTATACCAATGTTGTAGATTATCTTGTAGGTTAGGAATACGGCCGAGAGATCCGGAAGAGAGGGCAGCCGGGATTCCGTACATTTTAGGAAGGGTTCGTTGTTGGAGTTTGGTTGTGTACTGCTCTTCGGTTATTGTGTTTTGTACACCGCGTGTATGTCGTTTGGTCTTTAGAGTTGTATCTCGGCTGAAGTCTTTGTTTGTATGCGTTTGGGTTTTCATTTCATTGCATAAAAATATATGTCTATTTTGGCCTTTATTTGTGCCTTGTTGCAAGATCCGGTAAAATTGTTGTCAGGCTAAGACCCATTGTGAGGTCTCCGCCCGTGGTGCCACGAGTCCCGCGGATTCGGGGTGTTACAATATGACTTAATTATTCCATCGACTAAGATTCAGCCAGTCGAAGTCAGTAAGAACTCCGAATTGAAATAAAAAAATTCCATCAGATTAGGTAGTAGAGCCCTAGGTTGACAACAATGGCACTCGCAATCTTCTAATGGCCGAATAGAGGGAAAGAGACCATATGCCCCATAGTGAGGAAGGATACAAGTCGGGAAGTTGTACGTTGGCTATCGAGAAATGCGTAAGGCTAACAATGAGGATAAGTACCTTCGTCCCACAGTGGACGACTTGTTAGAACTAGTTGGATGTGGTTACAATATTTGATAAGATCGACTTGAAGTCGAGATGTCACCAGATTTGGGTAGAGAGAAGAAAGGACCTTCGTAAGGCGGCATTGAGGGCCGATATGGTCACTACAAGTGTAGTAAAGCCATTTGAGATCACAAGTGCGATTGATTTGTTGGAGTTAACATATAGGAGTATTCATCGATTTTCTGAATCAAGTTGCGATAAAGTCGCGCAATTTGTGGTATTACAAGCGATTCAAAGTTGGACCCTAACCTAAGGATTTTAATGACAGTTATTGGTGCATGAGTTGCAAGAATGATTCTTATGTTCAGATTTGACGATGCCTTGTTGTACTCTCAAAATTGGGAGGAACAAACTTGTCATGGGACGACAATAATACAGGTTATGCGGGATGAGTAGAGTTATCTAAACAGGTTGGGACGTCCAAGGTGACCTCCTAAGAGAAGTAGCGGTGTTGAGATTATCTAGTTGATCAGATGAGAGCGAGATGATAGTTTTTGTAATGCCTCTAAGGTATGTGGAGGAGATATGCACCTTAAAAGTTGGTGGGATATAAAGCCCGAGTTACGGGATGGTTTGACTTTTCTTCCTTTCTGAGGAAGTCGATTAAATTGTAACGGCCGAGACGTGTCAATGGAGCTTTATTAGAAGCAAAAGAAGTGGCCTTCATTCCGTTCTCTTTGACACAAACATTGTGTTAAGGGGATTGTATGACATTATTGATACATCCAAGTAGGGCTTGGGATGCGTATGAAGTAACAAGAAAGGTTTCATGCATATTTGGACAATTGTGGGCGTATAAGAAAAATGACCGTTGAAAGGTCGAGAGTAACGCGCTTTTATACACGCACTTATGATGAAGTCGGTATACTATTATGAGAAAGATGTTATTCTAGTACAGACCAAAAGAGTATGTCTTGGATATATAATCGCTCTGTAAGAGCTGAATATCCACCAGAGGTGATGGTTAGAGTTGGTAAAGGACTTCGGTCTTATGATTTTGGGATCGTTAAGGGAAGGTGAATGTGGTCACCAACACCCTTGGTAAGTGAACCCTTTGAGAGGAAGCAACAACGTAACTGACGGTTCAACCTCAGTTTATCAACATAGATGGTAAGGGAAGGACCCGACAGAATTGCTGAATTTGAATGGCTTGAGAAAGACCCGGGATAGAAGTACCTGAGGAATAGCCCCATAGTTACCTTTATGGGTTGAAGGTGTGTTGAGACGCCAGGAGCGCCCATGTGTGCTGGTAATGGAGAGCTGAGATAGAGTCCCCAAGAGGCTCAGATGACATGAATTATAGACCATTATAATCATGCATATTGTGGAGGTTTTACCTCAATTTCCCTTTCTTTTTGGAGACATTTGTGTACCTTTAAGGTTTATTTCATTTATATTCCGAAAATAGAGGTCTACACGAGCTTTGGTTGAATTATAGGTGAATCCGATGGAATTGGAAGCAAAAGTAAAGCAAAGAGTATCTAAGGTCAATAAGGAAGCTTAGGAAACCTTGGAGGAGTCATGAAGAGCAAAGAAAGTGCGTAAAAGGGTCACAAAAGGAAGGAGGGAAACAAGTCAAGAGACGAGCACTTTCCGTTAACAAAAATCGGGTCATTTATATTGAAAATCGGACGATTTTCTTGTGCACAAATCGGACGTTTCTATTGTATTTAATCGAGCGATTTTCTTCATTAATCGTCTAAAAATATTACGATCAAAAGCCCATAACTTGTGGGCTTGAGAAGTGATAAGCCAAGCAGCCCATTAGTGAGGAAGTATACATTGGAACCCTAGGGAAAAAAATCGGGGGTTCGCAGCGTGGAAGATGTAACACCCCAAATCCGTGGGACTTGGAGCGTCACATTGGGCTAGGATCTCACAATGGATCTTGACCCTAGCCTGACAACAAGTTCACTGGATCTTACAACAAGGCACAGGTAGATTAAAATCAAATACATAAAAGCTGAGTATGATACATCAAAAGAGTTTACAAACTCATAGCCGAGTACAAAACAACAACATAAACCACAACCACAAAAGATCCCACATCCCACGCATCCTAATGTACAAAAGTCCTCGGCTTGTCACACCATCTGGCTCACTCTGCAGTATTCCTAACCTGCAGAACACTAGAACACGGTATGAAACCGTTAGCTACAACAATGAAAAAGCATGAAGGTAATAGCACAACCACACATCAACATCTCAAACATGCAATGCCACACACATTCATTTACAATCTTTCATTACGTTATTCCATTACTAATTCAACTTCTTTTGAAACACGAGGAGCCTCAAGAACCCCGTCCCATCCAACGTAACATAGGAGTTTTGCATGGGGGTGACCTTCACTCGTCCCCTCCTGTGAGATCATCTTCAAGGCACCTCCACCTAACCAGCAGGCGGAGACCGGTGGTTAGCGCCCGTTATAATACACTTGGGTCAAATAAATGTAATGAATGGTCATCCTAGTCCGGTTTAGGTTATAACTGTACAATCATATGAACACACACAACCATAACAATCATACAATCCACAACTGCATGCTAAGTAAGTCCTATGGACTTACCTGATACACTCGTAACCTGTACCACATCACAGGTTCCCCTTGGGGACGTAATCAACGCCTGCAATAGCAAGGCACACACAATCACATACTGCAAAGGTTAGGAGACTTGTCTCACTAACCACAACCAATCTATATCTCAAATCTAAACCTCAGATCCTCAACACATTCATAAATGGCTAAGGCATATCCTCAACATAACATCTCATCATACTCGTACACATACTAATCCTTAAAGCCATAACCGATATCCATAACATCATCATGATCCTCAAATCATTCTGACACCTAGCATGCCTCTAATCAGTATTCATAAATCTCAAATTTAATCCTAATTTAATTAATTAACCTTTAATTTATTAATTAAATTTCACCAGAATAATATAATGATCATAATGAAATTTCTAATTATCCATTTTGAAAAGCCTAAGGTCGATTTAGGCCAAATCGCAGTACAGAAAACGAATAAATTCATAACTTATTCGTTACTAACCCGATTGACGATCTGAAAGAAGATTCGGAATCACAACGACGCAGGCTACGCATGTACAACATCAAATTCACCGGAATCTGAGCGACGGAACTGTCCTGGTGACATATATGCTCGACCAGGTCTTCATCTGCTCGAAAATGCAAAAACTCGGTACCGATATGAAGAGAATGAAGAGAGGAATCAAAAAACTCAAACGGAATTGAAATCGGATTAGAAACAGAGAGTAGATCTGAGTTTGAAGTTTGAAGTTTGAGAGAAATAAGAGCTTTTACGAGGAAACGTGAAAGGAAATTAATTAATAAACGATTTTCCGCTATTTATAGTGAAGTCGATAATTATCCTTTAGCGAAGTCGACAATTATCCTTTTATCGATCCAATGGCGGGTTGAACCCCCTTCTCCAAACTTCTCGAAATTGGAATAATAGATCTTGAATATTGTAGGGATAATTATTCAACAATTGCCTCGAAAAACGTGTATTCCTCAGCCGTCTTTCTTAGCCGTTAAGAAACTAAACTACGACTCTTTTGTCCGTTTTGCCTTTCCATGTTATTTCATATCTAGGACATGTCCGATGTCCTGATCATTTCTCTCAACTGCATTTTTATTAATTGGAGCTCCCAAATGCTCCAAATAATACCGGAGGGTAAAAATAATTACCCGGGAGAAAAAGTAAAAATTTCACCATAAGCCCAAAATTACGCCAGGAACATAACGGTGGGACTTATACTCAACACTTACGCAATCTTCGCGAGTTATATGTCAATTACTATCACTGATTAAGTTAATCAATTTTAATTAGAATTCGGAAATCCTAGCAATTATAGAAGATTTACAAGATATTGCGGGATTGAAGATTCTTGGAGAGAGGATTGAAGGAAAGAAACAAGAAGTCAAGATTCAAGGAAGTTTGTGAGAACTTTTGTTTTCTTTCTGATTCTTGTGATTTGTGAACACATTGTTGAGTGTTTTGAGAGATTCTTTGAAAGATTTTAAGGTTTTATTACAGATTTGGAGATTCTTTGGTTTTAATGCATGGTTTGAGTTTTATTTGGTTTTCTTCATTCAATCTTGATTTTGATTTGAATATGAAAATGGTTGGCTAAAAACCTTGTGATTCCGGGGAGAATAGTTGATGATTGAGGCTTAGATTAGGATAGACTGAACTCATTTAACCATTTGGACCCTGAGAGTTGAGATTTAACTTTGCGACACCGGAAAATTGACCTGTTCTTGAGTAAATCGACCGATTTTATCAAGAACAACCCGATTTATCCTTCTGATGTTCTTTGATTTCTTTATCCTTTAATCAAAGTTAAACCTTGCCAAAATCCTACCCTTGCCTAACATTTCTAACCCCTATTCAAGTGTAAGAAGACACTTCATCATTGATTCTACACTTGGTAGCCAAAGTTTGCAAGATTCGGGTAATAGAGAGACTCAACATCCTCTATTAAGGTTTAAGCGTGCTTTCCATCTTTACCTTCGAGAGTCATATCCTTCAGTTGGGTGGTTAGTTTGAGTGTTAATTTCATTCTTAGGTCCTTTCTATATTGCAGCCTCAACAACCTTTATAGAGAGAGCCTTTGGGTGAGACATATGGGTTTTAGAACTTCACTGTACAATACCTTCTTTCGAAACACATAACCTTGGCAACGCCAACTCTCTCCTTTGATCTTTAGAAGTCTCTTGAATCGAAAGCCGCAGTCGGATACTTGAATCCTTGGAATCATTTGTCTACTTATTAATTACAAAAGCTTTTGCACTTTGCCAGATATTTTTGAAATCGAGTTTATTCTCACCAAATCCCTGAGTTCGACTCTGGAATTTCTTGCCTTACTACGGCTGATCCGTATACTGCGGGTTCGCTTTTGCATAAGTTCTAGATATAAATTTTAAGACTTTGACACACACTTTCGAGCGAACAGGCTCACATCACCTTACTAGTGCACCTTAGTGCTGGTTAGAGATATGTGGATTGGTGATGTTCACATTAGTGAGGCGGGATTAAGGCCGAGGTAGCTAAGTGCATAGCCGGTAAATGACCGTTGTCAGGTCAAGCTTGAGCACTCTAAGACGGGAAGAAGACTTCATTCACCGCGAGTTACGTAGTGAGACCAAGTAACAATCGTGACGTGTTTTGGTAATTGAGGGCCAACCGACAGAGACAACACGTTTATACCTTTTGGGAAAGAGGGCCGATGAGTTGGCTAGTTGTGAAATCCACTAAGTGATAGTGAGAGTACCTTTGATACCGGGTATCGTTATCTCGGATCGAGATGAGCGATTCATCTCGGGATTTGTTGGACAACGGGATCGTGCCGCGTAAGAGACCATATGTCTTTCATGACATTTCCACCGTTGGATAGTTGGTCGGCTAGAGAGGACTTTGGTGACTAGTGGATGCCGTGTAGAGAGCATGTGTGTGAGTTTGGGGTAAGGGAAGACACGATGCCTCTCCTTTGATCGAGCTTTCATGTTACGATAGTGAGATGTATCGTTTGAGATGGGCCTTGGATTCACTTTATGGACGGAAGTATAGTACACCCTAATGTTGTAATGTAGATAGTATATACAACGATAGCCCTAAGCGGATATGGGACGACCTCATTCGTCTAGCGTTGGTTAGAGGGCGGATGATAGCCGAACTAAGTCGCTAGAAGGTGTGGACAAATAAGAGGTACGGACCTCTTGGGTTCAGATTCGAGACGACTCGTGTTAAGGGTATCACAAGCGCGAGACGCCACTTGTTGGCATTTAAAGGAAGTTGAGCTTCCCTTATACGGACCATTTTGGAGATCTTGGCGCGAGTTGGGAAGTGGTTTACTGGTTGGCATGGCCACCGAGAGTGGAGGATGTTCACCAAGTTTAAGGCGTGCCGGTCGAGGGAATACATGTATGACTCGAGACATGATGCTAGTTGTGATGGTCGAGGAGACGATGAGGCTACCGGGAGGACGTGAGATTGTATCCTCATTGGAGTTTTTAAGATGATCTAGTTATATCGAGATGGCCGTTGGGTTTGATATTATGTGCATGTACGAGTTATGTGTTTTGTGCCCCGAGCGGGAATGTGTTGCTTGATTGGTTAGCTTTTGACTTTTATGCGAGACGCGTTACATGCGAGTATGTGTGTAGGCCTTGCAAGGTCTTGACGTGGTTACTCGAGTGTGTTTGGTTATCGAGTAGGGAGTTGACACGTTACGATTTTGAGGGGTTACCAAGTTAGTTATGCCGAGTGTTCTGCGTTAGCAAGTTTCGGGACGAAACTTATTTTTAGGGGGATTAGTTGTAATGTCCGAAATTTTTATTCCGGTTAGTAAGCGAATTATAGACCTTCCCGTAGGCGCAGCTCAGTCTTCCCTCATGCACGGGGTGTTGAGTGAGGGGTTTTGTCCCGAATATCCCGTTCTTCGTTTCCCCGCCTACGCTTTTGGACCCCTCGTTTCCTAGCATGAGGTGACAAGGCTGTAGTTGACCCTTGATTCCCTCCCCCTTGTGAAGCCTTAACTTTCCCCTCTCTCTCTCTCTCTCTCTCTCTCTCTCTCTCCTCTCTCTCTTTGACACGGGGATTAGCCGTGAAGAATGGATCTAGACGAACAACATGTTCTGAAGAATGAAGAACACACAAAATTAACAAACATGGACAACAATGAAAATGAGAAAAAAGAAAGGGATAAGATGAACCGAAAGGAACAATGATAGAACCGTTGGTTTCGAGATCCAAGAATCAAACCAGTGACGATTCGACCCCGCTTCTTACAACTCCACACAATCGATCTGAGAATCGAAAGCACGAAGAGGTTGCCTTGTTCGACTTGCAACACCAATCCTGAATGAGATTGACATACACAAGAACGAGAAAGGTAGATCACACACACCTAATCTCACGAGACAAGAATGATTGAATTCTCTTGGATTTAATTCTGAAATGCTCTAAGCAAAACTTGTATAAAACTTGTCTAACTACAAAAAGAAGAGAGAAAAAGCTTATATACACATCCTAGGCCTTTTCTTCGTAAAACATAAAAAGAAACTAATTACAAAAAAAATACATTGGGAGAGAGTTAAATAAAACCCAACAAACATAGAACACAATTGGGCCTAATTAAACTCTCCTATTCAACCTCTCACGTCCACAAACTTAAATGAATGTTCCACCCATGCACATGCACACACGTGAAGCCCCTTGTATATGATTTCAAGGCATCCGTATGTCCTTTGAAATGTTTTCAAAGGCCTGCCCAACAACTACAAATACAATTTAAGCTCCATTAATCATCTTGGGTGGTATGGTTTCGTGGCTGATCCACAAGATGGTCCTTAGACTTGATGAAGATGGACTTGGTTGAGCTTCATGGACCATGGTTAGAAAAAGAGCATCCATCTCAGCATGGCGTTTAGCTTGAGCTCTTTCTAGAGCCGCCCTGAGGTATTGATGATGGAGTTAGCTCAAATGATGCTTCATCATGATGGGTTTGGAATATTTCCTCCATTAGTTGGCATGGATGCTCCCGCATCATTCCCCCTTTCTTGAAAATGATTCATCCTCGAATTCGGGCCTTCTTTCGTTGCAATGACGTTGGTTGTTGGATCACGTGAAGTATCTTCTCCCGAGCTGAAATTTCATCCACTCCCCGGACACCCTTTGAGGTCACTACAAATAAATGACAAAGAACACAATAAGGGCAAGGCTCACAAGCATCAAAAATATGGTCCAAGTACTCTAACCAAGTGGTAGAGAAAAATAAGTGCTCCTTATGCGCTCTTAAAGACGTGTTGTGCAGAAATACATCATCAATGTAAACAACAACACATATATCAATATAAGAATCACATACATAATACCTAAAAAGAATGAATGAACTTGGTGGTACAAGGGTTGTTTTCCTAGTCCTCATCCTCGATTCCTGATAAACTAACTTAGGAACCTTAAGAAGCATTTCCGACTCATATAAGCATCGAAACACCCTACGTTCCTCACAAAGGCTGATTTTACCCTATGGCCATCAATTAGCATCACAATAGGGACCTTTTCATCTATGATCCACCAAAGAACTAACCTATAGGGTTCAATCAACTCTAAATTATCCACATGTTTTCCATCCTCTAAATACACAAAAGACTTCCAAGCAACATGACAATCGAAATGACTCCTTAAGGACATGCTTACATCAGATTTCAAACTTAAGTCATTAAAATCACAATCTGAGGCATTTCTCCAAGTAGTGTATTCCTGTTCAAAGTCCAGTACAATATCCCAATCAAAGCCTTTCGTATATAACTCAAACCCATCTATTTCATCCTCAAGAAGCTCAATGTCTAGACCTAAATCAGATTCATGTCCATTTATATCTTTACAAGGTCTAAAACTAGAGTTTTCACACAAATCAGCAAGTGACCAACCTATGGGCAATGAAGTGCAAGAGGGTATGGAAAGGCTCCCTTGTAGATCCTCACAAGGGTCATGTGGTGCATCTAAAACCTCTTTAGCTATCAAAGGCTCCATGTGCTCAGATTCATTACAAACGCAAGCCAATTCATTGCAAATAAGGTCATTACACTCAATAACACTCAAAATAGGCTTGGTAACACAATTGGGGCATTTCTTATGCTCAAGCTCATGCGCATGTAAAATAACATCATTTTACACAACAGATTTATGTGCAAACAACTCATAGTCATCAATTTCATGCTTATCACTTTCAATATCACCCAATAATTCAGATTCATGCTCAATTTTTTCATCACTGATGATAGCATGCAACACAATCTCATATTCTAATTTTAACAACTCTACATGATTAAACATTAAAGTACAAGGTATTGAATCACTTCCCTTTGGAGTTGTGGTGACCCCAATTGATGATGAAGGTGTGCTAATGGCCGATAGCGAGTTGTGTGAATCATTGTGCTTGGGGAGGTCGTGGCATGACCAGATTTGTTCCATCTTCGCCTCCCATGCCGTGTTCACATCAGGATCACATTAACCCTCATAGTTGGGCATTTTCATCTTGCCAATGCCGTCTTATACTGGTTCTCGAAGTGGCTCATGTCTCCATCCTTCATGCTCTGAATAATCCCATGGCTCATACACATAATTCTTAAATTGGTTAGGATAATAATGCATATTAGGAGTACAAGGGACATAATTAAGCTCTTCGAAAGCATGGTTTCTTTGGCCTTGTGGATTAGGCCTTGAAGGCTGCATAGCATTGAAACTTCTTCTAGCCTCAAATGTGGCCAACTTTGTACTTAGACCATCAATGCTATCTTGTAAGCTCTTGAGAAGGTTGAACAACTCAGTGTGAATCGGTTCTAAACTCTTTGCACTTGCTGGACTTGGTGAACTAGACATAATTCCAAATACTCAACACAACAAACAAACGCGTTAGGTTATATAAAACAAAAATCACCTCGCAAGTGTATCACTCAGAAAACAAGCTTCTCTCACTCTCTAGTGGTGTGATACAAACTTGTTGATGGCTCATCTTGTATTAATCAAAAACCTCATGTGAGTTCGATGCCTAGTCAAACTAAAGCTTTTAGATAGAAACAAGATTGATTTCAGTCACTTCAAAAACATGTTTGACTGAACAAAATTGTAGAAAAGACTCAAACAGAAAGGACAATTGCACGAATGTTATATGCAACTAAATGACTCAAAATTTAGAACTCAAGATAAGCTTTGAAAGAACTTACTCGTAAGACCCAAGAAGTGAACCCTAGACACCGTAGGATGAGGTTAAGGAAGGTTGAGCTATTTAATGGCCGAACATGGACAGTAGCTAGGTATGGCTAGATAGGTTCAACGAGATGCTTGGTTCTTCCTCTGAATGAGAATAGATAGTTGACTTAAGTCCTTTCTTGAAGTCCTCTTTGTTGCTAAATAACACTAAAACAAATGTAATAACACTTTGCTAATTACAAACTATGAATAAAAAAGAATGAAGTAAAACAATAAACTAGAATGAAATGAATAGATCTAATTCCTTTTCTTACTTTTTTTTCGAATTTCTTTCTTCTTTTTTGTATCATTTTTCTTTTCTGTTCTTTTCTCTCTCTTTTTGAACTTTATGATTCAGGAAATCAAAAAAGAAGAATAAACAAAATAATTGAAAGAAATAAAAAACAAATTCTTGTTTGTAGATAAACGTGGGCCAAGTTGTTGCAAATCTTCAGGATAAGATCATATCTCAACTCCTAGATTGTTGTAACTGATTCAGCGTGCCAGATCTGTAGGAGGAAAACAACGGCATTAAGCCCTGCGCCGGATTTGTAGGAAACACGCTACCAACTCCAATTTGGCGTGTATTGGATTAGCGAAACAATCTACTTCAACTTCAATTCTGCGTGTACTGGATGCAGGAAAAGAAGCAGCCACATTTGGTTTTTGTTGAACGGGTTCAAGTGTGGCTAATGTGGTTGAGGGAAAAATGGTGGTTGATGGTGGTGTGATGGTGGTTGGTGTGGTGCTATGGTGGTTTCCGGTGTCCAGAACTCACAAACAAGGAACAAACTCGTTAGACTCAATCAAAGCTTAGAGCAGAAGAGAGAAACGGAAATAGACTAATAAAAAACAATGATCAGTTGTAATGATTTATCGACTCTTTTTGGTGATTGGACGTCAACTGTGCTCCGCTACCAATTGATGCGGGGATTAGCCGCAAAGAACGGATCTGGACGAACAACCTGTTCTTAAGAACGAAGAACACACAAAATTAAAAAACATGGATAGCAATGAAAACGAGAAAACAGAAAGGGACAAGAACAACCAAAAGGAACAATGATAGAACCCTTGGATTCGAGATCCAAGAACCAAACCAGTGACGATTCGACCCTGCTTCTTACAACTCCACACAATCGATGTGTGAATCGAGAGCACAAGAGGATGCCTTGTTCGACTTGCAACACCAATCCCAAAGGAGATTGACATACACATGAACGAGACAAGAATGATTGAATTTTCTTGGATTCAATTCTGAAATGCTCTCAACAAAACTTGTATAAAACTTGTCTAACTACAAAAAGAAGAGAGACAAGGCTTATGTACATCCTAGGCCTTTTCTTCCTAAAACAGAAAAAGAAACTAATTACAAAAAAAATATATTGAGAGAGAGTTAAAAAAAAGCACAGCAAACATAGAACAAAATTGAGCCTAATTAAACTCTCCTATTTAGCCTCTCACGTCCACATCCTTATATGAATGTTCCAGCCATGCACATGCACGTACGTGAAGCCCCTTGTATCTTATTTCAAGGCCTCTGTCTGTCCTTTGAAATGTTTTACAAGGCCTGCCCAGCAACTAGAAATACAATTTAAGCTCCATTAATCATCTGGGCTGGTATGGGTTCGTGGCTGATCCACAAGATGGTCCTTAGACTTGATTAAGATGGACTTGGTTGAGCTTCATGGACCATGGTTAGGAAAAGAGCATCCATCTCAGCTTGGCATTTAGCTTGAGCTCTTTCTAGAGCCCCCTGAGGTATTGAAGATGGAGTTAGCTCAAATGATGCTGAATCATGATGGGTTTGAAAGGTTGCCTCTATTAGTTGGCTTGGATGCTCCCGCGTCTCTCTCTCTCTCTCCCTCTTCCCCATTTTCTCACTCACGTTGATTCTTTCCACTCATCCTCCCTTATGCTCCTTCTTCACCTTTTCTCTCTTAGGATCTCTAAGATGGTGGCGAGCAGTGGGATGCTTTTGCACCTAGCTTGGTAAGCTTCTCTCCCTATCCCTCTTCTCCTTTCTTACAAGAGATCATCCTCTTCTTCTTCTTCTCTTCTTCTCCATTTCCATGACGAAATCTAGCCAGCCGTAGGGGCGGTGAACAGCGCCGCAGGGGCAGCATCAGAATTTCCAGACGCAGCGGGGGTGGCTACTGGCGCCGCCGGGGCCATGACCTTCAATTGTTCAACACGTAATCGCGCCTTTTGTTTCCGCGGATGCGTTTCTTCAACAGTAGGCTCTTTTTTCCCTTCTTCTTCGTTCCTTCCTTAATTGCGAGGTTGTTTCATGTTAGTATCATGCCTAGGATGGACCTAAGGTAGTTGTGAATGCCATCTAGTGGTTGTGAACCATCCCTTAAGGCTTGTTGTAGTATGATGGATTCGAGTTTTATGAGCATGTTGGACCTCCTGGGCTAGGCTGCTCCTTCTTGCCTATGGTTTATGAGCATGTGAGGTAGTAGGCTGTTGTGAGATTCTTTCATGTGATGAGAGTGTGGTGAGTGTTATGGATTCCAGGATGCGGTCCTAGAATGAGAGCCAAATGATCTTGCATAGATCATTTGTATAGAAGTCTAAGACTTCTGGAGTGGAGTGAGTTGTTGATATATATCTTCTTGTGAGTAGGTTGTGGGCTTCTTCCCAAGGGAAGCGAGAGTGTTTTGTGAGTTAGCGTTTGGGGCAAGGTAAGTCTCCGGACTTACTGTTCGCTCCAAAAGGTGTGTGCAAGCTTTAAAATTTATAACCCAGGACGTATGCTTGAACAATATGCGAACCCGCAGTGTACGGATCAATTGTAATAAAAGCAAGAGTTCTAGGGGTCGAACACAGGGACTATGGTGAAACAAAGCACGGAATCAGGTTGTCAAATACATATTGACTACGAATTAAAGCAATCAAAGATGATATAAAGTCAGATAAAGGGAATGTGGATTATAGGGAATAAAGCATCTAGTTATGGTTCCGACTCAAGATCTCAAAGGATAACATGGACAAAGCTGAGGATTGCAAAGGGAAGGTGTTTCTAATGTGAGAATAGATCACCGGGTAAGTCTCACTACTCACTATCCCAAACCAAAGTTCCTATTATCGGGTAAGTCTCAAGGTACTAAGGAAAGGAACTATAACCTCAAACCAACACACCACCCAAGGGAATAGAATCAACCTTTACCGGGTAAGTCTCATGTTAACTCACAAAGATGGGTTGAAGGAACACTCAAACCCCAATAAAGGATAAACCTTTATTACATACACTCATGATCTTATGTAAACAAACAAAGGAATCACCGGGTAAGTCTCAACCTAGATCTGCGTTGAACCAGGAAAGGTATAATAAGGATAGGATTTGGCAAACTTAAACTCTTAACTCAGATAAGGTTCAGGAAAGGTTCACCTCGTTCGGTTATATTCCATCCCGGACGAGATGTTCAATGGCTAACCGAGGTGTTCTACGGTTAAGGTAAAGACTCGAGCTTTCAGGGTCCTGCTCGGATTAAGATCATTCTATCATCGTCTTTCCCACAACTTTCAGCCAAACACCCTAGAATCGCATAAGAAACTTAGCCAACAATCATCATGATAAAAAAAAATCAAATTAATAGGAAAGGAATCAATATTCAAACAAGAAAACCTTAAGACAAAGGTCTCAATAACTGAATGAATCAAACAACAAATCAGCGTTCCTCAACTCACAAATCAGAAAAGACAACAAACCAAAAGCAATCTAAGAAGATCTTACAAACTCCTTCAAAAGCCAACTCCAAATATAATTCCTTCCTTAAACTTGTAAACTTCCTTCAACTCTTCCCTCAACTCTTCAGAAAATACTCCAAAAATTCCTTGATCCGAAGATAATGGGTGATCCGTAGATGGCTGAATTGTAGAAAATCCAACCCTTTATATAGGAGAGTTATCTTCCAAAGATAAAATATCTTAGAAAGATATATTTCTAGAAAATATATCCATATCTTCCAAAGTAAATCAGCTAACTATAATATCTTCCTTCCAGAAATCCAGCCAAAAATATAAGATATCCTTCTTCCAAAAATAGAAGATCTCAACCAAAAATAAAGAATTCGCCGGCGACAAGGTGTTCGCCTCGGTCGGGACGCTCCTCAAGATCACCTCGGTCGAGGTGGCACTAAGCTGACCGAGGTGAATCTCAACTGAATGTAAATCATCTCGAATTCGGTCCAAAATTAATCCTCTATATCATTTTCATGCTTTCTAAGATCTTCTCAAAGCTCCAGAATGTTGCTCCAATGACACCTTAGCTTCCTTAGCTCCATTTCGATGCAAAACGTGCCATTTTCCCTACAATTACAACGAAACTAGGTGTAGACCTCGATTCCCGCAAAGGTAGACAAAACAACAATATAATCGCAGAATATACATCCATATATGCAGATTTATGAAGATAAAACGTCTAAACCAATCCCAAAATATAGACTATAATACATGCTATCAAAATACCCCATAGTTGACCCTTACTTGTCCCCAAGCAAGTTCCAAATCTTAGATACAAGATAGGATGGATTATAAGTCAGAAAGATCAATGTAAAATATTTCAAAACCTTTTATTGGTGTGCTCCACTCATAGATCACCCTAAGAGAATGCTTCATGGCAAATAAAATCAAGACATGATCTAAACATTTTATAAATATAAGAAAGTTGTTCATCTTTGCATAAAATCATAGAATTCATAATAAATTATAATTATCGAAATTAATCATGTATAATCCAGTTTAAACCACCAAGTCAATCAACAACCTCGAGGTCTCAAGGGCTTCCAAAAGAGGTCAAGAAATGTGTAAAGGTGGGATGTATATAGGGTATGTGGTGCTAGAATCCGGGAAAAGGATCTTACTTCACTTTCTTTGAATCTCAACATCCTCCAGCAATAAGCTTTGCTTATTTTACTTTACTTTTTGGGATGCATGCACAGAGGTGCACAATAACCGAAGCCTAGGAAATTAGCACTCATCAATTTCTCGAGATGCCTCAAACCCTTGATGCACATACCATGACCCGTTAGGAATATCGCTCAATCCGACTTTGGCAAGACACAAACACCTGGCTTTGTGAATGGTGTCGAGTTACTAATCATCATGATTGACTTCCCCAAACCTAATTGTTTCTTTCTAACACTTCAGCCAACATCTCAACTTCACTTTCACTTGCTTTTCTTTGCTTGCTTCCAAATTCTCGGATAGGTAAAGGGAGGAAAATATGTATATGAGGGGCTAAAGCATGATCAAGAAGAAGAAGAGAAGAGAATGAATTGCTTTAATCATCCCAGGAAGAATGTGATATAACTAATCATGTGGTGTCCACCTTCAAATCCAACATAATTTTGATAAAAACAAAGTATTAAACATGCTAAAACTTCAAACAAAGCATTTTGCAACTTAAACATATCATAAAATCTTTCGAGCATATAAAGATTTCAAAACCAATCTGCAAACAATATCATCATTGAGGTCATATCCAGAGAAGCAACACATAACGTTTCAAAAACTCTCAGTTAAGAACCTACCTCAATCGAGGTGTTCTGGCGTCATTCGAGGTGGACAACCTCGATCGGCCATGAAAATCCCGGTCGAGGTCATAAAAAAAATTTCAAACCAGTTTTCGACGTTTTTCTCAAACAAAAACCTGTATGTATGCATGCAATGACAAATAAGCACATAAAGCCAAATAAACAATAATAATCCGAAAAGTCATACAAACATACACATAAGTCAAGCAAATACATCCAAATACCCCATACTTGGGACACATTGTCCCAATGGGTCAAATAAAAGTCTAAGAAACAGAATACTCACCAGACCTAGCTGAACTGCATAATAAGTATAAAGAAAGAAAATCCATGCAGCTCTAATCCTCGTCAACTAGCGGTGGTGGTGGATGCGGAATGTAAGGGTGTTGGCTCGGATCAAAGGGATAGCCCATCATCTGCTGGAACTGAATCTCCATCATGCGACGCTGGTAATGCTGGCTCTCCCCTATCTGATACATCCATCCATCGGTGTATCTACGCTTATCATCAAAGTGTTGGGACATGTCTACCGTCATAGACGCATAAGAGTCAATCATTTGCTCAGTCAGCTCATCAATCCGTCGGTGAGCCTCGGGATCTCTACGTCTGCGGGATCTGCGCTAAGGTGGGGGTGGTGTTGCTGCTCTCTCCTCCTCTGTCGCCTCATCATCAAGGTCGACAACTGGAACACTAGGGCCGCCGGTATCAATACCGGTCGCCATAGAAGCTCCTCCATCATAACCCTCATCATCATCAGCAATGTCTCTAGCATCCCGCATGTAGGCAAACCAGGCAGCAGACCAATATTGTCGGTCAAAGATAGAGAACTGCGATGACCACAAAATGCCGTGCGGAGATGTGGTCTCCCATGGCATGGCGACTTAAGACGTGCTAAGACCATGAGGGCCGAGAATACGTCTCGTGATCATTTCCTACAATCCCAGCGGCTTCGCAGCTGCTACAAATGAGCACGCAGACAGATCCAAACCCATAGCAGTACCAATGTGGGTCACCAACCCTCCACAACAGATGTCGCCCTTCGACTTGCCCTTGATCCTATGCAAATCCTCAGCTAACATAACAACAAAATCAAGAACTCCCCCTGTGACCATACAGAATAAACTCAAAAGCTCCCCCTGACGGACCTTCTAGGACGTCTCAGTACGCGCCAAAAGTGTCTCACTGAATAACCTATGAGCTAGACGGAAGGCGAGGTGGAAAATGATGCACTTCGTGGAATCTCCAGGTCTCCACCTATCATATGCTCAACCACATGGGTTGTCTCGTCCTAGAAATTTCAAGTTATGGCTCGGGAGGGAAAGTCAGAAACTGTGGGGGTAGGGAAGCCGAAAATCTCCCTAAACTGATCCATATCCACGATATAGTTCCGGTTCAGCAACCAGTACTTGATACTGCTGCGCTTTGGCACGTAAGTGATGGAACTCACAAACTCCATACTCAGCTCTAAGTAAGCCGGTGGTCTAACCTCCATGAACACCTCCAGTTCTACCATGGAGATCATCTTTCTCAAGTCCTCCGCAACATGGATGCACTCGAAGGCAGCAACGTCAAGAAAATGTGGGGCAACGATTGGACGCCCGCAAATACGGTCATAATCAGCCTCGTGTCGCTCGTGGATCACCAGGATCGAAAATTGTGAAGGAGAAGAAGGAGAGGACTAGTGGGAACTACTAGGTTTGTCTCTCAAGACCAGCTGGCGAACAGATCTGCTACTCATAATTTCTTACAGGTCACCTCGGTTGCCTGAAGAACACCTCGGCCGAGACACAGCTGACCGGACCGAGGCGAAGGGCTGTTCGTTTGCAAATCTCGAATTTGTAAGTTATTTTCCCCTAAATTACTACCAAAGTCTTCCTAAGAGGTACTTATATCCTTCTCAACAACAAACAGTGGCAACCAAAGCCAAATCTATGCTAAATCAGTAAAAGAAGAAGAGGTTAGGGTTTTGGAACAAAATACCCAGATTCTGCAGATTTGGAGCGTTTTTCTTGATGTTTGATGCTTGAAAACCGATCCTTTTGCTTCCTCTGGCGTAATCGAGCCAAAAATCATGGAAAACAAGCACGATTCCAAGATTTGAGGCTAGGGCACCGCCGCGGTCGAGGTTTGCACTTGGGAGGGAAAGTGAAGAGAGAAAAAACCATCTCGCCTTTTATACCCCTCGTTGAATTTGATTTAACCTCGGTCGTGGTAATCCTAACCGGACCGAGGTGTCTGACTGGATGTCAGACCTAGTCGGCTCGGTTTCCTCAAGAACATCTCGGTCTGGGTATTGTGACAGCAACCAAGATGTGTCTCAGTCAAGCTTCGTCTTCTCAATTTCTCGAACTTTTGTCTTTCCAGTGTAGCTCCTGAGCTGTAATCCTTCCTTAGAAAGTACCTTGTTTCTGTCTAGAGGATGCAAAAACAAAGTGAAGCAAAATATCTAAAACTAAGCTAGAAAAAGGGAAAGGAAAGTGATATGTTGGGTTGCCTCCCAAGAAGCCCTTGATTTAAGGTCGCTAGTTGCACCGTACATCATCTTTAAACAAGGTATAGCGGTGCAATCTCCTCAGCCGGGACTTCCGGTCGTTACTTCTTTAGCCTATGACCGTTGACCTTAAAGCTTCCGCTTGTTTCACCCCAAATCTACACTGCACCATAGGGAAAAACAGTTTTCACAATGTAAGGTCCTGTCCATCTAGACTTCAACTTACCTAGAAAGAGGCGGAGGCGGGAGTTGAAGAGTAGAACTAGATCTCCTTCTTTGAACTCCTTTGGAATGATATGCTTGTCATGCCATCTCTTTGATCTTTCCTTGTAGATCTTGGCATTCTCATAAGCGTTTAAGCGCAACTCCTCCAGCTCATTGATGTCCAATAGTCTTTTCTAACCGGCTTACTTGATGTCGAAATTCAACCACTTGATTGCCCAATATGCCTTGTGCTTCAGCTCAACGGGTAGATGACAAGACTTCTCATATACCAAATTATAGGGGGCGGTACCAATGGGAGTCTTGAATGCGGTCCTGTAAGCCCAAAGAGCATCGTCCAACTTCATGGACCAATCCTTCCTTGTCCTACAGACGGTCTTTTCCAGAATTGCCTTGATTTCCCTATTCGAGATCTCGACCTGCCCAATAGTTTGAGGGTGATAAGGGGTTGCTACCTTGTGGGTTACCTTATACTTCGATAGAAGTGCTTTGAACTTCCGGTTGAAGAAATGTGTCCCTCCATCGCTGATGATGATACGTGGTGTCCAAAACGTGGAAAGATAGTCTGATTGAAGAACTTCACAACCACCATGGCGTCATTAGTGAGGGAGGCGATAGTTTCCATCCATCTAGAGACGTAGTCAACAGCTAGGAGAATGTAGAGGTTCCCTGCGGATCGGATGATGGGAAAGGTCCCATGAAATCAACCCCCATACATAAAAAATCTCAACCTCCTAAATATTATTGAGTGGCATCTCGTTCCTTCTTGACAAATTCCCTATTCTTTGGCATGCATCACAAGAAACAACAAACGTTTGTACATCCTTAAATAATGTAGGCCAAAAGAAACCAAAATGTAATACCTTAGCGCACGTTTTGTGAGCGCTATCATGTCCTCCACAAGGAAGCGAGTGGCAATGTCGTATGACACTAGCAACTTCATCCTCCGGAATGCATCGTCGAAGCATACCATCCAAACCTCTCTTGAACAGTAGAGGTTCATTCTAGTAGTAAGGGCGTACATCCTTGAAGAATTTCTTCCTTTGAGCGTACGTCAATCCGGGTGGTATTTCTTGACAAACAAGGTAATTGGCAATATCAGCATACCAAGGCTCTTTACCATCAGAAACTTGGCGGAGCCAGTGCTCCACCAACTGTAAGTGACTCTCAGAAAATGAGTCAGAAAGTTTGTGGTCCTCAGTTGACAACATCTTGCTTGCTGTCTCGGTCAGTATCCGAGGTGAGTGACTGAATTTTTCTTCAGATAAGAACACCTCGCTTGGTTCAGAAAGTGCCACGGTCGAGGTACTGGAACTGGGACCGAAACCTAAATTGCTTTTCTTCTCCTGGATTAGTTTCTCAATGTTAGCTCCTGGATTTTCTTCCAATGCTTTAAAGCTCCGTATATCTACATCACAAGAGACATCTATACCTTTCTCTATTAAACTAAAACTAAGAACTTTTTCAAGAGGATCGTTCATAAGGATAGAGCTCACCAATTCTCTTGATTCTTCTTCATCATAGATGTTGAAGATATCATCCTCCAGCGGCTCTCCCTTCATTGCAGCAAGCAACACAAACTCCACATGATCACCGCCAATGTTGAATTTCAACTTGGTGTTCTTACAATCCACATTGCAACCCGAAGTTGCTAGAAATGGTCTCCCGAGAATGATAGGAACGGGATAATCTGTGGGTATGTCAAGTACAACAAAATCTATAGGTAAGTAGAAATTACCTAACTTGACGGGAACGTCTTCCAAAATGCCCACGAGACGGGTAATGAATCTATCCGTCATGTATAGTTTCATCTTCACCGGCTTGGGATTTCCATGTCCGACTCTCTCACATAGCTCCAACGGGATGATACTCACGCTGACTCCTAGATCACACAATGCATCATAAGTTACATCCCCAACTTGAATGAGAATGTAAAATGAACCGGGATCTCTTAATTTGGGTTGCATCTTCTCCTTTATGATTTGAATGATCTCCGAAGACTTAGATGTCATTCTCACTTCCCCAAATTCTTCCAGCTTGCTCTTCCTTGATAGAATCTCTTTCAAAAATTCCCATAGGCGGGCATCCCTAGAATGGCATCAAAGAAAGGGATGTTAATGTGTAATTTATTCATAAGGTCTAGAAACTTACCAAAATGCTTGTCTAGATTTGCCCTCGCCCTTGACTGAGGGAATAGAAGTGGTGGTTTATAAGCAGGAGGTGGAACATAAACTTTAGATTTGTCTTTCGCTTTCTGGGGCTCCACCTCGGTTGGCACCTCGACCGAAGTGTTCGTCTGGTCGTGGCTCGACCGAGGTACTAGATCTGCAATTTTCAATCCACTTCGTGTTGTAATTGCCATAATTTGTCCCTTAGGTTTGCTCTTTGTCCTTGTTGGAAGCTTCCCTGGATCTCTTGGTGCTCTATTTGCCTTATTGAAGAATTGTTGCTCTAAGGCTTTTGGTGCCTTTGAAAATGAATTCATTGATGTGTCCATAGCGTTGAGCTTGATCAAAATTGCCTCCAGCACATCATCCTTCTTTTCTGGCTGAGACGAACTCGATCCAGGCTCCTGACTTCTCAATGGAGTAGAATAAGAAGAGGGGGCTTGATAGTTGTTTCTTAGTTTCATCTTCACCGGTGTTCTATTGCCTCCAAATTGACATTGTCGAATCATGGTTAGAACTTGCGGTCGAAGTTCATAATCATGCTTAGATGGATCACCTCAGTTGACTCCTAGACACCTGACTTGCTGATTGGGGTCCATCCTCTGTCCTAGGGTTTGTGGAACTCCAGCAAAAAGAACATCTCGGATTGGCATCCGAGGTGGTAAGTGTACCTCGGCCGGGGCAACATGAACTGGATCTTGTAGGTCCTTTCTGGTTTGGGATCGTAGGGAACGATTTCCTTTCCAGCACGAGTTCTTCGCATAAACCTAAGGAAATATCTTGTGATAAAACTCAAGTAAAGTAGTCAAAAGCAACAAGGGCAATAGCCCCGAAAGACTACCGAAATCGGCTTGGTCTAGACCAAGTCCTTGACAACGGCGCCAAAAACATGTTCGCTCCAAAAGGTGTGTGCAAGCTTTAAAATTTATAACCCAAGAAGTATGCTTGAAAAATATGCGAACCCGCAGTGTACGGATCCATTGTAATAAAAGCAAGAATTCCAGGGGTCGAACACAGGGACTATGGTGAAACAAACCACAGAATCAGGTTATCAAATAACTAATGACTACGAATTAAAGCAATCAAAGATGATATAAAGTCAGATAAAGGGAATGCGGATTCTAGGAATTAAAGCATCTAGTTGTGGTTCCGACTCAAGATCTCAAAGGATAACATGGACAAAGCTGAGGTTTGCAAAGGGAAGGTGTTTCTAAGGTGGGAATAGAACACCGGGTATGTCTCACTACTCACTATCCCAAACCAAAGTTCCTATTACCGGATAAGTCTCAGGGTACTAAGGAAAGGAACTATAATCTCAAACCAACACACCACCCAAGGGAATAGAATCAACCTTTACCGGGTAAGTCTCATGCTAACTCACAAAGATGGGATGAAGGAACGATCAAACCCCAATAAAGGATAAACCTTTATTACCTACACTCATGATCTTAGGTAAACAAACAAAGGAATCACCGGGTAAGTCTCATCCTAGGCTTGTGTTGAACCAGGAAAGGTATAATAAGGATAGGATTTGACAAACATAAACTCTTAACTCAGATAAGGTTCAGGAAAGGTTCTCCTCGTTCAGTTATATTCCATCCCGACCGAGAGTTCAATGACTGACCGAGGTGTTCTACGGTCAAGGTAAAGACTTGAGCTTTCAGGGTCTTGCTGGGATTAAGATCATTCTATCATAGTCTTTCCCACAACTTTCAGCCAATCACCCTAGAATTGCATAAGAAACTTAGCCAACAATCATCATGATAAAAATAATCAAATTAATAGGAAAGGAATCAATATTCAAACAAGAAAACCTTAAGACAAAGGTCTCAATAACTGAATGAATCAAACAACAAATCAGCGTTCCTCAAGTCACAAAACATAAAAGACAACAGACCAAAAGCAATCTAAGAAGATCTTACAAACTCCTTCAAAAGCCAACTCCAACCATTATTCCTTCCTTCCTTTAACCTTCAAACTTCCTTCAACTCTTTCTTCAACTCTTCAGAAAATACTCCAGAAATTCCTTGATTCGAAGATAATGGGTGATCCGTAGATAGCTGAATTGTAGAAAATCCAACCCTTTATATAGGAGAATTATCTTCCAAAGATAAAATATCTTAAAAAGATAATTTCCTAAAAATATATACATATCTTCCAAAATAAATCAGCTAAATATAATATCTTCCTTCCAGAAATCCAGCCTAAAATATAAGATATCCTTCTTCCAAAAATAGAAGATCTCAGCCAAAAATAAAGATCTCTCCGGCAATAGGGTGTTCGCCTCGGTCGGGACGCTCCTCAAGATCACCTCGGTCGATGTGGCATTGTAGCTGACCGAGGTCAATCTCAACTGAATGTAAATCATCCCGAATCTGGTCCAAAATTAATCCTCTATATCATTTTCATGCTTCCTGAGATCTTCTCAAAGCTCCAGAATGTTGCTCCAATGACACCTTATCTTCCTTAGCTCCATTTCGATGCAAAACATGTTATTTTCCCTACAATTACAACGAAACTAGGTGTAGACCTCGATTACCACAAAGGTGGACAAAACAACAATATGATCGCAGAATATACATCCATATATGCAAATTTATGAAGATAAAACGTCTAAACAAATCCAAAAATATATACTATAATACATGCTATCACTTACTTACTCGTATTCTTCGTATTAGTTTCGATACGTGTTTGGTGGTGTATGTTTATTGTTTATGTTATAATAACTAAACCGGAAATAGGATTACCCACCTTATATTATTTGACCCAAGTGTATGATAACGGGCGGTGCCAACTTGTTTAGCTTATCCGTAGAGCTAGGAGGTTCTTGGCGACAAGCCCGTTCAGTTACGGTCGGATGCATCAGTAGCATTCCTTGCCATTAAGTGGGCACCGAGACGAGTTTCGGGATATTCTCGTGTCACAAAAGAAATTGAAATAGAACGGGATATGACTTAATAATAAAAAGATAATAAACCGGATTTGTGTGCTTTGGAGTATGTTGTGTGTTTATGATGACTTACATGTGTTTGTGCCTTTCACCTTGATTCTAATACCTCAAATAATAGCTAACGGTGTTATAACGATGTTGTAGATTGCCTTGCAGGTTAGAAATGTGGCCGAGAGATCCGGAAGAGTGGGCAGTCGGGGTTCCGTACATTCTACGAGTGGTTCTTGGTTGGAGTTGGGTTGTGTACTGTTCTTCGGTTATTGTGTTTTGTACACCGCGTGTATGGCGTTTGGTCTTTAGAGTTGTATCTCGGTTGAAGTCTTTGTTTGTATGCATTTGGGTTTTCATTTCATTGCATAAAAATGTATTTCGGTGTTCGCCTTTATTTGTGTCTTGTTGCTAGATCCGGTGAAATTGTTGTCAGGCTAAGGATCGGGACCCATTGTGAGGTTTCCACCCGTGGCGCCCCGAGTCCCGCGGATTTGAGGTGTTACATAACTTCAATAAGGGAATGCCCAATCTAGTAGCTTCTCCATCTCCATCTAGGGTTTTACAAGCCTTGGGCTTTAAAGATAGACCGCAACTTAAAGATAAACACTAGCTTAAAGATAGACTGCAACTTAAAGATAAACCCTTAAACTTTGGGCCGAAAAAGAATGTTGAGCCTGTTGGCATCAAAGACCACTCTGGCGGTATCAGAGCCCAACGCAAACATCTCGGTCGAGATGTGGGTCGAGGTGACTCCTTGTTATGTTCATCTCGGTTGACCTTGGAGCATCTTGGTCGAGATGTGGTATCAGAGCCCGCTTCAAGGTATCAGAGTTCACTTTGGGGTATAAGAGTTCTCTTTGGGTGCGTGTTATTGACTTTCTTTGCTCTTTTTTATGCTCCAATGTAGTCCAATTGCTAGCTTTTCGACTCCTTGCACTTTCATGCTCCTTTTTTATCCAAAATGTGTCATATTCCCTACAATTGCAACAAAACTATATGTAGACCTATATTCTCGCAAAGTAGGTGTATAACAACATAATTGATATTAATTTATGTCTTATGCATGCCTATTTATAGGTCATAATTCATGTCAGCAATAATCTTAAAGATAAACCCTAGCTTAAAGATAAATTCCGGCTTAAAGATAAACTGCTACTATGGGATAGATCACTGTTAAGTCTCACTACCAACTTTCTCAAATCAAAGCTCCTATCACCGGATAAGTCTCAAGGAACTAAGGAAAGGTAAGAGTACTCAAACCAACAAAACTCACCTAAGGGTACAGAACTAACCATCACCGGGTAAGTCTCAAGTTAACTCTCAGAGGTAGGATGAAGGCACACTCAAACCCTAATAAAGGATAAACCTTTATTACCTAACACTCATCATCATTGGTATACAAGCAAAGGAATCACCGGGTAAGTCTCATCCTAGGCTTGCGTATAAACCAGGAAAGGTGCAACAAGGATAGGATTTGACAAACTATAACCTAAACTCAAGATAGGTACAATAGTGGGCGATCTTGTTCTATTCTATATCGATCTCGGTCGAGATGCTCAACGAACAGCCCGAGACGGGTTTCGGATTTGGGTTTACTCAAGCTTTAAGGGTCCACTTAGATAAAGGTCTATTCTTTCATCGTCTATACCAGAACCTTCAACTAATCACCCTAGAATCGCAGAGGTGTTTAGCCAACAATCATCATAATCAATGCAATATTATTTATATAAGGAATATCAAGAATATCAAGAAAAGGAAATAAAGCAAGCAGCAAAGATGTCTTAATTATCAAACAAACAAACCAACAATTGTCTCAATAATGTGTTCCGAAAAGGGATGATAAAAACTCACTAGCACTCCCCAAAGAAATTCTTACAATCTAGGGTTTCTCAAATCCTAAGCGATTCCTTCCTTCAAATCTCCTTTCCTTCAATCGTCCCAAGTAGCCGTCCAAGAAAGCCTTTGACTTCTCCGCGTCCGAGAGTATCTAACTCAATGTTCACCTTCCATTCTTATAGAAGAATTTTAGGTTAAAAATATATTTTATCTCCTTGGGCTGTTGGACGTCGACCTCGATTCAGGCCCAGTGGGTCATTTCGGTCGAGATGCATCACTGTGTCCGTCCGAGATCAGCAGTGATCTACGAGCATGAAATCTTATCTTCATCTGGATCTTTCTTCCTTTGTTCAAACATGGCTCTTGTCCTTCCTAGTGCTCCTAAATGTAGCTTCATAGTTTCCTTAACTCTTTATGCTCCATTTCCACCCAAAACGTGTCATATTCCCTACAATTACAACAAAATATGGTGTAGAGCTCGATTCTTGCAAGGTAACCGAATAATGACATAAACACTATAAATACATATACATGCATGTAGAATTATGATGAGAAAACAACAAAAGCATGTCCGAAATATAGAAAATAATTCATGCTACCAAAATACCCCATACTTGCCTTTTGCTTGTCCCCAAGCAAGGTTCAAATATTAGATACAAGATAGAATGAATTATAATCAGCTAAAACCTAATGAAAAACTTTCAAAACTTTTGGTTGTGCGCTTCTTCCCATAGATCACCCTTAGAGAATGCATCATAGCTAATAAGAATAATATATGATCAAAACAAATCATAAAGATATATAAAAGCTAATCATACGTCACTTGAGATCGTAGAATGCATAGCAAATCATACTCATCAAAATTAGTCATGAATAATCCAGGTTCAACTGCTAAGTCAAACAACATGCTCATGGTCTCAAGGATTTTCAATCGAAGGTCAAGAAACGAGTTAGTGATGGAGTGTATAGAGGATATTGTAGTGCTAGATCCGGGAAAAGGATAAGAACTTCACAACTTTCAACTTCGCTTCACTTCATCAACAAGATTTTCTTGTTTTTCTTCAACATTTTTGCTTACTTTTCACTTTTTGAGAATATGGACAAAAGTGCACAATAACCGAAACCTTGGAGATCAGCAAATCTCAATTTCTCGAGATGCCTCAAACCCTTGATGCACAATACCATGACTCGTTAGGACTATCGATCAATCAGACTTTGCCAAGACACAAACACCCAGCTATGTGAATGGTGCCGAGTTACTCATCGTCAAGATCAACATCCCGAAACCTATTTTTCTATAACTTCTCCTTTCAATGTCGTCCTTCACCTGCTTTTCACTTTCTCTTGCTTCCAAATTCCCGGATAGGTAAAGGGACACAAATGTATTTCAATGAGGGGCTAAAAGCATGATCACGAAGAGGAAGAAAGATTAATGAATTACCTTAATCAGTCCAATAAGGATGTGAAAGAACTCATAATGCAATGTCAACTTTAAAATTCAGCATGATTTGGACAAAAACAACTTACTAAACATGCTTCCAATTTCAAACAAAGCAATCATACCTTAGATGTATCATAAATCATTTCAAGCACATAAAGATCATACAAACTAATCACCAAACAATATTCATCATTTGGGTCATATCAAGATCATAAACACAAAATGTTTCAGGAATTCAAGTTTTCGAAACCCATTTCGGTCGAGATGACTTCCAGGCGAACGAGGTGCTGGACCGAGGTAAGCCCATGTCATGGTCACCTCGTTTTGCCAGAGGTCATTTCGGTCGAGACAAAAAAAATTTCAAACCAGTTTTTTTCGATCAAAAACTCCTGTTGCGATGCATGTAAAGTACAAAATAGTTTCTAAACACATAATGGAAGTAGTGGAAATGGTCATAAGATTATAAGTCGGTTATTACAGGCCATGGTATCTCAAAGCACCCCATACTTAGGACACATCGTCCTGATAGGTAAAACGAAGTCTACAAAAACATACAAGTTTTAGTGTAGAACCGCAAAATAAGAAAAGAAAATAAAGTAGCAACAGCAGCTCCGGAGGAGGTCTGATTAAGCATCTAGAGGAGGAGGTGGCTGAAACGGTACAAGGATGGATCGAAAGGATGACCCAGGAGGTGCTAGAACTGTAGCTCCATCATCCAGCGTTGGTAGTGGTGGCTCTCCTTAGTCGAGCGTCTCATAGCGTTGATCTCTCTACTCTGAGCCATGAGGTGGCGGTCCAAATCAGCCTGCATCTCAATGAAAGACTCCTTCATCTAACGGGTGAGAGTGTCGATCCTCCGATGGGAATCGGGGTCACGATGACGGCGGCGGTGGCGTGCTCCTGACTTTAGTGGTATCTGGTATGGCAGATCATCAACAGTCTCCGCATCATCTACTAGCTCAATCACCGGGTAACCCAAACGATTAGTGTCCGTTCCGGTGTCCATAGGCACGCATCTCCCATCATCCTCATTAGTTGTCCCAATATCAACATGTATGGCCGCCTCCTTGACAAGCGGATCCCAAATAATACTCCAGTTACGCTGGTCTAAAACTGTAAACTGGGACGTCCACATGATGCCCTTAGGAGCTTTGGTTTCCCAAGGCATGACCATGTATGGTGGACCACTCCCTCGAGGAACCAAGATACGGCAAGTGATAAACTCCTGTAAACCCAATGGTTTGGCCTTAGTGGCCAAAGTGCATGTGAAAAGATCGAGGCCAATGAGGATTTCAATGTGTGTGACCAATCCTCCTACGCAAATATCCCCCTTCTTCTTGCTCCTTATCTTCGGTACATCTTCGGCCAACATGATAGTGAAATCTGGAACATGATCTGCGGTCATACACCAAAGTGTGAATAGCTCACTATGCCGGATTTTTTGTGGCATCTTGGTGCGGGCTAATAGCATCTCACTAAAAATCCGATGAGCAATCTTAAAAGCTATATGAATAATGCAATTCTCTTTTGAATCTCCGGGTTGCCAACTTTCAGCACTAGTAGGGATATGAGCAATACAAGCCCAAAATTCCCTAGCATGGTTAAGGGAGGGTAAGTCAATGGTTGTGGCATCAAAGATACCAAAGATAGCTCCAAATGTATGCATTGAATACTTGTCAGTTTTATTTATCAAACGAAACTTCACATAATCCTTCTCCGACGCATAGATGATGGAACTTAAGAACTCATATGTTGGCTGTACATAAGCCGGTGTCCGTAGTGATACAATAGTCTCAAGTCCTACATCTGCGACCATCTTCCTCAAATCATCAACAAGGTGTAAGCAGGCAAAATCGTCGATGTATATATAACGGGGTGCAATGGCCAGGCAGGAGCATATTCGGTCATATTTCTCTTTGAGGTTTGGCACGATGATTGGGATTTGTGGTGGTGGATGAGGTGGTGAGGAAGGTTCCCTAGCCCCAACACGGTCACAAAGAACAATTTTCTGACTGGAACGACGTAAACAGTCCATATCAGCAATATATCTCGGGCAGTTCAAAAGGGGATTTCGTCCGATATGACTAGGTTCAACCGAGGCGAACAGTGCTTCAAACAAGCTCACAATTCTGTAACTTTTTGCCCCCAAAATCACTACCAATTGCTTCCTAGCGGGTTCTCCAATTATTCTCAACACAACAAGCAGTAGAAATCTCCAAAAATTCAACAAACTCAACCGAAATCAAGAAAAAGGGTGTTTCGAATGAGATTACCCGATTTTCTTCGGATTGTGGTTGTTTGAAGTTTTGATTGGTGTTGAGGAAGTCTCTATCGTGCTTTCCTTGTCGAGTTTGAGTCGAAAACCGTTGAAAACGAGCAAGAAACGGGGATTTGAGAGTTTTTGGGCTCGTTTCGGTCGAGACTGCGTCAGGAGAGAAGGATGGAGAGGAGAGAGAAATTTGATCCCCTTTTATACCCTTTATCTTAACTGCATCTCGGTCGAGATGGGTGTCAATGACCGAGGTGATCAACCGAGGTGACTCCCTGTTGCCCTCATCTCGGTTGCTCGAAAAGTCATTTCGGTCGAGATAACTTCCGAAATAATCTCCCGTTTCCGTTTTCCTTTCAATTTCTTGAATTGCAAAGCTGCTCATTTGGTTCCTTGGTTTATTTTCCTTGGATTGTACCTAGTTCCTGTTATCACGGACACAAAAACGCAAACTACACTAATCTAAACTAGAAAGCAAGAAAGATAGCAATACCTTGGGCTGCCTCCCAAGAAGTGCTTGTTTTAAGGTCGCTAGCTGGACCGTGTCATTCCTTGATTTATATGAGACGCATCGGCGCAATCTCCTCAGCCGGAACTTCCGGTATATACTTCTTCAGACGGTGACCGTTCACCTTAAAACTTCCACTACGTTCACCCCATACTTCAACTGCACCATGCGGGAAAACATGTTTCATAGTAAAAAGTCCAGTCCATCTAGATTTCAGCTTACCGGGAAAGAGGCAGAGTCGGGAATTGAAGAGGAAGACGAGATCTCCTTCTTTGAATTCTTTTGGGATGATGTGCTTGTCATGCCATTTCTTTGTTCTCCCTTTGTAGATCTTAGCATTCTCGTACACATTTAAGCGCAATTCTTCCAACTCGTTAATGTCTAAGAGCCTTTTCTCCCCAACTTCCTTTATATCAAAGTTGAGCCATTTGATCGCCCAATATGCCTTATGTTCTAGCTCCACCGGAAGGTGACAAGACTTCTCACAAACCAAGTTGTAGGGTGTGGTTCCAATGATAGTCTTGAAAGCTGTCCTATATGCCCATAGAGCGTCGTCCAGTTTCATGGATCAATCCTTCTTCATCCTAGAGACGGTCTTCTCCAGTATTCCCTTAATTTCTCTATTTGAAATTTCAACATGTCCACTAGTTTGAGGATGATAGGGAGTTGCTACCTTGTGGGTTATCCCATACTTTGATAGAAGTGCTTCAGACTTCCGGTTGTGAAGTGTGTTCCTCCATTACTTATGATTATTCGAGGAGTCCCAAAGCACGGGAATATCGTCCGGTTGAAGAACTTCATGACCATGGTGGTGTCATTGGTAGGGAAGCGATGGCTTTTACCCATCTAGACACGTAGTCGACCGCCAACAGAATGTATATATTCCCTCCTGAAGATGGGAATGGTCCCATAAAGTCCACTCCCCTAACATTGAAGATTTCGACTTCCTGAATGTTGTTGAGTGGCATTTCGTTCCGTCGAGACAAGTTACCTATTCTTTGACACGCATCACAAGAAGTAACATACGTTTGCACATCCTTGAATAATGTAGGTCAAAAGAAACCAGAATGTAATACCTTAGCGCACGTTTTGTGAGCGCTAGCATGTCCTCCACATGGTAATGAATGAAAATGCCTCGTGACACTCTCCGTCTCATCTTCCGGAATGCATCTCCGCAGCATCCCATCTAGACCTCTCTTGAAGAGTAGAGGTTCATTCCAAAAGTAATGATGCACATATTTAAAGAATTTCTTCCTTTGTGCGTATGACAGGCCGGGAAGTATTTCCTGACAAACAAGATAATTGACAATATCAACATACCAAGGTTTGTTACCTTCCGAAATTTGGTGAAGACAATGCTCCATCAATTGAAGTTGCTCATCGGGAAACGAGTCATCAATGGGCATGTCATTTCCCTCTAAAGCAATGGGAGGTAGCCGGCTGAGGTGATCCGCTACAGAATTTTCGGATCCTTTCTTATCGTGGGTTTCCAATTCAAATTCTTGAAGTAGGAAAATCCAGCAAATGAGGCGCGGCTTTGCGTCCTTCTTGGTGAGCAGGTACTGAATGGTGGCGTGGTCGGTGTAGACAATGACTTTCGCACCTACAAGATAAGAAAGAAATTCTTCAAAAGCGTAAACTACCGCCAAGAGCTCTTTTTCGGTTGTGGCGTAATTCAGTTGAGCCTCATTTAGCGTCTTGCTAGCGTAGTAGATGGTGTAGGTTCGCCCATCTTTTTTCTGTACAAGAACTGCTCCTACTGCCACATCGCTTGCGTCACACATAACTTCAAAGGGCAAGTCCCAATCAGGAGGTTGAATAATGGGAGCTGATATCAATGCTTCCTTTAGCTTGTGAAAAGAATCTAGACATTCCTGCGAAAACTCAAAAACTGCATCTTTGTTCAACAAATTGGTTAGTGGTTTACAGATCTTAGAAAATTCTTTGATGAACCTCGTGTTAAAGCTTGCATGTCCTACAAAACTCCGCGTACCTTTAACTGAACAAAGTGGCGGGAGTTTCTCTATAGTCTCGATCTTGGCTCGATCAACCTCTATACCTCGGTTTGAAATGAGGTGTCCTAGCACAATTCCCTCACTAACAATGAAGTGACATTTTTAACATTTTAGAACGAGATTAGAATCCTCACAACGTTTTAACACAAGGGAGAGGTTAGCTAAACAAATATCAAAAGAGGAGGCATAAACAGAAAAATCATCCATTAATACCTCAATGATCTCTTCGATATACTCGGAGAAAATAGACATCATACAACGTTGGAAAGTGGTTGGAGCATTACATAATCCAAATGGCATCTTTTGATAGATAAATGTACCCCATGGACATGTGAAGGTGGTTTTCTCTTGATCGTCCGGGTGAATGGAGATCTGAAAGAAACCACTATAACCATCCAAATAACAAAAATGGGAGTGTTGTGCTAACCTTTCAAGCATTTGATCAATGAATGGAAGGGGGAAGTGATCTTTCCTTGTCACCACATTCAGCTTCAGATAATCAATACACATCCTCCAACCAGTCACGGTCCTTGTTGGAATCAACTCATTGTTCTTGTTGGTAACAACGGTCATCCCACCCTTCTTTGGTACAACATGTATTGGGCTCACCCATTTGCTATCTGAGATAGGGAAAATAATTCCTGCATCAATTAACTTAAGAACTTCCTTCTTCACTACCTCTTTCATGATCGGATTCAACCGTCCTTGAGGTTCTCATGAAGGTTTATGATTATCTTCCATCAAGATTTTAGGCATACAAAAGGATGGTTTAATACCAGCCAAATCATCAACGGTATAGCCAATAGCTTTTCTATGTTTTCTCAACATATCCATCAGTTTGGATAACTCAATTTCGATAAGATTAGCACTGACAATGACATAATAGGTTGAATTTGGACCAAGAAATGCATACCTCAAGTATTGTGTAAGAGGTTTGAGCTCCAAGGTGGGGGATTCCTTAGGTGGTGGTTCCATGCCTTTAGTAACATCTTGTGAAGTCTTGGAGGAGTCTAGGCTAGTGTTCGCATCAGTTAGGGCTGAAGTATCAATGATTTCGTTTGCTTCAGATGCACCTTGACCGAGGTCCGGTCTGAGGTGACTCCTTGTTGTGATCTCCTTGGTTGCCCCAGATGTATCTCGACCGAGGTCTGGTTCGAGGTGATTCTCTGTTGCCTTCACCTCGGTCAGCCCAAAAATTGCTTCGATCGAAATGACTTGCTCTCTGTCGAGGCAGTCTGTTGTTTCTTCTTCAAATTTCTCGAACACGGTTGACGGATATTCCTCCAAAGTCTCCAAAATATGCATATCTACATCATATGAAATATCTACACCTTTCTCTATCATACTACTCTTTCAAGAGGATCTTCAATAAGGATAGAGCTAACCAATTCACGAGATTCCTCTTTATCATAGATGTTATAGATGTCTTCTTCCAGTCTTTGTCATTTCATCAAAGTTGACAGTATGAATTCAACTTGTTCTTCTCCAATGTTGAAAGGCAACTTGAGATTCTTGCAATCCACATAGCAATTGGATGTTGCAAGAAATGGTCTCCCAAGGATAATCGGGAGCGAATAATCTGCAGGAATATCCAATACCACAAAGTCTATGGGAATATAGAATTTACCTAAAGTTACAAGAATGTCAAACAACACGCCTACGGGTCGAGTGATCGATCGATCCGCCTTATATAGTGTCATCTTAACTGGTTTAGGTTCCCCTAAGACAGCCTTCTCACACAATGCAAGTGGAATGATGCTCACACTTGCTCCTAAGTCACATAATGCATCATATGTGAAGTTTCCATCTCCAATAGGGATGTGAATGATCTCGGGTCTCTTAGTTTGGATGACATCTTCTGTCTCATAATATTGATGAGTTTCTATGACCTTGAGGACATCTTTACTTCACCAAAGTCTTCCAGCTTCCTCTTGTTAGAGAGGATTTCTGTTAAGAACTTCCCGTAGCGGGCATACCTAGAATAACATCAATGAAAGGTATGTTAATATGGAGTTTACTCATGAGGTCTAGAAATTTACCGAAGTGCTTGTCTAGACGTGCTCTCGCTCTAGACTGCGGAAATGGTAGTGGCGGCTTGTACGCAGGAGGTGGTACGTAAATTTCTTCTTTCTCTTTCGTTTCGGTTGACCCAGAAGCATCTCGGTCGAGGTACTTTCCGAGTTGAATCAATGGTGTGGTCTCCTCGGTTGGCCCAGATTTCCCCTCGGTCGAGGTGTTCTGCTTTACATCTTCATTCGATTGAGGTCGTGGGTCTGCGGTCTTCACGCCACTCCTTGTTCTAATTGACATGATTTGGCCTTTTGGGTTGTTTTCTGTATGTCTTGGAAGTTTCCCTTGATCTCTAGGAACTTATCCGGCCTTGCTAAACACTTGATTTTCCAAGGCATTTTGTGCCTTGGAAATCGAAGTAATGGTGCTCTCTAGTCTACTCATCTTTCCTGCTAGCGCCTCAATCATAGGTTCCAACTTAGAACTCGGTGGTTGGTTCGAGCATGATGATGGTTCCTGCCTCTTCAGTTGAGTAGAAGAAGAAGAAGAAGAAGAAGAAGGTGGTGTTAGAGCATTTTTAGCATGGGAATAAGGATTACCGGCATTGATTTGATTGGATCTCCAATTGTTGTAGTTCTGGTTATTATTGTTGTTGTTGTTGTTGTTGTTCCCTTGGTAGTTTCCTCTTCCAACATACCCAACATCTTGCTCTTTGGTTTGTTGGGTTTTTGCCTTTATGAGCTGCTTTAAAGCCTTCATCTCATTGTTGAGGGCGTTGATTTGTTCGACACTAGAAGAGGTGAGATTCAGCTCACGAGGTCTAGAATTTTGACCTCCCGTCTCCGTACTCCGGTGGGAATGTTTCTCCATAGTGGGAGTCTTCTTCTCAACAAAATCTCACGCTTCATCAACTGGCTTATCCATGAACGTCCCAACTGAGAGCGATTGTAGTTTGAACTGCGCTTCAACATCCAAACCCTTGAAATAGATCACTAGCAAATCAATCTTTGGAATCTCATGATGTGTGCAATCCAACAAAAGGTGAGAAACTTTGCAGTCATCACAAATGTAGTTATTTAGACCTTTCCCATGACTTGAAGAGGCTTTCACCATTCCTCATCACAAATGTAGTTATTTTGGCCCTCAACTCCACCGTCTTTGATGGTGGGAAGAATTTGGTGAGAAACTTTGCAGTCATCTCCTCCCATGTGTTCACACTTCCAGTTGGTAGCGAATGGTACTATGCAAGTGCTTTATCCTTCAAAGAGAAAAAGAAAACACGCAATTTGTAGTCATTACTATCACATCTAGAAGGTCTCAAACTTTCCATCAAAATGGCATAGTTTCCCAAGTTTTGGTTTGGTGATTCTCTCTCCATTCCTTCAAAACAATTTTGCTGAATCACCATGATGACTTGAGGTCTAAAATCATAATCCCTATTGGCTGGATCCCCTAGGTTGATGCCGGGACGGCGTGTTTGCTGAACGGGTTCCATACGTTGACCAAGTGTTTGTGGAATGCCCACAAATGGATCAACTGGCTCCACCCTTGGTGGAGGTGGTGGTTGTGGTACATAAGTGGGTGTTGTCGAAGGTGGGTTAATCACAACCCTATTACCTCTCTCCGCTTCCAAATGCACTAGTTGCATCTGTTCTCTCATTGCGGCCAAGTTGGCTTGGATTTACTCCTATTGAGTAAGTTGGTCAGCTCTTTCTTTCCTTAGAGCTTCTTCTTGTAGCCTTATTTGATCTTGAGCTGCAACTAATTCATCTCTAAGATCCTCCACTTCCTTATCTGTAAGAGCCTAGTTGTTGAGTGCTGAGAGAGGGAGCAGAGGGGCCAGGTTTATGCCTGAGTCGTCCCTGCGTGACCCAGGGGGTGCCCCTGCGCCTAGTCTGGTCCGCCCCTGCGGCTCACAGGGTCTGCCCCTGTGGCTTTGTGTGCTGCAACCGTCTTTTTGACTCCTTTGACCCGTGCTTTACTCTTTCACCTCCTATATATATCTTCTTCTCTTACCCTGATGAGGGTTTACCTTTCTCAGACTCTCTCTCTCTCTCTCCTTACGTACTTTTTCTTCTCCTCTTCTTCTTTGGATCACCTTGGTTAATCTTTTTTGTGTTTTGTGAGCTTTTGGTGATAGATCTTGCTAGCCTTGGTTGGCTTTGATGCTGCTGATAATGTTGTGCCTTATGGAGCCAGCTTGAGGGTGTTGTTGAAACTGTGGATCTCCTGGAGAGCTGGTTGGTAAGCTTCCATGGCTTCTCCTCTTCCTTTCTTCTTTTCTTCATCTTTTCTCTCTTTCCTTAGCTTAGTTTAGTTTTCCTTTGGATTTTATCTTGTCCAGCCATGATTTGGCTTATGTTGATGTATATATATGTATGTCACACATGTATGTTGCTGTTGGAGTGAAGAAGAGTAGAGAATCAAAGGTAGAAGTGAAGAAGGAGCTGAAGTGGTGTCTTCTGCACACCAGCCGCCCCTGCGCCACCCTACAGCCGCCCCTACACCGGCCAGTGCACCGCCCCTGTGCCAGCAGCGAGCCGCCCCTACGCCCACCTGCACTAGCTTGGTGTTTCCTTTGGTTCTGCAGGTGTGTGTTACTTCTAGGTCTTCCTTAGGGTGCCTTTGTTCCCTCCTTTCCTAGTATGAGTGTTTAGGATCATGCTAGATGTGTGAGGTGAGTTTTTTTTATGTTTATGATCGGTTTATGCCTTGTATGGCTTTTGAGGTTCGTTAGGCATTGAGTGAGGTTGAGGTTAATCCTTTGGATCCCTTTGGGTCTAGGCGTGACCCTTGTGTTGTTAGGAGTCTGATATATCTCCTTATGCCTTGTTTATAGGTTGTGTTATCCCTCTAGTGTAGAGGTGATCGTGGTTTAGTTGTGATCGAGGTTGAGGTAAGTCCGTAGGACTTACTTAGCTGCCATCCTTATATTGGGTGTTTGCATGAGTGGTGTGTGCTTTGTATGTTTGCTATGATTGCATGTGATGTCGTATATACCGACCTATGTTTTATTGATTACCCCGTATGCATGGCTGTGATAACCTTTCCCTTTTATCCCGTCGTGGAGTCTGGGAGGTTCTCTAGGGTCAGGTCAGACCGGTTTACAAGAAGGGCACAATCCACTCCCACTGGGTACACGGATTGTGTGACCGATACTAGTACCGCTGGCTTGCAGGCTCAGAGGCGAGGATGTATCATTTCTCATGTCACATAGTTTCTTATATATTATATCTATATGATTTGAGTGAATGACCATTATATTGAAATGATTAAATGGGTAAATGAGTGGAAGCATGTTGATGTGTTTATCTTCCCTTACTTGTGTTTGAGCTTATGCATTACTCTATATATGTGTATGGATAGCTAATGGTTTACTACCATGTTGTAGATGCCCCACAGGATAGGCATGTTGTTGGGTGATCTAGCAGAGTAGCAGGCCGAGGACGTCTCGTACATAGGTTTTGTGAGTTTTTGGGTTTGTTATCTTTCCCTCCTGCGTGAGGATGGTCTTTTGTTACCTCCTGTGTGAGGGTGTTATGTTTCATACTCAGCTATGTTGTCTTACCTTTTGGGTTGTACAGTTTTATACAGTTTTATGTATTTGTTTTCATATATGTCAGTGTCATGTTGTAAGGTCCAGTGAACTTGTTGTCAGGCTAGGGTCAGGATCCATTGTGAGATCCTAGCCCAATGTGGCACCCCGAGTCCCGCGGATTCGGGGTGTTACAGAGTTGGTATCAAAGCCTAGGTTGACTACAATGGCACTTGCTACCTGCAATGAGGTCTGATAGGTAAAATAAACATAACCCACATGGGATCTGACGTTTTAAAGGTTTTGGTTTTAAATGTGGTTTTGGGTTAGATGTACGAAAAGTCGCCACTCCTATTATGGATCTCTGCAGTATAGATATGATATGTATATATGTATGATGGATTATGTATGTGCTTGTGTTGAGTATATATATATATATATATACTTATGGCCTATATAGAGCCTTATAAGTTAGGTGTGTATACCCCGCAGATGGCTCGGACTAGAGCTACTGCCGCTGTAGGCAGAGGTAGAGGTAGACCACCCCGTCCTCCGGGTATGGTAGGTGTGGGATCAGTTCCCGCTGCTGATCAACCAGTGGTGGAGGAGATACTTGAGAAGGTTGTAGAGAGCGTCGTCCCGGAGACGAGGAGCAATGGATTTGTGAGACATCATTCACATCGACCTCAGTCTAATGACGCTAATCGTGTTTCCATGGGAGGACCGGAGTTCAGAGAGTACCTCCGACGTTTTGAGGAGGATATTAGGGCTGGCAGGCGAGCCCCAGATTTACCAGTACCTGAGGGATCTTCTGAGAGATCTTAGGGAGCGACACGGGTTCTAGTTGCACCTGCACGTGTTACTGATCCAGTTCGAGTTCCAGTGGAGACTAGAGGGCCTCAACAAGATGCCTGGTTGAAGGCTATTCACCAGAAGGGAGTGCCCCACTTTTCAGGAGAGATTGGTTTAGAGACTGAGGTGTCGATTGGACATGTAGACTTAGCTTTGGAGTCTATCAGATGTCCTAAGGACAGGCGGATAGAGCTAGTCCAGTCTCCATTTTGTGACCTTGCACACTAGTGGTGGAGGACTGTCCGGACTAGAGCTACCAGTTATGACCACATGAGGCGCATGATTAGAGAGCAGTTCTGCCCTGCCTCATTGAGGACGGAGAAGCTACAGGATTTTGTGGAGGTTGGCTTTGAGGATGTGCCTATTACTGATGCCATCCGCCGTTTCCAAGTTAGCTTTGCTGGGTCCAGCTGCACCATCTGAGGACCAGCATGTATATATGTTCTCTCGTCGTCTGAGGGAGATCATTCGTTCATATATGGTGGGATTCCATTGTGAGTCCCTAGTTGATTACCAAGACCGGGCTTTTGCTTTTGAGAGAGCAAGCCAGTAAGAGGAGAGCTTCTCAAACGAGACGGTGTAAGAAGAGACAGTGCACTGGGCAGACCAGTGGAGTTGGAGGAGCATCTGGGCCTAGACGAGACCAGACTCGTCACAGTTACCCCTCATCTGCACAGACTGTAGATAAGGGACGTCAGCGTTATAACTGTGGTGACCCTGGTCATGTGAGGCCAGCTTGTCTGACACCAGTTGTGACTTGTTTTACCTGTGGCCGACAGGGACATCGAGATGCCTTCTGTAGGCAGGGTGGAGTAGCATCTCAGCAGGGTTCTTCCCCTGCCAATGTAGCAGGAGGTGGTCAGAGGACACCTCAGCAGCAGACACAAGAACAACAGAGGGTCCTAGAGCAACCACCTACTCAGGGTTCTGCTCCAGGACCGAGTAGAGGTATAGGTAGAGATATTGGCACCAGTGATGCCAAAGGATCCCGAGGGCGAGCTTTTGAGTTGAGGAGTGCAGAGGATCCACCTGCACCGGCTGCTACAAGTACCATTCTACTTCATGGTTTACTTGTTAGAGTTTTGTTTGATACTGGTGCTACGCATTCATTTATTTCTGATACTTGTGTTGATCGTCTAAGTTTAGCTACCACAGAGGGGATACCCTTTCATGTAGGGTTACCTGATGGTTGTCGGGTCAAAGGTACCCGTGAGATACGTAGTTGTTCCCTTAGTTTAGGGACTCGTATTTTACTTGTTGACTTCTTAGTCAAGCCATTGATGCATGAAGAAGTCATATTAGGTATGGACTGGATGCGTAGACACCATGCAGCTTTGGATGTTGGTAGACAGACTGTTACAATCTCTACCGAGGTTGGTCAGATTGAGGTCTTCCGGGGTTGGGACCTTGGGAGACAGGTTCGGTTATTAGTGTTGTACGAGCAGCTAGATTGATTGCACAGGGTTGTGATGCCTTCTGGTGCTACGCCATGAAGGATGGAGAGAGTCCAGCTCTGGAGGATATTCTAGTGGTCTGCGAGTTTACAGATGTGTTTGCTGAGCCGTCGAGTCTGCCGCCTCAACGGAGTGTGAACTTTAGCATAGAGTTAGAGTCTGGCACGCGACCCATCTCGAAGGCCCCATACCGTATGGCACCTGTCGAGATGTTGGAGCTGAAGAAGCAACTCAAGGAGTTGGCTGAGAAGGGCTTCATACGCCCTAGTATTTCACCCTGGGGTGCACCTGTCCTCTTCGTGCGGAAGAATGACGGAGAGCTGAACAAGGTGACCGTCAAGAACAGGTATACATTGCCTCGTATTGATGATCTACTTGATCAGCTTCAGGGAGCTACAATTTTCTCCCAGATTGATTTACACTCAAGGTATCACCAGCTGAGGGTGAGAGAGCAGGACGTACATAGGACGGCATTTCGTACCCGTTATGGATACTACGAGTTTGTAGTGATGTCATTCGGACTGACGAATGCCCCAACAATCTTTATGGAGTTGATGAACAATATATTCACCGACTTCCTTGATCAGTTTGTGGTGGTCTTATTGATGATATTTTGATGTACTCTCGTAGTAGAGAGGAGCATGCCGGTCATTCGAGGACGGTTTTGCAAATTTTGAGGGATAGAGAGTTGTATGCTAAGCTCTCTAAGTGTGAGTTTTGGATGTCTGAGGTCGCTTTCATTGGACACATCGTCTCCGCCGATGGGGTTATGGTTGACCCTAGATCACCGGGTAAGTCTCACTACACACTTTCCCAAACCAAAGCTCCTATCACCGGGTAAGTCTCAAGGAACTAAGGAAAGGTAAGAGTACTGAAACCAACAACACTCACCTAAGGGTACAAAACTAACCATCACCGGGTAAGTCTCAAGTTAACTCTCAAAGGTAGGATGAAGGCACACTCAAACCCTAATAAAGGATAAACATGTATTACCTAACACTCATCATAATTGGTATACAAGCAAAGGAATCACCGGATAAGTCTCATCCTAGGCTTGCGTATAAACCAGGAAAGGTGCAACAAGGATAGGATTTGGCAAACTATAACCTAAACTCAAGATAGGCACAATAGTGGGCAATCTCGTTTTGTTCTCTATCAATCTCGGTCGAGATGCTCAACGAACAATCCGAGACGGGTTTCGGATTAGGGTTAAATCAAGCTTTCAGGGTCCACTTAGATAAAGGTTTATTCTTTCATTGTCTATACCACAACCTTCAACTAATCACCCTAGAATCGTAGGAGTGCTTAGCCAACAATCATCATAATCAATAGAATATCAATTATAAGGAATATCAAGAATATCAAGAAAAGAGAATAAAGCAAGCAGCAAAGATGTCTTAATTATCAAAGCAAACAAACCAACAATCGTCTCAATAATGTGTTCCAAAAAGGGATGATAACAACTCACTAGCAATCCCCAAAGAAATCCTCACAATCTAGGGTGTCTCAAACCCTAAGCGATTCTTTCCTTCAAATCTTCTTTCCTTCAATCCTCCCAAGTGGCCGTCCAAGAAAGCCTTTCACTTCTCAGCGTTCGAGAGTATCTAACTCAATATTCACCTTCCATTCTTATAGAAGAATTTTAGGTCAAAAATATATTTTATCTCCTTCGGATGTTGGACGTCGACCTCGATCCAGGCCTAGTGGGCCTTCTCGGTCGAGATGCATCACTGTGTCCATCCGAGATCAGTAGTGATCTACGTTCATGAAATCGTATCTTCATCTGGATCTTTCTTCCTTTGTTCCAGCAAGGCTTTTGTCCTTCTTCTTGTCCTTCCTAGTTCTCCTAAATGTAGCTTCCTAAGCTCTTTATGCTCCATTTCCACCAAAAACGTGTCATATTCCCTACAATTACAACAAAGCGTGGTGTAGACATCGATTCTTGCAAAGTAATCGAATAATGACATAAACACTATAAATATATATACATGCATGCAGAATTATGATGAGAAAACAACAAAACCATGTCTGAAATATAGACAATAATCATGCTATCAGTGAATTAATGAGAATCTCGGCCGAGATTTTTGTCATTTTTTGTGTCATCCTTTAATTCTTTAAATTCACCCTTAGGATCTTCCTCCAACTCTTCTAAATCCCGCACTTCAGAATCACAGTCCTTCTCTATTCCTTCTTTAATAATACTCATATTTATGGCCTTTTGTAGCGGATCCTTAGAGCAAAATAGAACTCACTATCTCCCTTGATTCCTCTGCATCATAGATGTTAAAAAATATCTTCTCCAAGGGTTGGCCCTATGACCATAGCTGCCAATTGGAACTCTGTATGCTCTTCACCTATGTTGAAAGAGAGCGTTGCATTCTTGCAATTCACCATGCAATCGGAAGTTGCAAGGAATGGTCTTCAAGTATAATTGGAATCGGATGATCCGCATAAATGTCTAAAACTACAAAATCAATGGGAATGTAGAGCTTTCCTAGCAATACGGGAATGTCTTCGAGAATTCCCACCGGACGTGTTATTGATTTGTTCGCCATGTAGAGTCATCTTGACGGGTTTTGGCATTCCTAGTCCTACTTTATCACATAACGCAAGTGGTATATAAGTCGCCTCTCCAACTCCTATGGGAACGCAAAAGGATCCGAGATCCCTTAGCTTTGGCGGCATCTCCTCTCTCATCGTTTGGATCAGTTCGGATGACTTATTGGTCATCCTTACTTCCCCAACATCTTCTAATTTTCTCTTGTTGGAGAGGATTTCCTTTAAAAACTTCTCATATGAGGGCATACCTACAATGGCATTCATGAACGGAATATTAATATGTAGCTTGCTTATGAGTTCAAGGAACTTACCAAAGTGCTTGTCGAGGCACGCTCTAGCGCAAGATTGTGGGAATGGAAGAGGTGTTTTGTATGCTAGAGGAGGTACATAAACTGGCTCTTTCTCCTTCTTGCTTGGATCCGGATCTTCCTCGATCATGACTTGCTTCCCTTTATCAATGCTCTTGGGCAATGGCTCATTAATTTTTATTCCGCTTCTAATGGTGATAGTCAAATCTTCCTTGATCTCTAGGAACTTTTCCGACTTTGCTAAAAACCTAATTTTTCAAGGCATTTTGAGCCTTAGAAAGAGAACCCATGCCCTCTTTCATCTCTTTCACCTCTCCTAACCATTTTTTCAATAGCATCTCCGTCTTATCTTTTGGAGGTTGGTTGAATCCACATGGGGATTTTAACTCTTTGGTGGTGGAGCATTGTTAGAGGATGCGGGTGGATTAAGCGTGCCATCTAGATTCGAGTATGAAAATCCGGGATGACTATGATCGGGGCGCCAACCTCCCCCTCTTTGAGAACTTCTGTTGTAGTAATTGTTGTTCTGGGGTCCTTCATAGTTTCCTTGATAGTTTCCTCGACCTGTGTAGTTCATGTATTGCTCCCTAGGAGGTAGACTTGCTTGTGTTGGTGCTCAAGATTTCTACATTTCTTTCATTTGATGTTTAAGAGTATCGCCTTCAGTAGATAGGTTTGTAGTAATACTTACCTCATGGACTCCAGGTCGCCGGTGTTTATCATCACTTCTTCTTTGGGAGTACTTCTCTTGCACCAACGTTTGATTTTCAATAAACTCCCATGCATTGTCAACGTGCTTATCCATGAAAGTACCTCTGGAGAGGGGTTGAAGTCCAAATTATGTATCCTCATCTAAGACTTTGTAATAGATCTCAAGAAGCTCTATCCATATATTCCATGATGAGGACAATCAAGTAGAAGGTCCTTGAATCTCTTCCAAGACTTGAACAAGCTTTCCCTATCTCTCATAGAAAAAGCATTAATTTTACCTATAAATTCAACAGTTTTTGAAGGTGGAAAGAATTTTGTAAGAAATTCGGAGGTCATGTCCTCCCATGTGTTAACTCTTCCTTCCGGTAAAGATTGAAGCTATGCTTGTGCACTGTCTTTCAAGGAAAAAGAGAAACCTCGCAATTTATGATTGTTAGTTTCTAATCTAGGGGGTCTCAACGTTTCCATAAGAGTTTCATAGTTATGTAAATATAAATAAGGAGACTCCTCTACGGATCCTCCAAATTGATTTTGACGGATCATAGTAATAACTTGAGTGCAGATTTCATTATCATGGTCAGTTGGGTTTCCGAAATCTATTCCGATAGCACGTGTACGTTGTGTTGGATCCATTCTTTGTCCCAGCGTTTGAGGTACTCCCACAATTGGATCAACTCTAACGTTCCTCACCAGAGGGTGGGGTACTACAGCTGCGTTAGGAGGTGGAATCTCAACGCGGACGTTTCCTCCTCTTTGAAGGAGTTGGTTTCTCATATTGTTGTTGTTCAACTTGTCCAAACGTGCTTGTAGTGATGCCTCCCTTTCAAGGGTTGTTGCATCTCTCTGACGCGCTCTTTCATCTACTTCATGTGCTCGTTGATTTGCAAGCCTTATTTGCTCCAAGGCTTGTTCCAACGCATCTTGGACGTCTACTTCAGCCATCCTTCTTCGAGTAGCTTCTCTTAATCTCCTTCGGATAGTTCTTTCCGGTTCAAGATCGTAAGTGTAACACCCCAAATCCACGGGATATCAGGATGCTACGGGCGGAGACCTCACAATGGGTCCCGACCCTTAGCCTGACAACAATTTCACCGGATCTTGCAACAAGGCACAAATAAAGGCCAAAACCGAAATACATTTTTATGCAATGTTATGAAACCCGACAATAAAAGAAAGGAAAGACTTCAGCCGTCCTTACAACAACATCAACATACTATATAATAACAACAACACAATAACTCCAAAACCCAACTCAACCTAAGATGTACGGCACCCCGGCTGCCCACTCCTCCGGATCACTCGGCCACATCCTATCCTGCACATCAACTACAACAATCGGTATAAAACCGTTAGCTCACATTCTAGGCATTATAAGAATAATATGGCACAAACACACATAGGAACACAAACACACAACATGCTCATAAACATACACATCCGTTACTTATTATCTTTTTAGGTTATTCCATATCTAATCCATTCGTTCAAGTGTGACACGAGAGTCTTATAACTCTCGCCTCTGTCCCCGTGTAACCAACAGGAGTGTGGCGGCGCCCAACCCGTATACCCTGAGGGAGTGATGAAGAAGCGCGCCCGTATACCGTGTATGGCCTGGTCGCAGAGATCCCCCCAGTTTCCCTCGGGAAACTGAGCGGTGATGTCACCGCCCGATAATAATAATAATAATAATAATAATAATAATAATAATAATAATAATAATAATAATAATAATAGTAACGATGGGCCAATAAATAAGGTCAAGTAAATCCTAATCCATTTTCATGCTTAAAAGCGGTAAACACACACCACCAGATATATCCAAATAAGGCATAAAAGCGGCTAAGTAAGTCCGAGGACTTACCTTGTCTCAAAGCTACCCGAAAACGATAACACTCTCCGAAGGAATATAACCAAAGCCTATTCAAGACAAGGCACGATAATCAACAACTACTCACGCAAGCTAGAAGTCCTTAGACTTCTAATACTATATATTCTTATTAGGTCATACACTCCCATAAACTAGGATACTCTCCTAGCCCTCATAAACTCACGAGATCTCAACTATAACCACATGCTAGAATACTTCCATCCTAACTCCACAATCTCAACAAACACATACTCACAACTTCAACAAAGCTCACATGATAACATACACACCTCAATCCTTATAAAGTTCAAAGCCACTACTTGGCATTTCCACTAAGTTATTCTAGATCCAACCTAGCATGGTACTATTACTAAATAATACTATATCGGGAAAGAGGTACTCACACGAGGTCAAAGGCGGAAAACGAACTACGGATGTCGAGTATGGATTCTTTGGGCCTTCTTTGGTGCGCTTCCGAACCTAATACAAAACTAATCCAATTTAGCTTATATGCTAAATTTGAACGGAATATATAATATGTATAAGTCTAAGAAAAACTCGTTTTCAAACGCCAATGTTAAACTCGTTAAAACCCTTCCCGGGCAAAAATATGAAAGCAAGCCACTTGGTCGTAAACCCGAAATTACAACTTGAACCATAAACCGAATTTAAAATCCGTAATTATATTTTTCACGCAATGTAAACAACATCATAAACTCAATGGTAAAACTCATTCTCCAAGCCAAGGATAAACAAAACCGTTCAACCATTTTCCGGGCAAAATATAAAATCTTGTAAATGCGGGCCATAAACCGTAAATAAAACCTTGGCCATATTCTGTAAATATTTCCAGAAGGGTATAAAAGTTAATTTCAGAAATGTGGGTCAAATATGAAATTACAAAATACTGGGTTACATTTGCAATTATACCAAAAGGTTGGGATACCCGATTTAAAAAGGGAAAATAGGGTTTCTGTGTAAACCCAAACCAATTGCTGCGAGAGGAACAGAGGAGGTGACGGCGCTCTTCGCGGCGGCGGAGGAAGCGGCAAGGCAGGCTTCGATTCCCGGTGGGTGATGAGGGCGAGGCAGGGGAGAAGGTTGGTTCTCCCAGTGGCAGTGGCGGTTTTTCAACTGGGTGGTGACAGAAAGCTTTGAGGCGATGGAGAAAAACAGGGCGACCGGTTGGTGTTTTCTCCTTGGGTTCTGGTGTCGCCGACAAGGCTCTTCCAGGTGCGACAGTGGTGAGCTAGAGGTGGCTCCCCTGGTTTCCTACAGGCTCGACAAGGCGTAGAGTGCAAGGCGGAGGTGAAGTGGAAATTGAGGCTGCTGTCGACCTAGGTTGCCGGAGAGCTCGAGAGAGAGGCATCTGTGAGGGAGAAGCGAGGTGTTGCAGGTGGTTGACCGGCGAGCTTTGGTTAGCGATGGTCCCGGTGGTGTGGTAAAGAGAACTTGTTCCAGAGGAGGGCAGTGGGATGAAAGCATAGAGGGATGAGAAGGCCAGATGTGTGTCTAGAGGGAGGCAGAGGGAGAGGCAAGAGAAACAAGCGCGGGAGAGCTTGAGGGTTGCTTGTAAGTTGTGAGTGACAAGAGGGGTCGAGGCTAGCCTGCTCAAGCTAGCAAAGGGGGCGAAGGGTCGGGCGTTCAGGAATGGCCAGGGTGACGAGGAGTCGGGGGAGCAGGTCAGCCGTTCTTCAGGAGAGAGGGAAAAAGAAAAGAAAATAGAAAAAGAAATGAAAAAGAAAAAGAGAACTAAAACATTCTCGATCGGAAATAGTCGGAACGCGTTTCGGATCGGAAAACGTTTTCAACTTTTCCGAAAACAAAGATACCGGGAAAGAAAAATTATGTGGATTGAATATCTATTAATTAAGATATATAAACTCATAAATTTTAATTTCCAAAGTGAAAAACCCGTAGAAATATTTAGGTTAATAAATTATCGATAAAAGTCGGAAAAAATAAATATCGGAAACGCTCCCAATAAACGGGGTGTTACATTAGATCCCCCTAAAAACAAGTTTCGTCCCGAAACTTTCCACACGCCGAACTTCTCGGTCCCTAAGGCCGAGGTATGAACTCTCACTCTAAGAAGGGTGAAACCTTCTAATCTATATACCTAACTACTCAAGCTACTACCGCAAGATATAACAGGCTATAAAACTCATTCCCGCACAGGGCACACACAACACATAGAATCACACATGCACATAACTCAATTAAAGGAAGAACTAGATCTAACCCGTTGATTCCACCGTTGCTACTAGCTTAGCATAAAACTCATTCAAATATACTATCCTTTGTCTTCCTATTAGCCTCATTGGTTCTTCGACTACCGCTAAATCATCAAGATTGGCAATACATATCAAGTCATACCTGTAACACCTAGACTGATACACATGAAACCCCGGGCGAACACCCACTACTCTCGGCGGCTTTGCCAACCCCACTTTCCTTACTTGCGCTATGATCTCACAAATGTTCGATATATCGGAAACTCAACTTCCTTCTCGGGTATCTCTCAATGCGGCATTTCCATTATGTTTCTCTTTGATTTCCTCTAAAACAGAAGATCGATCTTCCAATTTACACCGTTGGATTTAGTTCTTGTCAAACCAAACTTTGATGGTACGTGTCCTCAATTCTTGTTGCAAGTTTCAAGTAATGAAGGAAGTATTATACTTCACACCCCTTGACAAGGCACATATGTTATTAGTTCTTATATCGTTCTTCAATACTTAACCAAGACCTTGTTTTGGATGACCACTTGTACACTTCAAGCTCCTCATACCTCAAGGCAATCTCAAACCAGTTGCACCCAAGGAATCTCCTCTTAACTCTCAACAACTCCATTTTTAATTTTTGTCTCACTCAATACTTCATTGTCATCCAGAGTAGGTTAGCCATAGATGGTGTTTCTTGGAGAATCTCTCCACCAATCCGGGAATGACCGTCACATCCAAGAAAACTTGTAACTTCTTTCATATCTTTCGGGGGTTGCCATCCCGCGACAACTGGTCATACAACTTTTATCTTCTCGAGAGTAGACCAAAATATCTCCTCCGGGCATTAGTAAGCCCATATGGCGTAACTACAACTCGTAGTTACCCTGGTTGGTCCGGAGTGCTGTAATTGCAATATCCGAGTCTCGAATTCTCAATTGGTAGCAATCAGACCTTAAATCATTCTTAGAAGAGACTAGCGCCCCTTGCAACCGGTCGAGTAGATCATTCATACGTGGTACGGGATACTTGTTCTTCATTGTTATCTTGTTCATCTCACTGTAATCGATGTACAAACAGAGATAACCGTCTCTCCCCTTGCAAACTAGTGTCCTTGATGCATTGGGAATTGTTCTATCTCGGGTTCCAGCTTTTCTTCTCCCATCACATATCGTAAGATATCGAAACAATCTTGTCTTAACATTGGTCAAGTGGTCAACCCCGATCTGTTGAGGTGACGTCCTACGAACACGTGGTTTGATACTTCTTTAGCCGCAATGTTCACCGTCCTCTTTCAAAGATCCTTCATCTCCAAAACTTGGGAGACTTGCTCTAATAATCTTTGTAAGGTTTCACACTTATGTGAAGTCATGAAGGTCCTAACTGCAGGACTTAATCACGCCTTATAATATATTAGTGTTACCTTCTTCGTATTCTACCAAAGCTTGCATCATTCCTTCAAGTAGGTGTAGAACTTACTCCCTTTTCTTATGTAGCGTCCAATTGACTATAGAGGTTCTAACCTCATTTTTCATGTACTTCTTGTACATCTCACATCGACTTCAACTTCAAAACTTCAGTCTTCCCTTACTATTGTTGGTCACCTTCTACATTTCTCGGTATTCTATGTACAACTATATTGGAAGCCTCATCTTACGGTTGACCCATTAGCTCCCCTTACCATGATCAAACCTTAAAAGTTGTAACCCGTGGCGTTCCTCCATATGTCAATCCCATGACCTAAGAAGGTCGCGTAAGAACGCTACAATCTCCTCCTCGGAGGTCTTGTTATAACTACTTACTTGAACTCATTCAACATTATTTGATTTAAAACAAATGCTCTCCGTTGATGTACCTCCTTACTATTGACATTGATCCACCGCGAATACTCCAAACTCTTGTTCCCGATTCTCTATGTTCCCATAGTCTTGTTTACTCCTCTCATCTACACACATCAATATACAACCCGCACTTGTGCGTTCTCAGTTCTCACCGATTAACTTCTTTCTAAACTTCTCCGAAGTTAACGACTTACCTTCCTACCATACTCCTGAAAGGATACCCTCTCGGGGTACTTTGTCTTAACTTCACTAGCTCATTTTACTCTGCTTCAACTCCGTTAGCTCTTTCTACGATCCTCTCTTCCTTTTGCTTTTGTAAGATAACCATACCTTCACGGCTCTTTTGTGTCATATGACCCACTTTCATGGCTTAACCGCTCTTCATGATGTTTTGCAAATGCACTCCTCAAATATTCTGACATTAATTAGCCTCCATTCGCATACTTCTTGGTTGATAACTTAAGTTCTTCGATCCAACTCGTTGTTTCCTCTTTCATCTTCTGAAGATCATCATCCTCACACACTTCTTCCTTCTTAGTATTGCTTAGTCTCATCACCGTGATGGGAAACGGTTGACTCCACAAGGTAATTTAATATGTGAACTTTCACCATGTGATCCTCCTCGTAACTCTCAAACTTCTGAATAAGTCACCCGCTTAGAATCTCGCAAAGATCGTCACTACACCCTCCGGTACCTCCGTAACCTTAACTTCCGATTCTCGTCAATCTTTCAAAATTCTTAGAACACTCTTTTCATCTTGACTCCCATACTTAGGAGCGCTTATGAAAAACTTGTCTTACTTAAAATGCCACTTTTATTCTCGAGCGAGAATGTAGTCCTCTTTACTTGATTCGCATCTTTAGTTCATTGACACCGCACTTGGAAAAACTTTAAGTTTGTTATCTCTAGTTGCTTCATTGATACTCCATCATGGCTTCTTCATAAGTTCATATCACTCCATACCTTCATGTTGCTTTTATATTGGTATAGTCTCCATCTTGGTTTCGCTTAAGTCGGCACGAGGTTCTCTTTTATTTGTTTATCCTTTTGTTACATCATCTCTAATCTTCTTCTTCGACTTCCTCTTAAAGGAGTCCGGGAAATCACCGGGGTGCTTGCGAAAACTTGATGCTCAACTTCATAACTTGAGCATACTTATCTTCGTATGTATACTATCCTAAGCCAAAAGGCGTTGTCCAAGGGGGTGACGATAGCTTTCTATCATCTTAGCTATAAGGTTCTCTATCACTAATATGATATTAACATACCATATATTTATATATAAATATATAAAGATATAAACGTCATGCTACTACTATAAACATAACCAGTCCATAAACAATTTACAATTCAACATACAAGTATAGTCCAAAACATCCTAAGTCCACATATACATATCTACATATATACACATATATCCATAATATAATAATCAATAACTACGTCGCCGAGATCCGCAGAGGAAGTGGTGGTCCCGTACATTCTACCCCAACTGACTCATGCACATGATTTGAAAACGAAATTCATTTCTTTAAAACTCAGAACCCTTGAGGGTTCTGTTTATTTTTATTCGGCCTTTAGAAGATTGTGAGTGCCATTGTTGTCAACCTAGGGCTCTGATACCACTTTTGTAACACCCCAAATCTACGGGATATCGGGATGCTACGGGCGGAGACCTCACAATGGGTCCCGACCCTTAGCCTGACAACAATTTCACCGGATCTTGCAACAAGGCACAAATAAAGGCCAAAACCAAAATACATTTTTATGCAATGTTATGAAACCCGACAATAAAAGAAAGGAAAGACTTCAGCCGTCCTTACAACAACATCAACATACTATATAATAACAACAACACAATGACTCCAAAACCCAACTCAACCTAAGATGTACGGAACCCCGGCTGCCCACTCCTCCGGATCACTAGGCCACATCCTATCCTGCACATCAACTACAACAATCGGTATAAAACCGTTAGCTCACATTCTAGGCATTATAAGAATAATATGGCACAAACACACATAGGAACACAAACACACAACATGCTCATAAACATACACATCCGTTACTTATTATCTTTTTAGGTTATTCCATATCTAATCCATTCGTTCAAGTGTGACACGAGAGTCTTATAACTCTCGCCTCTGTCCCCGTGTAACCAACAGGAGTATGGCGGCGCCCAACCCGTATACCCTGAGGGAGTGATGAAGAATCCCGCCCGTATACCGTGTATGGCCTGGTCGCAGAGATCCCCCCAGTCTCCCTCGGGAAACTGAGCAGTGATGTCACCGCCCGATAATAATAATAATAATAATAATAATAATAATAATAATAATAATAATAATAATAATAATAATAATAATAATAATAATAATAATAGTAACGATGGGCCAATAAATAAGGTCAAGTAAATCCTAATCCATTTTCATGCTTAAAAGCGGTAAACACACACCACCAAATATATCCAAATAAGGCATAAAAGCGGCTAAGTAAGTCCGAGGACTTACCTTGTCTCAAAGCTACCCGAAAACGATAACACTCTCCGAAGGAATATAACCAAAGCCTATTCAATACAAGGCACGATAATCAACAACTACTCACGCAAGCTAGAAGTCCTTAGACTTCTAACACTATATATTCTTATTAGGTCATACACTCCCATAAACTAGGATACTCTCCTAGCCCTCATAAACTCACGAGATCTCAACTATAACCACATGCTAGAATACTTCCATCCTAACTCCACAATCTCAACAAACACATATTCACAACCTCAACAAAGCTCACATGATAACATACACACCTCAATCCTTATAAAGTTCAAAGCCACTACTTGGCATTTCCACTAAGTTATGCTAGATCCAACCTAGCATGGTACTATTACTAAATAATACTATATCGGGAAAGAGGTACTCACACGAGGTCAAAGGCGGAAAACAAACTACGGATGTCGAGTATGGATTCTTTGGGCCTTCTTTGGGGCGCTTCCGAACCTAATACAAAACTAATCCAATTTAGCTTATATGCTAAATTTGAACGGAATATATAATATGTATAAGTCTAAGAAAAACTCGTTTTCAAACGCCAATGTTAAACTCGTTAAAACCCTTCCCGGGCAAAAATATGAAAGCAAGCCACTTGGTCGTAAACCCGAAATTACAACTTGAACCATAAACCGAATTTAAAATCCGTAATTATATTTTTCAGGCAATGTAAACAACATCATAAACTCAATGGTAAAACTCATTCTCCAAGCCAAGGATAAACAAAACCGTTCAACCATTTTCCGGGCAAAATATAAAATCTTGTAAATGCGGGCCATAAACCGTAAATAAAACCTTGGCCATAATTTGTAAATATTTCCAGAAGGGTATAAAAGTTAATTTCAGAAATGTGGGTCAAATATGAAATTACAAAATACTGGGTTACATTTGCAATTATACCAAAAGGTTGGGATACCCGATTTAAAAAGGGAAAATAGGGTTTCTGTTAAACCCAAACCAATTGTTGCGAGAGGAATTAGAGGAGGTGACGGTGCTCTTCGCGGCGGTGGAGGAAGCGGCAAGGCAGGCTTCGATTCCCGGTGGGTGACGAGGGCGAGGCAGGGGAGAAGGTTGGTTCTCCTAGTGGCAGTGGCGGTTTTTCAACTGGGTGGTGACAGAAAGCTTTGAGGCGATGGAGAAAAACAGGGCGACCGGTTGGTGTTTTCTCCCTGGGTTCTGGTGTCGCCGACAAGGCTCTTCCAGGTGCGACAGTGGTGAGCTAGAGGTGGCTCCCCTGGTTTCCTATAGGCTCGACAAGGCGTAGAGTGCAAGGCGGAGGTGAAGTGGAAATTGAGGCTGCTGTCGACCTAGGTTGTCGGAGAGCTCGAGAGAGAGGCATCTGTGAGGGAGAAGCGAGGTGTTGCAGGTGGTTGACCGGCGAGCTTTGGTTAGCGATGGTCCCAGTGGTGTGGTGAAGAGAACTTGTTCCAGAGGAGGGCAGTGGGATGAAAGCATAGAGGGATGAGAAGGGCAGATGTGTGTCCAGAGGGAGGCAGAGGGAGAGGCAAGAGAAACAAGCGCGGGAGAACTTGAGGGTTGCTTGTAAGTTGTGAGTGACAAGAGGGGTCGAGGCTAGCCTGCTCAAGCTAGCACAAGGGGCGAAGGGTCGGGCGTTCAGGAATGGCCAGGGTGACGAGGAGTCGGGGGAGCAAGTCAGCCGCTCTTCAGGAGAGAGAGGGAAAAAGAAAAGAAAATAGAAAAAGAAATGAAAAAGAAAAAGAGAACTAAAACATTCTCGATCGGAAATAGTCGGAACGCGTTTCGGATCGGAAAACGTTTTCAACTTTTTCGAAAACAAAGATACCGGGAAAGAAAAATTATGTGGATCAAATATCTATAAATTAAGATATATAAACTCATAAATTTTAATTTCCAAAGTGAAAAACCCGTAGAAATATTTAGGTTAATAAATTATCGATAAATGTCGGAAAAAATAAATATCGGAAACGCTCCCAATAAACGGGGCGTTACAGTAAGGAACGAGTTCTCTACCGTCGCGAGTACTTCGCATAAACCTAAAAAGGAAAAGGGAATTTTTGTAAGCAAAACTACTCAAAGAAAAAGGTCAATAGAAAAAGCAAAAAAGTCTAAGTTAGACAACCGAAATACCGACTTAGTCTAGACCAAGTCTCCGGCAACAGCGCCAAAAACTTGTTCGCTTCAAAAAGTGTGTATGTGAAGACAAATAGCTTTAAATTTATAATGAGAATAAAAGCAATAGCGAACCCACAATGTACGAATCGCGTTAAAAGCAAATATTTCAAGGTCGATCACAGGGATTGTGGTGAAACCAACTAGTAAAAGCAATCTAGCTAAGACAATTTGCAAATATTGATGACAAAATGCAACAAAAGCGATGATATGAATATATGTAATAATTAGGAAAGTGTAGATTCTAAAGATCAAGGTATCCAATTGTGGTTTTCGATTCGAGACTTTTAAAGATCTATGGACAGAGTTGGAATTGCAAAGGAAAGGTGTTGCTAAGGTGGGATAGATTACGGGGAAGGTCTCACTCTCCGTTGTTCCAAACAAAAGAAACTTATCATCGGGTAAGTGTCAAAGCTTCAAGGAAAAGGAATGATAGTATCAAACCAACCACTCAAACTAAGGGAACATAATTAACCATCACCGGGTAAGTCTCAAGTTAACTCACAAAGGCAAGGGGAAGGCACACTCAAACCTAATAAAGGATGAACATTTATTACCTAAAACTCATCATCTTTGGCAACCAAGCAAGGGAATCACTAGGTAAGTCTCTTCCCAAACTTGGATATAGGTTAGGAAGGTTTAACAAGGCTAGGATTTAGGCAATCTTTAACCAAATTTTAAGGATAAAGCATGAAACATACAACAGAGGAAATCTCGGTTAGTTCTTGGTGAAATCTCAACCGAGTTTCTCAAGAACAGCCCGAGATTTGTCTCTACGAAGGTAAAAACACAACTCTCAAGGTCCAATATGTTTGTAAAGGTCAGTCTATTATCATTTAAACCACAACCTTCAACCCATCACTCTAGAATCGCAAGGGTTTTAGTCAATAACACACATTATCAAATCAAGAATGAAATATGAAATCAAGAAACCAATATAACAGAAAGAAATAAAAGAAAAGCAACAAATACTTAGCAACGTGTCTTCAATATCCAAAATTGCAGCAAATCAACTAACAAATATCCAATCTTTAATCAAATGGAAAAATAAATCAAGAACCTAAACTTCTTCAAGAATCCTTCTTCACAAATCTTCCTTCAACTATTGTTGTCATCAATAGCGTAGAAAGCCAACTTTCGAAGGGTTTCAGTCCACGTCGTTGGGGGTGAATCTAAGTGTGGTAGAAGGTGTCAATTCTTATCCAACCATCAATGTCCACGTCGTTGGGGGTCTCTATCAATGTCGAATGCTATAGGATATTTATAGAGTAAATCTAGGGCTTTACAGGCATGAGCTTTTAAAGATAGATTACAACTTAAAAGACAAACTCTAGCTAAAAGATAAACTGCAACTTAAAGATAAACCCTAAATTTCTTGGCCGAAAAAGAAATTGATTCCACAGGTATCAAAGTCTGCTTTGGCGTTTATCAGAGCCCACTCCGTGATATCAAAGTTCACTCTGTAGTATCAGAGTTTACTCCGTAGTATCAGAGTTCACTCCGTAGTATCAGAGTTCACTCCAGCATGTTCCTATCTTCCTTTTATCCTCCTTTATGTTCCGCATCAAGGCTTAATCCTCATATGTGTCATTGTTGCTCCAAAATTTGTCAATTTACCTACAAATGAAAACAAGAATCCGTGTAAACATCTTTTCTAGCAAAGTATGCAAATATAAGCTTAAATGTCATGAATTCATGTTTATGCATGCAACATAAAGAGAAAATCTATATAAATACATGCCTAAATATAGGTCATAAGTCATGTCATCATAACTCTTCCAACCAAGTCCACTTCAACACAAAAGAATAAATATAAAACCAACATCGATAAAATCAAAAGATCATATACTGAAATACATACAAAACCCCACAGCCGAGTATCAAAACAGTATCATCATATACAAATAGACATTAAAAACCCCATAGTCATCCTAGATGTACGGAAACACTCGGCTGATCACTCCACCAGATCACTCTACAGTCCTCCGATCCTACAAGGCATCTACAACACGGTATTAACTAACAATTCATATATAAGATCACGTATAAGCACATACACACATCAAAATAACAATAAACACCAAGCATGCCATTACAATTTTCCCATTTAGTTATCTTTATAAATTCATACACTCATAATCCTTTTAAATGTGTGACACGAGAAGTAAATCATTCTTGCATTTGCTTCACTCACCATCTAGAGTGGCTAAGCGTACTAACACCGTATACTAATAGGAGTGCTTGCGTATCTTCACCATATACCAGGTCTGGGATAGTCCTAAAGAATCCTTCATCCTCCCTCGAGAGTAGGAAAAGTTATCACCACCAAGAAATTCTAGGTCAATACAATGTCGGTAATAATCACTATCGCATGCTATAAAGCACATAACAAACACCACTCATGCATACATCCAATATAGGAATACAACTAAGTAAGTCCTACGAACTTACATGTATCCAAATAACCTCAACAACGATCAACCTCTCAATTTGCCGTATGAATGAACACCGTTTGATAAACAAGGCATAAAAACATCAATCATCGCATCATCAAACTAGAAGACTCACTCCTAGTCCCAAAGGATCCACAAGGACCATAACATCATAATCAACCTCGAATACCTTTCAAAACCTCAAAGCCTCTTCAAGGCATAACATTACATCAATATATCATAATCAATCCCAACACAATACTAGCATAGCAGGCTTCTAAACAAGGAATGATGAACTTACCAAAGAACTTGGTAAGTTCTGAAGAAGGCGCGGGCGCGGGCAAGAAGAGGCGTGGGTGTAGTGACAAGGATCCGACACCGCAATTGTGGCTGAACGCAGGCACGGGGCGGTGACATGCCTTAAGGCATGGAGGCGGCTCAAACAAGGCGTGGGTACGGTTTCCTCAACAAAATATAGCTCTAATGTACGCTTCAAGAGATCTCTCGCTCAATACTCTTCACTCCTTAATTGGAAGTAACCAAGGCAACCAACCATCATCCATACATGTACACAAAACATCCACCATCATCAAACAACAAAAAGATCAACTTATTGAATCTTGAACAAGGAAGGAAAGGAAGAAAAACCCAAGGAAGAGAAGAGATGAAGTAGCTTACCACTCTTTTTCAACAATGAAGGGAATAATCTCAATCTGTTACACTAGCCTCAATTCATAGAATCACCATCTTCATCATTTCCATCATCATCATCAATTGGCATGGAAAGCAAGGAAGTATAGAAGAAGAAAGAACGTGAGGAAGAAGATGAGAGAATCTCTAGAAAAGGTGAAAAACCCTCACGCAAAGGAGGAGAGGAAAACTTAAAGAGGAAGGAAAAGAGAAAGGTGGGGGGCTAAAAAGTCGTCCACCTAAAATGTTATGCCGCGACAGCGGCCCGGTAGAGCCGCACCCGCGGTGGCGCACCTGCGGGCGAGGTCAAGCACGGTAGTGCGATCTCCGAAGGAATATGGCTATTACAAGAAGGGTCTCCCCAAGATGATAGGAACCGGGTAGTCTGCCAGGATGTCCAATACCACAAAGTCTATTGGCACCTAGAACTTTCCTAGTTGAACGTGGATATCCTTAAGAATCCTCACCGGGTGCGTAATGGATCGATCCGACATATAGAGGGTCCTCTTCACCGGCTTCGGTTCTCCTAACCCAACCTTTTTGCATAGTGCAAGCGGTATGATGCTTACACTAGCTCCAAGGTCACATAGGGCTTCATATTTCACTTCTCCAACTCCTATGGGGACACAAAACGACCTCGGATCCCTTAGCTTGGGAGGCATTTCCTCCTTCATTATTTGTATAAGCTCGGAAGACCTCTTTGTCATTTTAACTTCTCCATACTCCTCCAACTTTCTCTTATTGGAGAGTATCTCCTTCAAAAATATCCCGTAGGCCGGCATACCTAGAATTGCATCCATGAACGAAATATTAATATGTAATTTAGACATAAGCTCAAGGAATTTGCCGATATGTTTATCCAAACGAGCTTTAGCTCGAGATTGTGGAAACGGTAGTGGTGGCTTGTATGGTGGAGGTGGCACATATGTTGGTTCATCATCTTTCCTCTTCTCCTCTCCACCTTGCTTTGGTTCTTCCTCTACCATTACTTGTTTCCCCTTGTCAACTCCCTTGACAAGGGCTCATTTGTACTCAGTCCACTTCTTGTTGTGATGAGGAAGACTTACCCTCTTGGATTGCCCTCAGTCCTTCCGGGAAGCTTCCCCTAATCTCATTGTGTATCACCCGCCATTTGGAATAATTGATCTTCTAGCACTTTCTGGGAATTTGAAATGGAGGTGACGGTGCTCTCAAGTCCACAACTTCCCCAACTATTGTTCGAACATCATCTCGGTTCTATCTTTTAGAGGTTGAGCAAAACCGGGTGGAGGCTCTTGTGAATTCTTAGGTGGTGGAGCTTGGCTTGTAGAGGTGGAAGGGTTTAATGCACCATCTGGGTTCGAGTAGGAGAAACCGGGATGGTTGTGGTTGGGGTGGTAGTTGTTAAAGTTTCGGTTATTGGTGAAGTTTCTTGGGCCTTGATAGTTCCCATTTAAATTGCCCCTTCCCATGTAGTTTATACCCTCCTCCTTGGATGCCAAATTAGCTTGATCTTGTACTTGCACTTAAGGACATGCTTGATTCTTTAAAGTTGTAGCACACAATTCCCTTAAGGACTTAAGCTCACTATTTATTGCATCAAGCTTGTAGTTGTTCATGGTCACTTCACTCACTTCATAAGATCCCGGTTTCATCTCATCACTTTTCCTATGAGAGTACTTCTCTATTACCAAGGCTTGTTTCTCTACGAACTCCCAAGCCTCATCCACATTCTTCTCCGTGAATGTGCCTCCGGAAAGTGATTGGAGCTTGAATTGACTATCTTCATCAAGCCCCTTGAAATAAATCTCCAATAGCTCAATCTTTTGTATTCCGTGGTGTGGACAATCTAGGAAGTGGTCTTTGAACCTCTCCCAAAATTTAAATAGACTCTCCTTGTCCTTCATCACGAAGGCATTTATCTTCCCTATAAGTTCGATCTTCTTGGAAGATGGGAAGGACTTTGTAAGAAACTCGGTTGTCATTTCCTCCCAAGTGCCCACTTGTCCTAGTGGTATGGATTGGTGCCAAGCTAAGGCTTTATCCTTAATCGAGAAGAAAAAAGCACTAAGCTTGTGGTTGTTGGTCTCCAATATAGGTGGTCTCAATGTCTCCATCAAAATCTTGCAATTCATTAGGTGTTGATGTGGAGACTCTCCTTCCATCCCTTCAATTTGGTTGTGTCGGATCATTTGGAGCACTTGAAAGCAGAGCTCATAGTCATGAGCGACGGGATCTCCTAGATTGACGCCCGGATAGTGGAAACCTTTCAGCCGGATCCATTCGTTGGCCAAGAGTTTGTGGTTCTTCAATAATCGGCTCAACCCAAACATTGGCCGCCGGTTGAGGCGGTGGTGGAGGTGGTGGTTGACGAAGATTAAGCTTCCTTTGCACAAGAGCTTGCCTAATCTCTTCAATTTCCCTCCTAGGTGCTTCTTGCCTCTCATTAGCTAGTCTCCTCTCATTTTCCAAGCTTCATCCCTTAGCCTTATTTTCTCTAAAGCATCATTCAACTCAGCCCTAAGGTTTGCTTCGGTCATCTCCTTCTTCTTCTTCTTGGTGCCTTTGGATCTTGTCTTAAGGGTTTTGTCCGGTTCCGATCGAATGGAGTTAAATCATTACCATGAGATCTTCGCATGCACCTAAATAATGGGAGAATTCTTGAAAAATCAAAGACAAACACCAACCAAGATCAAAAGCAAAATAAAATCTACACTATTATTAACAATCACAAACACAATGATTTAATCTAGACATAGTCCCCGGCAAACGGCGCCAAAAACTTGTTCGCCCACAAAGGTGTGATGCACAAAAATCTAAAATTTATAACTCGTAATAATCTCCTAATCTACCTAGCGAACCAACAATGTATGGGTCATTTCGTAGCAAGGCTAGTATTCCGAGGTCGAACACAAAGACTAAGGTGAAATCAAATCATTCAAGTGATCATGAGTAGTGCAAACCTAGACTAAGAAAAGAGAAAGGAATAAAGAAATGAAAATCATGATATTTTTGGTTGGGTTTTGTGGTGATCAATCAAAGATCAAGTTCGTGCAAGGTTATGAAGTAAACAAGCAACACAAACACAAGATATGTGATCAATATAAGAAAACCGGATTCTAGAGATCAAAATTTTCGATTATGGCATTGGACTCAAGCTTCCAAACACTAAGGACAAAGTTGCGGTTGTTATGGGAAAGGGTGTTTCTCCTATGGGAACAATTACGGGGGAGGTCTCATGTTCCACTAGTCTCGCACCAAGGTTCCTATTACCGGGTAAGTCTCAAGGAAATAATGCATGTAATTTTACACAAACCGGTTTACTAACTAAGAGTCTAAACCATCCTTACCGGGTAAGCCTTGGAATAGGTTAGTCTTATGCAACAATCCTAGCATACTCAATCCAATAGAGGCTCTTACACCTCTACTACCTAGAGTTTATCATCATCTATACTTAAGAGCGGAAAATTATCGGGTAAGTCTCATTCCTCACTTAGTTTGCTAACATTAGGTTACCCTAATCTAGATTCAATTCGACAAACACTAGGATTTAAACAATTTAACATCCTAACATACATATTCATCAATATACGGACAACAGAGGACAAATATCAGGTGGATCATGAAAAACTCGGCTGAGATATCATGAAGAATAGGTCGAGATTTCATTTGAGCTAGGTTTCGGGCAACCAAATCATCCTAAACTAACATGCAAGTCCGTTCTATCATCATCCAACCCATAACCATCTATCCATCACCCTAGAATCACAACTACTTAGCCTACAACTTGCATTTCAAGATCAAAAGTCATTATATAAGCACACATGCAATCCATGGAAAGAAAATGAGATAAAAGCAATGAAACTTGGTTGATTAAGAGTTCAAAAAAAGTCTTACAACACTCCAATGGTAGCTCCAAGTCAGATTCATACAATGCTTTCACAATTTTCTCACTAAAATCACTCAAATCTCACTACTTAGATCTAGATTGATGTGTTCTTCACTCTCTAAATGAGAGTGTTTTTCTTCTCCTTCCAAAAGTTCTCAGATGGAATCTGGATAGCCTTTGGACAAAGTTGCAGGCTGCACATCCAAACCAACACTCCACCAAAGGAAAGAAAAATCGGGCATAGAAGTCGTGTGACAAATATCGAGCTCGCTAGAACAGGAATCTCGGGCCAAATCTCGGCCAAGATTCCTGAGCTGGACCGAGATTTCTTCAACTCCGGCCTTGGATCATCAATAAACCATGAGTTGGTGCAAAGCTTGCACCAACTAAGGTTCTTGCGTTCTTCTTTCCCCAAAAGCTTGCTTCCTTTGGAACCTTGAATTCGAACCGCCATGAGTCTTGATCCTCGAGTATATCAATAACGTCCAAAAGATCGCCAAAATACCTGAAAAACCGACAAAAGCTCGTGTAGACATCTTTTCTCACGATATGACTCGAATAAGCGTACATGTCACAAACTAATGACAAATCATGCATGAACAAGGGGAAAAACTACCTAAATGAGTGTCTAAACTAATGTCCTAAATCATGTCATCAACAGGAATCAAACAAACATGAACCTCATGTAGCCTTAAGAATGACCTTTCGGATGGAATCCTATATCCATTTTAGAATCCTGAAACAGGTAATCATCAAGAACTCCGAATTGTCACTACATCTCTAATGTTGTTGTGGTTGTCGGGTGAACACACTAAAACATAAAGTGACTATGGATTTTGGTGCAAAGAAAATGACGGTTTTAGTGAATCAAAATTTTGTTTTATTCAATTTTTTAGATAACATATGTGATTGTTTAGAAGCCATGTGACACACGACGAAGGATAAGTATATCGTTTATCACATTAAAAATCCCCACAAATCTAGTTTTACTAAGCACGGTTCATTCCATTATAATGTTATTTTAAAACCCTGAGCTCAAAAACCACAACCATAACAGAAATAAAAAACTTTTTTTTATGGTTTAGCCGTTTGTAAAATATTGAAATATTTTCAGAAAAGAAAGGTTAAAGAACGGAAGGGGTAATGGGGTCAACGGGAATGCGGGAGACTACAACTAACACGTGGGTTGCCACCGAATAAGCCTCTCCATCTCTCCTTCCTCCTTGCCTTTAATGCAATTCTGAAGCTCCTTCCCAACCCTCACGCCTTCCCTTCTCTTTTCCCCTTGTTCATGTGTCCCCGTTTTTTGTTCAATTTCTCATCATCAACCTCCATTCCCAAACATAACTAAAACAAAAATATTACAATCGAAAAAAAAAAAAAAATGATCTCAATTTCGATCGCCCCTTGGTCGCCCCTCGAGTCTTCTAGTACCGAATTAGGGCTAAGTCTTTTTTTGATTATGGAAAATACTCAAAATTGTTGATTTCGTTATGGCGCCTGGAACCGAGGTTATTTCTCAGATCGGGACGACGTTTGAAAGCGGGTCCAATAAAGATAGTATCACTGCCATGGAAGATGCAAGATCTGTGTCCGATGACGATAATTTTGTCCAGCAAAATGCCACCAAACCTCCAAGGACGGCGTCTGGGATGCGACATTGCATTAGTACTACCAAGCTTGCCAATGTAGGTTATTGGTATATTCCGCACTTCATGGTTATTGTGGATATTTAGATATCTACGTTATTATTTATTTTTATTATTTTTATGCAAATAGTAAGTAAGGCTTAATTTGGATGGATCGATAGATGAATTTCATGTCTGGATGACACTGCGATGAGCGTTCCATTTCAGTTTTAAGCATTATTATCGGTTAATGTCTGTTGACTGCTGTTGAAATTGATTGCATTTATTTTCTTTACCTTTCAGAAGAGGGATCCATGTTTTTGGATGATTATTGAGTTACTGTAATGATATTCCAATGACTTTATTAAGGTTGTGTATATACTCCCAGGTTGCTTGCATTGATTTTCACCCTTGTTTCTAAGAAGCTTATTGAACTTAAAAAAGGATTACAAACAAACATAGAGGCCTGCATATTCATCTGGTCAAACTAAATGGTGCCACATAATATCCTTTGTATCATGAAAGTTCATTAATCATAATTCTTTGACCAGTCATATTGCTTCACTTTCTTCCTCAAGTATCATACCATGTCATTATCTGATTTTTCACTTGCTAATTCAATCATATTGCTTCATCTTCTTCCTCAATGGTGCAGGAGGCTGACTCTGGGTTTTCTGTAGTGAAATCACCGTCTTCGTCTACTGATAAGTCTAGCTTCTTACCCATTTTTCGCTCGGGGAGCTACACTGATCAAGGACCGAAAAGATCCATGGAGGATGAGCACATTTGTGTAGACAATCTTCTTGACCACGTTAATTCAAATGAGACTATCCCTCTTCCTAGTGCATTTTATGGGGTACATGATACGTTTTTGGCCATTCAGTTTTGATATTATACTCTCCTGTCCATCTACTTTACTTTTTGTTGTACTGAATTCTGTTGAACTGTTAGTTTCGTTTTTTAACTCAACAATTTCCTTAAGATGAAGATGGTTTCCAAAACCAATCTCGCTAGTATGACGTTCAATCTAATGTTTGTTTTTGAACAGCGTACACAGTACACCATACAGCTGATACCTAAACTAGTGTAATTGTTTCCTCTTGGATGCACTTATGGTAATTTCTGTTCATACAATTTCCGAATTTCTAACTCTCACCAAAACCAAATCAACAAAAATATTCCTTTGAAGCCACATTAATTCTCTTACGTCTAAATGTTTACGTGATTTATTACAATCATCTTCTGTAACAACTGCTTTCTCAAGTCTCACTCAAGTTGGTCCCTGTTTTTTTGGGATGAGTAAGAATATCATCAGTATAATTACTAAATTATGAGATATTAGTTCTCTATTCTCTATTCTCTTAAGCGTCTTTTTTATGATAATTATTCTTTCTGAAATGTAAAGCATCTGGTTGGTTGACATACTAATCATGTTTGATTTTCATTTTATTATCCAGGTGTTTGATGGACATAATGGTACTGATGCTGCTTTATTTACCAGAAACAACATTCTGAAGTTCATTCTTGAGGAAACCCATTTTCCTTCAGCTGTCAAAAAGGCTGTTAGAAACGCATTCGTGAAAGCCGATCATGCATTTGTTGATTCTGAATCTCTCGATTCAACATCTGGCACCACTGTTTTGACTACTCTTATATTAGGACGGTAAGGAACTGAATATTAAACATAAACTTGATAGTAGAAACCTTGATTTCCTCTACATTCCTGTGCTTTGACATCCAACCATTGCTTGGTTTTAACGTCCCCTTTCCCTTATCCTCGTGATATGGCTGAAAAACCCACAAAAATGTATCTGCAACTTAAAATTTATGACCCCTTACCCATGCAGTCCTTTTCACTTCCAGAATGTCCAGGGTAAACAGAGCTCTGGTAAAATAATAACTGAATGCCCTTGTTATTTTAGTTTGTCAAAGGAACCTGCTTCCTAGAATTGTAGGATTCCAGGAACGAGGAATCGGATTAGTTATGCCTTCTATTTGTTGTTTTTTTAACTTCAGGAATCAAATTGTAAGGAGTGAAATACGAGGAAAAAGTTCAAATGAGTGAAACCTGCATTTTAAAGTTGGATTTAAACTTTGAAATTGATTCTCGTTCCAAGTGAGATCAAGCATGAAATTGGAAAACCCATTTTTCATTCTCAATCCTGTTTTCATAGGAATGAACCACTTAAATATCATTCTTTTTAATGCTGATTATAAAAATGTGATAGGATCAAATGTTCACCTCTTTGTATGGATCCTTCTGTTGCAGAACCATGCTAATTGCAAATGCAGGGGACTCACGAGCTGTTTTAGGTAAGCGGGGAAGAGCAGTGGAGCTATCAAAAGACCACAAGCCGAACTGCACATCAGAGAGACAGAGAATAGAGAAGATGGGAGGTGTAGTTTACGATGGCTACCTAAATGGACAGCTGTCAGTGGCACGAGCCCTGGGTGACTGGCACTTGAAGGGTCCCAAGGGGTCAAACTATCCTCTAAGCTGCGAGCCTGAGCTTCATGAGGTACTCCTGACGGAGGAAGACGAGTTTCTGGTGATGGGATGCGATGGTCTGTGGGATGTAATGACAAGCCAGTGCGCTGTCACCATGGTGAGGAAGGCGCTCATGCAACACAATGAGCCGGAGAAATGCTGTGAGGAGCTCGTCAATGAGGCTCTAAGGAGAAACACTTGCGACAACTTGACTGTTGTCGTGGTCTGTTTTTCGCCTGATCCTCCCCTGAAGATTGAGATACCGAGGGTACATAAGAGGAGAAGCATATCAGCAGAAGGACTCGATCTCCTTAAAGGAGTACTGAATAATGTCTAATATTCTCCTCGCTGCTGATCTGCAAGTGAAGGGCAGCCTTGTACAGTTGATGATGGATTGCAGAATTTTTTTTTCTTTTTTTTTAAGTTATGATTGAAAGTATTAATGGGGATTTTTCAGAGATGCTGCTGTCCCCAGCCATATTCTTGATATATTTTGTTAATTTTGGTTATTTTTTGTGGTAGAAAATCCTGTACATTGTGATCATTTAGTTCTTCATAAAAACTTGTTTGTATCATTTGTATGATACACAGGAAGGTAGTTACCGTTCATTGTTCTCTCTGAGTGATTTTAATCTACACACAATTATTATTATTATTGAAATTACTGTTACTCTCTTTTTTTATTTTTTATAATACAAAGGTAAGTGGTTGGGATAGCCAAATTTTAGTAACCAGTAATCCCAAAGCATTCAGACGGACGGGGTCTTCAACATTCTTCGATGATTCTATGTCAGATCCTGCCGGTGAGCTGCCATGCAATTCTATGTCAGATCTTGCCGGTGAGCGGTCATGCACCGCCAGAATTTGTATGCAAGATGAGCCTACAGGAGTGCCAATTAACTGAGCCTTGCAAGTCTTTTCGCCACAATGTTGATTTCCTTGGAAATATGATGAGTGTGCATTGCTCAAAATCAAAAAGCATGGTGGATATGTCGGAGATGTTCATATTTGTTTCCCAATGTGGTTTTCATCGTTTGTTGACTGCATTAATGAAAGTCAAGTTGTCACCCTCTATCTCGATGAATGTAATCCCAATTCTCGCGGCCTTTTGGAGGCCCTCTGAAGAGCGAGCACTTCTGCTTCTAGAACAGTATCAGCAATGCATCTTACATTTCCAGTAGCGAGTGGTATTTCTTGGGAGTTCCATATGATATAGGCAAAAGCGCATTGGTTTGAGGACTTTCTAGATGTATCAAAATTAATTTTGCTAAATCCCTCCTTCGACCTTTTCCATATGATGCTTTCTTGTCTTTCTCAATTGTTTTTGTTGTTTGGTGTATTCGAATAGAGATTCGTGTTTGCTCGTTCCTACTGACTAAATTGAATTAATGTCATTTGGTTCAGATTTTGTGGTGCCTTTTTTTTTTAGTTGAATACAAGTTGATTTCTTACTATCAGACGTTCCATCAAATCACCATAAATTGTCTTAGTTCCGATGAATCGATTTTTTCTTTAATATCAAGAAGAATATTACTAACTTTCATATTTGTCGTACCATAATCGTTTAGTTTTGATGAGATTTTGGTGCTATCAATACTTTGTATACTGTAAGGGAACCCAAAGAACAGATGTTTAACACTTTTTTTATGATGGTTGCAAAATTCGCAATGCATCATGATTGGAATTCTTTGTTTGTCTATATTTTCTTTCATTGGGATACCATCAAGGGCCAATTTTCTAAGGAAGTTTTTATTTATTTTTGGCATAATGTTGATCTCCCATATCCAAGGTATGTCCGTTGTGACGCCCGCTTTCTTTTTTGGGATCATTTACATAGCAAACATAGTGGAGTGCCAACCTTCTTCATTCGCAACCCAATATAATTTGTATGTAATATAACATTTAGACAAGTTGTAGTTTTTTTTTTTCCAATAATATCAGCTAGAAGAATATTCTCTAACTAATTTAGTCATTGGTGATTCCAATTTTATTAGAAATAAAAGTACATGCGAGGACAGATGGTTCTATTAATGTTTTATTGATCACTAGGTTCTCCAGGGGTTCCTTGATCACCCATTGTTCTTTCCAAAATCTATTTGTTTTTCCGCCACCCACTCTCCATTTAATGCCTCTGACAAACTCTTCTCTTAGTTTAACCAATTTTTCCATTGCCAAGAAGTATTTCTTCCGCATTCGTACTTCCATAAACATGTACCTTTTAGATATTTTTCTGCAATTATTTTGACCCTAATGTTATTTGACTCAACCATGATTTTCCATAAAAGTTTCAATAATAATATAGATCTTATCCCAACTAATGAGTGGGTGGAAATCAGGTCCCTTATTCCAAAAGAAATTTCTTTTTACTCGATCTAGTTCGGTGTGAATACTAGTGGGGAGCATGAATGCCTGCATAATGTAGCTAGGTTTGGCATTTAGATTTGATTTTATTAAGGTGTTCTTCCCTCATTTGAGATGGACGATGCTTTCCACTTTGTAAGCTATTGTTTTGATTTTAGAATAACCGAATTGAATATATCCTTATTTACTCCAGCGATGATCACAGGACACCCAAGGTATTGCTTTAGGTTGTTGGATAATGTAATTCCAAGTTGTGATTGTAGTGTTCTTTTTTTGCTCGAGTCGACATTAGATGTAATTTGGAAGGTGGATTTAGGATAATTAATTACTAGCCCAAATGTATCGCAATAATCAGTAAGAATCGTGAGTATTTGCTACTCACTTCAATTGTTGCCTTGGAAAATATTATGATATCATCTGCAAACGCTAGAAATGGGATTTTTGACCCACTCTTCGTTACGAGGAATCCTATTGAGTTTGGGTTTTTAGTACAAGCGTTTTGTAGGTTCCTAGCCAGCACCTCAGCGTCTAGGTTAAAAAGGAGCGGTGATAGAGGGTCACCTTGTCATAGACCTCTTTGTGGGGTAAATATCGTAGTCGGGGAGTCATTAATTAATAGTGAGTATGAGACTGTTGATGCACATTCATTGATTCAGTTCCTAAAATTTTTCTCAAAGCCAAATTTTTGTAAGACTGCTTTTAGAAACTTCTATTCTACTTTGTCATTGACCTTTTTCATGTCAAGCTTTATAGCCATAAAGTCATCTTTGCCTTTCTTTGATCTAAATACATTAAGGATTTCATGAGATATCAGTACGTTTTCTTGTATTGATCTATTTTTAGTAAAGGCACTCTATAGAGGTGAATAAGATTTGGAGCAATCAAGCCTAGTCTATTTGCTAGAATTTTAGCAATGGTTTTGTATACTGCCGATCATAGACTTATTGGTCTATAGCACGCTATTGTCGATGGGCTATCAATTTTTTGGAAGAAGGGCAATAAATGTGTTATTAAGTTGCTTTAGAATTTTTCTAATTATGTAGAAGTTTTTCACTACCCTAGTAATTACGGGACCAATAATGTGCCAATATTTCTTATAGAAGCCCGCATTCATACCATCGACCATCGGGTCTTGGTGATTTATCACTGCCAATATCAAACATAGCATCTTTAATATTCTTTGTAGAGAATAGTCTTTTTAATCGGGAGTTATCAATTTTTGATACCTTTGGTTGTAAGACCTCTAGTTGTTTATGGACTTTGTGTTGAACAATATGGGATGTGGAGAATCGGATTTTATAGTCTTTTATAAATTCTTCACTAATATCATTTTCCTTGGATAAAATAGTTCCTCATCCCCTAATGACCGAGGCGATTATTTTCTTGGTCCTTCTTCCCGTATCGTTTCAGTGATAAAATTATGTGTTTTTGTCACCCAACTGTAGATTATTTTCTTTAGCTCTTTGCATCCAGTACTTATGTTGGTACTCCAAAAGGTATTCTTGTTTCCTCTTTAATTTATCTATTTTGTTATCCATTTGTTGGGTGAAAGACTTAAAGATTTGACTTTGAAGGGATTCAATTTCTTCATCTACCATTTTAAGTTGTTTATTGATGTTGCTGAAATTGTCACAACTCCCTTTTTTAAACTATTGTTTTAGTAGGCTTGTTTTTTTCACTAGATTATATATGTGGGTCCTTGAGAATTGAGTTCTCCAGGTTTGTTTTACAATATTCTCACCATTTATTCGTTGCAACCACATAGATTCAAATCTGAATGGTTTGTTTTGCACATTGTTGTATGTAATTTGTATATTAATAGAAATCATACAATGGTCAGACGAAGTGAAAACATGATTTCTTGTATGGATTTTGGGATATTCTTGTATGACCTCAATGGAAGTCATTATCCTATTCAGTTTCTCATATATGTTATTGTTGCCGTCTTTTTTTTTTTTTCATGTGAACTCATTGTCCTTAGTTGGTAGATCAATGAGGTTGTATTGTTGTGTAAAATACTGTAGTCACTCAAATTTGGTACTCGGAGATGGCGCACAACCTTTTTTTTATCCGAGGACCCCAATAGTTTGTTATAGTCTCTTATTATTAAAACCGGTTTGTTTATTATAAGTATGTTTTACGTTAATTGGGTAACTCATTTTTTGTTTGCTCATTTGGTGGACCATATATGAAGACAATAAATATTTCAAAGGATGTGCGTAAGTATGTATGTTTGATAATTAGGAATCTATTGTGAGATTTAAACATCTCCACTTTATCATCTTTTAATTGGCACTCCTTCCAAAGAAGACATAGACCACCTGCATACCCATTAGCAAGGATGAAAAATATTTTGTCAAAACTAGTGTTTTTCCACATATTCTCGCTTGGTTCAACGCTTGTTTTTGATTCGGCCAACATAATCATCTGAACATATATTCATTCTTGCATGTGAGATTGATATCGTTCAAGAATTTCTTTTTTCATTCCTCTACAATTCATGAAAGCGATCCTCATTTTTGCACTATGATTTTGTTTGGGTGGTAGATGCCCAAACACTCCTACTCTTGATTCTTTTGAAATCTATTGCGTTTAATTTTGTTTCTTTACATTTCATCAAAGTTTCCACATTTGAACTGATTTCTCATTCCAATGGAGAATGTCACAACATTGCTTACAATGTTGACTCGTACTGACTGGTACATTTTCTTTATTTATAGTTTTATTATTGTGATTCGATTTGTCTATAGTGATTTTACTTGCACTTATTAAGCATTGGTTTTACTTATCCAATGTAATACGATAGTATTTATCGGAAGCAATGTTATTGAAGAACCGATATGTGATATAAATAAGATAGATAATACTCTAGAAGGGGGGTTGAATAGAGTATGAGAACTTTTCGCAAACCAAATCTCAAGGCCTTGAAACTCCTTTCAAGGGCCTTGATGTCAATCTGTGCTACTAGTGAAACTTTGATTTCAAGGACTTTGAAACTCTATTTCTAGGGCCTTGATTTCTTGCTCCTGCAAAAGAAAGTTAGTCATAGTAAAGTATATATGGTGCGGAATTAAAAAGATTGGCACGAGGATATATTTACGAAGTTCGGCTCTAAATAGCCTACTCTCCGTCCCAGGGTATATCCGTAGGATCTAACTATCTATTATCAGCTTCAAAGAGTCCTAGATACAAACTAGAAGAAATCCCCTTCTTCTCTCACTTGAAGCCAATGCTACGATCTAGCTCCAACTCTTAACCTAGCTATAATAGCCTAGTTACTTCGCAGAGTAACACACTCTAGTATAACACTTTTTAGATCTACCAATGGAGCTCTTGTGTTTTCTCTCTCTAAGGGGATAAAACTTTTACGTGAATGTGAGAAAGAAAAACGACGAATGAAGATGATTAGGTTGCTTGAGGATGCAAAGATGTTTTCCGGTGTTAGCTTATCTTTTCTTCTTCGACCATCATCTTCATTTATATCTTCTATGGAAAGATCTTCTAGCCATTGTGGAGATGACCGTTTGAAGATCAACCTTATTTTCCATGAAGATCGTAAGGTAGACGTTGCACGTCTTCAGCCCCTACAAACACGTTGAGTCTTTTACTCCTTGATCTTCTCGTCTTCTGTTGGATAAGAGAGAGAAGATATTTTTGCCGTTTTGTTGTTTAGAAAATCTTCTCAAAAAGATTCTTTATCCTTCGGTTGAGATATTCCTTCAGTTGACAAAGTCTTTGGTTGATGAGATCTTCTTGTTTACAGAATCTTCAACGAAGATCTTCAATTTATTTGAATCCTTATTCCGTGCACCTTAGATTCCAAGGCCCTTGATCTCGTCCTTTTGAACTTGTTCTTGAATCCAACTTCAAGGCCCTTGACATGTAGATATAAAACCTGCACTGAATTCAAACCAACCAAATATCTAGAAATATAATCAAGTACATTGTTAGTATATCCAACTGCTATATTTGTGTGAAGTCTTCCATCATTAACACCTGTAAACTATTTCAATCAAGGTGGAGTTTTCAATCTCCCCCTTGATGGAAGACAACAAAAAGTCTCGTACCTATATTTGTTAGTTTAGCAATGCATATAACAATCTCAAAACTAAAAATGCAGAATGCAGTATATCGAAATGTCGGATCATATTTCTCCCCCTTTGTCTTTCAACAAGGGAGAAAAAGCAGTCAAACCAGGAAGTCTTAAAAAACAATTACAGACCCAAAAACAAATGTATTTTCAACGAGAGAGAAAAAGCAGTCAACCCATAGAGAAAAAGATCAGTCAACTTTAAAATTCCTCATAAAACTTCCTCTTTCCTTTGGATGAAGTTTCCTTATAACGCCAATCATCCATTCCAGCTGCCAAACGTCTTCTCTTTTCTTCAGCTCTTCTCTTTTTAATAACTTTATGCTCAACTTTGGGCAAGAACATTGGCTCTTCATGAGTTAGGTACTGAATTGATTTATTCTGGACACGCCTTTTACAATTCATCAGCATATTCTCAACCTGCTCTTGAGTATGTTGAGTTACATCTTCAGGTATGGGCAAAATACTTCCCATTGTAGTTAGTGTAAGAGCATTCATCAAATATATCTCATTGACTTTAGCATCATTGATGGTAGCTAGTAATTCGAAATTAGAATCCATTCTCCTTTTGGTGTCAACCTGAAAATCAGACAATTCACGATTGAGACGAGCTATTTCATTTTCACAACCCTCTAACCTGATTTCTAGAGTAGGAGAGGATTTAACTTCTTCATTTGGATTTTGAGTAACTCCTTTTCCTTTCAAAGTCCATGTTCCTGGAAGAGTTTTCTCAATCCCTAGACGTTCTAAGCAATTCTCATCAATTTTGCTGTTAATAGACTGTCTTTCCTCAATGGATGTATCAATTCTGTAATAATCAAAGACCTTAGGCAGCAAATTTCCATAAGGCAAAGGAATAGATCTCTTAGAGTTAACCGAATGCAGCATATGGTTAAGAATCAGATTAGGCACATCTATGGCCACATCAGACATAAGTAAATGAATTAATTCCATAGATTGATCAGTCAACAGCTCTCTTGAGTTTGCACGGGAAACTACACATCGAACCAGTATGGTGAACACTATTTTAGCCTCTAACGTCAGATAAGTATGAGTGAGTTGACGTGAGTTTGAATTAGGAATCAAAAAAATTCTCCTTAGCAATACGAACACTCTTTGACCTTGAACGATAGTTGAACACTACATCTGTAGGAATTCCTAAAATTTCACTGAGAATAGAAGAAGTGAGTGAAATTGGAGTACCTTTGACTGAAGATTCAAGAGTAATACACCCTTTGTCTCTTTTTGTGGTGAGATTAACATAGAATAGTCTTGTGAGCCGTGGAAAAGCAAAATCTCCAGGGTTTAAATCCTTCCAGATAATCAAACTCTTCAGCTTATCTATGCAGGGTCTTAAGAGTATCGAGAAAGTTAGTATCCACCAAATCACACATATAGAGTGGTCGATTGTGAAAGCCATCAAGCCAAGATCCAGAAGCTTGAAAATTTATAAACCATGATGAGGGAAGACCAGTAATCTGAGATGTATCCAAATCTTCAGAAGGTTTTTCTTCTTTATCGATTGAAGAATTCTGAACAACTTTCTTGTTGGAAGATGGAGGAGCAGATCTCTTGCTTCTAGGTGCCATCAGGAAAGTTTGAGAGAGAAATCAAATAATTTTGAAATAAGGTTTCTTGTGAAAGGATAAAAAGATGAGAAATTAAGTCCTTTTTGTCAAGGATATGACAAAATATTTGAGAGAATCAAGCTTTTAAAACCAAAATCAAAAATGTGTCAAATAAAAGGTTTAAAATAAAATATTTTAAGAATTGAAATATCTAACAGATATTAACTCTTAAAAGATCCGTAAAGTCAATTTACCCTTTACTATGTTTCAAGGTCCCTTGAATTTGATTTCAAGGCCCTTGAAATCATCAATTGGGCTGCATGCGTAGGATGATTAAAACTCGTTTACTCCCCCTACGTTAATGCTTCCTTGTTTAACATACCAAGCTCCAATCTAATAAAATTAAATTATTCCTCAGGAAGAGGCTTGGTAAAGATATGTGCAAGCTACAAGTTAGTTGAGATAAATGAAATCGAAACATTACCTTTCTCAACATGATCACGTATGAAGTGATGCCTTACATTAATATGCTTAGTCCTTGAATGCTGCACAGGATTTTTGGTTATAGAAATAGCACTAGTATTATCACATTTTATAGGAATACCTCTCAAGTCAAAGCCAAGGTCACGAAGTTGTTGAGCAATCCAAAGAATTTGAGCACAATAAGCTCCTACAACTATGTATTCAGCTTCAGCTGTGGATAGGGCAACAAAATTTTGCTTCTTGGAGTGCCAACTAATTAGGGATGACCCTAAGAACTGACAACATCCAGAGGTACTTTTTCTATCAACCTTATAACCTGCAAAGTCTGCATCTGAATAGCCAACAAGATGAAACGAGCTTTGACGTGGGTACCAAAACCCTAGATCCTTAGTGCCATTGAGATAGCGAAAAATTCTTTTCACAGCTATCAAGTGTGACTCTTTAGGATCAGCTTGAAACCTTGCACACATGCACACGCTAAACATAATGTCAGGACGACTAGCAGTTAGATACAACAATGAACCGATCATACCTCGATACTCCTTTTGTACTACACTATTACTGTTCTTGTCATGATCTAGCGAAAGTGTTGAACTCATAGGAGTCTTTGCAACCTTAGATTGATCCATCTTGTACTTTTTAAGCAAGTCTTTAGTATACTTGCTTTGATTGAGGAAAATTCCTTTCTTTGCTTGTGTAACTTGAAGTCTAAGAAAGAAATTTAACTCTCCCATTAAGCTCATCTCAAATTTCCTGCACATAATATCTGAAAATTCCTTCCAAAGGAAATCATTAGTAGCACCGAATAATATATTATCAACATAGATTTGTACTACTAAAATGTCGTTGCCTCTAGTTTTGATAAATAATGTTTTATCAATCAAACCTCTTTTGAAATTGCTTTCAAGAAGATATTTAGACAATCTTTCATACCAAGCTCAAGGAGCTTGCTTAAGACCATAAAGAGCTTTATCTAATTTAAAAACATGATTTGGAAATTCATCATTTTCGAAACCAGGAGGTTGAGCAACGTAGACTTCTTCTTCTAAGAAGCCGTTTAGAAAAGCACATTTTACATCCTTTTGAAAAAGTTTTATGCTCATGAAGGATGCAAATGCAAGTAACATACGTATGGCTTCTAACCTGACAACATGAGAAAAAGTCTCCTCAAAATCAATACCTTCTTCTTGGTAATAGCGTTGTGCTACAAGTCATGCGTTGTTTCGTATGACTTTGCCACTTTCATCCAATTTGTTTCGAAAGACCCACTTCGTGCCAATAACTGATTGATGCTTTGGTCTTGAAGTAAGTGTCCATACCTTGTTCCTCTCAAATTCGTTTAATTCATTTTGCATGACAATGATCCAGTCTGGTTCTTGAAGAGTTTGAGTGTAGTTCTTTGGCTCGACAAGTGATACAAAAGTGAAGAAGGCACAAAGATTATTTACTTTAGATCTAGTTTGAACTCCAGCATTTGGATCTGAGATCACATTCTCTTGTGGATGATACAAGGAGTGTTGAACTTTTCTTCTTTTGACAGATGATGTAGATCTAGAAGGTTGAGCTGAATATGTTTGACTCGATTTAGGTACCGTTTGTGCATTACCTGTTGTTTCAATCTCAAGGCCTTGAAGTTGGGTTTCAAGCCCTTGAAGTGGAGTTCTGTTGTCATAGTTTTCAGTTTCAAGGTCTTGAGGATTTTTTTTGGTATCTTGAATCTTTTCTTGCATATTCTTGTCTTGACCTTTAGGATCTTCCTCTTCATCCAAAATGTTATCTTCTCTTTGATTCAGATTTAAATCTACAAAACTCTCACTCAAAGTACCATCATTGCTTTCATAAAAAATAATATGAATACTTTCCTCAACAACTTTGGTACGTTTGTTATATACTCGATAAGCTTTGCTATTTGAAGCATATCCCATGAATATAGCTTCATCACTACGTGCATCAAATTCCCGAGATTGTCCTTTCCATTGTTGTGAACAAAACAAGTACATCCAAAAGGTTTGAAGTATGAAATATTTTTCTTCCTTTAAAGAGTTCATAAGGAGTCTTTTTCAAAATAGGGCGAAATAAACATCTATTTAAAATATAATTTGCGGTGTTCAGTGCTTCAGCCCAAAAACTTTTTGGCAAATGATTTTCTAAAAGCATTGTCCTAGACATATCCTCAAGAGTGCGGTTCTTGCGTTCCACAACTCCATTTTGTTGAGGAGTTATAGGAGCTGAAAAGTTATGAGAAATACCATATTTTGCACAAAACAGATCGAACTTTAGTTGATCAAATTCTCTACCATGATCACTTCTTATAGAAACGATTGGTAGGTTTTTCAAACTTTGTAACTCCTTACACAATTTTGAAAACTCAAATAAAGCTTCAAATTTTTCTCGTAGAAAAGATATCCATGTAAAACGAGAGAAATCATCTACTATAACAAGGATGTATTGTTTTCCTCCGGGAGATTTGACACGCATAGGTCCACAAATATCCATATGTAAAAGTTCAATAGGTCGAGAAGAACTTACAACTTTCTTAGGTTTGAATGAACCTCTTGTTTGTTTACCTTGTGTACATGCTTTACATTGGTCATTAACCTTGAAGTTTAGGTTTGACATACCACGTACCAAATCTTTTGTAAGTAGTTTCTGCATGGTGTGCATGCTTACGTGGTCAAGTCTTCTATGCCAAAGCCTTGGATCATCAGTCAAGGCCTTTAGACACTTTAGCTTAGTTCCTGCAACTTGGTTGTACTCAAAGAATAAATATTATTACACCTAGGAACAGTAAGCAATACTTCTCCCGTTTTTATGTCTTGAACTTCACATTTTTCTGAATCAAACATGACTTTATTGCCTTTATCACAAATTTGAAAAATACTTAGCAGATTATATTTCAAGCCATCAACATCATCAATAAAGTTGGATGAATCATAGCAAATTTTACCAATGCCAATTATGTCACACTTTCCTTAATCACCAAGAGTAATAGTTCCCGATGATTGCTTCTTTAAATCTAAGAACAAAGAACTCTTTCCACTCATGTGTCTTGAGCAACCACTATCTAATATCCATTTGTGCTCCTTTGCCTTGGTGATATCCTGCAAATCAGCAAACATCAACCTTTCCGGGTCGACCAAATGACATATTTTGGTTCATACTCAGTTCGATCATGTTTGGTGGTCTAGTACCTTTAGGAACCCAAATTTGTTTGACCTGTTTCCTTAAACATAAAGGATAGGTGTTTCTGATGATCTAAGGATCATTTGTTCTATAAGGACAGGTAGATTTAACATGACCCTTTTTACAACAATAGAAGTAGGTAGGCATATGAATGCTTCCTTTGGCCGTAACAAAAGTGGTGGTTGATTTTCTAGGAAAGCTCCTATGATACCCTATACCATTTTTGTTAAGTGAAGATTGTTGTTAACCCATCATTCTTTCCAAATTAGCTTTTGAACGAGTAAACTTAATGAGTGATGCCTTCTGGTCTTGACACATTAAAGTCAGATCAACTTTCTCTTTCTCTAGATCGATATAGTTTTGATGTAGAGAAGAGAGGTTGTCCTTGAGAACTAGGTTTTCTAATTCCAAGGCCTTGATATTGTCAACAAGTTCTTCCTTTTCTGTGTTAAGATTTTCAATCTCCAGAGACATTTCACTCAATTATTTATCTTGTTCATGAAGTTTTTCTTTGAAAGAATTTATCCTTATTCTATGTTCCTTATCACTTAAGATAATATCCTTAAGGAATTGTTTAAGGTCAATCTCAGGTTGAGACAAAATTATACTTACCATATTGTCGATGTATAGATTTGAGTTATCTTCATGATCGGCCATAAGACACAAGTTTGCTTGTTCTTGTTCATCTTCTGATTCATTTGTTGATTTTGAATCACTCCATGAAGCAACCATGGCTTTCTTCTTTCGATCATTCTTCTTGAAGTTGGTCCTCTCCTTTTGTGGACAATCCCACCAAATGATCTGTTTCACCACATTCAAAGCAAGTCAGTACTTTCGTTTTCTTATTAGAGTTAGAAAACTTACATCGGGATTTTGATGCTCGTTGAAATTCTCGGTTTGTAGATTGTTTCTTTATCTTGAGAATTCTTGCTAAACCTTTAGAGATCATGGCGAGAGCATCTTCTTCATTATCATCATCACTATTTTCTTCATCAGAAGGTAACTCATCTCTTTTGGATTTTAATGCCAAATTCTTGGAGTTGGATGGGAGTTCTCCATCTTCTTTGCCAAGAATCATTTCATGTGTGATGAGTTTTCAAAGTAAATCATCAAGAGGAAGAGTAGTGAGATTTTGAGCTTCTTCAATAGCTGTCATCTTTGGTCCCCACTTTGCTTTAGGTAAGCTTCTTAGAACCTTTCTCACTTTTTCTTCATTTGTGAAGGTCTTTCCAAGTGAGTCTAGATTGTTCACGATCTTAGTGAATTGGTGAACATTTCCTTGACTGGTTCATTTGGATTCATCTTGAATAGCTCGTATTGTCTGAGAAAGATGCTACTCTTTTTTCTTTGACTTGACTTGTTCCTTCGTAAGTGACAACAAGCTTATCCCATATTTCTTTTGCATTTTTGCATGATGAGATGCGGTTGAATTCATTAGCATCTAATCCACAGTAAAGTAGATTCATTGCCTTGTAATTCTTTGACACACTATCCAGGTCAGCTTGTGTGAAGTTTGATTCCTTCTTCGGGACTTGGACGCCTTCAACCGTTGTCATTGGAACTTTTGGTCCATTTTGAATAATGCTCCAAAGCTCCATATCCTGGTCAATCAAGAACATACGCATAAATGATCTCCAATGAGCGAAGTTGTTGCCACAGAAGAGTGGTGGTCGAGATGAGGATCTTCCTTGAGCAAATCCACCATCACCTACAGGATTCGTGATTAGTCTCACTGATGGTTAAATCAATAAACGTGAGTCTAGATCTGATACCAATTGAAGAACCGATAGGTGATATAAATAAGATAGATAATACTCTAGAAGGGGGGGTTTGAATAGAGTATGGGAACTTTTCGCAAACCAAATCTCAAGGCCTTGAAACTCCTTTCAAGGGCCTTGATGTCAATCTTTGCTACTAGTGAAACTTTGATTTCAAGGACTTTGAAACTCTATTTCAAGGGCCTTGACTTCTTGCTTCTACAAAACAAAGGTAGTCACAGCAAAGTATATATGGTGCGGAATTGAAAAGATTGTCACGAGGATATGTTTACGAAGTTCGGTTCTAAATAGCCTACTCTCCGTCCCAGGGTATATCCGTAGGATCTAACTATCGATTATCAGCTTCAAAGAGTCCTAGATACAAACCAGAAGAAATCTCCTTCTTCTCTCACTTGTAGCCAATGCTACGATCTAGCTCCAACTCTTAACCTAGCTATAATAGCCTAGTTACTTCGCAGAGTAACACACTCTAGTATAACACTTTTTAGATCTACCAATGGAGCTCTTGTGTTTTCTCTCTCTAAGGGGATAAAACTTTTACGTGAATATGAGAAAGAAAAACGATGAATGAAGATGATTAAGTTGCTTGAGGATGCAAAGATGTTTTCCGGTGTTAGCTTATCTTTTCTTCTTCGACCATCATCTTCATTTATATCTTCTATGGAAAGATCTTGTAGCCATTGTAGAGATGACCGTTTGAAGATCAACCTTCTTTTCCATGATGATCGTAAGGTAGACATTGCACGTCTTCAGCCCCTACGAACACGTTGAGTCTTTTACTCCTTGATCTTCTCGTCTTATGTTGGATAAGAGTGAGAAGATATTTTTGCCGTTTTGTTGTTTAGAAAATCTTCTCGAAAAGATTCTCTATCCTTCGGTTGAGATCTTCCTTCGGTTGACAAAGTCTTTGGTTGATGAGATCTTCTTGTTTACAGAATCTTCAACAAAGATCTTCAAATTATTTGAATCCTTATTCCGTGCACCTTAGATTCCAAGGCCCTTGATCTTGTCCTTTTGAACTTGTTCTTGAATCCAACTTCAAGGCCCTTGACATGTAGATATAAAACCTGCACTGAATTCAAACCAAACAAATATCTATAAATATAATCAAGTACATTGTTAGAATATCCAACTACTATATTTGTGTGAAGTCTTCCATCATTAACACCTGTAAACTATTTCAATCAAGGTGGAGTTTTCAGTTATTCTTCTTGATTTGTCCAGGCTAGTGTGAATTTGAATGATAGTTTGAATATAGTAGTGGTAACTGATGACATGAATTATATACCATCATATTCATGCATATTATGAGTGTATCACCTTACTTTTACATACATTTGATGAGGATTGTATGTCTTTAAGTCCATATTCATATATATTTCGAGAATAGAGGTCAACACACGTTACTTGTGAAATTGTAGGTAAAAAGGTGGAAATTTGGTGCGGAAATGGAGCAATATGGAGCATGACATCATAAAGGATCAGGAAGGGAGCTTAAAGATAGGAAAAGATATGAGAAAATATCACAATAGAAGATAGAAGATGGAACTAAAAGATAAACACGTGCAGAAGACAAAAATCGGATGATTAGTTATTGAGATCGACCGGTTTTCTTTATAATCGAGTTAATTTCTATATTTGATAATCCGATTGTGCAACACCCCAAATCCGCGGGATTCGGGGCGCTACTGGCTAGGATCGCACAATGGATCCTGACCCTAGCTTGACAACAAGTTCACTGGATCTTACAACAAGACGCAAATAGATTAAAACCAAATACATAAAACTATACAATATATACATCAAAAGGGTTTACAAAATCACAACCGAGTACAAAACGGAAAACCATAACATCCAAGTACAAAACATCCAATATCCCACGAACAACCTAGTGTACGGAAGCCCTCGGCTAATCACCCATCTGGCTCACTCTGCAGTCTTCCTAACGTGCAGATCATCTACAACACGGTATACACCGTTAGCTAACAGAAATGAATAAGAATGAAGTAATAACACATACACATGCCAACACATCATAATATGCAATGTCACACACACATCCGTTTATTATCTTTAATTATGTTATTCCATTGCTAATTCAACTTATTTTGTGACACGAGGAGCCTAAAGAACCTCGCCTCTTCCCCCTTTAACCCAGGTTTTGCATGGAGATCTACCTCCACCTTGATCTATTGGCTTTCGAACACCTCCTCCACTCTCGACGAGCTTTGGCAGGTGGTCACCACCCGGTTATCATACACTTGGTCCATATAAGGTAATGAAGTGGTCATCCTAGTCCAGTTTAGGTTATAAATGCAACAATCATATGCATACACACAACCATCACAAACACTCAAATCCACAACTACTCGCTAAGTAAGTCCTATGGACTTACCTGAAATGCTGTAGACCTAGACCACGTCACAGTTTCCCCTCGAGGAAACGATCAACGCCTACATAATCAAGGCATACACAATATCAAACGCTGCAAAGGTTAGGAGATTGATGAGGGACCCCGAGTAAGAACTTCCGGAGTATGAGAGAGTAGTCACAAGGTCTCGGAGGATTGAGCAGGATACGGAGAGCACGTTGATCTTATTTGCAACAACTGCTCACATTGCAAGAGGACTCCTAGGAATGCAAGGAATCGACGACGCCGCAACACATGGCCAGCCCAACGCTGCAACACATGCCCAGGCCAACGCCGCTTCCTTCTTTGAGCCCGGCGTTGCTGGCTAGCAAAAACGTCCGCGCCTCTCTTTGAAGAATTTGGCTTTCTAAGGCATGTTGTGTTATTTTGTGTTTTATAGCCCATTGAGCTTAATTTCCAGATTATTAATTGTTTGTTTTAGTCTTTAGCTGAACCTATTTAAGAGCTTTTAGGTTTCCATTTTGGGGGTTGACATTTGATTGTGAAAATACGTATTTCAGAATTCTATCTTCAATCAAAGGTGAGTTTTGGTTGAAGATTGTTGTGATCAGTTTGGCTTAGTTGTTTTGCGTGTGTCAATCTTCTTCGGGTTGGTGGTGCTCTCGAGATTCCATAAGCATCCTCTCCATGCTTGCGGCACTTCATTGGCTGCTTGTGTGGAGTTGTAAAGGGCTAGGTTCGGATCATCATTTGATTTGGTTCTTGATTCCGAGATCAAGGGTCTTCGCATTGTTTGCTTCGGGTTGATCTCCAATTTTCATCGTCTTGTTTTCAGTTGTTGTTGTGTTGTTTTGCTTCGAGTTTCTAGTCATTCCTCCTGGAACAACGACGTTGTAGATTGCTTCCGATCCTTTCTGTGTCTTGCCTTGCTTTTCGTCGTCTAGATCGAATAATAGCGGGCTTGCCCCGCATCAATTTGTATCAGAGCCCGACGACGACGGATCGACTTTCCGTTTTCTCCATCTTCATCGAGTCAGTTTTTCTGTTCCTTGAGTTTCTTTCGAGTCGTGAACTGATCATCATTGATTTTTGTTGTGTCGAAGGTGCTACTTGGTTGTGAGTATTCAGGAGTCCATCCATCACCCACGACAGTCCCTTGCATGAGTCCAACGGCGCCGGAATCGCCCTTGGAACCGTTAGTCCTGTACCCTACGATTCTACCTAACCACCACCTAAAAGTCACGTTTACCACTTCCCTCCACCTTCTAATCTGCAGCTGGTGGCTATTCATCATTATCTTAGTTTTGTTTTTGTTTTGGTTTAAATTTAGTTAGTGGATCTTTTCTTGAAGTCCTTTTTTTTTTTGGTGGAAGTCTTGAAGTCCTTGAAGTCCTTTTTTTAGGTCACAAAAAAAGCAAAAAAAAGGAAAAAGAGAAGAGTTGTGTGTGCATTTCCTCTTCAGCTTACAAAAAAAATAGAAAAAAAAGAGCTTAGATAAAAAAAAAAAGAAGAGTATTTGTTACATTTTGTTTTTCAACATTAGTATTGCAATTTATGTCATATTGTATGCATTGTCTTTTGCCTAAGTCTTCTGCAATCACCTCGACTATCTTCGACCTCACCCTCGGCCCTGTTCCTTGTGCCCCAGCACTCGGCACCGCTGACCCTCACAAAGAGCCTCACCAAAGAACCCTTTCGGCACTTGTGTCACTACCTACACTAGCCTCAGATCACTCACTTACCAAGGCAGCCCGGAAGTGCAACAAGTTCGTTTTGATCGGTGAGTCTTCTTTCTTCTTCTTCTTTGTTTGATTTTATTTTTGTTTGATACTTTGGTTGTTGTGTCCTGCCCTAATATCTCTGTTTGTGGTACCTAGACCCCTAACTCAAGTGAGGTTATTGATTCATTCAAGGCAATCTATCAACAAGTCCGACTTTTCACAATGAGAGTTGAGTGGAAAAAGGAGTGAGACACTTGTGAGGCATTTTTAGCTTTAACTAACCTTAACGTCTTTACGTGTTCGATCTTGTGTTGTTGATTGTGGCTAGCTCACACAAAAACGAGGGCACGAAGAGCCTTGAGCCGATGGATCCGGCCGCTTACAGCTTGTTGAAGCAAATGTCGGATAGTATTGTTGCCTTGATCGCACACATGGTTACCATGGAGGGTCGTCAACCTTTGGCATCGGTCTTCGAGCACGGTGGCCAATCGTCGCAGAAACAACGGGGGCCTTTACCTGATCAACGGGCTGCTTTTGAGGCCGCCACGGGTGCTCATGGCCGAGGGCCTGCTCTGCCAGCTCCACCAGCCCAACCGGGCCACCGATATGGCTATGAGCGCAATCTTAACTCTTTCTTTGCATAGAAATGTTGTTCCTCCTATTAATGTCAACACGTTCAATGAAGAAGAGGTGGTGTCAATGACGGAAGAGGCACGGGCTCCACCGCAGCAAGGTTACCGAAGGAGTTACCGGGAGCCGGAACAAGATGGTATTGGAAAAATCAAGGTGAAAATCCTCGTCTTTGATGGAAAATGTGACCCCGATGCTTACATGATGTGGGAGACAAAGATTGAGCATATTTGCATAGAAATGTTGTTCCTCCTATTAATGTCAACACTTTCAATGAAGAAGAGGTGGTGTCGATGACGGAAGAGGCACGGGCTCCACCGCAGCAAGGTTACCGAAGGAGTTACCGGGAGCCGGAACAAGATGGTATTGGAAAAATCAAGGTAAAAATCCTCGTCTTTGATGGAAAATATGACCCCGATGCTTACATGATGTGGGAGACAAAGATTGAGCAGATTTGGTCATTCCATAACTTCCCCGAGCATAAGAAGGTCAAACTAGATGCCCTTGAATTCCATGAATCTGCTCTTATTCGGTGGGACAAACTAGTCCGAGATAGGAGATTTGCACTTGATCCTCCCGTAGCTACCTGGGAACAAATGAAGGCCTTGATGCGAGTTAGGTTCATTCATGTTACGCTAGAAATGTACCACGCAAAAGCTTTAGAATTTATAACTCAATATATACTCATAACTCCTAGTGAACCCACAGTGTATGTGTCGTTTTGTAGCAAGGATAGTATTCTGAGGTCGAACACGGAGACTAATGTGAAATTAAATCAAACAAGTGATCATGGATAGTGCAAATCTAGTGTAAGAAAAGAGAAAGAAATAAAGAAATGAAAATCATGATATTTTTGGTTGGGTTTTTGTGGTGATCAAGCAAAGATCACAAATCATGCAAGATTATAAATCAAACAAACAACTCAAACTAGCAACACAAACAAGTAACACAAACAAGCAACACAAACACAAGATGTGAGATCAATTTAAGAAAAGCGGATTCTAGGGATTGGGACTTCCGGTTATGGCATTGGACTCAAGCTTCTAATCAACCTTGGACAAGCTGCGGTATGTTTGGAAAGGGTGTTTCTCCAATAGGATCAATAACCGGGTAGGTCTCATGGTCTACTAATCCCGCACCTAAGGTCCTATTACCGGGTAAGTCTCTAGGAACCTAAGGTTGAGAATTCTACACAAACCGGATTGCTATCTAGGGGTAAAACCTCTCCTTACCGGGTAAGTCTCCGGAAGGCAAGTCCTAAGCAACAATTCTAGCACACTCAGTCCAATAGCGGCTTGTGAGGCTCACTACTACCTAGAGTTCATTATCTTTGGTATCTAAGATCGGGAATTTCCGGGTAAGTCTCTTCCCTCACTTAGTTTGCTAGCATTACGTCACCCTAGGCTAGATAAGGCTTAACAAACACTAGGATTTCAACAATCTAACATCCTAACATTCAGATTCATCAATATAAGCACAACAGAGGAAAAACCGCGGGCTGATCATACACATCCATGGCCGTGGTCTATGAGGAACAAGCCGTGGTTTAGATAGGGAGTTAGGTTTCGAGCAAGCAAGTCATCAAAAGGTACATTCAAGTCTATTATATCATTATCCAAGCCATAACCTTCTGCCCATCACCCTAGAATCACAATTACTTAGCCAATAACATGCATCTCAAGATCTAAACTCATCATGCAAGCATACATGGTTTCCATAGCAAGAAAGTGAAATAAGAGTGAAAAGAAACAAGTAAAGTTAGCTGAATATGAGTTAAACAAGACTTACAACCATTCAAATGCAGCTTCAAATAGTTCCTTACAACACTTCCAAATGATTCTCCACAAAAATCACTAAAAACCACTCAAATTCTCACTCTAGATCTAGTGTTTGATGATGTTCTTCTCTCCAAAATGAGAGTGTTTTGTTGTTCCTCTTTTCTTTTTCCATAATGGATGATGAGAGAGAGTCCAAAATCTAGCCTGCAGGCTCTTCCAGGTCCACACTCAACCAAGAAAAGCAAAGGTCGGGCAAAGAAATGGTGTGACAAGTGTCAAAACTGTCCAAACAAAAACCACGGGCAAAACCACGGGCGTGGAAAGGCCCTGTGGGCCGTGGTTCTGAACCAGAAGCCCTCCTTGGAATACCAAGTCATAAATTGGTGCAAGGCATGCACTAACAAGGTCTTTTGTGTTTTCCTTTGCTCTTAGCTTGCTCCTTAAAGAGTCCGGAAGTGTGCCATTACGAGGAATGATCCTCAAATGCGTCGATTAAGTCCTAAAGCTCTCCAAAATACCTACAAAACCGACAAAAGCTCGTGTAGACGTCTATTTCGACAATGTGGATGAATTAAGCGTAAACGTCACGAACTAATGCCAAACCATGCATGAATAATGGGAAAAACTATCTAAATGAATGCCTAAACTGACGTCATAAATCATGTCATCGACAATGTGGATGAATGCCTATAACTCGATATATTCTCCTAACTCCTAGCGAACCCACAGTTTATGTGTCGTTTTGTAGCAAGGATAGTATTCTGAGGTCGAACATGAAGACTAAGGTGAAATCAAATCAAACAAGTGATCATGGATAGTGCGTTTCTAGTCTAAGAAAAGAGAAAGAAATAAAGAAATGAAAATCATGATATTTTTGGTTGGGTTTTTGTGGTGATCAAACAAAGATCACAAATCATGCAAGATTATAAATCTAACAAACAACTCAAACAAGCAACACAAAAACAAGATATGTGATCAAAGAGAGAAAAGCGGATTCTAGGGATTAGGACTTCCAGATATGGCATTGGACTAAAGCTTCTAATCAACCTTAAACAAGTTGTGGTATGTTGGGAAATGGTGTTTCTCCAATGGTATCAATCACCGGGTAGGTCTCATGGTCCACTCATCCCGCACCTAAGGTCCTATTACCGGGTAAGTCTCTAGGAACCTAAGGTTGGGAATTCTACACACACCGGATTACTATCTAGGGGTCAAACCTCTCCTTACCGGGTAAGTCTCGGGAAGGCAAGTCCTAAGCAACAATCCTAGCACACTCAATCCAATAGCGGCTTGTGAGGCTCACTACTACCTAAAGTCCGTCATCTTTGGTATCTAAGATCGGGAATTACCGGGTAAGTCTCTTCCCTTACTTAGTTTGCTAACATTAGGTCACCCTAAGCTAGATTATGATTAACAAACACTAGGATTTCAACAATCTAATATCCTAACATGCAGATTTATCAATATAAACACAACAGAGAAAAACCACGGGTTGATCATGAGAAACCACGGCCGACATTTAAGAAGAACAAGCCGTGGTTTTGGTCGGGGGTTAGGATTCGAGCATGCAAGTCATCCAAAGGTACATTCAAGTCTATTCTATCATAGTCCTAGCCATAACCATCATTCCATCACCTTTGAATCACAACTACTTAGCCAATAACATGCATTTTAAGATTCAAGTTCATCATGCAAGCATACATGGTTTCCATAGCAAGAAAGTAAAATAGGAATGAAAAAGAAAAAGTAATCTTAGCTGAATATGAGTTTAGACAAGAGTTACAACCCTTCAAACACAGCTCCGAAAGGTTCCTTCCAATGCTTCCAAAAGCTCCTCAACAAAAATCACAAAAAATCACTCAAAATCTCACTATAGATCTAGTGTTTGATGATGTTCTTCTTCTCTCAAAATGGGAGTGTTTTCTTTTTTCTTGGTCTTTCCTCCCCACAATGGATGATGAGAGAGTCCCCAAAAGCTAGCCTGCAGGCTCAACCAAGTCCACACTCAACCAAGAAAAGCAAAGGTCGGGCAAAGAAATCGTGTGACAAGTGTCAAGGCTATGCAGACAAAAACCACGGCCAAAACCACGGACGTGGAAATTGCCTCTGGGCCGTGGTTTTGCTCAAGAAACCCTCCTTGGATCACCAAGTCATGAATTGGTGCAAGCCATGCACCAACAAGGTCTTTTGTGTTCTTCTTTGCTCCTAGCTTGCTCCTTAAAGAGTCCGGAAGTGTGCCATCACGAGGAATGATCCTCGAATGTGTCGATTAAGTCCTAAAGCTCACCAAAATACCTACAAAACCGACAAAAGCTCGTGTAGACGTCTATTTCGACAATGTGGATGAATTAAGCGTAAACGTCACGAACTAATGCCAAACCATGCATGAATAACGGGAAAAAACTACCTAAATGAATGCCTAAACTAACGTCATAAATCATGTCATCACAATACCCCATACTTTCCACTTGCTTGCCCCCAAGCAAGGTTCAAACCTAAGCTACAAGATGGCATGAGTTATGAATGCGAAAAAACGGAAAATATTTTTGCAATTGTGCTTCTAGTCATAGATCAACTTCATAGTGATGTTCATGGAAAAGGATGAGCAAATGTGTATCAAGAGAATAAATGAATGGAAAGACAATCATACTTAACTTGAAATCATATATGCAATGTAAATCGAGAATGTCTAGATGATCATGAAGATATCAAATCTAAATCACTTAAGTCAAAACACATGTGCATAGAGCTCTTAAGGACTTAGGAAAAAAGAGGCCAAGAAACGTTGTTATAGGTGGGAATTTTTTTTAGGTTATGTGATGCTAATCCGGGAAAGGAACTAACTCCACAATTTTATTTTTGATCAACTTCACCACAAGTGTATATTTTTCTCGATCTTTTTCTTTTCTTTTTCTTCTTTGTTTTTATTTTTTTTTTGAGACAATGGCATTGGTGTACAAAAGCCGAAACCTTGGTGATTAGCGGACCTCGGGATTTTTTCCGAGGTGCCTCACACCGGGCACACATACCAAGGCTCGTTAGGACTATCGGTTATTCCGAATTTGGCAAGAGACAAACACCCGATTATGTGAATGGTGCCGAATTACTCGTCATCAAAACCAACGTCCCCAAACCTATATTTTTCTACACTTTCACAACACATTCAGCACTTCAATCATAACATTCATACACTTCCTTCAACACCCCACACTTGCTTTTCACACACTCAACACACTAACATGCTCCTATTACCGGATGGGTCAAAAGAGGTCAAATTTTTTTTATCAATTGAGGTGCTTCAAACAACATGATCAAGATGAGAAGAAGAGAGAAATGAATGCCTTAATCATTCCTAGAAATGTGTAAGAACTAGCATGCGATTTCGATAATCAATTCTCAATCCAACCTAGACAACAATCTTCATCACAACTCATACATGGAAATCAAGAGAAGTATTCAAGTCCACAATGCATAACATTTTTCTAAAATTTTCTGATTTTTTTTGAATTTTTGTGATAAATATGTATAATGTAAAAACTAATGAAACATGTGACAATGATATGAAACTATCCTAGATGGAATCTGATAACACGATTTATGACTTAGGATTAGACACTTATTAAGATAGATTTTTCACTCATTCATGCATGGTTTAGCACTAGTTCACGACGTTTGCACTCAATTCACGCATTTTGTCGAGATAGACGTCTACACGGACTTTTGCATTGCTTTGTAGGTATTTTGGGAGATTTACGAGCTTAATTGATACGTTTGAGGATCGTTCATCAAGATGACACACCCTCGGACTCATTAGGATACAAGCTAGAGGCTAAGGAAGACCCATGGGACCTTGTTGGTGCATGCCATGCACCAAATCGTGGCTTGATGATCCATATAGTGCAGGAACACCAAAACCACGGTCACTGGAGGAACCACGGCCGTGGAAACCAACCGTGGTTTTTTCCAGACGGTTGTGACAACTGTGTCACGATCTCATGGCCGACTCTTGCAAGGTTGTAGTATAAAAGTGGTCCTGCAAGGCTGAGAGAGGGCATCTTTCAGCTCCCATCACTACCATTCTCTCCCACACTCTCAACAAGAAGATTCTCTCAAGAGGAAGCTTGGGGAAGAGCTACCATGGGAGGAGGAGGAGAAAAGCTCCATTGGAGAAGAAGAGAAGAGCACACCATTGCTAGTCTTTGATAAGTTTTGTAGTGAAGATTATCGGAATCGTTTTCTAGGGTTATAAGAATCGATTAAACCTTCTTTTGAAGGGTTGTGAGTCCTTCTAATCTTACTTTCAGCTTGGTTTTACTTGCTTCACTTGTTCATCTCTTTCTCTTCATTATCTTGCAAATGGATGCTACGATTTTATGCTTGATGATTTCGATTGAGATGATGTATGTTGTAGGCTAAATACATGCGATTCTAGGGTAAGGAAAGGAAGGTTATGGCTGAACGATGATAGGATGGACTTAGAATTGCCTTTGGATGATTCATCTATATGGACCGAACCACTGTAGGAGTCCACGGTTCGTTCTTGCCAGTCCACGGCCGTGGAAGTGTAGAACAGACCGTGGTTTGCCTGATTCGTTTGATTAGATGAGTCTAAGTTCTAGAATGTTAGAATATTGAAATCCTAGTGTTTGTTGAGTTAAATCTATCCTAGGATGACCTAGTGTTAGCAACTAAGTGTTAGAAGAGACCTACCCGGTGATTCTTATTCTTAGATTTCAAAGATGATAAGCTCTAGGTAGTGGTGAGCCTCATAAGCCGCCATTGGACTAAGTGTGCTAGGATAGTTGTTTAGGACTTTCTCTTCCGAGACTTACCCGGTAAGGATATGTTAGATCCCTAGATGACAATCCAGTTTGTGTAGAATTCCATTCCTTAGGCTCTTTGAGACTTACCCGGTGATGAGACCTTAGGAACGGACTAGTGGACCATGAGACCTACCCGGTGATTGATCCCAATCTAGAAACACTTACTCCCAATATATCATAGTTAATCCAAGAAATGATTAGATAGCTTGAGTCCTATGCCATAACCGGAATTTCCAACCCCTAGAATCCACTTTTCTCTTCTTGATTAATATCTCGTGTTTAGCTTGTTTGTTTGTGTTGATTTGTTAGCCTAGTTGGTTGTTTGTTTCGCATGATTTGTGATCCTTGATTGATCACCCAAAAACCTACCAAAAATATTGAGATTTTCTTTCCTTTATTTCTTTCTCTTTTCTTAACCTAGATCTTCACTAAACTTAATCACTAATCGAATCGATCTCACCTCAGTCTTTGTGTTCAACCTCGGAATACTATCCCTACTACAAACGTCCCGTACACTGCGGGTTCGCTAGGAGTTAGGAGAAATATAACGAGTATAAATTTAAAGCTTATTGCGTGCACAGATCCTTAGCATAACAAGTTTTTGGCGCCGTTGCCGGGGACTAGGTCTAGATTGAGTCTTTTTGTGATTGTTCATAGTGTAGGTCTTTCTTGTTGCTTTTGATCTCTTTTTGGTTTGTGTCTTTGCTTTTCAGGACATCTCTCACTCTTTAGGTGTATGCGAAGATCTCGTTGCAAGGATTTAGCTCCATTCGATCCCGAACCGGAGAAAACCCTTAGATCTAGATCCAAGAGCATTAGAAAGGGAAAAGAGATGGCCGGAAGAGATCTCCAAGCTGAGTTGGATGAGGCTTTAGAGAAAATTAGGATAAGAGATGAAGCTTTGGAGAATGAAAGGAGACTTGCCAATGAGAGGCAAGAGGCAACTAGGAGGGAGATTGAAGAGATTAGGCAAGCACTTGTCCAAGTTGAGCTTAATCGTCAACAACCTCCACTTCCACCCCAACCGCAACCGGAGGCGGTTAATATACGGGTTGTGCCCATTGCCATTGGAGAGACACAAACGTTAGGGCAACGTATGGATCCGACACAAAGAGCACACCGTCCGGGTGTGAAATTAGGAGATCCTGCAGCCCATGATTATGAACTCCGCCCTCAAGTTCTACAAATGATCCGGCATAATCAATTTGGAGGGATGGAAGGAGAGTCTCCTCATCAACATTTGATGAACTATGAGATCTTGATGGAGACTCTTAGACCGCCTAGATTGGAGAGCAACAACCATAAGCTTAGGGCTTTCTCCTTCTCGCTTAAGGACAAGGCCTTGGCTTGGTATCAATCTATTCCACAAGGGAGAGTGAGTACTTGGGAGGAGATGACAACCGAGTTTTTGACAAAGTTCTTCCCACCTTCCAAGACTACCGAGTTAAGAGGGAAGATCAATGCCTTCGTGATGAAGGATAGAGAGAGTTTGTTCAAGTCTTGGGAGAGATTCAAAGATCTTCTCCTAGATTGTCCACACCATGGTATACCAAAAATTGAGCTATTGGAGATCTACTTCAAGGGACTTGATGAAGATAGCCAATTCAAGCTCCAATCCCTTTCCGGTGGGACTTTCATGGAAAAGCATGTGGACGAAGCTTGGGAGTTTGTAGAGAAACAAGCTCTAGTGATTGAGAAGTACTCCCATAGGAAGAGTGATGGGAGAAAGGCGGGAGCATATGAGGTGAGTGAAGTCACCATGAGCAATTTCAAGCTTGACGCCATCAACAACGAGCTAAAGTCTTTGAGGGAGTTGTGTGCCACAACTTTGAAGAACCAAGCAACCCCTCAAGTGCAAGTGCAAGCAAACTTGTCTTCCAAGGAGGACGATGTGAACTACATGGGGAGGGACAATTACAACAACTATCAAGGCCCAAGGAACTTCAACAACAACCGGCAATTCAACAATTACCGGCCTAACCATAACCATCCCGGGTTTTCCTATTCTAACCCGGATGGAGCCTTGAACCCTCCCGCTTCCACAAGCGCAGCTCGACCACCAAATGCTTCACAAGAACCTCCACCCGGATTTACTCAACCTCCAAAGGATAGAACCGAGATGATGTTTGAGCAATTGCTTGGGAGGTTGAGTGGTCTTGAGAGCACGGTAACTTCTATTTCTAGGGCTCAAAATGTGTTGGAAGCACAAGTGTTCCAAAAGGCGGGTGAAGCTCATAGAGATCCAGCAAAACTCCCCGGAAGAACCGAAGATAACCCAAGAGGCCAAGTGTTGGCTATTACAACAAGGAGTGGGCTAAGCATGAAGGATCCCTTGCCCAAGGAGAATGCTAAGGGAAAGCAAGTGGTGATAGAGGAAGAGAAGTTGCAAGAAGATGGAGGCAAAAGCAAGGATGTTGAGCCAACATATGTGGCACCGCCTCCATACAAGCCACCACTACCGTTCCCTCAATCACGAGCAAGGGCTCGTTTAGACAAACACTTTGGTAAATTCCTTGAACTTATGTCTAAATTGCATATTAACATTCCGTTCATGGATGCTATCTTAGGTATGCCGGCATATGGCAAGTTCTTGAAGGAAATACTCTCCAACAAAAGGAAGTTGGAGGAGTATGGGGAAGTAAGAATGACGAAGAGATCCTCAAAATTGATCCAAACGATGAAGGAGGAGATGCCTGTTCGCTCCAAACGGTGTGTGCAAGCTTTAAATTTATACCCTAGACGTAAGCTTAAAACAAGGATGCGAACCCGCAGTGTACGGGTCAATCGTAGTAAAAAGCAAGGAATTCCAGGGGTCGATCACAGGGACTTATTGAAACAAAGTCCAATTACGGTATGCTTTAGTAATTACTAACCACAAAAGGTAATCAAAACAATCAAAGATGATATAGAAGTCAATAAAGGAAATATGCAATTCTAGGGATTAAAGCATCTAGTTGTGGTTCCAACTCAAGATCTAAAGATAAGCGGACAAAGCTGAGGTTTTTGCATGGGGAAGGTGTTTCTAAAGTGGAATAGATCACCGGGTAAGTCTCACTACTCGCTAATCCTAAACCGTAACTCCTATTACCGGGTAAGTCTCAAGGAATTAAGATAAAGAACTATAACCTCAAACTAACACACCATCTAAGGGAATAGAATCAACCTTTACCGGGTAAGTCTCCGGCTAACTCACAAAGATGGGATGGAAGCACACTCAAAACCCAATAAAGGATAAACCTTTATTACCTACACTTATGATCTTAGGTAAACAAACTAAGGAATTACCGGGTAAGTCTCATCCTAGGCTTGCATTGAATCAGGAAAGGTGTAATAAGAATAGGATTTGGCAAACTCTAACACTTAACTCTCAGTTTCGGATCAGATAAGTTACCTCGGTCAGACAAATTCCACCCCGGCCGAGATGTTCATCGACTGAGCGAGATGCTTAGGGTTAATGTTAAAGACTCGAACTTTCAGGGTCCTACTGTGATTAAGATCATTCTATCATTTTTTTTCCCACAACCTTCAGCCAATCACCCTAGAATCACACGAAGAGATTAGCCACTCATCATCATGAAAGTATTAATCAAGTATATGGGAAGAAAGTGAATATTTGAACAAGAAGAATTTAATGAAAAGACTTCAATAACTGAATCAAATATCACAACAAAAGCGTTCCTTGGATAAAAATCCAACAAGGCAAGACAAGAAGGAAAGGAATCTAAGATAATCTTACAAAAACCCTTCAAAAGCTATAAAAGCTACAATCTTCCTTCTTCAACCTTCAAAAAGGTTCTTCAAATGTCCCAATTGGAGTATGGCTGCTGTGGTGTATAAACCCTGATCGGTGGTATAGCATGATGTGGATTTGTGGGAAATCCAACCCTTTTTATAGGAAAATTACTCTCCAAAGATAAGATATCTTAGAAAGATCTCTTCCCATAAAAATAGGTAAAATATATGATCTAGTATATCTTCTTCCTTCTAGGAGCCAAGCCCAAAAATATAAGATCTCTTTCCAAAGATAAAAGATCTCAGCCAAGAATAAAATATTCTCGCCGCGTCCCAGGTGTTCGCCTCGGTCGAGTCGACTTTTCTGGATCACCTCGGTTGAGGTGAATCTGTTGTCAACCGAGGTGAGTCACAATTGAATGTGAAATCTCTCAAATCTGGTCGAAAGTGAATCTCTAATCCATGGCTATGCTTCCTGGATGGTTCCTTATGTTCCTGAATGTAGCTCCAATGACTCCATAGCTCCTTTTGCTCCTTTTTGATGTAAAACGTGTCATTTTACCTACGATTACAACAAAACTAGGTGTAGACCTCGATTCCCGCAAAGGTAGATGAAATGGTAATATAATCACATATTATACATACAAACATGCAGATTATTGAAGATAAAACGTCCAAACAAACCCCAAAATATAGACTATAATTCATGCTATCAAAATACCCCATACTTAGCCCTTGCTTGTCCCCAAACAAGTTCCGCATATAAAAGACAAGATAGAATGGATTAATAGTCAAGAAAATCAATGAAAAGTCTTTCAAAACATTTTTATAGTGTGCAACAATCATAGATCACTCTAAGAGAATACTTCATGGAATTTAAAATCAAAATATGATTAAAACATTTTATAAGTATAGGAAAGTTGTTCATCTTTGCATAAAATCATAGAATGCATAATAAGTCATAATTATCGAAATTAATCATGCATAATCCAGTTTAAACCGCTAAGTCAATCAACAAGCTCGAGGTCTCAAGGGCTTCCCAAAAGAAAGGTCAAGAAACGTGTAGGGTAGGGATGTATGTAAGGTAATGTGGTGCTAGAATCCGGGAAAAGGATATACTTCACTTTCACTTTGACTTTCAACATCTTCCACCAATAAGCTTTGTTTATTTCACACTTTCTCTTTTTCTTTACTTTTTGGGATGCATGGACAGAGGTGCACAATAACCGAAGCCTAAAAAATTAGCAATCATCAATTTCTTGAGATGCATCAAACCCTTGATGCACATACCATGACCCGTTAGGAATATCGCTCAATCCGACTTTGGCAAGACACAAACACCCGGCTATGTGAATGGTGCCGAGTTACTCATCATCATGATTGACTTCCCCAAACCTATTTCTTTCTTTCTAACACTTTCACTTCCAGCCAACTTCTCAACTTTAACTTCACTTGCTTTCACCACTTCGCTTGCTTCCAAATTCCCGGATAGGTAAAGGGAGGAAAAATGTATATGAGGGGCTAAGCATGATCAAGAAGAAGAAGAGAGAAGACTGAATTGCCTTGGTCTTTCCAGGAAGAAAGTGAGAGAACTTATCTTGCGTTGTCAACCTTCAAATTCAACATAATTTGGATAAAAACAAAGTATTAAACATGCCAATAATTTCAGACAAAGCATTTAGCAACTTAAACATATTATAAAACCTTTCAAACACATAAAGATTTCAAAACCAGTCAGTAAGCAAAGTCTTCACTGAGATCACATCCAGATAAGAAGCACAAAAAGCTTTTCGAAAACTCTCAGTTAACCTACCTCGGTCGAGGTGTTCTTAGGTCAACCGAGGTGGAACACCTCGTTCGGCCAGAACTCCACCGGTCGAGGTAAAATTTTTTTTTTAAAACCATTTTTTTTCAGTTTCGACGTTTTTTTCAATCAAATAACCTGTAAGTATGCATGCAGTCTCAGATAAACACATAGATGCAAAAGTGAAGCATAAATATAAATATCAGATCAAATAGAGTCATACATCACATAAATGTCAAATAATACATCGATAAACACCCCATACTTAGGACACACTGTCCCAGTGTGTCAAAATAAGTCTAAGGAATAAAATACTCACCGGATAATAAGCTGAATTGCATAAAAATAAGAAAGAAAATCCTGCAGCTCTCAGTAGTCACGATCCGGTGGTGGTGGTGGTGGTACATATGGATACTGAGACGGGTCGAACGGATAGCCCATGATGTGCTCAAACTGGATCTGGGTCATCATGTGCTGGTAGTGCTGTCGCTTCTGCATCTCGCGGATATCCAGTGATAAAGCGGCATATGAATCAATCATCTGATCCGTCAGATCATCGATCCGACGGTGAGCCTCTGAATCTCTGTGTCGGCGTGCTCTACGCCTAGCAGGTCTCACTGGAGATGTAGCAGGTGCCGGCTCAGTATCATCATCATCATCCAAATCAATAACCGGCGCACTCGTCCCGGCAGTATCCGTCCCTGTATCCATCGGGACTCCACCATCTCTGTCATCAACAGTCTCCTCATCATCTGCCTCCTCCTCAGCTGGAGCAGTTGCTGCCTCTCTATAATCCTCCATCAGTAGGGCCCAAGCGGTCTGCCAGTAATGAGGGTCATAAACTGTAAACTGGGCAGACCACCTAATCCCCTGTGGTGCAGTCAGCTCCCATGGCATAGCCACGTACGGTGTAGTCAGTCCTCGGGGAACCAGAATCCGCCGAGTGATCATCTCCTGCAGCCCAAGCGGCTTGGCAGCCGCCACCATAGTGCAAGCGCTGAGATCCATGTCTTGGTAGCTGGCGATGTGGGTGACAAGTCCTCCGCAGCAGATGTCCCCCTTCGCCTTGGCCTTTATCTTGTGCAGATCCTCTGCCAACATCAAGCCAAAGTCGGGGATCCCTCCTGTCACCATGCAGTATAGGCTGAACAGCTCCCCCTGGCGGACCTTCTGGGGCGTCTCAGTACGCGCCAGAAGCGTCTCGCTGAAAATACGGTGGGCTAACCTAAAAGCTAAGTGGAAGATGACCCTCTCCCTGGAATCTCCAGGGCGCCATCTGTCTGCGTGCTCAGCAATGTGGGCAATCTGACCCCAAAACTCCCTAGCTACAGATCGGGACGGGAAGTCAACACCTGTGGGGGCAGGAAAACCAAATATCTCCATCCAATACTCTAGTGGCACTAAGAAGTTCCGGTTCATCAACCAGTACTTCACAGATCGCTCTGTGGGGAGGTAGGTGAAGGAGCTAATAAACTCTAAGGTGGGCTCCAAATAGGCTGGGGCTCGGATCTCAGTAAACTGATCTAGCCCTACTGTGGATATCATCCGTCTCAGATCTCCTTCTACCTGGAGACAGTCAAAGGCTGACACGTCCAGGAAGCGAGGTGCAATCACTAGACGGCCGGAAATACGCTCATAATCGACCCGGTGTCGCTCGTGGATCACCGGGCGATAGGGTCGGGAAGAAGAGGAAGAAGGGGAAGGGGAGGATCTATCCCTAAGGGCAAGGCGTCTGTCAGAACTCCTTTTCAAATCTGTTAGTGTCAGGTCACCTCGGTCGACTGACAATACTCAAGAACACCTCGGCCGAGGCACAGCGCGTCTGGACCGAGGCGAAAAACTGCGTTCCAATTCCTTCAGAAATTCCAGTTCTTTTCCCCCAAAATCACTACAACTAGTTCCTATGGGGTACTTAATCCTTTTCTCAGCAAATGCAAGGCAATCCAAGCCCAAATCGAAGCGAAATCAGCGAGTTAGGGTTTCGGTTTTGTTTTACCTCGTTCGGCCGATTCGGTTCGATTTCTTCGCAGATCGACGATGCACTGGGATCCTCTACGATTTAATTGCAGTTTGGGAGCGAAAATCTTCGAAAATGGGCGAGAATCGAAGAAGCGAGGTGAAGAAGGGCGCCGCGCTCGAGGGAGGGTAAAAGTGAGGAAAGAGAAAATTTTCCCTTTTTTATACCCTCGCTGGAACTGCTGTCACCTCGGTCGAGGTGGTCTCGACTGGACCGAGGTGGTACGGACCGAGGTGGTTCTTCAGAAACCCTAGTCGCCTCGGTTGCTCAAGAATCATCTCGGTCGAGGTGCTCTGACAGCAACCGAGATGCCTCAGTCAAACTTCGTCTTCTCAAATTCTCGATCTTCTGTCCTTCTAGTTATGCTCCTGGTTTGTACTCCTTCCTTAGATGTCTCCTGTTATCTGTCTAGGATGCCAAAAACAAACAAAGCAAAGCAAAAGCAAAACTATCTAAGCTAGACTAGAAAAAGGGAAAAGAAAGCAATACCTTGGGTTGCCTCCCAAGAAGCGCTTGGTTTAAGGTCGCTAGCTGGAGTTTGATGCTTCTCTCAAACGTGATGGGAGGTACCCTCACCCCATACTTCACCTCCATCGTGGGGTGAAGTAAGTAAGTCTATCAAACGCTCCAACAAGTGTAGATGCTCATCGGGGAATGAATCGTCTATGGGCGGGTCGTCCTCCTCGTGTGAAGATGCAGGCAGCCGGCTGAGGTGATCCGCAACAGAATTTTCGGATCCCTTCTTATTGCGGATCTCTAAGTCAAACTCTTGAAGCAAGAGAATCCATCGAATAAGGCGTGGCTTGGCATCTTTCTTAGCCAACAAGTAACGGATGGCTGCATGGTCGGTGTAGACAATGACTTTCGCCCCTACTAAGTAGGAACAAAATTTTTCGAAAGCATATACAACCGCCAATAACTCCTTTTCGGTGGTAGCGTAGTTGCATTGTTCTACATCTAGCGTCTTGCTAGCATAATAAATGGCGGTGGTCCGGCCATCCTTCTTCTGTCCAAGCACCGCTCCTACGGCTACATCACTAGCATCGCACATGATCTCAAAGGGCAAGGTCCAATCCGGAGGTTGGATAATGGGAGCGGAGATCAACGCTTCCTTAATCCTGTAACAAGCATCAAGACACTCCTGCGAAAACTCAAAAACAACTTCTTTATTCAAGAGGTTAGTTAGAGGTTTAGAAATCTTAGAGAAGTCCTTGATGAATCTCCTGTAGAAACCTGCATGCCCGAGAAAACTCCTCACACCTTTAACAGAACAAGGGGGAGGGAGTTTCTCAATAGTCTCGATCTTAGCGCGATCGACCTCAATGCCACGATTAGAAACGAGGTGTCCTAGCACAATGCCTTCATTAACCATAAAATGACACTTCTCCCAATTCAAAACAAGATTAGTGTCTTCACATCTTTTAAGCACTAGAGAAAGGTTAGATAGGCAATCATCAAAAGAGGAACCATATACCGAAAAATCATCCATAAATACCTCCATGATCTCCTCTATGTACTCGGAAAAGATAGCCATCAGCATCGCTGGAAGGTAGCGGGTGCATTGCACAATCCAAATGGCATCCTCCTATAAGAAAATGTCCCCCATGGACAAGTGAAAGTGGTCTTCTCTTGATCATCCAGATGGATAGGAATCTGGAAGAATCCACTATAGCCGTCTAAGTAGCAAAAGTGTGAATGCTGGGCCAACTGCTCGAGCATTTGATCAATGAAGGGAAGTGGAAAATGGTCCTTCCGTGTGGCCGTGTTTAGCTTCCTATAATCAATGCAAACCCTCCAGCCCGTAACGGTCCTGGTCGGGATTAACTCGTTGTTCTTATTCGTCACAACGGTCATCCCTCCTTTCTTCGGAACTACATGCACCAGGCTAACCCATTTGCTGTCCGAGATAGGATATATGATACCTGCATCCAACAACTTATTAATTTCCTTCTTCACAACCTCTTTCATGATCGGATTTAACCGTCTTTGAGGTTCCCGTGAAGTCTTATGATCATCCTCCATTAGAATTCTATGCATCCAGAAAGAAGGCTTAATGCCAATAAGATCATCTATAGTATAACCCAAAGCTTTTTGATGCTTTCTCAGGACATGCATTAATTTAGACAATTCAGTTTCGGAGAGGGAAGCACTAACAATAACGGGATAAGTGGAATCTGGTCCAAGAAAAACATACCTCAAGTGATTTGGGAGTTGTTTAAGCTCCACAACTGGGGGTGCTTTCTGAGGGGGATCCTTGCTTCCTTCTTCCAGTGGAGTAGATCCAGAAACTGGACTTTCGGAAGTCTCAGCTGAAGTCGTCTCGCCTTCGACCTCGGTCGAGGCACAGAGCCGTTGACCGAGATGTTCTTCAGTCGCCTCGCTCAGTCCAGAAAGTGCCTCGGTCGAGGTACTACAACTAGGACCGAAACTGGAGATCTTCGTCTCCTGGATTAGCTTCTCAGTTTTAGCTCCTGGATCTTCTTCCAGTGCTTTTAAGCTCCGTATATCTGCATCACAAGAAGCATCTATACCTTCCTCCATTAAACTAAAACTAATAACTCTTTCGAGTGGATCGTTAATAAGGATAGAGCTCACCAATTCTCTTGATTCTTCTTCATCGTAGATGTTGAAGATATCATCGCTTAACTGCTCCCCTTTCATGGCTGCAAGTAATGCAAACTCCACCTCATCGCCACCAATGTTGAATTTAAACTTGGCGTGCTTGCAATCCACGTTGCAACCCGAAGGTACTAGAAATGGCCTCCCGAGAATAATAGGAACAGGATAATCTGCGGGAATGTCAAGTACAACAAAATCTATTGGTAAATAGAAGTTACCTAACTTGACCGGAACGTCCTCCAAGATTCCCACGGGATGGGTGATGGAGCGATCCGCCATGTATAGTTGAATCTTGACCGGCTTGGGCTCTCCAAGTCCGATCTTCACACATAGCTCCAGCGGAATGATGCTCACGCGGGCTCCTAGATCACAAAGGGCTTCACAAGTGACATCCCCAACTTGAATGGGAATGCAAAATGAGCCGGGATCTCTCAACTTAGGTGGCATATTTTCCTTCATGATTTGAATAAGCTCCAAGGATTTAGATGTCATCCTAACTTCACCAAAATCTTCCAGTTTCCTCTTCCTTGATAGGATCTCCTTCAGGAACTTCCCATAGGCGGGCATTCCTAGAATAGCATCAAGGAAAGGAATGTTAATATGCAGTTTATTCATCAAGTCAAGGAACTTACCAAAGTGTTTGTCTAGATGTGCTCTGGCCCTTGACTGGGGGAATGGAAGTGGTGGTTTGTATGCAGGAGGTGGAACATAAACTTCAGTTTTCCCCTCCTCTTTCTGTGGCTCCACCTCGGTTGGCATCTTGGCCGAAGTGTTCTTCGACTGCACCTGGACCGAGGTGGTCTTCGTCGGTACTGGCACCGACCGAGGCGCTGGATCTGCAGTTTTCAATCCACTCCTCGTGGTTATGGCCATGATCTGGCCCTTAGGGTTGCTCTCCGTCCTTACTAGAAGCTTCCCTGGATCTCTTGGCGCTTCATTCACCCTACTTGCAAGTTTTTGTTCAAAGGCCTTTTGGGCCTTCGAAAATGAAGTCATAGAAGTCTCCATAGCACTAAGCTTGATCAAGATAGCCTCCAGAACTGCGTCTTTCTTTTCCGGCTGAGACAAACTTGATCCTTGCCCCTGGCTCTTTAATGGAGTAGAAGAAGAAGAAGGGGAAGAAAGGAAAGGATTAGAGGAATCGTTAGAATTAGAGTTTGAATGATTGTTACCAGAATTTTGGTTGTTCGCCCTCCAATTGTTGCTATTGGATCCTCTATTGTTGTTGTTGTAATTGTTGTTCCGGGAACCGTTGTTGTTGTTGTTATTACGGTATCCATTGTTGTTGTTCCTTTGTCCTTGATCTTCCTTCTTGGTTTGAGCAACCAAGAGTTCCTTCAATTGCTTCACGTCATTCTTCAAAGACATGAGTTGATTGTTGTTGGGCTGAGTTTCTTGGAAGTTAACTCTTTTAACTCCACCTTCAGCTCCTTGATGGGTGCACTTCTCCATATGCAAAGCTTGCTTCTCGATGAAGTCCCAAGCTTCGTCAATCGCCATGTCCATAAAGGTACCAGCGAGAGTAGTTGGAGGTTGAACTGGGTGCTTCCGTCCAGTCCCTTGAAGTATATCTCCAATAACTCTATCTTTGGAATCCCATGATGTGGGCAATCAAAAAGGATGTCCTTGAACCGCTCCCATGACTTGGACGAGCTCTCCTTGTCCTTCATAATGAAAGCATTGATCTTCCCTCTCATTTCAGCGGTCTTTGAGGGGGAAAGAATTTGGTCAAGAATTCCGTTGTCATCTCCTCCCATGTGCTAATTTTTCCTGGAGGAAGAGATTGATACCAAGTAAGAGCTCTATCTTTTAAAGAAAAGTAAAAAGGTCTTAGCTTGTAATTGTTATTTTCAATCCTTGAGGATCTCAAGGTCTCCATCAAGATCTCATAGTTTTGAAGATGTTGATCGGTGATTCCTTCTCTAGCCCTCCGAATTGGCATTGGCAAATCATGGATAGAACTTGCGGTCGAAGTTCGTAGTCAAGGTCCGCTGGGTCTCCTAGGTTAACTCTTGGACGCCTCAGTTGTTGATTGGGGTCCATCCTTTGACCTAGGGTTTGTGGGATTCCTGCAAGAAGAACGCCTCGGACTGGCATCCGAGGTGGAAGTATCTCGTCCGGGGCGTCAGGTACTGGAACCTGCCTCGGTCGAGGGTCAGCAACTGGATCCTGCATCGGTCGAGGATCTGGGACTAGATCTTCCCTCGGTCGAAGTAGATATTGGTCTCGTAAGGCTGCCATATCTGCTTCGATCGCCTCAGTCCTGGCGCGAGTTTCTTCTTTCTCTTGCCTAAGCTCTTCCCTGCTGAGGTGTAGCTGCTCTAGCGCCTCTTTCAACTCGGCCTCAAGATCGCGATTGTCATGGTTGGCCATCTTCGCTTCTCGTAAGCGACGTTTGTATGTCTTTTCTGGTTCGCGATCGTAAGGAACGATTTCCTTCCCAGTGCGGGTTCTTCGCATAAACCTAAGAAAGAACCTGCAAAAGTCACTCAAGTAGAGTGGTTATCAGACACGGGGGAAAGTGCCCCAAGAGCAAACCGTAACCGGCTCGGTCTAGACTAAGTCCCCGGCAACGGCGCCAAAAACTTGTTCGCTCCAAACGGTGTGTGCAAGCTTTAAATTTATACCCTAGACGTAAGCTTAAAACAAGGATGCGATCCCGCAGTGTACGGGTCAATCGTAGTAAAAAGCAAGGAATTCCAGGGGTCGATCACAGGGACTTAGTGAAACAAAGTCCAATTACGGTATGCTTTAGTAATTACTAACCACAAAAGGTAATCAAAACAATCAAAGATGATATAGAAGTCAATAAAGGAAATATGCAATTCTAGGGATTAAAGCATCTAGTTGTGGTTCCAACTCAAGATCTAAAGATAAGCGGACAAAACTGAGGTTTTTGCATGGGGAAGGTGTTTCTAAAGTGGAATAGATCACCGGGTAAGTCTCACTACTCGCTAATCCTAAACCGTAACTCTTATTACCGGGTAAGTTTCAAGGAATTAAGATAAAGAACTATAACCTCAAACTAACACACCATCTAAGGGAATAGAATCAACCTTTACCGGGTAAGTCTCCGGCTAACTCACAAAGATGGGATGGAAGCACACTCAAACACCAATAAAGGATAAACCTTTATTACCTACACTTATGATCTTAGGTAAACAAACTAAGGAATTACCGGGTAAGTCTCATCCCAGGCTTGCATTGAATCAGGAAAGGTGTAATAAGAATAGGATTTGGCAAACTCTAACACTTAACTCTCAGTTTCGGATCAGATAAGTCACCTCGGTCAGACAAATTCCACCCCGGCCGAGATGTTCATCGACTGAGCGAGATGCTTAGGGTTAATGTTATAGACTCGAACTTTCAGGGTCCTACTGTGATTAAGATCATTCTATCATTGTTTTTCCCACAACCTTCAGCCAATCACCCTAGAATCACACGGAGAGATTAGCCACTCATCATCATGAAAGTATTAATCAAGTATATGGGAAGAAAGTGAATATTTGAACAAGAAGAATTTAATGAAAAGACTTCAATAACTGAATCAAATATCACAACAAAAGTGTTTCTTGGATAAAAATCCAACTAGGCAAGACAACAAGGAAGGGAATCTAAGATAATCTTACAAAAACCCTTCAAAAGCTATAACAGCTACAATCTTCCTTCTTCAACCTTCAAAAAGGTTCTTCAAATCTCCCAATTAGAGTATGGCTGCTGTGGTGTATAAACCCTGATCGGTGGTATAGCATGATGTGGATTTGTGGGAAATCCAACCCTTTTTATAGGAAAATTACTCTCCAAAGATAAGATATCTTAGAAAGATCTCTTCCCATAAAAATAGGTAAAATATATGATCTAGTATATCTTCTTCCTTCTAGGAGCCAAGCCCAAAAATATAAGATCTCTTTCCAAAGATAAAAGATCTCAGCCAAGAATAAAATATTCTCGCCGCGTCCCAAGTGTTCGCCTCGGTCGAGTCGACTTCTCTGGATCACCTTGGTCGAGGTGAATCTGTGGTCAACCGAGGTGAGTCACAACTGAATGTGAAATCTCTCAAATCTGGTCCAAAGTGAATCTCTAATCCATGGCTATGCTTCCTGGATGGTTCCTTATGTTCCTGAATGTAGCTCCAATGACTCCATAGCTCCTTTTGCTCCTTTTTGATGCAAAACGTGCCATTTTACCTACGATTACAACAAAACTAGGTGTAGACCTCAATTTCCGCAAAGGTAGATGAAATGGTAATATAATCACATATTATACATACAAACATGCAGATTATTGAAGATAAAACGTCCAAACAAACCCCAAAATATAGACTATAATTCATGCTATCAATGCCTCCTAAGCTAAGAGATCCGGGATCTTTTTGTGTACCAATCGGAGTGGGAGAAGTGAAGTATGAAGCCCTTTGTGATCTTGGGGAAAGTGTGAGCATCATACCGCTTGCACTTTGCAACAAGGTTGGGTTAGGAGAGCCTAAACCGGTCAAGATGACCCTTTACATGGCGGACTGCTCTATTACTCACCCGGTTGGGATATTGGAAGACATACCGGTGCAACTCGGGAAGTTCTATGTGCCGATTGATTTTGTTGTCTTGGACATCCCGGCAGATTCTCCGGTTCCCATCATCTTAGGGAGACCTTTCCTAGCCACTTCCGGATGCTTGGTGGATTGTAAAAATGGAATTCTCTCCTTCAACATTGGAGAGGAGAATATCAAGTTCAAGCTGTCCACAATGATGAAAGGGCCAACCCTTGACGAGGATGTATTCAACATAGTCGAGCAAGAGGAGTCTAGAGAAGTTTTCAGCTCGATCTTGATCAAAGATCCCTTGGAGAAGGTTCTTAGCTTAAGCTTGATGGAGGAAGGTGTTGAGGAGGCTTGCAATGAAGAAATCAAGGCCTTAGAAGCATTAGAAAAGGAGACAAGAGCTGAAATTGAAGACCACGAGAGTATGCTAAGTACCTGTAGGAACCACGGTCGTGGAAGGTGTTCCACGGCCGTAGAACTCTCTGGAGAGCTCAAAAGAGCAAGCCTTGCAAGGTCCACGGCCGTGGATGTGCCAGGATCCGTGGACTTGCCCGTGGTTTCCCCAGAAGCAGCCCTTGTTGATGATCAAGCTTCAAGGAGCCTTGGAGAGCCTTCATTTGCTTTGGAATCATCTCAACCAACGTTATTTGGATCGTCTCCACTCGATAAAGGTCCTCCTAAACTTGAACTTAAACCCCTCCCCTCTCATTTGAAGTATGCTTTTCTTGGTGATAATTCTACATATCCGGTGATTGTGAGTGCATGCTTGAATGATGATGAACTTTCTAGGTTGTTGCATGAGCTAAGATTGCATAGAAAAGTCATTGGCTACACTATTGATGATTTAGTTGGCATTAAGTCCTCTTTGTGCATGCATAAGATATTGATGGAAGATAACCATAAACCCTCTATTGAACATCAAAGAAGATTGAATCCTATAATGAAAGAGGTGGTTAAGAAAGAGATCATTAAGTTGCTAGATGCGAGAATTATCTACCCTATCTCGGATAGTAAGTGGGTTAGTCCCGTGCATGTGGTTCCTAAGAAGGGTGGATGACCGTAGTGACAAATGAGAACAATGAACTAATCCCAACTAGGATGGTTACCGGATGGAGGATGTGTATTGACTATAGGAAATTGAACATGGCCTCTGGGAAAGATCACTTCCCTCTTCCTTTCATTGACCAATTGCTAGAGAGGTTAGCTCAACATTCTCATTTTTGCTATTTAGATGGCTATAGTGGATTCTTCCAAATCCCTATCCACCCCGATGACCAAGAGAAAACCACATTTACATGTCCATGGGGTACCTTTGCATATAGGAGAATGCCGTTTGGGTTGTGTAATGCGCCCGCCACCTTTCAAAGGTGTATGATGGCCATATTTTCTGAGTACATTGAGAATATCATGGAAGTGTTTATGGATGATTTTTCTGTTTATGGTTCTTCATTTGATAATTGCTTAGCTAACTTGTCTCTAGTGCTTAAGAGATGCGAGGAGACAAACCTTGTCTTAAATTAGGAAAAATGCCACTTCATGGTAAGTGCAGGTATTGTGTTGGGACACTTGGTGTCCAACCGTGGCATTGAGGTTGATAGGGCCAAGATTGAAACGATAGAGAAGTTGCCACAACTTACCTCGGTGAAGGGGGTAAGGAGTTTTCTAGGGCATGCCGGTTTTTACCGGAGGTTTATTAAAGACTTCTCTAAAATTTCTAAGCCTCTTACTAACCTACTAATGAAAGATGTTGAGTTTGTTTTCTCCAAGGATTTCCTTGAAGCTTTTGGTAGGTTGAAGAACGCTTTGATCTCCGCACCTATCATGCAACCTCAGGATTGGAGTTTACCGTTTGAGATCATGTGTGATGCAAGTGATGTAGCCGTTGGGGCTGTTTTGGGGCAAAGGAAAGATGGGCGCACACATGCCATCTATTATGCTAGCAAGACGCTAGATGATGCCCAACTCAATTATGCTACCACCGAGAAGGAGTTGTTAGCGGTTGTGTATGCATTTGAGAAGTTCCGCTCATATCTTGTTGGAGCAAGGGCCATAGTGTATACGGATCATGCTGCGATCCGTTATCTCCTTACAAAGAAGGATGCCAAGCCTAGGTTGATTCGGTGGATCCTTCTTCTTCAAGAGTTTGATTTGGAAATCCGGGACAAGAAGGGGTCCAAAAACTTTGTGGCGGACCACCTTAGTAGACTACCTCCATTGGAACTTGAGAGAGATGACATCCCGATTGATGACTCATTCCGGGATGAGCAATTGCAAATGGTGGAGGAGTGCTTGTTCCAAGTGTCTAGAGGAAGTGAGCCATGGTATGCCGACATTGTGAACTATCTTGTGTGTGAGGAAGTGCCTCCCGGATTGTCATATGCCCAAAGGAAGAAGTTCTTCAAGGATGTGAGGCACTACTATTGGAGTGAACCACTTTTGTTCAAGAGAGGGCCGGATGGAGTATTTAGAAGATGCATACCGGAGGATGAGGTGGAGAGTGTGATCCGCCATTGTCATTCCTTGCCATGTGGAGGCCATGCTAGCTCACATAAGACATCTGCGAAGGAGTTGCAATCGGGCTTCTTTTGGCCAAGTTTGTTCAAGGATGTGCAAAGCTTTGTGGTAGCTTGTGATGCTTGCCAAAGGACGGGCAACATCTCAAGGAGGAATGAGATGCCCTTGAACAACATACAAGAGGTAGAGATATTTGATGTATGGGGTGTGGACTTCATGGGACCATTCCCCTCTTCATGTGGCAACCTCTACATCCTATTGGCGGTTGACTATGTTTTGAGATGGGTGGAGGCAATCGCCTCTCCCACAAATGATGTCAAGGTTGTGGTGCGGTTATTCAACCGAGTGATCTTCCCTAGGTTTGGAACACCAAGGGTGATCATAAGTGATGGAGGGAAGCACTTCACCAATAGGAATTTTGGGACACTTTTGGCTAAGTATGGGGTGACTCATAAGGTGGCAACACCTTACCATCCCCAAACTAATGGTCAAGTGGAGATCTCCAACCGGGAGATAAAGGGAATTCTTGAGAAGACGATCTCTAGGATGAGAAAGGATTGGGCTATAAAGCTCGATGATGCCTTGTGGGCATATAGAACCGCTTTCAAGACACCAATTGGCACCACTCCTTACAAGCTAGTCTATGGCAAGTCTTGCCACCTTCCGGTAGAGATGGAGCATAGAGCTTATTGGGCCATTAAGTGGCTAAATTTTGACCTCAAGGAGGCCGGAGAGAAGAGGTTGCTTGATATGAACGCTCTTGAAGAGATCCGGTTGGATGCCTATGAAAATGCCCGGATCTACAAGGAGAGGACCAAACGTTGGCATGATAAGCGCCTCATCCCGAAGGAGTTGAGTGAAGGCGACCTTGTCCTTCTCTTCAACTCAAGGCTGCGGCTCTTCCCCGGAAAGCTAAAGTCGAGGTGGACCGGGCCTTATGTGGTGAAGAAGATCTTTCCCCATGGAGCAATTGAGATAGGAGGGGAGCATTGTGGAGATTTTAAGGTGAATGGGCACCGGTTGAAGAAGTATATCCCGGGAGCTCCGGTGGACATGATTGCCCCACTTCACCTTGAGTGAGATGCCCCCGAGTTTGGTCAAGCTAATGACCTTAAAGAAGCGCTAGATGGGAGGCAACCCATTGGTAACATCTTTCCCTTTTCGTTTTTGTTTTTGCTTTTGATTTTTCTGTTTTTGTGTGTTTGGTGTGTTTTGTGTGTGTGCTAGAGTCTTGGTAGCATAAAAGCCTTGCATGGCATGTGAATGATGATGAATCCCTCATCAATTATGGGTGGAGCGGACGCGGGATTTGGACGGCTAGCGGTGCCTAGCGCGGATCCCGGCGCCATGATGCACATTTAGAGCTCTCTACCATTGTTGATAGGATCATCCACCACCGATCCACTTGAGTAATCCCAAATACCGAAGCAAACCATTTTTACATTGTGAGAACCCTCTTTCACTCTTCTTTACTTGAATGCCACATTGGGGACAATGTGTTTCTAAGTATGTGGTGGGGTTTGCATGATCTTTTGCATGATTAGCATCTAGGATAGTTTTAATATTATCACATGTTTTGCATTGTATATACTCATTTCGAAAAAAAACAAAAATCAGAAAATTTAAAATTTTTTGTGCTTTCTAGGCTTGGATATGACCCTAATGATGAATCTTGTCATATGGATTGGCTATGGATGGCCTTATGTGTTAAATTGATGAATGCATATGTGGACTTGAAGTACTTATATTGAATCCCATGAATGGATTGTGATCATGATGTTTGCCTTGAGTGGATTGAGTATTGAAAGTCGAAATTACATGCTAGTTCTTGCACATCATCTAGGAATGAATGAGGCAATTCATATTTCTCTACTTCTCATCTTGATCATGATCTTTGAGCACCTCAATTGATATGAATTTGATCTATTTTGACCCATCCGGGAATAGGAGCATGTTAGTGTGTTGATGTGTGTGAAAAGCAAGTGTGGGGTGAAGTTGTTGATGAAAGAATGTTATGGAACGAAGTGCTGAATTTGTTGTGAAAGTGTAGACAAAAATATAGGTTTGGGGACGTTCGTTGAAATGACGAGTAACTCGGCACCATTCACATGATCGGGTATTTGTGCATTTCCAAAGTCAAATAAACCGATAGTCCTAACGAGCTTTGGTATGTGTGCCCGGTGTGGATGCACCTCGAAAAATAGAAAAAGCCCGAGGACGGCTAATCACCAAGGTTTCGGCTTTTGTACACCAATGCCATTGTCTCAAAAATAAGTGAAAGAAAAAGAAAAGAAAAGAAAGAAAAGATGGAGAAAATATACACTTGTGGGAAGTTGATAAAAATGTGAAGTTGTGAAGTTAGTTCCATTCCCGGATTAGCATCATATAGCCTAGAAAAATTCCCACCTAATCACAACGTTTCTTGGCCTTTTATCTCACAAACCCTTGTGACCTATTTGCTTGTGTGTAAGACTTAGTGATCTAGATTGGATATGCTCTTGATCATCTTGACTTCTTCATTTTTACATTTCATGCATGCTTTCGAGTTAAGTACAATTGTCTTTCCGTGCCTTCATTTATTTGATACATATTTTCTTGTCCATTGCCATGAAACATGACTATGAAGGTGATCCAATATTAGAAGCACAACTCCAAAAAGATTTTGCCATTTTTCTGCATGCATAAATCATGTCATCTCTTAGTCTATAGTTGAGAATTTGCTCGGGGACGAGCAAACCTTAAATATGGGGTATTTTTGATAACACGATTTATGACTTAGGATTAGACACTTATTAAGATAAATTTTTCACTCATTCATGCATGGTTTAGCACTAGTTCACAACGTTTGCACTCAATTCACGCATTTTGTCGAGATAGACGTCTACACGGACTTTTGCATTGCTTTGTAGGTATTTTGGGAGATTTAGGAGCTTAATCGATACGTTTGAGGATCGTTCATCAAGATGACACACCCTCGGACTCATTAGGATGCAAGCTAGAGGCTAAGGAAGACCCATGGGACCTTGTTGGTACATGCCATGCACCAAATCGTGGCTTGATGATCCATATATTGCAGGAACACCAAAACCACGGTCATTGGAGGAACCACGGCCGTGGAAACCAACCGTGGTTTTTGCCAGACGGTTGTGACAGCTGTGCCACGATCTCATGGCCGACTCTTGCAAGGTTGTAGTATAAAAGTGGTCCTGCAAGGCTGAGAGAGGGCATATTTCAGCTCCCATCACTACCATTCTCTCCCACACTCTCAACAAGAAGATTCTCTCAAGAGGAAGCTTGGGGAAGAGCTACCATGGGAGGAGGAGGAGAAAAGCTCCATTGGAGAAGAAGAGAAGAGCACACCATTGCTAGTCTTTGATATGTTTTGTAGTGAAGATTATCGGAATCGTTTTCTAGGGTTGTAAGAATCGATTAAACCTTCTTTTGAAGGGTTGTGAGTCCTTCTAATCTTACTTTCAGCTTGGTTTTACTTGCTTCACTTGTTCATCTCTTTCTCTTCATTATCTTGCAAATGGATGCTACGATTTTATGCTTGATGATTTCGATTGAGATGATGTATGTTGTAGGCTAAATAGATGCGATTCTAGGGTAAGGAAAGGAAGGTTATGGCTGGACGATGATAGGATGGACTTAGAATTGCCTTTGGATGATTCATCTATATGGACCGAACCACTGTAGGAGTCCACGGTTCGTTCTTGCCAATCCACGGCCGTGGAAGTGTAGAACGGCCCGTGGTTTGCCTGATTCGTTTGATTAGATGAGTCTAAGTTCTAGAATGTTAGAATATTGAAATCCTAGTGTTTGTTGAGTTAAATCTATCCTAGGATGACCTAGTGTTAGCAACTAAGTGTTAGAAGAGACGTACCCGGTGATTCTTACTCTTAGATTTCAAAGATGATAAGCTCTAGGTAGTGGTGAGCCTCATAAGCCGCCATTGGACTAAGTGTGCTAGGATAGTTGTTTAGGACTTACTCTTCCGAGACTTACCCGGTAAGGATAGGTTAGATCCCTAGATGACAATCCGGTTTGTGTAGAATTCCATTCCTTAGGATCTTTGAGACTTACCCGGTGATGAGACCTTAGGAACGGACTAGTGGACCATGAGACCTACCCGGTGATTGATCCCAATCTAGAAACACTTACTCCCAATATATCATAGTTAATCCAAGAAATGATTAGATAGCTTGAGTCCTATGCCATAACCAGAATTTCCAACCCCTAGAATCCACTTTTCTCTTCTTGATTCATATCTCGTGTTTAGCTTGTTTGTTTGTGTTGATTTGTTAGCCTAGTTGGTTGTTTGTTTCGCATGATTGATGATCCTTAATTGATCACCCAAAAACCTACCAAAAATATTGAGATTTTCTTTCCTTTATTTCTTTCTCTTTTCTTAACCTAGATCTTCACTAAACTTAATCACTAATCGAATCGATCTCACCTCAGTCTTTGTGTTTGACCTCGGAATACTATCCCTACTACAAACGTCCCGTACACTGCGGGTTCACTAAGAGTTAGGAGAAATATAACGAGTATAAATTTAAAGCTTATTGCGTGCACACATCCTTAGCATAACAGAATCATGCAAAGATATTGTGAATACCCCACCCAATACTTAAAACCACATTGTCCCCAATGTGCAAATTAAATAAAGAAGTGAAAGAGAGTCCTCACAATGTAAAAATGGTGTTTTCGGTATTTTAGTTCACTCATGTGAAGTGATGGTGGATGATCAATCAAAGGTGGTAGAGAGCTCTTGATGTTCATTATGGCATCGGGACCCGCGCTAAGCACTGCAAGCCATCCAAGTCCCACGTCCGCTCCACCCACATTTGATGCGGGATCATCATCATCATCATCATCATGCCTTGCAAGACTTCTAGCACACAAAGACAAAACACAAAACACACACAAGCAAAAACAAAAGCAAAAAGGAAAAACGAAAAAAAAAAAACGAAAAGGGAAAGATATGTACCAATGGGTTGCCTCCCATTAAGCGCTTCTTTAAGGTCATTATCTTGACTAAAACTGGGAGCGTTTCACTCAAGGTGAAGTGGGGCAATCATATCCACCGGAGCTTCAGGGATGTACTTCTTTAACCGGTGCCCATTCACCTTGAAATCTCCGCAATGCTCCCCACCTATCTCAACCGTTCCATGGGGGAATACCTTCCTCACTATATAAGGACCCATCCATCTTGACTTGAGCTTTCCAGGGAGGAGCCGCAGCCTTGAATTGAAGAGAAGGACTAAGTCACCTTCACTCAATTCCTTTGGGATTAGACGTTTGTCATGCCAACGCTTGGTCCTTTCTTTGTAAATCCGGGTATTTTCATTAGCTTCAAACCGGATCTCCTCAAGAGCATTCATGTCTAGCAACCTCTTCTCACCGGCTTCCTTGAGGTCAAAATTCAGCCACCTTATGGCCCAATATGCCCTATGCTCCATCTCCACCGGAAGGTGGCAAGACTTGCCATAAACTAGCTTGTAGGGAGTGGTGCCATTTGGTGTCTTGAAGGCGGTTTTATAAGCCAATAAGGCATCATCAAGCTTCATAGCCCAATCTTTTCTTGTCCTCGAAACCGTCTTCTCAAGTATCCCCTTGATCTCCCGGTTGGAGATCTCCACTTGGCCACTAGCTTGGGGATGGTAAGGTGTGGCCACCTTATGAGTCACCCCATACTTAGCCAAAAGTGTCCCAAAGTTCCTATTGGTTAAATGCTTTCCTCCATCACTTATGATCACTCTTGGTGTTCCAAACCTAGGGAAAATGACTCGGTTGAAGAACCGCACCACTACTTTGGCATCATTCGTGGGAGAGGCTATTGCTTCTACCCACCTCGACACATAATCCACCGCCAATAGAATGTAGAGGTTGCCACATGAAGAGGGGAATGGCCCCATGAAGTCCACACCCCAAACATCAAAGACCTCAACCTCTTGGATATTGTTCAAGGGCATCTCATTCCTTCTTGAGATGTTTCCCGTCCTTTGGCAAGCGTCACAAGCTACTACAAAATTCTGCATATTCTTAAACAAGTTAGGCCAATAAAAACCGGATTGCAATACCTTTGCACACGTTTTATGTGAGCTAGCGTGTCCTCCACATGGCAAGGAGTGACAATGACGGATCACACTCTCCATCTCGTCCTGCGGAATGCACCTCCTAAAGATTCCATCCGGTCCTCTCTTGAACAAGTGATGCTCACTCCAATAATAATGCCTCACATCTTTGAAAAACTTTTTCCTTTGGGCATATGAAAAACCGGGTGGCACCTCTTCACACACAAGATAATTCACTATATCCGCATACCATGGCTCACTCACTCTAGACACTTGAAGTAAGCACTCTTCCAACACTTGCAATTTCTCATCCCGAAATGAGTCATCAATCGGGGTGTAATCTCTTTCAATCTCCAACGGTGGTAGCCTACTAAGATGGTCCGCTACTGAATTTTCGGAACCTTTCTTGTCCCGAATCTCCAAGTCGATTTCTAGGAGGAGAAGGATCCACCGAATGAGGCGAGGCTTGGGATCTTTCTTTGTGAGGAGATAACGGATCGCAACATGATCCGTGTACACAATAACCTTTGCTCCAACAAGATATGACTGGAACTTCTCAAATGCATACACCACGCTAGCAACTCCTTCTTGGTTATGTCATTTGTAAGCCCATCTTTCTTTTGTCCTAAAACAGCCCCAACAACCACCTCACTCGCATCACACATTACTTCAAATGGAAAGCTAAAATCCAGAGGTTGCATGATAGGGGCGGAGATCAAAGCATCCTTCAACCTACAAAACGCTTCAAGGCAATCCTTGGAGAAAACAAACTCAACATCCTTCATTAGTAGGTTAGTGAGAGGCTTAGAAATTTTAGAGAAATCTTTATAAACCTCCGGTAAAAACCGGCATGCCCTAAGAAACTCCTTACCCCTTTCACCGAGGTAGGTGGTGGCAACTTCTCTATCGTTTCTATCTTTGCTCTATCAACCTCGATTCCAAGGTGGGAAACCAAGTGTCCCAACACTATGCCTTCACTCACCATGAAGTGGCATTTCTCCCAATTCAACACAAGATTAGTTTCCTCATATCTCTTCAATACCAAAGATAGATTAACTAAGCAATTATCAAATGAAGAGCCATATACTGAGAAATCATCCATAAACACTTCCATAATATTCTCAATATATTCAGAAAAAATAGCCATCATACACCTTTGAAAGGTGGCGGGTGCATTACACAACCCAAATGGCATCCTTCTATATGCAAATGTTCCCCAAGGACAAGTAAATGTTGTCTTCTCTTGGTCATCCAGGTGAATAGGAATTTGGAAAAACCCACTATAACCATCAAGGTAACAAAAATGTAAATGTTGAGCTAATCTTTCTTGCATTTGGTCAATAAAGGGAAGAGGGAAGTGATCTTTCCTAGAGGCCATGACCGAAGGTATTTCTATGGTTGTCTATACCCAATCAAAAGTAAATGCTGACTTAGCACTAAAAACAAGTATAGTAGTTAAGTAAGGGTCGAACCCAAGAGAGTTAAGGTGTTTTAGATGCAATTATCGGTTATAGTAACAAGTAACAAGGGGGGGGGGGTTGGTTGAATTGATGCACACAAAAACTTATGAAAACGATTAATGCGACAAGTAAGACAATGATGGGTGAATCTACACTAGGTTGATTCTAAGCATGCAATTGCTACTTTGGTGAGTTCCTTTTACAAGTTTTTAAGTAATCTCCCGTCTCGATCATATATATGTGTTGAGCAAACCGACATCAACACAACTTAGCAGGTTAGTGTTCCGTAAACCTACAAGAACAAATAACAAGTTAGCTTTCAAACAAAGACTAAGGGATATAAAGAGAAGATTAAAACCGTTAAACTTATCTTTATATTTGTGTTCCTTTTCTTTAAGTAATTACAACCCGTTATTACTTAAAGTTACTACTAGATTAAAGACCCGAACCCGGAACCTATTAATCCTAGTTGGTTGCATGCACTTTACAACCTAAGGTGATCAGTCTCAAGAAATAGTAAACATGCAATTAGACAATGGAGATCAAGGAAACACAAAGCATTACTGAATGAAAACTTATATTAAAAAGAACTTACAACCAAAGTAACAACGCAACTATAAACCAACCCAATGTAGCAAGGGAGTTAGCAGCTCATTACAAAGGAAGCAAGATAATCTAAGTGGATAATTTATTGGCTAACAAGATGGATGATTCTAGCAATCAACATAGGACTATTTATACTACAAAAGACACTAAATAAGAGTAAATTACCGGCCTAAAACAGCCACCTTTAATGCCATAAACGTGGTGTAAACAACCGGAGTAAAGCTTTACACGTTAAACCGCATGGGCGGCCTTCAGTTCCGCAGGGGCGGTGAAGGCAAAAACGCTTGATCTTCTTCATGGCCGCAGAGGTGGCTAGTCAATTCCGCTGGAGCGGACCTTCAATGCTCTTCAAATGTCTGATCCTTCGACTTCCTGATGTTTCTGATGCCAAGCCGCCGGGGCGTCCCTATGTCAACGCAGGGCGGTGACACAACCTCTTCGTCTTCCAGCTCCCAGGTTGAGGTGCAGGCAGGGGCGCAATGGAAGGCGCAGGGGAGCTGGTCTTCCTCTCTTCAGGGTAGGTCACTGCAGGGGCGCCAAGGAGTGGCGCAGGGGCGGTGACACACTTCATGGCCGGCGCTGGTGAAGGCGCAGGGAGCACTCCGGTGTAAGGCGTCACCCGCAGGGGCGGTGGCAAGGCTCCGCTGGGGCGGTTAGGCAACAGAAGCTTTGCTTCGTGAACGATCTTCACTCCTAAGTGCTTATAACAACTTCCTTAGCTTCTTTTAGTCTTCTTCTTCTGGACCAAGGAGTTAGTAGCATTAACCGACACAAATGCAAGAAACAGACTCCAAAAACTATCCTAAATGATAGTGATTCCATCACCTATCAAACTCCCCCATATTTAGACCTTTTACTCGTCTCGAGTAAAAACAAATGACAACAACTAGACTCAAAGGCCTCAGGAAGCATGGGTAAGCAAGAAAGACAGTGAAAACAAGAGAAAAACCAAGAAAAAAAGAAGGAAAAGAGAGGAGATGTGAGAAAAAAGGGAGAAACTACCATCCTTATTGCTCCAAGCGTGGCCTACCCGGACAACCTCCTTATGACTCCCCTTCTTATGTCGCCAAACTCCGGGGGAAACCTACACTCGGTGTCGCTCATTTTGCCAAGGTGCCCTTTTGGGTTTTAACCTTGCCACTCTTCTTCTTTTGATGATCTCACTTTAACTCACATCCCTCAAGTCCAATTTTGCACCAACCTAAGGTTGGTCGGACTACCTTCTTTTTGCCTAAACCGCCCTTTCGGGTTTTCGGTTTATCCAAGGATTTTCATGCCTTTTTTCATTTTCTTTGGGTTTTTCTCTTTTTTTTTGTGAATTTCAATCTAAATTCAAAAAATGCAAAACAAAACAAATCACAAACTCAAATGAACTGTACAAGCAATGATATGTCCCTCCCCCATACTTGAAGTACACTTTGTCCTCAAAGTGGAAATGAGGCAAAGATAAATGTGGGAGAAGGGAAGAGAAATGTACCCCTCAGTGGGATGGTCCGGATGGACCACTAGGACCCTCCTCCGGTGGGTAAGGAAAATGGCTGAAGAAGTGCTCCTGCCGGCGGTAGATGTCATCTATACGGTCCTGTTGAGCCGTCATCTGGCTGCCAAAGGAGGTCTCAAAGCCGGCTTGCCAAGCCAGCTGCTGAGCCTCCAGCTGCTGCTACTGGGCTGCTTGCCAAGCCTCCAGACGGCGATCGAAGTGAGTGGTCATGGAGGAGGTAAAGCTGGACTGCCACGTCTGCTGCTGCTCAAGCATGGACCGCTGGTACTCGGTCTGCCATGTCTGGTGCTGCGTAGTCAAGGCTGCCATCTGAGCCTGCAGACTCTCCATGGCCTGACTATCGTTTGCCGCCGTCGGCATCTCCTCATCAATGGCGGGGGCCCGGCTGGAGTCTGCTGCGTATCTCCCAACAATATCCTCCTGAGGCCGTCTCGGAGGAACTGGGTCAGCTGGTACATACAAATCGGAGAGCTCGTCTCCCAATGGAAGTCGTCGGGAGAGGTATGTGATGTGACTCCCATCTGCTAAAGAGAGCCAAAAATGGTGCTCCCCGTCTCTCCTGAGGAGTCTGCACCTCCTCAACATACCGTCCGTATAAAGTGGGGCCTCTAATCTGTCCTCCAAGGCAAAGAGATACATCACCCGTGTAGCCAATAAAGAGATGATCCCTCCTCCCACAATATCTCGTGGCTCATTCTTCCTAATCCGCTTCAAAGCGGTAAGGAAGAGTTATGACCAATCCGGTACCCAGTCCTTCGTGGAGAGGCAGGCGTATAGCAGTGGAAGGTCCTTAAGAGCAACCTTATTCTCCTCCTTGTGTCCACAGAAGACACTCATGAATACCTTCGAGATGAGCCTCAAACAGGGGTGAGTGAATTTGTTGGAGTACTCACCCCCTGCATGAAACTCAGACCTGGTGGCGGCCTACAAAAACTCCATCAAATCAGGTGTCGGGATAGGTTCCCACCAGTCGTCGGAAGCGGCTATAGTCACCCCTAATGCCTCCTGCAGCTGGGTGTAGTCCAATGTGTACTTTCTTTTGTTGAACTTGAATGTAAGTCCAACACACCCATGGTCCATCGTTTCCATTTTGAAGGTGACAATGAACTGGCGGCTGAGCTCGGGGTATGTTGGGGCGGTTGTTATTAGAAAATCCCCGAGCCCAGCGTTGTTGAGAAATTCCTGCATGCTCTCCAACATGCCCAAATGTTCCAAAGTAGGAACGTCCAGGAATCGGGTTGCATAAACATCCTGACCTTGTGCAATCCTATACCGCTCCATCTCGGCTTTTGACAACTTATATTTCTTCTGATTCTCCATCTCTTGCAGTTTGAACAATCAAAGGAATTAACAATTTTAGAAAATTGAGTAAGAAACGAACCCTCCATTGTGTTTTCCGCAGGGGCGACTGAAGCAGGCACAGGGGCGGCACGATGTAGGGGCGGGGGCTTGCAGGCACAGGGGCGGGCGAAGAGCAGAGGGCGATTTGGGAGTTCGGTGAAGGTTGTGGTGATTGGGCTGTTCCGGCGTCTTCCTTGCTGTTGCAGACTTCGCCGGAGCTGGGGCAGGGGAAGGCGAGAGTGAAAGGGTTGAGGGGACGTTTGTGTGTGGTGGTGGTGAGGGCTGGTGTCTTAGAGGGGGCGGTAGTCGTCGGAGCCGGCACAAGAGTGTTTGGACATGGTGGTGCGAGGGCTTCCGGAGGGCGCAGGGGCGTATGGAGGCGAGCTGGCTAGGTTTTGAAGGGTGAATGAAAGGGGAATGTAAAGGGCGATAGATGTAGGTTATTTTTGGGAAGTGTATTTTTTTCATTCCTTAACAAAACCGCAGGGGCGGTGACAGGGAAGAGGGGTACGCAACCTCAACGCCGGGGGCGGCACTGAAGATACGTGTCAAGGATGGCCGCCGTAGGGGCGTGGGGTGTCACTGCGGGGGCGGTGGCAGGTATGTTGCAGACGCTGGCCCAGCGCCGGGGGCGGCGCTGGGCAGGGGTGTCACCGCGGGGGCGGGGTCACCCAGCCGCAGGGGCGGTTTTCTTGACAAAAGCTCCTCTTCTTTATTCCTTCGGGTTGCCTCCCGAATCAACGCCTTTGTTTTACGTCGTTGGCTCGACGTAAGGATACTACCTCTATGACTGAGCCTCCTCCAGCCTCACCTTTGGGTTTATAACTGTCTGTGAAGGTAATCCTCCGGAGGACCTAGTTTCAATTCTTGTAATGGCTTCCGCCATTTGACCAACCTGTTTTTCAAGTTTTTTGATGCTAGATTCTGTTGTTTGGACATGAGTAGCAAAGTGTTTAGTCAAAACCTGCAACATATCTTCAGTTGATTGATACTTACCTTGACGGGGCTGCTGTTGTTGGTTTTGTTGATCTCTCCAATGAAAATTCTTTTGTTCACGCCAGTTTGGCATGAAATTCTGTGCATAGGGATCGTTCCCAAGCCTTTGCTGCTGTGGTTGTCCATAACCCATTGCGTTTACCTCAACATCGTCATACTGGACTTACGGACACATGTCCGTTGGATGATATGGGTCAGAACAAACTCCACAAGCTTTGAGCTGCTGTGGGGTTCCCATAAGTGTTAGTCTTTTCACCATTTCCTTCAACTCCGGGAGTTCAGTGGAGATCCATCTCTTCCCGGAACTCACAGCTTGAACTCCTTTCTTTGCCGGGGTCCTTCCAAAGTTCCGAGTACCTTCCGCTAGTTCTTGTATCTTTTCCAAAGCAAGGTCAGGAGTAGAGTTAAGAAAATTACCTCCGCAAGCCGCATCAACGATCCTCCTTTCATTGTCTAGCAAGCCATTGTAGAAGTACAAGACTAGATCTTGAGTTGAATATCCGTGAAAAGGACAGCTGGATCGGAGGTGTGCAAACCTTTCGAAGTACTCGTAGAGAGTTTCGTTCGCCTCTTGCTCGATGTTTCTTATAGCTTTCTTCAAGCTATTGGCCTTCTAGACTGGAAAGTATTTCTCCAAAAACGCCTTGTGAAGGTTCTCCCAAGTGTCGATGCTCCCGGATGGAAGGTGGTAATACCAATCATCCGCGGAATCTTTGAGTGTGAAGCCGAATGCCCTCATCTTGATTTGTTCATCGGTAATGTTGGCTGGCTTCATGCTCATACACACGGTATGTAACTTCCCAAGGTGCTTTATGGGGTCTTCACCACTTAGCCCATGGAAGGATGGAAGCAAGTGAATGAGGCCCGACTTGAGCTCAAAGTTGACTCCTTCCCCTAATGCCAGTATAGTGACCGCAAGAGGGTTTTGCACCAAGGTGGGTTGCGTAAGCTGACGAAGAGTACGGTCAGCCATCTGTTGTTGAAGTTGTTGTTGTCTTCGTTGCCGGATGTGCGTCCTCACAAGTTCTGGATTGTTCGCTCCAAACGGCGTGTGCAAGCTTTAAATTTATAATCCTAGATGTAAGCTTAAAACAAGGATGCGAACCCGCAGTGTACGGGTCAATCGTAGTAAAAAGCAAGAAATTCCAGGGGTCGATCACAGGGACTTAGTGAAACAAAGCAGGAATATGTAAGCTATGTAATTACTAACCAAGAAGCAATTAAAACAATCAAGGATGATAAAAAGTCAATTAAGGAATTATGCAATTCTAGGGATTAAAGCATCTAGTTCTGGTTCCAACTCAAGATCTAAAGATAAGCGGACAAAGCTGAGATATTTGCATAGGCAAGGTGTTACTAAAGTGGAATAGATCACCGGGTAAGTCTCACTACTCACTAATCCCAAACCGTAACTCCTATTACCGGGTAAGTCTCAAGGAATCAAGGTAAAGAACTATAACCTCAAACCAACACACCACCTAAGGGAATAGAATCAACCTTTACCGGGTAAGTCTCAGGTTAACTCACAAAGATGGGATGAAGGCACACTCAAACCCCAATAAAGGATAAACCTTTATTACCTATTGCTTATGATCTTTGATAAACAAACAAAGGAATCACCGGGTAAGTCTCATCCTAAGCTTGTATTGAACCAGAAAAGGTGTAATAAGAATAGGATTTGGCAAACTCTAACACTTAACTCTCAGTTTCGGATCAGATAAGTCACCTCGGTCAAACGAATTCCACCCCGGCCGAGATGTTCATCGACTGAGCGAGATGCCTTAGGGTTAAGGATAAAGACTCGAACTTTCAGGGTCCTACTGTGATTAAGATCTTTCTATCATTGTTTTTCCCACAACCTTCAGCCAATCACCCTAGAATCACACAAGGAAATTAGCCACTCATCATCATGAAAGTAATAATCAAATATATGGGAAGATGAATAATTGAACAAGAAAACCTTAAGAGAAAGGCTTCAATAACTGAATCAATTATCAATCAACAAGCGTTCCTTGGATCAAAATCCAATAAGACAAACAACAATGAAGGGAATCTAATAGAATCTTACAAAACCCTTCAAAAAGCTATAAAAGCTATAAACTTTCTTCCTTCAATCTTCCTTCAACCTTCAAAAAGGTTCTTCAAATCTCCCAACTATAGTGGGATAAAACGGCTGTCTTGCGCGATGTGCAGCCCTAAGCGGTCTTCCGAGTGATAGCGGATCATAAGCGGGTTGTGGATTTGTGGGAAATCCAACCCTTTTTATAGGAAATTTACCCTCCAAAGATAAGATATCTTAGAAAGATCTTTTCCCATAAAAATAGGTAAAATATATGGGCTAATTTATCTTCTTCCTTCCAGGAATCCAGCCCAAAAATATAAGATCCTCTTTCCAAAAATAAAAGATCTCAGCCAAGAATAAAATATCCTTGCCGCGTCCAAGGTGTTCGCCTCGGTCGAGTCAGCTCCTCTAGATCACCTCGGTCGAGGTGACTCTGTAGTCAACCGAGGTGAATCACAACTGAATGTGAAATATTTCAAATCTAGTCCAAAGTGAATCTCTAATCCAATTCCATGATTCCTGGATTTTTCCTTAAGCTCCTGAATGTAGCTCCAATGACTCCTTAGCTCCTTTTGCTCCAATTTGATGTAAAACGTGCCATTTTACCTACGATTACAAAGAAACTTGGTGTAGACCTCGATTCCCGCAAAGGTAGATGAAACGACAATATAATCACATAATATACATCCAAACATGCAGATTATTGAAGATAAAACGTCTAAAGAAGTCCCAAAATATAGACAATAATTCATGCTATCAAAATACCCCATACTTAGCCCTTGCTTGTCCCCAAGCAAGTTCCGAATATAAAATATAAGAGAGAATGAATTATTAGTCATGAAGATCAATGAAAAAGTCCTTCAAAACATTTTAATGGTGTGCTACAATCATAGATCACTCCAAGAGAATACTTCATGGAATTTAAAATCAAGACATGATCAAAACATTTTATAAATATAAGAAAGTTGTTCATCTTTGCATAAAATCATTGAATGCATAATAAATCATAATCATCGAAATTAATCATGTATAATCCAGTTTAAACCACTAAGTCAATCAACAAGCTCGAGGTCTCAAAGGGCTTCCCAAAAGAAAGGTCAAGAAACGTGTGGGGTAGGGATGTATAGAAGGTAATGTGGTGCAAGAATCCGGGAAAAGGATATCACTTCACTTTCACTTCTCTTTCAACATCATCCACCAATAAGCTTTGCTTATTTCACACTTTTCTTTTTTTACTTTACTTTTTGGGATGCATGGACAGAGATGCACAATAACCGAAGCCTAGGAAATCAACAATTATCAATTTCTCGAGATGCATCAAACCCTTGATGCACATACCATGACCCGTTAGGAATATCGCTCAATCCGACTTTGGCAAGACACAAACACCCGGCTATGTGAATGGTGCCGAGTTACTCATCATCATGATGGACTTCCCCAAACCTATTTATTTCTTTCTAAACTTCCAGTAAATCTCATCTTTTCTTTCACTTGCTTTTCACTTTTGCTTGCTTCCAAATTCCCGGATAGGTAAAGGGAGGCAAATATGTATATGAGGGGCTAAGCATGATCAAGAAGAAGAAGAGAAGAGAATGAATTGCCTTAATCATCCCAAGAAGAAAGTGAGAGAACTCATCATGTGGTGTCAACCTTCAAATTCAACATAATTTGGATAAAAACAAAGTATTAAACATGCCACAAATTTCAAACAAAACATTTAGCAACTTAAACATATTATAAAACCTTTCAAACATATAAAGATTTCAAAACCAGTCAGCAAACAAAATCTTCACTGAGATCATATCCAGATAAGAAGCACAAAAATCGTTTCGAAAACCGTTCCAGTAAAAACGCCTCGGTCGAGATGTTCTAAGTCAACCGAGGTGAAGTACCTCAATTTGCCAGAATCACTTCGGTCGAGGTCGAAATTTTTTTTTTATTTAAACCAGTTTTTGACATTTTTCTCAATCAATTAACCTATATGCATGCAGTCTCAAATAAGCACATAGAGCGGAATAAAATAGATATATCTGATAGAGTTAAGTCATACATCATAAAAGTCGAATAGTACATCAATACCCCATACTTGGGACACATTGTCCCAATGGGTCAAAATAAGTCTAGAGGAATAAAGTACTCACCGGACATAGCTGAGCTGCATAATAAATAAAGAAAGAAAATCCTACAAGCTCTCAATAATCCCGATCCGGTGGTGGTGGTGGTGGCACATACGGGTACTGGGATGGGTCAAATGGATAACCCATGACATGCTCAAACTGGATCTCCGCCATCCGTCGTTGATAGTGCTGGCCCTCTAGCATCTGATGAGTCCAACTCTCGATCTCTCGGCGCTGGTCGTCAAATCTCTCCAGGATGTCTACAGTCGGGGCAACATAGGAGTCTATCATCTGATCGGTGAGGTCATCGATCCGACGGTGAGCATCTGGATCCCTCTGCCAGCGTACCCTACGCCTAGCAGGACATGCTGGTGCTGCAGCCGGCTCGGTCTCAATCTCGTCATCATCCAAATCGATGACCGGAGCACTAGTCCCAGCCGTATCCGTGCCCGTATCCATAGGAACACCACCATCCTCATCATCATTAGCCTCCTCAGTCTCATCCTCCTCAGCTGGTGCAGCTGCTGCCTCTCTAGCATCCTCCATAAATGGGATCCACGCAGTCTGCCAGTAATGTGGATCAAACACGGAGAAGTGAGCTGACCATCTGATCCCCTGCGGTGTAGTCGACTCCCATGGCATCGCCACATATGGCGTAGTGAGTCCTCAAGGAACTAGTATCCTCCGAGTGATCATATCCTGAAGTCCAAGCGGCTTGACAGCCGCCACCATGGTACAAGCACTAAGGTCCATATCCATGTAACTCGCTATATGAGTCACAATACCTCCACAGCAGATGTCGCCTTTCTCCTTTGCCTTGATCTTATGCAGATCCTCTACCAGCATCAATCCAAAATTTAGGATCCCTCCCATCACCATGCAATACAAGCTCAGAAGCTCCCCTTGTCTGACCTTTTGGGACGTCTCAATACGCGCTAGAAGAGTCTCACTGAATATCCTGTGGGCCAGTCTGAAAGCAAGATGGAATATAATCCCTTCCCTGGAATCTCCAGGTCTCCATCTGTCAGCATGCTCAACCACGTGAGCTATCTGTCCCCTAAACTCCCTAGCTACAGCTCGGGAGGGAAAATCAGCAACTGTCAGGATCGGGAAGTCAAAGATATCCTGCCAGTGCTCTAAGGGAACCAAGTAGTTCCGGTTCATCAACCGGTACTTCACGGCGCGCTCGGTAGGCAGGTAGGTAAAGGAGCTGACAAACTCTAGGGTCGGCTCCAAGTAGGCCGGGGCTCTAATCTCTGTGAACTGCTCCAGTCCCACGGCAGAAATCATACGCCTCAAATCATCATCGACATAGAGGCAGTCAAAAGCTGAAATGTCCAGGAAGCAGGGTGCAATCACTGGACGGGCCGCTATGCGGTCATAATTGACCTGGTGTCGCTCGTGGATCACCGGTCTAGTACGTCGAGAGGAAGAGGAAGGGGAAGGAGAAGATCTGTCCCTCAGGACCAACTGTCTCTCAGAACTCATTTTTATGTAATTTGTCAGGTCACCTCGGTTGCTCTAACAACCCTGTAGAACACCCCGGGCGAGGCGCAGGTCGACTGGACCGAGGCGAAGAGTTGTTCTATCGATTCCCTAAAAAATCCAGTTCTTTCCCCCAAAATCACTACCACAGGTTCCTATGGGGTACTTAATCTGTTTCTCAACAAATGTAGGGGCAACCAAAACCCAGAACGAGAGAAATCAGTAGAGAAAGACGAAGTTAGGGTTTTTGTGATTTTTACCCCGATTTGGTCAATTCGGCTCGTTCTTTCTGCAGATTAGTTCTTGCAATACGATCCTCGATGCTTTCCTCTTAGTTTGGAAGCAAGAATCATCGAAAATGAGCGAAGAATGGAGGAGCGAGGTGGAAGATGCGCCGCGGTCGAGAAGAGGGTAAAGAGAGGAGAGAGAAATTTTCAGCCCTTTTTATACCCTTTTCTGGAACTGCTGTCACCTCGGTCGAGATGGTCTCGACTGGACCAAGGTGTACGGACCAAGGTGGATCTTCAGAAATCCTAGTCGCCTCGGTTGCTCAAGAATCATCTCGGTCGAGGTGTTGTGACAGCAACCGAGATGTGTCTCAGTCAGACTCCGTCTTCTCAAATTCTCGAACTTCTGTCCTTCCAGTTGTGCTCATGGGTTGTATTCCTTCCTTAGATGTCACCTGTTGTCTATCTAGGACGCCAAAAACAAAACAAAGCAAAGCAAAAGCAAACTATCTAAAGCTAGACTAGAAAAAGGGAAAAGAAAGCAATACCTTGGGTTGCCTCCCAAGAAGCACTTGATTTAAGGTCGCTAGATGGACCGTACGGAATCGCTCAAACGAGGTATAGCGGTGCAACCTCCTCAACCGGAACTTCCGGTTTGTACTTCTTAACTCTATGACCGTTGACCTTGAAGCTTCCACTCGTTTCTCCCCAAATTTCAACTGCACCATGAGGGAAAACATGTTTCACAACATAAAGTCCGGTCCATCTAGATTTCAACTTACCTGGAAAGAGGCGGAGGCGGGAGTTGAAGAGTAGAACTAAGTCTCCTTCTTTAAGCTCCTTAGGAATGATGCCCTTGTCATGCCATTTCTTCGTCCTTTCTTTATAGATTTTGGCATTCTCATAAGCGTTCAAATGCAGCTCCTCCAGCTAATTGATATCCAATAACCGCTTCTTGCCGGCTTCCTTGATGTCAAAGTTCAACCATTTGATCGCCCAATATGCCTTGTGTTCTAACTCAACGGGAAAATGACAAGACTTCCCATATACCAAATTATAAGGGGTGGTACCAATGAGAGTCTTGAATGCGGTCCTGTAGGCCCAAAGAGCATCGTCCAACTTCATGAACCAATCCTTCCTTATCCTAGAGACGGTCTTCTCCAAGATTGCTTTAATTTCTCTATTCGATATCTCGACCTGTCCACTAGTTTGAGGGTGATAAGGGGTTGCTACCTTGTGGGTCACCCCATACTTCGATAGAAGTGCTTTAAACTTCCGGTTGATGAAATGCGTCCCTCCATCGCTGATGATGACCGTCTCTAGGATGATGGGAGAAGCAATGGCTTCAACCCATCTAGAGACGTAGTCGACTACTAGAAGAATATAGAGGTTTCCTCCGGATGATGGGAAAGGTCCCATAAAATCTACTCCCCATACATCAAAAATCTCAACTTCTTGTATGTTATTGAGTGGCATCTCATTTCTTCTAGATAAGTTCCCTGTTCTTTGGCATGCATCACAAGAGACAACAAACGTTTGCACATCCTTAAATAATGTGGGCCAAAAGAAACCGGAATGTAATGCCTTAGCGCATGTCTTGTTAGCGCTAGCATGCCCTCCACAAGGAAGTGAGTGACAATGCCGTATGAAGCTGTTAACTTCATCTTCTGGTATGCATCTTCGAAGCATCCCATCCGGCCCGTGCTTGAATAGCAGCGGTTCATCCCAGTAGTAATGGCGTACGTCCTTGAAGAATTTCTTCCTTTGAGCGTACGTCAATCCGGGTGGTATTTCCTGGCAAACAAGATAATTAACAATATCAGCATACTGGTCGGTCCATACCAATTTGGTAGTCTTCCTCAGAAGACTCGTCAATGGACGGGCAATCACAGAAAATCCCTCCACAAAGCGTATGTAATAACCGGCTAAGCGAAGAAAGCTACGCATTTCCTTGACGTTCGTCGGTGTCATCCATGTAGCAACAGACTCGATGTTGGCCGGGTCTACCATAATCCCGTCGGCGGAGACGATGTGCCCAAGGAAAGCAACCTCAGACATCCAAAATTCACACATAGAGAGCTTGGCGTACAACTCTCTATCTCTCAAAATCTGCAAAACTGTCCTCAAGTGTCCCGCATGCTCCTCTCTGCTACGAGAGTATACCAAAATGTTATCAATGAGGACCACCACAAACTGATCCAGGAAGTCGATGCAGATGTTGTTCATCAACTCCATGAATACTATTGGGGCATTCGTCAACCCAAATGACATCACTACAAACTCGTAGTGTCCATAACGGGTACGAAATGCCGTCCTGTGCACATCCTCCTCTCTCACCCTCAGCTAATGATACCCTGAACGCTTGTCAATCCTAGAGAAGACCGTCGCTCCCTGTAGTTGATCGAGTAGATCATCTATACGAGGTAGTGGATACCTGTTCTTGATGGATACCTGTTCTTGATGGTCACCTTGTTCAGCCAACTCCTCGAGTTGCTTCTTCAGCTCCAACATCTCGATAGGTGCCATACGGTATGGGGCCTTCGAGATGGGTCTCGTGCCAGGCTCTAAGTCAATGCCAAAATCTACGATCCTCTGAGGTGGCAAGCTAGATGGCTCTGCATATACGTCTGTGAACTCACATACCACCGGTATGTCCTTCAAAGTTGGACACTCTCCATCCGTCATGGCGTAGCACCAGAAGGCATCACATCCCTGTGCAATCAGTCTAGCTGCTCGTACAACACTGATGACAGATCTTGTCTTCCCAAGGTCCCAACCCCGGAAGACCTCTATCGGACCTAAGTCGGTAGAGACTGTAACAGTTCTCTTACCCACACCTAACACCGCACGGTGTCTACGCATCCAATCCATACCTAATATGACTTCTTCATGCATCAAAGGCATGACTAAGAAGACAACAAGTAGTACACGAGTCCCTAAACGTAGGGGACAACTACGTATCTCCTGGGTACCTCTGACCCTACTACCATCAGGTAACCCTATAGTAAAGGGTGCCCCCCTCTATGGTAGACAAACTCAAACGCTCAACACAAGAAGCATAAATAAATGAATGCGTAGCACCGTAGCAAATAAAACTCTAACATGTAAACCATATAATAAAATGGTACATGTAGCAGCTGGTGCTACAAGTTTGGGTATTTGAGATCAATTCTAACCTTAACCGTTTGAGTTTATCTTAATCCTTGGGTTACAAGTTTGGGTATTTGAGATCAATTCTAACCTTTAGATCCTTTCTATACTGCAGCCTCAACAACCTTTATAGAGAGTTCTTTTGGTTAGACATATAAGGTTTTGGAACTTCACCGTACATTACCTTGCCTTAGCATACCTTTGCAATTCTCTACTCTGTCCTTATATCTATAGTATGTCTTGAATCGATTGCCACAATTGGATATTTGGATCTTTATGATTGTTGTTTTCCCAATATTTGCAAAGCTTCTATACTTTACTTGCTCGATAATTTGTGAACTGAATTTGATCCCCCAAATCCCTGAGTTCGATACTCTAGAATACTTGCTAATCTACGCCGATCCGTACACTGCGGGTTTGCTTGCTTTTATTCTAGTTTTATAAATTTAAAACTTATTTGCACGCACGTTTAGGAGCGAACAACTGGAATACTCGAGTGGCCCTGAGTTTGACCTTCCCCGAATCCAGATGCTCCTGTACCAGTCGGTGTTGTACGTTGTCTCTTCTCAGACCGTCCGGTCTGAGAAGTCCTCCTCTGGCTGGCCATCTCTCTCTCATAAGCAGAGGCCCGATCCTGGTAGTCTGCCAAAGAGTCACAATGAAATCCCGCAATGTATGAATGTGTTCTCTCCCTTAGACGTCGGGATAATAGGTACACGTGCTGGTCCTCTGATGTTGCAGCTGGACCCAGCAAAGCTAACTCAGTCCGGAAGCGGCGAATAGCATCAGTAATGGGTACATCCTCAAAGCGTGCTTCCACAAATCTTGCAGTTTCTCCCTCCTCAGTGAGGCAGGGCGGAAATGCTCTCTCAACACAGTCCTCATCTGCTCATAGGTGGTGACTCGTGCTCTAACTGTCCTGCACCACTGATGTGCCAAGTCACGGAATAGAGATTGTACTAGCTCTATCCGTCTGTCCTCTGGGCAACGATTAGACTCTAAAGCTGAGTCTACATGCCCAATCCACACCATAGTCTCTAGGCCGATCTCCCCAGAGAAGTGTAGTACTCCTTGCTGGTGGAATGCCTTTAACCATGTATTGGTCGAGGCCCTCTAGTCTCCTCCACAACTCGAGCTGGCTCAACTACACGAACTAGTGCAGCTGGAACTTGAGTAGCTTCATGGGACCTCCCAAATGATCCCTCATGCCTTGGCAGATCTGGGGCTCGTCAACCCACACTAATGGCCACCTCAAAATGCCAAAGGTAATCTCTAAACTCTGACCCGCCCATAGAGAAACGGTCTGAGCCATTTGACTAGGCTCGATGTGACTGATGTCTCCTGGATCCAACACTCCTCGCTGCTGGAACAAAGCTCTCAGCAACCTCCTCATGAGCCTCCTCCACCACTGGTGGATCTGCAGCGGGAGCTGGTCCCTATCTCCTCCCTCCTGGAGGAAGAGGTGGTCTACCTCTACCTCTGCCTGCAGCAGTAGCTCTAGTCCGAGCCATCTGCGGGGTATGCACACCTAACATATAAGGCTCTATATAGGCCATATGTATAGATATATATATATATATAATACTTAACAATACATGCACACATATCAGCATATAAGGGATATATATATATATATACTGTCGAGATCCTCAGATGGGTGACGACATCTGTACATACTATCCCAAAACATCTGTACTTGCTTTAAAACCAAAATCTTTTGAAAAGTCAAACCCCATGTGGGTTCTGTTTATTTATCCACTCTACCTTTATTGAAGATAGCAAGTGCCATTGTTGTCAACTAAGGCTTTGATACCAACTCTGTAACACCCAGAATCCGCGGGACTCGGAATGCTACATTGGGCTAGGATCTCATAATGGATCCTGTTCTAGCCTGACAACAAGTTCACTGGATCTTACAACAAGGTACAAGTAGAGTAAAAACAAAAACGTAAAAGCTGTATGATACATCAAAAGAGTTTACAAACTCAAAGCCGAGTACAAAACCATAACAACAATAACAACAACCACATCTGATACAAAAGATCCCAACCCACGCATCCTAATGTACAGAAGTCCTCGGCTGGTCACACCATCTGGCTCACTCTATAGTCTTACTAACATGCAGATCATCTACAACACGGTATAAACCGTTAGCTACAACAATGAAAAGCATGAAGGTAATAGCTGTTACGCTGAAAAGTGTGCACGCAATAAGCCTTAAATTTATACTCGTTATATTTATCCTAACTTCTAGCGCACCCGCAGTGTACGGGACGTTTGTAGTATGGATAGTATTCCGAGGTCGAACACAAAGACTAAGGTGAAATTGATTCGGTTTTGTGATTAAGTTTAGTGAAGGTCTAAGGTTAGAAAAGAGGGAAACAAAGAAATGAAAACCTCAATTGTTTTTGGTTGGATTTTTGGTGATCAATCAAAGATCATAATTCATGCAAAGTAAACAATCAAATTAGACTAAAAAAATCTGCACAAATGAGCAAACCAAACAAGATGATGATCAAGGAAAGAGAAGATGGATTCTAGGGATCGGAAATTCCGGTTATGGCATAAAACTCAAGTCATCTATTCATTCTTTGGATCTTACTATGATATGTTGGGATTTAGTGTTTCTAATTTGGGATCAATTACCGGGTAAGTCTCATGATCCAACTAGTCCACTTCTAAGATCTCATTACCGGGTAAGTCTCTAAGATCTTAAAGATAGGAATTCTACACAAACCGGATTGTTAATTAGGGATCTACCTATCCTTACCGGGTAAGTATTGGAAAGAGAAGTCCTAATCAACTATCCTAGCACATCTAATCCAATGGCGGCTTATTAGGCTCACCATTACCTAAGGTTTGCTATTTTAGATTCTAAGGGCAAGGATTACCGGGTAAGTCTCTCCTAACCCTTAGCCACTATACTAAGTCACCCTAGAATAGGTTAAACTCAGCAAACACTTAGGGTTTCAACAATTCATAGGTCTTAGGCAAGGTCCGTCGAACCTGGAAAATCACGGTTTGTTCTACATAAACCACGACCGTGGTTCTTCAAGAACTACCCGTGATTTCTAACAGAATCTACGTTCACAAACAAAAATCATCCAAAGGTAAATCTAAGTTCGTCCTATCATGGTTCTAGCCATAACCTTCCTTTCCTTACCCTAGAACCACATCAATTTAGCCTACAACATTCATAATGGAACTCAAAACAAACAAACATGAAATCAAAACATCCATTTCAAGATAATGAAAGAAAAGGGATGAACAAGTAAACTTGATCCAAAACTAAGCTGAAGATTAGAATTAGAACCACTTACAACCCTTCCAAAAGAAGGTTCAAAGACTCATACAATCTCTAGAAAACGAAATCTGAAATACAAGAAAGCTATGGTGTGTTCTTCTCCTCCTCTTCAATGGAGTTCTTCTCCTTCTCTTTGACACTTTCCTTCCTAGAAAACCTCTTGATTTTTTGAGAATATATTTTGTTAAAGAAATGGATAATGGATGAGCTGCTCCCAAACTACCCCAGCTGCCTCAAACAATCCATGAAGGACAACTTTTATAACAAATGTCTCATGAGCTGGCCATGAGAGTCGTGGCACAGCTGTCACGAGAATCTGGCAAAATCCACGGTCATTTCCACGGCCGTGGTTCTTCAGAGAACCGTGATTCTATGCAGAAACTTCGCCTTGGATCGTTGAGCTATGGTTTGGTGCATGGTTTGTGTTGGCAAGGTCCCATGAGTCCTTCTTAGTCCTTGGCTTGTGTCCTAATGAGTCCGAGGACGTGTCATCTAAATGAACGATCCTTAAACGCGTCGTTTTAGCTCTAAACTTCCCGAAATACCTACAAAATGCACACAAGTCCGTGTAGACATCTATCTCGACAAAATACGTGAATTGGTTGCAAAACGTCCTGAACTAATGCTAGATCATGCATGAATGAGCGAGAATTCTATCTAAATGTACACCTAAAGCTATGTTATAAATCGTGTTATTAAAATACCCCATACTTAAGGTTTGCTCGTCCCCGAGCAAATTCCCACATATAGACTAGAAGATGACATGATTTATGTATGCAGAAAAATGGCAAAATCTTTTTGGGTTTGTGCTTCTACTATTGGATCACCTTCATAGTCATGATCAATGGCAATTGGATAAGCAATTATGTATCAAACAATAAGGGCATGGAAAGACAATTGTACTTAACTCAAAAGCATGCATGAAATGTGAAGATGAAGAGGTCAAGAAGATCAAGAGTCTATCCAATCTAGATTACTAAGTCTTACAAACATGCAAGTAGGTCATAAGGGCTTGTGACATAAAAGGCCAAGAAACGTTGCAATTGGGCGGGGGATTCTCTAGGCTATGTGATGCTAATCCGGGAATGGAACTAACTCCACATCCTTGTCCTCAATCAACTTCCCCCAAGTGTATATTTTTCCCTATCTTGCTTTCTTTTCTTTTTCTTTAACTCATTTTTGAGACAATGGCATTGGTGTACAATAGCCGAAACCTCGGTGATTAGCCATCCTCGGGCTTTTTCTCTTTTTCGAGGTGCATCCACACCGGGCACACATACCAAAGCTCGTTAGGGCTATTGGTTCATTTGACTTTGGCAAGGCACCAACACCCGATTATGTGAAGTGTACCGAGTTACTTGTCATTTAAACCAACGCCCCCAAACCTATATTTTGGCTACACTTCCACAATAATTTCAGCATTTCATTCACGAGATTCTTTTCATTACATCTTCACCCCGCACTTGCTTTTCGCACATTTCAATACACTAGCATGCTCCTATTCCCGGATGGGTTTAAAGGAGGTCGATTTTATATCAATTGAGGTGCTCAAGCAATCCTGATCAAGATGAGAAGTAGAGAAAGATGAAATGCCTCATTCATTCCTAGATGGTATGCAAGAACTATCATGTAATTTCGATTTTCAATACTCAATCCATTCTAGGCAATCATCATGATCACAAGTCATTCATAGAATTTAAGAGAAGTAATTCAAGTCCACATATGCATTTATCAATTCAACACATAAGGCCATTCATAGACAATCACAAGACAAGTTTCATCATTAGGATCATATCCAAGCCTAGAAAGCACAAAAATTTTTAAATTTTCTGATTTTTATGGGATTTTTGTTTTAAGTATGTACAATGCAAGACATGTGCAAAATATTAGCCTATCCTAGATGCTCATCATGCAAAGGATCATGCAAACCCCACCCCATACTTAGAAACACATTGTCCCCAATGTGGTATTCAAGTAAAGAGAGTGAAAGAAGGTTCTCACAATGTAAAATTGTTTGCTATGGTATTTGGGAATTCTCAAGTGAATTGATGTTGGATGATCCTTTCAACCATGGTAGAGAGCTCTAAGCATCCTTCAAAGCTTCGGAACCCGCGCTAGGCACCACTAGCCGTCCAAGTTCCGCGTCCGCTCCACCCATAATTGGTGAGGGTGTCATCATCATCATTTTCATTGCCAAGAGAGGCTTCCAATGCCACTAATGCTCTAGCACACACACGAAGGTAGACAAAACACACACAAAGCACACAAAAACAGAAAAAAAATCTAAGCAAAAATGAAAATGGAAAAATGTTACCAATGGGTTGCCTCCCACCAAGCGCTTCTTTAAGGTCATTAGCTTGACCAAACTCGGGAGCGTCTATTCGAGGTGAAGCGGGGCAATCATGTCTACCGGGGCTCCCGGAATATACTTCTTCAAGCGATGCCCATTCACCTTGAAATTTCCACAATGCTCCCCTCCTATTTCAATAGCTCCATGGGGAAAGATCTTCTTCACCACATATGGCCCGGTCCATCTTGATTTGAGCTTTCCGGGAAAGAGCTTTAGCCTTGAGTTGAAGAGAAGGACAAGATCTCCTTCACTCAACTCCTTTGGAATGATCCTCTTGTCATGCCACCTTTTGGTTCTCTCCTTGTAGATCCGGGCATTCTCATAAGCTTCCAACCGGAGCTCCTCAAGGGCATTGATATCAAGAAACCTCTTTTCTCCCGCTTCCTTGAGGTCAAAATTTAGCCACTTAATGGCCCAATAAGCTCTATGCTCCATTTCCACCGGAAGATGACAAGACTTGCCATAGACCAACTTGTAGGGGGTGGTTCCAATTGGTGTCTTGAAGGCGGTTCTATATGCCCATAGTGCGTCATCGAGCTTCATAGCCCAATCCTTCCTTGTCCTAGACACCGTCTTCTCGAGGATGGCCTTGATCTCTCGGTTGGAGATCTCCACTTGACCACTAGTTTGGGGATGGTAGGGTGTTGCCACCTTATGAGTCACCCCATACTTGGCCAAAAGTGCTCCAAAGTTCCTATTTGTGAAGTGCTTCCCTCCATCACTAATGATTACCCTTGGTGTTCCAAACCTAGGGAAGATCACCCGGTTGAAGAATCGCACTACCACCTTGGCATCATTCGTAGGAGAGGCGATTGCCTCTACCCATCTTGACACATAGTCCACCGCCAATAGGATGTAGAGATTGCCACATGAAGAAGGGAATGGTCCCATGAAGTCTACACCCCACACATCAAAAATCTCAACTTCTTGGATGTTGTTCAAGGGCATTTCATTCCTCCTTGAGATGTTGCCCGTCCTTTAGCAAGCATCACATGCCGCTACAAAACCTTGCACATCTCTAAACAAGTTAGGCCAATAAAAACCGGATTGCAATACCTTTGCACACGTCTTGTGTGATCTAGCATGGCCTCCGCATGGTAAGGAGTGGCAATGCCGGATCACACTCTCCACTTCATCCTCCGGTATGCATCTTCTAAGCACCCCATCCGGGCCTCTCTTGAATAGAAGTGACTCACTCCAATAGTAATGCCTTACATCGTTGAAGAACTTCTTCCTTTGTGCATATGTAAGTCCGGGAGGCACTTCCTCACACACTAAGTAGTTCACAATGTCGGCGTACCACGGCTCACTTCCTCTAGCCACTTGGAACAAGCATTCCTCCACCATTTGCAATTGTTCATCCCGGAATGAATCATCTATCGGGATGTTGTCTTTCCCAAGCTCCAATGGTGGGAATCTACTAAGGTGATCCGCCACGGAGTTCTCGGATCCCTTCTTATCTCGTATTTCCAAATCAAACTCTTGAAGAAGAAGGATCCACCGAATCAACCTTGGTTTGGCATCCTTCTTTGTAAGTAGATAACGGATCGCCGCATGATCCGTATAAACTATGACCTTCGCTCCAACAAGGTATGAGCGGAATTTCTCAAATGCATACACCACCGCCAATAGCTCCTTCTCGGTGGTAGCATAGTTGAGTTGGGCATCAACTAGCGTCTTGCTAGCATAGTAAATAGCATGAGTGCGCCCTTCTTTCCTTTGCCCCAAAACGGCCCCAACGGCCACATCACTTGCATCGCACATGATCTCAAATGGTAGACTCTAATCCGGAGGTTGCATGATAGGTGCGGAGATCAAGGCGTTCTTCAACCTACAAAAAGCTTCAAGACAATCCTTGGAAAAGACAAAATCAACATCTTTCATTAGTAGGTTAGTGAGAGGCTTAGAAACTTTAGAGAAGTCTTGAATAAACCTCCGGTAAAAACCGGCATGCCCTAAGAAACTCCTTACCCCCTTCACCGAGGTAGGTGGTGGCAACTTCTCTATCGTTTCAATCTTAGCCCTATCAACCTCAATGCCACGGTTAGACACCAAGTGTCCCAACACAATCCCTTCACTTACCATGAAGTGGCATTTTTCCCAATTTAAGACAAGATTTATCTCCTCACATCTTTGCAACACTAATGACAAGTTAGCCAAGCAATCATCGAAAGAAGAACCATAAACAGAGAAATCATCCATGAACACTTCCATGATATTTTCTATATATTCTGAAAAGATAGCCATCATACACCTTTGGAAGGTGGCGGGTGCATTACACAACCCAAATGGCATTCTCCTATATGCAAAGGTACCCCATGGACATGTAAAAGTCGTTTTCTCTTGGTCATCGGGGTGGATAGGGATTTGGAAGAATCCACTATATCCATCTAGATAGCAAAAATGAGAGTGTTGAGCTAATCTTTCTAGCATTTGGTCAATGAAGGGGAGGGGGAAGTGATCTTTCCTAGAGGCCATGTTTAATTTCCTATAATCAATGCACATCCTCCATCCCGTAACCGTCCTAGTCCGTATTAGTTCATTATTCTCATTAGTTACTACCGTCATTCCACCCTTTTTAGGCACTACATGAACGGGGCTAACCCACTTACTATCCGAGATAGGGTAGATAATTCCCGCATCTAGCAACTTAATGATTTCCTTTTTGACCACCTCTTTCATTATAGGATTCAATCTCCTTTGATGTTCAATAGAGGGTTTGTGGTTATCTTCCATCATTATCTTATGCATGCACAAAGATGGCTTAATGCCAACCAAATCATCAATAGTGTAACCAATGGCTTTCCTATGCAATCTTAGTTCATGCAACAACTTAGTAAGTTCATCATCACTCAAGCATGCATTAACAATCACCGGATATGTAGAATTATCACCAAGAAATGCATACTTTAAATGAGAGGGAAGGGGTTTAAGTTCAAGTGAGGGAGGACCTTTTTCGGTTGAAGAAGATCCAAATAAGATTGGATGAGATGAATCCAAAGCAAGGGAAGACTCCCCATGGCTCCTAAAAACTTCATCATCAAGAGTTGATTCAGGGAAAACCACGGTTGGAAACACGGGTTGCTCATCTTCCACGGCCGTGGTTCTTTGCAAGCTTGCTTCTCGGAGTTGTCCAGTAAGTTTGACGGCCGTGGTTTGTAAATCTCGACCGTGGAACTTACAGCTGTTTACCACCTCTTCGTGGCTTTCAAATCCAACTCTTGGCTCCTCTTCCAAAGCTTCCAAAGCTTTGATCTCTTCATTGCAGGCCTCTTCAACACCTTCCTCCATCATGCTTAAGGTGAGAACCTTTTCCAAAGGATCCTTGATCAAGATCGAGCTCACAATCTCTCTAGATTCTTCTTGCTCGACTATGTTGAAGATATCTTCATCAAGGGTTGGCCCTTTCATCATTGTCGAAAGCTTGAACTTGATGCTCTCTTCCCCTATGTTGAAGGAGAGAGTCCCGTTCTTGCAATCCACTAGGCAACCGGAAGTAGCTAGGAAAGGTCTTCCTAAGATGATAGGAACCGGATAATCCGCCGGAATGTCCAACACTACAAAATCTATAGGCACGTAGAATCCTCCTAGTTGCACCGGAATGTCCTCTAGAATCCCAACCGGATGAGTGATAAAACGGTCCGCCATATAGAGGGTCATCTTGACCGGCTTTGGCTCTCCTAACCCGACCTTGTTGCTAAGTGCAAGCGGTATGATGCTTACACTCGCCCCTAGATCACAAAGGGCCTCGTACTTCACATCTCCCACTCCTATTGGGACGCAAAAGGAACCCGGATCCCTTAGCTTGGGAGGCATTTCTTCCTTCATGGTTTGGATCAATTCCGAGGATCTCTTGGTCATCCTTATCTCCCCATACTCCTCCAACTTCCTCTTGTTGGAGAGTATTTCTTTCAAAAATTTCCCATATGCCGGCATTCCTAAGATAGCATCCATGAACGGAATGTTAATATGTAACTTGGACATTAGTTCAAGGAACTTACCAAAGTGATTGTCCAAACGAGCTCTTGCTCTTGATTGTGGGAATGGTAGTGGCGGCTTGTATGGAGGCGGTGCTACATAAGTTGGCTCTACATCCTTGCTCTTGCCCCCATCTTCTTGCTTTCTTCCCTCTTCTACCACTACTTGCTTTCCTTTAGCTTGATCCTTGGGCAAAGGATCCTTCATATTCAACCCACTCCTTGTTGTGATAGCCAACACTTGGCCTCTTGGGTTGTCTTCGGTTCTTCCGGGAAGCTTCCCCGGATCTCTATGTGCTTCACCCGCCTTTTGAAAAACTTGTGCTTCCAAGACCTTTTGAGCCTTAGAAATTGAAGTCACGGTGCTCTCAAGTCCACTCAACCTTCCTAGTAATTGCTCAAACATGACTTCGGTTCTATCCTTTGAAGGTTGAGGAAAACCGGGTGGAGGCTCTTGTGAAGCTCTTTGTGGTGGAGTTGTGCTTGAGGAGGCGGGAGGGTTCAAGGCTCCATCCGGGTTAGAGTAAGAAAATCCGGGATGGTTGTGGTTGGGCCGGTAATTGTTGAATTGCCGGTTGTTGTTGAAATTTCTTGAGCCTTGGTAATTGTTGAAGTTGCTCCTTCCCATATAATTCACATCCTCCTCCTTGGAAGACAAGTTAGCTTGTGGAAGCACTTGAGGAGTTGCTTGGCTCTTCAAGGTTGTAGTACATAACTCTCTCAAGGATTTCAATTCGTTGTTGATGGCGTCAAGCTTGAAATTGCTCATGGTGACTTCGCTCACCTCATATGCTCCCGCCTTTCTTCCTTCACTCTTCCTATGAGAGTACTTCTCAATCACTAGAGCTTGCTTCTCTACAAACTCCCAAGCATCATCTACATGCTTCTCCATGAAAGTCCCACCGGAGAGGGATTGAAGCTTGAATTGGCTATCTTCATCAAGTCCCTTGAAGTAGATTTCCAATAGCTCAATTTTTGGTATGCCATGGTGAGGACAATCTAGGAGAAGGTCCTTGAATCTCTCCCAAGACTTGAACAAACTTTCTCTATCCCTCATCACGAAGGCATTGATCTTTCCCCTTAATTCGGTGGTCTTGGAAGGTGGGAAGAACTTGGTTAAGAACTCGGTTGTCATCTCCTCCCAAGTACCAACTCGCCCTTGCGGAATAGATTGATACCAAGCCAAGGCTTTATCTTTAAGAGAGAAGGAAAAAGCCCTAAGCTTATGGTTGTTGCTCTCCAATCTTGGCGGTCTAAGAGTCTCCATCAAAATCTCGTAGTTCATCAAATGTTGGTGAGGAGACTCTCCTTCCATCCCTCCAAATTGATTGTGCCGGATCATTTGTAGAACTTGAGGGCGGAGCTCATAGTTGTGGGTTGCGGGATCTCCTAGATTCACACCCGGTCGGTGTGCTCTTTGCGCCGGATCCATACGTCTCCCTAGGGTTTGTGGCTCCTCAATAGCAATGGGAACAACCCTAACATTGGCCGCCGGCTGCGGTTGTACCATCGGTGGTGGAGGAGGCGGAGGTTGTCGGCGATTGAGCTCTCCTTGAACAAGGGCTTGCCTAATCTCCTCAATCTCCCTCCTAGTTTCCTCTTGCCTCTCATTGGCAAGTCTCCTCTCTTCCTCCAAGAGCTCATCTCTTAGCCTTATTTGCTCTAAGGCTTCATCCAACTCAGCTTGGAGGTTTCTACCGGCCATCTCTCTCTCTTTTCGGATGTTCTTGGATCTAGATCGAAGGGTTTTCTCCGGTTCGGGATCGAATGGAGCTAAATCCTTTCCACGAGATCTTCGCATACACCTAAAGAGAAATAAATGTCCTGAAAAGCAAAGACACCAACCAAAGAGAGATCAAAAGCAACAAGAAAGATCTACACTAGAAACAATCACAAAATAGACTCAATCTAGACCTAGTCCCTGGCAACGGCGCCAAAAACTTGTTAAGCTGAAAAGTGTGCACGCAATAAGCCTTAAATTTATACTCGTTATATTTATCCTAACTTCTAGCGCACCCGCAGTGTACGGGAAGTTTGTAGTATGGATAGTATTCCGAGGTCGAACACAAAGACTAAGGTGAAATTGATTCGGTTTTGTGATTAAGTTTAGTGAAGGTCTAAGGTTAGAAAAGAGGGAAACAAAGAAATGAAAACCTCAATTGTTTTTGGTTGGATTTTTGGTGATCAATCAAAGATCACAATTCATGCAAAGTAAACAATCAAACTAGACTAAAAAAGTCTGCACAAATGAGCAAACCAAACAAGATGATGATCAAGGAAAGAGAAGATGGATTCTAGGGATCGGAAATTCCGGTTATGGCATAAAACTCAAGTCATCTATTCATTCTTTGGATCTTACTATGATATTTTGGGATTTAGTGTTTCTAATTTGGGATCAATTACCGGGTAAGTCTCATGATCCAACTAGTCTACTTCTAAGATCTCATTACCGGGTAAGTCTCTAAGATCTTAAAGATAGGAATTCTACACAAACCGGATTGTTAATTAGGGATCTACCTATCCTTACCGGGTAAGTCTTGGAAAGAGAAGTCCTAATCAACTATCCTAGCACATCTAATCCAATGGCGGCTTATTAGGCTCACCATTACCTAAGGTTTGCTATTTTAGATTCTAAGGGCAAGGATTACCGGGTAAGTCTCTCCTAACCCTTAGCCACTATACTAAGTCACCCTAGAATAGGTTAAACTCAGCAAACACTTAGGGTTTCAACAATTCATAGGTCTTAGGCAAGGTCCGTCGAACCAGGAAAATCACGGTTTGTTCTACAGAAACCACGACCGTGGTTCTTCAAGAACTACCGTGATTTCTAACAGAATCTACGTTCACAAACAAAAATCATCCAAAGGTAAATCTAAGTTCGTCCTATCATGGTTCTAGCCATAACCTTCCTTTCCTTACCCTAGAACCACATCAATTTAGCCTACAACATTCATAATGGAACTCAAAACAAACAAACATGAAATCAAAACATCCATTGCAAGATAATGAAAGAAAAGGGATGAACAAGTAAACTTGATCCAAAACTAAGCTGAAGATTAGAATTAGAACCACTTACAACCCTTCCAAAAGAAGGTTCAAAGACTCATACAATCTCTAGAAAACAAAATCCGAAATACAAGAAAGTTATGGTGTGTTCTTCTCCTCCTCTTCAATGGAGTTCTTCTCCTTCTCTTTGACACTTTCCTTCCTAGAAAACCTCTTGATTTTTTGAGAATATATTTTGTTAGAGAAATGGATAATGGATGAGCTGCTCCCAAACTACCCCAGCTGCCTCAAACAATCCATGAAGGACCACTTTTATAACAAATCTCTCATGAGCTGGCCACGAGAATCTGGCAAAATCCACGGTCATTTCCACGGCCGTGGTTCTTCAGAGAACCGTGATTCTATGCAGAAACTTCGCCTTGGATCGTTGAGCTGTGGTTTGGTGCATGGTTTGTGTTGGCAAGGTCCCATGAGTCCTTCTTAGTCCTTGGCTTGTGCCCTAATGAGTCCGAGGACGTGTCATCTAAATGAACGATCCTTAAATGCGTAGTTTTAGCTCTAAACTTCCCGAAATACCTACAAAACGCACACAAGTCCGTGTAGACGTCTATCTCGACAAAATACGTGAATTGGTTGCAAAACGTCCTGAACTAATGCTAGATCATGCATGAATGAGCGAGAATTCTATCTAAATGTACACCTAAAACTATGTTATAAATCGTGTTATCAATAGCACAACCACACATAAACATCTCACACAAGCAAGAAGAGATCAAAGAAGATCAAAGGAGAAGAAAGGAGAAGAGAAAGAACGTGAGGATGAATATGGAGCTGAAAAGAGGTAAGGAAACCCCTCATCTGAAGTATAAGGAGGCTTATAAGAGAAGGTAGCCGCAAAGCATAAGTCAAAAGTGAACGAAAGCGGCTGCACACAACCAGAGCAGCAGGGGCGGCTAGCCTAAGGCGTAGGGGTGCCTAGACGCAGGGGCGGCCATGGTGGTGCGCAGGGGCGGCGACTGGGTCCAGCTAAAGCACACTCTAGCTCATCTAGGCTCCAAAGACTAAGGCTCTTACAGGAAGCATTGTAGTGACCAAGTGATCCGCCGTTACATTCCGGATAATGAGGTAAAATCCGTCCTAACTTTCTGTCATTCTAAAGCATAGGGGGGCACTTTGGGGCAAACAATACTGGAAGAAAAGTTTTGGATGCCGGTTTCTTTTGGCCACACATTTTTAGAGACGCTTTTGCGTTTTGCAAAGTGTGTGATAGATGCCAAAGGGTAGGAAATATTTCAAGGAGACATGAAATGCCCTAATCCTCTCTTATATTTTGCAAAATATTTGACGTTTGGGGGATTGATTTCATGGGGCCGTTTCCTACTTCATTCTGGCACACATATATTTTGCTTGCGGTGGAATATGTTTCCAAGTGGGTGGAAGCAAAGACCACCAAAACTAATGATTCAAAAGTGGTTGCAACTTTTCTTAAGGAAAACATTTTTGCACGATTTGGAATTCCGAAAGCCTTAATCAGCGACAGGGGCACCCATTTCTGCAACAAGACGATCACGGTTCTCCTTAAGAAATACCACATCTACCAATGAGTGTCAACAGCTAATCATCCACAAACAAATGGCCAAGCTGAGGTATCCAACCTGGATATAAAGACCATCTTTAAAAAGACGGTCACTCCCGGACGGAAGGATTGGAGTGCAAGGGTTGAACGACGCTCTGTGGACATATCGGACAGCCTACAAAACTCCTATTGGGATGTCTCCTTTCAGGCTCGTGTTTGGGAAAGCTTGCCAACTTCTGGAAAGAATTCCAAATTGCAAGAGTTGGAGGAATTGAGATTAGATGCATATGACCATGCCACTGTATACAAAGAAAAGACTAAAGCATGGCATGACCAAAACATTCTCCGAAAAGACTTCAAGGTAGGTAATAAGGTACTTCTTTTTCAATTACGTTTGAAACTCTTCGCTGGTAAGCTGCGTTCAAGATGGACGAGGCCGTTCGTAGTAGCCGAAGTGTACCCTCACGGAGCTGTGGATGTTTATGATCCCCAAATGCACAAGGTGTTCAAAGTAAGTGGAAAAAGGCTAAAGCATTACCTTGAAGGAGTAAAGAACGATACAATTGATGAGATGGTGCTGGAGGAAGTACACTCAGAGAAGTATAGCCCTTACGTCGAGCCAATGACGTAAAACAAAGGCGCTGCTGGGAGGCAACCCGAAGGAATAAGAAGAGGAGCCTTTGTCCGCCCCTGCGGATCAATATCCCCGCCCTAGCGGTGACACCCACGCCCAGCGCCGCCCCCGGCGCCGGGACTGCATCTGCAACATGTTGGTCACCGCCCCCACGATGAGTTCCTTACACCCCTGCGGCGGCCACAGTTGACACTCACCCTCAGCGCCGCCCCCGGTGCTGAGCCTGCGTGAGTCCTCTCCCTTGTCATCGCCCCCGCGGTGACAAGCCCCCGCCCTTGCGGGTTTACCCAGAAAAGAAAAAAAATAGAAATCACAAAACATTTCCCTACGCCTACCCCACCCACCCACTCTCTCTCCTCACCAACCACAACCACATCTTCCTCGCACCTTCCCTCTCTCAAGCTGCAATGCCCCTACGCCCTCAACAAACCCTCACAAGCCACCATTTGAAACTGCCCCTGCGCCACCTCCGTTGACCAGCAAACACCATTGGGACGCCCCTGCGCCACCCTCTCTAGCCCTACCACCACCTTGCTCACTCTGCAACTCACTCACCCTACTACACCCTTCACCACTACCTCCAACAAAACTCCACTACGCAACATCTCTAACGACGCCTCCACCACCAAAGCAGCGCCAGAACGGCCCCAACACCACCACCCTCGCAGTTTTCCAGAACTGCCGTGTGCACTTCTCTTTCCCCTGTGCCTGCAAGCTGCCGCAGCTGCAACTCACCGCCCCTGCGCCTCTTCAGCCGCCCCTGCGGAAAACACAACAGAGGGTTCGTCTTTCTTCCTTGTTTTTGAAAGTTGTTAATTTTTTTTGCCTAATCAACTGCAAGAATGGAACCACAAAGAAAGTACAAGATGTCAGAAGCTGAGAAGGAGAGGTATAGGATCGCACAAGATTGGGTTGTGTACGCAACTCGGTTTTTGCACATTCCTACATTGGAGAAGCTAGGCATGCTGGAGAGCATGCAGTCCTTTCTAGCCAATGCTGGGCTCGGAGACTTCCTACAAAATAGTGCTCCAACGTATCCCGAGCTCAACAGACAGTTCATAGCCACCTTCACCATGGAGAAGGAGGATCACGTGTGTATTTGACTCACTTTCAAGTTCAGCAAGGTGAAATACACACTTGATTACCACCAGCTACAGGAGGCCTTCGGGGTGACTCTCAACCCCTCCGAGAACTGGTGGGAGCCAGTCCCGACTCCGGACCTATGTGAGTTTGGGCATGCAGCTACCGGATCCGAGTTCCATGCAGGGGTGAGTACTCCAACAAACTCACTCACCCTTGCTTGAGGCTCCTCTCCAAGATCCTCATGAGTGTCTTCTGTGGACACAAAGAGGAGAACAAGGTCGCCCTCAAGGACCTCCCCCTGTTATACTCTTGCCTTCAGATGAGCGAGAAGGTGATGGATTGGTCGTCCCTCTTCCTTACCGCTTTGAAGCGGATTAGGAAGAACGAGCCGAGGGACATTGTCGGCGGTAGGGTGATCTCCTTGATCGCCTCACAGGTTACGGATCTTTCCGGTCTAGAGGATGGGCTGGAGGCTCCCCTTTACACAGAGGGGATGCTTAGGAGGTGCAAGCTCCTCCGACGGGATGGGGAGAACCTATTTTGAATCTCCCTTGCAGATGGGAGCCACCTCACTTACCTCCTTCGGCCTTTACCATTCGGGGATGAGCTCTCCGAGCTTTACATCCCGGCAGATCCCTTCATACCGAGGAGGCCGCTAGTGGCCATTGTGGAGAGGCATGCTGCGAGCTCCAGCCGGGCTCACCATGAGGAGCACATGCCCATCCCCGACGACGAGGAGATGCCTACTTCGCCACCGGAGGAGGATTTGGCTCTTGCGAGCCTGCAGGCTCAGATGGCGGCCCTGACAACCCAGCATCAGGCATGGAAGACCGAGTACCAGTGGACCATGCTTGAGTAGTAGCAGAGCTGGTAGATGACTTTTGCCACCTTCATGACCTCCCACTTCGACTAGAGGCAGGAGGCTTGGCAGACGGCCCAGCAGCAGCAGCTGAAGGCTCAGTAGTTGGCTTGATAAGCCAGCTTTGAGACCTCTTTTGGCCGTCGGATGGAGGCTCAGCAGACCCGCATTGAGGACATCTACCGCCGGCAGCAGCACTTCTTCAGCCACTTCCCGTACCCACCGGAGGAGGGTCCGGATGGTCCAGCCGGACCATCCCACTAGGGGTATCTTTTCTCATCCCTTTCCCACATTTATCTTTGCTTCATTTTCCACTTTGAGGACAAAGTGTACTTCAAATATGGGGGAGGGACATATCATTGCATGCATAGTTGTTTTGAGTTGTTTTTCATTGAGTCTTATGCATTTTATTCAGTTTGAAATTGATAAAAAAAAAGAGAAAAAGCCAAAGAAAATGAAAAAAGGCATGAAAATCCTTGGATAAACTAAAAACCCGAAAGGGCGGTTTAGGCAAAAAGAAGGTAGTCCAATTAACATTATGTTGGTGCGAAATTGGACTTGAGGGATGTGAGTTCAAAGTGAGATCACCAAAGAAAAGAAGAAGAGTGGCAAGGATGGTAGTTTTCTCACCTTTTTTCTCGCATTTCGACTCTTTTTCTTATTTCTTTCTTGGGTTTTCTTATGTTTTCATTGTCTTTTCTTCTTGCCCATGCTTCCTGAGGCTTTTGAGTTTACAAACTGCTGTCATTTGTTTTACTCGGGACGAGTAAAAGGTCTAAGTATGAGGGAGTTTGATAGGTGATGGAATCACTATCATTTAGGTTAGTTTTTAGAGTCTTTTTATTACAGTTGTGTCGGTTTATGCTACTAACTCCTTGGTCCACAAGAAGAAGACTAAAAGAAGATAAACAAAGAGTTATAAGCACTTAGGAGTAAAGACCGCTCACGAAGCAAAGCTTCTGTTGCTTCACCGCCCCCGCGGAGCAGTGTCACCGCCCCTGCGGGTGACACCATAATCCGGAGCGCAACCTGCACCTTCGTCAGCGCCAGGAACAAAGACTGTCACCGCACCTCCGTCAACCCTTGGCGCCCCTGCGGTGACTTCCCCTGAAGAAGCGAAGACTAGTGCCCCCGCGACTCTGCCTGCGCCTCTGCCTTCGCCTCAACCTGGGAGCAGGAAAATGAAGAGTCAGTGTCACCGCCCCCGCGTTGACACTGGGACGCCCCAGCGGCTCGGCATAAAAAAACGACAGGAAGTTGAAGAGTGAGACGTTTGAAGAGCATTAAAGATCCTCCCTTGTGGAATGGTCTGGCCGCCCCTGCGGCCATTAAGAAGATCAAGCGTTTTCGCCTGCATCGCCCCTGCGGATCTGAAGGCCGCCCTTGCGGTTCAACGATAGAAGCTTTACTTGGACTGTTTACACCACCTTTATGGCATTAAAGGTGGTTGTTTTGGGCCGGCCATTTACTCCTATTTAGTTTCATTTGTAGTATAAATAATCCTTGGTTGATTTCTAGAATCATACACTTATCATCCTAATAGCATGAATTATAGTCTATATTTTGGGGTTTGTTTGGACGTTTTATCTTTCATAATCTGTATATTTGTATGTATATTATGTGATTATATTACCATTTCATCTACCTTTGCGAGAATCGAGGTCTACACCTAGTTTTGCTGTAATTGTAGGTAAAATGGCACGTTTTGCATAAAAAAGGAGCTATGGAGTCATTGAAGCTACATTGAGGAACATAAGGAACCATCCAGGAAGCATAGCCATGGGTTAAAGATTCACTTTGGACCAGTTTTGAGAGATTTCACATTCAGTTGAGATTCATCTCGGTTGACCGGAGATTCATCTCGACCGAGGTGATCCAGAGACGCCGACTCGACCGAGGCGAATACCTAGGACGCGGCGGGAATATTTTATTCTTGGCTGAGATCTTTTATCTTTGGAAAGTGATCTTATATTTTTGGTCTTGGCTCCTGGAAGGTAGAAGATCTTATATTTTACCTATTTTTATGGGAGAAGATCTTTCTAAGATATTTTATCTTTGGAGGGTTATTTTCCTAGAAAAAGGGTTGGATTTCCACAAATCCAACATCTCGCTTACGACGGAAGATCCCGCTTTGCACGTTATACACCATTGAAGGCTGCGAGATCCAGCATACATCGCTGCAACCATACTCCAATTTGGAGATTTGAAGAACCTTTTTGAAGGTTGAAGGAAGATTGAAGATCATAGCTTTTAAAGCTTTTTGGAGGGTTTTCTAAGATTATCTTTAATTCCCTTCCTTGTTGTCTTGTCTTGTTGGATTGCTATCCAAGGAACGCTTTGTTGTGATATTTGATTCAGTTATTGAAGTCTTTTTATTAAATTCTTCTTGTTCAAATATTCACCTTCTTCCCATATTTTTGATTAATACTTTCATAATGATGATGAGTGGCTAATTTCCTTGTGTGTTTCGAGGGTGATTGGCTAAAGGTTGTGGGAAAAACAATGATAGAATAATCTTAGATTCCAGTAGGATCCTGAAAGTTCGAGTCTTTAACCTTAACCCTAAGCATCTCGCTCAGTCGATGAACATCTCGGCCGGGGTGGAATTTGACTGACCGAGGTGGCTTATCCGATCCTAAACTGAGAGTTAAGTGTTAGAGTTTGCCAAATCCTATTCTTATTACACCTTTCCTGGTTCAATGCAAGCTTAGGATGAGACTTACCCGGTAATTCCTTAGTTTGTGTACCTAAGATCATAAGTGTAGGTAATAAAGGTTTATCCTTTATTGGGGTTTGAGTGTGCTTCCATCCCATCTTTGTGAGTTAGCCTGAGACTTACCCGGTAAAGGTTGATTCTATTCCCTTAGATGGTGTGTTAGTTTGAGGTTATAGTTCTTTATGTTAATTCCTTGAGACTTACCCGGTAATAGGAGTTACGGTTTAGCATTAGTGAGTAGTGAGACTTACCCGGTGATCTATTCCACTTTAGTAACACCTTCCTCTAGCAAAAAAAATCTCATCTTTGTCCGCTTATCTTTAGATCTTGAGTTGGAACCACAACTAGATGCTTTAATCCCTAGAATTGCATGTTTGCTTTATTGACTTCTTATTCATCTTTGATTGTGTTAATTGCTCTTGTGGTTAGTATTCACGAAGCTTACCGTTATTGACTTTCTTTCACCGAGTCCCTGTGATCGACCCCTGGAATTCCTTGCTTTTACTACGATTGACCCGTACACTGCGGGTTCGCATCCTCTGCCTTCGCCTCAACCTGGGAGCTGGAAAATGAAGAGTCAGTGTCACCGCCCCCGCGTTGACACTGGGACGCCCCGGCGGCTCGGCATAAAAAACGACGGGAAGTTGAAGAGTCAGACGTTTGAAGAGCATTAAAGATCCGCCCCTGTGGAATGGTCTGGCCGCCCCTGCGGCCATTAAGAAGATCAAGCGTTTTCGCCTGCACCGCCCCTGCGGATCTGAAGGCTGCCCTTGCGGTTCAATGATAGAAGCTTTACTCCGACTGTTTACACCACCTTTATGGCATTAAAGGTGGTTGTTTTGGGCCGGCCATTTACTCCTATTTAGTTTCATTTGTAGTATAAATAATCCTTGGTTGATTTCTAGAATCATACACTTATCATCCAATTTAGAATCCACTTTTCCATTAAAAACTATCTTGCTACCTTTGTAATGAGTTGCTAACTCCCTTGCTACATTGGGTTGGTTTGAAGCTACATTGTTACTTTGGTTGTAAGTTCTTTCTAATATAAGTTTTTATTCAGTAATACTTTGTGTTTCCTTGATCTGCATTGTCTAATTGCATGTTTTACTATCACTTGAGATTGATCACCTTAGGTGCTAAAGTGCATGCAAAGAACTAGGATTAATAGATTCCGGGTTCGGGTCTTTAATCTAGTAGTAAACTTTAATTGATAACGGGTTGTGACTGCTTAAAGGAAAGGAACACAAATATAAAGATAAGTTTAACGGTTTTAATCTTTTCTTTATATCCCTTAGTCTTTGTTTGACAACTAACTTATTAATTGTTCTTGTAGGTTTACGGAACACTAACCTGTTAAGTTATGTTGATGCCGGTTGGCTCAACACATATATATGATCGAGACGGGAGATTACTTGAAAACTTGTAAAAAGGAACTCACCAAAGTACCAATCGCATGCTAAGAATCAACCTAGTGTAGATTCACCCATCATTGTCTTACTTGTTTCGTTATTTGTTTTCATAAGTTTTGTGTGCATCAATTCAACCAACCCCCCCTGTTACTTGTTTCTATAATCAATAACTGAATTTAATAAAAATACTAAACTCTCTTGGGTTCGATCCTTACTTAACCACTATACTCATTTTAGTGCTAAGTCGGGATTATATTTTGATAAGATAAAAACGACCACAGAGAAAAGTCTTGTCAAATTTTGGTGCCGTTGCCGGGGAGTTTAGTTGTTTTTATTTTATTGTTATTATTGATTATTGGTTTGAACCATTCTTATGGTCCAAACCCGTGCTACTAACTCCGGCTTTGCTTCCTTTGATCCAGAAATTGAGAGAACGCACATCCGGCAACGTAGACAACAACAATTCCAACAAGAAATGGCCGATCGTACTCTTCGTCAACTCACTCAGCCCACTTTGGCTCAAAAGCCTCTTGCGGTTACTATACTGGGATTAGGGGAAGGAATCAACTTTGAGCTCAAGCCGGGTCTCATTCACTTGCTTCCATCTTTCCATGGGCTAAGTGGTGAAGACCCCATCAAACACCTTGGGAAGTTCCATACCGTGTGTATGAGCATGAAGCCGGCCAACATTACCGAAGAGCAAATCAATATGAGGGCCTTCGGTTTCACACTCAAAGATGCAGCGGATGATTGGTATTACCACCTTCCATCCGGGAGTATCGACACTTGGGAGAACCTCCACAAAGCGTTTTTGGAGAAATACTTCCCAGCCAAGAAGGCAAATAGCTTGAAGAAAGCTATAAGCAACATCCAGCTGTCCTTTCCACGGATATTCGACTCATGATCTAGTCTTGTACTTGTACAATGCCTTGCTAGATAATGAAAGGAGGATCATCGATGCGGCTTGTGGAGGTAATATTCTTAACTCTACCCCTGACCTTGCTTTGGAAAAGATACGGGAACTAGCTGAAGGGACCCGGAACTTTGGAAGGACTCCTTCCAAGAGAGGTGTTCATGCTGTGAATTCCGGGAAGAGTGAGATCTCCATTGAGCTTGCGGAACTGAAGGAAATGGTGAAGAGATTAACACTTATGGGAACCCCACATCAACTGAAGGCATGTGGAGTGTGTGCTGACCCATACCATCTAACGGACATGTGTCCCCAAGTCCAGGATGACGATGTTGAGGTGAATGCAATGGGTTATGGACAGCCACAACAACAAAGGCCTAGGAATGATCCCTATGCGCAGAATTTCATGCCCAACTGGCGTGATCAACAGAACTATCGTTGGAGGGATCAACAAAACCAACAACAACACCCCCGACAAGGTAAGTATCAAACAATTGAAGATATGTTCAAGGTTTTGTCTAAACATTTTGCTACTCATGTCCAAACCACAGAATTCAGCATCAAGAACCTTGAAAAACAGGTTGGGCAAATGGCGGAAGCCATAACAAGGACCGAAGCTAGATTTTCCAGAGGATTGCCTCCCCAGCAGGTTATAAGCCCCAAGGAGAATGTTAGTTCCCTAACATTAAGGAGTGGGAAGCAAATCCATCAAAAACCAGCAAAAGAATCACAAAGCAGACCCTCTGACGAGTTTACCGCACCCACAGCCGCCCCGGCGGCTGCAACTGCGCCCAACACCGTGCAGATGTCGCCCCTGCGGCTGGATGTCGCCACCAGTGTACATGCAGTCAAGTCTAGACCCATAAGTGTAGTGATACGAGTCACCAGTCCTCCAGATCAAATATCTCCCTTCGCCTTGCCCTTGATCTGGTGAAGATCCTCAGCTAGCATGCCTCCAAAGTCAGGCACGCCTCTAGTAACCATACAGAAGAGACTCAACAGCTCTCCTCGTCTAATCTTCTGAGGCGTCTCAGTACGCACCATAAGGGTCTCACTGAATATACATTAGGCCAGACGGAAGGCCAAATGGAATATGATGCGCTCCCTAGAGTCTCCAAGTCTCCATTTGTCCGCATGCTCCACCACATGGGCAATCTGCCCCCAAAACTGTCGAGCCACGGCTCGAGAAGGAAAGTCGGGAACTGTAGGAGTCGGGAAGCCAAAAATATCTCTGAACTAATTCATAGGAACCATGTAGTTCCGGTTCAGTAATCGGTACTTGATGTTGTTCCTTTTAGGCATGTGAGTGACAGAACTCACAAACTCCAGGGTCGGCTCAAGGTAAGCTGGAGCTGTAATCTCCATAAAACGCTCCAGCCCCACCATGGAAATCATCTTCTTCAAGTCCTCTACCACGTGGAGACACTCGAAGGCTGGAACATCTAAGAAGTGCGGGGCAATGACAGGGCGTGCGCATATACGGTCAAAATATGCCTAGTGATGATCATGTATCACCGGGATAGAAGGTCTAGAGGAAGGGGAAAGAGAAGAACCACTGGGAGCATCTCTCAAAACTAGCTGAAGATCAGAATGAGAACTCATAGTTTCTGCTGACAAGAAAGCACCTCGGTCGGTCTAACAACTTGAAGAACACCTCGGCCGAGACACAGCTCGATTGGACCGAGGCGAAGTGCTGGGCGATTTCCCCTCTCTGATTTTCAGTTCTTTTCCCCCAAAATCACTACCAATTGCTTCCTATGGGGTACTTATACTCTTTTCAGCACAAATCTATGGCAACCAAAGCCAATAATCTCCAAAATCAGTAAAGGGAAGGAAAGTTAGGGTTTCCGACAATTTACCCCAAATTACGCAGATTTGAGGCGTTTTTCTTGCAGTTTCTCGCTTGCAATCTGATCCTCTTGCTTTTCCTTGCGAGATCGGAGCAAAAATCGTCGAAAACGATTCAAAATCGAAGAAACGAGGTGGAGAGTGCACCGCGGTCGAGAAGGAGGTTGGGAGGGAAGAGAGAGAAATCCTTTCTCCTTTTATACCCCTCGCCGATTCTGCTATCACCTCGGTCGAGGTGGTCCCGATCGGACCGAGGTGGCTGACTGGATTGTCAGACCTAGTCGCATCGGTTGCTCAAGAATCATCTCGGTCGAGGTGTTGTGAGAGCAACCGAGATTTGTCTCAGTCAAACTCCGTTTTCTTAATTTCTCGAACTTCTATCCTTCCAGTGTTGCTCTGAGTTGTAATCCTTCCTTAGAAAGTACCTGTTTTTTGTCTATGACGCTAAAAACTAAACAAAGCAAAGCAAAAGCAAACTATCTAAAACTAAACTAGAAAAAGGGAAAAAAAAAGCAATACCTTGGGTTGCCTCCCAAAGGCGGGCATCCCTAGAATAGCATCAAGAAAAAAAAAGCAATACCTTGGGTGGCATCTTCTCCTTCATGATTTGAATGAGCTCCGAGGATTTAGATGTCATCCTTACTTCTCCAAAATCTTCCAGCTTCCTCTTCCTTGATAGAATCTCTTTTAAGAACTTCCCATAGGCGGGCATCCCTAGAATAGCATCAAGGAAATGGATGCTAATATGTAGTTTATTCATCAAGTCAAGGAACTTACCAAAGTGCTTGTCTAGATGTGCTCTGGCCCTTGACTGAGGGAATCGACGTGGTGGTTTATATGCAGGAGGTGGGACATAAACTTCAGATTTGTCCGTCGCTTTCTGGGACTCCACCTCGGGTGGTACCTCGACCGAAGTGTTCCTCGTCTGTACCTGGACCGAGTTGTCCTTCGTCTGCACTGGCATCGACCGAGGTACTGGATCTGTAGTTTTCAGTCCACTTCTCGTCGTTATTGCCATGATCTGTCCTTTGGGGTTGCTCTTTGTCCTTGATGGGAGCTTCCCTGGATCTCTTGGCGCTTCATTTGCCTTATTAAAGAATTGTTGCTCTAAGGCTTTTTGTGCCTTCGAAAATGAAGTCATAGACGTCTCCATAGCATTGAGCTTGATCAAGATGGCCTCCAGCACTGCATCTTTCTTTTCTGGCTGGGACGAACTTGATCGAGGCTTCTGGCTCTTCAATGGAGTATAAGAAGAAGAAGAGGGGTTAAAAGGATTATTAGAATTTGAATTAGAATAAGAGTTACCCGAATTTTGATTAGATCTCCAATTGTTGCTGTTGGAGCCTCTATTGTTGTTGTAATTGTTGTTCTTGGGCCCTTGGTTGTTGTTTCTTGATCCTTGATAGCCTCCTTCTTCCTTCTTTGTGTGAGCAACCAAAAGGTCCTTCAATTGCTTCACATCGTCCTTAAGGGAGATGAGTTGATTATCATTTGATGGAGCTTCCTGGAAATTAACTCTCTTAACTCCATTTTCGGCTCCTTGATGGGAATATTTCTCCATGTGCAAAGCTTGCTTCTCAATGAACTCCCAAGCTTCGTCAATCGGCATATCCATGAATGTGCCGGTGGAAAGTCGTTGAAGATTGAATTGGGTAGCTCCATCCTATCCCTTGAAGTATATCTCCGACAACTCTATCTTTGGAATCCCATGATGTGGACAATCCAATAGAACATCTTTAAATCTTTCCCATGACTTAGACAAACTCTCCTTGTCCTTCATGATGAATGCATTAATTTTCCCTCTTATTTCAATGGTCTTGGAGGGGGGAAAGAACTTTGTTAGAAACTCCGTCTTCATCTCTTCCCAAGTGTTGATCTTTCTGGGTGGAAGAGATTGATACCAAGTAAGTGCCCTGTCCTTCAAAGAAAAGTAGAAAGGCCTTAGCTTGTAATTGTTGTTTTCCAGCCTTGAAGGTCTCAAGGTCTCCATCAGGATCTCATAGTTTTGCAAATGCTGATGCGGAGACACTCTCTCTAAACTTCCAAATTGGCATTGGCGGATCATGGATAGAACTTGCGGTCGAAGTTCGTAATCATGCTCTGCTGGATCACCTAGGTTGATTCCTGGACGCCTCACTTGCTGGTTTGGATCCATCCCTTGTCCTAGGGTTTGTGGAATTCCTGCAAAAAGAACAAATCGGATAGGCATCCAAGGTGGATGTATCTCGGCCGCGGCAACTGGGATTGGGTTCTACCTCGGTTGAGGATCTGATCAATGCAAAATCTAGGCTCGTAGATCAGCCATATCTACATCAATCTTTGCAGTTCTGGTGCGAGTCTGCTCTCTTTCTCGCTGCAATTCTTCATTATTGAGGCGCAGTTGTTCCAGTGCCTCCTTAAATTCGGCCTCAAGACCACGATTGTCTTGGTTCGCCATCTTAGCTTCTTTCAAGCGTCGTTTGTATATCTTTTCTGGTTCGGGATCGTAAGGAACGATTTCCTTCCCAACACGGGTTCTTCGCATAAACCTAAGAAAAAGATCTTGCGAAAGCTTTAAATTTGTAAAACATCAAGGGCAATTGCCCTGAAAGACAACCGCAGTCGGCTTGGTCTAGACCTAGTCCCCGACAATGGCGCCAAATTACTTGTTCGCTCCAAAAGGTGTGTGCAAGCTTTAAATTTATATCCCAAGAAATATTCTTAAAAAAAGGATGCGAACCCGCAGTGTACGGATCAATTATAGTAAAAAGCAAGAATTTTGGGGTGTCGGTCTCACGGACTTAGGTGAAACTAAGCAAGAATAGGTTGTCAATGCAACTAATAAACCACAAAAGCGATTAAAGCAATCAAAAGATGATAATAAGGTCAAATAAGGGGAAATATGCAAATTCTAGGGATTAAAGCATCTAGTTGTGGTTCCGACTCAAGATCTCAAGATAAAGCGGACAAAGCTGAGGTTTTGCAAAGGGAAAGTGTTTCTAAAGTGAGAATAGATTACCGGGTAAGTCTCACTACTCACTATCCCAAACCAAAGCTCCTATTACCGGGTAAGTCTCAAGGTACTAAGGAAAGGAACTATAATCTCAAACAAACACACCAACTAAGGGAATAGAATCAACCTTTACCGGATAAGCCTAAGGCCAACTCACAAAGATGGGATGAAGGCACACTCAAACCCCAATAAAGGATAAACCTTTATTACCTACACTTATGATCATGGGTAAACAAGCAAAGGAATCACCGGGTAAGTCTCATCCTAGGCTTGCATTGAACTAGGAAAGGTGTAATAAGAATAGGATTTGGTAAACTAGAACACTTAACTCTCAGTTTCGGATCAGAAAAGGTCACCTCGGTCAGCCAAGTTCCAACCCGACCGAGATGTTCATCGACTGAGCGAGGTACTCTAGGGTTAAGGTTAAAGACTCGAGCTTTCAGGGTCCTACTCGGATTAATATTACTTTATCATCGTCTTTCCCACAACTTTAAGCCAATCACCCTAGAATCGCACAAGGAATTTAGCCACTCATCATCATGATAACAATAATCGAATAAAAGGTGAAGGAATGAATATTTGAACACAAAAACCTTAAGAACAACGCTTCAATAACTGAATCAAATAATTCACAAATTAGCGTTCCTTAAATGACAAATCAAACAAGACAATAAACCAAAGGGAATCTAAGAAAATCTTACAAACTCCCTCAAAAGCTATCTCAAAACTATGAATCTTCCTACCTTCAATCTTCAAAGCTTCCTTCAAACTTTCAGAAAATCTCCTAGCTGCTGTGTTGATCCAGAAAATCCGATGATTCAAAGATCTGAAGATGAAAGATGGCTGAATTGTGGAAAATCCAACCCTTTATATAGGAGAATTATCTTCCAAAGATAATAATATCTTAAAAAGATAATTTCCTATAAAATATATTATATCTCTAAAATAGATCTCCAAATATAAGATCTTTCTTCCAGAAATCCATCCCAAAAATATAAGATATAATCTTTCCAAAAATAAAAGATCTCAGCCAAAAGATATGATCTCGCCGGCGCCAGGGTGTTCGCCTCGGTCGGGACGCTCCTCAAGATCACCTGGGTTGAGGTGACACCGTAGCTGACCGAGGTGAATCTCAAATGAATGAGAAATTTCTCAAATTTGGTCCAAAGTAAATCTTCTTCATTGTTTCCTTGCTTCTTGAGTTCTTCTTTGAGCTCCAAAATGTAGCTCCTATGACTCCTTAGCTCCATTTCGATCCAAAATGCGCCATTTTACCTACGATTACAACGAAACTTGGTGTAGACCTTGATTCCCGTAAAGGTAGATGAAACAACAATATAATCACATAATATACATCTATACATGCAGATTATTGAAGATAAAAAGTCTAAACAAGTCCCAAAATATAGACTATAATACACGCTATCAAACATCATCACTAGGCTCAATTTCATTATATTCAAGGTCATGCTCAGATTCTGACTCATATTGGCCTAAATGATTTATTAGAAAAGTTCTCCTATTCGGACAATCTTTCATCATGTGTCCTCTTCCTTGACACTTAAAACACACAAAGTCTCTAGCCTTAGAAGAAGAAGAGTTAAAAGCACTCCCTTGAGGTGGTTTAGGGGCTTCAGTAGGCGTCTTAGGGTAGGTTGGGCGTGTGGGAGCTTTCTCGGGGGTTATTTTGGGGGCTTCACGGTTGTATCCTCCGTGTCGGTGCCCTCCTTGTTGTTTCCATGCATTTGAGGTCCCAAATGAGCTCCTGACGCCTTGACTCCTCCCTTTTTTCTTCTTCTCGACTTTGATGGCGAGATGTAGTAATTCTGTCATAGTAGAGTAGGGAAACAAATCCACCTCGTTAGCAAAATTTTAATTAAGGATATGGAGATACCTGGCCATAGTTGCCTCTTCATCTTCACTAACACTGGCCTTCACCATAGCCATTTGCATGGCATTGTAGTTCTCCTCGGCACTCATTGAACCTTGCCTCAAGTTTTCCAACTTTTGTCTCAAGTCCCTCCTATAGTGTTGGGGAACAAATCGCGCTCGCATGATTGCCCTCATTTGTGCCCATGTTGTAACTTGTTGATCCATGTTTCGCCTCCTTTCCTTCACAAGCTCATTCCACCATATCAAATCATAATCATTGAACTCAAGGGCTGCGTAACGTACCTTTTTATCCTCGGGAAAGTTGTGACACGCCCATATCTGCTCAATCTTTGTCTCACAAATAATTTACACATCCAGATCACACTTGCCTTCAAAGGATGGAATCTTGATCTTCACCTTGCCTAGATCATCTAGCTCATGATCTCTCCTCTCTTTTGGTGTCTATTGTCTCTCCTCTCTTCATAGTCTTGCTCTTGCCTCCGTCTATACTCACGCCTCCAAACTTGGTCCTCTCATCTTCTCGTCTCCTATCTTCAAGCCTCCTATTATGTTCCATCCTCCTTTCCTCATTTCTCATCCATTCCTCGTCTTGCCTCCAGACTTGCTCTTGCCTTCTTTCTTGTGCATAATCATAGCCATCATCTTCGGACTCCTCATTATCTCCATCCTGTGTGGTGCTAAGAGAGAAATTAGCATAATGACTGTCATCATGAATTGGAGGTTTAGGGTTAGAATGATGCCCCTCCGAAGCATTAATGGGAGTCTTCTTGGCTTCATTAAAATCTTGTTGTTAGCTGCCAAGAGGTACTTGTCGATGGCCTATAATTAAGGGTTTAGAACCTGCTCCTTTCTCAAAGTGATGGCCTAGTGGCTTAGTTAGGGGAAATGAGGTGTCTTCTTTAGCCTTATTAGTCTTAAGCTTAGTTATTTGCCCTTGTAAACCCGTAAGCCTATCTTCCATGGCTTTAAATTCTGCTTGCATCATAGCCTTCATCATGCTAACCAAATGTGCCGGACTAGACTCCGGTTGCTTCTCGGTATGATGATCACTAGACATCTTGTTAAACACAACAAAACAAGCAAAAATGTTAGATTAGATAAAAACAAAATCCTCTATAGTGTGTCTCTCAAGTGTTTATCCCTCACTCTCAAATGGCTGAAGCAGTATTATGGAAAAAAAATATGAAAAGATATGGCTGTTGTAGGATTAAGGAAAGATATGGAAATATATGGCTCTTGCAGGATTAGGGTTTACGAAAACATTAGGTTAGGGCAGGTTTTGGCAGCGTGAAAGTGGTGGTGGGGCTGGCGTGGTGGTGTTGGTGTGTTTTGATGACTTCGGTGCTCAATTCGCTGATCAAGAACAACAAACAAGTTAGAATCCAATCAACTTAGAATAGAAGAGAGAAAAGCTGAAGAAAAAAAAGATGACTAACAATAGACAATGATCAATTACAATGATCAAAACAAACTCTTTTTGTGATTTTATGACTCTTTTGATGATGGTTGAACGTCCCCAAAGCTCTGATACCAATTGATATGGGGATTAGCCCGTTAAACGATCTAGACGAACAACCTGGAAACAATGGAATGAAACTTAGATATGGAGGAATTATAAGCACAACAAAATAAAGATTGATGGTTAAGAAGAACCGAATATAACTATGGAAGAACCCTTGAACAATGAATTCAAGAACCAATCCAAAAGACTAATCAAGCCTACTTCTACAACTTGACACAATCAATATGAAGATTGAAAGCACCAAGAGTATGCTTATAAACAACTTGCAATACTAATCCCTAAGGAGATTAACTCAAACAAGAAGAGTTAAGCCAAAAATCACAATCACAAAGCTCTCCAACAGGCTGGAAATCGCAAATCTGCAACAACAACACAAAAACTGTGTATAAGATGTATCTTCTGCGTATCCCCTGACCTAGCACGCCTAATAACATATATATAGTGTTTAATATGTTAATGAACTGAAATAATTAACTAAAGGCCTATCAAGACATAATTTTGGGCTTTCATTCTAAAAAGACAAAAAAAACACTTAAAATAGGCAAATATAAGCTTATTCAGCCAATTGGGAGCATTTCAGCCTTATGCAGAACCCTTTGGCGTGCAGCTTGTTCCTTGGTGAACCATGATCATCATCAAGGCTCGTTGGCTCATGGAAGGTGAGTTAGGTGGTTCATGGTTCATGGTTAGAAGCAATGCATCCATCTCAGCTTGTAGTTTAGCTTGAGCCCTTGTTAAGGGACCTTGACTTAGCTTGGATGATCCTTCATCACGTTTTCTTGTTTGAATATTGATTTCCTTCTTATATATTTGATTATTATTATCATGATGATTGTTGGCTAAGTTCGTTGTGCGATTCTAGTGTGATTGGCTGAAAGTTGTGGGAAAGACGATGAGAGAATGAGCCTTTACCCCAGTGCACCCTGAAAGCTCGAGCCTTTATCTTAACCGGCAAACACCTCGGTCAGTCGTAGAACATCTCGACCTAGATGGAACATGAACTAAGCGAGGTGAGATCTTTCCTAATCCTTATCTGAGTTGAGGCTCCAATTTGCCAAATCCTATCCTCGTTATACCTTTCCTAGTTTAGCGCAAGCCTAGGATGAGACTTATCCGGTGATTTCTTTGCTTTTATACCCAAGATCATGAGTGTAGCTAATAAAGGTTTATCCTTTATTAGGGTTTGAGTGTGCCTTCATCCCATTTTTGAGAGTTAGCCTGAGACTTACCCGGTAAAGGTTGTAACTATTTCCTTAGGTCGTGTGTTGGTTTGAGATTATAGTTCCTTTCCTTAGTACCTTGAGACTTACCCGGTGAGAGGATCTTTGGTTTGGGATAGTGAGTAGTGAGACTTACCCGGTGATCTATTCCCACCTTAGAAACACCTTCCCTTTACAAACCTCAGCTTTGTCCACGTTATCTTTTGAGATCTTGAGTCGGAACCACAACTAGTTGCTTTAATCTCTAGAATCTGCATTTTCTTAACGTGATTATAACATCATCTTTGATATTATTGCCTTGTTGCTTGTTTTTGACTGACAACCTGATTTACCGATCTTTGTTTCACCATAGTCCCTGTGTTCGACCCTAGAGTATTTGCCGTTATTAAAATTGATCCGTACACTGCGGGTTTGCAAATGGTTTTAGGTTTATACTTTAGGTTATAAATTTAAAGCTATATCGTTCACCATACACACACGTCTGAGAGCGAACAAGTTTTGGCACCGTTGCGGGGGATCGAACTCGAGTCACCCACGTGACAGGCAGGAATACTTACCACTATACTACAATTGATCTTTGTTTCATATCCGAGAGTGGCCTTGTCATTGTCATGCCCGATAATGGTCTTGTCATGCCCGATGGCGGCCTTGTGATGTCTGACAGTGGCCTCGTCATGCTTGACAATGGCCTTGTCCTGCCCGATGTTGGCCTTGTTATGCCCGAAAATGGCCTTGCCACGCCCTACGTTAGCCTTGTCATGTCCGAAGTCACAATGTCATGCCCGAGGATGACATTGTCATGCCCAACGATGGCTTTGTTGCAATGCCTGACGCTGGCATTTTCATGTCCGAGAGTGGCTTTACCATGCCCGATGTTGGATCCAACCTCGTCTGATACTAATACTAAATATACCTAAATCGAGCAAGATCATAAGCTCGGGGGAGAGGGTACTCACATGACGTCAAAAGACGGAAGACGATCTAAGGATGAGGAGAATGGATTCGTTGGGCCTTTATCGGGGGTTGTTTCCGAATCTAACACCAAAACTAAACAAGTTTAGCTGTATAGGCTAAACTTGGGCATAATCTATATATATTACTAAAACAACACCCATTTTGTCCACGTGTCAACCTCTAAGGCCGTCTACGTCAGCATTTTTTCAATTTATTTACAGATTTGCCACAATATATTTACGGATTTGCTATTAATTATTTTATAAGAACTTTTTTTATTAGAATTTAAAAACAATCATCATGCTACGTCAATTTTTTTAAATAAAAAATTTAAAAAAAACTAAATCTACTTATCTACCAATCAAAATTTATAAATTGATGTATTATAATTTGATTTTGTTGAGAAAATCTAACACAAATCATTTAGTAAGATTTGGCACATTTGTTAGATTTAAAACTAAATCTAATTTTACTCCTCTAACTTTATATAAGTAAAATTGATAATATATTGAGTAAATATAATACTCGAATAATAATCTTTATGATAATTTTTAATTATATTTTTTTATTTATTAAATAATATAATTAATCCTCAAATGTTAGTTATAAAAATTAATAAAAATAATTATTTTTATAGATTAATATCAATACATAATGCATGAAATTGAAAATATAATATTTTTTGTTTAGACAAACCCGCACAAGGTGCGGGCACTAAACTAGTTTATATAATATATAAATATACAAATAAGACAAAAATAAAAACTTTGATGAAAATTCCGTAATTGACCTTTCTAGGTAAAATATGTAATTTCAAAAGCTTGAGTCATTTCCCGTAATTAAACTTTGGGTCATTCTACAAGTAATCAAACAAAGGACATAATAGTTAAATCTCAAAAGTTGGGTCATAAATTGTAAATAGGAAAGATGGCCAAAATCTGTAAATAATTCAGTGAGGGCAAATTAGCAAGTTTCTTAAATTAGGGCCAAAACTGCAAGTAAGAAACATAGGGTACTTTATGTAACTTGCAGTAAAAGTAGAGTGTCCTGATTTAAAAGAGAAATGATTTCTATGTAAGTTTGTAACCCCATGGATGCAGACGGCGCTGGGGAGATATTGCAGGTGGCGACTAGGCTTCCCGGTGGGACGAGCAGGCGGGGACGGCTTCGGTCTCCGGCGACGACAGCGTCCCTGCTAGAGGCGTTGCGGAGGGGCGAATAGGGTGGTTCCCCGGTAAGAAGTTGCAACAAGGTTCAGATCTGGTTCTGGCAGTACTTCGAGGCGGAGGGGGGAGTAAGCACAAGGGCGGCGCAGCTTCGGTCTCCGACATCGGCAGCTCTAGGAAGGTGACGCGAGCAAAGGAATAACAGAGGCGACAACTAGGGCTGGCAGTGGTGCCTCCCGACTGCAAACAAGAAGAGAAGGGGAGGAGATCGACCGGTTTTGAGTTTCGAAACACCCTCTTCCTCATCTGAAATGGTAAACGAATCCGAACCAAAATCAACCCTCATCTGAAATGGTAAATTAATCCGAACCAAAAATTGACTTCGATGTGTGCTGAAACGGTTGCTCTTGTCGATACTGAGGCTTCTCAAAGCGGAGGATGTGGAGCTGAGGGAAGAGAGCAAAAGAGGGGTTGTGGAGGGAGATGACTTTATGGCATTGAATGGAGGGAATGGTGTTGTTCGATGAGCAAGAGAGGGAGTGTGGAATGATGCTTGCTGCTAGAAACAAAGAAGGGAGAACGAGGGGTTGAGGGAGGGTCGAGGGGTCACTGCGGCCTGCAGGTTCCAGCTCATCAAGCGTAGAAAGAAAGGTGGAAAAGAAAAAGGAGAAAGAGAATAAAGAAAATAAATAAAATAAGAAGGAAAAATGAGTATTAGAATAAACTCGATTAAACTAATCCGAATGAATTTTTCGGATCGTAAAATATTTCCGAATCTTTCCAAAAATAAAAACGGAAAAATAAATTGTTGAAAATATATATATAAGGTCGAAAAGTTTAACTTACGATGTGAAAAGACTCGTAAAATATTTTAGCTAATAAAATATTGATAAAAGTCGGATAAAAATAAAATATCGCAAACGCGCCAAAATTTGGGGCGTTACAAGAAATCTAACGCTTGATCAACCCGACGTCGGAAAACCACCCATGTGCAATTAGTTTCTTCTTTTCTAGCACAATGTACAATATAATAGTGTTAATCTGCTCTGATTGTCGTGTAAGAATATCCTCTCCTTAGGGAATAATTTGTCAACTATCTCTTTAAATCAACCAATAAATTAAAACATTTCCTTTTACGCAATTCATCAACATCTGCTAAGTGAGTTGACGCATAAGGGTCCTCCAATGAATTCATTCGAATTGGTTCTACTTCGACAATATCATTCCAAGTTGGGTTGATTGATTGAGATCTTATGACAAGATGTGTTTTAACACCCCGAATCCGCGGGATATCGGAATGCTACGAGCGAGACCACACAATGGGTCTCGACCCTTAGCCTGACAACAATCTCACCGGACCTTTCCAACAAGGCACAAATTAAAGGCATAAAACTCAAAAGTAGTTTATAATGTATGCAAGAAAAGTAAGGAAGCGATACAAGTTGGAAACTTAGCTGAGTCCTCAAAACGACATAAACGTAAAGGAATCCAAACGTACAACGAGAAATAATCTGACAAAATAAAGAAACCCCCAAAAATGTCCCCGTCCTATAATGTACGGAGACCACTCGACTGTCCACTCCTCCACCTCACTCGGCGGCATCCCTAACCTGTAAGGCATCTATACAAAACGGTTTTAAACCATTAGCTCACATTCTATTCATTATAAGAATAATATGGCACAAACACACACATGATAACACAAAGCACACAACATGTACATTCATTCCATAATATCTTTTTAGGTTGTTCCATATCTAACTCATTTGTTTCAAGTGTGACACGAGAGTCTTTTAACTCTCGCCTCTGTCCCCGTGTAACAAACAAGAGTGCGCCGGTGCCCAACCCGTATACCCTGAGGGAGTGATGAAGAAGCCCGCCCGTATACCATGTATGGCCTGGTCGTAGAGATCCACCCAGTCTCCCTCGGGAAACTGAGTGGTGATGTCACCGCCCGATAATAATACTAATAATAGTAGTAACGATGGGCCAATAAATAAGTTCAAGTAAATCCTTATCCATTTTCATGCTTAAAAGCGGTAAACACACACCACCATATACATCCAAATAAGGCATATAAGCAGCTAAGTAAGTCTGAGGATTTACCTCGTCTCAAGCTAATCAAACCAACGATTGTACTTTTCCGGAACAGAAAACCAAAGCCTGACCAAAAAGATATACATGTCAACAACAACTCAAAACACACTCCAAGTCTCTCCAAAGCTAAAACCAAACAAGGGGTCCAACAACTAGAAGCTAGGAAGACTCTCTTAAACCTTGAGGAGGTCAAGGACAAGATAAGCAAGGGTAGGAGGGAACAACAAACCACAACCCAAGAGAGATACAACCAAGCTGGACTAAGAGGGTAAGATGGAAGAGAGACCACAAGGCCTTCACACACACAAGATCACTAAAGATTCAAGGGCACCTAGGTTCAAGCCACTAAATGGCATTCTCATAAGTCCTAGGTCCAACCTAATCATGCTTCTAGCCAAGCAATAACATAAGGTCTAAGGAAGGAACGAAGAGGAAAGGAGGAAGGAACCTACTGGTGAAGAAAACGTAGCCGCGGAAGCGAGCTGGCGCCCCGGCGGAACCCTGTCGCTGCCCCAGCGGATCCTTGGCGCCGCCCCTTCGCCTCTGGTGGCCGCCCCTGCGGTGGCTCTGGTCGCCCCTACGGTGGCTCTGGCCGCCCCTGCGCTGGCCTCAATCCGCCCCTGCGCCTCTGATGGTCCGCCCCCGCGGTCGAACAGCAGAAGGTCCGTCTTTTTTGTTTCTTCGACTAGTTCTTTGCTCCTAGTGCCTCCTTCTCTTGTTGGGCTTCCTCCAAACCTTCGCCACATGTCATAGCCTCCTCACCACGAACTAAACGAGCTAAGGAAAGGGACATGCAATGGTTTACTAGATTTCTCTTCAAAAGCTTCTTCCATGGCCATGGAGGTGAAGAGAAGAGAATGTAACACCCCGAATCCGCAAGATATCGGGATGCTACGGGCGAGACCTCACAATGGGTCCCGACCCTTAGCTTGACAACAATTTCACCGGACCTTTCCAACATGGCACAAATAAAGGCAAAACGTAAATCATTTTTTAATGCAAGTGATGTAAAACCTGGAAGGAAACAACAACAACTTCAGCCGATTTACAAGTCAAACCCAACGCCAAACAAGCGGCACACGAAACGTAATAACCGAAAGACAGAACACGATAATACCAACTCAAAACCCTTCCTAAAATGTACAGACCCCGGCTGCCCACCCTTCTGGATCTCTCGGAACATGCCTAACCTGTAAGGCAACTACAACATTCGGTATAAAACCGTTAGCTCACATACCAAGTGTTAGAATTAAAGGGAAAGGCACAACCACAAATAATTCAATATAGTCACACAACATACTCAAAAGCACACAAATCCGGTTTAATATCTTTATTATTATTAAGTCATATCCTGTTCTAATTCAACTTCTTTTGTGACACGAGAATCCTCCGAAACTCGCCTCGGTCCCTTCTTCCATCAATGGAACGGTCGGATGCCTCCGACCGTCTAACCAGCACGGGACAGTCGCCGAGAACCTCCTACCTCGCACGGGGAGCTAGCAGTGATGTCACCGCCCGTTATCATACACTGGGGCCAAATAATATAAAGGTCGGTAATCCTATTTCCGATTTTATTGTCATAAACAATGAATAATAAACACACACCACCCAACACACATCAATGCTAATACAAGGAATACGAGCTAAGTAAGTCCGGAGACTTACCTCGTCATTACACTCAACTCACATCACTGTCGCTTCCTTAGGGAGGAAGCCCATAACCTGCTCACAAGAAGATAACTATATCAACAACAACCCACTCACAATAGAAGTCTTAGACTTCTATACAAATGATCTACGCAAGACCATTTGACCCTCAATTGTAGGACTGCATCCTAGAATCCTTCATGCTCACATCACACTCAATAGAAGCTAGAAGTCCTTAGACTTCTAAACCCTCGGATCTCGCAAGATCAAAACTCACAACACCACTAGGATAACATGCCTAGTCCCCACGATCACAATGGTAACAACACTAGGCTAGAATACTCTCGTTCTAGTCCACAACCTCAACATCATACAACCTTAACCCCCAAATTCTCACGAGCTCAACATACAACTACTAGCCATAAACAACTTCACAAGATAACCAACACCTCAAGCTTAGAATCAACATCAATCCATCAAACAATATCAAATCCTCGAAACTCACTAAAGGTTCAAAGCCACTACTTGGCATTAGCTCTAAGTTATGCTAGGTCCAACCTGACATGATACTACCGCTAAAAATAACTAGATCGATGTAAGATTATAAGCTCGGGGGAGAGGGTACTCATGTGACGTCAAAAGACGGAAGCCGATCTATGGATGTTGAGAATGGATTCGTTGGGCCTTTATCGGGGCGCTTCCGAACCTAACACCAAAGCTAGGAAAATTTAGCATATATGCTAAATTTGAACAGAATATATAACGTATATAAAATCTAAGGTAAAACCCGTTTTCAAAACAAAGGTTAAAAACTTGTTAAAACGTTTTCCATGGCAAAATATGCAAAGTAAAGGAGTTGGTCATAAACCACCATAAAAAATCAGCAAGGGCATAATATGTATAGCACCAATCTGGGTCAAATTGTGTAAATAATTTCCTGCAAAGGGCATACTTGTAACTTCTAAAATTGTGGCCCAAAATCTGCAATAACACAAAACATATGGAACAATTGTAATAAAACATAAAGAAAGGGGGCCAATTGAAATTGTAAAAAGGGCTTCCTTTAATCCTCAAGGCGCAACCACGCTGGGAGAGTAGGAGACAGGGGCGGCGGCCCTCAATGGGCTTCGGCTAGAAGAAGCAAGCAGGGACGGTGGCATCCGACAGAGGCGAAGACGAACGCACAGGCGGGCGGTGAAGGCTTCGGCAGCAGGGCAACCTCATCTCCGGCGGCGGTGGTCCTTGTTACGGAAGCAACAGAGAAGGGAGAAAAGAAGGGGGAAGAGGGTTGCACTGGCTTCCCTGGTGGTTCCAAAAGGGTTGCGGCCAAACTCCTGCTCCGGCGAGGGCCGGGTAGAGGGGAGGAGGGCAAAGCAAGGTTCGAGAGAGGATCCGGAAAGGGCGAGGCGAAGGCGGCCATCCGGCGAGGTGGCCATCTGGCGAGGCTTGCAAGAGGAGGCTGGAGATGTGTGTTCCAATTCCAGGAGGAGGGAGAGAGCGATCAGGCTGTTGCTGCGTGAGGGTGAAGATGAGTACAGAGGTTGAGAAGGGAAGAGTTGTGATGGAGAGGGCTTACTCTAATCCAGAGGTAAGAGGGAGAGGATGTCGGGTGGTGGTTCTAGCTCGACCAAGGAGAAGATGGTTGAAAGCGAGGGGGAGGCTTTGAGGGTCGGTAGGCTGCTGGACGTGGCTAGCTAACCAGGAGGCAATCATACGGTTTGCAACTAGGATGCCTAGACTGGTGCAGAATTGGGGGAGAGAGACACGCAATCAAGATGGAGAGAAGGGATAAACAAAAAAAAGAAATAGAAAGAATAAAAATAGATAAATAAATAAATCCGATCGAGGCATTCGTAACGGAACTCTCTCGGATTCGGGAAATTTTTTTCTGAACCTTCCCAAAATAAAGGTGCAGGGAATATATGTGGATCGAAATTATATATAGATATACTCGCCAAGATATAGTTTGAAATACAAAACCATCCGCGCAATTTATTTTACGATATTTTATAATAGTTTAAATAGGGTAATAAAATGTATCGATAAAAGCTGGATAAATAAATATCGCTAACGCCCCAAAAATTGGGGCGTTACACAAGATCCCCCTAAAAACAAGTTTCGTCCCGAAACTTGCCATACGTCGAACTTTTCGGTCCCTTTAGGCCGACGTATGAATTCTCACGCTAAGAAGGCTGAAACCTTCTAATCTATATATAGAAACTACTCAAACTACCATCGCAAGATATGTCAGGTCATATAACACACTCCCGCACACTACACAACTATACATACCATCACATATGCACATAACTCAACCAAGGGAAGAACTAGGTCTAACCTTTTGATTCTATCGATGCTACTAGCTCAACGTAAAACTCATCCAAAGATATTACCTTCCGTCTTCTAGTTAGCCTCATTAGTTCCTCTTCTGCCACTAGAACCTCACGACTGACAACATGTCTCGAGTCATGTATGTATTCTCTAGATTGACACACATGAAACACCGGGTGAACACCCTCTACTCTTGGTGGTAACGCCCACTTGTAAGTCACTTCCAACTCGCGCTAAGATCTAAAAAAGGTCTGATATATCGAAAACTCAAATTCCTTCTCGGGTCTTTCTCAACGCATTATTTCCATTATGTCCTACTTTGCGTGTCTCTATCAACAAAGATTGAATCTTTCCACTAACACCTTGGGCTTTGGTTCTTGTCAAACCAAACTTTGATGTTACGTTTCCTAAATTCTTGTTGCAAGTCCTTAGTGATGAAGGAAGTACTTCCATTCACGCCGCTTCTACTAACGAGACGTGTATGCTATTACCTTTACATCGTTCCTCAAGGCTCACGCAAGACCTTGTCTTGGGGAATCGCTTGTACACTTCAAACCCATCACACCTCGAGGCAATTTCAAAACACTTGCACCAATAAATCCCCTCTTAATTCTCAGCAACTCTATTGTCAACTCTTCGTCCCATTCAATACTTCATTATCATCCGTAGTATGTTACCTTAAAAGATGTTACACAATTTCTCCCTTCACATATCTCATAAAGCTCAGCATTTCTAAGATAACTTGTAACTTCTTTTACATCTTTCGGGGTTTGCCATCCCGATATACCATGTCATACATCTTCTCTCTTTTTCAAGAGTATACCCAAAATATCTCATTCGGCCATCACTAAGCCCATATGGAATAACTACAACTCTTAGTGACTGTGATTGGTCCAAAATGTTGTACTTACAATATGTCAATATCAAATTCTCAAATAGTGACAATCAAGTTCATAACTTAATCTTATAAGAGACTATCATCCCTTGCAACTGATCGAGTAGATCATCCATTCGTTGTAAGGGGCATTTGTCCTTCATTGTCATCTTGCTCAACTTATATAAATCGATGTACAATCAGAGATAATCATCTCTCCCTCTTCACAAACTGGTGTCCTCTATAATAACTTCAAATCAAGAATTCAAGATACATCAAACATGAACTTCAAATCAAGAGTTATAGATACATTCTAACGTGCGCTTCAAATCAAGAAATAACAACTCCAAATCGAGAATTCAAGATATATCCCATCATGAACTTCAAATCAAGCTTAATGGTAAAACCCACCTACTACCGCATTCGAATCCGTTCTATCTCGGGTTCCATCTTTTTCTCTAGCCATCTCATCTCGCAATGACCAACACAACGTGATACTAACGCTTGAGAAGTGGTCTACTCCGATCTATTGGGGTGACGTTCTTCAACTCGTGTATTGCTCCTTCTATAGCTACTATGTTCACCGTCCTCTTTTAAAAATCCTTCATCTACAAAACTCGAGAGACTTGCTTGAGTCTTCCGACTCTTGAAGCCTTGGTTCAGTAATAGTTCAGCTTAATCCCTCTTTTCACTTCAAAGGAAAGGCGATACTACATATCTTGACTTCACACATATGCTCAGTCACAAAGTTCCTCATTACAGGACTCAGTCATGCCTTAAGACAAAACGATACAATCTTCTTCGCTTCTTTGGCATCCCCACATATGGGAGGAGTTCCTCGTATTTTACATAAACTTTCATTGTAGACATCTTTTCTTCAAGTAGGCGTAGAAATTTACATTTCATTTTCTTATGTAACGTCAAACGAACACAAGGGCTTTGACCTCGATCTTTCATGTACTTCTTCTACATCTCATATCGACAACAACTTCAAAACATCGGTCTTCTCTTACTCTTTTTGGTCACCTCAAACATCTCTTGGTATTCCATGAACAATCTTCACAACCATACTAGTATGCCCCGTGGAGAATGCTAGGCAAAATATCCCCAAATCCAACCACTGAAATGTCCAACTCATTACTTTTCAAGTACAAACGTCATAAGCTCAAAGCTTGTAGGGTTACTATTATCCAAGTACCCGTCTCACTTCATCACTCCCATGGCTTCTCAGTAGGAGTCAAGAAAACTTTGACTCAGCTTTTGCTCGCGAAAACATAACATCTCTATCATTAGTACCCACATACCATGCATCCTCTTTGTGTATTCCCATTTTTCGTATGACAACCATAAAAGCCTCATTTTCCTCCCGCTCATCTATTCTCTTTACTCTTATCAAACCTTAATAGTTCTTATATGTGTCGTTTCCCTTTTATGCCGATCCCATGAACTAAAAAAGTCGTAACGGTTCGTTACAATCCCCTCCCTAGGAGGTATGTTACATTTACTTGATTTGAACTCCTGCAATGCTACATGATTAAGATATTTGTGCTCCCATTGATATACCTTCCTATTACCGACATTGAACCACCAGAACTCCAAGCTCTTGTTACCGTTCCTTTATAATCCACGTTCCTGGTTACTCTTCTCATCTACACTCATTCATAGACAACCCGCACAAGCACGTTCTCGACTATCACCGATTAGCTTATAGCGGACTTTCTCTAAGTCCAACGCTTCACCATTCTTCCTACCCTCCATGTTACCATACTCCGGAAGGCTACAACTACCCTCTCGGAGTACTATGCCTTAAACTTCACTTGCTCATATCGCACTTCACACACTCTTTAACTCTTCATATGCTCTACGATTCCTTCTTCTATAAGGCAACTATACCCTTCTCGGTCTTGTGGTGTCGCATAACTCCCGTTCATAGGCTTAACCGTTCCTCCAGGACGTCTTTCAAGTACATCTTAAGCCTTTCCATACATAACAACTTCTTGTTACGTCACTCATTTCCTCGAAAATGCATCTACTCACGCTTCTTTCCTTTTGGCATTTCTTAGCCCTATCATCATAACGGAAAACCGGCCAACTCTTCCAGGGGAATTTTCCCATGTGAAATTGCACCACGCCTTCTTCTCATAAGTCTTTTAATGTTGAGACTTCTTATTGGTACCTTGTAAGCTTAACTTATGGTGTCTTAAATCTTTAGCAAATGGTTCGATTACTCTTCTCGTCTTGACTCCAATGTTTAGGAGAGCCTATAGAAAAATTTACATCTTGAAGCAATACCATCTCTAACCTTGCTAGAGTGTACATATCTCCTCTCCGTTCCGCATCTTTAGTTGTCCACGCGTCTTCTTGAAGAACTTAATTTCGCTATCTCTATTGGTCTCGTTGTCTTTCCAATCGTGGCTTCCTTGCAACCACTTCCACACCTTAATGTTACTCATGTTTCTTGTATGGTCTCCATCTCGATTTCTCTTAAGTTGTCTCGAGTTTTCCTTCCCCTTGTTCGTCCTTCGTTTATGTCATCTTTAATCCTTCTCTTCGACATCCTTTTAAAGGAATCCGAGAAACGTCATGGTGTTCGTCAGCACTAACTACTCAACTCGATACTTGAGCATATCCATCCTCGTTTGCACACTATCCCAAGTCAACACCGTCATCTTAAAGGTGATGATATCATACTATCATTTATTTAATTTTTTTTTAGGTCTCGTACTATCTACAACTATATATAATAAGAATCTGCATCAACGACTATATAGGTCCTATGTTCATATCACTACTAATATGCCAAATCCATAAAATACATTACCACAATACAAGGTTCAAAAGATAATGAGATCCTATCATATCACATATATAAGCATATATATATATATATATATATAAGGTCATGCCACTACTATACATAATAAGGTCTAAAACGCACTATAGTCCACATGTATAACTATACATATATATCAAGTTCATCAAGCAACTTACAATCCACAAAGATACACAACAATTCCATCATGCATAACTACAAACCTCATATCCATATCTATATATACATATATATGCATATCAAAAATCCAATAAACTAAGCTGCCGAGATCCGCGGAAGGAGTGGTGGTCCGTACATTCTACCCTGACTCATGCATGCGATTTTGAAAACGAAAACTCAAAACCCGCGGGGTTCTGTTTCTTCCTTATTCGGCCTTTAGAAGATTGCGAGTGCCATTGTTGTCAACCTAGGGCTCTGATACCACCTTTGTAACACCCCGAATCCGCGGGATATCGGGATGCTACGGGCGAGACCTCACAATGGGTCCCAACCCTTAGCTTGACAACAATTTCACCGGACCTTTTCAACATGGCACAAATAAAGGCAAAACATAAATCATTTTTTAATGCAAGTGATGCAAAACCCGGAAGGAAACAACAACAACTTCAGCCGATTTACAAGTCAAACCCAATGCCAAACAAGCGGCACACGAAACGTAATAACCGAAAGACAGAACACGACAACACCAACTCAAAACCCTTCCTAAAGTGTACGGACCCCGGCTGCCCACCCTTCCGGATCTCTCGGAGCATGTCTAACCTGCAAGGCAACTACAACATTCGGTGTAAAACCGTTAGCTCACATTCCAAGCATTAGAATTAAAGGGAAAGGCACAACCAGAAATAATTCAACATAGTCACACAACATACTCAAAAGCACACAAATCCGGTTTATTATCTTTATTATTATTAAGTCATATCCCGTTCTAATTCAACTTCTTTTGTGACACGAGAATCCTCCGAAACTCGCCTCGGTCCCTTCTTCCGGCAATGGAACGGTCGGATGCCTCCGACCGTCTAACCAGCACGGGCCAGTCGCCGAGAACCTCCTAGCTCTCACGGGGAGCTAGGCAGTGATGTCACCGCCCGTTATCATACACTTGGGCCAAATAATATAAAGGTCGGTAATCCTATTTTCGGTTTTATTGTTATAAACAATGAATAATAAACACACACCACCCAACACACATCAATGCTAATACAAGGAATACGAGCTAAGTAAGTCCGGAGACTTACCTCGTCATCACACTGAACTCACAACACTCTCGCTTCCTTAGGGAGGAAGCGCATAACCTGCTCACAAGAAGATAACTATATCAACAACAACCCACTCACAATAGAAGTCTTAGACTTCTATACAAATGATCTATGCAATACCGTTTGACCCTCAATTCTAGGACCGCATCCTAGAATCTTTCATGCTCACACCACACTCAATAGAAGCTAGAAGTCTTTAGACTTCTAAACCCTCGGATCTCGCAAGATCATAGCTCACAACACCACTAGGATAACATGCCTCGTCCCCACGATCACAATGGTAACAACACTAGGCTAGAATACTCTCGTTCTAGTCCACAACCTCAACATCATACAACCTTAACCCCCAAATTCTCACAAGCCCAACATACAACTAAAAGCCATAAACAACTTCACAAGATAACCAACACCTCAAGGTTAGAATCAACATCAATCCATCAAACAATATCAAATCCTCGAAACTCACTTAAGGTTCAAAGCCACTACTTGGCATGAGCTCTAAGTTATGCTAGGTCCAACCTGACATGATACTACCGCTAAAAATAACTAGATCGAGGTAAGATTATAAGCTCGGGGGAGAGGGTACTCACGTGACGTCAAAAGACGGAAGCCGATCTATGGATGTTGAGAATGGATTCGTTGGGCCTTTATCGGGGCGCTTCCGAACCTAACACCAAAGCTAGGAAAATTTAGCGTATATGCAAATTTAGCGTACAAAATCTAAGGTAAAACCCGTTTTCAAAACAAAGGTTAAAAACTTGTTAAAACGTTTTCCGGGGCAAACTATGAAAAGTAAAGGAGTTGGTCATAAACCACCATAAAAAATAAAGAAGGCCATAATATGTATAGCACCAATCTGGGTCAAATTGTGTAAATAATTTCCTGCAAAGGGCATACTTGTAACTTCTAAAACTGTGGCCTAAAATGTACAATAACACAAAACATATGGAACAATTGTAATAAAACATAAAGAAAGGGGGCCAATAGAAATTGTAAAAAGGGCTTCTTTAATCCTCAAGACGCAACCACGCTGGGAGAGCAGGAGACAGGGGCGGCGGCCCTCAATGGGCTTCGGCTAGACGAAGCAAGCAGGGACGGCGGCATCCGGCAGAGGCGAAGACGAACGCACAGGCGGGCGGCGAAGGCTTCGGCTGCAAGGCAGCCTCATCTCCGGCGGCGGTGGTCCTTGCTACGGAAGCAATAGAGAAGGGAGAAAAGAAGGGGGAAGAGGGCTGCACTGGCTTCCATGGTGGTTCTAGAAGGGTTGCGGCCGACCTCTTGCTCCGGCGAGGGCCGGGTAGAGGGGAGGAGGGCAAAGCAAGGTTCGATAGCGGATTCGGAAAGGGCGAGGCGAAGGCGGCCATCCGGCGAGGCTTGCAAGAGGAGGCTGGAGATGTGTGTTCCAATTCCAGGAGGAGGGAGAGAACGATCAGGCTGTTGCTGCGTGAGGGTGAAGATGAGAATAGAGGCTGAGAAGGGAAGAGTTGTGATGGAGAGGGCTTGCTCTAATCCAGAGGTAAGAGGGAGAGGATGCCGGGTGGTGGTTCTAGCTCGACCAAGGAGAAGATGGTTGAAAGCGAGGGGGAGGCTTTGAGGGTCGGTAGGCTACTGGACGGGCCTAGCTAACCAGGAGGCAATCATATGGTCTGCAACTATGATGCCTAGACTGGTGCAGAATTGGGGGAGAGAGACACGCAATCAAGAAGGAGAGAAGGGATAAATAAAAAAAAGAAATAGAAAGAATAAAAATAAATAAATAAATAAATCCGATCGAGGCATTCGTAACGGAACTCTCTCGGATTCGGGAAATTTTTTTCTGAACCTTCCCAAAATAAAGGTGCAGAGAATATATGTGGATCGAAATTATATATAGATATACTCACCAAGATATACTTTGAAATACAAAACCATCCGCGCAATTTATTTTACGATATTTTATAATAGTTTAAATACGGGTAATAAAATGTATCGATAAAAGCTGGATAAATAAATATCGCAAACGCGCCAAAAATTGGGGCGTTACAGAGAAAGAAGAGATAACAAGCACCAAGAGGAAGTGGAGAGAGTTTACCTACCACAGCAGATCCAGAAAGATTCAAGTTGCAGCTCTTACCAATCTCTTCCAAGTCCAAAGGAGCTAAGAGCAAACAAGAAGAAAGAATGGAGTGGAAAGAAGTGAAAGAGTGTAAGAGAGAAAGTGGGAAAAGAGGAGAGGGTAAAGGCTGACAAAAGAGGTGGGATATCCAAGGGTCATCTCTCTTGTCCTCTCACTCCTCTTCCCAAGGTCGGAAAGTAAAAAGTTGTCCCCATCCCACGTTAAAACCCGAACTCAGAAAACGTGCCTGCGGGAAATAAGCTGCAGACGCGGAAAAGTTGGAAATAACTCGACTTCCGGAAATAGAATTTCCGGATGTTACAATGTGCTGCTTCTCGAACTACTTCATAATCTCACGTTGTGGGTCCATCCTCAACTTGACGATCTTCTTATGTTTCATGAATCTTATTGTCAATGTCTAGACTATTCTGATCAACGTGAATATCATCGTCATCCACATGACTAGGACTAGCATGTGAGGGACCAAGTACCATTGTCGGATTTGCAGAATGCATCGGAACATTTCCGTATCCCATCACATATTGTGTGTACTCATTATCTGTGAGTAATCTCGTGTATGTTTCCATGTTTTTCCATGCAGGCCGTTAATTGTTGTTGTCGTCCATCTCTTTCATATTTAGTTAGACTTATGACCTAAATGAGATCCACTAATATTTTGACAATACCCCTAAATCATAACCCTACACTAATAACATAATTCACACATATAAAATAAATAACATAATTACTATACTCTAACAACAAATTTCACATTACTAAATATTACTTATATATAATTAACAACTAATTACATAAATTAGATCAACTAATATTCTAAGATAACCCTACACCATAATCCTACACTAATAACAAAATTCATATATACAATATTAATAATATGATCAATAAAATCAAATTACAAATTTTTATCAAGCATAATTATTAATTTAATTAACCATAGTGTAATACCATTATATCTATTAATATTTCTAAAATAAAGCCCTAATTCTACGCATGAAAACCCTAATCCTACACAAATAAAACCATACACTTATATGTCTATAACATTAATCAAGCATAATTAATAATTTAATCACTCATTGTCACATGACTTCTCCACATTTTACGTTAATAAAATAATTTCTTAATTAAGCAATATCTTTTGTGATCAAAATTAAAATATTTTTAAAAATTATTTAAATTAGTCAATACAAAAATAAATAAATAAGTTTAAAGTTTTGATCAAAAATATTTGTATTTTTATTTAAGAAAATATCTATGTTCAAACGATTTTTGTTCAGATTTGTTACAAATAAAGGTTTAACCAAAATTACTTTTTCTTAATCTTAGGATTAATTTACTAATCAATCACCATATATATATCTATGTAACATTTTTTTAAATTAAATAAATATACTTTTACAAATATCTATGTTCAGACGATTTTTGTTGAGATTTCTTAATATTAGGATTAGTTTAAGTATATTTAAAAAAATGAAATATACTTTTAATAATTAGTTACTAGTAATTGTTGTAACTACGTAACATCTTTATCTCTAAAATCTCTTCAATTCGATACACCTATAAAAAAAACTCATCAAATTTGTTTTTAAAAAAATTTAATTCGCAGTAATTATTTTTAACATAGATATTTCTTTTAAATCTATCTTATCTTATCTATTTTTTTAACATAGATATTTTATAAAGTCCATCTTATCTATGAAAATAAATCATAATTATTTCGTTTTACATTATTTAAGAATAAAGAATCAAAACATAATTAAATAACAAATATGTCTATAACATTAATCAAGCATAACTAATAATTTAATCAACAATAGTTCAATACCCTTATATCCATTAATATTTCTAAAATAAAGCTCTAATTCTAAACATAAAAACCCTAATCCTACACAAATAAAAAGTCCTAATACTAACATACTTAATGATAACACTAACAATAGTGTTTAAGGTAAAACTCGTGGTTGAGTAGGTGTTCTGCGATGACGGCGGCGTGCTTCGGTAGGGGGTCTCTCCGGTGGTAGAAGGAAGAACCGAATGAGAAGAAGATTGAATGTAGAAGGAAGAATTGTATGAATTTGTGAAGAGAAGAAGGAGCGGTGGAGAGTAATAAAGAGGGCAAGAGGCGCGGTCTTATCCCGCGCCTCTCTTTATTTCCTTCCACTGTAGGTCAACATTGAATCACGTGTGAACTCAGTAGGGGAATCACGTGCTTTTCGCAGAAAAAGCACTAGAGGCGTGATCTTGGACCGCGCCTCTATATTAGTTTTTATTTTTTAAAATTGCTCTATAGCTTCTATATCTTTTATTTTTTAAAAAATTTACACTAGAGGTGCGGTCCTAGACCGCACCTTAGTATTTTTTCTTTAAAGTTTGTTTACGAAGAAAAAAGTTGTCCCAGACCGCGTTTCTAATCCCAACCCTAAACTTCGTGCATTTTCGGGAATTATTTCTGTCTGAGCCTAAAACAAGAATTTTTTTTTCAAAATTAGTGTACTTAGGCAAAAGATCCATGTTGGCCTTGTCATGTTCAAGAGTGACCTTCTCATGTCCGATGTTGGCCTTGTCATGCACTAGGTATTCCCGACGATGGCCTCCTCATGCCCGACACTTGTCTTGTTATTGCCTTGTCATGCTCGACGATATTCATGAAAATGATCGTCGCTAACCTTATCATGTCCGAGAGTGGCCTTGTCTTGCTCGACGTTGACCTTGTCATGCCCGACGATGGCCTTGTCATGCCCGACCCTGGCCTTGTCATGTCCGAGAGTGGCCTTGTCATGCCCGAGGATAGCCTTGTCATGCCCCACACTCGCATTCTCATGCCCGACAATGGCATTGCCATGCCGATACTAGCCTTGTCATGTTCGAGAGTGGGCTTCTCATGCTAAACGATGGCCTTGTCATACCCAACGATGGCCTTGCCATGCCCGACGCTATACTTGTCATTTTTGCGATTGGCCTTTTCATGGCTTTTCATGGCTTTTCATGCTAGACGTTGACTTTGTCATGCCCGAAAATGGACTTGCCATGACCGATGCTGGCCTTGTCATGTCCAAGAGTGGCCTCGTCATGCCCGACGATGGCCTTGTCATACCCGACGCTGTCCTTTTCATGGCCTTGTCATACCCAACAATGGCGTTGCCATGCCCGGCGATGGCTTTGTCATGTTTGAGAGTTGCCTTGTTATGCCCAACGATGACCTTATCATTCCCGACAATGGCTTTGTCATGCCTAATGTTGGCCTTGTCATGCCTGTTTGGCCTTACAATGCCAAATCTTGGTCTTGTCATGTCCGAGAGTGGCCTTGTCATGCCCGATGATGGCTTTGCCATGCCCAACGTTGGCCTTGGTACGTCCAAGAGTGGCATTGTCATGGCATTGTCATTCCCGACGCTGGCCTTGTCATGCCCTACGATGGACTTGTCATCCCCAACGATGGCTTTGTCATGCCTGACAATGGCCTTTTTTCCCATGCCCGACGATGGCCTTTGTGCCATTCCCGACGCATGCCTTTTCATGTTCGAGATTGGTCTTGTCATGTCATGCACAATGCCGGCCTTGTCATGGCCATCGTCATGCTTGACGATGGCCTTGTCATGCCCGACGTTGGCCTTGACATGGTCATGCCCCATAATAGCCTTGCAATGGCGGACACTGGCCTTATCTGAGTGGTCTTGTTATGCTCGATGATGGTCTTGCGATACGTGATGTTGGCATTGTCATGCCCTATGTTGGTCTTATCTTGCCCCATGATGGCCTTGCAATGCCTGATGGTGCCCTTTCACGTCCGGGAGTGGCCTCGTCATGCCTGAAGATCGCCTTGTCATGCCCGACGTTGGCCTTGTCATTGCCGTGTCATTCCCGACGATGGCCTCTTCAAGCCTAATGTTGGCCTTGTCATGGTCATGCCCGACGCTGGCATTAATGACATTTGCCTTGTCCTGTCTGAGAGTGGCCTTGTCATGCTTAACGGTGGCTTGTTCATTCCCGACGATGGCCTTGTCATGCCCGATGTTGGCCTTGTCATGCCCGACAATGGCCTTTCAATGCCCGACCCTGGTCATTTCCTGTCCGAGAGTGGTCTTGTCATACCGGACGGTGGCATTGTAATGCCCGATGATGGCCTTGCTATGCTTGACGTTAGCGTTGTCATGCCCGACGTTTTCCCTGTCATGTCCGAGAGTGGTCTTGTCATGGCCTTCTCATCCCCGACGATGGCCTTGTCATGCCTGCCAATGGCCTTCTCATGCCCGACGTTGGCCTTGTCATGGCCTTTCCATACCCAACAACGACCTTGTCATGCCCGACGATGGCCTTGGCATGCCCGACGTTGGCCTTGTCACGCCGCACGTTGGCCTAGTCTTGCCCCACGATGGCCTTGCAATGCCCGATGCTAGCCATGTCAAGTTTGGGAGTGGGCTCGTCAGCCCGACAATGGCCTTATCATGTCCAACGTTGGCCTTGTCATTGCCTTGTCATTCTCAATGATGACCTTGGCATGCCTGACGTTGGCCTTGTGATGGGCATGCCCAACGGTGGCCTTGTCATGCTTGGCGCTAGCTTTGTCATGCCAGACAATGGGCTTTCCATGCTGTTATCATGAAATATTGTGATATTTTAGGCACATTTTCTAAGTGTATTTCATCCATATTGGTGATCATTGATAAAGCATTGAAGCAATTGTGAGTTAGTTTATCTATATTGTCGATATAGAGGTCTTCATAAGCTTTCTGTTGATTGTAGGCAATTAAGAGCTAAAACCGAACGAACCAAGGGAGAATGAAGATGGATTGAGCATGTCCAAGGATTTAGGACATCACAAGGGAACTAAGGAAGATGCTAGGATGAAGAATGACACAAAACAAAGGAGAATTACGAGCAACTTGTGTTCCACGCTCTAAAATACGGCCGTACTAGAGTCCGCGCTCTAAACCACGACCGTGGAACATTGGCAACACAAGCGTGGAGCACTCCAGAGGGTTACACGCCCATGGAAGTTGTGAAGCACCGTGATGAATTTCCACGCTCTAAACCACAGGCGTGGAATCCCTAGGAACTGTGATTTAGGCAATCTTTTAACGTACAATTTGAAGCCATGATCTTTTACACAATGGGCTGGACACATATTTTATCTTACCCTATAAAAGGACGGAAAGAGAGAGATTCCGTCACCTTCACTTACGCTTGTGCTTAGACTTCGCCTACGCTTATTGCAAGTGTCTAGGGTTTCAAGTTGGACGTGTGGAGATTGCTAATTAGCAACGGAGATTTGCGAAGAGTTGAAGATTTGGAAGCTACGCTTTGTCCTTAGGTTTGATTAGAAGGCGGATTGACATCCCGTTCTTCGTTCTTATCAAGGATCGTGATTGGTTTGTGTTATTCCGATTCTGTTATACATCATTGTTCTTGTTGTGGATTGAGATTTATTTGAGATTTATTATGGGTTCTCGAAGGTTTTCATCTTTCATTCTTCTAAATCTTGAATTTGATATCATAATGACTGTTGTTGGCTAAAACCCTTTAGCAATTCTAAGGTGAAGGGTTGATAGTTGTGGCTTAGATGATGATAGATCGATTGTAAACAGATTGGACCCTGAGAGGTAGAGAGATTTCGCCGACGCCCAAAATCACGGGTTGTTCTTGAGGTTCCACGGCCGTGGAACTCAAGATCTGCCCGTAATTTGTACCCGTTTACGAACCTTGCTTTTACTTTAATCCAAAGTTAAAGATTTGCTTTAACTTAGTCTTGGCTTTCCTTTTCTAGGTTGTAGTGAAGCCTCAACAACCTTTATAGAGAGTATTTCTAGATAAGTCATATAAAGCCTTGGAACTTCACCGTACATTGCTTTACCTTAGCATACCTTTGCAACTCTTAACTTTGTCTTTAGTTCTTTAGTATATCTTGAATCGATTGCCACAATTAGATACCTGGATCTTTAGGGTTGCTGTTTTCCCAATATTTGCAAAGCTCATATATTTACTTGCTTGACAATTTACAACCTGAATTTGTTCCCTCCAAATCCGTGTGTTTGATACTCTGGAATTCTTGCTTAACTACGTCGATCCGTACACTGCGGGTTCTCTTGCTTGATTCTAGTTTTATAAATTTAAGACTTATTTGCACGCACGCTAAGTGGCGAACACATGCACGACGCTGGCCTTATCCTTTTCGAGATTGGCCTTGTAATGGTCTTGTCATGCCCAACTTAGGTTTTTCCATGCCCGACGCTAGCCTTGTCATGTTCGAGAGTGACCTTGTCATGCCCGACGCTGGCCTTGTCATGGACTTGGTATTCCCGACAATGGCCTCGTCATGCCTGACGTTCGCCTTGTTATGGCATTGTCATGCCCGACATTGTTCATGACAATGCTCGACGTTGACCTTAACATATCCGACAAGGCCTTGTCATGTCCGACGCTGACCTTCTCATGCCCGACAATGGCCGTGTCGTGCCCGGTGCGGCGTTCTCATCCTTGACGATGGCATTCCTATGTCCGAGAGAGGGCTTGTCATGCCAGACGATGGTCTTGTCATACCCGACGTTTTCCTTGTAGTATCATACTATGGCCTTGCCATGCCCGACGCTAGACTTGTCATGTTTGAGAGTGGCGTTGCCAGGCCTTGTCATGCTTGATGTTGGCATTGTCATGCCCAAAAATGGTCTTGTCATGTCCAAGAGTGTCCTCGTCATGCCCGACGATGACTTTGTCATGCCCTACGTTGACCTTGTCATGGCCTTGCCAAATCGATGCTGGCCTTGTCGGGTCCAAAAGTGGCCTTTTCCTGGCATTGTCATGCCCAACGATGTCTTTGTCATGCCCTAAGATGGAATTGCAATGCCCAATGTTTGCCTTGTCATCTCCAACGATGACCTTGTCATGCTTGACAATGTTCTTTTTTCCTATGCCCGACGATGGCCTTTGTGCCATGCCCGAAGCACGCCTTTTCATGTCCGAGAGTGACCTGGTCATGTCATGACCGACGGTAGCCTTTTCATGTCCTACGATGGCCTTGAAATGCCCGACACTTGCCTTGTCATGCCCGAAAGTCATGCCCGAAAGTGGCCCTGTCATGCCCGACGCTTACCTTGTCATGCCCGACGATGTCCTTTCCATGCTCGACGTTGGCCTTGGTAAGTCCTAGAGTGGCCTTTTCATGCCCAACAATGGCCTTGTCATGCCCTATGTCCTTTTCATGCACGAAACATGCCTTGTCATGACCGACGATGGCCTTTCATGCCCGATGCTGGCCTTGTTATGTATGATAGTGGCCTTGTCATGGCCTTTTCATTCCCAACGATGGCTTTGTCATGCAGGATAATGACTTTTCCATGACCGATGATGGCCTTTCCATGCCCGACACAACCCTTGTCATGTACGAGAATATCCTTGTCATCCTCGACGTTGGCCATTCCATGCCGGACGCTGGCCTTGTCATGCCCTACACAACCCTTTGTCATGCAGGATGATGTTCCAAATGAGGTTGGAAATAAACAACCTCAAGGAGAAAAAGAGAAAAAGGAGACCGGGAAGATCGGTTAAAGCCAACTCATCCAATGAGGATAGCGACTACTCCATGCCACCACTAGAGGAAATTGATCCAACGATCAATGTGAACCCATTGTTTCCACGGCTAGCTGCTAATCGCCGTGTTCCAGCTAGAGGTGCGAGGGTCGAACTTGTAGATGAGGAGCCAAGAACTCTTGGCCAAAGGATGGATCCAACGCAGCAACCACGCCGTTTGGGTGTGAACTTTGATGCTGATGATGCACAAGGGTTTAGCTTCAACCCGCAAGTTATTACCATTGTCCGCCAAAATCAATTTGGGGGAACAAGCGCTGAATCTCCACACCAACATCTACAAAATTTTGAGATCATGATGGAGACAATGAAGCCAAAGAATGCAACTACCAACAACTATAAGCTCAAGCCTTTCTTCTTCTCCTTGAAGGGGAAAGCATTGTCTTGGTATCAAGCTCTTCCAAGTGGGAAACTTGAGACATGGGAGGATCTTTCTTAGGAATTCATCACTAAGTTCTTTCCGCCATCTAAAACGGCCGAGTTAAGAGGTAAGATTAATGCATTTTCTATGAGATCTAACGAATGTTTGTTTCAATCTTGGGAAAGATTTCAGGATTTGCTATTGGATTGCCCATATCATGGCATATCCAAATTGGCGCTATTGGAGATATACTATAAGGGGCTGGATGTGGAGACACAATTCAAGCTCCAATCCCTTTCATGTGGTACATTCATGGACATGAGAGAAGATGACGCTTGGGACTTCATTGAGAAGCAAGCGCGAGTTATTGAGAAGTATTCTCATCGGAAAGTGGAGGCGAATCATGTGGATCAAGGAGTAAAGCTATCGCAAGCAGCTCAAACTCAAATCTTTTCTCTCAATACAGAGATTAAAGAGTTGAAGGAAGCCATCAAAACCAACTTTCCGAAGCAAAAGGAGCAAGATGTGGGTTATTTGGGCAACAACAATAACCACAACGGGAATGAGAATACAAACCGCAACAACCGGAACAACAACCGGAACAACAACCGGAACAATTGGAACAACAACAACAACAATTGGAACAATAATAGGGGTTCAAACAACAACAATTGGCGTCCCAACCAACAAAATTCCGGTAATTCTTATTCCAATTTAGGAAATTCAAATTCACTAACTCCACCTTCCTCTTCTTCCACTCCTTTGAAAAGCCAGGGGCAAACATCTAATGGTGGAAGTACTTCGGGGAAAGAGAAGCCCGATCCCATGTTGGAAACAATTTTGGGGAAGCTTCAAGGATTGGAGACTCGCATCATCAAAGTTGATGATCACATAACTAAGGTTGATAAAGCTCAAAAGGTTTTAGAAAACCAAATGTTTAGTCATACGGAGGAAGTTCCTAGGAATCAAGGGAAACTTCCAAGAAAGACGGAGGACAACCCAAAAGGAAGGGTGATGGAAATCACAACTAGGAGCGGAATAACAACTACCGACCCACAGCCTAAGTTTGTAGAAGTCCCCGTTGAGAAAGAGAAAGAAAAGGGGAAGGAGAAGGAAGATGTCTACGTTCCTCCTCTAGCTTACAAACCTCCCCTACCATTCCCGCAATCTAGAGCGAGAGCGCGTCTAGACAAGCAATTCGGTAAGTTTATTGAACTCATGAGCAAACTGCATATTAATATACCTTTCATTTAAACAATTGTAGGTATGCCGGCTTATGGAAAGTTCTTAAAGGAGATCCTCTCTAACAAGAGAAAGCTAGAGGATTTTGGAGAGGTTAAGATGAGTTCGGATTCATCGGATCTCATCAAAACCATGAAAGAGAAGATGCCCCCAAAGCTAAAGGATCCGGGGTCATTTTGTATTCCCATAAGAGTGGGAGATGTCACATATGATGCATTATGTGATTTGGGAGCAAGCATGAGCATCATTCCGCTTGCCTTATGCAGGAAGATCGGTTTAGGCGATCCTAAACTGGTAAAGATGACGTTGTACATGGCGGATCGATCCATAACCCGCCCCGTCGGTATAGTTGAAGATGTCCCGGTCAAGCTTGGTAAGTTCTATGTTCCTATAGATTTTGTTGTGCTTGACATTCCTGTAGATAGTCCGGTCCCGATCATTCTCGGAAGACCGTTTCTTGCAACATCCGGCTGCATAGTCGATTGCAAGAATGCTAGACTCGCCTTTGAAATAGGAGAAGAGAAGGTAGAGTTCGTTCTTTCCACTTTGGTGAAGGAACCAGCCTTCGATGAGGATATATTCAATATCCAAGACGAAGAGCTATCTAGAGAGGAGGTAAGTTCTATTCTCTTCAAAGATCCCTTGCAAAAAGTTATTTCTATGAGCATAATGGATATAGGGGAAGAAGAGGAGTGCAATGAGGCAATTGAAGCCTTAGAGACACAAGAAGAAGTGTGTGAAAAAGAGTTCGAGAAACTCCACGATGAGGCAGAAAACGTACGGATCCACGGTCAAACGGCCTATTCCACGGCCATGGATTTCACCAACAAAAGCGTGGAGCACTCCAGGGAGTTACACGGCCGTGGAGGGAACAGAGGCACCGTATTTGTTTTCCACGCCCAAAATTACGGCCGTGGAGAAGGCAGGGGTGCCGTAATTTTGGGTGAGTTCGAAGGAAATTGTGTCTCTTCTACAACTTCTCTTGATTCTTGTCCAACACCTTCTACATCCTTAGACACTTCTAAGGAAGCATCGGATGCTCCTCAAGAGCCATTGGAGACTCCCATAGTGATGGAATTAAAACCACTTCCCACACATCGAAGGTACACATTTCTTGGACCTAATTCTACCTATCCGGTAATTGTTAGTTCCGATTTGAGCATAGATGAACATAGTAAGCTTATGGTTGTCCTTAAGAAACATATGAAAGCCCTATAGAGCATTTAGTTGGAATCAAACCTTCCCTATACATGCACAAGATCTTAATGGAAGAGGACTTTAGAACTTCGCGACAACCTCAAATGCGGTTGAATCCGACCATGAAGGAGGTTGTCAAGAAGGAAATTCTTAAACTACTTGATGCAGGTATCATCTATCCTATCTCCGATAGCAAGTGGGTGAGCCCCGTACAAGTGGTTCCGAAGAAGGGAGGAATGACGGCCATTACCAACAAAAACAATGAACTCATTCCTACATGAACCGTAACAGGATGGTGGATGTGTATAGACTACCGCAAGCTAAACAACGCGACGAGGAAGGATCACTTCCCACTACCCTTCATCGATCAAATGCTTGAAAGGTTAGCACAACATTCACACTTTTGCTATCTTGACGGTTATAGTGGTTTCTTTCAGATTCGGATACACCCGGATGATCAAGAGAAGACCACATTCACGTGCCGTGGGGTACGTTTTCCTATAGAAGGATGCCGTTCGGGCTTTGCAACGCCCCAGCCACCTTTCAAAGGTGCATGATGGCCATCTTCTCGGAATACATAGAGGAAATCATGGAGGTTTTTATGGATGACTTCTCCGTTTATGGTTCCTCTTTTGACAATTGTCTTTCTAACCTTGCTCTTGTGTTACAAAGGTGTGAAGACACTAACCTAGTTCTTAATTGGGAGAAGTGTCAATTCATGGTGAAAGAAGGCATTGTACTAGGACACTTAATCTCTAGTAGAGGGATTGAGGTGGATAAAGCTAAGATAGAGACAATAGAAAAGCTTCCTCCCCCAACTTCGGTGAAAGGGATAAGAAGTTTTTTAGGACATTCTGGATTCTATAGGCGTTTCATAAAGGATTTCTCTAAGATATCAAAACCGCTAACTAATCTATTGATGAAGGATGCAGTTTTTGATTTTTCGCAGGAATGCTTAGATGCGTTTAATATGATTCGGGAAGCTCTAATTTCAGCCCCGATTATCCAACCTCCGGATTGGAATCTTCCCTTTGAGGTTATGTGTGACGCAAGTGACGTAGCTATAGGAGCTGTTCTTGGACAAAAGAAGGAAGGACGAACCCACGCTATCTACTACGCTAGAAAACGCTAGATGAAGCGCAGCTCAACTACGCCATTACCGAAAAGGAATTCTTAGCTATTGTATATGCAATTGACAAATTTCGGTCTTATCTTGTAGGTGCAAAGGTGATTGTATACACGGATCATGCTGCGATCCGGTATCTCCTTGCAAAGAAGGATGCGAAGCCAAGGCTAATTAGATGGATTCTTCTCCTACATGAATTCGATCTAGAGATCCGCGACAAGAAGGGTTCGGAAAATTCTGTTGCGGATCATTTGAGTCGTCTAACACATCTAGAGGACGACCATCTACCTATAGATGACTCCTTTCCGGACGAGCATTTACACATTATAGAGGAGTGTATCGATGTGATCGCCAAAGGTAACGAACCATGGTTTGCTAATTTTGTTAACTATTTGGTTTGTCAGGAATTACCGCCCGGATTATCCTACGCACAAAGAAAGAAGTTCTTTAAGGATGTTCGGGAATACTTTTGGAAATAACCTCTCCTCTTTACGAGAGGTCCGGATGGCATCATTCGGCGATGTGTGCCGGAAGATGAGATGCAAAGTGTCATCCGCCATTGTCATTCACTACCTTGTGGAGGACACGCTAGTTCAAACAAGACTAGCGCTAAGGTATTGCAATCTGGATTCTTTTGGCCTACTCTATTTAAAGATGTGCAAACCTTTGTTTCTTGCTGCGATGCTTGTCAAAGAACAGAAAATATATCTAGGAGGAATGAGATGCCTCTCAACAATTTCCAAGAGGTGGAGATCTTTGACGTTTGGGGAGTAAACTTCATGGGACCTTTCCCATCATCTTGTGGTAACCAATACATACTTTTAGCGGTGGATTATGTTTCGAGATGGGTTGAAGCAATTGCCTCTCCCACCAATGATGTCATGGTAGTGGTTAAGTTGTTTAACAAGACCATCTTCCTACGATTTGGGACACCACGGACTATCATTAGAGATGGAGGTTCTCACTTCATTGCCCGGCGCTTTGAAGCTCTCTTAGCTAAGTATGGGGTGACTCATAAGATCGCCACCCCTTATCGTCCACAAACTAGTGGACAAGTGGAGATCTGAAACTGAGAGATCAAAGGAATCCTAGAGAAGACGGTTTCAAGGACTAGGAAGGATTGATCTTTGAAGCTAGATGACGCATTGTGGGCGTACCGGACTGCATATAAGACTCCCATCGGAACTACGCCATACAACCTTGTGTATGGGAAGTCTTGTCACTTACCGGTAGAGTTGGAGCACAAGGCGTTTTGGGCAATCAAGTGGTTGAACTTCAGCATGAAGGAAGCGGGAGAGAAGCGTCTCTTGGACCTTAACGATCTTGAAGAACTTCGCTTGAACGCTTACGAAAATGCCAAGATCTACAAAGAAAGAGCGAAGCGTTGGCATGATAAGCATATCATCCCAAAGGACCTCAAAGAAGGAGATCAAGTTCGCCTCTTCAATTCAAGGCTTCGTCTCTTTCCAAGTAAGCTTAAATCTCGTTGGACTAGACCTTTTCTAATCAAACGTGTTTTTCCCCATGCTGTAGTTGAAGTATGGGGTGAAAAGGGCGGAAGCTTTAAGGTGAACGGTCAACGAATCAAGAAGTATACACCGGAACTTCAAGCTGAAGAGTTTGCGCCCACCGCACTCGAATAAGTGCGAATATGGTCTAGCTACGGACCTTAAACAAAGCGCTTCTTGGGAGGCAACCCAAGTATTGCACTTACGTTTTTGTTTTTGATTCATAGATTAGTTTAGTTTAGACGTTTTGCTTTGTTTTGCCTTCGATACCTTCTGGTATGTTCGTGTTTTTGGATGTAGGAACAGTGGAAAAGAAACGGGAAGGGAAAAGCTTGAAGAAAATTGACGAAACTTGGACTTTGACACATTACAGAGAGTTCCACGGCCTAAACCACGTCCGTGACAGCTACAGTGACCGTAATTTTCAAAAGCCTGAGAAAAATCACCAAAACCACGGTTCCGTACAATTCCACGGCCGTGGAACCGCCCGACAGACAGTGATTTTCAAAAATTTTTACGGCCACTATATAAACCACGTTTCTTCACAAAACACACCACAAAACCCAAAACCACGCCCCTATTTCGCCGAATCCTTCCCCATCTCCCAAATTCTCATTCGTTAATCGTTTTTCACGATTCTTTGGCCAAAACTGAAGCAAATCCAATCACCTACAATATCCAAGCAACAATTCGAGCGGAAAATCACCAGAGAAGGCAGAATTCAGATTCCAAAATCCGAAAACCTAGGTTTTTGGTTCTTTCTCTCTCTTTGTCGATTTGGCTTCATTTTGCTAGTATTTTTAGAAGAACTGATTGGAATTGGACTGAAATTAGTCTAGGGCTGCTTGTGGTAGAGATTGGTGAAATTCTGTTGAGTTTTGATAAATTACGTGCCGAACCACGGTTTTTGGAGAAACCACGGCCGTGGAAACCTTAGAACAGACCGTGGATTTTATAAGAAATGGATTTTGTGAGGAGAGTGTCTGGTAGGAACAAGGATAAGAAAAGGAAAGGCAACCCCTGTTCCTCTTCTAGAGCACCACCCGCTGAGCCTCCATCACCTCCTTCATCACCATCACCACCTCCCCCTAGGATCCCTACTATCCATGAGGATCATTTAGATGCCTTAGAGAGGATCGAGGAGAGGACGGTCATAGGACCTCGATACTTACTGCTCGAGAAGCTAGAGCCTCTACATGTGATAGGGGATCTCACATGGCTTTTGGATAGAGCCGGTTTAGTCATCTTCTCCGCTATTCGAGAAGATGCTTATGAGGAGATTACTAGGGAGTTCGTAGTCTCATTCCAGCACAGTCACGTTGATAGGACAGTTTCTTTCCGGCTGATGGAGAGAAACTATAATTTCTCTATTAGAGAGTTTGGAGCCTTCTTTGGGTTCTAGGAGACCTTTAATGGTCGATTCCCTAGTGGCGTGTACGCCAAGGATTTCTAGGAGGAGATTGCTATGATTTACGCCAGCGAGGACCACTGGCAACCTGCTGATACCAAGGCTAGATTGATCTATCATCTAGCCTTGAAGATTGCCCATAGAGTGCTTTCTGAGTGTCTCTTCCCTAGGACGGAGACACCTCAGAAGATTAAGACAGATGAGTTGTTTCTTCTTTATAGTATGTTGTATGGCAGGCCAGCTGACTGTGCCACCCTCTTAGCTGCTACCATGAGCAAGCTAAAGAACAAGAGGGCTGACAACATTGGATACGGTGGGATGGTCACCCACCTCGCTACACAGTTAGGGGTAGACTTCTCCGCTTACACCCGCATCCCAGCTAGACCCCTAGTACTTCAAGCCCTCATGACTAGGGGCATCATTTTTCCCACACATAGAGGTCCACCGTATGCTGCTATGCCTTGGGAGAGTAGGACAGGGAGAGGTATTGAGTGGCTTCCTGAGTATTCTATTATGGCTGGACGCCATAACTGGAAGGCATGGTTCGCTGCCATGCATGCGACCAAATTAGTAGCCCCTCCCTATGTTCCACCACCACTAGTTGTAGAGGAGGGGATGACGAGTTTGAGGGAGGAGGAGCTGATCATGACTTTGGTACATTCCCGGATCAGCCGGCTGCAGTTCCTGACCTTCCTAGACACTCTCCCCGCCCCGCTAGAGCTTCAGGTTCTTCCTCTCGACGTGCTAGTATGAGCGAGAGGCCTACATGGATGGCGGATCCTCCTTCATGGTATAGCACTCAGCCGGATTGGATGGGAGCTCCACCGCCTTGGCATGCACAACCACCACCTGCACCAGCACCTTCAGATGCACCAGGGTGGTACAGCCAGCTGCCTGGTTGGTATGAGCAGTTGCCAGAGTGGGCCACCGACCTTTCCAGCAGGGTCGGAGCTTTAGAGATCCGTGCAGATGCTAGGGATGCACGAGCCGACGATCATTACCGCATGATGAGAGACATATACCGCCAGCAATTTGGGCGGAACTATGATACAGGCTTCTTCCCGTTTCCACCACCGCCTCCACCTCAGTGATGACTTTGATGATTGACCGTTTTAGCCGCTCCACCATCATTTTGTGAGTTCTTTTTCTTTCTTTCTTTTCTTCTTTTTTCTTTTTGAACATTAGGGACAATGTTTGTTCCAAGTATGGGGTGGGGTGTGACTAATAGTTTGTAATAACTCTTACTCACTTTTGTATGCTTTTATCGAGACCACCTTGTATGTTCATTCTATTGTTACACGTTTCATTATTGCATTGGATGAAAAAGCTTTTGAAAAACCCATAAAAATTGAAAAATTTTGAAAATTTTGTGCTTCTAAGGATAGAGATGATTTCTATGATAATCACCACTTGTGAATTGAGTTTTGATTACAATCGCATGCTTAAACAAATTGTGAATTGAAAAGACATTGAATGAGTTGATTATTCCTCTTTTGCAAGTTTCATAATGTGATGAATGTTACTTAAATCATATTGAAAAATCAAGGTTGAAATCACATGATAAGTTCTTATACTTCTTTTTGAGATGATTAAGGCACTTCGATTTTCTTTCTTCTTTCTTTGATCATTTAGCCCCTCAATGAAATTATGACCTCCCTTACCTATCTGAGAATTTAGAGGAGTTGAGTAATTGGCATGTTTGATGTGGGAGGGCCATGAAAGCAATATTTTGCATTCAAAAGAATAGAAAGAAATTATAGGTTTGGGGAAGTCAATCATGACGATGAGTAACTCGGCACCATTCACATAGCCGGGTGTTTGTGTCTTGCCAAAGTCGGATTGAGCGATATTCCTAGCGGATTATGGTATGTGCATCAAGGGTTTGAGGCATCTCGCAAAATTGAGAACCGCCAATCTCCTAGGCTTCGGTTTTTGTGCACCTCTATCCATAACTCCAAAAGTAAAGTCAAAAAATGAATTGAAAAGAAGAGAGCGAAGCTCTAAGTTGAAAGCGTTGCGGAAACCGCAAGAGAAAAAGAAAAGAGTAGTTATCCACTTTCCCGGATTCATGCACCACATTCCTTAAAGCTTTCCTTCCCTTTCCGCATTCTAGACCTTGTTTGAAAGTCCTTAAGATCAAGAGAATGATATATGACTTGGTGATCTAAATTGAAGTTTCTTATGATTGATTTTGATAATGTTTGAAGGTTATGATGTTTACATGGAAGTTTGATCAATTCATGAGCTTTCTTTACTCTTTACTCTTTGATTATGTGTATGAAAGTCTTATAAACGAATGAAGCAAGATTTGAGAATGATCTATTGATTAGAAAGCACATTCATCTAAAAGAAGTTTTGTTTTGAGAGTGTACACATATTTCATCCTAACTTGAGTTTTAAAGCTTTTGAAAGACCGTGCTTAAGGACAAGCAAGTGGCAAGTATGGGGTTATTTGTTAGCATGAAATATTGTGATATTTTAGGCACATTTTCTAAGTGTATTTCATCCATATTGGTGATCATTGATAAAGCATTGAAGCAATTGTGAGTTAGTTTATCTATATTGTCGATATAGAGGTCTACATAAGCTTTGTGTTGATTGTAGGCAATTAAGAGCTAAAACCGAACGAATCAAGGGAGAATGGAGATGGATTGAGCATGTCCAAGGATTGAGGACATCACAAGGGAACTAAGGAAGATGCTAGGATGAAGAATGACACAAAACAAAGGAGAATTACGAGCTACTTGTGTTCCACGCTCTAAAATACGGCCGTACTAGAGTCCACGCTCTAAACCACGGCCGTGGAACATTGGCAACACAAGTGTGGAGCATTCTAGAGGGTTACACGGCCGTGGAAGTTGTGAAGCACCGTGATGAATTTCCACGCTCTAAACCACGCTCTAAACCACGGGCGTGGAATTCCAAGGAACCGTAATTTAGGCAATCTTTTAATATACAATTTGAAGCCATGATCTTTTACACAATGGGCTGGACACATATTTTATCTTACCCTATAAAAGGACGGAAAGAGAGAGATTCCGTCACCTTCTCTTACGCTTGTGCTTAGACTTTGCCTACACTTATTGCAAGTGCCTAGGGTGTCAATTTGGACGTGTGGACATTGCTAATTCCCAACGGAGATTTGCGAAGAGTTGAAGATTTGGAAGCTACGCTTTGTCCTTAGGTTTGATTAGAAGGCGGATTGACATCCCGTTCTTCGTTCTTATCAAGGATCGTGATTGGTTTGTGTTATTCCGATTCTGTTATACATCATTGTTCTTGTTGTGGATTGAGATTTATTTGAGATTTATTAAGGGTTCTCGAAGGTTTTCATCTTTCATTCTTCTAAATCTTGAATTTGATATCATAATGACTGTTGTTGGCTAAAACCCTTTAGCAATTCTAAGGTGAAGGGTTGATAGTTGTGGGTTAGATGATGATAGATCGTTCAAAAACAAATTGGACCCTGAGAGTTACAGAGATTTTGCCGACGCCCAAAATCACGGGTTGTTCTTGAGGTTCCACGGCCGTGGAACTCAAGATCTGCCCGTAATTTGTACCAGTTTACGAACCTTGCTTTTACTTTAATCCAAAGTTAAAGATTTGCTTTAACTTAGTCTTGGCTTGCCTTTTCTAGGTTGTAGTGAAGCCTCAACAACCTTTATAGAGAGTATTTCTAGATAAGTCATATAAAGCCTTGGAACTTCACCGTACATTGCTTTACCTTAGCATACCTTTGCAACTCTTAACTCTGTCTTTAGTTCTTTAGTATATCTTGAATCGATTGCCACAATTGAATACCTGGATCTTTAGGATTGTTGTTTTCCCAATATTTGCAAAGCTCATATATTTACTTGCTTGACGATTTACAAACTGAATTTGTTCCCTCCAAATCCGTGTGTTTGATACTCTGGAATTCTTGCTTAACTACGTCGATCCGTACACTGCGGGTTCGGTTGCTTGATTATAGTTTTATAAATTTAAGACTTATTTGCACGCACGCTAAGTGGCGAACACATGCACGACGCTGGCCTTATCCTTTTCGAGATTGGCCTTGTAATGGTCTTGTCATGCCCAACTTAGGCTTTTCCATGCCCGACGCTAGCCTTGTCATGTTCGAGAGTGACCTTGTCATGCCCGACGCTGGCCTTGTCATGGACTTGGTATTCCCGACGATGGCCTCGTCATGCCCGACGCTCGCCTTGTTATGGCATTGTCATGCCCGACAATGTTCATGACAACGCTCGACGTTGACCTTAACATATCTGACAAGGCCTTGTCATGTCCGACGCTGACCTTCTCATGCCCGACAATGGCCGTGTCGTGCCCGATGCGGCGTTCTCATCCTTGACGATGGCATTCCCATGTCCGAGAGAGGGCTTGTCATGCCAGACGATGGTCTTGTCATACCCGACGTTTTCCTTGTAGTATCATATTATGGCCTTGCCATGCCCGACGCTAGACTTGTCATGTTTGAGAGTGGCGTTGTCAGGCCTTGTCATGCTTGATGTTGGCATTGTCATGCCCAAAAATGGCCTTGTCATGTCCAAGAGTGTCCTCGTCATGCCCGACGATGACTTTGTAATGCCCTACGTTGACCTTGTCATGGCCTTGTGCCGAACGATGGCCTTGCCAAATCGATGCTGGCCTTGTCGGGTCCAAAAGTGGCCTTTTCCTGGCATTGTCATGCCCAACGATGTCTTTGTCATGCCCTAAGATGGAATTGCAATGCCCAATGTTTGCCTTGTCATCTCCAACGATGACCTTGTCATGCCTGACAATGTTCTTTTTTCCCATGCCCGACGATGGCCTTTGTGCCATGCCCGAAGCATGCCTTTTCATGTCCGAGAGTGACCTGGTCATGTCATGACCGACGGTAGCCTTTTCATGTCCTACGATGGCCTTGAAATGCCCGACACTTGCCTTGTCATGCCCGAAAGTCATGCCCGAAAGTGGCCTTGTCATGCCCTACGCTTACCTTGTCATGCCCGACGATGGCCTTTCCATGCTCGACGCTGGCCTTGGTAAGTCCTAGAGTGGCCTTTTCATGCTCAACAATGGCCTTGTCATGCCCTATGTCCTTTTCATGCCCGAAACTTGACTTGTCATGACCGACGATGGCCTTTCATGCCCGATGCTGGCCTTGTTATGTATGACAGTGGCCTTGTCATGGCCTTTTCATTCCCAACGATGGCTTTGTCATGCAGGATAATGACTTTTCCATGACCGATGATGGTCTTTCCATTCCCGACACAACCCTTGTCATGTACGAGAATAGCCTTGTCATCCTCGACGTTGGCCATTCCATGCCGGACGCTGGGCTTGTCATGCCCTACGTCGGCCTTGTCTTGCTCTACGATGGAGTTGCAACTCCTGATGCTAGCCTTGTTATGTCCGGTAGTGGCCTCGTCATGCCCGATGATGGCCTTTTCATTCCTGACGTTAGCCTTATCCTTGCCTTGTCATTTCCGACGATGGCTTTGTCAAGCCCGACGTTAGCCATTTCATGGTCATCCCCGATGATGGCCTTGTCCTTTCCGAGAGTGGCCTTGTCATGGCCTTGTCATGCCGGACGATGGTCGTGTCATTCCTGACGCTGGCCTTGTCATATTCGAGAGTGGCCTTGTCATGGCCGATGATTTCCTTGTCATGCCCGACGTTGGCCTTGTCATGCCCGACGACACCCTTGTCCTGCCCGATGTTGGCCTTGTCATGGACTTGTTATTCCCTACAGTGGCCTTGTCATGCCCGACGCTCGCCTTGTCGTGCCCGACAATGGCCTTGTCATCACCGACGGTAGCCATGTCATGCCCGATGATGGCCTTGCAATGCCCGATGGTGGCCTTGTGTTGTCCGAGAGTGGCCTTGTCATTATCTTGTCATGCCCGGCGCTACCCTTATTATGCCCGACGACGGTCTTGCCATGCCCGACGCTTGCCTTATCATGCCCCACACTGACCTTCTCATGCCCAACATTGGGGTTGTCATGCCCGACGACGGCCTTTTTATGCCCGATGCTTGCCTTGTCATGCCCGAGAACTTCCTTTTCATGAACGACGGTGGCCCTTTCATGCTTGACGATGGCCGTGCCATTCCCGACGTTGGCCTTATGATGTCCGAGAGTGGCCTTGTATTGCCCAACGATTGCATTTTCATGCTCGACGTTGGCCGTGTCATGCCCGACGATAGCCATGTCGTGCCCAATGCAGGCCTTGTATTTGACTGTTTATTCCCAACAGTGGCCTTGACATGCCCAATGCTCGCCTTGTCATGCCCGACAATGGCCTTGTCATGACCGACGGTGGCCTTGTCATGCCCTACGATGGCCTTGCAATGCCCGACAGTGGCCTTGTCATGTCTGCGAGTGGCTTTCTCATGGCCTTGTCATACCCGACGTTGACCTTGTGATGACCGAGAATGCCCTTGCCATGTTTGACTCAGGCCTTGTTATGTCCGAGAGTGGCCTTGTGATTCCTGAAAATGGCTTGGTTATGCCCTATGTGGGCGTAGTGTTGCCCGGCGATGACCTTGTCATGCCGACAATGGCCTTGTCTTGCCCGACAATGGCCTTGTCTTGCCCGACAATGGCCTTGTCTTGCCCGACAATGGCCTTGTCGTACCCGACGCTCGTATTGTCATCGCCTTGTCATGCCCGACAATGGCCTTGTCATTCCCGACGGTGGCCTTGTCATGCCCGACGATGGCCTAGCCATGCCCGACGTTTGCCTTGCCATACCCGTCGTTGGCCTTGTCATGATCATGCCCGACGACGGCCTTGTCATGCTTGACGCTGGCCTTGTCTTTAACGACCCGTTAATTGGGTGCATTTTCGATATTTTTTTTTCCGTATATTTGTTAATATTTTAATGGCCTCAATTTATTTTTTCGAGTATGCTGACGTTTTAATTCGAATTTTACGAGTATATATATATATACATATATATATATGTATATATATATATATATATATATATATATACATATATATATATATATATGTATATATATATATATATATATATAATCCGTATTTATACCATCATATTATTATCAAGAATATTTTACGGGAGCAATTTATATATTGTAACTATATTTTTACAAGGATATACTTTGTTTATATATTCATTATATTATTTTGTGGAAAAGTTCGGAAAAGTTTTTCCGATCCAACATCCCGTTCCGAACTCTTTGGGCGAGTTATTCGATTACTCTTTTCATTTATCTATTATTTTATTATATTTCTTTTCTTTCTCCTTTTCTATCACACTCCTCTTGCTTTGCTGGTGCCAATCCCGCTCAGCCTCTCCTGTGATACCGTATACCGCCCACCTAGCCTGGCCTTGGTACTAGCCCCTGCACCTATTTCGACCCCTCACCTCTCCTTCTTATCCCCTACTCTCCTTTAGCAACAACAAGAAGCAACCTGCACCCCGACCCCTCGACCACCACAGCACTACAATGACTCACCTTTCTCTCGCTTCATCTGTTCAACAAACCCTTCCTCTTCTCTCACAGATCTCACACATCCCTCCTCAGTTTCCTTCTCCTTGTGATGCTCTCCTATCTCCTCCCTCACTCTCCCCTTGCTGCACTAGGTGAGCCATGCCGCCATACCGGAGAAGCCAGTCGTTCCTCTCCCTTGTGCACCCGTTGACAGCTAGTGGAGGAAGCTATCGGACCCATCTCTAGACTTGCGTCCTCCTTCCCCTTTTGTCTCCTTCGACCTAGCCCTAGCCCCAGCCCCTCTTTATCCTTTTTGTTTCCCAGCAGTGAAGATGCTTCCTTTTATGTGTTATGGGTTATGATGCTTCCCTTTATGTGTTATGGGTTATGATTTTTACAAGGATATACTTTGATGTGGATTCTAAGCCTTGAGGTGATATTGCGGTGTAGTGAGATTGATATAAGGATTTGAGTATATGGTTTGATCTTGTGAGTATTTGAGGCTTGAGGTTCTGGTTATATGGTTTTTGAGATTATGAGCTAGGATATGCTTATCCTAGCAGGGTGTTGTTACCGTTGAGTTTGTTGGACTAGGCATGTTTATCCTAGTATGTGTTATGGGTTATGATCTTGCGAGATCATAGGGTCTACAAGTCTAAGGACTTCTAGCTTGTGTTGAGTGTGATATGAGCATTAGAGATTATAGGATGCGGTCCTAGAATGTGAGTCAAATGATCTCGCGTAGATCATTTGTCTAGAAGTCTTAGACTTCTTGAGTTGAGCGAGTGGTTGATATAGTTATCTTCTTGTGAGCAGGTTATGGGCTTCCTCCAAAAGGAAGCAAGAGTGTTGTGAGTTGAGTGTGGTGACGAGGTAAGTCTTCGGACTTACTTAGCTCGTATTCTTTGTATTAGCATTATTGTGTGTTGGGTGGTGTGTGTTTATTATTTTACTGTTTATAACAACTAAACCGGAAATAGGATTACCGACCTTTATATTATTTGGCCCAAGTGTATGATAACGGGCGGTGACATCACTGCATGGCTCCCTGTGAGAGCTAGGGGGATCTCGGCGACTGGCCCGTGCTTGGTAGACGGTCGGAGGCATCCGACCGTTCCATTGCCGGAAGAAGGGACCGAGGCGAGTTTCGGAGGATTCTCGTGTCACAAAAGAATTTGAACTACACGGGATGTGACTTAATAAATAATGATAATAAACCGGATTTGTGTGCTTTGAGTATGTTGTGTGACTATGTTGAATTAATTGTGTTTGTGCCTTTCCCTTAAATTCTAATGCTTCGAATGTGAGGTAACGGGTTTATACCGAATGTTGTAGTTTGCCTTGCAGGTTAGGCATGCTCCAAGAGATCCGGAAGGGTGGGCAGCCGGGGTCCGTACATTTTAGGAAGGGTTTTGTTTGGAGTCACGTTTGGAGTTTTGTATATTGTATTATTGTATGCCGCATGTATGGCGTTTGGTCTTTGTAGTTGTTTTTGGCTGAAGTCCGTTGTTTGTTTTCTTTTGGGTTTTCTTACATTGCATAAAATGTATTTCGGTTTTGGCCTATATTTGTGCCTTGTTGCAAGATCCGGTGAAATTGTTGTCAAGCTAAGGGTCGGGACCCATTGTGAGGTCCCAACCCGTAGCGCCCCGAGTCCCGCGGATTCGGGGTGTTACAAAAGTGGTATCAGAGCCCTAGGTTGACAACAATGGCACTCGCAATCTTCTAAAGGCCGAAAGAGGAATTAACAGAACCCACACGGGTTCTGACTTTTCGTTTTCAAAATCACATGCATGAGTCGGGGTAGAATGTACGGACCACCACTTCTTCCGCGGATCTTGGCAGCTTAGTTTACTGGATTTGTATATATTTGTAGATATGTAGGTATGTATATTATATGTGGATTGTAGTTGCATGATGACTTGATTTATATTTATAGTGAATATATGTGGACTATAATACATGTTTGGACCTTGTATTGTTGTATTGGATTTCCGGATGTGATATATTAGTTGTTATGTGGACAAAGGACATATATATGCTTATATACGGGCTCTTATATATATATATATATATATAGTAATATATAGTATGGGACCTTATAGTAAGGACGACGGAAAGATATCATCACCTTTAAGACGACGTTGTTGGCTTAGGATATCATTCATACGTGGAGGAGTATGCTCAAGTATCAAGTTGAGCGTTTCGTGTTGACGAACACCATGGTGTTTCTCGGATTCCTATAAAAGGACATCGAAGAGGAGGAGTAGAGATGTTGTAAACAAAGGACAACCAAGTAAAAGAAAACTCGAGACGACTTAAGGGGGATCAAGATGGGAGCAATACAAGAAAAACGGAGCAACATTAAAGTGTAGAAGCGGTTCTAAAGAGGTCATGATCAAACGACGACTAGACCAAGAGAGAACGAACTTAAGTTCTTCGAGAAGAAGCGTGGACAACTAAAGATGTAAATCGAGGAGGAGATGAGTACGTTCTAGCAAGGTTAAGGTGGTATTCAATTAAGATGCAAAGCTTTCCTTAGACGTTTCTAAGCATTGGAGGGTAGAGGAGAAAAGTGAACGAAACATGTGGGAAGGATTTAAATACCGTGAGTTAAACTTGCTAGGTACCAAGAAGTGAAGAGTCAACAATACGAGGGTTACGAGGAGGATCACATGGTGAAAGTTCACATAGTAGAATTACCTATCGGAGTCAATCATTTTCCGTCATTGAGATGAAACTGAGCAACGCTAAGGAGGAAGTGTGTGTGGATGATGATCTTCAGAAGATGAAAGATAAAACAAGGAGTTTTGGTTAAAAGACTCAAGTTACCAACCAAGAGAAGAGAGTAGTTACTAACCATAGAGATGTGGGGAAGATGCACTTACAAGATATTATGAAGAACGGTTAAGCCTATGAACGGGAGTTATGCGACACAACAAGGCCGAGAAGGTATAGTTACCTTATAGAAGAAGAAGGAAGTGTGGAGCGTATAAAGAATTAACGGATTGTGTGAAGGGTAAAATGAGCAAGTGAAGTTTAAGACAGAGTGCCATAAGAGGGTAGCCTTCAGGAGAATGGTAACATGGAGGGTTAGTAGAATGGTAAGTCATTGACATTGGATGAGAAGAGTAATTGATGACAACCAAGAACGCACGTGTGCGGGTTGGCTATTGATGAGCGTAGATGAGAAGAGTAGGCAAGACAATGGCATGAAGGATCAGTAACCAGAGCTTGGAGGATTTCCGGTGGTTCGGTGTAAGTAGTGAGGAAGTATGTCAACTAAGTACAATTGTCTTAATCAAGTAATATTGCATGGGATCAAGCGAGTGAACGTATCAGATCTCCCGTGGAGTGATTGTAATGATCCTGTGCGACTATCTTAGGTGGGGATTGACATATGGGGAATGACTAGGATCAGAATTTTTTTTTAAAGTTTGATAAAGGTGAAGAGAACTAGTAGAAACAAGAGGAAAGTGAGGCTTCTATTGTTGTTGTGCGTAAAGGGACGCATGGTATTTTTGTTCTAATAAATGAATGGTATGTTTTTGCAAGAAAAAGTTGAGTCAGATGTTTCAAACTCACATGGAAGAGTCATGGTGGGTATGGCGCGAAAAGGAGGACCTAAATTAGGGGCAACATCGCAAGCTTAGACTTATGATGTTAGTGTTGGGTGGAGTTATGAGTTGGATACTTCAGGGATGTTGGTGGGGGGATATTAGCCTAGCGTTCTTCACAAGGCATACCGGTACCGTTTTGAAGTTGTGTTTGGAAAACCATGAGATGTATAAGGTGACCAACAAGAGTAGGAGAAGATTTAAGTTTTGAAGTTTGAAGTCGTTGTGAGATGTACAAGAAGTACATGAAAGATTGAGGTTAGAACCTCTACGATCGAGTAGACGTTACATAAGGGAAGGGAGTAAGTTCTACACCTACTCGAAGGAATGATGCAAGCTTTGGTAGAATACGAAGAAGGTAATACTAATATATTATAAGGCGTTATTAAGTCATGAAGTTAGGACCTTCATGACTTCACATAAGTGTGAAACCTTAAAAAGATTATTAGAGCAAGTCTCCCGAGTTCCGGAGATGAAGGATCTTTGAAAGAGGACGGTGAAAATTGCAGCGAAAGAAGTGTTAACCACGTGTCCGATGGACGCCACCATAACAGATTGGGGTGGACCAATTGTCAAGCGTTGGGGCCAGGTTGTGCCGGTCATTACGATATGTATTGGGTTGAGAAAAGATGGAACCCAGAATATATCGGATTCTAATGCATCGGAAGGTGGATTTTACCATTAAGCTTGGTTTGAAGTTCATGATAGGATATATCTTGAACTCTCGATTTGGAGTTCATATTGGAAGTATATCTTGAACTCTCGATTTGAATTTCATATTGGAAGTTATCTTGAACTATTGATTTGAAGGTTATATTGAACTATATCTTAAACTCTTGATTTGAAGTTATTATGAGAACACCAGGATTGTTGTGAAAAAGACAAACAGTTCTCTCCATTTGAACATCGATTACCTTGAGTCGAACAAAATAATAGTAAAGGAAAAGTATTCCTTACAACAAATGGATGATCTACTCGATCGGTTACAAGGGTTGATAGTCTCTTATGAGAATGATTTAAGGTCTGATTGTCACCAGTTGAGAATTCGAGTCTAGGATATTGCAAATACGGCATTCCGGACAAACCATAGTCACGACGAGTTGTAGAGATTTCATAGGGGCTTACTAATGCCCGAGTTAGATATTTTGGTCTACTCTCGAGAAGAGATAAATTGTATGACCAGTTGCCTTGAGATGACAACCCCCGAAGATGTGGAAGAAGTTACAAGATTTCATGGATGTGCCGGTCATTCCCGGATGTGTGGAAGGATCCTCCAAAGTAATAGCATCAATGGCTAACCTACTTTGGAAGACAAAGGAGTTTTGAAAATGAACAAAGGTCACAAGAGTTGTTAAGAGTTAATAAAAGAGTCGTTGAGCAATTGTCTTGACATTTCCTCGAGGTATGAGGGATTTAGTGTTGTACAAGTGATTCTTCAAGACAAGGTCTTGATCGAATATTGAGGAGCGACGTAAAAGTAATAGCATACGTGACTCGTTAGTAGAGAGTGTTTACCTTATGTTTCATGTGTATCAGTCAAGGGAGTAAATACATGACTCAAGACGGATGGTCAGTCATGGTGGTTTAGTGGCAGATGAGGAACCAATGAGACTAACTGGAAGACGGGGATAATATATTGGGTTGCGTTTTATACTAAGCTAGTAGAGTCGATAGAATTGACGGGTTAGACACGGTTCTTCCCTTAGTATTAGTTACGCGTTTGTGTGATGTTATGTGCAGTTGTGTCGCGTGTGGGGATGTGTGATATGAATGATATTTCTTGCCGTGATAGTTCGAGTAGTTTGTGTGTATAGATTTGAAGGTTTGAGAGTCTTCTTAGTTTGAGAGTTCAAACATCGGCCTTAGGGACCGAGAAGTTCGACGTATAGCAAGTTTCGGGCCGAAACTTGTTTTAAGGGCGACCTAATGTAACGACCCGTTAATTGGGTGCATTTTCGATATTTTTTTCCCGTATATTTGTTAATATTTTAATGGCCTCAATATATTTTTTCGAGTATGCTTACGTCTTTATTCGAATTTTACGAGTATATATATTATCCGTATTTATACCATCATATTATTATCAAGAATATTTTACGGGAGCAATTTATATATTGTAACTATATTTTTACAAGGATATACTTTGTTTATATATTCATTATATTATTTTGTGGAAAAGTTCGGAAAAGTTTTTCCGATCCAAAATCCCGTTCCGAACTCTTTGGGCGAGTTATTCGATTACTCTTTTCATTTATCTATTATTTTATTATATTTCTTTTCTTTCTCCTTTTCTATCACACTCCTCTTGCTTTGCTGGTGCCAATCCCGCTCAACCTCTCTTGTGATACCGTAAACCGCCCACCTAGCCAGGCCTTGGTACTAGCCCCTGTACCTATTTCGACCCCTCGCCTCTCCTTCTTATCCCCTGCTCTCCTTTGGCAACAACAAGAAGCAACCTGCACCCCGACCCCTCGACCACCACAGCAGTTCAATGACTCACCCTTCTCTCGTTTCATTTGTTCACTAGACCCTTCCTCTTCTCTCACAGATCCCACACTGCTCTCCTCTGTTTACTTCTCCTTGTGATGCTCTCCTATCTCCTCCCTCACTCTCCCCTTGCTGTACTAGGTGAGCCATGCCGCCTTACCAGAGAAGCCAGTCGTTCCTCTCCCTTGTGCACCCGTTTGCAGCTAGTGGAGGAAGCTATCGACCCATCTCTAGACTTGCGTCCTCCTTCCCCTTCTGTCTCTGTTCGCTCCAAACGGTGTGTGCAAGCTTTAAATTTATAACCCTAGATGTAAGCTTAAAACAAGGATGGGAACCTGCAGTGTACGGGTCAATTGTAGTAAAAAGCAAGGAATTCCAGGGGTCGATCACAGGGACTTAGTGAAACAAAGTCGCAATAGGTAAGCTTTAGCAATTACTAACCACAAAGCAATCAAAATAATCAAAGTTGATAAAAAGTCAATAAAAGAAATATGCAATTCTAGGGATTAAAGCATCTAGTTGTGGTTCCAACTCAAGATCTAAAGATAAGCGGACAAAGCTGAGGTTTTTGCATAGGGAAGGTGTTACTAAAGTGGAATAGATCACCGGGTAAGTCTCGCTACTCACTAATCCCAAACCGTAACTCCTATTACCGGGTAAGTCTCAAGGAATTAAGATAAAGAACTATAACCTGAAACTAACACTCCAACTAAGGGAATAGAATCAACCTTTACCGGGTAAGTCTCAGGCTAACTCACAAAGATGGAATGAAAGCACACTCAAACCCCAATAAAGGATAAACCTTTATTACCTACACTTATGATCTTAGGCAAACAAACAAAGGAATTACCGGGTAAGTCTCATCCTAGGCTTGCATTGGACCACGAACGGTGTAAAAAGAATAGGATTTGGCAAACTCTAACACTTAACTCTCAGTTTCGGATCAGATAAGTCACCTCGGTCAGCTAAATTCCACCCCGGCCGAGATGTTCATCGACTGAGCGAGATGCTTAGGGTTAAGGTAAAGACTCGAAATTTCAGGGTCCTACTGTGATTAAGATTATTCTATCATTGTTTTTCCCACAACCTTCAGTCAATCACCATAGAATCACACAAAGAGATTAGCCACTCATCATAATGAAAGTATTAATCAAATATATGGAAAGAAAGAGAATAATTGAACAAGAAAACCTTACGAGAAAGGCTTCAATAACTGAATCAATTATCTAAACAACAAGCGTTCCTTGGATAGAAATCCAACAAGACAATGACAAAGAAGGGAATCTAAGATGATCTTAGAAAAACCCTTCAAAAAGCAATGAAAGATATGGACTTTCTTTCTTCAACCTTCAAAAAGGTTCTTCAAATCTCCCAACTGGAGTATGGCTGCAGCGTGTATAGCGTGATTCGGTGTAAGCGGGGTGTATAGCATGCCTTGGATTTGTGGGAAATCCGACCCTTTTTATAGGAAAAATACCCTCCAAAGATAAGATATCTTAGAAAGATCTTTTCCCATAAAAATAGGTAAAATATATGATCTATCATATCTTCTTCCTTCCAGGAGCCAAGCCCAAAAATATAAGATCCTCTTTCCAAAGATAAAAGATCTCAGCCAAGAATAAAATATTCTCGCCGCGTCCCAGGTGTTCGCCTCGGTCGAGTCGACTCCTCTGGATCACCTCGGTCGAGGTGACTCTGTAGTCAACCGAGGTGAGTCACAACTGAATGTGAAATCTCTCAAATCTGGTCCAAAGTAAATCTCTAATTCATGGCTATGCTTCCTGGATGTTTCCTTATGTTCCTGAATATAGCTCCAATGACTCCTTAGCTTCTTTTGCTCCTTTTTGATGCAAAACGTGCGATTTTACCTACGATTACAACAAAACTAGGTGTAGACCTCGATTCCCGCAAAGGTAGATGAAATGGTAATATAATCACATAATATACATACAAACATGCAGATTATTGAAGATAAAACGTCCAAACAAACCCCAAAATATAGACTATAATTCATTCTATCAAAATACCCCATACTTAGCCCTTGCTTGTCCCCAAGCAAGTTCCGCATACAAAAGGCAAGATAGAATGGATTATAAGTCAAGAAAATCAATGAAAAAGTCTTTCAAAAACATTTTATGGTGTGCTACAATCATAGATCACTCTAAGAGAATACTTCATGGAATTTAAAATCAAAATATGATCAAAACATTTTATAAATATAAGAAAGTTGTTCATCTTTGCATAAAATCGTAGAATGCATAATAAGTCATAATTATCGAAATTAATCATGCATAATCCAGTTTAAACCACTAAGTCAAGCTCGAGGTCTCAAGGGCTTCCCAAAAGAAAGGTCAAGAAACGTGTAGGGTAGGGATGTATGTAGGTAATGCGGTGCTAGAATCCGGGAAAAGGGTATACTTCACTTTCACTTTGACTTTCAACATCTTCCACCAATAAGCTTTGCTTATTTCACACTTTTTCTTTTTACTTTACTTTTTGGGATGCATGGACAGAGGTGCACAATAACCGAAGCCTAGGAAATCAACAGTCATCAATTTCTTGACATGCATCAAACCCTTGATGGACATACCATGACCCGTTAGGAATATCGCTCAATCCGACTTTGGCAAGACACAAACACCCGGCTATGTGAATGGTGCCGAGTTACTCATCATCATGATTGATTTCCCCAAACCTATTTATTTCTTTCTAACACTTTCACTTCCAGCCAACTTCTCAAACTTTACTTCACTTGCTTTCACCACTTTGCTTCCTTCCAAATTCCCGGATAGGTAAAGGGAGGCAAAAAATGTATATGAGGGGCTAAGCATGATCAAGAAGAAGAAGAGAGAAGAATGAATGGCCTTGGTCTTTCCAGGAAGAAAGTGAGAGAACTCATAATGCGGTGTCAACCTTCAAATTCAACATAATTTGGATAAAAAAACAAGTATTAAACATGCCAAAAAATTTCAAACAAAGCATTTAGCAACTTAATCATATTATAAAACCATTCAAACACATAAAGATTTCAAAACCAGTCAGCAAGCAAGATCTTCACTGAGATCATATCCAGAGAAGAAGCACAAAACGTTTCGAAAACTCTCAGTTAAACCACCTCGGTCGAGGTGTTCTAGGTCAACCGAGGTGAAGCACCTCGTTCGGCCAGAACTGCCCTGGTCGAGGTCGAAAATTTTTTTTAAAAAAACTGTTTTTGACGTTTTCTCAATCAAATAACCTGTATGTATGCATGCAATTTCAGATAAACACATAGAAGCAAAATAAAGCATAAATATCAGAAAATGTCGAGTCATACATCACATAAGTCGATCAAATACATAAACACCCCATAATTGGGACACACTGTCCTAGTGGGTCAAAATAAGTCTAAAGAAATAAAATACTCACCGGACATAAAGCTGAGCTGCATAATAAATAAGAAAGAAAATCCTATAGCTCTCAATAGTCACGATCCGGTGGTGGTGGTGGTGGCACATAGGGATACTGAGATGGGTCGAACGGGTAGCCCATGATGTGCTGAAACTGAATCTGAGCCATCATGTGCTGGTAATGTTGTCTCTCCTGCATCTCACGGATATCTAGGGATAGGGCAACATAAGAATCGATCACCATGCAGTAAAGGTTGAAAAGCTCCCCCTGTCGGACCTTCTGGGGCGTCTCATTACGCGCAAGAAGCGTCTCACTGAAAATAAGGTGAGCTAACCTAAAGGCTAGGTGAAAAATAATGCGCTCCCTGGAGTCTCCAAGGCGCCATCTGTCTGCGTGCTCAAGAACGTGAGCAATCTGACCCCAGAACTCCCTAGCTACAGCTCGGGAGGGAAAATCTACAGCAGTCCGAGCCGGGAAACCGAAAATATCTCTCCAATGCTCTAAAGGAACTAAGAATTTTCGGTTCATCAACCGGTACTTCACAGCTCGCTCTGTGGGAAGGTAGGTGAAGGAGTTGACAAACTCCAAAGTAGGCTCTAAATAGGCAGGTGTACGGATCTCAGTAAACTAATCTAGCCCTACCATCAAAATCATCCGTCTAAGATCTCCATCCACATGGAGACAATCAAAGGCTGATACGTCCAGGAAGCGAGGTGCAATTACTGGACGGGCTGCTATACGGTCATAGTCGATCTGGTGTCTCTCGTGGATCACCGGTCTATAAGGTCTAGAGGAAGAAGAAGAAGGGGAAGGAGAGGATCTATCTCTAAGGACAACCTGTCTATCTGAACTCATTTTCCAACAAACTCTGTCAGATCACCTCGGTCGGTCTGACACAACTCAAGAACACCTCGGCCGAGGCACAACACGACTGGACCGAGGCGAATAACTGCGCGATCGAATCTCACAAAAATACAGTTCTTTTCCCCCAAAATCACTACAACTGGTTCCTATGGGGTACTTAATCTGTTTCTCAGCAAATGTAAGGGCAACCAAAGCACAATTCGAAGCAAAACAGTGAAAAGGATAGAGGTTAGGGTTTTTTCGATGTTTACCCTGATTCGGTCGATTCAGTTCGTTTTTCTCGCAGATTGACGCTTGCACTGGGATCCTCTATCCGTTCTTTGCAATTTGGAAGCAAGAATCATCGAAAACGATCGAAGAAGGGAGAAGCGAGGCGAGGGGCTGCCGCGGTCGAGGAGAGGGTAAATTTAGAGAGAGAAATTCAGCCCCCCTTTTATACCCTTTTCTGAAACTGCTGTCACCTCGGTCGAGGTGGTCTCGACTGGACCGAGGTGGTACGGACCGAGGTGGATCTTCAGAAACCCTAGTCGCCTCGGTTGCTCAAGAATCATCTCGGTCGAGGTGCTTTGACAACAACCGAGATGTGCCTCAGTCAAACTCCGTCTTCTCAAATTCTCGAACTTTTGTCCTTCTAGTTATGCTCCTGGTATGTACTCCTTCCTTAGATGTCACCTGTTGTCTGTCTAGGACGCCAACAACAAAACAAGCAAAGCAAAAGCAAAACTATTTAAGCTAGACTAGAAAAAGGGAAAAGAAAGCAATACCTTGGGTTGCCTCCCAAGAAGCGCTTGGTTTAAGGTTGCTAGCTGGACCATAGTGCGTCTCTCAAACGTGATGGGAGGTGCCCTCACCCCATACTTCACCTCCATTGTGGGGTGAAGTAAGTAAGTCTGTCAAACGCTCCAATAAGTGTAAGTGCTCATCGGGGAATGAATTGTCTATGGGCGGGTCGTCTTTCTCGCGTGAAGATGCAGGTAGCCGGCTGAGGTGATCCGCAATAGAATTTTCGGATCCCTTCTTATCACGGATCTCTAAATCGAACTCTTGAAGCAAGAGAATCCATCGAATAAGGCGTGGCTTGGCATCTTTCTTAGCAAGCATGTAACGGATGGCTGCATGGTCAGTGTAGACAATGACTTTCGCCCCTACTAAGTAGGAACGAAACTTCTCGAAAGCATATACAACCGCCAATAACTCCTTCTCGGTGGTAGCGTAGTTGCGCTGGGCTACATCTAGTGTCTTGCTAGCATAATAAATGGCGGTGGTCCGGCCATCCTTCTTCTGTCCAAGCACCGCTCCTACGGCTACATCACTAGCATCACACATGATCTCAAAGGGCAAGGTCCAATCCGGAGGTTGGATAATGGGAGCGGAGATCAACGCTTCCTTAATCCTGAAAAATGCATCAAGACACTCCTGTGAAAACTCAAAAACAACATCTTTATTCAAGAGGTTAGTTAGAAGTTTAGAAATCTTAGAGAAGTCCTTGATGAATCTCCTGTAGAAACTTGCATGCCCGAGAAAACTCCTCACACCTTTAACAGAGCAAGGGGGAGGGAGTTTCTCAATAGTCTCGATCTTAGCGCGATCGACCTCAATACCTCGATTAGAAACGAGGTGTCCTAGCACTATGCCTTCATTAACCATAAAATGACACTTCTCCCAATTCAAGACAAGATTAGTGTCCTCACATCTTTGTAGCACTAGAAAAAGGTTAGATAGGCAATCATCAAAAGAGGAACCATATACTAAAAAATCATCCATAAATACCTCCATGATCTCCTCTATGTACTCGGAAAAGATAGCCATCATGCATCGCTGGAAGGTAGCGGGTGCATTGTATAATCCAAATGGCATCCTCCTATAAGCAAATGTCCCCCATGGACAAGTGAAAGTGGTTTTCTCCTGATCATCAGGATGGATAGGAATCTGGAAGAATCCACTATAGCCGTCTAAGTAGCAGAAGTGTGAATGTTGGGCCAACCGTTCGAGCATTTGATCAATGAAGGGAAGTGGAAAATGGTCCTTCCGAGTGGCCGTGTTCAGCTTCCTATAATCAATGCAAACCCTCCAGCCCGTGACGGTCCTGGTTGGGATCAACTCGTTGTTCTTATTCGTCACAACGGTCATCCCTCCTTTCTTCGGAACTACATGCACCGGGCTAACCCATTTGCTGTCCGAGATAGGATATATAATACCTACATCCAACAACTTAAGAATTTCCTTCTTCACAACCTCTTTCATGATCGGATTTAACCGTCTTTGAGGTTCCCGTGAAGTCTTATGATCGTCCTCCATTAGAATTCTATGCATGCAGAAAGAAGGCTTAATTCCAATAAGATCATCTATAGTGTAACCCAAAGCCTTTGGATACTTTCTCAGGACATGCATTAGTTTAGACAATTCAGATTCGGAGAGGGAAGCACTAACAATAACGGGATAAGTGGAATCCGGTCCAAGAAAGACATACCTCAAGTGATTTGGGAGTTGTTTAAGCTCCACAACTGGGGGTGCTTTCTGAGGGGAATCCTAGCTTCCTCCTTCCAGTGGAGTTGATCCAGAAACTGGACTTTCGGAAGTCTCAGCTGAAATCGTCTCGCCATCGACCTCGGTCGAGGCGCATAGGCGTTGACCGGGATGTTCTTCAGTCGCCTCGCTCAATCCAGAAAGTGCCTCGGTCGAGGTACTGCAAATGGAACCGAAACTGGAGATCTTCGTCTCCTGGATTAGTTGCTCAGTTTTAGCTCCTGGATCTTCTTCCAGTGCCTTTAAACTCCGTATATCTGCATGACAAGAAGCATCTATTCCTTCCTCCATTAAACTGAAACTAATAACTCTTTCAAGTGGATCGTTAGTAAGGATAGAGCTCACCAATTCTCTTGATTCTTCTTCATCATAGATGTTGAAGATATCATCTCCTAGCTGCTCCCTTTTCATGGCCGCAAGTAATTGGAACTCCACTTCGTCTCCACCAATGTTGAATTTCAACTTGGCATTCTTACAATCCACGTTGCAACCCGAAGTTGCTAGAAATGGCCTCCCCAGAATAATAGGAACGGGATAATCTGCGGGAATGTCAAGTACGACAAAGTCTATAGGTAAATAGAAGTTACCAAACTTGACCGGAACGTCTTCCAAAATCCCCACGGGATGGGTAATGGAGCGGTCCGCCATGTATAATCGAATCTTCACCGGCTTGGGCTCTAAAGTCCGATCTTCACACATAGCTTTAGCGGAATGATGCTCACGCTGGCTCCTAGATCATACAAGGCTTCACAAGTTACATCCCCAACTTGAATGGGAATGCAAAATGAGCCGGGATCTCTCAACTTAGGTGACATCTTCTCCTTCACGATTTGAATAAGCTCCGAGGATTTAGATGTCATCCTTACTTCACCAAAGTCTTCCAGTTTCCTCTTCCTTGATAGGATCTCCTTCAAGAACTTCCCATAGGCGGGCATCCCTAGAATAGCATCAAGGAAAGGAATGTTAATGTGCAGTTTGTTCATCAAGTCAAGGAACTTACCAAAGTGATAGACAATGGCCTTGTCATGCCCGACGCTTGCCTTTTCATGTTCGAGAGTGACCTTGTCATTTTATGCCCAACTGTGGCCGTGTCATGGCCTTCTCATACCCGATGATGGCCTTGTCATGCCCGACGATGGCCTTGTCATGGACTTGCAATGCCCGACGGGGGCCTTCTCATGCCCAACGCTCGCCTTGTAATTACCATGTCATGCCCACAATGGCCTTGTCACACAAGACGATGGCCTTTCCATGGCCGACGCTAGCCTTGTCATGTCCGAGAGTGGCCTTGTCATGTCCAATAGTGGCCTTGTCATGCCATACGATGGCCTGGTCAAGCCTAACGTTGGCCTTGTCATTCCTGGCAATATCCTTGCCATACTTGACGCTGCCTTGTCATTTTCGAGAGTGGCCTTGTCATGGTCTTGTAATGCCCGACGCCGACTTTGTCATGATAGACGTTTGCCTTGTCATGCCCAACAATGGCGCCATGCCAGATGCTAGCCTTGACAAGTCCAAGAGTGGGCTCGTCATGCATGACGATGGTCATGTCATGTAGGATAATGGACTTGCCATGTCCGGCGTCTGCTTTGTCATGACCTTTCCATACCCAACGATGGCCTTGTCATGCCCGACGCTGGGCTTGTCATGGCCTTGTCATGCCCAACAATGGCCTTGTCATGCCCAACAATGGCCTTGCCATGTGCGACGCTAGCCGTGTTATGTTTGAGAGTGGGCTTGTCATGCACAACGATGGCCTTGCAATGCTCGGTGATGGCCATGTCATGCCCTATGGTGTGCTTATCATGCAAAATGCTGGCCTTATCATGCCCGCTAATTTCCTTGACATGCCTGACGCTGGCCTATTCCTGTATACTAGTGGCCTTGTCATGCCCGACGTTGGCTTTGTCATGCTTGTTGATGGTCTTGCCATGCCCGACGTTGGCCTTGTCATGTTTGAGAGTTGCCTTCTTTAGGCCTTCTCATGCCCGGCGTTGGTCTTGTCACGCTTGACGATGGCCTTGTCATGCTCGATACTAGCCTTGTCATGTCTGAGAGTGACTTCTTCATGCCCGACGATGGCCTTGTCATACCCGACGTTGGCGTTTTCATGCCCGACGTTGGCATTTTCATGCCCAATAACAGCCTTATCTTGCCCAAAGATTTCCTTATCATGTCCGACGTTGGCCTTGTCATGCTCGACGTTGGCCTCGTCATGCTTGACAATTGCCTTGTTATGGCCAACGCTAGCCTTGTCATGTTTGAGAGTTTCCTTTTCATGCTAGAGGATGGCCTTGTCATGCCCAACGGTGGCCTTGTAATGCCCGACAATGGACTTTCCATGCTTGAAGTTGGCCTTTTCACGTCGGATAGTGGCCGACAATGTCCTTGCCTTGCTAGCATTGTAATGTCCGAGAGTGGCCTTGTCATGCCCGACAATGGCCTTGACATGCCCGACGCTGGCCTTGTCATGTCCGAGATTGGCCTTTCCATGCCTGACGATGGCCTTGTCATGCCCGACGTTGGCCTTGTCATACATGCTGATGGTCATTCCATGCTCGACGCTAGCTAGTCATGACCGAGAGTGGCCTTTTCATGATAGACGATGGCCTTGTCATGCCCGACGGTTGCCTTTTCATGTTCGAGAGTGACCTTGTCATTTCATGCCCAACTGTGGCCGTCTCATGGCCTTCTCATGCCCGACGATGGCCTTGTCATGCCCGACGCTGGCCTTGTGATGGACTTGGAATGTCCGACGGGGGCCTTCTCATGCCCAACGCTCGCCTTATATTTACCATGTCATGCCCGACAATGGCCTTGTCACGCAAGACAATGGCCTTTCCATGGCCGACGCTAGCCGTGTCATGTCCGAGAGTGGCCTTGTCATGTCCAATAGTGGCCTTGTCATGCCATACGATGGCCTGGTCATGCCTAACGTTGGCCTTGTCATTCCCGGCAATGGCCTTGCCATACTTGACGCTGCCTTGTCATGTTTGAGAGTGGCCTTGTCATGGTCTTGTAATGCCCGACGCTGACTTTGTCATGCTAGACGTTTTCCTTGTCATGCCCAACAATGGCGCCATGCCAGATTCTAGCCTTGACAAGTCCAAGAGTGGGCTCGTCATGCCCTCAATGGTCATGTCATGTAGGACAATGGACTTTCCATGCCCGGCGTCTACTTTGTCATCGCCTTTCCAAACCCAACGATGGCCTTGTCATGCCCGACGCTGGCCTTGTCATGGCCTTGTCATGCCCAACAATGGCCTTGTCATGCCCAACGATGGCCTTGCAATATGCGACGCTGGCGCTGTTATGTTTGAGAGTGGCCTTGTCATGCACGACGATGGCCTTGTCATGCACGACGATGGCCGTGTCATTCCCCATGGTGTCCTTGTCATGCAAAATGCTGGCCTTATCATGCCCGACAATTTGCTTGACATGCCCGACGCTGGCCTTTTCCTTTCCACTAGTGGCCTTGTCATGACCAAAGTTGGCTTTGTCATGCTTGGCGATGGTCTTGCCATGCCCGACGTTGGCCTTGTCATGTTTGAGAGTGGCCTTCTCTAGGCCTTCTCATGCCCAACGTTGGTCTTGTCATGCCCGACGTTGGTCTTGTCATGCCCGACGATGGCCTTGTCATGCTCGATGCTAGCCTTGTCATGTCCGAGAGTGACTTCTTCATGCCCGACGATGGCCTTGTCTTCCCGATGTTGGCATTTCCATGCCCGATAACAACCTTATCTTGCCCAACGATGTCCTTGTCATATCCGACGTTGGCCTTGTGATGCTCGACGTTGGCCTTGTCATGCATGACGATCGCCTTGTCATGGCCAACGCTAGCCTTGTCATGTTTGAGAGTTGCCTTGTCATGCTAGACGATGGCCTTGTCATGCCCAACGGTGGCCTTGTCATGCCCGACAATGGCCTTTCTATGGTTGACGTTGGCCTTTTCATGTCGGAGAGTGGTCGACAATGTCCTTGCCTTGCTAGCATTGTAATGTCCCAGAGTGGCCTTGTCATGCCCGACAATAGCTTTGACATGCCCGACGCTGGCCTTGTCATGTCCGAGATTGGCCTTTCCATGCCTGACTATGGCCTTGTCATGCCCAACGTTGGCCTTGTCATACATGACGATGGTCTTTCCAGGCTTGACGCTAGCTAGTCATGACCGAGAGTGGCCTTTCATGATAAACGATGGCCTTGTCATGCCCGACGCTTGCCTTTTCATGTTCGAGAGTGATCTTGTCATTTCATGCCCAACTGTGGCCGTGTCATGGCCTTCTCATGCCCGACGATGGCCTTGTCATGCCCGACGCTGGCCTTGTTATGGACTTGGAATACCCGACGAGGGCCTTCTCATGCCCAACGCTCGCCTTGTAATGACCATGTCATGCCCGACAATGGCCTTGTCACGCCAGACGATGGACTTTCCATAGCCGAAGCTAGCCTTTTCATGTCCAAGAGTGGCCTTGTCATGTCCAATAGTGGCCTTGTCATGCCATACGATGGCCTTGTCATGCCTAACCGTGGCCTTGTCAATCCCGGCAATGGCGTTACCATACTAGACGCTGACCTTGTCATGTTTGAGAGTGGCCTTGTCATGGTCTTGTAATGCCCGACGCTGACAATGTCATGCTAGACGTTTGCCTTGTCATGCCCAACAATGGCGCCATGCCAGTTTCTAGCCTTGACAAGTCCAAAAGTGGGCTCGTCATGCCCGACGATGGTCATGTCATGTAGGACAATTGACTTGCCATGTCCGGCGTCTGCTTTGTCATGGCCTTTCCATACCCAACGATGGCCTTGTAATGCCCGACGCTGGCCTTGTCATGGCCTTGTCATGCCCAACGATGTCCTTGTCATGCCCAAAGATGGCCTTGCCACGTGCGACGCTGGCCTTGTTATGTTAGAGAGTTGTCTTGTCATGAACGACGATGGCCTTGTCATGCTCGGTGATGGCCGTGTCATGCCCCATGGTGTGCTTGTCATGCAAAACGTTGGCCTTATCATGCCCGGCAATTTCCTTGACATGCCCGACGCTGGCCTTTTCCTGTCCACTAGTGACCTTGTCATGCCCAATGTTGGCTTTGTCATGCTTGGCGATGGTCTTGCCATGCCCGAGAATGGCCTTGTCATTTTTGAGAGTGGCCTTCTCATGCCCGACGTTGATCTTGTCACGCTCGAGGATGGCCTTGTCATGCTCGATGCTAGCCTTGTCATGTCCGAGAGTGACTTCTTCATGCCCGACGATGGCCTTGTCATGCCCGACGTTGGCATTGTCATGCCCGATAACAACTTATCTTGCCCAACGATGTCCTTGTCATGTCCGACGTTGGCCTTGTCATGCTCGACATTGGCCTTGTCATACCTGATGATTGCCTTGTCATGGCCAACGCTAGCCTTGTCATGTTTGAGAGTTGCCATCTCATGCCCGACGTTGGCCTTGTTATACATGACGATGGTTTTGCCAGGCTTGACGCTAGCTAGTCATGACCGAGAGTGGCCTTTTCTTGCTAGACGATAGCCTTGTCATGCCCGACACTTGCCTTTTCATGTTCGAGAGTGACCTTGTCATTTCATGCCCAACTGTGGCCGTGTCACGGCCTTCTCATGCCCGACGATGGCCTTGTCATGCCCAACGATGGCCTTGTCAAGGACTTGGAATGCCCGACGGGGGCTATCTCATGCCCAATGCTCGCCTTGTAATTACCATGTCATGCCCGACAATGGCCTTGTCAAGCCAGACGATGGCCTTTCCATGGCCGACGCTAGCCTTTTCATGTCCGAGAGTTGCCTTGTCATGCCTTCCAATGGCATTGTCATTCCTTGCAATGGCCTTGCCCTACTTGATGCTGCCTTGTCATGTTTGAGAGTGGCCTTGTCATGGTCTTGTAATGCCCGACGCTGACTTTGTCATGCTAGACGTTTACCTTGTCATGCCCAACAATGGCGCCATGCCAGATGCTAGCCTTGACAAGTCCAAGGGTGGGCTCATCATGCCCGACGATGGTTATGTCATGTAGGACAATGGACTTGCCATGTCCGGCGTCTGTTTTTTCATGGCCTTTCCTTACCCAACGATGGCCTTGTCATGCCCGACGCTGGCCTTGTCATGGCCTTGTCATGCCCAACGATGACCTTGTCATGCCCAACGATGGCCTTGCCATATGCGACGTTGGCCTTGTTATGTTTGAGAGTAGCCTTGTCATGCACGACGATGGCCTTGTCATGCTCGTTGATGGCCGTGTCATGCCCCATAGTGTGCTTGTCATGCAAAATGCTGGCCTTATCATGCCCGACAAGTTCCTTCACATGCCCGATGCTGGCCTTTTCCTGTCCACTAGTTGCCTTGTCATGCCCGACGTTGGCTTTGTCATTCTTGGTGATGGTCTTCTCATGCCCGACGTTGGCCTTTTCATGTTTCAGAGTGGCCTTCTCTAGGCCTTCTCATGCCCGACGTTGGTCTTGTCACGCCCAGCGATGGCTTTTTCATGCTCGATGCTAGCCTTGTCATGTCCGAGAGTGACTTCTTCATGCCCGACGATGGCCTTGTCATGCCCGACGTTGGCATTACCATGCCCGATAACAACCTTATCTTGCCGAACAATGTACTTGTCATGTCCGACGTTGGCCTTGTCATGCTCGACGTTGGCCTTGTCATTCCTAACGATTGCCTTGTCATGGCCAACGCTAGCCTTGCATGTTTGAGAGTTTCCTTGTCATGCTAGACGATGGCCTTGTCATACCAACCGGTGGCCTTGTAATGCCCGACAATGGCCTTTTCATGTCGGAGAGTGACCGACAATGACCTTACCTTGCTAGCATTGTAATGTCCGAGAGTGGCCGACATGCCCAACGCTGGCCTTGTCATGTCCGATATTGGCCTTTCCATGCCTGACGATAGCCTTGTCATGCCCGATGTTGGCCTTGTCATACATGACGATGGTCTTTCCAGGCTTCACGCTAGCTAGTCATCACCGAGAGTTGCCTTTTCATGATAGACGATGGCCTTGTCATGCCCGACGCTTTCCTTTTCATGTTCGAGAATGACCTTGTCATTTCATGCCCAACTGTGGCCGTGTCATGGCCTTGCATGCCCGACGAGGGCCTTGTCATGCCCGACACTAGCCTTGTCATTGTCTTGGAATGCTCAACGAGGGCCTTCTCATGCCCAACGCTCGCCTTGTAATGACCATGTCATGCCCGACAATGGCCTTGTCACGCCAGACGATGGACTTTCCATAGCCGAAGCTAGTTTTTTCATGTCCAAGAGTGGCCTTGTCATGTCCAATTGTGGCCTTGTCATGCCATACGATGGCCTTGTTATGCCTAACCGTGGCCTTGTCAATCCCGGCAATGGCGTTACCATACTTGACGCTGACCTTGTCATGTTTGAGAGTGGCCTTGTCATGGTCTTCTAATACCCGACGTTGACCTTGTCATGCTAGACGTTTGCCTTGTCATGCCCAACAATGGCGCCATGCCAGATGCTAGCCTTGACAAGTCTAAAAGTGAGCTCGTCATGCCCGACGATGGTCATGTCATGTAGGACAATTGACTTGCCATGTCCGGCGTCTGCTTTGTCATTGCCTTTCCATACCCAACGATGGCCTTGTAATGCCCAACGCTGGCCTTGTCATGGACTTGTCATGCCCAACGATGGCCTTGCCATGTGCGACGCTATCCCTATTATGTTTGAGAGTCGCCTTGTCATGTGCGACGATGGTCTTGTAATGCTCGGTGATGGCCGTTTCATGCCCCATGGTGTGCTTGTCATGCAAAACGCTGGCCTTATCATGCCCGACAATTTCCTTGACATGCCCGACGCAAGCTTTTTCCTGTCCACTAGTGGCCTTGTCATGCCCGACGCTGGCTTTGTCATGCTTGCCGATGGTCTTGCCTTTCCCGACGCTGGCCTTGTCATGTTTGAGATTGGCCTTCTCTAGGCCTTCTCATGCCCGAAGTTGGTCTTGTCACACCCGACGATGGCGTTGTCATGCTCGATGCTAGCCTTGTCATGTCCGAGAGTGACTTCTTCATGCCCGACGATGGCCTTGTCATGCCAGACGTTGGCATTGTCATTCCCGATAACATCTTATCTTGCCCAACGATGTCCTTGTCATGTCCGACGTTGGCATTGTCATGCTCGACGTTGGCCTTGTCATGCCTGACGATTGCCTTGTCATGGACAATGCTAGCCTTTTCATGTTTGAGAGTTGTCTTGTCATGCTAGACGATGGCCTTGTCATGCCAAACGGTGGCCTTGTCATGCCCGACAATGACCTTTCCATGCTTGACGTTGGCCTTTTCATGTCGGAGAGTGGCCGAAAATGGCCTTGCCTTGCTAGCATTGTAATGTCCGAGAGTGGCCTTGTGATGCCCGACAATGGCCTTGACATGCGCGACACTGGACTTGTCATGTCCGAGATTGTCCTTTCCATGCCTGACGATGGCCTTGTCATGCCCGACGTTGGCCTTGTCATACATGACAATGGTCTTGCCAGCCTTGATGCTAGCTAGTCATGACCGAGAGTGTCCTTTTCATGCTAGATGGTGGCCTTGTCATGCCCGACGCTTGCCTTTTCATGTTCGAGAGTGACCTTGTCATTTCATGCCCAACTATGGCCGTGTCATGGCCTTCTCATGCCCGATAATAGCCTTGTCATGCCCGACGTTAGCCTTTTCATGGACTTTGAATGTCTGACGGGGGCCTTCTCATGCCCAACGCTCGCCTCGTAATGACCATGACATGCCCGACAATGGCCTTGTCACGCCAGACGATGGCCTTTCCATGGCTAAGGCTAGCCTTATCATGTCCGAGGGTGACCTTGTCATGTCCAATAGTGGCCTTGTCATGCCATACGATGGCCTTGTCATGTCTAACGGTGGCCTTATCAATCCCGGCATAGGCCTTGCCATACTTGACGCTGACCTTGTCATGTTTGAGAGGGGCCTTGTCATGATCTTGTAATGCCCGACACTGACCTTCTCATGCTAGACGTTTGCCTTGTGATGCCCAACAATGGCTCCATGCCAGATGCTAGCCTTGACAAATCCAAGAGTTGGCTCGTCATGCTTGACGATGGTCATGTCATGTAGGACAATGAACTTGCCATGTCCAGCGTCTGCGTTGTCATGGCCTTTCCATACCCAACGATGGCCTTGTAATGCCCGACGCTGGCCTTGTCATGGCCTTGTCATGCCCAACGATGGCCTTGCCATGTTCGACGCTGGCCTTGTTATGTTTGAGAGTGGCCTTGTCATGCGCGACGAAGGCCTTGTCATGCTTGGTGATGGCCGTGTCATGCCCCATGGTGTGCTTGTCATGCAAAACGTTAGCCTTATCATGCCCGACAATTTCCTTGACATGCCCGACGCTGGCCTTTTTCTGTCCACTAGTGGCCTTGTCATGCCCGACGCTGGCTTGGTCATGCTTGGCGATGGTCTTGGCATGCCCGACGCTGGCCTTGTCATGTTTGAGACTAGCCTTCTCTAGGCCTTCTCATGCCCGACGTTGGTCATGTCACGCCCGACGATGGCCTTGTCATGCTCGACGTTGGCATTGACATGCCCGATAACAGCTTATCATGCCCGACGATGTCCTTTTCATGTCCGACATTTTCCTTTTCATGCTCGACGTTGGCCTTTTCATGCCTGACGATTGCCTTGTCATGGTCAATGCTAGCCTTGTCATGTTTGAGAGTTGCCTTGTCATGCTAGACGATGGCCTTGTCAATCCCAACGGTGGCCTTATCATGCCCGACAATGGCCTTTCTATGCTTGACGTTGGCCTTTTCATGTCGGAGAGTGGCCGACAATGGCCTTGCCTTGCTAGCATTTTAATGTCCAAGAGTGGCCTTGTCATGCCCGACAATGGCCTTGACATGCCCGGCGCTGGCATTGTCATGTCCGAGATTGGCCTTTCCATGCCTGACGATGGCCTTCTCATGCCCAACAATGGCCTTGCCATGTTCGACCCTGGCCTTGTTATGTTTGAGAATGGCCTTGTCATGCGCAACGATGGCCTTGTCATGCTCGGTGATGGCCGTGTCATGCCCCATGGTGTGCTTGTCATGCAAAACGCTGGCCTTATGATGCCCGACAATTTCCTTGACATGCCCGACGCTGGCCTTTTCCTGTCCACTAGTGGCCTTGTCATGCCCGACGCTGGCTTTGTCATGCTTGGCGATGGTCATGCCATGCTCGTCGCTGGCCTTTTCATGTTTGAGAGTGGCCTTCTGTAGGCCTTCTCATGCCCGACATTGGTCTTGTCACGCCCGACGATGGCCTTGTCATGCTCGATGCTAGCCTTGTCATGTCCGAGAGTGACTTCTTCATGCCCGACGATGGCGTTGTCATGCCCGACGTTGGCATTGTCATGCCCGATAACAGCTTATCTTGCCCAACGATGTCCTTGTCATGTCCGACATTGGCCTTGTCATGCTCGACGTTGGCCTTGTCATGCCTGACGATTGCCTTGTCATGGCCAACGTTAGCCTTGTCATGTTTGAGAGTTGCCTTGTCATGCTAGACGATGGCCTTGTCATTCCAAACGGTGGCCTAGTCATGCCCGACAATGACCTTTCCATGCTTGACGTTGGCCTTTTCATGTCGAAGAGTGGCCGACAATGGCCTTGCCTTGCTAGCATTGTAATGTCCGAGAGTGGCCTTGTGATGCCCGACAATGACCTTGACATGCGCGACACTGGCCTTGTCATGTCCGAGATTGGCCTTTCCATGCCTTACGATGGCCTTGTCATGGCCGACGTTGGCCTTGTCATACATGACGATGGTCTTGCCAGGCTTGACGCCAGCTAGTCATGACCGAGAGTGGCCTTTTCATGCTAGATAGTGGCCTTGTCATGCCCGACGCTTGCCTTTTCATGTTCGAGAGTGACCTTGTCGTTTCATGCCCAACTGTTGCCGTGTCATGGCCTTCTCATGCCCGACGATGGCCTTGTCATGCCCGACGCTGGCCTTGTCATGGACTTGGAATGCCCGAAGGGGGCCTTCTCATGCCCAACGCTCGCCTTGTAATGACCATGTCATGCCCGACAATGGCCTTGTCACTATTAGCATGAAATATTGCGATATTCTAGGCACTTATTTTAGTTGTTTTTCTCTCATTATTGTGTACATGGATGAAGTTTAGAAGCAATTGTTGGCTTATTCCTCTATTATAGTCGTTATGGATGTCTACACTAGCTTTGTGTCGATTGTAGGAAAAAAGGAGCTAAATGGGAGCTATCGAGAGAGAAAAGAGAGGATTCGATCATGTTTGAGGGTTAGGAACACATCAAGGAAGCTAAGGAAGGAGCTAGGATGAAGAATGTCACAACACAAAGGAAACTACGAGCATTTTATACTTCCACGCCTTGAATTACAGCCGTAGAAGAGTCCACGCCCTAAACCACGGTCGTGGATCTTGGCATCATGAGCGTGGAGCATTCTAGTAAGTTACACGGCCTAAAGTACGGTCGTGGAAGTCACAAGAGACCGTAATCCATTTCCACGCCCTATACCACGGTCGTGGAAACCCTTGAGACCGTGATTTAGGCGATCTTTTGACGAGTCTTCATTTGCCACGATATTTACGTGATGGGCCAGGACGGTTACTTTTTCCCGTCTTATAAAGAGGCCAGAGAAGAGAGTTTTGGGCATCGACGCTTACCTTGCTTGGAGCATTCTTGCCTAGGGTGGATTGAAGATCGCCGAAGGTTTTAACCTCTTTCTTAGGTTTGACATTGAAGACGGATTGACAACCTGTTCTTCATACTTACTTTAGATTATTGTGAGGTTTTGTGTTCTATATTCTGAATCCATTGATTATCACTTCTTGTGTTCAGATTTGAGGAACGGTTTTGAAGTTTTATGGGATAAATTGACATACTAGGCCTTTTTGAGTTTTTGTTTAAGAAAGTGTACCCCAAATTTTTTTACCACTTTCATTTAATAGTAGGTAAAAATTATTAACCCTTCTATTTCGAAAGAAAGGAATAAATGATGTTTGTTATTTGTTATATAAGTATAAGTTTTAATTTTTAATTACTAAATTTATTTATTTTTTCCTTTTTTTTATTATTTTTTTTATTTTCTGGACTAAATTTCTCATACCGGAATTTTTCATACCAGAATATCTCATACCAGAATTTTTATACCAGAAATTTCCTACCTGAAATTATCATACGAAAAGTTCATACCAGAAATTATCATACGAAAAGTTCATACCAGAAATTTCATACTAGAAATTTCATACCAGAATTTATCATACAAAAAGTTCATACCAGAATTTTGTCATAGCGGAATTTTTTACACCAGATTTTCATATCATAAAATTATATACCATAAAATTACATACCATATAATTACATACTAAAAATTACCACTTTCATTTAATGGTAGGTAAAACTAATTAACCTTTCTATATAAAAAAAAGAATGTTTGTTATTTGTAATGTAAGTGAAAGTTTTAAATTTTAATTATTGAATTTGTTTTTTTTTTCTTTTTTTTTCTTTTTAATTTTTTTATTTTTATTTTCTGGAATAAATTTCAAATACCACAATTTTTATCATACTAGAATTTTGCATACAACAATTTCGCATACTTGAATTTCGCATACAAGAATTTCGCATACCAAAAACTTTACATACCAGAAACTTTACATACAAGAAACTTTATATACTAGAAACTTTATATACAAAAACTTTACATACCAAAAACTTAAATATCCCAAAATTTTTTAAGTATTAAATAAATTGAAGTAAAATACATAGAATTGATGGATGGAGCCAATACCAGAATTCTTTGTGTATACATCCCAAATCTCTCTTCTCCGACAGTCCGACACCCACTTCATTCACTGCCTGCCGGAGACATACGATGGCAATGGCGGAAGACGAAAAGATTTTCGAGGACTGGGACGCCGTTTTCCTGGATGAAATGATACAAGCCGAAGAGCTTATTTCAAACTAGTAATTAGCGTCAAAGTATATACATTTTTTTGAGAATCTTCAAACTCTGACCATCCGGCCTGGAAAATCCTTGAATAGAATCAGTTTTCCACGTTGAGAAGCACCACTGCTCAGTTTATCAATGATCATCTTCAAATAAGACTCCAAAATGAGCTTATTTCAGCCATATATTATCTCATAGCCCAAGCAATTTCCCATACCAAGGCTTCAATTTCAGCCTCCTCCACCATCAAAACCCCCTACAATGGCCACAACGGAGATCTTGCTCCAGCTGCTGCTCCTCGTATACTTGTGGTTCACCTGCAACTCTCATGCCTTTCAAATCAAAGGAAGCTCGATGTTCTTCCTTCAGCAAAAACTTCCGACGACCGTCTGAGGTGCCTCCTCCCCCTGTAGAGAAGATAGTCAACATCAGACAATTCGGGGAATGATCGATGTTCTTCGGAGTCAAATACCAACTACATTATGAAATCATTCATCTTCCACAACAACGACAAAATTCAGCGAACAAACAAAAACAAGCAGGATCATTGAGAAAAAAATCTCAAAATAAGACAATTCGGGGAATGATCGATCAACTCACTGTTGAACGCTGAGGGGGTGGAGGAGGATAGAGAGAACGATTGGAGAGAGGGAATTGATCAAGCAGTGAAGGAAAATATTTGTACTCCATTCCATGAAAACCCTTATACTCTTCCAAAGTCCGAATCTCGGGACCGATCCCGCACACAATGAAGTATTCAAACATCGGCGTCATTGCTGAAAAATTTTGTACTTGTGTTGTTCCCACTCTCCCTCTCTCACTGAGATTAAGCAGTGAGAGAGACTTCCGGCAAGAAATTTGAATTTCGAGGCTTCAATTCGAATAATAATGGCAGCAAATGTGGCACCCTTAGTTGAAGAGGGAAGATGTTGAGGGAACGAGAGCCGAACTCGGTTGTTGACGAAGATCTACTGGTGAGCCGATAAACAAGAGAGAGAGAGCTGAGAAAGGAGATTTTATTCTGTGTTGTTTGCAAGTTGCGGCCACCAGAGAGGGAAGAGGAGAGGAGAGTTAGGGTTTATGGAGTTGAACGGTTAAAAAAAAAGAGGGGTCTAGTTACTTAACAAAAAATAAAAAAAGCCTAGTTACTAGTTATAAATTAAAAAAAGCCTACTTACCGAGTTAACCCAAGTTTTATTAAGTATTCAAGGGTTTTCATCTTTTATTCCCTTTGATTTGAATATTGATATCATGAAAATGATTGTTGGCTAAAACCCCTTAGCAATTCTAAGGTGAAGTGTTGATAATTGTGGCTCAGATGATGATAGATCGATCGTAAATTGATTGGACCCTGAGAGTTAGAGAGATCTCGTCGACGAACCCAAATCACGGCTTGTTCTTGGAGTTCCACGGCCAAGGTTGTCAAGATCTGACTGTGATTTATCCTAGTTTACGAACTTTGCTTTTACTTTGATCCAAGGGTAAAGATTAGCTTTAATCTAGTCTTGGTTTACCCTTTTCTAGGTAGTAGTGAGACTCATCATCCTCTATTTCAGTTTCGAGTGTCACAACCTTAACCGTTTGAGTTTATCTTGATCTTTGGGTTACAAGTTTGGGTATTTGAGATTAATTCTTGTTTATAGATCCTTTCTATACTGAAGCCTCAACAACCTTTATAGAGAGTGTCTTTAGATAAGTCATATAAAGTCTTGGAAATTCACCGTACATTGCTTTACTTTAGCATACCTTTGCAACTCTTAACTCTATCCTTAGCTTTTAGTATATCTTGAATCGATTACCACAATTAGATACCTTGATCTTTAGGGTTGATGTTTTCCCCAATATTTGCAAAGCTTTATCTTTTATTTGCTCGATAACTTGAGACTGGGTTTGTTTTACCAAATCCCTGTGATCGACACTCTGGAATACTTGCTGATCTACGCCCATCGTACACTGTGGGTTCGCTTGCTTTTATTCTAGTTTTATAAATTTAAGACTTGATTGCACGCACACTTTAGGGCGAACAAGTTTTTGGCGCCGTTACCGGGGATTTGGTGTAAACCAAACTTGGGTTTTCGGTTGTCGAGCTTGGGAGCTTTGCTCTTGTTATTTGATATCTCTTCGAAGTGATATTTGCAGGTTATCTTGGGTATATGCGAAGGTCTAGCACCAACAAAGACCTCTTACCTCTTGATCAAGAACTTGAGAAGACTTTGAGAAAGAAGCTCAAAGAAAGAAAGATGGTTGAAAGTAAAGAGAGGGATATCCAAGCAGAGTTGGATGATTCCGAAGCTCGACTTAGATGGAGCGAGAAGACTCGCAGGGAAGAATCGAAGCATCATCAATTGCAAATTGATGAGCTCAAGGACATGATGCTGCAAATGAGGCTGGAGATGAGTGATTCCAAGAAGAAGAAGAGAAGCAAACCGACAAGATCGGTTAGAACCGACTCATCCGATGAAGAGAGCGACTCCTCCATGCCTTCGCTAGAGGACATTGATCCAACGATCAATGCGAACCGGAATAATCCAACACCATCCGCTATTCCTCGTGTCCCAGCTGGGGGTGCGAGAGCCGCTCGTGTAGATGAAGAGCCAAGAACACTTGGCCAAAGAATGGATCCGATTCAACAACCACGCCGTCTAGGTGTGAACTTTGATACTGACGATATTCAGGGGTTTAGCTTTAACCCACAAGTTATTACCATCGTTCGCCAAAGCCAGTTTGGAGGAACGAGTGTCGAATCTCCACATCAAGAATTACAAATTTTGAGATCTTGATGGAGACAATGAAGCCAAAGAACGCAACCACCAACAATTACAAGATCAAGCCATTCTTCTTCTCTTTGAAAGGGAAAGCTTTATCTTGGTATCAAGCTCTTCCAAATGGAAGACTCAACACATGGGAGGATCTATCTTTGGAGTTCCTAACCAAGTTCTTTCCGCCATCCAAGACGGGGTAGTTGAGAGGTAAAATTAATGCTTTTTCTATGAGGAGCTCTAATGAAAGTTTGTTTCAGTCTTGGGAAAGATTTCAGGATTTACTATTGGATTGCCCACACCATGGCATTTCCAAATTGAAGTTATTGGAGATATACTATAAAGGGCTAGATGTGGAAACACAATTCAAGCTCCAATCCCTTTCATGTGGCACATTCATGTACATGAGGGAAGATGACGCTTGGGACTTCATTGAGAAGCAAGCCCGAGTCATTGAGAAGTACTCTCACCAGAAGGTGGAAGCTAATCGAGTGGAGCAAGGAGCAAAGCTAACATAAGCTGCTCAAACTCAAATCTTTTCTCTCAACACCGAAATTAAAGAATTGAAGCAAGTCATCAAAGCTAGCTTTCAAAAGCCTAAGGAGCAAGGTGTTGGTTATTTAGGAAACAACAATAACCACAATGGGAATGAGAACAACAATCGCAATAGCCGGAACAACAACGAGAACAATTGGAACAACAACAACCGGAATAACAATTGGAACAACAATAGAAGTTCAAACAACAAAAATTGGCGTTTCAACCAACAACAAAACTCCGGTAATTCTTATCCCAATTCAGGAAATTCACTAACTCCACCATCTTCTTCTTCCATTCCTTTGAAAAGCTAGGGGCAAACATCTAATAGTGGAAGCACTTCAGGGAAAGAGAAGCCCGATCCCATGCTGGAAACGATCTTGGGAAAGCTTCAAAGGCTGGAGAGTCACATCACAAAGGTTGATAAAGCCCAAAAGGTTTTAGGAAACCAAATGTTCAGCAATGCTGAGGAAGTTCCTAGGAACCAAGGAAAACTTCCAGGAAACACGGAGGATAACCCGAAAGGAATGGTGATGACTATCATAACTAGGAGCGGAGCAACAACCACCGACCCGCAGCCTAGGTTTGTGGAGTCGAAAAGGAGAAGGAAAAGTGGAAGGAGAAGGAAGACATCTACATTCCTCTTCCAGCTTACAAACCTCCCCTACTATTTCCACAATCTAGAGCAAAAGCGCGTCTAGACAAACAATTCGGTAAGTTCATTGAACTCATGAGCAAACTGGATATTAATATACCTTTAATTGATGCAATTGTAGGTATGCCAGCATATGGAAAGTTCTTAAAGGAGATCCTCTCTAACAAGAGGAAACTGGAAGACTTTGGAGAAGTCAAGATGAGTTCGGAATCGTCGGATCTCATCAAAACGATGAAGGAAAAGATGCCCCAAAGCTGAAGGATCCAGGGTCATTTTGTGTTCCAATCGGAGTAGGAGATGTCACATAAGATGCACTATGTGATTTAGGAGCAAGCGTTAGCATCATCCCGCTTGCCCTATGCAGGAAGATCGGTTTAGGCGAACCTAAACTAGTGAAGATGACGTTATATATGGCAGATCGATCCATAACTCGTCCTGTCGGTATCATTGAAGACGTCCCAGTCAAGATTGGTAACTTTTGTGTTCCAATAGATTTCGTTGTGCTTGACATTCCTGCAGATAGTCCGGTCCCGATCATACTCGGAAGACCGTTTCTTGCAACATCCGGTTGTATGGTGGATTTCAAGAATGCTAGACTCGCATTCAATATAGGAGAGGAAAAGGTAGAGTTTGTTCTTTCCATTTTGATGAAAGAGCTAGCTCTTGAAGAGGATATGTTTAACATCCATGACGAAGAGGCATCTAGAGAGGAAGTAAGCTCAATTCTATTTAAAGATCCTTTGCAAAAGGTGATCACTATGAGCATTATGGACATAGGAGAGGAAGAGGAATGCAAGATTTAGAGGAGATAAAGGAAGTGCATGAAGAAGAGTTTGAAAAACTCTACGATGGGTCAGAAAACGTGAGGAATCACGGTCGGTCGTGCTATTCCACGGCCGTGGTTCCCACCAACATGACCGTAATTAGCTATTCAGAGGACTCCAGTAAGTTACACGGCCAAAACCACGGGCATGGAACTATCAGAGGTGCCGTAATTGACTTCCACGCCCTAAACCATGGCCGTGGAGGAAATAGAGGTGCCGTGATTTTGGGAAAATCTGAGGACAATTACGTTCTTTCTACCACTTCTCTTGAGTCTTCTCCAACAACTTCTATACGCTTAGAGACTTCTAAGGAAGCATTGGACACTCCTGAAGAGCCACTAGAGACTCCAATAGTGATGGAATTGAAGCCACTTCCCACACATCTAAGGCACGCATTTCTAGGACCTAATTCTACCTTTCCGGTAATTGTTAGTTCCGATCTAAGTGAAGATGAACATAGTCAGCTTATGTTTGTTCTAAGAAAACATAGGAAAGACTTAGGTTACACTATAGAGGATCTAGTAGGAAATAAGCCTTCATTATGCATGCATAAGATCCTAATTGAAGAAGACTTTAGGACTTCACGACAACCTCAAAGCCGGTTAAATCCGACCATGAAAGAGGTTGTCAAGAAGGAAATTCTTAAACTACTTGATGTAGGTATCATCTACCCTATCTCCGATAGCAAGTGGGTGAGTCCCGTACAGGTTGTTCCAAATAAGGGAGGAATGACGGTCATCACCAATAAGAAAAATCAGCTCATTCCTACAAGGACAGTGACTGGATAGAGGATGTGCATTGATTACAGGAAGCTAAACAATGCAACTACAAAGGATTACTTCACATTACCCTTCATCGACCAAATGCTTGAAAGGTTAGCACAACATTCTCATTTTTGCTATCTTGACGGTTATAGTGGTTTCTTTCAGATCCCGATTCATCCTGACGATCAAGAGAAGACCACATTCACATGCCCATGGGGTACGTTCGCTTATAGGAGAATGTGGTTCGGGCTTTGCAACGCCCCATCCACCTTCCAAAGGTGCATGATGGCTATCTTCTCGGAGTACATAGAGGAGATCATGGAGGTTTTCATTGATGACTTTTCTGTTTATGGTTCCTCTTTCGATAATTGTCTTTCTAACCTTTCTCTTGTGCTACAAAGGTGTGAAGACACTAACCTAGTTCTTAATTGGGAGAAGTGTCAATTTATGGTGAAGGAAGGCATTGTACTCGGACACTTGATCTCTAGTAGGGGGATTGAGGTAGATAAGGCTAAGATAGAAACCATAGAAAAGCTCCCTCCTCCATCTTCGGTGAAGGGGATAAGAAGCTTTCTAGGACATGCTGGATTTTATAGACGTTTTATAAAGGATTTCTCTAGATATCAAAACCGCTTACTAATCTATTGATGAAAGATGCAGTTTTTGATTTCTCGTAGGAGTGCTTAGATGCGTTTCACAATATTCCCGAAACTCTAATCTCAGCACCAATCATTCAATCCCCGGATTGGAATCTTCCATTCGAGGTCATGTGTGATGCAAGTGACGTAGCTATAGGAGCTGTGCTTGGGCAAAAGAAGGACGGACGAACCCACGCTATCTACTACGCTAGCAAAACGCTAGATGAAGTGCAGCTTAACTATGCCACTATTGAAAAGGAATTTCTAGCTATTGTTTATGCATTTGAAAAGTTTCGTTCTTATCTTGTAGGTGCAAAGGTGATTGTATACACGGATCATGCTATGATCCGGTATCTACTTGCAAAGAAGGATGCGAAACCAAGGCTGATTAGATGGATTCTTCTCCTACAAGAATTTGATCTAGAGATCCGTGACAAGAAGGGTTCGGAAAATTCTATTGCGGATGATTTGAGTCGTCTACCACATCTAGAGGACGACAATCTACCTATAGATGACTCCTTTCCCGACGATCATTTACACATCATAGAGGAGTGCATCGACAAGATTACTAAAGGTAACGAACCATGGTTTGCTGATTTTGTTAACTATTTGGTTTGCCAGGAAATACCACCCGGACTATCCTATGCACAAAGGAAGAAGTTCTTTAAGAATGTCCGGGAATACTTTTGGAACGAACCTCTCCTCTTCAAGAGAGGTCCTGACGGCATCATTCGACGATGTGTGCCGGAAGACGAGATGCAAAGTGTCATCCGTCATTGTCATTCACTAGCTTGTGGAGGACACGCTAGGTCGAACAAGACTAGCGCGAAGGTATTGCAATCTCAACGATCATACAACCTTAGAAAGGGTTTCTTCATCCTTGGGCGCACAGGTGGAGAGGTGGGGAACGTGAGGCGCCGGTGGCGGCCTGGGTTGAACCATCTCCGGCGTGGGGCCGATTTCCAGCGGCGACACAAGCAACACCGGATCCGTCTTGAGGCGAAGGCGGGTTCCAAGGTCTCCGGCAAGGCTCGTACAGGTAGGGCATGGCAAGGGAGATCGAATCGGGGCTGTAGTGGTTCCGGTTGGCTCCAACGGGGGGCGAAGAAGGTGGCGATGGCAAGCTTCCTCCGGTGACTACATACAGGCTCTTCCCTGGCGGATTGCACAAGAGGAAGGTTTGAGGTTGTGGCAGCGAGCTCCGATCGAGTTGTAGGGCTTGAGCTTCCAATCCAGAAAATGAAGACATCCAATACAAGCTGCGTGGTGGGCGAGATTGAGGCGTCGAGAGGGCTCATCTCCGGTGGTTTCTGCGGCTGGTGAACAGAGAAGGAGATGGAGAGATGGTGAGAGGTGGGGGTGTCAAGTAGAGAAGGGGGAGATGGATGGGAAGGTGTGGGCAAGATTGAGGGATGAAGACATCGAAGAGGTGCCCAGAAAGGTAGGGGATTGCGTGAGGGAGTAAAACGGTTCAGCGAAGAAGATAGGAGGAGGAAATTGCCAAGGAGTCTGTGTAGTAGAGGATAGGCGCAGAGATGGCTGCATGGGCGAGGGGTCATACGACAATGAAAGGTCGGGGAGAGAGATGGGCTCATCACAGCCACAGGAGAGGGAAAGAAAAAATAAAAGAGGAGGAAAAATAAAAATAAAAAAGAAGATGAAATTAATAAAGAAACGGGTATAAAGTGAATTCGATCCAAACACGTTCGGAACGGGATTTCCGAACCGTAAAAACTTCCGACATCTTCGGAAATAATAAAACAGATATACGCGAACGTATCCAAAATATAAATGTAATCAAAAAAGATATTTTTCATCGTAAAATACCTTTTTAAAAACAAATTAAATTACTTAAGCTAGTAAAATATCGATAAAACTAGGAGAAATAAATATCGAAAACGCGCCTAAAAATTTGGGCGTTACAGAGTGTGCCTTCATTCCATCTTTGAGAGTTAGCCTAAGACTTACACGGAAAAGGTTGATCATATCCCCTTGGGTGGTGTATTGGTTTGAGATTATAGTTCCTTTCCTTAGTACCTTGAGACTTACCCGGTGATAGGATCTTTGGTCTGGGATCGTGAGTAGTGAGACTTACCCGGTGATCTATTCCCACCTTAAAAACACCTTCCCTTTGCAAACCTCAGCTTTGTCCACCTTATCTTTTGAGATCTTGAGTCGGAACCACAACTGGATGCTTTAATCTCTAGAATCCACATTCTCTTTACCTGGTTATTACATCATACATGATAGCTTCGCTTTTTTTTGTTTGACAACCTGAATTACCAATCTTTGTTTCACCATAGTCCCTGTGTTCGACCCCGGAATTCTTGCTTTTATTACAATCGATCCATACACTGCGGGTTCTCTTATTTGCAATTATTCTTGGTATAAATATAAAGCATGCAAACACCTTTTGGAGCGAACAAGTTTTTGGCGCCGTTGTCGGGGACTTGGTCAAGACCAAGTTCTGTTTCGATTGTCTTTCGGAGCTATTGCCCTTGCTATTGTCCTTGTTGCTATTAACTACTTTACTTGAATAATTTTGCAGGATCTTTCCTTTGGTTTATGAGAAGAACTCGTGCTAGAAAGGAAATCGTTCCTTACGATCCCGAACCAAAAAAGACATACAAAAGAAGATTGATAGTAGCTAACATGGCCTATCAAGACAATCGCGATCTTGAAGCCGAATTGAAGGAGGCATTGGAACAACTTCGCCTCAGTAAAGAAGAATTGCAGCGAGAGAGAGACGAGACTCGTGCAAGAAATGAAGGGATTGAAGTAGATATGGCCGCTCTACGAGCTCAGTTCTTACCTAGACCGGTCCTAGTTGCTCGACCGAGGCAGGAGTCAACCCTAGTTGCACCGGCCGAGATACACCCACCACCTCGGATGCCAGCCATGGTAGACCGAGATGTTCTTTTTGCTAGAGTTCCGCAAACCCTAGGTTAGAGTATGGACCCGAATCAGCAAGTGTGGTGTCCAGGAGTCAATCTAGGAGATCCAACTTAGCATGATTATGAACTTCGACCTCAAGTTCTAACCATGATTCGACAATGTCAATTTGGTAGTTTAGAGAGAGAATCTCCACATCAACATTTACAAAACTATGAGATTCTGATGGAGACTTTGAGACCATCAAGAGTGGAGAACAACAATTACAAGTTGAGGCCTTTCTACTTCTCATTTAAAGACAAGGCGCTTGCTTGGTATCAATCTCTTCCAGCTGGAAAAATTAACACTTGGGAAGAGATGACGACGGAGTTTCTTACTAAGTTATTTCCCCCATCAGAGACCGCTGAATTGAGGGGTAAGATCAATGCTTTTATCATGAAAGACAAAGAAAGCTTGTCTAAGTCATGGAAAAGGTTCAAGGACCTTTTGTTGGATTGCCCTCATCATAGGATTCCAAAGATCAAATTGCTGGAGATATACTTCAAGGGTTTGGATGGAGACACTCAATTCAAGCTCCAATTACTTTCCGCCGGCACTTTCATGGATATTCCGATTGATGAAGCTTGGGAATTCATAGAAAAGCAAGTTTTACACATGAAGAAATATTCCCATCAAAGAGTTGAAGATGGAGAAAGGAGAGTTAGCTTTCAAGATACAACATCAAATGGAGCTCAACTCACCTCGCTTAGCAATGAAGTGAAGACATTAAAGGAATTTTTAGTAGCTCAAACGATGAAGGAGCAAGATGGTGGATACCGAGAAAGAAACAATTATCAAGGGCTGCGGAACAACAACAATTACAACAACAACACAAATTCCAATAACAATTGGAGATCGAATCAACAAAATTCCGGTAACCCTTATTCTCATGCTGAAAATGCTCTTAACACCCTACTTCTTCTTCTACTCCACTAAGAATCCAAGAGCCTGCATCAATTTCGTCCAAACCACCCAAGAAACCAGACGTTGTGTTGGAGGAAATATTGATCAAGCTCAACACTATGGAGACATCTATGAATTCATTTTCGAAGGCATAAAAAGCCTTAGAACAACAATTTTTTAACAAGGCAAATGAAGCGCCAAGAGATGCTGGAAAGCTTCAAACAAGGATAGAGAACAACCCAAAAGGGCAAATCATGGCTATCACAACACGCAGTGGATTGAAGATTGTAGATCTAGTACCTCGGTCGGACCACGATCAGACGAGGAACACCTCGGCTGAGGTGCAAACCGAGATGGAGCCCCAAAAAGCGACTGAAACATCTGAAGTTTATGTTCCACCTCTTACTTATAAACCACCACTCCCGTTCCCTTAGTCAAGGGCGCGGGCACATCTAGACAAGAACTTTGGTAAGTTTCTTGACCTTATGAATAAGCTACATATTAACATCCCTTTCATTGATGCTATCCTAGGGATGCCCGCCTATGGTAAGTTTCTGAAAGAGATCTTGTCAAGGAACAGAAAGCTGGAAGCTTTGGTGAAGTAAGGATGACCTCTAAATCTTCGGAGCTCATTAAAATCTTGGTGGAGAAGATTCCACCTAAGCTCAGAGATCCCGGTTCGTGTTGCATTCCCATCCAAGTTGGGGATGTGACTTTTGATGAAATTTGTGATCTAGGAGCTAGTGTGAGCATCATTCCCCTTGAGCTATGTTAGAATGTTGGCCTTGGAGATCCCAAGCCCGTTAAGATGACCTTATACATGGCGGATCGCTCCATTACCCGTCCCGTAGGTATCTTGAAGGACGTTCCAATCAAGTTAGGAAATTTCTACATACCTATAGACTTTGTTGTGCTGGAAATTCCCGTAGATTATCACATTCTTATCATTCTCGGGAGACCATTTCTAGCAACATCGGGTTGCAACGCTGATTGTAAAAATGCCAAGTTGAAATTCAACATTGGTGGCGATCATGTGGAGTTTGCACTATTGGCTGCAATGAAGGGAGAGCCTTTGGAAGATGAGATCTTCAACAATTATAATGAAGAAGATTCTCGAGAATTGGTGAACTCTATCCTTATTAGAGATCCTCTTGAAAAAGTTTTGAGTTTTAGCATGATGGAGGAAGGTATAGATGTTTTGTGTGATGCAGATGTGCGAAGCTTGAAAACGTTTGAAGCATATCTAGGAGCTAGATTTGATAAACTGATTCATGAGAAGAAAAGCACATTAGGTTTTGGTCCCAGTTCCAGTACCTCGACTGAGACACTTTCTGGAGCAAGCGAGGTGATCTTATCTGAAGAACACCTCGGTCACCCACCTCTGACCACAACCGATATAGCAAACGAGATGAAGTCAGCTGAGACTTACACTAGTCCAGCACTTCGACCTAAATCCTCTTCACTAGAGAAGGAAGGTACATATCCACCTTTGAAAGCACCCCTAGTCCTTGAACTTAAACCGCTCCCGACTCACTTGAGGTATACTTTCCTTGGTCTGGAGTCTATCTATCCTGTTATTATTAGTGCTTCCCTTACAGTACAACCTCAGTTGCAGGGGGGTTTAATAGAGTTGTCACTTGTCCGAGTTAGAGATATTACCTGACCTGTCCGGAGAGATCCGACAGAATTAGGAGGGATGTCCCATTTTGACGAGGATTCGGAACAGGATGGCCCGATGAGAGGCATCGTAGTTTGTCACAGGAGTAGACGGGTTGTTGAGACGTCACGGACGTGTTTGTGTACCATCAGACCCACAGTTGAGAGAGCAGATCTTGCAGGAGGCACATTCTAGTCCTTACTCGGTGCATCCAGGCACGAGTAAGATGTACTAGGATATCAGGAGATCTTATTGGTGGGGCGGGCTTAAGCCCGATGTAGCTAGATATATGCCCAGATACGCGACCTTCCAACAGGTCAAGATCGAGCACTAGAGACCCGGGGGAGAGCTCCACCCACTGCCTGTGCCGTAGTGGAAGTGGGAGGACATATCCATAGATTTTGTCACCGGTTCGAGACCAGGTAGGAGCTTTGATGCGATTTGGGTGGTAGTGCATCGGTTGACGAAGACTGCACGTTCCAAATATCTAGCTACATCGGGCTTAAGCCCGATGTAGCTAGATATTTGGTTGAGAAGTTTACTCATCATATTGTGAGGTTACATGGAGTCCCGAGGACTATCATCTCGGATAGGGATGGGCGTTTTACTCGAGGTTCTAGCAGCAAGTACACGCCGCCCCAGGTTCGAGTCTTCATTTCACCACCGCATATCATCCACAGACCGACTGTCAGCCCGAGCGGACTATTCAGACCTTAGAGGACATGTTATGGGCATGTGTGCTAGACTGTGGGCAGGTATGGCCAGACCACCTTCGATTGATGGAGTTTTCGTATAATAACAGTTGGCATGCATCGATTTGGATTGCTCCGTATGAGGCATTGTATGGACGGAGATGTCGTACCCCCTTATGTTGGGACGAGCCAGAGAGTTCTAATATTTTAGCTCCAGATCAGGTACAGGATGACATGACTAGGATTGCTTTGATCCGAGAGAGGATGTTGGCTGCATAGAGCCGTCAGAGATTGTATACGAATAGGAGGCGTAGGCCCCTAGAGTTTAAAGTAGGAGCTCAAGTCTGGTTGAGGGTATCACCGGCACGGGGTGTCAAGCGATTTGGCATTAATGGGAAGTTAAGCCCCCGATATGTCGGTCCCTTTGAGATTTTGGAGAGGTTCGGAGAGGTGGCATATAAGTTAGCGTTACCACTGAGGTTTGAGGGTATTCACCCCGTGTTCCATGTATCTCAACTGAGAGAGTACATACATGACCTGAGGCACGTCATTAGCCACGAGGACCTGGTGGTCGAGCCGGACCATACTTTTGCGGAGCATCCAATTGCAATGTTGGAACGTTGTACGAGACGACTTTTGTCGAAGGAGATACCGATGTTGAGGGTGCAGTGGTGGAGGCGAGGAGCCGATGAGGCCACTTGGGAGACGGAGGATAGTATCTGTAGGAACTATCTTGAGTTTTACGCAGGATTAGGGACATCTATAGAACCGTCGGATTAGTCCCAAGATCTATTCTTGGTTATTCTTACGTGACTTGTGACGTGATGTGTTATGTGTGTTTCCTATGTGTATATCTTACGAGTCTAGGCGAGTAGACTTTGGACTAGAAGGGTCATAGTTACCATGTTATAGTGTTCCGAGAGAATATCGAGACGTTTGTTTGAGAGTTCCACGTTTAGCAAGTTTCGGGACGAAACTTTTCTTTAGGAGGACCTGATGTTACCCCCCGTTTATTCGGGTGCGTTCCGACTTTTCTTCCTCCCTTCCATCGATTCATTATAGCTCGAGTTCTTATTTAAAAGTATATATTTTTTAGATTTAAAAATAACTTTTCTAGCTATATTATTAATATGGGGATACATGAATGTACTTCCGTATATTATTATTTTAATTTTGTCGGAAAGTCGGGATTTACCGTACCGGAAATCCCGTTCTGATTATTTAATTGAGTATTGGCCCTTTTTCTTTTTTTTTCTTTTTTCTTTTCTTTCTCCTTCTTTTTCCTTCTCTTTTTCTTTTCCTTCTCTCGCGCGTGTTGTCTTCTTTTGCTGCGCCATCTCTGTCTGGTGAGAGCTGCAACGGCCGCCTAGGGCTAGTGCTAGCCGGCCCCTCGTTCCACCCGTTTGCAGGCCTGTGACCGGCCCTTCGCCACCCTCCCATCTTGTCTATCCCCAAGCAGGCCAGCATCACACTTTCACCTCTCATTCTCCCTCACAATTCTCACCTCACTCTCTTCCTCTCTTCTATTCTCGATCGGAGCCACAGTTGCCCGCAACGCTGCCAGGAAGAGCTGAAGTAGTCTCGACCTGCCTTGAGCTGCCTGGCCTGCCGGAATGGTGAGTGGCCGCCTCTATCCCTCCCTCCTTTCTATTTTCCTCTCCTTCCCTGCGTAACTCGGCCGCCCTGGTTTTTGTCTATTAAAGGCCGCTGTCGGAGACGCCGCCTACACCAACGCCGGCCACCTGCTCTCCGCCGCTTGCGCCAGCCGCCAGGGTTGTGGCCCTAACTTCCTTCTTCTGTCACGCTTCAACAGAGGGTGAAGAGAGACTTTTGAATATATTGCAAATGTGGCCCTTTCTTTGTAATTAATTCAGTTTTGGCCCCAGTTTGTTGATAATTGTAGTTGTGACCCAATAACTTTGAAAAAGGAACTTTTATGCCCCTACAGGGGGTTATTATAATTATCAAACCCTTAAATTTGTTGTAGTTGTGACCCACACTCATTTGTAAATTATTTGGTGTCTTTGATGGGTTAAATTCGATTGTTGGATAAATTAGAATTTCGGTTTTTCAATCAACCTTCCATTTTGGATATTTTGCCCGAAAATGGTTTTAACGAGTTTAACCTCGGTTTTGGAAAACGGAGTTTTCATTGGAATATCTACAAGCGCTAAACCTTCCTCCCAAAATTAGTGTTTAAGCTAATTTTGCTTAGTTTTGTCCTTAGGTCCGGAAGCGCCCGATAAAAGCCACCGAACTCGTTCTTGACTCCGTAGACCGTGCTTAACCTTGGAACTCGTGTGAGTACTTCTCCTTCATTAGTTAGATTATGGTAGTATAACATGTTAGATGAACTTAGCATAACATAGAGCGAATGCCATGTAGTGGCCATGTACAATAGGTACTAGTGATTGGATATGGAACTTGTTGAATTACCTACTTTACGATCTTATGATGATCCTCGAGATTATAGATTGGACACAACATGCTAGAGTTAGGTATCATATTTATATATCTTGAAAACTAGAAGTCCGAGAACTTCTAGCTTTATAGTTGGTTATTGATAGTGCCTCGTTTGGTCAGGCTTTGAGCGTTTTCTTACGGGAAGTTGAGAGTGGTTTATTCGAGTTACCTTGAGAGAGGTAAGTCTCAGGACTTACTTAGTTTGTATTTTTCGTATTAGCATCGGTGTGTGTGAGGTGGTGTGTGTTAGTTATTGTTTATTGTTTATAAACAACTAAACCGGTAATAGGATCACCGAGTTTATATTATTTGGCCCAAGTGTATGATAACGGGCGGTGATATCACTGTCTAGCTCTTGCGAGAGCTAGGGGGTTCTCAACGACTAGCCCGTGCTGGTTAGACGGTCGGAGGCATCTGCACCGTTCCATGCAGGTAAGTGGGGAACGAGGCGAGTTTCGGGAGACTCTCGTGTCACAAAAGAAGTTGAAGTAGAACGGGATATGACTTAATAATAATATAGATAATAAACCGGATTTGTATGCCTTGTAGTATGATGTGTGTGTGTTTATAATGATTGATTGTGATTGTGCTTCTCATCCCATTTCTGATGCTTAGAATATGAGCTAGCGGTTTTAAACCGTTAGTGTAGACGCCCTGCAGGTTAGGGACGTCGCCGAGTGAGGTGGAGGAGTGGACAACCGAGGGTCGCCTAACAATATAGGACGGTGACGTTTTTGGGTTATTCTTGTTATGTTTGGATTTATGGATTTTGGATATATGGTTTCGGAATTATGTTTTTGAGATTGTGTCGTATTGAGGACTCGGCTAAGTTTCCACTTTGAACTTTTAGTTTCTTGCATACATTATAAACGATTTGAGTTTTTGCCTTTATTTGTGCCATGTTGCAAAGGTCCGGTGAAATTGTTGTCAAGCTAAGGGTTGTGACCGATTGTGAATGTCTCTCCCGTAGCATCCCGATATCCCGCGGATTTGGGGTGTTATAAAAATGGTATTAGAGCCCTAGGTTGACAACAATGGCACTCGCAACCTTCTAAAGGCCGATTGAGGAATAAACAGATGCCCACGGGTTTTGACATTTCGTTTTCAAAATTCATATGCATGAGTCGGGATTGGGTTAGAATGTACGGGACCACCACTCCTCAAGCAAACCTTGGCAACATAGATTCCTGGATTTGATTGATGTATATATATATTATTATTATTATTTCATATTCATATATATATGTACGGCCTTAGGATGTTTTTGGACTTGTATGTATCTAGTTATGTATATGACCTTATGTTTTTGAGATTGTGTCGTACATACATGACCTGAGGCACGTCATTAGCCACGAGGACCTGGTGGTCGAGCCGGACCATACTTTTGCGGAGCATCCAATTGCAATGTTGGAACGTTGTACGAGACGACTTTTGTCGAAGGAGATACCGATGTTGAGGGTGCAGTGGTGGAGGCGAGGAGCCGATGAGGCCACTTGGGAGACGGAGGATAGTATCTGTAGGAACTATCTTGAGTTTTACGCAGGATTAGGGACATCTATAGAACCGTCGGATTAGTCCCAAGATCTATTCTTGGTTATTCTTACGTGACTTGTGACGTGATGTGTTATGTGTGTTTCCTATGTGTATATCTTACGAGTCTAGGCGAGTAGACTTTGGACTAGAAGGGTCATAGTTACCATGTTATAGTGTTCCGAGAGAATATCGAGACGTTTGTTTGAGAGTTCCACGTTTAGCAAGTTTCGGGACGAAACTTTTCTTTAGGAGGACCTGATGTTACCCCCCGTTTATTCGGGTGCGTTCCGACTTTTCTTCCTCCCTTCCATCGATTCATTATAGCTCGAGTTCTTATTTAAAAGTATATATTTTTTAGATTTAAAAATAACTTTTCTAGCTATATTATTAATATGGGGATACATGAATGTACTTCCGTATATTATTATTTTAATTTTGTCGGAAAGTCGGGATTTACCGTACCGGAAATCCCGTTCTGATTATTTAATTGAGTATTGGCCCTTTTTCTTTTTTTTTCTTTTTTCTTTTCTTTCTCCTTCTTTTTCCTTCTCTTTTTCTTTTCCTTCTCTCGCGCGTGTTGTCTTCTTTTGCTGCGCCATCTCTGTCTGGTGAGAGCTGCAACGGCCGCCTAGGGCTAGTGCTAGCCGGCCCCTCGTTCCACCCGTTTGCAGGCCTGTGACCGGCCCTTCGCCACCCTCCCATCTTGTCTATCCCCAAGCAGGCCAGCATCACACTTTCACCTCTCATTCTCCCTCACAATTCTCACCTCACTCTCTTCCTCTCTTCTATTCTCGATCGGAGCCACAGTTGCCCGCAACGCTGCCAGGAAGAGCTGAAGTAGTCTCGACCTGCCTTGAGCTGCCTGGCCTGCCGGAATGGTGAGTGGCCGCCTCTATCCCTCCCTCCTTTCTATTTTCCTCTCCTTCCCTGCGTAACTCGGCCGCCCTGGTTTTTGTCTATTAAAGGCCGCTGTCGGAGACGCCGCCTACACCAACGCCGGCCACCTGCTCTCCGCCGCTTGCGCCAGCCGCCAGGGTTGTGGCCCTAACTTCCTTCTTCTGTCACGCTTCAACAGAGGGTGAAGAGAGACTTTTGAATATATTGCAAATGTGGCCCTTTCTTTGTAATTAATTCAGTTTTGGCCCCAGTTTGTTGATAATTGTAGTTGTGACCCAATAACTTTGAAAAAGGAACTTTTATGCCCCTACAGGGGGTTATTATAATTATCAAACCCTTAAATTTGTTGTAGTTGTGACCCACACTCATTTGTAAATTATTTGGTGTCTTTGATGGGTTAAATTCGATTGTTGGATAAATTAGAATTTCGGTTTTTCAATCAACCTTCCATTTTGGATATTTTGCCCGAAAATGGTTTTAACGAGTTTAACCTCGGTTTTGGAAAACGGAGTTTTCATTGGAATATCTACAAGCGCTAAACCTTCCTCCCAAAATTAGTGTTTAAGCTAATTTTGCTTAGTTTTGTCCTTAGGTCCGGAAGCGCCCGATAAAAGCCACCGAACTCGTTCTTGACTCCGTAGACCGTGCTTAACCTTGGAACTCGTGTGAGTACTTCTCCTTCATTAGTTAGATTATGGTAGTATAACATGTTAGATGAACTTAGCATAACATAGAGCGAATGCCATGTAGTGGCCATGTACAATAGGTACTAGTGATTGGATATGGAACTTGTTGAATTACCTACTTTACGATCTTATGATGATCCTCGAGATTATAGATTGGACACAACATGCTAGAGTTAGGTATCATATTTATATATCTTGAAAACTAGAAGTCCGAGAACTTCTAGCTTTATAGTTGGTTATTGATAGTGCCTCGTTTGGTCAGGCTTTGAGCGTTTTCTTACGGGAAGTTGAGAGTGGTTTATTCGAGTTACCTTGAGAGAGGTAAGTCTCAGGACTTACTTAGTTTGTATTTTTCGTATTAGCATCGGTGTGTGTGAGGTGGTGTGTGTGTGTTATTGTTTATTGTTTATAAACAACTAAACCGGTAATAGGATCACCGAGTTTATATTATTTGGCCCAAGTGTATGATAACGGGCGGTGATATCACTGTCTAGCTCTTGCGAGAGCTAGGGGGTTCTCAACGACTAGCCCGTGCTGGTTAGACGGTCGGAGGCATCTGCACCGTTCCATGCAGGTAAGTGGGGAACGAGGCGAGTTTCGGGAGACTCTCGTGTCACAAAAGAAGTTGAAGTAGAACGGGATATGACTTAATAATAATATAGATAATAAACCGGATTTGTATGCCTTGTAGTATGATGTGTGTGTGTTTATAATGATTGATTGTGATTGTGCTTCTCATCCCATTTCTGATGCTTAGAATATGAGCTAGCGGTTTTAAACCGTTAGTGTAGACGCCCTGCAGGTTAGGGACGTCGCCGAGTGAGGTGGAGGAGTGGACAACCGAGGGTCGCCTAACAATATAGGACGGTGACGTTTTTGGGTTATTCTTGTTATGTTTGGATTTATGGATTTTGGATATATGGTTTCGGAATTATGTTTTTGAGATTGTGTCGTATTGAGGACTCGGCTAAGTTTCCACTTTGAACTTTTAGTTTCTTGCATACATTATAAACGATTTGAGTTTTTGCCTTTATTTGTGCCATGTTGCAAAGGTCCGGTGAAATTGTTGTCAAGCTAAGGGTTGTGACCGATTGTGAATGTCTCTCCCGTAGCATCCCGATATCCCGCGGATTTGGGGTGTTATAAAAATGGTATTAGAGCCCTAGGTTGACAACAATGGCACTCGCAACCTTCTAAAGGCCGATTGAGGAATAAACAGATGCCCACGGGTTTTGACATTTCGTTTTCAAAATTCATATGCATGAGTCGGGATTGGGTTAGAATGTACGGGACCACCACTCCTCAAGCAAACCTTGGCAACATAGATTCCTGGATTTGATTGATGTATATATATATTATTATTATTATTTCATATTCATATATATATGTACGGCCTTAGGATGTTTTTGGACTTGTATGTATCTAGTTATGTATATGACCTTAGGGTGATTGCGCTTATGGGCCATGTTTGTACATTTGGATTTTGGTTATCATCATGCTTTTATGAATTATAATCATATTGAGTTCATAAGTATTACATACGTATTTATTGGAGGCAGGATTTGAGGACGTGCCAAGCATTGAGGCGATTAGACGTTTTTGAGAGGAGGCCCAACATTGGTGGAGGACAGTTAGAGGAGGTGTGACTAGGATGGATCAACTGGTGAGTCTCGTTAGAGAGACATTCTTCCTAGATTCACTACGGAGAGATAGAGTATAGGATTTCTTGGAGGCAGGATTTGAGGACGTCCCAAGCATTGAGGCGATTAGACGTTTTTTAGCAGAGTTAGCCTTGCTAGGACCCGCTGCACCTCCAGCGGACCAGGATGTCTACCTCTTTTCTAGGAGACTGAGGGTGTCCACCCATGCTTACCTCGCGGGATTTCGTTGTGCCTCATTGACGGAGTATCAGGACCGAGCTTCAGCCTATAAGACAGCCGCCCATGGTCTAGCTGGGTGGCACAGTCCGGCGGGCCGGACAAGAGACAAAGGACTTTACCAGCTAGTTCGTGGGCAGGAGCCTCAAGGCAGGGACGTAGCTAGACATAGGGATGTTCCGGTCCACATCAGTCGATGTAGGCGTCCGGTAGGGGACCACAGTGTCACGATTGTTGAGGACATGGGCACATGAAGAGTACTTGTAGGAAGCCACTTATGGCGTGTTTCACTTATGGTCAGATGGGTCACCGTGCCGCGTTTTGCCGTGAGGACAAGTCCCAGTCACAGCAGGGTTCTTCACCTGCTGGGGTAGCAGGGGGCAGCTAGAGACTGTCACAGTTTTAGTCATCGGGTTTTCACCAGAGGGGTCAAGGTCAGACTCGTACCCAAGGATCAGTCGAGGGACAGGGCAGAGGTAGAGGTCATGGTAGGGGTACCTAGGAGACTAGAGGCACACATGCCAGGGTGTTTGAGTTGAGGAGTGCTGCTGATCCAGTAGCGCCAGCAACTACAGGTACTATTCATATTCATGGCTTTCCGGTTGGAGTTTTATTTGATCCCGGGGCCACACACTCTTTTATATCTGATGATTGTGTAGCTAGTTTGTCCTTAGTTACAATGAGGGGAGACCCTTCGTTGTGGGGTTACCCAATGGGGGTAGGGTTAGTGGTACCCGGGAGATACATGGTTGTCCCATACATTTGGGAAACCGAGAATGGTTAGCCCACTTCTATGTCATGCACTTGGTGCATGAAGAAGTCATCCTTGGGATGGATTGGATGGACCGCCACCAAGCCATTTTAGAGACTAGCCGGAGGACCGTGACGGTCACTACAAAGACGGGACATGAGGTGATTTTCCGAGGTTGGGACCTCGGAAAGACTGGTATAGTCATTAGCGCGGTCCGAGCCGCGAGACTTATCCGGCAAGGATACTAGGCCTTCTAGTGCTATGCCATAAAGGAGGAGATGGGACCATCACTGGAGGAGATTCCCGTAGCATGCGAGTTTGAGGACGTTTTCGGATAGCCATCCGGATAACCACCACAAAGGAGCGTTGATTTTTCTATTGATTTGGAGACCGGCACGAGGCCGATCTCCAAGGCTCCATACCGCATGGCGCCGATCGAGATGCTGGAGCTAAAGAAGCAACTCGAGAAGTTAGCCAAGAGGGGATTCATACGCCCGGGTGTTTCCCCTTGGGGTGCACCAGTCCTCTTCGTCAAGAAGAAGGACAGATCTTTGAGACTATGCATTGATTACCGGAGTTGAACAAAGGTACCATCACGAACAAGTACCCCCTATGACGCATAGATTACTTACTAGACCAGTTGCAGGGAGCCTCCGTCTTTTCATGTATTGACTTGAGGTCGGGATATCACCAACTGAGGGTGAGAGAGGAGGACGTGCCGAAGACGGCATTCAGGACGAGATACGATCACTATGAGTTTGTCGTGATGTCATTCGGGCTCACAAATGCACCTGCCGTCTTCATGGAGTTGATGAACGGCATCTTCATTGACTTCTTAGACCAGTTTGTGGTAGTGTTCATAAACGACATTTTAGTATACTCTCGGAGTAGAGAAGAACATGCGGGACACCTGAGGACGGTGCTTCGAGTCCTTTAAGATAGAGAGCTTTATGCAAAGATCTCTAAGTGCGAGTTTTGGATGTCCGAGGTGGCATTCCTGGGTCACATAGTTTCCGCCGAGGGCGTCATGGTTTACCCGGCGAAGATAGAGACCGTTTCCTCATGGCCGCCTCCTAGGACGGTCAAGGAGGTGCGCAATTTCTAAGGCTTAGCGGGGTACTACCGCCGATTTGTTGAGGGTTTCTCCGTGATTGCACGGCCACTTACTTCCTTGTTGAGGAATTCTACCTCGTTCGTCTGGTTGGAGCCTTTTCAGCGCAGCTTTGAGGAGCTGAGGAGGAGGTTGACCTCCGCTCCTATTTTAGGCCAGCCTGAGGGCGTGGAGGATTTTGTAGTGTGTAGTTGTTAGCATGAAATATTGTGATATTTTAGGCACGTTTACTAAGTGTTTTTTATTCATATTGATGGTCTTTGATTGAGCATAGCTGCATTTATGAGCTAGTTTGTCTATAATATCGATATAGAGATCTACACAAGCTTTATGTTGATTATAGGTGATTGAGAGCTATTTCCGAGCGGAATCGAGCAAAGATGGAATTGTTGAGCAATGTTCATGGATTGAGGGCATTCATAGGAGAAAAAGGAGTGTCAAATTGAGGAATGCACGAAGTTAGGGAAGAATCACGTTCTTGCCCTAAACCACGCTCTAAAATACGGCTGTACTACTTTCCACGTTCAGTTCCACGGCCGTGGAACCATGGCTAAGAAAGCGTGGTTCATTCCAGCAACTTCTACGACCGTGGAGAAGATGGTTCAAACCGTATTTATTTTCACGCTCTAAATTACGGCCGTGGAACCTTCCACGACCGTGATCTTGGCGATCTTTTTCGCCACACTTTAAGCCACGATCTTTTAAAAGATTAGGCCGGGCCGCTACTTCATCATACACTATAAAAGGACGGACGAAGAGAGATTCCGTCACCTCCGCTTACACCTCGCTTTAGGCTTACACTTTCGCCCACGCCGCGACTTAGAGATCTTTGCGACTTTTGCAAAAGACGTACTTTGCGCTCATCCTTGGAGTTGCCCTAATCTCGCACTTTGGTGGAGATTGTGATTGAGATTTCCGGATTGACGGAGCATCGTAGATTCGGAAGGTTGTTCGCAAGAAGATTTCTCTTCTTGTTTAGGTTTGATTTAGAAGACGGATTGACATCCCGTTCTTCCTTCTTATCTAAGATTGTGTTTGTTTGTTCTACTTTGAATATAATGACGATATTTGTTCTTGATTGTGACATTGAGATTGGTTTGAAGTTTATTGAAAGTTTTCGGAAGTTTTCATCTTTAAATCTTTTAAACCTTGAATTTGATATCAATATGACTATTGTTGGCTGAAAACCCTTAACAATTCTAAGGTGAAGGGTTGATAGTTGTGGCTTAGATGATGATAGATCGATCGTAAACAGATTGGACCCTGAGAGTTAGAGAGAATCGCCGACGAACCCTAAATTACAGCCTGTTCTTGAAGTCCACGGCCGTGGAACCTCAAGAACTAACCGTGATTTCCCTTAAGTTTACGAACCTGCTTTTACTTTAATCCAAAGTTAAAGATTTGCTTTAACTTAGTCTTGGCTTGCCTTTTCTAGGTGGTAGTGAAGCCTCAACAACCTCTACCTCGATTGTGAGTGTCACAACCGTAATCGGTTTAGTTAGTCTTGATCCTTGGATTACAAGTTTGGGTATTTGACATTAATTCCCATCTTTAGAACCTTTCTATATTGAAGCCTCAACAACCTGTATAGAGAGTTTCTTGTAGGTGAGTCATATAAGATTTTTGGAACTTCACCATACAATTACCTTACATTAGTATACCTTTGCATATCTTAACTCTGTCCTTATATCATTAGTATATCTTGAATCGATTGCCACAGCTGGATACTTGGATCTTTAGGGTTGTTGTTTTCCCAATAATTCGAAAAGCTCTTACATTTACTTGCTTGATAATCTACAACTGGATTTAACCCCCCAAATCCCTGTGTTCGATACTCTAGAATTCTTGCTTAACTATATCGATCCGTACACTGCGGGTTCGCTTGCTTGATTCTAGCTTTATAAATTTAAAACTTATTTGCACGCACGCTAAGTGGCGAACAAGTTTTTGGCGTCGTTGCCGGGGATTTGGTCTAGGCCGAATTCGGTTTTTGATTGTCAAGCTTGGGAGCTTCTCCCTTGTTATTTGATATCTCTTCGAGTGCATGCGCAGGTCTAGGAACACCGAAGACCTCTTACCTCTTGATCAAGAGCTTGAGAGGACTTTAAGGCAAAAGCGCAAGGAAAAATAGATGGCTGAAGAACACGAACGTGATCTTCAAGCGGAGTTAGCGGAGAAAGAAGCTCAACTCCAATGGAATGAGAATATTCACCGGGATGAAATGGATCGTCACAATCTGAAGTTAACGATCTAAAAGATATGATGTTCCAGATGAGGATAGAAATACGCGACCTTAAGAATAAGGGGAGCAAGAAATCCTCAAGGAGGGGATCAAGATCAAGAAGAAGAAGCCATTCATCCGCTGATGATAGTGATTCTTCCATGCCACCGCTAGAGGAAATTGATCCCACGATCAATGTGAATCCTTTCCATCCACGGGGAGCTGCTAATCGTCGTGTTCCACCTAGGAATGCGAGGATCGAACGTGTAGATGATGAGCCAAGAACTCTTGGCCAAAGGATGGATCCAATACAACAACTGCGCCGTTTGGGCGTGAACTTCAATGTTGGTGACGTGCAAGGGTTTAGCTTCAACCCTCAAGTTATTACTCTTGTTCGCCAAAACCAATTTGGCGGAACAAGCGCTGAATCTCCACACCAACACTTGCAAAACTTTGAGTGTATGATGGAGACAATGAGGCAGAAGAACGCTACTACCAACAACTATAATCTCAAGCCTTTCTTCTTCTCCTTGAAGGGAAAAGCGTTGTCTTGGTACCAAGCTCTTCCTAGTGGGAAACTAGACACGTGGGAAGACCTTTCTGCGGAGTTCCTCACCAAATTCTTTCCGCCATCCAAAACGGCAGAACTTAGAGGTAAGATCAATGCATTTTCCATGAAGTCTAACGAAAGTTTGTTTCAATCATGGGAAAGGTTTCAGGACTTGTTATTGGATTGCCCTCATCATGGCATATCCAAGCTTGCATTGTTGGAGATTTACTATAAGGGGCTGGATGCGGGGACGCAATTCAACCTCCAATCCCTCTCATGTGGAACATTCATGGACATGAGAGAAGATGACGCTTGGGATTTCATTGAGAAGCAAGCAAGAGTCATAGAGAAGTATTCCCACCGAAAAGTGGAGGGAAATCGTGTGGAGCAAGGAGCAAAGCTCACACATGAAGCTCAAAATCAGATTTTCTCCCTCAACAATGAGATCAAGGAGTTGAAGGAGGCAATCAAGACCAACTTTCCAAAGCAACAAGGCAAGGATGTTGGCTATTTGGGCAACAACAACAATGGCGGTGAGAACACAAACCGCAACAACAACAACAACAACCGGAAAACAACCGGAACAATTGGAATGGCAATAACAATAACCGGAACAACAACAATTGGAACAACAATAGGGGTTCAAACAACAACAATTGGCGCTCCAATCAACAAAATTCCGGTAACTCTTATCCTTCCAATTCGAATTCACTAACTCCACCTTCCTCTTCCTCTACTCCTTTGAAAAGCCAGGGACAAACATCTAATGGAGGAAACACTCCGGGGAAGGAGAAGCCCGATCCCATGTTGGAAATGATCTTGGGAAAGCTTCAAGGTTTGGAGAACCGCATCATTAAGGTTGATGATCAAATTTCTAAGGTTGATAAAGCCCAAAAGGTTTTAGAAAACCAAATGTTCAGCCATGCGGAGGAAGTTCCTAGGAATCAAGGGAAACTTCCAGGAAAGACGGAGGACAACCCTAAGGGAAGGGTGATGGCAATCACAACTAGAAGCGGAGTGACTACCACCGATCCGCAGCCTAAGTTCGTTGAAGTCCCCGTAGAGAAAGACAAAGAGAAGGGGAAGGAGAAGGAAGATGTCTACGTTCCTCCTCCAGCTTACAAACCTCCCCTACCATTCCCTCAATCTAGAGCAAGAGCACGCCTAGATAAACAATTTGGTAAGTTCATAGAACTCATGAGCAAGCTACATATTAATATACCCTTTATTGATGCTATTGTACGTATGCCGGCTTATGGCAAGTTCTTGAAAGAGCTCCTTTCCAATAAGAGGAAGCTAGAAGATTTCGGTGAGGTCAAGATGAGTTCGGATTCTTCGGATCTCATCAAGACCATGAAAGCAAAAATGCCCCCAAAGCTAAAGGATCCGGGGTCATTTTGCATTCCCATAGGAGTGGGAGATGTCACATATGATGCGCTATGTGATTTGGGAGCAAGTGTGAGCATCATACCACTTGCATTGTGTAGGAAGATCGGTTTAGGCGACCCTAAACCGGTGAAGATGACGTTATACATGGCGGATCGATCCATCACTCGTCCCGTCGGTATTGTAGAAGACGTCCCAGTCAAGCTAGGTAAATTCTTTGTTCCTATTGATTTTGTCGTGCTTGACATTCCTGTAGATAGTCCGGTCCCGGTCATACTCAGAAGACCGTTTCTTGCAACTTCGGGCTGCATAGTCGATTGCAATAATGCTAGACTCGCCTTTGACATAGGAGAAGAGAAGGTAGAGTTCGTTCTTTCCACTCTAGTGAAGGAACCAATCTTTGATGAGGATATATTCAATATCCAAGATGAAGAAGGGTTGTCTAGAGAGGAGGTAAGTGTTATTCTCTTCAAAGATCCTTTACAAAAGGTTATCACTATGAGTCTAACGAATGTAGGGGAAGTAGAGGAGTGCAATGAGGCAATTGAAGCATTAGAAGCACAAGAAGAGATGGGTGAAGTGGAGTTTGAAAAACTCCACGATGAGGCAGAAAACGTGAGAATCCACGGCCATACACTATATTCCACGGCCGTGGATCTCACAACCCAAAGCGTGGCTCACTCCAGGGGGTTACACGGTCGTGGAGGAGGCAGAGCAACCGTAACCACCTTTCACGCCGTAAACCACGGCCGTGGAGGACATGGGGAAACCGTAATTTTGGCCGTGGAAGAGGGTGATCGAGACACTTCTTCAACTTCCTTTGATTCTTCTCCTACACCTTCAACACCCTTAGAAACTTCTAAGGAGACATCAGATGCTCCTCAAGGATCATTGGAAGCTCTGAAAGTTATGGAACTCAAACAACTTCCTACTCATCTAAGGTACGCTTTCCTAGGACCTAATTCTACCTTTCCAGTTATTGTTAGTTCTGATCTAAGCATAGATGAACATAATCAGCTCATGATTGTCCTTAGGAAACATAGGAAAGCTTTAGGCTACACTATTGAGGACTTAGTAGGAATTAAACCCTCCCTATGCATGCATAAAATATTAATGGAGGAAGACTTTAGAACTTCAAGACAACCTCAAAGGCGGTTAAATCCGACCATGAAGGAGGTTGTCAAGAAGGAAATTCTTAAACTTCTTTATGCAGGTATCATCTATCCTATTTCCGATAGTAAGTGGGTGAGTCCGGTTCAAGTAGTTCCGAAGAAGGGAGGAATGACAGTCATCACCAACAAAAACAACGAACTCATTCTTACCCGAACCGTAACAGGATGGCGGATGTGCATTGACTACCGCAAGCTTAACAATGCAACGAGGAAGGATCACTTCCCATTGCCATTCATTGATCAAATGCTTGAAAGGTTAGCACAACATTCACATTTTTGCTACCTTGACGGTTATAGTGGTTTCTTTCAGATTCCGATACACCCGGATGATCAAGAGAATACCACATTCACGTGCCCGTGGGGTACGTTTGCCTATAGGAGAATGCCGTTCGGGCATTGCAACGCCCCAGCCACCTTTCAAAGGTGCATGATGGCCATCTTCTCCGAATACATAGAGGAAATCATGGAGGTCTTCATGGACGATTTCTCCGTATACGGTTCCTCTTTTAACGATTGCCTTTCTAACCTTTCTCTTGTTTTACAAAGGTGTGAAGACACTAACCTAGTTCTTAATTGGGAGAAGTGTCAATTTATGGTTAAGGAAGGAATTGTATTAGGACACCTAGTCTCTAGTAGAGGGATAGAGGTGGATAAGGCTAAGATAGAGACCATAAAAAAGCTTCCTCCCCCAACTTCGGTGAAAGGGATAAGAAGTTTTCTAGGACATGCTGGATTCTATAGACGCTTCATCAAAGACTTTTCTAAAATATCAAAACCGCTCACTAATCTATTGATGAAGGATGCAGTTTTTGAGTTTTCGCAGGAATATTTGGATGCGTTTAACACCATTCGGCAAGCTCTAATTTCAGCACCTATTATTGAACCTCCGGATTGGACTCTTCCTTTTGAGGTTATGTGCGATGCTAGTGACGTAGCTATAGGAGCTGTTCTTGGACAACGGAAAGAAGGGCAAACCCATGCCATATACTATGCTAGCAAGACGCTAGATGAAGCGCAGCTCAATTACGCCACTACCGAAAAAGAGTTTTTAGCCATTGTTTATGCTATTGACAAGTTTCGCTCTTATCTTGTAGGTGCAAAGGTGATTGTCTACACGGATCATGCTGCGATCCGGTACCTCCTTGCGAAGAAAGATGCGAAGCCTAGGCTAATTAGATGGATTCTTCTCCTACAAGAATTCGATCTAGAGATCCGCGACAAGAGAGGTTCAGAAAATTTTGTTGCGGATCATTTGAGTCGCCTACCACATCTAGAGGACGACCATTTACCCATCGATGACTCCTTCCCCGACGAACACCTACACATTATAGAGGAGTGCATCGATGTGATCTCCAAAGGTAACGAACCATGGTTTGCTGATTTTGTTAACTATTTGGTTTGTCAGGACATACCGCCCGGATTATCCTACGCACAAAGGAAGAAGTTCTTTAAGGATGTCCGGGAATACTTTTGGAACGGGCCTCTCCTTTTCAAGAGAGGTCCGGATGGCATCATTCGGCGATGTGTGCCGGAAGATGAGATGCAAAGTGTCATCCGCCATTGTCATTCACTACCTTGTGGAGGACACGCTAGTTCGAACAAGACTAGCGCAAAGGTATTGCAATCTGGATTCTTTTGGCCTACTTTATTTAGAGATGTGCAATCCTTTGTTTCTTGCTGCGATGCTTGTCAAAGAACAGGCAATATCTCTAGGAGGAATGAGATGCCCCTCAACAACATCCAAGAGGTGGAGATTTTCGATGTTTGGGGAGTAGATTTTATGGGACCATTCCCATCCTCTTGTGGAAACCAATACATACTATTGGCGGTAGATTACGTTTCTAGATGGGTGGAAGCAATTGCCTCTCCCACCAATGATGCCATGGTGGTGGTTAAGTTCTTCAACAAGACCATTTTTCCTCGATTTGGGACGCCAAGGACTATCATTAGTGATGGAGGTTCTCACTTCATTGCCCGGCGCTTTGAAGCTCTTCTAGCTAAGTATGGGGTTACTCACAAGATCGCTACCCCTTATCATCCACAAACTAGTGGACAAGTTGAGATCTCAAATAGGGAGATCAAAGGAATTCTAGAGAAGACGGTTTCAATGACTAGGAAGGATTTGTCTTTGAAGCTTGACGATGCATTGTGGGCGTACCGGACTGCGTACAAGACACCCATAGGAACCACACCATACAACCTTGTGTATAGGAAGTCTTGTCACTTGCCGGTAGAGTTGGAGCACAAGGCGTTTTGGGCTATCAAGTGGTTGAATTTCAGCATGAAGGAAGCGGGAGAGAAGCGTCTCCTAGACCTTAATGAGCTGGACGAACTCCGCTTGAACGCTTATGAAAACGCCAAGATCTATAAGGAGAGAGCAAAGCGTTGGCATGATAAGCACATCATTCCAAAGGACTTCAAAGAAGGAGATCAAGTTCTCCTCTTCAATTCAAGGCTTCGTCTCTTTCCAGGTAAGCTCAAATCCCGTTGGACCGACCTTTTCTAATTAAGCGTATTTTCCCCCATGGTGCAGTTGAAGTATGGGGTGAAGCGAGCGGAAGCTTTAAGGTGAACGGCCAACGACTCAAGAAGTATACGCCGGAACTCCAAGCTGAAGAGTTCGCGCCTACCGCACTCGAATAAGTGCGAGATTAGTCTAGCTACGGACCTTAAACAAAGCGCTTCTTGGGAGGCAACCCAAGGTATTGCATTTTTTTTTGTTTTCGATTCATAGTTTAGCTTAGTTTAGACGTTTTTTTTCTCTTTATTTTGCCTCGATTCCTTCCGGTATGTTCGTGTTTTTGGATGTAGGAACGATGGAAAAGGAAAAGGGAAGGATAATGTTGAAGAAAAGTGACGAAACTTGGACTTTGGAGCATTATAGAGAGTTCCACGGCCTAAACCACGGTCGTGACAGCTACAGTGCCCGTAATTTCCAAAAGCCTTTGAAAAATCACCAAAATCACGGTTCCGTACTTTTCCACGGCCGTGGAACCCCACGACAGACCGTGATTTTCAAAACTTTGCCTGTCACTATATAAACCACATTCTTCACCAAAACACTCCACAAATACCCAATTCCACGACCCAAAACGCCGAATCCACGCCCTTCCTTCCAAATCTTCGTTCCTTAATCGTTTTCAACGATTCTTCTTCCCAAATTGAAGCAAATTCAACCACCAACAAGATCCAAGCAACAAATCGAGCGGCAAATCACCACGGAACGCACAATTCGGATTTTAAAATCCGAAACCTAGGTTTTTTTCCCTCTTCTTGATCTTTGTCGATTTGGTTCGTTTTGCTAGAAATTTTAGGAAGAACTGATTGAAATTGGAAGGAACTAGACTAGGGTTGCCTGATTGCTGAGTTTGAGTGTTGATTTCTGAGATTTGCGAAAAAACCAGACGAACCACGGTCGCTGCTAGTTCCACGGCCGTGGAATCCTCAAGAACAGCCCGTAATTTTGAACAGTGATGGACTTCGTGAGGAGAGTTTCAGGGAGAATAAAAGAGAAGAAGAATGACCAAAACAAGAAGAGGAAGGGTAATCCCTCTTCTTCTTCATCATCTAGGGCACCACCACCCTCTTCCCCTTCACCTCCATCATCACCTTCATCGCCCTCACCTCCTAGCCCTAGAGTACCGACCATTCATGAGGATCACCTTGATGCATTCGAGAGGATCCATGAGAGACATGTGATTGGACCCAGGTACCTACTGTTAGAGGATCTAGCTCCTCTTAACATTGTAGATGGCCTTACTTGGCTCTTGGATAGAGCCGGACTAGTTGTCTTCTCGGCTATCCGAGAAGACGCCTATGAGGAGATTACGAGGGAGGTTGTGATGTCTTTCGAGCACAGCCATGTGAATAGGACCGTTTCTTTCCGTCTTATGGAAAGAAACTATGTTTTTACCATCCGTGAGTTCGGGACCTTCTTTGGGTTCCATGAGACCTTCAATGGTCGCTTTCCTAGTGGCGTTTACGCCAAAGACTTTTGGGAGGAAGTTGCTATGATCTACGCCAGCGAGGACCGCTGGCAACCAGCTGACACCAAGGCTAAGTTGATGTACCACTTAGCCTTGAAGATTGCTCACCGTTTTCTTTCGGAGTGTCTCTTCCCTAGGACGGAGACGCCCCAAAAGATCAAGACGGATGAGCTCTTTCTGCTATACTCTATGCTGTATGGGCGCCGAGCTGACTGTGCCACCCTCTTAGCTGCTACTATGAGCAAGCTTAAGAACAAGAGGAAGGGCAACATTGGATATGGTGGGATAGTTACCCACCTTGCTAGGGCATTGGGAGTTGATTTTTCTGCCTGTACCCGCATACCAGCCGTACCCTTAGGACTTCATGCCTTCATGACAAGGGGTCTCATCTTCCCCACACATAGAGGTCCGCCTTATGCGGCCATGCCTTGGGAGAGCAGGACGGGTAGGGGTATTGAGTGGCTACAGGAGTACTCCATTATGGCTGGACGCCATAATTGGAAGGAGACGTTCGCTGCTATGCATGTGAACAGGATTGCAGCTCCTCCGTATGTTCCACCACCGCCCGCAGTTGAGGAGGAGGAGATGAGGGATCAGTTTGAAGGTGGAAGAGGAGCCGAGCAAGAGTTTGGCACGTTTCCGGATCAGCCGGACGCAGCCCCCGATGTACCTAGACGTTCTCCACGTCCCGCCAGAGCTTCAGGCTCGTCTTCTCGCCGCGCCAGCGTGAGTGAGAGACCCACTTGGGCAGAGACACCTCCTGCATGGTATGGAGCTCCACCTCCATGGGCTACACAGACACCATCTGCACCAGCACCATCCGACGCTCCAAAGTGGTACAGTCATGCTCCGGGATGGTATGAGCAGATGCCGGACTGGGCCACTGGTCTTTCGGAGAGAGTAGGAGCATTGGAGATTCGAGCCGATGCTAGAGATGGACGCTTGGACGACCTCGATCACATGATGAGAGATGTCTACCGCCAGCAGTTTGGGCGGTTTTATGATCCTAGCTTCTCTCCATTCCCGCCTCCACCAGCGCCGCAGTGATTGATTGCATGACCGACAGTCTTAGCCGCTCCACCGCCATTTTGTGAGTTCTTTTTCTTTTCTTTCTTTTCTTTCTTTCTTTTGAACTTTAGGGACAATGTTCGTCCTAAGTATGCGGTGGGGTGTGACTAAAAGTTGTAATAACTCTTACTCACTATGTTTGCTTCTATCGAGACTATCATTGCATGTTCATTATATTGTTACATATTTCATTATTGCATTGCATGAAAAAGAGTTCGAAAAAACCCATAAAAAATTGAAAAATTTTGTGCTTCTAAGGAATTGAGATGATTTCCATGATAATCGATACTTGTGAATTGAGTTTGATGACAATTGCATGCTTAAACGAATAGTGAATTGAAAAGAATTTAAATGAGTTGATTATACCTCTTTTGCAAATTTCATAATGTGATGAATGTTACTTAAATCATGTTGAGAAATTGATGTTGAAATCACACTATAAGTTCTTATGCTTCTTGTTGAGATGATTAAGGCAATTCGATTTTTCTTTCCTCTTTCTTTGATCATTTAGCTCCTCATTGAAATATTGACCTCCTTTACCTATCCGGGAATTTAAAGAAGTGAATGAAAAAGGCATGTTTGATGTGGGAGGGCCATGAGAGCAATTATTTGCAATCAAAAGAATAGAAAGAAATTGTAGGTTTGGGGAATTCAATCATGACGATGAGTAACTTGGCACCATTCACATAGCCGGGTGTTTGTGTCTTGCCAAAGTCGGATTGAGCGATATTCCTAGCGGATTATGGTATGTGCGCTAAGGGTTTGAGGCATCTCATAAAAATTGAGAAACGCCAATCTCCTAGGCTTCGGTTTTTGTGCACCTCTATCCATAACTCCAAAAGTAAAGTCGAAAAATGAAAAAAAAAGAGAGCGAAGCTCTAAGTTGAAAGTGTTGCGGAAACCGCAAGAGAAGAAGAAAAGAGTAGTTATCCACTTTCCCGGATTCATGCACCACATTCCTTAAAGTTTCCTTCCCTTTCCACATTCTAGACCTTTTTCTTTGAAAGTCCTTAAGATCAAAAGAATGTTATATGACTTGTTGATCTAAATTGAAGTTTCTTGTGATTGATTTTGATAATGTTTAAGGGTTATGATGTTTGTATGGAAGTTTGATTGATTCATGAGCTTTCTTTACTCTTCACTCTTTGATTAAGTGTATGAAAGTCCTATAAACGATTGAAGCAAGATTTGAGAATGATCTATTATTTAGAAGGCACATTCATCCAAAAGAAGTATTGCTTTCAGAAGGTACACATATTTCAATCTAACTCTTGTTTTAAAGCTTTTGAAAGACCTTGCTTAGGGACAAGCAAGTGTTAAGTATGGGGTTATTTATTAGCATGAAATATTGTGATATTTTAGGCACGTTTTCTAAGTGTTTTGATTCATATTGATGGTCTTTGATTGAGCATAGCTACATTTGTAAGCTAGTTTGTCTATAATGTCGATATAGAGATCTACACAAGCTTTATGTTGATTATAGGTGATTGAGAGCTATTTCTGAGCGGAATCGAGCAAAGATGGAATTGTTGAGCAATGTTCATGGATTGAGGGCATTCATAGGAGCAAAAGGAGTGTCAAATTGAGGAATGCACGAGGCTAGGGAAGAATCACGTTCTTGCCCTAAACCACGCTCTAAAATACGGCCGTACTACTTTCCACGTTCAGTTCCACGGCCGTGGAACCATGGCTAAGAAAGCGTGGTTCATTCCAGCAACTTCTACGGCCGTGGAGAAGATGGTTCAAACCGTATTTATTTTCACGCTCTAAATTACGGCCATGGAACCTTCCACGACCGTGATCTTGGCGATCTTTTTTTCCACACATTAAGCCACGATCTTTTAAAAGATTGGGCCGGGCCGCTACTTCATCATACACTATAAAAGGACGGACGAAGAGTGATTCCGTCACCTCCGCTTACACCTCGCTTTAGGCTTACACTTTCGCCCACGCCGCGACTTAGAGATCTTTGCGACTTTTGCAAAAGACGTACTTTGTGCTCATCCTTGGAGTTGCCCTAATATCGCACTTTGGTGGAGATTGTGATTGAGATTTCCGGATTGACGGAGGATCGTAGATTCGGAAGGTTGTTCGCAAGAAGATTTCTCTTCTTGTTTAGGTTTGATTTAGAAGACGGATTGACATCCCGTTCTTCCTTCTTATCTAAGATTGTGTTTGTTTGTTCTACTCTGAATATAGTGACGATATTTGTTCTTGATTGTGACATTGAGATTGGTTTGAAGTTTATTGAAAGTTTTCGGAAGTTTTCATCTTTAAATCTTTTAAACCTTGAATTTGATATCAATATGACTATTGTTGGCTGAAAACCCTTAACAATTCTAAGGTGAAGGGTTGATAGTTGTGGCTTAGATGATGATAGATCGATCGTAAACAGATTGGACCCTGAGAGTTAGAGAGAATAGCCGACGAACCCTAAATTACGGCCTGTTCTTGAAGTCCACGGCCGTGGAACCTCAAGAACTAACCGTGATTTCCGTTAAGTTTACGAACCTGCTTTTACTTTAATCCAAAGTTAAAGATTTGCTTTAACTTAGTCTTGGCTTGCCTTTTCTAGGTGGTAGTGAAGCCTCAACAACCTCTACCTCGATTGTGAGTGTCACAACCGTAATCGGTTTAGTTAGTCTTGATCCTTGGATTACAAGTTTGGGTATTTGACATTAATTCCCATCTTTAGAACCTTTCTATATTGAAGCCTCAACAACCTGTATAGAGAGTTTCTTGTAGGTGAGTCATATAAGGTTTTTGGAACTTCACCGTACAATTACCTTACATTAGTATACCTTTGCAGATCTTAACTTTGTCCTTATATCATTAGTATATCTTGAATCGATTGCCACAGCTGGATACTTGGATCTTTAGGGTTGTTGTTTTCCCAATTATTCGAAAAGCTCTTACATTTACTTGTTTGATAATCTACAACTAGATTTAACCCCCCAAATCCCTGTGTTCGATACTCTGAAATTCTTGCTTAACTATATCGATCCGTACACTGCGGGTTCGCTTGCTTGATTCTAGTTTTATAAATTTAAAGCTTATTTGCACGCACGCTAAGTGGCGAACAGTAGTGATGCCTCCAAGCTAGGCTTGGGGTTCGTATTGATGTAGAGGGGTAGGGTTAGTGTGTACGCTTCACGGCAGCTCAAGCCGTACGAGGAGACTTACCCCACCCACGATCTTGAGCTAGCGGCAGTGATTCATGCCCTGAAGACCTGGCGACACTACTTGTACGGGGCCACGTGCCAGATCTTCAAAGACCATAAGAGTCTGAAGTACATATTCACTCAGTGGTAGTTGAATAACCGCCAGACGAGATGGTTAGAGCTAATTAAGGATTTTGATTTGGAGATTTTGTACCATCAAGGAAAGGCGAATATGGTCGCCGATGTTTTGAGTGAGAGGACTCCTCGAGAGGAGGCTATAGCTCGGCTTAGAGTTCAGCCTTAGTTGCAGAGGGATTTGATAGAGTTGGAGTTGGATTCCAATTTCCGGATACGGATTGTCACTTGTCCGAGTTAGAGATATTACCTTACTTGTCCGGAGAGATCCGACAAAAGCAGGAGGGATGTCCCATTTTGACGAGGAATCTGGATAGGATGGCCCGAGAAGAGGCACCGCAGTTTGTCATAGCAATAGACGGGTTATTGAGACGTCAGGGACGTATTTGTGTACCATCAGGGACGTGTTTATTGGTGGGGCATAAGCCCGCCCCAGAGACCCGAGGGAGAGCTCCACCCACTACCTGTGCCGCAGTGGAAGTGGGAGGACATATCCATGGATTTTGTCACCGGTTCGAGACCGAGTAGGAGCTTTTATGCGATTTGGGTGATAGTGGATCAGCTAACGAAGACTGCACGTTTCATTCCTATTCGGGAGACGTGGCCGGTGAGTCGTCTAGCTGAGGAGTTTACTCATCACATTGTGAGGTTACATGGAGTCCCGTGGACCATCATCTCGGATAGGGATGGGCGTTTTACTTTGAGGTTCTGGCAGCAGGTACACGCCGCCCTAGGTTCGAGTCTTTATTTCACCACCGCATATCATCCATAGTGTGACGGTTAGCCTGAGCGGACTTTTCAGACCTTAGAGGACATGTTACGGGCATGTGTGCTAGACTAGGGGAAGGTATGGCCAGATCACCTTCGATTGGTGGAGTTTTCATATAATAACAGTTGGCACGCATCGATTTGGATGGCACCGAATGAGGCATTGTATGGACGGAGATGTCGTACACCCTTATGTTGGAACGAGTTAGGGAGTTCTAGTGTTGTAACTCCAGATCAGGTACAAGATGACATGGCTTGGATTTCTTTGATCCGAGAGAGGATGTTGGCTACGTAGAGCCGTCAGAGATCGTATGCGGATAAGAGGCGTAGGCCCCTAGAGTTCAGAGTAGGAGCTCGGGTCTGGTTGAGGGTATCACCGGCACGGGGTGTCAGGCGATTTGGCATTAAGGGGAAGTTAAGCCCCCGATATATCGGTTCCTTTGAAATTTTGGAGAGCATCGGAGAGGTGGCATATAGGTTAGCGTTACCACCGAGGTTGGAGGGTATTCACCCGGTGTTCCATGTATCTCAATTGAGAGAGTACATACATGACCCAAGGCACGTCATTATCCACGAGGACCTGGTGGTCAAGCCGGTCGAAGGAGATACCGATGTTGAGGGTGCAGTAGTCGAGGCGAGGAGCCGATGAGGCCACTTGTGAGACAGAGGATAGTATCCGTAGGAACTATCTTGAGTTTTACGCCGGATTAGGGACATCTATAGGACCGTCGGATTAGTCCTGAGATCTATTCTTGGTTATTCTTATGTGACTTGTGACGTGATGTGTTATGTGTGTTTCCTATGTGTATATCTTACGAGTCTAGGCGAGTAGACTTTGGACTAGAAGGGTCGTAGTTACCACGTGATAGTGTTCCGAGAGAATATCGAGATGTTTGTTTGAGAGTTCCGCGTTTAGCAAGTTTCGGGACGAAACTTTTCTTTACGAGGACCTAATGTAACGCCCCGTTTATTCGGGTGCGTTCCGACTTTGCTTCCTCCCTTCCGTCGATTCATTATAGCTCGAGTTCTTATTTAAAAGTATATTTTTTTTAGATTTAAAAATAACTTTTCCGGGTATTCTATTAATTTGGGGATACATGAATGTACTTCCGTATTTTATTATTTTAATTCTGTCAGAAAGTCGGGATTTACCGAACCGGAAAATCCCGTTCCGATCATTTAATTGAATTTTGGCCCTTTTTCTTTTTTTTTTTCTTTTTTCTTTTCTTTCTCCTTCTTTTTCCTTCTCTTTTTCTTTTCCTTCCCTCGCGCGTGCTGCCTTCTTTTGCTGTGCCATCTCTGTCTGATGAGAGCTGCAACTGTCGTCTAGGGCTAGGGCTAGCCGGCCCCTCGTTCCACCCGTCTGTAGGCGTGCGACCGGCCCTTCGCCATTCTCCCATCTTGTCTACTGATATCATGTATTATAGTCTATATTTTGGGATTGGTTTGGACGTTTTATCTTTATAAATATGCATGTATGGATGTATATTCTTTAATTATATTATTGATTTGTCTACATTGTGGGAATCGAGGTCTACACCTAGTTTCGTTGTAATTGTAGGGAAAATGGAACGTTTTGGACCGAAATGGAACTAAGGAAGCTAAGGATTCATTGGAGCTACATTCTGGAGCATTGAGGAGTTATAAGAAGATATCAGGAAGCATTGAAATGATTTAGAAGATTGATTTTGGACCAGACTCGAGATGATTTACATTCAGCTGAGGCACATCTCGGTTGCTGTCACAACACCTCCACCGAGATGTTCTTCGTCAACCAAGGCGACTAGGTCTGACATCCAGTGTGACACCTTGGTCCGGTCGGGACCACCTCGACCGAGGCGTAATCAAATTCAGCGAGGGGTATAAAAGACGCGACGGTTTCTCACTCTTCAAACCTTTCCCTCTCTACCCCGACCTCGACCGCGGCGGCCTCCAACTCCCCAAATCTCGATTCTTGCTCGTTTCTTGCGTTTCTTGGCTCGATTTGACCGGAGGAAGCAAGAGATTCAGTTTCCAAGCATCAATCTGCAAAATCTAGGGTATTCGTCCCAAACCCTAACTCCTTCCTTCTTTTACTGATTTTGAGCAGATCTGGCTTTGGTTGCCATTGTTTGTTGTTGAAAAAAATATGAGTACCCCTTAGGAAGCCTTTGGTAGTGATTTGGGGGAAAAGAACTTACAGATTCAAAGAGTGCAATCGAACAACAATTCGCCTCGGTCCAGTTGACTGTGTCTCGGCCGAGGTGTTCTTCGTCAGAAAAATGAGCAACAGATCTGATCATCAGTTGGCCTTGAGGGACAGGCCTAGCAGTTCCCACCAGTCTTCTCCTTCCTCTGCTTCTCAGTTTTCCATTCCGGTGATCCACGAGTGACACCAAAAGGATTATGATCATATTTTCGGGCATCAGATAGTTGCCCCGCACATCCTTCACATTGATGCCTTCGAGTGCCTCTATATGGTGGAGGTATTGATGAAGATGATCTCCATGGTTGGACTGGAGGAGTTCATGGATATCAAAGCGCCGGCTTATCTAGAGCCGACGTTGGAGTTTGTTAGCTCAGTTACTTATGTGCCGTTGCGTCAATGTAACACCCCAAATTCTGAGAACTCGGGGAGCTACTGGTTAGGACCTCACAATGGGTCCCGACCATAGTTTGAAAACAATTTTACTTGGATCTTACAACAAGGCACAAAAGTATTTAAAACATTTGAAAACTGTAAACAATATATATACATGGAGAATATGTATCAGCCTTACAAGAAGCGCTACTAAAATGATGCATATGAAGAACAGAAGGCATCCCCGTCCCCAACTAAATGAGTACGTAGACCTGGCTGACCATTTCCTCTGGATCTCTCTACAACTGTCTTAACCTGCAAGGCATCTACAAGCGGTATAAAACCGTTAGCTAACATTCTATGCATAAGTATAAAGGTAAAAGCACAATCACACATCGTACACAATCAACATGGAACACTCAATCCTTTTAATATCTTTAATTAGGTGATAGGTCATTACTAATGATACTTATTTTGTGACACGAGGGATTCCCAAACCTCGCCCGTATCCCCGTTTACCAACGCGGAATGGTACTAATGCATCTGACCGTCTACCGGACTGGACTGGTCGCAGGGAACCTCCTAGACTCTCGCAAGAGCTAGGCAGATGATGTCACGACCCGTTATCACACACTTGGGTCAATTACGTAAATAATAAAGTCGGCCTAATCCGGTTTCGTTGTTTATCATAACTAACAAACACCACTCATACACATTACACTCATACAAGAAGCCAGCTAAGTAAGTCCGTGGACTTACCAGAATCAAATCTCGACTCTCTCTTAACCACCACTAAATCCGTAAGTGCAGAACTCAGTTGCCTGTCAGAGGAGGCACGTGGGTCAACACATTTCCCTTGATACTTATAAGTCTAAAACTCTTAAGATATACGATTCTATGTGCAAAAGTTATTACAGTGTTTATTTAAGGTAAAATGACTATTTTACCCTTAGTCCCGGAACTTCCAAAAACTCGGAATATGTACTTAAATTATAATTTGAGGCTAACTAACCATATTCTACTCCCTAGGATGATTTTAGGTAACAACTAGAAAAACTACCCATTTTCTATTTCCCGAAAAGTCACTAAAGTCCAACTACAGCTTCAAATATAAAATTCGAATAATCTTATAAAAATTCCGAAATAATTCCCTAGATCATCTATGATATCCCATCTACTCATAGGAGAAAGAATTTTTTAAAACTGTTAAAACATCGTTTCTACAAAAATTTCTAAAGTTGGTTACAACACTTAACAAGCAGCACACTGTCTTAACTTTGAAAAATCATAACTCCTAAACTACTCGCTGGATTTATCCCAAATTTTGATATGTTCTACTATAACATCTTATCTCTAATATATCCAAAATTCAGGCGCAAAGGAGATCAAAATCCTATTTAAAACTATCTCACAAAACCGAATTTCAGCACAACAGAAAAACTGCTTACGACTCAATCTTGGAAAAATCATAAATCCCAAACCACTCGCTCGATGCCTCTCAAATTTTAATATGTTCTACAAAAATATGTCAACTATATCATATCCAAAATTCAAGTCTAACCGAGAAATACAACCCAATCAAATCTATATCTCAAAACTGGATCACAAGCAGTTTTAGACAAAATTCAGCACAACCTATAAACTCCTCAAGGTCTCTACTTTGGGACGCCATAACTTCTAATCCGACCATTCATTTATCCTCAAACTTTAACACAGTAACCTTCATATATCCATCTATGACCTATCAAAATTTCAACGGTGGATCTTCAATCTAACTCCTTAACATTGATCTACAAGATTGTCCGTTTTCCCACTTCAAAACTGAAGAAGACAAATTTATTTACAGTAGTCCTTGTTTCTCCCATTTCTGTTAACCCAAATCAGCAGCTACTCTCTACCTACACTACTCTCATTCAGCACACAAACAAAATAACTCCCTATACAGTACAGTGTATGCAGAAGAGGGGGCTGTTTACTCACCACAGCACAAGAGTCATGGCTCACTAAAGGGTCGACAAGGGGGCAGATCCGATGTTGGCTTCCAAGTGTTGCAGGGTCCACTTGTGATTGTCATAGGGATGCACCGGAGCAAGGAAGAGTTACAACTTTAATACAGAATGGAGGCTGACAGCGGGGTCGTACTCACTAGAGGCGCCGTCTGCAGTAGGTTGTGCAACCGTCCACTCCAGTCTCGTTCCTGCTGGGGAAGGGCAGTCGCTTGAGCACAGAGGCGAGGTCCAGCGTCGTAAGTAGAAGGTTGGGGTGAGGCGTCGGTCCAAGAGGGTCTGTAGCGAAGCGTCCTCGTTTAGCAGCAATGTAACGTAGAAGAGAAGCATAGGGAGAACAAATAGAAGAAGGGAGGGAAAGACTCACCTATGCAGAAGCTGTGTGCAGGAAGGTTGAGTCGCACCAGGTTAGGACGCAAAGGAGAAGGTCGAAGAATGCAGCCCAGGAGGAAGGAGGCAGGTGTAACGGCTGGGAGAGGAAGGGCAAAAGATCCGCAGACGTGAAGGCTGAGAGGGAAGGCGTATCTCAGCATGATCTGCGGGGCTGTTACGTTGGAGATCTTCCAGCTCAGCAAACGTAAGGGAGTAGCAGCCATCCGTTCATTGGGCCGACTCCGACGGGCCTACTAGCTGGAGTGTACAAGCAGTCCAGTTGGATGCAAGCAAGAGAGGTGGGCTGGCATTTGTGTGGGCTGCAGCAAGGCAATTAAAAGAGATGGGCTGAAACAAGAGGAATAAAAATATAAGCTGAGTTTGTCAAAACTTGTCAAAAACTCGTCATGGGTTTGTCAGGCCCATGCATGGCCTTGTCACAAAGTTGTCGGGCTTCTTCATGACCTTGTCTCAGCTTTGTCGTGATCTCGTCACAGCTTTGTCATGATCTAGTCTCAGCCTTGTCATGATCTCGTCTAAAGTATACATTAAGAATTAATTATAAGAATTAGGGTTTGACATAATTCTTTCATTTTATGTGAATTAAATTCTACAAAAAAAGATAAATAATTATAAGAATTAGGGTTTGATATAATTCTATCATTTTATGTGAATTAAATTCTACATAAAATGATAAAATTTGTGAAGAAAGAAATACTAGATAGAATGGGAAACCGTCAACGGCTCGAAGTCTGATTTGATTCTGAATTAAACGGAATAAAAATTCCGGATATTACAGTCAAGGAATCAAGTACCGGTTTACTTATGTGCCGGAGCCGACATTGGAGGCCTGGAGATTCCTGGGAAAGTATCATCTTTCATCTTGCTTTCCGCCTTGCTCACAGAATCTTCAGTGAGACACTTCTGGCGCATACTGAGACGCCCCAAAAGATCCGTCAAGGGGAGCTGCTGACTTTATTTTGTATGGTCACAGGAGGAGTGCTAGACTTTGTTGCCATGCTGACAGATGATTTGCACAGGATCAAGGGCAAGTTGAAGGGCGACATCTGCTGTAGTGGGTTGGTAACCCACATCGCCACTTTTATGGGTCTGGATCTTTCAGCTTGTACACTGGTTGCAGCTGCATGCGTACCCTCAGGCTAGCCGGTGCTCCTCGTTACCTCCCTTCATGTGAAGACCTAGCAACATTCCTTTTTCTCACAATTGCCTCCCATCTCCTTCACTCAGCCTCACTTTACCCTCTCATCTCTCGCACTCTCTCTTTGCAATCTCTCTCTCTGAAATTTGTCTCTCGTACCTTCTCTCGAGACCATTTGCTTAAGCCAGACGGATTGAAGAAGGGCACTCCACTGCCGCCCCGGCTCGCCGGAGCGCCGGAACCCCTCCACCTCAGCCGCCAGGAAACGCCTCCCTTTTGTCCTGTCGCCGGAGGTCGCCGCTGCAAGGCCTTAACCGGCACCCACCGCCGCCTCCCCTGCCAGCGCCACAGGGCTTGGCCCTTCTCTTTATTTTTTCTCTCTCGATCGATTGCTGAAGGTTGAAGGGCACATTTTTCCCTCTCTTTACTGTTTATTATAGTTTGTGCCCATTTTGTGTGTAATTGCAATGTTGACCCAATAACTTTGGGAAAAGGAACATTTATATCCTGCAGTAAATTATTAATATTATTAAACCCTTCATTTTTGTTAAGATTTGTGACCCAACTCCTTTACAAATTAATTTGGTGTCTTGGATGGTTTAAATCCGATTGTTGGATGATTTGAAATTCGGTTTTTCAATCAACCTCCCAAATATTTATATTTTGCCCGGAATTTATTTTAACAAGTTTAACCTCGGTTTTGGAAAACGGAGTTTTCATTGGAAAATCTTTATGCGCTAAACTCCTTCCAAAATTAGCATTTAAGCTAATTTTGCTTAGTTTTGTCCTTAGGTCTGGAAGCGCATGTTAAAGGTCATCGAAGTCATTCTTGAGTCCGTAGACCGTGCTTCACCTTGGATCTCGTGTGAGTACTTCTCCTTCGTTAGTTTGGAAATGGTAGTATAACATGTTAGATGAACTTAGCATAACATAGAGCAAATGCCATGTAGTTGTCATGAACCTAGGTATTAGTTATTGGATATGGAACTTGTTATTTTACCTTCTTTACGATCTTATGATGATCCTAGATAATAGATTGGACCAGGCATGCTAGAGTTACATATCATATATATATATATATGTTGGAGACTAAAAGTCCGAGAACTTCTAGCTTTTTAGTTGGTTATTGATAGAGTGCCTCGCTTGGTCAGGCATAGAGCATTTTCCTGTGGGAAGTTGAGAGTGGTTATTCGAGTTACTTTGAGAGAGGTAAGTCTTCGGACTTACTTAGCGTATATTCTATGTATTAGATTCATTGAGTGTTTGGTGGTGTGTGTTTTATCGCTTTCATTATAACATATAAACCGGTAATAGGACCACCGACTTTTATATTTATTATTTTCGGCCCAAGTGTATGATAACGGGTTGTGAAAACTTGTCTGGCTCCTGCGAGAGCTAGGAGGTTCTTGGCGACTATTCCGTTCTGGTAGACGGTCGGATGCATCAGTACCATTCCATGCCAGTAAGTAGGAACCGAGGCGAGTTTCGGGGATTCTCGTGTCACAAACCTAAGTTCAATTAGAACGGGATACGACCTAATAAATAAAGATAATAAACCGGATTGTTTGTTGAGGATGTTTATGTGATGTTATTATATATGAGTGTGTATGTGCCTTTACCATGTTTCTAATGCTTAAAATAGAGCTAATGGTTTTAAACCGTTTGTGTACATGCCGTGCAGGTTAGGGATGCCGCCGAGTGAGGTGGAGGAGTGGACAACCGAGGGTCGCCGTACATTATAGGACTGGGGCGTTTTTGGGTTATTCTTGTTATGTTTGGATTTATTGAATTTGGATTTTTGGTTTCGGAATTATGTTTTTGAGATTGTGTTGTTTTCAGGACTTAGCTGAGTTTCCACTTTGTACTTTTACATTCAGGTCCTTGCATACATTATAAATGATTTGAGTTTTGCCTTTATTTGTGTCATGTTGGAAAGGTCTGGTGAAATTGTAGTCAAGCTAAGGGTCGGGACCCATCGTGAAGTGTCACCCGTAGCATCCCAATATCCCACGGTTTTGGGGTGTTACAAAAGTGGTATCAGAGCCCTAGGTTGACAACAATGGCACTCGCAACCTTCTAAAGGCCGAATGAGGAATAAACAGAACCCACCGGGTTTTGACTTTTTCGTTTTCAAAAATTCATATTCATGAGTCGGGATTGGGTATGAATGTACGGGACCACCACTCCTCACGCAAACCTCGGCGACATAGTTTCTTGGATTTGATGGTTGTATATATATTATTATTATATAGTAATATATATATTTACGGCCTTAGGAAATTTTTGGACTTGTACGTATCTAGTTATGTATATGATCTTAGGGTGATTGGGCTTATGGGCCATGGTTGTACATTTGGATTTTGGTTATCATCATGCTTTAATGAACTATTATCATATTAAGTTCAAAAGTATTACATATTTATTTATATGAATATACGCCATACACTATCAGATGGCACGAACGAGAGTCACCTCTTACGTAGGACCCGCCAAGGGTAGACCCCCTCTTCTTCCTACCGTCCAGAGATGGGGACGGGTAGGGAGACCTCAAGGCACGAGAGGTCGGGGACGTATCCCCATTGTGGAGCCACCCGTTGTGGATCCGCCAGTAGCTGAGATTCCCGTAATGGACGTAGCTGAGAGCGTCATTCCCGAGGTTAGAGATAGGAAAGTTGTGAGGTCCAGGGTGCATAGTTCCCCATCTGCTAGGATTGGCGGACCATCTATTGGAGCTACTGTATTTGCAGACTATGTACGCCGAGTGGAGGAGGCATTCTGGACAGGAGCACCACCTCCCGCACCTTCGGTGCCTGCACCTGGACCTGCGCGATAAGTTGTGGTCTCAAAGAGAGTTACTCCCATTAGGGCCGCACCAGAGGTTGTTGCACCAGCGAAAGTTGCACCCGAGCCGGTCGTAGAGGTCGCTAGAGCTAGAGAGGAGCTGAGGTCTCCTAGACTTGACTCATGGTTGAAGGCTTTCAGCCAACAACATGTACCCTACTTCGACGGGAAGATAGGGTTAGAGGTCGAGCACTCGATTGGGCACGTGGAGTCTGCACTGGAAGCGATCCGTTGTTCAGAGGAGAGACAGGTGGAGATAGTTAGACGTTATTCCGATAGGAGGCCCAATATTGGTGGAGGACTGTTAGAGGAGGTGTGACTAGGATGGAGCAACTGTTGAGTCTCGTTAGAGAGACATTTTGCCCGGGTTGACTGAGACGGGACAAAGTACAAGATTTCTTGGAGGCAGGATATGAGGACGTCTCAGTTATTGAGGCGATTAGACGTTTTCGAGTAGAGTTATCCTTGTTGGGACCCGCTGCACCTCCAACGGACCAGCATGTCTATCTCTTTTCCAGGAGATTGAGGGAGTCCACCTGTGCTTACTTGGTGGGATTTCGTTGTGATTCATTGGCGGAGTACCAGGATCGAGCTTCGGCCTATGAGAGATACCGCCCTGGGCATAGGAGGGCAACGCAGTCCAGAGGACCGGACAAGAGACATAGAACCATGCCAGCTTGTAACACCCCAAATCCGCGGGACTTGGAGTGTCACATTGGGCTAGGATCTCACAATGGATCCTGACCCTAGCCTGACAACAAGTTCACTGGATCTTACAACAAGGCACAGGTAGATTAAAATCAAATACATAAAAGCTGAGTATGATACATCAAAAGAGTTTACAAACTCATAGTCGAGTACAAAACAACAACATAAACCACAACCACAAAAGATCCCACATCCCACACATTCTAATGTACAGAAGTCTTCGGCTTGTCACACCATCTGGCTCACTCTGCAATATTCCTAACCTGCAAAGCACTACAACACGGTATAAATCCATTAGCTACAACAATGAAAAGCATGAAGGTAATAGAACAACCACACATCAACATCCCAAACATGCAATGCCACACACATTCATTTATTATCTTTCATTACGTTATTCCATTACTAATTCAACTTCTTTTGTAACACGAGGAGCCTCAAGAACCCCGTCCCATCCAACGTAACACAGGAGTTTTGCATGGGGGTGACTTTCACTCGTCCCCTCCTGTGAGATCATCTTTAGGGCACCTTCTCCTAACCAGCAGGCGGAGACCGGCGGTTACCGCCCGTTATAATACACTTGGGCCAAATAAATGTAATGAATGGTCATCCTAGTCCGGTTTAGGTTATAAATGCACAATCATATGAACACACATAACCATCACAATCATACAATCCATAACTGCACGCTAATTAAGTCCTATGGACTTACTTGATATACTCATAGCCTGTACCATGTCACAGCTTCCCCTTGGGGAAGTAATCAACGCCTGCAATAGCAAGGCACACACAATCACATACTGCAAAGGTTAGGAGACTCGTCTCAGTAACCACAACCAACCTATATCTCAAATCTAAACCTCATATCCTCAACACATTCATAAATGCCTAAGGCATATCCTCAACATAAAATTTCATCATACTCGTACACATACTAATCTTTAAAGCCATAACCGATATCCATAACATCATCATGATCCTCAAATCATTCTGACACCTAGCATGCATCTAATCAGTATTCCTCAATCTCAAATTTAATCCTAATTTAATTAATTAACCTTTAATTAATTAATTAAATTTTACCAAAATAACGTTTTGCCCGCAGGCCATTTCTAAACCCACCTATCATCAGATGTCATCAACAAACAACCCATAAACACCACAATAATATAATGATTATAATGGAATTTCTAATTATCCATTTTGATAAGCTTAAGGTCGATTTAGGCCAAATCACAGTACGGAAAACAAATAAATTCATAACCTATGCGTTACTAACCCGATTGACTATCTCAAAGAAGATTCGGAATCACCGGAATCTAAGCGACGGAACTGTCCTGGTGACATATATTCTCGACCAGGTCTTCATCTGCTCGGAAATACAGAAACTCGGTACCGATATGAAGAGAATGAAGAGAGGAATCCAAAAACTCAAACGGAATTGAAATCGGATTAGAAACGGACAGTAGATCTGAGTTTGAAGTTTGAGAGAAATTAGAGCTTTTACGAGGAAACGTGAAAGGAAATGAATTAATAAACGATTTTCTGCTATTTATAGTGAAGTCGATAATTATCCTTTAGCGAAGTCGATAATTATCCTTTTATCGATCCAATGGCGGGTTGAACCCCCTTTTCCAAACATCTCGAAATTGGAATAATAGATCTTGAATATTGTAGGGATAATTATTCCACAATTTCCTCGGAAAACGTGTATTCCTAAGCCGTCTTTCTTTGCCGTTAAGAAACGAAATAGTGACTCTTTTGTCCGTTTTGCCTTTCTATGTTATTTCATATCTAGGACATGTCCGATGTCCTGATCATTTCTCTCAAGTGCATTTTTATTAATTGGAGCTCCCAAATACTCCAAATAATACCGGAGGGTAAAAATAATTACCGGGGGGGAAAGTGAAAATTTCACCATAAGCCCAAAATTACGCCAGGAACATAACAGTGGGACTTATACTCAACACTTACACAATCTTCACAAGTTATATGTCAATTACTATCACTGATTAAGTTAATCAACATTAATTAGAATTCAGAAATCCTAGCTATTACACAAATAGTTCAGGGATTGGAGGGGCAGGACAAGGACCTAGTCAAACTCAAGGACGTCCCGGACCTTAACAGTCGATGTCGGCATCCGTTTGGGTGCGCCATGTAAGAGACCATTAGTGACATGTTTTACTTGTGGACAGGTGGGTAACCGGGCCACCTTTTTCCGCTAGGGCAAGGCCCAGTCACAACAGGGTTCTTCACCTGCTATCAGGGTAGGTGGGGGAAAGAGGCCACCTCAATTTCTGGCCCAAGGATTTCAGCAGAGAAGTCGTAGTCAGACTCGTACACAGGGGTCAGCCCAGGGACAAGGCCAAGGCAAAGGCCGTGGTGGGGTTACCCAAGAGACCAGAGGCGCTCAGGGCAGGGTATTTGAGTTGAAGAGTGCGGCTGATCCAACAACGCTAGCAGCTACAAGTACTATTCAAATTTGTGGCTTTCCGGTTTGAGTTTTATTTGATACGGGTGCCAAGCATTCTCTAATATCCGATGATTGTGTAGTTAGGTTGTTCTTAGTTACAGTAGAGGGGAGACCCTTCGTCTTGGGGTTACCCGATGGGGGTAGGGTTAGTGTACCCGGGAGGTACACGGTTGCCCCATTTGTTTGGAAAACCGAGATTGGTTAGCCGACTTCTATGTCATGCACTTGGTGCATGAAGAAGTCATCCTTGGGATGGATTGGATGGACCACCACCGAGCCATTTTAGACATCAGCCGGAGGACCGTGATGGTCAGTACAGAGACGGGACATGAGGTGATTTTCTGAGGTTGGGACCTCGGAAAGACCGGTACAATCTTTAGCGCGGTCTGAACTGCGAGACTTATCGTGCAGGGATGTGAGGCCTTCTTTTGCTATGCCATGAAGGAGGAGATGGGACCATCACTAGAGGAGATTCCCGTAGCATGCAAGTTCGAGGACGTTTTTGGAGAGTCACCCGGATTACCACCACAGAGGAGCGTTGATTTTTCTATTGAGTTGGAGGCCGGCATGAGGCCGATCTCCAAGGCTCCATACCGCATGGCGCCGATCATGATGCTGGAGCTGAAGAAGCAGCTCGAGGAGTTAGCCGAGAGGGGTAACCGGTCCTCTTCGTCAAGAAGAAGGACGGATCTTGGAGAGGCTATGCATTGATTACCGAAAATTGAACAAGTACCCTCTACCGCGCATTGATGACTTACTAGACCAGTTGCAGGGAGCCTTCGTCTTTTCACGTATTGACTTGAGGTCGGTATATCACCAGTTGAGGGTGAGAGAGGAGGACGTGCCGAAGACGGCATTCAGGACGAGATACGGTCATTATGAGTTTGTCGTGATGTCATTCAGGCTCACAAATGCACCTTCCGTCTTCATGGAGTTGATGAACGGCATCTTCATCGACTTCTTAGACCAGTTTGTGGTAGTGTTCATAAACGACATTTTAGTATACTCTCGGAGTAGAGAAGAACATGCGGGACACCTGAGGATGGTGCTTCGAGTCCTTTAGGATAGAGAGCTTTATGCAAAGCTCTCTAAGTGCGAGTTTTGGATGTCCGAGGTGGCATTCCTGGGCCACATAGTTTCCGCCGAGGGTGTCATTGTTTACCCGGCGAAGATAGAGACCGTTTCCTCATGGCCGCCTCCTAGGACGGTCAAGGAGGTGCGCAATTTCTAAGGCTTAGCGGGGTACTACCGCTGATTTGTTGAGGGTTTTTCTGTGATTGCACAGCCACTTACTTCCTTGTTGAGGAAGTCTACCAGGTTCGTCTGGTTGGAGCCTTGTCAGTGCAGCTTTGAGGAGCTGAGGAGGAGGTTGACCTCCGCTCGTATTTTAGCCCAGCCTGAGGGCGTGGAGGATTTTGTAGTATGTAGTGATGCCGCCAAGCTAGGTTTGGGGTGCGTATTGATGTAGAGGGGTAGGGTTAGTGCGTACGCTTCACGGCAACTGAAGCCGTACGAGGAGACTTACCCCACCCACGATCTTGAGCTAGCGGTAGTGGTTCATGCCTTCACTACAACATTTTGCATTCATAGCATTTGAAAAACACTATGATATACATTAATAGCGTTTTTATAAACACTATGGCAGAGCCCGCTATAATAGGGTAATAACTTTTCGTAGCGTTTGTGCAAACGCTGTGAAAAAGTGGACCTATTATAGCTTTTGCATAAACGCTATGGAAAAGTGACCAATAATAGCATTTGTGCAAACGCTATGAAAAAGTGGATCTATTATAGCGTTTGATAAACGCTATGAAAATGTGGACCTATTATAGCATTTGTGCAAACGCTATGAAAAAATGGACCTATTATAGCGTTTAAGGAAACGCTATGGAAAAGTGGATCTATTAATAGTGTTTCCTCAAATGCTATGGAAATAATGTCATTTATAGTGTTTTATAAACACTATAGAACCAATAATAGCGTTTTTTATAAATGTTATAAAACCTAAGCGTATTCTATAAATGATATAGAAATTCAATAATGACATCAAATAAAAACCACATTGTTTCATTTTATAGATTCAAAATGATACAAATCATGAGTTGTTTAAAATAATTGTTTATCAAGAGAACATAGTTTGACAATTCTAATCTAAAATGGATAACCATCTAATGTCATTTTATGTTATAACAACTTTGTCTATTGGTCATGCAATTGTTGTACCAACATCGTCTTAAATGCAATCTAACTCAGATGTTACCCTCCAAAATGTTGCATTAGGAATCTTAGGTATGTCAACCCAAACTCTTACAGCATTAGGACCTAAAGGAGCAAAATGAACAAGCTGATTCGAATCACTTGAAGACCACCGGCCTTCAGTAACTACCTTTCTTGAGCCACTCAAATCCAATAATATTCACTTTTTCTTTGAATTGTTTACACTCAAGCAAAAAAAATCAACATAATTTCATTTTCATATTATAACCAACTTAGTAAAATATAATAACAATAATATAAATATCGGTAAAAGTAATTACCGAATGAGATGAAGTCAATTTTACCTCAATAATACGATCTTGACTTATTGTTTATCTAAAACTATACGTTCATCAAACAATTCAGTCAGCATCACCATATCAGTTTATGTCTGCAAAAGTTAGAGATGGTAACATAAGAACCATTGAAAGAAATAAATTGAAAGTAGAACACTATATGAGCAGTTCAACTGCTAAATTGTTCGACTCATTTTTTCTAGTAACTCACTGAAAGAAAGTGGTACCAAACAAACCCTATTCTAGCAGAAAAGCTTATTTTTCTTCTCACCTACATAAATAGGATTGTTCATCTATCCATAACAATGCTATCAAGGGAAGCCATCTTGTTGCCTATTCTACAGTTTGAAGCTCTAGGTTGTTGTTAGATACTATGAAATGCAAACTGTGATCACAATATATAGGGCTTTTGAAAGTGCAGTATAAGAATGTATCATGTGTAAGCATTCAGATGACGACTTTATCTTAGTGAAGCTGCTAGCCCCTTCAGCAAAGGCATTCTTCTCCCACATATTCATTATTTGGCCACACTTCCAGGAGGTTATTGCTTCCATAAACTACACTTTCAGGAGGTTATCACTTTGTTATATGAATCAATAGGATGATTAATGCCATTAATCGTTGAACATTGTGATGAAGGATCATCTGTGCTAACTCCATCTTCACCACCTCAAGGGACTCTAGCAAGAGCGCAAGCTAAACGTCAAGCTGAGATGGATGCTCTTTTCCTAAACATGCTCCATGAAGCTGAACCAAGTCCACTTTTATCAAGCCTAAGGACCATCTTGTGGATCAGCCATGAACCCATACCAGCCAAGATGATTAATGGAGGTTAAATTGTATTTCTAGATGCTGGGCACGCTTTGGAAAGAATTTCAAAGGACAACCGGAGGCCTTGAAATCATATACAAGGGGTTTCACGTATGTGCATGTGCATGGCTGGATGATCATTTAAGTATGTGGACGTGAGAGACTGAATAGGAGAGTTTAATTAGGCCCAATTGTGTTATATGTTTATTGCGCTTTATTTAACTCTCTCTCAATGTAATTATTGTAATTAGTTTCTTTTTTTTTCTGTTTTAGAAGAAAAGGCATAGGATGTATATATAGCCTTTTCTCTTTTCTTTTGTAGTTAGACAAGTTTTATACAAGTTTTGTTGAGACCATTTCAGAATTGAATCCAAGAGAATTCAATCATTCTTGCCTCGTGAGTTTGTGTGTGTGATTTGGCTTTCTCGTTCTTGTGTATGTCAATCTCCTTCAGGATTGGTGTTGCAAGTCGAACAAGGCACCCTCTTTGTGCTCTCGATTCTCAGATCGATTGTGTGGAGTTGTAAGAAGTAGGGACGGATCGTCACTGGTTTGGTTCTTGGATCTTAAATCCAAGGGTTCTATCATTGTTCCTCTCGGTTCTTCTTGTCTCTTTTCTATTTCCTCGTTTTCATTGTTGTCCATGTTTATTAATCTCGTGTGTTCTTCATTCTTCAGAACAGGTTGTTCGTCTAAATCCGTCTTCGCGGCTAATCCCCGCATCACATTGTGAAATAAGATACCCCCGTCCCTTTACTTGCTTCTATGGCATAACAATTGAATTATCATTTTAAATCCTCTGCTAAAGTATCCTTCACCAAAGCTTGCATCTGCAATTCTGCATAAATACTTCGGGCATTTTACTCTTCTCAACTAAGCTCCTTTATTCCGACCTCCTAATTGTTGGAATTTGATCACAAGTAAAAGTGTGCTAGTACACTGCATATTCTTTTAGAATATAATTTGAAAAATGTCAAAGCATGGGTTTGTTCAAATTGGATCTTTAACTGTAAAGAAGGGTTGATAACTTTAAAGTGAACAAAGGATGTTAGCTTATTTATACAGAGGGTGGTGTCTGCGGTGAGAAGTTGTTCAGGCTCATGACTACATGGGTTTGTTCAAATTGCATATAAATCACTACCTGTCTACTTGTGTATTGGTTACCCTACATGTTGCTTATGGAACTAAAACTATGGGAGTGTCTACTGGTGTATTGGTTACCCTACATGTTTCAAGAAAATGAAGTTTCATTCATTTTTTGTTGTTTACCTTCGAATGAAAATCTTCATTCCATAAAATCCTTTTCCCGTTATCCACAAAGCCATATAAGAGGGACTCAGACTTATCACATTGAAGAATGCCTGGCAGAACACTCTGAAACCAAAAAAGAAGATATATATTTATATGAAACTGAAACAACTTTCTGAAGAAAAGCTTCTAGCCTTTGCAATGGCAGAACCTTAAAACATTGCAATCACTAACACAAATTGAAACACGCTAAAGGAAAAAAAAACTAGCGCCTTTTTTTACTTCGTGTTTGTAAGAGTAACCTAATAAATCAACGTACCAACACGCTTCATAGAAAAAGACTAACAAAATGATATCCCCACTTGACAAAACATCATTCATCCTTACAAGAAAAGGTGAATTATTTTAGACTGTTAGATATTTATCATTGGCTATATAATGTAAAACTTATATCATATAAATTCAAATCTTTCTCAAGTAATATCAATCAAGAGATCTCTATTCAGAGAAACAAGATGAACAAGAGATTATATGGGAGAAGGGTAGAGTGTAAACAAGACATTGATCTATAAAGTGCATGCAATCTACTTTTGATGATAATGATTTTGGAGGCATAGAGAGGATGTCATGATTTTGGATAAAGCATGTATGTATCAGGCATCAAAAGACTTTGCAAAATGGAGGATCACACGCTTGTGAGGATTCTACATCTTCCACCTAAGAAGTGATAATATATAGAGAAGATAGAAGACAGATTACTAAGCTAAATTGTTGATTTAATAATAGCTTATTATCTCATTGCTGTTTTTTTTTGTGCATTTAGACAGAAAATTTTGAGGGAATAAGGACACTTCTATTGGCTACCCAACAAGCAAATATATCCTACACCAAGATAAATTGAGTTGTAAATATAAGATTAATGCTACAATATGAATTAGTATCCTAAAAACTACAAAAAGCTAATCACTACACTAACATCAATGAGATGCAAATTCCAATTCCATCTACAAATCAACAAGCAACCAGTGCACATTAGTCATTCATGCCAATAACAAACCAAACTTAAATCACATATAGCCTTAATTATGACAATTAAAATGTATTCTAATACATACCAATATTAAGGCTTTAGTATCAAGCCACTGTATTGTATGATTGTCCACACCCTCTACACTTTGCATCATATGTACTTTATGCTGCAACAAACACTATCTCTAGGAAGTCAAGAATTAAATCTTGTTTCCAAACAAAGAAGTACCATTAAACATTGTTATAAATCAAGGAGGAAAAAAGAATAAATATACATACATTAATCATGAAATCAATTTAAGCATGTGAAATCAGCTCGGATAAAACCTATAAAAACATAGTAACTAAGTCACGTTAATTAGTCATCAATATTTGATTGCAAAATCATATAATGGATTTTGTGGAATTCAACCTTCAAATTAGCTTGTTTAGATTTAATTGCCATGAGTAGCTAAACAATGAAGGTAGCAGAGACCACTACAGTAAAACCGGGAGAAATATGGGTTATTGTAAGCATACAAGATTTGTGGAGTGTATCAGGTAACAACATCCCTGAAGCAAGAAAGCTATACAAAAAAGTGTAATCAAGAACAAGAATCATACCTAAAAATTAAGAAATAAACACCAAAAGGAACCAAATAGGGGTTTCACTTATGATTGTGGAAAGCATGGTTTCTCATTTTTAAAATCTTAGAATCCTAAAATTGACTTTGGGGTGAATTAAAGGGCGAAGCAAATTGATTATTAAAGCAACTTAACAATATAATTAGAGAGAGATAAAGAGCATACAAGACCTTTGTTGAATCATGTCTCAATCAGACGCCTCATGCCCAATTCAAGGCTTACTCGAGAGCAAAATCGATCTTGGGTGTTGTGCTTGACCACACACCACAAAGGTTGTACGGTTTCGCTGGAGGTTTGGCCTTGATTGATCGCCAGGGAAATAGATCGGCGGAAAAGCAATATGTGTATGCAAGAGTAAGAAGAACACGAGGAAGAAGGACAAACAAAAGATCGTCAATGAAAGATAATAAGAGAAATGACATCAAAATTTTAAAAGTTGAAAGTTTTCAATAATCTTCATTCTTATCCCCTTCAGTTAGTGAACCGAACTGCCCTATAACTAATTGCAGGAACTATAGATTGATAGAAACAAACACTTAAATAAGCACTAAATTCATTCTTAAGATTCAAAAGGTTCTTGGAATCAAATTTAAGCGTTGAGTATGTGAAATAGAAGAAGAGACACAAATATATTTTTTTGATTAGGTTAAAGGTTCCACAATAGGTATTGACAAAGAAAAATCTTGCCTTTGCAAAGAAAAACTTCTTAATAAGGGGAGAGGAGAAACCTGAAGGAAAGCTTTTTTCAAATACCACAAATTCTATTCCAACATGAAGAAGAGGGGAAACCAAAATCTTCAAAACACACTTACACAAAAGTGTAGGGAAATAGATTCATGTAAAAGGAGGAACCTTATAGAGGTGTGTTAATCAGCTTTGACTCGAAGATAATGTCGACACTCTAAAGAAGGAGTTGGAGTATTTGCGTCCGACAAACAATGATATTATCCAATCTTGTTAACTCTAAAATAAAGAATAACTCGAAATAACATACCTTCAATGAATTTTTGCGGAGGGCAAGTAATTGAAGCCCTAGAGTTGTTTTCTGCCGGTACAAAAAAATAAATCCTATAGAAAATAATGTTTATCTCAAGGAAGAAGTAATCGATAGAGAGATATCGGGATTTAGGGGGAGTTCAGGGAAAAACAAGTTTACCTAAAAAGCTATATTTGTTCAAGGAAGAAGAAACCAATGGCATTCAATTACGGAACTGAAGAAGGTCGGTGCCAATTCTCAGGAAGACGAAATTGAGAGAGGATGTTGGTTGCGCAGAGCCGATAGAGATCGTATGTAGATTGGAGGCGTAGGCTCATAGAGTTCAGAGTAGGAGCTCAAGTCTGGTTGAGGGTATTGTCGACACGGGGGGTTAGGCGCTTTGGCATTAAGGGGAAGTTAAGCCCCCGATATGTTGGTCCCTTTGAGATTTTGGAGAGAGTCAGAGAGATGGCATATAGGTTAACGTTACCACCGAGGTTGGAGGGTATTCACCCGGTGTTCCATGTATCTCAACTGAGAGAGTACATTCATGACCCGAGACACGTCATCAGCCACGAGGACCTAGTGGTCGATCCGGACCATACTTTCGCGGATCATCCGATTGAAGTTTTAGAGCGTAGTACAAGACGAATTCGGTCGAAGGAGATACCGATGCTGAGAGTGAAGTGGTCGAGGCGAGGTGCCGATGAGGATACTTGGGAGACGGAGGATAGTATCCGTAGGAACTATCCCGAGTTTTACGCAGGATTAGCGACATCTATAGGACCGTCGGGTTAGTCCCGAGATCTATTATTGGTTATTCTTGTGACTTGTGACGTGATGTGTTAAGTGTGTTCCTATGTGTATATCTTGCGAATCTAGGCCAGTAGGCTTTGGATTAGAAGGGCCATAGTTGCCACGTTATAGTGTTCCGAGAGCATATCGAGACACGTTTGTTTGAGAATTCCGCGTTTAGCAACTTTCGAGACGAAACTTTTCTTTAGGAGGACCTGATGTAACGCCCTATTTATTCGGGTGCGTTCCGACTTTGCCTTTCTCCCTTTCCTCGTTTTGCTATAGCTCAAGTTCTTTTTAAAGTATATTTTTATAGTTTTAAAAATAACTTTTTCCGGGTATTATATTATTTTTGGGGATAAATGTATGTATTCCCGTATTTTATTAATTTAATTTTGTCGGAAATCGGGATTTACCGATCCAGGAAATCCCGTTCATAATATTAATTGAGTTGGTTATTTCTTTTTATGTTAAAAATCCCCTCTTTACTCTTTTTTTTTAAATATTTTTCTTCCCTTTTTCCTTTTTCCTTTCTTTTCTTCTTCTCCTGGCTGGCGTGCTTGGAATTTATGAGGAGCGCTTGTGTTGCAGCTGCACGCCTCACCTCAGGCTGGCCGGCGCTCCTCGTTACCTCCCCTCATTTGAAGACCTAGCAGCATTCCTCTTTCTCACAATTGCCTCCCATCTCCTTAACTCAACCTCACTTTACCCTCCCATCTCTCGCACTCCCTCTTTGCAATCTCTCTCTCTGAAATCTCTCTCTCGTACCTTCTCTCGAGACCAAATACTGCAGCCAGACGGATTGAAGGAGGGCTCCCCACTTTCGCCCCAGCCCGCCGGAGCGCCGGAACCCCTCCGCCTCAGCCGCCGGAGACGCGGCCTGGTGAGATCCATCTCCCCCTTTTCGCTTCTCCTTTTTTTTCGTTCGTTTCATCCTTCTCTGTTGCGTGATATTGGCGCCGGATTCTTTTGTGACAGCCGCCAGGAAACGCCTCCCTTCTGTCCTGTCGCCGGAGGTCTCCGCCGCAAGGCCTTCACCGGCACCGACCGCCCCCTCCCCTGTCAGCGCCGCCGTCATCCTCCACCTGTGGACGCCACAGGGCTTGGCCCTTTTCTTCATTTTTTATATGTCGATCGATTGCTGAAGGTTGAAGGTGATTGGCACGTCATTCCCTCTCTTTACTTTTTATTACAGTTTGTGCCCATTTTGTGTGTAATTGCAATTCTGATCCAATTACTTTGGAAAAAGGAACATTTATATCATGTAGTAAATTATTAATATTATTAAACCCTTAATTTTTGTTAATATTTGTGACCCAACTCCTTTACAAATTGATTTAGTGTCTTGGATGGTTTAAATCCGATTGTTGGATGATTTGAAATTCGCTTTTTCAATCAACCTCCCAATTTTTATATTTTATCCGGAATTGGTTTTAACAAGTTTAACCTCGGTTTTGGAAACGGAGTTTTCATTGAAAAGTCTTTATGCGCTAAACCTCCTTCCAAAAATAGTGTTTAAGCTAATTTTGCTTAGTTTTGTCCTTAGGTCCGAAAGCTCCCGTTAAAGGCCATCGAACTCGTTCTTGACTCCGTAGATTGTGCTTCACCTTGGATCTCGTATGAGTACTTCTCCTTCGTTAGTTTGGAAATGGTAGTATAACATGTTAGATGAACTTAGCATAACATAGAGCAAATGTCATGTAGTGGCCATGAACCCTAGGTATTACTTATTGGATATGGAACTTGTTGTTTTACCTTCTTTATGATCTTATGATGATCCTCGAGATAATAGAATGGACCTAGCATGCTAGAGTTAGATATCATATATATATGTTGGAGACTAGAAGTCCGAGAACTTCTAGCTTTTTAGTTGGTTATTGATAGAGTGCCTCGCTTGGTTATGCTTAAAGCGTTTTCCTGCGGGAAGTTGAGAGTGGGTATTCGAGTTACTTTGAGAGAGGTAACTTCGGACTTACTTAGTGTATATTCCATGTGTTAGATTCATTGAGTGTTTGGTGGTGTGTGTTTTATTGCTTTCATTATAACATATAAACCGGTAATAGGACCACCGACTATTATATTTATTATTTTCGGCACAAGTGTATGATAACGGGTTGTGACAACTTGCCTGGCTCCCGCGAGAGCTAGGAGGTTCTTGGCGACTATCCCGTGCTGGTAGACAGTAGGATGCATCAGTACCATTCCATGCCGGTAAGTAGGGACCGAGGCGAGTTTCGGGGATTCCCGTGTTACAAACCTATGTTCAATTAGAACGGAATACGACCTAATAAATAAAGATAATAAATCGGATTGTTTGTTGAGCATGTTTATGTGATGTTATTGTATATGATTGTGTATGCGCCTTCACCATGTTTCTAATGCTTAGAATAGAGCTAACGGTTTAAAATCGTTTGTGTAGATGACCTGCAGGTGAGGGATGCCGCCGAGTGAGGTGGAGGAGTAGACAACCGAGGGTCCCCGTACATTATTGGACGGGGGCGTTTTTGGTTTATTCTTATTATGTATGGATTTATGGATTTTGGATTTTTGGTTTCGGAATTATGTTTTTGAGATTGTGTCGTTTTGAGGACTCGGTTGAGTTTCCACTTTGTACTTTTACATTCCGTTCCTCTCATACGTTATAAATGATTTGAGTTTTGCCTCTATTTGTGCCATGTTGGAAAGGTCCGGTGAAATTGTTTTCAAGCTAAGGGTCGGGACCCATCGTGAGGTCTCACCCGTAGCATCCCGATATCCCACGGATTTGGGGTGTTACATGCAGGTTAGGGACGCCGTTGAGTGAAGTGGAAGAGTGGACAACCGAGGGTCACCGTACATTATATGACGGGGGGGGGGTTTGGGTTATTCTTGTTATGTTTGGATTTATAGATTTTGGATATATGGTTTCGGAATTATGTTTTTGAGATTGTGTTGTTTTGAGGACTCGGCTGAGTTTCCACTTTGTACTTTTAGTTTCAGTTTCTTGCATACATTATAAACAATTTGAGTTTTTGCCTTTATTTGTTCCATGGTGGAAAGTTCCGGTGAAATTGTTGTCAAGCTAAGGGTCGGGACTCATTGTGAGGTCTCGCCCGTAGCATCCCGATATCCCGCGGATTTGGGGTGTTATACATTTCAGGAAGAATGGCAACACGACCATAAATATCAGGATGATCAACAACAACTTTTCTGAGGTAGGCAATTATTTCATCGAGTTGTTGTAAATAAGGGAAAAAACTAATAATTCAATACCAAAAAAATAATACAATAAATCCATACCAGAAACTCATATGATAATCATACCAGAAACACAACAATATCTCATACCAGAACTCAATACATAAAATAATCAGGAAAGATACATGATACGCCCCCGGATGGTGATGCCATCCGTGTTCCGGCTAGAAGGACCCGCACATTTTGGAAGACATTTATTATTATTCGGCTATTAAATAATAAGTCTTTTGTATTCGGAACTTTAATTCCGGAACTTAATTCCGTGAATTAAATTCCGACCTTTCATATTTTAGGCTTTTCATATTCGGAACTTAAGAGGGTTTTCCTTCTCAATACTTAGTATTCATCTTAGACATGTTTTTACAAATGAGCCAAGCCATCCTTATATAGTGGATGAAGGCCATACAAAGAGTTCAACATAAATGACGGTATTAAAAGTCGGAATTAAGTTCCGAATATGAAAAGCCTAAAATATGAAAGGTCGGAATTTAATTCACGGAATTAAGTTCCGGAATTAAAGTTCCGAATACAAAAGACTTATTATTTAATAGCCGAATAATAATAAATGTCTTCCAAAATGTGCGGGTCCTTCTAGCCGGAACACGGATGGCATCACCATCCGGGGGCGTATCAATACACAAACAGGAAAACACCTCATACCAGAATAGCAAAACATAAACAAATACCACAAAGCTCAAGCAATAAATCATCTCAGGAAGGCACATAATTTCTGGCATATAAATTATCATAATAGATCACATAGACCAATATGCAAGAATCCCATACCAGAAGACTAATGAAATACATAATACCAGAAAACCAAAACAAATATCAACATTTAAAGTCGTACCAGAGTCTAATACAGCTAGCTCTTACCAAAAAGCAGTTCAACATAGCATACCAGAAAATAATTAAATAAACTGTGGACCCAAGCTCATACCAAAAACACATCAATAACACTTACTAGAAAGCCATACCAGAAACACATTAAAAAATTATTAAGTTTAATAAAAATAAGGTTAGTGTTAACTTACATAGTCCCATAACCATCCAGATTTTTGGAGTATCATCTTGAAGTGTTTCTTGGTTGGTTCATGGTGATATCCAATTAAAAAATCTTCTTTGGTTGAGTCAAGGTATCAAGAATAAAATGTGTCTATGTCCTTCTTGCTCAAGAAATTATGCTTCGGTGCCTTAGGGACCTTCAATGGGATAACATAGGGAGATACGACAATGTGTCTATGTCCTTCTTCTGAACTTGAAACCCCAAGAATTTTAAGTTTAGCACCATCAGCTGCAGGTGGGGGTTTCTTAGACACTTGGGTGCCTTTAGAACAAAGGAGCCATCTTTTCAAGGTTACTGAGGATCCGGAAACATTGCACTCCTACTCGGTGTTGGGCGACGGTATGTTCGTTCTGCCTCAAAAGCATTTGGTTGAGTGTTTCATCCTTCTCTTGAACCTTCATCTTCAACTCAGAAATCTACTGATTTTGAGTTTGTAGTTGTTTCCTCAAATCCTCCACCCAAGCAGGCTCCCTATAAATTCACATAATATAAGATTACATATGCGATATCAAATATGCTTTTGAAAGTAATAAATTCTGGTATGTAAACTCCCATTTACATGTTTAAGGTTGGAATAGTGGGGGAGGGATGAGCCAGAGGTGGTGAAACCACTGCTTCTGTAGGGAGATTAAACTCCATTTCTGGAGGATCAACCTTCCCAACAAGGCTATCCGGTGCAACCATAGCCTCAGGAGACTAGCCACTGCCATAATTTCTTCTTGGCTGAAACAATAGAACAAACAATTAAAAAAATGATAATTCTGGTATGATAATATAAGTATGGGTATGTAAATATTTACCATTCAGCGTCATCAATAATATCCTCAACAATTTCCTCAACAATCTCCTCTTTCTTAATTTTCTTTGATGCAGAACTAAAAAACAAAAAGCAATATTAAATAAATGACAAACATACCAGAAACTTAAACCAGAGAAAACATAACAATATACACATGAAACAAATAAAAAAAACAAACTAGAAAATATAACTAAACTCATACCTGAAACTATCAGTAGAATCATACGAAAAAGAAAGAAAGCATTCATACCAAAACACTAAACCACAAAAACATACCAGCAAACTAAACACAAAAACATACTAGAAAACTAAACCAGAAACACATACAAGAAGAGTATAACAGAAAATATAACTGAACTCATACCAGAAATAAGATAAAATATGTAACACCCCGAATCCGCAGGATCGGGGTGCTACGGGCGGAGACCTCACAAAGGGTCCTGTTCGCCACTTAGCGTGCGTGTAAATAAGCTTTAAATTTATAAAACTAGAATCAAGCAAGTGAACCCGCAGTGTACGGATCGACGTAGTTAAGCAAGAATTCCACAGTATCGAACAAGGGATTTGGGGGGATAAAACCAGTTATAAATCGTCAAGCAAGTAAATGTATGAGCTTTGCAAATATATTGGGAAAACAACAATCCTAAAGATCTAGGAATCCAGCTGTGGCAATCGATTCAAGATATACTAAAGACATAAAGACAGAGTTAAGAGTTGCAAAGGTATGCTAATGCAAAGCAATGTACGGTGAAGTTCCAAGGCTTTATATGACTTATCTAGAAATACTCTCTATAAAGATTTTTGAGGCTTCAGTATAGAAAGGATCTAAAGGTAAGAATTAGTATCAAATACCCAAACTTGTAATCCAAGGATCAAGACTAACTAAACCGATTAAGGTTGTGACACTCGAAATCGAGGTAGAGGTTGTTGAGGCTTCACTACCACCTAGAAAAGGCAAACCAATACTAAGTTAAAGCAAATCTTTAACTTTGGATTAAAGTAAAAGCAAGGTTCGTAAACTAGGGAAAATTACGGGTGGATCTTGAGATTGAACTCAAGAACAAACCGTGATTCTGGCTTCCTCGGCGAAATCTCTCTAACTCTCAGGGTCCAATCTGTTTACGATCGATCTATCATCATCTAAGCCACAACTATCAGCCCTTCACCTTAGAATTGCTAAAGTGTTTTAGCCAACAACAGTCATTATGATATCAAATTCAAGATTTAAAAGAATGAAAGATGAAAACCTTCGAAAACCTTCAATAAACTTCAAATCAATCTCAAATCCACAAACAAGAACAATGATGTATATCAGATTTAGAATAACACGAACAATCACAATCCTTGATAAGAACGAAGAACGGGATGTCAATCCGTCTTCTAATCAAACCTAAGGACAGAAGACGTAATCTCCGTACGTCCAATGAAATCCTCAATGCGCGGAAGCAAATCTCCAAGCGATGATGCTCTAAGCGCGGTCTAAGCGGAGGTGTAAGCGGCGTAAGCGAAGGTGACGGAATTCTCCTTCCTTCAGTCCTTTTATAGGGCAAGATAAAATGTCTCTCCGGCCCATATGTGTAATATTGTGTCCATATTTTATTGGGCAAAAGATTGCCTAAATCACGGTTCCATAGGATTCCACGCCCGTGGTTTAGAGCGTGGAATTTGATTACGGTGCTTCACAACTTCCACGGCCGTGTAACTTACTGGAATGCTCCACGCTCATGTTGCCAAAGTTCCACGGCCGTGGTTTAAGGCGTGGACTTCATTACGGCCGTATTTTAGAGCGTGGAAACATAAGTAGCTCGTAATTCACTTTGTTTTGTGCCATTCTTCATCCTAGCATCTTCCTTAGCTCCTTTGTGGTGTCCTCAATCCTTGGATGTGCTCAATTCATCTCAATCCTCTCTTAATTTGTTCGGAATTAGCTCTTATTCGCCTACAATCAACACAAAGCTTATGTAGACCTCTATATCGAAAATATAGACAAACTAGCTCACAATTGCTTCAATGCTTTATCAATGAACACCAATATGGATGAAATACATCTAGAAAACGTGCCTAAAATATCACAATATTTCATGCTAACAAATAACCCCATACTTGTCACTTGCTTGTCCCCAAGCAAGGTCCTTCAAAAGCTTTAAAACTTAAGTTATGATGAAATATGTATGCACTCTCAAAACAAAACTTCCTTTAGATGAATGTGCTTCTAAGTCAATAGATCATTCTCAAACCTTGCTTCATTCGTTCATAAGACTCTCATATACATAATCAAGAGTAAAGAAAACTCATGAATTGATCAAACTTTCATGTAAACATCATAACCTTCAAACATTATCAAAATCAATCATAAGAAACTTCAATTTAGATCACCAAGTCATATATCATTCTTTTGATCTTAAGGACCTTCAAACAACGTCTAGAATGCGGAAAAGGGAAGGAAAACTTTAAGGAATGTGGTGCATGAATCCGGGAAAGTGGATAACCAACTCTTTTCTTTTTTTTTCTCTTGCGGTTTCCGCAACACTTTCAACTTAGAGCTTTGCTCTCTTCTTTTCACATAATTTTTCGACTTTACTTTTGGAGTTATGGACAGAGGTGCACAAAAACCGAAGCCTAGGAGATTGGCGTTTCTCAATTTTGCGAGATGCCTCAAACCCTTGATGCACATACCATAATCCGCTAGGAATATCGCTCAATCCGACTTTGGCAAGACACAAACACCCGGCTATGTGAATGGTGCCGAGTTACTCATCGTCATGATTGACTTCCCCAAACCTATAAGTTCTTTCTATTCATTGAATGCAACATTTTTGCTTTCATGGCCCTCCCACATCAGACATGCCAAATACCAACTCCTCCAAATTCCCGGATAGGTAAAGGAGGCCATTATTTCATTGAGGGGCTAAATGATCAAAGAAAGAAGAAAGAAAATCGAATTGCCTTAATCATTTCAACAAGAAGTATAAGAACTTATCATGTGATTTCAACCTTGATTTCTCAATATGATTTAAGTAACATTCTTCACATTATGAAACTTGCAAAAGAGGAATAATCAACTCATTCAATTTCTTTTCAATTCACTATTTGTTTAAGCATGCGATTGTCATAAAAACTCAATTCACAAGTAGTGATTATCATAGAAGTCATCTCTATCCTTAGAAGCACAAAATTTTCAAAATTTTTTCAATTTTTATGGGTTTTTCAAAAGCTTTTTCATGCAATGCAATAATGAAACATGTAACAATAGAATGAAACATGCACGGTGTTCTCGATAAAAGCATACAAAGTGAGTAAGAGTTATTACAAACAATTAGTCACACCCCACCCCATACTTGGAACAAACATTGTCCCTAATGTTCAAAAAGAAAATAAAGAAAAGAAAGAAAGAAAAAAGAACTCACAAGACGGTGGTGGAGCGGCTAAAACGGTAGATCGTCCAGGGTCATCACTGAGGTGGCGGTGGAGGTGGAAACGGGAAGAAGCTGGGATCATAGTTCCGCCCAAACTGCTGGTGGTATATATCTCTCATCATGCGATCATGATCGGCGGCTCGTGCATCCCTAGCATCTACACGAATCTCTAAGGCTCCGACCCTACTGGAAAGGTCGGTGGCCCACTCCGGTAGCTACTCATACCACCCGGGCCGCTGGCTGTACCATGCCGGTGCGTCTGACGGTGCTGGTGCGGGTGGTGGCTCCCATCCAATCCGGCTGAGTGCTATACCATGTAGGAGGGTCCGCCATCCATGTAGGTCTCTCGCTCACACTAGCGCGGCGAGAGGAAGAACCTGAAGCTCTAGCAGGGCGAGGAGAGTGTCTAGAAGGGTCGGGAACTGCATCCGGCTGATCCGGAAAGGTACCAAAGTCATGCTCTCCCTCTCCTCCCTCATACTCATCACCTCCTCTCATCTCCTCCTCCTCTACAACTGGTGGTGGTGGAACGTAAGGAGGGGCTACTAGTCTGTTCGCATGCATGACAGCGAATGTCTCTTTCCAGTTATGGCATCCAGCCATAATGGAATACTCAGGAAGCCATGCAATCCCTCTACCTGTCCTACTCTCCTAAGGCATGGCAGCTCTAGGTGGACCTCAATGTGTAGGGAAGATGATGCCTCTAGTCATGAGGCTCTGAAGTCCTAGAGGTCTAGCTGCAATGCGGGTGCACACGGAGAAGTCTATCCCTAACTGCCTAGCAAGGTCGGTGAACATCCCACCGTATCCTATGTTGCCGGCCCTCTTATTCTTTAGCTTGCTCATAGTAGCAGCTAAGAGGGTGGCACAATCAGCTGGTCTACCGTACAACATACAGTAGAGCAAAAACAACTCGTCCGTCTTAATCTTCTGAGTTGTCTCTGTCCTAGGAAAGAGACACTCAAAAAGCACTCTATGGACAATCTTCAAGGCTAGGTGATAGATCAACCTAGCCTTGGTATCAGCAGGTTGCCAGCGGTCCTCGTTGGCGTATATCATAGCTATCTCCTCCTAGAAATCCTTGGCGTACACGCCACTAGGGAATCGACCATTGAAGGTCTCATGGAACCCAAAGAAGGCTCCAAACTCTCTAATAGAGAACTCATAGTTCCTCCCATCAGCCGGAAAGAAACAGTCCTATCAACGTGGCTATGCTCAAATGAGACCACAAACTCCCTAGTGATCTCCTCGTATGCGTCTTCCCGAATAGCGGAGAAGACGACTAATCCGGCTCTATCTAGTAGCCAAGTGAGATCCCCTACCACATGCAAAGGCTCTCACTCCTCAAGTAGTAAGTATCTCGGTCCTATGACCGCTCTTTTCTCTATCCTTTCTAAGGCATAGAAATGGTCCTCATGAATCGTAGGGATCCTAGGGGGAGGTGGTGATGGTGATGATGGGGGTGATGGGGGCTCAGAAGGTGGTTCTCTAAAAGAGGAGGAAGTATTGCCTTTCCTCTTTTTATTTCTTTGAGACATTCTCCTAACGAGATCCATTTCTGTTAGAAACCACGGTCTGTTCTTCAGGTTCCACGGCCGTGGTTTACCCACAGACCGTGATTCGTCTCGTAAATTCGCAAAACTCAGCAGAATCACACCAAACTCTACAACAAGCAGCCCTAGACTAATTTCAGTCCAATTCCAATCAGTTCTCCTAAAAATTCTAGCAAAAACGAAGCCGAATCGACAAAGAGAAAGAAGAGGTGAGAAACCTAGGTTTTCGGATTTTGGAATCCGAATTCTGTCTTCTCCGGTGATTTGCCGCTCGAATTGTTGCTTGGATCTTGTAGATGACGGAAATTGCTTCAGTTTTGGCCAAAGAATCGTTAAAAACGATTAACGAACGAGAATTTGGAGAGGGGGAAGGCAATCGGCAAAATGGGCGTGGAATTGGGAATTTTTGTGGTGTTTGTGAAGAAACGTGGTATTTATAGTGGCCGTAAAATTTTTTGAAAATCACGGTCTATCGGGGGTTTCCACGGCCGTGGTTTTGTACGGAACCGTGGTTTTGGTGATTTTTCTCAGGCTTTTGAAAATTACGGTCACTGTAGCTGTCACGGCCGTGGTTTTGGCCGTGGAACTCTCTGTAATGTGTCAAAGTCCAAGTTTCGTCAATTTTCTTCAAACTTCTCCTTCCCCCTTTCTTTTCCACTAATCCTACATCCAAAAACACGAACATGCCGGAAGGCATCGAAGGCAAAATAAAACAAAAGGTCTATACTACTCTAATCTATGAATCAAAAAACAAAAACGTAAATGCAATACCTTGGGTTACCTCCCAAGAAGCGCTTTGTTTAAGGTCCGTAGCTAGACCATATTCGCACTTATTCGAGTGCGGTGGGCGCAAACTCTTCAGCTTGGAGTTCCGGTGTATACTTCTTGAGTCGTTGACCGTTCACCTTAAAGCTTCCGCCCTTTTCACCCCATACTTCAACTACACCATGGGGAAAAATACGTTTGATTAGAAAAGGTCCAGTCCAACGAGATTTAAGCTTACCTGGAAAGAGACGAAGCCTTGAATTGAAGAGGAGAACTTGATCTCCTTCTTTGAGATCCTTTGGGATGATATGCTTATCATGCCAACGCTTCGCTCTTTCTTTATAGATCTTGGCGTTTTCGTAGGCATTCAAGCGAAGTTCTTCAAGCTCATTAAGGTCTAAGAGACGCTTCTCTCCCGCCTCCTTCATGCTGAAGTTCAACCACTTTATTGCCCAATACGCCTTGTGCTCCAACTCTACCGGTAAGTGACAAGACTTCCCATACACAAGGTTGTGTGGCGTTGTTCCGATGGGAGTCTTATATGCAGTCCGGTACGCCCATAATGCGTCATCTAGCTTCAAAGACCAATCCTTCCTTGTCCTTGAAACCGTCTTCTCTAGGATTCCTTTGATCTCCCGGTTTGAGATCTCCACTTGTCCACTAGTTTGTGGATGATAAGGGGTGGCGATCTTGTGAGTCACCCCATACTTAGCTAAAAGAGCTTCAAAGCGTCGGGCAATGAAGTGAGAACCTCCATCACTAATGATAGTCCGTGGTGTCCCAAATCGTGGGAAGATGGTCTTGTTAAAGAACTTAACCACTACCATGGCATCATTGGTGGGAGAGGAAATTGCTTCAACCCATCTCGAAACATAATCCACCGCTAAAAGTATGTATTGGTTTCCACAAGATGATGGGAAAGGTCCCATGAAATCTACTCCCCAAACGTCAAAGATCTCCACCTCTTGGATGTTGTTGAGAGGTATCTCATTCCTCCTAGATATATTCCATGTTCTTTGACAAGCATCGCAGCAGGAAACAAAGGTTTGCACAACTTTTAAATAGAGTAGGCCAAAAGAATCCAGATTGCAATACCTTAGCGCTAGTCTTGTTCGATCTAGCGTGTCCTCCACAAGGTAGTGAATGACAATGACGGATGACACTTTGCATCTCATCTTCCGGCACACATCGCAGAATAATTCCGTCCGGACCTCTCTTAAAGAGGAGAGGTTCATTCCAAAAGTATTCCCGAACATCCTTAAAGAACTTCTTTCTTTGTGCGTAGGATAATCCGGGCGGTAATTCCTGACAAACCAAATATTTAACAAAATCAGCAAACCATGGTTCATTACCTTTGGTGATCACGTCGATGCACTCCTCTATGATATGTAAATGCTCGTCCGGAAAGGAGTCATCTATAGGTAGATGGTCGTCCTCTAGATGTGTTAGACGACTCAAATGATCCGCAACAGAATTTTCCGAACCCTTCTTGTCGCGGATCTCTAGATCGAATTCTTTTAGGAGAAGAATCCATCTAATTAGCCTTGGCTTCGCATCCTTCTTCGCAAGTAGATACCGGATCGCAGCATGATCCGTGTATACAATCACCTTTGCACCTACAAGATAAGAGCGAAATTTGTCAATTGCATATACAATTGCTAAGAATTCCTTTTCGGTAGTGGCGTAGTTGAGCTGCGCTTCATCTAGTGTCTTGCTAGCGTAGTAGATAGCGTGGGTTCATCCTTCCTTTCTTTGCTCAAGAACAGCTGCTATAGCTACGTCACTTGCATCACACATAACCTCAAAGGGAAGATTCCAATCCGGAGGTTGGATAATCGGGGCTGAGATTAGAGCTTCCCGAATCATATTAAACGCATCTAAGCATTCCTGCGAAAAATCAAAAACTGCATCCTTCATCAATAGATTAGTAAGCGGATTTGATATCTTAGAGAAATCCTTTATGAAACGCCTATAAAATCCAGCATGTCCTAGAAAACTTCTTATCCCTTTCACCGAAGTTGGGGGAGGAAGCTTTTCTATTGTCTCTATCTTAGCTTTATCCACCTCAATCCCTCTACTAGAGATTAAGTGTCCTAATACAATGCCCTCTTTCACCATAAATTGACACTTCTCCCAATTAAGAACTAGGTTAGTGTCTTCACACCTTTGTAACACAAGAGCAAGGTTAGAAAGACAATTGTCAAAAGAGGAACCATAAACGGAGAAGTCATCCATAAAAACCTCCATGATTTCCTCTATATATTCCGAGAAGATGGCCATCATGAACCTTTGAAAGGTGGCTGGGGCGTTGCAAAGCCCAAACGGCATCCTCCTATAGGCAAACGTACCCCACGGGCACGTGAACGTGGTCTTCTCTTGATCATCCGGGTGTATCGGAATCTGAAAGAAACCACTATAACCGTCAAGATAGCAAAAGTGTGAATGTTGTGCTAACCTTTCAAGCATTTGATCGATGAAGGGTAGTGGGAAGTGATCCTTCCTCGTCGCGTTGTTTAGCATGCGGTAGTCTATACACATCCGCCATCCTGTTACGGTTCGTGTAGGAATGAGTTCATTGTTTTTATTGGTGATGACTGTCATTCCTCCCTTCTTCGGAACCACTTGTATGGGACTCACCCACTTGCTATCGGAGATAGGGTAGATGATACCTGCATCAAGTAGTTTAAGAATTTATTTCTTGACAACCTCCTTCATGGTCGGATTTAACCGCCTTTGAGGTTGTCGCGATGTTCTAAAGTCCTCTTCCATTAAGATCTTATGCATGCATAGGGAAGGTTTGATTCCTACTAAATCCTCTATAGTATATCCTAAGGCTTTCCTATGTTTCTTAAGGACAACCATAAGCTTACTATGTTCGTCAATACTCAAATCGGAACTAACAATTACCGGAAAGGTAGAATTAGGTCTTAGAAACGCGTACCTTAGATGTGTAGGAAGTGGTTTTAATTCTATCACTTTAGGAGTCTCCAATGGCTCTTGAGGAGTATCCGATGGTTCCTTAGAAGTGTCTAAGGAAGTAGAAGGTGTTGGAGAAGAATCAAGAGAAGTTGTGGAGGAAACACAATTCCCTTCGGATTCACCCAAAATTACGGCACCCCTGCCTTCTCCACGGCCGTGATTTTGGGCGTCAAAAATAATTACGGTGCCTCTGTTTCCTCCACGTCCGTGTAACTTACTGGAATGCTCTACGCTTGTGTTGGTGAATTCCACGGCCGTGGAATAGGCTGTCTGACCGTGGATCCGTACGTTTTCTGCCTCATCGTAGAGTTTCTCAAACTCTTCTTCATACACTTTTTTTTGTGTCTCTAAGGCTTCAATTGCCTCATTGCACTCCTCTTCTTCCCCTATATCCATAATGCTCATAGAAAAAACTTTTTGCAAGGGATCTATGAAGAGAATAAAACTTACCTCCTCTCTAGATAGCTCTTCATCATGGATATTGAATATATCCTCATCGAAGGCTGGTTCCTTCACTAAAGTGGAAAGGACGAACTCCACCTTCTCTTCTCCTATGTCAAAGGCGAGTCTAGCATTCTTGCAATCGACTATACAACCGGATGTTGCAAGAAACGGTCTTCCGAGAATGATTGGGACCGGACTATCTACAGGAATGTCAAGCACAACAAAGTCTATAGGAACATAGAACTTACCAAGCTTGACCGGGACGTCTTCAACTATACCGACGGGACGAGTTATGGATCGATCCGCCATGTACAACGTCATCTTTACCGGTTTAGGATCGCCTAAACCGATCTTCCTGCATAAGGCAAGCGGAATGATGCTCACGCTTGCTCCTAAATCACATAATGCATCATATGTGACATCTCCCACTCCTATGGGAATACAAAATGACCCTGGATCCTTCAACTTAGGGGGCATCTTCTCCTTCATTGTCTTGATGAGATCCGATGAATCCGAACTCATCTTAACCTCTCCAAAATCCTCTAATTTTCTTTTGTTAGAGAGGATATCCTTTAGGAACTTTCCATAAGCTGGCATACCTATAATTGCATCAATAAAAGGTATATTAATATGCAGTTTGCTCATGAGTTCAATAAACTTACCGAATTGTTTGTCTAGACGCGCTCTTGCTCTAGATTGCGGGAATGGTAGGGGAGGCTTGTAAGCTGGAGGAGGAACGTAGACATCTTCCTTCTCCTTCCACTTTTCTTTCTCCTTCTCAACGGGGACTTCTACAAACTTAGGCTGCGGGTCGGTTGTTGTTACTCCGCTCCTAGTTGTGATTGCCATCACCCTTCCTTTTGGGTTGTCCTCCGTCTTTCCTGGAAGTTTTCCTTGATTCCTAGGAACTTCCTCCGCATGGCTAAACATTTGGTTCTCTAAAACCTTTTGGGCTTTATCAACCTTGGTAATGTGATCATCAACCTTGATGATGCGAGTCTCCAATCCTTGAAGCTTGTCCAAAATTGTCTCCAACATGGGATCGGGCTTCTCTTTCCCCGAAGTACTTCCACCATTAGATGTTTTCCCTTGGCTTTTCAAAGGAGTGGAAGAAGAGGAAGGTGGAGTTAGTGAATTTCCTGAATTGGAATAAGAATTACCGGAATTTTTTTGGTTGGGACGCCAATTGTTGTTGTTTGAACCCCTATTGTTGTTCCAATTGTTGTTGTTGTTCTTCCAATTGTTCCGGTTGTTGTTCCGGTTGTTGCGGTTTGTATTCTCATTCCCTTTGTGGTTATTGTTGTTGCCCAAATAACCTACATCTTGTTCCTTTTGCTTTGGAAAGTTGGTTTTGATGGCTTCCTTCAACTCTTTAATCTCCGTATTGAGAGAAAAGATTTGAGTTTGAGCTGCTTGTGATAGCTTTGCTCCTTGTTCCACATGATTCGCCTCCACTTTCCGATGAGAATACTTCTCAATGACTCGCGCTTGCTTCTCAATGAAGTCCCAAGCGTCATCTTCCCTCATGTCCATGAATGTACCACATGAAAGGGATTGGAGCTTGAATTGTGTCTCCACATCCAGCTCCTTATAGTATATCTCCAATAGTGCCAATTTGGATATGTCATGATGAGGGCAATCCAATAGCAAATCCTGAAATCTTTCCCCAGATTGAAACAAACTTTCATTAGATCTCATAGAAAATGCATTAATCTTACCTCTCAACTCCGCCGTCTTGGATGGCGGAAAGAACTTAGTGAGGAATTCCGAAGAAAGATCCTCCCATGTTTCAAGTTTCCCACTTGGAAGAGCTTGATACCAAGACAACGCTTTCCCTTTCAAGGAGAAAAAGAAAGGCTTGAGTTTACAGCTGTTGGTAGTTGCATTCTTTGGCTTCATTGTCTCCATCATGATATCAAAATTTTGTAGATGTTGATGTGGAGATTCAGCGCTTGTTCCTCCAAATTGATTTTGGTGGACAATGGTAATAACTTGCGGGTTGAAGCTAAACCCTTGTGCATCATCAGCATCAAAGTTCACACCCAAACGGCGTGGTTGCTGCGTTGGATCCATCCTTTGGCCAAGAGTTCTTGGCTCCTCATCCACACGATTGACTCTCGCACCTCCAGCTGGGGCGCGACGATTGGCAGCTGCCCGTGGGAAGAACGGGTTCACATTGATCGTTGGATCAATGTCCTCTAATGGTGGCATGGAAGAGTCACTATCCTCGCCGGATGAATGGGTTCTTGAGGATCTCCTTGAGGACTTCATGCTCTTCTTTCTCTAAAGATCGCTCAATTCCATCCTCACTTGAAATATCATATTTGTTAGATCATCAACTTTCGCTTAATGACGATCCATTTCCTCCCTACGAGTCTTCTCACTCCATTGGAGTTGAGCTTCTTTTTCCGCCAACTCCGTTTGGTAATCACGTTCTCTTTCTTCAGCCATCTTTCTTTCCTTGAGCTTTCTCCTTAAAGTCCTCTCAAGCTCTTGATCAAGAGGTAAGAGGTCTTTTTTGTTTCTAGACCTGCGCATACACTCGAAAAGATATCAAATAACAAGGGAAGAGCTCCCAAGCTTGACAACCGATAACCGAATTCGGCCTAGACCAAATCCCCGGCAACGGCGCCAAAAACTTGTTCGCCACTTAGCGTGCGTGCAAATAAGCTTTAAATTTATAAAACTAGAATCAAGCAAGCGAACCCGCAGTGTACGGATCGATGTAGTTAAGCAAGAATTCCAGAGTATCGAACACAGGGATTTAGGGGGTTAAATCCAGTTATAAATCGTCAAGCAAGTAAATGTATGAGCTTTGCAAATATATTGGGAAAACAACAATCCTAAACATCCAGGAATCCAGCTGTGGCAATCGATTCAAGATATACTAAAGATATAAAGACAGAGTTAAGAGTTGCAAAGGTATGCTAATGCAAAGCAATGTACGGTGAAGTTCCAAGGCTTTATATGACTTATCTAGAAATACTCTCTATAAAGGTTTTTGAGGCTTCAGTATAGAAAGGATCTAAAGGTAAGAATTAGTATCAAATACCCAAACTTGTAATCTAAGGATCAAGACTAACTAAACCGATTAAGGTTATGACACTCGAAATCGAGGTAGAGGTTGTTGAGGCGTCACTACCACCTAGAAAAGGCAAGCCAAGACTAAGTTAAAGAAAATCTTTAACTTTGGATTAATGTAAAAGCAAGGTTCGTAAACTAGGGAAAATTACGGGTGGATCTTGAGATTCCACGGCCGTGGAAATCAAGAACACACCGTAATTCTGGCTTCGTCGGCGAAATCTCTCTAACTCTCAGGGTCCAATCTGTTTATGATCGATCTATCATCATCTAAGCCACAACTATCAACCCTTCACCTTTGAATTGCTAAAGGGTTTTAGCCAACAACAGTCATTATGATATCAAATTCAAGATTTAAAAGAATGAAAGATGAAAACCTTCGAAAACCTTAATAAACATCAAATCAATCTCAAATCCACAAACAAGAACAATGATGTATATCAGATTTAGAATAACATAAACAATCACAATCCTTGATAAGAACGAAGAACGGGATATCAATACGTCTTCTAATCAAACCTAAGGACAAAAGACGTAATCTCCGTACGTCCAATGAAATCCTCAATGCGCGGAAGCAAATCTCCAAGCGATGATGCTCTAAGCGCGGTCTAAGCGGAGGTGTAAGCGGCGTAAGCGAAGGTGACGGAATTCTCCTTCCTTCAGTCCTTTTATAGGGCAAGATAAAATGTCTCTCCGGCCCATATGTGTAATATTGTGTCCATATTTTATTGGGTAAAAGATTGCCTAAATCACGGTTCCATAGGATTCCACGCCCGTGGTTTAGAGCGTGGAATTTGATTACGGTGCTTCACAACTTCCACGGCCGTGTAACTTACTGGAATTCTCCACGCTCACGTTGCCAAAGTTCCACGGCCGTGGTTTAGAGCGTGAACTTCATTACGGCCGTATTTTAGAGCGTGGAAACATAAATAGCTGGTAATTCACTTTGTTTTGTGCCATTCTTCATCCTAGCATCTTCCTTAGCTCCTTTGTGGTGTCCTCAATCCTTGGATGTGCTCAATTCATCTCAATCCTCTCTTAATTTGTTCGGAATTAGCTCTTATTCGTCTACAATCAACACAAAGCTTATGTAGACCTCTATATCGAAAATATAGACAAACTAGCTCACAATTGTTCAATGCTTTATCAATGAACACCAATATGGATGAAATACATCTAGAAAACGTGCCTAAAATATCACAATATTTCATGCTAACAGGTCCCGACCCTTACCTAATAACAATTTCACCGGGTCTTACAACAAGACACACATTAAAGGCAGAACAAAATTACATTTTAATGCAATGATGTGAATCCCCAAAAACATACAACCAAAAGACCACAGCCGAGTCAACTACTCCAACAACCAAACATCCAAAACACACAATATACAATACCTATATATATTTACAAGACTCCACCCACAAACCCATCCTACAATATACGGACCCCGGCTGCCCACTCTTCCGGATCTCTCGGCCGCATCCCTAACCTACAGGGCAACTACAACAATATCGGTATAAAATTGTTAGCGAGCATTCAAGGCATTAGAATCATGGTAATTGTTAGCATGAATTATTGTGATATTTTAGGCACGTTTTCTAAGTGTATTTCATCCATATTGATAGTCATTGATTAAGCATTGATGCATTTGTGAGCTAGTTTGTCTATAATGTCGATATAGAGATGTACACAAGCTTTATGTTGATTGTAGGCAATTAAGAGCTATTTCCGAATGAATTGAGCAAGGATGGAGTTTGATCGAGCATGTCCAAGGGTTGAGGACATCTCTAGAAGCTAAGGAAGGTGCTAACTTGAAGAATAGCACGAGGAAAGGAAGAATTACGGTTTACCCCTAAACCACGCTCTAAAATACGGCCGTACTACATTCTACGTTCAAGTCCACGGCCGTGGAACCTTGGCAAGGGAAGCGTGGTTCATTCCAGCAACTTCTACGGCCGTGGAAGGATTGAAACAAACCGTGACAATTTCCACGCTCTAAATTACGGTCGTGGAACCCTTCCACGACCGTGATCTTGGCGATCTTTTTCGCCACACTTTAAGCCACGATCTCCTACGCAATTGGGCCGGGCCAATATTTTATCTTACACTATAAAAAGGACGGACGAAGAGAGATTCTGTCACCTTCACTTACGCTTAGACGCACCTCTGCTTAGACGCACCTCTGCTTAGACGCATTTTCGCTTACGCTTGGACTCGCCCTAATTTCACATCTTGCGGAGATTTAGATTGAGAGATTTGCGCTTTGCTATTGAGATCTCCGGATTGACGGAAGAGTTGAAGATTTGGAAGATTGTTGGCAAGAAGGTTACGCTTTATCTTTAGGTTTGATTTAGAAGACGGATTGACATCCCGTTCTTCCTTCTTATCTAAGATTCGTGATTGTTTGTGTTATTCCGAATCTATTGACGTTATTGTTCTTGATTTGTGGATTTGAGATTGACTTGAAAGTTATTGAAGGTTTTCGGAAGTTTTCATCTTTCATTCTTTTAAATCTTGAATTTGATATCAATATGACTGTTGTTGGCTAAAACCCTTTAACAATTCTAAGGTGAAGGGTTGATAGTTGTGGCTTAGATGATGATAGATCGATCGTAAACAGATTGGACCCTGAGAGTTAGAGAGAATCACCGACGAACCTAAACCACGGTCTGTTCTTGAGCTTCCACGGCCGTGGAACTCAAGAACTACCCGTAATTTTGTGTCAGTTTACGAACTTGCTTTTACTTTAATCCAAAGTTAAAGATTAGCTTTAACTTAGTCTTGGCTTGCCTTTTCTAGGTGGTAGTGAATCCTCAACAACCTCTACCTCGATTCTGAGTGTTACAACCTTAATTGGTTTAGTTAGTCTTGATCCTTGGATTATAAGTTTGGGTGTTTGATGTTAATTCTTGCCTTTAGATCCTTTCTATATTGAAGCCTCAACAACCTTTATAGAGAGTGTCTTCTAGGTGAGTCATATAAGGTTTTTGGAATTTCACCATACGGTTATCTTACATTCGTATACCTTTGCATACCTTAACTCTGTCCTTATATCTTTAGTATATCTTGAATTGATTGCCACAGCTGGATTCCTGGATCTTTAGGATTGTTGTTTTCCTAATAATTTGAAAAGCTTCATACATCTACTTGCTTGATAATCTATAACCGGATTTAACCCCCCAAATCCTTGTGTTCGATACTCTGGAATTCTTGCTCAACTATATCAATCCGTACACTGCGGGTTCGCTTGCTTGATTTCTAGTTTTATAATTAAAGCTTATTTGCACGCACGCTCTAAAACACACATAAGGCATCACAAACACACAACATGCTCTAAAACACACAAGCCGGTTTATTATCATCCCATTCATGTCATCCCATTACTAATTCCATTTATAGTGTGACACTATAATCTTAAACGATCTCACCCTTGTCCCCTTTCACCATAAGGGTTTGTACTTGATGCGGATCAATATCACCCGTTGGACTGGTCGCAAGGCACCTCCCAATCATCCCCATTTTGGACTGGACAAGCGGTCACCGCCCCGTTATCATACACTTGAGCCAAATATAAACATATAAAGTCGGTGGTCCTATTACCGGTTTAGATGTTTTAACATAAACAATAAACACACACATAAATAATAAACACACACCACCAAACACGCATCGAAACTAATACAGAGAATACGAGCAATGTAAGTCCGGAGAGTTACCTATCCCATAGCTAAACCCGATAAACTCCGTACTCAGTTTCCTGTACGAATGTAACTTAACGCCTGATTAGACAAGGCGCACAATCAATAACTAACCAATAATCTTGAAGCCCTCGGGCTTCTAGTCTCCCAAAACCTATATGAGGTCACAACCTTAGCACATTGGGTTCAACTCCTAATCTCGAAGATCATCCTATGATCGTACCGAAACATCACAATTATGTTCATAAACCATCCCACAACCACATACGGTTCACGGACACTACTTGACATTAACTCTATTTTATGCTAGATCCATCTAGGGCTTCAATTACTTGCACAATCAATAACTAACCAATAATCTAGAAGCCTTGTCATGCCCGACGCTCGCCTTGTCATGCCCGACAATTGCCTTTTCATGACCGACGGTGGCCTTGTCATGCCCGACAATGGCGTTGTCATGGACTTGCAATGCCCGACGATGGACTTTCAATGCCCGATGCTATCCTTCTCATGTCCGAGAGTGGCCTTATCATGCCCGAGAATTTCCTTTTCATGACCGACGGTGGCCTCCTCATGCCCGACGATGGCGCTGTCATGCCCGACACTCGCCTTGTCATGCCCCATGATAACCTTGCAATGCCCGACGCTAGACTTGTCATGTCCGGTTGGGGCCTCGTCATGCCCGATGATGGCGTTGTCATGCCCGACGGTGGCCTTGTCGTGGTCATGCCCGACGACGGTCTTGTCCTATGCGACGATGGCCTTGTCTTATTCAAGAGTGGCCTTGTCTTAGCTTTCTCATGCCCAACGGTGGCCTGGTAATGCCCGACATTGGTCTTGTCATGTTCGAGAGTTGCCTTGACATGCCCGACGATTGCCTTCTCATGCCCGACGATGGTCTTGTCATGCCTGACGCTGGCCTTGTCATACCCGACAATGGCCTTGTCATCCCCGATGCTCGCCTTGTCATGACCGACGGTGGCCTTGTCATGCCCGATGATGGCCTTGTAATGCAAGACGATGGCCTTGTCATGCCCAACACTTGCCTTGTCATGCCCGGGAATTCCCTTTTCATGACCGACGGTGGCCTTGCCATGCCCAACGACGGCGTTGTCATGCCCGACGCTCGCCTTTTCATGCCCTACGATAACCTTGTAATGCCCGACGCTAGCCTTGTCATGTCCGGTTAGGGCCTCGTCATGCCCGACAATGGCTTTGTTATGCCCGACGTTGGCCTTGTCATTTCCTTGTCATGCCCCACGATGGCATTGTCATGTCCGACGGTGGCCTTGCCACGGTCATGCCCGACAACGGTCTTGTCCTATCCGACGAGGGCCTTTCCTTATTCGAGAGTTGCCTTGTCTTGGCTTTCTCATGCCCAACGGTTGCCTTGTCATGCCCAACGTCTGCATTGTCATGCCCGACGATGGCCTTGTCATGCCCGACGCTCAACTTGTCATGCCCAACGTTGGCATTGTCATGTCCGAGAGTTGCCTTTTCATTCCCAACGTTGGCATTGTTATGTCCGGGAGTGGCCTTGCCATGCTAGACGATGGCCTTTTCATACCCGACGTTGACCTTTTCATGCCCAACTATGGCCTTGTCATGTCTAAGAGTGGCCTTGTCATTGCCGACGTTGGCCTTGTCATGCCCGACGATGGCCGTGGCATTCTCGACGCTAGCCTTGTCATGTTTTAGAGTGACCTTGTCATTCCCGACAACGATAGCCTTACCATGCCCGACGCTGGCCTTGTAAAGTTTGAGAGATGCCTTCTCATGCCCGACGATGGCCGTTTCATGTCCGATTTTTGCCATGACATGCCCGACGATGGCCTTGTCATGTCCTAGAATGGTGTTGTTATACCCGACAATGGCCTTGTCAAACCTGACGTTGGCCTTGTTAAGACCTTGTCATCCCCGACAATGGCATTTTCTTGCCCGACGATGGCCTTGTCATGCCCGACGCTTGCCTTGTCATGGCCTTCTCATTCTCGACCACTTCGTTGTCATGCCCGACGGTGGCCTTGTCATGCCCGACAATGGCCTTGTCATGCCTGATGTTGGCCTTGTCATGACCTTGACATGCTCGGCGATGGCCTTGTCATGCCCGATGCTTGTCTTGTCATGGCCTTGTCATTCTTGACAACTACCTTGTCATGCTAGACGGTGGCCTTTTCATTCCCGACTATGGCCTTGCCATACCGGACGTTGGCCTTGTCATGTCTGAGAGTGCCCTTATCATGCCCGACGATTGCCTAGAAATGCCCGACGGTGGCCTTATTAAGTCCGGTTGGGGCCTCATCATGCCCGACGATGGCTTTTTCATGCCCGTTGTTGGCCTTTTCATTGCCTTGTCATTCCCGACGATGGCCTTGTACTATCCGAGAGTGGCCTTGTCTTGGCTTTGTCATGCGCAACGGTCGCCTTGTCATGCCCAAAATTGGCCTTGTGAAGTTCGAGACTTTTCCTTGACATGCCCGTCGATTGCCTTGTCATGCCCGACGATGGTCTTGTCGTGTCAGATGTTGGCCTGGTCATGGACTTGTTATTCCCGATGATGGCCTTGTCATGCCCGACGATGGCCTTGTCATGACCGACGGTGGCCTTGTCATGCCCGACGATGTCCTTGCAATACGGGACGGTGGGCCTTCTCATGTCCGAGAGTGGCCATGTTATGATCATGTCTTGCCTGACGCTGACCTTGTCATGCCCGATGATGGCCTTACAGTGTCCAATGCTGGACTTGTCATGTCCGAGAGTGGCCTTGTTATGCCCAACGTCTGCGTTGTAATGCCCGACGATGGTCTTGTGATGCCCGACGCTCGCCTTATCATGCACGACGTTTGTATTGTCATATCCGAGAGTGGCCTTGTCATTCCCGAAGTTGGCATTGTTATGTACGAGGGTGGCCTTATTATGCTAGACGATGGCCTTTTCATACCCGACGTTGGCCTTTTCATGCCCAACGATGCCCTTATCATGTTTGAGAGTTTCCTTCTCATGTTGACGTTGGCCTTGTCATGCCCGACGTTGGCTTTGTCATGCCTGAGGATGGCCGTGCCATTCTAGACGCTAGCCTTGTCATGTTTGAGAGTGACCTTGTCATTCCCGACAACGATAGCCTTGACATGCCCAACGCTGGTCTGGTCAAGTTTGAGATTGGCCTTTTGATAGCATGTATTATAGTTTATCTTTTGGGACTTGTTTAGACGTTTTATCTTCAATAATCTGCATGTTTGAATGTATATTATATGATTATATTGCCATTTCATTTACCTTTGCGGGAATCGAGGTCTACACCAAGTTTCTTTGTAATCGTAGGTAAAATGGCACATTTTGGACTAAAATGGAGCTAAAGGAGCTAAGGAGTCATTGGAGCTACATTCTGGAGCTTAAGGAAGAACCCAGGAAGCATGGAATTAACAAAGAAGATTTACTTTGGACCAGATTTGAGAGATTTCACCTTCAATTGAAAGTCACCTCGGTTGACCACAGAGGAGCGCCCCGACCGAGGTGAACACCGTAGACGCGGCGAGATATATTTTATTTGGCTGAGATCTTTTATTTTTGGAAAGAGAGATCTTATATTTTTGGGGTGGATTTCTGGTACGAAGATCATATATTTTGGAGATCTATTTTAGAGATATGGATATATTTTATTAGGAAATTATCTTTTTAAGATATTATTATCTTTGGAAGATAATTCTCCTATATAAAGGGCTGAATTTTCCACAAATTCAACAACCCGCTACCATCGCAGCACTTGGAGATTGAAGAAGCTACACTTGGGAAGGATTTTTTGGAAGGTTGAAGGAAGATTGAAGGAAGGAAATTGATAGCTTGTTATATCTTTTTAAGGGGATTTGTAAGACTTTCTTAGATTCCCTTCTTGTTGATTTGTCTTGTTGGATTTGTAATCCAAGGAACGCTGATTTGTTTGATATTTGATTCAGTTATTGAAGCCTTCTTCTTAAGATTTTTGTGTTCAAATAATCTTTCTCTTCACATATATTCGATTATTTCTTTTGTGATGATGAGTGGCTAATTTCTTTGTGCAATTCTAGGGTAATTGGCTGAAAGTTGTGGAAAAAAACAATGATAGAATAATCTTTATCCCAGTAGGACCCTGAAAGCTCGAGTCTTTATCCTTAACCCTAGAACATCTCGTTCAGTCGATGAACATCTCGGCCGGGGTGGAACTTGACGGACCGAGGTGATTTATGTGATCCTTAACTGAGAGTTAAGTGTTAGAGTTTTCAAAATCCTATTCTTATTACACCTCTCCTGGTTCAATGCAAGCTTAGGATGAGACTTACCCGGTAATTCCTTTGTTTGTTTACCCATGATCATAAGTCTAGGTAATAAAGGTTTATCCTTTATTGGGGTTTGAGTGTGCCTTCATTCCATCTTTGTGAGTTAGCCTTAGACTTACCCGGTAAAGGTTGATTCTATTCCCGTAGTTGGTTTGTTGGTTTGAGATTATAGTTCCTTTCCTTAGTACCTTGAGACTTACCCGGTGAAGGTTCTTTGTCTTGGAATTGGGAGTAGTGAGACTTACCCAGTGATCTTTTCCGCTTTAGTAACAACTTCCCTTTGCAAAATCTCAGCTTGGTCCGCTTACTTTGAGATCTTGAGTTGGAACCAAAACTCGATGCTTAATCCCTAGAATTTGCATATTCCCTTTAATTGACTATATTATAATCTTTTATTGTTTTAATCGCTTTTGTGGTTAGTTGCAATATTGACTACTTATATTGGTTTTGTTTCACCTAAGTCCCTGAGATCGACACCCGGAATTCTTGCTTTTACTATAATTGATCCGTACACTGCGGGTTCACATCCTTGTTTTAAGCATACTTCTTGGGTTATAAATTTAAAGCTTGCACACACCATTTGGAGCGAACAAGTTTTTGGCGCCGTAGCCGGGGACTTGGTCTAGACCGAGCCGGTTGCGGTAGTCTTTCGGGGCTATTGTCCCCTTTGCTACTAACCATTCTACTTGAGTGACTTTCGCAGGTTCTTCTTTTTAGGTTTATGCGAAGAACCCGTGTTGGGAAGGAAATTGTTCCTTACGATCCCGAACCAGAAAAGACATATAAGAGACTTTTGAAAGAAGCGAAAATGGCCAATCGAGACGATCGCGATCTTGAGGTCGAGTTGAAAGAGGCAATGGAACAGTTGCGCCTCAATAGGGAAGAGTTGCAGCATGAAAGGGAGGAAAATCGCACCAGAGCTGCAGAGATTGCAACTGACATGGCTGAGTTACGAGCTCAGATCTTGCCTCGACCAGAACCTCGACCGAGGCACGACCCCGCTCCAGTTTCCGCGGCCGAGATACTTCCACTTCGGATGCCAGTCCGAGATGTTCTTTTCGCAGTTATTCCACAGACCCTAGGGAAGAGGATGGACCCAAACCAGCAAGTGAGGCATCCAGGAGTCAACCTAGGAGATCCAGCGGAGCATGATTATGAACTTCAACCGCAAGTTCTCTCCAGGATCCGCCAATGCTAGTTTGGAGGTCTAGAAAGGGAGTCTCCGCATCAACATTTACAAAACTACGAGATCTTGATGGAGACCTTGAAACCTTCTAGAGTGGAAAATAATAATTACAAGTTAAGGCCTTTTTACTTTTCTTTGAAGGACAGGGCGCTTACTTGGTACCAGTCTCTTTCTCCTAGAAAGATCAACACTTGGGATGACGACGGAGTTCTTGACAAAATTCTTTCCTTCTCTAAAACTGCTGAAATGAGAGGGAATATCAATGCATTCATCATGAAGGACAAGGAGAGTTTGTCCAAGTCATGGAAAAAATTTAAAGATGTTCTTTTGGATTGCCCACATCATGGGATCCCAAAGATAGAGTTGTTGGAGATTTACTTCAAGGGATTGGATGGAGCTACCCAATTCAGCCTTCAACTACTATCCGCCGGAACATTCATGGACATGCCGATTGATGAAGCTTGGGAATTCATTGAAAAACAAGCTTTGCATATGGACAAGTAATCGCACCAAGGAACTGAGAATGGAGTTAAGAGAGTTAATTTCCAAGAAGCTCCATCAAATGATAATCAACTCACCTCCCTCAAGAATGAGGTAAAGCAATTGAAGGATCTTTTGGTTGCTCACACCAAGAAGGAAGAGGAAGGATATCAAAGCTCAAGGAACAATAATGGTTACCGGAATAACAACGGTTCCCGAAACAACAACTACAACAACAATAGAAGATCCAACAACAATAATTGGAGGCCTAACAATCAAAATCCGGGTAACCCTTACTCTAACTCCAATTCAAATAACTCTTCTAATCCTTTCCTCTCTTCTTCTTCTTCTTCTTCTTCTTCTTCTTCTACTCCATTGAAGAGCCTGGATCAACCTCATCCCAGCCAGAGAAGAAAGATGCAGTGCTGGAGGGTATCTTGATCAAGCTCAATGTTATGGAGACGTCCATGACTTCATTTTCGAAGGAACAAAAAGCCTTAGAACAACAATTCTTCAATAAGGCGAATGAAGCGCCAAGAGACCCAGGGCAGCTCCCGGCAAGGACAGAGAGCAACCTCAAGGTACAAATCATGGCAATAACGACGAGAAGTGGGTTAAAAACTGCAGATCCAGTTCCTCGGTCGATGCCAGTGAAGAACACCTCGGTCAAGGTACAGACGAAGAACACTTCGGCCGAGGTACCAACCGAGGTGGAGCCCCAAAAAGCGGAGGAGAAATCTGAAGTTTATGTTCCACCTCCTGGTTATAAACCACCACTTCCATTCCCCCATTCAAGGGCCAGAGCACATCTAGACAAGCATTTTGGTAAGTTCCTTGACTTGATGAATAAACTACATTTTAATATCCCTTTCCTTGATGTTGTTCTAGGGATGCCCGCTTATGGGAATTTCTTGAAAGAAATTCTATCAAGGAAGAGGAAGCTGCAAGACTTTGGTGAAGTAAGGATGACATCTAAATCCTCGGAGCTCATTCAAATCATGAAGGCGAAGATGCCACCCAAATTGAGAGATCTCGGCTCATTTTTCATTCCCATTCAAGTTGGGAATCTCACTTGTGAGGCGTTGTGTGATCTAGGAGCCAGCGTGAGCATCATCCTGCTGGAGCTATGTGTAAAGATCGGACTTGGAGAGCCCAAGCCGGTGAAGATAAGGCTATACATGGCGGACCGCTCCATTACCCATCCCGTGGGCATTTTGGAAGACGTTCCGGTTAAGTTAGGTAACTTCTCTTTACCTATAGACTTTGTTGTGCTTGATACTCCCGCAGATTATCCCGTTCCTATCATTCTCGGGAGACCATTTCTAGAAACTCCGGGTTGCAATGTGGATTGTAAGAACTCCAAGTTGCAATTCAACATTGGCGGTGATGAAGTTGAGTTTGCATTACTTGCGGCAATGAAAGGAGAGCCGCTGGGGGACGATATCTTAAACATCTATGATGAAGAAGAATCAAGAGACTTGGTGAGCTCTATCCTTATTAATTATCCAAGTGAGAGAGTTATTAGTTTTAGCTTAATGGAGAAAGGTATAGATGCTTCTTGTGATGCAGATATACGGAGCTTAAAGGCACTGGAAGAAGATCTAGGAGCTAAGATTGAAAAGTTAATCCAGGAGAAGAGACTCTCCAACTTCAGTCCCAGTTGCAGTACCTCGACCGAGGCACTTTCTAGACCAAGCGAGGTGTTCTTGACTGAAAACATCTCGGTCACCCTATCTGGATCTCGACTAAGGTCGAAAGCGAGATACCGTCAATTGAGAATAACAAACTTCTTACACCCTTTTCTGAAACTCAGCCACAAATGGTGGAGCACGTTCTCTACCAAACTTCTGATAATAAAGGACCTTGATATGTCGACATTGTTAATTATCTTGTTTGCCAGGGGATTCCACCCGGATTGACGTACACTCAAAGGAAGAAATTCTTTAAAGATGTACGCTACTACTATTGGGATGAACCTCTACTATTTAAGCGAGGTCCGGACGGGATGCTTCGAAGATGCATTCCGGAAGATGAAGTTACTAGTGTCATACGGCATTGCCACTCGCTTCCTTATGGAAGGCATGCTAGCGCTCACAAAACATGCGCTAAGGTATTACGTTCCGGTTTCTTTTGGCCTACATTATTTAAGGATGTGCAAATGTTTGTTGTTTCTTGTGATGCATGCCAAAGAACAGGGAATTTATCTAGGAGAAACGAGATGCCACTCAATAACATCCAAGAGGTTGAGATTTTTTTATGTATGGGGGGTTGATTTCATGGGACCTTTCCCATCATCCAGGGGAAACCTCTACATTCTCTTAGCTGTTGACTACGTCTCTAGATGGGTGGAAGCCATTGCCTCTCCCACTAATGACGCCATGATGGTTGTGAAGTTCTTTAATAGGAGTATCTTTCCACGTTTTGGGACTCCACGCATCCTCATCAGTGACGGAGGGACACATTTCATCAACCGGAAGTTTAAAGCACTTCTATCGAAATATGGGGTAACCCACAAGGTAGCAATTCCTTATCACCCTCAAACTAGTGGACAGGTCGAGATTTCGAATAGAGAAATTAAAGCAATCTTGGAGAAGAACGTCTCTAGGACGAGGAAGGATTGGGCCATGAAGTTGGACGACGCTCTTTGGGCCTATAGGACCGCCTTCAAGACTCCCATTGGTATCACCCCTTATAATTTGATATATGGGAAGTCTTGCCATTTGCCCGTTGAGCTAGAAAACAAAGCATATTGGGCAATCAAATGGTTGAATTTCGATATCAAGGAAGCCGGCGAGAAGTGGCTATTGGACATCAACGAGCTGGAGGAGCTGCGTTTGAACGCTTATGAGAATGCCAAGATCTACAAGGAAAGGACAAAGAAATGGCATGACAAGCGTATCATTCCTAAGGAATTCAAAGAAGGAGATTTAGTTCTACTCTTCAAATCCCGCCTCCGCCTCTTTCCAGGTAAGTTGAAATCTAGATGGATAGGACCTTACGTTGTGAAACATGTTTTCCCTTATGGTGCAGTTGAGATTCGGGGAGAAACAAGTGGAAGCTTCAAGGTCAATGGGCATAGACTAAAGAAATACAAACCGGAAGTCCAGGTTGAGGAGATTGCACCACTATACCTTGTTTAGGGATGACGTACGGTCCAGCTAGCGACCGTAAACCAAGCGCTTCTTGGGAGGCAACCCAAGGTATTGCTTTCTTTTCCCTTTTCTAGTCTAGCTTTAGATAGTTTGCTTTTGCTTTGCTTTGCTTTGTTTTTGGCGTCCTAGATAGACAACGAGTACTTTCTAAGGAAGGAATACAACTCAGGAGCAACACTAGAAGGACAAATGCTCGAGAAATTTAGAAGTCGGAGTTTGACTGAGACACATCTCGGTTGCAGTCACAGCACCTCGACCGAGATGATTCTTGAGCAACCGAGGCGACTAGGGCTGATAACATTCCACCTCGGTCCAGTCGGGACAACCTCGACCGAGGTGACAGCAGAATTGGCGAGGGGTATAAAAGGGGAAATGATTTCTCTCTCTTCCCTCCTAACTCACCCCTCAACCACGGCGCCCTTCCATCTCGTTTTCTAAGTTTCTCAACCGTTTTCGACGATTCTTGCTCCCATTCTGCGAGGAAAGGCTAGGGGAACCGATTGCAAGCAACAATCTGCAACAAGGACGCCTCGAATCGACCGAATCCGGGGTAAAAATTTGAAAACCCTAACTTCTCTATTCTCGCAGATTCTGGAAGAAATTGGCTCTGGTTGCCACTATTTTTTGTTGAAAAAGACTTAAGTACCCCATAGGAAGCAATTAGTAGTGAAATCGGGGGAAAAGAACTGAATTCCAGAGAGTTGAACTCGAATAGTTCCGCACCTCGGTCCAGTCGACCTGCGCCTCGGCAAGGTGATTCTTGAATTTTGACAAGCAACGGAGGTGACCTGTTAGACAGAGAGAGAAAATGAGTTCCAGGTCAAATCGCTAGATTGTCTTGAGAGATGGTTCTTCCCCTTCTTCTTCTTCTTCTCGACCGTCCATACCGGTGATACATGAGCGTCACCAGGCTGACTACGAACGCATCTGTATGCACCCAGTGATTGCACCGCGGTTTTTAGACATTCATGCTTTCGATTGCTTATATGTTGCTTATGATTTGAGACGGATGGTCTGGATGGTAGGGCTAGAGCAGCTTATAGAGATCAGAGCTCTAGCCTACCTCGAGCCTACACTGGAGTTTGTGAGTTTTGTGACTCACCTGCCTGCAGAGCAAGCCATCAAGTACCGGTTACTGAACCGGAATTATTTAGTACCGATGGATCAGTGGAGAGATGTCTTCGGCTTCCCGACACCCACAGTTCCCGATTTCCCTTCTCGAGTTGTAGCTCCACAATTCTGGGGACAAATAGCTCACGTAGTTGAGCATTGTGATAGGTGGAGACCTGGAGACTCCAGGGAGCGGATCATCTTCCATCTCGCTTTCAGACTCACCCACATGATATTCAGCGAGACACTTCTAGCGCGTACTGAGACGCCCCAAAAGGTTAGACAGGGGGAGCTTTTGAGTTTATTTTGCATGGTGACTGGGGGTGTGCCTGATTTCGGTGCTATGCTAGCTGAGGATCTACACCGGATTAAGGCAAAGGCGAAGGGAGATATTTGTTGTGGCGGTTTAGTGACCCAGATAGCTACAGTGATGGGGCTGGATTTGAGTGCATGTACACTAGTGGCGGTTGCCAAGCCGCTAGGGCTGCAAGAGATGATCACCAGGAGGATTCTAGTTCCTTGTGGACTTACTATGCCATATGTAGTGATGCCTTTGGAGCAGACTGCCCCTCAGGGTATTAGGTGGTCATCCTAGTTTTCGGTCTACGACTCTCAGTACTGCTCCACTGCATGGATGCCTTACATTGAGGACGCTAGAGACGCAGCAGCTCCTGTGCAAGATGATGAGGATTAGGAGGACAATGGCGGTGCTGCCATGGAAACAGGGACGGATACAACTGGTCCCAGTGTACCAGCCGTCGATCTGGACGACGAGGAGACTGAGCAGGAGGCAGTTGCACTACCACCACGTTCTACTAGGCGCAAAGTCCACAGACAGCGGGATCCCGTAGCTCACAGACGGATAGACGAGCTGACGGATCAAATCATCGACTCTTACGCCGCTCTATCCTTTGACATGTTGGAGATGAGGGAGAGCCAGCACTACCAGCGCCGGATGTTGGAGATACAGTTCCAGCACACTATGGGCTACCCTTTTGACCCATCCTAGCGCCCGTACATGCCATATCCATCACCACCACTAGCAGATCAGGACTAGAGCTAGCAGAGATTTCTTTTATTTATTTATTATGTAGCTCATCTTATGTCCGGTGAGTACTTTTCTTTCTAGACTTATTTTGACCCATTGGGACAATGTGTCCCAAGTATGGGGTATTTGGATGTATTTATATGACTTATGTGTATGCTTGTATGACTATACCGGATGTTACTGTTTTATCTTGCTCTATGTGTTCATGTGAGGCTACATGCATGCATACAGGTTAATTGATTGAGAAAAACATCAAAAACGGGTTAAGAAAAAAAAATTTGGACCTCGACCGAAGTGATTCTGACCAATCAAGGTGCAGTACCTCGGTTGACTTAGAACATCTCGACCGAGGTGGTTTGACTGAAACAGTTTTCGAAATGATTTTGTGCTTCTTTTCTGGATATAACCTCACTGAAGATTTTGTTTGCAGATTGGTTTTGAAATCTTTATATGTTTTGAAAGGTTTTATGATATGTTTTAGTTGCTAAATGCTTTGTTTGAAATTTTGGCATGTTTAATACTTTGTTTTTATCCAAATTATGTTGAATTTGAAGGTTGACACCACATGATGAGTTCTCTCACTTTCTTCATGGGATGATTAAGGCAATTCATTCTCTTCTCTTCTTCTTCTTTATCATGCTTAGCCCCTCATATACATATTTGCCTCCCTTTACCTATCCGGGAATTTGGAAGCAAGTAAGTGAAAAGCAAGTGAAAGAAAAGTTGAGATGTTGGCTGGAAGTTAGAAAGAAACAAATAGGTTTGCGGAAGTCAATCATGATGATGAGTAACTCGGCACCATTCACATAGCCGGGTGTTTGTGTCTTGCCAAAGTCGGATTGAGCGATAATCCTAACGGGTCATGGTATGTGCATCAAGGGTTTGAGGCATCTCGAGAAATTGATGATTGCTGATTTCCTAGGCTTTGGTTATTGTGCACCTCTGTCCATGCATCCCAAAAAGTAAAAAAGTAAAATTAGCAAACCTTATTGGTGGAAGATGTTGAAGTTCAAAGCAAGTGAAGTAAAGATCCTTTTCCCGGATTCTAGCACCACATTCCCTTTATACATCCCACCCTCACACGTTTCTTGACCTTCTTTTTGAAAAGACCTTGAGACCTCGAGCTTGTTGATTGACTTGTTGGTTTAACCTGGATTATACATAATTAATTTCGATAATAATGATTTATTTAGCATTCTGTAATTTTATGCAAAGGTGAACAACTTTCCTATATTAATAAAATGTTTTGAGCATGTCTTGATTTTAAATTTCATGAAGCATTCTCTTAGAGTGATCCATGATTGGAGCTCACCACTAAAAATGTTTTGAAATACTTTTCATTGATCTTTCTGACTTATAATCCATTCTATCTTGTACTTAAGATTTGGAACTTGCTTGGGGACAAGCAAGGGACAAGTATGTGGTATTTTGATAGCATGCATAATAGTCTATATTTTGGGACTTGTTTAGACGTTTTATCTTTAATAATCTGCATGTTTGAATGTATATTATGTGATTATATTGCCATTTCATCTACCTTTGCGGGAATCGAGGTCTACACCAAGTTTCGTTGTAATCGGTGGTAAAATGGCACATATTGGACTAAAATGGAGCTAAAGGAGCTAAGGAGTCATTGGAGCTACATTCTACAGCTTAAGGAAGAACTCAGGAAGCATGGAATTAACAAATAAGATTTACTTTGGACCAGATTTGAGAGATTTTACCTTCAGTTGAGAGTCACCTCGGTTGACCACAGAGTCACCTCGACCGAGGTGATCTAGAGGAGCGCCCCGACCGAGGCGAACACCCTGGACGCGGCAAGATATATTTTATTTGGCTGAGATCTTTTATTTTTGGAAAGAGAGATCTTATATTTTTGGGCTGGATTTCTGGAAGGAAGATCATATATTTTGGTGATCTATTTTAGAGATATGGATATATTTTATTAGGAAATTATCTTTTTAAGATATTATTATCTTTGGAAGATAATTCTCCTATATAAAGGGCTGGATATTCAACAAATTCAGCAACCCGCTACTATCGCAGCACTTGGAGATTGAAGAAGCTGCAGTTGAGAAGGATTTTTTGGAAGGTTGAAGGAAGATTGAAAGAAGGAAATTTATAGCTTGTTATAGATTTTTAAGGGGATTTATAAGACATTCTTAGATTCCCTTCTTGTTGATTTGTATTGTTGGATTTGTAATCCAAGGAACGCTGATTTGTTTGATATTTAATTCAGTTATTGAAGCCTTGTTCTTAAGGTTTTTGTGTTCAAATATTCATTCTCTTCCCATATATTCGATTATTGCTTTCATGATGATGAGTGGCTAATTTCTATCTGCGATTCTAGGGTGATTGGCTGAATGTTGTAGAAAAAACAATGATAGAATAATCTTAATCCCAGTAGGACCCTGAAAGCTTGAGTCTTTATCCTTAACCCTAGAACATCTCGTTTAGTCGATGAACATCTCGGTCGGGGTGGAACTTGACTGACCGAGGTGACTTATCTGATCCGTAACTGAGAGTTAAGTGTTAAAGTTTTCCAAATCCTATTCTTATTACACCTCTCCTGGTTCAATGCAAGCTTAGGATGAGACTTACCCGGTAATTCCTTTGATTGTTTACCCATGATCATAAGTGTAGGTAATAAAGGTTTATCTTGTATTTGGGTTTGAGTGTGCCTTCATTCCATCTTTGTGAGTTAGCTTGAGACTTACCCGGTAAAGGTTGATTCTATTCCTTTAGTTGGTTTGTTGGTTTGAGATTATAGTTCCTTTCCTTAGTACCTTCAGATTTACCCGGTGATAGGTTATTTGGCTTGGGATTGTGAGTAGTGAGACTTACCCGGTGATCTATTCCGCTTTATTAACACCTTCCCCTTGCAAAACCTCAGCTTTGTCCGCTTTATCTTGAGATCTTGAGTTGGAACCACAACTGGATGCTTTAATCCCTAGAATTTGCATATTTCCTTTAATTGACTTTATTATCATCTTTGATTGCTTTAATCGCTTTTATGGTTAGTTGCAATATTGACAACCTATACTTGCTTTGTTTCATCTAAGTCCCTGAGATCGACACCCCGGAATTCTTGCTTTTACTATAATTGATCCGTACACTGCGGGTTCGCATCCTTGTTTTAAGCATACTTCTTGGGTTATAAATTTAAAGCTTGCACACACCATTTGGAGCGAACACCTTCCCATGCCCGACGATGGCCTTTTCATGCCCGATAATGGCCTTGGCATGCCCGATTATAGCCTTTCCATGTCCTAGAATGGAGTTGTCATGCCCGACTATAGCCTTTTCATGCCTGACGTTGGCCTTGTCATGACCTTGTTATGCCGGACAATGGCATTGTCTTTCCCGACGATGGCATAGTCATGCCCGACGCTTTCCTTGTCATGGCCTTTTCATTCGCGACAATTGCCTTGTCATGCTGGACGGTGGCGTTGTCATGCCCCACTATGGCCTTGCCGTGCCGGACATTGGCCTTGTCATGTTTGAGAGTGCCCTTGTCATGGCCTTGTCATGCCCGAAGATGGCCTAGCACTGCCCGACGGTGGCTGAAAACTCCACCTTGATTAAAATATTTTACAGTTGTTGATGATGGAAGACTTAACAAAAATGTAGTAGTTGGATATACTAACAATGTATTGATTATATATTCTCTAGATATTTAGTTGGTTTGAATTTAGTGTAGGTTTTATCTAAATGTCAAGGGCCTTGATATGAATTACAAGGAACTTGAAATATAACTAAAGGACAAAGGAAGATAGCGTTTATAAAGGGACGATATCAGGGACCTTGGAGTTATAGATGCACGAAACAAGGATTCAAATGAGCTGAAGATTTTCCAAGATATTCTTTAACAGAAAGATCTCATCAACCGAAGAAAGATCTCAAACGAAGATTAGAGAATCTTTTTAGAAGATTTTCTAAACAAAAAGCGGCAAGGATAATATCTTCTCTCTCTCTATTCAAAAGACGATAAGATCAAGGAGCTAAAGAAAGATCTCAAACGAAGATTAGAGAATCTTTTTAGAAGATTTTCTAAACAAAAAGCGGCAAGGATAATATCTTCTCTGTCTCTATTCAAAAGACGAGAAGATCAAGGAGCTAAGGACTCGGCATGTTCTTAGGAGTGAGTTGAAGATTTGAAATGTCTACCTTATCTCGTAACAAGAAACAATCTTCATGGAGAAGAAGTTCATCTTCAAACGGTCATCTCTACAACGGCTAGAAGACCTCTCCATAGAAGAGTATAAATGAAGATGATGGTCGAAGAAGACAAAAACAGAAGCTTATATAGGAAAACATCTTTATATCTTCTAGCAACCTGATCATCTTCATTCGTTGTTTTTCTTTCTCTCATTCATACAAAAGCTTTATCCCATTAGAGAGAGAAAACACTAGAGCTCCATTGGAAGATCTAAATAGGGTTATACTAGAGTGTGTGTTACTCTGCAAAATAACTAGGCTATTATAGCTAAGTTAAGAGTTGTAGCTAGATCGTAGCGTTGGCTACAGTGAGAGAAGAAGGGGATTTCTTCTAGTTTATATCTAGGACTCTTTGAAGCTAATAATAGATAGTTAGATCCTAAGGTTATACCCTGGGATGGAGAGTAGGCTATTTAGAGCCGAACTTCGTAAACATATCCTCGTGTCAATCTTTTTAATTACGCACCATATATACTTTATTGTGACTAACTTTGTTTTGCAGGAGCCAGAAGTCAAGGTCCTTACGAGGAGTTTCAAAACCCTTGAAATCAAAGTATCACAAAAAGCACAGATTGACATCAAGACCCTTATCTTTTACCCTAGTTAATTCACCTACCGGTTCTTTAATTGTCGGGCATGACAACGCCACCGTCGAGAATGACAAGGCAGTTGTCGTGAATGAAAAGGCCATGACAAGGAAAGCATCGGGCATGAGTAGGCCATCGTCGGGCAAGAGAATGCCATTGTCGGGGATGACAAGGTCATGACAAGACCAACGTCATGCATGACTAGGTCATTGTCGGGTATAACAACTCCATTCTAGGACATGACAAGGCCATTGTCGGGCATGGCAAGGCCCTTATCAGGCATGAAAAGGCCATCGTCGGGCATGAGAAGGCAACTCTCAAACTTGACAAGGCTAGCGTCGGGCATGGTAAGGCTATCGTTGTCGGGAATGACAAGGTCACTCTCAAATATGACAAGGCTAGCCTCAAGAATGGCACGGCATCGTCGGGCATGACAAGGACACTCTCAAACTTAACTAGACCAGCGTCGGGCATGGTAAGTCTATCATTGTCCGGAATGACAAGGTCATTCTCAAACACGACAAGGCTTACGTCGAGAATGGCACGGCCATCGTCGGGCATAACAAGGCCAACGTCGGGCATGACAAGGCCACTCTTAGGCATGACAAGGCCATCGTTGGGCATGACAATGTCAACGTCGGGTATGAAAAGGCCATCGTCTAACATGAAAAGGCCACTCTCGGACATAACAATGCCAACATCGGGAATGACAAGGTCACTCTCGGACATTAAAATACCAACGTCGGGCATGACAAGGCCACTCTCGGACATGAGAAGGTCACCGTCCAACATTACGAGGCCATCGTCGGGCATGACAAGGCCATCGTCGGTAATTACAAGGCGAACACCTGGCTGGACAAGGCCATCGTCAGGAATGACAAGTCCATGACAAGGCCATTGTCGGGCACGGAAAGACCATCGTCGGGCATGACAAGACAATCTTCGGGCATGACAAGGCTAGTGTCGGGCATTGCAAGGTCATCGTGGGGCATGAAAAGACGAGCGTTAGGCATGACATGGACAACGTCGGGCATGGCAAAGCCATATTTCTAGCATGACAAGACTGCTCTCGTACATGACAAAGCTAGGATCGGGCATAGCAAGGTCATCGTTGGGAATTACAAGAGCTCCAGCGGTCATCACAAGTTCATCCTCGGACATGATAAGGCCACACTAGGACATAATAAGGCCACCGTCGGGCATGGCTAGACCATCGTCGGGCATGAAAAGGGCACTCTCAAACATGACAAGGCCAACGTCAGGCATGGCAAGGCCATTGCCGGGCATGACAAGGCCACTGTCGGGCATGACAAGGCAGTTGTCGAGAATGACAAGGCAAGGACAATGCAAGCGTCGGGCATGACAACGCCATCGTCGGGCAAGACAATGCAGTTGTCGGGGATGATAAGGTAATGACAAGGCCAACGTCAGGCATGACAAGGCCATTGTCGGGTATAACAACTCCATTCTAGGACATGCAAAGGCCATCGTCAAGCACGACTTTTGTATTGTCATGTCCAAGAGTGGCCTTGTCATTCCTGAAGTTGGCATTGTTATGTCCGAGGGTGGCCATGTCATGCTAGACGATGGCCTTTTCATACCCGACGTTGGCCTTTTCATGAACAACAATGGCCTTGTCATGTTTGAGAGTTAACTTGTCATGCTGACATTGGCCTTGTGATGCCCGACGGTAGCTTTGTCGTGCCCGACAATGCCCAACGCTAGCCTTGTCAAGTTTGAGCCTTGCCTTCTCATGCGCGACGATTGCGTTTTCATGCCCGATAATGGCCTTTACATGCCCGACGATTGCCTTGTCATGTCCTAGAATGGAGTTGTCATGCCCGATAATAGCCTTGTAATTCCTGATGTTGGCCTTGTCAGGACCTTGTTATGCCCGACAATGGTATTGTCTTGCCCGACAATGGAATTGTCATGCCCGAAAATGGTCTTGCCGTGCCCGACGATGGCGTTGTCATGGACTTGTCATTCCCGACGATGGCCTTGACCAGGCAGACGTTCGCCTTGTCATTACCGACGATGGCCTTGTCATACTCGACGATGGCCTTGCAATGCGGGACGGTGGCCTGCTCATGTCCGAGAGTGGCCTTGTTATCATCTTGTCTAGCTTGAAGTTGACCTTGTCATGCATGACGATGGCCTTAAAATGTCCAACACTGGCCTTGTCATGTCCGAGAGTGGCCTTGTAATGCCCAACGTCTGCGATGTCATGCCCGAAGATGGCCTTGTCATGCCCGACGCTCGCCTTGTCATGCCCGAGGTTCGCATTGTCATGTCCAAGAGTGGCCTTGTCATTCCCGACGTTGGTATTGTTATGTCCGAGAGTGGCCTTTTCATGCTAGACGATGGCCTTTTTATACCCGACGTTGACATTGTCATGACCAACGATGGCCTCGTCATGTCAAAGAGTTGCATTGTCATACCCGACGATGGACGTGCCATTCTCGACGTAACCCTTGTCATGTTTGAGAGTGACCTTGTCATTCCCGACAACGATAGCCTTACCATGCCCGACGTTGGTCTTGTCAAGTTTGAGAATGTCCTTGTCATGCCCGACGATGGCCGTGCCGTTTTGAGGTTAGCTTTGTCATGTTTGAGAGTGACCTTGTCATTCCCGACAACGATAGCCTTACCATGCTCGATGATGGCCTTGTGAAGTTTAAGAGTTTCCTTTTCATGCCCGACGATGGCCTTTTCATGCCCGATAATGGCCTTGACATGCCCGACTATGGCCTTGTTATGCCCGACGCTTTCCTTGTCATGGCATTTTCAATTGCGACAACTGCCTTGTCATGCTCGACGGTGGCCTTGTCATGCCCAACAATGGCCTTGACATGCCGGGCGTTGGCCTTGTCATGTTTGAGAATGCCCTTGTCATGGCCTTGTCGTGCCCGACAATGGCCTAGCCATGCCCGACGGTGGCCTTGTTATGTCCTAGTGTGGCCTTATCATGCCCGAGGGTGGCCTTGTGATTACCGTTGGAGGTCTAGTAATGCCCAACGATTACCTTGCTATGCCCGATGCTAGCTTGTGATTACCGTTGGAGGTCTCGAATGATGGCTTTGCCATGCCCAGCGTTGTCCTTGTCATGCCTCACGCACGTCTTTTCATGTCCCACGATGACCTAGCAATGCCCGACACTAGCATTGTCATGCCCGACGATTGTCTTGTCATGCCCGACGATGGTCTTGTCGTGCCCGACGATGGCCTTGTCATGGACTTCTCATTCCCGACGATGGCCTTGTCCAGCCAGACGTTCGCCTTGTCATGCCCGACAATGGCCTCGCAATGCGTGACGGTGGCCTTCTCATGTCCGAGAGTGGCCTTGTTATGATCTTTCCTTGCTTGACGCTGACCTTGTCATGCACGACGATGGCCTTACAATGTCCAACGCTGGCCTTGTCTTGCAAGACGATGGCCTTACAATGTCCAAAGTTGGCCTTGTCATGCCCAACGTCTGCGTTATCATGCCCGACGATGGCCTTATTATGCCCGAAATTGGCCTTGTCAAGATCAAGAGTTTTCTTGACAAGCCCGACGATTGCCTAGTCATGCCCGACGATGGCCTTGTCGTGCCCGATGTTGGCCTTGTCATGGACTTGTTATTCCTGACGATGGTCTTGTCATGGCCGACACTGGCCTTGTCATGACCGACGGTGGCCTTGTCATGCCTGACGATGGCCTTGCAATGCGGGACGGTGGCCTTCTCATGTCCAAGAGTTGCCATCTTATGATCTTTTCTTGCCTGACACTGACCTTGTCATGCCCGACGATGGCCTTAGAGTGTCCAACGCTGGCCTTGTCATGTCCGAGAGTGGCCTTGTCATGCCCAACGTCTGCGTTGTCATGCCCGACGATGGCCTTGTCAAGCCCGAAGCTCTCCTTATCATGCACGGCATTTGCATTGTGATGTCCAAGAGTGGCCTTACCATTCGTGAAGTTGGCATTGTTATGTCTGAGGGTGGCCTTGTCATGCTAGACGATAACCTTTTCAAACCCGACGTTGGCCTTTTCATGCCTAACAATGGCCTTGTCATGTTTGAGAGTTGCCTTGTCATGTTGACGTTGGCCTTGTCATGTTTGAGAGTTTCCTTGCCTTGCCTTCTCATGCCCGACGATGGCCTTTTCATGCCCGATAATGGCCTTTACATGCCCGACGATTGCCTTGTCATGTCCTAGAATGGAGTTGTCATGCCCGACAATAGCCTTTTCATTCCTGACGTTGGCCTTGTCATGACCTTGTTATGCCAAACAATGGCATTGTCTTGCCCGGCAATGGCATTGTCATGCACGAAAATGGCCTTTCCATGCCGGACGTTGGCCTTGCCATGTTTGAGAGTGCCCTTGTCATGGCCTCATCATGCCCGATGATGGCCTTATCATGCCCAAGGATTGCCTTGTCATGACAGATGCAGGTCTAGCAATTGCGAAGGTTGACCTTGCTATGCCCGATGCTAGCTTTGTCATGTACGAGAGTGGCCTTTTGTTGTTTACGCTAGCCTTGTCATGCTATAACGATGGCTTTTCCATGCCCGACGTTGTCCTTGTCATGCCTCACGCTTGTCTTTTCATGCCCCACGATGACCATGCAATGCCCGACACTAGCCTTGTCATGCCCGACGATTGTCTTGTCATACCCGACGATTGTCTTGCCGTGCCCTACGATGGCGTTGTCATGGACTTGTCATTCCCGACGATGGCCTTGTCCAGGTAGACGTTTGCCTTGTCATTACTAACGATGGCCTTGTCATGCTCGACGATGGCCTCGAAATGCGGGACGGTGGCCTTCTCATGTCCGAGAGTGGCCTTGTTATGATCTTGTATGTCTTGACGTTGACCTTGTCATGCACGACGATGGCCTTACAATGTCCAACACTGGTCTTTTTATGTCCGAGAGTGGCCTTGTCATGCCCAACGTTTGCGTTGTCATGCCTGGCGATGGCCTTGTCATGCCCGACGCTCCCCTTGTAATGCCCGACGTTGGCATTGTCATGTCCGAGAGTGGCCTTGTCATTCCCGACGTTGGCATTGTTATGTCCGAGAGTGGCCTTTTCATTCTAGACGATGACCTTTACATACCCGACGTTGATATTGTCATGTCCAACGATGGCCTTGTCATGTCAAAGAGTGGCATTGTCATACCCGACGTTGGCCTTGTCATGCCCGACGATGGCCGTGCCATTCTCGACGTAAGCCTTGTCATGTTTGAGAGTGACCTTGTCATTCCCGACAATGATAGCCTTACCATGCCCGACGCTGGTCTTGTCAAGTTTGAGACTGTCCTTGTCATGCCCAATGATGGCCGTGCCATTTTGAGGTTAGCTTTGTCATGTTTGAGAGTGACCTTGTCATTCCCGACAACGATAGCCTTACCATGCCCGATGATGGCTTTTTCATGCCCGATATTTGCCTTGACATGCCCGACGATGGCCTTGTCATGTCCTAGAATGGAGTTGTTATACCCGACAATGGCATTGTCTTGCCCGAAGATGGCCTAGTCATGCCCGACGCTTTTCTTGTCATGGCCTTTTCATTCGCGACAACTGCTTTGTCATGCTCGACGGTGGCGTTGTCAAGCCCGACAATGGCCTTGACATGCCGGACGTTGGCCTTATCATGTTTGAGAATGCCCTTGCCATGGCCTTGTCATGCCCGACGATGGCCTAGCCATACCCGACGGACGACGGTGGCCTTGTTATGTCCTAGTGTGGCCTTATCATGCCCGAGGATGGCCTTGTGATTACCGTTGGACGTCTAGTAATGCCCAACAATTACCTTGCTATGCCCGATGCTAGCTTGTGATTACCGTTGGAGGTCTCGAACGATGGCTTTGCCATGCCCGACGTTGTCCTTGTCGTGCCTCACGCTCGTCTTTTAATGCCCCACGATGACCTAGCAATGCGCGACACTAGCCTTGTCATGCCCGACGATTGTCTTGTCATGCCCGACGATGGTCTTGCCGTGCCCGACGATGGCCTTGTCATGGACTTCTCATTCCCGACGATTGCCTTGTCCAGCCAGACTTTCGCCTTGTAATGCCCGACAATGGCCTCGCAATGCGTGACGGTGGCCTTCACATGTCAGAGAGTGGCCTTGTTATGATCTTGCCTTGCTTGACACTGACCTTGTCATGCACGACGATGGCCTTACAATGTCCAACGCTAGCTTTGTCTTGCACGACAATGGCCTTACAATGTCCAACGCTGGCCTTGTCATGTCCAACGTCTGCGTTATCATGCCCGACGATGGCCTTGTTATGCCCAAAATTGGCCTTGTCAAGATCGAGAGTTTTATTGACATGCCCGACGATTGCCTAGTCATGCTCGACGATGGTCTTGTCGTGCCCGATGTTGGCCTTGTCATGGACTTGTTATTCCCGACGATGGCCTTGTCATGCCCGACGCTGGCCTTGTCATGACCGACGGTGGCCTGGTCATGCCCGACGATGGCCTTGCAATGTTGGACGGTGGCCTTCTCATGTCCGAGAGTGGCCATGTTATGATCTTGTCTTGCCTGACACTGACCTTGTCATGCCCGACGATGGCCATAGAGTGTCCAACGCTGGCCTTGTCATGTCCGAGAGTGGCCTTGTCATGCCCAACGTCTGCGTTGTCATGCCCGATGATGGCCTTGTCATGCTTGAAGCTCTCCTTATCATGAACGACGTTTGCATTGTCATGTCTGAGAGTGGCCTTGTCATTCCCGAAGTTGGCATTGTTATGTCCGATGGTGGCCTTGTCATGCTAGACGATGGCCTTTTCATACCCGACGTTGGCCTTTTCATGCCCAACAATGGCCTTGTCATGTTTGAGAGTTGCCTTGTCACGTTTTGGCCTTGTCATGTCCGACGGTAGCTTTGTCGTGCCCGACGATGCCCAACCTTAGCCTTGTCAAGTTTGAGCCTTGCCTTCTCATTCCCGACGATGGCCTTTTCATGCCCGATAATGGCCTTTACATGCCCAACGATTGCCTTGTCATGTCCTAGAATGGAGTTGTAATGCCCGACAATAGCCTTGTCATTCCTGACGTTGGCCTTGTCATGACCTTGTTATGCCCGACAATGGCATTGTCTTGCCCGACAATGGCATTGTCATGCACGAAAATGGTCTTGCCATGCCGGACGTTGGCCTTGCCATGTTTGAGAGTGACCTTGTCATGGCCTCGTCATGCCCGACGATGGCCTTATCATGCCCAAGGATGGCCTTGTCATGACAGATGCAGGTCTAGGAATTCCCAAGGTTGACCTTGCTATGCCCGATGCTAGCTTTGTCATGTACGATAGTGGCCTTGTGTTGTTTACACTAGCCTTGTCATGCTATAACAATGGCTTTTCCATGCCCGACGTTGACATTGTCATGCCTCACGCTCGTCTTTCATGCCCCACGATGACCATGCAATGCCCGACAATAGCCTTGTCATGCCCGACGATTGTCTTGTCATGCTCGACGATTGTCTTGCCGTGCCTGACGATGGTGTTGTCATGGACTTATCATCCCTGACGATGGCCTTGTCCAAGTAGACGTTCGCCTTGTCATTACCGACGATGGCCTTGTCATGCTCGACGATGGCCTCGAAATGCGGGACGGTGGCCTTCTCATGTCCGAGAGTGGCCTTGTTATGATCTTGTATGTCTTGACGTTGACCTTGTCATGCACGACGATGGCCTTATAATATCCAACACTGACCTTTTTATGTCCGAGAGTGGCCTTGTCATGCCCAACGTCTGCGTTGTCATGCCCGGCGATGACCTTGTCATGCCCGACGCTCGCCTTGTCATGCCCAACGTTGGCATTGTCGTGTCCGAGAGTGGCCTTGTCATTCTTGATGTTGGCATTGTTATGTCCGAGAGTGGCCTTTTTATGCTAGACGATGGCCTTTACATACCCGACGTTGACATTGTCATGCCCAACGATGGCCTTGCCATGTCAAAGAGTGGCATTGTCATGCCCGACGTTGACCTTGTCATGCCCAACGATGGCCGTGCTATTCTCGATATAAGCATTGTCATGTTTGAGAGTGACCTTGTCATTCCCGACAATGATAGCCTTACCATGGCCGATGTTGGTCTTGTCAAGTTTGAGAGTGTCCTTGTCATGCCCGACGATGGCCGTGCCATTTTGAGGTTAGCTTTGTCATGTTTGGGAGTGACCATGTCATTCCCGACAACGATAGCCTTACCATGCCCAACTTTGGTCATGTGAAGTTTAAGAGTTGCCTTTTCATGCCCGATGATGGCATTTTCATGCCTGATAATGGCCTTGATATGCTCGACGATGGCCTTGTCATGTCCTAGAATGGAGTTGTTATACCCGACAATGGCATTTTCTTGCCCGACGATGGCCTAGTCATCCCTACGCTTTCCTTGTCATGGCCTTTTCATTCGCGACAACTGCCTTGTCATGCTCGACGGTGGCGTTGTCATGCCCGACAATGGCCTTGACATGCCGGACATTGGCCTTGTCATGTTTGAGAATGCCCTTGTCATGGCCTTGTCATGCCCGACGGTGGCCTAGCCATGCCTGACGGTGGCCTTGTTATGTCCTAGTGTGGCCTTATCATGCCCGACGATGGCCTTGTGATTACCGTTGGAGGTCTAGTAATGCCCAACAATTACCTTGTTATGCCCGATGCAAGCTTGTGATTACCGTTGGAGGTCTCGAACGATGGCTTTGCCATGCCCGACGTTGTCCTTGTCATGCCTCACGCTCGTCTTTTCATGCCGCACGATGACCTAGCAATGCCCGACACTAGCCTTGTCATGCCTGACGATTGTCTTGTCATGCCCGACGATGGCCTTGCCGTGCCCGACGATGGCCTTGTCATGGACTTGTCATTCCCGACGATGGCCTTGTCCAACCAGACGTTAGCCTTGTCATGCCCGACAATGGCCTCGCAATGCGTGACGGTGGCCTTCACATCTCCGAGAGTGGCCTTGTTATGAACTTGCTTTGCTTGACGTTGACCTTGTCATGCACGACGATGGCCTTACAATGTCCAACGCTGGCTTTCTCTTGCACGACGATGGCCTTACAATGTCCAACGCTAGCCTTGTCATGCCCAACGTCTGCGTTATCATTCCCGACGATGGCCTTGTTATGCCCGAAATTGGCCTTGTGAAGATCGAGAGTTTTCTTGACATGTCCGACGATTGCCTAGTCATGCCCGACGATGGTCTTGTCGTGCCCGATTTTGGCCTTGTCATGGACTTGTTATTCCCGACGATGGCCTTTTCATGCCCGACGTTGGCCTTGTCATGACCGACGGTGGCCTTGTCATGCCCGACGATGGCCTTGCAATGTTGGACGGTGGCCTTCTCATGTCCGAGAGTGGCCATGTTATGATCTTGTCTTGCTTGACACTGACCTTGTCATGCCCGACGATGGCCTTAGAGTGTCCAACGATGGCCTTGTCATGTCCGAGAGTGGCCTTGTCATGCGCAACGTCTGCGTTGTCATGCCCGATGATGGCCTTGTCATGCCCGAAGCTCTCCTTATCATGCACGACGTTTGAATTGTCATGTCCGAGAGTGGCCTTGTCATTCCCGAAATTGGCATTGTTATGTCTGAGGGTGGCCTTGTGATGCTAGACGATGGCCTTTTCATACCCGACGTTGGCCTTTTCATGCCCAACAATGGCCTTGTCATGTTTTAGAGTTGCTTTGTCATGCTGACGTTGGCCTTGTCATGCCCGACGTTGGCTTTGTCATGCCCGACGATGTCCAACACTAGCCTTGTCAAGTTTGAGCCTTGCCTTCTCATACCCGACGATGGCCTTTTCATGCCCGATAATAGCCTTTACATGCCCGACGATTACCTTGTCATGTCCAAGAATGGAGTTGTCATGCCCGCCAATAGCCTTGTCATTCCTGACATTGGCCTTGTAAGGACCTTGTTATGCCCGAAAATGGCATTGTCTTGCCCCACAATGGCAGTCATGCCCGACAATTTCATTGTCATGCCCAAAAATGGCCTTGCCATGCCGGACGTTGGTCTTGCCATGTTTGAGAGTGCCCTTGTCATGGCCTCGCCATGCCCGACGATGGCCTTATCATGCCCGATGATAGCCTTGTCATGACCGATGCAGGTCTAGTAACTCCCAACGACTACCTTGCTATGCCCGATGCTAGCTTTGTCATGTACGATAGCGGCCTTGTGTTGTTTACGCTATCCTTGTCATGCTATAATGATGGCTTTGCCATGCCCGACGTTGTCCTAGTCATGCCTCACGCTCGTCTTTTCATGCCCCATGATGACCATGCAATGCCCGACACTAGCCTTGTCATGCCCGAGATTGTCTTGTCATGCCCGGCGATTGTCTTGCCGTGCCCGACGATGGCCGTGTCATGGAATTGCCATTCTCGACGACGGCCTTGTCCAGGAAGACGTTCGCCTTGTCATTACCGACGATGGCCTTGTCATGCCCAACCATGGCCTCACAATGCGGAATGGTGGCCTTCTCATGTCCGAGAGTGGCCTTGTTATGATCTTGTCTTGCTTGAAGTTGACCTTGTCATGCACGACGATGGCCTTACAATGTCCACACAGGCCTTGTCATGTCCGAGAGTGGCCTTGTCATGCCCAACGTCTGCGTTGTCATGCCCGACGATGGCCTTGTAAAGCCTGACACTCGCCTTGTCATGCCCGACGTTGGCATTGTCATGTCCGATAGTGGCCTTGTCATTCCCGAAGTTGGCATTGTTATGTCCGAGAATGGCCTTTTCATGCTAGACGATGGCTTTTTCATACCTCACGTTGACATTGTCATGCCCGACGATGGCCTTGTCATGTCAAAGAGTGCATTGTCATGCCCGATGTTGGCCTTGTTATGCCCGACGATGGCCGTGCAATTCTCGACGTAAGCCTTGTCATGTTAGAGAGTGACCTTGTCATTCAAGACAATTATAGCCTTACCATGCCCGACACTGGTCTTGTCAAGTTTGAGAGTGTCCTTGTCATGCCCGACTATGGCCATTGATTGCATGTATAATAGTCTATATTTTGTGACTTGTTTAGACGTTTTTACCTTCAATAATTTGCATGTTTGAATGTATATTATGTGATTATATTATCGTTTCATCTACCTTTACAGGAATCGAGGTCTACACCAAATTTCGTTGTAATCGTAGGTAAAATGGCACATTTTGCATCGAAATGGAGCTAAGGAGCAAAGGAGTCATAGGAGTTACATTCAGGAGCTTAAAAGAGAACTAATGAAGCAAGGAATTAGTAAAGAAGATTTACTTTGGACCAGATTTGAGATATTTCACATTCAGCTGAGATTCACCTCGGTCAGCTACAGTACCACCTCGACCGAGGTGATCTAGAGGAGCGCCCCGACCGAGGCGAATACCCTGACATGGCGAGATATATTTTATTTGGCTGAGATCTTTTATTTTTTGAAGGAGAGATCTTATATTTTTGGGCTAGATTTCTGGAAGGAAGATCATATATTTAGGAGATCTATTTTGGAGATAAGATATATTTTATTCGGATGTTATCTTTTTAAGATATTATTATCTTTGGAAGATAATTCTCCTATATAAAGGGTTGGATTTTCCACAAGTTCAACCATGCTTGGAGGCTGAGAATAACCAACAAGGAGAAGATTTTCTGGAAGTTTGAAGAAAGTCTGAAGATTGAAGGAGGGAAGTTCATAGCTTTGTGATAGCTTTTTAAGGGGATTTGTAAGACTTTCTTAGATTCCCTTTTGTTTGAGTGTCTTCTTGGATTTGTGATCAAGGAACGCTGATTTGTTTGATATTTTGTTTAGTCATTGAAGCCTTTTTTTTAAGGTTTTCGTGTTCAAATATTCATTCTCTTCCCATATATTTGATTATTGCTTTCATGATGATGAGTGGCTAATTTCCTTGTGCGATTCTAGGGTGATTGGCTGAAAGTTGTGGGAAAAACAATGATAGAATAATCTTAATTCCAGTAGGACCCTGAAAGTCCGAGTCTTTATCCTTAACCCTAGAACATCTCGTTCAGTCGATGAACATCTGGTTCAATGCAGGTATTCCACAGACCCTAGGGCAAAGGATGGACCCAAACCAGCAAGTGAGGCGTCAAGGAGTCAACTTAGGTGATCCAGCGGAGCATGATTATGAACTTCGACCGCATGTTCTATCCATGAACCGCCAATGCCAGTTTGGAGGTTTAGAGAGGGAGTCTCCGCATCAACATTTACAAAACTATGAGATTTTGATGGAGACTTTGAGACCTTCAAGGCTGGAAAATAATAATTACAAGCTAAGGCCTTTTTACTTTTCTTTGAAAGACAGGGAGCTTACTTGGTATCAGTCTCTTCCTCCTGGAAAGATCAACACTTGGGAGGAGATGACGACGGAGTTCTTAACAAAACTCTTTCCCCCTCCAAAACCGCTAAAATGAGAGGGAAAATCAATGCATTTATCATGAAGGACAAGGAGAGTTTGTCCAAGTCATGGGAGAGGTTTAAAGATGTTCTTTTCGATTGCCCACACCATGGAATTCCAAAGATAGAGTTGTTGGAGATTTATTTCAAGGGATTGGATGGAGCTACCCAATTCAACCTTCAACTACTATCCGCCGGCACATTCATGGATATGCCGATTGATGAAGCTTGAGAGTTCATTGAGAAACAAGCTTTATACATGGAGAAATACTCCCACCAAGGAGCTGAAAATAGAGTTAAGAGAGTTAACTTCCAAGAAGCTCCATCAAATGACAATCAACTCATCTCCCTCAAGAATGATGTGAAGCAATTGAAAGACCTTTTGGTTGCTCACACTAAAAAGGAGGAGGGAGGATATCAAGGGTCAAGGAACAACAATCATAGTTCCTGGAACAACAACTACAACAACAATAGAGGCTCCAACAGCAACAATTGGAGATCCAACAATCAAAATCCGGGTAACCCTTACTCTAATTCCAATTCTAATAATTCCTCTAACCCTTTCTCTTCTTCTTCTTCTACTCCATTGAAGAGCCAGGAGCCTGGATCAAGTTCATCCCAGCCAGAAAAGGAAGATGCAGTGCTGGAGGCCATCTTGATCAAGCTCAACGCTATGGAGATATCCATGACTTCATTTTAGAAGGCACAAAAAGCCTTATAGCAAAATTTCTACAATTAGGCGAATGAAGCGCCAAGAGATCCAGGGAAGCTCCCAGCAAGGACAGAGAGCAACCCCAAGGGACAGATAATGGCAATAACGACGAGAAGTGGACTGAAAACTGTAGATCTAGTGCCTCGGTCGATGCCAGTGTAGACGAAGAACACCTCGGTCCTGGTACAGACAAAGAACACTTCGGTCGAGGTACCATCCAAGGTGGAGTCTCAGAAAGCGTCGGACAAAACTGAAGTTTATGTCCCACCTCCTGCATATAAACTACCACTTTCATTCCCCCAGTCAAGGGCTAGAGCACATCTATACAAGCACTTTGGTAAGTTCCTTGACTTGATGAATAAATTACATATTAACATCCCTAAGTTGAGATTCTATCAAGGAAGAGGAAGCTGAAAGACTTTGGTGAAGTAAGGATGACATCTAAATCCTCGGAGCACATTCAAATCATGAAGGAAAAGATGGCACCTAAGTTGAGAGATCCCGGCTTATTTTGCATTCCCATTCAAGTTGGGGATGTTACTTGTGAAGCATTGTGTGATCTAGGAGCGAGCGTGAGCATCATCCCGCTGGAGCTATGTGTGAAGATCGGACTTGGAGAGCCTAATCCGGTGAAGATAAGGATATACATGGTGGGCCGCTCCATTACCCATCTCATGGGCATTTTGGAAGATGTTCCGGTTAAGTTACGTAACTTCTATTCACCTATAGACATTGTTGTACTTGATATTCCCGCAGATTATCCCGTTCCTATCATTCTCGGGAGGCCATTTCTAGCAACTTCGGGTTGCAATGTGGATTGTAAGAACGCCAAGTTGAAATTCAACATTGGCGGTGATCAAGTGGAGTTTGCATTGCTTGTTGCAATGAAAGGAGAGCCGCTGGAGGATGATATCTTCTACATCTACGATGAAGAAGAATCGAGAGAATTGGTGAGCTCTATCCTTATTAATGATCCTCTTGAAAGAGTTATTAGTTTTAGCTTAATGGAGGAAGGTATAAATGCTTCTTGTGATGCAGATATACGGAGCTTAAAGGCACTAGAAGAAGATCCAGGAGATAATATTGAAAGATTAATCCACGAGAAGAGAATCTCCAGTATCGGTCCCAGTTGCAGTACCTCGACCGAGGCACTTTCTGGACCAAGCGAGGTGTTCTTGACTGAAGAACATCTCGGTCACCCACTCTAGACCTCGACCGAGATCGCAAGCGAGATGTCGTCCACTGAAAATAACAAACTTCTTACTCCCTTTTCTGAAACTCATTCACAGTTGGTGGAGCACTTCCTCCACCAAGCTTCTGATAATAAAGAACCTTGGTATGCTGACATTGTTAATTATCTTGTTTCCCAAGAAATACCACCCGGATTGACGTACGCTCGAAGGAAGAAATTCTTTAAAGATGTACGCCACTACTTTTGGGATGAACCTCTGCTGTTTAAGAGAGGTCCAAACGGGATACTTCGAAGATGCATTCCGGAAGACGAAGTTACTAGTTTCATACGGCATTGCCACTCACTTCCTTGTGGAGGACATGCTAGCGCTCACAAAACGTGTGCTAAGGTATTACGTTCCGGTGTCTTTTGGCCTACATTATTTAAAGATGTGAAAACATTTGTTGTTTCTTGTGATGCATGCAAAAGAACAGGGAACTTATCTAGGAGGAACGAGATGCCACTCAATAACATCTAGGAAGTCGAGATTTTTTATGTATGGGGGGTTGATTTCATGGGACCTTTCCCATCATCCGGAGGGAACCTCGACATTCTCCTAGCTGTCGATTACGTCTCTAGATGGGTGGAAGCCATTGCCTCTCCCACTAATGACGCCATGTTGGTTGTGAAGTTCTTTAATCAGACTATCTTTCCACGTTTTGGGACTCCACGGATCATCATCAATGATGGAGGGACACATTTCATCAACCAGAAGTTTAAAGCACTTCAATCAAAGTATGGGGTAACCCACAAGGTACCAACTCCTTATCACCCTCAAACTAGTGGACAGGTAGAGATCTCAAATAGAGAAATCAAGGCAATCTTGCAGAAGACCGTCTCTTGGACGAGGAAGGATTGGTCCATGAAGTTGGACGACGCTCTTTGGGCTTATAGGACCGCATTCAAGACTCCCATCGGTACCACCCCTTATAATTTGGTATATGGAAAGTCTTGTCATTTGCTCGTTGATCTAGAACACGAGGCGTATTGGGCAATCAAATGATTGAATTTCGACATCAAGGAAGCCAGTGAGAAGCGGTTATTAGACATCAATGAGCTGGAGGAGGAGCGTTTGTACTCTTATGAGATTGCCAAGATCTACAAGGAAAGGACAAAGAAATGGCATGACAAGCGTATCATTCCTAAGGAGTTACAAGAAGGAGATTTAGTTCTACTCTTCAGATCCCGCCTTCGCCTCTTACTAGGTAAGTGGAAATCTAGATGGACAGGACCTTACGTTGTGAAACATGTTTTCCCTTATGGTGCAATTGAGATCTGGGGAGAAACAAGTGGAAGCTTCAAGGTCAATGGTCATAGACTTAAGAAATACCAACTGGAAGTCTAGGTTGAGGAAATTGCACCACTATACATTGTTTAGGGATGCCGTACGGTCCAGCTAGCGACCTTAAATCAAGCGCTTCTTGGGAGGGAACCCAAGGTATTGCTTTCTTAGTCTAGCTTTAGATAGTTTGCTTTTGCTTTTGGTTTGCTTTGCTTTACTTTTGGCGTCCTAGACAGAAACCAAGTACTTTCTAAGGAAGGATTACAACCTAGGAGCAACACTGCAAAGACAAAAGTTCAAAAAATTGAGAAGACGGAGTTGACGGAGACACATCTCGGTTGCTGCCACAACACCTCGACGGAGATGATTCTTGAGCAACCGAGGCGACTAGGGTTGACAACGATCCACCTCGGTCCATACACCTCGGTCCAATCGGGACCATTTAGACCGAGGTAACAGCAAAATCGGTGAGGGGTATAAAAGGTGAACAGTTTCTCTCCCTTTCACTCCCATCCCTCTCTTGACCGCGGCGCTCAAATCATCTCGTTTCTCCATTCTTCGATCGTTTTTTACGATTCTTGCTTCGATCCCACAAGAAAAGGCTAGAGGATCAGTTTGCAAGCGAGAAACTGCAACAAAAACGCCTCCAATCGACCGAATCTGGGGTAATTAAATCGAAAACCTTAACTTCTCTATTTTCGCCGATTTCGGAAATTAGTGGCTTTGGTTGTCATAGATATGTGTTGAAAAAGGCTTAAGTACCCCATAGGAACAATCTTTAGTGATATTGGGGGAAAAGAACTGGAAATCATAGAGTTAGATTCGAGCAGTTTATCGCCTCGGTCTAGTCGACCTGTATCGCCTTCTCATGTCCAAGAACGGCCTTGTTATTATCTTATCTTGCTTGACGCTGACCTAGTCATGCACGACGATGGCCTTACAATGTTCAACGCTGACCTTGCATGTCCGACAGTTGCCTTGTAATGCCCAACGTCTACGTTGTCATGTCCGACGTTGGTCTTGCCATCTCAAGTTCGAGAGTTTCCTTGACATGCCTGACGATTGGCTTGTCATGCCCGTTGATGGTCTTGTCGTGCCCGATTTTGGCCTTGTGATGGACTTGTTATTCCCGACGATGGCCTTGTCATGCCCGACGCGGGCCTTGTCTAGACCAACGGTCGCCTTGTCATGCCCGACGATGGCCTTGTGTTGCGGGACGGTGGCCTTCTCATGTCCGAGAGTGGCCATGTTATGATCTTGTCTTGCCTGACGCTGACCTTGTCATGCTTGACGATTGCCTTACAGTGTCAAACGCTGGCCTTGTCATGTCCGAGAGTGACGATGGCCTTGTAATTCTAACGTTGGCCTTGTCATGCCCGGAGTTGGCTTTGTCATGCCCGACGATGGCAGTGCCATTCTCAACGCTAGACTTGTCATGTTTGAGAGTGACCTGGTCATTTCCGACAACAATAGCCTTGACATGCCGAACGATGGCCTTGTGAAGTTTGAGACTGGCCTTCTCATGCCAACAATGGCCTTTTCATGCCCTATTATGGCCTTGACATGCCCGACGATAGCCTTGTCATGTCTTAGAATGGAGTTTTCATGCCCAACAATAGCCTTGTCATGCCTGACATTGGCGTTGTCATGGCCCTAGTATGCTTGACAATGGCATTGTCTTGCCCAATGATGACCTAGTCATGCCGACGCTTCCCTTGTCATGGCCTTTTCATCACAACAACTGCGTTGTTGATAGGTGATGGAATCACTATCATATATGCTAGTTTTTAGAGTCTTTTCATTACATTTGTGTCGTTTATGCTACTAACTCCTTGGTCCAGAAGAAGAAGACTAAAAGAAGCTAAGGAAGGAGTTATAAGCACTTAGATGTGAAGTTCGTTCACGAAGAAAAGCTTCTGTTGCTTCACCGCCCCCGCGGAGCATTGCAGCCGCCCCTGCGGGTGACACCACCCTCCGGAGCGCCCCCTGCCCCTTCGCTAGCGCCAACCACGAAGAATGTCACTGCACCTGCATCAACCCCTAGCGCCCCTGCGGTGACTTGCCTTGAAGAAGCGAAGACCAGCGCCCTTGCGCCTTCCCCTGCGCCTCTGCCTACGCCTCAACCTGGGAGCTGGAAGATGAAGAGTCTGTGTCACCGCCCCTGCGTCAACATTGGGACGCCCCGGAGGCTTGGCATCAGAAACGGGAGGAAGTTGAAGAGTCAGACGTTTGAAGAGCATTAAAGATCCGCCCCTGCGGAATTGCCTAGCCGCCCCTGTGGCTATGAAGAAGATCAAGCGTTTTTGCCTTCACTGCCCTTGCGGAGCTGAAGACCGCCCCTACGGTGCAACGACAAAAGTTTTAAGTCCGGCTGTTTACACCACCTTTATGGCATAAAAGGTGGCTGTTTTAGGCCGGCCATTTACTCCTATTTAGTGTCTTTTGTAGTATAAATAGGCCTTGGTTGATTGCTAGAATCATTCACTTATCACCCATCATTATCCACTTAGAATCCAATTTTCTCATCATTTCCATTGTAATGAGTTGCTAACTCCCTTGCTACATTGGGTTGGTTTGAAGTTGCATTGTTACTTTGGTTGTAAGTTATCTTTAATATAAGTTTTCATTTAGAATGCTTTGTGTTTCCTTGATCTTTATTGTCTAGTTGCATGTTTGATTAACACTTAACATTGATCACCTTACGCTCTAAAGTGCATGCAAAGAACTAGGATTAATAGATTCCGGGTTCGGGTCCTTAATCTAGTAGTAAACTTTAAGTAATTGTTCTTGTAGGTTCGGGTCCTTACTTAAAGAAAAGCAACACAAATATAAAGATAAGGTTAACGGTTTTAATCTATTCTTTATATCCCTTAATCTTTATTTGAAAGCTAACTTGTTAATTGTTCTGGTAGGTTTACGGAACACTAACCTATTAAGTTGTGTTGATGCTGGTTGGCTCAACACATATATATGATCGATACGGGAGATTACTTAAAACATGTAAAACGAACTCACCAAAGTAGCATTTGCATGCTAAGAAACAACCTAGTGTAGATTCATCCATTCTTGTCTTGTTGCGTTATTCGTTTTTCATAAGTTTTGTGTGAGTCAATTCAACCAAACCCCCCCCCCCCTTTTGTTACTTTTTCTTATAATCAATAATTAAATTTAATAAAAATACCTTAACTCTCTTGGGTTCGACCCTTACTTAACCACTATACTTATTTTAGTGCTAAGTCGGGATGATATTTTTATAGGGTAGACAACCATAGAAATACCTCTAGTCAAATTTTGGTGTCGTTGCCGGGGAGTTTAGTATTCTTATTTTGTTATTATTGATTATTGGTTTGAACAATTTTTATGGTTCAAACCCGTGCTACTTACTCCGGCTTTGCTTCTTTTGATCCAGAAATTGAGAGGACGCACATCCAACAACGAAGACAACAACAACTCCACCAAGAAATGGCTGATCGCACTCTTTGTCAACTCACTCAGCGCACCTTGGCTCAGAACCCTCTTGCGGTTACTATACCGGCATTAGGGGAAGGGATTAATTTCGAGCTCAAGCCGGGTCTCATTCACTTTCTTCCATCTTTCCATGGATTAAGTGGTGAAGACCCCATCAAACACCTTGGAAAGTTTCATACCGTGTGTATGAGCATGAAGCCGGCCAACATCACTGAAGAACAAATCAAGATGAGGTCATTCGGTTTCACACTCAAAGATGCAGCGGACGATTGGTATTACCACCTTCCATCCGGGAGAATCGACACTTGGGAGAATCTCCACAAGGCGTTTTTGGAGAAATACTTCCCAACCAAGAAGGCCAATAGGTTGAAGAAAGCTATAAGCAACATCGAGCAAGAGGCAGACAAAACTCTTTATGAGTACTTCGAAAGGTTTGCACACCTCCGATCCAGCTGTCCTTTCCACGGAGATTCAACTCAAGATCTAGTCTTTGTACTTCTACAATGGCTTGCTAGACAATGAAAGGAGGATAGTCGATGCGGCTTGTGGAGGTAACATTCTTAACTCTACCCCTAACCTTGCTTTGGAAAAGATACAAGAACTAGCAGAAGGGACTCCTTCCAATAGAGGTGTTCATGCTGTGAATACCGAGAAGAGTGAGATCTCCTCGGAGCTTGTAGAATTGAAGGAGATGGTGAGGAGACTAACACTTATGGGAATCCCACAGCAGCTGAAAGCTTATGGAGTGTGTGCTGACCCATACAATCCAACGGACATGTGTCCCTAAGTCCAGGATGATGATGCTGAGGTGAATGCAATGGGTTATGGACAACCACGGCAGCAAAGGCCTAGGAACGATCCTTATGCGCAGAATTTCATGCCAAATTGGCGTGACCAACAGAATTTCCATTGGAGGGATCAACAAAACCAACAACAGCAGCCCCGTCAAGGTAAGTATCAATCAACTGAAGATATGTTGCAGGTTTTGACTAAACACTTTACTACTCATGTCCAAACAACAGAGTCCAACATCAAGAACCTTAAAAAACAAGTTGGGCAAATGGCGGAAGCCATAACAAGGATCGAAGCCCGATCCTCCAGTGGATTGCCTTCACAAACGGTTATAAACCCCAAGGAGGCCCAATCAGAAAGGTAGAGTCCTTACGTCGAGCCAACGACGTAAAACAAAGCACTGGTCGGGAGGCAACCCGAAGGAATAAGAAGAGGTGTTTCTGTCAAGAAAACCACGCCAGCGGTTTAGTGTCCCCGCCCCTGCGGTGACACCCCTGCCCAGCACCGCCCCTGGCGCTGGACGTGCGTCTGCAACACACAAGCCACCGCACCCGCGGTGACACCCTTACGCCCCGGCGGCGGCCACCCTTGACATGTATCTTCATCGTCACTTCCATCTTTCCATGGATTAAGTGGTGAAGACCCCATCAAACACCTTGGAAAGTTTCATACCGTGTGTATGAGCATGAAGCCGGCCAACATCACTGAAGAACAAATCAAGATGAGGTCATTCGGTTTCACACTCAAAGATGCAGCGGAGGATTGGTATTACCACCTTCCATCCGGGAGCATCGACACTTGGGAGAATCTCCACAAGGCGTTTTTGGAGAAATACTTCCCAACCAAGAAGGCCAATAGGTTGAAGAAAGCTATAAGCAACATCGAGCAAGAGGCAGACAAAACTCTTTATGAGTACTTCGAAAGGTTTGCACGCCTCCGATCCAGCTGTCCTTTCCACGGAGATTCAACTCAAGATCTAGTCTTTGTACTTGTATAATGGCTTGCTACACAATGAAAGGAGGATCGTCGATGCGGCTTGTGGAGGTAACATTCTTAACTCTACCCCTGACCTTGCTTTGGAAAAGATACAAGAACTAGCAGAAGGGACTCCTTCCAAGAGAGGTGTTCATGCTGTGAATACCGGGAAGAGTGAGATCTCCTCGGAGCTTGCAGAATTGAAGGAGATGGTGAGGAGACTAACACTTATGGGAATCCCACAGCAGCTGAAAGCTTATGGAGTGTGTGCTGACCTATATCATCCAACGAACATGTGTCCCCAAGTCCAAGATGATGATGCTGAGGTGAATGCAATGGGTTATGGACAACCACGGCAGCAAAGGCCTAGGAACGATCCTTATGCGAAGAATTTCATGCCAAATTGGCGTGACCAACAGAGTTTCCATTGGAGGGATCAACAAAACCAACAACAGCAGCCCCGTCAAGGTAAGTATCAATCAACTGAAGATATGTTGCAGTTTTTGACTAAACACTTTACTACTCATGTCTAAACAACAGAGTCCAACATCAAGAACCTTAAAAAATAGGTTGGGCAAATGGCGGAAGCCATAACAAGGATCGAAGCCCGATCCTCCGGTGGATTGCCTTCACAAACGGTTATAAACCCCAAGGAGGCCCAATCAGAAAGGTAGAGTCCTTACGTCGAGCCAACGACCTAAAACAAAGCACTGCTCGGGAGGCAACCCGAAGGAATTAGAAGAGGAGTTTCTGTCAAGAAAACCACGCCAGCGGTTTAGTGTCCCCGCCCCTGCGGTGACACCCCTGCCCAGCGCCGCCCCTGGCGCTGGACGTGTTTTTGCAACACACAAGCCACCGCACCCGCGGTGACACCCTTACGCCCCGGCGGCGGCCACCCTTGACATGTATCTTCATCGTCACTCCCGGCGCTGAGGCTGCACCCGGGACTATTCCTTGTCACCGCCCCCGCGGTGACAAACTCCGCCCGTGCGGTTTTATTAAGGAAAGAAAAAGATATATGCTTCCCAAAAATAACCTACATAATCCCAAACAATCCCTCATTCTCACCTTATCTACCCCCGTCTCGCCCAAACACACGCCCCTGCGACCTTCCTATTTTTTGCAAACACTAGTGCTCCGACGCCCCCTGCGCCGCCTCATCGCCACAACCACCACCAACTCTGACGCCCCTGCGCCGCAGCACGTACCGTCTCACGCACTCCCTTGAGCTCCTCCGACGACGCTTACACCAACAAAGAAGTCGCCGGAACAGCCCCAACACCACCACCTTTGTAGCCTCCCGGAATCGACCTCTGCTTCTCTCCCGCCCCTGCTCCTGCAAATTGCGGCCCCTGCGCCTAGCCGCCCCTGTGCAAGATTCAGCTGCCTCTGCGGAAAAGACAACAAATGGTTCGTCTCTTACTCTAATTTCTAAACTTTCTAACACCTTTACTTGTTCAACTACAAGAAATGGAAAAACAAAAGAAATACAAGTTGTCGGAAGCTGAGAAGAAGCGGTATAGGATTGTGCAAGGTCGGGATGTATATGCAACTCGATTTCTGCACTTTCCTACTTTGGAAAAATTGGGCATGTTGGAGATCATGCAGGCATTCCTCAACAATGATGGGCTCGACGATTTTTTGGAAATGAATACTACAACATACCCTGAGCTCAGCCGCCAATTCATTGCCACATTCACCATGGAAACGGTGGACCACATGTGTGTTGGACTTTCATTCAAGTTCAACAAGAGAAAGTATACATTGGACTACACCCAACTGCAGGAGGCATTAGGGGTGACTATTTGCGCCTCCGAAGACTGGTGGGAACCCATCACGACACCCGACTTATGCGAGTTTTGGTAGGGCGCCACCAAATCCGAGTTTCATGCAAGGGGTGAGTTTTCCAACAAATTCACTCACCCCTATTTGAGGCTCATCTCCAAGATCTTCATGAGTGTCTTCTGTGGACACAAGGAGGAGAACAAGGTCGCCCTCAAGGACCTTCCCCTGTTATACGCCTGCCTCCCCACGAACGACTGGGTACCAATTTGGCTATACCTCTTCTTTACTTCTTTGAAGCGGATTAGGAAGAATGAGCCATGAGACATTGTGGGAGGTGAGGTGATCACCTTGTTGGCTGCACAGGTGATGGACCTCCCTGACTTTGAGGAAGGTTTAGAGGCCCCACTGTACACGGAAGGGATGTTGAGGAGGTGCAGGCTCCTCAAGAGAGACGGGGAGAACCTCTTTTGGCTCTCGTTGGCAGATGGGAGTCAAATCACATACCTCTCCGAACCACTTCCACTTGGAGACGAGCTCTCCGAGTTATACATACCAGCTGACCCCTTTGCTCCGAGACGGCCTCATGGAGACATTGTTGAGAGATATGCTGCGGGCTCCAGCCGGGTTCTTGTTGCTAATGAGGAGATACCTACTGCAGCACCGGACGACAGTCTGGCCATGGAGAGCCTTCAGGCTCGGATGGCCGCCCTGACCACCCAGCATCAGGCATGGTAGACCGAGTACCAACGGTCCATGCTTGAGCAGAAGCAGGCGTGGCAGTCCAGCTTCGCCTACTCCATGACCACCCATTTTGACCGCCGGCAGGATGCTTGGCAAGCGGCTCATCAGCAGCAACTAGAGACTCAACAGCTAGCTTGGCAAGCTAGCTACGAGACTTCATTTAGAGAGAGGTTGGAGGCTCAGGAGGACCGCATCGACACGCTCTACCACAAGCAGGAGCATCTCTTACGCCCCTTTCCATACCCACCAGAGGAGGGTTCGGATGGTCCAGCATGACCATCCCACTAGTGGTATCTTTTCTCTTCCCTTTCCCACATTTATCTTTGCTTTATTTCCACTTTGAGGGCAAAGTGATCTTCTAGTATGGGGGAGGGACATATCATTGCATGTACAGTTTTTTGAGTTGTTTTGAGTTGTTTTGCATTGAATCTTATGTAGTTTGAAATTCATATAAAAAAAAAAAGAAAAAGCCAAAGAAAATGAAAAAAGGAATGAAAATCCTTGGATAAACCGAAAACCCGAAAGGGCGGTTTAGGCAAAAAGAAGGTAGTCCGATCAACCTTAGGTTGGTGCAAAATTGGACTTGAGGGATGTGAGTTCATATTGAGATTATCAAAGAAAAGAATAAGAGTGGCAAGGTGAAAACCCGAAAGGGCACCTTGGCAAAATAAGCGGCACCGACTGTAGGTTCCCTTTCCGGCGTTTGGCGACATAAAGAGGGGAGTCATACGGAGGTTGTCCGGGTAGGTCACTCATGGAGCAATAAGGATGGTAATTTTCTCACCATTTTCTCACATTTCCTCTCTTTTCCTTCTTTCTTTCTTGGCTTTTCTTTTGTTTTCATTATCTTTTCTGTTTCCCCATGCTTCCTGAGGCCTTTGAGTCTAGTTTGCTGTCATATGTTTTACTCGGGATGATTAAAAGGTCTAAGTATTGGAAAGTTTGATAGGTGATGAAATCACTATCATTTAGGCTAGTTTTTAGAGTCTTTTTATTACATTTGTGTCGGTTTATGCTACTAACTCCTTGGTCCAGAAGAAGAAGACTAAAAGAAGCTAAGGAAGGAGTATTAAGCACTTAGGAGTGAAATTCGTTCACGAAGCAAAGCTTCTGTTGCTTCACCGCCCCTGCGCGTGACACCACACTCCGGAGCGCCCCTGCGTGTGACACCACACTCCGGAGCGCCCTTGCGCCTTCGCCAACGCTAGCCACGAAGACTGTCACCGCACCTGCGTCAACCCCTGGCGCCCTTGCGGTGACTTGCCCTGAAGAAGCGAAGACCAGCGCCCCTGCACCTTCCCCTGCACCTTTGCCTGCGCCTCAACCTGGGAGCTGGAAGATGAAGAGACTGTGTCACCGCCCCTGCGTCGACACTGGAACGCCCCGACGGCTTGGCATTAGAAACTGTAGGAAGTTGATGAGTCAGACGTTTGAAGAGCATTAAAGATCCACCCCTGCAGAATTGCCTAGCCGCCCCTGCGGCTATGAAGAAGATCAAGCGTTTTTTCCTTCACCGCCCCTGCGGAGCTGAAGGCCGCCCCTGCGGTTTAACGACAGAAGCTTTATGTCCGGCTGTTAACACCACCTTTATGGCATTAAAGGTGGTTGTTTTTGGCCGGCCATTTACTCCTATTTAGTGTCTTTTGTAGTATATATTGGCCTTGGTTGGTTGCTAGAATCAGCACCTTATCACCCATCATTATCCACTTAGAATCCAATTTTCTCATCATTTCCACTATAATGAGTTGCTAATTCCCTTGCTACATTGGGTTGGTTTGAAGCTGCATTGATACTTTGGTTGTAAGTTATCTTTAATATAAGTTTTCATTCAGCAGTGCTTTGTGTTTCCTTGATCTTTATTGTGTAATTGCATGTTTGATTAACACTTAAGATTGATCACCTTAGGTTCTAAATTGCATGCAAAGAACTAGGATTAATAGATTCTGGGTTCGGGTCCTTAATTTAGTAGTAAACTTTAAGTAATAACGGGTTGTAATTACTTAAAGAAAAGGAACAAAAATATAAAGATAAGGTGAATGGTTTTAATCTATTCTTTATATCCCTTAGTTTTTATTTGAAAGCTAACTTGTTAATTGTTCTTGTAGGTTTACGAAAGACTAACCTATTAAGTTGTGTTGATGCCGGTTGGCTCAACACATATATATGATCAAGACGGGAGATTACTTAAAACTTGTAAAAGGAACTCACCAAAGTAACATTTGCATGCTAAGAATCAACCTAGTGTAGATTCATCCATTATTGTCTTACTTGTTGCATTATCCGTTTTTCATAAGTTTTGTGTGCGTCAATTCAACCAACCCCCCCCCTTTGTTACTTGTTCTTATAATCAATAATTAAATTTAATAAAAATACCTTAACTCTCTTGGGTTTGACCCTTACTTAACCACTATACTTGTTTTACTGTTAAGTCGGGATTATATTTTGATAGGGTATAGACGACCATAGAAATACCTCTAGTCACTTGTCATGCTCGACGGTGGCATTGTCATGCCCGACTATGGCCTTGCCATGCCGGAAGTTGGCCTTGTCATGTTTGAGAGTGCCCTTGTCATGGCCTTGTCATGCCCGACGATGGCCTAGCCATGCCCGGCGGTGGACTTGTTAAGTCCTAGTGTGGCCTTATCATGCCCGAGGATGGCCTTGTCATGACTGATGAAGGACTAGTAATGCCCAACGATGACCTTGCTATGCCGGATGTTAGCTTTGTCATGTACGAGAGCGGCCTTGTCCTATTGACGCTAGCCTTGTCATGCTAGAACGATGGCTTTGCCATGCCCGGCGTTGTCCATGTCATGCCTCACGCTCGTCTTTTCATGCCCCACGATGACCTTGCAATGCCCGACAATAGCCCTGTCATGGCCGACAATTCTCTTGTCATGTCTAAGAGTGGCCTTGTCATGTCTAAGAGTGGCCTTGTCATTCCCGACGTTGGCCTTGTCATGCCCGACGATGGCCGTGCCATTCTCGACACTAGCCTTGTCATGTTTGAGAGTGACCTCGTCATTCCCAACAATGATGCTGGCCTTGTCAAGTTTGACAGTGGCCTTCTCATGCCCGACGATGGCCTTTTCATGCCCGATAATGGCCTTGACATGCTCGACGATGGCCTTGTCATGTCCTAGAATGGATTTGTTATACCCGACAATGGCCTTTTCATGCCTGACGTTGGTCTTGTCATGACCTTATCATCCCCGACAATGGCATTGTCTTGCCCGACGATGTCCTTATCATGCCTGACGGTTGCATTGTCCTGGCCTTGTCATTCTCGAAAACTACCTTGCCATGCCCGACGGTGGCCTTGTCATTCCCGACAATGGCCTTGTCATGCCTGACGTTGGCCTTGTCATACCCGACAATGGCATTATCTTGCCCGACGATGGCCTTGTCATGCCCGACGCTTGTCTTATCATGGCCTTGTCATTCTTGACAACTGCCGTATCATGCTCGATGGTGGCCTTGTCATTCCCGAATATGGCCTTGCCATGCCGGACGTTAGGCTTTTCAAGTCTTAGAGTGCCCTTGTCATGCCCGACGATGGCCTAGCAATGCCCAACGGTGGCCTTGTTATGTCCGGTTGGGGCCTCGTCATGCCCGACGATGGCTTTTCCATGCCCGATGTAAGCCTTTTCATTGTATTGTCATTCCCGACGATTGCCTTGGATGCCAACGATGGCCTTACCATGGTCATGCCCGACGACGGTCTTGTCCTATCCGACGATGGGCTTGTACTATCCGAGAGTGGCCTTGTCTTGGCTTTTTCATGCCAAACGGTGTTGACCTTGTCACGCCCGACGATGGCCTTTTTCATGCCCGACGATGGTCTTGTCGTGCCCGACGATGGTCTTGTCGTGCCCGATGTTGACCTTGTCACGGACTTCTTATTCCCGACGATGTCCTTGTCATGCCCGACGTTGGCCTTGTCATAACCGATGGTGGCCTTGTCATGCTTGACGATGGCCTTGCAATGCGGGACGGTCGCCTTCTCATTACCGAGAGTCACCATGTTATGATCTTGTCTTCCCTGACGCTGACGTTGTCATGCCCGACGATGAGCTTACAATGTCCAACACTGGCCTTGTCATGTCCGAGTATTGTCATTCCCGAAGTTGGTATTGTTATGTCCGAGGGTGGCCTTGTTATGCCCGAGGATGGCCTTGTCATGACCGATGTAGGTCTTGTAATGCCCAACAATGACCTTGCTATGCCCGATGCTAGCTTTGTCATGCACGAGAGCGGCCTTGTGCAGTTGACGCTAGCCTTATCATGATGGAACGATGGCTTTTCCATGCCCGACAATGACCTTGCTATGCCCGATGCTAGCTTTGTCATGCACGAGAGCGGCCTTGTGCAGTTGACGCTAGCCTTATCATGTTGGAACGATGGCTTTTCCATGCCCGACGTTGTCCTTGTCATGCCTCACGCTCGTCTTTTCATGCCCTACAATGACCTTGCAATGGCCGACACTAGCCGTGTCATGCCGGACGATTGTCTTGTTATGCCCGATAACCGAAGGTATTTCTATGGTCGTCTATACCCAATCAAAAGTAAATCCCGACTTAGCACTAAGAACAAGTATAGTGATTAAGGGTCGAACCCAAGAGAGTTAAGGTGTTTTAGATGCAATTACCGATTATAATGACATGTGACACAAAGGGGGGGGGGTTGATTGAATTTAAGAACAAAAAAACTTACAAAAACGACTAATGCCACAATTAAGACAATAATAGATGAATCTACACTAGGTTGATTCTAAGCATGCAATTGCTACTTTGGCGAGTTCCTTTTACAAGTTTCCAAGTAATCTCCCATCTCGATCGTATATATGTGTTGCGGCAACCGGCATCAACACAACTTAACCTATTAAAGTTCCGTAAACCTACAAGAACAAATAACAGGTTAGCTTTCAAACAAAGACCAAGGGATATAATGAGAAGATTAAAACCGTTAAACTTATCTTTATATTTGTGTTTCTTTTCTTTAAGTAATCACAACCCATTATTACTTAAAGTTGCTCCTAGATTAAAGACCCGAACCCGGAACCTATTAATCCTAGTTGTTTGCATGCACTTTAGAACCTAAGGTGATCAATCTCAAGCAATAGTAAACATGTAATTAGACAACGGAGATCAAGGAAACACAAAGTATTAATGAATGAAAACTTATATTATAAAGTACTTACAACCAAAATAACAAAGCAACTTCAAACCCACCCAATGTAGCAAGGGAGTTAGCAACTCATTACAAGGTAGCAAGACAATCTAAGTGGATAATTTGATGATTAACAAGATGATAAGATTCCTGATTCTAGCAATCAACCAAGGCTTATTTTTACTACAAAAAGCACTAAATAGGAGTAAATGGCCGGCCCAAAACAGCAACCTTAAATGCCATAAAGGTGGTGTAAACAGCCGGAGTAAAGCTTCTTGCGTTAAACCGCAGGGGCGGTTTAGGCAGAATCGGTTGATCTTCTTCAGAGCCGCTGGGGCGGCTACACAATTCCGCTGGGGCGGATCTTTAATGCACTTCAACGTCTGACCTTTTGCCTTCTTGACGTTTCTGATGTCAAGCCGCCGGGGCGTCCCTATGTCGACACAGGGGCGTCGACATAGCCTCTTCGTCTTCTAACTCCCAGGTTGAGGCGCAGGCATAGGGGCAGTGGGTGACGCAGGGGAGCTGGTCTTCATTTCTTCAGGGCAGGTCACCGCAGGGGCGCCAAAGAGTGGCGTAGGGGCGGTGACACACTTCATGGCCGGCGCTGGTGAAGGCGCAGGGAGTGTTCCAGTTGAAACGTCATCCGCAGGGGCGGCTGCAAGGACCCGTAGGGGCGGTGAGGCAGCAGAAGCTTTGCTTCGTGATCGATCTTCACTCCTAAGTGCTTATAACTCCTTCTTTAGCTTCTTTTGATCTTCTTCTTCTGGACCAAGGAGTTGGTAGCATAAACCGACACTAATGAAATAAAAAGACTCTAAAAACTACCCTAAATGATAGTGATTCCTTCACCTATCAAACTCCCCCATACTTAGACCTTTTACTCGTCCTGAGCAAAGAAAAATGACATCAACTAGACTCAAAGGCCTCAAGAAGCATGAGTAAGCAGAAAGATAATGGAAAACAAGAGAAAAGCCAGGAAAGAAAGAAAGAAAAGAGAGGAAATGTGAGAAAAAGAAATACTACCATCATTATCGCTCCAAGAGTGGCCTACCCGGACAACCTCCTTATGACTCCCCTTCTTATGTCGCCAAAACGCCAAAAGGAAAACCTACGCTCAGTGTCGCTTATTTTGCCAAGGCGCCCTTTCGGGTTTTCACCATGCCACTCTTCTTCTTTTCTCACTTTAACTCACATCCCTCAAGTCCAATTTTGCACCAACCTAAGGTTGGTCGGACTACCTTCTTTTTACCTAAACCGCCCTTTCGGGTTTTCGGTTTATCCAAGGATTTTGATCCCTTTTTTCACTTCTTTGGCTTTTTTCTTTTTCTTTTTTTTTTATTTTTTTTGAATGAAACTGAATTCAACAATGCAAAATCAAATGCCAAAAACAACTCAATGAACTGTACAAGCAATGATATATCCCTCCCCCATACTTGAAGTACACTTTTTCCTCAAAGTGGAAATGATTCAAAGATAAATGTGGGAGAAGGGAAAGAAATATACCCCTCACTAGGGTGGTCCGGATGGACGACCCGGACCCTCCTCCGGTGGGTAAGGGAAGTGGCGGAAGAAGTGCTCCTGGCGGCGGTGAAGGTTGTTAATACGTTCCTTCTGAGCCTCCATCCTATCTCTAAATGAAGTCTCATAGATGGCTTGCTAGGCCAGCTGTTGAGTCTCCAACTACTGCTGATGAGCCGCCTGCCAAGCATCTTGACGGCGGTCAAAGTGAGTGGTCATGGAGGAGACGAAGATGGACTTCCATGCCTGCTGCTGCTCAAGCATGGAGCGCTGGTACTCGGTCTGCCATGCCTGGTGTTGTGTCGTCAAAGCTGCCATCTGAGCCTGCAGACTCTCCACGGTCTGAATGTCGTGTCCTGCCATCGGCATCTCCTCATCAGTGGTGTGAGCCCTGCTAGAGCCGGCTGCATACCTCCCAACAATATCAACTTGAGGCTGTCTCAGAGGGACTGGGTCAGCCGGTACATACAGATTCGCGAGCTCGTCTCCCAATGGAAGTCGTCGAGGGAGGTTGTGATGTGACTCTCATCTGCTAAAGAGAGCCAAAAACGATGCTCCCCGTCTCTCTTGAGGAGCCTGCACCTCCTCAATAACCCTTCAGTGTGTAAGGGTGCCTCCAAACCCTCTTCCAATGGAGGAAGATCCATCACCTGTGCAGCTAATAATGATATGATCCCTCCTCCAACGATGTCACGAGGCTCATTCTTCCTAATCCACTTAAGAGCGGTAAGGAAGAGATATGCCCAATCCGGCACCCAATCATTCGTGGAGAGGCAAGCATATATTAATGGAAGGTCCTTGAGAGCGACCTTATTCTACTCCTTGTGTCCACAAAAGACTTTCATGAAGACCTTTGAGATGAGCCTCAAATAGGGGTGAGTGAATTTATTGGAGTACTCACCTCCTACATGAAACTCTGACCTAGTGGTAGCCTGCCAAAATTCCATCAAATCAGGCGTCGGAATGGGTTCCATCCAGTCATCTGAAGCTGCTATGGTCACCCCTAATGCCTCTTGTATTGGGGTGTAATCCAATGTGTACTTCCTATTGTTATACTTGAATGAAAGCCCAACACACAATTGGTCTTCCGTCTCCATTTTGAATGTGGCTATAAACTGTCTGCTGAAGTCGGGGTGTGTTGGAGCGTTCTTTATCAGAAAATCACCCAACCCGGCATTGTTTAGGAATTCCTACATACTTTCAAACATCCCCAGATTTTCCAAGGTGGAAACATCAATGAACCGGGTTGCATGCACCTCCCGGCTTTGAGCAATCCTATACTGATCCTTCTCACCTTCCGTCAACTTCGATTTCCTTTGTGATTCCATCTCTTGTAATTGATCAAGTAAAAGAGTTAGAAAGTTAAGCAATTTGATCAAGAGACGAACCTTCTGTCATAATATCCGTAGGGGCGGCTGCAAGAGGTGCAGGTGCAACACGACGCGGGGGGCGGCAGTTTGCAGGCGTAGGGGCGGGCGAAGAGAAGAGGGCGATTTCTAGAGTTTTAGCGCAGGTGGTGGTGATGGGGTTTTTTTTTCGGTGTTTTCTTCTATTGCTGCAGTTGTCGCCGGAGGTGGAGCAGTCGAGCGAGAATGAAAGGGTTGTGTGTGGTGGAGATGGTTCGCGTTGGTAAGGGGGTGGCGACACTAGGTTGCCGGAGGTGGCGCAAGGGCGTGACGAGGTGGTGGTGAGAGTTTCCGGAGGGCGCAAGGGCGTGGGAGGTGAGGCGGCTAGGTTTCGAAGAGTGAATGGAGAGGAGTGGAGAGGCCGGTAGATGTAGGTTATTTTTTTGGGAAGTGTATTTTTTTTCTTTCCTTAACTGAACCGTAGGGGCGGTATTTGTCGCCGCGGGGCGGTGACAAAAGAGAGGGGGTACGCAGCCTCAAAGCCGGGGGCGGAGCTAAGGATGCGTGTCAAGGGTGGCCGCCGCAGGGGCGTAGGGTTGTCACCGCGGGGTGGTGGCCTACGTGAGCAGACGCAGGCCCAGCGCCTGGGGCGGGGCTTAGAGCCGCAGGGGCGGTTTTCTTGGCAAAACCTCCTCTTTTTATTTCTTAGGGTTGCCTCCTAAGCAGCGCCTTTTTTTACGTCGTTGGCTCGACGTAGGGATTCTTCCTCTATGATTGAGCCTCTTCCAACATCACCTTTGGGTTTATAACCGTTTAAACAACTTGTTTCTCAAGGTTCTTGATGCTAGATTCTGTTGTTTGGACATGAGTAGCAATGTGTTTAGTCAAAACCTGCAACATATCTTCAGTTGAGTGATACTTACCTTGGCGGGGCTGTTGTTGTTGGTTTTGTTGAGCCCTCCAACGAAAATTCTGTTTATCACGCTAATTTGGCATGAAATTCTGTGCATAGGGATCGTTCCTAGATCTTTGCTGTTGTTGTTGTCCATAACCCATTGCGCTAGTTCTTGTATCTTTTCCAAAGCAAGGTCAGGAGTAGAGTAAAGAATATTACCTCCGCAAGCCGCATCGACGATCCTCCTTTCATTGTCTAGCAAACCATTGTACAAGTACAAGACTAGATCTTGAGTTGAATATCCGTGAAAGGGACAGCTGGATCGGAGGCGTGCAAACCTTTCAAAGTACTCGTAGAGAGTTTCGGTTGCCTCTTGCTCGATGTTGCTTATAGCTTTCTTCAAGCTATTGGCCTTTTTAGCTGGAAAGTATTTCTCCAAGAACGCTTTGTGAAGGTTCTCCCAAGTGTCAATACTCTAGGAGGGAAGGTGGTAATACCAATCATCCGCCGAATCTTTGAGTGTGAAGCCGAATGCCCTCATCTTGATCAGTTCTTCGGTAATGTTGTACGGCTTCATGCTCATACACACAGTATGGAACTTCCCAAGGTGCTTGATGGGGTCTTCACCACTTAGCCCAAGGAAGGATGGGAGCAAGTTAATGTGGACCGGCTTGAGCTCAAAGTTGACTCCTTCCCCTAGTGCCGGTATAGTGACCGCAAGAGGGTTTTGAGCCAAGGTGGGCTGCGTAAGTTGACGAAGAGTACGGCCAGCCATCTCTTGTTGAAGTTGTTGTTGTCTTCGTTTCCGGATGTCCGTCCTCTCAATTTCTGCATCAAAAGAAGCAAATACGGAATTAGTAGCACGGATTTGAACCATAAAAACGGTTCAAACCAATAATCAATAATAACAATAAAACACTAAAACTCCCCGGCAACGGCGCCAAAATTTGACCGAAGGTATTTCTATGGTCGTCTATACCCAATCAAAAGTAAATCCTGACTTAGCACTAAGAACAAGTATAAGGGTCGAACCCAAGAGAGTTAAGGTGTTTTAGATGCAATTACCGATTATAATGACAAGTGACACAAGGGGGGGAGGGGTTGATTGAATTGAAGCACAAAAAAACTTATGAAAATGACTAATGCGACAAGTAAGACAATAATGGATGAATCTACACTAGGTTGATTCTAAGCATGCAATTGCTACTTTGGTGAGTTCCTTTTACAAGTTTCCAAGTAATCTCCCGTCTCGATCGTATATATGTGTTGAGCCAACCGCCATCAACACAACTTAACCTATTAAAGTTCCATAAACCTACAAGAACAAATAACAGGTTAGCTTTCAAATAAAGACCAAGGGATATAAAGAGAAGATTAACACCGTTAAACTTATCTTTATATTTGTGTTCCTTTTCTTTAAGTAATCACAACCCGTTATTACTTAAAGTTGATACTAGATTAAAGACCCGAACCCGGAACCTATTAATCCTAATTGTTTGCATGCACTTTAGAACCTAATGTGATCAATCTCAAGCAATAGTAAACATGCAATTAGACAACGGAGATCAAGGAAACACAAAGTATTACTGAATGAAAACTTATATTATAAAGTACTTACAACCAAAGTAACAAAGCAGCTTCAAACCAACCCAATGTAGCAAGGGAGTTAGCAACTCATTACAAGGTAGCAAGACAATCTAAGTGGATAATTTGATGATTAACAAGATGATAAGATTCCTAATTCTAGCAGTCAACCAAGGCCTATTTATACTACATAAGGCACTAAATAGCAAGACAATCTAAGTGTACAATTTGATGATTAACAAGATGATAAGATTCCTAATTCTAGCGTTGGACATTGTAAGGCCATCGTCGGGCAGGACAAGGTGAGCGTCAGGGAAGACAAGATAATAACATGGCCACTCTCGGACATGAGAAGGACACCGTCCGGCATTGCAAGGCTATTTTCAGGCATGACAAGGCCACCGTCACTCATAACAAGGACATCGTCAGGAATGACAAGGCTATCGTCGGGAATAACAAGTCCATGACAAGGCCAAAATCGGGCACGACAAGACCATCGTCGGGCATGACAAGGCAATCGTCGGCCATGTCAAAAAAACTCTCGAACTTGACAAGGCCAATTTCGGGCATGACAAGGCCACCGTCGGGCATGACAGGGCAGTTATCATGAATGACAAGGCGAGGACAATGCAAGCGTCCGGCATGACAAGGCCATCGTAAGACAAGACATTGCCATTGTCGGGGATGACAAGGTCATTACAAGGCCAACGTCAGGCATGACAAGGCCATTGTCGGGTATAACAACTCCATTCTAGGACATGACAAGGCCATCGTCGGGCATGTCGTGGCCATTATCGGGCATGAAAAGGCCATCGTCGGGCATGAGAAGGAAACTCTCAAGCTTGACAAGGCCAGCGTGGGGCATGGTTTGGCTATTGTTGTCGGGAATGACAAGGTCGCTCTCAAACATGACAAGGCTAGCGTCGAGAATGGCATGGCCATCGTCGGGCATGACAAGGCCAACGTCGGGAAAGACAAGGCCACTCTTAGAAATGACAAGGCCATCGTTGGGCATGACAAGGTCAACGTCAGGTATGAAAAGGCCATCGTCTAGCATGATAAGGCCACTCTCGGTGATAACAATGCAAACGTCGGGAATGACATGGCCGCTCTCGAACATGAAAAGGACAATGTCCCGCATTGCAAGGTCGTCGTCAGGCATGACAAGGCCACCGACTGTCATGAAAAGGCCAACGTCGGGCTTGACAAGGCAATCGTCGGCCATGTCAAGGAAACTCTCGAACTTAACAAGGCCAATTTCGGGAATGACAAGGCCACCGTCGGGGATGACAAGGCAGTTGTCGAGAATGACAAGGCCAGGATAATGCAAGCGTCGGGCATGGCAAGGCCATCGTCGGGCAAGACAATGCCATTGTCGGGGATGACAAGGTCATGACAAGGCCAACGTCAGGCATGACAAGGCCATTGTCGGGTATAACAACTCCATTCTAGGACATGACAACGCCATCCTCGGGCATGTAAAGGCCATTATTGGGCTTGACAAGGTCACTCTTAAACATGACAAGGCTAGCGTCGAGAATGGAACGGCCATCGTCCTGCATGACAAGGCCAACATCGGGAATGACAATGCCACTCTTAGACATGACAAGGCCATCGTTGGTCATGACAAGGTCAACTGCGGGTTTGAAAAGGCCATTGTCTAGCATGACAAGGCCACTCTCGGACATAAAAATTGCCAACGTCGGGAATGACAAGGCCAATCTCGGACATGACAATGAAAAAGTCGGGCATGACAAGGCTAGGGTCGGCCTTGACAAGGCGATCGTCGAGCATGATAACATAGACGTTGGGCATGAAAAGGCCACTCTCGGACATAACAAGGCCAGCGTTGGACATTGTAAGGCCATCGTCGTGCATGACAAGGTCAGCGTCGGGCAAGACAAGATCATAACAAGGCCACTCTCGGACATGAGAAAGCCACCGTCCCACATTGGCCTTGTCATGCCCGACGATGGCCTTGTCATGCCCGACGTTGGCCTTGTCATGCCCGACGATGGTCGTGCCATTCTCAACGTAAGCCTTGTCATGTTTGAGAGTGACCTTGTCATTCCCGACAATGATAGACTTACCATGCCCGACACTGGTCTTGTCAAGTTTGAAACTGTCCCTGTTATGCCCGACGATGACCGTGCCATTCTCGAGGCAAGCCTTGTCATGTTTGTGGGTGACTTGTCATTCCCAACAACTATTGCCCTACCATGCCCGACGCTGGCCTTGTGAAGTTTGAGAGTTGCCTTCTCATGCCCGACGATGGCCTTGTCATGTCCTAGAATGGAGTTGTTATGCCCGACAATGGCCTAGTCATGCATGACGTTGGTCTTGTCATGACCTTGTCATCCCCGACAATGGCATTGTCTTGCCCGACACTGGCCTAGTCATGCCCGACGCTTTCCTTGTCATGGCCCTTTCATTCGCGACAACTGCCTTGTCATGCTCAACGGCGGCGTTGGCATGCCCGACAATGGCCTTGCTTTGCCGGACGTTGGCCTTGTCATGTTTGAGAGTGCCCTTGTCAAGACCGACGATGGCCTAGCCATGTCCGACGGTGGCCTTGTTATGTCCTAGTGTGGCCTTATCATGCCCGAGGATGGCCTTGTGATTACCGTTGAAGGTCTAGTAATGCCTAACCTTTCTATGCCCGATGCTAGCTTTGTCATGTACGAGAGGGGCCTTGTTTTGTTGACGCTATCCTTCTGATGCTAGAACGATGGCTTTGCCAAGCCCGACGTTGTCCTTGTCAAGCCTCACGCTCGTCTTTTCATGTCCCACGATGACCTTGCAATGCCCGACACTAGCCTTGTCATGCCCGACGATTGTCTTGTCATGCCCAACGATGGTATTGCCGTGCCCGACAATGGCCTTGTCATGGACTTGTCATTCCCGACGATGGCCTTGTCCAGCCAGACGTTCACCTTGTCATGCCCGACAATGGCCTCGCAATGCGTGACGGTGGCCTTCTCATGTACGAGAGTGGCCTTGTTATGATCTTGTCTTGCGCTGACCTTGTCATGCATGATGATGGCCTTACAATGTCCAACGCTGGCCTTGTCATGCCCAACGTCTGCGTTGTCATGCCCGACGATGGCCTTGTTATGCCCGAAATTGGCCTTGTCAAGATCGAGAGTTTCCTTGACATGCCCAAAGATTGCCTAGTCATGCCCGACGATGGTCTTGTCGTGCCCGATGTTGGCCTTGTCATCGACATGTTATTCCCGACAATGGCCTTGTCATGCCCGACACTGGCCTTGTCATGACCGGCGGTGGCCTTGTCATGCCCGACGATGGCCTTGCAATGCAGGACGGTGGCCTTCTCATGTCCGAGAGTGGCCATGTTATGATCTTGTCTTGCCTGACATTGACCTTGTCATGCCCGACGATGGCCTTAGAGTGTCCAACGCTGGCCTTGTTAGGTCCGAGAGTGGCCTTGTCATGCCCAACGTGTGCGTTGTCATGCCCGACGATGGCCTTTTCATGCCCGAAGCTCTCCTTATCATGCACGACGTTTGCATTGTCATATCCGAGAGTGGCCTTGTCATTCCCAATGTTGGTAATGTTATGTCCGAGGGTGGCCTTGTTATGCCCGACAATGGCCTTGCCATGCCGGACATTGGCCTTGTCATGTTTGAGATTGGCCTTGTCATGCCTGACAATGGCCTAGCCATGCCCAATGGTGACCTTTTTATGTCCTAGTGTGGCCTTATCATGCCCGAGGATGGCCTTGTGATGACCGCTGGAGGTCTAGTAATTCCCAACGATGACCTTGCTATGCCCGATGTTAGCTTTGTCATGTACGAGAGCGGCCTTGTCATGCTAGAACGATGGCTTTTCCATGCCCGAAATTTTCCTTGTCATGCCCGACGATGGTCGTGCCATTCTTGACGCTAGCATTGTCATGTTCGAGAGTGATCTTGTCATTCCCGTCAACGATAGCCTTACTATGCCCGATGCTGGCATTGTCAAATTTGAGAGTTTCCTTCTGATGCCCGACAATGGCCTTTTCATGCCCGATAATGGCCTTGACATGCCCGACGATGGCCTTATCATGTCCTAGAATGGAGTTGTTATCCCAACAATGGCGTTGTCATGCCTGACATTGGCTTTGTCATGACCTTGTCATCCCCGAAAATGGAATTGTCTTGCCCGACGATGGTCTTGTGATGCCCGAGGCTTGCCTTGTCATGGCCTTGTCATTCTCGACAACTGCATTGTCATGCCCGACGGTGGCCTTGTCATGCCCGACAATGGCCTTGTCATGCCTGACGTTGCCTTGTGATGACCTAGTCATTACCGACAATGGAATTGTCTTGCCCGACGATGGCCTTGTCATGTCCGACGATTGTCTTGTCATGGCCTTGTCATTCTTGACAACTGCCTTGTCATGCTCGACGGTTGCCTTGTCATTCCCGACTATGGCCTTGCCATGCCGGACGTTGGCCTTGTCATGTCTGAGAGTGCCCTTGTCATGCCCGACGATGGCGTAGAAATGCCCGACAGTGGCCTTGTTAATCCCGGTTGGGGCCTCGTCATGACCGACGATGGCTTTGTCATGCCCGTTGTTGGCCTTTTCATTGCCTTGTAATTCCCGACGATGGCTTAACAGCTTAGTGCTACGTAAACCTACAAGAACAATTAACAAGTTTTATTTCAAACAAAGACTAAGGGGTATAAAGAAAAGATTAAAACCGTTAAACTTGTCTAAATATTTGTGTTCCTTTCCTTTAAGCAATTACAACCCGTTATTACTTAAATTTTACTACCAGATTAAAGACCCGAACCCGGAATCTATTAATCCTAGTTCTTTGCATGCACTTAAGAATCTAAGGTGATCAATCTCAAGTGATAGTAAAACATGCAATTAGACAATGAAGATCAAGGAAACACAAAGTATTACTGAATAAAAACTTATATTAGAAAGAACTTACAACCAAAGTAACAATGCAGCTTCAAACCAACCTAATGTAGTAAAGGAGTTAGCAACTCATTACAAAGGTAGCAAGATAGTTTAATGGAAAAAGTGGATTCTAAATTGGATGATAAGTGGATGATTCTAGCAATCAGGCAAGGACTATTTATACTACAAATGACACTAAATAGGAGTAAATGACCAGCCCAAAACAACCACCTTTAATGCCATAAAGGTGGTGTAAACAGTCGGAGTAAAGCTTCCGTCATTGAACAGCAGGGGCGGCCTTCAGATCCGCATAGGCGGTGCAGGCAAAAATGCTTGATCTTCTTCATGGCCGCAGGGGCGGCCACGCCATTCCGTAGGGGCAGATCTTTAATGCTCTTCAAACGTCTGACTCTTCAACTTCCTGTCGTTTCTGATGCCGAGCTGCCGGGGTGTCTCAGTGTCGATGCGGGGGCGGTGACGATGACTCTTCATCTTCCAGTTCCCAAGTTGAGTCGCAGGCAGAGGCGCGGGCAGAGGTGCGGGGGCGCTGGTCTTCGCTTATTCATGGCAAGTCACAATAGTGGCGCCAAAGGTTGACGCAGGTGCGGTGGCAGTCTTCGTTCCTGGCGCTGGCGAAGGCGCAGGCTGCGTTTCGGAGTATGGTGTCACCCACAGGGGCGGTGACACTGCTCCGCGGGGGCGGTGGAGCAATAGAAGCTTTGTTTCGTGAACGGTCTTCACTCCTAAGTGCTTATAACTCCTTCTTTATCTTCTTTTAGTCTTCTTCTTCTGGACCAAGGAGTTAATAGCATAAACGAAGACTCTAAAAACTAACCTAAATGATAGTGATTCCATCACCTACCAAACTCCCCCATACTTTGACCTTTTACTCGTCCTGAGTAAAACAAATGACAGCAAACTAGACTCACAGGCCTCACGAAGCATGGGCAAGCAGAAAATACAATGAAAACAAATGAAAAGCCAAGAGAGAAAGAAGGAAAAGAGAGGAAATGTGAGAAAAATATGATAAAACTACTATCCTTATTGCTCCAAGAGTGACCTACCCGGACAACCTCCTTATGACTCCCCTTTTTATGTCGCCAAACACTGGAAGGGAAACCTACATCGGTGTCGCTCATTTTGCCAAGGTGCCCTTTTGGTTTTTCACCTTGCCACTCTTCTTCTTTTCTTTGATGATCTCACTTTGAACTCACATCCCTCAAGACTAAATTTTGCACCAACCTAAGGTTGTCGGACTACCTTCTTTTCGCCTGAACCGCCCTTTCGGGTTTTCGGTTTATCCAAGGATTTTCATGCCTTTTTTCATTTTCTTTGGCTTTTTCTCTCTTTTTTTTTATGAATTTCAAACTAAATACAATGCATAAGACTCAATGAAAAACAACTCAAAACAACTATACATGCAATGATATGATCCTCCCCCATACTTGAAGTAAACTTTGTCCTCAAAGTGGAAAATAAAGCAAAGATAAATGTGGGAAAGGGATGAGAAAAGATACCCCTAGTGGGATGGTCCGGCTGGACCATCCGGACCATCTCCAGTGGGTTCGGGAAGTGGATGAAGAAGTGCTCTAGCCGGCGGTAGATGTCCTCAATGCGGGTCTGCTGAGCCTCCATCTGACGGCCAAAAGAGGTCTCAAAGGTGGCTTGCCAAACCAACTGCTGAGCCTCTAGTTGTTGCTGCTGGGCCGTCTGCCAAGCCTCTTGCCTCTGGTCGAAGTGGGAGTTCCTGGAGGTGGCAAAACTCGTCTGCCAGCTCTGCTGCTGCTCAAGCATGGTGCGCTGGTAATCGGTTTGCCATGCCTGATGCTGGGTGGTCAGGGCTGCCATCTGAGCCTACAGGCTCACAAGAGCCGGATCCTCCTCCGGTGGTGCAGTAGGCATCTCCACATCGTCGGGGATGGGCATGTGCTCCTCTTGGTGAGCCCGGCTGGAGCTCGCAGCATGCCTCTCGACAAGGGCCACTAGCGGCCTCCTTGGTTCGAAGGGATCTGCCGGGATGTAGAGATCGGAGAGCTCATCCCCGAATGGTAAAGGCCGAGGGAGGTAAGTGAGGTGGCTCCCATCTGCAAGGGAGATCCAAAATAGGTTCTCCCCGTCCCGTCGGAGGAGCTTGCACCTCCTAAGCATCCCGTCCGCGTAAAGGGGAGCCTCCAGCCCTTCCTCTAGGCCAGAAAGATCCATAACTTGTGAGGCGATCAAGGAGATCACCCCACCGCCGACAATGTCCCTCGGCTCAATCTTCCTAATCCGCTTCAAAGCGGTAAGGAAGAGGGACGGCCAATCCATCATCTTCTCGTTCATCGCAAGGCAAGAGTATAGCAGGGGGAGGTCCTTGAGGGCCACGTTGTTCTCCTCTTTGTGTCCACATAATACACTCATGAGGATTTTGGAGAGGAGCCTCAAGCAAGGGTGAGTGAGTTTGTTGGAGTACTCACCCCCTACATGGAACTCGGATCCGGTAGCTGCCTGCCAAAACTCACACAGGTCTGGAGTCGGGACCGGCTCCCACCAGTTCTCGGAGGGGTTGAGAGTCACCCTGAAGGCCTCCTGTAGCTGGTAGTAATCAAGAGTGTATTTCGCCTTGTTGAACTTGAAAGTGAGTCCAATACACACGGATCCTCCTTCTCCATGGTGAAGGTGGCTATGAACTGTCTGCGGAGCTCGGGATACGTTCGAGCACTCTTCTGTAGGAAGTCTCTGAGCCCAACATTGGCTAGAAAGGACTACATGCTCTCCATCATGCCTAGCTTCACCAAGGTAGGAACGTGCAAAAACCGAGTTGCGTACATAACCCGATCTTGCACGATCCTATACCTCTCCTTCTCAGCTTCCGAAATTTTGTACTTTCTTTGTGGTTCCATTCTTGTAGTTGATTAGGCAAAAGAATTAGCAACTTTCAAAAAGAGGGAAGAAAGACGAATCTTTTGTTGTGTTTTCTGCAGGCGCGACTGAAGAGGCGCAGGGGCGGTGAGGCGCAGCTGCGGCAGCTTGCAGGCACAGGGGCGGGAGAAGTGAAGAGGGCGATTCTGGAAAACTTCAAGGGAGGTGGAGCTGGGGCCGTTCCGGCGCTGCTTTGTTGGTGGAGGCATCGTCGAAGATGTTGCGTAGTGGAGTTTTGTTGGGGTAGTGGTGAAGGGTGTAGTAGGGTGAGAGAGTTGTAGAGTGAGCAAGGTGGTGGTAGGGGCTAGACAGGGTGGTGCAGGGGCGTCGCAGGGGTGTTTGCTGGTCGTCGGAGGTGGCGCATGGGTGGTTGTAGATGGTGGCTTGTGAGGGTTTGTTGAGAGCGCGGGGGCGTTGCAGCTTGAGAGAGGGAAGATGCAAGGGAGATGTGGTTGTGGTTGGTGAGGAGAGAGAGAGTGGGTGGGTGGGGTAGGTGTAGGGAAATGTTTTGTGATTTTAATTTTTTTCTTTTCTAGGTAAACCCGCAGGGGCGGGGGCTTTTCACCGCGGGGGCGGTGACAAGGGAGAGGACTCACGCAGGCTCAGCGCCGGGGGCGGCGCTGAGAGTGAGTGTCAAGTGTGGCCGCCGCAGGGGTGTAAAGAAGTCACCACGGGGGCGGTGACCAACATGTTGCAGACGCAGTCCCGGCGCCGGGGGCGGCGCTGGGCGTGGGTGTCACCGTTGGGGCGCGGACACTGATCCGCAGGGGCGGTTTTCTTGACAGAGGCTCCTCTTCTTATTCCTTCGGGTTACCTCCCGAGCGGCGCCTTTGTTTTATGTCGTTGGCTGATAGGTGATGGAATCACTATCATTAGGATAGTTTTAAGAGTCTTTTTATTACATTTTTTTCGGTTTATGCTACTAACTCCTTGGTCCAGAAGAAGAAGACTAAAAGAAGCTAAGGAAGGAGTTATAAGCACTTAGGAGTGAAGTTCGTTCACGAAGCAAAGCTTCTGTTGCTTCCCCTGAAGAAGTGAAGACCAGCGCTCCTGTGCATCCCCCTGCACCTCCGCTTGCGCCTCAACCTAGGAGCTGGAAGATGAAGAGTCTGTGTCACCGCTCCTGCGTCGACACTACGACGCCCCGGCGGCTTGGCATTAGAAACGGCAGGAAGTTGAAGAGTCAAACGTTCGAAGAGCATCAATGATCCGCCCCTGCGGAAATGTCTAGCCGCCCCTGCGGCTATGAAGAAGATCAAGCATTTTCGCCTACACCGCTCTTGCGGATGGCCCGTGCGGTTCAACGACAGAAACTTTACTCTGCCTGTTTAAACCACCTTTATGGCATTAAAGGTGGTTGTTTTGGGCCGGCTATTTACTCCTATTTAGTGTCTTTTGTAATATAAATAATCCATGGTTGATTGCTAGAATCATCCATCATTTTCCACTTAGAATCCAATTTTCTCATCATTTCCATTGTAATGAGTTGCTAACTCCCTTGCTACATTGGGTTGGTTTGAAGTTGCATTGTTACTTTGGTTGTAAGTTATCTTTAATATAAGTTTTCATTCAGTAATGCTTTGTGTTTCCTGGATCTTTATTGTCTAATTGCACGTTTGATTAACACTTAAGATTGATCACCTTAGGTTCTAACGTGCATGCAAAGAACTACGATTAATAGATTCCGGGTTAGGGTCTTTAATCTAGTAGTAAACTTTAAGTAATAACGGGTTGTAATTGCTTAAAGAAAAGGAACACAAATATAAAGATAAGTTTAACGGTGTTAATCTTTTATTTATATCCCTTAGTCTTTGCTTGAAAGCTAACTTGTTAATTGTTCTTGTAGGTTTACGAAACACTAACCTGTTATGTTGTGTTGATGCCGGTTGGCTCAACACATATATATGATCGAGACGGGAGATTACTTGAAAACTTGTAAAAGGAACCAACCAAAGAAGCAATCGCATGCTTAGAATCAACCTAGTGTAGATTCACCCATCATTGTCTTGCTTGTTGTTTAATTGTTTTCATAAGTTTTGTGTGCATCAATTCAACCAAAACCCCCCCTTTTGTTGCTTCTTCTTATAATCAATAGTTAAATTTAATAAAAATACCTTAACTCTCTTGGGTTCGACACTTACTTAACCACTACACTTGTTCTAGTGCTAAGTCGGGATTATATTTTGATAGGGTATAGACGACCATAGAAATACCTTTAGTCAAATTTTGGCGCCGTTGCCGGGGAGTTTAGTATTTTTATTTTATTGTTATTATTGATTATTGGTTTGAATCATTTTTATACTTCAAACCCGTGCTACTAACTCCGACTTTGCTTCTTTTGATCCAGAATTTGAGAGGACGCACATCCGGCAACGAAGACAACAACAACTCCACCAAGAAATGGCTGATCGCACACTTCGTCAACTCACTCAAACCACCTTGGCTCAAAACCCTCTTGCGGTTACTATACCGACATTAGGGGAAGGAATCAATTTCGAGCTCAAGCCGGGTATCATTCACTTGGTTGCATCATTCCATGGATTAAGTGGTGAAGATCGCATCAAAGACCTTGGAAAGTTTCATACCGTGTGTGTGAGCATGAAGCCGGCCAACATCACCGAAGAACAAATTAAGATGAGGGCATTAGGTTTCACACTCAAAGATGCAGCGGACGATTGGTATTACCACCTTCCATCCGGGAGCATCGACACTTGGGAGAATCTCCACAAGGCGTTTTTGTAGAAATACTTCCCAGCCAAGAAGGCCAATAGCTAGAAGAAAGCTATAAGCAACATCGAGCAAGAGGCGGACGAAACTCTTTATGAGTACTTCAAAAGGTTTGCACGCCTCCGATCCAGCTGTCCTTTCCACGGATATTCAAATCAAGATCTAGTCTTGTACTTGTACAATGGCTTGCTAGACAATGAAAGGAGGATCGTCGATGCGGCTTGTGGAGGTAACATTCTTAACTCTACCCCTGACCTTGCTTTGGAAAAGCTACACGAACAAGCAGAAGGGACCCGGAACTTTGGAAGGACCCCGTCCAAGAGAGGAGTTCATTCTGTGAATACCGGGAAGAGTGAGATCTCCACAGAGCTTGCAGAATTGAAGGAGATGGTGAAGAGACTAACAATTATGGGAACCCCACAGCACCTCAAAGCTTGTGGAGTGTGTGCTGACTCATATCATCCAACGGACATGTGTCCCCAAGTCCAGGAAGATGATGCTCAGGTAAACGCGATGGGTTATGGACAACCAGAACAACAAAGGCCTAGGAACGATCCTTATGCGCATAATTTCATGCCAAATTGGCGTGACCAACAGAATTTCCGTTGGAGGGATCAACAAAACCAACAATAGCAGCCCCGTCTAGGTAAGTATCAATCAACTGAAGATATGTTGCAGGTTTTGACTAAACACTTTGCTACTCATGTCCAAACAACAGAATCCACCATCAAGAACCTTGAAAAACAGGTTGGGCAAATGGCGGCAGCCATAACAAGGATTAAAGCCCGATCCTCTAGTGAATTGCCTTCACAAACGGTTATAAACCCCAAGGAGGCCCAATCTGAAAGGTAGAGTCCTTACGTCGAGCCAACGATGTAAAACAAAGGCGTTGCTCGGGTGGCAACCCCAAGGAATAAGAAGAGGTGTTTCTGTCAAGAAAATCGCCCCAACGGTTTAGTGTCCCCGCCCCTGCGGTGACACCCCTGCCCAGCACCGCCCTAGGCGTTGGGCCTGCGTCTGCAACACACAAGCCACCGCCCTCGCGATGACACCTCTACGCCCCTGCGGCAGCCACCCTTGACATGTATCCTCGGCGCTATTCCCGGCGGTGAGGCTGCACCCTGGCCTCTTCCTTGTCCCCGCCCCCACGGTGACAAACTCCGCCTTATAGGTGATGGAATCACTATCAATTACGGTAGTTTTTAGAGTCTTTTTATTGCATTAGCGTCGATTTATGCTACTAACTCCTTGGTCCAGAAGAAGAAGATCAAAAGAAGCTAAAGAATGAGTCATAAGCACTTAGGAGTGAAGATCGATCACGAAGCAAAGCTTCTGTTACTTCACCGCCCCTGCGGGTCCTTGCAACCGCCCCTGCGGATGACGTTTTAACTGGAACGCTCCCTGCGCCTTCACCAACGCCGGCCATGAAGTGTGTCACCGCCCCTGCGCCACTCCTTGGCGCCCCTGCGGTGACCTGCCCCGAAGATATGAAGACCAGCTCCCCTGCGTCTCCCACTGCACCCCTACCTGCGCCCCAGCCTGGGAGCTGGAAGACGAAGGGGCTATGTCAATGCCCCTGCGTCGACATAGGGACGCCCCGGCGGCTTGACATCAGAAACGTCAGGAAGGCGAAAGGTCAGACATTGAAGTGCATTAAATATCCGCCCCAACGGAATTGTGTAGCCGCCCCAGCGGATCTGAAGAAGATCAACCCACATTGCCTAAACCGCCCCGAAGGTTCCTGAAGGCCGCCCCTGCGGTTTAACACCAGAAGCTTTACTCCGGATGTTTACACCACCTTTATGGCATTTAAGGTGGCTGTTTTAGGCCGGCTATTTACTCCTAATTAAGTGTCTTTTGTAGTATAAATAGTCCATGGCTGATTGGTAGAATGATCCATGCTTTTCCTCACAAAATCCATTTTAGACTTGAGTTTTCCATTGTAATGAGTTGCTAACTCCTTTGCTACATTGGGTTGGTTTGAAGCTACTTTGTTACTTTGGTTGTAAGTACTTTATAATATAAGTTTACATTCAATAATACTTTGTGTTTCCTTGATCTCCATTGTCTAATTGCATGTTTACCATTGCTTGAGATTGATCACCTTAAGTTCTAAAGTGCATGCAAACAACTAGGATTAATTGGTTCCGAGTTCGGGTCTTTAATCTAGTAGCAACTTTAAGTAATAACGGGTTGTGATTACTTAAAGAAAAGGAACACAAATATAAAGATAAGTTTAACGGTTTTAATCTTCTCTTTATATCCCTTAGTCTTTGTTTGTAAGCTAACCTGTTATTTGTTCTTGTAGGTTTACGGAACTTTAATAGGTTAAGTTGTGTTGATGCCGGTTGGTTCAACACATATATACGACCAAGACGGGAGATTACTTGGAAACCTGTAAAAGGAACTCACCAAAGTAGCATTTACATGCTTAGAATCAACCTAGTGTAGATTCATCCATTATTGTCTTACTTGTCGCATTAATCGTTTTCATAAGTTTTTGTGCATGAATTCAACCAACCCCCCCCCCTTTGTGTCACTTATCCTTATAATCGATAATTGCATCTAAAACACCTTAACTCTCTTGGGTTCGACCCTTACTTAATCACTATACTTGTTCGTAGATTCATCCATTATTGCCTTACTTGTCGCATTTACGGAACTTTAATAGGTTAAGTATTTTATTGTTATTATTGATTATTGGTTTGAACCATTTTTATTGTTCAAACTCGTGCTACTAATTCCGGCTTTGCTTCTTTTGATCCTGAAATTGAGAGGACGCACATCCGGCAACGAAGACAACAACAATTTTAACAAGAGATGGTTGACCGTACTCTTCGTCAACTTACGCAACCCACCTTGGCTCAAAACCCTCTTGCAGTCGATATACCGGCACTAGGGGAAGGAGTCAACTTTGAGCTCAAGCCGGGCCTCATTCACTTGCTTGCATCCTTCCATGGGCTAAGTGCTGCAGACCCATCAAGCACCTTGGGAAGTTCCATACTGTGTGTATGAGCATGAAGCCGGCCAACATTACCGAAGAACAGATCAAGATGAGGGCATTCGGCTTCACACTCAAAGATTCGGCGTATGATTGGTATTACCACCTTCCATCCGGGAGTATTGACACTTGCGAGAACCTTCACAAAGCGTTCTTGGAGAAATACTTTCCAGCTAAAAAGGCCAATAGCTTGAAGAAAGCTATAAGCAACATCGAGCAAGAGGCAACCGAAACTCTCTACGAGTACTTCGAAAGGTTTGCACGCCTCCGATCCAGCTGTCCTTTTCACGGGTATTCAATTCAAGATCTAGTCTTGTACTTGAACAATGGCTTACTAGACAATGAAAGGAGGATCGTCGATGCGGCTTGCGGAGCTAATATTCTTAACTCTACTCCTGACCTTGCTTTGGAAAAGATATAGGAGCTAGCAGAAGGAACTCGGAACTTTGGAAGGACCCCAGCTAAGAAAGGAGTTCATGCTGTGAGTTCCGGGAAGAGTGAGATTTCCACCGAGCTAGCGGAATTGAAGGAAATGGTGAAGAGGATAACACTTATGGGAACACCGCAACAGCTCAAAGCTTGTGGAGTTTGTGCTGACCCGTATCATCAAACGGACATGTGTCCACAAGTTCAAGATGACAATGCTGAAGTAAACACAATGGGTTATGGACAACCGCAGCAGCAAAGACCTAGGAACAATCCCTATGCATAGAATTTCATGCCAAATTAGCGTGACCAACAAAATTTTTGTTGGAGGCATCAACAAAACCAACAACAACAGGCCCGCCAAGGTAAGTATCACTCAACTGAAGATATGTTGCAGGTTTTGATTAAACACTTTGCTACTCATGTCCAAACAACAGAATCTAGCATCAAGAACCTTGAGAAACAGGTTGGTTAAATGGGAGAAGCCATTACAAAAGTTGAAACCAGGACCTCCGGTGGATTACCTTCTCAAACGGTTATAAACCCAAAAGTGATATTGGAAGAGGCTCAATCATAGAGGAAGAATCCCTACGTCGAGCCAACAACGTAAAACAAAGGCGCTGTTCGGGAGGCAACCCGAAGAAATAAAAAGAGGATGTTCTGTCAAGAAAACCGCCCCTGCGGTTCTAAGCCCCGCCCCTGCGGTGACACCCCTGGCCAACGCCGCCCCCGGCGCTTGGCCTGCGTCTTCTCACGTAGGTCACCGCCCCTGCGGTGACAACCCTACGCCCCAGCGGCGACCACCCTTGACACGCACCCTCAGCTCCACCCCCGGCGCTGAGGCTGCGTATCCCCTCTCTCTTGTCACCGCCCCCGCGGCGACAAACAACGCCCCTGCGGTTCAGTTAAGGAAAGAAAAAAAAAAACTTCCTAAAAATAACCTACATCTACCGCCCTCTCCACTCCCTCTCCATTCACTCTTCGAAACCTAGCCGCCTCACCTCCCACGCCCTTGCACCCTCCGGAAACTCTCGCCACCACCTCGTCGCACCCCTACGCCACCTCCGGCAACCTAGTGTTGCCACCCCCTTACAAACACGAACCATCTCCACCACACACAACCCTTCCATTCTCGCTCGACCGCTCCACCTCCGGCGAAAACTGCAGCAACAGAAGATAACACCGGAAAAGCCCCATCGCCACCACCTTCGTCGAACGACCAAATCGCCTTCTGCTCTTCGCCCGCACCTGCGCCTGCAAACTCCCGCCCCTGTGTCAAGCCGCTTCTGCGCCTTTTGCAGCCACCCCTACGGATATTACGATAGAAGGTTCGTCTTTTGATTAGATTGCTGAACTTTTTAACTCTTTTACTTGATCAATTGCAAGAGATGGAATCACAAAGAAAATACAAGTTGACGGAGGTGGAGAATAAAACCCTTTATATAGGAGAATTATCATCCAAAGATAATAATATCTTAAAAGGACAATTTCCTATAAAATATATTATTTCTCTAAAATAGATCTCCCAAATATAAGATCTTCCTTTCAGAAATCCAGCCCAAAAATATAAGATATCTTCTTTCCAAAAATAAAAGATCTCAGCCAAAAGATATGATCTCGCCGGCGCCAGGGTGTTCTCCTCGGTCGGGACGTTCCTCAAGATCACCTCAATCGAGGTGAAACTGTAGCTGACCGAGGTGAATCTCAGCTGAATGTGAACTCTCTCAAATCTGGTCCAAAGTAAATCTTCTTCATTAATTCCTTGCTTCCTGAGTTCTTCTTTGAAGGTCCAGAATGTAGCTCCTATGACTCCTTAGCTCCATTTCAGTCCAAAATGCGGCTTTTTACCTACGATTACAACGAAACTTAGTGTAGACCTCGATTCCCGTAAAGGTAGATTCTACAACAATATAATCACATAATAAACATCCATTCATGCAGTTTATTGAAGATAAAACGTCTAAACAAGTCCCAAAATATAGACTATAATACATACTATCAAAATACCCCCATACTTGTCCCTTGCTTGTCCCCAAGCAAGTTCCAAATCTTAAGTACAAGATAGAATGGATTATAAGTCATAAATATCAATGAAAAGTAATTAAAAACAGTTTTGGGGGTGTGCTCCACTCATAGATCACTCTAAGAGAATGCTTCATGGCAATTAAAATCAAGATATGATCAAAACATTTTATAAATATAGGAAAGTTGTTCATCTTTGCATAAAATCATAGAATGCATAATAAATCATAATTATAGAAATTAATCATGTATAATCCAGTTTAAACCACCAAGTCAATCAACAAGCTCGAGGTCTCAAGGGCTTTCCAAAAGAAGGTCAAGAAACGTGTGAGGGTGGGATGTATATAGGGAATGTGGTGCTAGAATCCGGGAAAAGGATCTTACTTCACTTCCTTTGAACATCAACATCTTCCACCAATAACCTTTGATTATTTTCTTTTACTTTTTGGGATGCATGGACAGAGGTGCACAATAACCGAAGCCTAGGAGATTAGCAATCATCAATTTCTCGAGATGCCTCAAACCCTTAATGCACATACCATGACCTGTTAGGAATATCGCTCAATCTGACTTTGGCAAGACACAAACACCCGGCTATGTGAATGGTGCCGAGTTACTCATCATCATGATTGACTTCCCCAAACCTATTTGTTTCTTTCTAAACTTCCAGCCAACATCTGAACTTTTCTTTCACTTGCTTTTCTTCGCTTGCTTCCAAATTCCCGTATAGGTAAAGGAAGGCAAATATGTATATGAGGGGTTAAAGCATGATCAAGAAGAAGAAGAGAAGAGAATGAATTGCCTTAATCATCCCACGAAGAAAGTGAGAGAACTCATCGTGTGGTGTCAACCTTCAAATTCAACATAATTTGGATAAAAACAAAGTATTAAACATGCCAAAACTTCAAACCAAGCATTTTTCAACTTACACATATCATAAAACCTTTCAAGCATTTAAAGATTTCAAAACCAATCTGCAAACAAAATCATCACTGAGGTCATATCCTGAAAAGAAGCACAAAAATCGTTTCGAAAACTCTTTCTGTTAAACCGCCTCAGTCGAGGTGTTCTAAGTCAACCGAGGTACTTGACCTCGTTTGGTCAGAATCATCCCGGTCGAGGTCATAAAATTTTTTTTCTTAAACTAGTTTTTGACGTTTTTTCTCAATCAAATAACCTATATGCATGCATGTAATCTCAGATAAACACATAGAGCATAAATAAAATCATAAATATCCGAAACAAGTCATTGAAGCATACAAAATGTCAAATAATACACATAAATACCCCATACTTGGGACACATTGTCCCAATGGGTCAAAATTAGTATAAAACAAGAGAACTCACCAAACATAGCTGAGCTGCGAAAATAAATGAAGAAAAGAAAATCCATGCTGCTCTAGTCTTGATCCGCTGGCGGTGGTGGTGGATATGAGATGAAGGGATTTTGAGATGAGTCAAACGGATAACCCATAGTATGCTGGAACTGGATGTCCATCATCCTCTGCTGGTAGTGTTGGCTCTCCCTCAACTCCATCATCTCCAAGGACAAGGCGGCGTAAGAGTCGATCATCTGGTCCGTCAGCTCGTCAATCCGTCGGTGAGCTACAGGATCTCTCTATCTGCGGACTCTATGCCTGGCAGGTCGTGATGGTGCTGTAGCTGCCTCCTCCTCTGTAGCCTCGTCGTCTAAATCGACAATTGGCCCACTAGGGCCAGCTGTATCTGTACCTATCTCAATGGAAGCACCGCCATCATCATACTCCTCATCCACATGAGCTGGTGCAACATCTCTAGCATCCTCTATGTAGGGTAGCCAAGCGGAAGACCAGTATTATGGATCGAAAACTGTAAACTGATTTGACCATGGGATACCCTGAGGGGCAGTCTGCTCCCAAGGCATCGCTACGTACGGTGTAGTAAGGCCACGAGGAACCAGAATCCTCGTTGTGATCATCTCCTGAAGTCCAAGCGGCTTTGCAGCCGCCACCAGTGTACATGCAGTCAAGTCTAGACCCATAACTGTAGCGATATGTGTCACCAGTCCTCCACAGCAAATATCACCCTTCGTCTTGCCCTTGATCCGGTGTAGATCCTCAGCTAGCATACCTCCAAGTCAGGCACTCCTCTAGTAACCATGCAGAAGGGACTCAACAACTCTCCCTGTCTAATCTTTTGAGGCGTCTTAGTACGCGCCAGAAGGGTCTCACTAAATATACGGTGGGCCAGACGAAAGCCAAATGGAATATGATGCGCTCCTTGGAGTCTCCAAGTCTCCATCTATCTGCATGCTCCACTACATGGGCAATCTGCCCCCAAAATTGTCGAGTCACGACTCGAGAAGGAAAGTCGGGAACTGTAGGATTCGGGAAGCCAAAAATATCTCTAAACTGACCCATAGGAACCATGTAGATCCAGTTCAGCAACCGGTACTTGATGACGTTCCTCTCAGGCATGTGAGTGACAAAACTCACAAACTCCAGGGTCGGCTCAAGGTAAGCTGGAGCTCTGTGTAATAGTTAGGATTTCCGAATTCTAATTAATGTTGATTAACTTAATTAGTGATATTAATTGACATATAACTTGTGAAGATTACGTAAGCATTGAGTATAAGTCCCAACGTTATGTTCCTGGAGTAATTTTGGGTTTATGGTGAAATTTTCACTTTTTCCCCCGGGTAATTATTTTTACCCTCCGGTATTAATTGGAGCATTTGGGAGCTCCAATTAATAAAAATGCAGTTGAGAGAAATGATCAGGACATCGGACATGTCCTAGATATGAAATAACATGGAAAGGAAAAACGGCCAAAAGAGTCACTATTTCGTTTCTTAACGGCTAAGAAAGACGGCTTAGGAATACACGTTTTCCGAGGCAATTGTGGAATAATTATCCCTACAATATTCAAGATTTATTGTTCCAATTTCGAGAAGTTTGGAGAAGGGGGTTCAACCCGCCATTGGATCGGTAAAAGTAAAATTATCGACTTCGCTAAAGGATAATTATTGACTTCACTATAAATAGTGGAAAATCGTTTATTAATTCATTTCCTTTCACATTTCCTCGTAAAAGCTCTGATTTCTCTCAAACTTCAAACTCAGATCTACTCTCCGTTTCTAATCCGATTTCAATTCCGTTTGAATTTCTGGATTCCTCGCTTCATTCTGTTCATATCGGTACCGAGTTTCTGCATTTCCGAGCAGATGAAGACCTGGTCGAGCATATATGTCACCAGGACAGTTCCGTCGCTCAGATTCCGGTGAATTTGATGTTGTACATGCGTAGCCTGCGTCGTTGTGATTCCGAATCTTCTTTCAGATCGTCAATCGGGTTAGTAACGAATAAGTTATGAATTTATTCGTTTTCCGTACTACAATTTGGCCTAAATTGACCTTAGGCTTTTCAATATGGATAATTAGAAATTCCATTATGATCATTATATTATTCTAGTGTTTTTGGGTTGTTTGTTTGATGAAATGTGATGACAGGTGGGTTTAGAAATGGCTTGCGGGCAAAACGTTATTCTGATGAAATTTAATTAATTAATCAAAGGTTAATTAATTAAATGAGGATTAAATTTGTGATTGAGTAATACTAATTAGATGCATTCTAGTTGTCAGAATGAGTTGAGTATCATGATGATTTTATGGATATCGGTTATGGCTTTAAGGTTTAGTATGTGTACGAGTATGATGAGATGTTATGTTGAGGATATGCCTTAGGCATTTATGAATGTGTTGAGGATCTGAGGTTTAGATTTGAGATATAGGTTGGTTGTGGTTAGTGAGACGAGTCTCCTAACCTTTGTAGTATGTAATTGTGTGTGCCTTGCTATTGTAGGCGTTGATTACTTCCCCAAGGAGAAGCTGTGACGTGGTACAGGTTACGAGTATATCAGGAAAGTCCGTAGGACTTACTTAGCGTGCAGTTGTGGATTGAATGATTGTGATGGTTGTGTGTGTTCATATGATTGTGCATTTATAAACCTAAACCGGACTAGGATGACCATTCATTCCTTTTATTTGGCCCAAGCATATTATAACGGGCGGTAACCGCCGGTCTCCGCCTGCTGGTTAGGAGGAGGTACCCTAAAGATGATCTCACAGGAGAGGACGAGTGAAGGTCACCCCCATGCAAAACTCCTGTGTTACGTTGGATGGGACGGGGTTCTTGAGGCTCCTCGTGTTACAAAAGATGTTGAATTAGTAATGGAATAACGTAATGAAACATAATAAATGAATGTGTGTGGCATTGCATGTTTGAGATGTTGATGTGTGGTTGTGCTATTACCTTCATGCTTTTCATTGTTGTAGCTAACGGTTTCATACCGTGTTGTAGATGATCTGCAAGTTAGGAATACTGCAGGGTGAGACAGATGGTGTGGCCAGCCGAGAACTTCTGTACATTAGGATGCGTGGGATGTGGGATCTTTTGTGGTTATGGTTTATGTTATTGTTTTGTACTCGACTATGAGCTTGTAAACTCTTTTGATGTATTATACTCAGCTTTATGTATTTGATTTTAATCTACATGTGCCTTGTTGTAAGATCCAGTGAACTTGTTGTCAAGTTAGGGTCAGGATCCATTGTGAGATCCTAGCCTAATGTGACACTCCAAGTCCCGCGGATTTGGGGTGTTACAGAGTTGGTATCAAAGCCTTAGGTTGACAACAATGGCACTTGCTATCTGCAATTAAGGTAGAGTGGATAAATAAACAGAACCCACACGGGGTCTGACTTTTCAAAAGGTTTTGGTTTTAAGCAAGTACAGATGTTTTGGGATAGTATGTACACAAGTCGTCACCCATCTGAGGATCTCGACAGTGTAGATATATATATATATATCTTTTATGTGCTGATATGTATGCATGTAATAATGAGTATTATGTGTATATATATATATATATATCGATACATATGGCATATATATAGCCTTATAAGTTTAGGGGCGTATATTCCACAGATGGCTCAGACTAGAGAAGTATGTGTAGTGGGACAAGATAGGGGTACACCCCCTCTTCCTTCAGTAGCGCCAAGTCAGGGACCATTATTCGCTGTTGTGTTGCCTATGGCAGAGAACGAGTTTGAAGAGGCTAATCATGTCTCCATGAGTAGATTTGAGTTTCAAGAGTATATGCAGCAAGTATATGAGGCGGCGATAGCGGGTAAATCTACACCGGATTTACCAACATCTGTGAGATCAACTGAAGCTTCTGGATTAAAGAAGAAACAACGGGTTGAGTCAGTGAAAGATGAGAGGATATTCGGGTTGCAAACCAAGCCCGACTTGTGAACATTTGAGTACTTCTCGTTTCACACGGACTTCAGGTGAAGCGAGGACTTGTTACCATTGTGGGAAGCCTAGACATGTACGACCATAGTGTCCAAGATTGCCAGTGACTTGCTTTACCTGTGGTAGACAGGGTCATAGAACTGTCTAATGTAAGCAAACTGGAGTGGCAGGGATGAGACGTATATGTCTCAACTGTGGTTGTACAGATCATGTGTGCTTTGAGTGCCCCATGGCACCGATAGCTTGCTTCACTTGTGGTGAACTAGGCCATCTGACCCCTTTCTGTCAACAAGGTAGTGTTTCTTCTCATCAAGACCTTCCTCTTTCCGATGCAGAAAGACTGGAAGTGGAGGCTATGGCGATGACCTCAGTAATACCTGAGGAGCATAGGTCTGAGATTGAGTAATGATATGTAGTAGAGTTCGGGCATTGCATGTTTGAGATGTTGATGTGTGGTTGTGCTATTACCTTCATTCTTTTCATTGTTGTAGCTAACGGTTTCATACCGTGTTGTAGATGATCTGCAGGTTAGGAATACTGCATGGTGAGACAGATGGTGTGGCCAGCCGAGGACTTCTGTACATTAGGATGCGTGGGATGTGGGATCTTTTGTGGTTGTGGTTTATGTTGTTGTTTTGTACTCGGCTATGAGTTTGTAAACTCTTTTGATGTATCATACTCAGCTTTGATGTATTTGATTTTAATCTACTTGTGCCTTTTTGTAAGATCAAGTGAACTTTTTGTCAGGCCAAGGTCAGAATCCATTATGAGATCCTAGCCCAATGTGACACTCCAAGTCCCTCGGATTTGGGGTGTTACAGAGTTGGTATCAGAGCCTTAGGTTGACAACAATGGCACTTACTATCGACAATAAAGATAGAGTGGATAAATAAACAGAACCCACATGGGCTTTGACTTTTCAAAAGGTTTTGGTTTTTAGCGAGTACATATGTTTTGGGATAGTATGTACACAAGTCGTCACCCATCTAAGGATCTCGAAAGTGCATATATGTATATATATATATATAGATATCTTTTATGTGCTGATGTTTATGCATGTAATATTGAGTATTATATATATATATCGATACATATGGCATATGTATAGCCTTATAAGTTTAGGGGCGTATATTCTATAGATGGCTCAAACTAGAGTAGTATCTGTAGTGGGACGAGATACGAGATAGGGGTACACCCTCTCTTCCTTCAGTAGCGCCAAGTCAGGGACCATTGTCCGCTGTTGTGTTGCCTATGATAGAGAACGAGTTTGAAGAGGCTGATCGTGTCTCCATGAGTAGATTCGAGTTTCAAGAGTATATCCAGCAAGTATATGAGGCGGCGATAGCGGGTAGATATACACCGGATTTACCAACATCTTTGAGATCGACTGAAGCTTCTGGATTAGAGAAGAAACAACGGGTTGAGTCAGTGAAAGATGAGGTTGGATATCCGGGTTGCAGACCGAGCCCGACTTGTGGAAGTTTGAGTACTTCTTGTTCACACGGATTTCAGGTGAACCGAGGACTTGTTACAATTGTGGGAAGCCTAGACATGTACGACTATAGTGTCCAAGATCGCTAGTGACTTGCTTTACCTGTGGTAGACAGAGTCATAGATTTGTCTTCTGTAAGCAAACTGGAGTGGAAGGGATGAGACGTATATGTCTAAACTGTGGTTATCCAGATCATGTGCGTTGTGAGTGCCCCATGGCACCGATAGCTTGCTTCACTTGTGGTGAACTAGGCCATCTGACCCCTTTTTGTGAGGAAGGTAGTGTTTTTGCTCATCAAGACCTTCCTCTTTCCGATGAAGAAAGAGTGGAAGTGGAGGCTATGGCGATGACCTCAGTGATACCTGAGGAGCATAGGCCTGAGATTGAGTAATGATATGCAGTAGAGCTTCGGGCATTAGATCTTACAGGTACCATTCTTGTTAATGGTTTACTTAGTGGAGTTTTGTTTGTTGTGAGTGCTATGTACCTCTTGTCTTTCGATGCATGTGTTAATAGTTAATTGTGGATACAGTAGAAGATAGATCTTCCTTTATAGGATTACGAGTTACGGGTCTTAGGTACCCGCAAGATATGTGGTTGTTCCCTTTGTTCAGGGACTTATGTATGGCTTGAAGACTTCTTTGTCATGCCTTAGGTACATGAGAAGGTCTTTATGTGTGTGGTGGATGAATAGATATCATGTTGGTTTAGATAGTAGTAGAAGGACTATTATAGTCTCTACTGAGATCGACTAGGTAGAGGTTTTTCATGGTTGTGAACCTTGAAGAGGCAAGTTGCCGACAGTACCGTAGTTGCAGCAAGGTTAATAAGGAGGTGATGATTTCTAATGTTATGTTGTGAAGGAAAGAGATAGTTCCACGCTGAAGAGTGTTCCAGTGGTTTATGATCTTATAGGCGTATTATTGGACCGTCTAATCTATTGCCTCAATGGAGTGAGGACATTGATGTTGTGTTGAAATATGGTACGAGACTGGTTGGGATAAGACCTATGAGGTATATGGCTTGTTGAGTTGCTGGAAATTGAAGAAGCATTTTGAAGAGTGGATTGAGACGGGCTTAGTTCACCCTAGCATGTTCTTTGCTATGTATTGACGACTTGTCAGATCAACTAAGAGAAGCAATTGTGTTCTCAAGATTTCCATATGCCTAGGATATTATCAGTTAAGGATGTGAGAGCAACGTGGGCAGATGACATCATTCCATACCTGTTATCTGAGTTGAAGAGTGCTCTAATGGTTTTTATAAGAGTTGATGAAAATTATTGTCACAATGGCGAGGAACGTACCGGTTATCTGAGGACGGTGTTGCAGAACCCGAGAGATAGAAGCTTGAATGCTATGCTCCCTATATGTGAGTTGAAATGCCAAAGTTAGCCTTTTTGGTCATGTTGCCCCTGCCAGCGAGATCATAGTAGATGTGACGAGGAGTGAGTATGATGCCTTGTGGATGAAGTTGCTGAACATTAAGGGAATGCCTAGTTCTCGGCCCAGCCGATTGCTACCAACGCTTTGAGGAAGGATTCTATGTGATTGTGCATCCAATTACGAGTCTTCTGAGGAAGACCACCATAAGTGTGTGGTTGAAGTAGTATGTCCGAGTTCTGAAGAGTAGAGGAAGCATTTGAACTCTGCTTCTATTCGGTGATAATCAGAAGATTTTAGGAATCACGTGACTACGGTGCTGAGAACGTATGAGGAGAAGTGCCCGACTCATGATTTTGAGTTAGTAGTGGTAGTTCAAGTGTCCAGATTTGAAGGCAATATCGGTGTGATATTTCATGTTAGATTCCCACCGATCATAAGAGTTTGAAGCATATTTTTATGCAACATAAGCTGAATAACCGCCAGCGTCGTTGACTGAGTTGATCAAGGAGTTTGATCGTGAAGTTTGGTACCATTCTGGCAAGGAGAATGTGGTAAATCATACCTTGAACTAGAAGACGCCTCGAGAGAAGGCGATTGTTGGAATTGCTGTACAACCTCGGTTGCATAATGATCTAGCTTGGTTAGAGTTGGACCTACAACTGTTGATAAGGATGTTAGTTTCATGTTTTAGGGGTTCTACCTGATTTGTTGGATGAGGTCCAACAAAATTAGGGGACTTGACTGACCCTGAGGGAATTTGATGGAAGGATGTCTCATGGCGAGACACCACAGTTCTTTAATGGAGTAGAAGGAGTATGAGGTGCCGCAACTGCGTCTGTATAACCGCTTATGCGGAGTTGAGTGGAGAAGATTACAGTACACCCATAGTACACCTTCTTTAGTACATCAATGCACGAATAAGAGGTACCCTGAAGTAGTAGATCAAGTTAAAGTGTTACTGACCTGGAGATGAGCTCATCCATTACCAGTGCTGTAGTGGAAGTGAGAGGACCTTTCTGTGGACTTGTGATGGGATTGAGACCCAGTAAGAGTTTTGGTGTTATCCAGATTATTGGTAACAGATTTACGAAGTCGACACGTTCCATCTCTACTGAGAGACGTGGCCAGTGAATAAAATAACAAAGGAGTACACTAGACAGATGGTGGGACTCCATAAGTTTACCGGGGACGATCGACTATGATTGTAGTAGATGGGTTACTTTGAGGTTTTGATAACAAATTCAGACTGCTTGGGGAACGCATCTACACTTCATGATTGAGATTTACCTCAGATAGACGGTCAGTTTGGGAGGACTCTCCAGACCGTAGAGAACATGTTGCAAGCTTGTGGGATGGATTGGGAACAGGGACGATCTATTTAACTCCCACTCGTTGAATTCTTATACCACGACCGTTAGCATGCATCTATAGGGATGGTCCCTATGAGACATTGTGTAGACATAGGTGTCATACACCTTTATGCGGGGATGAGCCTGACAGTACCAGTAGGTTAGCGCCAGAGTAGATTACAGGATGATATAGCTCGAGTAACGTTAATCAGAGAAAGGATGAAGGCTGCACAGAGTCGCCAGAAGTCGTATGCAGATTGGAGGCGTCGACCTCTAGAGTTCAGGGTAGGAGCTCATGTCTGGTTGAGTGTATCTCCGACGTGAGGCGTCAGACGTTATGGCATAAAGGGAAAGTTGAGTCCCCGATAGGTCGGTCCTTTCGAGATACTGGATAGAGTTGGAAGAGCAGTGCACAGATTGGCTTTGCCATCGAAGTTAGAGGGTGTTCACCCTATGTTTTATGTGTCTCAGTTGAGAAAGTACATACCAGATTGGAGACACATCGTCAGCTATGATGATCTAGTGGTTGAGCCGGACCACACTTTTGTTGAGCAACAGATTGTAGTCCTAGAACGAGGTTTGAGACGCCTGCGTTCGAAGGACATTCCCATAATGAGGATATAGTGGGCCAGACGAGGACCGGATGAGGCTACATGGGAGACTTAGGATAGTATCTAGAGGAATTATCCCGAGTTCTATGCTGAGATAGATGCACCTGTAGGATCCACGATTAGATTTTGGTGCTATATTAGTGAGTGTATGTTATGCTATGTGCTTATGTGATATGTTGTGTTTTCGTGCTAGATGTGAGTTGTGCATATGATCTGTTAGATCTTGTTTGCTAGTACGAGATAGATATAGCTGGAGATGGTTCTTTCCTTCATGCTATGGTGTATGTGTTAGGATTAGCAGGAGATGGTTCTTTCCTCCATGCTATCTTTGATGGACATAGTGTGAGTGGAGACGGTTTTCCTCCACATAGTTGTGTTACGAGTACAAATGGCTGGAGACGGCCTCCTCCATGCCTTGTGACGTGGTTAGTAGTTGGCTAATGATGATTTTCCTCTATGCCTTTGGATAGCGTTATGATCTTGTTGCTGGAGTTGGTGATTCCTCCATGATATGTTTTGAGGTTATAGAGTGTTATAGGCTGATACGTTTGAACGGAGATGTGATACCTCCGATAGAGGGAGTGTTTATACCTCGGCGTATGGGTCCGAGAGGATTTGGGAATTGTTCAAGTTTCGGGACGAAACTTTTTCTTAAGGGGTGTGTGATGTAATAGATAGGATTTCCGAATTCGAATTAATGTTGATTAACTAAATCAGTGATAGTAATTGACATATAACTTGCGAAGATTGCGTAAGTGTTGAGTATAAGTCCCACCATTATGTTCCTGGCGTAATTTTGGGCTTATGGTGAAATTTTCACTTTTTCCCCCGGGTAATTATTTTTACCCTCCGGAATTAATTGTAGCATTTGGGAGCTCCAATTAATAAAAATACAGTTGAGAGAAATGATCAGGACATCGGACATGTCCTAGATATGAAATAAAATGGAAAGTCAAAACGGTCAAAAGAGTCGTTATTTCGTTTCTTAATGACTAAGAAAGACGGCTTATGAATACACGTTTTCCGAGGCAATTGTGGAATAATCACCCCTACAATAATCAAGATTTATTGTTCCAATTTTGAGAAGTTTGGATAAGGGGGGTTCAACCCGCCATTGGATCGGTTAAAGGATAATTATCGACTTCACTAAAGGATAATTATCGACTTCACTATAAATAGCGGAAAATCGTTTATTAATTCATTTCGTTTCACGTTTCCTCGTAAAAACTCTGATTTCTCTCAAACTTCAAACTCAAATCTACTCTCCGTTTATAATCCGATTTCAATTCCGTTTGAGTTTCTGGATTCCTCTCTTCATTCTCTTCATATCGGTACCGAGTTTCTGCATTTCCGAGCAGATGAAGACCTGGTCGAGCATATATGTCACCAGGAAAGTTCCGTCGCTCAGATTCCGGTGAATTTGATGTTGTACATGCGTAGCCTGCGTCGTTGTGATTCCGAATCTTCTTTCAGACCGTCAACCGGGTTAGTAACGAATATGTTATGAATTTATTCGTTTTCCGTACTGTAATTTGGCCTAAATTGACCTTAGGCTTTTCAAAATAGATAACTAGAAATTCCATTATGATCATTATATTATTCTGGTGTTTATGGGTTGTTTGTTTGATGATATGTGATGACAGGTGGGTTTAGCAATGGGTTGCGGGCAAAACGTTATTCTGATAAAATTTAATTAATTAATTAAAGGTTAATTAATTAAATGAGGATTAAATTTGAGATTGAGGAATACTGATTAGATGCATTGCTAGGTGTGAGAATGATTTGAGGAACATGATGATATTATGGATATCGGTTATTGCTTTAAGGTTTAGTATGTGTACGAGTATGATGAGATGTTATGGTGAGGATATGCCTTAGGCATTTATGAATGTGTTGAGGATCTGAGGTTTCGATTTGAGATATAGGTTGGTTGTGGTTAGTGAGACGAGACTCCTAACCTTTGCAGTTTGTGATTGTGTGTGACTTGCATTGCAGGCGTTGATTACTTCACCAAGGGGAAGCTGTGACGTTGTACAGGTTACGAGTATATCAGGAAAGTCCGTAGGACTTACTTAGCGTGCAGTTGTGGATTGAATGATTGTGATGGTTGTGTGTGTTCATATGATTGTGCATTTATAACCTAAACCGGACTAGCATGACCATTCATTACTTTTATTTGGCCCAAGCGTGCGGTAACCGCCGGTCTCCGCCTGCTGGTTAGGAGGAGGTACCCTGAAGATGATCTCACATGAGAGGACGAGTGAAGGTCACCCCCATGCAAAACTCTTGTGTTACGTTGGATGGGACGGGGTTCTTGAGGCTCCTCGTGTTACAAAAGAAGTTGAATTAGTAATGGAATAACGTAATGAAAGATAATAAATGAATGTGTGTGGCATTGCATGTTTGAGATGTTGATGTGTGGTTGTTCTATTACCTTCATGCTTTTCATTTCTCTAGCTAATGATTTCATACCGTGTTGTAGATGATCTGCAAGTTAGGAATACTGTAGGGTGAGATAGATGGTGTGGCCAGCCGAGGACTTCTGTGCATTAGGATGCGTGGGATGTGGGATCTTTTGTGGTTGTGGTTTATGTTGTTGTTTTGTACTCGGCTATGAGTTTGTAAACTCTTTTAATGTATCATACTCAGCTTTTATGTATTTGATTTTAATCTACCTGTGCCTTGTTGTAAGATCAACTGAACTTGTTGTCAAGCTAGGGTCAGGATCCATTGTGAGATCCTAGCCCAATGTGGCACTCCAAGTCCCGCGGATTTGGGGTGTTACACTCTGATCTCCATAAAACGCTCCAGCCCCACCATGGAAATCATCTTCTTCAAGTCATCCACCACGTGGAGGCAGTCGAAGGCTGGAACATGTAAGAAGCGCGGGGCAATGACAGGGCGCGTGCATATACGGTCAAAATCTGCTTGGTGACACTCATGGATCACTGGGATAGAAGATCTAGAGGAAGGGGAAGGAGAAGAACCACTGTGAGCATCTCTCAGAACCAGCTGAAGATCAGTACGAGAACTCATAGTTTCTGTTGACAAGAAAGCACCTCGGTCGGTCTGACAGCCTGAAGAACACTTCGGCCGAGACACAGCTCGACTGGACCGAGGCGAAGTGCTGTTCGATTTCATCTCTCTAATTTTTAATTCTTTTCCCCCAAAATTACTACCAATTGCTTCCTATGGGGTACTTATACTCTTTTCAGCACAAATCTATAGCAACCGAAGCCACTAATCTCTAAAATCAGTAAAGGGAAGGAAAGTTAGGGTTTCCGACAATTTACCCCAAATTATGCAGATTCGAGGCGTTTTTCTTGCAGTTTCTCGCTTGCAATCTGATCCTCTTGCTTTTCGTTGCGTGATGAGAGAAAAAATCGTGGAAAACGATCAAAAATCGAAGAAACGAGGTGGAGAGTGCGCCGCGGTCGAGAAGGAGGTTGGGAGGGAAGAAGGAGAAATCCTTTCTCCTTTTATGCCCCTCGTTGATTCTCCTGTCACCTCGGTCAGGGTGGTCCCGACCAGACCGAGGTGGATGACTGGATTGTCAGACCTAGTCACCTCGGTTCCTCAAGAATCATCTCGGTCGAGGTGTTGTGACAGCAACCGAGATGTGTCTCAGTCAAAGTCCGTCTTGTCAATTTCTCGAACTTCTATCCTTCTAGTGTTGCTCCTAAGTTGTAATCCTTCTTTAGAAAGTACCTAGTTTCTGTCTAGGATGCCAAAAACAAAACAAAGCAAAGCAAAAGCAAACTATCTAAAACTAAACTAGAAAAAGGGAAAAGAAAGCAATACCTTGGGTTGCCTCCCAAAAAGCGCTTCATTTAAGGTCGCTAGCTAGACCGTACGGAATCTCTAAACATGCTGGTAGGTATACTCACCCCACACTTCACCTTCATCATGGGGTGAGATAAAGAAGTCTATCAAGCGTTCCAGCAAATGCAAGTGCTCACCGGAGAATGAATCGTGTATGGGTGGGTCGTCCTTCTCGCGAGAAGAGGGAGGTAGCTCGCTGAGGTGATCCACAACAGAATTTTCGGATCCCTTCTTATCGCGAATCTCTGAATCAAACTCTTGAAGCAAGAGAATCCATCGAATAAGACGCGGCTTTGCATCTTTTTTTGCAAGCAAGTAACGAATAGCTTCAGGGTCAGTTTAAATCCATCGAATAAGAGCGAAATTTCTCAAAAGTATATACAACCGCCAAAATCTCCTTCTCGGTGGTGGCGTAGTTTAGTTGAGCTTCATCTAGCGTCTTGCTAGCATAGTAAATGGTGTTGGTCCGACCATCCTTCTTTTGGTCAAGCACCGCTCCTACGGCCACATCACTCGCATCACACATGATCTCAAAGGGCAAGGTCCAATCCGGAGGTTGAATAATAGGAGCGGAAATCAACGCTTCCTTGATCCTGTAAAACGCATCAAGGCATTCCTGCAAAAACTCAAAAACAACATCCTTATTCATGAGTTTAGTTAGTGGTTTAGAAATCTTCGAGAAATCCTTGATGAACCTCCTGCATGAACCTGCATGCCCGAGAAAACTCCTCACACCCTTAACAGAACAAGGGGGAGGGAGTTTCTTAATAGTCTCGATCTTAGCTCGATCGACCTCAATACCTTGGTTGGAAACGAGTGTCCTAGCACAATTCCTTCATTAACCATAAAGTGACACTTCTCCCAATTCAAAACGAGATTAGTGTCTTCACATCGTTGTAGAACTAGAGATAGGTTAGATAGGCAATCATCAAAAGAGGAACCATATACTGAAAAATCATCCATAAATACCTCCATGATCTCCTCTATATACTCGGAAAAGATAGCCATCATGCTGCGCTGGAAGGTGGCGGGTGCATTACATAATCCAAATGGCATCCTCCTATAAGCGAATGTCCCCCATGGACAAGTGAAAGTGGTCTTCTCTTGATCATCCGGAAGGATAGGAATCTGAAAGAAGCCACTATAACCATCTAAATAGCAAAAATGTGAATGCTGGGCTAACCGTTCGAGCATTTGGTCGATGAAGAAAAGTGGAAAATGGTCCTTCCGAGTGGCCACGTTTAGCATCCTGTAATTGATGCACACCCTCCAACCCGTAACGGTCCTAGTTGGAATCAACTCGTTGTTCTTATTCGTCACAACGGTCATTCCTCCTTTCTTCGGAACTACATGCACTGGGTAACCCACTTGCTATCCGAGATGGGAAATATGATACCTGCATCCAACAATTTAAGAATCTCCTTCTTCACAACCTCTTTCATGATCGGATTTAACCGTCTTTGAGGTTCCTGTGAAGTCTTATGATCGTCTTCCATTAGTATTCTATGCTTGCAGAAAGAAGGCTTAATACCAATAAGATTATCAATAGTATTTCCCAAAGCCTTTTGATGTTTTCTCAGGACATGCATCAGTTTAGACAATTCAGTTTCGGAAAGGGAAGCTCTTACAATAACGGGATATGTAGAATCCGGTCCAAGGAAAACATACCTCAAGTTACTTGGAAGCGGCTTAAGCTCCACAACTGGGGGTGCTTTCTGAGGGGGATCCTTGCTTCCTCCTTCCAGTGGAGTAGACTTAGATCGAAGAACTGGACTTTCAGAAGTCTCAGTTGACATCATCTCGCTTGCGACCTCGGTCGAGGTCAAGAGTGGGTGACCGAGATGTTCTTCAGATAAGAACACTTCGCTTGGTCTAGAAAGTGCCTCGGTCGAGGTACTGGAACTAGGACCGAAACAGGAATTTCTCCTCTCCTAGATTAGTTTCTTAATTTTAGCTCTTGAATCTACTTCCAGTCCCTTTAAGCTCCGTATATCTGCATCACAAGAAGCATCTATACCTTCCTCCATTAAGGTAAAACTAATAACTCTTTTAAGAGGGTCATTAATAAGGATAGAGCTCACCGATTCTCTTTATTCTTCTTCATCATAGATGTTAAAGATTTCATCCTCCAGCGGCTCTCCTTTCATTGCAGCAGGCAATGCAAGCTCCACTTGATCACCGCCAATGTTGATTTTCAACTTGGCGTTCTTACAATTCACATTGCAACTCGAAGTTGCTAGAAATGGTCTCCCAAGAATGATAGGAACGGGATAATCTGCGGGTATATCAAGTACAACAAAGTCTATAGGTAAATAGAAGTTACCTAACTTAACCGGAACGCCTTCCAAAATACCCACGGGATGGGTAATGGAGCGATCCGCCATGTATAACCTTATCTTCACCGGCTTCGGCTTTCCAAGTCCGATCTTCACACATAGTTCCACCAGGATGATGCTCACACTGGCTCCAAGATCACACAATGCCTCACAAGTTAAATCCCCTACTTGAATGGGAATACAAAATGAGCCGGAATCTCTCAACTTGGGTGGCATGTTCTCCTTCATGATTTGAATGAGCTCCGAGGATTTAGATGTCATCCTTACTTCTGCAAAATCTTACAGTTTCCTCTTCTTCGATAGAATCTCTTTGAAGAATTTCCCCATAGGCGGGCATCTCTAGAATAGCATCAAGGAAAGGGATGTTAATATGTAGTTTATTCATCAAGTCAAGGAACTTACAAAAATGTTTGTCAAGATGTGCTCTAGCCCTTCACTGAGGGAATGGAAGTGGTGGTTTATATGCAAGAGTTGGGACATAAACTTCAGATTTGTCTGTCGCTTTTTTGGACTCCACCTCGGGTGGCACCTTGACCGAAGTGTTCCTCGTCTGTACCTGGACCGAGATGTCCTTTGTCTGCACTGGCATCGACCGAGGTACTGGATCTGCAGTTTTCAGTTCACTTCTCATCGTTATTGCCATGATCTGTCCTTTGGGGTTGCTCTTTATCCTTGTTGGGAGCTTCCCTGGATCTCTTGGCGTTTCATTCGCCTTATTAAAGAATTTTTGCTCTAAGGATTTTTGTTCCTTCGAAAATGAAGTCATGGATGTCTCCATAGCGTTGAGCTTGATCAAGATGGCCTCCAGCACTGCATCTTTCTTCTCTGGCTGGGACGAACTTGATCCAGGCTCCTGGCTCTTCAATGGAGTAGAAGAAGAAGAAGGGGGTTAAAAGAATTATTAGAATTGGAATTAGAATAAGGGTTACCCGAATTTTGTTGATTAGATCTCCAATTGTTGTTGTTGGAGCCTCTATTGTTGTTGTAATTGTTGTTCCTGGACCCTTGGTTGTTGTTTCTCCCTTGATATCCTACTTCTTCCTTCTTTGTGTGAGCAACCAAAAGGTCCTTCAATTGCTTCACATCGTTCTTAAGGGAGATGAGTTGATTATCATTTGATCGAGCTTCATTGAAATTAACCCTCTTAACTCCATTTTCGGCTCCTTGATGGGAATATTTCTCCATGTGTAAAGCTTGCTTCTCAATGAACTCCCATGCTTCGTCTATCGGGATGTCCATCAACGTGCCGGCGGAGACTAGTTGAAGATTGAATTGGGTAGCTCCATCCAATCCCTTTAAGTATCTCCAACAAATCTATCTTTGGAATCCCATGATGTGGGCAATCCAAAAGAACATCTTTAAATCTCTCCCATGACTTTGACAAACTCTCCTTGTCCTTCATGATAAATGCATTAATCTTCCCTCTCATTTCAGCGGTCTTGAAGGGGGAAAAGAACTTTGTTAAAAACTCCGTCGTCATCTCTTCCCAGGTATTGATCTTTCCGGGTGGAAGAGATTGATACCAAGTAAGCGCCCTGTCCTTCAAAGAAAAGTAAAAAGGCCTTAGCTTATAGTTTTGCAAATGTTGATGCGTAGAGGCTCCAACAGCAATAATTGGAGATCTAACAATCAAAATTCGGGTAACCCTTATTCTAATTCCAATTCTAATAATTCCTCTAACCCTTTCTCTTCTTCATCTATTCCATTGAAGAGCCAGGAGCCTGGATCAAGTTCGTCCCATCCAGAGGAAAAAGATGCAGTGTTGGAGGCCATCTTGATCAAGCTCAACGCTATGGAGACATCGATGACTTCATTTTCAAAGGCACAAAAAGCCTTAGAGCAACAATTCTTGAATAAGGCGAATGAAGCGCCGAGAGATCCAGGGAAGCTCCCAGCAAGGACAGAGAGCAACCCTAAAGGACAGATTATGGCAATAACGACGAGAAGTGGACTGAAAATTGTAGATCCAGTGCCTTGGTCGATGCCAGTGTAGACGAAGAACACCTCGGTCCAGGTACAGATGAGGAACACTTCGGTCAAGGTGCCAACCGAGGTGGATTCCTAGAAAACGACGGACAAAACTGAAGTTTATGTCCCACCTCCTGCATTCAAACCACCACTTCCTTTCCCCCAGTCAAGGGCTAGAGCACATCTAGACAAACACTTTGGTAAGTTCCTTGACTTGATGAATAAACTACATATTAACATCCCTTTCCTTGATGCTATTCTAGGGATTCCCGCCTATGGGAAGTTCTTGAAAGAGATTCTATCAAGGAAGAGGAAAGTGGAAGATTTTGGTAAAGTAAGGATGGCATCTAAATCCTCGGAGCTCATTCAAATCATGAAGGAGAAGATGCCACCCAAGTTGAGAGATCCCGGCTCATTTTGCATTCCCATTCAAGTTGGGGATGTAACTTGTGAGGCGTTGTGTGATCAAGGAGCCAGCATGAGCATCATCCCGCTGGAGCTATGTGTGAAGATCGGACTTGGAGAGCCCAAGCCGGTAAAGATAACGCTATACATGGCCGACCACTCCATTACCCATCCCTTGGGCATTTTGGAAGATGTTCCGGTTAAGTTAGGTAACTTCTCTTTACCTATAGACTTTGTTGTGCTTGATATAGCCGCAGATTATTCCGTTCCTATCATTCTCGGGAGACCATTTCTAGCGACTTCGGGTTGCAATGTGGATTGTAAGAACGCCAAGTTGAAATTCAACATTGGCGGTGATCATGTGGAGTTTGCATTCCTTGCTACATTGAAAGGAGAGGTTCTGGAGGATGATATCTTCAACATCTATGATGAAGAAGAATCAAGAGAATTGTTGAGCTCTATCCTTATTAATGATCCTCTTGAAAGAGTTATTAGTTTTAGCTTAACGAAGGAAGGTATAGATGTTTTTTGTGATGCAGATATACAGAGCTTAAAGGCACTGGAAGAAGATTCAGGAGCTAAGATTGAAAAACTAATCCAGGAGAAGAGAAATTCCAGTTTCGGTCCCAATTCCAGTGCCCGACAGAGTCGTTTTCTGGACCAAGCGAGGTGTTCTTATCTGAAGAACATCTCGGTCACCCACCTCGGGTGCTGACCGAGACATCAAGCGAGATGCTTTCAATTGAGAATAACAAACTTTTTACTCCCTTTTCTAAAACTCATTCACGGTTGGTGGAGCACTGGCTCTACCAAACTTCTGATAATAAAGAACCTTGGTATGCTGACATTGTTAATTATCTTGTTTGCTAGGAAATACCGCCCTAATTGACGTACGCTCAAAGGAAGAAATTCTTTAAAGATGTACGCCACTACTACTAGGATGAACATCTACTGTTTATGAGAGGTCCGGATAGGATGCTTCGAAGATGCATTCCGGAAGATGAAGTTACTAGTGTCATACGGCATTGCCACTTGCTTCCTTGTGGAGGACATGCTAGCGCTCAGAAAACGTGTGCTAATGTATTAAGTTCCGGTTTCTTTTGGCCTACATTATTTAAGGAAGTGCAAACGTTTGTTATTTCTTGTGATGCATGCCAAAGAACAAGGAACTTATCTAGAAGGAACGGAATGCCACTTAATAATATTCAGGAGGTTGAGTTTTCGATGTATGGGGAGTAGATTTCAAGGGACCTTTCCCTTCATCCGCAGGGAACCTCTACATTCTCCTAGCTGTCGATTATGTCTCTAGATGGGTGGAAGTCATTGCCTCCCCCACAAATGACGCCATGGTGGTTGTGAAGTTCTTCAATCGGATTATCTTCCCACGTTTTGGGACACCACGTATCATTATCAGCGATGGAGGGACAAATTTCACCAACCGGAAGTTTAAAGCACTTCTATCGAAGTATGGGGTAAACCACAAGGTAGCAACTCCTTATCACCCTCAAACTAGTGGACAGGTCGAGATCTCGAATAAAGAAATCAAGGCAATCTTGGAGAAGACCGTCTCTAGGACGAGGAAGGATTGGTCCACGAAGTTGGACGACCCTCTTTACGCTTACAAGACCGCATTCAAGACTTCCATTGGTACCACCCCTTATAATTTGGTATATGGGAAGTCTTGCCATCTGCTAGTTGAGTTAGAACACAAGGCGTATTGGGCAATAAAATGGTTGAATTTCTATATCAAGGAAGCCGGTGAGAAGCGGCTATTGGACATCAATGAGCTGGAAGACCTGCGTTTGAACGCTTATGAGAATGTCAAGATCTACAAGGAAAGGACAAAGAAGTGGCATGACAAGCGTATCATTCCTAAGGAGTTCAAAGAAGGAGATTTACTTCTACTCTTCAACTCCCGCCTTCGCCTCTTTCTAGGTAATTTGAAATCTAGGTGGACAGGACCTTACGTTGTGAAATATGTTTTCCCTTATGGTGCAGTTAAGATCTGGGGAGAAACAAGTGGAAGCTTCAAGGTCAATGGTCATAGACTTAAGAAATACCGACCGGAAGTCCAGGTTGAGGAGATTGCACCGCTATACCTTGTTTAGGGATGCCGTACGGTCCAGCTAGCGACCATAAATCAAGTGCGTTATGACTCCGAATTTGATGTTGTACATGCCTAGCCTGGATCGTTGTGACTCCGAATCTTCTTTCAAATCGTTAATCGGGTTAGTAACGAATAAGTTATGAATATATTCGTTTTCCGTACTGCGATTTGGCCTAAATTGACCTTAGGTTTTTCAAAATGGATAATTAGAAATTCCATTATGATCATTTTATTATTCTGGTGTTTATGGGTTGTTTGTTTGATGAAATCTGATGACAATTGGGTTTAGAAATAGCCTGCGGGCAAAACGTTATTCTGGTAAAATTTGATTAATTAATTAAAGGTCAACTAATTAAATTAGGATTAAATTTGAGATTGAGGAATACTGGGTAGATACATGCTAAGTGTCAGAATGAGTTGAGGATCATGATGATGTTATGGATATCGGTTATAGCTTTAAGGTTTAGTATGTGTACGAGTATGATGAGATGTTATGTTTAGGATATGCCTTAGGCATTTATGAATGTGTTGAGGATTTGAGGTTTAGATTTGAGATATTGGTTGGTTGTGGTTAGTAAGACGAGTCTCCTAACCTTTTGCAGTATGTGATTGTGTGTGCCTTTCTATTGCAGGCGTTGATTACTTCCCCAATGGAAAGCTGTGACGTGGTACAGGTTACGAGTATATCAGGTAAGTCCATAGGACTTACTTAGCGTGCAGTTGTGGATTGTATGATTGTGATGGTTGCGTGTGTTCATATGATTGTGCATTTATAACCTAAACCGGACTAGGATGACCATTTATTACATTTATTTGGCCCAAGTGTTTTATAACGGGCGGAAACCACCGGTCTCCGCCTGTTGGTTAAGAGGAGGTGCCTGGAAACCAGTAACATAAGGGGGGGGGGACGAGTGACGATCACCCCCAACGCAAACCCCTGTGTTATTGGGGAAAGGGACGAGGTTCTTTAGGTTCCTCGTGTTACAAAAGAAGTTGAATTAGTAATGGAATAACGTAATGAAAGATAATAAATGAATGTGTGTGGCATTGCATGTATAAGATGTTGATGTGTGGTTGTGCTATTACCTTCCTGCTTTTCAATGCTGGAGCTAACGGTTTCATACCGTATTATAGATGATCTGCAGGTTAGGAAGACTGCAGAGTGAGACAGATGGTGTGGCCAGCCGAGGACTTCTGTACATTAGGATGCGCGGGATATGGGATCTTTTGTATCAGATGTTGTGGTTTGATGTTTTGTGCTCGGCTCTGAGTTTGTAAACTCTTTTGATGCATCATATATAGTTCTTCCTCTATCTCTTCATATCTTTCTTCTTTCTTGCTTCATTTCTTCATCTATGGCTTAGGTTCTATAAGTTTGATCTTGTAGTAGCCTTGATTGGCTTCTTCTCATGTATATATGTATGTATATGTGTGTGTGTGGATGTTGGATGAAGAAGGAGTGAAGAGATCAATTGAAGAAGCAAGGAGGAGATGAAGATGTGCCTTCTACACGACCAGCCGCCCCTGCGCCACTTGCAGCCGCCCCCAACGTTGTCTGACAGCCGCCCCTGCGCTACCTCCTAGCCGCCCCTATGGCCACCTGCACCAGCTAGTGTTTTACTTTGTTCTGCAAGTGTGTCTTGCTTCTAGGCTGACCTATGGTTGGCCTTGGCTCTTCCTTTCCTAGTATGAGAGTGTAGTGCCATGCTAGGGTTAGATGAGAGTGTTTGGATGATGTTATGATCATGTTATACCGGATATAGCTTTCGAGGATTTTAGGTTGTGAGGTTTAGTTTGAGGATTATACTATGGATCCCTTGGGTCGGTGAGACTAATTTGATTGATAGGAGATTGATATATCTTTATGCCTTGTTATTGGGCAGTGTACCTTTTAGAATTGGAGGTTGATTGTGGTTGAGCGTAATTCGAGTTTGAGGTATGTCCGTAGGACTTACTTAGCTCCCATCTTTATATTGGGTGGTTGCATGAGTGGTGTGTGATTTGTATTTTTGATATTATAGCCTTTGATGTCGAATATCACCGTCCTATGTTTAATCTATAGCCCCGTATGCGTGGCAGTGACAACATTTCCCTTTCATCCCGCCGGGAAGTCTAGGAGGTTCTCTCACGTCAGGCCAGACTGACTTTACAGGAAGGGCACAATCCACTCCCATAGGGTACCCGGATTGTGTGTCCGATACCAGTGCAGCTGAGTAGCAGCCCCAAAGGCGAAGATGTATCGGTCCTCGTGTCACATAGTTTCATCTATCTATATATATACACGTTTTGAGTACTTGACTATTATATAAAGATAATAAATGGGTAAATGTGTGACATGATGATGTTTTCCTTTCATGATTTGTGTTTGTGCTTATGCATTACTCTTTATTTGTGTATGGTTAGCTAACGGATTCATACCGTGTTATAGATACCTTGCAGGGTAGGAGAGTTGCGTTGTGATCTGGTAGGGTGACAGGCCAAGAACTCTCGTACATTAGGTGGTTGGTTTTGGAGTTATTTAAGTTTCCCTCCTGTGGGAGGATGCTTTTTTTGTTACCTCTTGTGTGAGGATGTTGTTTTATATACTCGGCTATGATGTTGTTACCTTTTGGTTATACAGTTTATACAGTTTTATGCATTTGTTTTATATCTGTGAATGCCATGTTGTAAGGTCCAGTGAACTTGTTGTCAGGCTAGGGTCAGGATCCAATGTGAGATCCTAGCCAAATGTGACATCCCGAGTCCCGTGGATTTGGGGTGTTACAAAATTGGTATCAGAGCCTTAGGTTGACAATAATTGCACTAGCTACATGCAATGAGGTTTGATAGGTAAAATAAACAGAACCCGAAAGGGGTCTGACGTTTTCAAAAGATTTTTGGTTTTAAAGCTGTTGTTTTGGGATAGAATGTACGAGGACTCATCACATCTGTCACAGATCTCTACAGTATAAATATGTCTATATATGTATGATGGACTATATGTGGATGTGTTGTATATATATATATATATATATATATATATATATATATATATATATAAACATATGGCTTATATAGAGCCTGATAAGTTAGGTATGTGTACCATGCAGATGGCTTAAGTTAGAGCGACATCTATAGTGGGACGAGGTAGGGTTATACCCTCTGTCCCTCCAGTACTGATAGGATCAGGGACCAGTTTTCGCTGTTTTCTCACCTATAGTAGAGGACGACCATGAAGAGTCTGATTACGTCTTGATTAGTGGACTTGAGTTTCGAGAATATATACGCCAAGTACAAGAGGCTGCAAGAGTAGGTAGACCTACACCGGGCTTACCAACATCTGTGGGACCAACTGAAGCTTCCAGACCAAAGAAGAAACAACGGGTCGAATTAGGGAAAGATGAGGTAGACCCTTCCGGTGGTAAACCGAGTCCGTCTTGAGACTTGTGTGTTGCTGGTGGACTTCTTTGTCATTCCATAGGTGCATGAGGAAGCCACTTTTGTGTATGGATTGAGTGGTTAGTTATCATGCGGTGTTAGATGTTGATAGGAGGTCTGGGATAGTCTCTACCAAGGTAGGTCAGATAGAGGTCTTCAAGGGTTGGAACCTTGGGAAGACGTGCTTTGTCATTAGTGCCGTACGAACAACGAGGTTGATAACCCAGGGGTGTGATGCCTTCTGGTGTTATGCCAAGAAGGATAGAGAGAGTCCAACATTGGAGGATATTCCGGTGGTTTATCAGTTTACAGTTGTGTTTGCTGAGCCGTCGAGCTTGCTGCCTCAGAGGAGTGTAGATTTCAACATCGAGTTGGATCCTGGTACAAGACCCATCTTGAAGGTCCCATATCATGTAGAGCCTGTCGAGATGTTAGAACTGAAGAAATAACTCGAGGAGTTGGCTGAGAAGGGCTTTATCCGCCGTAGCGTATCGCCATGGGGAGCACTTGTCCTCTTCGTATGGAAGAAGGACGGATCGTTGAGACTGTGTATTGACTACAAAGAGTTGAACAAGGTAATCATCAAGAATAAGTATCCATTGCCTCGTATTGAGGATCTGCTTGATAAACTTCAGCGAGCGACAATGTTCTCCCGGATTGACTTACGCTCAGGACATAACCAGTTGAGTGTGAGGGAGCAGGATGTGCATAGGATGGCATTTCGTACCCGTTATGGACACTATGTGTTTATAGTTATGCCATTTTGGCTTACGAATGCCCCAAAAATATTCATGGATTTGATGAGTAGTATCTTCATCGACTTCCTTAATCAATTTGTGGTGGTCTTCATTGACGACATTTTGGTGTACTCTCGTAGCAGAGAGAAGCATGCCGGTCATCTGAGGACGGTTTTTCATATTCGGAGGGATACAGAGTTGTATGCCAAGCTCTCTAAGTGCGATTTCTGGATATCAGAGATAGCCTCCCTAGGCTATAATGTCTCCTCTAGGGGGATCATGGTTGATCCGGCAAAGATCGAGTTTGTTGCTGCATGGATGACACCGACGAATGTCAAAGAAGTGCATAGCTTTCTTGGCTTAGCCGGTTATTACCGACGTTCTATAGAGGGATTTTCCGTGAATGCCCGTTTACTGACGATAGTTTTGAGGATTTGAAGAGGCGTTTGACTTCTATTCTTGTCTTGTCACAGCCAGAAGGTTATGAGGATTTTGTGGTTTATAGTGATGCATACAAGCTAGGCTTGGGATGTATATTGATGCAGAGGGACAGAGTGATTGCATACGCGTCTAGACATTTGAAGACGTATGAGGAGAACTACCCGACTCATAATTTGGAGTTAGCAGCGGTATGGTGCTGCATGTTAGATCTTCACAGACCATAAGAGTCTGAAGTATATTTTTACGCAGCGGGAGTTGAATAACCGCCAACATTGATAGCTTGAGTTGCTCAAGGACTTTTACCTTGACATTCTGTATCATCCAAGGAAGGCGAATGTTATCGCTGACGCCTGAGCAGGAAGACGCCTCGAGAGAAGGTGATTGCGAGACTGACAGTTCACCCTCAACTTTAGAGGGATCTAGCTTGGCTAGAGCTCGACATCTAGTTTCCTGATGAGGATGCCAAGTTGTTTGTTTTAGAGGCTTTACCTAGTCTGTTGCATGAGATCGAACAGAAGTAGAGGACCTGCCCCACCTTGATAAGGATCAGAGAGAGGATGTCTCGTGGAGAGACACCATAGTTCTCCATTGGAGCAGATGGAGTGATGAGGCGCCATGACCATGTCTGTGTACCCACTGATGCAGAGTTGAGACAGAGGATTTTGCAGGAGGCTCACTGTACACCCTGCTTAGTACATCTAGCTACGAGTAAGATTTACCATGATGTGAGACGATCATATTGGCGGGGAGGGCTGAAGCCCGATATAGCCAGATTTGTAGCATAGTGTGCAACTAGTCAACAGGTCAAGATATAGCATTGCAGACTTGGAGGTGAGCTCCATCCACTACTAGTACCATAGTGGAAGTGGGAGGACGTCTCCATGGACTTTGTGACCGGTTTGAGGCCCAGTAGGAGTTTTGATACTATCTAGGTTATTGTTGACAGATTGACGAAGACGACATATTTCATTCCTATCAGAGAGACGTCGCCAGTGAGTAGATTGGATAAGGAGTATACTAGATAGATAGTGAGACTCCATTGTGTACCGAGGACGATTATTTCTGATCGAGATGGACGGTTTACCTCAAATTTTTGGTAGCAGATTCATACTACTTTAGGGACGAGTCTACACTTCACGATTGCGTTTCATTTCGAGACAGATGGTCAGTCAGAGAGGACCATCGAGACCCTTGAGGATATATTCCGAGCTTGTGTGTTGGATTGACCATCCAGACCCTTGAGGATATGTTGCGAGCTTGTGTGTTGGATTGGGGACAGGGATGGCCAGATTACCTCCCATTGGTTGAGTTCTAATACAAGAAAAGCTCGGATGCATCTTTTTAGATGGCTACATATGAGGCACTGTATGGACGTAGGTGTCGTACACCACTATGCTGGGATGAGCCTAGTAGTATTAGTGGGATAGCGCTAGAGACGATTCAGGATGATATGAATCGAGTAGCATTGATTAGAGAAAGGATGGTGGCTGCACAAAGTCGCCAAAAGTCATATACATATAGGAGGCGTCGACCTCTAGAGTTTAGAGTGGGAGTTTATCTCTTGTTGAGAGTATCTCCGACGCAAGGCGTCAGACGTTTTGGTATAAAGGGGAAGCTGAGTCCCCGATATTACGGTCCTTTTGAGATATTGGATAGATTTGGGAGGGCAGCCTACAAATTAGCTTTGCCTTCGACGTTAGAGGGTGTTCATCGTGTGTTCCATGTGTCTCAATTGAGGGAGTATATACCAGATCCGAGGCAGATTATGAGTTATGATAATTTGGTGGTTGAGTCGGACCACACCTTTGTTGAGCATCCTGTTGTAGTCCTAGAGCGAGGTGTGAGGCACTTGCGTTCGAAGGGCATCCCCATGTTGAGGATACAGTGCTCGAGACGAGGACTTGAAGAGGCTACATGGGAAACTGACGATAGTATCCAGAGGAACTATCCAAAGTCTTATGTTGAGATAGATGCACCTATAAGATCCCAGCAAATTTTAGTGTTGTCTCGATGAGCGTTATGATTATGTGCTTATGTGCTTATATGCCTTGATATGTTTATTCCATGCTAGCTATGATGCGATGTATGATCTTATGAGATCTTGATGTGCTAGTGTGATGTATGATTATAGCTGGAGATGGTTCTTTCCTCCATGCTATCTGAGTGTGATTACGATTTAGCTTGAGATGGTTCTTTTCTCCATGCTACCTTGATGAACATAGTTTCATTGGAGATGCTATTCCTCCATGCGTTATGTATGAGTACGATCTGGCTAGGGATGTTTTCCCTCTACGACCTGTGATATGAGTATGGCAAGAGATGTGATTCCTCTATGCCTTTGCGTAGCGCTATGACCTTGTTTTCTGGAGTTGATGATTCATCCATGTTGGTGTTTGAGGTTATATAATTATATAGGTTATGACCTTCTGAGAGGAGATGTGATACCTTCGATAGAGAGAGCTATACCTCGGCTTATGGGTCCGAGAGGATTTGGGATTTTCCAAGTTTCGGGACGAAACTTGCTTTTAGGGGGGTGAGATGTAAGAACCTAGTTGCTGAGTTGCTGAGAGTGTGTGTAGAGGACCCAGATTAGGCCTAGACCGCCCCTGCGTGTGCCAGAACCGCCCTTGCGGTTATCTTGGGCCGCACCTGCGCCTCACAGGGTCCCCCCCTGCGGCTCTGTGTGGTTGCAGCCGCCTTTGTTGACCCCTTGACCCGTACATTATCCTTTTCCTTCATTTATAAGTTGGCTTCTCTCTCTCTCACTCTCTCTTTTCTGATGAGGGTTATCTCATTGCAGCTCCATCTTCTCCCTCACGTTCTTCTTTTTCTTTTTCCTCCTCCCTTAAATCTCTTCTTGATCTTTGTTTGAGTTTGTGTGAGTTTTAGAGCTTGTGAGCTTGGATCTGTGGTTGATTGATGATGGTTCTTATTGCTACGCCTTGTTGAGCTAGCCTTGAGGTGTTGGTGAGGTTCTTTCCTCTGTATAGGTTAAGTTGGTGAGTTCTTCCTCCATCTCTTCCTATCTTTCTTCTTTCTTGCATCTTTTCTTCTTTCCTTCATCAATGGCTTAGAAGTTTGATCTTATGGTAGCCTTGATTGGCTTCTTCTAATGTATATATGTATGTATATGTGTGTGTATGGATGCTGGATGAAGAAGGAGTGAAGAGATCAATTGAAGAAGCAAGGAGGAGATGAAGGTGTGCCTTCTACCCGACCACCCGCCCCTGCGCCACTTGAAGCCGCCCCCAACATTGTCTGACAACCGCCCCTGCGCCACCTCCTAGCCGCCCCTACAGCCTCCTGCACCAGATAGTGTTTCACTTGGTTCTGCAATTGTGCCTTGCTTCTAGGCTGGCCTATGGTTGGCTTTGGCTCTTCCTTTCCTAGTATGAGAGTGTAGTGCCAAGCTAGTGTTAGATGATAGTGATTGGACGTTGTTATGATCATGTTATGCCGGATATGGCTTTAGAGGATTTTAGGTTGTGAGGTTTAGTTTGAGGATAATCCAATGGATCCCTTGGGTCTAGGTGTAACCCCTTTGATTGATAGGGGATTGATATATCTTTATACCTTGTTATTCGGAAGTGTACCTTTCAGGATTGAAGATTGATCGTTGTTGAGTGTTATTCGAGTTTGAGGTAAGTCCGTAGGACTTACTTAGCTCCCATCTATATATTGGGTGGTTGCATGAGTGGTGTGTGATTTGTATTTTTGATATGATAGCATGTGATGTCGAGTATCACCGACCTATGTTTAATCTATAGCCCTGTATGCGTGGCAGTGACAACGTTTCCCTTTCATCCCGCCATGAAGTCTGGGAGGTTCTCTCACGTCAGGCCAGACTGAATTTACAGGAAGGGCACAATCCACTCCCATAGGGTACACGGATTGTGTGACCGATACTAGTGCAGCTGGCTAGCAGGCCGAAAGGCGAAGATGTATCGGTCCTCGTGTCATATAGTTTCATCTATCTATACATATACACGATTTGAGTGCTTGACTATTATATAAAGATAGTTAATGGGTAAATATGTGACATGATGATGTTTGCCTTCCATGATTTGTGTTTGTGGTTATACATTACTCTTTATATATGTATGATTAGCTAACGGATTCATACCGTGTTGTAGATACCTTGTAGGGTAGGAGAGTTGCGTAGTGATCTGGTAGGGTGACAAGCCGAGGACTCTCGTACATTAGGTGGTTGATTTTGGGGTTGTTTATGTTTCTCTCTTGGGTTAGGATGATCTTTTGTTACCTCCTGTGTGAGGATGTTGTTTTATATACTCGGCTATGATGTTGTTACCTTTTGGTTGTACAGATTATACAATTTTATGCATTTGCTTTATATTTGTCAGTGCCATGTTGTAAGGTCCAATGAACTTGTTGTCAGGATAGGGTGAAGATCCATTATGAGATCCTTTCCCAATGTGACATCCTGAGTCCCGCGGATCCGGGGTGTTACATGTCTTGCCCGACTCTGTCCTATTTATGCCCGACTATGGTCTTGTCATGCCCGACGTCGGCCTTGTCATGTACGAGAGTGGCCTTGTCATTCCAGATGATAGCTTTCTCATACCCGAAGGTGGTCTGGTCATGCCTGACGATAGCCTTCACATGCTTGACACTAGCCTTGTCATGTCTAAGAGTGGCCTTTTCATGCCCGACCTTGACCTTGACATGTCCGACAATGGCTTTGCCATGCCTGACGCTCGCCTTGTCATGTCCTAGAGTGGCCCTGTCATGCCCCACAATGCCCTTGTCATGCCCGACGGTGAATTTGTCATGCGAGACGATGGCCGTTCCATGCCCAACTTTGGCCTTGTCAGGTCCGAGAGTGGCATTGTCATGCCCAACGCTGACCTTGTCTTGCCCGACGATGGCCTTGCCTTGGTTGACGCTGGCCTTGTTATGTCCGAGAGTGGCACTATTATGCTCGGCGATGGCCTTGTCATGCCCGACGCTCACCTATTTATGCCTGACTATGGTCCTGCCATGCCCGACTTCGGCCTTGTCATATCCGAGATTGGCCTTGTCATGTCAGAAGTTAACCTTGTCATACCCGAGGGTGGCCTTGTCATCCTCGACGATGGCCTTGCCATGCTTGAGGATGGCCTTGTCAAGTCCGAGAGTGGACTTATCATGCCCGACGTTAAACTTGTCAAGTCCGAGAGTGGACTTATCATGCCCGACGTTAAACTTGTCAAGCCCGACGATCGCCTTTCCATGTCCGATGCTGGATTTTTCATTCTTGAGATTCGCCTTTTAATGCAAGACGATGGCCTTGTCATTCTCGACAATGGTTGTGTCATGCCCCATGGTGTGCTTGTCATGCCGAACGCTAGCCTTGTCATGCCCAACCCTGGTATTGTCATGCGCGATGATGGCCTTTTAATGCAAGACGCTAGCCATGTCATGTCCGAGAGTGGCGTTGTCATGCCAGACGATGGTCTAGGTATGCCTGACGTTGGCATTTTCATACCCTACGATGGTCTTGCCATGCCCGACGCTAGCCTTGTCATGTCCAATAGTGGCCTTGTCATCGCCTTGTCATGTTGATGTTTGCCTTGTCATACTCGACGTTGGCCTTGTGATGCCCGACAATGGCCTTTCCATGCCAGATATTGGACTTGACAAGTCAAAGAGTTGCCTCGTCATGCCCGACGTTGCCCTTATCATGTCCGAGAGAGGCCTTGTTATGCCTAACGAAGTCCTTGTCATGCCCGACGTTGGCCTTAACATGCTTGACGATGGTCTTGCGATGCCCGACGTTCGCCTTGTCATTCCAACGATAGCCTTGCCATGCCCGGCGCTGGCCTGTCATGCCCAACGACGGCCTTGCCATTCTTGTCGCTAGCCTTGTCATGTCCGAGAGTTGCCTTGTCATGCCCTTGTCATATTGACGTTGGCCTTGTCATTCCCGACAATAGCATGGCCATGCAAGATTCTGACCTTGACAAGTCCAAGAGTGGCCTCGTCATGCCCGACGATGGCCTTGTCATGCAAACACTAGCTTTGTCATGTCCGATAGTGGTCCTGTCATTCCCGACGATGGCCTTGCCGTGCCCGACTATGGCCTTTCCATGCCCGATGTTGGCCTTGTAATGTCCGAGAATGGCCTTGTCATGCTAGACAATGGCCTTGTCAAGCCCGATAGTGGCCTTGTCATGTCCGACGATGGCCTTATGATGCTTAACGTTGGCCTTTTCATGCCTGAGAGTTTCCTTGTCATGGACTTCTGATGCCTAGTATTGACCTTTCCATGCCGGACGATGGCCTTGCCATACCCCACGCTAGCCTTGGCATGCCCAACGCTGACCTTGTCTTGCCCGATGATGGCCTTGTCATGTGTGAGAGTGGCCTCGTCATGCCCGACAATGGCCTTGTCATGCAAGAAAATGGCCTTGCCATGCCTGACGTTGGCCTTATAATGAACTTTTCATACCCAACGATGGCTTTGTCATGCCCGACATTGGCCTTGTCATGGCCATGTCTTGCCCAACGATGGCCCTGTAATCTGTGAGAGTGGCCTTGTCAAGCACGACGATGGCTGATTGGTGATGGAATCACTATCATTTACGATAGTTTCTAGAGTCTTTTTATTGCATTAGTGCCGGTTTATGCTACTAACTCCTTCCTCTAGAAGAATAAGACTAAAAGACGATAAAGAAGGAGTTATAAGCACTTAGGAGTGAAGATCATTCACGAAGCAAAGCTTTTGTTGCCTCACCGTCCCCACGGAGCAGTGTTACCGCCCCTGCGGGTGACACCATATTCCGGAGCGCAACCTGCGCCTTCGCCAGCGCCAGGAACGAAGACTGTCACCGCACCTGCATCAACCCTTGGCGCTCCTGCGGTGAGTTGCCCTAAAGAAGCGAAGACCAACTCCCCGCATTGAGGACATCTACCGCCGGCAGGAGCACTTCTTTAGCCACTTCCTGTACCCACCGGAGGAGGGTCCGGATGGTCCATCCGGACCATCCCACTAGTGGTATCATCATTTCTCCCTTTCCCACATTTATCTTCGCTTCACTTTCCACTTTGAGGACAAAGTGTGCTTCAAGTATGGGGGAGGGACATATCATTGCGTGTATAGTTTATTTGAGTTTTTTTGAGTATGTTTGCATTGAGTTTTTGATGTTTGAATTCAGTTTGAAAAAAATAAATAATAAAAAAGCCGAAGAAAATGAAAAAAGGCATGAAAATCCTTGGATAAACAGAAAACCCGAAAGGGCGGTTTAGGCAAAAAGAAGGTAGTCCGACCAACCTTAGGTTCGTGCAAAATTGGACTTGAGGGATGTGATTTCCAAGTGAGATTATCAAAGAAAAAGAAGAAGAGTGGCAAGGTGAAAACCCGAAAGGGCACCTTGGCAAAAAGAGCGGCACCGAGTGTAGGTTTCCCTTCCGGCGTTTGGCGACATAAGAAGGGGAGTCTTATGGAGGTTGTCCGGGTAGGTCACTCTTGGAGCAATAAGAATTGTAGTTTTCTCACCTCTTTCTCATATTTCCTCTCTTTTCCTTTTTTCTCTCTTGGCTTTTCTTTTGTTTTCATTGTCTTTTCTACTTCCCCATGCTTCATGAGGCATTTGAGTTTACAATCTTCTGTCATTTGTTTTACTCGGGACGAGTAAAAGGTCTAAGTATGGGGGAGTTTGATAGGTGATGGAATCACTATCATTTAGGATAGTTTTTAGAGTCTTTTTATTTCATTAGTGTCGGTTTATGCTACTAACTACTTAGTCCAGAAGAAGAAGACTAAAAGAAGATAAAGAAGGACTTATAAGCACTTACGAGTGAAAATCATTCACGAAGCAAAGCTATTGTTGCCTCACCGCCCCCGCGGAACAGTGTCACCACCCTTGCGGGTGACACCATATTCCGGAGTGCAGCCTGTGCCTTCGCCAGCGCCAGAAACGAAGACTGTCACCGCACCTGCGTCAACCCTTGGCGCCCCTGCGGTGACTTGCCCTAAAGAAGCGAAGACAAGCGCCCCGGTGCCTCTGCCTGCGCCTCAAAGTGGGAGCTGAAAGATGAAGAGTCAGTGTCACCGCCCCCGCGTTGACACTGGGACACCCCTGCGCTCAGCATCTGAAGCGACAAAAAGTTGAAGAGTCAAACGTTTGAAGACCATTAAATATCCTCCCATGCGGAAGTGCTAGGCCGCCCCTGCGGCTACGAAGAAGATCAAACGTTTTCGCCTGAACCGCCCCTGCGTATCTGAAGGCCGCCCCTGCGGTTCAGCGACAGAGGCTTTACTCCAGCTGTTTACACCACCTTTATGGCATTAAAGGTGGCTGTTTTGGGCTGGTTATTTACTCCTATTTAGTTCCATGTGTAGTATAAATAGACCTAGGGATAATTGCTAGAAGCAGCCAATTTAGAATCCACTTTTTCCATTAAAACTATCTTGCTACCTTTGTAATGAGTTGCTAACTCCCTTGCTACATTGGGTTGGTTTGAAGCTGCATTGTTACTTTGGTTGTATGTTCTGTTCAATATAAGTTTTCATTCAGTAATACTTTGTATTTCCTTGATCTTCATTGTCTAATTGCATGTTTTACTATCACTTGAGATTGATCACCTTAGGTTCTGAAGTGCATGCAAAGAGCTAGGATTAATAGATTCCGGGTTCGGGTCTTTGATCTAGTAGTAAAATTTAAGTAATAACGGGTTGTAATTGCGTAAAGGAAAGGAACACAAATATAAAGATAAGTTTAACGGTTTTAATCTTTTCTTTATATCCCTTAGTCTTTGTTTGAAAGCTAACTTGTTAATTGTTCTTGTAGGATTACGGAACACTAGCCTATTAAGTTGTGTTGATGCCAGTTGGCTCAACACATATATATGATCGAGACGGGAGATTACTTGAAAACTTATAAAAAAGAACTCACAAAGTAGCAATTGCATGCTAAGAATCAACCTAGTGTAGATTCACCCATTATTGTCTTGCTCGTTGTCTTGCTTTCTATCATAAGTTTTGTGCGCATAAATTCACTCATACCCCCCCCCTTTTGTCACTTGAATCTATAATCAATAATTGCATTTAATAGGAATAACAAAACTCTCTTGGGTTCGACACTTACTTAACCACTATACTCGTTTTAGTGCTAAGTCGGGATTATATTTTGATAAGATAAAAACGACCATAGATATAGGTCTTGTCAATGGCCTTGGCATGCCCAACGAAGGCCGTGTCATGCCTCATGTTTTGCTTATCATGCCAAACGGTTGCGTTTTCATGCCCAAAGCTAGCCTTGTCATGCCCGACGATAGCCTTGCCATGCCCGACGCTAGCCATGTCATGTCTAAGAGTGGCGTTGTCATGCTAGGCGATGGTCTTGCCATGCCTCACGCTGGCCTTCTCATACACTACGATGGTCTTTCCATGCCCGACACTAGTCATGTCATGTCCGAGAGTGGCCTTATCATGGCCTTGTCATGTCCGAGAATAGCCTTGTCATGCTCGACATTGGCCTTGTCATGGCCGACGATGGCCTTGTCATGCGTGATGCTAGCCTTGACAAGTCCAAGAGTTTCCTCGTCATGCCCGACGATGGCCTTGTCATGCCCGACGTCCTTGTCATGTCCGAGAGTGGCTTTGCCATTGCCGACGCCGGCTTTGTCATATCTGAGAGTAGTCTTGCCATTCCCGACGTTGGTCTTGTAATGCCCGACGATGGCCTTGCCATGCCCGACGATGGCCTTGCCATGCCCGATGGTAGGATTGTCATGTCCAAGAGTGGCCTTGTCATGCCCGACGATGTCCTTGTCGTTCTTGAGGCTGGCCTTGTTATGTCCGAGAGTCGCCTTCTCATGGGCTTGTGATGCTAGATGTTGGCCGTAAAAAATCCAAGAGTAGCCTCTTCATGCCCAAATATGGCCTTTTCATGCCCGACGCTGGCCTTCTCATGTCCGAAAGTGGCATTGTCATTCTCGACGATGGCCTTGTCATGCCCGATGTTGGCCTTGTCATGCCGACGATGGTCTTGCCATGCCCGAAGCTGTCATTGTCATGTATGTAATACACGGAAATTTTCTTCCGACTAGTCCCGAAACAATAAGAACTTGACCGATTATGACGTTTTCGGCAATTTAGTCTTTAGTATGGATTCCGACATTATGTTGTCTTCTTTTAAGTTTCGGGACGAAACTTATTTTAAGGGGGTACTGATTTAATATCCGAAATTTTTATTCAGTTTAATTCCGAAGCAAATCGGACTTCGAGCCGTTGACGGTTTTCCATTCTATCTAGTATTTCTTTCTTCACGAATTTTATCATTTTATGTAGAATTTAATTCACATAAAATGATAAAATTATATCAAGCTCTAATTCTTATAATTATTTATCATTTTATGTAGAATTTAATTCACATAAAATGATAGATTTATATCAAACCCTAGTTATTATAGTTCATTCTTATCGATGACTTTAGACGAGATCATGACAAGCTGTGACGAGATCATGACTGAGCTGAGACGAGGCCATGACAAAGCCCGACAAACCTGTGATAAACTCCTTCATGGACCTGACAAGGCCATGACGAGGTTTGACATGTTTTTGACAAACTATTCAGCCCATTCTTTCCTACCTTGCTTCAGCCCAACCTTTTGCCTATGATTTCAGCCCACTCCCTTCCTCTTTTATTTCATCTCTCCCTTGCACCTCTTTGCTCCAGCCCATCTACGTACTTCTACCCAGCCCACCTACGTACATCTACACAGCCCACCTGTGAGGGACGTGAATTGCCCTAGCTCGCTTGTAAACTCCTGCACGCAAAGGAACACCAGTCGGCACCAATCCTCCACAACCACAACCGCCGTGCAACCTACTACCCTCTCGCATATCTCCAGCAGTTACCCCTAGCTCACGTACGTGACGGTCGCTGCCTACCTCTCCGTCGTTTTGTCGTCCTCCAACCGCCTTCATCTCCTCTCAAGCACCCAAGCAGCAACCTTGGACGTCCTTGCTCCAGTCCGGGGTCGGTCTGCCCTCGTCGACACACCCTCGACAGTGACCCTGGAGCCGTAGTCGGCCCTCTCTCCCCCTCCGGATGCACTGGGTCAACAAGTCGAGGCTCCCCTGATACCCTCCTCTATTGTCTCCTCACCAATCTCAGCAACACCTCTCCTCCCGTGGACGTACACGCAACAGCAGCGCATCAGCCGTCTTCGGTCTTCTTCCTCGTACTAGTTTGCTTGCCGAGTCACTCTTGTCTGGTAAATACCGCACCTCCCTTCACTGCATTACCTTGTATCTATAGGTGCTGATTAGAACCCCTGTTTGTGTCGGTAAACGTGCTAGAACAGCCTCGGTAGATAGCTTGAAGAGCTGAGGCGTTTTCTGAGTTTTTGGAAGTGAAAAGCTGTCAACTTCGGGTCCAGATTTGAGTAAGTTATACTCCTCCTTATTGGCTGGTTTTCGGATATGTCATAGACAGTAGTACATAGTATAACATACTATAATTTGGGAAGAATCGGAGGTACGGTTTGAGAGTTATTGTGTTCCAAAGTTGACGCCTCATGCAGTTTTTATATATGTGCTGAGTGTTGGGGAAAACAGCAAGTGATGCTGTTTTGTGAGATGGTTTTGAATAAGCTCTTCATCTCCGTTGGGCTTGCATTTTGGATATGATATGGTTGACATATTGTTGTAGAACATATTAAAATTTCAGAGGAATCCAGCTAGTGGTTTGGGATTTATGATTTTTCAAAGATTGAGTCGTAAGCAGTTTTTCTGTTGTGCTGAAATTCGGTTTTGTGAGATAGTTTTAAATAGGACTTTGATCTCCTTTGCGGCTGAATTTTTGATATATTATAGATAAGATTTTATAGTAGAACATATCAAAATTTGGGATAAATCCAGCGAGTAGTTTAGGAGTTATGATTTTTCAAATTTAAGACAGTGTGTTGTTTGTTCAGTTTTGTAATCAAATTTAGAAAATTTTGTAGAAGTGATGCTTTAACAGTTTTAAGAAATTCTTTCTCCTATGAGTAGATTGGATATCATATATGATCTAGATAATTATTTCGGAATTTTTTTAAGTTTATTCGAATTTTATATTTGAAACTGAAGTTGGACCTTAACAATCTATCGGAAAATAGGAAAATAGGTAAATTGCCAGTTTGTAACCAAACTCATCTTTAGGAGTTAGAATAGGACTTTTTAGTCTCAAATAAGAGTTTAGGCATGATATAGGGAATTTTTGGAAGTTTCGGGACCAAGGATAAAATAGTCATTTTACCATAAATTGGTATTGTATTAAATTCTATTCTAATAGGATCTACTATCTTAGAAGTCTTAGACTTCTAATTACCTAGAAAGTGTGCTGACACACTTGTCTCCTTTGACAGGCAACCGAGTTATACAGTTACAGATTGAGGTGTGATTAAGAGAGTCGAGATTTAATTCTGGTAAGTCCACGGACTTACTTAGCTGACTTCTTGTCTGAGTGTAATGTGTATGAGTGGTGTTTGTTAGTTATGATAAACAACGAAACCGGATTAGGCCGACTTAATTATTTACGTAATTGACCCAAGTGTATGATAACGGGTCGTGACATCATTTGCATAGCTCTTGCGAGAGTCTAGGAGGTTCCTTGCGACCAGCCCAGTCCGGTAGACGGTCAGATGGATTAGTACCATTCCGCGTTGGTAAACGGGGACAGGGGCGAGGTTTGGAAATCCCTCGTGTCACAAAATAAGTATCATTAGTAATGACCTATCACCTAAATAAAGATAATAAAAGGATTGATTGTTGCATGTTGATTGGGTATGATGTGTGATTGTGCTTTACCTTTATACTTATGCATAGAATGTTAGCTAACGGTTTTATACCGCTTGTAGATGCCTTGCAGGTTAAGACAGTTGTAGAGAGATACGGAAAAAATGGTCAGCCGGGTCCACGTACTCATTTAGTTGGTGAGGAGGTGGTCTTATGTTATTCATATGTGTCGTTTTATTACCGTTGCTTTGTAAGGCTGATACACATCCTTCATGAATATATTGTTTAATGTTTTCAAAAGTTTTTAATACTTTTGTGCCTTGTTGTAAGATCCAAGTAAAATTATTGTCAAACTATGTTCGGGACCCATTGTGAGGTCCTAACCAGTAGCTCCCCGAATTCTGAGAATATGGGGTGTTACAATATGGTATCAGAGCTCTGGGTTGGCAACAATGGCACTTGAAATCTTCTGAAAGACCCAATGTATAATATAACTAGAACCCGAAAGGGGTCTAAAATTTTCAAAGCGGATTTCTGTTTTTACACACACGCATAGTCGGGTTGTTGGGTTAGTAGTATGTCGGACCACCATCGCTCTCTGTGGATCTCTGCAACTTGGATCGATAGGAGTTAGTATATAGACTTGTTATGATGTTTCTTATTATATGTTATATACATGTGTATGCTTAGTTTGTTAGTATCCTAAAGGATATTTTATATCCTTTAGTTGTGATATCACGAAGCGATTATCGCCTCATGATAAATCAACTACGGACTTGACGAATCTCCAAAACGAGACAATGGAATCGGACCTCGAATACCGTATTATACTCGGGTTGGCCGCTTGGTGATCGTTGGAAAGCATCCAAAGAACAAGTGAGTAAGGAAGTAAAGTTGTGAAGATAGTTTTTACTACAAGCACAATCAGATGAGGAAGAAATTCCTGAGTCAATTCAGTTATAAGGAATAGAAGGTCGTACAAGGAGCTCGGGTATACGAGGCCGAGAGACGGAATTAGAAGAACCATGCAAGAGACTACAAGAGGGCCGAGTAGAGATAACAATATTGGAACGGGACAAGTAGAATTGAGGACAACCAAGATTGCAGAATCAAGGACATTATAATCGAGGTGGATTCCCCATATACCATTATGGGCATGAGAAACCAGAAGAGACAAAGTGTCAATCCGGGTGTGAGAATCTAAGGTGCACGGAATGAAGACCTATAATTGAGTGTAAAAGCAAAAAGGTAGACCCCACAAGTGTGGGGAGGTTTTTACATCCTCAGAGATATAAGAAGTTTGAAAGAAATCGAGACGCCAATATCCAAAGAATGGAAGCCTTTAGCAGGGTCAACGGAGTTTCATGAAGGCGATATTACCACCAACATCAGTGAAGAAATGTCTATGGGAGAACGGCCTTGCTAGACTCGAGAGTCCAGGGTAACCCGAATAATCATGGGACCTAAGCCATCAACATAGACGGTCCCTGTAAAGGGACTACAATTGGGTGGTAATTAAAAGTCATCGGAACTACAAGACGCTTACCATCTATCGTGGAGTGTTAGGAACGACTTTTGACGTCAGGAGAATGGCACAGTGAGAGTTGAGAAAGAGAGTTGTCCCAAAGGAAGCAGAAGAGCGAAAGATAAGACGAACTAAAGATGTATAAAAGGATTAATTGAGTAGGTGATGCTTACCAAAGAATTTTAATACCAGACGGGGTATGAGAAGAGTAAGTTCGGGATACTGAGATGAGTCAACTATAGACTGACCGATGTCAGCTGAGGATGTGTAAGTGTCGTTTGGTATTGACGAGTTATATACCGTTAAGAAAAGATAATTGCGACTGTGGAGTTATGGGGTAGTTTTACCGACGCCTCGAATGATTTCCTGAAGTATGCAACAACAATCTTCTTAGATAACTAAGGGTATAGAGAATCGTGTTAGAGGTTACTTCTTGGCTGGTTAAGATCAAACTCAGCTCGAGTCTAGTAGTTTGGATCCGTGTTAAAAGAATTAAGGAAGTAAACGGAAGATGGTTGTTTTCCAATCATGATTTTATTTCAAGAAGACAAAGTAAGGAAAGTACTTTGTACTTCATCCGGTTAATCATTTTGGACTGACAGTACACGTCCTTATGATTACGGGGAACAACAAAATAATCAGAGTAGCGCAGCGAAAGCGTGGTGGGTCCTAACCCACAGAGCAAGAAGCTCAAGGGTGTTGAGGGATGTCGTGTCGAGTTTAAGATGGTGATAGTTTGTGAAATGCATTCTAGTTGGAAGGAACGTGAGATAGGCTATGTGAAGTTACTAAAAATGTTGTACGGAAATTTATGTGCATGTAGAGGTAATAGAAGGAGACTAGTACCCTATTATGGATCCGAGTGAAGAGTGACGGCTTTGCTACATGTTGTCAGACAAGTAGTTTTGGAATTTCATACTAATGGAATACTCTAGAGTGAGTTTTCGGGATGGATTAGGAAAGAATTAATGATGTAATAAAAGTATTGTGCATGTCCTGCACTAGAAAGCTCCAAGTGAGTAACTACCATCCTGAGTCGAAGATACATAAGAAAGAGAAGCGACAGGAGCAAACTTGCAACCTAGTAACAGTGGTTAAAGAAAGCATAATCTCAGAGTAGATTTTATTTGTAATGTTATGTCGGAACAGAGCCTAGTTGCGTTTTGAGTGAGAGGGATACTATCGGGCTGGTAACAACGGTGGATAAAAGAGCGCATTGCTGATGATATGTTAACATTTATTGAGTAGTATTAACAAATACCGGTGATATGAGATCACTTTGTTTCTAATACCGTCATTTCGGACTTATTCTATTTCATTTAAGATCTTAGAAAATGTGTGAGAAGCCTAAGTTTGAGCAAACGATATATTAGAGATCTATAAATAATATAATAAAGCCAAGTCAACAAAGAGGATGACCACTAGATTTGATTTTTAGTTGTCTAGTGTATTAGACCTGAAAAGGGTAAGGGTGACGATTCCGTACCTGAGGAACATGATGACTGAGTAATATTAAAAGACAAGACCATGTGGGTCGTGATACGAACAACATTGGGCACTTGGTAAGTGTTGGTGGATGTCAAAGACCTTTGGCCTGAGTGGGTAGTCAGAACCTTTTCAGAAGGCCGGAAGCAAGTGGTCATAACGAAGGGAAGAAAGTTGAATAGATTAGTTTCCGTAGGGTCATCAAAGGATCTAGAAGTGATTTGTGTAAGGCAACCATTAGAAGTTTTAAAACGGTTTAAAAGTGACTGATGGACTAGTACTCCTCACCCTGTTGGAGAGTGCAGCTTCAGTTTTCCACAAAGACTAAGTTTGGGAAATGAGTTTGAGATTTTCAATTGGAGAAATACCTACCAAACAAGAGTTAGGTGATAATATTAGAGGAGCAGACAGTTGAGCCGGATGATACCGGTGAGATATCCGGTAACCACTCTAGAACGTGGTGGCAGACGCTTGTGATGTAACCACTCTAGAACGTGGTGGCAGACGCTTGTGACGTAACCTCGGGAGTGACGAGTTATGGCTTGACCTTGTATGTGTGATATTGTTTGACTACTTTTCATTTCATGATGTGTGCTTTTGGTAACCTTGATGTGCGGGATACTTAGATGTGGAAACGATGAGACTTTTGAGTAGTGATTAGATATACCCGTTTAGTGCCTTAAAGGCCGATTAGGATGGTCTTACCCTAAGTTTCAGGACGAAACTTATTGTTAAGTGGAAATTGATGTAATACCCAGAAAATTTCTCCCGACTAGTCCCAAAACAATAAGAACTTGACCGATTGTGACGTTTTCGGCGCTTTAGTTCTTTAGTATGGATTCCGACATTATGTTGTCTTCTTTTAAGTTTCGGGACGAAACTTATTTTAAGGGGGTACTGATGTAATATATATCCGGAATTTTCGTTCCGTTTAATTCCGAAGCAAATCGGACTTCGAGCCGTTGACGGTTTTCCATTCTATCTAGTATTTCTTTCTTCACGAATTTTATCATTTTATGTAGAATTTAATTCACATAAAATGATAAAATTATATCAAGCTCCAATTCTTATAATTATTTAACATTTTATTTAGAATTTAATTCACATAAAATGATAGATATATATCAAACCCTAGTTATTATAATTCATTCTTATCGATGACTTTAGACGAGATCATGACAAGCTGTGACGAGATCATGACTAAGCTGAGACGAGGCCATGACAAAGCCCGACAAACCTGTGATAAACTCCTTCATGAACCTGACAAGGCCATGACGAGGTTTGACATGTTTTTGACAAACTATTCAGCCCATTCTTTCCTACCTTGCTTCAGCCCAACCTTTTGCCTATGATTTCAGCCCACTCCCTTCCTCTTTTATTTCATCTCTCCCTTGCACCTCTTTGCTCCAGCCCATCTACGTACTTCTACCCATCCCACCTACGTACATCTACCCAGCCCACCTGTGAGGGACGTGAATTGCCCTAGCTCGCTTGTAAACTCCTGCACGCAAAGGAAAACCAGTCGGCACCAATCCTCCACAGCCACAACCGCCGTGCAACCTACTACCCTCTCGCATATCTCCAACAGTTACCCCTGGCTCACGTACGTGACGGTCGCTGCCTACCTCTCCTTCGTTTTGTCGTCCTCCTACCGCCTTCATCTCCTCTCCAGCACCCAAGCAGCAACCTTGGACGTCCTTGCTCCAGTCCGGGGTCGGTCAGCCCTCGTCGACACACCTTCGACAGCGACCCTGGAGCCACAGTCGGCCCTCTCTCCCCCTCCGGATGCACTGGGTCAACAAGCCGAGGCTCCCCTGATACCTTCCTCTATCGTCTCCTCACCAATCTCAGCAACACCTCTCCTCCTGTGGACGTACACGCAACAGCAGCGCATGAGCCGTCTTCGGTCTTCTGCCTCGTACTAGTTTGCTTGCCGAGTCACTCTTGTCTGGTAAATACCGCACCTCCCTTCACTGCATTACCTTGTATCTATAGGTGCTGATTAGAACCCCTGTTTGTGTCGGGAAACGTGCTAGAACAGCTTCGCAAGATAGCTTGAACAGCTGAGGCGTTTTCACAGTTTTTGGAAGTGAAAAGCAGTCAACTTCGGGTCCAGATTTGAGTAAGTTATACTCCCCCTTTTTGGCTGGTTTTCGGATATGTCATAGACAGTAGTATATAGTATAACATACTAAAATTTGGGAAGAATCGGAGTTACGGTTTGAGAGTTATTGTGTTCCAAAGTTGACGCCTCATGCAGTTTTTATTTATGTGCTGAGTGTTGGGGAAAACAACAAGTGATGCTGTTTTGTGAGATTGGTTTGAATAATCTCTTGATCTCCGTTGGGCTTGAATTTTGGATATGATATGGTTGACATATTGTTGTAGAACATATTAAAATTTGAGTGAAATCCAGAGAGTGGTTTGGGATTTATGATTTTTCAAAGATTGAGTCGTAAGCTGTTTTTCTGTTGTGCTGAAATTCGGTTTTGTGAGATAGTTTTAAAAAGGACTTTGATCTCCTTTGCGGCTGAATTTTGGATATATTATAGATAAGATTTTACAGTAGAACATATCAAAATTTGGGATAAATCCAGCGAGTAGTTTAGGAGTTATGATTTTTCAAAGTTAAGACATTGTGTTGTTTGTTAAGTGTTGTAATCAACTTTAAAAATTTTTGTAGAAGTGATGCTTTAATAGTTTTAAGAAATTCTTTCTCCTATCAGTAGATTGGATATCATATATGATCTAGATAATTATTTCGGAATTTTTATAAGTTTATTCGAATTTCATATTTGAAACCGAAGTTGGACCTTAACAATCTTTCGGAAAATAGGAAAATAGGTAAATTGCCAGTTTGTAAACAAACTCATCTTTAGGAGTTAGAATAGGACTTTTTAGTCTCAAATAAGAGTTTAGGCATGATATAGGGAATTTTTGGAAGTTTCGGGACCAAGGGTAAAATAGCATTTTACCATAAATTGGTATTGTATTAAATTCTATTCTAATAGGATCTACTATCTTAGAAGTCTAAGACTTCTAATTACCTACAAAGTGTGCTGACACACTTGTCTCCTTTGATAGGCAACCGAGTCATACAGTTACAGATTGAGTTGTGATTAAGAGAGTCGAGATTTGATTCTGGTAAGTCCACGGACTTACTTAGCTGACTTCTTGTATGAGTGTAATGTGTATGAGTGGTGTTTGTAAGTTATGATAAACAACGAAACCGGATTAGGCCGACTTAATTATTTACGTAATTGACCCAAGTGTATGATAACGGGTCGTGACATCATCCGCCTAGCTCTTGCGAGAGTCTAGGAGGTTCCCTGCGAACAGCCCAGTCCGGTAGACGGTCAGATGCATTAGTACCATTCCGCGTTGGTAAACGGGGACAGGGGCGAGGTTTGGGAATCCCTCGTGTCACAAAATAAGTATCATTAGTAATGACCTATCACCTAATTAAAGATAATAAAAGGATTGAGTGTTGCATGTTGATTGTGTATGATGTGTGATTGTGCTTTTACCTTTATACTTATGCATAGAATGTTAGCTAACGGTTTTATACCACTTGTAGAAGCCTTGTAGGTTAAGACAGTTGTAGAGAGATCCGGAGGGAATTGTCAGTCGGGTCCACGTACTCATTTAGTTGGGGACGAGGTGGTCTTATGTTATTCATAAGTGTCGTTTTATTACCGTTGCTTTGTAAGGCTGATACACATCCTTCATGTATATATTGTTTAATGTTTTCAAATGTTTTTAATACTTTTGTGCCTTGTTGTAAGATCCAAGTAAAATTGTTGTCAAACTAAGGTCGGGACCCATTGTGAGGTCCTAACTAGTAGCTCCCCGAATTTTGAGAATTTGGGGTGTTACAATGTGTGAGAGTGATCTTATCAAGGCCATGTTATGCCCGATGATTGGCTTGTAATGCCCGATGCTAGCCTTGTAATTTCCGAGAGTGGCTTCGTCTTGCCCGACGATGGCCTTGCCATGCCCGATGTTAGCCTTGTAATGGCCGACGGGTGCCTTGTAATCCCCGACGATGGCCTTGCCATGCTTGACATTGGATTTCTCATGTCCTAGAGTGGCCTTGTCATGCCCTTATGATGCAAAATGTTGGCCTTCACAATTCCAAGCGTGGCCTCGTCATGTCCGACCCTAGCCTTGTCATGTGTGAGAGTTGCCTCGTCATGGCCTTCTCATGCTGACCTTGGACTTGTCATGCTCGACGTTGGCTTTGTCATGCCCGGAAATGGACTTGCCATGCCAAATGCTAGCCTCGACAAGTCTAAGAGTGGCCTCGTCATGCCTGACGATTCCCTGGTCAGGCCAGACGCTTGCCATACAATGTCCAAGAGTGGACTTGTCATGACCAACTATGGCGCTGTTATGCCCGACGCTAGCCTTGTCATGCCAGACAATGGTCTTTCTTTGCTTGACGCTAGCCTTGTCATGTTTGAGAATGGCCTTGTGAAGGGCTTGTCATGCCCGACGTTGGTCTTGTCATGCCCGACGATGACCTTGTCATACCCGATGCTAGCCTTGTCTTGTCCGAGAGTGTCTTCGTTATGCCCAACGATGGTCTTGCCATGCCCGATGCTGGCCTTGTCATGTCTGAAAGTGGCCTTGCCTTGCCTGATGGTGGCCATGTCATGCTAGTAGATGGCCTTGCCATGCTTGACCTTGGCCTTGTCATATCTGAGAGTGGCCTTCTCATGGCCTAGTGATGCCAAATATTTGCCTTGACAAATCCAAGAGTGGACCCGTCACCCCCGACGATGGCCTTGTCAAGCCCGACACTTGCCTTGTCATGTACGAGAGTGGCCTTGTCATGCCCGACGATGGCCTTGTCATGCCTAATGTTTGCCTTGTCAAGGCTGACGATGGTCTTTCCATGCCCGACGCTAGCATTGTCATGCATGAGAGTGGCCTTGTCAAGGCCGTGTCATGCCCGACGGTGGCCTTATAATGCCCGATGCTAGCCTTGTCATGTTTTAGAGTGGCTTCGTCATGCCCGACGATGGCCTAGTCATGCGCGATGATGGCCTTGCCATGCATGATCCTGGCCTTATCATGTCCTAGAGTGGCCTTGTGATGCTAGACGATGGCCTTGTCATGCCTGACGATGGCCTTTTCATGCCCGATGCTGGCGTTGTCATGCATGACGATGGTCTTGCCATGCCCGACGCTGGCGTTGTCATTTATGAGAGTGGTCTTGTCAAGGTCGTGTTATGCCCGAAGATGGCCTAGTCATGCCCGATGATGGCCTTGCCATGCCCGTTGTTGGCCTTGTCATGTCCAAGTGGCATTGTCATACATGACGACGGCCTTGTCATGCTCGACGGGTGCCTTGTAATGCTCGACGATGGCCTTGTCATGCTTAATGTTGGCCTTCTCATGTCCTAGAGTGGCCTTGTCATGGCCTTATGATGCCAAATGTTGGCCTTCACAATTCCGAGAGTGGCCTCGTCATGCCTGACGCTGGCCTTGTCATGTACGAGAGTTTCCTCGTCATGGCCTTGTCATCTGACGATGGCCTTTCCATGCCAGATGCTAGCCTCGCCAAGTCCAAGAGTGGCCTCGTCATGCCCGACGATGCCCTTGTCATGTCCAAGAGTGGCGTTGTCATGACAGACAATGGCCTTGTTATGCCCGACGCTAGCCTTGTCATGCCGGACAATGGTCTTTCTGTGCCTGTCGCCAGCCTTGTCATGTCTGATGGTGGCCTTGTCTAGGGCTTGTCATGTCCGACGTTGCTCTTGTCATGCCCGACGATGACCTTGTCATACCCGATGCTAGCCTTGTCATGTCCGAGAGTGGCTTCGTTATAACAAACAATGGCCTTGTCATGCATGACGCTGGTCTTGTCATGTCCGAGAGTGGCCTTTCCATGCCTGACGGTGGCCACTTCATGCCCGTCGATGGCATTCCCATGCTTGACCTTGGCTTGTCATGTCTGAGAGTGGCCTTCTCATGGCCTTGTGATGCCAAATGTTGTCCTTGACAAATCCAAGAGTGGACTCGTAACCCCCGACGATGGCCTCGTCATTATAATGGGAACTCCATTGGTTTTGTGGATACCGTCGGTGCCTCTTTGTTGCCGCTTTGAGATTAAGTTCATGTGGAGAAGGAAAACATTCTCCATATAAATCAAACCGATCACCATCATCATAGAACACTGAAGAACACAATGAAGATCTTCAAAGAACACCGAAGAACACTTGAAGATCTTCGAAGAACACCGAAGAAAACTTGAAGATCTTCTAAGAACACCAACGGGGCGTATCAATTGATGATGAACAATCAAGAACACAAGTAAAGAACTTGACCTCGATCCCTTGCTCTGATACTAATGATAGAAATATAGGCGATCTAAATCGAGGATAAACTTGAACTACTTTTTCTTGATCGTTCGAGTTGGATCAAACGTAGAACTTGGGTGGCGGAAGCTAAGAAATTGATGCGGAAGTGTTCGGTCGATCCGATCTAGTTAGATCGAATCATCAACAAAGTGGAGTAGAATAAAGTTGATCCTTCAAAAGGATCCTCGAGTATGAAGACTTGGTTCAAAGACTAGATCCAAGATAGAACTTTAAGAGGGTGGAAGAAGAAGGTGATGCCCTAAACCAAGTAAGAGGATTTTCCTTCTCAACACTTGGATTCAACTTAAGCATGTCTTACAAATGAGCCAATCCATCCTTATATAGTGGATGGAGGCCATACAAGGAGTCCATACATAAATGACGGAATTAAAAGCCAGAATAAGTTCCGGTAAATGAAAAGCCTAAAATATGAAAGGTCGGAATTTAAGTCACGGAATTAAGTTCCGGAATTAATGTTCCGAATATAAAAAGTCAATTATTAAATTGCCGAAATACTTAATAGTCTTCATAATGGTGCTGGGTCCCTCTAGCCGGAAACACGGATGGCATCACCATCCGGGGGCGTATCATTCTCCTCCTCTTAAATGTGAAACGTCCTCGTTTGCACGGTCAAAATAAAGAATGGAGTATCTTTGGGAACGTGACCCTTGAAATTTAGCACCGGATGCACATTGTCGGAGTCGGGTGGCTTGGACTTGTATTCTTTCAAGATTATGGCTTTGTGGCGTTTGTTGAATATGTAAGCCCTCAAGGATGCGGTGCCGTGGAGTTTGTCTCTCATGCCGTCAAGACCCTTGATGGGAAATGTTGAGGCCATGCTGAAAAGATAGAACGGCAAGTTGGGAGGTAAGTTAGCGGGCATCATAAAGACAAACCTCGAATCGGCCGGCTCAAATTGGTTTTCCATCAACATAATGGTATCGTTGTCGGGGTTGGATTCTTTTTCACTCTCAAAACTGGCCTCGTCGTTGTTGGGGTTAGATTTGATGGCGTGTATACTTGTTGCGGCTGCAAAGCCTCTTGGACTTCAAGAGATGATCACGAGGCGTATTCTCGTCCCTCGTGAATCTTGAATCTTCGTGATCTTAGCACGCCATACGTCGCTATGCCATGGGAGACAAAAACTTCATAGTGTATCTTATGGTCGTCCCAGTTCTCCGTCTTCGACCGACAGTATTGGTATTTTTTCTGGTTTTCTTACATGCAGGATGCCAGAGATGCTTCAGCTTATGATGAGGAGTAGTTTGATGGAGGCGCTGCTATGGAGACCGGTACTAATATTCCAGTTGTCGACCTTGATGACGAGGCGACAGAGTAGGAGGCAGCAGCACCACCACCACCTCAGTGCAGGTCACGTCGCAGGTTTAAAGATCCCGAGGCACACCACAAGATTGATGACTTCACTGATCAGATGGTCGATGCTTACACAACCCTGACTATTGACATGCATGAGCGTTCCGAGGACCAGCGCCGAGATATTGAGAGTTGGACGTATCAGATGTTGGAGAGCCAACACTATACTAGACGTATGATGGAGATCCAGCACCAGCAGATGATGGGCTATCCCTTTGATCCATCCCAACACCCCTACGTTCCACATCCACCACCGCAACCAGCTGACGAGGATTAGAGACGCACGTATTTTCTTTCTTTATTTATTATACAGTTCAGCTAGGTCCGGTAAGTTTTCTGATTCTAGACTTTTATTTGATCCATTGGGACAATGTGTCCCCAAGTATGGGGTATTTGGATGTATTATTTGACATTATGTGTGTGTGTTTGTATGACTCTATCGGATATTTATGATTTTATTTTGCTTCACTTGACTTTATGTGTTTATCTGCCATTACATGCATACATACATGTTTTTCTTTGAGAAAAACGTCAAAAACTGGTTTGAAATTTTTCTTATGACCTCGACCGGGATGTTCTTGACTGAACGAGGTAGACACCTCGGATGACGTCCGAACACCTCGACCGAGGCAAGTTCTTAACTGAGAGTTTTTCGAAATGTTTTGTGCTTCTTCTCTAGATATGACTTCAATGATGATTATGTTTGTAGATTGGTTTTGAAATCTTTATATGCTCGAAAGGTTTTATGATATGTTTATTTTGCAAAATGCTTTATTTGAAGTTTACCATGTTTAATACTTTGTTTTTATCAAAATTATGTTGGATTTGAAGTTTGACACCACACGATGACTTTTATGACATTCTTCTAGGGATGATTAAGGCAATTCATTCTCTTCTCTTCTTCTTGTTCATCATGCTTTAGCCCCTCATATACATATTTGCCTCCCTTTACCTATCCGGGAATATGGAAGCAAGGAAGAAAACCAAGTGAAAGTGAAGTTGAGATCTTGGCTGAAAGTGTTAGAAAGAAACAAATAGGTTTGGGGAAGTCAATCATGATGATGAGTAACTTGGCACCATTCACATAGCCGGGTGTTTGTTTCTTTCCAAAGTCGGATTGAGCGATATTCCTAACGGGTCATGGGATGTGCATCAAGGGTTTGTGGCAACTCGAGAAATTGATGATTGCTGATCTCATAGGCTTCGATTATTGTGCACCTCTGTCAATGCATCCCAAAAAGTAAAGTAAAAATAAGCAAAGCTTATTGGTGGAAGATGTTGAGTTTCAAAGAAAGTGAAGTAAGATCCTTTTCCCGGATTCTAGCACCACAAACCCTGTATACATCCCACCCTGACACGTTTTTTCACCTCTTTTGGAAGCCCTTGAGACCTCGAGCCTGTTGATTGACTTGGTGGTTTAAACTAGAATGTACATGATTGATTTCGATTAATATGATTTATTATGCATTCTATGATTTTATGCAAAGATGAACAACTTTCCTATATCTATAAAAAGTTTTGATCATGTTTTGATTTTATTTGCGATGAAACATTCTCTTAGAGTGATCTATGAGTGGAGCACACCACCAAAAATGTTTTGAAATGCTTTTCATTGACTTTTCTGACTTATAATCCATTCTATCTTGTATCTAAGATTTGGAACTTGCTTGGAGACAAGCAAGGGACAAGTATGGGGTATTTTGATAGCATTTATTATAGTCTATATTTTGGGGTTGGTTTAGACGTTGTATCTTAATAAATCTGCATGTATGGATGTATATTCTATGATTATATTGTTGTTTTGTCTACTTTTGCGGGAATCGAGGTCTACACCTAGTTTTGTTGTAATTGTAGGTAAAATGGCACGTTTTGTATCGAAATGGAGGTAAGGAGTCATTGGAGCTACATTCTGGAGCTTAAAGAAGATCTCAGGAACCATGGAAATGATTGAGAAGATTGACTTTGGACCAGATTCGAGGGATTTCACATCAGTTGAGATTCACCTCGGTCAGCTACAGTACCACCTCGACCGAGGTGATCTTGAGGAGCGTCCCGATCGAGGCGAACACCCTGCCGCCGGTGAGATCTTTATTTTTGGCTGAGATCTTTTATTTCTAGAAAGAGGATATCTTATATTTTTGGCTGGATTTCCGGAAAGAAGATATTATTTTTTGCTGATTTATTTTGAGAGATAGAGATATATTTTATAGGAAATTATCTTTTTAAGATATTGTTATCTTTGGAAGATAATTCTCCTATATAAAGGGTTGGATTTTCCACAAGTTCAACCATGCTTGGAGCATCCAGCAATTAAGGGATTTTCTGGAGTTTTGAAGGAAGTATAGAAGGATTGAAGTTCAAGGAAGGAAGGAATCATAGTTGGAGTTGGCTTTTGAAGGAGTTTGTAAGATCATCTTAGATTTCTTTTGGTTTGTTGTCATTGCTGACTTGTGATTGAGGAACGCTTGTTTGTTGATTATTTGATTCAGTTATTGAGACCTTTTTCTTAAAGTTTTCTTGTTCGAATATTGATTCATTTTCTATTAATTTGATTATTGTTATCATAATGATTATTGGCTAAGTTTCTTATGCGATTCTAGGGTGATTGGCTGAAACTTGTGGGAAAGACGATGATTGAATGATCTTAATCCCAGCAGGACCCTGAAAGCTCGAGTCTTTACCTTAACCCTAGAAAATCTCGCTCAGTCATTGAACATCTCGGCCGGGGTGGAATCTGACTGAACAAGGTGACCTTTCCTGAAACTTATATGAGTTAAGAGTTTAAGTTTGCCAAATCCTATCTTTATAACACCTTTCCTGGTTCAACGCAAGCCTAGGATGAGACTTACCCGGTGATTCCTTTGTTTGTTTACCTAAGATAATGAGTGTAGGTAATAAAGTTTTATCCTTTATTGGGGTTTGAGTGTGCCTTCATCCCATCTTTGTGAGTTAGCCTGAGACTTACCCGGTAAAGGTTGATTCTATTCCCTTGGGTGGTGTGTTGGTTTGAGATCATAGTTGCTTTCCTTAGTACCTTGAGACTTACCCGGTAATAAGAGCTTTGGCTTTGGATAGTGAGTAGTGAGACTTACACGGTAATCTATTCCCACCTTAGAAACACCTTCCCTTTGCAAACCTCAGCTTTGTCCGCGCTATCCATTGAGATCTTGAGTCTGAACTACAACTTGATGCTTTAATCCCTAGAATCCGCATTTTCCCTTACTTGACTTTTATATCATCTTTGATTGCTTTAATTCGTAGTTAATTGCAATATTTGACTACCTGATTCTGTGCTTTGTTTCATCATAGTACATGTGTTCAACCCCTGGAACTCTTGCTTTTATTAAAATTGATCCGTACACTGCGGGTTCGCATATTGTTCAAGTATACTTCTTGGGTTATAAATTTTAAAGCTTGCACACACCTTTTGGAGCGAACAATTAGTCGCGAGGCAGGTTTTGGTTTTGAGAGGTATGGGAGCTTTGCATGTGACTAAGCCATGGGAAAGGAAGCCATCAAGGAAACAAGTTGAGATCGAGTGGAAGTCCTAATAAACTATTCGGAACAAGAGGAACTGGAAGGAGACCTTTGAGCACTTGTTTGATGAGATGGCCCCTCCGGCCACTTATTATGATGATGATGAGGTCGGAGAGGATGAGGAGGAGGAGGAGGAGGACTATGAGGACGGAGCTGCAGCATATCAGGGATCCATGCTAGAGTTCGAGAGTGACACTCACAGTGGCCATGCTAAGGACGCTATGGATACTGACGCACATGGTACCGGACATAGCAGGACGAGTAGAGGTACAGAGGAGACAGATTGGAGCATTGCTTTCTGGCATTCAGAGTCTACACACTGACTATCAGGGTCTTCGTTCCGATTATCAGGCCCTTCACATTGACTACACCACTCTAAATACCCAGTTCACGGAGTACCGCCAGGAGATAGATTCGAGCACTCCTCCTACGATGGCCAGATGAGGGACATGTACTATCATACATTTGGCACCTTCTATGATCACGGAGCTCCGAGGTACCCATATCCACCACCTCCGCTGGCTGAAGATTGAGATTCCTTAATGAAATATAGGAATAACCAAGGCAATTTGCTTCTTTTCTTGTTCACATCTTGTTCATGCTAGCTCCTCAATGAAATATTTAACCTCCTTTTGACCATCCGGAAATTAGGATAAGTGGTTATGTAAGGCATGTTTGATGTGTGAGGACCATTGTGAAATTGTTAAGTGAAAGTTTAGCAAATATTAGGTTTGGGTACGTTGAACATGAGGATGAGTAACTCAGCACCATTGACATAGCCGGGTGTTTGTATCTTGCCAAAGTCTGATTGAACGAAAAGTCCTAATGGGATATGGTATGTGCATCAAGGGTTTGAGGCATCTCGAAAATTGAGAAATGCCGATCTCCTAGGCTTCAGTTTTTGTGCACCGCTGTCCACATTCACAAAAAGTAAAGTAAAAGAAAAGAAAAATTTTACATGCAAAGCATTTGTGGTGAAGTGGTATTCTAAAACCTTTTATTGTGTTGTTCCTCTTTCCCAGATTAGCATCACATTACCTTGAAAATTTCCCACCCTTAACACGTTTCTTTGACCTTTTTCTTGATTTGAAGACCTTGAGACCTTTGTGTACATGTTTAAGGCTTCATGGCCTAGATTTGTTTGACTTTGATTATCTTTACATCTTTATCATGTCTTTTATTTATGTCTTTGAGAAAGAAAAAATGGTTTGTTCATGATATGGTTATTATTGATGCATACTTTGTCTTCCTATGTCTTGAAGCATTACTTTTAGGGTGATCAATTACGAAGAAGCACTTTTCAAAAAGTTTTTTAGTTTTCGGCATCATATAATCCATGACATCTTGTATTCTAAGTTTGAATCTTGCTTGGGGACAAGCAAGAGGCAAGTATGGGGTATTTTGATGACATGAATTTTATGCCATTATAATCATGCATATTGTAGAGGTTTTACCTCGATTTACCTTGTATTCGGAGAGATTTGTGTGCCTTTAAGGTTTATTTCATTTATATTTCGGAAATAGAGGTGTACACGAGTTTTGGCTGAATTATAGGTGAATTCGGTGGAATTGGAAGCAAAAGTGGAGCAAAGAGTATCTAAGGTCAATAAGGAAGCTTAAGGAACTTTAGAGGATTCATGAAGAGCAAAGAAAGTGCGTAAAAGGGTCACTAAAGGAAGGAAGGAAACAAGTCAAGAGACGAGCTTTTCCTGTTGAAGAAAATCACCTCATTTACATAGAAAATTGGACGATTTTCTTGTGCAAAAATCGGGTGGTTCATTTGCCTTTGAATCGAGCGATTTTCCTTCATAAATTGTCTACAAATATTACGATCAAAAGCCCATTAGTGAGGAAGTATACATTGCAACCCTAGTAAAAAAAATCGGGAGTTCGCAGCGTGGAAGATTTACAAAATTTTGCGGAATTGAAGGTTCTTGGAGAGAGGATTGAAGGAAAGAAACAAGAAGTCACGATTCAAGAAATTGTGAGATCTTTTGTTTCCCTTCTGATTCTTGTGACTTGTGAACACATTGTTGACTGTTTTGAGAGATTCGTTCCCATCGATGACTCCTTCCCGGACGAACGATTACATATAATGGAACAGTGCATCGATTACATTTCTAGAAGATGAAGATGATTTCCCATTGTTCAGTGTTTTGAGAGATTGTTTTGAGAGATTCAACCTAGGAGCTAGAAGATGAAGAGTCTGTGTCACCGCCCTTGCATCGACACTGGGACGCTCCGGCGGCTTAGCATCAGAAACGGCAGGAAGTTGAAGAGGTAGACGTTTGAAGAGCATTAAAGATCCGCCCCGCGGAATTGCCTGGCCGCCCATGCGGCCATGAAGAAGATCAAGCGTTTTCGCCTACACCGCCCATGCGGATCTGAAGGACTCCCCAACGGTTCAATGACAGAATCTTTACTCCGGCTGTTTAAACCACCTTTATGGCATTAAAGGTGGATGTTTTGGGCCGGCCATTTACTCCTATTTAGTGTCTTTTGTAGTATAAATAGGCCTTGGTTGATTGCTAGATTCATCCACTTATGACCCATCATTATCCACTAGAATCCAATTTTCCCATCATTTCCATTGTAATGAATTGCTAACTCCCTCGCTACATTGGGTTGGTTTGAAGCTGCATTGTTACTTTGGTTGTAAGTTATCTTTAATATAAGTTTTCATTCAGTAATGCTTTGTGATTCCTTGATCTTTATTGTCTAATTGCATGTTTGATTAACACTTAAGATTGATCACCTTAGGTTCTAAAGTGCATGCAAAGAACTAGGATTAATAGATTCCGGGTTCGGGTCTTTAATCTAGTAGTAAACTTTAAGTAATAACGGGTTGTAATTACTTAAAGAAATGGAACACAAATATAAAGATAAGGTTAACGGTTTAAATCTATTCTTTATATCCCTTAGTCTTTATTTGAAAGCTAACTTGTTATTTGTTCTTGTAGGTTTACGGAACACTAACCTGTTAAGTTGTGTTGATGCCGGTTTGCTCAGCACATATATATGATCGAGACGGGAGATTACTTAAAACTTATAAAAGGAACTCACCAAAGTCGCATTTGCATGCTAAGAAGCAACCTAGTGTAGATTCATCCATTATTGTCTCACTTGTTGCGTTACTTGTTTTAATAAGTTTTGTGTGCATCAATTCAACAAACCCCCACCCTTTGTTACTTGTTCTTATAATCAATAATTAAGTTTAATAAAAATACCTTAACTCTCTTGGGTTCGACCCTTACTTAACCACTATACTTGTTTTAGTGCTAAGTCGGGATTATATTTTTGATAGGGTATAGATGGCCATAGAAATACCTTTAGTCAAATTTTGGCGCCGTTGCCGGGGAGTTTAGTGTTTGTATTCTATTGTTATTATTGATTTTGGGTTTGAACCATTTTTATGGTTCAAATCCGTGCTACTAACTCTGGCTTTGCTTCTTTTGACCCAAAAATTGAGAGGACGCACATCTGGCAACGAAGACACCAACAACTCCACCGACATGGTAAGTATCAAACAAATGAAGATATGTTGCAGGTTTTGACTAACCACATTGCTACTCATGTGCAAACAAAATAATTCAGCATCAACAACCTTGAAAAACAGGTTGGTCAAATGGCGGAAGCCATTACAAAGATTGAAACTAGATCCTCCGGAGGATTACCTTCGTAGACGTTTATAAACCCCAAGGTGATGTTGGAGGAGGCTCAATCATGGAGGTAGAGTCCTTACGTCGAGCCAATGACGTAAAACAAAGGCACTGCTCGGGAGGCAACCCGAAGGAATAAGAAGAGGAGCCTCTGTCAAGAAAACCACCCCTACGGCTCAGTGTCCCCGCGCCCGTGGTGACCCCCCACGCCCCTACAGTGGCCATCCTTGACACACATCCTTAGCGCCGCCCCCGGCGCTGAGCCTGCATGGCCCCTCTCCCTTGTCACCGCCCCTGCGGTGGCAAGCCCCCGCCCCTGCGGTCTTATTAAGGAGAGAAAAAAAATACACTTCCCAAAAATAACCGACAACTACCACCCCCACCCCTCCCTCTCCATTCACTCTTCGAACCCTACACCGCCTCGCCTCCCACGCCCCTGTGCCCTCCAGAAGCTCTCACACGCCGCCTTGTGCAAAAGACCTAGCGCCACCTCCGGCGACCTAGCCACAACCGCCGTTGCGACACCGGCCCTTGCCACCACCACCACACACCCCACATCCTCTCAAACCTCCCACTCTACAACACTCTCGTCCCTCCACCGCTCATCACCGCCGGCGACATCCCCTCAGCACCGCCAACTTCGCCGCTGTTAGAAATCGCCCTTTGCACTTCTCCTGCCCCTGTTCCTACAAGACTGCCGCCCCTGCGTCTCTTCAGCCGCCCCTGCGTAAAACACAACAGAGGGTACGTCTCTTACTCTAATTTTTGAACTTTCTAATTCCTTTGCTTGTTCAACTGCAAGAAATGGAAAAACAGAAGAATTACAAGTTGTCGAAAATTGAGAAGTAGCGGTATAGGATTGTGCAAGGTCGGGATGTGTACGCAACTCGATTTCTGCATGGTCCTACTTTCGAAAAATTGGGCATGTTGGAGAGCATGCAGACATTCCTCAACAATGTTGGGCTCGGAGATTTTCTAATAATGAATGCTCCAATACACCCCGAGCTCAGCCGCCAATTCTTTGTCACATTCACCAATGAGAAGGAGGACAATATTTGTGTTGGACTTTCATTTAAGTTCAACAAGAGGAAGTATACATTGGACTACACCCAACTACAAGAGGTATTCGGGGTGACTATTTGTGCCTCCGACGACTGGCAGGATCCCGTCCCGACACCCGACTTGATTGAGTTTTGGCAGGCCGCCACCAGATCTAAGTTTCATGCAGAGGGTGAGTATTCCAACAAATTAACTCACCCATGTTTGAGGCTCATCTTGAAGATCTTCATGAGTGTCGTTTGTTGAAACAAGGAGGAGAAAAAGGATGCTCTCAAAGACCTTCCATTGTTATACTACTGCCTCCCCACGAACGACAAGGTACCAGATTGGCCTTACCTCTTCCTTACCGCTTTGAAGCGGATTAGGAAGAACGAGCCATGAGATATTGTGGGAGGTGGGGTGATCTCCGTGATAGTTGCACAAGTGATGGACCTCCTTGACTTGGAGGAAGGTTTAAAATCCCACTATACACGGAAGGGATGCTGAGGAAGTGCAGGCTCCTCAGGAGAGACGGAGAACCTCTTTTGGCTCTCGTTGGCAGATGGGATTCACATCCCACAGAGCTCTCCGAGCTATACATACCAGCTGACCTATCCATTCCGAGACGGCCTCTGGGAGGCATTGTTGAGAGATTTGCTACAGGCTCCTGCAAGGCTCCTATTGCTGATGAGGATAGTCCGACCAACCTTAGGTTTGTGCAAAAATTGGACTTGAGGGATGTGAGTTCAAAGTGAGATCATCAAAGAAAAAAACAAGAGTGACAAGGTGAAAACCCGAAAGGGCACCTTGGCAAAATGAGCGGCACCGAGTGTAGGTACCCTTTCTGGCGTTTGGCGACATAAGAAGGGGAGTCATAAGGTGGTTGTCCGGGTAGGCCACTCTTAGAGCAATAAGGATGGTAGGTTTCTCACCTTTTTCTCACATTTTCTCTCTTTTCCTTCTTTCTTTCTTGGTTTTTGTCTTCTTTTCCATTATTTTTCTTTCTTTCCCTTGCTTCTTGAGACCTTGAGTCTAGTTGTTGTCATATGTTTTACACGGGACGAGTAAAAGCTCTAAGTATGGAGGAGTTTGATAGGTGATGGAATCACTATCATTTAGGATTGTTTTTAGAGACTTTTTATTGCATTAGTGTCGGTTTATGCTACTAACTCCTTGGTCCAGAAGAAGAAGACTAAAAGAAGATAAAGAAGGAGTTATAAGCACTTAGGAGTGAAGATCGTTCACGAAGCAAAGCTACTATTGCTCCACCGCCCCCGCGGAGCCTTGTCACCACCCCTGCGGGTGACATCTTACTCCGAAGTGTCCCCTGCGCCTTCACCAGCACCAGCAACGAAGACGGTCACCGCACCTACGTCAACCCTTGGCGCCCCCGCGGTGACTTGCCCTGAAGAAGCAAAGACCAGCGCCCCTACGCCTTCCCCTGCGCCTCTGCCTGTGTCTCAACTTGGTAGCTGGAAGATGAAGATTATGTGTCACCGCCCCTGCGTCGACACTGGGATGCTCCGGCGGGTTGGTATCTGAAACGGCAAGAAGTTGAAGAGTCAGACGTTTGAAGAGCATTAAAGATTCGCCCCCGCGGAATTACCTGGCCGCCCCTGCGGCAATCAAGAAGATCAAGCGTTTTCGCCTAAACCGCCCATGCGGATCTGAAGGCCGCTCCTGCGGTTCAACGACAGTAGCTTTATTCCCGCTGTTTACACCACCTTTATGGCACTAAAGGTGGTTGTTTTGGGCTGGTAATTAGCTCCTATTTAGTGTCTTTTGTAGTATAAATAGGCCTTGGTTGATTGTTAGAATCATCCAATTATGACCCATCATTATCCACTAGAATTCAATTTTCTCATCATTTCCATTGTAATGAATTGCTAACTCCCTTGCTACATTGGGTTGGTTTGAAGCTGCATTGTTACTTTGGTTGTAAGTTATCTTTAATATAAGTTTTCATTCAGTAATGCTTTGTGTTTCCTTGATCTTTATTGTCTAATTGCATGTTTGATTAACACTAAAGATTGATCACCTTAGGTTCTAATGTGCATGCAAAGAACGAGGACTAACAGATTCCGGGTTCGGGTCTTTAATCTAGTAGTAAACTTTAAGTAATAACGGGTTGTAATTACTTAGAGAAAAGGAACACAGATATAAAGATAAGGTTAACGGTTTTAATCTATTCTTTATATCCTTTAGTCTTTACTTGAAAGCTAACTTGTTAATTGTTCTTGTAGGTTTACGGAACACTAACCTGTTAAGTTGTATTGATGCCGGTTGTAACAACACATATATATGATCGAGACGGGAGATTACTTAAAACTTGTAAAAGGAACTCACCAAAGTAGCATTTGCATGCTAAGAATCAACCTATTGTATATTCATCCATTGTTGTCTCACTTGTTGCGTTACTTGTTTTCATAAGTTTTGTGTGCATCAATTCAACCAACCCCCCCCCCCTTGTTACTTGTTCTTATAATCAATAATTAAGTTTAATAAAAATACCTTAACTCTCTTTGGTTCGACCCTTACTTAACCACTATACTTGTTTTAGTGCTAAGTCGGGATTATATTTTTGATAGGGTATAGACCACCATAGAAATACCTTTAGTCAAATTTTGGCGCTGTTGCCGGGGAGTTTAGTGTTTTTATTCTATTGTTATTATTGATTTTTGGTTTGAACCATTTTTATTGTTCAAACCCGTGCTACTAACTCCGGCATTGCTTCTTTTGACCCAGAAATTGAGAGGACGCACATCCGGCAACGAAGACAACAACAACTCCACCGACAAGGTAAGTATCAAACAACTGAAGATATGTTACAGGTTTTGACTAAACACTTTCCTACTCATGTCCAAACAACAGAATCCAACATCAAGAACATTGAAAAACAAGTTGGTCAAATGGCGGAAGCCATTACAAGGATAGAAACTAGGTCCTCCGGAAGATTACCTTCACAGGTGGTTAGAAACCCCAAGGTGATGCTGGAGGAGGTTCAATCATAGAGGTAGAGTCCTTACGTCGAGCAAACGACGTAGAACAAAGTCGTTGCTATGGAGGCAACCCGAAGGAATAAGAAGAGGAGTCTTTGTCAAGAAAACCGCCCCTGCGGCTCAGTGTCCCCGCCCCCGCGGTGACCCCCACGCCCCTGTGGCGGCCATCCTTGACACACATCCTCAGCGCCGCCCCCGACGCTGAGCCTGCGTGGCCCCTCTCTCTTGTCACCGCCCCTGCGGAGGCAAGTCCCCGCCCCTGTGGTCTTATTAAAGAAAGAAAAAAAATACACTTCCCAAAAATAACCTACAACTACCACCCCTCCCCTCCCTCTCTATTCACTCTTCGAACCCTACACTGCCTCGCCTCGCACGCCCCTGCACCCTCCGGAAGCTCTCACACGCCACCTTGTGCAAACGCCCCCGCGCCACCTCCGGCGACCTAGCCACAACCGCCCCTGCGACACCGGCCCTTGCCACCACCACCACACACCCCATATTCTCTCAAAACTCTCACTCTACAACACTCTAGCCCCTCACACTCTCGTCCCTCCACCGCTCATCACCACCGGCGACATCCCCACCAACAAGAAGCTGCCAAAACGCCCCTCAGCACTGTTAACTTCGCAGCTGTCAGAAATCGCCCTCTGCAATTCTCCCGCCCCTATGCCTGCAAGACTTCCACCCCCGCGCCTCTTCAGCCGCCCCTGCGGAAAACACAACAGAGGGTTCATCTCTTTCTTTAATTTCTGAACTTTCTAATTCCTTTGCTTTTTCAACTGCAAAAAATGGAAAAACAGAAGAAATACAAGTTGTCGGAAACTGAGAAGGAGCGGTATAGGATTGTCCAAGGTCGGGATGTGTATGCAACTCGATTTCTGCACGTTCCTACATTGGAAAAATTGGGCATGTTGGAGAGCATGCAGACATTCCTCAACAATGCTGGGGTCGGTGATTTTCTGATAATGATTGCTCCAACACACCCCGAGCTCACCCGCCAATTCATCGCCACATTCACCATGGAGAAGGAGGACAATATTTGTGTTGGACTTTCATTTAAGTTCAACAAGAGGAAGTATACATTGGACTACACCCAACTGCAAGAGGCATTCAAGGTGACTATTTGTTCCTCCGACGACTGGCATCATCCCATCCCGACACCCGACTTGATTTAGTTTTGGCAGACCGCCACCAGATCTGAGTTTCATGCAGGGGGTGAGTATTCCAACAAATTCACTCACCCCTGTTTGAGGCTCATCTCGAAGATCTTTATGAGTGTCTTATATGGACACAAGGAGGAGAACAAGGGCGTTCTCAAGGACCTTCCATTGTTATACTACTGCCTCTCCACGAACAACAGGGTACCAGATTGGCCTTACCTCTTTCTTACCGCTTTGAAGCGGATTAGGAATAACGAGCCATGAGATACTGTGGGAGGTGGGGTGATCTCCTTGATAGTTGCACAGGTGATGGACCTCCCTGACTTGGAGGAAGGTTTAGAAGCCCCACTATACACAGAAGGGATGTTGAGGAGGAGCAGGCTCCTCATGGAGACGGGGAGAACCTCTTTTGGCTCTCGTTGGCAGATGGGAGTCACATCACATACCTCCCCCAGCCACTTCCACTTGCAGACGAGCTCTCCGAGATATACATACCAAATGACCCCTCCGTTCCGAGACGGCCTCTGGGAGGCATTGTTGAGAGATTTGCTACAGGCTCCAGCCGGGCTCCTGTTGAAGGGTTGTAAGTCTTTCTTAAATTCATATTCAGCTTGGATTTCTTATTCCACTTGTGTCATCTTCCTTTCATTTCATCTTCTTGATATGGATTCCATGATTTCATGCTTGATGATCTTGATTGTGATGATGCATGTTGTTGGCTAAGTAGATGTGATTCTAGGGTAAGGAAAAGATGGTTATGGCTTGGACTATGATAGAATAGATTTAAATGTATACTTGGATGACTCGCTTGATTGAACCTAGTCACTGTCGAAAACCACGGTTTGATCTAGCCTTTCCACGGCCATGGAAAGGGATGAACACCCCGTAATTTTGATTAACTTGCTTATATTGATAAATCTAAGTGTTAGGTTGTTGATTTGTTGAATTCCTAGTGTTAGTTGAGCTAAATCTATCCTAGGGTGACCTAGTGTTAGCAACTAAGAGTTAGAAGAGACCTACCCGGTGATTCTTGCTCTTAGATACCGAAGATGACGAACTCTAGGTAGTAGTGAGCCTCATAAGCCGCTATTGGACTGAGTGTGCTAGGATTGATGTTTAGGACTTGCCTTCCCGAGACTTACCCGGTAAGGAGAGGTTAGATCCCTAGATAACCATCCGGTTTGTGTAGAATTCCTATCCTTAGGCTCTTTGAGACTTACCCGGTCATGAGACCTTAGGAATGGACTAGTGGACCATGAGACCTACCCGGTGATTGATCCAAAAACATTGCAGGTTGCAAGTGCCATTGTTGTCAGACCCCTTTCGGGTTTTGTTTATTTTACCTATCAAACCTCATTGCAGGTTGCAAGTGCCATTGTTGTCAACCTAAGGCTCTAATAACAACTATATAACACCCCGAATCCGTGGGACTCGGAGTGTCAAATTGGGCTAGGATCTCACAATGTATCCTTACCCTATCCTGACAACAAGTTCACTAGATCTTATAACATTGCACTGACAAATACAAAAACAAATACATAAAACTGTATAAACTATACAACCAAAATGTAAAACTACATAGCAAAGTATAACCAACAACGTCCTCACACAAGAGGTAACAAAAGATCATCCTCGCGCAAGAGGGAAAGGTAAACAAACCCAAAATCCCATAACATCCTATGTACGAGAGGTCCTCGGCCTACCACTCTTCTAGAGTAATGCATAAGCACAAACACAATCATGTAAACCATTAGCTAACCATACATATATAGAGTAATGCATAAGCACAAACATAATCATGTAAGGTTAAACACATCAACATGATATCACACATTTACCCATTTTATCATCTTTATATAATAGTCATTCACTCAAGTCACACATATATATATATATATGTATATTTATATATATATATATATATAAATAAATAAAGTGTGTGACACGAGGACCGGTGCTATATCCAACTGTACGAGTATCGGTCACACAATTCGTGTACCCTATGGGAGTGGAATGCGCTCTTCCGGTAAACCATTATGGCGTGACATCAGAGAACCTCCCAGACTCCGCTACGGGATGAAAGGGAAACGTTATCATAGTCACGTAGTGGGGCAGCCAATAAAACATATGTCGATATAAACGACATCTCATGCTATCATAGCAAACATATAAGCACACACCACTCATGCAAACACCCAATATAGAGATGGTAGCTAAGTAAGTCCTACGGACTTACGTCAACCTCGTACAAAGATCAACCAGAAGCAACCTCCAATCTTGAGAGAGGGGCACTGCATATTAACAAGGCATAGAAAGATATCAACCTCTATTCATCAAAGGGTCACACCTAGACCCATGGGATCCATAGGATCATCCTCAACCTAACCTCCCAACCTCAACTAACATCAACCCAAGTCCTTAAAGACGTACAAATCATATATCGATCATAACCTCCACCAAACACATCCTCACATCTCTAGCATAATCCTATACACTCACACTAGGAAAGGAGGGAACAAAGGACATCCTAAGGTAATCCTAGAAGCAACACACACCTGCAGAACCAAGAGAAGAACCTAGATGCTGCAGGTGGGCGCAGGGGCGAATCACAAGTGGCATAAGGGCGGGTTCTGACCGGCGCTAGGGTGGCTGCAAGGTGGCGCAGGGGCGGCTGGATAGGAGAGGCACCACTTCAGCCCTTTCTTAACTTCTTCCATCGATCCTTTTACTCCTTCTTCACTCCAATAACAACATACATACAGAACATACATATATATACATCAACACAAGCAAAACATGGTTGAAGCATGATCCAAGACAAAGAAACCTAACCTAAACTAAAGAAAGATAGGAAAAGAGATAAGAAGATAAAAGAATGAAGAAAGACGAGTTGGAAGCCATGAAATCTTACCAAGCTGAAAGTCCAGAAGCTCAACACATCACCAAAACGTCCTAAAGTTGGCTCAAAAGGCTTGAACTAACATAAACATCATCAAAGCCAAGCAAAACTCTCACAAACTCAATCCAAAACTCAAAGAAGATCAAAGATGATCCAAGGGAGAAGAGAGGAGAAGAAAATGTACGCAGGAGAGCGTGATGAAGCTGAAAAGATAAACCCTCATCCAAAAAGAAAGTGATGCCGCTAACTCAAAGCCGCAGGGGCGGACTCTATGCACTGCAGGTTCGGCTCAGGCAAACCACAGGGGCGCCTACTGGGTCACCCAGGGGCGGTATAGGCCTAATTTGGGTCCTCAACTCACTCTCGCAGATGCCGCTAACTCACAAGATGAGAAGTCAATCCTTAACTTTTGTGCTACGTGTGTAACAATCCTTCCATATTTAATATGCCCCTTTTCCTTGTTCTTAATCTTCCTAAGGGTAGCAGTAAGTATGGTGGTGCAATCCGGAGTGACACCGGTCGCCATGCAGTAGAGAATAAAAAGCTCGTCAACCTTGAGGTTTTGTGGGGTTTCGGATCTAGGAAATAAGCACTCATATAGGATCCTATGAGCTATCTTAAAGGATAAGTTGTAAATCAACTTATCTTTTGAATTTGAGGGTTTCCAACGATCCTCGGAACCTGTCACCATAGCTATTTGTTCCCAAAACTCGCGAGAGCGAGTGTTCCTAGGAAATGTCCCTTTAAAAGTTTCCCCAAAACCAAATAAAGCTCCAACTGAACTATGGATAAGGGGTCGGTGCGGTTCATCAAACGGAAAGAAACCGTTCGATTCACGGCACTATGATCAAATGAACTCAAGAACTCCATAGTTATCTCCTCATATGCATTCTCTCTAATATCCACGAATGTGGTAAGTCCAGCCCTAGCAATCATCATCCTAAGGTCAACTACAACATGTAAATCCTCAAATTCCTCAAGGACAATGTACCTAGGGGCTATAACCATGCGCTCATGAATTTTTTAGGTTGTCCTTTTTGTGGTTCTCATGGATTGTAGGAATCCTAGGGACCGGTTGAGGAGCGGGAGGGGGTTAGGATGAGGAGCTAGCGCCTCTTGTTGTTTTGTTTCGGCTGGATCTACGAGTTTCTGCCATTTTCACCAAAACCACGACATGTTCTTGGCAAACCACACCCATGGAAACGTGCCAAAAATCGTGCAATCTTACGATTTTTCGCAAATCATCAAAAATCTAACAACAATCTCACCAACAACAGCCCGAGACTATTTCTATGTTCAGTTCCGTCCAGTTCTCCTATATATCTTTGAAGAAATCGAAAGAAATCAACCAAAGATAGAGTTAAGAGAAAAACCTAGGTTTTGGATTTGAAAAATCCAAAATCGCACGTGATTGTAGATTGTCTGTGTTATTTGTGGTCATAATCTTCAATAGGATGACGTTTGCTTCAACTTGGGATGCAGAATCGTTCAAAACGGTTACCGAATGAAGATTTGGAGTTGAGGCATGAGAGGCGTGGAAGGAGGGGCGTGGAAAGGGGTAAAGTTTGTGTGGGTTATTGAAGAAGACGACCTTATATACCCTCGGCTAAATTTTGAAAACCACGGTCACCTGCTACTTCCACAGCCGTGGTTTTGGCCGTGGCTGCTCATAACCTAGGTCTCCACGGTCAAAAATTAAGAAATCATGGCCGTGGTTTCCTATTTAAACCCGTGGAATCATGAATTCTTGCCAAAAATCCAAATTTATCATTCCTTTGGCTTCCTTCACTTCTCTTGGTTGTTCTTCAAACCTGGCATTCAAAGGCACTAGATATACCGGAAAGACACCAACGAAAAACAAAACGAAAACAAACTACGCTAATTTATTCTAAGAAAAAGGGGAAAAAATGCATGACCTTGGGTTGCCTCCCAATTAGCGCTTTGTTTAAGGTCCGTAGCTAGACATATCGTTTGTGCTTAAGTGAGAGAATCAGTGCAATCTCCTCAGTTTGAAGTTCCGGCAAGTATCTCTTGACTCGTTGGCCATTGACCTTATAACATAAGGTCCTGTCCAACGAGACTTAAGCTTACCTGGAAAGAGTCGAAGTTTTGAATTAAAAAGAAGAACAAGGCCATTGACCTTGAAATTTCCGCACTTTTCCGTACTTTTCACTCTCTCCTTGTAAATCTTGACGTTCTCATATGCATTCAAGCGGAGTTCTTCTAACTCATTGAGGTCCAAGAGACGTTTCTCTCCCGCTTCCTTCATGCCAAAGTTCAACCACTTGACAGTCCAATACGCCTTGTGTTCCAACTTGACCGGAAGATGACAAGACTTCCCATACACAAGATTGTATGGTTTTGTGCCAATGGAAGTCTTGTATGCCGTTCTATATGGCCACAGTTCGTCATCTAGCTTTAACGTCCAATCATTCCTTGTTCGATTAAAGAACTTTACAACCACCATCGCATCATTGGTTGGAGAAGCAATAACTTCAACTATCTTGAAACGTAATCTACAACTAGAAGTATGTATTGGTTACCACAAGATGATATGAATGTTTCCATGAAGTCAACTCCCCAAACGTTAAAGATCTCCACTTCTTGGATGTTGTTTAAAGGCATTTCATTCCCCCTAGATATGTTCCCTATTCTTTGACAAGCATTGCAACAAGCAACAAAGGTTTGCACATCCTTAAATAATGTAGGCCAAAAGAATCCGGATTGCAATACCTTAGCATAAGTCTTGTGAGAACGACCATGTCCTCCACAAGGAAGAGAGTGGCAATGACGAATCACACTTTGCATTTTGTCTTCAGGTACACATCTTCTAATGATTCCATCTAGACCTCTCTTGAAGAGTAGAGGTTCATTCAAATAGTATTGGCGGACATCCTTAAAGAACTTCTTCCTTTGAGCGTAGGATAGTCCGGGAGGTGTTTCCTGCCAAACCAAATAATTTACAAAATCAGTAAACCAAGCTTCGTTACCTCTAGAAATATGATCAAGACACTCTTCCATTAGATGCAATGGTTCGTCCGGGAAAGAGTCATCAATAGGAAGGTCATCATGGGTGTGATGAAGGATCAACCAAGCTAAGTCAAGGTCCCTTAACAAGGGCTGAAGCTAAACTACAAGCTGAGATGGATGCATTGCTTCTAACCATGAACCATGAACCACCTAACTCACATTCCATGAGCCAACGAACCTTGATGATGATCATGTTCCACCAAGGAACAAGATGCACGCCTAAGGATTCTATATAAGGCTGAAATGCTCCAAATTGGTTGAATAAGCTTATTTTGATGTTTTAAGTGTTTTTAAGTCTTTTTAGAATAAAAGCCCAAACTTATGTCTTGATGGGCCTTTAGTTAATTTTTAGTTCATTAATATATTAAACACTATATATATGTTATTAGGTGTGCTAGGTCAGGGGATACCCAAAAGATGAACGTTAAACACCGTTTTTGTGCTGTTGTTGTAGATTGGTGATTTCCAACCTGTTGGAGAGCTTTGTGATTGTGATTTTTGGCTTAACTCTTCTTGTCTAAGTTAATCTCCTTAGGGGTTAGTGTTGCAAGTTGTTTATAAGCATCCTCTTGGTGCTTTCAATCTCAATATTGATTGTGTCAAGTTGTTGAAGCAGGGTTGATTAGTCTTTTTGATTGGTTCTTGAATTCATTGTTCAAGGGTTCTTCCATAGTTCTATTCGGTTCTTCTTAACGATCTATCTTTATGTTTTCGTGCTTATCGTTCCTCTTTTAATTCCATTGTTTCCAGGTTGTTCGTCTAGATCGTTAAACGGGCTAATCCCCGCATCAATTGGTATCAGAGCTTTGGGGACGTTCAACCATCATCAAAAGAGTCATAAAATCATAAAAAGAGTTTGTTTTGATCATTGCAATTGATCATTGTCTTTTGTTAGTCTTTTATTTTCTTCCGTTTTTTCTCTCTTCTATTCTAAGTTGGTTGAATTCTAACTTGTTTGTTGTTCTTTATCAGCGAATTGAGCACCAAAGTCATCAACAAACACCAATCCCACCACATCAGCCCCACCACCACTTTCACACCGCCAAAACCTACCCTAACCTACTGTTTTCATAAACCCTAATCCTGTAACAACCATATCTTTCCTTAATCCTACAACAGCCATATCTTTTCATATATTTTTTCACATAATTCTGCTTCAGCCATATCTTTCCATATCTTATCTCTAACCATATTTTATCTTGTTAGTTATTTCCTTATTTACTCGCTTGTTTTTTAATTTATGTTTTACTTTTGCTGAGTTAAAAAAAAAGGAGTTGTCTTCTAGGATCGAAAAAAAAGAAAGAAAGAAAGAAGAATTCAACTTTGTGTTGGCATTGTGTTTAGCTCTAAGTTATTGAACTAACAACATTATTCTTACAAAGAGTTGATAAAGAGAAAAAAGATTTCAAGGGGACTTCAAAAATCCTACATTTCAAGCCTTTGTCATTCAACCACCCTACCCTAAACCGACCTTAGTTGTTGAATTTGGTGTTTGAGGTTGCAAGTTGAGGCACTTACGAGTAAGGTTCTTTTAACTTATCTTAAGTCTATATTTTTGGTCATTTTTGTTGTACATCTCATTCATACATCTAGTCCATTCGTTGAGTCATTTTTCTTTCTTTTGTTGTGTCGGCCTAGGAATACCTTTATTAATTCAATTGTTGTTTCATGTTAGCTTATATTTGACTAGGCACTACTAATTTTTACAAGGTGAGCCATCAGCAAAGTCTTATCAAATCACTTGAGAGTGAGGGATAAACACTTGAGAGGCACGCTAGAGAGGATTTTGTTTTGATCTAATCTAACACATTTGCTTGTTTTGTTGTGTTTAATAAGATGTCTAGTGATCATCATACCGAGAAGCAACCGGAGTCTAGTCCGGTAGATTTGGTTAGCATGATGAAGGCTATGATGCAAGCAGAATTTAAAGCCATGGAAGATAGGATTACGGGTTTACAAGGGCAAATAACCGAGCTTAAGACTAATAAGGCTAAAGAAGACACCTCATTTCCCCTAACTAAGGCACTAGGCCATCACTTTGAGAAAGGAGCAGGTTCTAAACCCTTAACTATAGGCAATCGACGAGTACCTGTTGGCAGCCAACAAGAAGCTTTCAACGAAGCAAGGAAGACTCCCATTAATGCTTCGCAGGGGCATCATTCAAACCCTACACTTCCTATTCATGATAAGAGTCATTATGCTAATTTCTTTCTTAGCACCACACATGATGGAGATAATGAGGAGTCCGAAGATGATGGCTATGATTATGCATAAGAAAGAAGGGAAGAGAAAGCATGAAGGCAAGATGAGGAATGGATGAGGAGTGAGGAATGGAGGATGGAACAAAATAGGAGGCGTGCAGATAGGAGACTAGAAGATAAGTGGGATCAAGATGGGAGGCGTGACTATAGATGGAGGCAAGAGGAAGAATATAAAGGGAGGAGAGACAATATACACTAAAGGAGAGGGCGAGATCATGAGCAAGATGATCTAGGGAAGGTGAAGATCAAGATTCCATCCTTTCAAGGAAAGTGTGATCCAGATGTGTACATGGCTTGGGAGACGAAGATTGAGTAGATATGGGCGTGTCACAACTTTCCCGAGAATAAAAAGGTACATTACGCAACCCTTGAATTCACTAATTATGCTTTGATATGGTGGAATGAGCTTGTGAAGGAAAGGAGGCGAAACATGGATCCACAAGTTGCAACATAGGCACAAATGAGGGCAATCATGCGAGCTCGATTTGTTCCCCAACACTATAGGAGGGACTTGAGGCAAAAGTTGGAAAACTTGAGGCAAGGTTCAATGAGTGCCGAGGAGACCTACAATGCCATGCAAATGGCTATGGTGAAGGCCAATGTTAGTGAGGATGAAGAGGAAACTATGGCCATGTATCTCCGTATCCTCAATTCAAGTTTTGGTAACGAGGTGGATTTGTTTCCCTACTCTACTATGACATTATTACTACATCTTGCCATCAAAGTCGAGAAGAAGATAAAAGGGAGGACTCAAGGTGTAAGGAGCTCATTTGGGACCTCAAATGCATGGAACCAACAAGGAGGGCACCGACACGGAGGATACAACCGTGAAGTCCCCAAAACATCCCCTGAGCAAGCTACCACACACCCAACCTACCCTAAGATGCCTATTGCATCCCCTAAACCACCTCAAGGGAGTACTTATAACTCTTCTTCTTCTAGGGCTAGAGACGTTGTGTGTTTTAAGTGTCAAGGTAGAGGACACATGATGAAATATTGTCCGAATAGGAGAACTTTGCTAATAAATCATCTAGGCCAATATGAGTCAGAATCTGAGCATGAACTTGAATCTAATGAAATTGAGCCTAGTGATGATGTTGATTCAAATGATAGAATAGTATATGAACAAGGGGATTGTTTGCTTGCTCAACGTGTGTTGTATGATCACCCTAAATCATTCCTAGCTAATAACTATATGCTATGTGATTTGGATGTTCCAAACAAGTCTATTGCTTGTGTTGAATCTGATTTTGAGCCTGATGAGTCTCTTGAATGTGTGGAATCTGATTTTGAGCATGATGAGTCTCTTGAATGTGTAGAATCTGATTTTGAGCATGATGAGTCTCTTGAACATATTGAATCTGATTTTGAGCATGATGAGCCTGCTTTGGATGTTTGCTTGTCACATGATAATGCTTTGATAGCTAGGAAAGCCCTTAGTATACAACTTGCCCCTTGTGAGGATAACCAAAGGGAAAACTTATTTCACACTAGATGTTTGGTTAAAGGGAAGGTTTGTAATGTTATAATTTATGGGGGTAGTTGTTGTAACATAACTAGCACCGAATTGGTTAATAAGCTACAATTAACAACGTTCTATCACCCTAGGCTTATAAGCTTCATTTGATGAATGAATGTGGAGAATTGAAGGTAAATAAGCAAGTTAAGGTCACATTCACTTTAGGCGGTTATGAGGATACTTTTTGGTTTGATATTATGCATATGCAAGCTTGTCATATCTTATTAGGTCGTCCTTGGCAATTTGATAGGAGAGTCTTACATGATGGTTACACTAATAGGTATACTTTCACTTTTAATGGAAACTTGTAACCTTAAAGCCTATGACTCCCTTACAAATAGCTGAGGCATTTGAGAAGAAAAAGGCAAGTGAACAAGGGGTAGACCAAGCTAAGAAGGGGTGTAAGCCAAATAATTCCACAACCGAGCCTATAGAGCCTTCTAATACCCTTTTAGCTTCAACTAACACACAAATGCCCTCTACTTTGCTAGTAGCCAAATCTGAGTTTCAAAGTGCTTATCTTCCTCTAGAAATCACTTTGATGGCCTTATGTAAGATGTTAGCCCTAGTGAGTGATGAAACTAAGGCAAATCTTCCACCTAGCATTGTAGCCATACTTGAGGAGTTTAAGGATGTGTTTCCTAATGAGATACCCAATGGCCTACCACCCTTGAGAGGCATAGAGCATCAAATAGATCTCATTCCGGGAGCAACCTTACCGAATAGGCTAGCCCATAGAATGAACCATAATGAGACCCAAGAGGTTATAAACAAAGTGCAAGAGCTCTTAAATAAGGGTTATGCGAGGGGAAGCTTTAGTCCATGTGTTGTCCCCGTGCTTTTAGTGGCTAAGAAAGATAATACTTGGAAGATGTGTGTTGATTGTAGGGCCATCAATAACATAACCATTAAGTATCGCCACCATATCCCACGCCTTGATGATATATTAGAAGAGCTTCATGGTTCCACTATGTTTAGTAAAATTGATCATAGGAGTTGATACCATCAAATTAGGATGAAGGAAAGGGATGAGTGGAAAACTGCTTTTAAAACCAATTTTGGTTTATATGAGTGGCTTGTTATGCCACTTGGACTTAGTAATGCTCCTTCTACTTTCATGAGATTATTGAACCATGTTTTGAGAATGTTTATAGGTAAATCTGTTGTTGTTTACTTTGATGATATTCTCATTTACAACAAATCACTAGAGGAGCATGAAAGACATCTAAGGGAAGTTGTTTCTACTCTTAGAGATGAACACTTGTATGCCAATCTTAAGAAATGTGAATTTTGCACTAATGAAGTTATTTTTCTTGGGTTTGTAGTGAGCATAGACGGTTTAAAAGTGGATGAAGAGAAGATCAGGGCCATTCGAGATTGGCCTATTCCGAGCTCTATTGTCAATGTTAGGAGTTTTCATGGTCTTGCTATCTTCTATAGGCGTTTTGTGCATGATTTTAGCATCATTGCAGCCCCATTGACGGAAATATGCCAGAAGAACACGCCATTTGTGTGGGGTAGTGCGCAGGACCACACATTCAAAAAGCTTAAGGATGTTCTCACTCTTGCATCTTTGCTTGCTCTTCCAGATTTAAACAAGCCATTTGAAGTGGAGTGTGATGCATCCGGAATTGGAATTGGAGGTGTTCTTATGGAAGAAGGTAAACCTATTGCTTTCTTTAGTGAGAAACTCAAAGGAGCATGTCTTAACTATTCTACTTATGATAAGGAGTTATATGCTTTGTTTAGAGTACTTAAGATATGGCAACACTACTTGTGGCCTAGAGAGTTTATCTTGCATTTTGATCATGAATCTTTAAAACACTTTAGGAGTCAAGATAAACTAGATAGGCCACATGGTAGTTGGATGGAATTCATTGAGACTTTTCCTTATGTTATCAAGTATAAAAAGGGAAAGGACAATGTAGTTGTTGATGCATTATCTAGGAGACACTCTTTGTTGACCACCCTTGATTCTAAAGTGCTAGGTTCTTGTATATTAAGGATTTATATGTTGATGATGCTGATTTTGGCGAAACCTACAAGATATGTGTTGCTAAGGGTGCTCTATATAAGTTCTACTTGTTTGATGGTTTCTTGTTTAAGGCTGATATAGTTTGTATCCCTAGGTTTTCTCTTCGGATGTTATTAGTTGATGATGTAACACCCCAAATTCTAAGAACTTGGGGAGCTACTGGTTAGGACCTCACAATGGGTCCCGACCTTAGTTTGAAAACAATTTTACTAGGATCTTACAACAAGGCACAAAAGTATTAAAAACATTTGAAAACATTATACAATATATACATGAAAAAATATGTATCAGCCTTACAAATCAAAGGTACTAAAACGATGAATATGAAGTATATAAGACAACCTCGTCCCCAACTAAATGAGTACGTGGACCCAGCTGACCATTCCCTCCGGATCTCTCTACAACTGTCTTAACCTGCAAGACATCTACAAGCGGGATAAAACCGTTAGCTAACATTCTATGCATAAGTATAAAGGTAAAAGCACAATCACACATCATACACAATCAACATGCAACACTCAATCATTTTATTATCTTTAATTAGGTGATAGGTCATTACTAATGATACTTATTTTGTGACACGAGGGATTCCCAAACCTCGCCCCTGTCCACGTTTACCAACGCGGAATGGTACTAATGCATCTGACCGTCTACCGGACTGGGCTGGTCGTAGGGAACCTCCTAGACTCTCGCAAGAGCTAGGCAGATGATGTCACGACCCGTTATCATACACTTGGGTCAATTACGTAAGTAGTAAAGTCAGCCTAATCCGTTTTCGTTATTTATTATAACTAACAAACACCACTCATACACATTGCACTCATACAAGAAGCCAGCTAAGTAAGTCCGTGGACTTACCTGAATTTGATCTCGACTTTCAAATTCGCAAATCGATCTGTACAGTAGGAATTCAGTGGCCTGTCAAAGGAGGCAAGTGTGTCAGCACACTTTCTAGGTGATTAGAAGTCTAAGACTTCTAAGATAGTAGGTCTTAATAGAACGGAATTGATTACAATATTAATTTATGGTAAAATGACTATTTCACCCTTGGTCTCGAAACTTCCAAAAATTCCCTAATTCATGCCTAAACTCTTATTTGAGACTAAAGAGTCATATTCTAACTCATAAAGATGAGTTTGGTTACAAACTGGCAATTTACCCATTTCCCTATTTTCGGAAAGATCGTTAAGGTCCAACTTCGGCATCAAATAAGAAATTCGAATAAACTTATAAAAATTCCAAAATAATTCTTTAGATCATCTATGATATCTCATCTACTCCTAGGAGCAAGAATTTCTTAAAACTGTTCAACCATCACTTCTACAAAAATTTCTAAAGGTTGTTACAACACTTAACAAACAACACACTGTCTTAACTTTGAAAAATCATAACTCCTAAACTACTCGCTGGATTTATCCCACATTTTGATATGTTCCACTATAAAATCTTATCTATAATATATCCAAAATTCGGCCGCAAAGGAGATCAAAATCCTATTTAAAACTATCTCCCAAAACCGAATTTCAGCACAACAGAAAAACTGCTTACGACTTAATCTTTGAAAAATCATAAATCCAAAACCACTCGCTGGATTCCTCTCAAATTTTAATATGTTCTACTATAATATGTCCACTATGTCATATCCAAAATTCACGTCCAACAGAGATCAAAAACCCATTCAAAACTATCTCCCAAAACAGCATCCCATGCTGTTTTTCTCAACTTAGCACATTTATAAAAAACTGCATGAGGCGTCAACTTTGGAATACAATAACTCTCAAACCGTAACTCCGATTCTTCCCAAATTTTAGTATGTTATACTATGTACTACTGTCTATGACATATCCGAAAACCAGCCAAAAAGGAAGAGTCTAGCTTACTCAAATTTGGACCCGAAGCTGACTACTCATCACTGTTGGAAAACTGAGAAACTGCAACAGCTCACAGTAGTTGTTCCTTGCTGTAATATATAGATTGTAAGATGATTTGGAGACAACTATAACCACATTTCTGTCTAAATAAAGTAAGGAGGAAGAGCATGGTCATACGCAACTACAATACTCGACAAGGAGGGAGGCAAGGCTACTGCAGCTTGTTTCTGCGTGAGTTCCTAAGGATGGACTGTGAGGGTAAGTTGCTACACTTGTGAGGGAGGAGCTGATTCGAGAGATGGCTGCACTGGAGACAATATGACCATGGCACCCTCACATCAAGGCCTTAGCCAACGGAGTCAAAGTGAAGTGAAGGGGTAATTGAGGGAGCGACTTACCGGACTGTTGGGGGATCAATCCTCTGTCAACACTAGAGGAGAATCGGTTGATCAGATCAAGGTCTCGGTGCTACAATTGCCGTGATGTACAAGGACTTGGGGAGACCGGCTGTTGCGAGCCTTGCTGTCCGGACAGAAGAGTAGCAAGCGTCCCCCTATTGCTTCAACTCATGTCGTCTGCTGAGTTGCAGAATGGCCAAGGTGAGAGCGTAGGTGTGAGCGTGGTAGGGGAGGAACTCGATTTGGCTGAGGAGGAACGAATTGGTTGCCCTTCTGTACGTTAAATCAGGGAGCGTTACAAGATATGTGGAGAGAGGGAGCTGACGGTTTATTATTCACATCAAGCGTCTAGGCTTCCTGGACAGGAAGAGTGGGGTGAACTAGGTTGCTTCTGTTTGGGGTTCCTGGGCTGCGTGATGCAGCTGAAGACATGGGCTGTTGAAGGCTTGGCTAGCTGGGCAACAGTAGGTCCGGTGAGGGCTGGAGCAAGGCAAAAGAGGTGGGCTGAATCAAGGGAAGAGTGTGGGCTGAATCAAGGGAAGAGTGTGGGCTGAATAGTTTGTCAAAAACCTGTAAAAACTCGTCATGGCCTTGTCAGGCCCATGAATGAGTTTGTCACAGATTTGTCGGGCTTTGTCATGGCTTCGTCTCAGCTTAGTCATGATCTCGTCACAGCTTGTCATGATCTCGTCTAAAGTCATCGATAAGAATGAATTATAATAACTAGGGTTTGATATAAATCTATCATTTTATGTGAATTAAATTCTACATAAAATAAAACATAATTATAAGAATTAGAGCTTGATATAATTTTATCATTTTAAATGAATTAAATTCTTCATAAAATAATACATAATTATAAGAATTAGAGCTTGATATAATTTTATCATTTTAAGTGAATTAAATTCTACATAAAATAATACATAATTATAAGAATTAGAGCTTGATATAATTTTATCATTTTAAGTGAATTAAATTCTACATAAAATAATACATAATTATAAGAATTAGAGCTTGATATAATTTTATCATTTTATGTGAATTAAATTCTACATAAAATAATAAAATTTGTGAAGGAAGAAATACTAGATAGAATGGGAAACCGTCGATGGCTCGAAGTCCGATTTGATTCGGAATTAAACGGAATAAAAATTCCGGATATTACATCAGTACCCCCTTAAAATAAGTTTCGTCCCGAAACTTAGGACAAGGTACTTAATTAAACGACTTCTATAAATAAACTGGTATGTCCTAGTCTCACTAAAAAAAATTTCCTTTTCTAAACTTCTCTAACCTTATAAGAGCGTAACGAACAAAAAAATTTTGTCGTTACATCAGATTCCCCTCAAAATAAGTTTCGCCCCGAAACTTAGGGTAAGACAGTCCTGATCGGCCTTTAAGACACCAAATGGGTGTTTATGATCACTACACAAAAGTCTCGTCGTTTCCACATCCAAGTATCCCGCACATCAGGGTTATCAAAAGCACACATCACTGACTAAGCACTCAATCATGAAATAAACAAGTAGTCAAACAATATTACACATCCAAGGTCAAGCCCTAAATCGTCACTCTCGAGGTTACAACTATCACTACATAGGTCTTTGAAAGGTTACGTCTCTTACTATCCCCAGTATCTTAGGTAGCCTTATCAGCTTTTCATAAAACCACTAAATCTTAAATATTTTCAGGTATTTAGATCACAAGCTCCTACTACCACGTTCTAGAGTGGTTACCGGATATCTCACCGGTATCATCCGACTTAACTGTTTGATTCTCTAATATGATAACTTAACCCGTGTCTGGTAGGTATCTCTCCACTGAAATTCTCAAACTTAGTTCCCAAACTTAGTCTCCATGGAAAACTGAAGCTACCCTCTCCAATAGGGTGAGGAATACTAGTCCATCAGTCCCTTTTAAACCGCTTTAAAACTTCAAATGGTTTTCCTTACACAAATCACTTCCAGATCCTTTGATGAACCTACGAAAAATAATCTCTTCACTTTCTTCCCTTCGTTATGACCACTTGCTTCCGGCCTTCTGAAAAGGTTCTGACTACACACTAAGGCCAAAGGTCTTGGACATCCACCAACACTTTACCAAGTGCCTAATGCTCTTCATACCACGACCCACTTGAAACAACTAAAAATTAACTCAATGGTCATCCTCTGCGTTCACTTGGCGTTATAATACTATTTATAGATCTATAATATATCGTTAGCTCGACCGTAGGCTTCTCACGAATTTTACAAGTTCTTAAGTGACATAGAATATGTCCGAATGAGGGAATTTGATAATAATTACTCAATAAATGTAAACATACCATCAATAGTGCGCCCTTTTATCCACCATTGTTACCAGCCCGATAGTATCCCTTTGACTCAAAATGCAACTCGGATCCGTTCTACTATAACATTACACGTAAAATCTATTCTGAGATTACGCTTTCTTTAAGCACAGTTACTGGGTTGTAAGTATACTTCTGTCGTTTCTCTTTCTTATGTATCTTTGACTCAGAATGGTAGTTACTCACTTTGAGCCTTCTAGTGCATACCATGCACAATACTTTTATTACATCGTTAATTCTTCTCTCAATCCATCATGAAACCCACTCTAACGTACTCCATTAGGTATAGAATTCCAAAACTACTTGCCTAGCAACATGCAACAAAGCCATCACTCTGCACTCGGATTCATAATAGGGTACCAGTCTCCTTCTATTACCTCTACATGCACATAAGTTTCCGTACAATATTTTCAGCAACTCCACATAGCCTATCTCACGTTCCTTCCAACTAGAATGCATTTCACAAGCTATCATCATCTCAAACTCGACACGACATCCCTCAACACCCTTGAGCTTCTTGCTCTGTGGGTTAGGACCCACCACGCTCCCGCTGCGCTTCTCTGCTAAATTTGTTGTCACTCATAAATCATAATGATTTTTTTTTTTTTTGGGAGTCCCTAGTGCTTAACCTCAAACTCTTTCTTCCAATTATACCTAAGTCCTAACCGGATGAAGTACCAGATACCTTCCTTAATTGCCTTAATGAAACAAAAACGATTGGAGAACAACTTCTTCCCTTTACTTTCTTAATTCTCTTAGCACGGATCCGAACCCCCCTGACTCGACCGGAGTTTGATTTTTAATCAACCAAGCAGTAACCTGTAACACGATTCTCTCTTTACATTTAGTTGTGTATGAAGATTTACGTTGCCTACTTGAGGAAATCCTCTAGAGCATCGGTATAATTACTTCAATAATCCTCAATCATAGATATCTCCTCTTAACTGTAAATAGCTCGTCAATACCAAATAACCCTTGCACGTACTTAGTTGACATCGGTCAGTCTATAATTACCTTATCTCAATTTCACACCTCTACTAGTATTAAACTTTTGGTGCACATCACCTACTAGATTAATCCTTTTATCCTTCTTTAGTTCGTCTTATCTTTCACTCTTTTGCTTCCTTTGGGACAACTCTCTTCCTCAAGTCTCGCAGTGCCATTCGCCTGATGTCAAAAGTCATTCCTAACACTCCACGATAGATAGTAAGCGTCTTGTAGTTCCGATGACTTTTAATTACCTCCCAATTGTAGTCCCTTTACAGGGACCGTCTGTGTTGATGACCTATGTTCTGTTATAATTGGGGTTTACCCTTGATTCTTGAGTCCACCACACGATTCTCACAAGCACCGGTTCCTTAATCGGCATTGTTTGTAATATTTCCTTCCAAATCTCTGTTGACTATGTTACAGGGCTTCGATCCTTTCGATACTGGCGTCGCGATTTCTTTCAAACTTCTTATATCTCTGAGGAGGTCAACACCTCCCCACGCTTGTGGGGTCTGCCTTTTTGCTTTTACACTCAATGGTAGGTCTTCATTCCGTGCACCTTAGATTCTCACACCCGGATTGACACTTTGTCTCTTCTGGTTTCTAATGCCCATAATGGTCTATGGGTATCCGCCTCGATTATAATGTCCTTGATTCCGCAATCTTTGTTGTACTCAATTATACTTGTCCCGGTCCAATATTGTTATCTCTACTCCGCACTCTTTTAGTCTCTTGCATGGTTCCTCTAATTCCATCTCTCGGCCTCGTTTGCTCGAGTTCCTTGTACGACCTTCTATTCCTTCTAATAGAACTGTCTCAGGGATTTCTTCCTCATTTGATTGTGCTTGTGGTAAAAATTATCTTCACAACTTTACTTCCTTACTCACTTGTTCATTGGATGCTTTGTAAGGATCACCAAGCCGCCAACCCGAGTATAATACTCAATTGAGGGTCCGATTCCATTGTCTCGTGTTGGAAATTCTTCAAGTCCGTAGTTGATTTATCATAAGGCGATAATCCCTTCGTGATATCACGACTAAAGGATATAAAATATCCTTTAGGATATTAACAAGCTAAGCATGCACATGTATATAACATATTATAATAAACATCATAAAAAGTCTACATACTAACTGCTATCGATCCAAGTTGCAGAGATCCATGGAGAGCGATGGTGGTCCGACGTACTACTAACCCAACAACCCGACTATGCACGTGTTTAAAAACAGATATCCGTTTTGAAAATTTTAGACCCCTTTCGGGTTCTAGTTATTTTATACATTTGGTCTTTCAGAAGATTTCAAGTGCCATTGTTGCCAACCCAGAGCTCTGATACCATATTGTAACACCCCAAATTCATTACATTTATATGCTAAGTGTATTATAACAGGTAGTAACCACCAGTCTCTGCCTGTTGGTTAGGAGTTGGTGCCTTGAAGATGATCTCACAGGAGGGGACGAGTGAAGGTCACCCCCATGTAAAACTCCTGTGTTACGTTGGATGGGACAAGGTTCTTGAGGCTCCTCGTGTTACAAAAGATGTTGAATTAGTAATGGAATAACCTAATGAAAGATAATAAATGAATATATGTGGCATTACATGTGCGAGATGTTGATGTGTGGTTGTGCTATTACTATGATGCTTATATATTGTTGTAGCTAACGGTGTATACCATATTGTAGATGATCTGCAGGTTAGGAAGACTACAGAGTGAGCCAGATGGTGTGACCAGCCGAGGACTTCTGTACATTAGGATGTGTGGGTTGGGATCTTTTGTATCAGATGTTGCTGTTATTGTTATGGTTTTGTACTCGGCTTTGAGTTTGTAAACTCTTTTGATGTATCATATAGCTTTTATGTATTTGGTTTTTACTCTACTTGCCCCTTGTTGTAAGATCCAGTGAACTTGTTGTCAGGCTAGGGTCAGGACCCATTGTGAGATCCTAGTCCAATGTAGCATTCTGAGTCCCGCGGATTCGGGGTGTTATAGAGTTGGTATCAGAGCCTTAGGTTGACAACAATGGCACTTGCTATCTACAATAAAGGTAGAGTGGATAAATAAACAGAACCCACATGGGGTCTGACTTTTTAAAAGGTTTTGGTTTTAAAGCGAGTACAGCTGTTTTTGGGATAGTGTGTATAGAAGTCGTCACCCATCTGAGGATCTCGACAGTATAGATATATATATATATATATATAGATACCTCTTATGTGTTGATGTATGCGCATGTATTATTAAGTATATATATGTATATATATATATATACATATGGCCTATATAGAGCCTTATACGTTAGGTTTGCATACCCCGCAGATGGCTCGAACTAGAGCTACTGCTGTAGCAGGCAGAGGTAGAGGTAGACCAACTCTTCCTCCAGGAGGGATAGTGACAGGGACCAGCTCCCATTGCAAATCCACCAATGGTGGAGGAGGTTCATGAGGAGGTTGCTGAGAGCTTGGTTCTAGCAACGAGAAGTGATGGATCCAGGAGACATCAGTCAAATCAAGCTCAGTCAGATGACTCAGTCCGTGTTTCTATGGGAGGACCTGAGTTTAGAGAGTATCTCAGGCAGTTTGACAGTTATGCCGGCACATGCTGCTAAGGTTTCTCGAGTTGTAGAGGAGATCAGAGGGCCTCGACCAGATACCTAGTTGAAGGCATTTCATCAGCAGGGAGTTCCACACTTTTGAGGAGAGATCGACTTAGAGACCGAGGTGCGGTTTGGGCATGAAGACTCGACTTTAGAGTCTATTAGGTGCATTGAGGACAGACGGGTAGAGCTAGTATAGTCTCTATTCCGTGACCTGGCACATCAGTGGTGGAGGACAGTTAGATCACGAGTTACCAGCTGTGAGCAGATGAGGACTCTACTGAGGGAGCAGTTCTGCCCAGCCTCATTGAGGAGGGAGACGCTGTAGGATTTTTTGGAAGCGGGCTTTGAGGATGTACCCATTACGGATGCTATTCGCCACTTCCGGACTGAGTTAGCTTTGCTGGGTCTAACTGCACCTTCTAAGGACCAGCATGTGTACCTTTTTGCCCGTCGTCTGAAGGAGAGCACACGCTCATACATGGCGGGATTTCACTGTGACTCATTGGCAGACTACCAAGATGGGCATCTGCCTATGAGAGAGAGAGAGCTAGTCAGAGGAGGACTTCTTAGACAAGACGGTTTGAGAAGAGACAGCGTACCACACCTACTGGTGCAAGAGCATCTAGATACGAGCGAGGTCAGACTCAGGGTCGCTCGAGTGTTCCAGTGTCTACACAGATAACAGAGAGAGGCCGGCAATGTTACAACTGCGGGGCATATGGGCATGTGAAGACTGATTGCCCCAGAGCACCACTGACTTGCTTCTCGTGTGGGAAGCTTGGACACAGAGTTATGTTTTGCCATCAAGGCAAGGTGTCATCACAACAGGGTTCTTCACCCGCAGGTGCAGTAGGAGGTGGGCAGAGACCGCCTCAGTATCCGACACAAGGACAACACAGAGTCCAGGCACACCTGCTACTCAGAGGTCAGCTCATGGACCAAGTAGAGGTAGAGGTAGAGAGGTTGGTACTAGTGATAGCCGTGGAGCTTGAGGCAGAATTTTTGAGTTAAGGAGTGCTGAGGAGCCGCCAGCACCAACTGCTATAGGTACCATTCTGTTACATGGTTTACCTTTTAGAGTTTTATTGGATACTGGTGCTACGTATTCATTTATTTCTGCTTCTTGTGTTGAGCGTTTGAGTTTGTCTACCATAAAGGGGGCACCCTTTACTATAGGGTTACCTGATGGTAGTAAGGTCAGAGGTACCCAGGAGACAGGTAGTTGTCCCCTACGCTTAGGGACTCGTGTACTACTTGTTGACTTCTTATTCATGCCTTTGATGCATGAAGAAGTCATATTAGGTATGGATTGGATGCATAGACACCGTGTGGTGTTAGATGTGGTTAAGAGAACTATTACAGTCTCTACCGACTTAGGTCCGATAGAAGTCTTCCGGTGTTGGGACCTTGGAAAGACAAGATATGTCATCAGTGTTGTACGAGCAGCTAGACTGATTGCCCAGGGATGTGATACCTTCTAGTGCTACGCCATGAAGGATGGAGAGAGTCCAGCTTTGGAGGACATACCGGTGGTCTGTGAGTTCACAAACATATTTGCAGAGGCATCTAGCTTGCCACCTCAGAGGAGCGTAGATTTTGGCATTGACTTAAAGCCTGGCACGAGACCCATCTCGAAGGCCCCATACCGTATGGCACCTGTCGAGATGTTGGAGTTGAAGAAGCAACTCGAGGAGTTCGTTGAGAACGGCTTCATACGCCCTAGCGTTTCACCATGGGGTGCACCGGTCCTCTTCGTGCGGAAGAAGGACGGATCGTTGAGACTGTGTATAGGTTACAGAGAGCTGAACAAGGTGACCATCAAGAACATGTATCCACTACCTCGTATTGATGATCTACTTGATCAGCTGCAGGGAGCGACAGTCTTCTCTAGGATTGACATGTGTTTAGGATATCACCAACTGAGGGTGAGAGAGGAGGATGTGCATAGGATGGCATTTCGTACCCGTTATAGACACTACGAGTTTGTAGTGATGACATTCGGGCTGATGAATGCCCCAACAGTATTCATGGAGTTGATGAACAACATCTTCATCGACTTCCTGGATCAGTTTGTGGTGGTCTTCATTGATGACATTTTGGTATACTCTCGTAGTAGAGAGGAGCATGCGGGACACTAGAGGACGGTTTTACAGATTTTGAGAGATAGAGAGTTGTACGCCAAGCTCTCTAAGTGTGAGTTTTGGATGTCTGAGGTTGCTTTACTTGGAAATATAGTCTCCGCCGATGGGATCATGGTTGATCCGGCGAAGATCGAGTCTGTTTTTGCTTGGACGACACCGACGAACTTCAAGGAAGTGCGTAGCTTTCTTGGCTTAGCCGGTTATTACAGACGCTTTGTGGAGGGATTTTCTTTGATTGCCCGCCCACTGACGAGTCTTCTGAGGAAGAATACCAGATTCATATGGACCGATCAGTGTGCTCAGAGTTTTAAGGAGTTGAAGAGGCGTTTGACTTTTGCTCTTGTCTTGGCACAGCTAGAAGGTTCTGATGTTTTTGTAGTCTACAGTGATGCATCCAAGCTGGGCTTGGGATGTGTGCTGATGTAGAAGGGCAGAGTGATTGCATATGTGTCTCGATAGTTGAAGACGTATGAGGAGAACTACCCAACTCATGATCTGGAGTTGACAGCGGTAGTTCATGCTTTGAAGATCTGGAGACATTACCTGTATGGTGCTACATGCCAAATCTTGACATACCATAAGAGTGTGAAGTATATTTTCACGTAGCGGGAATTGAATAACCGCCAACGTCGATGGCTTGAGATGATCAAGGACTTTGACCTTGAGATTTTGTATCATCCTGGCAAGGCGAATGTGGTAGCTGATGCCTTGAGCAGGAAGACTCCTCGAGAAAAGGCGATTGCCAGACTTACAGTACAGCCTCAACTTCAAAGGGATGTCGCCTGGCTAGAGATGGATATCTAGTTTCCAGATAAGGATGTCCAGTTATTTACTTTAGAGGTTCTACCTGGTTTGTTGGATGAGATCCAACAGAAGTAGGGGACCTGCCCGACCTTAGCAAGGATCAGAGATAGGATCATCGTGGAGAGGCACCCCAGTTCAATATTGGGGAAGATGGAGTTATGAGGCGACATGACCATATTTGTGTTCCTGTAGATGTAGAGCTGAGACAACGGATATTACAGGAAGCTCACTGTACACCTTACTCAGTACACCCTGGTACGAGTAAGATATACCATGATGTGAGACGTTCATTTTGGTGGGGAGGGTTGAAGCCCGATGTAGCCAGATTTGTGGCTCAGTGTTCGACCTGTCAGTAGGTCAAGATAGAGCATTCCAGGCCTGGAGGTGAGCTCCATCCACTGCTAGTACCGCATTGGAAGTGGAAGGACGTCTCCATGGATTTTGTGACCGGGTTGAGGACCAGTAGGAGCTTTGATGCCATCTGGGTGACCGTTGATAGATTGACGAAGACGGCACATTTCATCCCCATCGGAGAGACGTGGCCCGTGAGCAGATTGGATGAGGAGTACACTAGACAGATAGTGAGACTCCATGGGGTACCGCGGACGATCATTTCTGATCGTGACGGACGATTTACATCGAGATTCTTGCAGCAGATTCAGACTACTTTGGGGACGAGTCTACACTTCACGACTGAATTTCACCCCCAGACAGATGGTCAGTTAGATAGGACCATCTTGACCTTAGAGGACATGCTGCTAGCCTGTATGTTGGATTGGGGACAGGGATGGTCTAATTACCTCTCACTCATTGAGTTCTCATACAACAACAACTGGTATACATCTATAGTGATGGATCCTTACGAGGCACTGTATGGACGTAGATGCCGTACACCTTTATGTTGGGACGAGCCTAGTAGTATCAGTGGGATAGCGCCAAAGCAGATTGAGGATGATATGGCTCGAGTAGCGCTCATCAGAGAGAGAATGCTGGCTGAAAAGGGTTGCCAGAAGTCGTATGCAGACAAGATGCATCGACCTATAGAGTTCAGGGTAGGAGCTCATGTCTGGTTGAGAGTATCTCCGATGCGAGGCGTCAGACGTTTTGGCATAAAGGGGAAGTTGAGTCCCCGATATGTCGGTCCTCTCGAGATACTAGATAGAGTTGGACGAGCAGCCTACAGATTAGCATTGCCTTCGAGGTTAGAGGGTGTTCACCCTGTGTTTCATGTGTCTCAGTTGAGGGAGTATATACCCGACCCGAGACACATTGTGAGTTATGATGATCTGGTGGTTGAGCCAGACCACACATTTGCAAAGCACCCTATTGCAGTCGTACAGCAAGGTGTGAGACGCCTGCGTTCGAAGGACATTCCTATGTTGAGGATAAAGTGGTCTAGACGAGGACCAGATGAGGCCACCTGGGAGACAGAGGATAGTATCCAGAGGAACTATCCGGAGTTTTACGCTGAGTTAGAGGCACCAGCAGGATCCACCATTAGATCTTAGTGTCTTCTTGGTGAGTGCTTGTATGTTATGTGTTTATGTGATATGTTGTGTTTCCGTGCTAGTTGTGTGTGCATATGATCTGTTAAATCTTGTTTGCTAGCACAAGATAGGTATAGCTGGAGATGGTTCTTCCCTTCATGCTATAGTGTTTGTGTTAGGATTAGCAGGAGATTGTTCTTTCATCCATGCTACCTTTGATGGATTTAGTGTGAGTGGAGATGGTTTTCCTCTACATAGTAGTGTTATGTGTACGTTATTGCTGGAGACGGCTTTCCTCCATGCCAGTGTGATGTGGTTAGTGTTTGGCTAGAGATGATCTTCCTCTAGGCCTTGTGTAGAGTTGTTTTGCTGGAGTTGTGTCTCCTCCATGCTGTGTTAAGGATATAGAATGTTATAGGTTGTGACCTGACGTTCTTGAGGAGAGTGTTTACCTCGGTTTATGGGTCCGAGAGGCTTTGGGTTTTTGCAAGTTTCGGGACAAAACTTGTTTTTAGGGGGGTGAGATGTAAGAGCCTTAGTCTTTGGAGCCTAGATGAGCTAGAGTGTGCTTTAGCTGGACCCAGTCAGCCGCCCCTGCGCACCACCTTGGCCGCCCCTACGCCTAAGGCTAGCGGCCCGTGCGGCTCTGGTTGTGTGCAGCCGCTTTCGTTGACTTTTGACTTATGCTTTGCGGTTGGCTTCTCTTATAAGCCTCCTTATACTTCAGATGAGGGGTTTCCTTACCTCTTTTTAGCTCCATCTTCATCCTCACGTTCTTCCTCTTCTCCTTTCTTCTCCTTTGATCTTCTTTGATCTCTTCTTGCTTGTGTGAGTGAGTTCTTGAGAGTTTGAGTGTGTTCTTGGCCTTGGATGCTCTTGTAGATGTTGTTGAAGGTTGTTGGAGTTGTGTTGAGGTGATAGACGAGCTGATGCTCCATAGTTGCGGCCTAGGGTTGGTGTGGAAAACTCTTTCTTCTCTTCTCTCTTCTTTCCTTCTTCTTGCTTCTTTCTTCTTCTTTCTAGCTTAGGATCACAAGCTAGGCTTGTGTTGGATACTTTCCTTGCTATTTTGATGATCCTATAAATGTATGTATGTGTATGTGTTGTTGTGGTGTGTTGAAAATGTGAAGAGAATCGAGAAAGGGGTCGAAGAAAAGTCGGGATCAACTCTCTGCAAAGTTTGCCGCCCCTGCGCCTGTCCTGAGCCGCACCTGCGCATGGTCTGGAGCCGCCCATGCGCCTTTGGTGAGCCGCCCCTGCGTCTCACTGGACCAGCCGTGTATTCTTGCTTCTGTTGGTGCATACCTTGTTGGTATGTCTTCCTTCCTTCCTTCCCTTTGACCTTGGCTTGGTTAATAGCTAGGTTAGGATGGTTAGGATGAGTTGTATGATAGAGATATGCCGTAGGCACTTGTGTTGATGTTGAGGGTATACTATAGGCATATGTGAGCTTGTTATGACCTTGAGGTTTAGTTTGAGGTTGTACGTTGGTTCTGGTTATGGAGACGAGTCTCCTAACCCTTTCAGGTTGTGATGTTGTGTGCCTTGCTCTTGCACGCGTTGGTTTCTTCCCCAAGGGGAAGATGTGACGTGGTAGAGGATACGAGTGTATCAGGTATGTCCATAGGACTTACTTAGCGTATGGTTGTGGATTGTATGATTGTAACAGTTGTGTGTGTTCATATGGTTGTGCATTTATAACCTAAACCGGACTAGGATAACCATTCATTACATTTATATGGCCCAAGCGTATTATAACCGGCGGTAACCACCGGTCTTCGTCTGCTGGTTAGGAGGAGGTGCCTTGAAGATGATCTCACAGGAGGGAACGAGTGAAGGTCACCTCCATGCAAAACTCCTGTGTTACGTTGGATGGGACTTGGTTCTTGAGGCTCCTCGTGTTACAAAAGAAGTTGAATTAGTAATGGAATAACCTAATGAAAGATAATAAATGAATATATGTGGCTTTACATGTATGAGATATTGATGTGTGGTTGTGCCATTACTATCATGCTTATCTAATGCTGTAGCTAACGGTGTATACCGTGTTGTAGATGATCTGTAGGTTAGGAAGACTGCAGAGTTAGCTAGATGGTGTGACCAGGCGAGGACTTCTATACATTAGGATGCGTGGGTTGGGATCTTTTGTATTAGATGTTGTTGTTATCGTTATGGTTTTGTACTCGGCTTTGAGTTTAAAAACTCTTTTGATGTATCATACTGCTTTTATGCGTGGGTTGAAAACTCTTTTGATGTATCATACAATTTTTATGTATCATACAACTTTTATCCACTGAACTTGTTGTCAGGCTAGGGTCAGGATCCATTGTGAGATCCTAGCCCATTGTAGCATTCCGAGTCCCGCGGATTCGTGGTGTTATATTTTCATGCCCAATGGTGGCCTTGTCATGCCCGACGATGGCCTTGAAACGACCTACGTTGGTCTTATCATGTCCGAGAGTGGTCTTGTCATGGTCTAGTCATGCCCAACGCTGACCATGTCATGCTCGACGATGGCCTTGTCATACCCGATGCAAACCTTTTTATGTTCGAGAGTAACCTTGTCATGCCCGATGGTTGCCTTGTCATGCCCGAGATGGCCTTGGCAATGCTGACGCTAGCCTTGTCATGTCTCGTGATAGTTTTGCCAATTCCGACGCTGGGCTTGTCAGGTCTAAGAGTGGCCTTGTTATGACCGACGTTGGTCTTGTCATGCCCGACGATGCCCTTCTCATGCTCGATGCTAGCCTTGTCATGTCCGAGGTGGGTTTATCATGCCCGACAATGGTCTTGGCATGCCAAATGTTGGCCTTGTCATGCCCGATAACGGCCTTATCTTGCCCGACGATGGCCATGTCATGCCCGAAGCTCACCTTGTCATGGATTTGTCATGCCTGGGAATGACCTTGTCATGCTCGATGGTGGGTTTGTCATGCCAAACGATGGCCGTTCCACGCCCGACGTTGGCCTTGTCATGTCCGAGAGTGGCCTTGTCATGGCATTGTGTTGCCCGACGATGGACTTGTTATGTCCGAGAGTGGCCCTACCATTCCCGACAATGGCCTTCTCATGCCCAATGATAGCCTATTTATGCCCGACGATGGTCTTGCCATGCCCGACGTCGGCTTTGTCATGCAAAACGATGGCCTTGTCATATTCGAGGGTGGCCTGGTCATGCCCGACGATGGCCTTAACACGCTTGACGGTGGCCTTTTCATGTTTGAGAGTGGCCTTTTGATTCCCGACATTGAAATTGTCATGCCCGACGATGGTCTTGCCATGCCTGACGCTCGCCTTGTCATGTCCGAGAGAGGCATTGTCATGCCCGACGACACCCTTACCACGCCCGACATTGGCCTTGCCATGCCCAACAATTACCTTGTCATGCCCGACGCTAGCCATGTCATGTCCGAGAGTAGCCTTGCCATGCACGACGTTTGCCTTGTCATGAACGACAATGGTTTTGCGATGCCCGAGATTTGCCTAGTCATGGCCTTTCCATCCCCAACAAGGGCCTGGTCATGCCTAAAGCTGGCCTTGTCATGACCTTGTCTTGCCTAACATTGGCCATGTTATTCCCAACGTTGGCCTTGTCATGCTCGACAACAGCCTTATCTTTTCAGACAACGGCGTTGTCTGCCCTACGCTCGCCTTGTCATGATCTTTTCATAACCGACAATGGCCTTGTCATGCCCGATGGTGGCCTTTTCATTCTGACGATTGCCTTCACAAGACCTACGTTGGTCTTCCCATGTCCGAGAGTGGCCTTGCCATGCCCAACGCTGACCTAGTCATGCTCGATGATGGCCTTGTCATGTCAGACACAAACCTTTTGTCATAGCATATCATTGCCGACGTTGACCTTCTCTTGCCCAACGATGGCCTTGCCATGCCTGACGCTGGCCTTGCTATGTCTGACACTGGGCTTATCATGCCCGAGGATGGCCTTGTCATGCCCGACGCTAGCCTATTTATGCTCGACTATGGCCTTTCCATGCCCGACGTCGGACTTGTCATGTCCAAGAGTGGCCTTGTCATGCCGGACGCTAGCCTTGTCATAACCGAGGGTGGCCTGGTCATGCCCGACGATGGCCTTGACATGCTTGAGGCTAGCCTTGTGATGTTTGAGAGTGGCCTTTTCATGCCCAACAATGCCCTTGTCATGCCCAACGGTGGGTTTGTCATGCCCGACTGATGGTTGTTCCATACCCGACGTTGGCCTTGTCATGTCAGAGAGTGGCCTTGTCATGGCATTGTCATATCCGATGCTGACCTTGTCTTGCCCGACGACGGCCTTGCCATGCCCGACGCTGGCCTTGTCATGTCCGAGAGTGGCCTTGACATATCCGACGCTGACCTTGTCTTGCCCGACGATGGCCTTGCGATGCCCGACGCAAGCCTTGTTATGTCCGACAATGGCCTTATCATGCCCAACAATGGCCTTTTCACGCCCGACGATTCACATATTTATGCCCGACTATGGTCTTGTCATGGCCGACGTCGGCCTTGTCGTATCCGAGAGTGGGATTGTCATTTCAGACGATGGCCTTGTCATGCACGAGGGTGGCGTGGTCATCCTCGACGATGGCCTTGCCATGATTTAGGATGGCCTTGTCATGTCCGAGAGTGAACTTATCATGTCCGACGTTGAACTTATCCAGCCTGACGATGGCCTTTCCATGTCCAATGCTGGCTTTGTCATGTTTGAGAGTCGCCTTGTCATGCCAAACTCTAGCGTTGTCATGCCCAATGTTGGCTTTGTCATGTTTCAGAGTCGCCTTGTCATGCACAACGATGGCCTTTTCATGCCAACCTCTAGTGTTGTCATGCGCAACGCTGGCCTTGTCATGCTCGACGACATGGTAGACGCTAGCCATGTCATGTCCGAGAGTAGCCTTGCAATGCACGATGCTCGCCTTGTCGTGATCTTGTCATAACCAACAATGGCCTTGTCATGCCCGATGGTGGCCTTGTCATTCCCAACGATGGCCTTGACAAGACCTACATTGGTCTTGCCATGTTCGAGAGTGGCCTTGTCATGCCCAACGCTGACCTAGTCATGCTCGATGATGGCCTTGTCATGCCCGATGCAAACTTTTATATGTCTGAGAGTAACCTTGTAATGCCCGACTATTGGCTTGCCATGCCCGACGATGGCCTTTTCATGCCCGACGCTGGCCTTGTCATGCCACGTCATGGTCTTTCCATGCCCGACCCTAGGCTTGTCAGGTCTAAGAGTGGCTTTGTCAAGGCCTTGTAATGACCGATGTTTGTCTTGTCATGCCCGACGATGGCCTTGTCATGCTCTATGCTAGCCTTATCATGTTTGAGAGTGGCTTTGTCATGCCTGACGATGGCCTTGTCATGATTCATACCGGCCTTATCTTGCCTGACGATGGCCTTGTCGTGCCCGACGTTGGCTTATTTATGCCCGACTATGGTCTTGTCATGCCCGACGTCGGCCATGTCATGTCTGAGAGTGGCCTTCTCATACCCAGTGGTGGCCTAGTCATGCCCGACGATGGCTCTTACATGATTGACGCTGGCCTAGTCATGTTTGAGAGTGGACATTTCATGCCCGACATTCACCTTTTCATGCCCGACGATGGCCTGGCCATGCCCGACCCTTGTCTTGTCATGTCCGAGGGTGGCCTTGTCATGCCCGATGATGCCCTTGTCACGCCCAATAATAACCTTGCCTTGACCGACCCTAATCGTGTCATGTCCGGGAGTGGCCTTTCCATGCACGACGGTGGCCTTGTCATGCATGACAATGGCCTTGACAAGCCCGAGATTGGCCTTGTCTTGGCCTTTCCAAACCCAACAATGGCCTGGTCATGCCCAACGTTGGCCTTGTCATGACCTTTTCTTGCCCAACGCTGGCCTTTTCATGGCCTTGTCTTGGCCAACGATGGCCTAATCACGCCCGGCGATGGACGTTCCATGTCACACGTTGGCCTTGTCATGTTTGAGAGTTTCCTTGTGATGCATGACGAAGACCTTGTCATGCCCAACGATGTTCGTGTCATGCCCCATGGTGTGATTGTCATGCCAAACGCTGGCCTTTTCATGCTTGACAAAGGCCTTGACATACCGACTCCGAAATTATCATGTCCGAGAGTGGCCATGTCATACCCGTTGATGACCTCGTCATGCCCGACGCTGGCCTTGTCATGCATGACGATAGTCTTGCCATGTTTGAAGGTGGGGATGTCATGTCTGAGAGTGGCTTTGTTATGCCCGACGTTGGTCTTGTCATGCCTGACGATGGCCTTGTCATGCTCGATGTTAGCCTTGCAATGTTCCAGAGTGGCTTCGTCAAGCCTGACGATGGCCATGTTATGCCCAACGTTGTCCTCTTCATGCCCGACAATGGCCTTATCTTGGCCGACAATAACCTTGTCATACCCGAAGCTAACCTTGTCTTGGCCGACAATGGCCTTGTCATGCCCAACGCTGACCTTGTCATGCTCGCCGATAGCCTTGCCATGCCCGACACATATATTTTAATGTCCGAGAGTAACCTTGTCATGGCCTACAATTTCCTTATCATGCCCGACGATGGCCTTGTCATGCCCGACGCTGGCCTTGTCATGCCTCGCGCGGGTCTTGACATGCCCGACGCTTGCCTTGTGATGTCTAAGAGTGGCTTTGCAAGGCATTTTCATGACCGACGTTGGTTTTGTCATGCCCGATGTCAGCCTTGTCTTTAGCGAGAGTGGCTTCGTCATGCCCGACGATGGCCATCTTATGCCCAACAACGGCATTATCTTGCCCGACCATGGCCTTGCCATGCCCGATACTCTCTTTGTCATGGCCTTGTCATGCCCGACAATGGCCTTTTCATGCCCAACGATGGCCTTGACATGATCGACGTTAGTCTTGTCATGTCCGAAAGTGGCCTTTTCATGCTCGCCAATGGCCTTGTCATGCCCGACGCAAACCTTTTAATGTCTGATAGTAACCTTGTCATGCTCGACGATTGCCTTGTCATACCCGATGATGGCTTCTCATGCACGACGTTGGCCTTGTCATGGTTCGCGATGGCCTTGCCATGCTCAACGCCGGCCTTGTCAAGTCTAACAGTGGCCTTTTTGAGGCCTTGTCATGAACGACGTTTGTCTTGTCATGCCCGCGATGGCCTTGTCACGCTCGATGCTAGCCTTGTCATGCCTGAGAGTGGCTTTGTCATGCCCGATAACGGCCTTATCTTGCCCGATGATGGCCTTGTCATGCCCGAAGCTAGCTTATTTGTGCCCGACAATGGCCTTGTCATGTCCGAGAGTGGCCTTGTCATACCCGAGAGTGGCTCGGTTATGCCCGACGATGGCTTTGACATACTTGACATTAGCCTTGTCATGTCTAAGAGTTGCCTTTTCATGCCCGACATAGACCTTGTCATGTCCGACGCTCACCATGTCATGTCCGAGAGTGGCCTCGTCATGCCCGACGATGCCCTTGTCACGCCCGACGCCGGCCTTGTCATGTCCGAGAGTTCCATTTTCATGCCCGTCATTGACCTTGTCATGCTCAACGCTCACCATGTCATATCCGAGAGTTTCCTTGTCATGCCTGACAATGCCCTTATCACGCCCGACGTTGGCCTTGTCATGCCTAACCATGGCCTTGGCATGCCCGACGCTAGTCGTGTCATGTTTGAGAGTGGCCTTTCCATTCATGATGCAGGCCTTGTCATGCACGACAATGGCCTTGCTATGCCCCAGATTGGCCTTGTGTTGGCCTTTCCATACCCAACAATGGTCTGGTCATGCCCAACGTTGGCCTTGTCATGACCTTTTCTTGCCCAACGCTGGCCTTGTCATAGCAAACGATGGTCTTGTCATGTCTGACGATGGCCTTTCCATGTCACACGTTGGCCTTGTCATGTGTGAGAGTTGGCTTGTCTTGCACCGATGGCCTTGTCATGTCCAACGATGGTCGTGTCATTCCCCATTGTGTGCTTGTCATGCAAAACGGTGGCATTGTCATGCTTGACAATGGCCTTGAAATACCCTAGGCCGACCTTATCATGTCTGAGAGTGGCCTTGTCATGTCCATTGACGGCCTTGTCATGCCCGATGCTGGCCTTGTAATGGATGATGATAGTCTTGTCATGCCTTTAGCTGGGCATGTCATGTTTGAGAGTGGCCTTGTGATGCCCGACGGTGGTCTTGTCATTCTGACAATGGCCTTGTCATGCCCGATGTTAGCATTGTCATGTGCAAGGTTGGCTTCATCATGCCCGACGATGGCCATGTTATGCCCAACGTTGACCTTGTCATGCCCGACAACGGCCTTCTATTGCCCTACAATGGCCTTGTTTAGCCCACTGCTCGCCTTATCATGGCCTAGTCATGCCCGACGATGGCCTTTTCATGCTCGATGGTGGCCTTGTCAAGCCCGACGATGGCTTTGACATAAACTATGTTGGTCTTGTCATGACCGAGAGTGGCCTTGTTATGCCCATCGCAAACCTTGTCATGCTCGACGATGGCTTTGCCATGCCCAATGTTGGCCTTGTCATGACCTTTTCTTGCCAAACGTTGGCCTTGTCATGGCCTTGTCTTAGCCAACGATGGTCTTGTCAAGCCCAACGATGGTCGTTCCATGTCACACGTTTGCCTTGTCATGTGTCAGAGTCGTCTTGTGATGCATGACGATGGCCTTGTCATTCCCAACGATGGTCGTGTCATGCCCCAGGGTGTGCTTGTCATGCCAAACATTGGCGTTGTCATGCTTGACAATGGCCTTGACATACCCGACGCCGACCTTATCATGTCCGAGAGTGGCCTTGTCATGCCCATTGATGGCCTTGTCATGCCCGGTGTTGGGCTTGTCATGAATGACGATAGTCTTGTCATGCCTTTAGTTGGGCATGTAAAGTCTGAGAGTGGCCTTGTCATTCCCGACGTTGGTCTTGTCATGCTTGACGATGGTCTTGCCATGCCCGATGTTAGCCTTGTTATATCCAAAGATGGCTTCGTCATGCCCGACGATGGCCATGTTATGCCCAACTTTGACCTTGTCATGACCGACACCGGCCTTATCTTGCCCGACAATGGCCTTCTCTAGCCCACTTCGTTATGCCCGACGATAACCTTGTCATATCGGATGCTAGCCATGTCATGTCTCAGTGTCGCTTCGTTATGCCCGACGATGGCCATGTTATGCCCGACGCTTGTCTGGTCATGTCCGAGAGTGGCCTTGTCATGCGTGACGGTGGCCATGTTATGCCTTTCGATGGCCTTGCCATGCTTGACCTTGGCCTTGTCATATCTAAGAGTGGCCTTCTCATAGCCTAGTGATGCCAAATGTTGGCCTTGACAAATCCAATAGTGGACTCGTCATGCCCGCCGATGGCATTGTCATGTCCGAGGCTGGCCTTGTCATGTACGAGAGTGGCATTGTCATGCCCGACGATGGCCTTTTCATGCCTGACGATGGTCTTCCCATGCCCGAGACTAGCGTTGTCATATATTAGAGTGACCTTGTCAAGGCCGTGACATGCCCGACCATGGTCTTGTAATGCCCAATACTAGCCTTGCATGTTTGAGAGTGGCTTCGTCATGCCCAATGATGGCCTTGCCATGCACGATGCTAGCCTTGCATTGTTTGAGAGTGGCCTTGTCATGCTAGACAATGGCATTGTAATGCCCAACGGTGGCCTTGTCATGCCCGATAATAGCTTGTCATGCTTGACACTGGCCTTGAAATGTCCGAGAGTGGCCTTGTCATGGCCTTGTGATTCAAGATTTTGGCCTTGACAAATTCAAGAGTGGCATCATCATGCCCGACGCACACCTTGTCATGTCCGAGAGTTGCCTTGTCATGTTCGACGTTGGCCTTGTCATGCCCGACAATGGCCTTCCATGCTTGATGTTGGCCTTGATAAGTCCAAGAGTGGCCTCGTCATGCCCGACGTTGGCCTTGTTATGCCAGATGATGGCCTTGTCATGTCAAAGAGTGGCCTTGTCATGCCCGATGATGTCCTTGCCATGCACGATGCTAGCCTTGCATTGTTTGAGAGTGGCCTTGTCATGCTAGACAATGGCATTGTAATGCCCGACGGTGGCCTTGTCATACCCGACGATAGCTTGTCATGCTTGACACTGGCCTTGAAATGTCCGAGAGTGGCCTTGTCATGGCCTTGTGATTCAAGATTTTGGCCTTGAAAAATTCAAGAGTGGCATCATCATGCCCGATGCACACCTTGTCATGTCCGAGAGTTGCCTTGTTATGGCCTTGTCATGCTCGACGTTGGCCTTGTCATGCCCGACAATGGCCTTCCATACTTGATGTTGGCCTTGATAAGTCCAAGAGTGGCCTCGTCATGCCCGACGTTGGCCTTGTCATGGCAGATGATGGCCTTGTCATGTCGAAGAGTGACCTGGTCATGGCCGACGATGGCCTTGTCATACCCGACTCTAGCTTTGTCATGTCGGAGAATGGTGTTGCCATGCCTGACGTTGGCCTTTTCATGTCTAAGAGTTGCCTTTTCAAGGCCTTGTCATGACCGACGTTGGTCTTGTCATGCCCGACAATGACCTTGTCATATCCTATGCTAGCCTTGTCATGTCCGAGAGTGTCTTCGTCATGCCCGACGATGGCTTTGTCATTCCCGACGCTGGTCTTGTGATGTCCAAGAGTCACCTTGCCATACCTGATGGTGACCATGTCATGCCCGTCGATGGCCCTACCATGCTTGACCTTGGCCTTTTCATGTTTGAGAGTGGCCTTCTCATGGCCTAGTGATGCCAAATGTTGGCCTTGTCAAATCCAAGAGTAGACTCGTCATGCACGACCATAGCCTTGTCATGCTCGACGTTGGCCTTGTCATGTACTAGAGTGGCCTTGTCATGCACGACGATGGCCTTGTCATGCCCGATGCTGGCGTTGCCGTGTTGACGATGGTCTTGCCATGCCCGACGTTGGCGTTTTATGTATGAGAGTGGTCTTATCATGGCCGGGTTATGCCCAATGATGGCCTTGTAATGCTCGATGCTAGCCTTGTCATGTCCGAGAGTGGCTTCGTCATGCCCGACGATGGCCTAGTCATGCCCGAAGATGGCCTTTCCATGCCCGATGTTGGCCTTGTCATGTCCAAGTGGCATTGTCATACTTGACGATGGCCTTGTCATGCGCGACGGTTGCCTTGTAATGCTCGACGATGGCATTTCCATGCTTGACGTTGGACTTATAATATCCCAGGGTGGCCTTGGCATGGCCTTATGATGCCAAATGATGGCCCGCACAATTCTAAGAGTGGCCTCGTCATGCCCGACGTTGGCCTTGTCATGTCCCAGAGTTGGCTCGTCATGGCCTTGTCATGATGACGTTGGCCTTGTCATGCTCGATGTTAGCCTTGTCATGCCCGGAGATGGCCTTGCCATGCCAGATGCTAGCCTCGACAAGTCGAAGAGTGGCCTCGTCATGCACGACGATGCCCTTGCTATGCTAGACGCTTGCCTTGTAATGTCCAAGAGTGGCCTTGGCATGAAAGACATGGGCCTTGTTAGGTGCCCGTCGCTAGCCTTGTCATGTATGACAGGGGCCTTGTCAAGGGCTTGTCATGCCCGACGTTGGTCTTGTCATGCCCGACGATGACCTTGTCATACCCGATGCTAGTCTTGTCATGTCCGAGGGTGGCTTCATTATGTCCGAGAGTGGCCTTGCCATGCCTGACGGTGGCCTTGTCATGTACGAGTTGACTCGTCACCCACGACGATGGCCTTGTCATGCCCGACACATGCCTTGTCATGTACGAGAGTGGCCTTGTCATGCCCGACGATGGCCTTGTCATGCCTGACAATGGTCTTGCCATGCCGACGTTGACGTTGTCATGTATGAGAGTGGCCTTGTCAAGGCCGTCCATGCCCGACGATGGACTTGAAATGCCCAATGCTAGCCTTGTCATGTCTGAGAGTGAATCATGCCCGACGATGGCCTAGTCATGCCCGATGATGGCCTTGCCATGCACGATGCTGGCATTGTATTGTCCGAGAGTGGTCTTGTCATGCTAGACGATGTCCTTGTCATGCCCGACGGTGGCCTTGTCATGCCCGATGATGGTCTTTCCGTGCCCGACGCTACCCTTGTCATGTCTGAGAGTGCCCTTGTTAAGGGCTTATCATGCCCGACGATGGCCTAGTTATGCCCGATGATCGCCTTGCCATCCACGATGCTGGCATTGCATTTCCGAGAGTGGTCTTGTCATGCTAGACCATATCCTTGTCATGCCCGACGGTGGCCTTGTCATGCCGGACAATGGTCTTTCTGTGCCCAACGCTAGCCTTGTCATGTCTGAGAGTGGCCTTATCAAGGGCTTATCATGCCCGACGATGGTCTTGCCATGCCCGACAATAACCTTGTCATACCGGATGCTAGCCATGTCATGTCTCAGCGTCGCTTCGTTATGCCCGACGATGGCCATGTTATGCCCGACGCTTGTCTGGTCATGTCCGAGAATGGCCTTCTCATGCCTGACGGTGGCCATGTTATGCCCGTCGATGGCCATGCCATGCTTGACCTTGGCCTTGTCATATCTAAGAGTGGCCTTCTCATAGCCTAGTGATACCAAATGTTGGCCTTGAGAAATCTAATAGTGGACTCGTCATGCCCGACGATGGCCTTGTCATGTCCGAGGCTGGCCTTGTCATGTACGAGAGTGGCATTGTCATGCCCGACAATGGCCTTTTCATGCCTGACGATGGTCTTGCCATGCCCGAGACTAGCGTTGTCATATATTAGAGTGACCTTGTCAAGGCCGTGTCATGCCCGACGATGGCCTTGTAACGCCCAATACTAGCCTTGTCATGTTTGAGAGTGGCTTCGTCATGCCCGATGATGGCCTTTCCATGCACGATGCTAGCCTTGCATTGTTTGAGAGTGGCCTTGTCATGCTAGACAATGGCATTGTAATGCCCGACGGTGGCCTTGTCATGCCCGACGATAGCTTGTCATGCTTGACACTGGCCTTGAAATGTCCGAGAGTGGCCTTGTCATGGCCTTATGATTCAAGATATTGGCCTTGACAAATTCAAGAGTGGCATCATCATGCCCGACGCACACCTTGTCATTTCCGAGAGTTGCCTTGTCATGGCCTTGCCATGCTCGACGTTGGCCTTGTCATGCCCGACAATGGCCTTCCTTGCTTGATGTTGGCCTTGATAAGTCCAAGAGTGGCCTCCTCATGCCCGACGTTGGCCTTGTCATGTCAGATGATGGCCTTGTCATGTCGAAGAGTGGCCTTGTCATGCCCGATGATGGCCTTGCCATGCACGATGCTAGCCTTGCATTGTTTGAGAGTGGCCTTGTCATGCTAGACAATGGCATTGTAATGCCCGACGGTCGCCTTGTCATGCCCGACGATAGCTTGTCATGCTTGACACTGGCCTTGAAATGTCCGAGAGTGGCCTTGTCATGGCCTTGTGATTCAAGATTTTGGCCTTGACAAATTCAAGAGTGGCATCATCATGCCCGACGCACACCTTGTCATGTCCTAGAGGTGCCTTGTCATGGCCTTGTCATGCTCGACGTTGGCCTTGTCATGCCCGACAATGGCCTTTCATGCTTTATGTTGGCCTTGATAAGTCCAAGAGTGGCCTCGTCATGCCCGACGTTGGCCTTGTCATGCCAGATCATGGCCTTGCCATGTCGAAGAGTGGCCTTGTCATGCCCGACGATGGCCTTGTCATACCCGACGCTAGCTTTGTCATGTCAGAGAATGGTCTTGCCATGCCTGACGTTGGCCTTTTCATGTCTAAGAGTTGCCTTGTCAAGACCTTGTCATGACCGACGTTGGTCTTGTCATGCCGGACAATGACCTTGTCATTTCCTATGCTACCCTTGTCATGTCCGAGAGTGGCTTCGTCATGCCCGACGATGGCCTTGTCATTCCCGACGCTGGTCTTGTTATGTCCGAGAGTTGCTTTTCCATGCCTGATGGTGACCATGTCATGCCCGTCGATGGCCCTGCCATGCTTGACCTTGGCCTTTTCATGTCTGAGAGTGGCCTTCTCATGGCCTAGTGATGCCAAATGTTGGCCTTGTCAAATCCAAGAGTGGACTCGTCATGCCCGACCATAGGCTTGTCATGCTCGACGTTGGCCTTGTCATGTACTAAAGTGGCCTTGTCATGCACGACGATGGCCTTGTCATGCCCGATGTTGGCATTGCCCTGCTTGACGATGGTCTTGCCATGCCCGATGTTGGCGTTTTATGTATGAGAGTGGTCTTGTCATGGCCGGGTTATGCCCAATGATGGCCTTGTGATGCCCGATGTTAGCCTTGTCATGTCCGAGAATGGCTTCGTCATGCCCGACGATGGCCTAGTCATGCCCGAAGATGGCCTTTCAATGCCCGATGTTGGCCTTGTCATGTCCAAGTGGCATTGTCATACTTGACGATGGGCTTGTCATGCGCGACGGTTGCCTTGTAATGCTCGACGATGGCCTTGTCATGGCCTTATGATGCCAAATGTTGGCCGTCACAATTCCAACAGTGGCCTCGTCATGCCCGACGCTGGCCTTGTCATGTCCTAGAGTTGCCTCGTCATGGCCTTGTCATGCTGACGTTGGCCTTGTCATGCTCGACGTTAGTCTTGTCATGCCTGGAGATGGCCTTGCCATGCCAGATGCTAGCCTCGACAAGTCCAAGAGTGGCCTCGTCATGCCCGACGATGCCCTTGTTATGCTAGACGCTTGCCTTGCAATGTCCAAGAGTGGCCTTGTCATGAAAGACATGGGCCTTGTTATGCCCGACGCTAGCCTTGTCATGCCGGATAATGGTATTTTTGTGCCCGACGCTAGCCTTGTCATGTATGAGAGGGGCCTTGTCAACGGCTTGTCATGCCCGACGTTGGTCTTGTCATGCCCGACGATGACCTTGTCATACCCGATGCTAGCCTTGTCATGTCCGAGAGTGGCTTCATTATGCCCGACGATCGCCTTGCCATGCCCGACGTAGGTCTTGTCATGTCCGAGAGTGGCCTTGCCATGCCTGACGGTGGCCTTGTCATGTACGAGTTGACTCGTCACCCACGACGATGGCCTTGTCATACCCGAGACATGCCTTGTCATGTACGAGAGTGGCCTTGTTATGCCCGACGATGGCCTTATCATGCCTGACAATGGTCTTGCCATGCCCGACGTTGACGTTTTCATGTATGAGAGTGGCCTTGTTAAGGCCGTCCATGCCCGACGATGGCCTTGAAATGCCCGATGCTAGCTTTGTCATGTCCGAGAGTGGCTTCATCATGCCCGACGATGGCCTAGTCATGCCCGATGATGGCCTTGCCATGCACGATGTTGGCATTGTATTGTCCGAGTGTGGTCTTGTCATGCTAGACGATGTCCTTGTCATGCCCGAGGGTGGACTTGTCATCCTCGACGATGGCCTTGCCGTACTTGTCGCTAGCCTTGTCATGTCCGAGAGTGGCCTTGTCATGGCCTTGTGATGCTAGATGTTGGCCTAGACAAACCTTATAGTGGCATCGTCATGCCCGATGCTGGCCTTGTCATGTCCGAGAGTTGCCTTGTCGTGCTCGACGTTGGCCTTGTCATGCCCGACAATGACCTGCCATGCCGAATGTTGGCCTTCACAAGTCCAAGAGTGGCCTCGTCACGCCCGACAATGCCCTTGTCATGTTAGACGTTGGCCTTGTCATGTCGAAGAGTGGCCTCGTCATGCCCAACAATGGCCTTGTAATGCCCGCCGCTAGCCTTATCATGTCGGACAATGGTCTTGTCATACCCGACGCTAGCCTTGTAATGTCTAAGAGTGGTCTTGTCAAGGCCTTGTCATGCCCGACGTTGGCCTTGTCATGCCCGACGATGGCCTTTACATGTCCGATGTTGGTTTTGTCATGTTTGAGAGTCGCCTTGTCATGCACGACGATGGCCTTGTCTTGCCCAAAGATGGAAGTGTCATGCCCTATGATGTGCTTGTCATGCCAAACGCTAGCCTTGTGATGCCCCACGCTGGCCTTGTCTTAACCGACAATGGCCTTTCTATGCTAGTCGCTAGCCATGTCATATCCGAGAGTAGCGTTGTCATGCTAGACAATGGTCTAGGTATGCCTAACATTGGCCTTGTCATACCCTACGATGACCTTGCCATGCCCGACGCTAGCCTTGTCATGGCCTTGCCATGTTGACGTTTGTTACGTTAGAGATGCGTAGCACAAATGTCTTACTATTTATAACTCGATATATTCTCCTAACTCCTAGCGAATCCACAGTGTATGGGTCACTTTGTAGCAAGGATAGTATTCTGAGGTCGAACACGAAGACTAAGGTGAAATTATATGAAACAAGTGATCATGGATAGTGCAAATCTAGTCTAAGAAAAGAGAAAGAAATAAAGAAATGAAAATCATGATATTTTTTGTTGGGTTTTTGTGGTGATCAAGCAAAGATTACAAATCATGCAAGATTATATATCAAACAAACAACTCAAACTAGCAACACAAATAAGCAACACAAAAACAAGATATGTGATCAAAGAGAGAAAAGCGGATTCTAGGTATTAGCACTTCCGGTTATGGCATTGAACTCAAGCTTCTAATCAACCTTGGACAAGCTGTGTAATGTTGGGAAAGGGTGTTTCTCCAATGGAATCAATCACCGGGTAGGTCTCATGGTCCACTAATCCCGCATCTAAGGTCCTATTACCGGGTAAGTCTCTAGGTACCTAAGGTTGGGAATTCTACACAAACCGGATTATTATCTAGGAATCAAACCTCTCCTTACCGGGTAAGTCATAGGAAGGCAAGTCCTAAGCAACAATCCTAGCACACTCAATCAAATAGCGGCTTGTGAGGCTCACTACTACCTAGAGTTCGTCATCTTTGGTATCTAAGATCGGGAATTACCTAGTAAGTTTCTTCCCTTACTTAGTTTGCTTACAATAGTGATACGCCCTAGGATGGCATCGCCATCCGTGTTTCCGGCTTGAAGGACCCGACATCAATTTTGAAGATTTATTATTATGCGGCTATTTAATAATAGACTTCTTATATTCGGAACTTTAAATCCAGAACTTAATTCCGTGAATTAAATTCCGACCTTTCATATTTTAGTCTTTTCATTTCCGGCACTTAATTCCGGCTTTTAATTCCGTCATTTATGTTTTGACTCTTTGTATGACCTCCATCCACTATATAAGGATGGCTTGGCTCATTTGTAAGATATGTCTAAGTTGAATCCAAGTATTGTGAAGGGAAAATCATCTTACTTGGTTTAGGCATCATTTCTTCCTCAATCCTCTTAAAGTTATATCTTGGATCTAGTCTTTGATCCAAGCCTTCATACTCGAGGATCCTTTTGGAAGGATCAACTATTATCTACTCCACTTCGTGGATGATTTGATCTAACTAGATCGGATCAACCGTACGCTTCCGCATACATTTCTAAACTTCCACCGCTCAAGTTCTATATTTGATCCAACTTGAACGATCAAGAAGAAGTAGTTGAAGTTTCTCCTCGATCTAGATCGCCCATATGTCTATCATTGGTATCAGAGCTTGGGATCGAGGTCAAGTTCTTAACTTGTGTTCTTGATTGTTCATCAATATATTCTTCTCTCTCTTTGGTGTTCTTTGAAGATCTTCAAGTGTGATTTGGTGTTCTTCGAAGATCTTCAAGTGTTCTTCGGTGTTCTTCGAAGATCTTCAAGTGTAATTCGGTGTTCTTCGAAGAATGGTTGCCTTCTCCACATGAACTAAAGCACAAAGTCTCCATAAAGAGGCACCGGCGGTATCAACAAAACCGTAGGAGTTCCCATTATAATGACGAGGAGTGGTTGCCTCCTCCGGACCAACCATGGCCGACTTATACCATGGACGGGCACCAACGGCATACACACCGACAAGCTTATTTTGAGGAAACTTATATTGCCCCAAGACGTCAAGCTAATGCCAAAGAAGAGTTGGTCGTGCTCAAGGCAACAAATGATGATCTAAAGCTTGAGTTAGAAGCTTTGAAGGCACAAGTTCTTGCACTAACGACGGTTGCCCAACAAGAAGAACCTCAAGTAGTGTCACAACCACGGTGTGAGTTGGTGGTCCAACCGTTGTGTGATGAAGTTGAAGACGAGAAAGATGTCGTCATTACAACTTGTGCCCCGGTTATTCCAATTCATCTTGTCAATCCGTTATGTGGAGCGTATTTTCAAGATGAAAAAGATGAGCTCATCATCAAGGGTGAAGAAGCCATCAGCCATGACAATAACACCATTATGTTGTTGGCCTACTAGTTCAAACCGGCTGAACCGAGGTTTGATTTTGGTTGTCTAATAACATATTTACCGGCTTACCCTTGCTTCTTTCCGGCATGCCTCCGACGTACAATGTCACAAGCTTAGACGGAATATAGACAAAATCATCGGCGAGACCATCCACATGTACTACAAGTTTGAGCCTCCCGATCCGGAATTCGTCCTATTTATGTTCAACAAGCTTGGCGGCCCCACCGTTCTTTTGAAAGAACACAAGTCCAAGCCGCCTGACTTCAACAATGGGCATCTAGTGCTGCATTTCAAGGGTCTTGTTCCTCAAGTGACTCGTTTCTTTTGACGGTGAAACGGGGACGTTTCACATTTAAGAGGAGGAGAATGATACGCCCCGGATGGCATCGCCATCCGTGTTTTCGGCTTGAAGGACCCGACATCAATTTTGAAGATTTATTATTATGCGGTTATTTAATAATAGACTTTTTATATTCGGAATTTTAATTCCGGAACTTAATTCCGTGAATTGAATTCCGACCTTTCATATTTTAGGCATTTCATTTCAGGCACTTAATTTCGGCTTTTAGTTCTGTCATTTATGTTTTCACTCTTTGTATGGCCTCCGTCCACTATATAAGGATGGCTTGGCTCATTTGTAAGATATGTCTAAGTTGAATCCAAGTATTGTGAAGGGAAATTCCTCTTACTTGGTTTAGGCATCATTTCTTCCTCAATCCTCTTAAAATTCTATCTTGAATCTAGTCTTTGATCCAAGCCTTCATACTCGAGGATCCTTTTGGAAAGATCAACTATTATCTACTCCACTTCGTGGATGATTCAATCTAACTAGATCGGATCAACCGTACGCTTCCGTATCCATTTTTAAGCTTCCACCGCTCAAGTTCTATGTTTGATCCAACTTGAATGATCAAGAACAAGTAGTTGAAGTTTCTCCTCGATCTAGATCACCCGTATTTCTATCAATTAGGTCACCCTAAGCTAGATTATGCTTAACAAATACTAGGATTTCAACAATCTCATATCCTAACATGCAGATTTATCAATATAAACACAACAGAGAAAAACCAAGGGTTGATAATGAGAAACCACGGCCGAGATTTAAGAAGAACAAGCCGTGGTTTTGGTCGGGTGTTAGGATTCGAGCATGCAAGTCATTCAAAGGTACATTCAAGTCTATTCTATCATAGTCCGAGCCATAACCATCATTCCATCATGCTAGAATCACAACTACTTAGCCAATAACATGCATTTTAAGATTCAAGTTCATCATGCAAGCATACATGGTTTCCATATCAAGAAAGTGAAATAGGAATGAAAAAGAACAAGTAATCTGTGCTGAGTATGAGTTTAGACAAGAGTTACAACCCTTCAAACACAACTCCAAAGCGTTCCTTCCAATGCTTCCAAAAGCTCCTCAACAAAAATCACTAAAAATCACTCAAAATCTCAATCTAGATCTAGTGTTTGATGATGTTCTTCTTCTCTCAAAATGAGAGTGTTTTTTTTCTTCTTGGTTTCCCTCCCTAGAATGAACGATGAGAGAGTCCCCAAAAGCTAGCCTGCAGGCTCAACCAAGTCCACACTCAACCAAGAAAAGCAAAGGTCGGGCAAAGAAATCGTGTGACAAGTGTCAAGGTTGTGTAGACAGAAACCACGACCAAAACCACGGGCGTGGAAATTTCCTCTGGGCCGTGGTTTTGCTCCAGAAACCCTCCTTGGATCACCAAGTCATGAATTGGTGCAAGGCATGCACCAAAAAGGTCTTTTGTGTTCTTCTTTGCTCCTAGCTTGCTTCTTAAAGAGTCCGGAAGTGTGCCATCACGAGGAATGATCCTCGAATGTGTCGATTAAGTCCTAAATCTCGCCAAAAGACCTACAAAACCGACAAAAGCTTGTGCAGACGTCTATTTCGACAATGTGGATGAATTAATCATAAACGTCACGAACTAATGCCAAACCATGCATGAATAACGGGGAAAACTACCTAAATGAATGCCTAAACTAACGTCATAAATCATGTCATCAAAATACCCCATACTTTCCACTTGCTTGTCCCCAAGCAAGGTTCAAACCTAAGCTACAAGATGGCAAAAGTTATGAATGCCGAAAAACGGAAAGTATTTTTGCAATTGTGCTTCTAGTCATAGATCACCTTCATAGTGATGTTCATGGCAAAGGATGAGCAAATGTGTATGAAGAGAATAAATGCATGGAAAGACAATCATACTTAACTTGAAATCATATATGAAAAGTAAATCGAGAATGTCTAGATGATCATGAAGATATCAAATCTAAATCACTTAAGTCAAAACACATGTGCATAGAGGTCTTAATGACTTAGGAAACAAGAGTTCAAGAAACGTTGTTATAGGTGGGAAATATTTTTTTTTAGGTTATGCGATGCTAATCCGGGAAAGGAACTAACTCCACAATTTCATTTTTGATTAACTTCACCACAAGTGTATATTTTTCTTCATCTTTTTCTTTTCTTTCTTTTCTTTTTCTTCTTTTTTTTTCATTTATTTTTGAGACAATGGCATTGGTGTACAAAAGCCGAAACCTTGGTGATTAGCGGACCTCGGGATTTTTTCCGAGGTGCCTCACACCGGGAACACATACCAAGGCTCGTTACGACTATCGGTTAATCCGACTTTGGCAAGACACAAACACCCGAATATGTGAATAGTGCCGAGTTACTCGTCATCAAAACAAACGTCCCCAAACCTATATTTTTTCTACACTTTCACAATACATTCAACACTTCAATCATAACACCCCACACTTGCTTTTCACACACTCAACACACTAACATGCTCCTATTCTCGGATGGGTCAAAAGAGGTCAAATTTTTTATCAATTGAGTTGCTTCAAACAACATGATCAAGATGAGAAGAAGAGAGAAATGAATGCCTTAATCATTCCTAGATGATGTGTAAGAACTAGCATTCGATTTCGATAATCAATTCTCAATCCAACCTAGACAACAATCTTCATCACAATTCATACATGGAAATCAAGAGAAGTATTGAAGTCCACAATGTATAAATTCATTCAATACACAAAGGCACTTCATAGCCAATTCACAAACCAAACTCATCATAAGGGTCATATCCTAACTAGGAAGCACAAAAGTTTTCAAAAATTTTCTGATTTTTTTTTGAATTTTTGAGATAAATATGTACAATGTAAAAACTAATGAAACATGTGACAATGATATTAAACTATCCTAGATGGAATCATGCAAAGATATTGTGAATACCCCACACCAAACTTAAAAACCACATTGTCCCCAATGTGCAAATTAAATAAAGAATTGAAAGAGAGTCCTCACAATGTAAAATTGGTGTTTTTGCTATTTTGGTTCACTCATGTGAAGTGATGGTGATGATCAATCAAAAGTGGTAGAGAGCTCTTGATGTTCATTATGGCGTCGGGACCCTCGATAAGCACCGCAAGCAGTCGAACGTCCGCTCCACCCACGTTTGATGCGGGATCATCGTCATCATCATGCCTTGCAAAACTTTGAGCACAAAAAGACAAAACACAAAACACACACAAACAAAAACAAAAGAAAAAAGGAAAAACGAAAAAAAAATGAAAAGGGAAAGATATGTACCAATGGGTTGCCTCCCATTAAGCGCTTCTTTAAGGTCATTAGCTTGACCAAAACCGGGAGCGTTTCACTCAAGGTGAAGTGTGGCAATCATATCCACCGGAACTTCCGGGATGTACTTCTTTAACCGATGCCCATTCACCTTGAAATCTCCATAATGCTCCCCACCTATCTCAACCCCTTCAAGGGGGAAGACCTTCCTCACCACAAAAGGACCCGTCCATCTTGACTTGAGCTTTCCGGGGAAGAGCCGTAACCGTGAATTGAAGAGAAGGACTAAGTCGCCTTCACCCAATTCCTTTGGGATTTGACGTTTGTCATGCCAATGCTTGGTCCTTTCTTTGTAAATCCGGACATTTTCATAAGCATCCAACCGGATCTCCTCAAGAGCATTCATGTCTAGCAACCTCTTCTCACCGGCTTCCTTGAGGTCAAAATTCAGCCACCTTATGGCCCAATATGCCCTATGCTCCATCTCCACCGGAAGGTGGCAAGACTTTCCATGAACTAGCCTGTAGGGAGTGGTGCCAATTGGTGTCTTGAAGGCGGTTCTATAAGCCCATAAGGCATCATCAAGCTTCATAGCCCAATCTTTTCTTGTCCTCAAAACCGTCTTCTCAAGTATCCCCTTGATCACCCGGTTGGAGATCTCCACTTGGCCACTAGTTTGGGGATGGTAAGGTGTGGCCACCTTATGAGTCACCCCATACTTAGCCAAAAGTGTCCCAAAGTTCCTAGTGGTGAAATGCTTCCCTCAATCACTTATGATCACTCTTGGTGTTCCAAACCTAGGGAAGATGACTCGGTTGAAGAACCGCTCCACTGCTTTGGCATCATTCGTGGGAGAGGCTATTGCTTCCACCTACCTCGACACATAATCTACCGCCAATAGAATGTAGAGGTTTCCACATGAAGAGGGGAATGGCCCCATAAAGTCCACACCCCAAACATCAAAGATCTCAACCTCTTGGATATTTTTCAAGGGCATCTCATTCCTTCTTGAGATGTTTCCCGTCCTTTAGCAAGTGTCACAAGCTACTACAAACTTCTGCACATCCTTAAACAAGTTAGGCCAATAAAAACCGGATTGCAATACCTCCGCACACATTTTGTGTGAGCTAGCGTGTCCTCCACATGGCAAGGAGTGGCAATGACGGATCACACTCTCCATCTTGTCCTCCGGAATGCACCTCCTAAAGACTCCATCCGGTCCTCTCTTGAACAAGAGAGGCTCACTCCGATAATAATGCCTCATATGTTTGAAAAACTATTTCCTTTGGGCATATGACAAACCGGGTGGAACCTCTTCACACACAAGATAATTCACTATATCCGGATACCATGGCTCACTCCCTCTAGACACTTGAAGTAAGCACTCCTCCAACACTTGCAATTGCTTATCCTGGAATGAGTCATCAATCGGGATGTCATCTCTTTCAATCTCCAACGGTGGTAGCCTACTAAGATGGTCCGCTACTGAATTTTCGGAACCTTTCTTGTCCCGAATCTCCAAGTCGAATTCTTGGAGGAGAAGGATCCACCGAATGAGGCGAGTCTTGGCATCTTTCTTTGTGAGGATATAATGGATCGCAGCATGATCCGTGTACACAATAACCTTTGCTCCAACAAGATATGACCGGAACTTCTCAAAGGCATACACCACCGCTAGCAACTCCTTCTCGGTTGTGGCATAGTTGAGTTGGGCATCATCTAGCGTCTTGCTAGCGTAATAGATGGAAAGTGTAAGCCCATCTTTCTTTTGTCCTAAAAAATCCCCAACAGCCACGTCACTCCCATCACACATTACTTCAAATGGTCTGCTCTAATCCGGAGGTTGCATGATAGGGGCGGAGATCAAAACATCCTTCAACCTACAAAACGCTTCAAGGCAATCCTTGGAGAAAACAAAATCAACATCCTTCATTAGTAGGTTAGTGAGAGGCTTAGAAATTTTAGAGAAATTTTTTATAAACCTCCGGTAAAAACCGGAATGCCCTAGACCTGGACGTTTTCGGGATTCCCGTAATAACCAACGATTGGCAAGTGCTTTTTCTTGTGTGGATCTCCTTACCCCTTTCACCGAGGTAGGTGCTGGCAACTTCTCTATCGTTTCTATCTTTGCTCTATCAACCTAGATTCCATGGTGGGAAACCAAGTGTCCTAACACTATGCCTTCACTCACCATGAAGTGGCATTTCTCCCAGTTCAACACAAGATTAGTTTCCTCACATCTCTTCAACACCAAAGATAGATTAGCCAAGCAATTATCAATTGAAGAGCCATATACCGAGAAATCATCCATAAACACTTCCATAATATTCTCAATATATTCAAAAAAAATAGCCATCATACACCTTTGAAAGGTGGCGGGTGCATTACACAACCCAAATGGCATCCTTCAATATGCAAATGTTCCACAAGGACAAGTAAATGTTGTCTTCTCTTGGTCAACCGGGTGAATAGGAATTTGGAAAAACCCACTATGACCATCAAAATAACAAATATATGAATGTTGAGCTAATCTTTCTAGCATTTGGTCAATAAAGGGAAGATGGAAGTGATCTTTCCTAGAGGCCACATTAAGTTTTCTATAGTCAATACACATTCTCCACCCCGTAACCGTCCTAGTCGGAATTAGTTCATTGTTCTCATTAGTTACTATTGTCATACAACCCTTCTTAGGAAAAAGATGAACAAGACTAACTCATTTACTATCCAAAATCGGGAAAATGATTCCCGCATCTAGCAAGTTTAAGACCTCTTTCTTGACTACCTCTTTCATAACAGGATTCAATCTTCTTTGAGGTTAAATTGATGGTTTATGGTTGCCCTCCATCAAGATTTTATGCATGCACAAGGATGGTTTAATGCCAACAAAGTCATCAATGGTGTATCCAATAGCTCTCGTATGAAATTTCAATTCATTCAATAATCTATCAAGCTCATCATCATTCAAAGATGCATTCACAATCACGGGATAAGTAGAATTTGAACCGAGGAAAGCATACTTTAAATGAGAGGGGAGAGCTTTGAGATTAAGTTTAGAAGGACCTTTATCGGTTGGATGTGATCCATATAGCTCCATATTAGATGAATCCAAAGCCATTGAAGACTCTCCAAGACTCCTTGAAGCTTTATCAACAACTAAAGGACTTTTTGGAGAAACCACGGGTGATCCCACGGGCTCTTGCACAACCACAGGCATGGTTTCGGAAAAATTAGCACAATTAGCTACGACAGAGCTTTCCACGGGATGAATTGTTGAAACCACGGGCGTGGTTTTGGCCCCCAGGCCGTGGTTCTTACAGCTGTTCAGCCCTCATTCGTGCACTTCAAATTCAGCACTTGTCTCCTTTTCTAATGCATCCAAAGCTTGGATTTCTTCATTGCAATCTTCCTCAACTCCTTACTCCATGATACTCCTGCTAAGAACCTTCTCTAATGGATCCTTGATTAGGATTGAGCTCACAACTTCCCTAGATACTTCTTCCCGACAATGTTAAAAACGTCTTCACCGAGGGCTGACCCCTTCATCATTGTGGACAGCTGAAACTCGATATTTTCTTCTCCTATGTTGAAGGAGAGGATCCCATTTTTTCAATCCACTAAGCATCCGGATGTGGCTAAGAATGGCCTTCCCAAAATGATAGGAACCGGGTAGACCGCCGGGATGTCCAAAACAACGAAATCGATTGGCACATAAAACTTTCCAAACTGAACCAGTATGTCCTCTAGGATCCCTACGGGGTGAGTGATGGATCAGTCTGCCATGTAGAGGGCCATCTTGACCGGCTTCGGTTTTCCTAGCCCAACCTTATTGCAAAGTGCAAGCGGGATAATGCTTACACTTGCTCCAAGGTCACATAGGGCCTCATATTGCACTTCCCCCACTCCAATTGGCACATAAACAGACCCCGGATCTCGCAGCTTTGGAGGCATTTCCTCCCTCATGGTTTATATCAACTCGGAAGACCTATTTGTCATCCTCACTTCTCCAAACTCCTCCAACTTCCTCTTGTTGGAGAGTATCTCCTTCAAAAACTTTCCATAGGCTGGCATACCTAAAATCGCATCCATGAACAGAATGTTAATATGTAATTTAGACATGAGTTCAAGGAATTTACCGAAATGTTTATCCAAACGAGCTCTTGCTCGTGATTGTGGAAATGGTAGTGGTGGCTTGTATGGAGGAGGTGCCACATATGTTGGCTCATCATCTTTTCTCTTACCTCCTTCTTCTTGCAATGGTTCTTCCTCCACCACTACTTGTTTCCCCTTGTCATTCTCCCTTGGTGAGGGATCTTTCATGCTCAACCCACTCCTTGTGGTAATGGCTAACACTTGGCATCTTGGATTGTCCTAGGTCCTTCCGGGAAGCTTTCCCGGATCCCTTTGTGCCCCACCTGCCTTTTGGAACACTTGTGCTTCTAGCACCTTTTGAGCCTTCGAAACGGATGTTACCGTGCTTTCAAGCCCACTCAACCTTCGTAGAAATTTTTCAAACATCATTTCGGTCCTATCCTTTGGAGGTAGAGAAAAACCGAGTGGAGGCTCTTGTGAGGCCTTAGGTGGTTGGGCTGCGCTTGTGGAAGCGGGAGGGTTCAAGGCACCATCCTAGTTAGAATAAGAGAACCCGGGATGGTTGTGGTTAGGCCGATAATTGTTGTATTACCGGCTGTTGTTGTTGAAGTTCCTAGGGCCTTGATAATTGTTGAAGTTTCCCCTTCTCATGTAGTTAATATCCTCCTCTTTGGAAGCCAAGTTGGCTTCACTTGCACTTGAGGACTTGCTTGACTCTTCAAGGTTGTGGTACACAACTCCCTCAAGGACTTAAGCTCATTGTTGATTGCATTAAATTTGTAGTTGCTCATGGTGACTTCACTTACTTCATATGCTCCCGGTTTCCTCCCATCACTCTTCCTATGGGAGTACTTCACTATCACCAAAGCTTGCTTCTCTACAAACTCCCAAGCCTCATCCATATTCTTCTCCATGAATGCTCCTTCGGAAAGTGATTGGAGCTTGAATTGACTATCCTCATCAAGCCCCTTGAAATAAATCTCCAATAGCTCTATCTTCGGTATCCCATGGTGTGGACAATCTAGGAAGAGGTCTTTGAACCTCTCCCAAGATTTGAATAGGCTCTCCTCATCCTTCATTACGCAGGCATTGATCTTCCCTCTTAGCTCGGTTGTCTTGGAAGGTGGGAAGAACTTTGCAAGAAATTTGGTTGTCATCTCCTCGCAAGTACCCACACGTCCTAGTGGAATAGATCGGTACCAAGCCAAGGCCTAATCCTTATGTGAAAAGGAAAAAGCCCTAAGCTTGTGGTTGTTGCTCTCTAATCTAGGTGGCCTTAGAGTCTCCATCAAGATCTCATAATTCATCAAGTGTTGATGAGGAGACTCTCCTTCCATCCCTCCAAATTGATTATGCCGGATCATTTGTAGCACTTGAGGGCGGAGCTCGTAGTCATGGGCTGCGGGATCTCCAAAGTTTACACCTGGACGGTGCACTCTTTTGGCTAGATCCATACGTTGCCCTAGCGTTTGTGTCTCCTCAATAATAATAGGCTCATTCCGTACATGTACCGCCGGCTGCGGTGGTGGTGGAGGTGGTGGTTGACGAAGATTAAGCTCCCTTTGCACAAGAGCTTGCCTAATATCTTCAATTTCCCTCCTCGTTGCTTCTTGCATCTCATTTGCATGTCTCCTCTCATTCTCCAAGGCTTCATCCCTTAGCCTTATTTGCTCTAAGGCATTATTCAACTCAGCTTGAAGATCTATTCCGGTCATCTCCTTCTTCTTCCTACTGCCCTTGGATCTAGTCTTAAGGGTTTTCTCTGGTTCGGAATCAAATGGAGCTAAATCCTTGCCACGAGATCTTCGCATGCACCTAAAGAATAAGAGAGTTCCTGAAAAATCAAAGACACAAACCAAACAAGATCAAAAGCAACAAGAAAGACCTACACTATGGACAATCACACACAATGATTCAATCTAGACCTAGTCCCCGGCAACGGCGCCAAAAACTTGTTACGCTAGAGATGTGTAGCAGAAAACTCTTACTATTTATAACTCGATATATTTTCCTAACTCCTAGCAAACCCACTATGTATGGGTCGCTCTGTAGCAAGGATAGTATTCTGAGGTCAAACACGAAGACTGAGGTGAAATTAAATGAAACAAGTGATCATGGATAGTGCAAATCTAGTCTAAGAAAAGAGAATGAAATAAAGAAATGAAAATCATGATATTTTTGGTTGGGTTTTTGTGGTGATCAAGCAAAGATCACAAATCATGCAAGATTATAAATCAAACAAACAACTAAAACTAGCAACACAAAAACAAGATATGTGATCAAAGAGAGAAAAGCGGATTCTAGGAATTACGACTTCCGGTTATGGCATTGGACTCAAGCTTATAATCAACCTTGGAAAACCTGTGGTATGTTGGGAAAGGGTGTTTCTCCAAAGGGAAAAATCACCAGGTAGGTCTCATGGTCCACTAATCCCGGACCTAAGGTCCTATTACCGGGTCATTCTCTCGAAACCTAAGGTTCGGAATTCTACACAAACCGGATTACTATGTAGGGGTCAAAACTCTCCTTACCGGGTAAGTCTCGGGAAGGAAAGTCCTAAGCAACAATCCTAGAACACTCAATCCAATAGCGGGTTGTGAGGCTCACTACTATCTAGAGTTCGTCATCTTTGGTATCTTAGACCGGGAATTACTTGGTAAGTCTCTTCCCTTACTTAGTTTGCTAACATTAGGTGACCCTAAGCTAGATTATGCTTAACAAACACTAGGATTTCAACAATCTAATATCCTAACATGCAGATTTATCAATATAAACACAACAAAGAAAAACCACGGGTTGATAATGAGAAACCACGGCCGAGATTTAAGAAGATCATGCCGTGGTTTTGGTCGGGGGTTAGGATTCGAGCATGCAAGTCATCCAAAGGTTCATTCAAGTCTATTATATTATAGTCCGAGCCATAACCATCATTCCATCACCCTAGAATCACAACTACTTAGCCAATAACATGCATTTTAAGATTCATTTTCATCATGCAAGCTTACATGGTTTCCATAGCAAGAAAGTGAAATAGGAATGAAAAAGATCAAGTAATCTTAGCTGAATATGAGTTTAAACAAGAGTTACAACCCTTCAAACATAGCTCCAAAATGTTCCTTCCGATGCTTCCAAAAGCTCCTCAACAAAAATCACTACAAATCACTCAAAATCTCATCCTAGATCTAGTGTTTGATGATGTTCTTCTTCTCTCCAAATGAGAGTGTTTTTTTTCTTCTCGGTCTATCCTCCCCACAATGGATGATGAGAGAGTCCCCAAAAGACAGCCTGTAGGCTCAACCAAGTCCACACTCAACCAAGAAAAGCAAAGGTCTGGCAAAGAAATCGTGTGACAAGTGTCAAGGCTGTGCAGACAGAAACCATGGCCAAAACTATGGGCATGGATATTGCCTTTGGGCAGTCATTTTGCTCCAGAAACCCTCCTTGGATCACCAAGTCATGAATTGGTGCAACGCATGCACCAACAAGGTCTTTTGTGTTCTTCTTTGCTCCTAGTTTGCTCCTTAAAGAGTCCGGAAGTTTGTCATCACTAGGAATGATCCTCGAATGTGTCGATTAAGTCCAAAAGCACCCCAAAATACCTACAAAACCGACAAAAGCTCGTGTAGACGTCTATTTCAACAATGTGGATGAATTATGCGTAAACGTCACGAACTAATGCCAAACCATGCATGAATAACGAGAAAAACTACCTAAATGAATGCCTAAACTAACGTAATAAATCATGTCATCAACGTTCACCTTGTCATGCCGACGCTGACCTTGTATTGCCCGACGATGGCCTTGCCATACCTAACGTTGGCCTTGCCATACCTAACGCTGGCCTTGTTATGTCCGAGAGTTGCCCTATCATCCTTGATGATGGCCTTGTCATGCCCGACGTCGGCCTTGTCATGTCCGAGAGTGGCCTTGTCATGTCAAACGATGGCCTTGTCATACCCGAGGGTGGCCTGGTCATTCTCGACGATGGACATGACATGCTTGACGCTGGCCTTGTCATGTCTGAGAGTAGCCTTTTTATGCCCGACATTGACCATGTCATGCCTGACGTTGGCCTTGCAATGCCCGACGCTCGCCTTGTCATGTCTGAGAGTGGCCTTGTCATGCCCGACGATGCCCTTATCACGCCCGATGTTGGCCTTGTCATGCCCAACAATGGCCTTGCCAAGCCCGACGCTAGCCGTTTCATGTTCGAGAGTGGCCTTTCCATGCACGACGTTGGCCTTCTCATGCACGACAATGGCCTTTCCATGCCTGAGATTGGCCTTGTCATCGCCTTTCCATACCGAAAAATAGCTTTGTCATGCCCAACTTTGACCTTATCATGACCTTTTCATGCCTAACGCTGGCCTTGTCATGGCCAATGATGGCCTTGTCATGCCCGACGATGGCCGTTCCATGTCACACTTTGGCCTTGTCATGCCTGAGAGTCTCCTTGGTATGCATGACAATGCCCTCGTCATGCCCAACGATGGTCATATCATGCCCCATGGGGTGCTTGTCTTGCCAAACGGTGGACTTGTCATATTTTACAATGGCCTTCCAATAACCGACGCCGACCTTATCATGTCCGAGAGTGACCTTGTCATGCCCGTTGATGGCCTTGTAATACCTAACGCTGGCCTTGTCATGCATGATGATAGTCTTGTCATGCCAGAAGGTGGGCATGTTAGGTGGGAGAGTGGCCTTGTCATGCCCAACGTTGGTCTTGTCATGCCCGACGATGGCCTTGTCATGCCCGACGTTTGCCTTGTCATATCTGAGAGTGGTTTTGTCATGCCCGACGATGGCCATGTTATTCCCATCGTTGGCGTTGTCATGCCCGACAAAGGCCTTATCTTGCCCGACAATGGCCTTGTCATGCCTTAAGCTGGCCTTGTCATGGCCGACAATGGCCTTGTCATGCCCGGCGATGGCCTTGACATGACCTACGTTAGTCGTGTGCGAGAGCGGCCTTGTCATGCCTTAAGTTGGCCTTGTCATGGCCGACAATGGCCTTGTCATGCCCGATTTTGGCCTTGTCATGCCCGGCGATGGTCTTTACATGACCTACGTTAGTCGTGTGCGAGAGTGGCCTTTTTAAGGCATTGTCATAACCGACATTGGTCTTGTCATACCCGACGATGGCCTTGTCATGCTCGATGCTAGCCTTGTCATGTCCACGAGTGGCTATATCATGCCCGACGATGGCCTTGTCATGCCCAACGTTGGCTTTTTCTTGCCCGATAACGGCGTTATCTTGCCCGACGATGGCCTTGTCATCCTCGATGCTCGCCTTATCATGTCCTTGTCATGCCCGACAATGGCCTTGTCATGCCCGACCGTGGGATTGTCATGCCAAACGATGGCCGTTCCAAGCTCGATCTTGGCCTTGTCATGTCCGAGTGTGGCCATGTCATGGCATTGTCATGCAGGACGCTGACCTTGTCTTGTACGACGATGGCTTTTCTATTCTTGACGTTGGCCTTGTTATGTCCGACAGTGGCTTTTTCATTCCCGAGGATGGTCTTGGCATGCCCGACGCTGGCCTATTTATGCTCGAATATGGTCTTGCCATGCCATACGTCGGCCTTGTCATGTCCGAGAGTGCCCTTGTCATGCCAAACGATGGCCTTGTCATACCCGAGGGTGGCATGGTGATGCCCGATGGTGGGTTCGTCATGCCAGACAATGGTCGTTCCTTGTCCGACGTTGGCCTTGCCATGCCCGACGTTGACCTTGTATTGCCCGACGCTGACCTTGTCTTGCCCGATGATGGCCTTGCCATGGCTGACGCTGGGCTTGTTATGTCCGACAGTGACCCTATCATGCCTAACGATGGCCTTGTAATGCCCGACGTTCTCCTATTCATGCCCGACATGGATCTTGCATGCCCGACGTCGGCCTTGTCATATCTGAGAGTGGCCTTTTCATGTCAGACGATGGCCTTGTTATATCCGAGGGTGCCGTGGTCATCCTCGACAATGGCCTAGGCATGCTTGAGGATGTCCTTGTCATGTCCGAGAATGGACTTATCATGCCCGACGTTGAACTTGTCAAGCCCGACAATGGCCTTTCCAAGTCCGATGTTGGCTTTGTCATGTCTGAGAGTCGCCTTGTCTTGCACAACGATGGCCTTGTCATGCCCTACGATGGCAGTGTGAAGCCCCATCGTTTGCTTGTCCTGCCGTACGCTGGCCTTGGCATGCCCAACACTACCCTTGTCATGTCCGACGATGGCCTTTCCATGCAAGACACTAGCCATGTCATGTCCGAGAGTGGCGTTGTCATGCCAGACGATGGTCTACGTATGCCTTACGTTGGTCTTGTCATACCCTACGATGGCCTTGCCATGCCCGACGCTAGCCTTGTCATGTCTGATAGTGGCCTTGTCATGTTGACGTTCGCCTTGTCATGCTCGACTTTGGCCTCTCCATGCCCGACAATGGCCTTCACATGTAAGATGATGGCGTTGAGAAGTCAAAGAGTTGCTTCGTAATGCCCGGAGCTGCCTTTGTCATGTCCGAGAGAGGCCTTGTCATGCCTGACGAAATCTTTATCATGCCCGACGGTGCCCTTAACATGCCCAAAGATGGTCTTGCCATGCCCCACGCTCGCCTTGTCATATCAGAGAGTGGCCTTGTCATTCCAACCATAGCCTTGCCATGCCCGACGTTGGCCTTCTGATGCCCGACGATGGCCTTGCCATTCATGTCGCTTGCCTTGTCATGTCCGAGAGTGACCTTGTGATGCCCTTGTCATATTGACGTTGGCGTTGTCATGCCCAACAATAGCTTGGCCATGCAAGATATTGGTGTTGAGAAGTCCAAGAGTGACGTCATCATGCCCGACGATTGCCTCGTCACGCCCGACGCTGGCTTTGTCATGTACGATAGTGGTCTTGTAATACCCGACGATGACCTTATCTTGCTCGACATTGGCTATGTCCTGGCCGACGATGGTCTTGCCATGCCTGACGCTGGCCTTGTTATGTTTTAGAGTGGCCTTGTCGTGCCCGACGCTGGTCTTGTGATTCCCGACAACGGCCTTGCCATGCTAGACGATGGCCTTGTCATGTCTGATGGTGGCCTTGTCATGTCCGACGATGGCCTTTCAATGCTTGAAGCTGGCCGTTCCATGCCCGAGAGTCACCTTGTCATAGCCTTCTAATGCATGACGCTGACCTTGTCACACTCGACGATGGCCTTGCCATGCCTCACGCTAGCCCTAACATGCCCGACATTGACCATGTCATGCCCGATAATGGCCTTGTCATGCCCGATGATGGCCTTGTCATGCCCGACGATAGCCTTGTCATGTTTGAGAGTGGCCTTGTCATGCATGATGATTCTCTTGTCATGTACGAAAATGGCCTTGTCATGCCCACGTTGGCCTTGTCATGACCTTTTCATACCCAACGATGGCCTTGTCATCCCCGACGTTGGCCTTGTCATGGCCATGTCATGCCCAACGATGGCCTTTTAATGTGTGAAAGTGGCATTGTCATGTACGACGAGGGCCTTGTCATGCCCGATGATTGTCGTGTCATGCCCCATGGTGTGCTTATCATGCCAAACGCTAGCCTTTTCATGCCAACTCTGGCCTTGTCATGCTCGACGATGGCCTTGCCATGCCCGACCCTAGCCATGTCATGTCCGAGAGTGGCGTTGTCATGCGAGGCGATGGTCTGGTCATGCCTCACGTTTGCCTTGTCATACACTACGATTGTCTTTCCATACACGACACTAAACATGTGATGTCCGATAGTGGCCTTGTCATGGCCTTGTCATGTCCGAGAATAGCCTTGTCATGCTCGACGTTGGCCTAGTCATGGCCGACAATGTCCTTGTCATGCGACATGCTAGCGTTGACATGTCCAAGAGTTGCTTCGTCATGCCCGATGATGGCCTTATCATGCCCGACGCCCTTGTCATGTCCGAGGGTGGCCTTGTCATGCCCGATGATGGCCTTTCCATGCTCGATGCTAGCATTATCATGTCCGAGAGTGGCCTTGTCATGCGCGACGATGGCCTGGTCATTCTTGATGCTGGCCTTGTTATGTCCGAGAGTGGCTTTCTCATCGCCTTGTGATGCTAGATGTTGGCCTTGCAATTTCAAGAGTGGCGTCTTCATGCCCGACGATGGCCTTGTTATGTACGAAAGTGACCTTGTCATGCCCGACGATGACCTTGTCATGCCCGATGTTGGCCTTGTCATGCCTGACGATGGTCTCGCCATGCCCGACACTAGCGTTGCCATGTATGAGAGTGGTCTTGTCAAGGCCGTGTTATGCCCGACGATGGCCTTGTAATAACCGATGCTAGCCTTGTCGTGTCCGAGAGTGGCTTCGTCATGCCCGACGATGGCCTAGTCATGCTCGACAATGGTCTTGCCATGCTCGATGTTTGCATTGTCATGTCCAAGTTGCCATATCATGCTTGACGATGGCTTAGTCATGCCCGGCGGGTGCCTTGTAATGCCCGATGATGGCTTTGACATGCTTGACGTTTGCCTTCTCATGTCCTAGAGTGGCCTTGTCACGGCCTAATGATGCCACATACTGGCCTTGATAAATCCAACAGTGGTTTCGTCATGCCTGACGCTAGCCTTGTCATGTCCGAGAGTTGCCTCATCATGGCCTTGTCATACTAACGTTGGTCTTGTCATGCTTGACGTTGGCCTTGTGAAGCCCGGTAGTGGTCTTGCCATGCAAGATACTAGCCTTGACTAGTCTAAGAGTGGCCTCGTCATGACTAGCAATGGTCTTGTCATGCCCGATGGTGGCCTTATCATGCCCGACGATGGCCTTGACATGACCTACGTTGGTCGTGTGCGAGAGTGGCCTTGTCATGCCCAAGGCTGACCTTGTCTTGCTCGACGATGCCCTTGTCATGCCCGACGCAGATATATTTATGTCCGAGAGTAACCTTGTAATGCCCGACAATTGCCTCGTCATGCCCGATGATGGCCTTGTCATGCCCAACATTGGCCTTGTCATCCCTCGCGATGGTCTAGCCATGCTTGACGATAGCCTTGTCAAGTCTAAGAGTGGCCTTGCTAGTGCATTGTCTTGACCGATGTTGGTCTTGTCATGCCCGACGATGGCCTTGTTATGCTCGATGCTAGCCTTCTTATGTCAGAGAGTGGCTATATTATGCCTGATGATGGTCTTGCCCTGCCCGATAACGGCCTTATCTTGCCCGACGATGGCCTTGTCATGGCCTTTCATGCCCGACAATGGCCTTGTGATGCCCGACCGTGGAATCGTCATGTAAGACGATGGCCATTCCATGCCCGACCTTGGCCTTGTCATGTTCCAGTGTGGCCATGTCATGGCATTGTCATGCCCGACGATGTCCTTGTCATTCTTGAATCTGGCCTTGTTATGTTCGAGAGTGGCTTTCTCAAGGCCTTGTGATGCTAGATGTTGGCCTTGACAATTCCAAGCGTGGCGTCGTCATGCCCGACGATAGCCTTGTCATGTCCGAAAGTGGCCTTGCCATGGCCGACGATGGCCTTATAATGCCCGATGTTGGCCTTGTCATGCCTGACGTTGGTCTTGCAATGCCCGACATGCCCGACGATTGCCTAGTCATGCCCGACGATGGCCTAGTCATGCCTGACGATTGCCTAGTCATGCCCGACGATGGGCTTGCCATGCTCGATGTTGGCCTCGTCATGTCCAAGTGGCCCGGTCATGCTTGATGATGGCCTTATCATGCCCGGCGGGTGCCTTGTAATCCCCGATGTTGGCTTTTCCATGCTTGACGTTTGCCTTTCATGTCCCAGAGTGGCATTGTCATGGCCTTATGATGCCAAATGTTGGCCTTGAAAAATCCAAGAGTGGCCTCGTCATGCCCGACACTAGCCTTGTCATGTCCGAGACATTCCTCGTCATGGCCTTGTCATACCGACGTTGGCCTTGTCATGCTCGACGTTGGCCTTGTCAAGCCCGGTAGTGGTCTTGCCATGCTAGATACTAGCCTTGACAAGTCTAAGAGTGGCCTCGTCATGCCCGAGGATGCCCTTGTGATGCAATACGCTTGCCTTGTCATGTCCAAGAGTGGCCTTGTCATGACTAGCAATGGCCTTGTCATGCCCGGCGATTGCCTTGACATGACCTACGTTGGTCGTGTGCGAGAGTGGCCTTGTCATGTCCAATGCTGACCTTGTCATGCTCAACGATGCCCTTGTCATGCCCGACGCATATATATTTATGTCCGAGAGTAACCTTGTTATGCCCGACAATTGCCTTGTCGTGCCCCACGATGGCCTTGTTGTGCCCCACGCTGGCGTTGTCATGCCTCACGATGGTCTTGCCATGCCTGACGATGGCCTTGTCAAGTCTAAGAGTGGCCTTGTCAAGGCATTGTCATGACCGACGTTGGCCTTGTCATGCCCGAAGTTGGCCTTGTCATGCCCGACGTTGATCTTGCCATGCCATACGTCGGCCTTGTCATGTCCGAGAGTGGCCTTGTCATGCTAGACGATGGCCTTGTCATACCTGAGGGTTGTCTGGTCTTGCCCGACGGTGGGTTTTTCATGCCACACGATGGTCGTTCCTTGCCTGATGTTTGGCTTGTCATCTCCGAGAGACGTCTTGTCATGGCATTGTCAAGCCCGACGCTGACCTTGTCCTGCCCGACGATGGCATGGCCATGCTTGACGCTGGCCTTGTTATGTCCGATTATGGCCCTATCATGCCAAACGATGACTTTGTCATGGCCGACGTTTTCCTATTTATGCCCGACTATGGTCTTGCCATGCCCGACGTCAACCTTGTCATTTCTGATATTGGCATTGTCATGTCAGACGATGGCCTTGTCATACACGAGGGTGGCCTAGTCATCCTCGACGATGGCCTAGGCATGCTTGAGGATGGCCTTGTCATGTCCGAGAGTGGACTTATAATGCCCGATGTTGAACTTGTCAAGCCCGACGATGGCCTTTCCAAGTCCGATGCTAACTTTGTCATGTTTGAGAGTCACCTTTTCATGCACGACGATGGCCTTGTCATGCCCGACAATGGCAGTGTCAAGCCCCATGTTTGTGTATCATGCCGAACGCTATCCTTGTCATGCCCTACGATGGCCTTACCATGCAAGACGCTAGCCATGTCATGTCCGAGAGTGGCGTTGTCATCCTAGACAATGGTCTACATATGCCTGCCGTTGGTCTTTTCATACCCAATGATGGCCTTGCCATTACCGACGCTAGCCTTGTCATGTCCGATAGTGGCCTTGTCTTGGGCTTGTCATGTTGACGTTCATCTTCTCATGCTCGACTTTGGCCTTGTCATGCCCGACAATAGCCTTGCCATGCAAGATGATGGCGTTGAGAAGTCAAAGAGTTACCTCATCATGCCCGACGTTGCCTTTGTGATGTTCGAGAGAGGCCTTGTCATACCTGACGAAGTCCTTATCATGCCCAACGTTGGCCTTAACATGCCTGTCGATGGTCTTGCCATGCCCGACGCTCGCCTTGTCATTTCAAAGAGTGGCCTTGTCATTCCAACGAAAGCCTTGCCATGCCCGACGCTGGCCTTGTGATGCCCGACGATGGCCTTGCCATTCATGTCGCTAGCCTTGTCATGTCCGAGAGTTGCGTTGTTATGCCCTTGTCATATTGACGTTGGCCTTGTCATGCCCGACAATAGCCTGGCCATGCAAGATATTTGCCTTGACAAGTCCATGAGTGGCCTCGTCATGCCCGATGATGGCCTTGTCACGCCCGACACTAGCTTTGTCTTGTCCGATAGTGGTTTTGTAATGCCCGACGATGGCCTTATCATGGTCGACATTGGCTACGTCATGGCCGACGATGGTCTTGCCATGCCTGACGCTAGCCTTGTTATGTATGAGAGTGGCCATGTCGTGCCCGATGCTGATCTTTTCATGCCCGACAATGGCCTTCCCATGCCCGACGATGGTCTTTCCATGCCCGACGCTGACTTTGTAATGTCCGAGAATTGCCTTGTCATGCTATACGATGGCCTTGTCAAGCCCGATGGTGGCCTCGTGATGTTCGACGATGGCCTTGCAATGCTTGACGCTGGCCTTTCCATGCCCGATAGTCGCCATGTCATAGCCTTGTAATGCCTGACGCTGACCTTGTCATATGATAACACGATTTATGACTTAGGTTTAGGCACTCATTTAGATAGTTTTTCCGCTCATTCATGCATGGTTTGCACTAGTTCGTGACGATTTGCACTCAATTCATGTATTTTGTCGAGATAGACGTCTACACGGACTTTTGTATGCTTTGTAGGTATTTTAGGAGTTTTAGGAGCTTAATCGATACATTTGAGGATCGTTCCTCGAGATGACACACCTTCGGACTCATTGGGATGCAAGCTAGGGGCTAAGGAGGACACATGGGACCTTGTTGGTGCATGCCATGCACCAAATTGAGGCTTGATCATCCAAAACAAGCTAACGCACCAAAACCACAGCCCTTGGGACTTCCACGGGCGTGGTTTTGACCGTGGTTTTCCCCAGACAGCTGTGACAACTGTCCCACGATCTTCATGGCCGACTCTTGCAAATTTAGAGGATAAAAAGGTGGTCCTGCAAGGCTGTTAGGGGCAGACCCCTCACTCGCATTCACTCCCACAGTCTCAACAACAATATTCTCTCATTTGGAAGATTGGATTGGAGCTTCCATTGGAGAAGAAGAAAGGCTTCCATTGGAGAAGAAGAAGAAGCACACTTGTTCATAGTTCCATAGTCTTTTTTAGTGATTTTGAGTGAGCTTTGTGAAACGTTTTGCAAGGGTTTGTAAGAAACGATTCGAACCTTCTTTTGAAGGGTTGTAAGTCCTTCTTGAACCATAATTTAGCTTGTTTTACTTGTTTCATTTTCTTAATCCATCTTTCATTTCATCTTCTTGCCATGGATTCTATGATTTTATGCTTGATGAGTTTGATTGTTAAGATGCATGTTGTAGGCTAAATAGATGTGATTCTAGGGTAAGGAAAAGATGGTTATGGTTTTAACTATGATAGAATAGACCTAAATGAATACTTGGATGACTCGCTTGATTGAACCTAGTCATTGTTTAAAACCACGGTTGGATCTTGCCTTTCCACGGCCGTGGAAAGGGATTAACACCCTGTAATTTTGATTAACTTGCTTGTATTGATGAATCTAAGCGCTAGGATGTTAGATTGTTTAAATCCTAGTGTTTGTTGAACTAAATCTATCCTAGGGTGACCTAGGGTTAGCAACTAAGTTTTAGAAGAGACCTACCCGGTGATTCTTGCTCTTAGATACCGAAGATGACGAACTCTAAGTAGTAGTGAGCCTCACAAGCCGCTATTGGATTGAATGTGCTAGGATAGGTGTTTAGGACTTGCCTTCCCGATACATACCCGGTAAGGAGAAGTTAGATCCCTAGATAACCATCCGGTTTGTGTAGAATTCCTATCCTTAGGCTCTTTGAGACTTACCCGGTGATGAGACCTTAGGAACGGACTAGTGGACCGTGAGACCTATCCGGTGATTGATCCCAATCTAGAAACGCTCACTCCCAAAATACTATAGTTGATCCAAGGAATGATTAGATAGCTTGAGTCCAATGCCATAACCAGAATTTCCAACCCCTAGAATCCGCTTTACTCTCTTCGATTACATATTTCGTATTTGCTTGTTTACTTGTTGTGTTAGCTTAGTTGATTGTTGGTTTCGCATGATTTGTGATCTCTGATTGATCACCTAAAAACCAAACCAAAAACATTGAGATTTTCATTTCTTTATTCCTTTCTCTTTTTCTTAGCCTACATCAACACTATCCTTAGTCACTAATCGATTCAATCTCACCTCAGTCTTTGTGTTCGACCTCGGAATACTATCCCTACTACAAAACGTCCCGTACACTGCTGGTTCACTAGGAATTAGGAAAAATATATCGAGTATAAATTTAAGACTTTTTGCGTGTCACGTTCTTAGCGTAACAAGTTTTTGGCGCCGTTGCCGGGGATTAGGTTAAGATTGAGTCATTGTTTGTGATTGTTTATAGTGTAGGTCTTTCTTGTTGCTTTTGATCTCTTTTGGTTTGTGTCTTTGCTTTTCAGGACATCTCTCACTCTTTAGGTACATGCGAAGATCTTGTGGCAAGGATTTACCTCCATTCGATCCCGAACCGGAGAAAACCCATAGATCTAGATCCAAGAGCATTAGAAAGGGAAAAGAGATGGCCGGAAGAGATCTCCGAGCTGAGTTGGATGAAGCTTTAGAACAAATTAGGCTAAGGGATCAAGCCTTGGAGAATGAGAGGAGACTTGCCAATGAGAGGCAAGAAGCAACTAGGAGGGAGATTGAAGAGATTAGGCAAGTTCTTGTGCAAAGTGAACTTAATCGTCAACAACCTCCTCCTCCTCCACCACAACCGCAGCCGGCGGTTAATATTCGGGTTGTGCCCATTGCTATTAAAGAGCCACAAACGTTAGGGCAACGTATGGATCCGGCACAAAGAGCACACCGTCCGGGTGTGAACTTGGGAGATCCCGCAGCCCATGATTACGAGCTCCGCCCTCAAGTTCTACAAATGATCCGGCATAATCAATTTGGACGGATGGAAATCAACACTTGATGAACTATGAGATCTTGATGGAGACTCTACGACCCCCTAGATTAGAGAGCAACAACCATAAGCTTAGGGCTTTCTCCTTCTCACTTAAGGATAAAGCCTTGGCTTGGTATCAATCTATTCCACAAGGGCGAGTGAGTACTTGGGAGGAGATGACAACCGAGTTTTTGACAAAGTTCTTCCCACCTTCCAAGACTACCGAGTTAAGAGGGAAGATCATTGCCTTCGTGATGAAGGATAGAGAAAGCCTATTCAAGTCTTGGGAGAGGTTCAAAGACCTTCTCCTAGATTGTCCAGACCATGGTATACCGAAAATTGAGGTATTGGAAATCTACTTCAAGGGACTTGATGAAGATAGCCAATTCAAGCTTCAATCTCTTTCCGGTGGGACTTTCATGGAGAAGAATGTGGATGAAGTTTGGGAGTTTGTAGAGAAACAAGCTTTGGTGATTGAGAAGTACTCCCATAGGAAGAGTGATGGGAGGAAAGCGGGAGCATATGAGGTGAGTGAAGTCACCATGAGCAACTTCAAGCTTGATGCAATCAACAATGAGTTTTAGTCTTTGAGGGAGTTATGTGCTACAACTTTGAAGAGTCAAGCAAGCCCTCAAGTGCAAGTGCAAGCAAACTTGTCTTCCAAGGAGGAAGATGTGAACTACATGGGAAGGGGCAACTACAACAACTATCAAGGCCCAAGGAACTTCAACAACAACCGGCAATTCAACAATTACCGGCCTAATCACAACCATCCCGGGTTTTCCTATTCTAACCCAGATGGTGCCTTGAACCCTCCCGCTTCCACAAGCGCAACACCACCACCAAAGGCTTCACAAGAACCTCCATCTGGATTTACTCAACCTCCAAAGCACAGAACCGAGATGATGTTTGAGCAATTGCTTGGAAGGTTGAGTTGTCTTGAGAGCATGGTGACTTCCATTTCTAAAGCTCAAAAGGTGTTGGAAGCACAAGTGTTCCAAAAGGCGGGTGAAGCTCATAGGTATCCGGGAAAGCTTCCAGGAAGAGCCGAAGACAACCCAAGAGGCCAAGTGTTGGCCATCACAACAAGGAGCGGGTTGAGCATGAAGGACCCCTTGCCTAAGGGAAATGACAAGGGAAAGCAAGTGGTGATAGAAGAGGAAGAGACCTTGCAAGAAGAAGGAGGAAAGAGCAAGGATGATGAGCCAACATATGTGGCACCACCTCCATACAAGCCACCACTACCGTTCCCACAATCACGAGCAAGAGCTCGCTTGGACAAACACTTTGGTAAACTCCTTGAACTTATGTCTAAATTGCATATTAACATTCCATTCATGGATGCTATCTTAGGTATGCCGGCATATGGCAAGTTTTTGAAAGAAATACTCTCCAACAAGAGGAAGTTGGAAGAGTATGGAGAAATGAGGATGATGAAGAGGTCCTCGAAATTGATCCAAACCATGAAGAAGGAGATGCCTCCTAAGCTAAGAGATCCGGGATCCTTTTGTGTGCCGATTGGAGTGAGAGAAGTGAAGTATGAAGCCTTATGTGATCTTGGGGCAAGTGTAAGCATCACACCGCTTGCACTTTGTAACAAGGTTGGGCTAGAGAGCCAAAGCCGGTCAAGATGACCCTTTACATGGCGGACCGTTCGATCACTCACCTGGTTGGAATCTTGGAGGATATACCGGTGCAACTAGGGAAGTTCTATGTGCCCATAGACTTCGTTGTTTTGGACATCCCGGCGGACTATCCGGTTCCTATCATCTTAGGGAGACCTTTCCTAGCCACTTCCGGATGCTTGGTAGATTTTAAGAATGGAATTCTCTCCTTCAACATTGGAGAAGAGAATATCAAGTTCAAGCTGTCCACAATGATGAAGGGGCCAGCCCTTGGTGAAGATGTGTTCAACATTGTCGAGCAAGAGGATTGTAGAGAAGTTGTGAGCTCAATCTTGATCAAGGACTCCTTGGAGAAGGTTCTTAGCTTAAGTTTGATGGAGAAAGGAGATGAGGAGGCATGCAATGAAGAAATCAATGCTTTGGAAGCATTGGAAAAGGAGACAAGAGCTGAATTTGAAGCACACGAAAGTGTGCTGAATTTCTACAAGAACCACGGCCTGGGGGGGAAGAACCACGCTCATGGAAAGTCCCGTGGAACTCTCTGGAATGCTCAAAAAGGCTAGCTTTGCAAGTTCCACGGCCGTGGTTGTGCCAGAGCCTGTAATTTTGCCCGTGGTTTCTCCAAAAACTGCATTGGTTGTTGATCAAGCTTCAAGGAGCTTTGGGGAGTCTTCCATCGCTTTGGATTCATCTCAACCAACATTATACGGATCGTCTCCACTCGATAAAGGTCCTCCTAAACTTGAACCTAAACCCCTCCCCTCTCATCTTAAGTATGCTTTTCTTGGTGAAGATTCTACTTATCCGGTTATTGTGAATGCATGCTTAAATAATAATGAGTTGAATAGATTGTTGCATGAGTTGAGATTGCATAGGAAGGCTATTGGCTATACGATGGATGATTTAGTTGGCATTAAACCTTCTTTGTGCATACATAAGATCTTAATGGAAGACAATCATAAACCTTCAATTGAACCTCAAAGAAGACTAAACCCTATCATGAAAGAAGTAGTAAAGAAAGAGATCCTTAAATTGCTAGATGCGGGAATCATTTTCCCGATTTCGGATAGTAAATGGGTTAGTCCCGTGCATGTGGTTCTTAAGAAGGGTGGGATGACCGTAGTGACTAATGAGAATAATGAACTAATCCCTACTAGAACGGTTACGGGATGGAGGATGTGTATAGACTATAGGAAACTAAATGTTGCCTCTAGGAAAGATCACTTCCCACTTCCTTTCATTGACCAAATGCTAGAGGGACTAGCTCAACATTCCCATTTTTGTTAATTAGATGGCTATAGTGGATTCTTCCAAATCCCTATTCACCCCGATGATCAAAAGAAAACCACATTCACATGTCCTTGGGATACTTTTGCATATAGGAGAATGCCATTTGGGTTGTGTAATGCACCTGCCACCTTTCAAAGGTGTATGATGGCCATCTTTTCTGAGTATATTGAAAACATCATGGAAGTGTTTATGGATGATTTTTCTGTTTATGGATCTTCCTTTGATGATTGTTTAGCTAACTTGTCTCTAGTGCTTAAGAGATGTGAGGAGACTAACCTAGTCTTGAATTGGGAGAAATGCCACATCATGGTAAGTGAAGGAATTGTGTTGGGACACTTGGTGTCCAACCGAGGCATTGAGGTTGATAGGGCTAAGATAGAAACCATAGAGAAGTTGCCACCACCTACATCGGTGAAGGGGGTAAGGAGTTTTTTAGGGCATGCCGGTTTTTACCGGAGATTTATTAAAGATTTCTCTAAGATTTCTAAGCCTCTTACTAACCTACTAATGAAAGATGTTGAGTTTGTTTTCTCCAAAGATTGCCTTGAAGCTTTTTGTAGGTTGAAGAACGCTTTGATCTCCGCACCCATCATGCAACCTCCGGATTGGAGTTTACCGTTTGAGATCATGTGTGACGCGAGTGATGTAACCGTCGGGGCTGTTTTGGGACAAAGGAAGGATGGGCTTACACATGCCATCTATTATGCTAGCAAGACGCTAGATGATGCCCAACTCAATTATGCTACTACCGAGAAGGAGTTGCTAGCGGTTGTGTACGCATTTGAGAAGTTCCGCTCGTATCTTGTTGGAGCGAAAGTCATTGTGTATACGGATCATGCTGTAATCCGTTATCTCCTTACAAAGAAGGATACCAAGCCTCGGTTGATTCGGTGGATCCTTCTTCTTCAAGAGTTTGACTTGGAAATCCGGGATAAAAAAGGGTCCGAAAATTATGTGGCGGATCACCTTAGTAGACTCTTACCATTGGAGCTTGAGAGAGATGACATCCCGATTGATGACTCATTTCGGGATGAGCAATTGCAAATGGTGGAGGAGTACTTGTTTCAAGTGTCAAGGGGTAATGAGCCATGGTATGCCGACATTGTGAACTACCTTGTGTGTGAGGAGGTGCCACCCGGTTTATCCTATGCCCAAAGGAAGAAATTCTTCAAGGATGTGAGGCACTACTATTGAAGTGACCCGCTTTTGATCAAGAGAGGACCGGATGGAGTCTTTCGGAGATGCATACCGGAGTATGAGGTGGAGTGTGTGATCCGCCATTGTCACTCCTTGCCATGTGGAGGCCATGCTAGCTCACACAAGACATGTGCTAAGGTGTTGCAATCGGGTTTCTTTTGGCCAAGTTTGTTCAAGGATGTGCAAAATTTTGTGGTAGCTTGTGATGCTTGCCAAAGGACGGGCAACATCTCAAGGAGGAATGAGATGCCCTTGAACAACATACAAGAGGTGGAGATATTTGATGTTTGGGTGTGGACTTCATGGGACCATTCCCCTCTTCTTGTGGCAACCTCTACATCCTATTGGCGGTAGACTATGTTTCGAGATGGGTGGAGGCAATCGCCTCTCCTACAAATGACGCCAAGGTTGTGGTGCGGTTCTTCAACCGAGTGATCTTCCCTAGGTTTGGAACACCAAGGGTGATCATAAGTGATGGAGGGAAGAACTTCACCAATAGGAACTTCGGGACACTTTTGGCTAAGTATGGGGTGACTCATAAGGTGGCAACACCTTACCATCCCCAAACTAGTGGCCAAGTGGAGATCTCCAACCGGGAGATAAAGGGAATTCTTGAGAAGACGGTCTCTAGGACGAGAAAAGATTGGGCTATGAAGCTCGATGATGCTTTGTGGGCATATAGAACCGCTTTCAAGACACCGATTGGCACCACTCCTTACAAGCTAGTCTATGGCATGTCTTGCCACCTTCCGGTAGAGATGAAGCATAGAGCATATTAGGCTATAAGGTGGTTGAACTTTGACCTCAAGGAGGCCGGAGAGAAGAGGTTGCTTGATATGAACGCCCTTGAGGAGATCCGGTTGGACGCCTATGAAAACGCCCGGATCTACAAGGAAAGGACAAAACGATGGCATGACAAACGTCTCATCCCAAAGGAGTTGAGTTAAGGTGACCTTGTCCTTCTCTTCAACTCAAGGCTGCGGCTCTTCCCCGGAAAGGTAAAGTCAAGATGGACGGGTCCCTATGTGGTGAAGAAGATCTTTCCCCATGGAGCGGTTGAGATAGGAGGGGAGCATTGTGGAGACTTTAAGGTGAATGGGCACCGGTTGAAGAAGTATATCCCGGGAACTCCGGTTGATATGATTTCCCCACTTCACCTTGAGTGAGACACCCCCGAATTTGGTCAAGCTAATGACCTTAAAGAAGCGCTTGGTGGGAGGCAACCCATTGGTAGACATTCTTTCCCTTTTCGTTTTTGTTTTGTTTTTGATTTTTCTGTTTTTGTGTGTTTGGTGTGCTTTGTGTGTGTGCTAGAGTCTTGGTAAGCATGGAAGCCTTGCATGACATGTGGATGATGATGATGAGTCCCTCATCAATTATGGGTGGAGTGGACGCGGAACTTGGACGGCTAGCGGTGCCTAGCGCGGGTCCCGACACCATAACGAACACCTTGAGCTCTCTACCATCGTTGATAGGATCATCGGCCATCAATCCACTTGAGTGAACCCAAATACCGAAGCAAACCATTTTTACTTTGTGAGAACCCTCTTTCACTCTTCTTTACTTCATTTACACATTGGGGACAATGTGTTTCTAAGTATGGGGTGGGGTTTGCATGATCTTTTGCACGACTTGCATCTAGGATAGTTTAATATTGTCACATGTGTCATTATGTCTTGCATTGTACATACATATTTCGAAAAATCCAAAAAAAAAGAAATCAGAAAATTTAAAAACTTTTAGTGCTTCTAAACTTGGGAATGACCCTTATGATGAGATTGTTTGTGGATTGGCTATGGATGGCCTTATGTGTTGAATTGATGAATGCATATGTGGACTTGAAGTACTTATCTTGAATCCCATGAATGGATTGTGATCATGATTTTTGTCTTGATTGGATTGAGTATTGAAAGTCGAAATTACATGCTAGTTCTTGCACATCATCTAGGAGTGATTAAGGCAATTCATCTTTCTCTACTTCTCATCTTGATCATGTTGTTTGAGCACCTCAATTAATATAAATTTGACCTCTTTTGACCCATCCGGGAATAGGAGCATGTTAGTGTGTTGAGTGTGTGAAAAGCAAGTGCGGGGTGAAGTTGTTGATGAATGAATGTTGTGAATGAAGTGCTGAAATTGTTGTGAAAGTGTAGACAAAAATATAAGTTTGGGGACGTTGGTTTAAATGACGAGTAACTCGGCACCATTCATATAATCGGGTGTTTATGCCTTGTCAAAGTCAAATAAACCGATAGTCCTAACGAGCTTTGGTATGTGTGCCCGGTGTGGATGCACCTCAAAAAATAAAAAAACCCGAGGACGGCTAATCACCAAGGTTTCGGCTTTTGTACACCAATGCCATTGTCTAAAAAATAAGTGAAAGAAAAAGAAAAGAAAAGAAAGAATAGATGGAGAAAATATACACTTGTGGGAAGTTGATAAAAATGTGAAGTTGTGAAGTTAGTTCCATTCCCGGATTAGCATCACATAGCCTAGAAAAATTCCCACCTAATCACAACGTTTCTTGGCCTTTTATTTCCCAAGCCCTTGTGACCTATGTGCATGTGTGTAAGACTTGGTGATCTAGATTGAATATGCTCATGATCATCTTGACTTCTTCATTTTTACATTTCATGCATGCCTTCGAGTTAAGTATAATTGTCTTTCCATGCCTTCACTTATTTGACACATGATTGCTTGTCCATTGCCATGAAACATGACTATGAAGGTGATCCAATATTAGAACCATAACTCCAAAACTATATTCGGTTTTTCATGCATGCATAAATCATGTCATATCTTAGTCTATAGTTGGAGACTTGCTCGAGGACGAGCAAACCTTAAGTATGGGGTATTTTTGATAACACGATTTATGACAAAGGTTTAGGCACTCATTTAGATAGTTTTTCCGCTCATTCATGCATGGTTTGCACTAGTTCGTGACGATTTGCACTCAATTCATGTATTTTGTCGAGATCGACGTCTACACGGACTTTTGCATGCTTTGTAGGTATTTTAGGAGTTTTAAGAGCTTAATCGACAAATTTGAGGATCGTTCCTCGAGATGACACACCTTCGGACTCATTGGGATGCAAGCTAGGGGCTAAGGAGGACACATGGGACCTTGTTGGTGCATACCATGCACCAAATTGAGGCTTGATGATCCAAAACAAGCTGAGGCACCAAAACCACGGCCACTGGGACTTCCACGGGCGTGGTTTTGACCGTGGTTTTCCCTAGACAGCTGTGACAGCTGTCCCTCGATCTTCATGGCCGACTCTTGCAAATTTGGAGGATAAAAAGGTGGTCCGGCAAGGCTGTTAGGGGCAGACCCCTCACTCCCATTCTCTCCCAAACTCTCAACAACAATATTCTCTCATTTGGAAGATTGGATTGGAGCTTCCATTGGAGAAGAAGAAGAAGCACACTAGTTCATAGTTCCATAGTCTTTTTGAGTGATTTTGAGTGAGCTTTGTGAAATGTTTTGCAAGGGTTTGTAAGAAACGATTCGAACCTTCTTTTGAAGGGTTGTAAGTCCTTCTTGAACCATAATTTAGCTTGTTTTACTTGTTTCATTTGCTTAATCCATCTTTCATTTCATCTTCTTGCCATGGATTCTATGATTTTATGCTTGTTGAGTTTGATTGTTAAGATGCATGTTGTAGGCTAAATAGATGCGATTCTAGGGTAAGGAAAAGATGGTTATGGTTTGGACTATGATAGAATAGACTTAAATGAATACTTGGATGACTCGCTTGATTGAACCTAGTCACTGTTTAAAACCACGGTTGGATCTTGCCTTTCCACGGCTGTGGAAAGGGATGAACACCCCGTAATTTTGATTAACTTGCTTGTATTGATGAATCTAAGTGCTAGGATGTTAGATTGTTGAAATCCTAGTGTTTGTTGAGCTAAATCTATCCTAGGGTGACCTAGGGTTAGCAACTAAGTGTTAGAAGAGACCTACCCGGTAATTCTTGCTCTTAGATACCGAAGAAGACGAACTCTAGGTAGTAGTGAGCCTCACAAGCCGCTATTGGATTGAATGTGCTAGGATATGTGTTTAGGAATTATCTTCCCGAGACTTACCTGGTTAAGAGAGGTTAGATCCCTAGATAACCATCCGGTTTGTGTAGAATTCCTATCCTTAGGCTCTTTGAGACTTACCCGGTGATGAGACCTTAGGAACGGACCAGTGGACCATGAGACCTACCCGGTGATTGATCCCAATCTAGAAACGCTCACTCCCAACATACTATAGTTGATCCAAGGAATGATTAGATAGCTTGAGTCCAATGCCATAACCGGAATTTCCCCCAATCACGAGCAAGAGCTTGCTTGGACAAACACTTTGGTAAATTCCTTGAACTTATGTCTAAATTGCATATTAACATTCCGTTCATGGATGCTATCTTAGGCATGCCGGCATATGGCAAGTTTTTGAAAGAAATACTCTCCAACAAGAGGAAGTTGGAAGAGTATGGAGATGTGAGGATGACAAAGAGGTCCTCGGAATTGATTCAAACTATGAAGGAGGAGATGCGTCCTAAGTTAAGAGATCCGGGATCTTTTTGTGTGCCAATTGGAGTGGGAGAAGTGAAGTATGAAGCCCTATGTGATCTTGGGGCAAGTGTAAGCATCATACCACTTGCACTTTGCAACAAAGTTGGGCTAGGAGAGCCAAAGCCAGTCAAGATGACCCTTTACATGGCGGACCGTTCGATCACTCACCCGGTTGGACTCTTGGAGGATATACTGGTGCAACTCGGGAAGTTCTATGTGCCGATTGATTTTGTAGTCTTGGACATCCCGGCGGACTATCTGGTTCCCATCATCTTAGGGTGACCTTTCTTGGCTACATCCGGATGCTTGGTAGATTGTAAAAATGGAATTTTCTCCTTCAACATTGGAGAAGAAAATATCAAGTTCAAGCTGTCCACAATGATGAAAGGGCCAACCCTTGATGAGGATGTGTTCAACATTGTCGAGCAAGAGGAGTCTAGAGAAGTTGTGAGCTCGATCTTGATCAAGGACCCGTTGGAGAAGGTTCTTAGCTTAAGTTTGATGGAGGAAGGAGATGAGGAGGCTTGCGATGAAGAAATCAAGGCTTTGGAAGCATTAGAAAAGGAGACAAGAGCTGAATTTGAAGTCCACGAAAGTGTGCTGAATTCCTGTAGGAACCACGGCCAGGGACCAAGAACCACGCCCGTGGAAAGACCCGTGGAACTCTCTATAATGCTCCGAAATGCAAGCTTTTCAAGAACCATGGCCGTGGTTGTGCCAGAGCCCGTAATTATGCCCGTGGTTTCTCTAGAAACTGCCTTAGTTGATGATCAAGCTTCAATGAGCCTTAAGGAGTCTTCCATGGCTTTGGATTCTTCTAAACCAACATTAATGATAAATCCAAGTGTTAGGTTGTTAGATTGTTGAAATCCTAGTGTTTGTTGAGTTAAATCTATCCTTGGGTGACCTAGCGTTACCAACTAAGTGTTAGAAGAGACCTACCCGGTAATTCTTACTCTTAGATATCGAAGATGACGAACTCTAGGTAGTAGTGAGCCTCACAAGCCGCTATTGGGCTGAGTGTACTAGGATAGGTGTTTAGGACTTGCCTTCCCGAGACTTACCCGGTGAGGAGAGGTTAGATCCCTAGATAACCATCCGGTTTGTGTAGAATTCCTATCCTTCAGCTCTTTGAGACCTACCCGGTGATGAGACCTTAGGAACGGACTAGTGGATCATGAGACTTACCCGGTGATTGATCCCAATCTAGAAACGCTCACTCCCAATATACTATAGATCCAAGGAATGATTAGATAGCTTGAGTCCTATGCCATAACCGGAATTTCCAACCCCTAAAATCCGTTTTTCTCCCTTTGATTACATATTTCGTATTTGCTTGTTTACTTGTGGTGTTAGCTTAGTTGATTGTTGATTTTGCATGATTTGTGATCTTTGATTGATCACCTAAAAACCAAACCAAAAACATTGAGATTTTCATTTCTTTATTCCTTTCTCTTTTCTTAGCCTAGATCTTCACTATCCTTAGTCATTAATCGATTCAATCTCACCTCAGTCTTTGTGTTCGACCTCGGAATACTATCCCTACTACAAAATGTCCTGTACACTGCGGGTTCGCTAGGAGTTAGGAGAAATATATCGAGTTATAAATTTAAGACTTTTGCGTGCATCAATTCCTACCGTAACAACAACAATTGGAGGCCCCACAATCAAAATCATAATCTGGGTAACCCTTACTCTAACTCCAATTCAAATAATTCTTCTAATCCTTTCCTCTCTTCTTCTTCTTCTTCTTCTTCTTCTTCTTCTTCTTCTACTCCATTGAAGAGCCAGGAGCCTGGATCATGCTCGTCCCAGCCAAAGAAGAAAGATGCCGTGTTGGAGGCTATCTTGATTAAGCTCAATGCCGTGGAGACGTCCATGACTGCATTTTCGAAGGCACAAAAAGCCTTAGAACAACAATTCTTTAATAAGGCGAATGAAGCGCCAAGAGACCCAGGGAAGCTCCCAGCAAGGACGGAGAGCAACCCCAAGGGACAAATCATGGCAATAACAACGAGAAGTGGATTAAAAACTGTAGATCGAGTTCCTTGGTCGATACTAGTGAAGAACACCTCGGTCCAGGTACAAACGAAGAACAGTTCGGTCGAGGTACCATCCGAGGTGGAGTCACAGAAAGAGTCGGACAAAACTGAAGTTTATGTCCCACCTCCTGCATATAAACCCCCACTTCCATTCCCCCAATCAAGGGCCAAAGCACACCTACACCAACACTTTGGTAAGTTCCTTGACTTGATGAATAAATTACATATTAATATCCCTTTCCTTGATGCTATTCTAGGGATGCCCGCCTATGGGACGTTCTTAAAAGAGATTCTATCAAGGAAGAGGAAGCTGGAAGACTTTGGTGAAGTAAGGATGACATCTAAATCCTCGGAGCTCATTCAAATCATGAAGGAAAAGATGCCACCCAAGTTGAGAGATCCCGGCTCATTTTGCATTCCCATTCAAGTTGGGGATGTCACTTGTGAGGCATTGTGTGATCTAGGAGCCAGCGTGAGCATCATCCCGCTATAGCTATGTGTGAAGATCGGACATGGAGAGCCCAAGCCGGTGAAGATAAGGTTATACATGGCGGACCGCTCCATTACCCATCCCGTGGGCATTTTGGAAGACGTTCCGGTTAAGTTAGGTAACTTCTATTTACCTATAGACTTTGTTGTTCTTGATATTCCCGCAGACTATCCCGTTCCTATCATTCTCGGGAGACCTTTTCTAGCAACTTCGGGTTGCAAAGTGGATTGTAAGAACGCCAAGTTGCAATTCAACATTGGCGGTGATCAAGTAGAGTTTGCATTGCTTGCTGCAATGAAAGGAGAGCCGCTGGAGGATGATATCTTCAATATCTATGATGAAGAAGAATCAAGAGAATTGGTGAGCTCTATCCTTATTAATGATCCACTTGAAAGAGTTATTAGTTTTAGCTTAATGGAGGAAGGTGTAGATGCTTCTTGTGATGCAGATATACGGAACTTAAAGGCACTGGAAGATGATCCAGAAGCTAAGATTGAGAAGCTAATATAGGAGAAAAGAATCTCCAGTTTCGGTCCCAGTTGTAGTACCTCGACCGAGGCACTTTCTGGACCAAGCGAGGTGTTCTTGACTGAAGAACATCTCGGTCACCCTCCTAGGACCTCGACCGAGGTCGAAAGCGAGATACCGCCAACTGATAATAACAAACTTCTTACTCCCTTTTCTGAAACTCATCCACAGTTGGTGGAACACTTTCTCCACCAAACTTCTAATAATAAAGAATCTTGGTATGCTGACATTGTTAATTATCTTGTTTGCCAGGAAATACCGCCCGGATTGACGTACACTTAAAGGAAGAAATTCTTTAAAGATGTACGCCACTACTATTGGGATGAACCTCTATTGTTTAAGAGAGGTCCAGACGGGATGCTTCGAAGATGCATTCCGGAAGATGAAGTTACTAGTGTTATAAGGCATTGCCACTCGCTTCCTTGTGGAGGGCATGCTAGCGCTCACAAAACATTCGCCAAGGTATTACGTTCCGGTTTCTTTTGGCCTATACTATTTAAGGATGTGCAAACGTTTATTGTTTCTTGTGAAGCATGCCAAAGAACAGGGAATTTATCTAGGAGGAACGAGATGCCACTCAATAACATCCAAGAGTTTGAGATTTTTGATGTATGGGGGGTTGATTTCATGGGACCTTTCCCATCATCCGGAGGAAATCTCTACATTCTCCTAGCTGTCGACTACATATCTAGATGGGTGGAAGCCATTGCCTCTCCCACTAATGACGCCATGGTGGTTGTGAAGTTCTTTATTAGGACTATCTTTCCACGTTTTGGGACTCCATGCATCATCATCAGCGATGGAGGGACACATTTCATCAACCGGAAGTTTAAAGCACTTCTATCGAAGTATGGGGTAACCCACAAGGTAGCAATCCCTTATCACCCTCAAACTAGTGGACATGTCGAGATCTCGAATAGAGAAATCAAAGCAATCTTGGAGGAGACCGTCTCTAGGACGAGGAAGGATTGGTCCATGAAGTTGGACGACGCTCTTTGGGCCTACAGAGCCGCATTCAAGACCCCCTTAGGTACCACCCCTTATAATTTGGTATATGGGAAGTCTTTCCATTTAACCGTTGAGCTTGAACACAAGGCGTATTGGGCAATCAAATGGTTGAATTTCGACATCAAAGAAGCTGGTGAGAAACGGCTATTGGATATGGAAGAGCTGCGTTTGAGTGCATATGAGAATGCCAAGATCTACAAGGAAAGGTCAAAGCAATGGCATGACAAGCGTATCATTCCTAAGGAGTTCAAAGAAGGAGACCTAGTTCTACTCTTCAACTCCCGCCTTTGCCTCTTTACAAGTAAGTTGAAATCTAGATGGACAGGACCTTACGTTGTGAAACATGTTTTCCCTTATGGCGCAGTTGAGATCCGGGGAGAAACAAGTGGAAGTTTCAAGGTCAATGGTCATACCCTTAAGAAATACCAACCGGAAGTCCAGGTTGAGGAGATTGCACCACTATACCTTGTTTAAGGATGCCGTACGGTCTAGCTAGCGACCTTAAACCAAGCGCTTCTTGGGAGGCAGCCCAAGGTATTGCTTTCTTTTTCCTTTTCTAGCTTTAGATAGTTTGCTTTTGCTTTGCTTTGCTCTTTTTTTGGCGTCCTAGACAGAAACCAGGTCCTTTCTAAGAAAGGACTACAACCCAGGAGCAACACTAGAAGGACAGAAGTTTGAGAAATTGAGAAGACGTAGTTCGAATGAGACACATCTCGGTTGCAGTCACAGCACGTCGACCGAGATGATTCTTGAGCAACCGAGGCGACTAGGACTGACAACAAAGCACCTCGGTCCAGACACCTCGGTCAAGTCGGGACCACCTCGACCGAGGTGAAAACAAAATCGGCGAGCGGTATAAAAGAGGAACAATTTTTCCTCGTTCCCTCCCAACTTCCCCCTCGACCGCGGAGCGTCCCGACCTCGTTTTCTTCGTTTCTCGATCTTTTTCGACGATTCTTGCTTACATTCTGCGAGGAAAGGCTAGAGGAACAATTAGCAAGCAAAAATCTACAACAAAAACGCCTCAAACCGACTGAATCTAGGTCTTATCGCCAGATTATCCTGAGAGATAGATCATCCCCTTCCCCTTCTTCTTCCTGACCTTCCATACCGGTGATACATGAGCGTCACTTGGAGGATCACGACCGCATCTGTATACGCCCTGTGATTGCGCCGCGGTTTTTAGACATTTCTGCTTTTGACTGTCTATACGTTGCTGATGATTTGAGACGGATGATCTCGATGGTTGGGCTGGAGCAGTTCATGGAGATTAGAGTTCCAGCCCACCTCGAGCCTACACTGGAGTTTGTGAGCTCTTTGACTCACCTGGATGAGGAGAGGGCCATCAAGTACCGGTTGTTGAACCGGAATCACTTAGTTCCGATGGATTAGTGGAGAGACGTCTTCGGCTTCCCGACCCCACAACTCGAGGTTTCCCTTCTCGATTTGTAGCTCGATAGTTCTAGGGACATATAGCTCATGTAGTTGAGCATGCTGATAGGTGGAGACCTGGAGACTCCAGGGAGAGGATTATTTTCCACCTCGCTTTCAGACTCGCCCACCGTATATTCAGCGAGACACTTCTGGCGCGTACTGAGACATTCCAGAAGGTTAGACAGGGGGAGCTTTTGAGTTTATTTTGCATGGCGGTTGGGGGTGTGCTTGATTTTGGAGCGATGCTAGCTGAGGATCTGCACCGGATCAAGGCTAAGGCGAAGGGGGACAACTGTTGTGGCGGCTTAGTGACCCACATAGTTACAATGATGGGGTTGGATTTGAGTGCTTGTACACTAGTGGCGGTTGCCAAGCCGCTAGGGCTGCAAGAGATGATCACCAGGAGGATTCTAGTTCCTCGTGGACTTACTGCGCCATATGTGGTGATGCCTTGGGAGCAGACTACCTCTAAGGGTATTAGGTGGTCATCTAAGTTCTCGGTCTATGACTCTCAGTACTGGTCCACTGCATGGATACCTTACATTGAGGACGATAGAGACGCCGAAGCTCAGGTGTAGGAGGATGAGGATGAGGATGAGGAGGACGATGGTGGTGCTGCCATGGAGACAAGGACGGAGACAACCGGTCCCAGTGTGCCAGTCATCGATCTGGACGACGAGGAGACTGAGGAGGAGACAGGTGCACCACCATCACGTCCTGCCAGGCGCAAAGTCCGCAGACTGCAGGATCCCGTAGCTCAAAGACGGATAGACGAGCTGACGGATCAGATGATCGACTCTTACACCGCTCTATCCTCGTACATGTTAGAGAGCCAGCACTACCAGCGCCGGTTGTTGGAGATACAGTTCCAACACACTATGGGCTACCCTTTTGATCCTTCCCAGCATCCCTGCGTGCCATATCCACCACCACCACCAACAGATCGGGACTAGAGCTTGCAGGGATTTCTTTTATTTATTTATTATGCAGCTAAGCTTATGTCCGGTGAGTACTCTATTTTCAGACTTATTTTGACCCATTGGGCCAATGTGTCCCAAGTATGGGTAATTTGGATGTATTTATATGACTTATGTGTATGCTTGGATGACTCTACCGGATATTATTGTTTTATCTTGCTCTATATGTTTATCTGAGACTACATGCATGCATACAGGTTATTTGATTGAGAAAAACGTCAAAAATAGGTTAAGAACTTTTTTTTTTAATGATCTCGACCGGGATAATTCTTGCCAAACGAGGTACTTTACCTCGGATGACTTAGAACACCTCGAACGAGGTAGTTTAACTGAGCGATTTTTTTCGAAATGCTTTGTTCTTCTTATCTGGATATGACCTCGGTGAAGATTTTGTTTGCAGACTGGTATTGAAATCTTTATATTTTTTAAAGGTTTTATGATATGTTTAAGTTGCTAAATACTTTGTTTGAAATTTGTGGCATGTTTAATACTTTGTTTTTATCCAAATTATGTTGAATTTGAAGGTTGACATCACATGATGAGTTCTATCACTTTCTTCCTGGGATGATTAAGGCAATTCATTCTCTTCTTCTTCTTGATCATGCTTTAGCCCCTCATATACAAATTTGCCTCCCTTTAACTATCCGGGAATTTCGAAGCAAGCAAGTGAAAAGCAATTGAAACAAAAGTTGAGATGTTGGCTGGAAGTTAGAGAGAAACAAATAGGTTTGGGGAAGTAAATCATGATGATGAGTAACTCGGCACCATTCACATAGCCGGGTGTTTGGGTCTTGTCAAAGTCGGATTGAGCGATATTCCTAACGGGTCATGGTATGTGCATCAAGGGTTTGAGGTATCTCGAGAAACTGATGATTGCTGATTTGCTAGGCTTCAGTTATTGTGCACCTCTGTCCATGCATCCCAAAAAAGTAAAAAAGTAAAATAAGCAAAGCTTATTGGTGGAAGATGTTGAAATTCAAAGCAAAATGAAGTGAAGATCCTTTTTCTCGATTGTAGCACCACATACCCTAAATATATCCCACCCTCACACTTTTCTTGACCTCTTTTGGAAGCCCTTGAGACCTCGAGTTTGTTGATTGACTTGGTGGTTTAAACTGGATTATACATTATTAATTTCGATAATTATGATTTATTATGCATTCTATGATTTTATGCAAAGATGAATATCTTTCTTATATTTATAAAATATTTTGATCATATTTTGATTTTAAACACCATGAATCATTCTCTTAGAGTGATCTATGATTGGAGCACACCACTAAAAATGTTTTGAAATACTTTTCATTGATCTTTCTGACTTATAATCCATTATATCTTGTACTTAAGATTTGGAACTTGCTTAGGGACAAGCAAGGGACAAGTATGGGGTATTTTGATAGCATGTATTATAGTATATATTTTGGGACTTGTTTAGACGTTTTATCTTTAATAATCTGCATGTTTGAATGTATATTATGTGATTATATTGTCGTTTCATCTACCTTTACGGGAATCGAGGTCTACACCAAGTTTCGTTGTAATCGTAGGTAAAATGGCACGTTTTGCATCAAAATGGAGCTAAGGAGCAAAGAAGTCATTGGAGCTATATTCAGAAGCTTAAAGAGCAGCTCAGGAAGCATGGAATTAACAAAGTAGATTCACTTTGGACCAGATTTGAGAGATTTCACCTTCAGCTGAAATTCACATCGGTTGACCACAGAGTCACCTCGACCGAGGTGATCTAGAGGAGCGCCCCGACCGAGTCGAATACTCTGACATGGCGAGATATATTTTATTTGGCTGAGATCTTTTATGTTTGGAAGGAATGATCTTATATTTTTGGGCTGGATTTCTGGAAGGAAGATCATATATTTTGGAGATCTATTTTAGAGATATGGATATATTTTATTAGGATATTATCTTCTTAAGATATTATTATCTTTGGAAGATAATTCTCCTATATAAAGGGTTGGATTTTCCACAAGTTCAACAATGCTTGGAGGCTGACAATAACCAGCAAAGAGAGGATTTTCTGGAAGCTTTGAATGAAGGAAGGAAGATTGAAGATCAATCAAGGAAGGATTGATAGCTTGTTATAGCTTTTTAAGGGGATATGTAAGACTTTCTTAGATTCCTTTTTTTTGTTGATTGTCTTGTTGGATTTGTAATCCAAGGAACGCCGATTTGTTTATTTGATTCAGTTATTGAAACCTTGTTCTTAAGGTTTTTGTGTTCAAATATTCATTCTCTTCCCATATATTCAATTATTGCTTTCATGATGATGAGTGGCTAATTTATTTGTGCGATTCTAGGGTGATTGACATAAAGTTGTGAGAAAAAAGACGATAGAACAATCTTAAATCCCAGTAGGACCCTGAAAGCACAAGTCTTTATCCTTAACCCTAGAACATCTCGTTCAGTCGATGAACATCTCGGCCGGGGTGGAACTTGACTGACCGAGGTGACTTATCTGATCCGTAACTGAGAGTTAAGTGTTAGAGTTTGCCAAATCCTATTCTTATTATACCTTTCATGGTTCAATGCAAGTTTACGATGAGACTTACCCGGTAATTCCTTTGTTTGTTTACCCATGATCATAAGTGTAGGTAATAAAGGTTTATCCTTTATTGAGGTTTGAGTGTGCCTTCATTCCATCTTTGTAAGTTAGCCTGAGACTTACCCGGTAAAGGTTGATTCTATTCCCTTAGTTGGTTTGTTGGTTTGAGATTATAGTTCCTTTCCTTAGTACCTTGAGACTTTCCCGGTGATAGGTTCTTTGGCTTGGGATTGTAAGTAATGAGACTTACCCGGTGATCTATTCCGCTTTAGTAACACCTTCCCTTTGCAAAACCTCAGCTTTGTCCTCTTATCTTGAGATCTTGAGTTGGAACCACAACTGGATGCTTTAATCCCTAGAATTTGCATACTTCCTTTAATTGACTATATTATCATCTTTGATTATTTTAATCGCTTTTGTGGTTATTTGCAATATTGACAACCTATACTTGCTTTGTTTCACCTAAGTCTTTGAGATCGACACCCTGGAATTCTTGTTTTTGCTATAATTGATCTGTACACTGCGGGTTCGCATCCTTGTTTAAGCATATTTCTTGGGATAAAAATTTAAAGCTTGCACACACCATTTGGAGTAAACACCTTGTCATGCCCGACGTTGGTATTGTTACGCCCGAAAATGGCCTTTGTCCTGCTCGATGTTAACCTTTTCATGTCCGAGAATGACTTTTTCATGCCCGACGTTGGCCTTGTCATCCCCGATAACGGCCTTATCTTTCCCTACGATGGCCTTGTTATGCTCGACACTAGCTTTGTCATGGCCTTGTCATGCCCAACGCTGACCTTGTCATGCCCTACGATGGCCTTGCCATGCCCTGCGTTGGCCTCGTCATGCTTGACGTTGACCTTGTCATGCCCGATGATGGCCTGGTCATGGCCGACGCTAGCCTTGTCATGTTAGAGAGATCCTTGTTCATGCTAGAAAATGGCCTTGTCATGCCCAACGGTGGCCTTGTCATGCCCAACGGTGACTTGTCATGCCCAACAATAGCCTTTCCATGCTTGATGTTGGCCTGATCATGTTTGAGAGTAGGGACGATGGCCTTGCCTGTCTAGCGTTGTAATGTCCGATAGTGGCCTTGTCATGCCCGACAATGGCCTTGACATGCCCGACGTTGGCCTTGTTATGTCCAAGATTAGCCTTTCCATGTCCGATGATGGCCTTGTCATACTTGACCGATATCAAGTCATGACCGAGAGTGGCCTTTTCATGCTAGACGATGGCCTTGTCATGTCCGACACTTTGCTTTTCATGTTCGAGAGTTGCCTTGTCATGTCATGCCCGACTGTGGCCGTGTCATGGCGTTCTCATGCCCGACGATGGCCTTGTCATGCCTGACGTTGGCGTTGTCATGGACTTGGAATGCCCGAGGGGGGTCTTGTCATGCCCAACGCTCGCCTTGTCATGACCATGTCATGCCCGACAATGGCCTTGTCACGCCAGACGATGGCCTTTCCATGCCCGACACTAGCCTTGTCATGTCCGAGAGTGGCCTTGACATGTCCAAAAGAGGGCTTGTCATGCCATACGATGGCCTTGTCATGCCTAACAGTGGGCTTGTCATTCCCGGCGATGGCCTTGCAATACTTGACGATGGCCTTGTCATGTTTGAGAGTGGCCTTGTCATGGTCTTGTAATGCCCGACGCTGACCTTGTCATGCTAGACATTTGCCTTGTCATGCCCAACAATGGTGTTTCAAAGCCGGATGCTAGCCTTGACAAGTCCAAGAGTGGCCTCGTCATGCCGGACGATGGTCTTGTCATGTAGGACAATGGCCTTGCCATGCCCGGCGTTGGCTTTGTCATGGCCTTTCCATACCCAATGATGGCCTTTTCATGCCCGACGATGGCCTTTCCATACCAGACGATGGCCTTGTCATGCTCGATGCTAGCCTTGTCATGTCCGAGAGTGACTTCGTCATGCCCGACGATGGCCTTGTCATGCCCGACGTTGGCCTTGTCATGCCCAACGTTGGCCTTGTCATGCCCGATAACGGCCTTATCTTGCCCGATGATGGCCTTGTTATGCTCGACGCTCACTTTGTCATGGCCTTGTCATGCCCGACGCTGACCTTATCATGCCCTACGATGGACTTTCGGTGCCCAACGTTGGCCTTTTTTATCCGAGAGTGGCCTTGTCATGCCCAACGATGGCCTTGTCATGCCCGACGTTAGCATTCTCATGCTCGACGTTTGCCTATTCATACCCGACGATGGACTTTTCATGACCGACGCTAGCCTTATCATGTTTGAGAGTTGCCTTTTCATGCTAGACGATTGCCTTGTCATGCCTGACGTTGGCCTTCTCATGCTCGACGTTGGCATTGTAATGCGCGACGATGGCCTTGTCATGACCGATGCTAGCCTTGTCATGTTCGAGAGTTGCCTTGTCATGCTAGACGATGGCCTTGTCATGCCCAACGGTGGCCTTTTCATGCCCGACAATGGCCTTTCCATGCTTGACGGTTGCCTTTTCATGTCCGAGAGTGGCCGACAATGGCCTTATCATATCCGACGTTGGCCTTTTCATGCCCGATAATAGCCTTATCTTGCCCGAAAATGGCCTTGTTTTGCCCGACGCTCGCTTTGTCATGGCCTATTCATGCCCGACGCTGACTTTGTCATGCCCTACGATGGCCTTTCCATGCCTGACGTTGGCATTTTTATCTTCGAGAGTGGCCTTGTCATGCCCAACGAGTGCCTTGTCATGCCCAACGTTGGCAATTTCATGCTAGACGTTGGACTTGTTTGCCCTACGATGGCCTTGTCATGGCCGACGCTAGCCTTGTCAATTTTGTGAGTTGCCTTGTCATGCTAGATGATGGCCTTGTCATCCCAAATAGTGGCCTTGTCATGCCCAACGGTGACTTTTCATGCCCGACAATGGCCTTTCCATGCTTTACGTTGGCCTTATCATGTCCGAGATTTGCCGACAATGGCCTTGCCTTGCTAACATTGTAATGTCTAATAGTGTCCTTGTCATGCCCGACAATGGCCTTGGCATGCCCGACGCTAGCCTTGTCATGTCCGAGATTGGCATTTTCATGCCCGATGATGGCCTTTCATGCCCGACGTTAGCCTTGTCATACTTGACGATGGTCTTGCTAGGCCTTACGCTAGCTAGTCATGGCCGAGAGAGGCCATTTCATGCTAGACGATGGCCTTATCATGCCCGACGCTTTGCTTTTCATGTTCGAGAGTGGCCTTGTCATGTCATGCCCGACTGTCGCTGTGTCATGGCCTTGTCATGCCCGACGATGGCGTTTTCATGCCTGACGCTAGCATTGTCATGGACTAGGAATGCCTAACGAGGGCCTTGCCATGCCCAACGCTCGCCTTGTCATGACCATGTCATGCCCAACAATGGCCCTGTCACGCTAGATGATGGCCTTTCCATGCCAGACGCTAGCCTTGTCATGTCCGAGAATAGCCTTGTCAAGTCCAAGAATTGCCTTGTCATGCCATACGATGGCCTTGTCATGCCTAACGGTGGCCTTGTCATTCCCGGCGATGGCCTTGCCATATTTGACGTTGGCCTTGTCATGTTAGAGAGTGACCTTGTCATGGTCTTGTAATGCCCGACGCTGACCTTGTCATGCTAGATGTTTGCCTTGTCATGCCCAACAATGGCGTTTCAATGCCAAATTCTAGCCTTAAGTCCTAGAGTGGCCTCGTCATGCCCGACGATGGTCTTGTCATGTAGGAAAATGGCCTTTCCATGCCCGGCGTTGGCTTTGTCATAGCCTGTCCATACCCAACAATGGCCTTGTCATGCATGACACTGGCCTTGTCATGTCTAACGATGGCCTTATCATGCCCAATGATGGCCTTGCCATGTCCCACGCTGGCCTTGTTATATTTGAGAGTGGCGTTGTCCTGCACGACGATGGCCTTGTCATGCCCGATGATGGCCGTATCATGCCCCATGGTGTGCTTGTCATGCCAAACGCTGGCCTTATCATGCTCGACGATTGCCTTGACATGCCCGACACTGCCCTTTTTCATGTCCTGGAGTGGTCTTGTCATGTCTAACAATGGCTGTCTTTCCCAACGCTGGCTTTGTCATGTTGGGCGATGGTCTTGCCATGCCCGACGCTGGCTTATCATGTCTGAGAGTGGCCTTCTCGAGGCCTTGCCATGCCCGATGTTGGTTTTGTTACGCCCGAAGATGGCCTTTGTCATGCTCAATGCTAGCCTTGTCATGTCCGAGAGTGACTTCTTCATGCCTGATGATGGCCTTGTCATGCCCGATCTTGGCCTTGTCATGCCCGATAACGACATTATCTTGCCCGACGATGGCCTTGTTATGCTCGACGCTAGCTTTGTCATGGCCTTTTCGTGGCCGATGTTGACCTTGTAACGCCCTAATATGGCCTTGCCATGCCCGACGTTGGCCTTGTCATGCTTGACGTTGGCCTTGTCATGCCCGACGATATCCTTGCCATGGCTGACTCTAGCCTTGTCATGTTTTAGAGTTGCCTTGTCATGCTAGACGATGGCGTTGTCATGCCCAACGGTGGCCTTGTCATGCCCAACGGTAACTTGTCATGCCCGACAATGGTCTTGACATGCCCGACGTTGACCTCGTTATATCCGAGAGTGGCCTTTCCATGCCCGATGATGGCCTTGTCATGTCCGACGTTGGCCTTTTCATACTTGATGATGGTCTTGACATGCCTGATGCTAGCTTGTCATGACAGAGAGTGACCCTTTCATGCTAGACGATGGCCTTGTCATTCCCGACGCTTGGATTTTCATGTTCGAGAGTGCCTTGTCATGTCATGCCCGACTGTGGCCATGTCATGGCCTTGTCATGCCCGACGCTAGCATTGTCATGGACTTGGAATTCCCGACGGGGGCCTTGTCATGCCCAACGCTCGCCTTGTCATGAGCATGTCATGCTCGACAATGGCCTTGTCACGCCAAACGATGGCCTTTCTATGCCCGACGCTAGGCTTATCATGTCCGAGAGTGGCCTTGTCATGTCCAAGAGTAGCCTTGTCATGCCATACGTTGGCCTTGTCATGCCTAACGGTGGCCTTACATTCTCGGCGATGGCCTTGCCATACTTGACGCTGGCCTTGTCATATTTGAGAGTGGCCTTGTCATGGTCTTGTAATTCCCAAAGCTGACTTTGTCATGTTAGACGTTTATGGCTTTTCAATGCCAGATGCTAGCCTTGACATGTCCTACAGTGGCCTCGTCATGCCCGACGATGGTCTTGTCATGTAGGACAATGGCCTTTCCAAGCCCGGCGTTGGCTTTGTCATGGCCTTTCCATACCCAACGATAGCCTTGTCATGCCCGACGATTGCCTCGTCATGCCCGACGATTGCCTCGTCATGGCCTTGTCATGCTTAACGATGGCCTTGTCATGCCCAACGATGGTCTTGCCATGTCCGACACTGGCCTTGTTATGTTTGAGAGTGGCCTTGTCATGCACGACGATGGCCTTGTCATGCCCGACGATGGACGTGTCATGCCCCATGGTGTGCTTGACATGCCAAACACTGGCCTTATCATGCCCGATAGTTGCCTTGACATGACCGACACTTTTGTCTTTGATCAACTTCCCACAAGTGTATATTTTCTCCATTTTTTCTTTCTTTTCTTTTTTTTTCTTTCACTTTATTTTTGAGACAATGGCATTGGTGTACAAAAGCCGAAACCTTGGTGATTAGCCGTCCTCGGGCTTTTTTATTTTTCGAGGTGCATCCACACCGGGCACACATACCAAAGCTCGTTAGGACTATCGGTTTATTTGACTTTCGCAAGGCACAAACACCCGATTATGTGAATGGTGCCGAGTAACTCGTCATTTAAACCAACGTCCCCAAACCTATATTTTTGTCTACACTTTCACAACAAATTCAGCACTTCATTCAAAACATTCTTTCATCAACAACTTCACCCCACACTTGCTCTTCACACAATCAACACACTAGCATGCTCCTATTCCCGGATGGGTCAAAAGAGGTCAAATTTATATCAATTGAGGTGCTCAAGCAACATGATCAAGATGAGAAGTAGAGAAAGATGAATTGCCTTAATCATTCCTAGGTGATGTGCAAGAACTAGCATGTAATTTCGACTTTCAATACTCAATCCAATAAAGACAAACATCATGATCATAATCCATTCATGGGATTCAAGATAAGTACTTCAAGTCCACATATGCATTCATCTATTCAACACATAAGGCCATCCATAGCCAATTCACAAGACAATCTCATCATAAGGGTCATTCCCAAGCTTAGAAGCACTAAAAATTTTTAAAATTTTTTGATTTTTTGGATTTTTCGAAATGTGTAATGTACAATGCAAGACATAATGAAGCATTTGACTAAAAGAAACTACCCTAGATGCTAATCATGCAAAAGATCATGCAAACCCCACCCCATACTTAGAAACACATTGTCCCTAATGTGGTATTCAAGTAAAGAAGAGTGAAAAAGGGTTCTCACAATGTAAAAATCGTTTGCTTTGGTATTTGGGATTACTTAAGTGGAGTGATGTTGGATGATCCTATCAACGATGGTAGAGAGCTCAAAGTGTTCGTTATGGCGTCGGGATCCGCGTTAGGCGCCGCTAGCCGTCCAAGTCCCGCGTCCGCTCAACCCACAATTGATGAGGGACTCATCATCATCATCTACATGCCATGCAAGGCTTCCATTCCACCAAGACTCTAGCACACAAACAAAGCACACCAAATACACAAAAGCACACAAAAACAGAAAAAAAAGCAAAACAAAAACAAAAACGAAAAAGGGAAAAATGTCTACCGATGGGTTGCCTCCCATCAAGCGCTTCTTTAAGGTCATTAGCTTGACCAAACTCGGGGGCGTCTCACTCAAGGTGAAGTGGGGAAATCATGTCCACCGGAGCTCCCGGGATATACTTCTTCAACCGGTGCCCATTCACCTTAAAATCTCCACAATGCTCCCCTCCTGTCTCAACCGCTCCATTGGGAAAGATCTTCTTCACCACATAAGGACCCGTCCATCTTGATTTTAGCTTTTCGGGGAAGAGCCGCAGCCTTGAGTTGAAGAGAAGGACAAGGTCGCCTTCACTCAACTCCTTCGGGATGAGACGCTTGTCATGCCAACGTTTGGTCCTTTCCTTGTAGATCCGGGCGTTTTCAAAGCCATGCAACCGGATCTCCTCAAGAGCGTTCATGTCTAGCAATCTCTTCTCTCCGGCCTCCTTGAGGTCAAAATTCAACCACCTTATAGCCCAATATGCTCTATGCTCCATCTCTACCGGAAGGTGGCAAGACTTGCCATAGACTAGCTTGTAAGGAGTGGTGTCAATCGGTGTCTTGAAAAAGGTTCTATATGCCCACAAAGCATCATCGAGCTTCATAGCCCAATCTTTTCTCGTCCAAGAGACCGTCTTCTCAAGAATTCCCTTTATCTCCCGGTTGGAGATCTCCACTTGGCCACTAGTTTGGGGATGGTAAGGTGTTGCCACCTTATGAGTCACCCCATACTTAGCCAAAAGTGTCCCGAAGTTCCTATTGGTGAAGTGCTTCCCTCTATCACTTATGATAACCCTTGGTGTTTCAAACCTAGGGAAGATCACTCGGTTGAAGAATCACACCACAACCTTGGAATCATTTGTGGGAAAAGCGATTGCCTCTATCCATCTTGAAACATAGTCCACCGCCAATAGGATGTAGAGGTTGCCACAAGAAGAGGGGAATATTCCCATGAAGTCCACACCCCACACATCTAATATCTCCACCTCTTGTATGTTGTTCAAGGGCATCTCATTTCTCCTTGAGATGTTGCCCGTCCTTCGGCAAGCATCACAAGCTACCACAAAATTCTGCACATCCTTGAACAAATTTGACCAAAAGAAACCCGATTGTAACACCTTAGCACATGTCTTGTGTGAGCTAGCATGGCCTCCACATGGCAAGGAGTGACAATGGCGGATCACACTCTCCACCTCATCCTCTGGTATGCATCTCCTAAAGACTCCATCCGGCCCTCTCTTGAACAAAAGCGGTTCACTTCAATAGTAGTGTCTCACATCTTTGAAGAACTTCTTCCTTTGGGCATAGGATAAACCGGGTGGCACCTCCTCACGCACAAGGTAGTTCACAATGTCGGCATACCATGGCTCATTGCCCCTTGACACTTGAAACAAGCACTCCTCAACCATTTGCAATTGCTCATCCCGGAATGAGTCATCAATCGGGATGTCATCTCTCTCAATCTCCAATGGTGGGCGTCTACTAAGGTGATCCGCCACAGAATTTTCGGACCCTTTCTTATCCCGGATTTCCAAGTCAAACTCTTGAAGAAGAAGGATCCACCGAATCAACCGAGGCTTGGCATCCTTCTTTGTAAGGAGATAACGGATCGCAGCATGATCCGTATAAACAATGACCTTCGCTCCAACAAAATACGAGCGGAACTTCTCAAATGCATACACCACCGCTAGCAACTCCTTCTCGGTGGTAGCATAATTGAGTTGGGCATCATCTAGCGTCTTGCTAGCATAATAGATGGCATGTGTAAGCCCATCTTTCCTTTGTCCTAAAACAGCCCCAACGGCTACATCACTTGCGTCACACATGATCTCAAAGGGTAGACTCCAATCCGGAGGTTGCATGATAGGTGCGGAGATCAAAGCATTCTTCAACCTACAAAAAGCCTCAAGGCAATCCTTGGAGAAAACAAACTCAACATCTTTCATTAGTAGGTTAGTAAGGGGCTTAGAAATCTAAGAGAAATCTTTAATGAATCTCCGGTAAAAACCGGCATGCCCTAGAAAACTCCTTACATCGAATATCTCCACTCCAATTGGCACACAAAAGGATCCCGGATCTCTTAGCTTAGGAGGCATCTCCTCCTTCATCGTTTGGATCAATTCTGAGGACCTCTTTGTCATCCTCACTTCCCCATACCCTTCCAACTTCCTTTTGTTGGAGAGTATCTCTTTCAAGAACTTGCCATATGCCGGCATACCTAGAATAGCATCCATGAACGGAATGTTAATATGCAATTTAGACATAAGTTCAAGGAATTTACCGAAGTGTTTGTCCAAACGAGCTCTTGCTCGTGATTGTAGGAACGTTAGTGGTGGCTTGTATGGAGGTGGTGCCACATATGTTGGCTCATCATCCTTGCCCTTGCCTCCATCTTCTTACAATGTATCTTCCTCTATCACCACTTGCTTCCCTTTATTGCATCCCTTAGGTAAGGGATCCTTCATGCTCAGCCCACTTCTTGTTGTGATGGCCAACACTTGGCCTCTTGGGTTGTCTTCGGTTCTTCCGGGAAGCTTTCCCGGATCTCTATGCGCTTCACCCGCCTTTTGGAACATTTGTGCTTCCAACACCTTTTGAGCCTTAGAAATGGAAGTCACCGTGCTCTCAAGACCACTCAACCTTCCAAGCAATTGCTCAAACATCATCTCGGTTCTATCCTTTGGAGGTTGAGTAAATCCGGGTGGAGGTTCTTGTGAAGCCTTTGGTGGTGGTGTTGCGCTTGTGGAAGCGGGAGGGTTCAAGGCACCATTTGGGTTAGAATAGGAAAACCCAGGATGGTTGTGATTAGGCCGGTAATTGTTGAATTGCCGGTTGTAGTTGAAGTTCCTTGGGCCTTGATAGTTGTAGTTGCCCCTTCCCATGTAGTTCACATCTTCCTTCTTGGAAGACAAGTTTTCTTGCACTTGCACTTGAGGGGTTGCTTGATTCTTCAAAGTTGTAGCACACAACTCCCTCAAAGATTTCAACTCATTGTTGATTGCATCAAGCTTGAAGTTACTCATGGTGACTTCACTCACCAAATATGCTCCCGCTTTCCTCCCATCACTCTTCCTATGGGAGTACTTCTCAATCACCAAAGCTTGTTTCTCTACAGACTCCCAAGCCTTATCCACATTCTTCTCCATAAAGGTTCCACAGGAAAGTGATTGAAGCTTGAATTGGATATCCTCATCAAGCCCCTTGAAGTAGATCTCCAATAACTCTATCTTCGGTATTCCATGGTATGGACAATCTAGGAGAAGATCTTTGAACCTCTCCCAAGACTTGAATAAGCTTTCTCTATCGTTCATTACAAAGGCATTGATCTTCCCTCTTAGCTCGGTAGTCTTGGAAGGTGGGAAGAACTTTGTCAAAAACTCGGTTGTCATCTCCTCCCAAGTACTCACTCGCCCTTGTGGAATAGATTGGTACCAAGCCAAGGCTTTATCCTTAAGGGAGAAGGAGAAAGCCCTAAGCTTATGGTTGTTGCTCTCCAATCTAGGCGACCTTAGAGTCTCCATCAAGATCTCATAGTTCATCAAGTGTTGATGAGGGGACTCTCCCTCCATCCCTCCAAATTGATTATGCCGGATCATTTGTAGAACTTGAGGGCGGAGCTCGTAATCATGGGCTGCGGGATCTCCTAAGTTCACACCCGGACGGTGTGCTCTTTGTGCCGGATCTATACGTTGCCCCAACATTTGTGGTTCTTCAATAGCAATGGGCAAACCCGAATATTCACTGCCGGCTGCGGTTGTGGTAGAGGTGGAGGTTGTTGACGATTAAGCTCTCTTTGCACAAGAGCTTGCCTAATCTCTTCAATCTCCCTCCTAGTTGCTTGTTGCCTCTCATTGGCAAGTCTCCTCTCATTCTCCAAGGCTTCATCCCTTAGCCTAATTTACAATAAAGCCTCATCTAACTCAGCTTAGAGAACTCTTCCGGCCATCTCTTTTCCCTTTCTAATGCTCTTGGATCTAGATCCAAGGGTTTTCTCAGGTTCGGGATCGAAGGGAGCTAAATCCTTGCCACGAGATCTTCGCATGCACCTAAAGAGTAAGAGATGCCTGAAAAGCAAAGACACAAAACTAAAGGAGATCAAAAGCAACAAGAAAGACCTACACTATAGACAATCACAAACAATGACTCAATCTTAACCTAGTCCCCGGCAACGGCGCCAAAAACTTGTTACACTAAGAATGTATGCACGCAAAAGTCTTAAATTTATACTCGTTATATTTTTCCTAACTCCTAGCCAACCCGCAGTGTATGGGACGTTTCGTAGTAGGGATAGTATTCCGAGGTCGAACACAAAGACTGAGGTGAGATTGAATCGATTAGTGACTAAAGATAGTGTTGATCTAGGCTAAGAAAAGAGACAAAAACAAATAAATGAAAATCTCAATATTTTTGTGTTTGGTTTTGTGTGGTGATCAATCAAGAATCACAACGATATAAGAATGCAAAACAAACTAACAATCTAGCAAATAAACACAAACAAGCAAGGCAAACACGAAATATGTGATCAAAGAGAGAAAAGCGGATTCTAGGGGTTGGAAATTCCGGTTATGGCATAGGACTCAAGCTATCTAATCATTCCTTGGATCAACTATAGTATGTTGGGAGTGAGTGTTTCTAGATTGGGATCAATCACCGGGTAGGTCTCATGGTCCACTAATCCGTTCCTAAGGTCTTATCATCGGGTAAGTCTCAAAGAGCCTAAGGATAGGAATTCTACACAAGCCGGATGGTTATCTAGGGATCTAACCTCTCCTTACCGGGTAAGTCTCGGGAAGGCAAGTCCTAAACATCAATCCTAGCAAACTCAATCCAATAGCGGCTTATGAGGCTCACTACTACCTAGAGTTCGTCATCATCGGTATCTAAGAGCAAGAATCACCGGGTAGGTCTCTTCTAACTCTTGTTGCTAACACTAGGTTACCCTAGGATAGATTTAGCTCAACTAACACTAGGATTTCAACAAATCACCAACCTAACACTTAGATTTATTAATACAAGCAAGTTAATCAAAATTACGGGGTGTTCATCCCTTTCCACGGCCATGGAAAGGCAAGATCCAACCATGGTTTTAAACAGTGACTAGGTTCAATCAAGCGAGTCATCCAAGTATTCATTTAAGTCTATTCTATCATAGTCCAAGCCATAACCATCTTTTCCTTACCCTAGAATCGCATCTATTTAGCCTATAACATGCATCTTAACAATCAAACTCAACAAGCATAAAATTATAGAATACATGGCAAGAAGATGAAATGAAAGATGGATTAAGCAAATGAAACAAGTAAAACAAGCTAAATCAAGGTTCAAGAAGGACTTACAATCCTTCAAAAGAAGGTTCGAATCGTTTCTTACAAACCCTTACAAAACGTTTCACAAAGCTCACTCAAAAAGACTATGGAACTATGAACTAGTGTGCTTCTTCTTCTTCTCCAATGGAAGCTTTTCTTCTTCTCCAATGGTAGCTCCTATCCAATCTTCCAATGAGAGAATATTGTTGTTGAGAGTGTGGGAGAGAATGGGACTGAGGGGTCTGTCCCCTAACAGCCTTGCAGGACCACCTTTTATCCTCCAAATTTGCAAGAGTCGGCCATGAAGATCGTGGGACAACTGTCACAGCTGTCTGGGGAAATAAACGGCCAAAACCACGCCCGTGGAAGTCCCAGTGGCCGTGGTTTTGGTGCCTCAGCTTGTTTTGGATCATCAAGCCTCAATTTGGTGCATGGCATGCACCAACAAGGTCCGATGTGTCCTCCTTAGCCCCTAGCTTGAATTCCAATGAGTCCGAAGGTGTGTCATCTCGAGGAACGATCCTCAAATGTATCGATTAAGCTCCTAAAGCTCCTAAAATATCTACAAAGCATGCAAAAGTCCGTGTAGACGTCTATCTCGACAAAATACATGAATTGAGTGCAAATCGTTACAAACTAGTGCAAACCATGCATGAATGAGCAGAAAAACTATCTAAATGAGTTCCTAGACCTAAGTCATAAATCGTGTTATCATCGTGGCCTTCTTATTCCCGACGGTGGCGTTGTCATGCCCTACGATGGCCTTTCGATGCCCGATGCTAGATTTGTCATGTCCGATAGTGTCCTCACCATACCCAACGATGGGCTTGTCAGGCCCGACGATGGCCTTGTCAGGCCCGAAGATGGCTATTCGATGCCAAATACTGGCCTTGTCACGTCAGAGAGGGGCATTGTCATGTCATGCCCGACGCTGGCCTTGTCGTGGCCTTCTTATTCCCGGTGATGGTCTTGTTATGCCCGACGATGGCCTTTTCATGCCCGATGCTAGAATTGTCATGTCCGATAGGGTCCTCTTCATACCCAACGATGGCCTTGTCAAGCCCGACGCTGGCCTTGTCATACAAGACGATGGCCTTGTTTCCATTTCCGACGCTGGCCTTTTCTTGTCCGAGAGTGGCCTTGTCATGGTAATGCCCGATAATGGTCTTGCCATGCCCGATGTTGGCCTTGTGATGTCCGAGAGTGGCCTCGTCATGCCCTTGATGGCTTTTTCAAGCCCGATGTTGTCCTTGTCATGGCCTTTCTATGCCTATTGACGGCCTTGTCATGCCTAGCGCTTCCCTTGGCATGCACGACGGTTGTCTTGGCATGACCAAAGATGGCCTTGCATTGTCCGAGAGTGGCCTTGTCATGCCCGACGATGGCCTTGTCGTGCCCGACGATGGCCTTGTCGTGCCCGATGATGGACTTGTCATGTCCGATAGTGGCCTCGTCATGCCCGACGGTGGCCTTGTCATGCCCAAAAATAGTCTTGTCATGCCTTACAATGGCCTTGCCATGCTTAACGTTGGCCTTTCCATGTCCGAGAGTGGAATTGTCATGCCCGAGGATGGCCTTGTCATGCCCCACAACAGCTTTTTCATGCCCGACGATGGCCGTTCGATGCCAAACACTGGCCTTGTAAATCAGAGAGTGGCCTTGTCATGTCATGCCCGACGTTGGCCTTGTAGTGGCCTTCTTATGCCCGACGATGGCCTTGTTATGTCTAACGATGGCCTTTCTATGCCCGATGCTAGACTTGTCATGTCGAATAGTGTCCTCGTAATGCCTAACGATGGCCTTGTCAGGCCTTACACTCGCCTTGTCAAACCCGACGATGACCTTGTTGCCATTACCGACGCTGGCCTTTTCTTGTGCGAGAGTGGCCTTGTCATGGTCATGCCGATAATGGTCTTGCCATGCCCGATGTCGGCGTTGTGATGATCGAGAGTGGGCTCGTCATGCCTTTGATGGCCTTTTCAAGCCCGATGTTAGCCTTGTCATGGCCTTTCTATGCCCGTTGACGGTCTTGTCATGCCCATCACTTCACTTGTCATGGCCTTGTGATGCCCGACGATTTGTCTTGTCATGCCCGAAGATCGCCTTGTCATGTCCGAGAGTGGCCTTGTCCAGCCCGACGATGGCTTTGTCGCGCCCGATGCTGGACTTGTCATGTCCGAAAGGGGATCCTTTATGCCCAACGGTGGCCTTGTCAATCCCCACGTTGGCCTTGTCATGGCCGACAATGGCCTTGTCATGCCCGACGTTGGCCTTGCCATGTCCAAGGGTGGACATGTCATGCCCGACGATGGCCCTTCGATGCCAAACACCGGCCTTGTCACGTCAGAGAGTGGCCTTGTCATGTGATGCCCGACGCTGGCCTTTTTGTGGCCTTCTTATGCCCGACGATGGCGTTGTCTTGCCCGACGATAGCCTTTCCATGCCCGATGCTAGACTTTTCATGTCCGATAGTGTCTTTGTCATGCCCAACGATGGCCTTGCCAGGCCCAACGCTAGCCTTGTCATACCCGACGATGGCCTTGTTGCCAATTCCAACGTTGGGCTTTTCTTGTCCGAGAGTGGCCTTGTCATGGTCATGCCTGATAATGGTCTTTCCATGCCTGTTGTCAGCCTTGTGATGTCCAAGAGTGGCCTCATCTTGCCCTTGATGGCCTTTTCAAGCCCGATGTTGGCCTTGTCATGGCCTTTCTATGCCCGTTGGCGGCGTTGTCATGCCCAACATTTGCCATGTCATGGCCTTGTCATGCTCGACGATTGTCTTTTCATGCCCGAAGATGGCCTTGTCATGTCTTAGAGTGGCCTTGTCATGGCATTGTCATACCTGACGATGGCCTATCATGCCTGATGTTTGCCTTGTTGTGCCCGATGTTGGACTTGTTATGTCCAAAAGTGTCCTCGTCATGCCCAACGGTGGCCTTGTCATGCCCGACGTTGGCCTTTTCATGCCCGACAATGGCCTTGCCATGTCGACGTTGGCCTTGCCATGCCCGGGAATAGCCATATCATGCCCGAGGATGGCCTTGTCATGCCCGACACTTACCTTTTCATGCCCAACGATGGTCATCCGATGCCCAACACTGGCCTTCTACATGTCAAAGAGTGTCCTTGTCATGTCATTCCCAACGCTGGCCTTGTCATGGCCTTCTGATACCCGACAATGGCTCCGTTATGCCCAACAATCGCCTTTCCATGGCCGGTGCTGGGCTTGCATGTCCGATTGTGGCCTCATCATGCCCGACGATGGCCTTGAATTGCCGACGCTCGCCTTGTCATCCATGATGATGGCCTTGTCATCGATGACGATGGCCTTGTCGTGCCCGATGGTGGACTTGTCATGTCTAAAAGTAGCCTCGTCATGCCCGATGGTGGCCTTGCCATGCCCGATGTTGGCCTTGTCATGCCCGACAATGGCCTTGCCACGCCGACGTTGGCCTTACCATGCCCGAGAATAGCCATGTCATGCCCAAGGATGGCCTTGTCATGCCCGACACTTACCTTTTCATGCCCGACGATGGCCATCCGACGCCCAATGCTCGGCTTCTACATGTTAGAGAGGTGCCTTGTCATGCCATGCCCAACGCTGGCCTATTCATGGCCTTCTTATGTCCGACAATGGCCTTGTTATGCCCGACGATGGCCTTTACATGCCCGATGTTGGACTTGCATGTCCGATTGTGACCTTGTCATGCCCAACGCTTGCCTTGTCATCCATGATGATGGCCTTTTCATCGATGACGAAGGCCTTGTCATCCCCAATGTTGGACATGTCATGTCCTATAGTGGCCTCGTCATGCCCAACGATGGCCTTGCCATGCCCGACATTGGCCTTGTCATGGCCGAAATTTGACTTGCCATGCCCGAGGTTAGCCTTGTCATGCCCGACGTTGACTTTATCATTGCCTTTCTATGCCCGTTGACGGCCTTGTCATGCCCAACGCTTCCTTTATCATGGTCTTTTCATGCCCGACAATTGTCTTGTCATTCCCGGCCTTTGCCTTGTGATGCCCGATAATGGCTTTGTAATGCCCGACTCTAGCCTTGTCATGCCTAATGGTGGCCTTGTAATTCCCGTTGATGGCCATGCCATGCCCGAAGATGGCCTTCTCATGTCCGATAGTGGCCTCGTCATGCCTGACGATGACCTTGTCGTGCTCGATACTGAACTTGTCATGTCCAATAGTGGCCTCGTCATGCCCGAAGATGGCCTTATCATGCCCGAAGTTGGCCTTGTCATGTCATGCCCGAAGTTGGCCTTGCCATTTCATGCCCGACGCTGGCCTTGTCGTGGTCTTCTTATGCCCGATGATGGCCTTGTCATGCTCGAAGGTAGCCTTGTCATTCATGACGAAGGCCTTGCCAAGCCTGATGCTTGACTTGCCATGTCTAAGAGTGGCCTTGTCATGCCCGACACTCGCCTTGTCATGTACGAAGATGGCCTTGCCAAGCCCGATGTTGCACTGGTCATGTTCGAGAGTGGCCTTGTCATCCTCGACGATGGCTTGTCAGGCCCGACGATGGCCTTGTCAGGCTCGACGATGGCCTTGTCGTGCTCGATGCCGAACATGTCATGTCCGAAAGTGGCCTCGTAATGCCCGAAAATGGCCTTGTCATGCCCGACGTTGGCCTTGTCATGCCCGACAATGGCCTTGCCATGCCCGACGTTGGGCTTGCTAAGTCCGAGAGTAGCCATGTCATGCCCGAGGATGGCCTTGTCATGCCCGAAACTGGCCTTTTTATGCCCGTCAATGGTTATTCGATGCCAAACACTAGCCTTGTAATCTCATGCCCGAGGCTGGCCTTGTCGTGGCCTTCTTATCTCCGACGATGGCTTTGTCATGCCTGATGATGGCCTTTCCATGCCCGATGGTGGACTTATCAATTCTCGTCATGCCCGACGATGGCCTTGTCATGCACGACACTTGCCTTGTCATGCATGACCATGGCCTTACCAAGCCCGATGTATGACTTGTCATGTTTGAGAGTGGCCACGTCATGCCCGGACGACAATGGCCTTGTCTTTCCCGACGTCTGCCTTGTCATGCCTAACAATGCTCTTACCATGCCCGACGTTGTCCCTATCATGCCCAATGTTGGACTTGTCATGTTTGAGAGTGGCCACGTCATGCCCAGCCGACGATGGCCTTGTCTTGCCCGACGTTGGCCTTGTCATGCCCAGAAATGGTCTTGCAATGCCCGATGTTCGTCTTATCATGCTCGAGAGGAGCCATGTCATGCCCGACTATGGCCATTCGATTCCCAACACTGGCCTTGTCACATTTGAGAGTGGCCTTGTCATGTCATGCCCGACGCTAGCCTTGTCGTGGCCTTCTTATGCCCGATGATGGCCTTTTCATGCTCGAAGGTAGCCTTGCCATGCATGACGAAGGCCTTGCCAAGCCTGATGCTTGACTTGCCTTGTCTGAGAGTGGCCTTGTCATGCCCGACTGATGACATGATTTATGACGTTAGTTTAGGAATTCATTTAGATAGTTTTTCCCGTTATTCATGCATGGTTTGGAATTAGTTCGTGGCATTTACGCTTAATTCATCCACATTGTCTAAAAAGACATCTACACGAGCTCTTGTCAGTTTTTTTAGGTATTTTTGGGAGCTCTTGGATTTAATCGATACATTCTAGGATCATTCCTTGTGATGGCACACTTCCGGACTCAAAAAGGAGCAAAGGAGAACACAAAAGACCTTGTTGGTGCATGCCTTGCACCAACTCATGACTTGGTGATCCAAGGAGGGTTGGACTGTAGGAACCACGACCCAAATGGCATTTCCATGCTCGTGGTTTTGGCCGTGGTTTCTTCTGGATAGCTGTGACACTTGTCCACGATCTCTTTGTCCGGCCCTTGTTTTTTGGTGGAGGATAGAAGTGGTCCTACAGGCTGGCTAGTGGACACTCTCACCCTCTCTCCACTCTATCATCATCCATTGCAAAAAGACTTGAAACAGAAGAAAACACTCTCATTTTTAGAAGAAGAACAACAACATCAAAACTTAGATTTAGAGTGAACTTTTTAGTGGTTTTTAGTGACTTTTGTTGAAGAACTTTTGAAAGCATTGTAAGGAACGTTTTGGAGCTGTGATTGAAGGGTTGTAAGTCTTGTTTAATCTTATATTCAGCTAAGATTACTTGTTTCTTTTCACTCTTATCTCATTTTCTTGCTATGGAAACCATGAATGCTTGCATGATGAGTTTGGATCTTAAAATGCATGTTATTGACTAAGTAGTTGTGATTCTAGAGTAATGGAATGAATGGTTATGGCTTGGACTATGATAGAATGGACTTGAATGTACCTTTGGATAGCTTGCTTGTTCGAAACCTAACCCTTGGTAGAAACCACGGCCTGTTCCTCCTAAACCACGGTCGTGGTTCTGTATGATCAGCCCGTGGTTTGTTCTGTTGTGCTTGTATTGATGAATCTGAATATTAGGATGTTAGATTGTTGAAATCCTATTGTTTGTTAAGCCTTATCTAGCCTAGGGTGACCTAATGCGAGCAAACTAAGTGAGGGAAGATACTTACTTGGTAATTCCCGACCTTAGATACAAAAGATGACAAACTCTAGGTAGTAGTGAGCCTCACAAGCCGCTATTGGACTGAGTGTACTAGGATTGTTGCTTAGGACTTGCCTTCCCAAGACTTACCCGGTAAAGAGAGGTTTGACCCCTAGATAGCAATCCGGTTTGTGTAGAATTCCCAACCTTAGGCTCCTAGAGACTTACACGGTAATAGGACCTTAGTTGCGGGATTAGTGGACCATGAGACCTACCCGGTGATTGATCCCGTTGGAGAAACACCCTTTCCTGACATACCGCAGCTTGACCAAGGTTGATTAGAAGCTTGAGTCCAATGCCATAACCGGAAGTCCCAATCCCTAGAATCCGCTTTTCTTAATTTGATCTTACATCTTGTGTTTGTGTTACTTGTTTGTGTTGCTAGTTTGAGTTGTTTGTTTGATTTATAATCTTGCATGAATTGTGATCTTTGCTTGATCACCACAAAAACCCAACCAAAAATATCATAATTTTCATTTCTTTATTTCTTTCTCTTTTTTTAGACTAGATTTGCACTATCCATGATCACTTGTTTGATTTGATTTCACCTTAGTCTTCGTGTTTGACCTCGGAATACTATCCTTGCTACAAAATGACCCATACACTGTGGGTTCGCTAGGAGTTAGGAAATTATATCGAGTTATAAATTGTAAGGCTTTTGTGCTACACATCATTTGGAGCGAACAAGTTTTTGGCGCCGTTGTCGGGGACTGGGTCTAGATTGAATCATTGTGTGTGATTGTTTATAATGTAGCTCTTTCTTGTTGCTTTTGATCTTGTTTGGTTTGTGTCTTTGAATTTTCAGGACATCTCTCACTCTTTAGGTGCATGCGAAGATCTCGTGGAAAGGATTTAGCTCCGTTCGATCTCGAACCGGAGAAAACCCTTAAGACTAGATCCAAGGGCACTAAGAAGAAGAAGGAGATGGCCGGAAGAGATCTTCAAGTTGAGTTGAATGAAGCCTTAGAGCAAATTAGGCTAAGGGATGAAGCCTTGGAGAATGAGAGGAGACTTGCAAATGAGAGGCAAAAAGCGACTAGGAGGGAAATTGAAGAGATTAGGCAAGCTCTTGTGCAAAGGGAACTTAACCTTCGTCAACAACCTCCACCACCACCACCGCAGCCGGCGGCCAATGTTCGGTTTGAGCCGATTATTATCGAGGAGCCACAAACGCTAGGGCAGCGTATGGATCCAACCCAAAGAGTGCACCGTCCAGGTGTAAACTTAGGAGATCCCGCAGCCCATGACTACGAGTTCCGCCCTCAAGTGGTACAAATGATCCGGCACAATCAATTTGGAGGGATGGAAGGAGAGTCTCCTCCTCAACACTTGATGAATTATGAGATCTTGATGGAGACTCTAAGGCCACCTAGATTGGAGAGCAACAAACACAAGCTTACGGCTTTTTCCTTCTCACTTAAGGATAAAGCCTTGGCTTGGTACCAATCCATTCCACTAGGACGTGTGGGTACTTGGGAGGAGATGACAACCGAGCTCTTAACAAAGTTCTTCCCACCTTCCAAGGCAACCAAGCTAGGAGGAAAGATCAATGCCTTCGTGATGAAGGACAAGGAGAGCCTATTCAAATCTTACGAGAGGTTCAAAGACCTCCTCCTAGATTGTCCACATCATGGGATACCGAAGATAGAGCTATTGGAGATTTATTTCAAGGGGCTTGATGGGGATAGCCAATTCAAGCTCCAATCACTTTCCGGAGGAACTTTCATGGAGAAGAATGTGGATGAGGCTTGGTGATAGAGAAGTACTCCCATAGGAAAAGTGATGGGAGGAAACCGGGAGTATATGAAGTAAGTGAAGCCACCATGAGAAACTACGAACTTGATGCAATTAACAATGAGCTTAAATCCTTGAGGGAGTTGTGTACCACAACCTTAAAGAATAAAGCAAGTCCTCAAGTGCAAGTGCAAGCCAATTTGGCTTCCAAAGAAGAGGATATTAACTACATGGGATGGGGTAACTTCAACAATTATCAACGCCCTAGGAACTTCAACAACAACAGCCGGCAATACAACAATTACTGGCCTAATCACAACCATCCCGGGTTCTCCTATTCTAACCCGGATGGTGCCTTGAACCCTCCCGTTTCCACAAGCGCAGCCCCACCACCTAAGGCTTCACAAGAGCCGCTACCCGGTTTTGCTCAACCTCCAAAAGGATAGGACCGAAATGATATTTTAACAATTTCTAGGAAGGTTGAGTGCATTTGAGAGCACGGTGACATCCATTTCCAAGGCTCAAAAGGTCCTAGAACCGAGGAAAATCCAAGAGGCCAAGTGTTGGCCATTACCACAAGGAGTGGGCTGAGCATGAAAGATCCCTCACCAAGGGAGAATGACAAGGGAAAGCAAGTAATGGTGGAAGAAGAACCATTGCAAGGAGAACGAGGAAAGAGCAAGGATGATGAGCCAACATATGTGGCACCTCCTCCATACAAGCCACTACTACCATTTCCACAATCACGAGCAAGAGCTCGTTTGGATAAACATTTCGGTGAATTCCTTGAACTCATGTCTAAATTACATATTAACATTCCGTTCATGGATGCAATTCTAGGGATGCCGGCCTATGGAAAGTTTTTGAAGGAGATACTCTCCAACAAGAGGAATTTGGAGGAGTATGGAGAAGTTCCGAGTTGATACAAACCATAAGGGAGGAGATGCCTCCAAAGCTGCGAGATCCGGGATCTTTTTGTGTGCCAATTGGAGTTGGAGAAGTGCAATTTGAGGCCCTATGTGACCTTGGAGCAAGTGTAAGCATTATCCCGCTTGCACTTTGCAAGAAGGTTGGGCTAGGAGAACCGAAGACGGTCAAGCTGACCCTCTACATGGCGGACCGATCCATCACTCACCCCGTGGGAATCCTAGAGGACATACCGGTTCAGCTTAGAAAGTTCTATGTGCCAATCGATTTCGTTGTTTTGGACATCCCGGCGGACTACCCGGTTCCTATCATTTTAGGGAGGCCATTCATATCCACATCCAAATGCTTAGTGTATTGCAAAAATGGGATCCTCTCCTTGAACATAGGAGAAGAAAACATCAAGTTCAAGTTGTCCACATTGATGAAGGGGCCAACCCTTGGTGAAGACGTTTTTAACATTGTCGAGGAAGAAGTATCTAGGGAAGTTGTGAGCTCAATCCTAATCAAGGATCCATTAGAGAAGGTTCTTAGCATGAGCATCATGGAGGAAGGAGTTGAGGAAGATTGCAATGAAGAAATCCAAGCTTTGGATGCATTAGAAAAAGAGACAAGTGTTGAATTTGAAGTGCACGAAGGAGTGCTGAAACACTGTAAGAACCACGGCCTGGGGTCCAAAACCACGCCCATGGTTTCAACTAGAGATGGGTCCCAAACCTAAACCGGCGGTTTAGGTTTGGGAACCGGCGGTTTAGGTTTGGCCTTTGGCCAAACCTAAACCTAAACCGGCCGATCCCGAACCGCCGGTTTAAGTTTAACCTAAACCGGCGGTTTGCCAAACCGCCGGTTTGGCGGTTTGGCACATGACTTTTAATAAAATATATATATATATATATATATATATATATATATATATATATATATATATATATATATATATATATATACATATATATATATAAGTAATATAATATATATTTATATATTAATTAAAAATTATACGTTTAATTTATATATATTAAAAAATATTTTATAATTTTATATTTTATACATAGATTTTTTTTTGTACAATAGCATTTAAATAGAATTAGTAAGTAAATAAAAGATAGCAAGTAAAATAACATTACTAACAATAATAAAATAAAGCAAACTCAAAGTTTTTATACATTGAATTTTTTTTCATTACATTAGCTTTTGAATAAAAAAATTACATACTAAAATAAATTACTAAATACTAACAATAATAAAAGAAAGAAGCAACTAAAATAAATTTTTTTATACATTGAAATTCAATGTATAATAATTACATAGTAAACAAAATTACTAACTACAATTCTTTGAGTTACAACATAATAAAGCAAGCTAAATTTTTTATACATTCAATTTTTTATATTACATCTTTACATTAGTATTTGAAATTTTGAATATAACTAAATGAAAAAAAAAAAAAGGAAAGGGCTTGAACCGGTTTCCCGGTTGCCTACGTATCCTCTTGGGGTTTAAGAGGAATCAAAGCCCACGTAGTTCTCTTACCTTTACTTACCTTTTTTCGGACTTCCGAGTTGTTTTCGTAACCCCATTACCTTTGTGCCTCGGACTCGGAAGTAGTGGCCGGATCATCGGAGTTGGAATCCGATGATCTATCATAAGTGGGTGCATTCCGTTGTAGCCTCCTCTCCGCCCTAATCCAATCTTGAACACAAACTTGAGCCTCCAATTTATCGGGCTTCAATTGACTCCTCTTGTAGCTTAGCATGTTTCCTCCTTGACTAAAAGCTTGCTCCACGGCCACCGTTGATGCGGGAACTTCCATAATTTGTTGCACAATCTTGGCTAATGTTGGATACTTTGGGGCCATCTTCTTCCAATATTGTAAAACTTCAAAACTATCAATATCACCATCAAAACTAAAAGGAGTAGTTAGAAAATCTTTAAATTCCGCACTTGCGGATGAATGTCTAGGTGTTTTAGTTCTTTTAGATAAAATTTGTCTAGCTTTAGAAAGAATAGAAGGAGAAGGAGAAGAAGAAGAAGTGGGTGGAGGAGTTGTTTGTGTAGAAGCACTAGCACTAGCACTAGTTTCAAATAAATTAAGTAATTTAGCAATTTCAACACGAACATTACTAATAATATTATTAACATTCATAATAGTAGATAAACCTAAACATTCATAATAAGCATTTAAAAATACTGTAACACCATCAATTTTAAGTCTAGGATCGAAAACGGCGGCAATAAGATAAACTACGGGAACCTAATCATAATATTTTAGCCATTTTGTTTTCATTTCGGTTGCCGCATATTTAAGTGATTCTAAAGCTAAACCGATTTGTAAAGCCTCGGCAACATTTACGGCTATTTCTAAAAAACAACAAGAAGTAGGAATGTAAACATAACTTAATGTATTAGTAGCATCACTAAAAACTTTTAAAACACTACAAATATCAAAACAAGTTTGCCAAATACTTTCATCATCTAAAATAGACCAAGAAATAAATTGTGAAGAAAATTCTTGTAAAACATTTTTATAACGAATAGCTTGAGTTAGTAGTTTATAGGTTGAGTTCCACCGAGTTCCAATATCTTTCGAAAAAGAAATCGGAGGAAAATTTTTTTCAATACAAGTTGATCTCCATTTTCTTCTTAATTCGGTTGAATGCCAAATATGTTCAATTACATCGGTTATAGGTTCTAACATTTCATGTAAAACTTTTAGGCCATCTTGAACACTTAAATTTAAAATATGACATGCACATCTTTGGTGAGTAAAAGAAGTTTTTATAAGTTGACCCGCATTTCCTACTAAATGGTTAACGGCGCGGGTGTTAGCGGAAGCATTATCAAATGAGTATGAAAAAACACGGTTTTGTAAATTAAATTCTTGTAAAACCGTTTTTATTAAATTAGCAATGTTGGCGGCACTATGTCTTTCATTAAAATGTCGATATGCAATAACAAATTTATGCAAGTACATATCATTATCGATAAAATGTAAAGTGATGCCCATGTAAAAATGTTTTTGTGATAAAGTACTCCAAATATCACTACAAATTGAAACTTGATGCGAAAAAGATTGTAAAACCGTAAGTATTTTTTGTTTTTTTTGTTCATAAGAATGAGAAACTAATTTCGAAACTTGTTTACGAGAAGTTGGTTTATAAGCCGGTTGAAGATAATTAGTGTTATATTCTCTTACATTAATAGATTCCGCATAAGAAAATGGAAATGCTTCGGATGCAATTAAGTTGGCTAATGCTAAAGATTCATCAACATGATTATAATTAAATAAAGAAGATTGAGAGGAAGAGGATGCAAACCCGTGGGACAATTGAGTTTGTCCCCGTGATATTCCGAGCTTCTCCGGATGAGTCTTTTGCATGTGGGTTTGCAAAGTTCCGTATCCGCCCTTCGACTTCCACTTGTACACCTTCGTACAATAATTGCACGAAACTTGGCAATAAAAGTCCATCACCGGACCCTTGTTGTAATGTTTGGTGAATATGTCGGAGGTGAGCATTTTCGGTGGAGGGGCTTGTCGGAATGGCCCTTAACCTTGTGGAACTTGTGGAACTTGTGGCATTTCCGAATCCGGCGGTTGAGTCTCGCTTTCTTGTGTGCTAGGAAAGAAAGCGGGAGTCGGAGTGAAGTCGTAGTCGCTTGGGAAATCCGGGTTTGCCATTTCGAAAGATCGAAAATACGAGAAAGAGAATACGAGATGGAGATTGAGAGTAGTAGTAGATAGATGAGAATGTTGGTGTGATTTAAATGAAATAATTGTATGGTATTTATAGGAATAGTGGGTATTAAATTTTTTTTTAATTAAACTAGTAATAAAAAATAAATAAATAAATAAATAAATAAATTTTAACTTCCAACGGCTCTAATAGCCGTTGGAGTGAACGTTGGCAAAGCCAACGTTCAAATTTGGCAAAGAGACGTTGGCTTTTGCCAACGTCTCTGTTTTTTGCCAAACCGGCGGTTAACCGCCGGTTTGGCCAAAAAAAAATAAAAAAAAAATAAAAAAAGGCTCAAACCGGCGGTTAACCACCGGTTTGAACCGTCGGTTTAGGTTTGGTGTTGAACCAAACCTAAACCTAAACCGCGAACCGCCGGTTCAACCAAACCGGCAAACCTAAACCGCCGGTTTGGTCAAACCGGTGGTTTGAGCCGGTTCACAAACCGCCGGTTTGGCGGTTTGGTTTGAACCGGTCACACCTCTAGTTTCAACCATGGAAGTCTCTGTCGTATTCAATTGTGCTAGTTTTTTCAAAACCACGCCCGTGGTCGTGCCAGAGCCCGTAGGATCACCCGTGGTTTCTCCAAAAAGTCCCTTAGCTGTTGATCAAGCTTCAAGTAGTCTTGGAGAGTCTTCAATGGCTTTGGATTCATCTAATGTGGAGCTATATGGATCACATCCAACCGATAAAGGTCCTCCTAAACTTGATCTCAAACCTCTCCCTTCTCATTTAAAGTATGCTTTCCTTGGTTCAAATTCTACTTATCCCGTGATTGTGAATGCATCTTTGAATGATGATGAGCTTGATAGATTGTTGAGTGAATTGAAATTGCATAGGAGAGCTATTGGTTACACCATTGATGACTTAGTTGGCATTAAACCATCATTGTGCATGCATAAAATCTTGATGGAAAATAACCATAAACCTTCTATTAAACCTCAAAGAAGATTGAACCCTATTATGAAAGAGGTAGTCAATAAAGAGATCCTAAAATTGTTAGATGCGGGAATCATTTTTCCGATTTCGGATAGTTAATGGGTTAGTCCCGTTCATGTTGTTCCTAAGAAGGGTGGTATGACCGTAGTAACTAATGAGAACAATGAAATAATCCCAATTAGGACGGTTACGGGGTAGAGAATGTGTATTGACTATAGGAAACTTAATGTGGCCTCTAGGAAAGATCACTTCCCTCTTCCCTTTATTGACCAAATGCTAGAAACGTTGGCTCAACATTCATATTTTTGTTACCTAGATGGTTATAGTGGGTTTTTCCAAATTCCTATTTACCTGGACGACCAAGAGAAAATAACATTTACTTGTCCTTGGGGAACATTTGCATATAGAAGGATGGCATTTTGGTTGTGTAATGCACCCGCCACCTTTCAAAGGTGTATGATGACTATTTTTTCTGAATATACTGAGAATATTTTGGATGTGTTTATGGATGATTTCTCTGTGTATGGCTCTTCATTTGATAATTGCTTGGCTAATCTATCTTTGGTGTTGAAAAGATGTGAAGAAACTAATCTTGTATTGAATTGGGAGAAATGCCACTTCATGGTGAATGAAGGCATAGTATTGGGACACTTGGTTTCCCACCGTGGGATCGAGGTTGATAGAGCAAAGATAGAAACAATAGAGAAGTTGCCACCACCAACCTCGGTGAAAGGGGTAAGGAGTTTCTTAGGGCATGCCGGTTTTTACCGGAGGTTTATAAAAGATTTCTCTAAAATTTCTAAGCCTCTCACTAACCTACTAATGAAGGATGTGAGTTTGTTTTCTCCAAAGATTGTCTTGAAGCGTTTTGTAGGTTGAAGGATGCTTTGATCTCTGCCCCTATCATGCAACCTCCGGATTGGAGCTTACCATTTGAAGTAATGTGTGATGCGAGTGATGTGGTCATTGGGGATGTTTTAGGACAAAAAAAAGATGGGCTTACACATGCCATTTACTACGCTAGCAAGACGCTAGATGATGCCCAACTCAACTATGCCACAACCGAGAAGGAGTTGCTAGCGGTAGTGTTTGTCTTTGAGAAGTTCCGATCATATCTTGTTGGAGCAAAGGTAAACTCTGGCCCACCATGGAGACACGATCTGAATCGTCAGAATGGGCTCGATGTGAATGATGTCTCCTCGATCCACCACTCCTCGTCTTTGGGACAACACTCTCTGCAACCTCCTCATGAATCTCCTCCACCACTGGTGGATCAGCAGCGGGAACTAGTCCCTCACATACAAACATAATCCATAATACATATATACATATATCTATACTGTAGAGATCCATAACAAAGGTGGCGATTTCTCGTACATTCTAACCCAAAACAACACTTACAACCAAAAACCTTTGAAAACGTCAGACCCCTATTGGGTTCTGTTTATTTTACCTATCAAACCTCATTGGAGGTTGCAAGTGTCATTGTTGTCAACCTAAGGATCTGATACCAACTCTGTAAACCCCCCCGAATCTGCGGGACTCGAAGTGTCACATTGGGCTAGGATCTCACAATGGATCCTTACCCTAGCCTGAAAACAAGTTCACCGGACCTTACAATATGACACTGATAGATCTAAAGCAAATGAATAAAACTGTATAAATTGTACAACCAAAAGGTAAAATAACATAGCCGAGTATAAACCACAACATCTTCACACAAGAGGTAACAAAAGATCATCCTCACGAAGGAGGGAAAAGTAAACAACCCCAAAAGACCATATAACATCCTATGAACGAGAGGTCCTCGGCCTTCCACTTTGTTAGATCACCCAGCAGCATGCCTATCCTGTGGGACATCTACAACATGGTAACCATACATATATAGAGTAATGCATAAGCACAATCACAATCATGTAAAGATAAACACATCAGCATGATATCAAACATTTACCCATTTATCATCTTTATATAATAGTCATTCATATATATATATATATATATATAAATGAAAGTATGTGACACGAGGACCGATACATCCTCGCCTTTGAGCCTGATAGCCAGCTGTACGAGTATCGGTCAAACAATCCGTGTGCTTTATGGGAGTGGATTGTGCCCTTTTTGTAAACCAGTCTGGGCTGACATCAAAGAACTTCCTAGACTCCATGGCAGGATGAAAGGGCAAGGTTATCACAGCCACGCAACGGGGCAGTCAATAAAACATAAGTCGGTATAAACGATAACTCGTGCTATCATAGCAAACATATAAAGCACACATCACTTATGCAAATACCCAATATAAGGATGGGAGCTAAGTATGTCCTACGGACTTACCTCAACCTCGTTTACAGCTCAACCACAAACAACCTCCAATCCTGATAGAGGGGCACTGCCTAATAACAAGGCATATAAAGATATCAACCTCTATTCATCAAAGGTTCACACCTAGACCCAAAGGGATCCATAGGGATCATACTCAACCTCAAAATTTCAACCAACATCAACCTAAGTCCTTAAAGTCGTACAAGACATATATCGATCATAACCTCATCCAAACACATCCTCACACATCTAGCATGATCATATACACTCACACTAGGGAAGGAGGGAACAAAGGCATCCTAAGGTAAGCCTAGAAGCAACACACACCTGCAGAACCAAGTGCAGGACCTTGTTGATGCAGGTGGCCGTAGGGGCGGATCCCAGGTGGGGCAGGGGCGGCTCTGGCCGGCGCTAGGGTGGCTGCAAGGTGGTGTAGGGGCGGCTGGACAGTAGAAGACACCACTTCAGCCCTTTCTACAATTCTTCCTTTGATCCTTTCACTCCTTCACTCCAACATCAACATACATACAGAACAAACATATATATACATCAACAGAAGCCAAACATGGTTGAAGCAAGATCCAAACCTAAGGAATCTAAGCTTGCCTAAGGAAAGATAGGAAAAGAGGTAAGAGGATGAAAGAATGAAGAAAGAAAGGATGGAAGCCATGAAAGCTTACCAAGCTGAACTTCCAGAAGATAAGCACATCACCAATACACCCTCAAGCTGGCTCACAAGGCTCAGCAACAACAATCAACAGCAAACCAAGCATCAAAGCGCTCAAACTCACACAAAACTCAAGAGAAGATCAAAGATGATCCAAGGGAGATAAGAGAAGAAGAAGAACGTAGGGGGAGAGAGATGAAGATGTGGAGAGAGATAACCCTCACCAGAAGGAAGAAGAAGAAACTTATAAAGGGGGAAAAGGCAAAGCACGGGTGAAAGAAAACGGCTGCAGCCACACAGAGCCGCAGGGGCGGACTCTGTGAGGCACAGGTGCGGTCAGACAATCCGTAGGGGGGGCCACTAGGTCACGTAGGGGCGGTCCAGGCTAAAACTGGGTCCTCAACTCACACACTCAGAAACTCAGCAACTAGGCTCTTACATTAAGGTGTTTCGAACTTTCTTTCATCTGTGCCGAAGGGCTTTGCCTTCTCGTCTTGCTAGGCTTGTTAGGTTTTGGTCTCAAATTTTCCTTGGATTTTTGAAGCCTTTGTCATATTTTTACACCGTTTCATTTTCAATACAAAATTGTGTGAAATAGTTTCTATTCAAGTATGATTCCGACTATTTTTGGTCCAACTTTTATTGTGAAACCAAACATTGTTGAGATTTATTTTTTCAAAGATAAATTTGGAATGTGCACTTGGTGTTTGGTCACTGAACCGCCCATAACCCGAACCGGAAAGTGAAAATCTAAAACAGCTAATACTTGAAACGCTAGAATCCGAAACTTGAAACCGGAAACCGGAAACTCGAAAACCCACCTGGAAATGTAAAGCAGTTTGGGTAACAGGTTCTGATTTAGGTTGCCATGCGTGAGAGGTTTTGTTGTCTAATTCTTCCTTGTCCAATCATTTTTAGAAAATTAGTTCATTATTTTCATTTTGGAAGTGTTGGAGGTTTGTTTAAAATTTTATTTCACACTTAAATTATTTACAATTTTTTGGATTTGTGATCGATAATGATTTATTGAAAGGCTTGATAGGTTTCGACTTTCGCCTTTGCCAAAGAGCCAAAAGTCTTGTCATGCTTGAAAGGGTTTTTTTTGTCCAATTCTTCCTTTCTCTCTAATCTTCATCGGATTTTTTAAGCCTCTGCCATATTTGTACATAGTTTTGTTTTCAATACCAAGTTATTTGAACTGATTTGTATTCAACTACAGTTCCGACTACCGTTGGTCCAACATCTATTGTGAAATCAAACGTTGTTGAAATTTGTTTTTTCAAAGATGAATCAAGAATGCTCACTTTGTGTTTGATCACTAAACCGCCCAATAACATGAACCGGAAACCTAAAACTACTAAAACGTGAAAGTTGAGAGTTGAAACCTTGAAACCAAAAATAAGAAACCACAAACTGAAAAATCCACCTTGATATTGAAAGCGGTTCGGACAACAGGTTCCGATTTAGGTTGTCAAGCTTAGGAGGTTTTGTTGTGTAATCATTCCTTGTCCAGCATATCTAGAAACTCAGTCCATTTATTCGTTTTTGAAGTCTCGCATCCGCCTAAGAGATATCGCCCTTGACGAAGAGATTAAGCTATTTTGATTCTTCTTTTCGCCTTTGCCGAAGAGCTTTGCCTTTTTGCCTTGCCAAGCTTGATAGGTTTTGCAATCTAATCTTACTTGAATTTTTGAAGCCTCTATCGTATTATTTTTAACTAATTCGTTTCGATACCAAGTTGATTAACTTATTTGTATTCGAATATGATTCCGACTACCGTTGGTCCGTCTTTTATTGTGAAATCGGACGTTTTTTAAATTTGGTTTTTCAAAGATGAATTGGAAATACACATTATATGTTTGATCACCGAACCGCCCAATAACCTGAATTAGAAACCTAAAACAACTAAAACTTGAAACACTAAAACCTGAAACCGAAAACCGAAAACTCGAAAACCCACCTTGTAACCTGAAACCAGTTTGGGTAACAAGTTCCGATTTAGGTTGCCAAACTTGAGAGGTTTTAATGTCTAATTCTTCCTTGTCCAATAAATTTTAAAAAATTAGTCCATTATTTTTGTTTTGGAAGTGTTGTAGGTTTGTTTATAGACTTGATTTTACGAATAAAGTGTTTACAATTTTTTTTGGATTTGAGATCGATAATGATTAATTGAAAGGATAGATAGGTTTCGATTATTGTCTTTGCCGAACAGCCGAAAGCCTTGTTAGGCTTGAGAGGTTTTGCTGTTAAATTCTTCCTTTCTCTCTAATACCCTTTTCCAACGATTGTCTAAAGTCCAATATTTTTGTTTTGGAAGTTTTGCATCTGCCTAATAGTTTTCGCTTATGCCAAAGAGCTTAAGAAGTTTTTATTTTTCCTTTCACCTTTGCCGAAATGCTCTGCCTTTTCTTTTTGCTTGGCTTATGATGTTTTGCTCCCTAATCTTCTTGATTTTTGAAGCCTGTGTCATATTTTTGCACCCTTCTGTTTTCAATACCAAGTTGTTTGAACTGATTTGCTTTCGAGTATGATTTCAAATACTGTTGATCCGAATTTTATTGTAAAATCGAACAATGTTGAAATCTGTTTTTTCAAAGATAAATTTTAGAAAATTAGTCTTTATTTTCGTTTTGGAAGTGTTGGAGGTTTGGTTATAGATTTGATTTTACAAATAAATTGTTTACAATTTTTTGGATTTGAGATCGATAATGATTAATTGAAAGGCTTGATAGGTTTCGACTTTTTGTCCTTACCAAAGAGCCGAAAGCCTTGTCAGGCTTGAAAGTTTTTGTAGTCCAATTCTTCCTTTTTATGTGATACCCTTGTCCAACAATTGTAGAAAATCAGTCCAATACTTTTGTTTTGGAAGTTTTGCAGCTGCCTAAGAGTTTTCGCTTGTTCCAAAGAGCTTAAACTGTTTTTTTTTTCCTTTCGCCTTTGCCTTTTCGCTTTGCGTGGCTTTTGATATTTTTTCTCTCTAATCTTCCTTGGATTTTTGAAGTCTTCCATCATATTTATACACCCTTCTATTTTCAAAACCAAGTTGTTTGTACTGATTTGTATTTGAGTATGATTCCAACTACCATATGTCCGAATTTTATTGTGAAATTGAAAAATGTTGAAATCTGGTTTTTAAAAGATGAATCGGGAATGCGCACTTTGTGTTTGATCGCCAAACCGTCCAATAACATGAACCGGAAACTGGATACCAAAAACCGCTAAATCTAAAAGTTGAAAGCTGAAGCCCTGAAACCGGAAATCCACCTTGAATCCTGAAAGCGTTTCGGACAACATGTTCCAATTTAGGTTGTCATGCTTGAGAGGTTTTGTTGTCTAATTCTTCCTTTTCCAATGATTTTAGAAATTTAGTCCATTATTTTCGTTTTGAAAATATTGCATCTTTCTTTATCGATTTGATTTTAGAAAGAAATTGTTTAGATCTTTTTTTGAGATGGATGATGATGAATTGAAAGGCTTGAGTGGTTTCGAATTTTGCCTTTGCCGAAGAGCCGAAAGTCTTGCCAGGCTTGAGAGGTTTTTCTCCCTAATTTTGCCTTGCTCTCTGAATACCATTATCCAACATTTGTAGAAAATTAGTCCATTATTTTGGTTTTTGAAGTTTTGCAACCGCCTAAGAGCTATCGCCCTTTCCGGAGAGCTTAAGGGCCCGTTTGATTTAAACTCCGGAAATGTAAACGGATCTAGTCCATACGTATATTCTTATTCATGAAAATTTTTCGAATCATTCCTTGTGATTTGAACTAATTGGAGTATAATTTGATTACTTTTGATACCCTATAGGGAAACAAAATAGGAGAAACAAATGCATGTTTCATGAGACCACAAGAAATGATTCTAAAAAAATTCATGGACAAGCTGCATATATGGACTAAATTCATCAATTCCATTTCCTTCTCCGGAGTTTAAAACAAATGGGACCTAGTTGTTTTTATTCTTCTTTTAGTGATTGCCCGAAAATTTAATTTCCGGTAAATCCTGAGTCAACTAAAATATTGTCATTTTATGAGAAGAATTAATTACATAAAATACTCTTTTCCCAACTTCTATGATTTTATGTGAAACTTAATCATATAAAATCATTCCTAAAACACTCTTGTAAGCCTTATAGTAATTGACCCATTTGACAAACCAATGACTAAGTTATGACAAGGCCATCCGGGCCCATTACGAAGCTGAGTTTGGCCTTTGAAACCCTATCATCCGGGGCCGATAAGGAGCTGTTACAGGCCAGCCCATGGTCTCTCCCTCTCTCACGTAAACCCTAACAACATCTCTCTTCCTTCTCTTGTTGTCACGTACCAGCGCCCTCCTCCTCCTTCACACTAGGCCGCTGCACTCACTTGCACTGCTCCAGCCGACCGCCACCTCCTCCACACCAGGTCGGTGCAACCGGCCACCACCAGGGGTCCTAGCAGGCTTCGTGTGCGCAGCAGACCTCCAACCGCGCAGGAAGGCTTGCGCTTCTCTTCAGCCGAATTCAGCAGCGACACTAGGAAGGCTGCTCTCCCTCTTTTGTCGAGTCCAGCAGCGACACCAGGAAGGCTACTCTCCCTGCTCTGTCGACTCCAGCAGGCTGGCGGACGGGCCTTCTCTCCGATCCTTCATGTCGTGCGACCACAGCAAGCGCCCAGGAGCCTCCACTGCAGGACAGTTGGTGCGGCCTTCTCTTGGCTGTGAGTGTGCCTTTAGGGCCAGTGCCGCTCCTTCCTCTACCGCAGTCACGGACTCTAACAACAGCAACCGGTGTTGCTCCCTTCACCCCCTTCGAAACACGGAATCAAGTAAGATCCATATCGTCCTTCCTAACCATTCTCTTTGCGTTACCATTAATATATATATATATATATATATATATATATATATATATATATATATATATATATATATATATATATATATATATATATATATATATATGCAGATGTGAGCACTCGATGTGTCTCCAAGCCGACCTTAATAGCCTCAGAAGACTAACTTGGACAGTTGAGGTGTTTGCTGAGTTCTCGGAAGTGAATAACAACCAACTTCAGCCCCAGTTTTGGGTAGGTTAGACTCCACCTTTACTGCTGATTTTCAGATATGTTTTAGTCGATATTTGTAGAATCTAACATACTAAAATATGAGAGGAATCCGAGCTACGCTTTGAGAGTTATTGTATTCCAAAGTTGACGTCTCATGCAGTTTTTATAAATGTGCTGAGTGTTGGGAAAAACAGCAGGTGATGTTGTTTTGTGAGATGGTTTCGAATACTCTCTCGATCTCTGTTGGGCTTGAATTTTGGATATGATATAGTCGACATATTGTTGTAGAACATATTAAAATTTGGGTAGCATCCAGCGAGTGGTTTGGGATTTATGATTTTTCAAAGATTGGGTCGTAAGGAGTTTTTTTGTTGTGCTGAAATTTCTAAGTGTTGAGGGAAGGTGCTTGTGTTGCAGTTTTCTGAGATAGTTTTGAATAGGCTTTTGATCTCCTTTGCTGATGAATTTTGGATATATTATAGATAAGATTTCATAGTAGAACATACTGAAATTTGTGAAGAATCTGAGTTGCAGTTTAAGAGTTATAGCGTCCCAAAGTAGAGACCTTGAGCTTTTTTTTCCAGCATTGATTTTTGACTAAGTCTAGGAACATTGTAGTGTAGTAGCCAACTTTAAGGAGTTTTGTAGAAGGGATAGTTGAACAGTTTTACGAAATTCTTGCTCTTATGAGTAGATTAGATATCATAGATAATTTAGAGATTTATTTCAGAATTTTTATAAAATTATTTTAATTTCATATTTGAAGTTGTAGTTGGACCTTAGTGACTTTTCGGGAAATAGAAAAGTGGGTAGTTTCTCTAGTTGTTACCTAAAATCATCCTCGGGAGTAGAATATGGTTAGTTAGCATCAAATAAGAATTTAAGTACGTACTCCGGGTTTTTGGAAGTTCCGGGACCAAGGGTAAAATAGTCATGTTACCATAAATTGGTACTGTATTATATTTTGTTCTAATAGGATCTACTACCTTAGAAGTCTTAGCTTCTAATTACCTAGAAAGTGTGCTGACACACTTGCCTCCTTTGACAGGCAACCGAGTTATACAGTTACAGATTGAGTTGTGATTAAGAGAGTCGAGATCTGATTCAGGTAAGTCCACGGACTTACTTAGTTGGCTTCTTGTATGAGTGTAATGTGTATGAGTGGTGTTTGTTAGTTATTATAAATAACGAAACCGGATTAGGCCGACTTTATTATTTACGTAATTGACCCAAGTGTATGATAATGGGTCGTGACATCATCTGCCTAGCTCTTGCGAGAGTCTAGGAGGTTCCCTGCGACTAGCCCAGTCAGGTAGACGATCAGATGCATTAGTACCATTCCGCGTTGGTAAACGGGGACAGGGGCGAGGTTTGGGAATCCCTCGTGTCACAAAATAAGTATCATTAGTAATGACATATCAACTAATTAAAGAAAATAAAAGGATTGATTGTTGCATGTTGATTGTGTATGTTGTGTGTTTGTGCTTTTACCTTTATACTTATGCATAGAATGTTAGCTAACGGTTTAATACCGCTTGTAGATGCCTTGCAGGTTAAGATAGTTGTAGAGAGATCCGGAAGAAATGATCAGCCGGGTCCATGTAATCATTTAGTTGGGGACGGGGATGTCTTCTGTTCTTCATATGCGTCGTTTTAGTATCTTTTCTTGTAAGGCTGATAGATATTCTCCATGTATATATTGTTTACAATTTTCAAATGTTTTAAATACTTTTGTGCCTTGTTGTAAGATCCAAGTAAAATTGTTGTCAAACTATGGTCGGGACCCATTGTGAGGTCCTAACCAGTAGCTCCTCGAGTTCTCAGAATTCGGGGTGTTACAATGTGGTATCAGAGCTCTAGGTTGGCAACAATGGCACTTGAAATCTTCTGAAGACCGAATGTATAAAATAACTAGTACCCGAAAGGGGTCTAAATTTTCAAAACGGATTTATGTTTTTACACGCACGCATAGTCGGTTTGTTAGGTTAGTAGTACGTCGAACCACCATCGCTCTCCGTGGATCTCTCCAACTTGGATCGATATGAGTTAGCTTATAGACTTTTTATAATGTTATTATTATATGTTATACACATTGTTTGCTTAGCTTGTTAGTATCCTAAATGATATTTTATATCCTTTAGTCGTGATATCACGAAGCGATTATCGCCTCATGATAAATCAACTACGGACTTGACGAATCTCCAACACGAGGCAATGGAATCGGACCTTGAATTGAGTATTATACTCGGGTAGGCCGCTTGGTGATCCTTGGAAAGCATCCAAAGAACAAGTGAGCAAAGAAGTAAAGTTGTGAAGATAATTTTTGCAACAAGTACAATCAGATGAGGAAGAAATCCCTGACTCAGTTCAGTTAGAAGCAATAGAAGGTCGTACAAGGAACTCGGGCATACGAGGCCTAGATATGGAATTAGAAGGGCCATGCAAGAGACTATAAGAGTGTGGAGTAGAGATAACAATATTGGAACGAGACAAGTAGAATTGAGTATAACCTAGATTGCAGAATCAAGGACATTATAATCGAGGCGGATGGCCCATAGACCATTATGGGCATGAGAAACCAGAAGAGACAGAGTGTCAATCCGAGTGTGAGAATCTAAGGTGCACGAAATGAAGACCTGCAATTGAGTGTAAAAGCGAAAAGGAAGACCCTACAAGCGTGGGGAGGTTTTGACCCTCCTCAGAGATATAAGCAATTTGAAAGAAACCGCGACAACAATATCCAAACAATGGAAGCCTGTAGCAGGGTCAACGGAGTTTCATGAAGGCGATATTACCACTAACTCCAGTGAAGAAATCTATATGGGAGAACGGCCTTGCTAGACTCGAGAGTCCAGGGTAACCCGAATTATCACGGGACCTAAGCCAACAACACAGATGGTCCAGGAAAAAGGAATTGGAAGTGGATGATCATTACGGCCATAAGAATTTCAAAGATGCTTGCAAGCTATCGTGGAAACTTAAAACGACTATTTATGCCAGATGAATGACACAATCGGACTAGAGAAATGGAGTTAGCCCATAAGAAACGGAAGGGTGGAAGGTAGAACGAACTAAAGAAGAATAAAAGGATTGTTGTGAGCAACTGTTTACCTACTAACTAAGGAAAATTTTGACAGATCACAATTAACACGGAATGGAGACTTACAACTTAATATAAGAGCGAAAGGTAGACTTCACAAGCTGAAGACGTTTTGTCTTCTTTAATGATAAGAATTCTAAGAGGAATCACAACGCCAATATCGAAAGGATCGAAGCCCTGTAACATAGTCAACAGAGATTTGGAAGGAAATATTACAAACAACGCCGATTAAGGAACCTGTGCTTGTGAGAATCGTGTCGTGGACTCAAGAGTCCAGGGTAACCCACATTTATAACAGAACATAGGTCATCAACACAGACGATCCATGTAAAGGGACTACAATGGGGAGGTAATTAAAATTCGTCGGAACTACAAGACGCTTACCATCTATCGTGGAGTGTTAGGAACGACTTTTGACGTCAAGGGAATGGCACAGTGAGACTTGAGAAAGAGAGTGGTCCCAAAGGAAGCAAAAGAGTGAAAGAGAAGACGAACTAAAGAAGGATAAAAGGATTAATCTAGTAGGTGATGTGCACCAAAAGTTTAATACCAGTAGAGGTATAAAATTGGGATAAGTCAATTATAGATTGATCGATGTCAACCAAGGACGTGCAAGTCAAGGAGTTTGGATCCGTTAAGAAGAAATAATTGTGACGGTGGATCTATCGAGTAGCTTTACCGACGCCTTAGATGATTTCCTTAAGTAGGCAACGGAAACCTTCTTGGATGAATTAAAGGTATAAAGAGAAACGTTTTAAGGGTTACTTCTTGGGTAGTTAAGATCAAACTCCGGTCAAGTCAAGGAGTTTGGATCCGTGGTAGAAGAATTAAGAAAGTAAGCGGAAGAAGTTGTTTTTCAATTGTTGTTTTATTTTCATAATGAGGGACAACAAGATAAGCAGAGTAGCGCAGCGGAAGCGTGGTGGGTCCTAACCCACAAAGCAAGAAGCTCAAGGGTACAGATGGATGTCGTGTCGAGTTTAAGATGGTGATAGTTGGTAAAATGCATTCTAGTTGGAAGAAACGTGAGATAGGCTATGTGAGTGACTGGAAATGTTGTACAGAAACTTATGTGCATGTAGAGGTAATAGAAGGAGACTGTTACCCTATTATGGATCCGAGTGAAGAGTGATGGCTTCATTACATGTTGCCAGACAATTAGTTTTGGAATTCTATACCTAACGGAGTACGTTAGAGTGAGTTTTCTCGATGGATTGAGAGAAGAATTTACGATGTAATAAAAGTATTGTGCATGGTCTGCACTAGAAAGCTCAAAGTGAGTAACTACCATTCTGAGTCAAAGATACATAAGAAAGAGAAGCGACAGGAGTATACTTACAACCTAGTAACCGTACTTGAAGAAAGCATAATCTCGGAGTAAATTTTATGTGTAATGTTATATCGGAACGGACCCGAGTTGCGTTTTGAGTTAGAGGGATACTATCGGGCTAGTAACAACGGTGGACAAAAGAGCGCACTGCTGATGGTATGTTAACATTTATTGAGTAGTTATTATCAAATAACGGTGATAAGAGATCACTTTGTGTCTAATGCCGTCATTTCGGACATATGATATTTTACTTAGGATTTGGGAAAATGCGTGAGAGGCCTAAATTTGAGCTAACAATATATTAGATATCTATAAATAATATAATAATGCCAAGTAAACAAAGAGGATTACCACTAGATTTGATTCTTAGTTGCCCCGAGTGTAGACCAGGAAAAGGGTAAAGGTGACGATTCCTTACCGGAGGAATAAAATGACTGAGTAATATTAAAAGACAAGACCAAGTGGGTCATGATGCGAAGAGCATTGGGTACTTGGTAAGTGTTGGTGGATGTCCAAGACCTTTGGCTTGAGTGTGTAGTCAGAACCTTTTCAGAAGGCCGGAAGCAAGTGGTCATAACGAAGGGAAGAAAGTTGAATAGATTATTTTTCGTAAGGTCATCAAAGGATTTGGAAGTGAGTTGTGTAAGGTAACCATTTGAAAATTTAAAGCAGGTTTAGCAGCAACTAATGAACTAGTATTCCTCACCCTATTGGTGGGTGTAGCTTCAGTTTTCAACGGAGACTAAGTTTGGGAACTGAGTTTGAGAATTTCAGTTGGAGAGATACCTACTAGACACGGGTTAGGTTATCAGATTAGAGGATCTGACAGTTGAACCGGAGGATACCGGTGAGATATATGGTAACCACTCTAGAACGTGGAAGTAGGCGCTTGTGTTTTAAGTACCTCAAAAGATTTAAGATTCAGTGTTTTTATGAAAAGATGATAAGGCTACCTAAGATACTAGGGATAGTAAGAGACGTAACCTTTCAAAGACCTACGTAGTGATAGTTGTAACCTTGAGAGTGACGAGTTAGGGCTTGACCTTGGATGTGTGATATTGTTTGACTGCTTGTTTATTTCATGATTGAGTGTTTAGTTAGTGATGTGTGTTTTTGGTAATCTTGATGTGCAGGAAACTTAGATGTGGAAACGATGAGACTTTTGTGCAGTGATGAGATACACCCGTTTAGTGCCTTAAAGGCCGATCAGGATTGTCTTACCCAAAGTTTCGGGACGAAACTTATTGTTAAGGGGGGATTGATGTAATACCCGGAAATTTTCTTCCGACTATTTCCGAAACAAATCAGAACTTGACCGATTATGACTTTTTCGGCACTTTAGTTCCCTAGTATGGATTCCGACATTCTGTTGTCTTCTTTTAAGTTTCGGGACGAAACTTATTTTAAGGGTTTACTAATGTAATACCCGGAATTTAATTTCCGGTAAATCCTGAGTCAACTAAAATATTGTCATTTTATGAGAAGAATTAATTACATAAAATACTCTTTTCCCAACTTCTATGATTTTATGTGAAACTTAATCATATAAAATCATTCCAAAAACACTCTTCTAAGCCTTATAGTAATTGACCCATTTGACAAACCAATGACTAAGTTATGACAAGGCCATCCGGGCCCATTACGAAGCTGAGTTTGGCCTTTGAAACCCTACCATCCGGGGCCGATAAGGAGCTGTTACAGGCCAGCCCATGGTCTCTCCCTCTCTCACCTAAACCCTAACAACATCTCTCTTCCTTCTCTTGTTGTCACGTACCAGCGCCCTCCTCCTCCTTCACACTAGGCCGCTGCCCTCACTTGCACTGCTCCAGCCGTCCGCCACCTCCTCCACGCCAGGTCGGTGCAACCGGCCACCACCAGGGGTCCTAGCAGGCTTCGTGTGCGCAACAGACCTCCAACCGTGCAGGAAGGCTTACGCTTCTCTTCAGCCGAATTCAGCAGCGACACCAGGAAGGCTGCTCTCCCTCTTCTGTCGACTCCAGCAGCGACACCAGGAAGGCTACTCTCCCTGCTCTGTCGACTCCAGCACACTGGCGGACGGGCCTTCTCTCCGATCCTCCATGTCGTGCGAGCACAGCAAGCACCCAGGAGCCTCCACTGCAGGACGGCTGGTGCGGCCTTCTCTTGGCTGTGAGTGTGCCTTTAGGGCCAGTGCCGCTCCTTCCTCTACCGCAGTCACGGACTCTAATAACAACAACCGGTGTTGCTCCCTTCACCCCTTCGAAACACGGAATCGATTAAGATCCATATCGTCCTTCCTAACCCTTCTCTTTGCGTTACCATTAATATATATATATATGCGGATGTGAGCACTCGTTGTGTCTCCAAGCCGACCTTAATAGCCTCAGAAGACTAACTTGGACAGTTGAGGTGCTTGCTGAGTTTTCGGAAGTGAATAACAGCCAACTTCAACCCCAGTTTTGGGTAGGTTAGACTCCACCTTTACTGCTGATTTTCAGATATGTTTTAGTCGATATTTGTATAATCTAACATACTAAAATATGAGAGGAATCCGAGCTACGCTTTGAGAGTTATTGTGTTCCAAAGTTGACGTCTCATGCAGTTTTTATAAATGTGCTGAGTGTTGGGAAAAACAGCAGGTGATGTTATTTTGTGAGATGGTTTCGAATACGCTCTTGATCTCCGTTGGGCTTGAATTTTGGATATGATATATTTGACATATTTTTGTAGAACATATTAAAATTTGGGAGGCATCCAGCGAGTGGTTTGGGATTTATGATTTTTCAAAGATTGGGTCGTAAACAGTTTTTCTGTTGTGCTGAAATTTCTAAGTGTTGAGGAAAGGTGCTTGTGTTGCAGTTTTCTGAGATAGTTTTAAATAGGCTTTTGATCTCCTTTGCTGATGAATTTTGGATATATTATAGATAAGATTTCATAGTAGAACATACTGAAATTTGAGAAGAATCCGAGTTACAGTTTAAGAGTTATGGCGTCCCAAAGTAGAGACCTTGAGCTGTTTTTTCCAGCATTGATTTTTGACTAAGTATAGGAACATTGTAGTGTAGTAGCCAACTTTAAGGAGTTTTGTAGAAGGGATAGTTGAACAGTTTTATGAAATTCTTGCTCCTATGAGTAGATTAGATATCATAGATAATTTAGAGATTTATTTTCATAATTTTTTTAAATTTATTTTAATTTCATATTTGAAGCTGTAGTTGGACCTTAGTGACTTTTCGGGAAATAGAAAAGTGGGTAGTTTCTCTAGTTGTTACCTAAAATCATCCTAGGGAGTAGAATATGGTTAGTTAGCATCAAATAAGAATTTAAGTACGTACTCCGGGTTTTTGGAAGTTCCGTGACCAAGGGTAAAATAGTCATTTTACCATAAATTGGTACTGTATTGTATTATGTTCTAATAGGATCTACTACCTTAGAAGTCTTAGCTTCTAATTACCTCGAAAGTGTGCTGACACACTTGCCTCCTTTGACAGGCAACCGAGTTATACAGTTACAAACTGAGTTGTGATTAAGAGAGTCGAGATCTGATTCAGGTAAGCCCACGGACTTACTTAGCTGACTTCTTGTATGAGTGTAATGTGTATGAGTTGTGTTTGTTAGTTATAATAAATAACGAAACATGATTAGGCCGACTTTATTATTTACGTAATTGACCCAAGTGTATGATAACGGGTCGTGACATCATCTACCTAGCTCTTGTGAGAGTCTAGGAGGTTCCTTGCGACCAGCCCAGTCAGGTAGACGGTCAGATGCATTAGTATCATTCCGTGTTGGTAAACGGAGACAGGGGCGAGGTTTGGGAATCCCTCGTGTCACAAAATAAGTATCATTAGTAATGATATATCAGCTAATTAAAGATAATAAAAGGATTGATTGTTGCATGTTGATCGTGTATGTTGTGTGTTTGTGCTTTTACCTTTATACTTATGCATAAAATGTTAGCTAACGGTTTTATACCGTTTGTAGATGTCTTGCAGGTTAAGACAGTTGTCGAGAGATCCGGAGGAAATGGTCAGCCGGGTCCACGTACTCATTTAGTTGGGGACGGGGATGTCTTATGGTCTTCATATGCGTCGTTTTAGTATCTTTTCTTGTAAGGCTGATACATGTTCTCCATGTATATATTGTTTACAGTTTTCAAATGATTTAAATATTTTTGTGCTTTATTGTAAGATCCAAGTAAAATTATTGTCAAACTATGGTTGGGACCCATTGTGAGGTCCTAACTAGTAGCTCCCCGAGTTCTCAGAATTTGGGGTGTGACAAGTTTCGACAACTGGTGGTCCAAATAACCTAAACTGGAAACCTGAACCTAAAACTACTGAAACCTTAAACTTGAAACACTGAAACATTAAACTAAAACCTAAACCATGAAATCTGAAATGTAATCCAGAAACAGAAAAACCCACCTTCAAATCTGAAACCATTTTGGTAATAAGTTCCGATTTAGGTTGCTAGGCTTGAGAGGTTTTGTTGTCAATTTCTTCCTTGTCCAATGATTTGTATAAAATTAGTCCATTATTTTCGTTTTGGAAGAGTTGCGTATCAATTTTATTTGACAAAGATATTGTTTAGAATTTGTTTGATTTTAGATCGATGATGATGAACTGAAAAGCCTGAGAGGTTTCGACTTTTGCCTTTGCCGAACAGCCGAAAGCCTAGCTAGTCTTAAGAGGTTTTATTTTCTAATTCTCCCTCGCACTATGATACCCTTATCCTACATTTGTAGAACGGTAGTCCATTATTTTCATTTTGGAAGTTTTGCAGCAGCCTAAGAGCTTTCAGCATTGCCGAAAAGCTTTACTTGTTTTGATTATTCCTTTCGCCTTTGCCGAAGAGCTTCGCCTTTTCCCCTTGGCAAGATCGAGAGGTTTTGTTCACTAATCTTCCTTCAAATTGGAAACTTGGAAACTGAAACGTGAAACTGGAAAACCCTCCTTGCCGGTTCGGGTAACAAGTTCCGATTTTGGTTGTCAAGCTTATAGAGGTTTTGTTGTCTGATTCTTTCTTCTCCAATGATTTGTAGAAAATTAGTCCATTATTTTCGTTTTGGAAGTGTTGCAAGTTTTTTTATCGATTTCATTTTACAAAGAGATTGTTAATTTTTTTTGGATTTGTGACCAATGATGTTGAACTGAATGGATTGACAGATTTCAACTTTCGCCTTTACCGAAGAGACAAAAAGCCTTGCCAATTGAGATGCTTTTTTTGTCCAATTTTTATTTGTTTTTTGATACCCTTTTCCAACATTTCTAGAAAATCAGTCCAATACTTTTGTTTTGGAAGTTTTGCAGCCGCCTAAGAGTTTTCGCTTGTGCCAAAGAGCTTAAGCTGTTTTTATTTTTCCTTTCACCTTTGCCGAAAGGCTTCGCCTTTTCTCTTTGCTAGGCTTGTGATGTTTTTTCTCTCTAATCTTCCTTCGATTTTTGAAGTCTTCCATCGGATTTTTACACCCTTCTATTTTCAATACCAAGTTGTTTGTACTAATTTGTATTCGAGTATGATTCCCACTACCAATGGTCCAAATTTTATTGTGAAATTGAACAATGTTGAAAATTAGTTTTTCTAAGATGAATCGGGAATGCGCACTTTGTGTTTGATCGCCAAACCGTCCAATAACATGAAACGGAAACCGGATACCTAAAACCGTTAAATCTAAAAGTTGAAAGTTGAAGCCCTGAAACCGGAAATCCACCTTGAATCCTAAAAGCGGTTCGGACAATAGGTTCCAATTTAGGTTGCCAAGCTTGAGAGGTTTTGTTGCCTAATTCTTCCTTGTCCAATGACTTTTAGCAATTTAGTCCATTATTTTTGTTTTGAAAATATTGCATCTTTGTTTATCGATTTGAATTTAGAAAGAAATTCTTTAGATTTTTTTGAGATGGATGATGATGAATTGAAAGGCTTGGTTTCGACTTTTACCTTTGTCGAAGAGCCGAAAGTCTTTCAAGGGTTGAGAGGTTTTTTCCCCTAATTCTTCCTTGCTCTCTGAAAATCTTTGTCCAACATTTGTAGAAAATTAGTCCATTATTTTTGTTTTTGAAATTTTGCAACCGCCTAAGAGCTATCGCCCTTTCCGAAGAGCTTAAGGGCCCGTTTGTTTTAAACTCTGAAAACATACACGGATCTAGTCCATACGTATATTTTTATTCATGAAAATTTTTGGAATCATTCCTTGTGATTTGAACTAATTTAAGTATAATTTGATTACTTTTGATACCCTATAGGGAAACAAAATAGGAGAAACAAATGCATGTTGCATGAGACCACAAAAAATTATTCAAAAAAAATTCACGAACAAGCTGCTTTTACGAAATAAATTCATTTCCATTCCATTTTCTTCTCCGGAGTTTAAAACAAACGGCCCTAGTTGTTTTGGTTCTTGTTTTAGAGATTGCTGAAGAGCTTCTCCTTTTCGACTTGCCAGGCTTGAGAGGTTTTGCGGTCTAATCTTCCTTGGATTTGTGAAGCCTCTATTATATTACACCAATACGTTTTTGATACCAAGTATTTTGAACTGATTTGTATTTGGGTATGCTTTCGACAACTTGTGTCCCAATAACCTAAACTGGAAACCTGAACCTAAAACTACTGAAACCTTAAACCTAAAACACTGAAACATAAAACTAAAACCTAAAACTTGAAATCTGAAATGGAAACCAGAAAAAAAAAATACCCACCTTCAAATCTGAAACCGTTTCATGTAATAAGTTCCGATTTAGGTTGCTAGGCTTGAGAGGTTTTGTTGTCAATTTCTTCCTTATCCAATGATTTGTAGAAAATTAGTCCATTATTTTTGTTTTGGAAGAGATGTGTATCGATTTGATTTTACGAAGAAATTGTTTAGAATTTGATTGATTTTAAATCGATGATAATGAACTGAAAAGCCCGAGAGGTTTCGACTTTTGCCTTTGCCGAACAGGCAAAAGCCTAGCCAGTCTTAAGAGGTTTTATTGTCTAATTCTCCCTTGCATTAAGATACCCTTATCCTACATTTGTAGAAAGGTAGTCCATTATTTTCATTTCGGAAGTTTTGTAGCAGCCTACGAGCTTTCGCCATTACCGAAAAGCTTTACGTGTTTTGATTCTTCCTTTTGCCTTTGCCGAAGAACTTCGCCTTTTCCCCTTGCCAAGCTCGAGATGTATTTTTATCTAATCTTCCTTCAAATTTGAAACTTGAAAACTTAAACATGAAACTGGAAAACCCTCCTTGCCAATTCGGGTAACAAGTTCCAAATTTGGTTGTCAAGCTTATCGAGGTTTTGTTGTCTAATTCTTTCTTCTCCAAAGATTTGTAGAAAATTGGTCCATTATTTTCGTTTTGGAAGTGTTGCAATTTTGTTTATCGATTTGATTTTACAGAGAGATTGTTAAGAATTTTTTGGATTTGTGACCAATGATGATGAATTGAAAGGATTGAGAGATTTCAAATTTCGCCTTTACCGAAGAGACAAAAGCCTTGACAGAGTTGAGATGCTTTTTTTATCTAATTTTTATTTGCTCTTTGATACCCTTTTCCAACATTTGTAGAAAATCAGGCCTTTATTTTTGTTTTGGAACTTTCGCCGCCACCAAAGAGCTCTGACCTTTTCCGAAGAGCTTAAGTTGTTTTAATTCTTCCTTTCTCCTTTACCGAAGTACTTCCCCTTTTTGCCTTACCAGGCTTGAGAGGTTTGGATCTTTAATCGTCCTTGGATTTCCGTAGCCTATAACACCCCGAAACCGCGGGATATCGGAATGCTACGGGCAAGACCTCACAATGGGTCCTGACCCTTTGCTTGACAACAATCTCACCGGACTTGTCCAACATGGCACAAATAAAGGCAAAAACTCAATCGTTTATAATGTATGCGAGAATAGAAAAGAAGGGATATAAGGTGGAAACTTAGCCGAGTCCTCAAATTGACACATCAACGATAAAGAGATCCACAATCGTACAAGATAAATAATCCAACAACACAATGAAAACCAAAAACTTCCCCGTCCTATAATGTACGGAGACCCCTCGGTTGTCCACTCCTCCACCTCACTCGGCGGCATCAATAACCCACAAGGCATCTACACATACAGTTTAAAACCGTTAGCTCACATTCTAGGCATTATATAGATAATATGGCACAAACACACACATGACAACACATAACACACAACATGCTCTTATACATACACATCCGGTTCTTATCCTCTTTTTAAGTCGTTCCGTTACTATTTCCATTTGCTCCAAAGTGTGACACGAGAGTCTTATTGATAAAGGATCATCTAAGCTAACTCCATCTTCACCATCTCAAGGGACTCCAACAAGAGCGCAAGCTAAACATCAAGCAGAGATGGATGCTCTTTTCCTAAACAAGGTCCATGAAGCTCAACCAAGTCCACCTTCATCAAGTCTAAGGGCCATCTTGTGGATCAGCCACGAACACATCCCAGCCAAGATGATTAATGGAGCATAAATTGTATTTCTAGTTGCTGGACAGGCCTTGGAAATAATTTCAAAGGATAGACGGAGACCTTCAAATTAGATACAAGGAACTTCACGTGTGTGCATGTGCATGGTTGGAACATTCATTTAAGTATGTGGACGTGAGTGGCTAAATAGGAGAGTTTAATTAGGCCCAATTGTGTTCTATGTTTGCTGGGCTTTATTTAACTCTCTCTCAATGTAATTCTTGTAATTAGTTTCTTTTTTCTGTTTTAGAAGAAAAGTCCTAGGATGTATATAGAGCCTTTTCTCTCTTCTTTTGTAGTTAGACAAGTTTTATACAAGTTTTACTGAAAGCATTTCAGAATTAAATCCAAGAGAATTCAATCATTCTTGTCTCGTGAGTTTGTGCGTGTGATTTGGCTTTCACGTTCTTGTGTATGTCAATCTCCTTCGGGATTGGTGTTGCAAGTCAAACAAGGCATCCTCTTTGTACTCTCGATTCTCAGATCGATTGTGTGGAGTTGTAAGAAGAGGAGTCGAATCGTCACTTGTTTGGTTCTTGGATCTTGAATCCAAGGGTTCTATCATTGTTCCTTTCGGTTCTTCTTGTCCCTTTTTTGTTTTCTCGTTTTCCTTGTTGTCCATGTTTGTTAATTTTGTGTGTTCTTCATTCTTCAGAACAGGTTGTGCGCCTAGATCCGTTCTTCGCGGCTAATCCCTGCATCACTTATAACTCTCGCCCTGTCCCCATGTAATCAACAGGAGTGATGCGGAGCTATACCTGTATACCATGTGGAGTGGCAATGAAGCCCGCCCATATACCATGTATGGTCTTGTCGTAGAGAACCTCCCAGTCTCCCTCGGGAGCTGGGCAGTGATGTCACCACCCGATAATAGTCGTAACAATGTGCCAAATAATATATATAGTCAAGTAGTCCTAATCCGGTTTCATGATCAAAAGCGATAAAACACACACTACCATCATGTATCCAAATAATTCATAAAAGCGACTAAGTAAGTCCGAGGACTTACCTCGTCTCAAAGCTAATCAAAACAAACGATCTCAACTTTCCATATAGGAACCGATTATAGAATTGAACAACTAGAAGCTAGGAACGCTCTCTTAAACCTTTAAGAGGTCAAAAACATGATAATCAAAGGAAAGAGGGAACAACAACCCCCACCCTATATTTGCTCAAACACTACTCAAAGCTGGAGTAAGAACGCAAGACGAAAGAGAGACCATAAGGTCTTCACACACACAAGATCATCAACGATTCAAACTAACTCAAAGGGCACAAAGGTTCAAGAAACTAGATGGCATTCTCCTAAGCCCTAGGTCCACACTAAGCATGCTTCTAACTAGATATAACCATAAGGCTAAGGAAGGAACGAAGAGAACGGGGGAAAGAAGCCTAATGGTGAAGAAAACGCAGCCGCGGAAGCAAGCTGGCGCCCCCTGCGTGGACTTGTCACCGCCCCTACGGAAGTTTGGAGCCGCCCCTGCGGTTGTTGGTAATCCGCCCCCCGTGGTTGAACATCAGAAGCTTCGTCTTCTTCGTTTCTTCGATTGTGTATTTGCTCCAAGTGCCTCCTTCTTTCGCTGAGCCCTCTCCAAACACTATCCACAGGTCTTAGCTTCCTCACCACGATCTAAACGAGCTAAAAAAAGGGTTTACAAGATCTCTCTTCAATGTTTCCTCCATAGCCATGGAGATGAAGAGAAGAAGAAGGAGAAGAAAACAACAGCAAAGAGATGAAGGGAGGAGGGAGCTTACCACAACAGATCCAACTCTTCAAGGCTGCAGAATCCTACTAAGATCTTCCGAGGAGAAGGAAGAAGAGAACATAAGGTGGAGAAGAGAGGAAAACTAACGTGAGAGTAAAAAGGGAGAAAGAGGAGAGAGGGTGAGTAAAAGAAGGCTGCTTAAAGGGGTGGGGAGACCCAAGGGTCAGTTGTCCCCTATGTCTCCTCACTACAGAACCCGAGCCCGGAAATGAAAAGGGAAACCCAAAGGTTAGCGCGGGATTTTGGGATAAATCCCGGCACTCAGCAAACGTGCCTGCAGGAAAACTAAGCCGCTGACATGGGAAGATCGATAAACCTCTCGACATTCGGAATAAAAATTCCGGATGTTACAACTAACCCCCCTAAAAACAAGTTTCATCTCAAAACTTGCTAAACGTAAAACCCACAACTAGCACAACTCGAAAACCGTATGGAACATGTAACGTCGCCCATCAACCCTCGAACTCAAACATCACCCTCATCAGGGGCGGCCCTCCAAAAAAAAAATTTTCAAAAAAAACAAATCGTTTCAAAATAGGTTGTGGCTTCTCTCGTTTATAAAATTGTTTTCTACGATTTATTATTTTTTTAAATATCACTATTTTTGTGTTACATTTAAATGCTTTTTTGGATCTTTCGCCGAAGTGAACGAAACTTCAAAAGAATTTTCCGTTTTAGGCTCGGAGTGAAATAATTCACCAAAATGCACGAGATTTGTTGTTTGGATTAGAAGTGCGGTCTTAGACCGCACTCTTATTTGTAAAACGCGTAGTCGAGGACAATGTTTTAATATCCGAAATAAAGATAATAAAAACACAAATAGAGGTGCGGTCCTAGACCGCGGCTATAGTGTAACATTTTTGAAAGAACAAAAACTAAAGAGGCGCGGTCTATAACTCGCGCCTATAGGGCAGCTATTTTTTTTTTGAAAAAAAATATAAGCGTAACCAAGGAAGGTAGTCATACATACAGGGATCCTTTAAGTGTATTTTTTTTTGTATTTTTGTTTATTGTAAGTAGATGACATATTGACTTTGTTTTTATCGCTATTTTATTTTCATAGATATTTTTATCGAAAATAAATTTTTGACCACCCCCCATTCAAAATCATGCGGCCGCCACTGACCCTCATAGCCACATCAACACCTCGAAAGGTAGTCATACATACACATAAATAGCACACAAAACATATCGCATTACAAATCATATAAGCGTAACCAAGGTGGAACTCGGGACTAACCCGACTACCCTATCGATGACACTAAACAGGCATAAAACTCATGATAGTTCCTCTGGATACTATCCTCCGTCTCCCATGTGGCCTCATCGGCTCCTCGCCTCGACCACTGCACCGTCAACATCGGTATCTCCTTCGATTGAAGGCATCTCTTACTCCGCTCTAAAACCGCTATCGGATGCTTTACATAAGTATGGTCCGGCTCGACCACTAGATCCTCGTGGATAATGATGTGTCTCGGGTCAAGGATGTACTCCCTTAACTGAGTCACATGGAATACCGGATGTATACCCTCCAACCGCGGTGACAATGCTAGTCGGTATGCCACTTCACCAACTCTCTCCATTATCTCGAATGGACTCACATATCGGGGGCTTAACTTCCCCTTAATGCTGAATCATCTGACGCCCGCGTCAGTATTACCCTCAGCCACACTTGAGCTCCTACCGTAAACTCGAGAGGTCTACACCTCCTAACCGCATACGATCTTTGAAGATTCTGCGCGGTCAACATCCTCTCTCGTATCAAAGCGACCTTAGCCATGTCATCCTGTATCTGATCCGGAGCAACAACGCTAGAGCTCCCTGGGTCATCCCAACAAAAGGGAGTGCGGCATCTCCGTCCATACAATGCCTCTTACGGTGTCATCCCAATCGACGCGTGCCATCTATTATTATATGAAAACTCCCCCAATGGGAGGTGGTCTGGCCATACCTGCCCCCATTCTAGTACACACGCCCGCAACATGTCCTCCAAGGTCTGAATAGTCCGCTCTTACTGGCCGTCGGTCTGTGGGTGGCATGCGGTGGTAAAATGAAGACTCGAACCTAGGGCGGCATGTACCTACTGCCAGAACCTTGAGGTAAAACGCATCTCCCTATCCGAGATGATATAGTCCTTGGAACTCCATGCAACCTCATAATTTGACGGGTAAACTCCTCGGCTAGATGACTCACCGGCACGTCTCCCGAATAGGGATGAAATGCGCGGTCTTTGTCAACTGATCCACTACGACCCATATCGTATCAAAGCTCCTACTCGGTGTCAAACCGATAACGAAGTCCATAGATATATCCTCCCACATTGACTGCGGCACGGGGAGTGGATGAAGCTCTCCTCCGTGTCTCCGGTGCTCGATCTTGACCTGTTGGCAGGTCGCGCATCGGGCCACATATCTAGCTACATCGGGCTTGAGCCCGCCCCACCAAAAAGATCTCCTAAGGTCCTGGTACATCTTACTCATGCCTGGATGCACAGAGTAAGGTGTAGAATGTGCCTCATGCAAAATCCGCTCTATCAACTCCAGGTCTGACGATACACAAATATGAACATGGCGTCTCAATAACCCGTACGCTCCTGTGATAAACTTCGGTGCCTCTCCCCGGGCCATCTTGTCCCGTATCCTCTTCAATATGGGACATCCCTCTTGCTTCTGCCGGATCTCTCCGGGCAAATCCGGATGTACCTCCAACTTGGACAAACGACCGTCCGTATCCGGAAACTGGATATCCAACTCCAACTTCTCAAAATCCCTCCGCAATTGTGGCTGAACCATAAGTCGAGCTATAACCTCCTCTCGAGAAGTCCTCATGCTCAAAGCATCGGCTACTACGTTCGCATTCCCCGGATGGTACAAAATCTCCAAATCAAAGTCCTTAATCAACTCTAACCATCTCCTCTCGCGGTTATTCAACTCCTGCTGAGTGAATATATATTTCAGACTCTTATGGTCTGTGAAGATAAGGCACGTGGTCCCGTATAAGTAGTGTCGCCAGATCTTCAGGGCATGAATCACTACCACTTGATCAAGATCATGGGTGGGGTAATTCTCCCCGTATGACTTCAGCTGCTGAAAAGCATACGCAATAACCCTACCCCTTTGTATCAAAATGCACCCCAAGCCTAGCTTGGAGGCGTCACTATATACAACAAAATCCTACGCCCTTAGGCTGGGCTAACATGGGAGCGGAGGTCAACCTCCTCTTCAGCTCCTCAAAGCTGCATTGACAAGGCTCGGACCAGACGAACCTGGTAGAGTTCCTCGACGAGGAAGTAAGTGGGCGTGCAATAACGAAGAAACCCTCAACAAATCGCCGTAGTATCCCTCTAAGCCCAAGAAATTGCGGACCTCCTTGACCGTCCTAGGAGGCGGCCATGAAGAAACGGACTCAATCTTCGCCGGGTAAACCATGACACCATCGGTGGAAACTATATGACCTAAGAATGCCACCTCAGTCATCCAAAACTCGCACTTAGAGAGCTTTGCATAAAGCTCTCTATCTTGAAGGACTCGATGCACCGTCCTCACGTGTCCCGCATGCTCCTCCCTACTCCGGGAGTAAACCAAAATCTCATCTATAAATACTACCACGAACTGATCGAATAAGTCGATGAAGATGCTGTTCATCAACTCCATGAAGATAGTGGGTGCATTCGTGAGCCCGAATGGCATCACGACAAACTCATAATGGCCGTATATCGTCTTGAATGCCGTCTTTGGCACGCCCTCCTCTCTCACCCTCAGTTGGTGATACCCCGACCTCAAGTCAATTTGTGAAAACACGGAGGCTCCCTGCAACTGGTTTAACAAATCGTCGATGCACGGTAGAGGATACTTGTTCTTGATGGTGACTTTGTTCTACTCCCAGTAATCAATGCATAGCTTGAAAGATCCGTCACTCTTCCTGACGAAGAGGACCGGAGCACCACAAGGGGAAACACTCTTGCGTATGAAACCCCTCTAAGCTAACTCCTCGAGCTGCTTCTTCAGGCCCAGCATCTCGATCGGCGTCATGCGGTATGGAGCCTTGGAGATCGGCCTCGTTCTGGGCTCCAACTCAATAGCAAAATCAACGCTCCTCTACGGTGGTAATTCGGGTGGCTCCCGAAAACGTCCTCAAACTCGTATGCCACGGGAATCTCTTCCAACAAAAAACCCGTCTCTTCCTTCATGACGTAGCACTAGAAGGCCTCGCATTTCTCCCCGACAAGTCTCGCGGCTCGGACCGCGCTAATGACTGTACCGGCCTTCCCGAGGTCCCAACCTTGGAAAATCACCTCGTGTCCCGTCTCCATGGTAACTAGCACGGTCCTCCGGATGATGTCCAAAACGGCTCGATGGTGGTCCATTCGTCCATGCCAAGGATGACTTCTTCATGCACTAAGTGCATGACATAAAAGTTGGCTAACCAATCACGATTTCCCAAACGTATGGGACAACCACGTACCTCTCGGGTATCACTAACCCTATCCCTATCGGGGAACCCCACAACGAAGGGTATCCCCTCTACCGTATCTAAGGACAACCTAGCTACACAGTCATCGGATATAAAAGAGTGTGTAGCACCCATATCGAATAAAACTCGGACCGGAAGGCCATGAATCTGAACAGTACCTGTGGATGTCGGCGCCGCTGGATAAAAACAACTCCTCAGCTCAAAAACCCTGGCCTTTGTGCCTCTAGTTTCTTTGGTGCCTCCACCACGGCCCCTACCTCGGCCCTACCCCTGAGTTGGTTCCTGTGTACACGTCTGACTCTGACCCCTCTACTGAAAACTTGGAGCCGGAACCTGAGGTGTTCTCGGTCCTCCATCTGCCCCGCTAGTAAGTGAAGACCCCTACTGTGATGGTGCCCCACTCCGTCTACAATACACTGCCCTTTGACCCGTCTGACCACAAAGGAAACAAGTCACTAGAGGCTTCCTACAATTGGGCCTAAGATGTCCATGTCCTCCGTAGTTATAACACTGTCTCCCTCTATCTAACGCCTGAGTAGCAGGAGGATGACTCGTACGCCCCTACTCCGGGCTACGCCCCTGTCTTGAGGCTCCTGCTCCTAAACTAGTAGGTCCCATCCTCTGACACTTGTCCGGCCCTCCGGAATATGCCACCCTCCTAGACCCCGGTCGGTCTCTTTCGTACGCCAAGGCATGGTCTTGGTACTCCGCCAGGGAGTAACAACGGAATCCCACAAGGTATTCCGAGGCCTGTTCTTGGTACTCTGAGGCTTGGTCTTGGTACTCCGAGGCTTGGTCTTGGTACTCCCTCAATCTCCTAGAAAAGAGATATACATGCTGGTCCGCCGGAGTTGCGGCGGGTCCCAACAAAGTCAACTCCGCTCGGAAACACCAAATCTCCTCAATAACTGGAACGTCCTCGAATCCTGTCTCCAAGAAATCCTGGACTCGGTCTCTCCTCAGTGAATCCGGGCAAAATGTCTCTCTAACGAGACTCGGTAGCTGATCCATCCTAGTCACACCTCATCTTACCGACCTCCACCAATACTGGACCTACTCTCTAAACAAGGTTTGGACTATCTCCATCTGCATCTCCTTTGGGCAAGAGATCGCCTCTAATACCGACTTCACGTGCCGAATCCAATGCTCAACCTCTAACCCTACCTTCCCGTCGAAGTAGGGTACATGATGTTGGTTGAAAGCCTTCAACCATGAATCAGGTCTCAGAGACCTCAGCTCATCGCCAACCCTAGCAATCTCCAATATCGGCTCGCTTGCTACTATCGCCGGTGCAACGACCTCTGGTTCAACCCTAATCTGAGTAACCCTCTACGAGACCTCAGCTGATCTTCTAGGTGCAGGTGCAGGTATAGGCACCGGTGGTGCGGGAGGTGGTGCTCCAGTCATAAACACCTCCTCAACTCAACGTACATAATCCTCAAACACGGTATCCCCAATAGATGCTCCACCGGTTCTAGCAGATGGGGAACTATGCGCCCCAGACCTCACAACTGTCCTATCCCTAGCTTGGGGAATGATGCTCTCCGCCTCGTCCTCTACGGGAACCTCAACTGCTGGTGGATCTACAACTGGTGGGTCCGCAATGTAGATACGTCCCGACCTCTCGTGCCTGGAGGTCTCCCTACTCGTCCCCGTCTCGGGACGGCAGGAGGAAGAGGTGGCCTACCCCTTCCAGGTCCTACGTATGCAGTAGATCTAATACGTGCCATCTGATAGCGTTTCACGTTTATATATATATATCGATATGTACGTAATACTGGTAATATTAATATGGATGGAATACTTATAAAAGCATAAACGAAGCCGAAATCCAAGTATACAATCAAGGCAAAAAAGCCCAATCACCCTAAGGTCATATGCATATCTAGGTATATACAAGTCCAAAAACATCCTAAGGACATATACATATATATATATAACTATGCAAATATGTATATAATACATATGTCAAATCCAGAAATCTACGTCGCCGAGGTTTGTGTGAGTGGTGGTCCCGTATATTCTAACCCAATCCCGACTCATGCCTATGTATTTTGAAAACAAAAAGGCAAAATCCGTGGGGTTCTGTTTAATCCTCATTCGGCCTTTATAAGGTTGCGAGTGCGATTGTAGTCAACCTAGGGCTCTAATACCACTTTGTAACACCCCGAATCCACGGGATATCGGAATGCTACGGGCGAGACCTCACAATAGGTCCCAACCCTTAGCTTGACAACAATCTCACCGGACCTTTCCAACATAGCACAAATAAAGGCAAAAACTCAATCGTTTATAATGTATGCGAGAATAGAAAAGAGGGATACAAGGTTGAAACTCAGTCCAGTCCTCAAAATGACACAACAACGATAAAGAAATCAAAAACCGTACAACATAAATAATCCAACAACACAATGAAAACCAAAAATGTCCCCGTCGTATAATGTACGGAGACCCCTCGCCTGTCCACTCCCCACCTCACTCAGCGGCATCCCTAACCTGCAAGGCATCTTCACAAACGGTTTACAACCGTTAGCTCACATTCTAGGCATTATATAGATAATATGACACAAACACACACATGAGAACACATAACAGACAACATACTCATATACATACACATCTGGTTCTTATCCTCTTTTTAAGTCATTCCGTTACTATTTCCATTTGTTCCAAAGTGTGACACGAGAGTCTTATAAATCTCGCCTCTGTCCCCGTGTAACCTACAGGAGTGAAGCGGAGCTTAACCCGTATACCATGTGAAGTGGCGAAGAAGCCCGCCCGTATACCATGTATGGCCTCGTCGCAAAGAACCTCTCAGTCTCTCTCGGGATCTGGGTAGTGATGTCACCGCTCAATAATAATAGTAACAATGGGTCAAATAATATATATAGTCATGTTGTCCTGATCCGGTTTCATGATCAAAAGCGATAAAACACACACCACCATCATGTATCCAAATAATGCATAAAAGTGGCTAAGTAAGTCTGAGGACTTACCTCGTGTCAAAGCAAATCAAAACAAGCGATCTCAACTTTCCGTCTGGGAATAACCAAGGCCTGATCACAACGAGGTACACATCAACATCAATCTCATAACTGAACTCAAAAACAATCCAAGACTAGCAACCGATTATAGAATTGAACAACTAGAAGCTATGAAAGCTCTCTTAAACCTTTAAGAGGTCAAGAACATGATAATCAAAGGAAAGAGGAACAACAACCCCCACCCTATATGAGCTCAAACACTACTCAAAGCTGCATGGACTTGCCACCACCCCTGCGGCAATCTAGAGCCCGCCCAGCGCCTGGGAACCGCCCCTGCGGTGGCTCTGGCCGCCCTGCAGTGGCTGGTGATCCGCCCCTGCGCCTCTGGTGGTCCGCCCCCGTGGTCCAACAACAAAAGCTTCGTCTTCTTCGTTTCATTGACTTTGTCTTTGCTCCAAGTGCCTCCTTCTCTAGTTGAGCCTTCTCCAAACACTATCCACACGTCTTAGCTTCCTCACCACGACCTAAACAAGCTAAAGGGATGGACATGCAAAGGGTTTACAAGATCTCTCTTCAAAACTTCTTCCATAGCCATGGAGATGAAGAGAAGAAGGAGGAGAAGAAAACAAGAACACAGAGAAGAAGGGAGGAGGGAGCTTACCACAACAGATCCAACTCTTTAAGGTTGTAGAATCCTACCAAGATCTTCCAAGGAGAAGGAAGAAGAGAACAGAAGGAGGAGAAGAGAGGAAGACTAACGTGAGAGTGAAAAGGGAGAAAGAGGAGAGAGGGTGAGTAAAAGAAGGCTGCTTAAAGGGGTGGGGAGACCCAAGGGTCACTTGTCCCCTATGTCTCCTCACTCCACAACCCGAGGCCGGAAAGAAAAAGTGCAACCCAAAGGTTGGCACGGGATTTTGGGGTTAAATCCCGGCACTCAACAAACGTGCCTGCGGGAAAACTGAGCCGCTGACACGGGAAAATCGATAAACCTCTCGACATTCGAAATAAAAATTCCGGATGTTACATAGCCTCTGTCATATTTTTACACCAATTTTGTAAGATACCTAGTTATTTGAACTGATTTGTTATCGAGTATAATTCCGACTACCGTTGGTCAGACTTTTATTGTTAAATCTAACGTTGTTGATATTTGGTTTTCAAACATGATTTTGGAATGCACTTTGTGTATAATCATTGAACCGCGCAATACACCGAACATAAATTAGAAACCCACTGAAAAATAAAACCTAAAACCGGAACCCAGAAACGGAAAACCCACCTTGATATTTGAAACCGGATCGGGTAAAAGTTTCCGATTAAGTTGTGTGATTTGAGAGGTTTTGTTCTTCCTTGTCCAATGATTTGTTGAAAATTAGTCCATTATTTTCGTTTCGGAAGTTCCGGAACTTTGTTTATTGATTTCATTTTACAAAGAATTTGTTTAGAATTTTTGAGATCGATGATGATGAATGGAAAGGCTTGAGAGGTTTTGACTTTTGCTTTTGCCGAAGAGCCGATAGCCCTGCCTGACTTGAGAGGTTTTGCTATCTAGTTCTTCCTTGATCTCTGATACCCATGTCCAACATTTGTACACAACCAGTTCATGATTTTCATTTTGGAAGTTTCATTACCGCCTAAGAGCTTTCACCTTTGCAAAAGAGTTTAAGATGTTTTGATTTTTCCTTTCACCTTTGCCGAAGTACAAGAACCTAAACCAGAAACCGATTTAGTTCAAATAACTTGAGAGGTTTTGTTGTCTAATTTTTACTTTCACCTTTTCACCTTGCCAGGCTTCACAGGTTTTGCTTTTTATATCTTCTTTTTATTTTGAACCCTCTATCGTATATTTACACCGATTTAGTTTTGATACCAATTTATTTGAACTGATTTTGTTCGAGCATGATTCTGACTACCATTGGTCCGACTTTTATTGTAAAATCGAACACTGATGAAATTTGGTATTTCCAAGATGAATCGGGAATGTGCACTTTGTATTTAACCACCGGAAACCTAAAAACGTTGAAACCTAAAATTGGAAAGTGGAAACCAGAAATCAGAAACCGGAAAACCAACCTTAACCTGAAACCGGTTCAAGTAACAAGTTACGATTTAGGTTGCCAAACTTGAGAGGTTTTGTTGTCTAATTCTTCCTTGTACTTTGATTTGTAGAAAATTTGTCCATTTTGTATTGCTTTGCAAGTGTTGCAAATTTGTTTATCGATTTTTATTTTACAAAGAAATTATATATAATTTCTGGTTTTCAGATTGATGTTGATGAATTGTTAGGCTTGAGAGGTTTTAACTTTCTCCTTTGATGAAGAGTCGAGGACCTTGCCATGCTTGACAAGTTTTGTCATCTAAGTCATCCTTGTCTAATGATTTTTAGAAAATTAGTCTATTATTTTCGTTTTGTATGTGTTGCAGGAGTGTTTATCGATTTGATTTTTGCAAAGAAATTGTTTAGAATTTTTTGGATTTGAGATCGATGATAATGAGTTAAAAGGTTGAGAGGCTTCAACTTTCGAATTTGCCGAAGAGTCGAAAGCCTTGATAGGCTTGAGAGGTGTTTGCTGTCCAATTTTTTTTGCTCCAACAAACTTTGGTAAATCGGTCCATTAAGTTTGTTTTGGATGTTCCGCATTCGCATAAGAGCTTTGGTCTTAGCCGAAGAGCTTAAGCTGCTTTGATTCTTCCTTTCACCTTTGCCGAATAGCTCCACCTTTTCACCTTGCCAAGCTTGAGAAGTTTATTGTGCATTCTTCTTTTGATTTTTAAAGCCTCTATCATATCTTTACACTGATTCGTATTCGTTACTAAGTTATTTGAACTGATTTGTATTCGAGTATGATTCCGACTACCGTTCGTTCAACTTTTATTGTGAAATTGAATGCTTTTGAAATTTGTTTTCGCAAAGATGAATCGGTAATGCGTACTTTGTGTTTGATCACTGAACCACTCAATAACACGAACCGGAAAAATAAAACCGATAAAACTTTAAAGTTGAAAACTAAAACCTGAAAACTAATATAGGAAATTGGAAACCAGAAACTACAAAACGGTAAATCTACCTTGAAACTTGAAACTAGTTTGGACAATAGGTTCGGATTTAGGTTATTACGCTTCAGAGATTTTGTTGTCTAATTCTTCCTTGTCCAATAATTTGTAGAAAATTAGTCCATTATTTTCGTTTTGAAATTGTGCAAACAATGTTTATCGATTTGATTTTACAAAGAAATTGTTCAGAAATTTTTGGATTTGAAATAAGTGATGATGACTGAAAGACTTGAGAGATTTCGATTTTTGTCTTTTCCGAAGAGTCGAAAGCCTTGTAAGGATTGAGAAGTTTTTTGTCTAATTCTTGCTCTTTAATACCTTTCTACAACATTTTTAAAAATCATCCCATTATTTTCGTTTTGGAAGTTTTGCAGCCGCCTAAGTGCTTTCGCCTTTGCCGAAGATCATAAGTTGTTTTGTTTCTTCCTTTCGTTTTTGCCGAATAGGTTTGCCTTTTCGCCTTGCCAGTCTTGAGAGGTTTTCTTGTCTAATCTTCTTTCGATTTTTTAATCCTTTGTTGTATTTTTTCAATGATTCCAACTATTGTTAGTGCCACTTTTATTGTGAAATAGCATGTTGTTGAAATTTGGTTTTTCAAAGATGAATTGGGATTGATCACTTTGTGTTTGATCACCGAACCACCCAATAACAAGAACCAGAAACCTAAAACCGCTAAAACTTGAAAGCTAAAAGATGAAAGTTATAACCTTGAAACCTGAAACCGGAAATTGGAAACCACAAACCGGAAAATCCACCTTGAAACCTGAAACCGGTTCGGAAAACATGTTCCCATTTAGGTTGCCAGGTTTGAGAGTTTTTGTTGTCTAATTCTTCCTTGTCCAAGATTTGTAGAAAATTAGTCCATTATTTTTGTTTGAAAGAATTGGGTTAAATAAGTTTTTTTTATAGGCTTTTTATTTGTATTTGTAAGCCCCACGTCTTTTAGGAGATCCCGCGACCACATGGTTCCACGCCCGTAGGCGCGCCACCACCGGTGCAGCTTTGCTGTGCCGCGGTCGTAGCATAATGGTGAGCGGCCGACTTACTTTTCATTTCTTCGCCTTTATGTATTCCCTTTCCCCTTCAATCTAAGGGTTTCAGTCCTTCTCTTCTGGTCTTCATCTCTCTCTTTTTCACGCATACTCTCCTCTTTCTTCCTTCTCTTTGTTCTTTTCTTCTTCCTGGATCTTTGGCTTGTGAAGACTTATGATTATGATGATGGTTGGGTTATTGCTGTGAGAAGCTGGCAAGGTTGTAGCTGGAGTTCTTCATCACGATATTTACAAAGGAGTGGTGAGCTCTCTTCTTCTTCTTCTTCTTCTTCTTCTCCTTTCTTATTTGGAAAATCCAACAAGTTGATCTTGTTGAGATGTATATATGAATATTGGTGTGTTGTATAAATGTATATGGTTGTAGGATGTTTAGCCTTGATTTCTCCCAGCTAGTGTAGCGGGAGGTGGGTAGAGGCCGCCTCAGTACCCGATACAGGAACACCAGAGAGTCCCAAATCTTCTTGCTACTCAAGGTTCCGCACCAGGACCGAGTAGAGGCAGAGACCGTAGTGGAGGTACCTCTGATTCTAGAGGAGCTCAGGGCTGAGTCTTTGAGTTGAGGATGTTTAGGAGTCAGCAACGCCATCCACTACATGTACCATTTTGATTAATGGTCTACCTGTTAGAGTACATTTTGATATGGCTGCTACACACTCCTTTATTTCTAATGCATGCGTAAAGCGTTTGGTCGTAGATACGGTAGAGGGGATACCCATTATTATAGGGTTGCCCGATGGTGGTAGTGTTAGAGGCACCCGCGAGATACACATTTTCCCATACATTTGGAAAATCGCGATTGGCTTGTAGACTTCTTTGTCATGTCGATAGTGCATGAAGAAGTCATTTTAGGGATGGATTAGATGGATCGTCATGGTGCGGTTTTGGATATTGGTAGGCGGACCCTCTCGGTCACTTCCGCGACAGGTCAGATTAAGATTTTCGAGGTTGGGACATTGGAAAGACTAGTATTGTCATTAGTACAGTCTGAGCGGTGAGGTTGATTGGATAGGGTTGTGAGGCCTTCTGGTGTTACGCATGAAGGAGGGTGAGAGTCCGACGTCACAAGATGTCCCCGTCATATGCAAGTTCATTGACGTTTTTGATGAGCCATCCAATTTACCGCCACAGAGTAGTGTAGATTTCGACATCGAGTTAGAACTGAGGACGAGACCAATCTTGAAGGCACCATACAATCTAACATATATCGAGTTGCTGGAGATGAAGAAGAAACTCGAGGTGTTGGCAGAGAAGGGATTAATATGCCCTACCGTTTCTCTATATGGTGCACTGGTACTTTATATGTTAAAGAAGGAAGGATCGATGAGGTTGTGCATCGATTACTGAGAGCTGAACAAGGTGACCATCGAGAACAAGTACCCGCTACCCCGTATTGACTGACTTGCTAGATTAGCTATAGGGAGCTTATGTGTTTTTCCGGATTGATCTGAGTTCCAGATATCACCAATGGAGTGTGAGGGTGCAGGATGTGCCCAAGATGGAATTTTGGACTCGGTATGGCCACTACGAGTTTGTAGTGATGCCATTCGAGCTCACTAATGTGCCCGCCATCTTTATGGAGTTAATAAATAACATCTTCATCGACTTCCTGGATCAGTTTGTGGTGGTCTTCGTAGATGACATCTTGGTGTACTCTCGTAGCAGAGAGGAACATGCAGGACATTTAAGGACGGTTTTGCGAGTTTTGCAAGATAGAGAGTTGTACGTCAAGTTCTCTAAGTGCGAGTTTTGGATGTCTGAGGTAGCCTTTCTAGGTCATGTGGTCTCCTCCGAGGGGATCAAGGTTGATCCAGCGAAGATCGAGTTTGTAGCAACATAGACGACACCGACGAATCTGAAGGAAGTACGCAACTTCGTTGGATTATCCGGATATTAACGTAGATTTATGGCAGGGTTTTTTGTGCCCGACCAATTACCAGTGTTTTGAGGAAGACTAACCGGTTTCTATGGTACGAGTCGTATACTTCAGAGTTTCGAGGAGATGAAGAGGATATTGACTAGCGAGGTAGGGTAATCGCTTATGCGTCTCGACAATTGAAGACGTATGAGGAGAATCACCCGACACATGACCTCGGGTTAGTTGTAGTGGTTCATGCCTTGAAGATTTGGCGGCATTACCTGTACGGAGTTTCATGCTAGATCTTCACAGGCCTAAGAGTTTGAAGTATATATTTTCACTAAGCGGGAATTGAATAACCGCCAAACAACATGACTCGAGCTGATCAAGGATTTGACCTTGAGATTTTGTATCATCCAGGGAAGGCTAATATATTTGCCGACGTCTCGAGAGAAAACAATAGCAAGATTGACAACTCAGCATCAATTGCAGCAAGATCTACCGTGGCTAGAGTGGGGCATTCAGTTTCCCGATACAAATACTGATAAGTCTACCTTATAGGTTCTACCTTATCTGTTGGGAGAGATCCAACAGAAGCAGGAGACCTGCCCGACGTTGAAATGGATCCGAGACATGATGTCTCGAGGTGAGGCCCCGTAGTTCACCATTGGTGTTGATGGATTGATGTGACACCGCGAGGGCGTCTAATTACCTTTTGATAGAGATCTGAGGTAAATGATTCTACAGGAGGCTTACACCACACCTTACTCAGTGCACCCAAGAGCGAGTAAGATGTATTAGGATGTAAGATGCTCATTCTGGTGGGCGCGGGATGAAGCCCGATGTGGCTAGGTTTACGACCCAATGTGCGACCTATCAACAGGTCAAGATAGAGCATTGCAGACTTGGGGGACAACTCCATCCACTTCTAATGCCACAGTGGAAGTGGGAGGATATCTCCATGAACTTTGTTACCGGCTTGAGGCCGAGTAGGAGCTTTGATGCCATCTAGGTTATAGTTGATAGACTGACGAAGACAACACGTTTTGTCCTGATCCAAGAAACGTGGTCGGTGAATTGGGTAGCTAAGGAGTTCACTAGGCAGATAGTGAGACTCCATACGGTACCGAGGACTATTGTGTCCGATAGAGATGGACGCTTTACCTTGCAGTTTTGGAAGTAGGTACATACTACTTTGAGTACGAGCCTACATTTTATGACGGCTTTTCATCCTCAGTCAGATGGTTAGTCAGAGAGGACCATCCAGACGTTAGAAGATATGTTGAGGGCTTGTGTGTTAGACAAGGGATAAGTATGATTAGATCACCTCTTGTTGGTCGAGTTTTTATACAACAACAACTCTCATGCATCGATCAGGATGATCCCTTATGAGGCATTGTACGGACGGAAGTGTCATACAACTTTATGTTGGACCGATCCGTGTAGTATTAGTGGTATAGTTCCCGATCAAATATATGATGATATAGCCCGAGTGGCATTGATTAGAGAGTGGATGCTGGCCGTACAAAGCCACTAGAAGTCATATGCAAACAAGAGGCGTTGGCCTTTAGATTTCACGGTCGGAGCTCATGTTCTATTGAGAGTGTGAATGACGCGAGGCGTTGGATGTTTCGGCATAAATGGAAGCTAAGTCCCCGATTTGTCAACCCTTTTGACATCTTCGAGCGAGTTAGAGAGGTGAGATACCGACTTGCGTTGCAATCCAAATTAGAGGGTGTTAACCCCGTTTTTCATGTGTCTCAACTGAGGGAGTATATACTAGGTCCGAGACACATTATCAGTTATGAGGATTTAGTGATTGAACCGGACCACACGTTTGTTGAGCATCCAGTTGTAGTCCTAGAGCGAGGTACGTGATAGCATGAAATATGAGAATATTTTAATGAGCATATTCACCTATTATGTTGGTATAGAGATCTACACAAGATTTGTTGTGTTTTTAGGTGAATAAAGGCTTGGATTGGAGCATAAATGGAGTATGTAGGAGTGATTGACCATGCTAGACATCAAGGAGATGCATTGGAGAAGCCAAGGAAAGAGTATGAGTGGAAAGCTTTTGGAAACAAGAGATTTCATGCACGTTTTAGGCATTCCACGGTCTAGTACACGATTCCACGGCCGTGGTTTTGGGAATTAATTTAATTCATACCGTGGGAATGTATGTAGAGAGCAAGAAAACCGTTCCACGGTGGGTTCCACGGGCGTGGAAATATACTCTTGGCCGTGATTCTTCTAACGGCTACCACGTGTCATATTTTCCACATCATCAGCGGTTATGAGCTTTTCGTAACCCAATTTTCTACAATAAGAAGGCTGAAGGAAGAGAGAAAAACGGATCCCCTGCGACATTTTACACACGCGCTAGAGAGAAGTGAAGATCATTCGGAAGATCTTATTTGGAAAGGAAGATTTGGAGAAGTATGCATTTGGAGATTGCGTAATTTGGAAAATCTTAGGGTTTCACTTTGGAGGCAGATTGACATCCCGTTCTTCTTTGTTCTTAAGATTGTGAGAGATTTCTTACTCTTTTCTACATACATTGAACGCAAGTTACGAATCTAAGTTTGATTTGAGATTGATTTTGTGTTTGTTATTGAGATTTCAAGGTTTTAATTTTTCCTTCTTTTTATCTTGATGATTGATTTCATTATAATGATTGTAGGCTAAAACCCTTAAGCGATTCTAAGGTGAAGGGTTGATAGTTGTGGCAAAGATGATGATAGATTGAACCAAAATAGATTTGACCCTAAGAGTTGTGAGAAACCTCGTCGTCGAGGCTTTCCACGGTCTGTTCTTAAGTTCCACGGCCGTGGTTCTTCAAGATCTGACCGTGGTTTTCACTTGTCCTACGTGTTTTGCTTTTGCTTTGATCCAAAGTTAAGGATTTGCTTTAACCTTGCCTTGACTTACCTTTTTTAGGTAGTAGTGAGACTCAACATCCTCTACTTTGGTTTCGAGTGCCACAATCTTAGCCGTTTTGGCTTATCTTTGATCCCCTTGGGTTTGGGCATGGGTATTTGAGAGTTTAATCTTATTCTTCGATTCCCTTTATAACGAGACTCAACATCTTTTATTGAGAGATCCCCTTGGGTTTGGGCATGGGTATTTGAGAGTTTAATCTTATTCTTCGATAGTTTTTATAACGAGACTCAACATCTTTTATTGAGAGATCCCCTTGGGTTTGACATATGTGTAATAGCTAGGATTTCTGAATTCTAATTAATGTTGATTAACTTAATCAGTGATAGTAATTGACATATAACTTGCGAAGATTGCGTAAGTGTTGACTATAAGTCCCACCATTATGTTCCTGACGTAATTTTGGGCTTATGGTGAAATTCACTTTTTCCCCGGGTAATTATTTTTACCCTCTGGTATTATTTGGAGCATTTGGGAGCTCAAATTAATAAAAACGCAGTTGAGAGAAATGATCAGAACATCGGACATGTCCTAGATATGAAATAACATGGAAAGACAAAACGGAGAAAAGAGTCGTTATTTCGTTTCTTAAAGGCTAAGAGAGACGGCTTAGGAATACACGTTTTCCGAGCCAATTGTGGAATAATTATCCCTACAATATTCAAGATCTATTATTACAATTTTGAGAATTTGGAGAAGGGGGTTCAACCCGCCATTGGATCGGTAAAAGGATAATTATCGACTTCGCTAAAGGATAATTATCGACTTCACTATAAATACCGGAAAATCGTGTATTAAATCATTTCCTTCAACGTTTCCTCGTAAAAGCTCTGATTTCTCTCAAAATTCAAACTCAGATCTACTCTCCGTTTCTAATCCGATTTCAATTCCGTTTGAGTTTTTGGATTCCTCTCTTCATTCTCTTCATATCAGTACTGAGTTTCTGCATTTCCGAGCAAATGAAGACCTGGTCAAGCATATATGTCACCAGGACAGTTCTGTCGCTCAAATTCCGGTGAACTTGATGTTGTACATGCGTAGCCGGCGTCGTTGTGATTCCGAATCTTCTTTCAGATCGTCAATCGGGTTAGTGACGAATAAGTTATGAATTTATTCGTTTTCCGTACTACAATTTGGCCTAAATCGACCTTAGGCATTTCAAAATGGATAATCAGAAATTCCATTATGATCATTATATTATTCTGGTGTTTATGGGTTGTTTGTTGATGAAATCTGATGATAGGTGGGTTTAGAAATGGCCTGCGGGCAAAACGTTATTCTAGTGAAGTTTAATTAATTAATTAAAGGTTAATTAATTAAATTAGGATTAAATTTGAGATTGAGGAATACTGATTAGATGCATGCTAGGTGTCAGAATGATTTGAGGATCATGATGATGTTATGGATATCGGTTATGGCTTTAAGGATTAGTATGTGTACGAGTATGATGAGATGTTATGTTGAGGATATGCCTTAGGCATTTATGAATGTGTTGAGGATCTGAGGTTTAGATTTGAGATATAGATTGGTTGTGGTTAGTGAGACGAGTCTTCTAACCTTTGTAGTATGTGATTGTGTGTGCCTTGCTATTGCAGGCGTTGATCACTTCCCCAAAGGGAAGTTGGGACGTGGTACAGGTTACGAGTATATCAGGTAAGTCCATAGGACTTACTTAGCATGCAGTTGTGGATTGTATGATTGTGATGGTTGTGTGTGTTCATATGATTGTGCATTTATAACCTAAACCGGACTAGGATGACCATTCATTACATTTATTTGGCCCAAGTGTATTATAACGGGAGGTAACCGCCGGTCTCCGCCTGCTGGTTAGGAGGAGGTGCCTTGAAGATGATCTCACAAGAGGGGACGAGTGAAGGTCACCCCCATGCAAAACTCCTTTGTTACGTTGGATGGGACGGGGTTCTTGAGGCTCCTCGTGTTACAAAAGAAGTTGAATTAGTAATGGAATAACGTAACGAAAAATTTTAAATGAATGCGTGTGGCATTGCATGTTTGAGATGTTGATGTGTGGTTGTGCTATTACCTTCATGTTTTTCGTTGCTGTAGCAAACGGTTTCATACCGTGTGGTAGTGTTTTGTAGGTTAGGAATACTGTAGAGTGAGCCAGATGGTGTGAAAAGCCGAGGACTTATGTACATTAGGATGCGTGGGATGTGGGATCTTTGTGGTTGTGGTTTTTGTTGTTGTTTTGTACTCGGCTATGAGCTTGTAAACTCTTTTGATGTATCATACTCAGCTTACATGTATTTGATTTTAATCTACATGTGCCTTGTTGTAAGATCCGGTGAACTTGTTGTTAGGCTAGGGTCAAGATCCATTGTGAGATCCTAGCCCAATGTGACATCCCAAGTCCCGCGGATTTGGGGTGTTACAGAGTTGGTATCAGAGCCTTAGGTTGACAACAATGGCACTTGCTATCTATAGTAAAGGTAGAGTGGATAAATAAACAGAACCCACATGGGGTCTGACTTTTCAAAAGGTTTTGGTTTTAAGCGAGTACAAATGTTTTGGGATAGTATGTACTGAAGTCGTCACCCATCTAAGGATCTCGACAGTGTAGATATATATATATATATATATATATATATATATATATATATATATATAGATATCTTTTATGTGCTGATGTGTATGCATGTAATAATGAGTATTATATATATATATATATATCGATACATATGGCATATATATAGCCTTATAAGTTTAGGGGCGTATATTCTACAGATGGCTCAGACTACAGCAGTATCTGTAGTGGGACGAGATCGGGGTACACCCCTCTTCCTTTAGTAGCGCCAAGTCAGGGACCATTATCCTCTACTATGTTGCCTATGGCAGAGAATGAGTTTGAAGAGGTTGATCGTGTCTCCATGAGTAGATTCGAGTTTCAAGAGTATATGAAGCAAGTATATGAGGCGGCGATAGCGGGTAGATCTACACCGGATTTACGAACATCTGTGAGATCAACTAAAGCTTTTGGATTAAAGAAGAAACAACGGGTTGAATCAGCAGAAGACGAGATTTGATATTCGGGTTGCAAACCAAGCCCAACTTGTGGACGTTTGAGTACTTCTCGTTTTACACGGACTTCAGGTGAACCGAGGACTTGTTACAATTGTGTGAAGCCTAGACATGTACGACCATAGTGTCCAAGATCGCCAGTGACTTGCTTTACCTGTGGTAGATAGGGTTATAGAACTGTCTATTATAAGCAAACTAGAGTGGCATCACGACAGAGTTTTATTTCTGCTAGTGTGGTGGGAGGTGGTCAGAAGACACCTCAGCAGCAGACGCGGGGACAATACAGTGTCCCAAATCATTCGCCTACTCAAGAATAGATATCATGTTGGTTTAGATAGCAGTAGGAAGACTATTATAGTCTCTACTGAGATTGACTAAGTAGAGGTTTTTCCAGGTTAGGACCTTTGAGGAGGTGAGTTGTTTTTAGTGCCAAATGAGCAGCGAGGTTGATAACACCAGGGGGTGATGTTTTTTTTATGTATGCGGTGAAGGAAAGAGATAGTTCCACGTTGAAGATTATTCCAGTGGTTTATGAATTTATAGACGTGTTAATGAACCGTCTAATCTACCGCCTCAGCGGAGTGAGGACTTTGATATTGCGTTGAAGTATGTTACGAGATTGATTGGGAGAAGGCCTATGAGGTATATGGCTTGTTGAGTTATTAGAAGTTGAAGAAGCAATTTGAAGAGGGTATTGAGATGGGCTTCGGTCGCCCTAGTATATTCATTGCTATGTATTGATGACTTGTCACATCAACTAAGAGAAGCAATTGTGTTCTCAAGATTTCCATATGCTTAGGATATCATCAGTTAAGGATGAGAGAGCAGCGTGGGCGTAGGACAGCATTCCATACCTGTTATGGACACTACAAGTTGTAGTGATGTCATCGGAGTTGAAGAGTGCTCTAATGGTATTTATAAGATTTGATGAATAGTACTCTCACAATGGCGAGGAACGTACCGGTTATCTGAGGACGGTGTTGCAGATTCCGAGAGATAGAAGCCTGAATGCTATGCTCCCTATATGTGAGTTAAAATGCCAAAGTTAGCCTTTTTGGTCATGTTGCCCCTGCCAGCGGGATCATAGTTGATGTGACGAGGAGTGAGTATGATGCCTTGTGGATGATGCTGCTGAACATTAAGGGAATACGTAGTTCTTGGCCCAGCCGATTGCTACCAAAGCTTTGAGGAAGGATTCTATGTGATTGTGCATCCAATTACGAGTCTTTTGAGGAAGACCACCATAAGTGTGTGGTTGAAGTAGTATGTCGGAGTTCTGAAGAGTAGAGGAAGCATTTGAACTCTACTTCTATTTGGTGATAATCAGAATATTTTGGGAATCACGTAACTACGGTGCTGAGAACGTATGAGGAGAACTAACCGACTCATGATTTTGGTGATTTTTCTTCTTAAATTGATTTTTGATATCATGACAATGGTTATTGGCTAAAACCCTTTAGCAATTCTAAGGTGAAGGGTTGATAGTTGTGGCTTAGATGATGATAGATCGACCGTAAATTGATTGGACCCTGAGAGTTAGAGAGATCTCGTCGAGGAACCAAGGTTACGGTCTGTTCTTGAGCTTCCACGGCCGTGGAACTCAAGATCTGCCCGTGATTTACCCTAGTTTACGGACTTTGCTTTTACTTTGATCCAAGGTTAAAGATTAGCTTTAATCTAGTCTTAGTTTATCCTTTTCTAGGTAGTAGTGAGACTCATCACCTTCTATTTCGATTTCGAGTATCACAACCTTAATCGTTTTAGTTAGTTTTGATCCTTGGGTTACAAGTTTGGGTATTTGAGATTAATTCTTGTCTTTAGATCCTTTCTACACTGAAGCCTCAACAACCTTTATAGAGAGTGTCCTTAGGTAAGTCATATAAAGTTTTGGAACTTCATCGTACATTGCTTTACCTTAGCATACCTTTGCAGCTCTTAACTCTGTCTTTAGTTCTATAGTATATCTTGAATCGATTGCCACATTTAGATACCTGGATCTTTAGGGTTGCTGTTTTCCCCAATATTTGAAAAGCTCATTACATTTACTTGCTTGACGATTTGCGAACTCAATTTGTTTCCCCCAAATCCCTGAGTTCGACACTCAGGAATTCTTGTTTTACTACGCCGATCTGTACACTACGGTGTTCGCTTGCTTGATTCTAGTTTTATAAATTTAAAGCTTATTTGCACGCACGCTAAGTGGCGAACAAGTTTTTGGCGCTGTTGCCGGGGATTTGGCTTAGACCAAATTCGGTATATCGGTTATCTAGCTTAGAAGCTCTTGCTTTTTCTTTTGATCTTGTTTTTCTTTGAGTGCATCAACTTTAGTGACGAAAGAGAAAGAGAAGAGGCTATTGAGAATGAGCTTGTGGTTAGCCTGGAGATTCGAGTTCGAATCCTCCCGGCAGCATGTATGGAAAAACTGATATTGGGAGGGTATCCCCCAGCAATGGGCCACGATTTACTACCCGATCCGGACGTAGATCGGCAAAGCCGATCGAACCGGGTGTTCTAATTAACTCTTCAAAAAAAAAAGAGAATGAGCTTGCAGATTGGGATAAGCTTCATATCTCTCAAAAGGTTTATGAGCAACCTATTGAAGATCTCTTTCAATCAACGTATGAAAAGTTGTTGAAGAAGCTGGATGACATGGAAAGCAACTTATCCTATGCTATCAAAGCTAAGGCGGAGGAGAAGTGCGACGAAGAACTCCAAGTTTTGAGCATTCCTCCTATCGAACTTAAAGCTCCTCTTGAAGTCCTCATTGAAGAAGACGACGAAGTGGAGTACCTTGGGCAAATTACTGAAACTGTGGCCAAGGTTGAAGAGGATCCAGCTGAGTTGGAAGATATTTTATGTGTGGATCATCGAATGATTCCAAGCCTTAATAAGTGGCGAACAAGTTTTTGCAAAAACTTGTTCGCCACTTAGCGTGCGTGCAAATAAGATTTAAATTTATAAAACTAGAATCAAGCAAGTGAACCCGCAGTGTACGGATCGGCGTAGTAAAGCAAGAATTCAAAAGTGTCGAACTCAGGGATTTGGGGTGAACAAATTCAGTTCGCAAATCGTCAAGCAAGTAAATGTAATGAGCTTTGCAGATATTGGGGAAAATAACAACCCTAAAGATCCAGGTATCTAAATGTGGCAATCGATTCAAGATATACTAAAGAACTAAAGACAGAGTTAAGAGTTGCAAAGGTATGCTAAGGTAAAGCAATGTACAATGAAGTTCCAAAACTTTATATGACTTACCTAAGGACACTCTCTATAAAGGTTGTTGAGGCTTCAGTATAGAAAGGATCTAAAGACAAGAATTAATCTCAAATACCCAAACTTGTAACCCAAGGATCAAAACTAACTAAAACGATTAAGGTTGTGACACTCGAAATCGAAATAGAGGGTGATGAGTCTCACTACTACCTTGAAAAGGATAAACCAATACTAGATTAAAGCTAATCTTTAACCTTGGATCAAAGTAAAAGCAAAGTCCGTAAACTAGGGTAAATCACGGGCAGATCTTGAGTTCCACGGCCGTGGAAGCTCAAGAATTGACCGTAACCTTGGTTCGTCGACGAGATCTCTCTAACACTCAGGGTCCAATCAATTTACGGTCGATCTATCATCATCTAAGCCACAACTATCAACCCTTCACCTTAGAATTGCTAAAGGGTTTTAGCCAATAACCATTGTCATGATATCAAAAATCAATTTAAGAAGAATGAAAGATGAAAACCCTCGAAAACTCAAATATAATTCAAAGTCAACCTCAAATCCAAAGCACAAACTGGAATACTCAATGGATTTGGAATAGAACAGAAAACCTCACAAGATTTAAGGCAAGTATGAAGAACGGGATATCAATCCGTCTTTAATATCAAAACCTAAGAAAGGGGTGCATTTTCCGCCACACACGATCTTTGGGAATTCAAATTGCCGGCGCTTCCGCAATGTTCCTCGCGAAACCCTAAGCTTAACTCTTCCAAGCGAGGTTGTCCAAAGCCTAAGCAAATTCCCCCCAAAGCGATCCTCCTGAAAACTCTCTTCTCCCGCCTTTTTATAAGACGGGGCAAAATAACCATACCGGCCCATTGCGTAAATGATGTGGCAATAATTGGTTCGTCAAAAGATCGCCTAAATCACGGTCTCAAGGGATTCCACGACCGTGGTTTAGGGCATGGAATTGGGTTACGGTCTCATATGACTTCCACGACCGTACTTTAGGCCGTGTAACTCTCTAGAATGCTCCGCGCTCATAATGCCAAGATCCACGGCCGTGGTTTAGGGCGTGGACTCTTCTACGGCCGTATTTTAGGGCGTGGAAATGTTAATTGCTTTCATGGCCCTCCCACATCAAACATGCCAAAACATAACTTCTCCAAATATCCGGATAGGTAAGGGAGGTAAGTATTTCATTGAGGGGCTAAATGAACAAAGAAAGGAGAAAGAAAGATCGAATTGCCTTAATCATTTCATAAAGAAGTAAAAGAACTCATCATGTGATTTCAACCTTGATTTCTCAATATGATTCGGATAAAACTCTTCACATTATGAAACTTGCAGTAAGGGATAATCAACATATTCAATTCCTTTTCAATTCATTATTCGTCTAGGCATACAATTGTCATCTAAAGCTCAATCTGCAAGTAGGAATCATCATAGAAATCATCTCAACTCTTAGAAGCACAAAACCTTTTAGAATTTTTCAAAATTTGTCACATTTTTATGGGTTTTTTCAAAAGCTTTTTAATGCAATGCAATAATGAATCGTGTGACAATGAAATGAAACATGCAAAGTATTCTCGAATCAAGGCAAGCAATGTGAGTAGTGTTATTACAAACGATAGTCACACCCCACCCTATACTTGACACAAACATTGTCCCTAGTGTTCAAAAAGAAATAAAGAAATGAAAGAAAAGAAAAATGAACTCACAAGACGGCGATGGAGCGGCTGAAACTGTCAATCATGCATAGTCATCACTACGGTGGAGGCGGTGGTGGAAACGGGAAGAAGCTAGAGTCGAAGTTCCACCCAAACTGTTGGCGGTAGATGTCCCTCATCATCCTATCGTGCTCATCGGCTCGTACGTCCCTAGCGTCCTGCCGGATCTCCAAATCTCCTACTCTCCTGGAGAGGTTGGTAGCCCAATCCGGCAGCTGCTCATACCACTCCGGTGCCTGGCCGTTCCAAGCTGGTGCATCATGTGGGGTTGGCGCTGATGGCGGCTGTGCATACCATGATGGCGGAGCTCCCATCCACTCCGGCTGTGCTCCATACCACGCAGGAGGAGTATCCATCCATGTAGGTCTCTCGCTCACACTAGCGCGGCGAGAAGAGGAACCTGAAGGTGTAGAGGGACGGGGAGACTGTCTAGGAAGCTCTGGGAAGGTGTCCGGCTGGTCCGGAAAGGTACCAAAATCCTGCTCATCACCCTCTCCTACATCCTCATCATCATCAGCTGCTGGAATCTCATCGGGAATGTAAGGAGGTGCCGCTAGCCTATTCGCATGCATAGCAGCGAATGTCTCCTTTCAATTATGGCGTCCAGCCATAATGGAATACTCGGGCAACCATTGAATGCCTCTACCTCCTCTATCCTCCCATGGCATGGCAGCGGTAGGTGGACTTCTATGCCTAGGAAAGATCAAACCTCTAGTCATGAGGCCCTTGAGACCCAAAGGTCTCGCCGCTATCCTAGTACAAGCGGAGCAGTCAATCCCGAGCTGTGTAGTAATGTGGGTCACTATCCTACCATACCCAATGTTCCTAGCCCTCTTGGTCTTAAGTTTACTAATAGTGGAGGCTAAGAGGGTGGCACAGTCGGCGGGTCTACCATAAAGCATGGCATAGAGGAGAAACAGCTCATCGGTCTTAATTTTCTGCGGGGTCTCGGTCCTAGGAAATAGGCACTCGGAAAGGACACTATGAGCTATCTTCAAGGATAAGTGGTAGATGAGCTTAGCCTTGGTATCAGCAGGATGCCAGCGGTCCTCGCTAGCGTAAATCATAGAAATCTCCTCCCAAAAATCCTTAGCGTATACACCGCTAGGGAAGCGACCATTGAAGGTCTCATGGAACCCAAAGAAGGCTCCGAACTGCTGGATGGAGAACTCATAGTCCGTCTCCATCAATCTAAAGGACACCGTCCTATCAACATGATTATGCTCAAAGGAGATGACAAACTCCCTCGTACGCTCCTCATAAGCATCCGCTCTAATAGCGGAGAAAACAATCAATCCGGCTCTATCCAAGAGCCAAGTCAAATCATTAACCACAATAAGTGGTTCTAATTCCTCAAGCAAAAGGTATCGAGGTCCAATGACCGGTCTCTCCTCGATCTTTTCTAAGGCATCGAGGTAGTTGGGATGAATGGTGGGGATCCTAGGGCGTGGAGGTGATGGTTCACTAGGAGGGACATGGGAAGAGGAGGAACTGTCACCCTTTCTCTTTTTTTCTTTCCTGCACTTCGTGTAAACATTTACCCCAAAAACTGAAAAAATCACGGTCTGTTCTTCCTATTCCACGGCCGTGGAAGTTCCAGAGACCGTGATTCGTTTCAGAAATTCTCAAATCTCAATCAAATCAACAGAAATCTCAACAGAACCTGTCTTAAACTAATTCCAATCTCAATCCTATGCAAATGTTCTAAGTTCTTGCAGAAATTTAACCCAAATTGACAAAGGAGAGAAGAATAGTAAAAATCTAGGTTTTTGGATCTTTGAATCCAAATTCCGCTTTCTTGATGGATTGTTCACTTGTTTTGTTGATTGGATCTTGTAGATGAATGAATTTGCTCTACTTTTGCACCAAGAATCATTCGAAACGATTACCGAACAAAGATTTGCGAGTTGGGGAAGGGTTTCGGCATTTACGGCGTGAAAAGAGGGGTTTTTGTGGTGTTTTTGTGAAGGAAGGTGGTTTATATAGTGGCCGTAAAATTTTTTGAAAATCACGGTCACTCGGGGGTTTCCACGGCCGTGGAATTGTATGGAACCGTGGTTTTTGGTGATTTTTCTCAGATTTTGAAGAATTACGGTCACTGTATCCTACACGACCTTGGTTTAAGGCGTGGAACTCTCTGTAATGTGCCAAAATCCAAGTTCCGTCAATTTCTTCCAACTTTTTCCTTTCTCATTGCTTATTCCATTGCTCCTACATCCAAAAACACAACATACCGGAAGGTATCGAAGGAAAAAACCAAACAAAACGTCTAAACTAATCTAAACTACGAATGACAAACAAAAACATAAGTGCAATACCTTGGGTTGCCTCCCAAGAAGCGCTTGTTTAAGGTCCATAGCTAGACCGAATTTGCACCTATTCGAGTGCGGTAGGCGCGAACTCCTAAGCTTGAAGTTCCGGTGAGTATTTCTTAAGTCGTTGACCGTTCACCTTGAAGCTTCCGCCCTTTTCACCCCATACTTCAACTGTACCATGGGGAAAAACACGCTTGATTAGATAAGGTCCGGTCCAACGAGATTTAAGCTTACTTGGGAAGAGCCGAAGTCTTGAATTGATGAGGAGAACTGGATCTCCTTCTTTGAGGTCCTTTGGAATGATATGCTTATCATGCCAACGCTTCACTCTCTCTTTGTAGATCTTGGCGTTTTCGTAGGCGTTTAAGCAAAGTTCTTCAATCTCGTTAAGGTCCAAGAGGCGCTTCTCGCCCGCTTCCTTCATCCTGAAGTTCAACCACTTTACCGCCCAATACGCCTTATGTTCCAGCTCTACCGGTAAGTGGCAAGACTTCCCACACACGAGGTTGTATGGTGTTGTTCCTATGGGAGTCTTGTATGCAGTCTGGTATGCCCATAATGCATCAACTAGCTTCAAAGACCAATCTTTACTTGTCCTCGAAACTGTTTTCTCTAGGATTCCTTTAATCTTCTGGTTCGAAATCTCCATGATAACACGATTTATGACTTAGGTTTAGGCACTCATTTAGATAGTTTTTCCGCTCATTCATGCATGTTTAGCATTAGTTCATGATGTTTGCACTCAATTCATGTATTTTGTCGAGATAGACGTCTACACGGACTTTTGCATGCTTTGTAGGTATTTTGGAAGATTTAGGAGCTTAATCGATACATTTGAGGATCACTCCTCGAAGTGACACACCTTCGGACTCATTGAGAAGCAAGTTAGGAGCTAAGGAGGACACATGGGACCTTGTTGGTGAATGCCTTGCACCAAATTGAGGCTTGATGATCCATAGAGTGTTGAAGCACCAAAACCACGGTCATTGGAAGAACCACGCCCGTGGAAATAGGCCGTGGTTTTCCCCAGACAGCTATGACAGCTGTCCCACGATCTTCATGGCCGACTCTTGCAAAATTTGGAGGATAAAAGGTGGTCCTGCAAGGCTGTTAGGGGCAGACCCATCACTCCCATTCTCTCCCACACTCTCAACAACACATATTCTCTCATTGGAAGATTGGATTGGAGCTACTCTTGGAGGAGAAGAAAAGATTCCATTGGAGAAGAAGAGAAGAACACACCATTCTTAGTCTTTCATAGATTTTAGAGTGAAGATTGTCGGAAACATTTTCTAGGGTTGTAAGAACGGATTGAACCTTCTTTTGAAGTGTTGTAAGTCTTTGTCAACATTCATTCAGCTTGGTTTTCTTTATTTTACTTGCTCATCTCTCTTTCAATTCATCCTCTTGATATGGATTCCATGATTTTATGCTTGATGACTTTGATTGTGATGATGCATGTTGTTGGCTAAGTAGATGTGATTCTAGGGTAAGGAAAAGATGGTTATGGCTTGGACTATGATAGAATGGACTTAGATGTACCTTTGGATGAATTGTTTGCTCGAACCTAGCCTCTGTTGTAAATCACGGCCTGTTCTAGTACATTCCACAGCCGTGGTTCTTGATGAATTACCCGTGATTTTGACTAACTTGCTTGTTTGATGAATCTAAGTGCTAGGATGTTAAATTGTTGAAATCCTAGTGCTCGTTCAGCTAAATCTATCCTAGGGTGCCCTAATATTAGCAACTAAGTGTTAGAAGAGACCTACCCGGTGATTCTTGCTCTTAGATACCGAAGATGACGAACTCTAGGTTGTAGTGAGCCTCACAAGCCGCTATTGGAAAGAGTGTGCTAGGATAGGTGTTTAGGACTTGCCTTCCCGAGACTTACCCGGTAAGGAGAGGTTAGATCCCTAGAATACCATCTGGTTTGAGTAGATATCCTTTCCTTAGGCTCCTAGAGACTTACCTGGTGATAGGACCTTAGGTGCGGGATTAGTGGATCATGAGACCTACCCGGTAATTGACCCTATTTGAGAAACATTCCTTCCCAACATACGATAGTTTATCCAAGGTTGATTAGAAGCTTGAGTCCTATGCCATAACCGGAATTTCCAACCCCTAGAATCCGCTTTTCTCTCATTGATCTCATATCTCGTGTTTGTCTTGCTTGCTTGTGTTGTTTTGATAGATTGTTAGTTTGTTTTGCATTCTTATATCGTTGTGATTCTTGATTGATCACCACACAAAACCAAACCCACAAATATTGAGATTTTCATTTCTTTGTTTCTTTCTCTTTTCTTTGCCTAGATCAACACTATCCTTAGTCACTAATCGATTCAATTTTACCTCAGTCTTTGTATTCGACCTCGGAATACTATCCCTACTACGAAACGTCCCGTACACTGCGGGTTCGCTAGGAGTTAGGAGAAATATATCAAGTTATAAATTTAAGACTTTTGCGTGACACGTTCTTAGCATAACAAGTTTTTGGTGCCATTGTCGGGGACTAGGTTAAGATTGAGTCGTTGTTTGTTATTGTTTATAGTGTAGATCTTTCTTGTTGCTTTTGATCTCCTTTGGTTTGTGTCTTTGCTTTTCAGGACATCTCTTACTCTTTACGTGCATGTGAAGATCTCGTGGCAAGGATTTAGCTCTCTTCGATCCCGAACCGGAGAAAACCCTTAGATCTAGATCCAAGAGCATTAGAAAGGGAAAAGAGATGGCCAGAAGAGATCTCCAAGCTGAGTTGGATGAAGCTTTAGAGCAAATTAGGCTAAAGGATGAAGCCTTGGAGAATGAGAGGAGACTTGCCAATGAGAGGCAAGAAGCAACTAGGAGGGAGATTGAAGAGATTAGGCAAGCTCTTGTGCAAAGAGAGCTTAACCGTAGCCGGCAGCGGTCAATATTCGGGTTGTGCCCATTGCTATTGAAGAGCCACAAACGTTAGGGCAACGTATAGATCAGGCACAAAGAGCACACCGTCCGGGTGTGAACTTAGGAGATCCCCAGCCCATGATTACGAGCTCCGCCCTCAAGTTCTACAAATGATCCGGCATATTCAATTTGGAGGGATGGAAGGAGAGTTTCCTCATCAACACTTGATGAACTATGAGATCTTGATGGAGACTCTAAGGCCGCCTAGATTGGAGAGCAACAACCATAAGCTTAGGGCTTTCTCCTTCTCACTTAAGGATAAAGCCTTGGCTTGGTATCAATCTATTCCACAAGGGCGAGTGAGTACTTGGGAGGAGATGACAACCGAGTTTTTGACAAAGTTCTTCCCACCTTCCAAGACTACCGAGTTAAGAGGGAAGATCAATGCCTTTGTAATGAAGGATAGAGAAAGCCTATTCAAGTCTTGGGAGAGGTTCAACCTTCTCCTAGATTGTCCACACCATGGTATACCGAAAATAGAGCTTTTGGAGATCTACTTCAAGGGACTTGATGAAGATATCCAATTCAAGCTTCAATCTCTTTCCGGTGGGACTTTCATGGAAAAGAATGTGGATGAAGCTTGGGAGTTTGTAGAGAAAGAAGCTTTGGTGATTGAGAAGTACTCCCGTAGGAAGAGTGATGGGAGGAAAGAGGGAGCATATGAGGTGAGTGAAGTCACCATGAGCAACTTCAAGCTTGATGCAATCAACAATGAGCCGAAATCTTTGAGGGAGTTGTGTGCTACAACTTTGAAGAATCAAGCAACCCCTCAAGGGCAAGTGCAAGAAAACTTGTCTTCCATGGAGGAAGATGTGAACTACATGGGAAGGGGCAATTATAACAACTATCAAGGCCCAAGGAACTTCAACAACAACCGGCAATTCAACAATTACCGGCCTAACCACAACCATCTCGGGTTTTCCTATTCTAACCCGGATGGTGCCTTGAACCCTCCCGCTTCCACAAGTGCAGCTCCACCACCAAAGGCTTCACAAGAACCTCCACCCGGATTTACTCAACCTCCAAAGGATAGAACCGAGATGATGTTTGAGCAATTGCTTGGAAGGTTGAGTGGTCTTGAGAGCACGGTGATTTCCATTTCTAAGGCTCAAAAGGTCTTGGAAGCACAAGTGTTCCAAAAGGCGGGTGAAGCTCATAGAGATCCGGGAAAGCTTCCCGGAAGAACCGAAGACAACCCGAGAGGCCAAGTGTTGGCCATCACAACAAGGAGCGGGTTGAGCATGAAGGATCCCTTACCTAAGGGAAATGATAAGGGGAAGCAAGTGGTGATAGAAGAAGAGACATTGCAAGAAGATGGAGGCAAGAGCAAGGATGACGAGCCAACATATGTGGCACCACCTCCATACAAGCCACCACTACCATTCCCACAATCACGAGCAAGAGCTCGTTTGGACAAACACTTCGGTAAATTCCTTGAACTTATGTCTAAATTGCATATTAACATTCCGTTCATGGATGCTATTCTAGGTATGCCGGCATATGGCAAGTTTTTAAAGGAGATACTCTCCAACAAAAGGAAGTTGGAGGAGTATGGGGAAGTGAGGATGACGAAGAGGTCCTCGGAATTGATCCAAACCATGAAGGAGGAGATGACTCCAAAGCTAAGAGATCTGGGATCCTTTTGTGTGCCAATTGGAGTGAGAGAAGTGAAGTATGAAGCTCTTTGTGATCTTGGGGCAAGTGTAAGCATTATTCCGCTTGCGCTTTGCAACAAGGTTGGGCTAGGAGAGCCAAAGCCGGTCAAGATGACCCTTTACATGGCGGACCATTCGATCACTCACCCCGTTTGGATTTTGGAGGACACACCGGTGCAACTCGGGAAGTTCTATGTGCCAATAGACTTCGTTGTTTTGGACATCCCGGCGGACTATCCGGTTCCCATCATCTTGGGGAGACCTTTCCTAGCCACTTCCGGATGCTTGGTGGATTGTAAAAATGGAATTCTCTCCTTCAACATTGGAGAAGAGAATATCAAGTTCAAGCTGTCCACAATGATGAAGGGGCCAGCCCTTGGTGAAGATGTGTTCAACATTGTCGAGCAAGAGGAGTCTAGGGAAGTTATGAGCTCGATCTTGATCACGGACCCCTTGGAGAAGGTTCATAACTTAAGTTTGATGGAGGAAGGAGTTGAGGAGGCTTGCAATGAAGAAATCAAGGCTTTGGAAGCATTAGAAAAGGAGACAAGAGCTGAATTTGAAGCACACGAAGGTGTGCTGAATTTCTGTAAAAACCACGGCCTGGGGTGAAGAACCACGCCCTTGGTTTTACCCGTGGAACCTACTAGAGTGCTCCGAAGTGCTAGCTTTGCAAGTTCCACGGCCGTGGTTGTGCCAGAGCCCGTAATTTTGCCCGTGGTTTCTCCAGAAACTGCCTTAGTTGTTGATCAAGCTTCAAGGATTCTTGAGGAGTTTTCGAAAGCTTTGGATTCATCTCAACCTACATTATATGGAGCGTCTCCACTCGATAAAGGTCCTCCTAAACTTGAACTTAAACCCCTCCCCTCTCTTCTTAAGTATGCTTTTCTTGTTGATAATTTTACATATCTGGTTATTGTGAATGCATGCTTGAATGATGATGAGTTGAATAGATTGTTGCATGAGTTGAGATTTCATAGGAAGGCTATTGGCTATAACATTGATGATTTAGTTGGCATTAAACCTTCTTTGTTCATGCATAAGATCTTGATGGAAGATAATCATAAACCTTCAATTGAAACTCAAATAAGACTAAACTCAACCATGAAAGTAGTAAAGAAAGAGATCCTTAAATTGCTAGATACGGGAATCATTTTCCCAATTTCGGATAGTAAGTGGGTTAGTCCCGTGCATGTGGTTCCTAAGAAGGGTGGGATGACCGTAGTAACCAATGAGAATAACGAATTAATCCCGACTAGAACGGTTACGGGATGGAGGATGTGTATAGACTATAGGAAACTAAATGTGGCCTCTAGGAAAGATCACTTCCCTCTTCCCTTTATTGACCAAATGCTAGAGAGATTAGCTCAACATTCCCATTTTTGCTACTTTGACGGCTATAGTGGATTCTTCCAAATCCCTATCCACCCCGATGACCAAGAGAAAACTACATTCACATGTCCTTGGGGTACTTTTGCATATAGGAGAATGCCATTTGGGTTGTGTAATGCACCCGCCACCTTTCAAAGGTGTATCATGGCTATCTTTTCTGAGTATATTGAAAACATCATGGAAGTGTTTATGGATGATTTTTCTGTTTATGGATCTTCGTTTGATGATTATTTAGTTAACTTGTCTCTAGTGCTAAAAAGATGTGAGGAGACTAATCTAGTCTTGAATTGAGAGAAATGCCACTTCATGGTAAGTGAAGGTATTGTGTTGGGACACTTGGTGTCCAACCGTGGCATTGAGGTTGATAGGGCTAAGATAGAGACGATAGAGAAGTTGCCACCACCTACCTCGGTGAAGGGGGTAAGGAGTTTTCTAGGGCATGCCGGTTTTTACTGGAGATTCATTAAAGATTTCTCTAAGATTTCTAAACCTCTTACTAACCTACTAATGAAAGATGTTGAGTTTGTTTTCTCCAAGGATTGCCTTGAGGCTTTTTGTAGGTTGAAGAATGCTTTGATCTCCGCACCCATCATGCAACCGCCGGATTGGAGTCTACCGTTTGAGATCATGTGCGACGCGAGTGATGTAGCCGTTGGGGCTGTTTTGGGGCAAAGGAAATATGGGCTTACACATGCCATTTATTATGCTAGCAAGACGCTAGATGATGCCCAACTCAATTATGCTACTACCGAGAAGGAGTTGCTTGCGGTGGTGTATGCATTTGAGAAGTTCCGCTCATATCTTGTTGGAGCGAAGGTCATTGTGTATACGGATCATGCTGCGATCCGTTATCTCCTTACAAAGAAGGATGCCAAGGCTCGGTTGTTTCGGTGGATCCTTCTTCTTCAAGAGTTTGACTTGGAAATCCGGGATAAGAAAGGGGCCGAAAATTCTGTGGCGGATCACCTTAGTAGACTCCCACCATTGGAGCTTGAGAGAGATGACATCCCGATTGATGACTCATTCCGGGATGAGCAATTGCAAATGGTGGAGGAATGCTTCTTTCAAGTGTCAAGGGGCAATGAGCCATAGTACGCCGACATAGTGAACTATCTCGTTTGTGAGGAGGTGCCACCCGGTTTATCCTATGCCCAAAGGAAGAAGTTCTTCAAGGATATGAGGCATTACTATTGGAGCGAGCCTCTTTTGTTCAAGAGAGGGCCGGATGGAGTTTTTAGAAGATGCATACCGGAGGATGAGGTGGAGAGTATGATCCGCCATTGTCACTCCTTGCCATGTGGAGGCCATGCTAGCTCACACAAGACATGTGCTAAGGTGTTGCAATCGGGTTTATTTTGGCCAAGTTTGTTCAAGGATGTGCAGAACTTTGTGGTAGCTTGTGATGCTTGCCAAAGGACGGGCAACATCTCAAGGAGGAAGGAGATGCCCTTGAACAACATACAAGAAGTTGAGATATTTGATGTTTGGGGTGTGGACTTCATGGGGCCATTCCCCTCTTCATGTGGAAACCTTTACATCCTATTGGCGGTGGACTATGTCTCGAGATGGGTGGAGGCAATCGCCTCTCCTACAAATGATGCCAAGGTTGTGGTGCGGTTCTTCAACCGAGTGATCTTCCCTAGGTTTGGAACACCAAGGGTGATCATAAGTGATGGAGGGAAGCACTTTACTAATAGGAACTTTGGGGCACTTTTGGCTAAGTATGGGGTGACTCATAAGGTGGCAACGCCTTACCATCCCCGAACTAGTGGCCAAGTAGAGATCTACAACCGGGAGATAAAAGGGATCCTTGAGAAGACAGTTTCGAGGAAGAGAAAGGATTGGGCTATTAAGCTCGATGATGCCTTGTGGGCATATAGAACCATTTTCAAGACACCAATTGACACCATTCCCTACAAGCTAGTCTATGGCAAGTCTTGCCACCTTCCGGTAGAGATGGAGCATAGAGCATATTGGGCTATAAGGTGGTTGAATTTTGACCTCAAGGAGGCCGGAGAGAAGAGGTTGCTTGATATGAATGCCCTTGAGGAGATCCGGTTGGATGCCTATGAAAACGCCCGAATCTACAAAGAAAGGACCAAACGTTGGCATGACAAGCGTCTCATCCCGAAAGAGTTGAGTGAAGGAGACTTGTTCCTTCTCTTCAACTCAAGGATGCGGCTCTTCCCCGGAAAGCTAAAGTCAAGATGGACGGGTCCTTATGTGGTGAAGAAGATATTTCCCCATGGAGCGGTTGAGATAGGAGGGGAGCATTGTGGAGACTTTAAGGTGAATGGGCATCGGTTGAAGAGGTATATCCCGGAAGCTCCAGTGGATATGATTGCCCCATTTCACCTAGAGTGAGACGCCCTTGAATTTGGTCAAGCTAATGACCTTAAAGAAGCGCTTGGTGGGAGGCAACCCATTGGTAAACATCTTTCCCTTTTTCGTTTTTGTTTTTGTTTTGATTTTTTCTGTTTTTGTGTGTTTTTGGGTGTTTGGTGTGCTTTGTGTGTGCGCTAGAGTCTTGGTAGCATGGAAGCCTTGCATGGCATGTGGATGATGATGATGAGTCCCTCATCAATTGTGGGTGGAGCGGACGCGGGACTTGGACAGCTAGCGGTGCCTAGCGCGGATCCCGGCACCATAACGAACACTTTGAGCTCTCTACCATCGTTGATAGGATCATCCGACATCACTCCACTTAAGTGATCCCAAATACCGAAGCAAAATCATTTTTACAATGTGAGGACCCTCTTTCACTCTTCTTTACTTCATTTACACATTGTGGACAATGTGTTTCTAGGTATGGGGTGGGGTTTTCATGATCACTTGCATGATTAGCATCTAGGATAGTTTAATATTGTCACATATCATGCATTGTACATAGATATTTCGAAAAATCCAAAAAAAAATCAGAAAATAAAAAAAAAAATTTTAGTGCTTCTAAGCTTGGGAATGACCCTTATGATGAAATTGTCTTGTGAATTGGCTATGGATGGCCTTGAGTGTTGAATAGATGAATGCATATGTGGACTTGAAGTACTTATCTTGAATCCCATGAATGATTTGTGATTATGATGCTTGCCTTGCACATCATTTAGGAATGACTAAGGCAATTCATTTTTCTCTACTTCTCATCTTGATCATTTTGCTTGAGCACCTCAATTAATGAAAAATTTGACCTCTTTTGACCCATCCGAGAATAGGAGCATGCTAGTGTGTTGATGTGTGTGAAAAGCAAGGGTGGGGCGAGGTTGTTGATGAATGAATGTTGTGAATGAAGTGTTGAAATTGTTGTGAAAGTGTAGACAAAAATATAGGTTTGGAGACGTTGGTTTAAATGACGAGTAACTCGGCACCATTCACATAATCGGGTGTTTGTGCCTTGCCAAAGTCAAATAAACCGATAGTCCTAACGAGCTTTGGTATGTGTGCCCGGTGTGGATGCACCTCGAAAAATGAATAAAAAACCCGAGGACGGCTAATCACCAAGGTTTCGGCTTTTGTACACCAATGCCATTGTCTCAAAAATAAGTGAAAGAAAAAGAAAAGAAAAGAAAGGAAAAAAATGGAGAAAACATACACTTGTGGGAAGTTGATAAAAAAAAAGTGAAGTTGTGAAGTTAGTTCCATTCCCGGATTAGCATCACATAACCTAGAAAAATTCCCACCTAATCACAACGTTTCTTGGCCTTTTTTTTCACAAGCCCTTGTGACCTATTTGCATGTGTGTAAGACTTAGTGATCTAGATTACATATGCTCATGATCATCTTGACTTCTTCGTTTTTACATTTCATGCATGCCTTCGAGTTAAGTACAATTGTCTTTCCGTGCCTTCATTTATTTGATGCATGATTGCTTGTCCATTGCCATGAAACATGACTATGAAGGTGATTCAACATTAGAAGCACAACTCCAAAAAGATTTTGTTGCTTTTCTGCATGCATAAATCATGTCATCTCTTAGTCTATAGTTGGGGACTTGGTCGGGGACGAGCAAACCTTAAGTATGGGGTATTTTTTATAACACGATTTATGACTTAGGTTTAGGCACTCATTTAGATAGTTTTTCCGCTCATTCATGCATGGTTTGCACTAGTTCATGACGTTTGCACTCAATTCATGTATTTTCTCGAGATAGACGTCTACACGGACTTTTGCATGCTTTGTAGATATTTTGGGAGATTTAGGAGATTAATAGATACATTTGAGGATCACTCCTCGAAGTGACACACTTTCGGACTCATTGGGAAGCAAGTTAGGAGCTAAGGAGGACACAGGGGACCTTGTTAGTGCATGCCTTGCACCAAATTGAGGCTTGATGATCCATAGAGTGTTGAAGCACCAAAACCACGGTCATTGGAAGAACCACGCCCGTGGAAATAGGCCGTGGTTTTCCCCAGACAGTTGTGACAGCTGTCCCACGATCTTCATGGCCGACTCTTGCAAAATTTGGAGGATAAAAGGTGGTCCTGCAAGGCTGTTAGGGGCAGACCCATCACTCCCATTCTGTCCCACACTCTGAACAACACATATTCTCTCATTGGAAGATTGGATTGGAGCTACTCTTGGAGGAGAAGAAAAGCTTCCATTGGAGAAGAAGAGAAGAACACACCATTCATAGTCTTTCATAGATTTTAGAGTGAAGATTGTCGGAAACATTTTCTAGGGTTGTAAGAACGGATTGAACCTTCTTTTGAAGTGTTGTAAGTCTTTTTCAACATTCATTCAGCTTGGTTTTCTTTATTTTACTTGCTCATCTCTCTTTCAATTCATCCTCTTGATATGCATTCCATGATTTTATGCTTGATGACTTTGATTGTGATGATGCATGTTGTTGGCTAAGTAGATGTGAGTCTAGGGTAAGGAAAAGATGGTTATGGCTTGGACTATGATAGAATGGACTGAGATGTACCTTTGGATGAATTGTTTGCTCGAACCTAGCCTCTGTTGTAAATCACGGCCTGTTCTAGTACATTCCACGGCCGTGGTTCTTGATGAACTACCCGTGATTTTGACTAACTTGCTTGTTTGATGAATCTAAGTGCTAGGATGTTAAATTGTTGAAATCCTAGTGTTCGTTGAGCTAAATCTATCCTAGGGTGCCCTAATGTTAGCAACTAAGTGTTAGAAGAGACCTACCCGGTGATTCTTGCTCTTAGATACCGAAGATGACGAACTCTAGGTAGTAGTGAGCCTCACAAGCCGCTATTGGACTGAGTGTGCTAGGATAGGTGTTTAGGACTTGCCTTCCCGAGACTTACCCGGTAAGGAGAGGTTAGATCCCTAGAATACCATCCGGTATGAGTCGATATCCTTTCCTTAGGCTCCTAGAGACTTACCCGATGATAGGACCTTAGGTGCGGGATTAGTGGATCATGAGACCTACCCGGTAATTGACCCCATTTGAGAAACATTCCTTCCAAACATACTATAGTTTATCCAAGGTTGATTAGAAGCTTGAGTCCTATGCCATAACCGGAATTTCCAACCCCTAGAATCCTCTTTTCTCTCATTGATCTCATATCTCGTGTTTGTCTTGCTTGCTTGTGTTGTTTTGATAGATTGTTAGTTTGTTTTGCATTCTTATATCGTTGTGATTCTTGATTGATCACCACACAAAACCAAACCCAAAAATATTGAGATTTTCATTTCTTTGTTTCTTTCTCTTTTCTTAGCCTAGATCAACACTATCCTTAGTCACTAATCGATTCAATTTTACCTCAGTCTTTGTGTTCGACCTCGGAATACTATCCCTACTACGAAACGTCCCATACACTGCGGGTTCGCTAGGAGTTAGGAGAAATATATCGAGTTATAAATTTAAGACTTTTGTGTGACACGTTCTTACCGTAACACTCCACTTGTCCACTCGTTTGTGGATGGTAAGGGGTGGCGATCTTGTGAGTCACCCCATACTTAGCTAGTAGAGCTTCGAATCGTCGGGCAATGAAATGAGAGCCTCCAACACTAATGATAGTCCGTGGTGTCCCAAATCGTGGGAAAATAGTCTTGTTAAAGAACTTGACTACAACCATGGCATCATTAGTAGGAGAGGCAATTGCTTCAACCCATCTCGAAACATAATCTACAGCTAGAAGTATGTATTGGTTTCCACAAGATGATGGGAAAGGTCCCATGAAATCTACTCCTCAAACGTCAAAGATCTCTGCTTCCTGAATGTTATTAAGAGGCATTTCGTTCCTCCTAGATATATTCCCTGTTCTTTGATAAGCATCGCAGCAGGAAACAAAGGTTTGCACATCATTAAATAAAGTAGGCCAAAAGAATCCAGATTGGAATACCTTAGCGCTAGTCTTGTTCGAACTAGCGTGTCCTCCACAAGGTAGTGAATGACAATGACGGATGACACTTTGCATCTCTCTTCCGGCACACATCGTCGAATGATGTCGCAGGACCTCTCTTAAAGAGGAGAGGTTCATTCCAAAAGTATTCCCGGATATCCTTAAAGAACTTCTTTCTTTGTGCATAGGATAATCCGGGTGGTAATTCCTGGCAAACCAAATAGTTAACAAAATCAGCAAACCATGGTTCATTACCTTTACTAATCTTGTCGATGCACTCCTCTATGATGTGTAAATGCTCGTCCGGAAAGGAGTCATCTATAGGTAGATGGTCATCCTCTAGATGTGGTAGACGACTCAAATGATCCGCAACAGAATTTTCCGAACCTTTCTTGTCACGGATCTCTAGATCGAATTCTTGTAGGAGAAGAATCCATCTAATTAGCCTTGGTTTTGCATCCTTCTTTGCAAGTAGATACCGGATCGCCGCATGATCCGTGTATACAATCACCTTTGCACCTACAAGATAAGAACGGAATTTTTCAAATGCATAGACAATTACTAGAAATTCTTTTCGGGTAGTGGCGTAGTTGAGCTGCGCTTCATCTAGCGTCTTGCTAGCATACTAGATAGCATGGGTTCGTCCTTCCTTCTTTTGCCCAAGCAAAGCTCCTATAGCTACATCACTTGCATCACACATAACCTCGAATGGAAGATTCCAATCCGGAGGTTGAATGATCGGGGCTGAGATTAAAGCTTCCCGAATCTTATGAAATGCATCTAAGCACTCCTGCGAGAAATCAAAAACTGAATCCTTCATCAATAGATTAGTTAGCGGTTTTGATATCTTAGAGAAATCCTTTATAAAACGTCTATAAAATCCGGCATGTCTTAGAAAGCTTCGTATCCCCTTCGCCGAAGATGGAAGAGGGAGCTTTTCTATAGTCTCTATCTTAGCCTTATCTACTTCAATCCCTCTACTGGAGATCAAGTGTCCTAACACAATGCCTTCTTTCACCATAAATTGACACTTCTCCCAATTAAGAACTAGGTTAGTGTCTTCACACCTTTGTAGCACAAGAGAAAGGTTAGAAAGACAATTATCAAAAGAGAAACCATAAACAGAAAAGTCATCCATGAAAACCTACATGATCTCCTCTATATACTCCGAGAAGATAGCCATCATGCACCTTTGAAAGGTGGTTGGGGCGTTGCAAAGCCCGAACGGCATTCTCCTATAAGCAAACGTACGCCACGGGCACGTGAATGTGGTCTTCTCTTGATCGTCCGGATGTATCGGGATATAGAAGAAACCACTATAGCCGTCAAGATAACAGAAATGTGGATGTTGTGCTAACCTCTCAAGCATTTGATCGATGAATGGTAATGGGAAGTGATCCTTCCTCGTTGCGTTGTTTAGCTTGCGGTAGTCTATGCACATCCTCCATCCCGTCAAGGTTCGCGTAGGAATGAGCTCATTGTTCTTGTTGGTGATGACCGTCATTCCTCCCTTCTTTGGAACAACCTGTACGGGAGTCACCCACTTGCTATCGGAGATAGGGTAGATGATACCTGCATCAAGTAGTTTAAGAATTTCCTTCTTGACAACCTCCTTCATGGTCGGATTTAACCGCCTTTGAGGTTGTCGCAAAGTTCTAAAATATTCTTCCATTAGGATCTTATGCATGCATAATGAAGGTTTTATTCCTACTAGATCCTCTATAGTATAACCTAAGGCTTTCCTATGTTTCTTTAGAACAACCATAAGCTTACTATGTTCATCTTTACTTAGATCGGAACTAACAATTACCGGAAAGGTAGAATTAGATCCTAGAAATGCGTACCTTAGATGTGCGGGAAGTGGCTTCAATTCCATCACTATTGGACTCTCTAAAGGTTCTTGAGGAGTGTCCAATGCTTCCTTAGAAGTTTCTAAGGGTATAGAAGTTGTTGGAGAAGAATCAAGAGAAGTGCTAGAAAGAATGTAATTGTCCTAAGATTTTCCCAAAATTACAGCACCTCTGTTCCCTCCACGGCCGTGGTTTAGGGCATGAAAGTCAATTACAGCACCTCTGTTTGTTCCACGGCCGTGGTTTTGGCCGTGTAACTTAATGGAGTCCTCTTAATAGCTAATTACGGTCATGTTGGTGGAAACCACGGCCGTGGAATAGCACGATTGGCCGTGATTCCTCACATTTTCTGACCCATCGTAAAGTTTTTCGAATTCTTCTTCATACACTTCCTTTTGCTCCTCTAAAGCTTCAATTTCCTCATTGAATTCTTCCTCTTCTCCTATGTCCATAATGCTCGTAGTAATCACTTTTTGCAAAGGATCTTTGAAGAGAATCGAACTTACTTCCTCTCTAGATAGCTCTTCGTCATGGATATTAAATATGTCCTCTTCAAGATCTGGTTCTTTCATCAAAGTGGAAAGAACGAACTCTACCTTTTCCTCTCCTATGTCGAAGGTGAGTCTAGCATTCTTGCAATGCACCATACAACCGGATGTTGCAAGAAACGGTCTTCCGAGTATGATCGGGACCGGACTATCAGCAGGAATGTCAAGCACAACAAAATCTATTGGAAGGTAGAACTTACCAAGCTTGAACGGGACGTCTTCAACGATGCCGACGGGATGAGTTATGGATCGATCCGCCATATATAACGTCATCTTCACCGGTTTAGGTTCGCCTAAACCGATCTTCCTGCATAAGGCAAGCGGAATGATGCTAACGCTTGCTCCTAAATCACATAATGCATCATATGTGACATCTCCTACTCCTATTGGAACACAAAATGACCACGGATCCTTCAGCTTTGGGGGCATCTTTTCCTTCATTGTCTTGATGAGATCCGATAAATCCGAACTCATCTTGACTTCTCCAAAGTCTTCTAGTTTCCTCTTGTTCGAGAGGATTTCCTTTAAGAACTTTCCATAAGCTGGCATACCTACAATTGCATCAATGAAAGGTATATTAATATGCAGTTTGCTCATGAGTTCAATGAACTTACCGAATTGCTTGTCTAGACGCGCTCTTGCTCTAGATTGCGGGAACGGTAGGGGAGGTTTATAAGCTGGAGGGGGAATGTAGATGTCTTCCTTCTCCTTCCCCTTTTCCTTCTCATTTTCGACGGGAACTTCCACAAACTTAGGCTGCGGGTCGGTGGTTGTTGCTCCGCTCCTAGTTGTGATAGTCATCACCCTTCCTTTCGGGTTATCCTCCATCTTTCCTGAAAGTTTTCCATGATTTCTAGGAACTTCCTCAACATTGCTAAACATTTGGATTTCTAAAACCTTTTGGGCTTTATCAACCTTAGTGATGTGACTCTCCAATCCTTGAAGCTTTCCCAAGATTGTTTCCAACATGGGATCGGGCTTCTCTTTCCCCGAAGTGCTTCCACCATTAGATGTTTGCCCCTGGCTTTTCAAAGGAATGGAAGAAGAAGATGGTGGAGTTTGTCAATTTCTTGAATTGGGATAAGAATTACCGGAGTTTTGTTGTTGGTTGGAACACCAATTGTTGTTGTTTGAACAACTATTGTTTTTCCAATTGTTATTCCGGTTGTTGTTGTTGTTGTTCCAATTGTTCCGGTTGTTGTTCTGGTTGTTGTTCCAGTTGTTGCGATTGGTGTTCTTATTCACATTGTGGTTATTGTTTTTTCCTAAATAACCAACATCTTGCTTCTTAGGCTTTGGAAAGCTACAATTGATGACTTCCTTCAATTCTTTAATCTCGGTGTTGAGAGAAAAGATTTGAGTTTGAGCAGCTTGTGTCAGCTTTGCTCCTTGCTCCACTTGATTTGCTTCTACTTTCCGGTGAGAATACTTCTCAATGACTCGGGTTTGCTTCTCAATGAAGTCTCAAGCGTCATCTTCCCTCATATCCATGAATGTGCCACATGAAAGGGATTGGAGCTTACATTGTGTTTCCACATCCAGCCCCTTATAGTATATCTCCAATAGGTCCAACTTGGAAATGCCATGGTGTGGGCAATCCAATAGTAAATCCTGAAATCTTTCCCAAGACTGAAACAAACTTTCATTAGATCTCATAGAAAAAGCATTAATCTTACCTCTCAACTCTGACGTCTTAGATGGCGGAAAGAATTTGGTGAGGAACTCCGAAGATAGATCCTCCCATGTGTTGAGTCTTCCATTTGGAAGAGCTTGATACCAAGATAAAGCTTTCCCTTTCAAAGAGAAAAAGAATGGCTTGATCTTGTAATTGTTGGTGGTTGCATTCTTTGGCTTCATTGTCTCGATCAAGATCTCGAAATTCTATAGATGTTGATGTGGAGATTCAATACTCGTTCCTCCAAACTAATTTTGGCGAACGATGGTGATAACTTGTTGGTTGAAGCTTAACCTCTAAATATCTTCAGCATCAAAGTTCACACCTAGACGGCGTGGTTGCTGAATTGGATCCATTCTTTGGCCAAGAGTTCTTGGCTCTTCATCTACACGAGCGGCTCTCGCGCCCCCAGCTGGGATACCGAAATTTGCAGCCGTCTTCGATTATTCTGATTTGCATTGATCGTTTGATCAATGTCCTCTAGTGGTGGCATGGAGGAGTCGCTATCCTCATCGGATGAGTCGGTTCTAACCGATCTTGTCGATTTCCTTCTCTTCTTCTTCTTGGAATCACTCATCTCCAGCCTCATTTGAAGCATCATGTCCTTGAGCTCATCAATTTGCAATTGATGACAGTCCGATTCTTCCTTGCGAGTATTCTCACTCCATCTAAGTCGAGCTTCGGAATCCTCCAACCCTGCTTGGATATCCCGCTCCTTATTTTCAGCCATCATTCTTTCTTTGAGCTTCTTTCTCAAAGTCTTCTCAAGTTCTTGGTCAAGAGGTAAGAGGTCTTTGTTGTTGCTAGACCTGCGCATATACCTAAGGTAACCTGCAAATATCACTAAAAAGAGATATCAAATAACAAGAGCAAAGCTCCCAAGCTTGACAACCAATAACCGAATTCGGCCTAAACCAAATCCCCGGCAACGGCGCCAAAAACTTGTTCCCCTCGAAGCGTGCGTGCAAATAAGCTTTAAATTTACAAAACTAGAATCAAGCAAGCGAACCCGCAGTGTACGGATCGGCGTAGTAAAGCAAGAATTCCATAGTGTCGAACTCAGGGATTTGGGGGGAACAAATTCAGTTCGCAAATCGTCAAGCAAGTAAATGTAATGAGCTTTGCAAATATTTGGGAAAACAGCAACCCTAAAGATCCGGGTATCTAAATGTGGTAATCGATTTAAGATATAATAAAGAACTAAGGACAGAGTTAGGAGCTGCAAAGGTATGCTAAGGTAAAGCAATGTACGATGAAGTTCCAAAACTTTATATGACTTACCTAAGGACACTCTCTATAAAGGTTGTTGAGGCTTCAGTATAGAAAGGATCTAAAGACAAGTATTAATGTCAAATACCCAAACTTGTAAGCCAAGGATCAAAACTAACTAAAACGATTAAGGTTGTGACACTCGAAATCGAAATAGAGGGTGATGAGTCTCACTACTACATAGAAAAGGATAAACCAAGACTAGATTAAAGCTAATCTTTAAACTTGAATCAAAGTAAAAGCAAAGTCCGTAAACTATGGTAAATCACGGGCAGATCTTGAGTTCCACAGCCGTGGAAGCTGAAGAATAGACCGTGATCTTGGTTCGTCGACTAGATCTCTCTAACTCTTAGTGTCCAATCAATTTACGGTCGATCTATCATCATCTAAGCCACAACTATCACCCCTTCACCTTAGAATTGCTAAAGGGTTTTAGCCAATAACCATTGTCATGATATCAAAAATCAAGTTTAAAGGGAAAATGGATGAAAATCTCAAAAACTCAATGACTATCAAATAACCAATCTCAAATCCAACAACAAATATTTGTATTGAATGAATGCCGAAAAAAGGAATAGAAATCCTCACAACAACCTTAAGGAACAATGAAGAACGGAGTGTCAATCCGTTTCCAAAGGTAAATCCTAAGATAATCTTGAAGTACACAATCTCCAAAATGCGTCCTTCTCCGAATCTTCCCTATACGCAATAAAATCTTCAAGCCTCCCTAGGGCTGTCACCGTCCCAAGTCTTTTGGAGATTTTGGCTCTCCTATCAGTCTCCCTTTGGAAAATTTGACTCCCTTTAAGTCTCCCTTTGGAGAAATTGACTCCCCTTCAATGTTGAATGCTCTCGAATATTTGTAGGGAAAAAACTAGGGTTTAATGATGAAACCCTAAATATTTGGGATGAAAAGAAGTTGAGCCGCTGTTATCAAAAAATACTCTGGGCCGCGTCAGCAGGTATCAGAGAATACTTTTGCGCGTCTGACGGTATCAGAAGATACTTTGGGCCGCATCTGACGGTATCAGAGAAAACTTTGGCGCGTCTGACGGTATCAGAAGATACTTTGGTGCGTCTGACGGTATCAAAAGATAATTTGGGCCGCGTCAGAAGGTATCAGAAAATACTTTGGGCGCATCCTAACTTCCTTTTATTGGTCCTTTTTGTCCCGCTTCAACGCTTAATCCTTAAATGTGCTATTTCGCTCCAAAACTTGCCAACTTACCTACAAATGCAATAAAACTCTGTGTAGACCTTTATTCTTGCAAAGTAGGTGAATATAATCATAAATGTCATGAATGTGTGTCTATGCATGCAAAATAAAGGGAAAATCTATATAAATACATGTCTAAAAATAGGTCATAATTCATGTCATCAGGCTGCACAGAGTCGCCAGAAGTCGTATGCAAATTGGAGGCGTCGACCACTAGAGTTCCGGGTAGGAGCACATGTTTGGTTGAGAGTATCTCCGACGTGAGGCGTCAGACGTTATGGCATAAAGGGAAAGTTGAGTCCCCGATCGGTCGATCCTTTCGAGATACGGGATAGAGTTGGAAGAGAAGTGCACAGATTGACTTTGCCATCGAAGTTAGAGGATGTTCACCCTATGTTTCATGTGTCTTAGCTGAGGACGTACATACCGGATCTGAGGCACATTGTGAGTCATGATGATCTAGTGGTTGAGCCGGATCACACTTTTGTAGAACAACCTTTTGCGATTCTAGGCAGAGAGGTGTGAGACGCATGCATTCGAAGGATATTCTTATGATGACGTTACGCGGGAGACAGAGGATAGTATCCAGGGGAAGTATCCAGATTTTTACTTTGGGACAGATGCACCAGTAGGATCCACGATTAGATTTTGGTGCTATCTTAGTGAGTGTATGTTATGCTATTTTCTTATGTGATATGTTGTGTTTTCATGCTAGCTATGAGTTGTGCATATGATCTGTTAGATCTTGTTTGCTAGTACGAGATAGGTATAGCTGGAGATGGTTCTTTCCTCCATGCTACGGTGTATGTGTTGGGATTAGCAGGAGATGGTTCTTTCCTCCATGCTATATTTGATGGACATAGTGTGAGTGGAGACGGTTTTCCTCCACATAGTTGTGTTACGAGTACGTTTGGCTGGAGACGGCCTCCTCCATGCCTTGTGACGTGGTTAGTAGTTGGCTAGAGATGATTTTTCCTCTATGCCTTTGGATAGCGTTATGATCTTGTTGCTGGAGTTGGTGATTCCTCCATGCTGTGTTTTGAGGTTATAGAGTGTTATAGGTTGATACGTTTGAACGGAGATGTGATACCTCCGATACAGAGAGTGTTTATACCTCGGCGTATGGGTCCGAGAGGATTTGGGAATTGTTCAAGTTTCGGGACGAAACTTTTTCTTAAGGGGTGTGTGATGTAATACCTAGGATTTCTGAATTCTAATTAATGTTAATTAACTTAATCAATGATAGTAATTGACATATAACTTGCGAAGATTGCGTAAGTGTTGAGTATATGTCCCACCGTTATGTTCCTGGCGTAATTTTGGGCTCATGGTGAAATTTTCACTTTTTCCCCCGGGTAATTATTTTTACCCTCCGGTATTATTTGGAGCATTTGGAAGCTCCAATTAATAAAAATGCAGTTGAGAGAAATGATCAGGACATCGGACATGTCCTAGATATGAAATAACATGGAAAGACAAAACGGACAAAAGAGTCTCTATTTCGTTTCTTAACGGCTAAGAAAGACGGCTTAGGAATACACGTTTTCCGAGGAAATTGTGGAATAATTATCCCTACAATATTCAAGATCTATTATTCCAATTTCGAGAAGTTTGGAGAAGGGGGTTCAACCCGCGATTGGATCGATTAAAGGATAATTATCGAATTCGCTAAAGGATAATTATTGACTTGACTATAAATAGCGGAAAATCGTTTATTAATTCATTTCCTTTCACGTTTCCTCGTAAAAGCTCTAATTTCTCTCAAACTTCAAACTTAGTTTTACTCTCCGTTTCTAATCCGATTTCAATTCCGTTTGAGTTTTTGGATTCCTCTCTTCATTCTCTTCATATCGGTACCGAGTTTCTGCATTTCCGAGCAAATGAAGACCTGGTCGAGCATATATGTCACCAGGACAGTTCCGTCGCTCAAATTCCGGTTAACTTGATGTTGTACATGCGTAGCCTGCGTCGTTGTGATTCCGAATCTTCTTTCAGATCGTCAATCGGGTTAGTAACGAATAAGTTATGAATTTATTCGTTTTCCGTACTACAATTTGGCCTAAATCGACCTCAGGCATTTCAAAATGGATAATTAGAAATTCCATTATGATCATTATATTATTCTGGTGTTTATGGGTTGTTTGTTGATGAAATCTGATGATAGGTGGGTTTAGAAATGGCCTGCGGGCAAAACGTTATTCTACTGAAATTTAATTAATTAATTAAAGGTTAATTAATTAAATTAGGATGAAATTTGAGATTGAGGAATACTGATTTGATGCATGTTGGGTGTCATAATGATTTGAGGATCATGATCATGTTATGGATATCGGTTATGGCTTTAAGGATTAGTATGTGTACGAGTATGATGAGATGTTATGTTGAGGATATGCTTTAGGCATTTATCAATGTGTTGAGGATCTGAGGTTTATATTTGAGATATAGGTTGGTTGTGGTTAGTGAGACGAGTCTCCTAACCTTTGCAGTATGTGATTGTGTGTGCTTTGCTATTGCAGGCGTTGATTACTTCCCCAAGGAGAAGCTATGACGTGGTACATGTTACGAGTATTTCAGGTAAGTCCATAGGACTTACTTAGCGTGCAGTTGTGGATTGTATGATTGTGATGGTTGTGTTTGTTCATATGATTGTGCATTTATAACCTAAACCGGACTAGGATGACCATTAATTACATTTATTTGGACCAAGTGTATTATAACGGGCGGTAACCGCCGGCCTCCGCCTGCTAGTTAGGAGGAGGTGCCTTGAAGATGATCTCACAAGAGGGGACGAGTGAAGGTCACCCACATGCAAAACTCCTGTGTTACGTTGGATGGGACGGGGTTCTTGAGGCTCCTCGTGTTACAAAAGAAGTTGAATTAGTAATGGAATAATGTAACGAAAGATAATAAATGAATGTGTGTGGCATTGCATGTTTGAGATGTTGATGTGTGGTTGTGCTATTACCTTCATGCTTTTCATTACTGTAGCTAACGATTTCATACCGTGTGGTAGTGTTTTGTAGGTTAGGAATACTGCAGAGTGAGCCAAATGGTGTAACAAGCCGAGGACTTCAGTACATTAGGATGCGTGGGATGTGGGATCTTTTGTGGTTGTGGTTTATGTTGTTGTTTTGTACTCGGCTATGAGTTTGTAAACTCTTTTGATGTATCATACTCAGCTTTTATGTCTTTGATTTTTATCTACCTGTGCCTTGTTGTAAGATCCAGTGAACTTGTTGTCAGGCTAGGGTCGGGATCCATTCTGAGATCCTAGCCCAATGTGACACCCCAAGTCCCGCGGATTTTGGGTGTTACAATATGGGTTCGGAACTTCACCGTACAACATCCTACTTTAGATATACCTTTGCTTTCCCAACTCTTTCCTTACATCTTTAGAATATCTTGAATCGATTGCCACAATTGGATACCTGAATCTTTAGAATCGTTGTTTTCCCGATTATCTTTACAAAAGCTTTTGTTATTTGCCTGACATTTTGTAAACTGAATTTATCCCCCCAAATCCCTGAGTTTGATACTCTAAAATTCTTGCTTTACTATACCGATCCGTACACTGCGGGTTCGCTTTGCTTGATTTCAGTCTTAATAAATTTAAGACTTTGACGCGCACACATTCGAGCGAACAAGTTTTTGGCGCCGCTGCTGGGGATTTGGCTTAGGCCAAATTCAAATTTTGGTTGTCGGGCTTGGGAGTTTTTGCTCTTGTTATTTGATCTACCTACTTGAGTGATTTTGCAGATTTTTCCTTAGATATATGCGAAGGTCTCGATCTGAGAAAGACCTCATTCCTTTTGATCCTTAACCGGAGAAGACGATAAGGTCACGGTTAAGGGAGAAAAAGATGGCTGCACATAATGAAAGGAGCATCCAAGAGGAGTTGGATGAAACTCGAGCTCTTCTTAATACAAGTGAAAGAAGACGTATTGAGGAGCAAGCTCTAGCTCGTGATGATAGGGAGCGAATTCCAACTCAAGTGGATGAAATAAAGGCGATGTTATTTTAACAAAAACTGAATAAAGGCACCAGGAGTAAGAAGAGTGAATAAAGCATTAGCTTGTTAGAGAGACGAGAGCTGCTCATGTCGTGGTTGAACCACCTAATCAACCATTGAATCCGATGATGATGATATGCCGGAGCTGGAAGATATACCACCTAATCAACCATTTAATCCTCGTGTCTATGTTGATCCTCATGTTCTTGTTAGAGAAACGAGAGCTGCTCATGTCGTGGTTGAACCACACACACTTTGACAACGAATGGATCCAATTCAGCAACCACGCCGTTTAGGTGTGAATCTTGGATATCCGGATGATCATGACTATGGGTTTCGTCCACAAGTCATTACTATGATCCGCCAAAGTCAGTTTGGTGGAATGGAATCTGAATCTCCACACCAACATTTGCAAAACTATGAGATTCTTATGGAGACTTTGAATCCTCCAAGAGTTGTCAACAACAACTACAAGTTGAGACCGTTCTTCTTCTCTTTGAAGGACAAAGCATTAGCTTAGTATCAAGCTCTTCCAACCGGAAGATTTAGTACATGGGAGGAGTTGACTTCGGAATTCCTCACAAAGTTCTTTCTGCCATCCAAAACAGCGGAGTTGAGAGGTAAAATAAATGTTTTTTCTATTAAACCTAATGAAAGTTTTTTTAAATCTTGGGAAAGGTTTCAAGATCTTTTATTGGATTGCCCACACCATGGCATTTCAAAGCTGGAATTATTGGAGATTTACTACAAGGGATTGGATATGGAAACGCAATTCAAGCTTCAATCCCTTTCTTGTGGAACTTTTATGGATATGAGAGAGGATGATGTTTGGGATTTTATTGAGAATTAAGCTCTAGTGATTGAGAAGTATTCTCATAGGAAGGTTGATGGTGGGAATCGAGATTCTATAGAGCCGGGAGGAAAATTAAATTCAGCAGCTCAAGGTGAAATTTTCTTCCTCACCAATGAGATTAAGGAGATGAAGGAAGTTCTAAAATCCAGCATGCAATCGAAAAAGGAGCAACATGTTGACTATTTAGGAGGAGAGAACAATCAAGGGAATAGGAACAACAACCGGAACAACCGTTGGAATAACAATAATAACAACAACAACAACAACAACAACAACAACAACAACAGGAACTTCAACAACAATTGGAGATCCAATCAACAAAACCTTGGTAATCCTTACTCCCACACTGAAAATGCACTAACATCTCCATCTTCTTCTTCTACTCCTTTGAAAAGTCAGGGGCAAGCTTCAAATAATTCAAACCAGCTGGAGAAGGACAATTTCAATGTGCTGTAGAAACGATCTTGGGAAAGATACAAGGAATGGAGAATCATATTACTTCGATTTGTAAAGCACAAAAAGCTTTGGAAAATCAAGTATTCCAGAAGGCCGGAAAAGTTACAAAAGATCAAGGGAAACTTCCCGGAAAAACGGAGGATAATCCGAAAGGAAAGGGTGATGGCGATTACAACAAGAAGTGGTGTAACAACCACCGACCTGCAGCCCCGTTCTTTGAGGTTTCCGTTGATAAGGAGAAAGAAAAGGGAAATGAGAAGGAAGATGTTTATGTTCCCCCTCCAGCTTATAAACCTCCTTTGTCGTTCCCGCAATCTAGAGCAAGAGCGCGTCTAGACAAACATTTCGGTAAGTTTGTTGATCTCATGAGTAAGGTGCATATCAACATACCTTTTATCGATGCAATTTTAGGTATGCCCACTTATGGGAAATTCTTTAAAGAGATCCTCTCTAACAAGAGGAAGCTTGAAGACTTTGGTGAAGTTAAGATGAGTTCGGAGTCTTCGGAACTCATTAAGACGATGACGGAAAAGATGCCCCGAAAGCTGCGAGATTCGGGGTCATTTTGCATACCAATAGGGGTGGGAGAAGTCACATATGATGAACTTTGTGATTTGGGAGCATGTGTGAACATAATTCCACTTGCTTTGTGTAGGAAAGTCGGTTTAGGTAAACCTAAACCGGTCAAGATGACGTTATATATTGCGGATCAATCCATTACTCGACATGTTGGAATCATTGAATACATCCCGGTTAAGCTCGGTAAATTCTATATTCCTATGGATTTTGTTGTGCTTGACATTCCTGCAAATTGTCCGGTCCTAATCATACTTGGGAGACCTTTTCTTGCAACTTCCGGCTGTATGGTTGATTGCAAGAACGCTAGATTGGCCTTCGACATTGGAGAAGAGAAAGTTGAATTTGTTCTCTCAGCTTTGAAAAAAGAACCAGCACTTGGAGAGGATATGTTTAACATATATGAAGAAGATGTATCTAGAGAGGAAGTGAGTTTGATCTTGTTCAAAGATCCATTGCAAAAGGTTTTAACCATGAGCATCATGGAAAGGGGAGAAGAAGAGGATTGCAACGTTGAGATTGATGCTTTGAAAGAGCTAGAAGAAGTGCAAGTTGAAGAATTCGAAAAATTGTACGATGGTTTGGAAAATACCAAAAACCACGGTCAGTCGGTGTTTTCCACGGGCGTTGTTTCATCAACTCCACTTGTGGAAAAGCATATCGAGATCAATCATTCAATTGACACACAAAACCACCGCCAAGAATACATCTTCCACGGCCGTGGAAGTAAAATAATATTTCAATAGATAAATAAAAGACAAAAATAAGAAATTAAATATTTCAAAAATAATGTAAAAGAACACGAAAATAAATAAATAACTATTTTTAAACTTAAAAGACAAAAAAAATTATAAGTTAAATAAATGTTACCTAATTGTCGAGTTTGGTTCTCATCTAAGGAATCCATCTTCATTGCCTTTTTTAGGTCCATAAGAGCAATCTGGTTCTCATTGATCTCAACTGGTTCGTCTGCACCAATCGATTGAACCCCGTACCAATCGATCTCACGCCAAAATACATGGACATCCGTCGCAAGGAAAACCCGTCCTTCTCTCATGATACTCGCCACTTCATGTGCACAAGGTAATCCGGTAGACGACCGCACAAAGCATTTAACACAATTTTCAAGATAACCCCCTTTGCATACGGTGATGTACGTCGCATACAAATCACGTAAGCAAATATCGGAAACCCTACCCAATAGTTGGCAAAACATCGGTAAGGTTGCAACCTCACTCGGAATCTTGAAACGGGATTGCTCCAATGATGCCATTAATCGACGAAATTGATCTCTCAACCTCAAATTGATATGCTCCAGACACGTCGATAGTCGGAAGTTAGATGCATCCAACATCTTCTTCAAAGAAGAGTGTGCGGATTCGACTCTACGCATTATGTTTATTTTAAACATGACATAAAATATGCAATATTAGTAATTGAAGAGATAATATAATTAAAATAAAACATATTTGTTTGTGGCTTGGTTGCCAAGGTGAAAATGTTGGTCAACCAAGTAACTTGTAATTTTCTCCTTATGACATATCCATGTCTTGTTCAAGTAATCCATCAACCCCCACCTATCTCCCCAATGCTCGATCATTTCTTGGTGTCGAGCCTCAAATTTCGCACTTGACTTTGATTTGAATAAAGCCTTACAATCACTTTGAAATTAATGTTGCATAGTTACTGACCTTGTCTTCTTAAAGGCTTGTCCCTCTATCCCGCCGTCGACGTGCCACGAACACAACAAATGAGCTGTATCTGGAAAAACCCAAGGGATAGCCCTCAAAAGCCCAAGCTCCCGATCGGTCATTATCACCTCCGGTCGGTATTTCGACTCTTGACACCACCCTTCGACTTGGCACAACACCCAATTATATGTATCCGAATCTTCCCTTGTCATGAACGCAAAGCCCAAGTGAAATATCAAGTCGGTGCATGTTTTACCGACAATCTCCAAAAATGGCATTTTGAACCTAAAAGAAAAAAATAAATTAATTACAATACTAACTAAATTTATTAAAATGGTGAAAATTACCGTATTTAAAGCTTACATGTTAGTGTTGTAGTTGGTGTTCATGATCATGACGTAATGATATTTCTCCCATAACTTGATGGATAGCTCATGGACAAATACAATGTCTTGCAAGCTTCCATCGTTAGATTCCATGAAACAAAAAATGAAATTTCCTTCCACCAACATGTTGAATCGCAATTGCGTCGGACTCATTTATTTTTGCTTTAACCTTTGAATCTTCGTCCGTGCATTGTACACGTGTTGTCTCCCCGACCAACTGCCTTCATACTTTTGTCTCAACATCTCATGAACAATCTTCGGTGCCGTTCCGGCAGCTGTTGCCCTTTCCACATCTTGAAATTGTTCGCTGGTCAAACAACCGGCAACAGCGTGACCTTCTAGGTATTTTGGCAACGCGTGGTTATGAAATCCACACTCAACCTCCAACCTCCACACATCTTTCGCTTGTTCATACCCATTTAGCAAAAATGGACAACCGTATTTCTTCGAATGACTGTGCCGAATCTTTACCGGGACATCATTTAAATCTACAACCTTTTTCTTTCCAACCTTGTTGCTCCCAGATTGTTCATGTAAGAGCTTAGTTGCTGAGTTGCTGAGAGAGTGAGTTGAGGACCAAGATTAGGCCTATACCGCCCCTGCGTGACCCAGTAGGCACCCCTGTGGTTTGCCTGGGCCGCCCCTGCGGTTCTGTGTGTTACAACCGTCTTCTTTGACCCTTTGACCCATTCTTTACTCTTTTCACCCCTTTATAAGCTTCTTCTTCTTTCTTCTGATGAGGGTTATCTGTTTCCTGCTTCATCTCTCTCCTACGTACATCTTCTTCTCCTCTCTTCTCCTTTGGATCTTTGCTTGATCTTCTCTTGAGTTTTGGTTGAGTTTGTGAGAGTTGTACTTGGCTTTGATGATGGTTATGGTTGTTGAGCCTTGTGAGCCAGCTTGAGGATGCTTTGGTGAGGTGTTGAGCTTTTGGACTTTCAGCTTGGTAAGCTTTCATGGCTTCCATCCTTCCTTTCTTCATTCTGTCATCTTCTTACCTCTTTTCCTATCTTTCTTTAGCTTAGCTTAGGTTCCTTAGGCTTGGTTCATGCTTCAGCCATGTTTGGCTTGTGTTGATGTATATATATGTATGTTCTGTATGTATGTTGACGTTGGAGTGAAGAAGGAGTAAAAGGATCGAAGGAAGAAGTGAATAAAGGGCTAAGGTGGTGTCTTCTACTGTCCAGCCGCCCCTGCACCACCTTGCAGCCGCCCCAGCGCCGGCCACAACCGCCCCTGCGCCACCTGGGATCCGCCCCTGCGGCCACTTGCATCAGCAAGGTCCCTCACTTGGTTCTGCAGGTGTGTGTTGTTTCTAGGCTTCCCTTAGGATGCCTTTGTTCCCTCCTTTCCTAGTTTGAGTGTATAGGATCATGCTAGAAGTGTGAGGATGTGTTTAGTTGAGGTTATGATCGGTTTATGCCTTGTACGGCTTTAAGGACTTAGGTTGATGTTGATTAAGGTTTTGAGGTTGAGTATGATCCCTATGGATCCCTTGGATCTAGGTGTTGATGTGAACCCGAGGACACTTAAGGAGCTTGAAGATCTACAGACCGACATCACACTTCATGGAGATGGTCCTATCACTAGGACTAAAGCAAGGAAGATGTCGAGTGCTCTTTACTCTATCCTAAGGCATGTGTTTTCTTATGCTACTTTGCGTTGGATATCGACCCGGGAACTCGCTAAGGAAGACCCGGTATTAGTGACACTTCTAGTTATGAGATCTCGGGATGACTTATGTTTTGGGCTATTTTTTAGTTGGTTTTTATACATTATATTCAGACTTTCTCTTAGGATAATTTTAGCACTTATAGGCTGAATTAGAAGTCTTCTATTATTATTAGGAAAAATAGCCCAACTCTAGGTATTTAGGTTTAACGCTTTTTCATTATGAAGGACAACCGTATTTTCATCAATCAAAAAAGAAATCAGAATTTGTGTTCTTGAGAGAAACTCAAGCGTTCATCCCTTGTTCTTCATGTGTGCGTATCGAAGAGTAAATAATCCATCAATCCTTTTGTGTGTGCGTATCGTTAGGAAAGACAACCCCAATTCGACTGCCATACGAAAGATCGGGCCATCCCTTCTGCGTGGAATCGCATCAAGTGGTATCAGCTGTCAGTACATCGAAAGGTAGTAGTCTATATCTGAATTCTTATTGTTTTTGTTTCAATTTCAACAATTACTCAATTCCTATCACCATACTTCAACCGACGCCAATCTAATACAACGTTCGAGCCTGTTGGTTTTGTCTACGTTGCAACCCTAACCATCATTGCCGTACCCCACCACCGACGCCTTTCCGCCACCAGCCTGCATCCGTCCGCCCACCACTGCCGCCCTCTACCACTACACACACCGCCACCACCCCTCCACTACCCTACTACAGATCGCTGAAACCCTTGCAGCCGAAAACCCTAAACCTTTGTTCTTTGCCCTAGAAGTCTACCTATTCTATCGTTGGCAAGTTGTTAAGTTTAGTGTTTAGTCTATTTACATAATTAAGATTCTGAGATATTGTGCTTGATTTGTGATTATCTAGTTGCTTATTATTATTCTTATTTAGTTTCTACTTTGTTTTTAATTTCTTTACTTGGACAAGGCTCCTAGCGTTATTTTCTTCTTCTTCTTCTTCTTCTTCGAGTAGTGCTTGTTGGTTTAGTACAAAAAAAAAAAAGATTACCGAGCTGCTCCCCTCTATTCCCTAGCATACGCTATACATGCTAGTTTTCCCCCATTCTTGACTTGTTAGATATTTACAAGCTACAAGTTCATTCAAAAAAAAAACATAAAATCTGTACAAGAAAAAAGAAAAAAAAAAAGAAAAAGCGAAACTGAGTTGAAGCCCGGTGAGCTAAGTTGAGTTTTTAGAAAGGGAGTGGTTACTTGCTTTGGAAGCACTAATTTTCATTAATCAATTGCATACCTTGAGTTTTTGTTTTGGAATTTGGCTTTCATCTTACTTGATTACTTGTCATTGCTAGGTTGGTTTGCTTTAGTATTTTCCCGAGCTCCACCTTACCATACCTTACCTTGTAATTGTTGAGGTTGTGCATTGTCAACATTATTCGATTTAGCTCTCCTTTGTTGTGTTGCTTTTGGTCCACCAACCATGTCGCAGGACAACGGAAAGCGTCCGGTTAATGATGATTCTATGGAGCTCGAATTTGAAGAGATGAAGCTCCGCATTGTGGAGCTTGAGCGACAGCTGCGGGCATCACAAAAACAACCCGCCTATCAGGCTCCGCTCGATCAGGACAACGAGGAGGAGGAGTCTAATCCTTTTGCTTACACCACCTTCCCACGGCGCAATGAGGGCTCTTCCGCCCACCCGCCACCAAGGGCCTTCAGGCCGCAGCAGCCCAACACTAAGCGCCCTTACGGCACCTATGCCGCTGGAAGAGGTGGCCGTGGAGGTATCCACAGCGTTCCCAGGCTCATGCCGCAGCGGTTCGTTGCCACACCCCGCCCTCCACCTTTTGAGGCACCGGCACCCCGCCGTGTTCCCGTCTACCACCAACCCAACGACGAGCAGCCACAACGCCGTTTTGACCGAGGTATGAAGCTAAAGATTTCTGAATTTGCAGGAATAACTGACCCCAAAGCTTACCTTCAATGGGAACAACAAACCGAGTTGGTGTTGAAGTATTATGGTTACCCCAAGGAGGAAAAGGTTGAGGTTGCTTCTATTCATTTTACAAGTGTTGCTCAATCTTGGTGGATTCAAGATGTTTCTGATCGGGAATATGAGATGAGAGAGCCCATCACTACTTGGGAGGATTTGAAAGAAATCATGAGGGCTCGTTTTGTTCCTTTTGACTATGAGCAGCGTATGCAAGTTCGCCTAGACCGTCTCCGCCAAGGTTCACAATCCCCGGAAGAGTTACATGCCGAAATGTGCAGATTGATGCAACGAACGGGAATTCGATATCCCGAAAAGATTATCATGTCCAAATTCATCTCAAGCCTTAACCGGGACATTGGTGAACAAGTTGAACGACAAAGGTACTCGAATATTAATGATGCTCTTCATTATGCTACTATTTTGTATGAGCAAAAACGTGCAGGTTTGGGTTCTACCTATTCTTACAACACCGGCGCAGCAAGTAACCGCAAGTGGCAAGCACCGCAGTCCACTCCCGCCCACTCAGCGCCGCAGCCAACGACGACGGCTCCAAGACACCGCTTTGATCGCCCGTTGCCCAGCCGCGGTGGAGACACTCGCAGCTCGAACCGCCCAGCTCTACCTCCCAAAGAGGCCACCCCTAACGCATCCCGCCCGGACATCAGATGCTACAGATGCCAGGGACGAGGCCACATTGTGAAGGAATGCCCTAATGTTCAGGCCGTACTAATGACCGCATTTGGTGACTATGTGACATAGGAAGAGGATGAGTTCATTGATTATGATGCTATGCAGGTCATTTATGATGAAGAACCACATAATGATGATCAGGACCTTAAGGAAATTGAGTGCAAACCAGTGACTGGAGAAGCTTTTATGGTGGTTAAACAAGTATTGGCTGCAGATCATGTGCCCCGCACTAACCAACGTGAGACCATCTTTCATACTCGTTGTTTTATCCAGGATAAGGTTTGTAGTATTGTTATTGATGGTGGGTCTTGCTGCAATATTATTGATTCAAATGTGGTTGAACGTTTTAAATTACCTACTATTGATCATCCTATTCCATATCAGTTGAATTGGCTAACATCTGTAGGTAACCTTACGGTTAGGAAGCAAGCTAAAATCACCTTCTCTATTGGTGAATACAGCAATTTGGTTACTTGTGACGTCGTTCCTTTGGAAGTTTGTCATCTATTGCTAGGACGACCTTGGCAATTTGATCGCAAGGTCATTCATGATGGGTTTTCTAACACCTACTGTTTTAACTTTAAGGGACGTCGTATTACCTTGTTTCTACTAACCCTGCGGGAGTGTTTGCAAGACCATGTAGAAAGGGAGCAAAGAAGGAGAGCCCATGAGCAGAAGATGACGCCTTTGCAGCTAGGGCCCTCCGTTCACCCGAAGAGGAAGGCGCCACCTACAAGACAACCACCGAAACATCTTCTCTTGGCCAGTGCTAGCGAGGTCAACAACACTCTTAAGGGAAGTTATCCTTGCTTTCTACTCTTATTTAAAGAGTCTTGCGTGGTTTTGGAGTCCTTACAAGATTTACCTCCTATTTTTACTCCTTTATTGCAAGAATTTGAGGACGTCTTCCCGGATGATATTCTGCCAGGTCTACCACCTTTGAGAGGAATTGAGCACCAGATTGACTTCATTCCAGGCGCCACCATTCCTAACAGAGCCGCATATAAAACTAGCCCTAAGGAGACCGAGAAGCTGTAGAAACAAGTAGAGGAGCTGTTGAAGAAGAGTTGTGTTTGAGAGTCCTTAAGCTCATGCGCGGTTTCAATGATTTTGGTGCCTAATAAGGATGGTTCATGGCGTATGTACGTAGATTGCAGAGCTGTCAACAACATAATAGTTAAGTACCTTCACCCTATACCTCGTTTGGATGATATGTTAGATGAATTACATAGTTCCACTATTTTTACTAAAATTGACCTTAGGAGTGGTTACCATCAAATTAGGATGAAAGAGGGTGACGAATGGAAAACAACTTTTAAAACTAAGTATGGACTTTATGAATGGTTAGTAATGCCTTTTGGATTGACTAATGCACCATCTACTTTTATGAGGCTAATGAACCATGTCTTAAGACCTTACTTAGGGAAATTTGTTGTAGTCTACTTTGATGATATCTTAGTCTATAGAAAAACCGAATGTGAACATGTTGATCACCTCCGCCAAGTGCTAGTTATTCTTAGGAAGGAACAACTCTATGAATGGTTAGTAATGCCCTTTGGATTGACTAATGCACCATCTACTTTTATGAGGCTAATGAACCATGTCTTAAGACCTTACTTAGGGAAATTTGTTGTAGTCTACTTTGATGATATCTTAGTCTATAGAAAAACTGAATGTGAACATGTTGATCACCTCCGCCAAGTGCTAGTTATTCTTAGGAAGGAACAACTCTATGAATGGTTAGTAATGCCCTTTGGATTGACTAATGCACCATCTACTTTTATGAGGCTAATGAACCATGTCTTAAGACCTTAGTTAGGGAAATTTGTTGTAGTCTACTTTGATGATATCTTAGTCTATAGAAAAACCGAATCTGAACATGTTGATCACCTCCGCCAAGTGCTAGTTATTCTTAGGAAGGAACAACTCTATGCTAACCTAAAGAAGTGTCATTTTTGTGCGGAGTCTACTGTTTTTCTTGGTTTTGTTGTAGGGAAAGATGGCTTAATTGTGGATGAGAGCAAGGTGGAAGCTATTAGAGATTGGCCTACATACACCACCATGACCCAAGTCCGAAGCTTCCTTGGACTAGCTGGGTTCTATAGGCGTTTTGTGAGGGATTTCAGCACATTGGCACATCCCTTGATTGGGCTGACCCGGAAGGACGCCGTCTTCAGGTGGGGACCGAGCCAAGAGCGTGCTTTTCAGAACTTGAAGGACAAGCAGACCCATGCGTCACTCCTAGCCTTGCCGGACTTCAGCCGCACCTTTAAGATCGAGTGTGATGCGTCGGGCATTGGCATTGGCGGCGTTCATATCCAAGGAAATCGCCCTATAGCCTACTTCAGTGAGAAACTCAGCGGTGCCGAGCTCAATTACTCTAATTATGACAAGGAGCTCTACGCTTTGGTTCGGGTCCTACGCACTTGGCAGCATTATCTATGGCCTAAAGAGTTTGTGATTCACTTGGATCATGAAGCTCTCAACCACCTTAGAGGACAAGCCAAGTTGAACAAGAGACATGCTCGTTGGGTAGAATTAATAGAGACCTTTCCTTATGTAATCAAGCACAAACAAGGTAAGGACCATGTTGTAGCCGACGCATTGTCTCGCAGGTATACTCTACTCTCTTCTCTAGATGCACGTTTGCTTGGATTTTCTTTGCTTTGTGATCTATATGCTTCTTGTGGTGATTTCAAAGATATATATAGTGAATGTGTGTCTAAGGGTAGCTCGAACTAGTACTTTGTTGAAGAAGGATATTTGTTTAAGGCTTCAAAACTTTGTATCCCTAGGAGTTCTATTATATTACTTTTGGTTCAAGAATCTCATTGTGGAGGTTTAATGGGACACTTTGGAATTGATAAGACTCTAGCTATGCTTAAGGAATATTTCTATTGGCCTATGATGAAGAAGGATGTTGGGAGATTTTGTTCATCTTGTGTCCATTGTAGGAAAGCTAAGTCTAGATTGAACCCCTATGGCCTATACACTCCCTTACCTATTCCCACAACCAGACATTAGTATGGATTTCATTGTAGGATTACCAAGAACTAAGAAAGGGAGGGATTCTATTTTTGTGGTTGTAGACAGGTTTAGCAAAATGGCTCATTTCACTGCCTGTCACAAAATTGAGGATGCATCTCATGTAGTTGATCTGTTCTTTATTAATATTGTGAGATTGCATGGTATTCCTTGTACAATTGTTTTTGACAGGGATGCTAAGTTCCTAAGCTACTTTGGAAGACCCTTTGGGCAAACTTGGGAACTAAGCTCTTGTTCTCTACTAGTTGCCACCCACTGACCGATGGGCAAACTGAAGTGGTAAACCGTACTCTTGGAACTCTTCTTCGTTCTATTTTAAGACTAACCTTAAAAGATGGGAAGAGTGTTTGCCTTTTGTGGAGTTTGCATATAACAGGTCAGTCCATTCGGCAACTAGGATGAGTCCGTTTGAGGTGGTTTATGGTCGGAATCCCCACACTCCCTTGGATCTACGCCACATCCACTCAAGGCCTGGGAAAGCTTCAACGCCGGACAGCGCGCCGCCTTCGTTTGGGAGCTCCACCAGCGTACTACCGTGCAGCTGCAGCGCCGCACTGAGCAATACACTGCCCAGCACAACCGTGGACGCCGTGAGCTTGTGTTTCAGCCGGGAGATCTCGTCTGGTTGCACCTTAGAAAGGAGAGGTTTCCGTCCCGCCGCAAGTCCAAGCTGGATCTTAGAGGTGATGCTCCTTTCCGGGTTCTCAAACGCATCAACAACAATGCTTATGAGATTGATCTCCCTGTTGATTATGGTGTTCATGCTACTTTCAACGTGGCTGATTTGTCTCCCTACATTGATGATGATTCCGAGCCGCCTTTCCATGATTCGGGGACGAATCAAGCCTTAGAAAGAGAGAATGATGTGAACACGAGGACACTTAAGGAGCTTGAAGATCTATAGACTGACATCACACTTCATGGAGATGGTCCTATCACTAGGACTAAAGCAAGGAAGATGTTGAGTGCTCTTTACTCTATCCTAAGGCATGTGTTTTCTTATGCTACTTTGCCTTGGATATCGACTCAGGAGTTCGCTAAGGAAGACCCGGGATTAGTGACACTTCTAGTTCATGAGATCTCGGGATGACTTATATTTTGGGCTATTTTTTTAGTTGATTTTTATACATTATATTCAGACTTTCTCTTAGGATAATTTTATAAGTGCTGAATTAGAAGTCTTCTATTATTATTAGGAAAAATAGCCCAGCTATAGGTATTTTGGTTTAATGTTTTTTCATTATGAAGGACAGCCGTATTTTCATCAATCAGAAAAGAAATCAGAATTTGTGTTCTGGAGAGAAACTCAAGCGTTCATCCCTTGTTCTTCGTGTGTGCGTACCTAAGAGTGAAGAATCCGTCAATCCTTTCGTGTGTGCGTATCGTTAGGAAAGACAACCCCAATTCTACTACCATTCGAAAGATCAGGCCATCCCTTCTGCGTGGATTCGCATCAGGTGTGACCCCTTTGATGAATAGAGGTTGATATCTTTCTATGCCTTGTTATTAGGTAGTGCCCCTCTCTCAGGATTGGAGGTTGCTTCTGGTTGATCTTTGTACGAGGTTGAGGTAAGTCCGTAGGACTTACTTAGCTACCATCCTTATATTGGGTGTTTGCATGAGTGGTGTGTGCTTTATATGTTTGCTATAATAGCATGAGTTATCGTTTATACCGACCTATGTTTTATCGACTGTCCCACTGCGTGGTTGTGATAACCTTTACCTTTCATCCCATAGTGGAGTCTAGGAGGTTCTCTGATGTTAGACCAGTCTGGTTTACAAGAAGGGCGCAATCCACTCCCATAGGGTACACAGATTGTGTGACCGATACTCGTACAACTGGATATAGCACTCAGAGGCGGGGATGTATCGGTCCTCGTGTCACATACTTTATACATATATATATACACGACTTGAGTGAATGAATATTATATAAAGATGATAAACTGGGTAAATGTGTGATATCATACTGATGTGTTTATCCAACATGATTGTGTTTGTGCTTATGCATTACTCTATATATGTATGGTTAGCTAATGGTTTATTACCATGTTGTAGATGCCCCACAGGATAGGCGTGCTGTTGAGTGATCTAGCAGAGTGGTAGGCCGAGGACCTCTCGTACATAGGATGTTATGGGCTTTTAGGGTTGTTTACCTTTCCCTCCTGCGTGAGGATGATCTTTTGTTACCTCCTGTGTGAGGACATTGTTGTTTATACTCGGCTATGTTGTTTTACCTTTTAATTGTACAGTTTATACAGTTTTATGTATTTGTTTTTATATTTGTCAGTGCCATGTTGTAAGGTCCAGTGAACTTGTTGTCAGGCTAGGGTCAGGATCCATTGTGAGATCCTAGCCCAATGTGGCACTCCGAGTCTCGCGAATTCGGGGTGTTACAGTTCACATGCTAACTGCACCATTGATAGCATGAATTATAGTCTATATTTTGGGACTTGTTTAGACGTTTTATCTTCAATAATATGCATGTTTGGATGTATATTATGTGATTATATCGTCGTTTCATCTACCTTTGCGGGAATCGAGGTCTACACCAAGTTTCGTTGTAATCGTAGGTAAAATGGCACGTTTTGCATCAAAATGGAGCTAAAGGAGCTAAGGAGTCATTGGAGCTACATTCAGGAGCTTAAGGAAGAATCCAGGAAGCATGGAATTGAATTAAAGATTTACTTTAGACCAGATTTGAGAGATTTCACCTTCAGCTGAGAGTCACCTCGGTTGACCACAAAATCACCTCGACCGAGGTGATCTAGAGGAGCGCCCCGACCGAGACAAACACTCTGACGCGGCGAGATATATTTTATTTGGCTGAGATCTTTTATTTTTGGAAGGAGAGATCTTATATTTTTGGGCTGGGTTTCTGGAAGGAAGATAATATATTTTAGGGATCTATTTATGAGATATAGATATATTTTATTAGGAATTTATCTTTTTAAGATATTTTATCTTTGGAAGATAATTCTCCTATATAAAGGGTTGGATTTTCCACAAGTTCAACCATGCTTAGAGGGTTGATAACATCCAGCAATTAAGGGATTTTCTGGGGGATTTTTTGAAGGAAGGAAGGAAGATTGAAGATCAATCAAGGAAGGATTGATAGCTGATGACATGAATTATGTACCATCATATTCATGCATATTGTAGAAGATTGTCTCAGTTTACCTTGCATTTAGAGAGATTTTGTGTGCTTTTTATGTTCTATTCAATCGATTGTCGGAAATAGAGGTCTACACGAGATTTTGATGAATTGTAGGTAAATGGAGCGGAATTGGAAGCAAAAATGGAGCAAAGAGCATCTAAGGATGTAAAGGAAGCTAAAGGAGTCTTAGAAGGATCACAAAGAGCTAAGGGATTGCAAAAGAGAAGCATAGAAGACGAACCGAAGGAAGAGCACTTTCTGTTGAAGAAAATCGTGCCAATATATATAAAAATCGGACGATTTTCTTACCCTGAAATCGAACGGTTTTGCACCAAAATCGACTGGGTCGATTTTCTTCACGTTTCGGCCAAATGGATAGACGACACAAAGCCCAATTATTTTGGGCTAGATGAGAGTTTTGCCAAACGGCCCATCTGCAAGAAACTATAGAAGAGAACCCTAGGAACGGAGACGAGGGGGTCGCATTGGAAAATCTTTACACGTTTTGGAGAAATCAACGATTCTTGAAGAGAGATTGAAGAGCTTTTGCCGGAAAGTCATTCTTGATCTTTGATTGTGAGATTTCTTTATTCCATTGCCTTGTTTGTGGTTTGTGAACACGAAACTGAGTTGTTTGAGAGATACATTGAGCGGATTTGACATTCGTTTACAGATTTGAAAGTTATTGAATTTTTCGTTCAAGATTTGGTTTCTTTGCGATATCTTCTTCAATAATTAAATTGATTCGATTTTGAAAATGGTTGGCTAAAAATCTTGTGATTCTGGGGAGAATAGTTGATGATTAAGGCTTAGATGATGATAGACTGAACTCATTCAAACATTAGGACCCTGAAAGTTTAGATTTTAGTTTTGCGACAAACAGGAAAATCGGGCTGTTCTTGAGGAAAATCGGCCGATTTTTCTTATGAACAGGGCGATTTATTCTTCTGACGAACTTTAATTGAATCAATCTTTAACCAAAACTAATCCTTGCCTAAATCCCAATCTTGATTAACTTTTTTATCCTCTAATTGAATGTATGAAGACACTTCAAACCTGATTCTACGTTTATTAGATTAAGATTTCAAGATTTGGGTAATAAAGAGACTCAACATCCTTTATTGAGATTTTAATTGTGCTTGCTATTCTTTACTTTGGAGAGTCATATCCTGGAGTTCTAGATAGTTAGTTTGAACATAATTCTTATCTTTAGATCTTTCTATATTGCAGCCTCAACAACCCTTATAGAGAGAATCTTTAGATTAGTCATATAGGGTTCGGAACTTCACCGTACGAATCCTACCTTTGAACAATTAATCTTGGCATTATAAACTCTGTCCTATATCTATAGAAGTGTCTTGAATCGAAAGCCGAAATCGGATACTTGAATCCTTGGAATCATTTCACTCTTATTTGATCACAAAAGCTTTTTGCACTTTTTGCTAGATAATTGAAATCGGAATTATTCTCACCAAATCCCTGAGTTCGACTCTGGAATTCTTACCTTTCTACAGCTGATCCGTACACTGCGGGTTCGCTTTGCTTTTGAGTTCTAGATATAAATTTAAGACTTTGACGCACACCCTTTTGAGCGAACAAGTTTTTGGCGCCGTTGCCGGGGATTTGGTCTAGATCAAATCCGGTTTTCGGTTGTCTAGCTTGAGAGCTCTTGCTCTTGTGATTTGATTTGTCTACTTGAGTGATCTTTGCAGGTTCTTTAGGTATATGCGAAAGACTAGATCCACTAAAGATCTAATTCCTTTCGATCCCGAACTAGAAAGAACTTTGAGGAGAAAGTTGAAGGAGAAGAAAATGGCTGAAAACGATGAGAGAAACTACAAGGCTGACCTGAACGAAGCTCAACGCCAGCTCCAATTGAGTGAGAAAGCTCGAAAAGAAGCTGAAATAAGTCATCAATTTCAGATTGATGAACTAAGAGCTATGATGTTGGACATGAAGTTGGAGTTGAACGACTCCAAGAAGAAGAAGAAAGTCAAGACACCAACTAAATCCATTCGAAATGACTCATCCGATGATGAAGAGATTGATCCGGACATGCCGGAACTTGAAGAGATTGATCCATCACTTCGTCCTACCCGAAACACTCCAACACCAAAGGTCGTCCCTCGCATTACGACTAGGAACGTTAGAGCTGTCAATAACGAAGATAGACCCCGAACTTTGGGGCAACGGATGGATCCAATTCAGCAACCACGCCGTCTAGGTGTGGATTTCGGAGCTGAAGACATCCAAGAGTTTAGCTTCTCACCACAAGTCATCACTATGGTTCGCCAAAGTCAATATGGCGGAGCAAGTACTGAATCTCCGCATCAACACTTGCAGAATTTTGAGATTCTCATGGAGACTATGAAGCCGAAGAAGGCTACTACAAGCAACTACAAGATCAAACCGTTCTTCTTTTCTTTGAAGGACAAGGCTCTAGCTTGGTACCAAACACTTCCGGCTGCGAAGTTAGCTACATGGGAGGAATTGTCTTCGGAATTCCTCACCAAGTTCTTCCCGCCATCCAAAACGGCGGAATTGAGAGGTAAAATAAATGCTTTTTCTATGAAACCTAACGAAAGCTTGTTTCAATCTTGGGAAAGGTTTCAAGATCTCTTATTGGATTGCCCGCACCACGGCATTTCCAAGCTGGAATTATTGGAGATGTACTACAAAGGGTTGGATGTGGAGACACAATTCAACCTCCAATCTCTCTCTTGTGGCACATTCATGGACATGAGAGAGGATGATGCTTGGGACTTCATTGAGAAGCAAGCCCAAGTGATTGAGAAGTACTCCCACCGGAAGGTGGACTCAACTAACCGAAATCAAGGCGATTCGGGAGCTAAGCTGAACCAATCCGCCCAAACACAAATATTCTCCCTCAAGGAGGACATCAATGAATTGAGGGAAGTGCTCAAAACGAGTCTTCAAAAGACTAAGGAGCAAGAAGCCAACTACATGGGGCGGGACAACAATCAAAGGAACGATAACAGGAATTCCAATTGGAGCAACAACAACAATAACAACCGAAACTCCAATTGGAACAATAACAACAATAGGAACTCAAATAACAACAATTGGAGGTCAAATCAGCAAGGTTCAAGTAATCCTTACTCTTATGCTGAAAAGGCTCTAACACCTCCATCTTCTTCTACTCCTTCAACAAGCCAGGAACAATCAAGTGGATCAAGCAAACCCGATCCCATGCTAGAAACGATCCTAGGCAAGCTACAAGGATTGGAGAGTTACATAACTTCGGTTGACAAAGCTCACAAAGCTTTAGAAAACCAAGTATTCAACAAGGCCGGAGAAGTTCCAAGAGATCAAGGGAAGCTTCCCGGAAAGACAGAAGATAACCCAAAGGGAAGGGTTATGGCAATAACTACTAGGAGCGGAAAGATGACCGCCGACCCTCAACCTAAAGTAGTTGATACCTCCACAAAAGAAGGAGAGGCACAAGAGAAGGAAGAAGTCTATGTTCCTCCTCCCGCTTACAAACCACCTCTACCTTTTCCTCAATCTAGAGCGCGTGCACGCCTAGATAAACATTTCGGTAAGTTTGTTGAACTTATGAGTAAGCTCCATATTAACATACCTTTTATGGATGCGATTTTAGGTATGCCGGCTTACGGGAAATTTCTCAAGGAGATCCTCTCTAACAAGAGGAAGTTGGAAGATATAGGAGAAGTCAAGATGAGTATGGAGTCATCCGAACTCATCAAGACTATGACGGAGAACATGCCACCCAAGCTCCGTGATCCAGGATCTTTTTGCATACCCATCACTTTAGGAGAAACTACCTATGATGCACTTTGCGATCTTGGAGCGAGTGTGAGTATCATACCTCTAGCTCTATGCAAGGCAGTTGGTCTAGGAGAGCCAAGACCGGTGAAGATCACACTCTACATGGCTGATCGTTTCACCACTAAGCCGGTGGGAATATTAGAAGACATTCCGGTAAAGCTTGGTAAGTTTTACATCCCAATAGATTTTGTAGTTCTTGACATACCTGCAGATTATCCGGTTCCCATCATCCTAGGGAGACCATTCCTTGCTACCTCCGGATGCATGGTAGATTGCAAGAACGGCCAGCTATCCTTCCACATTGGTGAAGAAAAGATAGAATTCACACTCTCCTCCTTAATCAAGGAGCCAGCCTTGAAAGACGACGTTTTTGACATTTTGGATGAAGAAGAGTCTAGAGAGGTAGTAAGTTCAATCTTGATGAAAGACCCTCTCCAAAAGGTTCTTAGTATGAGCATCATGGAAGAAGGAGTAGAGCATGATTGCAATGAGGATATGAGAGCATTAAATGATGTGGAAGAAGAACTAGGAGTAAAGATTGAAGAATTAGAATTGACTCCGGAAACTGTGAAGAAAATCGACCTGCCAGAAAAAAATCGTCCGATTTATGAAAATGCAAGCCGATTTTTCTCGACAAAAACAAAAATCGACCTGACAACATTAAATCGTCCGATTCTTGAAGAAGTAACCCGATTTTTTCCGACATAAAGAAAAATCGTACAGCAGATCGACCGATTTATTACAGGGGAGGTCGATTCAATGAGTAATTCTCTGGATTCTCCAAACTTCACCTCAGCCGCTTCCGAATCTAATGATGAAGTACCCCCTCCTCTAGAAGCCTCTCCTACAACAATCAAGGTACCTCCATCATTAGAATTGAAGCCACTTCCCGCGCATTTAAGGTACGTTTTCCTTGGCACTAACTCTACATATCCAGTCATTGTCAATGCGAATTTGAATGATGCCGAATTAGAGAAACTCATGCATGTTTTGAAGCAACATAGGAAAGCATTAGGCTATACTATTGATGATATAGTAGGAATAAAGCCTTCCCTTTGTATGCACAAAATTCTAATGGAAGAGGATTACAAACCCTCATGCCAACCTCAACGACGGTTAAACCCGGCAATGAAAGAGGTCGTGAAGAAAGAAATCCTTAAGCTACTTGATGCAGGTATCATCTTCCCTATTTCTGACAGCAAATGGGTAAGTCCAGTACAAGTAGTCCCTAAGAAAGGAGGCATTACCGTTGTTGCCAACAAGAACAACGAACTTATCCCAACACGGACAGTTACGAGATGGCGAATGTGTATCGACTACCGCAAACTGAACGTGGCAACAAGGAAGGATCACTTTCCCCTTCCTTTCATCGATCAAATGTTGGAAAGGTTAGCCCAACATGCTTACTTTTGTTATTTAGATGGATATAGCGGTTTCTTTCAGATACCAATTCATCCGGATGATCAAGAGAAGACAACCTTTACGTGCCCATGGGGTACGTTCGCTTATAGAAGAATGCCATTCGGCTTATGCAACGCTCCAGCCACCTTCCAAAGGTGCATGATGGCAATCTTCTCCGAATATGTAGAGAATATCATGGAAGTCTTCATGGACGACTTTTCGGTATATGGTTCTTCCTTTGATAACTGTCTCTATAACCTTTCACTAGTTCTTAAGAGATGTGAGGACACTAACTTAGTCTTAAACTGGGAAAAGTGTCATTTCATGGTCACCGAAGGAATTGTGTTAGGACACTTAGTGTCACACAGGGGAATAGAGGTAGATCGATCAAAGATAGAAACCATTGAGAAGTTACCTCCCCCTTCATCAGTAAAAGGAATTAGAAGCTTCTTAGGACATGCGGGCTTCTATAGGAGATTCATAAAGGATTTTTCTAAGATTTCAAAACCTTTGACTAATCTTTTGATGAAAGATGCGACTTTCGAATTTTCGAAAGATTGCTTAGATGCTTTTTGCAGGATCAAAGAAGCTTTGATTTCAGCACCAATCATTCAACCACCCGATTGGACTCTTCCTTTCGAGGTCATGTGCGACGCAAGCGATGTCGCTATAGGAGCCGTGCTTGGACAGAACAAAGATGGTCGCACTCACGCCATCTACTACGCTAGCAAAACGCTAGATGAGGCTCAATACAATTATGCAACTACGGAAAAGGAACTTTTAGCCGTAGTATACGCCTTTGAGAAATTTCGTTCCTATCTTGTAGGTGCGAAAGTGATAGTCTATATGGACCATTCCGCAATCCGATACCTCTTCACGAAGAAAGATATGAAGCCCAGGCTTTTAAGATGGATCTTACTCTTGCAAGAGTTCGATTTAGAGATCCGTGATAAGAAAGGATCGGAGAACTCAGTTGCCGATCACCTTAGTCGTCTTCCGCAACTCACTGGCAAGTCGGATGAACTTCCGATAGACGATTCCTTCCCTAACGAGCAGCTGCACGAGATTGAAGAGTGTCTTCAACACATATCACAAGGTAATGATCCATGGTTTGCTGACATTGTAAATTACCTTGTTTGTCAGGAGATTCCACCCGGACTTTCATATGCTCAAAAGAAGAAGTTCTTTAGAGACGTCCGGCAATTCTATTGGAACGAACCTCTTCTATTCAAAAGAGGTCCAGATGGCATCTACAGGAGATGTATTCCCGAAGATGAGATAGATAGTGTCATCCGACACTGTCATTCTCTACCGTGTGGCGGACATGCTAGTTCCCACAAGACTTGTGCTAAGGTACTTCGCTCCGGCTTTTATTGGCCTACACTTTTCAAAGATGTGCAAAAGTTTGTTGTTTCTTGTGATGCTTGTCAAAGGACAGATAATATATCCAGGAGGAATGAGATGCCTCTCAACAACATACAAGAAGTAGAGATCTTTGATGTATGGGGCATCGATTTTATGGGACCTTTCCCATCTTCATGCGGCAACCAGTATATACTTCTCGCCGTAGACTATGTCTCAAGATGGGTGGAGGCAATCGCTTCCCCTACTAATGATGCAATGGTAGTGGTGAAGTTCCTCAACAAAACGATCTTCCCAAGGTTCGGAACTCCCCGAACCATCATTAGTGACGGAGGAACGCATTTCACAGCCCGCCGATTTGAGACTCTATTGGCTAAGTATGGGGTAACCCATAAGATAGCTACACCTTACCACCCGCAAACCAGCGGACAAGTCGAGATATCCAATAGAGAGATCAAAGGGATTTTAGAGAAAACCGTCTCTAAAACGAGGAAAGATTGGTCAATGAAGCTCGACGATGCACTATGGGCATACAGGACAGCCTTCAAGACACCAATAGGTACAACTCCCTATAATCTTGTTTATGGTAAATCATGTCATCTTCCTGTAGAGCTAGAACACAAAGCTTATTGGGCTATCAAGTGGCTCAACTTCGACATGAAAGAAGCCGGAGAGAAACGACTCTTAGACATCAATGAGCTGGATGAGATCCGGCTAAATGCGTACGAGAACGCAAGGATCTACAAGGAACGGACAAAGCGCTGGCATGATAAGCACATCATTCCAAAAGACTTGAAGGAGGGAGACCAAGTCCTCCTATTCAACTCAAGCCTGCATCTATTTCCAGGTAAGCTCAAATCCCGTTGGACAGGACCTTTTGTGATTAAAAGAATTTTCCCCCATGGTGCAGTTGAAGTATGGGGTGAACAAAGCGGAAGTTTTAAGGTTAATGGCCAACGGTTGAAGAAATATACACCGGAAGCTCCGGTCGAGGAGATAGCTCCTATCCTCCTCCATTGAACACAACATCATACACGTCTAGCTAAAGACGATAAATAAAGCGCTTCTTGGGAGGCAACCCAATGATAGTATAGTTTTCCCTTCTTTCCCTCACTTAGTTAGAATAGATTAATTGCTTTGTTTCTTCGTTTTTCGTTTTTATATGTTCCTCGATGCACTCTTGGTTTGTCGTGTCATTATTCGCAGGAAACTAGGTTCAAATGTGAGAGATTCACGGAGAATGGAGCACAATTGAGTTATATCTTCGAGATCCAAGAAAAACAAGGAAATCGACCTACCATAAGAAGATCGTCCGATTCAGTAATAGAGCAAGTCGATTTTTCTCAATAGAAACAAAAATCGACCTGGAGATCGACCTGCCAAAATAAATCGGCCGATTTTTTTCGACAGAAACAAAAATCGCCCCGACAAATAAATCGACCTGAAAAATCGGCCGATTTTCTTCAGAAATCGTCGACCCTATATAAGGACTTCACACTCGATCTTCTTCATTCCAAAACCCCCAATTCTCGATTTCTCTCTCTCAAGAAAGCCGAAAAATCGCCACACCCTACAATCTTCATTCCTTAACCATTTTGAGTGATTCTTGGCTCTAAACTGAAGCATTTTCAACAAGGAACAAGGATCTAACAACAACACGCACGACGATCGACTCCTCCATAAGGAATTCAGGTTTTTCTTTCCAAAACCTAAGTTTCTCATTCGAATTTGAAGCTTGCTTAGGAAGTGTTTGTTTGTTGGAATTGATAGAGGAATCTGCTTAGAAACCATTGTAGGGAACTGTGTGTGGTGATAGATTGAACAGAACTTTACAGAATTGTGAGAATCGTTGAAATCGAGATAAAAATCGACCCAGCCCAGAAAAATCGGCCGATTTTTGTGAAGAACAGGTCGATTTTTGGGACTTAGAATGGATCTTGTAAAGAGGATAACTAGAAACACGGGGAAGAAGAAGGGATCTTCTTCCAAAGCCCCTGCCCCACCTCCACCACCACCTACCAACATCCCTAAGCTTCCTCCTCTCCTATCCAAGCACAAGAAACTCTATGAGCGCATTGTAGATCGCCCATTCACCCCTCCTCGCTACATAGTGCTAGACGACTTAGATTCGTTGTATGTTCGAGAGGATGTTGATATGATGCTAGACAGATCAGGGTTGAGACAGTTTGCTACGATTAGGGAGGATGCCTATATAGAGATCACCCTAGAATTCCTTAGCACGTTTGAGCACGACCCTAGGGAAAGGATGGTCACTTTCCGCCTCATGAGCCAAAACCACACTATGTCCATTGATAGTTTTGGCGACTTGTTTGGTTTCTCTTATTCAGATGCAGGCACATTTGCTAGAGGTCTCAGTGCTAGTGATTTTTGGGAAGCTATTTCCGTAGGTGAGTACGGAGGGGATAAGTGGAGACCCGGAAACTCTAAGGAGACAAGTATGTACAACCTTTCCTTTAAGGTAGTGCATAGGATACTTAGTGAGAGTTTATTTGCCCGGACAGAGACTCCACAGAAGCTCAAGGCTGATGAGCTCTTCATTCTCTACTGCATGACATCTACCACCATTCCAGACATCGCCACCATGCTTGCTGACTATCTTGGAAAGATAGCCAACAAAGCTAAGGGCGACATTTGTGCAGGAGGTCTCGTCACTCATGTGGGTAAGACCATGGGATTCAACTACTCCGGATGCACTCTAGCTGAGAGTGCCCTCCCCTTAGGCTCACAGAGGTTGGTGGTTCGACAGGTCTTGATTCCTCGAGGGAGAGGAACTCTTCATGTGCCAATGCCATGGCATAGGGATCCGAAGAAGAAGCCATCCGAGATCATATGGAAATCCGAATACACTATTCGGAACAAGAAGAACTGGAAGGAGACCTTTGAGGCGATGCTTGAGGAGTTTTCACCTCCTACTTATTATGATGATGATGCAGGTGATTCGGATGAGGAGGATGGAGGACAGGAGACCATGCTCGAGTTTGAGAGTGATACTCATAGCGGGCATGCTACGGACGCCATGGACACTGATACTCATGGTGCAGGACCGAGCAGGACTAGTGGGCAGGATGAGGAGACGGAGGATGATATGCAGCCACCTCGACATTCTTATGCACATGCTCCAGCCCCTAGACGAGGACGCCGAGCTCCACGCCACTTCAGGGAGCTCGTTACTAGCTTCCAGAGCCTCAGCACTGACTATCATGCTCTCCACACCGACTTTCAGACCCTGAACACTCAGTTCAGGAATTACAGGGAGGAGACGGACGCTAGACATTCTTCATATGATGGCCAGATGAGAGACATGTACTACCACCAGTTCGGCCACTTCTACGATCCTAGCGCACCGATGTATCCATATCCACCACCTCCACCACCGACAGAGGATTGAGCTCCCACTTCTTTTACATTGTAAGTATTTTTCTCCTTCTTATGCTTGATTTTCACATTGGGGACAATGTGGATGTCAAGTATGGGGTGGGGGTACTTACAATACCTTATGTCTCATTCTAGCACTTTATGTACTTTCCACTACTCTTGACAACTTGGCTTGTAATAACTCTTGCACTACTTGCTTTCTATTATGACACTTACATTTGCATGATCTTTTTCAAAACCTATGAATTTTCAAAAATTCTTAAGTACTTCTTATATGGAAATGACCTCTATGATGAGAATTGTGTATATGGATAGGCGAAAAAGATGCTTAGTTGTGTTGAATTTTTTATTATAGCATGAATGAAATTGCTTTTGTTACTTGAACACATGAATAAGTTATATGATTTAGTTGTTTTGATAAGAGAATGAAATAATAGTCGAAGCTATATTGCAAGTTCTTTTACATCATTTAAGGATGACTAAGGCAATTCACTTCTTTTCTTTTCTCATATCTTGATCATGCTAGCTCCTCAATGAAATATGTAACCCTCCTTTTACCATCCGGGAATTAGGATAGGTGATTGAAAAAAGGCATGTTTGATGTGGGAGGGCCAAGGAAAAAGTATTAAAAGAAAGTGCATAAATTCATAAGTTTGGGGACGTTGAACATGAGGATGAGTAACTCGGCACCATTCACATAGCCGGGTGTTTCTGTCTTGCCAAAGTCCGATTGAACGACAAGTCCTAACGGGATATGGTATGTGCATCAAGGGTTTGAGGCATCTCAAAATTGAGAAACGCCGATTTCCTAGGCTTCGGTTTTTGTGCACCGCTGTCCATACTCTCAAAAAGTAAAGTATAATGAAAGCAAAGCTTTCTACATGCGAAGCATGTGCGGTGAAGAAAAATTTTGAAGGTATTATGTGTTCCTCTTTCCCGGATTAGCACCACAATTGCCAAAAAGAATTCCTTCCCTTAATACGTTTCTTGAACCTTTTCTTTGATTGGAAGACCTTGAGACTTTTATGCATGTGTTTAAGGCTTCATGACTTAGATCTGTTTGACTTTGATTACCTCTACACCTTTATCATGTTCTTTATTTATGCTTTCAAGGAAAAAAAAGGGAGTTTGTTCATCTTATAGTCATCATTGATACATGCTTTGCCCTTTTAAACCTTGAAATATCACTTTGAGGGTGATCCAATAGAAAGAAGCACTACCAAAAGAAAAGTTTTTTTTTTGAGTTTTCATACATACATAATCCTTGACATCTTATATTCTAAATTTGAGTCTTGCTTAGGGACAAGCAAGGGGCAAGTATGGGGTATTTTGATGACATGAATTATGTACCATCATATTCATGCATATTGTAGAAGATTGTCTCAGTTTACCTTGCATTTAGAGAGATTTTGTGTGCTTTTTATGTTCTATTCAATCGATTGTCGGAAATAGAGGTCTACACGAGATTTTGATGGATTGCAGGTAAATGGAGCGGAATTGGAAGCAAAAATGGAGCAAAGAGCATCTAAGGATGTAAAGGAAGCTAAAGGAGTCTTAGAAGGATCACAAAGAGCTAAGGGATTGCAAAAGAGAAGCATAGAAGACGAACCGAAGGAAGAGCACTTTCTGTTGAAGAAAATCGTGCCAATATATATAAAAATCGGACGATTTTCTTACCCTGAAATCGAACGGTTTTGCACCAAAATCGACTGGGTCGATTTTCTTCACGTTTCGGCCAAATGGATAGACGACACAAAGCCCAATTATTTTGGGCTAGATGAGAGTTTTGCCAAACGGCCCATCTGCAAGAAACTATAGAAGAGAACCCTAGGAACGAAGACGAGGGGGTCGCATTGGAAAATCTTTACACGTTTTGGAGAAATCAACGATTCTTGAAGAGAGATTGAAGAGCTTTTGCCGGAAAGTCATTCTTGATCTTTGATTGTGAGATTTCTTTATTCCATTGCCTTGTTTGTGGTTTGTGAACACGAAACTGAGTTGTTTGAGAGATACATTGAGCGGATTTGACATTCGTTTACAGATTTGAAAGTTATTGAATTTTTCGTTCAAGATTTGGTTTCTTTGCGATATCTTCTTCAATAATTAAATTGATTCGATTTTGAAAATGGTTGGCTAAAAATCTTGTGATTCTGGGGAGAATAGTTGATGATTAAGGCTTAGATGATGATAGACTGAACTCATTCAAACATTAGGACCTTGAGAGTTTAGATTTTAGTTTTGCGACAAACAGGAAAATCGGGCTGTTCTTGAGGAAAATCGGCCGATTTTTCTTATGAACAGGGCGATTTATTCTTCTGACGAACTTTAATTGAATCAATCTTTAACCAAAACTAATCCTTGCCTAAATCTCAATCTTGATTAACTTTTTTATCCTCTAATTGAATGTATGAAGACACTTCAAACCTGATTCTACGTTTATTAGATTAAGATTTCAAGATTTGGGTAATAAAGAGACTCAACATCCTTTATTGAGATTTTAATTGTGCTTGCTATTCTTTACTTTGGAGAGTCATATCCTGGAGTTCTAGATAGTTAGTTTGAACATAATTCTTATCTTTAGATCTTTCTATATTGCAGCCTCAACAACCCTTATAGAGAGAATCTTTAGATTAGTCATATAGGGTTCGGAACTTCACCGTACGAATCCTACCTTTGAACAATTAATCTTGGCATTATAAACTCTGTCCTATATCTATAGAAGTGTCTTGAATCAAAAGCCGAAATCGGATACTTGAATCCTTGGAATCATTTCACTCTTATTTGATCACAAAAGCTTTTTGCACTTTTTGCTAGATAATTGAAATCGGAATTATTCTCACCAAATCCCTGAGTTCGACTCTGGAATTCTTACCTTTCTACAGCTGATCCGTACACTGCGGGTTCGCTTTGCTTTTGAGTTCTAGATATAAATTTAAGACTTTGACGCACACCCTTTTGAGCGAACAATAGCTTATTATAGCTTTTGTGAAGGGCTTTGTAAGACTTTCTTAGATTCCCTTCCTTGTTTTATTGTCTTGTTGGATTTGTTATCCAAGGAACGCTGATTTGTTTATTTGATTCAGTTATTGAAGCCTTTTTCTTAAGGTTTTTGTGTTCAAATATTCATTCCCTTCCCATATATTTGATTATTGCTTTCATGATGATGAGTGGCTAATTTCCTTGTGCGATTCTAGGGTGATTGGCTGAAAGTTGTGGGAAAAACAATGATAGAATAATCTTAAATTCCAATAGGACCCTGAAAGCTCGAGTCTTTATCCTTAAACTTAGAACATCTCGTTCGGTTGATGAACATCTCGGCCGGGGTGAAATTTGACTGACCGAGGTGACTTTTTTGATCCGAAACTGAGAGTTAAGTGTCAGAGTTTACCAAATCCTATTCTTATTACACCTTTCCTGGTTAAATGCAAGCCTAGGATGAGACTTACCCCATAATTCATTTGTTTGTTTACCCATGATCATAAGTGTAGGTAATAAAGGTTTATCCTTTATTGGGGTTTGAGTGTGCCTTTATTCCATCTTTGTGAGTTAGCGTGAGACTTACCCGGTAAAGGTTGATTCTATTCCCTTAGTTGGTTTGTTGGTTTGAGATTATAGTTCCTTTCCTTAGTACCTTGAGACTTACCCGGTGATAGGTTCTTGGGCTTGGGATTATGAGTAGTGAGACTTACCCGGTGATCTATTCCACTTTAGTAACACCTTCCCTTTGCAAAATCTCAGCTTTGTCCGCGTATCTTGAGATCTTGAGTTGGAACCACAATTGAATGCTTTAATCCCTAGAATTTGCATATTTCCTTAATTGACTATATTATCATCTTTGATTGCTTTAATTGCTTTTGTGGTTAGTTGTAATATTGACAACCTATACTTGCTTTGTTTCACCTAAGTCCCTGAGATCGACACCCCGGAATTCTTGCTTTTACTATGATTGACCCGTACACTGCGGGTTCGCATCCTTGTTTTAGGCATACATCTTGGGTTATAAATTTAAAGCTTGCACACACCATTTGGAGCGAACAAGTTTTTGGCGCCGTTGCCGGGGAATTGGTCTAGACCGAGCCGGTTGCGGTTGTCTTTCGGGGCTATTGCCCCTGTTATTACTAACCACTCTACTTGAGTGACTTTCGCAGGTTCTTTTTTTTAGGTTTATGCGAAGAACCCGTGCTGGGAAGGAAATCATTCCTTACGATCCCGAACCAGAAAAGACATATAAGAGACGCTTGAAAGAAGCAAAAATGGCCAACTAAGACAATCGTGATCTTGAGGCCGAATTGAAGGAGGCGATGGAACAGCTGCGCCTCAATAGGGAAGAACTGCAGCGCGAAAGGGAGGAAAATCGCACCCGAGTTGCAGAGATGGAAGCAAATATGGCTGAGTTACGAGCTCAAATTTTGCATCGACCAAACCCTCGACCGAGGCAGGACCCCGCTCCAGTTGCCCCGGCCGAGATACTTCCACCTCGGATGCAAGTCCGAGATGTTCTTTTTGCAGGTATTCCACAAACCCTAGGGCAGAGGATGTACCCAAACCAGCAAGTGAGGCATCCAGGAGTCAACCTAGGAGATCCAGCGGAGCATGATTATGAACTTCGACCGCAAGTTCTTTCCATGATTCGCCAATGCCAGTTCGGAGGTCTAGAAAGGGAGTCTCCACATCAACATCTACAAAACTATGAGATATTGATGGAAACCTTGAAACCCTCAAGAGTGGAAAATAATAATTACAAGTTAAGGCCTTTTTACTTTGCTTTGAAGGACAGGGCGCTTACTTGGTACCAGTATCTTCCTCCCGGAAAGATCAACACTTGGGAGGAGATGACGACGGAGTTCTTGACGAAATTCTTTCCCCCCTCCAAGACTGCCGAAATGAGAGGGAAGATCAACGCATTCATCATGAAGGACAAGGAGAGTTTGTCCAAGTCATGGGAGAGATTTAAAGATGTTCTTTTGGATTGCCCACATCATGGGATTCCAAAGATAGAGTTGTTGGAGATTTACTTCAAGGGATTGGATGGAGCTACCCAATTCAGCCTTCAACTACTATCCGCCGGCACATTCATGGACATGCCGATTGATGAAGCTTGGGAATTCATTGAAAAACAAGCTTTGCAAATGGAGAAGTACTCGCATCAAGGAGCTGAAAATGGAGTTAAGTGAGTTAATTTCCAAGAAGCTCCATCAAATGATAATCAAGTCACCTCCCTCAAGAATGATGTGAAGCAATTGAAGGAACTTTTGGTTGCTCACACCAAGAAAGAAGAGGAAGGATATCAAGGCTCAAGGAACAACAATGGTTACGGGAACAACAACAATGGTTCCCGGAACAACAACTACAACAATAGAGGATCCAACAGCAATAATTGGAGGCCAAACAATCAAAATTCGGGTAACTCTTACTCTAACTCTAATTCGAACAACTCTTCTAATCCTTTCCTCTCTTCTTCTTCTTCTTCATCTTCTTCTACTCCATTGAAGAGCCAGGAGCCTGGATCAAGCTCGTCTCAGCCAGAAAAGAAAGATGCAGTGTTGGAGGCTATCTTGATCAAGCTCAATGCTACGGAGACGTCCATGACTTCATTTTCGAAGGCACAAAAAGCCTTAGAACAACAATTCTTTCACAAGGCGAGTGAAGCCCCAAGAGACCCAAGGAAGCTCCCAGCAAGGACATAGAGCAACCCCAAGGGACAGATCATGGCAATAACAACGAGAAGTGGACTGAAAACTGCAGATCTAGTGCCTCGGTCGATGCCAGTGAAGAACACCTCGGTCTAGGTACAGACGAAGAACACTTCGGTCGAGGTACCAACCGAGGTGGAGCCTCAGAGAGCGTCGGACAAAACTGAAGTTTATGTCCCACCTCCTGCATATAAACCACCACTTCCATTCCCTCAGTCGAGAGCCAGAGCACATCTAGACAAGCACTTTGGTAAGTTCCTTGACTTGATGAATAAACTACATATTAATATCCCTTTCCTTAATGCTATTCTAGGGATGCCTGCTTATGGGAAGTTCTTGAAAGAAATTCTATCAAGAAAGAGGAAGTTGGAAGACTTTGGTGAAGTAAGGATGACATCTAAATCCTCCGAGCTCATTCAAATCATGATGGAAAATATGCCACCCAAGTTAAGAGATCCCGGCTCATTTTGCATTCCCATCCAAGTTGGGGATGTCACTTGTGAAGCGTAGTGTGATCTAGGAGCCAGCGCGAGCATCATCCCGCTGGAGCTATGTGTGAAAATCGGACTTGGAGAGCTCAAGCCGTTGAAGATACGGTTGTATATGGCGGACCGCTCCATTACCCATCCCGTGGGCATTTTGAAAGACGTCCCGGTTAAGTTAGGTAACCTCTATTTACCTATAGACTTTGTTGTGCTTGACATTCCCGCAGATTATCCCGTTTCTATCATTCTCGGGAGACCATTTCTAGCAACTTTGGGTTGCAATGTGGATTGTAAGAACGCCAAGTTGCAATTCAACATTGGCGGCGACCAAGTTGAGATTGCATTGCTTGCGGAAATGAAAGGAGAGCCGCTGGGAGATGATATCTTCAACATCTACGATGAAGAAGAACCAAGAGAGTTAGTGAGCTCTATCCTTATTAATGATCCACTTGAGAGAGTTATTAGTTTTAGTTTAATGGAGGAAGGTATAGATGCTTCTTGTGATGTAGATATACGGAGTTTAAAGGCATTGGAAGAAGATCCAGGAGCTAAGATTGAAAAATTAATCCAAGAGAAGAGAATCTCCAGTTTTGGTCCCAGTTGCAGTACCTCGACCGAGGCACTTTCTGGACCAAGCGAGGTGTTCTTGACTGAAGAACATCTCGGTCACCCTCTCTGGACCTCGACCGAGGTCGAAAGCGAGATACTGCCAACTGAAAATAACAAACTTCTTACTCCCTTTTCTGAAACTCGGCCGCAGTTGGCGGAGCACTTTCTCTACCAAATTTCTGATAATAAAGGACCTTGGTATGTTGACATTGTTAATTATCTTGTTTGCCAAGAAATACCACCTGGATTGACGTACGCCCAAAGGAAGAAATTCTTTAAAGATGTACGCCATTACTATTGGGATGAACCTCTACTATTTAAGAGAGGTTCGGACGGGATGCTTCGAAGATGCATTCCGGAAGATGAAGTTACTAGTGTCATACGGCATTGCCACTCGCTTCCTTGTGGAGGGCATGTTAGCGCTCACAAAACATGCGCCAAGGTATTACGTTCCGGTTTCTTTTGGCCTACATTATTTAAGGATGTGCAAACGTTTGTTGTTTCTTGTGATGCATGCCAAAGAACATGGAACTTATCTAGAAGGAACGAGATGCCACTCAATAACATCTAGGAGGTTGAGATTTTTTATGTATGGGGAGTTGATTTCATGGGACTTTTCCCATCATCCGGAGGAAACCTCTACATCCTCCTAGCTGTCGATTACGTCTCTAGATGGGTAGAAGCCATAGCCTCTGCCACTAACGACGCCATGGTGGTTGTGAAGTTCTTTAATAGAACCATCTTTCCACGTTTTGGGACTCCACACATCATCATCAGCGATGGAGGGACACATTTCATCAACCGGAAGTTTAAGGCACTTCTATCAAAGTATGGGGTAACCCACAAGGTAGCAACCCCTTATCACCCTCAAACTAGTGGACAGGTCAAGATCTCTAATAGAGAAATCAAAGCAATCTTAGAGAAGACCGTCTCTAGGACGAGGAAGGATTGGTCCATGAAGTTGGACGACGCTCTTTGGGCTTACAGGACCGCATTCAAGACTCCCATTGGTACCACCCCTTATAATTTGGTATATGGGAAGTCTTGTCATTTGCCCGTTGAGTTAGAACACAAGGCGTATTGGGTAATCAAATGGTTGAACTTCGACATCAAGGAAGCCGGTGAGAAGTGGTCATTGGATATCAATGAGCTGGAGGAGTTACGTTTGAACGCTTATGAGAATGCCAAGATCTACAAGGAAAGGACAAAGAAATGGCACGACAAGCGTATCATCCCTAAGGAGTTCAGAGAAGGAGATTTAGTTCTACTATTCAACTCCCGCCTTCGCCTCTTTCCAGGTAAGTTAAAATCTAGATGGACAGGACCTTATGTTGTGAAACATGTTTTCCCTTATGGTGCAGTTGAGATCTGGGGAGAAACAAGTGGAAGATTCAAGGTCAATGGTCATAGACTTAAGAAATACAAACCGGAGGTCCCGGTTGAAAAGATTGTACCACTATACCTTGTTTAGGGATGTCGTATGGTCCAGCTTGCGACCTTAAACCAAGAGCTTCTTGGGAGGCAACCCAAGGTATTGCTTTCTTTTCCCTTTTTCTAGTCTAGCTTTAGATAGTTGCTTTTGCTTTGCTTTGTTTGTTTTTGGCATCCCATACAGAAAACAAGTACTTTCTAAGGAAGGAATACAACCCAGGAGCAACACTGGAAGGACAGAAGTTCGAGAAATTGAGAAGACGGAGTTTGACTGAGACACATCTCGGTTGCTGTCACAGCACCTCGACCGAGATGATTCTTGAGCAACCGAGGCGACTAGGGCTGACACATTCCACCTCGGTCCAGTCGGGACCACCTCGACCGAGGTGACAGCAGATTCAGTGAGGGGTATAAAAAGGGGAACGGTTTCTCTCTCTTCCCTCCCTCACCTTCTCGACCGCGGCGCTCATCTTACCTCGCGTCTTCGATTCTCACTCATTTTCGACGATTTTTGCTTCGGTTCCGAGAGGAAAGGCAAGAGGAACAGATTGCAAGCAAGAAACTGAAACAAAAAACCTCGAATCGACCGAATCTGGGGTAACAAACTCGAAAACCCTAACTTCTCGTCTTTTACTGATTTTGGAAGAAATTAGCTTTGGTTGCCAATTATTTTTGTTGGAGAAGGCTTAAGTACCCCATAGGAACAATTGGTAGTGATATTGGGGGAAAAGAATTGAATTCCAGAGAGTTGAAATCGAACAGCTTCGCACCTCGGTCCAGTAGACCTGCGCCTCGGCCGAGGTGATTCTTGAGCTCTGACAAGCAATTGAGGTGCTCTGACAGAGAGAGAAAATGAGTTCTAGATCTGACATACAGCTTGTCCTGAGAGATGGATCTTCCCCTTCTTCTTCTTCTTCCCGGCCTTCTGTACCGGTAATACACGAGCGTCACTAGGCCGACTACAACCGCATCTGTACGCGCCCTGTGGTTGCGCCGCGGTTTTTGGACATCTCCGCCTTTGATTGTTTATATGTTGCGGAGGATCTGAGACGGATGGTATCGATGGTAGGGCTAGAGTAGTTTATGGAGATCATAGCTCTGGCCTACCTCGAGCCTACAATGTAGTTTGTGAGCTCTGTGACTCACCTGCCTGAAAAACAGGCCATCAAGTACCGGTTGATGAACCGGAATTATCTAGTACCGATGGACCAGTGGAGAGAGGTCTTCGGCTTCCCGACCCCGACAGTTACTGATTTCCCCTCTCGAGCTGTAGCTCACCAGTTCTGGGGATAGATAGCTCACGTAGTTGAGCATGCTGATAGGAGGAGACCTGGAGACTCCAGGGAGCGGATCATCTTCCACCTCGCTTTCAGACTCGCCCACAGGATATTCAGCGAGACACTTCTGGCGCGTACTGAGACGCCCCAGAAGGTTAGATAGGGGGAGCTCTTGAGTTTATTTTGCATGGTTACTGGAGGTGTGCCTGATTTCGGTGCCATGCTAGTTGAGGATCTGCACCGGATCAAGGCAAAGGGGAGAGGAGACATCTGTTGCGGCGGCTTAGTGACCCATATAGCTACAGTGATGGGGCTGGATTTGAGTGCATGTACACTAGTGGCGGCTGCCAAGCCGCTAGGGCTGCAGGAGATGATCACCAAGAGGATTCTAGTTCCTCGTGGACTTACTACGCCGTATGTGGCGATGCCCTGGGAGCAGACTGCACCTCAGGGTATTAGGTGGTCGTCTCAATTTTCGGTTTATGACCCTCAGTACTGGTCCACTGCGTGGATACCCTACATTGAGGACGCTAGAGACGCAGCAGCTCCGGTACAGGAGGATGAGGATGAGGAGGACGATGTCGGTGCTGCCATGGAGACAGGAACAGACACAGCCGGTCCCAGCGTACCAGTCGTCGATCTGGACGACGGGGAGACTAAGGAGGAGGTAGATGCACCACCACCACGTCCTGCCAAGCGCAGAGTCCGCAGACAGCGGGATCCCGTAGCTCACAGACGGATAGACGAGCTGACAGATCAGATGATCGACTCTTACGCCACTTTATCCTTAGATATGTTGGAGATGAGGGAGAGCCAGCACTACCAGCTCCGGATGTTGGAGATACAGTTCCAGCACAGTATGGGCTATCCTTTTGATCCATCCCAGCACCCGTACGTGTCATATCCACCACCACCACCACCAGCAGATCAGGACTAGAGCTTGCAGGGATTTCTTTTTATTTATTTATTTATTATGCAGCTCAGCTTATGTCCGGTGAGTACACTTCTTTCAGACTTATTTTGACTCATTGGGACAATGTGTCCCAGGTATGGGGTATTTGGATGTATGATTTGACATTATGTGTATGCTTGTATGACTCTATTCGGATATTATTGTTTTATCTTGCTCTATGTGTTTATTTGAGGCTACATGCATGCATACTGGTTATTTGATTGAGAAAAACGTCAAAAACTGGTTAAAGAAAAAAAATTTTATGACATCGACCGAAGTGATTCTGACCAATCGAGGTGCAGTACCTCAGTTGACTTAGAACATCTCGACCGAGGCGGTTTAACTGAGACAGTTTTCGAAACGATTTTTGTGCTTCTTATCTGGATATGACCTCAGTGAAGATTTTGTTTGCAGACTAGTTTTGAAATCTTTATATATTTGAAAGGTTTTATGATATGTTTAAGTTGCTAAATGCTTTGTTTGAAATTTTTGGCATGTTTAATACTTTGTTTTTATCCAAATTATGTTGAATTTGAAGGTTGACACCACATGATAAGTTCTCTCACTTTCTTTCTGGGATGATTGAGGCAATTCATTCTCTTCTCTTCTTCTTCTTGATCATACTTTAGCCCCTCATATACATATTTGCCTCCCTTTACCTATCCGGGAATTTGGAAGCAAGCAAGTGAAAAGCAAGTGAAAGAAAAGTTGAGATGTTGGCTGAAAGTTTAGAAAGAAACAATATAGGTTTGGAGAAGTCAATCATGATGATGAGTAACTCGGCACCATTCACATAGCCGGGTGTTTGTGTCTTACCAAAGTCGGATTGAGCGATATTCCTAACGGGTCATGGTATGTGCATCAAGGGTTTGAGGCATCTCGAAAAATTGATGATTTGTTGATTTCCTAGGCTTCGGTTATTGTGCATCTTTGTCCATGCATCCCAAAAAGTAAAAAAAAAAGTAAAATAAGCAAAGCTTATTGGTGAAAGATGTTGAAGTTCAAAGCAAGTGAAGTAAAGATCCTTTTCCCGGATTCTAGCACCACATTCTCTATATACATCCCACCCTCACACGTTACTTGACCTTCTCTTGAAAAGTCCTTGAGACCTCGAGCTTGTTGATTGACTTGATGGTTTAAACTGGATTATACATGATTAATTTTGATAATTATGATTTACTATGCATTCTATGATTTTATGCAAAGATGAACAACTTTCTCATATTTATAAAATGTTTTGATCATATTTTGATTTTAAATTTCATGAAGCATTCTCTTAGAGTGATCTATGAGCGGAGCACACCACCATTAAAATGTTTTGAAATACTTTTCATTGATCTTTATGACTTATAATCCATTCTATCTTGTATTTAAGATTTGGAACTTGCTTGGGGACAAGCAAGGGACAAATATGGGGTATTTTGATAGCATGAATTATAGTCTATATTTTGGGACCTGTTTAGACGTTTTATCTTCAATAATATGCATGTTTGGATGTATATTATGTGATTATATCGTCGTTTCATCTACCTTTGCGGAAATCAAGGTCTACACCAAGTTTCGTTGTAATCGTAGGCAAAATGGCACGCTTTGCATCAAAATGGAGCTAAAGGAGCTAAGGAGTCATTGGAGCTACATTCAGGAGCTTAAGGAAGAATTCAGGAAGCATGGAATTGAATTAAAGATTATTTTAGACCAGATTTGAGAGATTTCACCTTCAGCTGAGAGTCACCTCGGTTGACCACAGAATCACCTCGACCGAGGTGATCTAGAGGAGCGCCCCGACCGAGACGAACACTCTGACGCGGCGAGATATATTTTATTTGGCTGAGATCTTTTATTTTTGGAAGGAGAGATCTTATATTTTTGGGCTGGGTTTCTGGAAGGAAGATAATATATTTTAGGGATCTATTTATGAGATATGGATATATATTATTAGAAAATTATCTTTTTAACATATTTTATCTTTGGAAGATAATTCTCCTATATAAAGCATTGGATTTTCCACAAGTTCAACCATGCTTAGAGGGCTGATAGCATCCAGCAATTAAGGGATTTTCTGAAGGATTTTTTGAAGGAAGGAAGGAAGATTGAAGATCAATCAAGGAAGGATTGATAGCTTATTGTAGCTTTTGTGAAGGGTTTTGTAAGACTTTCTTAGATTCCCTTCTTTGTTTGATTGTCTTGTTGGATTTGTTATCCAAGGAACGCTGATTTGTTGATTTGATTCAATTATTGAAGCCTTTTTCTTAAGGTTTTTGTGTTCAAATATTCATTCCCTTCCCATATATTTGATTATTGCTTTCATGATGATGAGTGGCTAATTTCCTTGTGCGATTCTAGGGTGATTGACTGAAAGTTGTGGAAAAAACAATGATAGAATAATCTTAAATTCCAGTAGGACCCTGAAAGCTCGTCTTTATCCTTAAACTTATAACATCTCGTTCAGTCGATGAACATCTCGGCCGGGGTGGAATTTGACTGACCGAGGTGACTTTTCTGATCTGAAACTGAGAGTTAAGTGTTAGAGTTTGCCAAATTCTATTCTTATTACACCTTTCCTGGTTCAATGCAAGCCTAGGATGAGACTTACCCGGTAATTCCTTTATTTGTTTACCCATGATCATAAGTGTAGGTAATAAAGGTTTATCCTTTATTGGGGTTTGAGTGTGCCTTCATTCCATCTTTGTGAGTTAGCCTGAGACTTACCCGGTAAAGGTTGATTCTATTCCCTTAGTTGGTTTGTTGTTTTGAGATTATAGTTCCTTTCCTTAGTACCTTGAGACTTACCCGGTGATAGATTCTTGGGTTTGGGATTATGAGTAGTGAGACTTACCCGGTGATCTATTCCACTTTAGTAACACCTTCCCTTTGCAAAATCTCAGCTTTGTTCGCTTATCTTGAGATTTTGAGTTGGAACCACAACTGGATGCTTTAATCCCTAAAATTTTGCTTATTTTCTTAATTGACTATATTATCATCTTTGATTGCTTTAATTGCTTTTGTGGTTAGTTGTAATATTGACAACCTATACTTGCTTTGTTTCACCTAAGTCCCTGAGATCGAAACCCCGGAATTTTTGCTTTTACTACGATTGACCCGTACACTACGGGTTCGCACCCTTGTTTTAAGCATACATCTTGGGTTATAAATTTAAAGCTTGCACACACCATTTGGAGCGAACAACCATTCCGTAACTCCATGAATCTGACGCTTTCCATGACCGTTTTATTGTAAGACACATAAAATATTTCATCGCCTCGGCCCGAGCCCAAGCAATCATGGAATCTCTATCATTCCACCATCCGTCCGTTACGTATATCTCCCAATAATCGGGTCCCTCATTTTGGTTAAATGAAGGACCATGGTAAATCTAAAAAAAATAAAATAAAAAACAAAATAAGGTTCGCACAATTAAAAAATATAGCATAACAAAATTTATAGATTTCGAAATAATAAAAACGTACCTCAAATTGACCTACTTGATTTCCCCTTCATCCGAAGAACTTGAAGACATTTTTTTGTAGGAACAAAAACTAACAACTTTCTCAAACCTCTCTTTACACTCTCCAATTTTTCTTCAAACTTCTCTTCAACTCTTATCCATCTTCCATATTCTAACTGATATATGTACTAAAGCTTCTCATCCGTAATATTAAATTTAACCCACAACCATTAACCCCCAACCATAACATTAAATTTATGGTTAAAAATTACCTACTTTTACTCACTCCCACATAAAAGCGCGAGAGAAGACTTCATTTTTATTTTTTTTTTCTCTTGCACATATTTTTTTTTTAAAAAAAAAATTCTCTCTCAAATATAGTGTGCGAGAGGCAAATGTTTAATTCTCAATTTATAGTGCCGTTATCAAGGTAACCGGGTGCTAATATCATCCCCTAAAATATAAAAAGAAGTATTTTAATTCTACTTTGCTATTTTAAAAACGAAATAGCTGGTAAAGTACATCTATGAGTTATGATAAACACGTGCCTGGTTTCTCCTTGGACATTAATAAAGCATGTGTGTGCCCTTGGGAAAAAAAAATGACTCATACCTTACTTGGATGTTTTCGTAAATGTCCGAATGTAATGAGTTTTGTGAACCCAAGTTTCATTGATACGGTTTGTTCTATTAGTTAGTAACAGCATGAGGGGCTGCTAACATGACTTGAATCCCAAACCTTGTCGTAAGAAGGGACATATAAAAGCAACTTGGAAGCTTACATGTTTATCAGGTGTGCCTAGTAACGTTGAACATGTAATAATTTCGCACAACCACCCGGTTCGACGTCATAGGCAAACCAACGGAGCATGCGAGTGTCGGGTACCTCTTCTCCGCCCCCAAACACTACACTAGTATACATTACAAGCCAATATAAATAATGCACATCAATACCTAGAATGTAACATATACCAGTACCCTCAGCCTCGACCCTATAATATACAACTAACATCCCGCCAATTCTCAGTTATCAGCTCCGGGTCCCATCATATGTTTCGCGTGAACACGATGCCTTCTCTCCCTAGAGTAGATCACCCAGAAGATCAGAGAGAACATCACCGAAGCAGACACAATCACCAAACCCACGTAGATCCACCGTGTGTGTGTTTGAAGCCCCGGGCACTGCACCTTGCTGATGTCGGTAAATGTCTTCCTCACAAACGTGCAGTCCGCCAGGTCCAGCAGGAACGGGGTGTATGTGTACAGGCCAAAGCTCACATTTGCTGCGTTAATCAACTGTGCAAAGTAGGTGGGGGTCAGCCGCCCTGTGGTCGTGCACACTGTGTTATCAGCAGAGACCTTGCAGATGTAGTTCCTCCATACCTGCACATTTCCCTTTGAGCTTTGGAGCTAAGAATGATCAAGTAAATGTTATAATTACCTCCGTTGCATTACGGTAGCTGACTTCTCCACCTGCACATGTTCGATCCGACAGATCAGTATTGTATGGATTGCAAAGGAGAGGCAGAAGAGGGCCCGACTGATTGTAGTAAAGCGGAACAGCATTTGGGGGCTGGTTTCCATTCGTAACATTAGAGAGTACGGTGTCCAACAGAGAAACGAGCTGACGGTTTATGTCTTTAGATTGGCGGAGAATCTCCTGTGCAGTGGCATTGTCAACGCATGGCAGGATATCGTCCAAGGCCGTGTGGGCAGTAGGGTGTTGGACCCACTCATCCATTGCAACGCACGTGTCGGCCACCACACTAAAGATATGAGAAGAGGGTTATACAGGCCAGATCTTCCAACAAATTTTTAGATTATCAGCAAATATATGATTAAGAAACACTCAAACACAGCCCATATAATCAAAACCGGACCACATGCAAATCAGAACCCAATATGACAACACAAATTACAAAATTTCCACCATAATGTAAAATTGTTCATATAATCATCACTTCTATGACCAGAATTCCAGGTGCTTAACCTTCAGTTATTTTCATTTACTGAGACAACAAGGGTGATTTTGATAACGTCACCAATTCATAAGAATGAAAAAGAAGAGAATCTAGTTAACAGTATTACATTGCAACAAGTCAAGAACAGCATTTAAATGCATTCAAATGTGAAATCAGAAAATGAAGGTAACTCACTTGTGAAGAAGTAGAAATATTCCACATAGAATAAATGTCCCAGCAACCATAAGCCAACCGATACACACCAGGCTGCAATCATCAGTTTACAAAGGAATCTTGTAAGCAACGGATTGGCATGTAACACATAACACATAAGGTGACATCCTAAGCAAAAAACAATTGCCACATGTTGCTAATATTTATATGTTGCACGGAAACAGATGACGAAACAGGAAAGGAAACAATATGAAAACGGGGAAATGTCATGGTTGCCATAGTTTTAAATAAGGATTTGTGTGTCCGAGTGTCTCTAAGAAAAGGAAACGGGAAATGCTGCTAATCATTGGTTTTAATACATGAGATGATTGTTAGCATAGCCCTTAGGTCCCCTAATAACATTTTAACTTTTCACACGGACTAGATGAAGTGGCAAACTATCTAGCACGGATACGGGAAATGGACACACAAGGAAACAGGGAAGGGATAACTATAAAAAACATAGGAAATGACAAAGCACATATATGTCAATAAAGATCATATCAAATTTTACATGTCTAAATTAAACAATTATATAAATATTAATAAAATGTACATAAAACCTATGATGTAAGAGTTTCTCAACAAATATCCACAAATTAACCAATAAAAATTAAACTTTGATCACTTCTAACAATGTTGAGAAGGAGAAATACAAAGTAAATTACTAAAAGACATTAAACATTAGAAAAAATTGTCCAAAATTCACCACTTATGAACAAAAAGCAAATAAGAAAGGGGAAACATGTCGTTCAAGTTTCCGAGATGGGTTGCCACCTCCCGAGGTATCCGTGCTTCATAGTTCATAGCTAGCAAATGAGAAGTTTCTCAAATTGAACAAAAGCGTACTTACGTGTACACAAGACATTGCAGTCCAAAAATGGAGAATACTGCAGCCAAGAAATGAAGTTATAAAGAATATCAGTCAACATAGGAATATAATATACCAAATATTTATTAAAAATCACCAGAAATCCAAACTTACAGAAGCCAACAAAAGCGAGAAGAAGCATAACAGCAGCAATGACGATGAGTGCAACCCGTCTGCATTACATCACATTTTCACAATCCAAAAATATCAAGATTCCTTCGATTTTCAATTAATACAGTGCAACGAAAATCTTTAGGGATTTTTACTTACACATTGTCCAGGACGGTGTGAATCTTTTTGGAATTTTCATGGGTTTTAGAAGATAGGATCGAAGCAGATGAATCAATCTTTACTTGAATATTATTGATCTTATTCAAAATATTTTCAGGTAGAGTCATCTGATCCACCCCAATCTTTTTGGCTGAATCAAGATAGGAGGAGACGTGAGTGAGGTTCTTAGCGGTTGCATCAGCTTCTCCGACTACATATTCCAAGGTGTTTTTTGTACTCGAATGGAACTTTCCTTGACCAATGTACAGAAAAAATGATCCAACACTGCAAATATGTAGATCTCATAATGATCAAGGTAGTCAACCATGACAAAACAGATTGAAACAAAGTTATTCCTTTAAAAGGAGAGAGAGATGAATTACATTGCTGCTATCGTGAAAAGGATGAGAAAGAAGAGAGAACATGCATAGCAGTTTCGGGAATAGCCATAAGGTGCTTTCCGACAGCAGCAAAAATAGAGGCATGTGCAAAGCAAAGTTAGCCCGAATACCACAAACCATGCTACAGCAATTGCAAAAAAAGGGGCTGCGGTAAATCCCACAGACTGCAATATAAGAAGATCAAACAAAAGAAAATAGTTAATGCGGCTGAAAATTTGTAAAACTAAACCTCAACAACCAATTTAAGCCCCTACATCATTTTAAATAATGATAAAAAAGAATTACTTTTGAAAGGTAGACAGTTCACCAGATAGCTATAGGTAGTGTTAAACAAGTTAATAAAGGAGAAACAATATTCTTGATGAAATAATTAGAACATTTATACTTTTTGCATGAGATCATTATTGAACATTAGAGCAAGCCATCAACACCAGCAACTTCATAATGTGTCAAAACATTACTTACAAGTCAAGCAGTAGAATGATGGACTTGAATAATTGACAAATTTAACATATCAGCATCACATGGAGAGTTCAGCATTTGTACAGCAGCAAATGCTGCAAACCTTCACCTTTTCCAGGGAGGGTTTAAGATCACAAAAATATATTACTGATTTGCTAAGCAACACCAAACAGAGGTTAAACAACAAAAAAGGCAAAACTTCAAAGTGAAGGTTGGTATTAAAATAATTGTCCATCGACAAAATCATCAATCAACTTGTTGTCAAACACTCTAACCACCACATTCACTTATTTCTTTATTCACATAATTTGCCTTTATTCTCCCTTGTTAATATTTTAATAAAACTAATAGCAACTCAGATCAATTTAGTGCACTACAATGCAAATTGGAATAAAACTAAAGAAACTTGCACAAGATCTAAGTTATATTGCAATTAGAACCCAATGCAAACAAATAGTCACTTGCAGAACCCATCATCATCCTCATTTGATGAGGGAACATAGAACCCAAATCAAGTCGACTTCTGCAGACAATAAAAGGAGTAGAGAGGGAGAGTGTGTGTGTGCCCGCGTGAGAGAGAGAGAATGCTTACGGCCCAATAATGTTGATTGCTGATATTCCAACCCCCAGAATAGCGTTTGAAGTCGTCAAGGGGATCTCTTCTATACGTTCTTCGCTCCGCCAACATGAACGATGTATTGTTCCCAGCAACCTCCGGTATCCACCTTTGTCCGCCATTTCCAATACCATCTGCACAGACATCCATACAAGAAAGAAACAGAAAATGTTATTGAATCTGGGAAAAACCCTTGTTTTTTTTGTTTTCCGGAAAAAACTGGGTTCTTCTCTTGTGCAACAAAAAGAAAGGGGAAAACATACCTGAAGACATGGAATTTAAATGTGGGTTGGAGGAAAGAGTGGCATTGGAAGGCGATAGAAGGAAAACGGATGGAAAGAGGATGAAAAAGATGAGAAGGGAAAAAGAGTAAAAGGGGGGAAACCCAGCAGCCAATGGCATAACGACGACAGATGAGCAGAGATATAGGAGGACGTGGAAGCTTATGTTGTTTGAAGTCAAGGAGAAGAAGAATAAGAGGGGAGAGGAGGAGGAGGAGGAAGAAGAAGAATGTTTTTGTTGAAAGGGAAAACAGGGAAAGGAAAACCAGGGGGTTCTTTTTATATGCTAAAGAATCAATCTTTTTCAGTTTGTATGACAATGGCGTTCTGAGTTGCCACCTGCCACTTCATCTCTCCCCGCTGTGCGCTGTCCCATGAAATAAGCTGCTCTGTCTCTGCTGCTGTTTTTAAAAGTTTCCCCCACAAAATCATATTTTATCAACAAATCTACTTTATATTGTAAATTCACAATTTCAAATAAAAAACACTATAAATTATTAAATATTACTACAGTAATTGTAGGTGCAATGTCCTTCTTCCTCTTACTTTCTTTCTAAAAAGTTTGGCTCTTTTTTAATTTTGTGTTTAGTAGATGTATTTTATAATTTTTTATCATTTTTATTTAATGATAGGTAAAATTAATTAATTTTATTTTAATAAAAACAAAATAGCAGATATTTGTTAGTATTATGTAAGTTTAAGTTTTAATTCTTCATTACTGAATTTTATTTTTTGTCTTTTGTCTTTTTTATTTTCTATTTTTATTTTTTATTATTAACATATCTGAATTTTTTCATACTATCTCAGAATTTTTCATACTAGAAGTTCATACCAAAATTCTCATACCATACGTTCATACGAAAATTTTTTCATACTAGAATTTTTTCATACCAGAAGTTTTTATACCAGAATTTCTCATACCAGAAAATTTTCATACCAGAAGTTTTTCATTCCATAATTTTTTTTTGTCCTTTTTTATTTTTTATGAGCATACCATAATTTTTTCTTTTTTCAACAGCCCCATCTTTCTCATCATTCTATTATTATGTTTTATCCAATTTGTTGTCCTCCTCTCTCCACCTCTCGCACACACACACACCTCTTTTTCTCTTTGGGATCTGATAAAATTGTTACTAGAAGCCGATATTGTTATTATTTTAATTATTATCTTGAGACTTACAGGGAGGTACTAACTTGTTTTTCCTTGACAGGTATTATGCATTAATTTCATTGACCAACGGCATGTTGCCGTTGCCATTGACAGAAAGGTAATTTCCTTCATTACAAACTCGCTTTCTCCGAAAACTGATTGTCCATATGTAGACACCAGGATGAAAATCTCCTTCATTACAAATTGAGGCTGCTTCTAAACTCCATCCCTGGCTCACAATAGTCTGCTCATCTTTTGCTTCATCATCAAAACTCGCTTCCAAGTTTCGAGTTTCATTGTCAACAGACACTACACTACTTTGGACAGAGTTGGCCTCTAAATTTTCTTGTATGTCTTCATTGGGATTCAAAATGTCCTTACCATCCTTGCTTTTGGCCACTAGATCCAATGTTATGATCTTGCAACATAGAAATCTCAAATCCTTCAGCCTCAAAGAATTCGCTTTCAGATTCATGACCTTCTTCCACTTCTTTAGCAACTCTCAACTGAACCTCTTGAGGGTTGGAAAAGAATACCTGATGTAAAAAAACAAACATGATATGCTAAGTAAGCATATAATATACGACTAGACAAAGATCTTGGGCAATGGGTTCAAACCTCAAATCGTTGAAGATTATGAAGAAGGATTCCAGATCTGATCATCTTCAAGAAGCCGGATGAGGGTTGGAAGAGGCGCGTAGATCTAGATCTGGATCAAGATCGATTTGTTCCAGATCCGCTCGTATTCAAGAAGCCGTATGAGGGTTGGAAGTTCGCGAGTTTCGACGGGGTCGAAGCTGTTCTAATCAATCGTAGGGCTCGAGTCAGGGTCAAAGTTATTCTGGCGGCCGATATTAGGGTTGGGACGGTGGAAATCGGATCTTGAGAGCATGAAGACTCCATTTTTGGAGGTTAAAGATGATGGGTCTTTGTGCTTGAAGACTCCATTGTTGGAGGTTAAAGTTTCTGAGGAAGAGGGAGCGTAGAATGTTTGAAAGAGAATGGAGGAAACAGCTCTTCTAGGGTTGACGGTAAAAATAAGAGAAAGGGGTATATTAACCTAATTAAAAAACTAAAAAACCTAGTTACCAAACAAAAACCTCAAAAGAGCCCACCAACCAAATTATTCCTTTTCTTTCTCGGTCCACCATGAAGAACTGTTAGGTGAATATAAAGGATAAATGATACTCTAGAAGGGGGGTTGAATAGAGTATGAGAACTTTTCGCAAAAAAACTATCTCAAGGCTTTGAAAACTTATTTCAATGGCCTTGATGTTGATCTCACCTCTTTGTGATACACTTTGATTTCAAGGGCTTTGAATTTGATTTCAAGGGCTTTGAATCTGATTTCAAGGGCCTTGACTTTATTCACTTGCAATATAAAGTTAGTCACAATAAAGCAGATAAAGTGGATGTAGAAGATCAACACGAGGATATGTTTACGAAGTTCGGCTCTAAATAGCCTACTCTCCGTCCCACGGTATGGCCGTAGGATCTAACTATCTATTATCAGCTTCAAAGAGTCCTAGATACAAATTAGAAGAAATCCTCTTCTTCTCTCACTGTAGCCAATGCTACGATCTAGCTCCAACTCTTCACCTTGCTATAATAGCCTAGTTACTTCGCAGAGTAACACACACTAGTAGAACACTCTTTAGATATTCCAATGGAGCTCTTGAGTTTTATCTCTCTCTAAGGGATAACGCTTTTAAGAAAAGGAGAGAAAGAAAAACGGTTTGATCAAATGAAGATGTTTTGGATCGCTTGAAGACTTTAGATGTTTCCGTGTAAGCTTGTCTCTTGTTCTTCAATCGACATCTTCATTTATAGACTTATATAGAGAGATCTTCTAGCCGTTGGGAAGATGACCGTTGAAGATGATTCTTCTTCTCCATGAAAGCCGCTTCTTGGTTGAGATGAGGTAGACGTTTTAGATCTTCTACTGTCTTCATCTCCTTGAAGCACGTTGATCTCTCTTGTCCATAATCTTCTCTTATTTGTTATGAAGATATTAAATTCCGTTTCAGAGAAGATCTTTATGCTTTCGGTTGAGGATCGTTAAAAGATCTTGTTTTGAATCAAATCTTCCTTGGTCGGTTGGATCTTCTTTGAGTATATCTTCTTGTTGAGCATATCTTTATAGAAGATCTTCTTTGACTCTTGGTAGATTTAGTTTGTTGAATTTGAATTCCTTCCGCGTGCTTTGTTCTGATTAGAGATTCAAGAGCTTTGGCGAGTCTTGGCTTTTGATCCCTTGAAATGGATTTCAAAGCCTCCGTCTTTAATTACTCTAAACTCCTTGCATCCAATTTCAAGACCTCCAAAGGTCCCTTGAAATGCATTTCAAGACCTGCACACATTCTAAACACACCACCAAACCAAATCAAGCAACTCGATATATAATCATTAAATTGTTAGTGTATAAAACCACTTCATTTGTGTTTAAGTCTTCCCATCACCTATACAAATATATAATCAAGGTGGAGTTTTCAATCTCCCCCTTGATGGATACAACACAAATATATCGTACCCGCATTGTAAAGTTAGCGATGCATATATGAATATCAAACTAACTTAAAATGCAAAATGCTGAAATATCGAAAATGTCGGATCATTATTTCTCCCCCTTTGTCTTTCAACAAGGGAGAAAAATCAAGGGCCCTGAAAATAAGAGAAAGGGGTGGCTTGACCATCTTCTTCAGTAAGAGGTTTAGGGCCCGTTTGGTTTTAACTCCGGAATCGGAAACGGAATGGAAACGAATCTAGTCAATACGTATACCCTTATTCATTAAAATTTTTGGAATCATTCCTTGTGGTTTGTAGTAATTGGATGGGAGTTTGATTACTTTTGATACCCTATAGGGTAACAAAATGTGAGGAAATTAGTGCATTTTTCATTAAACCATGGGGAATGATTCCATGAAATTTCATGAATATGGATATACATATGGACTAAATTCGTTTCCATTCCGTTTCCGTTTCCGGAGTTGGAACCAAACGGGCCCTTAATGTTGTTGGCTGCTGTAAGAGAAAGAGCATTAACATGAAACATCTGGTTAATCTTCGGGTTTAAATTCCCAGTAAATCTTGAGTTTCATCTAGACGATTTGTAACCGCTGATTTGAAGAATATGAGATCACTTCTCGTAAAATATAGTCCTCGTCCTACTCGTTGCACAGTGGTACTGTTCCATGCAGGTTGCTCTTTCAGAACCCATTCCCCTCTGACAGTTTTCTTAATCCCCATACTGTCAAAAAATTGCTCATCCAGTTCACCAAGAACATAATGTTGTTCCTCATCAGAATAATCAATCGAAAAGTATTGAAAGATTTTTTGGGAGCAAGTTTCCATATGGTAAATGGTAATCACTGGGAGAATTGATGGTGTGAAGCATATGGGACAGGATAACTTTTGGGAGATTAACATCTAGCCCATTCAGCACATGATATAGAAAAGCAAGCAGTTGATTTGCCAGCACATCTCTGTTATTTACTCTTGGTACCACACATCTAACTAGTAGTGAACAAACAATTCTGGATTCAAGGGTTAAACAAGTGATGGTAGGTTGTGGTAGTGCATTGGGTAGAAGAAACTGTTCTTTAGCCATCTTAACAGTTCTGGAGGGAGTAGGGTGGTCGAAAGAGTTGAAGCGTGGAATCCCTAAAATTTCAGCAACAATTTCAGAGGAAAGAGTAATTTTCTTACCTTTAACGATTGATTCCAGAACAAGTTCCCCTCTTTCTCTTCGGGTTGTTAAGTTGACGTAGAATAACCTGATTAATCTTGGAAAGGATGTGTCCCCTGGGTTGAGAATAATCCAGATAGAACTAGCTTGAAGCACCTCGAGCCCTGGTAGAGAGAGGCATGTGAATAACTCCCAATTGACTTATTCACACATGCATTGATCCCGATCGTTGAACTCATTCAACCATTTCTTCAATGCAATCTGAATTCCGAACCAGTGTGAGGAAAGACCCGTTTTGGCACAAATTTCAGCATCATCCATATGAAATGAGGAACTAGAGCTTGAGTTTGAGCCGGAGTCTGAGTCTGAGTCTGAGTCAAAGGAGATGTGAAATACCCTCTAGCGTTTGGGGGCAGATGATGCAGCAGCATCAACTGAAGATCTCTTGGAAGCCATGAAAAATTTTGAAAAAGAGAAGAAGTAGATTTGTGAAAAGTGAAAGAGTAAAGCACGGGATTTTGTAAAGAGAAGATGAAGCGGAAGAGATAAAGAAGGAAGAGAAGTGGTATTTAAGGGAAGAAGTCACATCAACGTAAGTTCACTAGGATCTTGAGAGACTCAAAATCTTGGGAGAATCACTTTTGATTAGAATTCTTTCCATAAATTTTGTAACCACTTTTTAAAATCCTTTGAATATGAAAATAATGCCTTTTGAAATCTCTTTTAAAACTCTTTCTTAAAAAAAATTTAGGAATTAAAATATCTAAAGGATATTAATTCCTAAAAATTCTGTGAAATTTTATTTACCCTTGAATCTCGTTTCAAGGCCCTTGAATTGCCTTTCAAGGCCCTTGAAAAAGACAAGTGGGCTGCATACGAAGGAGAAAATAAAATAATTTCCTCCCCTACGTTAATGCTTCCTTGTTCAACATACCAAGCTCTAGTCTAATAAAATTGAATTGATCTTCAGGTAAGGGCTTGGTAAAGATATATACAAGTTGCAAGCTAATTGATATAAAAGAGATCGAAACATCACCTTTCTCAACATGATCACGTATGAAGTGATGCCTTACATCGATATGTTTAGTCCTTGAATGCTGCACAAGATTTTTAGTAATTGAAATAGCACTAGTTTTATCACATTTTATAGGAATACCTTTCAAATCAAAGCCAAGATCACAAATTTGTTGAGCTATCCATAGAATTTGTGCACAACAGTCAACAGGCTCCCGCAGCTATATATTCGGCTTCAGCTGTAGATAGGGCGACGGAGTTTTGCTTCTTAGAGTGCCAACTGATTAGGGATGACCCTAAGAATTGACAACATCCAGAAGTGCTCTTCCTATCGACCTTGCAAAATATGCATCTGAATAGCCGACAAGGTGATACGAGCTTTGACGTGGGTACCATAACCCTCAGTGCCATTGAGATACCGAAAAATTCTTTTCACAACTATCAAGTGTAACTCTTTAGGATCAGCTTGAAATCTTGCACACATGCACACGCTAAACATAATGTCAGGTCGACTAGCGGTTAAATACAACAATGAACCGATCATACCTCGATACTCCTTTTGTACTACACTTTTGCCATCTTTGCCATGATCAAGCAAAAGTGTCGAACTCATAGGAGTCTTTGCGACCTTAGATTGATCCATCTTATACTTCTTAAGCAAGTCCTTGGTATATTTGTTTTGATTGAGAAAATTTTCTTTCTTTTCTTGTGTAACTTGAAGTCCAAGAAAGAAATTTAGCTCACCCATTAAGCTCATTTCGAATTCCCTGCACATGATATCTGAAAATTCCGTACACAGGGAATCATTAGTAGCACCGAATAGTATATCACCAACATAGATTTGTACTACTAAAATATCGTTGCCTCTGGTTTTGATAAATAAAGTTTTATCAATCAAACCTCTTTTGAAATTGTTTTCAAGGAGATACTTGGACAATCTTTCATACCAAGCTCGAGGGGCTTGCTTAAGACCATAAAGAGCTTTGTCCAGTTAAAATACATGATCAGGAAATTCATCATTTTTAAAACCAGAAGGTTGAGCAACGCAGACTTCTTCTTCTAAGAAGCCATTTAGGAAAACACATTTTACATCCATTTGAAATAGCTTTATACTCATGAAAGATACAAATGCAAGTAGCATACGTATGGCTTCTAACCTGGCAACCGGAGCAAAAGTCTCCTCATAATCAATACCTTCTTCTTGGTTATAGCCTTGTGCTACAAGTCGTGCTTTATTGAATGACTTTGCCGCTTTCATCCAACTTGTTTAGAAAAACCCATTTCGTGCCAATGACGGATTGATGTTTTGGTCTTGTAGTAAGAGTTCAAACCTTGTTTCTCTCAAACTGATTTAGTTTGTTTTGTATAGCAATGATCCAATCGGGTTCTTGAAGAGCTTGAACATAATTATTTGGCTCAATAAGAGACACAAAAGCTGAGAACGCACATAGGTTGTTTACTTTAGATCGAGTTTGAACTCATGCCTTTCGATCTGAGATCACATTCTCTTGTGGATGATATGAAGAGTGTTGAAACTTCCTTCGTTTGTAAGATGGAACAAATCGTGAAGATTGAGGCTCATATGCTTGACTAGATTCAGGTACCGTTGATGTATTGCCCTTGGATCCTATCTCAAGGCCTTGAAGTTGGGTTTCAAGGCCTTGAAACGGAATTCTGACATCGCAGTTTTCTATTTCAAGGTCTTGAAGATGTGTTTCAAGGTCTTGACGGTTTTCTCCGGTATATTGAATCTTTTCTTGCATATTCTTTTCTTGATCTTTAGGATCTTCTTCTTCATTATAATTGTGATCTTCTCGTTGATTCAAATTAAGATCTAAAAAACTTTCACTCAAAGTACCATCATTGCTTTCATCAAATATGACATGAATACTTTCCTCAACAATTTTGGTACGTTTGTTTTAAATACGATAAGCTTTGCTATTTTTTACCATATCCAATGAATATAGCTTCATCACTACGTGCATCAAATTTCTCAATATTATTTGTGCCATTGTAATGAACAAAGCATGTACATCCAAAGGGTTTGAAATATGAAATATTAGGTTTTCTACCCTTAAAATATTCATAAGGAGTCTTTTTCAAAATGGGGCGAATTACCACATGAAAGGACGGATCGATATAGTTAAGCAAGAATTCTAGAGTATCGAACACAGGGATTTGGGGGGTTAAATCCAATTATAGATCGTCAAGCAAGTAAATGTATGAGCTTTGCAAATATTGGGAAAACAACAATCCTAAAGATCCAAGAATCCAGCTGTGGCAATCGATTCAAGATATACTAAAGATATAAGGACAGAGTTAAGAGTTGCAAAGATATACTAATGCAAAGCAATGTACGGTGAAGTTCCAAGGCTTTATGTAACTTAACTAAAGACGCTCTCTATAAAGGTTGTTGAGGCTTCAATATAGAAAGGATCTAAAGGCAAGAATTAATATCAAATACCCAAACTTGTAACCCAAGGATCAAGACTAACTAAACCGATTAAGGTTATGACACTCGGAATCGAGGTAGAGGTTGTTGAGGCTTCACTACCACCTAGAAAAGGCAAGCCAAGACTAAGTTAAAGCAAATCTTTAACTTTGGATTAAAGTAAAAGCAAGGTTCGTAAACTGAGGGAAATTACGGGTGGATCTTGAGATTCCACGGCCGTGGAACTCAAGAACACACCGTGATTTTAGTATGTCGACGATTCTCTCTAACTCTCAGGGTCCAATCTGTTTACGATCGATCTATCATCATCTAACCACAACTATCAACCCTTCACCTTAGAATTGCTAAGTGGTTTTAGCCAACAACAGTCATTATGATATCAAATTCAAGGTTTAAAAGAATGAAAGATGAAAACCTTCGAAAACCTTTAATAAATCTCAAATCAATCTCAATCCACAAACAAGAATAATGATGTATAACAGATTCGGAATAACACAAACCAATCACGATCCTTGATAAGAACGAAGAACGGGATGTCAGTCCGCCTTCTAATCAAACCTAAGGACAAAGCGTAACTTCCAAATCTCCAAGTCTTCGCAAATCTCCGTTGCGAAATAACAATCTCCAACGTCCAACTTGCAACCCTAGGCACTTGCAATAAGCGTAGGCGAAGTCTAAGCGGAAGCGTAAGCGAAGGTGACGGAATCCCTCTCTTTCCGTCCTTTTATAGGGCAAGATAAGATATGTGTCCAACCCATTGTGTAAAAGATCATGGCTTCAAATTGTACGTTAAAAGATTGCCTAAATCACGGTTCCTTGGAATTCCACGCCCGTGGTTTAGAGCATGGAGTTTCATCACGGTTGCTTCATATCTTCCACGTCCGTGTAAGTCACTGGAGTGCTCCACGCTTGTGTTGCCAAAATTCCACGGCCGTGGTTTAGAGCGTGGACTCTAGTATGGCCGTATTTTAGAGCGTGGAACACAAGTAGCTCGTAATTCTCCTTTGTTTTGTGTCATTCTTCATCCTAGCATCTTCCTTAGCTCCCTTATGATGTCCTCAATCCTTGGACATGCTCAATCCATCTCTATTCTCCCTTGATTCGTTCGGTTTTAGCTCTTAATTGCCTACAATCAACACAAAGCTTATGTAGACCTCTATATCGACAATATAGATAAACTAACTCACAATTGCTTCAATGCTTTATCAATGGTCACCAATATGGATGAAATACACTTAGAAAACGTGCCTAAAATATCACAATATTTCATGCTAACAAATAACCCCATACTTGCCACTTGCTTGTCCCTAAGCAAGGTCTTTCAAAAGCTTTAAAACTCAAGTTAGGATGAAATATGTGTACACTCTCAAAACAAAGCTTCTTTTTGATGAATGTGCTTTCTAATCAATAGATCATTCTCAAATCTTGCTTCATTCATTTATAAGACTTTCATACACATAATCGAAGAGTAAAGAGTAAAGAAAGCTCATGAATTGATCAAACTTCCATGTAAACATCATAACCTTTAAACATTATCAAAATCAAATATAAGAAACTTCAATTTAGATCACCAAGTCATATATCATTCTCTTGATCTTAAGGACTTTCAAACAAGGTCTAGAATGCGGAAAGGGAAAGAAACTTTAAGGAATGTGGTGCATAAATCCGGGAAAGTGGATAACTAACTCTTTTTTTTTTCTCTTGCGGTTTCCGCAACACTTTCAACTTAGAGCTTCGCTCTCTTCTTTTCAATTCATTTTTCGACTTTACTTTTGGAGTTAGGGATAGAGGTGCACAAAAACCGAAGCCTAGGAGATTGGCGGTTCTCAATTTTGCGAGATGCCTCAAAACCTTGATGCACATACCATAATACGCTAGGAATATCGCTCAATCCGACTTTGGCAAGACACAAACACCCGGCTATGTGAATGGTGCCGAGTTACTCATCATCATGATTGACTTCCCCAAACCTACAATTTCTTTCTATTCTTTTTGAATGCAAAATATTGCTTTCATGGCCCTCCCACATCAAACATGCCAAATATCAACTCCTCCAAATTCCCGGATAGGTAAGGGAGGTCATTATTTCAATGAGGGGCTAAATGATCAAAGAAAGAAGAAAGAAAATCGAATTGCCTTAATCATCTCAAAAAGAAGTATAAGAACTTATCATGTGATTTCAACCTTGATTTCTCAATATGATTTAGGTAACACTCATCACATTATGAAACTTGCAAAAGAGGAATAATCAACTCATTCAATTTCTTTTCAATTCACTATTTATTTATGCATGCGATTGTCATCAAAACTCAATTCACAAGTAGTGATTATCATAGAAATCATCTCTATCCTTAGAAGCACAAAATTTTCAAAATTTTTCAATTTTTATGGGTTTTTCAAAAGCTTTTTCATGCAATGCAATAATGAAACGTGTAACAATAGAATGAACATGCAAGGTAGTCTCGATAAAAGCATATAAAAGTGAGTAAGAGTTATTACAAACTATTAGTCACACCCCACCCCATACTTGGAACAAACATTGTCCCTAATGTTCAAAAAGAAAAAGAAGAAAAGAAAGAAAAGAAAAGAACTCACAAAATGGTGGTGGAGCGGCTAAAACGGTCGATCATCAAAGGTCATCACTGAGGTGGAGGTGGTGGTGGAAACGGGGAGAAGCCGGGATCATAGTGCCGCCCGAACTGCTGGCGGTAAACATCTCTCATCATGTGGTCAAGATCGTCGGCTCGTGCATCCCTAGCATCAGCACGAATCTCCAAAGCTCCGACCCTATCGGAAAGGTCGGTAGCCCACTCTGGCAACTGCTCATACCAACCAGGCGGCTGGCTGTACCACGCCGGTGCATCTGAAGGTGCTGGTGCAGGTGGCGGCTGTGCATGCCAAGGCGGTGGAGCTCCCATCAAATCCGGCTGAGTGCTATACCATGAAGGAGGATCCGCCATCCAAGTAGGCCTCTCGCTCACACTAGCACGGCGAGAGGAAGAACCTGAAGCTCTAGTAGGGCGGGGAGAGTGTCTAGGAAGGTCAGGAACTGCATCCGGCTGATCCAGGAATGTACCAAAGTCATGATCAGCTCCTCCTCCCTCAAACTCATCATCCCCTCTCATCTCCTCCTCTACAACTAGTGGTGGTGGAACATAGGGAGGGGCTACTAATCTGTTCGCATGCATGGCAGCGAACGTCTCCTTCCAGTTATGGCGTCCAACCATAATAGAATACTCAGGAAGCCACTCAATGCCTCTCCCAGTCCTACTCTCCCAAGGTATAGCAGCATACAGTGGACCTCTATGTGTGGGGAAGATGATGCCTCTAGTCATGAGGCTCTGTAGTCCTAGGGGTCTAGCTGCAATGCGTGTGCATGCTGAGAAGTCTACCCCTAACGTCCTAGCAAGGTGGGTCACCATCCCACCGTATCTAATGTTACCAGCCCTCTTGTTCTTTAGCTTGCTCATAGTAGCAGCTAAGAGGGTGGCGCAGTCAGCAGGCCTGCCATATAGCATGCTGTAAAGCAGAAACAGCTCATCTGTCTTAATCTTCTGAGGTGTCTCCGTCCTAGGGAAGAGACACTCAGAAAGCACTCTGTGGGCAATCTTCAAGGCTAGATGATAGATCAATCTAGCCTTGGTATCAGCAGGTTGCCAGCGGTCCTCGCTGGCGTAAATCATGGCAATCTCCTCCCAGAAATCCTTGGCGTACACGCCACTGGGAAATCGACCATTAAAGGTCTCCTGGAACCCAAAGAAGGCTCCAAACTCTCTAATCGAAAACTCATAGTTTCTTTCCATCAGCCGGAAAGAAACTGTCCTGTCAACATGACTATGCTCGAATGAGACTACAAACTCCCTAGTAATCTCCTCATAAGCATCTTCCCGAATAGCGGAGAAGATGACTAAACCGGTTCTATCCAAAAGCCAAGTGAGGTCTCCTATCACATGTAGAGGCTCTAACTCCTCAAGGAGTAGATACCTAGGTCCTATGACCGCTCTCTTATGGATCCTCTCTAAAGCATCGAGATGATCGTCATGGATAGTAGGAATCCTAGGGGGAGGTGGTGATGGTGATGATGGAGGTGATGGAGGCTCAGCGGGTGGTGCTCTAGAAGAGGAAGAGGGGTTGCCTTTCCTTTTCTTATCCTTGTTTCTACTAGACACTCTTCTCACAAAATCCATGTTTTGTCGAAAACCACGGTCTATTCTAAGGTTTCCACGGCCTTAGAATGTACAGGGACCGTGGTTCGTCTCGAAAAATCTCAAAACTCAGCAAAATCACACCAAACTCAGCAGCAAGCAGTCCTAGACTAATTTCCGTCCAATTCCAATCAGTTCTCCTAAAAATTCTATCAAAAACGAAGCCGAATCGACAAAGAGAAGGAAAGAGCGAAAAACCTAGGTTTTTGGATTTTGGAATCCGAATTTCGTCTTCTCCGGTGATTTGCCGCTCGAATTGTTGCTTGGATCTTGTTGGTGATTGGATTTTCTTTAGTTTTGGCCAAAGAATCGTCAAAAACGATTAACGAATGAGGAATTGAGAGATGGGGCCTGGATTCGGCGATTTGGGCGTGGAATGGGGTTTGTGTTGTGTGTTTTGTGAAGAAACGTGGTTTATATAGTGGCCGTAAAAATTTTTGAAAATCACGGTCTATCGGGGGGTTCCACGGCCGTGGAATTGTACGGAACCGTGGTTTTGGTGATTTTTCTCAGGCTTTTGAAAATTACGGTCACTGTAGCTATCACGGCCGTGGTTTTGGCCGTGGAACTCTCTGTAATGTGTCAAAGTCCAAGTTTCGTCAATTTTCTTCAAGCTTTTCCTTTCCCCTTTCTTTTCCATTGTTCCTACATCCAAAAACACGAACATACCGGAAGGCATCGAAGGCGAAACAAAGCAAAACATCTACACTAAACTAATCTATGAATCAAAAACGAAAACGTAAGTGCAATACCTTGGGTTGCCTCCCAAGAAGCGCTTTGTTTAAGGTCCGTAGCTAGACCATATTCGCACTTATTCGAGTGCGGTGGGCGCGAACTCTTCAGCTTGGAGTTCCGGTGTATACTTCTTGAGTCGTTGACCGTTCACCTTAAAGCTTCCGCCCGTTTCACCCCATACTTCAGCTGCACCATGGGGAAAAACACGTTTGATTAGAAAAGGTCCAGTCCAACGAGATTTAAGCTTACTTGGAAAGAGACGAAGCCTTGAATTGAAGAGGAGAACTTGATCTCCTTCTTTGAGGTCCTTTGGAATGATATGCTTGTCATGCCAACGCTTCGCCCTTTCTTTGTAGATCTTGGCATTTTCGTAAGCGTTCAAGCGAAGTTCTTCAAGCTCATTGAGATCCAAGAGACGCTTCTCTCCTGCTTCCTTCATGCTGAAGTTCAACCATTTGATTGCCCAAAACGCCTTGTGCTCCAACTCTACCGGTAAGTGGCAAGACTTCCCATACACAAGGTTGTATGGTGTAGTTCCGATGGGATTCTTATATGCAGTCCGGTACGCCCACAATGCATCATCTAGCTTCAAAGACCAATCCTTCCTAGTCCTTGAAACCGTCTTCTCTAGGATTCCTTTGATCTCCCGGTTTGAGATCTCCACTTGAACACTAGTATGTGGATGATAAGGGGTGGCGATCTTGTGAGTCACCCCATACTTAGCTAAAAGAGCTTCGAAACGCCGGGCAATGAAGTGAGAACCTCCATCACTAATGATAGTCCGTGGTGTCCCAAATCGTGGGAAGATGGCCTTGTTAAAGAACTTGACCACTACCATGGCATCATTGGTGGGAGAGGCAATTGCTTCAACCCATCTCGAAACATAATCCACTGCTAAAAGTATGTATTGGTTACCACAAGATGATGGGAAAGGTCCCATGAAGTCTACTCCCCAAATGTCAAAGATCTCCACCTCTTGGATGTTGTTGAGAGGCATCTCATTCCTCCTAGATATATTTCCTGCTCTTTGACAAGCATCGCAGCAGGAAACAAAGGTTTGCACATCTTTAAATAGTGTAGGCCAAAAGAATCCAGATTGCAATACCTTAGCGCTAGTCTTGTTCGAACTAGCGTGTCCTCCACAAGGTAGTGAATGACAATGGCGGATGACACTTTGCATCTCATCTTCCGGCACACATCGCCGAATAATGCCATCCGGACCTCTCTTAAAGAGAAGAGGTTCATTCCAAAAGTATTCCCGAACATCCTTAAAGAACTTCTTTCTTTGTGCGTAGGATAATCCGGGCGGTAATTCCTGACAAACCAAATAGTTAACAAAATCAGCAAACCATGGTTCGTTACCTTTGGTGATCACATCGATGCACTCCTCTATGATGTGTAAATGCTCGTCCGGAAAGGAGTCATCTATAGGTAGATGGTTGTCCTCTAGATGTGTTAGACGACTCAAATGATCCGCAACAGAATTTTCCGAACCCTTCTTGTCGCGGATCTCTAGATCGAATTCTTGTAGGAGAAGAATCCATCTAATTAGCCTTGGCTTCGCATCCTTCTTTGCAAGGAGATACCGGATCGCAGCATGATCCGTGTATACAATCACCTTTGCACCTACAAGATAAGAGCGAAATTTGTCAATTGCATATACAATAGCTAAGAATTCTTTTTCGGTAGTGGCGTAGTTGAGCTGCGCTTCATCTAGTGTCTTGCTAGCGTAGTAGATAGCATGGGTTCGTCCTTCCTTTCTTTGCCCAAGAACAGCTCCTATAGCTACGTCACTTGCGTCACACATAACCTCAAAGGGAAGATTCCAATCCGGAGGTTGGATAATCGGAGCTGAAATTAGAGCTTCCCGAATCATATTAAACGCATCTAAGCATTCATGCGAAAAATCAAAAACTGCATCCTTCATCAGTAGATGAGTTAGCGGCTTTGATATCTTAGAGAAATCATTTATGAAACGCCTATAAAATCCAGCATGTCCTAGAAAACTTCTTATCCCTTTCACCGAAGTTGGGGGAGGAAGCTTTTCTATTGTCTCTATTTTAGCTTTATCAACCTCAATCCCTCTACTAGAGATTAAGTGTCCTAACACAATGCCTTCTTTCACCATGAATTGACACTTCTCCCAATTAAGAACTAGGTTAGTGTCTTCACACCTTTGTAACACAAGAGCAAGGTTAGAAAGACAATTGTCAAAAGAGGAACCATAAACGGAGAAGTCATCCATAAAAACCTCCATGATTTCCTCTATATATTCCGAGAAGATGGCCATCATGCACCTTTGAATGTGGTCTTCTCTTGATCATCCGGGTGTATCGGAATCTGAAAGAAACCACTATAACCGTCAAGATAGCAAAAGTGTGAATGTTGCGCTAACCTTTCAAGCATTTGATCGATGAAGGGTAGTGGGAAGTGATCCTTCCTCGTCGCGTTGTTTAGCTTGCGGTAGTCTATACACATCCGCCATCCTGTTACGGTTCGTGTAGGAATGAGTTCATTGATTTTGTTGGTGATGACCGTCATTCTTCCCTTCTTTGGAACCACTTGTACGGGGCTCACCCACTTGCTATCGGAGATAGGATAGATGATACCTGCATCAAGTAGTTTAAGAATTTCCTTCTTGACAACCTCCTTCATGGTCGGATTTAACCGCCTTTGAGGTTGTCGCGAAGTTCTAAAGTCCTCTTCCATTAAGATCTTATGCATGCATAGGGAAGGTTTGATTCCTACTAAATCCTCTATAGTATATCCTAAGGCTTTCCTATGTTTCTTAAGGACAACCATAAGCTTACTATGTTCATCTATGCTTAAATCGGAACTAACGATTACCGGAAAGGTAGAATTTGGTCCAAGAAATGCATACCTTAGATGTGTAGGAAGTGGTTTTAATTCCATCACTATCGGAGTCTCCAATGGCTCTTGAGGGGCATCCGATGCTTCCTTAGAAGTGTCTAAGGATGTAGAAGGTGTTGGAGAGGAATCCAGAGAAGTTGTAGAAGAAACACAATCTCCCTCGAACTCACCCAAAATTACGGCACCCCTGCCTTCTCCACGGCCGTAATTTTGGGCGTGGAAAACAAATACGGTGCCTCTATTCCCTCCACGGCCGTGTAACTCCCTGGAGTGCTCCACGCTTTTGTTGGTGAAATCCACGGCCGTGGAATAGGCCGTCTGACCGTGGATCCGTACGTTTTCTGCCTCATCGTGGAGTTTCTCGAACTCTTTTTCACACACTTCTTCTTGTGTCTCTAAGGCTTCAATTGCCTCATTGCACTCCTCTTCTTCCCCTATATCCATTATGCTCATAGAAATAACTTTTTGCAAGGGATCTTTGAAGAGAATAGAACTTACCTCCTCTCTAGATAGCTCTTCGTCTTGGATATTGAATATATCCTCGTCGAAGGCTGGTTCCTTCACCAAAGTGGAAAGAACGAACTCTACCTTCTCTTCTCCTATGTCAAAGGCGAGTCTAGCATTCTTGCAATCGACTATGCAGTCGGATGTTGCAAGAAACGGTCTTCTGAGAATGATCGGGACCGGACTATCTGCAGGAATGTCAAGCACAACAAAATCTATAGGAACATAGAACTTACCAAGCTTGACCGGGACGTCTTCAACTATACCGACGGGACGAGTTATGGATCGATCCGCCATGTACAACGTCATCTTCACCGGTTTAGGGTCGCCTAAACCGATCTTCCTGCATAAGGCAAGCGGAATGATGCTCACGCTTGCTCCCAAATCACATAATGCATCATATGTGACATCTCCCACTCCTATGGGAATACAAAATGACCCCGGATCCTTCAGCTTTGGGGGCATCTTCTCTTTCATGGTTTTGATGAGATCCGATGAATCCGAACTAATCTTAATCTCTCCAAAATCCTCTAGCTTTCTCTTGTTAGAGAGGATCTCCTTTAAGAACTTTCCATAAGCCGGCATACCTACAATTGCATCAATGAAAGGTATATTAATATGCAGTTTGCTCACGAGTTCAATAAACTTACCGAATTGCTTGTCTAGACGCGCTCTCGCTCTAGATTGCGGGAATAGTAGGGGAGGTTTGTAAACTGGAGGAGGAACGTAGACATCTTCCTTCTCCTTTCCCTTTTCTTTCTCTTTCTCAACGGGGACTTCTACAAACTTAGGTTGCGGGTCGGTAGTTGTTATTCTGCTCCTAGTTGTGATTGCCATCACCCTTCCTTTTGGGTTGTCCTCCGTCTTTTCTGGAAGTTTCCCTTGATTCCTAGGAACTTCCTCCGCATGACTAAACATTTGGTTTTCTAAAACCTTTTGGGCTTTATCAACCTTAGTTATGTGATCATCAACTTTGATGATGCGAGTCTCCAATCCTTGAAGCTTGCCCAAAATTGTCTCCAACATGGAATCGGGCTTCTCTTTCCCCGAAGTACTTCCACCATTAGATGTTTGCCCCTGGCTTTTCAAAGGAGTAGAAGAAGAGGAAGGTGGAGTTAGTGAATTTGAATTTCCTGACTTGGAATAAGAATTACTGGAATTTTGTTGGTTGGGGCGCCAATTGTTGTTGTTTGAACCCCTATTGTTGTTCCAATTGTTGTTCCGGTTGTTGTTGTTGTTGTTTCAATTGTTCCGGTTGTTGTTCCGGTTGTTGCGGTTTGTATTCTCATTCCCGTTGTGGTTATTGTTGTTGCCTAAATAACCCACATCTTGTTCCTTGTGCTTTGGAAAGTTGGTTTTGATGGCTTCCTTCAACTCTTTAATCTCCGTATTGAGAGAAAAGATTTGAGTTTGAGCTGCTTGTGATAGCTTTGCTCCTTGATCTACATGATTCGCCTCCACTTTCTGATGAGAATACTTCTCAATGACTCGCGCTTGCTTCTCAATGAAGTCCCAAGCGTCATCTTCCCTCATGTCCATGAATGTACCACATGAAAGGGATTGGAGCTTGAATTGTGTCTCCACATCCAGCCCCTTATAGTATATCTCCAATAGCGCCAAGTTGGATATGCCATGATGTGGGCAATCCAATAGCAAATCCTGAAATCTTTCCCAAGATTGAAACAAACTTTCGTTAGATCTCATAGAAAATGCATTAATCTTACCTCTCAACTCCGCCGTTTTAGATGGCGGAAAGAACTTAGTGAGGAATTTCGAAGAAAGATCCTCCCATGTCTCAAGTTTCCCACTTGGAAGAGCTTGATACCAAGACAATGCTTTCCCCTTCAAGGAGAAGAAGAAAGGCTTGAGCTTATAGCTGTTGGTAGTTGCATTCTTTGGCTTCATTGTCTCCATCATGATCTCAAAATTTTGTAGATGTTGATGTGGAGATTCAGCGCTTGTTCCACCAAATTGATTTTGGCGAACAATGGTAATAACTTGAGGGTTGAAGCTAAACCCTTGTGCATCATCAGCATCAAAGTTCACACCTAAACAGCATGGTTGCTGCGTTGGATCCATCCTTTGGCCAAGAGTTCTTGGCTCCTCATCTACACGTTCGACTCTCGCACCTCTAGGTGGAACACGGCGATTTGCAGCTGGCTGTGGAAAGAACGGGTTCACATTGATGTTTGGATCAATTTCCTCTAGTGGTGGCATGGAGGAGTCGCTATCCTCATTTAATGAGTTGGCTCTAACCGATCTTTCCGGTCTCCTTCTTCTCTTTTTCTCCTTGAGGTTGTTTATTTCCAACCTCATTTGGAACATCATGTCCGATAGATCATCAACCTTCATTTGATGACGATCCATCTCTTCCCTACGAGTCTTCTCACTCCATTGGAGTTGAGCTTCATTTTCCGCCAACTCCGTTTGGTAATCACGTTCTCTTTCTTCATCCATTTTTCTTTCCTTAAGCTTTCTCCTCAAAGTCCTCTCAAGCTCTTGATCAAGAGGTAAGAGGTCTTCGTTGTTTCTAGACCTGTGCATACACTCGAAGAGATATCAAATAACAAGGGAAAAGCTCCCAAGCTTGACAACCGATAACCGTATTCGGCCTACACCAAATCCCCGGCAACGGCGCCAAATACTTGTTCGCCACTTAGCGTGCGTGCAAATAAGTCTCAAATTTATAAAACTAGAATCAAGCAAGCGAACCCGCAGTGTACGGATCGATATAGTTAAGCAAGAATTCTAGAGTATCGAACACAAGGATTTGGGGGGTTAAGTCCAATTATAGATCGTCAAGCAAGTAAATGTATGAGCTTTGCAAATATTGGGAAAACAACAATCCTAAAGATCCAGGAATCCAGCTGTGGCAATCGATTCAAGATATACTAAAGATATAAGGACAGAGTTAAGAGTTGCAAAGATATACTAATGCAAAGCAATGTACGGTGAAGTTCCAAGGCTTTATGTAACTTAACTAAAGACGCTCTCTATAAAGGTTGTTGAGGCTTCAATATAGAAAGGATCTAAAGGCATGAATTAATATCAAATACCCAAACTTGTAACCCAAGGATCAAGACTAACTAAACCGATTAAGGTTGTGACACTCGGAATCGAGGTAGAGGTTGTTGAGGCTTCACTACCACCTAGAAAAGGCAAGCCAAGACTAAGTTAAAGCAAATCTTTAACTTTGGATTAAAGTAAAAGCAAGGTTCGTAAACTGAGGGAAATTACGGGTGGATCTTGAGATTCCACGGCCGTGGAACTCAAGAACACACCGTGATTTTAGTACGTCGACGATTCTCTCTAACTCTCAAGGTCGAATCTGTTTACGATCGATCTATCATCATCTAAGCCACAACTATCAACCCTTCACCTTAGAATTCCTAAGTGGTTTTAGCCAACAACAGTCATTATGATATCAAATTCAAGGTTTAAAAGAATGAAAGATGAAAACCTTCGAAAACCTTTAATAAATCTCAAATCAATCTCAATCCACAAACAAGAATAATGATGTATAACGGATTCGGAATAACACAAACCAATCACGATCCTTGATAAGAACGAAGAACGGGATGTTAGTCCGCCTTCTAATCAAACCTAAGGACAAAGCGTAACTTCCAAATCTCCAAGTCTTCGCAAATCTCCGTTGCGAAATAACAATCTCCAACGTCCAACTTGCAACCCTAGGCACTTGCAATAAGCGTAGGCGAAGTCTAAGCGGAAGCGTAAGCGAAGGTGACGGAATCCCTCTCTTTCCGTCCTTTTATAGGGCAAGATAAGATATGTGTCCAACCCATTGTGTAAAAGATCATGGCTTCAAATTGTACGTTAAAAGATTGCCTAAATCACGGTTCCTTGGAATTCCACGCCCGTGGTTTAGAGCGTGGAATTTCATCACGGTTGCTTCATATCTTCCACGGCCGTGTAAGTCACTGGAGTGCTCCATGCTTGTGTTGCCAAAGTTCCACGGCCGTGGTTTAGAGCGTGGACTCTAGTACGGCCGTATTTTAGAGCGTGGAACACAAGTAGCTCGTAATTATCCTTTGTTTTGTGTCATTCTTCATCCTAGCATCTTCCTTAGCTCCCTTATGATGTCCTCAATCCTTGGACATGCTCAATCCATCTCTATTCTCCCTTGATTCGTTCGGTTTTAGCTCTTAATTGCCTACAATCAACACAAAGCTTATGTAGACCTCTATATCGACAATATAGATAAACTAACTCACAATTGCTTCAATGCTTTATCAATGGTCACCAATATGGATGAAATACACTTAGAAAACGTGCCTAAAATATCACAATATTTCATGCTAACAAATAACCCCATACTAAGCAGATTATACTTCAAACAGTCAACAAGATATACATCATCAATAAAGTTAGATGAATTATAACATATTTTACCAATGCCAATAATGTCACACTTTCCTTTATCACCAAGCGTAATTGTTCCAGATGATTGCTTCTTTAAATCAGAGAATAGTGAACTTTTTCCACTCATGTGTCTTGAGCAACCACTATCTAATATCCATTTATGCTCCTTTACCTTGGTGATATCCTGCAAAACAGCAAACATCAACCTTTTCGGGTCGACCAAATGGCATATTTTGGTCCATATTCAGGCTCGATCATGTTTGGTGGTCTAATGCCTTTAGGAACCTAGATTTGTTTGACCTGTTGCCTTAAACATAGAGGATAAGTGTTTTTAATAATGTAGGAATCATTTCTTCTATATGAACATGTAGATTTTACATGACCCTTTTTACAACAGTAGAAACATGTGGGCATATGAATACTTCCTTTGACTTTGATAAAAGTGGTAGTTAGTTTTCTAGGAAAGCTCCTATTGATAACCTATACTATTTTTGTTAAGTGAGGACTGTTGTTCACCTATCATTCTTTCAAGATTAGCTTTTGAACGAGTTAATTTAACAAGTGCAGTCTTCTGGTCTTGACACATCAAAGTTAGATCAACTTTCTCTTTCTCTAGATCGATATAGTTTCGATGAAGAGAAGAGAGGTTGTCCTTAAGAATCACATTTCCAATTCCAAGACCTTGATACTGTCATCAAGGTCTACCTTATGTGTGTTAAGATTTTCATCTCTAGAGACATCTCACTTAGTTGTTTTTCTTGTTCAAGAAGCTTTTCTTTCAGAGAATTCATCCTTATTCTATGTTCTTTGTCACATATTATAATGTCTTTAAAAAATTGTGTTAGGTTCGATTCAGGTTGGGACATGATAGTACTTACCACATTATCAACGTAGAGGTTTGAATCTTCTTCATGATCGGCCATAAGACATAGGTTTGCTTGTTCTTTTTCGTCTTCTGATTCATTTGAGGATCATAATCACTCCATGAAGCTACCATAGCTTTCTTCTTTCAATAATTTTTCTTAAAGTTGGTCCTCTTCTTTTGTGCACAGTCCTTAACAAGATGATCTGTTTCACCATATTTAAAACAAGTCAGCAATTTAGTTTTCTTGTTAGAGTTAGAAAATTTACCTCGGGGTTTTGATGTTCGTGGATATTCTCTATTGTTTGCAGAATATTTCTTTATTTTGAGAATTCTCGCGAGACCCTTAGAAATCATGGCAGTTGCATTTTAACAATCGGAATTTTTATTCCGGTTGTTGGGCGGTTTATCGGTCTTCCCGTAGGCGCGGCTCAGTTTTCCCGCAGGCACGATGTGTTGAGTGACGGGTTTTTAACTCGTTTCCGTTCCGACCCTTCGTTTGGGTGAGTGACCTTTTGTTTTAGGGATATCGACCCCTCGTTGCCCTATCCCTTGCTTACCCATCATTGAGTTTCCTCTCTCCTCCATTTCACTTTTCACGTGAATTCTTCTTCTCCTTTAGCTTCTCTTCTTTTCTCTCTTTTGATCCACCTTCTTCATTGGATCTTCCATGGCCTTCCACCTTTGTTTGTATGAGCTACTCCTATTAGATTCGAGATGGAGACAGAGGATCCTAGCCAAGCTGTTGTTGGTAATCTTCTTCTTCCCCCTTCATCTTCTCCTTCTTCCTCAAGCTTCAATGGTGGAAGCCATAGCTTCATCTTGTTTTATTCCCTTTAGCTTGCATGTGATTGGGATCGATTTTGGGATGCCCTGTATGATGTTGTGGTGTGTGTGGAACATCTATGGTGGAGCAAGGAAGCAAGGAGGCATCAACACATCAAGGTACGTAGAGGAGCTATGCAACCTATAAGTTGGTGGACCATAACTGCCGAGTCACGGGATGGTTTTGACACTTCCTCCTTTCTAAGGAATAAGATTAGATCGTAGGGACCGAGACGTGTCCATGGAGCTTCATTAGAAGCACTAGAGGTGAGTGAACTCCATTCCTATTTCTTTGATACAAACATTGAGTCAGGGGGACCATATGTCATGATGAATACGTCCAAAAGGGGCTTGGGATACGTGTGAATCAACGAGAAAGGTTTCGCATACGTGTTAGACGATTGCTAACATATAAGAAGAATGACCGAGGGAGGGTCAAGAGTTAGGCGCTTTAATGTACGCACTTAAGATGGTGACGATAATTGCGTGATTAGGAACACATTAGTTGTGTATGGACGGTTAGAGTATGATATGTGTATATATTCGCTCTGCAAGGCCTGAATAACCACTAGAGGTGATTGATAAAGTTGGTTAAGGACTGCGGTCTTATGATTTGATATCATCCGGGGTAGGTGAATGTGACCACCAAAACCTTTACTAAGTGGACGCTTTGAGAGGAAGCAACAATTTAACTGACGGTTCAGCCTCAGTTTGTTAACGAAGATGATAAGTGAAGAGAACGGACATAATCATGAGAATTGAAAGGCTTCGAGAAAGATCCGGGATAGAAGGTCCCAAGGAGTGTCTATGTGCACTTATAGCGGAGAAATGAGATAGAGCCTCCAAGATACTCGCACTACCCTTACTAGTCCACCATGGTACTGGTAAGAGGTATATGGGTTGGAGATGTTCACATTGGAGAGACGGCCTTAAGGCCGAGGTGGCTAAGTACATAGCCATTATGTGACTCGTCGTAGGTCAAGTTGAGAACCCTAAGACGAGGAAGAAGACTTCATCCACCGCAGGTTATGTCGTGGGAGTGGGAGGATACCTCCATAGAGGTTATTACCGGTTTGAGACCACGTAACAATGGTGACGTATTTGGGTCAGTATGTACCGACCGACGGAGATAAGGCATTTTACACCACCTTGGAGAAACAAGACCGATGAGTCGGCTATTTGTGGAATCCACTAAGTAATAGTGAGATTACCTGGGGTATCGGGTACCATCGTTTTGGTTTGAAGTGGACGTTTCATCTCGAGATTTGTGGGGCAATAGGATAGTACCGCTTAGGGGCCTAATTATCTTTCAGGACAACTTTCGTCCTCGGACGTATGGCTAGTTAGAGAGGGCTTTTCAAGCCTTAAAGAACGTGTTAAGAACCTCCATGCCAAAATGAGAACAAGTGTCATCCGGACACTTCCGGGGAATGAGTGCACATTGTATGATAGTTGAAATGTTTTTATGATGGCCGTTGTTAGGCATTCTATGAACGGAATTCTAGTACACCGTGACGTTGGAATTTGGATGGTAGATGTGGCGATAGCTGGGCTGAGTCGCCTGATGGCATTGTTAGAAGAGAGGCACAAACCTCTAGAGATTTGATATGTGATAGATCTAGTCTAGAATACCATGGACGCAAAACGTCATATGTGGTGGACACGAAGAAGGAAAAGTTGAGTTTCCGATTTATCGAACCCTTGAGATATTGATGGGAGTTAGGAAGTGGTTCGCAAATTTGTGTTGCCACCAAGAGTGGAGAGTATCTTCGGAGGTTTCTTTTATAACAGTCATGGAAGTATATACGTTACTCGAGTTATGTTGTTAGTCGCGATGATCTAGTGGAAGACAAGGAGCCGATGAGGCTACCGGAAAGAGACGGGAAAGTATCTTTGATTGAGTGATTACGCTGAGCTAGTTGCCTTGTTTTGGCCGTTGAGTTAGTTGTTAGGTGCATGCGTGAGATTATGTGTTTTGTGCCCCGAGAGGGAATATGTTGTATGATCGGTTATATCTTGACTAGTTATGCGTTATGCGATTTATGTGAGTATGCGTATAGGCCTTGCGAGGTCTTGTCGCGGTTATACGAGTGTGTAATGGTTATCGAGTAGAGAGTTGGCACGTTTACGGCTTTGAGTGGTTATTGAGGTAGTTTTTCCCGAGAGTTCTGCGTTGTCAAAGTTTCGGGACAAAACTTGTTTTTAGGGGGATTAGTTGTAACAATCTGAATTTTTATTCCGGTTGTTGGGCGGTTTATCGGTCTTCCTGTAGGCGCGGCTCAGTTTTCCGCAGGCACAATGTGCTGAGTGACGGGTTTTTACCTCGTTTCCGTTCCGACCCTTCATTTGGGTGAGTGAGCTTTCGTTTTAGGGATACCGACCCCTCGTTTCCCTCTCCCTTGCTTACCCTCAGCTGAGTTTCCTCTCTCTTCCCATTTCACTTTTCACGTGAATTCTTCTTCTCCTCTCCTTTTCTCTCTTTTGCTCCACCTTCTTCATTGGATCTTCCATGGCCTTCCACCTTTGTTTGTTTGAGCTGCTCCTATTGGATTCGAGATAGAGACAGAGGATCCTAGCCAAGCTGTTGTAGGTTATCTTCTTCTTCTTCCCCCTTCATCTTCTCCTTCTTCCTCAAGCTTCAATGGTGGAAGCCATAGCTTCATCTTGTTTTATTCCCTTTGGCTTGCATATGATTGGGATCGAGTTTGGGATGCCCTGTATGATGTTGTGGTGTGTGTGGAACATATATGGTGGAGCAAGGAAGCTAGGAGGCATCAACACATCAAGGATCCACCGAAGAAGCCATCGCAAAATCGCCTTCTGTTGTTCGACCGCGGGGGCGGATCTTCAGAGCCACGGGGGCGGCCAATGCTTTCATCTGCGGGGGCGGACATCAGGAGCCGCAGGGGCAGCTCTCTGGGCCGCAGGGGCGGCCTCTGGCTCAACCAACACGCCCTTGCGGTCTTCTCCTCCCTTTCGCGGCTGTTCTTCCTCCTTCCGAGCCCGTGCCTTTGCTTGGTGAGTTCCCTACCTTGAGTATGTATTCTTAGATGATCTTAGAGACGGTTGATGATAGAAGCATGCTAGGTTGGATCTAGGATAGTGTTGAATGTCATGTAGTGGATTTTGTGGACCTTAAGCGAGTTTGTGAGGTTTTCAGAATGATCTATGGCTTGATGGCTGCATGTTTCTGAGTTGGTTCATGGGATGAGGGTGTGGCTGCATTGTGAGGATTTGTGAGGGTTTAGATGGTGAGTACATGGTTGTGAGATTGTGAGCTAGGATGTACATATAGTTGTTACCGTTGCGTTTGTTGAGACTAGGATCGTTTGTCCTAAGTATGGGTATGGGTTATGACCTTGTGAGATCATATAGGACTTAGACTTCTAGCTTATATGAGTGGTTGATGATTATTTTGCCTTGTCTTGAACAAACTTTGGTTATATTCCTCCAGGGAATGTAATTGGGTTGATCGTTGGGACGAGGTAAGTCGTCGGACTTACTTAGCCGTTTTTACGCATTATTTGGACACATTATGGTGGTGTGTGTTTATCGCATTTGAGCATGAAACCGGATTAGGATTTCTTGACTAGACATATTGTTTGGCCTACTATTATTATTATTATTGGGCAGTGACATCACTGCCCAGCTCCCGAGGGAGAGTGGGAGGATCTCTGCGACCAGGCCATACATGGTATACGATCGGGCTTCTTCATCAATCCCTCAGGGTATACGGGGACATAGGCGAGAGTTATAAGACTCTCGTGTCACAATTGAACGAATGGATAGATATGGAATAACCTAAAAAGATAATAAGTAACGGATGTGTATGTATATGATCATGTTGTGTGGTTTGTGTTCCTACGTGTGTTTGTGCCATATTATTCTTATAATGCCTAGAATGTGAGCTAACGGTTTTATACCGATTGTTGTAGTCGACGTGCAGGTTAGGTGTGGCCGAGTGATCCAGAGGAGTGGGCAGCCGGGGTTCCGTACATCATAGGTCGAGTTTGGGGGTTTGAGTCCATGTATATTTCTTGTATATTGTGTATTCTTGGCGTTGTTGTATAGACGGCTGATGTCTTTCCTTTCTTGTTGTATTCGGGAATCTTATCATTGTATTAAACTTGTTTTCGGTTTTGCCTTTATTTGTGCCTTGTTGGAAAGTTCCGGTGAAATTGTTGTCAAGCTAAGGGTCAGGACCCATTGTGAGGTCTCGCCCATAACATTTCGATATCCCGCGGATTTGGGGTGTTACATGCATCTTCTTCATCATCGTCATCATTTTCTTCCTCTTTAGATGATAACTCATCCTTTCTCGATCTTAATGCCAGATTCTTAGTGCTAGATGGGAGCTCTCCATCTTCTTCACCAAGAACCATTTCGTGTGTGATGAGTTTTCCAAGGAGGTCATCAAGAGGAAGAGTTAAGAGATTCTGAGCTTCTTCGATGACAGTCATCTTTGGTCCCCACTTTGTTTTAGGTAAGCTCCTTAGAACCTTCCTAAGTTTTTCTTCATTTGTGAAGACCTTTCCTAGTGAGTCCACGTTGTTCATGATTTCAGTGAATCTTGTGAACATTTCTTTGACTGGTTCATTTGGATTCATCTTGAATAGTTCATATTGTCTGAGGAAGATACTAATCTTTGTTTCCTTGACTTGTTCCTTCGTATGTAACAACAAGTCTGTCCCAAATTTCCTTTGCACTCTTGCATGATGAGATACGGTTGAATTCATTTGCATCTAATCCGCAGTAGAGTAGGTTCATAGCTTTGTAGTTCTTTGACACACTGTCCGAGTCTGCTGGTGTGAAGTCAACTTCCTTCTTTGGAACTTGGACACCTTTAACTGTCGTAGTTGGAACTTTGGGGCCATTCTGAATGATGCTCCATAGTTTCATGTCCTGATCAATAATGAACATACGCATGAGTGTCTCCAATGGGCAAAATTTTTGCCACAGAAAAGTGGTGGTCGAGATGAGGATCTTCCTTGAGCAAATCCTCCATCACTTAGAGGATTCATGATTAGTCTCACTAATGGTTAAATCAAAATACGTGAGTCTAGCTCTGATACCAATTGAAGAACCATTAGGTGAATATAAAGGATAAATGATACTCTAGAAGGGGGGTTGAATAGAGTATGAAAACTTTTTACAAAAACCTATCTCAAGGCTTTGAAACTTATTTCAAAGGCCTTGATGTTGATCTAAGCTCTTTGTGACACACTTTGATTTCAAGGGCTTTGAATCTGATTTCAAGGGCCTTGACTTTGTTCACCTGCAATACAAAGTTAGTCACAATAAAGCAGATAAAATGCGGAATGTAGAAGATCAACACGAGGATATATTTATGAAGTTCGGCTCTAAATAGCCTACTCTCTGTCCCAAGGTATGACCGTAGGATCTAACTATCTATTATCAGCTTCAAAGAGTCCTAGATACAAACTAGAAGAAATCCCCTTTTTCTCTCATTGTAGCCAATGCTACGATCTAGCTCCAACTCTTCACCTTGCTATAATAGCCTAGTTACTTCGCAGAGTAACACACACTCTAGTATAACACTCTTTAGATATTCCAATGGAGCTCTTGAGTTTTATCTCTCTCTAGGGGATAACGCTTTTAAGGAAAGGAGAGAAAGAAAAACGGTTTGATCGAATGAAGATGTTATGGATCGCTTGAAGACTTTAGATGTTTGCGTGTAATCTTGTCTCTTGTTCTTCAATCGACATCTTCATTTATAGACTTCTATTGAGAAATTTTCTAGCCGTTGGGAAGATGACCGTTGAAGATGATTCTTCTTCTCCATGAAAGCCGCTTCTTGGTTGAGATGAGGTAGACATTTTAGATCTTCTACCGTCTTCATCTCCTTGAAGCACGTTGATCTCTCTTGTCCATAATCTTCTCGTATGTGTTATGAAAATATTAAATTCCATTTGAGAGAAGATCTTTGTGCTTTCGGTTGAGGATCGTTGAAAGATCTTTTTTTGAATCAAATCTTAGTTGTTCAGTTGAGATCTTCTTTGAGCATATCTTCTTGTTTGGCATATCTTTATAAAAGATATTCTTTGTCTCTTGGTAGATTTAGTTTGTTAAATTTGAAATTCCTTCCGCGTGCTTTGTTATGATTAAAGATTCAAGAGTTTTGGCGAGTCTTGGGTTTTGATCCCTTGAAATGGCTTTCAAGGCCTCCGTCTTTAATTACTCTAAACTCCTTGCATCCGATTTCAAGACCTCCAAAGGTCCCTTGAAATGCGTTTCAAGACCTGCACACATTCTAAACACACCACCAAACCAAACCAAGCAACTCGATATATAATCAATAAATTGCTAGTGCATAAAACCACTTCATTTGTGTTTAAGTCTTCCATCATCATCACCTATACAAATATATAATCAAGGTGGAGTTTTCACACCACTTCTCCTTTTGGCCCTCATTTCGCTCGTCGATGCATCCTTGTCTTCAATCTCGCTCTCCACTTCCCTACTACGATGTTCGGATACGAAAAACGGACACGATTAGAAATGGGAAAGTGACAATCCTTAAAAGCATAGAAAACGGGTGCACGGCGAATAAAAAAAAATATATCATTTAAAAACTATTGAAATGTAGAATTTATATTGTAATAATGAGATACATATATATGAAAAGCTCAATGATACATGAGTAGATAAAAAACAAACATAACAAGAAAATAAACGAAACAAAAGCTTAGAAATGAACCTTTTTAGTTTTACATAATATAGAAATAAACATATTTAGTCTTACAATCTCAAATAATCATACCTAATTTCAAAATTGAAGAACAAATCATCTATTTTGCAAATCAACAACAATCGAACAACATAATCAACCAAGGAAAATAATAACAAAAAATTGTAAATAAACAAAGTCAATGAATTGAAATAATGTCTCAACATTCAACAAAGAATGATTACACAATATATTAGTAATCAAATGTTCAAAATCAATTTATGAAATCATTAAAAGAAACAGAAGAAAATGAAGAGGAATCGTCTGAACAAGCAACAACGTTTCAACATTAGAAACGAAAAAGAAGATCGGTGTTCTGCTTCTGACAACCACAATCTCGCATGTCGCCATATGGGAGCTAGGTATAGTCAAAAAAAATGGGAGAGGAAAAGAAGTATTACTGCAGATAAATTTTTCTTTAATTTTAATTTTTTTTCCTTTTTGTTTTAGCCTTAGAAAATAGGGGAACTTTTGTTGACCATATCTTGACCGGACACAATCCTTGTACTAGACGTGTCCTCCCCGTGTCCTACCACTTAACCATTTATTGGCCGTTTCGGACCATATTTGACCGTGTTATGTCGTGTCCCCGTGTCCGACACGGTAGGAGACTGGACACTCCGCTATCTAGAGGTGTCCATGCATCATAGCTTCCCTACCAAACACATGGCCCTTGTCTATCTCTAAAGTCAACTCTCAATGACTCATATTAATCTTCCGGAGACGATGCACCCTAGTTTTTCGGCAAGGATCTGAGGCATTGTTGATTTGTTCCTCAGTTTCCCTCCTCCGATTCTTCCTCTATCTCTTAGATCTAGATAAATAGGTTTATTCTTGTTGCTTTTGCCTTTTTAGATTTGGGACTCGATTGATGGCTTTTAATTGTCCTAGATATTAAACTTGCAATTTAATTTAGGGTTTCGACCACAATTCAATTTAGGTTTTACTTTGTTGATGTCCATGAGCTTTCTAGAAGCATCTCTATGAAGATGGATTAGGTGAATTTGAAAAAGGGGTAGAAAGAAGTGGTCTTGAAAGTCATAACATAACCATCTAATTATTAGAGTATATAGAGGTGCGTTCGTCGAGGGAGGACGGTCAAGAAGAAAATTGTTTAGCATATATGTTGTGGTTAATTATTGCACACGTCCAAGGCACCATGCATACGTCCATGCCTCGTTTATCTGTGTGATCATGTATATAATCCCAATCTGATTTGGGCGTGTATAATGCTTATGATTAAGCATGTTTGAAGACTTTTAATGCCTTTCATTAATTTTAGTGGTTTAATGTAACACCCCAAATTCTAGGAATTCGAGATGCTACGGGTTAGGACCTCACAATGAGTCTTGACCCTAGTCTGACAATAAGTTCACCGGATCTTGCAACAAGGCACAAATAAACATAAAACCGGAATGGCTAAAATATCTAAAATGTCATAACTCAAAGTAAGGACATGACTCCAGCTGAGTCATATAATAATAACTTCAATGCAATAAGAAAGGAAAACCCATATCCCGTCCTATAATGTACCCCCCCGGTTAACCACTCCGACCTGATCACTCGGCATCATCCCTATCATGCAAGATATCTACAACAACAGATAAAATAGTTAGCTAACATTCTATATATTGAATAACGGTTCTAACACATATACACATAAGCAGGAATACCGCACACCATGCTCACACATCAACCGGTTATAATCTTATTACGTGATCCACATTACTAATTCAAAATCTTTTGTGGCACGAGGATCTCCCAAACCTCGCCTTTGTCCCCTTATACAATAGGTCTGGATCCGATGCATCTCACCGTGTACCTGTCTGGACTAGTCGTAGAGAACCTCCCAGTTTCTTGTAGAAGTGGACAAGTTGTCTCTGCCCGTTATTAGTTGAGCTAAACAAGAATAAAGGTCGTCCTAGCAAGTTGTTATTATAAACACACAAACATGCACAACTATCACAGTCACGCTAACAGACAAAAGTCAGCTAAGTAAGCTCAAGGGACTTACCTGTATCTAGGTAATCCCAACTATAAATCCTCGCTCAGTTTCCCGCAAGAAAGTACTCTACGCCTGATCAAACAAGGCACATATATCATATACTATCCGACATGCTAGAAGTCTCCAATAAGATCATGTAACCAGCACAACCATATTCTAAACCCCCACATGCTCAAGATACCCAAAGGATAACTAGAAGGTTTAGATCATATACCTATACCAATGATTCCATGTATCTACTCTGTAGTACACCAAATCCGCTGGACTCAGAGTGCTACTAGGTTAGGACCTCACAATGGGTCCTGACCCTAGCCTGACAACAAGTTCACTGGATCTTACAATAAGGCACAAATAAATATAAAACAACCTTTATAAAACATAAATAACGAGTATCATAATACATACAAAACCCCACAACTGAGTATGAAACATCAACAACATATTCATAACACAACCCAAAAGCCCAACATCCTAGATGTACGGAAGTCCTCGGCTGATCACTCCTCCAAATCACCCTGCAGTCTTCCTATCCTGCAAAGGATCTACAACACGGTATGAAACCGTTAGCTAACAATTCATATATTAGATAATGCATAAGCACATACACACATCAGAATAACAATAAACACAAAGCATACTATCACATATTTATCCATTTAATTATCTTTATAACATTATACACTCAAAACCATATTTATGGTTGTGACACGAGAAGTATATCATTCTCGCCTCTAGGTAAAATAGCCATCTGGAGTGAAATCAAGAGCACTTTCCGTGTATCATATGGAGTGGTGAAGTACCCTGTCCGTATATAAGGTATGCCATGACCTTAGAGAACCTCTTAGTCTCCTTATAGGATGAAAGAGAAAGGTTATCACCACCTAACAATCATGGGCTAATATACATTATACACTCAAAACCATATTATGGTTGTGACACAAGATTTATATCATTCTCGCCTCTGGGTACAATAGCCATCTAGAGTGAAATCAAGAGCACTTCCCGTGTACCAAAGGAGTGGTAAAGTACCCTGTCCGTATACCAGGTCTGACATGACCTCAGAGAACCTCTCAAACTCCTTACAAGATGAAAGAGAAAGGTTATCACCGCCCACTTCAAGGGGGGCAATCATATGTTAGTAATAATCAATATCGCATGCTATAAATCACATAACAATCACCACTCATGCATACATCCAATATAGGAATGCAGCTAAGTAAGTCCCAAGGACTTACCTGAATCCAAATATCCACAACAATCGATCAACCTCGAATTCCCGTACGAATAATCACCACGCTTGATAAAACAAGACAAACACATCAATCATCGGAACACATGCTAGAAGACTCTACTTCTAGCCTCATATATCCTCAAAGATCATAACTATTAATCCATAAACTCAACATCTCACAATTCCTCAAACCTCTCAAGGTATCATCTAATCAATATTCCTCAATCTCAATTCTAATCAACGTTTCTCAATCTTGATGATTAAATTAATCAACATTAATCATCATTAATTAGGATTCGAAAAACCTAGCTCTTACATCACACACCCCTTAAGAAAAAGTTTTGTCCCGAAATTTTAGCGAACCCAAATCCTCTCTGCCCCATATTTCGAGGTATAAACACTCATACACGCGGAGGCATAACATCTCCAATAATCCTAAACACATCCTAAAGGCATGGAGGTAGAACATCTCCGGTAAATCTAAACCCATCACAAAGGCATGAAGGTAAAACATCTCCGGCAAACTATAATCACAACAAAGGCGTAGAAGAAGAACATCTCGAGCAACTATAACCATAATCAAAGCATGGAGGAAGAATATCTCCAGCAAATAGAACCACCGCAAAAGCATGGAGGAAGAACATCTCCAGCTAAGTCATAACTCGATGGCATCGAGGTAGAACATCTCCAACCATAAAACATCGCTCAAGGGCATGGAGGTAGAACCTCTCCAGCCATATAAATTTCCCTCGTATCATAATAACATGGAGGAAGAACCATCTCCAGCTATATCGTAACTCGTGCTAGCATACACAATCTAATAAGATCACACATCACAATCTAGCACGAAAACAATACCATATAATCACATAATCACGTAATCACATCATCATATAACTCACTAAATATAACTAAGACTCGCTCGGCAAGTCTACAGGTGCAGCTATCTGTTACGCTAGAGATGTGTAGCACAAAAGTCTTACAATTTATAACTCGATATATTTTCCTAACTCCTAGCGAACCCACAGTGTATGGGTCATTTTGTAGCAAGGATAGTATTCCGAGGTCGAACACGAAGAATAAGGTGAAATCAAATCAAACAAGTGATCATGGATAATGCAAATCTAGTCTAAGAATAGAGAAAGAAATAAAGAAATAAAAATCATGATATTTTTGGTTGGATTTTTGTGGTGATCAAGCAAAGATCACAAATCATGCAAGATTATAAATCAAACAAACAACTCAAGCTAGCAACACAAACAAGCAACACAAACACAAGATATGTGATCAAAGAGAGAAAAGCGGATTCTAGGGATTGGAACTTCCGGTTATGGCATTAGACTCAAGCTTCTAATCAACCTTGGACAAGCCGCGGTATGTTGGGAAAGGGTGTTGCTCTAATGGGATCAATCACCGGGTAGGTCTCATGGTCCACTAATCCCTCACCTAAGGTCCTACTACCGGGTAACTCTCTAGGAGCCTAAAGTTGAGAATTCTACACAAACCGGATTGCTATCTAGGGTTCAAACCTCTCCTTACCGGGCAGGTCTCAGGAAGGCAAGTCCTAAGCAACAATTCTAGCACACTCAGTCCAATAACGGCTTGTGAGGCTCACTACTACCTAGAGTTCATCATCTTATGTATCTAAGATTGGGAATTACCTGGTAAGTCTCTTCCCTCACTTAGTTTCCTAGCATTAGGTCACCCTAGGCTAGATTATGCTTAACAAACACTAGGATTTCAACAATCTAACATCCTAACATTCAGATTTATCAATAGAAGCACAACAGAGAAAACCACGGGCTGATCATGAGAAACCACGGTCTAGATTTTAGATGAACAGACCGTGGTTCTATCAGGGGTTAGGTTTCGAGCAAGAAAATCATCCAAAGGTACATTCAAGTCTATTCTATCATATTCCAATCCATAACCATCATTCCATCACGCTAGAATCACAACTTGATGAGGGACCATCACCAACAACCCCTACTAGTCCTACAATGCAAGGGTCAATCACTAGATCAAGGGCAAGAGCAATTCAAGAGGAGGTGTCCAACTTGTTAGTGTCCTTAGCTCCTAAGGCGACCATTGATGATCCATTGTTGACTGAGACTTCCTTAGTCACGTTACTGACGATTCAAGAGGAGATGTCCAACTTGTTGGTGTCCTTAGATCCTAAGGAGACAAAATAAAAACAAAATAAAAACAAGAGACTACTTCTAGTTAGTTATCTCTTATTTTTATTTTGTGTGATTTAGCTAGTTAACATTGCTTGCAAGCCATACTAGTTGAGTCTTGAGTCTTATTTCAGCTTCTTAGTGTCTATCTTGACGTTTTCTGTTGTGAACCTTCAAGCAGCCGTGTATCACCCTTTTTCAAGTCAAGGAGTGTGCTAGTTGAGCTAAGGCATTGATCTTAGAAGGAGTTTTAATCCATCGAAGTCAATTGCATCAAATAGCTTGTGATCAACACAACTTGAGTGTGAGAGTGAGAGTAAACACTTGTGAAAATTTTCTGTTTTATCTAATTCAACTAGTTTGCTTGTTTTGTGTGTTTTTTGATTATGTCTAGGTCTAATAGTCCAAGCAAGTCCCACAACAGTGAGCCAATGCACCCGGAGACATTTGCTATGTTGAAGCAACTAATGGATTCGGTGGCAAGATTGACACACCGGATTGACACGTTGGAGCCTCGACCAGCACCCACGGCCACGCCACAACCGAGGTCCATTTTCGAGCTAGGAGGCACATCTAGAGATGCCCCTATAGAAACAGCCCCAGAATCACCCCAAAGAACCCCTCAAGGGCAAGGTATTAGACATGCTAACACTCTTCCTAGAACACCTAATGTACAAGGTTTTGTGGATGATTTTCAGGAGCCACAAGAGGATGTTGAGGAAGAAGGTATGTGGAGAGAGTTCCCTAGGTGTCACCCACATCCAAGGAGAGGACGAGAATATGAGCCATTCAGGCCTTATCAAGAGCTAGATGGAATAGGGAAAGTGAAGGTCAAGATTCCTAGTTTTGAAGGCAAGTGTGACCCGGATGCTTACATGGATTGGGAGACTAAATTGGAGCCAATTTGGTCTTGCCATCACTTTGGAGAGCAAAGGAAGGTCCAGCTTTTATCATTGGAGTTCCAAGGCTATGCACTAGTATGGTGGGATCATCTTGTCAAGGAAAGAAGAAGAACCTTGGATCCGGCCATCACTACATGGGAACAAATGAAGGCCTTGATAAGAGCTCGTTTTGTACCTCAACATTATGCTAGGGAGCTGAGGCAAAGGTTGGAGCACCTTAGACAAGGAGCCATGAGTGCCGAAGAGGTCTACACCTCTATGCAAATGACAATGGTGAAAGCTAATGTGGTTGAAGATGAGGAGTCTACAATGGCTAGGTATCTACGCATTTTAAACTCATCTTTGGCTAATGAAATTGATTTGTATCCTTATAGTACCATGGTGGAGCTGCTGCATTTGGCAATCAAAGTAGAGAAGAAGACAAAGGCTAGGAACCAAGGTGCCAAGACAAGCTTTGGAGCTACAAGCTCATGGAAAGCACAAAACAGCCGGCCCCAAGGATCCTACAACCGTGAGCCTACATCCACCAAGGAGGACCGAAAAGCATCAACCATGGACCAAGGAGCACAAAGAAGGAGCTCAACACCTCATTCATCTTCTAGACCCTTGAATGAGCCTTCAAGTGGTCCTAAAGGGAGTACCTCTAACTCTACTCTTCGTTCTAGAGATATTGTGTGTTTTAAATGTCAAGGTAGAGTTCATTACATGAGGGATTGTCCTAATAAGAAAATTCCGATTTTAAATCAATTTGGAAAATATGAGAGTGAGGATGAGCATGAAAATGATGATAACACCCACCTTAATGGATTGCATGAAATTGGTAGTGATAGTGATGAGGGCATTGAATATGAGCATGGAGAATCATTAATAGCTAGAAGAACTTTGCATGCTAAGCTAGCTCCGTGTGAGGATAATCAAAGTGAGATCCTTTTTCATACTAGATGTCTAATTAAAGGAAGGTGTGTGATATGATCATAGATGGAGGTAGTTGTTGCAATATAGCTAGCACTGATTTGATTAATAAGTTGAAAATTACCACATTTTATCACCCTAGGCCTTACAAATTGCATTGAATGAATGATTGTGGAGAATTAAAAGTAAATAGGCAAGCTAGGGTTACTATCACTTTAGGTAGCTATGAGGACACCATTACTTGTGATGTAGTTCCCATGCAAGCTTGTCATATTCTTTTGGGACGTCCATGATAATTTGATAGAAGAGTTAAGCATGATGGTTTTACTAATAGGCATACCTTTGAATTTAATGGTCAAACACTAACTCTTAAGCCTATGACACCATTGCAGATTGCTGAATTTTATGAGAAGAAGAAGGAGTTTAGTGTGGAGCAAAATGAGGTGAAAAAGAGAGGGGATAGCTCACGGTCTAAAACAGAACCCACGGCCAAGATTAGTACCACCCTATTAGCCACACCTTCTAGTGTCCTTCTAGCATCCAAGGAGGAGTACATCCTAGATTACACCCCTTTAGATGCCATTCTTGTGAGCTTGTGCAAGAGTTTAGTGACTTTGAGTGATGAAGCCAAGGCCACCCTACGTAAGCCCATCCTAGCTATCCTAGATGAGTTTAGTGATGTGTTTCCTGACGAGATTCCGGCTGGCCTTCCACCTTTTAGAGGTATTGAGCACTAAATAGATCTTATTCCCGGTGCTACACTCCCAAACCGTCCAGCCTATAGGATGAACCCTAAGGAGAGCCAAGAGATCCAAAACCAAGTCCAAGAACTCCTAGATAAGGGTTATGTAAGGGAGAGTTTGAGTCCTAGTGCCGTTCCCATCCTCTTAGTGCCTAATAAGGACAATACATGGAGGATGTGTGTTGATTGTAGAGCCATCAACAACATCACCATTAAGTACCGCCATCCTATCCCACGTTTAGATGACATGTTAGATGAGTTGAATGGAGCCACATTGTTCTCTAAGATAGATCTTAGGAGTGGTTATCACCAAATCAGAATGAGGGAGGGAGATGAGTGGAAAACGGCATTCAAGACCAAGTTTGGTCTTTATGAGTGGCTAGTGATGCATTTGGTTTAACCAATGCTCCTAGCACATTTATGAGATTGATGAATCACGTGTTGAGACACTACATTGGTAGGTTTGTTGTGGTTTACTTTGATGACATCCTCATCTATAGTAAGTCACTTGAAGAGCATGAGGAACATTTGAGAGAAGTACTTGCAACTCTTAGAATTGAATATTTGTATGCTAATTTGAAGGAATGTGAGTTTAGTACTAATCAAGTTGGTTTTCTTGGTTTTGTAGTGAGCACAAGAGGTCTAGAGGTGGATGGAGAGAATATCAAGGCAATCCAGGAATGGCCTACTCCAGCAACCGTCGGTCAAGTGAGGAGTTTCCACGGCCTAGCAACCTTCTATAGACGTTTTGTGCGAGATTTCAACACCATAGCAGCCCCACTCACGTCCTTGACAAAGAAGAAGGTGCCATTTGTGTGGGGAGATGCTCAAGAGAAGGCGTTAAAGGAGTTGAAGTGGTGGCTGTCCCATGCACCTCTCCTAGCTCTTCCGGACTTCATCAAACCTTTTGAGGTCGAGTGTGATGCTTCAGGTATTGGCATTGGAGGAGTACTCATGCAAGAGGGTAAGCCACTAGCCTTCTTTAGTGAGAAATTAAAGGGAGCATGTTTAAACTACTCGACCTATGATAAAGAACTTTATGCATTGTTTATAGTATTAAAAACATGTCAACATTATTTATGGCCTAGTGAGTTTGTCCTACGTACCGATCATGAGTCCTTAAGACATTTTAGGAGTCAAGATAAGTTAGATAGGAGACATGGTAGATGGATGAAGTTTATAGAAACTTTTTCTTATATCATAAAGTATAAAAAGGGCAAGGATAATGTTGTAGCGGATGCTCTCTCTAGGAGACATTCTTTAATCACAACTATGGATTATAAGGTCTTAGGTTTCTATTATATTAAGGATTTATATGTTGATGATTCTGATTTTGGAGACATATTTAAGCAATGTGCATCTAGAGGAGCCTTTGATAAGTATTACTTGTTTGAGGGTTTTCAATTTAGAGTTGATAAAGTGTGCATTCCTAAGTGTTCCCTTAGGCTATTACTTGTTGAGGAAGCCCATATGGGAGGCTTAATGGGACATTTTGGGAGAGATAAGACTTATCATATGCTACATTCATATTTTTATTGGCCTCATATGCTTAGAGATGTAGAGAACTTGCTTAAGAGATGTCTTGTGTGTTTAAAGGCTAAGGCTAGATTGAGACCTCATGGATTGTATACCCCCTTACCCACGCCTAAGTCACCTTGGGAGGATATTAGTATGGACTTCATTGTTGGGTTACCTAGGACTAAGAAAGGGAGAGATTCAATTTTTGTGGAGGTAGATCGATTTTCTAAAATGGCCCATTTTATTGCTTGCCATAAGACTGATGATGCTTATAATGTAGCAAACTTGTTCTTTAGGGAAATTGTTAGATTACATGGAGTACCTAGGAGTATAGTGAGTGATAGGGATGTTAAGTTTCTTAGTTTCTTTTGGAAGACTCTTTGGGGTAAACTAGGGATGAAGTTGCTGTTTTCGACTTCTAGTCATCCTCAAACGGATGGTCAAACCGAAGTAACTAATAGGACATTAACAACCATTCTGAGGGCTGTTTTAAAAGATAATTTGAAAGCTTGGGAAGATGTCTTGCCTCATGTAGAATTTGCATATAATCGTACATTACATTCTTCTACTCATCTAACTCCTTTTGAGTGTGTCTATGGGTTGAATCCTTTGACCCCTTTTGATCTTATACCGTTGCCCATAGCGGAGCGAGTATATTTTAATGCAGAAAAACAGGTGGAGATCATCAAGGAACTGCATGAAAGGACACATAAAAGGCTAGAGGAGAAGGGGAGGCAAGTGGCGGCCAACTTGTTGGTGACTGAGGCTTCCTTAGTCACATTAATGACGATTCAAGAGGAGGTGTCCAACTTGTTGGTGTCCTTAGCTCCTAAGGAGACCATTGATGATCCATTGCTGACTGAGGCTTCCTTAGTCACGTTAATGACGATTCCCGACGACTTGGACGTGGAAGGGAGACCATGCACACGTGATTTGGATCCATGCAAGAGCAAAGAAGAGACACTTGTTCCGGAATTGCAAGAAATGGAAGATTGAGGCTTTTGGAGCTTCTTTTGTATTTTATATCATCTTTTGGTATAAAATGAAAAACTTTTTATAACCTTTAGGTTCAAAACATTTTAAGGGTTATTTTTATTTGTTTTAGTTGTTTTATTGTCTTTTTGACAAATGTTATTCCTTTTTTAGATAGGAGGCTTTCTAGGCATATAAAAAGCCTCCCTTAGCTTCTTTCCTGATTAGATAGATTTTAGCAAAACTTGATAAAACGTCTCTTTGAGAGCTTTTGTTCATATTCAGAAAATTCAATCAATAAAGTGAGCCAATTGATTGAATCGTTGTGAATCCCTTTGTGTGCGTTAATCTCTTTAGAGATTGGTGCTACTAGTCAATACTAGTCCCTCCTTGTGCTTGTCTCCATTGAAGGCTTGTGCAAGGTTATAGAAGAAAGGGTTGAAGGCATCATCTTGCTTGGGTTTTGATCAATCTGATCAAGGTTCTTGTAAGGGAGTCTTTTGGTTCTTTTGGATCTACTTCTACCATACATCCTACGTCCCCTTTCATCCTCTTTTCTTCCATCTTTCCTCGTCATTTTATTGTTCTAACAATCTGAATTTTGTGCCATTGGTCAAGGAAAAACGTCATTGTTGCTTTCAAGGATTCCCAATCTAGATCTAGTCATACGCGGCCCCAACCCGCATCATAACTACTTAGCCAACAACATGCATTTTAAGATCCAAAATCAACATGTAAGCATTCATGGCTTCCATAGTAAGAAAATGAAATAAGAGTGAAAAGAAACAAGTAATCTTAGCTGAATATGAGATTAAACAAGATTTACAACCCTTCAAACACAGCTCTAAAACGTTCCTTACAATGCTTTCAAAAGTTCTTCAAGAAAAATCACTAAAAACCCACTCAAAAGTTTACACTAAATCTAAGTTTTGATATTGTTCTTCTTCTTCTTCCCCAAAATGAGAGTGTTTTCTTCTTCTCCAAGTCTATCCACACTTGAATGAGAGAGAAAAATGAGAGAGTATGTGTTAGAGTGTCCACTACCAGCCTGCAGGACCACCTCTATCCCCCACCAATGAGCAAGGGTCGGACAAAGAGATTGTGGAACAAGTGTCACAACTGTCCTGAAGAAACCACGGCCAAAACCACGGTCAAGATTTTCCTCTGGGCCGTGGTTCTCACCAGAAACTCTCCTTGGATCACCAAGTCATGAGTTGGTGCAACGCATGCACCAACAAGGTCCTATGTGTTCTCCTTTGCTCCTATCTTGCTCCTTAATGAGTCCGGAAGTGTGCCATCACGAGGAATGATCCTCGAATGTGTCGATTAAGTTCCAAAAGCTCCCCAAAATACCTACAAAACCGACAAGAGCTCGTGTAGATGTCTATTTCGGCAATGTGGATGAATTAAGCGTAAACGCCACGAACTAATGCCAAACCATGCATGAATAACGGGAAAAACTATCTAAATGAATGCCTAAACTAACGTCATAAATCATGTCATCACTATCTCTGCATAAAACTCGGGATAGTTCCTCTAGGTACTATCTTCAATCTCCCATGTGGCCTACTTAGGTCCTCGTCTGAACCATTGCATCCTCATCATCGGAATGTCCTTCGAGCGTAAGCGTCTCATACCTCTCTCTAGGACTGCAACAAAATGCTCGACAAACGTGTGGTCTGGCTCAACCAATAAATTCTCATAACTGATAATTTGTCTCGGATCTGGTATACACTCCCTTAGTTGAGACACATGAAATACGGGGTCAACACCCTCTAATCTAGGTGGCAACGCAAGACGGTATGTCACCTCACCGATTCGCTCTAGAATCTCAAAAGGGTCAACATATCGGGGACTTAACTTCCCTTTTATGCCAAAACGTCTAACGCCTCGCGTCGGGGATATTCTCTGCCAGACATGAGATCCAACTCTAAACTCTAGAGGTCGACGCCTCTTGTCTACATACGACTTCTAGCGACTTTGTGCATCCAGCATCCTCTCTCTAATCAATGCCACTTGGGAAATATCATCTTGAATCGGCTCAGGAGCTTACCACAAATACTTCTCGGCTTGTCCCAACATAAAGGTGTATGGAACCTCCGTCCATACAATGCCTCATAAGGGGCCATCTTGATCGATGCATGTCAACTGTTGTTGTACGATAACTGGACCAACGGGAGGTGATCTGACCACACCTATCCCCAATCTAGCACGTAAGCTCTCAACATATCCTCCAAGGTCTGATTGGTGAGCTCAAACTGACCATCCGACTGAGGATGAAAAGCCGTCGTAAAGTGAAGGATTGTACCCAAGCCAATATGCACCTACTGCCAAAACCGAGAGGTAAATCGTCCATCTTGATCATACACAAGGGTCCTCTGTACTCCATGGAGTCTCACTATCTTCCTAGTGAACTCCTCAGCTAACCGACTCACTGGCCACGTTTCCCTTATAGGAATGAAACGTGTCGTCTTCGTCAGTCTATCAACTATAACCCAGATGGTATCAAAACTCCTGCTCGGCCTCAGGCCAGTAACAAAATCCATTAAGATATCCTCCCACTTCCACTTCGGTACTGGAAATGGATGGAGCTCTCCTACATGTCTATAGTTCTCTATCTTGACTTGCTGACATGTCGCACACTGGGCAACAAACCGGGTCACGTCGGGCTTTATCCCGCCCCACAAAAATGAGCGCCTCACATCTTGATACATCTTACTCGCACCTGGGTGCACTGAGTAAGGTGTGGTGTGGGCCTCCTGCAGAATCCTCTACCTCAACTCTCTGTCAGGAGGTACACAGACGTGCTCACGACGTCTCATCAATCCATCAGCACCAATGGTGAATTGTGGAGCCTCACCATGAGACATCCTATCTTGGATCCGTCTTAATGTCGGACATGTCTCTTGTTTCTGTTGTATCTCGCCCAACAGATCAGGTAGAACCTCGAAAGCAAATAAGTGCCTAATTTCATCAAAGAACTAAATGTCCATCTCTAGCCACGCTAGGTCTCTCTGCAACTGAGGTTGAACCGTCAGTCGTGCAATCGCCTTCTCTCTAGGTCAAAATCCTTGATCAGCTCAAGCCACCTCCTCTGGCGGTTATTCAATTCCCTTTGAGTGAAAATATACTTTATACTCTTATGGTTTGTGAAGATCTAGCATGTAACTCCATACATGTAATGCCTCTAGATCTTCAAAGTATGAACTACTTCTGCCAACTCCAAGTAATGAGCCGGGTAGTTCTCCTCATACGTCTTCAACTGTCTAGACGTATAGACAATCACTCTACCCCACTACATCAAAACACATCACAAGCCAAGCTTGGAAGCGTCACTTTAAACCATAAAATCATATGTGCCCTCCGGTTGTGATAAGATAGGAGCGGAAGTCAATCTCCTCTTCAACTCCTCAACACTCTAAGTACACGGCTCAGACCATACAAAGCGGGTAGTCTTCCTAAATAGGCTGGTAAGTGGTTGGGAAATCACAGATACCCTTCCACAAATCTACGGTAATATCCGGCTAAGTCACAAAAGCTACGTACTTCCTTGACATTCGTCGGAGTCGTCCATGCTGCAATAGCCTCAATCTTCGTCGCATCAACCTTGATCCCTACGGTGGAAACCACATGACCTAGAAAGGCACCTCAGATATCCAAAACTCGCACTTAGAGAGCGTAAGATACACCTCTCTATGTTACAAAACTCGTTAAATTGTCCTCAAATGTCCTGCTTGTTCCTCTCTACTATGAGAGTACACTAGGATGTCATCTATGAAGACTACTACAACTGATCCAGAAAGTCGATGAAGATGCCTTTCATCAACTTCATAAAGACGGCGGCGTATTCGTGAGCCCGAACGGCATCACTACAATCTCGTAGTGGCCAAACCGAGTCCGAAATGCCGTTTGGGCATATGCTGCTCTCTCACCCTCAGCTGGTGATATCTGGATCTCAAATCTATCGGGAAAAACACTGAAGCTCCGTGTAACAGATTGTCACTACAGGGCAATTACTACTCATTGTTTATCATCTTATTTAACTCTTGATGGTCAATGCACAACCTCATCGATCTGTCCTTCCACACAAAAATTACCGGCGCACCCCATGGGGAGACGCTAGGGCATATGAAGCCCTTCTCTATTAACTCCTCGAGTTTCTTATTCAAGTCTAATAGTGCCATATGATATGGTGCGTTCAAAATTGGTCTCATCCCCACCTCTAACTCGATGCCAAAATCCACACTCTTCAGTAATAGTAAACTTGATGGCGTATCAAACACATCCACAAACTCGCATACAACAAAATGTCCTCTAACATCGGACTCTCACCCTCCTATTAACATAAAAATAACACCAGAAGGTATTATCATCCCGTCCAATCAGCCTCGCGACTAGGACTCTGCTGATAATAGTACACGTCTTTTCAAGATCCCTACCTTAAGAAAAGTCTCAATCTAACCTATCGTAGTAGCGATCGATACGGTCCGCCTACCAATATCCAAAACACACTATGGCGGTCTACTCCATCAATCCCTAAAATGACTTCCTCATGTTCTAATGACATGACAAAGAAGTCTACAAGTAAATCACAAGTCCCTAAATGAATGAGACAAACACGTATCTCGTTGTAGTACTCCATCAATCCCTAAAGGGTATCCCCTATACCGTATCTAAGGTCAAACACTCAACATATACCACACGAATAAGTAAGTGCGGCGCAATCGTATGACAATCACTAATAGGTGAACCATTAATCTACATGGCACCTGTAGCAAATGGCACTGTTGGCTCCTCAACGCTCCCTCATTGGTACACTCGAGCCTGTGCTCCCCTTGAGCCTTAATGGTCCCACTTATCATCGCCGACTAGCTTGCACTGAAGTTTCCATTTGCAATGTCTCCACGTGTCTTTACCAATACTACCTAGTAGTTGGAAGTCTTCAATCATACATCTAGCGTCGGTGCTCTTTGCTTCTCTTGAGCCTTAACAACCTTAGTCATCCTCTTTGGTGTAACTAACACCGATATCACCTTCTATAACACCTCAGCGGATCTGGCAATTTTGAAGGATATGGAATGCGTCTTTCCTTCTTAGTCACTTCCGTTACACGCTAGACGTCTTCTCAAGCTTGTTGCTTGGTTGAGGTGCAACTCGAATCTATTACTCGAGTACTTTGTGATCCAAGTAGGGTAACCATCTTGTTTCCCAATATGATCTTACATTGTCGACAGTCTTGAGAACTACACTCTCAACATCTTCCTTAACTTGGTCTTCTGCCTTTGGCGAATCAACAATGAGGAATCAACCCCAACCTCTCGCTACTGGAGGTCCACCAACTCGTCCACGACCTAAGATTACCGGAGATAGAGGTGGTCTACCTCTTCCTTATCCTGTAGCATATGTTGCTCTAATCTGAGCCATCAACGATAATATCATAGCTACGTAAAAGGCCACACTAAAGCCATATGTATACAGAGGTAATACGCAAGTCCATGGAATGAGTGATGACTTCCCGTACATTCTATCCCAAATCGACTACGAACAGGGTTTAAAACCAAAACTTCTTTTGAAAACTAAAACCCCTTTCGGGTTTTGTTTATTTATGTATTTGGCCTTTCAAGAAGATTGCAAGTGTCATTGTTGTCAACCTAAGGCTGTGATACCATGTTTGTAACACCCTAAATCCACAGGACTCGGAGTGCTACTAGGTTAGGACCTCACAATGGGTCTTGACCCTAGCCTGACAACAATTTCACTGGATCTTACAATAAGGCCCAAATAAATATAAAAACAACCTTTATAAAACATAAACAACGAGTATCATAATACATACAAAACCCCATAGCCGAGTATAAAACATCAACAACATATACATAACATAACCCAAAAGTCCAACATCCTAGATGTACGGAAGTCCTCGGCTGATCACCCCTCTAGATCACCCTGCAATCTTCCTATCTTGCAAAGGATCTACAACATGGTATGAAACCGTTATCTAACAATTCATGTATAAGATAATGCATAACCACATACACACATCAGAATAAAGATAAACACAAAGCATGCTATCACACATTTACCCGCTTTAATTATCTTTATAACGTTATACACTTAAAACCATATTTGTGGTTGTGACACGAGAAGTATATCATTCTCTCCTTTGAGTAAAATAGCCATCTGGAGTGAAATCAGGAGCACTTCCCGTGTACCATATGGAGTGGTGAAGTACACTGTCTGTATACTAGATATGACATGACCTCAAAGAACCTCTCAGACTCCTTACATGATGAAAGAGAAAGGTTATCACCACCCAACAATTGTGGGGCAATATACATTATACACTCAAAACCATATTATATTTGTGACACGATAAGTATATCATTCTCGCCTCTAGGTACAACAACCATCTGGAGTGAAATCAGGAGCACTTCCCGTGTACCATAAGGATTGGTGAAGTACCTTGTCCGTATACTAGGTCTAGCATGACCTCAAAGAACCTCTCAAACTCCTTACATGATGAAAGAGAAAGGTTATCACCACCCACTTCAAAGGGACCAATCATATGTCGGTAATAATCAATATCGTATCCTATAAAGCACATAACAATCACCACTCATGCATACATCCACTATAGGGATGCAGCTAAGTAAGCCCCAAGGACTTACCTGAATCCAAATATCGACAATAATCGATAAACCCGAATTCCCGTAGGAATAATCACCACGCGTGATAAACAAGGCATAAACACCAATCATCGGAACACATGCTAGAAGACTCTCTACTTCTATCCTTATATATCCTCAAAGATCATAACTATCAATCCATAAACTCAACATCTCACAATTTCTCAAATATCTCAAGGTAGCATCTAATCAACATTCCTCAAGCTCAGTTCTAATCCCAATTTAATTTATTAACCTTTAATTAATTAATTTTCACCAGAATTACGTTTTGCCCGCAAGCAATTTCGAACTCACCTGTTATCTGATTTCATCAAACAAACAACCCATAATTACTAGAATAATATAACAAGCATAATGGACATTCCAATCATCCATTTTGTCAAGCCTGAAGTCAGTTTAGGCCAAATCTCAAAAAGGAAAATGAATAAATTCATAACTTATTCGTTACTAACACGACTGACGATCCGAAAAAAGATTCGGAATCACAACGACGTAGGCTATGCTTGGACACTATAAACTTCACCGGAATAGAAGCGACGGAACCGGATACATATCATATATTCTCGACCAGACCTCCGTTTGCTCGGAAATGCAGAAACTTGGTACCGATATAAAGAGAATGAAGAGAGAAATCCAAAACCTCAAACCGAATTAAAACCGGATTAGAAACAAAGAGGAGATATGAGATTGAAGGTTGAGAGAAATTAGATCTTTTACGAGGAAACATGAAAGGAAATGAATTAATAAACAATTTTTTGCTATTTATAGCGAAGACGATAATTATCCTTTAGTGAAGTCGATAATTATCCTTTCACCGAACCAAAGGCGGGTTGAACCCCCTTATCCAAACTTCTCAAAATTGGAATATTAAATCTGGAATATTGTAGGGATAATTATTTCGCAACTGCATCGGAAAACGTGTATTCCTAAGCCGTACTTCTTGGCTGTTAAGAAACGAAATAGTTACTCTTTTGGCCGTTTTGTCTTTCCATGTTATTTCATATCTAGGACATGCCCGATAATCTTATCATTTCTTTCAACTGTATTTTTATTAAATGAAGCTCCCAAATGCTCCAAGTAACACCGGAGGGTAAAAATAATTACCTAGGGGAAAAAAGGAAAAACTCCCCATAAGTCCAAAATTATGCCAAGAACATAACGGTGACACTCATACTCATCACTTACGCAATCTTCGCGAGTTATGTGACAATTACTATTGATGATTAAGTTAATCAACATTAATCAGGATTCGAAATACCTAGCTCTTACATCAACAACATCTCAAAACAACTTAACGCATTCATATCATGGGATAACTCCCAATCACCACTATCTGGCATTCCAACTATTTATGCTACGTTGCAACCTAACATGATACTACTACTAAACTTACTAAGAAATGAGGAATGATCAATGTACCAAAAGGTTGTTACCCGCTGGAGAGCTAACACGATCGCGGAAGAAGGAAGGCACGACCGAGGTGACAAGGTCCACGATGCCATGACTACGGTGGTCTATGACCACGGCGGTGGAGACAAAGGGAAGACGCGACTGCAGTAGGTAGTAGACGCGGTCACTGGAGAAGTCCGGAAATGTTCGATGTAGTACTCCTCGATGGAATGGGAGGCTTCGATGCCTCTTTGGCTCTTGCTGCTCTATTCCTATTGTCACTTACAAAGTTAAATGTGCTTCCACTACCCTGGTTTCCTCCATCCAATACACCAAAGGAGGGGAAATAAAGACTACATCTTGATTCCAATGTACTAAACAAGAAGAAGAAAAAGGCAAACGAAGAGGAGAGGGATACTTAGTGTTCTTCTACAAGGTGCACCACGAATCCCTCTGGCCTGATACTGCGTGCACATCCATGGAAGAGAAGAAGATAAGTAATGGGGAAAGAACCTTAGGGCCGGAGGTACGGGATTCGGAAATATGAGCATCCATAACATCGGGAGAGATTCGAGGAGGGTCCGATGTTGCCGGCGCTTTAGTTGTATCATCGACTAAAATTTCTTGCGGAGTCATAAGAAAAAGTGTGATCCGTTTTCCATTATATTGGAACATGTACCGGTTGAGATAACCATCATGAAAATTTTTACGGTCAAATTGACATGGTCGTCCCAACAATACATGTGTGGCGTCCATTTTGATAGCATCATAAAGGTTCTTATCAACATAGGCGCCAATAGAAAACGTCACCCACGCTTGTTGTGTGACGATGTCACACGCCTTATTGGAAATCCATTGGATTCCGTAAGGCTGTGGGTGGGGGTTGTAGGCAACTTAAAGTATTTCACCACTTTTTCGTTGACAATATTTCAACACGAACCCCATCGATGATAAGAGAGAGACTAGTGTTATTGACCAAGCAATGAGAGTGGAAGATATTCTCGCGTTGGTCAATAGGAAGATGCTCTTTTATAGCCAAAAATACGACGAGAGACAAGAGAAAACTTACCTGGTTGTGCCGGACCGCAAGCAAGTTGGTCGTCACAAGGCTCCATGCCATAGTAGGGGTTGGCATCTTGGTCATCTTCCATGAGGATATCACCATTATCTTCATTCGCCATCGTCATATGATGGGTTTGCAAACATCACCCGCTTGGTGTTCGGGCAATCATGTTGGACATGACCAAACCCGCTACATTTGTGACACACAAGTTCTCTTGGGCGGGCCACTATTTGAGATCCTTGTTGGGCTCAGCCCGGAGGCGTTTGTGGTAGAGCAACGGGGCCACGGCATGGTGTCTTCTCGGTAGCCACTTGCCGGGTGGGTTTACCCATCCGTGGTGATCCTTTGCGGCTCCGGAATCTTGAGGACTAGAAATATCTCGAGAATGGGCATTGGTGGTATAAGAATATTGACTAGTGGAAGAGTTATACCTTGAATATCGAGGCGTTTCGATTTGTTGCTTGTGAAGTTTCATGATGGCATGTCATAAGGCTCCCAAATCCTTGTATGGGACTATCTCGAGGGGGGTGTCGGATTGACAAATTAAGGCCGCTCATGAATTTGGTTCGAAGGGTAGAGGAGGAGGCCGAGATGCTGGCCTTGATATGCATGTCCTCAAGCTTGGCTAAGTAAGACACCAGAGTAAGACTTCCTTGTTGGAATTCGAAAATTTGCAACCGCGTGTCCTTTTTGAAGTCGTCGGGCACATACTTCTTAGTCATGACATAGATCAATTGATCAAATGTCGCAACCGGTTCCCATCCTCGGTTTTCACGGTAGGTATCGTACCGGTTCCACCAAGAATTGACATTACCTTCTAAGTAAAGGGTTGCCTGATGAAGGATCATCTGAGCTAACTCCCTCTTCACCACCTCAAGGGACTCTTACAAGAGCACAAGCTAAACGTCAAGCTGAGATGGATGCTCTTTTCCTAAACATGGTCCATGAACTCAGCCAAGTCCACCTTCATCAAGTATAAGGACCGTCTTGTGGATCAGCCACGAACACATCCCAGCCAAGATAATTAATGGAGCCCATCAAGTATAAGGACCGTCTTGTTTGAGGGATTTCTGTTTCGAGTAGATAAGGTGTGCATACCTAGGTGTTCCCATCGTTTGTTGTTAGTGGAAGAAGCCCATTAAGGAGGTTTAATGGGTCATTTTGGGAGGAATAAGACTTATGCTATGCTGCACTCACATTTTTATTGGCCACATATGCTTAGGGATGTTGAAAATGTGCTTCAAAGGTGTTTAGAGTGCCTTAGAGCTAAATCGAAAGTGAAGCCTCATGGATTGTATACACCTTTGCCAATCCCCACATCCCCTTGGGAAGACATTAGCATGGATTTCATAGTGGGATTGCCTAGGACTAGAAGAAGTAGGGATTCGATATTTGTGGTTATAGATCGATTCTCTAAGATGGCTCACTTTGTTGCTTGTCCCAAAACTGATGATGCAGCCAATGTAGCTAATTTGTTCTTTCGGGAATAGTTAGGTTACATGGTATTCCAAAGAGAATAGTGAGTGATAGGGATGTTAAGTTCTTGAGTTACTTTTGGAAAACTCTTTGGGAAAAGCTAGGAACTAAGTTGTTATTTTCTACATCAAGCCACCCCAAAACCGATGGGCAAACAGAAGTAACTAATAGGACCCTAACAACACTTCTAAGGGCTTTCATCAAGAAGAATTTGAAATAATGGGAAGATGTCTTATCACATGTTGAGTTTGCCTATAATAGAGTCGTCCCACACATCTACTTTTATCTCTCCCTTTGAGTGTGTTTATGGTTTTAATCCACTAACCCCTTTTGATCTTACACCGTTACCTAAGAAGGAGCGAGTGGATTTAAGTGCTAAAACGCAGGTTGAACATATCAAGGAGCTACACAGTAGGACAAGGGTCAAGCTCGAGGATAAAGGCAAATACAACGCAGAAAAGGCGAATCAAGGACGCAAGAAGATTATATTTGAACCTGGCGACCTTGTATGGCTACATTTGAGGAAGGAGAGGTTTCAACAGCTTCGAAAATCCAAGCTCTCCCCAAGAGGAAATGGGCCTTTCAAGGTGTTACACAAGGCGGGTGACAACGCCTATGTGCTTGACTTGCCGGATGATTATGCTTGTGATCCCACATTCAATGTGAGGGATCTAAGTCCTATTCCGCTCCTGGATGATGATCAAGGCAATTCGAGGTCAAATTCTTCCAAAGAAGGGGAGAATGTGTAACACCCCAAATCCGCGGGACTTGGAGTGTCACATTGGGATAGGATCTCACAATGGATCCTGACCCTAGCCTGACAACAAGTTCACTGGATCTTACAACAAGGCACAGGTAGATTAAAATCAAATACATAAAAGCTGAGTATGATACATCAAAAGAGTTTACAAACTCATAGCCGAGTACAAAACAACAACATAAACCACAACCACAAAAGATCCCACATCCCACGCATCCTAATGTACAAAAGTCCTCGGCTTGTCACACCATCTGGCTCACTCTGCAGTATTCCTAACCTGCAGAACACTACAACACGGTATAAAACCGTTAGCTACAGCAATGAAAAGCATGAAGGTAATAACACAACCACACATCAACATCTCAAACATGCAATGCCACACACATTCATTTATTATCTTTCATTACGTTATTCCATTACTAATTCAACTTCTTTTGTAACACGAGGAGCCTCAAGAACCCCGTCCCATCAAACGTAACACAGGAGTTTTGCATGGGGGTGACCTTCACTCGTCCCCTCCTGTGAGATCATCTTCAGGGCACCTCCTCCTAACCAGCAGGCGGAGACCGGCGGTTACCGCCCGTTATAATACACTTGGGCCAAATAAATGTAATGAATGGTCATCCTAGTCCGGTTTAGGTTATAAATGCACAATCATATGAACACACACAACCATCACAATCATACAATCCACAACTGCACGCTAAGTAAGTCTTATGGACTTACCTGATATACTCGTAACTTGTACCACGTCACAGCTTCCCCTTGGGGAAGTAATCAACGCCTGCAATAGCAAGGCACATACAATCACATACTGCAAAGGTTAGGAGACTCGTCTCACTAACCACAACCAACCTATATCTCAAATCTAAACCTCAGATCCTCAACACATTCATACATGCCTAAGGCATATCCTCAACATAACATCTCATCATACTCGTACACATACTAATCCTTAAAGCCATAACCGACATCCATAACATCATCATGATCCTCAAATCATTCTGACACCTAGCATGCATCTAATCAGTATTCCTCAATCTCAAATTTAATCCTAATTTAATTAATTAACCTTTAATTAATTAAATAAATTTCCCCAGAATAACGTTTTGCCCGCAGGCCATTTCTAAACCCACCTTTCATCAGATTTCATCAACAAACAACCCATAAACACCAGAATAATATAATGATCATAATGAAATTTCTAATTATCCATTTTGAAAAGCCTAAGGTTGATTTAGGCCAAATCGCAGTACGGAAAACGAATAAATTCATAACTTATTTGTTACTAACCCGATTGACGATCTGAAAGAAGATTCGGAATCACAACGACGGAGGCTACGCATGTACAACATCAAATTCACTGGAATATGAGCAACGGAACTGTCCTGGTGACATATATGCTCGACTAGGTCTTCATCTGCTTGGAAATGCAGAAACTCGGTACCGATATGAAGAGAATGAAGAGGGGAATCCAAAAACTCAAACGGAATTGAAATCGGATTAGAAACGGAGAGTAGATCTGAGTTTGAAGTTTGAGAGAAATTAGAGCTTTTACGAGGAAATGTGATAGGAAATGAATTAATAAACGATATTCCGCTATTTATAGTGAAGTCGATAATTATCCTTTATCGAAGTCGATAATTATTCTTTTATCGATCCAATGGCGGGTTGAACCCCCTTCCCCAAACTTCTCAAAATTGGAATAATAGATCTTGAATATTGTAGGGATAATTATTCCACAATTACCTCGGAAAACGTGTATTCCTAAGCCGTCTTTCTTAGCCGTTAAGAAACGAAATAGCGACTCTTTTGTCCGTTTTGCCTTTCCATGTTATTTCATATCTAGGACATGTCCGATGTCCTGATCATTTCTCTCAATTATATTTTTGTTAATTGGAGCTCCCAAATGCTCCAAATAATACCGGAGGGTAAAAATAATTACCCGGGGGAAAAAGTGAAAGTTTCACCATAAGCCCAAATTTACGCCAGGAACATTACGGTGGGACTTATACTCAACACTTACGCAATCTTCGCAAGTTATATGTCAATTACTATCACTGATTAAGTTAATTAACATTAATTAGAATTCAGAAATCCTAGCTATTACAAAATGATGAAGGATCGTCTGAGTTAACTCCATCTTCACCACCTCAAGGGACTCTTACAAGAGTACAAGCTAAATGTCAAGCTGAGATGGATGCTCTTTTCCTAAACATGGTCCATGAAGCTCAGCCAAGTCCACCTTCATCAAGTATAAGGACCGTCTTGTGGATCAGCCACGAACACATCCCAACCAAGATGATTAGTGGAGCTTAAATTGTATTTCTAGTTGTTGGGCAGGCCTTGGGACGCATTTCAAAGGACAGACGGAGGCCTTGAAATCATATACAAGGGGTTTCATGTGTGTGCATGTGCATGGCTGGAACATTCATTTAAGTATGTGGACGTGAGAGGCTGAATAGGAGAGTTTAATTAGGCCCAATTGTGTTCTATGTTTGCTGGGCTGTATTTAACTCTCTCTCAATGTAATTATTGTAATTAGTTTCTATTTTTTTTCTATTTTAGAAGAAAAGTCCTAGGATGTATATAAAGCCTTTTCTCTCTTCTTTTGTAGTTAGACAAGTTTTATACAAGTTTTGCTAAAAGCATTTAAGAATTGAATCCAAGAGAATTCAATCATTCTTGTCTCGTGAGTTACTGTGTGATCTGGCTTTCTCGTTCTTGTGTATGTCAATCTCCTTCGGGATTGGTGTTGCAAGTCGAACAAGGCACCCTCTTCGTGCTCTCGATTATCAGATTGATTGTGTGGAGTTGTAAGAAGCGGGGTCGAATTGTCACTGGTTTGGTTCTTGGATCTCGAATCCAAGGGTTCTATCATTGTTCCTTTCGGTTCTTCTTGTCCCTTTCTGTTTTCCCGTTTTCATTGTTGTCCGTGTTTGTTAATTTTGTGTGTTCTTCATTCTTCAAAACAGGTTGTTCCTCTAGATCCGTTCTTCGCGGCTAATCGCCGCATCATTACCGCTTCGATTTTCTCAAACTCCTCATAATGGCAATGCTTTAGAGGTGTTTTCATACCCTTGGCCCAATCAAGAATATGCACAAGGGTCATATTCACCATAAAATATAGGAAATTTAACCTTACCTTCCCTACGAGCTTTGTAGGGATCCAATTAGGGTGGTGCCATGTAGGCCTCTTCATGATGGGCTCACCGGTTGCCATCGTTATGTTATTGGCGCCCATGATTGAGTTGTGCACGCCTTGGTGGGTTAGGAGGAGGCAACCATTCTTCTCCTCAATCCTGGTTCTCAAAAGGCTATCGGATGGGTGGGTGCCATGGACGGACATGTGCCACCCGGTCCAAGTCCGAATCATCGTCGGAGAACTCGTTAAAGTCATCTCTCTCGTCATACTCTTCATAATCATGGTATATCAGTTGCCGGCTATGCCGTTGGCGGTGTTTTCCGGACCGATCATTCTCGGGACATTGAGAGAGATCGTTTGTTTGATGATGATACCGGTACTCACCCCGGGAGGGGCGGTTGGTATGTTGGACACTAGATGGAGGAGGGAAAATGCCATACCTACGTCGGTTGTGCTCATAACGCTTGTTCCGATTCTCCGTTTCAACATATAACAAATCATTCGGAGAAGGGTCAAGGTTCATGTCGCCTTCATTGTGAGACTCATGACCATCATCTTGTAAGGGCCGTTGATTTTCAATGACGGAGGCAAGCCGTCGACCGTTAGACGGATCGGCTCCCAAAATACCTTTGCCTCTACGACGTCCATCGGATGTAGAAGCATCGACCAAGGTTCCATTTGGATTTGGTGGGACGGGACATGGGGTGGTCGTAAGGGAAATCACTTGTGCCCTTAAATCTTCAAGTTCTTGCCTAAGAGAGACATTTTCTTCGGCTAAGGTAGTGAGCTTTCGCGTTTCACGAGATTCCTGAGAATTTTCCATTTCGACGTTTGTCATAACTCCAACTGAACACACACAATTGCAAGCAATCAAATGAGCAAGGTGACAAGTTAAGTCAACGTTACCCAAGTTCAAGTGCGTTAGGGTTCTACCTTTGGGAAGGCCGTGTGGCGGGTAGGCAAGGAAGGCAAATCCAACAAATTTGAACCAAAATGCACACAAAATCAAGAAATAATTTGCAACATGTAAGAAAATCGAGAGATAAAATAATGACGGATTGTTTAATGGCAAGTTTTACCTGCTTCGGTCTTTGATCTTTTTTTTTTTGAAAAATCTGATTTTCAAAAGGACCGGTTTGCCGGACGTCTTTGAAACTTTGTTTTTGTGGAATTGCTTCTTTTGAAACTTTTGAATGCAACTTTTGTATGCAAGAGATAAATCCACTTTTTCTTTTTGAAACAAATCCGTTTTTTGAAGAGTTTTTCTTTGTTTTTGTTTTTTGGAATATCAAAGATGCGATATCCGATTTTGTCAACAAAAAATCCCAAGAAATTGGTGAAATCGATTAACAAAGTTGTCAGATTGGGTGAGGAAAAACGTTCTTTTTATTAATGGTTTGATGGCAAACCAAAAGTCTCCTAAATTTTCTTTGCAATATAGATCGAGAAAAACAATTTTCAAGAGCGTGGATGAAGATGCGAAGAACAAGATGAAGATGATGATGAACAAAAGGCAAAAAGGATGAATGTGATAACGCACAAAAACAAGAGTAAAGATAACTTAGCTTCAATCCCTTTGTTGTGATGTCAATTTGATGTGTCCTTGGACCTGTCAAGGAAAGATTCCGGATCTAGATCAAGCTGAAGCGTCAACTACTCCTTAGTTGAAGTGGGGATGCGTTTGAAGGTTTGAATGTGGGTTGCGGAAGCTTAGAGATGGAGGCTGAAGTTGAATGGTTGATTCGATCTAGATTGATCGATCAAGCCTTGAAGTGGATCGGTTGAGTTGATTCTTTGAAGAATCCTCGAATGTGGATGAGTTTGGATCGAAGATCCAAAAGAATAACTTTGAGAGGATGGAAGAGAGATTGATGCTCAAGTAAGTAGGAGAAAAATACTTCTAAAATACTTAATCAAATTGAACATGCCTTCCAAATGAGCAAAGCATCCCCTTATATAGTGTATGGAGGTTATACAAAGAGTCGGAACATAAATGACGGAAATAAAGTCGCAATTAATTTTCAGAAAATGAAAAGCCTAAAAAATGTGAAAGGTTGGGAATTTAAGTTCAGAATTAAGTTTCCGAATTAAATTCAGAAACCAAAAGTCTAATCTTAAATTCAGAAAATTAAGTTATGGAAATAAAGTCCCGAAAATTAATATTTCGAAAATAAAAAGACTTATTATTAAAAAACGCTAAAATACGGAAAATGTGCCGGAACGGTGCCGGCTTGGCAAGCTTCATGCCATGGTGGCGTAGAGGCACGGTACGCTACTAACGGGCCTGTGACAAGCAACGGTGCGGGCAATGATGGAGCTGGTAGCTTGGGTGATGGCCTTAGCACGGGAACGGGTGAGGGGTCCATCGGAGCGAACCCGAAATGCCTTGTCTTCCTCATCTTGGGACATAGGGGTCAAGGGCGCATCAAGGATGCTTATTGTTCTTCTACAAGGTGCACCACGAATCCCTCTGGCCTGATACTCCGTGCACATCCACGAAAGAGAAGAAGAGAAGTAACGGGGAAAGAAGAAGAAGGAAGAAAGAACGTGAGGAGACTTTAGGGTTAGGTCTCGGAAAGGCCGCACACAGAAAAGCAAGATCTGTTTCCTCCCAAAATGAAACAAAAGACGCGACGGTTACAAAATATCGGCCATGATCTTTTGTTTTACCGCAACCGCGGCGGCGCAACCGTGGGCCGCACTCGCGGGTAGGCAAATCCAACGTGACTGTGGGATGCGGTCGCGGTGACTCTCCTTGTAACACAGGAATGAAATTCCGGTTGATACATTTAAGACATTTTAAGTTGTTTTAGGAGTAGAATGTCTTTGAGAACGATATGGACTATTTAATGTTTTTTTTAGAAGTTATTTTCTGATTTTTAATTTCTATATTTAAGAAAAGGTTTAAAGGTATATATTAACCTTTTCCTAATCAGTTTCTTGGGAGAACAAACTATTGCGAATTTTGTGTTTACGTATTTTCAATCAATAGAGAGCTTTTAGTGAGAATTGTTGGTTGTTGAATTTTTTGGCTTAATTGTCTTGCATTGTGCCAATTTTCTTTGAGATTGGTGCTTTGAAGCTCCATAGGTATCCTTCTCATGCTGTCAACCTCCAATGTTGAGTTGTGTGAGGTTGTATAAAGAAGGGTCATTGGCTACGTTGTCTGGGTCTTTGATTTCGAAATCAACGGTTCTTTCAATCGACATCTCTCCGGTTTTTTCTCTCTACCTTCATCTACTTTGATTCGTCTCTTCCAGCCCCGTTCAAAATCTGTTTCATGCCATTTCATGTCTGATTTTTCTCTATTGATTGTGTCAAAATTCTAACTTTTGTGTGTCAGTTGAAGCTTCTTGTCTAGATCAAGAACGATATGGATCATTCCCCATATCCATTAGATATAGAGAACTTTGACTATTTATATGCAAAACAGGTACACAATTCCTGTGTTGGATTTCAAAGAGTAAGCCTTTAAGCCATTTAGCTTCTTTAGAAGCTTCTACAATAGCTATATATTCAACTTCTGTAGAGGACAAAGCAACTATAGATCGTTGAGATTTCCAAGATATACCGTAGATTTTCTAGTGTCTTTATTGATAGCATAATCATAATCCACATAACCAAACAAATTATGATTAACAAAATGTTTCGCAAATACAATGCACACTTTTTTAGTTCTAGAATTGTATCTCAAACAATATTGCATAGTAGTCCAATGTTCAAGTCTAGGATTAGACATGAACCTACTTAAAACACTATAGAAAATGACATATCAAGTCTAGTACACAACATTGCATACATCACAAATCAAACAACAACATCATAGGGAATATTAGACATCTTGTTTATCTCATTAGGAGAGCTTAGTCATTGTTTCTTTGTGAGTTCTAGGTACCCTCCTAAGGGTATAGGTGTAGGTTTAAAATCATTCATGTTAAACCTTTCAAGCACTTTCTACAAATAGTCATATTGAGAGAGCCACATTTTCTTTTTAACTATAATCCTTGTTATCTTAACGCCTAGAATTTCTGAGTTGGGCCAAGATCTTTCATCTCTTTTAACACTACAATGATAGTCTTGGATTTACACATTATCAAATACCATCAACATACAAGAGAACATATAAATAATTAGATGAAAAATCATTTTTGAAACATAGACGTCACTAATATTTACTTCTCATAAAACTTATATTTTCATGCAAATGTTTAACTTGATGTTCCATTGTCTAGGTGACTGTTTTAAACCATATATGAATTTCTTAAGGAAACAAGCATATTCAGGTTTATTTTTATCTATGAAGTATTTGGTTGACTCATATAAATGGGTTTTATAAATTACCATGTAAGAAAGCAGTTTTAACATCCATTTGTTCAATATCCCAGTCATACACAATAGTCATAACAAGCAACAGTCTCAAGGTTTTATACTTGATAGCGAGTGCAAAAATATCACTGTAGTCTATTCCTTCTCTTTGGGTAAAGCCTTTGGCTACAAGCCTATCTTTGTATCTAGGGGCTTCATTTATTTTTATTCCTTCTTTTAGCTTATATAACCATCTACATTGAACTAGCTTAGCATTGTCAGGTCTAGGAACAAGAGTCCATGTTTCATTAGTGATCATGGATTCTATCTCTTCCTTCATAGCTTGGTTCCAACTTTTAGCATTGGGGCATCTAATAGCTTGTTCATATGCTTCAAGAGTATAGAAGTTATCAATAACATCACTTGTTACAAAGGCATATTCAACTATATTTAGTTCATCAGTAAGATAATATACTCAACATTATTGGCATACTTCTTATTATGAATTTTTAGGCTAGGAGGCCTAACCCGATTTAATTGGTAGTTGAAGAACCGTATATGTGAATATAAAGGATATAAATACTCTAGAAGGAGGTTGAATAGAATATGAGAACATTTCACAAAAACCTATCTCAAGGCTTTGAAACTGATTTCAATGTCTTGATGTCAATCTGTGCTGTTTGTGACACATCTTGTTTTCAAGGGCTTTGAAAATGATTTCAAGGCCTTGACTTGAAAAACCTGCAAAAAAATGTTAGTCACAATTAAGCAAGAAATGGTGCGGAATAAAAAGATCGACACGGTGATATGTTTACGAAGTTCAGCTCTAACAGCCTACGTCTCCATCCCACGGTTTATTTACCCGGTTGATCTAACTATCTATTATCTGCTTCAAAGAGTCCTAGATACAACTTAAAAGAAATCCCCTTCTTCTCTCAATGTAGCAAATGCTACGATCTAGTTCCAACTCTTAACCTAGTAATAACAGCCTAGTTACTTCACAGAGTAACACACACTCGAGTATAACACTATCTAGATATTCCAATGGAGCTCTAGTGTTTTTCTCTCTCTAGGGATGTAAGCTTTTGTAAACTAAGAGGAAAAAAAACTTTTGGAATGAATGAAGATGCTTTTGATTGCTTGAAGACTTAGATGTTTATGTGTAAGCTTTTTGTTGCTCTCTTCAATTGTCATCTTCATTTATAGTCTTCTATGGAGAAGTCTTCTAGTCGTTGTAAAAGGACCGTTGTGATATTCTTCTTTCTCCATGGAAAACGGTGTTCGGTTGAGATGAAGTAGCCGTTGTAAGATCTTCTATCTTCTTTATCTACTTCTTCTCCTTGACGCATGTTTGAGAATCTTCAATATCGAGATAGAGCCGTTGAAGATCTTGTTGTTGAAGCCCTTGTTTCAAGCTCCAAAATCTTCCAAGTTGTTAAGGATCTTTGTTTGAAGATATCTCTTTTTGAGGAACGTTGGAGATATTTCTTGGATACGAGATATTTGTGTGATATCCGTTGGAGAAGATATTCCAATCTTGCGTCAGTTTGTTAAGATCTTTGCAAGATCTTTTTTTTATTGGGCCGATATCTTCTCTTCAAATCTGTTGGAGATCTTCTTTGTTGAGCTGGCCGAGATCTTCTCTTGATATCTTGTTTGAAGATCTTCTCTTGATCCTTTGTAGATTTGGTTGTTGAGATTGAATCTTGATTTTGAAAAGCCTCTAGCCAATGTCTTCCTTGTATAGCTTTTCAAGGCTTCGACGTTTACCCCTTGATCTGCTTTTCAAGGCTTCCATGTTGAACCCTTGAACTGCTTTTCAATATCTCCTTGCTTGTCCCTGGTAATGATTTTTTAGGCCTGTGTTCATCCTTTGAAATGCTTTTCAAGGCCTGCACACATTTAACAAGTACAAAACCAAACCATGCAATCTAGAAATATTATCGATATTTGTTAGTTTATAAATCGCTCATATTGTTAAGTCTTCCATCATCCTCATATACATATATATAATCAAGGTGGAGTTATCAATCTCCCCCTTGATGGAAGACAAAATAAATATCGTACCTACATTCGATGTTTGTGATACATATGCAATAATATAAAAAAAATGCAAAATGTAGAAATATCGGATCACACGCATATAATTTCTCCCCCTTTGTCTTTCAACAAGGGTAAAAAATACTTAAAGCACAGGAGTTTTAAAAAGATATTACACACCCACCCAAAGTATTTCCAAAACACAAAAACAGTTTTAAAAAGCAAGTCCCACAAACGGTTTTTAAGGCCTTGAAATCAAAACCAAGGGGGCTTTGAAATTCAAGTCAAGGCCTTGACATCCATTTCAAGGCCTTGACATCCATTTCAAGGCCTTGACACTAATTTCAAGACTTTGAAAGGCTTTTCCTAGTACCATCTTGGATTTAGATGGCCCTTTCCTCGGATATCATCATAACACTTTTTCTTCCATCGGGCATGAGCTTCATCAAGTGCAATAGTTTTCATGTACTCATCCACTCTTCATTGATCCTTCTGATTCTTGTAATTTTTCACCACGCCAAACTCCTCAATGTTCAGAATATCAGGTTCCTCAACAACAAAAGAATTGGGCGACCTTTGACTGTTTTGTAATACTGAAGCATCATCTCTTCTGCTTGTTTCCTTGTTGTAGCATCTTCCTTTGTTAAGCGCTTGATGCTTCCCGCATTTGTATAGGTGAGTGCATTCAGATGGAACATCTGATTTATCTTCTAGTGCATGATCCCCAACAAGTCTTGTGATTCATCCTACATATCTATAATCTCATACCAAAAATCCAGCATGTCCTTCATCAGTGTTAATAGACCAAACTCTACTACATCCAGCCTCTGAGTTGTGGAAGATCAACCAACACTTTGTTCCTTCAAAATCCATTGTCTAGTGAGAGTCTTTTCTATCTCCATGCTCTCGAAGAATTCCTCATCGATCTTCCCAGAAACCAGTTGTGTTTCCTCGTCAGCAGTACCAACAGAGAAGTATCAAAAGATTCTTGGAAGCAGATTGTCATACGGGAGAGGGGTATCACCGGGGGCGTTGATCCTTAGAAGCTAGGATTATCTTTTTTGTGCTTGTAAGATGTGTTGTGCCGAGAACAAAGTGCAGGGATTTGCTGACTGGTCAAAATTTTGAGTTGATGTATCATGTGCTAAACGGATTAGATATCGACCTCCCTAGTCTCAACCTTTCGATACTTCTCCCGTATGCCAATTTGACAGATTTGGCTTTGGGAGGGTGGTCATAAGAGGTGGAGGTGGGAAGCACTATATTTAAGCGATAACCAAAGAAGAGAGGGCAATGGTTTTACCTTTTACCACCGATTCAAGGATTAAATCCCCTATTTCCCTCCTTGTTGTGAGGTTGACAAAGAACATTCGGGTCAGTCTTGGATATCCGATTTCTACTAGATTGAGGAACTTCCAAACGGAACATCCTCGGAGCAGTGTAAGGCAAGAGACACCAAGGGAGAGGAACAACTCCAAATCAACCGACTCGCACATGTAGAGGGTTCGATCTTTGAACCCGCCAAGCCATTTGCCTACGGCAGTGTGATTTCTGAACCAGTTGGAATACAATCCCGTTTGAGAAAATATATCAAAGTCTTCTATGTGAGCAGGAGAGTCCGAATCCGAGGAGATGTGAACAATTTTGGAGCGCTTTGTGATTGAAGATGAGGCTTCACCGGTTGATTGCCGTTCAGATGTCATGGATGTGTTTGTGAGAGAAGTCGAAAGGGTTTTGAAAGATGAAAGAGTAAAGTAGGTGGGTTTGCAAAAATGTTGAAGAAGGAAAGAGATAAAGGAGGAGGAAGGAAGGTCTTTAAAGGAGGCAAGTCAAATCAATTTATGGCTTGTCAAGATCTTTCGAGAATCAAGGCCTTGAAAACCAAAATTGGTTTGCATGCTTTCCCATTAAATCTCAACCACTTTTCAAAAATAATTTTAAATTTGAAAACAAAATCTTTTGAAATAATTTTGAAAATCCTTCTTTAAAATAATTTAATGATCTAATATCTAAAAAGTTATAAACCTTTAAATTGATCCGTGAAAGTCAATATAGTCCTTGAATTCCGTTTTAAGGCCCTTGAATTGCATTTCAAGGCCTTGAAATGGAAAAGTGGGCTGCATTATAAGGAGGAAATAAAAAGTTTTACTCTCCCTAAATTAACGCTTCCTTGTTCAACATACCAAGCTCTAATCTAATAAAATTGAATCGATCTTCAGGTAGAGGCTTAGTAAATATATTTGCAAGCTGCAAGTTAGTCGATATAAAAGAAATCAAAACATCACCTTTCTCAACATGATCACATATGAAGTGATGCCTTACATCGATATGCTTTGTTCTTGAATGCTACACAAGATTTTTGGTAATCGAAATAGCACTTGTGTTATCACATTTAATAGGTATACCTTTGAGATCAAAGCCAAGATCACGAAGTTGTTGAGCTATCCATAGAATTTGTGCACAACAGGCTCCCGCATCTATATATTCTGCCTCAGTTGTGGATAGGGTAACGAAGTTTTGCCTCTTGGAGTACCAACTGATTAGGGATGACCCTAAGAATTGGAAACAACCAAAAGTATTCTTTTTATCGACCTTATAGCCTTCAAAGTCAACATCTGAACAACCAATGAGGTGAATTGAGCCTTGACGTGGATACCATAACCCTAAATCCTTAGTGTCATTGAGATACCGAAATATTCTTTTCACAGCTATCAAGTGTGACTTTTTAAGATTAGCTTGAAACCTTGCACACATGCACACACTAAACATAATGTCAGGTCGACTAGCGGTTATATATAACAAAGAACCGATCATACCTCAATACTCCTTTTGAATAACATGTTTACCGTCCTTGTCTTGATCAAGTGAAAGTGTGGAACTCATTGGAGTTTTTTCTACCTTGGATTGATCCATTTTATACCGCTTAAAGAAGTCCTTGGTATACTTGCTTTGATTAAGAAAATTTCCTTTCTTTGCTTGTGTAACTTGAAGTCCAAGAAAAAAATTTAACTCTCCCATTAAGCTCATCTCGAATTCCCAACACATAATATCAAAAGATTTCTTGCACAGAGAATCATTAGTAGCACCAAATGATATATCATCAACATAAATTTGCACTACCAAAATATCGTTGCTTCTAGTTTTGATAAATAAAGGTTTTGTCAATTAAACCTCCTTTGAAATCGTTTTCAAGGAGATACTTGGACAATCTTTCATACCAAGCTCGAGGAGCTTGCTTAAGACCATTAGAGCTTTGTCCAATTTAAAAACATGATTAAGAAATTCATCATTTTCAAAACCAGGAGGTTGAGCAATGTAGACTTCTTCTTCTAAGAATCCATTTAGAAAATCACATTTTACATCCATTTGAAAAAGCTTTATGTTTATGAAGGATGCAAAAACAAGTAACATACGTATGACTTCTAACTTGGAAACCGGAGAAAAAGTCTCCTCATAATCAATACCTTCTTCTTGGTTATAGCCTTGAGCTACCAGTCGTGCTTTGTTTCGAATAACCTTCCCATTTTCATCCAACTTGTTTCGAAATACCCATTTTGTACTAATGACGGATTGTTGCTTAGGTCTAGACGTGAGGGTCCAAACTTTGTTTCTCTCAAACTCATTTAGTTCATTTTGCATGGCCATGATCCAATCAGGTTCTTGAAGAGCTTGAACATAGTTCTTAGGCTCAATAAGAGACACGAATGGTGAGAAAGCACATAAGTTGTTCACCCTATATCGGGTTTGAACTCCTGCGTTTGGATCCGAGATCACATTCTCTAGTGGATGGTATGAAGAATATTGAAACTTTCTCCTTTTGTAAGATGGAGCAGATCCTGAATATTGTGGCTCATTAGCTCGACTAGATTCAGGTACCGCTGGAGTATTGCCTTTGGATCCTATATCAAGGCCTTGAAGTTGAGTTTCAAGGCCTTGAAAGTGACTTCTGGCGTCGTAATTTTTCGTTTCAAGGTCTTGAAGATGTGTTTCAAGGTCTTGAGATTACTCTCCGGTATCTTGAATCTTTTCTTGCATATTTGTTTCCTGAGCTTTAGGATCTTCTTCACCATCAGAATTATGATCTCAATGTTGATTCAAATTTAGATCTGCAAAACTCTCACTCAAAGTACCATCATTACTTTCATCAAATATAACATGAATACTTTTCTCAACGATTTTGATACGTCTATTATAAACACGACAAGCTTTTCTATTTGAAGCATATCCAATGAATATAGCTTCGTCACTAAGTGCATAAAATTTACCAAGGTTGTCTTTGTCATTCTTATGGACAAAGCACGTACATACAAAGGGTTTAAAATAGGAAATATTATGTTTTCTTCCCTTAAAGAGTTCATAAGGAGTCTTTTTCAAAATAGAGCAAATTGAGCATCTATTCAAGATGTAATTATCCATGTTAACAACTTCCGCCCAAAAACGTTTTGGCAAACTATTTTCCAAAAGCATAGTTCTAGACATGTCCTCTAGGGTGCGGTTCTTGCATTCGACAACCCCGTTTTGTTGAGGTGTTCTTGGAGCTGAAAAGTTGTGTGAAATACCATATTTTGCACAAAACAAATCAAACTTTAGTTTATCAAATTCTCCACCATGATCGCATCTAATCGAAACAATAGGTATGTTTTTCAAAGTTTGCAACTCCTTACACAAATTTGAAAACTCAAACAAAGCTTCAGATTTTTCCCGTAAGAATGAGATCCATGTAAAACGAGAAAAATCATCCACAATGTCAAGATGTATTGTTTACCTTTGGGAGATTTCACACGCATAGGACCACATAAGTCCATATGTACAAGTTCAATGGGTCGAGAAGAACTTACAACCTTCTTCGGTTTGAATGAACCTATTTTTTGTTTACCTTGTGTACAAGGCTTATGTAACACCCCAAATCCGTGAGACTCGGGGCGCTACTAGGTTAGGATCTTACAATGGATCATGACCCTAGCCTGACACCAAGTTCACTGAATCTTACAACAAGGCACAAATAGATTAAAACCAAATATATAAAACTGCACAATATATACATCAAAAGGTTTACAACATCACAGCCGAGTACAAAACGGCAACCATAAACATCCAAGTACAAAACATCCCATATCCCATGAACAACCTAGTGTACGGAAGCCCTCAGCTGATCACCCATCAAGCTCACTCTGCAGTCTTCCTAACCTGTAGATCATCTACAACACGGTATAAACCGTTAGCTAACAAAAATGAATAAGAATGAAGTAATAGCACAAACACACACCAACACATCACAATATGCAATGCCACACACACATCCGTTTATTATCTTAAGTTATTCCATTACTAATTCAACTTATTTTGTTACACGAGGAGCCTAAAGAACCCCGTCTCTCCCCCCTTTAACCGGGTTTTTGCATGGGGATCTACCTCCCCCTTGAGCTATTGGCTTACGAGCAACTCCTCCACTCTCGGCGAGCTTTGGCAGGTGGTCATCGCCTAGTTATAATACACTTGGGCCAATTAATGTAATAAAGTGGCCATCCTAGTCCGGTTTAGGTTATAAATGCAACAATCATATGAACACACACAACCATTACAACCACTCAAATCCACAACTGCACGCTAAGTAAGTCTTATGGACTTACCTGTCACAAACGTCAACCTGTACCACGTCACAGTTTTCCCTCAAGGAAACAATCAATGTATGCATAAGAAAGACACACACAATCAAAGACTGCAAAGGTTAGAAGACTCGTCTCCTAAACTCCGTAACCACAACTAACCTACAACACGCATCTAAACCTCAACAACATGTCAAACCTCACAAATGCCTAAGGCATTACCTCAACATGCACACTAGTGCCTAAGGCACATTCTCATCATACATTTCATCAAGCTCATCCTAACCATCCTAGCCTAGCCATATCTAAAGCCAAGGACAAAGGAAAGGAAGGAAGAAAACATACCAATTAGGTATGCCCTGGACATGCACCGACGGAAGAAAGAGACGCAGGGGCACTGAACTAGTCAGGCGCAGGGGTGGACCAATCTAGGCGCAGTGGCAGCTCAACCCAAGGCGCAGGTGCGACTCAGCTCAGGCGCAGGGGCGGCTGGTGTGCAACAAGCTGATCCCAACTTCTCTTCGATCCTTCTCGCGACTCTCTTCACTTCTTCACCACACAGCAAGCATACACAAACATATATACGCATGCATGAACATCAAAACGTCTAGGAAGATCTACACAAGCCTAAGCTTATGAATCCTAAGCTAAAGAGGAAGAAAGGAAGAAAGGAAGAGAAGAGGAACTCACCATAACTACTAAGGAAAGGAAGAACACCCTCACATCAGCTAAACCCAAGAACAACAGCAGCAAAAACCATCACAACTCAGCATCAACATCCCCCAAGCTCATCAACCTCAAAACTCTCACAAAACTCACACAAAGTCATAGATGATCAAGAAGAAGATCCAAAGGAAGAGAGGAAGATAAGAAGATGAACATGAGGAGTAGAAGACTAGAGGAGATGAATCAAACCCTCATCAGGAAGCAAGGGAAGCTTATATAGGAAGCCAACGTTAGCCACAATTAAGCAAGAAATGGTGCAGAATAAAAATATGGACACGGTGATATGTTTACGAAGTTCATCTCTAACAGCCTACGTCTCCATCCTACGGTTTCTTTACCCGTATATCTAACTATCTATTATCTGCTTCAAAGAGTCCTAGATACAACTTAGATGAAATCACCTTCTTCTCTCAATGTAGCCAAAGCTACGATCTAGTTCCAACTCTTAACCTAGTAATAATATCCTAGTTACTTCGCAGAGTAACACACACTCAAGTATAACACTCTCTAGATATTCCAATGGAGCTCTAGTGTTTTTCTGTCTCTAGGGATGTAAGCTATTTTAAACTAAGAGGAAGAAAAACTTTTGGAATGAATGAAGATGCTTTTGATCGCTTGAAGACTTAGATGTTTCCATGTAAGCTTGTTGTTGTTCTCTTCAATCGTCATCTTCATTTATAGTCTTCTATGGAGAAGTCTTCTAGTCGTTATAAAACGGACGTTCTGATGTTCTTCTTTCTGCATGGAAAACGATGTTAAGTTGAGATGAAGTAGCCGTTGTAAGATCTTCTATATTCTTTATCTACTTCTTCTCCATGATGCATTTTTGAGAATCTTAAATATCGAGATAGAGCCGTTGAAGATCTTGCCATTAAAGCTAGGGTTGTGCATACGGTCCGGACCGGTGGACCGTAAATTGAGAAAACCTTGGACCGTAGACCAGACCGGGACCGGACCGTAACGGTCCGGTCCGGTTCCAGGTTGGACCGGTTTGTACAAAAATTGTGCAATTTTGAATATTGCGGACCGAACCGGATCGGACCGGTTTATACCTTAATTGTGCAGTTTTGGTGAGGTTTTCCGGTCCAAAACCGGACCGGAATGGATCGGATGGGACCGAACTGTACTGGACCTGACCGGACCGGAAATTCGTAGTTTACGGTCTAACCCGGGTTACGGTTTTATACGGTCCAAAAACCGGACCGGACCGTAACCCGGATTTTCAAAAAAACCTGGACCGTAGACCGGACCGGAACCGGTCCGTTCCGATTTTGCACAACCGTAATTAAAGCCCTTGTTTCAAGCTCCAAGATCTTCCAACTTTTTAAGGATCTTTGTTTGAAGATATCTCTCTTTGAGGACCGTTGGAGATCTTCCTTGGATACGAGATATTTGTTTGAGATCTATTGGAGAAGATCTTCCAAACTTAAGTCGGTTTGTTAAGATCTTTGCAAGATCTTTTCTTTTTTGTTGGGTGATAGCATGAAATATGGTTTAGTTTAGATGTGCATATAGGTAGTTTTTCCTTTTCTTTTGAGTACATGGACATACATTCATAGCATTTATTGAGCATATTCACCTATGATCTTGAAATAGAGATCTACACAAGCTTTGTTGTGATTTTAGGTGAATTATCCCTGAATTAGAGTGGAAAGGAAACATGTACAGCGCAATGGTTGATGAGGAGTTCATTGGAAGCATTGGAACATCATAGGAAGGAATATGAAGTGAAGCAAAGGAGAAAAGCATCGAAAAGGAGGAACCACGGCCAAGAAGGAAGTTCCATGGCCGGGGTTTTGATAATTCTTTGAATTTCACATGTGGAAAGAAAGGTCGAGAGTCATCATGGGGAAAACCACGGCCGTGGTTTTGGTGATGTCCCCCGTAGTTTTCTTCGGAAAAGACCGTTCCGTTATTACCACGTCAGCAAGAAAGGAAAAAGCCTTTTAACCTAAATTTATTTTATAAAGGAGGTTGACGGCTGCATTTTGAGTATCTCTCTTTGCACCGCGCCTGAACGGATTTTACACAATACTTCGGATTCATCTACGTTGGAGATTAGATTGCTTCACCATTGGAGGGAGATTGAAGAGCTTTCTTTATTCCCGATTTGGAGATTTTGTGAGATTGTTCTTGATTATTGTATTGAGAACACATATTCTGGATTATACATTGTTTGATTGAGTAGTTGATTATTAAAGATTGATTTTGAATCATAATTATTCATCTTTGTGTTCTTGGTTGCATGCCTTTCTTGATTCTCTTTCTTAATATTGATTTGAATATGATGATGATGATTGTTGGCTAAATCCCCCTGCAATTCTAGTGTGAAGAGTTGATGGTTGTGGTATAGATTAAGCCTTAACAGATCGGACCCTGAGAGTTGTGAGACAAAACCCTCGAACGAGGATTTCCACGGGTTGTTCTTCAGGAACCACGACCGTGGTTTCCCAAGATAAGCCTGTGATTTCCTCTGTTTTGCACGTTTCGCTTTTTCCTTTATCCAAAGTTCAAGATTGCTTAAATCCTACCGTTGTTAACCCTTTCTAACCCTTAGCCTCGGTTGATTGTGAGTGTTTACGAGTTCTAGGTAATAGGGGACTCAAAACCCTGTATTAAGGAGTGTCAAAACCTTTGTCTTTATCTTTCTTTTTCTCGGGTTTTGGTTTGGTATGAGAGTTGAATCCTATCCTTATGACCTCTTCTTGACCAGACTTAACATCCGTTAAGTAGAATCCTTGGGTTGGGATAAAAGGATGTTGGATCTTCACTAGACGACATCCTACCGAAGAATATATACCTTTGCTATCCAGCTCTGTCTGTACACATCCTTAGACATGTTGAATCGAACGCCGCAGAGGATACTTGGATCTTTAGAATCTGCATTCCATTATTCTTGATTCTATATTCTTTATTTTGATCATTGCTTTGCTTGCTACACAAGTTGGATTACCTTTACTGCTTTGTTCTCACCGATTCCCTGAGATCGACTCCGGAATATCAGCCCATACTACGATTGATCCGTACACTGCAAGTTCGCTATCGTTAGGCTTAGTTCGTGGATATAAATTTAAAGCTTATTTGCGCACACACCTTTTGGAGCGAACAAGTTTTTGGCGCCGTTGCTAGGGAATTGGCCTTGATGTATGTTTGAGAATCTTAAATATCGGTGTTAAGTTGAGATGAAGTAGCCGTTGTCAGATCTTCTATATTCTTTATCTACTTCTTCTCCATGATGCATGTTTGAGAATCTTAAATATCGAGATAGAGCCGTTGAAGATCTTGCCATTAAAGCTAGGGTTGTGCATACGGTCCGGACCGGTGGACCGCAAATTGAGAAAACCTTGGACCGTAGACCAGACCGGGACCGGACCGTAACGGTCCGGTCCGGTTCCAGGTTGGACCGGTTTGTACATAAATTGTGCAATTTTGAATATTGCGGACCGGACCGGATCGGACCGGTTCATACCTTAATTGTGAAGTTTTGGTGAGGTTTTCCGGTCCAAAACCGGATCGGAATGGATCGGATCGGACCGAACTGTACTGGACCAGACCGGACCGGAAATTCCTAGTTTATGGTCCAACCCGGGTTACGGTTTTATACGGTCCAAAAACCGGACCGGACCGTAACCCGAATTTTCAAAAAACCTGGACCGTAGACCGGACCGGAACCGGTCCGTTCCGATTTTGCGCAACCGTAATTAAAGCCCTTGTTTCAAGCTCCAAGATCTTCCAACTTTTTAAGGATCTTTGTTTGAAGATATCTCTCTTTGAGGACCGTTGGAGATCTTCCTTGGATACGAGATATTTGTGTGAGATCTATTGGAGAAGATCTTCCAAATTTGCGTCGGTTTGTTAAGATCTTTGCAAGATCTTTTCTTTTTTGTTGGGTGATAGCATGAAATATGACGTAGTTTAGATGTGCATATATGTAGTTTTTCGCTTTCTTTTGAGTACATGGACATACATTCATAGCATTTATTGAGCATATTCACCTATGATCTTGGAATAGAGATCTACACAAGCTTTGTTGTGATTTTAGGTGAATTATCCCTGAATTGGAGAGGGAAGGAAACATGTACAGCGCAATGGTTGATGAGGAGTTCATTGGAAGCATTGGAACATCATAGGAAGGAATATGAAGTGAAGAAAAGGAGAAAAGCATCGAAATGGAGGAACCACGGCCAAGAAGGAAGTTCCATGGCCGGGGTTTTGATAATTCTTTGAATTTCACATGTGGAAAGAAAGGTCGAGAGTCATCATGGGGAAAACCACGGCCGTGGTTTTGGTCATCTCCCCCGTAGTTTTCTTCGGAAAAGACCGTTCCGTTATTGCCACGTCAGCAAGAAAGAAAGAAGCCTTTTAACCTAAATTTATTTTATAAAGGAGGTTGACGGGTGCATTTTGAGTATCTCTCTTTGCACCGCGCCTGAACGGATTTTACACAATACTTCGGATTCATCTACGTTGGAGATTAGATTGCTTCACCATTGGAGGGAGATTGAAGAGCTTTCTTTATTCCCAATTTGGAGATTTTGTGAGATTGTTCTAGTCTTGATTATTGTATTGAGAACATTATTCTGGATTATACATTGTTTGATTGAGTTGTTGATTATTAAAGATTGATTTTGAATCATAATTATTCATCTTTGTGTTCTTGGTTGCATGCCTTTCTTGATTCCCTTTCTTAATCTTGATTTGAATATGATGATGATTGTTGGCTAAATCTCCCTGCGATTCTGGTGTGAAGAGTTGATGGTTGTGGTATAGATTAAGCCTTAACAGATCAGACCCTGAGAGTTGTGAGACAAAACCCTCGAACGAGGATTTCCACGGGTTGTTCTTCAGGAACCACGACCGTGGTTTCCCAAGATAAGCCTGTGATTTCCTCTGTTTTGCACGTTTCGCTTTTTCCTTTATCCAAAGTTCAAGATTGCTTAAATCCTACCGTTGTTAACCCTTTCTAACCCTTAGCCTCGGTTGATTGTGAGTGTTTACGAGTTCTAGGTAATAGGGGACTCAAAACCCTCTATTAAGGAGTGTCAAAACCTTTGTCTTTATCTTTCTTTTTCTCGGGTTTTGGTTTGGTATGAGAGTTGAATCCTATCCTTATGACCTCTTCTTGACGAGACTCAACATCCGTTACGTAGAATCCTTATGTTGGGATAAAAGGACGTTGGATCTTCACCAGACGACATCCTACCGAAGAATATATACCTTTGCTATCCAGCTCTGTCTGTACACATCCATAGACATCTTGAATCGAACGCCGCAGCCGGATACTTGGATCTTTATAATCTGCTATCCATTATTCTTGCTTCTATATTCTTTATTTTGATCATTGCTTTGCTTGCTACAGAAGTTCGATTACCTTTACTGCTTTGTTCTCACCGATTCCCTGAGATCGACTCCGGAATATCAGCCCATACTACGATTGATCCGTACACTGCAGGTTCGCTATCGTTAGGCTTAGTTCGTGGATATAAATTTAAAGCTTATTTGCGCACACACCTTTTGGAGCGAACAAGTTTTTGCCGCCGTTGCTAGGGAATTGGCCTTGATGCATGTTTGAGAATCTTAAATATCGGTGTTAAGTTGAGATGAAGTAGCCGTTGTAAGATCTTCTATATTCTTTATCTACTTCTTCTCCATGATGCATTTTTGAGAATCTTAAATATCGAGATAGAGCCGTTGAAGATCTTGCCATTAAAGCTAGGGTTGTGCATACGGTCCGGACCGGTGGACCGTAAATTGAGAAAACCTTGGACCGTAGACCAGACCGGGACCGGACCGTAACGGTCCGGTCCGGTTCCAGGTTGGACCGGTTTGTACAAAAATTGTGCAATTTTGAATATTGCGGACCGAACCGGATCGGACCGGTTTAAACCTTAATTGTGCAGTTTTGGTGAGGTTTTCCGGTCCAAAACCGGACCGGAATGGATCGGATCGGACCGAACTGTACTGGACCTGACCGGACCGGAAATTCGTAGTTTACGGTCTAACCCGGGTTACGGTTTTATACGGTCCAAAAACCGGACCGGACCGTAACCCGGATTTTCAAAAAAACCTGGACCGTAGACCGGACCGGAACCGGTCCGTTCCGATTTTGCACAACCGTAATTAAAGCCCTTGTTTCAAGCTCCAAGATCTTCCAACTTTTTAAGGATCTTTGTTTGAAGATATCTCTCTTTGAGGACCGTTGGAGATCTTCCTTGGATACGAGATATTTGTGTGAGATCTATTGGAGAAGATCTTCCAAACTTGCGTCGGTTTGTTAAGATCTTTGCAAGATCTTTTCTTTTTTGTTGGGTGATAGCATGAAATATGACGTAGTTTAGATGTGCATATATGTAGTTTTTCGCTTTCTTCTGAGTACATGGACATACATTCATAGCATTTATTGAGCATATTCACCTATGATCTTGGAATAGAGATCTACACAAGCTTTGTTGTGATTTTAGGTGAATTATCCCTGAATTGGAGTGGAAAGGAAACATGTACAGAGTAATGGTTGATGAGGAGTTCATTGGGAAGCATTGGAACATCATAGGAAGGAATATGAAGTGAAGCAAAGTAGAAAAGCATCGAAAAGGAGGAACCACGGCCAAGAAGGAAGTTCCATGGCCGGGGTTTTGATAATTCTTTGAATTTCACATGTGGAAAGAAAGGTCGAGAGACATCATGGGGAAAATTACGGTCGTGGTTTTGGTGATGTCCCCCGTAGTTTTCTTCAGAAAAGACAGTTCCGTTATTGCCACGTCAGTAAGAAAGGAAGAAGCCTTTTAACCTAAATTTATTTTATAAAGGAGGTCGACGGCTGCATTTTGAGTATCTCTCTTTGCACCGCGCCTAAAAGGATTTTACACCATACTTCGGATTCATCTACGTTGGAGATTAGATTGCTTCACCATTGGAGGGAGATTGAAGAGCTTTCTTTATTCCCGATTTGGAGATTTTGTGAGATTGTTCTAGTCTTGATTATTGTATTGAGAACACATATTCTGGATTATACATTGTTTGATTGAGTTGTTGATTATTAAAGATTGATTTTGAATCATAATTATTCATCTTTGTGTTCTTGGTTGCATGCCTTTCTTGATTCCCTTTCTTAATCTTGATTTGAATATGATGATGATTGTTGGCTAAATTCCCCTGCAATTCTGGTGTGAAGAGTTGATGGTTGTGGTATAGATTAAGCCTTAACAGATCGGACCCTGAGAGTTGTGAGACAAAACCCTCGAACGAGGATTTCCACGGGTTGTTCTTCAGGAACCACGACCGTGGTTTCCCAAGATAAGCCTGTGATTTCCTCTGTTTTGCACGTTTCGCTTTTTCCTTTATCCAAAGTTCAAGATTGCTTAAATCCTACCGTTGTTAACCCTTTCTAACCCTTAGCCTCGGTTGATTGTGAGTGTTTACGAGTTCTAGGTAATAGGGGACTCAAAACCCTCTATTAAGGAGTGTCAAAACCTTTGTCTTTATCTTTCTTTTTCTCGGGTTTTGGTTTGGTATGAGAGTTGAATCCTATCCTTATGACCTCTTCTTGACGAGACTCAACATCCGTTAAGTAGAATCCTTATGTTGGGATAAAAGGACGTTGGATCTTCACCAGACGACATCCTACCGAAGAATATATACCTTTGCTATCCAGCTCTGTCTGTACACATCCATAGACATCTTGAATCGAACGCCGCAGCCGGATACTTGGATCTTTATAACCTGCTATCCATTATTCTTGCTTCTATATTCTTTATTTTGATCATTGCTTTGCTTGCTACACAAGTTCGATTACCTTTACTGCTTTGTTCTCACCGATTCCCTGAGATCGACTCCGGAATATCAACCCATACTACGATTGATCCGTACACTGCAGGTTCGCTATCATTAGGCTTAGTTCGTGGATATAAATTTAAAGCTTATTTGCGCACACACCTTTTGGAGCGAACAAGTTTTTGGCGCCGTTCCTAGGGAATTGGCCTTGATGCATGTTTTAGAATCTTAAATATCGGTGTTAAGTTGAGATGAAGTAGCCGTTGTAAGATCTTCTATATTCTTTATCTACTTCTTCTCCATGATGCATTTTGGAGAATCTTAAATATCGAGATAGAGCCGTTGAAGATCTTGCCATTAAAGCTAGGGTTGTGCATACGGTCCGGACCGGTGGACCGTAAATTGAGAAAACCTTGGACCGTAGACCAGACCGGGATCGGACCGTAACGGTCCGGTCCGGTTGCAGGTTGGACCGGTTTGTACATAAATTGTGCAATTTTGAATATTGCGGACCGAACCGGATCGGACCGGTTTATACCTTAATTGTGCAGTTTTGGTGAGGTTTTCCGGTCCAAAACCGGACCGGAATGGATCTGATCAGACCGAACTGTACTGGACCTGACCGGACCCGAAATTCGTAGTTTACGGTCTAACCCGGGTTACGGTTTTATACGGTCCAAAAACCGGACCGGACCGTAACCCGGATTTTCAAAAAAACCTGGACCGTAGACCGGACCGGAACCGGTCCGTTCCGATTTTGCACAACCGTAATTAAAGCCCTTTTTTCAAGCTCCAAGATCTTCCAACTTTTTAAGGATCTTTGTTTGAAGATATCTCTCTTTGAGGACCGTTGGAGATCTTCCTTGGATACGAGATATTTGTGTGAGATCTATTGGAGAAGATCTTCCAAACTTGCGTCGGTTTGTTAAGATATTTGCAAGATCTTTTCTTTTTTGTTGGGTGATAGCATGAAATATGACGTAGTTTAGATGTGCATATATGTAGTTTTTCGCTTTCTTCTGAGTACATGGACATACATTCATAGCATTTATTGAGCATATTCACCTATGATCTTGGAATAGAGATCTACACAAGCTTTGTTGTGATTTTAGGTGAATTATCCCTGAATTGGAGTGGAAAGGAAACATGTACAGAGTAATGGTTGATGAGGAGTTCATTGGGAAGCATTGGAACATCATAGGAAGGAATATGAAGTGAAGCAAAGTAGAAAAGCATCGAAAAGGAGGAACCACGGCCAAGAAGGAAGTTCCATGGCCGGGGTTTTGATAATTCTTTGAATTTCACATGTGGAAAGAAAGGTCGAGAGACATCATGGGGAAAATCACGGTCGTGGTTTTGGTGATGTCCCCCGTAGTTTTCTTCAGAAAAGACAGTTCCGTTATTGCCACGTCAGTAAGAAAGGAAGAAGCCTTTTAACCTAAATTTATTTTATAAAGGAGGTCGACGGCTGCATTTTGAGTATCTCTCTTTGCACCGCGCCTAAAAGGATTTTACACCATACTTCGGATTCATCTACGTTGGAGATTAGATTGCTTCACCATTGGAGGGAGATTGAAGAGCTTTCTTTATTCCCGATTTGGAGATTTTGTGAGATTGTTCTAGTCTTGATTATTGTATTGAGAACACATATTCTGGATTATACATTGTTTGATTGAGTTGTTGATTATTAAAGATTGATTTTGAATCAAAATTATTCATCTTTGTGTTCTTGGTTGCATGCCTTTCTTGATTCCCTTTCTTAATCTTGATTTGAATATGATGATGATTGTTGGCTAAATCCCCCTGCAATTCTGGTGTGAAGAGTTGATGGTTGTGGTATAGATTAAGCCTTAACAGATCGGACCCTGAGAGTTGTGAGACAAAACCCTCGAACGAGGATTTCCACGGGTTGTTCTTTAGGAACCACGACCGTGGTTTCCCAAGATAAGCTTGTGATTTCCTCTGTTTTGCACGTTTCGCTTTTTCCTTTATCCAAAGTTCAAGATTGCTTAAATCCTACCGTTGTTAACCCTTTCTAACCCTTAGCCTCGGTTGATTGTGAGTGTTTACGAGTTCTAGGTAATAGGGGACTCAAAACCCTCTATTAAGGAGTGTCAAAACCTTTGTCTTTATCTTTCTTTTTCTCGGGTTTTGGTTTGGTATGAGAGTTGAATCCTATCCTTATGACCTCTTCTTGACGAGACTCAACATCCGTTAAGTAGAATCCTTATGTTGGGATAAAAGGACGTTGGATCTTCACTAGACGACATCCTACCGAAGAATATATACCTTTGCCATCCAGCTCTGTCTGTACACATCCTTAGACATGTTGAATCGAACGCCGCAGCCGGATACTTGGATCTTTAGAATCTGCATTCCATTATTCTTGCTTCTATATTCTTTATTTTGATCATTGCTTTGCTTGCTACACAAGTTGAATTACCTTTACTGCTTTGTTCTCACCGATTCCCTGAGATCGACTTCGGAATATCAGCCCATACTACGATTGATCCGTACACTGCAGGTTCGCTATCGTTAGGCTTAGTTCGTGGATATAAATTTAAAGCTTATTTGCGCACACACCTTTTGGAGCGAACAAGTTTTTGGCGCCGTTGCTAGGGAATTGGCCTTGATGCATGTTTGAGAATTTTAAATATCGGTGTTAAGTTGAGATGAAGTAGCCATTGTCAGATCTTCTATATTCTTTATCTACTTCTTCTCCTTAATGCATGTTTGAGAATCTTAAATATCGAGATAGAGCCGTTTAAGATCTTGCCATTAAAGCTAGGGTTGTGCATACGGTCCGGACCGGTGGACCGTAAATTGAGAAAACCTTGGACCGTAGACCAGACCGGGACCGGACCGTAACGGTCCGGTCCGGTTCCAGGTTGGACCGGTTTGTACATAAATTGTGCAATTTTGAATATTGCGGACCGAACCGGATCGGACCGGCTTATACCTTAATTGTGCAGTTTTGGTGAGGTTTTCCGGTCCAAAACCGGACCGGAATGGATCGGATCGGACCGAACTGTACTGGACCTGACCGGACCCGAAATTCGTAGTTTACGGTCTAACCCGGGTTACGGTTTTATACGGTCAAAAAACCGGACCGGACCGTAACCTGGATTTTCAAAAAAACCTGGACCGTAGACCGGACCGGAACCGGTCCGTTCCGATGTTGCACAACCGTAATTAAAGCCCTTGTTTCAAGCTCCAAGATCTTCCAACTTTTTAAGGATCTTTGTTTGAAGATCTCTCTCTTTGAGGACCGTTGGAGATCTTCCTTGGATACGAGATATTTGTGTGAGATCTATTGGAGAAGATCTTCCAAACTTGCGTCTGTTTGTTAAGATCTTTGCAAGATCTTTTCTTTTTTGTTGGGTGATAGCATGAAATATGGCATAGTTTAGATGTGCACATAGGTAGTTTTTCCCTTTCTTTTGAGTACATGGACATACATTCATAGCATTTATTGAGCATATTCACCTATGATCTTGGAATAGAGATCTATACAAGCTTTGTTGTGATTTTAGGTGAATTATCCCTGAATTGGAGTGGAAAGGAAACATGTACAGAGTAATGGTTGATGAGGAGTTCATTGGGAAGCATTGGAACATCATAGGAAGGAATATGAAGTGAAGCAAAGGAGAAAAGCATCGTAAAGGAGGAACCACGGCCAAGAAGGAAGCTCCATGGCCGGGGTTTTTATAATTCTTTGAATTTCACATGTGGAAAGAAAGGTCGAGAGTCATCATGGGGAAAACCACGGCCGTGGTTTTGGTCATCTCCCCCGTAGTTTTCTTCGAAAAAGACCGTTCTATTATTGCCACGTCAACAAGAAAGGAAGAAGCCTTTTAACATAAACTTATTTTGTAAAGGAGGTTGACGGCTGCATTTTGAGTATCTCTTTTTGTACCGCGCCTGAACGGATTTTACACCATACTTCGGATTCATCTACGTTGGAGATTAGATTGCTTCACCATTGGAGGGAGATTGAAGAGCTTTCTTTATTCCCGATTTGGAGATTTTATGAGATTGTTCTAGTCTTGATTATTGTATTGAGAACACATATTCTGGATTATACATTGTTTAATTGAGTTGTTCATTATTAAAGATTGATTTTGAATCATAATTATTCATCTTTGTGTTCTTGGTTGCATGCCTTTCTTGATTCCCTTTCTTAATCTTGATTTGAATATGATGATGATTGTTGGCTAAATCCCCCTGCAATTCTGGTGTGAAGAGTTGATGGTAGTGGTATAGATTAAGCCTTAACAGATCGGACCCTGAGAGTTGTGAGACAAAACCCTCGAACGAGGATTTCCACGGGTTGTTCTTCAGGAACCACGACCGTGGTTTCCCAAGATAAGCCTGTGATTTCCTCTGTTTTGCACGTTTCGCTTTTTCCTTTATCCAAAGTTCAAGATTGCTTAAATCCTACCGTTGTTAACCCTTTCTAACCCTTAGCCTCGGTTGATTGTGAGTGTTTACGAGTTCTAGGTAATAGGGGACTCAAAACCCTGTATTAAGGAGTGTCAAAACCTTTGTCTCTATCTTTCTTTTTCTCGGGTTTTGGTTTGGTATGAGAGTTGAATCCTATCCTTATGACCTCTTCTTGACCAGACTTAACATCCGTTAAGTAGAATCCTTGGGTTGGGATAAAAGGACGTTGGATCTTCACTAGACGACATCCTACCGAAGAATATATACCTTTGCTATCCAGCTCTGTCTGTACACATCCTTAGACATCTTGAATTGAACGCCGCAGCCGGATACTTGGATCTTTAGAATCTGCATTCCATTATTCTTGCTTCTATATTCTTTATTTTGATCATTGCTTTGCTTGCTACACAAGTTGGATTACCTTTACTGCTTTGTTCTCACCGATTCCCTGAGATCAACTCCGGAATATCAGCCCATACTACGATTGATCCGTACACTGCAGGTTCGCTATCGTTAGGCTTAGTTCGTGGATATAAATTTAAAGCTTATTTGCGCACACACCTTTTGGAGCGAACAAGTTTTTGGCGCCGTTGCTAGGGAATTGGCCTTGATGCATGTTTGAGAATCTTAAATATCGGTGTTAAGTTGAGATGAAGTAGCCGTTGTCAGATCTTCAATATTCTTTATCTACTTCTTCTCCTTGATGCATGTTTGAGAATCTTAAATATCGAGATAGAGCCGTTGAAGATCTTGCCATTAAAGCTACGGTTGTGCATACGGTCCGGACCGGTGGACCGTAAATTGAGAAAACCTTGGACCGTAGACCAGACCGGGACCGGACCGTAACGGTCCGGTCCGGTTCCAGGTTGGACCGGTTTGTACATAAATTGTGCAATTTTGAATATTGCGGACCGGACCGGATCGGACCGGTTCATACCTTAATTGTGCTGTTTTGGTGAGGTTTTTCGGTCCAAAAACGGACCGGACCATAACCCGGATTTTCAAAAAACCTGGACCGTAGACCGGACCGGAACCGGTCCGTTCCGATTTTGCGCAACCCTAATTAAAGCCCTTGTTTCAAGCTCCAAGATCTTCCAGCTTTTGAAGGATCTTTGTTTGAAGATATCTCTCTTTGAGGACCGTTGGAGATCTTCCTTGGATACGAGATATTTATTTGAGATCTATTGGAGAAGATCTTCCAAACTTAAGTCGGTTTGTTAAGATCTTTGCAAGATCTTTTCTTTTTTGTTGGGTGATAGCATGAAATATGGCGTAGTTTAGATGTGCATATAGGTAGTTTTTCCCTTTCTTTTGAGTACATGGACATACATTCATAGCATTTATTGAGCATATTCACCTATGATCTTGGAATAGAGATCTACACAAGCTTTGTTGTGATTTTAGGTGAATTATCCCTGAATTAGAGTGGAAAGGAAATATGTACAGCGCAATGGTTGATGAGGAGTTCATTGGAAGCATTGGAACATCATAGGAAGGAATATGAAGTGAAGCAAAGGAGAAAAGCATCGAAAAGGAGGAACCACGGCCAAGAAGGAAGTTCCATGGCCGGGGTTTTGATAATTCTTTGAATTTCACATGTGGAAAGAAAGGTCGAGAGTCATCATGGGGAAAACCATGGCCGTGGTTTTGGTGATGTCCCCCGTAGTTTTCTTCGGAAAAGACCGTTCCGTTATTGCCACGTCAGCAAGAAAGGAAGAAGCCTTTTAACCTAAATTTATTTTATAAAGGAGGTTGACGGCTGCATTTTGAGTATCTCTCTTTGCACCACGCCTGAACGGATTTTACACAATACTTCGGATTCATCTACGTTGGAGATTAGATTGCTTCACCATTGAAGGGAGATTGAAGAGCTTTCTTTATTCCCGATTTGGAGATTTTGTGAGATTGTTCTAGTCTTGATTATTGTATTGAGAACACATATTCTGGATTATACATTGTTTGATTGAGTTGTTGATTATTAAAGATTGATTTTGAATCATAATTATTCATCTTTGTGTTCTTGGTTGCATGCCTTTCTTGATTCCCTTTCTTAATCTTGATTTGAATATGATGATGATGATGATTGTTGGCTAAATCCCCCTGCAATTCTGGTGTGAAGAGTTGATGGTAGTGGTATAGATTAAGCCTTAACAGATCGGACCCTGAGAGTTGTGAGACAAAACCCTCGAACGAGGATTTCCACGGGTTGTTCTTCAGGAACCACGACCGTGGTTTCCCAAGATAAGCCTGTGATTTCCTCTGTTTTGCACGTTTCGCTTTTTCCTTTATCCAAAGTTCAAGATTGCTTAAATCCTACCGTTGTTAACCCTTTCTAACCCTTAGCCTCGGTTAATTGTGAGTGTTTACGAGTTCTAGGTAATAGGGGACTCAAAACCCTGTATTAAGGAGTGTCAAAACCTTTGTCTCTATCTTTCTTTTTCTCGGGTTTTGGTTTGGTATGAGAGTTGAATCCTATCCTTATGACCTCTTCTTGACCAGACTTAACATCCGTTAAGTAGAATCCTTGGGTTGGGATAAAAGGACGTTGGATCTTCACTAGACGACATCCTACCGAAGAATATATACCTTTGCTATCCAGCTCTGTCTGTACACATCCTTAGACATCTTGAATTGAACGCCGCAGCCGGATACTTGGATCTTTAGAATCTGCATTCCATTATTCTTGCTTCTATATTCTTTATTTTGATCATTGCTTTGCTTGCTACACAAGTTGGATTACCTTTACTGCTTTGTTCTCACCGATTCCCTGAGATCGACTCCGGAATATCAGCCCATACTACGATTGATCCGTACACTGCAGGTTCGCTATCGTTAGGCTTAGTTCGTGGATATAAATTTAAAGCTTATTTGCGCACACACCTTTTGGAGCGAACAAGTTTTTGGCGCCGTTGCTAGGGAATTGGCCTTGATGCATGTTTGAGAATCTTAAATATCGGTGTTAAGTTGAGATGAAGTAGCCGTTGTCAGATCTTCAATATTCTTTATCTACTTCTTCTCCTTGATGCATGTTTGAGAATCTTAAATATCGAGATAGAGCCGTTGAAGATCTTGCCATTAAAGCTAGGGTTGTGCATACGGTCCGGACCGGTGGACCGTAAATTGAGAAAACCTTGGACCGTAGACCAGACCGGGACCGGACCGTAACGGTCCGGTCCGGTTCCAGGTTGGACCGGTTTGTACATAAATTGTGCAATTTTGAATATTGCGGACCGGACCGGATCGGACCGGTTCATACCTTAATTGTGCTGTTTTGGTGAGGTTTTTCGGTCCAAAAACGGACCGGACCATAACCCGGATTTTCAAAAAACCTGGACCGTAGACCGGACCGGAACCGGTCCGTTCCGATTTTGCGCAACCCTAATTAAAGCCCTTGTTTCAAGCTCCAAGATCTTCCAGCTTTTTAAGGATCTTTGTTTGAAGATATCTCTCTTTGAGGACCGTTGGAGATCTTCCTTGGATACGAGATATTTATTTGAGATCTATTGGAGAAGATCTTCCAAACTTAAGTCGGTTTGTTAAGATCTTTGCAAGATCTTTTCTTTTTTGTTGGGTGATAGCATGAAATATGGCGTAGTTTAGATGTGCATATAGGTAGTTTTTCCCTTTCTTTTGAGTACATGGACATACATTCATAGCATTTATTGAGCATATTCACCTATGATCTTGGAATAGAGATCTACACAAGCTTTGTTGTGATTTTAGGTGAATTATCCCTGAATTAGAGTGGAAAGGAAATATGTACAGCGCAATGGTTGATGAGGAGTTCATTGGAAGCATTGGAACATCATAGGAAGGAATATGAAGTGAAGCAAAGGAGAAAAGCATCGAAAAGGAGGAACCACGGCCAAGAAGGAAGTTCCATGGCCGGGGTTTTGATAATTCTTTGAATTTCACATGTGGAAAGAAAGGTCGAGAGTCATCATGGGGAAAACCATGGCCGTGGTTTTGGTGATGTCCCCCGTAGTTTTCTTCGGAAAAGACCGTTCCGTTATTGCCACGTCAGCAAGAAAGGAAGAAGCCTTTTAACCTAAATTTATTTTATAAAGGAGGTTGACGGCTGCATTTTGAGTATCTCTCTTTGCACCGCGCCTGAACGGATTTTACACAATACTTCGGATTCATCTACGTTGGAGATTAGATTGCTTCACCATTGAAGGGAGATTGAAGAGCTTTCTTTATTCCCGATTTGGAGATTTTGTGAGATTGTTCTAGTCTTGATTATTGTATTGAGAACACATATTCTGGATTATACATTGTTTGATTGAGTTGTTGATTATTAAAGATTGATTTTGAATCATAATTATTCATCTTTGTGTTCTTGGTTGCATGCCTTTCTTGATTCCCTTTCTTAATCTTTATTTGAATATGATGATGATGATGATTGTTGGCTAAATCCCCCTGCAATTCTGGTGTGAAGAGTTGATGGTAGTGGTATAGATTAAGCCTTAACAGATCGGACCCTGAGAGTTGTGAGACAAAACCCTCGAACGAGGATTTCCACGGGTTGTTCTTCAGGAACCACGACCGTGGTTTCCCAAGATAAGCCTGTGATTTCCTCTGTTTTGCACGTTTCGCTTTTTCCTTTATCCAAAGTTCAAGATTGCTTAAATCCTACCGTTGTTAACCCTTTCTAACCCTTAGCCTCGGTTGATTGTGAGTGTTTACGAGTTCTAGGTAATAGGGGACTCAAAACCCTGTATTAAGGAGTGTCAAAACCTTTGTCTTTATCTTTCTTTTTCTCGGGTTTTGGTTTGGTATGAGAGTTGAATCCTATCCTTATGACCTCTTCTTGACCAGACTTAACATCCGTTAAGTAGAATCCCTGGGTTGGGATAAAAGGATGTTGGATCTTCACTAGACGACATCCTACCGAAGAATATATACCTTTTCTATCCAGCTCTGTCTGTACACATCCTTAGACATGTTGAATCGAACGCCGCAGAAGGATACTTGGATCTTTAGAATCTGCATTCCATTATTCTTGCTTCTATATTCTTTATTTTGATCATTGCTTTGCTTGCTACACAAGTTGGATTAACTTTACTGCTTTGTTCTCACCGATTCCCTGAGATCGACTCCGGAATATCAGCCCATACTACGATTGATCCGTACACTGCAGGTTCGCTATCGTTAGGCTTAGTTCGTGGATATAAATTTAAAGCTTATTTGCGCACACACTTTTTGGAGCGAACAAGTTTTTGGCGCCGTTGCTAGGGAATTGGCCTTGATGCATGTTTGAGAATCTTAAATATCGGTGTTAAGTTGAGATGAAGTAGCCGTTGTCAGATCTTCTATATTCTTTATCTACTTCTTCTCCTTGATGCATGTTTGAGAATCTTAAATATCGAGATAGAGCCGTTGAAGATCTTGCCATTAAAGCTAGGGTTGTGCATACGGTCCGGACTGGTGGACCGTAAATTGAGAAAACCTTGGACCGTAGACCAGACCGGGACCGGACCGTAACGGTCCGGTCCGGTTCCAGGTTGGACCGGTTTGTACATAAATTGTGCAATTTTGAATATTGCGGACTGGACCGGATCGGACCGGTTCATACCTTAATTGTGAAGTTTTGGTGAGGTTTTCCGGTCCAAAACCGGACCGTAATGGATCGGATCGGACCGAACTGTACTGGACCAGACCGGACCGGAAATTCCTAGTTTATGGTCCAACCCGGGTTACGGTTTTATATGGTCCAAAAACCGGACCGGACCGTAACCCGGATTTTCAAAAAACCTAGACCGTAGACCGGACCGGAACCGGTCCGTTCCGATTTTGCGCAACCCTAATTAAAGCCCTTGTTTCAAGCTCCAAGATCTTCCAACTTTTTAAGGATCTTTGTTTGAAGATATCTCTCTTTGAGGACCGTTGGAGATCTTCCTTGGATACAAGATATTTGTTTGAGATCTATTGGAGAAGATCTTCCAAACTTAAGTCGGTTTTTTAAGATCTTTGCAAGATCTTTTCTTTTTTGTTGGGTGATAGCATGAAATATGGCGTAGTTTAGATGTGCATATAGGTAGTTTTTCCCTTTCTTTTGAGTACATGGACATACATTCATAGTATTTATTGAGCATATTCACCTATGATCTTGGAATAGAGATCTACATAAGCTTTGTTGTGATTTTAGGTGAATTATCCCTGAATTGGAGTGGAAAGGAAACATGTACAGCGCAATGGTTGATGAGGAGTTCATTGGAAGCATTGGAACATCATAGGAAGGAATATGAAGTGAAGCAAAGGAGAAAAGCATCGAAAAGGAGGAACCACGGCCAAGAAGGAAGTTCCATGGCCGGGGTTTTGATAATTCTTTGAATTTCACATGTGGAAAGAAAGGTCGAGAGTCATCATGGGGAAAACCACGGCCGTGGTTTTGGTTATCTCCCCCGTAGTTTTCTTCGGAAAAGACCGTTCCGTTATTGCCACGTCAGCAAGAAAGGAAGAAGCCTTTTAACCTAAATTTATTTTATAAAGGAGGTTGACGGGTGCATTTTGAGTATCTCTCTTTGCACCGCGCCTGAACGGATTTTACACAATACTTCGGATTCATCTACGTTGGAGATTAGATTGCTTCACCATTGGAGGGAGATTGAAGAGCTTTCTTTATTCCCAATTTGGAGATTTTGTGAGATTGTTCTAGTCTTGATTATTGTATTGAGAACATTATTCTAGATTATACATTGTTTGATTGAGTTGTTAATTATTAAAGATTGATTTGAATCATAATTATTCATCTTTGTGTTCTTGGTTGCATGCCTTTCTTGATTCCCTTTCTTAATCTTGATTTGAATATGATGATGATTGTTGGCTAAATCACCCTGCGATTCTGGTGTGAAGAGTTGATGGTTGTGGTATAGATTAAGCCTTAACAGATCGGACCCTGAGTGTTGTGAGACAAAACCCTCGAACGAGGATTTCCACGGGTTGTTCTTCAGGAACCGCGACCGTGGTTTCCCAAGATAAGCCTGTGATTTCCTCTGTTTTGCACGTTTCGCTTTTTCCTTTATCCAAAGTTCAAGATTGCTTAAATCCTACCGTTGTTAACCCTTTCTAACCCTTAGCCTCGGTTGATTGTGAGTGTTTACGAGTTCTAGGTAATAGGGGACTCAAAACCCTCTATTAAGGAGTGTCAAAACCTTTGTCTTTATCTTTCTTTTTCTCGGGTTTTGGTTTGGTATGAGAGTTGAATCCTATCCTTATGACCTCTTCTTGACGAGACTCAACATCCGTTAAGTAGAATCCTTGGGTTGGGATAAAAGGACGTTGGATCTTCACGAGACGACATCCTACCGAAGAATATATACCTTTTCTATCCAGCTCTATCTGTACACATCCTTAGACATCTTGAATCGAACGCCGCAGCCGGATACTTGGATCTTTAGAATCTGCGTTCCATTATTCTTACTTCTATATTCTTTATTTTGATCATTGATTTGCTTGCTACACAAGTTGGATTACCTTTACTGCTTTGTTCTCACTGATTCCCTGCGATCGACTCCAGATACTTGGATCTTTAGAATCTGCGTTCCGTACACTGCAGGTTCGCTATCGTTAGGCTTAGTTCGTGGATATAAATTTAAAGCTTATTTGCGCACACAATTTTTGGAGCGAACAAGTTTTTGGCGCCGTTGCTAGGGAATTGGCCTTGATACATGTTTGAGAATCTTAAATATCGGTGTTAAGTTGAGATGAAGTAGCCGTTGTAAGATCTTCTATATTCTTTATCTACTTCTTCTCCTTGATGCATGTTTGAGAATCTTAAATATCGAGATAGAGCCGTTGAAGATCTTGCCATTAAAGCTAGGGTTGTGCATACGGTCCGGACCGGTGGACCGTAAATTGAGAAAACCTTGGACCGTAGACCAGACCGGGACCGGACTGTAACGGTCCGGTCCGGTTCCAGGTTGGACCGGTTTGTACATAAATTGTGCAATTTTGAATCTTGCGGACCGAACCGGATCGGACCGGTTTATACCTTAATTGTGCAGTTTTGGTGAGGTTTTCCGGTCCAAAAATAGACCGGAATGGATCGGATCGGACCGAACTGTACTGGACCTGACCGGACCGGAAATTCGTAGTTTACGGTCCAACCCGGGTTACGGTTTTATACGGTCCAAAACCGGACCGGACCGTAACCCGGATTTTCAAAAAAACCTGGACCGTAGACCGGACCGGAACCGGTCCGTTCCGATTTTGCACAACCGTAATTAAAGCCCTTGTTTCAAGCTCCAAGATCTTCCAACTTTTTAAGGATCTTTGTTTGAAGATATCTCTCTTTGAGGACCGTTGGAGATCTTCCTTGGATACGAGATATTTGTTTGAGATCTATTGGAGAAGATCTTCCAAACTTAAGTCGGTTCTTTAAGATTTTTGCAAGATCTTTTCTTTTTTGTTGGGTGATAGCATGAAATATGGCGTAGTTTAGATGTGCATATAGGTAGTTTTTCCCTTTCTTTTGAGTACATGGACATACATTCATAGCATTTATTGAGCATATTCACCTATGATCTTGGAATAGAGATCTACACAAGCTTTGTTGTGATTTTAGGTGAATTATCTCTGAATTGGAGTGGAAAGGAAACATGTACAGCGCAATGGTTGATGAGGAGTTCATTGGAAGCATTGGAACATCATAGGAAGGAATATGAAGTGAGGCAAAGGAGAAAAGCATCGAAAAGGAGGAACCACGGCCAAGAAGGAAGTTCCATGGCCGGGGTTTTGATAATTCTTTGAATTTCACATGTGGAAAGAAAGGTCGAGAGTCATCATGGGGAAAACCACGGCCGTGGTTTTGGTCATCTCCCCCGTAGTTTTCTTCGGAAAAGACCGTTCCGTTATTGCCACGTCAGCAAGAAAGGAAGAAGCCTTTTAACCTAAATTTATTTTATAAAGGAGGTTGACGGGTGCATTTTGAGTATCTCTCTTTGCACCGCGCCTGAACGGATTTCACACAATACTTCGGATTCATCTACGTTGGAGATTAGATTGCTTCACCATTGGAGGGAGATTGAAGAGCTTTCTTTATTCCTGATTTGGAGATTTTGTGAGATTGTTCTAGTCTTGATTATTGTATTGAGAACACATATTCTGGATTATACATTGTTTGATTGAGTTGTTGATTATTAAAGATTGATTTTGAATCATAATTATTCATCTTTGTGTTCTTGGTTGCATGCCTTTCTTGATTCCCTTTCTTAATCTTGATTTGAATATGATGATGATGATTGTTGGCTAAATCCCCCTGCAATTCTAGTGTGAAGAGTTGATGGTTGTGGTATAGATTAAGCCATAACAGATCGGACCCTGAGAGTTGTGAGACAAAACCCTCGAACGAGGATTTCCACGGGTTGTTCTTCAGGAACCACGACCGTGGTTTCCCAAGATAAGCCTGTGATTTCCTCTGTTTTGCACGTTTCGCTTTTTCCTTTATCCAAAGTTCAAGGTTGCTTAAATCCTACCGTTGTTAACCCTTTCTAACCCTTAGCCTCGGTTGATTGTGAGTGTTTACGAGTTCTAGGTAATAGGGGACTCAAAACCCTGTATTAAGGAGTGTCAAAACCTTTGTCTTTATCTTTCTTTTTCTCGGGTTTTGGTTTGGTATGAGAGTTGAATCCTATCATTATGACCTCTTCTGGACCAGACTTAACATCCGTTAAGTAGAATCCTTGGGTTGGGATAAAAGGACGTTGGATCTTCACTAGACGACATCCTACCGAAGAATATATACCTTTGCTATCCAGCTCTGTCTGTACACATCCTTAGACATGTTGAATCGAACGCCGCAGCCGGATACTTGGATCTTTAGAATCTGCATTCCATTATTCTTGCTTCTATATTCTTCATTTTGATCATTGCTTTGCTTGCTACACAAGTTGGATTACCTTTACTGCTTTGTTCTCACCGATTCCCTGAGATCGACTCCGGAATATCAGCCCATACTACGATTGATCCGTACACTGCAAGTTCGCTATCGTTAGGCTTAGTTCGTGGATATAAATTTAAAGCTTATTTGAGCACACACCTTTTGGAGCGAACAAGTTTTTGGCGCCGTTGCTAGGGAATTGGCCTTGATGCATGTTTGAGAATTTTAAATATCGGTGTTAAGTTGAGATGAAGTAGCCGTTGTCAGATCTTCTATATTCTTTATCTACTTCTTCTCCTTAATGCATGTTTGAGAATCTTAAATATCGAGATAGAGTCGTTGAAGATCTTGTCATTAAAGCTAGGGTTGTGCATACGGTCCGGACCGGTGGACCCTAAATTGAGAAAACCTTGGACCGTAGACCAGACCGGGACCGGACCGTAACGGTCCGGTCCGGTTCCAGGTTGGACCGGTTTGTACATAAATTGTGCAATTTTGAATATTGCGGACCGGACCGGATCGGACCGGTTCATACCTTAATTGTGAAGTTTTGGTGAGGTTTTCCGGTCCAAAACCGGACCGGAATGGATCGGATCGGACCGAACTGTACTGGACCAAACCGGAACGGAAATTCCTAGTTTATGGTCCAACCCGGGTTACGGTTTTATACGGTCCAAAAACCGGACCGGACCGTAACCCGGATTTTCAAAAAACCTGGACCGTAGACCGGACCGGAACCGGTCCGTTTCGATTTTGCGCAACCCTAATTAAAGCCCTTGTTTCAAGCTCCAAGATCTTCCAACTTTTTAAGGATCTTTGTTTGAAGATATCTCTCTTTGAGGACCGTTGGAGATCTTCCTTGGATACGAGATATTTGTTTAAGATCTATTGGAGAAGATCTTCCAAACTTAAGTCGGTTTGTTAAGATCTTTGCAAGATCTTTTCTTTTTTGTTGGGTGATAGCATGAAATATGGCGTAGTTTAGATGTGCATATAGGTAGTTTTTCCCTTTCTTTTGAGTACATGGACATACATTCATAGCATTTATTGAGCATATTCACCTATGATCTTGGAATAGAGATCTACACAAGCTTTGTTGTGATTTTAGGTGAATTATCCCTGAATTGGAGAGGAAAGGAAACATGTACAGTGCAATGGTTGATGAGGAGTTCATTGGAAGCATTGGAACATCATAGGAAGGAATATGAAGTAAAGCAAAGGAGAAAAGCATCGAAAAGGAGGAACCACGGCCAAGAAGGAAGTTCCATGGCCGGGGTTTTGATAATTCTTTGAATTTTACCTGTGGAAAGAAAGGTCGAGAGTAATCATGGGGAAAACCACGGCCGTGGTTTTGGTCATCTCCCCCGTAGTTTTCTTTGGAAAAGACCGTTCCGTTATTGCCACGTCAGCAAGAAAGGAAGAAGCCTTTTAACCTAAATTTATTTTATAAAGGAGGTTGACGGGTGCATTTTGAGTATCTCTCTTTGCACCGCGCCTGAACGGATTTTACACAATACTTCGGATTCATCTACGTTGGAGATTAGATTGCTTCACCATTGGAGGGAGATTGAAGAGCTTTCTTTATTCCCAATTTGGAGATTTTGTGAGATTGTTCTAGCCTTGATTATTGTATTGAGAACATTATTCTGGATTATACATTGTTTGATTGAGTTGTTGATTATTAAAGATTGATTTTGAATCATAATTATTCATCTTTGTGTTCTTGGTTGCATGCCTTTCTTGATTCCCTTTCTTAATCTTGATTTGAATATGATGATGATTGTTGGCTAAATCCCCCTGCGATTCTGGTGTGAAGAGTTGATGGTTGTGGTATAGATTAAGCCTTAACAGATCGGACCCTGAGAGTTGTGAGACAAAACCCTCGAACGAGGATTTCCACGGGTTGTTCTTCAGGAACCACGACCGTGGTTTCCCAAGATAAGCCTGTGATTTCCTCTGTTTTGCACGTTTCGCTTTTTCCTTTATCCAAAGTTCAAGATTGCTTAAATCCTACCGTTGTTAACCCTTTCTAACCCTTAGCCTCGGTTGATTGTGAGTGTTTACGAGTTCTAGGTAATAGGGGACTCAAAACCCTGTATTAAGGAGTGTCAAAACCTTTGTCTTTATCTTTCTTTTTCTCGGGTTTTGGTTTGGTATGAGAGTTGAATCCTATCCTTATGACCTCTTCTTGACCAGACTTAACATCCGTTAAGTAGAATCCCTGGGTTGGGATAAAAGGACGTTGGATCTTCACTAGACGACATCCTACCGAAGAATATATACCTTTTCTATCCAGCTCTGTCTGTACACATCCTTAGACATGTTGAATCAAACGCCGCAGCCGGATACTTGGATCTTTAGAATCTGCATTCCATTATTCTTGCTTCTATATTCTTTATTTTGATCATTGCTTTGCTTGCTACACAACTTGGATTACCTTTACTGCTTCGTTCTCACCGATTCCCTGAGATCAACTCCGGAATATCAGCCCATACTACGATTGATCCGTACACTGCAGGTTCGCTATCGTTAGGCTTAGTTCGTGGATATAAATTTAAAGCTTATTTGCGCACACACTTTTTGGAGCGAACAAGTTTTTGGCGCCGTTGCTAGGGAATTGGCCTTGATGCATGTTTGAGAATCTTAAATATCGGTGTTAAGTTGAGATGAAGTAGCCGTTGTCAGATCTTCTATATTATTTATCTACTTCTTCTCCTTGATGCATGTTTGAGAATCTTAAATATCGAGATAGAGCCGTTGAAGATCTTGCCATTAAAGCTAGGGTTGTGCATACGGTCCGGACCGGTGGACCGTAAATTGAGAAAACCTTGGACCGTAGACCAGACCGGGACCGGACCGTAACGGTCCGGTCCGGTTCCAGGTTGGACCGGTTTGTACATAAATTGTGCAATTTTGAATATTGCGGACCGGACCGGATCGGACCGGTTCATACCTTAATTGTGAAGTTTTGGTGAGGTTTTCCGGTCCAAAACCGGACCGGAATGGATCGGATCGGACCGAACTGTACTGGACCAGACCGGAACGGAAATTCCTAGTTTATGGTCCAACCCGGGTTACGGTTTTATACGGTCCAAAAACCGGACCGGACCGTAACCCGGATTTTCAAAAAACCTGGACCGTAGACTGGACCGGAACCGGTCCGTTCCGATTTTGCGCAACCCTAATTAAAGCCCTTGTTTCAAGCTCCAAGATCTTCCAACTTTTTAAGGATCTTTGTTTGAAGATATCTCTCTTTGAGGACCGTTGGAGATCTTCCTTGGATACGAGATATTTGTTTGAGATCTATTGGAGAAGATCTTCCAAACTTAAGTCGGTTTGTTAAGATCTTTGCAAGATCTTTTCTTTTTTGTTGGGTGATAGCATGAAATATGGCGTAGTTTAGATGTGCATATAGGTAGTTTTTCCCTTTCTTTTGAGTACATGGACATACATTCATAGCATTTATTGAGCATATTCACCTATGATCTTGGAATAGAGATCTACACAAGCTTTGTTGTGATTTTAGGTGAATTATCCCTGAATTAGAGTGGAAAGGAAATATGTACAGCGCAATGGTTGATGAGGAGTTCATTGGAAGCATTGGAACATCATAGGAAGGAATATGAAGTGAAGCAAAGGAGAAAAGCATCGAAAAGGAGGAACCACGGCCAAGAAGGAAGTTCCATGGCCGGGGTTTTGATAATTCTTTGAATTTCACATGTGGAAAGAAAGGTCGAGAGTCATCATGAGGAAAACCACGGCCGTGGTTTTGGTGATGTCCCCCGTAGTTTTCTTCGGAAAAGACCGTTCCGTTATTGTCACGTCAACAAGAAAGGAAGAAGCCTTTTAACCTAAATTTATTTTATAAAGGAGGTTGACGGCTGCATTTTGAGTATCTCTCTTTGCACCGCGCCTGAACGGATTTTACACAATACTTCGGATTCATCTACGTTGGAGATTAGATTGCTTCACCATTGGAGGGAGATTGAAGAGCTTTCTTTATTCCCGATTTGGAGATTTTGTGAGATTGTTCTAGTCTTAATTATTGTATTGAGAACACATATTCTGGATTATACATTGTTTGATTGAGTTGTTGATTATTAAAGATTGATTTTGAATCATAATTATTCATCTTTGTGTTCTTGGTTGCATGCCTTTCTTGATTCCCTTTCTTAATCTTGATTTGAATATGATGATGATGATTGTTGGCTAAATCCCCCTGCAATTCTAGTGTGAAGAGTTGATGGTTGTGGTATAGATTAAGCCTTAACAGATCGGACCCTGAGAGTTGTGAGACAAAACCCTCGAACGAGGATTTCCACGGGTTGTTCTTCAGGAACCACGACCGTGGTTTCCCAAGATAAGCCTGTGATTTCCTCTGTTTTGCACGTTTCGCTTTTTCCTTTATCCAAAGTTCAAGATTGCTTAAATCCTACCGTTGTTAACCCTTTCTAACCCTTAGCCTCGGTTGATTGTGAGTGTTTACGAGTTCTAGGTAATAGGGGACTCAAAACCCTGTATTAAGGAGTGTCAAAACCTTTGTCTTTATCTTTCTTTTTCTCGGGTTTTGGTTTGGTATGAGAGTTGAATCCTATCCTTATGACCTCTTCTTGACCAGACTTAACATCCGTTAAGTAGAATCCCTGGGTTGGGATAAAAGGACGTTGGATCTTCAATAGACGACATCCTACCGAAGAATATATACCTTTTCTATCCAGCTCTGTCTGTACACATCCTTAGACATGTTGAATCAAACGCCGCAGCCGGATACTTGGATCTTTAGAATCTGCATTCCATTATTCTTGCTTCTATATTCTTTATTTTGATCATTGCTTTGCTTGCTACCCAACTTGGATTACCTTTACTGCTTCGTTCTCACCGATTCCCTGAGATCAACTCCGGAATATCAGCCCATACTACGATTGATCCGTACACTGCAGGTTCGCTATCGTTAGGCTTAGTTCGTGGATATAAATTTAAAGCTTATTTGCGCACACACTTTTTGGAGCGAACAAGTTTTTGGCGCCGTTGCTAGGGAATTGGCCTTGATGCATGTTTGAGAATCTTAAATATCGGTGTTAAGTTGAGATGAAGTAGCCGTTGTCAGATCTTCTATATTATTTATCTACTTCTTCTCCTTGATGCATGTTTGAGAATCTTAAATATCGAGATAGAGCCGTTGAAGATCTTGCCATTAAAGCTAGGGTTGTGCATACGGTCCGGACCGGTGGACCGTAAATTGAGAAAACCTTGGACCGTAGACCAGACCGGGACCGGACCGTAACGATCCGGTCCGGTTCCAGGTTGGACCGGTTTGTACATAAATTGTGCAATTTTGAATATTGCGGACCGGACCGGATCGGACCGGTTCATACCTTAATTGTGAAGTTTTGGTGAGGTTTTCCGGTCCAAAACCGGACCGGAATGGATCGGATCGGACCGAACTGTACTGGACCAAACCGGAACGGAAATTCCTAGTTTATGGTCCAACCCGGGTTACGGTTTTATACGGTCCAAAAACCGGACCGGACCGTAACCCGGATTTTCAAAAAACCTGGACCGTAGACTGGACCGGAACCGGTCCGTTCCGATTTTGCGCAACCCTAATTAAAGCCCTTGTTTCAAGCTCCAAGATCTTCCAACTTTTTAAGGATCTTTGTTTGAAGATATCTCTCTTTGAGGACCGTTGGAGATCTTCCTTGGATACGAGATATTTGTTTGAGATCTATTGGAGAAGATCTTCCAAACTTAAGTCGGTTTGTTAAGATCTTTGCAAGATCTTTTCTTTTTTGTTGGGTGATAGCATGAAATATGGCGTAGTTTAGATGTGCATATAGGTAGTTTTTCCCTTTCTTTTGAGTACATGGACATACATTCATAGCATTTATTGAGCATATTCACCTATGATCTTGGAATAGAGATCTACACAACCTTTGTTGTGATTTTAGGTGAATTATCCCTGAATTGGAGAGGAAAGGAAACATGTACAGCGCAATGGTTGATGAGGAGTTCATTGGAAGCATTGGAACATCATAGGAAGGAATATGAAGTGAAGCAAAGGAGAAAAGCATCGAAATGGAGGAACCACGGCCAAGAAGGAAGTTCCATGGCCGGGGTTTTGATAATTCTTTGAATTTCACATGTGGAAAGAAAGGTCGAGAGTCATCATGGGGAAAACTACGGCCGTGGTTTTGGTCATCTCCCCCGTAGTTTTCTTCGGAAAAGACCGTTCCGTTATTGCCACGTCAGCAAGAAAGAAAGAAGCCTTTTAACCTAAATTTATTTTATAAAGGAGGTTGACGGGTGCATTTTGAGTATCTCTCTTTGCACCGCGCCTGAACGGATTTTACACAATACTTCGGATTCATCTACTTTGGAGATTAGATTGCTTCACCATTGGAGGGAGATTGAAGAGCTTTCTTTATTCCCAATTTGGAGATTTTGTGAGATTGTTCTAGTCTTGATTATTGTATTGAGAACATTATTCTGGATTATACATTGTTTGATTGAGTTGTTAATTATTAAAGATTGATTTTGAATCATAATTATTCATCTTTGTGTTCTTGGTTGCATGCCTTTCTTGATTCCCTTTCTTAATCTTGATTTGAATATGATGATGATTGTTGGCTAAATCCCCCTGCGATTCTGGTGTGAAGAGTTGATGGTTGTGGTATAGATTAAGCCTTAACAGATCAGACCCTGAGAGTTGTGAGACAAAACCCTCGAACGAGGATTTCCACGGGTTGTTCTTCAGGAACCACGACCGTGGTTTCCCAAGATAAGCCTGTGATTTCCTCTGTTTTGCACGTTTCGCTTTTTCCTTTATCCAAAGTTCAAGATTGCTTAAATCCTACCGTTGTTAACCCTTTCTAACCCTTTGCCTCGGTTGATTGTGAGTGTTTACGAGTTCTAGGTAATAGGGGACTCAAAACCCTGTATTAAGGAGTGTCAAAACCTTTGTCTCTATCTTTCTTTTTCTCGGGTTTTGGTTTGGTATGAGAGTTGAATCCTATCCTTATGACCTCTTCTTGACCAGACTTAACATCCGTTAAGTAGAATCCTTGGGTTGGGATAAAAGGACGTTGGATCTTCACTAGACGACATCCTACCGAAGAATATATACCTTTGCCATCCAGCTCTGTCTGTACACATCCTTAGACATGTTGAATCGAACGCCGCAGCCGGATACTTGGATCTTTAGAATCTGCATTCCATTATTCTTGCTTCTATATTCTTTATTTTGATCATTGCTTTGCTTGCTACACAAGTTGAATTACCTTTACTGCTTTGTTCTCACCGATTCCCTGAGATCGACTCCGGAATATCAGCCCATACTACGATTGATCCGTACACTGCAGGTTCGCTATCGTTAGGCTTAGTTCGTGGATATAAATTTAAAGCTTATTTGCGCACACACCTTTTGGAGCGAACAAGTTTTTGGCGCCGTTGCTAGGGAATTGGCCTTGATGCATGTTTGAGAATTTTAAATATCGGTGTTAAGTTGAGATGAAGTAGCCATTGTCAGATCTTCTATATTCTTTATCTACTTCTTCTCCTTAATGCATGTTTGAGAATCTTAAATAGCGAGATAGAGCCGTTTAAGATCTTGCCATTAAAGCTAGGGTTGTGCATACGGTCCGGACCGGTGGACCGTAAATTGAGAAAACCTTGGACCGTAGACCAGACCGGGACCGGACCGTAACGGTCCGGTCCGGTTCCAGGTTGGACCGGTTTGTACATAAATTGTGCAATTTTGAATATTGCGGACCGGACCGGATCGGACCGGTTCATACCTTAATTGTGCAGTTTTGGTGAGGTTTTTCGGTCCAAAACCGGACCGGAATGGATCGGATCGGACCGAACTGTACTGTACCGGACCGGACCGGAAATTCCTAGTTTATGGTCCAACCCGGGTTACGGTTTTATACGGTCCAAAAACCGGACCGGACCGTTACCCGGATTTTCAAAAAACCTGGACCGTAGACCGGACCGGAACCGGTCCGTTTCGATTTTGCGCAACCCTAATTAAAGCCCTTGTTTCAAGCTCCAAGATCTTCCAACTTTTTAAGGATCTTTGTTTGAAGATATCTCTCTTTGAGGACCGTTGGAGATCTTCCTTGGATACGAGATATTTGTTTAAGATCTATTGGAGAAGATCTTCCAAACTTAAGTCGGTTTGTTAAGATCTTTGCAAGATCTTTTCTTTTTTGTTGGGTGATAGCATGAAATATGGCGTAGTTTAGATGTGCATATAGGTAGTTTTTCCCTTTCTTTTGAGTACATGGACATACATTCATAGCATTTATTGAGCATATTCACCTATGATCTTGGAATAGAGATCTACACAAGCTTTGTTGTGATTTTAGGTGAATTATCCCTGAATTGGAGAGGAAAGGAAACATGTACAGTGCAATGGTTGATGAGGAGTTCATTGGAAGCATTGGAACATCATAGGAAGGAATATGAAGTAAAGCAAAGGAGAAAAGCATCGAAAAGGAGGAACCACGGCCAAGAAGGAAGTTCCATGGCCGGGGTTTTGATAATTCTTTGAATTTTACCTGTGGAAAGAAAGGTCGAGAGTAATCATGGGGAAAACCACGGCCGTGGTTTTGGTCATCTCCCCCGTAGTTTTCTTTGGAAAAGACCGTTCCGTTATTGCCACGTCAGCAAGAAAGGAAGAAGCCTTTTAACCTAAATTTATTTTATAAAGGAGGTTGACGGGTGCATTTTGAGTATCTCTCTTTGCACCGCGCCTGAACGGATTTTACACAATACTTCGGATTCATCTACGTTGGAGATTAGATTGCTTCACCATTGGAGGGAGATTGAAGAGCTTTCTTTATTCCCAATTTGGAGATTTTGTGAGATTGTTCTAGCCTTGATTATTGTATTGAGAACATTATTCTGGATTATACATTGTTTGATTGAGTTGTTGATTATTAAAGATTGATTTTGAATCATAATTATTCATCTTTGTGTTCTTGGTTGCATGCCTTTCTTGATTCCCTTTCTTAATCTTGATTTGAATATGATGATGATTGTTGGCTAAATCCCCCTGCGATTCTGGTGTGAAGAGTTGATGGTTGTGGTATAGATTAAGCCTTAACAGATCGGACCCTGAGAGTTGTGAGACAAAACCCTCGAACGAGGATTTCCACGGGTTGTTCTTCAGGAACCACGACCGTGGTTTCCCAAGATAAGCCTGTGATTTCCTCTGTTTTGCACGTTTCGCTTTTTCCTTTATCCAAAGTTCAAGATTGCTTAAATCCTACCGTTGTTAACCCTTTCTAACCCTTAGCCTCGGTTGATTGTGAGTGTTTACGAGTTCTAGGTAATAGGGGACTCAAAACCCTGTATTAAGGAGTGTCAAAACCTTTGTCTTTATCTTTCTTTTTCTCGGGTTTTGGTTTGGTATGAGAGTTGAATCCTATCCTTATGACCTCTTCTTGACCAGACTTAACATCCGTTAAGTAGAATCCCTGGGTTGGGATAAAAGGACGTTGGATCTTCACTAGACGACATCCTACCGAAGAATATATACCTTTTCTATCCAGCTCTGTCTGTACACATCCTTAGACATGTTGAATCAAACGCCGCAGCCGGATACTTGGATCTTTAGAATCTGCATTCCATTATTCTTGCTTCTATATTCTTTATTTTGATCATTGCTTTGCTTGCTACACAACTTGGATTACCTTTACTGCTTCGTTCTCACCGATTCCCTGAGATCAACTCCGGAATATCAGCCCATACTACGATTGATCCGTACACTGCAGGTTCGCTATCGTTAGGCTTAGTTCGTGGATATAAATTTAAAGCTTATTTGCGCACACACTTTTTGGAGCGAACAAGTTTTTGGCGCCGTTGCTAGGGAATTGGCCTTGATGCATGTTTGAGAATCTTAAATATCGGTGTTAAGTTGAGATGAAGTAGCCGTTGTCAGATCTTCTATATTATTTATCTACTTCTTCTCCTTGATGCATGTTTGAGAATCTTAAATATCGAGATAGAGCCGTTGAAGATCTTGCCATTAAAGCTAGGGTTGTGCATACGGTCCGGACCGGTGGACCGTAAATTGAGAAAACCTTGGACCGTAGACCAGACCGGGACCGGACCGTAACGGTCCGGTCCGGTTCCAGGTTGGACCGGTTTGTACATAAATTGTGCAATTTTGAATATTGCGGACCGGACCGGATCGGACCGGTTCATACCTTAATTGTGAAGTTTTGGTGAGGTTTTCCGGTCCAAAACCGGACCGGAATGGATCGGATCGGACCGAACTGTACTGGACCAGACCGGAACGGAAATTCCTAGTTTATGGTCCAACCCGGGTTACGGTTTTATACGGTCCAAAAACCGGACCGGACCGTAACCCGGATTTTCAAAAAACCTGGACCGTAGACTGGACCGGAACCGGTCCGTTCCGATTTTGCGCAACCCTAATTAAAGCCCTTGTTTCAAGCTCCAAGATCTTCCAACTTTTTAAGGATCTTTGTTTGAAGATATCTCTCTTTGAGGACCGTTGGAGATCTTCCTTGGATACGAGATATTTGTTTGAGATCTATTGGAGAAGATCTTCCAAACTTAAGTCGGTTTGTTAAGATCTTTGCAAGATCTTTTCTTTTTTGTTGGGTGATAGCATGAAATATGGCGTAGTTTAGATGTGCATATAGGTAGTTTTTCCCTTTCTTTTGAGTACATGGACATACATTCATAGCATTTATTGAGCATATTCACCTATGATCTTGGAATAGAGATCTACACAAGCTTTGTTGTGATTTTAGGTGAATTATCCCTGAATTAGAGTGGAAAGGAAATATGTACAGCGCAATGGTTGATGAGGAGTTCATTGGAAGCATTGGAACATCATAGGAAGGAATATGAAGTGAAGCAAAGGAGAAAAGCATCGAAAAGGAGGAACCACGGCCAAGAAGGAAGTTCCATGGCCGGGGTTTTGATAATTCTTTGAATTTCACATGTGGAAAGAAAGGTCGAGAGTCATCATGAGGAAAACCACGGCCGTGGTTTTGGTGATGTCCCCCGTAGTTTTCTTCGGAAAAGACCGTTCCGTTATTGTCACGTCAACAAGAAAGGAAGAAGCCTTTTAACCTAAATTTATTTTATAAAGGAGGTTGACGGCTGCATTTTGAGTATCTCTCTTTGCACCGCGCCTGAACGGATTTTACACAATACTTCGGATTCATCTACGTTGGAGATTAGATTGCTTCACCATTGGAGGGAGATTGAAGAGCTTTCTTTATTCCCGATTTGGAGATTTTGTGAGATTGTTCTAGTCTTAATTATTGTATTGAGAACACATATTCTGGATTATACATTGTTTGATTGAGTTGTTGATTATTAAAGATTGATTTTGAATCATAATTATTCATCTTTGTGTTCTTGGTTGCATGCCTTTCTTGATTCCCTTTCTTAATCTTGATTTGAATATGATGATGATGATTGTTGGCTAAATCCCCCTGCAATTCTAGTGTGAAGAGTTGATGGTTGTGGTATAGATTAAGCCTTAACAGATCGGACCCTGAGAGTTGTGAGACAAAACCCTCGAACGAGGATTTCCACGGGTTGTTCTTCAGGAACCACGACCGTGGTTTCCCAAGATAAGCCTGTGATTTCCTCTGTTTTGCACGTTTCGCTTTTTCCTTTATCCAAAGTTCAAGATTGCTTAAATCCTACCGTTGTTAACCCTTTCTAACCCTTAGCCTCGGTTGATTGTGAGTGTTTACGAGTTCTAGGTAATAGGGGACTCAAAACCCTGTATTAAGGAGTGTCAAAACCTTTGTCTTTATCTTTCTTTTTCTCGGGTTTTGGTTTGGTATGAGAGTTGAATCCTATCCTTATGACCTCTTCTTGACCAGACTTAACATCCGTTAAGTAGAATCCCTGGGTTGGGATAAAAGGACGTTGGATCTTCAATAGACGACATCCTACCGAAGAATATATACCTTTTCTATCCAGCTCTGTCTGTACACATCCTTAGACATGTTGAATCAAACGCCGCAGCCGGATACTTGGATCTTTAGAATCTGCATTCCATTATTCTTGCTTCTATATTCTTTATTTTGATCATTGCTTTGCTTGCTACCCAACTTGGATTACCTTTACTGCTTCGTTCTCACCGATTCCCTGAGATCAACTCCGGAATATCAGCCCATACTACGATTGATCCGTACACTGCAGGTTCGCTATCGTTAGGCTTAGTTCGTGGATATAAATTTAAAGCTTATTTGCGCACACACTTTTTGGAGCGAACAAGTTTTTGGCGCCGTTGCTAGGGAATTGGCCTTGATGCATGTTTGAGAATCTTAAATATCGGTGTTAAGTTGAGATGAAGTAGCCGTTGTCAGATCTTCTATATTATTTATCTACTTCTTCTCCTTGATGCATGTTTGAGAATCTTAAATATCGAGATAGAGCCGTTGAAGATCTTGCCATTAAAGCTAGGGTTGTGCATACGGTCCGGACCGGTGGACCGTAAATTGAGAAAACCTTGGACCGTAGACCAGACCGGGACCGGACCGTAACGATCCGGTCCGGTTCCAGGTTGGACCGGTTTGTACATAAATTGTGCAATTTTGAATATTGCGGACCGGACCGGATCGGACCGGTTCATACCTTAATTGTGAAGTTTTGGTGAGGTTTTCCGGTCCAAAACCGGACCGGAATGGATCGGATCGGACCGAACTGTACTGGACCAAACCGGAACGGAAATTCCTAGTTTATGGTCCAACCCGGGTTACGGTTTTATACGGTCCAAAAACCGGACCGGACCGTAACCCGGATTTTCAAAAAACCTGGACCGTAGACTGGACCGGAACCGGTCCGTTCCGATTTTGCGCAACCCTAATTAAAGCCCTTGTTTCAAGCTCCAAGATCTTCCAACTTTTTAAGGATCTTTGTTTGAAGATATCTCTCTTTGAGGACCGTTGGAGATCTTCCTTGGATACGAGATATTTGTTTGAGATCTATTGGAGAAGATCTTCCAAACTTAAGTCGGTTTGTTAAGATCTTTGCAAGATCTTTTCTTTTTTGTTGGGTGATAGCATGAAATATGGCGTAGTTTAGATGTGCATATAGGTAGTTTTTCCCTTTCTTTTGAGTACATGGACATACATTCATAGCATTTATTGAGCATATTCACCTATGATCTTGGAATAGAGATCTACACAACCTTTGTTGTGATTTTAGGTGAATTATCCCTGAATTGGAGAGGAAAGGAAACATGTACAGCGCAATGGTTGATGAGGAGTTCATTGGAAGCATTGGAACATCATAGGAAGGAATATGAAGTGAAGCAAAGGAGAAAAGCATCGAAATGGAGGAACCACGGCCAAGAAGGAAGTTCCATGGCCGGGGTTTTGATAATTCTTTGAATTTCACATGTGGAAAGAAAGGTCGAGAGTCATCATGGGGAAAACTACGGCCGTGGTTTTGGTCATCTCCCCCGTAGTTTTCTTCGGAAAAGACCGTTCCGTTATTGCCACGTCAGCAAGAAAGAAAGAAGCCTTTTAACCTAAATTTATTTTATAAAGGAGGTTGACGGGTGCATTTTGAGTATCTCTCTTTGCACCGCGCCTGAACGGATTTTACACAATACTTCGGATTCATCTACTTTGGAGATTAGATTGCTTCACCATTGGAGGGAGATTGAAGAGCTTTCTTTATTCCCAATTTGGAGATTTTGTGAGATTGTTCTAGTCTTGATTATTGTATTGAGAACATTATTCTGGATTATACATTGTTTGATTGAGTTGTTAATTATTAAAGATTGATTTTGAATCATAATTATTCATCTTTGTGTTCTTGGTTGCATGCCTTTCTTGATTCCCTTTCTTAATCTTGATTTGAATATGATGATGATTGTTGGCTAAATCCCCCTGCGATTCTGGTGTGAAGAGTTGATGGTTGTGGTATAGATTAAGCCTTAACAGATCAGACCCTGAGAGTTGTGAGACAAAACCCTCGAACGAGGATTTCCACGGGTTGTTCTTCAGGAACCACGACCGTGGTTTCCCAAGATAAGCCTGTGATTTCCTCTGTTTTGCACGTTTCGCTTTTTCCTTTATCCAAAGTTCAAGATTGCTTAAATCCTACCGTTGTTAACCCTTTCTAACCCTTTGCCTCGGTTGATTGTGAGTGTTTACGAGTTCTAGGTAATAGGGGACTCAAAACCCTGTATTAAGGAGTGTCAAAACCTTTGTCTCTATCTTTCTTTTTCTCGGGTTTTGGTTTGGTATGAGAGTTGAATCCTATCCTTATGACCTCTTCTTGACCAGACTTAACATCCGTTAAGTAGAATCCTTGGGTTGGGATAAAAGGACGTTGGATCTTCACTAGACGACATCCTACCGAAGAATATATACCTTTGCCATCCAGCTCTGTCTGTACACATCCTTAGACATGTTGAATCGAACGCCGCAGCCGGATACTTGGATCTTTAGAATCTGCATTCCATTATTCTTGCTTCTATATTCTTTATTTTGATCATTGCTTTGCTTGCTACACAAGTTGAATTACCTTTACTGCTTTGTTCTCACCGATTCCCTGAGATCGACTCCGGAATATCAGCCCATACTACGATTGATCCGTACACTGCAGGTTCGCTATCGTTAGGCTTAGTTCGTGGATATAAATTTAAAGCTTATTTGCGCACACACCTTTTGGAGCGAACAAGTTTTTGGCGCCGTTGCTAGGGAATTGGCCTTGATGCATGTTTGAGAATTTTAAATATCGGTGTTAAGTTGAGATGAAGTAGCCATTGTCAGATCTTCTATATTCTTTATCTACTTCTTCTCCTTAATGCATGTTTGAGAATCTTAAATAGCGAGATAGAGCCGTTTAAGATCTTGCCATTAAAGCTAGGGTTGTGCATACGGTCCGGACCGGTGGACCGTAAATTGAGAAAACCTTGGACCGTAGACCAGACCGGGACCGGACCGTAACGGTCCGGTCCGGTTCCAGGTTGGACCGGTTTGTACATAAATTGTGCAATTTTGAATATTGCGGACCGGACCGGATCGGACCGGTTCATACCTTAATTGTGCAGTTTTGGTGAGGTTTTTCGGTCCAAAACCGGACCGGAATGGATCGGATCGGACCGAACTGTACTGTACCGGACCGGACCGGAAATTCCTAGTTTATGGTCCAACCCGGGTTACGGTTTTATACGGTCCAAAAACCGGACCGGACCGTTACCCGGATTTTCAAAAAACCTGGACCGTAGACCGGACCGGAACCGGTCCGTTTCGATTTTGCGCAACCCTAATTAAAGCCCTTGTTTCAAGCTCCAAGATCTTCCAACTTTTTAAGGATCTTTGTTTGAAGATATCTCTCTTTGAGGACCGTTGGAGATCTTCCTTGGATACGAGATATTTGTTTAAGATCTATTGGAGAAGATCTTCCAAACTTAAGTCGGTTTGTTAAGATCTTTGCAAGATCTTTTCTTTTTTGTTGGGTGATAGCATGAAATATGGCGTAGTTTAGATGTGCATATAGGTAGTTTTTCCCTTTCTTTTGAGTACATGGACATACATTCATAGCATTTATTGAGCATATTCACCTATGATCTTGGAATAGAGATCTACACAAGCTTTGTTGTGATTTTAGGTGAATTATCCCTGAATTGGAGAGGAAAGGAAACATGTACAGTGCAATGGTTGATGAGGAGTTCATTGGAAGCATTGGAACATCATAGGAAGGAATATGAAGTAAAGCAAAGGAGAAAAGCATCGAAAAGGAGGAACCACGGCCAAGAAGGAAGTTCCATGGCCGGGGTTTTGATAATTCTTTGAATTTTACCTGTGGAAAGAAAGGTCGAGAGTAATCATGGGGAAAACCACGGCCGTGGTTTTGGTCATCTCCCCCGTAGTTTTCTTTGGAAAAGACCGTTCCGTTATTGCCACGTCAGCAAGAAAGGAAGAAGCCTTTTAACCTAAATTTATTTTATAAAGGAGGTTGACGGGTGCATTTTGAGTATCTCTCTTTGCACCGCGCCTGAACGGATTTTACACAATACTTCGGATTCATCTACGTTGGAGATTAGATTGCTTCACCATTGGAGGGAGATTGAAGAGCTTTCTTTATTCCCAATTTGGAGATTTTGTGAGATTGTTCTAGCCTTGATTATTGTATTGAGAACATTATTCTGGATTATACATTGTTTGATTGAGTTGTTGATTATTAAAGATTGATTTTGAATCATAATTATTCATCTTTGTGTTCTTGGTTGCATGCCTTTCTTGATTCCCTTTCTTAATCTTGATTTGAATATGATGATGATTGTTGGCTAAATCCCCCTGCGATTCTGGTGTGAAGAGTTGATGGTTGTGGTATAGATTAAGCCTTAACAGATCGGACCCTGAGAGTTGTGAGACAAAACCCTCGAACGAGGATTTCCACGGGTTGTTCTTCAGGAACCACGACCGTGGTTTCCCAAGATAAGCCTGTGATTTCCTCTGTTTTGCACGTTTCGCTTTTTCCTTTATCCAAAGTTCAAGATTGCTTAAATCCTACCGTTGTTAACCCTTTCTAACCCTTAGCCTCGGTTGATTGTGAGTGTTTACGAGTTCTAGGTAATAGGGGACTCAAAACCCTGTATTAAGGAGTGTCAAAACCTTTGTCTTTATCTTTCTTTTTCTCGGGTTTTGGTTTGGTATGAGAGTTGAATCCTATCCTTATGACCTCTTCTTGACCAGACTTAACATCCGTTAAGTAGAATCCCTGGGTTGGGATAAAAGGACGTTGGATCTTCACTAGACGACATCCTACCGAAGAATATATACCTTTTCTATCCAGCTCTGTCTGTACACATCCTTAGACATGTTGAATCAAACGCCGCAGCCGGATACTTGGATCTTTAGAATCTGCATTCCATTATTCTTGCTTCTATATTCTTTATTTTGATCATTGCTTTGCTTGCTACACAACTTGGATTACCTTTACTGCTTCGTTCTCACCGATTCCCTGAGATCAACTCCGGAATATCAGCCCATACTACGATTGATCCGTACACTGCAGGTTCGCTATCGTTAGGCTTAGTTCGTGGATATAAATTTAAAGCTTATTTGCGCACACACTTTTTGGAGCGAACAAGTTTTTGGCGCCGTTGCTAGGGAATTGGCCTTGATGCATGTTTGAGAATCTTAAATATCGGTGTTAAGTTGAGATGAAGTAGCCGTTGTCAGATCTTCTATATTATTTATCTACTTCTTCTCCTTGATGCATGTTTGAGAATCTTAAATATCGAGATAGAGCCGTTGAAGATCTTGCCATTAAAGCTAGGGTTGTGCATACGGTCCGGACCGGTGGACCGTAAATTGAGAAAACCTTGGACCGTAGACCAGACCGGGACCGGACCGTAACGGTCCGGTCCGGTTCCAGGTTGGACCGGTTTGTACATAAATTGTGCAATTTTGAATATTGCGGACCGGACCGGATCGGACCGGTTCATACCTTAATTGTGAAGTTTTGGTGAGGTTTTCCGGTCCAAAACCGGACCGGAATGGATCGGATCGGACCGAACTGTACTGGACCAGACCGGAACGGAAATTCCTAGTTTATGGTCCAACCCGGGTTACGGTTTTATACGGTCCAAAAACCGGACCGGACCGTAACCCGGATTTTCAAAAAACCTGGACCGTAGACTGGACCGGAACCGGTCCGTTCCGATTTTGCGCAACCCTAATTAAAGCCCTTGTTTCAAGCTCCAAGATCTTCCAACTTTTTAAGGATCTTTGTTTGAAGATATCTCTCTTTGAGGACCGTTGGAGATCTTCCTTGGATACGAGATATTTGTTTGAGATCTATTGGAGAAGATCTTCCAAACTTAAGTCGGTTTGTTAAGATCTTTGCAAGATCTTTTCTTTTTTGTTGGGTGATAGCATGAAATATGGCGTAGTTTAGATGTGCATATAGGTAGTTTTTCCCTTTCTTTTGAGTACATGGACATACATTCATAGCATTTATTGAGCATATTCACCTATGATCTTGGAATAGAGATCTACACAACCTTTGTTGTGATTTTAGGTGAATTATCCCTGAATTGGAGAGGAAAGGAAACATGTACAGCGCAATGGTTGATGAGGAGTTCATTGGAAGCATTGGAACATCATAGGAAGGAATATGAAGTGAAGCAAAGGAGAAAAGCATCGAAATGGAGGAACCACGGCCAAGAAGGAAGTTCCATGGCCGGGGTTTTGATAATTCTTTGAATTTCACATGTGGAAAGAAAGGTCGAGAGTCATCATGGGGAAAACTACGGCCGTGGTTTTGGTCATCTCCCCCGTAGTTTTCTTCGAAAAAGACCGTTCCGTTATTGCCACGTCAGCAAGAAAGAAAGAAGCCTTTTAACCTAAATTTATTTTATAAAGGAGGTTGACGGGTGCATTTTGAGTATCTCTCTTTGCACCGCGCCTGAACGGATTTTACACAATACTTCGGATTCATCTACTTTGGAGATTAGATTGCTTCACCATTGGAGGGAGATTGAAGAGCTTTCTTTATTCCCAATTTGGAGATTTTGTGAGATTGTTCTAGTCTTGATTATTGTATTGAGAACATTATTCTGGATTATACATTGTTTGATTGAGTTGTTAATTATTAAAGATTGATTTTGAATCATAATTATTCATCTTTGTGTTCTTGGTTGCATGCCTTTCTTGATTCCCTTTCTTAATCTTGATTTGAATATGATGATGATTGTTGGCTAAATCCCCCTGCGATTCTGGTGTGAAGAGTTGATGGTTGTGGTATAGATTAAGCCTTAACAGATCAGACCCTGAGAGTTGTGAGACAAAACCCTCGAACGAGGATTTCCACGGGTTGTTCTTCAGGAACCACGACCGTGGTTTCCCAAGATAAGCCTGTGATTTCCTCTGTTTTGCACGTTTCGCTTTTTCCTTTATCCAAAGTTCAAGATTGCTTAAATCCTACCGTTGTTAACCCTTTCTAACCCTTTGCCTCGGTTGATTGTGAGTGTTTACGAGTTCTAGGTAATAGGGGACTCAAAACCCTGTATTAAGGAGTGTCAAAACCTTTGTCTCTATCTTTCTTTTTCTCGGGTTTTGGTTTGGTATGAGAGTTGAATCCTATCCTTATGACCTCTTCTTGACCAGACTTAACATCCGTTAAGTAGAATCCTTGGGTTGGGATAAAAGGACGTTGGATCTTCACTAGACGACATCCTACCGAAGAATATATACCTTTGCCATCCAGCTCTGTCTGTACACATCCTTAGACATGTTGAATCGAACGCCGCAGCCGGATACTTGGATCTTTAGAATCTGCATTCCATTATTCTTGCTTCTATATTCTTTATTTTGATCATTGCTTTGCTTGCTACACAAGTTGAATTACCTTTACTGCTTTGTTCTCACCGATTCCCTGAGATCGACTTCGGAATATCAGCCCATACTACGATTGATCCGTACACTGCAGGTTCGCTATCGTTAGGCTTAGTTCGTGGATATAAATTTAAAGCTTATTTGCGCACACACCTTTTGGAGCGAACAAGTTTTTGGCGCCGTTGCTAGGGAATTGGCCTTGATGCATGTTTGAGAATTTTAAATATCGGTGTTAAGTTGAGATGAAGTAGCCATTGTCAGATCTTCTATATTCTTTATCTACTTCTTCTCCTTAATGCATGTTTGAGAATCTTAAATATCGAGATAGAGCCGTTTAAGATCTTGCCATTAAAGCTAGGGTTGTGCATACGGTCCGGACCGGTGGACCGTAAATTGAGAAAACCTTGGACCGTAGACCAGACCGGGACCGGACCGTAACGGTCCGGTCCGGTTCCAGGTTGGACCGGTTTGTACATAAATTGTGCAATTTTGAATATTGCGGACCGGACCGGATCGGACCGGTTCATACCTTAATTGTGAAGTTTTGGTGAGGTTTTCCGGTCCAAAACCGGACCGGAATGGATCGGATCGGACCGAACTGTACTGGACCAAACCGGAACGGAAATTCCTAGTTTATGGTCCAACCCGGGTTACGGTTTTATACGGTCCAAAAACCGGACCGGACCGTAACCCGGATTTTCAAAAAACCTGGACCGTAGACTGGACCGGAACCGGTCCGTTCCGATTTTGCGCAACCCTAATTAAAGCCCTTGTTTCAAGCTCCAAGATCTTCCAACTTTTTAAGGATCTTTGTTTGAAGATATCTCTCTTTGAGGACCGTTGGAGATCTTCCTTGGATACGAGATATTTGTTTGAGATCTATTGGAGAAGATCTTCCAAACTTAAGTCGGTTTGTTAAGATCTTTGCAAGATCTTTTCTTTTTTGTTGGGTGATAGCATGAAATATGGCGTAGTTTAGATGTGCATATAGGTAGTTTTTCCCTTTCTTTTGAGTACATGGACATACATTCATAGCATTTATTGAGCATATTCACCTATGATCTTGGAATAGAGATCTACACAACCTTTGTTGTGATTTTAGGTGAATTATCCCTGAATTGGAGAGGAAAGGAAACATGTACAGCGCAATGGTTGATGAGGAGTTCATTGGAAGCATTGGAACATCATAGGAAGGAATATGAAGTGAAGCAAAGGAGAAAAGCATCGAAATGGAGGAACCACGGCCAAGAAGGAAGTTCCATGGCCGGGGTTTTGATAATTCTTTGAATTTCACATGTGGAAAGAAAGGTCGAGAGTCATCATGGGGAAAACTACGGCCGTGGTTTTGGTCATCTCCCCCGTAGTTTTCTTCGGAAAAGACCGTTCCGTTATTGCCACGTCAGCAAGAAAGAAAGAAGCCTTTTAACCTAAATTTATTTTATAAAGGAGGTTGACGGGTGCATTTTGAGTATCTCTCTTTGCACCGCGCCTGAACGGATTTTACACAATACTTCGGATTCATCTACTTTGGAGATTAGATTGCTTCACCATTGGAGGGAGATTGAAGAGCTTTCTTTATTCCCAATTTGGAGATTTTGTGAGATTGTTCTAGTCTTGATTATTGTATTGAGAACATTATTCTGGATTATACATTGTTTGATTGAGTTGTTAATTATTAAAGATTGATTTTGAATCATAATTATTCATCTTTGTGTTCTTGGTTGCATGCCTTTCTTGATTCCCTTTCTTAATCTTGATTTGAATATGATGATGATTGTTGGCTAAATCCCCCTGCGATTCTGGTGTGAAGAGTTGATGGTTGTGGTATAGATTAAGCCTTAACAGATCAGACCCTGAGAGTTGTGAGACAAAACCCTCGAACGAGGATTTCCACGGGTTGTTCTTCAGGAACCACGACCGTGGTTTCCCAAGATAAGCCTGTGATTTCCTCTGTTTTGCACGTTTCGCTTTTTCCTTTATCCAAAGTTCAAGATTGCTTAAATCCTACCGTTGTTAACCCTTTCTAACCCTTTGCCTCGGTTGATTGTGAGTGTTTACGAGTTCTAGGTAATAGGGGACTCAAAACCCTGTATTAAGGAGTGTCAAAACCTTTGTCTCTATCTTTCTTTTTCTCGGGTTTTGGTTTGGTATGAGAGTTGAATCCTATCCTTATGACCTCTTCTTGACCAGACTTAACATCCGTTAAGTAGAATCCTTGGGTTGGGATAAAAGGACGTTGGATCTTCACTAGACGACATCCTACCGAAGAATATATACCTTTGCCATCCAGCTCTGTCTGTACACATCCTTAGACATGTTGAATCGAACGCCGCAGCCGGATACTTGGATCTTTAGAATTTGCATTCCATTATTCTTGCTTCTATATTCTTTATTTTGATCATTGCTTTGCTTGCTACACAAGTTGAATTACCTTTACTGCTTTGTTCTCACCGATTCCCTGAGATCGACTCCGGAATATCAGCCCATACTACGATTGATCCGTACACTGCAGGTTCGCTATCGTTAGGCTTAGTTCGTGGATATAAATTTAAAGCTTATTTGCGCACACACCTTTTGGAGCGAACAAGTTTTTGGCGCCGTTGCTAGGGAATTGGCCTTGATGCATGTTTGAGAATTTTAAATATCGGTGTTAAGTTGAGATGAAGTAGCCATTGTCAGATCTTCTATATTCTTTATCTACTTCTTCTCCTTAATGCATGTTTGAGAATCTTAAATATCGAGATAGAGCCGTTGAAGATCTTGCCATTAAAGCTAGGGTTGTGCATACGGTCCGGACCGGTGGACCGTAAATTGAGAAAACCTTGGACCGTAGACCAGACCGGGACCGGACCGTAACGGTCCGGTCCGGTTCCAGGTTGGACCGGTTTGTACATAAATTGTGCAATTTTGAATATTGCGGACCGGACCGGATCGGACCGGTTCATACCTTAATTGTGCAGTTTTGGTGAGGTTTTTCGGTCCAAAACCGGACCGGAATGGATCGGATCGGACCGAACTGTACTGTACCGGACCGGACCGGAAATTCCTAGTTTATGGTCCAACCCGGGTTACGGTTTTATACGGTCCAAAAACCGGACCGGACCGTTACCCGGATTTTCAAAAAACCTGGACCGTAGACCGGACCGGAACCGGTCCGTTTCGATTTTGCGCAACCCTAATTAAAGCCCTTGTTTCAAGCTCCAAGATCTTCCAACTTTTTAAGGATCTTTGTTTGAAGATATCTCTCTTTGAGGACCGTTGGAGATCTTCCTTGGATACGAGATATTTGTTTAAGATCTATTGGAGAAGATCTTCCAAACTTAAGTCGGTTTGTTAAGATCTTTGCAAGATCTTTTCTTTTTTGTTGGGTGATAGCATGAAATATGGCGTAGTTTAGATGTGCATATAGGTAGTTTTTCCCTTTCTTTTGAGTACATGGACATACATTCATAGCATTTATTGAGCATATTCACCTATGATCTTGGAATAGAGATCTACACAAGCTTTGTTGTGATTTTAGGTGAATTATCCCTGAATTGGAGAGGAAAGGAAACATGTACAGTGCAATGGTTGATGAGGAGTTCATTGGAAGCATTGGAACATCATAGGAAGGAATATGAAGTAAAGCAAAGGAGAAAAGCATCGAAAAGGAGGAACCACGGCCAAGAAGGAAGTTCCATGGCCGGGGTTTTGATAATTCTTTGAATTTTACCTGTGGAAAGAAAGGTCGAGAGTCATCATGGGGAAAACCACGGCCGTGGTTTTGGTCATCTCCCCCGTAGTTTTCTTTGGAAAAGACCGTTCCGTTATTGCCACGTCAGCAAGAAAGGAAGAAGCCTTTTAACCTAAATTTATTTTATAAAGGAGGTTGACGGGTGCATTTTGAGTATCTCTCTTTGCACCGCGCCTGAACGGATTTTACACAATACTTCGGATTCATCTACGTTGGAGATTAGATTGCTTCACCATTGGAGGGAGATTGAAGAGCTTTCTTTATTCCCAATTTGGAGATTTTGTGAGATTGTTCTAGCCTTGATTATTGTATTGAGAACATTATTCTGGATTATACATTGTTTGATTGAGTTGTTGATTATTAAAGATTGATTTTGAATCATAATTATTCATCTTTGTGTTCTTGGTTGCATGCCTTTCTTGATTCCCTTTCTTAATCTTGATTTGAATATGATGATGATTGTTGGCTAAATCCCCCTGCGATTCTGGTGTGAAGAGTTGATGGTTGTGGTATAGATTAAGCCTTAACAGATCGGACCCTGAGAGTTGTGAGACAAAACCCTCGAACGAGGATTTCCACGGGTTGTTCTTCAGGAACCACGACCGTGGTTTCCCAAGATAAGCCTGTGATTTCCTCTGTTTTGCACGTTTCGCTTTTTCCTTTATCCAAAGTTCAAGATTGCTTAAATCCTACCGTTGTTAACCCTTTCTAACCCTTAGCCTCGGTTGATTGTGAGTGTTTACGAGTTCTAGGTAATAGGGGACTCAAAACCCTCTATTAAGGAGTGTCAAAACCTTTGTCTTTATCTTTCTTTTTCTCGGGTTTTGGTTTGGTATGAGAGTTGAATCCTATCCTTATGACCTCTTCTTGACGAGACTCAACATCCGTTAAGTAGAATCCTTATGTTGGGATAAAAGGACGTTGGATCTTCACCAGACGACATCCTACCGAAGAATATATACCTTTGCTATCCAGCTGTGTCTGTACACATCCATAGACATCTTGAATCGAACGCCGCAGCCGGATACTTGGATCTTTATAATCTGCTATCCATTATTCTTGCTTCTATATTCTTTATTTTGATCATTACTTTGCTTGCTACAGGAGTTCGATTACCTTTACTGCTTTGTTCTCACCGATTCCCTGAGATCGACTCCGGAATATCAGCCCATACTACGATTGATCCGTACACTGCAGGTTTGCTATCGTTAGGCTTAGTTCGTGGATATAAATTTAAAGCTTATTTGCGCACACACCTTTTGGAGCGAACAAGTTTTTGGCGCCGTTGCTAGGGAATTGGCCTTGATACATGTTTGAGAATCTTAAATATCGGTGTTAAGTTGAGATGAAGTAGCCGTTATAAGATCTTCTATATTCTTTATCTACTTCTTCTCCTTGATGCATGTTTGAGAATCTGAAATATCGAGATAGAGCCGTTGAAGATCTTGCCATTAAAGCTAGGGTTGTGCATACGGTCCGGACCGGTGGACCGTAAATTGAGAAAACCTTGGACCGTAGACCAGACCGGGACCGGACCGTAACGGTCCGGTCCGGTTCCAGGTTGGACCGGTTTGTACATAAATTGTGCAATTTTGAATATTGCGGACCGGACCGGATCGGACCGGTTTATACCTTAATTGTGCAGTTTTGGTGAGGTTTTCCGGTCCAAAACCGGACCGGAATGGATCGGATCGGACCGAACTGTACTGGACCGGACCGGACCGGAAATTCGTAGTTTACGGTCCAACCCGGGTTACGGTTTTATACGGTCCAAAAACCGGACCGGACCGTAACCCGGATTTTCAAAAAAACCTGGACCGTAGACCGGACCGGAACCGGTCCGTTCCGATTTTGCACAACCCTAATTAAAGCCCTTGTTTCAAGCTCCAAGATCTTCCAACTTTTTAAGGATCTTTGTTTGAAGATATCTCTCTTTGAGGACCGTTGGAGATCTTCCTTAGATACGAGATATTTGTGTGAGATCTATTGGAGAAGATCTTCCAAACTTGCGTCGGTTTGTTAAGATCTTTGCAAGATCTTTTCTTTTTTGTTGGGTGATAGCATGAAATATGACGTAGCCGTTGTAAGATCTTCTATATTCTTTATCTACTTCTTCTCCTTGATGCATGTTTGAGAATCTTAAATATCGAGATAGAGCCGTTGAAGATCTTGCCATTAAAGCTAGGGTTGTGCATACGGTCCGGACCGGTGGACCGTAAATTGAGAAAACCTTGGACCGTAGACCAGACCGGGACCGGACTGTAACGGTCCGGTCCGGTTCCAGGTTGGACCGGTTTGTACATAAATTGTGCAATTTTGAATCTTGCGGACCGAACCGGATTGGACCGGTTTATACCTTAATTGTGCAGTTTTGGTGAGGTTTTCCGGTCCAAAACCAGACCGGAATGGATCGGATCGGACCGAACTATACTGAACCTGACCGGACCGGAAATTCGTAGTTTACGGTCCAACCCGGGTTACGGTTTTATACGGTCCAAAAACCGGACCGGACCGTAACCCGGATTTTCAAAAAAACCTGGACCGTAGACCGGACCGGAACTGGTCCGTTCCGATTTTGCACAACTGTAATTAAAGCCCTTGTTTCAAGCTCCAAGATCTTCCAACTTTTTAAGGATCTTTGTTTGAAGATATCTCTCTTTGAGGACCGTTGGAGATCTTCCTTGGATACGAGATATTTGTTTGAGATCTATTGGAGAAGATCTTCTAAACTTAAGTCGGTTTTTTAAGATTTTTGCAAGATCTTTTCTTTTTTGTTGGGTGATAGCATGAAATATGGCGTAGTTTAGATATGCATATAGGTAGTTTTTCCCTTTCTTTTGAGTACATGGACATACATTCATAGCATTTATTGAGCATATTCACCTATGATCTTGGAATAGAGATCTACACAAGTTTTGTTGTGATTTTAGGTGAATTATCCCTGAATTGGAGTGGAAAGGAAACATGTACAGTGCAATGGTTGATGAGGAGTTCATTGGAAGCATTGGAACATCATAGGAAGGAATATGAAGTGAGGCAAAGGAGAAAAGCATCGAAGAGGAGGAACCACGGCCAAGAAGGAAGTTCCATGGCCGGGGTTTTGATAATTCTTTGAATTTCACATGTGGAAAGAAAGGTCGAGAGTCATCATGGGGAAAACCAAGGCCGTGGTTTTGGTCATCTCCCCCGTAGTTTTCTTCGGAAAAGACCGTTCCGTTATTGCCACGTCAGCAAGAAAGGAAGAAGCCTTTTAACCTAAATTTATTTTATAAAGGAGGTTGACGGGTGCATTTTGAGTATCTCTCTTTGCACCGCGCCTGAACGGATTTTACACCATACTTCGGATTCATCTACGTTGGAGATTAGATTGCTTCACCATTTGAGGGAGATTGAAGAGCTTTCTTTATTCCCGATTTGGAGATTTTGTGAGATTGTTCTAGTCTTGATTATTGTATTGAGAACACATATTCTGGATTATACATTGTTTGATTGAGTTGTTGATTATTAAAGATTGATTTTGAATCATAATTATTCATCTTTGTGTTCTTGGTTGCATGCCTTTCTTGATTCCCTTTCTTAATCTTGATTTGAATATGATGATGATTGTTGGCTAAATCCCGCTGCGATTGTATTTTGAAGAGTTGATGGTTGTGGTATAGATTAAGCCTTAACAGATCGGACCCTGAGAGTTGTGAGACAAAACCCTCGAACGAGGATTTCCACGGGTTGTTCTTCAGGAACCACGACTGTGGTTTCCCAAGATAAGCCTGTGATTTCCTCTGTTTTGCACGTTTCGCTTTTTCCTTTATCCAAAGTTCAAGATTGCTTAAATCCTACCGTTGTTAACCCTTTCTAACCCTTAGCCTCGGTTAATTGTGAGTGTTTACGAGTTCTAGGTAATAGGGGACTCAAAACCCTCTATTAAGGAGTGTCAAAACCTTTGTCTTTATCTTTCTTTTTCTTGGGTTTTGGTTTGGTATGAGAGTTGAATCCTATCCTTATGACCTCTTCTTGACGAGACTCAACATCCGTTAAGTAGAATCCTTGTGTTGGGATAAAAGGACGTTGGATCTTCACCAGACGACATCCTACCGAAGAATATATACCTTTGCTATCCAGCTCTGTCTGTACACATCCTTAGACATCTTGAATCGAACGCCGCAGCCGGATACTTGGATCTTTAGAATCTGCATTCAACTATTCTTGCTTCTATATGCCTTATTTTGATCATTGCTTTGCTTGCTACACAACTTGGATCTTTAGAATCTGGTGTGAAGAGTTGATGGTTGTGGTATAGATTAAGCCTTAACTGATCGGACCTTGAGAGTTGTGAGACAAAACCCTCGAACGAGGATTTCCACGGGTTGTTCTTCAGGAACCACGACCGTGGTTTCCCAAGATAAGCCTGTGATATCCTCTGTTTTGCACGTTTCGCTTTTTCCTTTATCCAAAGTTCAAGATTGCTTAAATCCTACCGTTGTTAACCCTTTCTAACCCTTAGCCTCGGTTGATTGTGAGTGTTTACGAGTTCTAGGTAATAGGGGACTCAAAACCCTCTATTAAGGAGTGTCAAAACCTTGGTCTCTATCTTTCTTTTTCTCGGGTTTTAGTTTGGTATGAGAGTTGAATCCTATCCTTATGACCTCTTCTTAACGAGACTCAACATCCGTTAAGTAGAATCCTTGGGTTGGGATAAAAGGACGTTGTATCTGCACCAGACGACATCCTACCGAAGAATATACACCTTTGCTATCCAGCTCTGTCTGTACACATCCTTAGACATCTTGAATCAAACGCCGCAGCCGGATACTTGGATCTTTAGAATCTGCATTCCATTATTCTTGCTTCTATATTCTTTATTTTGATCATTGCTTTGCTTGCCACACAAGTTGGATTACCTTTACTGCTTTGTTCTCACCGATTCCTGAGATCGACTCCGGAATATCAGCCCATACTACGATTGATCCGTACACTACAGGTTCGCTATCGTTAGGCTTAGTTCATGGATATAAATTTAAAGCTTATTTGCGCACACACCTTTTGGAGCGAACAAGTTTTTGGCGCTGTTGCTAGGGAATTGGCCAAGACCAATCCAGTGCACGGTTGTCTAGCTTGGTAGCTTCTTGCTTTGCTACTGACTACTTTTGCTGAGTGTTCTAGTAGGATTTTTCTTTAGGTTTATGTGAAGAACACGAACCTGTAAAGAAATGGTTCCTTACGATCTTGAACCGGAAAAGATTTACAAGAAGAAGTTGAGAGAGGCTAAGAAAATAACCGTAAACAACAATCAAGAATTAGAGGATCTTAGAGATGAATTAGCTGCAACTCGAGATCAAATAAGGTAACAAGAAGAAGCCTTAAGGAAAGAGAAAGCTGATCGAGCTACTATACAAGAACAACTTCGAGCCGACATGGCCGATGTGGTAGCGCATGTCCGACTGGCAAGTCAGGAGAAACACGCGGATGCTAGAGTTGTTATTAATCCACCTCCACCAGCACCAGTCAACGTCTTACCGCCACTAGTTTATGTGCCACCACTACCTCCATCAAGAGTGGAGCCAACTGATCCGTTTGCAGGTGTTCCACAAATACTTGGGCAACGGATGGATCCAGTTCAGCAAGCTCGCCGTCCGGACGTGCATTTGGAAGATCCAGCTGACCGTGATTACGAGTTTAGACCTTAAGTGATTACTATGATTAAGAAGAATCGCTTTGGAGGAATGGAGAGAGAGTCACGTCACCAACATCTTCAGTTTTATGAGATTTTGATGGAAACTTTAAGACCTTCTAGATGTGAGAATAACAATTACAAGCTGCGTACTTTCTATTTCTCTTTGAAGGATAAAGCACTTGTGTGGTATCAATCACTTCCCACCGGAAGAGTGAACACATGGGAGGAGATGACCGCTGAGTTTCTTACCAAATTCTTTCTGCCATCAAAGACGGCGGAATTTAGAGCAAAGATTAATGCATTTGTGATGAAGAGCGGTGAAAGTCTTTTCACCTCACGGGAAAGGTTCAAGGACCTCTTATTGGATTGCCCACATCATGGGATTCGAAAGATTGATTTTCTTGTGATCTACTTTAAGGGCTTGGATGCAGAAGCACAATTCAAGCTACAATCACTTTCAGGTGAAACTTTTATGGACAAGCCAGTTGATGAGGTGTGGGAATTTTTTGAGAAACAAACTCTCACTATTAAGAAGTACTCGCATCGAGGTGAGGAAGCGGGGAGTCAAAGCTCAAGAACTCCGGTGCTGAATCTTACCGCCTCTAGTGTCAAGGAGCTGAACGCTTTTAAATAGCAAAACGAAGGCTTTGAAAGACCTTTTGACAGTACATGTGAAACAGCCCAAGGAGCAGGATGTGGGCTATGTATGAAGGGGAAATCAACAAGGGAATAGGAACACCAACAATTGGAACAACAACAACCGGAACTACAACAATTGGAGATCCAATCAACAAAATTCCGGTAATCCTTATTCTCATGCTGAAAATTAACTAACCCCTCTTTCTTCTTCCTCTATTCCTCTGAGAAATCAAGGACAAGCTTCATCAAGTTCAAGCTAGCCAGCAAGGGACAAGCTTGAAGCAATGATGGAAGCCATGATGGGGAAGATGCAAGGATTAGAGAGTTCCGTCACTTCAATTTCTAAGGCACAAAAAGCCTTGGAAAATCTAGTGTTTAGTAAGGCCGGAGAAGTCCCTAGAGATCAAGGGATACTTCCCGAAAAAACTGAGGTTAACCCGAAGGGGCAAGTGATGTCGATCACAATAAGGAGTGGCACGAAGACCACCGATCCAACACCGAAAACGTGTGAAAAGGGCGGACAACCCATGGAGAACGAGGTTCCGGCTGAGAAAGAAATGGAAAAAGTCGCTATTTACGTTCCTCTTCTAGCTTACAAACCTTTGCTGCCGTTTCCACAATCTAGAGCGAGAGCGCATCTAGATAAACACTTTGGTAAGTTCGTTGAACTCATGAGCAAACTGCATATTAACATACCTTTTATTGATGCAATTTTAGGTATGCCGGCCTAGGGGAGGTTCTTGAAGGAAATCCTCTCTAACAAGAGGAAGCTAGAGGATTTTGGTAAAGTGAAGATGACTTCCGAGTCATCGGAGCTCATCAAAACAATGACGGAAAAGATGCCACCCAAGCTGAGGGATCCGAGTTCATTTTGCGTTCCCATAGGCATTGGAAAGGTCACATATGATGCTCTTTGTGATCTAGGACCAAGTGTGAGTATTATTCCACTTGTGTTGTGCGAGAAGGTTGGTTTTAGAGCTGATACTAATCGGGTTCGGGCCGGATCTGGACCGGGCTTTTACTATTTTTTTGTCCGGATGTCCGGGCCGGATCTGGGCTTTTAATCGTGTCCGTACCCGTCCAGATGTCCGGGCCGGGCCGCCCTCCGGGTACCCGGATTCCTTTTTTTACTGACTGAAAAACAATCTTTTGCCTATCTAAGAGCATATCATTAGCAACTAAAAACCAGTAAGATAGAAACTTGATTTGAGAAGACTTTAGCACAGTAGTAAATATCATTAGCAATTTAGCAATATCCATAGCACATATCATTAGCAACTAAATGACGATTTTATAGATTATAAACCAATGACATATCCATAACAGAATACATATCAAGCAATATAGTTATAGCACATATCAAGAACACATGAAAGGGAAAAAAAAAGAGAAGCAAGTGACAGACGGGTCGAACACTCGAACAAAAGGGTCAAACAAGATTACTAAATGAATCCGACGAGAGAAGGGTCGAACACTCGAACAAAAGGGTCAAACAAGATTACTAAATGAATCCGACGAGACAAGGGTCGAACACTCGAACAAAAGAAAGTGAGAGACGTTGAAGGTCGATAATCCGATGACAGAACCAAGTGAGAGACACCCAAGGTCAAGAATAAGGCAAAAGAAGCGAGTGAGATGCCGGGATATGAGATCGAGAGAGAATCCGGCGAGAGAAGGGTGAAGGACCGAAGGTCTTGACTCCTGAAGGACGGCGAGAGGTCGAGGGAGGATGGACAAGTGAGAGACATTGGCCGGCGGCTGTTGAAGTTAGAGTGTTAGGGTTTTCTTAAGAGTGAGAGGGGAGTAAATGAGAGACGCTGAAATTATAAAGCTATTAGGGTTTATATTCTGATAAATAGTTCGGGCCGGACAAGCAGCCCGATCGGGCTTTTCAGTCTGTCCGGATCCGGCCCGGATGTCCGGCCGGGCCGGGCTTTTAGGCCCGGTCGGGCTTTTCATCTTGCCCGTACCCTCCCGTTTTTGTGGGGGGGCGGGCCGGGCCGGTCGGGCCGGTCGGGACAACCCGGAGTGTATCAGCTCTAGTTGGTTTACATGAGCCTAAACCGGTGAAGATAACGTTATACATGGCGGAACGATCCATCACTCAACCCGTTGGCATTCTTAAGGATGTCCCCGTAAAGCTTGGTGATTCTACATTCCAATTGATTTTGTAGTTTTGGATATTCCTGCAGATTAGCCAATCCAAATCATACTTGGGAGCCCATTTCTAGCAATATCCGGTTGTTTGGTTGATTGCAAGAACGCCAAGCTACAATTCAATATTGGAGAGGAGAAAGTTGAGTTCATACTTTCAGCTTTGATCAAGGAGCCAACTCTAGGAGAAGAAGGCTTCAACATCCATGATGAATAAGACTCAAGAGAAATGATTAGTTCTATTTTGCTTTATGATCCTTTGTTGAAAGTCATTAGTATGAGCATAATGGAAGAAGGAGTCGAAGAAGGTTGTGACTCTGAGGTTAAGGCTTTGGAAGTGCTAGAAGAGGAGCCAATTGAAACCTTTGAAGAATTGCACGTTGGCTCACAAAATGGCCAAAACCACGGCCAAAATCAAGATTCCACAGGGGTGGAAACAATAAATTTAATTAATTCCCCCGTGGAACCACAAGTACAATGCTACCATGGGGAGAACCACGGCTGTGGAAGTAGTAGTGGGGCCGTGGAATCTGAAATTCCCGAGACTTCTTTCCCTCTTCTTGAAAACACTCTTCGACATTCTTCTACCTCTTCTACACCCTTGGGAACATCCAAGGACACTTCAGAAGGTTTCAACACACCAACAAAGGCACCGCCAACATTGGAGTTGAAGCCTCTACCTACACACTTAAGGTATGAATCATATGATGTCCTTGGACCAAACTCTACATATCTGGTCATAGTTAGTGTTGTCTTAACTCATGATGAGCATGCTAGGTTTATGAATGTTTTGAGATTACATAGGTAAGTCATAGGATACACAATTGATGATCTAGTAGGTATCAAACCTTCTTTGTGCATGCATAAAATATTGATGGAGGATGACCACAAGCCTTCACGTGAACCTCAACGATGGTTAAATCCGATCATAAAAGAGGTTGTGAAGAAGGAAGACCTCAAAATTCTTGATGCAGGTTTCATCTTTCCAATATCCGATAGCAAGTGGGTGAGTCCCGTCCACGTTGTTCCAAAGAAAGCAGGAATGACCGTTGTGACTAACAAGAACAACGAGTTAATCCCCACTAGAACCTTTACGGGATGGTGTGTTTGCATTGACTACCGGAAGCTGAATGTTGCAACTAGGAAGGATGACTTTCCTCTCCCTTTCATTGACCAAATGCTTGAAAGCTTAGCGCAACATTATCATTTCTGTTATTTAGATGGTTATAGTGGTTTCTTTCAGATTCCCATCCACCTAAACGATCAGGAGAAGACTACATTCATGTGCCCTTGGGGTACGTTTACTTAAAGGAGGATGCCATTCAGCTTGTGAATCGCACCAACCACCTTATAAAGGTGTATGATGGCGATATTTTTTTAGTATATCGAAAACATCATGGAGGTTTTCATGCACGACTTCTCCGTATACGGTTCTTCTTTTGACAATTGTCTTGCTAACCTTTCCTTAGTCCTACAGCGTTGCGAAGACACTAACCTTGTTCTAAACTAGGAAAAGTGTCATTTATGGTGACCGAAGGAATTTTTCTAGGTTATTTGGTCTCGAATTGTGGCATTGAGGTTGATAGAGCCAAGATCGAGACAATTGAGAAGCTACCTCCACCATCATCGGTGAAAGGGGTAAGGACCTTGGACATGCTGGATTTTATAGAAGGTTCATTAATGATTTTTCTAAGATTTCTAAGCCATTGACTAACCTACTAATGAAGGATGTAGTCTTTGAACTTTCGAAGGAATGTCTAGATGCCTTTTATAGGATCAAGGAAGCGTTAATCTCATCACCCATCATTCAATCTCTGGATTGGAATCTTCCATTCAAAGTGATTTGCGATGCAGGTGACATGGTTGTACGAGAGGTGCTCGGACAAAATAAGGATGGATGGACTCATGCCATCTATTATGCTAGCAAGACGCTAGATGAAGCTCAACGGAACTACGCCACTACAGAGAAGGAATTACTTGCAGTTGTTTATGCGTTTGAGAAATTTCGTTCTTATCTTGTAGGAGCGAAGGTGATTGTCTACACCGATCACGTAGCCATACGATATTTTCTCACCAAGAAGGATGCATAACGGAACCTGATTAGGTGGATTCTTCTCCTCCAAGAGTTTGATCTGGAGATCCGGGACAAAAGGGATCCGAGAACTCCGTGGCGGACCACCTAAGTCGCCTTCCCCACATCATAGAGGACGACTTGCCCATAGATGACTCGTTCTCTAACGAGCAACTGCACATGATGAAAGAATGTCTCCATCACATTTCTAGAGGTAAGGAACCGTGGTTTGCTAATTTTTAAATTATTTGGTTTGTCAGGAAATACCTCCCGGACTATCCTATGCTCAAAGGAAGAAGTTCTTCAAGGATGTCCAACAATACTTTTGGAATGAACCTCTACTCTTCAAAAGAGGTCCAGATGGCCTTATTCGAATGTTTATAACGGAAGACGAAGTTGAAAGCGTCATCCGACATTGCCATTCTCTACCTTGTGGAGGACATGCTAGTTCTCACAAGACTTGTGCCAATGTACTGCAGTCCGCTTTCTTTTGGCCTACTTTATTTAAGGACGTGCAATGGTTTATTTCTTGTTGCGATGCTTGTCAAAGAACAGGAAACATTTCTAGGAGGAATGAGATGCCGCTTAACAACATCCAAAAAGTGGAGATCTTTGACGTATGGGTTGTGGACTTTATGGCACCATTTCCATCTTCTTGCAGCAACCAATACATAATTCTGGCTATAGACTATGTTTCAAGATGGGTTGAAGCGGTTGCTTCTCCCACTAATGATGCTATGGTGGTAGTGAAGTTCTTTAATAGAACGATGTTCCCAAGGTTTGGGACGCCCCAAACCATCATTAGTGATGGAGGAATGCACTTCACAACCCGTAAATTTGAAGCTCTACTAGCCAAGTATGGGGTGAATCACAAGATTGTCACCCCCTATCATCCTCAAACCAGCGGGCAAGTGGACATATCGAATAGAGAGATAAAGGCCATTCTAGAGAAAATTGTCTCTAGAACGAGGAAAGATTGGTCACAAAACCTTGATGATGTACTTTGGGCGTACCGGACAGCTTTCAAGACTCCCATTGGCACTACACCATACAACCTTGTGTATGGGAAGTCTTGTCATCTCCCCATAGAGCTAGAGCACAAAGCTTATTGGGCGACTAAGTGGCTGAACTTTGACATCAAGGAGGCAAGAGAGTAGCGTCTTCTTGACATTAATGAGCTAGAAGAAATCCGCTTGAATGCTTATGAGAATACGCGGATATACAAAGAAAGGATGAAGAAGTGACATGACAAGCACATCATTCCGAATGATTTGAAAGAAGGAAACCTTGTCCTTCTCTTCACTTGCCATCTTCGTCTATTTCCCGGTAAGTTGAAATCTCATTGGACAGGACCATTTGTAATTAAACATATTTTTCTCATGGTGCAATTGAAGTATGGGGTGAACAATGCGGAGCTTTCAAGGTCAATGGCCAACGACTAAAGAAGTACATAGCAGAGGTTTAGATTGAGGAGATTGCACCTATGCTCCTCACTTAAGCAACAAAAAGGAACGGTCTAGCTACGGACCTTAAACAAAGCGCTTCTTGGGAGGCAACCGAAGGTATTGTTTTATTTCCCTGTTCCTTAGATTAGCTTAGATAGTTTGTTTTGTCGTTTCCGTTATTTCGTTCCTGGTTTTTCTTGTGTGTTTGGATGATAGGAACTAGGAAATCTCCAAAAAGATGTAGGTAAGAATAGAAAAGTCGGAATTGTCGAAAAAGGACGTAAACAGAGATTCCACGGAGAAAAATAGGTTTCCACAGCCGTGGTTCTCTATCTTTGGCCGTGGAAATAAAAGCCGAGAGGCGCCACGGGTAATTCTACGGCGGTGGTTTTGCCAAGGGGCCGTGGTTTTTCAAAATTCCACGAAAGTATAAAAGGCCGCCTTCACTCCACAGCTGCACCAGAAAACCCCCAAAACCACGCCTAGTCACGCGAAATCACCGACCCCTAACCCTGGAACCGATCTTCGCATCCGGAAATCGTTTGCAACGATTCTTCGTCCCAAATCGAAGCTCTCATCAATCTATTGAAGATTATGCGTTCAAACTGCACAAACAAACGAGAAATCAGCAAGCATTTTGAGTTTTTCAATAAAAAACCTAGGTTTTCCCCTAAGCTTGATCTTGGTTCGATTCCTCCGATTTTGTTGAAGAATTGCTAGGGAACTGGATGAAATTGGAATTAGAAATAGCCTAGGACTGCTGCTATTGAGTTTGTTGTTTGTTGTTGTCGATTTTTGAAAAATCGACAAAAACCATGGGGTGTTCTTGATTTCCACGGCCGTGGTTTTGGAAGATCCGGCCGTGGTTTTGCCAGTTATGGATGGTTTGCGTCGAAGTGGCCGTAATTTGTTCAGAAAAAGCAAGGGATCCTCTTCCTCCTCCAGACCACCACCCCACAACCTCCACAACAACAACCACCACCTCCTAGACTCCCCCGCATTTTAGAAGAACACAAGAAAGCCTATAATACCATCAAACCTCACATCATTGTAGCCCCTAGGTACCTTGTACTCGAGGAGCTCGAATGTCTGAATGTTTTGGATGATCTTAATATAATGATTGACAATGATGTGCTTAGGGAATTCATAGGAATTAGAGACAATGCTTATGAAGAGTTAACCATGGAGTTTCTTAGCTCCTTTGACCATGATCCTAGGGAGAGAATAGTTAAGTTCCGGATGATGTACTAGAACTTTAACTTGTCTATTGGGAGGTTTGCTCAGATTTTCGGGTTTGTTGATACCACTCACGGGACATTCCCTAGAGCTACGAGACATCATGCCTCTTAAGAGTGCATTGCTATGGTGGTGAGTTTTGTAGATAGGTGGCACCCGGCCGACTCTAAGGAGAGCTTGATATATAATTTTTCTTTCAAGCTTAGACAGTGGATTATGTCCGAATGTTGGTTTTCTAGGACCGAGACGCACAACGGCTTAAGGCCGATGAGCTTTTCATATTGTTCTGCATGGCTACCGGTTCCACTCATGACTATGCCACACTACTTGTTGATAGTCTGAGGAAGATCAAAAACAAGGCTAAGTGTAAGAGCCTTAGTCTTGAGATGTAGAGAGAGTGCTGAGCTGTGCTGAGATTGGCCTAAACTACCCTTGCGGACAGGCTAGCGCCCTTGTGCCCGCCAGGATCCGCCCTTGCGCCTCCATGAGCTGCCCCTGCGGTTTATGGTGTGTTGCAGCCGTCTTCGTTGACTCGTGCCTATGCTTTTGACCCCTCTTCTACATATATCTTCTTCTTCTTCTTCTTCTTCTTCTTCTTCTTCTTCTTCTTCTTCAGAATGAGGGTTTCCTCATTCTCTCTCCAGCTTTCATCTTCTCCTCACAATCTTCTTCTCCTTCCTTTCTCCTTTGATCTCTTGTAAGATTTTTGTGTGTTTTGAGGAGAGTTTTGTTTGGCTTTGGATGATGATAATGTTGATGAGCTTATGAGGAAGCCAGCCATGGTTATGGTGTGAGGATTCTCCCTCTGTTAGGTTCATCTTGGTGAGTTCTTTCTTTCTTTCTTCTTTTCTTTTTCTTTTCTTCTTCCTTTCTAGCTTAGATTCCACAAGGTTTGATCTTGTGGAAGCCTTCAAAGGCTTTGTTTGATGCATATATGTGAGTATATGTATGTTTGGGGCTGCTGGCTGAAGAAGGAGTGAAGAGGTTCGAGTGAAGAAGTGGAGAGGAGCTGAAAGTGTGCATTTTGCACACTAGCCGCCCCTACGCCACCTCAGGGCCGCCTCAGCGCCGGTCAGATCCCGCCCTTGCGCCACCTTAAGGCCACCACTACAGGTCCCTGCTTTCCAGCCTTATGTTGATCTTGTCACGCAGGTGTGTCTTGCTTCCGGGCTTGCCTAAGGATGGCATTGTCGCTTCCTTTCGTCGTATGGGTATGTAGTATCATGCTAGGTATAGATGAGAGTGGTAATGATGTTATGATCATGTTATGCCGGTTATGGCTTTAAGGATTACTAGGTTGTGAGGTTTAGGTTGACGATGATCCTATGGATCCCTTGGGTGTAGGTGTGACCCCTTTGATTGATAGGAGATTGATATATCTCTTTGCCTTGTTATTAGGCCGTGTCCCTCTCAGGATTGGAGGTTGATCGTGGTTGAGGTAAGTCCGTAGGACTTACTTAGCTACCATCCTTATATTGGGTGTTTGCATGAGTGGTGTGCGTGTTATATGCTCGATATGATAGCCTGCAATGTCGATTATTAACGACCTATGTTTTATTGATAGCCCCATTGTGTTGCAGTGATAACCTTTCCCTTTCATCTTGTAAGGAGTTTGGGAGGTTCTTTGACGTTAGGCCAGACCTGGTTTACGGAAAGGGCACAACACCACTCCCATAGGGTACACGGGTTGTGTGACTGATACCACTCCAGGTGGCTAGCAGACCCAAAGGCGAGGATGATATGTTCCTCGTGTCACATAGTGTTATATATCTATATATATGTGTGTGTGTGTGATTTGAGTGAATGACCTTAAATAAAGATAACAAACCGGGTAAATGTGTGACAACATGATTATGTATTTATCTTTCATGACTTATGCTTGTGCTTATGCATTACTTTGTATTTGTATGGATAACTAACGGTTTTATACCGTGTTGTAGAGCCTTTGTAGGATAGGCGAGCTGCAGAGTGATCCGACAGGGTGATAGGCCGAGGACTCTCGTACATTAGGTGGTTATGGTTTTGGGGATGATGTTGTATACCTCCTGCGTGAGGTTGATGTTTGTATACCTCTTCTATGAGGATCATGTTTTATACTCGGCTATGATTTTGTATACCTTTTGATGTACGGTTTTATACCGTTTTATGTATTTGTATTATATTTGTCAATGCCATGTTGTAAGGTTCAGTGAACTTGTTGTCAGGCTAGGGTCAAGATCCACTGTGAGATCCTAGCCCAATGTTGCATCCCGAGTCCCGCGGAATCGGGGTGTTACAGAGTTGGTATCAGAGCCTTAGGTTGACCACAATGGCACTTGTTACCTACAAAAAGGTCGGATGGATAAAATAAATAGACTCCAAAATGATACGGGGTAGACCCGACGTTGGCTCGATCTAGACGACGGAAGGAGGGAAAGACGCAGAACGACAGGATCAAACAGCCGGCTAGGGTTTCGTGTGCTGCGTGACCTGCGAATAAAAGGAACAAGAAGACGCTAAAACGAAGGTACGGAAATTAAAGGAAAGTACGATGTGGATGAACCCGACACAAACGACGTGGAAACCCTTGATCTCGGGATCAAGAACCACCAAGAACGATGCAACGAACTCAGCCTCTTACATCCTTACACAGTCGACTTAGAACTTCGACAACACGAGGAGGATGCTTATGGAATCTCAAGAACACCAAAAACCCGAGAGCAATTGACACACGCGAACCAACTAAGCCAAATCTGATCACAATAATTCTTCAATCAAAACTCTCCTTTGATTGAAGATGAAATCTGAAAACAAGTGTTTTTCACCAATAATAATCTGCATAAAAAGAAATGAAAAGAGCCTTTAAATAGCTTCAGCTCTTAAACAAAAGACATAATCAAGATCTGGAAATTAAGCCCAATGCGCTACTTAAAACACACAACACTAAGCAGGCCTTAAAAAGCCTCATTCCTCAATGAGAGGCATGGAACGGTGTTGAAGACGTGGTGAGGAGGAGGAGCAGCGGCGTCATGTGCGGGGCTTGCCGAGTCCGGTGCTTTGGCGTCGTTGCTCCCTTGCTTACTTAAGAGCCAAGCCTCGTTATAAACACTTGTAGCCAAGAAAATCAGTAAGCCCTCGGTCTCATGCTCAATCTTCTTAGCTCGGGAACGTGTGATAGCTCCCTCATACTCCGGAGATGCTAGCTCGGATGGTCCCTCATCATTCCCCCTCACTTGGGAAGGATTCGTCCACAAATCTTCAAGCTCTACATCCATAGGTGGGAACGGACTGAGGTCTCTAACATTAAAGGTCGGGCTGACCCCGAATTCCTCCGAAAGATCCAATACATAAGCGTTGTCACCGGCTTTGTGAAGCACCTTGAAAGGACCGGTAACCCTAGGTGATAGCTTTGACTTTCGCAGCTCTTGGAAGCGCTCCTTCCTAAGATGTTACCACACGAGATCTCCGGGCTCAAACAACAACTTCCTCCATCCTTGTTTGCCTTGGCTGCGGTCCGAGCTGCTTTCTCCTCCAAGCACAGCCGTGTCTTGTCATGTAATCCCCTAATGTATTCAACTTGTTTACCTGCATTGAAATCTACTCGCTCCTTTGAAGGTGATACGGGGATTAGCCGCGAAGAACGGATCTAGACGAGCAACCTGTTTTCGGGAATAAAAGCAAACGAAATTCAGCAAACAAAGATGCAAGGAAAACGTGCAAAGCAAAGAGGGAAAACGAAATAGGAAAGAAGAACCGAAAGGAACAAACGATAGAACCCTTGGATTCGATTATCCAAGAACCAAACCGATGACGATTCGACCCCGCTTCTTACAACTTCACACAATCGATCTAGAATTATCGAAGGCACGAAGAGGTTGCTTCAATTCGACTTGTAGCACCAACCCAAAGGAGATTGACACACACAAGAACGAGAAAGCTATGCAAACACCACAATTCTCACAAGAAAAGAGGTTGAACTCAAAGGTTCCATTTGGCACTTAAGCAATGTGTTTTAATGTATTCTATCTCAAAAGGGAAGAGAGAAAGGCTTTATATACAACCTAGACCTTCTCTCCTAAAAATAGAAAAGAAAATAAATACAATAATTACAAATTAGAGTGTTTTAAATAAATCCATAAAATAGACTAATTATAGGATTTACTTAACACTCTCTAACTAACTTTTCACACCAGCCATGCACATGCACACATTTTAGGCTCTCCTATGCTCCATTCAACTTCTTCTTGGTTGTTGCAATGTGGCTAAGCATCATGACGGGCCTTGGACTCATCGGAAGTGAGCTTGGGTGAGCTTCTTGAACCATGGCTAGGAAAATAGCATCCATCTCCGCTTGGCGTTTGGCTTGAGCTCTTGTTAGAGCTCCTTGTGGTGTTGAAGATGGAGCTAGCTCGGATGGCCCTTCATCAGAAGGTAACGGCATAAGATCAAAAGGGGTTAAGGGATTCAAACCATACACACACTTAAAAGGGGTCATGTTAGTGGAAAAATGGATGGTCCTGTTATATGCAAACTCAATATGTGGTAACACATCCTCCCACTCTTTCAAATTCTTCTTAATTACAGCCCTTAAAAGTGTCCCTAAAGTCCTATTAGTTACTTCGGTTTGGCCATCAGTTTGAGGGTGGCTAGCGGTAGAGAACAACAACTTAGTACCTAGCTTACCCCATAAAGTCTTCCAAAAGTAACTAAGAAATTTCACATCCCGATCACTAACAATGGTTCTAGGAACTCCATGTAGCCTAACTACTTCTCTAAAGAAGAGGTTTGCAACATTAGTGGCATCATTCGTTTTGTGACAAGCTATGAAGTGTGCCATCTTAGAGAACCTGTCTACGACCACAAAAATAGAGTCTCTTCCGCTCTTAGTCCTAGGTAACCCCAAAATAAAGTCCATACTAATGTCTTCCCAAGGAGCTGCGGGAATGGGTAAAGGGGTATAAAAACCATGGGGCATGACTCTAGACTTTGCTTTCAAGCATTCTAAACATCTTTTCACAAAATTCTCAACATCCCTAAGCATGTGTGGCCAATAAAAATGAGTATGAAGCATATGATATGTCTTATCTCTACCAAAGTGACCCATCAAACCTCCCCTATGGGATTCATTCACAAGTAAAAGCCTAAGAGAACACTTTGGAATGCACACTTTATCAACTCTAAACAAGAAGCCATCAAACAAGTAAAACTTATCTACAACCCCTTTTTCCACACAACCTTTATAAATCTCTCCAAAATCATCATCATTTGCATATAAATCCTTAATGTAAACAAAGCCAAGAACTCTAGCATCCAATGTAGTTAGCAAAACATGTCTCCTAGAAAGTGCATCAGCTACTACATTTTCTTTTCCTTTCTTGTACTTAATCACATAAGGAAATGTTTCAATGAACTCCATCCACATACAATGCCTTCTATCAAGTTTATCTTGGATCGTAAAGTGTTTTATTGATTCATGATCAGTATGCAATATAAATTCTCTAGGCCAAAGATAATGTTGCCAAGTCCTAAGCACTCTAAACAATGCATAGAGCTCCTTATCATAAGTAGAGTAGTTTAGAGTTGGACCTTTCAATTTTTCACTAAAGAAAGCGATGGGTTTGCCCTCTTGCATAAGTACTCCATCAATTCCTATACCCGACGCATCACACTCCACCTCAAATGGCCTAGTGAAGTCCAGGAGAACAAGCAATGGGGCGTTGGTCAACATCCACTTGAGCTTTTCGAAAGCTCTCTCTTGGGCCTCTCCCCACACGAATGGTATATTCTTCTTAGTGATCTCGGTTAGAGGAGCGGCTATGGTACTGAAATCTCTCACAAATCGCCTATAAAAACTAGCCAATCCATGCAAGCTACGCACATCACCAATAGACGTCGGGGTTGGCCAATCTCGAATAGCTTTGATCTTTTCCTCATCTACTCGCAGCCCTTGAGCACACACTACAAAGCCAAGAAATATAACTTCATTTGTGTAGAAATCATACTTCTTAATATTAGCATATAAGTGTTCAGGTCTAAGAGTAGAAACAACCTGACGGAGATGATCCGCATGCTCCTCTGCGGACCGGCTATAGATGAGTATGTCGTCGAAGTAGACAACGACAAAATTCCCTATGAACTTCCTCAAAACATGGCATGAGGCGCATGAATGTGCTGGGAGCCCAAACTTGGTCTTGAATGCCGTCTTCCATTCGTCGCGCTCCTTCATTCGAATCTGATGATAGCCACTTCTAAGGTCGATCTTGGAGAAGGTAGTTGTTCCATGTAGCTCATCTAACATGTCATCAAGGCGGGGAATGGAATGACGGTACTTGATGGTGATGTTGTTGACAACTCTACAATCAACACACATCCGCCAAGTGTTGTCCTTCTTAGGGACTAGTAGAACCGAAACCGCCATAGGACTAAGGCTCTCTCAAATGTATCCCTTATCAAGGAGCTCTTGTACCTGCGTTCGAATCTCCTCACTCTCCTTCGGGTTCATTCTATAGGCGGGTCGGTTTGGGAGAGTAGCTCCGGGAATAAGATCAATTTGGTGCTCAATACCCCGCAATGGTGGCAACCCGGGGGGTATTTCATCCGGAAACACATCTGCAAACTCATCCAAGATAGCTAAAATACTATGGGGTAAATCAACTAGGGTCGAGTTGCTTACCAAATTCAGCCCTTTACACAAACACACGAGGGCAACATCGGGAGGTAGGTAATCTGTGATGTACTCCCTCTTGGTTGCGAGCAATGTCCTCGGTGGTGGCTGGACGGCTGCTGCGATTGCTTTGCCTTTGGCGGCGGTCCTTGCTGCAGCGCGGTTGTCAATGGCGTCGGCCTCCTTGGCGGCTGCAGAAAGCGCTCCTCCCTTGGCCGGCGTCGTCTCGGTGTAACCGCTGCTTGCTTGGACAGCTTCTCTTGATTTCTTCTCAAAAGCCTCCGCAATCTGCATAGGAGTCATAGGCTTGAGAGTAACAAGTTTATCTTTAAAGGTAAAAGAATACTTGTTAGTAAAACCGTTATGCAACACTTTCCTATCATATTGCCAAGGTCGGCCTAACAAAACATGACAAGCTTGCATTGGAACCACATCACATAGAATAGTGTCTTCATAATATCCTAAGGTAATGTGAATTTTAGCTTGCTTGTTTACCTTAAGTTCCCCACAATCATTCATCCAATGTATCTTGTAAGGCCTAGGGTGGTAGAAAGTTGTTATTCGCAATTTAGAAATCAATTCCGTGCTAGCTATGTTGCAACAACTCCCACCATCAATTATAGCGTTACAAGCCTTCCCCTTTACTAAGCATCTAGTGTGAAATAGATTTTCTCTTTGATTATCTTCACAAGGAGTAGGTTGTAAGTGTAAAGTCCTCCTAGATATCAAAGTTTCCCCATGTTCATACCCTATATCCTCATCATCATCATTATCAAAAACAGGATTGTCAATAACATTGTCAAATTCATTTTCATCATTGTCAGATTCTGACTCATATTAATCTAGATGATTGATTATAACGACTCTTTTGTTTGGACATTCTCTCATCATGTGCCCTTTACCTTGGTACTTAAATCAAGTCACATCTCTAGCTCTAGAATTAGCATTAGGCACAAGGGGGTTAGAGTTACTTAGCTTGGATCCCGAAGGAGCAGCAGGGTGTGCCTTGGGACGATACAAAGAACCGGAGTGTATGGCACCACGCCTAGCAGTGGCGTCGGCTCCTTGTGCAGCGGTTGTTCCTCCCGTCGCAGCGGTGTTCTCCTTTCCGTAGGACGAGTTCTTCCACTTGTTCACTGCGTTTGGTGCATTGTATCCCGCTCCTTGGTACCTACTCTTGGACTTCCTTTCCACTTTTATCGCTAAATGTAGCAATTCTGTCATAGAACCATATGGAAACAAATCCACCTCGTTAACTAAAGAAGGATGCAATACTCTAAGATACCTTGCCATCGCAACTTGCATGGCATTGAAGGTTTCCTCGGCGCTCATAATGCCTTGCCTCAAGTTCTCAAGGCGTTGCCGAAGCTCCCTATGGTAATGGTAAGGTATGAACCGAGCTCTCATCATTACTTTCATTTGTTCCCTAGTAGCCACGGGGGATCAAGAGCAAGCCTCCTTTCCCGTACTAGCTTATCCCACCAAATAAGCGCAAATTCCTGAAATTCCAAGGCCGCCAATTACACCTTCTTGTGCTCGGGAAAATAATGGCAGGACCAAATTTGTTCTATCTTGGTCTCCCACAACATATATGTATCCGGATCACACTTGCCCTCGAAGACGGGGATTTTCACCTTTATCTTACCAATCCCGTCTTGTTCGGGTTCCCGGTTCCTACAATGATATCCTTGATACCCTTGCTGCGGTGGTGGAGCCCAAGCCTCTCCCGTCATTGATTGTTCCTCTTCCTCATTGTACATGTGCACATTAATGGGAGGGACAACGGTTCTAGGTAAGGGAGAGTTGGGACGAGGATCATACCCATATCGGTGACCCGGGTGGCCTTGAAGAGGCGGCTGCAAAAGCTCCTGCGGTGCAATGCCTCGCTGGGCCATGGTAGCGGCCTCAATTGCGGTTCGTTGGTTGGGCAAAGGACCTCGTGGCTGCGGCTGCTGCTGTGAATGGTCTCCTTGCTCAAAGGCTGAAGCTAATGGCTGGCGAGCTTCTAGAGCCCTCATCCGAGTTGTCAAAGCGGCAATGTTGTCATTCATTTGCTTCAACAAGCTGAACGTTGTCGGATCTGTCGGCTCGGGGCTCGTCGTCGAAACACGGCTATGGGTAGACATTATCACAAAGAAAACAAACATTGAAATATGTTAAGGTTAGAAATCAAAACACCTCTCAAGTGTTTCACTCCTTTTTCCGCTCACACTCTTGTGATAGTCGGGCTTGTTGATGGATCGCTTCGAGTGAGTCAAAAACCCCACTTGAGTTAAGGTGTCTAGGTATCCAAAGCAACCAAAAATCGATTAGGACTCAAAGCAATTCAGTTCAATGCAAAATCAGCTCAAACTCAACAAGACTCATGAATGGACAGAATTGAACCACAAGGACTCAAAAGATCACCAAACAGAATGTATGAAGAGAAGAAAAGAAGAAGGCTCACCGATTTAAAGCCCTACTTGTTGCACTTCCGGACTGCCTTGGATTGTGAGTAATCCCGAGGCTAGGTTAGAGGTAGCAAGGTAAGGAGGGAAAAACGTGTGAGAGAGGTAGAGTGGCGATGAGGGGTGCGGCGATGAGGGGTGCGGGGCTGGGCTAAGGGCGATGGAGCGCTGATGGTTAGCCCATCGTATGGTCTCGATGAAGGCCTCGAGAGGGCTGGGAGATAAAGACGTGAATAGGCAGCTTGCACCACAAAATAACATACAAGACTAAAGATCACAAAATCAAATAAAATGTAACAAAAGCTTCTCTTTTTTTTTTTTGAATGATCAGCTTCCCTTTTTTTTCTTTTTTTTTTTTGAATAATTAGCTTCTTTTTTTTTTTTGAATGATATGCTTTCTTTTTGTTACCTAAAATGTAGGAACTTCCTTGACCAACAAATATGGCCAATAATTACAAAATAAATTAAAATAGAACAAAAGAGATCTTCTACTAGTGCCTTGAACGTGGGAATGTGGGATTTGATGAAGAACAAGTCCAATGGCAACCGATTAGGGCACAACCGATTTGGGCACAACCGGAAGCAATGGTGATGGCCCGACGTTGATACGGGGATGGTGATGGCCGGCGGCAGGGCGTGTGTAAGCAAGGACGGCGGCAATAGGGTATGTTACGTCGAGAAGATGGTGATGGCCGGCCTAGGATACTCACAAACCAACACAACCTTCAACACAACAAGTCAAGCACAATCAGTTTCAAGAACACAAGAAGAAAACTCCAAAAATTGAAAACTGACACGATAAGAAGGAAAGACACAAGATCGATCCGTCGTCAACTGGAGCTCTAATACCAATTGATACGGGGCAAACCCGACATCGGCTCGATCTAGACGACGGAAAGAGGGAAAGACACAGAACGACAGGATCAAACAGCCGGCTAGGGTTTCGTGTGTTGCATGACCTGCGAATAAAAGGAACACGAAGACGCTAGACTGAAAACGAAGGTACGGAAATTAAAGGAAAGTATGATCTGGATGAACCCGACACAAACGACGTGGAAACCCTTGATCTCAAGATCAAGAACCACCAAGAACGATGCAACGAACTCAGCCCCTTACAACCTCACACAGTCGACTTAGAACTTCGACAACACGAGGAGGATGCTTTTGGAATCTCACGAACACCAAGAACCCGAGACCGATTGACACACGCGAGACAACTAAGCCAAATCTGATCACAATAATTCTTCAATCAAAACTCTCCTTTGATTGAAGATGAAATCTGAAAACAAGTGTTTTTCACCAATAATAATCTGCCTAAAATGTAATGAAAAGAGCCTTTAAATAGTTTCAGCTCTTAAACAAAAGACATAATAAAAATTTGGAAATTAAGCCCAATGGGCTACTTAAAACACACAATCACTAAGCAGGCCTTAAAAAGCCTCATTCCTCAATGAGAGGCATGGAACGGTGTTGAAGACGTGGTGAGGAGCAGGAGCAGCGGCGTCATGTGCGGGGCTGGCCGAGTCTGGTGCTTTGGCGTCGTTGCTCTCTTGCTTACTTAAGAGCCAAGCCTCGTTATGAACACTTGTAGCCAATAAAATCAGTAAGCCCTCGGTCTCATGCTCAATCTTCTTAGCTCGGAAACGTGTGATAGCTCCCTCATACTCCGGAGATGCTAGCTCCGATGGTCCCTCATCACAAAAGGGGTATGATGTTTTAAAGGATTTTGGTTTTAAAAGCTGTCTATACAATGTTTTGGGATAGAATGTACGGGAAGTCATCACCTCTGTCATGGATCTCATTAGTATAGATATGTGTATATATATGTATTATGGATTATTTGTATGTGTATATATATATATATATATATATATACACACATATGGCATCTATATTGCCTTATAAGTTAGGTGTGCATACCCCATAGATAGCTCAGACTAGAGCAACTCCTGTTGTAGGCCGGGGTATATGTAGACCACCTTTTCCTCCGGGCGTGATAGGACATGGACCAGTTCCCGTTGTTGATCCACCAGTGGTAGAAGAGGTTCATGAAGAAGTTGCTGAGAGTGCCGTTCCGGAGACTAGGAGCGGTGGATCTGTGAGACAACGGTACATTGAGTCTAGTTGGATGACTCAGATCGTGCCTCCATTAGGGGACCAGAGTTCCGTGAGTATATCCGATGTGTGGAGGAGGCTGCCAGAGCTGGTAGACGTGCCCCGGATCTGCCAGTGCATGAGGGATCTTCTAAGATGTCACAAGGAGCCACTCAGGTGCCAATTATGCCGACGCGTGCTGCTAAGACTGTTAGAGCTCCAGAGGAGTATACAGGGTCTCGACCAGACACTTGGTTGAAGGCATTTCATCAGCTGGGAGTACCACCTTTCTCCGGGAAGGTGAGATTCGAGACGGAAGTCTGGATTGGACATGTAGACTCTGCTCTTGAGTCAATCAGATATACTGAGGACAGACATATAGAGGTAGTACAATCTCTATTCCGTGACTTAGCACAGTAGTGGTGGAGGAACATGCTGGGTCAGGCCATTAGTTATGATTAGATGAGATACATGATTAAGGAGCGTTTCTACCCTGCCTCGTTGAGGAGGGAGAAACTGTAGAACTTTATGGAGGTGGGCTTTGAGGATGAGCACGTGTATCTATTCTCCCGTTGACTGAGGGAGAGTACACGTTCCTATATGGTGGGATTCCATTGTGAGTCCTTGACAGATTATCAGGACCGGGCCTCAACTTATGAGCGTGAGCGGCCCAGTCAGAGGAGGACTTCTCAGGCGGGACGGTTTGAGAAGAGACAAAGGACTGAATAGAACAGTGGTGTTGGTGGAGCTTAAGGTTCTGGGCAGAGCCAAAGACGCCAAAGTTACCCCTCGTCTGCATTGACTGTAGAGAAGGGATGGCAATGCTTCAACTACGGAGATCTTGGACATATACGACTAGAGTGTACGAGACCACTAGTGACGTGTTTCACTTGTGGTAGACCAGGTCATTGAGGTGGCTTCTGTAGGTAGGGTGGAGTTGCATCACAGTAGGGTTCTCCCCCTGCTAGTGTGAAAGGAGGTAGGCATTGGACACCTCAGCAACAGACACAGGGACAATAGAGAGTCCCAAATCGTCCTTCTACTCAAGGATCTATTACCGGGCCGAGTAGAGGTAGAGGTCATGGTGGGAGTACCGCTAACACCAAAGGAGCTCAGGTTAGAGTCTTTGAGTTGAGGAGTGCAAAAGAGTCACCCGCACCTGTTGCTACAAGTACCATTCTACTTTTTGGTTTACTTGTTTGAGTTTTATTTGATACGGGTGCTCCGCATTCCTTTATTTATGATGTATGTGTTGAGCGTTTGGGTTTAGCTACTATAGAGGAGATACCCTTTATTATAGGGTTACCTGATGGTAGTAGGGTCAGAGGTACCCGTGAGATACGTGGTTGTACCCTTCGTTTAGGGACTCGTGTGTTGCTTGTAGACTTCTTTGTCATGCCATTGATGCATGAGGAAGTCATTTTAGGTATGGATGGGAAGCGTCGGCACCGTGCGGCGGACTGTGATAGTCTCTACCGAGATGGGTTAGATAGAGGTTTTCCGAGGTTGGGACCTTGGGAAAACAGGATCTGTCATTAGTGTTGTACGAGTAGCGAGGTTGATAGCACAGGGTTGTGATGCCTTCTAGTGTTATGCCAGGAAGGATGGAGAGAGTCCAGCATTGGAAGATATTCTAGTGGTCTATGAGGTTACAGACGTGCTTGTTGAGCCGTCTAGTTTGCCGCCTCAAAGGAGTGTGGACTTCAGCATTGAGTTGGAGCTTGGTACGAGACCGATCTCGAAGGCTCCATATCGTATGGCGCCTGTCGATATGTTAGAGTTGAAGAAGCAACTCGAGGAGGTGGCCGAGAAGGGCTTCGTCCGCCCTAGCATATCCTCGTGGGGAGCACCTGTCCTCTTCGTGTGGAATAAGGACGGATTGTTGAGGTTGTGCATCGACTACAAAGAGCTGAATAAGGTGACCATCAAGAACAAGTATCCACTTCCTCATATTGATGATATGCTTGACCAACTTCAGGGAGCGACAGTGTTCTCCCGGATTGACTTACATTCAAGATATAAGCAGTTGAGGGTGAGAGAGCAAGATGTGCACAGGACGACATTCCGGACCATTATGGACACTACGAGTTTGTAGTGATGCCATTTGGGCTCACGAATGCCCCAACAGTTTTCATGGAGTTGATGAAAAGTATCTTCATCGACTTCCTAGATCAGTTTTTGGTGGTCTTCATTGATGACATTCTGGTGTACTCTCGTAGCACAGAGGAGCATGCCGGCCATCTGAGGACGGTTTTACAGATTCTGCGGGATATAGAGCTATTTGCCAAGCTCTCTAAGTGTGAGTTCTGGATGTCAAAGGTAGCCTTTCTGGGGCATATTGTCTCTGCCGATGGGATCATGGTTGATTCGGCAAAGATTGAGTCTGTTGCAGCATGGATGACACCGACGAACATCAAGGAATTGCGTAGCTTTCTTGTCCTAGCCGGTTATTACCGACGATTTGTGGAGGGATTTTTTGTGATTGCCCGTCCACTTACGAGTCTTTTGAGGAAGACCACCAGATTTGTATGGTCTGATCAATGCATGCAGAATTTTGAGGAGCTGAAGAGATGGTTGACTTCTGCTCCTGTTTTGGCGCAACCTTTGGGCACAAATGGTTTTGTGGTTTACAATGATGCATCCAAGCTAGGCTTGAGATGTGTGCTGATGTAGAGAGGCAAAGTGATTGCATATGCATTCTAGACAATTGAAGACGCATGAGGAGAACTACCTGACTCATGACCTGGAGTTGGCAGTAGTAGTTCATGCTTTGAAGATCTGGAGACATTACCTATATGATGCTTCATGTTAGATCTTCACAAACCATAAGAGTCTGAAGTATAATTTTACGCAGCGGGAGTTGACTAACCGCCAGCGTCGATGGCTCGAGTTGATCAAGGACTTTGACCTTCATATTCTATACCATCCAAGGAAGGCGAGCGTTGTCGCCACGCCTTGAGCAGGAAGACGCCTCGAGAGAAGGCGATTGCAAGACTGACAATTCAGCCTCAGCTACAAAGAGACCTAGCTTGGCTAGAGTTGGACATATAGTTTCTTGATGAGAATGCCCAGTTGTACGCTTTAGAGGTTCTACCTGATCTGTTGGGTGAGCCATAGGATTCGATGGAATGATGAGACGCCGCAACCACGTCTGTGTACTTGTTGATGCAGAGTTGAGACAGAGGATTTTACCGGAGGCTCACTGTACGCCTTACTCAGTACATCCAAGTACGAGTAAGATGTATCATGATGTGAGACCATCATATTGGTGGGGAGGGCCGAAGCCCGATGTAGCCAGATTTGTGGCATAGTGTGTGACTTGTCAGCAGGACAAGATAGAGCATTGAAGACCTGGAGGTGAGCTTCATCCACTTCTAGTAGTACGTAGTGGAAACGGGAGGATGTCTCCATGGATTTTGTGACGGGATTGAGACCTAGTAGGAGTTTTGATGCTATTTGGGTTGTGGTTGATAGATTGACGAAGACTTCACGTTTCATCCCTATCAGAGAGACGTGGCCAGTGAGCAGATTTGTTGAGGAGTACACTAGGCAAATACTGAGACTCCATGGTGTACCGAGGACGATCGTCTCAAATTGAGATGGGCGATTTACCTCAAGGTTTTGGCAGCAAATTCAGATTGCTTTGGGGATGAGTTTATACTTCACGACTGCATTTCATCCCCAGACAGATGGTTAGTCAGAGTGGACCATCTAGACCTTGGAGGACATGCTACGAGCTTGTGTGCTGGATTGGAAACGGGGATGGTCAGATTACCTCCCATTGTTTAAGTTGTCATACAACAACATCTGGCATGCATCGATTGGGATGGCTCCATATGAGGCACTGTATGGGCGTAGATGTCGTACACCGTTATGTTGGGATGATCCTATCAAAGTCAGTGGTATAGCTCCAGAGCAGATTCAGGATGATATAGCATGAGTAGCGCTGATCAGAGAGAGGATGCTGGCTGCACAGACTCGCCATAAGTCATATGCAAACAAGAGGCGTCGACCTCTATAGTTCAAAGTGGGAGCTCATGTTTGGCTGAAAGTATCTCCGACGTGAGGTGTCAAACATTTTGACATAAAGGGAAAGCTGAGTCCCCGATATGTCGGTCCTTTCGAGATACTGGACAGAGTCGGTAGAGCGGACTACAGATTAGCCTTGCCTCCGAGACTAGAGGGTGTTAATCCGGTGTTTCATGTGTCTCAGCTGAGGGAGTATATACCAAACCCGAGACACGTCGTTAGTTACAATGATTTGGTGGTTGAGTTGGACCACACCTTTGCGGAGCATCCGATTGCAGTCCTAGAACGAGGTATGAGACGCCTGCGTTCGAAGGACATTCCCATGTTGAGGATACAGTGGTCGAGACGAGGACCTGAGGAGGCCACATGGGAGACAGAGGATAGCTCTAGAGGAACTATCCAGATTTTTATGCTGAGATAGATGCATCTTGGGTCAACGAGTAGATCTTAGTGTTATCTTGGTGAGTATGTGCTTATGTGCTTATATGTTTTGATGTGCTTATTTTCGTGCTAGCTGTGATGTGATATATGGTCTTATTAGATCTTGATGTGATAGCACAATTTATGATTATAGCTGGAGATGGTTCTTTCCTCCATGCTATTTGAGTGCGATTAGGATCTAGTAGGAGATGGTTATTTCCTCCATGCTATTTTGATGGACATAGTCTTGTTGGAGATCTTTTTCCTTCATCCTTTGTGTATGAGTACGATCTGGCTAGAGATGTGCTTCCTCTATGCCATGTGATGTGAGTATGGAAAGAGATGTGATTCCTCTATGCCTTTGGATAGCGTTATGATCCTGATTTCTGGAGTTCATGATTCCTCCATGCTTGTGTTTTGAGGTTATATATTGATATAGGTTGTGAACTCTTGAATAGAGATGTGATGCCTCCAATAGAGAGAGTTATACGTCGACATATGGGTCCGAGAGGATTTGGGATTTTGCAAGTTTCGGGATGAAACTTGTTTTTAGGGGGGGGGTGAGATATAAGCGACTTTGATACGGCGTAAAACCGTGGGTTAGCCGATCTAGGTACAATGATCCCAAATCCGTTGAAAAGAAATGAATCCGGGTGTGGACTAGGTGTGGGAATGGAGATGGACGAAGGGAGATGTTGAGAAGAACCAAAGGGAATCAATGAAGAAGAACCGTGGCTGAATAACCAAGACCCCGCCTCGTGCATGCCCTTGACCCGACCCCAATACAACCTTACACTAGCTCCGGCGGAACTAGCACAAAGAGGGACTCGTGAAGGCTCGAAGCACCAATCCATAGACGGTTGACACAAACAAACTCAACCAAGCAAACATGAAAATGCCAACCAAAAACTCTCTCGTTCTTTGATTGATTTTGTGAAGGAAATTACAATGTGCAAATCTTAGCTAAAACTGATCTATTCACTTAGGCAGCTAAAGAGACTATATGTAGACTCTTTTATCTAGACAAAAATAAAAAGAAAACTAAATACATTAGTGGGAAGAGATAACAAGAGAGCTCCCATAAATGTAGCTAAAAGTCTAACAAAACAAACTAACACCATAAAAATAGGCTAATTTCTCCAAGGAACCCCTGGTGACCGGGCGGGTTTTAGGGCCTAGCTGGGCGGCCCGGCGGAGAGGAATGGATACCATTTCGGGCGGCCCGGGAGGCTAGAGACGCCGAGCTCGACAGCCACTCCCGGCGGAGATTGAGACCTTGTCGAGATGGCGTCGAGGAAGCCGACAACGCCTTTGGGGAATGAGGAATCACCGGTGTTGGCGTCGGGTTAGGAACGGAGTGTATCGGCAAGGCTAGGCGGGAATTAGGGTTCACTCCAGATGGGTCGAGGGAGGTCGGGCGGACATTGGGGTTTCCCATGCTTGCTTGTCCGTCCACCTTGACAACCGTGCCTACGTCTAGCTCGCTTTGTTCGTTGGCTTGCTTTTCGTTGGCTTCATTATCCAGCTTCTCCTCATGATGTTCCAACGTTTGCATGGCCTCTTCCTCCTGCATTTCAACCCCTGAAATCACCAAGATATTATTAAGTGATTTATGAAAATTAAATAACTCATGCATGGTGCCATGCATTAACGCTTCCCTTGACGTAACATCTTGTATCTCTAGAAATGGGTCCTCGGTCCCTCCCATGTGAGTTGTGCAATGGTTCACATGATGGTCCTCCATCATCCACCCATTCTTGGGAAGAATTCGACCCCGAATTATTTCCTTGTTCCGATTCTCCTTCATAGGGCTCAAATCTCCTACGTTAAAAGTGGTTCTAACTCCATAGTCTTCCGGTAATTCTAACACATATGTGTTATCATTAACTCGGTGTAGGATTTTGAATGGACCATCACCCCGTGGAGCTAGCTTTGATTGTCTCTTCGCCAGAAATCGCTCCTTCCTTAGATGTAACATAACTAAATCGTCGGGCTGGAAAACCAACTTTCGACGTCCCTTGTTATTTCTAGCTGCGATTTCAACTCCTTTCCTTTCAAGCTTAGCCTTGGTCTTTGCATGAAGTTCCTTAATTGATTCCGCCTGTTCCAAAGCATCAAAAGCTACTCAATCCTTTTGAGGAATCGGTAATAAGTCCATAGGAGTTAAAGGGTTAAATCTATAAACACATTTGAAAGGTGACAAAGAAGTGGAAGAATGCATGGTTCGATTATAGGCAAACTCGGCATGTGGTAAAACGTCTTCCCATTCCTTTAGATTATCTTTCAAAATGGTTCCAAGGAGGGTCGTTAGGGTCCTATTGGTGACTTCCGTTTTCCCATCCGTCTGAGGATGGCTAGAGGTTGAGAATAGCAATCTAGTTCCCATCTTTCCCCAAAGCGTTTTCCAAAAGAAACTAAAAAAATTGACATCCTTATCACTAACAATGGTCTTAGGTATTCCATGCAATCTAACTATTTCCTTAAAGAAAAGATTTGCGACATTATATACATCATCAGTTTTATGACATGGAATAAAATGTGCCATTTTAGAGAATCTATCTACCACCACAAAATGGAATCTCTCCCTTTCTTAGTCCTAGGTAGCCCTACAATGAAATCCATACTTATGTCTTCCCAAGGAGCACTAGGTGTCGGTAAGGGTGTATACAACCCGTGGGGTTGTACTCTAGCTTTGGCCTTAAGACATTCAATGCACTTCTTAAGCATGTGTTCTACATCCCTTAACATATGAGACCAATGAAAGTGGGTTTGCAACATGTGATAGGTCTTGTCCTTCCCAAAATGACCCATTAAGCCTCCCTTATGGGCTTCTTCTACCAATAACAACCTAAGGGAACATCTAGGTATGAAAATTTATCCACTTTAAACAAAAATCCTTCAAACAAAAAATACTTATCATAAGGGTCTCGTGTAGTGCATCTATGAAATATCTCCCCAAAATCAGCATCATCCATATATAATTCTTTAATGTAAGTAAAACCTAGCATCCTAGAATCCAAAGTGGTGATCAAAGTGTATCTCCTAGATAAGGCATCCGCTACTACATTATCCTTTCCCTTCTTATACATAATAATGTAAGGAAAGGTTTCAATGAACTCCATCCACCTACCATGCCTCCTATCTAGGTTATCTTGGCTTCTAAAGTGTCTAAGTGAATCATGATCGGTTTTCAAAACAAACTCTTGGGGTCAAAGGTAATGTTGCAATGTTTTGAGTACTCTAAACAAGGCATACAATTCCTTGTCATAAGTGGAATAATTTAAGCATGCACCCTTCAAATTCTCACTAAAGAAAGCTAGAGGCTTACCTTCCTGTATGAGGACACCGCCAATACCAATGCCGGATGCGTCACAGTGAACCTCAAAGGGTTTAGTGAAGTCCGGTAGAGCGAGGAGTGGTGCTTGGGTGAGATGTTTCTTGAGCTCCTCAAATGCTCTTTGTTGAGGTTCAGTCCACTCAAAAGGAACCTTCTTTTTGGTCAAGGCCATGAGTGGTGCGGCAATGGTGCTAAAATCCCTCACAAATCTCCTATAGAAAGTATCTAGGCCGTGAAAACTCCTTACTTCACAAACTGACCTAGGGATAGACCATTCATTGATTGCTTTAATCTTATCCTCATCCACTTGCAATCCGTTGGCACCTACTACAAAACCAAGGAAAATGACTCGATTAGTATAGAAATCACATTTTTTAATATTAGCATACAAGTATTCTATACGCAATGTAGTAAGCACATCTCTCAAATGATTTTCATGCTCCTTTAAAGACTTACTATAGATAAGAATGTCATCAAAGTACACTACAACAAATAAACCAATATAAGGTCTCAAAATATGATTCATCAATCTCATGAAAGTACTAGGAGCATTAGTTAACCCAAAAGGCATTACTAACCACTCATAGAGACCAAATTTGGTTTTAAAGGCCGTATTCCATTCATCGCCTTCCCTCATTCTAATTTGATGGTAACCACTCCTAAGGTCAATCTTAGTAAAAATTGTGGCCCCATGTAACTCATCAAGCATGTCATCTAGATGTGGGATTGGATGCCTATACTTGACAGTAATATTATTGATTGCTCTACAATCAACACACATTCTCCAAGTATTATCTTTCTTGGGTACTAAGAGGACGGGAACGGCACAAGAACTTAAACTTTCCCTAACATACCCATTATCTAGCAAGTCTTGAACTTGGTTCTGAATTTCCTGTGCTTCCTTAGGATTCATTCTATAGGCGGGTCTATTGGGAAGAGTGGCTCCGGGAATTAAATCTATTTGGTGTTCAATGCCCCTAATGGGCGGCAAGCCGGCCGGAACTTCCTCAGGAAAGACGTCCTCAAACTTGTCTAGTAGCTCTTGGATAGAACTAGGAAGTGGAAACTTAGAGCCATTAGGTACCGTCACTAGAGACTTACACACACTCATCATTAGCACATCCATAGATGCATAATTAGTAACATATTCATTCCTAGACTCAAGATAGCTACTTGTTGGTTGTACTAAAAGTGTTTGATGGGTTTTGTCCTCCTTAGTCTTAGGCCGTGACATTTTAGATTTTTGAGAGGATCCTTGATCTATCCTCTTGTTCACATAATATTCGGCTATTTGTAAGGGCGGCATAGGCTTAAGTGTTAAAGTTTTACCTTTATACTCAAAGCTATATTTATTAGAAAAACCATCATGAACAACTTTCCTATCATATTGCCAAGGACGGCCAAGCAACAAGTGACAAGCATTCATAGGCACAACATCACATATAATAAAATCCTCATATGATCCTAATGTTATATTGACCCTAGTTTGCTTATTGACCTTAAGTTCTCCACACTCATTCATCCAATGTAGCTTATATGGTCTAGGGTGATAAAATGTAGGAAGTTGTAATTTATTGACCATTTTAGTGCTAGCTATGTTGCAACAACTTCCCCCATCAATTATCACATTACACACCTTTCCTTTAATGCTACATCTAGTATGAAATAGATTTTCACGTTGGTTATCCGCACAAGGAGCTAGTTGGATATGCAAAGTTCTCCTAGCTATCAAAGATTCACCCTGCTCATACTCAATGCAATCATCATTCTCATTTTGTTCATGATCATCAACTAATGCATTTTCATCATCAAATTCCACGTCATCCTCACTCTCATATTGCCCTATATGATTTATGATCAAAGTGCGTCTATTAGGACATTCCCTACTCATGTGTCCTCTACCTTGGCATTTAAAACACATAATGTCCCTAGTTCTAGAGTTAGAGTTAGGAGTACTCCCTCGAGGACCACTTGAAGACTCATTCAAGGGTCGTGGTGTAGTGGAAGGTGTAATAGATCTTCTTTGGCCTTCTTGGCCCGTAGGTGCCGGTTTTCTCACCTCCTTTAGGCCTCCTTGATCCCTACTTTGGCTAGGCAGCCGGCTACTTTGTGATTTCTAGGCGTTGGACATCCCATAAGGCGGCTTGTGTTCCCGGTTCCGCACCTTAGTCTTCCTTTCCACCTTGTTTGCCAAGTGTAGCAATTGCTCCATGGTACTGTAAGGATACATATCAATTTCATTAGCCAAATTAGAGTTAAGAATACGAAGATACCTAGCCATAGTATTTTCCTCATCCTCTAGAACGTTGGCCTTCACCATAGCAACTTGCATGTTGGTATAGGCTTCCTCAGCGCTAAGAGAGTCTTGTCTCAAACTTTCCAACCGTTGTCGAAGCTCTCGGGTATAGTGGGGAGGGACGAACCTACACCTCATTAGTGCTTTCATGTGCTCCCATGTGGTGATTTGAGGATCCAATGTTCGCACTCTTTCCTTTACCACGTGATCCCACCATACCAAGGCATATCCTTGGAGCTAGTTGAACCTTCCTAAGATAGCTAAAGTTATGACACAACCAGATTAGCTCGACCTTAGTTTCCCACTCCATGTAGACGTCGGGATCATACTTTCCCTCAAAGACGGGAATTTTGATTTTGACTTTGCCAAGACCGTCTTGTTCTTGATAGGGCCGTACATTCTCCCGTTCTCGTCCTTGCCTCGGCTGTTGGAATGGCCGATGGTAATCTTCCCAAGTATGATCCTCAAAAGGAGCTTCATTCCGACGCTGAAAATCATCAACAAATGGCGGCATGTTAAAAGCATTAGGGAGGACGTTGGAATGTATATTACCTTGGTCGTGATGGCCCGTCTCTCTAGTCACGTGAGAGGGACCGCCAAACTCGTAGTTTTTTCTCAAAGGTGGCGTTCGATATGGTGGGGTGCGTGCTTCCATAGACTCCATCCGTTTGGATAGGCCAGCTACGGAGTCGGACAATTGCTTCAATAGGTTGAGCATCTCAGACGTGACGGTCTCGCTGCTAGTCTTGCTTGGGCTTCGGGACCTGGACATACTCAAGTAGACAAACAAAGAAGTGATTAGGTTAGTAAAACAAAGATCTCACTTGTGTATCGCTCACTCACTCGTTGGTATTGTCTCGCTTGTGGCTCGAGTTGTAAGGATCAAAACACCTCAAGATCACGATTTTCGAACCTTCTTAGCAACCCTTTGGGACTAGAACTGCCGACACAGATGTTAGTGTCGGAGATGGATCAAGACACCCCTAACGGGAGTATTGACCGTTGGGTTGGTGTAGGTGTGATGGTTTGAGGTTTGAATGAAGAAGTACTCACTAAAAGGGGACCTTTCCTTGTGCTTGGTGATGGATTAGGGGAAGGACCGGCAGTTTTTTTTTTTTTTTTTTTGAGTGGTCTCTTAGACTTTGTCTAAAGACTTGTGGGAGAGGAGGAAGAACAATGATCTCGGTTGTGATGATTTTTTTTTTTTGTTTTTTTTTTGTATGTGCGCTTCTCCTCGGGATGTTGACCGGACCCTAAGAAACCTTTGGCTTTGATTTTGATCACTCCAAGCACAAGTCAAGCCACAATTAGTTAAGCAATAAGTGAAATGAATAAGCAAAGAAAAGGAAATGATCAATTGTACCAACTGAGCTCTAATACCAACTGATACGGCGTAAAACCGTGGGTTAGCCGATCTAGGCACAATGATCCTAAATCCGTTGAAAATAGATGAATCCGGGTGTGGAATAGGCGTGGGAATGGAGATGGACGCATGGAGATGTTGAGAAAAACCAAAGGGAATCAATGAAGAAGAACCGTGGCTGAATAACCAAGACCCAGCCTCGTGAATTCCCTTGACCCGACCCCAATACAACCTTTCACTAGCTCCGGCGGAACTAGCACAAAGCGGGACTCGTGAAGGCTCGAAGCACCAATCCACAGACGGTTGACACAAACAAACTCAACCAAGCAAACATGACAATGCCAACCAAAAACTCTCTCATTCTTTGATTGACTTTGTGAAGGAAATTACAATGTGCAAATCTTAGCAAAAACTGATCTATTCACTTAGGCAGCTAAAGAGACTATACGTAGACTCTTTTATCAAGACAAAAATAAAAAGAAAACTAAATACATTAGTGGGAAGAGATAACCAGAGAGCTCCCACAAATGTAGCTAAAAGTCTAACAAAACAAACTAACACCATAAAAATAGGCTAATTTCTGCAAGGAACCCGTGGTGACCGGGGGGGTTTTAGGGCCCAGCTAGGCGGCCTGGCGGAGAGGAATGGATACCATTTCGGGCGGCCTGGGAGGCTAGAGACACTGAGCTCGACAACCACTCCGGGCGGAGATTGAAACCTTGTCGAGATGGCGTCGAGGAAGCCGACAACGCCTTTGGGGAATGAGGATTCACCGGTGTTGGCGTCGGGTTAGGAATGGAGGGTATCGGCAAGGCTAGGCGGGAATTAGGGTTCACGCCAGATGTGTCGAGGGAGGTCGGGCGGAGATTAGGGTTTCCCATGCTTGCTTGTCCATCCACCTTCACAACCGTGCCTACGTCTAGCTCGCTTTGTTCATTGGCTTGCTTTTCGTTGGCTTCATTATCCAGCTTCTTCTCATGATGTTCCAACGTTTGCATGGCCTCTTCCTCTTGCATTTCAACCCCTGAAATCACCAAGATATTAATAAGTGATTTATGAAAATTAATTAACTCATGCATGGTGTCATGCATTAACACTTCCCTTGACGTAACATCTTGGATCTCCTTAGCTCTTTCCCTAGTAATGGGTCCTTGGTCCCTCCCATGTGACTTGTGCAATGGTTCACATGATGGTCCTCCATCAGACTTAGTCTTGAGATGCTTAGAGAGTGCTGAGCTGTGCTGAGATTGGCCTGAACCACCCAAGCGGCCAGGCTAGGCACCCTTGCGGCCACCAGGATCCACCCTTGTGCCTCCATGAGCCGCCCCTGCGATTTGGGGTGTGCTGCAGCCGTCTTTGTTGACTCGTGCCTATGCTTTTGACCCCTCTTCTACATATATCTTCTTCTTCTTCTTCTTCTTCTTCTTCTTCAGAGTGAGGGTTTCCTCATTCTCTCTCCAGGCTTCATCTTCTCCTCACGATCTTCTTCTCCAGGCTTTATCCCGCTTAGGCCGGAAAGACTGCGTTCTTGGATTCCATTTTCCATACATCGGAAAGTATCGCTTCACATTAGAGGAGATTGAAGAAGTTCTAGATTCTGCTTTAAAGATTTGTGAGATTGTTCTAGTCTTTGATTTTTGTCTTTGAGAACACATTCTGGGATTATATATTGTTTGATTGAGTTATTGATTCTTTGAAGATTGGTTTTATTCACCTTTGTGCTCTTCTTGATTGCATCTCCTTTTTTATTTCTTTTCTTAATCTTGATTTGATTATGATGATGATTGTTGGCTATAACCCCCTGTGATTCTAGGGTTAAGGGTTGATGGTTGTGGTACTAAATGATGATAGTTTGAGCCTTGACAGATCGGACCCTGAGAGTTGTGAGATGAAACCCTCGAACAAGGATTCCCACGGTCTGTTCTTCAGGAACCACGACCGTGGTTTTCCAAGATATGCCCGTGGTTTCCTTTGTTTTGCACGTTTCACTTTTGCCTTTATCCAAAGTTAAAGAATGCTTAAATCCTACCTTTGTTAACATTTTCTAGCCTTAGCCTTGCTGATTGTGAGTGTTTAGGAGTTCGAGGTGACAAGGGATTCAAAACCCTCTATTAGGTGAGGAGTGTCAGAGCCTTTGCCTTTATCTTTCTTTTCCTTGGGTTTTGGTTGGTATGAGAGCTAAATCCTATCCTTATGACCTCTTCTTGACGAGACTCAACATTCGTTAAGTGGAATCCTTTGGTTGGGATAAAGGGAAGTCGGATCTTCACCAGACGACAGCCTACCAAAGATCATATACCTTGTTATCCAGCTCTATCTGTACACATCCTTAGATATCTTGAATCGAATACCGCAACTGGATACTTGGATCTTTAGAATATGCATTTCTATTATTCTTGCTTCTATATTCTTTATTGTGATCATTGTGTTGCTTGCTGCCCAAGTTGGATTACCTTTACTGCTTTGTTCTCACCGATTCACTGAGATCGACTCCAAAATATCAGACCATACTACGATTGATCCGTACACCGCGGGTTCACTATCGTTAGGCTTAGGGTGTGTTTTGTAGAAGATGGAGATTATTTTGAAGATTAATGTAGATGTGATTTTAAAGAGGTTAAATTTTATATGAGATTTATGAGGAATTATTTTATATAAAATAATCTATATCTAGTTGTTTGGTTGAAGATTTTTTGATGGGTTTAATTGACAATTTACAAATATATCCTAATTTTAACCTTAAATAGGGGGCATGAGTGGAATCCTAATTAATGGTTGAAGATTAATCTTCTTTAACCTTGGTAATATGAGGTTATTTTTTTAACATTTTTTATCTCAATTAATTCCTTCTATTATTTCCCCCATAATCTCCATCTTCATCCAAACACTTGCACAAATTTAATCTCCTAACTTTTAATCTAAATTAACCCCCTTTAATCTTTAACCAAACACACCTTTAGTTCTTGGATATAAATTTAAAGCTTATTTGCACACACACCTTTTGGAGCGAACAAGTTTTTGGCGCCGTTGCCGGGGAATTGGTCAAGACCAATACAGTGCACGGTTGTCTAGCTTGGTAGCTTCTACCTTTGCTACTGATTATTCATGTTGAGTGTTCTTGTAGATCTTTCATAGGTTTATGCGAAGAACGCAAATTGGTAAAGAAATTGTTCCTTACGATCCTGAACCGGAAAAGACTTACAAGAAAAAGTTGAGAGAGGCTAAGAAAATGACCGCTAAAAACAATCAAAAGTTGGAGGATCTTAGAACTGAGTTAGATGCAGCTCGAGATCAGATAAGGCAAAAAGAAGAAGCCTTTAGGAAGGAGAGAGCTGATATAGCCAATATGATAGCACAAGAACAACTAGCAAACCAGGAGAGAGACGCGAATGCTAGAGTTGTGGTTAATCCACCTCCACCAGCACCCGTTAACATCTTACCACCACCAGTTTATGTACCACCACCACCTCCACCAAGAGTGGAGCCAGCTGATCTCTTTGTGGGCGTTCCACAAACACTTGGGCAACGGATGGATCCGGTCCAGCAAGGTCGCCCTCCGGGCGTGCACTTGGGAGATCTAGTTGATCGTGACTACGAGTTTAGACCTTCGGTGATTACTATGATTCAGCAGAATCCCTTTGGAGGAATGGAGAGAGAGTCACCGCACCAACATCTTTAGAACTATGAGATCTTAATGGAAACATTGAGACCTTCAAGGTGCGAGAATAACAATTATAGGCTGAGTGTTTTCTTTTTCTCTTTGAAGGATAAAGCACTAGCATGATACCAATCACTTCCCGTCGGCAGAGTGAACACGTGGGAAGAAATGACCGCGAAATTTCTTACAAAATTCTTTCCACCATCGGAGACGGCGGAGTTTAGAGCTAAGATCAACACATTTGTGATGAAGAGTGGTGAAATTCTCTTCACCTCATAGGAAAGGTTCAAGGACCTCTTATTGCATTGCCCACATCATGGGATTCCAAATATTGATTTGCTTGTGATCTACTTTAAGGGCTTGGATGCGGAAGCGCAATTCAAGTTACAATCACTTTCAGTTGGAAATTTTATGGACAAGCCGGTAGATGAGGCATGTGAATTTGTTGAGAAGCAAACACTCACTATCGAGAATTACTCACATAGAGGTGAAAAAGCGGGGAGCCAAAGCTCAAGAGCTCCGGTGCTGAATCTTACCGCCTCTAGTGCCAAGGAGCTGAACACTTTAAATAGTGAAATGAAGGCTTTGAATGACCTGTTGATAGCTCATGTGAAGCAACCCAAGGAGCAAGATGTAGGTTATGTTGGAAGAGGAAACCAACAAGGGAATAGGAAGAACAATTGGAACAACAACAATAACAACCGGAACTACAACAACAATTGGAGATCCAATCAACAAAATTCCGGTAATCCTTATTCCAATGTTAAAAATTCACTAACCCCTCCTTCTTCTTCCTCTATTCCCTTGAAAATTCAGGGACAAGCTTCATCGAGTTTAAGCCAGCCAACAAGGGACAAGCTTGAAGCCATGATGGAAATAATGATGGGGGAGATGCAAGGGTTAGAGAATTCCGTCACTTCAATTTCCAATGCACAAAAAGCCTTGGAAAATCAAGTGTTTAGTAAGGCCGGAGAAGCTCTTAGAGATCAAGGGAGACTTACCGGAAACTAAAGATAACCCGAACGGGCAAGTGATGTCGATTAATACAAGGAGTGGCGCAAAGGCCACCGATCCTACACCAAGGGAGAGTGATAAGGGCGAGCAGCCCGTAGAAGTTGAGGTTCCGGCTAAGAAATAAAAGGAGAAGGTTCCCGTTTACGTTCCTCCTCCAGCCTACAAACCTCCGCTTCCATTCCCATAAAAAAGAGCGAGAGCGCATCTTGATTAACCCTTTGGTAAGTTCGTTGAACTCATGAGCAAACTGCATGTTCACATACCTTTTATTGATGTAAGTTTAGGTATGCCGGCTTATGGGAAGTTCTTGAAGGAAATCCTCTCAAACAAGAGGAAGCTAGAGGATTTTTTTTGAAGTGAAGATGACTTCGGAGTCATCGGAACTCATCAAAACCATGACAGAAAGGATGCCACCTAAGCTGAGGGATCCGGGTTCATTTTGTGTTCCTATTGGCATTGGAAATGTCACATATGATGCTCTTTGTGATCTAGGAGCAAGTGTGAGCATTATTCCACTTGCATTCTGCGAAAAGGTTGGTTTAGGAGAGTATAAACCGGTGAAGATGACGTTTACATGGCGGATCGATCCATCACTCGACCTACTGGCATTCTCGAGAAAATTCCAGTAAAGCTTGGTAAGTTCTACATTCCAATTGATTTTGTTGCTTTAGACATTCCTGTAGATTACCCAATCCCAATCATTCTTGGGAGACCTTTCCTAGCAACGTCCAGTTTCTTGGTTGATTGCAAGAATGCCAAACTACAATTCAATATTGGAGAAGAGAAAGTTGAGTTCGTACTCTCAACTTTGATCAAGGAGCTAGCTCTAGGAGAAGAAGTCTTCAACATCCATGATGAAGAAGACTGAAGAGAAATGGTTAGTTCCATTTTGCTTAATGATCCATTGCAGAAAGTCATTAGTATGAGCATTATGGAAGGAGGAGGCGAATAAGGGTATGACTCCGAGGTCAAGGCTTTGGAAGTTCCAAATGAGGAGCCAATTGAAGCCTTTAAAGAATTGCATGTTAGCTCGCAAAAAGGCCAAAACCACGGCCAAACTCAAGATTCCACGGGGATAGAAACAATTAATTTAATTAATTCCCCGGTGGAGCCACAAGTCGAGAGCAGCCACGGGAAGAACCACGGCCGTGGAAGTATCAAAGGGACCGTAGAAACTGAAATCCCTGAGACTTCTTCCCCTCTTCTTGAAAACTCTCTTGGACATTCTCCTACCCCTCCTACACCCTTGGGAACACCCAAGGACGATTCAGAAGGCGTCAATACACTAACAAAGGCACCGCCAATCTTGGAGTTAAAACCTCTCCTAGCACACTTAAGGTAGGCTTTTCTTGGACCAAATGATACATATCCGGTCATAGTTAGTGCCGCCTTAACTGATGATGAGCATGCCAGGCTTATGGATGTTTTGAGATTACGTAGGAAAGTCATAGGGTACACAACTGATGATCTTATAGGCATCAAACCCTCTTTGTGCATGCATAAAATATTAATGGAGGATAACCATAGACCTTCACGTGAACCTCAACAACGGTTAAATTAGATCATGAAAGAGGTTGTGAAGAAGGAAGTCCTCAAACTTCTTGATGTAGGTTTCATCTTTCCCATCTCTTATAGCAACTGGGTGAGCCCCATCCACATTGTTCCAAAAAACGGGGGAATGACCGTTGTGACTAACAAGAACAACGAGTTAATCCCCACTAGAACCGTTATGGGATGGCGTGTTTGCATTGACTATCGGAAGCTGAATGTTGCAACTAGGAAGGATCACTTCCCTCTAACTTTCATTGACCAAATGCTTGAAAGGTTAGCGCAATACTCTCATTTCTATTATTTTAATGGTTATAGTGGTTTCTTCCAAATTCCCATCCACCCCGACGACCAGGAGAAGACGACATTCACGTGCCCTTGGGGTACGTTCGCCTAGACAAGGATGTCATTCGGTTTGTGCAACGGTCCATCCACCTTTCAAAGGTGCATGATGGCGATATTTTCTGAGTATATCGAAAACATCATGGACGTTTTCATGGACGACTTCTCCATATATGGCTCTTCTTTTGAAAATTGTCTTGCTGACCTTTCCTTAGTCGTGCAACGTTGTTAAGACACTAACCTTGTTCTAAAATGGGCAAAGTGTCACTTTATGGTATGTGAAGGAATCGTTTTAGGTCATTTAGTCTCGAATTGTGGCATTGAGGTTGATAGAGCCAAGATCGAGACGATCGAGAAGCTACCTTCACCATCATCGGTGAAAGAGGTAAGGAGTTTCCTTGGACACGCTGGATTTTATAGAAGGTTTATTAAAGATTTTTCTAAAATTTCTAAACCATTGACTAACCTACTAATGAAGGATGTAGTCTTTGAACTTTCGAAGGAATGTCTAGATGCCTTTTACAAGATTAAGGAATCATTAACCTGAGCACTGATAGTTCAACCTCCGGATTCGAATCTCCCATTTGAAGTGATGTGTGATGCAAGTGACGTGGTTGTAGGAGCGGTGTTAGGACAGAAGAAGGATGGACGTACTCATGCCATCTACTATGCTAGCAAGACGCAAGATGAAGCTCAACGCAACTACGCCACCATGGAGAAGGAATTGCTCGCATTTATTTATGCCTTAGAGAAATTTCGTTATTATCTTGTAGGAGCGAAGGTGATTGTCTACACCGATCACGCAACCATACGGTATTTTCTCACCAAGAATGATGCAAAACTTCTGCTGATTAGATGGATCCTCCTCCTCCAAGAGTTTGATCTAGAGATCCGGGACAAGAAGGGATTTGAGAACTCCGTGGCGAATTATCTAAGTCGCCTCCCCCACGTCATAGAGGATGACTTACACATAGACGACTCATTTCCTGACGAGCAGATGCACATGATGGAAGAATGTCTCCATCACATTTCTAGAGGTAACGAACCATGGTTTGCTAATTTTCTAAATTATTTTGTTTGTCAGGAAATACCTCCCGGACTATCCTACACTTAAAGGAAGAAATTCTTCAAGGATGTCCGAAAATACTATTGGAATGAACCTCTACTCTTTGAGGTCCAGATGGCCTTATTCGAAGGTGCATACCGGAAGACGGAGTTGAAAGCGTCATCCGACATTGTCACTCTCTACCTTGTGGAGGACATGCTAGTTCTCACAAGACTTGTGCTAAGGTATTGCAGTCCGGTTTCTTTTAGCCTACTTTATTTAAGGACGCACAATGGTTTGTTTCTTGTTTCAATGCTTGTCAAAGAACAAGAAACAATTCCCGGAGGAATGAGATGCTGCTCAACAACATCCAAGAAGTGGAGATCTTTGACGTATGAGGTGTGGACTTTATGGGACCATTCCCATCTTCTTGCGGCAATCAAAACATACTTCTAGGTGTAGACTACGTTTCAAGATAGGTTGAAGCGATTCCTTCCGCCACTAATGATGCTATGGTGGTAGTGAAGTTCTTTAATAGAACGATCTTCCAAGGTTTGGGACACCCCGAACCATCATTAGTAACGGAGGAACGCACTTCATTGCCCGTAAATTTGAAGCTCTACTAGCCAAGTATGGGGTAACTCACAAGATTGCCACCCCCTATCATCCTTAAACCAACGGGCAAGTAGAGATATCAAATAGAGAAATCAAGGTCATTCTAGAGAAAACTGTCTCTAGAACCAGGAAAGATTGGTCACAAAAGCTCGACGATGCACTATGGGCATACCGGACAGCTTTAAAGACTCCCATTGGCTCCACACCATACAACCTTGTGTATGGGAAGTCTTGTCATCTCCCCATTGAGTTAGAGCACAAAGATTATTGGGCGACGAAGTGGCTGAACTTTGACATCAAGGAGGCTGGAGAGAAGCGCCTTCTTTACATTAATGAGCTGGAAGAAATCCTCTTGAACGTATACGAGAATGCGCGGATATAAAAAGAAAGGACGAAGAGGAGGCACGCCAAGCACATCGTTCCGAAGGATTTGAAAGAAGGCGATCTTGTCCTTCTCTTCAACTCCCATCTTCGTCTGTTTCCCGATAAGTTGAAGTCTCGTTGGACCGGACCGTTTGTAATTAAACATATTTTCTGCCATGGTGCAGTTGAAGTATGGGGTGAACAATGCGGAGCTTTCAAGGTCAACGGTCAACGACTAAAGAAGTACATACCGGAAGTTCGGATCTAGGAGCTTACACCTACCCTCCTCACTTAAGCACATAAAAGGAATGGTCTAGCTACGGACCTTGAAAAAACGCACTTCATGGGAGGCAACCCAAGGTATCGTTTTCTTTTCCCTTTTTCTTAGATTAGCTTAGTTAGTTTATTTTTGTTGTTTTCGTTGGTTCGTCCCGGTTTTTCTTGTGTCTTTGGGAGATAAGAACTAGGAAATCTCCAAAAAGATGTGAGGAAGAATAGCAAATTCGGGATTGTCAAAAAAGGACGTTAAAAGGGGATTGCATGGGCATAAATAGGTTTCCACGGCCGTGGTTTCCTATTTTTTGCCGTGGAAGTACAAGTCGAGAGGCGCCACGGTTGGTTCCACGCCTGTGTTTTTCCAAGGGTTCGTGGTTTTCCAAAATTCCACGAAAGTATAAATAGTTGTCTTAACTTAGTTACAGCACCAAAAATCCCCAAAACCACACCCTACACAGCGGAAATCGCCGACCCCTAACCTCGACCCCGATCTTCGCATCCGGCAACCGATTGCAACGATTCTTCTTCCTAAATCGAAGCTCTCATCATTTTCTTGCGAATTCTATGATCAAACAGTACAAACGAACTTGAAATCAGCAAGCATTTTGGATTTCTCAAACCAAAAACATAGGTTTTTCTCTAAACTTGATCTTGGTTTGAGTTTGTCGATTTTGTTGATGATTTGCTAGAGAACTGGATGGAATTGGAAGTAGAAATAGTCTAGGACTGTTGTTGCTGAGTTTGTTGTCCATTGTTGTCGATTTCGAAAAAATCAACAAATTCCACGGGCGTGGTTTGTGAAGATCCGGCTGTGGTTTTTCCATTTATGGGCAGTTTGCGTAGAAGTGGTCGAAATTTGTTCAAGAAGAGTAAGGGAGCGTCTTCCTCATCCCAACCACCACCACCACAACCCCCACGACAACAACTTCCACCTCCTAGACTCCCTCGCATATTAGAAGAACACAAAAAGGCTTACAAAACCATTCAACCTCACATCGTTGTAGCCCCCTAGGTACCTTGTACTTGAAGAGCTTGAATGCTTTAATGTTTTGAATGATCTCAATATGATGATTGACAATGCCGGACTTAGGGAGTTCATCAGTATTAGGGAGCATGCTTATGAGGAGCTCACCATGGAGTTTCTTAGCTCCTTCGATCATGATGCTAGGAGAGGACGGTTAAGTTCAGGATTATGAATCAGAACTACAACATGTCTATTGGGAGGTTCACTCAGATTTTTGGGTTTAGTGACACTACTAACGGGACCTTCCCTAGGAACACTAGACCTCTTGCCTTCTGGGAGAGTATGCTATGGTGGTTAGCTCAACCGATAGGTTGCATCCGGCCGACTCTAAGGAGTGCTTGATATACAATTTGTCTTTCAAGCTAGCACATCGGATCATGTCCGAACGTCTCTTTCCTAGGACCGAGACACCGTAGTGGCTTAAGGCCGATGAGTTGTTCATATTGTTCTACATGGATAACGGTACCGCTCCTGATTGTGCCACTCTACTAGCTGACATCCTTAGGAAGATCAAAACAAGGAAAAGGGGGATATTTGTGTGGGAGGTATTGTGACCTACATCGCTCGCTGTCTAAGGTTTGACTTCTCCGCTTGTGAGCTCGCTGTAGAGGCTAGGCCTCTTGGTCTTGAGCGCTTTATTCATAGGGGTATTCTGATTCCCGGACACAATGGGCCTCCACATGCAGATATGCCCAAAAGGGCAAGGGAGCGAGAGGGATTCCGTGGAAGGCGGAGTACACCATTCGGAACAACGTCAACTGGAAGTTGACGTTTGAGGAGAGGCATGCTGAGATGGGAGGTTCGTACTATGAGGAGGGTGATACCAAAACTGAGGCGGTAGGAGGACAGAGCCAAGATTACATGGACATTGGGACGGACACCGGCCCCAACGACTACAGGGATGACGGAGAGTTTGATAGTTCTCAGGAGTTACCACCTTCATTTCCATCCATGGGAGAGCAGCACGAGCCTCCTAGGAGGTCCACTCCCGTCACCCTTGAGCTAGTCCTGCCCAGCACAAAGCCAGCACTTCAGAGCGTCCCTCATGGTTCGATGAGCAGCCTCCATGGCTTCCCGCATTTTAGGAGAGGATGGATAGCATGGATGACCGTATTGGCACCGTCGAGCAGGGGCAACAGATGATACGAGAGCTTTACCACGCCCAGTTCAACCACCACTATGACCCAACATGTCATCAATTTCCACCACCGCTTTGATGATGACGTTCGCTCTTTAGCTGCTCTACCGAACTTGTGAGTTTCTACACTTTTACCTCTACTTTTATTGCACGTGGGGGACAACGTGTTGTTCAAGTATGGGGTGTTTGAATACCTATGATCTGTATTAACTTTGAGATACTTGCTTGCTTGTATGTCCATCGTACTTTGCATCTTTCATTATCTTTGTTGCGTGTTTCGTTATTGCATTGCATTCGATAGTTTTGAAAAAAAAAAGCAAAATGAAATTAAAAAATTAAAAAAAATTGTGCTTCTAAGATTGAAGATGACCTTGATGAAGAAAACTACTTGTGAATTGGATTTTTGATGATTTTTATGTGTTTAAAACGAATTGTGACTTGAGAAGGATTTGAATGTTTTGTTGAATTTTCTTGCAAGTTTTATAATGTGGAATTTGATTTAAATCATGTTGAGAACTTGAAGGTTGAAACCGCTTTTATAAGTTCTTATGCTTCTTATTGATATGACTAAGGCATTTCGGTTTTTGATTCTTTTTTTCTTCTTCATCACCTTTTAGCTCCTCATGTATATCTATATTATTGCCCCTTCTTAACTATTCGGGAATTAGGATGCAATTGTGCGAAAGTTGTGAAGTTTGAAGTTGAAAGTGAAGTAGTGTGTTATAAATAGGTTTGGGGAAGTCAATCATTATGATCAATTGCAATGATCAAAACAGACTCTTTTTGTGATTTTATGATTGATTTACCAACTCTTTTTGGTGGTTGGACGTCAACTGTGCTCTGATACCAATTGATACGGGGATTAGCCGCGAAGAACGGATCTAGACAAACAACCTGTTTTGAAGAATGAAGAACACACGAGATTAATAAATATGGACAACAATGAAAACGAGAAAACAGAAAAGGGACAAGAAGAACCGAAAGGAACAATGATAGACCCCTTGGATTCAAGATCCAAGAACCAAACCAGTGACGATTCGACCCCGCTTCTTACAACTCCACACAATCGATCTGAGAATCGAGAGCACGAAGAGGGTGCCTTGTTCGACTTGCAACACCAATTCCGAAGGAGATAGACATACACAAGAACGAGAAAGCCATATCACACACACAAACTCACGAGACAAGAATGATTGAATTCTCTGGGATTCAATTCTGAAATGCTCTCAGCAAAACTTTTATAAAACTTGTCTAACTACAAAAGAAGAGAGAAAAGGCTTTATATATATATATATCCTGGGCCTTTTCTTCTAAAACAGAAAAACAAAACTAATTATAATAATTACATTGAAAGAGAGTTAAATAAAGCCCAACAAACATAGAACATAATTGGGCCTAATTAAACTCTCCAATTCAGCATCTCACGTCCAATACTTAAATGAATGTTCCAGCCATGCACATGCACACACGTGAAACCCCTTGTATCTGATTTCAAGGCCTCCGTCTGTCCTTTGAAATCCTTTCCAAGGCCTGTCTAGAAACTAGAAATACAATTTAAGCTCCATTAATCATCTTGACTGGGATGTGTTCGTGGTTGATCCACAAGATCATCCTTAGACTTGATGAAGGTGGACTTGGTTGAGCTTCATGGACCATGTTTAGGAAAAGAACATCCATCTCAGCTTGACGTTTAGCTTGCGCTCTTGTTAGAGTCCCTTGAGGTGGTGAAGATGGAGTTAGCTCAGATGATCCTTCATCATTCTCCCCTTCTTTGGAAGAATTCGACCTCAAATTGCCTTGATCATCATCTAGGAGCGGAAAAGGACTTAGATCCCTCACATTGAATGCAGGATCATAAGCATAATCATCCGGCAAGTCAAGCACATAGGCGTTGTCACCCGCCTTGTGTAACACCTTGAAAGGCCCATTTCCTCTTGGGGAGAGCTTGGATTTCCGAAGCTATTGAAACCTCTCCTTCCTCAAATGTAGCCTCACAAGGTCGCCGGGTTCAAATATAATCTTCTTGCATCCTTGATTCGCCTTTTCTGCGTTGTATTTCCCTTTCTCCTCGAGCTTGATCCTTGTCCTACTATGTATCTCCTTGATGTGTTCAACCTGCATTTTAGGACTTAAAGCCACTCGCTCCTTCTTAGGCAACGGTGTAAGATCAAAAGGGGTTAGCGGATTAAATCCAATAACACACTCAAAGGGAGAGATGGAAGTAGGTGAGTGGACAACTCTATTATAGGCAAACTCAACATGTGGCAAGACATCTTCCCATTCTTTCAAATTCTTCTTGATGACAACCCTTAGAAGTGTTGTTAGGGTCCTATTAGTTACTTCTGTTTGCCCATCAGTTTGGGGATGGCTTGATGTAGAAAATAACAACTTAGTTCCTAGCTTTCCCCAAAGAGTTTTCCAAAAGTAACTCAAGAACTTAATATCCCTATCACTCACTATTGTCCGTGGAATACCATGTAACCTAACTACTTCCCGAAAGAACAAATTAGCTACATTGGCTGCATCATCAGTTTTGTGACAAGCAATAAAGTGATCCATCTTAGAGAATCGATCTACAAACACAAATATCGAATCCCTACCTCTTCTAGTCCTAGGAAATCCCACTATGAAATCCATGCTAATGTCTTCCCAAGGAGCTGTGGGGATTGGCAAAGGTGTATACAATCCATGAGGCTTCACTTTCGATTTAGCTCTAAGGCACTCTAAACACCTTTTAAGCACATTTTCAACATCCCTGAGCATATGTGGCCAATAAAAATGTGAGTGCAGCATAGCATATGTCTTATCCCTCCCAAAATGACCCATTAAACCTCCTTTATGGGCTTCTTCGACTAACAACAAACGAAGGGAACACCAAGGTATGCACACCTTATCTACTCGAAACAGAAATCCTTCAAACAAATAGAATTTATCTAAGGAACCTTTTTGCACACAAAGCTTATATGTTTCCAAAGTCAAGATCAGATTCATAGAGCTCCTTAATGTAAACAAATCCTAACACCCTAGCATCCAATGTAGTTAGCAATGTATTCCTCCTAGAAAGAGCATCCGCAACTACATTGTCTTTTCCCTTTTTATACTTGATAACATTGGGAAAAGTCTCAATAAATTCCATCCATCTACCATGCCTCCTATCTACTTTATCTTGACTCCGAAAATGTTTCAAAGATTCATGATCAGAATGCAAAATAAACTCTCTAGACCACAAGTAGTGTTGCCATGTCTTAAGTACTCTAAATAATGCATACGACTCTTTATCATATGTAGAGTAGTTAAGACATGCCCCTTTAAGCTTTTCATTGAAAAAGGCAATAGGCTTACCTTCTTGCATAAGCACACCTTCTATACCAATTCCCGATGCATCACACTCCACTTCGAAAGGCCTAGTGAAGTCAGGGAGAGCTAGTAAGGGTGCCTCGGTGAGAACCAACTTTAGCTTGTTGAAAGCACGTTCTCGAGCTGCTTCCCACACAAATGGTGCATGTTTCTTGCAAATCTCCGTCAAGGGTGTAGCAATGGTACTGAAGTCTCTCACAAAGCGCCTATAGAAACTTGCAAGCCCATGGAAGCTCCTTACATGGCTAATGGATGTAGGTCTTGGCCAATCTCGAATAGCTCTAATCTTCTCCTCATTCACTTATAGACCTTGTGTAGTCACTACAAAACCAAGAAATATAACTTCATTAGTGCAAAAGCTACATTTCTTTAGGTTGGCATACAAGTGTTCAGCCTAAGGGTAGAAACAACTTCCTCTAGATGTTCTCCATGCTCCTCTGGGGACCTGCTATAGATTAAGATATCATCAAAATACACTACAACAAATCTCCCTATGAATTGTCTCAAAACATGGTTCATTAAGCGCATAAAAGTAGATGGAGCATTGGTTAACCCAAATGGCATAACAAGCCATTCATACAACCCAAATTTTGTCTTGAAGGTTGTCTTTCACTCGTCCCCCTCCTTCATTCGGATCTGATGGTAGCCACTCTGAAGGTCTATCTTGCTGAATGTAGTGGCGCCATGGAGCTCATCAAGCATATCATCGAGGCAGGGAATAGGGTGGCGGTACTTAATGGTTATGTTGTTGATAGCCCTACAATCAACACACATTCTCTAAGTGTTGTCCTTCTTAGGCACTAATAGGACAGGAACGGCACAAGGGCTAAGGCTTTCTCTAACATATCCCTTATCTAGGAGGTCTTGGACTTGGGTTTGGATCTCTTGACTCTCCTTAGGGTTCATCCTATAGGCTGGTCTGTTTGGAAGTGTAGCTCGGGGATAAGGTCAATCTGATGCTCTATGCTTCTCAAAGGTGGAAGGCCATGAGGTATCTCTTCCGGAAACAGATCCTTGAACTCGTCTAGGATGGCTGTAATGGTAGGGGGTAAGATAGTCTTTGTTTCTTCACTCACTAAGGTTACCTCCTTACACAAACTCATCAAGATGGCATCTAAGGGTAGATACTCACTTTGGAACTTAATTTTAGAAGCTAACAAGGCCGTAGGAGGCTGAGTTGTGGGTGTGACCAAGAGAGCACTAGGTTGTTGGCTAGGGAATGGGTCTATGGCTGGTTCTTGGTGCCTCGATGACTTGCTCCCCTTCTTAGCTTGTCCTTGCTCTTGCTCACTTGCCTTCTTCTTCTCAATTGCTTCCGCAATCTATAAAGGAGTCATAGGTTTTAGATTAACGGGCTTTTCATTAAAAGTAAATGAATACCTATTAGTAAAACCATCGTGCATAACTCTTCTATCATATTGCCAAGGACAGCCTAATAACACATGACAAGCTTGCATAGGCACAACATCACATAAAACAGTATCCTCATAGTGTCCTAGAGTGAAAGTGATTTTAGCTTGCCTATTAACCTTCAATTCACCACAATCATTCATCCAATGCAGCTTATATGGTCTAGGGTGACAAAATGTAGGAAGTTGCAACATAGAGATCAATTCAGTACTAGCTATGTTGCAACAACTACCTCCATCAATGGTAACATTACACACCTTTCCCTTAACCAAACACCTAGTATGAAACAAGTTCTCTCTTTGGTTATCCTCTAAGGGCCAGGTTGTGCACTCAAAGTTCTCCTAGCTATCAAGGAATTATCATGCTCACGATTTTCATCACAACCCATGTTATTAGGATCATTTCCTGCGTTTTCAAGCCCATTAGGTTCATCATGAGAATCAAGATCACAAAGCATGTAGTTATTAGCTAGAAATGAGCTAGGATGGTCAAATAACACTCGTTTAGCTAGTAAACAATCCCCCTGCTCATATTCAATCCCATCGTCATCCAAATCGTCATGATCATGCATATTAGTCACAAAATCATCATTATCATGCTCATGCTCAGATTCGGACTCATATTGTCCTAAATGGTGATTAACAACGTTTTCTTGTTAGGACAGTCTTTCATCATGTGTCCTCTACCTTGACATTTAAAACACACTATATCCCTAGCTCTAGATGAAGGGTTAGAAGTACTCCCTTGTGTTCCCTTAGGAAAAGTAGCCGTGGGATTAGAAGGGGCTACAGAAGGTGCTTTACGCTGTCCTCCTTGTTCCGGGGTTGTTTTCTCCTTATTTGACACTTCCCTGTTGTAACTTCCTTGTTGGCGGTTCCCTTGGTTCTTCCAAGAGCTGGAGACACCATAAGAAACCTTTCCTCCTTGATTTCTCGCTTTGATCTTCCTTTCCACTTTGATTGCGAGATGGAGTAGTTCTGTCACAGAGCTATAGGGAAAAAGATCTACTTCCTTAGCAAGACTTGAATTAAGGAAATGAAGATACCTAGCCATTTTTTATTCTTCATCTTCTCGCACATTGGCCTTTACCATGGCCATTTGCATGGCATTATAGGTCTCCTCAGCAGTCATTGATCCTTGCCTCAAGTTCTCCAACCTTTGCCTCAAGTCCCTTGTATAGTGTTGGTGAACAAACCGATCTCTCATCAATGCCTTCATATGCTCCAAAGTAGCTAGTGGCGCATCCAAAGTTCTTCTCCTTTCCTTCACCAAATCATCCCACCATATCATAGCATAGTCAATAAATTCAAGGGCTGCGTAGTGTACCTTTTTGTGTTCGGGAAAGTTATGGCATGGCCATATTTGCTCTATCTTTGCCTCCCATGCCATATACACATCAGGATCACATTTGCCCTCAAAACTAGGGACTTTCACCTTCACTTTGCCAAGACCGTCATGTTCCGGTTCTCGGTTTCTCCTTTGCTGGAATCCATAGGGCTCACGTCTCCATTCATCATTACGTCGCCCTTCTTGGTGCCTCCTTGGCTGATCTCGCCTTCTCCGTCCATTAGGCATCCATTATGGTCTCCATCCCTCATTCTCCCCATCGTCCTCCTCTTCCTGGTCATAAACTGGATTCTGAAATTGGTGAGGATAGTTAGGCATATTATCATTAATAATAGGAGAAGAAGGAATAGAAATATGCTCCTCAAAAGCAAGGTTTCCCCAAACAGGTTGGGAAACAATGTTGCCTAAACCATGGGCATGCCTAAAAGACTGAAGAACATTTGAATTCCTTGCTGCTTGGAACACAGCTTGCTGACTTTGAAGGGGAACTCGATCTTGTGCTTGTTTTTGCGCCCTCGAGTTGTCTCCTATCTCCAAGTTACCTCCTAGTGGTCGAGAATCCGGGTTCACCCTAGAGGTCTCCAAGGTAGATATCCTTGTAGTTAGCCCCTTAATGCTATCTTTCAAGCTCTTGATGAGACTGAACACCTCCGGTGTGATAGGCTCAAGGCTCTTTGAACTTGCAGGAGTTCCTCACATGATGCAAAAACACTCAACAACAGCAAACACGTTAGGTTAGTTTAAACAAAAACACCTCGCAAGTGTATCACTCAGAAAATAAGGTTCTCTCACTCTCTAGTGGTGTGATACAAGCTTGCTGATGGCTCGTCTTGTATTAATCAAAAACCTCACATGTAATATCCGGAATTTTTATTCCGTTAATTCCGAATCAAATCGGATTTTGAGCCGTTGATGGTTTCCCATTCTATCTAGTATTTCTTTCTTCACAAATTTTATCATTTTATGTAGAATTTAATTCACATAAAATGATAAAATTATATCAAATCCTAATTCTTATAATTATTTATCATTTTATGTAGAATTTAATTCACATAAAATGATAGAATTATATCAAACCCTAATTCTTATAATTATTTATCATTTTATGTAGAATTTAATTCACATAAAATGATAGAATTATATCAAACCCTAATTTTATAATTAATTCTTAACGACGACTTTAGACGAGATCATGACAAGGCTGAGACGAGATCATGACAAGGCTGAGACGAGATCAGGACAAAGTTGTGACGAGATCACGACAAAGCTGTGACGAGATCACGACAAAGTTGAGACGAGGTCATGACGAAGCCCGACACCTCTGTGACAAAGTCATTCATGGGCCTGACAAAGCCATGACGAGTTTTTGACAAGTTTTGACAAACTATTCAGCCCATCTTTCTTGCATTTGTTTCAGCCCATCCCTTTGCTATGATGGCCCAGCTACACGTAACCCTCCAGCCCACACCGGACCTACTGTTGCCCAGCCAACCATGCCTTCAGCAGCCCAGAACTCCACTAGACGCGGACCTACTGCTCCTCACCTCGCAGCCCAGGAAGCACAACAGTTGTCCTCTTATCTCCCACGTAATAGCAGCCCAACTCCTCTCCTCCCTTATCTCACGTAACGGCTGAGAGAGTGTCGTAACAGCCGGATCTCACACATTGAAGATCCTTCCTCTTTCCTTCCGTCATTGTTGCGTACAGAAGACCTCTTCAAGGACAACAATCGCTACCGAGCTTCCAAACAACAAGAGCAGCGCACTCGAAGAGCCCGGCCGGAGCTGCTACTCCCTCGACCCTAACTGCTTCCAGACCAAGGTGAGTGTAGACTTACCTTCTTCTTCTGTCCTTGCCTCTATCCTCCCTCTTTACGAATCGCTCGACCGTCCCCTTCTGAATCTAACCTTTGTACACACGTTTCCTCCCCAGTAGATAGCAATCTGAAGGGCTGAACTACTCCTCTTCCTGTGTTGACAGAAGAACGATCTTCCCAAAGTAGGTGAGTCCCTCTACTCCTCTCCCTTCCCGTCTCAGTTGAGCATGGACACTGATGTGACCTAGTAGATGCGAGCGGCTGTGCATCCAACCTGCGAGCCATCTTCCTCCCTTCCAGATCTAGCAATCTTCTGCAGCCTTAGTACTTGGTGAGTGTTACTATTCTTAGCCCAATATCTATGAAAGAAGAGGCTAGATGTTAATTCAGTGTTGATTGTTTGGTCGAGTGTATGACTCGAATTTGACCTCGGTGGGGAGCAACAATCCAGGGAAAACGTGGGAGGTAAGACTCGAACCTTAGACAGTTTACACTTTCAGATTTGGAATTTCTAAAACTGTGTTCATCAGTCAAGTTTGAGCATAATTTTCGATGTCTTAGAGATAGAATTCACCGTTCAAATTTTAGTATGTTATAGAGTGATATGCATATTGTAAGGTATCAAAAATTAGGACTTAACCAACGGTTAGATTTAGATCTGTGAAGGTGCAAAATAGACTAGTTAGGCTGTTTATGAAATGATCCAGGAAAAATGCTAAGTATAGATTTCTGGTTTGAGTTCAACTTTAAAGATTTTTGTAGAAGTAATGGTTAAACAGTTTTAAAAAATTCTTGCTCCTATGAATAGATTAGATATCATAGATGATTGAGAAATTTATTTTAGAATTTTTATAAGTTTATTTTAATTTCATATTTGAAGTTGTAGCTGGACCTTAGTGACTTTTCGGGAAATAGAAAATGGGTAGTTTCTCTAGTTGTTACCTAAAATCATCCTAGGGAGTAGAATATGGTTAGTTAGCTTCAAATAAGAATTTAAGTACCTATTCCGGGTTTTTGGAAGTTCCGGGACCAAGGGTAAAAAAGTCATTTTACCTTAAATAAGCACTGTAATAATTTCTGCAAATAGAATCTTAAATCTTAGGAGTTTTAGACTTTTAATTACCTAGGGAAATGTGTTGACTCACGTGCCTCCTTTGATAGGCAACTGAGTTTCTGCAGTTATCGATTGAGTGGTGGTTAAGAGAGTGTCGAGATTTGATTCTGGTAAGTCCACGGACTTATTTAGCTGGCTTCTTGAATGTGTGTGATGTGTATGAGTGGTGTTTGATAGTTAAGATAAATAACGAAACCGGAATAGGCCGACTTCAGTACATTGTATAATTGACCCAAGTGTATGATAACGGGTCGTGATATCATCTGCCTAGCTCTTGTGAGAGTCTAGGAGGTTCCCTGCGACCAGCCCCCTTACGTAGACGGTCAAATGCATTAGTACCATTCCGCGTTGGTAAACGGGGACTGAGGCGAGGTTTGGGAATCTCTCATGTCACAAAATAAGTATCATTAGTAATGACGTATCACTTAATTAAAGACAACAAAAAGGAATGAATGTTGCATGTTGATTGTGTATGTTGTGTGTTTGTGCTTTTACCTTTATACTTATGTAGAGATTGTTAGCTAACGGTTTTATACCGCTTGTAGATGCCTTGCAGGTTAGGGAGGCGATCGAGTGATCCGGAGGTAATGGGCAACCGGGGTTCCGTGCATTATAGGACGGGACTGTTATATTTTATTTCATGACTGTTGAGACTGATGTTGGTATTTTGGTTTTGAGAGTTGGTGGTATTGTTTTCAGATTTGGATTTTCATTTCGCTCATGATATAAAACTTTATGTTTTGCCTTTTTATTTGTGTCGTGTTGTAAGGTCCGATGAAGTTGTTGTCAGGCTAAGGGTCGGGACCCATTGTGAGGTCTCAGCTCGTAGCATTTCGAGTCCTCTAAGATTCGGGGTGTTACAATATGGTATCAGAGTCCTAGGTTGGCAACAACGGCACTCGCTATCTTCAAAAAGGCCGAATAAATAAATAAACGGAAACCGCAAGGGTTCCGAACTTTTAAATGAATTTTGTTTTCAAAACCATGAGCATAAACGGGTTGGGATAGAATGCATGGACCGCCACTACCTCCACTGAACTCGATAGCATAGTTTATTGGACTTCTGTTATAACTTGTAATTTTAGTAACGTTGTGACCTTTAGAAGTGACCTAAAGTAATAAGATAATTATGTCCTTACTAGGAACTAAAGTAGTCTTATATTGATCACGTCTCTACCAGATGGCACGTACGAGAGCGACAACTTACGTTGGACGAGGAGAGGACCGACCACCCCTTCCTCCAGGAGCTCAGAGACAGGGACGTGTGGGTAGGCCTCAGAGGGGCCGAGGTCGGGGACGTGTTCCTGTTGTAGATCCTCCAGTTACGGATGTACTTGCTGAGGAGGTGGCCGAGAGTATTGTTCCAGAGGTTAGGGAAGGGACCGCTACTAGGTCCAGAGTACGGAGTGTAGGGCCTGCTGATTCTGGCCGTGTATCGATTGAATTTTTATTGATCAACAACCTTTTCCTATATTTATAGTTATAATTTAGAAAAATTTATCAAAAACATTGTCTTCAAAATAAAATGTATTTGCACAATAATGTTGCTATCAAGGTTTGAACATGTGACCTATTAGTTCTTAGGATTATATCCTATCATTAAAACATATTTATTGATCAACAACCTTGTCGTGTATCCATATGTATATATATTGTTTTATTGAGCATTTTGTAACGCCTCCAAATGGGATAGACGCTACAGCGTCAGGAGCCCCAAATAAGGACTCCCTAAGGCTTAATAAATGAAGGTTAAAGATATAAATAATAAAATACAAAACACAAAGGCATATTTACCAGTAATGAAATGAATCCAAAAGATCTTCCATAACGTCAACCACAAAAAGGGTCCCAAACCATAATAACGAACTAAACATAATGACTTAAACTTAATCATACTCCTTTATAAAGCTCACAAGTACTTGCCTCGATAAAACCTTATGCAAGAGCTTAAAATCAAAATGACAACGTTGAGAAACAACCTAAACAAGTAAGAACACACAATCAACAATCTATATATACTATATCAATTATCACAATACCATCTAATACGTGTAAAAGTGACTTACATAATCCCAACTCGAGTTTGGGTTGTACTTCACTTAGGGATTGCCCAAAACCCGTTTATCCGATGAATAAGAACCTACAATGTCCAACTAGGCATATCAATCCAATATTAAATGCATAATCCATAATAACTTCTGTAATGCCCGGAATTTTTATTCCGGTTAGTGAGTGCTTTAGTGGCCTTCAGTTGCAGAGCCAGAAAATTTTGGTTGGGGGTACAAAAATTTTTTTATAAGGTAAGTCGCATATTAAGTTTGAAATTAAACAATAAAATCTATAAATCAAATAAATAAAATAAGTTTACTTAAGTTTTGTACTATAAATTAGAGTTTTAATTATTTATTTACTTAGATAAAATTTAAAATTTATTTATATATTTAGTTAGTTTTATAAATATATTGTCAAATAAACTTGATAGTTATTGATGAATTATTGTATTAAAAATTATATTAGTTTTATCGTATTAGTTAAGAGTTAATGAAATAATAAACATCATTTATTCTCTCCATCTAAATATATTTTAATTTGCTTAAAATAAATCTATAAATAAAAGGAACTTATTGCTACTCCTAAAACTTCATGACTTCAAGTACCTCTTTCCCTTCCTCTACCAGATGAGCTAGTAGAACAATATGTAACATAATTCGTTTTAAGGAGGGTTTTTTCCTTCTTTTTTCTTCCTTCCTAAGGCAAAACGACGTCGCAAGCTCGGACACCATACCCTCCGTTACCCCCCTTAGATCCGCCACTAGCGGCCTTCCCGCAGGTGTGGCTCAGTCTTTCGCAGGCACGATGTGTTGAGTGACGGGATTTTACCCCGATTCAATTCCGACCCTTCGCTTCCCCGCATTTTGCTTTTGACCCCTCGTTCCTTAGCCTAGGAGGATCTTTGTGGGCTTCTGATCCTTGGTTTTTCTCCTCTTGTAGGCAACCTTTCTTTTCTCTCTCCACACTTTTCTCTTTCACGTTAGTTCTTTCCTCTCTTCTTCTTGCTTCCTCTCTTCTCCAACATCTCACTCTTAGATCTTCTTGTAAGTGCCAAACAGTGAAGAAGGTGTAGATCCAACAGGGTAAGCCTCCTCCTTCTCCCTCCCTTCTTCTTCCTTGCTCCTTTGCTATCTTTTCTTCTCTTCTTCATTGTTGTGGATGGAGCTTTGGAGGATGCATGTGTTCCTATCTTGCTTAGGACGTGGAGGAAGGCTTTGATCTTGCGGAAGAGGTGTTGAGATGAACCAACCAGAGAAGGAAGTCATAGAAGCTCAGTTGCACAATCAAAGAATCGAGGAAATCGCTACTTTTGGAGTTCGACCGCGGAGGCGCCTACATAGAGCTACGGAGGCGGACCAAGCCAGCAGTAGCGGCGGCGCAGGAGATCCGCAGGGGCGGCGCCACCAGCTAGCCAGCCGCAGGGGCGGCGCCAATGACCCGTAGAGGCGGTGAAAACTTTCCGCAGTAGCACCTTTTGAGTCCGCGGCTGCATTTCTTTAACAGTAGGCCCTCTTTCTCGTGTCTTCTTCTTTCCTTCCTTCGTGTGAGAGGTTGGTCCATGCTAGTATCATGCCTACACTGGACCTAGGATAGTCGTGAATGCCACCTAGTGGTTGTAAACCTTAGGAGACCTTAGAGTCTCGGATGTTGCTTTAGGATGAACTTGAGTGTGATGATCACGTAGTATCTCCAAGGCTAGTTGTATTCTAGCTTGACTGCTGAGTTGACCTTGCAAGAATATGGGTTGTTGTAGTATCCTTGCATATGCTTGATGACTTTATACTATCTTGGAGTCTAGGAACGTTATCCTAGCTTATGAGTTGTAGGACCTTGTGTTAGATCGTTAGATTTAGAAGTCTAAGGACTTCAAGCTTATAGGAGTGTTGTTGATGTGTGCCTTGTTTTGATAAGGCTTTGATTGTGTTCCTACGGAAAGTGAGATCGGTATTTTTTGTTAGCTTCAAGACGAGGTAAGTCCCCGGACTTACTTAGCTCGCTTTTATGTATTAGTTGGATGTTTGACGGTGGTGTGTACTTTAGTTTTGATTATAACCATGATTTTGGATTAGGAAGACTTGTATAGATATAAATTGTTGGCCCAAGTGTATATTATTATCGGGCGGTGACATCACTGCCCAACTCCCGAGGGAGATTGGGAGGTTCTCTACGACCAGGCCATGCACGGTATACGGGCAGGCACTGAACCACTCCATATGGTATACGGGAGATGCGGCACACCACTCCTGTTGGTTACACGGGGACAGGGGCGAGAATCATAAGACTTCTCATGTCACAATCTTGAGAAATGAAACTAGTAATAGAATGACGTAAAGAGAAGATAATAACCGGCTTGTGTGTATGAGCATGATATGTGTTTAATGTTGCCTATGTGTGTATGTGTCTTTACCTTTTGTCTAATGCCTATAATGTGATCTTACAGTTTTAAACTGGTTGTTGTAGATGCCCTACAGGTTAGGGATGCCACCGAGTGACTCGAAGGAGTGGACAACCGAGGTTCCCATACATTATTGGATGAAGATGGATTTAAATTATTATATTGTGGATGTATGCACTTTTGTTATGGAATTATGTTGTTTTGAGGACTCGGCTAAGTTTCCACTTTGTATTGTTATTTCCGTATTCTCACACTTGCATTAAAATAATTTCGGATTTACCTTTATTTGTTTCTTGTTGAAAAGATCCGGTGAAATTATTGTCAGGCCAAGGGTCGGGACCCATTGTGAGGTCTTCGCCCGTAGCATCCCGAGTCCCGCGGATTCAGGGTGTTACAACATGGTATCAAAGCCCTAGGTTGACAACAATGACACTCACAATCTTTTAAAGGCTGAATAGAAATAAACAGAACCCGCAAGGGTTATGAGTTTTAAAAATGAATTTCTTTTTCAAATCATGAACATAGTCGGGTTTGGGATAGTATGTACGGGGGACCACCACTTCCTCTGCGGACCTCGGTGACTTATTTTATTGGATATATATATATATATATATATATATATATATATATATATATATATATTATATATATATAGATGTATATATGTAGACTTGGGATGTTTTTGGACTTGATGTACCTTACTTAAGTTTATGGTCTTTGCTTTTATATGATGCTTCTACAATTTTATTATTTTATCGATATCATTAGTCTTAAACATACGTGTATATATACGTCATACACTATCAGATGGCATGTATAACAGCTACAGCGTACGTGGGATCAGGAAGGGGTAGACTCCCTCTTCCTCCTATTGTCTCGAGACGTGGACGAGTAGGGAGACCTCCAGGAGCGAGAGGTCGGGGACATATTCCCATTGCGTACCCACCATGTAATACCCTTATCTTTTTAGGGATACCGCCCCTGTGCCATGGCTTGGCCGCTGGTGCAGTGCCGCCCCCGCGGCACTGAAGACCCGCCCCCGCGGCACTGAAGACCCGCCCCCGCGGTTTTGATGTCGGGCGTCGTCTTCTTTGACTGCCTTGCTTTTCCTTTGCTTCCTTCATAAGCTTCTTTCTTCCTTCTGAGAGAGGGTTTGCTCCCAAACTTCTTCTCCAACCTCTCCCACGTTCTTCTTTCTCTCTTCCTCTTTCTTTCCTTGGTTTCTTCCTTGTGGATCTTGTTTGATCTTCTTTCAAGAGTGTTAAGATTTGGTGTTTGTTTGATGCTGGTTTTGATAATGAGGATGGTGTTGTGTGTTGTGGCATGAGAAGCCAGACTTGCAAGGTTTCGTTCTGAGTGGATGAGGTAGGTTCCTTCTTCCTTTCTTCCTACCTCCATTCTTCTTCTTTAGCTTAGAATTCCCACAAGCTTGATCTTGTGTACGTTTCCTAGACAATAAATTATGGATATATATGTATGTATATGTTTCTGTGACCTTTGGCACCTTTGAAGAGAAAGAGATCGAACGAAGGATCAAAGAGGAGAAGAGAATCGCCCCACTACAGTGTAGCCCTCCGCGCCTTGACAATTTCGCCCCCGCGGCAGAAGGAGTGTCACCGCCCCAAGGCTAAGAGCCACCTCCCCTGCGGCGTCACCGCTCCCGCGCCTTGTTGTTTCCGTAGGAGCTTTTGCCTAGGACATACCAAGTGTGGTATGCGTCCTTCCTTTCTTTATGAATTTAACTTGAGAGTGAGGCTAGGATAGTAATGTATACGATGAGCTTGATGATGATATGTTGAGGTAATGCCTTAGGCATTAGTCTGTTATGATGAGTTATCGAGGTTGGTTTACGGGTTATGTTTGGATATTGTTATGGGGTGTAGGAGGTGAAATCTCTTAGCCTTGGATAGCGTTTGATATTGTGTGTGCCTTGCTAATGCAAGAACTGATCGTTTCTTCGAGGGGAAACTGTGACCACGTGGTTCAGGTTTACTTTGGGCAAGTAAGTCCGTTGGGCTTACATAGTTAGCGGTTATGAGTTTGAATGATTATGATAGTGGTGTTTGTGCATATGATTGTTGCATTGATAACCTAAACCGGACTAGAACGACCATATTTATACATTAATTGGCCCTAGTGTATTATAACTTGGTGGTGACAACTGGCCTGAAGCTCGTCGAGAGTATGGAGGCTCTTTAAAACAGGTACTCGAGGTGATGAGGATTGACACCAACTCCAAAACCTGTGTAAAAGGGGACAAATGCGAGATTCTGGGTGCTCCTCATGTCACAAAAGAAGTTGAATTAGTAATGGTATAACATAATGAAGATAATAAACGGTATTGATGTGAGCATTGCATATTGTGATGTGATGATGTATTTGTATGTGCTATTACTATTAATCTTATTCATGAACTGTTAGCTAACGATTTTATACTGTGTTGTAGATATTCTGCGGTTGACAATAAAGAAAATTGCAATCTGCGATAAAAGCCGAATAAATAAATAAATAGAACCAGAAAGGGGTCTGACTTTTCAAAAGGATTTTGGTTTTTAATTGTGTATAGATGATTTGGGATAGAATGTATGGGAAGCCATCACCCGTTTTGAGGATCTCGATAGTATATATATACATATTATGTGTTGGATTGTGTATGATTGTATAAATTTGAGTATTATATATATATATATATATATATATATATACATATGGCATATATATAGCCTTATATTGTTAGATGCGTGTATCCCACAGATGGCTCGCACTAGAGCGACATCTATAGTAGGATGAGGTAGGGGTAGACCCCCTCTTCCTCCAGTAGTGATAGGTCAGGGACAGGTTCCGATCGTTGATCCGCTAGTAGTAGAGGATGTACACGAGGAGGTTGTTGCAAGCGTCATTCTTGAGACTGGGAACGGCATGACAACGAGTCCAGTCAAATGACTTAGATCATGTCTCTATGAGGGGACCAGAGTTCCGCGCGTATATACGTTGTGTAAAAGAGGCTTCCAGGGTAGGTAGATGTGCCTCGGATCTTCCAGCAGATGTGGGATCGTCTGAGATGTCCCAGGGAGCTACTCAGGTGCCAGTTATATCGGCACATGCTGCTGAGGTTGCTAAAGCTTCAGAGGTTTCAAGAGGGCCTTGACCAAACACTTGGTTAAAGGCATTTCACCATATGGGAGTACCCCATTTCGTTGTAAAGGTGGGCCTGGAGGTTGAGTTGTGGATCGGGCATGTAGACTAAACTCTTGAGTCTATTAGATGTCGAGAGGAAAGACGGATAAAGTTAGTACATACTCTATTCCGTGATTTAGCTCAACACTGGTGGAGGACCCTGCGGAGTCGAGTCACTAGTTATGATCAGATTAGTAGCATGATTAGAGAGCGTTTCTGCCCTGCCTCACTGAGGAGGCAAAAACTGCAGGACTTTGTTAAGGCTGGCTTCGAGGATGTGTCAGTAGAGGCGATCAGGAGATTTCAGGAGGAGCTGGCATTACTGGGAATAACTGCACCTCTTGAGGACCAACACGTGTATCTATTCTCCCGCTGACTGAGGGAGAGTACCCGTTCCTACATGGTGGGTTTCCATTGTGATTCCTTGATAGATTATCAGGATAAAGCCTCGGCTTATGAGCATGAGCGGGATATCCAGAGGAGGACTTATGAGATAGGAAGGTTTGAGAAGAGACAATGTATTGGGCAGACCAGTGTAGAATCATCAGGGTACGGGCGAGGCCAGACTCAAGGATGCTTGAGTTACCCAGCTTCTGCACAAACTTTTGAGAGAGGACGGTAGTGTTACAATTGCAGAGGATCTAGGCATATGAGAGTTGATTGCCCGAGGGTACTAGTGACTTGCTTCTCTTGTGGGAAGCCAAGACATCGAGCCACTTATTACCGTCAAGGCAAGGCGTCGTCACAGTAGGGTTCTTCCTCTACTAGTGCAGCAGAAGGTAGGCAAATGCCTCCTCAGCATCAGGTGCAGGGACAATAGAGAGTCCCAGATCATCCTGCCACTCAAGGTTCTTCCCCAAGACCGAGTAAAGGCAAAGGTCGAGATGGAAATACTACTGATACCCGGGGAGCTCGAGGTCGAGTTTTTGAGTTGAGGAGCGTTGAGGAGCCGGTAGCGCCAACTACTAATCTGATTAATGGTTTACCTGTTAGAGTTTTGTTTGATACGGGTGCTACACACTCTTTCATTTATGATGTATGTGTTGATAGATTGACCTTAGATACGGTAGAGGGAAGACCCTTCGTTATAGGGTTACCCTATGGGGTTAGGTGAGAGGTACATGTGAGGTACATGGTTGTCCTATACATCTAGGAAACCGCGATTTGTTAGTGGACTTCTTTGTCATGCCGCTGGTGTATGAGGAAGTCATTTTGGATATGGATTGGATAGATAGACATTGTGCTATGTTAGATGTAGGTAGGTGGACCGTGACGGTCTCTACCGAGTCGGGTCCAATAGAGATTTTCCGAGGTTGGGACCTTGGAAAGGCGGGTATGGTTGTTAGCGCAGTCCGAGCAGCGAGATCGATTGCACAGGGTTGCAAGGCCTTCTAGTGTTATGCCATGAAGGAGGGCGAGAGTCCAGCATTAGAGGGCATCTCCGTTGTTTGCGAGTAAGATGCACCAACTGCATTTCTCTGTTGCACTCTCCTGACTGAAGCCCTCGTGACAATCTCAACTTCAATCGTAACATTCTTTCTAACCACAGAAGACTCTCCACCATCTATACTGACTTTCTCTAGCTACAATATCAAACTATTATATACTTTTCTTACCACATACATCCTGCATCACATGACTTTGTCCTGCATTTTTCTGATCTTTACTTGCTCTAGATCCATGAAAATCTGGCCAGTCAATCTCAAACCCTAACTGATGCATAACTTCCTGATCTATAACTAAGGAAGCCTCACTCTTGTTAATAATACTTGAAATTTCATCTATATTCACAGTATCATTACACAATGTATGATTACTCACAACCAGCTGCTCACTTAGAATGATGCCTTTATCTGCAACAACCATATTTGCAATTCCATCATTACTCTCAAGTCTCTACCCTTCTAACAACACATCTTCATTCTCTATATTCACATGGCCATCCTATTTACCAACCCCATCATTACTAGCCTTCACTATATCATTCTTATCATTCATAGAACCTCCAACCTCCTTAGCTTCCTCACCTTGCACAACACGGGAACAGGGGCAGGAGGCTCACCTTACATCACAGGGACAAAAGGCTCACCTTGCACCACATGGATAGAAAGCTCACCTTGCACAGGATTTTGTGTATTGCCAGTTTCCTGAGCCTTTGTATTTCAGGGTTTAATAGTCTTTGTAACTAGCCTGGAACATACATCAATTTTATGACCAAAGCCATAACAATGTTTACAAAACTTTGGCTCATTCTCATAAAAAAGTGCGTTGTCAAAGCTATCACCATCTTCATACTTAACATTGATGACCCTTTGAACTTCTTTAGCAAAATTCACTTCCACCAGGACCCTAAGATAAGTCCCTCTTTTCCTTTGCTTAGTGATAGGATCCATATACAATGGTGTCCCTAGCTGTGATGCAATCAAACTAAGCACCTCTTCCATCCAATAATCCTTTGGAACATCATGTAATCTCACCCAAATTGGCATTATAGCCATACTCTCCTTACTAAATGCAAATCTTTCTAGAATTAACTTTACCAACAAAGACCTATTAAACATTAAATAAGGCCCTTCCATCAACACCTTACCTCTATCCTGTGGGGAATCAAAGGTGAAAAACATGAGTCCAGCTTCATACTTATATTCATACTTATAATAGGACTTCACTTCCCAAGTTCTTCTAAGGTCATTAACAACCTTATGACCTGGAAACCTCCCTACATATCTTCTAATCAGACAATATCCCCACACCTCTATTGGAATAGCGTCAGTTCTCTTCAAAACAACAGGCTTATCCTTGATGAGTCTCAGCTTTGCCCCTACTCTTGCATTCATAAACACTCTTTTACTTTCACCATTCCAAGCAGATGGCCTACACTTTGCATCTCTTGCAGGCTTACTTCGAGAACTACTAGCTTTGCTTTGCAACTTAGGGCAAGCTTTCTCATAACCATCTTGTTCAAGCATAACCTTCCCCTTATCCTGAACATCAACTGAAGCCACATCATCTTCCACCTGCTGCAGAACATTAACCTTCTCCACTACAATCAACAGACTACCATTAGTATCCTCCATATCAGAATCAAGCAAATTCACAACATATTCAACATTCACATCAGTAGGTTCTCCTTCTTCGGAAGACGCACCCTCCATTGGAGACGGAACACATACAATATTCATATCAACAAGCCTGGTTCCTCTTCCAGGTAAACATAAAACTAAATCTCAAGTCCTCCTTGAGAGAAACGAGCAAAAGCAATAGAAAACTTACTTCGAAAGCCGTCTCTTGCAGTCTCTTCCTGGCCTAAATCCAAAGCCAAACGATCGACCAAACGATTTATAATCCAAAGCCTCGCAAGAAGCTCTAGATAACGATCGTTAGCAGCCCAGTGCTATATCAGAAGAAACGCATATGAGCTCGACTATGAACAAGTACCTCCACCCCAGAAATTCAGCCAACCTCTGCTCTCTTGCACAACGACTATGAGTAACAATCACAGCAAGAGATGAATCACGATGAACAACATGAATCTTTTTAGCTGTGAAGTGAGTTGAGTCATTAAATTTCAGTGTGATTGAGTGCTTGTAATCCTCTTTCAAATTTAATAAAAATATTTAATAAGGAAAAGCTATTTAATTGAAAACTATGTTTTGAATAATTTATTTCTTGATTACATTTCTTTCATCCTCATAAAAAAGAGATCTGAGTAAGAGACTACGGTTAAAGGAAGTAAATGAAACAAATATGTGTTGTGCTTGAGCTAAAGTAGTCCTAGTTTGAGGATTAGCAACCCTATAAAGTCGGAAGTTACAAGAACATCAGTGGTCCAGTGATATTACGTACAAGTAACGGTCAAAACTCTCTCACTTTTAAAATTTTTAATTACGGAACACGGTGGACTTGTGATCATAAAAAATTTATTATTCATAATATAATTAGTACAAGTACCCATAAAGTCCATATATTAAATTAAGTTTTTTAGCTTGAATTAATTTTGTGCAAATATAAAATTGTGACTAAAATCCATAATTTTGAAAAATTTAGGTTTAAAACTAAAATTGAAAAAAAAACTCAATCATTGCCTAATTTAGGTGCAAATATAATAGTGGGAAAAAATTTCTAGTTTTTTTTTTGTTAACTAAGGTGTTGTTCAGATCCCCATCTGCCTACGGTAAGTTCGTACGTTTTATCATACTAGTCGGGACGCGCGTGCTTCGCACGCGCGCCGTAGATGAAATCGGTAGCACGCATCGTAGATGAAATCGGAAATTACATGTCGTATATCAAATCGAGATTCGTTCATTTTGTAATAATTCGGTACATATACATGCTATTCCATTTATAAAGATACGCCTACAAGCCTTTCTTTCATTCCTTCAACCTGTTTCACAAATTTACATTTCAGTCTCTAGTGGTGTTGATGTATTCTTTGCTCCAACCTCCACTGAAACCCTTGCTATCCCTCTTCACCCTTCCCATCTCCATTTCTCAAGTTGTATGAGTTTCACCACTCAAGCCAGAGGGTTGATACCATACTCACTCGTGATCCCACTGTACTCGCTGCTGCTCGGTTCTTGGCTCCCGGATGTTGTCTGCCTTAATATTATCATCTAATTCAGAGATGATATGCTCATTCCATATGATCCGAAAGAGCATCCAAATTTCATGTTGGTATGGGTAAAAAAATCTTCAACAACCTTTCACTGTCAAATATCTCAGAAAATTTATATAGGGGGCTATTTGGGTATGTCAAAAAATGAGTATATCAACAGTTTTAGAAGACCTTGAACTGGCGGTGTGTTGCTCAATAGTGACCTTTCTCCAACTCCTCTGCAATAATGAGGTTGCAACATTTGTTCACTCTGTGATAAGATGGGGAACTTCAACTTCAGATAATCATCTTCATTTTGCAAAAGCTTGTAAAATTAGAGTAGATTTTATAATATATATTACCTAATAGCAGAGGCAGAACGTTGCATTCCACTCTGGAATGATATACCAGAAGCATTTTCCGATGTATCTAACTTCGTGGATATCTATCAGTATCATCTTTCTGATCATGGTTGAATGAAGAGACAACATTAGGTTAATAGCAAATAAATAAGATTACAAATAGTTTCATCAAAAGGAACCTGAGGTCATCTTTAGTTCCACCACTTTAAGTCAGCAGACTAACCTGAGAATCAACTTATAAGTAACAACAACAAACTAAGTGGATAAATTACAGACGCAAATAAATAAGATTACAAATCCATACTCAGATGTCAATCATTTGATGGTCAGTAAGATTCACATGTTATGATGAGTGTAAGCTAGATATTTCATTCCTGAGATGACTACATATCAATAGTTGAGTTGTGAACCACTTTTTTCTTAGTTTAGCAGTCTTCAGCTTCAACATATTGCAAAAGCAACAATTATGTCCAACTTAAGAAGCGGATGATCAAAATGAATTCAAAACAATTTGTTGTAAAAGAGGATTGAGCATTACCCAAATTTAGAGAACTTCTGGTGAGCAGTATAAAGAAGTATAAAGAAGAGAGCAAGTAAACACTGAAAATGAAAGGTCCAACCAAACATGCCCTATAAACCCATATCAGAAATAAGAAGATAAATAAGCTGGAAAAATACGAACATAAAAAAAGCTAAAATTACAACCTTAAGCAGCAACATTTAAGGGCGTCATCGACTTTCTTTGAGTAAGTAGTCTTCCACCACCGTGTTGCTCTTCTTCTTACATCAGTCGGGCTTTTGGAGCTTCAAATAGAAGGTGTCTGTAGATTTCACTTCTCTCTCTTTGTATCTCTTTGCTTATTCCAGCACCTAGAAGTAGTCATTTTTGGAGTGGAAGCCATGGTCGTTGAAATGGTAAGGTTTTGCATCGGAAAAATGGTAGATTGGCACACGATCGGACACTTGCAAACTGAAAACATAAAATTGAGAATCAAGAAAAAAAATGCAAAGAAGAAGAGAATGATTGAAAAATACCCTAAAATCGAACCTAAATTCCCGCTTCTCTAGTTCCGTCTCCATTTCCGAATTCCATGAAGCTACTCGATTCCGCCTCCATCTCCGAATTCCATGGAGCAAACAGGTACGTGAGATCTGAAAGAGAGCAAACCAAAAATTGAGACAAAGGGTAAACGAAGGTAGGCGGTAAAGCAAAGCCAAATTCCATACCATCCAAAGAAATATTACTTGCAGAAAGATAAATAATGTACAGAGACTATGGATATTTGATGATGCAGAGGAGATGTACAAATCTGAGAGTAATAGAAGAGAGATTGAATAAAGAATAAGATCAAGCTACTGCCCAACTTCCCGATCGATTCCAATCCATCCGGTTACAACCTCCATTACTCTCAATTTAGCCTACAATAAAATGAAGGAGTTGGAACTTACCTTTGAACATCTCCGTATAAAATAGACGGTGGTTTAAGCGGCAAATCATACCAAATATGGATAATATATACCACTTTAAGAAGAAATCGAAAGAATTAGCTATGAAAGTATAGTGGGAGGTAAAACAAGGTGAGCGACAGAGAAAGGGAGATGAAAGTGTAGATGGAGGAACCGGGTCTCCATGAAAGCCCTCAATGGAATAGGGCTGCTCTCTTTCCATACCTTAACAACAAGCGGTGTAAGCAGTGCAACAAATGTGGCATACTGAAGAGTCGACACACCAGGCATACGTGTAAGATAGATAGATATAGCAGTTGTGTAAATAAAGAATAAAATAGTCAAATAATATACCAAGGGTAAGATAGGAAATGTGCTATTCATTTGGGGAAGTCCTTCTTTTAATATAGTATAGATATGCGGTCCCCCTGTCCTTGCCTAGTCAGTCTAGTGGTCAGGAGTCAGGACAGCAGTGTCTCATTCTTAGGTTTTCCTTCTGTTCAATTTTTTCCTTTTTCTAAATTTAACTCTCCATTTTGCAAGCTTTCAAAAAGGTTTTGTTGTTAAATTATAGAACAGTTACTAGAAAGTTTAGTCCGAGTTATCGTTCAAGTCATGACAGCAAACTTTACCTTCCATTTCATTAAGCATATGATTGTCTTTCATGGAAAGATGGCTGGAAATGAGGCACTAACTTGGCACACACTCGACGAACTTGGCTGAGGAACTCTCTGTAACCCATATTCACTGATCACACAGCATAAATGAATTTGCAATGCGTTCTTCATAGGTAGTAGTTGCTGAATTAAACAAAACTGCAACACCTAACCATTAAGGAGCGTCTCGAACTTCACTCTCTTCTTAATGCTTCCATGCCTATCATACCCGATAGCAATCTTACTATGCATTAGTTTAACAGCCATATCTGCATTCCCTGCTTTCCTCAGCGCATTCATCATAACAGTACGAACTCTTCCAGGTATCTCCCGGCCCCTATCAATGATCCCATCAGCCAATTTGCAAGCCTGCTCAACACGCCCTGCTTTACACAAAACGTTTATCATATCTTCAAAAGCATGTTCGGGTATAACTCCCATGGGCGCCAAATTGTCCAAAATCTTACAAGCTCTTGCAACCTTCCCTGAAAGACACAAACCAATTGAAAGAACCCTAAAAGAAGCAGCAGAGGGAGTTATACCCTTATCAATCATCATGTTCCAATATTTCAAAGCCTCTTCATTTCTGTGTTTCTTAAACAGTCCATCCATAAGTATCGTGTACGTGTAGACCGTCTGATCACACCCTTCGTCACCCATTTGCTCAAAAAGTACCAAAGCATCATCAATCCTTCCACATTTTGTAAGAGCGTCTATTAGGGCATTGTAGCAATATGAATCCCGCGAACAGCCCTTCTTAGCCATCTCCCCGAACAGTTCTTCTGCCTCCACAACTTTCCCCGCCTTCCCCAAGCCATCAATTAGACTAGAATAAAATATGGCATTTACCCCGACCCCATTTTCTTTGCAAAACTTAAAGTACTCCATGGCCTCATCCAACCTTCCATTCTTGCACAGACCATTAACAATTGCACCGTAAGTCACCAAATCAGGCATAAACCCTTCACTCTTCATCCTCCTAAACAAGCTCATGGCTTCATCCACATTTCCAATCTTGACAGAAGAGTCAATCAATGCTGTATATATAGCCACATTCGCCCGACATCCCTTCCTAACCATATCTTCAAACACCGCATACGCCTCAAAATGCTTCCCATCCTTGCAAAGACCACTGACCACCAAACTATAAGCATGAGGGGGGACATCTGATCCCCTCTCAACCATCTCAAGATAAAGGGCTAAACAAGTATCAAAATCGCCCTCTGAATAACAGGCTTGGATGAGAGTCATATAAGTAACCTTATCAGGTTCCCCATCCCCAGCCTCCATCTTCTTGAATTTCTCCATTGCCTTTGCAGTTTTGCCAGCTTTGCAATACCCTTTGATCATGATATTGTAAGTAACCACATCAGGCTTGATTTTCCCATTCTCCATGACCTCGAAAACCTGCTCAGCTGACTCGATAAACATCGAATTCACCAGCCCGTTCATAAGGAAATTGTATGTATACAAGCTAGGCTCAATACCATTCTCCTTCATCCTACGCCACACCCACAACAACTCTTCAACCATACCAGAGTTTCCAAAGCTTCGAATCAATGAATTTGTGGTAGACACATCAATCAAATCCCCTAATGTCTTCAACTCATCAAACACAAGCCTAATCCTCTCAACATCACCAGAGACAGATAAGAGATCAATCAAAGAAACATAGCATTCTAACTTTTGATTATACTTCTTCTGCTTACCAGCCCAAAGGAAAAAACGATAAGCCGCCTCCGGATGAGGCTGGAATTCAGGCGATCCTAGAACGAATGCGACGAAATTTGGGGTCAACCAAATTAAAAAAATATACAAATGTTATTATCAGATGTTCTTAAAAGAAGAAATCTTAATGGAAATTATTTATCAAAATTATTACTTATAGAGACTTAATTATAAATATATGTTATTTGATTCAAGCTCAAAATTTTTTGAACAAAAATTATCAACAATAAAAGATAATATATAATATTTAATTGGATATTTATTGGGTTTGTTTGGATAGATCTCCAATGAAATCTTGAACGGAGAAGTTTCTTAAATTTGTGATCAATTAGCTACGAGATGATGTGTTTAAAACTTTTTCCTAATCCAATAAAATAGACGATTAAAATTAAAATTTTAACCAAATAAATTTAAATTAGTTAGTGGAAAATAGGATTTGTTTACTAATAAAGATTTGGTGATTAGCATCAACCATAAATCCAATCACGTAGCCACTTTGTTTAAAAAAATTGTTTGATCAACATAAATCCACTTATTTGATAAAAAATCACAAATCTTTAAATAAATGAGTTAGTTGTTGAGATAGATCGGTATTATCTATACCCGACGTAAAAAAAAAGATAAAAAGAGATGCCTATTTATTTAATTTTTAGTTTTCATCTAGGTTGTTACCTATATCAACAAAATCGTATCTTTATATTTTAATAGCTTTATTTTTCAATTAACTACTCCAATATTTTTTTTCCCTAATTTTATTATATATACGGTTGCCATAGTGAGAAAAAAAAACCCACACCTTTGTGGCCCATGTGTCCGAGTTGGTGCTCTAATTTGATCCGTCCCGAATCGAATTGCTGGCCAACGAGATTGTTGCTCGAAAATTCAGAGAATGATAGCCGATGATGATGGTTGGTGCTGGATTTTTTTCCAAAATATTAACAAAGAGAAAATAAATACTAACATTAGTCTCGGAGAAAAACTAATTCCGAGAGTAGGAAGGAATTAGGTTCGGAATAAAATCGCAATTTGAAACTGCGGGTTTAAATTAATAACCCGCAGTTTCCAACTGCGGTTTTTTCTTTTTATTTTTACTTTTATAAAAGGATAACCCGCAGTTAAAAAAAAACCCAGTTGATAAAATAGGCAAATAAGGCACAAATGGGGAGGGTCGGAATCGATCCTACGACCTCCAAATCATGTGAGACGTCCACTTCCGCTGCACCAATTTGATCTTGTGATATGATATCAAAATTAAATATATCATTGTCAACAAAGGTATAATTCGTGTCCGCCTCATACTATTTTCAATCTAATTAGTTTTAACTCTTACATTTTGTATTTGTTTATTCAAATAAAAATTATAATTTCATATATTTTTTTTAATTATATAAAATATTCAATAAAAATTATAACTCTTATTTCTATAGATATTAAATGATATTTATAAGTCAATAAAGTAAAGATATAATTATGTTAAAAAATATAAATATTTATAAAAAAAATAACATAAATATAATTTAAATTTAAATTATAATAATACATTCAAAATAATTTTTTTCAATAATTAAAATTTTATTATGAACTTATCAACAAATGAGATACTTAATGTAAAATCTATAGAAATAATTATAATTTTTATTACATTTGAGTATCTTGATAAGTTAAAATTTTAATTAATTAAAAATTATTATAAATGTTATATTATAATTCGAAATTAAAATCATATTTGTGTTATTTTTTTATAATTATATCTTTACTTTATTGACTTATTAATATCATTTAATATCTATAGAAATAAGGGTTATAATTTTTATTGAATATTTTATATAATTTAAAACAAATATATGAAATTATAAAAATTTTATTTGAATAAAGATATACAAAATATAAGAGTTAAAATTAATTAGATTGAAAAATGATGAAGCGGACATTTAAACTCACAAATTATTTCTTTGTTGACAATGATATAATTAATTTTGATGTTATATAACAAAATCTGATTGGCGCAGCGGAAGTGGAGTTCCTACTTAATCCGGAGGTCGCAGGATCGATTCCCAACTGTGCCTAATTTGCCTATTTTTGCAACTGTGAATAACCCGCAGTTTTAAACTGCGGGTTATCCTTTTATAAAAAAAGAAAATAAAAAAAATAGAAACCGCAGTTTAAAACTGCGATTTTGTTCCGACCCTTATTTCTTCCTATTCTCGGAATTAGTTTTCCTCCGAACCTAATGTTAGCATTTATTTTCTTTATGTTATTATTTTGAAAAAAAATCCGTTGGTGCTCCATGCAATTACAACATTGGTTGACTTTGCCAACGTCTTCATTTGGTTAGCTATTTATCCCTTATTTCTTGTGTTTAGCCTAATTGATTTTGAGTTTTTGGGAGTTTTTATGCGATATCGGTGTAAATTTTAGTCATTTACCTTAAACCGATTTACTATCAAGCAACATGATCATCGCCATATCAACCTCCTCAAGACTTACAAGCGAAATTTATTTCCCCTTCCGTTATATATTATAACTTATTCTTTTTATCTTCTCTCAATAATTACCGTAACATACAAATTATGTTAAAAAGTAATTTTGAATTTGTCGATTTTTGCTTAAATCTTTTAATTGTACATATTTTTCTCACAAAATATTTCTTTTTTAATTACTATTTGACTTTAATTAATTAATTTAAATTTATGTTTAATTCAAAGTTATTAAAATCATAAAGTTCTACAAAATTAAATTTTAATGTGATATTAATTTTGAAAAAGATAAGTTCAAATATGATTTATAGAAAGTTGTAATTTATCGAAATTAATTTCTACAAAAAGTTGTCCAACTTATTTTTATCGTTATTCGAGCTAAATACTTTTTATTTTTAACTCGAGTTTCTTAAATATGTTGAAATAAGAAACACAACTATAACATACATATACCTTTAAATATTTTATTTAGTTACGTGAATAATCATCGCTTATTTTCTCAATATTATTCTATATGTCACCATTAAAATTGAAACTCATGAAACAACACTTGTAACATAGAGTTATCCCTCTTTCCTTATGTATTCGACCACTGCGCTTGCTTAGTTGGATCCATCACTAGAAGACAATCTAAATATTGGTTTATTATTTTTCTAATTATATCTTACTTTTTATTTTTAATTATCCTAATTTGTGTATTGAAAAATATATATCATATTCGTTTTTATATGTACATTTATGTAAATAATCCAAATTTATATGAGTTATATTTCTTTTTTCAGTTTAGTTTACCATAGATAGTCCACTAAATTTTTTTAGTTTAGTTTACTACTTTACTATAGAGGTAGGCAGTAACCTATTTTTTAGTTTAGTTTACTACTTTAAATGTTTTTAATCGGTTCACATTATCTTACTCATTTTAATTTTTAGCTTTTTATATATTTTATATCTATTAATCAAATGAAAATTTTCCTACTAGAAATCAAGTAGATTTAGATATACACTTTCAAAAAGATTTTAAAAAATCTTTCATGGAAATTCAAAAAAAAAAAAATAAATAAAAATCTTCTCCAACAATTTTCAGCCAAAATCAGGCAAATCTTCTTCGGTATTTGAAAAAAATAATTGGTAAACTTCAAAAAAAAAAAATTTAAATAACAATTTAATCTATATTTAAAAAAAATTTGTTACAAAAATATGAATATAATCTTCTCAGAAAATTTTGCCACGTTTCCTAAAAATTTCTCATGCCGCCAATTTTTAATTACGTAATTTATTTAAATCAATATTTTGTAGAGGGTTTCTAAAAAAATTTCTAATTATGTTCTTATCTACCGATTTAAAAAAATGAAATCTCTAATTATTATGTTAACTTTCAATCTTTCAATAGAAGTTTAATTTTAGTCAAATCTGAATTACTATTTATTTTATTAATTAATAATTAGGCCAATATATGGAATCATATTAAAGGTTTGAAATCATCATCGTTTTTATTCTGTATTTTTGTTTCTTAAACTCTACTATTGTCGTCACATTTATTCTCATTTGTCTTCATGTTTGCTTATTTTTGCAGTATTATCGACGAGATTGTTACCACCAAAAGCTCTTCAAAGATGGGGTCACACTTGAAGGAGAAGAAAATCATGTTGAAGCCGAAAATTAGAAGATTTGGGCTCATGTTTAATCATCCGAAAATTAGAAGATCTAAGCTCAAGTTTTTTTAACGATTGCTTCATGTATTTTGTATTTAATTTTTGGTTGTATGTATTATTTTTATGAATATTGATGAAAATATATATTTTGAATATATTTTATTTTCTTACAATGTATGAACTTAAAAAGACTTTAAATTGATAATATTATAAAACAATGCATAGTAAAAGCTATTTTTTAGATATTAAACATATTCATTTTTAGTTATTACATTTTTAATTAAACATAATATATTATATAACACAAGATGGAATATAATCCTCTCCTTGGAATCTCCAGGTCTCCATCTGTTAGCATGCTCAACCACGTGAGCTATCTGTCCCCAAAACTCCATAGCTACAGCTCGGGAGGGAAAATCAGCAACTGTCGGGATCGGTGTGTGCAAGCTTAAAACAAAGCAGGAATACGTAAGAAATTCCAGGGGTCGATCACAGGGACTTAGTGAAACAAAGCAGGAATAGGTAAGCTATGTAATTACTAATCACGAAGCAATTAAAACAATAAAGGATGATAAAAAGTCAATTAAGGAAATATGCAATTCTAGGGATTAAAGCATCTAGTTGTGGTTCTAACTCAAGATCTAAAGATAAGCGGACAAAGCTGAGATTTTGCATAGGAAAGGTGTTACTAAATTGGAATAGATCACCGGGTAAGTCTCACTACTCACTAATCCCAAACCATAACTCCTATTACCAGGTAAGTCTCAAGGAATTAAGGAAAAGAACTATAACCTCAAACTAACACTCCAACTAAGGGAATAGAATCAACCTTTACCGGGTAAGTCTCAATCTAACTCACAAAGATGAAATGAAAGCACACTCAAACCCCAATAAAGGATAGACCTTTATTACCCATACTTATGATCTTAGGTAAACAAACAAAGGAATCACCGGGTTAGTCTCATCCTAGGCTTGCATTGAACCAGGAAAGGTATAATAAGAATAGGATTTGACAAACTCTAACACTTAACTCTCAGTTTTGGATTAGGTAAGTCACCTCGGTCAGACGAATTCCACCTCGGCCGGGGTGTTCATCGGCTGAGCGAGATGTTCTAGGGTTAAGGTAAAGACTCGAGCTTTCAGAGTCCTACTGTAATTTAAGATCGTTCTATCATTGTTTTTCCCACAATCTTCAGCCAATCACCCTAGAATCACACAAGGAAATTAGCCACTCATCATCATGAAAGTAATAATCAAATGTATGGGAAGATGAATAATTGAACAAGAAAACCTTAAGAGAAAGGCTTCAATAACTGAATCAATTATCAAACAAGCGTTCCTTGGATCACAACCCAACAAGACAATCAGCAAAGAAGGGAATCTAAGAAAGTCTTACAAAACCCTTCACACAAGCTATAAAAGTTATCAACTTCCTTCTTCAGCCTTCAAAAAGGTTCTTCAAATCTCCCAACTGGAGTATATGCGGGGTGTTGTTGCCGTAAGCGCTCTTTCCAGCCCTAAGCGTCTCCGGGGTGATAGCGGGTCTTGGATTTGTGGAAAATCCAACCCTTTTTATAGGAAAATTACTCTCCAAAGATAAGATATCTTAGAAAGATTTCTTCCCATAAAAATAGGTAAAATATATGGGCTAAATTATCTTCTTCCTTCCAGAAATCCAGCCTAAAAAGATAAGATCCTCCTTCAAAAAATAAAAGATCTCAGCCAAAAATAAAATATCCTTGCCGCGCCCAAGGTGTTCGTCTCGGTCGAGTCGGCTCCTCTGGATCACCTCGGTCGAGGTGACTTTGTAGTCAACCGAGGTGAATCACAACTGAATGTGAAATCTCTCAAATCTGGTCCAAAGTGAATCTATAATCCAATTCCATGATTCCTGGATTCTTCCTTAAGCTCCTGAATGTAGCTCCAATGACTCCTTAGCTCCTTTTTGATACAAAACATGCCATTTTACCTACGATTACAACGAAACTTGGTGTAGACCTCGATTCCCGCAAAGGTAGATGAAACGACAATACAATCACATAATATACATTCAAACATGCAGATTATTAAAGATAAAACGTCTAAACAGGCCCCAAAATATAGACAATTATTCATGCTATCAAGTCACCACTGTCACATCATACAATTGAGGGTTCTAGAAAGTCACCATTCTTCCAAATTCATGCAGATGAAAATTGGATACAACCTCCCATCTAGGAAAAATAGCCTTCACAAATTTTTGAATATCAGCATTAGCACTGTATAATCTGGTTTCAAAAATACTACAAAACCCAGGTTGATACTTTCCAACCAATTGCCTTACACTATTTTGTTTCAGAGGTGTAGCAAAACCCCTTATATTCCAAGAAATGGTACTCATTTAGAATAAGATGCACCAACTGCATTTCTCTGTTGCACTCTCCTGACTGAAGCCCTCGTGACAATCTCAACTTCAATCGTAACATTCTTTCTAACCACAGAAGACTCTCCACCATCTATACTGACTTTCTCTAGCTACAATATCAAACTATTATATACTTTTCTTACCACATACATCCTGCATCACATGACTTTGTCCTGCATTTTCCTGATCTTTACTTGCTCTAGATCCATGAAAATCTGGCCAGTCAATCTCAAACCCTGACTAATGCATAACTTCCTGATCTATAACTAAGGAAGCCTCACTCTTGTTAATAATACTTGAAATTTCATCTATATTCACAGTATCATTACACAATGTATGATTACTCACAACCAGCTGCTCACTTAGAATGATGCCTTTATATGCAATAACCATATTTGCAATTCCATCATTACTCTCAAGTCTCTACCCTTCTAACAACACATCTTCATTCTCTATATTCACATGGCCATCCTATTTACCAACCCCATCATTACTAGCCTTCACTATATCATTCTTATCATTCATAGAACCTCCAACCTCCTTAGCTTCCTCACCTTGCACAACACGGGAACAGGGGCAGGAGGCATATGAGCTCGACTATGAACAAGTACCTCCACCCCAGAAATCCAACCAACCTCTGCTCTCTTGCACAACGACTATGAGTAATAATCACAGCAAGAGATGAATCACGATGAACAACAACAAGAACAACAACAAATCCTTAATCAGATGAATTCCATTTGAAAACTCAACCAACCAAGGTCAGCCAAAAGAGAGAATCTCTCTTTATATTCTCTCTCTTGGACTTGCGCTCGGGATATCACCAATTGAGGGTGAGAGAGCAGGATGTGCATAAGATGATATTTCAGACTCGGTATGGTAACTACGAGTTTGCAGTGATGCCATTCGAGCTCACAAATGCACTCACCATCTTTATGGAGTTGATGAATGGCATATTCATCGACTTCCTAGATTACTTTGTGGTGGTCTTCATAGACGATATCCTGGTGTACTCTCGTAGCAAAGAGGAACATGCTGGACAATTGAGGACTGTGTTGCGAGTCTTGCAAGATAGAGAACTATATGCCAAGTTCTCTAAGTGCGAGTTCTGGATGCCAAAGGTAACATTTCTGGGTCATGTTGTTTCCGCCGAAGGAATCAAGGTTGATCCGGCGAAGATCGAGTTTGTAGTAGCGTGGACAACACTGACACACGTCAAGGAAGTACGCAACTTCATTCTCTTAGCCGGTTACTACCGTCGGTTTGTAGAGGGGTATTATGTGATTGCCCGTCCACTTACCAGTCTGTTAAGGAAGACTACCCGGTTTGTATGGTCCAAGCCGTGTACTCAGAGTTTTGAGGAGCTGAAGAGACGTTTAACTTCCGCTCCCATCTTATCGCAACCGGAGGGCACAAAAGACTTTGTAGTCTACAGTGATGCATCCAAGCTAGGTTTGGGATGTGTCTTGATGCAGCGTGGTAGAGTCATTGCCTATGCGTCTAGACAACTGAATACATATGAGGAGAACTACCCGACTCATGATTTGGAGTTGGCCACGAAAGTTCATGCTTTGAAGATCTGGATACATGTACGGCGCTAAATGCTAGATCTTTACAGATGATACGGGGATTAGCCGCGAAGAACGGATCTAGACGAACAACCTGTTCTGAAGAATGAAGAACATACAAAATTAACAAATATTGACAACAATAAAAATGAGAAAAACGAAAAGGGACAAGAAGAACCGAAAGGAACAATGATAGAACCCTTGGATTCAAGATCCAAGAACCAAACCAGTGACGATTCGACCCCGCTTCTTACAACTCCACACAATCGATATGAGAATCGAGAGCACGAAGAGGGTGCCTTGTTCGACTTGCAACACCAATCCCGAAGGAGATTGACATGCACAAGAACGAGAAAGCCAGATCACACACACAACTCACGAGACAAGAATGATTGAATTCTCTTGGATTCAATTCTGAAATCCTCTCAGCAAACTTGTATAAAACTTGTCCACTATAAAAGAAGAGAGAAAAGACTTTATATACATCCTAGGCCTTCTCTTCTAAAACAGAAAAAAAAGAAACTAATTACAATAATTACATTGAGAGAGAGTTAAATAAAGCCCAGCAAACATGTAACACAATTGGGCCTATTTAAACTCTCCTATTCAGTCTCTCACGTCCACATACTTAAATGATCATCCAGCCATGCACATGCACATACGTGAAACCCCTTGTATCTGATTTCAAAGCCTCCGGTTGTCCTTTGAAATATGTCTCAAGACCTGCCCAGCAACTAGAAATACAATTTAAACTCCATTAATCATCTTGGCTGGGATGTGTTCGTGGCTGATTCACAAGATGGTCCTTATACTTGATGAAGGTGGACTTGGTTGAGCTTCATAGACCATGTTTAGGAAAAGAGCATCCATCTCAGCTTGACGTTTAACTTGCGCTCCAATTATAGTCCCTTAAGGTGGTGAAGATGGAGTTAGCTCAGATGATCCTTCATCATTCTCCCCTTCTTTGGAAGAATTCGACCTTGAATTGCCTTGATCATCATCTAGGAGCGGAAAAGGACTTAGATCCCTCACATTGAAAGTGGGATCACAAGCATAATCATCCGGCAAGTCAAGCACATAGGCGTTGTCACCCGCCTTGTGTAACACCTTCAAAGGCCCATTTCCTCTTGGGGAGAGCTTGGATTTACGAAGCAGTTGAAACCTCTCCTTCCTCAAATGTAGCCATACAAGGTCGCCGGGTTCAAATATAATCTTCTTGCATCCTTGATTCGCCTTTTCTGCGTTGTATTTGCCTTTCTCCTCAAGCTTGATCATTGTCCTACTATGTAGCTCCATGATGTGTCAACGTGCGTTTTAGCACTTAAATCCACTCGCTCCTTCTTAGGTAACGGTGTAAGATCAAAAGGGGTTAGTGGATTAAAACCATAAACACACTCAAAGGGAGAGATGGAAGTAGATGAGTGGACGACTCTATTATAGGCAAATTCAACAAGTGGCAAGACATCTTTCCTTTCTTTCAAATTCTTCTTGATGACAACCCTTAGAAGTGTTGTTAGGGTCCTATTAGTTACTTCTGTTTGGCCATCAGTTTGGGGATGGCTTGATGTAGAAAATAACAATTTAGTGCCTAGCTTTCCCCAAAGAGTTTTCCAAAAGTAACTCAAGAACTTAACATCCCTATCACTCACTATTTTCCTTGGAATACCATGTAACCTAACTACTTCCCAAAAGAACAAATTAGCTACATTGGTTGCATCATTAGTTTTGTGACAAGCAATAAACTGAGCCATCTTAGAGAATCGATCTACAACCACAAATATCGAATTCCTACCTCTTCTAGTCCTAGGCAATCCCACTATGAAATCCATGCTAATGTCTTCCCAAGGGGTTGTGGGGATTGGAAAAGGTGTATACAATCCATGAGGCTTCACTTTTGATTTAGCTCTAAGGCACTCTAAACACCTTTTAAGCACATTTTCAACATCCCTAAGCATATGTGGCCCAAAAAATGTGACTGCAGCATAGCATAAGTCTTATCCCTCCCAAAATGACCCATTAAACCTCCTTTATGGGCTTCTTCCACTAACAACAAACGAAGGGAACACCTAGGTATGCACACCTTATCTATTCGAAACAGAAATCCCTCAAACAAATAGAATTTATCTAAGGAACCTTTTTGCACACAAAGCTTATATGTTTCTCCAAAGTCCAGATCAGATTCATAGAGCTCCTTAATTTAAACAAATCCTAACACCCTAGCATCCAATGTGGTTAGCAATGTATGCCTCCTAGAAAGAGCATCCGCAACTACATTGTCTTTTCCCTTTTTATACTTGATAACATAGGGAAAAGTCTCAATAAATTCCATCCATCTACCATGCCTCCTATCTAGTTTATCTTGATTCCAAAAATGTTTCAAAGATTCATGATCAGAATGCAAAATAAACTCTCTAGGCCACAAGTAGTGTTGCCATGTCTTAAGTACTCTAAATAATGCTTACAACTCTTTATCATATGTAGAGTAGTTAAGACATGCCCCTTTAAGCTTTTCACTGAAAAAGGAAATAGGCTTACCTTCTTGCATAAGCACACCTCCTATGCCAATTCCCGATGCATCACACTCCACTTCGAAAGGCCTTGTGAAGTCAGGAAGAGCTAGTAAGGGTGCCTCGGTGAGAACCAACTTCAGCTTGTTGAAAGCACGTTCTTGAGCTGCTTCCCACACAAATGGTGCATGTTTCTTGCAAATCTCCGCCAAGAGTGTAACAATGGTACTGAAGTCTCTCACAAAGCGCATATAGAAACTTGCAAGCCCATGGAAACTCCTTACATGGCTAATGGATGTAGGTGTTGGCCAATCTCGAATAGCTCTAATCTTCTTCTCATCCACTTGTAGATCTTGTGCAGTCACTACAAAACCAAGAAATATAACTTCATTAGTGCAAAAGCTACATTTCTTTAGGTTGGCATACAAGTGTTCAGCCCTAAGGGTAGAAACAACTACCCTTAGATGTTCTCCATGCTCCTCTAGGGACCTGCTATAGATTAAGATATCATCAAAATACACTACAACAAATCTCCCAATGAATTGTCTCAAAACATGGTTCATTAAACGCATAAAAGTAGATGGAGCATTGGTTAACCCAAATGGCATAACAAGCCATTCATGCAACCCAATTTTAGTCTTGAAGGTTGTGTTCCACTCGTTCTCCTCCTTCATTCGGATCTGATGGTAGCCACTCCGATGGTCTGTCTTGCTAAATGTAATGGCGCCATGGAGCTCATCAAGCATGTCATCGAGGCGGAGAATAGGGTGGCGGTACTTAATGGTTATGTTGTTGATAGCCCTACAATCAACACACATCCTCCAAGTGTTGTCCTTCTTAGGCACTAATAGGACAGGAACGGCACAAAAGCTAAGGCTTTCTCTAACATATCCCTTATCTAGGAGATCTTGGACTTGGGTTTGGATCTCTTGACTCTCCTTAGGGTTCATCCTATAGGTTGGTCTGTTAGGAAGGGTAGCTCTGGGGATAAGGTCAATCTGATGCTCTATGCCTCTCAAAGGTGGAAGGCCATGAGGTATCTCTTTCGGAAACACATCCTTAAACTCTTCTAGGATGGCCGTAATGGTAGGGGGTAAGATAGCCTTTGTTTCTTCACTCACTAAGGTTATCTCCTTACACAACCTCATCAAGATGGGATCTAAGGGTAGATACTCAATTTGGAACTCAAGTTTAGAAGCTAACAAGGCCGTAGGAGGCTGAGTTGTGGGTGTGACCAAGAGAGCACTAGGTTGTTGGCTAGGGGACGGGTCTATGGCAGGTTCTTGGTGCCTCGATGACTTTCTCCCCTTCTTAGCTTGTCCATGCTCTTGTTCACTCGCCTTCTTCTTCTCAAATGCCTCCGCAATCTGCACGGGAGTCATAGGTTTTAGAGTAACGGGTTTTTCAATAAAAGTAAATGAATACCTATTAGTAAAACCATCATGCATAACTCTCCTATCATATTGCCAAGGACGGCCTAATAACACATGACAAGCTTGCATAGGCACAGCATCACATAAAACAGTATCCTCATAGTGTCCTAGAGTGAAAGTGATCTTAGCTTGCCTATTAACCTTCAATTCACCACAATCATTCATCCAATGCAGCTTATATGGTCTAGGGTGACAAAATGTAGGAATTTGCAACTTAGAGATCAATTCAGTACTAGCTATGTTGCAACAACTATCTCCATCAATGATAACATTACACACCTTTCCCTTAACCAAACACCTAGTATGAAACAAGTTCTCTCTTTGATTATCCTCACAAGGGGCGGTTGTGCACTCAAAGTTCTCCTAGCTATCAAGATATTATTATGCTCAAGATTTTCATCACAAACCATGTTATTAGGATCATTTCCTGCGTTTTCAAGCCCATTAGGTTCATCATGAGAATCAAGATCACAAAGCATGTAGTTATTAGCTAGAAATGAGCTAGGATGGTCAAATAACACTCTTTTAGCTAGTAAACAATCCCCCTGCTCATATTTAATCCCATCGCCATCCAAATCATCATGATCATGCATATTAGGCTCAAAATCATCATTATCATGCTCATGCTCAGATTCGGACTCATATTGTCCTTAATGGTTGATTAACAACGTTTTCTTGTTAGGACAGTCTATCATCATGTGTCCTCTACCTTGACACTTAAAACACACTATATCCCTAGCTCTAGATGAAGGGTTAGAAGTACTCCCTTGTGTTCCCTTAGGAAAGGTAGCCGTGGGCTTAGGAGGGGCTGCAGAAGGTGCTTTACGCTGTCCTCCTTGTTCCGGGGCTGTTTTCCCCTTATTAAGCACTTCCATGTTGTAACTACCTTGTTGGCGGTTCCCTTGGTTCTTCCAAGAGCTAGAAACACCATATGAAGCCTTTCCTCCTTGATTTCTCGCTTTTATCTTCCTTTGCTTTTTGATTGCGAGGTGGAGTAGTTCTGTCATAGAGCCATTGGGAAAAAGATCTACTTTGTTAGCAAAACTTGAATTAAGGATACAAAGATACCTAGCCATTGTTGATTCTTTATCTTCTCGCACATTGGGCTTTACCATGGCCATTTGCATGGCATTATAGGTCTCCTCAGCAGTCATTGATCCTTGCCTCAAGTTCTCCAATCTTTGCCTCAAGTCCCTTGTATAGTGTTGGGGAACAAATCGAGCTCTCATCAATGCCTTCATATGCTCCCAAGTAACTACTGGTGCATCCAAAGTTATTGTCCTTTCCTTCACCAAATCATCCCACCATATCATAGCATAGTCAATAAATTCAAGGGCTGCGTAGTGTACCTTTTGGTGTTCGGGAAAGTTATGGCATGACCATATTTGCTCTATCTTTGCCTCCCATGCCATATACACATCAGGATCACATTTGCCCTCAAAATTAGGGACTTTCACCTTCACTTTGCCAAGACCGTCATGTTCCGGTTCTCGGTCTCTCCTTTGTTGGACTCCATAGGGCTCACGTCTCCATTCATCATTATGTCGCCCTTCTTGGTGCCTCCTTGGCTGATCTCGCATTCTCCGTCCATTAGGCATCCATTATGGTCTCCATTCCTCATTCTCCCCATCGTCCTCCTCTTCCTGGTCATACATTGGATTCTGAAATTGGTGAGGATAGTTAGGCATATTATCATTAATAATAGGAGAAGAAGGAATAGAAATATGCTCCTCAAAAGCAAGGTTTCCCCAAACAGGTTGGGAAACAATGTTGCCTAAACCATGGGCATGCCTAGAAGACTGCGGAACATTCGAATTCCTTGCTGCTTGGAATGCAACTTGCTGATTTTGAAGGGGAACTTGATCTTGTCCTTGGTTTTGTGCCCTCGAATTGTCTCCTATCTCCAAGCTACCTCCTAGTAGTCGAGAATCCGGGGTCACCTTAGAGGTCTCCAAGGTAGATACCCTTGTAGTTAGCCCCTCAATGCTGTCTTTCAACCTCTTGATGAGACTGAACAACTCCGGTGTGATAGGCTCAGGGCTCTATGAACTTGCAAGAGTTCTTGGCATTATGCAAAATCACTCAACAACAGCAAAAACGTTAGTTTAGTTTAAACAAAAACACCTCGCAAGTGTATCACTCAGAAAATAAGGTTCTCTCACTCTCTAGTGGTGTGATACAAGCTTGTTGATGGCTCGTCTTGTATTAATCAAAAACCTCATGTGAGTTCGATGCTTAGTCAAACTAAAGCTTTTAGATAGAAACAAGGTTCGATTTTAGTCACTTAAAAAAAACGTGTTTGACTCAACAAAAATAGGAGAAAAGACTCAAACAGAAAGGATAATTGCACGAATGTTATATGCAACTAAATGACTCAAAATTTAGAACTAAAGATAAGCTTGAAAGAACTTACTCGTAAGACCCAAGAAGTGAACCCTAGACACCGTAGGATGAGGTTAAGGAAGGCTGAACTATGGTGTTTGATGGCCGAAAATGGACAGTAGCTAGGTGTGGCTAGGTAGGTTCAAGAAGATTGCTTAGTTCTTCCTCCAAATGAGACGAGATACTTGACTTAAGTGCTTTTTTGAAGTCCTCTTTGTTGCAGAATAACACTAACAAAAAATGTAATAACACTAGGCTAATTACAAACTATGAATAAGAAAGAATGAAATAAACTAGAATGAAACTGAATAAACTCCAATTGTAGGAAATACGCTGAATAAACTCCAATTCTGCATTTACTGGAATGCAGGAAGAGAAACAACCACGTTTGGTTTTTGCTCAACTGGTTCAAGTGTGGTTAATTTGGCTGAGGGAAAAATGATGGCTGATGGTGGAGTGGTGGTGTGGTGGTGGCTGGTGCTATGGTGGTTTCCAGTGTCCAGAACTTACAAACAAGGAACAAACTCCTTAGACTCAAACAAAGCTTATAATAGAAGAGAGAATCGGAAATAGACTCAAACAAAATATTATGATCAATTGCAATGATCAAAACAGACTCTTTTTGTGATTTTATGATTGATTTACCAACTCTTTTTGGTGGTTGGACATCAACTGTGCTCTGATACCAATTAATACGGGGATTAGCCGCGAAGAATGGATCTAGACGAACAACCTGTTCTGAAGAATGAAGAACACACAAAATTAACAAATATGGAGAGCAATAAAAATGACAAAAAAGAAAAGGGACATGAAGAACCGAAAGGAACAATGATAGAACCCTTGGATTCAAGATCCAAGAACCAAACCAGTGACGATTCGACCCCGCTTCTTACAACTCCACACAATCGATATGAGAATCGAGAGCACGAAGAGGGTGCCTTGTTCGACTTGCAACACCAATCCCGAACGCGATTGACATACAGAAGAACGAGAAAGCCAGATCACACACACAACTCACGAGACAAGAATGATTGAATTCTCTTGGATTCAATTCTGAAATGCTCTCAGCAAACTTGTATAATACTTGTCCACTACAAAAGAAGAGAGAAAAGGCTTTATATACATCCTAGGCCTTTTCTTCTAAAACAGAAAAAAAGAAACTAATTATAATAATTACATTGAGAGAGAGTTAAATAAAGCCCAGCAAACATATAACACAATTGGGCCTAATTAAACTCTCCTATTCAGTCTCTCACGTCCACATACTTAAATGATCATCCAACCATGCACATGCACATACGTGAAACCCCTTGTATCTGGTTATAAAGTCTCCGGTTGTCCTTTGAAATGCGTCTCAAGGCCTACCCAGCAACTAGAAATACATTTAAGCTCCATTAATCATCTTGGCTGGGATGTGTTCGTGGCTGATCCAAAAGATGGTCCTTAGACTTGATGAAGGTGGACTTGGTTGAGCTTCATGGACCATGTTTAGGAAAAGAGCATCCATCTTAGCTTGACGTTTAACTTGCACTCTTGTTAGAGTCCCTTGAGGTGGTGAAGATGGAGTTAGCTCAGATGATCCTTCATCATTCTCCCCTTCTTTGGAAGAATTCGACCTCGAATTGCCTTAATCATCATCCAGGAGCGGAAAAGGACTTAGATCCCTCACATTGAATGTGGGATCACAAGCATAATCATCCGGCAAGTCAAGCACATAGGCGTTGTCACCCGCCTTGTGTAACACCTTGAAAGGCCCATTTCCTCTTGGGGATAGCTTGGATTTCCGAAGCAGTTGAAACCTCTCCTTCCTCAAATGTAGCCATACAAGGTTGCCGGGTTCAAATATAATCTTCTTGCGTCCTTGATTCTCCTTTTCTGCGTTGTATTTGCCTTTCTCCTCGAGCTTGATCCTTGTTCTACTATGTAGCTCCTTGATGTGTTCAACCTGTGTTTTAGCACTTAAATCCACTCGCTCCTTCTTAGGTAACGGTGTAAGATCAACAGGGGTTAGTGGATTAAAACCATAAACACACTCAAAGGGAGAGATGGAAGTAGATGAGTGGACGACTCTATTATAGGCAAATTCAACATGTGGCAAGACATCTTCCCATTCTTTTAAATTCTTCTTGATGACAACCCTTAGAAGTGTTGTTAGGGTCCTATTAGTTACTTCTGTTTGGCCATCAGTTTGGGGATGGCTTGATGTAGAAAATAACAATATAGTGCCTAGCTTTCCCCAAAGAGTTTTCCAAAAGTAACTCAAGAACTTAACATCCCTATCACTCACTATTGTCCTTGGAATACCATGTAACCTAACTACTTCCCAAAAGAACAAATTAGCTACATTGGTTGCATCATCAGTTTTGTGACAGGCAATAAAGTGAGCACTCTTAGAGAATCGATCTACAACCACAAATATCGAATCCCTACCTCTTCTAGTCCTAGACAATCCCACTATGAAATCCATGCTAATGTCTTCCCAAGGGGCTGTGGGGATTTGTAAAGGTGTATACGATCCATGAGGATTCACTTTCGTTTTAGCTCTAAGGCACTTTAAACACCTTTTAAGCACATTTTCAACATCCCTAAGCATATGTGGCCAAAAAAATGTGAGTGCAGCATAGCATAAGTCTTATCCCTCCCAAAATGACCCATTAAACCTCCTTTATGGGCTTCTTCCACTAACAACAAATGAAGGGAACACCTAGGTATGCACACCTTATCTACTCGAAACAGAAATCCCTCCAACAAATAGAATTTATCTAAGGAACCTTTTTGCACACAAAGCTTATATGTTTCTCCAAAGTCAAGATCAGATTCATAGAGCTCCTTAATGTAAACAAATCCTAACACCCTAGCATCCAATGTGGTTAGCAATGTATGCCTCCTAGAAAGAGCATCCGCAACTACATTGTCGTTTCCTTTTTTATACTTGATAACATAGGAAAAAGTCTCAATAAATTCCATCCATCTACCATGCCTCCTATCTAGTTTATCTTGACTCCGAAGATGTTTCAAAGATTCATGATCAGAATGCAAAATAAACTCTCTAGGCCACAAGTAGTGTTGCCATGTCTTAAGTACTCTAAATAATGCATACAACTCTTTATCATATGTAGAGTAGTTAAGACATGCCCCTTTAAGCTTTTCACTGAAAAAGGCAATAGGCTTACCTTCTTGCATAAGCACACCTCCTATGCCAATTCCCGATGCATCACACTCCACTTCGAAAGGCCTAGTGAAGTCAGGAAGAGCTAGTAAGGGTACCTCGGTGAGAACCAACTTCAGCTTGTTGAAAGCACGTTCTTGAGCTGCTTCCCACACAAATGGTCCATGTTTCTTGCAAATCTCCGTCAAGGGTGCAATAATGGTACTGAAGTCTCTCACAAAGCACCTATAGAAACTTGCAAGCCCATGGAAACTCCTTACATGGCTAATGGATGTAGGTGTTGGCCAATCTCGAATAGCTCTAATCTTCTCCTCATCCACTTGTAGACCTTGTACAGTCACTACAAAACCAAGAAATATAACTTCATTAGTGCAAAAGCTGCATTTCTTTAGGTTGGCATACAAGTGTTCAGCCCTAAGGGTAGAAACAACTTCCCTTAGATGTTCTCCATGCTTCTCTAGGGACCTACTATAGATTAAGATATCATCAAAATACACTACAACAAATCTCCCAATGAATTGTCTCAAAACATGGTTCATTAAACGCATAAAAGTAGATGGAGCATTGGTTAACCCAAATGGCATAACAAGCCATTCATACAACCCAAATTTAGTGTTGAAGGTTATCTTCCACTCGTCCCCCTCCTTCATTCGGATCTGATGATAGCCACTCCGAAGGTCTATCTTGCTAAATGTAATGGCGCCATGGAGCTCATCAAGCAAGTCATCGAGGCGGGGAATAGGGCAGGAACGGCGCAAGGGCTAAGGCTTTCTCTAACGTATCCCTTATCTAGGAGGTCTTGGACTTGGGTTTGGATCTCTTGACTCTCCTTAGGGTTCATCCTATAGGTTGGTCTGTTAGGAAGGGTAGCTCCGGGGATAAGGTCAAGCTGGTGCTCTATGCCTCTCAAAGGTGGAAGGCCATGAGGTATCTCTTCCGGAAACACATCCTTAAACTCCTCTAGGATGGCCGAATAGTAGGGGGTAAGATAGCCTTTGTTTCTTCACTCACTAAGGTTAGCTCCTTACACAACCTCATCAAGATGGCATCTAAGGGTAGATACTCACTTTGGAACTCAAGTTTAGAAGCTAACAAGGCCGTAGGAAGCTGAGTTGTGGGCGTGACCAAGAGAGCACTAGGTTGTTGGCTAGGGGACGGGTCTATGGCAGGTTCTTGGTGCCTCGATGACTTGCTCCCCTTCTTAGCTTGTCCTTGCTCTTGTTCACTCGCCTTCTTCTTCTCAAATGCCTCCGTAATCTGCATGGGAGTCATAAATTTTAGAGTAACAGGTTTTTCATTAAAAGTAAATGAATACCTATTAGTAAAACCATCATGCATAACTCTCCTATCATATTGCCAAAGACGGCCTAATAACACATGAAAAGCTTGCATAGGCACAACATCATATAAAATAGTATCCTCATAGTGTCCTAGAGTGAAAGTGATTTTAGCTTGCCTATTAACCTTCAATTCACCACAATCATTCATCTAATGCAGCTTATACGGTCTAGGGTGACAAAATGTAGGAATTTGCAACTTAGAGATCAATTCAGTACTAGATATGTTGCAACAACTACCTCCATCAATGATAACATTACACACCTTTTCCTTAACCAAACACCTAGTATGAAACAAGTTCTCTCTTTGGTTATCCTCACAAAGGGCAGGTTGTGCACTCAAAGTTCTCCTAGCTATCAAGATATTATCATGATCAAGATTTTCATTACAAACCATGTTATTAGGATCATTTCCTGCGTTTTCAAGCCCATTAGGTTCATCATGAGAATCAAGATCACAAAGCATGTAGTTATTAGCTAGAAATGAGCTAGGATGGTCAAATAACACTCTTTTAGCTAGAAACAATCCCCCCTGCTCATAATCAATCCCATTGTCATCCAAATCATCATGATCATGCATATTAGGCTCAAAATCATCATTATCATGCTCATGCTCAGATTCGGACTCATATTGTCCTTAATGGTTGATTAACAACGTTTTCTTGTTAGGAAAGTCTTTCATCATGTGTCCTCTACCTTGACACTTAAAACACACTATATCCCTAGCTCTAGATGAAGGGTTAGAAGTACTCCCTTGTGTTCCCTTAGGAAAGGTAACCGTGGGCTTAGGAGGGGCTGCAGAAGGTGCTTTATGCTGTCCTCCTTGTTCCGGGGCTGTTTTCTCCTTATTAAGCACTTCCCTGTTGTAATTACCTTGTTGGCGGTTCACTTGGTTCTTCCAAGAGCTAGAAACACCATATGAAGCCTTTCCTCCTTGATTTCTCGCTTTTATATTCCTTTGCACTTTGATTGCGAGGTGCAGTAGTTCTGCCATAGAGCCATTGGGAAAATGATCTACTTCATTAGCAAAACTTGAATTAAGGATACAAAGATACCTAGCCATTGTTGATTCAGCATCTTCTCGCACATTGGGCTTTACCATGCCCATTTGCATGGCATTATAGGTCTCCTCAGCAGTCATTGTTCCTTGCCTCAAGTTCTCCAATCTTTGCCTCAAGTCCCTTGTATAGTGTTGGGGAACAAATCGAGCTCTCATAATTGCCTTCATATTCTCCCAAGTAAGTACTGGTGCATCCAAAGTTATTGTCCTTTCCTTCACCAAATCATCCCACCATATCATAGCATAGTCAATAAATTCAAGGGCTGCGTAGTGTACCTTTTTGTGTTCGGGAAAGTTATGGCATGACCATATTTGCTCTATCTTTGCCTCCCATGCCATATACACATCAGGATCACATTTGCCCTCAAAACTAGGGACTTTCACCTTCACTTTGCCAAGACCGTCATGTTCCGGTTCTCGGTCTCTCCTTTGTTGGACTCCATAGGGCTCACGTCTCCATTCATCATTACGTCGCCCTTCTTGGTGCCTCCTTGGCTGATCTCGCCTTCTCCGTCCATTAGGCATCCATTATGGTCTCCATCCCTCATTCTCCCCATAGTCCTCCTCTTCCTGGTCATAAACTGGATTCTGAAATTGGTGAGGATAGTTAGGCATATTATCATTAATAATAGGAGAAGAAGGAATAGAAATATGCTCCTCAAAAGCAAGGTTTCCCCAAACAGGTTGGGAAACAATGTTGCCTAAACCATGGGCATGCGTAGAAGACTGCAGAACATTTGAATTCCTTGCTGCTTGGAATGCAGCTTGCTGACTTTGAAGGGGAACTTGATCTTGTCATTGGTTTTGCGCCCTCGAATTGTCTCCTATATCCAAGCTACCTCCTAGTAGTCGAGAATCCGGGGTCACCTTAGAGGTCTCCAAGGTAGATACCCTTGTAGTTAGCCGCTCAATGCTGTCTTTCAACCTCTTGATGAGACTGAACAACTCCGGTGTGATAGGCTCAGGGCTCTATGAACTTGCAGGAGTTCTTGGCATTATGCAAAATCACTCAACAACAGCAAAAACGTTAGTTTAGTTTAAACAAAAACACCTCGCAAGTGTATCACTCAGAAAATAAGGTTCTCTCACTCTCTAGTGGTGTGATACAAGCTTGTTGATGGCTCGTCTTGTATTAATCAAAAACCTCATGTGAGTTCGATGCTTAGTCAAACTAAAGCTTTTAGATAGAAACAAGGTTCGATTTCAGTCACTTAAAAAAAACGTGTTTGACTCAACAAAAATAGGAGAAAAGACTCAAACAGAAAGGATAATTGCACGAATGTTATATGCAACTAAATGACTCAAAATTTAGAACTAAAGATAAGCTTGAAAGAACTTACTCGTAAGACCCAAGAAGTGAACCCTAGACACCGTAGGATGAGGTTAAGGAAGGCTGAACTATGGTGTTTGATGGCCGAAAATGGACAGTAGCTAGGTGTGGCTAGGTAGTTTCAATAAGATTGCTTAGTTCTTCCTCCAAATGAGACGAGATACTTGACTTAAGTGCTTTCTTGAAGTCCTCTTTGTTGCAGAATAACACTAAAAGAAAATGTAATAACACTAGGTTAATTACAAACTATGAATAAGAAAGAATGAAATAAAACAATAAACTAGAATGAAAGGATAAAATCTGATTCCTTTTCTTTTCTTTTCTTTTTTTTTTGATTTCGTATTTCTTTCTTCACGTGGGCCAAGCTGTTGCAAATCTTCAAGATAAGATCAAATCTCAGCTCCTAGATTTGTTGCAACTGATTCAACGTGCCAGTTCTGTAAGAGGAAAACAACTGCTTCAAGCTTTGCACCTGATTTGTAGGAAATACACTGAATAAACTCCAATTCTGCGTTTACTGGATGCAGGAAGAGAAACAACCACATTTGGTTTTTGCTCAACTTGTTCAAGTGTGGTTAAAGTGGCTGAGGGAAAAATGATGGTTGATGGTGGAGTGGTGGTGTGGTGGTGGCTGGTGCTATGGTGGTTTCTAGTGTCCAGAACTCACAAACAAGGAACAAACTCGTTAGACTCAAACAAAGCTTAGAGTAGAAGAGAGAAACGGAAATAGACTCAAACAAAAGATAATGATCAATTGCAATGATCAAAACAGACTCTTTTTGTGATTTTATGATTGATTTACCGACTCTTTTTGGTGGTTGGACGTCAACTATGCTCTGATACCAATTGATACGGAGATTAGCCGCGAAGAACGGATCTAGACGAACAACCTGTTCTGAAGAATGAAGAACACACAAAATTAACAAATATGGAGAGCAATAAAAATGACAAAACATAAAAGGGACATGAAGAACCGAAAAGAACAATGATAGAATCCTTGGATTCAAGATCCAAGAACCAAACTAGTGACGACTCGACCCCGCTTCTTACAACTCCACACAATCGATATGAAAATCGAGAGCACAAAGAGGGTGCCTTGTTCAACTTACAACACCAATCCCAAAAGAGATTGACATACACAAGAACGAGAAAGCCAGATCACACACACAACTCACGAGACAAGAATGATTGAATTCTCTTGGATTCAATTCTGAAATGCTCTCAGCAAACTTGTATAAAACTTGTCCACTACAAAAGAAGAGAGAAAAGGCTTTATATACATCCTAGGCCTTTTCTTCTAAAACTAAAAAAAAAGAAACTAATTACAATAATTATATTGAGAGAGAGTTAAATAAAGCCCAGCAAACATATAACACAATTAGGCCTAATTAAACTCTCCTATTCAGTCTCTCACGTCCACATACTTAAACGATCATCCAGCCATGCACATGCACATACGTGAAACCCCTTGTATCTGATTTCAAAGCCTCCGGTTGTCCTTTGAAATGCGTCTCAAGGCCTGCCCAGCAACTAGAAATACAATTTAAGCTCCATTAATCATCTTGGCTGGGATGTGTTCGTGGCTGATCCACAAGATGGTCCTTAGACTTGATGAAGGTGGACTTGGTTGAGCTTCATGGACCATGTTTAGGAAAAGAGCATCCATCTCAGCTTGACGTTTAACTTGCGCTCTTGTTAGAGTCCCTTGAGGTGGTCAAGATGGAGTTAGCTTAGATGATCCTTCATCAACAAACCATAAGAATCTGAAGTATATTTTCATGCAGAAGGAATTAAATAACCGCCAACGTAGATGGCTTGAGTTGATAAAAGGAATTTGACCTTGAGATTCTGTACCATCCAGGAAAGACAAACGTTGTCGCCGACGCTCTTAACAGGAAGACGCCTCGAGAGAAGGCGATTGCACGACTAACGGTCCAGCCTTAGTTACAAAGGGATCTAGCGTGGCTAGAGATGGACATCTAGTTTCCTGATGAGGATGCTCATTTGTGTGCTTTAAAGATTCTACGTGATTTATTGGACAAGATCTAACAAAAACAAGAGACTTGCTCGACGCTGACACGGTTCCGAGATAGGATGTCTTGAGGTGAGGCCCCATAGTTTTGCATAAGTGCGGATGGAGTGATGAGAGTCTTTGTACCCGCGGATGCGTAGCTTAGACAGAGGATTTTGTAGGAGGCTCACTCCACACCTTACTCAGTACACCTAGGTGCGAGTAAGATGTATTAGAATGTCAGACGTTCATTCTGGTGGGAGGGTTGAAGCCCGATGTAGCTAGATTTGTGGCTAAGTGTGTAACCTTCCAACAAGTCAAGATAGAGAATAGCATCCCAGGAGGAGAACTCCACCCACTGCTAGTACCGCAATGGAAGTGAGAGGACATCTCCATGGACTTTGTGATGGGATTGAGGTCGAGCAGGAGTTTTGATGCCATTTGGGTTGTTGTGGACAGACTGACGAAGACTGTACGTTTTATCCCTATTCGGGAAACGTGGCCAGTGATCCGGTTGGATGAGGAGTTCACTAGGCAAATAGTGAGACTCCGTAGTGTACCGAGGATGATGATCTCAAATCGAGATGGGCAGTTTACTTTGAGATTTTGGCAGCAGATTCACCTCCCATTGGTTGAGTTCTCGTACAACAACTAGCATTCATTGATTGGGATGGCCCCGTATGAGGCACTATATGGGCGGAGATGTCGTACGCTGTTATGTTTGGATGAGCCTAGCAGTGTCAGTGGTACAACGCCTGAGCAGATTCAGGATGATATGGCTCGAGTAGCACTGATCAAAGAGCGGATGCTGGCTGCACAGAGTCGCCAGAAGTCTTATGTAGACAAGAGGTGTTACGCTAGAAACGTATAGCACAAAAGTCTTACAATTTATAACTCGATATAATTTCCTAACTCCTTGCGAACCCACAGTGTATGGGTCGTTTTGTAGCAAGGATAGTATTCCGAGGTCGAACACGTAGATTAAGGTGAAATTAAATCAAACAAGTAATCATGGATAGTGCAAGTCTAGTCTAAGAAGAGAGAAGGAAATAAAGAAATGAAAATCATGATATTTTTGGGTTTAGTTTTTGTGGTGATCAAGCAAAGATCACAAATCATGCAATGTTATAAATCAAACAAGTAACACGAACAAACGACACAAGAACGAGATAGGTGATCAAAGAGAGAAAAGTGGATTCTAGGGGTTAGGACTTCCGGTTATGGCATTGGACTCAAGCTTCTAATCAAACTTGGACAAGATACGGTATGTTGGGAAAAGGGTGTTTCTCAAATGGGATCAATCACCGGGTAGGTCCCATGATCCACTAATCCCTCACCTAAGGTCCTATTACCGGGTAAGTCTCTAGGAGCTTAAAGTTGGAAATTCTACACAAACCAGATTGCTATCTAGGGGTCAAACCTCTCCTTACCGGATAAGTCTCGGGAAGGCAAGTCCTAAGCATCAATCCTAGCACACTCAGTCCAATAGCGGCTTGTGAGGCTCACTACTACCTAGAGTTCATCATCTTTGGTATCTAAGATCAAGAATTACCGGGTAAGTCTCTTCCCTCATAGTTTGCTAGCATTAGGTCTCTCTAGGCTAGATTATGCTTAACAAACACTAGGATTTCAACAATCTAACATCCTAACATTCAGATTCATCAATACAAGCACAACAGAACAAACCACGGGTAGATCATACAGAACCACGGGCGTGGAATCACATGAACAGGCCGTGGTTTTCATCAGAGGTTAGGTTCGAGCAAGCAAATCATCCAAAGGTACATTCAAGTCTATTCTATCATAGTCCAAGCCATAACCATCATTCCATTATCCTAGAATCACAACTATTTAGCTAACAACATGCATTTTAAGATTCAAACTCAACAAGCAAACATTCATGGCTTCCATAGCAAGAAAATGAGATGAAAATGAAAATAAACAAGTAGTCTTAGCTGAATATGAGATTAAACAAGACTTACAACCCTTCAAACACAGCTCCAAAACGTTCCTTACAATGCTTTCAAATGTTCTCAACAAAAGTCACTCAAAAATCACTTAAAAGTTCACTCTAAATCTCTATCTTGATGTGTTGTTCTTCCTCCAAAATGAGAGTGTTTTTCTTCCTCTCCAAGAATTTCAAAAATCGATAATGTTAATGTGTGAGAGAATGTGGGAGGATCCCCTAGCAACAGCCTGCAGGACCACTTATATTCTCTACCAAGAGAAAGGGTCGGGCAAGGAGATCGTGGGACAGCTGTCCAGAGAAAACCACGACCAAAACCACGGGCGTGGTTCCGGCCTCTGGGTCGTGGAATTAAATGAACAACTCCCTTTGGATCATTAAGCCATGAGTTGGTGTAAGGCATGCACCAACAAGGTCCTATGTGTTCTCCTTTGCTCCTAGCTTGCTCCTTAATGAGTCCGGAAGTGTGCCATCACGAGGAATGATCATTGAATGTATCGATTAAGCTCCAAAAGCTCCCCAAAATACCTACAAAACCAACAAGAGTTCGTGTAGACGTCTATTTCGACAATATGCATGAATTAAGCGTAAACGTCATGAACTAATGTCAAACCATGCATGAATAACGGGAAAAACTATATAAATGAATGCCTAAACTAACGTCATAAATCATGTCATCAAGAGGCGTTGTCCCGTAAAGTTCAAGGTTGGAGCTCATGTTTAGCTGAGAGTATCCCCGACCCGTGGTGTCAAAAGTTTTGGCATAAAGGGGAAGTTGAGTCCCTGATATGTTGGTCCTTCTGAGAATCCAGATAGAATGGGGAGAGCAGCGTACAAACTTGCTTTACCACCTACCTAGGTTAGAGGGTGTTCACCCTATGTTTAATGTGTCTCAACTAAGGGAGTACATAACAGACCCGAGACACATCGTCAGCTATGATGATTTGGTGGTTGTGCCGGACTACACTTTTGTTGAGCATCTAGTTGCAATCATAGAGCGTAGTGTGAGACACCTGCGTTCGAAGGACATTCCTATGTTGAGGATATAGTGGTCGAGACGAAGACCTGATGAGGCCACATGGAAGACAAAGGATAGTATCCAGAGGAACTATCCAGAGTTCTATGTCGAGATAGATGCACTTGTAGGATCGACGAGTAGATCTTAGTGTCATCTCGGTGAGTGATATGATTATGTGCTTATGTAATTTGATGTGCTTTTGTGCTAGCTATGATGTGTGTGTATGATCTTATTAGATGTTGTTTTGCTAGCGCGAGCTGTAGTTATAGCTGGAAATGGTCCTTCCTCCATGTTATCGAGATGTGATTAGGGGAAACCATGACCACAAGGTTTAGGTATACTTTGGGACAGGTAAGTCTATTAGGCTCACTTAGTTATCGGTTATGAGTTTGAATGATTGTGATAGTGGTGTTTGTGCATATGAATGTTGCATTGATAACCTAAAACAGACTAGGACGACCATATTTCCATGGTTCCCAAGCCTTTCTTATAGCTCCTCAACGCTCCAAAATGTAGCTCCCATGATTCCTTAGCTTCCTTAGCTCTATTTCTCTCCTAAAACGTGCCATTTTCCCTACAACTACAACAAAACTAGATGTAGACATCAATTCGGGCAAAGGTAGATAAAAAAAACATAATAATCAAAGAATATACATTCATACATGCAGATTTATGAAGATAAAACGTTCAAACCAACCCCAAAATATAGACTATAATACATACTATAAGTAATGAAGATAATAAACGGTTTTGATGTGATCATTGCATATTTCGATGTGATGATTTGATTGTATGTCCTATTACTATTATTCTTATTCATGAACTATTAGCTAACGGTTTTTTACCTTGTTGTAGATATTTTGCACGATAGAAAGACTGTAGAGTGAGCCAAATGGGTAATCAGCCGAGGGCTTCTTTACACTAGAATGCGTATGGGTTTGGGATATTTTGTACACTGATGTGTATGTTGTTGCCATTTTGTACTCGGCTATGATTTTGTATATGTTTTGATATATATATATATATATATATGTATATATACATATATATATATATATATATGTGTGTGTGTGTGTGTGTGTATCATATGGTTTATGTATTTGGTTTTATATTTATTTGTGCCTTGTTGTAAGATCTAGTGAACTTGTTGTCAGGCTAGGGTCAAGATCCATTGTGAGATCATAGCCTAGAAGTGCCCGGAGTCTCGCGGATTCGGGGTGTTATATGCTAGTTGTAGATCCGCCAGTAGTAGAGGTTCCCATGGAGGAAGTTACAAAGAGTATTATTCCCGAGGCTAGGGGTATGACCGCTATAAGGTCACGAGCGTAGAGTCCACCATCGGACGACTCCGGTGTTACCACGATGGATCAAATGTTGAGCCTCGTTAGGGAGAGTTTTTGCCCGGCTTCTCTGAGGAGCGATAGATTGCAGGACTTCTTGGAGGTAGGGTTCGAGGATGTCCCGGTGAAAGAGGCGATTAGACGGTTCCGGGAGGAGTTCTCACTGTTGGGTCCCGCCGCGCCTCCGGCGGACCAACATGTTTATTTTTTTTCACAGAGATTGAGGGAGTCCACCAGTGCTTATCTAGCGGGCTTCCGCTGTGACTCCATGGCGGAGTACGAAGACAAAGCTTCGGCATATGAGAGGGACCGACCGGGTCCTAGGAGAGCTACTCAGTCCGGGGGACCGGACAAGTGACATAGGACAGGGCCAGTTAGTTTAGGAGCTAAAGCCTCAAGGTAGGGGCCTAGCTAGGTGCAAGGACGTCCTCGTTATTAGCCTACTACTCACACGCCAGAGAGAGGGAAGCAGTGTTATAAATGCGGTGGGCATGGGCATCATAGAGCCGAGTGTAGGAAGCCGTCCGTGACTTGTTTTTCATGTGGCCAGTCGGGTCACAGGGAAACTTTTTACCGACAGGGCATGGCCGTCACAGCAGGGTTCTTCGCCTTCTAGCATGGGAGGAAGTGGGTAGAGGCCGCCTTAATATCATGCCCAAAGTCACCAACAGAAAGTCCATGGTCATACTCGTTCACAGGGATCGGCCTAGGGGCAAGCTCGAGGTAGGGGGCGTGGTGGAAGAACCACGGAGACTCGAGGCACTCAGGCCAAGGTTTTCTCCAGCGGCGCCAACAACCACAAGTACTATTTAGATTCGCAGGCTTCCCTGTCACGGTATTTTTTGATACGGGTGCTACGCACTCTTTTATTTCCGATGATTGTGTAGATAGGCTGGCCTTAGATACGGTAGAGGGAAGACCCTTCGTTATAGGGTTATCCGACGGGGGTAAGGTTGGTGGTACCTGGGAGGTTCATGGTTGTCCCATTCGTTTGGGAAATCGTGATTGGTTAATTGACTTCTATGTCATGCACCTAGTGCATGAATAAGTCATCTTAGGGATGGATTTAATGGGCTGCCATCAAGCCGTGCTGAATATTAGTAGGAGGACCGTGACGGTCACCAAAAAGGCGGGACACGAGGTGATTTTCCGAGGTTGGGACCTCGGAAAGACCGAAACAGTCATTAGCGCAGTCCAAGCCAGAAGACTTATTGGGAAGGGATGCAAGGCCTTTTGGTATTATGCCATGAAGGAGGAGGCGAGTCCATCGCAGGAGGAGATCCCCGTAGCATGCGAGTTTGAGGATGTGTTCGGTGAGCCACCCGGCTTACCACCGTAGAGAAGATTAGATTTTTTCCATTGAGTTGGAGCCCGGCACGAGGCTGATCTCCAAGGTCCTAGATCATATGGTGCCGATCGAGATGCTGGAGCTGAAGAAGCAGCTCGAGGAGTTAGCCGAGAGGGGCTTTATACGCCCGAGTGTTTCCCCTTGGGGTGCACCGTTCCTCTTCTTCAGGAAGAAGGACGGATCGATGAGACTATGTATCGATTACCAAGAGCTGAACAAAGTAAGTATCTAGAACAAGTACCCCTTATTGCGCATTGATTATCTACTAGATCAGTTGCAAGGAGCCGCAGTGTTTTCACGTATTGATTTGAGGTTGGGATATCACGAGTTGAGGGTGAGAGAGGAGGACGTGCCGAAGACGGCATTTTAGACCAGATACGGCCATTATGAGTTTGTCGTGATGCCATTCAGGCTCACGAATGCACCCACCATCTTCATGGAGTTGATGAACGGCGTCTTCATCGACTTCTTGGACCAGTTTGTAGTAGCCTTCATTGACGATATCTTAGTATACTCTCGGAGTAGAGAGGAGTATGTGGAGGAACGTGCTTCTAGTCTTTCAGGATATAGAGCTTTATGCAAAGCTCTCTAAGTGCGAGTTTTGGATGTCTGAGATAGCCTTCCTTGGTCACATAGTTTCCGCCGAGGGTGTCATGGTTGACCCGGCGAAGATAGAGTCCGTTTCTTCATGGCCACCTCCTAGGACGGTCAAGGAGGTGCGCAATTTCTTGGGTTTGGCGGGTTACTACCGCCGGTTTGTTGAGGGTTTCTCAGTGATTGCCCGGCCACTCACTTCCTTGTTGAGGAAGTCTACAAGGTTTGCCTAGTCCGTGCCATGCCAACAGAGCTTCGAGGAACGAAGAGGAGGTTGACCTTTGCTCCCATTTTAGCATATTTGGGGTGCGTTTTGATTTAGAGGGGTAGAGTTATTGCGTACGCGTCTCGGAAGCTGAAGACGTACGAGGAGAATTATCCTACCCACGATCTTGAGCTAGCGGCAGTGATTCATGCCTTGAAGATCTGGCGACATTACTTGCACGGGACCACGTGCCAGATCTTCACAGACCATAAGAGTCCGAAGTATATATTATCTTAGTGGGAGTTGAATAACCGCCAAAGGAGATGGTTAAAGTTGATTAAGGACTTTGACTTGGAGATTTTGTACCATCCAGGGAAGGCGAACGTAGTCGCCAATGCTCTTAGTAGGAGGACGCGTCGAGAGGAAGCGATAGTTCCGCTTACAGTTCAGCCTCAGTTGCAGAGGGACCTGATATGGTTGGAGTAGACATCCGGTTCCCAGACTCGGGCACTCACTTGTCCGCTTTAGATGTGTCTTGATTTGTCGGGAGAGATCCGGCAGAAGCAGGAGGGTTGTTCCGTTTTGATGAGGATCCGGGACAGGATGTCCCGAGGTGAGGCATCATAGTTCACCATAAAGACAGATGGGTTCTTGAGACGTCACGAGTGTATATGTGTACCGTCGGACAGGGAGTTGAGAGAGTGGATTTTGCATAAGGCCCATTCTACACCTTACTCAATGTACCCAAGCACGATTAAGATGTACCAAGATATTATGAGATCTTATTGGTGGGTTGGGCTCAAGCCCGATGTACCTAGATACGTGGCCCGATGTGCGACCTGCTAGCAAGTCAAGATCGAGCAACAAAGACCTGGAGGAGAGCTTCACCCACTACCTGTGCCGCAGTGGAAGTGGGAGGATATATCCATGGATTTCATTACTGAGTCTGAGACCGAGTAGGAGATATGGTGCGATATGGGTGGTAGTGGATCGTCTGGCGAAGACCGCGCGTTTCATCCCTATTAGGGAAATGTGGCCGGTGAGTCGTCTGGCCGAGGAGTTCACCCGACAGATAGTGAGATTACATGGGCTGTTGAGGATCATTATCTTGGATAGGGACGGGCGCTTTACCTCGAGGTTCTAGCATCAAGTACACGCCGCCTTAGATATGAGCCTTTGTTTCACGACCGCATATCATCCTCAAACCGACGGCCAGTCTAAGCGGACCATCTACACCTTAAAGGACATGTTGCGAGCGTGTGTGCTAGATTGGGGGCAGGTATGGACATACCACCTCCCTTTGGTGGCATTTTCATATAATAACAGTTGGCATGCGTCGATTGGATGAAATCATACAAGGCATTGTATGGACGGAGATATCGTACTCCGTTATGTTGGGACGAGCCGGGAGTTCTAGCGTTGTAGCTCTAGAGTAGGTACATGACGATATGGCTAGAATTGCTTTGATACGAGAGCGAATGTTGGCTCCTCAGAGCCGCTATAGGTCGTATGCGGATAGGAGGCTTAGGCCTCTAGAGTTCAGAGTAGGAGCTCAGGTCTAGTTGAGGGTATCACCGACGCGTGGCGTCAGGTGATTAGGAATTAAGAGGAAGTTAAGCCCCCGATATGTCACACCGTTCGAGATTTTGGAGAGATTCGGAGAGGTGGCGTACAAGTTAGCTTTGCCAGCAAGGTTAGAGGGTATTCACCCGGGTTTCATGTATCTCAGTTGAGAGAGTACATACACGATCCGAGGTACATCATTAGCCACGAGGATCTAGTGGTCGAGCCGGACCACACATCTGCGGAGCATCCGGTAGCGGTTTTGAGCGTAGTACGAGACGCCTTTGGTCGAAGAATATACCAATGTTGAGAGTGCAGTGGTCGAGACGAGGGGCCTGTAATACCCCAAATCCGCAGGACTCGGGATGCTATGGGCAAAGACCTCAAGGCACAAATAAAGGTAAATACTCAAATCGTTTATAATGTATGCGAGAAACTGAAAGGTAAAGATACAAGGTGGAAACTCAGCCAAGTCCTCAAAACGACACAAGTCCAAAACTATAATCCGAAAACTTAAAACATAAAACATGATCCAACAACATATCGGAATAACCCAAAAACGTCCCCGTCCTATAATGTACGGAGACCCCGGTTGTCCACTCCTCCACCTCACTCGATGCATCCCTAACCTGCAAGACATCTACACAATCGGTTTTAAACCGTTAGCTAATATTCAAGGCATTAGAATCAAGGTGGAAGGTAAAAACTCACCGAAATCATCATAACATACTCTAAGGAACAAAATTCCGATTTATTATTTTTTATTATTAAGTCATATCCCGTTCTAATTCAAATTAGGTTGTGACACGAGAATCACCATGATCTCGCCCCGGTCCCTACTTACCGGCAAGGACTGGTATTGATGCATCCGACCGTCTACCCGCCGGGCTATTCGCCGAGAACCTCCTAGCTCTCGCAAGATCTAGGCAGTGATTTCACCGCCCGTTATCATACACTTGGGCCAAATATTATAATGGTCGGTGGTCCTATTTCCGTTTTAATTGCTATAACGTAAACAATAAACACTCACCACCAACCATGCATTGAAACTAATACGAAGAATACGAGCTAAGTAAGTCCGGAGACTTACGTCGTCTCCACACTCAACTCAGAATACTCTCGCTTCCCTTGGGAAGAAGCCCACAACCTGCTCACAAGAGGATAACATCAACAACTCACTCAAATAAAGAAGTCTTAGACTTCTACACAAATGATCTATGCAAGATCATTTGACTCACATTCTAGGACCGCATCCTAGAATCCCTCATGCTCACATCACAATCAACACAAGCTAGAAGTCCTTAGACTTCTAAACCCTATGATCTCGCAATATCATAACCCATAACACATATTAGGATAAACATGCCTAGTCTCAACAATCTCAACGGTAACACATATTAGGATAAACATGCCTAGTCTCAACAATCTCAACGGTTTAGAAGTCCTTAGACTTCTAAACCTCACAACCATAAACGTACAATCTCAAACCTTACTAGCCTCACAAGGCAGCCATACACTCATCCCACGAACCAACTCAGAACATACACTCAACAAACCTTAGAACAATCCAAAAATCTCACACACTAGCCTAAGGTCCCAAACGCCACTACATGGCATTCACAACTATTCTAGGTCCAACCTAGCATGCTTCTAAAATCAATACTCCCAAGGATCAACTATGAACACATACGCAAGAGAGGGTACTCACCAAGCAAACACACATGCACAAAAGAAGGAAGAGCAGCCACAAAAACGGAAAGAAGACCACAAGGGCTGTGATGGAGGACCATCATGTGAACCATTGCACAACTCACATGGGAGGGACCAAGGACCCATTACTAGGGCAAGAGCTAAGGAGATCCAAGATGTTACGTCAAGGGAAGTGTTAATGCATGGCGCACCATGCATGAGTTATTTAATTTTCATAAATCACTTATTAATATCTTGGTGATTTCAGGGGTTGAAATGCAAGAGAAAATGGCCATGCAAACATTGTAACATCATGAGGCGAAGCTGGATAATGAAGCCAACGAAAAGCAAGCCAACGAACAAAGCGAGCTAGACGTAGGCACGGTTGTGAAGGTGGACGGACAAGCAAGCATGGGAGACGGACAAGCAAGTATGGGAAACCCTAATCTCCGCCCGACCTCCCTCGACCCATCTAGCGTGAACCCTAATTCCCGCCTAGCCTTGCCGATACACTCCGTTCCTAACCCGATGCCAACACCGGTGATTCCTCATTCCCCAAAGGCGCTGTCGGCTTCCTCGACGCCATCTCGAGAAGGTCTCAATCTCCGCCCGGAGTGGCTCTCGAGCTCGGCGTCTCTAGCCTCCCAGGCCGCCCGAAATGGTATCCATTTGATGCGGGGATTAGCCGCGAAGAACGGATCTAGACGAACAACCTGTTATGAAGAATGAAGAACACACGAAAATTAACAAACAAGGACAACAATGAAAACAAGAAAACAGAAAGGGACAAGAAGAACCGAAAGGAACAATGATAGAACCCTTGGATTCGAGATCCAAGAACCAAAACAGTTACGATTCGACCCCGCTTCTTACAACTCCACACAATCGATCTGAGAATCGAGAGAATGAAGAGGGTGCCTTGTTCGACTTGCAACACCAATTCCGAAGGAGATTGACATACACAAGAACGAGAAAGCCAGATCACACACACAAACTCACGAGACAAGAGTGATTGAATTTTCTTGGATTCAATTATGAAATGCTCTCAGCAAAACTTTTATAAAACTTGTCTAACTACAAAAGAAGAGAGAAAAGGCTTTATATACATCCTAGGCGTTTTCTTCTAAAACAGAAAAAAAAGAAACTAATTACAATAATTACATTGAGAGAGAGTTAAATAAAGCCCAATAAACATATAACACAATTGGGCCTAATTAAACTCTCCTATTCAATCTCTCACGTCCACATACTTAAATGATCATCCAGCCATGCACATGCACATACGTGAAACCCCTTGTATCTGATTTCAAGGCCTCAAGCTGTCCTTTGATATGCGTCTCAAGGCCTGCCCAGCAACTAGAAATACAATTTAAGCTCGATTAATCATCTTGGTTCGGATGTGTTTGTGCTCTTGTTAGAATCCCTTGAGGTGGTGAAGATGGAGTTAGCTCAGATGATCCTTCATCATTCTCCCCTTCTTTGGATGAATTCGACCTCAAATTGCCTTGATCATCATCCAATACCGGAAAAGGACTTAGATCTCTAACATTGAATGTGGGATCACAAGCATAATCATTTGTCAAGTCAAGCACATAGGCGTTGTCACCCGCCTTGTGTAACACCTTGAAAGGCCCATTTCCTCTGGGGGAGAGCTTGGATTTCCGAAGCTGTTGAAACCTCTCCTTCCTCAAATGTAGCCATACAAGGTCGCCGGGTTCAAATATAACCTTCTTGCGTCCTTGATTCGCCTTTTCTTCGTTGTATTTGCCTTTCTCCTCGAGCTTGATCCTTGTCCTACTATGTAGCTCCTTGATGTGTTCAACCTGCGTTTTAGCACTTAAATCCACTTGCTCCTTCTTAGGTAACAGTGTAAGATCAAAAGGGGTTAGTGGATTAAAACCATAAACACACTCAAAGGAAGAGAAGGACGTAGATGAGTGGACGAATCTATTATAGGCAAATTCAACATGTGGCAAGACATCTTCCCATTCTTTCAAATTCTTCTTGATGATAGCCCTTAGAAGTGTTGTTAGGGTCCTATTAGTTACTTCTGTTTTCCCATCAGTTTGGGGGTGGCTTGATGTAGAAAATAACAACTTAGTTCCTAGCTTTCCCCAAAGAGTTTTCCAAAAGTAACTAAAAAACTTAACATCCCTATCACTCACTATTGTCCTTGGAATACCATGTAACCTAACTACTTCCCGAAGGAACAAATTAGCTACATTGGCCGCATCATCAGTTTTGTGACAAGCAATAAAGTGAGCCATCTTAGAGAATTGATCTACCACCACAAATATCGAATCCCTACCTCTTCTAGTCCTAGGCAATCCCACTATGAAATCTATGCTAATGTCTTCCCAAGGGGTTTTGGGGATTAGCAAAGGTGTATACAATCCATGAGACTTCACTTTTGATTTAGCTTTAAGGCACTCTAAACACCTTTTAAGCACATTTTCAACATCCCTAAGCATATGTGGCCAATAAAAATGTGAGTGCAGCATAGCATAAGTCTTATCCCTCCCAAAATGACCCATTAAACCTCCTTTATGGGCTTCTTCCACTAACAGCAAACGAAGGGAACACCTAGGTATGCACACCTTATCTACTCGAAACAGAAATCCCTCAAACAAATAGAATTTATCTAAGGAACCTTTTTGCACACAAAACTTATATGTTTCTCCAAAGTCTAAGATCAGATTCATAGAGCTCTTTATGTAAACAAATCCTAACACCCTAGCATCCAATGTAGTTAGCAATGTATGCCTCCTAGAAAGAGCATCCGCAACTACATTGTCTTTTCCCTTTTTATACTTGATAACATAGGGAAAAGTTTCAATAAATTCCATCCATCTACCATGCCTCCTATCTAGTTTATCTTGACTCCGAAAATGTTTCAAAGATTCATGATCAGAATGCAAAATAAACTCTCTAGGCCACAAGTAGTGTTGCCATGTCTTAAGTACTCTAAATAATGCATACAACTCTTTATCATATGTAGAGTAGTTAAGACATGCCACTTTAAGCTTTTCACTAAAGAAGGCAATAGGCTTACCTTCTTGCATAAGCCCACCTCCTATGCCAATTCCCGATGCATTACACTCCACTTCGAAAGGCCTAGTGAAGTCAGGGAGAACTAGTAAGGGTGCCTCGGTAAGAACCATCTTCAGCTTGTTGAAAGCACGTTCTTGAGTTGCTTTCCACACAAATGGTGCATGTTTCTTGCAAATCCTCATCAAGGGTGCAGCAATGTTACTGAAGTCTCTCACAAAGCGCCTATAGAAACTTGCAAGCCCATGGAAACTCCTTACATGGCTAATGGATGTAGGTGTTGGCCAATCTTGAATAGCTCTAATCTTCTCCTCATCCACTTGTAGACCTTGTGCAATCACTACAAAACCAAGAAATATAACTTCATTAGTGCAAAAGCTATATTTCTGTAGGTTGGCATACAAGTGTTCATCCCTAAGGGTAGAAACAACTTCCCTTAGATGTTCTCCACGCTCCTCTACGGACCTGCTATAGATTAAGATATCATCAAAATACACTACAACAAATCTCCCAACAAATTGTCTCAAAACATGGTTCATTAAATGCATAAAAGTAGATGGAGCATTGGTTAACCCAAATGGAATAACAAGCCATTCATACAACCGAAATTGTCTTGAAGGCTGTCTTCCACTCATCCCCCTCCTTCATTCGGAACTGATGGTAGTCACTCCGAAGGTCTATCTTGCTGAATGTAGTGGCGCCATGGAGCTCATCAAGCATGTCATCGAGGCGGGGAATAGGGTGGCGGTACTTAATGGTTATGTTGTTGATAACCCTACAATCAACACACATCCTCCAAGTGTTGTCCTTCTTAGGCACTAATAGGACAGGAACGACGCAAGGGCTAAGGCTTTCTCTAACATATCCCTTATCTAGGAGGTCTTGGACTTGGGTTTGGATCTCTTAACTATCCTTAGGGTTCATCCTATAGGCTGGTCTGTTAGGAAGTGTAACTCTGGGGATAAGGTCAATCTAATGCTCTATGCCTCTCAAAGGTGGAAGGCCATGAGGTATCTCTTCCGAAAACACATCCTTAAACTCCTCTAGGATGGCTGTAATGGTAGGGGGTAAGATAGCCTTTGTTTCTTCACTCACTAAGGTTAGCTCCTTACACAACCTCATCAAGATGGCATCTAAGGGTAGATACTCACTTTGGAACTTAAGTTTAGAAGCTAACAAGGCCGTAGGAGGCTGAGTTGTGGATGTGACCAAGAGAGCACTAGGCTGTTGGCTAGGGGACGTGTCTATGGCAGGTTCTTGGTGCCTCGATGACTTGCTCCCCTTCTTAGCTTGTCCTTGCTCTTTTTCACTCGCCTTCTTCTCAAATGCCTCCGTAATCTGGAAGGGAGTCATAGGTTTAAGAGTAACGGGTTTTTCATTAAAAGTAAATGAATACCTATTAGTAAAACCATCATGTATAACTCTCCTATCATATTGCCAAGGACGGCCTAATAACACATGACAAGCTTGCATAGGCACAACATCACATAAAACAGTATCCTCATAGTGTCCTAGAGTGAAAGTGATCTTAGCTTGCCTATTAACCTTCAATTCACCACAATCATTCATCCAATGCAGCTTATATGGTCTAGGGTGACAAAATGTAGGAAGTTGCAACTTAGAGATCAATTCAGTACTAGCTATGTTGCAACAACTACCTCCATCAATGATAACATTACACACCTTTCCCTTAACCAAATACCTAGTATGAAACAAGTTCTCTCTTTGGTTATCCTCACAAGGGGCAAGTTGTGCACTCAAAGTTCTCCTAGCTATAAAGGAATTATCATGCTCAAGATTTTCATCACAAACCATGTTATTAGGATCATTTTCTGCGTTTTCAAGCTCATTAGGTTCATTTTGAGAATCAAGATCACAAACCATGTAGTTATTAGCTAGAAATGAGCTAGGATGGTCAAATAACAATCTTTTAGCTAGTAAACAATCCCCCTGCTCATATTCAATCCCATCATCATCCAAATCATCATGATCATGCATATTAGGCTCAAAATCATCATTATCATGCTCATGCTCAGATTCGGACTCATATTGTCCTAAATGGTTGATTAACAACGTTTTCTTGTTAGGACAGTCTTTCATCATGTGTCCTCTACCTTGACACTTAAAACACACTATATCCCTAGCTCTAAATGAAGTGTTAGAAGTACTCCCTTGTGTTCCTTAGGAAAGGTAGCCGTGGGCTTAGGAGGGGCTGCAGAAGGTGCTTTACGTTGTCCTCCTTGTTCCAGGGCTATTTTCTCTCTATTTGACACTTCCCTGTTGTAATTTCATTGTTGGCGGTTCCCTTGGTTCTTCCAAGAGCTGGAGACACCATAAGAAGTCTTTTCACCTTGATTTCTCACTTTCATCTTTCTTTCCACTTTGATTGCGAGGTGGAGTAGTTCTGTCATAGAGCCATAGGGAAAAAGATCTACTTCATTAGCAAAACTTGAATTAAGGATACGAAGATACCTAGCCATTGTTGATTCTTCATCTTCTCGCACATTGGCCTTTACCATGTCCATTTGCATGGCATTATAAGTCTCCTCAGCAATCATTGATCCTTGCGTCAAGTTCTCCAATCTTTGCCTGAAGTCTCTTGTATAGTGTTGGGGAACAAATCGAGCTCTCATCAATGCCTTTATATGCTCCCAAGTAGCTACTAGTGCATGCAAAGTTCTTCTCCTTTCCTTCACCAAATCATCCCAACATATCATAGCATAGTCAATAAATTCAAGGGTTGCGTAGTGTACCTTTTTGTGTTTAGGAAAGTTATGGCATGACCATATTTGCCCTATCTTTGCCTCCCATGCCATATACACATCAGGATCACATTTGCCCTCGAAACTAGTGTAAGAGCCTTGTTGCTGAGAGCTAAGAGAGGGAGTAGAGGGGCCAGGTTTATGCCTGAGCCGCCCCTGCGTGACCTAGGGGGCGCCCCTGCGCCTAGCCTGGTCTGCCCCTACGGCTCACAGGGTCCGTCCCTACGGCTTTGTGTGCTGTAGCCGCCTTCTTTGACCCTTTGACCCGTGTTTTACCCTTTTCACCTCCTATTTATACTTCTTCTTCTCCTCTTTGATGAGGGTTTGGATTTCAGATCTCTCTCTCTCTCCTTATGTACTTTCTCTTCTCTTCTTCTCCCTTGGATCCTTTGTTGATCTTTCTGGAGTTTGTGTTAGTTTGGAGAGCTTTTGCTTGGCTTTGAGATTGATGATGGTTGTTGAGCTTTGTGAGCCAGCTTGAGGACGTCTTGTTTAGTTGGTGAGCTTCTGGTTCTCCAGCCTGGTATGCTTTCATGACTTCCATCTCCTTCTTCTCCTCCTTTTCTTCTTCTTGTCCCTTTTTCCTCTTCTCCTTCTAGCATGGCTTTCCTTAGGTTTTGATCCTAATCCAGCCATGTTTGGCTTGTGTTGATGTACATATGTGTATGTTATGTTTATATGTTGTTGCTAGAGTGAAGAAGAGTAGAGCACCGAAGGAAGAAGTGAAGAAAGGAGTTGAGGGGTGTCTTCTGCACACCAGCCGCCCCTACGCCTGCCTTGTAGCCGCCCCTGCGCCGGCCTGTGCACCGCCCCGGCGCCACCAGAGTGCCGCCCCTGCGCCTTCCTGCACCAGCTTGGTGTTTCCTTTGGTTTTGCAGGTGTGTGTGGCTTCTAGGCCTTCCTTAGGGTGCCTTTGTTCCCTCCTTTCCTAGTATGAGTGCTTAGGATCATGCTAGATGTGTAAGGTTAAGTTTTGATGATGTTATGATTAGTTTTTGCCTAGTATGGCTTCTGAGGATCGTTAGGTTATGAGTGAGGTTGAGGTTGATCCTTTGGATCCCTTTGGGTCTAGGTGTGACCCTTATGTGGTTAGGAGTCTGATATATCTTCTTATGCCTTGTTTATAGGCTGTGCTATCCCTCCAATGTACAGGTGATCTTGGTTGAGTTGTGATCGAGGTTGAGGTAAGTCCGTAGGACTAACTTAGATGCCATCCTTATATTGGGTGTTTGCATGAGTGGTGTGTGCTTTGTATGTCTGCTATGATAGCATGTGATGTCTTATTTACCGACCTATATTTTATTGATTGCCCCATTGTGTGGCTGTGATAACCTTTCCTTTTTATCCCGCCGTGGAGTCTGGGAGGTTCTCTGATGTCAGGCCAGACCGGTTTACGGAAAGGACGCAATCCACTCCCATAGGGTACACGGATTGTGTGGCTGATACTAGTACGGTTGTCTAGCAGGCTCAGAGGCGAGGATGTATTGGTCCTCATGTCACATAGTTTCATACATATTATATCTATACGATTTGAGTGAATGACAATTATATAGAGATGATAAAATGGGTAAATGAGTGAAAGCATGCTGATGTGTTTATCTTTCCTTGCGTGTGATTGTGCTTATGCTTTACTCTATATATGTGTATGGTTAGCTAATGGTTTATTATCATGTTGTACATGCACTATAGGATAGGCATGTTGTTTGGTGATCTAGCAGAGTGGCAGGCCGAGGACGTCTCGTACATTAGGATGTGTGGGTTTTTGGGTCTGTTATCTTTCCCTCATGCGTGAGGATGATATTTTGTTACCTCTTGTGTGAGGGTGTTATGTTTCTTACTCGGCTATGATGTCTTATCTTTTGGGTTATATAGTTTTATATAGTTTTATGTATTTGTTTTCATATCTGTCAGTGCCATGTTGTAAGGTCTAGTGAACTTGTTGTCAGGCTAGGGTCAAGATCCATGGTTAGATCCTAACCCAATGTGGCACTCCGAGTCCTGCAGATTCGGGGTGTTATAGAGTTGGTATTAGAGCCTAGGTTGACAACAATGGCACTTGCTACCTGCAATTAGGTTTGATAGGTAGAATAAACAAAACCCACATGGGATTTGACGTTTTTAACAGGTTTTTGTTTTATTGTGGTTTGGGTTAGATGTATGAGAAGTTGCCACTCTTGGAATGGATCTATGCAGTGTAGATATGATATGTATGTATGTGTGATATACGTGTTTGTGTTGAGTATGTATATATATCTATACCAATGGCTTATATAGAGCCTTATAAGTTAGGTGTGCATACCCCGCAGATGGCTCGGACTAGAGCTACTGCCGCTGTAGGCAGAGGTAGAGGTAGACCACCCCGCCCTCCGTGTGTGGTAGGTGAGGGACCAGTTTCCGATGTTGATCCACCAGTGGTGGAGGAGATACGTGAGGAGGTTGGGGAGAGCATCGTTCCAAAGGCGAGGAGCAGTGGATCTGTGAGACATCATTCACATCGAGCTTAGTCTGATGACGCTAACCGTGTCTCCATGGGAGGATCGGAATTCAGAGAGTACCTCCGACGTTTTGAGGAGAATATTAGGGCTGGCAGGCGAGCCCCAGATTGACCAGTACTTGAGGGATCTTTTGAGAGATCTCAGGGAGTGACCCGGGTGCCAGCTACACCTGCCTAGTTGAAGGCATTTCAACAGCAGGGAGTGCCACACTTCTCAGGAGAGATTGGGTTAGAGACTGAGGTGTGGATTGGGCATATAGACTCAGCCTTGGAGTCTATCGGATGTCCTGAGTACAGACGGATAGAGCTAGTTCAGTATCTATTTCGTGACCTCGCACACCAGTGGTGGAGGACTGTCCGGACTAGAGCTACCAATTACGACCACATGAGACGCATGATTAGAGAGCAGTTCTGCCCTGCCTCACTGAGGAGGGAGAAGCTGCAGGATTTTGTGGAGGCGGGCTTTGAGGATGTGCCTATTACTGATGTCATCCGCCGTTTCTAGACCGAGTTAGCCTTGCTGGGTCCATCTGCACCATTTGAGGACCAGCATGTGTATCTGTTCTCTCGTCGTCTGAGAGAGAGCACTCGTTCATACATAGCGGGATTCCATTGTGAGTCCCTAGCTGATTACCAGGACCGGGCTTATGCTTTTGAGAGAGAGTGAGCAAGTCAGAGGAGAGCTTCTCAGACAGGATGGTTTGAGAAGAGGCAGCGCACTGGGCAGACCAGTGGAGTTGGAGGATCATCTGGGTCTAGACGAGATCAGAGGCGTCAAAGGTACCCCTCATCTGTACATACTACAAATAAGGGACGTCAGTGTTACAACTGTGGTGACCTTGGTCATCTAAAATCAGCTTGTCCTAGACCACTTGTGACTTGTTTTACCTGTGGCCAACAGGGACATCGAGCTGCCTTCTGTAGGGACGAGTAGCATCTCAGCAGGGTTCTTCCCCTGCCAGTGTAGCAGAAGGTGGTCAGAGGACACCTCAACAACAAACACAGGGATAACAGAGGGTCCCAGAGCGTCCATCTACCCAAGGTTCTGCTCCAGGACCGAATAGAGGTAGAGGTAGAGATGTTGGCACCAGTGATGCCAAAGGAGCCCGAGGGCGAGCGTTTGAGTTGAGGAGTGCAAAGGATCCACTTGCACCGGCTGCTACAGGTACCATTTTACTTTATGGTTTACCTGTTAGAGTTTTATTTAATATTGGTGCTATACATTCTTTTATTTCTGATACTTGTGTTGAGCGTCTGAGTTTAGCTACCATAGAGGGGATACCCTTTACTATAGGGTTACCTGATGGTAGTCGGGTCAGATGTACCTGTGAGATCCGTACACCTTTATGTTGGGACGAGCCTAGCAATATCAGTGGGATAGCGCCAGAGTAGATTCGTGATGATATGGCTCGAGTAGCACTGATTAGAGAGAGGATGTTGGCTGTACAGAGTCGCCAAAAGTCATATGCAGACAAGAGGCGTCGGCCTCTAGAGTTCAGTGTAGGAGCTTATGTCTGGTTGAGAGTATCCCCGACGCATGGCGTCAGACGTTTTGGCATAAAGGGGAAGTTAAGTCCCCGATATGTCGGTCCTTTCGAGATACCGGATAGAGTTGGGAGGGCAGCCTACAGATTAGCTTTGCCTATGAAGTTAGAGGGTGTTCACCTTGTGTTTCATGTGTCTCAGCTGAGAGAGTACATACCAGATCCGAGGCACATCGTGAGTTATGATGATTTGGTGGTGGAGCCAGACCACAGCTTTCTTGAGCATCCTATTGTAGTCCTAGAACGAGGTGTGAGACGCCTGCGTTCGAAGGACATACCTATGATGAGGATACAGTGGTCGAGACGTGCACTTGAGGAGGCTACATGGGAGACTGAGGATAGTATCCAGAGGAACTATCCAGAGTTTTATGCCGAGATAGATGCACCTTGGGTCGATGAGTAGATCTGAGTGCTATCTTGGTGAGTATGTGATTATGTGCATATGTGCTTTCATGCCTTGACGTGTTTATTCCATGCTAGTGTTGTTGTGCCTTATGATCTTATTAGATTTTGCTATACTAGCATGATGTATGTTATAGTTGGAGATGATTATTCCCTCCATGCTATTTGGGTATGACTTATGTTTATAGCTGGAGATGGTTCTTTCCTCCATGCTATCTGTGTGGATTAGGATTCAACTAGAGATGGTTCTTTCCTCCATGCTACTTTGATGGACATAGTTTAATGGAGATGTGATTCCTCCATACGATGTATATACTTATGGATCGGCTAGAGACGTATTTCCTCTATGCCTGTGTTATATTTGGCTAGAGATGTGCTTCCTCTATGCCCTATGATGTGATAGAGCTAGAGATGTGATTACTCTCTACCTTTGGGTAGCGTTATGGCCCTATTTTCAGGAGTGGATGATTCCTCCATGTTGATGTTTATGGTTATAGATCTGTTATAGGTCATGACCTTTTGAGCGGAGATGTGATACCTCTGATAGAGAGAGTGAGTTATACCTCGGCTTATGGGACCGAGAAGACTTAGGATATTGCAATTTCGGGACAAAACTTGTTTTTAGGGGGGTGAGATGTAAGAGCCTTGTTGTTGAGAGCTGAGAGAGGGAGCAGAGGGGCCAGGTTTATGCCTGCGCCGCCCCTGTGTGACCCAGGGGGTGCCCCTGCGCCTAGCCTGGTCCGCCGCTGCGGCTCACAGGGTCCGCCCTTGCGGCTCTGTGTGCTACAGCCGCCTTCTTTGACCCTTTGACCCGTGCTTTACCCTTTTCACCTCCTATTTATACTTCTTCTTCTCCTCTTTGATGAGGGTTTGGATTTTAGATCTCTCTCTCTCTCTCTCTCTCCTTACGTACTTTCTCTTCTCTTCTTCTCCCTTGGATCCTTGGTTGATCTTTCTTGAGTTTGTGTGAGTTTAGAGAGCTTTTGCTTGGCTTTGAGGTTGATGATGGTTGCTGAGCTTTGTGAGCCGGCTTGAAGACGTCTTGGCTAGTTAGTGAACTTCTGGTTCTCCAGCTTGGTAAGCTTTCATGGCTTCCATCTCCTTTTCTTCTTCTTGTCCCTTTTTCCTCTTCTCCTTAGTCTAGCATGGCTTTCCTTAGGTTTTGATCCTATTCCAGCCATGTTTGGCTTGTGTTGATGTACATATGTGTATGTTATGTTTATATGTTGTTGCTGGAGTGAAGAAGAGTAGAGCACCGAAGGAAGAAGTGAAGAAAGGTGTTGATGGGTGTCTTCTGCACACCAGCCACCCTTGCGCCTGCCTTGTAGCCGCCCCTGCGCCGGCCTATTCACCGCCCATGCGCCACCAGAGTGCCGCCCCTGCGCCTGCCTGCACTAGCTTGGTGTTTTCTTTAGTTTTGCAGGTGTGTGTTGCTTCTAGGCCTTCCTTAGGGTGCCTTTGTTCCCTCCTTTCCTAGTATGAGTGCTTAGGATCATGCTAGATGTATGAGGTTGAGTTTTGATGATGTTATGATCGGTTTATGCCTAGTATGGCTTCTAAAGATCATTAGGTTATGAGTGAGGTTGAGGTTGATCCTTTGGATCCCTTGGGGTCTAGGTGTGACCCTTATGTGGTTAGGATTCTGATATATCTTCTTATGCCTTGTTTATAGGTTGTGCTATCCCTCCAGTGTAGAGGTAATCTTGGTTGAGTTGTGATCGAGGTTGAGGTAAGTCCGTAGGACTTACTTAGCTGCCATTCTTTTATTGGGTGTTTGCATGAGTGGTGTGTGCTTTGTATGTCTGCTATGATAGCATGTGATGTCTTATTTAACGACCTATATTTTATTGATTGCCCCACTGCGTGGCTGTGATAACCTTTCCCTTTCATCCTGCCGTGGAGTCTGGGAGGGTTCTCCGATGTCAGGCCAGACCGATTTACAGGAAGGGCGCAATCCACTCCCATAGGGTAAACGGATTGTGTGTCCGATACTAGTACGACTGGCTAGCAGGCTCAAAGGCGAGGATGTATCGGTCCTCGTGTCACATAGTTTCATACATATTATATCTATACGATTTGAGTGAATGACCATTATATGGAGATGATAAAATGGATAAATGAGTGAAAGCATGGTGATGTGTTTATCTTTCCTTACGTGTGATTGTGCTTATGCATTACTCTATATATGTGTATGGTTAGCTAATGGTTTATTACCATGTTGTAGATGCACTAAAGGATAGGCATGCTGCTGGGTGATCTAGCAGAGTGGCAGGCCGAGGACGTCTCGTACATTAGGATGTGTGGGCTTTTGGGTCTATTATCTTTTCCTCCTGCGTGATGATGGTCTTTTGTTACCTGCTGTGTGAGGGTGTTATGTTTCTTACTCGGCTATGATGTCTTATCTTTTGGGTTGTATAGTTTTATACAGTTTTATGTATTTGTTTTCATATATGTCAGTGCCATGTTGTAAGGTCCAGTGAACTTGTTGTCGGGTTAGGTTCAGGATCCATTGTGAGATCCTAACCCAATGTGACACTCCGAGTCCCGCGGATTTGGGGTGTTACAACTAGGGACTTTCACCTTCACTTTGCCAAGACCGTCATGTTCCGGTTCTCGGTCTCTCCTTTGCTGGACTCCATAGGGCTCACGTCTCCATTCATCGTTACGTCGCCCTTCCTGATGCCTCCTTGGCTGATCTTGCCTTCTCCGTCCATTAGGCATCCATTCCGGTCTCCATTCCTCATTCTCCCCATCGTCTTCCTCTTCCTGGTCATAAACTGGATTTTGAAATTGGTGAGGATAATTAGGCATATTATCATTAGTAATAGGAGAAGAACGAATAGAAATATGCTCCTCAAAAGCAAGGTTTCCCCAAACAGGTTGGGAAACAATATTGCCTAAACCATGGGCATGTCTAGAAGACTGCGGAACATTCGAATGGAACGCAACTTGCTGAATTTGAAGGGGAACTCGATCTTGTCCTTGGTTTTGCGCCCTCGAGTTGTCTCCTATCTCCAAGTTACCTCATAGTGGTCGAGAATCTGGGGTCACCCTAGAGGTCTCCAAGGTAGATACCCTTGTAGTTTGCCCATCAATGCTATCTTTCAAGCTCTTGATGAGACTGAACAACTCCGGTGTGATAGGCTCAGGGCTCTTTGAACCTGCGGGAGTCCTTGACATGATGCAAAACACTCAACAACAACAAACACGTTAGGTTAGTTTTAACAAAAACACCTCGCAAGTGTGTCACTCAGAAAATAGGGCTCTCTCACTCTCTAGTGGTGTGATACATACTTGTTGATGGCTCGTCTTGTATTAATCAAAAACCTCACGTGATTTCGATGCCTAGTCAAACTAAGCTTTTAGATAGAAACAAGATTCGATTTCAATCACTTCAAAAACGTGTTTGACTCAACAAAATAGAAGAAAAGACTCAAATGGAAAAGACAATTGCACGAATGTTATATGCAACTAAATGACTCAAAATTTAGAACTCAAGATAAGCTTTGAAAGAACTTACTCGTAAGACCCAAGAAGTGAACCCTAGAAACCGTAGGATGAGGTGATGGAAGGCTGAGCTATGGTGTTTAATGGCTGAAAATGGACAACAACTAGTTGTGGCTAGATAGGTTCAATGAGATGCTTGGTTCTTCCTTCGAATGAAACGAGATACTTGACTTAAGTCCTTTCTTGAAGTCCTCTTTCTTGCTGAATAACACTAAAACGAATGTAATAACACTAGGCTAATTACAAACTAAGAATAAGAAAGAATGAAATAAAAAATAACAAGACTAGAATGAAATGAATAGATGTGATTCCTTTTCTTTTCTTTTTTTTTTTAATTTCGGATTTATTTCTTCTCTTTTTTTATCCTTTTTCTTTTCCCTTTTTTTTGAACTTTATGATTCAGGAAATCAGAAAAGAAGAATAAATAAAAAAAATTGAAAGAAATAAAAACAAAATTTTGTTTGTAGATTAACGTGGGCCAAGTTGTTGCAAATCTTCAGGATAACAACAAATCTCAGCTCCTAGATTGTTGCAACAGAATCAACGTGCCAGATCTGTAGGAGGAATAAAAAACTGCTTCAAGCTCTGCGCCGGATTTGTAGGAAACATGCTGAATCAACTCCAATTTTTGCGTGTATTGGATGTAGGAAAACAATCTACTTCAACTTCAATTCTGCGTGTTCTGGATGCAGGAAAAAGAAGCAGCCACGTTTGGTTTTTGTTCAACTGGTTCAAGTGAGGCTAATGTAGCTGAGGGAAAAATGGTGGTTGATGGTGGTGTGATTATGGTTGGCGTGGTGCTACGGTGGTTTCCGGTGTCCAGAACTCACAAACAAAGAAACAAACTCGTTAGACTCAAATAAAACTTAGAGTAGAAGAGAGAAACGGAAATAGACTCAAACAAAAGACAATGATCAATTGCAATGATCAAAACAGACTCTTTTTGTGATTTTATGATTGATTTACCGACTCTTTTTGGTGGTTGTACGTCAACCTCGCTTTGATACCAATTGATACGGGGATTAGACGTGAAGAACAGATCTAGAAGAATAACTTGTTCTGAAGAATGAAGAACACACAAAATTAACAAACATGGACAGCAGTGAAAACGAGAAAACAAAAAGGAACAAGAAGAAGCAAAAGGAACAATGATAGAACCCTTGGATTCGAGATCCAAGAACCAAACCAGTGACAATTCGACCCCGCTTCTTACAACTCCACACAATCGATATGAGAATCGAGAGCACGAAGAGGGTGTCTTGTTCGACTTGCAACACCAATCCCGAAGGAGATTGACATACACAAGAACGAGAAGTCAGATCACACACAAACTCACGAGACAAGAATGATTGAATTCTCTTGGATTCAATTCTGAAATGCTCTCAGCAAAACTTGTATAAAACTTGTCTAACTACAAAAGAAGAGAGAAAATGCTTTATATACATCCTAGGCCTTTTCTTCTAAAACAGAAAAAAAAAAGAAACTAATTACAATAATTACATTTAAAGAGAGTTAAATAAAGCCCAGCAAACATAGAACACAATTGGGCCTAATTAAACTCTCCTATTCAGCCTCCCACGTCCACATACTTAAATGAATGTTCCAACTATGCATATGTACACACGTGAAACCCCTTGTATCTAATTTCAAGGCCTCCGTCCGTCCATTGAAATGCATCCCAAGGCCTGCCCAACAACTAGAAATACAATTTAAGCTCCATTAATCATCTAGGTTGGGATGTGTTCGTGACTGATCCACAAGATGGTCCTTAGACTTGATGAAGGTGGACATGGTTGAGCTTCATGGACCATGTTTAGGAAAAGAGCATCCATCTTAGCTTGACGTTTAGCTTGCGCTCTTGTTAGAGTCCCTTAAGGTGGTGAAGATGGAGTTAGCTCAGATGATCCTTCATCAAGTCTATCTCGACATAGAACTCTGGATAGTTCCTCTAAATACTATCCTCAGTCTCCCATGTGGCCTCATCAGGTTCTCGTCTCGACCATTGTATCCTCGATATAGGAATGTACTTTGAACGAAGACGTCTTACACCTCGTTATAGGACTATAATCGGGTGCTCAATAAAAATATGGTCCGGCTCAACTACCAAATCATCATAGCTGGCAATGTATCTCGGATCTGGTATGTACTCTCTCAGCTGAGACGCATGAAACACAGGGTAAACACCCTCTAACCTCAGTGGCAAAGCCAATCTGTACGCTATTCTCACAACCCTATCCAGTATCTCAAAAGGACCGACATATCAGAGACTGAACTTCCCCTTTATGCCAAAATGTCTGAGGCCTCGCGTCGCAGATACCCTCAGCCAGACATGAGCTCCTACCATAAACTCTAGAGATCAACGCCTCTTGTATGTATACGAATTTTGGCAACTTTGTGCATTCATCGTCTTCTCTCTGATTAGCGCTACTCGTGTCATATCATCTTGAATCTGCTCTAGCGCTATTCCACTGACACTACTAGGCTCATCCCGACATAATGGTGTATGACATCTACGCCCATACAATGCCTCATATGGAGCCATCACAATTGATGCATGTCAGCTATTGTTGTATGAGAATTCAACCAATGGGAGGTAATCTAACCATCCATGTCCTCAATCCAACATGCAAGCTCGCAACATGTCCTCTAGTGTTTGAATGGTCCTCTCTGACTGACCATCAGTCTGAGGATGGAACGCAATCGTGAAGTGCAAACTCGTCCCCAAAGAAGTCTGAATCTGCTGCAAAAATCTCGAGGTAAATTGTCCATCTTGATATGAGACAATTGTCCTCGGTACACCATGGAGTCTCACTATGTGCCTCTTGAACTCTTCCATCAATCTGCTCAATGGCCCCGTTTCCCTGATAGGGATGAAACATGCAATCTTCGTCAGAGTGTCAACCACATCCCGAAACTCGCAAACCACTTGGATTTCTTCTAACGCCGGACTCTCACTCTCCTTCATGCATAACACCAAAAGGCCTCGCAACCTAGTGCGATCAATATCACTTCTCGTGCTGCACTAAAACCCCACCCGTCTTTCCAAGGTCCCGACCTTGCAAAATCTCAATTCAACCCAAGTCGGTGAGACCGTCACGGTTCTCCTACCAACATCCAACACAACACAATGTCTAACCATTCAATCCATACACATAATGACTTCCTCATGCACCAGCGGCATGACAAAGAAGTCCACAACCAAATAACGGTTTCCTAAATGTATATACAACCATGTACCTCTCGGGTACCTCTAATATGACCCCTATCTGGTAACCTTATCAAGAAAGGTCTACCTTCTACTGTATCTAAGGTTAGTCTATCAACGCATGCATTAGAAAGCAAAGAGTACGTAGCACCCACATCAAACAAAATTCCAATAGGTAAACCATTAACAAGGATGGTACCTGTAACAGCTAAATCCAACTGCTCCACTACACATCATTACTCAAAACACGAACCTATGCCCCCCAAAGTATCACTGAGGTCGTCGCCATCGTTTCTGCCTCTACTCCTTCTACACCGGAAAGAGGAGAGTCTTGTTGAGAAGGAACACTACCTAGCTGACGTAAGGGAGCCAAATGGCCTAGTTCGCCACATGTAAAGCAAGCTATCGGTGCCAAGGGACATTCAGAGCGCAAATGGCCAGGATCACCACAGTTGAAACACAATCGCCCCGCCCCGTCTTCACAACCTGTGCGGCTAAACGGTAACTCGATCTTCTTCGTTCACCCTTAGTAACCTTTGTATGGGAGGAAACTTGCTGATGCGGTATCTTGTTCCGTCGGCAGAAAATCGATCGATGTCCTATCTTACCACACGTAAAGCACGTCACTAAAGATCTCTTACAGTCCGGTCGCATGTGTCCAAATTTCCCACAGTTGTAACAAGATCTCGTCCCACCAAAAGTCCGTGTGGATAGGGGATTACTTAAACGTCCATGTGCCAAACTTTGTCTAACACTTGAAAGGTCTACTTCATCACTCACTAGTTTGGTCCTTTGTTTCTTCTTTGATCCGAAAACTTCGATCGGTCCTACCGATGTTGGTAAACCCGGTGTAGGTCTACCTGCTCTTGTAGCCTCTTGTACTTGGCGTATATATTCTCAAAACTCGGGTCCACTCATCGAAACGTAGTCAGTCTCCTTAGGCCAGTCCTCTAATATAGGCGAAACAACAACGGAAATTGGTCCTTGACCTATCACTACTGGAGGAAGAGGGGTAACCCCTACCTCGTCCTATTGCAGATGTCGCTCTAGTTTGAGCTATCTGCAGGGTATGCACATCTAATCTTATAAGGCCGTATGTATAGGTATATATAATACTTAAGATCACATGCAAACACATCAACACATAATAGGTATCTATATATATTATCTATACCGTCGAGATCCTTAGAAGGGTGATGGCTTCTTGTACACTAATTTGTACTCGTTTAAAAACCAAAATCCTTTTTAAAAGTCAGGCCCCTTTTTGGTTTTGTTTATTCATCTACTCCACCTTTAATGCAGATTGCAAGTGCCATTATTGTCAACCTAAGGCTCTGATACCAACTTTGTAACACCCCAAATCCGTGAGACTCGGGGCGCTACTGGGATAGGATTTCACAATGGATCCTAACCCTAGCCTCAAAACAAGTTCACTGGATCTTACAACAAGACACAAATATATTAAAACCAAATACATAAAACTTTATAAATATATACATCAAATGGTTACAACATCACCAGCGAGTATAAAACAACATCATATCCATACAAGGATAAAACACCCCAAAACCCTCGCATATCCTAGTGTACAGAAGCCCTCGGCTAATCACCCATCTGGCTCACTCTGCAATCCTCCTATCCTGCAAATCAACTACAACAAGGTATAAACCGTTAGCTAATAGAAATGAAGAAGAATGAAGTAATAGCACAAACACACACCAACACATCACAATATGCAATGTCACACACACATCCGTTTATTATCTTTATTTAAGTTATTCCATTACTAATTCAACTTATTTTGTGACACCAGGAGCCTTAAAAACCTCGTCTCTTCCCCCTTTAACACAGGGTTTTGCATGGGGGTGGAGTTACCACCAGCCCCCTGTGCTACTGGCTTCCGAGCACCTCCCTACTTAACGAGCTTTGACAGGTGGTCACCACCCAATTATAAGACAATTGGGCAATATAAGGTAATGAAGTGGTCAATCCTAGTCCGGTTTAGGTTATAAATGCAACAATTATATGAGCACACACACAACCATCACAACCACTAAAATCCACAACTACATGCTAAGTAAGTCTTATGGACTTACCTGAAATACTCGTAATCCTGTACCATGTCACAATTTCTCCTTGAGGAAATGATCAACGCGTGCTTAAGGAAGGCACACACAATATCAAACGCTGCAAAGGTTAGGAGATGTATCTCCAACACCTCATAACCACAACTATGCTATAACCCGGATCTAAACCTCAAGATCCTCAACATACAATCAAGTGCCTAAGGCACATACCCAACATATATCTCATCAAGCTCATCCTCAACCATACTAGCCTAACCATATTTAAAGTCAAGACCAATGGGAAGGAAGGAAGGAAGGAAACATACCAACTAGGTATGCCCTGGGCACGTACCGGCAAAAACAAGAGACGCTGGGGCGCTGAACCAGTCAGGCGCAGGGGCGAACCAGTCCAGGCGCAGGGGCGGTTGGTGTGTAGAGGGTTTGATCTTCAACTTCTCTTCAATCCTTCACTTGTTCTTCTTCACCTTTTCATCAACCAGCAACCAAGCATACACATATGTATACATGTATGAGCATTAAAACATCCTGGAAAGGTCTAAACAAGCCTAGGCTTGTGAATCATAAGTTAAAGAAGATGATAAGAAGCAAAGAAGAAAGGGTGAAGAGGGAGAGGAAGAACTCACCAGCTGAACATTAAACAGAAGGGACGGATCAGCACCTACACACCTCAGCTGGCTATCCATAGCACAACAACACATCCATCATCATCAAATCAAGCTCCAAGCATAACAAATCTCACAAACTCACACAAAACGAAGAAGATCCAAGAAGAAGCTCCAAAGGAAGAGAGGAAGAGAAGAGATGATCGTGAGGAGAAGAAGAAGGCTGAAGAAGATGAAGGAAACCCTCATCAGGAAGTAAGAGTGGCTTATAAAGGAAGCCAGCCAAAAGCACGCGTCAAGGTAAACAAAGACGGCTGCAGCCATAGGAAACCGCAAGGGCGGACCTGCTGAGCCGTAGGGGCGGACCACAAGACCCGCAGGGGTGGCCCACTGGATCCGTAGGGACGGCTAGGTCTTGTCTTAGCCCTCTCAACACTACTAAGCACCTGCGTCTCAGATGAGGCACAGGTGTGGGATCCCTAAAAGACTAAGGCTCTTACACGGTAATTATCCTTTAACCGATCGAAAGGCGGGTTGAACCCCCTTCTCTAAACTTCTCAAAATTGGAATAATAAATCTGGAATATTTTAGGGATAATTATTCCGCAACTACCTCGAAAAATGCGTATTCTTAAGCTGTCTTTCTTAGCCGCTAAGAAATGAATTATCGACTCTTTTGACCATTTTGTCTTTTCATTTTATTTCATATTTAGGAGATGTCTAATGTCCTCATCATTTCTCTCAACTGCATTTTTATTAATTGAAGCTCCCAAATTCTCCAAATAACACTGGAGGGTAAAAATAATTACCGGGAAAAAAAATGAAAATTCCCCATAAGCCCAAAATTACGCTAGGAACTGTTCGCTCCAAAAGGTGTGTGCAAGCTTTAATATTTATAACCCAAGAAGTATTCTTGAACAATATGCAAACCCGTAGTGTATGGATCAATTGTACTAAAAGCAAGAATTACAGGGGTCGATCACATGGACTATGGTGAAACAAAGATCGGTAATCAGGTTGTCAAATAACCACAAACAACAAATTAAAGCAATCAAAGATGATATAAAAGTCATATAAAGGGAATGCAGACTCTAGATATTAAAGCATCCAGTTGTGGTTCCGACTCAAGATATCAAAAGATAACGTGGACAAAGCTGAGGTTTGCAAAGAGTGTAAGTCTCAAGGTACTAAGGAAAGGAACTATAATCTCAAACCAACACACCCCCAAAGGGATAGAATCAACCTTTACCGGGTAAGTCTCAGGCTAACTCACAAAGATGGAATGAAGGCACACTCAAACCCTAATAAAGGATAAACTTTTATTACCTACACTCATGACCTTGGGTAAACAAACAAAGGAATCACCGGGTAAGTATCATTCTAGGCTTGCATTGAACCAGGAAAGTCATAATAAGGATAGGATTTGGTAAAATGAAACTCTTAACTCAGATAAGGTTCAGGAAAGGTTCACCTCTTTCAGTTAAATTCCATCCCGGCCGAGATGTTCAATGACTGGCCAAGGTGTTCTATGGTTAAGGTAAAGGCTCGAGCTTTCAGGGTCTTGTTGGGATTCAGATCATTCTATCATCGTCTTTCCCACAACTTTCAACCAATCACCCTAGAATCGCATAAAGAACTTAGCCAACAATCATCATGATAACAATAATCAAATTTATAAGAAAGGAATCAATATTCAAACAAGAAAACCTTAGCACAAAGGTCTCAATAACTGAATGAATCAAACAAACAATCAGCATTCCTCAATCACAAATCAGAAAAGACAACAAAACCAAAAGTCAAACTAAGAAGATCTTGCAAACTCCTTCAAAGCCAACTTCAACTTGATTCCTTCCTTCCTTGAACTGCAACCTTCAAAACTTCCTTCAAAACTTCCTTCAAACTCTTCAGAAAATCCTCCAGAAAATCATTGATCCGAAGATGGCTGAATTGTAGAAAATCCAACCTTTATATAGGAGAATTATCTTCCAAAGATAAAATATCTTAAAAAGATAATTTCCTAGAAAATATATCCATATCTTCCAAAATATATCAGCCAACAATATTATCTTCCTTCCAGAAATCCAGCCAAAAATATGTGATATTCACTTTCCAAAATAGAAGATCTCAGCCAAAAATGAAGATCTTGTCAGCGGTGAGGTGTTCGCCTCGGTCGGGACTCTCCTCAAGATCACCTCGGTCGAGGTGGTACTGTAGTTGACAAGGTGAATCTCAGCTGAAAGTGTAACTCTCTAATCTGGTCCAAAATCAATCTTCTAAATCATTTCCATGCATCTTGAGATATTCTTATAACTCTTCAATGCTCCTGAATGTAGCTCAAATGACTCCTTAGCTTCCTTAGCTCCATTTCGTCTAAAACGTGCCATTTTCCCTATAATTACAACAAAACTAGGTGTAGACCTCGATTCCCGCAAAGGTAGACAAAACAACAATATAATCAAAGAATATACATCTATAAATGCAAATTTATGAAGATAAAATGTCTAACTAATCCCAAAATATAGACTATAATACATGCTATCAAAATACCCCATACTTGTCCCCAAGAAAGTTCCAAATCTTAGATACAAGATAGAATGGATCATAAGTCAGAAAGATCAAAAAACATTTCAAAACATTTTGGTGGTGTGCTCCAATCATAGATCACCCTAAGAGAATGCTTCATGGCAAATAAAATCAAGACATGATCAAAATATTTAATAAATATAAGAAAGTTGTTCATCTTTGCATAAAATCATAGAAATGCATAATAAATCATATTTATTGAAATCTATCATGTATAATCCAATTTAAACCACCAAGTCAATTGTTCGCTTCAAACGGTGTGTGCAAGCTTTAAATTTATACCCTAGACGTAAGCTTAAAACAAGGATGTGAACCCGCAGTGTACGGGTCAATCGTAGTAAAAAGCAAGGAATTCCAGGGGTCGATCACAGGGCCTTAGTGAAACAAAGTCCAATTACGGTATGCTTTAGTAATTACTAACCACAAAAGGTAATCAAAACAATCAAAGATGATATAGAAGTCAATAAAGGAAATATGCAATTCTAGGGATTAAAGCATCTAGTTGTGGTTCCAACTCAAGATCTAAAGATAAGCGGACAAAGCTGAGGTTTTTGCATGGGGAAGGTGTTTCTAAAGTGGAATAGATCACCGGGTAAGTCTCACTACTCGCTAATCCTAAACCGTAACTCCTATTACCGGGTAGGTCTCAAGGAATTAAGATAAAGAACTATAACCTCAAACTAACACACCATCTAAGGGAATAGAATCAACCTTTACCGGGTAAGTCTCCGGCTAACTCACAAAGATGGGATGGAAGCACACTCAAACCCCAATAAAGGATAAACCTTTATTACCTACACTTATGATCTTAGGTAAACAAACTAAGGAATTACCGAGTAAGTCTCATCCTAGGCTTGCATTGAATCAGGAAAGGTGTAATAAGAATAGGATTTGGCAAACTCTAACACTTAACTCTCAGTTTCGGATCAGATAAGTCACCTCGGTCAGACAAATTCCACCCCGGCCGAGATGTTCATCGACTGAGCGAGATGCTTAGGGTTAATGCTAAAGACTCGAACTTTCAGGGTCCTACTGTGATTAAGATCATTCTATCATTGTTTTTCCCACAACCTTCAGCCAATCACCCTAGAATCACACGAAGAGATTAGCCACTCATCATCATGAATGTATTAATCAAGTATATGGGAAGAAAGTGAATATTTGAACAAGAAGAATTTAATGAAAAGACTTCAATAACTGAATCAAGTATCACAACAAAAGCGTTCCTTGGATAAAAATCCAACAAGGCAAGACAACAAGGAAGGGAATCTAAGATAATCTTACAAAAACCCTTCAAAAGCTATAAAAGCTACAATCTTCCTTCTTCAACCTTCAAAAAGGTTCTTCAAATCTCCCAATTGGAGTATGGCTGCTGTGGTGTATAAACCCTGATCGGTGGTATAGCATGATGTGGATTTGTGGGAAATCCAACCCTTTTTATAGGAAAATTACTCTCCAAAGATAAGATATCTTAAAAAGATCTCTTCCCATAAAAATAGGTAAAATATATGATCTAGTATATCTTCTTCCTTCTAGGAGCCAAGCCCAAAAATATAAGATCTCTTTCCAAAGATAAAATATCTCAGCCAAGAATAAAATATTCTCGCCACATCCCAGGTGTTCGCCTCGGTCGAGTCGACTTCTTTGGATCACTTCGGTCGAGGTGAATCTATTGTCAACCGAGGTGAGTCACAACTGAATGTGAAATCTCTCAAATCTGGTCCAAAGTGAATCTCTAATCCATGGCTATGCTTCCTGGATGGTTCCTTATGTTCCTGAATGTAGCTCCAATGACTCCATAGCTCCTTTTGCTCCTTTTTGATGCAAAACGTTCCATTTTACCAACAAAACTAGGTGTAGACCTCGATTCCCGCAAAGGTAGATGAAATGGTAATATAATCACATATTATACATACAAACATGCAGATTATTGAAGATAAAACGTCCAAACAAACCCCAAAATATAGACTATAATTCATGCTATCAAAATACCCCATACTTAGCCCTTGCTTGTCCCCAAGCAAGTTCCGCATATAAAAGACAAGATAGAATGGATTAATAGTCAAGAAAATCAATGAAAAGTCTTTCAAAACATTTTTATAGTGTGCAACAATCATAGATCACTCTAAGAGAATACTTCATGGAATTTAAAATCAAAATATGATTAAAACATTTTATAAGTATAGGAAAGTTGTTCATCTTTGCATAAAATCATAGAATGCATAATAAGTCATAATTATCGAAATTAATCATGCATAATCCAGTTTAAACCGCTAAGTCAATCAACAAGCTCGAGGTCTCAAGGGCTTCCCAAAAGAAAGGTCAAGAAACGTGTAGGGTAGGGATGTATGTAAGGTAATGTGGTGCTAGAATCCGGGAAAAGGATATACTTTACTTTCACTTTGACTTTCAACATCTTCCACCAATAAGCTTTGCTTATTTCACACTTTTTCTTTTTCTTTACTTTTTGGGATGCATGGACAAAGGTGCAGAATAACCGAAGCCTAGGAAATTAGCAATCATCAATTTCTTGAGATGCATCAAACCCTTGATGCACATACCATGACCCGTTAGGAATATCGCTCAATCTGACTTTGGCAAGACACAAACACCCGGCTATGTGAATGGTGCCGAGTTACTCATTATCATGATTGACTTCCCCAAACCTATTTCTTTCTTTCTAACACTTTCACTTCCAGCCAACTTCTCAACTTTAACTTCACTTGCTTTCACCACTTCCTTGCTTCCAAATTCCCGGATAGGTAAAGGGAGGCAAAATGTATATGAGGGGCTAAGCATGATCAAGAAGAAGAAGCGAGAAGAATGAATTGCCTTGGTCTTTCCAAGAAGAAAGTGAGAGAACTTATCTTGCGGTGTCAACCTTCAAATTCAACATAATTTGGATAAAAACAAAGTATTAAACATGCCAATAATTTCAGACAAAACATTTAGCAACTTAAACATATTATAAAACCTTTCAAACACATAAAGATTTCAAAACCAGTCAGTAAGCAAAGTCTTCACTGAGATCACATCCAGATAAGAAGCACAAAAAGCTTTTTTTAAAACCAGTTTTTTTTCAGTTTCGACGTTTTTCTCAATCAAATAACCTGTAAGTATGCATGCAGTCTCAGATAAACACATAGATGCAAAAGTGAAGCATAAGTATAAATATCCGATCAAATAGAGTCATACATCACATAAATGTCAAATAATACATCGATAAACACCCCATACTTAGGACACACTGTCCCAGTGGGTCAAAATAAGTCTAAGGAATAAAATACTCACCGGATAATAAGCTGAACTGCATAAAAATAAGAAAGAAAATCCTGCAGCTCTCAGTAGTCACGATCCGGTGGTGGTGGTGGTGGTACATATGGATACTGAGACGGGTCGAACGGATAGCCCATGATGTGCTCAACCTGGATTTGGGCCATCATGTGCTGGTAGTGTTGTCGCTCTTGCATCTCGCGGATATCCAGTGATAAAGCGGCATATGAATCAATCATCTGATCCGTCAGATCATCGATCCGACGGTGAGCCTCTGAATCTCTGTGTCGGCGTGCTCTACGCCTAGCAGGTCTCACTGGAGATGTAGCAGGTGCCGGCTCAGTATCATCATCATCATCCAAATCAATAACCAGCGCACTCGTCCCGGCAGTATCCGTCCCTGTTGTTACACTAAGATCGTGATGCGCAAATGGGTTTTAAATTTATAACTCGAACTAAATCCTAAACTACCTAGCGAAACCCGCAGTGTACGGGACGTTTGTAGAAGGGATAGTATTTTGAGGTCGAACACAAAGACTACGGTGAAATTGATTCGATTTGTGATTTAGTTTAGTAAAGACCTAGGTTGAAAGAAAAGAAAGAAATAAAGAAATGAAAATCTCAAATGTTTTTGGTTGGTTTTTGGTGATCAATCAAAGATCACAATTCATGCAAAGTAAACAATCAAACTAAACTATGAATCAACACAAATAAACAAACTAAACAAAGTAATGATCAAAGAAAGAAAAGACGGATTCTAGGGGTTGGAAGTTCCAGTTATGGCATAGGACTCAAGTTATCTATTCATTCCTTGGATTGACTATGATATGTTGGGATTTAGCGTTTCTAGACTGAGATCAATTACCGGGTAGGTCTCATGGTCCAACTAGTCCATTCCTAAGGTCTCATCACTGGGTAAGTCTCTAAGAACCTAAGGATAGGAATTCTACTCAAACCAGATTGTTAGCTAGGGGTCTAACCTCTCCTTACCGGGTAAGTCTTGGAAAGGGAAGTCCTAAACAATTATCCTAGCACACCTAATCCAATGGCGGCTTATTAGGCTCACCACTACCTAAGGTTTGTTATCTTGGAATCTAAGAGCAAGGATTACCGGGTAAGTCTCTCCTAACACTAAGATACTAACACTAGGTCACCCTAGGATAGATTAAACTCAACAAACACTTAGGATTTCAACATTCTATAGATCTAAGACAAGTTCCATCGAGCCAGGGAAAATCACGGTTTGTTCTACCTAAACCACGGCCGTGGTCAGACAAGAACTACCCGTGATTTGTAACAGCAGCTACATTCATGCACATAAGTCATCCAAAGGTAAATCTAAGTCCGTCCTATCATAGCCCTAGCCATAACCATCTTTTCCTTACCCTAGAACCACATCAATTTAGCCTCCAACGTTCATAATAGAAATCGAAACAAACAAACATAAAATCATGACATCCATTTGCAAGATGATGAAGGAAAAAAAGATGAACAAGTGAACTAAACAAAACCAAGCTGAAAATAGAATTAGAGTAACTCACAATCCTTCCAAAAGAAGGTTCAAATGATTCATACAACTCTTAGAAATAGAATCTGGAATTCTTCAATACAAAACTATCAAGTGTGGTAATGGTGTGTGTGCTTCTTCTCCTCTTCAATGGAGCTCTTCTTCTTCTTCTTTGACACTTTCCTTCCTAGAAAGACTTCTTGTTGAGAGAATATTTTTGTTAGAGGATAATGGATAATGGAGAGCTGCTCCCAGATGCCTCTCACAGTCCATGAAGGACCACTTTTATAACAAACTTGCATGAGCTGGCCATGAGAGTCGTGGCACAGCTGTCACAAGAATCTGGCAAAATCCACGGGTGATTCCACGGCCGTGGAGTGTCAGAGAACCGTGATTCTGTGCAGAAACTTCGCCTTGGATCATTAAGTTGTGATTTGGTGCATGGCTAGTGTTGGCAGGGTTCCATGAGTCCTTCTTAGCCCTTAATTTGCATCCTAATGCGTCCGAGGATGTGTCATCTTGACGAACGATCCTCAAACGTATCGTTTTAGCTCCTAAATCTCCCAAAATACGTACAAAGCAACGCACAAGCCCGTGTAGACGTCTGTCTCGACAAAGTACATGAATTGAGTGCAAAACGTCGTGAACTAGTGCTAAACCATGCATGAATGAGTGAGAATTCTATCTAAATGATTACCTAAAACTAAGTCATAAATCGTGTTATCAAAATACCCCATACTTAAGGTTTGCTCGTCCCCGAGCAAATTCCCAACTATAGACTAAGAGATGACATGATTTATGTATGCAGAAAAATGGCAAAATCTTTTTGGGCTTGTGCTTCTATTATTGGATCGCCTTCAAAGTCATGTTTTATGGCAAAGGATAAGCAATCATGCATCAAACAAATGAAAGCATGAAAAGACAATTGTACTTAACTCAAAAGTATGCATGAAATGTAAAGATGAAGAAGTCAAGAAGATCAAGAGTACATCCAATCTAAATCACTAAGTCTTACAAACATGCAAATAGGTCATAAGGTCTCGTGAGATAAAAGGGCCAAGAAATGTAGTGATTGGGTGGGGATTTCTAGGTTATGTGATGCTAATCCGGGAACGGAACTAACTCCACAATCTTGTCCTCGATCAACTTCCCTCAAGTGTATATTTTCCTCTATCTTTTCTTTCTTTTCTTTTTCTTTGACTTATTTTTGAGACAATGGCATTGGTGTACAAAAGCCGAAACCTTGGTGATTAGCCGTCCTCGGGCTTTTTCTTAGTTTTCGAGGTGCATCCACACCGGGCACACATACCAAAGCTCGTTAGGACTATTGGTTCATTTGACTTTGGCAAGGCACCAACACCCGATTATGTGAAGTGTACCGAGTTACTTGTCATTTAAGCCAATGTCCCCAAACCTATATTTTTGGCTACACTTTTCACAACAAATTCAGCATTTTATGCATGATATTCTTTTCATCAACAACTTCACTTAACACTTGCTTTTCACACACATCAACACACTAACATGCTCCTATTCCCGGATGGGTTAAAAGAGGTCAAATTTATCTCAATTGAGGTGCTCAAGCAATCATGATTAAGATGAGAAGTAGAGAAAGATGAATTGCCTCATTCATTCCTAGATGGTATGCAAGAACTATTATGTAATTTCGATCTTCACTACTCAATCCTTTCTAGGCAAACATCATGGTCACAAATCATTCATAGAATTTCAAGAGAAGTACTTCAAGTCCACATATGCGTTCATTAATCCTAACACATGAGGCCATCCATAGCCAATTCACAAGACAAGATTCATCATTAGGATCATATCCAAGCCTAGAAAGCACAAAATTTTTTTAAAATTTTCTGATTTTCATGGTATTTTCGATTTAAGTATGTACAATGCAAGAAATGTGAAGATTTTAAACTATCCTAGATGCTCATTATGCAAAGGATCATGCAAACCCCACCCCATACTTAGAAACACATTGTCCCCAATGTGGTATACAAGTAAAGAGAGTGAAAGAAGGTTCTCACAATGTAAAAATGGTTTGCTATGGTATTTGGGATTGCTCAATAGTGAATTAATGTTTGATGATCTTATCAACAATGGTAGAGAGCTCTTAAGCATCCATCTAAGCTTTGGAACCCGCGCTAGGCACCGCTAGCCGTCCAAGTTCCGCGTCCGCTCCACCCATAATTGATGAGGGGTTCATAATCATCATTCCTATGTCAAGCAAGGCCTCCTTGCCACTAATGTTCTAGCATACACACAAAGTAGACAAAACACACACAAAGATAGAAAAATCTAAAAACGAAAACAAAATGAAAAAGGGAAAATGTTACCAATGGGTTGCCTCCCACCAAGCGCTTCTTTAAGGTCATTAGCTTTACCAAACTCGGGGGCATCTACTCAAGGTGAAGTGGGGCAATCATGTCCACCGGGGCTCCCGGAATATACTTCTTCAAGCGGTGCCCATTCACTTTGAAATTCCCACAATGTTCCCCTCCTATCTCAATAGCTCCATGGGGAAAAATCTTCTTCACCACATATGGCCCGGTCCATCTTGATTTGAGCTTTCCGGGAAAAAGCCTTAGCCTCGAGTTGAAGAGAAGGACAAGATCTCCTTCACTCAACTCCTTGGGGATGATCCTCTTGTCATGCCATCTTTTGGTTCTCTCCTTGTAGATCCGGGCATTCTCATAAGCTTCCAACCGGATCTCCTCAAGGGCGTTTATATCAAGCAACCTCTTTTCTCCCGCCTCCTTGAGGTCAAAATTTAGCCACTTAATGGCCCAATAAGCTCTATGTTCCATTTCCACCGGAAGATGACAAGACTTTACGTAGACCAACTTGTAAGGAGTGGTTCCAATTGGTGTCTTGAAGGCGGTCCTATATGCCCACAATGCGTCATTGAGCTTCATAGCCCAATCCTTTCTAGTCCTAGACACCGTCTTCTCAAGGATGGCCTTGATCTCCCGGTTGGAGATCTCCACTTGGCCACTAGTTTGGGGATGGTAAGGTGTTGCCACCTTGTGAGTCACCCCATACTTAGCCAAAAGCGCCCCAAAATTCCTATTGGTGAAGTGCTTTCCTCCATCACTAATGATCACCCTTGGTGTTCCAAACCTAGGGAAGATCACCCGGTTGAAGAACCGCACTACCACCCATGCATCATTTGTAGGAGAGGCGATTGCCTCCACCCATCTTGACACATAGTCCACCGCCAATAGGATGAAGAGATTGCCACATGAAGAAGGGAATGGTCCCATGAAGTCCACACCCCACACATCAAATATTTCGACTTCTTGGATGTTGTTCAAGGGCATTTCATTCCTCCTTGAGATGTTGCCCGTCCTTTGGCAAGCATCACATGCCGCTACAAAACCTTGCACATCTCTAAATAAGTTAGGCCAATAGAAACCGGATTGCAATACCTTTGCACACGTTTTGTGTGAGCTAGCATGGCCTCCACATGTTAGGGAGTGACAATGCCGGATCACACTCTCTACTTCATCTTCCGGTATGCATCTTCTAAACATTCCATCCGGGCCTCTTTTGAACAAGAGTGGCTCACTCCAATAGTAATGCCTCACATCGTTGAAGAACTTCTTTCTTTGTGCATACGTCAATCCGGGAGGCATCTCTTCACCCACTAAGTAGTTCACAATGTCGGCATACCATGGCTCATTTCCTCTAGACACTTGGAACAAGCATTCCTCCACCATTTGCAATTGCTCATCCCGGAATGAGTCATCAATTGGGATGTCATCTCTTTCAAGCTCTAATGGTGGGAGTCTACTAAGGTGATCCGCCACCGAGTTCTCGGATCCCTTCTTATCCCGTATTTCCAAATCAAACTCTTGAAGAAGAAGGATCCACCGAATCAACCTTGGTTTGGCATCCTTCTTTGTAAGTAGATAACGGATCGCAGCATGATCCGTATAGACTATGACCTTTGCTCCAACAAGGTATGAGCGGAACTTCTCAAATGCATACACCACAGCTAGCAACTCCTTCTCGGTGGTAGCATAATTGAGTTGGGCATCATCTAGCGTCTTGCTAGCATAATAAATGGCATGAGTGCGCCCATCTTTCCTTTGCCCCAAAACAGCCCCAACGACTACATCGCTTGCATCACACATGATCTCAAATGGTAAACTCCAATCCGGAGGTTGCATGATAGGTGCGGAGATCAAGGCGTTCTTCAACCTACAAAAGGTCTCAAGACAATCTTTGGAAAAGACAAAATCAACATCCTTCATTAGTAGGTTAGTGAGAGGCTTAGAAATTTTAGAGAAATTTTGAATAAACCTCCGGTAAAAACCGGCATGCCCTAAGAAACTCCTTACCCCCATCACCGAGGTGGGTGGCGGCAACTTCTCTATCGTTTCAATTTTTGGCCCTATCAACCTCAATGCCACGGTTAGACACCAAGTGTCCTAACACAATGCCTTCACTTACCATGAAGTGGCATTTTTCCCAATTCAAGACAAGATTTGTCTCCTCACATCTTTGCAATACTAATGACAGGTTAGCCAAGCAATTATCAAAGGAAGAACTATAAACAGAGAAATCATCCATAAACACTTCCATGATATTTTCTATGTATTCCGAAAAGATAGCCATCATACACCTTTGGAAGGTGGCGGGTGCATTACACAACCCAAATGGCATTCTCTTATATGCAAAAGTACCCCCATGGACATGTAAAGGTTTTTTTCTCTTGGTCATCGGGGTGGATAGGGATTTGGAAGAATCCACTAAAGCCGTCTAGATAGCAAAAATGAGAGTGTTGAGCTAACCTTTCTAGCATTTGGTCAATGAAGGGGAGAGGGAAGTGATCTTTCCTAGAGGCCATGTTCAATTTCCTATAATCAATACACATCCTCCACCCCGTAACCGTCCTAGTCGGGATTAGTTCATTGTTCTCATTAGTTACTACGGTCATCCCACCCTTCTTAGGAACTACATGAACGGGTCTAACCCACTTACTATCAGAGATAGGGTAGATAATTCCCGCATCTAGCAACTTAATGATTTCCTTTTTGACTACCTCTTTCATTATAGGATTCAATCTCCTTTGATGTTCAATAGAGGGTTTGTGGTTATCTTCCATCATTATCTTATGCATGCACAAAGAAGGCTTAATGCCAACCAAATCATCAATAGTGTAGCCAATGGCTTTCCTATGCAATCGTAGTTCATGCAACAACTTAGCAAGTTCATCATCACTCAAGCATGCATTCACAATTACCGGATATGTAGAATTATCACCAAGAAAAGCATATTTTAAATGAGAGGGGAGGGGTTTGAGTTCAAGTTGAGGAGGACCTTTATCGATTGGAGACGATCCAAACAATGTTGGATGAGATGTATCCAAAGCAAATGAAGACTCCTCATGGCTCCTAAGAGCTTGACCATCATCAAGGACTGGTCTAGGGAAAACCACAGCTGGAAACACTGTTTGCTTAACTTCCACGGCCGTGGTTCTTGCTAAGCTTGCTTCCCGGAGTTGTCCAGAAAGTTTGACGGCCGTGGAACTTGCAGCTGTTCAACACCTCTTCGTGGCCTTCAAATCCAGCTCTTGGCTCCTCTTCCAATACTTCCAATGCCTTGATCTCCTCATTGCAAGCTTCCTCAACACCTTCCTCCATCATACTTAAGGTAAGAACCTTCTCCAAGGGATCCTTGATCAAGATCGAGCTCACAACTTCCCTAGATTCTTCTTGCTCGACTATGTTGAAGACATCTTCATCAAGGGTCGGCCCTTTCATCATTGTGGACAATTTGAATTTGATGTTCTCCTCCCCAATGTTAAAGGAGAGAGTTCCATTCTTGCAATCCACTAGGCATCCGGAGATGGCTAGGAAAGGTCTTCCCAAGATGATGGGAACTGGATAGTCTGCCGGAATGTCCAAGACTATAAAATCGATTGGCACATAGAATCCTCCTAGTTGCACCGGGATGTCTTCTAGGATCCCAACTGGATGAGTGATAGAGCGGTCCGCCATGTAGAGGGTCATCTTGACCGGTTTCGGCTCTCCTAGCCCAACCTTGTTGCAAAGTGCAAGCGGTATGATGCTTACACTCGCTCCAAGATCACAAAGGGCCTCGTACTTCACATCTCCCACTCCAATTGGGACACAAAAAGAGCCCGGATCTCTTAGTTTGGGAGGCATCTCCTCCTTTATTGTTTGGATCAATTCCGAGGATCTCTTGGTCATTCTTATCTCCCCATACTCCTCCAACTTCCTTTTGTTGGAGAGTATTTCCTTCAAAAACTTGCCATATGCCGGCATTCCTAAAATGGCATCCATGAACGGAATGTTAATATGTAATTTGGACATTAGTTCAAGGAACTTACCAAAGTGATTGTCCAAACGAGCTCTTGCTCTTGATTGTGGGAACGGTAGTGGTGGCTTGTATGGAGGCGGTGCCACATAGGTTGGCTCTACATTCTTGCTCTTGCCTCCATCTTCTTGTAACCTTCCTTCTTCTACCACTACTTGCTTTCCTTTTGCATTGTCCTTGGGCAAAGGATCTCTCATACTCAACCCACTCCTTGTTGTAATAGCCAACACTTGGCCTCTTGGGTTGTCTTCGGTTCTTCCGGGAAGCTTTCCCGGGTCTCTATGGGCTTCACCCGCCTTTTGGAACACTTGTGCTTCCAAAACTTTTTGAGCCTTAGAAATTGAAGTCACCGTGCTCTCAAGACCACTTAACCTTCCAAGCAATTGCTCAAACATTATTTCGGTTCTATCCTTTGGAGGTTGAGTAAATCCGGGTGGAGGTTCTTGTAAAGCTCTTGATGGTGGAGTTGTGCTCGTGGAGGAGGAAGGGTTCAAGGCTCCATCCGGGTTAGAGTAAGAAAATCCGGGATGGTTGTGGTTAGGCCAGTAATTGTTGAATTGCCGGTTGTTGTTGAAACTCCTTGGGCCGTGGTAATTGTTGAAGTTGCCCCTTCCCATGTAATTCACATCCTCCTCCTTGGAAGACAAGTTAGCTTGTGGAAGCACTTGAGGAGTTGCTTGGTTCTTCAAAGTTGTAGCACACAACTCCCTCAAGGACTTCAACTCGTTGTTGATGGCGTCAAGCTTGAAATTGCTCATGGTGACTTCACTCACCTCATATGCTCCCGCCTTTCTTCCTTCACTCTTCCTATGGGAGTACTTCTCAATCACTAGAGCTTGCTTCTCCACAAACTCCCAAGCTTCATCTACATGCTTCTCCATAAATGTCCCACCGGAAAGAGATTGGAGCTTGAATTGGCTATCTTCATCAAGTCCTTTGAAGTAGATCTCCAATAGCTCAATTTTCGGTATGCCATGGTGTGGACAATCAAGGAGAAGATCTTTGAACCTCTCCCAAGACTTGAATAAACTCTCTCTATCCTTCATCACGAAGGCATTGATCTTCCCTCTTAACTCGGTAGTCTTGGAAGCTGAGAAGAACTTAGTCAAAAACTCGGTTGTCATCTCCTCCCAAGTACCAACTCGCCCTTGTGGAATAGATTGATACCAAGCCAAGGCTTTATCCTTAAGAGAGAAGGAGAAAGCCCTTAGCTTATGGTTGTTGCTCTCCAATCTTGGCGGTCTAAGAGTCTCCATCAAGATCTCATAGTTCATCAAGTGTTGATGAGGAGACTCTCCTTCCATCCCTCCAAATTGATTATGCCGGATCATTTGCAGAACTTGAGGGCGGAGCTCATAGTTGTGGGCTGCGGGATCTCCTAAGTTCACACCCGGACGGTGTGCTCTTTGCGCTGGATCCATACGTCTCCCTAGGGTTTGTGGCTCTTCAATGGCAATGGGCACAACCCTAACATTAGCCGCAGGCTGCGGTTGTGGTGGAGGAGGTGGAGGTTGTCGGCGATTAAGCTCTCCTTGAACAAGGGCTTGCCTAATCTCATCAATCTCCCTCCTAGTTGCCTCTTGCCTCTCATTGGCAAGTCTCCTTTCTTCCTCCAAGAGCTCATCTCTTAGCCTTATTTGCTCTAAGGCTTCATCCAATTCAGCTTGGAGGTCTCTTCCGGCCATCTCTTTTCCCTTTTTAATACTCTTGGATCTAGATCGAAGGGTTTTCTCCGGTTCGGGATCGAATGGAGCTAAATCCTTGCCACGAGATCTTCGCATACACCTAAAGAGTAATAGATGTCCTGAAAAGCAAAGACACAAACCAAAAAGAGATCAAAGGCAACAACAAAGATCTACACTAGAAACAATCACAAAATGGACTCAATCTAGACCTAGTCCCCGGCAACGGCGCCAAAAACTTGTTACGCTAAGATCGTGATGCGCAAATGGGTTTTAAATTTATAACTCGAACTAAATCCTAAACTACCTAGCGAAACCCGCAGTGTACGGGACGTTTGTAGAAGGGATAGTATTCCGAGGTCGAACACAAAGACTAAGGTGAAATTGATTCGATTTGTGATTTAGTTTAGTAAAGACCTAGGTTGAAAGAAAAGAAAGAAATAAAGAAATGAAAATCTCAAATGTTTTTGGTTGGTTTTTGGTGATCAATCAAAGATCACAATTCATGCAAAGTAAACAATCAAACTAAACTATGAATCAACACAAATAAACAAACTAAACAAAGTAATGATCAAAGAAAGAAAAGACGGATTCTAGGGGTTGGAAGTTCCGGTTATGGCATAGGACTCAAGTTATCTATTCATTCCTTGGATTGACTATGATATGTCGGGATTTAGCGTTTCTAGACTGGGATCAATTACCGGGTAGGTCTCATGGTCCAACTAGTCCATTCCTAAGGTCTCATCACCGGGTAAGTCTCTAAGAACCTAAGGATAGGAATTCTACTCAAACCGGATTGTTAGCTAGGGGTCTAACCTCTCCTTACCGGGTAAGTCTTGGAAAGGGAAGTCCTAAACAATTATCCTAGCACACCTAATCCAATGGCGGCTTATTAGGCTCACCACTACCTAAGGTTTGTTATCTTGGAATCTAAGAGCAAGGATTACCGGGTAAGTCTCTCCTAACACTAAGATACTAACACTAGGTCACCCTAGGATAGATTAAACTCAACAAACACTTAGGATTTCAACATTCTATAGATCTAAGACAAGTTCCATCGAGCCAGGGAAAATCACGGTTTGTTCTACCTAAACCACGGCCGTGGTCAGACAAGAACTACCCGTGATTTCTAACAGCAGCAACGTTCATGCACATAAGTCATCCAAAGGTAAATCTAAGTCCGTCCTATCATAGCCCTAGCCATAACCATCCTTTCCTTACCCTAGAACCACATCAATTTAGCCTCCAACGTTCATAATAGAAATCGAAACAAACAAACATAAAATCATGACATCCATTTGCAAGATGATGAAGGAAAAAAAGATGAACAAGTGAACTAAACAAAACCAAGCTGAAAATAGAATTAGAGTAACTCACAATCCTTCCAAAAGAAGGTTCAAATGATTCATACAACTCTTAGAAATAGAATCCGGAATTCTTCAATACAAAACTATCAAGTGTGGTAATGGTGTGTGTGCTTCTTCTCCTCTTCAATGGAGCTCTTCTTCTTCTTCTTTGACACTTTCCTTCCTAGAAAGACTTCTTGTTGAGAGAATATTCTTGTTAGAGGATAATGGATAATGGAGAGCTGCTCCCAGATGCCTCTCACAGTCCATGAAGGACCACTTTTATAACAAACTTGCACGAGCTGGCCATGAGAGTCGTGGCACAGCTGTCACAAGAATCTGGCAAAATCCACGGGTGATTCCACGGCCGTGGAGTGTCAGAGAACCGTGATTCTGTGCAGAAACTTCGCCTTGGATCATTAAGTTGTGATTTGGTGCATGGCTAGTGTTGGCAGGGTTCCATGAGTCCTTCTTAGCCCTTAATTTGCATCCTAATGCGTCTGAGGATGTGTCATCTTGACGAACGATCCTCAAACGTATCGTTTTAGCTCCTAAATCTCTCAAAATACCTACAAAGCAACGCACAAGCCCGTGTAGACGTCTGTCTCGACAAAGTACATGAATTGAGTGCAAAACGTCGTGAACTAGTGCTAAACCATGCATGAATGAGTGAGAATTCTATCTAAATGATTACCTAAAACTACGTCATAAATCGTGTTATCAAAATACCCCATACTTAAGGTTTGCTCGTCCCCGAGCAAATTCCCAACTATAGACTAAGAGATGACATGATTTATGTATGCAGAAAAATGGCAAAATCTTTTTGTGTTTGTGCTTCTATTATTGGATCACCTTCAAAGTCATGTTTCATGGCGAAGGATAAGCAATCATGCATCAAACAAATGAAAGCATGAAAAGACAATTGTACTTAACTCAAAAGTATGCATGAAATGTTAAGATGAAGAAGTCAAGAAGATCAAGAGTACATCCAATCTAAATCACTAAGTCTTACAAACATGCAAATAGGTCATAAGGTCTTGTGAGATAAAAGGGCCAAGAAATGTAGTGATTGGGTGGGGATTTCTAGGTTATGTGATGCTAATCCGGGAACGGAACTAACTCCACAATCTTGTCCTCGATCAACTTCCCTCAAGTGTATATTTTCCTCTATCTTTTCTTTCTTTTCTTTTTCTTTGACTTATTTTTGAGACAATGGCATTGGTGTACAAAAGCCGAAACCTTGGTGATTAGCCGTCCTCGGGCTTTTTCTTAGTTTTCGAGGTGCATCCACACCGGGCACACATACCAAAGCTCGTTAGGACTATTGGTTCATTTGACTTTGGCAAGGCACCAACACCCGATTATGTGAAGTGTACCGAGTTACTTGTCATTTAAGCCAATGTCCCCAAACCTATATTTTTGGCTACACTTTTCACAACAAATTCAGCATTTTATGTATGATATTCTTTTCATCAACAAATTCACTTAACACTTGCTTTTCACACACATCAACACACTAACATGCTCCTATTCCCGGATGGGTTAAAAGAGGTCAAATTTATCTCAATTGAGGTGCTCAAGCAATCATGATTAAGATGAGAAGTAGAGAAAGATGAATTGCCTCATTCATTCCTAGATGGTATGCAAGAACTATTATGTAATTTCGATCTTCACTACTCAATCCTTTCTAGGCAAACATCATGGTCACAAATCATTCATAGAATTTCAAGAGAAGTACTTCAAGTCCACATATGCGTTCATTAATCCTAACACATGAGGCCATCCATAGCCAATTCACATGACAAGATTCATCATTAGGATCATATCCAAGCCTAGAAAGCACAAAATTTTTTTAAAATTTTCTGATTTTCATGGTATTTTCGATTTAAGTATGTACAATGCAAGAAATGTGAAGATTTTAAACTATCCTAGATGCTCATTATGCAAAGGATCATGCAAACCCCACCCCATACTTAGAAACACATTGTCCCCAATGTGGTATACAAGTAAAGAGAGTGAAAGAAGGTTCTCACAATGTAAAAATGGTTTGCTATGGTATTTGGGATTGCTCAATAGTGAATTAATGTTTGATGATCTTATCAACAATGGTAGAGAGCTCTTAAGCATCCATCTAAGCTTTGGAACCCGCGCTAGGCACCGCTAGCCGTCCAAGTTCCGCGTCCGCTCCACCCATAATTGATGAGGGGTTCATAATCATCATTCCTATGTCAAGCAAGGCCTCCTTGCCACTAATGTTCTAGCATACACCCAAAGTAGACAAAACACACACAAAGATAGAAAAATCTAAAAACGAAAACAAAATGAAAAAGGGAAAATGTTACCAATGGGTTGCCTCCCACCAAGCGCTTCTTTAAGGTCATTAGCTTTACCAAACTCGGGGGCATCTACTCAAGGTGAAGTGGGGCAATCATGTCCACCGGGGCTCCCGGAATATACTTCTTCAAGCGGTGCCCATTCACTTTGAAATTCCCACAATGTTCCCCTCCTATCTCAATAGCTCCATGGGGAAAAATCTTCTTCACCACATATGGCCCGGTCCATCTTGATTTGAGCTTTCCGGGAAAAAGCCTTAGCCTCGAGTTGAAGAGAAGGACAAGATCTCCTTCACTCAACTCCTTGGGGATGATCCTCTTGTCATGCCATCTTTTGGTTCTCTCCTTGTAGATCCGGGCATTCTCATAAGCTTCCAACCGGATCTCCTCAAGGGCGTTTATATCAAGCAACCTCTTTTCTCCCGCCTCCTTGAGGTCAAAATTTAGCCACTTAATGGCCCAATAAGCTCTATGTTCCATTTCCACCGGAAGATGACAAGACTTTCCGTAGACCAACTTGTAAGGAGTGGTTCCAATTGGTGTCTTGAAGGCGGTCCTATATGCCCACAATGCGTCATTGAGCTTCATAGCCCAATCCTTTCTAGTCCTAGACACCGTCTTCTCAAGGATGGCCTTGATCTCCCGGTTGGAGATCTCCACTTGGCCACTAGTTTGGGGATGGTAAGGTGTTGCCACCTTGTGAGTCACCCCATACTTAGCCAAAAGCGCCCCAAAATTCCTATTGGTGAAGTGCTTTCCTCCATCACTAATGATCACCCTTGGTGTTCCAAACCTAGGGAAGATCACCCGGTTGAAAACCGCACTACCACCTTGGCATCATTTGTAGGAGAGGCGATTGCCTCCACCCATCTTGACACATAGTCCACCGCCAATAGGATGAAGAGATTGCCACATGAAGAAGGGAATGGTCCCATGAAGTCCACACCCCACTCATCAAATATTTCGACTTCTTGGATGTTGTTCAAGGGCATTTCATTCCTCCTTGAGATGTTGCCCGTCCTTTGGCAAGCATCACATGCCGCTACAAAACCTTGCACATCTCTAAACAAGTTAGGCCAATAGAAACCGGATTGCAATACCTTTGCACACGTTTTGTGTGAGCTAGCATGGCCTCCACATGGTAGGGAGTGACAATGCCGGATCACACTCTCTACTTCATCTTCCGGTATGCATCTTCTAAACATTCCATCCGGGCCTCTTTTGAACAAGAGTGGCTCACTCCAATAGTAATGCCTCACATCGTTGAAGAACTTCTTTCTTTGTACATACGTCAATCCGGGAGGCATCTCTTCACACGATAAGTAGTTCACAATGTCGGCATACCATGGCTCATTTCCTCTAGACACTTGGAACAAGCATTCCTCCACCATTTCCAATTGCTCATCCCGGAATGAGTCATCAATTGGGATGTCATCTCTATCAAGCTCTAATGGTGGGAGTCTACTAAGGTGATCCGCCACCAAGTTCTCGGATCCCTTCTTATCCCGTATTTCCAAATCAAACTCTTGAAGAAGAAGGATCCACCGAATCAACCTCGGTTTGGCATCCTTCTTTGTAAGTAGATAACGGATCGCAGCATGATCCGTATAGACTATGACCTTTGCTCCAACAAGGTATGAGCGGAACTTCTCAAATGCATACACCACAGCTAGCAACTCCTTCTCGGTGGTAGCATAATTGAGTTGGGCATCATCTAGCGTCTTGCTAGCATAATAAATGGCATGAGTGCGCCCATCTTTCCTTTGCCCCAAAACAGCCCCAACGGCTACATCGCTTGCATCACACATGATCTCAAATGGTAAACTCCAATCCGGAGGTTGCATGATAGGTGCGGAGATCAAGGCGTTCTTCAACCTACAAAAGGCCTCAAGACAATCTTTGGAAAAGACAAAATCAACATCCTTCATTAGTAGGTTAGTGAGAGGCTTAGAAATTTTAGAGAAATTTTGAATAAACCTCCGGTAAAAACCGGCATGCCCTAAGAAACTCCTTACCCCCTTCACCGAGGTGGGTGGCGGCAACTTCTCTATCGTTTCAATTTTTGGCCCTATCAACCTCAATGCCACGGTTAGACACCAAGTGTCCTAACACAATGCCTTCACTTACCATGAAGTGGCATTTTCCCCAATTCAAGACAAGATTTGTCTCCTCACATCTTTGCAATACTAATGACAGGTTAGCCAAGCAATTATCAAAGGAAGAACCATAAACAGAGAAATCATCCATAAACACTTCCATGATATTTTCTATGTATTCCGAAAAGATAGCCATCATACACCTTTGGAAGGTGGCGGGTGCATTACACAACCCAAATGGCATTCTCCTATATGCAAAAGTACCCCCATGGACATGTAAAGGTTGTTTTCTCTTGGTCATCGGGGTGGATAGGGATTTGGAAGAATCCACTATAGCCGTCTAGATAGCAAAAATGAGAGTGTTGAGCTAACCTTTCTAGCATTTGGTCAATGAAGGGGAGAGGGAAGTGATCTTTCCTAGAGGCCATGTTCAATTTCCTATAATCAATGCACATCCTCCACCCCGTAACCGTCCTAGTCGGGATTAGTTCATTGTTCTCATTAGTTACTACGGTCATCCCACCCTTCTTAGGAACTACATGAACGGGACTAACCCACTTACTATCCGAGATAGGGTAGATAATTCCCGCATCTAGCAACTTAATGATTTCCTTTTTGACTACCTCTTTCATTATAGGATTCAATCTCCTTTGATGTTCAATAGAGGGTTTGTGGTTATCTTCCATCATTATCTTATGCATGCACAAAGAAGGCTTAATGCCAACCAAATCATCAATAGTGTAGCCAATGGCTTTCCTATGCAATCGTAGTTCATGCAACAACTTAGCAAGTTCATCATCACTCAAGCATGCATTCACAATTACCGGATATGTAGAATTATCACCAAGAAAAGCATATTTTAAATGAGAGGGGAGGGGTTTGAGTTCAAGTTGAGGAGGACCTTTATCGATTGGAGACGATCCAAACAATGTTGGATGAGATGAATCCAAAGCAAATGAAGACTCCTCATGGCTCCTAAGAGCTTGACCATCATCAAGGACTGGTCCAGGGAAAACCACGGCTGGAAACACGGTTTGCTTAACTTCCACGGCCGTGGTTCTTGCTAAGCTTGCTTCCCGGAGTTGTCCAGAAAGTTTGACGGCCGTGGAACTTGCAGCTGTTCAATACCTCTTCGTGGCCTTCAAATCCAGCTCTTGGCTCCTCTTCCAATACTTCCAATGCCTTGATCTCCTCATTGCAAGCTTCCTCAACACCTTCCTCCATCATACTTAAGGTAAGAACCTTCTCCAAGGGATCCTTGATCAAGATCGAGCTCACAACTTCCCTAGATTCTTCTTGCTCAACTATGTTGAAGACATCTTCATCAAGGGTCGGCCCTTTCATCATTGTAGACAATTTGAATTTGATGTTCTCCTCCCCAATGTTGAAGGAGAGAGTTCCATTCTTGCAATCCACTAGGCATCCGGAGGTGGCTAGGAAACGTCTTCCCAAGATGATGGGAACTGGATAGTCTGCCGGAATGTCCAAGACTACAAAATCGATTGGCACATAGAATCCTCCTAGTTGCACCGGGATGTCTTCTAGGATCCCAACTGGATGAGTGATAGAGCGGTCCGCCATGTAGAGGGTCATCTTGACCGGTTTCGGCTCTCCTAGCCCAACCTTGTTGCAAAGTGCAAGCGGTATGATGCTTACACTCGCTCCAAGATCACAAAGGGCCTCGTACTTCACATCTCCCACTCCAATTGGGACACAAAAAGAGCCCGGATCTCTTAGTTTGGGAGGCATCTCCTCCTTCATTGTTTGGATCAATTCCGAGGATCTCTTGGTCATTCTTATCTCCCCATACTCCTCCAACTTCCTTTTGTTGGAGAGTATTTCCTTCAAAAACTTGCCATATGCCGGCATTCCTAAAATGGCATCCATGAACGGAATGTTAATATGTAATTTGGACATTAGTTCAAGGAACTTACCAAAGTGATTGTCCAAACGAGCTCTTGCTCTTGATTGTGGGAACGGTAGTGGTGGCTTGTATGGAGGCGGTGCCACATAGGTTGGCTCTACATCCTTGCTCTTGCCTCCATCTTCTTGTAACCTTCCCTCTTCTACCACTACTTGCTTTCCCTTTGCATTGTCCTTGGGCAAAGGATCTCTCATACTCAACCCACTCCTTGTTGTAATAGCCAACACTTGGCCTCTTGGGTTGTCTTCGGTTCTTCCGGGAAGCTTTCCCGGGTCTCTATGGGCTTCACCCGCCTTTTGGAACACTTGTGCTTCCAAAACTTTTTGAGCCTTAGAAATTGAAGTCACCGTGCTCTCAAGACCACTTAACCTTCCAAGCAATTGCTCAAACATTATTTCGGTTCTATCCTTTGGAGGTTGAGTAAATCCGGGTGGAGGTTCTTGTAAAGCTCTTGATGGTGGAGTTGTGCTCTTGGAGGAGGAAGGGTTCAAGGCTCCATCCGGGTTAGAGTAAGAAAATCCGGGATGGTTGTGGTTAGGCCGGTAATTGTTGAATTGCCGGTTGTTGTTGAAACTCCTTGGGCCGTGGTAATTGTTAAAGTTGCCCCTTCCCATGTAATTCACATCCTCCTCCTTGGAAGACAAGTTAGATTGTGGAAGCACTTGAGGAGTTGCTTGGTTCTTCAAAGTTGTAGCACACAACTCCCTCAAGGACTTCAACTCGTTGTTGATGGCGTCAAGCTTGAAATTGCTCATGGTGACTTCACTCACCTCATATGCTCCCGCCTTTCTTCCTTCACTCTTCCTATGGGAGTACTTCTCAATCACTAGAGCTTGCTTCTCCACAAACTCCCAAGCTTCATCTACATGCTTCTCCATAAATGTCCCACCGGAAAGAGATTGGAGCTTGAATTGGCTATCTTCATCAAGTCCTTTGAAGTAGATCTCCAATAGCTCAATTTTCGGTATGCCATGGTGTGGACAATCAAGGAGAAGATCTTTGAACCTCTCCCAAGACTTGAATAAACTCTCTCTATCCTTCATCACGAAGGCATTGATCTTCCCTCTTAACTCGGTAGTCTTGGAAGCTGAGAAGAACTTAGTCAAAAACTCGGTTGTCATCTCCTCCCAAGTACCAACTCGCCCTTATGGAATAGATTGATACCAAGCCAAGGCTTTATCCTTAAGAGAGAAGGAGAAAGCCCTTAGCTTATGGTTGTTGCTCTCCAATCTTGGCGGTCTAAGAGTCTCCATCAAGATCTCATAGTTCATCAAGTGTTGATGAGGAGACTCTCCTTCCATCCCTCCAAATTGATTATGCCGGATCATTTGCAGAACTTGAGGGCGGAGCTCATAGTTATGGGCTGCGGGATCTCCTAAGTTCACACCCGGACGGTGTGCTCTTTGCGCTGGATCCATACGTCTCCCTAGGGTTTGTGGCTCTTCAATGGCAATGGGCACAACCCTAACATTAGCCGCCGGCTGCGGTTGTGGTGGAGGAGGTGGAGGTTGTCGGTGATTAAGCTCTCCTTGAACAAGGGCTTGCCTAATCTCATCAATCTCCCTCCTAGTTGCCTCTTGCCTCTCATTGGCAAGTCTCCTTTCTTCCTCCAAGAGCTCATCTCTTAGCCTTATTTGCTCTAAGGCTTCATCCAATTCAGCTTGGAGGTCTCTTCCGGCCATCTCTTTTCCCTTTTTAATACTCTTGGATCTAGATCGAAGGGTTTTCTCCGGTTCGGGATCGAATGGAGCTAAATCCTTTCCACGAGATCTTCTCAAATGTTTTTGGTTGGTTTTTGGTGATCAATCAAAGATCACAATTCATGCAAAGTAAACAATCAAACTAAACTATGAATCAACACAAATAAACAAACTAAACAAAGTAATGATCAAAGAAAGAAAAGACGGATTCTAGGGGTTGGAAGTTCCGGTTATGGCATAGGACTCAAGTTATCTATTCATTCCTTGGATTGACTATGATATGTTGGGATTTAGCGTTTCTAGACTGGGATCAATTACCGGGTAGGTCTCATGGTCCAACTAGTCCACTCCTAAGGTCTCATTACCGGGTAAGTCTCTAAGAACCTAAGGATAGGAATTCTACACAAACCGGACTGTTAATTAAGGGTCTAACCTATCCTTACCGGGTAAGTCTTGGAAAGGAAAGTCCTAAATAATTATCCTAGCACACCTAATCCAATGGCGGCTTATTAGGCTCACCACTACCTAAGGTTTGTTATCTTGGAATCTAAGAGCAAGGATTACCGGGTAAGTCTCTCCTAACACTAAGATACTAACACTAGGTCACCCTAGGATAGATTAAACTCAACAAACACTTAGGATTTCAACATTCTATAGATCTAAGACAAGTTCCATCGAGCCAGGGAAAATCACGGTTTGTTCTACCTAAACCACGGCCGTGGTCAGACAAGAACTACCCGTGATTTCTAACAGCAGCTACGTTCATGCACATAAGTCATCCAAAGGTAAATCTAAGTCCGTCCTATCATAGCCCTAGCCATAACCATCCTTTCCTTACCCTAGAACCACATCAATTTAGCCTCCAACGTTCATAATAGAAATCGAAACAAACAAACATAAAATCATGACATCCATTTGCAAGATGATGAAGGAAAAAAAGATGAACAAGTGAACTAAACAAAACCAAGCTGAATATAGAATTAGAGTAACTCACAATCCTTCCAAAAGAAGGTTCAAATGATTCATACAACTCTTAGAAATAGAATCCGGAATTCTTCAATACAAAACTATCAAGTGTGGTAATGGTGTGTGTGCTTCTTCTCCTCTTCAATGGAGCTCTTCTTCTTCTTCTTTGACACTTTCCTTCCTAGAAAGACTTCTTGTTGAGAGAATATTTTTGTTAGAGGATAATGGATAATGGAGAGCTGCTCCCAGATGCCCTCACAGTTCATGAAGGATCACTTTTATAACAAACTTGCATGAGCTGGCCATGAGAGTCGTGGCACAGCTGTCACAAGAATCTGGCAAAATCCAGGGGTGATTCCACGGCCGTGGAGTATCAGAGAACCGTGATTCTGTGCAGAAACTTCGCCTTAGATCATTAAGTTGTGATTTGGTGCATGGCTAGTGTTGGCAGGGTTCCATGAGTCCTTCTTAGCCCTTAATTTGCATCCTAATGCGTCCGAGGATGTGTCATCTTGACGAACGATCCTCAAACGTATCGTTTTAGCTCCTAAATCTCCCAAAATACCTACAAAGCAACGCACAAGCCCGTGTAGACGTCTGTCTCGACAAAGTACATGAATTGAGTGCAAAACGTCGTGAACTAGTGCTAAACCATGCATGAATGAGTGAGAATTCTATCTAAATGATTACCTAAAACTACGTCATAAATCGTGTTATTACTTGTATCCATCGGGACTCCACCATCTCTGTCATCAGTAGTCTCCTCATCATCTGCCTCCTCCTCAGCTGGGGTAGCTGCTGCCTCTCTATAATCCTCCATCAGTGGGGCCCAAGCAGTCTGTCAGTAATGAGGGTCATAAACTATAAACTAGGCAGACCACCTAATCCCCTGTGGTGCAGTCAGCTCCCATGGCATAGCCACGTACGGTGTAGTCAGTCCTCGGGGAACCAGAATCCGCCGAGTGATCATCTCCTACAGCCCAAGAGGCTTGGCAGCCGCCACCATAGTGCAAGCGTTGAGATCCATGTCCTGGTAGCTGGCGATGTGGGTGACAAGTCCTCCGCAGCAGATGTCCCCCTTCGCCTTGGCCTTGATCTTGTGCAGATCCTCTATCAACATCAAGCCAAAGTCGGGGATCCCTCCTATCACCATGCAGTATAGGCTGAACAGCTCCCCCTGGCGGACCTTTTGTGGCGTCTCAGTACGCGCCAGAAGCGTCTCGCTGAAAATACGGTGGGCTAACCTAAAAGCTAAGTGGAAGATGACCCTCTCCCTGGAATCTCCAGGGCGCCATCTGTCTACGTGCTCAGCAATGTGGGCAATCTGACCCCAAAATTCCCTAGCTACAGATCGGGACGGGAAGGCAACAGTTGTGGGGGCAGGAAAACCAAATATCTCCCTCCAATACTCTAGTGGCACTAAGAAGTTCCGGTTCATCAACCGGTACTTCATAGATCGCTCTGTGGGGAGGTAGGTAAAGGAGCTAATAAACTCTAAGGTGGGCTCCAAATAGGTTGGGGCTCGGATCTCAATAAACTGATCTAGCCCTACTGTGGATATCATCCGTCTCAGATCTCCGTCTACCTGGAGACAGTCAAAGGCTGACACGTCCAGGAAGCGAGGTGCAATCACTGGACGGCCGGAAATACGCTCATAATCGACCCGGTGTCGCTCGTGGATCACCGGGCGATAGGGTCGGGAAGAAGAGGAAGAAGGGGAAGGGGAGGATCTATCCCTAAGGGCAAGGCGTCTGTCAGAACTCATTTTCAAATCTGTCACTGTCAGGTCACCTCGGTCGATTGACAATACTCAAGAACACCTCGCCCGAGGCACAGCGCGTCTGGACCGAGGCGAAAAACTACGTTCCAATTCCTTCAGAAATTCCAGTTCTTTTCCCCCAAAATCACTACAACTGGTTCCTATGGGGTACTTAATCCTTTTCTCATCAAATGCAGGGCAATCCAAGCCCAAATCGAAGCGAAATCAACGAGTTAGGGTTTCGGTTTTGTTTTACCTCGTTCGGCCGATTCGGTTCGATTTCTTCGCAGATCGACGATGCAATGGGATCCTCTACGATTTAATTGCAGTTTGGGAGCGAAAATCTTCGAAAATGGGCGAGAATCGAAGAAGCGAGGTGAAGAAGGGGGCCGCGGTCGAGGGAGGGTAAAAGTGAGGAAAGAGAAATTTTTCCCTTTTTTATACCCTCGCTGGAACTGCTGTCACCTCGGTCGAGGTGGTCTCGACTGGACCGAGGTGGTTCTTCAGAAACCCTAGTCGCCTCGGTTGCTCAAGAATCATCTCGGTCGAGGTGCTCTGACAGCAACCGAGATGCCTCAGTCAAACTTCGTCTTCTCAAATTCTCGATCTTCTGTCCTTCCAATTATGCTCCTGGTTTGTACTCCTTCCTTAGATGTCTCCTGTTATCTGTCTAGGACGCCAAAAACAAACAAAGCAAAGTAAAAGCAAAACTATCTAAGCTAGACTAGAAAAAGGGAAAAGAAAGCAATACCTTGGGTTGCCTCCCAAGAAGCACTTGGTTTAAGGTCACTAGCTGGACCTTGATGCGTCTCTCAAATGTGATGGGAGGTACCCTCACCCCATACTTCACCTCCATCGTGGGGTGAAGTAAGTAAGTCTATCAAACGCTCCAACAAGTGTAGATGCTCATCGGGGAATGAATCATCTATGGGCGGGTCGTCCTTCTCGCGTGAAGATGCAGGCAGCCGGCTGAGGTGATCCGCAACAGAATTTTCGGATCCCTTCTTATCGCGGATCTCTAAGTCAAACTCTTGAAGCAAGAGAATCCATCGAATAAGGCGTGGCTTGGCATCTTTCTTAGCCAACAAGTAACGGATGACTGCATGGTCGGTGTAGACAATGACTTTCGTCGCCTCGCTCATACATCGCTGGAAGGTAGCGGGTGCATTGCACAATCCAAATGGCATCCTCCTATAAGCAAATGTCCCGCATGGACAAGTGAAAGTGGTCTTCTCCTGATCATCCGGATGGATAGGAATCTGAAAGAATCCACTATAGCCGTCTAAGTAGCAAAAGTGTGAATGCTGGGCCAACCGCTCGAGCATTTGATCAATGAAGAGAAGTGGAAAATGGTCCTTCCGTGTAGCCGTGTTCAGCTTCCTATAATCAATGCAAACCCTCCAGCCCGTAACGGTCCTGGTCGGGATTAACTCGTTGTTCTTATTCGTCACAACAGTCATCCCTCCTTTCTTCGGAACTACATGCACCGGGCTAACCCATTTGCTGTCCGAGATAGAATATATGATACCTGCATCCAAGAACTTAAGAATTTCCTTCTTCACAACCTCTTTCATGATTGGATTTAACCGTCTTTGAGGTTCCCGTGAAGTCTTATGATCATCCTCCATTAGAATTCTATGCATGCAGAAAGAAGGCTTAATGCCAATAAGATCATCTATAGTATAACCCAAAGCTTTTTGATGCTTTCTCAGGACATGCATTAATTTAGACAATTCAGTTTCGGAGAGGGAAGCACTAACAATAACGGGATAAGTGGAATCCGGTCCAAGAAAAACATGCCTCAAGTGAATTGGGAGTTGTTTCAGCTCCACAACTGGGGGTGCTTTCTGAGGGGGATCCTTGCTTCCTTCTTCCAGTGAAGTAGATCCAGAAACTGGACTTTTGGAAGTCTCAGTTGAAGTCGTCTCGCCTTCGACCTCGGTCGAGGCGCAGAGGCATTGACCGAGATGTTCTTCAGTCGCCTCGCTCAGTCCAGAAAGTGCCTCGGTCGAGGTACTGCAACTGGGACCGAAACTAGAGATCTTCGTCTCCTGGATTAGCTTCTCAGTTTTAGCTCTTGGATCTTCTTCCAGTGCTTTTAAGCTCCGTATATCTGCATCACAAGAAGCATCTATACCTTCCTCCATTAAACTGAAACTAATAACTCTTTCGAGTGGATCGTTAATAACGATAGAGCTCACCAATTCTCTTGATTCTTCTTCATCGTAGATTTTGAAGATATCATCGCTTAGATGCTCCCCTTTCATGGCTGCAAGTAATGCGAACTCCACCTCATCGCCACCAATGTTGAATTTCAACTTGGCGTTCTTGCAATCCACGTTGCAACCCGAAGTTGCTAGAAATGGCCTCCCAAGAATAATAGGAACAATATAATCTGCGGGAATGTCAAGTACAACAAAATCTATTGGTAAATAGAAGTTACCTAACTTGACCGGAACGTCCTCCAAGATTCCCACGGGATGGGTGATGGAGCGATCCGCCATGTATAGTCGAATCTTGACCGGCTTGGGCTCTCCAAGTCCGATCTTCACACATAGCTCCAGCGGAATGATGCTCACGCTGGCTCCTAGATCACAAAGGGCTTCACAAGTGACATCCCCAACTTGAATGGGAATGAAAAATGAGCCGGGATCTCTCAACTTAGGTGGCATCCTTTCCTTCATGATTTGAATAAGCTCCAAGGATTTAGATGTCATCCTAACTTCACCAAAATCTTCCAGTTTCCTCTTCCTTGATAGGATCTCCTTCAGGAACTTCCCATAGGCGGGCATTCCTAGAATAGCATCAAGGAAATGAATGTTAATATGCAGTGTATTCATCAAGTCAAGGAACTTACCGAAGTGCTTGTCTAGATGTGCTCAGGCCCTTGACTGGGGGAATGGAAGTGGTGGTTTGTATGCAGGAGGTGGAACATAAACTTCAGTTTTCCCCTCCGCTTTCTGTGGCTCCACCTCGGTTGGCATCTCGGCCGAAGTGTTCTTCGACTGCACCTGGACCGAGGTGGTCTTCGTCGGTACTGGCACCGACCGAGGCACGGGATCTGCAGTTTTCAGTCTACCCCTCGTGGTTATGGCCATGATCTGGCCCTTAGGGTTGCTCTCCGTCCTTGCTGGAAGCTTCCTTGGATCTCTTGGCGCTTCATTCGCCCTACTTGCAAGTTGCTGTTCAAAGGCCTTTTGGGCCTTCGAAAATGAAGTCATAGAAGTCTCCAAAGCACTAAGCTTGATCAAGATAGCCTCCAGAACTGCGTCTTTCTTTTCCGGCTGAGACGAACTTGATCCTTGCCCCTGGCTCTTTAATGGAGTAGAAGTAGAAGAAGGGGAAGAAAGGAAAGGATTAGAGGAATCGTTAAAATTAGAGTTTGAATGATTGTTACCAGAATTTTGGTTGTTCGCCCTCCAATTGTTGCTATTGGATCCTCTATTGTTGTTGTTGTAATTGTTGTTCCGGGAACCGTTGTTGTTGTTATTACGGTATCCATTGTTGTTGTTCCTTTGTCCTTGATCTTCCTTCTTGGTTTGAGCAACCAAGAGTTCCTTCAATTGCTTCACGTCATTCTTCAAAGACGTGAGTTGATTGTTGTTGGGCTGAGTTTCTTGGAAGTTAACTCTTTTAACTCCACCTTCAGCTCCTTGATGGGTGTACTTCTCCATATGCAAAGCTTGCTTCTCGATGAAGTCCCAAGCTTCGTCAATCGCCATGTCCATAAAGGTACCGGCGGAGAGTAGTTGGAGGTTGAACTGGGTGCTTCCGTCCAGTCCCTTGAAGTATATCTCCAATAACTCTATCTTTGGAATCCCATGATGTGGGCAATCCAAAAGGATGTCCTTGAATCACTCCCATGACTAGGACAAGCTCTCCTTGTCCTTCATAATGAAAGCATTGATCTTCCCTCTCATTTCAGCGGTCTTTGAGGGGGGGAAGAATTTGGTCAAGAATTCCGTTGTCATCTCCTCCCATGTGCTAATTTTTCCTGGAGGAAGAGATTGATACCAAGTAAGAGCTCTATCTTTTAAAGAAACGTAAAAAGGTCTTAGCTTGTAATTGTTATTTTCAATCCTTGAGGGTCTCAAGGTCTCCATCAAGATCTCATAGTTTTGAAGATGTTGATGCGGTGATTCCTTCTCTAGCCCTCCGAATTGGCATTGGCGAATCATGGATAGAACTTGCGGTCGAAGTTCGTAGTCATGGTCCGCTGGGTCTCCTAGGTTAACTCCTGGACGCCTCAGTTGTTGATTGGGGTCCATCCTTTGACCTAGGGTTTGTGGGATTCCTGCAAGAAGAACGCCTCAGACTGGCATCCGAGGTAGAAGTATCTCGGCCGGGGCGTCAGGTACTGGAACCTGCCTCGGTCGAGGGTCAGCAACTGGATCCTGCATCGGTAGAGGATCTGGAACAGGATCTTCCCTCGGTTGAGGTAGAAACTGGTCTCGTAAAGCTGCCATGTCAGCTTTGATCGCTTCAGTCCTGGTGCGAGTTTCTTCTCTTTCCCGCCTCAATTCTTCCTGGCTGAGGCGTAGCAGCTCTAGCGCCTCTTTCAACTCGGCCTCAAGATCGCGATTGTCTTGGTGGGCCATCTTTGCTTCTCTTAAGCGTCGTTTGTATGTCTTCTCTGGTTCGGGATCGTAAGGAACGATTTCCTTCCCAGTGCGGGTTCTTCGCATAAACCTAAGAAAGAACCTGCAAAAGTCACTCAAGTAGAGTGGTTAGTAGACACGGGGGCAAGTGCCCCAAGAGCAAACCGTAACCGACTCGGTCTAGACCAAGTCCCCGGCAACGGCGCCAAAAACTTGTTCGCTCCAAACGGTGTGTGCAAGCTTTAAATTTATACCCTAGACGTAAGCTTAAAACAAGGATGCGAACCCGCAGTGTACGGGTCAATCGTAGTAAAAAGCAAGGAATTCCAGGGGTCGATCACAGGGACTTAGTGAAACAAAGTCCAATTACGGTATGCTTTAGTAATTACTAACCACAAAAGTTAATCAAAACAATCAAAGATGATATAGAAGTTCAATAAAGGAAATATGCAATTCTAGGGATTAAAGCATCTAGTTGTGGTTCCAACTCAAGATCTAAAGATAAGCGGACAAAGCTGAGGTTTTTGCATGGGGAAGGTGTTTCTAAAGTGGAATAGATCACCGGGTAAGTCTCACTACTTGCTAATCCTAAACCGTAACTCCTATTACCGGGTAAGTCTCAAGGAATTTAGATAAAGAACTATAACCTCAAACTAACACACCATCTAAGGGAATAGAATCAACCTTTACCGGGTAAGTCTCCGGCTAACTCACAAAGATAGGATGGAAGCACACTCAAACCCCAATAAAGGATAAACCTTTATTACCTACACTTATGATCTTAGGTAAACAAACTAAGGAATTACCGGGTAAGTCTCATCCTAGGCTTGCATTGAATCAGGAAAGGTGTAATAAGAATAGGATTTGGCAAACTCTAACACTTAACTCTTAGTTTCGGATCAGATAAGTCACCTCGGTCAGACAAATTCCACCCCGGCCGAGATGTTCATCGACTGAGCGAGATGCTTAGGGTTAATGTTAAAGACTCGAACTTTCAGGGTCCTACTGTGATTAAGATCATTCTATCATTCTTTTTCCCACAACCTTCAGGCAATCACCCTAGAATCACACGAAGAGATGAGCCACTCATCATCATGAAAGTATTAATCAAGTATATGGGAAGAAAGTGAATATTTGAACAAGAAGAATTTAATGAAAAGACTTTCATAACTGAATCAAATATCACAACAAAAGCGTTCCTTGGATAAAAATCCAACAAGGCAAGACAACAAGGAAGGGAATCTAAGATAATTTTACAAAAACCCTTCAAAAGCTATAAAAGCTACAATCTTCCTTCTTCAACCTTCAAAAAGGTTCTTCAAATCTCCCAATTGGAGTATGGCTGCTGTGGTGTATAAACCCTGATCGGTGGTATAGCATGATGTGGATTTATGGGAAATCCAACCCTTTTTATAGGAAAATTACTCTCCAAAGATAAGATATCTTAGAAAGATCTCTTCCCATAAAAATAGATAAAATATATGATCTAGTATATCTTCTTCCTTCCAGGAGTCAAGCCCAAAAATATAAGATCTCTTTCCAAAGATAAAAGATCTCAGCCAAGAATAAAATATTCTCGCCGCGTCCCAAGTGTTCGCCTCGGTCGAGTCGACTTCTCTGGATCACCTCGGTCGAGGTGAATCTGTGATCAACCGAGGTGAGTCACAACTGAATGTGAAATCTCTCAAATCTGGTCCAAAGTGAATCTCTAATCCATGGCTATGCTTCCTGGATGGTTCCTTATGTTCCTGAATGTAGCTCCAATGACTCCATAGCTCCTTTTCCTCCTTTTTGATGCAAAACGTGCCATTTTACCTACGATTACAACAAAACTAGGTGTAGACCTCGATTCCCGCAAAGGTAGATGAAATGGTAATATGATCACATATTATACATACAAACATGCAGATTATTGAAGATAAAACGTCCAAACAAACCCCAAAATATAGACTATAATTCATGCTATCATCAATCAACAAGCTCGAGGTCTCAAGGGCTTCCAAAAGAGGTCAAAAAACGTGTTAGGGTGGGATGTATATAGGGTAATGTGGTCCTAGAATCCGGGAATAGGATCTTGCTTCACTTTCTTTGAATCACAACATCTTCCACCAATAAGCTTTGCTTATTTTTACTTTACTTTTTGGGATGCATGGACAGAGGTGCACAATAACCGAAGCCTAGGAGATCAACAATCATCAATTTCTCGAGATGCCTCAAACCCTTGATGCACATACCATGACCCGTTAGGAATATCGCTCCGAATTTGGCAAGACACAAACACCCGGCTATGTGAATGGTGCCGAGTTACTCATCATCATGATTGACTTCCCCAAACCTAATTGTTTCTTTCTAATACTTTCAGGCAACATCTCAACTTCACTTCACTTGCTTTTCATCACTTGCTTCCGAATTCCGGATAGGTAAAGGGAGGTAAATATGTATATGAGGGGCTAAAGCATGGTCAAGAAGAAGAAGAGAAGAGAATGAATTGCCTTAGTCATCCCAGGAGGAATGTGATAGAACTCATCATGAGGTGTCAACCTTCAAATTCAACATGATTTTGATAAAAACAAAGTATTAAACATGCTAGAATTTCAAACAAAGCATTTTGCAACTTAAACATATCATAAAACCTTTCGAGCATATAGAGATTTCAAAACCAATCTGCAAATAGAATCATCATTGAGGTCATATCCAAAGAAGAAGCACAAAACGTTTCGAAAACCTTTCAGTTAAAGACACCTCGGTCGAGCTGTTCTGGCGTCATCCGAGGTGTTCATCCTCGATCGGCCATGAATGTCTCAGTCGAGGTCATAAATTTTTTTTTAAAACCAGTTTTCGACGTTTTTCTCGAACAGAAGCTTGTATAAATGCATATAATGACAGATAAGCACATAGAGCCAAGTAAAGCAGAATAAGATCATAATATCCTTGAGTCACACAAGCAATACACATAAGTCACATAAATACATCCAAATATCCCATACTTGGGACACATTGTCCCAATGGGTCAAATATAAGTCTAAGGAAATAAAGTACTCACCTGACCTAGCTGAACTGCATAATAAATAAAATAAATCCATGAAGCTCTAATCCTCGTCAGCTGGCGGTGGTGGATGTGGAATGTAAGGGTGTTGGGTCGGGTCGAAATGATAGCCCATAACCTGCTGATGTTGGATCTCCATTATTCTTCTGTTGTAGCGCTGACTCTCCAACATCTGATGCGTCCATCGCTCGATATGTCTACGCTCCTCAGTGAAGCGCTCATGAATGTCAACTGCAAGCGCTGCGTAGCAATCAATCATCTGTTCAGTCAGATCATCAATCCTCTTGTGTGCCTCGGGATCTCTGAATAGGCGGCGGGATCTGCGCTGAGGTGGTGGTGGTGGTGTTGCTCTCTCCTCCTCCGTCGCCTCATCATCAAGATCGACGACGGGAACACTAAGACACCCGGTATAAGTACCGGTCTCCATGACAGCTCCTCCATCATATCCCTCATCGTCATCATCATCGTCAGCTGTATCTCTAGTATCCTGCATGTAGGGAAACCAAGCAGCAGACCAGAACTGACGGTCAAAGACAGAAAACTGAGATGACCACATAATCCCTTGTAGTGTAGTCGTCTCCCATGGCATGGCAACGTAAGGCGTGCCAAGGCCACGAGGAACGAGAATACGTCTCGTGATCATCTCCTACAATCCCAGCGGCTTTGCAGCCGCAACCAGTGTACATGCTGAAAGGTCTAGACCCATAGAAGTGGCGATGTGGGTCACCAACCCACCATAGCAGATATCGCCCCTAGACTTGCCCTTGATCCTATGCAAATCATTCACTAGAATGGCGGCAAAGTCCGGAACTCATTCCGTGACCATACAAAATAAACTCAGCACCTCCCCCTGACGGACCTTCTGGGGCATCTCAGTACACACCAGAAGTATCTAACTAAAGATCCTGTGAGCAAGGAGGAAAACAAGATGAAATATAATACGCTCCCGGGAATCTCTATGCCTCCACCTGTCACTGTTGTCCATCTCGTAGGTTATCTCGCCCCAAAAACTCTGAGCAACTACTCGGGAAGGAAAATCAAGAACTGTAGGGGTAGGGAAGTCGAAAATCTGCATAAACTGGTCCATAAGAATTACGTCATATCTGTTCAGCAGTCGGTACTTGATTCCTTGACGCTTCGACACACAGGTAACTGATTTAACAAACTCCAACGTCGGCTCCAAATAAGCCGGCGCTCTAATATCCATGAACTCCTCCATCCTAACCATGGAGATCATCTTCTTCAAGTCCTCCACCACATGGAGGCACTCAAAGGCATCGACATGAAGGAAGTGCGGGGCAACAATCGGACGCCCGCAAATATGATCATAGTCCTTCTAGTGTCACTCGTGGATCACCAGAATAGCAAACTAAAAAGCAAAAGAAGGGGAAGACTGATGGGCACTATTAGGCCTGTCCCTCAAGGCCAACTTGCGATCAGATCTGTTGCTCATTTTTTTTTGACAAGATCACCTCGGTTTCCCCAAGAACCCCTCGGCCGAGACACAGTTGACTGGAGTGAGGCGAACTGCTGTTCGATCGCACTCTCTGAATTTGTAAGTTCTTTTCCCTCAAATTAGTACCAAAAGCTTCCTAAGAGGTACTTATATCCTTTTCAACAACAAACAATGGCAACCAAAGCCAGATCTACTCGAAATCAGTAAAAGAAGGAAGGAATTAGGGTTTGGAAAGAAATACCCTAGATTTTCCAGATTGAATCATTTTCCTTGTTGTTTGATGCTTGGAAACTGATTCTCTTGCTTCCTCCGGTAAAATCGAGCCAAGAATCGTAAGAAACTAGTGAGAACTGAGAATTTGAGGGTTGGGGTCACCGCGGTCGAGGTTGCTGTTGGGGGGAAAAGGTGAGAAGAGATAAAAACCGTCTCGCCTTTTATACCCCTCCTTGAATTTGATTTCACCTCGGTCGAGATGGTCCCGACTGTACCGAGGTGTCAAACTGTTGTCAGACCTAGTCGCTTCGGTTGCCCAAGAACATCTCGGTCGAGGTGCTGTGACAGCAACCGAGATGTGTCTTAGTCAAGCTCCGTCTTCTCAATTTCTCGAACTTCTGTCCTTCCAATGTAGCTCTTCAACTGTAATCCTTTCTTAGAAAGTACCTGGTTGCTGTCTAGAGGACACAAAAACAAAACGAAGCAAACTATCTAAAACTAAGCTAGAAAAGGGAAAAGAAAGCAATACCTTGGGTTGCCTCCCAAGAAGCGCTTGGTTTAAGGTCGCTCGTTGGACCGTACGTCATCATCAAACGAGGTATAGTGGTGCAATCTCTTCAGCCGGGACTGTCGGTCGGTACTTCTTCAGCCTATGACCGTTGACCTTAAAGGTTCCGCTTGTTTCACCCCTAATGAAGGGTCATCCGAGCCGGCTCCATCTTCAACACCACAAGGAGCCCTAACAAGAGCTCAAGCCAAACGCCAAGCGGCGATGGATGCTATCTTCCTAGCCATGGTTCAAGAAGCTCACCCAAGCTCACCTCCAATGAGTCCAAGGCCCGTCATGATGCTTAGCCACATTGGACCAGCCAAGAAGAAGTTGAATGGAGCATAGGAGAGCTTCACGTGTGCATGTGCATGGATGAAGGCGTGAGAGGCTGGCGTAAGAAGCTAGTTAGAGAGTGTTAAATAAAGCCTAGAATTAGTCTATTTTATGGATTTATTTAAAACACTCTAAATTGTAATTATTGTATTTATTTTCTTTTCTATTTTTTAGGAGAGAAGGTCTAGGTTGTATATAAACCTTTCTCTCTTCCTTTTTGTGGGTAGAATACATTAAAACACATTTGTGAAAGTGCCAAATTGAAACCTTTGAGTTCAGCCTCTTGTCTTGTGAGAATTGTGGTGTTTGCATAGCTTTCTTGTTCTTGTGTGTGTCAATCTCCTTCGGGTTGGTGCTACAAGTCGAATCGAAGCAACCTCTTCATGCCTTCGATAATTCTAGATCGATTGTGTGAAGTTGCAAGAAGCGGGGTCGAATCGTCATCGGTTTGGTTCTAGATCGATTGCATGTTTTCCTTGCATCTTTGTTTGCTGAATTTCGTTTGCTTTTATTCCTGAAAACAGGTTGCTCATCTAGATCCGTTCTTCGCGGCTAATCCCCGTATCAATTGGTATCAGAGCTAATTGACGTTCAACCTACAAAAAGAGTCGGTAAATCATTCAAAAACCAAAAGTGTCTCGTTTTCTTGTTTGAGTCTTGCTTGTTTTGAGTCTATTGCCATTACCATTTCTAATCCAAGTTTTTGATTGAACTAACAAGTTTGTTGCTTTTCTTTGTGAATCTTGGACGCCGGCACCACTCCCACACCACGCCTACACCGCGCCTACCACCAGTCCCTTGTGCCTACCACCACGCCGCCACCAGCTATTGTCCCACGTCCAAACACAACCCTAAACAAGCCCTAAACTTTAAAAAAAAAAAAAGAAGAAGGTTGATCGTCCAGCCTATTTTCAAGCTGAGTAGTCCACATTTTCAGCCACCTCTTTCCTCCACATTTTCAGCCTATTTTTTTGATTTTTTCACCCTTGGTTAGCTATTAACTTTGTTTTATTTTTCTTTAATTCCAACAGTAAGTTAAAAAAAAAAAAAAGAAAATCCGAGTTTCAAAAAAAAAAAAAAGAGAAAGAAAGAATGAAAAGAAAAAGAAAAGAGAAGAAAAGAAAGAGAAAAGAAATCAGTCTTAGTTATTCATTTCATTTCATTCTTGCTAGCTTATTCTTGTTTTATTTCATAGTTTGTAATAGTTGAAGTTGGGCTTGCTAAGTGTTATTGTTCAGCAATCAAAGAGGACTACAAAGGAGCTCATCTCACTCAAAAGGACCAAGCCATTCACGCCTAGCCTAGCTTCACCCTAGCCTAGCCACGACTTGGCCCTCGCCTAGCTCACTTCACTCGAACCACGCCTTAGCCTTGACCAGCCCTTCTACACACACCTTTGGTGTCCAAAGTTTGCTTGCTTAGGCTTGAAGAGTAAGTTCTTTCAAGGCTTATCTTGAGTTCAAATTTTGAGTCCATACTTAGTTGCATATAACATTCGTGCAACTTGTCCTTTCCGTTTTGAGTCTTTTCTTCTCTTTTATTGAGTCAAACACGTTTTAAGGTGATTGAAATCGAATTTCGCTTCTACTTTAAAGCTTTTGTTTGGCTAAGTATTGAACTCACGTGAGGTTTTTGACTAATACAAGAGGAGCCATCAACAAGCTTGTTGAGCACCACTAGAGAGTGAGAGTTTGCTTTCGAGTGATACACTTGTGAGGCGTTTTGTTTTAGCTAACCTAACGTGATTGAGTGTTTTAGTGTCTTTGAACAATGTCAGGAACTCCCACAGGTACGCTAAGCCCCGAGCCTATTTCCCCGGAGTTGATTAACCTTATCGAGGGCTTGAAAGATAGCATTGAACGGTTAACTACAAGGCTGTCCAACTTGGAGGCGTCTAAGGTAGTTCCGGAGCCTCGGCCACTCGGAGGCAACATGCAGGTAGGAGACCACTCGAGGGCTCAACACCAAGGGCAAGACCGAATACCACTCCAAAGCCAACAAGAGGCGTTTCAAGTAGCCCGGCACTCTAATGCCACGCAGCCCTCTCGGAATGTCCAAGGCTTAGGCCACACCGTGTCCCAACCGGGATGGAGCAATCTTGCTTTCGAGGAGCACGTTTATATCCTTTCTTCTCCCATTATACATGATAATTTGCATAACTATCCTCAACAGTTTCAGAATCAAGCTTATGAGCAGGATGAGGACGGTGATGGAGATGACGAGGAATGGAGGCCAAACGGACGAAGGGAGCGCCAACAGCCCCGGAGACCTCATGACGGCCGGCGCCAAGACAAGCAGAGGCGTGAGCCCTATGGTGGCCAGCCAAGGAGGGAGCGAGATCCGGAGTATGATGGTTTTGGCAAAGTAAAGATGAAGATCCCGAGCTTTGAAGGCAAATGTGACCCGGACGTGTACATGGCTTGGGAGGCGAAGATAGAGCAAATATGGTCATGCCATAACTTTCCCGAGCATAAGAAGGTACATTTCGTAGCTCTTGAGTTTATTGATTATGCTATGATATGGTGGGATGATTTGGTGAAGGAAAGGAGGAGAACTTTGGATTCTCCGGTAGTTACTTGGGCGCACATGAAGGCCTTGATGAGAGCTCGGTTTGTGCCTCAACATTACACTAGAGAATTGAGGCAAAGGTTGGAGAACTTGAGGCAAGGAGCCATGACCGCCGAGGAGACCTATAATGCCATGCAAATGGCCATGGTAAAGGCTAATGTGCGAGAGGATGAAGAGACTACAATGGCTAGGTATCTTCGTATTCTTAATTCAAGTTTTTCTAATGAGATAGATCTTTTTCCCTATAGCTCTATGACAAAATTGCTCCACCTAGAAATCAAAGTAGACAGGAAAATGAGGGCAAGAAGTCAAGGAGGTAATGCTGCCTATGGCGCGCCTAGCTCATGGAGGAGCCAAGGAGGTCGCCAACAAGGGAATTACAATCGGGAGGTGCCAAGCAAGGAGAAGCTAGCCCCGGAGCAAGGAGGTCCACACAACGCTCCTTATGCAGCCCCTACCAAACCCACGCCTACACTACCTAAAGGCACTCAAGGGAGTACTTCTAACCCTTCATCTAGAGCTAGGGATATTGTATGTTTTAAGTGCCAAGGAAGAGGGCACATGATGAAGGATTGTCCTAACAAAAGAACTTTGCTAGTTAACCATTTAGGACAATATGATTCCGAATCTGAGCAAGAGCATGATAATGATGATTTTGAGCTTAATATGCATGATCATGATGATTTGGATGATGATGGGATTGAATATGAGCAAGGAGATTGTTTATTAGCTAAGAGAGTGTTATTTGATCATCCTAGCTCATTTCTAGCTAACACTTCCTTGATTTGTGATAAAAGTCTTGAGCATGATAATTCTTTGATAGCTAGGAGAACTTTAAGTGTACAACCTGCTCCTTGTGAAGATAACCAAAGAGAAAACTTGTTTCACACTAGATGCTCGGTTAAAGGAAAGGTTTGTAATGTTATTATTGATGGAGGAAGTTGTTGCAATATTGCTAGCACCGAAATGATATCTAAGTTGCAAATTCCTACATTTTATCACCCTAGGCAATATAAGCTGCATTGGATGAATGAATGTGGTGAGTTAAAGGTTAATAGGCAAGCTAAGATCACTTTTACTTTAGGCCATTATGAAGATACGGTTTTATGTGATGTTGTGCCTATGGAAGCTTGTCATGTGTTGTTAGGCCGCCCTTGACAATATGATAGGAGAGTTATGCATGATGGTTTTACTAATAGATATTCTTTTGTATTCAATGGTAAAACCGTGAATCTTAAGCCTATGACTCCCTTGCAGATTGCGGAGGCATTTGAGAAGAAGGCAAGTGAGCAAGAGCAAGGACAAGCTAAGAAGGGGAGCAAGCCGCCGAGCCAAGACCCCTCCCAAGCCACGCCTTCTAACCACCAGCCTAGCACCCTTGTGTCCACGGCCACAAAACAGCCCACAACAGCCTTGCTAGCTTCCAAACTTGAGCTACAAAATGACTACCTACCCTTAGACACCACCTTGATGATGTTGTGTAAGGAGCTCACCTTGATGAGTGATGAAGCCAAGGCTAGCTTACCACCTACTATCTCAGCCATCCTTGAGGAGTTTAAGGATGTGTTTCCGGAAGAAATACCACATGGCCTCCCACCTTTGAGAGGCATTGAGCACCAAATTGACCTTATCCCCGGCGCAACACTCCCAAATAGACTAGCCTACCGAATGAACCCAAAGGAGAGTCAAGAGATCCAAGCGCAAAGGAACCAACGATAGAACCCTTGGATTCGATTATCCAAGAACCAAACCGATGACGATTCGACCCCGCTTCTTACAACTTCACACAATCGATCTAGAATTATCGAAGGCACGAAGAGGTTGCTTCGATTCGACTTGTAGCACCAACCCGAAGGAGATTGACACACACAAGAACGAGAAAGCTATGCAAACACCATAATTCTCACAAGACAGGAGGCTGAACTCAAAGGTGAGTCAAGAGATCCAAGTGCAAGTTCAAGACCTCCTAGACAAGGGCTACGTGAGGGAGAGCTTAAGTCCGTGCACCGTGCCCGTGCTCTTGGTGCCTAAGAAGGACAACACATGGATGATGTGTGTTGATTGTCGAGCTATCAACAACATCACCATCAAGTACCACCACCCTATTCCTCGCCTAGATGACATGCTTGATGAGCTACATGGCGCCACCACCTTTAGCAAGATAGACCTACGGAGTGGCTACCATCAAATCCGAATGAAGGAGGGGGACGAGTGGAAAACAACCTTCAAAACTAAGTCTGGTTTGTATGAGTAGCTTGTTATGCCATTTGGGTTAACTAATGCTCCTTCTACTTTTATGCGCTTAATGAACTATGTTTTGAGACATTTTATAGGGAAGTTTGTTGTAGTATACTTTGATGATATTTTAATCTATAGCAGGTCCCTAAAGGAGCATGAAGAACATCTAAGGGAAGTAGTTCTTACCCTTAGGGCTGAACACTTGTATGCTAATCTTAAGAAATGTAGCTTTTGCACTAATGAGGTTATATTTCTTGGTTTTGTAGTGACTACACAAGGCCTACAAGTGGATGAGGAGAAGATTAGAGAAATCAAAGATTGGCCCAGGCCAACATCCATCAGCCAAGTAAGGAGTTTCCATGGGCTTGCAAGCTTCTATAGGCGCTTTGTGAGAGACTTTAGTACAGTTTCCGCGCCCTTGACGGAAATTTGCAAGAAGCATGCACCATTTGTGTGGGAGGAGGCGCAAGAACGTGCCTTTAGCAAGCTGAAATTGGGCTTAACCGAGGCGCCCTTGCTAGCTCTTCCCGACTTCACTAGGCCCTTTGAAGTGGAGTGTGACGCATCGGGCATTGGCATAGGCGGCGTGCTCATGCAAGAAGGTAAGCCTATTACCTTCTTTAGTGAAAAGCTCAAAGGAGCATGTCTTAATTACTCTACCTATGATAAAGAGTTATATGCTTTGTTTAGAGTGCTTAAGACATGGCAACACTACTTGTGGCCTAGAGAGTTTATTTTGCATTCCGATCATGAGTCTTTGAAGCATTTTCGGAGTCAAGATAAACTAGATAGGAGGCATGGTAGGTGGATGGAGTTTATTGAGACTTTTCCCTATGTTATCATGTATAAAAAGGGAAAAGACAATGTAGTGGCGGATGCCCTCTCTAGGAGGCACACATTGTTGACTACATTGGATGCTAAGGTATTAGGCTCTGTTTACATTAAGGAGCTCTATGAATCTGATATTGATTTTGGTGATACATATAAGTTATGTGTGCGAAAAGGTTCCTTAGATAAATACTATTTGTTTGAGGGATTTTTGTTTCGAATTGATAAGGTGTGCATACCTAGGTGTTCCCTTCGATTGTTGTTAGTAGAGGAAGCCCATAAAGGAGGTTCAATGGGTCATTTTGGGAGGGATAAAACTTATGCTATGCTGCACTCACACTTTTATTGGCCACACATGCTTAGGGATGTTGAAAATGTGATTAAAAGATGCTTAGAATGCCTTAGAGCTAAATCTAAAGTGAAGCCTCATGGATTGTACACACCTTTGCCCATCCCAACAGCCCCTTGGGAAGACGTTAGTATGGACTTAATTGTGGGATTGCTTAGGACTAAAAGAGGTAGGGACTCGATTTTTAAGGTTGTAGATCGTTTCTCAAAAATGGCTCACTTTATTGCTTGTCACAAAACTGATGATGCGGCCAATGTTGCTAATCTATTCTTTCGGGAAGTAGTTAGGTTACATGGAATTCCAAGGACAATAGTAAGTGATAGGGATGTTAAGTTCTTAAGTTATTTTTGGAAGACTCTTTGGGGAAAGCTAGGCACGAAATTGTTATTTTCTACATCAAGCCACCCCCAAATTGATGGGCAAACGGAAGTAACTAATAGGACTTTAACCACACTTTTAAGGGTTGTCATCAAAAAGAATCTAAAGGAATGGGAGGATGTCTTGCCACATGTTGAATTTGCCTATAATAGAGTTGTGCATTCATCTACTTCCATCTCTCCATTTGAGTGTGTTTATGGTTTTAATCCACTAACCCCTTTTGATCTTACACCGTTGCCTAAGAAGGAGCGAGTGGATTTAAGTGCTAAAACGCAGGTTGAACACATCAAGGAGCTACATAGGAGGACAAGGATTAAGCTTGAGGAGAAAGGCAAATACAACGCAGCCAAGGCAACCCAAGGAAGGAAGAAGGTTACATTTGAGGCCGGTGACCTTGTATGGCTACACTTGAGGGAGGAGAGGTTTCAACAACTTCGGAATTCCAAGCTCTCTCCAAGAGGAAACGGGCCTTTCAAGGTGCTACCCAAGGCTGGTGACAATGCCTATGTGCTAGACTTACCGGACGACTCTGCTTGTGATCCCACGTTCAATGTGAGGGATCTAAGCCCTTTTCCAACCCTTAGTGATGATCAAGGAAATTCGAGGTCGAATTCTTTTAAAGAAGGGGAGAATAATGAAGGGTCATCTGAGCCGGCTCCATCTTCAACACCACAAGGAGCCCTAACAAGAGCTCAAGCCAAACGCCAAGCGGAGATGGATGCTATCTTCCTAGCCATGGTTCAAGAAGCTCACCCAAGCTCACCTCCAATGAGTCCAAGGCCCGTCATGATGCTTAGCCACATTGGACCAGCCAAGAAGAAGTTGAATGGAGCATAGGAGAGCCTCACGTGTGCATGTGCATGGATGAAGGCGTGAGAGGCTGGCGTAAGAAGCTAGTTAGAGAGTGTTAAATAAAGCCTAGAATTAGTCTAATTTATGGATTTATTTAAAACACTCTAAATTGTAATTATTGTATTTATTTTTTTTCTATTTTTTAGGAGAGAAGGTCTAGGTTGTATATAAACCTTTCTCTCTTCCTTTTTGTGGGTAGAATACGTTAAAACACATTTGTGAAAGTGGCAAATTGAAACCTTTGAGTTCAGCCTCTTGTCTTGTGAGAATTGTGGTGTTTACATAGCTTTCTCGTTCTTGTGTGTGTCAATCTCCTTCGGGTTGGTGCTACAAGTCGAATCAAAGCAACCTCTTCGTGCCTTCGATAATTCTAGATCGATTGTGTGAAGTTGTAAGAAGCGGGGTCAAATCGCCATCGGTTTGGTTCTTCGATAATCGAATCCAAGGGTTCTATCGTTTGTTCCTTTTGATTCTTCTTTCCTATTTCGTTTTCCCTCTTTGCTTTGCACGTTTTCCTTGCATCTTTGTTTGCTGAATTTCGTTTGCTTTTATCCCCGAAAACAGGTTGCTCGTCTAGATCCGTTCTTCGCGGCTAATCTCCGTATCAACCCCAAATCTCAACTGCACCATAGGGAAAAGCAGTTTTCACAGCGTAAGGTCCTGTCCATCTAGATTTCAACTTACCTGGAAAGAGACGGAGGCGGGAGTTGAAGAGTAGACAAGATCTCCTTCTTTGAGCTCCTTAGGAATAATATGCTTGTCATGCCATCTCTTCGTTATTTCCTTATAGATCTTGTCATTTTCATAGGCGTTTAAGTGCAACTTCTCCAGCTCATTGATGTCTAAAAGTCTCTTCTCTCCGGCTTCCTTGATGTCGAAATTCAACCATTTGATTGCCCAATATGCCTTGTGCTCCAACTCAATGGGTAGATGACAAGACTTCCCATATACCAAATTGTAAGGGGTGGTACCAATGGAAGTCTTGAAAGCGGTCCTATAATCCCAAAGAGTATCGTCCAACTTCATGGACCAATCCTTCCTTGTCCTAGAAAAAGTCTTCTCCAAGATTGCCTTGATTTCTTTATTTGAGATCTCAAACTGCCCACTAGTTTGAGGGTGATAAGGGGGTTGCTACCTTATTGGTTACCCTTCGATAAAAGTGTCTTGAACTTCCGGTTGATGAAATGTGTCCCTCCATCGCTGATGATGATGCGTGGTGTTACAAAACGTGGAAAGATAGTCTGATTGAAGAACTTCACAACCACCATGGCGTCATTAGTGGGGGAGGCGATGGCTTCCAGCCATCTAGAAACGTAATCAACAACTAAGAGAATGTAGAGGTTTCCCGCGGAAGATGGGAAAGGTCCCATGAAATCAACGCTCTAGACATAAAAAACCTCAACAACCTGAATATTGTTGAGTTACATCTCGTTCCTTCTAGATAAGTTCCCTGTTCTTTGGCATGCATCACAAGAAACAACAAACGTTTGTACATCCTTAAATAATGTAGGCCAAAAGAAACCAGAACGTAATACCTTAGCGCATGTTTTGTGAGCGCTAGCATCCACAAGGAAGCGAGTGGCAATGCCGTATGACACTAGCAACTTCATCCTCGGGAATGCGTCGTCGAAGCATCCCATCCGGACCTCTCTTGAACAATAGAGGTTCATTCCAGTAGTAGTGGCGTACATCCTTGAAGAACTTCTTCCTTTGAGCGTACGTCAATCCAGACGGTATTTCCTGACAAACAAGGTAATTGACAACATCACCATACCTGATAAGCAAATTAGTCGCTCGACTCGATCGTGACGAAGAAACCTAAACAAAACGAAATGGAATTAAACTGCTGGGCATTTTTTGACAACACAATAAAGTGAAGAATCAACAAGAGAACGCAGGAAACAAGAAGAACTAAAAGGACGAAGGTAGAACCGAACGATCAATGATAGAACCTTTGGATTCGGAACCAAGAACTAAACCAAATGAAGAACTCGACCCTGCCCTGTACAACCTCACACAATCGGTATATGGATCGAAAGCATGAAGAGGATGCTCATGAATGCCTCGGAACACCAATCCCGAAGGAGATTGACATACACAAGAACAACTAAACTTAATCTTTCAAACACAATCTGTATTCAACCAGGACCTCTCTCTTTGATTGAAAACGTGAGAATGCAAAGCTAATATCAAGTTCTGTCTACCTTCAAAATAAACTAAAGGAAGGCTTTTTATATGTACCTAAAAGCCTTCTCCTAAATATAAAGAAAAATGCTAACAAATGAAAACCTCTTTGTAATTAAAGAAAATGCTGATAATTGTAATACTTAGATTTGTACATTGAATTAAAACTTCCATCACAAAATCAGCCTCTTAGAAAGTCTTATCACATGCAAATGATCATGGCTGGAGTAGGCTAGACGTGTGGCTGGAGTAGGCTAGACGTGAGCATCAACATGGTCCGTGGCACTTGTTAGACTCGTGATCTTGCAAGGTTAACTCAATCAACGCATCCATCTCTGCTTGCATCTTGGCTCGTGCTCTAGTAGTTGGCCCTTGAAAAGAGACTAGTTCGGATGACCCTTCATCATTCTCCCCTTCTTGGAAAGGATTCAACCCCGAATCACCCTTGTCTTCGGCTATAGGAGGGAAATGACTAAGACCTCGAACATTGAACGTAGGGTTGCACTCATGATCATCCGGAAGCTCCAACACATAAGCTTTGTCTCTTGCCTTATAAAGCACCTTGAATGGCCCATTGCCCCGTGGAGATAGCTTGGACTTGCGCAAGGATTGAAAACGATAGTTTCGTAAGTGAAACCAAACAAGATCACCGGGTTCAAAAAGGACTTGTTTGCACCCCTTATTGACCTTGTCCGTTGTCTTCTCGCTCCTTCTTAGGCAACATTGTAAGATCAAAAGGAGTTAGTGGATTTAAACTGTAGACACATTCAAAAGGAGTCAAAGAAGTGGAGGAATGCATTGTTCTGTTATAAGCAAACTCAACATGAGGCAAAGCATCTTCCCATTCTTTCAAGTTTTTCTTTATGACAACCCTTAAAATAGTGGTTAAAGTCCTATTAGCCACCTTGGTTTGCCCATCGGTTTGAGGATGACTAGAAGTAGAAAACAATAACTTAGTTCCTAGTAATCCCAAAGAGTTTTCCAAAAGTAACTAAGGAATTTGACATCCCTATCACTCACAATTGTTCTATGAACTCCATGTAGTCTTACTACCGCTCTAAAGAACAAGTTAGCCACATTGGCCGCATCATCAGTTTTATGACAAGCAATAAAGTGAGCCATTTTAGAAAATCGGTCTACAACCATAAAGATAGAATCCCGTCCTCTCATAGTCCTAGGCAACCCCACAATGAAATCCATGTTAATATCCTCCCAAGGGGTTGTTGGGATCGGTAAAGGACTATACAAACCATGGGGCTTCACTTTAGACTTAGCCATAAGGCATTCCCAGCATCTTTTCACGAAGTTCTCAACATCCCTAAGCATATGTGGCCAATAAAAGTGAGAATTCAGCATATGATAGGTTTTATCTCTTCTAAAATGACTCATTAATTCTCCTTTATGGGCTTCCTTTATACGTAACAACCGAAGAGAACATCTAGGTATGCAAACTTTATCAACTCTAAACAAGAATTCCTCAAACAAATTGATGCGGGAACATCCAAGCCAATTAATGGATGCAACATTCCAAGTCCATCATGATCCTGATGAAGGGTCAATCTCTAAGATGATTGCATTGCTCAACTTACTCTTGTCCAAGGACCATCATGGTCATCTGAACCTGGAGTCCAAATTCATTGAGCTAACTCCATCTTCACCACCTCAAGGGACTCTAACAAGAGTGCAAGCTAAACGTCAAGTTGGGATGGATGCTATCTTCCTAGCCATGGTTCAAGAAGCTCACCCAAGCTCACCTCCAATGAGTCCAAGGCCCGTCATGATGCTTAGCCACATTGGACGAGCCAAGAAGAAGTTGAACAGAGCATAGGATGAAGGCTCACGTGTGCATGTGCATGAATGAAGGCTGGCGTAAAGGCTGGCATGAGAAGCTAGTTAGAGAGTGTTAAATAAAGCCTAGAATTAGTCTATTTTATGGTTTTATTTAAAACACTCTAAATTGTAATTATTGTTTTTATTTCTTTTCTATTTTTTAGGAGAGAAGGTCTAGGTTGAATATAAACCTTTCTCTCTTCCTTTTTGTGGGAGAATACGTTAAACACATTTGTGAAAAGTGCCAAATTGAAACCTTTGAGTTCGGCCTCTTGTCTTGTGAGAATTGTGGTGTTTGCATAGCTTTCTCGTTCTTGTGTGTGTCAATCTCCTTTGGGTTGGTGCTACAAGTCGAATTGAAGCAACCTCTTCGTGCCTTCGATAATTCTAGATCGATTGTGTGAAGTTGTAAGAAGCGGGGTCGAATCGTCACCGGTTTGGTTCTTGGATAATCGAATCCAAGGGTTCTATCGTTGTTCCTTTCGGTTCTTCTTTTCTATTTCGTTTTCCCTCTTTGCTTGCACGTTTTTCCTTGCATCTTTGTTGCTGAATTTCGTTTGCTTTTATTCCCGAAAACAGGTTGCTCGTCTAGATCCGTTCTTCGCGGCTAATCCCCGTATCAATTGTTATCAGAGCTAGTTGACGTTCAACCTACAAAAAGAGTCGGTAAATAATTCAAAAACCAAAAGTGTCTCGTTTTCTTGTTTGAGTCTTGCTTTGTTTTGAGTCTATTGTCATTGCCATTTCTATTCCATGTTTTTGATTGAACTAACAAGTTTGTTGCTTTTGTTTGTGAATTTTGGACGCCGGCACCACTCCTACACCACGCCAGCCACCAGCCCTTGTGCCTACCACCACGCCTGCCACCAGCCTTGCCCCACGTCCAAACACAAACACCAAACTAGCCCCAAACGTTCAAAAAGAGAGGCTGAATCTCCAGCCTATTTTCAAGCTACCCACCACCTCTTTCCTCCACATTTTCAACCTATTTTTGAATTTTCACCCTTGGTTAGCTATTTACTTGGTCAACTCTATCCTCTTGCAACTAAATAGATTTTCTTAGCATTTTGTTTTATTTTTCTTTATTTCCAGCACCAAAATTCGAATAGTTGGTTGTTATTTGTTTTATTTGTTTTCATTTTAGTAACTAGATAGCTAGCAACTCTCAAGTTGTTATAGGATTTTATTTCTTCCATTTTTTTTTTCATTTGTCTCTTTTGAATTCACATTGAGGCCTGGTTTAAAAAAAAGAAAAAAAAAGAAAAGAAATCCGATTTTCAAAAAAAAAAAAGAAAGAAAGAAAAGAAAAAGAAAAGAAAAGAAATGAAAAAGAAAAGAAAAGAAAAGAAAAAAAAATCAACCATAGTTATTCATTTTCATTTCATTTCATTCTTGCTAGCCTACTCTTGTTCTATTTCATAGTTGTAATAGTTGAAGTTGTGCTTGCTAAGTGCTATTGTTCAGCAATCAAAGAGGACTACAAAGGAGCTCATCTCACTCAAAAGTTGTGCTTGCTAAGTGTTATTGTTCATCAACCAAAAAGGACTACAAAGGAGCTCATCTCACTCAAAGGGACCAAGCCATTCACGCCTAGCCTAGCTTCATCCTAGCCTAGCCACGTCTTGGCCCTCGCCTAGTTCACTTCACTCGAGCCACGCCCTAGCCTTGACCAGCCCTTCTACACACGCCTTCGGTGTCCAAGGTTTGCTTGCTTAGGCTTGACGAGTAAGTTCTTTCAAGGCTTATCTTGAGTTCAAACTTTGAGTCCATACTTAGTTGCATATAACATTCGTGCAACTTGTTCTTTCCGTTTTGAGTCTTTTCTTCTCTTTTATTGAGTCAAACACGTTTTTAAGGTGATTGAAATCAAATTTCACTTCTACTTTAAAGCTTTTGTTTGGCTAAGTATTGAACTCACGTGAGGTTTTTGACTAATACAAGACGAGCCATCAACAAGCTTGTATCACACCAATAGAGAGTAAGAGAACCTTATTTTCTGAGTGATACACATGCAAGGTAAATTTTGTTTTATCTAACCTAACGCGTTTGTTTGTTTTGATGAGTGTTTGGAATTATGTCTAGGTCACCAAGTCCCGCAGGTACAAACAACCTAGAATCGATTCACATCGAATTGTTCAACCTTTTCAAGGGCTTGCAAGATACCCTTGATGGTCTAAGTACAAAGTTGGCCACACTTGAGGCTGAAAGAATTTCCAATGCTACGCAGCCTTTAAGGCCTAATCCACAAGGCCAAAGAAATCACGCTTTCCAGGAGCATAATTCTGTTCCTTTTACTTCTAATATGCATGATTATCCTAATCAATATCTGAATTTTGCTTATGAGGCAGAGGATTATTCGGCCTCTTGTCTTGTGAGAATTGTGGTGTTTGCATAGCTTTCTCGTTCTTGTGTGTGTCAATCTCCTTCGGGTTGGTGCTACAAGTCGAATTGAAGCAACCTCTTCGTGCCTTCGATAATTATAGATCGATTGTGTGAAGTTGTAAGAAGCGGGGTCGAATCGTCACCGGTTTGGTTCTTGGATAATCGAATCCAAGGGTTCTATCGTTGTTCCTTTCGGTTCTTCTTTTCTATTTCGTTTTCCCTCTTTGCTTGCACGTTTTTCCTTGCATCTTTGTTGCTGAATTTCGTTTGCTTTTATTCCCGAAAACAGGTTGTTTGTCTAGATCCGTTCTTCGCGGCTAATCCCCGTATCACAAATAGTATTTATCCAAGGATCCCTTATGCACACATAGCTTATATGTTTCCCCAAAATCAGTATCATTCTCTTATAAATCTTTTATGTAAACAAAGCCTAATACTATGGAGTCTAATCTGGTTAACAAAGCATGTCTCGTTGAAAGAGCATCAACAACCACATTATCCTTCCCTTTCTTATACTTGATTACATAGGGAAATGTTTCAGTGAACTCCATCTATCTACCATGTCTCCTATCAAGTTTATCTTGACTCCGAAAGTGTTTCAATGACTCATGATCGGTGTGTAAGATAAACTCTCTAGGCCACAAGTAGTGTTGCCATTTCTTAAGTACTCTAAACAAGGCATATAGCTCTTTATCATAGGTAGAATAGTTAAGACATGCATCTTTCAGTTTCTCACTAAAGAAGGCAATAGGCTTACCTTCTTGCATTAGAACACAACCTTATTAGTGCAAAAGTCCCATTTCTTTAAATTGGCATACAAGTGATCTATTCTAAGGGTAGAAACAACTTCCCTTAAGTGTCTTTCATGCTCATATAGGGACTTGCTATAGATAAGAATATCATCAAAATACACAAAAACAAATTTCCCTATAAATTTTCGGAGAACATAATTCATTAATATCATAAAAGTGCTAGGAGCATTAGTCAAACTAAAAGGCATCACAAGCCATTCATACAACCCAAATTTAGTTTTAAAGGCTGTTTTCCATTCATCTCCCTCCTTCATTCGAATTTGATGGTAACCACTTTGAAGATCGATCTTTGTAAATGTAGTGGCACCATGTAACTCGTCAAGCATGTCATCTAAGCGGGTAATGGGGTGACGGTACTTAATGGTGATGTTGTTAATGGCTCTACAATCAACACACATTCTCCATGTGTTGTCCTTCTTAGGCACTAGTAGGACTGGAACTGCACTAGGACTTAAGCTTTCCCTCACATAACCCTTGTCTAGGAGCTCTTGCACTTGAGATTGAATCTCATGACTCTCTTTAGGATTCATCCTATAAGCTGGCCTATTTGGTAGAGTGGCTCTAGGAATGAGGTCTATTTGATGTTCTATGCCTCTAAAAGGTGGTAGACCGGGTGGTATCTCATCCGGAAAAACATCTTTAAACTCTTCCAATATAGTTGTGATACTAGGAAGTAAGGTAGCTATAGTCTCATCATTCACAAGGACCAGCTTCTTGCACAAGATCATAAGATGGGTATCTAAAGGAAGGTACTCCCCTTGGAACTCATTTTTAGAGGCTAATAAGGTACTCGGCTGCTGGCCACTAGAGGACGTGGCTAACGGTCGGTTTGGGGTGAGTTTAGGCGTGGTTTTTGGTTCTTTTTGTTGATGGACAGCCTTACTCCCCTTCTTAGCATTGCCTTGTTCCTCTTCACTTTCTTTCTTCTTCTCATAAGCTTCAGCAATCTGCAATGGAGTCATTGGCTTAAGAGTAACAAGTTTATCATTAAAAGTGAAAGAGTGTCTATTATTGTATCCGTCGTGTATCACTCTTCTATCATATTGCCAAGGACGTCCTAACAACACATGACAAGCTTAAGTACTACATCACAAAAAACAGTGTCCTCATAATGATCAAGTGTAATGGTTATCTTAGCTTGCTTGTTTACTTTTAACTCACCACAATCATTCATCTAATGAAGCTTATATGGTCTAGGGTGATAAAAAGTTGCTATTTGCAATTTAGAAATCAATTCCGTACTAGCAATATTGCACCAACTACCTCCATCAATTATCATGTTACACACCTTTCATTTAACAAGACATCTAGTGTGAAATATGTTCTCTTGTTGATTATCCTGACAAAGGGCTGGTTGTGCACTTAATGTACACCTAGCTATCAAAGAATCTCCATGCTATAGGTCATCAACACAAGCAAGTAAATTCAAAACATGGTTATCAACAACATTTTGATCATGCTTATGCTGAATTTCCAAATTGCAAGGCTCAAAATTATTAGCTAGAAAAGAGCTTGGGTGATCATAGAAGATGCATTTAGCTAATAAAGAATTACCTTGCTCATACGCAATACCATCATCATCACTAGCAACATCATAATCACACAAGGCAAGGTTATTATCACACTTATCATCATGCTCACTTTCTGATTCAGATTCATATTGCCCCAAATGGTTTATCAAGAAAGTCTTCCTATTTGGATAAACTTTCATCATATGACCTCTACCTTGACATTTAAAGCACACAATGTCTCTAGTTCTATAAGATGAGTTAGAAGTACTCCCTTTAAGACAATTTGAAGGCTCATTCAAAGGTCTAGTTGGCGTGAGTGGAGTGGTGTTCTTCCTAGAATGATCTTGCACCCCTTGATATGCTCTCTCCTTGTCCTTAGGTGTGTAGGGTGCTCGACCTTGAGGTGCCATGCTACGGTTGTTTTGGCTCCTATCCCGCCATGAGTTCGGTGTTCCACTTAAGTTCCTGCTAGCTTGGTTCCTAGCCTTCATTTTTCTCTCCACTTTGATGGTTAGATGGAGCAACTCCATCATAGTCCTGTAAGGAAACAAATCGACTTCATTAGCTAAATAAGAGTTAAGGATTCGTAGGTACCTTGCCATGGTAGTCTCTTCATCCTCTCGTACGTTAGTTCTAACCATGGCCATTTTCATTGCGGTATAAGTTTCCTCGGCACTCATTGAACCTTGTCTTAGGTTCTCCAACCTTTGCCTCAGCAGTCGTGTGTAGTGATGAGGTACGAAACGAGTCCTCATTAGGGCCTTCATTTGCTCCCATGTGGCCACGGGTGGGTCAAGTGCTCTCCTCCTTGCTTTCACTTCATCATCCCACCAAATCAAGGCATAATCATTAAATTCAAGGGCAGCGAGATGTACCTTTTTATGTTCCGGAAAGTTATGGCATGACCAAATTTGCTCTATCTTCGTTTCGCAGGCCATGTACACATCCGGATCACACTTCCCTTCGAAATGGGGAATCTTCACCTTTACCTTGCCAATGCCGTCTTGCTCTTGCTCTCGGGGGCACCGTTGCGGGAATCGACACCGTGGTTCCTCCCTCAACTCCTCATCTCCCATATAGCCATCTTGCTCATCGTGGTACCTATCAAACAAGTTAGGGGCAACAGCTATATTAGGGGAATTATGAGTTGAAATATGCCCCTGATTGGCATGAAAATGTGGACCATAGATATGCTCTTCTCCATGAGCGGAACCATGTGTTCGTGCTTGATTAAAGGTTGTTGTTTGGTCCGGTAAGAGTTGCCTTTCGTGTTCGTGGGAGTTGTTCCCTTGTTCAGGATGACTCCCTAATGGCTGCGAAGTAGGTGTTCTAGCCTCCAAGCTAGCTACGTGAGTAACCAAGGTGGCCAAACTATCCGACATTTTCTTGAGGAGATTGAACATCTCGGGCTGCACCGGTTCGAGACTCTTAGAATGAGTAGGACTAGGTGACCTAGACATGATAAACACAACACACAACAATTAAACATGTTAAGTTAGAAAATTCAGAAATCACCTCACTAGTGTTTCCCTCCTTGTTGTGTTTGATTTTCTCACTCTCTTGTGGATCTTAGTACAAGCTTGGTGATGGATTGTCTTGTATGGATCAAAACCCTCACGTGAACAACTAAGCTTAATCTTTCACACACAATATGTATTCAACCAAGACCTCTCTCTTTGATTGAAAACGTGAGAATGCAAAGCTAATATCAGGTTTTGTCTCCCTTCAAAATAAACTAAAGGAAGGCTTTTTATATGTCCTTAAAAGCCTTCTCCTAAATAAAGAAAAATGCTAATAGATGAAAAACCTCTTCCTAATTAAAGAAAATGCTGATAATTGTAATATTTAGATTTGTACATTGAATTAAAACTTCCAACACAAAGTCAGCCTCTTAGAAAGTCTTATCACGTGCAAATGATCATGGCTGGAGTAGGCTAGACATGTGGCTGGAGTAGGCTAGACGTGAGCATCAACATGGTCCGTGGTTCGTGGTGCTTGTTAGACTCGCGATCTTGCAAGGTTGACTCAACCAACGCATCCATCTCAGTTTGCATCTTGGCTCGTGCTCTAGTAGTTGGCCCTTGAAAAGAGACTAGTTCGGATGACCCTTCATCAATACCAAGGCTCTTTAGCATCAGAAACTTGGCGAAGCCAATGCTCCACCAACTGTAAGTGACTCTCAGAAAACGAATCAAAAATTTTGTTTTCCTCAGTTGACAACATCTCGCTTGCTATCTCGGTCGGTGTCCGAGGTGGCTGACCGAAACGTTCTTCAGATAAGAACACCTCGCTTGGTCCAGGAACTGCCTCGGTCGAGGTATTGGAACTGGGACCGAAACCTAATGTTCTTTTCTTCTCCTCAATCAGCTTATCAAATCTAGCTCTTGGATCTGCTTCCAATGCCTTTAACCTCCGTATATCTGCATCACAAGAGGCATCTATACCTTCCTCCATTAAACTAAACGATGAGGGACCATCCGAGCTAGCATCTCCGGAGTATGAGGGAGCTATCACACGTTCCCGAGCTAAGAAGATTGAGCATGAGACCGAGGGTTTGCTGATGTTATTGGCTACAAGTGTTCATAACGAGGCTTGGCTCCTAAGTAAGCAAGAGAGCAACGACGCCAAGGTACAGGACTCGGCCAGCCCCGCACATGACGCCGCTGCTCCTCCCCACGTTTCCAGCACCGGTCCATGTCTCTCATTGAGGAATGAGGCTTTTTAAGGCCTGCTTAGTGATTGTGTGTTTTAAGTAGCCCATTGGGCTTAATTTCTAGATTTTATTATGTCTTTTGTTTAAAGAGCTGAAACTATTTAAAGGCTCTTTTCATTACTTTTTAGGTAGATTATTTTGGTGAAAAACACTTGTTTTCAGATTTCATCTTCAATCAAATGCGAGTTTTGATTGAAGAGATATTGTGATCAGATTTGGCTTAGTTGTTTCGCTGTGTCAATTGCTCTCGGGTTCTTCGTGTTCGTGAGATTCCATAAGCATCCTCCTCGTGTTGTCGATGTTCTAAGTCGGTTGTGTGAGGTTGTAAGGGGCTGAGTTCATTGCATCGTTCTTGGTGGTTCTTGATCCCGAGATCAAGGGTTTCCACGTCGTTTGTGTCGGGTTCATCTACATCGTACCTTTCCTTTAATTTCCGTACCTTCGTTTTTTTGTTTAGCATCTCATTTGTTTCCTTTATTCGTAGGCCACACAACATACGAACAACCCTAGTCGGCTGCCTTGATCTTGCCATTATGCGTCTTTCCTTTCCTTCCGTCGTCTAGATCGAGCCAACGTCGGGTCTGCCCCGTATCAATTGGTATCAGAGCTCAAGGGTTGACGACGGATCGATCTTGTGTCTTTCCTTCTTATCGTGTCAGTTTTGAATTCTGCGAGCTTTCTTATTGGGTTCTTGAAACTGATTGTGCTTGACTTGTTGTGTTGAAGGTTGTGTAGGTTTGTGAGTATCCTAGGCTGGCCATTACTATCTCCTCGACAAACCCTACTGCCGCCGGCCTTTGCTTACACACGCCCTGCCGCCCACAAACCCTAATCGACATTGTTGCCGGTTGTGCCCTACTCGGTTGTGCCCTAACCGGCTGTTCCCTAATCGACTACGACTAAAACGGCTGCAATTGGACTTGTTATTCTTCAAACTCCATAACCCACGTTCAAGCACTAGTAAAAGATCTCTTTTGTTTCAATTTTAATTTATTTTGTAATTATTGGCTAGATTTATTGATCAAGGAAGTTCCTACATTTTAGGTAACAAAAAACATATCATTCAAAAAAAAAGAGAAAAAGGAAGCTGATCATTCAAAAAAAAAAGAAAAGAGAAGTCTTGTTACATTTTATTTGATTTTGTGATCTTTAGTCTTGTATGTTATTTTGTGGTGCAAGCTTCCTATTCACGTCTTTATCTCCCAACCCTCTTGAGGCCTTCATCGAGACCATACGCTCGGCTAACCATCAACGCTCCATCGCCCTTAGCCAGCTCCGTACCCTCATCGGCCACACCCTCACCACTCGCACCCCTCATCGCCACTCTACCTCTCCCTCACCACGTTTTTCCCTCTCACCTTGCTACCTCTAACCTAGCCTCGGGATTACTCACACTCCAAGGCAGTCTGGATGTGCAACAAGTAGAGCTTTAAATCGGTGAGTCTTCTTCTTTCTTCTCTTCATACATTCTGTTTGGTGATCTTTTGAGTCCTTGTGATTCAATTCTATCCATTCGTGAGTCTTGTTGTGTTTGAGCTGATTTTGCATTGAACTGAATTGCTTTGAGCCCTAATCGATTTTTGGTTGCTTTGGATACCTAGACACCTTAACTCAAGTGGGGTTTTTTACTCATTCGAAGCGATCCATCAACAAGCCCGACTATCACAAGAGTGTGAACTGAAAAAAGAGTGAAACACTTGAGAGGTGTTTTGATTTCTAACCTTACCATATTCAGTGTTTGTTTTCTTTGTGATAATGTCTACCCATAGCCGTGTTTCGACGACGAGCCCCGAGCCGACAGATCCGACAACATTCAGCTTGTTGAAGCAAATGAACAACAACATTGCCGCTTTGACCACTCGTATGAGGGCTCTAGAAGCTCGCCAGCCCTTAGCTTCAGCCTTTGAGCAAGGAGACCATTCACAGCAGCCACCGCAACGCCGAGGTCCTTTGCCCAACCAACGAGCCGCCTTTGAGGCCGCTACCATGGCGTAGCGAGGCAATACACCGCAAGAGCTTTTGCAGCCGCCTCTTCAAGGCCACCCGGGTCACCGATATAGGTATGATCCTCGTCCCAACTCTCCTTTACCTAGAAACGTTGTCCCTTCCATTAATGTGCGCAGGTACAATGAGGAAGACGAACAATCAATGACGGGAGAGGCTTGGGCTCCACCATCGCAGCAAGGGTATCAAGGATATCAACGTAGGAACCAGGAACCCAAACAAGACGGGATTGGTAAGATATAGGTGAAAATCCCCGTCTTCGGGGGCAAGTGTGATCCGGATACATATATGTTGTGGGAGATCAAGATAGAACAAATTTGGTCCTGCCACAATTTTCCCGAGCACAAGAAGGTGCAATTGGCAGCTTTGGAATTTCAGGAATTTGCTCTTATTTGGTGGGATAAGCTAGTACGGGAAAGGAGGCTTGCTCTTGATCCCCCCGTGGCTACTTGGGAACAAATGAAAGCAATGATGAGAGTTCGGTTCATACCTCACCATTACCATAGGGAGCTTCGGCAACGCCTTGAGAACTTGAGGCAAGGCAATTTGAGCGCCGAGGAAACCTTCAATGCCATGCAAGTTGCAATGGCCCGAGCCAATGTGTCGGAGGATGAAGAGGCTACGATGGCAAGGTATCTTAGAGTATTGCATCCTTCTTTAGCTAACGAGGTGGACTTGTTTCCATATGGTTCTATGACAGAATTGATACATTTAGCGATAAAAGTGGAAAGGAAGTCCAAGAGTAGGTACCAAGGAGCGGAATACAATGCACCAAACGCAATGAACAAGTGGAAGAACTCGTCCTACGGAAAGGAGAGCGCCGCTGCGAAGGGAGGAACAGCTGATGCACAAGGAGCCGACGTCACTACTAGGCGTGGTGCCACACACTCCGGCTCCTCGTATCCTCCCAAGACCAACCCGGCTGCTCCTTCGGGATCCAAGCTAAGTAACTCTAACCCCTTGTGCCTAATGCTAATTCTAGAGCTAGAGATGTGACGTGCTTTAAGTGCCAAGGTAAAGGGCACATGATGAGAGAATGTCCAAACAAAAGAGTCCTTATAATCAATCATCTAGGTCAATATGAGTCGGAATCCGACAATGATGGAAATGAATTTGACAACGTTATTGACAATCCTGTTTTTGATAATGATGATGATGAGGATATAGGGTATGAACATGGGGAAACTTTGATAGCTAAGAGGACTTTACACTTACAACCTACTCCTTGTGAAGATAATCAAAGAGAAAATCTATTTCACACTAGATGCTTAGTAAAGGGGAAGGCTTGTAACGTTATAATTGAATGTGGGAGTTGTTGCAACATAGCTAGCACAGAATTGATTTCTAAATTACAAATCACAACTTTCTACCACCCTAAGCCTTACAAGCTACATTGGATGAATGATTGTGGGGAGCTTAAGGTAAACAAACAAGATAAAATTCACATTACCTTAGGACATTATGAAGACACTATTCTATGTAATGTGGTTCCAATGCAGACTTGTCATGTTTTGTTAGGCCAACCTTGGCAATATGATAGGAAAGTGTTGCATAAAGGTTTTACTAACAAGTATTCTTTTACCTTTAAAGATAAACTTTTTACTCTCAAGCCTATGACTCCTATGTAGATTGCGGAGGCTTTTGAGAAGAAATCAAGAGAAGCTGTCCAAGCAAGTAGCGGTCACACCGATACGACGCCGGCAAAGGGAGGAGCGTTTTCTACAGCCTCCAAGGAAGCCGACACCATGGACAACCGCGCTGCAGCAAGGACCGCCTCCAAAGGCAAAGCAAACACATCAGCCGTCCAGCCCCCACCGAGGACATTGCTCGCAGCCAAGAGGGAGTACATCACAAATTACCTACCTTCCGATGTTGCGCTCGTGTGTTTGTGTAAAGGGCTGAATTTGGTAAGCAACTCGACCCTAGTTGATTTACCCCATAGTATTTTAGCTATCTTGGATGAGTTTGCATATGTGTTTCCGGATGAAATACCCCCCGGGTTGCCACCATTATGGGGTATTGAGCACCAAATAGATCTTATTCCTAGAGCTACTCTCCCAAACCGACCCGCCTATAGAATGAATCTGAAGGAGAGTGAGGAGATTCAAACGCAGGTACAAGAGATCCTTGATAAGGGATACATTCGAGAGAGCCTTAGTCCTATGGCGGTTCCGGTTCTACTAGTCCCTAAGAAGGACAACACTTGGCGGATGTGTGTTGATTGTAGAGTTGTCAACAACATCACCATCAAGTACCGTCATTCCATTCCCCGCCTTGATGACATGTTAGATGAGCTACATGGAACAACTACCTTCTCCAAGATCGACCTTAGAAGTGGCTATCATCAGATTCGAATGAAGGAGCGCGACGAATGGAAGACGGCATTCAAGACCAAGTTTGGGCTCCCAGCACAATCATGCGCCTCATGCCATGTTTTGAGGAAGTTCATAGGGAAGTTTGTCGTTGTCTACTTTGACGACATACTCATCTATAGCCGGTCTGCAGAGGAGTATGCGGATCATCTCCGTCAGGTTGTTTCTACTCTTAGACTTGAACACTTATATGCTAATATTAAGAAGTGTAATTTCTACACAAATGAAGTTATATTTCTTGGCTTTGTAGTGTGTGCTTAAGGGCTGCGAGTAGATGAGGAAAAGATCAAAGCTATTCGAGATTGGCTAACCCCGACGTCTATTGGTGATGTGCGCAGCTTTCATGGATTGGCTAGCTTTTATAGGCGATTTGTGAGAGATTTCAGTACCATTGCCGCTCCTCTAACCGAGATCACCAAGAAGAATATACCATTCGCGTGGCGAAAGGCCCAAGAGAGAGCTTTCGAAAAGCTCAAGTGGATGTTGACCAACGCCCCATTGCTTGTTCTCCCGGACTTCACTCGGCCATTTGAGGTGGAGTGTGATGCGTCGGGTATAGGAATTGGTGGAGTACTTATGCAACAGGGCAAGCCCATCGCCTTCTTTAGTGAGAAATTGAAAGGGCCAACTCTTAACTATTCTACTTATGATAAGGAGCTTTATGCATTGTTTAGAGTGCTTAGGACTTGACAACATTATCTTTGGCCTAGAGAGTTTATATTGCATACTGATCGTGAATCATTAAAACACTTTAGGAGCCAAGATAAACTTGATAGAAGGCATGGTAGGTGGATGGAGTTCATTGAAACATTTCCTTATGTGATTAAGTACAAGAAAGGAAAAGATAATGTAGTAGCTGATGCACTTTCTAGGAGACATGTTTTGCTAACTACATTGGATGCTAGAGTTCTTGGCTTTGTTTACATTAAGGATTTATATGCAAAGGATGATGATTTTGGAGAGATTTATAAAGCTTGTGTGGAAAAAGGGGTTGTAGATAAGTTTTACTTGTTTGATGGCTTCTTGTTTAGAGTTGATAAAGTGTGCATTCCAAAGTGTTCTCTTAGGCATTTACTTGTGGATGAATCCCATAGGGGAGGTTTGATGGGTCACTTTGGTAGAGAGAAGACATATCATATGCTGCATACTCATTTTTATTGGCCACACATGCTTAGGGATGTTGAGAATTTTGTGAAAAGATGCTTAGCATGCTTGAAAGCAAAGTCTAGAGTCATGCCCCATGGTTTGTATACCCCTTTACCCATTCCCGCAGCTCCTTGGGAAGACATTAATATGGACTTTATTTTGAGGTTACCTAGGACTAAGAGAGGAAGAGACTCTATTTTTGTGGTGGTAGACAGGTTCTCTAAGACGGCACACTTCATAGCTTGTCACAAAACGGATGATGCCACTAATGTTGCAAACCTCTTCTTTAGAGAAGTAGTTAGGCTACATGGAGTTCCTAGAACCATTTTTAGTGATTGGGATGTGAAATTTCTTAGTTACTGTTGGAAGACTTTATGGGGTAAGCTAGGTACTAAGTTGTTGTTCTCTACCGCTAGCTACCCTCAAACTGATGGCCAAACCGAAGTAACTAATAGGAATTTAGGGACACTTTTAAGGGTTGTAATTAAGAAGAATTTGAAAGAGTGGGAGGATGTGTTACCACATGTTGAGTTTGCATATAACAGGACCATCCGTTCTTCCACTAACATGATTCCTTTTAAGTGTGTATGGTTTGAATCCCTTAACCCCTTTTGATCTTATGCCGTTACCTTCAAAGGAGCGAGTAGATTTCAATGCAGGTAAATAGGTTGAGTACATTAGGGGATTACATGAGAAGACACGGCTGAGCTTAGAGAAGAAAGCAGCTCGGACCGCAGCTAAGGCAAACAAGGGACGGAGGAAGCTGTTGATTGAGCCCGGAGATCTCGTGTGGTTACATCTTAGGAAGGAGCGTTTCCAAGAGCTTCGAAAGTCCAAGCTATCACCTAGGGGTACCGGTCCTTTCAAGGTGCTTCACAAAGCCGGTGACAACACTTATGTATTGGATCTTCCGGAGGAATTCGGGGTCAGCCCGACCTTCAATGTTTGAGACCTCAGTCCGTTCCCACCTATGGATGTAGAGCTTGAAGATTCGAGGACGAATCCTTCCCAAGAGTGGGGGAATGATGAGGGACCATCCGAGCTAGCATCTCCGGAGTATGAGGGAGCTATCACACGTTTCTGAGCTAAGAAGATTGAGCATGAGACCGAGGGTTTGCTGATGTTATTGGCTACAAGTGTTCATAACGAGGCTTGGCTCCTAAGTAAGCAAGAGAGCAACGACGCCAAGGTACAGGACTCGGCCAGCCCCGCACATGACGCCGCTGCTCCTCCCCACGTTTCCAGCACCGGTCCATGTCTCTCATTGAGGAATGAGGCTTTTTAAGGCATGCTTAGTGATTGTGTGTTTTAAGTAGCCCATTGGGCTTAATTTCCAGATTTTACTATGTCTTTTGTTTAAAGAGCTGAAACTATTTAAAGGCTCTTTTCATTACTTTTTAGGTAGATTATTTTGGTGAAAAACACTTGTTTTCAAATTTCATCTTCAATCAAAGGCGAGTTTTGATTGAAGAGTTATTGTGATCAAATTTGGCTTAGTTGTTTCGAGTGTGTCAATTGCTCTCGGGTTCTTCGTGTTCGTGAGATTCCATAAGCATCCTCCTCGTGTTGTCGATGTTCTAAGTCGGTTGTGTGAGGTTGTAAGGGGCTGAGTTCGTTGCATCGTTCTTGGTGGTTCTTGATCCCGAGATCAAGGGTTTCCACGTCGTTTTTGTCGGGTTCATCTACATCGTACCTTTCCTTTAATTTCCGCACCTTCGTATTCAGTTTAGCGTCTCCTTTGTTTCCTTTGTTCGTAGGCCACGCAGCATACGAACAGCCCTAGTCGGCTCCCTTGATCTTGCCATTCTGCGTCTTTTCTTTCCTTCCGTCGTCTAGATCAAGCCAACGTCGGGTTTGCCCCATATCACTAAAACTAAGAACTCTTTCAAGAGGATCGTTAATAAGGATAGAGCTTACCAATTCTCTTGATTCTTCTTCATCATAGATATTGAAGATGTCATCCTCCAGCGGCTCTCCCTTCATTGCAGCAAGCAATGCAAACTCCACATGATCGCCACCAATGTTGAATTTCAACTTGGCGTTCTTACAATCCACGTTGCAACCCAAATTTGCTAGAAATGGTCTCCCGAGAATGATGGGAATGTGATAATCTGTGGGAATGTCAAGTACAATAAAGTCTAATAGGTATGTAGAAGTTACCTAACTTGATGGGAACGTCCTCCAAAATACCCACGGGACTTGTAATGGAGCGATCCGCCATGTATAGCGTCATCTTCACCGGCTTGGGTTCTCCAAGTTCGACTTTCTCACAAAGCTCCAGTAGGATATACTCACATTGACTCCTAGATCACATAATGCATCATAAGTTACATCCCCAACTTGAATGGGAATGCAAAATGAACCGGGATCCCTCAATTTAGGTTGCATCTTCTCCTTCATGATTTGAATGAGCTCCGAAGACTTAGATGTCATCCTTACTTCCCCAAAATCCTCCAGCTTCCTCGTCCTTGATAGGATCTCTTTCAGAAACTTCTCATAGGCGGGCATCCCCAAAATGGCATCAAGGAAAGGGATGTTAATATGTAGTTTATTCATTAGGTCTAGAAACTTACCAAAATACTTGTCTAGATGTGCTCTCGCCCTTGACTGAGGGAATGGAAGTGGTGGTTTATAAGCAGGAGGTGGAACATAAACTTCAGATTTATCTTTTGCTTTCTGGGGCTCCATCTCGGTTGGCACCTCGACTAATGTGTTCATCTGGTCATGGCTCGACCGAGGTACTGGATCTGCAGTTTTCAATCCACTGCGTGTTGTAATAGCCATGATTTGTCCTTTAGGGTTGCTCTCTGTCCTTGCTGGGAGCTTCCCTGGATCTCTTGGCACTTTATTCGCCTTGTTGAAGAATTGTTATTGTAAGGCTTTTTGTGCCTTCGAAAATAAATTCATCGATGTCTCCATAGCGTTGAGCTTGATCAATATTGCCTCCAACACAACATCTTTCTTTGGTGGCTAGGACGAACTTGATGCAGGCTCTTGGCTTCTTAATGGAGTAGAAGAAGAAGAGGGGGTGTTAAGAGCATTATTAGCATAAGAAAAAGGGTTACCGGAATTTTGTTGATTAGATCTCCAATTGTTGTTGTTGGAGTTTCTGTTTTCGTTGTAATTGTTGTTCCGAGGCCCTTGATAGTTGTTTCTTCCGTGGTAGCCACCGTCTTGCTCCTTCTTCGTTGGGCTACTAAAAGCTCCTTCAATTCTTTTACTTCATTGCTAAGCGAGGTGAGTTGAGCTCCATTTGATGATGTGTCTTGGAAGCTAACTCTCCTTGCTCCATCTTCAAATCCTTGATTGGAGTACTTCTCCATGTGTAAAGCATGCTTTTCAATGAAATCCCAAGGTTCATCTATTTGCATATCCATGAAGGTGCCGGTGGAAAGTAATTGGAGCTTGAATTGAGTATCTCCGTCCAAACCCTTGAAGTAAATTTCCAGCAACTCGATTTTTGGAATCCCGTGATGTGGGCAATCCAACAGCAGATCCTTGAATCTCTCCCATGACTTGGACAAACCTTCCTTGTCCTTCATAATAAAAGCATTGATCTTTCCCCTCAATTCAGCGGTCTTAGAAGGGGGAAAGAACTTAGTAAGAAACTTCGTCGTCATCTCTTCCCAAGTGTTGATTTTTCCAGCCGGAAGAGATTGATACCAAGAAAGCGCCTTGTCTTTCAAAGAGAAATAGAAAGGCCTCAACTTGTAATTGATATTCTCCACTCTTGAAGGTCTCAAAGTCTCAATTAGAATCTCATAATTTTGCAAATGCTGATGCGGAGACTCTCTCTCCAAACCTCCAAATTGACATTGTCGGATCATGGTTAGAACTTGAGGTCTAAGTTCATAATCATGCTCAGTTGGATCACCTAGGTTGACTCCTGGATGCCTGACTTGCCGATTAGGGTCCATCCTCTGTCCTAGGGTTTGTGTTCCTCCAACAAAAAGAACATCTCGGACTGACATCCGAGGTGGTGGGTGTATCTCGGCCGGGGAAACTAGGACTGGGTCTTGCCTCGGTCGAGGATTTGGGATCGATCGAGGCAGAAACTGAGCCCTTAGAGCGGCCATATCTGCTTCAATTCCTTTTGTTCTTGCGCGAGTCTCGTATCTCTCTCGCTGCAGTTCTTCCTTACTGACGCGTAGCTGTTCTAATGCCTCCTTCAATTTGGATTCAAGATCGCGATTGTCTTGATCGGCTTTTTAGCTTCTTTCAGTCTTCTCTTGTCGGTCTTTTTTGGTTCGGGATCGAAGTGAACGATTTCCTTTCCAGCACGAGTTCTTCGCATAAACTTAAGGAAAGATCCTGCGAAAACACTCTAGTAAAGTAGTCAATTGCAACAAGGGCAATAACCCCGAAAAACAACCGAAACCGAACTTGGTCTTGACCAAGTCCCCGGCAATGGCGCCAAAAACTTGTTCGCTCCAAAAGGTGTGTGCAAGCTTTAATATTTATAACCAAAAAGTATGCTTGAACAGTATGCGAACCCGCACTGTACGGGTCAATTGTAATAAAAGCAAGAATTCCAAGGGTCGATCACAAGGACTATGGTGAAAAAAAGATCGGTAATCAGATTGTCAAATAACCACAAATAACAAATTAAAGCAACCAAAGATGATAAAAAAAGTCAGATAAAGGGATGCGGATTCTAGAGATTAAGGCATCCAGTTGTAGTTCCGACTCAAGATCTCTAAAGATAACGTGGACAAAACTGAGGTTTGCAAAGGGAAAGTGTTTCTAAGGTGGGAATAGATTACCGGGTAAGTCTCACTACTCACTATCCCAAACACAAGATCCTTTTACCGGGGTAAGTCTCAAGGTACTAAGGAAAAAAACTATAATCTCAAACCAACACACCAACCAAGGGGATAGAATCAACCTTTACCGGGTAAGTTTTAGGCTAACTCACAAAGATGGAATGAAGGCACTCTCAAACCCCAATAAAGGATAAACCTTTATTACCTACACTCATGATCTTGGGTAAACAAACAAAGGAATCACCGGGTAAGTCTCATCCTAGGCTTGCATTGAACCAGGAAAGGTATAATAAGGATAGGATTTGGCAAACTGAAACTCTTAACTCAGATAAGGTTCAGGAAAGGTTCACCTCGTTCAGTTAAATTCCATCCCGGCCAAGATGTTCAATGAATGACCGAGGTGTTCTACGGTTAAGGTAAAGGCTCGAGCTTTCAGGATCCTGCTGGGAATTAGATCATTCTATCATCGTCTTTTCCACAACTTTCAGCCAATCACCCTAGAATCGCATAAAGAACTTAGCCAACAATCATCATGATAACAATAATCAAATTTATAAGAAAGGAATCATTATTCAAACAAGAAAACCTTAACACAAAGGTCTCAATAACTGAATGAATCAAACAAACAATCAGCGTTCCTCAATCACAAATCAGAAAAGACAACAAAATCAAAAGCCAAACTAAGAAGATCTTACAAACTCCTTCAAAGCCAACTTCAACTTGATTCCTTCCTTCCTTGAACTTCAACCTTCAAAACTTCCTTCAAACTCTTCAGAAAATCCTTCAGAAAATCCTTGATCCGAAGATGGCTGAATTGTAGAAAATCCAACCCTTTATATAGGAAAATTATCTTACAAAGATAAAATATCTTAAAAAGATAATTTACTAAAAAATATATCCATATCTTCCAAAATGTATCAGCGAATAATATTATCTTCCTTCCAGAAATCCAGCCAAAAATATGTGATATTCACTTTCCAAAAATAGAAGATCTCAGCCAAAAATAAAGATCTTGTTGGCGGTGAGGTGTTCGCTTCGGTCGAGGTGGTACTGTAGCTGACCGAGGTGAATCTCAACTGAAAGTATAACTCTCTAATCTGATCCAAAAGCAATCTTCTAAATCATTTCCATGCTTCCTGAGATCTTCTTATAACTCTTCAATGCTCCTGAATGTAGCTCAAATGACTCGTTAGCTTCCTTAGCTCCATTTCGGTCCAAAACGTGCCATTTTCCCTACAATTACCACGAAACTAGGTGTAGACCTCGATTCCCGCAAAGGTAGACAAAACAACAATATAATCAAAGAATATACATCTATACATGCAGATTTATGAAGATAAAATGTCTAAACCAATCCCAAAATATAGACTATAATACATGCTGTCAGAACATAACGGTTTGATCATACTCATCACTTACACAATCTTTGCGAGTTATGTGTTAAATACTATCAATGGTTAAGTTAGTCAACATTAATTAGAATTCAAAAATCCTAGCTCTTACATCAGATACCCCTAAAAACAAGTTTCGTCCAAAAACTTAAACAATCACAAATCCTCTCGGATCCATACGCCGAGGTATAAACACTCTCTCTATCGGAGGAATCACATCTCCGTTCAAAGGTATCAACCTATAACACTATATAACCTCAAAAGAAAACATGGAGGAATCATCAACTCTAGCAACAAGATCACTATACTACCCAAATGCCATAGAGGAAAACCATCTGTAGCCAAATCATAAACACATCACAAAGGCATGGAGGAAAACCATCTCCAGCCAAACCGTACTCATAACACAAGAGCATGGAGGAAAACCATCTCCAACCAAACTATGTCCATAAAACAATAGCGTGGAGGAATAACCATCTCCAACTAACTCCTAATCACATCTCAATAGCATGGAGTAAGAACCATCTCTAGCTATACACACATATCGCGCTAGTAAACAAGATCTAAAAAGATCAAATGCAGATATCACAGCTAGCACGAAAACACATCATATCATATAAGCACATAACATAACACTCACCAAGATAGTATTATGATCTACTCGTGGATCCTATAGGTACATCTATCTCGGCATAGAACTCTGGATAGTTCCTCTGAATACTATACTAAGTCTCCCATGTAGCCTCATCAGGTTCTCGTCTAGACCATTGTATCCTCAACATAGGAATGTCCTTCGGACGCAGGCGTCTCACACCTCGCTCTAAGACTGCAATCGGGTGCTCAACAAAAGTGTAGTCCGGCTCAACCAATAAGTCATCATAGTTGACGATGTGTCTCGGATTTGGTATCTACTCTCTCAGCTGAGACACATGAAACACAGGGTGAACACCTTCTAATCTCGGTGGTAAATTCAATATGCATGTTGCTCTCCCAACTTTGTCCAGTATTTCAAAAGGACCGACAAATCGGGGACACAACTTCCCCTTTATACCAAAACGTCTGACGCCACGCGTCGAAGATACTCTCAACTAGACATGAGTTCCAACTCTGAACTCTAAAGGCCAATGCCTCTTGTCTGCATACGACTTATGGCGACTCTGTGCAGCCAACATCCTCTCTCTGATCAGCGCTACTTGAGCCATATCATCCTGAATATCCTCAGGCGCTATACCATTAATACTGCTAGGCTCATTCCAGCATAATGGTGTACGGCATCTCCGTCCATGCAGTGTCTCATATGGGGCCATCCCAATCTATGCATGCCAGCTGTTGTTGTACGAGAACTCAACCAATGGGAGGGGATTTGACCATCCTTGTCCCCAGTCCAACACACAAGCTCGCAACATGTCTTCCAACATGTGAATGGTCCTCTCTGATTGACCATCTGTCTAAGGATGAAACACAATCGTGAAGTGCAAACTCCTCCCCAAGGCAGTCTGAATCTACTGCCAGAACCTCGAGGTAAATTGTCCATCTCGATTTCAGACGATCATCATCGGCACACCATGGAGTCTCACTATCTGTCTAGTGAACTCCTCAACTAATCTACTCACTGGCCGTTTCCGTGATAAGAATAAACCGTGCCATATTCATTAGTATGTCAACTACAACCTAGATAGCATCAAAACTCGTGCTCGGCCTCAAACTTGTCACAAAGTCCATGGAATTGTCGCCCCACTTCCACTGCGGTACTTGCAGTGAGTTGAGCTCTCCTCCTAGTCTGCAATGCTCTATCTTGACCTGCTAACATGTCGCACAGTGAGCCACAAATCTGAACACATCGGGCTTCAGCCCTTCCCACCAATATAAACGTCTCACATCGTGATACATTTTACTCGCGCATGGGTGCACTGCGTAAGGTGTGGAGTGTGCCTCTTGTAAGATCCTCTATCTCAGATCCACATTGGCGAGTGCAGAGATGCGATCGCGGCGTCTCATTACCCCATCTGCTTCTATGGAGAACTGTGGTGCCTCACCACGAGACATCCTATATAGTATCCTTCTCAACGTCGGGTAGGTCTCCTGTTTTTGTTGGATCTCACCCAACAGATCACCTAGAACCTCTAAAGTACACAACTGGGCATCCTCATTAGGAAAATGGATGTCCATCTCTAGCCATGCTAGATCTCTCTACAATTGAGGTTGAATAGTCAGTCGTGCAATCGCCTTCTCTCGAGGCAGGAAAGCGCAACGGCGATAACATTCGCCTTCTCTGAATGATACAAAATCTCAAGGTCAAATTCCTTAATTAGCTCAATACCAAAAAGATTTGTTTTCCCTTGTTTTGCATTCATATTTCATTCTACCTTATGTTCTAGCTTTTGAAAACCTTGCTTGGGGACAAGCAAGACACAAGTATGGGGTATTTTAATAGCATGAAATATGACGATATTTTAGACACATGCTTTGGTTGTTTTTCCCCTTCTTTTGTGTATATGGATATGACTTTGAAACATTTATGAGCACTTTCACCTATTATGTTGGTATAGAGATCTACACAAGCTTTGTTGTGTTTTTAGGTGAATAAAGGCTTGGATTGGAGTATATATGGAGTAAGTAGGAGTATTTGATCATGCTAGACATCAAGAGGATGCATTGTAGAAGCTAAGGAAGGAGCATGATTAGAAAGCTTTATGAAACAAAGGCTTTCATGAAGGATTTAGAGTTTCCATGGCCAAACATGAAGAACCATGGCCGTGGTTTATTTATTGAGGTCGTGGAAAACTATGTAGAGAGCAAGGAAGCCATTCCACGGTGCATTCCACAGGCGTGGAAGTTTATTCTTGACCGTGGTTCTTGTAACGGTCTCCACGTGTCATATTTGCCACGTCAACAGCGGTTATTGGGCTTTTGTAACCCTACTTTTTCCAATAAGAAGGCTGAAGAAAGGAGGAAAACGGACGTCTTGCATCCAGCGACATTTCTAGTCATTGCTTAGAGAAAATTCGAAAGATATTATTGCGTACAACGAAGATTTGGAGAAGGACGCATTTCAAAGATTGCGGACTTAGAAGAAGATCTTAGGGTTTCAACTTGAAGTCGGATTGACATCCCATTCTTCTTTGTTCCTTGAGATTTGTGAGAGATTCTTACCTTATTTTACATCCATTGAACGCAAGTTGTGATTGTTCTGTTTGATTGACATTTGTTTTGAGTTTATTATTGAGATTTCAAGGTTTTACCATTTCTCCCTTTCATATTTGATTATTGATTTGATTATGATGATTCTTGGCTAATACCCTTAAGCGATTATAAGGTGAAGGGTTGATAGTTGTGGCATAGCTAATGATAGATTGAACCAAAACAGATTGGACCCTGGGAGTTGCGAGAAACTTCATCATCGACCTTTTCCACGGCTTGTTCTTGAGTTCTACGACCGTGGTTCCTCAAGATCTAGCCGTGGTTTCCCTGTCGTTCGCCCTTTGCTTTTGCTTTGATCCAAAGTTAAAGATTTGCTTTAACCTAGCCTTGACTTACCTTTTCTAGGTAGTAGTGAGACTCAACATCCTCTACTTCGGTTTCGAGTGTCACAACCTTAACCGTTTGATTCCCTTTGATTCCCTTGGGTTTGGGCATGGGTATTTGAGAATAATTCTTATTTTTCGATCCTTTCTATACTGCAGCCTCAACAACCTTTATAGAGAGAACATTTGGGTGAGACATATGGGTTTGAAACTTCATTATACATTCCTACCTTAGATATACCTTTGCAATCCCGACTTTGTCCTTATATCCTTAGAATATCTTGAATCAATTGCCACAATTGGATACCTGAATCTTTAGAATCGTTGTTTTCCTTATCATCTTTACAAAAGCTTTTTATTTGCCTGATGATTTCATAAACTGAATTTGTTCCCCCAAGTCCCTGAGTTCGATACTCTGGATTTCTTGCTTTACTACGCCGATCCGTACACTGCGGGTTCGCTTTGCTTCATTTCAGTTTTTATAAATTTAAGACTTAGTGATGCACACTTTCGAGCTAACAAGTTTTTGGCGCCGTTGTTGGGGATTTGGTTTAGGCCAAATTTGGTTTTCGGTTGTCGGGCTTGGGAGTTGATGCGGGGATTAGCCGCGAATAACGGATTTAGACGAACAACCTATAATGAAGAATAAAGAACACACGAAAATTAAAAACAAGGACAGCAATGAAAACAAGAAAACAGAAAGGGACAAGAAGAACCGAAAGGAACAATGATAGAACCCTTGGATTCGAGATCCAAGAACCAAACCAATGATGATTCGACCCTGCTTCTTACAACTCCACACAATCGATCTGAGAATTGAGAGCACGAAAAGGGTGCCTTGTTCGACTTACAACACCAATCCCGAAGGAGATTGACATACACAAGAACGAGAAAGCGAGATCACACACACAAACTCACGAGACAAGAATGATTGAATTCTCTTGGATTCAATTCTGAAATGCTCTCAGTAAAACTTTTATAAAACTTGTCTAACTACAAAAGAAGAGAGAAAATGCTTTATATACATCCTAGGCCTTTTCTTCTAAAACAGAAAGAAAAAAAGAAGAGAAACTAATTACAATAATTACATTGAGAGAGAGTTAAATAAAGCCCAGTAAACATATAACACAATTGGGCCTAATTAAACTCTCCTATTCAGTCTCTCACGTCCACATACTTAAATGATCATCCAACCATGCACATGCACATACGTGAAACCCCTTATATCTGATTTCAAGGCCTCCGGCTGTCCTTTGAAATGCGTCTCAAGGCCTGCCCAGCAACTAGAAATAAAATTTAAGCTCCATTAATCATCTTGGCTGGGATGTGTTCGTGGCTGATCCACAAGATGGTCCTTAGACTTGATGAAGGTGGACTTGCTTGAGCTTCATGGACCATGTTTAGGAAAAGAGCATCCATCTCAGCTTGACGTTTAGCTTGTGCTCTTGTTAGAATCCCTTGAGGTGGTGAAGATGGAGTTAGCTCAGATGATCCTTCTTCATTCTCCCCTTCTTTGGATGAATTCGACCTCGAATTGCCTTGATCATCATCCAGTAACGGAAAAGGACTTAGATCCCTCACATTGAATGTGGGTTTACAAGCATAATCATCCGGCAAGTCAAGCACATAGGCGTTGTCACCCGCCTTGTGTAACACCTTGAAAGGCCCATTTCCTCTTCGGGAGAGCTTGGATTTCCGAAGCTGTTGAAACCTCTCCTTTCTCAAATGTAGTCATACAAGGTCGCCGGGTTCAAATATGACCTTCTTGCGTCCTTGATTCGCCTTTTCTGCGTCGTATTTGCCTTTCTCCTCGAGCTTGATCCTTGTCCTACTATGTAGCTCCTTGATGTGTTCAACGTGCGTTTTAGTACTTAAATCCACTAGCTCCTTCTTAGGTAACGGTGTAAGATCAAAAGGGGTTAGTGGATTAAAACCATAAACACACTGAAAGGGAGAGATGAACGTAGATGAGTGGACGACTCTATTATAGGCAAATTCAACATGTGGCAAGACATCTTCCCATTCTCTCAAATTCTTCTTGATGACAGCCCTTAGAAGTGTTGTTAGGGTCCTAGTAGTTACTTCTGTTTGCCCATCAGTTTGGGGGTGGCTTGATGTAGAAAATAACAACTTAGTTCCTAGCTTTCCTCAAAGAGTTTTCCAAAAGTAACTAAAGAACTTAACATCCCTATCACTCACTATTGTCCTTGGAATACCATGTAACCTAACTACTTCCCGAAGGAACAAATTATCTACATTGGTTGCATCATCAGCTTTGTGACAAGCAATAAAGTGAGCAATCTTAGAGAATCGATCTACAACCACAAATATCGAATCCCTACCTCTTCTAGTCCTAGGCAATCCTACTATGAAATACATGCTAATGTCTTCCCAAGGGGCTGTGGGGATTGGAAAAGGTGTATAGAATCCATGAGGCTTCACTTTCGATTTAGCTCTAAGGCACTCTGAACACCTTTTAAGCACATTTTTAATATCCCTAAGCATATGTGGCCAATAAAAATGTGAGTGCAGCATACCATAAGTCTTATCCCTTCCAAAATGACGCATTAAACCTCCTTTATGGGCTTCTTCCACTAACAACAAATGAAGGGAACACCTAGGTATGCACACCTTATCTACTCGAAACAGAAATCCCTCAAACAAATAGAATTTATCTAAGGAACCTTTTTGCACACAAAGCTTATATGTTTCTCCAAAGTCAAGATCAGATTCATAGAGCTCCTTAACGTAAACAAATCCTAACACCCTAGCATCCAATGTAGTTAGCAATGTATGCATCCTAGAAAGAGCATCCGCAACTACATTGTCTTTTCCCTTTTTATACTTGATAACATAGGGAAAAGTCTCAATAAATTCCATCCATCTACCATGCCTCCTATCTAGTTTATCTCGACTCCGAAAATGTTTCAAAGATTCATGATCAGAATGCAAAATAAACTCTCTAGGCTACAAGTAGTGTTGACATGTCTTAAGTACTCTAAATAATGCATACAACTCTTTATCATATGTAGAGTAGTTAAGACATGCCCCTTTAAGCTTTTCACTGAAAAAGGAAATAGGCTTACCTTCTTGCATAAGCACACCTCCTATGCCAATTCCCGATGCATCACACTCCACTTCGAAAGGCCTAGTGGAGTCCGGGAGAGCTAGTAAGGGTGCCTCAGTGAGAACCAACTTCAGCTTGTTGAAAGCACGTTCTTGAGCTGCTTCCCACAAAAATGGTGCATGTTTCTTGCAAATCTCCGTCAAGGGTGCAACAATGGTACTGAAGTCTCTCACAAAGCGCCTATAGAAACTTGTAAGCCCATGGAAGCTCCTTACATGGCTAATGGATGTAGGTGTTGGCCAATCTCGAATAGCTCTAATATTCTCCTCATCCACTTATAGACCTTGTGCAGTCACTACAAAACTAAGAAATATAACTTCATTAGTGCAAAAGCTACATCTCTTCAGGTTGGCATACAAGTGTTTAGTCCTAAGGGTAGAAACATCTTCCCTTAGATGTTCTTCATGCTCCAAATACACAAAAGACTTCAAGCAACATGATAATCGAAATGACTCCTTAAGGACATGGCTACATCAGATTTCAATCTTAAGTCATTAAAATCACAATCTGATGCATTTCTCCAAGTAGTGTCTTCCCGTTCAAAGTCCAATTCAATATACTAATCAAAGCCTCTCGCATATAACTCAAACCCATCTATTTCATCCTCAAGAAGCTCAATGTCTAGACCTAAATCAGATTCATGTTCATTTATGTCTTTACCAGGTCTAAAACTAGAGTTTTCACACAAATCAGCATGTGAACAACCTAGTGCAAGAGGTATGGAAAGGCTCCCTTGTAGATCCTCACAAGGGTCATGTGGTGCATCTAAAACCTCTTTAGCTATCAAAGGCTCAATGTGCTCACATTCATTACTTACGTAAGCCAATTCATTGCAAATAAGGTCATTACACTCAATAACACTCAAAATAGGCTTGGTAACACAATTGGGGCATTTCATATGCTTAGGCTCATGTACATGTAAAATAACATCATTTTCCACAATAGATTTATGTGCAAACAACTCATAGTCATCAATTTCATGCTTATCACTTTCAATATCATCCAATAATTCAGATTCATGCTCAACTGTTTCATCACTGGTGATAGCATGCAACATAATCTCATATTCTGGTTTTAACAAGTCCACGTGACTAAACATTAAAGTACAAGGTTTTGAATCACTTCCCTTTGGAGTTGTGGTAACCCCAATTGATGATGAAGGTGTGCTAATGGCTGATAGCGAGTTGTGTGAATCATCGTGCTTCGGAAGGTCGTGGCATGACCAGATTTGTTCCATCCTCACCTCCCATGCCGTGTTCACAACAGGATCACGTTGACCCTCGAAGTTGGGTATTTTCATCATGCCAATGCCGTCTTGTATTGGTTCTCGAAGTGGCTCATGTCTCCATCCTTCATCCTCCGTATAATCCCATGGCTCATACACATAATTTTGATATTGGTTAAGATAATAATGCATATTAGATGTAGAAGGGACATAATTACGCTCTTGGAAAGCATGGTTTCTTTGGCCTTGTGGATTAGGCCTTGAAGGCTGCATAGCATTGGAACTTCTTCCAGACTCAAGTGTGGCCAACTTTGCACTTAGACCATCAATGCTATCTTGCAAGCCCTTGAAAAGGTTGAACAATTCGGTGTGAATCCGTTCTGAGCTCTTTGCACCTGCTAGACTTGGTGACCTAGACATAATGCAAAACACTCAACAACAGCAAACACGTTAGGTTAGTTTAAACAGAAACACCTCGCAAGTGTATCACTCAGAAATTAAGGTTCTCTCACTCTCTACTGGTGTGATACAAGCTTGTTGATGGGTCGTCTTGTATTAATCAAAAACCTCATGTGAGTTCGATGCTTAGTCAAACTAAAGCTTTTAGATAGAAACAAGGTTCGATTTCAGTAACTTTAAAAAAACGTGTTTGACTCAACAAAATAGAAGAAAAGACTCAAACGGAAAGGACAAATTGCACGAATGTTATATGCAACTAGATGACTCAAAATTTAGAACTCAAGATAAGCTTTGAAAGAACTTACTCGTAACACCCAAGAAGTGAACCCTAGACACCGTAGGATGAGGTTAAGGAAGGTTGAGCTATGGTGTTTGATGGCCGAAAATGAACAGTAGCTAGGTGTGGCTAGATAGGTTCAACGAGATGTTGGGTTCTTCCTCCGAATGAGACGAGATACTTGACCGAAGTCCTTTCTTGAAGTCCTCTTTGTTGCTGAATAACTGAATAACACTAAAACAAATGTAATAACACTAGGCTAATTACAAACTATGAATAAGAAAGAATGAAATAAAAAATAACAAGACTAGAATGAAATGAATAGATCTGATTCCTTTTCTTTTCTTTCTTTTTTTTTTTTTTATTTCAGAGTTCTTTCATCTCTTTTTTTTTATACTTTTTTTTTTTCCCGTTTTTTTCTTTGAACTTTATGATTCAAGGAATCAGAAAAGAAGAATAAACAAAAAAATTGAAAGAAATAAAAACAAAATTTTGTTTGTAGATAAACGTGGGCCAAACTGTTGCAAATCTTCAGGATAAGATCAAATCTCAGCTCCTAGATTGTTGCAACTGAATCAACGTGCTAGTTCTGTAGGAGGAAAAACAACTGCTTCAGGCTCTGCGCCGGATTTGTAGGAAACACGCTGAATCAACTCCAATTTTTGCGTGTATTGGATGTAGGGAAACAATCTACTTCAACTTCAATTCTGCGTGTTCGGGATGCAAGAAAAAGAAGCAACCACATTTGGTTTTTGTTCAACTGGCTCAAGTGAGGCTAATGTGCTGAGGGAAAAATGGTGGTTGATGGTGGTGTGATGATGGTTGGTGTGGTGCTATGGTGGTTTCCAGTGTCCAGAACTCACAATCAAAGGAACAAACTAGTTAGACTCAAACAAAGCATATAGTAGAAGAGAGAAACGGAAATAGACTCAAACAAAAGACAATGATCAATTGCAATGATCAAAACAGACTCTTTTTGTGATTTTATGATTGATTTACCGACTCTTTTTGGTGGTTAGATGTCAACTGCGCTCTGATACCAATTGATACGGGGATTAGCCGTGGAGAACGGATCTAGACGAACAAACGTTCTGAAGAATGAAGAACACACAAAATTAACAAACATGGACAACAATGAAAACGAGAAAACAGAAAGGGACAAAAAGAACCGAAAGGAACAATGATAGAACCCCTGGATTCGAGATCCAAGATCCAAACCAATAACGATTTGACCCCGCTTCTTACAACTCCACACAATCGATCTGAGAATCGAGAGCACGAAGAGGGTGCCTTGTTCGACTTGCAACACCAATCCCGAAGGAGATTGACATACACAAGAACGAGAAAGCCAGATCACACACACAAACTCACGAGACAAGAATGATTGAATTCTCTTGGATTCAATTCTGAAATGCTCTCAGCAAAACTTGTATAAAACTTGTCTAACTACAAAATAAGAGAGAAAAGGCTTTATATACATCCTATGCCTTTTATTCTAAAAAAAAAGAAACTAATTACAATAATTACATGTAAAGAGAGTTAAATAAAGCCCAACAAACATAGAACACAATTGGGCCTAATTAAACTCTCCTATTCAGCCTCCCACGTCCACATACTTAAATGAATGTTCCAGCCATGCACATGCACACACGTGAAACCCCTTCTATCTGATTTCAAGGCCTCCGTCTGTCCTTTGAAATGCGTCCCAAGGCCTGCCCAGCAACTAGAAATACAATTTAAGCTCCATTAATCATCTTGGTTGGGATGTGTTCGTGGCTGATCCACAAGATGGTCCTTCGACTTGATGAAGGTGGACTGGTTTAGCTTCATGGACCATGTTTAGTAAAAGAGCATCCATCTCAGCTTGACATTTAGCTTGCGCTCTTGTTAGAGTCCCTTGAGGTGGTGAAGATGGAGTTAGCTCAGGTGATCCTTCATCATTTAGGCACTCTTTTAGATAGTTTTCCTTTCCATTCATGCATGTTTCCGCATTAGTTCGTGACGTTTACGCTTATATCATCCGTATTGTCGAAATAAACGTCTACACAAGCTTTTTTCGGTTTTGTAGGTATTTTGGGGAGCTCTTGGACTTAAACAATACATTCGAGGATCATTCCTTGTGCATGCCTTGCACCAACTCGTGACTTGGTGATCCAAGGAAGGTTTCTAGTGCAAAACCACGGCCTAAAGGCCATTTCCATGCCCGTGGTTTCTGTCTGGACAGCTTTGAAACTTGTCACACGATTTCTTTGTCCGACCCTTGCTTTTTGGTGGAGTACATAAGTGGTTTTGCAGGTTGTTTTTAGGGGAGGTTCTAGACCTTTTTGACCAATCTTCTCCCCAAGAACACTCTTCCATTGTAGCTTCTCTTCCAAGCACCCTTGTGGGTGTTCTTGGGAGAGGTTAGTGTAAATTTTAGTTTTGTAGTGAGATTTGAGTGAGGTTTCCAATGTTGACAACTTGGAGCAGTATCTTGGACCCTTTGTAAGACTTGGTAACTTCTATTCTAGCTTTGTAATGTCTTTTCTTTGGTTCATTCTTCATTATCTAGCTAGGACTTGCAAGCATGCTCTATTTATGAAATTTGATCTAGATTTGTATATTGTTGGCTGAATAGTTATGATTCTAGGGTGATAGAATGATGTTTATGGCTTAGATGATGATTGTATGGACATGCATGTTAGCTTAGGATGAATTTGTGTTCGAAACCCTAACTCAGACCCAAACCACGGCTTGTTCTTCATGCTTCCACGGCCGTGGTTTCAATGATCCAACCGTGGTTTTGTTTTGTCGTACTTATATAGATGAATCTGGATGTTAGGATGTAGATGTGTTGAAATCCTAGTGTTTGTTGAGCCTAATCTAGCTTAGGGTGACCTAATGTTAGCAACCTTTTTGAGGAATGAGACTTTCCCGGTAATTTCCTCTCTTAGATACATAAGATGATGAACTCTAGGTAGTAGTGAGCCAAAAAAGCCGCTATTGGATTGAGTGTGCTAGGATCGTTGCCTAAGACTTACCTTTTCCGAGACTTACCCGGTAAGGAGGGGTTTGATCCTTAGGTAGTGGCCGGTTTGTTTAGAATTCCCGTCCTTAGGTTCCTTGAGACTTACCCGGTAATAGGACCTTAGGTGCGAGACTAGTGGAGCATGAGACTTACCCGGTAATTGTTTCCATTAGAGAAAGCATCCAACTCCGAACAACCGCAGCTTTCCTTTGATGTTTAGATGAATGAGTCCATTGTCATAATCGGAATTCCAAATCTTTAGAATCCGCATTTCTTACCTCTTATCACCTATCCTTGTATTTGTGTGTTTGTTTGCTTGTTTGTGTTGATATATTTGTGATCCTTATTGATCACCCAAAACCAACCAAAAATATTGTGTTTTTCACTTTCTTTATTCCTCATCTCATCTTGGTTTAGATTTGCACTATACATGATCATTGAATGATTTGATTTCACCTCAGTCCTTGTGTTCGACCTCGGAATACTTTCCTTTCTACATAACGATCCGTACATTGCGGGTTTCGCTAGGTAGTTTAGGATTTTAGATCGAGTTATAAATTTAAGACTTTGTGTTATGCATAGTAATATTATGTCCTCTAGATTTGTAGATGTTGTTTTTAAAAGGTTAGGTTTTGCCATCCAAAAAGGGGTAGCGGCGCAACTTGTTGCTTGCTTACCTTCTACTTCTATGTAAATAGTAATATCGTATAAATTTATATAATTACGAGTGAAAAAAAAACTTCTAGCGTAACAAGTTTTTGCCGCCGTTGCTGGGGACTAGGTCTAGATTAAATCATTTGCTTTTGATTGTTCATAGTGTTTTGTTACTTTTGATCTTGTGTTGTTTTTGTCTTTGCCTTTTCATGTTTCCCTTGGACGGATTGTACTTCCAAGACGACCTTGACAACTTGGAGTATGAGGAGTGGATGGAAAACCAAGATCAAAGACCCCTCCATGTTGAGTTTGAGTATTGGGAGGAGTTTAATGCCTATCCCGAGTCCCATGATCAAGCTCACATGACTAGATTGCCTTATGCGGAACCTCGCCATCAACCTCATGATGACCGATTGGAATCAATGCTAGAAGAAATGTTGAGGAAGATGGATGATCTAGAGAGTAACCTTGCTTTCCTTTCGAGTTCCCACATGGAGCTTGAAGCGGAAGTGTTACGACAAGAAGAGGTTCATCATGAGGAGTTCCAAGAAGTGCCTGATTCAACTATGACCATTAGAGACCTTGAAGAAGAGTTGAATGAAGCTCGGGAGCAAGTGAGGCTAAGGTATTTGGCCCTGGAGGATGCAAGAAGATAGAATTTCGAGAGAGAAGAACAAATGAGGAGGGAGATTGAGGAGATTAGGCATGCTCTTATGCTCGGAGATCCTACTATCCTTCAAGGCTTACCTCCACCTCCTTCACCTTTGGAGGAGTGCAATGAAGTACTCTCACCCCTGGACATCCTTGCCATCAACCCTAGAAACACACTTGAAGAACTCACGAGGAAGGAAGATAACTGGCAGAACCACGGCCCAGAGGGCCAAACCACACCCGTGGTTTCTGATTTTCTGCCCGTGGAAAAACCATGTCGTAGCCAAATTCTGCCAGAACCACGGCCTACCTGACCAAACCACGCCCGTGGTTTCTGATTTTTGCCGGTGGATATGTGTAGAGAACCCTAAGTTTACTTCAACTCCTTCCAATCCTTTCTTGCTTGCCCGGAGTACACATGAAGATTGAAGTCCCTTTCCTAAGGAGTCTCCCATGTTGAATGAAGGAGGCAAGCATGACGGATCCATGATGGTTGTGAAGCACTTCAATGAAGATAACTTTCCAAGAGTCGGCTTTTGTCGGATCATAGAGGATGAGGATAGCAAGCATTTCACCGGTGTGACCGCGGAGTACCGATTGTCTAAGTATGCGGTGGCCCCTATGGTTGCAACTTTATACTATCATCAAGGAAGCGGTGATGAAGGAGTCTACTACTCGCCGGTGAAGAGAGAACTTAAGGTATATTTGGGCATCAAGTGACCCATGCTTGTCATCATGGATGCCGGAAACCGATGGTTGCGTGGACTCCTCAAGAAAACCATGGTATTTGAGGTGGATTGACACATCCACGGCGTTTGGTCAAGCTAATGACCTAAAAGAAGCGCTTCTTAGGAGGCAACCCAAGGGTAACAACTCTTTCCCTTCTCTTTCGTTTTTGCTTTTGTTTTTGTTTTTGTGTGTTTTTGTGTTTGTGTGGTAGATTTTAGGTAATAAGGAAGCCTTGCAAAGCAATATGTTGTTGATGATCCCGTTTTAAACCATGGTTGGAGCAGACGTGAGACTTGGACGACTTGAGGTGTCTTTGTTGGATGGAAGAGCTCCCATCTCGCATACACCTTGGTGCGGGTCTTGACGCCGGAATGACTATGAAGAGCTCTCTACCATTCTTGATCGATCATCCGCACCACCACTCCACATGAGTGAACCAAAATACCGAAAACACTACATTTTTACATTGTGAGGACTTCTTTCACTCTTCTTTACTTGATTTGCACATTGGGGACAATGTGTTTTTAAGTATGGGGCGGGGTTTTCACGATTCTTAGCATGGCATGATCGCATCTAGGATAGTTTCGTTTTATTGCCACACGTTTCTTTTCATGTTTTGCATTGTAGATATATATTTCAAAAATTCCAAAAATTGAAAATTTTCAAAAATTCCAAAAAATCGAAAATTTTTAAAATTTTTGTGCTTCTAGGTTTGGATATGACCCTTATGATGAGTTTGTTTTGTGAATTGGCTGTGTATGGCCTTGTGTGTTGAATGGATTTATGCATATGTGGACTTGAAATACTTCTCTTGAATCCTACGCATGAATTGTGATTACGATGCTTGTCTTGATTGGATTGAGAATTGATAGTCGAAATTACATACTAGTTCTTGCACATCATCTAGGAATGATTAAGGCAATTCATCTCTCTTCTTCTCATCTTGATCATGTTGTTTGAGCACCTCAATTGATTAAAAATTTGACCTCTTTTTGACCCATCCGGGAATAGGAGCATGCTAGTGTGTTGAGTGTATGAAAAGAAAGTATGGGGTGGTGAAGTTGGTGTGTGAATGTTGCGAATGAAGTTGTTGAATGTGTTGTGAAAGTGTAGAAAAATATAGGTTTGGGGACTTTGGTTTTGATGACGAGTAACTCAGCACCATTCACATAATCGGGTGTTTGTGTCTTGCCAAAGTCGGATAAACCGAATGTCCTAACGAGCCTTGGTATGTGTGCCCGGTGTGATGCACCTCGGAAAAATCCCGAGGTTCGCTAATCACCAATGTTTCGGCTTTTGTACACCAATGCTATTGTCTCAAAAATAAGTGAAAGAAAATGAAAAAGAAAAAGAAAAGAAAAGAAAGAAAAGAAGGAGAAAAATACACTTTGGTGGATGAAGTATAAACGTGAAGTTGTGGTTGTTTAGTTTCTTCCCCGGATTTGCACCACATGACTTTAGAATATTCCCACCTTATCATCACGTTTTTTAGCCTCTTCTTTCCTAAGTCCCATTGCATGTGTATGACTTAGTGATCTAAATTGGATATTCTCATCATTTTTACCTTTCTTAGCCTCTTCAACATTTTTACCTTTCATGCACTCTTTTTGATACGGGGATTAGCCGCGAAGAACGGATCTAGACGAGCAACCTGTTTTCGGGAATAGAAACAAACAAAATTCAGCAAACAAGAATGAATGAAAACGTGCAAAACCAAGAGGGGCAACGAAAATAGGAAGGAAGAACCGAAAGGAACAAAACGATAGAACCCTTGGATTCGATTATCCAAGAACCAAACCGATGACGATTCGACCTCGCTTCTTACAACTTCACACAATCGATCTAGAGTTATCGAAGGCACGAAGAGGTTGCTTCGATTCGACTTGTAGCACCAACCCGAAGGAGATTGACACACACAAGAACGAGAAAGCTATGCTAACACCACAATTCTCACAGGACAATAGGCTGAACTCAAAAGGGTTCGATTTTGGCACTTAGGCAATGTGTTTAACGTAATCTACCTACAAAAAGAAGAGAGAAAGGTTTATATACAACCAAGACCTTCTCTCCTAAAAAATAGAAAAGAAATAAAAACAATAATTACAATTTAGAGTGTTTTAAATAAATCCATAAAATAGACTAATTCTAGGCTTTATTTAACACTCTCTAACTAGCTTCTCATGCCAGCCTTTACGCCAACCTTCATCCATGCACATGCACACGTGAGCCTTCATCTTATGCTCCATTCAACTTCTTCTTGGCTGGTCCAATGTGGCTAAGCATCATGCTGTGTTAGGGTGAGCTTCTTGAACCATGGCTAGGAAGATAGCATCCCTCTCCGCTTGGCGTTTGGCTTGAGCTCGTGTTAGGGTTCCTTGTGGTGTTGAAGATGGAGCTAGCTCGGATGACCCTTCATCATTCTCCCCTTCTTTAAAATAATTCGACCTCGAATTTTCTTGATCATGACTAAGGGGTGGAAAAGGGCTTAGATCCCTCACATTGAACGTGGGATCACAAGCATAGTCGTCCGGCAAGTCTAGCACATAGGCATTGTCACCAGCCTTGTGTAGCACCTTCAAAGGTCCGTTTCCTCTTGGAGAGAGCTTGGACTTCCGAAGTTGTTGAAACCTCTCCTTCCTCAAGTGTAGCCATACAAGGTCACCGGCCTCAAATGTATCCTTCTTCCTTTCTTGGTTTGCCTTGGCTGCGTTGTATTTGCCTTTCTCCTCAAGCTTAATCCTTGTCCTCCTATGTAGCTCCTTGATGTGTTCAACCTGCGTTTTAGCATTTAAATCCACTCGCTCCTTCTTAGGCATCGGTGTAAGATCAAAAGGGGTTAGTGGATTAAAACCATAAACACACTCAAATGGAGAGATGAAGGTAGACGAATGCACAACTCTATTATAGGCAAATTCAACATGTGGCAAGACATCCTCCCATTCCTTTAGATTCTTTTTGATGACATCCCTTAAAAGTGTGGTTAAAGTCCTAGTAGTTACTTCCGTTTGCCCCTCAGTTTGGGGGTGGCTTGATGTAGAAAATAACAATTTCGTACCTAGCTTTCCCCAAAGAGTCTTCCAAAAATAACTTAAGAACTTAACATCCCTATCACTTACTATTGTCCTCGGAATTCCATGTAACCTAACTACTTCCCGAAAGAATAGATTAGCTACATTGGCCGCATTATCAGTTTTGTGACAAGCAATAAAGTGTGCCATTTTTGAGAAACGATCTACAACCACAAAAATCGAGTCTCTACCTCTTTTAGTCCTAGGCAATCCCACAATAAAGTCCATACTAATGTCTTCCCAAGGGCTGTTGGGATGGGCAAAGGTGTGTACAATCCATGAGGCTTCACTTTAGATTTAGCTCTAAGGCATTCTAAGTATCTTTTAAGCATATTTTCAACATCCCTAAGCATGTGTGGCCAATAAAAGTGTGAGTGCAGCATAACATAAGTTTTATCCCTCCCAAAATGACCCATTAAACCTCCTTTATGGGCTTCCTCTACTAGCAACAATCGAAGGGAACACCTAGGTATGCACACCTTATCAATTCGAAACAAAAATCCCTCAAACAAATAGTATTTATCTAAGGAACCTTTTTGCACACATAACTTATATGTATCACCAAAATCAATATCAGATTCATAGAGCTCCTTAATGTAAACAAAGCCTAATACCTTAGCATCCAATGTAGTCAACAATGTGTACCTCCTAGAGAGGGCATCTGCCACTACATTGTCTTTTCCCTTTTTACACTTGATAACATAGGGAAAAGTCTCAATAAATTCCATCCACCTACCATGCCTCCTATCTAGTTTATCTTGAATCTGAAAATGCTTCAAAGACTCATGATCGGAATGCAAAATAAACTCTCTAGGCCACAAGTAGTGTTGCCATGTCTTAAGCACTCTAAACAAAGCATATAACTCTTTATCATAGGTAGAGTAATTAAGACATGCTCCTTTGAGCTTTTCACTAAAGAAGGCAATAGGCTTACCTTCTTGCATGAGCACGCCGCCTATGCCAATGCCCGAGGCGTCACACTCCACTTCAAAGGGCCTAGTGAAGTCTGGAAGAGCTAGCAAAGGCGCCTCAGTTAAGACCAATTTCAGCTTGCTAAAGGCACGTTCTTGCGCCTCCTCCCACACAAATGGCGCATGCTTTTTTCAAATTTCCGTCAAGGGCGCAGCAATGGTACTAAAGTCTCTCACAAAACGCCTATAGAAGCTTGCAAGCCCATGGAAACTCCTTACTTGGCTGATGGATGTTGGTTTGGGCCAATCTTTGATTGCTCTAATCTTCTCCTCATCCACTTGTAGGCCTTGTGTAGTCACTACAAAACCAAGAAATATAACCTCATTAGTGCGAAAGCTACATTTCTTAAGATTATCATACAAGTGTTCAGCCCTAAGGGTAAGAACTACTTCCCTTAAATGTTCTTCAGGCTCCTCTAGGGACCTTCTATAGATTAAAATATCATCAAAGTATACTACAACAAACTTCCCTATAAAATGTCTCAAAACATAATTCATTAAGCGCATAAAGGTAGAAGGAGCATTAGTTAACTCAAATGGCATAACAAGCCACTCATACAAACCAAACTTAGTTTTGAAGGCTGTTTTCCACTCGTCCCCCTCCTTCATTCAGATTTGATGGTAGCCACTCCGTAGGTCTATCTTGCTAAAGGTGGTGGCGCCATGTAGCTCATCAAGCATGTCATCTAGGCGGGGAATAGGGTGGCGGTACTTGATGGTGATGTTGTTGATAGCTCGGCAATCAACACACATCCTCCATGTGTTGTCCTTCTTAGGCACCAAGAGCACGGTTGTCTAGGAGGTCTTGAACCTGCGCTTGGATCTCTTGACTCTCCTTTGTGTTCATTCGGTAGGCTGGTCTATTTGGGAGTGTGGCGTCGGGAATAAGGTCAATTTGGTGCTCAATACCTCTCAAAGGTAGAAGGCCATGTGGTATTTCTTCCGGAAACACATCCTTAAACTCCTCAAGGATGGTTGAGATAGTAGGTGGTAAGCTAGCCTTGGCTTCATCACTCATCAAGGTGAGCTCCTTACACAACATCATCAAGGTGGTGTCTAAGGGTAGGTAGTCATTTTGTAGCTCAAGTTTGGAAGCTAACAAGGCTGTTGTGGGCTGTTTTGTGGCCGTGGACACAAGGGTGCTAGGTTGGTGGTTAGAAGGCGTGGCTAGGGAGGGATCTTGGCTCGACAGCTTGCTCACCTTCTTAGCTTGTCCTTGCTCTTGCTCACTTGCCTTCTTCTTCTCAAATGCTTCCGCAATCTGCATGGGAGTCATAGGCTTAAGATTCACAGTTTTACTATTCAATACAAAAGAATATCTATTTGTAAAACCATCACGCATAACTCTCCTATCATATTGCCAAGGGCGGCCTAACAACACATGACAAGCTTGCATAGGCACAACATCACATAAAACCGTATCTTCATAATGGCCTAAAGTAAAAGTGATCTTACCTTACTTATTAACCTTTAACTCACCACATTCATTCATCCAATGCAGCTTATATGGCCTAGGGTGATAAAATGTAGGAATTTGCAACTTAGATATCATTTCGGTGCTAGCAATATTGCAACAACTTCCTCCATCAATAATAACATTACAAACCTTTCCTTTAACCGAGCATCTAGTGTGAAACAAGTTTTCTCTTTGGTTATCTTCACAAGGAGCAGGTTGTACACTTAAAGTTCTCCTAGCTATCAATGAATTATCATGCTCAAGACTTTTATCACAAATCATGGAAGTGTTAGCTAGGAATGAGCTAGGATGATCAAATAACACTCTCTTAGCTAATAAACAATCTCCTTGCTCATATTCAATCCCATCATCATCCAAATCATCATGATCATGCATATTAAGCTCAAATTCATCATTATCATGCTCATGCTCAGATTCGGACTCATATTGCCCTAAATGGTTAACTAGCACAGTTCTTTTGTTAGGACAATCCTTCATCATGTGCCCTCTTCCTTGGCACTTAAAACATACAATATCCCTAGCTCTAGATGAAGGGTTAGAAGTACTCAATTGAGTGCCTTTAGGTAGTGTAGGCGTGAGCTTGGTAAGGGCTGCATAAGGAACCTTGCGTGGACCTCCTTGCTCCGGGGCTAGCTTCTCCTTGCTTGGCACCTCCTGGCTGTAATTCCCTTGTTGGGGACCTCCTTGGCTCCTCCATGAGCTAGGCGTGTCATAGGCAGCCTTACCTCCTTGACTTCTTGCCTTTATTTTCCTTTCTACTTAGATTGCTAGGTGGAGCAATTCTGTCATAGAGCTATAGGGAAAAAGATCTATCTCGTTAGAAAAACTTGAATTGAGAATACGAAGATACCTAGCCATTGTAGTCTCTTCATCCTCTCGCACATTAGCCTTTACCATGGCCATTTGCATGGCATTATAGGTCTCCTCAGCGGTCATGGCTCCTTGCCTCAAGTTCTCCAACCTTTGCCTCAATTCCCTAGTGTAATGTTGAGGCACAAACCGAGCTCTCATCAAGGCCTTCATGTGCGCCCAAGTAACTACCGGTGCATCCATAGCTCTCCTCCTTTCCTTCACCAAATCATCCCACCATATCATAGTATAATCAATAAACTCAAGAGCTGCATAATGTACCTTCTTATGCTCGGGAAAGTTATGGCATGACCATATTTGCTCTATCTTGGCCTCCCAAGCCATGTACACATCCGGGCCACATTTTCCTTCAAAGCTTGGGATCTTCACCGTCACTTTTCCAAGGCCATCATAGGGTTCACACCTCAGCTCATCTTGGCGCCGGGCGTCATGAGGTATCCGGGGCTGTTGGCGCTCCCTTCGCCCGTTTGGCCTCTATTCCTCATCATCTCCATCACCGTCCTCATCCTGATCATAAGCTGGATTCTGAAACTGTTGAGGATAGTTATGCAAATTATCATGTATAATGGGAGAAGAAGGGATAGAAACATGCTCCTCGAAAGCAAGATTGCCCCATCCAGGTTGGGACATGGTGTGGCCTAAGCCTTGGACATTCCGAGAGGGCTGCGTGGCATTAGAGTGTCGGGCTGCTTGAAACGCCTCTTGTTGGCTTTGGAGTGGTATTCGGTCTTGCCCTTGATGTGGAGCTCTCGAGTGGTCTCCTACCTCCCTGTTGCCTCCTAGTGGCCGAGGCCCCGGAACTACATTAGACGCCTCCAAGTTGGATAGCCTTGTAGTTAACCCTTCAATGCTATCTTTCAAGCCCTTGATAAGGTTAAACAACTCTAGGGAGATACGCTCGGGGATGGGCGTACCTGCGGAAGTTCCTGACATTGTTCAAAGACACTAAAACACTTAAACACGTTAGGTTAGCTAAAACAAAAACGCCTCACAAGTGTATCACTTGAAAGCAAACTCTCACTCTCTAGTGGTGCTTAACAAGCTTGTTGATGGCTCGTCTTGTATTAGTCAAAAACCTCACGTGAGTTCAATACTTAGTCAAACAAAAGCTTTAAAGTAGAAGCGAAATTCGATTTCAATCACCTTAAAAACGTGTTTGACTCAATAAAAGAGAAGAAAAGACTCAAAACGGAAAGGACAAGTTGCACGAATGTTATATGCAACTAAGTATGGACTCAAAGTTTGAACTCAAGATAAGCCTTGAAAGAACTTACTCGCCAAGCCTAAGCAAGCAAACCTTGGACACCGAAGGCGTGTGTAGAAGGGCTGGTCAAGGCTAGGGCGTGGCTCGAGTGAAGTGAACTAGGCGAGGGCCAAGACGTGGCTAGGCTAGAATGAAGCTAGGCTAGGCGTGAATGGCTTGGTCCCTTTGAGTGAGATGAGCTCCTTTGTAGTCCTTTTTGGTTGATGAACAATAACACTTAGCAAGCACAACTTTTGAGTGAGATGAGCTCCTTTGTAGTCCTCTTTGATTGCTGAACAATAGCACTTAGCAAGCACAACTTCAACAATTACAAACTATGAAATAAAACAAAAATAAGCTAGCAAGAATGAAATGAAATGAAATGAATATAATGCTGATTTCTTTTCTCTTTCTTTTCTTTTCTTTTCTTTTTCTTTTCTTTCTTTCTTTTTTTTTTAACTTACTGCTAGAATTAAAGAAAAAAAAATGAAACTAAAATGCTAAGAAAATCTAATTAGTTACAAGAGGATAGAGTTGACCAAGTAAATAGCTAACCAAGGGTGAAAATTCAAAAAAATAAGCTGAAATTGTGGAGGAGAGAGAGAGAGAAGCTGGAAAATAGGCTGAACGGATCAGCCTCTCCTTTTTGAACGTTTTATGGTTCGTTTGGTGTTTGTGGTTGGACGTGGGGCAAGACTGGTGGCAGGCGTGGTGGTCGGCACAAGGACTGGTGGTAGGCGCGGTGTAGGCGTGGTGTCGGAGGGGTGCCGGCGTCCAAGATTCACAAACAAGGCAACAAACTCGTTAGTTCAATCAAAAGCTTGGAATAGCAATGGCAATGGCAATAGACTCAAAACAGAGAAAGACTCAAACAAGAAAACGAGACATTTTTGATTTTTGAATGATTTAACGACTCTTTTTGTAGGTTGAACGTCAATTAGCTCTCATACCAATTGATACGGGGATTAGCCACGAAGCACGGATCTAGACGAGCAACCTGTTTTCGGGAATAGAAACAAACGAAATTCAGCAAACAAGAATGAATGAAAACGTGCAAAACCAAGAGGGGGAACGAAAATAGGAAGGAAGAACCGAAAGGAACAAAACGATAGAACCCTTGGATTCGATTATCCAAGAACCAAACCGATGACGATTCGACCTCGCTTTTTACAACTTCACACAATCGATCTAGAGTTATCGAAGGCACGAAGAGGTTGCTTCGATTCGACTTGTAGCACCAACCCGAAGGAGATTGACACACGCAAGAACGAGAAAGCTATGCTAACACCACAATTCTCACAAGACAATAGGCTAAACTCAAAAGGGTTTGATTTTGGCACTTAGGCAATGTGTTTAACGTAATCTACCTACAAAAAGAAGAGAGAAAGATTTATATACAACCTAGACCTTCTCTCCTAAAAATAGAAAAGAAATAAAAACAATAATTACAATTTAGAGTGTTTTAAATAAATCCATAAAATAGACTAATTCTAGGCTTTATTTAACACTCTCTAACTAGCTTCTCATGCCAGCCTTTACGCCAGCCTTCATCCATGCACATGCACACGTGAGCCTTCATCTTATGCTCCATTCAACTTCTTCTTGGCTGGTCCAATGTGGCTAACCATCATGACGGGCATTGGACTCATTGGAGGTGAGCTTGTGTGAGCTTCTTGAACCTTGGCTAGGAAGATAGCATCCCTCTCCGCTTGGCGTTTGGCTTGAGCTCGTGTTAGGGTTCCTTGTGGTGTTGAAGATGGAGCTAGCTCGGATGACCCTTCATCACTTTTAGATAGTTTTCCTTTCCATTCATGCATGTTTCCGCATTAGTTCGTGACGTCCACGCTTAATTCATCCATATTGTCGAAATAGACGTCTACACAAGCTTTTGTCGGTTTTGTAGGTATTTTGGGGAGCTCTTGGACTTAATCGATTCATTCGGGGATCATTCCTTGTGGTGGTACTCATCCGGACTCTTTAAGGAACAATCTAGGAGCAAAGAACACAAAATACCTTATTGGTGAATGCCTTGCGCCAACTCGTGACTTGGTGATCCAAGGAGGGTTTCTGGTGCAAAACCACGGCCCAGGGGCCATTTCCACTCCCGTGGGTTGGGTGTTTTGCCCGTGGTTTCTGTCTGGACAGCTTTGACACTTGTCACACGGTTTCTTTGTCCGACCTTTGCTTTTTGGTGGAGTACATAAGTGGTTTTGCAGGTTGTTTTTAGGGGAGCTTCCAGACCTTTTTGACCTATCTTCTCCCCAAGAACACTCTTCCATTGTAGCTTCTCTTCCAAGCACCCTTGTGGGTGTTCTTGGGACAGGTTAGTGTAGATTTTAGTTTTGTAGTGAGATTTGAGTGGTTTTGAGTAGGGTTTCCATTGTTGACAACTTGGAGCTGCATCTTGCACCCTTTGTAAGACTTAGTAACTTCTATTCTAGCTTTGTAATGTCTTTTCTTTGGTTTCTTCTTCATTATCTAACTAGGACTAGCAAGCATGCTCTATTTATGAAATTTGATCTATATTTGTATGTTGTTGGCTAAATAGTTGTGATTCTAGGGTGATAAAAAGATGTTTATGGCTTGGATGATGATTGTATGGACTTGCATGTTAGCTTAGGATGAATTTGTGTTCGAAACCCTAACTCAGACCCAAACCATGGCTTGTTCTTCATGCTTCCAAGGCCGTGGTTTCCATGATCCACCCGTGGTTTTGTTCTGTCGTACTTATATTGATGAATCTGGATGTTAGGATGTAGAAGTGTTGAAATCCTAGTGTTTGTTGAGCCTAATCTAGCTTAGGGTGACCTAATCTTAGCAACCTTTTTGAGGAATGAGACTTACCCGTTAATTTCCTCTCTTAGATACATAAGATGATGAACTCTAGGTAGTAGTTAGCCAAAAAAGCCGCTATTGGATTGAGTGTGCTAGGATCGTTGCCTAAGACTTACCTTTTCCGAGACTTACCCGGTAAGGAGGGGTTTGACCCTTAGGTAGTGGCCGGTTTGTGTAGAATTCCCGTCCTTAGGTTCCTTGAGGCTTACCCGGTAATAGGACCTTAGGTGCGCGACTAGTGGAGCATGAGATTTACACGGCAATTGTTCCCATTAGAGAAACACCCAACTCCGAACAACCACAGTTGCCCTTTGATGCTTAGATGCATGAGTCCATTGTCATAATCGGAATTCCGAATCTCTAGAATCCACATTTCTTACCTCTTATCACCTATCCTTGTGTTTGTGTGTTTGTGTGTTTGTTTGCTTGTTTGTGTTGATATATTTGTGATCCTTGTTGATCACCCAAAACCAACCAAAATTATTGTGTTTTGCACTTTCTTTATTCCTCATCTCATCTTAGTTTAGATTTGCACTATACATGATCATTGAATGATTTGATTTCACCACAGTCCTTGTGTTCGACCTCGGAATACATTCCTTCCTACATAACGATCCGTACACTGCGGGTTTCGCTAGGTAGTTTGGGATTTTAGATCGAGTTATAAATTTAAGACTTTGTGTGTGCATGGTTTGGGTGAACTAGTTCTTGGCACTCTTGCCTTGTATATGTGTCGTACATTTCTAGCGTAACAATGAGCTTTTCATTCTCTATTGTATGATCACCGGTCACTCTCCGGATTGTGCCACCATGCTTGCCTCCACCCTTAGCAAGGTTAAGAACAAATCAGCGTGAAACATTGGCTATGGAGGGATGGTAACCTATATTGCCAAACACTTGGGAGTTTATTATTCGGCATGTGAGAGGGTGGCTTCTACGAGGCCTTTGGGGCTTCATGGATTTATGACTAGGGAGCTCTTGAGTCCCCGTCACCGAGGTCCACCTAATGTTTTCATGCCTTGGGAAGACAAGAGAGGTAGTGATGCGGGATTAGGGCCGCGAATCACTAGATCTAGATTGGGAATCCTTGAAACCAACAATGACGTTTTTCCCTGACCAATGGCACAAAATTCACATTGTTAGAACAAGAAAATAACGATGGAAAGATGGAAGAAAAGAGGATGAAAGGGGACGTAGGATGTATGGTTGAAGTAGATCCAAAAGAACCAAAAGACTCCCTTACAAGAACCTTGATCAGATTGATCAAAACCCGAGCAAGATGATGCCTTCAACCCTTTCTTCTATAACCTTACACAAGCCTTCAACGGAGACAAGCACAAGGAGGGACTGGTATTGACTAGTAGCACCAATCTCTAAACAGATTAACACACACAAGAACAATCTAGCAGGCCATAAATAATGTTGCCATGTTTTTAACACTCTAAACAATGCATAAAGTTCTTTATCATAGGTCGAGTAGTTTAAACATGCTCCCTTTAATTTCTCACTAAAGAAGGCTAGTGGCTTACCCTCTTGCATGAGTACTCCTCCAATGCCAATGCCCGAAGCATCACACTCGACCTCAAAAGGTTTGGTGAAGTCCGGAAGAGCTAGGAGAGGTGCATGGGACAGCCGCCACTTCAACTCCTTAAACGCCTTCTCTTGAGCATCTCCCCACACAAATGGCACCTTCTTCTTTGTCAAGGACGTGAGTGGGGCTGCTATGGTGCTGAAATCTCGCACAAAAAGTCTATAGAAGGTTGCTAGGCCGTGGAAACTCCTCACTTGACCGACGGTTGCGGGAGTAGGCCATTCCTGGATTGCCTTGATCTTCTCTTCATCCACCTCTAGACCTCTTGTGCTCACTACAAAACCAAGAAAAACAACTTGATTAATACTAAACTCACATTTCTTCAAATTAGCATACAAATATTTAATTCTAAGAGTTGCAAGTACTTCCCTCAAATGTTCCTCATGCTCTTCAAGTGACTTACTATAGATGAGGATGTCATCAAAGTAAACCACAACAAACCTACGAATGTAGTGTCTCAACACGTGATTCATCAATCTCATAAATGTTCTAGGAGCATTGGTTAAACCAAATGGCATCACTAGCCACTCATAAAGACCAAACTTGGTCTTGAATGCGTTTTCCACTCATCTCCCTCCCTCATTCTGATTTGGTGATAACCACTCCTAAGATCTATCTTAGAGAACAATGTGGCACCATTCAACTCATCTAACATGTCATCTAAACGTGGGATAGGATAGCGGTACTTAATGGTGATGTTGTTGATGGCTCTACAATTAACACACATCCTCCATGTATTGTCCTTCTTAGGCACTAAGAGGATGGGAACGGCACTAGGACTCAAACTCTCCCTTACATAACCCTTATCTAGGAGTTCTTGGACTTGGTTTTGGATCTCTTGGCTCTCCTTAGGGTTCATCCTATAGGCTGGACGGTTTGGGAGTGTAGCACCGGGAATAAGATCTATTTGGTGCTCAATACCTCTAAAAGGTGGAAGGCCAGCCGGAATCTCGTCAGGAAACACATCACTACACTCATCTAGGATAGCTAAGATGGGCTTTGGTAGGGTGACCTTGGCTTCATCACTCAAAGTCACTAAGCTCTTGCACAAGCTCACAAGAATGACATCTAAAGGGGTGTAATCTAGGATGTACTCCTCCTTGGATGCTAGAAGGACACTAGAAGGTGTGGCTAATAGGGTGGTACTAACCTTGGCCGTGGGTTCTGTTTTAGACCGTGAGCTATCCCCTCTCTTTTTCACCTTATTTTGCTCCAAACTCAACTCCTTCTTCTTCTCATAAAATTAAGCAATCTGCAATGGTGTCATAGGCTTAAGAGTTAGTGTTTGACCATTAAATTCAAAGATATGCCTATTAGTATAACCATCATGCTTAACTCTCCTATCAAATTCCCATGGACGTCCCTAAAGAATATGACAAGCTTGCATGGGAACTACATCACAAGTAATGGTGTCCTCATAGCTACCTAAAGTGATAGTAACTCTTGCTTGCCTATTTACTTTTAATTCTCCACAATCATTCATCCAATGCAATTTGTAAGGTCTAGGGTGATAAAATGTGGTAATTTGCAACTTATTAATCAAATCAGTGCTAGCTATATTGCAACAACTACCTCCATCTATGATCATATTACACACCTTCCCTTTAATTAGACATCTAGTATAAAAAAGGTTCTCTCTTTGATTATCCTCACACGGAGCTAGCTTAGCATGCAAAGTTCTTCTAGCTATTAATGATTCTCCATGCTCATATTCAATGCCCTCATCACTATCACTACCAATTTCATGCAATCCATTAAGGTGGGTGTTATCATCATTTCCATGCTCATCCTCACTCTCATATTGTCCAAATTGATTTAAAATCGGAGTTTTCTTATTAGGACAATCCCTCATGTAATGACCTCTACCTTGACATTTAAAACACACAATATCTCTAGAACGAAGAGTAGAGTTAGAGGTACTCACTTTAGGACCACTTGAAGGCTCATTCAAGGGTCTAGAAGATGAATGAGGTGTTGAGCTCCTTCTTTGTGCACCTTGGTCCACGGTTGATGCTTTTCGGTCCTCCTTGGTGGATGTAGGCTCACGGCTGTAGGATCCTTGGGGCCGGCTGTTTTGTCCTTTCCATGAGCTTGTAGCTCCAAAGCTTGTCTTGGCACCTTAGTTCCTAGCCTTTGTCTTTTTCTCTACTTTGATTACCAAATGCAGCAGCTCCACCATGGTACTATAAGGATACAAATTAATTTCATTAGCCAAAGAAGAGTTTAAAATGTGTAGATACCTAGCCATTGTAGACTCCTCATCTTCAACCACATTAGCTTTCACCATTGCCATTTGCATAGAGGTGTAGACTTCTTCGGCACTCATGGCTCCTTGTCTAAGGTTCTCCAACCTTTGCCTCAGCTCCCTAGCATAATGTTGAGGTACAAAACGAGCTCTCATCAAGGCCTTCATTTGTTCCCATGTAGTGATGGCCGGATCCAAGGTTCTTCTTCTTTCCTTGACAAGATGATCCCACCATACTAGTGCATAGCCTTGGAACTCCAATGATGCAAGCTGGACCTTCCTTTGCTCTCCAAAGTGATGGCAAGACCAAATTTGCTCCAATTTAGTCTCCCAATCCATGTAAGCATCCGGGTCACACTTGCCTTCAAAACTAGGAATCTTGACCTTCACTTTCCCTATTCCATCTAGCTCTTGATAAGGCCTAAATGGCTCATATTCTCGTCCTCTCCTTGGCTGTGGGTGACGCCTAGGAAACTCTCTCCACATACCTTCTTCCTCAACTTCCTCTTGTGGCTCCTGAAAATCATCCACAAAACCTTGCACATTAGGTGTTCTAGGAAGAGTGTTAGCATGTCTCATACCTTGCCCTTGAGGGGTTCTTTGGGGAGATTCAAGGGCCGTTTCTCTAGGGGCATCTCTAGATGTGCCTCCTAGCTCGAAAGTGGGCCTCGGCTGTGGCGTGGCCGTGGGTGCTGGTCGAGGCTCCAACGTGTCAATCCGGTGTGTCAATCTTGCCACCGAATCCATTAGTTGCTTCAAGATAGCAAATATCTCTGGGTGCATTGGCTCACTACTGTGGGACTTGCTTGGACTATTAGACCTAGACATGATCAAAAAAACACACAAAGCAAGCAAACTAGTTGAATTAGATAAAACAAAAAATTCTCACTAGTATTTACTCTCACTCTCACACTCAAGTTGTGTTGATCACAAGCTATTTGATGCAATTGACTTGGATGGATTAAAACTCCTTCTAAGATCAATGCCTTAGCTCAACTAGCACACTCCTTGACTTGAAAAAGGGTGATACACGGCTGCTTGAAGGTTCACAATAGAAAACGTCAAGATAGATACTAAGAAGCTGAAATAAGACTCAAGACTCAACTAGTATGGCTTGCAAGCAATGTTAACTAGCTAAATCACACAAAATACTCAAAAAAAGACACAAGACTCAAAGATAGATGCAAAAGGGCGGATATGGACTCGAAAAGATGTTAACTCAAGATATGATAGAATTAGAGTAAAACAAGGAAGATAGACACACAAGAGACTAAGAAGAGAGCTTCACTTACCTTGTCCTTATGCAATGGAGAGAGATATGGCCGGCTGTGGTGTTTAGCGTTGGCTTTTGGGTAATGGTGATGGATAAGAAATGAGGTAGGTAACTCTTGTTTGTAGTCTTAATGATCCTTTCACAATCAGATTGCAAAAACACTTGTTTTTCTAGCTTCTACACAAATTAGGTTAGTATAGAATATGATATGAAATGTATGATATGTAGAATGATGAAAATATATGAGAAAATATTTCTTTTTCTTTGTTTTTTTTTGTGGTCCTTGGCTGACGTTTTTGTGGAAGAAAATAGGAGAGAGGAATGAAATTAAAAATTGAAAAGAAATAAGAGATAACTAACTAGAAGTAGTCTCTTGTTGTTGCTACAAATAAGGAGCTTTTGTGGCCCTCTCCTCTCTCTTGCAATGGCTGATTTGTTTTGGAAGATTGGTCCCCCTTTTTCTTTTCTTTTGATTGTTTTTTTTTTGGACGGTTATTGCCAAGAGAAAAGAGCTGGACGGTTTTTGATGAACAATGGCTGATGAAGGTGATGTAGAATGGCTGGAAAATTGCGGTTTTGGCTTGGCTTTCTCTCTTCTCCAATAAACACAAGAAACAAAGCAAATTACACTCAAATAGACTCTTAAGATGAAGCAAATGACTCAAACAAAGAAAAGACTCAAAGAAGATACTCAAACCATCAATGGTGATGGTTGATTCCGGACTCGCAATCAACTAGCTCTGATACCACTTTGATGCGGGATTAGGGCCGCGAATGACTAGATCTAGATTGGGAATCCTTGAAACCAACAATGACGTTTTTCCCTGACCAATGGCATAAAATTCAGATTGTTAGAACAAGAAAATGACGATGGAAAGATGGAAGAAAACAGGATGAAAGGGGACGTAGGATGTATGGTAGAAGTAGATCCAAAAGAACCAAAAGACTCCCTTACAAGAACCTTGATCACATTGATCAAAACCCAAGCAAGATGATGCCTTCAACCCTTTCTTCTATAACCTTACACAAGCCTTCAATGGAGACAAGCACAAGGAGGGACTAGTATTGACTAGTAGCACCAATCTCTAAAGAGATTAACACACACAAGAACAATCTAGCAGGGATTCACAACGATTCAATCAATTGGCTCACTTTATTGATTGAATTTTCTGAATATGAACAAAAAGCTCTCAAAGAGACGGTTTATTAAGTTTTGCTAAAATCTATCTAATCAGGAAAGAAGCTAAGGGGGGCTTTTTATATGCCTAGAAAGACTTCTTTATAAAAAGGAATAACGTTTTACAATAAAAGACAATAAAACAAAAAAAAAACAAATAAAATAACCCTTAAATTGTTTTGAGCCTAAAGGTTATATAAAGTCTTGTATTTTATACCAAAAGATGATATAAAATACAAAAGAAGCTCCAAAAGCCTCAATCTTCCATTTCTTGCAATTCCGGAACAAGTGTCTCTTCTTTGCTCTTGCATGGCTCGAAATCACGTGTGCATGGTCTCCCTCTCACTTCCAAGTCGTCGGTAATCGTCATTAGCGTGACTAAGGAAGCCTCGGTCAGCAATGGATCATAAATGGTCTCCATATGAGCTAAGGACACCAACAAGTTGGACACCTCCTCTTGAATTGCCCTTGCCCTTGATCTAGTGATAGGCCCTTGCATTGTAGGACTAGTAGGGGTTGTTGGTGATGGTCCCTCATCAGGTAGAGGTATCCCATGGAGCGCTGATTATTCCCTTAGGACTAGCCGGCAGAATTGGAAAGCTACGTTCGTCCCTATGCATGCAAACCTTTTAGGAGCTCCACCTTACATTCCCGATGAGGTACCCACTGCTGAGGAGGCTGATGATGATGATGCTGCTGATATAGAGATGGGAGGTGATGAGTTCCCTGACATGGGAGGTGCTGAGGGAGCTTTTGGAGATTTTCCGGGTCAGCCGGCGGATTTCCAAGAGCTTGCTAGGAGATACACTTACCAACAGCGGCCTTCCGCTTCTTCCCCTTCCAAACGTGCCAACGTGAGTGAGCGTCATACTTGGATGGACCAGAAGCCGGCTTGGATGGGTGCTACTCCAGCTTGGACGGCGACCCCACCGGAGTGGATGCAGCAGCGACCGACATGGATGGATGAGCAGCCGCCATGAGTATCCGGACTTACGCAGCGGATAGATCACCTAGAGATCCGCTTTGACGAGCATGATGGCGAGCGCAAGGAAAATGCTAGGATCCTCCTTGGCGTCTACCAGCAACAATTTGGGCGTCCATTCGACCCAAACTTCTTCCCCTATCCACCACCACCACCTCCTATGTGATGAGATAATTGCTTGGTTCCAGTTACTCCACCGCCTTCGTGAGTTTTCTTAGTTCTTTTTCTTTCTTTTTTTTTCTTACATTGAGGACAATGTGTATTTCTAAGTATGGGGTGGGGTATGACTCTCGTTGATGTAATACCTCGATACATTTGCTTCGCTTTATCCATGCACACTTGCATCTTTCTTTTTATTGTCACACATTTCCTTATTGCATTGCATTATTAAGCTTTGAAAAACCCATAAAATTTTGACAAATTTTGAAAATTATTGTGCTTCTACGATTGTAAATGACCTCTATGATGAATTTACTTGCAGATTGAATTTTTGATAACACTTATGTGCTTGAATTAAGTTGTGAATTGTAAAGAAATTGAATACATTGTTTGATCTTCGTGCAAGTTTCATAATGTGAAAGTTTTTGTTTAAATCATATTAAGGAATGAAGGTTGAAATCACATTATAGTTTTTTGCACTTCTTTATGAAATGATTAAGGCACCTCGATTTTCTTGCGTCTTCTTTATTCATTTAGCCTCTCAATGAAAATTTTTGCCTCCTTTACCTACCCAGAAATTAGGAAAAATTGATCTTGACATGCTTGATGTGGGAGGGCCATGAAAGAAAAATTGTGCATTCAAAGTATAGAAAATAGGTTTGGGGAAGTCAATTTTGATGATGAGTAACTCGGCACCATTCACATAGCCGGGTGTCTGTGTCTTGCGAAAGTCGGATTGAGCGATATTCCTAACGGATTATGGTATGTGCATCAAGGGTTTGAGGTATCTCAAAATTGAGAAACGCCAATCTCCTAGGCTTTGGTTTTTGTGCACCGCTGTCCATACTTCAAATAAGTAAAGTCGAAAAAGAATTTTATGTCGAAAAGGGAGAGCAAAGCTCTCAAATGGTGGTTGGTTCAGTTTGTAAAAGAAAAGTATTTGTGTTGTTCCTTTTTCCCAGATTTGTGCACCACATTCCCTTATATGTTTCCCACTTATTCACGTTTCTTGACCTTTGCTTGAAAGTCCTTAACATCTATGGAATGTTCTTTGACTTGGTGATCTAAATTGAAGTTTCACATGATTTATTTTGACATTGCTTCAGGTTATGATGTTTGTCTTGAGGCTTTTGCAATATATGATGTTTCCTTTGTTTGACATGATTTGATTTATGCACGTAGAAGTTCTCAAGGAAACATGAAGCGAGATTTGAGGGTGATCTATTGATTAGAAGCACAATACGAAAAAGATTGTTTCACCTTGTTTTGCATTCATATTTCATTCTACCTTATGTTCTAAGCTTTTAGAAACCTTGCTTGGGGACAAGCAAGAGGCAAGTATGGGGTATTTTGATAGCATGAAATATGACCATATTTTAGGCACATGCTTTGGTTGTTTTTCCCCTTCTTTTGTGTGTATGGATATAATTTTAAAGCATCTATGAGCACATTCACCTATTATGTTGGTATAGAGATCTACACAAGCTTTGTTGTCTTTTTAGGTGAATAAAGACTTGGATTGGAGCATATATGGAGTAAGTAGGAGTATTTGATCATGCTAGACATCAAGAAGATGCATTGAAGAAGCTAAGGAAGGATCATGATTAGAAAGCTTTACGAAACGAAGGCTTTTACGAAGGATTTAGAGTTTCCATGGCCAAAAATGAAGAACCACGGCCGTAGTTTATTTATTGAAGTCATGGAAAACTATGTCGAGAGCAAGGAAGCCATTACACGGTGCATTCCACGGGCGTGGAAGTTTGTTCTTGGCCGTGATTCTTGTAACTGTCGCCACGTGTCATATTTGCCACGTCAGCAGTGGTTATTGGGCTTTTGTAACCCTACTTTTCTCCTATAAGAAGGCTGAAGAAAGGAGGAAAACGGACTTCTTGCATCCAGCGACATTTCGAGTCATTGCTTAGAGAGAATTCGGAAGATATTATTGCGTACAGGGAATATTTGGAGAAGGACGCATTTCGAAGATTGCGGACTTAAAAGAAGATCTTAGGGTTTCAACTTCGATCCTTTCTATTTGAGAATAATTCTTATCCCGACTCTGTTCCTTGAGATTTGTGAGAGATTCTTACCTTATTTTACATCCATTGAACGCAAGTTGCGATTGTTGTGTTTGATTGACATTTTTTTTGAGTTTATTATTGAGATTTCAAGGTTTTACCTTTTCTCCCTTTCATATTTGATTATTGATTTGATTATGATGATTCTTTGCTAAAAGCCTTAAGCGATTCTAAGGTGAAGGGTTGATAGTTGTGGCATAGATAATGATAGATTGAACCAAAACAGATTGGACCATGAGAGTTGCGAGAAACTTCGTCTTCGACCTTTTCCATGGCTTGTTCTTGAGAGTTCCTCCTCAAGATCTTGCCGTGGTTTCCATTGTCGTTCACCCTTTGCTTTTGCTTTGATCCGAAGTTAAAGATTTGCTTTAACCTAGCCTTGGCTTACCTTTTCTCGGTAGTAGTAGTGAGACTCAACATCCTCTACTTCGGTTTCGAGTGTCACAAACTTAACCGTTTTGGCTTATCTTTGATTCCCTTGGGTTTGGGAATGGGTATTAGAGAATAATTCTTATCCTTCGATCCATTCTATACTGCAGCCTCAACAACCTTTATAGAGAGAGCCTTTGGGTGAGATATATGGGTTTGGAACTTCACCGTATATTCCCTACCTTAGATATATCTTTGCAATCCCGACTCTGTCCTTATATCCTTAGAATATCTTGAATCAATTGCCACAATTGGATACCTGAATCTTTAGAATCGTTGTTTTCCTTATCATCTTTACAAAAGCTTTTTATTTGCCTGACGATTTCATAAACTGAATTTGTTCCCCCTAAATCCCTGATTTCGATACTCTGGAATTCTTGCTTTACTACGCCGATCCGTACACTGCGGGTTCGCTTTGCTTAATTTCAGTTTTTATAAATTTAAGACTTAGTGACACACACTTTCGAGCGAGGAAAAACAACTTCGTAACAACCCAAATCGGCGGGACTCGGGGCATCACTAGGCTAGGATCTCACAGTGGATCCTAGCCCTAGCCTGACAACAAGTTCTGATGTGGGACCATCATCGACACTGTCCATACAAGGACCCATCACTAGGTCAACGACTAGAAGGATCTGGTGAGATCTAGGATCGATGGAGTCGGTGCAAGATCTTGCTCGCCAAAGGTAACACCGAGGGTACACAAGGGCTCGCCGGTGAAGATGTTGTAGCCGAGATGCGAACGATTGGTGGGGATGGACTGGTACGAAAATGTGAATGATCTCCAGCCAAGATGGGTGCCACTCGGTTATGAAGATCAAGGGAGGGACTCGAGATAGGAACCACTCGAATCAAAGGAAGAAGAAGGTCGATGTGCTCACAATCCTTCTATGGAGATGAGAGAAAAGACTAGTGAGTTTTGGCAGCAAAAAGGTTGCTATTTTCATTCATTCAAAACTACTATACCAATATGAAGTTTAGACCTAAATAGGCCTTGCTGAAAATAGGAGATAAAACAAGAAATAAATCCTAAAAAATAGCCCACTTATCTACCCACTAAGAGAACCACTAATTTGGTTCTCTCCTAATTGTTTTATCCGAAAATAAATGCTGGAAAGTTAAAACAAAAAGCAAACAATGCTAATGATAAAATGTCTAATGATAAAATATCTAAGAATATCCCATGCAAACTAATTGCCATGCAAACCCTCTTTATTCGGAAATATTGTGCACGAGTGACCCGGGCCTTTCTTGACTTAGGCATGTGATGAAAGTCCCTCCACTTAGGTTCGGCTCGCCTAGGCTCAAGAGGGTGTCCTTGAGTTGTTGGTGTAGGTGGCGACCTCGGGCTCTAGTGATAGCACCGGGTGGTGGGTCCTCCTTAGGCTTGGTTGTTTCGGCTTCTTCTCTTGACTCCTCTTCATCACCAACATCTTGTGCGTGATCACCTAGATGTGTAGGCTCTAGATGTGTAGGCTCGAACACATTATCCTCCCTCTCTTGAAAGGGATTCGACCCCGAATCCAGCTCGTCAAGGTCCGAATCTCCTTCAACCACGTAGGGCATCAAGTCGGAGACGTTGAACACATCATGGACACCAAAGGTGGGAGGGAGATCGAGCTTGTAAGCGTTGTCGTTGATGCGCTCAAGCACTTGAAATGGTCCATCTCCTCTTGGTTTCAGCTTGGAGTTGCGGAGTAAGGGAAAGCGTTCCTTCCGTAGGTGCAGCCACACAAGGTCGTCGCGCTCGAATATCAGCTCCTTTCGACCTCGGTCAGCGTGGCGCTTGTACTGTTATGTTCTCTTCTCCAATTGCAGCCTCGTATCCTCATGCATCCTCTTGATCTGAGCTGCCTCATCCGCATCTTCCTTGCTCTCCTTCTCCTTGATTGCATACGGCAATAACTCCAAGGGTGTGGTGGGGTTACGGCCGTACACAACCTCAAACGGTGTCCTCTTGGTGGCGGTATGGACCGTCCTATTGTAGGCGAACTCAATGAATGATAGGCTCTCTTCCCACCTGCGCAAGTTAGGCTTCAAAATAGTACGAAGTAAAGCACCAAGAGTACGATTAACTACCTCAATTTGGCCATCCATCTGAGGATGACACATAGTAGAAAAGAGAAGTTTAGTTCCAAGCTTTGCCCATAAAGTCTTCCAAAAATAGCTTAGGAACTTCACATCTCGATCCAAAACAATAGACCTAGGAACTCCATGCAATCTCACAATATGATCAAAGAAAAGGTTAGCAACATGAGAAGCATTATCAGTCTTATGGCATGCAATGAAGTGTGCCATCTTGGAGAACCGGTCTACCACTACAAATATGGAGTCTCTCCCTCTCTTCGACCGAGGTAACCCTAAAACAAAGTCCATGGAAATGTCTTCCCAAGGCAGTTTAGGGATAGGTAGAGGAGAGTAGAGACCATGGGGTTGGGATTTGGACTTAGCACGCAAGCCAGTAGTACAAGATGCACAATACTTCTCCACGGCGTGCTGCATCTTAGGCCAATAAAAGTGCTCCCTTAGCACGTGTAAGGTCTTAAGGACACCGAAATGTCCCATTAATCCGCCCCCATGTGCTTCTTGAATCAAAAGGGTTCGAATTGAACCCTTGGGAATACACAACTTATGGCCCTTAAACAAGAATCCCTCATGTAAGTAGAATTGATCCTTACTCCCATTGGACTTACATGCATCCAATGTATCACAAAAATCAGTATCATGCACATATAAGTCCTTAAGGAAGGAAAAACCAAGCAACTTAGCATCTAGTAGAGCCACAAGAGTGTAACGCCTAGAGAGGGCATCCGCCACTACATTGTCCTTTCCCTTTTTGTGTTTGATCACATAGGAGAAAGACTCAATGAACTCGACCCACTTAGCATGCCTCTTGTAAAGCTTGCTTTGACCCTTTAGATACTTCAAGGCCTCATGGTCCGAGTGTATGACAAATTCCTTAGGCAATAGGTAGTGTTGCCAAACCTTGAGAACACGTACCAATGCCAAAAGTTCCTTGTCATACATGGGGTAATTCAATTCAGCCCCTCCAAGTTTCTCACTAAAATAGGCAATGGGTTTGCCTTCCTGCATAAGGACACCCCCAAGGCCTATCCCCGAAGCATCACATTCTATCTCAAAAGTTTTATCAAAGTTTGGTAGAGATAGAAGTGGTGCTTGAGTGAGCTTGGCCCTCAAGCTAGCAAAAGCCGCCTCTTACCTTGGCCCCATACGAAGGCCACACCTTTCTTGGTCAATTCCGTGAGAGGAGCAACAATAGAACTAAAGTCTCTCACTAAACGACGGTAAAAGCCAGTTAGGCCTAGGAAACTCCGGATTTGAGTTATTGAGGTAGGCGTGGGCCACTCGGAAATGGCTTTAACCTTCTCCTCATCAACTCGGAGTCCGTCTTTGCACACCACAAATCCAAGGAATACCACATGATCCGAATGGAACTGGCACTTCTTGAAGTTGGCATACAACTTCTCCCTTCTCAAGACCTCAAAAACGTGCCTAAGGTAACCTATATGCTCTTGAAGATTGTGGCTATATACTAGGATTTCATCAAAGTATACAACCACAAACTTACCAAGGAATGGCCTTAGGACGTGGGTCATAAGCCTCATGAAGGTGCTAGGGGAATTAGTAAGACCAAAGGGCATTACCAACCATTCGTACAAACCATATTTGGTCTTAAAGGTTGTTTTCCATTCGTCGCCCTCTTTCATACGAATTTGATGGTAACCACTCTTAAGGTCCACTTTAGAGAATATACTTGCCCCATGCAACTCGTCAAGCATGTTATCTAGTCTTGGGATGGGATGACGATACTTGATGGTTATATTATTGACTGCTCGACAATCAACACACATCCTTTAAGTACCATCCTTCTTTGGTACTAGAATGACCAGGACTGCACAAGGACTAAGGCTCTCTTGAACATAGCCCTTGTTTAGCAAGTCTTGCACTTGACTTTGGAGCTCTTTTGTCTCCGCCGGGTTAGTCCTATAGGCAGCCCGGTTTGGTAGTGTTGCCCCCGGTATAAAGTCAATTTGATGCTCAATACCTCTTACCGGTGGCAAACCACTCGGCACATCTTCTTGAAAGAGTTCTTGAAACTCCATCATGAGACGTGCTATGAGCTGAGGTAGTTCCTCAAGATCACTCAAGGCAAGTAACATGTCCTTTGGTATAAGCAAAAGACACGGCTTTCCTTGTTTGATAGCTTGAGAAACTTCCCTAGGCTTGGCTAGCAAGAGGTGATTGGAGGCGCCCCCTTTGCCCCCAATTGCCATCTTTTTTCCCTTAGCTAGCTCGGCTTTTTGTTGAGCACGTCGTTGCTCTCTTGCTACATGGTCAGCCATGATTTCATGAGGGGCCAAAGGACGAAGAGTAATATGTTTCCCCTTCAAGTGAAAGGAATACTCATTACTTACCCCTTGGTGTATGACGCCATGATCAAATTGCCACGGTCTTCCCAAGAGAAGGTGGCAAGCGGTCATGGGTAGGACGTCACACAAGACCTCGTCCTCATAGCCACCTATAGCAAACTGAATTATGGTTTGGTCCTTGACCTTAAGAGGGGTGTCGGAGTTTAACCAACAAAGGTTGTAGGGTTGTGGGTGAGAAGTAGTACGCATGTTAAACCTAGATACTACTTCTTGGTCGATGATGTTGCAACATGACCCCCATCAATGATCATACTACACACCTTTCCCTTAATTGTGCACCTAGTATGAAATATAGTCTCTCGTTGACTAGGCACAACTGGGCCTTCCGAGGCAATCAATACCTTCTTAGCCACAAAATAGTCTCCTTGGGCAGCAACCACGTGGAGCTCCTCCACTTCCTCCTTATTCTCAACAAGTTCTTCCTCACACTCATCCTCGGATACATAGTCCCCTAGAGTGTTAAGCAAAACCTGCTTCTTTGAGGGACAATCCTTGACAATATGCCCTCTCCCAAGACACTTATAACACTTGATATCATTAGTTCGGTGTTCACCCTCCTTGCGTTGGGTTGGTACCGTACTAGGGACATCTCGCCTAGGGTGGGTCGTGGAGTCCCCTCCCCTAGTCGGTTCTAGGCGCCTTGGTGTGGGTAAGACACCTTTGGAGCTTTGCCAAGGTCGTGAGCTAGAGGCTAATGGCCACCTTGAAAGAAGTGCTTTATACATATGATTAGTATAATGAAGCACTTTTTCCATAGGTGTACCACTAAGGAAGTGTTGCTTGCTCACTATAGCTTTGAGCTCGGAGTTGAGACGACTAATGAACTTAGAAATAAGGTACCCTTCGGGAACCCTAAGACCAGCCCTAAAGACCAACGTCCTTAGCTCGGTATAGAATTCATCCGGGCTCTTACATCCTTGCTCTAGTTGTTCTAACCTCTCATGAATGCGCTCGGCATAATCATTAGGTACAAATCTGTCCCTTAGTGCTTGTTTGAGGCCTTGCCAAGTCATGATTTGGGGATGGCCGTGATAATCACGTTCTTCCTTTTCCCCAAGCCACCACTGGTATGCAATGCCCTCAAACTTGATGGTAGCTATAGCTACTTGTTGAGCTTCCGAGTAGTTATAATACTGAAAATTTTGATCAGTTTTTTTCTCCCAAACAAGATACACCTCGGGATCACAATTAAGACCGAAAGAGTGTACCTCAAGCTTAATGCCATGTGCCCTTTGCTCATGTGCAGGGGCATACTCCTCCTCATAGTAGCCGGCTCCTCGGTTGTTCACATAGGCACCTCTCCCTCCTAAGCCATGCCCACCGCCTCCTCGGCCTTGGTTGAATCTTCGGGGCGGCATCAAGGGTTCTTGGTACCTAGGGTTATCATGTTGAGCTAGTCTTGTAGGTTCCCTTTCCGGCATATAATCTGCATGGTTAGTTCGAAAGGGTATACTAGTAGGAGTAGAACCATAATAAGGGAGAGTAAAATTAGAATTTGTACCATACTCCTCCCGGGTGGTAGCAACAAGTGAATTCGTAGGGGGGTGAAGACTAGGGCTCGGCATGTTTGCGGACAAGGACATGGGAGTTGCCAAGGAACTCGTCGGTGGAGCTCCGTTGCCCCCTTGTTGTTGCTCACGGTGGTAGCTAGGGGCTGGACCGTAGGATTTGCTCCACTGTTCTTCCATGGCTCTCATGAAAGCCGCTTGCTCCTCACGCATGGCTTGGAGGTGTTGCCGTGCACGTTCGCCGAACCATCCCCTCCTTCCACTTGGCTGACTTGCTTGTCCTTGGGATCCCCCATTGTACCTTCAACAAGAAACTCACACGACAGCCACAAATACTACACAACACACAATGGTCCCTAAAGCTAGTAAGGAGCTATGATCTACCAACCACTCCTTGCAACCTTCAAGTTGTAAGCTCGGAAAACAAGGGTAAGGGACGGCTTCCTATATGCAAATATGACTCACAAAAATGGAAAATAAAGTGCACCACAACCTTGATTCAAGTCCTTAAGTTAGATGCAACTCAAACAATCTTGTAGGTACTTATCCCCTATTACCACTTACTATAGGTGAACAAGAAAGATTACAAGGACTTGCAACTAGCAATGGTGAATTCGAATACAATGATGAGCACTTATCACGATTACAATGAGTCACTATATATCAAGATTGAACACAAAAGGCTTTGTCTCTTTTTTTTTTTAATAGCCTACTTTTGCTTTTCTGATATTTTTTTTTGACTAACACAAGCTGTAACAATGTAATAATAATAAAAAAAATTCTTGATCAACCTATAGAGTCCGTACCTCAGAAATTTTCCTCTACTCGAAAGTTTAATTTGAATGTAACTTAAGTACTCTATGTAGGTTGATTAAGGTGCCAAATTAAATAAAATAAAGACTCAAATGTTTCTAACTATATGCAGCTATATGGTCTTGGTTAGGGCAAGAAATTCACGGCAGAACTCTTTGGAATTTAAAAATCAGGTGCAAGTAACAAATTCAACCACAATCAACCCTAATTTTCCCGTCTTCTACTTGCTTCAATCTGATATTTTTGAGACGTCTAAACCCTAAAAATGCAGAACTACGAACTCAACAAAACAAGACTCAAAACAACACAATTGCAAGGACAACCATAATACTCTAGACGCAACAACAATTCGGAATTACAGCAAAACAAGACTCAAAACAACACAATTGCAAGGACCCATCACTAGGTCAACGACTAGAAGGATCTGGTGAGATCTAGGATCGATGGAGTCGGTGCAAGATCTTGCTCGCCAAAGGTAACGCCGAGGGTACACAAGGGCTCGCCGGTGAAGATGTTGTAGCCGAGATGCGAACGATTGGTGGGGATGGACTGGTACGAAAATGTGAATGATCTCCAACCAAGATGGGTGCCACTCGGTTATGAAGATCAAGGGAGGGACTCGAGATAGGAACCACTCGAATCAAAGGAAGAAGAAGGTCGATGTGCTCACAATCCTTCTATGGAGATGAGAGAAAAGACTCGTGAGTTTTGGCAGCAAAAAGGTTGCTATTTTCATTCATTTAAAACTACTATACCAATTTGAAGACCTAAATAGGCCTTGCTGAAAATAGGAAATAAAACAAGAAATAAATCCTAAAAAATAGCCCACTAATCTACCCACTAAGAGAACCACTAATTTGGTTATCTCCTAATTGTTTTATCCGAAAATAAATGCTGGAAAGTTAAAATAAAATGCAAACAATGCTAATGATAAAATGTCTAATGATAAAATATCTAAGAATATCCCATGCAAACTAATTGCCATGCAAACCCTCTTTATTCGGAAATATTGTGCATGAGTGACCCGGGCCTTTCTTGACTTAGGCATGTGATGAAAGTCCCACCACTTAGGTTCGGCTCGCCTAGGCTCAAGAGGGTGTCCTTGAGTTGTTGGTGTAGGTGGCGAGCTCGGGCTCTAGTGATAGCACCGGGTGGTGGGTCCTCCTTGGGCTTGGCCGTTTCGGCTTCTTCTCTTGACTCCTCTTCATCACCAACATCTTGTGCGTGATCACCTAGATGTGTAGGCTCTAGATGTGTAGGCTCGAACACATCAGGATCCAAGAGAAGACATCATCAAGGAAGATCAAGGGGAGTTAGAAATTAAGAAATCGATCCACATCATGAAGGAAATCGGTCGATTTTCTTGTTACAGGAAAATCAAGTCACATGTAAGAATATCAGTCGAACTCTTCAGATTATCTTCAAGTCGATTTTCTCCTTTTCGACGTATCTAGAAGATCCGTCCATGATCTTTATCTTTTCGCAATTATATCTTGTAATAATTCCTTAAATCTCTCGACTATCTTAATGGATTATTTAGATTCTATCTTTTTCTGATTTTATATTTTATATATTTTAAAGATATCTTTTAAAGGATATATTTTATAGATCATATCTTTTTAGATTTTTTCTAGTTTTAGTAGGTTTAGTCTCCCTTATAAATAGCCTTAGTGGGGGAGATTCTTAGATAGTCGAGTTGTGATTATTAATTCCACATTATTGTGAGATACTTGTGACTTCGCTCACGGGGTTTGCATTTTATCATTTCTGTTCAATCAAAAGGAGAGTTTTTGGTTGAAAAGTTGTGAATCTTTCTAGGTTGTTCTTATGTGTTGATCTTGTTGAAGGTTGGTGCTACAAGTCAAACTAGTCCCTCCTTGTGCTTGTCTTATCTAGAAGACTTGTGTAAGGTTAAAGAAGGAAGAATGAAAAATATTTCTTTGTTAAGAGTTTTGATCCATCGAGTTCAAGGTTCTTTGACAGTCTTATAATAGTCCTATCTTCCTATAATAATCATTTATCATTCCATATTCATCTAATTTTCTTTCCATATCGTTCATTAATCCATTTTCTGAGTTTTAAAGAAAATCGACATGTTCTTCATATAAATCGGCCGATTTATCCTATAGAACAACCCGATTTTTATCCCAGTTGAGGGCTTTCAATCTAGATCGGGAAGTGCGGCTTATCCCTGCATACAAGTGGTATCGAAGCTAAGCGATTGAAGTCTGAACGTTCATAAAAAGTTTTGATTTTTTAGTCTTCTTTGAGTCTTTAAAAGTTGAGTCTTTTCTTGTTCGCCATCTTTGCGATATTATTTGAGATTAACATGCATTGATTTGTGTAAGTTTTGGAAGGGAGAAACGCCATCACCCAAATACAAGCCAGCCGTTGACCTTGAAACCTCGCCAATACAAAAAAAAGGAGAAAAGAAAAGAAAAGAAAGTTCTTAAACGTCGCAATCAAGAGTCGATCGTTACAAAGAAAATCGACCTGTTCTTCGGAAAAATCAACCGATTTTCACCCGATTTTTGCTACTGTTGCCAAAATTCAAAGAACTCTTTAAGGCATACTAATAGTATTACAACAGAAGAGTTCTAGTATATACCTTGAAACAAACAAAGAGATCTAGCCATATCTAAACCTAAATCCGGCTATCTCTCTTTCTTAACTTCACAACTCAAGGTACGTTCTTCTCTCTTCTTAATCTCTTGTGTGCTTTTCTTAACCTTTTCTACTCTAAACACATTGAGTCTTTTCTTTAGGTGTGCTAGTTAGTCTCTTCGCTTTCTAACTTACTAGTTGTGTCCTACTAACCAGATTGACGATCTGAAAGAAGATTTGGAATCACAATGGCGCAGGCTACGCATGGACAACATCTAATTCACCGGAATCTGAGCGATGGAACCGTCCTGGTGACATATATGCTCGACTAGTTATAAGGATAAGACTCAGCTCTCATACCAAACCGTCCTGGTTTGGTATCAGAGCTGAGTCTTATCCTTATAACCTCTTCTTGACGAGACTCAGCATCCGTTAAGTAGAATCCTTTGTTTTGGACAAAAGGAAGTTGGATCTTCACCGGACGACATCCTACCGAAGAATATATACCTTTGCAAACCAACTCTGTCCTTTACACATCTTTAGACATCTTGAATCGAAAACCACAATCGGGTACCTTGATCTCTAGGATCTGCATTTCCCAATTATTCTTACATCTTTATCGTTGTTATTTACCATTGTTTTGCATGCTTTCAAAGTTAGATTGCTTTACTGAATTTATTCTCACCAAATCCCTATGATCGACCTTGGAATATTTGCTTATACTGCGATTGATCCATGCACACGTTTTGGAGCGAACAAGTTTTTGGCGCCGTTGCCGAGGATTTGATCTAGACCAAATTCGGTATTTTGGTTGTCTAACTTGGAAGCTTTTGCTTTTGCTTTTGATCTTTTTCGTATGAATTTTTGAGTTCTCATGATTTCCAATGGCTTCTAGGAGCTATAAGCCTACATTCGATCCAATATGGAGAGCGAGGCAAATGGCTAGATTGGACCATTATAAGTATCTAGAAGAGAAATACGCCTTCAGTTGGTTTGACAGTGAAAGAGAAAGAGAAAGAGATGAAGTCATTGAGGATGAGCTTGCCTATTGGGATGAGCTCAGTCCCCCTCACGATGTTTCTGAACAACCTTATGAACCTTACATGCCTCAAGTGCAACATCCACAACCGCATCATGAGAATCGATGCGAATCGTTACTCGAACAAATGATGGGAACGATCGATAACATTGCGTGCATAGCGGGCTCTGTTAAAAAGGCTTACGAACTCCAAGTTTTGCGCATTCCTCCGCTCGAACCATAAGTTCCTCTTGAAGACCTCATTGAAGAGGAAGAAGTGGAAGACCATGACCCAACTACTGAAATTGCGGTCAAGATTGAAGAAGAAACAATTAAGCTAGAAGAAGATGGAGAAGAGAATGTGGAGAACATTGGCCAAATCATTGAAACAGTGGTCAAGGTGAAGAGAATCCAGCTGAGTTGGGGGAGATTTCATGTGTGAATTATCACTCTAACATGAAACTTGTCCCAAGCTTTGAAGCACTTTATAAGGTACTTGCTCCTACTCCCTTTAAAGTTCTAGATTTTTTCAGGGATGCACCAAAGTGTTGGAGGTCTTTTCCGAAGGAACCTCATAAGGTCAAGATGAAACCTCCCCTGAATTTGTTGAAAGAAGATTCTCTTTGGATTACGAGTGGAGTTAACAAGCGCTTCACCGTTAAGACAACGAAGTGTCTTTTATTCAAGTATGGGGTCACTCACGTGACATCATACATCATCCCCAAGCCAGATATGGGGAAGCTAAGAGGATTCTCAAGAAACTAATTTCCCGATCCAGAAAAGTTTGGGACGCAAGGCTGGATTATCTCCTATTCAAATGCAGGAAAGCTAAAAGGATTCCGGTGAGAATCAAACCGTACAAGCTTGTACGTTGGAGACCTTACCATTTGCCGGTGAAATTAGGAACCAGAATCTTTTTGGAAGAGTTTTTGGAGCAATCCAAGATGTTCAAGGTGCATTAAGTCATCTATGGAGATAGGTCCAGCTAGCGACGTTAAACCAAGCGCTTTTTGGGAAGCAACCCAAGGTGTTGCTTTCTTCTTGCTTTCTAGATTAGTTTAATTAGATTTTTTTTGGTATGTTTTGTGTTTTTGGGGCTTTGATTGATAGGACCTAAACCTTCTTGAGAGAATGGATGATGAACTGAGTTGAGACTGCTGCAAGATCGAGGAATTTGATGAAAAAGAACTATGACAACCGGTTCAAGAGAAACGGGTGCAGAAGCCGAAACCAAGGCCAAAATCAAGATTCCACGGGGTGGAAATAATGAATTTAATTAATTCCCCCGTGGAAACAATTAATTTAATTAATTCCCCTGTGGAAACACATGTTGAATGCCACCACGGGTGAAAGCACGGTCGTGGTTTTGCCGGGGTGGCCGTGGTTTTTCCTAATATATATATATATATATATATATATATATATATATATATATATATATATATATATATATATATATATATATATATATATTATTTTCTTTGGCCGAGAGACGTTCCCCTTCTTCGTTGAGCAATATTCTTCGACACCGATCAGAGTATTCAGAGTTCTGTATTTGAGCTTCTATAGATTCCCACCACCACCGCCCCGATTAATGATTCGCCTTGTCTAATTCGCCATTTTACATTGTGAGTTTCTTTTTCCACCTTTTCTTTCCTTCACATTGGGGACAATGTGAGTTTTAAGTATGGGGTGGAGGTATTTGCAATACCTTTTGCATGTTTTGTGTAAATCCGGAAATTTTATTTCCGGAAGTTGAGTTGTTTCCGACTTTTCCGCGTTTGCGGCTTATTTCCCGCAGGCACGTTTGCTGAGTTCGGGTTTTAACGCGGGATGGGGACACCTTTTTACTTTTCGTGTTTGGGAAGAGGAGTGAGGGGACAAGGGGGCTGACCCTTGGATATCCCACCTCTTTTGTCAGTTCATTACTCTCTCCTCTTTTCCCCACTTTTCCTCTTACGCTCTTTCACTCCCTTCAACTCCTCTCTTCCTTCTTCCTTGCTCTCTTCTTCTTTAGTATTGGAAGAGAATGGTAGGAGCTGCAACTTGCATTTTTCCGGATCTGTTGTGGTAAGTAAACTCTCTCCCCTTCCTCTTGCTGTTAGTTTTCCCTTCTTCCTCTTCTCTTCACCTCCATCGCTATGGAGGAAGCTTTTGAAGAGAAATCTAGTAAACCCTTGCATGTCCCTTTCTTTACCTTGCTTAGGTCATGGTGACGAAGCTAAGACCTGTGGTGAAGGTTTGGAGAAGGCTCAGCAAGAGAAGGAGGCACTAGGAGCAAAGAACCGATCGAAGAAACGAAGAAGACGGAGTTTTTGTTGTTTGACCGCGGGGGCGGACCACCAGAGGCGCAGGGGCGGATTGAGGCCACAACAGGGGCGACCAGAGCCACCGCAGGGGCGGTTACTAGGCGCAGGGGCGGGGCCACAGATCCGCAGAGGCGGCGACAGGGTTCCACCGGGAGCGCCAGCTTGCTTCCGCGGCTGCGTTTTCTTCACCAGTAGTTTCCTTCCTCCTTTCCTCTTCATTCCTTCCTTAGACCTTATGTTGTTGCTTAGCTAGAAGCATGATTAGGTTGGACCTAGGACATATGAGAATGCCATTTAGTGGCTTGAACCTAGGTGCCCTTGAATCTTTAGTGATCTTGTGTGTGTGAGGGCCTTGTGGTCTCTCTTCCATCTTACCCTCTTAGTCCAGCTTTGTTGTGTGCTTAATCGCTCTTGGGTTGTGGATTGTTGTTCCCTCTTTCCCTTGCTAATCTTGTTCTTGACCTCCTAAAGGTTCAAGAGAGCCTTACTAGCTTCTAGTTGTTGAACCCCTTGTTTGGTTTTAGCTTTGGAGAGTCTTGGAGTGTGTTGTGAGTTGTTGTTGACCTATATATCTTGTTGATCAGGCTTTGGTTTTTCTTTTCGGAAAGTGAGATCGTTGGTTTGATTATCTTGAGACGAGGTAAGTCCTCGGACTTACTTGGCCGCTTTTATGCCTTATTTGAGTATATTATGGTGGTGTGTGTTTATCGCTTTTCAACATGAAAATGGACTAGGATCTACTTGACCTTATTTATTGGCTCATCGTTATTATTATTATTATCGGGCGGTGACATCACTGTCTAGCCACCCGAGGGAGACTAAGGGGATCTCTGCGACCAGGCCATACACGGTATACGGGCGGGCTTCTTCATCACTCCCTTAGGGTATACGGGTTGAGCACCGCCACACTCCTGTTGGTTACACGGGGACAGAGGTGAGAGTTATAAGACTCTTGTGTCACACTTGAACAAATGGATTAGTTATGGAACAACCTAAAAATATATATATTGTAACGAATGTGTATGTTGTGTGTTTTGTGCTATCATGTGTGTTTGTGCCATATTATTCTTATAATGCATAGAATGTGAGCTAACGGTTTTAAACCGTTTATGTAGATGCCTTGCAGGTTAGGGATGCCGCCGAGTGAGGTGGAGGAGTGGACAGCCGAGTGGTCTCCGTACATTATAGGACGGGGGAATTTTTGGGGGTTTTCCTTGTTTTGTCGGATCATGGTTTGTTGTACGTTTGGATTACTTTACGTTTTATGTCATTTTGAGGACTCGGCTGAGTTTCCAACTTGTATCCCTTCCTTTCTTTCTGTGCATACATTATAAACTATTTTGAGTTTTATGCCTTTATTTGTGCCATGTTGGAAAGGTTCGGTGAAGTTGTTGTCGGGCTAAGGGTCGGACCCATTGTGTGGTCTCGCCCGTAGCATTCTGATATCCCGCGGATTCGGGGTGTTACAAAGTGGTATCAAAGCCCTAGGTTGACAACAAATGGCACTCGCAACCTTCGAAAGGCCGAATGAGGAATAAACAGAACCCCTCAGGTTCTGACTTTTCGTTTTCAAAATTCATATGCATGAGTCGGGATTAGGGTAGAATGTACGGGACTTCCACTCCTCACGCAAACCTCGGTGACATGGATTTCTAGACTTGATGTATATAAAATTGCATAGTTATATATATATATATATATATATATATATATATATATATATATATATATATATATATATATATATATATATATATATATATATATATATATATATATATATATATATATATGGCCTTAGGATGTTTTTGGACTTGTATGTTCTTAGCTATGTATGTGACCTTAGGATGATTGAGCTTGTATGCCTTGGTTGTACTTTGGATCCGGCACGTGGAGACAACACTAGAGGCGATCCGTTGCCCAGAGGAGAGGCTGGTAGAGGTGGTTCAAATATTGTTTAGAGAACAGGCCCACTACTGGTGGAGGTCGGTACGAGGAGGTGTGACTAGGATGGACCAGCTGTTGAGACTTGTTAGAGAGACTTTCTACCCAGATTCATTAAGGAGAGACCGAGTCCAAGATTTCTTAGAGTTTAGGTTTGAGGATGTCCCAGTTATCAATGCGATCAGACATTCTCGAGCGGAGTTGGCTTTGTTGGGGCCCGCCGCACCTCCGGCGAACCAGCATGTATATCTCTTTTCTATGAGATTGAGGGAGTCTACCCATGCATACCTTGCGGGATTCCGTTGTGAGTCCCTGACCGAGTACTAGGACCGAGCCTCGCATACGAGAGAGACAAACCAGGAGCTAGGAAAGTGGCGCAGTCTGGAGGACCGGACAAACATCAAAGGACGGGACCCACTCGTTTAGGGGTAGGAGCCTCAAGACAGGGCCGTCCTCCGGCCCAGGGGCGTACAGGACATGCGCCTACTACTTAGGCGACAGATAGAGGGAGACAGTGTTTTAACTACGGAGGGCAGGATCATCTTTGGCCTGATTGTAGGAAGCCTCCGGTGACGTGTTTCTCTTGCGGTCAAATGGGTCACAAGGCAGCTTTTTGCAGACGGGGCGGGACACCGTCACAAAAGGAGTCTTCACCTACTAGCGGGGCAGGTAGAGGACATGGGTCACCTCAGGTTCAGGCTTAGGGCTTTCAGTAGAGGGGACAGATTCAGACACGTAAACAGGGGTCGGCTCAAGGTCTGGGCCGTGTTAGAGGCCGTGATGGAGGTACACAAGAGACTCGTGGCACACAGGCCAGGGTATTTGAGTTGAGGAGCGTTGTGGATCCAACAACGCCGGCAGCTACAAGTACTATTCAAATCCATGGACTTCCGGTCCGAGTTTTATTTGATACGGGTGCCACGCACTCTTTTATATCTGATGATTATGTAGCTAGGTTGTCCTTAGTTACAATAGAGGGGAGATGCTTCATTGTGGGGTTACCCGATAAGGTAAGGGTTAGTGGTACCCGTGAGGTACGTGGTTGTCCCATACATTTGGGAAACCGAGATAGGTTAGCCGACTTCTATGTCATGCACTTAGTGCATGAAGAAGTTATTCTTGGCATGGACTGGATGGATTGCCATCGATCCGTTTTGGACATACGCCGGAGGACCGTGACAGTTACCACGAGGACGGGACACGAGGTGATTTCCCGAGGTTGGGACCTCAGGAAGACCGGTACAGTCATTAGTGCGATCCGAGCTACGAGACTTATCGGGCAGGGATGCGAGGCCTTTTGGTTCTATGGCATGAAGGAGGAGATGGGACCATCACTGGACGATATTCATGTGGCATGTGAGTTTGAGGATGTCTTCGGGGAGCCACCCAGATTACCACCGTAGAGGAGCGTCAATTTCACTATGAGTTGGAGCCCGGCACGAGGCCGATCTCCAAGGCTCCATACCGCATGGCCCCGATCGATTTGCTGGAGCTGAAGAAGCAGCGCGAGGAGTTAGCTGAGAGAGGTTTTATACGCCCGAGTGTTTCCCTTGGGGTGCACCGGTGCTCTTGTCAGGAAGAAGGACAGATCTTTGAGGCTCTGTATCGATTATCGGGAATTGAACAAAGTCACCATCAAGAACAAGTACCCTCTACCGCACATAGATGATCTTTTAGACCAGTTGCAGGGAGCCTCCGTGTTTTCACGCATTGATTTGAGGTCGGGCTATCACCAGCTAAGGGTGAGAGAAAAGGACGTGCCGAAGACAGCATTCAGGACGAGATATGGCCATTATGAGTTTGTCGTGATGCCCTTCGGGCTCACGAATGCACCCGCCGTCTTCATGGAGTTGATGAACGGCATCTTGATCGACTTCTTGGACCAGTTCGTGGTGGTGTTTATAGATGATATCTTAGTCTACTGCCGGAGTAGGGAGGAGCATGCTAGACACCTGAGGATAGTTCTTCGAGTCCTTCAGGATAGAGAGCTTTATGCAAAGCTCTCTAAGTGCGAGTTTTGGATGTCCGAGGTGGCATTCTTAGGTCATATAGTTTCCGGGAGGGTGTCATGCTTGACCCGGCATAGATAGAGTTCGTTTCTTCATGGCCGCCTCCTAGGACGGTCAAGGAGGTGCGCATTTCTTGGACTTAGCGGGGTATTACCGCCAGTTTATTAAGGGTTTCTCTGTGATTGCACGCCCGCTTACTTCCTTGTTGAGGAAGTCCACTTGGTTCGTCTGGTCCGAGCCTTGTTAGAGCAGCTTTGAGGAGCTGAAGAGGAGGTTGACCTCCGCTCCTGTGTTGGCCTAGCCCGAGGGCGTAGAGGATTTCGTTGTATATAGTGACGCCTCCAAGCTCGGCTTGGGGTGTGTTTTATTGCAGAGGGGTAGGGTTATTGCATACGCTTCACGGCAGCTGAAGCCGTACGAGGAGAACTATCCTACCCATGATCTCGAGCTAGTAGCAGCGATTCATGCCCTGAAGATCTGGCAGCACTACTTGTACGGGGCTACGTGCCAAATCTTGACAGATCATAAGAGCCTGAAGTATATATTCACTCAGTGGGAGTTGATTAACCACCAGAGGAGATGGTTGGAGTTGATTATGGACTTTGATTTGGAGATTTTGTACCATCCAGGGAAGGCGAACGTAGTCGCCGATGCTTTGAGTAGGAGGACTCCTCAAGAGGAGGCTATAGCAAGGCTTACGGTTCAGCCTTAGTTGAGGAGGGATTTGATAGAGTTAGAGATGGATATTCGATTCCTGGATGAAGACGGTCGTTTGTTCAAGTTGGAGGTACTTCCTGACATGTCCGGAGAAATCCGGCAGAACCAGGAGGGATGTCCGGTTTTGAGGAGGATCAAAGAGAGGATGACCCGAGGTGAGGCACTGTAGTTTACGGTAGGAGCAGATGGCTTACTGAGACGCCAGGGGCTTATTTGTGTACCGTCGGACCCAGAGTTGAGAGAGCGGATTTTGTGTGAGGCACATTCTACACCTTACTCGGTGCACCCAGGCACGAGTAAGATGTACCAGGAACTTAGGAGATCTTAATGGTGGGGCGGGCTCAAGCCCGATGTAGCGAGATATATTGCCCGATGCGCGACCTGCCAGCAGGTCAAGATCGAGCACTAGAGACACGGAGGAGAGCTCCGCAGTGGAAGTGGGAGGATATATCGATGAACTTCGTTACCGGGTTGAGACCGAGTAGGAGCTTTGACGCGATTTGGGTAGTTGTAGATCGGTTGACGAAGACCGAGTGTTTCATCCCCATCCGGGAGATGTGGCCGGTGAGTCATCTAGCTGAGGACTTTACCCGTCAGATTGTGAGATTGCACGGAGTACCGAGGACCATTGTCTCGGATAGGGACGGGCGTTTACCTTGGGGTTTTGGCAGCAGGTACACGCCGCCCTAGGTTCGATTCTTCATTTCACCACCGCATACCATCCAAAGACTGACGGCCAGTCAGAGCGGACTATTCAGACCTTAGAGGACATGTTGCGTGCATGTGTACTAGACTGGGGGCAGGTATTTGCCAGACCACCTCCCATTGGTAGAGTTTTCATATAATAATAGCTGGCACGCGTCGATTGGGATGACACCGTATGCGGCATTGTATGGGAAGAGATGCCGCACTCCCTTATGTTGGGAAGAGCCGGGGAGTTCTAGTGTTGTAGCTCCGGATCAGGTGCATAATGACATGGCTACGGTTGCTTTGATACGATAGAGGATGTTGACCGTCCAGAGTCGTTAGAGATCGTATGCGGATAGGATGCGTAGACACCTTGATTTCAGGGTAGGAGCCCAGGTATGGCTGAGGGTATCACCGACTCGGGGTGTTAGACGATTCGGCATTGAGGGGATGTTGAGCCCCCGATATGTCGGTCCATTCGAGATAGTAGAGAGGGTTAGTGAGGTGGCATACCGACTAGCATTGCCATCCCGATTGGAAGGTATACATCCGGTATTCCACGTGTCTCAGTTGAGGGAGTACATCCATGACCCGAGGCACATCATTAGTCACGAGGACCTTGTGGTCGAGCCGGACCATACTTTTGTAGAGCACTCGATAGCGGTTTTAGAGCGGAGTATGAGACGCCTTCGATCGAAGGAGATACCGATGCTTAGAGTGCAGTGGTCGAGGCGAGGAGCCGACTAGGCTACTTGGGAGATGGAGGATAGTATCCGGAGGAGCTATCCCGAGTTTTACGCGAGTTTAGAGACACCGATAGGGCAGTCGGGTTAGTCCCGAGCTTCTTCATTGATCTTTACCTATGTGCTTGTGATGTGGTATGTTTTGTATGTATGTGATTACCTCGTGAGGCGTTTTCATGAGTATGAGAGTGACGTTAGGCTTGAGATCGATAGTTAGCTTTGTGAGTTCCTTACGTTTCGAGCGTGCTTCGCGAGTACATTTAGCAAGTTTCGGGACGAAACTTGTTTTTAGGAAGGTTAGTTGTAACATCCGGAAATTTTAGTTCCGGACGTTGAGTTGTTTCCGACTTTTCCGCGTTTGTGGCTTTTTCCCACAGGCACGTTTGCTGAGTTGGAGTTTTACGCGGGATGGGGACACCTTTATACTTTTCGACTTTGGGAAGAGGAGTGAGGGGACAAGGGGGCTGACCCTTGGATATCTCACCTCTTTTGCCAGTTCATTACTCTCTCTACTTTTCCCCACTTTTCCTCTTATGCTCTTTCACTCCCTTCTACTCCTCTCTTCCTCCTTGCTTGCTCTCTTCTTCTTTGGTCTTGGAAGAGAATGGTAGGAGCTGCAACTTGAGTTTTTCCGGATCTGTTGTGGTAAGTAAACTCTCTCCCCTTCCTCTTGCTGTTAGTTTTCCCTTCTTCCTCTTCTCTTCACCTCAATGGCTATGGAGGAAGCTTTTGAAGAGAAATCTAGTAAACCCTTGCATGTCCCTTTCTTTAGCACGTCAAGGTCATGGTGAGGAAGCTAAGACCTGTGGTGAAGGTTTGGAGAAAGCCCAGCAAGAGAAGGAGGCACTAGGAGGAAAGAACCAGTCGAAGAAACGAAGAAGACGGAGTTTCTGTTGTTCGACCGCGGGGGCGGACCACCAGAGGCACAGGAGCGGATTGAGGCCACCGCAGAGGCGGTCAGAACCACCGCAGGGGCGGCCACCAGGCGCAAGGGCGGCGCCAGAGATCCGCAAGGGTGGCGATAGGATTTTGCTGGGAGCGCCAGCTTGCTTCCGTGGCTGCGTTTTCTTCACCAGTAGGTTCCTTCCTCCTTTCCTCTTCGTTCCTTTCTTAGACCTTATGTTGTTGCTTAGCTAGAAGCATGATTAGGTTGGACCAAGGACTTATGAGAATGCTATTTAGTGGCTTGAACCTAGGTACCCATGAATCTTTAGTGATCTTGTGTGTGTGAGGGCCTCGTGGTCTCTCTTCCATCTTACCCTCTTTGATACGGGGATTAGCCGCGAAGAATGGATCTAGACGAGCAACCTGTTTTCGGGAATAAAAGCAAACGAAATTCAGCAACAGTTATGATGGGAAAACGTGCAAAGTAATAAGGGAAACGAAATGGAAAAGAGGAACCGAAAGGAACAAACGATAGAACCCTTGGATTCGATGATCCAAGAACCAAACCGATGACAATTCGACCCCGCTTCTTACAACTTCACACAATCGATCTGGAATTATCGAAGGCACGAAGAGGTTGCTTTGATTCGACTTGTAGCACCAACCCGAAGGAGATTGACACACATAAGAACGAGAAAGCTATGCTAACACCACAATTCTCACAAGACAAGAGGCTGAACTCAAAGGGGTTCAATTTGGCACTTAGGCAATGTGTTTAACGTATTCTGCCTACAAAAGGAAGAGAGAAAGGTTTATATACAACCTAGACCTTCTCTCCTAAAAATAGAAAATAAATAAAAACAATAATTACAAATTAGAGTGTTTTAAATAAATCCATAAAATAGACTAATTCTAGGCTTTATTTAACACTCTCTAACTAGCTTCTCACGCCAGCCATGCACATGCACACGTGAAGCTCTCCTATGCTCCATTCAACTTCTTCTTGGCTCGTCCAATGTGGCTAAGCATCATGACGGGCCTTGGACTCATTGGAGGTGAGCTTGGGTGAGCTTCTTGAACCATGGTTAGGAAGATAGCATCCATCTCCACTTGGCGTTTGGCTTAAGCTCTTGTTAGGGCTCCTTGTGGTGTTGAAGATGGAACCGGCTCGGATGACCCTTCATCATTCTCCCCTTCTTTAAAAGAATTCGACCTCGAATTTCCTTGATCATCACTAAGGGGTGGAAAAGGGCTTAGATCCCTCACATTGAACGTGGGATCACAATCATAGTCGTCCGGCAAGTCTAGCACATAGGCATTGTCACCAGCCTTGTGTAGCACCTTGAAAGGCCCGTTTCCTCTTGGAGAGAGCTTGGACTTCCGAAGTTATTGAAACCTCTCCTTCCTCAAGTGTAGCCATACAAGGTCACCGGCCTCAAATATAACCTTCTTCCTTCCTTGGTTTGCCTTGGCTGCGTTGTATTTGCCTTTCTCCTCAAACTTAATCCTTGTCCTCCTATGTAGATCCTTGATGTGTTCAACCTGCGTTTTAGCACTTAAATCCACTCGATCCTTCTTAGGCAATGGTGTAAGATCAAAAGGGGTTAGTGGATTAAAACCATAAACACACTCAATTGGAGAGATGGAAGTAGACGAATGCACAACTCTATTATAGGAAAATTCAACATGTGGCAAGACATCCTCCCATTCTTTTAGATTCTTTTTGATAACAGCCCTTAAAAGTGTGGTTAAAGTCTTATTAGTTACTTCCGTTTGCCCATCAGTTTGGGGATGGCTTGATGTAGAAAATAACAATTTCGTACCTAGCTTTCCCCAAAGAGTCTTCCAAAAATAATTTAAGAGCTTAACATCCCTATCACTTACTATTGTCCTCGGAATTCCATGTAACATAACTACTTCCCGAAAGAATAGATTAGCTACATTGGCCGCATCATCAGTTTTGTGACAAGCAATAAAGTGAGCCATTTTTGAGAAACGATCTACAACCACAAAAATCGAGTCCCTACCTCTTTTAGTCCTAGGCAATCCCACAATAAAGTCCATACTAATGTCTTCTCAAGGGGCTGTTGGGATGGGCAAAGGTGTGTACAATCCATGAGGCTTCACTTTAGATTTAGCTCTAAGGCATTCTAAGCATCTTTTAAGCACATTTTCAACATCCCTAAGCATGTGTGGCCAATAAAAGTGTGAGTGCAGCATAGCATAAGTTTTATCCTTCCCAAAATGACCCATTAAACCTCCTTTATGGGCTTCCTCTACTAGCAACAATCGAAGGGAACACCTAGGTATGCACACCTTATCAATTCGAAACAAAAATCCCTCAAACAAATAGTGATGTAGGACCATCACATGGAAGATATCAAGGTCCCATTACTAGAGCAAGATCTAAGGAGATCCAAGAAGCTACGTCAAGGGAAGTGTTATTGCTTGGCACAATGAGTGAACCATTTAATTGCCATACATCATGTGATAATCTTTTGGTGAATGTAGGAGCTAGCGAAACAAGGGAGGAGACCATGCCGACGTGCTCATTTCCCAGGCAGCTCGAGGAGACCATGCCGACGTGCTCACTTCCCAGGCAGCTCGAGGAGACCATGTAGACGTTATTCACTTCCCATGCAGCCCAAGAGGATAGGTTGTTGCTCACGTCTAAGGCAGACCAAGAGGGGAGGTTGTTGCTCACGTCCAAGGCAGCCCAAGAGGGGAGGTTGCTGCTCACGTCCAAAACAACCCAAGAAGGTAGCCAGCTGATCATGTTCAAGGAGGCCCAAGAGAGTAATCAGCTCCCTCATTCGGATCATCATTTGGGCTCTTAAAAACCATCCAAATCACTCATGGATCTGTTGAACAATTCAGCCCATTCGGATAGTCCATTTGGCTCTTAAAACCGTCCAACTCACTCCAAGGATCTGTTTTGAATAAGTCAGCCTATTTTCATGCTGATTAGTTGTTTGTTAAGTTGTTAGCTACATTAGAGGAAGCTCTCTTATTACCACCTTCCCACTAATGTTTTAGTTTTCTTTTCTTTATTTTTGTCTAAATAAAAGAGTCTATATATAGCCTCTTTTAGCTACTGAATAGGCACGTTATTTTTCATTTGCTTAGAATTACAATTGTAATCATTCACAAAATCAATCAAAGAACAAGAGAGTTTTTGGTTGGCATTGCTGTTGTTTGCTTGGCTGAGCTTGTTCGTGTCAACCGATTTCGGATTGGTGCTTCGAGCCTTCACGAGTCCCTCTTTGTGCTAGTCCAGCCGGAGCTAGTGTAAAGTTGTATTGGAGACGGTTCTAGGGCTTTCACGAAGTGGGGTTTTGGCTCTTCAGCCTTGGTTCCTTTTGTTGACTCTCTTTGGTTCTTCTCTACACCTTCCTGCGTCCATTCACCATCCACGTTTCATTCCACATCTGGATTCTCTTCATTCAGCCGGATTCGGGATCATTATACCTAGATCGACTCATTCACGGACAATACCGTATCAGTTGGTATCAGAGCTCAGTTGGTACAATTGATCACTCCTTTCTTCTTTGTTAACCTTATTGCTTATCCAATTGAGGTTTAACTTGTGCTTGAAGTGTGCAAATTCAAAAGCCAAGGGTTCTTAGGGCTGGACAACATCTTGAGGAGAGGTAAACACAAAACACAACAAAAGCAAAAAGAGCTAGAACGTTGAATACCAATTCGGTAACCTACTCTTCCACAAATCTCGTTCCAATCAATTTCGGTTACCTTCTCTCCTACAAATCTTTGACAAAGTCTAAGAGATCTTTCAAAAAAAAAAAAAAGAACAATACAAACCGGCTGGCCTTTTATTAATCGACATCAAGCACAAGAAAACTCCCTCAAAACGTCATTCTAATCACAAATCACCATACCTATACCAACCCAACGGTCAATACTCCAATTAGGGGTGTCTTGATCCATCTCCGACACTAACATCAGTTTTAGCAGTTCTAGTTTCAAAGGGTTGCTAAGAAGGTTCGAAAATCGTGATCTTAAGATGTTGGATCCGTACAACTCGAGCCACCAGCTAGGCAATACCAACGAGAGAGTGAGCGATACACAAGTGAGATCTTTGTTTTTTCTAACCTAACCGGTTCTTTGTTTGTTACTTGAGCATGTCCAGGTCCCGAAGCCCCAGCAAGTCTAGTAGCAAGACCGTCACGCCTGAGATGATCAGTCTATTGAAACAATTGTCCGATTTCGTAGCTAAACTATCCAAATGAGTGGAGTCTATGGAAGCACGAAACCACCAGCAGGGACACCACCTTTGAGAACCAACTATGAGTTTGGCGGTCCTTCACGCATTACTAGAGAGCCGGATCATCCGGATCAAGGTAATTTACAGTCCAACGTCCACCATAATGATTCTAACATGCCACCATTCATTGATAACTTTCAGCGACGGAATGAAGCTCCTTTTGAGGACCATACTTGGGAAGGTTACAACCGACCATTCCAGCAGTCAAGGCAAGGACGAGAACGAGATAACCTTCGACCCTATCAAGAGCAAGACGGACTCGGCAAAGTCAAAATCAAAATTCCTGTCTTTGAAGGAAAGTGTGATCCCGACGTCTACACGGAGTGGGAAACTAAAGTTGAGCAGATCTGGTTGTGTCACAACTTTAGCGAGCCTAGGAAGGTTCAGCTAGCCGCTCTCGAGTTCCAAGGCTATGCTTTGGTATGGTGGGATCACGTAGTCAAAGAAAGAGTTCGAACATTGGATCCTCAAATCACCACATAGGAGCATATGAAGGCACTAATGAGGTCTCGGTTCGTTCCACCTCACTATACCCGAGAGCTTCAACAACGGCTGGAAAATTTGAGACAAGGCTCTCTTAGCGCTGAGGAAGCCTATACGAATATGCAAGTTGCTATGGTGAAGGCCAATGTTCTAGAGGATGAAGAAAACACTATGGCTAGGTACCTTCGTATTCAGAATTCTAATTTGGCTAATGAAGTTGATATGTATCCATACAACACCATGGAGCAATTACTACACTTGGCCATCAAGGTGGAAAGGAAGACTAAGGTGTGAAACCGGGAATACAAGCCACCTCATGGGACGCCCAACGCTTGGAAAGCACAAGGGAGCCGGCTGCCTAACCACAGCAAGGATCAAGGAGGCCGGAAGGAAGAGAGAAAGTCGGCACCTATGGGCCAAGAAGGACAAAGAAGATCTTCTACACCGTCCACTACACCACGATCCTTGAATGAGCCTTCGAGTGATCATCGAGGGAGTACTCCTATCTCTAACTCTAGAACTAGGGACATTTTGTGTTTTAAATGCCAAGGTAGAGGACACATGAGTAGAGAATGTCCTAATAGACGCACTTTGATCATAAATCATCTAGGAGAATATGAGAGTGAGGATGATATGGAATTAGATGATGAAAATGCCTTAATTGATGACAATGAACAAAATGAGAATGATGATTGCATTGAGTATGAACAAGGTGAATCTTTGATAGCTAGGAGAACTTTGCATGTCCAACTAGCACCTTGTGAGGATAACCGACGTGAAAATCTGTTTCATACTAGGTGTAGTATTAAAGAAAAAGTGTGTAATGTGATAATTGATGGAGGAAGTTGTTGCAACATAGCTAGCACTGAAATGGTAAATAAATTACAACTTCTTACATTTTATCACCCTAGGCCATATAAACTACATTGGATGAATGAGTGTGGAGAACTTAAGGTCAATAAGCAAACTAAGGTCAATATAACATTAGGATCATATGAGGATGTTATTACATGTGATGTTGTGCCTATGAATGCTTGTCACTTGTTGCTTGGTCGTCCATGGCAATATGATAGGAAAGTTGTCCATGATGGGTTTTCTAATAAATATAGCTTTGAGTATAAAGATAAAACTTTAACACTTAAACCTATGACACCTTTACAAATAGCCGAGTACTATGAGAACAAGAGGGTAGAGCAAGGAACCCCTCAAAAGCCTAAGATAACACGGCCTAAGAGTAAGGAGAACAAAACCCATCAAACACTGTTAGTACAACCAACAAGTAGCTATCTTGAGTGTAGGAATGAATATGTCACTAACTATGCTTCTATGGATGTGCTAATGATGAGTTTGTGTAAATCTCTAGTGAATGTGGCTCATGACTCTACGATTCCACTTCCTAGTTCTATCCAGGGGCTGTTAGACGAGTTTAAGGACGTTTTTCCTGAGGAGATTCCAGCTGGCTTGCCGCCCATTAGGGGCATTAAACACCAAATAGATTTAATACCCGGAGCCACTCTTTCCAATAGGCCCGCCTATAGGATGAACCCTACGGAAGCCCAGGAAATTCAGAACCAAGTTCAAGCCTTGCTAGATAAAGGGTATGTTCGGGAAAGCCTTAGTCCTTGTGCCGTTCCCGTCCTGCTAGTACCCAAGAAGGATAATACTTGGAGAATGTGTATTGATTGTAGAGCAATCAATAACATTACTATCAAGTATAGACACCCGATTCCCCCTTTAGATGACATGTTTGATGAGTTACATGGAGCTACAATTTTCACTAAGATTGACCTTAGGAGTGGCTACCATCAAATTAGAATGAGGGAAGGGGACGAATGGAAAACAGCTTTTAAAACCAAATTTGGTCTCTATGAGTGGCTAGTAATGCCTTTTGGCTTAACTAACGCTCCTAGTACCTTCATGAGATTAATGAATCATATTTTGAGACCTTATATTGGTTTATTTGTTGTAGTCTACTTTGATGACATTCTTATCTATAGTAAGACTTTAAAGGAGCATGAAAATCATTTGAGAGATGTGCTTGCTACATTGCGTATAGAATACTTGTATGCTAATATTCAAAAATGTGATTTCTATACTAACCGAGTGACTTTTCTTGGTTTTGTAGTAAGTGCCAATGGTTTGCAAGTGGATGAGGACAAGGTGAAGGCAATCAATGAATGGCCCATTCCTAGGTCGGTTGGTGACGTGAGGAGTTTCCATGGCCTAGCTACATTCTATAGAAGATTTGTGAGAGATTTTAGTACCATTGCAGCACCACTCACGGCTTTGACCAAAAAGAAGGTTCCTTTTGAATGGAATGAACCTCAGCAAAGAGCATTTGAAGAGCTCAAGAAACGCCTCACCCATGCACCACTACTCGCTCTACCGGACTTCACTAAACCCTTTGAGGTTGAATGCGACGCGTCCGGCATTGGTATTGGCGGCGTCCTTATGCAAGAAGGTAAGCCTCTAGCTTTCTTTAGTGAAAAATTGAAGCGTGCATGCTTAAACTATTCCACTTATGACAAAGAATTGTATGCCTTGTTTAGAGTACTCAAAACATGGCAACATTACCTTTGGCCCCAAGAGTTTGTTTTGAAAACCGATCATGATTCACTTAGACACTTTAGGAGCCAAGATAAGCTAGATAGGCAGCATGGTAGGTGGATGGAGTTCATCGAAACCTTTCCTTACATTATCAAGTATAAGAAAGGAAAGGATAATGTCGTAGCGGATGCATTGTCTAGGAGATACACCTTAATCACCACTTTGGATTCTAGGATGTTAGGTTTTACTTACATTAAAGAATTATATGTGGATGATGCTGAATTTGGGAAGATATTTCATAGATGCATTACTCAAGGCCCTTATGATAAGTATTTTGTGTTTGAAGGTTTCTTGTTTAAAGTGGATAAAATTTGCATACCTAGATGTTCCCTTAGGATCTTATTAGTGGAAAAAGCCCATAAAGGAAGTTTAATGGGGTATTTTGGGAGGGACAAAACTTATCACATGTTGCAAACTCACTTTTATTGGCCTCATATGTTAAGGGATGTAGAACACATGCTGAAAAGGTGCATTGAATGTCTTAAGGCCAAAGCTAGGGTACAACCCCACGGGCTGTATACACCCTTACCGACGCCTAATGGCCCTTGGGAAGATATAAGTATGGATTTCATTGTTGGACTACCTAGGACTAAGAAAGGAAGAGATTCCATTTTTGTGGTGGTAGATAGATTCTCTAAAATGGCAAATTTTATTCCATGTCATAAAACTGATGATGCATATAATGTCGCTAATCTTTTCTTTAAGGAGATAGTGAGATTTCATGGAATACCTAAAACTATTGTTAGTGATAGGGATATCAAGTTTTTGAGTTTCTTTTGGAAAACGCTTTGGGGAAAAATGGGCACTAGATTACTATTCTCGACCTCTAGTCATCCCCAAACAGATGGGCAAACGGAAGTCACCAATAGGACCCTAACGACCCTCCTTAGAACCATGTTGAAAGATAACTTAAAAGAATGGGAAGACATGTTACCACATATCGAGTTTGCTTATAATCGCACCATGCATTCTTCCACTTCGTTATCACCTTTCAAATGTGTTTATGGATTTAACCCTTTAACTCCTTTGGACTTATTACCGATTCCTCGAAAGGATCGAGTAGCTTTTGATGCTTTGGAACAGGCGGACTAAATTAAGGAACTTCATGCTAAGACCAAGGCTGCACTTGATAAGAAGGGCGTTGAAACTGCAGCTCAGAATAACAAAGGACGTCGGAAGATGGTTTTCCAGCCCGGCGACTTAGTTTGGCTACATCTAAGGAAAGAGCAGTTTCCGGCAAAACGCCATTCCAAGCTAGCCCCACGGGGTGATGGACCATTCAAAGTCTTACACCGGATTAACGACAACGCTTATGTGTTGGACTTACCGGAAGAGTATGGAGTTAGTACCACTTTTAATGTAGGAGATTTGAGCCCCTATGAAGGAGATTCGGAACAAGATGAAAATTCGGGGTCGAATTCTTTCCAAGAAGGAGTGGATGATGTAGGACCATCACATGGAAGATATCAAGGTCCCATTACTAGAGCAAGAGCTAAGGAGATCCAAGAAGCTACGTCAAGGGAAGTGCTATTGCTTGGCACAATGCGTGAACCATTTAATTGCCATACATCATGTGTTAATCTTTTGGTGAATGTAGGAGCTAGCGAACCAAGGGAGGAGACCATGCCGACGTGCTCATTTCTTAGGCAGCTCGAGGAGACCATGCCGACGTGCTCACTTCCCAGGCAGCTCGAGGAGACCATGTAGACGTTATTCACTTCCCATGCAGCCCAAGAGGATAGGCTGTTGCTCACGTCCAAGGCAGCCCAAGAGGGGAGGCTGTTGCTCACGTCCAAGGCAGCCCAAGAGGGGAGGTTGCTGCTCACGTCCAAAACAGCCCAAGAAGGTAGCCAGCTGATCATGTTCAAGGAGGCCCAAGAGAGTAATCAGCTCCCTCATTCGGATCATCATTTGGGCTCTTAAAAACCATCCAAATCACTCATGGATCTGTTGAACAATTCAGCCCATTCGGATAGTCCATTTGGCTCTTAAAACCGTCCAACTCACTCCAAGGATCTGTTTTGAATAAGTCAGCCTATTTTCATGCTGATTAGTTGTTTGTTAAGTTGTTAGCTATATTAGAGGAAGCTCTCTTATTACCACCTTCCCACTAATGTTTTAGTTTTCTTTTCTTTATTTTTGTCTAGATAAAAGAGTCTATATATAGCCTCTTTTAGCTACTGAATAGGCACGTTATTTTTCATTTGCTTAGAATTACAATTGTAATCATTCACAAAATCAATCAAAGAACAAGAGAGTTTTTGGTTGGCATTGCTGTTGTTTGCTTGGTTGAGCTTGTTCGTGTCAACCGCTTTCGGATTGCTGCTTCGAGCCTTCACGAGTCCCTCTTTGTGCTAGTCCAGCCGGAGCTAGTTTAAAGTTGTATTGGAGACGGGTCTAGGGCATTCACAAAGTGGGGTTTTGGCTCTTCAGCCTTGGTTCCTTTCGTTGACTCTCTCTGGTTCTTCTCTACACCTTCATGCGTCCATTCACCATCCACATTTCATTCCGCATCTGGATTCGCTTCATTCAGCCGGAATAGATCGACTCATTCACGGACAATACCGTATCAAATAGTATTTATCTAAGGAACCTTTTTGCACACATAACTTATATGTATCACCAAAATCAATATCAGATTCATAGAGCTCCTTAATGTAAACAAAGCTTAATACCTTAGCATCCAATGTAGTCAACAATGTGTGCCTCCTAGAGAGGGCATCCACCACTACATTGTCTTTTCCCTTTTTGTACTTGATAACATAGGGAAAAGTCTCAATAAATTCCATCCACCTACCATGCCTCCTATCTAGTTTATCTTGACTCCGAAAATGCTTCAAAGACTCATGATCGGAATGCAAAATAAACTCTCTAGGCCACAAGTAGTGTTGCCATGTCTTAAGCACTCTAAACAAAGCATATAACTCTTTATCATAGGTAGAGTAATTAAGACAAGCTCCTTTGAGCTTTTCACTAAAGAAGGCAATAGGCTTACCTTCTTGCATGAGCACGCTGCCTATGCCAATGCCCGAGGTGTCACACTCCACTTCAAAGGGCCTAGTGAAGTCGGGAAGAGCTAGCAAGGGCGCCTCGGTTAAGACCAATTTCATCTTGCTAAAGGCACGTTCTTGCACCTCCTCCCACACAAATGGTGCATGCTTCTTGCAGATTTCCGTCAAGGGCACGGCAATGGTACTAAAGTCTCTCACAAAGCGCCTATAGAAGCTGGCAAGCCCATGGAAACTCCTTACTTGGCTGATGGATGTTGGTGTGGGCCAATCTTTGATTGCTCTAATCTTCTCCTCATCCACTTGTAGGCCTTGTGTAGTCACTACAAAACCAAGAAATATAACCTCATTAGTGCAAAAGCTACATTTCTTAAGATTAGCATACAAGTGTTCAACCCTAAGGGTAAGAACTACTTCCCTTAGATGTTCTTCATGCTCCTCTAGGGACCTTCTATAGATTAAAATATCATCAAAGTATACTACAACAAACTTCCCTATAAAATGTCTCAAAATTTAGTTCATTAAGCGCATAAAAGTAGAAGGAGCATTAGTTAACCCAAATGGCATAACAAGCCACTCATACAAACCAAACTTAGTTTTGAAGGCTGTTTTCACTCGTCCCCCTCCTTCATTCGGATTTGATGGTAGCCACTCCGTAGGTCTATCTTGCTAAAGGTGGTGGCGCCATGTAGCTCATCAAGCATGTCATCTAGGCGGGGAATAGGGTGGCGGTACATGATGGTGATGTTGTTGATAGCTCGACAATCAACATACATCCTCCATGTGTTGTCCTTCTTAGGCACCAATAGCACGAGCATGGCACACGGACTTAAGCTCTCCCTCACGTAGCCCTTGTCTTGGAGGTCTTGAACTTGCGCTTGGATCTCTTGACTCTCCTTTGGGTTCATTCGGTAGGCTGGTCTATTTGGGAGTGTTGCGCCGGGGATAAGGTCAATTTGGTGCTCAATGCCTCTCAAAGGTGGGAGGCCATGTGGTATTTTTCCGGAAACACATCCTTAAACTCCTCAAGGATGGCTGAGATAGTAGGTGGTAAGCTAGCCTTGGCTTCATCACTCATCAAGGTGAGCTCCTTACACAACATCATCAAGGTGGTGTCTAAGGGTAGGTAGTCATTTTGTAGCTCAAGTTTGGAAGCTAACAAGGCTATTGTGGGTTGTTTTGTGGCCGTGGACACAAGGGTGCTAGGCTGGTGGTTAGAAGGCGTGGCTAGGGAGGGGTCTTGGCTTGACAGTTTGCTCCCCTTCTTAGCTGGTCCTTGCTCTTGCTCACTTGCCTTCTTCTTCTCAAATGCCTCCGCAATCTGTAAGGGAGTCATAGGCTTAAGAGTCACGGTTTTACCATTGAATACAAAAGAATATCTATTTGTAAAACCATCATGCATAACTCTCCTATCATATTGCCAAGGGCGGCCTAACAACACATGACAAGCTTGCATAGGCACAACATCATATAAAACCGTATCTTCATAATGGCCTAAAGTAAAAGTGATCTTAGCTTGCCTATTAACCTTTAACTCACCACATTCATTCATCCAATGCAGCTTATATGGCCTAGGGTGATAAAATGTAGGAATTTGCAACTTAGATATCATTTCGGTGCTAGCAATATCGCAACAACTTCCTCCATCAATAATAACATTACAAACATTTCCTTTAACCGAGCATCTAGTGTGAAACAAGTTTTCTCTTTGGTTATCTTCACAAGGAGCAGGTTGTACACTTAAAGTTCTCCTAGCTATCAAAGAATTATCATGCTCAAGACTTTTATCACAAATCATGGAAGTGTTAGCTAGGAATGAGCTAGGATGATCAAATAACACTCTCTTAGCTAATAAACAATCTCCTTGCTCATATTCAGTCCCATCATCATCCAAATCATCATGATCATGCATATTAAGCTCAAAATCATCATTATCATGCTCATGCTCAGATTCAGACTCATATTGCCCTAAATGGTTAACTAGCAAAGTTCTTTTGTTCGGACAATCCTTCATCATGTGCCCTCTTCCTTGGCACTTAAAACTTACAATATCCCTAGCTCTAGATGAAGGGTTAGAAGTACTCCCTTGAGTGCCTTTAGATAGTGTAGGCGTGGACTTGGTAAGGGCTGCATAAGGAGCCTTGTGTGGACCTCCTTGCTCCGGGGCTAGCTTCTCCTTGCTTGGCACCTCCCGCTTGTAATTTCCTTGTTGGCGACCTCCTTGGCTCCTCCATGAGCTAGGAGCGCCATAGGCAGCCTTACCTCCTTGACTTCTTGCCTTCACTTTCCTTTCTACTTTTATTACTAAGTGGAGCAATTATGTCATAGAGCTATAGGGAAAAAGATCTATCTCGTTAGAAAAACTTGAATTGAGAATACGAAGATACCTAGCCATTGTAGTCTCTTCGTCCTCTCGCACATTAGCCTTTACCATGGCCATTTGCATAGCATTATAGGTCTCCTCGGCGGTCATGGCTCCTTGCCTCAAGTTCTCCAACCTTTGTCTCAATTCCCTAGTGTATGTTGAGGCACAAACCGAGCTCTCATCAAGGCCTTCATGTGCGCCCAAGTAACTACCGGTGCATCCAAAGTTCTCCGCCTTTCCTTCACCAAATCATCCCACCATATCATAGCATAATCAATAAACTCCAGAGTTGTGAAATGTACCTTCTTATGCTCGGGAAAGTTATGGCATGACCATATTTGCTCTATCTTCGCCTCCCAAGCCATGTACAGGTCCGGGTCACATTTGCCTTCAAAGCTTGGGATCTTCACCTTTACTTTGCCAAAACCATCATACTCCGGATCTCGCTCCCTCCTTGGATGGCCACCATAGGGCTCACGCCTCTGCTCGTCTTGGTGCCGGCCGTCATGAGGTCTCCGGGGCTGTTGGCGCTCCCTTTGTCCGTTTGGCCTCCATTCCTCGTCGTCTTCATCACCGTCCTCATCCTGCTCATAAGCTTGATTCTGAAACTGTTGAGGATAGTTATGCAAGTTATCATGTATAATGGGAGAAGAATGGATAGAAACGTGCTCCTCGAAAGCAAGATTGCCCCATCCTGGTTGGGACACGGTGTGGCCTAAGCCTTGGACATTCCGAGAGGGCTGCGTGGCGTTAGAGTGCTGGGCTGCTTGAAACGCCTCTTGTTGGCTTTGGAGTGGTATTCGGTCTTGCCCTTGGTGTTAAGCCCTCGAGTAGTCTCCTACCTCCTTGTTGCCTCCTAGTGGCCGAGGCTCCGGAACTACCTTAGACGCCTCCAAGCTGGACAGCCTTGTAGTTAACCCTTCAATGCTATCTTTCAAGCCCTTGATAAGGTTAAACAACTCCGGGGAAATAGGCTCGGGGCTGGGCGTACATGCGGAAGTTCCTGACATTGTTCAAGACACTAAAACACTCAAACACGTTAGGTTAGCTAAACCAAAACGCCTCACAAGTGTATCACTCGAAAGCAAACTCTCACTCTCTAGTGGTGCTCAACAAGCTTGTTGATGGCTCGTCTTGTATTAGTCAAAAACCTCACGTGAGCTCAATACTTAGCCAAACAAAAGCTTTAAAGTAGAAGCGAAATTCGATTTCAATCACCTTAAAAACGTGTTGGACTCAATAAAAGAGAAGAAAAGACTCAAAACGGAAAGGACAAGTTGCACGAATGTTATATGCAACTAAGTATGGACTCAAAATTTGAACTCAAGATAAGCCTTGAAAGAACTTACTCGTCAAGCCTAAGCAAGCAAACGTGTGTAGAAGGGCTGGTCTAGGCTAAAGCGTGTGTAGAAGGGCTGGTCCAGGCTAAAGCGTGGCTCGTGTAAAGTGAGCTAGGCGAGGGCCATGGCGTGGCTAGGCTAGGGTGAAGCTAGGCTAGGCGTGAATGGCTTGGTCCCTTTGAGTGAGATGAGCTCCTTTGTAGTCCTCTTTGATTGCTGAACAATAACACTTAGCAAGCACAACTTCAACTATTACAAACTATGAAATAAACAAGAATAAGCTAGCAAGAATGAAATGAAATGAAATGAATAACTAAGGCTGATTTCTTCTTTTTTTTTTCTTTTCTTTTCTTTCTTTCTTTTTTTTATTGTTTGAAACTCCGATTTTCTTTTCTTTCTTTTTTTTTTAAACTTACTGCTGGAATTAAAGAAAAATAAAACAAAAAAATGCTAAGAAAATCCTAATTAGTTGCAAGAGGATAGAGTTGACCAAGTAAATAGCTAACCAAGGGTGAAAAATCAAAAAAATAGGCTAAAGATGTGGAGGAAAGAGGTGGCTGAAAATGTGGAGGAGAGAAGGCTGGAAAATAGGCTGGACGATCAACCTTCTTCTTTTTTTTTTTTTGAAAGTTTAGGCTTGTTTGGTGTTGTGTTTGGACGTGGGACAAGGGCTGGTGGCGGCTTCGTGGTAGGCACAAGGGACTGGTGGTAGACGCGGTGTTGGAGTGGTGTTGGAGTGGTGCCGGCGTCCAAAATTCACAAACAAAAGCAACAAACTTGTTAGTTCAATCAAAAACTTGGAAAAGAAATGGCAATGGCAATAGACTCAACACAAAGCAAGACTCAAACAAGAAAACGAGACACTTTTGGTTTTGGAATGATTTACCGACTCTTTTTGTAGGTTGAACATCAATTAGCTCTGATACCAATTGATACGGGGATTAGCCGCGAAGAACGGATCTAGACGAGCAACCTGTTTTCGGGAATAAAAGCAAACGAAATTCAACTACAGTTATGAAGGGCAAACGTGCAAAGCAATAAGGGAAACGAAATGGAAAAGAGGAACCAAAAGGAACAAATGATAGAACCCTTGGATTCGATGATCCAAGAACCAAACCGATTACGATTCGACCCCGCTTCTTACAACTTCACACAATTGATCTAGAATTATCGAAGGCACGAAGAGGTTGCTTCGATTCGACTTGTAGCACCAACCCGAAGGAGATTGACACACACAAGAATGAGAAAGCTATGCTAACACCACAATTCTCACAAGACAAGAGGCTGAACTCAAAGGGGTTCAATTTGGCACTTAGGCAATGTGTTTAACGTATTCTGCCTACAAAAGGAAGAGAGAAAGGTTTATATACAACCTAGATCTTCTCTCCTAAAAAATAGAAAAGAAATAAAAACAATAATTACAAATTAGAGTGTTTTAAATAAATCCATAAAATAGACTAATTCTAGGCTTTATTTAACACTCTCTAACTAGCTTCTTACGCCAGCCATGCACATGCACACGTGAACCTCTCCTATGCTCCATTCAACTTCTTCTTGGCTGGTCCAATGTGGCTAAGCATCATGACGGGCCTTGGACTCATTGGAGGTGAGCTTGGGTGAGCTTCTTGAACCATGGTTAGGAAGATAGCATCCATCTCCGCTTGGCGTTTGGCTTGAGCTCTTGTTAGGGCTCCTTGTGGTGTTGAAGATGGAACCGGCTCGGATGACCCTTCATCACTCTTAGTCCACCTTTTTTGTGTGCTTAATCTCTCTTGGGTTGTGGGCTGTTGTTCCCTCTTTCCCTTGCTAATCTTGTTCTTGACCTCCTAAAGGTTCAAGAGAGCCTTACTAACTTCTAGTTGTTGAACCCCTTGTCTGGTTTTAGCTTTGGAGAGTCTTGGAGTGTGTTGTGAGTTGTTGTTGACCTATATATCTTGTTGATCAGGCTTTGGTTTTCCTTTTCGGAAAGTGAGATCGTTGGTTTGATTAGCTTGAGACGAGGTAAGTCCTCGGACTTACTTAGCCGCTTTTATGCCTTATTTGAGTATATTATGGTATTGTGTGTTTACCGCTTTTGAACATGAAAATGGACTAGGATCTACGTGACCTTATTTATTGGCACATCGTTATTATTATTATTATCGGGCGGTGACATCACAGCCCAGCCTCCCGAGGGAGACTGGGGGATCTCTGCGACCAGGTCATAGACGGTATACGGGCGGACTTCTTCATCACTCCCTCAGGGTATACGGGTTGAGTGCCGCCACACTCATGTTGGTTACATGGGGACAGAGGCGAGAGTTATAAGACTCTCGTGTCACACTTGAACAAATGGATTAGTTATGGAACAACCTAAAAAGATATATATTGTAACGAATGCGTATGTTGTGTGTTTTGTGCTATCATGTGTGATTGTACCATATTATTCTTTTAATGCATAGAATGTGAGCTAAAGGTTTTAAACCGTTTGTGTAGATGCCTTGCAGGTTAGGGATCCGTCGAGTGCGGTGGAGGAGTGGATAGCCGAGTGGTCTCCATACATTATAGAACGGGGGCGTTTTCGGGGGTTTTCCTCGTTTTGTCGGATCATGGTTTGTTGTACGTTTGGATTACTTTACGTTTTATGTCTTTTTGAGGACTCGGTTGAGTTTCCAACTTGTATCCCTTCCTTTCTTTCTTTGCATACATTATAAACTATTTTGAGTTTTATGCCTTTATTTGTGCCATGTTGGAAAGGTCCGGTGAAGTTGTTGTCAGGCTAAGGGTCGAGACCCATTGTGTGGTCTCGCCCGTAGCGTTTCGATATCCCGCGGATTCGGGGTGTTACATTTTGTGTCTTGCATCATATATGATTTTGAAAAATCCAAAAATTTGTGACATTTTAAAATTTTTGTGCTTCTAGGATGGATATGATCTCTATGATGATAATTGTTTTGTGGAATAGCTATGATATTTTGATATGCTTAAATTGAATTATGACATATGAAATACTTTGTTAGAATTTCATGTATAAATTATAATTTGCTTTCATTCTAAATCATGTTGAGTATTGAAGGTTGAAACCGTATGATAAGTTCTTACACTTCTTATAGATATGATTAAGGCGTTTTGTTTTTATTCCTTTCTTCTTCTTGATCACCTTTTAGCTCCTCATGTATATGTTTTTCCTCCTTTTATACCTATCCGGGAATTAGGACGCCATTGTGTAAAAGTTGTGAAGTTTGAAGTTGAAAGTGGTGAATGAGTTAGAAAATAAGTTTGGGGGAAGTCAATCATGATGATGAGTAACTCGGCACCATTCACATAGTCGGGTGTGATGCGGGAACATCCAAGCTAATTAATGGATGCAACATTCCAAGTCCATCATGATGCTGATGAAGGGTCAAGCTCTAAGATGATTGCATTGCTTAACTTACTCTTGTCCAAGGACCATCATGGTCATCTCAACCTAGAGTCCAGATTCATTGAGCTAACTCCATCTTCACCACCTCAAGGGACTATAACAAGAGCGCAAGCTAAACGTCAAGCTGAGATGGATGCTCTTTTCCTAAACATGGTCCATGAAGCTCAACCAAGTCCACCTTCATCAAGTCTAAGGACCATCTTGTGGATCAGCCACGAACACATCCCAACCAAGATGATTAATAGAGCTTAAATTGTATTTCTAGTTGCTGGGCAGGCCTTGGGACGCATTTCAAAGGACAGGCGGAGGCCTTGAAATCAGATACAAGGGGTTTCACGTGTGTGCATGTGCATGGCTGGAACATTCATTTAAGTATGTGGACGTGAGAGGTTGAATAGGAGAGTTTAATTAGTCCAATTGTGTTCTATGTTTGCTGGGCTTTATTTAACTCTCTTTAAATGTAATTATTGTTTCTTTTCTCTCTTCTTTTGTAGTTAGACAACTTTCATACAAGTTTTGCTGAGAGCATTTCAGAATTGAATCCAAGAGAATTCAATCATTCTTGTCTTGTGAGTTTGTGTGTGTGTGATCTGGCTTTCTCGTTCTTGTGTATGTCAATCTCCTTTCGGATTGGTGTTGCAAGTCGAACAAGGCACCCTCTTCGTGCTCTTAATTCTTAGATCGATTGTGTGGAGTTGTAAGAAGTGGGGTCGAATCGTCACTGGTTTGGTTCTTGGATCTCGATCCAAGGGTTCTATCATTGTTACTTTCGGTTCTTCTTGTCCCTTTTTGTTTTCTCGTTTTCATTCCTGTCCATGTTTGTTAATTTTGTGTGTTCTTCATTCTTCATAACAGGTTGTTCATCTGGATCCGTTCTTCGCGGCTAATACCCGTATCAATTGGTATCAGAGCACAGTTGACGTCCAACCACCAAAAAGAGTCGGTAAATCAATCATAAAATCACAAAAAGAGTTTGTTTTGATCATTGTCTTTTGTTTGAGTCTATTTCCGTTTCTCTGTTCTACTCTAAGCTTTGTTTGAGTCTAACGAGTTTGTTCCTTTGTTTGTGTGTTTTGGACATCGGAAACCACCCCATCACCACCACTTACCACCACGCCCACCGCCAGCTACCAGCCACCATAACCATCCATTTCGAACCATAAACTAACCAAAACAAAAAAAATAGCCAAAAAAAAAAATATGGCTAGCTGTTTCCCTTTCAGATCCCACAAAATTACCCTCTCTCCTCCACAAAATTTGCTCAATTTGAATTCCCTCTCACTTGAGTAGCTATTTACTTGGTCAACCATATCTTGTTCCAACAAATTGAGGATTTACTTGGCTTTTCTTTAATTTCCTAGTCCACTTCTATTATTTCGATTTTAGTTGCTGATTATCTTCCATTTTAGTGTCTTTATTTTATAAATAGATAGCCAACCGTCTTAGTTGTTATAGGATTTTATTTCTTTCTTTCTTTTTTTTTTCTTTTCTTTTGTTTCATTTGAATTCAAATGAAGTCTGATTTCCTAAGTTAAAAAAAAAAGAATCATATTTTGTTTCTCATTTCATTTACTATTTCATTTCATGTTTTTATTTCTTAGGTTGTAATTAGCCTTAATTTGTTACTTGTACTTAGTGCTATTTCAACAAGTAAAGTGGACTTCAAGAAGGACTTAAGCTCAAGCATATCACCTCATTATAAGGAAGAACGAAGTTGTCTCGTTGAGCCTATCTAACCACGCCAAGACCCTCACTAATTCCTATCCATTACGGCCATCTAAACATAGCTCAGCCTTGACCAACCTTACCCTTCGGTGTCTAAGGTTCACTTTCTTGGGTCTTACGAGTAAGCTCTTTCAAGGCTTATCTTGAGTTCTAAATTTGAGTCAATCTAGTTGCATATAACATTCGTGCACTTAGTCCTTTCCGTTTGAGTCTTTTCTTCTATTTTGTTGAGTCAAACACGTTTTTGAAGTGACTGAAATTGAATTTCGTTTCTACCTAAAGCTTTTGTTTAACTAGGCATCGAACTCACGTGAGGTTTTTTTTTATTCATACAAGACGAGCCATCAACAAGCTTGTATCACACCACTAGAGAGTGAGAGAACCTTATTTTCTGAGTGATACACTTGCGAGGTGATTTTTGTTTTATCTAACCTAACGCGTTTGTTTGTTTTGATGAGTGTTTGGAATTATGTCTAGGTTGTAACACCCCAAATCCGTGGGACTTGGAGTGTCACATTGGGCTAGGATCTCACAATGGATCCTGACCCTAGCCTGACAACAAGTTCACTGGATCTTACAACAAGGCACACGTAGATTAAAACCAAATACTAAAAACTGAGTATGATACATCAAAAGAGTTTACAAACTCGTAGCCGAGTACCAAACAACAACATAAACCACAACCACAAAAGATCCCACATCCCACGCATCCTAATGTACAGAAGTCCTCGGCTTGTCACACCATCTGCCTCACTCTACAGTATTCTTAACCTACTGAACACTACAACACGGTATGAAACCGTTAGCTACAGCAATGAAAAGCATGAAGGTAATAGCACAACCACATATCAACATCTCAAACATGCAATGCCACACACATTCATTTATTATCTTTCATTACGTTATTCCATTACTAATTCAACTTCTTTTGTAACACGAGGAGCCTCAAGAACCCCGTCCTATCCAACGTAACACAGGAGTTTTGCATGGGAGTGACCTTCACTCGTCCCCTCCTGTGAGATCATCTACAAGGCACCTCCTCCTAACCAGCAGGCGGAGACCGGCAGTTACCGACCGTTATAATACACTTGGGCCAAATAAATGTAATGAATGGTCATCCTAGTCCGGTTTAGGTTATAAATGCACAATCATATGAACACACACAACCATCACAATCATAAAATCCACAACTGCACGCTAAGTAAGTCCTATGGACTTACCTGATATACTCGTAACCTGTACCACGTCACAGCTTCCCCTTGGGGAAGTAATTAACGCCTGCAATAGCAAGGCACACACAATCACATACTGCAAAGGTTAGGAGACTCGTCTCACTAACCACAACCAACCTATATCTCAAATCTAAACCTCAGATCCTCAACACATTCATAAATGCCTAAGGCATATCCTCAACATAACATCTCATCATACTCGTACACATACTAATCCTTAAGCCATAACCGATATCCATAACATCATCATGATCCTCAACTCATTCTGACACCTAGCATGCATCTAATCAGTATTCCTCAATCTCAAATTTAATCCTAATTTAATTAATTAACATTTAATTAATTAATTAAATTTCACCAGAATAACGTTTTGCCCGCAGGCCATTTCTAAACCCACCTGTCATCAGATTTCATCAAACAAACAACCCATAAACACTAGAATAATATAATGATCATAATGGAATTTCTAATTATCCATTTTGAAAAGCGTCAATCTAGGCCAAATCGCAGTACGGAAAACGAACAAATTCATAACTTATTCGTTATTAACCCGATTGACGATCTGAAAGAAGATTCGGAATCACAACGACGCAGGGTACGCATGTACAACATCAGATTCACCAGAATCTGAGCGATGGAACTGTCCTGGTGATATATATGCTCGACCAGGTCTTCATCTGCTCGGAAATGCAGAAACTTGGTGCCGATATGAAGAGAATGAAGAGAGGAATCCAGAAACTCAAACGGAATTGAAATCGGATTATAAACGGAGAGTAGATATGAGTTTGAAGTTTGAGAGAAATTAGAGCTTTTACGAGGAAACGTGAAAGGAAATGAATTAATAAACGATTTTCCGCTATTTATAGTGAAGTCGATAATTATCCTTTAGCGAAGTCGATAATTATCCTTTTATCGATCCAATGGCGGGTTGAACCCCCTTCTCCAAACTTCTCGAAATTGGAATAATAGATCTTGAATATTGTAGGGATAATTATTCAACAATTGCCTCGGAAAACGTGTATTCCTAAGCCGTTAAGAAACGAAATAGCGACTCTTTTGTCCGTTTTGCCTTTCCATGTTATTTCATATCTAGGACATGTTCGATGTCCTGATCATTTCTTTCAACTGCATTTTTATTAATTGGAGCTCCCAAATGCTCCAAATAATACCGGAGGGTAAAAATAATTACCCGGGGGAAAAAGTGAAAATTTTAGCATAAGCCCAAAATTACGCCAGGAACATAACAGTGGGACTTATACTCAACACTTAGCAATCTTCGCGAGTTATATGTCAATTACTATCACTGATTAAGTTAATCAATATTAATTAGAATTCGGAAATCCTAGCTATTACATCACACACCCCTTAAAAAAAAGTTTCGTCCCGAAACTTGAACAATTCCCAAATCCTCTCGGACCCATACGCCGAGGTATAGACACTCTCTCTATCGGAGGTATCACATCTCCGTTCAAACGTATCAACCTATAACACTCTATAACCTCAAAACACGGGATGGAGGAATCATCAACTCCAGCAACAAGATCATAACGCTATCCAAAGGCATAGAGGAAAAATCATCTCTAGCCAAACCACGTCACAAGGCATGGAGGAAAGCCGTCTCCAGCCAATCGTACTCGTAACACAAGTATGTGGAGGAAAACCGTCTCCACTCACACTATATCCATCAAAGATAGCATGGAGGAAAGAACTATCTCGTGATAATCCTAACACATACACCGTAGCATGGAGGAAAGAACCATCTCCAGCTATACCTATCTCGTACTAGCAAACAAGATCTAACAGATAATATGCACAACTCATAGGTAGCACGAAAATACAACATATCACATAAGCACATAGCATAACATACACTCACTAAGATAGCACCAAAATCTAATCGTGGATCCTACAGGTGCATCTGTCCCGGCGTAAAAATCTAGATAGTTCCCCTGGATACTATCCTCAGTCTCCCGCATAGCCTCATCGTAGGAATATCCTTCGAATGCAGGCCTCTCACACCTCTCTGCCTAGAACCGCAAAAGGTTGTTCTGCAAAAGTGTGATCTGGCTCAACCACTAGATCATCATGACTCACAATGTGCCTCATATCTGGTATATACTTCCTCAGTTGAGACACATGAAACATAGGGTGAACACCCTCTAACTTCGATGGCAAAGCCAATCTGTGCATTGCTCTTCCAACTCTATCCAGTATCTCGAAAGGACCGACCTATCGGGGACTCAACTTTCCCTTTATGCCATAACGTCTGACGCCTCACGTCGGAGATACTCTCAACAAGACATGAGCTCCTACCCTGAACTCTAGACGTCGACGCCTCCAATCTGCATACGACTTCTGGCGACTCTGTGCCAACATCCTTTCTCTGATTAACGTTACTCGAACTATATCATCCTGAATTTGCTCTGGAGCTAAGCCATTGGTACTGCCAAGCTCATCCCCGCATAAAGGTGTATGACACTTATGTCTACATAATGTCTCATAGGGGTCATCCCTATAGATACATGCCAACGGTCGTGGTATAAGAATTCAACGAGTGGGAGATAAATAGATTATCCATGTTCCCAATCCAGCCCACAAGCTCGCAACATGTTCTCTACGGTCTGGAGGGTCCTCTCAGACTGACCGTCTATCTGAGGTAAATCTCAATCATGAAGTGTAGATGCGTTCCCCAAGCAGTCTGAATCTGCTATCAAAACCTCAAAGTAACCCGTCTACTACAATCATAGTCGATCGTCCCCGGTACACTTATGGAGTCCCACCATTTGTCTAGTGTACTCCTTTGTTATTTCATTCACTGGCCACGTCTCTCAGTAGAGATGGAACGTGTCGACTTCGTAAATTTGTTACCAATAATCTAGATAACACCAAAACTCTTACTAGGTCTCAATCCCATCACAAGTCCACAGAAAGGTCCTCTCACTTCCACTACATCACTGGTAGTGGATGAGCTCATCTCCAGGTCAGTAACACTTTAACCTGATCTACTACTTTAGGGTACCTCTTATTCGTACATGGATGTACTAAAGAAGGTATACTATGGGTGTACTGTAATCTTCTCCACTCAACTCCGCATAAGAGGTTATACAAACGCAGTTGCGGCACCTCATACTCCTTCTGCTCCGTTAAAGAACTGTTGTGTCTCGCCATGAGACATCCTTCCATCAAATTCCCTCAGGGTCAGACAAGTCCCCTGCTTTTGTTGGACCTCATCCAACAAATCAGGTAGAACCCCTAAAACATGAAACTAACGTCCTTATCAACAGTTGTAGGTCCAACTCTAACCAAGTTAGAGCATTCTGCAACCGAGGCTGTACAGCAATTCCAACAATCGCCTTCTCTCGAGGCGTCTTCTAGTTCAAGGTATCAGTTGCCACATTCTCCTTGCCAGAATGGTACCAAACTTCACGATCAAACTCCTTGATCAACTCCAGTCAACGACGCTGGCGGTTATTCAGCTTATGTTGCATAAAAATATGCTTCAAACTCTTATGATCGGTGGGAATCTAAAATCAAATATCACACCGATATTGCCTTCAAATCTGGACACTTGAACTACCACTACTAACTCAAAATCATGAGTCGGGCAGTTCTCCTCATACGTTCTCAGCACCGTAGTCACATGATTCCCAAAATCTTCTGATTATCACCGAATAGAAGCAGAGTTCAAATGCTTCCTCTACTCTTCAGAACTCCGACATACTACTTCAACCACACACTTATAGTGGTCTTCCTCAGAAGACTCGTAATTGGATGCACAATCACATAGAATCCTTCCTCAAAGCGTTGGTAGCAATCGGCTGGGCCGAGAACTACGCATTCCCTTAATGTGCAGCAACATCATCCACAAGGCATCATACTCACTCCTTGTCACATCAACTATGATCCCGCTGGCAGAACAACATGACCTTGAAGATTACTTCTGGCATCTCAATTCACATTTAGGGAGCATAGCACACTAGCCTTTATCCCTCAGATTCTGCAAAACCGTCCTCAAATAACCGGTGCGTTCCTCTCCATTGTGAGAGTACACCAAACATCATCAATAAGGTCTACCACCAACTGATCAAAGAAGTAGATGAAGACACTATTCATCAACTCCTATAACGACTACTAGGACGTTCCTCAACTCAGATGACAATACTACAACTCGTAATGTCCATAACGGGTATGGAATGTTGTCTTATGCCCACGTTACTCTCTCATCCTTAGCTGATGATATCCTAAGCATACGGAAATCTTAAAAACACAATTGCTTCTCTTAGTTGATCCAACAAGTCGTCCATACGTAGCAATGAACGTGCTAGGGCGAACGGAGTCCGTCTCAAACCACTCTTCAAATTGCTTCTTCAATTTCTAACAACTCAACAAGCCATATACCTCATAGGCCTTCTCCCAACCAGTCTCATACCATACTTCAACACGATATCAAAGTCTTCATTTTGCTGAGGCGATAGATTAGACGGTTCAGTAACACGTCTATAAGATCGTATACCACTGGAATACTCTTCAGTGTGGAACTATATCTTTCCTTCATGGCAGAATATTAAAAAAAACATCACCCTCTGGTGTTATCAACCTCGTTGCTCATACGGCACTAAAGATAACTCATCTCCTCAAAGGTCATAACCTCGGAAAACCTCTACTTAGTCGATCTCAGTAGAGACTATAATAGTCCTCCTACTACTATCTAAACCAACATGATATCTATTCGTCCACCACACACATAAAGACCTTCTCATGCACCTAAGGCATGACAAAGAAGTCTTCAAGCTATACACAAGTCCCTGAACAAAGGGAACAACCACATATCTCGCGGGTACCTAAGACCCATAACTCGAAATCCTATAAAGGAAGATCTATCTTCTACTGTATCCACAGTTAACTATTAACACATGCATCGAAAGACAAGAGGTGCATAGCACTCACAGCAAACAAAACTCCACTAGGTAAACTATTAACAAGAATGGTACCTGTAACAGCTAACGCCCGAAGCTCTACTGCATATCATTACTCAATCTCAGACTTATGCTCCTCAGGTAACACTGAGGTTATCGCCATAGCCTCCACTTCCACTCTTTCTGCATCGAAAAGAGGAAGGTCTTGATGAGAAGAAACACTACCTTGCTGACAAAAGGGGGCTAGATGGCCTAGTTCACCACAGGTGAAGCAAGCTATTGGTGCCACGGGGCACTCAGAGCGCACATGATCTGGATAACCACAGTTGAGACATATACGTCTCATCCCTGCCACTAGTACGGGTGGCTCCTCTACACTGCCTAGCTCAAAGACTCTACCTTGAGCTCTTCTAGTATCATTGTTACTCCTACCACGACCCTTACCTCTACTCAGTTTGGGAACGGATTCCTGAGTAGGCGAATGATATGGGATTCTCTGCTGCCTCGCTTCTGCTGCTAAGGTGTCTTCTGACCACCTCCCATCACATTAGCTAAAATAAAACTCTGTCGTGATGCCACTCCAGTTTGCTTACAGAAGATAGTTCTATGACCCTGTTTACCACAGGTAAAGCAAGTCATTGGCGATCTTGGACACTATGGTCGTACATGTCCGGGCTTCCCACAATTGTAACAAGTCCTCGGTTCACCTAAAGTCCTGTGAAACGAGAAGTACTCAAACGTCCACAAGTCGGGCTTGGTTTGCAACCCGAATATCTAACCTCGTCTTCTGCTGATTCAACCCGTTGTTTCTTTTTTAATCCAGAAGCTTCAGTTGATCTCACAGATATTGGTAAATCCGGTGTAGATCTACCCGCTATCGCCGCCTCATATACTTGTTGCATATACTCTTGAAACTCGAATCTACTCATGGAGACACGATCAACCTCTTCAAACTCATTCTCTGCCATAGGCAACACAACAGCGGATACTGGTCCCTGACTTGGCGCTACTGAAGGAAGAGGGGGTGTACCCCTATCTCGTCCCACTACAGATACTGCTCTAGTCTGAGCCATCTGTAGAATATACGCCCCTAAACTTATAAGGCTATATATATGCCATATGTATCGATATATATATATATATATATATATACATATATATATATATGTATATATATATAATACTCATTATTACATGCATACACATCAGCACATAAAAGATATATATATATATATATATATATATATATATATATATATATATATATATATATATATATATATATATATATATATATATATATATATATATATATATATATATATATATATATATATATATATACTGTCGAGATCCTCAGATGGGTGACGACTTCTGTACATACTATCCCAAAACATCTGTACTCGCTTAAAACCAAAACCTTTTGAAAAGTCTGACCCCATGTGGGTTCTGTTTATTTATCCACTCTACCTTTATTGCAGATAGCAAGTGCCATTGTTGTCAACCTGGCTCTAATACAAACTCTGTAACACCCCAAATCCGCGGGACTTGGAGTGTCACATTGGGCTAGGATCTCACAATGGATCCTGAACCTAGCCTAACAACAAGTTCACTGGATCTTACAACAAGGCACAAGTAGATTAAAATATAATACATAAAAGTTGAGTATGATACATCAAAAAATTTTACAAACTCATAGCCGAGTACCAAACAACAACATAAACCACAACCACAAAAGTTCCCACATCCCACACATCCTAATGTACAGAAGTCCTCGGCTTGTCACACCATCTGGCTCACTCTACAGTATTCTTAACCTGTAGAACACTACAACATGGTATGAAACCGTTAGCTACAGCAATGAAAAGCATGAAGGTAATAGCACAACCATACATCAACATCTCAAACATGCAATGACACACACATTCATTTATTATCTTTCATTACGTTATTCTATTACTAATTCAACTTCTTTTGTAACACGAGGAGGCTCAAGAACCCCGTCCCATCCAACGTAACACAGGAGTTTTGCATGGGGGTGACCTTCACTCGTCCCCTCCTATGAGATCATCTTCAGGGCACCTCCTCCTAACCAGCAGGCGGAGACCGGCGGTTACCGCCCGTTATAATACATTTGGGCCAAATAAATGTAATGAATGGTCATCCTAGTCCGGTTTAGGTTATAAATGCACAATCATAGGAACACACACAACCATCACAATCATACAATCTACAACTGCACGCTAAGTAAGTCCTATGGACTTACCTGATATACTCGTAACCTGTACCACGTCACAGCTTCCCCTTGGAGAAGTAATCAACGCTTGCAATAGCAAGGCACACAATCACATACTACAAAGGTTAGGAGACTTGTCTCACTAACCACAACCAACCTATATCTCAAATCTAAACCTCAGATCCTCAACACATTCATAAATGCCTAAGGCATATCCTCAACATAACATCTCATCATACTCGTCCACATACTAATCCTTAAAGCCATAACCGATATCCATAACATCATCATGATCCTCAACTCATTCTGACACCTAGCATGCATCTAATCAGTATTCCTCAATCTCAAATTTAATCTTAATTTAATTAATTAACCTTTAATTAATTAATTAAATTTCACCAGAATAACGTTTTGCCCGCAGGCCATTTCTAAACCCACCTATCATCAGATTTTATCAAACAAACAACCCATAAACACCAGAATAATATAATGATCATAATGGAATTTCTAATTATCCATTTTGAAAAGCCTAAGGTCAATTTAGGCCAAATCGCAGTACGGAAAACGAACAAATTCATAACTTATTCGTTATTAACCCGATTGACGATCTGAAAGAAGATTCGGAATTACAATGACGCGGGCTATGCATGTACAACATCAAATTCACCGGAATCTGAGCGACAGAACTGTCCTGGTGACATATATGCTCGACCAGGTCTTCATCTGCTCGGAAATGCAGAAACTTGGTACCGATATGAAGAGAATGAAGAGAGGAACCCAGAAACTCAAACGGAATTGAAATCGGATTAGAAACGGAGAGTAGATCTGAGTTTGAATTTTGAGAGAAATCAGAGCTTTTACGAGGAAACGTGAAAGGAAATGAATTAATAAACGATTTTCCGTTATTTATAGTGAAGTCGATAATTATCCTTTAGCGAAGTCGATAATTATCCTTTTATCGATCCAATGGCGGGTTGAACCCCCTTCTCCAAACTTCTCGAAATTGGAATAATAGATCTTGAATATTGTAAGGATAATTATTCCACAATTGCCTCGGAAAACGTGTGTTCCTAAGCCGTCTTTCTTAGCCGTTAAGAAACGAAATAGCGACTCTTTTGTCCGTTTTGCCTTTCCATATTATTTTATATCTAGGACATGTCCGATGTCCTGATCATTTCTCTCAACTGCATTTTTATTAATTGGAGCTCCCAAATGCTCCAAATAATACCGGAGGGTAAAAATAATTATCCGGGGAAAAAGTAAAAATTTCACCATAAGCTCAAAATTACGCCAGGAACATAACGGTGGGACTTATACTCAACACTTACGCAATCTTCGCGAGTTATATGTCAACTACTATCACTGATTAAGTTAATCAACATTACTTAGAATTCGGAAATCCTAGCTATTACATAGGTCACCAAGTCCAGCAGGTACAAAGAACCTAGAATCGATTCACATCGAATTGTTCAACCTTTTCAAGGGCTTGCAAGATAGCATTGATGGTCTAAATACAAAGTTGGCCACACTTGAGGCTGAAAGAAATTCCAATGCTACGCAGCCTTTAAGGCCTAATCCATAAGGCCAAAGAAACCATGCTTTCCAGGAGCATAATTCTATCCCTTTTACTTCTAATATGCATGATTATCCTAATCAATATTTGAATTTTGCTTATGAGGCAGAGGATTATTCGGAGGATGAAGGATGGAGACATGAGTCACCTCCGTACCAGCCAATTGAGGTTTCCGCAGCCCCAAAGGGATGTAATTCTATACCTTCTACCACCATGTTTAATCACTTAGAGTTGCTAAATTCAGAATCTGAGGTTGTTTTGCATGACATCTCTAGGGATAGCATCATTGAGCATAAATTTGATTTAGTAGATGAAATTGGTAGTGATGAGCATGAGAAATGCACCAAATGTTGAAAAGCCTAATTCTCAACATGATGAGTCTATTGCATGTATTGAGGTTGTTTTAGAGTTTAACGAGTCTAGTGCATCTTTTAAGGTTGATTTGGAGCTTAATGAGTCTATTGCTTGTGTTGAATCCGATTTGGAGCTTAATGAGTCTCTTGAATGTATTAAATCTGATTTTGAGCATGTTAAGTCCTTTAAATGTGTTAAATCTGATTTTGAGCATGTTAAGTCCTTTAAATGTGTTAAATCTGATTTTGAGCATGTTGAGTCTCTTGATGGTGTTAAATCTGATTCTGAGCAAGTTGAGCCTAGTAGTCTTGATTTACCACATGAGCTTGATGAGTTTAGTAATATGGATGTCTTTGCTTGTGTTGACGATGAGTTTAGAAAGGGTGCACACGAGAGTCTTCCTACACAACAAAAAAAATAGTTTTGCGACGCAAATTTGCGACGGCAATTAACTACCGTGGCAATTGGTTTAATGTTTGCGACGGCAAGCATTTTGCCGTGACAATTGGTTTGAAGTTTGTGACGGCAGTAAAGCCGTTGTGACGTATGCAACGACACACTGATGCATAGGCAAATTAACTGTTTTCTAAAAAAAATCAATAATTCAGTTTTTAGGAGGAAAAAAACCCTTCGTCTTCTCTTTAACATTCCAAACCCTATCTTCTCTGTATATGTATTCTCATCTCCCTCCTCAATCGAGGAAGGTCCTCGACAAAGCGAGACTATTGCCTAGACTCAGATCCAAATCGGAAATTTGCACAGGCAGCCATCGAAGAGGATGAAATCTCATCCAAGCACCTCTTAATCGAATGGTGTAGCCATGACGAATGGGGTCGTCAAGTAAGTTCATTCCTCCAATGAAACCTATCCGAACTCCAATTATCTTCCTCCACTCACCGGTTACGATCTACCGGACAACTATGTGCTCAAATTCGGTCAGTTAACTTCAATTTGGGTTCAAATTTGGTGCTTCTCCCTCTTTAATCTTTTGATTATGTTTGAAATTCAGTTCAAATTGGTAAGTGCGGGGAACAAAAAAATATTGTTAGTGAGATAATGTGTGTCAAACTGCATATTTTGATGCAATAGAAGTTTGTTTGCGACTGTCTTGGCTTTTTTCATACATTCTCAGTGATATATGGTGAATCAAATTTTGTGATTCCCTCTAATATGGACTTACTTTATACATAGACTATAACTCCGGTGCAAAGGCGATTATGAAGGGGACTGGATGTTAACTAAAGTTAACTGTAAACCTTCATATAGGAAGTAGAAAATCGACAATTTTGTTCTCTTTTACATGTATAAGCAAAGTCTCATCCTCCCATCCATGAACATCTTTCTATGGATATGAAAGTTCTTATTTGCAGTGTTTAACACATGTATGATCCTTTTTCAAGTTGACACTCTAGGTTTCTTCAGAAGCAACTCAACAATTTGGTAATTAGGCCCTAGAGGTATATCTTAGTACTTATAAAAGTAGATATGTTAACTGAAACATCCCTTTATTTCAAATGTGTAGTTATTGAACCCAAACTAAGGACTGTAATAACAAAATTTATAAATGAGCTATATTGTAATGTTATTATTTTCATGATCAATATATATTTAAGAAGAGCATTTCTCTGAAAAGAAACTATATGCAGGTGAGGAAGGAAAAGCTGAGAGAATTGCAGCTCTATTGTCTCTACATCAACTAGTTTCACCTTTTGGCAAGGTATAAATCCTACTTTCATGCCCACTATTTAGAGTTAGGCTACAATTTATTTTTTAAGACCATGCTCTCTTATGCATTTTTATAATCATTATTTATGTTAATGATTGTAACTCTACTTTTGACATAATTGCAGCTATATTGTCTATTATGCATGCTTTTAATCATCTTTATATCTCTTTCTTGTGTCTTTAGGTCATGGGTCATGTTCTGTTAATTTATTTGCCAAATTATAACTAAAATTGGCATTTTTTTTTAATGAAATTTCTTCTTCTCTCGATCTTCTTGAAAGTATGAGTGGTAATCCTGATCTTTGTACGAGTCCATCTTTTGGAAGGAGGAAGGAAAGGTTCATTAGTCCTGTTGTTGCGTCAATTAGTGCATTTTGGTGCCTTCTAATTGTTCTTGAAATTTTATTTCTCATCATCAAAAAGAGACCAAGTGTGTATATCTCTGCTCTATTCTTGAATAATATATCTTCCTCATGACGGGCTAGATGAAATCAATTTGGATTGTTATGCTGATTTAGTTCAGAACTTTAGTTCATTAGTCCATTATGTGATCTTTTATGATTCATAAGCTATCTAGCACAAGTTTGTGGCTTTTCAATATCTCAACTACAACTTTGGATCACTATGTTATCAATGTGTTTGGTTTCCGACCTGTTGAAGCATAAAATAGTATATATATGTCAGGTGTGTTGTTTTTCATTATCAGTCTCTTAATATGCTAGATTGCTAGTTGCTCCATGTATGTCTATATGGCAATAATATGGCTACTTTATTTTTCGTTTTTGAAAACATATATTCTATGACACGCCCAATATCTGTTCATATTTTGATTTTGCAAGATAAACCAAGAGCTAGGCATTGTACTTTCTAGATACTTGATTGTAAATCTTGTTTAATTATTAAGCTTAAGGTAGTGTGCACTGGTTACTATCATCACTGACTATATGTTTGTCGTCCACTAACTTAAATGGACTTAACATATTCTCGAGACTAATTTTAAGAAGGAAACGATTGGGCTTGTCACCAAAGAGCAATATGTCGAGAAGGTGATTCACTACTCTATCGCAATTCATGTTACATTACTTTGTTGTACAATTCTTGATAACAAGGATCCATAATCCCATCATTGTTTGTTGTAGAGGCTTAATATAAGAAACAAGTTCGAGGAGAAAGAAAAAGAGAAACTCTAGAATCTACAACAAGAGTGAGTATATTGTTTTTATCTTTTTAGAAGTCATGGTGTTCTTATGCTACACTGGTTTTGGTTCACCTAGTTTCATCTTTCAGGGAAGCCGAACTTAAGTTGCAAAAGCGTGAAAAGAGAGAATTTAAAGGGAGCTCTAAGTTATCATTTGCTGAGGATATTGATAATGGAAACGAGGAAGAGGATGATGAAAGTGGTTAGTCCTTAAATTTTTTAATCGGTTCAAGCCTTCTCATTGTTTTTAGTCTTCCTTTATTCACACATTGTCAACTAAGTTTGACAAGTTCAGAACTTCAAATTGGTGGACTTGTCTGAGTATTTTAAACATTACTAGTATAGACCTAGAAGAGTAATCTTATGGCCCCCAAGATCTTTTTAGATTGCCCCAAACAAACAACCTTTTCAACTGTGTTGAAAATCTATACACCCGACACAATTGATAGTTATCCTATGTGTAACCTTATTTTAGGCTTTTTCTAAATGTCTTGTCAGTACGTATTGATTTACTTATGGGTTTACAAGCAAACCCCGTTATATTTCATCATTATGAGAAGAATGAGATAGATACATGTTAATGCAACAACTAGGTGGTTACTCTTTTCTAATTGAACTAATGTAGTAACCTATTCATTTACAAAACAAGGATAACCAAATAGGGACTCCACCTCTCTATTCTCATTCATTTTCATACATGCACTTGTTTTCAGAGGCAATCTAGGTAAGTATTGTTGCGGTTTGAGGTTAGTCCAAGAATTATGATCATATATTACCTATGACTTTGCATTTTTCAAGCTTGTTCTTTTTCTTGCCTACATAATAGTTCTTTCGTATTATAGATCTTTAGTGAACTCAATGCTCACAAGCCAGATCAAATCAATCTATTTGAAGGAGTTCTCAAAAACCATTTGGTCGTAGGCATTATGCCATCCATAGTGATACTTCAGGTGGATGTTTGTAAACCTTTTTTCCCGCATTTTACCTTGTGCTTTGACTTCATTCTAATATTTTTTGTCCACTAACTTGTTTCAGATTGTCATTATTGAGTTTCTTGGAAAATTTACATCAACAATCAAGCTTGAGTGGCACCTCTGGATTTTTTGCATTGTAATAGGTCTTATCAGTTCATTTCATGATTTTTGTTGTTTTGTGCTATGCAGATTTTAGTATTGATGTCAATGTATATACTCATTATTAATAGTAAATTTTTATTTGATTTGAAAAGTCTCGCTTCTTCTTCTAATTAAGTACGTTTCTCAACTGAATATTTGTAGTGACCTTTAGGGAAAAAGGTCGACTAACATTTATAGTAGTTTTTTTCTTCTAGAAAACGCCCACTTTATAACCCGGACATAACGGTCCGTAATGTATACCATCACCTTTTTTAAAAGAAATACACTTTATATAACCCGGTGTAGGTCCGGGGTATATTTAATCTTTTTTTTTGGCGGTTTAGCAACATTTGCGACGGCATATGCCGTCGTAGCATACCGTCGCAAAAGGTTGGCGACGGCAAATTGCCATCGTATAGACCATTTGCGTCGCCCGTTCTTGCGTCGGTGGCAACGCCGTCGCCATGCCGTCGCAAATGGTATTTTGCGACGGCAAATGACCCTATTGAGACGGCAGGTTGCCGTCGTAAATCTATTATTTTTGTAGTGCTACAGGTTCAGATAGCTTGTTGTCTATGGATTGTTCTTTCTTGGAGTTATGTGAAGTCTCTAGTTTGCAAGCTAGTGATGATATCTTATTTGAGGATGATTTGGACCTAGGAAGTGAGTGTGATATTGAAGGATTTGAGTTATATACTAAGGACTTTGGATATGATTATGAATTGGACTCTAAACTTGAGGATATTGCTTGCAAGAGTGCAAATGCACCATAATCAAATTTGGAGGACTTTAGTTTGAAAATTGATGGTTTGTTGTGCTTGAGGAGTTTTTTTGGTTATCATGTTGCTTGGAAGTCTTTAGTATGATTGGATGAACACTTAGAGTTGATTGGACCCTATAATTAGTTCTTTGGAGGAACATAAATGACAAGTTCCCTGTTGTGATAATGTTTGATAACTTTAGGGTTAAATCGTCCTATGTGTTACCTTCTACTCGTTTGGAGTCTTTAGGACAGATTTGTATGCTCTTTATAGTTTCTACGGAGTAGAATCATGAGCTGAGCATGGGAGTTAGGAAAACAATCTCTGTAGCACCTAGCCTATCCATGTCATTGAGTGTGTATGTACTTGATCGTTATGTTTATACATGTGTTGTTGATAGTGATGACATATTGATGTACAACCCGTCCTTCAGAACACATAAGGAGTATTTTAGGGAAGTTTTCTCTACCACTCGGCTAGAATACTTGAAGTATCTTTTTGATGCTTGTGCGTCTTGTCCTTATTGTGTGTTTACTCTTATGATTGCAGGGAGCAACCAAGGATTCCGGAAAGAGGATGGGGTTCAAGCTTTGAAGGAGATATTGCAAGGGATCAAACAACCATTTTCTTTGCAAGAAAAAAGGACCTGGATTAGAGGACGAATCCTTTTCAACAAAGGAGGAATGATGCGGGAACATCCAAGCCAATTAATGGATGCAACATTCCAAGTCCATCATGATGCTGATGCAGGGTCAAGCTCTAAGATGATTGCATTGCTCAACTTACTCTTGTCCAAGGACCATCATGGTCATCTCAACCTGGAGTCCAGATTCATTGAGCTAACTCCATCTTCACCACCTCAAGGGACTCTAACAAGAGCTCAAGCTAAACGTCAAGCTGAGATGGATGCTCTTTTCCGAAACATGGTCCATGAAGCTCAACCAAGTCCACCTTCATCAAGTCTAAGGATCATCTTGTGGATCAGCCACGAACACATCCCTGCCAAGATGATTAATGGAGCTTAAATTGTATTTCTAGTTGTTGGGCAGGCCTTGGGACGCATTTCAAAGGACAGACGGAGGCCTTGAAATCAGATACAAGGGGTTTCACATGTGTGCATGTGCATGGCTGGAACATTCATTTAAGTATGTGGATGTGAGAGGCTGAATAGGAGAGTTTAATTAGGCTCAATTGTGTTCTAGGTTTGCTGGGCTTTATTTAACTCTCTTTAAATGTAATTATTGTAATTAGTTTCTTTTTTTTTTCTATTTTAGAAGAAAAGGCCTAGGATGTATATAAAGCCTTTTCTCTCTTCTTTTGTAGTTGGACAAGTTTTATACAAGTTTTGTTGAGAGCATTTCAGAATTGGATCCAAGAGAATTCAATCATTCTTGTCTTGTGAGTTTGTGTGTGTGATCTGACTTTCTCGTTCTTGTGTATGTCAATCTCCTTCGGGATTGGTGTTGCAAGTCAAACAAGGCACCCTCTTCGTGCTCTCGATTCTCAGATCGATTGTGTGGAGCTATAAGAAGCGGGGTCGAATCGTCACTGGTTTGGTTCTTGGATCTCGAATCCAAGGGTTCTATCATTGTTCCTTTCGGTTTTTCTTGTCCCTTTCTGTTTTCTCGTTTTCATTGCTGTCCATGTTTATTAATTTTGTGTGTTCTTCATTTTTCAGAACATGTTGTTCGTCTAGATCCGTTCTTCGCGGCTAATCCCTGTATCAGGGTGTTTGTGTCGTGCCAAAATCGGATTGAGCGATATTCCTAACGAGTCATGGTATGTGCATTACGGTTTGAGGCAACTCGAAAAATAGAGTTAATGTTGATTTCCTAGGCTTCGGTTACTGTGCACCTATATCCTTGGTCTCAAAGTGAAACTAAAAGAAAAGAAAAATTGCTGAAAAAGAAGAGCAAAGCTCTTATTGGTGGATGTTGAAGTGTGCTTAAATAAGATGTGATGTTATTGTTCTCTTTCTTGGATTTTGCACCACATATCCCACCCTAACACGTTTCTTGACCTTCATTCGAAAGATCTTAAGATCTTTGAGTTTGTTGTTTGGCTTTGTCATCTAAATTGAATTCCTCATGATTGATTTTGATATATTGCAAGTTATGATGCATGTTATGATTTTCTTGCAAAGTGTGATGATCATTTCCATGATGTAATTCCTTTTGACCATATGATGATTGTTATTAGCTATGAAGCAACTATTTGAGGGTGATATATAAATAGAACTACAACCAAAATATTGTGGTTTTTCTTTGTTTTTGCATATTCATAATACATATCATCTTGTATCTTAAGTTTGAACCTTGTTTGAGGACAAACAAGAGGCAAGTATGGGGTATTTTGATGACATGAATTATGACCTATATTTAGGCATGCATTTATGTAGATTTTCCCTTCATTTTACATGCATAGACATACATTCATGGCAATTATGGTTTATATATACCTATTTGGTTAGAATCGAGATCTACACAAGTTTTAATATATATGTACATAAATTAGCGAATTATGGAGCAAAATGACACATTTAAGGATTAAACCTTGATGCGGAACAAAAAGGGGCATAAAAGGGAGCTAGGAAAGAGCTGGAGTGAACTCTGATACTATGCAAAAGTAATTTCTAGTACAGCACGGAGTGTATTCTGATACTGCGGAGTGGGCTCTAATAGCGCACCAAAGTTCTCTCTGATACCGTCTGATACTCCAGAGCATATTCTGATACCGTGCCAAAGTATTCTTTGATACCGCGTGCCAATGTAATCTCTGATACCAGCGGGCTCAATTTCTTTTCGGCCCAAATCTATATAACTTACTAAAACAAAGGACACTAACGCCACGTGTCAATCAACGAGGGATGCCACCTCAGCATTTTTGTAAAATATTTACTGAAATGTTACTCCTAAAAAATTTATGATAGATTACTAAATTGCCATTCTTAAAAAATAGATGCCGAATTACTAAATAAATATTAAAGATTATCAGGCACAAATAATTAAGAATATTTTAATAAAATTGAGGCTTCTTTTATGTTTTTAAAAAATTTGTTTAAAAGATAGCCAAAATCTTTGATTATTTTGTAAAAAAAAAATTCAGGCTCCCCATTTTTATCGGATTAAATCTTTTACTAAATCTCGAATTAAGCCAATATTTTTTTTACTAAACCTTAATTATTTTATAAAATATGAATTTTGTTATCCCACATCGGTTATCAGAGAAGGATGACACTTTGACAACATGTATAAATAGACCTAGAAGGCTTGAAGATTATCCAAATCATACATTTTTGGACCTTTTGGTCAGAATCAAGTATAATACTTATTCATACCGGATTAGTATTTGTATGTGGATTGTTGTGACCTACTAATTCGTAGGTCATTTTAACCTAATGATTTGTGGGTCGTTTTGATCTAATGATTTTTGGATTGTTTTGATCTAAAGATTTTAGGGTCGTTTTGACCTACAGATTTTTAGGTCGTTTTGACTTTCGGATTTTTTGGTCGTTGTGACCTACTGATATTTTGGTCGTTGTGACCTACTGATTTTTGGGACGATTTGATCTAATAATTAGTGGGTTGTTGTGACCCACTGATTTGTGGGTCGTTGTGACCTAATAATTTGTGGGTTGTTGTGACCTATTGATTTGTGGATCGTTGTGACCTAATGATTTGTGGGTCGTTTTGATCTAATGATTTTTGGGTTGTTTTGATCTAATGATTTTTGGATCGTTTTGACCTACGGATTTTTAGGTCATTGTGACCTACTGATTTTTTGGTCATTGTGACCTACTGATTTTTGGGTCGATTTGATCTAATAATTAGTGGGTTGTTGTGACTCACTGATTTGTGGGTCGTTGTGACCTAATAATTTGTGGGTCGTTGTGACCCATTGATTTGTGGGTTGTTATGACCTATGAATTTGTAGGTCGTTGTGACCTATTGATTCGTGGGTCGTTGTGACCTATGAATTCGTGGGTCGTTGTGACCTATGAACTCGTGGGGCATTGTGACCTATGAATTTGTAAGTCATTGTGACCTATGAATTTGTAAGTCATTGTGACCTATTGACTTGTGGGTCGTTGTGAACTACTGATTCGTGGGTCGTTGTGACCTACTAATTTGTGGGTCGTTGTGACCTACTGATTTGTGGGTCGTTGTGACCTACTAATTTATGGGTCGTTGTGACCTACTGATTTGTAGGTCGTTTGTGACCTACTAATTTGTGCACCTTTGAACTATTAAATTCGTAATTCTTATTTATCAATATACTAAATATACATATATATATATTCTATATACTTTACTAAAACAGAAGACACTAATTCTGACGTGGCACCCCCACGTTTTTTCTCGGATTAAACTTTTTACTAAATCACGAATTAAGCTAATAAATCTTATTTTAACTAAACCATAAATTTTTTGGAAAAAATGATTTTTGTTCTCCCACATCGATTATGAGGAAAGGATGACACTTTAAAAACATGTATAAATAGATTTAGAGTGTTCGAGGATTATAAAATTCATATATTTCTGAACCTTTTGATTAGAATAAAATATAATACTTATTCATATTGAATTAGTATTTGTATGTAATCATTGTGACCTACTGATTTTTGGGTCGTTTTGACCTAATGATTTTTGGGTCGTTGTGACCTAATGATTTGTGGGTCGTTGTGCCCTTGTGGGTCCTTGTGATCTACTAATTTGTGGGTCGTTGTAACCTGATTTGTGGACCGTTGAACTATTAAATTCGTAATTCTTATTTTATCAATATACTAAATATACATCTATATACATCTATATACTCTACTAAAACATACGAAATTAATGCTGACGTGGCGCTCCTACGTTTTTTCTCGGATTAAATCTTTTACTAAATCACAAATTAAGCCAATTAATCTCTTATACTAATTGATTTCATATCAGATTATGGTATTTTTAAATTATATGATTATGTTTTTTATTTAAATTATTATTTATTAAATAATAAATTAGATTTAAATTTTTTTTATTAGCATAAAACTAATTAATGATCAACACATGGCCTACGTGGTCTCATTTACTATGTAACACTTGACGCGTTATTTATACGAGCTCATAACATATAACTAATAAAGTTAACAACATATAATATAGTAATAAATGTAATATGATAAGCTATTTTATTAACAAACCCGCACAAGGTGCGGGCTATAAACTAGTGTTTAGGGTTTTATCTTTAAACTAGGTTTTATCTTTTAGATGCAATCGATCTTTAAGCCATGCTTGTAAACCCTAGATGTATCCTTATAAATATCCCATAGCCTTCAACGTTGAGGGGACAGCTGGCAGCCAATATCTCCAATACCGACGGCCCATAGAAGAAGCCCTCCGACGTGGATTAAAACCCTACGGAAGTTGGCTTTCTACGCCATTGACACGGATTGACAACCCGTATGACAACAACAGTTGGAGGAATATTGGAAGAAGAATTCTTGAAGAAATTTAGGTTCTTGATTTATTTTTCCTTTTTGGATATTTGATATTTGATTGATTGATTTAAGATATTAGAGATTGATTATTTGGAAGTTATTGAGTTTTATTGGTGTTATACCTTCTCAACCTCTTTTGTTATTATTGATATTGATATGATGATTGTTGGCTAAAAACCCTTGCAATTCAAGGGTGATTGGTTGAAGGTTGTGGTTTAGAGGATGATAGATTAACCTTTACAAACAAATTGGACCCTGAGAATTATGATTTAACCGTAGCAGAAGAGTTTCCACGGACTGTTTTTGATTTCCACGACCTTGATTTCCCAAGATCATGCCGTGCTTTCTTTTGTCGTGCACGTTTTGCTTTTACCTTTACCCAAAATTAAAGATTGCCTAAACCCTAGCCTTGCTGAACCATTCAAGGTAATAGGGGATTCAAAACCCTCTATTAAGGTGGAGAGTGTCATAGCTTGTACCTTTGTGCTTTCTTTTAGCTTCCTAGGGTTTTGGTTTGGTATGAGAGTTGAATCCTATCCTTATGACCTCTTCTTGACGAGACTAAACATCCGTTAAGTAGAATCCTTTGGTTTGGACAAAAGGAAGTTGGACCTTCACTGGACGACATCCTACCGAAGAATATATACCTTTGCAAACCAACTCTGTCCGTTACACATCTTTAGACATTTTGAATCGAAAACCACAATCGGATACCTTGATCTCTAGAATCCGCGTTTCCCAATTATTCTTACATCTTTATCATTGTTATTGATAATTGCTTTGCATGCTTTCAAAGTTAGATTGCTTTATTGAATTTGTTCTCACCAAATCCCTGTGATCGACCCTGGAATATTTGCTTATATTGCGATTGATTCGTACATTGCGGGTTCGCTTTTGCTTTTATTTTAGGTACAAATTTAAAGCTTATTTGCACACGTTTTGGAGCGAACAAGGTGCCTCATACCGGATGCACATACCAAGACCCGTTAGGACTATCGATCAATCAGACTTTGGCAACATACAAACACCAACAAGCTATGTGAATGGTACCGAATTACTCATCATCATGATTAATGTCCCCAAACCTATTTTTCTACATATAACACACTTCATTTTTCAACTTCCCCATAAACATCGCTTTTTCACTAACATGCTTCCTAATCCCGGAAAGGTAAAGAGGGGAAAATATACAATATAAGAAGTGCTAGAGCATGATCAAGATGAAGAAAGAAAAGAAAATAGAATTGCCTTAATCATTCAAAAAAGATGTGTCAGAACTTATCATGCGGTTTCAACTTTCAAAACTCAACATGATTTAGAGAAAAAAACAAATTACTATTCATGAATGAATTCTAGCAAAGTATTCGAATCCCACGTATGTCATAAATCAGCTTAAACATATAAAGATCATCATTGCTATTCCACAGACAATTATCATAATAGAGATCATATCCTTCCTAGAAACACAAAATTTAAAAAATTTTCAATTTTTTAAATTTTTTTCGAAAATCACATATTATACAAAACATAAAAGAAACGTTTGACGTAAAAACAAAAATGCAATGCAATGCGATAGACATAAAAGACAATGTATCACAATAGTATCAGTTATTACAAACCATCCACCCCATAATTACAATTCACATTGTCCCCAATGTACATAAAATAAAAAAGAGAGAAAAACTCACAATGTCTCATAAAAAGGAAAATAAAGGTGAAGTCGTGGAAGACAAGTGGAATCACATCTCCGGCGGTGGTGGTGGCGGCGGGTATGGATAAAACTCTAGATCAAATGCCCCTCCGAACAGCTGGCGGTACATGTCCTCCAACATCCTACCATGGCATCCCATATCTCTCTATAAGGCTACAACGGATGTCTACATGGTCTCCATCCTCCTCATCTTCTTGGGGAGCTCATCTATACAAGATTTGTATCGGGGCCAACGTTGAGGTGGATGGGAAGTCGATTGTCTCTCCATCCTCACCGGCACCTCCTATTGTCCAGGTCCTATGTCTACTTCCCTAATAAAGGATCCTTCTTCACTGTAGCCTCGTCATCATCATCAACAGCTCCACTAGGAACGGCATCCATCCTAGTGTTTGAATCCCTAAGGAATACCTCTAGCACCCTTTCCCTCCCAAGGCATGACAACATAAGGAGCGCCACTGCCGCGGAGAATCAGGAGACCTCGACTAAAGAGCTGCTGAAGCCCTAGAGGTCTAGCCTGCGCAGCTAATGTACAAGCAAAAAATCAACATCTAGAGTCTTAGTGACATGAGTCACTAAGCCTCCCAAATAAATGTATTGCCTAGATGTGTTGGCTATCTTCCCTAATGTGTTGGCTATCTTCCCTAATAGGAGCAATATCAAGTATAACACTGGTGGCCATACACCATAAAATAAACAACTCATCTGCGTTCATCTTCTACGGAGTCTCAGTCCTAGGGAACATGGTCTCGCAAAGGATCTAATGGGCTAGCTTACAGAAAATATTGTAGATGTTTTTATCCTTTGAATCTCCAGGAGCCCAACGCTCCAATCCACCCTCTACTAAGACAATACTCTCCCAAAAACCTCTCCGATCAACGTACCTAAGGAACGTGCCAAAACTAGACTCCGGAAACCCAAAGATGTACACAAACAAACTCACAGTCATATCATAATTCTGGTTCATCATCAACCGGAACTTAACCTTTCTCTCCCTTGAATCAAACTTAAAAGAACTTAGAAATTCTAGTGTAATTTCCTCATAAGAGTTCTCCCTAATGCCAACAAAAGTACCAATCCTAACTCGTTCAATCATCTAGTAAAGATCATCTCTCACATGCATGCATTCTAATTCATCAAACACTAAGTAACGAAGTGCAACAATATTGCGCTCTTGAATTCTTTCGTACCTCGTTTTGTGGCGTTCTTGTATCACCGGAAGTGTAGGAGGTGGTGGAGCTTGTTGAGAAGAGGAAGAACCTCTCCTAGGAATGATCGCACTTGAAGATATTCAAGTTGGCTCCATTCCAGTAGAAACCTCGGGTTGTTCTTGGCTAAATCTCGGCCGAGATTCATGGGTTAACCCGAGATTTTAGTTGCTTCGATCGAACTTGGAAAATGAGTATGATTTTTCTAAATCAATGCCTCCAATAGCTTCCTTTGCTTCCGTCAACCTTGATTGTTGCCTTTCTTGGAACCAAACGTGCCGAAATTGTTTGAATTGAAGTAGGAAGAAAAACCAACGGTTTTGGATGCACGAATCCTAATCTGGCTCGATTTGTTTAGTTGTGGTGTTATTAGAGTGCAGAATCTTCTATGTGGTGGAGAGGGCTTGAGTTTAGGAAGAAGAACGGAGTGAATTGGTTAGAAAACGGGAGATTGCGAATTTGGAGATGCCGGCGGTGGTTTTTCTGTGGAGAGAAGAGGGTTTTGTTGGTCAAGATGAAATTCCCACTTACCCTCTTTGAGTTTTGAAATGTCTCGGCCGAGATTCAATGTCACCCGAGAAAATTGTCGTTCCGAGAAAATTTGCCTCAACTATGTTTTTGAAAGAATCTAGGTCGAGATTCTTGTGCTGGCCGAGATTTGAGTCGAAGTTGCTCTCGTCATGGATTTCCACGGTTGGATTAATTCCTTTAATTATATATCTAGACCTAGATTTTGCCTTGTTGGTCTAGATATTTGAATTTTGTCCTTCACTTCTCTTGCTAACAGTTTTAGATCCCGTTTTCATCACAATCTGGATATTTTAACATCTTTACTTGTTTTATGAATCATTCTTCTCGAGAAATACCTAGGTTTTGTCATCCCACTTGGTTTTAGGTCGCTAGGTTGACCTATATCCTTGATGATCACGTAAGATGAAGGGGACATGTTCGTGCTGGGTATAGTAGCACAAAAAACTTTACATTTATAAAATCGAACTAATCTCCTAAACTACCTAGCGAAACCCGCAGTGTACGGATCATTTTGTAGAAAGGAAAGTATTCCGAGGTCGAACGCAAGGACTAAGGTGAAGTCAAGCCACTCAATGATCAAAGATAGTGTATATCTAGAGTAAGATATGAGCAAGGAATAATGAATTGCAAAACACAATATTTTTTGTTGAGTTTTGGGTGATCAAGATAGGATCACAAGAGATATGCACACAAACATGCAAACGGCACACAAACACAAAGATAAGAGATAAGAGATAAGAAATGCGGATTCTAGAGATTCTGAATTCCAATTATGCCAATGGACTCATGCATCTAATGATCAAAGGAAAGCTGTGGTTGTTGGGAGTTGGGTGTTTCTCTAATGGGCGCAATTACCGGGTAAGTCTCATGCTCCACTAGTCTCGAACCTAAGGTCCTATTACCGGGTAAGTCTCAAGGAAACTAAGGACGGGAATTCTACACAAACCGGTCACTACCTAAGGGTCAAACCCCTCCTTACCGGGTAAGTCTCGAAAAAGGTAAGTCTTAGGCATTGATCCTAGCAAACTCAATCCAATAACGGCTATTGAGGCTCACTACTACCTAGAGTTTGTCATCAATCTATATCTAAGAGCGGAAATCACCGGGTAAGTCTCATTCCTCAATTAGGTTGCTAGCAAAGGTCACCCTAGGCTGTATTAGGCTTGACAAACACTAGGATTTCAACACATCTACATCCTAACATCAAGAGTCATCAATAATAGAGCAACAACACATGCATCTCGGGTGGACCATAGTCTTCTCGGCCTAGATGGCATGAAGAACAGTCCGAGATCATGGACTGAGCTAGGGTTTCGAACACAAATCCATCCTAAGCTAACTTATAAGTCCACAAAATTATAGTCCAAGGCATAACATTCATTCCTTCACCCTAGAATCACATCTACTCAACCAATAACTTACAAATCTGGATCAAACTTCATAAATAAAGTATGCTTGCAAGTCATAGCTAGATAATGAAGAATATACCAAATAAAAGACATTACAAAGCTAGAATAGAAGTTACCAAATCTTAAAAAGGCTTCAAGATGCAGCTTCAAGGTGTCAACAATGGAAACCTCACTCAAAACCCCTCAAATCTCACTCTATAACAAATCTGCACTAATCTCTTCGGAGAACACCCGCAAGGGTGCTTGGAAGAGAGAAAATAATCCAAAAGAGAGTGTGTGGTAGAAGATATGCCAAAGACGTGGAAGAAGGATCCCAAAAACAGCCTGCAACATTGCTTAAATACTCCACCAAAAGCAAGGGTCGGACATAGGAAGTGAGTGCCAAGTGTCATGGGTGGTCTGTTAGCATGAAATATTGTGATATTTTAGGCACGTTTTCTAAGTGTATTTGATTCATATTGATAGTCTTTGATTTAGCATTGTTGCATTTGTGAGCTAGTTAGCCTACATTATCAATATGGATGTCTACACTAGCTTTATGTTGATTATAGGTGATTGAGAGCCATTTCCGAACGGAATTGAGCAAAGATGAGTTGATTGAGTGTGTCCATGGATTGAGGGCATTCTTAGGAGCAAAATGGATGTCAACTTCAGGAATGCACGAGGCTAGGGAAGAATCACGTTCTTGCCCTAAACCACGCTCTAAAATACGGCCGTACTACAAACCACGTTCAGTTCCACGGCCGTGGAACCCTGCAGGAGAAGCGTGATTCATTCCAGGAGCTTTTACGGTCGTGGAATCCATGGTTTAAACCGTGTTGATTCCCACGCTCTAAATTACGGTCGTGGAACCTTCCACGACCGTGATCTTGGCGATCTTTTTCGTCACATTTTGAAGCCACGATCTTTTGAAGATTGGGCCGGGCCGATATTTTATCTTGCCCTATAAAAAGACGGACGAAGAGAGATTCCGGAATCCCCGTTTAGACGCATTTTGCGATCTCGCTTTAGAGTTACGCTTGCACCTTCACTTTGGAGATTTTGGCGGTTCTTGCAAAAGACGTATTTTGCCCTTTCCTTAAAGTTGCCCTAATCTCGCACTTTTGGTGGAGATTGCTGTGGAGATTTCCGAATTGACAAAAGATCGAAGTTTTTGGAAGATAGTTGCAAGAAGATTTCTCTTCTTGTTTAGGTTTGATTTAGAAGACGGATTGACATCCCGTTCTTCTTTCTTTCCTAAGATTGTGATTGTTTGCTTTATTCTGAATCTATTGACAATATTCATTCTTGATTGTGACATTGAGAATGGTTTGAAGTTTATTGAAAGTTTTCGGAAGTTTTCATCTTTCAATCTTTTAATCTTTGAATTTGATATCATAATGATGATTGTTGGCTAAAAACCCTTAACAATTCTAGGGTGAAGGGTTGATAGTTGTGGCTTAGATAATGATAGATCGATCGTAAACAGATTGGACCCTGAGAGTTAGAGAGAATCGTCGACAACCCTAAATTACGGCCTGTTCTTGAAGTCCACGGCCGTGAAACCTCAAGAACTACCCGTAATTTCCCTTAAGTTTACGAACCTGCTTTTACTTTAATCCAAAGTTAAAGATTTGCTTTAACTTATTTAGTTTAGGCTTGCCTTTTCTAGGTGGTAGTGAAGCCTCAACAACCTCTACATCGATTGTGAGTGTCACAACCGTAGTCGGTTAAGTTAGTCTTGATCCTTGGATTACAAGTTTGGGTATTTAACATTAATTCTTACCTTTAGAACCTTTCTATATTGAAGCCTCAACAACCTGTATAGAGAGTGTCTTGTAGGTGAGTTACACAAGGTTTTTGGAACTTCACCGTACGATTACCTTACATTAGTATACCTTTGCATATCTCAACTCTGTCTTTATATCATTAAGTATATCTTGAATCGATTGCCACAGCTGGATACTTGGATCTTTAGGATTGTTGTTTTCCCAATAATTTGCAAAGCTTTTACAATTACCTGCTTGATAATCTGAAATCGAATTTGTTTCTCCCCAAATCCCTGTGTTCGATACTCTGGAATACTTGCTAATCTACGCCGATCCGTACACTGCGGGTTCGCTTGCTTGATTCTAGTTTTATAAATTTAAAGCTTATTTGCACGCACGTTTAGGGGTGAACAAGTTTTTGCCGCCGTTGCCGGGGATTTGGTTTAGACCGAATTCGGTAGCCGGTTGTCAAGCTTGGGAGCTTTGCTCTCGTTATTTGATATTTCTTTGAGTGCATGCGCAGGTCTAGGAACACCGAAGACCTCTTACCTCTTGATCAAGAGCTTGAGAGGACTCTTAGGCAAAAGCGCAAGGAAAAGAAGATGGCTGAAGAACACGAACGTGATCTTCAAGCGGAGTTGGCGGAGAAGGAAGCTCAACTCCAATGGAATGAGAACATCCGCCGGGATGAAATGGATCGTCATCAATCTCAAGTTAACAATCTACAGGATATGATCTTCCAAATGAGGATAGAACTAAGCGACCTTAAGAATAAAGGAAGCAAGAAATCCTCAAGAAGGACATCAAGATCTAGAAGAAGAGGTCACTCATCCGCTGATGATAGTGATTCTTCCATGCCACCGCTAGAGGAGATTGATCCCACAATCAATGTGAATCCTTTCCATCCATGGGGAGCTGCTAATCGCCGCATTCCACCTAGGAATGCGAGGATCGAACGTGTAGATGAAGAGCCAAGAACTCTTGGCCAGCGGATGGATCCAACACAACGACCGCGCCGTTTGGGCGTGAATTTCGATGCTGAAGATGTGCAAGGGTTTAGCTTCAACCCTCAAGTTATTACTCTTGTTCGCCAAAACCAATTTGGCGGGACAAGCGCTGAATCTCCACACCAACACTTGCAAAATTTTGAGTGTATGATGGAGACAATGAGACCGAAGAGTGCTACTACCAACAACTATAAGCTTAAGCCTTTCTTCTTCTCCTTGAAAGGGAAAGCGTTGTCTTGGTACCAAGCTCTTCCTAGGGGGAAACTAGACACGTGGGAAGACCTTTCCGTGGAGTTCCTCACCAAATTCTTTCCACCATCCAAAACGGCAAAACTTAGAGGTAAGATCAATGCATTTTCCATGAGATCTAACGAAAGTTTGTTTCAATCATGGGAAAGGTTTCAGGACTTGTTATTGGATTGCCCTCATCATGGCATATCCAAGCTTGCATTGCTGGAAATTTACTACAAGGGGCTGGATGCGGGGACGCAATTCAACCTCCAATCCCTCTCATGTGGAACATTCATGGACATGAGAGAAGATGACGCTTGGGACTTCATTGAGAAGCAAGCAAGGGTCATCATAGAGAAGTATTCCCACCGGAAAGTGGAGGGAAATCGTGTGGAGCAAGGAGCAAAGCTCACACATGAAGCTCAAAATCAGATTTTCTCCCTCAACAATGAGATCAAAGAGTTGAAGGAGGTTATCAAGACCAACTTCCCCAAGCAACAAGGGAAGGATGTTGGCTATTTGGGCAACAACAATGGCAGTGATAACACCAACCGCAACAACAACCGGAACAACAACCGGAATAACAATTGGAATGGAAACAACAACAACCGGAACAACAATTGGAACAACAATAGGGGTTCAAACAACAACAATTGGCGCTCCAATCAACAAAATTCCGGTAACTCTTATCCTTCCAATGCTAATTCACTAACTCCACCTTCCTCTTCCTCTACTCCTTTGAAAAGCCAGGGGCAATCATCTAATGGAGGAAACAATACGGGAAAGGAGAAGCCCGATCCCATGTTGGAAACGATTTTGGGAAAGCTTCAAGGGTTGGAGAACCATATCATTAAGGTTGACGATCAAGTTTCTAAGGTTGATAAAGCTCAAAAGGTTTTAGAAAACCAAATGTTCAGCCATGCGGAGGAAGTTCCTAGGAATCAAGGGAAACTTCCAGGAAAGACGGAGGACAACCCTAAGGGAAGGGTGATGGCAATCACAACTAGGAGCGGAGTGACTACCACCGATCCGCAGCCTAAGTTCGTTGAAGTCCCCGTAGAGAAAGACAAAGAGAAGGGGAAGGAGAAGGAAGATGTCTACGTTCCTCCTCCAGCTTATAAACCTCCCCTACCATTCCCTCAATCTAGAGCGAGAGCGCGCCTAGATAAACAGTTTGGTAAGTTCATAGAACTCATGAGCAAGCTGCATATTAATATACCATTTATTGATGCTATTGTAGGTATGCCGGCTTATGGCAAGTTCTTGAAGGAGCTCCTCTCCAACAAGAGGAAACTAGAAGACTTCGGAGAGGTTAAGATGAGTTCGGATTCTTCGGATCTCATCAAGACCATGAAGGAGAAAATGCCCCCAAAGCTAAAAGATCCGGGGTCATTTTGCATTCCCATAGGAGTGGGAGATGTCACATACGATGCGTTATGTGATTTAGGAGCAAGTGTGAGCATCATACCACTTGCGTTGTGTAGGAAGATCGGTTTAGGCGACCCTAAACCGGTGAAGATGACGTTGTACATGACGGATCGATCCATCACTCGCCCCGTCGGTATCGTAGAAGACGTCCCGGTCAAGCTACGTAAATTCTTTGTTCCCATTGATTTTGTTGTGCTTGACATTCCTGCAGATAGTCCGGTCCCGATCATACTCGGAAGGCCGTTTCTTGCAACTTCCGGCTGCATAGTCGATTGCAAGAATGGTAGGCTCGCTTTTAATATAGGAGAAGAGAAAGTAGAGTTCGTTCTTTCCACTTTAGTAAAGGAGCCAATCTTCGATGAGGATACATTCGATATCCAAGACGAAGAAAGGTTGTCTAGGGAGGAGGTAAGTGCGATTCTCTTTAACGATCCTTTACAAAAAGTTATCACTATGAGTCTAACAAATGTAGGGGAAGACGAAGAGTGCAATGAGGTAATTGAAGCGTTAGAGGCACAAGAAGAGATGCATGAAGTGGAGTTCGAAAAACTCCACGATGAGGCAGAAAATGTGAGAATCCACGGTCACACACTGTATTCCACGGCCGTGGATTTCACACCCAAATCCGTGTCCCACTCCAGGGGGTTATACGGTCGTGGAGAAGACATGACAACCGTATTTCCCTTCCACGCCCTAAACCACGGCCGTGGAGGACAAGAGGAACCCGTAATTTTGGGCGTGGAAAGGAGTGATCGAGACGCTTCTTCAACTGCTTCTGATTCTTCTCCCACACACTCAACACCCTTAGAAACTTCTAAGGAGACATCGGAAGCTTCTCAAGGATCATTGGAAGCTCCAAAAGCAATGGAACTCAAACCACTTCCTACTGATCTAAGGTACGCTTTTCTAGGATCTAATTCTACCTTCCCGGTTATTGTTAGTTCCGATCTAAGCATAGATGAACATAATCAGCTCATGATTGTCCTTAGGAAACATAGGAAAGCTTTAGGCTATACTATTGAGGACTTAGTAGGAATTAAACCCTCCCTATGCATGCATAAGATACTAATGGAGGAAGATTTTAGAACTTCAAAACAACCTCAAAGGCGGTTGAATCCGACCATGAAGGAGGTTGTCAAGAAGGAAATTCTTAAACTTCTTGATGCAGGTATCATCTACCCTATCTCCGATAGTAAGTGGGTGAGTCCGGTTCAAGTAGTTCCGAAGAAGGGAGGAATGACGGTCATCACCAACAAAAACAACGAACTCATTCCTACCCGAACTGTGACGGGATGGCGGATGTGCATAGACTACCGCAAGCTCAACAATGCAACACGGAAGGATCATTTCCCATTGCCATTCATTGATCAAATGCTTGAAAGGTTAGCACAACATTCACATTTTTGCTACCTTGACGGTTATAGTGGTTTCTTTCAGATTCCGATACACCCGGATGATCAAGAGAAGACCACTATCACGTGCCCATGGGGTACGTTTGCTTATAGGAGAATGCCGTTCGGGCTTTGCAACGCCCCAGCCACCTTCCAACGGTGCATGATGGCCATCTTCTCCGAATACGTAGAGGAAATCATGGAGGTCTTCATGAACGACTTCTCCGTATACGGTTCCTCTTTTAACAATTGCCTTTCTAACCTTTCTCTTGTTTTGCAAAGGTGTGAAGACACTAACCTAGTTCTTAATTGGGAGAAGTGTCAATTTATGGTCAAGGAAGGAATTGTATTAGGCCACTTAGTCTCTAGTAGAGGGATAGAAGTAGACAAGGCTAAGATAGAGACCATAGAGAAGCTTCCTCCCCCAACTTCGGTAAAAGGGATAAGAAGTTTCCTAGGACATGCTGGATTTTATAGATGTTTCATTAAGGACTTTTCTAAGATATCAAAACCTCTCACTAATCTATTGATGAAGGATGCGGTTTTTGAGTTTTCGCAGGAATGTTTGGATGCGTTTAACACAATTCGGCAAGCTCTAATTTCAGCACCTATTATCCAACCTCCGGATTGGACTCTTCCCTTTGAGATTATGTGCGATGCTAGTGACGTAGCTATTGGAGCTGTTCTTGGACAACGAAAGGAAGGGCGAACCCATGCCATATACTACGCTAGCAAGACGCTAGATGAAGCGCAGCTCAACTACGCCACTACCGAAAAAGAGTTTTTAGCCATTGTCTATGCTATTGACAAGTTTCGCTCTTATCTTGTAGGTGCAAAGGTGATTGTCTACACGGATCATGCTGCGATCCGGTACCTCCTTGCGAAGAAAGATGCGAAGCCAAGGCTAATTAGATGGATTCTTCTCCTACAAGAATTCGATCTTGAGATCCGCGACAAGAAAGGTTCAGAAAATTCTGTTGCGGATCATTTGAGTCGCCTAACACATCTAGAGGACGACCATTTACCCATCGACGACTCCTTCCCGGACGAACACCTACACCTTATTGAGGAGTGCATCGATGTGATCTCCAAAGGTAACGAACCATGGTTTGCTGATTTTGTTAACTATTTGGTTTGTCATGAGATACCACCCGGATTATCCTACGCACAAAGGAAGAAGTTCTTTAAGGATGTCCGGGAATACTTTTGGAACGAGCCTCTCCTCTTTAAGAGAGGTCCGGATGGCATCATTCAGCGATGTGTGCCGGAAGATGAGATGCAAAGTGTCATCCGCCATTGTCATTCACTACCTTGTGGAGGACACGCTAGTTCGAACAAGACTAGCGCAAAGGTATTGCAATCTGGATTCTTTTGGCCTACTTTCTTTTGAGATGTGCAATCCTTTGTTTCTTGCTGCGATGCTTGTCAAAGAACAGGTAATATCTCTAGGAGGAATGAGATGCCCCTCAACAACATCCAAGAGGTGGAGATTTTCGACGTTTGGGGATTTGATTTTATGGGACCGTTCCCATCCTCTTGTGGAAACCAATACATACTATTGGTGGTAGATTACGTTTCTAGATGGGTGGAAGCAATTGCCTCTCCCACCAATGATGCCATGGTGGTGGTTAAGTTCTTCAACAAGACCATCTTCCCGCGATTTGGGACGCCAAGGACTATCATTAGTGATGGAGGTTCTCACTTCATTGCCCGGCGCTTTGAAGCTCTTCTAGCTAAGTATGGGGTTACTCACAAGATCGCTACCCCTTACCATCCACAAACAAGTGGACAAGTTGAGATCTCAAATAGGGAGATCAAAGGAATCTTAGAGAAGACGGTTTCAAGGACTAGGAAGGATTGGTCTTTGAAGCTTGACGATGCATTGTGGGCGTACCGGACTGCATACAAGACTCCCATAGGAACCACACCATACAACCTTGTGTATGGGAAGTCTTGTCACTTGCCGGTAGAGTTGGAGCACAAAGCGTTTTGGGCTATCAAGTGGTTGAACTTCAACATGAAGGAAGCGGGAGAGAAGCGTCTCCTAGACATCAATGAGCTGGATGAACTCCGCTTGAATGCTTATGAAAACGCTAAGATCTATAAGGAGAGAGCAAAGCGTTGGCATGATAAGCATATCATTCCAAAGGACTTCAAAGAAGGAGATCAAGTTCTCCTCTTCAATTCAAGGCTTCGTCTCTTTCCAGGTAAGCTTAAATCTCGTTGGACCGGACCTTTTCTAATTAAGCGTATTTTCCCCCATGGTGCAGTTGAAGTATGGGGTGAAACGGGCGGAAGCTTTAAGGTGAACGGCCAACGACTCAAGAAGTATACGCCGGAACTCCAAACCGAAGAGTTTGCGCCTACCGCACTCGAATAAGTACGAGATTGGTCTAGCTACGGACCTTAAACAAAGCGCTTCTTGGGAGGCAACCCAAGGTATTGCATTTTTTGTTTTTGTTTTCAATTCATAGATTAGCTTAGTATAGACGTTTTTCGCTTTGTTTTTGCCTTAGATTCCTTCCGGTATGTTCGTGTTTTTGGATGTAGGAACAATGGAAAAGGAAAAGGGAAGGATAATGTTGAAGAAAAGTGACGAAATTTGGACTTTGAAGCTTTACAGAGAATTCTACGGCCTAAACCACGGTCGTGACAGCTACAGCACCCGTAATTTCCAAAAGCCTTTGAAAAATCACAAAAACCACGATTCCGTACAATTCCACAGCCGTGGAACCTCCCGACAGACCGTGATTTTCAAAATTTTGCCTGTCACTATATAAACCACGTTCTTCACAAAAATCACCCACAAAACCCCTCTTCCACGACCTAAACACCGAAATCCACGACCCTCTATCAAATCCTCGTTTCTTAATCGTTTTTAATGATTCTTCTTCCCAAACTGAAGCAAATTCGACCACCAAAAAGATCCAAGCGACGAATCGAGCGGAAATTCACCAAGGAACGCACAATTCGGATTTTTAAATCCGAAAAATATGTTTTTCTACTCTTCTTGATCTTTGTCGATTTGGTTCGTTTTTGTTAGAGATTTTAGGAAGAACTGATTGAAATTGGAGGAAATTAGATTAGGGCTGTCTGTTTGTTGAGATTGAGTGCTGAATTATGAGATTTGCGAATTTCTGAGACGAACCACTGTTCCTGGGAGAACCACGGCCGTGGAACCCCTAGAACAGCCCGTAATTTTTAACAGAATGGACTTTGTGAGGAGAGTTTCGGGGAGGATCAAAGAGAAGAAGGATAACCAGAACAAGAAGAGGAAGGGTAATCCCTCCTCTTCCTCATCCTCTAGAGCACCACCACCCTCTTCCCCTTCACCTCCATCATCACCTTCCTCATCCTCACCACCTAGCCCTCGAGTACTGACCATTCATGAGGATCACCTTGCTGCACTCGAGAGGATCCATGAGAGACCTGTGATTGGACCTAGGTACCTTTTGTTAGAGGATCTAACCCCTCTTAACATAGTTGATGACCTCACTTGGCTCTTAGATAGAGCCGGACTAGTTGTCTTCTCGGCTATCCGAGAAGACGCTTATGAGGAGATTACACGGGAGGTTGTGACGTCCTTCGAGCACAGCCATGTAGACAGGACCGTCTCTTTCCGTCTTATGGAAAGAGACTATCATTTTACCATCCGTGAGTTCGGGACCTTCTTCGGGTTTCATGAGACCTTTAACGGTCGTTTTCCTAGTGGCGTTTACGCCAAGGACTTTTGGGAGGAGGTGGCGATGATTTACGCCAGCGAGGACCGCTGGCAGCCCGCTGACACCAAGGCTAGGTTGATGTACCACCTAGCCTTGAAGATTGCTCATCGTGTTCTTTCGGAGTGTCTCTTTCCTAGGACGGAGACGCCCCAAAAGATCAAGACGGATGAGCTCTTTTTGCTTTACTCCATGCTGTACGGGCGTCGAGCTGACTGTGCCACTCTCTTGGCTGCTACTATGAGCAAGCTCAAGAACAAGAAGAAGGGCAACATCGGATATGGTGGGATAGTTACCCACCTTGCTAGGAGCTTGGGTGTTGATTTTTCAGCTTGTACCCGCATACCGGCCGTTCCCTTAGGACTCCATGCCTTCATGACTAGGGGTCTCATCTTCCCCACACATAGAGGTCTGCCTTATGCGGCCATGCCTTGGGAGAGCAGGACGGGTAGGGGTATAGAGTGGCTACCGGAGTACTCCATTATGGCGGGACGCCATAATTGGAAGGAGACGTTCGCTACTATGCATGCGAACAGGATAGCAGCTCCCCCATATGTCCCACCACCAGTTGTTGAGGAGGAGGAGATGGGAGATCAGTTTGAGGGTGGAGGAGGAGCCGAGCAGGAGTTTGGCACATTTCCGGATCAGCCGGAGGTAGCCCCCGATGCACCTAGACGTTCTCCACGTCCAGCTAGAGCTTCAGGCTCGTCTTCTCGCCGCGCTAGCGTGAGTGAGAGACCTACATGGATGACCACACCTCCTGCATGGTACGGAGCTCCACCTCCTTGGTCCACAGAGCAGACAGCAGCACCAGCACCAGCACCAGCACCAGCACCATCCGACGCTCTAGCATGGTACAGTCAGGCTCCGGGATGGTATGAGCAGATGCCGGATTGGGCTACTGGCCTTTCGGAGAGAGTAGGAGCATTGGAGATCCGAGCCTATGCTAGAGATGGAAGCTTAGACGACCTCGACCACATGATGAGGGATGTCTACCGCCAGCAGTTTGGGCGGTTTTATGATCCTAGCTTCTCTCCATTCCCGCCTCCACCAGCGCCGCAGTGATTGATTGCATGACCGTTCGCTTTAGCCATTCCACCGCCACTTTGTGAGTTTCTTTTTCTTTTCTTCTTTTCTTTCTTTCTTTTGAACATTAGGGACAATGTTCGTCCTAAGTATGGGGTGGGATGTACTAAAAGTTTGTAATAACTCTTACTCACTATGTTTGCTTCTATTCGAGACTATCATTGCATGTTCATTATATTGTTGCACGTTTCATTATTGCATTGCATGAAAAAGAACTTGAAAAACCCATAAAAATTGAAAATTTTTGAAAATTTTTGTGCTTCTAATGAATTGAGATGATTTCTATGATAATCACTACTTGTGAATTGAGTTTGATGACAATTGCATGCTTAAAAGATTAGTGAATTGAAAAGAAATTGAATGCGTTGATTGTGCTTCTTTTCCAAGTTTCATAATGTGAAGAATGTTACCTAAATCATGTTGAGAAATTGAAGTTGAAATCACACTATAAGTTCTTATACTTCTTGTTGAGATGATTAAGACAATTCGATTTTTTCTTTCTTCTTTCTTTGATCATTTTAGCTCCTCATTAAAATATTGACCTCCTTTACCTATCCGGGAATTTGGAGAAGTGAATAAAAAAGGCATGTTTGATGTGGGAGGGCCATGAGAGCAATTATTTGCAATCAAAAGAATAGAAAGGAATTCTAGGTTTGGGGAAGTCAATCATGATGATGAGTAACTCGGCACCATTCACATAGCCGGGTGTTTGTGTCTTGCCAAAGTCGGATTTAGCGATATTCCTAGCGGATTATGGTATGTGCGCTAAGGGTTTGAGGCATCTCGTAAAAATTGAGAAACGCCAATCTGCTAGGCTTCGGTTTTTGTGCACCTCTGTCCATAACTCCAAAAGTAAAGTCGAAAAATGAAAAGAAGAGAGCGAAGCTCTAAGTTGAAGGTGTTGCGGAAACCGCAAAAGAAGAAGAAGGAGTAGTTGTCCACTTTCCCGGATTCATGCACCACATTCCTTAAAGTTTCCTTCCCTTTCCACATTCTAGACCTTTTTCTTTGGAAGTCCTTAAGATCAAAAGAATGTTATATGACTTTGTGATCTAGATTGAGGTTTCTTATGATTGATTTTGATAATGTTTAAAGGTTATGATGTTTGTATGGAAGTTTGATTAATTCATGAGTTTTCTTTACTCTTTAATCTTTGATTAAGTATATGAAAGTCTTATAAACGATTCAAGCAAGATTTGAGAATGATCTATTCTTTAGAAGGCACATTTCTCCAAAAGAAGTATTGCTTTGAGAAGGTACACATATTTCATCCTAACTCTTGTTTTAAAAGCTTTTGAAAGACCTTGCTTAGGGACAAGCAAGTTGCAAGTATGGGGTTATTTGTTAGCATGACATATTGTGATATTTTAGGCACGTTTTCTAAGTGTATTTGATTCATATTGATAGTCTTTGATTTAGCATTGTTGCATTTGTGAACGGAATATGGATGTCTACACTAGCTTTATGTTGATTATAGGTGATTGAGAGCCATTTCCGAACGGAATCGAGCAAAGATGAGTTGATTGAGTGTGTCCATGGATTGAGGGCATTCTTAGGAGCAAAATGGATGTCAACTTCAGGAATGCACGAGGCTAGAGAAGAATCACGTTCTTGCCCTAAACCACGCTCTAAAATAATGCCGTACTACAAACCACGTTCAGTTCCACGGCCGTGGAACCCTACAGGAGAAGCGTGATTCATCCCAGGAGCTTTTACGGTCGTGGAATCCATGGTTTAAACCGTGTTGATTCCCACACTCTAAATTACGGTCGTGGAACCTTCCACGACCGTGATCTTGGCGATCGTTTTTGCCACATTTTGAAGCCACGATCTTTTGAAGATTGGGCCGGGCCGATATTTTATCTTGCCCTATAAAAAGACGGACGAAGAGAGATTCCGGAATCCCCGCTTAGACGCATTTTGCGACCTCGCTTTAGAGTTACGCTTGCACCTTCACTTTGGAGATTTTGGCGGTTCTTTCAAAAGACGTATTTTGCCCTTTCCTTAGAGTTGCCCTAATCTCGCACTTTTGGTGGAGATTGCTGTGGAGATTTCCGAATTGACAAAAGATCGAAGTTTTTGGAAGATAGTTGCAAGAAGATTTCTCTTCTTGTTTAGGTTTGATTTAGAAGACGGATTGACATCCCGTTCTTCTTTCTTTCCTAAGATTATGATTGTTTGCTTTATTCTGAATCTATTGACAATATTCATTCTTGATTGTGACATTGAGATTGGTTTGAAGTTTATTGAAAGTTTTCGGAAGTTTTTATCTTTCAATCTTTTAATCTTTGAATTTGATATCATAATGATGATTGTTGGCTAAAAACCCTTAACAATTCTAGGGTGAAGGGTTGATAGTTGTGGCTTAGATAATGATAGATCGATCGTAAACAGATTGGACCCTGAGAGTTAGAGAGAATCGTTGACAACCCTAAATTACGGCCTGTTCTTGAAGTCCACGGCCGTGAAACCTCAAGAACTACCCGTAATTTCCCTTAAGTTTACGAACCTGCTTTTACTTTAATCCAAAGTTAAAGATTTGCTTTAACTTAGTTTAGGCTTGCCTTTTCTAGGTGGTAGTGAAGCCTCAACAACCTCTACCTCGATTGTGAGTGTCACAACCGTAGTCGGTTAAGTTAGTCTTGATCCTTGGATTACAAGTTTGGGTATTTAACATTAATTCTTACCTTTAGAACCTTTCTATATTGAAGCCTCAACAACCTGTATAGAGAGTGTCTTGTAGGTGAGTTACACAAGGTTTTTGGAACTTCACCGTACGATTACCTTACATTAGTATACCTTTGCATATCTCAACTCTGTCTTTATATCATTAAGTATATCTTGAATCGATTGCCACAGCTGGATACTTGGATCTTTAGGATTGTTGTTTTCCCAATAATTTGCAAAGCTTTTACAATTACATGCTTGATAATCTGAAATCGAATTTGTTTCTCCCCAAATCCCTGTGTTCGGTACTCTGGAATACTTGCTAATCTACGCCGATCCGTACACTGCGGGTTCGCTTGCTTGATTCTAGTTTTATAAATTTAAAGCTTATTTGCACACACGTTTAGGGGCGAACATGGTCTAGAGGAGAATCTCGGGTGGCCCAGGGGAGCATCTCGGCCAAGATGGGCCATGGTTAGACCGAAATGGCTATAAAATAACCCCAACGACCACTTAAACATGAGTTAGACGATTCCTTGCATCAACTAGGGCCCTTGCCTTCTTCTTTCCTCCAAGCATGGGTCATTTGGAACCATAAATCCGGACCATCATGAGGCTCGAACCTTGGATATGATCAATAAAATCTCAAAGGTTGCCGAAACACCTACAAAACCGATAAAAGCTCGTGTAGACGTCTATTTCGATAATATGCATGAATTAAGCGTGAACGTCACGAACTAATGCGGAAACATGCATGAATGGAATCGAAAACTACCTAAATGAGTGCCTAAACTAGTGTCATAAATCATGTCATCAAAATACCCCATACTTGCCACTTGCTCGTCCCCGAGCAAGGTCCAACTATAGGCTACGAGATGGCATGATTTATGAATGCGGAAAAACAGAAAATCTTTGTAGAATTGTGCTTCTAAACATGAATCACCTTCATAGTTATGTATCATGGCAATGGACAAGCAATCATGTATTAAATGAATAAAGGCACGGAAAGACAATCATACTTAACTCGAAAGCATGTAGGCAAGGCAAAAATGAGCATGTCATGATGATCATGTGAAAATCAAATCTAGATCACTAAGTCATACACAAGGAACTAAACCACTACTTTGTTTTTGTTCTTCATCCACCAAAGTGTAATTTTCTCTTTCATTTTCTTCTTTTCTTTTCTTTTCTTTTTCTTTTTGTTTTTATTCACTTTTGAGACAATGACATTGGTGTACAAAAGCTTAAAGCTCGGTGATTAGCGGTCCTCGGGATTTTTCCGAGGTGCCTCACACCGGGCACACATACCAAGGTTCGTTAGGACATTCGGTTTATCCGACTTTGGCAAGACACAAACACCCGATTATGTGAATGGTGCCGAGCTACTCATCATCAAAACCAAAGTCACCAAACCTATTTATTTTTACACTTTTCACAACACATTCAACTTCTTCACCCACACATTCATACACAACTTCAACACCCCACACTTTCTTTTCACACACTCAACACACTAGCATGCTCCTATTCCCGGATGGGTCAAAAGTAGTCAAATTTCATATCAAGTGAGGTGCTCAAACAACATGATCAAGATGAGAGGAAGATAGATGAATTGCCTTAATCATTCCTAGATGATGTGTAAGAACTAGCATGCAATTTCGACTATCAATTCTCAGTCCAATCAAGACAAAAATCATAATCACAGTTTATACATGGGACTCAAGAGAAATATTCAAGTCCACATATGCATAAATCCATTCAACACACAAGGCCATCCATAGCCAATCCACAAAACAATAATCATAATAAGGGTCATGTCCTACATAGAAGCACGAATATTTTTAATTTTTTTTTGGAATTTTTGCTATATGTATATACAATGCAAAACATGATAAGAAACGTGTGACTAAGAAATGAAACTATCCTAGATGTGATCATCCCATGCCAAGAATCATGAAAGCCCCACCCCATACTTATGATCACAATGTCCCCATTGTGAAAATCAAGTAATGTAGAGTGAAAGAAGTTCTCACAATGTAAAATGTGGTGTCTCGGTATTTTGGTAACTCATGTGGAGAGGTGGTGGAGATGATCGATCAAACATGGTAGAGAGATTAATGTGGTCATTCCGGCGTTGGGACCCGCGCCTAGGTATAAGCGAGATGGGAGCTCTTCCATCCAACCAAAGCACCTCAAGCCGTCCAAGTCTCACGTTAGCTCCACCAATGGTTGAAAACCGGATCATCACTATCATCTTGCCTTGCAAGACTACTTATTACCTAGACTCAAACACACAACACAAAACACCAAAAAACAAAACAAAAGCAAAAACGAAAAAGAAAAGGGAAAGAGTTTTTACCCTTGGATTGCCTCCCATGAAGCGCTTCTTTTTGGTCCTTAGTTTGACCAAACTTCGTGGATGCCTCAATCCACCTCAAATACCATGATTTGCTTGAGGAGTCCAAGCAACCATCTTTTTCAGGCATCCATGATGACAAGCACGGGCCACTTGATGCCCAAATAAGCTTTAAGTTCTCTCTTCACCGGTGAGTAGTAGACTCCTTCATGACCGCTTCCTTGATGATGGTATGGACTTGCAACCATAGGTTTCACCGGTGAAATACTTGCATCCTTATTCTCTTGATCCGAAGAAAGTTGATTCTCGGAAAGATATCTTTGTTGAATTTTTCCACAACCATCAGGGATCCATCATTCTTGCCTCCTTCATTCAACATGGGAGACTCCTTAGGAAAGGGACTCCAACCTTCAATTGTACTCCGGGAAAGCAAGAAAGGATCAAAAGGAGTTGAATTCGGCTTGGAAATGCCTCCACAAGACCTCGGATGGGAACCTCGGATGCTCAGACCGAGATGTGGGTCGAGGTGAGCTTATGTTGGATGCATCTCGGTTGGCTTATGGAGCATCTCAGCCGAAATGAACTTGGCTTGACCGAGATGGCTCAGGCTTTGGTCTTCTTCCACCGAGAAATCAACAAGCTTGGTTCCGGGATTGATGGCAAGGATGTCCGGGGATGAGAGTCCTTCATTTCACTCCTCCAAAGGTGAAGGAGGTGGAGATGAAGCTTGAAGAAGGGTAGACTTCTCTTGCAAAAGAGCAAGCCAAACCTCCTCAACCTCCCTCCTCGTTTGTTCTTCTCTCTTGAAAGCCAATCTTTTAGCATCCTCCATGGCCAAATCCCTTAGCCTCACTTGCGCCCGAATATTATCCAACTCTTCTTGAAGTTCTCTAATGGTCATGCTTTAATCGGGGCATTCTTGGATCTTCTCATGGTGAACCTCTTCTTGTCGGAATACTTCAGCTTCAAGCTCCATGTAAGATCTCGAAATGGAAGAAACATTATCTTCTAAGTCCTCCAACTTCCTCATTACTTCATTAATCATCATCATGTCAATTCGTCTTCACGAGGTTGTTGGGGAGGTTCTACATAAGGCAAGGTAGTCACGTGAGCTTGATCATGGGACTCATGATAGCTATTAAACTCCTCCCAATACTCAAACTTGCCCTGGAAAGGTCCTAGATCTTAGCTTTCCATCCATCCCTCATACTCCATGTCGTCAAGGTTGTCTTGGAAGTACAATCCGTGCATGGAAAACATGAAATAGGCAAAGACAAAAACAAAACAAGATCAAAAGTAACAAGAAAGATAAACACTATAGATGATCAAAAGCAAATGACTCAATCTAAACCTAGTCCCCGGCAACGGCGCCAAAAACTTGTTCGCGCTGGCTATAGTAGCACAAAAAGTTTACATTTATAAACTCGAACTAATCTCCTAAACTACCTAACGAAACCCGCAGTGTACGGATTGTCTCGTAGAAAGGAAAGTATTTCAAGGTTGAACACAAGGACTGAGGTGAAGTCAACCCACTCAATGATCAAAGGTAATTACCTCTAGACTAATATACGAGCAAGGAATAAAGAAATGCAAAACACAATATTTTTGGTTGAGTTTTGGGTGATCAAGCAAGGATCACAACATATATGCACACAGAAACAAAGATAGGAGATAAGAGATAAGAAATGCGGATTCTAGAGATTCTGAATTCCAATTATGCCAATGGACTCATGCATCTAATGATCAAAGGAAAGCTGCGGTTGTTGGGAGTTGGGTGTTTCTCTAATGGGAGCAATTACCGGGTAAGTCTCATGCTCCACTAGTCTCGAACCTAAGTTCCTATTACCGGGTAAGTCTCAAGGAACCTAAAGACGGGAATTCTACACAAACCGGTCACTAGCTAAGGGTCAAACCCCTCCTTACCGGGTAAGTCTCGAAAAATCTAAGTCTTAGGCAAAAATCCTAACACGCCCAATCCAATAGCAAATGTCGAGGCTCACTACTACCTATAGTTTGTCATCATCTATGTCTAAGAGAGGAAATCACCGGGCAAGTCTCATTCCTCAATTAGGTTCCTAGCAAAGGTCACCCTAGGCTAGATTAGGCTCAACAAATACTAGGATTTCAACACATCTACATCCTAACATCAAGATTCATCGATAATAGAGCAACAACACATGCATCTCAGGTGGACCATAGTAATCAAGGCCTAGGTGGTGTTCGCTCCAAAATGTGTGTGCGGATAGCGAACCCGGAGTGTACGGATCAATCGTAGTATGGTTTGATATTCCGTAGTCGATCTCAGGGAATCGGTTAGAACAAAGCAACAAAAGCAATCTAACTTGTATAGCAAGCAAAGCATTGATCAATGTAAAGAATATAGATGTAAGAATAATTGGGAATGCGGATTCTAAAGATCCAAGTATCCGGTTGCGGCGTTCGATTCAAGATGTCTAAGGATATGTACGGACATAGTTGGTTAGCAAAGGTATATGCTTAAATTAGGGATTGTATGGTGAATTTCCAACACACTTTTATCACACCCAAAGGATTCTACTTAACGAATGTTGAGTCTCGTAAAGAAGAGGTTTTAAGGATAGGATTGTACTCTCGATACCAAACACCAAACCCAAGGAAGTGAAAGGAAAGATAAAGGTAAGGCTTTAACACTCTCCACCTTAATAGAGGGTTTCAAATCCCCTATTACCTAGAGCTCGTAAACTCTCATAACCAAGTAAGGCTAAGGGTTAGAAATGGTTAACAAAGGTAGGATTTAGGCAATCTTTAACTTTGAATAAAGGCAAAAGTGAAACGTACAAAACAGAGGAAACCACGGGCAGATCCTTGGAAACAACGGTCGTGGTTCCTGACGAACAGGTCGTGGAAAACCTCGTTTGACGGTTTCGTCTCACAACTCTCAGGTTCCGATCTATTAAGGCTAAATCTATCATCATCTATACCACAACCATCAACCCTTCACCCTAGAATCGCAAGGGGATTTAGCCAAGAATCATCATCATATTCAATTCAACATTAAGAGAGGGAATCAAGAATGGCATGCAACCAAGAAGAACACAAAGACGAATAATGATGAATCAATAATCAATCTTCAAATATAAATAACTAAATCAAACAACGTATAATCCTATAATATGTGTTCTTAAAGACAATAATAAACCCAAGACAAATCTCACAAAAGCTCCAAGATGGGATCAAGAAAGCTCTTCAATCTCCTCCGATGGTGAAGCAATCAAATCTCGAACGTGGAGAAATTTGAAGTATGAAAGTGAATCCAAATGTGTAGTGTGTAAGCCGTCCCCTCAAAATGCAACCGTCAACCTCCTTTTATAAGATTAAATTAGGTCTAAAGGCTTTCTCCTTTTTTGCTGACGCGGCAATAACGGAACGGTATTTTTCGAAGAAAACCACGGGCGACGTCACAAAATCACGGCCGTGGTTTGTCCCGTGGTGATTCTGGACCTTCCTTTCCACATGTGAAATTCAAAGAAATACCAAAACCCCAGTCGTGAAAGTTCCTTCTTGGCCATGGTTCTTCCTTTTTGATGCTTTTCTTCTTTGCTTCACTTCATACTTCTTATTATGATTATCCAATGCCTCCTAATGAACTCCATATCGACCAATACTTTGTAAATGCTCCTTTTCCACTCCAATTTAGCGCTAATTTACCTAAAATCACAACAAAGCTTGTGTAGATCTCGATTCCAAGATAATAGGTAAATCTGCTCGATAAATGCTATGAATGTGTGTCCATGTAACCAAAAGAAAGGGAAAAACTACCTATATGTATATCTAAACTACGTCATATTTCATGCTATCAAAATACCCCATACTTGCCTCTTGCTTGTCCCCAAAAATGGTTCAAATCTAGAATACAAAGATGTATGAAATATGAATGCAAAGACAAGGAAAAACGCAATATTTTTAGATTCGTGCTTCTATTCATATATCGCTCTCTACAATTATTTCATAGCTTTCCGAAAACTGTTATGTGAGAAAAAAGACTCATGTCTTGAAAAGGTTAATCACATCTTGCAGAAGTTTTCAGAACAAGCATCATAACCTGAAGCAAAATCAAAATCAATCATGGAAAAAGTCCAATTTGGATCACAAAGCCAAACAACAATCTCAAAGATCTTAAGGTCTTTCAAATGAAGGTCAAGAAACGTCTTAGGGTGGGATATGTATTGGATATGTGGTGCAAAATCCGGGAAAGAGGGCAATAACATCACAACTTTTTAAACATACTTCAACAACCACGAATGAGAGCTTTGCTCAATTTTTTGAGTTGCCTCAAACCGTAATGCACATACAAAGGCTTGTTAGGAATATCAATCAATCCGACTTTGGCAAGACACAAACACCCAACTATGTGAATGGTGTCGAGTTAGTCATCATCATGATTGACTTCCCCAAACCTATTTTTCTAACACATTCACCACTTTCAACTTCAAACTTCATAACTTTCACACAATTGCATCCTAATTCCCTGATAAGTAATAAGGGGCAAAACATATACATGAGGAGCTAAAAGCGTGATCAAGAAGAAGAAAGGAATAAAATCGAAGTGCCTTAATCATATCAATAAGAAGTGCAGGAACTTATCAAGCGGTTTCAACCTTCAATATCTCAACATGATTAAGATTAAATTCTAAATTATCAAACTTGCAAGAAAATTAAGCAAAACATTCAAATCCTTCACAATTCACAATTCAGTTTAAACACATAAAAATCATCAAAAATCCAATCCACAAGTAGTTTTCTTCATTGAGGTCATCACCAATCCTAGAAGCACAAATATTTTTAAAATTTCCAAATTTTTTCTAATTTTTCAAAGCCGTAAAATGCAAAGCAATAACGAAACATGTGACAATGAAAATGAAAAAGCATAGTACGATGGACAATCAAAGCAAGCAAGTATCAAAAGTTATTACAGACCAAATATTTTCATCACCCCATACTTGAATTACAGATTGTTCTCAATGTGCAATAAAAGCAAAGAAAAGTACAGAAACTCACAATGTCTGAAATAAGCTGCAAAGGGGCAAAACGTCATCAACCGAGTGGTGGTGGGAATGGATACCATGAAGGGTCATATGGGCGGCCAAACTGGGCGTGATAGAGGTCCCACATCATCCTCTGGCCATCCTCTATGGTGCCGAGACGGCTGTCCATGCTGCCCATCTATGACTGAATCCCAGAGAGCCATGGAGGTGTCTCGTCGAACCAAGTGGGGCGCTCTAATGTGCTAGCGCGGTGCTGGGAAGGATTGACTCATGGTCGGTGGGCGGTGGATCTCCTAGGAGGCTCGCGTAATGAGGTGGCGGCTCCGGAAAGCTACCAAATTCTCCCTCATCTCTATACTTACTAGGACCGGTATCCGTCCCAGTGTCCATGTTCTCCAAACCTTGTCCTCCAACCGCCTCAGCTGCGGCCTCTTCCTCCTCAACCTCTGGACCTCCCATCTCAGCATGCATCGGCTCGAACGTCAATTTCTAGTTGTGAGGGTTCCGAATGGAGTATTCCGACCTCCATGGGATCCCTCTCCCACCTTTGCCCTCCCAAGACATAGCAGCATGCGGTGAACCTCTATGTTGGGGAATCAGAAACCCCTATGATGAATGTCAAAAGACCAAGAGGTCTAGCCTCTGCGGCTAGCTCACAAGCGGAAAAATCAACATCCAAGTGACGAACAATTTGAGTCACTATCCCTCCTACACAAATGTCACCCCTAGCTTTGTTCTTAATCTTCCTCAAGCTATCTGCAAGCAATGTGGCACAATCAGGAGTGGTTCTAGTGGCCATGCAAAACAACATGAAAGCTCATCGGCCTTAAGCCACTGGGGCGTCTCGGTCCTAGGAAATAAACATTCGGACATAATCCGATGGGCAAGCTTGAAGGACAAGTTGTAGATCAAGCTGTCCTTAGAATCGGCCGGATGCCATCTATCTGTAGAACTCACCACCATAGCTATGCTCTCCCAAAAGGCACAAGGCCTCGTACTCCTAGGAAAGGTCCCGTGAGTGATATCTCGAAACCCAAAAATCTGAGCAAATCTGTCAATCGACAAGGTATAATTCTAGTTCATCATCCGAAACATAACAGTTCTCTCCCTAGCATCGTGGTCAAAGGAGCTAAGAAACTCCATGGTCAACTCCTCGTAGGCCTGCTCTCTAAAGCCTATGAAGTCTCTAAGTCTAGCCCTTTCGATCATCATATTTAACTCATCCAAGACGTTCATTACATTCAAGCTCCTCAAGTACTAGGTACCTAGGGGCGACAATGGTGCAGGGTTGGATGGTGTTGTATGCTTTTTTATGCTCATCTAAGATGCGGGAGAGACTAGGAGGGGGTGGTGGTTGTTGTGGTTGTGGTGGAGGTTAGGAAGAGGAGCCGTTGCTTTTCCTGAACAAATTACGGTCACTACGACGTAAACAATCCATAACTGGCAAAACCACGATCAGATCTTGTAAAACCACGGCCGTGGAAATCTCAATCAGCCCGTGGTTTTTGCCTATTTTTCAGCAATCGACAACAACAAGCAACAAACTCACAAGTAACACTCCTAGACTATTTCTAAGTCCAATTCCGTCCAGTTCTCTAACAAATCTTCAACAAAATCGAAAGAATTGAACCAAGATCGAGTTTGAGAGAAAAACCTAGGTTTTTCGATTGAAAAATCCAAATGCTTGCTAATTTATTGAATGTTTGTGCAGGTTGAATGCAAAATCTTCAATGGAACATTGTTTGCTTCAATTGTGGAAGAATAATCGCTTCAACGGTTGCCGGATGCGAGAATTGGTGCCGGAGTTTGGAGGCGGCGATTTTCTCGACTTGGAGCGTGGTTTTGGGGCTTTCTTTTACAAATGTGAAGTGAAGTGTGGCCTTTTATTCTTTCGTGGAAATTTGGAAAACCACGCCCCCATGGAAACACCACGGCCGTGGTTTCACCAGTGGCGCCTCTCGACTAGCTTTTCCACAGCCAAAAATGGAGAACCACTCCCGTGGAATCCTATTTTAAACCGTGAAATCCTTAATTTTGTCCAAAATTCCATGTTTGATGGTGCTTTGCTTACCTTCACTTCTTTTGGAGGATTCTTAGGCTTGACATCCAAACACACAAACAAACCGGAAAAGTACCAATGAAAAGACAAAAACAAACTAGACCAGCCTATCCTAAGAAGCAGGGAAAAGAAAGCAATACCTTGGATTGCCTCCCAGAAGCGCTTTGTTTAAGGTCCGTAGCTAGACCATTCCTTTTTGCTGCTCAAGTGAGAAGCATAGGTGCAATCCCCTCAATCTGACTTTCCGACATGTACTTTTTGAGTCGTTGGCCATTGACTTTGAAAGCTCCGCATTGTTCACCCTATACTTCAACTGCACCATGGGGAAAACATGTTTAATTACAAACGCTCCAGTCCAACGAGACTTCAACTTACCGGGAAATAGACGAAGTCGGGAGTTGAAGAGAAGGACAAGATCTCCTTCATCCAAATCCTTAGGAATGATGTGCTTGTCATGCCACTTCGTCGTCCTTTCTTTGTATATCCGTGCATTCTCATATGCATTCAAGCGGATCTCTTCCAACTCATTAATGTCAAAAAGGCGTTTCTCTCCAGCCTTTATGATGTCAAAGTTTAGCCACTTAGTCGCCCAATAAGCCGTGTGCATTATCGAGCTTTTGTGAACAATCCTTCCTTGTTCTAAAGACAGTTTTATCTAGAATGGCCTTGATCTCTCTATTCGATATCACCACTTGCCCGCTTGTTTGAGGTTGATAGGGAGTGGCAATCTTGTGAGTCACCCCATACTTGGCTAGTAGGGCTTCAAATTTACGGGATGTGAAGTGCGTTCCTCCATCACTAATGATGGTTCGGGGCGTCCCAAACCTTGCAAAATTGTCCTATTGAAGAACTTCACTACCACCATAGCATCATTAGTGGGAGAAGCAACCACTTCAACCCATCTTCAAACGTTGTCTACAGCCAGAAGTATATATTGGTTACCGCAAGAAGATGGGAATGGTCCCATAAAGTCCACACCCCATACGTCAAAGATCTCTACTTCTTGGATGTTGTTAAGTGGCATCTTGTTCCTCCTAGAAATGTTTTATGTTCTTTGACAAGCATCGCAACAAGAAACAAACCGTTGCACGTCCTCAAAAATTGGTGGGCCAAAAGAAACCAGACTACAATACCTTGGCACAAGTCTTGTCAAAACTAGCATGTCATCCACAAGGTAGAGAATGGCAATGTCGGATGACACTTTCAACTTTGTCTTCCGGTATACACCTTCGAATGAGGCCATCTGGACCTCTCTTGAAGAGCAGAGGTTCATTCCAAAAATATTGCCGGACATCCTTGAAGAACTTCGTCCATTGAACGTAGGATAGTCCAGGAGGTATTTCCTGACAAACCAAATAATTTACAAAATCAGCAAACCATTGTTCGTTACCTCTAGAAATGTGATGGAGACATTCTTCCATCATGTGCAGATGCTTGTCAGGGAACGAGTTATCAATGTGTATGTCGTCCTCTATGATGTGCGGAAGGCGACTTAGGTGGTCCGACACAGAGTTCTTAGATCCCTTCTTATCCCATATCTCCAGATCGAACTCTTGGAGGAGAAGAATCCACCTAATCAGCCGTGGTTTTGCATCCTTCTTGGTGAGCAAATAACGTATGGCTGCATGATCTGTGTAGACAATCACCTCCGCTCCTACAAGATAAGAACGAAATTTCTCAAAAGCATATACAACTGCAAGTAATTCCTTCTCTGTAGTGGCGTAGTTTCGTTGAGCTTCATCTAGCGTTTTGCTAGCATAATAGATGGCATGGGTATGTCGATCCTTCTTCTGTCCGAGCACCTCTCCTACAGCCATGTCACTTGCATCACACATCACTTCAAATGGAAGATTCCAATCCGGAGGTTGAATGATGGGTGTTGAGATCAACGCTTCCTTGATCTTGTAAAAGGCATCTAGACATTTCTTCGAAAGTTCAAAGACTACATCCTTCACTAGTAGGTTAGTCAATGGCTTAGAAATCTTTGAACAGTCTTTAATGAACCTTCTATAAAATCCAGCATGTCGAAAAAAACTCCTTACCCCCTTTACTGATGATGATGGAGGTACCTTCTCAATTGTCTCGATCTTGGCTCTATCAACCTAAATGCCATGATTCGAGACCAAATGACCCAAAACAATTCCTTCGTTCACCATAAAATGACACTTCTCCCAATTTAGAACAAGGTTAGTGTCTTCACCAATGATGCATGACTAAGGAAAGATAAGCAAGACAATTGTCAAAAGAAAATCCATAAACGGAGAAGTCGTCCATGAAAACCTCCATGATGTTTTCGATATACTCAAAACATATTGCCATCATACACCTTTGGAAGGTGGTTGGAGCGTTGCACAAGCCGAACGGCATCCTCCTATAAGCAAACGTACCCCATGGGAACGTGAATGTGGTCTTCTCTTGATCGTCTAGGTGGATGGGAATCTGAAATAAACCACTATAGCCATTTAAATAACATAACTGAGAACGTTGCGCTAACCTTTCAAGCATTTGGTCGATGAAAGGTAGAGGAAAGTGATCCTTCCTAGTGGCGACATTCAGCTTCCTATAACACACAACATCCCGTAACGGTTCTTGTGGGGATTAACTCGTTGTTTTTGTTAGTCACAACGGTCATTCCCCCTTTCTTTGGAACAATGTGAACGAGGCTAACCCATTTTCTATCGGATATGGGAATGATGATACCTGCATCAAGAAGTTTGAGGACTTCCTTCTTCACGACCTCTTTTATTATCGGATTTAACCGTCGTTGAGGTTCACCTGAAGGCTTGTGGTCATCCTCCATCAATATTTTATGCATGCACAAAGAAGTTTTGATACCTACTAGATTATCAGTTGTGTATCCTATGGCTTTCTTATGTAATCTTAACATATTCATAAGCCTAGCATGCTCATTGTTAGTTAAGACAACACTAATTGTGACCGGATATGTAGAGTTTGGTCCAAGGAAAGCGTACCTAGTGTGTAGGAAGAGGCTTCAACTCCAATGTTGAGGGTGGTGCCTTTGTTGGTGTATTAATGCCTTCTGAGGTGTCCTTGGATGTTCCCAAGGGTGTAGAAGAGATAGAAGAATGTCCAAGAGTGTTTTCAAGAAGAGGGGAAGAAGTCTCGGGAATTTCAAATTCCACGGCCCCACTATTACTTCCACGACCGTGGTTTCTCCCGTGGTGGCATTCGACTTGTGGTTCCATGGAGGAATTAATTAAATTAATTATTTCCACCCCCGTGGAATCTTGAGTTTGGCCGTGGTTTCGGCCAGTTTTCGAGCAAACGTGCAATTCTTCAAAGGCTTCAATTGGCTATTCTTCCAGCACTTTCAAAGCCTTAACCTCGGAGTCGCAACCTTCTTCGACTCCTCCTTCTATTATGCTCATACTAATAACTTTCTGCAAAAGATCATTAAGCAAAATAGAACTTACCATCTCTCTTGAGTATTCTTTATCATAGATGTTAAAGACTTCTTCTCCTAGAGCCGGCTCCTTGATCAAAGCTGAGAGTATGAACTCAACTTTCTCTTCTCTAATAAAGAATTGTAGCTTGGCGTTCTTGCAATCAACCAAGCAACCCAACGTTGCTAGAAATTGCCTCCCAAGTATGATTGGGATTGGATAATCTGTAAGAATGTCCAAAACTACAAAATCAATTGGAACGTAAAACTTACCAAGCTTTACGCGAACATCCTCAAGAATGCCAACGGGTCGAGTGAAAGATCAATCCGCCATGTATGAGGTGAGCCCGCCGGACTTAAGCAACGAGACTGATGTGTTAGCACCGAGGTCAACACCACCTCTCACTCAAGCTAGAGCTCGCATGCTAAGCCAAACCACATTGATCTACCATCCTTTCGGAGCTCCAACATTTGGGGACGTCCATGATTATCACTTGGTGAACATGCTTGAGGCGATTGAGGATTCCGGATCACCTTAAACTTGAACCTTAGTTGTAATTTTTTTTTGTTTATATTATGTGGTCATGCTTGATTATATTTCACGATATGATGCCCACTATTGCATGATATTGTGGAATAATGAAGGTTGATTAATACAAGTGAAATAAAATATTCACTTGTACTTAAGTCAATCTTTCAAGAAGATTAATACCACATTTTAGGGATTTATTTTTAGCCACATTTTGGTCCCTTGGAGCTCTATTTGGCCAGCCACGCTTATGGTTTTTAGGCCATTTATTTGCTTAAAGTTGGTGGTGAAAATCCCTATGTTTGTCCTTTGTTTAATGTCACAACTCTTGAGCTTGTAAGCCTTCAAATGTTGGGAGTTAGGTGCTGAATTTTCAGCCTATATAAGGCCTCTCCCACAACATTTTATAACACAAAATAGAGTTGATTCTTCAATCAAAAGTTGTGTTTTAACTTTGAGAAAAACAAACCTAGAGACTAAGGTGAGAGGCCAAAGTTTCAAAACCCACAAGGTGAGAGGCTGAGTGGTGTCCTTACGGTGAGAGGCTAGGAGGACAAAGGACATCCAATTTCCGAAGTGAGATTCCGAGGAAAAAAGATCTCGAGCCAACGAGATCCAAGGTGCGAGGACGGACGATCCTTGCTTGGCATATCCCATCAATCAAAATAAAAAAAAGAAGTGGTTGGAAGGAACAACACCGGTGGATCCTCGCGACGAAGAGCGCATCAAGTGGTATCAGAGCCAAACGTTGTGAGTTCTAGCACTGTGCATACGGTCCGGACCGGACCGGACCGGACCGAAAATTACGGTCCGGTCCGGACCGTAAACCCGTCCGACACAAACTGTTTAGACCCGTGGACCGGACCGGACCGGACCGTCTCGGTCCGGTCCAAACGGTCCGGTCCACGGTCCGGACCGTTTGGACCGTTTAGACAGCAAATGACGGTCCGGTCCAAACGGTCCGGTCCACGGTCTGGACCGTTTGGACCGTTTAAACATCTACTTGTTGCAATAAGAAGCAATAGCAGTATCAGATATGAAGAGTAAAAATTCTGAGTAATTGGTTAAACCAAACAATTCCAGGGTTAAGTTTAATGGCAATGGAAAAGGTGCAAAACAAGCTCAATATTAGCAAGCATCATAATTCAGGAAGTAGAAACTACATCATGAATGAACAGGAGACATGACTTAAGCAACAGGAATACCACTTACATAATAAAGCAGCAGTTGTAACTTGTAAGATTATATCTAATATCAGTAATAAGCAAGTTTAAAGATTACCGGCCATGGGGTAGAACACAAGAGGAGATTCATGTCTAAAACCACATATAACCTTACAGACGACAGACCAAACAGAACCTCAAGCATAATCTCATCCTTCTGTCACACCATTCTGTCAATTAACTTCACAATCCCTGATTTGCTTCATGTCATCATAACCAATTGGACCCAATGCACATTACAAAGACCATCTGCTGCCAGACAGCAATAACATAAATTCATCCAAAATGCTAAACTGTATATAGACTAACGGTTTCATATCGTCATATATATGTATCCTATCAGATCATCTTCAAGTAATACAAATAGTATTCTACATAAAGCACCCATGTGTCTGGTAAATTATGGATTCAAACTAATTTCAGTCCAAGAACAACTTGTCCATCTTCAAGTAATACAAATAGTATTCTACACAAGATTGGACCGCAAGGTTAAGATCAGTACCACAAATACCACAAGGTAATCAGTACCACAAGATCAGTACCACAAATACCACAAGGTTAAGATCAGAAAGAACAGAAATTCAACTTCTGAATTAAGAAACAGAAACATAATTCATTTTCATCAGAAAGATCAGTACCACAAGATCAGTACCACAAATAACCAGAAATTAAGAAACAACAAAAGGCAATCAACCAAGTATTTACAGCATGATCACTGTAGTACCGTAGTAACCAGAAATTCAACTTCCAAAAGGCAATTAGCACGCTCCCTATTCTCTGGCAATTTCAAAAGCCCCTCCAATATCTGGATAAAACATAAACATAATTCATTTTCATCACAACAACAAATCTACACCAATATGATTAACAAAAATCTCAAAGAATCAACTGAAGAAGCAATAAATTAAGAAACAATAATGTACAAAGTAATATACCGTAAATCAAGAGCAAACAAAGAATGTTCCTTCGTTAATATCAATCGAGCAATTTTTCTCCAAATCTGTACAATATATACATACAAATAAATACTTACTTAAGATGTTTTACATATATCATAAACACTAACAGTAAATTTGAAAAATATTACCTTCTTTCAAGACATTTTCTTCGTCTAAGTCCTCTGCATCATCCTTTTTGGTTCTGTTTTTTAAGCGTAGCCAATCTTGGGTACATACAAGTGCTTGTACCGTCTTATACAAAACAGCAAATAAAATTAACCTAGTTAGTACAAAAACTTCAGCTATTTAGACTTTAAATAGGAAATACTTACTTGATGAGCCAAACTACTTCTATATTCTGAAAGGTGACGACCTCCTGTGCTAAATGCAGATTCAGATGGAACAGTAGAAATCGGAATGGCTAGCACGTCACGTGCCATTCGTGCAACAATGGGATATCTAGGGCCATTCAGTTTCCACCAATGCAATATGTCCACCTTTTTCTTTTCACGACTTTCATTCAGATATTGATCAAACTCAGATCGTGAAAGCTCATCACGGTCTAACATTCCACTCTCCACCTCTTCATTTATTTCCTCTAACCAACTTGAGCTGTCATTTTCATCAATAGCAGCTGCATTCAAATGTGACCCAGTTTCTTGATCTTCCAAAGGAGAATAACGGATTTTATATTCATCAAACAAGCTGTAAGCAAGATCTTTAACGGTTTTCATTAAGATCTCTGGGGAACTCTCTGGACAGCTCTCTTGCTCACAGATGCTACGAATAATAGACTGCACTCCAATCATCTTATAACACGGATCAAGCATAGCACACAGAAACATCAGCATATTCATCTTATCAGAGGAACCCCAATACTTTTCACACTTGGTTTGCATTTGACGGGCCATGTGCTTCAAAGCAAAGTTTGTATTGGAGAGCAACCTATTCAACACCTTCATCGTTTTTAAAACATGTAAAATCATGAAGTTGCTTGTGACATATGAAGAGGCTGAGACACGATGTGTCAAATCATAGAACTCCTTTAAGAAATAGACAAGTGATTCAACCTTATTCCAATCTTCTGCACATAAAACACCCAAACCATCTAAATCTGGAATATCCATCCGACAGAAAACTGATTTATACTTCAGTGCAATACTCAACATAGAATAAGTTGAATTCCACCTAGTCGAGACATCAGTAATCAAAGAACGTTTGCACTCAATCTTTAAGTTATCAGCTATAAGTCGAAAAGCAGCTAATCTAGGAGGAGAACCCCTAACATACTTGACTGCAGCTCGAACCTTCTCCACATAATCATCACACTCTTTGATACCATCTTGAACAATTAGATTAATAATATGCGCCACACATCTCATATGCAAATGATTCCCCTTAAGAATGCAACCATTATCTTTTGAAATATTCTTAAGGTAGTTGCATGCCACATCATTCGAAGATGCATTATCAACAGTCACTGTAAGAAGTTTACTTGACAATCCCCAATAACTTAAACAATCATCTAGTGCCCTACCTATAGCCTCCCCCATATGACTGGAAATTAGACAAAAATTAATAATCCTTTTTTGTAATTTCCAGTCATCATCAATAAAATGGACCGTGACACACATATAGTTATCCCTTGCCAACGAAGTCCATGTATCTGTTGTCAAACTCACACTCTGAGACGACTTTCTTAGATATTCTTTCATCTTCTCTCGTTCTTTCACAAACAATTTAAAAAAGTCTCTAGTTATTGTAGTGCGTGAAGGCATTGGAAATGAAGGGCAAGCGGCAAAAAATGCTTCTCGTAGGCCATCTTTCTCTACGGCTCTAAAAGGCATCTCATCCCTAACAATCATTTCTACCACTTTTTCCCTAATATGTTTCTCATCAAATGACCAATTTGCATTTTTCAACCTATCATCCATATTGGGGAGGGTAAGGGAAGTTCGATTACCTTTGTTTGCCGGATTCTTCTCACATTTATAAAAATGATTCCGGACATTTTTCGTACCATTCTTGTTCGAGTCACAAGCATAGATGTTCCCACAATGATTGCATTTAGCCTTGAGGAGTTTATTGTCATCATAAAACTCCGTAAAGCCAACCCAATATTCTTTTCTTGTGGCTCTTCGTTTGGAGACTGGATTGGATCGACTTCGTCCCCGTGACAAGCCATCCTCTGCTGTATGTCCAACTGATGCCTCATCCCCCATACCATCATCACCCAACGCATCCTCAAACGATTCTAGATATTCACGTGATGGCTCGGTATATTCTTCTGTGTTGAGAGTTACTCCTGGTGAAGTAGAACTCGCCATCTATTCGGAAACAAAGAACAACCCAAATCAGAAAACAATAACTAAGTAATTACTGAATTACAAAAAGAAAAAAAAATAGTAAGTAAATTATAAATAAAAACAGTAAGTTATAAAATCATCAAGAACAGAAAGAACAGAAAGTAAAAAATCTATTTCCAATAGATAAAAAGCAACAAAAAAGTGAAATATAACAGTATCTATTGGCTTGCCTGCTTTGATAAAAAGCAATAAAAAGCAACAAAAATCTGTACAGAAAGTTATGATGCTTGCCTGCTTTGATCTATTGGCTTTCTGATTTTGGTTGTTCATCCAAAAGAACATTAAAAGTGAAACATAATAGTATCTCCTAGTGTCAATAGATAAAAAGCAACAAAAAAAAACACTGCCCAGTTGTAAAACTACAGTAGTTCTAACTTGTAGCACTAAATCATCTTTCAGTATGATTTAGTTTGAAGATGCTCTAGGCTCGTCTGACTCAGAACAAGCTCTTCATAAGCTTGTTGACCCGAGGCTTGGTGATGATTACCCTATCGATGCAGTTCACAAGGTAGGAGTTAAAAAAGTACTGAGAACACTTCTAAATTGAGCAAAATGCTGAAGGGTAAATTTCTTATTGATGTATGTTTGAAATTGTACTAATTGTAGATGGCCCTGATTGCTAGAACTTGCATTCATAATGACCAAACACACAGACCCACAATGAAATCAGTAGTGGTTGCATTAGCAAAAAATCTGCAAGTTCTTACATGATGTATGTTTGAAATCTAATGTCAGGAAGGTAACCACACTGATGAACATCACACGTCCATTACATATATATATACATGACTGCAATGGAAATTAGAATCTGCAAGTTCTTACAAACACTTGCCCTAACTCGAAGAAATCTGCAAGTTCTTACAAATACATGGAAGCTAAGGAAATCAATGGACGAAACACGGAAAGCAAGCACACAAACACTTGCCCAGTTGCCCTAACTCAACATACAAATACAAACACTTGCCCTAACTCACGCTTAGCAAAAAATCCCAAAAAAACGAGAAAGAAAACGAGTGTTTGAGAGGAATCCAGACTTAGGGTTAGCAAAGTACCTATGAATCGGCCGTCGGAGTAGACCAATCAAGGATTTGAGTGCGTGCGGGTGCGAAAGCCTGAATGATTATCGTCGTCGTCGAGAGTCGAGAGAGACAGAGTTGAGAGAAGCGACTTTCAGAAGCGCATTCGAGAGAGACAGAGTTGCGAGAGCCTGAGTGTTTGAGTGCGTACAGTACATGTGCTTCAAAGCCTCGAAAAATAACATTCGGGTTTATTACGGTCCGGACCGGACCGGACAGTCTCAGACCGGACCGGACCGTAACCCGTTAGAAGATGACCGAATGGACCGGTTATATACAAAAGACGGTCCGGTCCATGGACCGGACCGTAAAGTCCGGTCCGGTCCGGTCCGGTTCTGCGGTCCGGGTCAAAAGTGAACAGTCCTAGTGAGTTCTTCAAGCTTTCGGCGTACGAAATTCTTACCTAAATTTGTTTTATAGTTTTTGGAATTTTGAGTAGTTCCCCAAAATTTTGGTGCTTGCAATCTTCCTTCTCGTGAATCTTTAGAGAGATCTTTGTTGGCCTTACAAAAAAAAAGAAGAAAGAAAGCATGCAATCCATATATATAATTCAGGAAAAGAAGTCGAGTATAAAAAAACAAAAAACAAAAAACAAAAACAAACAGAAAAGAAAAGAAAAGTTTGTTTGATGCATTATCCTTGAATATTATCAAAAAAAAAAATCATTTTCTGTATGTGTTATCCTTGAGTGTTATCAAGTTTGTTATGAAATTTGTTCTTGAGCGTTCTTCCCAACCTAAACACAACCCGCACGTTTTGAGGAAAACTCTTATTATTTCTTTGACTAACTAATTGTTAGGGACTAAGTAAATACTCGCCAGAAGGCTCGTGTTTGTTGTGGTTTTTCTTGCCTTTGGTGTATGCTTTTCTGTGGTTACCTTATGAAGATATATTGCCATTGGTATATTGCATCTCAGAACACCTTGTTTTGCCTACTACATTGGAACGGTGAGGGAGAGTTTTGCCTTGAAGCAAACCAAAAAATAAGGGAGAGCTTTGCCTTGTAGCAAAGAAAAAGGGGAGTTGTGTGAATCAAACACTATCAAATACTTGAGTGAGTGTGAGGAGAAATACACTTGAGAGAGGAGAGAGAGAGAACGTTTTGATTCTAATCTTTTGCCCTGAGTTTGTTTTGTGTGATAGGTGAATTTCAGTTTTCAAGGAGTTGTTACAAGGGCGAAGAAACTAGCCAAGAAGAAAACAGCCGGTTTTGCGGAAAACGGGCATCCGAACTCCGAATTTCAATTATCATACCTTTCCGAGAAGGGAAATGGGCCTCCGGGTCAAACTCACCGCTATGCCGTGACCTAAAGGCTTTTTTTATCCATCCGACACCGTTTCGGTCACGAAATCGACATTTTATTACTTTCGGTTTTGCCTTTGAAGTCCTTACTATTGTGTTTTCCTTTGGTTTTGAGCACCAACTTGCATGTTGTGGAACCAAACTTTGGAAACTTGGTTTTGTTTGTTTTCTTGCTTGATTTGTAATCCAAAACAGGATGACAGTCGTCAATGATAATGGGGGCAACCGAGCCGACCAATGTCTTGACCACCTTGAAGCCCAACGAGCCAAGATTCTAAGAAGAATACCACCCGCTCCACGTGAACAAAGTCAAGGAGGTAGCAACCAAGAACAACCTCATAGAGGCCGAGAACAGAGTGTGAATAGCTATACAAACAGAAACTATGATAGAGACTGGAATAGAAACTGGGACCATAGTCAAGCTTCTCGACACAATGACTCGGACGGTGAAGAAAACCGTGGTCACCGCAATCGGAGGCGTTACCATGGATCAAAAGTGGATGTTCCAAACTTTACCGGAATTGCAGAAGCTGAGACCTACATTGAGTGGGAGACTAAGGCCGAACAAGTCTTCCGTTATAATGAGTTTAACGAGTATGAAAAGATTGAATCTGCTACTATTCATTTTGTTGATTTTGCTCTAACTTGGTGGCAGGAAGAATTAGAAAATGTGGAGGCACATCAACAACCACGCATCCACACTTGGTTTTAACTCCGTAGAAGGATGTGTGCTAGGTTCATACCTTCAGATTACAAGCAACAATTGTTGCTCAAACTTGAAAGGTTACGTCAAGGTAACCGAACTCCGGATGATTACCACAAAGAGTTGAGAACTCTCCTCCAAAGATCGGGAACTTGACAACCCGACAACTATATCCTAGCCAAGTTCTTCTTTGGGCTTAATCCCGATGTGTCCGAAATAGTTGAACAACTCACACACACAAGCCTTACTGATGCCCTTCACCATGCTACCCACGCCTATAATATAATCCAAAAATGTAAGGCAACCGGATCATCAAGAACATGGACAAGTCATGAATCCAGCGAACCCTCTCGAAATAATCGTCCTACCCACACACCAAAACCAAAAACAAGCCGGACTAGAGAAGTGAAATGTTACAAGTGTTATGAGCATGGTCATTATGCCTGGGAATGCCATAATCCCCGCAAGGTTTTATTGAATGCATTTGGGGAAGAGGTCACTGAGTATCATGAATCCGAAGATGACTATGAAACAATAGCCCCAATCATAGAAGGTGTTGAAGTTCATGCTCCTGTGGGAGATTTCGGCCTTGTCACAAAGAAGGCCCTCCAAGCGAGTGAACTTGTTCCCAATGTCTCACAAAGGGAAAATTTCTTTAACAATTGGTGCTTAGTTTCGGGACAATTATTTACCGTTATTATTGATAGGGCTTAAAACGAAGGAACACTCACAACCATATTCGCTCCAATGGCTCAACACCAACGCTCCCCTTCAAGTCAAGGAGCAATGTTTGGTCCACATTGCCATCGGACCTTACCAAGATGACGTTGTTTGTGACGTGCTTCCAATCACGGCTTACGACCTCTTACTTGGGAGACCATGGCAGTTTGACCGAAGGGTGTTCCATGACGGTTACACCAACATATACTTTTTGTCCATGGTTGGGAAGAAAGTAGAGCTTATGCCTCTTACCTCATCCGAGATCATGGAAGACCACATGTGTAGAGAAAGGAAGAAGTTGGAGAAAGGTGAGGCCGCATGGACAAAGGGAAAGACTAAGATGGTTCTTGAAACAATATCCGAGCCCAAGACCCTACTCACCGCACGGTTACACGACGCCCGTCGATCCCTACAAAGGGGGGATGTTTGCTTCCTTCTTGTTTGTATAACATCTTTATCTACTATGGAAGCTAATGATTTGAACTTTGCCTCCTTGTATTTCAGGTCTACTATGGAAGCTAATGATTTGAACTGTAAAAGACTTACAAGAAGAAGTTGAGGAAAACCAAGAAAATGGACGTTGCCAATAATTAAGAAGTAGAGGATCTTAGAGCTGAATTAGTTGCAGCTCGATATCAAATAAGATTACAAGAAGAAGCTCTAAGGAAAGAGAGAGCTGATCAAGTTACTCTACAGGAACAACTTCGAGCCGACATGGCCGAGATGAGAGGGCAATTCCAAATGCAAATCAGGAGAGAGACGGGGAAGCTAGAGTTGTGATTAATCCACCTTCACCAACACCCGTCAACATATTACCAGCACCAGTTTATGTACCACCACCACCTCCACCAAGAGTGGAGCCAACTGATCAATTTGTGGGTATTCCACAAACACTTGGGCAAAGGACTGATCCGGTCCAGCAAGCCCGCCGCCCGGGCGTGCACTTGGGAGATCTGGCTGACCGCGAGTATGAGTTTAGACCTCAAGTGATTACTATGATTCAGTAGAATCGCTTTGGAGGAATGGAGAGAGAGTCATCACACCAATATCTTTAGAATTATGAGATTTTGATGGAGACCTTGAAACCTTCTAGAAGTGAGAATAACCATTACAAATTATGTGTTCTTTTTCTCTTTAAGGATAAAGCACTTGCGTGGTACCAATCGCTTCTCACCGGAAGAGTGAACACATGGGAGGAGATGACTTCAGAGTTTCTCACCAAATTCTTCCCGCCATGAAAGACATAAGAGTTTAGAGCAAAGATATATGCGTTTATGATGAAGGATGGTAAATGCATTCCGAAGATTGATCTACTAGTGGTCTACTTCAAGCGTTTGGATGCGGAAACGCAGTTCAAACTTCGATAACTTTCAACTGGAACATTCATGGACAAACCGGTTGATGAAGTGTGGGATTTTGTTGAAAAACAAGCTCTCACCATTGAGAAGTACTCCCACCGGAATGCTGAAATGAGAAGTCAAAGTTCGAGAGCTCCGGTGCTGAATCTTATCACATCTGGCGTCAAAGAGTTGAACGCTTTAAATAGCTAGATGAAGGATGTGAAAGACCTTTTGGCAGCACATATACAAAAGCCCAAGGAGCAGGATGTGGGCTATGTAGGAAGGGGAAAACAACAACAACAACAACTAGAACTACAATAATTGGAGATCCAATCAACAAAATTCCGGTAATCCTTATTCTCATGCTGAAAATGCACTAACCCCTCATTCTTCTTCATCCTCTATTCCATTGATAAGTCAGCGACAAGCTTCATCAAGTTCGAGCCAGCCAGCGAGGGACAAGCTCGAAGCAATGATGAAAGCCATGATGGGGAAGATTAATTAATTAATTAGAGAGCTCCATTACTTCGATTTCTAAGGCACAAAAAGCCTTGGAAAATCAAGTATTTAGTAAGGCCGGAGAAGTTCCAAGAGATCAAGGGAAGCTTCCCGGAAAGACCGAAAATAATCCTAAGGGCCAAGTGATGGCAATCACCACAAGGAGTGGTGTGACAACTTCTGATCTCGTTCCGAGAACGGATGACAAGGGCAAACAGCCCATGGAGACCGAGATTCCGGCTGTGAAGGAGAAGGAAAAATCCGTTGTTTACGTACCTCCTCAAGCCTACAAACCTTCGCTGCCGTTTCCACAATCTAGAGCAAGAGCGCATCTAGACAAACACTTTGATAAGTTTATTGAACGCATGAGTAAACTGGATATTAACATACCTTTTATTGATGCAATTTTAGGTATGCCGGATTACGGAAAGTTCTTAAAGGAAATCCTCTCAAACAAGAGGAAGCTAGAGGATTTTGGTGAAGTGAAGACGACTTCCGAGTCATCAGAACTCATCAAAACAAAGACGGAAAAGATGCCACCCAAGTTGAGGGATCCGGGTTTGTTTTGCATTCCCATAGGCGTTAGAGAGTTCACATATGATGTTCTTTGTGATCTAGGAGCAAGTGTGAGCATTATCCCACTTGCATTGTGCGAGAAAAGGACCCTAAACCGGTGAAGATGACGTTATACATTGATGCGCTCTTCGCCGCGAGGATCCACCGGTGTTGTTCCTTCCAACCACTTCTTCTTTTTGATTTTTGATTGATGGGATATGCCAAGAAAGGATCGTCTATCCTCGCACCTTGGATCTCCTTGGCTAGAGATCTTCTTTCCTCGGAATCTCACTTCGGAAATTGGATCTCCTTTGTCCTCCTAGCCTCTCACCGTAAGGACACCACACGGCATCTCACCTTGTGGGTTTTGAAACTTTGGCCTCTCACCTTAGTCTCTAGGTTTGTTTTTCTTAAAGTGAAAACACAACTTTTGATTGAAGAATCAACTCTATTTCTTGTTATAAAATGTTGTGGGAGAGGCCTTATATAGGCTGAAATAGCAGCACATAACTCCCAACTTTTAAAGGCTTACAAGCTCAAGAGTTTTGACATTAAACAAAGGACACACATAGGGATTTTCACCAACATCTTTAAGCAAATAAATGGCCTAAAAACCATAAGTGTGGCCGTTCAAATAGAGCTCCAAGGGACCAAAATGTGGCTGAAAATGAATCCCTAAAATGTGGTATTAATCTTCTTGAAAGATTGGCTTAAGTACAAGTCAACATTTTATTTCACTTGTATTAATCAACCTTCATTATTCCACAATATCATGCAATAGAGGGCATCATATCATGAAATGCCAGAGCTCCAAAAGGATGGTAGGTCAATCGCCTCAAGCATGTTCACCAAGTGATAATCATGGACGTCCCCAAATGCCGGAGCTCCGAAATGATGGTAGGTCAATGTGGTTTGGCCTAGCATGCGAGCTCGAGTGAGAGGTGGTGATGACCTCGGTGCTGACATATCAGTCTCGTTGCTTAAGTCCGTATGGCTCACATCATCCCCTCCTCCTTGGAAAGGATTCGACCCCGAATCCGCCAACTCGTTCTCCGCATCCTCGACCTCATCACCTACATAAAAAGGAGACAAATCAGAAACATTAAACACATTATGGACACCATACTTAGTAGGAAGCTCAATGTGATATGCGTTATCGTTAATCTTCTCGAGGACCCGGAAAGGACCATCCGCTCTTGGGTTGAGCTTAGATTGCCGAAGAGAAGGAAAGCGATCCTTCCTCAAATAGACCCACACGAGGTCTCCCTCCATGAAGAGCATTTCCCAGCGCCCTTTGTTGGCTTGCTTGACATATTGCTCGGTACCCTTTTCTAATTGGACTCGGACACGCTCATGCAAACCTTTCACAAACTCAGCTCTAGATTGCCCATCCACATCAACGGGTTGCGGAACCGGTTGAGGAATCAAATCTAGTGGAGTAAGAGGGTTCTTCCCATAAATAATTTCAAAAGGGGACTTCTTGGTTGCAGAATGAATAGCCCAATTATATGCAAACTCCACAAAGGGCAAATAATCCTCCCACATGCACAAGTTAGTATCCATCATAGTACAAAGCAAAGTGCCAAGAGTCCGGTTTACTACCTCAGTTTGACCATCAGTTTGGGGATGACAAGAAGTCGAAAATCACAACTTCGTCCCCATCTTGGCCCAAAGTCTCTTCCAAAAACCGGTCTGACTCAATAGACCTTGGTACTCCATGTATCTTAATAATATGCTCATAGAAAAGGTTAGCTACATTAGACGTAACATCAGATTTACTACAAGCAATAAAATGCGTCATCTTAGAAAACCTGTCAACAATCACAAAAATGTAATCATGTCCTCTCCTAGAATGAGGTAATCCTTGGACAAAATCCATGCAAATGTCTTCCCAAGGTGAGCTAGCAATAGGCAAAGGTAAGTATAATCCATGTGGATTAGCCTTAGACTTATCCTTACGACAAGGTACACAACTAGCATAACATCTCTCTGCATCATTTCTCATCTTAGGCCAATAAAAGTGCTCCCTCAATATGCCTAAAGTCTTAGTAACCCCAAAAATGACCCATCAATCCCCCTCCATGGGCCTCTAAAATAATCAAAGCTCTCAAAGAACAAGTAGGCAAACATAACCTAGAAGCTCTAAACAAATATCCATCATGAATATAATAACTACTAGCATGGGAGTCATTACTAGAGCGTAAACAAAGCGCAAAAATGTCCCGGAAGTCAACATCAAGAGCATATAAATCACGAATCAGTCCAAATCCCAAAGCATGTGTCTACGATGTTGTCCTTTCCTTTCTTGTAGCGCACAACATATGGAAAAGCCTCAATATACTCCACCCAACGTGCATGGCATTTGTTCAGCTTGGCTTGTCCTCTCAAATACTTCAAAGACTCGTGATCAGAATGTATAACAAACTCATGGGATAAATTATAGTGCACTCAAACCTGGAGGACCCGAACCAAGGCGTATAACTCCTTGTCGTATGTAGGGTAGTTCAAGGCGGCTCCTCCTAGTTTCTCGCAAAAATAGACTATGGGGCGTCCCTCCTGCATCAAAACTCCTCTAATCCTGATTTCTGAAGTGTCACACTCTATCTCGAAGGTTTTTGAGAAATTTGGAAGCACAAGTACGGGAGCATGGGTCAGCCGCTCTTTAAGTAACACAAAGGACTCCACTTCGCACGCCCTTCTTGGTCAACTCGGTGAGAGGGGCGGCAATAGTGCTAATGTTCCGAACGAACCTCCTATAGAACCCGGCAAGTCCAAGGAAACTCTGTATGTGAGGAATCGTTGTCGGACGAGGTCATTCTGATATTGCCTTGGTCTTTTGATGTGAGCCCGCCGGACTTAAGCAACAAGACTGATGTGTCAGCACCGAGGTCAACACTACCTCTCACTCGATCTAGAGCTCGCATGCTAGGCCAAACCACATTGACCTACCATCCTTTTGGAGCTCCGGCATTTGGGGACGTCCATGCTTATCACTTGGTGAACATGCTTGAGGCGATTGAGGATTCCGGATCACCTTAAACTTGAACTTTAGTAGTAATTTTTTTTTGTTTATATTATGTGGTCATGCTTGATTTTATTTCATGATACGATGCCCATTATTGCATGATATTGTGGAATAATGAAGGTTGATTAATACAAGTGAAATAAAATGTTCACTTGTACTTAAGCCAATCTTTCAAGAAGATTAATACCAAATTTTAGGGATTTATTCTCAGCCACATTTTGGTCCCTTGGAGCTCTATTTGGCCGGCCACACTTATGGTTTTTTGGCCATTTATTGCTTGAAATTGGTAGTGAAAATTCCTATGTTTGTTCTTTGTTTAATGTTACAACTCTTGAGCTTGTAAGCTTTAAATGTTGGGAGGTAGGTGCTGAATTTTCAGCCTATATAAGTCCTCTCCCACAACATTTTATAGACGAAATAGAGTTGATTCTTCAATCAAAATTTGTGTTTTCACTTCGAGAAAAACAAACCTAGAGACTAAGGTGAGAGGCCAAAGTTTCAAAAACCCCAAGGTGAGAGGCCGAGTGGTGTCCTTACGTTGAGAGGCTAGGAGGACAAAGGAGATCCAATTTCAAAAGTGAGATTTCGAGGAAAGAAGATCTCGAGCCAAGGAGATTCAAGGTGCGAGGCTGGACGATCATTGCTTAGCATATCCCATCAATCAAAAATAAAAAAGAAGTGGTCGGAAGGAACAACACCGGTGGATCCTCGCAACGAAGAGCGCATCAAGTGGTATCAGAGCCCAACGGAGCGAGTTCCTCAAGCTTTCGGGGTACGAATTGCATACCTAAACTTGTTTTTAGTTTTTGCAATTTTGAGTAGTTTCCCAAAATTTTGGTGCTTGCAATCTTCCTTCTTGTGAGTCTTTAGAGAGATCTTTGTTGGCCTTATAAAAAAAAAGAAAGCATGTGTTTCATGTTTATATAATTCAGTAAAGTTGAGCAAAAAAACAAAAAAAAACAAAAAAAACAAAAAGAAAAGAAAAGAAAAGTTGTTTGAGCATTATCTTAAAAACATGCTAGAGTGTATGTGTTATCGTTGAGTGTTATCAAAATTGTCCTTTAAGCGTTCTAGCCAACCTAAACACAACCCGCACGTTTTGGGGAAGACGTTTGTTATTGCTTTGACTAACTACTTGTTAGGGACTAAGTAAATACTTGCCGGAAGGCTTGTATTTGATGTGGTTTTTGTTGCAATTGGAGTATGCTTTTTCTGAGGTTCTCTTGTTGATGTTATATTGCATCTTGGAACACCTTGTTTGCCTTGTGCACTATCTTAGGCTCTTGCGGAATTATTGTTACTAAGTGAAATATTTGTGTGGGGAGCATTGCCTAGTGCATTGGAAAAGGTGACGGAGAGTTTTGCCTTGAAGCAAAGGAAAAGGGAAGTTGTGTGAACCAAACACTATCAAACACTTGAGTGAATGTGAGGGGAAATACACTTGAAAGAGGAGAGAGAGAGAGAGAATGTTTTTTATCTAACCTTTTGCCCCTGAGTTTGGTTTGTGTGATAGGTGAATTTTAGTTTTTAAAGGATTTGTTACAAAGGTGAACAAATTAGTCAAGGTGAAAAACTGCCGGTTTTGCGGTTTTTGCGGAAAATGAGCGTCCGAACTCAGAATTTTAGTTGTCAAAGGATTTGTTACAAAGGTGAAAACTGCCGATTTTACGGTTTTTACGGAAAATGGGCCTCCGAGTCAAACTAACCGCTGCGCCGTGACCTAAAGGCTTTCCTTTGGTTTTTTAGCCATTCGACACCGTTTCGGTCACGAAATCAAAATTTTATTACTTTCGGTTTTGCCTTCGAAGTCCTTACTATTGTGTTTTCCTTTGGTTTTGAGCAACCACTTGCTTGTTGTGGAACCAAACTTTGGAAACTTGGTTGTGTTTGTTTTCTTTCTTGATTTGTAATAAAAAACAGGATGACATCCGTCAATGATAATGGGGGCAACCGAGCTGTAACACCCCGAATCCGCGGGACTCGGGATGCCACATTGGGATAGGATATCACAATGGATCCTGACCCTAGCCTGACAACAAGTTCACTGGACCTTACAAATGGCACTGGCAGATATAAAACAAATACATAAAACCGTATAAACTGTACAACCAAAGGTAAATAACAACATAGCCGAGTATAAAACGACATCCTCACACAAGAGGTAAACAAGACATTATCCTCATGCAGGAGGGGAAACACAAACAACCCCAAAATCAACCACCTAATGTACGAGAGTCCTCGGCCTGTCACCCTACCAGATCACTCAGCAGTGCGTAACTTGCAACATCTACAACACGGTATGAAACCGTTAGCTAACATACATATATGAGGTAATGCATAAGCACAAGCACAATCATGAAAGATACACACATCAACATGCTATCACACATTTACCCATTTATTATCTTTATATAATAATCATTCACTCAAAAACCGTATATATACAGATAGATGAAAGTATGTGACACGAGGACCGATACATCCCCGCCTCTGAGTGCAATGTTCAGGTGTACGAGTATCGGTCACACAATCTGTGTACCCTATGGGAGTGGATTGTGCCCTTCCTATAAACCAGGCTGGCCCGACATTAGAGAACTCCCCAGACTCCACGGCGGGATGAAAGGGAAAGGTTATCACAGCCACACAGTGGGGCAGTCAATAGAACATAGGTCGATAAAAACGACAATTCATGCTATCATAGCAAACATATAAAGCACACACCACTCATGCAAACACCCAATATAAGGATGATAGATAAGTAAGTCCAACGGACTTACCTCAACCTCGTACAATCAACACCATGATCAACCTCCAATCTTGAGAGGGACACTGCCTAATAACCAGGCATAAAGATATATCAATACTCCTATCAATCAAAAAGGTCACTCCTGGACCCAAGGGATCCATAAGGATCATACTCAATCTATAAGCCTCACAACCAACTAAACCTCAATATCTCAACATAACTCACAATTCCTCAAATCTCAAGGTAGTATCTAATCGGCATTCCTCAATCTCAATTCTAATCCTAATTTAATTAATTAACCTTTAATTAATTAATTAAATTTCGCCAGAATAACGTTTTGTCCGCAAGCAATTTCTAAACCCACCTGTCATCAGATTTCATCAAACAAACTACCCATAATCACCAGAATAATATAACGACCATAATGGAATTTCTAATTATCCATTTTGACAAGCCTAAAGTCAATTTAGGCCAAATCGCAGTACGGAAAACGAATAAATTCATAACTTATTCATTACTAATCCGATTTACGATCTGAAAGAAGATTTGGAATCACAACGACGCAGGCTACGCATGGAAATCATCAAATTCATCGGAATCTGAGTGACGGAACTTGCCTGGTGACATATATGCTCGACCAGCTCTTCATCTGCTCGAAAATGCAGTAACTCGGTACCGATATGAAGAGAATGAAAAGAGGAATCCAGATACTCAACGGAATTGAAATCGGATTAGAAACGGAGAGTAGATTTGAGTTTGAAGGTTGAGAGAAATCAGAGTTTTTACGAGGAAACGTGAAAGGAAATGAATTAATAAAGGATTTTCCGCTATTTATAGTGAAGACGATAATTATCCTTTAGCGAAGTCGATAATTATCCTTTGACCGATCCAAAGGCGGGTCGAACCTCCTTCTACAAACTTCTCGAGATTGGAATATTAAATCCCGAATATTGTAGGGATAATTATTCCACAACTGCCTCGGAAAACGTGTATTCCTAAGCCGTCTTTCTTAGTCGTTAAGAAACGAAATAGCGACTCTTTTGGCCGTTTTGCCTCTGCATGTTATTTCATATTTAGGACATATCCGATGTCCTAATCATTTCTCTCAACTGCATTTTTATTAATTGGAGCTCCCAAATGCTCCAAGTAACACCGGAGGGTAAAAATAATTACCCGGGGGAAAAAGTAAAAATTTCCCCAAACGTCCAAAATTACGCTAGGAACATAACGGTGGGAGTCATACTCATCACTTGCGAAATCTTCGCGAGTAATATGTCAATTACTATCAATGATTAAATTAATAAACATTAATTAGAATTCGGAAATTCTAGCTATAACACGAGCCGACCAACGTCTTGACCACCTTGAAGCCCAACTAGCCGAGCTTCTAAGAAGAATACCTCCCGCCCCATGTGAACAAAGTCAAGGAGGTAGCAACCAAGAACAACCTCGTAGAGGCCGAGAACGGAGTGTGAATAGCCATACAAGCAGAAACCATGATAGAGACCGGAACAAAATCTGGGACCATAGTCAAACTTCTTGACACAAAGACTCGGACGGTGAAGAAAACAGTGGTCACCGCAATTGGAGGCGTTACCATGGGTCAAAAGTTGATGTTCCAAACTTTACCGGAACTGGAGAAGTTGAGACCTACATTGAGCGGGAGACTAAGGCCGAATAAGTCTTCCGTTATTATGAGTTTAACGAGTATGAAAAGATTGAAGCTGCTACTATTCATTTTGTTGATTTTGCTCTAACTTGGTGGCAGGAAGAATTAGAATATGTGGAGGCACATCAACAACCACACATCAACAATTGGTTTGAACTCCGTAGAAGGATGCGTGCTCGGTTCATACTTTCAGAATAGAAGCAACAACTGTTGCTCAAACTTAAAAGGTTACGTCAAGGTAACCGAACTCCGGATGATTACCACAAAGAGTTGAGAACTCTCCTTCAAAGATCGGGAAGTCGACAACCCGAAAATTATATCCTAGTCAAGTTCTTGTCTAGGATTAATCCCGATGTGTCCGAAATAGTTGAACAACTCAGACACACAAGCCTTACTGATGCCCTTCATCATGTTATCCGCGCCTATACTATAATCCAAAAACGTAAGGCAACCGGATCATCAAGTAGATGGACAAGTCATGAATCCACCGAACACTCTCAAAATAATCGGCCTACTCACACAACCGGTTCACTTCCGCACCTAACCCTAGTGCCCCTCTTCCTAGTTCCACACCAAAACCATAAACAAGCCGGACTAGAGAAGTGAAATGTTACAAGTGTTATGAGCATGGTCATTATGCCCGGGAATGCCCTAATCCCCGGAAGGTTTTATTGAATGCATTTGGGGAAGAGGTCACCGAGAATCATGAATCCGAAGATGACTATGAAACAGTAGCCCCAATTATAGAAGGTGTTCAAGCCCATGCTCTTGTGGGAGATTTTTGCCTTGTCACAAAGAAGGCCCTCCAAGCGAGTGAACTCGTTTCCAATGTCTCACAAAGGGAGAATCTCTTTAAAACTCGTTGTTTAATTTCAGGACAATTATTTACCGTTATTATTGATAGTGGGTCTTGTTGTAACATTGCTAGTCAGGAGGTCGTTGCACACCTAGGGCTCAAAATGAAGGCACATTCACAACCATATTCGCTCCAATTGCTCAACACCAACATTCCTCCTCAAGTCAAGGAGCATTGTTTGGTCCACTTTTCCATCGGTCTTTACCAATATGACGTTGCTTATGACGTGCTTCCAATCACGGCTTGCCACCTCTTTTTTGGGAGACCATGGTAGTTTGACCGAAGGGTGTTCCTTGATGGTTACACCAACATATACTTCTTCACCATGACCGGGAAGAAAGTAAAGCTTATGCCTCTTACCCTATCCGAGATGATGGAAGACCACATGTGTAGAGAAAGGAAGAAGTTGGAGAAAGGTGAGGCCGCACGGACAAATGAAAGACTAAGATGGTTCTTAAAACAACATCTGAGCCCAAGACCCTACTAACCGCACGGTTACACGACGCCCGTCGAGCCCTACAAAGGGGGGGATGTTTGCTTCCCTCTTGTTTGTATAACAACTTTATGTACTATGGAAGCTAATGATTTTTCTTTGCCTCCTTGTATTTCAGGACTACTTGAGGAGTTCAAGGAGATTATGCCCGAAGAGATTCCTCCGGGACTACCCCCTATCCGAGGCATAGAACATCAGATTGACTTCATACCCGGGTCATCCATTCCTAATCGGCCCCCATATCGAGCAAACCCGGTGGAAACAAAGGAGATACAAGCTCAAGTGGAGGATCTTTTGAGCAAGGGATATATTCAGGAGAGCTTGAGCCCATGTGCCGTTCCAGTTCTATTGGTATCCAAGAAAGATGGGAGTTGGAGGATGTGCGTCGACTACCGTGCCATCAACTAAATAATTGTAAGGTACCGACATCCTATTTCTTGTCTTGATGATATGCTAGATGAACTTCATGGTGCTACTCTTTTCTCTAAAATCGACCTTAGGAGTGGTTATCATCAGATTAGGATGCATAAGGGTGATGAATGGAAAACTGCTTTCAAAACTAAGTATGAATTATATGAGTGGCTTGTAATGCCTTTTGGATTAACGAACGCACCTAGTACTTTTATGCGTCTAATGAACCATGTCCTACGTCATTTCTTAGGTAAATTTGTTGTGGTGTATTTTGATGATATCTTAGTTTATAGTCGGACGTTGGATGAGCATGTTGAACATTTGAGAAGTTTATTTCTTGTGCTTAAAGAACAATAGTTGTTTGTAAACTTTAAGAAATGCCATTTTTGCTCGGAATCGGTGGTCTTTTTGGGTTTTCTGGTAGGAAAGGAAGTCTTGCGGGTGGACGATATTGCCTAGGTCTTCTATGGATGGAGGATGTGCGTAGATACACACTTCTCTCTTCTTTAGATGCTTGTGTTTTGGGATTTGGAATGATATTGCCTTGGTCTTCTCTTCTTCTACCCGCAAGCCTTCCTTTCCTACGACAAAACCCAAAAAGACCATAAATTCCGAGCAAAAATGGCATTTCTTAAAGTTCACAAACAATTGTTGTTCTTTAAGCACAAGAAATACACTTCTCAAATGTTCAATATGCTCATCCAACGTCCGACTATAAACTAAGATATCATCAAAATAAACCACAACAAATTTATCTAAGAAATCACGTACGACATGGTTCATTAGGCGCATAATAGTACTAGGTGCGTTCGTTAATCCAAAAGGCTTTTACAAGCCACTCATATAATCCATACTTAGTTTTGAAAGCAGTTTTCCATTCACCACCCTTATACATCCTAATCTGATGATAACCACTCCTAAGGTCTATTTTAGAGAAAAGAGTAGCACCATGAAGTTCATCTAGCATATCATCAAGACTAGGAATAGGATGTTGGTACCTTATTGTTATTTGGTTGATGGCATGGCAGTCGACGCACATCCTCCAACTCCGATCTTTCTTGGGTACCAATAGAACTGGAACGGCTCGTGGACTCGAGCTCTCCCGAATATATCCCTTACTCAAAAGATCCTCCACTTGAGCTTGTAGCTCCTTTGTTTCTACCGGGTTTGCTCGATATGCGGGCCGATTAGGAATGGATGACCCGTGTATGAAGTCAATCTGATGTTCTATGCCTCGGATAGGGGGTAGTCCCGGGGAATCTCTTCGGGCATAATCTCCTTGAACTCCTCAAGTAGTCCTGAAATACAAGGAGGCAAAGACAAATCAATAGCTTCCACAGTAGATAAAGCTGTTACACAAACAAGATGGAAGCAAACATCCACCCTTTGTAGGGTTCGACGGGCGTCGTGTAACCGTGAGGTGAGTAGGGTCTTGGGCTCGTATTGTAATAGCTAGGATTTTCGAATTCTAATTAATGTTGATTAACTTAATTAGTGATAGTAATTGACATATAACTTGCGAAGATTGCGTAAGTGTTGAGTATAAGTCCCACCGTTATGTTCCTGGCGTAATTTTGGGCTTATGGTGAAATTTTCACTTTTCCCCGGGTAATTATTTTTACCCTCCGGTATTATTTGGAGCATTTGGGAGCTCCAATTAATAAAAATGCAGTTGAGAGAAATGATTAGGACATCGGACATGTCCTAGATATGAAATAACATGGAAAGGCAAAACGGACAAAAGAGTCGCTATTTCGTTTCTTAACGGCTAAGAAAGACGACTTAGGAATACACGTTTTCTGAGGCAATTGTGGAATAATTATCCCTACAATATTCAAGATCTATTATTCCAATTTTGAGAAGTTTGGAGAAGGGGGTTCAATCCGCCATTGGCTCGATAAAAGGATAATTATCGACTTTGCTAAAGGATAATTATCGACTTTGCTAAAGGATAATTATCAACTTTACTATAAATAGCGGAAAATCGTTTATTAATTCATTTCCTTTCACATTTCCTCGTAAAAGCTCTGATTTCTCTCAAACTTCAAACTCAGATCTACTCTACGTTTCTAATCCGATTTCAATTCCGTTTGAGTTTTTGGATTCCTCTCTTCATTCTCTTCATATCGGTACCGAGTTTCTGCATTTCCGAGCAGATGAACAGTTCCGTCACTCAGATTCCGGTGAATTTGATGTTTTACATGCGTAGCCTACGTCGTTGTGATTCCGAATCTTCTTTCAGATCGTCAATCGGGTTAGAACGAATAAGTTATGAATTTATTCGTTTTCCGTACTACGATTTGGTCTAAATCGACCTTAGGCTTTTCAAAATGGATAATTAGAAATTCCATTATGATCATTATATTATTCTGGTGTTTATGGGTTGTTTGTTAATGAAATATGATGATAGGTGGGTTTAGAAATGGCTTGCGGGCAAAACGTTATTCTGGTGAAATTTAATTAATTAATTAAAGGTTAATTAATTAAATTAGGATTAAATTTGAGATTGAGGAATACTCATTAGATGCATGCTAGGTGTCAGAATGATTTGAGGATCATGATGATGTTATGGATATCGGTTATGGCTTTAAGGATTAGTATGTGTACGAGTATGATGAGATGTTATGTTGAGGATATGCCTTAGGCATTTATGAATGTGTTGAGGATCTGAGGTTTTGATTTGAGATATAGGTTGGTTGTGGTTAGTGAGACGAGTCTCCTAACCTTTTCCGTATGTGATTGTGTGTGCCTTGCTATTGCAGGCATTGATTACTTCCCCAAGGGGAAGCTGTGGCGTGGTACAAGTTACGAGTATATCAGGTAAGTCCATAGGACTTACTTAGCGTGCAGTTGTGGATTGTATAATGTGATGGTTGTGTGTGTTCATATGATTGTGCATTTATAACCTAAACCGGACTAGGATGACCATTCATTATATTTATTTGGCCCAAGTGTATTATAATGGGCGGTAACCGCCGGTCTCCGCCTGCTGGTTAGGAGGAGGTGCCCTGAAGATGATCTCACAGGAGGGGACGAGTAAAGGTCACCCCCATGTAAAACTCCTGTGTTACGTTGGATGGGACGGGGTTCTTAAGGCTCCTCGTGTTACAAAAGAAGTTGAATTTGTAATGGAATAACGTAATGAAAGATAATAAATGAGTGTGTGGCATTGCATGTTTGAGATGTTGATGTGTGGTTGTGCTATTACCTTCATGCTTTTCATTGTTGTAGCTAACGGTTTCATACCGTGTTGTAGTGTTCTGCAGGTTAGGAATACTACAGAGTGAGCCAGATGGTGTGACAAGCCAAGGACTTCTGTACATTAGGATGCGTGGGATGTGGGATCTTTTGTTGTTGTGGTTTATGTTGTTGTTTTGTACTTGGCTATGAGTTTGTAAACTCTTTTGATGTATCATACTCAGCTTTTATGTATTTGATTTTAATCTACCTGTGCCTTGTTGTAAGATCCAGTGAACTTGTTGTCAAGCTAGGGTCAGGATCCATTGTGAGATCCTAGCCCAATGTGACACTCCAAGTCCCGCAGATTTGGGGTGTTACAGAGTTGGTATCAGAACCTTAGGTTGACAACAATGGCACTTGCTATCTGCAATAAAGGTAGAGTGGATAAATAAACAGAACCCACATGGGGTCCGACTTTTCAAAATGTTTTGGTTTTAAGCGAGTACAGATGTTTTGGGATAGTATGTACAGAAGTCGTCACCCATCTGAGGATCTCGACAGTGTAGATATATATATATATAGCCTTATAAGTTTAGGGGCGTATATTCTACAGATGGCTTAGACTAAAGCAGTATCTGTAGTGGGACGAGATAGGGGTACTCCCCCTCTTCCTTCAGTAGCGCCAAGTCAGGGACCATTATCCGCTGCTGTGTTGCCTATGGCAGAGAACGAGTTTGAAGAGGCTGATCATATCTCCATGAGTAGATTCGAGTTTCAAGAGTATATGCAGCAAGTATATGAGGCGGCGATAGCGGGTAGATCTACACCGGATTTACCAACATCTGTGAGATCAACTAAAGAAGGATAATACTTGGAGAATGTGTATTGATTGTAGAGCAATCAATAACATTACTACCAAGTATAGACACCCGATTCTCCGTCTAGATGACATGCTTGATGAGTTACATGGAGCTACAATTTTCACTAAGATTGACCTTAGGAGTGGCTACCATCAAATTAGAATGAGGGAAGGGGACGAATGGAAAACAGCTTTTAAAACCAAATTTGGTCTCTATGAGTGGCTAGTAATGCCTTTTAGGTTAACTAATGCTCCTAGTACTTTCATGCGATTAATGAATCATATTTTGAGACCTTATATTGGTTTATTTGTTGTAGTCTACTTTGATAACATTCTTATCTATAGTAAGACTTTAAAGGAGCATGAAAATCATTTGAGAGATGTGCTTGCTACATTGCGTATAGAATACTTGTACGCTAATATTAAAAAATGTGATTTCTATACTAGCTAAGTGATTTTCCTTGGTTTTGTAGTGAGTGTCAATGGTTTGCAAGTGGATGAGGATAAGGTTAAGGCAATCAATGAATGGCCCATTCCTAGGTCGGTTGGTGAAGTAAGGAGTTTCCATAGCCTAGCTACATTCTATAGAAGATTTGTGAGGGATTTTAGTACCATTGTAGCACCACTCACGGCTTTGACCAAAAAGAAGGTTCCTTTTGAGTGGAATGAACCTCAGCAAAGAGCATTTGAAGAGCTCAAGAAACGCCTCACCCACGCACCACTACTTGCTCTACTGGACTTCACTAAACCCTTTGAGGTTGAATGCGACGCGTCCGGCATTGGTATTGGCGGCGTCCTTATGCAAGAAGGTAAGCCTCTAGCTTTCTTTAGTGAAAAATTGAAGGGTGCATGCTTAAACTATTCCACGTATGACAAAGAATGTAATGCCTTGTTTAGAGTACTCAAAACATGGCAACATTACCTTTGGCCCCAAGAGTTTGTTTTGAAAACCGATCATGATTCACTTAGACACTTTAGGAGCCAAGATAAGCTAGATAGGCGGCATGGTAGGTGGATGGAGTTCATCGAAATCTTTCCTTATATTATCAAGTATAAGAAAGGAAAGAATAATGTCGTACCGGATGCATTGTCTAGGAGATACACCTTAATCACCACCTTGGATTCTAGGATGTTAGGTTTTACTTACATTAAAGAATTATATGTGGATGATGCTGAATTTGGGAAGATATTTCATAGATGCACTACTGAAGGCCCTTACGATAAGTATTTTGTGTTTGAAGGTTTCTTGTTTAAAGTGGATAAAATTTGCATACCTAGATGTTCCCTTAGGATATTATTAGTGGAAGAAGCCCATAAAGGAGGTTTAATGGGGCATTTTGGGAGGGACAAAACTTATCACATGTTGCAAACTCACTTTTATTGGCCATATATGTTAAGGGATGTAGAACACATGCTGAAAAGGTGCATTGAATGTCTTAAGGCCAAAGCTAGGGTACAACCCCACGGGCTGTATACAACCTTACCGACGCCTAATGGCCCTTGGGAAGATATAAGTACGGTATTCACTATTGGACTGACTAGGACTAAGAAAGGAAGAGATTCCATTTTTGTGGTGGTAGATAGATTCTCTAAAATGGCACATTTTATTCCATGTCATAAAACTGATGATGCATATAATGTCGCTAATCTTTTCTTTAAGGAAATAGTGAGATTGTATGGAATACCTAAAACTATTGTTAGTGATAGGGATGTCAAGTTTTTTAGTTTCTTTCGGAAAACGCTTTGGGGAAAAATGGGCACTAGATTACTATTCTCGACCTCTAGTCATCCCCAAACAGATGGGCAAACGGAAGTCACCAATAGGACCCTAACGACCCTCCTTAGAACCATGTTGAAAGATAACTTAAAAGAATGGGAAGACATGTTACCACATATCGAGTTTGCTTATAATCGCACCATGCATTCTTCCACTTCGGTATCACCTTTCAAATGTGTTTATGGATTTAACCCTTTAACTCCTATGGATTTATTACCGATTCCTCGAAAGGATCGAGTAGGTTTTGATGCTTTGGAACAGGCGGACTACATTAAGGAACTTCATGCCAAGACCAAGGCTGCAATTGATAAGAAGGGCGTTGAAATTGCAGCTCGGAATAACAAAGGACGTCGGAAGATGGTATTCCAGCCCGGCGACTTAGTTTGGCTACATCTAAGGAAAGAGCGGTTTCCGACAAAACTCGATTCCAAGATAGCCCCACGGGGTGATGGACCATTCAAAGTCTTACACCGGATTAACGATAACGCATATGTGTTGGACTTACCGGAAGAGTATGGAGTTAGTACCACTTTTAACGTAGGAGATTTGAGCCCCTATGAAGGAGAGTTAGAACAAGATGAAAATTCGGGGTCGAATTCTTTCCAAGAAGGAGTGGATGATGTAGGACCATCACATGGAAGATATCAAGGGCCCATTACTAGGGCAAGAGCTAAAGAGATCCAAGAAGTTACGTCAAGGGAAGTGCTATTGCTTGGCACCATGCGTGAACCATTTAACTTCCGTACATCATGTGTTAATCTCTTGGTGAATGCAGGAGCAAGCAAGCAAAGGGAAGAGACGTTGCTCACGTCCAAGAAGGTCCAAGAGAGTAGCCAACTGCTCACGTCCAAGGCAGCCCAAGAGAGTAACCAGCTGCTCACGTCCAAGGAGGCCCAAGAGAGTAACCAGCTCCCTCAGTCGGATCATCATTTGGGCTCTTAAAAACAGTCCAAATCACTCCTGGATCTGTTGTGAACAAATCAGCCCATTTACCTCTTAAAAAAAAGTCCAACTCACTCCCAAGGATCTGTTTTGAATAAGTCAGCCTATTTTGATGCTGATTAGTTGTTTGTTAAGTTGTTAGCTACATTTGTGGAAGCTCTCTTGTAACCACCTTCCACAAATGTTTTAGTTGTATTTTCTTTATTTTGTCTAGATAAAGAATCTATATAGTCTCTTTAGCTGCTGAATAGGATACGTTTTATTTGCTAAGAATTCAGATTGTAATCATTCACAAAATCAATCAAAGAACAAGAGAGTTTTTGGTTGGCATTGTCGTTGTTTGCTTGGCTGAGCTTGTTTGTGTCAACCGCCTTCGGATTGGTGCTTCGAGCCTTCACGAGTCCCTCTTTTTCCTAGTCCAGCCGGAGCTAGTGTAAAGTTGTATTGGAGACGGGTCTAGGGCATTCACGAAGCGGGGTTTTGGCTCTTCAGCCTTGGTTCCTTTCGTTGACTCTCTTTGGTTCTTCTGTACATCTTCCTACGTTCATTCACTCCCCACGTTTCATTCAGCATCTGGATTCGCCTCATTCAGCCGGATTCGGGTACATTGTACCTAGATCGACTAATCCACGGACTAATACCGTATCAGGAAGACATGTTACCACATATCGAGTTTGCTTATAATCGCACCATGCATTCTTCCACTTCGTTATCACCTTTTAAATGTGTTTATGGATTTAACCCTTTAACTCCTTTGGATTTATTACCGATTCCTCGAAAGGATCGAGTAGGTTTTGATGCTTTGGAACAGGCGGACTACATTAAGGAACTTCATGCCAAGACCAAGGTTGCACTTGATAAGAAGGGCGTTGAAACTGCAACTCGGAATAACAAAGGACGTCGGAAGATGGTTTTCCAGCCCGGCGACTTAGTTTGGCTACATCTAAGGAAAGAGCGGTTTCCGACAAAACGCCATTCCAAGATAGCCCCACGGGGTGATGGACCATTCAAAGTCTTACACCGGATTAACGATAACGCATATGTGTTGGACTTACCGGAAGAGTATGGAGTTAGTACCACTTTTAACGTAGGAGATTTAAGCCCCTATGAAGGAGAGTCAGAACAAGATGAAAATTCGGGGTCGAATTATTTCCAAGAAGGAGTGGATGATGTAGGACCATCACATGGAAGATATCAAGGGCCCATTACTAGGGCAAGAGCTACGGAGACCCAAGAAGTTACGTCAAGGAAAGTGCTATTGCTTGGCACCATGTGTGAACCATTTAACTTCCATACATCATGTGTTAATCTCTTGGTGAATGCAGGAGCAAGCATGCAAAGGGAAGAGACGTTGCTCACGTCCAAGAAGGTCCAAGAGAGTAACCAGCTGCTCACGTCCAAGGCAGCCCAAGAGAGTAACCAGATGCTCACGTCCAAGGAGGCCCAAGAGAGTAACCAGCTGCTCACGTCCAAGGAGGCCCAAGAGAGTACCCAGCTCCATCAGTCGGATAATCATTTGGGCTCTTAAAAACCGTCAAATCACTCCTGGATCTGTTGTGAACAAATCAGCCCATTTCCCTCTTAAAAACCGTCCAACTCACTCCCAAGGATTTGTTTTGAATAAGTTAGCCTATTTTGATGCTGATTAGTTGTTTGTTAAGTTGTTAGCTACATTTGTGGAAGCTCTCTTGTTACCACCTTCCACAAATGTTTTAGTTTTCTTTTCTTTATTTTGTCTAGATAAAAGAGTCTATATATAGTCTCTTTAGCTACTGAATAGGATACGTTTTATTTGCTAAGAATTCAGATTGTAATCATTCACAAAATCAATCAAAGAACAAGAGAGTTTTTGGTTGGCATTGTCGTTGTTTGCTTGGCTGAGCTTGTTTGTGTCAACCGCCTTCGGATTGGTGCTTCGAGCCTTCACGAGTCCCTCTTTGTGCTAGTCCAGCTGGAGCTAGTGTAAAGTTGTGATGAAGGGTCATCCGAGCTGGCTCCATCTTCAACACCACAAGGAGCCCTAACAAGAGCTCAAGCCAAATGCCAAGCGGAGATGGATGCTATCTTCCTAGCCATGGTTCAAGAAGCTCACCCAAGCTCACCTCCAATGAGTCCAAGGCCCATCATGATGCTTAGCCACATTGGACCAGCCAAGAAGAAGTTGAATGGAGAATAGGAGAGCCTCACGTGTGCATGTGCATGGATGAAGGCGTGAGAGGCTGGCGTAAGAAGCTAGTTAGAGAGTGTTAAATAAAGCCAAGAATTAGTCTATTTTATGGATTTATTTAAAACACTCTAAATTGTAATTATTGTATTTATTTTCTTTTCTATTTTTTAGGAGAGAAGGTCTAGGTTGTATATAAACCTTTCTCTCTTCCTTTTTGTTGGTAGAATACGTTAAAACACATTTGTGAAAGTGCCAAATTGAAACCTTTGAGTTCAGCCTCTTATCTTGTGAGAATTGTGGTGTTTGCATAGCTTTCTCGTTCTTGTGTGCGTCAATCTCCTTCGGGTTGGTGCTACAAGTCGAATCGAAGCAACCTCTTCATGCCTTCGGTAATTGTAGATCGATTGTGTGAAGTTGTAAGAAGCGGGGCCGAATCGTCATCGGTTTGGTTCTTGGATAATCGAATCCAAGGTTTCTATCGTTTGTTCCTTTCGGTTCTTCTTTCCTATTTTGTTTTCCCTCTTTGCTTTGCACGTTTTCCTTGCATCTTTGTTTGCTGAATTTCGTTTGCTTTTATTGCTAATCCCCGTATCAATTGGTATCAGAGCTAATTGACGTTCAACCTACAAAAAGAGTCGGTAAATCATTCAAAAACCAAAAGTGACTCGTTTTCTTGTTTGAGTCTTGCTTGTTTTGAGTCTATTGCCATTGCCATTTCTATTCCAAGTTTTTGATTGAACTAACAAGTTTGTTGCTTTTGTTTGTGAATCTTGTGGACGCCGGCACCACTCACACACCATGCCTACACCGCGCCTACCACCAGTCCCTTGTGCCTACCACCACGTCGCCACCAGCTGTTGGCCCACGTCCAAACACAACCCTAAACAAGCCCTAAACTTTCAAAAAAAAAAGAAGGCTGATCGTCCAACCTATTTTCAAGCTGAGTAGTCCACATTTTCAGCCACCTCTTTCCTCCACATTTTCAGCCTATTTTTTTGATTTTTTCACCCTTGGTTAGCTATTTACTTGGTCAACTCTATCCTCTTGCAACTAATTATGATTTTCTTAGCATTTTTATTTTATTTTTCTTTAATTCCAACAGTAAGTTAAAAAAAAAGAAAAGAAAATCCGAGTTTCAAAAAAAAAAAAGAGAAAGAAAGAAAGAAAAGAAAAAGAAAAGAAAGAGAAAAGAAATCAATCTTAGTTATTCATTTCATTTCATTTCATTCTTGCTAGCTTATTCTTGTTTTATTTCATAGTTTGTAATAGTTGAAATTGTGCTTGCTAAGTGTTATTGTTCAGCAATCAAAGAGGACTACAAAGGAGCTCATCTCACTCAAAAGTTGTCTTGCTAAGTGTTATTGTTCCGCAATCAAAGAGGACTACAAAGGAGCTCATCTCACTCAAAAGGACCAAGCCATTCACGCCTAGCCTAGCTTCACCCTAGCCTAGCCACGACTTGGCCCTCGCCTAGCTCACTTCACTCGAACCACGCCTTAGCCTTGACCAGCCTACACACACCTTCGGTGTCCAAGGTTTGCTTGCTTAGGCTTGACGAGTAAGTTCTTTCAAGGCTTATCTTGAGTTCAAATTTTGAGTCCGTACTTAGTTGCATATAACATTCGTGCAACTTGTCCTTTCCATTTTGAGTCTTTTCTTCTCTTTTATTGAGTCAAACATGTTTTAAGGTGATTGAAATCGAATTTCGCTTCTACTTTAAAGCTTTTGTTTGGCTAAGTATTGAACTCACGTGAGGTTTTTGACTAATACAAGACGATCCATCAACAAGCTTGTTGAGCACCACTAGAGAGTGAGAGTTTGCTTTCGAGTGATACACTTGTGAGGCGTTTTGTTTTAGCTAACCTAACGTGTTTGAGTGTTTTAGTGTCTTTGAACAATGTCAGAAACTCCCACAGGTACGCCGAGCCCCGAGCCTATTTCCCCGGAGTTGTTTAACCTTATCAAGGGCTTGAAAGATAGCATTGAAGGGTTAACTACAAGGCTGTCCAACTTGGAGGCGTCTAAGGTAGTTCCGGAGCCTCGGTCACTAGGAGGCAACATGCAGGCAAGAGACCACTCGAGGGCTCAATACCAAGGGCAAGACCGAATACCACTCCAAAGCCAACAAGAGGCGTTTCAAGCAGCCCGGCACTCTAATGCCACGCAGCCCTTTCGGAATGTCCAAGGCTTAGGCCACACCGTGTCCCAACCGGGATGGGGCAATCTTGCTTTCGAGGAGCACGTTTCTATCCCTTCTTCTCCCATTATACATGATAATTTGCATAATTATCCTCAACAGTTTCAGAATCAAGCTTATGAGCAGGATGAGGATGGTGATGGAGATGACGAGGAATGGAGGCCAAACGGACGAAGGGAGCGCCAACAGCCACAGAGACCTCATGACGGCCGGCGCCAAGACGAGCAGAGGCGTGAGCCCTATGGTGGCCTGCCAAGGAGGGAGCGAGATCCGGAGTATGATGGTTTTGGCAAAGTAAAGGTGAAGATCCCAAGTTTTGAAGGCAAATATGACCCGGACGTGTACATGGCTTGGGAGGCGAAGATAGAGCAAATATGGTCATGCCATAACTTTCCCGAGCATAAGAAGGTACATTTCGCAGCTCTTGAGTTTATTGATTATGCTATGATATGGTGGGATGATTTGGTGAAGGAAAGGAGGAGAACTTTGGATGCACCGGTAGTTACTTGGGCGCACATGAAGACCTTGATGAGAGCTCGGTTTGTGCCTCAACATTACACTAGAGAATTGAGGCAAAGGTTGGAGAACTTGAGGCAAGGATCCATGACCGCCGAGGAGACCTATAATGCCATGCAAATGGCCATGGTAAAGGCTAATGTGCGAGAGGATGAACAGACTACAATGGCTAGGTATCTTCGTATTTTCAATTCAAGTTTTTCTAACGAGATAGATCTTTTACCCTATAGCTCTATGACAGAATTGCTCCACCTAGCAATCAAAGTAGAAAGGAAAATGAAGGCAAGAAGTCAAGGAGGTAAGGCTGCTGTTAGCATGAAATATTGTTATATTTTAGGCACGTTTTCTAAGTGTATTTGATTCATATTGATAGTCTTTGATTTAGCATTGTTGCATTTTTGAGCTAGTTAGCCTACATTATCAATATGGATGTCTACACTAGCTTTATGTTGATTATAGGTGATTGAGAGCCATTTCCGAACGGAATCGAGCAAAGATGAGTTGATTGAGTGTGTCCATGGATTGAGGGCATTCTTAGGAGCAAAATGGATGTCAACTTCAGGAATGCACGAGGCTAGGGAAGAATCACGTTCTTGCCCTAAACCACGCTCTAAAATACGGCCGTACTACAAACAACGTTCAGTTCCACGGCCGTGGAACCCTGCAGGAGAAGCGTGATTCATTCCAGGAGCTTTTACGGTCGTGGAATCCATGGTTTAAACCGTGTTGATTCCCACGCTCTAAATTACGGTCGTGGAACCTTCCACGACCGTGATCTTGGCGATCTTTTTTGCCACATTTTGAAGCCACGATCTTTTGAAGATTGGGCCGGGCCGATATTTTATCTTGCCCTATAAAAAGACGGACGAAGAGAGATTCCGGAATCCCCGCTTAGACGCATTTTGCGACCTCGCTTTAGAGTTACGCTTGCACCTTCACTTTGGAGATTTTGGCGGTTCTTGCAAAAGACGTATTTTGCCCTTTCCTTAGAGTTTCCCTAATCTCGCACTTTTGGTGGAGATTGCTGTGGAGATTTCCGAATTGACAAAAGATCGAATTTTTTGGAAGATAGTTGCAAGAAGATTTCTCTTCTTGTTTAGGTTTGATTTAGAAGACGGATTGACATCCCGTTCTTCTTTCTTTCCTAAGATTGTGATTGTTTGCTTTATTCGGAATCTATTGACAATATTCATTCTTGATTGTGACATTGAGATTGGTTTGAAGTTTATTGAAAGTTTTCGGAAGTTTTCATCTTTCAATCTTTTAATCTTTGAATTTGATATCATAATGATGATTGTTGGCTAAAAACCCTTAACAATTCTAGGGTGAAGGGTTGATAGTTGTGGCTTAGATAATGATAGATCGATCGTAAACAGATTGGACCCTGAGAGTTAGAGAGAATCGTCGACAACCCTAAATTACGGCCTGTTCTTGAAGTCCACGGCCGTGAAACCTCAAGAACTACCCGTAATTTCCCTTAAGTTTACGAACCTGCTTTTACTTTAATCCAAAGTTAAAGATTTGCTTTAACTTAGTTTAGGCTTGCCTTTTCTAGGTGGTAGTGAAGCCTCAACAACCTCTACCTCGATTGTAAGTGTCACAACCGTAGTCGGTTAAGTTAGTCTTGATCCTTGGATTACAAGTTTGGGTATTTAACATTAATTCTTACCTTTAGAACCTTTCTATATTGAAGCCTCAACAACCTGTATAGAGAGTGTCTTGTAGGTGAGTTACACAAGGTTTTTGGAACTTCACCGTACGATTACCTTACATTAGTATACCTTTGCATATCTCAACTCTGTCTTTATATCATTAAGTATATCTTGAATCGATTGCCACAGTTGGATACTTGGATCTTTAGGATTGCTGTTTTCCCAATAATTTGCAAAGCTTTTACAATTACCTGCTTGATAATCTGAAATCGAATTTGTTTCTCCCCAAATCCCTGTGTTCGATACTCTGGAATACTTGCTAATCTACGCCGATCCGTACACTGCGGGTTCGCTTGCTTGATTCTAGTTTTATAAATTTAAAGCTTATTAGCACGCACGTTTAGGGGCGAACAAGTTTTTGGCGCCGTTGTCGGGGATTTGGTTTAGACCGAATTCGGTAGCCGGTTGTAAAGCTTGGGAGCTTTGCTCTCGTTATTTGATATTTCTTTGAGTGCATGCGCAGGTCTAGGAACACCGAAGACCTCTTACCTCTTGATCAAGAGCTTGAGAGGACTCTAAGGCAAAAGCGCAAGGAAAAGAAGATGGCTGAAGAACACGAACGTGATCTTCAAGCGGAGTTGGCGGAGAAGGAAGCTCAACTCCAATGGAATGAGAACATCCGCCGGGATGAAATGGATCGTCATCAATCTCAAGTTAACAATCTACAGGATATGATCTTCTAAATGAGGATAGAACTAAGCGACCTTAAGAATAAAGGAAGCAAGAAATCCTCAAGAAGGGCATCAAGATCTAGAAGAAGAGGTCACTCATCCGCTGATGATAGTGATTCTTCCATGCCACCGCTAGAGGAGATTGATCCCACAATCAATGTGAATCCTTTCCATCCACGGGGAGCTGCTAATCGCCGCATTCCACCTAGGAATGCGAGGATCGAACGTGTAGATGAAGAGCCAAGAACTCTTGGCCAGCGGATGGATCCAACACAACGACCGCGCCGTTTGGGCGTGAATTTCGATGCTAAAGATGTGCAAGGGTTTAGCTTCAACCCTCAAGTTATTACTCTTGTTCGCCAAAACCAATTTGGCGGGACAAGCGCTGAATCTCCACACCAACACTTGCAAAATTTTGAGTGTATGATGGAGACAATGAGACCGAAGAGTGCTACTACCAACAACTATAAGCTTAAGCCTTTCTTCTTCTCCTTGAAAGGGAAAGCGTTGTCTTGGTACCAAGCTCTTCCTAGGGGGAAACTAGACACGTGGGAAGACCTTTCCGCGGAGTTCCTCACCAAATTCTTTCCACCATCCAAAACGGCGGAACTTAGAGGTAAGATCAATGCATTTTCCATGAGATCTAACGAAAGTTTGTTTCAATCATGGGAAAGGTTTCAGGACTTGTTATTGGATTGCCCTCATCATGGCATATCCAAGCTTGCATTGCTGGAAATTTACTACAAGGGGCTGGATGCGGGGACGCAATTCAACCTCCAATCCCTCTCATGCGGAACATTCATGGACATGAGAGAAGATGACGCTTGGGACTTCATTGAGAAACAAGCAAGGGTCATAGAGAAGTATTCCCACCGGAAAGTGGAGGGAAATCGTGTGGAGCAAGGAGCAAAGCTCACACATGAAGCTCAAAATCAGATTTTCTCCCTCAACAATGAGATCAAAGAGTTGAAGGAGGCTATCAAGACCAACTTTCCCAAGCAACAAGGGAAGGATGTTAGCTATTTGGGCAACAACAATGGCGGTGAAAACACCAACCGCAACAATAACCGGAACAACAACCGGAATAACAATTGGAATGGAAACAACAACAACCGGAACAACAATTGGAACAACAATAGGGGTTCAAACAACAACAATTGGCGCTCCAATCAACAAAATTCCGGTAACTCTTATCCTTCCAATGCTAATTTACTAACTCCACCTTCCTCTTCCTCTACTCCTTTGAAAAGCCAAGGGCAATCATCTAATGGAGGAAACAATACGGGAAATGAGAAGCCCGATCCCATGTTGGAAACGATTTTGGGAAAGCTTCAAGGGTTGGAGAACCGCATCATTAAGGTTGACGATCAAGTTTCTAAGGTTGATAAAGCTCAAAATGTTTTAGAAAACCAAATGTTCAGCCATGCGGAGGAAGTTCCTAGGAATCAAGGGAAACTTCCAGGAAAGACGGAGGACAACCCTAAGGGAAGGGTGATGGCAATCACAACTAGGAGCGGAGTGACTACCACCGATCCGCAGCCTAAGTTCGTTGAAGTCCCCGTAGAGAAAGACAAAGAGAAGGGGAAGGAGAAGGAAGATGTCTATGTTCCTCCTCCAGCTTATAAACCTCCCCTACCATTCCCTCAATCTAGAGCTAGAGCGCGCCTAGATAAACAGTTTGGTAAGTTCATAGAACTCATGAGCAAGCTGCATATTAATATACCATTTATTGATGCTATTGTAGGTATGCCGGCTTATGGCAAGTTCTTGAAGGAGCTCCTCTCCAACAAGAGGAAACTAGAAGACTTCGGAGAGGTTAAGATGAGTTCGGATTCTTCGGATCTCATCAAGACCATGAAGGAGAAAATGCCCCCAAAGCTAAAAGATCCGGGGTCATTTTGCATTCCCATAGGAGTGGGAGATGTCACATACGATGCGTTATGTGATTTAGGAGCAAGTGTGAGCATCATACCACTTGCGTTGTGTAGGAAGATCGGTTTAGGCGACCCTCAACCGGTGAAGATGGACGTTGTACATGGCGGATCGATCCATCACTCTCCCCGTCGGTATCGTAGAAGACGTCCCGGTCAAGCTAGGTAAATTCTTTGTTCCCATTGATTTTGTTGTGCTTGACATTCCTGCATATAGTCCGGTCCCGATCATACTCGGAAGGCCGTTTCTTGCAACTTCCGGCTGCATAGTCGATTGCAAGAATGGTAGGCTCGCTTTTGATATAGGAGAAGAGAAAGTAGAGTTCGTTCTTTCCATTTTAGTAAAGGAGCCAATCTTCGATGATGATACATTCGATATCCAAGACGAAGAAGGGTTGTCTAGGGAGGAGGTAAGTGCGATTCTCTTTAACGATCCTTTACAAAAAGTTATCACTATGAGTCTAACAAATGTAGGGGAAGACGAAGAGTGCAATGAGGTAATTGAAGCCTTAGAGGCACAATAAGAGATGCATGAAGTGGAGTTCGAAAAACTCCACGATGAGGCAGAAAATGTGAGAATCCACGGTCACACACTGTATTCCACGGCCGTGGATTTCACACCCAAATCCGTGTCCCACTCCAGGGGGTTATACGGTCGTGGAGAAGACATGACAACCGTATTTCCCTTCCACGCCCTAAACCACGGCCGTGGAGGACAAGAGGAACCCGTAATTTTGGGCGTGGAAAGGAGTGATCGAGACGCTTCTTCAACTTCTTCTGATTCTTCTCCCACACACTCAACACCCTTAGAAACTTCTAAGGAGACATCGGAAGCTTCTCAAGGATCATTAGAAGCTCCGAAAGCAATGGAACTCAAACCACTTCCTACTCATCTAAGGTACGCTTTTCTAGGATCTAATTCTACCTTCCCGGTTATTGTTAGTTGCGATCTAAGCATAGATGAACATAATCAGCTCATGATTGTCCTTAGGAAACATAGGAAAGCTTTAGGCTATACTATTGAGGACTTAGTAGGAATTAAACCCTCCCTATGCATGCATAAGATACTAATGGAGGAAGATTTTAGAACTTCAAGACAACCTCAAAGGCGGTTGAATCCGCCCATGAAGGAGGTTGTCAAGAAGGAAATTCTTAAGCTTCTTGATGCAGGTAGCATCTACCCTATCTCCGATAGTAAGTGGGTGAGTCCGGTTCAAGTAGTTCCGAAGAAGGGAGGAATGACGGTCATCACCAACAAAAACAATGAGCCCATTCCTACCCGAACTGTGACGGGATGGCGGATGTGCATAGACTACCGCAAGCTCAACAATGCAACGTGGAAGGATCATTTCCCATTGCCATTCATTGATCAAATGCTTGAAAGTTTAGCACAACATTCACATTTTTGCTACCTTAACGGTTATAGTGGTTTCTTTCAGATTCCGATACACCCGGATGATCAAGAGAAGACCACATTCACGTGCCCATTGGGTACGTTTGCTTATAGGAGAATGCCGTTCGGGCTTTGTAACGCCCCAGCCACCTTCCAACGGTGCATGATGGCCATCTTCTCCGAATACGTAGAGGAAATCATGGAGGTCTTCATGGACGACTTCTCCGTATACGGTTCCTCTTTTAATGATTGCCTTTCTAACCTTTCTCTTGTTTTGCAAAGGTGTGAAGACACTAACCTAGTTCTTAATTGGGAGAAGTGTCAATTTATGGTCAAGGAAGGAATTGTATTAGGCCACTTAGTCTCTAGTAGAGGGATAGAAGTAGACAAGGCTAAGATAGAGACCATAGAGAAGCTTCCTCCCCTAACTTCGGTGAAAGGGATAAGAAGTTTCCTAGGACATGCTGGATTTTATAGACGTTTCATTAAGGACTTTTCTAAGATATCAAAACCTCTCACTAAACTATTGATGAAGAATGCGGTTTTTGAGTTTTCGCAGGAATGTTTGGATGCGTTTAACACCATTCGGCAAGCTCTAATTTCAGCACCTATTATCCAACCCCCGGATTGGACTCTTCCCTTTGAGATTATGTGTGATGCTAGTGACGTAGCTATTGGAGCTGTTCTTGGACAACGAAAGGAAGGGCGAACCCATGCCATATACTACGCTAGCAAGACGCTAGATGAAGCGCAGCTCAACTACGCCACTATCGAAAAAGAGTTTTTAGCCATTGTCTATGCTATTGACAAGTTTCGCTCTTATCTTGTAGGTGCAAAGGTGATTGTCTACACGGATCATGCTGCGATCCGGTACCTCCTTGCGAAGAAAGATGCGAAGCCAAGGCTAATTAGATGGATTCTTCTCCTACAAGAATTCGATCTTGAGATCCGCGACAAGAAAGGTTCAGAAAATTCTGTTGCGGATCATTTGAGTCGCCTAACACATCTAGAGGACGACCATTTACCCATCGACGACTCCTTCCCGGACGAACACCTACACCTTATTGAGGAGTGCATCGATGTGATCTCCAAAGGTAACGAACCATGGTTTGCTGATTTTGTTAACTATTTGGTTTGTCAGGAGATACCACCCGGATTATCCTACGCACAAAGGAAGAAGTTCTTTAAGGATGTCCGGGAATACTTTTGGAACGAGCCTCTCCTCTTTAAGAGAGGTCCGGATGGCATCATTCGGCGGTGTGTGCCGGAAGATGAGATGCAAAGTGTCATCCGCCATTGTCATTCACTACCTTGTGGAGGACACGCTAGTTCGAACAAGACTAGCGCAAAGGTATTGCAATCTGGATTCTTTTGGCCTACTTTATTTAGAGATGTGCAATCTTTTGTTTCTTGCTGCGATGCTTGTCAAAGAACAGGCAATATCTCTAGGAGGAATGAGATGCCCCTCAACAACATCCAAGAGGTGGAGATTTTCGACGTTTGGGGAGTTGATTTTATGGGACCGTTCCCATCCTCTTGTGGAAACCAATACATACTATTGGCGGTAGATTACGTTTCTAGATGGGTGGAAGCAATTGCCTCTCCCACCAATGATGCCATGGTGGTGGTTAAGTTCTTCAACAAGACCATCTTCCCGCGATTTGGGACGCCAAGGACTATCATTAGTGATGGAGGTTCTCACTTCATTGCCCGGCGCTTTGAAGCTCTTCTAGCTAAGTATGGGGTTACTCACAAGATCGCTACCCCTTACCATCCACAAACAAGTGGACAAGTTGAGATCTCAAATAGGGAGATCAAAGGAATCTTAGAGAAGACGGTTTCAAGGACTAGGAAGGATTGGTCTTTGAAGCTTGACGATGCATTGTGGGCGTACCGGACTGCATACAAGACTCCCATAGGAACCACACCATACAACCTTGTGTATGGGAAGTCTTGTCACTTGCCGGTAGAGTTGGAGCACAAAGTGTTTTGGGCTATCAAGTGGTTGAACTTCAGCATGAAGGAAGCGGGAGAGAAGCGTCTCCTAGACATCAATGAGCTGGATGAACTCCGCTTGAATGCTTATGAAAACGCTAAGATCTATAAGGAGAGAGCAAAGCGTTGGCATGATAAGCATATCATTCCAAAGGACTTCAAAGAAGGAGATCAAGTTCTCCTCTTCAATTCAAGGCTTCGTCTCTTTCCAGGTAAGCTTAAATCTCGTTGGACCGGACCTTTTCTAATTAAGCGTATTTTCCCCCATGGTGCAGTTGAAGTATGGGGTGAAACGGGCGGAAGCTTTAAGGTGAACGGCCAACGACTCAAGAAGTATACGCCGGAACTCCAAACCGAAGAGTTCGCGCCTACCGCACTCGAATAAGTGCAAGATTGGTCTAGCTACGGACCTTAAACAAAGCGCTTCTTGGGAGGCAACCCAAGGTATTGCATTTTTTGTTTTTGTTTTCAATTCATAGATTAGCTTAGTATAGACGTTTTTCGCTTTGTTTTTGCCTTCGATTCCTTCCGGTATGTTCGTGTTTTTTGATGTAGGAACAATGGAAAAGGAAAAGGGAAGGATAATGTTGAAGAAAAGTGACGAAATTTGGACTTTGGAGCTTTACAGAGAGTTCCACGGCCTAAACCACGGTCGTGACAGCTACAGCACCCGTAATTTCCAAAAGCCTTTGAAAAATCACAAAAACCACGGTTCCGTACAATTCCACGGCCGTGGAACCCCACGACAGACCGTGATTTTCAAAATTTTGCCTGTGACTATATAAACCACGTTCTTCACAAAAATCACCCACAAAACCCCTCTTCCACGACCTAAACGCCGAAATCCACGACCCTCTCTCAAATCCTCGTTTCTTAATCGTTTTTAACGATTCTTCTTCCCAAACTGAAGCAAATTCGACCACCAACAAGATCCAAGCGACGAATCGAGCGGAAATTCACCAAGGAACGCACAATTCGGATTTTTAAATCCGAAAAATAGGTTTTTCCACTCTTCTTGATCTTTGTCGATTTGGTTCGTTTTTGTTAGAGATTTTAGGAAGAACTGATTGAAATTGGAGGAAATTAGATTAGGGCTGCCTGTTTGTTGAGATTGAGTGCTGAATTCTGAGATTTGCGAATTTCTGAGACGAACCACGGTTCCTGGGAGAACCACGGCCGTGGAACCCCTAGAACAACCCGTAATTTTTGACAAAATGGACTTTGTGAGGAGAGTTTCGGGGAGGATCAAAGAGAAGAAGGATAACCAGAACAAGAAGAGGAAGGGTAATCCCTCCTCTTCCTCAACCTCTAGAGCACCACCACCCTCTTCCCCTTCACCTCCATCATCACCTTCCTCACCCTCACCACCTAGCCCTCGAGTACCGACCATTCATGAGGATCACCTTGCTGCACTCGAGAGGATCCATGAGAGACCTGTGATTGGACCTAGGTACCTTTTGTTAGAGGATCTAACCCCTCTTAACATAGTTGATGACCTCACTTGGCTCTTAGATAGAGTCGGACTAGTTGTCTTCTCGGCTATCCGAGAAGACGCTTATGAGGAGATTACACGGGAGGTTGTGACGTCCTTCGAGCACAGCCATGTAGACAGGACCGTCTCTTTCCGTCTTATGGAAAGAGACTATCATTTTACCATCCGTGAGTTCGGGACCTTCTTCGGGTTTCATGAGACCTTTAACGGTCGTTTTCCTAGTGGCGTTTACGCCAAGGACTTTTGGGAGGAGGTTGCGATGATTTATGCCAGCGAGGACCGCTGGCAGCCCGCTGACACCAAGGCTAGGTTGATGTACCACCTAGCCTTGAAGATTTCTCATCGTGTTCGTTCGGAGTGTCTCTTTCCTAGGACGGAGACGCCCCAAAAGATCAAGACGGATGAGCTCCTTTTGCTTTACTCCATGCTGTACGGGCGTCGAGCTGACTGTGCCACTCTCTTGGCTGCTACTATGAGCAAGCTCAAGAACAAGAAGAAGGACAACATCGGATATGGTGGGATAGTTACCCACCTTGCTAGGAGCTTGGGTGTTGATTTTTCAGCTTGTACCCGCATACCGGCCGTTCCCTTAGGACTCCATGCCTTCATGACTAGGGGTCTCATCTTCCCCACACATAGAGGTCCGCCTTATGCGGCCATGTCTTGGGAGAGAAGGACGGGTAGGGGTATAGAGTGGCTACTGGAGTACTCCATTATGGCGGGACGCCATAATTGGAAGGAGACGTTCGCTGCTATGCATGCGAACAGGATAGCAGCTCCCCCATATGTCCCACCACCAGTTGTTGAGGAGGAGGAGATGGGATATCAGTTTGAGGGTGGAGGAGGAGCCGAGCAGGAGTTTGGCACATTTTCGGATCAGCCGGAGGCAGCCCCCGATGCACCTAGACGTTCTCCACGTCCAACTAGAGCTTCAGGCTCGTCTTCTCACCACGCTAGCGTGAGTGAGAGACCTACATGGATGACCACACCTCCTGCATGGTACGGAGCTCCACCTCCTTGGTCCACAGAGCAGACAGCAGCACCAGCACCAGCACCATCCGACGCTCCAGCATGGTACAGTCAGGCTCCGGGATGGTATGAGCAGATGCCGGATTGGGCTACTGGCCTTTCGGAGAGAGTAGGAGCATTGGAGATCCGAGCCGATGCTAGAGATGGACGCTTAGACGACCTCGACCACATCTCCTAGGCTAAGGGTTTGAGGCATCTCGTAAAAATTGAGAAACTCCAATCTCCTAGGCTTCGGTTTTTGTGCACCTCTGTCCATAACTCCAAAAGTAAAGTCGAAAAATGAAAAGAAGAGAGCGAAGCTCTAAGTTGAAGGTGTTGCGGAAACCGCAAAAGAAGAAGAAGGAGTAGTTGTCCACTTTTCCAGATTCATGCACCACATTCCTTAAAGTTTCCTTCCCTTTCCACATTCTAGACCTTTTTCTTTGGAAGTCCTTAAGATCAAAAGAATGTTATATGACTTTGTGATCTAGATTGAGGTTTCTTATGATTGATTTTGATAATGTTTAAAGGTTATGATGTTTGTATGGAAGTTTGATTAATTCATGAGTTTTCTTTACTCTTTACTCTTTGATTAAGTATATGAAAGTCTTATAAACGATTGAAGCAAGATTTGAGAATGATCTATTCTTTAGAAGGCACATTTCTCCAAAAGAAATATTGCTTTGAGAAGGTACACATATTTCATCCTAACTCTTGTTTTAAAAGCTTTTGAAAGACCTTGCTTAGGGACAAGCAAGTTGCAAGTATGGGGTTATTTGTTAGCATGAAATATTGTGATATTTTAGGCACGTTTTCTAAGTGTATTTGATTCATATTGATAGTCTTTGATTTAGCATTGTTGCATTTGTGAGCTAGTTAGCCTACATTATCAATATGGATGTCTACACTAGCTTTATGTTGATTATAGGTGATTGAGAGCCATTTCCGAATGGAATCGAGCAAAGATGAGTTGATTGAGTGTGTCCATGGATTGAGGGCATTCTTAGGAGCAAAATGGATGTCAACTTCAGGAATGCACGAGGCTAGGGAAGAATCACGTTCTTGCCCTAAACCACGCTCTAAAATACGGCCGTACTACAAACCACGTTCAGTTCCACGGCCGTGGAACCCTGCAGGAGAAGCGTGATTCATTCCAGGAGCTTTTACGGTCGTGGAATCCATGGTTTAAACCGTGTTGATTCCCACGCTCTAAATTACGGTCGTGGAACCTTCCACGACCATGATCTTGGCGATCTTTTTCGCCACATTTTAAAGCCACGATCTTTTGAAGATTGGGCCGGGCCGATATTTTATCTTGCCCTATAAAAAGACGGACGAAGAGAGATTCCGGAATCCCCGCTTAGACGCATTTTGCGACCTCGCTTTAGAGTTACGCTTACACCTTCACTTTGGAGATTTTGGCGGTTCTTGCAAAAGACGTATTTTGCCCTTTCCTTAGAGTTGCCCTAATCTCCCACTTTTGGTGGAGATTGCTGTGGAGATTTCCGAATTGACAAAAGATCGAAGTTTTTGGAAGATAGTTGCAAGAAGATTTCTCTTCTTGTTTAGGTTTGATTTAGAAGACGGATTGACATCCCGTTCTTCTTTCTTTCCTAAGATTGTGATTGTTTGCTTTATTCTGAATCTATTGACAATATTCATTCTTGATTGTGACATTGAGATTGGTTTGAAGTTTATTGAAAGTTTTCGGAAGTTTTCATCTTTCAATCTTTTAATCTTTGAATTTGATATCATAATGATGATTGTTGGCTAAAAACCCTTAACAATTCTAGGGTGAAGGGTTGATAGTTGTGGCTTAGATAATGATAGATCGATCGTAAACAGATTGGACCCTGAGAGTTAGAGAGAATCGTCGACAACCCTAAATTACGGCCTGTTCTTGAAGTCCACGGCCGTGAAACCTCAAGAACTACCCGTAATTTCCCTTAAGTTTACGAGCCTGCTTTTACTTTAATCCAAAGTTAAAGATTTGCTTTAACTTAGTTTAGGCTTGCCTTTTCTAGGTGGTAGTGAAGCCTCAACAACCTCTACCTCGATTGTGAGTGTCACAACCGTAGTCGGTTAAGTTAGTCTTGATCCTTGGATTACAAGTTTGGGTATTTAACATTAATTCTTACCTTTAGAACCTTTCTATATTGAAGCCTCAACAACCTGTATAGAGAGTGTCTTGTAGGTGAGTTACACAAGGTTTTTGGAACTTCACCGTACGATTACCTTACATTAGTATACCTTTGCATATCTCAACTCTGTCTTTATATCATTAAGTATATCTTGAATCGATTGCCACAGTTGGATACTTAGATCTTTAGGATTGTTGTTTTCCCAATAATTTGCAAAGCTTTTACAATTACCTGCTTGATAATCTGAAATCGAATTTGTTTCTCCCCAAATCCCTGTGTTCGATACTCTTGAATACTTGCTAATCTACGCCGATCCGTACACTGCGGGTTCGCTTGCTTGATTCTAGTTTTATAAATTTAGAGCTTATTTGCACGCACGTTTAGGGGCGAACAGCTGCCTATGGCGCGCCTAGCTCATGGAGGAGCCAAGGAGGTCGCCAACAAGGGAATTACAACCGGGAGGTGCCAAGCAAGGAGAAGCTAGCCCCGGAGCAAGGAGGTCCACGCAAGGCTCCTTATGCAGCCCCTACCAAGCCCATGCCTACACTACCTAAAGGCACTCAAGGGAGTACTTCTAACCCTTCATCTAGAGCTAGGGATATTGTATGTTTTAAGTGCCAAGGAAGAGGGCACATGATGAAGGATTATCCTAACAAAAGAACTTTGCTAGTTAACCATTTAGGACAATATGAGTCCGAATCTGAGCATGAGCATGATAATGATGATTTTGAGCTTAATATGCATGATCATGATGATTTGGATGATGATGGGATTGAATATGAGCAAGGAGATTGTTTATTAGCTAAGAGAGTGTTATTTGAACATCCTAGCTCATTCCTAGCTAACACTTCCTTGACTTGTGATAAAAGTCTTGAGCATGATAATTCTTTGATAGCTAGGAGAACTTTAAGTGTACAACCTGCTCCTTGTGAAGATAACCTAAGAGAAAACTTGTTTCACACTAGATGCTCGGTTAAAGGAAAGGTTTGTAATGTTATTATTGATGGAGGAAGTTGTTGCAATATTACTAGCACCGAAATGATATCTAAGTTGCAAATTCCTTCATTTTATCACCCTAGGCCATATAAGCTGCATTGGATGAATGAATGTGGTGAGTTAAAGGTTAATAGGCAAGCTAATATCACTTTTACTTTAGGCCATTATGAAGATACGGTTTTATGTGATGTTGTGCCTATGCAAGCTTGTCATGTGTTGTTAGGCCGCCCTTGGCAATATGATAGGAGAGTTATGCATGATGGTTTTACTAATAGATATTCTTTTGTATTCAATGGTAAAACCGTGAATCTTAAGCCTATGACTCCCTTGCAGATTGCGGAGGCATTTGAGAAGAAGAAGGCAAGTGAGCAAGAGCAAGGACAAGCTAAGAAGGGGAGCAAGCCGTCGAGCCAAGACCCCTCCCTAGCCACGCCTTCTAACCACCATCCGAGCACCCTTGTGTCCAAGGCCACAAAACAGCCCACAACAACCTTGTTAGCTTCCAAACTTGAGCTACAAAACGACTACCTACCCTTAGACACCACCTTGATGATGTTATGTAAGGAGCTCACCTTGATGAGTGATGAAGCCAAGGCTAGCTTACCACCTACTATCTCAGCCATCCTTGAGGAGTGTAAGGATGTGTTTCCGGAAGAAATACCACATGGCCTCCCACCTTTGAGAGGCATTGAGGACCAAATTGACCTTATCGCCGGCGCAACACTCCCAAATAGACCAGCCTACCAAATGAACCCAAAGGAGAGTCAAGAGATCCAAGCGCAAGTTCAAGACCTCCTAGACAAGGGCTACGTGAGGGAGAGCTTAAGTCCGTGCGCCGTGCCCCTGCTCTTGGTGCCTAAGAAGGACAACACAATGAGGATGTGTGTTGATTGTCGAGCTATCAACAACATCACCATCAAGTACCGCCACCCTATTCCCCGCCTAGATGACATGCTTGATGAGCTACATGGCGCCACCACCTTTAGCAAGATAAACCTACGGAGTGGCTACCATCAAATCCGAATGAAGGAGGGGGACGAGTGGAAAACAGCCTTCAAAACTAAGTTTGGTTTGTATGAGTGGCTTGTTATGCCATTTGGGTTAACTAATGCTCCTTCTACTCTTATGCGCTTAATGAACTATGTTTTGAGATATTTTATAGGGAAATTTGTTGTAGTATACTTTGATGATATTTTAATCTATAGCAGGTCCCTAAAGGAGCATGAAGAACATCTAAGGGAAGTAGTTCTTACCCTTAGGGTTGAACACTTGTATGCTAATCTTAAGAAATGTAGCTTTTGCACTAATGAGGTTATATTTCTTGGTTTTGTAGTGACTACACAAGGCCTACAAGTGGATGAGGAGAAGATTAGAGCAATCAAAGATTGGCCCACGCCAACATCCATCAGCCAAGTAAGGAGTTTCCATTGGCTTGCAAGCTTCTATAGGCACTTTGTGAGAGACTTTAGTACCATTGCCGCGCCCTTGACGGAAATTTGCAAGAAGCATGCGCCATTTGTGTGGGAGGAGGTGCAAGAACGTGCCTTTAGCAAGCTGAAATTGGTCTTACCGAGGCGCCCTTGCTAGCTCTTCCCGAATTCACTAGGCCCTTTGAAGTGGAGTGTGACGAATCGGGCATTGGCATAGGCGGCGTGCTCATGCAAGAAGGTAAGCCTATTGCCATCTTTAGTGAAAAGCTCAAAGGAGCATGTCTTAATTACTCTACCTATGATAAAGAGTTATATGCTTTGTTTAGAGTGCTTAAGACATGGCAACAATACTTGTGGCCTAGAGAGTTTATTTTGCATTCCGATCATGAGTCTTTGAAGCATTTTCGGAGTCAAGATAAACTAGATAGGAGGCATGGTAGGTGGATGGAGTTTATTGAGACTTTTCCCTATGTTATCAAGTATAAAAAGGGAAAAGACAATGTAGTGGCGGATACCCTCTCTAGGAGGCACACATTGTTGACTACATTGGATGCTAAGGTATTAGGCTTTGTTTACATTAAGGAGCTCTATGAATCTGATATTGATTTTGGTGATACATATAAGTTATGTGTGCAAAAAGGTTCCTTAGATAAATACTATTTGTTTGAGGGATTTTTATTTCCAATTGATAAGGTGTGCATACCTAGGTGTTCCCTTCGATTGTTGTTAGTAGAGGAAGCCCATAAAGGAGGTTTAATGGGTCATTTTAGGAGGGATAAAACTTATGCTATGCTGCACTCACACTTTTATTGGCCACACATGCTTAGGGATGTTGAAGATGTGCTTAAAAGATGCTTAGAATGCCTTAGAGCTAAATCTAAAGTGAAGCCTCATGGATTGTACACACCTTTTCCCATCCCAACAGCCCCTTGGGAAGACATTAGTATGGACTTTATTGTGGGATTGCCTAGGACTAAAAGAGGTAGGGACTCGATTTTTGTTTTTGTAGATCGTTTCTCAAAAATGGCTCACTTTATTGCTTGTCACAAAACTGATGATGCGGCCAATGTAGCTAATCTATTCTTTCGGGAAGTAGTTAGGTTACATGGAATTCCAAGGACAATAGTAAGTGATAGGGATGTTAAGTTCTTAAGTTATTTTTGGAAGATTCTTTGGGGAAAGCTAGGCACGAAATTGTTATTTTCTAAATCAAGCCACCCCAAACTGATGGGCAAACGGAAGTAACTAATAGGACTTCAACCACACTTTTAAGGGCTGTCATAAAAAAGAATCTAAAGGAATGGGAGGATGTCTTGCCACATGTTGAATTTGCCTATAATAGAGTTGTGCAGTCGTCTACTTCCATCTCTCCATTTGAGTGTGTTTATGGTTTTAATCCACCAACCCCTTTTGATCTTACACCGTTGCCTAAGAAGGAGCGAGTGGATTTAAGTGCTAAAACGCAGGTTGAACACATCAAGGAGCTACATAGGAGGACAAGGATTAAGCTTGAGGAGAAAGGCAAATACAACGCAACCAAGGCAAACCAAGGAAGGAAGAAGGTTACATTTGAGCCCGGTGACCTTGTATGGTTACACTTGAGGAAGTAGAGGTTTCAACAACTTCGGAAGTCCAAGCTCTCTTCAAGAGGAAACGGGCCTTTCAAGGTGCTACACAAGGCTGGTGACAATGCCTATGTGCTAGACTTACCGGACGACTATGCTTGTGATCCCACGTTCAATGTGAGGGATCTAAGCCCTTTTCCACCCCTTAGTGATGATCAAGGAAATTCGAGGTTGAATTCTTTTAAAGAAGGGGAGAATGATGAAGGGTCATCCGAGCCGGCTCCATCTTCAACACCACAAGGAGCCCTAACAAGAGCTCAAGCCAAACGCCAAGCGGAGATGGATGCTATCTTCCTAGCCATGGTTCAAGAAGCTCACCCAAGCTCACCTCCAATGAGTCCAAGGCCCGTCATGATGCTTAGCCACATTGGACCAGCCAAGAAGAAGTTGAATGGAGCATAGGAGAGCCTCACGTGTGCATGTGCATGGATGAAGGCGTGAGAGGCTGGCGTAAGGAGCTAGTTAGAGAGTGTTAAATAAAGCCTAGATATAGTCTATTTTATGGATTTATTTAAAACACTCTAAATTGTAATTATTGTATTTATTTTCTTTTCTATTTTTAGGAGAGAAGGTCTAGGTTGTATATAAACCTTTCTCTCTTCCTTTTTGTGGGTAGAATACGTTAAAACACATTTGTGAAAGTGCCAAATTGAAACCTTTGAGTTCAGCCTCTTGTCTTGTGAGAATTGTGGTGTTTGCATAGCTTTCTCGTTCTTGTGTGTGTCAATCTCCTTCGGGTTGGTGCTACAAGTCGAATCGAAGCAACCTCTTCGTGCCTTCGATAATTCTAGATCGATTGTGTGAAGTTGTAAGAAGCGGGGTCGAATCGTCATCGGTTTGGTTCTTGGATAATCGAATCCAAGGGTTCTATCGTTTGTTCCTTTCGGTTCTTCTTTCCTATTTCATTTTCCCTCTTTTCTTTGCACGTTTTCCTTGCATGTTTGTTTGCTGAATTTCGTTTGCTTTTATTCCCGAAAACAAGTTGCTCGTCTAGATCCGTACTTCGCGGCTAATCCCCGTATCAAGTTGTATTGGAGACGGGTCTAGGACATTCATGAAGCGGGGTCTTGGCTTTTCAGCCTTGGTTCCTTTCGTTGACTCTCTTTGGTTCATCTCTACATCTTCCTGCATCCATTCCATCTCCACGTTATATTCCGCATCTAGATTCGGCTCCTTCAGCCGGATTCGGGATCATTGTACCTAGATCGGCTCATTCACGGACTAATACCGTATCAATATTCATCGCTATGTATTGATGACTTGTCAGATCAACTAAGAGAAGCAATTGTGTTCTCAAGATTTCCATATGCTTAGGATATCATCAATTAAGGATGAGAGAGCAGCGTGGGCATAGCACAGCATTCCATACCTATTATGGACACTACAAGTTGTAGTGATGTCATCGGAGTTGAAGAGTGCTCTAATGGTTTTTATAAGAGTTGATAAATAGTACTCTCACAATGGCGAGGAACGTACCGGTTATCTGAGGACGTTGTTGCAGAATTCGAGAGATAGAAGCCTGAATGCTATGCTCCCTCTATGTGAGTTGAAATGCCAAAGTTAGCCTTTTTGGTCATGTTGCCCCTACGAGCGGGATCATAGTTGATGTGACGAGGAGTGAGTATGATGCCTTGTGGATGATGCTGCTGAACATTAAGGGAATGCGTAATTCTCGGCCCAGCCGATTGCTACCAACGCTTTGAGGAAGGATTCTATGTGATTGTGCATCCAATTACGAGGCTTCTGAGATAGACCACCATAAGTGTGTGGTTGAAGTAGTATGTCCGAGTTCTGAAGAGTAGAGGAAGCATTTGAACTCTGCTTCTATTCGGTGATAATCAGAAAATTTTGGGAATCACGTGACTACGGTGTTGAGAACGTATGAGGAGAACTGCCCAACTCATGATTTTGAGTTAGTAGTGGTAGTTCAAGTGTCCAGATTTGAAGGCAATATCGGTGTGATATTTCATGTTAGATTCCCACCGATCATAAGAGTTTGAAGCATATTTTTATGCAACATAAGCTGAATAACCACAAGCGTCGTTGACTGGAGTTGATCAAGGAGTTTGATCGTGAAGTTTGGTACCATTTTGGCAAGGAGAATGTGGTAACTGATACCTTGAACTAGAAGACGCCTCGAGAGAAGGCGATTGTTGGAATTGTTGTACGCATCGGTTGCAGAATAATCTAGCTTGGTTAGAGTTGGACCTACAACTATTGATAAGAACGTTAGTTTCATGTTTTAGGGGTTCTACCTGATTTGTTGGATGAGGTCCAACAAAAGCAAGGGACTTGCCTGACCCTGAGGGAATTTGATGGAAGGATGTCTCATGGCGAGACACCACAATTCTTTAACGGAGCAGAAGGAGTATGAGGTGCCGCAACTGCGTCTGTATAACCGCTTATGCGGAGTTGAGTGGAGAAGATTGCAGTACACCCATAGTACACCTTCTTTAGTATATTCATGTACGAATAAGAGGGGTATCCTGAAGTAGTAGATCAGGTTAAAGTGTTACTGACCTGGAGATGAGCTCATCCACTACCAGTGCTGTAGTGGAAGTGAGAGGACCTTTTTGTGGACTTGTGATGGGATTGAAGCCCAGTAAGAGTTTTGGTGTTATCCAGATTATTGGTAACAGACTTACGAAGTTGACACGTTCCATCTCTACAGAGAGACGTGGCCAGTGAATGAAATAGCAAAGGAGTACACTAGATAGATGGTGGGACTCCATAAGTGTACCGGGGACGATCGACCATGATTGTAGTAGACGGGTTACTTTAAGAGTACTATTTATCAACTCTTATAAAAACCATTAGAGCACTCTTCAACTCCGATGACATTACTTTGAGAGTACTATTTATCAACTCTTATAAAAACCATTAGAGCACTCTTCAACTCCGATCGACCATGATTGTAGTAGACACGTTCCATCTCTACTGAGAGACGTGGCCAGTGAAGTCGACACGTTCATGATTGAGATTTACCTCAGATAGACGGTCAGTCTAAGAGAACCCTCCAGACCGTAGAGGACATGTTGTGAGCTTGTGGGATGGATTGGGAACAGGGACGATTTGTTTATCTCCCACTCGTTGAGTTCTTATACCACCACCGTTGGTATGCATCTATAGGGATGGCCCCTATGAGGCGTTGTGTAGACATAGGTTTCATACACCTTTATGCTTGAAGCTAGTAGTACTAGTGGGATAGCGCCAGAACAGATTCAGGATAATATGGCTCGAGTAACACTGATCAGAGAGAGGATGTTGGCTGCATAGAGTCGCCAGAAGTTGTATGCAGATAGGAGGCGTCGACCTCTAGAGTTCAAGGTAGGAGCTCATGTCTGATTGAGAGTAACTCTGACGCGAGGCATCAGACGTTATGACATAAAGGGAAAGTTGAGTCCCCGATAGGTCGGTCCTTTCGAGATACTAGATACAGTTGGAAGAGCAGTGCACAGATTGGCTTTGCCATCGAAGTTAGAGGGTGTTCACCCTATGTTTCATGTGTCTCAGCTGAGGAAGTACATACCAGATCTGAGGCACATTTTGAGTCATGATGATCTAGTGGTTGAGCCTGATCACACTTTTGTAGAACAAGCTTTTGCGGTTCTAGGCAAAGAGGTGTGAGACGCCTGCATTCGAAGGATATTCCTATGATGAGGCTACACGGGAGACTAAGGATAGTATCCAGGGGAACTATCCAGACTTTTACGCCGGGACAGATGCACCTGTAGGATCCACGATTAGATTTTGGTGCTATCTTAGTGAGTGTAAGTTATGCTATGTGCTTATGTGATATGTTGTGTTTTCGTGCTAGTTGTGAGTTGTGCATATGATTTGTTAGATCTTATTTGCTAGTACGAGATAGGTATAGCTGGAAATGGTTCTTTCCTCCATGCTACGGTGTATGTGTTAGGATTAGCAGGAGATGGTTCTTTCCTCCATGCTATCTTTGATGGACATAGTGTGAGTGGAGATGGTTTTCCTCCACATAGTTGTGTTACGAGTACAATTGGCTGGAGACGGCCTCCTCCATACCTTGTGACGTGGTTAGTAGTTGGCTAGAGATGATTTTTCCTCTATGCCTTTGGATAGCGTTATGATCTTGTTGCTGGAGTTGGTGATTCCTCCATGTTGTGTTTTGAGGTTATAGAGTGGTATAAGTTGATACGTTTGAACGGAGATGTGATACCTCCGATAGAGAGAGTGTCTATACCTCGGCGTATAGGTCCGAGAGGATTTGGGAATCATTCAAGTTTCGGGACGAAACTTTTTCTTAAGGGGTGTGTGATGTAATAGCTAGGATTTCCGAATTCTAATTAATGTTGATTAACTTAATCAGTGATAGTAATTGACATATAACTTGCGAAGATTGCGCAAGTGTTGAGTATAAGTCCCACCGTTATGTTCCTAGCGTAATTTTGGGCTTATGGTGAATTTTTCACTTTTTCTCTCGGGTAATTATTTTTACCCTCTAGTATTATTTGGAGCATTTGGGAGCTCCAATTAATAAAAATGCAGTTGAGAGAAATGATCAGGACATCGGACATGTCCTAGATATGAAATAACATGGGAAGGCAAAACGGACAAAAGAGTCGATATTTCGTTTCTTAACGGCTAAGAAAGACGGCTTAGGAATACACGTTTTCCGCGGAAATTGTGGAATAATTATCCCTACAATATTCAAGATCTATTATTCCAATTTCGAGAAGTTTGGAGAAGGGGGTTCAACCCGCCATTGGATCGATAAAAGGATAATTATCGACTTCACTATAAATAGCAGAAAATCGTTTATTAATTCATTTCCTTTCACGTTTCCTCGTAAAAGCTCTGATTTCTCTCAAACTTCAAACTCATATCTACTCTCCGTTTCTAATCCGATTTCAATTCCGTTTGGGTTTTAGGATTCCTCTCTTCATTCTCTTCATATCGGTACCGAGTTTCTGCATTTCCGAGCAGATGAAGACCTGGTCGAGCATATATGTCACGAGGACAGTTCCGTCGCTCAGATTCCGGTAAATTTGATGTTGTACATGCGTAGCCTGCGTCATTGTGATTCCGAATCTTCTTTCAGATCGTCAATCGGGTTAGTAACGAATAAGTTATGAACTTATTCGTTTTCCGTACTACGATTTGGCCTAAATCGACCTTAAGCTTTTCAAAATGGATAATTAGAAATTCCATTATGATCATTATATTATTCTGGTGTTTATGGGTTGTTTGTTGGTGAAATTTGATGATAGGTTGGTTTAGAAATGGCCTGCGGGCAAAACGTTATTCTGGTGAAATTTAATTAATCAATTAAAGGTTAATTAATTAAATTAGGATTAAATTTGAGATTAAGGAATATGGATTAGATGCATGCTAGGTGTCAAAATGATTTGAGGATCATCATGATGTTATGGATATCAGTTATGGCTTTAAGGATTAGTATGTGTACGAGTATGATGAGATGTTATGTTGAGGATATGCCTTAGGCATTTATGAATGTGTTGAGCATCTGAGGTTTTGATTTGAGATATAGGTTGGTTGTGGTTAGTGAGACGAGTCTCCTAACCTTTGCTGTATGTGATTGTGTGTGCCTTGCTATTGCAGGCGTGGATTACTTCCCCAAGGGGAAGCTGTGACGTGGTACAGGTTACGAGTATATCGGGTAAGTCCATAGGACTTACTTAGCGTGCAGTTGTGGATTGTATAATTGTGATGGTTGTGTGTGTTCATATGATTGTGCATTTATAACCTAAACCGGACTAGGATGACCATTCATTACATTTATTTGGCCCAAGTGTATTATAACGGGCGGTAACCGCCGGTCTCCGCCTGCTGGTTAGGAGGAGGTGCCCTGAAGATGTTCTCACAGGAGGGGACGAGTGAAGGTCACCCCCATGCAAAACTCTTATGTTACGTTGGATGGGACGGGGTTCTTGAGGCTCCTCGTGTTACAAAAGAAGTTGAATTAGTAATGGAATAACTTAATGAAAGATAATAAATAAATGTGTGTTGCATTGCATGTTTGAGATGTTGATGTGTGGTTGTGCTATTACCTTCATGCTTTTCATTGTTGTAGCTAACGGTTTTATACCGTGTTGTAGTGTTCTGCAAGTTAGGAATACTGTAGAGTGAGCCAGATGGTGTGTCAAGCCGAGGACTTCTGTACATTAGGATGCGTGGGATGTGGGATCTTTTGTGGTTGTGGTTTATGTTGTTGTTTTGTACTCGGCTATGAGTTTGTAAACTCTTTTGATGTATCATACTCAGCTTTTATGTATTTGATTTTAATCTACCTGTGCCTTGTTGTAAGATCCAGTGAACTTGTTGTCAGGCTAGGGTCAGAATCCATTGTGAGATCCTAGCCCAATGTGACACTCCAAGTCCCGCGGATTTGGGGTGTTACACGTATGTTGTTTCAAGAACCATCTTAGTCTTTCCCTTTGTCCGTGTGACCTCACCTTTCTCCAACTTCTTCCTTTCTCTACACATGTGGTCTTCCATGATCTCGGATGGTTTAAGAGGCATAAGCTTTACTTTCTTCCAGGCCATGGCGAAGAAGTATATGTTGGTGTAACCGTCATGGAACACCGTTTGGTCAAACTGCCATGGTCTCCCAAGTAAGAGGTGGCAAGCCGTGATTGGAAGCACGTCACAAACAACGTCGTCTTGGTAAGATCCGATGGCAAAGTGAACTAAACATTGCTTCTTGACTTGATGGGGAGCGTTGTTGTTGAGCCATTGGAGCGAATATGGTTGTGAGTGTGCCTTCGTCTTGAGCCCTAGATGTGCAACGACCTCTTGACTAACAATGTTACAACAAGACCCACTATCAATAATAAGGGTAAATAATTGTCCCGAAATTAAGCAACGAGTGTTAAAGAGATTCTCCATTTGTGAGACATTGGGAACGAGTTCACTCACTTGGAGGGCCTTCTTTGTGACAAGGCAGAAATCTCCCACAGGAGCATGGGCTTCAACTTCAACACTTTCTATGATTGGACCTACTGTTTCATAGTCATCTTCCGATTCATGATTCTCGGTAACCTCTTCCCCAAATGCATTCACTTAAACCTTTCGGGGATAAGGGCATACCCGGGCATAATGACCATGCTCATAACACTTATAACATTTCACATCTCTAGTCCGGCTTGTTCTGGTTTTGGTGTGGAACTATGAAGAGGAGCGCTAGGGTTAGGGGCGGAAGTGGCCTTGGGAGCTACTGTTGGGGATGAACCGGTTGTGTGGGTAGGACGATTATTTCGAGAGGGTTTGGTTGATTCATGACTTGTCCATCTTCTTGATGATCCGCTTGCCTTACGTTTTTGGATTATATTCTAGGCGTGGGTAGCATGGTGAAGGGCATCAATAAGGCTTGTGTGTTTGAGTTGTTCAACTATTTCGGGCACATCGGGGCTAAGCCCAGGCAAGAACTTGGCTAGGATATAGTTGTCGGTTGTCGAGTTCCCGATCTTTGAAGGAGAGTTCTCAACTCTTTGTGGTAATCATGTGGAGTTCGGTTACCTTGACGTAACCTTTCAAGTTTGAGCAACAATTGTTGCTTGTAATCTGAAGGTATGAACCAAGCACGCATCCTTCTATGGAGTTAAAACCAAGTGTTGATGCGTGGTTATTGATGTGCCTCCACATATTCTAATTCTTCCTTCCACCAAGTTAGAGCAAAATCAACAAAATGAATAGTAGCAGCTTCAATATTTTCATACTCGTTAAACTCATAATAACGGAAGACTTGTTCGGCCTTAGTCTCCCACTCAATGTAGGTCTCAGCTTCTGCAGTTCCGGTAAAGTTTGGATCATCCACTTTTGATCCATGGAAACACCTCCGATTGCGGTGACCACGGTTTTCTTCACCGTCCGAGTCATTGTCTAGAGAAGTGACTATGGTCCCGGTTTCTGTTCCGGTCTCTATCATAGTTTTTGCTTGCATGGCTATTCACACTCCGTTCTCGGCCTCTACGAGGTTGTTCTTTGTTGCTACCTCCTTGAGTTTGTTCACGTGGAGAGGGAGGTATTCTTCTTAGAAACTCGGCTAGTTGGGCTTCAAGGTGGTCAAGACGCTGGTCGGCTCGGTTGCCCCCATTATCATTGACGGATGCCATTCTGTTCTGGATTATAAATCAAGCAAGAAAACAAACAAAACCAAGTGTCCAAAGTTTGGTTCCACAACAAGCAAGTGGGTGCTCAAAACTAAAGGAAAACACAATAGTAAGGACTTCAAAGGCAAAACCGAAAGTAATAAAAAGCCGATTTCGTGACCGAAATGGTGTCGGATGGCTAAAAAAGCCTTTGGGTCATGGCCCAGTGGTGAGTTTGACTCGGAGGCCCGTTTCCCTTCCCGGAAAGGTATGATAATTGAAATTCGGAGTTCGGATGCCCGTTTTCCGCAAAACCGGCTGTTTTTCTTCTTGGCTAGTTTCTTCGCTCTTGTAACAACTCCTTGACAACTGAAATTACCCTATCACACAAAACAAACTTAGGGCAAAAGATTAGAATCGAAACGTTCTCTCTCTCTCTCTCCTCTCTCAAGTGTATTTCTCCTCACACTCCCTCAAGTATTTGATAGTGTTTGATAGTGTTTGGTTCACACAACTCTCCTTTTCCTTTGCTACAAGGCAAAGCTCTCCCTCACCTTTTTCTTTGCTTCAAGGCAAAGCTCACCCTCACCTTTCCAATGTAGTAGGCAAAACAAGGTGTTCTAAGATGCAATATACCAATGGCAATATATATTCACAAGGTAACCACAGAAAATCATACACCAAAGGCAACAAAAACCCTAACAAACACGAGCCTTCCTGCGAGTATTTACTTAGTCCGTGACAAGTAGTTAGTCAAAGCAATAATAAGCGTTTTCTCCAAAACGTGCGGGTTGTGTTTAGGTTGGCAAGAACACTCAAGGATAACACAAACCGACAAGGATTTTTTTCTTGATAATATTCAAGGATAATGCATCAAACAAACTTTTCTTTTCTTTTGTTTTGGTTTTTTGTTTTTTGTTTTTTTTACACTCGACTTGTTTTACTGAATTATATATATATATATATCAATTGCATGCTTTCTTTCTTTCTTTCTTATTTTTTAAGGCCGATAAAGATCTCTCTAAAGACTCACAAGAAGGAAGATTACAAGCACCAAAATTTTGAGGAACTACTCAAACTTGCAAAAACTAAAAAAACAAGTCTAGGTAAGCAATTCGTACCCCGAAAGCTTGAGGAACTCGCATCGTTGGGCTCTGATACCACTTGATGCGATCTTCGTCGCGAGGATCCACCGGCGTTGTTCCTTCCGATCACTTCTTTTTTATGATTTTTTATTGATGGGATATGCCAAGCAAGGATCGTCCAGCCTCGCACCTTGGATATCCTTGGCTCGAGATCTTCTTTCCTCGGAATCTCCCTTCGGAATATGGATCTCCTTTGTCCTCCTAACCTCTCACTGTAAGGACACCACTCGACTTTCACCTTGTGGGTGATGAAGGGTCATCCGAGCTAGCTCCATCTTTAACACCACAAGGAGCCCTAACAAGAGCTCAAGCCAAACGCCAAGCGGAGATGGATGCTATCTTCCTTGCCATGGTTCAAGAAGCTCACCCAAGCTCACCTCCAATGAGTCCAAGGCCCGTCATGATGCTTAGCCACATTGGGCCAGCCAAGAAGAAGTCGAATGGAGCATAGGAGAGCCTCACGTGTGCATGTGCATGGAAGAAGGCGTGAGCAAGGAGGCGTGAGCAAGGCTGGCGTGAAGCTAGTTAGAGAGTGTTAAATAAAGCCTAGAATTAGTCTATTTTATGGTTTTATTTAAAACACTCTAATTTGTAATTATTGTATTTATTTATTTTCTATTTTTAGGAGAGAAGGTCTAGGTTGTATATAAACCTTTCTCTCTTCATTTTGTGGATCAGAATACGTTAAACACATTGCCTAAGTGCCAAATTGAATTCCTTTGAGTTCAGCCTCTTGTCTTGTGAGAATTGTGGTGTTAGCATAGCTTTCTCGTTCTTGTGTGTGTCAATCTCCTTTGGGTTGGTTGCTATAAGTCGAATTGAAGCAACCTCTTCGTGTCTTCGATAACTCTAGATCGATTGTGTGAAGTTGTAAGAAGTGGGGTCGAATCGTCATCGGTTTGGTTCTTGGATAATCGAATCCAAGGGTTCTATCGTTTGTTCCTTTTCGGTTCTTCTTTCTTAATTCGTTTTCCCTCTTTGCTTTGCACGTTTTCCTTCATCTTTGTGTGCTGATTTACGTTTGCTTCTATTCTCGAAAACAGGTTGCTCGTCTAGATCCGTTCTTCGCGGTTAATCCCCGTATCAATTGGTATCAAAGCTAATTGACGTTCAACCTACAAAAAGAGTCGGTAAATCATTCAAAAACCAAAAGTGTCTCGTTTTCTTGTTTGAGTCTTGCTTTGTTTTGAGTCTATTGCCATTGCCATTTCTATTCCAAGTTTTTGATTGAACTAACAAGTTTGTTGCTTTTGTTTGTGAATTTTGGACGCCGGCACCACTCCCACACCACGCCTACACCGCGCCTACCACCAGCCCTTGTGCCGACCACCACGCCGCCATCAGCCTTGTCCCACGTCCAAACACCACACTAAACAAACCCTAAATTATCAAAAAAAAAAACAGAAGAAGGCTGATCCGTCCAGCCTATTTTCCAGCCCCTCTCTCTCCTCCACATTTTCAGCCTATTTTTTTTGAATTTTCACCCTTGGTTAGCTATTTACTTGGTCAACTCTATCCTCTTGCAACTAATTAGATTTTCTTAGCATTTTTGTTTTATTTTTCTTTAATTCCAGCAGTAAGTTAAAAAAAAAAAGAAAGAAAAATCCGAATTCGAAAAAAAAACAAAGAAAGAAAGAAAATAAAAGAAAAGAAAGAGAAAAGAAATCAGCATTAGTATTCATTTCATTTCATTCTTGCTAGCTGATTCTTGTTTTATTTCATAGTTTGTAATAGTTGAAGTTGTGCTTGCTAAGTGTTATTGTTCAACAACCAAAGAGGATTACAAAGGAGCTCATCTCACTCAAAAGTTGTGCTTGCTAAGTGTTATTGTTCATCAACCAAAAGGGACTACAAAGGAGCTCATCTCACTCAAAGGGACCAAGCCATTCACGCCTAGCCTAGCTTCACCCTAGCCTAGCCACGCCTTGGCCCTCGCCTAGCTCACTTCACTCGAGCCACGCCTTAGCCTTGACCAGCCCTTCTACACACACCTTCGGTGTTCAAGGTTTGCTTGCTTAGGCTTGACGAGTAAGTTCTTTCAAGGCTTATCTTGAGTTTGAATTTTGAGTCCATACTCAGTTGCATATAACATTCATGCAACTTGTCCTTTCCGTTTTGAGTCTTTTCTTCTCTTTTATAGAGTCAAACACGTCTTTAAGGTGATTGAAATCGAATTTCGCTTCTACTTTAAAGCTTTTGTTTGGCTAAGTATTGAACTCATGTGAGGTTTTTGACTAATACAAGACGAGCCATCAACAAGCTTGTTCAGCACCACTAGAGAGTGAGAGTTTGCTTTCGAGTGATACACTTGTGAGGCGTTTTTGTTTTAGCTAACCTAACGTGTTTGAGTGTTTTAGTGTCTTTGAACAATGTCAGGAACTCCCACAGGTACGCCAAGCCCCGAGCCTATTACCCCGGAGTTGTTTAAGCTTATCAAGGGCTTGAAAGATAGCATTGAAGGGTTAACTACAAGGCTGTCCAACTTGGAGGCGCCTAAGGTAGTCCTGGAGCCTCGGCCACTAGGAGGCAACATGCAGGTAGGAGACCACTCGAGGGCTCAACAACAAGGGAAAGATCGAATACTACTCCAAAGTCAACAAGAGGTGTTTCAAGCAGCCCGGCACTCTAATGCCACGCAGCCCTCTCGGAATGTCCAAGGCTTAGGCCACACCGTGTCCCAACCTGGATGGGGCAATCTTGCTTTCGAGGAGCACGTTTCTATCCCTTCTTCTCCCATTATACATGATAATTTGCATAACTATCCTCAACAGTTTCAGAATCAAGCTTATGAGCAGGACGAGGACGGTGATGGAGATGACGAGGAATGGAGGCCAAACGGACGAAGGGAGCGCCAACAGCCCCGGAGACCTCATGACGGCCGGCGCCAAGAAGAGCAGAGGCGTGAGCCCTATGGTGGCCAGCCAAGGAGGGAGCGAGATCCGGAGTATGATGGTTTTGGCAAAGTAAAGGTGAAGATCCCAAGCTTTGAAGGCAAATGTGACCCAGACGTGTACATGGCTTGGGAGGCGAAGATAGAGCAATTATGGTCATGCCATAACTTTCCCGAGCATAAGAAGGTACATTACGCAGCTCTTGAGTTTATTGATTATGCTATGATAAGGTGGGATGATTTGGTGAAGGAAAGGAGGAGAACTATGGATGCACCGGTAGTTACTTGGGCGCACATGAAGGCCTTGATGAGAGCTCGGTTTGTGCCTCAACATTACACTAGAGAATTGAGGCAAAGGTTGGAGAACTTGAGGCAAGGAGCCATGAACGCCGAGGAGACCTATAATGCCATGCAAATGGCCATGGTAAAGGCTAATGTGCGAGAGGATGAAGAGACTACAATGGCTAGGTATCTTCGTATTCTCAATTCAAGTTTTTCTAACGAGATAGATCTTTTTCCCTATAGCTCTATGACAGAATTGCTCCACCTAGCAATCAAAGTAGAAAGGAAAATAAAGGCAAGAAATCAAGGAGGTAAGGCTGCCTATGGCACGCCTAGCTCATGGAGGAGCCAAGGAGGTCGCCAACAAGGGAGTTACACCCGGGAGGTGCCAAGCAAGGAGAAACTAGCCCCGGAGCAAGGAGGCCCACGCAAGGCTCCTTATGCAGCCCCTACCAAGCCCACGCCTACACTACCTAAAGGCACTCAAGGGAGTACTTCTAACCCTTCATCTAGAGCTAGGGATATTGTATGTTTTAAGTGACAAGGAAAAGGGCACATGATGAAGGATTGTCCTAACAAAAGAACTTTGCTAGTTAACCATTTAGGGCAATATGAGTCCAAATCTGAGCATGAGCATGATAATGATGATTTTGAGCTTAATATGCACGATCATGATGATTTGGATGATGATGGTTAGCTAAGAGAGTGTTATTTGATCATCCTAGCTAACAGTTCCATGATTTGTGATAAAAGTCTTGAGCATGATAATTCTTTGATAGCTAGGAGGACTTTAAGTGTACAACCTGCTCCTTGTGAAGATAACCAAAGAGAAAACTTGTTTCACACTAGATGCTCGGTTAAAGGAAAGGTTTGTAATGTTATTATTGATGGAGGAAGTTGTTGCAATATTGCTAGCACCGAAATGATATCTAAGTTGCAAATTCCTACATTTTATCACCCTAGGCCATATAAGCTGCATTGGATGAATGAATGTGGTGAGTTAAAGGTTAATAGGCAAGCTAAGATCACTTTTACTTTAGGCCATTATAAAGATACGGTTTTATGTGATGTTGTGCCTATGCAAGCTTGTCGTGTGTTTTTAGGCCTCCCTTGGCAATATGATAGGAGAGTTATGCATGATGGTTTTACAAATAGATATTCTTTTGTATTCAATGGTAAAACCGTGACTCTTAAGCCTATGACTCCCTTGCACATTGCGGAGGCATTTGAGAAGAAGAAGGCAAGTGAGCAAGAGCAAGGACAAGCTAAGAAGGGGAGCAAGCTGTCGAGCCAAGACCCCTCCCTAGCCACGCCTTCTAACCACCAGCCTAGCACCCTTGTGTCCACGGTCACAAAACAGCCCACAACAGCCTTGTTAGCTTCCAAACTTGAGCTACAAAATGACTACCTACCCTTAGACACCACCTTGATGATGTTGTGTAAGGAGCTCACCTTGATGAGTGATGAAGCCAAGGCTAGCTTACCACCTACTATCTCAGCCATCCTTGAGGAGTTTAAGGATTTGTTTCCGGAAGAAATACCATATGGCCTTCCACCTTTGAGAGGCATTGAACACCAAATTGACCTTATTCCCGGCGGAACACTCCCAAATAGACCAGCCTACCGAATGAACCCAAAGGAGAGTCACGAGATCCAAGCGCAAGTTCAAGACCTCCTAGACAAGGGCTACGTGAGGGAGAGCTTAAGTCCGTGCGCCGTGCCCGTGCTCTTGGTGCCTAAGAAGGACAACACATGGAGGATGTGTGTTGATTGTCAAGCTATCAACAACATCACCATCAAGTACCGCCACCCTATTCCCCGCCTAGATGACATGCTTGATGAGCTACATGGCGCCACCACCTTTAGCAAGATAGACCTACGGAGTGGCTACCATCAAATCCGAATGAAGGAGGGGGACGAGTGGAAAACAGCCTTCAAAACTAAGTTTGGTTTGTATGAGTGGCTTGTTATGCCATTTGGGTTAACTAATGCTCCTTCTACTTTTATGCGCTTAATGAACTATGTTTTGAGACATTTTATAGGGAAGTTTGTTGTAGTATACTTTGATGATATTTTAATCTATAGCAGGTCCCTAAAGGAGCATGAAGAACATCTAAGGGAAGTAGTTCTTACCCTTAGGGCTGAACACTTGTATGCTAATCTTAAGAAATGTTAGTTTTCCACTAATGAGGTTATATTTCTTGGTTTTGTAGTGACTACACAAGGCCTACAAGTGGATGAGGAGAAGATTAGAGCAATCAAAGATTGGCCCACGCCAACATCCATCAGCCAAGTAAGGAGTTTCCATGGGCTTGCAAGCTTCTATAGGCGCTTTGTGAGAGACTTTAGTACCATTATCGCGCCCTTGACGGAAATTTGCAAGAAGCATGCGCCATTTGTATGGGAGGAGGCGCAAGAACGTGCCTTTAGCAAGCTGAAATTGGTCTTAACCGAGGCGCCCTTTCTAGCTCTTCCCGACTTCACTAGGCCCTTTGAAGTGGAGTGTGACGCATCGGGCATTGGCATAGGCGGCATGCTCATGCAAGAAGGTAAGCCCATTGCCTTCTTTAGTGAAAAGCTCAAAGGAGCATGTCTTAATTACTCTACCTATGATAAAGAGTTATATGCTTTGTTTAGAGTGCTTAAGACATGGCAACACTACTTGTGGCCTAGAGAGTTTATTTTGCATTCCGATCATGAGTCTTTGAAGCATTTTTCGGAGTCAAGATAAACTAGATAGGAGGCATGGTTGGTGGATGGAATTTATTGATACTTTTCCCTATGTTATCAAGTATAAAAAGGGAAAAGACAATGTAGTGGTGGATGCCCTCTCTAGGAGGTACACATTGTTGACTACATTGAATGCTAAGGTATTAGGCTTTGTTTACATGAAGAAGCTCTATGAATCTGATATTGATTTTGGTGATACATATAAGTTATGTGGGCAAAAAGGTTTCTTAGATAAATACTATTTGTTTGAGTGATTTTTGTTTCGAATTGATAAGGTGTGCATACCTAGGTGTTCCCTTCGATTGTTGTTAGTAGAGGAAGCCCATAAAGGAGGTTTAATGGGTCATTTTGGGAGGGATAAAACTTATGTTATGCTGCACTCACACTTTTATTGGCCACACATGCTTAGGGATGTTGAAAATTTTCTTAAAAGATGCTTAGAATGCCTTAGAGCTAAATCTAAAGTGAATCCTCATGGATTGTACACACCTTTGCCCATCCCAACAGCCCCTTGGGAAGACATTTGTATGGACTTTATTGTGGGATTGCCTAGGACTAAAAGAGGTAGGGACTCGATTTTTGTGGTTGTAGATCGTTTCTCAAAAATGGCTCACTTTATTGCTTGTCACAAAACTGATGATGCGACCAATGTAGCTAATCTATTCTTTCGGGAAGTAGCTAGGTTACATGGAATTCCAAGGACAATAGTGAGTGATAGGGATGTTAAGTTCTTAAGTTATTCTTGGAAGACTCTTTGGGGAAAGCTAGGCACAAAATTGTTATTTTCTACATCAATCCATCCCCAAACTGATGGGCAAACGGAAGTAACTAATAGGACTTTAACCACACTTTTAAGGGTTGTCATCAAAAAGAATCTAAAGGAATGGGAGGATGTCTTGCCACATGTTGAATTTGCCTATAATAGAGTTGTACATTCGTCTACTTCCATCTCTCCATTTGAGTGTGTTTATGGTTTTAATCCACTAACCCCTTTTGATCTTACACCGTTGCCTAAGAAGGAGCGAGTGGATTTAAGTGCTAAAACGTAGGTTGAACACATGAAGGAGCTACATAGGAGGACAAGGATTAAGCTTGAGGAGAAAGGCAAATACAATACAGCCAAGGCAAACCAAGGAAGGAAGAAGGTTACATTTGAGGCCGGTGACCTTGTGTGGCTACACTTGAGGAAGGAGAGGTTTCAACAACTTCGGAAGTCCAAGCTCTCTCCAAGAGGAAACGGGCCTTTCAAGGTTCTACACAAGGCTGGTGACAATGCCTATGTGCTAGACTTGCCGGACGACTATGCTTGTGATCCCACATTCAATGTGAGGGATCTAAGCCCTTTTCCACCCCTTAGTGATGATCAAGGAAATTCGAGGTCGAATTCTTTTACAGAAGGGGAGAATGATGAAGGGTCATCCGAGCTAGCTCCATCTTCAACACCACAAGGAGCCCTAACAAGAGCTCAAGCCAAACGCCAAGCGGAGATGGATGCTATCTTCCTTGCCATGGTTCAAGAAGCTCACCCAAGCTCACCTCCAATGAGTCCAAGGCCCGTCATGATGCTTAGCCACATTGGGCCAGCCAAGAAGAAGTCGAATGGAGCATAGGAGAGCCTCACGTGTGCATGTGCATGGATGAAGGCGTGAGCAAGGAGGCGTGAGCAAGGCTGGTGTGAAGCTAGTTAGAGAGTGTTAAATAAAGCCTAGAATTAGTCTATTTTATGGTTTTATTTAAAACACTCTAATTTGTAATTATTGTATTTATTTCTTTTCTATTTTTAGGAGAGAAGGTCTAGGTTGTATATAAACCTTTCACTCTTCATTTTGTGGAGCAGAACACGTTAAACACATTGCCTAAGTGCCAAATTGAATTCCTTTGAGTTCAGCCTCTTGTCTTGTGAGAATTGTGGTGTTAGCATAGCTTTCTCGTTCTTGTGTGTGTCAATCTCCTTCGGGTTGGTTGCTACAAGTCGAATGGAAGCAACCTCTTCGTGCCTTCGATAACTCTATATCGATTGTGTGAAGTTGTAAGAAGCGGTCGTCATCGGTTTGGTTCTTGGATAATCGAATCCAAGGGTTCTATCGTTTGTTCCTTTTAGGTTCTTCTTTCTTAATTCATTTTCCCTCTTTGCTTTGCACGTTTTCCTTCATCTTTGTGTGCTGATTTTCGTTTGCTTTATTCCCGAAAACAGGTTGCTCGTCTAGATCCATTCTTCGCGGCTAATCCCCGTATTAGTGGGTTTCGAAACTTTGGCCTCCCACCTTAGTCTCTAGGTTTGTTTTTCTCAAAGTGAAAACACAACTTTTGATTGAAGAATCAACTCTATTTTATGTTATAAAATGTTGTCGGAGAGGCCTTATATAGGCTGAAAATTCAGCACCTAACTCCCAACATTTAAAGGCTAACAAGCTCAAGTGTTGTGACATTAAAGGCTTACAAGCTCAAGTGTGGCCGGCCAAAAAAGTTCCAAGGGACCAAAATGTGGCTGAAAATAAATCCCTAAAATGTGGTATTAATCTTCTTTAAAGATTGGCTTAAGTACAAGTGAACATTTTATTTCACTTGTATTAATCAACCTTCATTATTCCACAATATCATGCAATAGTGGGCATCATATCATGAAATAAAATCAAGCATGACCACATTATATAAACAAAAAAAATTACAACTGAGGTTCAAGTTTAAGGTGATCCGGAATCCTCAATCGCCTCAAGCTTGTTCACCAAGTGATAATCATGGACGTCCCCAAATGCCGGAGCTCCGAAAGGATGGTAGGTTAATGTGCTTTGGCCTAGCATGCGAGCTCTAGCTCGAATGAGAGGTGGTGTTGACCTCGGTGCTGACACATCAGTCTTGTTGCTTAAGTCCGGCGGGCTCAGATCATACATGGCGGATCGATCTATCACTCGACCCGTTGGCATTCTTGAGGATGTTCCCGTAAAGCTTGCTAAGTTTTACGTTCCAATTGATTTTGTAGTTTTGGACATTCCTACAGATTATCCAATCCCAATCATACTTGGGAGGCCATTTCTAGCAACGTCGGGTTGCTTGGTTGATTGCAAGAATGCCAAGCTAAAATTCATTATTGGAGAAGAGAAAGTTGAATTCATACTCTCAGCTTTGATCAAGGAGCCGGCTCTAGGAGAAGAAGTCTTTACCATCTATGATGAAGAATACTCAAGAGAGATGGTAAGTTCTATTTTGCTTAATGATCCTTTGCAGAAAGTCATTAGTATAAGCATAATGGAAAGAGAAGAAGGCTGCGACTCCGAGGTTAAGGCTTTGAAAGTGCTAGAGGAATAGCCAACTGAAGCCTTTAAAGAATTGCACATTTGCTCGAAAACTGGCCGAAACAAAGGCCAAACTCATTCAACGAGGGTGGAAATAATTAATTTAATTAATTCTTCCGTGGAACCACAAGTGGAATGCCACCACGGGAGAAACCACGGTCGTGGAAGTAACAATGGGGCCGTGGAATCTGAAATTCCCGAGACTTCTTCCTCTCTTCTTGAAAACACTCTTGGACATTCTTCTACCTCTTCTACACCCTTGGCAACATCCAAGGACACCTCGGAAGGCATTAATACACCAACAAAGGCACCCCCAACATTGGAGTTGAAGCCTCTTCCTACACACTTAAGGTACGCTTTCCTTGGACCAAACTCTACATATTCGGTCATAGTTAGTGTTGCCTTAACTGATGATGAGCATGCTAGGCTTATGAATGTGTTGAGATTACATAAGAAAGCCATAGAATACACAACTGAGAATCTAGTAGGTATCAAACCTTATTTGTGCATGCATAAAATATTGATGGAGGATGACCACAAGCCTTCACGTGAACCTCAACGACGGTTAAATCCGATCATAAAAGAGGTCGTGAAGAAGGAAGTCCTCAAACTTCTTGATGCAGGTATCATCATTCCCATATCCGATAGAAAATGGGTTAGCCCCATCCACGTTGTTCCAAAGAAAGGGGGAATGATCGTTGTGACTAACAAAAACAACGAGTTAATCCCCACTAGAACTGTTACGGGATGGCGTGTGTTTATAAGAGGATGTCGTTCGGCTTGTGCAACGCTCCAACCACATTCACGTTCCCATGGGGTACGTTTGCTTTTAGGAGGATGCCATTCGTCTTGTGCAATGCTCCAGCAACCTTCCAAAGGTGTATGATGACAATATTTTCTGAGTATATCAAAAACATCATGGAGGTTTTCATGGACGACTTCTTCGTTTACGGATTTTCTTTTGACAATTGTCTTGCTAACCTTTCCTTAGTCCTGCAGCGTTAGTGAAGACACTAACCTTGTTCTAAATTGGGAGAAGTGTCATTTTATGGTGACCGAATGAATTGCTTTTGGTCATTTGGTCTCGAATCGTGGCATTGAGATTAATAGAGCCAAGATCGAGACAATTGAGAAGTTACCTCTACCATCATCAGTAAAGGGGGTAAGGATTTTTCTTCGAAACGCGGGATTTTATAGAAGCTTCATTAAAGACTTTTCTAAGATTTCTAAGCCATTGACTAACCTACTAATGAAGGATGTAGTCTTTGAACTTTCGAAGAAATGTCTAGATGTCTTTTACAAGATCAAGGAAGCGTTAATCTCAACACCCATCATTCAACCTCCGGATTGGAATCTTCCATTCAAAGTGATGTGTGATGCAAGTGACATGGCTGTAGGAAAGGTGCTCAGACATAAGAAGGATCGACGTACCCATGCCATGTATTATGCTAGCAAAATGCTAGATGAAGCTCAACGAAACTACGCCACTATAGAGAAGGAATTACTTGCAATTGTATATGTTTTTTGAGAAATTTCGTTCTTATCTTGTAGGACCGAAGGTGATTGTCTACACCGATCATGCAACCATACGGTATTTGCTCACAAGGAAGGATGCAAAACCACGGCTGATTAGGTGGATTCTTCTCCTCCAAGAGTTCGATCTAGAGATCCGGGACAAGAAAGGATCTGAGAACTCTTTGTCGGACCACCTAAGTCGCCTTCCCCACATCATAGTTGACAAAATTCACATTAATGACTCGTTCCCTGACAAGAAGCTGCACATGATGGAAGAATGTCTCCATCACATTTCTAGAGGTAACGAACCATGGTTTGCTGATTCTGTAAATTATTTGGTTTGTCAGAAAATACCTCCTGGACTATCCTAAGCTCAAAGGAAGAGGTTCTTCAAGGATGTTCGGCAATATTTTTGGAATGAACCTCTGCTCTTCAAGAGAGGTCCAGATGGCCTCATTCGAAGGTGTATACCGGATGACAAAGTTGAAAGCATCATCCGACATTGTCATTCTCTACCTTGTGGATGACATGCTAGTTCTCACAAGACTTGTGCCAAGGTATTGCAGTCTGGTTTCTTTAGGCCCACTTTATTTAAGGATGTGCAACGGTTTGTTTCTTGTTGCGATGCTTGTCAAAGAACAGGAAACATTTTTAGGAGGAACAAATGCCGCTTAACAACATCCAAGAAGTGGAGATCTTTGACGTATGGGGTGTGGACTTTATGGGACAATTCTCATCTTCTTGCGGTAACCAATACATACTTCTGGTTGTAGACTATGTTTCAAGATGGATTGAAGCGGTTTCTTCTCCCACTAATGATGCTATGGTGGTAGTGAAGTTTTTCAATAGAACGATCTTTTCAAGGTTTGGGACGCCCCGGACCATCATTAGTGATGGAGGAACGCACATCACAACCCGTAAATTTGAAGCTCTACTATCCAATTATGGGGTGACTCACAAGATTTCCACTCCCTATCATCCTCAAACCAGTGGGCAAGTGGAGATATCGAATAAAGAGATCAAGGCCATTCTAGAGAAAATTGTCTCGAGAACGAGGAAGGATTGGTCACAAAAGCTCGATGATGCACTTTGGGCATACCGGACAACTTTCAAGACTCCCATTGGCACTACACCATACAACCATGTGTGTGGGAAGTCTTGTCATCTTCCCGTTGAGATAGAGCACAAGGCTTATTGGGCGACTAAGTGGCTAAACTTTGGCATCATGAAGGCTGGAGAGAAACGCCTTTTTGACATTAATGAGCTGGAAGAGATCCGCTTGAATGCATATGAGAATGTGCGGATATACAAAGAAAGGACGAAAAAGTGGTGGCATGACAAGTACATCGTTCCTAAGGATTTGAAAGAAGGAGATCTTGTCTTTTCTTCAACTCCCGACTGTCTATTTCCCGGTAAGTTGAAGTCTCATTGGAGTGGACCGTTTGTATTTAAACATGTTTTCCCCATGGTGTAGTTGAAGTATAGGGTGAATAATGCGGAGTTGAGAAAGTCAATGGCCAACGACTCAAAAAGTACATACAGGAAGCTTAGATTGAGGGGATTGCACTTATCCTCCTCACTTGAGCAGCAAATACGAGTGGTCTAGCTACAGACCTTAAACAAAGCGCTTTTTGGGAGGCAACCCAAGGTATTGCTTTATTTTCCCTTATTCTTAGGATAGGCTAGTCTAATTTGTTTTTGTCTTTTCATTGGTACCTTTCCGGTTAGTTTCTGTGTTTGGATGTCAAGACTAATAATCCTCCAAAGTAACTGAAGGTAAGCAAATCACCGTCAAACATTGAATTTTGGATGAAATTAAGGATTTCACGGGTTAAAATAGAATTCCACGGGAATGGTTCTCCATTTTTGGCCGTGCAAAAGCTAGTCGAGAGGCGCCATGGGTGAAACCATGGCCGTGGTGTTTCCAACGGGGCATGGTTTTCCAAATTTCCACGAAAGACTATTGAAAGGCCACACTTCACTTCACATCTGTAAAAGAAAGCCCCAAAACCACGCTCCAAGTCGAGAAAATCGCCGCCTCCAAACCCCAGCACCAATTCTCGCATCCGGCAACCGTTTGAAGCGATTATTCTTCCATAATTGTAGCAAACAATGTTCCATTGAAGATTTTGTGTTCAACCTGCATAAACATTCAGTAAATCAACAAGCATTTGGATTTTTCAATCCAAAAACCTAGGTTTTTCTCTCAAACTCGATCTTGGTTCGATTCTTTCGATTTTGCTGAAGATTTGATAGAGAACTTAACGGAATTGGACTTAGAAATAGTCTAGGAGTGTTGCTTGTGAGTTTGCCAGTTATGGTTTATATCGTAGTGACCGTAATTTGTTTAGGAAAAGCAAGGGCTCCTCTTCCCAACCTCCACCACCACCACCCCCTCCTAGACTCCCCCGCATCTTAGAATAGCATAAAAAGCATACAACACCATCTCACCCCGCACCATTGTCGCCCCTAGGTACCTAGTACTTGAGGAGCTTGAATGTATGAATGTTTTGGATGATTTAAATATGAAAATTGACAAGGCTTGACTTAGAGACTTCATAGGCTTTAGAGACCAGGCCTACGAGGAGTTGACCATGGAGTTTCTTAGCTCATTTGACCAAGATGCTTGGGAGAGAACCGTTATGTTTTGGATGATGAACCAGAATCATACCTTGTCGATTGGCAGATTTGCTCAGATTTTTGGGTTTGGAGATACCACTCACGGGACCATTCCTAGGAGTACGAGGCCTTGTGCCTTTTGGGAGAGCATAACTATGGTAGGGAGTTCTATAAATAGCTGGCATCCGGCCGATTATAAGGAAAGCTTGATCTACAGCTTGTCCTTCAAGCTTGCCCATCGGATTATGTCCGAATGTTGTTTTGCATGGCCACCGGCGCCACTCCTGATTGTGCCACATTGCTTGCTGATAGCTTGAGGAAGATTAAGAACAAAGCTAGGGGTGGCATTTGTGTAGGAGGGATAGTGACTCACATTGTTCGTCACTTGGAGGTTGATTTTTCTGCTTGTTAGCTAGCCGCGGATGCTAGACCTCTTGGTCTTGAGACATTCATCTATAGGGGTATTTTGATTCCCCAACATAGTGGTCCATTGAATGCTGCTATGTCCTGGGAGGGCAAAGGTAGGAGAGGGATCCCATGGAAGTCGGAATACTCCATTCAGAACCCTCACAAATAGAAATTGACGTTCAAGCCGATGCATGCTGAGATGGGAGGTCCAATGGTTGAGGAGGATGAGGCCGCATCTGAGGCGGTTGGAGGACAAGGTCTAGAGAACATGGACACAGGGACGGATACCCGTCCTAGTAAGTATAGAGTTAAGGGAGACTTTGGTAGCTTCCCGGAGCCACCAATTGAGTACGCGAGCGTCCTAGGAGATCCACCGCCCGCCGACCACGAGTCAGTCCTTCCCAGCACCGCGCTAGCACATCAAAGCACCCCACTTGGTTCGACGAGACACCTCCATGGCTCTCCGGGCTTCAATCATAGATGGACAACATGGACAGCCGTCTCGGCACCATAGAGGATGGCCACATGATGATGCGGGACAACATGACCCTTCATGGTATCCATTCCCACCACCGCTCGGTTGATGACGTTTTGCCCATTTGCAGCTTATTTCAGACATTGTGAGTTTCTGTACTTTTCTTTGCTTTTAGTGCACATTGGGAACAATGTGCAATTCAAGTATGGGGTGATTGAAATACTTGGTCAGTAATAACTTTTGATACTTGCTTGCTCTTATGATTTTTCATTTTCATTGTCACATGTTTCGTTATTGTTTTGCATTTTACGGCTTTGAAAAATTAGAAAAAATTTGGAAATTTTAAAAATATTTGTGCTTCTAGGATTGGAGATGACCTCAATGAAGAAAACTACCTGTGGATTGAATTTTTGATGATTTTTATGTGTTTAAACTGAATTGTAAATTGTGAAGGATTTGAATGTTTTGCTGAATTTTGTTGCAAGTTTGGTAATTTAGAATTTAATGTTAATCATGTTGAGATATTGAAGGTTGAAACCGCTTTATAAGTTCATGCACTTCTTATTGATATGATTAAGGCACTTCGATTTTATTCCTTTCTTCTTCTTGATCACGCTTTTAGCTCCCCAAGTATATGTTTTGCCCCTTATTAATTATCCGGGAATTAGGATGCAATTGTGTGAAAGTTGTGAAGTTTGAAGTTGAAGTGGTGAATGTGTTAGAAAAATAGGTTTGGGGAAGTCAATCATGATGATGAGTAACTCGGCACCATTCACATATCCGGGTGCTTGTGTCTTGCCAAAGTGGGATTGAGCAATATTCCTAACAAGCCTTTGTATGTGCATTACGGTTTGAGGCAACTCGAAAAATTGAGTTAAAGTTGATTTCCTAGGCTTCGGTTTTTGTCCACCTCTGTCCTTGATCTCCAAAAGTAAAGTAAAAAAAAAAAATTTGTGCTGAAAAAGAAGAGCAAAGTTCTCATTCATGGTTGTTGAAGTGTGCTTAAAAAGTTATGATGTTATTGTCATCTTTCCCGAATTTTGCACACATATCCAATACATATCCACCCTAACACGTTTCTTGACCTTCATTTGAAAGACCTTAAGATATTTGAGATCGTTGTTTGGCTTTGTGGTCCAAATTGGATTTTTTCAAGATTGATTTTGATTTTGCTTCACGTTATGATGCTTGTTCTGAAAACTTTTGCAAGATGCGATTAACCTTTTCAAGACATGAGTCTTTTTGCTCACATAACGGTTTTCGGAAAGCTATGAAACAAGTGTAGAGAGCGATATATGAATAGAAGCACGAATCCAAAAATATTGTATTTTTCCTTGTCTTTGCATTCATATTTCATACACCTTTGTATTCTAGATTAGAACCTTGCTTGGAGACAAGCAAGAGGCAAGCATGGGGTATTTTGATAGCATGATATATGGCGTAGTTTAGATATGCATATAGGTAGTTTTTCCCTTTCTTTTGGTTACATGGACATACATTCATAGCATTTATCGAGCATATTTTTCTATTATCTTGGAATCGATATCTACACAAGTTTTGTTGTGATTTTTAGGTAAATTGGCGCTAAATTGGAGTGGAAAGGAGCATTTACAAAGTATTGGTCGATATGGAGTTCATTAGGAGGCATTGGAGAATCATAGTAAGAAGTATGAAGTGAATCAAAGGAGAAAAGCATCAAAAAGGAAGAACCACGGCCAAGAAGGAACTTTCACGACCGGGGTTTTGGTATTTCTTTAAATTTCACACGTGGAAAGGAAGGTCGATAATCACCATGGGATAAACCACGGCTGTGGTTTTGTGATGTCACCAATGGTTTTCTTCGGAAAATACCGTTCCGTTATTGCCACGTCAGCAAGAAAGGAGGAAGCCTTTAGACCTAATTTTATCTTATAAAAGGAGGTCGATAGGTGCATTTTGAGGGAACGGCTTACCCACTAAACATTTGGATTCACTTTCATACTTCGGATTTCTCTACGTTCGAGGTTTGATTGCTTCACCATCGGAGGAGATTGAAGAGCTTTCTTGATACCGACTTGGAAATTTTGTGAGATTTGTCTTATGTTTTATTATTGTCTTTGAGAACACATATTCTAGGATTATACATTTTTTGATTCAGTTATTTATATTTAAAGATTGGTTATTGATTCATCATTATTCATCTTTTGTGTTCTTCTTGGTTGCATGCCATTCTTGATTCCCTCTCTTTGATGAAGGATCATATGAGCTAAGTCCAGCTTCACCACCTCAAGGAACTCTAACAAGAGCGCAAGCTAAACGTCAAGCTGAGATGGATGCTCTTTTCCTAAACATGCTTCATGAAGCTGAACCAAGTCCATCTTCATCAAGCCTAAGTACCATCTTGTGGATCAGCCACGAACCCATACCAGCCAAGATGATTAATGGAGCTTAAATTGTATTTCTAGTTGTTGGGCAGGCTTTGGAAAGCATTTCAAAGGACAGTTAGAGGCCTTGAAATCAGATACAAGGGGTTTCACGTATGTGTATGTGCATGGCTGGATGATCATTGAAGTATGTGGACGTGAGAGACTGAATAGGAGAGTTTAATTAGGCCCATTTGTGTTATATGTTTGTTGGGCTTTTATAACTCTCTCAATATAATTGTTGTAATTAAGTTCTTTTTTCTGTTTTAGAAGAAAAGGCCTAGGATGTATATAAAGCCTTTTCTCTCTTCTTTTGTAGTTAGACAAGGTTTATACAAGTTTTGCTGAGAGCATTTCAGAATTGAATCCAAGAGAATTCAATCATTATTGTCTCGTGAGTTTGTGTGTGTGATCTGGCTTTCTCGTTCTTGTGTATGTCATTCTCCTTCGGGATTGGTGTTGCAAGAAAACAAGGCACCCTCTTCGTGCTCTCGATTCTCAGATCGATTGTGTGGAGTTGTAAGAAGTGGGGTCAAATCGTCACTGGTTTGGTTCTTGGATCTCGAATCAAAGGGTTCTATCATTGTTCCTTTCAGTTCTTCTTGTCCCTTTCTGTTTTCTTGTTTTCATTGTTGTCCTTGTTTGTTAATTTCGTGTATTCTTTATTCTACAAAACAAGTTGTTCGTCTAGATCTGTTCTTCGTGGCTAATCTCCGTATCAATTGGTATCAGAGCACAGTTGACGTCCAACCACCAAAAAAAGTCGGTAAATCAATCATAAAATCACAAAAAGAGTCTGTTTTGATCATTGCAATTGATCATTGTCTTTTGTTTGAGTGTATTTCGTTTCTCTCTTCTACTCTAAGCTTTGTTTGAGTCTAACGAGTTTGTTCCTTGTTTGTGAGTTTTGGACATCGGAAACCACCATAGCACCAGCACCAACCACCACCACACCACCATCAACCATCATTTTTCCCTCAGCCACATTAGCCACACTTGAACTAGTTGAACAAAAACCAAACGTGGTTGTTTCTCTTCCTGCATCCAGTAAACGCATAATTGGAGTTGATTCAGCGTATTTCCTACAAATCCGACGCAGAACTTGAAGTAGTTGTTTTTCTCCTACAGATTTGGCACGTTGAATCAGTTGCAACAAATCTAGGAGTTGAGATTTGATCTTATCCTGAAGATTTGCAACAGCTTGGCCCACGTTTATCTACAAACAAAATTTTGATTTATTTCTTTCAATTTTTTTTATTTATTCTTCTTTTTAGATTTCATGAATCATAAAGTTAAAAAAAGCATAAAAAAAGAGAAGAAAGAATTCCGAAATCAAAAAAAAAAGAAAAGAAAAGAAAAGAAAAGGAATCAGATTTTATCCTTTCATTCTAGTTTATTGTTTTATTTCATTCTTTCTTATTCATAGTTTGTAATTAGCCTAGCGTTATTACATTTTCTGTTAGTGTTATTCAGCAACAAAGAGGACTTCAAAAAAGGACTTAAGTCAAGTATCTCGTCTCATTCGAAGGAAGAACCAAGCATCTCGTTGAACCTATCTAGCCACATCTAGCTACTGTCCATTTTCGGCTATCAAACACCATAGCTCAGCCTTCCTTAACCTCATCGTACGGTGTCTAGGGTTCACTTCTTGGGTCTTACGAGTAAGTTATTTCAAAGCTTATCTTGAGTTCTAAATTTTTTGAGTCATTTAGTTGCATATAACATTCGTGCAACTGCCCTTTCCGTTTGAGTCTTTTCTTCTATTCTGTTGAGTCAAACACGTTTTTGAAGTGACTGAAATCGAACCTTGTTTCTATCTAAAAGCTTTAGTTTGACTAAGCATCGAACTCACGTGAGGTTTTTGATTAATACAAGACGAGCCATCAACAAGCTTGTATCACACCACTAGAGAGTGAGAGAACCTTATTTTCTGAGTGATACACTTGCGAGGTGTTTTTGTTTAAACTAACCTAACGTGTTTGCTGTTGTTGAGTGTTTTGCATCATGTCAGGGACTTCTGCAGGTTCAAAGAGCCCTGAGCCTATCACACCGGAGTTGTTCAGTCTCATCAAGAGTTTGAAAGACAGCCTTGAGGGGCTAACTACAAGGATATCTATCTTGGAGACCTCTAAGGTGACTCTTGATTCGCGACCACTAGGAGGTAACTTGGAGATAGGAGACAACTCGAGGGCGCAAAAACAAGCACAAGATCGAGCTCCCCTTCAAAGTCAGCAAGCTGTGTTCCGAGTAGCAAGGAATTCAAATGTCCCGCAGCCTTCTAGGCATGCCCATGGTTTAGGCAACATTGCTTCCCAACCTAGTTTGAGAGACATTGCTTTTGAGAAACATATTTCTATCCCTTCTTCTCCAATTATTAATGATAATATGCCTAACTATCCTCACCAATTTCAGAATCTAGTTTATGACCAGGAAGAGGAGGACGATGGGGAGAATGAGGAATGGAGACCAGAATGGATGCCTAATGGACGGAGGAGGCGAGATCAGCCAAGGAGACATCAGGAAGGGCGACGTAACGATGAATGGAGTCGTGAGCCCTATGGATTCCAACAAAGGAGAGACTGAGAACCGGAACATGACGGTCTTGGAAAAGTGAAGGTGAAAGTCCCTAGTTTCGAGGGAAAATGTGATCATGATGTGTATATGGCATGGGAGGCAAAGATAGAGCAAATATGGTCATGCCATAACTTTCCCGAACACAAAAAGGTACACTACACAGCCCTTGAATTTATTGACTATGCTATGATATGGTGGGATGATTTGGTGAAGTAAAGGAGTAGAACTTTGGATGCACCAGTAGCTACTTGGGAGCATATGAAGGCATTGATGAGAGCTCGGTTTGTTCCCCAACACTATACAAGGGAATTGAGGCAACGGTTGGAGAACCTGAGGCAAGGATCAATGACTGCTGAGGAGACCTATAATGCCCTGCAAATGGCCATGGTAAAAGCCAATGTGCGAGAAGATGAAGAATCAACAATGGCTAGGTATCTTCGTATCCTTAATTCAAGTTTTGCTAACGAAGTAGATCCTTTTCCCTATGGCTCTATGACAGAATTACTCCATCTCGCAATCAAAGTGGAAAGGAAGATAAAAGCGAGAAATCAAGGCGGAAAGGCTTCTTCTTATGGTGTCTCCAGCTCTTGGAAGAACCAAGGGAACCGCCAACAAGGAAGTTACAACAGGGAAAGGTCAAATAAGGAGAAATCAGCCCCGGAACAAGGAAGACATCATAAAGCACCTTCTGCAGCCCCTCCTAAGCCCACTGCTACCTTTCCAAAGGGAACACAAGGGAGTACTTCTAACCCTTCATCTAGAGCTAGGGATATAGTGTGTTTTAAAGTCAAGGTAGAGGACACATGATGAAAGATTGTCCTAACAAGAAAATGTTGTTAATCAACCATTTAGTACAATATGAGTCCGAATTTGAGCATGAGCATGATAATGATGATTTTGAGCCTAATATGCATGATCATGATGATTTGGATGATGATGGGATTGAATATGAGTAGGGGAATTGTTTACTAGCTAAAAGATGTTATAGAAGGTTCATGAAAGACTTTTCTAAGATTTCTAAGCCATTGACTAACCTACTAATGAAGGATGTAGTCTTTGAACTTTCGAAGAAATGTCTAGATGTCTTTCATAAGATCAAGGAAGCGTTAATCTCAACACCCATCATTCAACCTCCGGATTGGAATCTTCCATTCAAAGTGATGTGTGATGCAAGTGACATGGCTGTAGGAGAGGTGCTCAGACATAAGAAGGATCGACGTACCCATGCCATGTATTATGCTAGCAAAATGCTAGATGAAGCTCAATGAAACTACGCCACTACAGAGAAGGAATTACTTGCAATTGTATATGTTTTTTAGAAATTTCGTTCTTATCTTGTAGGACCGAAGGTGATTGTCTACACCGATCATGCAACCATACGGTATTTGCTCACAAAGAAGGATGCAAAACCACGGCTGATTAGGTGCATTCTTCTCCTCCAAGAGTTCAATCTAGAGATCCGGGACAAGAAGGGATCTGAGAACTCTTTGTCGGACCACCTAAGTCGCCTTCCCCGCATCATAAATGACGACATGCACATTGATGACTCGTTCCCTGACAAGAAGCTGCACATGATGGAAGAATGTCTCCATCACATTTCTAGAGGTAACGAACCATGGTTTGCTGATTTTGTAAATTATTTGGTTTGTCAGGAAATATCTCCCGGACTATCCTAAGCTCAAAGGAAGAGGTTCTTCAAGGATGTTCGGCAATATTTTTGGAATGAACCTCTGCTCTTCAAGAGAGGTCCAGATGGCCTCATTCAAAGGTGTATACCGGAAGACAAAGTTGAAAGCGTCATCCGACATTGTCATTCTCTACCTTGTGGATGACATGCTAGTTCTCACAAGACTTGTGCCAAGGTATTGCAGTCTGGTTTCTTTAGGCCCACTTTATTTAAGGACGTGCAATGGTTTGTTTCTTGTTGCGATGCTTGTCAAAGAACAGGAAACATTTCTAGGAGGAACGAGATGCCGCTTAACAACATCCAAGAAGTGGAGATCTTTGATGTATGGGGTGTGGACTTTATGGGACAATTCTCATCTTCTTGCGGTAACCAATACATACTTCTGGTTGTAGACTACGTTTCAAGATGGGTTGAATCGGTTTCTTCTCCCACTAGTGATGCTATGGTGGTAGTGAAGTTCTTCAATAGAACAATCTTTTCAAGGTTTGGGACGCCCCGGACCATCATTAGTGATGGAGGAACGCACATCACAACCCGTAAAATTGAAGCTCTACTAGCCAAGTATGGGGTGACTCACAAGATTGCCACTCCCTATCATCCTCAAACTAGTGGGCAAGTGGAGATATCGAATAAAGAGATCAAGGCCAGTCTAGAGAAAATTGTCTCGAGAACGAGGAAGGATTGGTCACAAAAGCTCGATGATGCACTTTGGGCATACCGGACAACTTTCAAGACTCCCATTGGCACTACACCGTACAACCATGTGTGTGGGAAGTCTTGTCATCTTCCCGTTGAGTTAGAGCACAAGGCTTATTGGGCGACTAAGTGGCTAAACTTTGGCATCATGGAGGCTAGAGAGAAACGCCTTTTTGACATTAATGATTTGGAAGAGATCCGCTTGAATGCATATGAGAATGTGCGGATATACAAAGAAAGGACGAAAAAGTGGTGGCATGCCAAGTACATCGTTTCTAAGGATTTGAAAGAAGGAGATCTTGTCCTTCTCTTAACTCCCGACTTTGTCTATTTCCCGGTAAGTGGAAGTCTCATTGGACTGGACCGTTTGTATTTAAACATGTTTTCCCCATGGTTTAGTTGAAGTATAGGGTGAATAATGCGGAGTTTAGAAAGTCAATGGCCAACGACTCAAAAAGTACATACCGGAGGTCAGATTGAGGGGATTGCACTTATCCTCCTCACTTGAGCAGCAAATAGGAATGGTCTAGCTACGGACCTTAAATAAAGCGCTTCTTGGGAGGCAACCCAAGGTATTACTTTATTTTCCCTTATTCATAGGATAGGCTAGTCTAGTTTGTTTTTGTCTTTTCATTGGTACCTTTCCGGTTTGTTTGTGTGTTTGGATGTCAAGCCTAATAATCCTCCAAAATAACTGAAGGTAAGCAAATCACCGTCAAACATGGAATTTTGGATGAAATTAAGGATTTCACGGGTTAAAATAGAATTCCATGGGAATGGTTCTCCATTTTTGGCCGTGCAAAAGCTAGTCGAGAGGCGCCATGGGTGAAACCATGGCCATGGTGTTTCCAACGGGGGCGTGGATTTCCAAATTTCCACAAAAGACTATTGAAAGGCCACACTTCACTTCACATCTGTAAAAGAAAGCCCCAAAACCACGCTCCAAGTCGAGAAAATCGCCGCCTCCAAACCCCGGCACCAATTCTCGCATCCGGCAACCGTTTGAAGCGATTATTCTTCCACAATTGTAGCAAACAATGTTCCATTGAAGATTTTGTGTTCAGCCTGCACAAACATTCAGCAAATCAGCAAACATTTGGATTTTTCAATCCAAAAATAGACAAAAACCACGGGCTGATTGAGAACTTAACGGAATTGATAGAGAACTTAACGGAATTGGACTTAGAAATAGTCTAGGAGTGTTGCTTGTGAGTTTGCTGCTTGTTGTTGTCGACTGCTGAAAAATAGACAAAAACCACGGGTTGATTGAGATTTCCACGGGCGTGGTTTTTCAAGATCAAACCGTAGTTTTGCTAGTTATGGTTTATATCGTAGTGACCGTAATTTTTTCAGGATAAGCAAGGGCTCCTCTTCCCAACCTCCACCACCACCACCCCCTCCTAGACTCCCCTGCATCTTAGATGAGCATAAAAAAGCATACAACACCATCCCACCCCGCACCATTGTCGCCCCTAGGTACCTAGTACTTGAGGAGCTTGAATGTATGAATGTCTTGGATGATTTAAATATGATGATCGACAAGGCTGGACTTAGAGACTTCATAGGCTTTAGAGAGCAGGCCTACGAGGAGTTGAACATGGAGTTTCTTAGCTCCTTTGACCAAGATGCTTGGGAGAGAACCGTTATGTTTCGGATGATGAACCAGAATTATACCTTGTCGATTGGCAGATTTGCTCAGATTTTTGGGTTTGGAGATACCACTCACGGGACCTTTCGTAGGAGTACGAGGCCTTGTGCCTTTTGGGAGAGCATAACTACGGTGGGGAGTTCTATAAATAGCTGGCATCCGGCCGATTTTAAGGAAAACTTGATCTACAACTTGTCCTTCAAGCTTGCTCATCGGATTATGTTTGAATGTTTGTTTCCTAGGACCGAGACACCCTAGAGGCTTAAGGCCGATGAGATTTTCATGTTGTTTTGCTTGGCCACCGACACCACTCCTGATTGTGCCACATTGCTTGCTGATAGCTTGAGGACGATTAAGAACAAAGTTAGGGGGCATTTGTGTAGGAGGGATAGTGACTCACATTGTTCGTCACTTGGAGGTTGATTTTTCTGCTTGTGAGCTAGCCGCGGAGGCTAGACCACTTGGTCTTGAGACATTCATCTATAGGGGTATTTTGATTGCCCAACATAGAGGTCCATTGCATGTTGCTATGCCTTGGGAGGGAAAAGGTAGGAGAGGGATCCCATGGAAGTCGGAATACTCTATTCGCAACCTTCACAAATAGAAATTGGTGTTCGAGTCGATGCATGCTGAGATGGGAAGTCCAAAGGTTGAGGAGGACGAGGCCGCAGCTGAGGCGGTTGGAGGACAGGGTCTAGAGAACATGGACACTGGGACGGATACCGGTCCTAGTAAGTATAGAGCTAAGGGAGACTTTGGTAGCTTTCCGGAGCCGCCAACTGAGTACGCGAGCCTCCTAGGAGATCCACCGTCCGCCGACCACGAGTCAATCCTTCCCAGCACCGAGCTAGCACATCATAGCGCCCCACTTGGTTCGATGAGACACCTCCATGGCTCTCCGGGCTTCAGTCATAGATGGACAGCATGGACAGCCGTCTCGGCACCGTAGAGGATGGCCAGAGGATAATGCGGGACACCGGAAACCACCATAGCACCAGCACCAACCACCACCACACCACCACACCACCACACCACCATCAACCATCATTTTTCCCTCAGCCACATTAGCCACACTTGAACTAGTTGAACAAAAACCAAACGTGGTTGTTTCTCTTCCTGCATCCAGTAAACGCATAATTGGAGTTGATTCAGCGTATTTCCTACTAATCCGTTGCAGAACTTGAAGTAGTTGTTTTTCTCCTACAGATTTGGCACGTTGAATCAGTTGCAACAAATCTAGGAGCTGAGATTTGATCTTATCCTGAAGATTTGTAACAGCTTGACCCACGTTTATCTACAAACAAAATTTTGATTTATTTCTTTCAATTTTTTTTGTTTATTCTTCTTTTCTGATTTCATGAATCATAAAGTTCAAAAAAAAAGCATAAAAAAAAAGAGAAGAAAGAAATCCGAAATCAAAAAAAAAGAAAAGAAAAGAAAAGGATAAGATTTTATCCTTTCATTCTAGTTTATTGTTTTATTTCATTCTTTCTTATTCATAGTTTGTAAGGATTTTTTTCTAAAATAATAACAAAACAAAAGTTATTTCTAAGATTAGGTCCGAAAAAAAACTATTTCCGAGTACAGGAAGAAATTAGGGTCGGAGCAGACCCGCAGTTTCAAACTGCGGGTTTAAATAAATAACCCGCAGTTTGAAACTGCGGGTTTCATTTCTCAAGAAAAAAAAAAAGTAACCCGCAGTTTAAGATTAGGTCCGAAAAAAAACTATTTCCGAGTACAGGAAGAAATTAGGGTCGGAGCAGACCCGCAGTTTCAAACTGCGGGTTTAAATAAATAACCCGCAGTTTGAAACTGCGGGTTTCATTTCTCAAAAAAAAAAAAAAAGTAACCCGCAGTTTCAAACTGCGGGTCTATTTAAAGAAAAAACAAAGAGAAAAGCTAAGGTGCGGATTAAAAGGCTCCAGCAAGATTTGAACACAAGATCAATTGGTTCAATTGCAACACCATCACCACTAGACCATGAAACCTTTTACTAATTTAATAGGAGATGTAGTTTATATAGCTTAATTTTCATATACACCAAAAACCGAAATAAGTGAGATTCGATCCCAATACCTATGGTTACGGAATTAACATGTTTCCACTAAACTAAACTACATTATTAATATAAGTTCAAAACTAAATATGTTTTCAAAACAAAGATACAATTCGAGTTCAAAATCATATTGGTGTTATTTTTTATAAATAGTTATATTTTTTTAACATAATTATATCTTTACATTATTAACTTATAAATATCATTTTACATGTATAGAAATAAGAATTAAAAATTTTATTATATATTTCATAATATTTTAAAAAATAACATGAAATTATAATTATTATTCAAAAAAATACATAACACATGTAGGAGCTAGGGAAGTGTTCAAGTAAGGCCCATTATTCCGGTACGGCCGTGCGGCCGTCTGTACGGCCGACACGTGTCCCGGAAATTTTTTTTTTTTTTTACTGAACGAGTTTTTTTTTTTTTTTTTAAAAACGAGTAAAAGAAATAGTTCAAAACTTATTATGGAATAGTTCATAACTTATAAAAGGATAGTTCATGAATTATAATAGAATAGTTCATAGTGTAAAATTTATAAAGGATTGAAAGTAATAGTTCAAAACTTATTAAGTAATAGTTCATAACTTCTAAAAGGATAGTTCATGAATTATAATAGAATAATTCATAGTGCAAAATTTATAAAGGAGTGAAAGTAATAGTTCAAAACTTATTATGGGATAGTTCATGAATTATAATAGAATAGTTCATGAATTATAATAGAATAGTTTAAAGTGCAAAAATTTATAAAGGAGTGAAAGTAATAGTTCAAAACTTATTATGGGATAGTTCATGAATTATAATAGAATAGTTCATGGATTATATTAAAAAGTAATAGTTCATGGATTATATGGGAATAGTTCAAAGTTTATAGGATAATAGTGCATAAATTATAACATGGTAGTTCAAATAAATTTTCATTAGTTTCCGGAAAAAAAAATCGTTTCAGAAAAGAGAAAAAAAAAAAAGAAAAAAAATTCGGGACACGTGTCGCCCATACGGTCGGCCGTACGACCGTACCGCAATAAAAGGGCCGTACCTGAACATTTACCGTAGGAGCTAAACTAATTATATAGAAAATATAATGATATTTATAAGTCAATAAGATATTCAATATAATTAATTTAACTCCTACAACTTGTATGTATTTTTTCGAATAATAATTATAATTTTATGTAATTTTTTTAAAATTATAAAAATATTCAATAAATTATTTTACTCTTAATTCTATAGATGTTAAATCATATTTATAAGTTTAACATATATATAATAATGTTAAAAATATAAATATTTAAAAAAAAAACATAAATACGATTTTAACTTCGAATTCGTGAATATCTTATTGAGTTATAAATATCATTATATTTTCTATATATTTTCTATATAATATTATAAAATATATAATAAGATTTTTAATTCTTATTTCTATACATGGAAAATTTTTTATTTCTTATTTCTATACATGTAAAATGATATTTATAAGTCAATAATGTAAAGATATAATTATGTCAAAAAAAATATAACTATTTATAAAAAATAACACCAATATGATTTTGAACTCGAATTGTATCTTTGTTTTGAATACATATTTAGTTTTGAACTTATATTAATAATGTAGTTTAGCTTAGTGGAAACATGTTAATTCCGTAACCCATAGGTATTGGGATCGAATCTCACTTATTTCGGTTTTTGGTGTATATGACAATTAAGCTATATAAACTACATCTCCAATTAAATTAGTAAAAGGTTTCATGGTCTAGTGGTGAGGGTGTTGCAATTGAACCAATTGATCTTGGGTTCAAATCTTGTTGGAGCCTTTTAATCCGCACCTTAGCTTTTCTTTCTTTTTTTTTTTTTTTTTTTTTTTTGAGAAATGAAACCCGTAGTTTGAAACTGCGGGTTATTTATTTAAACCCGCAGTTTGAAACTGCGGGTCTGCTCCGACCCTAATTTCTTCCTATACTCGGAAATAGTTTTTTTCCGGACCTAATCTTAGAAATAACTTTTGTTTTGTATTTATTTTAGAAAAAATCCAGTTTGTAATTAGCCTAGCGTTATTACATTTTCTGTTAGTGTTATTCAGCAACAAAGAGGACTTCAGAAAAGGACTTAAGTCAAGTATCTCGTCTCATTCGAAGGAAGAACCAAGCATCTCGTTGAACCTATCTAGCCACACCTAGCTACTGTCCATTTTCGACCATCAAACACCATAGCTCAACCTTCCTTAACCTCATCCTACGGTGTCTAGGGTTCACTTCTTGGGTCTTACGAGTAAGTTCTTTCAAAGCTTATCTTGAGTTCTAAATTTTTTGAGTCATTTAGTTGCATATAACATTCGTGCAACTGCCCTTTCCGTTTGAGTCTTTTCTTCTATTTTGTTGAGTCAAACACGTTTTTGAAGTGACTGAAATCGAACCTTGTTTCTATCTAAAAGCTTTAGTTTGACTAAGCATCGAACTCACGTGAGGTTTTTGATTAATACAAGATGAGCCATCAACAAGCTTGTATCACACCACTAGAGAGTGAGAGAACCTTATTTTCTGAGTGATACACTTGCGAGGTGTTTTTGTTTAAACTAACCTAACGTGTTTGCTGTTGTTGAGTGTTTTGCATCATGTCAAGGACTTCTGCTGGTTCAAAGAGCCCTGAGCCTATCACACCGGAGTTTTTCAGTCTCATCAAGAGTTTGAAAGACAGCCTTGAGGGGATAACTATAAGGATATCTATCTTGGAGACCTCTAAGGTGACTATGGATTCGCGACCACTAGGAGGTAACTTGGAGATAGGAGACAACTCGAGGGTGCAAAAACAAGCACAAGATCGAGTTCCCCTTCAAAGTACGCAAGCTGCGTTCCAAGCAGCAAGAAATTCAAATGTCCCGCAGCCTTCTAGGCATGCCCATGGTTTAGGCAACATTGCTTCCCAACCTGGTTGGAGAGACATTGCTTTTGAGGAGCATATTTCTATCCCTTCTTATCCAATTATTAATGATAATATGCCTAACTATCCTCACCAATTTCAGAATCTAGTTTATGATAATATGCCTAACTATCCTCAACAATTTTAGAATCCAATTTATGACCAGGAAGAGGAGGACGATGGGGAGAATGAGGAATGGAGACCAGAATGGATGCCTAATGCACGGAGGAGGCGAGATTAGCCAAGGAGGCATCAGGAAGGGCGACGTAACGATGAATGGAGACATGAGCCCTATGGAGTCCAGCAAAAGGAGAGACCGAGAACCGAAACATGACGGTCTTGGAAAAGTGAAGGTGAAAGTCCCTAGTTTCGAGGGAAAATGTGATCATGTTGTGTATATGGCATGGGAGGCAAAGATAGAGCAAATATGGTCATGCCATAACTTTCCCGAACACAAAAAGGTACACTATGCAGCCCTTGAATTTATTAACTATGCTATGATATGGAGGGATGATTTGGTGAAGGAAAGGAGAAGAACTTTGGATGCACCAGTAGCTACTTTGGAGCATATGAAGGCATTGATGAGAGCTCGGTTTGTTCCCCAACACTATACAAGGGAATTGAGGCAACGGTTGGAGAACTTGAGGAAAGGATCAATGACTACTGAGGAGACCTATAATGCCATGCAAATGGCCATGGTAAAGGCCAATGTGCGAAAAGATGAAGAAACAACAATGGCTATGTATCTTCGTATCCTTAATTCAAGTTTTGCTAACGAAGTAGATCTTTTTCCCTATGCCTCTATGACAGAATTACTCCATCTCGCAATCAAAGTGGAAAGGAAGATGAAAGTGAGAAATCAAGGCAGAAAGGCTTCTTGTGGTGTCTCCAGCTCTTGGAAGAACCAAGGGAACCGCCAACAAGGAAGTTACAACACGGAAGTGTCAAATAAGGAGAAAACAGCCCCGGAACAAGGAGGAAAGGCTTCTTATGATTGTTCACAAGGGAGTACTTCTAACCCTTCATCTAGAGCTAGGGATATAGTGTGTTTTAAGTGTCAAGGTAGAGGACACATGATGAAAGACTATCCTAACAAGAAAACGTTGTTAATCAACCATTTAGGACAATATGAGTCCGAATCTGAGCATGAGCATGATAATGATGATTTTGAGCCTAATATGCATGATTATGATGATTTGGATAACGATGGGATTGAATATGAGCAGGGGGTTGTTTACTAGCTAAAAGAGTGTTATTTGACCATCCTAGCTCATTTCTAGCTAATAACTACATGCTTTGTGATCTTGATTCTCATGATGAACCTAATGGGTTTGAAAACGCAGGAAATGATCCTAATAATGTGGTTTGTGATGAAAATCGTGAGCATGATAATTCCTTGATAGCTAGGAGAACTTTGAGTGCACAACCTGACCCTTGCGAGGATAACTAAAGAGAGAACTTGTTTCATACTAGGTGTTTGGTTAAGGGAAAGGTGTGTAATATTATCATTGATGGAGGTAGTTGTTGCAACATAGCTAGTATTGAATTGATCTCTAAGTTGCAAATTCCTACATTTTGTCACCCTAGACCATATAAGCTGCATTGGATGAATGATTGTGGTGAATTGAAGGTTAATAGGCAAGCTAAGATCACATTCACTCTAGGGCACTATGAGGATACTGTTTTATGTGATGTTGTGCCTATGCAAGCTTGTCATGTGTTATTAGGCCGTCCTTGGCAATATGATAGGAGAGTTATGCATGATGGTTTTACTAATAGGTATTCATTTACTTTTAATGAAAAACCTGTTACTCTAAAACGTATGACTCCCATGCAGATTGCGGAGGCATTTGAGAAGAAGAAGGCGAGTGAACAAGAGAAAGGACAAGCTAAGAAGGGGAGCAAGTCATCGAGGCACCAAGAACTTGCCATAGACCCGTCCCCTAGCCAAGATTCTAGTGCTCTCTTGGTCACACACATAACTCTGCTTCCTACTGCCTTGTTAGCTTCTAAACTTGAGTTCCAAAGTGAGTATCTACCCTTAGATGCCATCTTGATGAGGTTGTGTAAGGAGCTAACCTTAGTGAGTGAAGAAACAAAGGCTATCTTACCCCCATCCTAGAGGAGTTTAAGGATGTGTTTCCAGAAGAGATACCTCATGGCCTTCCACCTTTGAGAGGCATAAAGCATCAGATTGACCTTATCCCCAGAGCTACACTTCCTAACAGACCAGCCTATAGGATGAAACCTAAGGAGAGTCAAGAGATCCAAACGCAAGTCCAAGACCTCCTAGATAAGGGATATGTTAGAGAAAGCCTTAGCCCTTGCGCCGTTCCTGTCCTATTAGTGCCTAAGAAGGACAACACTTGGAGGATGTGTGATTGTAGGGCTATCAACAACATAACTATTAAGTACCGCTACCCTTTTCCCCGCCTCGATGACATGCTTGATGAGCTCCTTGGCGCCACTATATTCAGCAAGATAGACCTTCAGAGTGGCTACCATCATATCTGAATGAAGGACGGGGATGAGTGGAAGACAGCCTTAAAGACAAAATTTGGGTTGAATGAATGGCTTGTTATGCCATTTGGGTTAATCAATGCTCCATCTACTTTTATGCGTTTAATGAACCATGTTTTGAGACAATTCATAGGGAGATTTGTTGTAGTGTATTTTGATGATATCTTAATCTATAGTAGGTCCCTAGAGGAGCATGGAGAACATGTAAGGGAAGTTGTTTCTACCCTTAGGGTTGAACACTTGTATGCCAACTTGAAAAAATGTAGCTTTTGCACTAATGAGGTTATATTTCTTGGTTTTGTAGTGACTGCACAAGGTCTACAAGTGGATGAGGAGAAGATTAGAGCTATTCGAGATTGGTCAACACCTACATCCATTAGCCATGTAAGGAGCTTCCATGGGTGTTCAAGTTTCTATAGGCGCTTTGTGAGAGACTTTAGTACCATTGCTGCACCCTTGACGGAGATTTGCAAGAAACATGCACCATTTGTGTGGGAAGTAGCTCAAGAACGTGCTTTCAACAAGCTGAAGTTGGTTCTCACCGAGGCACCCTTACTAGCTCTCCCTGATTTCACTAGGCCTTTCGAAGTGGAGTGTGATGCATCGGGAATTGGCATAGGAGGTGTGCTTATGCAAGAAGGTAAGCCTATTGCCTTTTTCAGTGAAAAGCTTAAAGGGGCATGTCTTAACTACTCTACATATGATAAAGAGTTGTATGCATTATTTAGAGTACTTAAGACATGGCAACACTACTTGTGGCCTAGAGATTATTTTGCATTCTGATCATGAATCTTTGAAATATTTTCAGAGTCAAGATAAACTAGATAGGAGGCATGGTAGATGGATGGAATTTATTGAGACTTTTCCCTATGTTATCAAGTATAAAAAGGAAAAAGATAATATAGTTGCGGATGCTCTTTCTAGGAGGCATATATTGCTACCTAAATTGGATGCTAGGGTGTTAGGATTTGTTTACATTAAGGAGCTCTATGAATCTGATCTTGACTTTGGAGAAACATATAACCTTTGTGTGAAAAAGGTTCCTTAGATAAATTCTATTTGTTTGAGGGATTTCTTTTTCGAGTAGATAAGGTGTGCATACCTAGGTGTTCCCTTCGTTTTTTGTTAGTGGAAGAAGCCCATAAAGGAGGTTTAATGGGTCATTTTGGGAGGGATAAGACTTATGTTATGCTGCACACACATTTTTATTGACCACATATGCTTAGGGATGTTGAAAATGTGCTTAAAAGGTGTTTAGAGTGCCTTAGAGCTAAATCGAAAGTGAAGCCTCATGGATTGTATACACCTTTGCCAATCCCCAGAGCCCCTTGGGAAGACATTAGCATGAATTTCATAGTGGGATTGCCTAGGACTAGAAGAGGTAGGGATTCGATATTTGTGGTTGTAGAACGTTCTCTAAGATGGCTCACTTTATTGCTCGTCACAAAACTGATGATGCAACCAATGTAGCTAATTTGTTCTTTCGGGAAGTAGTTAGGTTACATAGTATTCCAAGTACAATAGTGAGTGATAGGGATGTTAAGATCTTGAGTTACTTTTGGAAAACTCTTTGGGGAAAGCTAGGAACTAAGTTGTTATTTTCTACATCAAGCCACCCCCAAACTAATGGGCAAACAGAATTAACTAATAGGACCTTAACAACACTTCTAAGGGCTGTCATCAAGAAGTATTTGAAAGAATGGGAAGATGTCTTGCCACATGTTGAATTTGCCTATAATAGAGTCGTCCACTCATCTACTTCCATCTCTCCCTTTGAGTGTGTTTATGGTTTTAATCCACTAACCCCTTTTGATCTTACACCGTTACCTAAGAAGGAGCGTGTGGATTTAAGTGCTAAAATGCAGGTAGAACACTTCAAGGAGCTACATAGTAGGACAAGGATCAAGCTCGAGGAGAAAAGCAAATACAACGCAGAAAAGGCGAATCAAGGACGCAAGAAGATTATATTTGAACCCGGCGACCTTGTATGGCTACATTTGAGGAAGGAGAGGTTTCAACAGCTTCGAAAATCCAAGCTCTCCCCAAGAGAAAATGGGCCTTTCAAGGTGTTACACAAGGCGGGTGACAACGCCTATGTGCTTGACTTGCCGGATGATTATGCTTGTGATCCCACATTCATTGTGAGGGATCTAAGTCCTTTTCCGCTCCTGTATGCTGATCAAGGCAATTCGAGGTCGAATTCTTCCAAAGAAGGGGAGAATAATGAAGGATCATCTGAGCTAACTCCATCTTCACCACCTCAAGAGACTCTAACAAGAATGCAAGCTAAACGTCAAACTGAGATGGATGCTCTTTTCCTAAACATGCTCCATGAAGCTGAACCAAGTACACCTTCATCAAGCCTACGGACCATCTTGTGGATCAGCCACGAACCCATACTAGCCAAGATGATTAATGGAGCTTAAATTGTATTTCTAGTTGCTGGGCAGGCTTTGGAATGCATTTCAAAGGGCAGCCGGAGGCCTTGAAATCAGATACAAGGGGTTTCACGTATGTGCATGTGCATGGTTGAATGATCATTTAAGTATGTAGATGTGAGAGACCGAATAGGAGAGTTTAATTAGGCTCATTTGTGTTAGATGTTTGCTGGGATTTATTTAACTCTCTCTCAATGCAATTATTGTAATTAGTTTCTTTTTTCTGTTTTAGAAGAAAAGGTCTAGGATGTATATAAAGCCTTTTCTCTCTTCTTTTGTAGTTAGACAAGTTTTATACAAGTTTTTCCGAGAGCATTTCAAAATTAAATCCAAGAGAATTCAATCATTCTTGTCTCGTGAGTTTGTGTGTGTGATCTAGCTTTCTCGTTCTAGTGTATGTCAATCTCCTTCGGGATTGGTGTTGCAAGTTGAACAATGCACCCTCTTCGTGCTCTCGATTCTCAAATCGATTGTGTGGAGTTGTAAGAAGCGTGGTCGAATCGTCACTGGTTTGGTTCTTGGATCTCGAATCCAAGGGTTCTGTCATTGTTCCTTTCGGTTCTTCTTGTCCCTTTATGTTTTCTTGTTTTCATTGCTGTCCTTGTTTGTTAATTTCGTGTGTTCTTCATTCTTCCGAACAGGTTGTTCGTCTAGATCCGTTCTTCGCGGCAAATCCCCGTATCACTCTTAATCTTGAATTGAATATGATGATGATTGTTGGCTAAATCCCCTTGAGATTCTAGGGTGAATGGTTGATGGTTGAGGTATAGATGATGTTAGATTGAGCCTTAATAGATCGGACCTTGAGAGTTGTGAGACGAAACCCTTGAGCGAGGTTTTCCACGGCCTGTTCATCAGGAACCACGACCGTGGTTTCAAAAGATCTGCCCGTGGTTCTTCTGTTTTGTACATTTCGCTTTTTCATTTATCCAAAGTTAAAGATTGCCTAAATCCTACCTTTGTGAACCCCTTTCTAACCCTTAGCCTTGCTTGGTAATGAGTGTTTATGAGCACTAGGTAATAGGGGATTCAAAACCCGCAATTAAGGTGGAGAGTGTCAAAGCCTTACCTTTGTCTTTCCTTTCACTTCCTTGGGTTTGGTGTTTGGTATCGAGAGTGCAATCCTATCCTTAGAACCCTTTTATTTACGAGACTCAATATCTGTTAAGTAGAATCCTTTGGGTGAGATAAAAGTGTGTTGAAACTTCACCGTATAATCCCTAATTTAAGCATATACCTTTGCTAACCAGCTGTGTCCGTACATATCCTTAGACATCTTGAATCGAACGCCGGAACCGGATACTTGGATCTTTAGAATCCGCATTCCTAATTATTCTTACATCTATATTCTTTATGATGAGGGACCATCACCAACAACCCCTACTAGTCCTACAATGCAAGAGCCAAACACTAGATCAAGGGCAAGGGCAATTCAAGAGGAGGTGTCCAACTTGTTGCCGTCCTTAGCTCCTAAGGAGACCATTTATGATCCATTGCTAACTGAGGCTATCTTAGTCACGCTAATGACGATTCCCGACGACTTGGATGTGGAAGGGAGACCATGCACACGTGATTTGGAGCCATGCAAGAGCAAAGAAGAGACACTTGTTCCGGAATTGCTAGAAATGAAAGATTGAGGCTTTTGGAGCTTCTTTTGTATTTTATATAATCTTTTGGTATAAAATACAAGACCTTATATAACCTTTAGGCTCAAAACAATTTAAGGGTTATTTTATTTATTTTTTTTGTTTTATTGTCTTTTATTGACAAATGTTATTCCTTTTTAGAAAGGAGGCTTTCTAGGCATATAAAAAGCCTCCCTTAGCTTCTTTCCTGATTAGATAGATTTTAAAAATACTTGATAAACCGTCTCTTTGAGAGCTTTTTGTTCATATTCAGAAAATTCAATCAATAAAGTGAGCCAATTGATTGAATCGTTGTGATTCCCTGCTAGATTGTTCTTGTGTGTGTTAATCTCTTTAGAGATTGGTGCTACTAGTCAATACTAGTTCCTCCTTGTGCTTGTCTCCATTGAAGGCTTGTGTAAGGTTATAGAAGAAAGGGTTGAAGGCATCGTCTTGCTTGGATTTTGATCAATCTGATCAAGGTTCTTGTAAGGGAGTCTTTTGGTTCTTTTGGATCTACTTCTACCATACATCCTACGTCCCCTTTCATCCTCTTTTCTTCCATCTTTCCATCATCATTTTCTTGTTCTAACAATCTGAATTTTGTGCCATTTGTCAGGGAAAAACGTCATTGTTGGTTTCAAGGATTCCCAATCTAGATCTTGTCATTCGCGGCCCTAATCCCGCATCACGTTCATAGTAAGGTCAGTAGCTACGAGCAGATGAAGACGATGATCAGGGATCGATATTGCCCTAAAGCTATGAGGTTAGATCGACTATAGGATTTCCTTGAGGCTGGTTTCGAGGATCTTCCTATGGCTGAGACTATCAACAAGTTTCAGGAGGAGCTATCTTTGTTGGGTCCGTCTGCACCATCCGAGGATCAACATGTGTATCTTTTCTCTCGGAGTTTGAGAGAGTCTACACGCTCTTATCTTGGTGGTTTCCGTTGAGACTCCCTAACGGATTATCAAGATAGAGCATCTGCTTGTGAGAGAGACCAACCAGGTCATAGGAGAGCTGCTCAAACATGAGGTCCTGAGAAGAGGCAGAGGACTAGACCAACCAGTGCTGGAGCTGTACCATCTTGATTTGGGCGTAGTCAAACGCTGGGACATTCTTGTTTCCACCAGCTTGTGTAGAGTTCCGACAGAGGACGACGGTGCTTTAACTGCGGAGGTCTCGGACACAAGAAAGTTGATTGTAATAAGACAACAGTGACTTGCTTTTTTTGTGGCAAGCCGGGATACAAAGTTACGTTTTACCGTCAAGGCAAGGCGCTATCGCAACAGGGTTCTTACCTGCCAATTTCGCAGGAGGTGGTCAAAGACCTCAGTACCAGCAGCAGCAGGAGAGAACTCCTGGTTATACCGCCCCTCAAGGTTCCACTTAGGGACAAGGGAGAAGTAGAGGACAAGTTTGTGATTCTGCACACACCAAAGATGCATCAGCCAGAGTTTATGAGTTGAGGCTTCCTTAGTCACGTTAATGACGATTCCCGATGACTTGGACGTGGAAGGGAGACCATGCACACGTGATTTGGAGCCATGCAAGAGCAAAGAAGAGACTTGTTCCGGAATTACAAGAAATGGAAGATTGAGGCTTTTGGAGCTTCTTTTGTATTTTATATCATCTTTTGGTATAAAATGAAAGACTTTTTATAACCTTTAGGTTCAAAGCATTTTAAGGGTTATTTTTATTTGTTTTAGTTGTTTTATTTGTTTTATTGTCTTTTCGACAAATGTTATTCCTTTTTTTTTAGATAGGAGGATTTCTAGGCATATAAAAAGCCTCCCTTAGCTTCTTTCCTGATTAGATAGATTTTGAGCCAATTGATAAACCGTCTCATTGACAGCTTTTGTTTCTATTCAGAAAATTCAATCAATAAAGTGAGCCAATTGATTGAATCATTGTGAATCCCTACTAGATTGTTCTTGTGTGTGTTAATCTCTTTAGAGATTGGTGCTACTGGTCAATACTAGTCCCTCCTTGTGTATGTCTCCATTGAAGGCTTGTGTAAGGCTATAGAAGAAAGGGTTGAAGGCATCATCTTGCTTGGGTTTTGATCAATCTAATCAAGGTTGTTGTAAGGGAGTCTTTTGGTTCTTTTGGATCTACTTTTACCATACATCCTACGTCCCCTTTCATCCTCTTTTCTTCCATCTTTCCATCGTCATTTTCTTGTTCTAACAATCTGAATTTTGTGCCATTGGTCAACGAAAAACCTCATTGTTGGTTTCAAGGATTCCCAATCTAGATCTAGTAATTCGCGGCCCCAACCCGCATCAAAGTGGTATCAGAGCCAGATTGATTGTGAGTCCGGAATCAGCCATCACCATTGACGGTTTGAGTATCTTCTTTGAGTCTTTTCTTTGTTTGAGTCATTTGCTTCATCTTAAGAGTCTATTTGAGTCTAATTTGCTTTGTTTATTGTGTTTATTGGAGAAGAGAGAAAGCCAAGCTAAAACCGCCATTGTCCAGCCATTCTACATCACCTTCACCAGCCATTGTTCATCAAAAAACGTCCAGCTCTTTTCTCTTGGCAATAACCGTCCAAAAAAAACAATCAAAAGAAAAGCAAAAGGGGGACCACTCTTCCAAAACAAATTAGCCATTGCAAGAGAGAGGAGAGGGCCACAAAAGCTCCTTATTTATAGCAACAACAAGAGACTACTTCTAGTTAGTTATCTCTTATTTCTTTTCAATTTTTAATTTCATTCCTCTCTCCTATTTTCTTCCACAAAAACGTCAGCCAAGGACCACAAAAAAAACACAAAAAAAGAAATATTTTCTCATATATTTTCATCATCCTACATATCATACATTTCATATCTTATTCTATACTAACCTAAGTTGTGTAGAAGCTAGAAAAACAAGTGTTTTTGCAGTCTGATTGTGAAAGGATAATTGAGACTACAAACAAGAGTTATCTACCTCATTTCTTATCCATCACCATTACGCCAAAGCCAACGTTAAACACCACAGCCGGCCATATCTCTCTCCATTGCATAAGGACAAGGTAAGTGAAGCTCTCTTCTTAGTCTCTTGTGCGTCTATCTTCCTTGTTTTACTCTATATCTATCATATCTTGAGTATACCATCTTTTCGATTCCATATCAGCCTTTTGCATCTATCTTTGAGTCTTGTGTCTTTTTTTGAGTATTTGTGTGATTTAGCTAGTTAACATTGCTTGCAAGCCATACTAGTTGAGTCTTGAGTCTTATTTCAGCTTCTTAGTGTCTATCTTGACGTTTTCTGTTGTGAACCTTCAAGCAGCCGTGTATCACCCTTTTTCAAGTCAAGGAGTGTGCTAGTTGAGCTAAGGCATTGATCTTAGAAGGAGTTTTAATCCATCCAAGTCAATTGCATAAAATAGCTTGTGATCAACACAACTTGAGTGTGAGAGTGAGAGTAAACACTTGTGAGAATTTTCTGTTTTATCTAATTCAACTAGTTTGCTTGTTTTGTGTGTTTTTTTATCATGTCTATGTCTAATAGTCCAAGCAAGTCCCACAGCAGTGAGCCAATGCACCTGGAGACATTTGCTATGTTGAAGCATCTAATGGATTCGGTGGCAAGATTGACACACCGGATTGACACGTTGGAGCCTCGACCAGCACCCACGGCCACGCCACAGCCGAGGTCCACTTTCGAGCTAGGCGGCACATCTAGAGATGCCCCTAGAGAAATAGCCCCTGAATCACACCAAAGAACCCCTCAAGGGCAAGGTATGAGACATGCTAACACTCTTCCTAGAACACCTAATATGCAAGGTTTTGTGGATGATTTTCAGGAGCCACAAGAGGATGTTGAGGAAGAAGGTATGTGGAGAGAGTTCCCTAGGCGTCACCCATAGCCAAGGAGAGGACGAGAATATGAGCCATTTAGGCCTTATCAAGAGCTAGATGGAATAGGAAAAGTGAAGGTCAAGATTCCTAGTTTTGAAGGCAAGTGTGACCCGGATGCTTACATGGATTGGGAGACTAAATTGGAGTAAATTTGGTCTTGCCATCACTTTGGAGAGCAAAGGAAGGTCCAGCTTGCATCATTGGAGCTCCAAGGCTATGCACTAGTATGGTGGGATCATCTTGTCAAGGAAAGAAGAAGAACCTTGGATCCGGCCATCACTACATGGGAACAAATGAAGGCCTTTATGAGAGCTTGTTTTGTACCTCAACATTATGCTAGGGAGCTGAGATAAAGGTTGGAGAACCTTAGACAAGGAGCCATGAGTGCCGAAGAGGTTTGCACCTCTATGCAAATAGCAATGGTGAAAAAGCTAATGTGGTTGAAGATGAGGAGTCTACAATGGCTAGGTTTGTACGCATTTTAAACTCATCTTTGGCTAATGAAATTGATTTGTATCCTTATAGTACCATGGTGGAGCTGCTGCATTTGGCAATCAAAGTAGAGAAGAAGACAAAGGCTAGGAACCAAGGTGCCAAGACAAGCTTTGGAGCTACAAACTCATGGAAAGCACAAAACAGCTGGCCCCAAGGATCCTACAGCCGTGAGCCTACATCCACCAAGGAGGACCGCAAAGCATCAACCATGGACCAAGGAGCACAAAGAAGGAGCTTAACACCTCATTCATCTTCTAGACCCTTGAATGAGCCTTCAAGTGGTCCTAAAGGGAGTACCTCTAACTCTACTCTTAGTTCTAGAGATATTGTGTGTTTTAAATGTCAAGGTAGAGGTCATTACATGAGGGATTGTCCTAATAAGAAAACTCTAATTTTAAATTAATTTGGACAATATAAGAGTGAGGATGAGCATGAAAATGATGATAACACCCACCTTAATAGATTGCATGAAATTGGTAGTGATGAGGGCATTGAATATGAGCATGGAGAATCATTAATAGCTAGAAGAACTTTGCATGCTAAGCTAGCTTCGTGTGAGGATAATCAAAGAGAGAACTTTTTCATACTAGATGTCTAATTAAAGGTAAGGTGTAATATGATCATAGATGGGGGTAGTTGTTGCACTATAGCTAGCACTGATTTGATTAATAAGTTGCAAGTTACCACATTTTATTACCCTAGGCCTTACAAATTGCATTGGATGAATGATTGTGGAGAATTAAAAGTAAATAAGCAAGCTAGAGTTACTATCACTTTAGGTAGCTATGAGGACACCATTACTTGTGATGTAGTTCCCATGCAAGCTTGTCATATTCTTTTGGGAAGTCCATGGCAATTTGATAGGAGAGTTAAGCATAATGGTTTTACTAATAGGCATACCTTTGAATTTAATGGTCAAACACTAACTCTTAAGCCTATGACACCATTGCACATTGATGAATTTTATGAGAAGAAGGTGTTGAGTGTGAAGCCAAATGAGGTGAAAAAGAGAGGGGATAGCTCACGGTCTAAAACAGAACCCACAACCAAGATTAGTACCACCCTATTAGCCACACCTTCTAGTGTCCTTCTAGCATCAAAGGAGGAGTACATCCTAGATTACACCCCTTTAGATGCCATTCTTGTGAGCTTGTGCAAGAGCTTAGTGACTTTGAGTGATGAAGCCAAGGCCACCCTACCTAAGCCCATCCTAGATATCTTAGATGAGTTTAATGATGTGTTTTCTGACAATATTCCGGCTGGCCTTCCACCTTTTAGAGGTATTGAGCACCAAATAGATCTTATTCCCGGTGCTACACTCCCAAACCGTCCAGCCTATAGGATGAACCCTAAGGAGAGCCAAGAGATCCAAAACCAAGTCCAAGAACTCCTAGATAAGGGTTATGTAAGGGGAGAGTTTGAGTCATAGTGCCGTTCCCGTCCTCTTAGTGCCTAAGAAGGACAATAAATGGAGGATGTGTGTTGATTGTAGAGCCATCAACAACATCACCATTAAGTACCGCCATCCTATCCCACGTTTAGATGACATGTTAGATGAGTTGAATGGAGACACATTGTTCTCTAAGATAGATCTTAGGAGTGGTTATCACCAAATCAGAATGAGGGAGGGAGATGAATGGAAAACGGCATTCAAGACCAAGTTTGGTCTTTATGAGTGGCTAGTGATGCCATTTGGTTTAACCAATGCTCCTAGCACATTTATGAGATTGATGAATCACGTTTTGAGACACTACATTGGTAGGTTTGTTGTGGTTTACTTTGATGACATCCTCATCTATAGTAAGTCACTTAGAGAGCATGAGGAACATTTGAAGGAAGTACTTGCAACTCTTAGAATTGAATATTTGTTATGTTAATTTGAAGAAATGTGAGTTTAGTACTAATCAAGTTGTTTTTCTTGGTTTTGTAGTGAGCACAAGAGGTCTAGAGGTGGATGGAGAGAAGATCAAGGCAATCCAGGAATGGCCTACTCCCACAACCGTCGGTCAAGTGAGGAGTTTCCACGGCCTAGCAACCTTCTATAGACGTTTTGTGCGAGATTTCAGCACCATAGCAGCCCCACTCACGTCCTTGACAAAGAAGAAGGTGCCCTTTGTATGGGGGGATGCTCAAGAGAAGGCGTTTGAGTTGAAGTGCCGGCTGTCCCATGCACCTCTCCTAGCTCTTCCGGACTTCACCAAACCTTTTGAGGTCGAGTGTGATGCTTCGGGTATTGGCATTGGAGGAGTACTCATTCAAGAGGGTAAGCCACTAGCATTTTTTAATGAGAAATTAAAGGGAGTATGTTTAAACTACTCGACGTATGATAAAGAACTTTATGCATTGTTTAGAGTATTAAAAACATGGCAACATTATTTATGGCCTAGTGAATTTGTCCTACGTACCGATCATGAGTCCTTAAGACATTTTAGGAGTCAAGATAAGTTAGATAGGAGACATGGTAGATGGATGGAGTTTATAGAAACTTTTCCTTATATCATAAAGTATAAAAAGGGCAAGGATAATGTTGTAGCGAATGCTCTCTCTAGGAGACACTCTTTAATCACAACTATGGATTCTAAGGTCTTAGGTTTCTATTATATTAAGGATCTATATGTTGATGATTCTGATTTTGGAGACATATTTAAGCAATGTGCATCTAAAGGAGCCTTTGATAAGTATTACTTGTTTGAGGGTTTTCTATTTAGAGTCGATAAAGTGTGCATTCCTAAGTGTTCCCTTAGGCTATTACTTGTTGAGGAAGCCCATATGGGGGCTTAATGGGGCATTTTGGGAGAGATAAGACTTATCATATGCTACATTCACATTTTTATTGGCTCCATATGCTTAGAGATGTAGAGAACTTGCTTAAGAGATGTCTTGTGTGTTTAAAGGCTAAGGCTAGATTGAAACCTCATGGATTGTATACCCCCTTACCCACACCTAAGTCACCTTGGGAGGATATTAGTATGGACTTCATTGTTGGGTTACCTAGGACTAAGAAAGGGAGAGATTCAATTTTTTTGGTGGTAGATCGATTTTCGAAAATGGACCATTTTATTGCTTGCTATAAGACTGATGATGCTTATAATGTAGCTAACTTGTTCTTTAGGGAAATTGTTAGATTACATGGAGTACCTAGGAGTATAGTGAGTGATAGGGATGTTAAGTTTCTTAGTTTCTTTTGGAAGACTCTTTGGGGTAAACTAGGGACGAAGTTGCTGTTTTCGACTTCTAGTCATCCTCAAACGGATGGTCAAACCGAAGTAACTAATAGGACATTAACAACCATTCTGAGGGCTATTTTAAAAGATAATTTGAAAGCTTGGGAAGATGTCTTGCCTCATGTAGAATTTGCATATAATCGTACATTACATTCTTCTAATAATCTAACTCCTTTTGAGTGTGTCTATGGGTTGAATCATTTGACCCTTTTTGATCTTATATCGTTGCCCATAGCGGAGTGAGTAGATTTTAATGCAGAAAAACAGGTGGAGATCATCAAGGAATTGCATGAAAGGACACGTAAAAGGCTAGAGGAGAAGGGGAGGCAAGTGGCTGCCAAGGCTAATAGGAACCGCAAGCAAGTGTTGTTCGAACCGGGAGACCTCGTGTGGTTGCATTTAAGGAAGGATAGGTTCCCGGAAAAGCGCAAGTCCAAGCTATCACCTAGGGGAGACGGACCATTCAAAGTACTACGTAAGGTTGGCAACAATGCTTATATACTAGAGCTTCTGGAGGACTATGGAGTGAGCCCTACTTTTAACGTAGGAGATCTAAGTCCCTTTGAGTCAAGTGATGCGGATGGTGATGATTTGAGGACGAATCCTTCCCAAGAAGGGGAGTATGATGAGGGACCATCACCAACAACCCCTACTAGTCCTACAATGCAAGGGCCAATCACTAGATCAAGGGCAAGAGCAATTCAAGAGGAGGTGTCCAACTTGTTGGTGTCCTTAGCTCCTAAGGAGACCATTGATGATCCATTGCTGACTGAGGCTTCCTTAGTCACGTTAATGATGATTCCCGACGACTTGGACGTGGAAGGGAGACCATGCACACGTGACTTGGAGCCATGCAAGAGCAAAGAAGAGACACTTGTTCCGGAATTACAAGAAATGGAAGATTGAGGCTTTTGGAGCTTCTTTTGTATTTTATATCATCTTTTGGTATAAAATGAAAGACTTTTTATAACCTTTAGGTTCAAAACATTTTAAGGGTTATTTTTATTTGTTTTAGTTGTTTTATTTGTTTTATTGTCTTTTCGACAAATGTTATTCCTTTTTTTAGATAGATTTTTAGCCAATTGATAAACCGTCTCTTTGAGAGCTTTTGTTTCCATTCAGAAAATTCAATCAATAAAGTGAGCCAATTGATTGAATCGTTGTGAATCCCTGCTAGATTGTTCTTGTGTGTGTTAATCTCTTTAGAGATTGGTGCTACTAGTCAATACTATTCCCTCCTTGTGCTTGTCTCCATTGAAGGCTTGTGTAAGGTTATAGAAGAAAGGGTTGAAGGCATCATCTTGCTTGGGTTTTGATCAATCTGATCAAGGTTCTTGTAAGGGAGTCTTTTGGTTCTTTTGGATCTACTTCTACCATACATCCTACGTCCCCTTTCATCCTCTTTTCTTCCATCTTTCCATCGTCATTTTCTTGTTCTAACAATCTGAATTTTGTGCCATTGGTCAAGGAAAAACGTCATTGTTGGTTTCAAGGATTCCCAATCTAGATATAGTCATTCGCGGCCCCAACCCGCATCACCCGGCTATGTGAATGGTGCCGAGTCACTCATCATCAAGATCACGTCCCGAAACCTATTTTTCTACACAATACTCTTCACTTTTCTTTTCAATTTCAACTTCACATCGCTTTGATTTTCACACTTCAACACACTAACATGGTTCCTTATTCCCGGATAGGTAAAAGAAAGGAAAAACAATATAAGAGGTGTTAAGCATGAGCAAGATGAAGAAAGAAAAAAAATCGAATTGCCTTAATCATTCCAAAAAGATGTGTAAGAACTTATCATGCGGTTTCAACCTTCAACACTCAACATGATTTAGAACGAAAGAGAATTATCAAACATGCATGAAATTCTAACAAAGTATTCAAATCCCACATATATCATAAATCAATTCAAACACATAAGAAATTTCATAGCTATTCAACAAAACTAAATCATGATAGAGATCATATCCATCCTATAAGCACAAAAAATTTTAAAATTTCACAAATTTTTGGATTTTATGGAAATCATACATGATGCAAGACATAAAACATGAAAAAGGTATTGCAAATACCTCCACCCCATAATTAAAACTCACATTGTCCCCAATGTGAACAAAAAAAAAAAGATGGAAAAAGGCACTCACAATGTAAGATGGCGAATCAGACAAGGCGAATCATCAATCGGGCGGTGGTGGTGGGAATCTATAGAAGCTCAATAGGGAGCTCTGAATACTCCAATAGGTTTCAAAGAGCGTTGCTGGATGAAGAAAAGGAAACGTCTCTCGGCCGAAAAAATTTTCCGAAAAAAAAAAAATTTCATGGCTTGTCGGGCAGTTCCACGGCCGTGGAAGTAACAATAAGGCCGTGGTTTTGCGTCCTTTTATTTGGCTGCTCTCGAGATGGTTTTCCATGGCCAAATATAAATAAACCATGGCCGTGAGTTTGCCTTTTAACCCGTGGAAATCTCTATTGCTGCCAAAAATCCAAATTTCGCTGTTCCTTCGGCTTTCTTCACTTCTTTTGGTCGTTTCTCAACCCTAACATCCAAAGACACAAGACATACCGGAAGATATCGACGAAAAACAAACAAAAACAACTACGCTTATCTATTCTAAGAAAAACGAGAAGAATAACAAGAATGCAATACCTTGGGTTGCCTCCCAAGTAGCGCTTTGTTTTAGGTCCGTAGCTAGAACAATCTCCATAGATGACTCAATGCACCTTGAACATCTTGGATTGCTCATCAAATCCATCATTAAACTATTCCATAAAATTTCCGGTTCCTAATTTCACCGGTAAATGGTAAGATCTCCCACGTACAAGCTTGTACGGTTTGATTCTCACCGGAATCCCCATAGTTTTCGTGCATTTTAAAGGGACTAATCTATCCTTGCGTCCCATCCTTTCCTAGATCGAGAAATCAGTTTCTCGAGAATCCTCTTAGCTTCCCCATTTCCAATTTGGGAATGATGTATGGTATTCGTCATGTGAATGACCCCATACTTGAACAAAAGACACTTCATCGCCTTAACGGTGAAGTGCTTGCTAACTCCACTCCTTGTAGTCCAAGGAGCATCTTCTTTCAGCAGTTTTAATGGAGGTTTCATCTTCACCTTAGGAGGTTTATTTGGTAGAGTTCTCCAACTTTTCGGTGCATCCCTGAAATGATTAGTAATTTCAAAGGGAATTTTAAAATGAATGGGAGAACATACCGGGTGAAGCGTTTCAAGCCTTGGAATGAGAATCATGTCAAGAGGAGAGTCTGCACATGAAATCTCTTCTATCTTCTCCGGTTGTGCTTCAATCTTGGCCAATGGTTCAACAATTTGGCCAAGGTGTTCTACTTCCTCCTCTTCTTCTTCAAAAAATTGTAGAGGAACATCGGGTTCGATAGGAGGAATGCTCAAAACTTGGAGTTCTTCCTTGTTGGGTAAATGGTTTTCTAAGGCTTTTTCGACCTTAGAAATAACCTTTTTGGCATCTTCTATCTCTTTTAACAGTTTTTCCTCACATGCCTCTTCTGACTCAACATAGGATCGGAAACTTTCTTCGAGATTCTCAAATTTCTTCATCAAACAATCCCTCTTTGATTCAAGAGGTTGCTTATAAATCTTTTGAGGGAAATGCAGCTTATCCCAATAGGCAAGCTCATCCTCAAGGACTTCTTCACGTTCTCTTTCGCTGTCAAACCAATGGAAGGCGTATTTCTCTTCCAAGTATTCGTAATTTCCACCCTAGCTATTTGCCTCTCTATCCATATTGGATCAAAGATAGGCTCATAGCTCCTAGCATCCATTGAAGAACCTGAAAACTCAAAAACTCATACTAAAAGATTAAAAGAAAAAGCAAAAAGCTTCCAAGCTAGACAACCGAACCGAATTTGGCCCAAACCAAATCCCCGGAAATGGCGCCAAAAACTTGTTCACTCGAAAGTGTGCGTCATTAAGTCTTAAATTTATAAAAACTGAAATCAAGCAAAGCGACCCCGCAGTGTACGGATCGGCGTAGTAAAGCAAGAATTCCAGAGTATCAAACTCAGGGATTTGGGGGGATAAACTCAGTTCACAAATTGTTAGGCAAATAACAAAAGCTTTTATAAAGATTAATCGGGAAAACAACTTTTATAAAGTTTCATGTATCTAATTGTGGCAATCAATTCAAGATGATATAAATGTATAAGGACAGAGTCGGGATTGCAAAGGTATATCTAAGGTAGGGTATTGCACTGCAAAGTTCCATTCCCAAATGTCTCACCTAAAGGCTCTCTCTATAAAGGTTGTTGAGGCTGCAATATAAAGGGAATCAAAGGATAAGATTAAGTTCTCAAATACCCATGCCCAAACCCAAGGAAATCAAAGATAAGCCAAAACGGTTAAGGTTATGACACTCGAAACCAAAGTAGAGGATGTTGAGTCTCACTACTACCTAGAAAAGGTAAGCCAGGGCTAGGTTGAAGCAAATATTTAACTTTGGATCAAAGCAAAAGCAAAGAACGTACGACAGAGGAAAACCACGGCGAGATCTTGAAGAACCACGGCCGTGGAACTCAAGAACAGGTTGTGGAAAGCCTCGACGATGAGGTTTCTCCCAACTCTCAAGGTCCAATTTGTTTTCATTCAATCTATCATCATATGTGTCATAACTATCAACCCTTCACCTTAGAATCACTTAAAAGCTTTAGCCAACAATCATAGTCATCAAATCAATAATCAAATATGAAAGATAGAAAAGGTAAAACATTGAAAAATTAATAACAAACACAAAAGCAATGTTAATCAAACACAAAAATCGTAACTTGCGTTCATTGTATGCAGAATAGAGTAAGAGTTTTTCACAAATCTCAAGGAACAAAGAAGAACGGGATGTCAATCCGCCCTCAATTGAAACCCTAAGATCTTTTCCGAGTACGCGATCTTCAAATGCGTACTTCTCCAAATCTCCCCTTCACACAATAAAATCTTTCGAAATCTCTCTAGCAATGTTGTAAATGTAGCGCTGGGTGCTGGTGATAGCCGATGATGGTTCTAGCCTTCACAGCTTCCCTAGTCTTCCTTTTGGAGATTTTGGCTCCCTTTCATGTTGAAGGCTATCGGATATTTGTATGGATAAACCTAGGGTTTACAAGCTTGGGCTTTTGGGTCAAAATATAAATTGAGCCCGATGGTATCAGAAAATACTCTGGTGCGCGCAGTATTAGAGAATATTCTGGAATATTAGATGGTATCACAAGATACTTTGGCGTGTCCTATCCCTTTTATGCTCCTTTTTGTTCCGCCTCAAGGCTTAATCCTTAAATGTGTCATTTTGCTCCATAATTCGCTAATTTACCTACAAATGCAATAAAACTCTATGTAGACCTCTATTCTCGCAAAGTAGGTAAATATAATCATAAATGTCATGAATGTATGTCTATGCATGCAAAATAAAGGGAAAATCTATATAAATACATGCCTAAATATAGATCATAATTCATGTCATCATTACCTATATGGAGTTTCATGCCAAATCTTTACAGACCAAAAGAGTATGAAGTATATTTTCACTCAGCGGGAATTGAATAACCGCCAAAGGAGATGGCTCAAGCTAATCAAAGACTTTGACCTTGAGATTTTTTATCATCTAGGGAAGGCGAATGTTGTCGTCGATGTCCTTAGCAGGAAGACGCCTCGAGAGAAGGTGATAGCGAGGCTGACAACTCAACCTCAATTGTAGAGAGATCTAGCGTGGCTACCTTTGGACATTTAGTTTCCTGATTCAGACAGTTGTTCGCTTAAACGTGTGAATAACAAGTCTTAAATTTATAAAATCTGAAATCAAGCAAAGCAAGACCGTAGTGTACGGATCGGTATAGTAAAGCAAGAATTCCAGAGTATCAAACTCAGGGATTTGGTGGATCAAATTCAGTTCGTTAATCGTCTAGAAAAATAAAAAGCTTTTGTAAAGGTAATTGGGAAAACAACGATTCCAAAGATATAGGTATCCAATTGTGACAATCGATTCAAGATGTTCTAAACATATATGGACAGAGTTAGGATTACAAAGGTATAGATCTAAGGTAAGGTGTTGCACGATAAAGTTCCAAACCCATAAGTCTCACCCAAAGGCTCTTTCAATAAAGGATGTTGAGTCTCGTTATAAAGAGGATCTAAGGACAAAATTAAACTCTCAAATACTCATGCCCAAACCCAAGGGAATCAAAGATAAGCCAAAAAGGTTAAGGTTGTGACACTCGTAACCTAAGTAGAGGGTGTTGAGTCTCACTACTACCTAGGAAAGGTAATCAAGGCTAGGTTAAGGCCAATCTTTAACTTTGGATCAAATAAAAAGCAAAACACGTCAAACAGGGAAAACCACGGTCAATTCTTGAGGAACCATGGCCGTGGAACTGAAGAACAGGCCGTGGAAAGGTGTGACGGTGAGGTTTCTCGCAACTCTCAGGGTCCAATCTATCATCATCTATGCCACAACTATCAACCCTTCACCTTAGAATCGCTTAAGGGTTTTAGCCAACAATCATAGTCATAAAATCAATAATCAAATATAAAAGAGAGAAAAGATATAACTTTGAAAACTCAATAATGAATGCAAAACCAAACTCGAATAATGCAAAATCCGTACTTGTGTTCAATGAATATAGAACAAAGTTAGAAATCTCTCACAAATCTTAAAGAACAAAAAGAACGGGATGTCAATCCGCCTTCAAAGTGAAACCCTAAGATCTTCCAACTTCGAATATCAAAGTACGTCTTTTCTCAAATCTTCTTTCAAAATCCTCTCAATCCTTAGATGACGATCTCAAATGCGTAATCTTGCCAATAGCCAAGCGTTGAACCCTTTCTCTCTATCTTCAGCCTTTTATAGGAAAACTTGGGTTACGAAAGCCCCTAACGCATAATGACGTGGCAAATATGACACGTGGTAGTTGTTAGCAGAATCACGGCCATGTCCAACTTTCCACGCCCGTGAAAACTACCGTGGGAGCCTACGGCATGTTCTTCCACGGCCTTACTTATATTAAATACCAAAAACACGGCCGCGGTTCCTTGTACTTGACCGTGGAATCCCTAAAACGTTCGTATAATCCCTTGTTTCCTAAAGCTTTCTACTCATACTCCTTCCTTAGCTACTCCAATACATCTCCTTGATGTCTTGCATGATCAAAGGTGCTCACATGCTCCATTTATGCTCCAATCCAAGCCTTTAATCACCTATAAACACAACAAAGCTTGTGTAGATCTCTATACCAACATAATAGGTGAATGTGCTCATATATACTTCAAACTCATATCCATGTACACAAAATAAGGGGAATAACTACCAAAACACGTGCCTAAAATAACGTCATATTTCATGCTATCAAAATACCCCATACTTGTCTCTTTCTTGTCCCTAAGCAAGGTTTTCAAAATCTAGAACACAAGGTAGGATGAAATATGAATGCAAAACAAGAGAAAACAAAACGTTTTGGTATTGTGCTTCTATTCAGTAGATCGCTCTCAAATCTTGCTTCAGGTTTCCTTGAAAACTTCTATGTACACAAAATGAATCATGTCATGAAAAAGAAACATCATACATCGCAAAAGCTTCAAGACAAACATCATAACCCAAAGTAATGTCAAAATCAATCATGTGGAAATCCGATTTAGAACACTAAGCCAAACAACAACCAAAGGATCTTAAGGAATTTCAAGCAAAGATCAAGAAACGTGAATGGGTAGGACTTTTATAAGGTAATGTGGTGCGATATCCGGGAAGAAGGAACTACACAACACAAGCTTGAAGAACATTGCTTCCCAAACATGCTTTGCATGCGAACTTTTCTTTTACTTTACTTTTTAGAAGTATGGACAGCGGTGCACAAAAACCAAAGCCTAGAAGATCGACGATTCTCAATTTTAGAGATGCCTCAAACCTTTGATGCACATACCATATTCCGTTAGGACTATCGTTCATTCGGACTTTGGCAAGACACAAACACCCGGCTGTGTGAATGGTGCCGAGTTACTCATCCTCATGTTCAACGTCCCCAAACTTAATTTTCTTATACTTTGAATGAACACTTTCCATGGCCCTCCCACATCAATTATGTCATACATTACACACTTCCTAATTTCCGGATAGGTAAAGGACGCGAAAATTTCATTGAGGAGTTAAATGAATTTAAGAAGAAACAAGAAAAATCGATGCTCCTTAATCATTTCAAATAGAAGTGCAAGAACTTGTAATGCGATTTCAACTTTCATTCCTCATCATGATTTAGACAAGAATTTTTACATTATGAAACTTGCAAGAAGATCAAACAATATACTCAATTTCTCCACAATTCATAACTCAAATCAAGCACATAAATGTCATCAAAAATCCATTCCGCAAAAAAAAAATCATTGAGGTCTTTTTCAACCCTAGAAGCACAATATTTTTCAAATTTTTTTAAATTTTTATGGGTTTTTGAAAGCTTAAAAATGCAAGACAAATAAGAAATGTGTGACAAGAAAATAAAAGATGCAAGTGTTCATGGATAAGAAGCAAAGCATAATGTCAAATTATTACATCACATGAGAATCATCCTCCACCCCATACTTGAGATACACATTGTCCCTAATGTTCGAGAAAAGAAAAGGAAAAGAACAAAGAAACTCACAAAGTCATGAAGCAACTCGAACCAAGCAAATCAAGCTCATCCCATGGGTGGTGGTGATGGTGGAAACGGGAAGAAGTTTAAGTTGAATGGATGCCCAAACTGTTGCCGGTAAACGTCTCGGAGGATCCTTGCGTTGTCACGGCGCTCATCCTTAGCTGCATCAAAGTGGATCTCAAGTGCAGTCATCCGCTCCGTAAGTCCGGCGACCCAACCCGGCTACTGGTCCATCCATGCCGGCCTTTGTGCCATCCACTCCAGCGGTGGTCCCATCCAATATGGTGGAGCATCCATCCATGTTGGTGGTGCGTCCATCCTCGTCGGCCTCTCACTCACGTTGGCACGCCGGGAAGAAGAAGAAGCGGAATGCCGCAGCTAGTAGGTACACCTCCTAAGTGGCTCCTGGAAGTCCACCGGCTGCTCCGGGAATCTCGAAAAGCCCGCTCAGCAGCTCCGGAATCTTGGTACTAATCTCCATCCATCTCCTCATCACCATCCTCATCAACAACAACAGGCTCATCTTCGGGATAATAGGCAGGAGCTTCAAGAAAGTTATTATGCATTGGGACAAAGGTTGCTTGCTAGTTTTGCCGGTCCCGGATGGAGTATTCAGCACTCCATGGAATGCCTCGTCCTCCCTTTCCTTCCCAAGGCATGGAGACGTAAGGTGGACCTCGGTGGCGGGGAATCAAGAGCCCCCGAGTCATGAAACCTTGAAGCCCTAGAGGCCTCACAGAAGCTGCTAACTCACAAGCTGAATAATCAAGCCCCAACAGCTTTGCCACATGTGTGACCATCCCTCCATAACCGATATTCCCCTTAGCTTTATTCTTGATCTTGCTAAGGGTAGCAACAAGCATAGTGGCGCAATCCGGAGTGATACCGGCCGCCATACAATAGAGGATATAAAGTTCATCAGCCTTGAGCTTTTGAGGTGTCTCGGTTCTAGGGAAAAGGCACTCGGAAAGGATCCTATGAGCAATCTTGAAGGATAGGTTATAAATCAGCTTATCCACAAGTTGCCAACGGTCCTCGGAACCCACTACCATAGCAATCTCCTCCCAAAACTCTCGAGCGCGAGAGCTCCTAGGAAATGTCCCATTAAAGGTCTCACCGAAACCGAAGAAAAATCCAAACTAAGCTATGGGGAAGTGATGTATGCAGTTCATCAAACGGAAGAAAACCGTTCGATTTACGGCACTATGATCAAAAGAACTTAAAAACTCCATTGTAATCTCCTCATAAACATCCTCCTTAATGCACAGAAATGTAGTAAGTCCAGCCCTATCAGGCATCCACCTAAGATCATTTACCACATGTAGATCCTCAAACTCTTCAAGAACAATATACCTAGGGGCAATAACGTTGCCTTTTTGGATTTTATCATAAGCATTCTTGTGTTTCTCATGGATTGTAGGGAGCCTAGGGGTTGGTTGAGGAGCGAAAGGGGGTTGGGAAGAGGAGCCTTCGCCTCCTTTGTTTTTCTTTCGGTTGGATTTATGAGTTCCAAATATTTTTCCAAAAACCACGGCCTGTTCTTGAGAAACCACGCCTGTGAAACTGTACGGCCCACCGTGGAATTGCATGATCTTGCTCAAAAATCCAAAAATTCCACAAAAATCTCAACAACAACAGTCCAAGGCTAATTCTAAGTTCAATTCCGTTCAATTCTCCTAAAAAAAACCTTGAAGAAAACGAAGGAAATCAACCAAAGATAGAGTTGAGAGGAAAACTAGGTTTTGGATTTGAAGAAATCCAAAATCTCGCTCAATTGATGAATGTTTGTGCGGTTTGTTGTCACAGTCTGCAATAGGACGGAGTTTGCTTCGATTTGGAACGAAGAATCGTTCGAAACGGTCACCGAACGAAGGATTTGGGTTTCAGGGGTTAAGGGTGTGGAAGGGGGCGTGGAGAAGAGGGTAAATGGTGTTGGAGTTGTGAAAAATAACCCTTTATATAGCCCCGTCAAATTTTCAAAAACCACGGCTGTCTGTTAGTTCCACGGCCGTGGAATTGTGTTCTTGGCCGTGGCAGCTCTCGACTTGATTCTCCACGGCCTTAATTGAAAAAACCACGGCCGTGGAACTGTATATAAACCCGTGGATCTGTGGAACTTGCTGAAAATCCTTAACGAGATGATCTGTTTCACCAAATTCAAAACAAGTCAGAACTTTAGTTTTCTTGTAAGAGTTTGAAAACTTACCTCGAGGTCTTGATGTTCGCGGATATTCTCTATTGTTTGTAGAATGTTTCTTTAGTTTGAGAATTCTCGCAAGACCCTAAGAGATCATGGAAATTGCATCTTCTTCATCATCGTCATCACTGTCTTCCTCTTTAGATAGTAACTCTTTTTCAATCTTAATTCCAGATTCTTCGTGTTGGATGGGAGCTCTTCATCTTCTTCACCATAAACCATTTCGTGTGTGATGAGTTTTTCAATGAGATCGTCAAGAGAAAGAGTTGAGAGATTCTAACCTTCTTCGATGACAGTCATCTTTGGTCCCCATTTAGCTTTAGGTAAGCTCCTTAGAACCTTTCTAACTTTTTCTTCGTGTGTGAAGACCTTTCCATGTGAGTCCAGGTTGTTCACAATCTCAGTAAATCTTGTGATATTTCTTTGACTGTTTCATTTGGATTCATCTTGAATAACTCATATTGTTTGAGGAAGATGCTGATTTTTATTTCCTTGACTTGTTCCTTCGTATGTGACAACAAGTTTGTCCCATATTTCTTTTGCACTATTGCATGATGAGATGCGGTTGAACTCATTTGCATCTAATCCACAGTAGAGAAGGTTCGTGAGCTTGTAGTTCTTTGACACACTATCCAAGTTGGCTTGGGTGAAGTCAGCTTCCTTCTTTGCGACTTGGACACCTTCAATTGTGGTACTTGGGATTTTGGGCCATTTTGAACAATGCTCCATAATTCCATGTCTTGATCAATAATGAACATGCGTATTAGTGCTCTCCGATGGGCAAAGTTGTTACCACAGAATAGTGGTGGTCGAGATAAGGATCTTCCTTGAGCAAATCCTCCATCACCTACAGGATTCATGATTAATCTCACTGATGGTTAAATCAATATACGTTAGTCTAGTTCTGATACCAATTGAAGAACCGTTAGGTGAATATAAAGGATAAAAGATACTCTAGAAGGGGGGTTGAATAGAGTATGAGAACTTTTCGCAAAAACCTATCTCAAGGCTTTGAAACTGATTTCAAAGGCCTTGATCTCGATCTGAGCTCTTTGTGACACACTTTGATTTCAAGGGCTTTGAAACTGTTTTCAAGGGCCTTGACTTTGTTCACCTGCATAACAAAGTTAGTCACAATAAAGGAGATAAAGTGCAGAATGTAGAAGATCGACACGAGGATATGTTTACGAAGTTTGGCTCTAAAGAGGCTACTCTCCATCCCAGGGTATAGCCGTAGGATCTAACTATCTATTATCAGCTTCAAAGAGTCCTAGATACAAACTAGAAGAAATGATACGGGGATTAGCCGCGAAGAACGGATCTAGACGAGCAACCTGTTTTCGGGAATAAAAGCAAACGAAATTCAGCAAACAAGATGCAAGGAAATCGTGCAAAGCAAAGAGGGAAAACGAAATAGGAAAGAAGAACCAAAAGGAACAAACGATAGAACCCTTGGATTCGATTATCCAAGAACCAAACCGATGACGATTCGACCCCGCTTCTTACAACTTCACACAATCGATCTAGAGTTATCGAAGGCACGAAGAGGTTGCTTCGATTCGACTTGTTCTTTGCTGGCCCAATGTGGCTAAGCATCATGACGGGCCTTGGACTCATTGGAGGTGAGCTTGGGTGAGCTTCTTGAACCATGGCAAGAAAGATAGCATCCATCTCCGCTTGGCGTTTGGCTTGAGCTCTTGTTAGGGCTCCTTGTGGTGTTGAAGATGGAGCTAGCTCGGATGACCCTTCATCAAGAAATCCCCTTCTTCTCTCACTATTGCCAATGCTACGATCTAGCTCCAACTCTTCACCATGCTATAGTACCCTAGTTACTTCGTAGAGTAACACACATACTCTAGTATAACACTCTTTAGATGTTCCAATGGAGCTCTCGACTTTTATCTCTCTCTAGGGGATAAAGCTTTTTGTAAAAGAGAGAAAGAAAAACTTGTTTGATCGAATGAAGATGCTTTGGATTGCTTGAAGACTTTGAATGTTTCCGTGTAAGCTTTTGTCCTTTCTTCTTCAATCGACATCTTCATTTATAGTCTTCGATGGAGAGATCTTCTAGCCGTTGGAAAGATGACCGTTGTAGATGGTTCTTCTTCTCCATGGAAAACGCTTCTTGGTTGAGATGAGATAGCCGTTGTAGATCTTCTATCGTCTTCATCTCCTTAAAGCACGTTGATTTCTTGTCTTATAATCTTCTCACACTTGTTGAATATTTTTGTCTCGAGATCTTCAAATCTTGGTGTGAAGATATCCGAAATTCATTGAGAAGAGATCTTGCGCTTTTGGTTGAGGATCTTTGAGATATCTTGTTTTGAATCGAATCCACTTGGTCGTTAAGATCTTCTTTGAGCGTATCTTCTTGTTGAGCATTTCTCCTTTAAAGATCTTCTTTTGATTCTTGATTGATTTGGTTGTTAGAGTTTTAATTCCACCCGCTTTGTCCTTTTGAATCTAACTTCAAGGCTCTGGCTTCTGATCCCTTGAAATAGCTTTCAAGTCCTCAATGTTGAACTTCTTCCATCTCTCCGTATGTCCCTTGTATCTGATTTCAAGACCTCCTTCTGTTCCTTGAAATGATTTCCAAGGCCTGCATACATTCTAGACAAACACCAAAACAAACCAAGTAACTAGAAATACAATCGATATTTTGTTAGTATAAAAACCACTTTATTTGTGTTATATCTTCCATCATCTCCTATAAAAATATATAATCAAGGTGGAGTTTTCAGAGAGAGTCCAGCATTGGAGGATATTCTACTGATCTATGAGTTTACAGATGTGTGAGCTGTCTAGTTTGCCGCCTCAGAGGAGTGTGGACTTCAACATTGAGTTAGACCTGTTACGAGACCGATCTCGAAGACCCCATACCGTAGGCGCATGTCGAGATGTTGGAACTGAAGAAGCAACTCGAGGAGTAGGCTGAGAAGGGCTTCATCCGCCCTAGCGTATCCCTGTGAATAGCACTTGTCCTCTTCATAAGGAAGAAGGACGGATCGTGGAGGTTGTGCATCGATTACAGAGAGTTGAACAAGGTGACTATTAAGAATAAGTATCCATTGCCCCGTATTCACGATTTGTTGGATCAGCTTCAGGGAGCGACTATTTTCTCCAAGATTGATATGCTCTCAACATATCACAAGTTGAGGGTGAGAGAGCAGGATGTGCACAAGATGACATTTCAGACCCGATATGGACACTACGAGTTTGTAGTGATGCCATTTGGGATTACGAATGCCACAACGGTCTTCATGGAGTTGATGAACAACATCTTCATCGACTTCGTGGATGAGTTTGTGATAGTCTTCATAGATAATATTGTTCCCTCCCAAACGTGTGTGTATGGTGAACGATATAGCTTTTAATTTATAACCTAAAATATAATCCTGAAACAATATGTGAACCCATAGTGTACGGATCAAATGTAATTACAGCAAATACTCCAGGGTCGAACAAAGGGACTATGGTGAAACAAAGCACGGCAATTCAGGTTGTCAATAAAAAACAAGCAATATAACAAAGGTATCAAAGAAGATATAATCAGATAAAGAAAATGTAGATTTCTAGCCAATAATCATCATGATAATGGTCCACTGGGTCGAACAAAGGGACTATGGTCCACTAGGGTAAATGCTCATTCTTTCATCGTCTTCCCCACAACTTTCAGCGAATCACCCTAGAATCGCACAAAGAACTTAGCCAATAATCATCATGATAATAATAATCAAGTAAATATATGAAAAGGAAATCAATATCCAAACAAGAAAACCTTAACACAAAGGTCTCAATAACTCAATCAAACAATCAAAGAAACAGCAAAACTAGGTTCCTCAATCACAAACCAAAAGACAACAATCAAACAATCTAAGAAAACCTTACAACTTCCTTCAAAATCCTTCAACTTTATCTCTAAAGCTAACTTCCTTCCTTCCTTGGAATATCTTAAATCTTCCAAACTAATCAACCAACTAGACCTCTAATACCTGCTTCCATCCAGAAAAATCCATCCCAATATATAGGAAAATCAGTTGCCAAAAATAAGATATCTCAACCCAAGAATAAAAGATCTTATGGGCCGTGGGCTGTCCGTCTCGATCCAGCCCATCGGAGTCACCTCGGTCGAGATGGTACTGTAGCCTTCAGAGGTGATCCTCAACTACGTGTAAATCTCTCTAATCTGGTCCAAAATTAAAATTCTGTCTAACTTCCATGCTACCTAAGCCTTTCTTGTAGCTCCTCAATGTTCCATAATGTAGCTACAATGACTCCTTAGATCCCTTAGCTCCAACCTGCTCCAAAACGAGTTATTTTCTCTACAATCACAACAAAACTAGGTGTAGACCTCGATTCTTGTAAAGGTAAACAAAACAACATAATGATCAAGAATATACATCCATACATACAGGTTTATGATGATAAAACGTCCGAACCAATCCAAACATGCTATCAAAATACCCCATACTTGTCCCTTGCTTGTCCCCAAGCAAGATTCAAATTTTAAATACAAGATAGAATGGATTATAAGTCATCAAAACGATCAATGAAAAACATTTTACAAAACCTTTTGGTGGTGTGCTCCAATCATAGATCACCCTAAGAGAATGCTTCATAGCAAATAAAATGAAAGCAAGGTCAAAACAGTTTACAAATATAAGAAAGTTGTTCATCTTTACATAAAATCATAGAATGCATAATAAATCATATTTATCGAAATCAATCATGTATAATCCAGTTTAAACCACCAAGTCAATCAACATACTCAAGGTCTCAAGGGCTTCCAAAAGAGATAAAAAAAAGTGCTAGGGTGGGATGTATATAGGATAATGTGGTGCTAGAATCCGGGAATAGGATCTTTTCTTCACTTTCTTTGAATCACAACATCTTCCACCAATAAGCTTTGCTTATTTTCACTTTTTTACTTTATTTTTGAGAACATGGACAGAGGTGCACAATAACCGAAGCCTAGGAAATCAACAATCATCAATTTCTCATGATGCCTCAAACTCTTGATGCACATACCATGACCCGTTAGGACTATCGATCAATCCGACTTTGGCAAGACACAAACACCAGGCAATGTAAATGGTGCCGAGTTACTCATCATCAAGATCAACGTCCCCAAACCTTTTTTTTTCTAACACTTTCAGTCAAGATCTCAACTTCACTTCACACGCTTTTCATCAACTACATCTAAATTTCCGGATAGGTAAAGGGAGGCATGTAACACCCCGAATCCGCGGGATATCGGAATGCTACGGGCGAGACCACATAATGGGTCCCGACCCTTAGCCTGACAACAATCTCACCGGACCTTTCCAACATGGCACAAATAAAGGCTTAAAACTCGAAAACGTTTATAATGTATGCAAGACGGAAAGTAAAGAGTACAACGTGGAAACTCAACCGAGTCCTCAAAACGACACAAAAACTCCGCAATACATAAGTCTGAAAGTGTACATCAATCCATAATCCATCATAAGAGAAAACAATAATAATCCCGAAAACGCCCCCGTCCTATAATGTACGGTGACCCTCAGCTGTCCACTCCTCCACCTCACTCGGCGGCGTCCCTAACCTGTGGGGCATCTACACAAGTGGTTTAAAACCGTTAGCTACATTCGAAGCATTAAAGACATGGTGAAGGCACATATACACTCATATATAATAACATCACATAATAATGCTCAACAAACAAGTCCATTCATTTATCTTTATTTATTAAGTCATATCCCGTTCTAGTTCAACTTCTTTTGTGACACGAGAATCTCCCGAAACTCGCCTCGGTCCCTTCTTCCGGCAATGGAACGGTTCGGATGCCTCCGATTGTCTAACCAGCACGGGCCAGTCGCCGAGAACCTCCTAGCTCTCGCAAGAGCTAGGCAGTGATGTCGCCGCCCGTTATCATACACTTGGGCCAAATAGAATAAAGGTCGGTGGTCCTATTACCAGTTTACAAGTTATAACAAAAGCGATAAAACACACACCACCAAGCACGCAATGAATCTAATACGTCGAATACGGCTAAGTAAGTCCGGAGACTTACCTCGTCTCTCAACTCACAACACTCTAGCTTCCTTAGTGAGGATGTACACAACCTGCTCATACATGAACACACTCATCAACACAAGCCCACACTCATAAAGTCATAGACTTCATTCAAACTAGGAAAGCATCCTAGGGTCCATGGTACTCATAACACTCTCAACAAGCAAAGGAAACTCACAACAGTCTAAAGCTCACATGATCATCAACAACAGCCTAGGAGAGCCAATCTAGTCTAGAAAGACCCAACATGCTCAAACAACTCAATGCCATTAACTACATTGAGCCATAAGGGCTCCTAGGTTCTCAACCACTAGGTGGCATTTAACAACTATCCTAGGTCCACCCTAGGCATGCTACTAACATATATCAACCTCTAAACAAAGGAAGGAACCAAGAAGGAAGGAGGAGAAGAGCCTACTGTTGAAGAAACGCAGCCGCGGAAACAAGTTGGCGCGACTGCGAGCTACAGGTCACGGCCCCCGCGGCGCCAGGAGCCGCCCCCACGGCACCTAGAAATCCTGATGCCGCTCCCGCGGTGCTTCTCACCGCCCCCACGGCTGGCTAAGATCCGCCCCCGCGGCGCGATGCCGCCCCTGCGTCTAAACTCCATATATAGCGATTTCTTTCTCTTCAACTGTGGATCTTGAGCTTCAATGGCCTCCTTCTCTTGATGGCTCTTCCCCAAACATCATCCATGGTATCAAGGCTCTCCCTCATGACCTAATCGAGCTAAGAAGATGGACATGCAAAGGATCTAAGAAAAAGCTTCCTCAAGAGCTTCATCCATGGCAATAGATGAAGGGGAAATTGAAGAAGAGATAACCAGCAAAGAAGGAGAAGGAAGGAAGGGGAAGAAGCTTACCAAACCACTGAAATCCTTCTCCACTGCAGCTCATCAACAAGTAAATCTCCAAGGGAAGAGAGGAAGATGCACAAGAGAAAGTAGAGGGAAAGAATGAACTAATGTGAGAGAGAAATGAAAGAGGAGAGAGAGAAAAAGTGGGCTGCACAAAAGAGGTGGGAGAACCCAAAGGTCAGCTGTCCACATGTCTCCTCACACCAAAACCAGAGGGGTCGGAAAGCAAAATGCGAAAGCGAAAGGTCGGGACGGGATTAGGAATCAAATCCCGTCGCTCAACATCTCGTGCCTGCGGGAAAACTGAGCCGCTAATGCGGGAAGGTCTATAACTTGCTAACATTCCGGAATAAAAATTCCGAATGTTACAAGGCAAATATGTATATGAGGGGCTAAAGCATGATCAAGAAGAAGAAGAAGAGAACGAAGTGCCTTAATCATCCCTTGAAGAATGTGAGAGAACTCATAATGTGGCGTGAACCTTCAATTCCAACATAATTTGATAAAAACAAAGTATTAAACATGCTAGAATTTCAAACAAAGCATTTAGCAAATTAAACATATCATAAAACCTTTTGAGCATATAAAGATTTCAAAGCTAATCTGCAAACAATTATCTTCATCGAGGTCACATCCAGAATAGAAGTACAAAACGTTTCCAAAATCTTTTCAGTTAAAAAATCATCTCGGTCGAGGTGAATTGACGTTATCCTAGATTTTCAACCGAGATGTATCTGCGTTTCACGACCTCGTTTGGTCAAGAACGTCTCGGTCGTGCCAAAAAAAAATTTTCAAACTGGTTTTTGACGCTTTTCTCAAATAGAAACCTGTATGCAATGCATGTAATGACATATAAGCACATGAAGCCAAATAACGATAATATCCGATAAGAGTCATACAAACAAGTCAAATAACACAAACACCCTATACTTAGGACACATTGTCCCAATGGGTCAAATATAAGTCATAGGAACAAAGTACTCACCGGAAATAAGCTGATTTGCATAATAATAAGAAAATAAATACATGAAGCTCAATCCTTGTCAGCTAGCGGTGGTGGAGGTGGAATGTAAGGGAACTGAGATGGGTCGAATGGTTAGCCCATAACCTGTTGGAACTACACCTGCATCATCTAACGCTGGTAATGCATCTCTCATCCATCCGATGACTCCATCCCTCGATGGATCTAGTTTGGGCATTGAAGCGCCGGGTGACATCAACTCTCAAGGCGGCGTAAGAATCTGTCATCTGACTTGTCTGATCATCTATCCTCTGATGCACCTCAGGATCTCTCTCGTCCTCCGGGGCCTCATCGTCAAGGTCAACAGTGAGAATGCTAGAGCCGCCGGTATCAGTACCGGTATCCATGGAGGCAGCTCCTCCGATGCCATCTCCATCATCATAACCGCCAGCTGCCTTAGTAGCAATGTCGTCTTGCATAATCGGGAACCAAGCAGCCGACCAATACTGATGATCATAAACGGAGAACTGTGATGACTACCCCTAGGAAACTTTGTTTCCCGCGGTATGGCAACACAAGGTGTGTCAAGACCACGGGGAACGAGTATACGCCGTGTAATCATCTCCTGCTGACCCAGCGGCTTCGGTGCCGCCACCAATGTACACCTTGAAAGATCCAACTCTGTGTATGTAGGAATGTGAGTCTCCAACCCACCACAACAGATGTCTCCCTTCACCTTCCCCTTTATCCTTTGAAGATCCTCTACCAGCGTGGCAGCAAAGTCTGAAACTCCTCATGTAACCATACAAAATAAACTAAAAAGCTCACCCTGTCGGACCTTCTGGGGCATCTTAGTATGCGCAAGAAGCATCTCACTGAAGATCCTGTGAGCTAAATGGAAGGCAAGGTGGAAGATGATCCGCTCCCGGGAATCACCGGGCTGCCATCTATCACGGTGGTCAGTCACAAAAGCTATCTCTCTCCAAAAACTACAAGCATGCGCTCAAGAAGCAAAATCCGTCGCTGTGGGGGTAGGAAACCCAAAAATCTCCCCAAACTGCTCCAAGGGGCAATGTAATTCTTGTTCAGAAGCCGATACTTGATTCCTCTACTCTCCGACATGTAGATAACTGAGCTCAAAAACTCAAATGTCGGCTCCAGATAAGCCGACGCTCGAATAGTCAAAAAATTCTCAAGGCCAACCATAGATATCATCTTCTTCAAGTCCTCTATCACGTGAAGGCACTCGAAGTCATCACCATAAACGTATTGTGGGGCAACAATGGGATGCCCACTAATCCTATCAAAGTCCCGTTGGAATCGCTCGTGGATCACCGGGACTGTGGGTTGTGAAGGAGGAGAAGGAGAAGAGTGGTGGGAACTGCTAGGCCTATCTCTCAAGGCCAACTGACGATCAGATCTTCTTCAATTGCTCATAACTGAAATTCACCTCGGTCGGATCAAGAACACCTCGGCCGAGACGCAGAAGGGTCAACCGAGGTGAAGGCACTAGTCGATTTGAGATCCAGAAAATGCAAGCTTTTCCCCCAAAAATCACTACCAACTGCTTCCTAAGGGGTACTTATACTCTTCTCAACAACAATCAATGGAAACCAAAGCCAACTCGGAGCAGAATCGAAGAAAAAGAACCAAGTTAGGGTTTTGGTTGAAATACTCCAAATGTGCATATTCCGGTCGATGTTTGCGCTGTTTGATGCTTGGGAATTGATTCTCGTACTTCTCCTGTGAATTTGAAGCCAAAATTCTTCGAAAACGGACTTGATTTGAGAATCTGGAGCAAAACAGTCGCCGCGGTCGAGGAGAGTGAAGAGAGAGGAAGGTAAGAAGAGAGAGAAATGTCAAGCCTCTTTTATACCCCTTGCTGAATTTGATTTTACCTCGGTTGACGGAGAACACTTCGATCGAGGCTCTTTGACAACACCCGAGATGTGTCTCAGTCAAACTCCGTCTTCGCAATTTCTCGAATGCATGTCCTTCCATGTTGCTCCTGAGTTGTAATTTCTTCTTAGAGAGTACCTGATTCCTTTCTAGGAGGACACACAAAACACAAAGCAAACTATCTAAACTAAACTAGAAAAAGGGAAAAGAAAGCAATACCTTAGGTTGTCTCCCAAGAAGCGCTTGGTTTAAGGTCGCTAGCTAGACCGTACGTCATCCTCAAACAAGATAAATGGTAGCCTCACCCCATACTTCAGCTGCACCATCGGGGAAGGCAAAAGGATCCGTCCAATGCTCCATAAAATAAAAATGCTCATCAGGAAAAGAGTCATCAATGGGCAGGTCGTCCTTCTCGAGCAAGATAGGTGGTAGCCGTCTGAGGTGATCCGCCGCAAAATTCTCGGATCCCTTCTTACCGCAAATCTCTAGGTCAAACTCTTGAAGCAAGAGAATTCAACGAATAAGGCGCGGCTTTGCATATTTCTTAGCCAACAAGTATTGAATAGTTGCACGTTTAGTGTAAACAATAACTTTCGCTTCCACTAAGTAAGAGCGAAACTTCTCAAATGCATAAACAACTGTCAATAGCTCCTTCTCGGTGGTGGCGTAGTTCATTTGAGTTTCATCTAGCATTTTGCTAGCATAATAAATGGCGTTGGTCCAGCCATCCTTCTTTTGTCCAAGTACCGTTCCTACGGCCACATCACTAGCATCACACATGATCTCAAAGGGCAAGGTCTAATCAAGAGGTTGAATGATCGGGGCGGTGATCAATGCTTCCTTTATCCTGTAAAAAGCATCAAGGCATTCCTGCAAAAACTCAAATTCAGCATCCTTATTAAAAAGATTAGTGAGCGGTTTAGAGATTTTAGAGAAATCCTTGATGAACCTCCTGTAGAAACCTGCATGTCCGAGAAAACTCCGCACAACCTTAATAGAACAAGGGGGAGGAAGTTTTTCAATAGTCTCGATCTTAGCTCGATCGACCTCTATACCTCGGTTGGAAACGAGGTGTCCTACAACAATTCCTTCGCTACCCATGAAGTGACACTTCTAATTCAAAACGAGATTAGTATCTTCACAATGTTGTAACACTACAGAAAGGGTAGCCAAATAGTTATCAAAAGAGGAACCATATGCCGAAAAATCATCCATGAATACCTCCATGATCTCCTTAATATACTCGAAGAAGATAGCCATCATACAACGTTGAAAAGTGGCGGGTGCGTTACACAATCCGAATGGCATCCTCTGGTAAGAGAATGTCCCCCATGGACAAGTGAAAGTGGTCATCTCTTGATCATCCGGATGGATAGGAATCTGAAAGAAACCACTATAACCATCTAAATAGCAAAAATGGGAGTGTTGTGCTAACCGTTTAAGCATTTGGTCAATGAATGGAAGAGGGAAATGGTCCTTTCTTGTGGCCAAATTCAGCTTCATATAGTCAATGCACATCCTCCAACCCGTAACGATCCTAGTGGGAATCAACTCGTTGTTCTTGTTGGTCACAACGGTCATCCCACCCTTCTTGGGAACTACATGCACCGGACTCAATCATTTGCTATCCGATATGGGAAATATGATACCTGCATCAAGCAACTTAAGAATCTCCTTCTTCACAACCTCTTTCATGATCGGATTTAACCATCGTTGAGGTTCCCGTGAAGTCTTGTGATCATCTTCCATTAGTATCTTATGCATACAAAGAGAAGACTTAATACCAACGAGATGATCAATAGTATAGCCCAAAGGCTCTCCTTCCTTTATCATACTAAAACTCAAAACCTTCTCAAGAGGATCTTTAACAAGGATAGAGCTCACCAATTCTCGGGAATCTTCTTCATCATAGATGTTGAAAATATCATCTTCCAAAGGCTCTCCTTTCATTGTAGCCAAAAGTTCAAACTCCACATGATCGCCACCAATGTTGAATGACAACTTGGCGTTCTTAAAGTCAACGTTGCAACCCGATGTTGCTAGAAATGGTCTTTCGAGAATGATAGGAATGGGATAATCTGCAGGAATGTCCAACACAACAAAGTATATAGGTATGTAGAAATTACCTAGCTTGACGGGAACGTCCTCCAAGATTCCAACGGGATGGGTAATGGAACAATCTGCCATGTATAACGTCATCTTCACGGGCTTGGAATCTCCAAGGCTGATCTTCTCACAAAGTGCTAGAGGAATGATGCTCACACTAGCTCCTAGATCACAAAGCGCATCATAAGTCACATCCCCAACTTGGATGGGAATGCAAAATGAACCGGGATCTCTCAACTTAGGCGGCATGTTCTCTTTCATGATTTGGATGAGCTCCGAAGATCTAGAGGTCATCCGCACTTCTCCAAAGTCTTCCAACTTTCTTTTCCTTGACAAGATCTCTTTCAGAAACTTCCCATAGGCGAGCATTCCAAAGTGCTTGTCTAGAAGTGCCCATGCCCTAGATTGAGGGAACGGGAGTGGAGGTTTATAAGCAGGTAGTGGAACATAAACATCAGTATTCTCTTTTCTTTCTGGGGATCCATCTTGGTTGGCACCTCGACCGAGGTGTTCCTCGTTTGATCGTGGTCCGACCGAGGTACTGGATCTGCTGTCTTCAATCCACTCCGTGTTGTGATTGTCATGACCTGCCCTTTTGGGCTGTTCTCTGTCCTTCTTGGAAGTTTACCAGGATCTCTTGGCGCTTCATTAGCCTTGTTGAAAACTTGTTGTTCTAAGGCTTTTTGTGCCTTCGAAAACAAGTTTATAGAATTCTCCATAGCGTTGAGCTTTATCAAAATAGCTTCCAACACAACGTCCGGCTTCTCCTTGGGCTGCTGGGATGAGCTTGATGATGGCTCTTGGCTCCTTAATGGAGTAGAAGAAGAAGAAGGGGGATTAAGAGCTCTTTCAGCATGAGAATAAGGGTTACCGGGATTTTGTTGATTTGATGTCCAATTGTTGTTGAAATTCCTGTTGTTGTTGTTGTTGTTATTGTTGTTGTTGTTGTTGTTGTTGTTGTAATTGTTGTTGTTCCTCGGCCCTTGATAGTTTCCTCTCCCCACCTATCTAACATCTTGCTCCTTTTAAATTTGAGCTAACAAAAGCTCCTTCAATGGCTTGACTTCATTGTTGAGCGTGGTGAGTTGAGCAGCACTTGAATTTGTAAGACTTGTATCCGAAAATCTAACTCGCCTCGCTCCATCTTCAATTCTTCGATGGGAGTACTTCTCCATGTGTAGAGGTTGCTTCTCAATAAACTCTCAAGCTTCATCAACCGGTGTATCCTTAAAAGCTCCAGCAGAAAGTGATTGGATTTTGAATTGAGTTTCCTCATCCAACCCCTTAAAGTAAATCTCTAGCTGATGAAGGGTCATCCGAGCCGGCTCCATCTTCAACACCACAAGGAGCCCTACCAAGAGCTCAAGCCAAACGCCAAGCGGAGATGGATGCTATCTTCCTAGCCATGGTTCAAGAATCTTACCCAAGCTCACCTCCAATGAGTCCAAGGCCCGTCATGATGCTTAGCCACATTGGACCAGCCAAGAAGAAGTTGAATGGAGCATAGGAGAGCCTCATGTGTGCATGTGCATGGATGAAGGCGTGAGAGGCTGGCGTAAGAAGCTAGTTAGAGAGTGTTAAATAAAGCCTAGAATTAGTCTATTTTATGGATTTATTTAAAACACTCTAAATTGTAATTATTGTATTTATTTTCTTTTCTATTTTTTAGGAGAGAAGGTCTAGGTTGTATATAAACCTTTCTCTCTTCCTTTTTGTGGGTAGAATACGTTAAAACACATTTGTGAAAGTGCCAAATTGAAACCTTTGAGTTCAGCCTCTTGTCTTGTGAGAATTGTGGTGTTTGCATAGCTTTCTCGTTCTTGTGTGTGTCAATCTCCTTCGGGTTGGTGCTACAAGTCGAATTGAAGCAACCTCTTCGTGCCTTCGATAATTCTAGATCGATTGTGTAAAGTTGTAAGAAGCGGGGTCGAATCGTCATCGGTTTGGTTCTTGGATAATCGAATCCAAGGGTTCTATCGTTTGTTCCTTTCGGTTCTTCTTTCCTATTTCGTTTTCCCTCTTTGTTTTGCACGTTTTCCTTGCATCTTTGTTTGCTGAATTTCGTTTGCTTTTATTTTTGAAAACAGGTTGCTCATCTAGATCCGTTGATGATTAGAAAGGAGCTCATCTCACTCAAAAGTTGTGCTTGCTAAGTGTTATTGTTCATCAACCAAAAAGGACTACAAAGGAGCTCATCTCACTCAAAGGGACCAAGCCATTCACGCCTAGCCTAGCTTCACCCTAGCCTAGCCACCCCTTGGCCCTCGCCTAACTCACTTCACTCGAGCCACGCCTTAGCCTCGACCAGCCCTTCTACACACACCTTCGGTGTCAAAGGTTTGCTTGCTTAGGCTTGACAAGTAAGTTCTTTCAAGGCTTATCTTGAGTTCAAATTTTGAGTCCATACTTAGTTGCATATAACATTCGTGCAACTTGTCCTTTCCGTTTTGAGTCTTTTCTTCTTTTTTATTGAGTCAATCACGTTTTTAAGGTGATTGAAATCGAATTTCGCTTCTACTTTAAAGCTTTTGTTTGGCTAAGTATTGAACTCGCGTGAGGTTTTTGACTAATACAAGACGAGCCATCAACAAGCTTGTTGAGCACCACTAGAGAGTGAGAGTTTGCTTTCGAGTGATACACTTGTGAGGCGTTTTTGTTTTAAGCTAACCTAACGTGTTTGAGTGTTTTAGTGTCTTTGAACAATGTTAGGAACTCTCACAGGTACGCCAAGCCCCGAGCCTATTACCCCGGAGTTGTTTAACCTTATCAAGGGCTTAAAAGATAGCATTGAAGGGTTAACTACAAGGCTGTCCAACTTGGAGGCGTCTAAGGTAGTTCCGGAGCCTCGGCCACTAGGAGGCAATAGGGAGGTAGGAGACCACTCAAGAGCACAACACCAAGGGCAAGACCGAATACCACTCCAAAGCCAACAAGAGGCGTTTCAAGCAGCCCGGCACTCTAATGCCACGCAGCCCTCTCGGAATATCCAAGGCTTAGGCCACGCCGTGTCCCAACCGGTATAGGGCAATCTTGCTTTCGAGGAGCACGTTTCTATCCATTATTCTCCTATTATAAATGATAATATGCCTAACTATCCTCAACAGTTTCAGAATCAAGCTTATGAGCAGGATGAGGACGGTGATGGAGATGATGAGGAATGGAGGCCAAATGGGTGTAGGGAGCGCCAACAGCCCCGGAGACCTCATGACGGCCGGCGTCAAGACGAGCAGAGGCGTGAGCCCTATGGTGGCCAGCCAAGGAGGGATCGAGATCCGGAGTATGATGGTTTTGGCAAAGTAAAGGTGAAGATCCCAAGCTTTGAAGGCAAATGTGACCCGGACGTGTACATGGCTTGGGAGGCGAAGATAGAGACAATATGGTCATGCCATAACTTTCCCGAGCATAAGAAGGTACACTTCGCAGCTCTTGATTTTATTGATTATGCTATGATATGGTGGGATGATTTGGTGAAGGAAAGGAGGAGAACTTTGGATGCACCGGTAGTTACTTGGGCGCACATAAAGGCCTTGATGAGAGCTCGGTTTGTGCCTCAACATTACACTAGGGACTTGAGGCAAAGGTTGGAGAACTTGAGGCAAGGAGCCATGACCGCCGAGGAGACCTATAATGCCATGCAAATGGCCATCGTAAAGGCTAATGTGTGAGAGGACGAAGAGACTATAATGGCTAGGTATCTTCGTATTCTCAATTCAAGTTTTTCTAACGAGATAGATCTTTTTCCCTATAGCTCTATGACAGAATTGCTCCACCTAGCAATCAAAGTAGAAAGGAAAATGAAGGCAAGAAGTCAAGGAGGTAAGGCTGCCTATGGCGCGCCTAGCTCATGGAGGAGCCAAGGAGGTCGCCAACAAGGGAATTACAACCGGGAGGTGCCAAGCAAGGAGAAGCTAGTCCCGGAGCAAGGAGGTCCACGCAAGGCTCCTTATGCAGCCCCTACCAAGTCCACGCCTACACTACCTAAAGGCACTCAGGGGAGTACTTCTAACCCTTCATCTAGAGCTAGGAATATTGTATGTTTTAAGTGCCAAGGAAGAGGGCACATGATGAAGGATTGTCCTAACAAAAGAACTTTGCTATTTAACCATTTAGGGCAATATGAGTCCGAATCTGAGCATGAGCATGATAATGATGATTTTGAGCTTAATATGCATGATCATGATGATTTGGATGATGATGGGATTGAATATGAGCAAGGGGATTGTTTATTAGCTAAGAGAGTGTTATTTGATCATCCTAGCTCATTCCCAGCTAACACTTCCATGATTTGTGATAAAAGTCATGAGCATGATAATTCTTTGATAGATAGGAGAACTTTAAGTGTACAACCTGCTCCTTGTGAAGATAACCAAAGAGAAAACTTGTTTCACACTAGATGCTCTGTTAAAGGAAAGGTTTGTAATGTTATTATTGATGGAGGAAGTTGTTGCAATATTGCTAGCACCGAAATTAAATCAAAGTTGCAAATTCCTACATTTTATCACCCTAGGCCATACAAAGCTGCATTGGATGAATGAATGTGGTGAGTTAAAGGTTAATAGGCAAGCTAAGATCACTTTTACTTTAGGCCATTATGAAGATACAGTTTTATGTGATGTTGTGCCTATGCAAGCTTGTCATGTGTTGTTAGGCCGCCCTTGGCAATATGATAGGAGAGTTATGCATGATGGTTTTACAAATAGATATTCTTTTGTATTCAATGGTAAAACCGTGACTCTTAAGCCTATGACTCCCTTGCAGATTGCCGAGGCATGTGATAAGAAGAAGGCAAGTGAGCAAGAGCAAGGACAAGCTAAGAAGGGGAGCAAGCCGTCGAGCCAAGACCCCTCCCTAGCCACACCTTCTAACCACCAGCCTAGCACCCTTGTGTCCACGGCCACAAAACAGCCCACAACAGCCTTGTTAGCTTCCAAACTTGAGCTACAAAATGACTACCTGCCCTTAGACACCACCTTGATGATGTTGTGTAAGGAGCTCACCTTGATGAGTGATGAAGCCAAGGCTAGCTTACCAACTACTATCTCAGCCATCCTTGAGGAGTTTAAGGATGTGTTTCCGGAAGAAATACCACATGGCCTTCCACCTTTGAGAGGTATTGAGCACCAAATTGACCTTATCCCCAGCGCCACACTCCCAAATAGACCAGCCTACCGAATGAACCCAAAGGAGAGTCAAGAGATCCAAGCGCAAGTTCAAGACCTCCTAGACAAGGGCTACGTGAGGGAGAGCTTAAGTCCGTGCGCCGTGCCCGTGCTCTTGGTGCCTAAGAAGGACAACACATGGAGGATGTGTGTTGATTATCGAGCTATCAACAACATCACCATCAAGTACCGCCACCCTATTCCCCGCCTAGATGACATGCTTGATGAGCTACATGGCGCCACCACCTTTAGTAAGATAGACCTACGGAGTGGCTACCATCAAATTCGAATGAAGGAGGGGGACGAGTGGAAAACAACCTTCAAAACTAAGTTTGGTTTGTATGAGTGGCTTGTTATGCCATTTGGGTTAACTAATGCTCCTTCTACTTTTATGCGCTTAATGAACTATGTTTTGAGACATTTTATAGGAAAGTTTGTTGTAGTATACTTTGATGATATCTTAATCTATAGCAGGTCCCTAGAGGAGCATGAAGAACATCTAAGGGAAGTAGTTCTTACCCTTAGGGCTGAACACTTGTATGCTAATCTTAAGAAATGTAGCTTTTGCACTAATGAGGTTATATTTCTTGGTTTTGTAGTGACTACACAAGGCCTACAAGTGGATGAGGAGAAGATTAGAGCAATTAAAGATTGGCCCACGCCAACATCCATCAGCCAAGTACGTGCCTTTAGCAAGCTGAAATTGGTCTTAACTGAGGCACCCTTGCTAGCTCTTCCCGACTTCACTAGGCCCTTTGAAGTGGATTGTGACGCCTTGAGCATTGGCATAGGCGGCGTGCTCATGCAAGAAGGTAAGCCTATTGCCTTCTTTAGTGAAAAGCTCAAAGGAGCATGTCTTAATTACTCTACCTATGATAAAGAGTTATATGCTTTGTTTAGAGTGCTTAAGACATGGCAACACTACTTGTGGCCTAGAGAGTTTATTTTGCATTCCGATCATGAGTCTTTGAAGCATTTTCGGAGTCAAGATAAACTAGATAGGAGGCATGGTAGGTGGATGGAGTTTATTGAGACTTTTCCCTATGTTATCAAGTATAAAAAGGGAAAAGACAATGTAGTGGCGGATGCCCTCTCTAGGAGGTACACATTGTTGACTACATTGGATGCTAAGGTATTAGGCTTTGTTTACATTAAGGAGCTCTATGAATCTGATCTTGATTTTGGTGATACATATAAGCTATGTATGCAAAAAGGTTCCTTAGATAAATACTATTTGTTTGAGGGATTTTTGTTTCGAATTGATAAGGTGTGCATACCTAGGTGTTCCCTTCGATTGTTGCTAGTAGAGGAAGCCCATAAAGGAGGTTGAATGGGTCATTTTGGGAGGGATAAACTTATGATATGCTGCACTCACACTTTTATTGGCCACACATGTTTAGGGATGTTGAAAATGTGCTTAAAAGATACTTAGAATGTCTTAGAGCTAAATCTAAAGTGAAGCCTCATGGATTGTACACACCTTTGCCAATCCCAACAGCCCCTTGGGAAGACATTAGTATGGACTTTATTGTGGGATTGCCTAGGACTAAAAGAGGTAGGGACTCGATTTTTGTGGTTGTAGATCGTTTCTCAAAAATGGCTCACTTTATTGCTTGTCACAAAACTGATGATGCGGCCAATGTAGCTAATCTAATCTTTCGGGAAGTAGTTAGGTTACATGGAATTCCAAAGACAATAGTAAGTGATAGGGATGTTAAGTTCTTAAGTTATTTTTGGAAGACTCTTTGGGGAAAGCTAGGCACGAAATTGTTATTTTCTACATCAAGCCACCCCCAAACTGATGGGCAAACGGAAGTAACTAATAAGAGTTTAACCACACTTTTAAGGGCTGTCATCAAAAAGAATCTAAAGGAATGGGAGGATGTCTTGCCACATGTTGAATTTGCCTATAATAGAGTTGTGCATTCGTCTACATCCATCTCTCCATTTGAGTGTGTTTATGGATTTAATCCACTAACCCCTTTTGATCTTACACCGTTGCCTAAGAAGGAGCGAGTGGATTTAAGTGCTAAAACCCAGATTGAACACATCAAGGAGCTACATAGGAGGACAAGGATTAAGCTTGAGGAGAAAGACAAATACAACGCAGCCAAGGCAAACCAAGGAAGGAAGAAGGTTACATTTGAGGCCGGTGACCTTGTATGGCTACACTTGAGGAAGGAAAGGTTTCAACAACTTCGGAAGTCCAAGCTCTCTCCAAGAGGAAACGGGCCTTTCAAGGTGCTACACAAGGTTGGTGACAATGCATATGTGCTAGACTTGCCGGATGACTATGCTTGTGATCCCACGTTCAATGTGAGGGATCTAAGCCCTTTTCCACCCCTTAGTGATGATCAAGGAAATTCGAGGTCGAATTCTTTTAAAGAAGGAGAGAATGATGAAGGGTCATCCGAGCCGGCTCCATCTTCAACACCACAAGGAGCCCTAACAAGAGTTCAAGCCAAACGCCAAGCGGAGATGGATGTTATCTTCCTAGCTATGGTTCAAGAAGCTCACCCAAGCTCACCTCCAATGAGTCCAAGGCCCGTCATGATGCTTAGCCACATTGGACCAGCCAAGAAGAAGTTGAATGGAGCATAGGAGAGCCTCACGTGTGCATGTGCATGGATGGAGGCGTGAGAGGCTGGCATAAGAAGCTAGTTAGAGAGTGTTAAATAAAGCCTAGAATTAGTCTATTTTATGGATTTATTTAAAACACTCTAAATTGTAATTATTGTATTTATTTTCTTTTCTATTTTTTAGGAGAGAATGTATAGGTTGTATATAAACCTTTCTCTCTTCCTTTTTGTGGGTAGAATACGTTAAAACACATTTGTGAAAGTGCCAAATTGAAACCTTTGAGTTCAGCCTCTTGTCTTGTGAGAATTGTGGTGTTTGCATAGCTTTCTTGTTCTTGTGTGTGTCAATCTCCTTCGGGTTGGTGCTACAAGTCGAATCGAAGCAACCTTTCGGGCCTTCGATAATTCTAGATCGATTGTGTGAAGTTGTAAGAGCGGGGTCGAATCGTCATCGGTTTGGTTCTTGGATAATCGAATCCAAGGGTTCTATCGTTTGTTCCTTTCGGTTCTTCTTTCCTATTTCGTTTTCCCTCTTTGATTTGCACGTTTTCCTTGCATCTTTGTTTGCTGAATTTCGTTTGCTTTTATTCCCGAAAACAGGTTGCTCGTCTAGATCCGTTCTTTGCGGCTAATCCCCGTATCACTAGCAACTCAATATTTGAAATCCCATTTTGAGGCAATCTAATAAAAGGTCCTTGAACCTCTCCAATGACTTGAACAACTTTCTTTATCCTTCATAACAAAAGCATTGATCTTACCCCTCAATTCAGCGGTCTTTGATGGGGGAAAGAACTTAGTAAGAAACTCCGTAGTCATCTCTTCCCATGTGTTAACTCTTCTAGATGGAAGGGATTGATACCAAGCTAGCGCCTTGTCTTTCAAAGAGAAGTAGAAAGGCCTTAGCTTGTAGTTGTTGTTCTCCACTCTTGATGGTCTCAAATTCTCCATTAGAAACTCATAGTTTTGAATGTGTTGATGTGGAGATTCTCTTTCCATGCCTCCAAATTGACATTGTCGAATCATAGTTAGAACTTGAGGTCGAAGCTCATAATCATGCTCAGCTAGATCTCCTAGATTATCTCCTGGACGCCGCACTTGCTGATTCGGGTCCATCCTTTGACCTAGGGTTTGCGGAGCTCCAGCAAAAAGGTTGCCTCGGTCAACCATAGCCGGAAACTGAGGTGGTGGGTGTATCTCGGCCGGTGCAACTAGGGTTGGATCTTGCCTCGGCCGAGTAACTGGGTCCGGTCAAGGTAAGATCTGGGCTTGTAGTGCGGCCATATCTGCTTGAATCTCTTCAGTTCTTGCACGAGTCTCTTCTTTCTCTTTCTGCAATTCTTCTTCACCGAGTCAAAGTTGTTCCAATGCATCCTTCATTTTAGCTTCAAGATCTTTATTATCTTGATCGGCCATCTTAGCTTCTTTCAATCTCCTTTTGTATGTCTCTTCTGGTTCGGGATCGTAAGGAACGATTTCCTTTCCAGCACGATTTATTCGCATAAACCTAAAGAAAGATCCTGCGAAATCACTTAAGTAAAGTAATCAATAGCAACAAGGGCAAAAGCCCTAAAAGACAACCGAAACCGAACTTGGCCTTGACCAAGTCCCCGGCAACGGCGCCAAAAACTTGTTCGCTCTCAGAAGTGTGTGTATGGTGAACGATATAACTTTAAATTTATAACCTAAAATATAATCCTGAAACAATATGCAAACCCGCAGTGTACGGATCAATTGTAATAACAACAAATACTCCACGGTCGAACATAGGGACTATGGGGAAACAAAGCACCGCAATTCAAGTTGTCAATAAAAAAACAAGCAATATAACAAAGGTATCAAAGATGATATAATAATCAGATAAAGAAAATGCAGATTCTAGAGGTCAAAGCATCCAGTTGTGGTTCCGACTCAAGATCTCAAAGGATAACATGGACAAAGCTGAGGTTTGCAATGGGAAGGTATTTATAAGGTGGGAATAGATCATCGGGTAAGTCTCACTACTCACTATCCCAAACCAAAGATCCTCTCACCGGGTAAGTCTCAAGGAACTAAGGAAAGGAACTATAATCTCAAACCAACACACCACCCAAGGGGATAGAACTAACATTAACCGGGTAAGTTTCAGGATAACTCTCAAAGATGGGATGAAGGCACACACTCATGATCTTCGGTATACAAGCAAAGGAATCACCCGGTAAGTCTCATCCTAGGCTTGCGTATGGACCAGGAAAGGTATAACAAGGATAGGATTTGACAAACTGAAACCTCAACTCAGATATAGATCAGGAAAGGAGTCGCCTCGCTCAGTTTCATGTTCCATCTTGGTCGAGATGTTCTACGAACGGACCGAGGTGAGGTTCGGTTAAGGTATGACTCGAGCTTTCAAGATCCACTGAGGTAAAGGCTCATTCTTTCATCGTCTTCCCCACAACTTTCAACCAATCACCCTAGAATCGCACAAATAACTTATCCAATAATCAAATATATAAAAAGGGAATCAATATTCAAACAAGAAAACCTTAACACAAAGGTCTCAATAACTCAATCAAACAATCAAACAAACAGCAAACTGCTTTCCTCAATAACAAACCAAAAGACAACAATCAAAAAATATAAGAAAACCTTACAACTTCCTTCAAAAGCCATCAGCTTTATCTTCAAAGCCAACTTCCTTCTTTCCTTTGAATATCTTTAATCTTCCAGACTAATCAACCAACTAGACCTCTAAGACCTGCTTCTATCCAGAAAAATCCATCCCAATATATAGGAAAATCGCTTGCCAAAAATAAAATATCTCAACCCAAGAATAAAATATCTTATGGGCCGTGGGCTGTCCGTCTCGATCCATCCCAACGGAGTCACCTTTGTCGAGATGGTACTATAGTCATCCGAGGTGATCCTCAGCTACGTGTAAATCTCTCTAATCTGGTCCAAAATCAAACTTTTGTCCAACCTCCATGGTTTCTAAGCCTTTCTTGTAGCTCCTCAATGTTCCATAATGTAGCTTCAATGACTCTTTAGATCCCTTAGCTCACAATTGCTCCAAAACGTGTTATTTTCCCTACAATCACAACAAAACTAGGTGTAGACCTCGATTCTTGTAAAGGTAAACAAAACAACATAATGATCAAGAATATACATCCATACATGCAGGTTTATGAAGATAAAACATTCGAACCAATCCCAAAATATAGACTATAATACATGCTGTCAGATATCCTGTAGTACTCTAGTAGCAAAGAGGAGCATGCAGGACACCTGAGTATTGTGATGTGAGTTTTGCAGGATAGAGAGTTGTACGCCAAGCTCTCTAGTGTGACATCTGGATGCCAGAGGTAGCATTGTTGGGTCATATCGTCTCCGCAGATGGGATCAAGGTTGATCCGGCGAAGATCAAGTTTGTTGGAGCATGGATGACACCGATGAACGTCAAGAAAGTGCGTAGCATCCTTGGCCTAGCCGGCTATTACCGACGCTTTGTGGAGGGATTTTCTGTGATTGCCCGTCCACTTACGAGTTTGCTGAGGAAGACTACCAGATTTGTATGGTCTGAGCAGTGTGGCTAGAGTTTTGAGGAGTTGAAGAGGCGTTTGACTTCTGCTCCTATCTTGGCACAGCCAGAGGGTACTGATGATTTTGTGGTATACAATGATGCATTCAATCTAGGCTTGGGATGTGTGTTGATCTAGAGGGGCAGAGTGATTGCATATGCGTCTAGACAGTTGAAGGCATATGAGGAGAGCTACCCGACTCATGATCTAGAGTTGGCAGCGGTAGTTCATGCTTTGAAGATCTGGAGACATTACATGTATGGTGCTACATGTTAAATCTTCACATACCATAAGAGTTTGAAGTAAATTTTTACGCAGCGGGAGTTGAATAACCGCCAGCGTAGATGGCTCGAGTTGATCAAGAACTTTGACTTTGAGATTCTGTATCATCCAGGGAAGGCGAACGTTGTCGTCGACGCCCTAAGAAGGAAGACGCCTCGAGAGCAAGCGATTGCGAGACTCACAATTCAGCCTCAACTTTAGAAGGATCTAGCTTCGGTAGAGTTGGACATCCAGTTTCTTGATGAGGATCCTAGTTATACACTTTAGAGGTTCTACCTGATTTGTTGGGTGAGATCCAACAAAAGTATGGGACCTACCCAACCTTGATGAGGATTCGAGAGAGGACATCTCGTAGTGAGGCACCACAGTTCTCTATAGGAGCAGATGGAGTGATGCGACGCTGCGACCGCGTCTGTGTACCCGTTGATGCGGAGCTGAGACAGAGGATTCTATAGGTTGCTCACTGTACACCTTACTCAGTACATCTAGGTACGAGTAAGATGTACCTCGATGTGAGACGATTATATTGGTGGGGAGGGTTGAAGCCCGATGTGGCCAGATTTGTGGCACAGTGTACGACCTGTCAACAGGTTAAGATAGAGCTTTGCAGACCTGGAGGCGAGCTTCATCCACTGCCAATACCGCAGTGGAAGTGGGAGGATGTCACCATGGACTTTGTGACTCGATTGAGGCCTAGTAGGAGTTTTGATGTTATGTGGGTTGTAGTTGATAGACTAGTGAAGATTGCACATTTCATCCCTATCAGGGAAATGTGGCTAGTGAGCAGATTGGCTGAGGAGTACACTAGGCAGATAGTGAGACTCCATGGTGTACCGAGGACGATCGTCTCAGATCGAGATGGGCGATTTACCTCGAGGTTTTGGCATCAGATTCAGACTGCTCTGGGGACGAGACTATACTTTACGACTACGTTCCACCCTCTGACAGATGGTCAGTCAAAGAGGACCATCCAGACCCATGAGGATATGCTGCGAGCTTGTGTGTTGGACTGGGACAAGTGTGGACGGATCATCTCCCACTAGTTGAGTTCTCATACAACAGCTGGTATGCATCAATTGGGATGGGCCCATATGAGGCATTGTATGGACGTAGATTGCGTACACCGTTGTGTTGGGATGAGCCTAGCAGTGTCAGTGGTTTAGCACCTGATCAGATTCCGGATGATATGGCTCGAGTAGCGCTGATTAGAGAGAGGAGGATGTTGGTTGCACAAAGTCGCCAGAAGTCATATGCAGACAGGAGGCGTCGACTTCTAGAGTTTTGAGTTGGAGCTCATGTCTGGCTGAGAGTATCTCCGATGCAAGGCGTCACATGTTTTTGCATAAAGAGGAAGTTGAGTCCCCGATATGTCGGTCCTTTTGAGATACTGGATATAGTTAGGGGGCAGCATACAGATTGGCTTCACCTACGAGGTTAGAGGGTGTTCATCCCATATTTCACGTGTCTTAGCTAAGGGAGTATATACCAGATCCGAGACACATTGTGAGTTATGATGATTTGGTGGTCGAGCCGGACCACACTTTTGTTGAGCATCCGATTGTAGTCCTAGAGCGAGGTATAAGATGCATGCGTTCAAAGGACATCCCCATGTTGAGGATACAATGGTCAAGACGAGGACTTGATGAGGCATGTGTAGGATACATCTGTAGGATCGACGAGTAGATCTTAATGCTATCTTGGTGAGTGTTATGATTATATGCTTATGTGTTTTGATGTGTTTATTTTCGTGCTAGCTATGATGTGATGTATGATCTTATTAGATCTTGATGTGCTAGCTCGATTTATGATTATAGCTTGTGATGGTTCTTTCCTCCATGCTATTTTGATACGATTAGGATTTACCTGGAGATGGTTATGCCTCCACACTATTTTGATGGACATAGTTGTGCTGGAGATGTGTTTCGTCCATGCCTTGTGTTATGCGTATGATTTGGATAGAGATGTGTTTCCTCTATGCTCTGTGATCTGAGTATGGCAAGAGATGTGATTCCTCTATGCCTTGTAATATGTTTATAGTTCGGCTAGAGATGGTTTTCCTCTACGCCCCTGGAGAGTATATTGATGTGATTGTTGTAGATGACGATTCCTCCATGCATGTGTTTTGAGGTTATAGAATGATATAGGTTGTGACCTTTTGAGCGGAGATGTGATACCTCCGATAGAGAGAGTTTAACCTCGACATATGGGTCCGAGAGGATTTGAGATTTTGCAAGTTTCGGGACGAAACTTGTTTTTAGGGGGGGTGAGATGTAAGAGCCTTAGTCTTTGAGAGATCCCGCGCCTGCGCCTCAGCTGAGACGCAGGTGCTGAGTTGTGTTGATGCTTGCCTGAGCCGCCCCTGCGGCCAGACCAGCCGCCCCAGCACCCTATTGAGCCGCCCCTACGCCTCCTGGATCCGCCACTGCGGATTCTGGTGTGCTGTAGCCGCTTTTGTTGACCTCTTGACCCGTGGTTTACCCTTTCTTCTTCTATAAGTATCTTTTTTTACCTCTTGATGAGGGTTTCACCTTCTTACATCTCCATTTTCTCTCTTTACGCTCTTCTTCTCTCCTTCTCCTCCTTTGGATCTTCTTCTTGTTTTTTCCTTTTTTGATGTGAGTTTGAGTTCTTGGTTGATGTTGATGATGTTGATGCCTGTTGTTGTTGTTGTTGTGCTGTTGAGAGAGCCAACCATTGTTGTGGTGTGAGGTTTCTTCCTCTGTTTAGGTTACAATTGTGGTAAGCCTTCTTCTTCCTTCTTCTTTTCCTCTTCTTTGTTCCTCTAGCTTAGGATTCCACAAGTGAATCTTGTGTTGAATCTTCCTAGGCATGTGTTGATGTCTTTGAAAAGTCTTTAATGAACCTTTTATAAAATCCAGCATGTCCAAGAAAACTCCTTACCCCCTTTACCGATGATGGTGGAGGTATCTTCTCAATCGTCTTGATATTGGCTCCAACAACCTTAATGCCAGGATTCGAGACCCTATCACCTAAAACAATTCCTTTGGTCACCATGAAATGACACTTTTCCAAATTTAGAACAAGGTTAGTATCTTCACAATGCTGCAGGACTAAGGAAAGGTTAGCAAGACAATTATCAAAAGAAGAACCATAGACGAAGAAGTCATCCATGAAAACCTCCATGATGTTTTCGATTTACTCCGAAAATATCGCCATCATACACCTTTGGAAGGTGGTTGGAGCGTTGCACAAGCCGAACGGCATTCTCCTATAAGCAAATGTACCCCATGAGCACGTGAATGTGGTCTTCTCCTGGTCGTTTGGGTGGAGGGAATTTGGAAGAAAACACTAGCCATCTAAATAACAAAAATAAGAATGTTGCGCAAACTTTTCAGGCATTTGGTCTATGAAGGGTAGAGGAAAGTGTTCCTTCCTAGTGGCAACATTCAACTTCTTATAGTCAATGCACACATGCCATCCCGTAATGGTTCTAGTGAGGATTAACTCGTTGTTCTTGTTAGTCACAACAGTCATTCCCCCTTTATTCGGAACAACGTGGACGGGGCTCACCCACTTGGTATCGGATATGGGAAAGATGAGATCAAGAAGTTTGAGGACTTCCTACTTCACAACCTCTTTCATGATCGGATTTAACCGTCGTTGAGGTTCACGTGAAGGCTTGTGGTCATCTTCCATCAATATTTTATGCATGCACAATGAAGGTTTGATACCTACTAGATCATCAATTGTGTATCCTATGGCTTTCTTATGTTATTTCAACACATTCATAAGCCTAGCATGCTCATCATCAGTTAAAGTAGCGCTAACTATAAACGTATATGTAGAGTTTAGTCCTAGAAAAGCGTACCTTAAATGTGTAGGAAGAGGCTTCAACTCCAAAGTTGGTGTTGCCTTTGTTGGTGTGTTGATGCCTTCCGAAGTGTCCTTGGATGTTACCAAGGGTGTAGAAGAGGTAGAAGAATGTCCAAGAGTGTTTTCAAGAAGAGGGGAAGAAGTCCCGGAATTTCCAAGTTCCACGGCCTCACTAGCACTTCCACGGCCGTGGTTTCTCCCGTGGTGGCAATCGACTTGTGGTTCCACGGAGGAATTAATTAAATTAATTATTTCCAACCCCGTGCAATCTTAATTTTGGCCGTGGTTTTGGCCATTTTGCGAGCCAACGTGAGTCTTCAAAGGCTTCGATTGGCTCTTCTTCCAACACTTCCAAAGCCTTAACTTCAGAGTCCCAACCTTCTTTGATTCCTCCTTCCATTATGTTCATACTAATGACTTTCTGGAAAGGATCATTGAGCAAAATAGAACTTACCATTTCTCTTGAGTCTTCTTCATCATAGTTGTTGAAGACTTCTTCTCCTAGAGTTGGTTCCTTGATCAAAGCTGAGAGTATGAACTCAACTTTCTCCTCTCCAATGTTGAATTACAACTTGGCGTTCTTGCAATCAACCAAGAAACCGGACGTTGCTACAAATGGCCTCCCAAGTATGATTGGGATTGGATAATCTGTAGGAATGTCCAAAACAACAACATCAATTGGAACGTAAACCTTACCAAGCTTTACGGGAACGTCCTCAAGAATGCCAACGGGCCGAGTGATAGATCGATCCGCCATATATAATGTCATCTTCACCGGTTTAGGTTCCCCTAAACCAAGTTTCTCGCACAATGCAAGTGGGATAATGCTCACACTTGCTCCTAGATCACAAAGAGCATCATATGTGACCCCTCCGACGCCTATGGGAATGCAAAACGAACCCGGATCCCTCATCTTGGGTTGCATCTTCTCCGTCATGGTTTTGATGAGTTCTGATGACTCAGAAGTTATCTTCACCTCTCCAAAATCCTCAAGCTTCCTCTTGTTTGAGAGGATTTCTTTTAAGAACTTTTCGTAGGCCGGCATACCTAAAATTGCATCAATAAAAGGTATGTTAATATGGAGTTTGCTCATGAGTTCAACAAACTTATAAAAGTGCTTGTTTAGATGCGCTCTCGCACTAGTTTGTGGAAACGGCAGCGGAGGTTTGTAGGCTTGAGGAGGTACGTAAACAACGGCTTTTTCCTTCTCCTTCTCAGCCGGAACCTCGGTCTCCACGGGCTGCTTGCCCTTGTCATTCGTTCTTGGAACGGGATCGGTAGTCTTCACACCACTCCTTGTGGTGATCGCCATCACTTGACCTTTGGGATTATTTTCGGTCCTTCCGGGAAGCTTCACTTGATCTCTTGGAACTTCTCCAGCTTTATTAAATACTTGATTTTCCAAGGCTTTTTGTGCCTTTGAAATCGAAGTAATGGAACTCTCTAATCCATTCATCTTTCCTATCATATCTTCCATCATCGCTTCAAGTTTGTCCCTTGCTGGTTGGCTCGAACTTGATGAAGTTTGTCTCTGACTTTTCAACGGAATAGAAGAGGAAGAAGAAGGAGGGGTTAGTGCGTTTTCAGCATGAGAATAAGGATTACTGGAATTGTTTTGATTGGATCTTCAATTGTTATAGTTCCGGTTGTTGTTGTTGTTGTGGAAGTTGTTGTTGTTCCTATTTCCTTACTGATTTCTCCTTCCTACATAGCCCACATCCTACTCCTTGGGCTTTTGTATATGTGTTGTCAAAAGATCATTCAAAGCCTTCATCTCGCTATTTAAAGCATTCAACTGATTGACGTTGGTGGTGGTAAGATTCAGCACCGGAGTTATCAAACTTTGACTTCCTGTTTCAGCACTCTGGTTGGAGTATGGTGAGAGCTTGTTTTTCAACAAAATCCCACGCTTCATCAACCGGTTTGTCCATGAACGTTCCAGCTGAAAGTGATTGAAGCTTGAATTGCGTTTCCGCATCCAAACCCTTGAAGTACTTCTCAATGGTGAGAGCTTGTTTTTCAACAAATCCCACGCTTCATTAACCGGTTTGTCCATGAACGTTCCAGCTTAAAGTGATTGAAGCTTGAATTGTGTTTCCGCATCCAACCCTTGAAGTACCCTTGAAGTAGATCAATCTTTGGAATTCCATGATGTGGGAAATCCAACAAAAGGTCCTTGAACCTTTCCCATGACTTGAAGAGGCTTTCACCATCCTTCATCACAAATACATTTATCTTTGCTCTAAACTCCGCCATCTTTGATGGTGGAAAGAATTTGGTGAGAAACTTCGCAGTCATTTCCTCCCATGATGTGTTCACTCTTCCGTTAGGAAGCGATTGGCACCACGCTAGTGATTTATCCTACAAAGAGAAAAAGAAAACACGTAGTTTGTAATTGTTATTCTCACATCTAGAAGGTCTCAAAGTCTCCATCAAAATCTCATAGTTTTGTAGATGTTGGTGTGGTGACTCTCTCTCCATTCCTCCAAAGCGATTCCGTTGAATCATTGTAATCACTTGAGGTCTAAACTCATAATCGTTGTCAGCTGCATCTTCCAAGTGCATGCCCGGACGGCACACCTACTGGACGGGATCCATCTATTACCAAAGTGTTTGTGGAACACCCACAAACGGATCAGCTGGATCCACTCTTGGTGGAGGTAGTGGTGGCACATGAACCGGCGCTGGTAATATGTTGACGGGTGTTGGTGGAGGTGGATTATTAATCACAAATCTAACACCCTCGTCTCATTCCTGATTTGCTAGTTGGAATTGCTTTCTCATTTCGGCCATGTAGGCTCGAAATTGTTCTTGTAGAGTAAGTGGATCAACTCTCTCTTTCCTTAGAGATTCTTCTTGTAACCTTATTTGATCTCGGGCTGCAGCTAACTCAGCTCTAAGATCCTCTACTTCTCTATCATTGGCAGTGGCCATTTTCTTAGCTTCTCTCAACTTCTTATAAGTCTTTTCTAGTTCAGGATCGTAAGGAATGATTACCAACTCGCGTTCTTCGCATAAACCTAAGGAAATATCATGCAAGAACACTCAGGAAGAATGATCAGTAACAAAGCAAGAAGCTACCAAGCTGGATAACCGTACGCTGGATTGGTCTTGACCAATTCCCTGTCTACGGTGCCAAAAACTTGTTCGCTCCAAAAGGTGTGTGTGCAAAGAAGCTGTAAATTTATATCCAAGAATAATGCCTAACGATAGCAAATCCGCAGTGTACGGGCCAATCGTAGTATGGGCTGATATTCCGGAGTCGATCTTAGGGAATCGGTGAGAACAAAGCAGTAAAAGCAATCTAATTTGTATAGCAAGCAAAGAAATGATCAAAAGAATGAATAAGATATAAGAATAATTAGGCATGCAGATTCCAAAGATCCAAGTATCCGGTTGTGGTATTCGTTTCAAAATGTCTAAAGATGTGTAAATGACAGAGCTGGATAGCAATGGTATATGATCTAAGGTAGGATGTCGTACGGTGAAGTTCCAACAACCTTTAGTCTCACCCAAAAGATCCTGCTTAACGGCTGTTGAGTCTGGTCAAGAAGAGGTTCTAAGGGTAGGATTATACTCTCAATACCAAACAAACCCAAGGAAGTCAAAAGGAAGCACAAAGATAAAGACTATGACACTCTCCACCTTAATAGAGGGTTTTGAATCCTCTATTACCTAGAACTCGTAAAGACTTACAACCAAGCAAGGCTATAGGTTAGAAAGGCTTAACAAGGTTAGGATTAAGGTAATCTTTAACTTTGGGTAAAGGCAAGGACGAAACGTGCAAAACAAAGGAAACTACGGCTGGATCTTGGAAAACCACGGGCGTGGTTCCTGAAGAATAGACCGTGGAAAATCTTCTGCGAGGGTTCCAACTCACAACTCTCAGGGTCCGATCTGTTAAGGCTCAATCTATCATCATCAACACCACAACCATCAACCCTTCACCCTAGAATTGCAGGGGGGTTTTAGCCAACAATCATCATCATATTCAATTTAAGATTTAAATAAGAAATCAAGAATGACATTCAATCAAGAAAGACAAAAGAAGAACAATGATATCTCAAAATTCAATCTTCAAATATCAATAACCGAATCAAACAAGTATCCCAAAATATGCATTCTCAAAAGACAATAATCAAGAACCTAAGAAATATCTCACAAAATCTCCAATCTCCAAGTTCACTAAAGCTCTTCAATCCTCTCCGATGATGACACAATCCTCCGTCTGGAAGTGAATCTAAGTGTGTAGTGTATAAGCCGTCCCCCAAAAATGCAGTCGTCGACCTCCTTTTATAAGATAAAATTAGGTCTACAGGCTTCCTTCTTTTGTTGCTGATGTGGCAATAACAGAACGGTCTTTTCCGAAGAAAACCACGGGTGACGTCATCAAAATCACGGCCGTGGTTTGTCTTGTGATTAAGGATAAGTTCCTTAAGAGAAAAGTTTCTCAAACAAGAGAAACGATAAAGTGTGATGTCTGTAGAAATTTAAAATCTTAACACAAAAACTTTAGACCTTGATGACAATATCAAGGCCTTGGAATTAGAAAATGTGATTCTCAAGGGAAATCTCTTTTCTCTCCATCGAGACTATATCGATCTAGAGAAAGAGAAGGTTGATCTAACTGTGAAGAGTCAATCAAGACTAGAAGGCTGCACTTATTCAATTTACTCGTTCAAAAGCCAATCATGAAAGGATGATGGGTGAGCAACAATCTTCTCTTAACAAAAACGGTATAGGTTATCACATAAGTTTTCCTAGAAAAACAACTACCACTTTTGTTAAAGCTAAAGGAAGAATTCACATGCCCACATGTTTCTATTGTTGTAAAAAGGGTCACGTAAATTCAACATGTCGATATAGAAGAAATGACCCTTACACCATTAGAAACACTTATCCTCTATGTCTAAGGAAACAAGTTAAGCAAATATGGGTTCCTAAAGGTACTAGACCACCAAACATGATTGAAGCTGAATATGGACCAAAATATGTCATTTGGTCTACCCGAAAAGGTTGAAGTTTGCTGTTTTGCACGATATCACCAAGGTTAAGGAGCATAAATGGATATTAAATAGTGGTTGTTCAAGACATATGAGTAGACAAAGCTCAATGCTTTTAGATTTAAAGAAGCAATCATTTGGAACCATTATGCTTGGTGGTAAAGGAAAGTGTAACATCATTGACATTAGTAAAATCGGTTATAATTCATCTAACTTTATTTATGATGTTTATCTTGTTGACGGTTTAAAGTATAACTTGCTTAGTATCTCTAAAATATATGATAAAGGCAACAAGGTGATTTTTTTATTCATATAAATGTGAAGTTCAAGATAAAATATCAGGTGATGTTGTGCTTACTGCTCCTAGATGTAACAATGTTTATTCAATGAGCAGTAACCAAGTTTCAGGAACTAAGCTAAAGTGTCTCTAGGCCTTGAATGACGATCCAAGGCTTTGGCATAGATGACTTGGTCACGTAAGCATGCATACGATGAAGAAACTTCTTTCCAAGGATTTGGTACGTGATTTACAAAACCTAAACTTCAAGGTAGATGAACTATGTAAGACTTGTACACAAGGTAAACAAACAAGAGGTTCATTCAAACCAAAGAAAGTTGTAAGTTCTTCTCAACCCATTGAACTTTTATATATGGATTTATGTGGTCATATGCGTGTCAAATCTCCCAAAGGAAAACATTACATGCTTGTCATTATGGATGATTTTTCTCGTTTTACATGGATCTCATTCTTACGGGAAAAATCTGAATCTTTGTTCGAGTTTTTAAAATTTTGTAAGGAGTTGCAAACTTTGAAAAACGTACCTATCGTCTCTATTAGAAGCGATCATTCTAGAGAATTTGATCAACTCAAGTTTGATTTATTTTGTGCAAAATATGGTAATTCACACAACTTTCCAGCTCCTAGAACACCTCAACAAAACGGGGTTGTGGAACGTAAGAACCGCACCCTAGAGGACATGTCTAGGACTATGCTTTTAGAAAATAATTTGCCAAAAAGTTTTTGGGCTGAAGTTTGTTAACATGGCCAAATTGCATCTTCAATAGATGCTTAATTCGCCCTATTTTGAAAAAGACTCCTTATGAACTCTTTAAGGGAAGAAAACCCAATATTTCCTATATTAAACCCTTTGGATGTACTTGCTTTGTTTATAATAATGGCAAAGACAACCTTGGTACATTTGATGCACGTAGTGATGGATCTATCTTCATTGGATGTGCTTCAAATATCAAAATTTATTGGGTTTATAATAGACATATCAAAATTGTTGAGGAAAGTATTCATGTTATATATGATGAAAGCAATGATGGTACTTTGAGTGAAAGTTTTGCAGATTTGAATCTTAATCAACATGGAGATCATAATTTTGATGGTGAAGAAGATCCTAAAGCTCAAGAAAAGAATATGCAAAAACGGATTCAAGATACTGGAGAACAATCTCAAGACCTTAAAGCGCATCTTCAAGACCTTGAAACAACAAACGTCGCTCGAAAAGTCAGTTTCAAGGCTTTGAAACCCAACTTCAACGCCTTGATATAGGATCCAAAGGCGACACTCCAGCGGTACCTGAATCTAGTTGAGCAAATGAGCCACAATCTTTACGATCTGTTCCAACCTTCAAAAGTAGAAAGTTTCAACATTCTTCTTTCCATCCACCATAGAACGTGATCTCAGATCCAAAAGCAAGAGTTCAAACCCAATCTAGGGTTAACAACTTATGTGCTTTCTCGGCGTTCGTGTCTCTTATAGAGACAAAGAATTACGTTCATGCACTTCAAGAACCTAATTGGATCATGGCCATGCAAAATGAGCTGAATGAATTTGAGAAAAACAAAGTTTGGAGCCTCATGTCTAGACCTAAGCAACAATCCGTCATTGGCACAAAATGGTTATTTCGAAATAAGTTGGATAAAAATGGCAAGATCATTCGAAACAATGAACGACTTGTAGCTCAAGGATATAACAAAGAAGAAGATATTGATTATGAGGAGACTTTTCTCCGGTTGCCATGTTAGAAATCATACGTATGCTACTTGCTTTTGCATCCTTCATGAACACAAAGCTTTTTCAAATGGATGGTAAATGTGCTTTTCTAAATGGCTTATTCAAAAAAAAGCATACGTTGCTCAACCGCTTGGTTTTGAAAATGATGAATTTTCGGATCATGTTTTTAAATTGGACAAAGCTCTTTATGGTCTTAAGCAAGCTTCTCGAGCTTGGTATGAAAGATTGTCCAAGTATATCCTTGAAAATGATTTCAAAAGAGGTTTGATTGACAAAACTTTGTTTGTCAAAATCAGAGGCAACGATCTTTTAGTAATGCAAATCTATGTTGATGATATATTAGTTGGTGCTACTAACGATTCTCTATGCAAGGAATTTTCAGATATTATGTTTAGGGAATTCGAGATGAGCTTAATAGGAGAGTTAAATTTCTTTCTTGGACTTCAAGTCACCTAAGCAAAGAAAGGAATTTTCCTTAATCAAAGCAAGTATGCAAAGGACTTGCTGAAGAAATATAAAATGGATCAATCCAAGGTAGCAAAAACTCCTCACACTTTCACTTGATCAAGACAAGGACGGTAAAAGTGTTGTACAAATGGAGTATCAGGTATGATCAGTTCTTTGTTATATCTAACTGCTAGCCGACCTGACATTATGTTTGGTGTGTCCATGTGTGCAAGAATTCAAGCTTATCCCAAAGAGTCACACTTGATAGTTGTGAAAAGGATATTTCGGTATCTCAATGGCACTAAGGATTTAAGGTTATGGTGTCCACGTCAAAGCGTGTTTCACCTTGTTGGCTATTCAGATGCTGACTTTGCAGCCTATAAGGTTGATATAAATAGTATTTCTGGATGTTGCCAATTCTTAGGGGCATCCCTAATAAGTTGGCACTCCAAGAAGAAAAACTTTGTCACCCTATCTACACCCGAAGCCGAATACATAGCTGTTAGAGCCTGCTATGCACAAATCCTAAGGATAGCTCAACAACTTCGTGATCTTGATTTTGATCTCAAAACTACCTATTAAATGTGATAATACTAGTGTTATTTCGATTACTAAAAATCTTATGCAGCATTCAAGAACAAAGCATATCGATGTAAGACATCACTTCATACATGATCATGTTGAGAAAGGTGATGTTTTGATTTATTTTATATCGACTAATGTTCACCACTTAGCGTGCGTGCAAATAAGTTTTAAATTTATAAAACTAGAATCAAGCAAGCGAACCCGCAGTGTACGGATCGGCGTAGTAAAGCAAGAATTTCAGAGTATCGAACACAGGGATTTGGGGGGAACAAATTCAGTTGTAAAGTTTTTAAGCAAGTAAAAGGGTGAAGCTTTGCAAATATATTGGGAAAACAGCAATCCTAAAGATCCAGGTGTTTAATTGTGGCAATCGATTCAAGATATACTAAAGACTTAAGGACAGAGTTAAGAGTTGCAAAGCTATACTAAGGTAAAGCAATGTACGGTGAAGTTCCAAGGCTTTATATGACTTATCTAAAGACACTCTCTATAAAGGTTGTTGAGGCTTCAGTATAGAAAGGATCTAAATACAAGAATTAATATCAAATACCCAAAATTGTAAACCAAGGATCAAGACTAACTAAACCGATTAAAGTTGTGACACTCGAAATCGAAGTAGAGGTTGTTGAGGCTTCACTACTACCTAGAAAAGGCAAGCCAAGACTAAGTTAAAGGTAATCTTTAACTTTGGATTAAAGTAAAAGCAATATTCGTAAACTAGGGAAAATTACGGGTGGATTTTGAGTTCCACGGCCGTGGAACCTCAAGAACAGACCGTGATTTAGGGTGTCGGCGAAATCTCTCTAACTCTCAGGGTCCAATTTGTTTACGATCGATCTATCATCATCTAAGCCACAACTATTAACCCTTCACCTTAGAATTGCTAAAGGGTTTTAGCCAACAACAGTCATTATGATATCAAATTCAAGATTAAGAAATATGAAAGATGAAAACCTTCGAAAACCTTCAATAAACTTCAAATCAATCTCAATCCACAACAAGGTAATGATGTATATCAGATTTGGAATAACACAAACCAATCACAATCTCTGATAAGAACGAAGAACGGGATGTCAATCCGTCTTCTAATCAAACCTAAGGACAAAGCGTAACTTCCACATCTCCAAGCCTTTGCAAATCTCCGTTGCAAAAATGGCAATCTCCGCACGTCCAACTGGAACCCTAGACACGTGCAAGTAAGCGTAACTGAAGGTGACGAAATCTCCCTCCTTCAGTCCTTTTATAGGGGAAGATAGAATAAGTGTCCAGCCCATGTGCGTAGACAATGTGTCTATATTTTATTCGCCAAAAGATTGCATGAATCACGGTTATATGGGATTCCACGCCCGTGGTTTAGAGCGTGGAATTGGATTACGGTGCTTCAAAACTTCCACGACCGTACTTTATGCCGTGTAACTCTCTGGAATGCTCCACGCTCATGTTGCCAAGTTCCACGGCCGTGGTTTAGAGTGTGGACTCCATTACGGCCGTAATTTAGAGCGTGGAAGCATAGGTTGCTCGTAATTCCCTTTGTTTTGTGCCATTCTTCATCCTAGCATCTTCCTTAGCTCCTTTGTGGTGTCCTCAATCCTTGGATGTGCTCAATCCATCTCCATTCTCTCTTAATTCGCTCGGTTTTAGCTCTTATTCGCCTACAATCAACACAAAGCTTATGTAGACCTCTATATCGACAATATAGATAAACTAGCTCACAATTGCTTCAATGCTTCATCAATGAACACGAATATGGATGAAATACATCTAGAAAACGTGCCTAAAATATCACAATATTTCATGCTAACAAAATACCCCATACTTGCCACTTGCTTGTCCCCAAGCAAGGTCTTTCAAAATCTTTAAAACTCAAGTTAGGATGAAATATGAATGCACTCTCAAAAACAAAACGTCTTTTAGATGAATGTGCTTCCTAGTCAATAGATCATTCTCAAATCTTGCTTCATTCGTTAATAAGACCCTCATAACATTATCAAAGAGTAAAGAGTAAAGAAAACTCATGAATTGATCAAACTTCCATGTAAACATCATAACCTTCGAACATTATCAAAATCAATCATAAGAAACTTCAATTTAGATCACCAAGTCATATAACATTCTCTTGATCTTAAGGACTTTCAAGTAAGGTCTAGAATGCGGAAAGGGAGGGAAAGTTATAAGGAATGTGGTGCATGAATCCGGGAAAGTGGATAACCAACTCTTTTCTTTTTCTCTTGCGGTTTTGCAACACTTTCAACTTAGAGCTTTGCTATCTTCTTTTCACATTATTTTTCGACTTTACTTTTGGAGTTATGGACAGAGGTGCACAAAAACCAAAGCCTAGGAGATTGGTGGTTCTCAATTTTTCGAGATGCCTCAAACCCTTGATGCACATACCATAATCCGCTAGGAATATCGCTCAATCCGACTTTGGCAAGACACAAACACCCGGCTATGTGAATGGTGACGAGTTACTCATCGTCATGATTGACTTCCCCAAACCTATAAGTTCTTTCTATTCTTTGAATGCAAAATTTTGCTTTCATGGCACTCCCACATCAAACATGCCAAATATCAACTCCTCCAAATCCCCGGATAGGTAAAGGAGGCCATAATTTCATTGAGGGGCTAAATGATCAAAGAAAGAAGAAAGAAAATTGAATTGCCTTAATCGTTTCAACAAGAAGTATAAGAACTTATCATGTGATTTCAACCTTGATTTCTCAATATGATTTAGGTAACATTCTTCACATTATGAAGCTTGCAAAAGAGGAATAATTAACTTATTCAATTTCTTTTCAATTCACTATTTGTTTAAGCATGCGATTGTCATCAAAACTCAATTGACAAGTAGTGATTATCATAGAAGTCATCTCTATCCTTAGAAGCACAAAATTTTCAAAAATTTTCAATTTTTATGGGTTTTTCAAAAGCTTTTTCATGCAATGCGATATGAAACGTGTAACAATGGAATGAAACATGCAAGGTGTTCTCGATCAAAGCATACAAAGTGAGTAGAGTTATTACAAACGAATAGTCACACCCCACCCCATACTTGAGACAAACATTGTCCCTAATGTTCAAAAAGAAATAAAGAATAGAAGAAAGAAAAAGAACTCACAAGACGGTGGTGGAGCGGCTAAAGCGGTAGATCGTCCAAGGTCGTCACTAAGGTGCCGGTGGTGGTGGAAACGGGAAGAAGCCGGGATCATAGTTCCGCCCAAACTGCTGGCGGTAAATATCTCTCATCATGCGGTCATGATCGTCGGCTCGTGCATCTTTAGCATCTGCATGAATCTCCAAGGCTCCGACCCTACTAGAAAGATCGGTGGCCCACTCTGGCAGCTGCTCATACCATCCGGGCGGCTGGCTATACCATGCTGGTGCGACTGACGGTGCTGGTGCAGGTGGTGGCTGGGCATGCCAAGGTAGTGGAGCTCCCATCCACTCCGGCTGAGTGCTATACCATGTAGGAGGGTCCGCCATCCAAGTCGGTCTCTCGCTCACACTAGCACGGCGAGAGGAAGAACCAAAAGCTCTAGCGGGACGGGGAGAGTGTCTAGGAAGGTCAGGAACTACGTCCGGATGATCCGGAAAGGTACCAAAATCATGCTCATCTCCTCCTCCCTCAAACTCATCATCCCCTCTCATCTCCTCCTCATCTACAACTGGTGGTGGTGGAACGTAGGGAGGGGCTACTAGTCTGTTCGCATGCATGGTAGCGAACGTCTCCTTCCAGTTATGGCGTCCGGCCATAATGGAATACTCGGGGATCCATGCTACTCCTATACCTCCTCTGTCCTCCCAAGGCATGGCAGCTGTAGATGGACCTCTATGTCTAGGAAAAATAATGCCTCTAGTCATGAGGCTCTGAAGTCCTAGGGGTCTAGCAGCTATCATGGTGCATGCAGAAAAATCGATCCCCAGCTGCCTAGCAATGTGGGTGACCATCCCACCATATCCTTTATTGTCAGCCCTCTTGTTCTTTAGCTTGCTCATAGTAGAAGCTAAGAGGGTGGCACAGTCAGCCTGCTTGCCGTGCAACATGCAATACAACAAAAACAACTCATCTGTCTTGATCTTCTGAGGTGTCTCTGTCCTAGGAAAGAGACACTCAGAAAGCACCCGGTGAGCAATCTTCAAGGCTAAATGATAAATCAACTTAGCCTTGATGCCAGCTGGTTGCCAGCGGTCCTCGCTGGCATATACCATAGCTATGTCTTCCCAAAAATCCTTGGCGTACACGCCACTAGGGAAGCGACCATTGAAGGTCTCATGGAACCCAAAGAAGGCTCCGAACTCAGCAATCGAGAACTCGTAGTTCTCCTCCATCAGCCTAAACGACACTGTACGGTCTACATGACTATGCTCGAAGGAGATCGCAAAATTCCCTAGTGATCTCCTCATATGCATCTTCTCGAATAGCGGAGAAGATGATCAACCCAGCCCTATCCAATAACCAAGTAATGTCATTAACCACATTTAGTGGCTCTAGCTCCTCAATCAACAAATACCTAGGTCCTATGACCGCTCGCTTATAGATCCTCTCTAAAGCATCGTGATAATCCTCATGGATAGTAGGGATTCTAGGATGTGGGGGTGATGGTGGTGGTGTTGGCTCTCTAGGGGGTGCCTGAGAGGAGGAGGAAGCATTGCCTTTCCCCTTCTTTGTTCTATTGGACATTCTCCTAACGAGATCCATGTTTCTGTTCTGAACCACGGTCTGTTCTTCAGAAACTACGGCCGTGGAATGTCCAGAGACCGTGATTCGGTACGCAAATTCTCAAAACTCAGCAGATTTTCACCAAATTCAACAGCAAGCAGCCCTAGACTATTCCAATCCAATTTCAATCAGTTCTCCAAATATTTCTTGCAAAAATTGAGCCAAATCGACAAAGTAAGAGAAGAGGTGAAAAACCTAGGTTTTCGGATTTTAAAATCCGAATTCTGCCTTCTCCGGTGATTTGCCGCTCGAATCGTTGCTTGGATCTTGTTGGTGATTGGATTTGCTTCAGTTTTGGCTAAAGAATCGTTCGAAACGGTTAACGAACGAAAATTTGGGAGAGGGGGAAGATTTCGGCGAAATAGGGGCGTGGAATTGGGGGTTTTTGTGTGTTTTGTGAAGAAACGTAGATTTTATAGTGGCCGTAAATTTTTTCGAAAATTACGGTCACTCGGGGGTTCCCACGGCCGTGGAAATGTACGGAACCGTGGTTTTGGTGATTTTTCTCAGGCTTTTGCAAATTACGGTCACTGTAGCTGTCACGGCCGTGATTTTGGCCATGGAACTCTCTGTAATGTGCCAAAGTCCAAGTTTCGTCAATTTTCTTCAAAATTTTCCTTCTCCCTTTTTCTTCCACTGATCCTACATCCAAAAACACGAACATACCGGAAGGCATCGAAGGCAAAACAAAACAAAACGTCTATACTATTCTAATCTATGAATCAAAAACAAAAACGTAAGTGCAATACCTTGGGTTGCCTCCCAAGAAGCGCTTGTTTAAGGTCCGTAGCTAGACCATATTCGCACTTATTCGAGTGCGGTGGGCGCGAACTCTTCAGCTTGGAGTTCCGGTGAATACTTCTTGAGTCGTTGACCGTTCACCTTAAAGCTTCCGCCCTTTTCACCCCATACTTCAACTGCACCATGGGGAAAAATACGTTTGATTAGAAAAGGTCCAGTCCAACGAGATTTAAGCTTACCTGGAAAGAGACGAAGCCTTGAATTGAAGAGGAGAACTTGATCTCCTTCTTTAAAGTCCTTTGGGATGATATGCTTATCATGTCAACGCTTCGCTCTTTCTTTATAGATCTTGGCGTTTTCGTAGGCGTTCAAGCGAAGTTCTTCAAGCTCATTGAGGTCCAAGAGACGCTTCTCCCCCGCTTCCTTCATGCTGAAGTTCAACCACTTGATTGCCCAATACGCCTTGTGCTCCAACTCTACCGGTAAGTGACAAGACTTCCCATACACAAGGTTATATGGTGTTGTTCCGATGGGAGTCTTATATGCAGTCCGGTACGCCCATAATGCGTCATCTAGCTTCAAAGACCAATCTTTCCTTGTCCTTGAAACCGTTTTCTCTAGGATCCCTTTAATCTCCCGGTTTGAGATCTCCACTTGTCCACTAGTTTGTGGATGATAAGGGGTGGCGATCTTGTGAGTCACCCCATACTTAGCTAAAAGAGCTTCGAAACATCGGGCAATGAAGTGAGAACCTCCATCACTAATGATAGTCCGTGGTGTCCCAAATCATGGGAAGATGGTCTTGTTAAAGAACTTACCCACTACCATGACATCATTGGTGGGAGAGGCAATTGCTTCAACCCATCTCGAAACATAATCAACCGCTAAAAGTATGTATTGGTTTCCACAAGATGATGGGAAAGGTCCCATAAAGTCTACTCCCCAAACGTCAAAGATCTCCACCTCTTGGATGTTGTTAAGAGGCATCTCGTTCCTCCTAGATATGTTCCCTGTTCTTTGACAAGCATCGCAGCAAGAAACAAAGGTTTGCACATCCTTAAACAGAGTAGGCCAAAAGAATCCAGATTGCAATACTTTAGCGCTAGTCTTGTTCGAACTAGAGTGTCCTCCACAAGTTAGTGAATGACAATGACGGATGACACTTTGCATCTCATCTTCCGGTACACATCGCCGAATGATGCCGTCCGGACCTCTCTTAAAGAGGAGAGGTTCATTCCAAAAGTATTCCCAAACATCTTTAAAGAATTTCTTTCTTTGTGCGTAGGATATCCGGGTGGTAATTCCTGGCAAACCAAATAGTTAACAAAATCAGCAAACCATGGTTCGTTACCTTTGGCGATCACGTCGATGCACTCCTCTATGATGTGTAAATGCTCGTCCGGAAAGGAGTCATCTATAGGTAGATGGTCGTCTTCTAGATGTGGTAGATGACTCAAATGATCCGCAACAGAATTTTCCGAACCCTTCTTGTCGCGGATCTCTAGATCGAATTCTTGTAGGAGAAGAATCCATCTAATCAGCCTTGGTTTCGCATCTTTCTTCGCAAGCAAATACCGGATCGCAGCATGATCCGTGTACACAATCACCTTAGCACCTACAAGATAAGAGCGAAACTTTTCAAATGCATATACAATTGCTAAAAATTCCTTTTCGGTTGTGGCGTAGTTGAGTTGCGCTTTATCTAGCGTCTTGCTAGCGTAGTAAATGGCATGAGTTCGTCCTTCCTTTCTTTGCCCAAGCATAGCCCCTATTGCTACGTCACTTGCGTCACACATAACCTCAAAGGGAAGATTCCAATCCGGAGGTTGGATAATCGGGGCTGAGATTAGAGCTTCCCGAATCGTATTAAACGCATCTAAGCATTCCTGCGAGAAATCAAAAACTGCATCCTTCATTAGTAAATTAGTGAGCGGTTTTGATATCTTGGAAAAATCCTTTATGAAACGCCTATAGAATCCAGCATGTCCTAGAAAACTTCTTATCCCTTTCACCGAAGTTGGGGGAGGAAGCTTTTCTATTGTCTCTATCTTAGCCTTATCCACCTCAATCCCTCTACTAGAGATTAAGTGTCCTAATACAATGCCTTCTTTCACCATAAATTGACACTTCTCCCAATTAAGAACTAGGTTAGTGTCTTCACACCTTTGTAACATAAGAGCAAGGTTAGAAAGACAATTGTCAAAAGAGGAACCATAAACGGAGAAGTCATCCATAAAAACCTCCATGATTTCCTCTATATATTCCGAGAAGATGGCCATCATGCACCTTTGAAAGGTGGCTGGGGCATTGCAAAGCCCAAACGGCATCCTCCTATATGCGAACGTTCCCCACGGACACGTGAATGTGGTCTTCTCTTGATCATCCAGATGTATCGGGATCTGAAAAAAACCACTATAACCGTCAAGATAGCAAAAGTGTGAGTGTTGTGCTAACCTCTCAAGCATTTGGTCGATGAAGGGTAGTGGGAAGTGATCCTTCCTCGTTGCGTTGTTTAGCTTCCGGTAATCTATGCACATCCTCCATCCAGTTACGGTTCGTGTGGGAATGAGTTCATTGTTTTTGTTGGTGATGACCGTCATTCCTCCCTTCTTTGGAACCACCTATACGGGACTCACCCACTTGCTATCGGAGATAGGGTAGATGATACCTGCATCAAGTAGTTTAAGAATTTCCTTCTTGACAACCTCCTTCATGGTCGGATTTAACCGCCTTTGAGGTTGTCGCGAAGTTCTAAAGTCTTTTTCCATTAGAATCTTATGCATGCATAGTGAAGGCTTGATTCCTACAAGATCCTCTATAGTGTACCCTAAGGCTTTCCTATGTTTCTTAAGAACAACCATGAGCTTACTATGTTCATCACTACTCAAATCGGAACTAACAATTACCGGAAAGGTAGAATTAGGTCCTAGAAATGCGTACCTTAGATGTGTAGGAAGTGGCTTCAATTCCATCACTACCGGAGTCTCTAATGTCTCTTGAGGAGTATCCGATGCTTCCTTAGAAGTGTCTAAGGATGTAGAAGGTGCTGGAGAAGAGTCAAGAGAAGTGGTGGAGAAGACACAATCTCCTTCAGATTCACCCAAAATTACGGCTACTCTGTTCCCTCCACGGCCGTGGTTTTGGGCGTGGAAGTCAATTACGGGACCTCTGTTTGTTCCACGGCCGTGGTTTTGGCCGTGTATCTTACTGGAGTCCTCTGAATAGCAAATTACGGTTATGTTGGTAGATTCCACGGCCGTGGAATAGTACGACTGGCCGTGATTTCTGACGTTTTTTGACCCATCGTAGAGTTTCTCATATCCTTCTTCATACACTTCTTTTTGCTTTTCTAAAGCTTCTACTTCCTCATTACATTCCTCTTCTTCCCCTACATCCATAATGCTCATAGAAATAACTTTTTGTAAGGGGTCTTTGAAGAGAATCGAACTTACCTCTTCTCTAGATAGCTCTTCGTCATGGATGTTGAATATATCCTCATCGAAAACTGGTTCCTTCACCAAAGTAGAGAGAACGAACTCTACCTTTTCTTCTCCTATGTCGAAGGCGAGTCTAGCATTCTTACATTCAACTATGCAACCGGATGTTGCAAGAAACGGTCTTCCAAGTATGATCAGGACCGGACTATCTGCAGGAATGTCAAGCACAACAAAATCTATAGGAACATAGAACTTACCAAGCTTGACCGGGACGTCTTCAACTATACCGATGGGACGAGTTATGGATCGATCCGCCATGTATAACGTCATCTTTACCGGTTTAGGTTCGCCTAAACCGATCTTCCTGCTTAAAGCAAGCGGGATGATGCTCACGCTTGCTCCTAAATCACATAATGCATCATATGTGACATCTCTCACTCCTATGGGAATACAAAATGACCCCGGATCCTTCAGTTTTGGGGGCATCTTCTCCTTCATTGTCTTGATGAGATCCGATGAATCCGAACTCATCTTAACCTCTCTAAAATCCTCTAATTTTCTTTTGTTAGAGAGGATTTCCTTTAGGAACTTTCCATAAGCAGGCATACCTACAATTGCATCAATGAAAGGTATATTAATATGCAGTTTGCTCATGAGTTCAATAAACTTACCGAATTGCTTGTCTAGAAGCGCTCTTGCTCTAGATTGCAGGAATGGTAGGGGAGGTTTGAAAGCTGGAGGAGGAACGTAGACATCTTCCTTCTCCTTCCCCTTTTCTTTCTCCTTCTCAACGGGAACTTCTACAAACTTAGGTTGCGGGTCGGTAGTTTTTACTCCGCTCCTAGTTGTGATTGCCATCCCCCTTCCTTTTGGGTTGTCCTCCGTCTTTCCTGGAAGTTTTCCTTGATTCCTAGGAACTTCCTCCGCATGGCTAAACATTTTGTTCTCTAAAACCTTTTGGGCTTTATCAACCTTAGTTATGTGATCATCGACCTTGATGATGCGAGTCTCCAATCCTTGAAGCTTGCCCAAAATTGTTTCCTTCATGGGATCGGGCTTCTCTTTCCCCGAAGTACTTCCACCATTAGATGTTTGCCCCTGACTTTTCAAAGGAGTGGAAGAAGAGGAAGGTGGAGTTAGTGAATTTCCTGAATTGGAAAAAGAATTACCGGAATTTTGTTGGTTGGGACGCCAATTGTTGTTGTTTGAACCCCTGTTGTTGTTCCAATTGTTGTTTCGGTTGTTGTTCCGGTTGTTGCGGTTTGTATTCTCATTCCCATTGTGGTTATTGTTGTTGCCCAAATAACCTACATCTTGTTCCTTTTGCTTTGGAAAGTTGGTTTTGATGGCTTCCTTCAACACTTTAATCTCCGTATTGAGAGAAAAGATTTGAGTTTGAGCTGCTTGTGATAGCTTTGCTCCTTGTTCCACATGATTCGCCTCTACTTTCCGGTGAGAATACTTCTCAATGACTCGCGCTTGCTTCTCAATGAAGTCTCAAGCGTCATCTTCCCTCATGTCCATGAATGTAGCACATGAAAGGGATTGGAGCTTGAATTGTGTCTCCACATCCAGCCCCTTATAGTATATTTCCAATAGCGCCAATTTGGATATGCCATGATGTGGGCAAACCAATAGCAAATCCTGAAATCTTTCCCAAGATTGAAACAAACTTTCGTTAGATCCCATAGAAAATGCATTAATCTTACCTCTCAACTCTGCCGTTTTGGATGGCGGAAAGAACTTAGTGAGGAATTCCGAAGAAAGATCCTCCCATGTGTCGAGTTTCCCACTTGGAAGAGCTTGATACCAAGACAATGCTTTCCCTTTCAAGGAGAAAAAGAAAGGCTTGAGTTTATAACTGTTGGTAGTTGCATTCTTTGGCTTCATTGTCTCCATCATTATCTCAAAATTTTGTAGATGTTGATGTGGAGATTCAGCGCTTGATCCCCCAAATTGATTTTGGCGGAAAATAGTAATAACTTGCGGGTTGAAGCTAAACCCTTGTGCATCATTAGCATCAAAGTTCACACCCAAACGGCGTGGTTGCTGCGTTGGATCCATCCTTTGGCCAAGAGTTCTTGGCTCCTCATCCACATGATCGACCCTCGCACCTCCAGCTGGGGCACGGCGATTGGCGGCTGCTCGTGGAACGAACGGGTTCACATTGATCGTTGGATCAATTCCTTCTAGTGGTGGCATGGGAGAGTCGCTATCCTCACAGGATGAGTTGGTTCTAACCGATCTTCCCGGTCTCCTTCTTCTCTTTTTCTTCTTGAGGTCGTTTATTTCCAGCCTCATTTGAAACATCATGTCCGTTAGATCATCAACCTTCGTTTGATGACGTTCCGATTCTTCCTTGCGAGTCTTCTCGCTCCATCTAAGTTGAGTTTCGGATTCCGCTAACTCCGTTTGGTAATCGCGTTCTCATTCTTCAGTCATCTTTCTTTCCTTGAGCTTTCTCCTTAAAGTCCTTTCAAGCTCTTGATCGAGAGGTAAGAGGTCTTCGTTGTTCCTACACCTGCGCATACACTCGAAAAGATATCAAATAATAAGGGAAGATCTCCCAAGCTTGACAACCGATAACCGAATTCGGCCTAAACCAAATCCCCGGCAACGGTGCCAAAAACTTGTTCGCCACTTAGCGTGCGTGCAAATAAGTTTTAAATTTATAAAACTAGAATCAAGCAAGCGAACTGATAACACGATTTATGACTTAGGTTTAGGTAATCATTTAGATATATTTTTCACTCATTCACGCATGGTTTAGCACTAGTTCACAACGTTTGCACTCAATTCACGTATTTTGTCAAAATAGACGTCTACACGGACTTGTGCATTGCTTTGTAGGTATTTTGGGAGATTTAGGAGCTAAATCGATACGTTTGAGGATTGTTCATCAAGATGACACACCCTCGGACTCATTAGGACGCAAACTAGAGGCTAAGGAGGACTCATGGAACCTTGCCAACACAAGCCATGCACCAAATCGAAGCTTAATGATCAAAAGCGAAGCTGAAGCACAGAACCACGGTTCACTGAAGGCCCACGGCCGTGGAACCAACCGTGGTTCTTGCCCGGTTTTCGTGACAGCTGTGCCACGATCTCTTGGCCAGCTCTTGCAAAGTTGTAGTGTAAAAGTGGTCCTGCATTGGCTGAGAAGAGCATCTTTCAATTGGGTATTCTCCCATCACTCTACACACACAACAATACTCTCAACAAAAAGATTCTCTCCAAGGAGGAAAACACCATTGAAGGAGAAGAAGAGCTCCATTGGAGAGGAAGGAGAAGAGCACACCATTGTTAGACTTTGATAGCTTTGTAGTGAAGAATTTCAGAATCAATTTCTAGAGTTGTATGAACCATTTGAACCTTCTTTAAGAAGGGTTGTGAGTCATTCTAATTCCATTTTTCAGCTTGGTTTTGTTCACTTCACTTGTTCATCTCTTTCTCTTCATTATCTTGCAAATGGAAGCCATGATTTTATGTTTGATGATTTCGATTGCTATGATGAATGTTGTAGGCTAAATAGATGTGATTATAGGGTAAGGAAAGGATGGTTATGGCTAGGACTATGATAGGATGGACTTATATTTGCCCTTGGATGAGTCACTTACTTGGACGTAGCCTCTATTGAAGTCCACGGATTGTTCATGTCAAACCACGGCCGTGGACTTGATAGAACAAACCGTGATTCTCCCTGGTTCGATGGATCTAGCCTTAGATTGTTAGAATGTTGAAACCCTAAGTGTTTGTTGAGTTAAATCTACCCTAGGGTGACCTAGTGTTAGCAACTAAGTGTTAGAAGAGACTTACCCGGTGATTCTTACTCTTAGATTTCAAAGATGACAAACCCTAGGTAGTGGTGAGCCTCATAAGTCGCCATTGGACTAAGTGTGTTAGGATAGTTGTTTAGGACTAACTCTTTCGAGACTTACCCGGTGAGGATAGGTTAGATCCCTAGGTGACAATCCGGTTTGTGTAGAATTCTATCTCTTAGGTTCTTAGAGACTTACCCAGTGATGAGACCTTAGGGACGGACTAGTGGACCATGAGACCTACCCGGTGATTGATCCCAATCTAGAAACACTAAATCCCAACATATCATAGTTAATCCAAGGAATGATTAGGTAGCTTGAGTCCTATGCCATAACCGGAACTTTCAACCCCTAGAATCCGCTTTTCTCTATTTGACTCATATCTCGTGTTTAGCTTGTTTGTTTGCATTGATTGTTAGTTTAGTTGATTGTTTTCTTTGCATCATTTGTGATCCTTGATTGATCACCTAAAAACCAACCAAAAACATTGAGGTTTTCATTTCTTTATTTCTTTCTCTTTTCTTCAACCTAGATCTTCACTAAACTTAATCATAAATCGAATCAATCTCACCTTAGTCTTTGTGTTCGACCTCGGAATACTATCCCTACTACAAACGTCCCGTACACTGCGGGTTCGCTAGGAGTTAGGAGAAATATAACGAGTACAAATTTAAAACCCATTGCGTATCACATCCTGAGCGTAACAAAGTTTTTGGCGCCGTTGCCGGGGACTAGGTCTAGATTGAGTCTATTTTGTGATTATTTATAGTGTAGATCTTTCTTGTTGCTTTTTATCTCTCTTTGGTGTGTGTCTTTGCTTTTCAGGACATCTCTTACTCTGTTGGTGCATGCGAAGATCTCGTGGCAAGGATTTAGCTCCATTCGATCCCGAACCGGAGAAAACCCTTAGATCTAGATCAAGGAGCATTAAAAAGGGAAAAGAGATGGCCGGAAGAGATCTCCAAGCTGAATTGGATGAGGCTTTAGAGCAAATAAGGCTAAGAGATGAGCTCTTGGAGGAAGAAAAGAGACTTGCCAATGAGAGGCAAGAGGCAACTAGGAGGGAGATTGATGAGATTAGGCAAGCCCTTGTACAAGGAGAGCTTAATCGTCAACAACCTCCACCTCCTCCACCACAACCGCAGCCGGCGGTGAATATTAGGGTTGTCCCCATTACTATTGAAGAGCCACAAACGTTAGGGAGACGGATGGATCCGGCACAAAGAGCACACCGTCCGGGTGTGAACTTAGGAGATCCCGCAACCCACAACTACGAGCTCCGCCCTCAAGTTCTACAAATGATCCGGCATAATCAATTTGGAGGGATGGAAGGAGAGTCTCCTCATCAACACTTGATGAACTATGAGATCTTTATGGAGACTCTTAGACCGCCAAGATTGGAGAGCAACAACCATAAGCTTAGGGCTTTTTCCTTTTCTCTTAAGGACAAGGCCTTAGCTTGGTATCAATCTATTCCACAAGGGCGAGTGAGTACTTGGGAGGAAATGACAACCGAGTTTTTGACTAAGTTCTTCCCACCTTCCACGACTACCGAGTTAAGAGGGAAGATAAATGCCTTCGTGATGAAGGATAGAGAAAGCTTGTTCAAGTCTTGGGAGAGGTTCAAAGATCTTCTCCTAGATTGTCCACACCATGGTATACCAAAAATTGAGCTATTGGAGATCTACTTCAAAGGACTTGATGAAGATAGTCAATTCAAGCTCCAATCTCTTTCCGATGGGACTTTCATGGAGAAAAATGTGGATGATACTTGGGAGTTTGTGGAGAAGCAAGCTCTAGTGATTGAGAAATACTCCCATAGAAAGAGTGAAGGGAGAAAGGCGGGAGCATATGAGGTGAGTGAAGTCACCATGAGCAACTTCAAGCTTGATGCCATCAATAATGAATTGAAGTCTTTAAGAGAGTTGTGTGCTACAACTTTGAAGAACCAAGCAACTCCTCAAGTGCAAGTGCAAGCTAATTTGTCTTCCAAGGAGGAAGATGTGAATTACATGGGGAGGGGCAACTACAACAACAACTATCAAGGCCCAAGGAACTTCAACAATAACCGGCAATTCAACAATTACCGGCCCAACCACAACCATCCCGGGTTTTCTTACTCTAACCCGGATGGAGCCTTGAACCCTCCCGCTTCCACAAGCACATCTCCACCACCAAAAGCTTCACAAGAACCTCCACCCGGATTTACTCAACCTCCAAAGGATAGAACCGAAATGATGTTTGAGCAATTGCTTGGAAGGTTGAGTGGTCTTGAGAGCACCGTGACTTCCATTTCTAAGGCTCAAAAGGTGTTGGAAGCACAAGTTTTCCAAAAGGCGGGTGAAGCCCATAGAGATCCGGGAAAGCTTCCCGGAAGGACTGAAGACAACCCAAGAGGCCAAGTGTTGGCCATTACAACGAGGAGTGGGTTGGGTATGAAGGATCCTTTGCCCAAGGAAAATGCTAAGGGAAAGCAAGTAGTGGTTGAAGAAGAGACTTTGCAAGGAGATGGAGGCAAGAGCAAGGATGTTGAGCCAACATATGTGGCGCCGCCTCCATACAAGCCACCACTACCGTTTCCACAATCACGAGCAAGAGCTCGCTTGGACAACCACTTTGGTAAATTCCTTGAACTTATGTCTAAATTATATATTAACATTCCGTTCATGGATACCATTTTAGGAATGCCGGCATATGGCAAGTTCTTGAAGAAGATACTCTCCAACAAAAGGAAGTTGGAGGAGTATGGGGAGATAAGAATGACGAAGAGATCTTCGGAATTGATCCAAACAATGAAGGAGGAGATGCCTCCCAAGCTAAGAGATCCGGGTTCCTTTTGTGTCCCAATTGGAGTGGGAGATGTGAAGTATGACGCCCTTTGTGATCTTGGGGCAAGTGTAAGCATCATACCGCTTGCACTTTGCAACAAGGTTGGTTTAGGAGAGCCAAAGCCGGTCAAGATGACCCTCTATATGGCGGACCGTTCTATCACTCACCCGGTTGGGATCTTAGAAGACATTCCGGTGCAACTAGGGAAGTTCTATGTGCCTATTGATTTTGTTGTCTTGGACATCCCGGCGGACTATCCCGTTCCCATCATCTTAGGAAGACCTTTCCTAGCCACTTCCGGATGCCTAGTGGATTGCAAGAATGGAGTCCTCTCCTTCAACATTGGAGAAGAGAATATCAAGTTGTCCACAATGATGAAAGGTCCAACCCTTGATGAGGACGTCTTCAACATAGTCGAGCAAGAGGAATCTAGAGAAGTTGTGAGCTCGATCTTGATCAAGGAGCCCTTGGAGAAGGTTCTTACCTTAAGTATGATAGAGGAAGGTGTTGAGGAGGCTTGCAATGAAGAAATCAAGGCCTTGGAAGCACTAGAAAAGGAGACAAGAGTTGGATTTGAGGTTCACGAAGACATGCTGAACAGCTGCAAGTTCCACGGGCGTGGAAGTGGTTCCACGGCCGTAGAACTCTCTGTAAAGCCTCAACAAACAAGCCAGGCAAGGTCCACGGCCGTGGAAGTGGAGCCAACCGTGGTTCCAACCGTGGTTCCCCCAGAATCAGACCTCATTGATGATCAAGCCTCAAGGAGCCTTGAAGGGTCTTCATTTGCTTTGGATTCATCTCATCCAACGTTATTTGGATCGTCTCCACTCGACAAAGGTCCTCCTAAACTTGAACTTAAACCCCTCCCCTCTCATTTGAAGTATGATTTTCTTGGTGATAATTCAACATATCCGGTGATTGTTAATGCATGTTTAAATAATGATGAACGTGCTAAGTTGTTGCATGAACTAAGATTGCATAGGAGAGCCATTGGCTATACTATTGATGATTTGGTTGGCATTAAACCCTCTTTGTGCATGCATAAGATATTGATGGAAGATAACCATAAACCCTCTATTGAACATCAAAGAAGACTAAATTCTATAATGAAAGAGGTAGTCAAAAAGGAGATCATTAAGTTGCTAGATGCGGGGATAATCTACCCTATCTCGGATAGTAAGTGGGTTAGCCCCGTTCATGTAGTTCCTAAGAAGGGTGGGATGACCGTAGTGACTAATAAGAACAATGAACTAATCCCAACTAGGACGGTTACGGGATGGAGGATGTGCATTGACTATAGGAAATTGAACATGGCCTCTAGGAAAGATCACTTCCCTCTTCCTTTCATTGACCAAATGCTAGAAAGGTTAGCTCAACATTCTCACTTTTGCTACCTAGATGGCTATAGCGGATTCTTCCAAATCCCTATTCACCCCGATGACCAAGAGAAAACCACCTTTACATGTCCATGGGGAACTTTTGCATATAGGAGAATGCCATTTGGGTTGTGTAATGCACCCGCCACCTTCCAAAGGTGTATGATGGCTATCTTTTCAGAATACATTGAAAATATCATGGAAGTGTTTATGGATGACTTCTCTGTTTATGGTTCTTCCTTTGATAATTGCTTGGCTAACTTGTCATTAGTATTGAAAAGATGTGAGGAGACAAATCTTGTCTTGAATTGGAAAAAATGCCACTTCATGGTAAGTGAAGGCATTGTGTTGGGACAATTGGTGTCCAACCGTGGCATTGAGGTTGACAGGGCCAAGATTGAGACAATAGAGAAGTTGCCGCCACCTACCTCGGTGAAGGGGGTAAGGAGTTTCTTAGGGCATGTCGGTTTCTACCGGAGGTTTATTAAAGACTTCTCTAAAATTTCTAAGCCTCTTACTAACCTACTAATGAAAGATGTTGAGTTTGTTTTCTCCAAGGATTGCCTTGAGGCTTTTTGTAGGTTGAAGAACGCTTTGATCTCCGCACCTATCATGCAACCTCCGGATTGGAGTTTACCGTTTGAGATCATGTGTGATGCAAGCGATGTAGCCGTTGGGACTGTTTTGGGGCAAAGGAAAGATGGGCCCACTCATGCCATTTATTATGCTAGCAAGACGCTAGATGATGCCCAACTCAATTATGCTACCACCGAGAAAGAGTTGCTAGCGGTTGTGTATGCATTTGAGAAGTTCCGCTCATATCTTGTTGGAGCGAAGGTCATTGTTTACACGGATCATGCTGCGATCCGTTATCTACTTACTAAGAAGGATGCCAAACCAAGGTTGATTCGGTGGATCCTTCTTCTTCAAGAGTTTGATTTGGAGATCCGGGACAAGAAGGGATCCGAGAACTCCGTGGCGGACCACCTTAGTAGACTCCCACCATTGGAGCTTGAAAGAGATGACATCCCGATTGATGACTCATTCCGGGATGAGCAATTGCAAATGGTGGAGGAATGCTTGTTCCAAGTGTCTAGAGGAAGCGAGCCATGGTTTGCCGACATTGTGAACTACTTAGTGTGTGAGGAAGTGCCTCCCGGTTTGACATATGCCCAAAAGAAGAAGTTCTTCAAGGATGTGAGGCACTACTATTGGAGTGAACCACTTTTGTTCAAGAGAGGGCCGGGTGGAATGTTTAGAAGATGCATACTGGAGGATGAGGTGGAGAGTGTGATCCGCCATTGTCACTCCTTGCCATGTGGAGGCCATGCTAGCTCACACAAGACATGTGCGAAGGTGTTGCAATCGGGCTTCTTTTGGCCAAATTTGTTCAAGGATGTGCAAAGCTTTGTGGTAGCTTGTGGTGCTTGCCAAAGGACGGGCAACATCTCAAGGAGGAATGAGATGCCCTTGAACAACATACAAGAAGTGGAGATATTTGATGTATGGGGTGTGGACTTCATGGGACCATTCCCTTCTTCATGTGGCAACCTCTACATCCTATTGGCGGTTGACTATGTTTCAAGATGGGTGAAGGCAATAGCTTCTCCTACAAATGATGCCAAAGTTATGGTGCGGTTCTTCAACCGAGTGATCTTCCCTAGGTTTGGAACACCAAGGGTGATCATAAGTGATGGAGGGAAGCACTTCACTAATAGGAACTTTGGGGCACTTTTAGCTAAGTATGGGGTGACTCATAAGGTGGCAACACCTTACCATCCCCAAACTAGTGGCCAAGTGGAGATCTCCAACCGGGAGATAAAAGGGATACTTGAGAAGACAGTCTCTAGGACAAGAAAGGATTGGACTATGAAGCTCGATGATGCCTTATGGGCATATAGAACCGCTTTCAAGACACCAATTGGCACCACTCCCTACAAGTTAGTATATGGCAAGTCTTGCCACCTTCCGGTAGAGATGGAGCATAGAGCTTATTGGGCCATTAAGTGGCTAAATTTTGACCTCAAGGAGGCGGGAGAGAAGAGGTTGCTTGACTTGAATGCCCTTGAGGAGATCCGGTTGGATGCCTATGAGAATGCCCGGATCTACAAGGAGAGAACCAAAAGGTGGCATGACAAACGCCTCATTCCGAAGGAGTTGAGTGAAGGCGACCTTGTCCTTCTCTTCAACTCAAGGTTGTGGCTTTTCCCCGGAAAGCTAAAATCAAGATGGACCGGGCCATATATGGTGAAGAAGATCTTCCCTCATGGAGCTATTGAGATAGGAGGGGAGCATTGTGGAGATTTCAAGGTGAATGGGCACCGGTTGAAGAAGTATGTCCCGGGAGCTCCGGTGGATATGATTGCCCCACTTCACCTAGAATGAGACGCCCCCGAGTTTGGTCAAGCTAATGACCTTAAAGAAGCGCTTGGTGGGAGGCAACCCATTGGTAACGTTTTCCCTTTCTCGTTTTGTTTTTGTTTTAGAATTTTCTGTTTTTGTGTGTGTTTTGTGTGCTTTGTGTGTGTTAGAATCTTGGTAGCATTGGAAGCCTTGCTTGGCAAGTGAATGATGATGATGAACCCCTCATCAATTATGGGTGGAGCGGACGCGGAACTTGGATGGCTAGGGGTGCCTAGCGCGGGTCCCGACGCCGTGATGAATACTTAGAGCTCTCTACCATGGTTGATAGGATCATCCAACATCAATTCCACTTGAGAATCCCAAATACCATAGCAAACCATTTTTACATTGTGAGAACCTTCTTTCACTCTTCTTTACTTCATTTACACATTGGGGACAATGTGTCTCTAAGTATGGGGTGGGATTTGCATGATCCTTTGCATGATGAGCATCTAGGATAGGTTAATATTTGCACATGTCTTGCATTGTATATATTCATTTCGAAAATCCCATAAAAAATCAGAAAATTTAAAAAAATTTTGTGCTTTCTAGGCTTGGATATGACCCTAATGATGAATCTTGTCTTGTGGATTGGCTATGGATGGCCTTATGTGTTAAATTGATGAATGCATATGTGGACTTGAAGTACTTCTCTTGAATCCCATGAATGATTTGTGATCATGATGTTTGCCTAGAATGGATTGAGCATTGAAGGTCGAAATTACATGCTAGTTCTTGCACACCATCTAGGAATGAATGAGGCAATTCATCTTCCTCTAATTTTCATCTTGATCATGATTGTTTAAGCACCTCAATTGATATAAATTTGACCTCTTTTGACCCATCCGGGAATAGGAGCATGTTAGTGTGTTGATGTGTGTGAAAAGCAAGTGTGGGGTGAAGATGTTGATGAAAGAATGTCATGAATAAAATGCTGAATTTGTTGTGAAAGTGTAGACAAAAACATAGGTTTGAGGACGTTGGCTTAAATGACAAGTAACTCGGTACACTTCACATAATCGGGTGTTGGTGCCTTGCCAAAGTCAAATAAACCAATAGTCCTAACGAGCTTTGGTATGTGTGCCCGGTGTGGATGCACCTCGAAAAATAGAAAAAGCCCGAGGATGGCTAATCACCAAGGTTTCGGCTTTTGTACACCAATGCCATTGTCTCAAAAATAAGTGAAGGAAAAAGAAAAGAAAGAAAAGATAGAGAAAATATACACTTGAGGGAAGTTGATCGAGGACAAGATTGTGGAGTTAGTTCCATTCCCGGATTAGCATCACATAGCCTAGAAAAATCCCCACCTAGTCACAACGTTTCTTGGCCTTTTATGTCACTAGACCTTATGACCTATTTGCATGTTTGTAAAACTTAGTGATCTAGATTGGATATGCTCTTGATCATCTTGACTTCCTCATTTTTACATTCCATGCATGCTTTTGAGTTAAGTACAATTGTCTTTCCATGCCTTCACTTGTTTGATGCATGATTGCTTATCCTTTGCCATGAAACATGACTTTGAAGGTGAGCCAATAGTAGAAGCACAAACCCAAAAAGATTTTGCCATTTTTCTGCATACGTAAATCATGTTATCTTGTAGTCTATAGTTGAGAATTTGCTCGGGGACGAGCAAACCTTAAGTATGGGGTATTTTTGATAACACGATTTATGACTTAGGTTTAGGTAATCATTTAGATAGATTTTTCACTCATTCACGCATGGTTTAGCACTAGTTCACAACGTTTGCACTCAATTCACGTATTTTGTCGAAATAGACGTCTACACGGACTTGTGCATTGCTTTGTAGGTATTTTGGGAGATTTAGGAGCTAAATCGATACGTTTGAGGATTGTTCATCAAGATGACACACCCTCGGACTCATTAGGATGCAAACTAGAGGCTAAGGAGGACTCATGGAACCTTGCCAACACAAGCCATACACTAAATCGAAGCTTAATGATCAAAAGCGAAGCTGAAGCACAGAACCACGGTTCACTGAAAGCCCACGGCCGTGGAACCAACCGTGGTTCTTGCCAGGTTTTCGTGACAGCTGTGCCACGATCTCTTGGCCAACTCTAGCAAAGTTGTAGTATAAAAGTGGTCATGCATTGGCTGAGAAGAGCATCTTTCAATTGGGTATTCTCCCATCACTCTACACACACAACAATACTCTCAACAAGAAGATTCTCTCTAAGGAGGAAAACACCATTGAAGGAGAAGAAGAGCTCCATTGGAGAGGAAGGAGAAGTGCACACCATTGTTAGACTTTGATAGCTTTGTAGTGAAGAATTTCGGAATCGATTTCTAGAGTTGTATGAACCATTTGAACCTTCTTTAAGAAGGGTTGTGAGTCATTCTAATTCCATTTTTCAGCTTGGTTTTGTTCACTTCACTTGTTCATCTCTTTCTCTTCATTATCTTGCAAATGGAAGCCATGATTTTATGTTTGATGATTTCGATTGCTATGATGAATGTTGTAGGCTAAATAGATGTGATTCTAGGGTAAGGAAAGGATGGTTATGGCTAGGACTATGATAGGATGGACTTAGATTTGCCCTTGGATGAGTCACTTACTTGGACGTAGCCTCCGTTGAAGTCCACGGATTGTTCATGTCAAACCACGGCCGTGGACTTGATAGAACAAACCGTGATTCTCCCTGGTTCGATGGATCTAGCCTTAGATTGTTAGAATGTTGAAACCCTAAGTGTTTGTTGAGTTAAATCTACCCTAGGGTGACCTAGTGTTAGCAACTAAGTGTTAGAAGAGACTTACCCGGTGATTCTTACTCTTAGATTTCAAAGATGACAAACCCTAGGTAGTGGTGAGCCTCATAAGCCGCCATTGGACTAAGTGTGCTAGGATAGTTGTTTAGGACTAACTCTTTCGAGACTTACCCGGTGAGGATAGGTTAGATCCCTAGGTGACAATCCGGTTTGTGTAGAATTCCATCTCTTAGGTTCTTAGAGACTTACCCGGTGATGAGACCTTAGGGACGGACTAGTGGACCATGAGACCTACCCGGTGATTGATCCCAATCTAGAAACACTAAATCCCAACATATCATAGTTAATCCAAGGAATGATTAGGTAGCTTGAGTCCTATGCCATAACCGAAACTTCCAACCCCTAGAATCCGCTTTTCTCTATTTGACTCATATCTCGTGTTTAGCTTGTTTGTTTGCATTGATTGTTAGTTTAGTTGATTGTTTACTTTGCATCATTTGTGATCCTTGATTGATCACCTAAAAACCAACCAAAAACATTGAGGTTTTCATTTCTTTATTTCTTTCTCTTTTCTTCAACCTAGATCTTCACTAAACTTAATCATAAATCGAATAAATCTCACCTTAGTCTTTGTGTTTGACCTCGGAATACTATCCCTACTACAAACGTCCCGTACACTGCGGGTTCGCTAGGAGTTAGGAGAAATATAACGAGTACAAATTTAAAACCCATTGCGTATCACATCCTGAGCGTAACACGAAGCCGCAATGTACGGATCGGCGTAGTAAAGCAAGAATTCCAGAGTATCGAACACATGGATTTGGGGGGAACAAATTCAGTTGTAAAGTTTCAAGCAAGTAAAAGGGTAAAGCTTTGCAAATTTATTGGGAAAACAGCAATCCTAAAGATCCAGGTGTCTAATTGTGGCAATCGATTCAAGATATACTAAAGAACTAAGGACAGAGTTAAGAGTTGCAAAGGTATACTAAGGTAAAGCAATGTACGGTGAAGTTCCAAGGCTTTATATGACTTATCTAAAGACACTCTCTATAAAGGTTGTTGAGGCTTCAGTATAGAAAGGATCTAAATACAAGAATTAATATCAAATACCCAAACTTGTAACCCAAGGATCAAGACTAACTAAACCGATTAAGGTTGTGACACTCGAAGTCGAAGTAGAGGTTGTTGAGGCTTCACTACTACCTAGAAAAGGCAAGCCAAGACAAAGTTAAAGGTAATCTTTAACTTTGGATTAAAGTAAAATTAATATTCGTAAACTAGGGAAAATTACGGGTGGATCTTGAGTTCCACGGCCGTGGAACCTCAAGAACAGGCTGTGATTTAGGGTGTCGGCGAAATCTCTCTAACTCTCAGGGTCCAATCTGTTTACGATCGATCTATCATCATCTAAGCCACAACTATTAACCCTTCACCTTAGAATTGCTAAAGGGTTTTAGCCAACAACAGTCATTATGATATCAAATTCAAGATTAAGAAATATGAAAGATGAAAACCTTCGAAAACTTTCAATAAACTTCAAATCAATCTCAATCCACAACAAGGTAATGATGTATATCAGATTTGGAATAACACAAACCAATCACAATCTCTGATAAGAACGAAGAACGGGATGTCAATCCGTCTTCTAATCAAACCTAAGGACAAAGCGTAACTTCCAAATCTCCAAGCCTTTGCAAATCTCCGTTGCAAAAATGGAAATCTCCGCACGTCCAACTGGAACCCTAGACACGTGCAAGTAAGCGTAAGCGAAGGTGACGAAATCTCCCTCCTTTAGTCCTTTTATAGGGGAAGATAGAATAAGTGTCCAGCCCATGTGCGTAGACAATGTGTCTATATTTTATTCGCCAAAAGATTGCATGAATCACGGTTATATGGGATTCCACGTCCGTGGTTTAGAGCGTGGAATTGGATTACGGTGCTTCAAAACTTCCACAACCGTACTTTATACCGTGTAACTCTTTGGAATGCTCCACGCTCATGTTGCCAAGTTCCATGGCCGTGGTTTAGAGCGTGGACTCCATTACGGCCGTAATTTAGAGCGTGGAAGCATAGGTTACTCGTAATTCCCTTTGTTTTGTGCCATTCTTCATCCTAGCATCTTCCTTAGCTCCTTTGTGGTGTCCTCAATCCTTGGATGTGCTCAATCCATCTCCATTCTCTCTTAATTCGCTCGGTTTTAGCTCTTATTCGCCTACAATTAACACAAAGCTTATGTAGACCTCTATATCGACAATATAGATAAACTAGCTCACAATTTCTTCAATGCTTCATCAATGAACACTAATATGGATGAAATACATCTAGAAAACGTGCCTAAAATATCACAATATTTCATGCTAACAACTAACTTGCAGCTTGTAGATATATTTACTAAGCCTCTACCTGAAGATCGATTCAATTTTATCAGATTAGAGCTTGGTATGTTGAAAAAAAAAACATTAATTTAGGGGGAGTAAATCTATTTATTTCCTCCTTATAATGCAACCCACTTTTCCATTTCAAGGCCTTGAAATGCAATACAAGGTTTTTAAAACGGAAAGGGCTATATTGAATATCACGGATCAGTTTAATGGTTTATATCTTTTTAGATTTTTTATCATTAAATTATTTTAAAGAAGGATTTTTAAAATGATTTCAAAAGATTTTGTCTTCAAATCAAATATTTTTTGAAAAGTGGTTGAGATTTAATAGGTAAGCATGTAAACCAATTTCGGTTTTTAAGGCCTTGATTCTCTCAAGATCTTGACAAGCCATAAATTTATTTAACTTGCCTCCTTTAAATAAAATCCTCCCTCCTCCTTTATCTCTTTCTTTCTTCAACGTTTTACAGCCCACTTACTTTACTCTTTTATCTACCAAAAAGTTTCGGTTGCTCTCACAAACACATCCATGACATCCAAACGTCAATCAACCGGTGAAACCTCATCTTCGGTCACAAAACGCACCAAAATAGTTTACATCTCCTCAGATTCGGATTAACTTGCTCCACTGGAATAATTTGAGATATGTGCTCAGACGAGACTGCCTTCCAACTGGTTCAAAAACCACACCACCGTAGGCAAATGGCTCGACGGGTTCAAAGATCGACCTCTCTACATGTGTGAGTTGGTTGATCTGGAGTTTTTCCTCTCCCTCAGTCTACCATGCATTACCTTGCTCCGAGGATGCTCTATTTGGAAGTTTCTCAATCCAAGAGAAATCAGATTTTCAAGACTGACCCGACTGTTTTTTGTCAATCTCACAACAAGGAATGAAAGAGGGGAATTAATCCTTGAATCGGTGGTAAAAGGTAAATCTGTTACCCTCTCTTCGTCGGTTATTGCTGAAATACTAGGACTTCCCAACTCCACCTCTTATGACCACCCTCCCACATCCAAATCTGTCAAGTTGGCCAAGGAACAATTTCTTTTACCCAACCCCCCTCTGTAGCTTACCCACACATCTCTCACCTTAGAAGCCAGTATTTTTGTTGTGCTTGTGAGATGTGTTGTCCCGAGAACAAAATGTAGGGATTTGTTGACTGGTCAGGCCTTTGAGTTTGTGTATCACGTCTTGAAAGGTTTGGATGTTGACCTTCCTAGCCTCATCCTAAACCACATGCTTCACGTGATCAATGCCACCAGCGACACCATTCTTCCTTATGCCAATCTTCTCCCTAAAATATTTTGATATTTCTCTATTGATACTGTTGATGAAGAAACACAATTTGTTTTTGGAAAGATTGATGAGGAATACTTTGAGAGCTCAGGGATAGAAACGACTCTCACTAGAGAGTGGATTTTGAAAGAACGGGGTATCGGCTCATCTTCTACAACCGAGAGATTAAATACAGTGGAGTTTGATCTGGAAACATTGAGGAAAGACATGCTGGATTTTAGGTCAGAGATCATAGATCAATTGGATGCTTCACACGACTTGTTGGTGATTATGCACAATAAGATAAATCAGACGTTTCATGTGAATACACTCACCTATACAGCTGCAGAAAGCATCAAATCTCTACATGAGGATGATGCTAAGGAAATAAGGGAACATGCTGAAGCGGTGATGCTTCAATGTTACAAGAATGTCAAAAATCGCCCCATACGTCAACCTGTTGCCGAGGAACTAGATATTTTGACCATCGAGGAATATGGAGCAGTGAAGAAGTACAAGAACCTGAAGGATGATAGCATAGTTGATGAGTATAAGAAAGCAATTACACTGGATGAAGCACATGCCCGATGGAGGCAAAATTGCTACATGACATTCACGGAAAAGGGCACAGAAATCCAAAGTGGTACCAGGAGTAAATTTTGAAGTCTTCAAATTAGTTTCAAGGCCTTGAAATGGATGTCAAGGCCTTGACTTGGATTTAAAATCCTCATTGGTTTTGATTTCAAGGCCTTGATTACCGTTTGTGGGACTTCGTTTTTAAAACAATTTCGTGCTTATGGAAATACAATTGTGGGTCCATAATTTTTAACTCTCGTACTTTAATGATTTTTCTCTCTTGTTGAAAGACAAAGGGGGATAAATTAAATATGTGTGTTGATCCGATATTTGTGCATTTTGCATTTTTTCAATATTATTGCATATGTCATCACTAACATTGAATGCAGATATACCTTGATTATGAATTGTCTATGTGGATGATAAAAGACTTAATATTATGAACAATTTTATAAACTAACAAATATCAATTGTATTTCTAGATGGCATGTTTTGGTTTTGTGTTTGTTAAATGTGTGCAGGCCTTGAAAAACATTTCAAAGGATGAATGCAGGCCTTGAAACTCATATAAGGGACAAGTATGGAGATCTTCAAAAACAGTTCAAGGGACAAACGCGAAGGCATTGAAAATCAGTTCAACGGATAAATGCGGAGACCTTGAAAAGTGATACAAGGGAAGATTCGGCTGAAGACTTTTTGAATTCAAAATTCAAATCTCAAAAACCAAATCTACCAAGGATTACAATAAGATCTTCAAACAAGATTTCAGGAGAAGATCTCGGGCAGCTCAAACAAGAAGATCTTCAACGGATTTGAAGAGAAGATCTCAGCCAACTCAAACAAGAAGATCTTCAACGAATTTGAAACGAAGATCTTGGACACAACAAAGATCTCACAAAATATCTTAATAACCGACGCAAGAGGATAAGAACATCTTCCAACAGATCTCACAAAGATCTTCAACGGTCCTCAAGAGAGAAGTCTTCAACGGTTTGGAAGATCTTGGAGCGTGAACCAAGGACTTTAATGACAAAGATCTTCAACGGCTCTTTCAAGGAGAAGATCTCGAAGATGAAAATTCTCAAACGTGCGTCAAGGAGAAGAAGTAGATGAAGAAGATAGAAGGTCTTACAACGACTACTTCGTCTCAATCAAACACCGTTTTCCATGGAGAAAGAAGAACGTTATAACGTCTTTCTTACAACGGCTAGAAGAGTTGGCGATTGAAGAGAACAACAACAAGCTTACACCGAAACATTTAAGTCTTCAAGCGATCAAACATCTTCATTCGTTCCAAAATTTGTTTCTTCCTCTTAGCTTACAAAAGTTTACATCCTCAGAGAGAGAAAACAATGAGAGATTCATTGAAATATCTAGAGAGTGTTATACTCGTGTGTGGGTTATTGTGCGAAGTAACTAGGCTAGTATTGCTAGGTTAGAGTTGGAACAAGATCGTAGCATTGGCTATAGTGTGAGAAAAGGAGATTTCTTCTAGGTTGTATCTTGGACTCTTTGAGTAGATAATAGATAGTTAGATCCTACGGGTAAAGAAACCCAAGGACGGAGACGTAGGTTGTTAGAGCTGAACTTCGTAAACATATCACCGTGTCGATCTTTTAATTCCGCACTATATCTTGCTTAATTGTGACTCACTTTGTTTTGCAGGTTTTCGAAGTCAAGGCCTTAAAATCACTTTCAAAGCCCTTAAAAACCAGTTTTGTCATAAAGAGCACATATCAACTTCAAGGCCTTGAAATCAGTTTCAAAGCCTTGAGATAGATTTTTGCGAAAAGTTCTCATACTCTATTCAACCCCCCTTCTACAATATTTATATCGTTATTATTCACCTACGGTTCTTCAGTTAGGATCCTCTTCATGATCTTCCATTAAGACAAGTTTGCTTGATCACTTTCATCTTCTGACTCATTTGTAGAATCTGAGTCACTCCATGATGCTACCACAACCTTCTTCTTTCAATCATTCTTCCTAAAGACGTTCCTCTTCTTTTGTGGACAATCCTTTACGAGATGATCTACTTCACCACATTCAAAACAAGTCAATACTTTTTAGTTGTACTTCTTGGATCTTAGGGAAAGATTCTTTGTGTTTGATGGTAGCTTTCCATCCTCTTCACCAAGAATCATTTCATGCGTGATTAGCTTTCCAAGGTCGTTCAGAGGTAATGTTGTGAGATTTTGAGCTTCTTCAACGACAGTCACTTTTGGTCCCCACTTAGCATTAGGCAAGCTTCTTAGTACTTTTCTTACTTTCTCTTCATTTATGAAAACCTTTCCAACTGAATCAAGATTGTTCACAATCTCGGTGAAACGTGTGAACATCTCTTTAACCATCTCGTTTGAGTTCATCTTCAATAGCTCATATTGTCTTAGGAAGATGTTTATCTTGGTCCCCTTGACTTGACTTGTTCCTTCGTATGTAACTACTAACTTGTCCCATATTTCTTTTGCACTCTTACATGATGAGACACGATTGAATTCATTTATCCAATCCACAATAGAGCAAGTTCATGGCCTTGTAATTCTTTGATACATTGTCGAAGTTTGTTTGAGTGAAGTCGGCTTCCTTCTTTTCGACTTGGACTCCTTCAACCATGGAGATGGTTGGGATTTTAGGGCCAGTTTAAATTATGTTCCATAATTCCATGTCCTAATCAATAATAAACATTTGCATTAGTACTTTCAAAAGGGCAAAGTTGTTACCGTAGAAGAGGGGTGGTCGAGAGCTAGATCTTCCTTGAGCGAATCCTCCATCACCTACAGAGTTCATGATTAATCTCACTGATGGTTAAATCACTATACGTGAGTCTAGCTCTGATACCAATTGGAGAACCGAATAGGTGAATATTAAGGATATAAATACTCTAGAAGAGGGGTTGAATAGAGTATGAGAACTTTTCGCAATATCGTATATCAAGGCTTTGAAACTGATCTCAAGGCCTTAAAGTCGATCTATACGCTAGTGTAACATCCAGAATTTTATTCCGGGTGTCGATATGTTTTCCGATCTTCCCGCATCAGCGGCTTAGTTTTCTCGCAGGCACGTTTGCTGAGTGTCGGGATTTATCCCCAAATCCCTCGCCAACCTTTGGTCTTCCCTTTTTGCTTTCCGGCCTCGGGTTAAGGAGTGAGGAGACAAGGAGGACAGCTGACCCTTGGGTCTCCCCACCCCTTTAGGCAGCCTTCATTACTCTCCCTCTCTCCTCATTCATCCTTTTCTCTCTTACGCTCATTCTTTCTCTTCACTCTCCTCCTTGTGTGCTCTCTTCTTCCTTCTCCTTGGAAGAGCTTGGTAGGAATCTATAACCTTGAAGTTTCGAATCTGTTGTGGTAAGCTCCCTCATCCCCACTTCCCTTTTTTTGTTGGTTTCTTCCCCTTCTACTTCTCACCTCCATGGCTATGGAGGAAGCTTTGAAGAGAGATCTTGTAAACCCTTGCATGTCCATCCTTTTAGCTCGTTTAGGTCGTGGTGATAAAGCTAAGACCTGTGGATAGAGTTTGGAGAAGGCTCATCCAAGGAAGGAGGCACTTGGAGCAAAGACACAGTCAAAAAAACGAAGAAGACGAAGCTTCTGTTGTTCGACCGCGGGGGCGGATCACTAGAGGCGTAGGGGTGGTCCATCAGCCACCGCAAGGGCGACCAGAGCCACCGCAGGGGTGGCTCCCAGGTGCAGCGGCGGCTCCAAACTTCCGTAGGGGTGGTAACAGGTCCACACAGGGGGCGCCAGCTTGCTTCCGTTGTAACGTTTTCTTCACCAGTAGGCTTCTTCCTCCCTTTCTCTTCGTTCCTTCCTTAGCCTTATGGTTATGTCTAGTTAGAAGCATGCTTAGGGTGGACCTAGGATTTATGAGAATGCCATATAGTGGCTTGAACCTAGGTGCCCTTTGAGTTAGTTGGAATCGTTGATGATCTTGTGTGTGTGAAGACCTTATGATCTCTCTTCCTTCTTTTGTTCTAGCTCCAGCTTTGAGTAGTATTTGAGTTCATATAGGGTGTGGGCTGTTGTTCCCTTTTTCCTTTGATTATCATGCTCATGACCTCTTAAAGGTTTATGAGAGCTTTCCTAGCTTCTAGTTGTTCAACTCTATGTTCGGTTGCTAGTCTTGGAGAGTCTTTGGGTTGTGTTATGAGATTGATGTTGATGTATATATCGTTGTGATCAGGCCTTGGTTATTCCCATACGGAAAGTTGAGATTATTTGTTTTTATTAGCTTTGAGACGAGGTAAGTCCTCGAACTTACTTAGCCGTTTTTATGCATTATTTGGATACATGATGGTGGTGCGTGTTTTATCGCTTTTGATCATGAAACCGGAATAAGAATATATATATATATATATATATATATATATATATATATATGTATGTATGTATATATGTATATTGTTTGGCCCATTAATTGTTACTGTTATTATCGGGCGGTGACCTCATTGCCCAGCTCCCGAGGGAGATTGGGAGGTTCTTTGCGACCAGGCCATACATGGTATATGGGCGGGCTTCTTCGCCACTCCACATAGTATACGGGTTGAGCTCCACATCATTGTTGGTTACACGGGGATAGAGGCGAGAGTTATAAGACTCTCGTGTCACACTTTAAACGAATGGAATTAGAAAGGGAATAACCTAAAAAGAGAATAAGAACCGGATGTGTAAGTATACGAGCATGTTGTGTGTTATGTGTTCTCATGTGTGTGTGTGTGTGCCATATTATCTTTATAATGCCTAGAATGTGAGCTAACGGTTTTAAACCATTTGTGTAGATGCCTTGCAAGTTAGAGATGTCACCGAGTGAGGTGGAGGAGTGGACAGCCGGGGGTCTCTGTACATTATAGGACGGGGACGTTTTTGGTTTTCATTGTATTGTTGAATTATGCTATGTTGTACGGTTTTGGATCTCTTTATCGTTTTGTGTCGTTTTGAGGACTCGGCTGAGTTTCCACCTTGTATCCCTTCTTTTCTTTTCTCGCATACATTATAAACTATTTGAGTTTTATGCCTTTATTTGTGTCATGTTGGAAAGGTCCGGTGAGATTGTTGTAAGCAAAGGATCGGGACCCATTGTGAGGTCTCGCCCGTAGCATTCCGATATCCCGCGGATTCGGGGTGTTACACTTAGTGACAAAACTGGTTCTCAAGGCTTTGAATGGATTTCAAGGCCTTGACTTCGAATCCTGCAAAATAAGGTTAGTCACAATTTAAGTGATAGAAAGTGCGGAATAAACTAGATCGACACGACGATATGTTTACGAAGTTCATCTCTAACAGCCTACGTCTCCGTCCTAGGGTTTCTCGACCCTAGGATCTAATTGCCTATTATCTGCTCAATGAGTCCTAGATACAACCTAGAAGAAATCCCCTTCTTCTCTCAATGTAGTCTCAATGCTACGATCTAGTCAACTCTACTCTAGCAATAATAGCTTAATTACTTCACAGAGTAACACACTCAATTATAACACTCTCTAGATATGTCAATGGAGATCTAGAGTTTTTCTCTCTCTAAGCATGTAAGCGTTTGTAAGCTAAAGAGGGAGAAAAACTTTTGGAATAATGAAGATGTTTGATCACTTGAAGACTTGGTTTCTCATCCGTGTAAGCTTGTTGTTTTCTTCTTTAATTTCCATCTTCATTTATAGTCTTCTATGGAGATACTCTTAGCCGTTGTAACGTTCTTCTTTCTCCATGGAATACGCTGCTTGGTTGAGGTGAAGTAGCCGTTGTAAGATCTTCTTTCTTCTAGATCTTCTCTCTTCTACTTCTACTCTTCGACGCTCGTTGAGGATCTTCGTCATCGTGATCTTCTCTTTGGAAATGACGTTGAAGTTCTTTGTTGTTGAAGATCTTTACTTAAGATCCAAGATCTTCTCACTTGGAAGCCATTGGAGATCTTACTTTGATCAGCCGAGATCTTCTTGTTGTATATATGCTGAGATCTTCTCCTTGAGAAACCGTTTGAAGATCTTCTCTTATCGTCTTGTTATGCCGAGATCTTCTCTTAATCAAATCTTCTAAATCCTTCGGTTGTGATCTTCTTGTTTTGGTTGTTGAGATATGCGTATCTTGTAGTGAAGCCTTAGCTGAATCCTTCCTTTGTAATGCTTTTCAAGGTTTATGTGTTTGTCCTTTGTAATGTTTTTCAAGGCATGAGTTCTTCCTTTGAAATGTTTTTCAAAGCCTACAAACATTTGAACAAACACACCATAACATGCAATCTAGAAATATAATCGATATTTGGTAGTTATATAAAACCACAAATAAATGTTAAGTCTTCAATCATTCATATAAAACAATCCATAATCAAGGTGGAGTCATCATATGTGTTGTTCCATTTGCTCTTCGTCGATAGAAGTATCCTCTTCTTACAATTGGGCAAGAGTAGTTGTTTCTTCTGAAGAAAATATTTCTTCCATTTTTCTTTGGAATTCATTATCTTCTCCTTGCTTCATTTCAAATACTTTCTCATAATTTGAACTTTCAGATTCTTCCTCTTCTTCTACTATCTCTACAATTCCTTTGTTATTATTTGAGGTCAGGTCAAAAACTTTTTTTTTTTTGTTATTTCAATATAATCAAAGCTCTCTAAAGCTTCAGCAAGTTTATTATTCTTTCTATTTTTGCATTCATTAGCATAAGGACCTATTTCCCCGCATGCCCAACTTTTGCAATTCTTTATCTTCTCGGGGCAGTAAGAAGCTTTTCCAAAGAACCTTCTTTTGTTAATAAAGCGTTTTTTATAATATTTTTATGATATTTCCTCCCTCTTTCGTTGTTAAAGATTTTATTCCTATAATACTTTATTCCATAACCATTTTGTAGTTTTCTCTTTGGTTACATCCCCGTTCTCCAGTAAGATCTCAACAATTTAGAAATTGTCTTTTCATGTGTTGAGTTCCCTTAACCTCTCAACATTTTTCTCGACCCATTTTCTAATGAAGCTTAATCTATTTCCTAGTGTATCCTTCGAGTTGTATTTTCTACCCATTCTTGGTATCCTTCACTAATTTCTTCATTTATGGGTTTCAAGAGTTTATTGAATAACATTTGAATGTTTATCCCGTTTTCTTCCACCTTATAGTAATAATACTCAAATTTTGAAAGATAGTTTTTTAAATATCTCAAATTACAAACTTCAAGAGTATTTGATTTTTGTTGTCATTCGATTAATTTTTTTTATCTTTATCATCTATGTCTCCAATAAACTCAAATTTAAGGCTTTGTAGAATTGCCTAAACATAATATCTAATGGTTTTACTACTCCTAATGTTTCTTTAATTTCTTCATCGATTCCTTCATGCCAATATGCCACAATCCCATACAAACTATGCTTAATATAATTTAGGAAATTTGCAAATCTCAATTCAACGTTCATGTTTAAGACGCTCATCATACGTTTCTTCCAAAAGTCTGGCGCATCCTCTCAGTATCTTATTCCATCTTAAAAAAACTTATATCCGGTGTCACTGATGGGTTCAAGCAAAAGTTCTCTTTTTTTTGGGTCTATGATACGGCATAATCCTAAATCCAAATTTAGCTGTTTTTTCTAAAAAAAAATTTGGGTTTAATTAACTCTTTCTGACTCATTGACCCTTGATCATATTCTTGATAGCAAGATATAGTGGACTTGTTAATTTCTTGTTCTGGAACTATTCTTCTTCCACTTCATTAACATCTATAACTGTTTTCCCATCTTTTTATCTAATTTTCTTTTAACTTCGCTTAAGGGTATGGTCTCTAGGTCTTTTAGCTTGATTAACCCCATTTGCAAAGACATCATTTGTGTAGTAACTAGATTTATCACTACTCAAAGAATACATTTCTTTGTTAGTCATATCAAGCGTCTTCTTTATTTTCTAACTCTTCTTCAAGTTCTTCTTTCATTTCGGATTTTTTAGTTTATGGCAATAATTTTCATAAACTTTCAGTTTTACTTATTTTTTTTTTAAATTTTTTAATTATTTTATTGAGTTTACTTAGTTATTTGGCTATGATACCTAATGATAGGATCACACAAAATTACGAAATACAACTATAATGATATTAATGCAACTTATTATAAACTAGGTATTTTCAATATAAATTTTGGAAAATTACAGATAAATAAATTAAAAATAAAATAATAATTAGCGGCGGATAAATGTGATTTTTAATGGGCGAAAATCCGGTGGAGGGTGTGTGTGTGCACAAAATGATGTGATGTGGCAGGATAGATATTCTTGGTCTCAAATTTTATAAAATATTCTAATAAATGAAAACCATCCGGTTTGGGAGTTAGGACAGGTGTTGCAAAGAGTGTAAGACGTGTATACGCGTGTCTGACGGTTAGGAACATCAGCAAAAGGTGGGCTCCACTTTTAACTAAAACGCCGCTGCTACTTGTCGTTTGCGATTATGCTACCCACAGCTTACCCGCCGTTTCCAGCAGGCCAACCCACAAAATTATATAAACCAGGTCCCGCTCTATCTTTTCCATACTCACTCTCAGTTTTGGTTGCGTGTTGTATCATTATTTTTGCACCTTCTATAAATAGGTATCTTCGTTTCAAACTTTTCCCAATTCGCAAAATACAACCCACTCCTCTCTCTCTACTTTGCCATTACAATTCAAAATGGCGATTACAAGATCTAGCGGACCGGTGCTGAGGTCTCTCTCGCCATCTAGAAGGTCCTCAAATTCCGCGTCTCCGTTCGCTTCCGCCGCATCCACCTTCTCCTCCCGTCCGGCGATGTTTTTCCGTGGATCGACTACCACCGGATCTTCTATTCCGAAGGCATCCGAGTCCCCGATGAGGCTCTCCTTTGACCGCCCGGTGACATCTTCCAGTCTATCTATCACAACCTCTCTGATTCGAAGCCAGGTGATGCGCCAGACTCCGATGCCGTCCGGTGGACAGAAGAGGATGTGCATGTGTTCGCCATCCCCACATCCAGGCTCTTTCCGGTGTAGTTTGCACAAGAAGAGCTCCCACCAAAGTCACCAAGGCTCTGTAGCTCTGAATGCTGGCAGGTCGGCGATGACAAATTCTCCGGTACGGATCGGAACCGTTGAGGGGATTTGGTGAAACGAGCTCTCGCTGCTTTGATTCGACCTTCTTCGCACAATCAACGCCGTAGATCGGCGTTCCGGCACCGTCCTAGCCCTTTGTCCATCATGACAAAGGCGGATGATAACTCATGAATTTTAGTGTACTTTCAGTGACCCATGAGCCCTAAGGAAACTTGTTTTGATGTTTGTTGGACATAGCCAGATAATCGTTTTCAAGATTTCATGAGCATTATGATTTTCTGGACAGATTATGTCACATGATTTGATGAGCAGATTTATATGTATAGCATAAGCTTCGACAGTGCAAACAAAGAATAAGCTTCGGCAGTTGAGGTTGCATTAGGGGTTATACCAATGAAGAGAGAGTCATTTGTTGCCTTTCAGAGTTTCATTTGTCGATCGGTTTGTCAAAGTAGAGAGCCAAGTAAGTATTCAAACTGCATGTGGGAATATCCAGCTTGCCCGATAAGAGATTGTTCTACGTTATAGGCAAAATAGTAGTTGGGTGATTGATAGCATCCCTGATATAAAAAACTGAAAGCCATATCCAACTTTGATCGGAAGAGAAGTTGGCAGTCAAGACACCGAGGATGTAGCCCACCCACTTTGTCGGAAGAGAACTATGTTTACCAATACTAGCGGCCACCAAACCTTATCCCAAGCGGCGAGGTTCCCGTTTGCATGTTCGTCTATTTCTGTTTTTTTTAAAGGTTAATTGTATTGAGAATAAGAACGAATATACAAGTTACAAGATCAACCTGCTTTTCGATGAGCATAGACAAAGAGCAAAAACAAGAAAGGACCCTATCAAGGATGGAGGGGAGGGCCAGGATTATTAGGAGGTTAATGTTCAGATTAAGGGTCATGTCGAGAGTGTGCTGCGACTTGTCCTTCCAATTGTGAGCAAAGTGAAGCTTGACGGATCGAATGATCTCTTCGGCACAATCAATAGGCCTGGTGAATGTGTGGTTGTAAACCAGCAAAGTGAAGCTTGACGGATCGAATGATCTCTTCGGCACAATCAATAGGTCTGGTGAATGTGTGGTTGTAAACCATGTTATTTCTTGCGGTCCAAACATGGTAGATAAAAGAAATGACAGAAGCAATCCTGACTCTATCCGTCGGACAAGGCTTCAGTCTTATCCAGGACTCGAGCTAAATCCAGGTTATTGATGTAGGGAGTAGGGTAGGGAATCTTGGTCCAGCGAGAGACAATCTAGCACAAGCGAGCCATAGCAACAGTGATGCCATAAATGGTCATTATTTTCAGGGGAATTGTTACAAAGCTTACAAGTGTCATCATTGATCATGTTCCAAGTCCTTATTTTCTCAAGAGTGGGAAGGCGGTTCAGGGCAGCTAGCCATGATTTGATCATGTTCCAAGTCCTTATTTTCTCAAGAGTGGGAAGGCGGTTCAGGGCAGCTAGCCATGCTATATAGGAGCTCTTAGGAATATTAGAACATGACCAAATGGATTTGAAGGGAGTGGAATGTGTAATAGGAATGCTAGGCAAGAAAATAGCATAGGCTTTCTTTCGCGAGAAGGTATCATTAGGGTTTGCAATGGCATCACCCCTCGAGCAGCCCGGAGGAGGGATCAATATATCATCCCTGACAAAGAGAAGCGCCTTTCAAAAAGCGCTGTGATGGGCTTTCATGGTACAATTCCATATGTTCTCTCCCCTCTTAAACAGGTGGCGTTTAACCCAAGACGCCCAAATGTTGGGACTTCCCCTATCTAGTTCATAGATGAGGTTAGAGATGGCAACCCTATTCCTAGATGCAAGGTCAGGGAAGTGAAGCCCGCCAAACGCTTTAGGGGTACAAATGGAGGACTAGACCACCAAAGTGCGCCTACTGTTAACGACGCCTGACCAGAAGTAAGAGCGCATGGGACCATTAATAGTGTTGATGACACTTGCAGGGATCACAAACATGGAACACCAATATTAGCTGATAGCGAAGAGAATAGACTTGATGATCTGGGCTCTACCTGGTGATACGGGGATTAGCCGCGAAGAACGGATCCAGACGAGCAACCTATTTTCGGGAATAAAAGCAAACGAAATTCAGCAAACAAGTGCAAAGCAAAGAGGGAAAACGAAATAGGAAAGAAGAACCGAAAGGAACAAATGATAGAACCCTTGGATTCGATTATCCAAGAACCAAACCGATGACGATTCGACCCCGCTTCTTACAACTTCACACAATCGATCTAGAATTATCGAAGGCACAAAGAGGTTGCTTCGATTCGACTTGTAGCACCAACCCGAAGGAGATTGACACACACAAGAACGAGAAAGCTATGCAAACACCACAATTCTCACAAGACAAGAGGCTGAACTCAAAGGTTTTAATTTGGCACTTTCACAAATGTGTTTTAACGTATTCTACCCACAAAAAGGAAGAGAGAAAGGTTTATATACAATCTAGGCCTTCTCTCCTAAAAAATAGAAAAGAAAATAAATACAATAATTACAATTTAGAGTGTTTTAAATAAATCCATAAAATAGACTAATTCTAGGCTTTATTTGACACTCTCTAACTAGCTTCTTACGCTAGCCTCTCACGCCTTCATCCATGCACATGCACACGTGAGGCTCTCCTATGCTCCATTCAACTTCTTCTTGGCTGGTTCAATGTGGCTAAGCATCATGACGGGCCTTGGACTCATTGGAGGTGAGCTTGGGTGAGCTTCTTGAACCATGGCTAGGAAGATAGCATCCATCTCCGCTTGGCGTTTGGCTTGAGCTCTTGTTAGGGCTCCTTGTGGTGTTGAAGATGAAGCCGGCTCGGATGATCCTTCATCATTCTCCCCTTCTTTAAAAGAATTCGACCTCGAATTTCCTTGATCATCACTAAGGGGTGGAAAAGGGCTTAGATCCCTCACATTGAACGTGGGATCAAAGCATAGTCGTCCGGCAAGTCTAGTACATAGGCATTATCACCAGCCTTGTGTAGCACCTTGAAAGACACGTTTCCTCTTGGAGAGAGCTTGGACTTCCGAAGTTGTTGAAACCTCTCCTTCCTCAAGTGTAGCCATACAAGGTCACCGGCCTCAAATGTAACCTTCTTCCTTCCTTGGTTTGCCTTGGCTGCATTGTATTTGCCTTTCTCCTCAAGCTTAATCCTTGTCCTCCTATGTAGCTCCTTGATGTGTTCAACCTGCGTTTTAGCACTTAAATCCACTCGCTCCTTCTTAGGCAACGGTGTAAGATCAAAAGGGGTTAGTGGATTAAAACCATAAACACACTCAAATGGAGAGATGGAAGTAGACGAATGCACAACTCTATTATAGGCAAATTCAACATGTGGCAAGACATCCTCCCATTCCTTTAGATTCTTTTTGATGACAGCCCTTAAAAGTGTGGTTAAAGTCCTATTAGTTACTTCCATTTGCCCATCAGTTTGGGGGTGGCTTGATGTAGAAAATAACAATTTTGTGCCTAGCTTTCCCCAAAGAGTCTTCCAAAAATAACTTAAGAACTTAACATCCCTATCACTTACTATTGTCCTTGGAATTCCATGTAACCTAACTACTTCCCAAAAGAATAGATTAGCTACATTGGCTGCATCATCAGTTTTGTGACAAGCAATAAAGTGAGCCATTTTTGAGAAACGATCTACAACCACAAAAATCGAGTCCATACCTCTTTTAGTCCTAGGCAATCCCACAATAAAGTCCATACTAATGTCTTCCCAAGGGGCTGTTAGGATGGGCAAAGGTGTGTACAATCCATGAGGCTTCACTTTAGATTTAGCTCTAAGGCATTCTAAGCATCTTTTAAGCACATTTTCAACATCCCTAAGCATGTGTGGTCAATAAAAGTGTGAGTGCAGCATAGCATAAGTTTTATCCCTCCCAAAATGACCCATTAAACCTCCTTTATGAGCTTCCTCTACTAACAACAATCGAAGGGAACACCTAGGTATGCACACCTTATCAATTCGAAACAAAAATCCCTCAAACAAATAGTATTTATCTAAGGAACCTTTTTTCACACATAACTTATATGTATCACCAAAATCAATATCATATTCATAGAGCTCCTTAATGTAAACAAAGCCTAATACCTTAGCATCCAATGTAGTCAACAATGTGTGCCTCCTAGAGAGGGCATCCGCCACTACATTGTCTTTTCCCTTTTTATACTTGATAACATAGGGAAAAGTCTCAATAAACTCCATCCACCTACCATGCCTCCTATCTAGTTTATCTTGACTCTGAAAATGCTTCAAAGACTCATGATCGGAATGCAAAATAAACTCTCTAGGCCACAAGTAGTGTTGCCATGTCTTAAGCACTCTAAACAAAGCATATAACTCTTTATCATAGGTAGAGTAATTAAGACATGCTCCTTTGAGCTTTTCACTAAAGAAGGCAATAGGCTTACCTTCTTGCATGAGCACGCCGCCTATGCCAATGCCCGATGCGTCACACTCCACTTCAAAGGGCCTAGTGAAGTCGGGAAGAGCTAGCAAGGGCGCCTCGGTTAAGACCAATTTCAGCTTGCTAAAGACACGTTCTTGCGCCTCCTCCCACACAAACGGCGCATGCTTCTTGCAAATTTCCGTCAAGGGCGCGGCAATGGTACTAAAAAGTCTCTCACAAAGCGCCTATAGAAGCTTGCAAGCCCATGGAAACTCCTTACTAGGCTGATGGATGTTGGCGTGGGCCAATCTTTGATTGCTCTAATCTTCTCCTCATCCACTTGTAGGCCTTGTGTAGTCACTACAAAACCAAGAAATATAACCTCATTAGTGGAAAACTAACATTTCTTAAGATTAGCATACAAGTGTTCAGCCCTAAGGGTAAGAACTACTTCCCTTAGATGTTCTTCATGCTCCTTTAGGGACCTGCTATAGATTAAAATATCATCAAAGTATACTACAACAAACTTCCCTATGAAATGTCTCAAAACATAGTTCATTAAGCGCATAAAAGTAGAAGGAGCATTAGTTAACCCAAATGGCATAACAAGCCACTCATAAAAACCAAACTTAGTTTTGAAGGCTATTTTCCACTCGTCCCCCTCCTTCATTCGGATTTGATGGTAGCCACTCCGTAGGTCTATCTTGCTAAAGGTGGTGGCGCCATGTAGCTCATCAAGCATGTCATCTAGGCGGGGAATAGGATGGCGGTACTTGATGGTGATGTTGTTGATAGCTCGACAATCAACACACATCCTCCATGTGTTGTCCTTCTTAGGCACTAATAGCACGGGCACGGTGCACGAACTTAAGCTCTCCCTCATGTAGCCCTTTTCTAGGAGATCTTGAACTTGCGCTTGGATCTCTTGAGTCTCCTTTGGGTTCATTCGGTAGGCTGGTCTATTTGGGAGTGTTACGCCGGGGATAAGGTCAATTTCGTGCTCAATGCCTCTCAAAGGTGGGAGGCCATGTGGTATTTCTTCCGGAAACACATCCTTAAACTCCTCAAGGATGGCTGAGATAGTAGGTGGTAAGCTAGCCTTGGCTTCATCACTCGTCAAGGTGAGCTCCTTACACAACATCATCAAGGTGGTGTCTAAGGGTAGGTAGTCAATTTGTAGCTCAAGTTTGGAAGCTAACAAGGCTGTTGTGGGCTGTTTTGTGGCCGTGGACACAAGGGTGCTAGGCTGGTGGTTAGAAGGCGTGGCTAGGGAGGGGTCTTGGCTCGACGGCTTGCTCCCCTTCTTAGCTTGTCCTTGCTCTTGCTCACTTGCCTTCTTCTTCTCAAATGCCTCCGCAATCTGCAAGGGAGTCATAGGCTTAAGATTCACGGTTTTACCATTGAATACAAAAGAATATCTATTAGTAAAACCATCATGCATAACTCTCCTATCATATTGTCAAGGGCAGCCTAACAACACATGACAAGCTTGCATAGGCACAACATCACATAAAACCGTATCTTCATAATGGCCTAAAGTAAAAGTGATCTTAGCTTGCCTATTAACCTTTAACTCTCACAACATTCATTCATCCAATGCAGCTTATATGGCCTAGGGTGATTAAATGTAGGAATTTGCAACTTAGATATCATTTCGGTGCTAGTAATATTGCAACAACTTCCTCCATCAATAATAACATTACAAACCTTTCCTTTAACCGAGCATCTAGTGTGAAACAAGTTTTCTCTTTGGTTATCTTCACAAGGAGCAGGTTGTACACTTAGTGCCCGTTTGGTTGGATCGGTGGAATGGAAACGGAATGGAATCGGAAAGGGTTAGGAAAGGAAATGGAAATGATGAGATTACTTTCATGTATTAAAAAACCTCTAACCAAACACATTTTTTGATTGATTCGGAATCATTCCGTTACCGGGAATGATTCCTAGTGCTACCAAACGAGCCCTTAAAGTTCTCCTAGCTATCAAAGAATTATCATGCTCAAGACTTTTATCACAAATCAAGGAAGTGTTAGCTAGGAATGAGCTAGGATGATCAAATAACACTCTCTTAGCTAATAAACAATCTCCTTGCTCATATTCAATCCCATCATCATCCAAATCATCATGATCATGCATATTAAGCTCAAAATCATCATTATCATGCTCATGCTCAAATTCGGACTCATATTGTCCTAAATGGTTAACTAGCAAAGTTCTTTTGTTAGGTCAATCCTTCATCATGTGCCCTCTTCCTTGGCACTTAAAACATACAATATCCCTAGCTCTAGATGAAGGGTTAGAAGTACTCCCTTGAGTGCCTTTAGGTAGTGTAGGCGTGGGCTTGGTAGGGGCTGCATAAGGAGCCTTGCGTGGACCTCCTTGCTCCGGGGCTAGCTTCTCCTTGCTTGGCACCTCCCGGTTGTAATTCCCTTGTTGGCGACCTCCTTGGCTCCTCCATGAGCTAGGCGCGTCATAGGCAGCCTTACGTCCTTGACTTCTTGCCTTCATTTTCCTTTCTACTTTGATTGCTAGGTGGAGCAATTTTGTCATAGAGCTATAGGGAAAAAGATCTATCTCGTTAGAAAAACTTGAATTGAGAATACGAAGATACCTAGCCATTGTAGTCTCTTCATCCTCTCGCACATTAGCCTTTACCATGGCCATTTGCATGGCATTATAGGTCTCCTCGGCGGTCACGGCTCCTTGCCTCAAGTTCTCCAACCTTTGCCTCAATTCTCTAGTGTAATGTTGAGGCACAAACCGAGCTCTCATCAAGGCCTTCATGTGCGCCCAAGTAACTACCGGTGCATCCAAAGTTCTCCTCCTTTCCTTCACCAAATCATCCCACCATATCATAGCATAATCAATAAACTCAAGAGCTGCGAAATGTACCTTCTTATGCTCGGGAAAGTTATGGTATGTCCATATTTGCTCTATCTTCGCCTCCCAAGCCATGTACACGTCCGGGTCACATTTGCCTTCAAAGCTTGGGATCTTCACCTTTACTTTGCCAAAACCATCATACTCTCTAGTGGTTCTCAACAAGCTTGTTGATGGCTCATCTTGTATTAGTGAAAAACCTCACGTGAGTTCAATACTTAGCCAAACAAAAGCTTTAAAGTAGAAGCGAAATTCGATTTCAATCACCTTAAAACGTGTTTGACTCAATAAAAGAGAAGAAAAGACTCAAAACGGAAAGGACAAGTTGCACGAATGTTATATGCAACTAAGTATGGACTCAAAATTTGAACTCAAGATAAGCCTTGAAAGAACTTACTCGTCAAGCCTAAGCAAGCAAACCTTGGACACCGAAGGTATGTGTAGAAGGGCTGGTCAAGGCTAAGGCGTGGTTCAAGTGAAGTGAGCTAGGCGAGGGCCAAGTCGTGGCTAGGCTAGGGTGAAGCTAGGATAGGCGTGAATGGCTTGGTCCTTTTGAGTGAGATGAGCTCCTTTGTAGTTCTCTTTGATTGCTGAACAATAACACTTAGCAAGACAACTTTTGAGTGAGATGAGCTCCTTTGTAGTCCTCTTTGATTGCTGAACAATAACACTTAGCAAGCACAACTTCAACTATTACAAACTATGAAATAAAACAAGAATAAGCTAGCAAGAATGAAATGAATAACTAAGACTGGTTTCTTTTCTCTTTCTTTTCTTTTCTTTTCTTTTTCTTTTCTTTCTTTCTCGTTTTTTTTTTTGAAACTCGGATTTTCTTTTCTTTTTGTTTTTTTTAACTTACTGCTGGAATTAAAGAAAAATAAAACAAAAATGCTAAGAAAATCATAATTAGTTGCAAGAGGATAGAGTTGACCAAGTAAATAGCTAACCAAGGGTGAAAAAATCAAAAAAAATAGGCTGAAAATGTGGAGGAAAGAGGTGGCTGAAAATGTGGACTACTCAGCTTGAAAATAGGCTGGACGATCAACCTTCTTCTTTTTTGTTTTTTTTTTGAAAGTTTAGGGCTTGTTTAGGGTTGTGTTTGGACGTGGGACAACAACTGGTGGCTGCGTGATGGTAGGCACAAGGGACTGGTGGTAGGCGCGATGTAGGCGTGGTGTGGGAGTGGTGCCGGCGTCCAAGATTCACAAACAAAAGCAACAAACTTGTTAGTTCAATCAAAAACTTGGAATAGAAATGGAAATGGCAATAGACTCAAAACAAGCAAGACTCAAACAAGAAAACGAGACACTTTTGGTTTTTGAATGATTTACCGACTCTTTTTGTAGGTTGAACGTCAAATAGCTCTTATACCAATTGATACGGGTATTAGCCGCGAAGAACGGATCTAGACGAGCAACCTGTTTTCGGGAATAAAAGCAAACGAAATTCAGCAAACAAAGATGCAAGGAAAACGTGCAAAACAAAGAGGGAAAACGAAATAGGAAAGAAGAACCGAAAGGAACAAACGATAGAACCCTTGGATTCGATTATCCAAGAACCAAACCGATGACGATTCGACCCCGCTTCTTACAACTTCACACAATCGATCTAGAATTATCGAAGGCATGAAGAGGTTGCTTCGATTCGACTTGTAGCACCAACCTGAAGGAGATTGACACACACACAAGAACGAGAAAGCTATGCAAACACCACAATTCTCACAAGACAAGAGGGTGAACTCAAAGGTTTCAATTTGGCACTTTCACAAATGTGTTTTAACGTATTCTACCCACAAAAAGGAAGAGAGAAAGGTTTATATACAACCTAGACCTTCTCTCCTAAAAAATAGAAAAGAAAATAAATACAATAATTACAATTTAGAGTGTTTTAAATAAATCCATAAAATAGACTAATTCTAGGCTTTATTTAACACTCTCTAACTAGCTTCTTACGCCAGCCTCTCACGCCTTCATCCATGCACATGCACACGTGAGGCTCTCCTATGCTCCATTCAACTTCTTCTTGGCTGGTCCAATGTGGCTAAGCATTATGACGGGCCTTGGACTCATTGGAGGTAAGCTTGGGTGAGCTTCTTGAACCATGGCTAGGAAGATAACATCCATCTCCGCTTGACGTTTGGCTTGAGCTCTTGTTAGGGCTCCTTGTGGTGTTGAAGATGGAGTCGGCTCGGATGACCCTTCATCACCTGCATAAGACAGTTGATGCGTCCTTGGAGGTAACCAAGGATAACTCCAAATCTAGATCAAGCAAAGCTCCAACTACTCCTTGATTCTTTGTCTAGCGTTGTATCGTTTAAGATCCATAGGGGCGGAAGCGATGAAGAAACAAAGGTTAATTCGATCTAGAGAGATCGAATAAGCCTTTTTGTGTGATTCTTAAGAAGAATCCTCGAATATGGATTTCTTGGATCAAGACGAGATCCAATGAAGAAATTTGAAAGAGAGAAGAGAGGTTTTGATGCCCAAACTAAGTAAGAGGAAATTCTTCTCAAAACTTAGTAATATTGAACATGAAAAATAAGTGAGGCAAGATATCTCTTATATAGAGAGTCTTGCCTACCTATGGGCCAACGGGCCAAAAAAAATACATGAAGAAAATCCCAAAAGGGAAAACCTAAAAGGATAAGATAAAAAGGGAATATTCTTATACGGAATATCCCTTTTATTACATAAAAAGGAAAACATGAAAATATAGTCCGAAAATAAGCTAGCTTCATGCCATGGAGTCGGAAAGACGAGACATGCCGCTAACGGAACCGGTAGCCTATGCCATGGTGGTGTAGAGGCACGACATGCCGGTAATGGAACCAAGTGAAGAAGTGGTGCGGGCGATGATGGAGCCGGTGGCTCGGGCAATGGCCTTAGCTCAGGATCGGGTGAGTGGTCCATCTGAGCGAACCCTAAGAGCCTCGTCCTCCTCGTCTACGGTCAACGTAAAAGGGACATCCAAGGGCGCATCAGTCCCCCCATCTTGGCTGTGAAACATCCCCGTTTCACCATCGTCAAAGAGGGGCTCAACATAAGGGGCAAGGTCCTTGACATTGAACATCGGGTGATACGGTATTAGTCCATGGATTAGTCGATCTAGGTACAATGATACCGAATCCGGCTGAATGAGGCAAATCCAGATGCGGAATGAAACATGGGGAGTGAATGAACGCAGGAAGATGTAGAGAAGAACCAAAGAGAGTCAACGAAAGGAACCAAGGTTGAAGAGCCAAAACCCCGCTTCGTGAATGCCCTAGACCCGTCTCCAATACAACTTTACACTAGCTCCGGCTGGACTAGCACAAAGAGGGACTCGTGAAGGCTCGAAGCACCAATCCAAAGACGGTTGACACGAACAAGCTCAGCCAAGCAAACAACGACAATGCCAACCAAAAACTCTCTTGTTCTTTGATTGATTTTGTAAATGATTACAATCTGAATTCTTAGCAAATAAAACGTATCCTATTCAGCAGCTAAAGAGACTATATATAGACTCTTCTATCTAGACAAAATAAAGAAAAGACAACTAAAACATTTGTGGAAGGTGGTAACAAGAGAGCTTCCACAAATGTAGCTAACAACTTAACAAACAACTAATCAGCATCAAAATAGGCTAACTTATTCAAAACAGATCCTTGGGAGTAAGTTGGACGTTTTTTTAAGAGGTAAATGGGCTGATTTGTTCACAACAAATCCAGGAGTGATTTGGACTGTTTTTAAGAGGTAAATTGGCTCATTTGTTCACAACAGATCTAGGAGTGATTTGGATTGTTTTTAAGAGCCCAAATGATGATCCGACTGAGGGAGCTGGTTACTCTCTTGGGCCTCCTTGGACGTGAGCAGCTGATTACTCTCTTGGGCTGCCTTGGACATGAGCAGCTGGTTACTCTCTTGGGATGCCTTGGACGTGAGCAGCTGGTTACTCTCTTGGACCTCCTTGGACGTGAGCAACGTCTCTTCCCTCTGCTTGCTTGCTCTTGCATTCACCAAGAGATTAACACATGATGTATGGAAGTTAAATGGTTCACGCATGGTGCCAAGCAATAACACTTCCCTTGACGTAACTTCTTGGATCTCCTTAGCTCTTGCCCTAGTAATGGGCCCTTGATATCTTCCATGTGATGGTCCTACATCAGTTCCCCTTCAAAGTCGGCAAGCTGCGTTCCAAGCAGCATGGAATTCGAATGTTCCGCAGCCTTCTAGGCATGCCCATGGTTTAGGCAACATTGCTTCCCAACCTGGTTGGAGAAACCTTGCTTTTGAGGAGCATATTTCTATTCCTTCTTCTCCAATTATTAATGAAAACATGCCTAACTATCCTAACCAATTTCAGAATCCAGTTTATGATAATATGCCTAACTATCCGCACCAATTTCAGAATCCAATTTATGACTAGGAAGAGGAGGGCGATGGGGAGAATGAAGAATGGAGACCGGAATGGATGCCTAATGGACGTAGGAGGCGAGATCAGCCAAGGGAGGCACCAAGAAGGGCGACATAATGATAAATGGAGACGTGAGCCCTATGGAGTCCAGCAAAGGAGAGACCGAGAACCAAAACATGACGGTCTTGGAAAACTAAAGGTGAAGGTCCCTAGTTTCGAGGGCAAATGGGATCCTGATGTGTATATGGCATGGGGGGCAAAGATAGAGCAAATATGGTCCTGCCATAACTTTCCCGAACACAAAAAGGTACACTACACAACCCTTGAATTTATTGACTATGCTATGATATGGTGGGATGATTTGGTGAAGGAAAGAAGAAGAACTTTGGATGCACCAGTAGCTACTTGGGAGCATATGAAGGCATTGATGAGAGCTCGGTTTGTTCCCCAACACTATACAAGGGAATTGAGGCAAAGGTTAGAGAGCTTGAGGCAAGGATCAATGACTGTTGAGGAGACCTATAATGCCATGCAAATGGCCATGGTAAAGGCCAATGTGCGAGAAGATGAAGAATCAACAATGGCTAGGTATCTTCGTATCCTTAATTCAAGTTTTGCTAACGAAGTAGATCTTTTTCCCTATGGCTCTATGACAGAACTACTCCATCTCGCAATCAAAGTGGAAAGGAAGATGAAAGCGAGAAATCAAGGCGGAAAGGCTTCTTATGGTGTCTCTAGCTCTTGGAAGAACCAAGGGAACCGCCAACAAGGTAGTTACAACAAGGAAGTGCCTAATAAGGAGAAAACAACCCCAGAACAAGGAGGCCAGCATAAAGCACCTTATACAACACCTCCTAAGCCCACAACTACTTTTCCTAAAGGAACACAAGAGAGTACTTCTAACCCTTCATCTAGAGCTAGGGATATAGTGTGTTTTAAGTGTCAAGGTAGAGGACACATGATGAAAGATTGTCCTAACAAGAAAACGTTGTTAATCAACCATTTAGGACAATATGAGTCCGAATCTGAGCATGAGCGTGATAATGATGATTTTGAGCCTAATATGCATGATCATGATGATTTGGATGATGATGGGATTGAATATGAGCAGGGGGGTTGTTTACTAGTTAAAAGAGTGTTATCTGACCATCCTAGCTCATTTCTAGCTAATAACTACATGTTTTGTGATCTTGATTCTCAAAATGAGCCTAATGAGCTTGAAAACGCAGGAAATGATCCTAATAACATGATTTGTGATGAAAATGTTGAGCATGATAATTCTTTGATAGCTAGGAGAACTTTGAGTGCACAACTTGCCCCTTGTGAGGATAGCCAAAGAGAGAACTTGTTTCATACTAGGTGTTTGGTTAAGGGAAAGTTGTGTAATTTTATCATTGATGGAGGTAGTTGTTGCAACATTGCTAGTACTGAATTGATCTCTAAGTTGCAAATTCCTACGTTTTGTCACCCTCGACCATATAAGCTGCATTGGATGAATGATTGTGGTGAATTGAAGGTTAATATGCAAGCTAAGATCACTTTCACTCTAGGACACTATGAGGATACTATTTTATATGATGTTGTGCCTATGCAAGCTTGTCATGTGTTATTAGGCCGTCCTTGGCAATATGATAAGAGAGTTATGCATGATGGTTTTACTAATAGGTATTCATTTACTTTTAATGAAAAATCCGTTACTCTAAAACCTATGACTCCCATGCAGATCGCGGGGGCATCTAAGAAGAAGAAGGCGAGTGAACAAGAGCAAGGACCAGCTAAGAAGGGGAGAAAGTCATCGAGATACCAAGAACATGCCATAGACACGTCCTCTAGCCAACAGCCTAGTACTCTCTTGGTCACGCCCACAAATAAGACTCCTATGGCCTTGTTAGCTTCTAAACTTGAGTTCTAAAGTGAGTACCTACCCTTAGATACCATCTTGATGAGGTTGTGTAAGGAGATAACCTTAGTGAGTGAAGAAACAAAGGCTATCTTACCCCCTACCATTACAACCATCCTAGAGGAGTTTAAGGATGTGTTTTCGGAAGAGATATCTCATGGCCTTCCACCTTAGAGAGGCATAGAGCATCAGATTGACCTTATCCCCGGAGCTACACTTCCTAACAGACCAGCCTATAGGATGAACCCTAAGGAGAGTCAGGAGATACAAACCCAAGTCCAAGACCTCCTAGATAAGGGATATGTTAGAGAAAGCCTTAGCCCTTGTGTCGTTCCTATCTTATTAGTGCCTAAGAAGGACAACACTTGGAGGATATGTGTTGATTGTAGGGCTATCAACAACATAACCATTAAGTACCACCACCCTATTCCCCGTCTCGATGCCATGCTTGATGAGCTCCATGGTGCCACTACATTCAGCAAGATAGACCTTCGGAGTGGCTACCATCAGATCCGAATGAAGGAGGGGGACGAGTGGAAGACAGCCTTCAAGACTAAATTTGGGTTGTATGAGTGGCTTGTTATGCCATTTGGGTTGGCCAATGCTCCATCTACTTTTATGCGTTTAATGAACCATGTGTTAAGCCAATTCATAAAAAGATTTATTGTAGTGTATTTTGATGATATCTTAATCTATAGCAGGTCCCTAGAGGAGCATAAAGAACATCTAAGGGAAGTTGTTTCTACCCTTAGGGCTGAACACTTGTATGCCAACCTGAAGAAATGTAGCTTTTGCACTAATGAAGTTATATTTCTTGGTTTTGTAGTGACTGCACAAGGTCTACAAGTGGATGAGGAGAAGATTAGAGCTATTCGAGATTGGCCAACACCTACATCCATTAGCCATGTAAGGAGTTTCCATGGGCTTGTAAGTTTCTATAGGCGCTTTGTGAGAGACTTCAATACCATTGATGCACCCTTGATGGAGATTTGTAAGAAACATGCACCATTGTGTGGGAAGCAGCTCAAAAACGTGCTTTCAATAAGCAGAAGTTGGTTCTCACCGAGGCACCCTTACTAGCTCTCCCTGACTTCACTAGGCCTTTCGAAGTGGAGTGTGATGCATCGGGAATTGGCATAGGAGGTGTGCTTATGCAAGAAGGTAAGCCTATTGCCTTTTTCAGTGAAAAGCTTAAAGGGGCATGTCTTAACTACTCTACATATGATAAAGAGTTGTATGCATTATTTAGAGTACTTAAGACATGGCAACACTACTTGTGGCCTAGAGATTTATTTTGCATTATGATCATGAATCTTTGAAACATTTTCGGAGTCAAGATAAACTAGATAGGAGGCATGGTAGATGGATGTAATTTATTGAGACTTTTTCCTATATTATCAAGTATAAAAAGGGAAAAGACAATGTAGTTGCGGATGCTCTTTCTAGGAGGCATACATTTGCTAACTACATTGGATGCTAGGGTGTTAGGATTTGTGTATATTAAGGAGCTCTATGAATCTGATCTTGACTTTGGAGAAACATATAAGCTTTGTGTGCAAAAAGGTTCCTTAGATAAATTCTATTTTTTTTAGGGATTTTTGTTTCGAGTAGATAAGGTGTGCATACATAGGTGTTCCCTTAGTTTGTTGTTAGTGGAAGAAGCCCATAAAGGAGGTTAATGGGTCATTTTGGGAGGGATAAGATATGCTGCACTCATATTTTTATTGGCCACATATATGTTTAGGGATGTTGAAAATGTGCTTAAAAGGTGTTTAGAGTGCCTTAGAGCTAAATCGAAAGTGAAGCCTCATGGATTGTATACACCTTTGCCAATTCCCAGAACCCCTTGGAAAGACATTAGCATGGATTTCATAGTGGGATTGCCTAGGACTAGAAGAGGTAGGGATTCAATATTTGTGGTTGTAGATCGATTCTCTAAGATGGCTCACTTTATTGCTTGTCACAAAACTGATGATGCTGCCAATGTAGCTAATTTGTTCTTTCGAGAAGTAGTTAGGTTACATGGTATTCCAAGGACAATAGTGAGTATAGGGATGTTAAGTTCTTGAGTTACTTTTGGAAAGCTCTTTGGGAAAAGCTAGGAACTAAGTTTTTATTTTCTACATCAAGCCACCCCCAAAATGATGGGCAAACAGAAGTAACTAATAGGACCCTAACAACACTTCTAAGGGTTGTCATCAAGAAGAATTTGAAAGAATGGGAAGATGTCTTGCCACATGTTGAGTTTGTCTATAATAGAGTCGTCCACTCATCTACTTCTATCTCTCCCTTTGAGTGTGTTTATGGTTTTAATCCACTAACCCCTTTTGATTTTACACCGTTACCTAAGAAGGAGCGAGTGGATTTAAGTGCTAAAACGCAGGTTGAACACATCAAGGAGCTACACAGTAGGACAAGGATCAAGCTCGAGGAGAAAGGCAAATACAACGCAGAAAAGGCGAATCAAGGACGCAAGAAGATTATATTTGAACCCGGCGACCTTGAATGGCGACATTTAAGGAAGGAGAGGTTTCAACAGCATCGGAAATCCAAGCTCTCCCCAAGAGGAAATGGGCCTTTCAAGGTGTTACACAAGGCGGGTGACAACGCCTATGTGCTTGACTTGCCGGATGATTATGCTTGTGATCCCACATTTAATGTGAGGGATCTAAGTCCTTTTCCGCTCCTAGATGATGATCAAGGCAATTCGAAGTCGAATTCTTCCAAAGAAGTGGAGAATGATGAAGGATCATCTGAGCTAACTCCATCTTCACCACCTCAAGGGACTCTTACAAGAGCACAAGCTAAACGTCAAGCTGAGATGGATGCTCTTTTCCTAAACATGGTCCATGAAGCTCAGCCAAGTCCACCTTCATCAAGTATAAGGACCGTCTTGTGGATCAGCCACGAACACATCCCAACCAAGATGATTAATGGAGCTTAAATTGTATTTCTAGTTGTTGGGCAAGCCTTGGGACGCATTTCAAAGGACAGACGAAGACCTTGAAATCAGATACAAGGGGTTTCACGTGTGTGCATGTGCATGGCTGGAACATTCATTTAAGTATGTGGACGTGAGAGGCTAAATAGGAGAGTTTAATTAGGCCCAATTGTGTTCTGTGTTTGCTGGGCTTTATTTAACTCTCTCTCAATGTAATTACTGTAATTAGTTTCTTTTGTAGTTAGACAAGTTTTATACCAGCTTTGCTGAGAGCATTTCAGAATTGAATCCAAAAGAATTCAATTATTCTTGTCTCGTGAGTTAGTGTGTGTGATTTGGCTTTCTCGTTCTTGTGTATGTCAATATCCTTCGGGATTGGTGTTGCAAGTCGAACAAGGCACCCTCTTCGTGCTATCGATTCTCAGATTGATTGTGTGGAGTTGTAAGAAGCGGGGTCGAATCGTAACTGGTTTGGTTCTTGGATCTCGAATCCAAGGGTTCTATCATTGCTCCTTTCGGTTCTTCTTGTCCCTTTCTGTTTTCTCGTTTTCATTGATGTCCATGTTTGTTAATTTTGTGTGTTCTTCATTCTTCAGAACAAGTTGTTCGTCTAGATCCGTTCTTCGCGGCTAATCCCCGCATCATATATATAATATATATGTATATGTATATATGTATATATGTATATGTACGTATATATATATGTACGTGTATATATATATGTACGTATATATATATATATATATATATATATATATATATATATATATATATATATATATATATATATATATATATATATATATATATATATATATATATATATATATATATATACACACACACATAAACTATAGTCCAACATACACACTATACTACAGAGATCAGCGGAAGAAGTGATGGTATTCCATACATTCTATCCCAAATCGAATATGAACAAGGTTTTAAAACCAAAACTCCTTCTGAAAACTCAGACCCCTTTCGGGTTCTGTTTATTTATCTATTCGGCCTTTGAAGAAGATTGCAAGTGCCATTGTTTTCAACCTTAGGCCCCGATACCATGTTTGTAACACCCCAAATCCATAGGACTCGGAGTGCTACGTGGCTAGGACCTCACAATGGGTCCTGACCTCAGCATGACAACAAGTTCACTAGATCGTACATGATGCGGGTTGGGGCCGCAAATGACTAGAGCTAGATTGGGAATTCTTGAAGACCAACAATGGACGTTTTCCTTGACAAATGGCACGCAAAATCAGATTGCTTAGAACCAGAAATGACGTTGGCCAAAAGGGAAGAAAGAGAATGAAATGGAACGTGGAATGTTTGGTAGAAGTAGATCCAAAAGAACCAAACGACTCCCTTACAAGAACCTTGATCAGATTGATCAAAACCCAAGCAAGATGATGCCTTCAACCCTTTCTTCTATAACCTTACACAAGCCTTCAATGGAGACAAGCACAAGGAGGGACTAGTATTGACTAGTAGCACCAATCTCTAAAGAGATTAACACACACAAGAACAATCTAGCAAGGATTCACAACAATTCAATCAATGGCTCACTTTATTGATTGAATTTTCTGAATAGGAACAAAAGCTCTCAAAGAGACGGTTTATCAAGTTTTGTTAAAATCTATCTAATCTGGAAAGAAGCTAAGGGAGGCTTTTTAAATGCCTAGAAAGCCTCCTATCTAAAAAAGGAAAAACATTTGTCAAAAAGACAATAAAACAAATAAAACAACTAAAACAAATAAAAATAACCCTTAAAATGTTTTGAATCTAAAGGTTATAAAAAGTCTTTCATTTTATACCAAAAGATGATATAAAATACAAAAGAAGCTCCAAAAGCCTCAATCTTCCATTTCTTGCAATTCCGGAACAAGTGTCTCTTCTTTGCTCTCGCATGGCTCCAAATCACGTGTGCATGGTCTCCCTTCCACGTCCAAGTCATCGGGAATCGTCATTAACGTGACTAAGGAAGCCTCAGTCAGCAATGGATCGTCAATGGTCTCCTTAGGAGCTAAGGACACCAACAAGTTGGACAGCTCCTCTTGAATTGCTCTTGCCCTTGATCTAGTGATTGGCCCTTGCATTGTAGGACTAGTAGGGGCTGTTGGTGATGGTCCCTCATCATACTCCCCTTCTTGGGAAGGATTCGTCCTCGAATCATCACCATCCGCATCACTTGACTCAAAGGGACTTAGATCTCCTACGTTGAAAGTAGGGCTCACTCCATAGTCCTCCGGAAGCTCTAGTACATAAGCATTGTTTCCAACCTTACGTAGTACTTTGAATGGTCCGTCTCCCCTAGGTGATAGCTTGGACTTGCGCCTTTCCGGGAACCTATCCTTCCTTAAATGCAGCCACACGAGATCTCCCGGTTCGAACAACACTTGCTTGCGGTTCCTATTAGCCTTGGCCGCAACTTGCCTCCCCTTCTCCTCTAGCCTTTTGCGTGTCCTTTCATGTAGTTCCTTGATGATCTCCACCTGTTTTTCTGCATTAAAATCTACTAGCTCTGCTATGGGCTCAAAAGGGGTCAAAGGATTCAACCCATAGACACACTCAAAAGGAGTTAGATTAGTAGAAGAATGTAATGTACGATTATATGCAAATTCAACATGAGGCAAGACATCTTCCCAAGCTTTCAAATTATCTTTTAAAACAGCCTCAAAATGGTTGTTAACGTCCTATTAGTTACTTCGGTTTGACCATCCGTTTGAGGATGACTAGAAGTCGAAAACAGCAACTTCGTCCCTAATTTACCCCAAAGAGTTTTCCAAAAGAAACTAAGAAACTTAACATCCCTATCACTCACTATAGTCCTAGGTACTCCATGTAATCTAACAATTTTCCTAAAGAACAAGTTAGCTACATTATAAGTATCATCAGTCTTGTGGCAAGCAATAAAATGGGCCATTTTAGAAAATCGATCTACTAACACAAAAATCGAATCTCTCCCCTTTTTAGTCCTAGGTAACCCAACAATGAAGTCCATACTAATATCCTCCCAAGGTGACTTAGGTGTGGGTAAGAGGGTATACAATCCATGAGGTTTCAATCTAGCCTTAGCCTTTAAACACACAAGACATCTCTTAAGCAAGTTCTCTACATCTCTAAGCATATGAGGCCAATAAAAGTGTGAATGCAGCATATGATAAGTCTTATCTCTCCCAAAATGCCCCATTAAGCCTCCCATATGGGCTTCCTCAACAAGTAATAGCCTAAGGGAACACTTAGGAATGCACACTTTATCAACTCTAAATAGAAAACCCTCAAACAAGTAATACTTATCAAAGGCTCCTCTAGATGCACATTGCTTAAATATGTCTCCAAAATCAGAATCAGCAACATATAAATCCTTAATATAATAGAAACCTAAGACCTTAGAATCCATAGTTGTGATTAAAGAATGTCTCCTAGAGAGAGCATCCACTACAACATTATCCTTGCCCTTTTTATACTTTATGATATAAGGAAAAGTTTCTATAAACTCCATCCATCTACCATGTCTCCTATCTAACTTATCTTGACTCCTAAAATGTCTTAAGGACTCATGATCGGTATGTAGGACAAACTCACTAGGCCATAAATAATGTTGCCATGTTTTTAATACTCTAAACAATGCATAAAGTTCTTTATCATAGGTCGAGTAGTTTAAAAATGCTCCCTTTAATTTCTCACTAAAGAAGGCTAGTGGCTTACCCTCTTGCATGAGTACTCCTCCAATGCCAATACCCGAAGCATCACACTCGACCTCAAAAGGTTTGGTGAAGTCCGGAAGAGCTAGGAGAGGTGCATGGGACAGCCGCCACTTCAACTCCTTAAACGCCTTCTCTTGAGCATCTCCCCACACAAATGGCACCTTCTTCTTTGTCAAGGACGTGAGTGGGGCTGCTATGGTGCTGAAATCTCGCACAAAACGTCTATAGAAGGTTGCTAGGCCATGGAAACTCCTCACTTGACGACGGTTGCGGGAGTAGGCCATTCCTGGATTGCCTTGATCTTCTCTCCATCCACCTCTAGACCTCTTGTGCTCACTACAAAACCAAGAAAAACAACTTGATTAGTACTAAACTCACATTTCTTCAATTAGCATACAAATATTCAATTCTAAGAGTTGCAAGTACTTCCCTCAAATGTTCTTCATGCTCTTCAAGTGACTTACTATAGATGAGGATGTCATCGAAGTAAACCACAACAAACCTACCAATGTAGTGTCTCAACACGTGATTCATCAATCTCATAAATGTGCTAGGAGCATTGGTTAAACCAAATGGCATCACTAGCCACTCATAAAGACCAAACTTGGTCTTGAATGCCGTTTTCCACTCATCTTCCTCCCTCATTCTAATTTGGTGATAACCACTCCTAAGATCTATCTAAGAGAACAATGTGGCTCCATTCAACTCATCTAACATGTCATCTAAACGTGGGATAGGATGGCGGTACTTTATGGTGATGTTGTTGATGGCTCTACAATCAACACACATCCTCCATGTATTGTCCTTCTTAGGCACTAAGAGGATGGGAACGGCACTAGGACTCAAACTCTCCTTTACATAACCCTTATCTAGGAGTTCTTGGACTTGGTTAAACCAAATGGCATCCTATAGGCTGGACGGTTTGGGAGTGTAGCACCGGGAATAAGATCTATTTGGTGCTCAATACCTCTAAAAGGTGGAAGGCCAGCCGGAATCTCGTCAGGAAACACATCACTAAACTCATCTAGGATAGCTAGGATAGGCTTAGGTAGGGTGGCCTTGGCTTCATCACTCAAAGTCACTAAGCTCTTGCACAAGCTCACAAGAATGGCATCTAAAGGGGTGTAATCTAGGATGTACTCCTCCTTGGATGCTAGAAGGACACTAGAAGGTGTGGCTAATAGGGTGGTACTAATCTTGGCCGTGGGTTCTGTGTTAGACCGTGAGCTATCCCCTCTCTTTTTCACCTCATTTTGCTCCACACTCAACTCCTTCTTCTCATAAAATTCAGCAATCTGCAATGGTGTCATAGGCTTAAGAGTTAGTGTTTGACCATTAAATTCAAAGGTATGCCTATTAGTAAAACCATCATGCTTAACTCTCCTATCAAATTGCCATGGACGTCCCAAAAGAATATGAAAAGCTTGCATGGGAACTACATCACAAGTAATGGTGTCCTCATAGCTACCTAAAACTCTAGCTTGCCTATTTACTTTTAATTCTCCATAATCATTCATCCAATGCAATTTGTAAGGCCTAGGGTGATAAAATGTGGTAATTTGCAACTTATTAATCAAATCAGTGCTAGCTATATTGCAACAACTACCTCCATCTATTATCATATTACACACCTTCCCTTTAATTAGACATCTAGTATGAAAAATGTTCTCTCTTTGATTATCCTCACACGGAGATAGCTTAGCATGCAAAGTTCTTCTAGCTATTAATGATTCTCCATGCTCATATTCAATGCCCTCATCACTATCACTACCAATTTCATGCAATCCATTAAGTTGGGTGTTATCATCATTTTCATGCTCATCCTCATATTGTCCAAATTGATTTAAAATCAAAATTTTCTTATTAGGACAATCCCTCATGTAATGACCTCTACCTTGACATTTAAAACACACAATATCTCTAGAACGAAGAGTAAAGTTAGAGGTACTCCCTTGAGGATCACTTGAAGGCTCATTCAAGGGTCTAGAAGATGAATGAGGTGTTGAGATCCTTCTTTGTGCTCCTTGGTCCATGGTTGATGCTTTTCGGTCCTCCTTGGTGAATGTAGGCTCACGGCTGTAGGATCCTTGGGGCCGGCTGTTTTGTGCTTTCCATGAGCTTGTAGCTCCAAAGCTTGTCTTGGCACCTTGGTTCCTAGCCTTTGTCTTCTTCTCTACTTTGATTGCCAAATGCAGCAGCTCCACCATGGTACTATAAGGATACAAATCAATTTCATTAGCCAAAGATGAGTTTAAAATGCGTAGATACCTAGCCATTGTAGACTCCTCATCTTCAACCACATTAGCTTTCACCATTGCCATTTGCATAGAGGTGTAGACCTCTTCGGCACTCATGGCTCCTTGTCTAAGGTTCTCCAACCTTTGCCTCATCTCCCTAGCATAATGTTGAGGTACAAAACGAGCTCTCATCAAGGCCTTCATTTGTTCCCATGTAGTGATGGCTGGATCCAAGGTTCTTCTCCTTTCCTTGACAAGATGATCCCACCATACTAGTGCATATCCTTGGAACTCCAATGATACAAGCTGGACCTTCCTTTGCTCTCCAAAGTGATGACATGATCAAATTTGCTCCAATTTAGTCTCCCAATCCATGTAAGCATCCGGGTCACACTTGCCTTCAAAACTAGGAATCTTGACCTTCACTTTCCCTATTCCATCTAGCTCTTGATAAGGCCTAAATGGCTCATATTCTCGTCCTCTCCTTGGCTGTGGGTGACGCCTAGGGAACTCTCTCCACATGCCTTCTTCCTTAACATCCTCTTGTGGCTCCTGAAAATCATCCACAAAACCTTGCACATTAGGTGTTCTAGGAAGAGGGTTAGCATGTCTCATACATTGCCCTTGAGGGGTTCTTTGAGGTGATTCATGGGCTGTTTCTCTAGGACATCTCTAGACGTGCCTCTTAGCTCGAAAGTGGACCTCGGCTGTGGCGTGGCTGTGGGTTTTGGCCGAGACTCGAACGTGCCAATCCGGTCGGTCAATCTTGCCACCGAATCCATTATTTGCTTCAACATAGCAAATGTCTCCGGGTGCATTGGCTCACTACTTTGGGACTTGCTTGGACTATTAGACCTAGACATGATCAAAAAACACACAAAACAAGCAAACTAGTTGAATTAGATAAAACAGAAAATTCTCACAAGTGTTTACTCTCACTCTCACACTCAAGTTGTGTTGATCACAAGCTATTTGATGCAATTGACTTGGATGGATTAAAACTCCTTCTAAGATCAATGCCTTAGCTCAACTAGCACACTCCTTGACTTGAAAAAGGGTGATACACGGCTGGTTGAAGGTTCACAACAGAAAACGTCAAGATAGACACTAAGAAGCTGAAATAAGACTCAAGACTCAACTAGTATGGCTTGCAAGAAATGTTAACTAGCTAAATCACACAAAATACTCAAAAAAAAGACACAAGACTCAAAGATAGATGCAAAAGGCTGATATGGACTCGAAAAGATGGTAAAATCAAGATATGATAGAATTAGAGTAAAACAAGGAAGATAGACACACACGAGACTAAGAAGAGAGCTTCACTTACCTTGTCCTTATGCAATGGAGAGAGATATGGCCGGCTGTGGTGTTTAAAGTTGGCTTTTGGGTAATGGTGATGGATAAGAAATAAGGTAGGTAACTCTTGTTTGTAGTCTCAATGATCCTTTCACAATCAGATTGCAAAAACACTTGTTTTTCTAGCTTCTACACAACTTAGGTTAGTATAGAATATGATATGAAATGTATGATATGTAGGATGATGAAAATATATGAGAAAATATTTCTTTTTCTTTGTTTTTCTTTTGTGTTCCTTGGCTGACATTTTGTGGAAGAAAATAGGAGAGAGGAATGAAATTAAATATTGAAAAGAAATAAGAGATAACTAACTAGAAGTAGTCTCTTGTTGTTGCTACAAATAAGGAGCTTTTGTGGCCTCTCTCTCCTACTTGCAACGACTGATTTGTTTTGGAGAGTGGCCCCCTTCTTTTTTTTTTTGAACGGTTATTTGCCAAGAGGATGCAGCTGGAAGTTTTGGATGAACAATGGCTGATGAAGGTGATGTAAAATGGCTGGAAAATGGCTGTTTTGGCTTGGCTTTCTCTCTTCTCCAATAAACACAAGAAACAAAGCAAATTAGACTCAAATAGACTCTTAAGATGAAGCAAATGACTCAAACAAAGAAAAGACTCAAAGAAGATACTCAAACCATCAATGGTGATGGCTGATTCCGGACTCGCAATCAACTAGATCTGATACCACTTTGATGCGGGTTGGGGATGCAAATGACTAGATCTAGATTGGGAATCCTTGAAGACCAACAATGGACGTTTTCCTTGACAAATGGCACGCAAAATCAGATTGTTTAGAACCAGAAATGACGTTGGACAAAAGGGAAGAAAGAGAATGAAATGGAACGTGGAATGTTTGGTAGAAGTAGATCCAAAAGAACCAAACGACTCCCTTACAAGAACCTTGATCAGATTGATCAAAACCCAAGCAAGATGATGCCTTCAACCCTTTCTTCTATAACCTTACACAAGCCTTCAATGGAGACAAGCACAAGGAGGGACTAGTATTGACTAGTAGCACCAATCTCTAAAGAGATAAACACACACAAGAACAATCTAGCTGGGATTCACAACAATTCAATCAATGGCTCACTTTATTGATTGAATTTTCTGAATAGGAACAAAAGCTCTCAAAGAGACGGTTTATCAAGTTTTGCTAAAATCTATCTAATCTGGAAAGAAGCTAAGGGAGGCTTTTTATATGCCTAGAAAGCCTCCTATCTAAAAAAGGAAAAACATTTGTGATGTAGGACCATTACATGGAAGATATCAAGGACCCATTACTAGGGCAAGAGCTAAGGAGATCCAAGAAGTTACATAAAGGGAAGTGCTATTGCTTGGCACCATGTATGAATCATTTAACTTCCGTACATCATGTGTTAATCTCTTGGTGAATGCAGGAGCAAGCAAGCGAAGCGAGGAGACCGTGCAGACGTTGCTCAATTCCCAGGCGGCCCAAGAGAGTAACCAGCTCGAGGAGACCATGCAGACGTTGCTCACTTCCCAGGCGGCCCAAGAGAGTAACTAGCTCGAGGAGACCATGCAGACGTTAATCACTTCCCAGGCGGCCCAAGAGAACCAGCTCCCTCAGTCGGGCCATCCATTTGGGCTCTAAAAACCGTACAAACACTCATGGATCTGTTTTGAATAAGTCAGCCTATTTTGATGCTGTTAGTTTGTTTGTTAAGTTGTTAGCTATATTTGTGGAAGCTCTCTTGTTACCACCTTCCACCAATGTTTTAGTTTTCTTTTCTTTATTTTGTCTAGATAAAAGAGTCTATATATAGTCTCTTTAGCTGCTGAGTAGGGTACGTTTTATTGCTAAGAATTTCATATTGTAATCATTCACAAAATCAATCAAAGAACAAGAGAGTTTTTGGTTGGCATTGTCGTTGTTTGCTTGGCTGAGCTTGTTCGTGTCAACCGCCTTCGGATTGGTGCTCGAGCCTTCACGAGTCCATCTTTGTGCTAGTCTAGCCGGAGCTAGTGCAAAGTTGTATTGGAGACGGGTCTAGGGCATTCACGAAGCGGGGTCTTGGCTCTTCAGCCTTGGTTCTTTTCGTTGACTCTCTTTGGTTCTTCTCAACATCCTCCTGCATCCATTCGATCTCCACGTTTCATTCCGCATCTGGATTCGCTTCATTCAGCCGGATTCGGATCATTGTGCCTAGATCGACTATTCCACGGACTAATACCGTATCAGTTGGTATCAGAGCTTAGTTGGTACAATTGATCACTCCTTTCTTCTTTGTTAACCTTATTGCTTAACCAATTGGGGTTTAACTTGTGCTTGAAGTATGCAAAATCAAAAGCCAAGGGTTTCTTAGGGCCGAACAACATCTTGAGGAGAGGTAAACACAAAACAAAAAAAAAAGAGATCGAGCGTGGCAATCAATTTTGGTAACCTTCTCTCCCACAAATCTCGTTGCAATCAATTTCGGTTACCTTCTCTCCCACAAATCTTTGACAAAGTGATACGGTATTAGTCCGTGGATTAGTCGATCTAGGTACAATGATCCCGAATCCGGCTGAATGAGGCGAATCCAGATGCGGAATGAAACGTGGGGAGTGAATGAACACAGGAAGATGTAGAGAAGAACCAAAGAGAGTCAACGAAAAGAACCAAGGTTGAAGAGCCAAAACCCCGCTTCGTGAATGCCCTAGACCCGTCTTCAATACAACTTTGCACTAGCTCCGGCTAGACTAGCACAAAGATGGACTCGTGAAGGCTCGAAGCACCAATCCGAAGGCGGTTGACACGAACAAGCTCAGCTAAGCAAACAACGACAATGCCAACCAAAAACTCTCTTGTTCTTTGATTGATTTTGTGAATGATTACAATATGAAATTCTTAGCAATAAAATGTACCCTACTCAGCAGCTAAAGAGATTATATATAGACTCTTTTATCTAGACAAAATAAAGAAAAGAAAACTAAAACATTGGTGGAAGGTGGTAACAAGAGAGCTTCCACAAATGTAGCTAACAACTTAACAAACAACTAATCAGCATCAAAATAGGCTGACTTATTCAAAACAGATCCTTGGGAGTGAGTTGGACGTTTTTTTAAGAGGTAAATGGGGGCTGATTTGTTCACAACAGATCGAAGAGTGATTTGGACTGTTTTTAAGAGCCCAAATGATGATCTGACTGAGGGAGCTGGTTACTCTCTTGGGCCTCCTTGGACGTGAGCAGCTGGTTACTCTCTTGGGCTGCCTTGGACGTGAGCAGCTGGTTACTCTCTTGGGCTTCTTTGGACGTGAGCAACGTCTCTTCCCTTTGCTTGCTTGCTCCTGAATTCACCAAGAGATTAACACATGATGTATAGAAGTTAAATGGTTCAGGCATGGTGCCAAGCAATAGCACTTCCCTTGACGTAACTTCTTGGATCTCTTTAGCTCTTGCCCTAGTAATGGGCCCTTGATATCTTCCATGTGATGGTCCTACATCATCCACTCCTTCTTGGAAAGAATTCGACCCCGAATTTTCATCTTGTTCCGACTCTCCTTCATAGGGGCTCAAATTTCCTACGTTAAAAGTGGTACTAACTCCATACTCTTCCGGTAAGTCCAACACATATGCGTTATCGTTAATCCGGTGTAAGACTTTGAATGGTCCATCACCCCGTGGGGCTAGCTTGGAATGGCGTTTTGTCGGAAACCGCTCTTTCCTTTGATGTAGCCAAACTAAGTTGCCGGGCTAGAAAACCATCTTCCGACGTCCTTTGTTATTCCGAGCTGCAGTTTCAACGCCCTTCTTATCAAGTGCAGCCTTGGTCTTGGCATGAAGTTCCTTAATGTAGTCCGTCTGTTCCAAAGCATCAAAAGCTACTCGATCCTTTCGAGGAATCGGTAATAAATCCAAAGGAGTTAAAGGGTTAAATCCATAAACACATTTGAAAGGTGAAAACGAAGTGGAAGAATGCATGGTGCGATTATAAGCAAACTCGATATGTGGTAACATGTCTTCCCATTCTTTTAAGTTATCTTTCAACATGGTTCTAAGGAGGGTCGTTAGGGTCCTATTGGTGACTTCTGTTTGCCCATCTGTTTGGGGATGACTAGAGGTCGAGAATAGTAATCTAGTGCCCATTTTTCCCCAAAGCGTTTTCCAAAAGAAACTCAAAAACTTGACACCCCTATCACTAACAATAGTTTTAGGTATTCCACGCAATCTCACTATTTCCTTAAAGAAAAGATTAGCGACATTATATGCATCATCAGTTTTATGTCATGGAATAAAATGTGCCATTTTAGAGAATCTATCTACCACAACAAAAATGGAATCTCTTCCTTTCTTAGTCCTAGGTAGTCCAACAATGAAATCCATACTTATATCTTCCCAAGGGCCATTAGGCGTCGGTAAGGGTGTATACAGCTCGTGGGGTTGTACCCTAGCTTTGGCCTTCAGACATTCAATGCACCTTTTCAGCATGTGTTCTACATCCCTTAACATATGAGGCCAATAAAAGTGAGTTTGCAACATGTGATAAGTTTTGTCCCTCCCAAAATGCCCCATTAAACCTCCTTTATGGGCTTCTTCCACTAATAAGATCCTAAGGGAACATCTAGGTATGCAAATTTTATCCACTTTAAACAAGAAACCTTCAAACACAAAATACTTATCATAAGGGCCTTGAGTAATGCATCTATGAAATATCTTCCCAAATTTAGCATCATCCACATATAATTCTTTAATGTAAGTAAAACCTAACATCCTAGAATCCAAGGTGGTGATTAAGGTGTATCTCCTAGACAATGCATCTGCTACGACATTATCCTTTCCTTTGTTATACTTGATAATGTAAGGAAAGGTTTCGATGAACTCCATCCACCTACCATGCCGCCTATCTAGCTTATCTTGGCTCCTAAAGTGTCTAAGTGAATCATGATCGGTTTTCAAAACAAACTCTTGGGGCCAAAGGTAATGTTGCCATGTTTTGAGTACTCTAAACAAGGCAAACAATTCTTTGTCATACGTGGAATAGTTTAAGCATGCACCCTTCAATTTTTCACTAAAGAAAGCTAGAGGCTTACCTTTTTGCATAAGGACGCAGCCAAAACCAATGCCGGACGCGTCGCATTCAACCTCAAAGGGTTTAGTGAAGTCCGGTAAAGCGAGTAGTGATGCGTGGGTGAGGCGTTTCCTGAGCTCTTCAAATGCTCTTTGTTGAGGTTCATTCCACTCAAAAGGAACCATCTTTTTGGTCAAAGCCGTGAGTGGTGTTGCAATGGTACTAAAATCCCTCACAAATCTTCTATAGAATGTAGCTAGGCCATGGAAACTCCTTACTTTACCAACCGACCTAGGAATGGGCCATTCAATGATTGCCTTAACCTTATCCTCATCCACTTGCAAACCATTGGCACTTACTACAAAACGAAGGAAAATCACTCGGTTAGTATAAAAATCACATTTTTTAATATTAGCATACAAGTATTCTATACGCAATGTAGCAAGCACATCTCTCAAATGATTTTTATGCTCCTTTACAGTCTTACTATAGATAAGAATGTCATCAAAGTAGACTACAACAAATAAACCAATATAAAGTCTCAAAATATGATTCATTAATCGCATGAAAGTACTAGGAGCATTAGTTAAACCAAAAGGCATTACTAGCCACTCATAGAGACCAAATTTGGTTTTAAAAGTTGTTTTCCATTCGTCCCCTTCCCTCATTCTAATTTGATGGTAGCCACTCCTAAGGTCAATCTTAGTGAAAATTGTAGCTCCATGTAACTCATCAAGCATGTCATCTAGACGGGGAATCGGGTGTCTATACTTGATAGTAATGTTATTGATTGCTCTACAATCAATACACATTCTCCAAGTATTATCCTTCTTGGGTACTAGTAGGACGGGAAAGGCACAAGGACTAAGGCTTTCCCGATCATATCCTTTATCTAGCAAGGCTTGAACTTAGTTATGAATTTCCTGGGCTTCCGTAGGGTTCATCTTATAGGCGGGCCTATTGGGAAGAGTGGCTCCGGGTATAAAGTCTATTTGGTGTTCAATGCCCCTAATGGGCGGCAAGCCAGCTGGAACCTCCTCAGGAAAAACGTCCTTAAACTCGTCTAACAGCCCCTGGATAGAACTAGGAAATGGAATCTTAGAGTCATGAGACACCGTCACTAGAGATTTATCATTAGCACATCCATAGAAGCATAGTTAGTGACATATTCATTCCTAGACTCAAGATAGCTACTTGTTGGTTGTACTAACAGTGTTTGATGGGTTTTGTTCTCCTTACTCTTAGGTCGTGTCATTTTAGGCTTTTGAGGGGTTCCTTGCTCTACCCTCTTGTTCTCATAATACTCGGCTATTTGTAAAGGTGTCATAGGTTTAAGTGTTATAGTTTTACCTTTATACTCAAAGCTATATTTATTAGAAAACCCATCATGGACAACTTTCCTATCATATTGTCATGGACGACCAAGCAACAAGTGACAAGCATTCATAGGCACAACATCACATGTAATAACATCCTCATATGATCCTAATGTTATATTGACCTTAGTTTGCTTATTGACCTTAAGTTCTCCACACTCATTCATCCAATGTAGTTTATATGGCCTAGGGTGATAAAATGTAAGAAGTTGTAATTTATTTACCATTTCAGTGCTAGCTATGTTGCAACAACTTCCCCCATCAATTATCACATTACACACTTTTCCTTTAATACTACACCTAGTATGAAACAGATTTTCACGTTGGTTATCCTCACAAGGTGCTAGTTGGACATGCAAAGTTCTCCTAGCTATCAAAGATTCACCTTGTTCATACTCAATGCAATCATCATTCTCGTTTTGCTCATTGTTATCAATTAATGCATTTTCATCATCCAATTCCACGTCATCCTCACTCTCATATTCTCCTAGATGATTTATGATCAAAGTACGTCTATTAGGACATTCCCTACTCATGTGTCCTCTACCTTGGCATTTAAAACACACAATGTCCCTAGTTCTAGAGTTAGAGGTAGGAGTACTCCCTCGATGATCACTCGAAGGCTCATTCAAGGATCGTGGTGTAGTGGACGGTGTAGAAGACCTTCTTTGTCCTTATTGGCCCATAGGTGCCGACTTTCTCTCTTCCTTCCGGCCTCCTTGATCCTTGTTGTGGTTAGGCAGCCGGTTCCCTTGTGCTTTCCAAGCGTTGGGCGTCCCATGAGGTGGCTTGTATTCCCGGTTTCGCACCTTAGTCTTCCTTTCCACCTTGATGGCCAAGTGTAGTAATTGCTCCATGGTGCTGTATGGATACATATCAACTTCATTAGCCAAATTAGAGTTAAGAATACGAAGATACCTAGCCATAGTATTTTCCTCATCCTCTAGACCATTAGCCTTCACCATAGCAACTTGCATATTGGTATAGGCTCCCTCGGCGCTAAGAGAGCCTTGTCTCAAATTTTCCAGCCGTTGTCGAAGCTCTCGGGTATAGTGAGGTGGGACGAATCGAGCCCTCATTAGTGCCTTCATATGCTCTCATGTGGTGATTTGAGGATCCATTGTTCGCACTCTTTCTTTGACTATGTGATCCCACCATACCAAGGCATAGCCTTGGAACTCGAGAGCGGCTAGCTGAACCTTCCTAGGCTCGCTGAAGTTATGACACAACCAGATCTGCTCGACTTTAGTTTCCCACTCCGTGTAGACGTTGGGATCACACTTTCCTTCAAAGACGGGAATTTTAATTTTGACTTTGCCGAGACCGTCTTGCTCTTGATAGGGCCGTAGATTATCACGTTCTCGTCCTTGCCTTGGCTGTTGGAATGGTCGATTGTAATCTTCCTAAGTATGGTCCTCAAAAGGAGCTTCATTCCGTCGCTGAAAGTTATCAACAAAAGGTGGCATGTTAGAAGCATTAGGGAGGACGTTGGATTGTAAATTACCTTGATCCGGATGATCCGGCTCTCTAGTAATGCATGAAGGACCGCCAAACTCATAGTTGGTTCTCAAAGGTGGTGTCCGCGATGGTGGGGTTCGTGCTTCCATAGACTCCACCCGTTTGGATAGGTTAGCTACGGAATCGGACAATTGTTTCAATAGACTGAGCATCTCAGGCGTGACGGTCTCGCTGCTAGACTTGCTGGGGCTTCGGGACCTAGACATGCTCAAGTAACAAACAAAGATCACGATTTTCGAACCTTCTTAGCAACCCTTTGGAACTAGAACCGCCGAAACTGATGTTAGTGTCGGAGATGGATCAAGACACCCCTAATCGGAGTATTGACCGTTGGGTTGGTGTAGGTATGGTGATTTGTGATTAGAATGACGTAGGAGTTGTTTGAGGGAGTTTTCTTGTGCTTGATGTCGATTAATAAAAAATAAAAGGCCAGTCGTTTTTGTGTTGTCTTTTTTTTTTTTTTGAAAGATCTCTTAGACTTTGTCAAAGATTTGGGGGAGAGAAGGTAACCGAAACTGATTGCAACGAGATTTGTGGGAGAGAAGGTTACCGAATTTGACTGCAACGTTGATATCTTCTTTTTTTTGTTTTGTGTTTACCTCTCCTCAAGATGTTGTCCGGCCCTAAGAAACCCTTGGCTTTTGATTTTGCACACTTCAAGCACAAGTTAAACCTCAATTGGTTAAGCAATAAGGTTAAGAAAGAAGAAAGGAGTGATCAATTGTACCAACTGAGCTCTGATACCAACTGATACGGTATTAGTCCGTGGATTAGTCGATCTAGGTACAATGATCCCGAATCCGGCTGAATGAGACGAATACAGATGCGGAATGAAACGTGGGGAGTGAATGAACGCAGGAAGATGTAGAGAAGAACCAAAGAGAGTCAACGAAAGGAACCAAGGCTGAAGAGCCAAAACCCCGCTTCGTGAATGCCCTAGACCCGTCTCCAATACAACTTTACACTAGCTCCGGATGAACTAGCACAAAGAGGGACTCGTGAAGGCTCGAAGCACCAATCCGAAGGCGGTTGACACGAACAAGCTCAGCCAAGCAAACAACGACAATGCCAACCAAAAACTCTCTTGTTCTTTGATTGATTTTGTGAATGATTACAATCTGAATTCTTAGCAAATAAAACGTATCCTATTCAGCAGCTAAAGAGACTATATATAGACTCTTTTATCTAGACAAAATAAAGAAAAGACAACTAAAACATTTGTGGAAGGTGGTAACAAGAGAGCTTCCACAAATGTAGCTAACAACTTAACAAATAACTAATCAGCATCAAAATAGGCTGACTTATTCAAAACAGATCCTTGGGAGTGAGTTGGACGTTTTTTTAAGAGGTAAATGGGCTGATTTGTTCACAACAGATCCAAGAGTGATTTGGACTGTTTTTAAGAGCCCAAATGATGATCCGACTTAGGGAGCAGGTTACTCTCTTGGGTCTCCATGGACGTGAGCAGCTGGTTACTCTCTTGGGCTGCCTTGGACGTGAGCAGCTGGTTACTCTCTTGGGCTTTCTTGGACGTGAGCAACGTCTCTTCCCTTTGCTTGCTTGCTCCTGCATTCACCAAGAGATTAACACATGATGTATGGAAGTGATGTAGGACCATCACATGGAAGCTATCAAGGTCCCATTACTAGAGCAAGAGCTAAGGAGATCCAAGAAGTTATGTCAAGGGAAGTGCTATTGCTTGACACAATGCGTGAACCATTTAACTTCCATACATCATGTGTTAATCTTTTGGTGAATGTAGGAGCAAGCGAACCAAGCAAGGAGACCATGCCGACGTGCTCACTTCCCATGCAGCTCGAGGAGGCCATGCAGGCTGTTGATCACGTCCAATGCAGCCCAGGAGAGGAGGCTGTTGCTCACGCCAATGCAGCCCAAGAAGAGGTTGTTGCTCATGCCAATGCAGCCCAAGAGGAGGTTGTTGCTCACGCCAATGCAGCCCAAGAAGGAGGCTGTTGCTCACGTCCAATGCAGCCCAAGGAGGGAAGCAGCTGCTCACGTCCAAAACAGCCCAAGAGGGCAGCCAGCTGATCACTTTCAAAGAGGCCCAAGAGAGTAATAATTCAGCTCATTCGGATCATCATTTGGGCTCTTAAAACACATCCCAATCACTCATGGATCTGTTGAACAATTCAGCCCATTCGGATAGCCCATTTTGCTCATAAAAATCGGCAAGCACACTCAAAGGATATGTTTGAATAATTCAGCCTAATTCCATGCTGATTAGTGGTTTGTTAGGATGTTAGCTACATTAGAGGAAGCTCTCTTATTACCACCTTCCCACTAATGTTTTTAATTCTCTTTTCTTTATTTTGTCTAGATAAAAGAGTCTATATAGATAGCCTCTTTAGCTGCAGATTAGTTACGTTATTTCCATTGCTTAGAATTGCATTTGTAATCATTCACAAAATCAATCAAAGAACAAGAGAGTTTTTGGTTGGCATTGCTGTTGTTGCTTGGCTGAGCTTGTTTGTGTCAACCGCCTTCGGATTGGTGCTTCGAGCCTTCACGAGTCCCTCTTTGTGCTAGTCCAGCCGGAGCTAGTGTAAAGTTGTATTGGAGACGGGTCTAGGGCAGTCACGATTGAGGTTTTGGCTCTTCAGCCTTGGTTCCTTCATTGACTCTCTCTTTGGTTCTTCTCTCACCTTTCCTGCGCCATTCATCACCTACGTTCCATTCCGCATTCTGAAATCGCCTCATTCAACCAGATTCGAGATCATTGTGCCTAGATCGACTCATTCACGGATTAACACCGTATCAGTTGGTATCAGAGCTCAGTTGGTACAATTGATCACTCCTTCTTCTTGTTAACCTTATTGCTTATCCAATTGAGATCTAACTTGTGCTTGAAGTGTGCAAATTCAAAAGCCGGACAACATCTTGAGAAGAGGTAAACACAAAACACAACAAAAGCAAAAAAGAGCTCAACGCTGCAAACTCATTTCGGTGACCCTATTTGCAATCAATTACGGTTACTTCTCTCTCCTACAAAAATTTGACAAAGTCTAAGATCTTTCAAAAAAAAAAAAACACACTACAAATCGGCTGCCTTTTTATTAATCTACAGCAAGCACAAGTGAACTCTTTCAATCATCTCAAAACGTCATTCTAAACACAATTTACCATACCTACACCAACCCAAGGTCAATACTCCGATTAGGGGTGTCTTGAACCATCTCCGACAATAACATCAATTTCGGCGGTTCTAGTTCCAAAGGGTGCTAAGAAGGTTCGGAAATCGCGATCTTAAGCTGTTGGATCCTTACAACTCGAGCCACCAGCTAGGCAATACCAACGAGAGTGTGAGCGATACACAAGTGAGATCTTTGTTTTTCTAACCTAACCAGTTTCTTTGTTTGTTACTTGAGCATGTCCAGGTCCCTAAGTCCCAGCAAGTCGAGTAGCGAGACCGTCACGCCTGAAATGATCTGTCTATTGAAACAATTGTCCGATTCCGTAGCTAAACTATCCAAGCGAGTGGAGACTATGGAAGCACGAACACCACCAGCCGGAACACCACCTTTGAGAACCAACTATGAGTTTGGCGGTCCTTCACGTGTTACTAGAGAGCCGGACCCTCCGGATCAAGGTAATGTACAGTCCAACGTCCTTCCTAATGCTTCTAACATGCCACCATTTGTTGATGACTTTCAGCGACGGAATGAAGCTGAGGACCACACGTGGGAGGGCTACAATCGGCCATTCCAGCAGCCAAGGCAAGGACGAGATAACCTTCGGCCCTATCAAGAGCAAGACGGACTCGGAAAGGTCAAAATCAAAATTCCCGTCTTTGAAGGAAAGTGTGATCCCGATGTTTACACGAAGTGGGAAACTAAAGTTGAGCAAATTTGGTTGTGTCACAACTTCAGCGAGCCTAGGAAGGTTCAACTAGCCGCTCTCGAGTTCCAAGGCTATGCTTTGGTATGGTGGGATCACGTAGTCAAAGAAAGAGTTCGAACCTTGGATCCTCAAATCAACACATTGGAGCATATGAAGGCTCTAATGAGGGCTAGGTTCGTTCCACCTCACTATACCCGAGAGCTTCGACAACGGCTGGAAAATTTGAGACAAGGCTCACTTAGCGCTGAGGAAGCCTATACGAATATGCAAGTTGCTATGGTGAAGGCCAACGTTCTAGAGGATGAAGAAAACACTATGGCAAGGTACCTTCGTATTCTGAATTCTAATTTGGCTAATGAGGTTGATATGTATCCATACATCACATGGAGCAATTACTACACTTGGCCATCAAGGTGGAAAGGAAGACTAAGGTGCGAAACCGGGAATACAAGCCACCTCCCGGGACGCCCAATGCTTGGAAAGCACAAAACAGCCGGCTGTCTAACCACAGCAGGGAGCAAGGCGGTCGGAAGGAGGAGAGGAAATCGGCACCTATGGGCCAAGAAGGGCAAAGAAGGTCTTCTACACCTTCCACTACACCACGATCCTTGAATGAGCCTTCAAGTGATCATCGAGGGAGTACTCCTATCTCTAACTCTAGAACTAGAGACATTGTGTGTTTTAAATGCCAAGGTAGGGGTCACATGAGTAGAGAATGTCCTAATAGACGCACTTTGATCATAAATCATCTAGGAGAGTATGAGAGTGAGGATGATGTGGAACTAGATGATGAAAATGCCTTAAATGATGACAATGAACAAAATGAGAATGATGATTGCATTGAGTATGAACAAGGTGAATCTTTGATAGCTAGGAGAACTTTGCATGTCCAACTAGCACCTTGTGAGGATAACCAACGGGAAAATCTGTTTCATACTAGGTGTAGCATTAAAGGAAAAGTGTGTAATGTGATAATTGATGGAGAAAGTTGTTGCAACATAGCTAGCACTGAAATGGTAAACAAATTACAACTTCTTACGTTTTATCACCCTAGGCCATATAAACTACATTGGATGAATGAGTGTGGAGAACTTAAGGTCAATAAGCAAACTAAGGTCAATATAACATTAGGATCATATGATGATGTTATTACATGTGATGTTGTGCCTATGAATTCTTGTCACTTGTTGCTTGGTCGTCCATGGCAATATGATATGAAAGTTGTCCATGATGGGTTTTCTAACAAGTATAGCTTTGAGTATAAGGGTAAAACTTTAACACTTAAACCTATGACACCTTTACAAATAGCCGAGTACTATGAGAACAAGAGGGTAGAGCAAGGAACCCCTCCAAAGCCTAAGATCACACGGCCTAAGAGTAAAGAGAACAAAACCCATCAAACATTGTTAGTACAACCAACAAGTAGCTATCTTGAGTCTAGGAATGAATATGTCACTAACTATGCTTCTATTGATGTGCTAATGATGAGTTTGTGTAAATCTCTAGTGAATGTGCCTCATGACTCTACGAACCCACTTCCTAGATCTATTCAGGTGCTGTTGGACGAATTTAGAGACGTTTTTCCTGAGGAGATTCCAGCCGGCTTGCCGCCCATTAGGGGCATTGAACACCAAATAGATTTAATACCCGGGGCCACTCTTCCAATAGGCCCGCCTATAGGATGAACCCTACGGAAGCCCAGGAAATTCAGAACCAAGTCCAAGCCTTGCTAGATAAGGGGTATGTGCGGGAAAGCCTTAGTCCTTGTGCCGTTCCCGTCCTGCTAGTACCCAAGAAGGATAATACTTGGAGAATGTGTATTGATTGTAGAGCAATCAATAACATTACTATCAAGTATAGACACCCGATTCCCCGTTTAGATGATATGCTTGATGAGTTACATGGAGCTACCATTTTCACTAAGATTGACCTTAGGAGTGGCTACCATCAAATTAGAATGAGGGAAGGGGATGAATGGAAAACAGCTTTTAAAACAAAATTTGGTCTCTATGAGTGGCTAGTAATGCCTTTTGGCTTAACTAACGTTCCTAGCACTTTCATGAGATTAATGAATCATATTTTGAGACCTTATATTGGTTTATTTGTTGTAGTCTACTTTGATGACATTCTTATCTATAGTAAGACTTTAGAGGAGCATGAAAATCATTTGAGAGATGTGCTTGCTACATTGCGTATAGAATACTTGTATGCTAATATTCAAAAATGTGATTTCTATACTAACCGAGTGATTTTTCTTGGTTTTGTAGTAAGTGCCAATGGTTTGCAAGTGGATGAGGACAAGGTTAAGGCAATCAATGATTGGCCGATTCCTAGGTCAGTTGGTGACGTGAGGAGCTTCCATGGCTTAGCTACATTCTATAGAAGGTTTGTGAGAGATTTTAGCACCATTGCAGCACCACTCAAGGCTTTGACCAAAAAGAAGGTTCCTTTTGAGTGGAATGAACCGCATCAAAGAGCCTTTGAAGAGCTCAAGAGACGCCTCACCCACGCACCACTACTAGCTCTTCCGGACTTCACCAAACCCTTTGAGGTTGAATGCGACGCATCCGGCATTGGTATTGGCGGCGTCCTTATGCAAGAAGGTAAGCCTCTAGCTTTCTTTAGTGAAAAATTGAAGGGTGCATGCTTAAACTATTCCATTTATGACAAAGAATTGTATGCCTTGTTTAGAGTACTCAAAACATGGCAACATTACCTTTGGCCTCAAGAGTTTGTTTTGAAAACTGATCATGATTCACTTAGACACTTTAGGAGCCAAGATAAACTAGATAGACGGCATGGTAGGTGGATGGAGTTCATCGAAACCTTTCCTTACATTATCAAGTATAAGAAAGGAAAGGATAATGTCGTAGCGGATGCATTGTCTAGGAGATACACCTTAATCACAACCTTGGATTCTAGGATGTTAGGTTTTACTTACATTAAGGAATTATATGTGGATGATGCTGAATTTGTGAAGATATTTCGTAGATGCACTACTCAAGGCCCTTATGATAAGTACTTTGTGTTTGAAGGTTTGTTGTTTAAAGTGGATAAGATTTGGATACCTAGATGTTCCCTTAGGATCCTATTAGTGGAAGAAGCCCATAAAGGAGGTTTAATGGGGCATTTTGGGAGGGACAAAACTTATCACATGTTGCAAACTCACTTTTATTGGCCTCATATGTTAAGGGATGTAGAACACATGCTGAAAAGGTGCATTGAATGTCTTAAGGCCAAAGCTAGGGTACAACCCCACGGGTTGTATACACCCTTACCGACGCCTAATGGCCCTTGGGAGGATATAAGTATGGATTTCATTGTTGGACTACCTAGGACTAAGAAAGGAAGAGATTCCATTTTTGTGGTAGTAGATAGATTCTCTAAAATGGCACATTTTATTCCATGTCATAAAACTGAAGGTGCATATAATGTTGCTAATCTTTTCTTTAAGGAAATAGTGAGATTGCATGGAATACCTAAAACTATTATTAGTGATAGGGATGTCAAGTTTTTGAGTTTCTTTTGGAAGACACTTTGGGGAAAAATGGGCACTAGATGACTATTTTCGACCTCTAGTCATCCCCAAACAGATGGGCAAACAGAAGTCATTACTAGGACCCTAACGACCCTCCTTAGAACCATGTTGAAAGATAACTTAAAAGATTGGGAAGACATGTTACCACATATTGAGTTTGCTTACAATCGCACCATGTATTCTTCCACTTCGTTATCACCTTTCAAATGTGTTTATGGATTTAACCCTTTAACTCCTTTGGACTTATTACCGATTCCTCGAAAGGATCGAGTAGCTTTTGATGCTTTGGAACAGGTGGACTACATTAAGGAACTTCATGCTAAGACCAAGGCTGCACTTGACAAGAAGGGCGTTGAAACTGCAGCTCGGAATAACAAGGGACGTCGGAAGATGGTTTTCCAGCCCGGCGACTTAGTTTGGCTTCATCTAAGGAAAGAGCGGTTTCCGACAAAACGCCATTCCAAGCTAGCACCACGAGGTGATGGACCATTCAAAGTCTTACACCGGATTAATGACAATGCATATGTGTTGGACTTACCGGAAGAGTATGGAGTTAGCACCACTTTTAATGTAGGAGATTTGAGCCCCTATGAAGGAGATTCGGAACAAGATGAAAATTCGGGGTCGAATTCTTTCCAAGAAGGAGTGGATGATGTAAGACCATCACATGTAAGCTATCAAGGTCCCATTACTAGAGCAAGAGCTAAGGAGATCCAAGAAGTTATGTCAAGGGAAGTGCTATTGCTTGACACAATGCGTGAACCATTTAACTTCCATACATCATGTGTTAATCTTTTGGTGAATGTAGGAGCAAGTGAACCAAGCAAGGAGACCATGCCGACGTGCTCACTTCCCATGCAGCTCGAGGAGGCCATGCAGGCTGTTGATCACGTCTAATGCAGCCCAGAAGAGGAGGCTGTTGCTCACGCCAATGCAGCCCAAGAAGAGGTTGTTGCTCACGTCAATGCAGCCCAAGAGGAGGCTGTTGCTCACGCTAATGCAGCCCAAGAAGGAGGCTGTTGCTCACGTCCAATGCAGCCCAAGGAGGGAAGCAGCTGCTCGTGTCCAAAACAGCCCAAGAGGGCAGCCAACTGATCACTTTCAAAGAGGCCCAAGAGAGTAACAATTCAGCTCATTCGGATCATCATTTGGGCTCTTAAAACACATCCAAATCACTCATGGATCTGTTGAACAATTCAGCCCATTCGGATAGCCCATTTTGCTCTTAAAAATCGGCCAGCACACTCAAAGGATATGTTTGAATAATTCAGCCTAATTCCATGTTGATTAGTGGTTTGTTAGGTTGTTAGCTACATTAGAGGAAGCTCTCTTATTACCACCATCCCACTAATGTTTTTAATTCTCTTTTCTTTATTTTGTCTAGATAAAAGAGTCTATATAGATAGCCTCTTTAGCTGCAGATTAGTTACGTTATTTCCATTGCTTAGAATTGCATTTGTAATCATTCACAAAATCAATCAAAGAACAAGAGAGTTTTTGGTTGGCATTGCTGTTGTTGCTTGGCTGAGCTTGTTTTTGTCAACCGTCTTCGGATTGGTGCTTCGAGCCTTCACGAGTCCCTCTTTGTGCTAGTCCAGCCGGAGCTAGTGTAAAGTTGTATTGGAGACGGGTCTAGGGCAGTCACGATTGGGGTTTTGGCTCTTCAGCCTTGGTTCCTTCATTGACTCTCTCTTTGGTTCTTCTCTCACCTTTCCTGCGCCATTCATCACCTACGTTCCATTCCGCATTCTGAAATCGCCTCATTCAACCGGATTCGAGATCATTGTGCCTAGATCGACTCATTCACGGATTAACACCGTATCAGGGAGTTAAATGGTTCACGCATGGTGCCAAGCAATAACACTTCCCTTGACGTAACTTCTTGGATCTCCTTAGCTCTTGCCCTAGTAATGGGCCCTTGATATCTTCCATGTGATGATCCTACATCACAAAGTCTAAGAGATCTTTCAAAAAAAAAAAAACAACACAAAAAACGGTTGGCCCTTCTATTAATCGACCATCAAGCACAAGGAAAAGTCCCCTCTTTGTGAGAACTCCTTCGTCATTCTAATCTCAAACCACCATACCTACACCAAACCAACGGTCAATACTCCGATTAGGGGTGTCTTGAACCATCTCCGACAATAACATCAATTTCGGCGGTTCTAGTTCCAAAGGGTGCAAAGAAGGTTCGGAAATCGTGTTCTTAAGGTGTTGGATCCTTACAACTCGAGCCACCAGCTAGGCAATACCAACGAGATAGTGAGCGATATACAAGTGAGATCTTTGTTTCTAACCTAACCGGTTCTTTGTTTGTTTACTTGAGCATGTCTAGGTCCCGAAGCCCCAGCAAGACTAGCAACGAGACCGTCATGCTTGAAATGCTCAATCTATTGAAACAATTGTCCGATTCCGTAGCTAACCTATCCAAGTGAGTGGAGTCTATGGAAGCACGAACCCCACCATCGCGGACACCACCTTTGAGAACCAACTATGAGTTTGGCGGTCCTTCACACGTTACTAGAGAGCCGGATAATCCGGATCAAGGTAATTTACAGTCCAACGTCCTCCCTAATGCTTCTAACATGCCACCATTTGTTGATAACTTTCAGTGACGGAATGAAGCTCCTTTTGAGGATCATACTTGGGAGGATTACAATCGACCATTCCAATAACCAAGGCAAGGACGAGAACGTGATAATCTACGGCCCTATCAAGAGCAAGACGGTCTCGGCAAAGTCAAAATCAAAATTCCCGTCTTTGAAGGAAAGTGTGATCCCGACGTCTACACTGAGTGGGAAACTAAAGTCGAGCAGATCTGGTTGTGTCATAACTTCAGCGAGATTAGGAAGGTTCAACTAGCCGCTCTCGAGTTCCAAGGCTATTCCTTGGTATGGTGGGATCACGTAGTAAAAGAAAGAGTGCAAACATTGGATCCTCAAATCACCACATGGGAGCATATGAAGGCACTAATGAGGTCTCGGTTCGTCCCACCTCACTATACCCGAGAGCTTCGACAACGGCTGGAAAATTTGAGACAAGGCTCTCTTAGCGCTGAGGAAGCCTATACCAATATGCAAGTTGCTATGGTGAAGCGTATATCAATGTGGAAAGGAAGACTAAGGTGCAAAACTGGGAACACAAGCCGCCTTATGGGACGTCCAACACTTGGAAATCACAAGGAAGCCGGCTACCTATCCACAACAAGGATCAAGGAGGCCAGAAGGAAGAGAGAAAGTCGGCACCTATGGGCCAAGAAGGCCAACGAAGGTGTTCTACACCGTCCACTACACCACGACCCTTGAATGAGCCTTCAAGTGGTCATCGAGGGAGTACTCCTACCTCTAACTCTAGAACTAGGGACATTGTGTGTTTTAAATGCCAAGGTAGAGGACACATGAGTAGAGAATGTCCTAATAGACGCACTTTGATCATAAATCATCTAGGAGAATATGAGAGTGAGGATGACGTGGAATTGGATGATGAAAATGCATTAATTGATGACCATGAGAAAAATGATAATGATGATTGCATTGAGTATGAACAAGGTGAATCTTTGATAGTTAGGAGAACTTTGCATGTCCAACTAGCACCTTGTGAGGATAACCAACGTGAAAATCTATTTCATACTAGGTGTAGTATTAAAGGAAAAGTGTGTAATATGATAATTGATGGGGAAAGTTGTTGCAACATAGCTAGCACTGAAATGGTAAACAAATTACAACTTATATTTTATCACCCTAGGCCATATAAACTACATTGGATGAATGAGTGTGGAGAACTTAATGTCAATAAGCAAACTAAGGTCAATATAACATTAGGATCATATGAGGATATTATTACATGTGATGTTGTGCCTATGAATGCTTGTCACTTGTTGCTTGGTCGTCCATGGCAATATGATAGGAAAGTTGTACATGATGGGTTTTCTAATAAATATAGCTTTGAGTATAAAGGTAAAACTTTAACACTTAAACCTATGACACCTTTACAAATAACTGAGTATTATGAAAACAAGAGGGTAGAGCAAGGAACCCCTCAAAAGCCAATGACACGGCCTAAGAGTAAGGAGAACAAAACCCATCAAACACTGTTAGTACAACCAACAAGTAGCTATCTTGAGTCTAGGAATGAATATGTCACTAACTATGCTTCTATGGATGTGCAAATGATGAGTTTGTGTAAATCTCTAGTGACGGTGGCTCATGACAAGATTCCACTTCCTCGTTCTACCCAGGGGCTATTAGACGAGTTTAAGGACGTTTTTCCTGAGGAAGTTCCAGCTGGCTTGCCGCCCATTAGGGGCATTGAACACCAAATAGATTTAATACCCGGAGCCACTCTTCCCAATAGACCCGCCTATAGGATGAACCCTACGGAAGCCCAGAAAATTCATAACCAAGTTCAAGACTTGCTAGATAAAGGGTATGTTCGGGAAAGCCATAGTCCTTGTGCCGTTCTCATTCTGCTAGTACCCAAGAAGGATAATACTTGGAGAATGTGTATTGATTGTAGAGCAATCAATAATATTACTATCAAGTATAGACACCCGATTCCCCGTCTAGATGATATGCTTGATGAGTTACATGGAGCTACCATTTTCACTAAGATTGACCTTAGGAGTGGCTACCATCAAATTAGAATGAGGGAAGGGGATGAATGGAAAACAACTTTTAAAACCAAATTTGGTCTCTATGAGTGGCTATTAATGCCTTTCGGCTCAACTAACGCTCCTAGCACTTTCATGAGATTAATGAATCATATTTTGAGACCTTATATTGGTTTATTTGTTTTAGTCTACTTTGATGACATTCTTATCTATAGCAAGACTTTAAAGAAGCATGAAAATCATTTGAGAGATGTGCTTGCTACATTGCGTATAGAATACTTGTATGCTAATATTCAAAAATGTGATTTCTATACTAACCGAGTGATTTTCCTTGGTTTTGTAGTAAGTGCCAATGGTTTGCAAGTGGATGAGGATAAAGTTAAGGCAATGAATGAATGGCCCATTCCTAGGTCGGTTGGTGAAGTAAGGAGTTTCCATGGCCTAGCTACATTCTATAGAAGATTTGTGAGGGATTTTAGTACCATTGCAGCACCACTCACGGCCTTGACCAAAAAGAAGGTTCCTTTTGAGTGGAATGAACCTCAGCAAAGAGCATTTGAAGAACTCAAGAAACGCCTCACCCACGCACCTCTACTCGCTCTACCGGACTTCACTAAACCCTTTGAGTTTGAATGCGATGCGTCCGGCATAGTTATTGGCGGCGTCCTTATGCAAGAAGGTAAGCCTCTAGCTTTCTTTAGTGAAAAATTGAAGGGTGCATGCTTAAACTATTCCACGTATGACAAGGAATTGTATGCCTTGTTTAGAGTACTCAAAACATGGCAACATTACCTTTGGCCCCAAGAGTTTGTTTTGACAATTGATCATGATTAACTTAGACACTTTAGGAGCCAAGATAAGCTAGATAGGCGGCATGGTAGGTGGATGGAGTTCATTGAAACCTTTCCTTACATTATCAAGTATAAGAAGGGAAAGGATAATGTCGTAGCGGATGCCTTGTCTAGGAGATATACCTTAATCACCACCTTGGATTCTAGGATGTTAGGTTTTACTTACATTAAAGAATTATATGTGGATGATGCTGAATTTGGGTAGATATTTCATAGATGCACTACTCAAGGATCTGTTTTGAATAAGTCAGCCTATTTTGATGCTGATTAGTTGTTTGTTAAGTTGTTAGCTACATTTGTGGAAGCTCTCTTGTTACCACCTTCCACCAATGTTTTAGTTTTATTTTCTTTATTTTGTCTAGATAAAAGAGTCTATATATAGTCTCTTTAGTTGCTGAGTTGGGTATGTTTTATTGCTAAGAATTTCAGATTGTAATCATTCACAAAATCAATCAAAGAACAAGAGAGTTTTTGGTTGGCATTGTCGTTGTTTTCTTGGCTGAGCTTGTTCGTGTCAACCGCCTTCGGATTGGTGCTTCGAGCCTTCACGAGTCCCTTTTTGTGCTAGTCCAGCCGGAGCTAGTGTAAAGTTGTATTGGAGACGGGTCTAGGGCATTCACGAAGCAGGGTCTTGGCTCTTCAGCCTTGGTTCTTTTCGTTGACTCTCTTTGGTTCTTCTCAACATCCTCCTGCATCCATTCCATCTCCACGTTTCATTCCGCATCTGGATTCGCTTCATTCAGCCGGATTCGGATCATTGTGCCTAGATCGACTATTCCACGGACTAATACCGTATCAATTTGTCAAAAGACAATAAAACAAATAAAACAACTAAAACAAATAAAAATAACCCTTAAAATGTTTTGAATCTAAAGGTTATAAAAAGTCTTTCATTTTATACCAAAAGATGATATATAAAATACAAAAGAAGCTCCAAAAGCCTCAATCTTCCATTTCTTGTAATTCCGGAACAAGTGTCTCTTCTTTGCTCTCGCATGGCTCCAAATCACGTGTGCATGGTCTCCCTTCCACGTCCAAGTCATCGGGAATCGTCATTAACGTGAATAAGGAAGCCTCAGTCAGTAATGGATCGTCAATGGTCTCCTTAGGAGCTAAGGACACCAACAAGTTGGACACCTCCTCTTGAATTGCTCTTGCCCTTGATCTAGTGATTGGCCCTTGCATTGTAGGACTAGTAGGGGCTGTTGGTGATGGTCCCTCATTAGTACAACAAACACAAATAAATATAAAACATCCTTTATAAAACTGAAATATCAGATATCATAATTCATAGACAACCCCACAGCCGAGTAAAAAAACAATATCATCACCGCGTATTACAAGTGGGCCAATACTACGGTGGTAATAATCAATATATATCGCATGATCTAAACCACATAACACACACCACTTATGCATAAATCCATTATAGGAATGCAGCTAAGTAAGTCCGTTGAATCCAAATAATCTCAATAGTCGATCAACCTCCTAAATTCTCATAGAAATGAACATGCCTGATAAACAAGGCATAAACATATTAATCATCGCATCATCATACTAGAAGACTCACTCCTAGTCCGAAAGGATTCTCAAGGATGATAACATCATAACCAACCTCGAATAACCTTTCAATTCCCAAAGCCTCATCAGGGCATATATCCATAATATCGTCATCAATCTCATCACTTTACTAACCTAGCATGCTTTCAAAATAACCCATAACACAAAGGTAGGAATCAAACATATCAACACTTGGTATGTCCTAGTAGAAGGCGCACTCGAGGGAAAGAAGAAGCACGGGTGTGGTGATAAGCGGCAACAGAGGAAAGGAGATGCCACATGGGTGGCGACAAGGCTCTAGCCGCAGGGGCGGCAACTTCAAGGCGCGGGTGCGGTTTCCTCGATAGAGTACCACTCTTAAGTGCTTTTTGATAGCTATCTCTCTTAACTAAACACTTCTCAAATGGGAGCAACTCAGGCAAAATTTTCCCATCATCCATATGTATATACAACACATCAAACATCCATAAGCATATCACAACAAGTTCCACTTGTTGGATTTAAACAAGAAAAGGGAGAAGAAGAACAAGAAAAAGAGGAGAAGGAAGGCTCACCACTTCTCTACAACACAAAGAAGAGACCAAGAGTAGAACTTGCCAGCTTCTCACAGTAGAAATTCATAACTCATCATCATCAATATCAATCTTCAAATCAAGAAGAAGAACCAAAAACGATCCAAGGAGAAGAAGAAGAAAGTGCGTGGAGGAGAAGAAGGAAAGAAAGGTTGGAGAGAAAGAGTAAGCCCTCACAAGAAGGGAAAAGTAGAAGCTTAAGAAGGAAGAAAACGGAAAGGTGATCGGCTAAAAGTCAGCCGCCCACAATACTAACCTGCGACCGCGGGTCATCCTCGCCACGACAGCGACAACACGAGTGTGGCCATGGCGAGGCACAATCATGGGGCCTTCAACTAAGCATGGTTATTACATTAGGAGACATTGTGAGGTCCTAGCCCGTTGCACTCTATGTCCTATGGATTTTGGGTTTTACAAACATGCTATCCGAGCCTTAGGTTGACAACAATGGCACTCACAATCTTCTTGAAAGGCCGAATAGATAAATAAACAGAACCCAAAAGGTGTCTGAGTTTTCAAAAGGATTTTGGTTTTAAACTTGGTACACAACCGGCTTGGGATAGAATGTACGGAAAACCATCACTCCTTCCGCAGATCTCTGCAGCCTAGTGTGTATGTTGGATTGTAGTTAATATTATGGATTTGATTATATATATAGAGAGTTTAGCTTGGCTCTATACGCTAGATATTCTTATATCGTCAATGGGTCGTACTATAGCAACATCTGTTATAGGACGGGGTAGAGAAAGACCACCACTTCCTCTTGTAGTCATATGTTAGGGACGAGTTCTCATCGTTGATCCGTTGGAGGCGGAAGATAGAGTTGAGGAGGTCATAGAAAGCATTGTTCCTAACGTTGGGAACGGGATGACAGCTGGACAAAGAGCCCAACCAGTAGGTCTGATGAGACGGATCATGTCTCGATAAGAGGACCTGAGTTCAGAGCGTACATCCGTTAGGTTGAGGAGGCGCCCAGGGCACGTAGTCGTGCCCTAGATCCACCAGCGCTTGTGAGATCATCTAAGATGTCAGAAGGAGCGACACAAGTGCCAGTTGTACAAGCACGAGCAAATGAGGTTGCCAAAGCTCAGGAGGAGCCGAGAGCATCGTGACCGGATTCTTGGTTGAAGACCTTTCACTAGATGGGAGTACCCCCTCCCCCTTTTGTTGGAAAGGTGGGACTAGAGGTAGAGCTTTTGGTCGGGCATGTAGATACAACCCTAGAGTTGATCAAATGCCTTGAGAATAGACGGGTAGAGTTGCAACATACTTTGTTTAGTATTTTAGCACAACACTACTGGAGGACCATGCGAAGTCGGGTCATTGGATACGATCGGATGAGGAGTCTCATCACAGAGCATTTTTAACCTACTTCATTGAGGAGGGAGAAACTGCAAGACTTTGTGGAGGCTGGTTTTTTTACGTTCCTATATCCGAGACGATTAGGAGGTTCTAGGAGGAGCTGGCATTGTTGGGTTCAGTTGCACCTCCAGAGGACCAACATGTATGTTTGTTCTCCCGCAGACTGAGGGAGAGTACCCATTTTTATATGGCGAGTTTTCAATGCGATTCCATGATACATTATTAGGATCGAGCTTCAGCATATGAGAAAGAGCGAGCTGGCCATAAGACGGACTTCTCAGACCGGAGGGTTTGAGAAGAGATAGAGGACGAGGGAGACTAGTGCTAGTGCTAGAGCTTCAAGGTATGGGCGGGGCCAAACTCAAGGCTGCTCAAGTTACCCATTGTCACAAAAGACATCGGAGAGGGGACAATAATGTTTCAACTTCGGCAGTCCTGGACATATCCGACCTGATTGCTTGAGAGCACCATTGACTTGCTTCCCTTGAGGCAAGCCAGGTCATCGATCTACCTTTTGCCGACAGGGCAAGGCTTCTTCACAATAGGGCTCTTCCCCTACTAGTATAGTTGGAGACGGACAAAGGTTGTCTCAGTATCAAATTTAGGGACCGCAACACTGGGTTCTAGATCATCCTACAACTCAAGGTTCCGCAGCAGGACCAAGTAGAGGCAGAGGCCGTGGTAGGAGAACCATTGATACGAGAAGAGCACATGCTTGAGTTTATGAGTTGAGGAGCACCGAAGAGTTGACAGCGCCAGCCACTATGACTACTATACAAATTAATGGTTTACTTGCTACAATACTTTTTTATACGGCTAGTACGCACTCATTTATTTCTGATACATGCATTGAGCGTTTGACATTAGATACGGTAGAGGGGATACCCTTTATTATAGAGTTACCCAATGAAGTAGGGTTAGAGGTACATGCGAGATACACAATTGTCCGATACGTCTGGTAAATCGTGATTGGATTATAGACTTCTTTGTCATGTACCAAGTACATGAAGAATTCATCTTAGGGAAGGATTGAATGACCTGTCATGGTACAGTTTCAGATATCGGTAGGCGGACCGTGTCGATCACTACCGAGGCAGGTCAAATTGAGATTTCTGAGGTTGGGACCTTAGAAAGACTGGTTCTATCATCAGCGCAGTCCGAGCAAGGAGGCTGATTGGATAGGCTTGTGAGGCCTTCCAGTGTTACACCATGAAGGAAGGTGACAGTCCGACATTAGAGGATATTCCCGTCGTGTACGAGTTTACCGACATTTTCGACGAGCCATCGAGCATACCGCTGCAACGGAGTGTGGATTTCGGCATTGATTTAGAGTCCGGAACAAGACCAATCATAAAGCCACCATACCATGTGGCTCCTATCGAGCTGCTGGAGCTGAAGAGGAGTTAGCAGATAAGGTCTTCATATGCCCTAGCTTTTTCCCATGGGGTGCGCCGATACTCTTTATGCGGAAGAAGGATGGATCGATGACGTTGTGCATCGTTTACCAAGAGCTAACAAGGTGATCATCAAGAACAAGTACCCGTTACCCAATATTGACGACTTGCTAGATCAGCTGCAGTGAGCTACAATGTTTTCCCGGATAGATCTAAGGTCAAGATATCACCAGTTAAGGGTGAGAGAAAAGGTTGTGCACAAGACGGTATTTCGGACTCGATATGACTCCTATGAGTTTGTATTGATGCCATTCGGGCTCACGAATGCGCCCTCCATCTTTATGGTGTTGATGAATGGCATCTTCATCGACTTCGTGGGTCAGTTTGTGGTGGTCTTCATAGATGATAAGTAGAGAGGAGGAACACGCATGACATTTGAGGATAGTGTTGCGAGGATTTCCGGATAGAGAGCTGTATGCCAAGCTCTCTAAGTGTGAATTTTGGATGCCTGAGGTGGCCTTTTTATAGGTCATTTAGTTTCCACCGAGGGGATCAAGGTTAATCCGGCGAAGATCGACTCAGTAGCAGCATGGACGACTCCGAAGAATGTCAAGGAAGTATGCAACTTCCTTGGTTTGGCTGCACATTACTGTAGGTTTGTGGAAGGGTTTTTTTATGATCGTCCGATCACTTACCAACTTGTTGAGGAAGACTACCTGGTTTATATGGTCTGAGCCGTGTAATCAAAGTTTTGAGGAGCTGAAGATGAGATTGACTTATGCTCCCATCTTAGCACAACCAGAGGGCATAGATGATTTTGTGGTTTATAGCGACGCATCAAAGCTAGACATGAGATGTGTTCTGATGTAGAGGGGTAAGGTCATCGCTTATGCGTCTAGACAGTTGAAGACATATCAAGAGAACTACCCCACTAATGATCTACAGTTGGTTGCAGTGCTACACGCCTTGATGATCTGGCGGCATTACCTAAATGGAGTTTCATGTCAGATCTTCACAAACCATAAGAGCCTAAAGTATATTTTCACTAAGCAAAAATTGAATAACCACCACATGAGATGGCTCGAGTTGATCAAGGACTTTGACCTTCAAATTTTGTATTATTTGGGGAGCGCAAATGTAGTCGCCGAGGCCCTTAGTAGGAAGATGCCTCGAGAGAAGGCGATAGGGAGATTGATAACTAGCCTTCAGTTGTAAAGGGATCTACCGTGGTTGGAGTTAGATATTCAGTTTCTAGATACCGACAACCAATTGTGTGTAACATCCCGAATCCGTTGGACTCGAGGCGCTACGGGCTAGGATCTCACAATGGATCCTGACCCTAGCCTTACAACAAGTTCACTGGATCTTACAAGGCACAAATAAATATAAACCAAATACATAAAACCGTGTAATCTTACATCAAAACATATACAAAATCCACACCCGAGTACAAAACGGCAACATCAAAACATATGTGTACATAAACATCCCAAAACCCTCGCACAACCTAATGAACGGAAGCCCTCGGCCAATCACCCATCTAGATCACTCTACGGTCTTCCTATCCTGCAAAATATCTACAATACAATATAAAACCTTTAGCTAACAGTTCATGAATAAGAATAAAAGCAATAGCACATAAAAACACATCATCACATCACAATATGCAATACTCACATCAAAACCATTTATTATATTCATTACGTTATACCATTACTAACTCAACTTCTTTTGTGACACAAGGAGCACCCAGAACGTCACCTCTGTCCCCTTTAACCCCCAAGCTTGGAATAGGGGATCAAGCCTCCCCTCTTGGTGGAATGGTCGCAAAGCACCCTCACACTCTTGGCGAGCTTCAGGCAAGTGGTCACGACCCCTTATAATACACTTGGGCCATTTAATATACATATATGGTCGTCGTAGTCCGGTTTAGGTTATCAATGCAACATTCATATGCACAAACACCACTATCACAATTATTCAAACTCATAACCGCTAACTAAGTAAGCCCAATGAATTTACTCGTACCAATGTAAACCTGAACCACGTGGTCGTAGTTTTCCATCGAGGAAACGATCAGTACCTGCATCAGCAAGGCACACACAAAATCGAACACTATCCAAGGTTAGGGGATTCCATCTCCTACAACCCACTATCATACCCAAATCAAGACCCATAACCAAACCTCGATAACTCATCATAACTCACAAATGCCTAAGGCATTACCTCAACATACATATCATCAACCTCATCATAAACCACACTAGAATAACATCACTCTCAAGCTAAAGCCAAAAGGAAAGGAAGGACAAATACCACACTTGGTATATTCTAGAAAAACGCACTTGTGAAAGTAGCAAGGCGCAAGAACGGTGACGCTGCGGGGGAGGTGGCTCTCATCCATAGGGGCGTTGACAGCCTTCTGCCGCGGGGCGGTGTTGTTAAGGCGCGGGGACGGTCAAACAGTAAAGGGGTGATTCTTGGCTTCTCTTCGATCTCCCGCTCGATCTCTTCACTCTTCCCATTGCGAAAGGCAACCAGCATCACATATATATACATATACACATCTACAATTGTCCAGGAAGGCCAACACGAGATCAGCTTGTAGGAATTTCTAAACTAAAGAAGAAGAGAGGAAGGAAAGATGAAGGAAGAAGGAAAACTTACCACCGCTGATCCTAGGAAAGGAAGAACGCCACTCTAAGCTACTCACCCACATCACAACAACAACAACTCAACCTCAGAAGCATCATCTAAACTCAGCCAACTCAATTACACATCCAAAGCTCCACTTTGAAGAATCAAAGAAGAACCAAAGAGAGGAGAAGAAGAAAATATGAAGAAGAACGTGAGAGGATGAAGGCAGATGTTTAGGAGCAAACGCTCTCTCACAAGAAAGGAATAGGCTTATGAAGAAAGCAAAAGGGAAAAGCAAGACGGTCGAAAGGCAGCGCCTACCCTACAAAACCGTGGGGACGGGTCACTATAGCCGCGGGGACGGCAATGCACCCAATGGCATAGAGGAAAACCTATAACACTATATAATCTCAAAACACAAGCATGGAGGAATCATCCACTCCAGCATCATAATCACAAACACTACCCAATGGCATAGAGGAAAACCATCTCTAGCCATTTCATAACCACATCACAACGGCGGGGAGGAAAAACTATCTCCAGCCAAACTGCACTCATATCGCAAGGGCATGAAGGAAAACCATCTTCAGCAAACTATGTCCATAACACAATAGAATGGAGGACAACCATATCTAGCTAAACCCTAGTCACATCACGATAGTATGGAGGAAGAACCATCTCCAGCTATCACCACAGCTCGTGCTAGCAAAACAAGATCATACACACAGATCACAACTATCACGAAAACACATCATAACATATAAGCACATATACATATCACTCACCGAGATAATATTAAGATCTACGCGTCGATCCTATAGGTGCATCTATCTCGGTATAGAACTTTGGATAGTTCCTCTGGATACTATCCTCTGTCTCCCATGTGGCCTCATGTCGTCCACGTCTCGACCATTGTATCCTCAAGATAGAATGTCCTTCGAAAGAAGGCGTCTCACACCTCGCTCTAGGACTGCAATCGGATGCTCAACAAAAGTGTGGTCCAACTTAACTACTAAATCATCATAGCTAACGATGTGTCTCGGATCTAGTTTTTACTCCCTTAGCTGAGACACATGAAACACAAGGTGAACACCCTCTAACCTTGGTGGTAAAGCAAGTATGTAAACTGCTCTCCTGACTCAATCCGTAATCTCAAAAGAACCGACATATCGGGGACTCAGCTTCCCCTTTATGCCAAAACGGTTGACGCCATGCGTCGGTGAACTCTCAGCTAGACATGAGCTCCAACTCTGAACTCTAGAGGTCGACGCCTCTTGTTTGCATATGACTTTAGGCGACTTTGTCCAGCCAACATCCTCTCTCTGATCCGTGCCACTTTGGCCATATCATCCTGAATTTGTTCAAGCGCAAAACTACTCACACTGCTAGGCTCATCCCAACATAACGGCGTACAACATCTCCGCCCATACAATGCCTCATATGTGGCCATCCCAATCAAGGCATGTGATGTAGGACCATCACATGGAAGATATCAAGGTCCCATTGCTAGAGCAAGAGCTAAGGAGATCCAAGAAGTTACGTCAAGGGAAGTGCTATTGCTTGGCACAATGCGTGAACCATTTAATTGCCATACATCATGTGTTAATCTTTTGATGAATGCAGGAGTAAGCAAGCAAAGGGAGGAGATGTTGCTCACGTCCAAAGCAGTCCAAGAGGAGAAGTTGTTGCTCACGTCCAAAGCAGTCCAAGAGGAGAAGCTGTTGCTCACGTCCAAGGCAGCCCAAGAGGGGAGGCAGCTGCTCAAGTCCAAGGCAACCCAAGAAGGTAGCCAGCTGATCACGTTCAAGGAGGCCCAAGAAGAGTAATCAGCTCCCTCATTCGGATCATCATTTGGGCTCTTAAAAACCATCCAAATCACTTATGGATCTGTTGAACAATTCAGCCCATTCGGATAGTCCATTTGGCCCTTAAAAAACGTCCAGCTCACTCCAAAGATTAGTTTGAATAAGTCAGCCTATTCTCATGTTGAATTAGTTGTTTGTTAGGTTGTTAGCTACATTAGAGGAAACTCTCTTATTACCACCTTCCCACTAATGTTTTAGTTTTCTTTTCTTTATTTTTGTCTAGATAAAAGAGTCTATATATAGCCTCTTTAGCTGCTGATTAGGTACGTTATTTTCATTGCTTAGAATTACAGATTGTAATCATTCACAAAATCAATCAAAGAACAAGAGAGTTTTTGGTTGGCATTGCTGTTGTTTGCTTGGCTGAGCTTGTTCGTGTCAACCGCCTTCGGATTGGTGCTTCGAGCCTTCACAAGTCCCTCTTTGTGCTAGTCTAGCCGGAGCTAGTGTAAAGTTGTATTGGAGACGGGTCTACGGCATTCACAAAGTGGGGTTTTGGCTCTTCAGCCTTGGTTCCTTTCGTTGACTCTCTTTGGTTCTTCTCTACACCTTCCTGCGTTCATTCACCATCCACGTTTCATTCCGCATCTGGATTCGTTTCATTCAGCCGGATTCGAGATCATTGTGTCTAGATCGACTCATTCACGGACAATTCCGTATCAGTTGGTATCAGAGCTCAGTTGGTACAATTGATCACTCCTTTCTTCTTTGTGAACCTTATTGCTTATCCAATTGAGGTTTAACTTGTGCTTGAAGTGTTCAAAAGCAAAAGCCAAGGGTTCTTAGTGCCGGACAACATCTTGAGGAGAGGTAAACACAAAACGAAAACAAAACAAAAAAAAAAAGAGCTCGAACGCTGCATACACATTCGGTAGCCTTCTCTCCTACAATTCTCGTTGCAATCAGGTTCGGTTACCTTCTCTCCCTCAAATCTTTGACAAAGTCTAAGAGATCTTTCAAAAAAAAAAAACCATACAAAAAAGGCTGGCCCTTTTATTAATCATCAAGCACAAGAAAACTCCCTCAAAACAACTTCTACGTCATTCTAAACACAAATCACCATACCTACACCAACCAACGGTCAATACTCCAATTAGGGGTGTCTTAATTCATCTCCGACACTAACATCAGTTTCAGCAGTTCTAGTTCCAAAGGGTTGCTAAGAAGGTTCGGAAATCGTGATCTTAAGGTGTTGGATCCTTACAACTCGAGCCACCAGCTAGGCAATACCAACGAGAGAGTGAGCGATACACAAGTGAGATCTTTTCTTTTCTAACCTAACCGGTTTTTTGTTTGTTACTTGAGCATGTTCAGGTCCCTAAGTCCCAACAAGTCTAGTAGCGAGACCGTCACGCCTGAGATGATCAGTCTATTGAAACAATTGTCCGATTCTGTAGCTAACCTATCCAAACGAGTGGAGTCTATGGAAGCACGAACACCACCAGCAGGGACGCCACCTTTGAGAACCAACTACGAGTTTGGCGGTCTTTCACGCGTTACAAGAGAGCCGGATCATCCGGATCAAGGTAATTTACAGTCCAACGTCCACCCTAATGATTCTAACATGCCACCATTTGTTGATAACTTTCAGCGACGGAATGAAGCTCCTTTTGAGGACCACACTTGGGAAGGTTACAATCGGCCATTCCAGCAGCCAAGGCAAGGACGAGAACGTGATAATCTGCGGCCCTATCAAGAGCAAGACGGACTCGGCAAAGTCAAAATCAAAATTCCCGTCTTTGAAGGAAAGTGTGATCCCGACGTCTACACGGAGTGGGAAACTAAAGTTGAGCAGATTTGGTTGTGTCACAACTTCAGCGAGCCTAGGAAGGTTCAGCTAGCCAGTCTTGAATTCCAAGGCTATGCTTTGGTATGGTGGGATCACGTAGTCAAAGAAAGAGTTCGAACATTGGATCCTCAAATCACCACATGGGAGCATATGAAGGCACTAATGAGGTCCCGGTTCGTTCCATCTCACTATACCCGAGAGCTTCGACAACGGCTGGAAAATTTGAGACAAGGCTCTCTTAGCGCTGAGGAAGCCTATACAAATATGCAAGTTGCTATGGTGAAGGCCAACGTTCTAGAGGATGAAGAAAACACTATGGCAAGGTACCTTCGTATTCTGAATTCTAATTTGGCTAATGAAGTTGATATGTATCCATACAGCACCATGGAGAATTACTACACTTGGCCATCAAGGTGGAAAGGAAGACTAAGCTGCGAAACCGGGAATACAAGCCACCTCATGGGACGCCAAACGCTTGGAAAGCACAAGGAAGCCGGCTGCCTAACCACAACAAGGATCAAGGAGGCCGGAAGGAGGAGAGAAAGTCAGCACCTATGGGCCAAGAAGGGCAAAGAAGGTCTTCTACACCGTCCACTACACCACGATCCTTGAATGAGACTTCGAGTGATCATCGAGGGGGTACTCCTATCTCTAACTCTAGAACTAGGGACATTGTGTGTTTTAAATGCCAAGGTAGAGGCCACATGAGTAGAGAATGTCCTAATAGACGCACTTTGATCATAAACCATCTAGGAGAATATGAGAGTGAGGATGATGTGGAATTAGATGATGAAAATGCATTAATTGATGACAATGAACAAAATGAGAATCATGATTGCATTGAGTATGAACAAGGTGAATCTTTGATAGCTAGGAGAACTTTGCATGTCCAACTAGCACCTTGTGAGGATAACCAACGTGAAAATTTGTTTCATACTAGGTGTAGTATTAAAGGAAAAGTGTGTAATGTGATAATTGATGGAGGAAGTTGTTGCAACATAGCTAGCACTGAAATGGTAAACAAATTACAACTTCTTACATTTTATCACCCTAGGCCATATAAATGACATTGGATGAATGAGTGTGGAGAACTTAAGGTCAATAAGCAAACTAAGGTCAATATAACATTAGGATCATATGAGGATGTTATTACATGTGATGTTGTGCCTATGAATGCTTGTCACTTGTTGCTTGGTCGTCCATGGCAATATGATAGGAAAGTTGTCCATGATGGGTTTTCTCATAACTATAGCTTTGAGTATAAGGGTAAAACTTTAACACTTAAACCTATGACACCTTTACAAATAGCCGAGTACTATGAGAACAAGAGGGTAGAGCAAGGAACCCCTCAAAAGCCTAAGATAACACGGCTTAAGAGTAAGGAGAACAAAACCCATCAAATACTGTTAGTACAACCAACAAGTAGCTATCTTGAGTCTAGGAATGAATATGTCACTAACTATGCTTCTATGGATGTGCTAATGATGAGTTTGTGTAAATCTCTAGTGAATGTGCCTCATGACTCTACGATTCCACTTCCTAGTTCTATCCAGGGGCTGTTAGACGAGTTTAGGGACGTTTTTCCTGAGGAGATTCTAGCCGGCTTGCCGCCCATTAGGGGCATTGAACACCAAATAGATTTAATACCCGGAGCCACTCTTCCCAATAGGCCCGCCTATAGGATGAACCCTACGGAAGCCCAGGAAATTAAGAACCAAGTTCAAGCCTTGCTAGATAAGGGGTATGTTCGGGAAAGCCTTAGTCCTTGTGCCGTTCCCGTCCTGCTAGTACCCAAGAAGGATAATACTTGGAGAATGTGTATTGATTGTAGAGCAATCAATAAAATTACTATCAAGTATAGACACCCGATTCCCCGTTTAGATGACATGCTTGATGAGTTACATGGAGCTACAATTTTCACTAAGATTGACCTTAGGAGTGGCTACCATCAAATTAGAATGAGGGAAGGGGATGAATGCAAAACAACTTTTAAAACCAAATTTGGTCTCTATGAGTGGCTAGTAATGCCTTTTGGCTTAACTAACGCACCTAGTACCTTCATGAGATTAATGAATCATATTTTGAGACCTTATATTGGTTTATTTGTTGTAGTCTACTTTGATGACATTCTTATCTATAGTAAGACTTTTAAAGAGCATGAAAATCATTTGAGAGATGTGCTTGCTACATTGCGTATAGAGTACTTGTATGCTAATATTCAAAAATGTGATTTCTATACTAACCGAGTGATTTTTCTTGGTTTTGTAGTAAGTGCCAATGGTTTGCAAATGGATGAGGACAAGGTGAAGGCAATCAATGAATGGCCCATTCCTAGGTCGGTTGGCGACGTGAGGAGTTTCCATGGCCTAGCTACATTCTATAGAAGATTTGTGAGAGATTTTAGTACTATTGCAGCACCACTCACGGCTTTGACAAAAAAAGAAGGTTCCTTTTGAGTGGAATGAACCGCAGCAAAGAGCCTTTGAAGAGCTCAAGAGACGCCTCACCCATGCACCACTACTCGCTCTACCGGACTTCACTAAACCCTTTGAGGTTGAATGCGACGCGTCCGGTATTGGTATTGGCGGCGTCCTTATGCAAGAAGGTAAGCATCTAGCTTTCTTTAGTGAAAAATTGAAGGGTGCATGCTTAAACTACTCCACTTATGACAAAGAATTGTATGCCTTGTTTAGAGTACTCAAAACATGGCAACATTACCTTTGGCCTCAAGAGTTTGTTTTGAAAACCGATCATGATTCACTTAGACACTTTAGGAGCCAAGATAAGCTAGATAGGCGGCATGGTAGGTGGATGGAGTTCATCGAAACCTTTCCTTACATTATCAAGTATAAGAAAGGAAAGGATAATGTCGTAGCGGATGCATTGTCTAGGAGATACACCTTAATCACAACCTTGGATTCTAGGATGTTAGGTTTTACTTACATTAAAGAATTATATGTGGGTGATGCTGAATTTGAGAAGATATTTCATAGATGCACTACTCAAGGCCCTTATGATAAGTACTTTGTGTTTGAAGGTTTCTTGTTTAAAGTGGATAAGATTTGCATACCTAGATGTTCCCTTAGGATCCTATTAGTGGAAGAAGCCCATAAAGGAGGTTTAATGGGGCATTTTGGGAGGGACAAAACTTATCACATGTTGCAAACTCACTTTTATTGGCCTCATATGTTAAGGGATGTAGAACACATGCTGAAAAGGTGCATTGAATGTCTTAAGGCCAAAGCTAGGGTACAACCCCACGGGCTGTATACACCCTTACCAACGCCTAATGGCCCTTGGGAAGATATAAGTATGGATTTCATTGTTGGACTACCTAGGACTAAGAAAGGAAGAGATTCCATTTTTGTGGTAGTAGATAGATTCTCTAAAATGGCACATTTTATTCCATGTCATAAAGCTGATGATGCATATAATGTTGCTAATCTTTTCTTTAAGGAAATAGTGAGATTGCATGAAATACCTAAAACTATTGTTAGTGATAGGGATGTCAAGTTTTTTAGTTTCTTTTGGAAAACGCTTTGGGGAAAAATGGGCACTAGATTAGTAATCTCGACCTCTAGTCATCCCCAAACAGATGGACAAACGGAAGTCACCAATAGGACCCTAACGACCCTCCTTAGAACCATGTTGAAAGATAACTTAAAAGAATGGGAAGACATGTTACCACATATTGAGTTTGCTTATAATCGCACCATGCATTCTTCCACTTCGTTATCACCTTTCAAATGTGTTTATGGATTTAACCCTTTGACTCCTTTGGACTTATTACCGATTCCTATAAAGGATCGAGTAGCTTTTGATGCTGTGGAACAGGCGGACTACGTTAAGGAACTTCATGCTAAGACCAAGGCTGCACTTGATAAGAAGGGCGTTGAAACTGCAGCTCGGAATAACAAAGGACGTCGGAAGATGGTTTTCTAGCCCGGCGACTTAGTTTGGCTACATCTAAGGAAAGAGCGGTTTCCGACAAAACGCCATTCCAAGCTAGCCCCACGGGGTGATGGACCATTCAAAGTCTTACACCGGATTAACGACAACGCTTATGTGTTGGACTTACCGGAAGAGTATGGAGTTAGTACCACTTTTAATGTAGGAGATTTGAGCCCCTATGAAGGAGATTCGGAACAAGATGAAAATTCGGGGTCGAATTCTTTCCAAGAAGGAGTGGATGATGTAGGACCATCACATGGAAGATATCAGGGTCCCATTACTAGAGCAAGAGCTAAGGAGATCCAAGAAGCTATGTCAAGGGAAGTGCTATTGCTTGGCACAATGCGTGAACCATTTAATTGCCATACATCATGTGTTAATCTTTTGATGAATGCAGGAGCAATAAAGCAAAGGGAGGAGATGTTGCTCACGTCCAAAGCAGTCCAAGAGGAGAAGTTGTTGCTCACGTCCAAAGCAGTCCAAGAGGAGAAGCTGTTGCTCACGTCCAAGGCAGCCCAAGAGGGGAGGCAGCTGCTCACGTCCAAGGCAGCCCAAGAAGGTAGCCAGCTGATCACGTTCAAGGAGGCCCAAGAAGAGTAATCAGCTCCCTCATTCGGATCATCATTTGGGGTCTTAAAAACCATCCAAATCACTCATGGATCTGTTGAACAATTCAGCCCATTCGGATAGTCCATTTGGCCCTTAAAAAACGTCCAGCTCACTCCAAAGATTAGTTTGAATAAGTCAGCCTATTCTCATGCTGAATTAGTTGTTTGTTAGGTTGTTAGCTACATTAGAGGAAGCTCTCTTATTACCACCTTCCCACTAATGTTTTAGTTTTCTTTTCTTTATTTTTGTCTAGATAAAAGAGTCTATATATAGCTTCTTTAGCTGCTGATTAGGTACGTTATTTTCATTGCTTAGAATTACAGATTGTAATCATTCACAAAATCAATCAAAGAACAAGAGAGTTTTTGGTTGGCATTGTTGTTGTTTGCTTGGCTGAGCTTGTTCGTGTCAACCGCCTTCGGATTGGTGCTTCGAGCCTTCACAAGTCCCTCTTTGTGCTAGTCCAGCCGGAGCTAGTGTAAAGTTGTATTGGAGACGGGTCTAGGGCATTCACGAAGTGGGGTTTTGGCTCTTCAGCCTTGGTTCCTTTCGTTGACTCTCTTTGGTTCTTCTCTACACCTTCCTGCGTCCATTCACCATCCACGTTTCATTCCGCATCTGGATTCGTTTCATTCAGCCGGATTCGAGATCATTGTGCCTAGATCGACTCATTCACGGACAATTCCGTATCAGCATGCCAACTGTTTTTGTACGAGAACTCAACCAATGAGAGGTGATCTGACCACACCTGCCTCCAGTCTAGTATGCAAGCTCTCAACATATCCTCCAGAGCCTGAATGGTCCTCTTTGAATGACCATATGTCTGAGGATGAAACTCAGTCGTGAAGTGCAAACTCGTACCTAGGGCAATTCGAATCTATTGCCAAAACCTCAAGCTAAATCGTCTATCTCGATTTGAGACGATCGTCCTCGGTACACCGTGGAGTTTCACTATTTGCTTAGTGAACTCCTCAACCAACTGGATCACTGGCCACATATCTGAATAGGGATAAAACGTGCAGTCTTCATCTGTTTATCCACAATAACCCAAATGGCATCAAAACTCCTACTCGGCCTCAATCCAATCACAAATTCCGTGGAGATGTCCTCCCACTTCCACTACGGTACTAGCAGATGCTCTATCTTGACCAGCTGACAGGTCGCACATTGTGCCACGAATGTGGCTACATCGGGCTTCAGCCCTCCCCACCAAAATGAAAGTCTCACATCTTGATACATCTTACCCACACCTAGGTGCACGGAGTAAGTTGTGGTGTGAGCCTCTTGTAAAATCTTCTGTTTCAGCTCCGCATCAGTAGGTACACAGATGCGCTCACGACGTCTCATCACTCCGTCTGCTCCTATGGAAAACTGCGGGGCGTCACCTCGAGACATCCTATCTTGAATCCTCATCAGTGTCGGGTAGGTCTCCTGTTTCTTTTGGATCTCACCCAGCAGATTAGGTAGAGCCTCTAATGTACACAAATAAACATCTTCATCCGGAAACTAGATGTCCATCTCTAGCCACACTAGATCCCTTTGTAACTGAGGCTAAACAATCAGTCGTGCAATCGCCTTCTCTTGAGGCATCTTCCTCCTAAGGGCGTCGGAGACAACTTTCGCCTTCCCCGGATGGTACAGAATCTCAAGGTCAAAGTCCTTGATCAACTCAATCATCTACATTGGCGGTTATTCAAATTTCGTTGCGTGAAAATATACTTCAGACTCTTATGGTCAGTGAAGATCTAGCATGTAGCGCCATACAGGTAAGGCCTTCAAAGCTTCAATGCATGAACTACCGCGGCCAACTCCAGATCATGAGTCAGGTAGTTCTCCTCATACATCTTCAGCTATCTAGAAGCATAGGCAATCACTCTACCTCGCTGCATCAAAACACGGATGCGTCACTGTAAACCACAAGGTCCTCTGTGCCCTCCGGCTGCGCTAAGATGGGAGCGGAAGTCAAACGCCTCTTCAGCTCCTCCAAACTCGGAGTACACGGCTCAGACCATACAAACTGGTTTGATGCAGGATTAGGGCCGCGAATGACTACATCTAGATTGGGAATCCTTGAAACCAACAATGACGTTTTTCCTTGACCAATGGCACAAAATTCAGATTGTTAGAACAAGAAAATGACGATGGAAAGATGGAAGAAAAGAAGATGAAAGGGGACGTAGGATGTATGGTAGAAGTAGATCCAAAAGAACCAAAAGAACCAAAAGACTCCCTTACAAGAACCTGATCAGATTGATCAAAACCCAAGCAAGATGATGCCTTCAACTCTTTCTTCTATAACCTTACACAAGCCTTCAATGGAGACAAGCACAAGGAGGGACTAGTATGACTATTAGCACCAATCTCTAAAGAGATTAACACACACAAGAACAATCTAGCAGGAATTCACAACGATTCAATCAATTGGCTCACTTTATTGATTGAATTTTCTGAATATGAACAAAAGCTCTCAAAGAGACGGTTTATCAAGTTTTGCTAAAATCTATCCAATCAGGAAAGAAGCTAAGAGAGGCTTTTTATATGCCTAGAAAGCCTCCTATCTAAGAAAAGGAATAACATTTGTCAAAAAGACAATAAAACAAATAAAACAACTAAAAAAAATAAAAATAACCCTAAATGTTTTGAACCTAAAGGTTATAAAAAGTCTTTCATTTTAAATACAATTTGGTTTACTAGGCTATTTCTAGTTTTGTGTTTAGTAAATGTACCCCTTGAGAGAAGAGTGTGTAGAGTTTGAGAATAAATACAAAAGGTTGGGGTATATTTACTTAATTGAAACATTAAAAAGCCTAGTTACTATTATAGTTTTTTAAAAAGGCCTAGTTACAAAAATTGCCCTTCATTTTATACCAAAAGATGATATAAAATACAAAAGAAGCTCCAAAAGCCTCAATCTTCCATTTCTTGCAATTCCGGAACAAGTGTCTCTTCTTCGCTCTTGCATGGCTCCAAATCACGTGTGCATGGTCTCCCTTCCACGTCCAAGTCGTCGGGAATCGTCATTAACGTGACTAAGGAAGCCTCAGTCAGCAATGGATCATCAATGGTCTCCTTAGGAGCTAAGGACACCAACAAGTTGGACACCTCCTCTTGAATTGCTCTTTCCCTTGATTTAGTGATTGGCCCTTACATAGTAGGACAAGTAGGGGCTGTTAGTGATGGTCCCTCATAATACTCCCCTTCTTGGAAAGGATTTGTCCTCGAATCATCACCATCCGCATCACTTGACTCAAAGGGACTTACATCACCTACGTTGAGAGTAGGGCTCACTCCATAGTCCTCCGGAAGCTCTAGTACATAAGTATTGTTGCCAACCTTACGTAGTACTTTGAATGGTCCGTCTCCCCTAGGTGATAGCTTGGACTTGCGCCTTTCCGGGAACCTATCCTTCCTTAAATGCAGCCACATGAGGTCTCCCGGTTCGAACATCACTTGCTTGCGGTTCCTACTAGCCTTGGCCGCCACTTGCCTCCCCTTCTCTTGATGAAGGGTCATCCGAGCCGGTTCCATCTTCAACACCACAAGGAGCCCTAACAAGAGCTCAAGCCAAACGCCAAACGGAGATGGATGTTATCTTCCTAACCATGGTTCAAGAAGCTCACCCAAGCTCACCTCCAATGAGTCCAAGGCCCGTCATGATGCTTAGCCACATTGGACCAGCCAAGAAGAAGTTGAATGGAGCATAGGAGAGCTTCACGTGTGCATGTGCATGGCTGGCGCAAGAAGCTAGTTAGAGAGTGTTAAATAAAGCCTAGAATTAGTCTATTTTATGGATTTATTTAAAACACTCTAATTTGTAAATATTGGATTTATGTCTTTTCTATTTTTAGGAGAGAAGGTCTAGGTTGTATATAAACCTTTCTCTCTTCCTTGTTTTGGGTAGATTACGTTAAACACATTGCCTAAGTGCCAAAATCGAACCCTTTTGAGTTCAGCCTATTGTCTTGTGAGAATTGTGGTGTTTGCATAGCTTTCTCGTTCTTGTGTGTGTCAATCTCCTTCGGGTTGGTGCTACAAGTCGAATCGAAGCAACCTCTTCGTGCCTTCGATAATTCTAGATCGATTGTGTGAAGTTGTAAGAAGCGGGGTCGAATCGTCATCGGTTTGGTTCTTGGATAATCGAATCCAAGGGTTCTATCGATTGTTCCTTTTCAGTTCTTCTTTCCTATTTTGTTTCCCTCATTGCTTTGCATGTTTCCTTCCATCTTCGTTTGCTGAATTTTGTTTGTTCTTATTCCCGAAAACAGGCTGCTCGTCTAGATCCGTTCTTCGCGGCTAATCCCCGTATCATCTCCTCTAGCCTTTTGCATGTCCTTTCATGTTGTTCCTTGATGATCTCCACTTGTTTTTCTGCATTAAAGTCTACTCGCTCCGCTATGGGCAATGATATAAGATCAAAAGGGGTCAAAGGATTCAACCCATAGACACACTCAAAAGGAGTTAGATTAGTAGAAGAATGTAATGTACGAATATATGCAAATTCTACATGAGGCAAGACATCTTCCCAAGCTTTCAAATTATCTTTTAAAACAACCCTCAAAATGGTTGTTTAATGTCCTATTAGTTACTTCGATTTGACCATCCGTTTGAGGATGACTAGAAGTCGAAAACAGCAACTTCGTCCCTAGTTTACCCCAAAGAGTCTTCCAAAAGAAATTAAGAAACTTAACATCCCTATCACTCACTATACTCCTAGGTACTCCATGTAATCTAACAATTTCCCTAAAGAACAAGTTAGCTACATTATAAGCATCATCAGTCTTATGGCAAGCAATAAAATGGGCCATTTTAGAAAATCGATCTACCACCATAAAAATTGAATCTCTCCCTTTCTTAGTCCTAGGTAACCCAACAATGAAGTCCATACTAATATCCTCCCAAGGTGACTTAGGTGTGGGTAAGGGGGTATACAATCCATGAGGTTTCAATCTAGCCTTAGCCTTTAAACACACAAGACATCTCTTAAGCAAGTTCTCTACATCTCTAAGCATATGGGGCCAATAAAAATGTGAATGTAGCATATGATAAGTCTTATCTCTCCCAAAATGCCCCATTAAGCCTCCATATGGGCTTCCTCAACAAGTAATAGCCTAAGGGAACACGGAATGCACACTTTATCGACTCTAAATAGAAAACCCTCAAACAAGTAATACTTATCAAAGGCTCCTCTAGATGCACATTGCTTAAATATGTCTCCAAAATCAGAATCATCAACTTATAGATCCTTAATATAATAGAAACCTAAGACCTTAGAATCCATAGTTGTGATTAAAGAGTGTCTCCTAGAGAGTGCATCCGCTACAACATTATCCTTGCCTTTTTTATACTTTATGATATAAGGAAAAGTTTCTATAAACTCCATCCATCTACCATGTCTCCTATCTAACTTATCTTGACTCCTAAAATGACTTAAGGACTCATGATCGGTACGTAGGACAAATTCACTAGGCCATAAATAATATTGCCATGTTTTTAATACTCTAAACAATGCATAAAGTTCTTTATGATACGTCGAGTAGTTTAAACATGCTCCCTTTAATTTCTCACTAAAAAATGCTAGTGGCTTACCCTCTTGCATGAGTACTCCTCAAATGCCAATACCTGAAGCATCACACTCGACCTCAAAAGGATTGGTGAAGTCCGGAAGAGCTAGGAGTGGTGCATGGGATAGCCTCCACTTCAACTCCTTAAACGCCTTCTCTTGAGCACTCCCCACACAAATGGCACCTTCTTCTTTGTCAAGGACGTGAGTGGGGCTGCTATGGTGCTGAAATCTCGCACAAAGCGTCTATAGAAGGTTGCTAGGCCGTGGAAACTCCTCACTTGACCGACGGTTGTGGGAGTAGGCCATTCATGGATTGACTTGATCTTCTCTTCATCCACCTCTAGACCTCTTGTGCTCACTACAAAACCAAGAAAAACAACTTGATTAGTACTAAACTCACAATTCTTCAAATTAGTATACAAATATTCAATTCTAAGAGTTGCAAGTACTTCCCTCAAATGTTCCTCATGCTCTTCAAGTGACTTACTATAGATGAGGATGTCATCAAAGTAAACCACAACAAACCTACCAATGTAGTGTCTCAACACGTGATTCATCAATCTCATAAATGTGCTAGGAGCATTGGTTAAACCAAATGGCATCACTAGCCACTCATAAAGACCAAACTTGGTCTTGAATGCCGTTTTCCACTCATCTCCCTCCCTCATTCTGATTTGGTTATAACCACTCCTAAGGTCGATCTTAAAGAACAATGTGGCTCCATTTAACTCATCTAAACGTGGGATAGGATGACGGTACTTAATGGTGATGTTGTTGATGGCTCTACAATCAACACACATCCTCCATGTACTGTCCTTCTTAGGCACTAAGAGGTCGGGAACGGCACTAGAACTCAAGGTCTCCCTTATATAACCCTTATCTAGGAGTTCTTGCACTTGGTTTTGGATCTCTTGGCTCTCCTTAGGGTTCATCCTATAGGCTGGACGTTTTGGGAGTGTAGCACCTTTAAAAGGTGGAAGGCCAGCCGGAATCTCGTCAGGAAACACATCACTAAACTCATCTAGGATAGCTAGGATGGGCTTAGGTAGGGTGGCCTTGGCTTCATCACTCAAAGTCGCTAAGCTCTTGCACAAGCTCACAAGAATGGCATCTAAAGGGGTGTAATCTAGGATGTACTCCTCCTTGGATGCTAGAAGGACACTAGAAGGTGTGGCTAATAGGGTGGTACTAATCTTGGCCGCGGGTTCTGTTTTAGACCGTGAGCTATCCCCTCTCTTTTTCACCTCATTTTGCTCCACACTCAACCCCTTCTTCTCATAAAATTCTGCAATCTGCAATGTTGTCATAGGCTTAAGAGTTAGTGTTTGACCATTAAATACAAAGGTATGCCTATTAGTAAAACCATCATGCTTAACTCTCCTATCAAATTGTCATGGACGTCCCAAAAGAATATGACAAGCTTGCATGGGAACTACATCACAAGTAATGGTGTCCTCATAGCTACCTAAAGTGATAGTCACTCTAGCTTGCCTATTTACTTTTAATTCTCCACAATCATTCATCCAATGCAATTTGTAAGGCCTAGGGTGATAAAATGTGGTAATTTGCAACTTATTAATCAAATCAGTGCTAGCTATATTGCAACAACTACTTCCATCTATGATCATATTACACACCTTCCCTTTAATTAGACATCTAGTATGAAAAAGGTTCTCTCTTTGATTATCCTCACACGGAGCTACCTTAGCATGCAAAGTTCTTCTAGCTATTATGCCCTCATCACTATCACTACCAATTTCATGCAATCCATTAAGGTGGGTGTTATCATCATTTTCATGCTCATCCTCACTCTCATATTGTCCAAATTAATTTAAAATTATAATTTTCTTATTAGGGCAATCCCTCATGTAATGACCTCTACCTTGACATTTAAAACACACAATTTCTCTAGAACGAAGAGTAGAGTTAGAGGTACTCCCTTTAGGACCACTTGAAGGCTCATTCAAGGGTCTAGAAGATGAATGAGGTGTTGAGCTCCTTCTTTGTGCTCCTTGGTCCATGGTTGATGCTTTTCGGTCCTCCTTGTGGATGTAGGCTCACGGCTGTAGGATCCTTGGGGCCGGCTGTTTGATGCTTTCCATGAGCTTGTAGCTCCAAAGCTTGTCTTGGCACCTTGGTTCCTAGCCTTTGTCTTCTTATCTACTTTGATTGCCAAATGCAGCAGCTCCACCATGGTACTATAAGGATACAAATCAATTTCATTAGCCAAAGATGAGTTTAAAATGCGTAGATACCTAGCCATTGTAGACTCCTCATCTTCAACCACATTAGCTTTCACCATTGCCATTTGCATAGAGGTGTAGACCTCTTCGGCACTCATGGCTCCTTGTCTAAGGTTCTCCAACCTTTGCCTCATCTCCCTAGCATAATGTTGAGGTACAAAACGAGCTCTCATCAAGGCCTTCATTTGTTCCCATGTAGTGATGGCCGGATCCAAAGTTCTTCTTCTTTCCTTGACAAGATGATCCCACCATACTAGTGCATAGCCTTGGAACTCCAATGATGCAAGTTGGACCTTCCTTTGCTCTCCAAAATGATGGCAAGACCAAATTTGCTCCAATTTAGTCTCCCAATCCATGTAAGCATCCGGGTCACACTTGCCTTCAAAGCTGGGGATCTTGACCTTCACTTTCCTTATTCCATCTAGCTCTTGATAAGGCCTCAATGGCTCATATTCTCGTCCTCTCCTTGGTTGTGGGTGACGCCTAGGGAACTCCCTCCACATATCTTCTTCCTCAACATCCTCTTGTGGCTCCTGAAAATCATCCACAAAACCTTGCACATTAGGTGTTCTAGGAAGAGTGTTAGCATGTCTCATACCTTGCCCTTGAGGGGTTCTTTGGGGTGATTCAGGGGCTGTTTCTCTAGGGGCATCTCTAGATGTGCCTCCTAGCTCGAAAGTGGACCTCGGTTGTGGCGTGGCCGTGGGTGCTGGGCGAGGCTCCAACGTGTCAATCCGGTGTGTCAATCTTGCCACCGAATCCATTAGTTGCTTCAACATAGCAAATGTCTACATGTGCATTGGCTCACTGCTGTGGGACTTGCTTGGACTATTACACCTAGACATGATCAAAAAAACACACAAAACAAGCAAACTAGTTGAATTAGATAAAACAGAAAATTCTCACAAGTGTTTACTCTCCCTCTCACACTCAAGTTGTGTTGATCACAAGCTATTTGATGCAATTGACTTGGATGGATTAGTACTCCTTCTAAGATCAGTGTCTTAGCTCAACTAGGACACTCCTTGACTTGAAAAAGGGTGATACACGGCTGCTTGAAGGTTCACAACAGAAAACGTCAAGATAGACACTAAGAAGCTGAAATAAGACTCAAGACTGAACTAGTATGGCTTGCAAGCAAGGTTAACTAGCTAAATCACACAAAATACTAAAAAAAGACACAAGACTTAAAGATAGATGCAAAAGGCTGATATGGACTCGAAAAGATGGTAAACTCAAGATATGATAGAATTAGAATAAAACAAGGAAGATAGACACACAAAAGACTAAGAAGAGAGCTTCACTTACCTTGTCCTTATGCAATGGAGGGAGATATGGCCGGCTGTTAAACGTTGGTTTTAGGTAATGGTGATGGATAAGAAATGAGGTAGGTAACTCTTGTTTGTAGTCTCGATGATCCTTTCACAATCAGATTGCAAAAACACTTGTTTTTCTAGCTTCTACACAACTTAGGTTGGTATAGAATATGATATGATATGTATGATAGATTGAAGGGTGAAATGATATGATAAAATGTTCTTCTTCTTGTTCTTCTTTTTTTTTAAAAAAATGTAGGACCTTGGCTGACGTTCTTTTTGGAATAAAATAGGAGAGAGGAATGAAAATAAAATTGAAAAGAAAAAAGAGATAACTAACTAGAAGTAGTCTCTTGGTTGTTGCTACAATTTAGGAGCTTTTTGTTGCCTCTCTCTTCTATTTTGCAACGTCTGATTTGTCTTTGGAAGAGTGGTCCCCTTTTTCTTCTAAAATTGTGTTGGGACCTATGATGCATGGACACTTCTAGAAGGCGGCGTGTCCCGTGTCGAAAACGGGGACATAACCGGACACGGCTCGGACACGGTCAAATATGACCGGACACGGTCAAGACACGTTTCACAAATAGGACACGTATAGGACACGGTGAGGAGGCGGATTGTGTCTAGTCAAGACATGATTAACGAAATAAAAACTTATATACCTAATTTTTTTTCTTCTTTCCCATTTTTTCCGACTAAACCTAGCTCCACATGACCACCTGCGAGATTGTGGTTATCGGATGTAGGACACCGATCTTCTTCTCCGGCTTTAATGTTGAAATGTTGTTCCGCCAGTCGACTCTTCTCTCCATTTCTCTTATGATTTTATAAATTAATTTTGAATCTTTGATTATTAATTTATTTTGTAATTTTTATTTGTTAAATGTTGACTATGTTATTTTAATTCTTTCACTTTTTATAATTCACAAATATTTATTATTATTTTCCTTTGTTGATCATATTGTTCGGTTATTGTTGATTTGCAAATGAATGATTCATTCTTCATTTTGATACTAAGTATGATTATTTCAAATTATAAAACTAAATATGTTTACTTCTATGTTTTGTAAGACTGAAAATGTTTGTTTCGATTATTTTATCATCATGTTAATATTTTTATCAACTCATATATCATTTATTTTTTTTCCATATATATGTATCTCATTATGATATAGTAATTCTATATTTCAATATCTTTAAAATAATATATTAATTATTTAACTCGCCGTGTCCCCGTTTCCTATACTTTTGAGGATTGCCGCTTTCCCGTTTCTCGCCGTGTTCGTTTGCCGTATCCGTGTCCGTGTCTGTGCATCATAGGTTGGGACGTGATTGGCAAAAGAAAAAAAGAGCTGGACGTTTTTTATGAAGAACGGCCGATGAAAGTGATGTAGTATGGCTGGAAAATGGCGGTTTTGGCTTGACTTTCTCTCTTCTCCAATAAACACAAGAAACAAAGCAAATTAGACACAAATAGACTCTTAAAATGAAGCAATTGACTCAAACAAAGAAAAGACTCAAAGAAGATACTCAAACCGTCAATGGTGATGGTTGATTCCGGACTCGCAATCAGCTAGCTCTGATACCACTTTGATGCGGGATTAGGACCGCGAATAACTAGATCTAGATTGGGAATCCTTGAAACCAACAATGACGTTTTTCCTTGACCAATGGCACAAAATTCAGATTGTTAGAACAAGAAAATGACGATGGAAAGATGGAAGAAAAGAAGAAGAAAGGGGACGTAGGATGTATGGTAGAAGTAGATCCAAAAGACTCCCTTACAAGAACCTTGATCAGATTGATCAAAACCCAAGAAGGATGATGCCTTCAACCCTTTCTTCTATAACCTTACACAAGCCTTCAATGGAGACAAGCACAAGGAGGGACTAGTATTGACTAGTAGCACCAATCTCTAAAGAGATTAACACACACAAGAACAATCTAGCAGGGATTCACAACGATTCAATCAATTGGCTCACTTTATTGATTGAATTTTCTGAATATGAACAAAAGCTCTCAAAGAGACGTTTTTATCAAGTTTTGCTAAAATCTATCCAATCAGGAAAGAAGCTAAGGGAGGCTTTTTATATGCCTAGAAAGCCTCTTATCTAAAAAAAGGAATAACGTTTGTCAAAAAGACAATAAAACAAATAAAACAACTAAAACAAATAAAAATAACCTTTAAAATGTTTTGAACCTAAAGGTTATAAAAAGTCTTTCATTTTATACCAAAAGATGATATAAAATACAAAAGAAGCTCCAAAAGCCTCAATCTTCCATTTCTTGCAATTCCGGAACAAGTGTCTCTTCTTTGCTCTTGCATGGCTCCAAATCACGTGTGCATGGTCTCCCTTCCACGTCCAAGTCATTGGGAATCGTCATTAACGTGACTAAGGAAGCCTCAGTCAGCAATGGATCATCAATGGTCTCCTTAGGAGCTAAGGAAACCAACAAGTTGGACACCTCCTCTTGAATTGCTCTTATCCTTGATCTAGTGATTGGCCCTTGCATAGTAGGACAAGTAGGGGCTGTTAGTGATGGTCCCTCATCACGGGTAGTCTTCCTTAACAGATTTGTAAGTGGACGGGCAATCATAGAGAATCCCTCCACAAACCGACGGTAATAACCGGCTAGGCCAAGGAAGCTACGTACTTCCTTGACGTTCGTCGGTTTCGCCCACGCTGCTAAAGACTCGATATTCGCCGGATCAACCTTGATTCCTTAGGCGGAAACAACATGAACTAGAAATGCTACTTTTGTCATCTAGAACTCGCACTTAGAGAACTTGGCATACAATTCTCTATCTTGCAAAACTCGCAACACGGTCCTCAGATGTCTTACATGCTCCTCTCTACTGCGAGAGTGTCACCACAAACTGATCTAGGAAGTCGATGAATATGTCATTCATCAACTCCAAAAAGACGGTGGGCGTATTGTGACCCCGAATGATATCACTACAAACTCGTAGTGGTCATACCGAGTCCGAAATGCCGTCTTATGCACATCATGTTCTCTCACTTTCAGCTGGTGAAATTGTGAGTGCAAGCCGATCCTGGAGAACACAATCGCTCCATTAAGTTGATCCAACAAGTCATCAAAATACGGGGCGAAGGATACTTGTTCTTGATGGTCACATTGTTCAGCTCTCTGTAGTCAATACACAACCGCAACGATCTGTCCTCTTCCGCACGAAGAGGACCGGTGCACCCCACGAGGATACGGTGGGGCGTATGAAGCCCTTCTCAGCCACCTCCTCGAGTTGCTTCTTTAGCTCTAGTAACTCAATAGACGCCACACGGTATGGCACCTTCGAGATTGGTCTCGCCCCCAGCTCTAACTCTATGCCGAAGTCCACGCTCCTCTAAGGCACCAATCTGGATGGCTCGTCAAACACGTCCAGAAACTCGCAAACCACAGGGATATTCTCTAACACTGTACTCTCGCCCTCATTCATGAAATAACACCAAAAGGCATTGTAACCCTGTGCAATTAGTCTCGCTGCTCGGACTGTGCTAATAACCATACCCGTCTTCCCCAGGTCCCAGCCTCGGAAAATCTCTATTTGATCCGACTCGGTAGAGACCGTCATGGTCCTCCTACCCACATCTAACACGGCACGGTGTCTATCCATCCAATCCATACCCAAAATGACTTCCTCATGCACCAACGGTATGACAAAGAATTCCACTAACAGATCTCGTTTTCATAAATGTATAGGACAACCATGTACCTCTCGGATACCTCTCACCTGACCCCATCGGGTAACCCTATAACGAAGGGTCTCCCCTCTACCATATCTAAGGTTAGTAATCAACTCATGCATCAGAAATGAAAGAGTGTGTAGCACCGTATCGAACAAAACTCTAACAAGTAAACCATTCGGAATTATACTTGTAGCAGCTAACGTTGGCGGCTCCTCAACGATCCTCAGCTCTAAATCTCAACCTCGAGCTCCTTTGGTATCATTGGTACCTCCATCTCGATCTCTGCCTCTTCTCGGTCCTAGAGCGGAACCTTGAGTAGTAGCATGGTCTGGGAGTTTTTATTGTCCCTACACCTGATGCTTAGGTAGTGTGTGCCCACCTCCCACTGAACTAGAAGGGGAAGAAACCTACTATGATGGCGCCTTGCCTTGACGGCAATAAGTAGCCCGATGTTTTGGGTTCCAATAAGAGAAGCAAGTCATTGGTGCTCTCGGGCAATCAGCTCTCATATGCCCAGACCCTCCGCGGTTTTAACACTACCGTCCTCTCTCAAAAGTCTGTGCAAAAACTGGGTAACTCGAGCGGCCTTAAGTCTGGCCTCGCCCGTACCCTGATGCTCCTACACTAGTCTGTCCAGTACGTAGTCTCTTCTCAGACCTTCCTGTCTGAGAAGTCTTCCTTTGGCTAGCCCATTCACGCTCGTAAGATGAGGCTCTATCTTGATAATCGATCATGGAATCATAGTGGAAACCCGCCATGATTGAACAGGTACTCTCCCTCAGTCGGCGGGAGAACAAATACACATGTTGGTCCGCAAGAGATGCAACTCTGCCCAGTAATGCCAGCTCCTCTTGGAATCTCTTGATCGCCTCTACTATTGGCATATCCTCAAAGTCAACCCCAACAAAATCCTGTAGTTTCTCCCTTCTCAATGAGGCAGGCAGAAACGCTCTCTAATCATACTCCTCATCTGGTCATAGTTGGTGACTCAACTCCGTAGTGTCCTCCACCAATGTTGACCTAAATCTCGGAATAGAGAATGTAGTAACTCTATCCGTCTATCCTTTGGACATCCTCTGGACATCTAATAGACTCAAGGGTTGAGTAGCACCTTGAGACATCTAAGATGATCTCTCCTGTGCTGTCAGATCCGAGGCACGTCTACTTGCCTTGACAGCCTCCTCAACTTGTCTGCCAATCTGTTCGCTCCAAAAGGTGTGTGCACACAAAGCTTTAAATTTATATTCCGAATAATAAACCTAACGATAAGCAAACCCACAATGTACGGATCAATCGTAGTAAGGGCTTATATTCTGGAGTCGATCTCAAGGAATCAGTGAGAATAATCACAGCAAAGCAATATAACTTCATAAGCATGCAATTACACTAATCAAAAGCAAAATACAAGATGTATAACAAGAAAGGAAAATTCAGATTCTTTAGATCATAGTATCCAGTTGTGGTTTCAACTCAAGATTTCTAAAGGTAATGGGGATAAAGTTGAGGTTTGCTAAAGGAACGTGTTTCTATTATGGGATAGATCACCGGATAAGTCCAACTACCCACTTTCCCAAACCAAAGCTCCTATCATGGGTAAGTCTCAAGGAACTAAGGAAAGGTAAAAGCACTCAAACCAACATCACTCACCTAAGGGTATAGAACTAACCATCACCGGGGAGGTCTCAGGTTAACTCTCAAAGGTAGGATGAAGGCACACTCAAACCCTAATAAAGGATAAACCTTTACTACCTAACACTCATCGTCATCGGTATACAAGCAAAGGAATCACCAGGTAAGTCTCATCCTAGGCTTGTGTAAACTAGGAAAGGTGGAACAAGGATAGGATTTGGCAAACTATAACCTAACCTCGGAATCTGTAAAATAGTGGACGATCTTGTGATGTTCTATCTCGATCTCGGTCGAGATGCTCAACGAACAGCCCGAGACCAGTTTCGGATTAGGGTTAACTCAAGCTTAGAAGGTCCACTCAGAATAAGGTTCATTCTTTCATCATCTACACCACAACCTTCAACTAATCACCCTAGAATCGCAAGGGTGTTTAGCCAACAATCATCATTATCAATGCAATATCAAATATGTAAAGAATATCTAGAAAAGGTAAATATTCAATCAACAAACATGTCTCAATTATCAAAGCAAACAACAATTCAATAGTATCCAATAATGTGTTCCAAAAGAGAATGATTACAAACTCACAAATACTTCCCAACAAAATACTCACAATCTAAGGTTTCTAGAACCTAGTCAATCCCTCCTTCAATAGCCGTCTTCCTAGCCGTCCTTCTAATCTATCTAGATCCAATCCCAATTCCGTCTCCAATCAACCGTCTTTTTTTTCACATTTGCCTTCCATTCTTATAGAAGAATTTTAGGTCAAATTATATCTTATTTCATTGGGCTGTGAGCCGTCGACCTCGATCCAGGCCCAGTGGTCCATCTCGGTCGAGATGCATCACTGTGTTGATCCGAGATCCGTAATGATCTACGTGCATGTCATCGTATCTTCATCTGGAGCTTTCTTTCTTCCTTCCAGCATAGTTCTTGCCTTTCTTATTGACCTTCCTAATGCTCCTAAATGTAGCTACAAGCTTCCTTAGCTCCTTATGCTCCATTTCCACCCAAAACGTGTCATATTCCCTACAATTACAATCAAACGTGGTGTAGACCTCGATTCTTGCAAAGTAACCAAATAATGGCATAAACACTATAAATACATGTACATGTGGGCAGAATTATGATGAGAAAACGACAAAACCATATCCGAAATATTGAAAATAATTCATGCTATCAAAATACCACATGCTTGCCTCTTGTTTGTCACCAAGAAAGGTCCAAATCGTAAATACAAGATAGAATGAATTAAAATTAGTTAAAACTCAGTGAAAAACATTCAAAACTTTCGATTGTGTACTTCTTCTCATAGATCACCCTTAGAGAATGCTTCATATTTAATAAGAACCATATATGATCAAAACAAGTCATAGATATAGGAAAGCTAATCATACTTCACTTGAGATCATAGAAATACATAGCAAATCATACTCATCAAAATCAATCATGAATAATCTAGTTTAAACCGCTAAGTCAAATAGCATGCTCATGGTCTCAACGGTTTTCAATCAAAGGTCATGAAACGAGATAGGGATTAAGTGTATAAAGGATATTGTGGTGCTAAATCCGGGAAAAGGGTAAAAACTTCACAACTTTGAACTTCACTTCATCAACAAGATTTTCTTGTTTCTTTTCAGCATTTTGCTTACTTTTCACTTTTTGAGAACAAGGACAGAGGTGCACAATAACCATAGGCTTGGAGATCAGCTAATCTCAATTTCTCGAGATGCCTCAAACCTTGATGCACATACCATGACTCGTTAAGATTGTCGATCAATTAGAATTTGGCAAGATACAAACACCCGGCTATGTGAATGGTGCCGAGTTACTTATCATCAAGATCAGCGTCCCCAAACCTATTTTTCTAACACTTCTTCTCCTTTCAACATCGTCTTTCACTTGCTTTTCAACTTCTTACTTCCAAGTTCCCGGATAGGTAAAGGAAGGCAAATATATTTCATTGAGGGGCTAAGAGCATGATCAAGAAGAGGAAGAAAGAATAACGAATTACCTTAATCATTCCAATAAGGATTTGAGAGAACTCGTAATGTAGTGTCAACTTTCAAATTTAACATGATTTGGATAAAACAACTTACTAAACATGCTTCAAATTTCGAACAAAGCAATCCTACCTTAGATATATCATAAATTGTTGCAAGCACATAAAGTTCATAAAAAAACTAATCTGCAAACAATATTCATCATTGGGGTCATATCCAGATCAGAAGCACATCATTTTTCAGAAATTCAAGTTTTCGAAACTCATCTCGGTCGAGATGACTTATGGGAAAATGAGGTACTGGACTGAGGTAAGCTCATGTTATGGTCACCTCATTTGACCCAAGGGTCATTTTGGTCGAGACAAAAAAAAATTTCAAACTAGTTTTGTACGTTTTTTTTATCAAAAATCATATTACATGCCATATGGTATCTCAAATCACCCCATACTTAGGACATATTGTTCCGATTGGTAAAAACAAGTCTAGAAAAACACTTACAGTGCAAAACCGCAAAATAAGAAAAGATAAAGCAGCGGCATAGCCGTGGAAGGTCCGATCAAGCATTTGGAGGAGGAGGCGGCTAGTACGGGTACTGGGATGGATCGAAAGGATGATACATCAGGTGTTGGAATTGTAGCTCCATCATCCTGCGCTGGTAATGGTGGCTCTCCTCAGTCAAGCACCTCATAGCGCTGATCTCCCTAGTTTAGGCATCGAGGCGGTCCCTAATATCCGTGTGCATGGTACAGAATGACTGATCCATATGGAGTGTAAGATCGTCAATCTGCCGGTGAGCCTCGGGATCACGGCAGCGACGATGATAGCGTTGTCGGTGTTGTGGTATGTCTAGTGCAAGAGTCTCTGGTGCGGGCCGGTCGTCCTCTGTATCCTCGTCGTCATCTACCAGCTCGATGACCGGGGCACTCGGACTAGCAGTGTTTGTCCCGGTGTCCATGGGTACTCCAATATTCTCCTCGTCGTTGCTTGTGCCAAACTCCGCATCGATCTCTACGTCCCACACAAATGACCTCTTGATCCGTGACTAGTTGGTCGGGTCATTGATGGTGAACTGTGGAGACCAAGGAATCCCCTTCGGAGTTTTGGTCTCCCAAGTCATGGCCATGTATGGTGGACCACGGCCTCAAGGGATCAAAATCCATCGGGTGATAAACTCCTACAACCCTAAAGGTTTGGCCTTAGCGGCCCAAGTGCATGCAAAAAGGTCAATGTCCAAAGCGCCGACAATGTGTCACTATTCCCCCAAAGCAGATGTCACCCTTCTTCTTGGATTTGACCTTGTGCAACTCCTATACCTGCATGGTGGCAAAGTCCGGGACTCCACCTGCAGTCATACAGAAAAGAGTAAGAAGCTCACCCTGTCGGATCTTTTGAGGTGTCTCCGTCCGGGCAAGCAGCATCTCGCTCAAAATCCTGTGAGCGATCCGGAAAGACACATGGTAGATGAGCTTCTTCTTGGAGTCTCCTGGATGCCAATAGTCTGCAATTGAGGTGATGTGGGCAATGTTGCCCCAAAAGGCATTCACCTCTCTCCAAGAGGGAAAATCAGTAACGGTCGATGACGGAACTTATAAACTCGAGGGTCGGCTCTATATAAGCTCATCCTGTCGGATCTTTTGAGGTGTCTCCATCCCAAAGTTTTGTGTTGTAAATGCATATACCCTCTTTATCAATCTGAATGTTACTCCTTTGTATTCCGACACGTGAGTGACGGAACTTATAAACTCGAGGGTCGGCTCTATATAAGCTGGTGAGCGGATGGCCATAAACTACTCGAGGCCAACAAGAGAGATCATCCGGTGCAGGTCATCGACGACGTGGAGGTAATTGAATTCTTCAACGTCGACGTAGCGGGGGGAGATGATTGCTCAGGAGCAAATACGGTCATAATCATTTTGGAACCGACCAAGGATGATCGGCACCTGTGGTGGTGCAGGAGGTGAAGGGGAGTGGGTACCATCACCAAGACGGTCATGGATCGCTAACTGCCTTTCTGAACGATGCATTTTTCTTAAATTAGGGTTTGATATCGGGCTGTTCTTGAAGGGATCTCGGCCGAGATGACTGGGTTTCAACCAAGGCGAATAGTACTTCGATCGAACACACAATTTGTAACTTTCTGCCCCCAAAATCACTACCAATTGCTTCCTAGGGGGTTCTCCAGTTATTTCCAACACAACAAGCAGCAAGCAATTTTAAAATGCGAGCAAAATCTCCCAAAATGCAAAAAGAGGGGTTCGGACGAAATTACCCGATTTTAGCAGATTTCGGAAGCTTGAAAATGAAGTTTGATGTTGGATAAGTCGTTGTGGCGTTGTTCCCGTTACTTTAGATCCAAGAATCGTCAAAAATGAGTAAGAAACGGGGATTTGAGAGATTTAGGGTAAGCTTCAGTCGAGACGGCGTGGAGGAGAGGTGAGTTGAAGAGAGAGAAATCCGTTCTTCCTTTTATGCCCTTCAGAAAATTCAACTGCATCTCGGTGGAGATGGTTGTCAGTGAATGAGATGGTCAACCAAGGTTATTCCTTGTTGCTCTCATCTCGGTTGCTTAAAAATTCATCTCGATCGAAATGATCTGATGGTGTCCGAGATGGCCCTAATAACATTTGTAACTTTCAGCGAGATTCTCGAACTGTAGATTCGTTCATATGCTTCCCTTTTGTTGGATTTCCTTGAGTGGTACCTAGATCCTGTTACGATGGACACGAAAACGCAAGCTACACTAATCTAATCTAGAAAGCAAGAAAGAAAGCAATACCTTGGGTTGCCTCCCAAGAAGCGCTTATTTTAAAGGTCGCTAGCTGGACCCAACTCTGGATGTTTAATTGAGATGCATGGATGCAATCTCCTTGACCGGAGGTTCCGATATGTGTTTCTTCAGTCGACATCTGTCGACTTGAAAGGTTCCACAATGTTCACCCCATACTTCGACTACACCATGAGATAAATCATTTTTTTTTATTATAAAAGGTCTTGTCCATTTTGACTTTAGTTTATTTGGGGGGGAGATGAGAATGATAATTGAAAAGAAGAACAAATTCTCGTTCTTTGAGCCCTCTTTGTGTGATGTGCTTTTTGTGCCACTTCTTTGTCTGTTCTTAGTAAATCCTTGCGACTTTCGCTATCATCCTACGGAGAGGTGGTTTCACCTTCTTATCCTTGTCTTGCGAGGCCTTGGAGAGTTAAGATTGGTGCTTGCATCACTTGATGTTGAAGAAATTATCACCTCGTTTGTTTCGAATGTATTTCGACAGAGGTCCGGTCCGAGGTGATTCCCTATTGCTTTCACCTCAATCAGTCCAAAAGTTGCCTCAGTTGAAATGACTGGCCTGATGTCAAGGTAGTTTGTTGTCTCTACTTCAAACCTCTCAAACACAACTGACGGATCTCCCACCAAAGTTTCCAAGCTGTTTATATTTGTATCACAAGAAACATCTACACCTTTCCTATCATACTAAAGCTAAAAACTCTTCCAAGAGGGTCTTTAATAAGGATAGAGCTAACCAATTCGCGTGATTCCTCTTCATCATAGATGTTTTAGATGTCCTTCTCGAGGATTTGGCCTTCCATCAAAGTTGATAGTTCAAATTCAACCTGTTCTTCCCCGATGTTAAAAGACAACTTGGCATTCTTGCAATCCACATAGCAACCGGATGTTGCAAGAAACGGTCTCCCAAGGATGATTGGAACTGGATAATCTATAGGAATGTCCAATACCACAAAGTATATGGGAATGTCTTCTAACACACCTATGGGTCGAGTGATTGATGATCCACCATGTATAGTGTCATCGTAACTGGTTTAGGTTCCCCTAAGGCAGCCTTCTCACACAATGCAAGTGGAATGATGCTCGCACTTGCTCCTAGGTCACATAGTGCATCATATGTGACGTTTCCAACTTCAATGGGGATACAAAACGATCCCGAGTCTCTTAATTTGGGTGGCATGTTCTCCCTCATGATCTTGATGAGTGCCGATGATGCGGGTTGGGGCCGCAAATGACTAGATCTAGATTGGAAATCCTTGAAGACCAACAATGGACGTTTTCCTTGACAAATGGCACGCAAAATCAGATTGTTTAGAACCAGAAATGACGTTGGACAAAAGGGAAGAAAGAGAATGAAATGGAACGTGGAATGTTTGATAGAAGTAGATCCAAAAGAACCAAACGACTCCCTTACAAGAACCTTGATCAGATTGATCAAAACCCAAGCAAGATGATGCCTTCAACCCTTTCTTATAACCTTACACAAGCCTTCAATGGAGACAAGCACAAGGAGTGACTAGTATTGACTAGTAGCACCAATCTCTAAAGAGATTAATACACACAAGAACAATCTAGCAGGGATTCACAAAAATTCAATCAATGGCTCACTTTATTAATTGAATTTTCTGAATAGGAACAAAAGCTCTCAAAGAGACGGTTTATCAAGTTTTGCTAAAATCTATCTAATTTGGAAAGAAGCTAAGTGAGGCTTTTTATATGCCTAGAAAACCTCCTATCTAAAAAAGGAAAAACATTTGTCAAAAAGACAATAAAACAAATAAAACAACTAAAACATATAAAAATAACCCTTAAAATGTTTTGAACCTAAAGGTTATAAAAAGTCTTTCATTTTATACCAAAAGATTATATAAAATACAAAAGAAGCTCCAAAAGCCTCAATCTTCCATTTCTTGCAATTCCGGAACAAGTGTCTCTTCTTTGCTCTTGCATGGCTCCAAATCACGTGTGCATGGTCTCCCTTCCACGTCCAAGTCATCGGGAATCGTCATTAACGTGACTAAGGAAGCCTCAGTCAGCAATGGATCGTCAATGGTCTCCTTAGGAGCTAAGGACACCAACAAGTTGGACACCTCTTCTTGAATTGCTCTTGCCCTTGATCTAGTGATTGGCCCTTGCATTGTAGGACTAGTAGGGGCTGTTGGTGATGGTCCCTCATCAGCCGATAATCTTGAGAACATCTTCACTTCACCAACGTCTTCCAGCTTCCTCTTGTTAGAGAGGGCTTTTTTTAAGAACTTCCCGTATGCAGGCATACCTAGAATAGCATCAATGAAAGGTATTTTAATATGGAGTTTACTCATAAGGTCTAGAAACTTACCGAAGTGCTTGTCTAGACGTGCTCTCGCTCTACATTGTAGGAATGGTAGTGGTGGCTTGTACGCAGGAGGTGGTACGCAAATTTCTTCTTTTTCTTTCACCTCGATTGACCTAGAAGTATTTTGGTCAAGGTCCTGTCTGAGATGACTCCCTGTTGTGGTCTCCTCGGTTGACCTAGATTTCATCTCGGTCGAGATGCGCTGCTTTACAGCTTCATTCGATCGAGGTTGTGGGTCAGCGGTCTTCACACCACTCCTTCTTGTAATCGCCATGATTTGGCCCTTTGGGTTATTCTCTGTATGCCCTAGAAGTTTCCCTTGATCTCTAGGGACTTCTCTAGCCTTGCTAAATACTTGATTTTCTAAGGCTTTTTGTGCCTTAAAAATCGAAGTAATTGTGCTCTCCAATCCACTCATCATTCTTGCCAGCGCCTCGATCATAGCTTCCGACTTATCCCTTGGTGGTTGACTCGAGTTTGGTGTTGGTTCCTGGCTCTTCAATTGAGTAGAAGAAGAAGAAGAAGGTGGAGTTAGAACATTTTCAGCATGGGAATAAGTATTACCGGAATTGTTTTGATTGGATCTCCAATTGTTGTAGTTCCGGTTGTTATTGTTGTTCTTGTAGTTGTTGTTCTTGTTCCCTTCGTAGTTTCCTCTTCCAACATACCCAACATCTTGCTCCTTGGTTTGTTGAATTTTCTCCTTTATGAGCTCCTTCAAAGCTTTCCTCTCATTGTCGAGGGGGTTGATTTGATCAACGCTAGAAGATGTGAGGTTCAGCTCTTGAGGTTTTGAGATTTGACCTCCTGTCTTAGTACTCCGGTGAGAGTATTTCTCCATAGTGAGAGTCTGTTTTTCAACAAAGTCCCACACTTCATCAATTGGTTTATCCCTGAACGTCCCAGTTGAGAGTGATTGGAGTTTGAATTGCACTTCAGCATCCAAACCCTTGAAATACTTCACTAGCAAATCAATCTTCGGCATCCCATGATGTGGGCAATCCAACAGAAGGTCTTTAAACCTTTCCCATGACTTAAAGAGGCTTTCACCATTCCTCATCACAAATGCATTTATTTGAGCCCTCAACTCCACCGTTTTTTATGGCGGGAAGGATTTGGTGAGAAACTTCGCGGTCATCTCCTCCCATGTGTTCACACTTCAAGTTGGAAGCGAATGATACCATGCAAGTGCTTTATCCTCTAAAGAGAAAAAGAAACACATAGTTTATAGTTGTTATTTTCACATCTGGAAGGTCTCAAAGTTTCCATCAAAATATCATACTTTTGTAAGTGTTGGTGTGGTGATTCTCTCTCCATTCCTCCAAAACAATTCTGCTAAATCGTTGACATGACTCATAATCTCTTTTAGTTGAATTACCTAAGTTGACGCCGGGACGACTAGTTTGTTGAACGGGATCCATATGTTGACCAAGTGTTTGTGGAATGCCCACAAACGGATAAACTGGCTCTACCCTCGGTGGAGGCGGTGGTGGTGGTGGCACATAAGCGGGTTGCCGGTGGATTCACCACGACTCTAGCATATGCATTCGGTCGTTGAACTAACTCCCTTAGTTCATTCATTTCGGCATGAAATCGGTCGCTTTGAGCAATTGCTTCAACTCTCTCCCTTATGAGGGCTTCTTCTTGAAGTCTTAAATGTTCTCGAGCATTGGCAAACTCAGCTCAAAGATCTTCTACTCCATTATTGGCAGCGGCCATCTTCTTAGCTTCCTTCAACCTTCTCTTGTAGGTCTTTTCTGGTTCAGGATCGTAAGGAACGATTTCTTTAACAGTTCTACTTCTTCGCATAAACCTAAGGAAAGGTTCTGCAAGAAAACTCAAATAAAATAATCCGTAGTAAAGCAAGAAGCTTCCAAGTTAGACAACCGAACACTGGATTGGTCTTGACCAATTTCCCAGCAACGGCGCCAAAAAACTTGTCGTTCCAAAAGGTGTGTGCAAAGAAAGCTTTAAATTCATATTCCGAATAATAAACCTAACGATAAGCGAACCCACAATGTACGGATCAATCGTAGTAAGGGCTTATATTCCGGAGTCGATCTCAGGGAATCGGTGAGAACTATCACAGCAAAGCAATCTAACTTCATATGCATGCAATAGTACTAATCAAAAGCAAAAGACAAGATGTATAACAAGATGGGAAAATGAAAATTCTAAAGATCATAGTATCCAGTTGTGGTTTCGACTCAAGATTTATAAAGGTAACGTGGACAAAGTTGAGGTTTGATAAGGGAAGGTGTTTCTACTATGGGATAGAACCGGGTAAGTCTTACTACCCACTTTCCCAAACCAAAGCTCCTATCACCGGTTAAGTTTCAAGGAACTAAGAAAAGGTAAAAGCACTCAAACCAACATCACTCACCTAAGGGTACAAAACTAACCATCACTGGGTAAGTCTCAGGTTAACTCTCAAAGGTAGGATGAAGGCACACTCATACCCTAATAAAGGATAAACCTTTATTACCTAACACTCATCATCATCGGTATATAAGAAAAGGAATCATTGGGTAAGTCTCGTCCTAGGCTTGCGTGTAAACTAGAAAAGGTGCAACAAGGATAGAATTTGGAAAACTATACCCAAAACTCGGAATTTGTATAAAGTGGATGATCTCGTGTTGTTCTATATCGATCTCGGTCAAGATGTTCAACGAACAGCCCGAGACGGGTTTCGGATTAGGGTTAACTCAAGCTTTCATGGTCCACTTAGAATAAGGTTCATTCTTTCATCGTCTACACCACAACCTTCAACTAATCACTCTAGATTCGCAGGGGTGTTTAGCCAACAATCATCATTATCAATGCAATATCAAATATGTAAAGAATATCAAGAAAAAGGTGAATAATCAATCAACAAAGATGTCATAATTGTCAAAGCAAACAACAAATCAATAATATCCAATAATGTGTTCCAAAAGAGATTGATAACAAACTCGCAAATACTTCCCAAGAAAATCCTCACTATCTAAGGTTCCTTGAACCCTAAGCAATCCTTCATTCAATAGCCGTCTTCCTAGCCGTCCTTCTCATCTATCTTAAATCCAATCTCAATTCCGTCTCCAATCAGCCGTCTTTTGCTTCACATTCGCCTTCCATTCTTATAGAAGAATTTTAGGTCAAATTATATCTTATTTCCTTGGGATATGAGCCGTCGACCTCAATCCAGGCCCAATGTGTGATGCGGGGATTAGCCGCGAAGAACGGATCTAGAGGAACAACCTATTATGAAGAATGAAGAACACACAATATTAACAAACATGGACAGTAATGAAATCGAGAAAATAGAAAGGGGCAAGAAGAACCGAAAGGAACAATGATAGAACCCTTGGATTCGAGATCCAAGAACCAAACCAGTGACGATTCGACCCCGCTTCTTACAACTCCACACAATCGATCTGAGAATCGGGAGCACGAAGAGGGTGCATTCTTCGACTTGCAACACCAATCCCGAAGGAGATTGACATACACAAGAACGAGAAAGCTAGATCACACACACAAACTCACGAGACATGAATGATTGAATTCTCTTGGATTCAATTCTGAAATGCTCTCAGTAAAACTTGTATAAAACTTGTCTAACTACAAAAGAAGAGAGAAAAGGCTTTATATACATCCTAGGCCTTTTCTTCTAAAACAGAAAAATGAAACTAATTACAATAATTACATTGAGAGAGAGTTAAATAAAGCCCAACAAACATAGAACACAATTGGGCCTAATTAAACTCTCCTATTCAGCCTCTCACGTCCACATACTTAAATGAATGTTCTAGTCATGCACATGCACACACGTGAAACCCCTTGTATCTAATTTCAAGGCCTCCGTCTGTCCTTTGAAATGCGTCCCAAGGCCTGCCCAGCAACTAGAAATACAATTTAAGCTCCATTAATCATCTTGGCTGGGATGTGTTCGTGGCTGATCCACAAGATGGTCCTTAGACTTGATGAAGGTGGACTTGGTTGAGCTTCATGGACCATGTTTAAGAAAAGAGCATCCATCTCAGCTTGACGTTTAGCTTGCGCTCTTGTTAGAGTCCCTTGAGGTGGTGAAGATGGAGTGAGCTCAGATGATCCTTCATCATTCTCCCCTTCTTTGGAAGAATTCAACCTCGAATTGCCTTGATCATCATCCAGGAGCAGAAAAGGACTTAGATCCCTCACATTGAATGTGGGATCACAAGCATAATCATCCGGCAAGTCAAGCATATAGGCGTTGTCACCCGCCTTGTGTAACACCTTGAAAGGCCCATTTCCTCTTAGGGAGAGCTTGGATTTCCGAAGCTGTTGAAACCTCTCCTACCTCAAATGTAGCCATACAAGGTCACCGGGTTCAAATACAATCTTCTTGCGTCTTAATTCGCCTTTTCTGCGTTGTATTTGCCTTTATCCTCGAGTTTGATCCTTGTCCTACTATGTAGCTCCTTGATGTGTTCAACCTGCGTTTTAGCACTTAAATCCACTCGTTCCTTATTAGGTAACGCTGTAAGATCAAAAGGGATTAGTGGATTAAAACCATAAACACACTCAAAGGGAGAGATGGAAGTAGATGAGTGGACGACTCTATTATAGGCAAATTCAACATGTGGCAAGACATCTTCCCATTCTATCAAATTCTTCTTGATAACAGCCCTTAGAAGTGTTGTTAGGGTCCTATTAGTTACTTCTGTTTGCCCATCAGTTTGGGGGTGGCTTGATGTAGAAAATAACAACTTAGTTCCTAGCTTTCCCCAAAGAGTTTTCCAAAAGTAACTCAAGAACTTAACATCCCTATCACTCACTATTGTCCTTGGAATACCATGTAACCTAACTACTTCCCGAAAGAGCAAATTAGCTACATTGACTGCATTATCAGTTTTGTGACAAGCAATAAAGTGAGCCATCTTAGAGAATCGATCTACAACCACAAATATCAAATCCCTACCTCTTCTAGTCCTAGGCAATCCCACTATGAAATCCATGCTAATGTCTTCTCAAGGGGCTGTGGGGATTGGCAATGGTGTATATAATCCATGAGGCTTCACTTTCGATTTAGCTCTAAGGCACTCTAAACACCTTTTAAGCACATTTTCAACATCCCTAAGCATATGTGGCCAATAAAAATTTGAGTGCAGCATAGCATAAGTCTTATCCCTCCCAAAATGACCCATTAAACCTCCTTTATGGGCTTCTTCCACTAACAGCAAACGAAGGGAACACCTTGGTATGCACACCTTATCTACTTGAAACAGAAATCCCTCAAACAAATAGAATTTATCTAAGGAACCTTTTTTCACACAAAACTTATATGTTTCTCCAAAGTCAAGATCAGATTCATAGAGCTCCTTAAAGTAAACAAATCCTAACACCCTAGCATCCAATGTAGTTAGCAATGTATGCCTCCTAGAAAGAGCATCCGCAACTACATTGTCTTTTCCCTTTTTATACTTGATAACATAGGGAAAAGTCTCAATAAATTCCATTCATCTACCATGCCTCCTATCTAGTTTATTTTGACTCCGAAAATGTTTCAATTATTCATGATCAGAATGCAAAATAAACTCTCTAGGCCACAAGTAGTGTTGCCATGTCTTAAGTACTCTAAATAATGCATACAACTCTTTATCATATGTAGAGTAGTTAAGACATGCCCCTTTAAGCTTTTCACTAAAAAAGGCAATAGGCTTACCTTCTTGCATAAGCACACCTCCTATGCCAATTCCCGATGCATCACACTGCACTTTGAAAGGCTTAGTGAAGTCAGGGAGAGCTAGTAAGGATGCCTCGGTGAGAACCAACTTCAGCTTCTTGAAAGCACGTACTTGATCTGCTTCCCACACAAATGGCGCATGTTTCTTGCAAATCTCCGTCAAGGGTGCAACAATGGTACTGAAATCTCTCACAAAGCGCCTATAGAAACTTGCAAGCCCATGGAAACTCCTTATATGGTTATCTTGTTGATAGCCCTACAATCAACACACATCCTCCAAGTATTGTCCTTCTTAGGCACTAATAGGACAGGAACGGTGCAAGGGATAAAGCTTTCTCTAACATATCCCTTGTCTAGGAGGTCTTGGACTTGGGTTTGGATCTCTTGACTCTCCTTAGAGTTCATCCTATAGGCTGGTCTGTTAGGAAGTGTAGCTCCGAGGATAAGGTCAATCTGATGCTCTATGCCTCTCTTCCGGAAACACATCCTTAAACTCCTCTAGGATGGCTGTAATGGTAGGGGGTAAGATAGCCTTAGTTTCTTCACTCACTAAGGTTAGCTCCTTACACAACCTCATCAAGATGGTATCTAAGGGTAGGTACTCGCTTTGGAACTCAAGTTTAGAAGCTAACAAGGCCATAGGAGTCTGATTTGTGGGCGTGACCAAGAGAGTACAAGGTTGATGGCTAGAGGACATGTCTATGGCAGGTTCTTGGTGCCTCGATGACTTGCTCTCCTTCTTAGCTGGTCCTTGCTCTTGTTCACCCGCCTTCTTCTTCTCAAATGCCTCCGCAATCTGCAAGGGAGTCATAAGTTTTAAAGTAACGGGTTTTTCATTAAAAGTAAATGAATACCTATTGGTAAAACCATCATGCATAACTCTCCTATCATATTGCCAAGGACGGCCTAATAACACATGACAAGCTTGCATAGGCACAACATCACATAAAACAGTATCCTCATAGTGTCCTAGAGTGAAAGTGATCTTAGCTTGCCTATGATGAAAGATCATCTGAGCTAACTCCATCTTCACCACCTCAAGGGACTCTAACAAGAGCATAAGCTAAACGTCAAGCTGAGATGGATGCTCTTTTCCTAAACATGGTCCATGAAGCTCAACCAAGTCCACCTTAATCAAGTCTAAGGACCATCTTGTGGATCAGCCACGAACACATCCCAGCCAAGATGATAAACGGAGCTTAAATTGTATTTCTAGTTGTTGGGCAAGCCTTGGGACGCATTTCAAAGGATAGACGGAGGCATTGAAATCAGATACAAGGGGTTTCACGTGTGTGCATGTGTGTGGCTGGAACATTCATTTAAGTATGTGGACGTGAGAGGCTGAATAGGAGAGTTTAATTAGGCCCAATTGTGTTCTATGTTTGCTGGGCATTACTTAACTCTCTCCCAATGTAATTATTGTAATTAGTTTCTTTTCTGTTTTAGAAGAAAAGGCCTAGGATGTATATAAAGCCTTTTCTCTCTTCTTTTGTAGTGAGATAAGTTTTATACAAGTTTTGCTTAGAGCATTTCAGAATTGAATCCAAGAGAATTCAATCATTCTTGTCTCGTGAGTTTGTGTGTGTCATCTGGCTTTCTCATTCTTGTGTATTTCAATCTCCTTCGGGATTGGTGTTGCAAGTCGAAGAAGGCATCCCCTTCGTGCTTTCGATTCTCAGATCGATTGTGTGGAGTTGTAAGAAGCGGGGTCTAATCGTCACTAGTTTGGTTCGTGGATCTCGAATCCAAGTGTTCTATCATTGTTCCTTTCGGTTCTTCTTGTCCCTTTCTATTTTCTCGTTTTCATTGTTGTCCATGTTTCTTAATTTTGTGTGTTCCATTCTTCAAAACATGTTGTGCGCCTAGATCCGTTCTTCGCGGCTAATCCTTGTATCGATTGGTATCAGAGCATAGTTGATTTCCAACCACCAAAAAGAGTCGGTAAATCAATCATAAAATCACAAAAAGAGTCTGTTTTGATCATTGCAATTGATCATTGTCTTTTGTTTGAGTCTATTTCCGTTTCTCTCTTCTACTCTAAGCTTTGTTTGAGTCTAACGAGTTTGTTCCTTGTTTGTGAGTCTAACGAGTTTGTTCCTTCTACTCTAAGCTGTTTCTCTTCCTGCATCCAGTACAAGCAGAATTGGTGTTGATTCAGCGTATTTCCTATAAATCTGGCGCAGAGCTTGAAGCGGGTGTTTTCCTCCTACATATCTGGCACGTTGAATCAGTTGCAACAATCTAGGAGCTGAGATTTGGTCTTATCCTGAAGATTTGCAACAACTTGGCCCACGTTTATCTACAAACAAAATTTTGATTTATTTCTTTCAATTTTTTTGTTTATCCTTTTTTTCTAATTTCCTGAATCATAAAGTTCAAAAAAAAAGGGATTAAAAAAAAGAGAAGAAAGAAATCCGAAATTAAAAAAAAAAGAAAAGAAAAGAAATCAGATTTTATTCATTTCATTCTAGTTTATTGTTTTATTTCATTCTTTCTTATTCATAGTTTGTAATTAGCCTAGTCTTATTACATTTGTTTTAGTGTTATTCATCAACAAAGACGACTTCAAGAAAGGAGTTAAGTCAAGCATCTCGACTTAGTGGAGGAAGAACCAAGCATCTCGTTGAACCTATCTAGCGACCCCTAGCTATTGTCCATATTCGGCCATCAAACACCATAGCTCGGCCTTCCTTAACCTCATCCTACGGTGTCTAGGGTTCACTTCTTGGGCCTTACGAGTAAGTTCTTTCAAAGCTTATCTTGAGTTCTAAATTTTGAGTCATTTAGTTGCATATAACATTCGTGCAATTGTCCTTTCCGTTTGAGTCTTTTCTTCTATTTTTGTTGAGTCAAACACGTTTTTGAAGTGACTGAAATCGAACCTTGTTTCTATCTAAAAGCTTTAGTTTTGACTAAGCATCGAACTCACGTGAGGTTTTTGATTAATACAAGACGAACCATCAACAAGCTTGTATCACACCATTAGAGAGTGAGAGAACCTTATTTTCAGAGTGATACACTTGCGAGGTGTTTATGTTTAAATTAACCTAACGTGTTTGCTGTTGTTGAGTGTTTTGCATTATGTCTAGGTCCCCAAGTCCTACAGGTGCAAAGAACTCAACACCGGTTCACACCGAATTGATCAACCTTTTCAAGGGCTTGCAAGATGGCTGTAAGAAGTTCCAATGCTATGCAGCCTTCAAGGCCTAATCCACAAGGCCAAAGAAACCATGCTTTCCAAGAGCGTAATTATGTCCCTTCTACTCCTAATATGCATTATTATCCTAACCAATATCAGAATTATGTGTATGAGCCATGGGATTATTCGGAGGATGAAGGATGAAGCCACTTCGAGAACCAATACAAGACGGCATTGGCATGATGAAAATGCCAAACTTCGAGGGTCAACGTGATCCTGTTGTGAACACGGCATGGGAGGCGAGGACGGAACAAATCTGGTCATGCCACGACCATCCCAAGCACGATGATTCACACAACTCGCTATCAGCCATTAGCACACCTTCATCATCAATTGGGGTTACCACAACTCCAAAGGGAAGTGATTCAAAACCTTGTACTTTAATGTTTAATCACGTAGACTTGTTAAAACCAGAATATGAGATTATGTTTCATGCTATCATCAGTGATGAAACAGTTGAGCATGAATATGAATTATTGGATGATATTGAAAGTGATAAGCAAGAAATTTATGAGTATGAGTTGTTTGCACATAAATCTGTTGTGGAAAATGATGTTATTTTATATGTGCATGAGCCTGAGCATAAGAAATCCCCCAATTGTGTTACCAAGCTTGTTTTGAGTATTATTGAGTGTAATGACCTTATTTGTAATGAATTGGCTTGCGTTAGTAATGAATCTGAGCACATTGAGCCTTTGGTAGCTAAAGAGGTTTTAGATGCACCACATGACCCTTGTGAGGATCTACAAGGGAGCCTTTCCATACCCTCTTGCACTTCATTGCCCATAGGTTGTTCACATGCTGATTTGTGTGAAAACTCTAGTTTTAGACCTGGTAAAGACATAAATGGACATGAATCTGATTTAGGTCTAGACATTGAGCTACTTGAGGATAAAATAGATGGGTTTGAGTTATATGCGAAAGGCTCTTATTGGAATATTGAATTAGACTTTAAACAGGAAGACCCTACTTTGAGAATTGCATCAGATTGTGATTTTAATGACTTAAGTTTGAAATCTGATGTAGCCATGTCCTCAAGGAGTCATTTCGATTATCATGTTACTTGGAAGTCTTTTGTGTATTTGGAGGATGAAAAACATGTGGATAATTTAGAGTTGATTGAACCTTATAAGTTAGTTCTTTGGTGGACCATAGAGGAAAAGGTCCGTATTGTGATGCTAATTAATGGCCTTAGGGTAAAATCAGCCTTTGTGAGGAACATAGGGAGTTTCGATGCTTCTTAAGATTCCTAAGTTAGTTTATCAAGAATTGAGGATGAGGGCTAGGAAAACAACCCTTGTACCACCTATTTCATTCATTCTTTTGAGGTTGATGAAGGGTCATCCGAGCCGGCTCCATCTTCAACACCACAAGGAGCCCTAACAAGAGCTCAAGCCAAACGCCAAGCGGAGATGGATGCTATCTTCCTTGCCATGGTTCAAGAAGCTCACCCAAGCTCACCTCCAATGAGTCCAAGGCCCGTCATGATGCTTAGCCACATTGGACCAGCCAAGAAGAAGTTGAATGGAGCATAGGAGAGCCTCACGTGTGCATGTGCATGGATGAAGGCGTGAGCAAGGCTGGCGTGAAGCTAGTTAGAGAGTGTTAAATAAAGCTAAAATTAGTCTATTTTATGGATTTATTTAAAACACTCTAATTTGTAATTATTGTCTTTATTTCTTTTCTATTTTTAGGAGAGAAGGTCTAGGTTGTATATAAACCTTTCTCTCTTCATTTTTGTGGCAGAATACGTTAAACACATTGCCTAAGTGCCAAATTGAATTCCTTTGAGTTCAGCCTCTTGTCTTGTGAGAATTGTGGTGTTTGCATAGCTTTTTCGTTCTTGTGTGTGTCAATCTCCTTCGGGTTGGTGCTACAAGTCGAATTGAAGCAACCTCATCGTGCCTTCGATAACTCTAGATCGATTGTGTGAAGTTGTAAGAAGCGGGGTCGAATCGTCATCGGTTTGGTTCTTGGATAATCGAATCCAATGGTTATATCGTTTGTTCTTTTCGGTTCTTCTTTCTTATTTCGTTTTCCCTCTTTGCTTTGCACGTTTTCCTTCATCTTTGTTTGCTGAATTTCGTTTGCTTCTATTCCCGAAAATAGGTTGCTCGTCTAGATCCGTTCTTCGCGGCTAATCCCCGTATCAGAGGTATTATGTGTGTGATTCTTATATTGATCTATGTGTTGTTGTTTACATTGATGATGTATTTATGCACAACACATCTTTAAGAGCGCATAAAGAGCACTTAATGTTCTCTACCCCTCGGTTAGAGTATTTTGACCATATTTTTGACGCTTGCGAGTCTTGCCCTTATTGTGTTCTTTGTCAATTAATTGTAGTGACCTCAAAGGGTGTCCGGGGAGTGGATGAAATTTTAGCTCGGGAGAAGATACTTCACGTGATCCAACAACCAACGTCAATGCAACGAAAGAAGACCCGGATTCGAGGACGAATCATCTTCAAGAAAGGGGGAATGATGCGGGAGTATCCAAGCCAACTAATGGAGGCAACATCCCAAACCCATCATGATGAAGGATCATTTGAGCTACATAGTAGGACAAGGATCAAGCTCGAGGAGAAAGGCAAATACAACACAGAAAAGGTGAATCAAGGACGCAAGAAGATTATATTTTGAACCCGGCGACCTTGTATGGATACATTTGAGGAAGGAAAGGTTTCAACAGCTTCGGAAATCCAAGCTCTCCCCAAGAGGAAATGGACCTTTCAAGGTGTTACACAAGGCGGGTGACAAAGCCTATGTGCTTGACTTGCCGGATGATTATGCTTGTGACTCCACATTCAATGTGAGGGATCTAAGTCCTTTTCCGCTCCTGGATGATGATCAAGGAAATTCGAGGTCGAACTCTTCCAAAGAAGGGGAGAATGATGAAGGATCATCTGAGCTAACTCCATCTTCACCACCTCAAGGGACTCTAACAAGAGCACAAGCTAAACGTCAAGCTGAGATGGATGCTCGTTTCCTAAACATGGTCCATGAAGCTCAACCAAGTCCACCTTCATCAAGTCTAAGGACCATCTTGTGGATCAGCCACGAACACATCCCAGCCAAGATGGTTAATGGAGCTTAAATTGTATTTCTAGTTGTTAGGCAGGCCTTGGGACGCATTATAAAGGACAGACGGAGGCCTTGAAATCATATACAAGGGGTTTCATGTGTGTGCATGTGGATGGCTGGAACATTCATTTAAGTATGTGGATGTGAGAGGCTGAATAGGAGAGTTTAATTAGGATCAATTGTATTCTACGTTTGCTGGGCTTTATTTAACTCTCTCCCAATGTAATTATTGTAATTAGTTTCTTTTTTCTGTTTTAGAAAAAAAGGCCTAGGATGTATATAAAGCCTTTTCTCTCTTCTTTTGTAGTGAGACAAGTTTTATTGATGAAGGGTCATCCGAGCTAGCTCCATCTTCAACACCACAAGGAGCCCTAACAAGAGCTCAAGCCAAACGCCAAGCGGAGATGGATGCTATCTTCCTAGCCATGGTTCAAGAAGCTCACCCAAGCTTACCTCCAATGAGTCCAAGGCCCGTCATGATGCTTAGCCACATTGGACCAGCCAAGAAGAAGTTGAATGGAGCATAGGAGAGTTTTACGTGTGCATGTGCATGGCTGGCGTGAGAAGCTAGTTAGAGAGTGTTAAATAAAGCCTAGAATTCGTCTATTTTATGGATTTATTTAAAACACTCTAATTTGTAATTATTGTTTTTATTTCTTTTCTATTTTTTAGGAGAGAAGGTCTAGGTTTTATATAAACCTTTCTCTCTTCCTTTTTGTGGTAGATTACACTAAACACATTGCCTAAGTGCTAAATCGAACCTTTTGAGTTCAGCCTATTGTCTCGTGAGAATTGTGGTGTTTGCATAGCTTTCTCGTTCTTGTGTGTGTCAATCTCCTTCGGGTTGGTGCTACAAGTCGAATCGAATCAACCTCTTCGTGCCTTTGATAACTCTAGATCGATTGTGTGAAGTTGTAAGAAGCGGGGTCGAATCGTCATCGGTTTGGTTCTTGGATAATCGAATCCAAGGGTTCTATCGATTGTTCCTTTCGGTTCTTCTTTCCTATTTCGTTTTCCCTCATTGTTTTTGCACGTTTCCTTGCATCTTCGTTTGCTGAATTTCATTTGTTCTTATTCCCGAAAACAGGTTGCTCGTCTAGATCCGTTCTTTGTGGCTAATCCCCGTATCACAATATGCAGGTAGGAGACCACTCGAGGGCTCAACACCAAGGGCAAGACTGAATCCCACTCCAAAGCCAACAAGAGGCGTTTCAAGCAGCCCGACACTCTAATACCACGCAACCCTCTCGGAATGTCCAAGGCTTAGGCCACACCGTGTCCCAACCTGGATGGGGCAATCATGCTTTCAAGGAGCACGTTTCTATCCCTTCTTCTCCCATTATACATGATAATTTGCATAACTATCCTCAACAGTTTCAGAATCAAGTTTATGAGTAGGATGAGGACGGTGATGGAGATGACAAGGAATGGAGGCCAAACGGACAAAGGGAGCGCCAACAGCCCCGGAGACCTCATGACGGCCGGCGCCAAGACGAGCAGAGGCTTGAGCCCTATGGTGGCCAGCCAAGGAGGGAGCGAGATCCGGAGTATGATGGCCTTGGCAAAGTAAAGGTGAAGATCCCAAGCTTTGAAGACAAATGTGACCTGGACTTGTACATGGCTTGGGAGGCGAAGATAGAACAAATATGGTCATGCCATAACTTTCCCGAGCATAAGAAGGTACATTACGCAGCTCTTGAGTTTATTGATTATGCTATGATATGGTGGGATGATTTGGTGAAGGAAAGGAGGAGAATTATGGATGCACCGGTAGTTACTTGGGCGCACATGAAGGCCTTGATGAGAGCTCGGTTTGTGCCTCAATATTTCACTAGGGAATTGAGGCAAAGGTTGGAGAACTTGAGGCAAGGAGCCATGACCGCTGAGGAGACCTATGATGCCATGCAAATGGCCATGGTAAAGGCTAATGTGCGAGAGGATGAAGAGACTACAATGGCTAGGTATCTTCGTATTCTCAATTCAAGTTTTTCTAACAAGATAGATCTTTTTCCCTATAGCTCTATGACAGAATTGCTCCACCTAGCAATCAAAGTAGAAAGGAAAATAAAGGCAAGAAGTCAAGGAGGTAAGGCTGCCTATGGCACGCCTAGCTCATGGAGGAGCCAAGAAGGTCGCCAACAAGGGAATTACAGCCGGGAGGTGCCAAGCAAGGAGAAGCTAGCCCCGGAACAAGGAGGCCCACGCAAGGCTCCTTATGCAGCCCCTACCAAGCCCACACCTACACTACCTAAAGGCACTCAAGGGAGTACTTCTAACCCTTCATCTAGAGCTAGGAATATTGTATGTTTTAAGTGCCAAGGAAGAGGGCACATGATGAAGGATTGTCCTAACAAAAGAACTTTGCTAGTTAACCATTTAGGGCAATATGAGTCTGAATCTGAGCATGAGCATGATAATGATGATTTTGAGCTTAATATGCATGATCATGATGATTTGGATGATGATGGGATTGAATATGAGCAAGGAGATTGTTTATTAGCTAAGAGAGTGTTATTTGATCATCCTAGGTCATTGCAAGCTAACACTTCCATGATTTGTGATAAAAGTCTTGAGCATGATAATTCCTTGATAGCTAGGAGGACTTTAAGTGTACAACCTGCTCCTTGTGAAGATAACCTAAGAGAAAACTTGTTTCACACTAGATGCTCGGTTTAAGGAAAGGTTTGTAATGTTATTATTGATGGAGGCAGTTGTTGCAATATTGCTAGCACCGAAATGATATCTAAGTTGCAAATTCCTACATTTTATCACCCTAGGCCATATAAGTTGCATTGGATGAATGAATGTGGTGAGTTAAAGGTTAATAGGCAAGCTAAGATCACTTTTACTTTAGGCCATTATGAAGATACGGTTTTATGTGATGTTGTGCCTATGCAAGCTTGTCATGTGTTGTTAGGCCGCCCTTGGCAATATGATAGGAGAGTTATGCATTATGGTTTTACAAATAGATATTCTTTTGCATTCAATGGTAAAACCGTGACTCTTAAGCCTATGACTCCCTTGCAGATTGCGGAGGCATTTGAGAAGAAGAAGGCAAGTGAGCAAGAGCAAGGACAAGCTAAGTAGGGGAGCAAGCCGTCGAGCCAAGACTCCTCCCTAGCCACACCTTCTAACCACCAGCTTAGCACCCTTGTGTCCACGGCCACAAAACAGCCCACAACAGCCTTGTTAGCTTCCAAACTTGAGCTACAAAATGACTACCTACCCTTAGACACTACCTTGATGATGTTGTGTAAGGAGCTCACCTTGATGAGTGATGAAGCCAAGGCTAGCTTACCACCTACTATCTCAGCCATCCTTGAGGAGTTTAAGGATGTGTTTCCGGAAGAAATACCACATGGCCTTCCACCTTTGAGAGGCATTGAGCACCAAATTGACCTTATTCCCGGCGCCACACTCCCAAATAGACCAGCCTACCGAATGAACCCAAAGAAGAGTCAAGAGATTCAAGCGCAAGTTCAAGACCTCCTAGACAAGGGTTACATGAGGGAGAGCTTAAGTCCGTGCGCCGTGCCCGTGCTCTTGGTGCCTAAGAAGGACAACACATGGAGGATGTGTGTTGATTGCCGAGCTATCAACAACATCACCATCAAGTACCGCCACCCTATTCCCCGCCTAGATGACATGCTTGATGAGCTACATGGCGCCACCACCTTTAGCAAGATAGACCTACGGAGTGGCTACCATCAAATCCGAATGAAGGAGGGGGACGAGTGGAAAACAGCCTTCAAAACTAAGTTTGGTTTGTATGAGTGGCTTGTTATGCCATTTGGGTTAACTAATGCTCCTTCTACTTTTATGCGCTTAATGAACTATGTTTTGAGACATTTTATAGGGAAGTTTGTTGTAGTATACTTTGATGATATTTTAATCTATAGCAGGTCCCTAGAGGAGCATGAAGAACATCTAAGGGAAGTAGTTCTTACCCTTAGGGCTGAACACTTGTATGCTAATCTTAAGAAATGTAGCTGTTGCACTAATGAGGTTATATTTCTTGGTTTTGTAGTGATTACACAAGGCCTACAAGTGGATGAGGAGAAGATTAGAGCAATCAAAGATTGGCCCACGCCAACATCCATCAGCCAAGTAAGAAGTTTCCATGGGCTTGCAAGCTTCTATAGGCGCTTTGTGAGAGACTTTAGTACCATTGCCACGCCCTTGACGGAAATCTGCAAGAAGCATGCGCCATTTGTGTGGGAGGAGGTGCAAGAACATGCCTTTAGCAAGCTGAAATTGGTCTTAACCGAGGCGCCCTTGCTAGCTCTTCCCGAATTCACTAGGCCCTTTGAAGTGGAGTGTGACGCCTCGGGCATTGGCATAGGCGGCGTGCTCATGCAAGAAGGTAAGCCTATTGCCTTCTTTAGTGAAAAGCTCAAAGGAGCATGTCTTAATTACTCTACCTATGATAAAGAGTTATATGCTTTGTTTAGAGTGCTTAAGACATGGCAACACTACTTGTGGCCTAGAGAGTTTATTTTGCATTCCGATCATGAGTCTTTGAAGCATTTTCGGAGTCAAGATAAACTAGATAGGAGGCATGGTAGGTGGATGAAATTTATTGAGACTTTTCCCTATGTTATCAAGTATAAAAAGGAAAAAGACAATGTAGTGGCGGATGCCCTCTCTAGGAGGTACACATTGTTGACTACATTGGATGCTAAGGTATTAGACTTTGTTTACATTAAGGAGCTCTATAAATCTGATATTGATTTTGGTGATACATATAAGTTATGTGTGCAAAAAGGTTCCTTAGATAAATATTATTTGTTTGAGGGATTTTTGTTTTGAATTGATAAGGTGTGCATACCTAGGTGTTCCCTTTGATTGTTGTTAGTAGAGGAAGCCCATAAAGGAGGTTTAATGGGTCATTTTGGGAGGGATAAAACTTATGTTATGCTGCACTCACACTTTTATTGGCCACATATGCTTAGGGATGTTGAAAATGTGCTTAAAAGATGCTTAGAATGCCTTAGAGCTAAATCTAAAGTGAAGCCTCATGGATTGTACACACCTTTGCCCATCCCAACAGCCCCTTGGGAAGACATTAGTATGGACTTTATTGTGGGATTGCCTAGGACTAAAAGAGGTAGGGACTCGATTTTTGTGGTTGTAGATCGTTTCTCAAAATGGCTCATTTTGTTGCTTGTCATAAAACTGATGATGCGGCCAATGTAGCTAATCTATTCTTTCGGGAAGTAGTTAGGTTACATGGAATCCCAAGGACAATAGTAAGTGATAGGGATGTTAAGTTCTTAAGTTATTTTTGGAAGACTCTTTGGGGAAAGCTAGGCACGAAATTGTTATTTTCTACATCAAGCCATTCCCAAACTGATGGGCAAACGGAAGTAACTAATAGGACTTTAACCACACTTTTAAGGGCTGTCATCAAAAAGAATCTAAAGGAATGGGAGGATGTCTTGCCACATGTTGAATTTTCCTATAATAGAGTTGTGCATTCGTCTACTTCCATCTTTCCATTTGAGTGTGTTTATGGTTTTAATCCACTAACCCCTTTTGATCTTACACCGTTGCTTAAGAAGGAGCGAGTGGATTTAAGTGCTAAAACGCAGGTTGAACACATCAAGGAGCTACATAGGAGGACAAGGATTAAGCTTGAGGAGAAAGGCAAATACAATGCAGCCAAGGCAAACCAAGGAAGGAAGAAGGTTACATTTGAGACCGGTGACCTTGTATGGCTACACTTGAGGAAGGAGAGGTTTCAACAACTTCGGAAGTCCTAGCTCTCTCCAAGAGGAAACGGGCCTTTCAAGGTGCTACACAAGGCTAGTGACAATGCCTATGTGCTAGACTTGCCGGACGACTATGCTTGTGATCCCACATTCAATGTGAGGGATCTAAGCCCTTTTCCACCCCTTAGTGATGATCAAGGAAATTCGAGGTCGAATTCTTTTAAAGAAGGGGCGAATGATGAAGGGTCATCCGAGCTAGCTCCATCTTCAACACCACAAGGAGCCCTCACAAGAGCTCAAGCCAAACGCCAAGCGGAGATGGATGCTATCTTCCTTGCCATGGTTCAAGAAGCTCACCCAAGCTTCACCTCCAATGAGTCCAAGGCCCGTCATGATGCTTAGCCACATTGGGCAAGCAAAGAAGAAGTCGAATGGAACATAGGAGAGCCTCACGTGTGCATGTGCATGGATGAAGGCGTGAGCAAGGAGGCGTGAGCAAGGCTGGCGTGAAGCTAGTTAGAGAGTGTTAAATAAAGCCTAGAATTAGTCTATTTTATGGTTTTATTTAAAACACTCTAATTTGTAATTATTGTATTTATTTCTTTTCTATTTTTTAGGAGAGAAGGTCTAGGTTGTATATAAACCTTTCTCTCTTCATTTTGTGGAGCAGAATACGTTAAACACATTGCCTAAGTGCCAAATTGAATTCCTTTGAGTTCAGCCTCTTGTCTTGTGAGAATTGTGGTGTCTACATAGCTTTCTCGTTCTTGTGTGTGTCCATCTCCTTCGGGTTGGTGCTACAAGTCGAATTGAAGCAACCTCTTCGTGCCTTCGATAACTCTAGATCGATTGTGTGAAGTTGTAAGAAGCGGGGTCGAATCGTCATCGGTTTGGTTCTTGGATAATCGAATCCAAGGGTTCTATCGTTTGTTCCTTTTCGGTTCTTCTTTCTTATTTCGTTTTCCCTCTTTGCTTTGCACGTTTTCCTTCATCTTTGTGTGCTGATTTTCGTTTGCTTCTATTCCCGAAAACAGGTTGCTCGTCTAGATCCGTTCTTCGCGGCTAATCCCCGTATCATCAGATCCCCTAAAAACAAGTTTCGTCCCAAAACTTGAATAACTTTAGATCCTTTCGACCTCGAACTCGGAGGTATAAACACTCAAATCTCACGGAGGTATAAATATCTCGAGCAATCTACAATCTCACTCGATAGCATGGAGGTAAAACCATCTCCATCAAACTACAATCTCCACTAGTGCTAGCATAACAAGATCTAATAAGATCACACATCATAATCTAAAACGAAAATAAGCAACAAATAATATCACATAATATCGCATAATCGTGTAACTCGCATGAATAACTAAAACTCGCTCGTTAATCGTAGAGATGCTGCTATCTCTACATAAAAATCGGGATAGTTCTTCCGGATACTTGATGACATGAATTATATACCATTATAATCATGCATATTGTAGAGGTTTACCTCGATTTACCGTGCATTTAGACAGAATTTTGTGTACCTTTTAGGCTTTATTCATTTATATTCTGGGGAGAATAGTTGATGATTGAGGCTTAGATGATGATAGACTGAATTCATTCAACCATTTGGACTTTGAGAGTTTAGATTTTAACTTTGCGACAAACAAAAAAATCGTGTTGTTCTTCAGGAAAATCGTCCGATTTTCTTATGATTCAGTCGATTTATTCCTCTGACGATCTTTAATTGATTTATTCTTTAACCAAAGTTAATCCTTGCCTAAATCCCAACCTTGCTTAACCTTTTTAACCTCTATTTAAGTGTTTGAAGAGACTTCATCATTGATTCTACATTTAATAGATTAAGATTGTAAGATTTGGGTAATAGAGAGACTCAACATCCTTTATTAAGGTTTTAAGTGTACTTTCTATCTTTACCTTGGAGAGTCACATCTTGGGGTTTTGGGTAGTTAGTTTGAGTGTAATTCTTATCCCTAGACCTTTCTATATTGCAGCCTCAGCAACCCTTATAGAGAGAGCCTTTGGATTAGACAAATATGTTTCGGAACTTCACCGTACAATATCTACCTTTGAAACACATAACCTTGGCAATATAAACTCTGTCCTTTGATCTTTAGAAGTGTCTTGAATCGAAAGCCGCAGTCGGATACTTGAATCCTTGGAATCATTTACCTCCATTATTAAACACAAAAGCATTTGCACTTTGTTAGATAACTGAAATCGATTTTATTCTCACAAAATCCCTAAGTTCAACTCTGGAATTTCTTGCCTTACTACAACTGATCCGTACACTGCGGGTTCGCTTTGCTTTAAGTTCTAGATATAAATTTTAAAACTAGTGACGCACACTTTTAAGCGAACAAGTTTTTGGTGCCGTTGCCGGGGATTTGGTTTAGACCAAATTCGGTTTTCGGTTGTCTCGCTTGGGAGCTCTTGCTCTTGTGATTTGATCTATCTATTTGAGTGATCTTTGCAGATTCTTTAGGTATATGCGAAAGACTAGATCTACCAAAGATCTAGTTCCTTTTGATCCCAAATTGGAGAAAACTTTAACAAGGAAGTTGAAAGAAAAGAAGATGGCTGAAAATAACGAGAGAAACATCCAAGCTGAGTTGGATGAAGCTCAACTTCAACTTAGGTTGAGTGAGAAAGCTCGTTTGGACAAGATAACGAGTCATCAAATTCAAATTGATGAACTCAAAGCTATGATGTTGGACATGAAGTTGGAGCTAAATGATGCTAAGAAAAAAAAAGAAAGTCAAGAAACCAACTAAGTCCACTAGAGATGATTCATCCGATGATGAAGATCTTGATATGCCGGAACTTGAGGAAATCGATCCGGTGATTCACCCCGTACGTAACAACCCAAGAGCACCGGTTGTTCCTCGCATTCCCGCTGGAAATGTGAGAGTTTCTCATGAAGGGGAAGAACCACGAACTCTTGGGCAAAGAATGGATCCGATCCAGCAACCACGCCGTCTAGGTGTGAATTTTGGAGCTGAGGACATCCAAAAATTCAGTTTCAGCCCACAAGTTATCACCATGGTTCGCCAAAGTCAATTTGGTGGAACAAGTGTTGAATCTCCACACGAACACTTGTAGAATTTCGAGATTCTCATGGAGACATTGAAGCCAAAGAGGGCTACTACCATAAATAATTACAAGATCAAACCGTTCTTCTTCTCTTTGAAGGACAAAGCTTTAGCTTGGTATCAAGTTCTTCCAACTGCAAAGTTGGCCACATGGGAGGATCTATCTTCAGAGTTCCTCACCAAGTTCTTTCCGCCATCCAAAACGGCGGAATTGAGAGGTAAGATCAATGCATTTTCTATGAAACCTAATGAAAGTTTGTTTCGATCTTGGGAAAGATTTCAGGATCTCTTATTGGATTGCCCACACCATGGCATTTCAAAGTTAGAATTGATGGAGATCTACTATAAGGGGTTGGATGTGGAAACACAATTCAATCTCCAATCTCTCTCTTGTGGTACATTCATGGACATGAGAGTAGATGATGCTTGGGACTTCATTGAGAAGCAAGCCCAAGTGATTGAGAAGTATTCTCACCGGAAGGTGGATCCTAATAGCCGGAATTAAGGAGATCCGGGAGCTAAGTTGAATCAAGCTTTGCAAACACAAATATTCTCCCCCAACAATGAGATCAAAGAGTTGAAGGAAGTCATCAAAACTAGCCTTCAAAAGGCGAAGGAGCAGGAAGCCAACTATATGGGGAGGGATAACAATCAAGGGAATAGGAATGACTACCGGAACAACAACTGGAATAATAACAATAGGAACTCCAACAACAACAATTGGAGATCCAATCAACAAAATCCAGGTAATCCCTATTCACATGCTGAAAAAGTTGTAACATCTCCATCTTCTTCTACTCCTTTGAAAAGCCAGGAGCAATCATCAAATGGATCGAACAAGATAGAGAAGGAGAAGCCCAATCTGATGTTGGAGACGATCCTAGGAAAGTTACAAGGATTGGAGAGTTATATGACTTCGGTTGATAAAGCTCACAAAGCTTTAGAAAACCAAGTATTTAGCAAAGCCGGAGAAGTCCTGAGAGATCGAGGGAAGCTTCCTGGAAAGACGGAAGATAACCCAAAGGGAAGGGTTATGGCGATCACTACTAGAAGTGGTGTAACAACCACCGATCCTCAACCTAAAGTAGTTGAAACCACCACCGGAAAAGGGCAAGAAAAGGAGAAGGAAGATGTCTATGTTCCTCCTCCCGCCTACAAACCACCTTTACCTTTTCCTCAATCTAGAGCGCGGGCGCGGCTAGATAAACACTTCGGTAAGTTTATTGATCTTATGAGTAAGCTGCATATTAATATACCTTTTATGGATGCAGTTTTAGGTATGCCAGCTTATGGGAAATTCCTAAAAGAAATCTTCTCTAACAAGAGGAAGTTAGAAGATATTGGAGAAGTCAAGATGAGCACGTAGTCATCCGAACTCATCAAGACTATGACAGAGAATATGTCACCTAATCTGCGTGATCCAGGATCATTTTGCATACCCATCACCTTAGGAGAGGTTACTTATGATGCACTTTGCGACCTTGGAGCAAGTGTGAGCATCATACCACTTGCTTTGTGCAAGGCGGTTGGTCTAGGACAACCTAGACCGGTGAAGATGACGCTTTACATGGCCGATCATTCCATCACCAGGCCGGTTGGGATCATAGAAGACATTCCCATAAAACTCGGTAAGTTTTACATTCCTATAGACTTTGTCGTTCTTGACATTCCTGCAGATTATCCAGTTCCCATCATTCTTGGGAGACCATTCCTTGTAACCTTCGGATGCATGGTAGATTTCAAGAATGGACAGCTATCCTTCAATATAGGTGAAGAGAAAGTGGAGTTTGTACTCTCCTCTTTAATCAAAGAGTCAGCTTTGAGAGAAGATGTTTTTAACATCTTTGATGAAGAAGAGTCTAGAGAAGTGGTGAGTTCGATCTGAATGAAAGATCCCCTTCAAAAGGTTCTTAGTATGAGTATCATGAAGGAAGTAGTAGAGGATGATTGTGATGATGAGGTAAAAGCATTGGAAGATGTAGAGGAAGAGCTAGGAGCATGATTTAAAGAGCTGGAATTAACCCCGGTAACTGTGAAAAAAAAATCGACCTACACAAAATAAATCACACGATTTCTAAAGAGGCAAGTCGATTTTTGATAACAGGAAGAAAAATCGCCCCAAAAATCGGACGATTTTCTTCAGAGGGGGACGATTTAGCGTTGATTTCTCCGGTTTCTACGAACTTGACTGCAGTTGTTCTCAACTCTAATAGTACACTTCCCCCATCTTCAGAGGCTTCTCCCATGACATTAGAAGGTCATGAATCATCGATCAAAGCACCTCCGTCATTGGAATTGAAGCCACTTCCTACACATTTAAGGTATGTATTCCTTGGGCCTAAGTCTACATACCTTGTTATAGTTAGTGGAAATCTGAATGATGACGAACTTGAGAAGCTTATGAATGTTCTAAGACAATATAAGAGAGCATTAGGCTATACTATTGATGACTTGATAGGCATTAAACCTCTTCTATGTATGCATAAAATCTTAAAGGAAGAGGATTACAAACCTTCACGCCAATCTCAAAGACAGTTAAATCCGATCATGAAAGAGGTCGTGAAGAAAGAAATCCTTAAGCTACTTGATGCAGGTATCATCTTCCCTATTTCCGATAGCAAGTGGGTGAGTCCAGTGCAGGTAGTACCAAAGAAAGGAGGCATTACCGTTGTTGCCAATAAAAACAACGAGCTTATTCCCACAAGGACAATTACGGGATGGAGAATGTGCATCGACTACCGTAAACTGAAAGTGGCCACCAGGAAGGATCACTTTCCCCTTCCTTTTATTGATCAAATGTTGGAAAGGTTAGCCCAACATTCTTAATTTTGTTATCTAGATGGATATAGCGGTTTCTTTCAGATTCCCATTCACCCGGATGATCAAGAGAAGACGACCTTCACGTGCCCATGGGGTACGTTTGCCTACAGAAGGATGCCATTCGGCTTATGCAACGCTCCAGCCACTGTGTATGATGACAATCTTTTCAAAATATGTAGAGAATATCATGGAATTATTCATGAACGACTTTTCGGTATATGGTTCTTCCTTTGATAACTGTCTCTCTAACCTTTCACTAGTTCTTAAGAGATGTGAAGACACTAACTTAGTTTTAAACTGGGAGAAGTATCATTTTATGGTCACCGAAGGAATTGTGTTAGGTCACTTAATATCAAATAGAGGAATAGAGGTTGATAGAGCTAGGATAGAAACTATTGAGAAACTACCTCCTCCATCCTCGGTGAAAGGAATTAGAAGTTTTTTAGGACAATGCAGGCTTCTATAGGAGGTTCATAAAGGAATTTTCTAAGATTTCAAAACCCTTAACTAATCTTTTAATGAAGGACGCAACTTTCGAGTTTTCGAAAGAATGTTTCGAAGCTTTTTGCAGGATCAAAGAAGCTTTGATTTCAGCACCCATCATCCTACCACCCGATTGGACTCTTCCTTTCGAGGTTATGTGCGACGCAAGCGACGTCGCTACATGAGCTGTACTCGGACAGAAGAAAGATGGTCATACACACGCCATCTATTATGCTAGCAAGACGCTAGACGAAGCTCAATTGAATTATGCCACTACGGAAAAAGAACTTCTAGGCGTAGTTTATGCTTTTGAAAATTTTCGTTCCTATCTTGTAGGTGTGAAGGTGAAAGTCTATACGGATCATTCAGCAATCCGTTACTTGTTCAGAAAGAAGGATGCGAAGCCAAGGCTTCTAAGATGGATTTTACTCTTACAAGAGTTTGATCTAGAGATCCGTGACAAGAAGGGCTCGGAAAATTCAGTTGCTGACCACCTTAGTCGTCTTCCACACCTCACCAACGAGGCGGATGAGCTCCCTATAGACGACTCATTCCCTGACGAACAACTACACGAGATTGAAGAATGCCCTCAACATATCTCGAAAGGTAATGATCCATGGTTTGCTGACATTGTAAATTACCTTGTTTGTCAAGAGATTCCCCCCGGACTTTCATATGCTCAAAGAAAGAAGTTCTTCAAGGACGTCCGGCATTTCTATTGGAACGAACCTCTTCTCTTCAAAAGAGGTCCCGATGGCATATATAGGAGATGCATTCCGGAAGATGAAGTGACAAGTGTCATCCGCCATTGCCATTCTCTACCCTGTGGAGGACATGCTAGTTCCCACAAAACTTGTGCTAAGGTACTTCGTTCCGGCTTCTTTTGGCCTACCTTATTCAAAGATGTGCAAAAATATGTTGTTGCTTGTAATGCTTGTCAAAGGACAGGTAATATTTCTAGGAGGAATGAGATGCCCCTCAACAACAAATTAAAGAAGTGGAGATATTTGATGTATGGGGAGTAGACTTTATGGGACCATTCCCATCCTCTTGTGGAAACCTGATGCGGGTTGGGGCCGCGAATGACTAGATCTAGATTGGGAATCCTTGAAACCAACAATGACGTTTTTCCTTAACCAATGGCACAAAATTCAGATTGTTAGAACAAGAAAATGACGATAGAAAGATGAAAGAAAAGAGGATGAAGGGGACGAGGATGTTTGGTAGAAGTAGATCCAAAAGAACAAAAAGACTCCCTTACAAGAACCTTGATCAAATTGATCAAAACCCAAGCAAGATGATGCCTTTAACCCTTTCTTCTATAACCTTACACAAGCCTTCAATGGAGACAAGCATAAGGAGGAACTAGTATTGACTAGTAGCACCAATCTCTAAAGAGATTAACACACACAAGAACAATCTAGCAGCGATTCAATCAATTGGCTCACGTTATTGATTGAATTTTCTGAATGGAAACAAAAGCTCTCAAAGAGACGGTTTATCAATTGGCTAAAAATCTATCTAATCAGGAAAGAAGCTAAGGGAGGCTTTTTATATGCCTAGAAAGCCTCCTATCTAAAAAAAGGAATAACATTTGTCAAAGACAATAAAACAAATAAAACAACTAAAACAAATAAAAATAACCCTTAAAATGTTTTGAACCTAAAGGTTATAAAAAGTCTTTCATTTTATACCAAAAGATGATATAAAATACAAAAGAAGCTCCAAAAGCCTCAATCTTCCATTTCTTGCAATTCCGGAACAAGTGTCTCTTCTTTGCTCTTGTATGGCTCCAAATCACGTGTGCATGGTCTCCCTTCCACGTCCAACTCGTCGGGAATCGTCATTAAAGTGACTAAGGAAGCCTCATTCAACAATGGATCATCAATGGTCTCCTTAGGAGCTAAGGACACCAACAAGTTGGACACCTCCTCTTGAATTTCTCTTGCCCTTGATCTAGTGATTGACCCTTGCATTGTAGGACTAGTAGGGGCTGTTGGTGATGGTCCCTCATCATACTCCCCTTCTTGGGAAGGATTCGTCCTCGAATCATCACCATCCGCATCACTTGACTCAAAGGGACTTAGATCTCCTACGTTGAAAGTAGGGCTCACTCCATAGTCCTCCGGAAGCTCTAGTACATAAGCATTGTTGCCAACCTTACGTAGTACTTTGAATGGTCCGTCTCCCCTAGGTGATAGCTTGGACTTGCGCCTTTCCGGGAACCTATCCTTCCTTAAATGCAACCACACGAGGTCTCCCGGTTCGAATAGCACTTGCTTGCGGTTCCTATTAGCCTTGGACGGCACTTGGCTCCCCTTCTTCTCTAGCCTTTTGCGTATCCTTTCATGCTGTTCCTTGATGATCTCCACCTGTTTTTCTGCATTAAAATCTACTCGCTCCGCTATGGACATCGGTATAAGATCAAAAGGGGTCAAAGGATTCAACCTATAGACACACTCAAAACGAGTTAGATTAGTAGAAGAATGTAATGTACGATTATATGCAAAATTTACATGAGGCAAGACATCTTCCCAAGCTTTCAAATTATCTTTTATAACAGCCCTCAGAATGGTTGTTAATGTCCTATTAGTTACTTCGATTTGACCATCCGTTTGAGGATGACTAGAAGTCGAAAACAGCAACTTCGTCCCTAGTTTACCCTAAAGAGTCTTCCAAAAGAAACTAAGAAACTTAACATCCCTATCACTCACTATACTCCTAGTTACTCCATGTAATCTAACAATTTCCCTAAAGAACGAGTTAGCTACATTATAAGCATCATCAGTCTTATGGCAAGCAATAAAATGGGCCATTTTAGAAAATCGATCTACCACCACAAAAATTGAATCTCTCCCTTTCTTAGTCCTAGGTAACCCAACAATGAAGTCCATACTAATATCCTCCCAAGGTGATATAGGCGTGGGTAAGGGGGTATACAATCTATGAGGTTTCAATCTAGCCTTAGCCTTTAAACACACAAGACATCTCTTAAGCAAGTTCTCTACATCTCTAAGCATATGGGGCCAATAAAAATGTGAATGTAGCATATGATAAGTCTTATCTCTCCCAAAATGCCCCATTAAGCCTCCCATATGGGCTTCCTCAACAAGTAATAGCCTAAGGGAACACTTAGGAATGCACACTTTATCGACTCTAAATAGAAAACCCTCAAACAAGTAATACTTATCAAAGGCTCCTCTAGATGCACATTGCTTAAATATGTCTCCAAAATCAGAATCATCAACATATAGATCCTTAATATAATAGAAACCTAAGACCTTAGAATCCATAGTTGTGATTAAAGAGTGTCTCCTAGAGAGAGCATCCGCTACAACATTATCCTTGCCCTTTTTATACTTTATTATATTAGGAAAAGTTTCTATAAACTCCATCCATCTGCCATATCTCCTATCTAACTTATCTTGACTCCTATAATGTCTTAAGGACTCATGATCGGTACGTAGGACAAATTCACTAGGCCATAAATAATGTTGCCATGTTTTTAATACTCTAAACAATGCATAAAGTTCTTTATCATACGTCGAGTAGTTTAAACATGCTCCCTTTAATTTCTCACTAAAAAATGCTAGTGGCTTACCCTCTTGCATGAGTACTCCTCCAATGCCAATACCCGAAGCATCACACTCGACCTCAAAAGGTTTGGTGAAGTCCGGAAGAGCTAGGAGAGGTGCATGGGACAGCCACCACTTCAACTCCTTAAACGCCTTCTCTTGAGCATCTCCCTATACAAATGGCACAAATTCATCTATAGAAGGTGGCTAGGCCGTGGAAACTCCTCACTTGACTGACGATTGCGGGAGTAGGCCATTCCTGGATTGCCTTGATCTTCTCTCCATCCACCTCTAGACCTCTTGTGCTCACTACAAAACCAAGAAAAACAACTTGATTAGTACTAAACTCACATTTCTTCAAATTAGCATACAAATATTCAATTCTAAGAGTTGCAAGTACTTCCCTCAAATGTTACTCATGCTCTTCAAGTGACTTACTATATAGATGGGGATGTCATCAAAGTAAACCACAACAAACCTACCAATGTAGTGTCTCAACACGTGATTCATCAATCTCATAAATGTGCTAGGAGCATTGGTTAAACCAAATGGCATCACTAGCCACTCATAAAGACCAAACTTGGTCTTGAATGTCGTTTTCCACTCATCTCCCTCCCTCATTCTGATTTGGTGATAACCACTCCTAAGATCTATCTTAGAGAACAATGTGGCTCCATTCAACTCATCTAACATGTCATCTAAACGTGGGATAGGATGGCGGTACTTAATGGTGATGTAGGACCATTACATGGAAGCTATCAAGGTCCCATTACTAGAGCAAGAGCTAAGGAGATCCAAGAAGTTATGTCAAGGGAAGTGCTATTGCTTGACACAATGCGTGAACCATTTAACTTCCATACATCATGTGTTAATCTTTTGGTGAATGTAGGAGCAAGCGAACCAAGCAAGAAGACCATGCCGACGTGCTCACTTCCCATGCAGCTCGAGGAGACCATGCAGGTTGTTGCTCACGTCCCATGCAGCCCAGGAGAGGAGATTGTTGCTCACGCCAATGCAGCCCAAGAGGAGGCTGTTGCTCACGCCCAATGCAGCCCAAGAGGAGGCTGTTGATCATGTCCAAAGCAGCCCACGAGGTTAGCCTGCTGCTCACGCCCAAGGCAGCCCAAGAGCAAAGGGAGGAGACGTCCAAGGCAGCCCAAGAGCAAAGGGAGGAGATGCTCACGTCCAAAACAGCCCAAGAGGGCAGCCAGCTGATCAAGTTCAAAGAGGCCCAAGAGAGTAACAATTCAGCCTATTCGGATCATCATTTGGGCTCTTTAAACACATCCAAATCACTCATGGATCTGTTGAACAATGCAGCCCATTCGGATAGCCCATTTGGCTCTTAGAAATCGGCCAGCTCACTCCCAAAGATATGTTTGAATAATTCAGCCTATTTCCATGCTGATTAGTGGTTTGTTAGGTTGTTAGCTACATTAGAGGAAGCTCTCTTATTACCACCTTCCCACTAATGTTTTCAGCTTTCTTTTCTTTATTTTTGTCTAGATAAAAGAGTCTATTTATATAGCCTCTTTAGCTGCAGATTAGTTACGTTATTTTCCATTGCTTAGAATTGCATTTGTAATCATTCACAAAATCAATCAAAGAACAAGAGAGTTTTTGGTTGGCATTGCTGTTGTTTGCTTGGCTGAGCTTGTTTGTGTCAACCACCTTCGGATTGGTGCTTCGAGCCTTCACGAGTCCCTCTTTGTGCTAGTCCAGCCGGAGCTAGTGTAAAGTTGTATTGGAGACGGGTCTAGGGCAGTCACGATTGGGGTTTTGGCTCTTCAGCCTTGGTTCCTTCATTGACTCTCTCTTTGGTTCTTCTCTCACCTTTCCTGCGCCATTCATCACCTACTTTCCATTCCGCATTCTGAAATTGCCTCATTCAACCGGATTCGAGATCATTGAGCCTAGATCGACTCAATCACGGACAATCCCGTATCAGTTGGTATCAGTGCTCAGTTGGTACAATTGATCACTTCTTCTTCTTGTTAACCTTATTGCTTATCCAATTGAGATCTAACTTGTGCTTGAAGTGTGCAAATTCAAAAGCCGGACAACATATTGAGGAGAGTAAACACAAAACACAACAAAAGCAAAAAGAGCTCGAACGCTGCATACACAATTCGGTAACCTGCTCTCCCACACGTCTCATTGAATCTATTTCGGTTACCTCTCTCCTACAAATCTTTGACAAAGTCTAAGAGATCTTTCAAAAAAAAAAGACTATACAAAACGGCTGGCCCTTTTTAATTAATCAAGCACAAGCAAACTCTTTCAATCATCTCAAAACGTCATTCTAAACACAATTTACCATACCTACACCAACCCAACAGTCAATACTCCAATTAGGGGTGTCTTGATTCATCTCCGACACTAACATCAGTTTCAGCAGTTCTAGTTCCAAAGGGTTGCTAAGAAGGTTCGGAAATCGCGATCTTAAGGTGTTGGATACTTACAACTCGAGCCACCAGCTAGGCAATACCAACGAGAGTGTGAGCGATACACAAGTGAGATCTTTGTTTTTCTAACCTAACTAGTTTCTTTGCTTGTTACTTGAGCATGTCCAGGTCCCTAAGTCCCAGCAAGTCGAGTAGCGAGACCGTCACGCCTGAGATGATCAATCTATTGAAACAATTGTCCGATTCCGTAGCACCATTGCAGCACCACTCACGGCTTTGACCAAAAAGAAGGTTCCTTTTGAGTGGAATGAACCACAACAAAGAGCCTTTGAAGAGCACAAGAGACGCCTCACCCACGCACCACTACTAGCTCTACCGGACTTCACCAAACCCTTTGAGGTTGAATGCGACGCATCCGGCATTGGTATTGGCGGCGTCCTTATGCAAGAAGGTAAGCCTCTAGCTTTCTTTAGTGAAAAATTGAAGGGTACATGCTTAAACTATTCCACTTATGACAAAGAATTGTATGCCTTGTTTAGAGTACTCAAAACATGGCAACATTACCTTTGGCCTCAAGAGTTTGTTTTGAAAACCGATCATGATTCACTTAGACACTTTAGGAGCCAAGATAAGCTAGATAGACGGCATGGTAGGTGGATGGAGTTCATAGAAACCTTTCCTTACATTATCAAGTATAAGAAAGGAAAGTATAATGTCATAGCAGATGCATTGTCTAGGAGATACACCTTAATCACCACTTTGGATTCTAGGATGTTAGGTTTTACTTACATTAAAGAATTATATGTGGATGATGCTGAATTTGGGAAGATATTTCATAGATGCACTACTCAAGGCCCTTATGATAAGTACTTTGTGTTTGAAGGTTTCTTGTTTAAAGTGGATAAGATTTGCATACCTAGATGTTCCCTTAGGATCTTATTGGTGGAAGAAGCCCATAAAGGAGGTCTAATAGGGCATTTTGGGAGGGACAAAACTTATCACATGTTGCAAACTCACTTTTATTGGCCTCATATGTTAAGGGATGTAGAACACATGCTGAAAAGGTGCATTGAATATCTTAAGGCCAAAGCTAGGGTACAACCCCACGGGCTGTATACACCCTTACCGACGCCTAATGGCCCTTGGGAGGACATAAGTATGGATTTCATTGTTGGACTACCTAGGAATAAGAAAGGAAGAGATTTCATTTTTGTTGTAGTAGATAGATTCTCTAAAATGGCACATTTTATTCCATGTCATAAAACTGAAGATGCATATAATGTTGCTAATCTTTTCTTTAAGGAAATAGTGAGATTGCATGGAATACCTAAAACTATTGTTAGTGATAGGGATGTCAAGTTTTTGAGTTTCTTTTGGAAGACACTTTGGGGAAAAATGGGCACTAGATTACTATTTTCGAGCTCTAGTCATCCCCAAACAGATGGGCAAACGGAAGTCACCAATAGGACCCTAACGACCCTCCTTAGAACCATGTTGAAAGATAACTTAAAAGAATGGGAAGACATGTTACCACATTTTGAGTTTGCTTATAATCGCACCATGCATTCTTCCACTTTGTTATCACCTTTCAAATGTGTTTATGGATTTAACCCTTTAACTCCTTTGAACTTATTACCGATTCCTCGAAAGGATCGAGTAGCTTTTGATGCTTTGGAACAGGTGGACTACATTAAGGAACTTCATGCTAAGACCAAGGTTGCACTTGACAAGAAAGGCGTTGAAATTGCAGCTCGGAATAACAAAGGACGTCGGAAAATGGTTTTCCAGCCCGGCGACTTAGTTTGGCTACATCTATGGAAAGAGCGGTTTCCAATAAAACGTCATTCCAAGCTAGCACCACGAGGAGATGGACCATTCAAAGTCTTACACCGGATTAATGACAATGCATATGTGTTGGACTTACCGGAAGAATATGGACTTATCACCACTTTTAATGTAGGAGATTTGAGCCCCTATGAAGGAGATTCGGAACAAGATGAAAATTCGGGGTCGAATTCTTTCCAAGAAGGAGTGGATGATGTAGGACCATCACATGGAAGCTATCAAGGTCCCATTACTAGAGCAAGAGCTAAGGAGATCCAAGAAGTTATGTCAAGGGAAGTGTTATTGCTTGACACAATGCGTGAACCATTTAACTTCCATACATCATGTGTTAATCTTTTGGTGAATGTAGGAGCAAGCGAACCAAGCAAGGAGACCATGCCGACGTGCTCACTTCCCATGTAGCTCGAGGAGACCATGCAGGCTGTTGCTCACGTCCCATGCAGCCCAGGAGAGGAGACTGTTGCTCACGCCAATGCAGCCCAAGAGGAGGTTGTTGCTCACGCCAATGCAGCCCAAGAGGAGGCTGTTGCTCACGCCCAATGCAGCCCAAGAGGAGGCTGTTGCTCACGCCCAATGCAGCCCAAGAGGAGGCTGTTGATCACGTCCAAAGCAGCCCACGAGGTTAGCCTGCTGCTCACGTCCAAGGCAGCCCAAGAGCAAAGGGAGGAGACGTCCAAGGCAGCCCAAGAGCAAAGGGAGGAGATGCTCACGTCCAAAACAGCCCAAGAGGGCAGCCAGCTGATCAAGTTCAAAGAGGCCCAAGAGAGTAACAATTCAGCTTATTCGGATCATCATTTGGGCTCTTTAAACACATCCAAATCACTCATGGATCTGTTGAACAATGCAGCCCATTCGGATAGCCCATTTGGCTCTTAGAAATCGGTCAGCTCACTCCCAAAGATATGTTTGAATAATTCAGCCTATTTCCATACTGATTAGTGGTTTGTTAGGTTGTTAGCTACATTAGATGAAGCTCTCTTATTACCACCTTCCCACTAATGTTTTCAGCTTTCTTTTCTTTATTTTTGTCTAGATAAAAGAGTCTATTTATATAGCCTCTTTAGCTGCAAATTAGTTACGTTATTTTCCATTGCTTAGAATTGCATTTGTAATCATTCACAAAATCAATCAAAGAACAAGAGAGTTTTTGGTTGGCATTGTTGTTGTTTGCTTGGCTGAGCTTGTTTGTGTCAACCACCTTCGGATTGGTGCTTCGAGCCTTCATGAGTCCCTCTTTGTGCTAGTCCAGCCGGAGCTAGTGTAAAGTTGTATTGGAGACGGGTCTAGGGCAGTCACGATTGGGGTTTTGGCTCTTCAGCCTTGGTTCCTTCATTGACTCTCTCTTTGGTTCTTCTCTCACCTTTCGTGCCCCATTCATCACCTACGTTCCATTCCGCATTCTGAAATTGCCTCATTCAACCGGATTCGAGATCATTGTGCCTAGATCGAATCAATCACGGATTAACATCGTATCAAATGGTGATGTTGTTGATGGCTCTACAATCAGCACACATCCTCCATGTATTGTCCTTCTTAGGCACTAAGAGGACGGGAACGGCACTAGGACTCAAACTCTCCCTTACATAACCCTTATCTAGGAGTTCTTGGACTTGATTTTGGATCTCTTGGCTCTCCTTAGGGTTCATCATATAGGCTATACAATTTGGGAGTGTAGCACCGGGAATAAGATCTATTTGGTGCTCAATACCTCTAAAAGTTGGAAAGGCCAGCCGGAATCTCGTCAGGAAACACATCACTAAACTCATCTAGGATAGCTAGGATGGGCTTAGGTAGGGTGGCAGTCACTAAGCTCTTGCACAAGCTCACAAGAATGGCATCTAAAGGGGTGTAATCTAGGATGTACTCCTCCTTGGATGCTAGAAGGACACTAGAAGGTGTGGCTCTTAGGGTGGTACTAATCTTGGCCGTGGGTTTTGTTTTAGACCGTGAGCTATTCCCTCTCTTTTTCACCTCATTTTGCTCCACACTCAACTCCTTCTTCTCATAAAATTCAGCAATCTACAATGGTGTCATAGGCTTAAGAGTTAGTGTTTGACCATTAAATTCAAAGGTATGCCTATTAGTAAAACCATCATGCTTAACTCTCCTATCAAATTGCCATGGACGTTCCAAAAGAATATGACCAGCTTGCATAGGAACTACATCACAAGTAATGATGTCCTCATAGCTACCTAAAGTGATAGTAACTCTAGCTTGCTTATTTACTTTTAATTCTCCACAATCATTCATCCAATGCAATTTGTAAGGCCTAGGGTGATAAAATGTGGCAATTTGCAACTTACTAATCAAGTCAGTGCTAGCTATATTGCAACAACTACCTTCATCTATGATCATATTACACACCTTCCCTTTAATTAGACATCTAGTATGAAAAAGGTTCTCTCTTTGATTATCCTCACACGGAGCTAGCTTAGCATGCAAAGTTCTTTTAGCTATTAATGATTCTCCATGCTCATATTCAATGCTCTCATCACTATCACTACCAATTTCATGCAATCCATTAAGGTGGGTGTTATCATCATTTTCATGCTCATCCTCACTCTCATATTTTCCAAATTGATTTAAAATAAGAGTTTTCTTATTAGGACAATCCCTCATGTAATGACCTCTACCTTGACATTTAAAACACACAATATCTCTAGAACGAAGAGTAGAGTTAGAGGTACTCCCTTTAGGACCACTTGAAGGCTCATTCAAGGGTCTAGAAGATGAATGAGGTGTTGAGCTCCTTCTTTGTGCTCCTTGGTCCATGGTTGATGCTTTTCGGTCCTCCTTGGTGGATGTAGGCTCACGGCTGTAGGATCCTTGGGGCCGGCTGTTTTGTGCTTTCCATGAGCTTGTAGCTCCAAAGCTTGTCTTGGCACCTTGGTTCCTAGCCTTTGTCTACTTCTCTACTTTGATTGCCAAATGCAGCAGCTCCACCATGGTACTATAAGGATACAAATCAATTTTATTAGCCAAAGATGAGTTTAAAATGCGTAGATACCTAGCCATTGTAGACTCCTCATCTTCAACCACATTAGCTTTCACCATTACCATTTGCATAGAGGTGTAGACCTCTTCGGCACTCATGGATCCTTGTCTAAAGTTCTCCAACCTTTGCTTCAGCTCCCTAGCATAATTTTGAGGTACAAAACGAGCTCTCATCAAGGCCTTCATTTGTTCCCATGTAGTGATGGCCGGATCCAAGGTTCTTCTTCTTTCCTTGACAAGATGATCCCACCATACTAGTGCATAGCCTTGGAACTCCAATGATGCAAGCTAGACCTTCCTTTGCTCTCCAAAGTGATGGCAAGACCAAATTTGCTCCAATTTAGTCTCCCAATCCATGTAAGCATCCGGGTCACACTTGCCTTCAAAACTAGGAATCTTGACCTTCACTTTCCCTATTCCATCTAGCTCTTGATAAGGCCTAAATGGCTCATATTCTCGTCCTCTCCTTGGATGTGGGCGACGCCTAGGAAACTCTCTCCACATACCTTCTTCCTCAACATCCTCTTGTGGCTCCTGAAAATCATCCACAAAACCTTGCACATTAGGTGTTCTATGAAGAGTGTTAGCATGTCTCATAACTTGCCCTTGAGGGGTTCTTTGGGGGTGATTCAAGGGCTGATTCTCTAGGGGCATCTCTAGATGTGCCTCCTAGCTCGAAAGTGGACCTCGGTTGTGGCGTGACCGTGGGTGCTGGTCGAGGCTCCAACGTGTCAATCCGGTGTGTCAATCTTGCCACCGAATCCATTAGTTGCTTCAACATAGCAAATGTCTCGGGTGCATTGGCTCACTGCTGTGGGACTTGCTTGGACTATTAGACCTAGACATGATAAAAAAAACACACAAAACAAGCAAACTAGTTGAATTAGATAAAACAGAAAATTCTCACAAGTGTTTACTCTCACTCTCACACTCAAGTTGTGTTGATCACAAGCTATTTGATGCAATTGACTTGGATGGATTAAAACTCCTTCTAAGATTAATGCCTTAGCTCAACTAGCACACTCCTTGACTTGAAAAAGGGTGATACACGGCTGCATGAAGGTTCACAAGAGAAAATGTCAAGATAGACACTAAGAAGCTGAAATAAGACTCAAGATTCAACTAGTATGGCTTGCAAGCAATGTTAACTAGCTAAATCACACAAAATACTCAAAAAAGACACAAGACTCAAAGATAGATGCGAAAGGCTGATATGGACTCGAAAAGATGGTAAACTCAAGATATGATAGAATTAGAGTAAAACAAGGAAGATAGACACACAAGCGACTAAGAAGAGAGCTTCACTTACCTTGTCCTTATGCAATGGAGAGAGATATAGCCGGTTGTGGTGTTTAACATTGGCTTTTGGGTAATGGTAATGGATAAGAAATGAGGTAGATAACTCTTGTTTGTAGTCTCAATGATCCTTTCACAATCAGATTGCAAAAACACTTGTTTTTCTAGCTTCTACACAACTTAGGTTAGTATAGAATATGATATGAAATGTATGAAATGTATGAAATGTAGGATGAAAATATATGAGAAAATATTTCTTTTTCTTTGTTTTTTTTTGGGGTCCTTGGCGGACGTTTTTGTGGAAGAAAATAGGAGAGAGGAATGAAATTAAAAATTGAAAAGAAATAAGAGATAACTAACTAGATGTAGTCTCTTGTTGTTGCTACAAATAAGGAGCTTTTGTGGCCCTCTCCTCTCTCTTGCAATGGCTGATTTGTTTTGGAAGAGTGGTCCCCCTTTTGCTTTTCTTTTGATTTTTTTTTGGACGGTTATTGCCAAGAGAAAAGAGTTGGACGTTTTTTGATGAACAATGGCTGATGAAGGTGATGTAGAATGGCTGGACAATGGCGGTTTTGGCTTGGCTTTCTCTCTTCTCCAATAAACACAAGAAACAAAGCAAATTAGACTCATATAGACTCTTAAGATGAAGCAAATGACTCAAAGAAGATACTCAAACCGTCAATGGTGATGGCTGATTCCGGACTCGCAATCAACTAGCTCTGATACCACTTTGATGCGGGTTGGGGCCGCGAATGACTAGATCTAGATTGGAAATCCTTGAAACCAACAATAACGTTTTTCCTTGACCAATGGCACAAAATTCAGATTGTTAGAACAAGAAAATGACGATGGAAAGATGGAAGAAAAGAGGATGAAGGGGACGTAGGATGCTTGGTAGAAGTAGATCCAAAAGAACCGAAAGACTCCCTTAAAAGAACCTTGATCAGATTGATCAAAACCCAAGCAAGATGATGCCTTCAACCCTTTCTTCTATAACCTTACACAAGCTTTCAATGGAAACAAGCACAAGGAGGAACTAGTATTGACTAGTAGCACCAATCTCTAAAGAGATTAACACACACAAGAACAATCTAGCAGGGATTAACAACGATTCAATCAATTGACTCACTTTATTGATTGAATTTTTTGAATGGAAACAAAAGCTCTCAAAGAGACGGTTTATCAATTGGCTAAAAATCTATCTAATCAGGAAAGAAGCTAAGGGAGGCTTTTTATATGCCTAGAAAGCCTCCTATCTAAAAAAAGGAATAACAATTGTCAAAAAGACAATAAAACAAATAAAACAACTAAAAGAAATAAAAATAACCCTTAAAATGTTTTGAACCTAAAGGTTATAAAAAGTCTTTCATTTTATACCAAAAGATGTTATAAAATACAAAAGAAGCTCCAAAAGCCTCAATCTTCCATTTCTTGCAATTCCGGAACAAGTGTCTCTTCTTTGCTCTTGCATGGCTCCAAATCACGTGTGCATGGTCTCCCTTCCACGTCCAAGTCGTCGGGAATCGTCATTAACGTGACTAAGGAAGCCTCAGTCAGCAATGGATCATCAATGGTCTCCTTAGGAGCTAAGGACACCAACAAGTTGGACACCTACTCTTGAATTGCTCTTGCCCTTAATCTAGTGATTGGCCCTTGCATTGTAGGACTAGTAGGGGCTGTTGGTGATGGTCCCTCATCAAAACCAGTACATACTTCTAGCCGTAGACTATGTCTCAAGATGAGTAGAAGCAATCACTTCTCCTAATAATGATGCAATGGTAGTGGTGAAGTTCTTTAATAGAACGATCTTCCCAAGGTTCGGGACTCCCCGAACCATCATTAGTGATGGAGGAACGCACTTCACAGCCCGTCGATTTGAGACTCTATTGGCTAAGTATGAGGTAACCCATTAGATAGCACCATACCATCCGCAAACCAGCGGACAAGTTGAGATATCCAATAGAGAGATTAATGGAATTTTAGAGAATATTGTCTCTAAAACACGGAAGGACTGGTCAATGAAGCTCGACGATGCACTATGGGCGTACAAGACCGCCTTTAAGACACATATAGGTACGACTCCATATAACCTTATTTATGGTAAATCTTGTCATCTTCCTGTAGAGCTAGAACATAAAGCATATTGGGCTGTCAAGTGGCTCAACTTTGACATGAAAGAAGCCGGAGAGAAGCGGCTCTTGGACATCAACGAGCTAGATGAGATCCGGCTGAATGCGTATGAGAACGCAAAGATCTACAAGGAAAGGACGAAGCGTTGGCATGATAAGCACATCATCCCAAAGGATTTGAAAGAAGGAGATCAAGTTCTTCTATTCAACTCAACGCTTCGACTATTCCCAGGTAAGCTTAAGTCCCGTTGGACAGAACCTTATGTAATTAAACGAATCTTTCCCCATGGTGCAGTTGAAGTATGGGGTGAACAAAGTGGTAGTTTCAAAGTAAATGGCCAACGGTTGAAGAAGTACACACCGGAAATTCCGGTTGAGGAGATAGCTCCTATCCTCCTCCATTGAACACCAAAACAAATACCGTCCAACTAAAGACGATAAATCAAGCGCTTATTGGGAGGCAACCCATGGTAGTATAACTCTTTTCTTTCCTTGTCACTTAGTATAGCTTAGTTTAGTTGTTTGCTTATTTTGTTTTTGCTTTTATTTGTTCCTCGATACACTCTTGGTTTGTTTGTGTCAAAAATCGCAGGAACTAGGTTCAAATTGAGAAATCAATGAAGATAGGGGATGCAAAATAGTTCAATTTACAATATTCAAAGGAAATAAGGAAAGAAATCGAGCTACACAAAATAGATCGTTCGATTCAGGAACAGAGCAAGACGATTTTTGGCAACAGGGAGAAAAATCGTCCCCCAGATCGACCCCCTCAAAATAAATCATCCGATTTTTCCTTTTGAGCTGAGAAAGTGAAGAAAAATCGGGGCAACAAATAAATTGACCCAATAAATCGTCTGATTTTCTTCACAAAACCTCCGGCCTATATAAAGCCTTCACTAGTCGATTCTCCCATTCCACACTTCTCCATTCCCGATTTCCATTTCTCCCAAAGAGCCGAAAATTGCCTACCCTCTCATCTCCTCATTTCTTAATCGTTTTGAACGATTCTTGAGCCTAAACTGAAGTACTTTCGACAAGGAACAAGGATCTAGCAACAACAAGCTTGGCAAACAACTCATTCATCCGCAATTCAAGTTTTTCAATTCGAAACCTAAGTTTTTCGCTCGATTTTGATTCTTGCTTAGAGATTGTTTGTTTGCTGATTGATTGAGGGGTTTGCTTAGAAACAATCATAGGAGACTATGTGTGGTGTTAGTTTGCTTAGAACTTTACAGATTTGTGAGAATTGTTGAAATCGATAAAAAAATCGACCTAGCCCAGAAAAATCGGACGATTTTTCATTAGAACAGGACGATTTTTCCTTGCAGAATGGAGACTTTGAAAAGAATCACTAGAAATGCGGGGAAGAAAAAGGGATCTTCTTCCAAAGCCCCTCCCCACCACCACCACCCTCTCAAGGTAAACCAAAACTTCCTCCTCCCCTCTCAAAACAGAAGAAGAGATATGAACGTCTCTTAGATTGTCCCTTCACCCCTCCTTGATACATTGTGCTAGATGACTTAGACTCTTTATTTATTCGAGAGGATGTGGACATGATGTTAGATAGAGTTGGGTTGAGTCAGTTTTCCATGATTAGGGAAGATGCTTACACCGAGATCACCTAGAATTCCTAAGTACGTTTGAGCATGATCCTAGAGAGAGGACGGTCTCTTTCCGCCTCATGAACCAAAACCATGCAATGACTATTGATGACTTTGGGGATTTGTTTGGCTTTCCCTATTCTTCTGTAGGCACATTCGCGAGAGAAGTGAGTGCTAGTGCCTTTTGGGAAACAATCTCAGTGATACGGGAAGATCCGTGATTGAGTCGATCTAGGCACAATGATCTCGAATCTGGCTGAATGAAACGAATTCAGAATGCGGAATGAAACGAAGATGGTGAATGGCGCAGGAGGGTGAGAGAAGAACCAAAGAGAGTCAACGAAGGAACCAAGGCTGAAGAGCCAAAACCCCAATCGTGAATGCTCTAGACCCGTCTCCAATACAACTTTACACTAGCTCCGGCTGGACTAGCACAAAGAGGGACTCGTGAAGGCTCGAAGCACCAATCCGAAGGCGGTTGACACAAACAAGCTTAGCCAAGCAACAACAACAATGCCAACCAAAAACTCTCTTGTTCTTTGATTGATTTTGTGAAATGATTACAAATGTAATTCTAAGCAATTGGGAATAACGTAACTAATCTGCAGCTAAAGAGGCTATATAAATAGACTATTTTATCTAGACAAAAATAAAGAAAAGAAAGCTGAAAACATTAGTGGGAAGGTGGTAATAAGAGAGCTTCCTCTAATGTAGCTAACAACCTAACAAACCACTAATCAGCATGGAAATAGGCTGAATTATTCAAACATATCTTTGGGAGTGAGCTGGCCGAATTCTAAGAGCCAAATGGGCTATCCGAATGGGCTGCATTGTTCAACAGATCCATGAGTGATTTGGATGTGTTTAAAGAGCCCAAATGATTATCCGAATAAGCTGAATTGTTACTCTCTTGGGCCTCTTGGAACTTGATCAGCTGGCTGCCCTCTTGGGCTGTTTTGGACGTGAGCATCTCCTCCCTTTGCTCTTGGGTTGCCTTGGACGTCTCCTCCCTTTGCTCTTGGGCTGCCTTGGACGTGAGCAGCAGGCTAACCTCGTGGGCTGCTTTGGACGTGATCAACAGCCTCCTCTTGGGCTGCATTGGGCGTGAGCAACAACCTCCTCTTGGGCTGCATTGGGCGTGAGCAACAACCTCCTCTTGGGCTGCATTGGCGTGAGCAACAACCTCCTCTTGGGCTGCATTGGCGTGAGCAACAGTCTCCTTTCCTGGGCTGCATGGGACGTGATCAACAACCTGCATTGTCTCCTCGAGCTGCATGGGAAGTGAGCACGTCGGCATGGTCTCCTTGCTTGGTTCGCTTGCTCCTACATTCACCAAAAGATTAACACATGATGTATGGAAGTTAAATGGTTCACGCATTGTGTCAAGCAATAGCACTTCCCTTGACATAACTTCTTGGATCTCCTTAGCTCTTGCTCTAGTAATGGGACCTTGATAGCTTCCATGTGATGGTCCTACATCATCCACTCCTTCTTGGAAAGAATTCGACCCTGAATTTTCATCTTGTTCCGAATCTCCTTCATAGGGGCTCAAATCTCCTACATTAAAAGTGGTGCTAACTCCATACTCTTCTGGTAAGTCTAACACATATGCATTGTCATTAATCCGGTGTAAGACTTTGAATGGTCCATCTCCTCGTGTTGCTAGCTTGGAATGGCGTTTTGTTGGAAACCGCTCTTTCCTTAGATGTAGCCAAACTAAGTCGTCGGGCTGGAAAACCATTTTCCGACGTCCTTTGTTATTCCGAGCTGCAGTTTCAACGCCTTTCTTGTCAAGTGCAGCCTTGGTCTTAGCATGAAGTTCCTTAATGTAGTCCACCTGTTCCAAAGCATCAAAAGCTACTCGATCTTTTCGAGGAATCGGTAATAAGTCCAAAGGAGTTAAAGGGTTAAATCCATAAACACATTTGAAAGGTGATAACGAAGTGGAAGAATGCATGGTGCGATTATTAGCAAACTCAATATGTGGTAACATGTCTTCCCATTCTTTTAAGTTATCTTTCAACATGGTTCTAAGGAGGGTCGTTAGGGTCCTATTGGTGACTTCCGTTTGCCCATCTGTTTGGGGATGACTAGAGGTCGAAAATAGTAATCTAGTGCCCATTTTTCCCCAAAGTGTCTTCCAAAAGAAACTCAAAAACTTGACATCCCTATCACTAACAATAGTTTTAGGTATTCCATGCAATCTCACTATTTCCTTAAAGAAAAGATTAGCAACATTATATGCATCTTCAGTTTTATGACATGGAATAAAATGTGCCATTTTAGAGAATCTATCTACTACCACAAAAATGGAATCTCTTCCTTTCTTAGTCCTAGGTAGTCCAACAATGAAATCCATACTTATGTCCTCCCAAGGGCCATTAGGCGTCGGTAAGGGTGTATACAGCCCGTGGGGTTGTACCCTAGCTTTGGCCTTAAGACATTCAATGCACCTTTTCAGCATGTGTTCTACATCCCTTAACATATGAGGCCAATAAAAGTGAGTTTGCAACATGTGATGAGTTTTGTCCCTCCCAAAATGCCCCATTAAACCTCCTTTATGGGCTTCTTCCACTAATAAGATCCTAAGGGAACATCTAGGTATGCAAATTTTATCCACTTTAAACAAGAAACCTTCAAACACAAAGTACTTATCATAAGGGCCTTGAGTAGTGCATCTATGAAATATCTTCCCAAATTCAGCATCATCCACATATAATTCTTTAATGTAAGTAAAACCTAACATCCTAGAATCCAAAGTGGTGATTAAGGTGTATCTCCTAGACAATGCATCCGCTACGACATTATCCTTTCCTTTCTTATACTTGATAATGTAAGGAAAGGTTTCTATGAACTCCATCCACCTACCATGCCTTCTATCTAGCTTATCTTGGCTCCTAAAGTGTCTAAGTGAATCATGATCGGTTTTCAAAACAAACTCTTGAGGCCAAATGTAATGTTGCCATGTTTGGAGTACTCTAAACAAGGCATACAATTCTTTGTCATAAGTGGAATAGTTTAAGCATGCACCCTTCAATTTTTCACTAAAGAAAGCTAGAGGCTTACCTTCTTGCATAAGGACACCGCCAATACCAATGCCGGATGCGTCGCATTCAACCTCAAAGGGTTTGGTGAAGTCCGGTAGAGCTAGTAGTGGTGCGTGGGTGAGGCGTCTCTTGAGCTCTTCAAAGGCTCTTTGCTGCGGTTCATTCCACTCAAAAGGAACCTTCTTTTTGGTCAAAGCCGTGAGTGGTGCTGCAATGGTGCTAAAATCTCTCACAAACCTTCTATAGAATGTAGCTAAGCCAGGAAGCTCCTCACGTCACCAACTGACCTAGGAATCGGCCAATCATGGATTGCCTTAACCTTGTCCTCATCCACTTGCAAACCATTGGCACTTACTACAAAACCAAGAAAAATCACTCGGTTAGTATAGAAATCACATTTTTGAATATTAGCATACAAGTATTCTATACGCAATGTAGCAAGCACATCTCTCAAATGATTTTCATGCTCCTCTAAAGTCTTACTATAGATAAGAATGTCATCAAAGTAGACTACAACAAATAAACCAATATAAGGTCTCAAAATATGATTCGTTAATCTCATGAAAGTACTAGGAGCATTAGTTAAGCCAAAAGGCATTACTAGCCACTCATAGAGACCAAATTTTGTTTTAAAAGCTGTTTTCCATTCATCCCCTTCCCTCATTCTAATTTGATGGTAGCCACTCCTAAGGTCAATCTTAGTGAAAATTGTAGCTCCATGTAACTCATCAAGCATATTATCTAAACGGGGAATCGGGTGTCTATACTTGATAGTAATGTTATTGATTTCTCTACAATCAATACACATTCTCCAAGTATTATCCTTCTTGGGTACTAGCAGAACGGGAACGGCACAAGGACTAAGGCTTTCCCGAACATACCCCTTATCTAGCAAGGCTTGAACTTGGTTCTGAATTTCCTGGGCTTCCGTAGGGTTCATCCTATAGGCGGGCCTATTGGGAAGAGTGGCTCCGGGTATTAAATCTATTTGGTGTTCAATGCCCCTAATGGGCGGCAAGCCGGCTGGAATCTCATCAGGAAAAACGTCTCTAAATTCGTCTAACAGCCCCTGAATAGATCTAGGAAGTGGGTTCGTAGAGTGATGAGGCACATTCACAAGAGATTTACACAAACTCATCATTAGCACATCAATAGAAGCATAGTTAGTTATATATTCATTCCTAGACTCAAGATAGCTACTTGTTGGTTGTACTAACAATGTTTGATGGGTTTTGTTCTCTTTACTCTTAGGCCGTGTGATCTTAGGCTTTGGAGGGGTTCCTTGCTCTACCCTCTTGTTCTCATAGTACTCGGCTATTTGTAAAGGTGTCATAGGTTTAAGTGTTAAAGTTTTACCCTTATACTCAAAGCTATACTTGTTAGAAAACCCATCATGGACAACTTTCCTATCATATTGCCATGGACGACCAAGCAACAAGTGACAAGCATTCATAGGCACAACATCATATGTAATAACATCCTCATATGATCCTAATGTTATATTGACCTTAGTTTGCTTATTGATCTTAAGTTCTCCACACTCATTCATCCAATGTAGTTTATATGGCCTAGGGTGATAAAATGTAGGAAGTTGTAATTTGTTTACCATTTCAGTGCTAGCTATGTTGCAACAACTTCCTCCATCAATTATCACATTACACACTTTTCCTTTAATGCTACACCTAGTATGAAACAGATTTTCACGTTGGTTATCCTCACAAGGTGCTAGTTGGACATGCAAAGTTCTCCTAGCTATCAAAGATTCACCTTGTTCATACTCAATGCAATCATCATTCTCATTTTGTTCATTGTCATCATTTAAGGCATTTTCATCATCTAATTCCACATCATCCTCACTCTCATACTCTCCTAGATGATTTATGATCAAAGTGCGTCTATTAGGACATTCTCTACTCATGTGACCTCTACCTTGACATTTAAAACACACAATGTCCCTAGTTCTAGAGTTAGAGATAGGAGTACTCCCTCGATGATCACTTGAAGGCTCATTCAAGGATCGTGGTGTAGTGGACGGTGTAGAAGACCTTCTTTGCCCTTCTTGGCCCATAGGTGCCGATTTCCTCTCCTCCTTCCGGCCGCCTTGCTCCCTGTTGTGGTTAGACAGCCGGCTGTTTTGTGCTTTCCAAGCATTGGGCGTTCCGGGAGGTGGCTTGTATTCCCGGTTTCGCACCTTAATCTTCCTTTCCACCTTGATGGCCAAGTGTAGTAATTGCTCCATGGTGCTGTATGGATACATATCAACCTCATTAGCCAAATTAGAATTCAGAATACGAAGGTACCTTGCCATAGTGTTTTCTTCATCCTCTAGACCTTCACCATAACAACTTGCATATTCGTATAGGCTTCCTGAACGCTAACTGAGCCTTGTCTCAAATTTTCCAGCCGCTGTCGAAGCTCTCGGGTATAGTGAGGTGGAACGAACCTAGCCCTCATTAGAGCCTTCATATGCTCCCATGTGCTGATTTGAGGATCAAAGGTTCGAACTCTTTCTTTGACTACGTGATCCCACCATACCAAAGCATAGCCTTGGAACTCGAGAGCGGCTAGCTGAACCTTCCTAGGCTCGCTAAAGTTGTGACACAACCAGATTTGCTCAACTTTAGTTTCCCACTCCGTGTAGACGTCGGGATCACACTTTTCTTCAAAGACGGGAATTTTGACTTTGACCTTTCCGAGTCCGTCTTGCTCTTGATAGGGCCAAAGGTTATCTCGTCCTTGCCTTGGCTGCTGGAATGGCCGATTGTAGCCCTCCCACGTGTGGTCCTCAACTTCATTCCGTCGCTGAAAGTCATCAACAAATGGTGGCATGTTAGAAGCATTAGGAAGGATGTTGGACTATACATTACCTTGATCCGGAGGATCCGGCTCTCTAGTAACGCGTGAAGGACCGCCAAACTCATAGTTGGTTCTCAAAGGTGGTGTTCCGGCTGGTGGTGTTCGTGCTTCCATAGTCTCCACTCGCTTGGATAGTTTAGCTACGGAATCGGACAATTGTTTCAATAGACTGATCATTTCAGGCGTGACGGTCTCGCTACTCGACTTGCTGGGACTTAGGGACCTTGAGATGCTCAAGTAACAAACAAAGAAACTGGTTAGGTTAGAAAAACAAAGATCTCACTTGTGTATCGCTCACACTCTCGTTGGTATTGCCTAGCTGGTGGCTCGAGTTGTAAGGATCCAACACTTAAGATCGCGATTTCCGAACCTTCTTAGCAACCCTTTGGAACTAGAACTGCTGAAACTGATGTTAGTGTCGGAGATGAATCAAGACACCCCTAATTGGAGTATTGACTGTTGGGTTGGTGTAGGTATGGTAAATTGTGTTTAGAATGACGTTTTGAGATGATTGAAAGAGTTTGCTTGTGCTTGATTAATTAAAAAAAAGGGTCAGCCGTTTTGTATAGTTTTTTTTTTTTTTGAAAGATCTCTTAGACTTTGTCAAAGATTTGTAGGAGAGAGGTAACCGAAATTGATTCAATGAGACGTGTGGGAGAGCAAGTTACCGAATTGTGTATGCAGCGTTCGAGCTCTTTTTGCTTTTGTTGTGTTTTGTGTTTACTCTCCTCAATATGTTGTCCGGCTTTTGAATTTGCACACTTCAAGCACAAGTTAGATCTCAATTGGATAAGCAATAAGGTTAACAAGAAGAAGAAGTGATCAATTGTACCAACTGAGCTCTGATACCAACTGATACGGGATGATCCGTGATTGAGTCGATCTAGGCATAATGATCTCGAATCCGGCTGAATGAAACGAATTCAGAATGCGGAATGAAACGAAGATGGTGAATGGCGCAGGAGGGTGAGAGAAGAACCAAAGAGAGTCAACGAAGGAACCAAGGCTGAAGAGCCAAAACCCCAATCGTGAATGCTCTAGACCCGTCTCTAATACAACTTTACACTAGCTCCGGCTGGACTAGCACAAAGAGGGACTCGTGAAGGCTCGAAGCACCAATCCGAAGGCGATTGACACAAACAAGCTCAGCCAAGCAACAACAGCAATGCCAACCAAAAACTCTCTTGTTCTTTGATTGATTTTGTGAAATGATTACAAATGTAATTCTAAGCAATTGGGAATAACGTAACTAATCTGCAACTAAAGAGGCTATATAAATAGACTCTTTTATCTAGACAAAAATAAAGAAAAGAAAGCTGAAAACATTAGTGGGAAGGTGGTAATAAGAGAGCTTCCTCTAATGTAGCTAACAACCTAACAAACCACTAATCAGCATGGAAATAGGCTGAATTATTCAAACATATCTTTGGGAGTGAGCTGGCCGATTTCTAAGAGCCAAATGGGCTATCCGAATGGGCTGCATTGTTCAACAGATCCATGAGTGATTTGGATGTGTTTAAAGAGCCCAAATGATGATCCGAATAAGCTGAATTGTTACTCTCTTGGGCCTCTTTGAACTTGATCAGCTGGCTGCCCTCTTGGGCTGTTTTGGACGTGAGCATCTCCTCCCTTTGCTCTTGGGCTGCCTTGGACGTCTCCTCCCTTTGCTCTTGGGCTGCCTTGGACGTGAGCAGCAGGCTAACCTCGTGGGCTGCTTTGGACGTGATCAACAGCCTCCTCTTGGGCTGCATTGGGCATGAGCAACAACCTCCTCTTGGGCTGCATTGGGTGTGAGCAACAACCTCCTCTTGGGCTGCATTGGCGTGAGCAACAGCCTCCTCTTGGGCTGCATTGGCGTGAGCAACAGTCTCCTCTCCTGGGCTGCATGGGATGTGATCAACAGCCTGCATGGTCTCCTCGAGCTGCATGGGAAGTGAGCACGTCGGCATGGTCTCCTTGCTTGGTTCGCTTGCTCCTACATTCACCAAAAGATTAACACATGATGTATGGAAGTTAAATGGTTCACGCATTGTGTCAAGCAATAACACTTCCCTTGACATAACTTCTTGGATCTCCTTAGCTCTTGCTCTAGTAATGGGACCTTGATAGCTTCCATGTGATGGTCCTACATCACTCAGTGGGAGAGTATGGTGGTGATAAGTGGAGACCCGGAAATTCGAAAGAGACTAGTATGTACAACCTTTCCTTTAAGGTAGTGCATAGGGTTCTTAGTGAGAGCTTGTTTGCACGGACGGAGACTTCACAGAAGCTCAAGGCCGATGAGCTCTTTATCCTGTATTGTATGACTTGTAGCACCATTCCCGACATCACCTCTATGCTTGCTGACTATCTAGGAAAGATAGACAACAAGGCAAAGGGTGAAATATGTGCTGGAGGCCTTGTCACTCATGTGGCAAAGACATTGTAGTTAGATTTTTCAGATTGCACTTTAGCTGAGAGTGCCCAGCCTTTAGGATCACAAAGATTGGTAGCGAGACAGGTCTTGATTCCTCGAGGTAGAGGAACTCTTCATGTGCCCATGCCGTGGGCAAAGGATCCACAAAAGAAGCCATCCGAGATAGTGTGGAAGTCCGAATATACCATTCGGAATAAGAGGAATTGGAAGGAAACTTTTGTACTCATGCTTGAGGAGGTAGCTCCTCCTTCTTGTTATTATGATGATGATGCAGGTGATACTGAGGATGAGGAGGATCATGAGGATGGAGTACACCAGGGGAACATGCTAGAGTTCGAGAGTGACACCTCTAGTGGAAATGCCACGGATGCCATGGATACCGATACTCATGGTGCAGGACCTAGCCGGACTAGTCGAGGCACCAAGGAGACGGAGGATGAGATGTAGCCACCCCGTCATTCCTTTGCCCACGCTCCTAGCCACGGTAGAGGATATGGACGCGGACATGGACTTCCCCGACTTTTTAGAGACTTAGTCTCTAGTTTCCAGGGTCTACGCACCGACTACCATGATCTACGCTCAGATTATCAAGCCCTCCCCACCGACTACAGCACCCTGAACACTTAGTTCACGGCGTACCGGCGGGAGACGGATGTTAAACACTCCTCCTATGATGGCAAGATGAGAGACATGTACTACCATCAGTTCGGCCACTTCTACGATCCTAGCGCACCGATGTATCCATATCCTCCACCACCACCACCGACCGAGGATTGAGCTCACACTCCTTTTTACATTGTAAGTATTTTTCTCCATCTTATGCTTGATTTTTCACATTGGGGACAATGTGAAGGTGAAGTATGAGGTGGGGGTACTTACAATCTCTTTTACTTCATTTTAGCACTCTATGTACTCGTATTGCATTTGATGATTTGGCTTGTAATAACTCTTGCACTACTTGTTTTCCACTATGACATTCTCATTTGCATGCTTTCATTCAAAAATTATGAGTTTTCAAAAAAGAAAAAAATTGTGCTTCTTATGATGGAAATGACCTCTATGATGAAAATTGTGATGTGGAAAAGGCAAAAAGATGACATGGTTATGTTGAGATTTTAATTTTAGCATGAATGAGCTTGGTTTTCTTTCTTGAATGCATGAATGGTTTATATGATCTTGATGTTTTCATAAAAGAATGAAATAATGGTCGAAGCTATATCATAAGTTCTTTTGCATCATATAAGAATAACCAAGGCAATTTACTTCTTCTTTAGTTCATATCTTGTTCATGTTAGCTCCTCAATGAAATATTTGACTTCCTTTTTACCATCCGGGAATTAGGATAGGCGATTGAAAAAAAAAGCCATGCTAGATGTGGGAGGGCCAATAAAAATGTGTTAAGTGAAAGTATAGCAAATTATAGGTTTGGGGACGTTGAACATGAGGATGAGTAACTCGGCACCATTCACATAGCTGGGTGTTTGTGTGTTGCCAAAGTCCAATTGAACGACAAGTCCTAACGGGATATGGTATGTGCATCAAGGGTTTGAGGCATCTCGCAATTGAGAAACGCCGATCTCCTAGGCTTCGGTTATTGTGCACCGTTGTCCATACTCTCAAAAAGTAAAGTACAAAGAAAGAAAAGCTTTTACATGCAAAGCATGTGTGGTGAAGTAAAGTTCTTGGAGGTATTATGGTGTTCCTCTTTCCCGGATTAGCACCACAATTCCTTAAAAGAATTCCCTCCTTTAACACGTTTCTTAGACCTTTTCTTTGATTGGAAGACCTTGAGACTTTTATGCATGTATTTAAGACTTCATGGCTTAGATTTATTTGATTTTAATTGCCTCTACATCTTCATCATGTCTTTTATTTGTGTTTTTGAGAAGGAAAAGAGAGTTAGTTCATATTATGATTATCATTGATACATGTCCTGTTTTCCTATGTCTTGAAACATCACTTTGAGGGTGATCCAATAAGAAGAAGCACTACCAAACAAAAGGTTTTTGAGTTTTCATATATATAATTCATGACATCTCATATTCCAGGTTTGAATCTTGCTTGGGGACAAGCAAGGGTCAAGTATGGGGTATTTTGATGACATGAATTATATACCATTATAATCATGCATATTGTAGAGGTTTACCTCGATTTACCTTGCATTTAGAGAGAATTTTGTGTATCTTTTAGGCTTTATTCATTTATATTCTGGAAATAGAGGTTTACACGAGTTTTGGTTGAATTGTCGGTAACTTCGGTGGATTTGGAAGCAAAAGTGGAGCAAGGAGCATCTAAAGCTATTAGGGAAGCTTAAGGAGTCTTAGAGGAATCACAAAGAGCAAAGGACTTGTGTAAAAGAGTCACAAAAGGGAGGAAGGAAACAAGCCAAAAGACGAGCATTCTCTGTTGAAGAAAATCGTGCCAATTTGCATATAAATCGGACAATTTTTCCTTCATAAAATCGAACGGTTTTCCTTGTAAATCGGATAGCACGATTTTCCTACCTTTCGGCCCACGAATAAAGACGACTCAAAGCCCATCACTTTTGGACTTGAGAAGTGTTTTGCCAAGCAGCCCATTAGCAAAGAACTATACATTGGAACCCTAGGAACGAAAATGGGGGTTCCGCAGCGGGAGACCTTTACACGTTTGAGAGAGATTGAACATTCTTGGAAGGAGATTGAAGGAAAATAGCCGGGAAGTCAATCTTGATCATTATCGTGAGATTCTTTGTTTCCCTTGCGATTCTTGTGGTTTGTGAACACATTACTGAGTAATTTGAGAGATACTTTGATTGGATTTGAATTTGGTTTATAGTTTTGAAGATTATTGAGTTTTTATTCAAGGTTTGGGTTTATTTGATTTATTCATTCAATCTCAACTTTGATTTGATTTTGAAAATGGTTGGTTAAAACCTTTGTGATTTTGGGGAGAATAGTTGATGATTGAGGCTTAGATGATGATAGACTGAACTCATTCAACCATTTGAACCCTGAGAGTTTAGATTTTAACTTTGCGACAAATAGAAAATCGTGCTGTTCTTCAGGAAAATCGTCCGATTTTCTTATGATCCAGTCGATTTATTCCTCTAACGGTGTTTAATTGATTTATTCTTTAACCGAAGTTAATCTTTGCCTAAATCCCAACCTTGCTTAACCTTTTTAACCTCTGTTTAAGTGTTTGAAGAGACTTCATCATTGATTCTACATTTAATAGATTAAGATTGTAAGATTTGGGTAATAGAGAGACTCAACATCCTTTATTAAGGTTTTAAGTGTGCTTTCTATCTTTACCTTGGAGAGTCACATCTTGAGGTTTTAGGTAGTTAGTTTGAGTGTAATTCTTATCCTTAGACTTTTCTATATTGCAGCCTCAACAACCCTTATAGAGAGAGCCTTTGGATTAGACAAATAGGTTTCGGAACTTCACCGTACGATATCTACCTTTGAAACACATAACCTTGGCAATATAAACTCTGTCCTTTGATCTTTAGAAGTGTCTTGAATCGAAAGCCGCAGTCGGATACTTCAATCCTTGGAATCATTTACCTTCATTATTAATCACAAAAGCATTTGCACTTTGTTAGATAACTGAAATCGATTTTATTCTCACCAAATCCCTGAGTTCGACTCTGGAATTTCTTGCCTTACTACAGTTGATTTGTACACTACGGGTTCGCTTTGCTTTAAGTTCTAGATATAAATTTTAAAATAGTGACGCACACTTTTGAGCGAACAATACTATCCTCTGTCTCCCATGTGGCCTCATCTCTCATCCCCCTTGTCTAGACCACTGTATCCTCCCATTGGAATGTCCTTCGAACGCAAGCCTCTCATACCCCGCTCTAGGACCGCTATTGGATGCTCAACAAACGTGTGGTCTAGCTCAACTACTAAATCCTCATAATTGATAATGTGCCTAGGGTTTGGTATGTACTCCCTTATATGAGACACATGAAAAAACTAGGTTTAAACCCTCTAATTTGGGTGGCAACGCGAGTCGGTATGCCATCTCGCACATTCACTCTAGAATCTCAAAGGTCCGAGATATAGGGGACTCAACTTCCCCCTTTATGCTGAAATATCCGATGCCTCGCGTTCATGACACTCTCAACCAAACATGAGCTCTAACTCTGAACTCTATAGGCCGACGCCTCTTGTTTGCATACGACTTTTGGCGGCTCTACACGGCCTGCATCCGCTCTATAATCAATGCCACTCAGGATATATCATCATGTATTTGCTCGGGAGTTATACCACTTATACTGCTCTGCTCATCCCAACATAAAGGCGTACGACATCTCCGTCCACACAACGCCTCATATGGGGCCATCCTGATCGATGCATGCCAGCTTTTATTGTACAAAAACTTGACCAATGGAAGGTGATCTGACCACACTAGTCCCTAGTATAGCACGCAAGCCTTCAAGATATCCTCTAAGGTTTGTATCGTCCTCTTTGACTGTGTACCGGCTGCCACAACCGCGAGGTAAAACGTCCATCTCTCTCGAGACAATGGTCCTTGGAACCCCATGGAGTCTCACTATCTGCCTAGTGAACTCCTAAGCTAACCGACTCACCGGCCACGTGTCAATGATAGGGATAAACGTGCCATCTTCATCAGTCAATCTAGTATGACCCAAATAGCATCAAAGCTCATACTAGGCCTCAAACTTGTAAAAAAAGCCCATGGAGATGTCCTCCCACTTCCACTGTGGTACTGGAAGTGGATGGAGTTCTCCACCGGGTCTACAATGCTCAATCTTAATCTGCTGACAAGTCGCACACTAGGCTACAAATCTAGCCATAGGGCTTCAGCCCGCCCCACCAAAAAGAACGTCTCACATCCTGATACATCTTACTCGCACTTGGGTTCATAGAGTAAGGTGTGGTGTGAGCCTCTTGCAAGATCCTTTGTTTTAACTCTTTGTCAAAGGGTACATAGACGCGCTCGCGGTGTCTTTTCACTCCATCGGAACCTATAGTGAATGTGGAGCGTCTCCTCGAGACATCTTGTCTCGGATCCGTCTCAACGTCGGGCACGTCTTCTAGTTATGTTGGATCTCCCCCAACAGATCAAATAGAACCTCTAAGGTAGACAATGTAATATGCTTAGCTTTTCAGGGATACCTTCCCTGCGCCAAGGCTTTGCCGCAGGTGTGGTGCCGCCCCCGCGGCTATGCTGACCCACCCTCGCGGTTTTGCATGGTGGGCGCCGCCTTTCAACCGTCTTGCTTTTCCCTTTTGCTTCCTTTATAAGCTTCTTCCTTCCTTTTGATAGAGGGTTTGCTCATCTTCCTTCATCCTCTCACATTCTTCTTCATCTTTTCTTCTTCTCCTCTCTTTGGTTCTTTTTTTATTCTTCTAAGTGGAGCTTTGGATGTGTGTTTAATTTGGCTGAGTTGAGATGATGCTTCTGAGGTTGAGTTGTTGTTGTTGTTATGTGGGTGCGTAGCCAAGAATGGTGTTCTTCCTTTCCTAGGATCTACTGTGGAATGTTTTCCTTCTTCCTTCATCTTTCCTTCCTTTATTCTTCTTTAGTTTAGAAATTCCCACAAGTTGATCTTGTGTTTGCCTTCCTGGAAAATTCTTGATGTGTGTGTATATATATATATATATATATATATATATATGTGTGTGATGTTAGTTGCTTTTGGCAATGGGAAGAGTGAAGAGATCTAGCGAGAGATCAAAGGGAAGCAAAGAATCGCCCTCTGCTGCTTGACCGCCTTCGTGCCTTGACAGCACTGCCCCCGTGGCAGAAGAGTCTCAATGCCCATGCGGCTGAGAGTCACCTCCCCTACGGCGTCACCGCTCTTGAGCCTTTCTACTTCCGCAAGTGCGTTTGTCCAGAACATACCAAGTGTGGTATGTGTCCTTCCTTTCTTTTTGGCTTTAGCTTGAGAGTGAGGCTAGTCTACTGTATTTTATGATGAGATTGATGATATGTCTGTTGAGGTAATGCCTTAGGCATTTGTGAGTTATGATGAGTTATCGAGGTTTGGTAATGGGTTATGATTTGTTTATAATCGTGGGGTGTAGGAGGTGGAAACTCCTAATCTTAGATAGTGTTTGATTTTGTGTGAGCCTTGCTGATACAAGCATTGATCGTTTCCTCGAGGGAAAACTGTGACCACGTGGTTCAAGTTTACATTGGGACAGGTAAGTCCATTGGGCTTACTTAGTTAGCGGTTATGAGTTTGAATGATTGTGATAGTGGTGTTTGTGCATATGAATGTTGCGTTGATAACCTAAACCGGACTAGGACGACCATATATGTATATTAAATGGCCTAAGTGTATTATAACGGGTCGTGACCACTTGCCTAAAGCTCGCCGAGAGTGTGGGGTGCTCTGCAACTAATCCACCAAGAGAGGAGGCTTAATCCCCTATTCCAAACCTGGGGTTTAAAGGGGAGAAAGGAGAGGTTTTGGGTGCTCCTCATATTACAAAAGAAGTTGAATTAGTAATGGTATAACGTAATCAAGATAATAAACGGTTTTGATGTGAGCATTGCATATTGTGATGTAATGATGTGTTTATATGTGTTATTGCTTTTATTCTTATTCATGAACTGTTAGCTAACAGTTTTATACTGTGTTGTAGATATTCTGCAGGATAGGAAGACTGCAGAGTGATCTAGATGGGTGATCCGACGAGGGCTTCCATACATTAGGTTGTACGAGGGTTTTGGGGATGTTTATATACACATATATTTTGATGTTGCCGTTTTGTACTCGGCTGTGGATTTTGTATATGTTTTGATGTATGATTATATGGTTTAATGTATTTGGTTTATATTTATTCGTGCCTTGTTGTAAGATCCAGTGAACTTGTTGTTAGGCTAGGGTGAGGATCCATTGTGAGATCCTAGCCCGTAATGCCTCAAGTCCAGTGGATTTGGGTGTGATAAAGTTGATATCAAAGCCTTAGTTTGACAACAATGGCACTTGCAATTTGCGATAAAGGACGAATAGATAAATAAACAAAACCCGAAAGGGGTCTGACTTTTGAAAAGGATTTTGGTTTTGAAATGTGTACAAATGATTTGGGATAGAATGTACGGGAAGCCATCACTTTTTTTAGGACCTCAATATATATATATATATATAGCAATTCAGCGGCGACGAGGCATAGAGGCAACTCCCGCTCCTACTCCGATTACGATTCCGACTCCCTCCACTGGTATGACTTTGACATTTTCTGGTAAGTTTTCTCACGATGAGTTTTCGCACAATGTCAAGTTTAGGGAAAGTGAAATCTTCGGTTTGGAAACAGATTTGTGCTTGCAGTTGGGGCCATTGTCGCTCTCTACTCTTTGTTCGAAACGGTGGCTTCAATTTGGGAGAACACTAGAGGCACCACTCTCCTTCCTGAATTCATCCAAGTCGGGTTCGACATCGGCCACAATTAGTTAATTTCCCGTCCCAAACTGATGCGGGTTGGGGCCGCAAATGACTAGATCTAGATTGGGAATCCTTGAAGACCAACAATGGACGTTTTCCTTGACAAATGGCACGGAAAATCAGATTGTTTAGAACCAGAAATGACGTTGGAAAAAAGGGAAGAAAGAGAATGAAATGGAACGTGGAATGTTTGGTAGAAGTAGATCCAAAAGAACCAAACGACTCCCTTACAAGAACCTTGATCAGATTGATCAAAACCCAAGCAAGATGATGCCTTCAACCCTTTCTTCTATAACCTTACACAAGCCTTCATTGGAGACAAGCACAAGGAGGGACTAGTATTGACTAGTAGCACCAATCTCTAAAGAGATTAACACACAAGAACAATCTAGCAGGGATTCACAACAATTCAATCAATGGCTCACTTTATTGCTTGAATTTTCTGAATAGAAAGAAAAGCTCTCAAAGAGATGGTTTATCAAGTTTTGCTAAAATCTATCTAATCTGGAAAGAAGTTAAGGGAGGCTTTTTATATGCCTAGAAAGCCTCCTATCTAAAAAAGGAAAAATATTTGTCAAAAAGACAATAAAACAAATAAAACAACAAAAACAACTAAAACAAATAAAAATAGCCCTTAAAATGTTTTGAACCTAAAGGTTATAAAAAGTCTTTCATTTTATACCAAAAGATGATATAAAATACAAAAGAAGCTCCAAAAGCCTCAATCTTCCATTTCTTGCAATTCCGGAACAAGTGTCTTTTCTTTGCTTTTGCATGGCTCCAAATCACGTGTGCATGGTCTCCCTTCCACGTCCAAGTCATCGGGAATCGTCATTAACGTGACTAAGGAAGCCGCAGTCAGCAATGGATCATCAATGGTCTCCTTAGGAGCTAAGGACACCTCCTCTTGAATTGCTCTTGCCCTTGATCTAGTAATTGGCCCTTGCATTGTAGGACTAGTAGGGGCTATTGGTGATGGTCCCTCATCACAAACCCTAGAAAAGCAGAATTTTGATATTCGAATTGGTTACGCAAGAACCCCTGAAACGCTGCGGTTGAGTAGGTGTTCGCATACATGTTGTTCTCGGCGGGGACGGCGTTGGCAAAGACGTTGAAGATGACAAACACGTGCTCGGCCACAATTGCATTCTGCTTGCAGTTAGACATATCAGTGGCCCTTGAGTTCAACGATCTTCTCAGAAGCATTTTTGAAAGGTTTGTGGTGATAAGAAATACGAGTAATAGTTTTGAATAATTTGCAATATAAGCATGTTGAGACAAAATGTGAATTCAATATGAAAAGGTCGGAATAATTAGGAATAATGATGGTTTGAATTGTTTAAAAATGATAGGTATTAAGTTAATAATTACGAATAATTCGTTGTTATCATAAACTAATAGTAATGTTAGTTGTTGATGAAATAGTAGTTTTATGAATAATGTTGATGTTGCAAGTATTATGATTTACATGATAAGCTTGTATATATGATTCATAGTTAGTAATATTTTTTCATGGTCTTAAGATAATTTTGAATAATGTGGCTTTAGGTTGCATATTGGATTTGACAAACTAGTACTAAATATGAATAATGATTTTGTTTACATATTATATGTGTGAATACAATATGTAGCTAAATGACATTTGATATTAAGTTGGTCTGTTTGTACTTATAATGTTGTATAATGAAATCTATGTTGTGTTTTATTGATTTGTCAAGGAAAAATGTTGTTGACGAACAACTCGGCATAGAGGTTAGATCCAAAGAGAAGCATGCTCCGATAGGTGGATCAATTCGTAAAAAGTCACCGGGAAGAAAGAAAGAAAGTTTAAAGGGGCAATTGAATGATAAAAATATGCGAAGAAGGTTCGTTTGTGATGGGTGCTCATCAGATTGACGAGTGGACATGTGACATGGACGAGGATGATGAGTGTATAGATAAACTTCCTTGATTGATAAGCCTCTACTATTAGTATTTTGGATTCTTCAACTTTAGCTATGTTTATATTTTTTTGGGAATATGGTTGAATTTATTATGTTTATGTCTATTTTGTAAATGTCTACTATAATATTTGCATTTAGTTTGAAAATGTATAGTGAAATTTGTACAAAATAAACATAGTATTCGTAACTAGTGGTTGTTAAAATCAACATATTACAAACCATAAAACTTATCGTTAACTATAATTCTACTAATTACGAACAATGCACTACAATGATAGTATTGACTAAATTGCAATCACTTTTAATAACTACGAATAATATATTAAACGATATGGCACCTTCGTAATAAAACTAATAATAACTACAAAATAATCCACTCAACCAACAACCCATACCTACTAATAATAACTACGAATAATCCATTCAACCAATATTAACTACGAATAATATATTAAACGATATGACACCTACGTAACAAAACTAATAATAAATACGAATAATATATTAAACGATACGGCACCTTCGTAACTAAAATTCCGGTTGGTTTGACGCTGGAACGAATGGTGTAGAGCGGAGAATGGCGTTGGAACGAATCAGAGAGATGAGAGAGGGAGTTATCCTGTAAATCTTTTCTAACAAACTGTTTCCTATAATACAAGATTATAGGGATATTTTAAAAAAGAATTAAGGGCAATTTTGGTAACTAGGCCTTTTTGAGAAACTAGAGTAGTAACTAGTCTTTTTAATATTTCAATTAAATAAATATACCCCAACCTTTTGTATTTATTTTCTAATTCTACACACTATTCTCTCAAGGGGTACATTTACTAAACACAAAACTAGAAAAAGCCTAGTAAACCAAATTGTTTCAAGAATTAATAGACAGTGTGTACACTCTCCTTTTGTTAGAGTGATTATGGTTTTTTTATTAATTGATTTTTTGTTTTACATATTCCATCATTAATCTAGGCGATTGGATTTACTAAATTGGATGACTCTGATCTGTTCTCATGATTACACGATAAGGCATGTTCTCATATGATCTATACCCTATATATATATATACACATACATATTATGTGTTGGATTGTGTATGAATTGGAGTATTATATATACATATGGTATATATATATATAGCCTTATAAGGTTAGGCGCATGTATCCCACAAATGGCTCGGACTAGAGTGACATCTGCAGTAGGACGAGGTAGGGGTAGACCCCCTCTTTCTCTTGTAGTGATAGATCAGGAACTGGTTCCCATTGCTGATCCGCCTGCAGCGGGAGATGTACACGAGAAGGTTGTTGAGAGCGTCGTTCCTGAGATTAGGAACGGTGGGGTTATGATAGCATGAATTATTGTCTATATTTTGGATATGGTTATGTCGTTTTCTCATCATAATTCTGTCCGTATGTACATGTATTTATAGTGTTTATGTCATTATTCGGTTACTTTGCAAGAATCGACGTCTACACCACGTTTGATTGTAATTGTAGGGAATATGACACGTTTTGGGTGGAAATGGAGCATAAGGAGCTAAGGAAGCTATGGAGCTACATTTAGGAGCATTAGGAAGGTCAAGAAGAAAGACAATAACTATGCTGGAAGGAAGAAAGAAATATCTAGATGAAGATACGATGGCATTGACGTAGATCACTACTGATCTCAAATCAACACAGTGATGCTTCTTGACCGAGATGGCACATTGATGAAGGATCATCTGTGCTAACTCCATCTTCAGCACCTCAAGCGAATCTAACAAAAGCGCAAGCTAAACGTCAAGCTGAGATGGATGCTCTTTTCCTAAACATGGTCCATGAAGCTCAACCAAGTCCACTTCATCAAGTCTAAGGACCATCTTGTGGATCAGCCACGAACACATCCCAGACAAGATGATTAATGGAGCTTAAATTGTATTTCTAGTTGCTGGGCAGGCCTTGGGACACATTTCAGAGGACAAACGGAGGCCTTGAAATCAGATACAAGGGGTTTCACGTGTGTGCATGTGCATGGCTGGAACATTCATTTAAGTATGTGGACGTGAGAGGCTGAATAGGAGAGTTTAATTAGGCCCAATTGTGTTCTATGTTTGCTGGATTTATTTAAATCTCTCTCAATGTAATTATTGCAATCAGTTTCTTTTTTTTGTTTTAGAAGAAAAGGCCTAGGATGTATATAAAGCCTTTTCTCTCTTCTTTTGTAGTTAGACAAGTTTTATACAAGTTTTGCTGAGAGCATTTCAGAATTGAATCCAAGAGAATTCAATCATTCTTGTCTCGTGAGTTTGTGTGTGTGATCTAGCTTTCTCGTTCTTGTGTATGTCAATATCCTTCGGGATTGGTGTTGCAAGTCGAAGAAGGCACCCTCTTCATGCTCTCGATTCTCAGATCGATTGTGTGGAGTTGTAAGAAGCGGGGTCGAACCGTCATTGGTTTGGTTCTTGGATCTCGAATCCAAGGGTTCTATCATTGTTCCTTTCGGTTCTTCTTGTCCCTTTCTATTTTCTCATTTTCATTACTGTCCATGTTTGTTAATTTTGTGTGTTCTTCATTCTTCAGAACAGGTTGTTCGTCTAGATCCGTTCTTCGCGGCTAATCCCCGCATCAATTGGTATCAGAGCACAGTTAACGTTCCAACCACCAAAAAGAGTCGGTAAATCAATCATAAAATCACAAAAAGAGTCCGTTTTGATCATTGCAATTGATCATTGTCTTTTGTTTGAGTCTATTTCCGTTTCTCTCTTCTACTCTAAGCTTTGTTTGAGTCTAACGAGTTTGTTCCTTGTTTGTGAGTTCTGGACACCGAAAACCACCATATCACCACACCAACCACCATCCCACCACCATTTTTCCCTCAGCCACATTAGCCACACTTGAACTAGTTGAACAAAAACCAAACCTAGTTACTTCTCTTCTTGCATCCAAAACACGCAGAATTGAAGTTGAAGTTGATTGTTTCCCTACATCCAATACACGCCAAAATTGGAGTTGATTCAGCGTGTTTCCTAAAAATACGGCGCAAAGCTTAAAGCAGTTGTTTTCCTCCTATAGATCTGGCACGTTGAATCAGTTGCAACAATCTAGGAGCTGAGATTTGATCTTATCCTAAAGATTTGCAACAACTTGGCCCACGTTTATCCACAAAAAAGAATTTGTTTTTTTATTTCTTTCAATTTTTTTTGTTCTTCTTTTCTGATTTCCTGAATTATAAAGTCAAAAAAAAAAAGAAGAAAAAGAATCATAATCTTTTTTATTTCATTATTTCTTATTCATAGTTTGTAATTAGCCTAGTGTTATAACATTTGTTTTAGTGTTATTCAGCAACAAAGAGGACTTCAAGAAAGAACTTAAGTCAACTATCTCCTCTCAATGGAGGAAGAACCAAGCATCTCGTTGAACCGATCTAGCCACACCTAGCTACTGTCCATTTCCGGCCATCAAACACCATAGCTCAGCCTTCCTTAACCTCATCCTACGGTGTCTAGGGTTCACTTCTTGGGTCTTACGAGTAAATTCTTTCAAAGCTTATGTTGAGTTCTAAATTTTGAGTCATTTAGTTGCATATAACATTCGTCCAATTTGTCCCTTCCGTTTGAGTCTTTTCTTCTATTTTTGTTGAGTCAAACACGTTGTTGAAGTGACTGAAATCGAATCTTGTTTCTAACTAAAGGCTTTAGTTTGACTAGGCATCGAACTGACGTGAGGTTTTTGATTAATACAAGACGAGCCATCAACAAGCTTGTATCACACCACTAGATAGTGAGAGAACCTTATTTTCTGAGTGATACACTTGCGAGGTGTATTTGTTTAAACTAACCTAACGTGTTTGCTGTTGTTGAGTGTTTTGCATCACGTCAAGGACTTCTGCAGGTTCAAAGAGCCTTGAGCCTATCACACCGGAGTTGTTCAGTCTCATCAAGAGCTTGAAAGATAGCATTGAGGGGCTAACTACAAGGATATCTACCTTGGAGACCTCTAAGGTGACCCCGGATTCTCGACCACTAGGAGGTAACTTGGAGATAGGAGACAACTCGAGGGCGCAACACCAAGGACAAGATCGAGTTCCCCTTCAAAGTCAGCAAGCTGCGTTCCAAGCAGCAAGGAATTCGAATGTCCCGCAGCCTTCTAGGCATGTCCATGGTTTAGGCAACATTGCTTCCCAACCTGGTTGGAGAAACCTTGCTTTTGAGGAGCATATTTCTATCCCTTCTTCTCCAATTATTAATGATAATATGCCTAACTATCCTCACCAATTTCAGAATCCAGTTTATGACCAGGAAGAGGAGGACGATGGGGGAGAACGAGGAATGGAGACCAGAATGGATGCCTAATGGACGGAGGAGGCAAGATCAGCCAAGGAGGTACCAAGAAGGGCGACGTAATGATGAATGGAGACGTGAGCCCTATGGAGAGCAAAGGAGAGACCGAGAACCGGAACATGACGGTCCTGGCAAAGTGAAGGTTAAAGTCCCTAGTTTCGAGGGCAAATGTGATCCTGATGTGTATACGGCATGTGAGGCAAAGATAGAGAAACTACGGTCCTACCATAACTTTCCCGAACACAAAAAGGTACACTACGCAACCCTTGAATTTATTGACTATGCTATGATATGGTGGGATGATTAGGTGATGGAAAGGAGAAGAACTTTGGATGCACCAGTAGCTACTTGAGAGCATATGAAGCCATTGATGAGAGCTCGGTTTGTTCCCCAACACTATACAAGGGAATTGAGGCAACGGTTGGAGAACCTGAGGCAAGGATCAATGACTGCTGTGGAGACCTATAATGCCATACAAATGGCCATGGTAAAGGCCAATGTGCGAGAAGATGAAGAATCAACAATGGCTAGGTATCTTCGTATCCTTAATTCAAGTTTTGCTAACGAAGTAGATCTTTTTCCCTATGACTCTATGACAGAACTACTCCATCTCGCAATCAAAGTGGAAAGGAAGATGAAAGCGAAAATCAAGGAGGAAAGGCTTCTTATGGTGTCTCCAGCTCTTGGAAAAACCAAGGGAACCCCCAACATGGAAGTTACAACAGAGAAGTGTCAAATAAGGAGAGAACAACCCTGGAACAAGGAGGACAGCATAAAGCACCTTATGCAGCCCCTCATAAGCCCACATCTACTTTTCCTAAGGGAACACAAAGGAGTACTTCTAACCCGTCATTTAGAGCTAGGGATATAGTGTGTTTTAAGTGTCAAGGTAGAGGACACATGATGAAAGACTGTCCTAATAAAAAAAACGTTGTTAATCAACCATTTAGGACAATATAAGTCCGAATTTGAGCATGAGCATGATAATGATGATTTTGAGCCTAATATACATGATCATGATGATTTGGATGATGATGGGATTGAATATGAGCAGGGGGATTGTTTACTACTAAAAGAGTGTTATTTGACCATCCTAGCTCATTTCTAGCTAATAACTATGTGCTTTGTGATCTTGATTCTTAAAATGAACCTAATGAGCTTGAAAACGCAGGAAATGATCTTAATAACATGGCTTTTAATGAAAATCTTGAGCATGATAATTCTTTGATAGCTAGGAGAACTTTGAGTGCACAACCTGCCCTTTGTGAGGATAACCAAAGAGAAAGGTGTGTAATGTTATCATTGATGGAGGTAGTTGTTGCAACATTGCTAGTACTGAATTGATCTCTAAGTTGCAAATTTCTACATTTTGTCACCCTAGACCATATATGCTGCATTGGATGAATGATTGTGGTGAATTGAAGGTTAATAGGCTGATACGGGGATTAGCCGCGAAGAACGGATCTAGATGCACAACCTGTTATGAAGAATGAAGAACACACAAAATTAACAAACATGGACAACAATAAAAACGAGAAAACAGAAAGGGACAAGAAGAACCGAAAGGAACGATGATAGAACCCTTGGATTCGAGATCCAAGAACCAAACCAGTGACGATTCGACCCCACTTCTTACAACTCCACACAATCGATCTGAGAATCGAGAGCACGAAGAGGATTCCTTGTTCGACTTGCAATACCAATCCCGAAGGAGATTGACATACACAAGAACGAGAAAGCACGATCACACACACAAACTCACGAGACAAGAATGATTGAATTCCCTTGGATTCAATTCTGAAATGCTAGAGCATAACTTGTATAAATGATGAAGGGTCATCCGAGCTAGCTCCATCTTCAACACCACAAGGAGCCCTAACAAGAGCTCAAGCCAAACGCCAAGCGGAGATGGATGCTATCTTCCTAGCCATGGTTCAAGAAGCTCACCTCCAATGAGTCCAAGGCCCGTCATGATGCTTAGCCACATTGGACCAGCCAAGAAGAAGTTGAATGGAGCATAGGAGAGTTTTACATGTGCATGTGCATGGCTGGCGTGAGAAGCTAGTTAGAGAGTGTTAAATAAAGCCTAGAATTAGTCTATTTTATGGTTTTATGAATTTATTTAAAACACTCTAATTTGTAATTATTGTTTTTATTTCTTTTCTATTTTTTAGGAGAGAAGGTCTAGGTTGTATATAAACCTTTCTCTCTTCCTTTTTGTGGTAGATTACGTTAAACACATTGCCTAAGTGTTAAATCGAACCTTTTGAGTTCAGCCTATTGTCTCGTGAGAATTGTGGTGTTTGCATAGCTTTCTCGTTCTTGTGCGTGTCAATCTCCTTCGGGTTGGTGCCACAAGTCGAATCGAAGCAACCTCTTCGTGCCTTCGATAACTCTAGATCGATTGTGTGAAGTTGTAAGAAGCGGGGTCGAATCGTCATCGGTTTGGTTCTTGGATAATCGAATCCAAGGGTTCTATCGATTGTTCCTTTCGGTTCTTCTTTCCTATTTCGTTTTCCCTCATTGTTTTTGCACGTTTCCTTGCATCTTCGTTTGCTGAATTTCGTTTGTTCTTATTCCCGAAAACAGGTTGCTCGTCTAGATCCGTTCTTCGCGGCTAATCCCCGTATCATATTGCCTCCTAGTGGCCGAGGCTCCGGAACTACCTTAGACGCCTCCAAGTTGGACAGCCTTGTAGTTAACCCTTCAATGCTATCTTTCAAGCCCTTGATAAGGTTAAACAACTCCGGGGAAATAGGCTCGGGGCTGGGCGTACCTGCGGAAGTTCCTGACATTGTTCAAAGACACTAAAACACTCAAACAAGTTAGGTTAGCTAAAACAAAAATGCTTCACAAGTGTATCACTCGAAAGCAAACTCTCACTCTCTAGTGGTGCTCAACAAGCTTGTTGATGGCTCGTCTTGTATTAGTCAAAAACCTCACGTGAGTTCAATACTTAGCCAAACAAAAGCTTTAAAGTAGAAGCGAAATTCGATTTCAATCACTTTAAAAACGTGTTTGACTCAATAAAAGAGAAGAAAAGACTCAAAACGGAAAGGACAAGTTGCACGAATGTTATATACAACTAAGTATGGACTCAAAATTTGAACTCAAGATAAGCCTTGAAAGAACTTACTCGTCAAGCCTAAGCAAGCAAACTTTGGACACCGAAGGTGTGTGTAGAAGGGCTAGTCAAGGCTAAGGCGTGGCTCGAGTGAAGTGAGCTAGGCGTGGGCCAAGACGTGGCTAGGCTAGGGTGAAGCTAGGCTAGGCGTGAATGGCTTGGTCCCTTTGATTGAGATGAGCTCCTTTGTAGTCCTTTTTGGTGGATGAACAATAACACTTAGCAAGCACAACTTTTGAGTGAGATGAGCTCCTTTGTAATCCTCTTTGGTTGCTGAACAATAACACTTAGCAAGCACAACTTTAACTATTACAAACTATGAAATAAAACAAGAATAAGCTAGCAAGAATGAAATGAAATGAAATGAATACTAATGCTGATTTCTCTTCTCTTTCTTTTCTTTTCTTTTCTTTTTCTTTTCTTTCTTTCTTTTTTTTTTTTTTTTTTTAACTTACTGCTGGAATTAAAGAAAAATAAAACAAAAATGCTAAGAAAATCTAATTAGTTGCAAGAGGATAGAGTTGACCAAGTAAATAGCTAACCAAGGGTGAAAATTCAAAAAAAAATAGGCTGAAAATGTGGAGGAGAGAGAGGGGCTGGAAAATAGGCTGGACGGAACAACCTTCTTCTGTTTTTTTTTTGAAAATATAGGGTTTGTTTAGTGTGGTGTTTGGACGTGGGACAAGGCTGATGGCGGCGTGGTGGTCGGCACAAGGGCTGGTGGTAGGCGCGGTGTAGGCGTGGTGTGGGAGTGGTGCCGGCGTCCAAAATTCACAAACAAAAGCAACAAACTTGTTAGTTCAATCAAAAACTTGGAATAGAAATGGCAATGGCAATAGACTCAAAACAAAGCAAGACTCAAACAAGAAAATGAGACACTTTTGGTTTTTGAATGATTTACCGACTCTTTTTGTAGGTTGAACGTCAATTAGCTCTGATACCAATTGATACGGGGATTAGCCGCGAAGAATGGATCTAGACGAGCAACCTGTTTTCAGGAATAGAAGCAAACGAAAATCAGCACACAAAGATGAAGGAAAACGTGCAAAGCAAAGAGGGAAAACGAAAAAAGAAAGAAGAACCGAAAAGGAACAAACGATAGAACCCTTGGATTCGATTATCCAAGAACCAAACCGATGACGATTCGACCCCGCTTCTTACAACTTCACACAATCGATCTAGAGTTATCGAAGGCACGAAGAGGTTGCTTCAATTCGACTTGTAGCACCAACCCGAAGGAGATTGACACACACAAGAACGAGAAAGCTATGCAGACACCACAATTCTCACAAGACAAGAGGCTGAACTCAAAGGAATTCAATTCGGCACTTAGGCAATGTGTTTAACGTATTCTGCTCCACAAAATGAAGAGAGAAAGGTTTATATACAACCTAGACCTTCTCTCCTAAAAAATAGAAAAGAAATAAATACAATAATTACAAATTAGAGTGTTTTAAATAAAACCCTAAAATAGACTAATTTTAGGCTTTATGTAACACTCTCTAACTAGCTTCACGCCAGCCTTGCTCACGCCTCCTTGCTCACGCCTTCATCCATGCACATGCACACGTGAGGCTCTCCTATGCTCCATTCGACTTCTTCTTGGCTGGCCCAATGTGGCTAAGCATCATGACGGGCCTTGGACTCATTGGAGGTGAGCTTGGGTGAGCTTCTTGAACCATGGCAAGGAAGATAGCATCCATCTCCGCTTGGCGTTTGGCTTGAGCTCTTATTAGGGCTCCTTGTGGTGTTGAAGATGGAGCTAGCTCGGATGACCCTTCATCATCTGATGTAACAACCATGTTTTTTAGGGGATCCCGCGACCGCGCTTTACCTCGCATGCAGTCGCGCCACCTCGTGTGCGGTGGTGTCGGGCCGCGGTCGTGGCATAGCAGAGAAGTTGCCTGCTTTTAGCCAACTTCCTTTTTCCGTTTCTTCTCTCTTAAGTTTCTTCTTGTCTCTCGTTCGTAGGGTTTCAAAACTCTTTTTCCTGATCTTCTACCTTCTCCTTGCCCTTGTTCTCCCCTTTTTCTCTTCTTCTCTTTCTCTCTTTCTTTGCTTCCTTGTTTCCTTCCTTGTTTTGAAATCAAACAAGATTGATCTTGTTGTGGTTTGCTTCTAAACGTTTGGATGTGTTAAGTATGTGTATGATGATGGCAAGATTGCCTTGGTTGCTCCCAGGGGAGGAGTGAAGTAGATTATTTGGAAGATCTATCGAGAAGCACAAAGGATCGTGCTCTGTTAAGGAATCCGCACCCGCGCCTTACCTTAGCCGCCCCTCGCGCCTTCAGGCGTGTTTCGCCCTCGCGCTTGCATCAATCCACAGTCACGGCGTCGGAGCCTTGTCATCGCGCCCGCGCATTCCTTTGCCCGTGCCCGTTTCTTCAGAATTTACCAAGTCTTTGGTAAGTTTATTGATACGGAATTGTCCGTGAATGAGTCGATCTAGGCACAATGATCTCGAATCCGGCTGAATGAAACGAATTCAGAAAGCGGAATGAAACGAAGATGGTGAATGGCGCAGGAGGGTGAGAGAAGAACAAAAGAGAGTCAACGAAGGAACCAAGGCTGAAGAGCCAAAACCCCAATCGTGAATGCTCTAGACCCGTCTCCAATACAACTTTACACTAGCTCCGGCTGGACTAGCACAAAGAGGGACTCGTGAAGGCTCGAAGCACCAATCCGAAGGCGGTTGACACAAACAAGCTCAGCCAAGCAACAACAGCAATGCCAAGCAAAAACTCTCTTGTTCTTTGATTGATTTTGTAAAATGAATACAAATGTAATTCTAAGCAATTGGAAATAACGTAACTAATCTGCAGCTAATAAGAGGCTATAAATAGACTCTTTTATCTAGACAAAATAAAGAAAAGAAAGCTGAAAACATTAGTGGGAAGGTGGTAATAAGAGAGCTTCCTCTAATGTAGCTAACAACCTAACAAACCACTAATCAGCATGGAAATAGGCTGAATTATTCAAATTTATCCTTGGAGTGCAAGCTGGACGTTTTTAACGTTTTTAAGGAGCTAAATGGGCTATCCGAATGGGCTGCATTGTTCAACAGATCCATGAGTGATTTGGATGTGTTTAAAGGGCCCAAATGATGATCCGAATGGGCTGAATTGTTACTCTCTTGGACCTCTTTAAACGTGATCAGCTTGCTATCCTCTTGGGCTGCATTGGACATGAACAACAGCCTCCCTTGGGCTGCCTTGGACGTGAGCAGCTGCCTCCCTCCTTGGGCTGCATTGGACGTGAGCAACAGCCTCCCTCCTTGGGCTGCATTGGACGTGAGCAACAGCCGCCCTCGTGGGCTGCATTGGGCGTGAGAAACAGCCTCCTCTTGGGCTGCATTGGCGTGAGCAATAGCCTCCTCTTGGGCTGCATTGGCGTGATCAACAGCCTCCTCTCCCGGGCTGCATTGGACGTGATCAACAGCCTCCTCTCCCGGGCTGCATTGGACGTGATCAACAGCCTCCTCTCCCGGGCTGCATTGGACGTGATCAACAGCCTGCATGGCCTCCTCGAGCTGCATGGGAAGTGAGCACGTCGGCATGGTCTCCTTGCTTGGTTCGCTTGCTCCTACATTCACCAAAAGATTAACATATGATGTATGGAAATTAAATGGTTCACGCATTGTGTCTAGCAATAGCACTTCCCTTGACATATCTTCTTGGATCTCCTTAGCTCTTGCTCTAGTAATGGGACCTTGATAGCTTCCATGTGATGGTCCTACATCATCCACTCCTTCTTGGAAAGAACTCAACCCCGAATTTTCATGTTGTTCCGAATCTCCTTCATAGGGGCTCAAATCTCCTACATTAAAAGTGGTACTAACTACAAAACCAAGAAAAATCACTCGGTTAGTATAGAAATCACATTTTTGAATATTAGCATACAAGTATTCTATACGCAATGTAGCAAGCACATCTCTCAAATGATTTTCATGCTCCTTTAAAGTCTTACTATAGATAAGAATGTCGTCAAAGTAGACTACAACAAATAAACCAATATAAGGTCTCAAAATATGAAGTGGAATCGTAGAGTCATGAGGCACATTCACTAGAGATTTACACAAACTCATCATTAGCACATCAATAGAAGCATAGTTAGTGACATATTCATTCCTAGACTCAAGATAGCTACTTGTTGGTTGTACTAACAATGTGTGATGGATTTTGTTCTCTTTACTCTTAGGCCGTGTGATCTTAGGCTTGGGAGGGGTTCCTTGCTCTACCCTCTTGTTCTCATAGTACTCGGCTATTTGTAAAGGTGTCATAGGTTTAAGTGTTAAAGTTTTACCCTTATACTCAAAGCTATATTTGTTAGAAAACCCATCATGGACAGCTTTCATATCATATTGTCATGGACGACCAAGCAACAAGTGACAAGAATTCATAGGCACAACATCACATGTAATAACATCCTCATATGATCCTAATGTTAAATTGACCTTAGTTTGCTTATTGACCTTAAGTTCACCACACTCATTCATCCAATGTAGTTTATATGGCCTAGGGTGATAAAATGTAAGAAGTTGTAATTTGTTTACCATTTCAGTGCTAGCTATGTTGCAACAACTTCCTCCATCAATTATCACATTACACACTTTTCCTTTAATGCTACACCTAGTATGAAACAGATTTTCACATTGGTTATCCTCACAAGGTGCTAGTTGGACATGCAAAGTTCTCCTAGCTATCAAAGATTCACCTTGTTCATACTCAATGCAATCAGCATTCTCATTTTGTTCATTGTCATCATTTAAGGCATTTTCATCATCTAATTCCACATCATCCTCACTCTCATATTCTCCTAGATGATTTATGATCAAAGTGCGTTTATTAGGACATTCTCTACTCATGTGACCTCTACCTTGGCATTTAAAACACACAATGTCCCTAGTTCTAGAGTTAGAGATAGGAGTACTCCCTCGATGATCACTTGAAGGCTCATTCAAGGATCGTGGTGTAGTGGCTGGTGTAGACGACTTTCTTTGTCCTTCTTGGCCCATAGGTGCCGATTTTCTTTCTTCCTTCCGGCCTCCTTGATCCTTGCTGTTGTTAGGCAGCAGTCGGCTCCCTTGTGCTTTCCAAGCGTTGGACGTTCCATGGGGTGGTTTGTATTCCCGGTTTTGCACCTTAGTCTTCCTTTCCACCTTGATGGCCAAGTGTAGTAATTGCTCCATGGTGCTGTATGGATACATATCAACCTCATTAGCCAAATTAGAATTCAGAATACGAAGGTACCTTGTCATAGTGTTTTCTTCATCTTCTAGAACGTTGGCCTTCACCATAGCAACTTGCATATTCGTATAAGCTTCCTCAGCGCTAAGAGAGCCTTGTCTCAAATTTTCCAGTCGTTGTCTAAGCTCTCGGGTATAGTAAGGTGGGACGAACCTAGCCCTCATTAGTGCCTTCATATGCTCCCATGTGGTGATTTGAGGATCCAATGTTCGAACTCTTTCTTTGATACGTGATCCCACCGTACCAAAGCATAGCCTTGGAACTCGAGAGCGGCTAGCTGAACCTTCCTAGGCTCGCTAAAGTTGTGACACAACCAGATTTGCTCAACTTTAGTTTCCCATTCTGTGTAGACGTCGGGATCACACTTTCCTTCAAATACGGGAATTTTGATTTTGACTTTTCTGAGTCCGTCTTGCTCCTGATAGGGCCGAAAGTTATCTCGTCCTTGCCTTGGCTGCTGGAATGGCCGATTGTAACCCTCCCACGTGTGGTCCTCAAAATGAGCTTCATTCCGTCGCTGAAAGTTATCAACAAAGGGTGGCATGTTAGAAGCATTAGGGGGTTCGTTGGAATGTAAATTACCTTGATCCGGATGATCCGGCTCTCTAGTAACACGTGAAGGACCGCCAAACTCATAGTTGGTTCTCAAAGGTGGTGTCCCGGCTGGTGGTGTTCGTGCTTCCATAGACTCCACTCGTTTGGATAGGTTAGCTACGGAATCGGACAATTATTTCAATAGACTGATCATCTCAGGCGTGACGGTCTCGCTACTCGACTTGCTGGGACTTAGGGACCTGGACATGCTCAAGTAACAAACAAAGAACCGGTTAGGTTAGAAAAGCAAAGATCTCACTTGTGTATCGCTCACACTCTCGTTGGTATTGCCTAGCTGGTGGCTCGAGTTGTAAGGATCCAACACCTTAAGATCGCGATTTCCGAACCTTCTTAGCAACCCTTTGGAACTAGAACTGCTGAAACTGAATGTTAGTGTCAGAGATGGATCAAGACACCCCTAATTGGAGTATTGACCGTTGGGTTGGTGTAGGTACGGTGAATGTGTTTAGAATGACGTTTTGAGATGATTGAAGGAGTTCACTTCACTTGTGCTTAATGTAGATTAATAAAAGGCCAGCCGATTTTGTAGTGTTTTTTTTTTTTGAAAGATCTTAGACTTTGTCAAAGATTTGTAGGAGAGAAGGTAACCGAAATTGATTTCAGCGAGAATTTTAGGAGAGCAGGTTATTGAATTGTATATGCAGCGTTTGAGCTCTTTTTGCTTTTGTTGTGTTTTGTGTTTACCTCTCCTCAAGATGTTGTCCGGCTTTTTGAATTGGCACACTTCAAGCACAAGTTAGATCTCAATTGGATAAGCAATAAGGTTAACAAGAAGAAAGGAGTGATCAATTGTACCAACTGAGCACTGATACCAACTGATACGGAATTGTCCGTGAATGAGTCGATCTAGGCACAATGATCTCGAATCCGGCTGAATGAAACGAATTCAGAAAGCGGAATGAAACGAAGATGGTGAATGGCGCAGGAGGGTGAGAGAAGAACCAAAGAGAGTCAACGAAGGAACCAAGGCTGAAGAGCCAAAACCCCAATCGTGAATGCTCTAGACCCGTCTCCAATACAACTTTACACTAGCTCCGGCTGGACTAGTACAAAGAGGGACTCGTGAAGGCTCGAAGCACCAATCCGAAGGCGGTTGACACAAACAAGCTCAGCCAAGCAACAACAGCAATGCCAAGCAAAAACTCTCTTGTTCTTTGATTGATTTTGTGAAATGATTACAAATGTAATTCTAAGCAATTGGAAATAACGTAACTAATCTGCAGCTAATAAGAGGCTATAAATAGACTCTTTTATCTAGACAAAATAAAGAAAAGAAAGCTGAAAACATTAGTGGGAAGGTGGTAATAAGAGAGCTTCCTCTAATGTAGCTAAGAACCTAACAAACCACTAATCAGCATGGAAATAGGCTGAATTATTCAAACTTATCCTTGGAGTGCAAGCTGGACGTTTTTAACGTTTTTAAGGAGCTAAATGGGCTATCCGAATGGGCTGCATTGTTCAACAGATCCATGAGTGATTTGGATGTGTTTAAAGGGCCCAAATGATGATCCGAATAGGCTGAATTGTTACTCTCTTGGACCTCTTTAAACGTGATCAGCTTGCTATCCTCTTGGGCTGCATTGAACATGAACAACAGCCTCCCTTGGGCTGCCTTGGACGTGAGCAGCTGCCTCCCTCCTTGGGCTGCATTGGACGTGAGCAACAACTTCCCTCCTTGGGTTGCATTGGACGTGAGCAACAGCCTCCCTCGTGGGCTGCATTGGGCGTGAGCAACAGCCTCCTCTTGGGCTGCATTGACGTGAGCAACAACCTCCTCTTGGGCTGCATTGGCGTGAGCAACAGCCTCCTCTCCCGGGCTGCATTGGACGTGATCAACAACCTCCTCTCCCGGGCTGCATTGGACGGGATCAACAGCCTCCTCTCCCGGGCTGCATTGGACGTGATCAACAGCCTCCTCTCCCGGGCTGGATTGGACGTGATCAACAGCCTCCTCTCCCGGGCTGCATTGGACGTGATCAACAGCCTGCATGGCCTCCTCGAGCTGCATGGGAAGTGAGCACGTCGGCATGGTCTCCTTGCTTGGTTCGCTTGCTCCTACATTCACCAAAAGATTAACACATGATGTATGGAAATTAAATGGTTCACGCATTGTGTCTAGCAATTGCACTTCCCTTGACATATCTTCTTGGATCTCCTTAGCTCTTGCTCTAGTAATGGGACCTTGATAGCTTCCATGTGATGGTCCTACATCATTTATCCTTCCTCTTGTCCCTTGGCTGCATGCTAGGCTAGAAGTATATTGAGGTTGATAATGAGATTATCATATGGTTGTATGCCTTGAGAGGCCTTGAGGTTTGAATAAGATTATCGAGGTTGATTACGATTTTATGATCCTTATGGATCCTTTGGGAGTAGGAGTGAGTCTTCTAGTATGATGATTCGATGATTAATATATATTCCTTGTTTATGAGGCGGTGTTCATTCCTACGGGAACGTGGGAGGTTGATCGATATTTGAGGTTACCTATATTCATGTAAGTCTATAGGACTTACTTAGCAACATTCCTATATTGGACGTGTGCATGAGTGGTGTTTGTTACATGCTTTATAACATGCGATATTGATTATTACCGACGAATGATTGCCCCCCTTGCTCAATATTCCCGAGGCATGCAGGGATTAGGTGTGTTTTAAGTGTCAAGGTAGAGGACACGTGATGAAAGATTGTCCGAATAGGAGAGCTTTGCTAATAAATCATTTAGGCCAATATGAGTTAGAATCTGAGCATGAACTTGAATCTAATGAAATTGAGCCTAGTGATGATGTTGATTCGGATGATGGAATAGTATATGAACAAGGGGATTGTTTTCTTGCTCAACGTATGTTGTATGATCACCCTAGTTCATTCCTAGCTAATAACTATGTGCTATGTGATTTGGATGTTCCAAACGAGTCTATTGCTTGTGTTGAATCTGATTTTGAGCATGATGAGTCTCTTCAATGTGTAGAATCTGATTTTGAGCATGATGAGTCTCTTGAACATATTGAATCTGATTTTGAGCATGATGAGCCTATTTTGGATGTTTGCTTGTCACATGATAATGCTTTGATAGCTAGGAGAGCCCTTAGTATACAACCTGCCCCTTGTGAGGATAACCAAAGGGAAAACTTGTTTCACAATAGATGTTTGGTTAAAGGGAGGGTTTGTAATGTTATAATTGATGGGGGTAGTTGTTGTAACATAGCTAGTACCGAATTGGTTAATAAGCTGCAATTAACAACTTTCTATCACCCTAGACCTTATAAGCTTTATTGAATGAATGAATGTGGAGAATTGAAGGTAAATAAGCAAGTTAAGGTCACATTCACTTTAGGCCATTATGAGGATACTGTTTTGTGTCATGTTGTGCCTATGCAAGCTTGTCATATCTTATCAGGTCGTCCTTGGCAAATTGATAGGAGAGTCTTACATGATGGTTACACTAATAGGTATACTTTCACTTTTAATAGAAAACATGTAACCTTAAAGCCTATGACTCCCTTACAAATAGCTGAGGCATTTGAGAATAAAAAGGCAAGTGAACAAGGGGTAGACCAAGCTAAGAAGGGGAGTAAGCCAAATAATTCCAAAACCGAGCCTATAGAGCCTTCTAATACCCTTTTAGCTTCAACTAACACACAAATGCCCTCTACTTTGCTAGTAGCCAATCTGAGTTTCAAAGTGTTTATCTTCCTCTAGAAATCACTTTGATGACCTTATGTAAGAAGTTAGCCCTAGTGAGTGATGAAACTAAGGCAAATCTTCCACCTAGCATTGTAGCCATACTTGAGGAGTTTAAGGATGTGTTTCCTAATGAGATACCCCATGCCCTACCACCCTTGAGAGGCATAGAGCATCAAATAGATCTCATTCCGGGAGCAACCTTACCGAATAGGCCAGCCTATAGAATGAACCCTAATGAGAGCCAAGAGATTAGAAACCAAGTGCAAGAGCTCTTAAATAAGGGTTATGTGAGGGAAAGCCTTAGTCCATGTGTTGTCCCCGTGCTTTTAGTGCCTAAGAAAGATAATACTTGGAGGATGTGTGTTGCTTGTAGGGCCATCAATAACATAACCATTAAGTATCGCCACTCTATCCCACGCCTTGATGATATGTTAGATGAGGTTCATGATTCCACTATGCTTAGTAAAATTGATCTTAGGAGTGGATACCATCAGATTAGGATGAAGGAAGGGGATGAGTGGAAAATTGCTTTTAAAACCAAGTTTGGTTTTTATGAGTGGCTTGTTATGCCATTTGGACTTACTAATGCTCCTACTTTCATGAGATTAATGAACCATGTTTTGAGAACGTTTATAGGTAAATTTGTTGTAGTTTACTTTGATGACATTCTCATTTACAACAAATCACTAGAGGAGCATGAAAGACATCTAAGGGAAGTTGTTTCTACTCTTAGAGATGAACACTTGTATGCCAATCTTAAGAAATGTGACTTTTTCACTAATGAAGTTATTTTTCTTGGGGTTGTAGTGAGCATAGACGGTTTACAAGTGGATGAAGAGAAGATCAAGGCCATTCGAGATTGGCCTATTCCGAGCTCTATTGGCAATGTTAGGAGTTTTCATGGTCTTGCCAGCTTCTATAGGCGTTTTGTGCGTGATTTAAGCACCATTGCAGCCCCATTGCAGCCCCATTGACGGAAATATGCAAGAACGCGCCATTTGTGTAGGGTAGTGTGCAGGACCATGCATTCAACAAGTTTAAGGAGATTCTCACTCATGCACCTTTGCTTGCTCTTCCAGATTTCAACAAGCCATTTGAAGTGGAGTGTGATGCATCCCAAATTGCAATTGGAGGTGTTCTTATGCAAGAAGGTAAACATATTGCTTTCTTTAGTGAGAAACTCAAAGGAGCATGTCTTTACTATTCTACTTATGATAAGGAATTATATGCTTTGTTTAGCGTACTTAAGACATGGCAACACTATTTGTGGTCTAGAGAGTTTATCTTGCATTCTGATCATGAATCTTTAAAACACTTTAGGAGTCAAGATAAACTAGATAGGCGACATGGTAGGTTGATGGAGTTCATTGAGACTTTTTCTTATGTTATCAAGTATAAAACGGGAAAGGACAATGTAGTTGCTGATGCATTATCTAGGAGACACTCTTTGTTGACCACCCTTGATTCTAAAGTGCTAGGTTTCGTGTATACTAAGGAATTATATGTTGATGATGCTGATTTTGGTGAAACCTACAAGATATGTGTGGCTAAGGGTGCTCTAGATAAGTTCTACTTGTTTGATGGTTTCTTGTTTAAGGCTGTGTTCGCTTCGGATGCTATTAGTTGATGAAGCCCATAAAGGAGGATTAATGGGGCATTTTGGGAGAGATAAGACTTATGCTATGCTTACTTCACACTTCTTTTGGCCTCATATGCTTACGGATGTAGAACATGCTGTTAAGAGATGTTTAGAATGTCTTAGAGCCAAATCTAAAGTGAAACCCCATGGTTTGTATACGCCTTTGCCAATCCCTACAGCCCCTTGGGAGTATATTAGTATGGACTTTATTGTGGGATCCCTAGGACTAAGAGGGGCAGAGACTCGATATTTGTGGTTGTAGATCGATTCTCTAAGATGGCTCACTTTATAGCTTGCCATAAGACTAATGATGCCACCAATGTAGCCAACTTGTTCTTTAGGGAAGTAGTTAGGTTGCATGGATGATGTAGGACCATCACATGGAAGCTATCAAGGTCCCATTACTAGAGCAAGAGCTAAGGAGATCCAAGAAGTTATGTCAAGGGAAGTGTTATTGCTTGACACAATGCGTGAACCATTTAACTTCCATACATCATGTGTTAATCTTTTGGTGAATGTAGGAGCAAGCGAACCAAGCAAGGAGACCATGCTGACGTGCTCACTTCCCATGCAGCTCGAGGAGATCATGCAGGCTGTTGCTCACGTCCCATGCAGCCCAGGAGAGGAGACTGTTGCTCACGCCAATGCATCCCAAGAGGAGGCTGTTGCTCACGCCCAATGCAGCCCAAGAGGAGGCTGTTGCTCACGCCCAAAGCAGCCCAAGAGGAGGTTGTTGATCACGTCCAAAGCAGCCCACGAGGTTAGCCTGCTGCTCACGTCCAAGGCAGCCCAAGAGCAAAGGGAGGAGACGTCCAAGGCAGCCCAAGAGCAAAGGGAGGAGATGCTCACGTCCAAAACAGCCCAAGAGGGCAGCCAGCTGATCAAGTTCAAAGAGGCCCAAGAGAGTAACAATTCAGCTTATTCGGATCATCATTTGGGCTCTTTAAACACATCCAAATCACTCATGGATCTGTTGAACAATGCAGCCCATTCGGATAGCCCATTTGGCTCTTAGAAATCGGCCAGCTCACTCCCAAAGATATGTTTGAATAATTCAGCCTATTTCCATGCTGATTAGTGGTTTGTTAGGTTGTTAGCTACATTAGAGGAAGCTCTCTTATTACCACCTTCCCACTAATGTTTTCAGCTTTCTTTTCTTTATTTTTGTCTAGATAAAAGAGTCTATTTATATAGCCTCTTTAGCTGCAGATTAGTTACGTTATTCCCAATTGCTTAGAATTACATTTGTAATCATTTCACAAAATCAATCAAAGAACAAGAGAGTTTTTTGTTGGCATTGTTGTTGTTGCTTGGCTGAGCTTGTTTGTGTCAACCGCCTTCGAATTGGTACTTCGAGCCTTCACGAGTCCCTCTTTGTGCTAGTCCAGCCGGAGCTAGTGTAAAGTTGTATTGGAGACGGGTCTAGAGCATTCACGATTGGGGTTTTGGCTCTTCAGCCTTGGTTCCTTCGTTGACTCTCTTTGGTTCTTCTCTCACCCTCCTGCGCCATTCACCATCTTCGTTTCATTCCGCATTCTGAATTCGTTTCATTCAGCCGGATTCGAGATCATTGTGCCTAGATCGACTCAATCACGGATCATCCCGTATCAATGGAGTTCCGAGGACTATATTTAGTGATAGGGATGTTAAATTTCTAAGTTACTTTTGGAAAACTCTTTGGGGAAAGCTAGGAACTAAGCTATTGTTTTCTACTTCTAGTCACCCTCAAACTGATGGCCAAAATGAGGTAACTAATAGGACACTAACTACTTTGTTAAGGGTTGTTATTAAGAAGAGTCTTACGGCATGGGAAGATGCCTTACCTCATGTCCAATTTGCTTATACTAGGGTTGTGCATTCTTCAACTTCCATTTCTCCTTTTGAGTGTGTGTATAGGTTTAATCCACTAATCCCGTTTGATCTTACACAGTTGCCTAAGAAGGAGCAAGTAGATTTCAGTGCTAAAACGCAGGTTGAACACATTCGGGAGTTGCATGAGAGGACACGCCAAAAGCTTGAGGAGAAGGGCAAGTACAATGCTGCGAAAGCTAACTACGGACGCAAGAAGATCACATTCGAGCCTGGTGATCTCGTGTGATTGCACTTAAGGAAGGAGAGATTTCAACAGTTGAGGAAATCCAAGCTCTCTCCAAGAGGAAATGGACCTTTCAAGGTCTTACACAAGGCGGGGGATAATGCTTATGTTTTGGAGTTGCCGGATGATTACGCATGTGATCCTACATTGAATGTGCGTGACTTGAGTCCATTCCCACCATCAAGCTATGATCATGGTGATTCGGGGTCGAATCCATTTCAAGAAGGGGAGAATGATGAAGGATCATCCAAGCTAAGTCAAGGTCCCTTAACAAGGGTTCAAGCTAAACTACAAGCTGAGATGGATGCATTGCTTCTAACCATGAACCATGAACCACCTAACTCTCCTTCCATGAGCCAACGAGCCTTGATGATGATCATGGTCCACCAAGGAACAAGCACGCCTAAGGGTTCTACATAAGGCTGAAATGTTCCAAATTTGCTTAATAAGCTTATTTGGCTGTTTTAAGTGTTTTAAAGTCTTTTTAGAATAAAAGCCCAAACTTATGTCTTGATGGGCCTAAAACAATTGAAGAGCCAATCAAAACAATTCCGGTAATCGTTATTCCCATGCTGAAAATGCTCTAACTCCACCTTCTTCTTCTTCTACTCAATTGAAGAGCCAGGAACCATCATCAAGCTCAAGTCAACCACCACGGGATAAGTTGGAAGCTATGATCGAGGCGTTGGTAGGAAAGATGAGTGGGTTGGAGAGCACAATTACTTTGATTTCTAAGGCACAAAAAGCCTTGGAAAATCAAGTGTTTAGCAAGGCCGGAGAGGTTCCTAGAGATCAAGGGCAACTTCCAGAACGCACAGAGAATAACCCAAAGGGCCAAGTCGTGGAGATTATAACAAGGAGTGGTGTGAAGACTGCTGACCCACAACCTCGATCGAATGAAGCTGTAAAGCAACGCATCTCGACCGAAGTGAAATATGGGTCAACCGAGGAGGCCACAACAGGGAGTCATCTCATAAAGGACCTCGACCAAAATGCTTCTAGGTCAACCGAGGTGAAAGAAAAAGAAGAAATTTACGTACTCTTGCATACAAGCCACCACTACCATTCCCGCAATCTAGAGCTAGAGCACGTCTAGACAAGCACTTCGGTAAGTTTGTAGACCTTATGAGTAAACTCCATATTAACATACCTTTCATTGATGCTATTCTAGGTATGCTCGCATACGGGAAGTTCTTAAAAAAAATCCTCTCTTACAAGAGGAAGCTCGAAGACTTTGGTGAAGTGAAGATGTCCTCAAGATCATCGGAACTCATCAAGATCATGAGGGAGAAGATGCCATCCAAATTAAGAGACCTAGGATCGCTCTGTATCCTCATTGAAAGTTAGACACGTCACATATGATGCACTATATGACCTAGGAGCGAGTGTGAGCATCATTCCACTTGCATTGTGTGAGAAGGCTGGCCTAAGGGAACAAAAACTTGTTAAGATGACACTGTACATGGCGGATCGATTAATCACTCGACCCGTATGCATGTTAGAAGACATTCTTGTAAGGCTAGGTAAATTCAACATTCCCATAGACTTTGTGGTATTGGATATTCCTGTAGATTATCCAGTCTCAATCATCCTTGGGAGGCCGTTTCTTGCAACATCCAGTTGCTACGTGGATTGCAAGAATGCCAAGTTGTCTTTTAACATCGGGGAAGAACAGGTTGAATTCGTGCTATCAACTTTGATAGAAGGCCAAAGCCTGGAGGAGGACATCTAAAACATCTATGATGAAGAGGAATCACGCGAATTGGTTAGCTCTAATCTAAGTTTTAGTATGATAGAGAAAGGTGTTGATGTTTCCTTTAATGCATATATACACAACTTAGAAACCTTGGAGGAAGACCCGTCAATTGTATTTGAGAAGTTTGAAGAAGAGACAACAAACTGCCTCGACATCGGGCAAGACATTTCGACCGAGGCAACTTTTGGATTGATCGAGGTGAAGGCAACAGGAATCACCTCGGACTGGACCTCGGTCGAGTTACATCTGAAGCAAACAAAGTGACCGATTCTTCAACACCAATGCAAGCACTTGCCTCAACTCTTCCAATGCATTGCAAGATAAGGATAAGAAGGTGAAACCACCGCTCCGCAGCATGATAGAAAAAATTGCGAGAATTTACAAAGAACAAACAAGGATTTGGCACAAAAAGCACATCACCAAGAGAGGGCTCAAGGAAGGAGAAATTGTTCTTCTTTTCGATTATCGTTCTCGTCCCCCCCCTCCTCCCCAAATAAACTAAAGTCAAAATGGATAGGACCTTTTATTATAAAAAAATGTTTTATCTCATGGTATAGTCGAAGTATGGGGTGAAAATTGTGGAACCTTTCAAGTCGACGGACGTCGACTGAGGAAACACATACCGGAACCTCCAGTCAAGGAGATTGCATCCATGCATCTCAATTGAACATCTAGAGAATGGTCCAACTAGCGACCTTAAAACAAGAGCTTCTTGGGAGGCAACCCAAGGTATTGCTTTCTTCCTTGCTTTCTAGATTAGATTATAATAAAGACAACAAAAAAGGGTTTTTGTGTTCATGATAACAGGATCTAGTACCAGTCAAAGAAAAAGAAAACAAAAAGGGAAACATATGAGCGAAGCTACAATTCAAGAATCTGGGAAAGTTACAAAAGCTAGGTCCATCTCGGACACTATCAGTTCATTTTGACCGAAGTGACTTTTTGAGCAACCGAGATGAAGGCAACAGGGAGTGACCTCGGTTGACCATCTCGGTCACTAACAACCATCTCGACCAAGATGCAATTGAACTTCTGAAGGGTATAAAAAGGAGAACGAGTTTCTCTCTCTTCAAACCCTCCTTCCTCTACGTCGTCTCGACTGAACCACACCTTAATCCTCAAAAATCTCGTTTCTTACCCGTTTTTTTTGACAATTCTTGGATCCAAATCGACGGGAACAACACCACAATGACTTCTCCAACATCAAACTCCACTTCAAGCTTCCAAAATCTGGAAAATTTGGGTAATTTTGTCCGAAACCCCTCTTTTTCGCATTTCGGGAGATTCTGCTCGTTTTTGGAAATTGCTTGTTGCTTGTTGTGTTGGAAATAACTGGACAACCACCCAAGAAGCCATTGGTAGTGATTTAGGGGGCAGAAAGTTACAGCATTGTGAGTTCGTTCGAAGTAATGTTCGCCTCGGTTGAAACCCAATCATCTCGGCCGAGATCCGTTCAAAAACAGCCCGAGATCAAACCCTAATTTAAGAAAATACGTCGTTCAGAAAGGCAGTTAGCAATCTGTGACCATCCTGATGATGGTAACCACCCCTTCACCTCCTACACCACCACAGGTGCCGATCATCCTTGGTCAGTTCCCAAAATGATTATTACCGTATTTGCTCCCGACCGATCATCTCCCCCCGCTACGTCGATGTTGAGGACTTCAACTGCCTCCACGTCGTCGATGATCTGTAGCGGATGATCTCTCTTGTTGGCCTTGAGCAGTTTTTGGCCATCCATACACCGGCTTATGTGGAGCCGACTCTTGAGTTTCTCAGTTCCGTCAACCATGTGTCAGAACACAAAGGAGTAAAGTTAAGACTGATGAACAAATGCCTTCTGGGGCAACATTGCCCATATTCCTTCGAGTGCAGATTATTGGCATCTAGGTGACACCATGGAGAAGCTCATCTACCATGTGTCTTTACGGATCGCTCACTGAATTCTGAGTGAGATGCTGCTTGCCCAGACCGAGACGCCTCAAAAGATCCGACATGGTGAGTTACTCTCTCTTTTTTGCATGACCATGGGTGGAGTTCCGGACTTTGCCACCATGTTGGTAGAGGAGCTTGACAAGGTCAAGAATAAGAAGAAGGGTGACATTTGCTTCAGAGGGTTAGTGACATACATCGCCGGCGCCATGGACATCGACCTTTCTGCATGCACTTTGGCCGCTGAGGCCAAACCTTTAGGGTTGTAGGAGTTTATCACCCGACGGATTTTGATCCCTCGAGTCCGTGGTCCACCATACATGGCCATGCCTTGGGAGACCAAAACTTTGAAGGGGATTCCTTGGTCTCCATATTTCACCATCAATGACCCGACCAATTGGTCATGGATCTGGAGGTCTTTTGTGCCGGACGCAGAGATTGCAGTAGAGTTCGGCATGGATAGTGATGAGGAGGATGTTGGTGTACCCATGGACACAAGCACGGACACCGTTGGTCCGAGTGATTGAGTTGGTAGATGAGGACGAGGAGATGATGGACGATCACCCTGCACCAGAGATGTCACGACACCGACAGCGTCACCGTTGGCGCCGTGATCCCGAGGCCCATCGGAGGATTGACGATCTCACCAGCCACATGGAGCAGTCTTTCCGTGCTATACGTACGGATATAGGAGGGCGGCTCGACATGCAGTCATATGAGCTCAGCACCATGAGGCGAGAGATGCAAGAAAGCCACCATTACAAGCATAGGATGACGTAGCTCCAGTTCCATCATCTGATGGGTCATCCATTCGATCCATCCCTGTACCCATTCCATCCTCCTCCTCCTTCAAACGCTTGATCAGGACCTTCCACGGAGTTGTTGCTGCTTTATCTTTTCTTATTATGCGGTTTTGCACTAAACATTCTAAGTGTTTCCTAGACTTCTTTTTATCTATCGGGATGATGTGTCCTAAGTATGGGGTTCTTTGAGATACTATGGTCTTTAATAACCGACTTATCTACTTATGACTATTTCCATTGCTTCCTTTATGTGCTTAGAAACCATTTTATACATTACATGCATCACAATAGGATTTTTTTATCGAAAAAACATACAAATCTGGTTTGAAATTTCTTTTTGTCTCAACCGAAATGACCTTTGGCCAAATGAGGTGACCACAACAGGAGCTTACTTCGGTCTAGTATCTCGTTTGCCCAGAATTTATCTCGACCGAAATGGGTTTCGAAAACTTGAATTTCTAAAAATTTTGTGCTTCTGAACTGGATATGATCCCACTGATGAATTTTGTTTGCTAGATTAGTTTCTATGATCTTTATATGCTTGAAATGATTTATGATACATCTAAGGTATGATTGCTTTGTTCGAAATTTGAAGCATGTTTAGTAAGTTGTTTTGTCCAAATTATGTTGAATTTGAAGGTTGACACTACATTATGAGTTCTCTCACATCCTTATTGGAATGATTGAGGCAATTCGTTATTCTTTCATCCTCTTCTTGATCATACTTCTAGCCCCATATTGAAATATAATTGCCTTCTTTTACCTATCCGGGAACTTGAAAGCAAGAAGTTGAAAAGAAAGTGAAAGACGATGTTGAAAGGAGAAGAAGTGTTTGAAAATAATAGGTTTGGGGACGTTAGTCATGAGGATGAGTAACTCGTCACCATTCACATAGCCGAGTGTGTGTGTCTTGTCAAAGTCCGATTGGTTGATAGTTCTAACGAGTCATGGTATGTGCATCAAAGTTTGAGGCATCTTGAGAAATTGAGGTTAGCTGATCTCCAAGGCTTCGATTATTGTGCACCTCTGTCCATGTTCTCAAAAAGTGAAAAGTAAGCAAAATGCTGAAATAAACAAGAAAATCTTGTTGACGAAGTGAACTTCAAATTTGTAAATTTCTTATCCTTTTCCCGGATTTAGTACCATAGTATCCTTTATACGCTCCACCCTAACTCGTTTCTTAACCTTTGATTGAAAGCCCTTGAGACCGTAAGCATGTTGATTGTTTTTGTGGTTTAAACTAGATTATTCATGACTGATTTCGATGGATATGATTTGCTATGCATTCTATGATCTCAAGTGAAGTGTGATTAGCTTTCCTATATCGATGACTTGTTTTGATCATATATGATTCTTATTTTCTATAAAGCATTCTCTAAGGGTGATCTATGGGAAGAAGCACACAACCAAAAGTTTTGAAAGTTTTTAGCTGAGTTTTTAACTGATTATAATTCATTCTATCTTGTATCTAAGATTTGAACCTTATTTGGGGATAAACAAGAGGCAAGTATGGGTTATTTTGATAGCATGAATCATTTTCTATATTTCGGATATGATTTTGTCGTTTTCTCATCATAATTTTGCATGCATGTACATGTATTTATAGTGTTTATGTCATTATTCGGTTACCTTGCAAGAATCTAGGTATGCACCACGTTTTATTGTAATTGTAGGGAATATGACACGTTTTTGGTGGAATTGGAACATAAGGAGCTAAAGAAGCTATGGGGCTACATTTAAGAGCATTAGGAAGGTCAAGAAGAAAGGCGAGAACTATGCTGGAAGGAAGAAGGAAAGATCCAGATGAAGATACGATGGCATGCACATAGATCACTAGCCTTGATCGAGGTTGACGGCTCACAGCCCAAGAAAATAAGATATAATTTTACCTAAAATTCTTCTATTAGAATGGAAAGCGAATGCGAAGCAAAGGACGGCTGATTGGAGATGGAATTTAGATCGGATCTAAGATAGATCAGAAGGATGGCTAGGAAGACGGCTATTGAAGAAAGGATTGCTTAGGTTTCAAGGAACCTTAGATTGTGAGATTCTCATGGGGAGTATTTGTGAGTTTGTCATCATACTCTTCGGAACATATTTTTGGATATTATTGATTCGTTGTTTGCTTTGATAATTGTGAAATCTTTGTTGATTGATTATTCACCTTTTCTTGATATTCTTTATATATTTGATATTGCATTGATAATGATGATTATTCGCTAAACACCCCTGCGATTCTAGGGTGATTAGTTGGAGGTTGTGGTATAGACAACGAAAGAATAAATCTTTTATCTTAGTGGACCTTGAAAGCTTGAGTTAACTCTAATTCAAAACCCGGCTCGGGCTGTTCATTGAGCATCTCGACCGAGATCGATATAGAACAACACGAGATCGCCCACTGCTTTGCAGATTCCGAATTTAGGTTATAGTTTGCCAAATCCTATCGTTGTTGCACCTTTCCTGGTTTACATGCAAGCCTAGGATGAGACTTACCCATTGATTCCTTTGCTTGTATACCGATGATGATGAGTGTTAGGTAATAAAGGTTTATCCCTGTATTAGGGTTTGAGTGTGCCTTCATCCAACCTTTGAGAGTTAACCTGAGACTTACCCGGTGATGGTTAGTTTTGTACCCTTAGGTGAGTGATGTTGGTTTGAGTACTCGTACCTCCCTTAGTTCCTTAAGACTTACCCGATGATAGGAGCTTTGGTTTGGGAAAGTGAGTAGTGAGAATTACCCGGTGATCTATCCCACAATTGAAACACCTTCCTTCAGCAAGCCTCAACTTTGTCCACGTTACCTTTAGAGATCTTGAGTCGAAACCACAACTGGATACTATGATCTTTAGAATATGCATTTCCCCATCTTGTTATACATCTTGTCTTTTGGCTTTGATCAGTACCATTGAATGCTTCTGAAGTTAGATTGCATCACTGTGATTATCATCACCGATTCCATGAGATCGACTCCGGAATATAAGCTCTTACTACGATTGATCCGTACAATACGGGTTTGCTTATCGTTAGGTTTATTATTCGGATTATAAATCTAAAGCTTTGTCTACATATACCTTTTGGAGCGAACAATTACATTCTCCTATAATTTTTAACTCTCATGATTGTTCTCTTTAGGACCCTTTGATGAAAAATTTACTAGTGATCGGTAGAACATGCAAAGGGCTATACGTTGTTAAACGGTCACACCCATTATCCTCACATACTACCAAGTTGTCGTGTGATAAGTCAGTATTGATGATCTCACGTGACATTTCTCATTCTTGTTCTCTTGTTCATCAGAAATTAACTTTGAAATTTTAAATTGTCATCTTGGACATCTTCCATTTGATCAATTTCATTTTATTGAGTCTATTGATGTGCACAAAATCAAACCATCTATATGTCATATATGTCCCGAAGCTAAGCAACACATATTGCCTTATTATCATTCAGAAACAACTTTGAGAATATATATATATATATATATACTTGGGGCCCTCGTAAACAGCCCACTTATAGTGGTTTTTCATACTTCTTAACCACAGTTGATGACTATTCTAGGTGTACATGGACATACTTAATGTCCAAAAGAGTAATGCTTTAACTCTAGTTCAAACATCTGTTGCTTTGGTCAAAACACAACTTCACTTTGGAGTTAAGATCATTAGATCAGACAATACTTTAGAATTTTCTAGGATTACTGCATCTACTTTTCATAATCAGGAGGGCATTATTCATCAAACCACTTGTCCATAGACACCTCAACAAAACGGAGTTGTAGATAGAAAACACAAACACATCCTTGAAGTATCTAGATCTCTTGGGGAGAGCTTGGATTTCCGAACCTGTTGAAACCTTTCCTTCCTCAAATGTAGCCATACAAGGTCGCAGGGTTCAAATAGAATCTTCTTGCGTCCTTGATTCACCTTTTCTGCGTTGTATTTGCCTTTCTCCTCGAGCTTGATCCTTGTCCTACTATGTAGTTCAAATGATCCTTCATCATGATGGGTTTGGGATGTTGCCTCCATTAGTTGGCTTGGATGCTCCCGCATCATTCCCCATTTCTTGAAGATGATTCATCCTCGAATTCGGGTCTTCTTTCGTTGCATTGATATTGTAATGAAGGATCATCTGAGCTAACTCCATCTTCACCACCTACAGGGACTCTAACAAGAGTGCAAGCTAAACGTCAAGCTGAGATGGATGCTCTTTTCCTAAACATGGTCCATGAAGCTCAACCAAGTCCACCTTCATCAAGTCTAAGGACCATCTTGTGGATCAGCCACGAACACATCCCAACCAAGATGATTAAAGGAACTTAAATTGTATTTCTAGTTGCTGGGCAGGCTTTGGAAAGCATTTCAAAGGACAACCGGAGGCCTTGAAATCATATACAAGGAGTTTCACGTATGTGCATGTGCATGGCTAGATGATCATTTAAGTATGTGGACGTGAGAGACTGAATTGGAGAGTTTAATTAGGCCCAATTGTGTTATATGTTTACTGGGCTTTATTTAACTCTCTCTCAATGTAATTATTGTAATTAGTTTCTTTTTCTATTTTAGAAGAAAAGGCCTAGGATGTATATAAAGCCTTTTCTCTCTTCTTTTGTAGTTAGACAAGTTTTATACAAGTTTTGCTGAGAGCATTTCAGAATTGAATCCAAGAGAATTCAATCATTCTTGTCTCGTGAGTTTGTGTGTGTGATCTGGCTTTCTCGTTCTTGTGTATGTCAATCTCTTTTCGGGATTGGTGTTGCAAGTCGAACAAGACACCCTCTTCGTGCTCTTGATTCTCAGATCGATTGTGTGGAGTTGTAAGAAGCGGGGTCGAATCGTCACTGGTTTGGTTCTTGGATCTTGAATCCAAGGGTTCTATCATTGTTCCTTTCGGTTCTTCTTGTCCCTTTCTGTTTTCTCGTTTTCATTGCTGTCCATATTTGTTAATTTTGTGTGTTCTTAATTCTTCAGAACAGGTTGTTCGTCTAGATCCGTTCTTCACGGCTAATCCCCGCATCAATTGGTATAAGAGCATAGTTGACGTCCAACCACCAAAAAGAGTCGGTAAATCAATCATAAAATCACAAAAAGAGTCTGTTTTGATCATTGCAATTGATCATTGTCTTTTGTTTGAGTCTATTTTCTGTTTCTCTCTTCTACTCTAAGCTTTGTTTGAGTCTAACGAGTTTGTTCCTTGTTTGTGAGTTCTGGACACCGGAAACCACCATAGCTCCAGCACCAACCACTACCACACCATCAGACCACCATCAACCACCATTTTTCCCTCAGCCACATTAGCCTCACTTGATCCAGTTGAACAAAAACCAAACTTGGCTGTTTCTCTTCCTGCATCCAGTAAACGCATAATTGGAGTTGATTCAGCGTATTTCCTACTAATCCGGAGCAGAACTTGAAGCAGTTGTTTTTTTTTCTCCTACAGATTTGGCACGTTGAATCAGTTGCAACAAATCTAGGAGCTGAGATTTGATCTTATCTTGAAGATTTGTAACAGCTTGGCCCACGTTTATCTACAAACAAAATTTTGATTTATTTCTTTCAATTTTTTTGTTTATTCTTCTTTTCTGATTTCCTGAATCATAAAGTTAAAAAAAAGGATAAAAAAAAGAGAAGAAAGAAATCCGAAATCAAAAAAAAAAAGAAAAGAAAAGAAAAGGAATCAGATTTTATCATTTCATTCTAGTTTATTGTTTTATTTCATTCTTTCTTATTCATAGTTTGTAATTAGCCTAGTGTTATTACATTTTCTATTAGTGTTATTCAGCAACAAAGAGGACTTTAAGAAAGGACTTAAGTGAAGTATCTTGTCTCATTCGAAGGAAGAACCAAGCATCTCGTTGAACCTATCTAGCCACACCTAGCTACTGTCCATTTTCGGCCATCAAACACCATAGCTCAGCCTTCCTTAACCTCATCCTACGGTATCTAGGGTTCACTTCTTGGGTCTTACGAGTAAGTTCTTTCAAAGCTTATCTTGAGTTCTAAATTTTGAGTCATCTAGTTGCATATAACATTCGTGCAATTTGTCCTTTCCGTTTGAGTCTTTTCTTCTATTTTGTTGAGTCAAACACGTTTTTGAAGTGACTGAAATCGAACCTTGTTTCTATCTAAAAGCTTTAGTTTGACTAAGCATCGAACTCACGTGAGGTTTTTTATTAATACAAGACGAGCCATCAACAAGCTTGTATCACACCACTAGAGAGTGAGAGAATCTTATTTTCTGAGTGATACACTTGCGAGGTGTTTTTGTTTAAACTAACCTAACTTGTTTGCTGTTGTTGAGTGTTTTTGCATCATGTCAGGGACTTCCGCAGGTTCAAAGAGCCCTGAGCCTATCATACCAGAGTTGTTCAGTCTCATCAAGAGCTTGAAAGATTGCATTGAGTAGCTAACTACAAGGGTATCTACCTTGGAGACCTCTAAGGTGACCCCGGATTCTCGACCACTAGGAGGTAACTTGGAGATAGGAGATAACTCGAGGGCGCAAAACCAAGGACAAGATTGAGTTTCCCTTCAAAGTCAGCAAGCTGCATTCCAAGCAGCAAGGAATTCGAATGTTCCGCAGTCTTCTAGCCATGCTCATGGTTTAGGCAACATTGTTTCCCAACCTGTTTGGGGAACATTGCTTTTGAGGATCATATTTCTATTCCTTCTTCTCCAATTATTAATGATAATATGCCTAACTATCCTCACCTATTTTAGAATCCAGTTTATGACCAGGAAGGGGAGGACGTTGGGGAGAATGAGGAATGGAGACCGGAATGGATGCCTAATGGACGGAGAAGGCGAGATCAGCCAATGAGGCATCAGGAAGGGCGACGTAACGATGAATGGAGACGTGAGCCCTATGGAGTCCAACAAAGGAGAGACCGAGAACCGGAACATGACGTTCTTGGCAAAGTGAAGTTGAAAGTCCCTAGTTTCGAGGAAAAATGTGATCCTGATGTGTATATGGCATGGGAGGCAAAATAGAGCAAATATGGTCATGCCATAACTTTCCCGAACACAAAAAGGTACACTACGCAACCCTTGAATTTGTTGACTATGCTATGATATGGTGGGATGATTTGGTGAAGGAAAGGAGAAGAAATTTGGATGCACTAGTAGTTACTTGGGAGCATATGAAGGCATTGATGAGAGCTCGGTTTGTTCCCCAACACTATACAAGGGACTTGAGGCAAAGATTGGAGAACTTGAGGCAAGGATCAATGATTGCTGAGGAGACCTATAATACCATGCAAATGGCCATGGTAAAGGCCAATGTGCGAGAAGATGAAGAATCAACAATGGCTAGGTATCTTCGTATCCTTAATTCAAGTTTTGCTAACGAAGTAGATCTTTTTCCCTATGGCTTTATAACATAAATACTCCATCTCGCAATCAAAGTGGAAAGGAAGATGAAAGCGAGAAATCAAGGAGAAAAGGCTTCTTATGGTGTCTCCAGCTCTTGGAAGAACCAAGGGAACCGCCAACAAGTTAGTTACAACAGGGAAGTGCATAATAAGGAGAAAACAGCCCCGGAACAAGGAGGCCAACGTAAAGCACCTTACACAACACCTCCTAATCCCACGACTACTTTTCCTAAAGGAACACAAGGGAGTACTTCTAACCCTTCACCTAGAGCTAGGGATATCGTGTGTTTTAAGTGTCAAGGTAGAGGACACATGATGAAAGACTGTCCTAACAAGAAAACGTTGTTAATCAACCATTTAGGACAATATGAGTCCGAATCTGAGCATGATCATGATAATGATGATTTTGAGCCTAATATGCATGATCATGATGATTTGGATGATGATGGGATTGAATATGAGCAGGGGGATTGTTTACTAGCTAAAAGAGTGTTCTTTGACCATCCTAGCTCATTTCTAGCTAATAACTACATGCTTTGTGATCTTGATTCTCATTATGAACCTAATGGGCTTGAAAACGCAGGAAATGATCCTAATAACATGGTTTGTGATGAAAATCGTGAGCATGATTATTCCTTGATAGCTAGGAGAACTTTGAGTGCACAACCTGCCCCTTGTGAGGATAACCAAAGAGAGAACTTGTTTCATACTAGGTGTTTGGTTAAGGGAAAGGTGTGTAATGTTATCGTTGATGGAGGTAGTTCTTGCAACATAGCTAGTACTGAATTGATCTCTAAGTTGAAAATTCCTACATTTTGTCACCCTAGACCATATAAACTGCATTGGATGAATGATTGTGGTGAATTGAAGGTTAATAGGCAAGCTAAGATCACTTTCACTCTAGGACACTATAAGGATACTGTTTTATGTGATGTTGTGCCTATGCAAGCTTGTCATGTGCTATTAGGCCATCCTTGGCAATATGATAGGGGAGTTATGCATGATGATTTTACTAATAGGTATTCATTTACTTTCAATGAAAAACCCGTTACTCTAAAACCTATGACTCCCATGCAGATTGCGGAGGCATTTGAGAAGAAGAAGGCGAGTGAACAAGAGCAAGGACAAGCTAAGAAGGGGAGCAAGTCATCGAGGCACCAAGAACCTGCCATAGACCCGTTCCCTAGCCAACAGTCTAGTGCTCTCTTGGTCATGCCCACAACTCAGCCTCCTACGGCCTTGTTAGCTTCTAAACTTGAGTTCCAAAGTGAGTATCTACCCTTCGATGCCATCTTGATGAGGTTGTGTAAGGAGCTAACCTTAGTGAGTGAAGAAACAAAGGCTATCTTACCCCCTACCATTACAACCATCCTAGAGGAGTTTAAGGATGTGTTTCCGGAAGAGATACCTCATGGCCTTCCACCTTTGAGAAGCATAGAGCATCAGATTGACCTTATCCCCGGAGCTACCCTTCCTAACAGACCAGCCTATAGGATGAACCCTAAGGAGAGTCAAGAGATCCAAACCCAAGTCCAAGACCTCCTAGATAAGGGATATGTTAGAGAAAGCCTTCGCCCTTGCGCCGTTCCTGTCCTATTAGTGCCTAAGAAGGACAACACTTGGAGAATGTGTGTTGATTGTAGGGCTATCAACAACATAACCATTAAGTACCACCACCCTATTCCCCGCCTCGATGACATGCTTGATGAGCTCCATGGCACCATTACATTCAGCAAGATAGACCTTCGGAGTAGCTACCATCAGATCCGAATGAAGGAGGGGGACGAGTGGAAGACAACCTTCAAGACAAAATTTGGGTTGTATGAATGGCTTGTTATGCCATTTGGGTTAACCAATGCTCCATCTACTTTTATGCATTTAATGAACCATGTTTTGAGACAATTCATTGGGAGATTTGTTGTGGTGTATTTTGATGATATCTTAATCTATAGTAGGTCCCTAGAGAGCATGGAGAACATCTAAGGGAAGTTGTTTCTACCCTTAGGGCTGAACACTTGTATGCCAACCTAAAGAAATGTAACTTTTGCACTAATGAAGTTATATTTCTTGGTTTTGTAGTGACTGCACAAGGTCTACAAGTGGATGAGGAGAAGATTAGAGCTATTCGAGATTGGCCAACACCTACATCCATTAGCCATGTAAAGAGCTTTCATGGGCTTGCAAGTTTCTATAGGCGCTTTGTGAGAGACTTCAGTACCATTGATGCACCCTTGATGGAAATTTGCAAGAAACATGCACCATTTGTGTGGGAAGCAGCTCAAGACCGTGCTTTCAACAAGCTGAAGTTGGTTCTCACCGAGGCACCCTTACTAGCTCTCCCTGACTTCACTAGGCCTTTCGAAGTGGAGTGTGATGCATCGGGAATTGGCATAGGAGGTGTGCTTATGCAAGAAGGTAAGCCTATTGCCTTTTTTAGTGAAAAGCTTAAAGGGGCATATCTTAACTACTCTACATATGATAAAGAGTTGTATGCATTATTTAGAGTACTTAAGACATGGCAACACTACTTGTGGTCTAGAGAGTTTATTTTGCATTCTGATCATGAATCTTTGAAACATTTTCGGAGTCAAGATAAACTAGATAGGAGGCATGGTAGATGGATGGAATTTATTGAGACTTTTCCCTATGTTATCAAGTATAAAAAGGTAAAAGACAATGTAGTTGCGGACGCTCTTTCTAGGAGGCATACATTGCTAACTACATTGGATGTTAGGGTGTTAGGATTTGTTTACATTAAGGAGCTCTATGAATCTGATCTCGACTTTGGAGAAACATATAAGCTTTGTGTGCAAAAAGGTTCCGTAGATAATTTCTATTTGTTTGAGGGATTTCTGTTTCGAGTAGATAAGGTGTGCATACCTAGGTGTTCACTTCGTTTGTTGTTAGTGGAAGAAGCCCATAAAGGAGGTTTAATGGGTCATTTTGGGAGGGATAAGACTTATGCTATGCTGCACTCATATTTTTATTGGCCACATATGCTTAGGGATGTTGAAAATGTGCTTAAAAGGTGTTTATAGTGCCTTAGAGCTAAATCGAAAGTGAAGCCTCATGGATTGTATACACCTTTTCCAATCCCCACAGCCCTTTTGGGAAGACATTAGCATGGATTTCATAGTGGGATTGCCTAGGACTAGAAGAGGTAGGGATTTGATATTTGTGGTTGTAGAACGATTCTCTAAGATGGCTCACTTTATTGCTTGTCACAAAACTGATGATGCAGCCAATGTAGCTAATTTGTTCTTTCGGGAAGTAGTTAGGTTACATGGTATTCCAAGGACAATAGTTAGTGATAGGGATGTTAAGTTCTTGAGTTACTTTTGGAAAACTCTTTGGAGAAAGCTAGGAACTAAGTTGTTATTTTCTACATCAAGCCACCCCCAAACTGATGGGCAAACGGAAGTAACTAATAGGATCCTAACAACACTTCTAAGGGCTTTCATCAAGAAGAATTTGAAAGAATGGGAAGATGTCTTGCCACATGTTGAATTTTTCTATAATAGAGTCGTCCACTCATCTACTTCCATCTCTCCCTTTGAGTGTGTTTATGGTTTTAATCCACTAACCCCTTTTGATCTTACACCGTTACCTAAGAAGGAGCGAGTGGATTTAAGTGCTAAAATGCAGGTTGAACACATCACGGAGCTACATAGTAGGACAAGGATCAAGCTCGAGGAGAAAGGCAAATACAACGCAGAAAAGGCGAATCAAGGACACAAGAAGATTATATTTGAACCCAGCGACCTTGTATGGCTACATTTGAGGAAGGAGAGGTTTCAACAGCTTTGGAAATCCAAGCTCTTTCCAAGAGGAAATAGGCCTTCCAAGGAGGTGTTACACACGGCGGGTGACAACGCTTATGTGCTTGACTTGCTGGATGATTATGCTTGTGATCCTACATTCAATGTGAGGGATTTAAGTCCTTTCCCGCTCTTGGATGCTGATCAAGGCAATTTAAGGTCGAATTCTTCCAAAGAAGGGGAGAATGATGAAGGATCATCTGAGCTAACTCCATCTTCACCACCTACAAGGACTCTAACAAGAGCGCAAGCTAAACGTCAAGCTGAGATGGATGCTCTTTTTCCTAAACATGGTCCATGAAGCTCAATCAAATCCACCTTCATCAAGTCTAAGGACCATCTTGTGGATCAGCCATGAACACATCCCAACCAAGATGATTAATGGAGCTTAAATTGTATTTCTAGTTGCTGGGCAGGCTTTGGAAAGCATTTCAAAGGACAACCGGAGGCCTTGAAATCATATACAAGGAGTTTCACGTATATGTTTACTGGGCTTTATTTAACTCTCTCTCAATGTAATTATTGTAATTAGTTTCTTTTCCAGTTTTAGAAGAAAAGGTCTAGGATGTATATAAAGCCTTTTCTCTCTTCTTTTATAGTTAGACAAGTTTTATACAAGTTTTGCTGAGAGCATTTCAGAATTGAATCCAAGAGAATTCAATCATTCTTGTCTCGTGAGTTTATGTGTGTGATTTGGCTTTCTCGTTTTTGTGTATGTAAATCTCCTTCGGGATTGGTGTTGCAAGTCGAACAAGGCACCCTCTTCGTGCTCTCAATTCTCAGATCGATTGTGTGGAGTTGTAAGAAGCGGGGTCGAATTGTCACGGGTTTGGTTCTTGGATCTTGAATCCAAGGGTTCTATCATTGTTCCTTTCGGTTCTTCTTGTCCCTTTCTGTTTTCTCGTTTTCATTGCTGTCCATATTTGTTAATTTTGTGTGTTTTTAATTCTTCAGAACAGGTTGTTCGTCTAGATCCGTTCTTCACGGCTAATCCCCGCATCACGTTGGCTGTTGGATCACGTGAAGTATCTTCTCCCGAGCTGAAATTTCATCCACTCCCCGGACACCCTTTGAGGTCACTACAATTAATTGACAAAGAACACAATAAGGGCAAGGCTCGCAAGCGTAAAAAATATGGTCAAAGTACTCTAACCGAGGGGTGGAGAACATTAAGTGCTCTTTATGCGCTCTTAAAGATGTGTTGTGCATAAATACATCATCAATGTAAACAACAACACATAGATCAATATAAGAATCACACACATAATACCTTAAAAGAATGAATGAAATAGGTGGTACAAGGGTTGTTTTCCTAGTCCTCATCCTCAATTCTTGATAAACTAACTTAGGAATCTTAAGAAGCATCTCCGACTTCATATAAGCATCGAAACTCCCTATGTTCCTCACAAAGGCTGAATTTACCCTAAGGCCATTAATTAGCATCACAATAGGGACCTTTTCCTCTATGATCTACCAAAGAACTAACCTATAAGGTTCAATCAACTCTAAATTATCCACATGTTTTCCATCCTCCAAATAAAAAAAAGACTTCCAAGTAACATGATAATCGAAATGACTTCTTAAGGACATGGCTACATCAGATTTCAAACTTAAGTCATTAAAATCACAATCTGATGCAATTCTCAAAGTAGTGTCTTCCTGTTCAAAGTCCAATTCAATATTCCAATCAGAGCCTTTCGCATATAACTCAAACCCATCTATTTTATCCTCAAGAAGCTCAATGTGTAGACCTAAATCAGATTCATGTCCATTTATGTCTTTACCAGGTTTAAAACTAGAGTTTTCACACAAATCAGCATGTGAACAACCTATGGGCAATGAAGTGCAAGAGGGTATGGAAAGGCTCCCTTGTAGCTCCTCACAAGGGTTATGTGGTGCATCTAAAACCTCTTTATCTACCAAAGGCTCAATGTGCTCAGATTCATTACTAACGCAAGCCAATTCATTACAAATAAGGCCATTACACTCAATAATACTCAAAACAGGCTTGGTACACAATTGAGGCATTTCTTATGCTCAGGCTCATGCACATGTAAAATAACATCATTTTCCACAAACGATTTATGTGCAAACAACTCATACTCATCAATTTCATGCTTATCACTTTCAATATCATCCAATAATTCAAATTCATGCTCAACTATTTCATCATTGATGATAGCATGCAACATAATCTCATATTCTGGTTTTAACAAGTCTACGTGATTAAACATTAAAGTACAAGGTTTTGAATCACTTCCCTTTGGAGTTATGGTAACCCCAATTGATGATGAAGGTGTGCTAATGGCTGATAGCGAGTTGTGTGAATAATCATGCTTGGGAAGGTCGTGGCATAACCAGATTTGTTCCATCCTCGCCTCCCATGCCGTGTTCACAACAGGATCACGTTGACCCTCGAAGTTGGGCATTTTCATCATACCAATGGCGTCTTGTACTGGTTCTCGAAGTGGCTCATGTCTCCATCCTTCATCCTTCGAATAATCCCATGGCTCATACAAATAATTCTGATATTGCTTAGGATAATAATGCATATTAGGAGTAGAAGGGACATAATTACGCTCTTGGAAAGCATGGTTTCTTTGGCCTTGTGGATTAGGCCTTGAAGGCTGCATAGCATTGGAACTTCTTCCAGCCTCAAGTGTTGCCAACTTTGTACTTAGACCATCAATGCTATCATGCAAGCCCTTGAAAAGGTTGAAAATTCGGTGTGAACCGGTGTTGAGCTCTTTGCACCTGTTGGACTTGGTGACCTAGACATAATGCAAAACACTCAACAACAACAAACACGTTAGGTTAATTTAAACAAAAACACCTCGCAAGTGTATCACTCAGAAAATAAGGTTCTCTCACTCTCTAGTGGTGTGATACAAGCTTCTTGATGGCTCGTCTTGTATTAATCAAAAACTTCACGTGTGTTCGATGCCTAGTCAAACTAAAGCTTTTAGATAGAAACAAGATTCGATTTCAGTCACTTCAAAAACGTGTTTGACTCAACAAAAAGAAGAAAAGACTCAAACGGAAGGGACAAATTGCACGAATGTTATATGCAACTAGATGACTCAAAATTTAGAACTCAAAATAAGCTTTGAAAGAACTTACTCGTAAGACCCAAGAAGTGAACCCTAGACACCATAGGATGAGGTTAAGGAAGGTTGAGCTATGGTGTTTGATGGCCGAAAATGGACAGTAGCTAGGTGTGGCTAGATAGGTTCAACGAGATGCTTGGTTCTTCTTCCACCGAGACGAGATACTTGACTTAAGTCCTTTCTTGAAGTCCTATTTGTTGCTGAATAGCACTAAAATAAATGTAATAATACTAGGCTAATTACAAACTATGAATAAGAAAGAATGAAATAAAAAAGATTCTGATTCCTTTTTATCTTCTTTTTTTTTATTTCTTTCTTTTTCTTTTATCTCTCTTTTTTTTTTTTTACTTTATGATTCAAGAAATCAGAAAAGAAGAATAAACAAAAAACTAAAAGAAATAAAAACAAAATTTTATTTGTAGATAAACGTGGGTCAAGATGTTACAAATCTTCAGGATAAGATCAAATCTCAGCTCCTAGATTGTTGCAACTGATTCAATGTGCCAGATCTGTAGGAGAAAAACAACTACTTCAAGCTCTGCACCGGATTTGTATGAAACACGCTGATTCAACTCCAAGTTTGGCGTGTATTGGATGTAGGGAAACAATCTACTTCAACTTCAATTCTGCGTGTTCTGGATGTAGGAAAAAGAAGCAGCCCCGTTTGGTTTTTGTTCAACTGGTTCAAGTGAGGCTAATGTGGCTGAGGAAAAAATGGTGGTTGATGGCGGTGTGATGATGGTTGGTGTGGTGTTATGGTGGTTTCCAGTGTCCAGAACTCACAATCAAAGGAACAACCTCGTTAGACTCAAACAAAGCTTAGAGTACAAGAGAGATGGAAATAGACTCAAACAAAAGACAATGATCAATTGCAATGATCAAAACAGACTCTTTTTGTGATTGATTTACCGACTATGTTTGGTGGTTGGACGTCAAATGCGCTCTGCTACCAATTGATACGGGGATTATCCGCGAAGAACGGATCTAGACGAACAACCGGTTCTGAAGAATGAAGAACACACAAAATTAACAAAAATGGACAACAATGAAAACGAGAAAAAAAAAGGGACAAGAAGAAACGAAAGGAACAATGATAGAACCCTTGGATTCGAGATCCAAGAACCAAACCAGTGACGATTTGACCCTGCTTTTTACAACTCCACACAATCGATTTGAGAATCGAGAGCACGAAGAGGGTGCCTTGTTCGACTTGCAACACCAATCCCGAAGGAGATTGACATACACAAGAACTAGAAAGGCAGATCAAACACACAAACTCACGAGACAAGAATGATTGCATTCTCTTGGATTTAATTCTGAAATGCTCTCAGCAAAACTTGTATAAACTTGTCTCACTACAAAAGAAGAGAGAAAAGACTTCATATACATCCTAGGCCTTTTCTTCTAAAATAGAAAAAAGAAACTAATTACAATAATTACATTGAGAGAGAGTTAAATAAAGCCCATCAAACATAGAACACAATTGGGCCTAATTAAACTCTCCTATTCAGCTTCTCACGTCCACAAGGCCAGCCCAACAAATAGAAATAAAAATTTAAGCTCCATTAATCATCTTGGCTGGGATGTGTTCGTGGGTGATCCACAAGATGGTCCTTAGACTTGATGAAGGTGGACTTGGTTGAGCTTCATGGATCATGCTTAGGAAAAGAGCATCCATCTCAGCTTGACGTTTAGCTTGTGCTCTTGTTAGAGTCCCTTGAGGTGGTGAAGATGGACTTAGCTCAGATGATCCTTCATCATTCTCCCCTTCTTTGGAAGAATTCGACCTCAAATTGCCTTGATCATATCCAGGAGCGGAAAAGGACTTAGATCCCTCACATTGAATGTGGGATCACAAGCATAATCATCCGGCAAGTCAAGCACATAAGCGTTGTCACCCGCCTTGTGTAACACCTCGAAAGGCCCATTTCCTCTTGGGGAGAGCTTTGATTTCCGAAGCTGTTGAAACCTTTCCTTCCTCAAATGTAGCCATACAAGGTCGCCGGGTTCAAATATAATCTTCTTGCGTCCTTGATTCCCCTTTTCTGCGTTGTATTTGCCTTTCTCCTCGAGCTTGATCCTTGTCCTACTATGTAGCTCAAATGATCCTTTATCATGATGGGTTTGGGATGTTGCCTCCATTAGTTGGTTTGGATGCTCCCGCATCACAATATCATGAGTGTAGGTAATAAAGGTTTATCCTTTCTTGGGGTTTGAGTGTGCATTCATCCCACCTTTGTGAGTTAGCCTGAGACTTACCCGGTAAAGGTTGATTCTATTCCCTTGGGTGGTGTGTTGGTTTGAGATTATAGTTCCTTTCCTTAGTACCTTGAGACTTACCCGGTAAAAGGAGCCTTGGTTTGGGATAGTGAGTAGTGAGACTTACCCGGTGATCTATTCCCACCTTAGAAACACCTTCCTTTTGTAAACCTCAGCTTTGTCCACGTTATCCTTTGAGATCTTGAGTTGGAACCACATCTGGATGCTTTAATCTCTAGAATCCGCATTCTCCTTTATCTGACTTTTATATCATCTTTGATTGCTTTAATTGCTTGTGTTTATTTGACAACCTGATTACCGTACTTTGTTTCACCATAGTCCATGTGTTCAACCCTTGGAATTCTTGCTTTTATTACAATTGATCCTTACACTGCGGGTGCAAATTTGTTCAAGTATACTTCTTGGGTTATAAATATTAAAGATTGCAAACACCTTTTGGAGCGAACAATCGGTAAACAAGCAAAGGAATCACTGGGTAAGTCTCTTCCTATGCTTGAATGTAAACCAGGAAAGGTGCAACAAGGATAGCATTTCGCAACTATAACCTAAACTCAAGATTGGACAAAGCAGTAGGCAATCTCGTGCAGTTCTTATCGATCTCGGTTGAGATGACTCCAAGAACAGCCCGAGACGGGTTTCGGTTTAGGGCTAACTCAAGCTTTCAAGGTCCACTCATGATAAAGGTTCATAATTTCATCGTCTATCCCATAACCTTCAACTAATCACCTTAGAATCACAGGGGGGTTTAGCCGACAATCATCATGTTCAAGGCAATATCAAATATATATCAAGAATATGAAGAAAAGGGAATAAAACACTCAACAATGGTATCTCAATAACCAAAAGCAAACAAACTAGCAATCATATCTATATGTGTTCTAAAGAGTATGATAACAACTCACTAACAACTTCTCAAGAAAATCTCACACTCTCCTCTTCCTTGAATCCTAAGCAATCCTTCCTTAGATCTCTTCCTTCCGATAGCCGTCTTTCTGTTCGCACGTGATCTCTAGGATCCAGCCTCCTTTTCTTCACATCCAGCTTCCATTCTTATAGAAGAACTTTAGGTCAATTAATATTTTATTTCACTTGGGTTGTGGGATGTCGACCTCGATCCAGGCCTCGTAGGCCATCTTGGTCAAGGTGCATGTTTGTATCGGTCCGAGATCAGTGGTGAACTACGTGCATGTCTTCGTATCTTCAACTAAATCCGTGGTGAACTTCGTATTTTGATCCAAAATACGCCTTATTCCTTACAATTACAATCAAACATGGTGTAGACCTCGATTCTTGTAAAGTAAACGAATAATGACATAATCACCAAGAATATACATCCATGCATGCAGAATTATGATGCAAAAACGTCAAAACCATATCAGAAATATAGACGATAATTCATGCTACCAAAATACCCCATACTTGTCTCTTGCTTGTTCCCAAGAAAGGTTCAAATCTTATATACAAGATATAATGAATTATAATCACTTAAGATCAATGAATACTCTTCAAAAACTGTTGGTTGTTTGCTCCAACTCATAGATCACCCTTAGAGAATGCTTCATAGCTAGTAAGAATCAATACATCAGCAAAACAAGTTATAGATATAGGAAAGCTAATCATACTTCACATGAGATCAAAGAATGTGTAGCAAACCATACTCATTAAAATCAATCATGGATAATCCAGTTTTATCCACAAAGTCAAACAACATGCTTAAGTTCTCAAGGGTTTTCAATCAAAGGTCAAGAAATGTGTTAGGGGTGGAATGTATAAAAGATATTGTGGTGCTAAATCCGGGAAAAAGGATAAAAACTTCACAATTTCGAACTCAACTCCATCAACGAGTTTTTTCTCAATTCTATTCTGCATAGTTCTTTACTTTTCACTTTTTGAGAACATGGACAGACGTGCACAACAACCATAATCCTTGGAGATCAGCTAATCTCAATTTCTCGACATGCCTCAAGCCTTGATGCATATACAACGACCCGTTAGGATTGTCAATCAATCGGACTTTGGCAAGACACAAACACCCGACTATGTGAATGGTGCCGAGTTACTAATCCGCATGGCGAACGTCCCCAAACCTATTGTTTTTCTAACACTTCTCCACTTTCAACATCCACTTTCACTTGCTTTTTCACTTCTTTGCTTCCAAATTCCCGGATTGGTAAAAGAAGGCCAAAACATATAATAATGAGGAGCTAAAAGCATGATCAAGAAGAGTAAGAAAGAAGATGAATTGCCTTAATCGTTCCAATAATAACGTGAGAGAACTTATAACGCAGTTTCAACTTTCAAATTCAACATGATTTGGATATAATGACTCACTAAGCATGCTCAATTTCAAACAAAGCAATCATATCTTAATCATATCATAAATTGTTTCAAACACATAAAGATCATAAAATCTATTCGGCAAACAAACATCATCATTAAGATCATATCCAGTTTGGAAGCACAAAAGTTTCCTGAGATTTCACGTTTTCGAAAGCCATTTTGATCGAGATGCGTACGGACAACCGATATGCTAAACCGAGGTAAGTTCCTGTTGTGGTCATCTCGTTTGGCCATAAGCATTTTGGTCGATGCAAAAAAAACAAATTTCAAACCAGTTTTGTACATTTTTTCGATCAAAAATCTTGATGCAATGCATGTAATGTACCATATAACCTCAAAGCATATAATGGAAGCAATATAAAAAGTCATAAGCACATAATGTTGGTTATTATAGACTGAAGTATCACAAAGCACCCCATACTTAGGACACATCGTCCCGATGGGTATAAGAAGTCAAGAGAAAAGTACTCACAATATCTAGTGCAGAACCGCAAAATAAGAAGAGAAAAATAAAAGCTACAGCTCCAAGGGATCATGCATCAAGAGGAGGAGGAGGAGGATGGAACGGGTACAAGGAGGGATCGAAGGGGTGACCCATCAGCTGCTGGAACTGCAGCTCCATCATCCAGCGCTGGTAGTGATGGCTCTCCTCCATCTCGCGCCTCATAGCGCCAATCTCTCTAGTCTAAGCTTCAAGACGCCTATCCAAATCAGTGTGCAGATCACTAAAGGACTCCTCCATCTGACGAGTAAGGTCATCGATCCTCCTATGGGATTCGGGTCACGGCGGCGGCGGCGCTGATGGCGTGCCTGGTGCTGCGGGATCTGCTGTTGTGGCATCTACAACGGCTGATCATCATCAATCGTCTCATCATCCATGAGATCAATCACCAGAGCACTCGGACCAGTAGTGTTTGTCCCGGTGTCCATAGGAGCGCCTCTCTCATCATCCTTGACGTCAATCTCAATCTCAGCAGCTCTCTCCGCCTCCTTTACTAGTGGTTCCCACACATCATTCTAGTTGCGCGGGTCGGAGACCGTGAATTGGGTAGACCACATGATACCTCTTGGAGCCTTAGTTTCCCAAGGCATGGCCACGTATGGTGGACCACACCCTCGAGGAACCAAGATCTTGCGAGTGATGAACTCTTGCAACCCTAACGGTTTGGCCTCAACGGCCAAAGTACAAGCGGAAAGGTCAATGCTGATGATGTTGACTATGTGAGTCACCAATCCACCTACACAAATATCTCCCTTTTTCTTGCTCCTGATCCAGGGTAGATCATTAGCCAGCATGGCGGTGAAATCCAGGATCCCACTTGTAGTCATACACCAAAGAGTAAATAGTTCACCTTGCCGGATCTTCTGTGGTGTCTTGGTGTGAGCTAGTAGCATCTCACTCAGGATCCGGTGTGCTATCTTAAAGGCACCATGAAAGATGCACTTCTCTTTTGAATCTCCCGGTTGCCAATCCTCGGGGCTAGTAGGAATGTGAGCAATACGGGTCCAAAAAGCTCTAGCAGGTTGCAGGAAGAGAAATCAGTAGCTGTGGCAGGGGAGAAACCAAATATACCTCCAAAGTTCTCCGTAGTGAATTTGTAGGTTGTGTTCATCAGGCGGAATTTGACATGGTTTTCATCCAGCACATAAATGATGGAGCTAAGGAACTCATAAGTCAGCTCTATATAAGCCGGTGCCCGGATTGAGACAAACATATCCTTCCCGAGGGTGGAGATCATCCTCCTCATGTCATCAACTATGTACAAGCAAGCAAAATCGTCGATGTAACGAGCTTCTATGACCGGACGAGAGCAAATACGGTCATATTTTTCCTTGAGGTTAGGGATAATGATCGGTATTTGTGGAGGTAGAGGAGGTGGAGGGGAAGGCTGTCTAGCTTCATCACGGTCATGGAGCACATACATAGGCTGTCTAGCTTCAGCCTATGTATGTACAAGCAAGCAAAATCTATAAGTTTCTTTCCCCAAATTCACTACTAATTGCTTCATAGGGGGTTCTCTAGTTATTTCCAGCACAACAAACAAGAAGCAATCTCCAAAATCAAACGAAATCAAGAAAAAGGAGTTTTCGAACGAGATTACCTGATTTTCTGCAGAATGCGGTGGATTAAAGTCTCGATTGATACTGGAGAAGTCGCCTTCCTTATGGATTTGGAGCCCAAAATTGTTGAAAATGAGCAAGAAACGGAGATTTGAGAGATTAGGGCTCGTTTCGGTCGAGACGGCGTCGGGAGAGAGGGAAAAATTCAAGAGAGAGAGTGTTCTTCTCCTTTTATACCCGTCGGAAAATTTAACTACTTCTCGGTCGAGATGGTTGTCAACATCCGAGGTGGTCAACCGAGGTGACTCCCTGTTGCTCTCATCTCTGTTGACTCAGATGTGTCTCGATCGAGATGATCTAACGGTTCCCGAGATGGCTTCCACTTTTTGTTCTTTCCCCAGATTCTCGATGTGTAACTCCGCCTATATGCTTCCCCTTAGTTGCTTCCCTTGAGTTGTACTCTAGAAAACAAGAAAGAAAGCAATACCTTGGGTTGCCTCCCAAGAAGCGCTTGATTTAAGGTCGCTAGATGGACCTATCCTTTTCTTGATCATATGAGATGCAGTGGTGCAATCTCCTCAACCGGGACTTCCGGTGTATACTTCTTCAGCCTATGTATGTCGACCCTAAATTTTCCGCAACATTCACCCCTACTTTAACTGCACCATGAGGATAAACATGTTTTACAGTATATGGTCCTGTCCATCTAGATTTTGACTTACATGGAAGGGGGCGAAGGTGGAAATCGAAAAGAAGAGCAAAATCTCCTTCTTTGAGCCCTTTTTGAGTAATGTGCTTGTCTTGCCACATCTTTGTTCTTTCATTGTAGATCTTCGTAACTTTTGCAATTATCCTCCGAAGTGGTGGTTTTGTATCGTTAGTATTGTCTTGTGAAACTTTGGAAGCTTCGGAATGGGTGAGGGTAGTACTTGCATCAATTGAAGTCATGGAATGAGGAGATTTCGAAGAGTCAATGAACTTGTTTGCCTCAAAAGTGTCTTGACCGAGGTCTGATCCGAGGTGACTCCCTGTTTATTTCACCTCAGTCACTCCAAAAGTCACCTCGGTCGAGGTGGTCTGAATGAGGTCGAGACAAAAATTCATCTTTTCCTTAAATTCCTTAAAAACAGCTTTTGGATCTTCCTCCAAAGTTTCCAAGCTTTATATATCTGCATCACAAGAAACATCTACACCCTTCTCCATCATACTAAAACTCAAGACTCTTTCAAGAGGATCTTTAACAAGGATAGAACTCACCAATTCTCAGGATTCCTCTTTCACATAAATGTTGTAAATTTCCTCCTCAAGGCTTTGAACTTTCATCAAAGCGGAGAGCACGAACTGATACGGGGATTAGCCGCGAAGAATGGATCTAGACGAGCAACCTGTTTTCGGGAATAAAAGCAAACGAAATTCAGCAAACAAAGATGCAAGGAAAACGTGCAAAGCAAAGAGGGAAAACGAAATAGGAAAGAAGAATCGAAAGGAACAAACGATAGAACCCTTGGATTCGATTATCCAAGAACCAAACCAATGACGATTCGACCCCGCTTCTTACAACTTCACACAATCGATCTAGGATTATCGAAGGCACGAAGAGGTTGCTTCGATTCGACTTGTAGCACCAACCCGAAGGAGATTGACACACACAAGAACGAGAAAGCTATGCAAACACCACAATTCTCACAAAACAAGAGGGTGAACTCAAAGGTTTCAATTTGGCACTTTTCACAAATGTGTTTAACGTATTCTCCCACAAAAAGGAAGAGAGAAAGGTTTATATACAACCTAGACCTTCTCTCCTAAAAAAATAGAAAAGAAATAAAAACAATAATTACAATTTAGAGTGTTTTAAATAAAACCATAAAATAGACTAATTCTAGGCTTTATTTTAACACTCTCTAACTAGCTTCTCATGCCAGCCTTTACGCCAGCCTTCATCCATGCACATGCACACTTGAGCCTTCATCCTATGCTCCATTCAACTTCTTCTTGGCTGGTCCAATGTGGCTAAGCATCATGACGGGCCTTGGACTCATTGGAGGTGAGCTTGGGTGAGCTTCTTGAACCATGGCTAGGAAGATAGCATCCATCCCAACTTGACGTTTAGCTTGCGCTCTTGTTAGAGTCCCTTGAGGTGGTGAAGATGGAGTTAGCTCAATGAATTTGGACTCCAGGTTCAGATGACCATGATGGTCCTTGGACAAGAGTAAGTTGAGCAATGCAATCATCTTAGAGATTGACCCTTCATCAGGATCATGATGGACTTGGAATGTTGCATCCATTAATTGGCTTGGATGTTCCCGCATCATTCCCCCTTTGTTGAAAAGGATTCGTCCTCGAATCCAGGTCCTCTTTTCTTGCAAAGACAATGGTTGCTTGATCCCTTGCAATATCTCCTTCCAAGCTCGAACGCCATCCTCTTTCCGGAATCCTTGGTTGCTCCCTACAATCATAAGAGTAAACACACAATAAGGACAAGACGCACAAGCATCAAAAAGATACTTCAAGTATTCTAGCCTAGTGGTAGAGAAAACTTCCCTGAAATACTCCTTATGTGCTCTCAAGGACGGGTTGTACATCAATATGTCATCACTGTAAACAACACATGTATCAACATAACGATCAAGCACATACACATTCAATGACATGGATAGGCTAGGTGGTACAGAGATTGTTTTCCTAACTCTCATGCTCAGCTCATGATTCCACTCCGTAGAAACTCTAAAGATCATACAAATATGTCCTAAAGACTCCAAACGAGTAGAATGTAACACATAGGCCGATTTAACCCTAAAGTTATCAAACATTATCACAACAGGGAACTTGTCTTTTATGTTCCTCTAGAGAACTAACCTATAGGGTCCAATCAACTCTAAGTGTTCATCCAAGCATACTAAAGACTTCCAAGCAACATAATAACCAAAAAGACTCCTCAAGCACAACAAACCATCAATTTTCAAACTAAAGTCCTCCAAATCAGATTCTGGTGCATTTGCAATCTTGCGAGCAATATCCTCAAGTTTAGAGTCCAATTCAATATCATATCCAAAGTCCTTAGTATATAGCTCAAATCCTTCAATATCACACTCACTTCCTAGGTTCAAATCATCCTCAAATATGATATCATCACTAGCTTGCAAACTATAGACTTCACATAACTCCAAGAAAGAACAAACTATAGACAACAAGCTATCCGAACCTGTAGGAAGACTCTCGTGTGCACCCTTTCTACACTCATCATCAACACAAGCGAAGACAATCATATCACTAAACTCATCAAGCTCATGTGGTAAATCAAGACTACTAGGCTCAACTTGCTCAGAATCAGATTTAACACCATCAAGAGGCTCAACATGCTCAAAATCAGATTTAACACATTTAAAGGACTTAACACGCTCAAAATCAGATTTAATACATTCAAGAGACTCCTTAAGCTCCAAATCAGATTCAACACAAGCAATAGACTCATTAAGCTCCAAATCAACCTTAGAAGATGCACTAGACTCGTTAAACTCTAAAACAAACTCAATACATGCAATAGACTCATCATGCTCAGAATTAGGCTTAACAATACATTTGGTGCATTTCTCATGCTCATCACTACCAATTTCATCTACTAAATCAGATTTATGCTCAATGATGCTATCCCTAGAGATATCATGCAAAACAACCTCAGATTCTGAATTTAGGAACTCTAAGTGATTAAACATGGTAGTAGAAGGTATAGAATTACAACCCTTTGGGGCTGCGGAAACCTTAATTGGCTGGTACTGAGGTGACTCATGTCTCCATCCTTCATCCTCCGAATAATCTTGATACGGAATTGTCCGTGAATGAGTCGATCTAGGCACAATGATCTCGAATCCGGCTGAATGAAACGAATTCAGAATGCGGAATGAAACGAAGATGGTGAATGGCGCAGGAGGGTGAGAGAAGAACCAAAGAGAGTCAACGAAGGAACCAAGGCTGAAGAGCCAAAACCCCAATCGTGAATGCCGTAGACCCGTCTCCAATACAACTTTACACTAGCTCCAGCTGGACTAGCACAAAGAGGGACTCGTGAAGGCTCGAAGCACCAATCCGAAGGCGGTTGACACAAACAAGCTCAGCCAAGCAACAACAGCAATGCCAACCAAAAACTCTCTTGTTCTTTGATTGATTCTGTGAAATGATTACAAATGTTATTCTAAGCAATTGGAAAATAACGTAACTAATCTGCAGCTAAAGAGGCTATCTATATAGACTCTTTTATCTAGACAAAATAAAGAAAAGAAAATTAAAACATTAGTGGGAAGGTGGTAATAAGAGAGCTTCCTCTAATGTAGCTAACAACCTAACAAACAACTAATTCAGCTTAAAAATAGGCTGACTTATTCAAACTAATCCTAGGAGTGTGCTGAGTGTGCTGGACGTTTTTTAAGAGCAGATTGGGCTATCCGAATGGGCTGAATTGTTCAACAGATCCATGAGTGATTTGGCTGTGTTTTAAGAGCCCAAATGATGATCCGAATGAGCTGACTTGTTACTCTCTTGGGCCTCCTGGAACGTGATCAGCTTGCTATCCTCTTGGGCTGCATTGGACATGAGCAACAGCCTACCCTCTTGGACTGCCTTGGACGTGTTTGCTTGCCTCCCCTCTTGGGCTGCTTTGGACGTGATCAACAACTCCTTCTCTTGGACTGCTTTGGACGTAATCAACAGCTTCTCCTCTTGGGCTGCATTAGACGTGAACAACAGCCTCCCCTCTTGGCTTCTTTGGACGTGATCAACAGCCTCCTCTTGGACTGCTTTGTACGTGAGCAACATCTCCTCCCTTGGCTTGCTTGCTCCTGCATTCATCAAAAGATTAACACATGAGGTATGGCAATTAAATGGTTCACGCATTGTGCCAAGCAATAGCACTTCCCTTGACGTAGCTTCTTGGATCTCCTTAGCTCTTGCTCTAGTAATGGGACCTTGATAGCTTCCATGTGATGGTCCTACATCATCCACTCCTTCTTGGAAAGAATTCGACCCCGAATTTTCATCTTGTACCGAATCTCCTTCATAGGGGCTCAAATCACCTACATTAAAAGTGGTATTAACTCCATACTCTTCCGGTAAGTCCAACACATAAGCATTGTCGTTAATCCGGTGTAAGACTTTGAATGGTCCATTACCCCGTGGTGCTAGCTTGGAATGGCGTTTTGTCGGAAATCGCTCTTTCCTTAGATGTAGCCAAACTAAGTCGCCGGGCTGGAAAACCATCTTCCGACGTCCTTTGTTGTTCCGAGCTGCAGTTTCAACGCCCTTCTTATCAAGTGCAGCTTTGGTCTTAGCATGAAGTTCCTTAATGTAGTCCACCTGTTCCAAAGCATCAAAAGCTACTCGATCCTTTCGAGGAATCGGTAATAAATCCAAAGGAGTTAAAAGGTTAAATCCATAAACACATTTGAAAGGTGATAACGAAGTGGAAGAATGCATGGTGCGATTATAAGCAAACTCAATATGTGGTAACATGTCTTCCCATTCTTTTAAGTTATCTTTCAACATGGTTCTAAGGAGGGCCGTTAGGGTCCTATTGGTGACTTCCGTTTGCCCATCTGTTTGGGGATAACTAGAGGTCGAAAATAGTAATCCAGTGCCCATTTTCCCCTAAAGTGTCTTCCAAAAAAAACTCAAAAACTTGACATCCCTATCACTAACAATAGTTTTAGGTATTCCATGCAATCTCACTATTTCCTTAAAGAAAAGATTAGCAACAATATATGCGTCTTCAGTTTTATGACATGGAATAAAATTGTCCATTTTAGAGAATCTATCTACTACCACAAAAATGGAATCTCTTCCTTTCTTAGTTCTAGGTAGTCCAACAATGAAATCCATACTTATGTCCTCCCAAGGGCCATTAGGAGTCGGTAAGGGTGTATACAGCCCGTGGGGTTGTACCCTAGCTTTGGCCTTAAGACATTCAATGCACCTTTTCAGCATGTGTTCTACATCCCTTAACATATGAGGCCAATAAAAGTGAGTTTGCAACATGTGATAAGTTTTGTCCCTCCCAAAATGCCCCATTAGACCTCCTTTATGGGCTTCTTCCACAAATAAGATCCTAAGAGAACATCTAGGTATGCAAATCTTATCCACTTTAAACAAGAAGCCTTCAAACACAAAGTACTTATCATAAGGGCCTTGAGTAGTGCATCTACGAAATATCTTCCCAAATTCAGCATCATCCACATATAATTCTTTAATGTAAGTAAAACCTAACATCCTAGAATCCAAAGTGGTGATTAAGGTGTATCTCCTAGACAAAGCATCCGCTACGACATTATCCTTTCTTTTCTTATACTTGATAATGTAAGGAAAGGTTTCTATGAACTCCATCCACCTACCATGCCGTCTATCTAGCTTATCTTGGCTCCTAAAGTGTCTAAGTGAATCATGATCGGTTTTCAAAACAAACTCTTGAGGCCAAAGGTAATGTTGCCATGTTTTGAGTACTCTAAACAAGGCATACAATTCTTTGTCATAAGTGGAATAGTTTAAGCATGCACCCTTCAATTTTTCACTAAAGAAAGCTAGAGGCTTACCTTCTTGCATAAGGACGCCACCAATACCAATGCCGGATGCGTCGCATTCAACCTCAAAGGGTTTGGTGAAGTCCGGTAGAGCTAGTAGTGGTGAGTGGGTGAGGCATCTCTTGAGCTCTTCAAAGGCTCTTTGCTGCAGTTCATTCCACTCAAAAGGAACCTTCTTTTTGGTCAAAGCCGTGAGTGGTGCTGCAATGGTGCTAAAATCTCTCACAAACCTTCTATAGAATGTAGCTAAGCCATGGAAGCTCCTCACGTCACCAACTGACCTAGGAATCGGCCAATCATTGATTGCCTTAACCTTGTCCTCATCCACTTGCAAACCATTGGCACTTACTACAAAACCAAGAAAAATCACTCGGTTAGTATAGAAATCACATTTTTGAATATTAGCATACAAGTATTCTATGCGCAATGTAGCAAGCACATCTCTCAAATGATTTTCATGCTCCTCTAAAGTCTTACTATAGATAAGAATGTCATCAAAGTAGACTACAACAAATAAACCAATATAAGGTCTCAAAATATGGTTCATTAATCTCATGATAGTACTAGGAGCGTTAGTTAAGCCAAAAGGCATTACTAGCCACTCATAGAGTCCAAATTTGGTTTTAAAAGCTGTTTTCCATTCATCCCCTTCCCTCATTCTAATTTGATGGTAGCCACTCCTAAGGTCAATCTTAGTGAAAATTGTAGCTCCATGTAACTCATCAAGCATATCATCTAAACGGGGAATCGGGTGTCTATACTTGATAGTAATGTTATTGATTGCTCTACAATCAATGCACATTCTCCAAGTATTATCTTTCTTGGGTACTAGCAGGACGGGAACGGAACAAGGACTAAGGCTTTCCCGCACATACCCCTTATCTAGCAAGGCTTGAACCTGGTTTTGAATTTCCTGGGCTTCCGTAGGGTTCATCCTATAGGCGGGCCTATTGGGAAGGGTGGCTCCGGGTATTAAATCTATTTGGTGTTCAATGCCCCTAATGGGCGGCAAGCCGGCTGGAATCTCCTCAGGAAAAACGTCCCTAAACTCGTCTAACAGCCCCTGAATAGCACTAGGAAGTGGAATTGTAGAGTCATGAGGCACATTTACTAGAGATTTACACAAACTCATCATTAGCACATCAATAGAAGCATAGTTAGTGACATATTCATTCCTAGACTCAAGATAGCTACTTGTTGGTTGTACTAACAATGTTTGATGGGTTTTGTTCTCTTTACTCTTAGGCCGTGTGATATTAGGCTGTGGAGGGGTTCCTTGCTCTACCCTCTTGTTCTCATAGTACTCGGCTATTTGTAAAGGTGTCATAGGTTTAAGTGTTAAAGTTTTACCTTTATACTCAAAGCTATATTTGTTAGAAAACCCATCATGAACAACTTTCCTATCATATTGCCATGGACGGCCAAGCAGCAAGTGACAAGCATTCATAGGCACAACATCACATGTAATAACATCCTCATATGATCCTAATGTTATATTGACCTTAGTTTGCTTATTGACCTTAAGTTCTCCACACTCATTCATCCAATGTAGTTTATATGGCCTAGGGTGATTAAATGTAAGAAGTTGTAATTTGTTTACCATTTCAGTGTTAGCTATGTTGCAACAACTTCCTCCATCAATTATCACATTACACACTTTGCCTTTAATACTACACCTAGTATGAAACAGATTTTCACGTTGGTTATCCTCACAAGGTGCTAATTGGACATGCAAAGTTCTCCTAGCTATCAAAGATTCACCTTGTTCATACTCAATGCAATCATCATGCTCATTTTGTTCATTGTCATCAATTAATGCATTTTCATCATCTAATTCCACATCATCCTCACTCTCATATTCTCCTAGATGGTTTATGATCAAAGTGCGTCTATTAGGACATTCTCTACTCATATGACCTCTACCTTGGCATTTAAAACACACAATGTCCCTAGTTCTAGAGTTAGAGATAGGAGTACTCCCTCGATGATCACTTGAAGGCTCACTCAAGGATCGTGGTGTAGTGGCTGGTGTAGACGACTTTCTTTGTCCTTCTTGGCCCATAGGTGACGATTTTCTCTCTTCCTTCCGGCCTCCTTGATCCTTGATGTGGTTAGGCAGCAGCCGGCTCCCTTGTGCTTTCCAAGCGTTGGGCGTTCCATGGGGTGGTTTGTATTCCCGGTTTCGCACCTTAGTCTTCCTTTCCACCTTGATAGCCAAGTGTAGTAATTGCTCCATGGTGCTGTATGGATACATATCAACCTCATTAGCCAAATTAGAATTCAGAATGCGAAGGTACCTTGCCATAGTGTTTTCTTCATCCTCTAGAACGTTGGCCTTCACCATAGCAACTTGCATATTCGTATAGGATTCCTCAGCGCTAAGCGAGCCTTGTCTCAAATTTTTCAGCCGTTGTCTAAGCTCTCGGGTATAATGAGGTGGAACGAACCGAGCCCTCGTTAGAGCCTTCATATGCTCCCATGTGGTGATTTGAGGATCCAATGTTCGAACTCTTTCTTTGACTACGTGATCCCACCATACCAAAGCATAGCCTTGGAACTCAAGAGCGGCTAGCTGAACCTTCCTAGGCTCGCTAAAGTTGTGACACAACCAGATTTGCTCAACTTTAGTTTCCCACTCCGTGTAGACGTCGGGATCACACTTTCCTTCAAAGACGGGAATTTTGATTTTGACTTTTCCGAGTCCGTCTTGCTCCTGATAGGGTCGAAAGTTATCTCGTCCTTGCCTTGGCTGTTGGAATGGCCGATTGTAACCCTCCCACGTGTGGTCCTCAAAATGAGCTTCATTCCGTCGCTGAATGTTATCAACAAAGGGTGGCAGGTTAGAAGCATTAGGGGGTTCGTTGGAATGTAAATTACCTTGATCCGGATGATCCGGCTCTCTAGTAACACGTGAAGGACCGCCAAACTCATAGTTGGTTCTCAAAGGTGGTGTCCCGGCTGATGGTGTTCGTGCTTCCATAGACTCCACTCGTTTGGATAGGTTAGCTACGGAATCGGACAATTGTTTCAATAGACTGATCATCTCAGTCGTGGCGGTCTCGCTACTCGACTTGCTGGGACTTAGGGACCTGGACATGCTCAAGTAACAAACAAAGAACCGGTTAGGTTAGAAAAGCAAAGATCTCACTTGTGTATCGCTCACACTCTCGTTGGTATTGCCTAGCTAGTGGCTCGAGTTGTAAGGATCCAACACCTTAAGATCGCGATTTCCGAACCTTCTTAGCAACCCTTTGGAACTAGAACTGCTGAAACTGAATGTTAGTGTCGGAGATGAATGAAGACACCCCTAATTGGAGTATTGACCATTGGGTTGGTGTAGGTACGGTGAATGTGTTTAGAATGTCGTTTTGAGTTGTTTGAAAGAGTTTACTTGTGCTTAATGTAGATTAATAAAAGGCCAGCCGATTTTGTAGTGTTTTTTTTTGAAAGATCTTAGACTTTGTCAAAGATTTGTAGGAGAGAGGTAACCGAAATTGATTCAATAAGACGTGTGGGAGAGCAGGTTACCGAATTGTGTATGCAGCGTTCGAGCTCTTTTTGCTTTTGTTGTGTTTTGTGTTTACTCTCCCCAAGATGTTGTCCGGCTTTTGAATTTGCACACTTCAAGCACAAGTTAGATCTCAATTGGATAAGCAATAAGGTTAACAAGAAGAAGAAGAGATCAATTGTACCAACTGAGCTCTGATACCAACTGATACGGAATTGTCCGTGAATGAGTCGATCTAGGCACAATGATCTCGAATCCGGCTGAATGAAACGAATTCAGAATGCGGAATGAAACGAAGATGGTGAATGGCGCAGGAGGGTGAGAGAAGAACCAAAGAGAGTCAACGAAGGAACCAAGGCTGAAGAGCCAAAACCCCAATCGTGAATGCCGTAGACCCGTCTCCAATACAACTTTACACTAGCTCCGGCTGGACTAGCACAAAGAGGGACTCGTGAAGGCTCGAAGCACAAATCCGAAGGCGGTTGACACAAACAAGCTCAGCCAAGCAACAACAGCAATGCCAACCAAAAACTCTCTTGTTCTTTGATTGATTTTGTGAAATGATTACAAATGTAATTCTAAGCAATTGGAAAATAACGTAACTAATCTATATAGACTCTTTTATCTAGACAAAATAAAGAAAAGAAAATTAAAACATTAGTGGGAAGGTGGTAATAAGAGAGCTTCCTCTAATGTAGCTAACAACCTAACAAACAACTAATTCAGCTTAAAAATAGGCTGACTTATTCAAACTAATCCTAGGAGTGTGCTGGACGTTTTTTAAGAGCAGATTGGGCTATCCGAATGGGCTGAATTGTTCAACAGATCCATGAGTGATTTGGCTGTGTTTTAAGAGCCCAAATGATGATCCGAATGAGCTGACTTGTTACTCTCTTGGGCCTCCTGGAACGTGATCAGCTTGCTATCCTCTTGGGCTGCATTGGACATGAGCAACAGCCTATCCTCTTGGACTGCCTTGGACGTGTTTGCTTGCCTCCCCTCTTGGGCTGCTTTGGACGTGATCAACAACTCCTTCTCTTGGACTGCTTTGGACGTAATCAACAGCTTCTCCTCTTGGGATGCATTAGACGTGAACAACAGCCTCCCCTCTTGGCTTCTTTGGACGTGATCAACAGCCTCCTCTTGGACTGCTTTGTACGTGAGCAACATCTCCTCCCTTTGCTTGCTTGCTCCTGCATTCATCAAAAGATTAACACATGAGGTATGGCAATTAAATGGTTCACGCATTGTGCCAAGCAATAGCACTTCCCTTGACGTAGCTTCCTGGATCTCCTTAGCTCTTGCTCTAGTAATGGGACCTTGATAGCTTCCATGTGATGGTCCTACATCAAGTCCTCTGCCTCATAAGCAAAATTCAGATATTGATTAGGATAATCATGCATATTAGAAGTAAAAGGAACAGAATTATGCGCCTGGAAAGCATGATTTCTTTGACCTTGTGGATTAGGCCTTAAAGGCTGCGTAGCATTGGAATTTCTTTCAGCCTCAAGTGTGGCCAACTTTGTACTTAGACCATCAAAGGTATCTTGCAAGCCCTTGAAAAGGTTGAACAATTCGATGTGAATCGATTCTAGGTTGTTTGTACCTGCGGGACTTGGTGACCTAGACATAATTCCAAACACTCATCAAAACAAACAAACGCGTTAGGTTAGATAAAACAAAATTCACCTCGCAAGTGTATCACTCAGAAAATAAGGTTCTCTCACTCTCTAGTGGTGTGATACAAGCTTGTTGATGGCTCGTCTTGTATCAATCAAAAACCTCACGTAAGTTCAATACTGAGCCAAACAAAAGCTTTAAAGTAGAAGCGAAATTCGATTTCAATAACCTTAAAAACGTGTTTAACTCAATAAAAGAGAAGAAAAGAATCAAAACGGAAAAGGCAAGTTGCAAGAATGTTATATGCAACTAAGTATGGACTCAAAGTTTGAACTCAAGATAAGCCTTGAAAGAACTTACTCGTCAAGCCTAAGCAAGCAAACCTTGGACACCAAAGGTGTGTATAGAAGGCTGGTCAAGGCTAAGGCGTGGCTTGAGTGAAGTGAGCTAGGCGTGGGCCAAGGCGTGGCTAGGCTAGGGTGAAGCTAGGCTAGGCGTGAATGGCTTGGTCCTTTGAGTGAGATGAGCTCCTTTGTAGTCCTCTGTGGTTGCTGAAAATAACACTTAGCAAGCACAACTTCAACTATTACAAATTATGAAATAAAACAAGAGTAGGCTAGCAAGAATGAAATGAAATGAAAATGAATAACTATGGCTGATTTTTTTTTGTTTTTTCTTTCTTTTCTTTTCTTTTCTTTTCTTTTTCTTTCTTTTCTTTTCTTTTCTTTTCTTTTTCTTTTCTTTCTTTTTTTTTTTTTTTAAATCAGGCCTCAATTTGAATTCAAAAGAGACAAATGAAAAAAAATGAAAGAAATAAAATCCTATAACAACTTGAGAGTTGCTAGCTATCTAGTTACTAAAATGAAAACAAATAAAACAAATAACAGCCAGCTATTCGAATTTTGGTGCTGGAATTAAAGAAAAATAAAACAAAATGCTAAGAAAATCTATTTAGTTGCAAGAGGATAGAGTTGACCAAGTAAATAGCTAACCAAGGGTGAAAATTCAAAAATAGGTTGAAAATGTGGAGGAAAGAGGTGGTGGGTAGCTTGAAAATAGGCTGGAGATTCAGCCTCTCTTTTTGAACGTTTAGGGCTAGTTTGGTGTTTGTGTTTGGACGTGGGGCAAGGTTGGTGGCAGGCGTGGTGGTAGGCACAAGGGCTGGTGGCAGGCGTGGTGTAGGAGTGGTACGGCGTCCAAAATTCACAAACAAAAGCAACAAACTTATAGTTCAATCAAAAACTTAGAATAGAAATGGCAATGGCAATAGACTCAAACAAGAAAACGAGACACTTTTGGTTTTTGAATGATTTACCGACTCTTTTTGTAGGTTGAACGTCAATAAGCTCTGATACCAATTGATACGGGGATTAGCCGCGAAGAACGGATCTAGACGAGCAACCTGTTTTCGGGAATAAAAACAAACGAAATTCAGCAAACAAAGATGCAAGGAAAACGTGCAAAGCAAAGAGGGAAAACGAAATAGGAAAGAAGAACCGAAAGGAACAAACAATAGAACCCTTGGATTCGATTATCCAAGAACCAAACCGATGACGATTCGACCCCGCTTCTTACAACTTCACACAATCGATCTAGGATTATCGAATGCACGAAGAGGTTGCTTCGATTCGACTTGTAGCACCAACCCGAAGGAGATTGACACACACAAGAACGAGAAAGCTATGCAAACACCACAATTCTCACAAGACAAGAGGCTGAACTCAAAGGTTTCAATTTGGCACTTTTCACAAATGTGTTTAACGTATTCTCCCACAAAAAGGAAGAGAGAAAGGTTTATATACAACCTAGACCTTCTCTCCTAAAAAATAGAAAAGAAATAAAAACAATAATTACAATTTAGAGTGTTTTAAATAAAACCATAAAATAGACTAATTCTAGGCTTTATTTAACACTCTCTAACTAGCTTCTCATGCCAGCCTTTACGCCAGCCTTCATCCATGCACATGCACACGTGAGCCTTCATCCTATGCTCCATTCAACTTCTTCTTGGCTGGTCCAATGTGGCTAAGCATCATGACGGGCCTTGGTTTACTTAACACTCTCTAGCTAGCTTCTCATGCCAGCCTTTACGCCAGCCTTCATACATGCACATGCACACGTGAGCCTTCATCCTATGCTCCATTCAACTTCTTCTTGGCTGGTCCAATGTGTCTAAGCATCATGACGGGCCTTGGACTCATTGGAGGTGAGCTTGGGTGAGCTTCTTGAACCATGGCTAGGAAGATAGCATCCATCCCAACTTGACGTTTAGCTTGCGCTCTTGTTAGAGTCCCTTGAGGTGGTGAAGATGGAGTTAGCTCAATGAATTTGGACTCCAGGTTCAGATGACCATGATGGTCCTTGGACAAGAGTAAGTTGAGTAATGCAATCATCTTAGAGATTGACCCTTCATCAGGATCATGATGGACTTGGAATGTTGCATCCATTAATTGGCTTGGATGTTCCCGCATCACGAACTCAGCACGTTCTTCCCCGATGTTGAAAGACAATTTGGTGTTCTTGCAATCCACCAAGCAACCGGAGGTTACAAAACACGGCCTCCGAAGGATAATTGGGGCTGGATAATCTGCAGGAATGTCCAATACCACAAAATCTATAGGAATGTAAAACTTACCGAGCCGTACAAGGATGTCTTCCAATATGCCAATAGGTGGAGTGATGGATCGATCCGCCATATACAATGTCATATTTATAGGTTTAAGCTCTCCTAAACCGACCTTCTCACTTAGAGCAAGTGGAATGATCCTCACGCTTGCTCCTAGATGACAAAGTGCATCATATGTGACCTCTCCAACTCCAATGGGGATGCAAAACGATCCCGGATCTCATAATTTGGGTGGCATTTTCTCCCTCATGATCTATATAAGTTACAATGATATAGCAAACATCTTTACTTCACTAAAATCCTCTAGCTTCCTCGTGTTAGGGAGGATCTCCTTTAAGAACTTATAAGCGGCATACCTAGAATTACATTAATGAAAGGTATGTTAATATGGAGTTCACTCATAAGGTGTAGAAACTTAATGAAGTGCTTGTCTAGACGTTCTCTCGCTCTAGACTACGGGAATGCCAATGGAGTCTTGTAAGCTTGAGGAGGTACATAAACTTCTTCTTCTCTTTCACCTCGGTTGACCCAGAAGTGTTTCGGTCGAGATTCGATCCGGGGTGACTTCCTGTTGCCTTCTCCTCGGTTGAGCCAAAAGTCACCTCGGTTGAGACGGGCTGTTTTACGGCGTCGTTTGATCGAGGTACTGGTTCCGTGGTCTTCACACCACTCCTTGTGGTAATCGCCATCACTTGGCCTTTTGGGTTATTCTCCATCCTTCTGGGAAGCTTCCCTTGATCTCTAGGAACTTCTCCAGGCTTGCTAAATACTTGATTTTCCAAGGCTTTTTGTGCCTTAGAAATCGAAGTAATTGAACTCTCCAATCCATTCATTTTTCCAACCAAATTTTCAATCATAACTTCCGGTTTATCCTTTGGTGGCTGACTCGAACTTGATGATGGTTCCTGACTTTTCAAAGGAACAAAACTATAAGAAGTAGGAGGGGTTAGAGCATTTTCAGCATGAGAATAAGCGTTACCGGAATTATTTTGATTGGATCTCCAATTGTTGTAGTTCCCGTTGTTGTTGTTGTTGTTGTTGTTGTTGTTGTGGTAGTAATTTCCTCTTCCCACATCTTGTTCTTTGGGTTGTTGTGCTTATGTCTTCAAGAGCTCCTTCAAAGCCTTAAACTCATTGTTAAGAGTGGTGATTTGAGCAATACTTGAGAAAGTAAGATTCAGCTCTTTAGCTTTGACTTCCATTATCGGGCGTTCATTGAGAATATCTCTCAACAATTTGAGCTTGTTTCTCAACAAACTCCCACGTATCATCAACTCTCATATCCATAAATGTTCCGGGAGAAAGGGATTGGAGTTTGAACTGAGTTTTTCCATCCAAACCCTTGAAATAAAATTCCAGCACCTCAAGTTTTGGGATCCCATGATGAGGGCAATCCAATAAGAGGTCATTGAACCTCTTCCATGATTTATATAAACTCTCATTATTTTTCACAATAAAAGCATTAATTTTACCTCTCAATTCCGTTGTCTTTGATGGCGGAAAGAACTTGGAGAGGAATTCCGAAGACATCTCCTCCCATGTGCTAACTCTTTCGGATGGAAGTGATTGATATAAAGCAAGCGCCCTATCCTTCAAAGAGAAATAGAAAGGTCGCAATTAATAATTATTGTTCTCTACTCGTGTAGGTTTCAAATTCTCCATGATAATTTCATAGTTCTGCAAATGTTGATACGAAGATCCCCTCTCCAACCATCGAAATTGACTTTTTCGGATCATAGTAATAACTTGGGGTCGAAACCCATAGTCATGCTCATCTGGATCGACTATCACGCCGGGACGGCACATTTGTTGAACGGGATCCATCACTTGATCAAGTATTTGTGGTATTCCTACAAGTGCATCAACTCTCTCAACCCTTGGTGGGTTAGGTGTAGGTGGTGGCACAACAACGACTGCCAGTGTGTTAAACACAGCTCTAGCTTTTCTCTCTCTTTCATCATTTATTCGCCGAACGGATTGTCGCAACTCGGCCATGTCGGCTAGACATTGCTCTTGTCTAGCAAGTCCTTCAGCTATCTCTAATTAGAGCTTTATCTCCTAATATTACTTGATCAAGAACTTCATTCAGTTCATTTTGAAGATCTATTTCTCCTTCATTATTGGCAACAACCATTTTAGCTTCTTTCAATCTTCTCTGGTATGTCTTTTCTGGTTCAGGATCGTAAGGAATGATTTCTTTACCAGCTCGAGTTCTTCGCATAAACCTAAGGACATATCCTGCAAGAACACTCAAGAAGAATGATCAGTAGCAAAGCAAGAAGCTTCCAAGTTAGACAACCGTACATTGATTTGGTCTTGACCAAATCGTTGGCAACAACGCCAAAACCTTGTTCGCTCCAAAAGGTGTGTGTGTGCAAAAAGTGATGAGGGACCATCCGAGCTAGCATTTCCGGAGTATGAGGGAGCCATCACATGTTCCCGAGCTAAGAAGATTGAGCATGAGACCGAGGGCTTACTGATTTTATTGGCTACAAGTGTTCATAACGAGGCTTGGCTCCTAAGTAAGCAAGAGAGCAACGACGCCAAAGCACAGGACTCGGCCAGCCCCGCACATGACGCCGCTGCTCCTCACCACGTTTTCAGCACCGTTCCATGCCTCTCATTGAGGAATGAGGCTTTTTAAGGCCTGCTTAGTGATTATGTATTTTAAGTAGCACATTGGGCTTAATTTCCAGATTTTTATTATGTCTTTTGTTTTAGAGCTGAAACTATTTAAAGGCTCTTTCATTGCATTTTACGCAGCTTAATTTTTTGGTGAAAAATACTTGTTTTCAGTTTTCATCTTCAATCAAAGGAGAGTTTTGATTGAAGAGTTATTGTGATCAGATTTGGCTTAGTTGTTTCGCGTGTGTCAATTGCTCTCAGGTTCTTGGTGTTCGTGAGATTCCATAAGCATCCTCCTCGTGTTGTCGATGTTCTAAGTCGGCTGTGTGGGGTTGTAAGGGGCTGATTTCGTTGCATCGTTCTTGGTGGTTCTTGATTCCGAGATCAAGGGTTTCCACGTCGTTTGTGTCGGGTTCATCCACGTCGGACTGTTCCTTTAATTTCCGTACCTTTGTCTTCAGTTTGGTGTCTTGTCTTGTTCATTTTATTCGCAGGTCACGCAGCACACGAACCCTAATCGGCGGCTTGCTCTCGTCGTTGCTTCGTTTCCTCCTTCCGTCGTCTAGATCGAGTCAACGTCGGGTCATCCCCATATCAAAAAGTCTTAAATTTATATCTAGAACCCGCAGTGTACGGATCTATCGTAGTAAGGGCTAATATTCCGGAGTCGATCTCAGGGATTTTGTGAGAATAAACAGCAAGGCAATCTAACTCAGCAAGCATGAAATAGTAATAATCAAAAGACAGAATGTGTAATATGATTGGGGAATGTAGATTCTAGAGATCAAGGTATCCAGTTGTGGTTTCGACTCAAGACTTCTCAAAGATAAACGTGGACAAAGCTGAGTTTGCGAAGGGAAGGTATTTCTACGATGGGGATAGATCACCAGGTAAGTCTCACTATCCACTTTCCCAAACCAAAGCTCCTGTCACTGGGTAAGTCTCGAGGAACTAAGGAAAGGTAGTAGCACTCAAACCACCACACTACCTAAGGGTATAGATCTAACCATCACCGGATAAGTCTCAGGTTAACTCTCAAAGGCAGGATGAAGGAACACTCAACCCTAACAAAGGATATACCTTTGTTACCTACCAATCATCATCATCGGTAAACAAGCAAAGGAATCACCGGGTAAGTCTCTTCCTAGGCTTGAATGTAAACCAGGAAAGGTGCAACAAGGATAGGATTTTGCAACTATAACCTAAACTCAAGATCGGGCAAAGCAGTAGGCAATCTTGTGCAGTTCTTATCGATCTCCGTCTAGATGACTCCAAGAACAGCCCAAGACGGGTTTCGGTTTAGGGTTAACTCAAGCTTTCAGGGTCCTCTCATGATAAAGCTTCATAATTTCATCGTCTATACCATAACCTTCAATAATCACCTTAGAATCGCAGGGTTTTTAGCCGACAATCATCATTTTCAAGGCAATATCAAATATATATCAAGAATATCAAAAAAAGAGGATAAAACACTCAACAATGGTCTCTCAATAACCAAAAGCAAACAAACTATTAATCGTATCAATATGTGTTCCAAAGAGTTTGATAGCAACTCACTAACAACTTCTCAAGAAAATCTCACACTCTCCTCTTCCTTGAATCCTAAGCAATCGTTCCTTAGATCTCTTCCTTCCGATAACCGTCTTTCTGTTCGTACGTGATCTCCAGGATCCAACCTCCTTTTTTCACATTCACCTTCCATTCTTATAGAAAAACTTTAGGTCAAATAATATTTTATTTCCCTTGGGTTGTGGGCCGTCGACCTCGATCCAGGCCTAGTAGGCCATCTCGGTCGAGGTGCATGTCTATATCGGTCCGAGACCAGTGGTGAACTACATGCATGTCTTTATATCTTCAACTGAATCATTCCATCATCCTTCCCAATGCTCCATAACGTAGCTCCATGGCCTCCTTAGACTTTAATGCTCCAATTTCATAAAAAATACGCCTTATTCCCTAAAATTACAATCAAACGTGGTGTAGACCTCGATTCTTGCAAAGTAAACGAATAATGACATAATCACCAAGAATATACATCCATGCATGGAGTATTATGATGAGAAAACGTCAAAACCATATCCGAAGACGCGGTCGCGGAAGAAGGAAGCGCGGCCGCAGAGAGGAGTAGAAGGCCACACCGGCGGCTCAAGGTGCGCCAGAGCCGCACCTGCTGCCCAGGTGGCCGCCCCCGTGGCTCAGAGCCGCCGCCCCTACGGAACTAGTGCAGTGGGTGCACTCGTGCTTTTTCATGTCGTGGGTGCGGTCGAACTCCAAAACAGCGACCCCGACAAGTCTTCGGCTTGTTCCTTGATGTGCAAAGGTGCCTCCCAGGTGGCTTGCTCCTTCATGGATGTTCATCACTCAATCCCAACCGTAAACCACTGTCTAGACTAGATCTATACACATGCAACCACAAGAGAGGAAGAATTGACTGAATCTTGCCCTTGGGCTTACACAAGGATGAAGGGAGGAAGAAGATGAAGAAGAGAAGATAGGGTAGGAGAAGAAGAATAACGTGAAAAGTGAAAGGGAAGAGAGAGAGAGAGAGAGAGGGTTGTTCATTAGGGGGAAAACAAAAGGTCAAGACAGCCAAGTAACTTAGAGAACGAGCGGTCGAAAAGCAAAAGGAGGAAACGAGAGGTCGGAAAGAAGAAAGGATAAAAATTCATCCGCTTAGCACGCCGTGTCTGCGGAATGACTGAGGCGCGCCTGCGGGAAGGTCGCGACCACGACTCTCGTAGACCGGAGAGGCGGTGGCTGTTAGTAAGGCTACTAAACCACTCACCTACCGGAACTACAAATTCTGGGCGTTACACAGATCCCCCTACAAACAAGTTTAGTCCTGAAACTAGCTAAACATCAAACTCTCGGTCATAACTGCCTTGCTAACAACTCGAAAACCGTAAACTTGCACACTCTCTACTTGATAACTAAATCCTACTCATGTTACGATAACAAGACCGCACAAGGAACAAGAGATATACTTGTAGGAACACATATAGCATACCACATCAATATCTAACAAATCGTACAACACATTCCCGCATGGGGTACACACTACACATAATGTCACACATGCACATAAGGTTTAACACATCTCTCCTATCGATGCTACTAGCTCGCCGAACCATAGGTACCATCCACCGTCTCCAGTTAGCCTAATTGACTCCTCGTCTATGCCGCTAGATCGTCATGATTGACGACGTACCTCGAGTCATACATGTACTGCCTCTATTGATACGCATGAAACACCTGGTGAACATCCTCTACTCTTGGTGGTCACGCCAACTAGGAAACCACTTTCTAACTTGCGCCAAGATCTCAAAAAGGTCCAATATATCAACTGACGGTCCAACTTTAGTTTTTGAGAGATTTAGTAGGGATTGGAGATGGATATCCGGTTCCCGGATACAGACAGACCCCTTCCTGATTTGGGGGAGGCTACTTGATACGTCGGGAGAGATTTGACAAAAACAAGGAAGATGTCCGTTGTGATGGAATCTGGGATAGGCTGTCTCGAGGGGAGGCTACCTTGTGTGTTTACGGATGGTTGAGAAGCCAATAGTGTATGGGTATACCTCTAGACAAAAAGTAAGATGTACCGGGACATCATATGTTCATGTTGGTGAGGCAGGCTTAAGGCCAATGTGGTTAAGTGCATAGTCAGTATACGACTTGTCATCAGGTTAAGCTTGAGCAACATAAGACGGGAGGAAGATCTCAACCACTACCAGCTGTGCAGTGGGGGTGAGAGAATACCTCCATAAAGTTTATTCTCGGTTTTAGACCAAGTAACAATTGTGACGTGATTGGGTCATAGTGGACCGGCCGACAAAGTAACAGTTGTAACATGATTGGTTATTACCGGTTTTGTTATCCGTTATAGACCAAGTAATAGTTGGATAGTGGGGGTGAGAGAATACCTCTGTAAAGGTTATACCCTATGGAGAAATAGGGCCGATGAGTCGGCTAGTTGGGGATCTTCTAAATTGATAGTGGGATTACATGGGATACCGAGTATCATCGTCTCGGATCGAGGAGGGGATTTCCCCTCGGGAGTTTGGTAGTGGGATCAGGCCACTTTCAGGTACATGGTGCATATCATGACAATTTTTCCTCCTTGGATAGTTGGTCAATTAGAGAGGACTTTGGTGACCTTGAATGCCGTAGAGAGCATATGTGCTTGATTGGGAAACAAATCTGATTTGAACACTCACCTTGATTTGAGTTCTCGTATTATGTTAGTTGACATGCGTCGAGTGTGATGGCCCTTTATGAGGCATTTTGGCGGAGGTGTCATACACCGTCGTGTTGAGACCAGTCGAGTAGTGGGATAACCTTGAGACTTTTTAGTGGGACAACCCTGAGCAGATACGGGATGATATCGCTCGGGTAACGATGATCCAAGAGCAGATTCTAGCCACGCAGAGTCGCCAAAACGCATATACAAATGAGAGGCGCAAACCTCTAGAGTTTATATATGGAGGAGGTCGTGTTGAGAGTTTCATAGGCGCGAGGTGTTAGAATGTTTGGTATTAAAGGGAAGTTAAGTTCCGATATATTGGACCTTTTTGAGATCTTGGCGCGAGTTAGGAAGTGGTTTCCTAGTTGGCGTGACCACCGAGAGTAGAGGATGTTCACTAGGTGTTTCATGCGTATCAATAGAGGTAGTACATGTATGACTCGAGGTACGTCGTCAATCATGACGATCTAGCGGCATAGACGAGGAGTCAATTAGGCTAACTAGAGACGGTGGATGGTACCTATGGTTCGGTGAGCTAGTAGCATCGATTGGAGAGATGTGTTAAACCTTATGTGCATGTGTGACGTTATGTGTAGTGTGTACCCCATGCGGGAATGTGTTGTACGATTTGTTAGATATTAAGTATTAAAGATACCACCTTGGTATTTGTTCGATCAACTTGATCTCTCCTGTTGTCACTACGTGCCTTAGGGAGTCCGTTCAGACGTCCTAACTCTCACTTAGATAACTCTGTTCACAATCCTTATCCCGCATAACCCGTATTACTATCGTCCCGTGTCAAGCTTGTTCCTCTCAACTCCAAGAATACAACAAGACGTCGTTAAAGAGAAAATAAGAATCCTTCGTACCACTCACAGATCAATACTTGACATTCCTAACATTAGGTTATGGCCCACACTGGAACCGCCTACAAAACCACAAGTTGTACGCCACCACTACAACTTGATTCGTAATACCGATGAATATATAATCTCTAAACTCCTCGAGTGTACTCGTGCTCAATGGCTTCACTACAACTAGTAGTGACCGTACCAGTCTGAAACGCCTTCCTACGTAGGTCCATTCTTTTCTCGCCTTAATCTGGTGACATCCCGACTTCAAGTCGGTCATATAGAACATTTTAACCACAAGCAACTTGGTCTAGCGAGTGATGAGGGACCATCCGAGCTAGCATCTCCGGAGTATGAGGGAGCTATCACACGTTCCCGAGCTAAGAAGATTGAGCATGAGACCGAGGGCTTACTGATTTTATTTCTTACAAGTGTTCATAACGAGGCTTGGCTCCTAGGTAAGCAAGAGAGCAATGACGCCAAAGCACAAGACTCGACCAGCCCCGCACATGATGCCGTTGCTCCTCACCAAGCGCTCAACGCCGCTCCATGCCTCTCATTGAGGAATGAGGCCTTCTAAGGCCTGCTTAGTGATTGTGTGTTTTAAGTAGCCCATTGGGCTTAATTTCCATAATTTTATTGTTGTCTTTTGTTTAAGAGATGAAACTATTTAAAGGCTCTTTTATTGCCATTTTGAGGCAGCTTATTTTTGGTGAAAAACACTTGTTTTCAGATTTCATCTTCAATCAAAAGGAGAGTTTTGATTGAAGAGTTATTGTGATCAGATTTGGCTTAGTTGTTTTGCGTGTGTCAATTGCTCTCGGGTTCTTGGTGTTCGTGAGATTCCATAAGCATCCTCCTCGTGCTATCGATGGTCTAAGTCGACTGTGTGGGGTTGTAAGGGGTTGAGTTCGTTGCATCGTTCTTGGTGGTTCTTGATCCCGAGATCAAGGGTTTCCACGTCGTTTGTATTGGGTTCATCAACGTCGGATCTTCCCTTTAAATTCCGTACCTTTGTTTCCAGTTTAGTATCTTGTCTTGGATGTTCTTGTTGGTGTCACCTCTCTGCAGATCAAGACGCCTTGGATCAGCTTGTTCTTCACTTCGTTTCCTCCTTCCGTCGTCTAGATCGAGCCAACATCGGGTCATCCCCGTATCAATTGGCATCAGATCTCGGGTTGACGACGGATCGATCTTGTGTCTTTCATCCTTATTGCATCAGTTTTGAAAATTTTGTTGAGCCTTCTTCTTGTGTTCTTGAACCGACCGTTGCTTGACTTGTTGTGTTGGTTTGTGAGTACCCTAGGCCGGCTATCACCGTCACCTCGCCACACCATACCCAGCCGGTCCTGCCTACACACGCCGGCCATCCTGAGCCACTGCTGCCGGCCATGCCCTAAATCGGTTATCTTTCTCAAACTCCACCTTCGCACTTTCAAGGGCACTAAGTAGAAGTTATCTCTTGTTCCATTTTAATTTATTTTGTTTAATTGTAATTATTGGCCAGATTAGTTAGTCAAGGAAGTTCCTACATTTTACGTAACAAAAAGCTCAAAATTCAAATTCATATTCAAGAAAAAAAAAGAGGAAAGAAAATTCGATCAACAAAAAAAAAAAGCTTTTGTTACATTTTATTTTATTTTGTGATCTTTAATTTTGTATGTTATTTTTTGTGCAAACTTTTTCTAGTGCCTCGTCACCACCGGCACTGCCTACTCCCGTGGCCACACTCTCGACCACGGCCTTGTCTCCCAACCCTCATCTAGACCAAACTCTCGGCCAACCATCTGCGCTCCATCGCCCTTAGCCCAGCGCCGCACCAACTCATCGCTACCCTATCTCCCTCGGCGCCCTATCTTAGTGCCTTGCACTTAGCGCCGAATCTGCTTATACCTTCACCTAAAGAGCCCTCCCTTCTTACCTTGTTACCTCTAACCTAGCCTCGGGATTAATCACACTCCAAGGCAGTCCGGAAGTGCAACAAGTAGGGCTTTGATCGGTGAGTCTTCTTCTTTTCTTCTCTTTATATATTCTGTTTTGTGAACTTCTTGATTCATTGTTGATTCATTTCTGTTCATTCGTGAGTCCTGTTGGGGTTGAGCTGAATTCGCATTGAATTGAATTGCATTGAGTCCTAATCGATTTTTGGTTGCTTTGGATACCTAGACACCTTAACTCAAGTGGGGTTTTTGACTCATTCGAAGTGATCCATCAACAAGCCCGACTATCACAAGAGTGTGAGCGGAAAAAGGAGTGAAACACTTGAGAGGTGTTTTGATTTCTAACCTTAACATACTTCAGTGTTTGTTTTTCTTTGTGATAATGTCTACCCATAGCCGTGTTTCGACGACAAGCCCCGAGCCGATAGATCCGACAACTTTCAGCATGTTAAAGCAAATGAACGACAACATTGCCGCTTTTACAACTCGGATGAGGGCTCTAGAAGCTCGCCAACCATTAGCTTCAGCCTTCAAGCAAGGAGACCACTCGCAGCCGCAGCCACGAGGCCCTTTGCCCGACCAACGAACCACATTTGAAGCCGCTACCATGGCACAGCGAGGCAATGCGCCGCAAGTGCCTTCGCAGCCGCCTTCTCAAGGCCACCCGGGCCACCGATATGGGTATTGATGCGGGTTGGGGCCGCAAATGACTAGATCTAGATTGGGAATTCTTGAAGACCAACAATGGACGTTTTCCTTGACAAATTGCACGCAAAATTAGATTGTTTAGAACCAGAAATGACGTTGGACAAAAGGGAAGAAAGAGAATGAAATGGAACGTGGAATGTTTGGTAGAAGTAGATCCAAAAGAACCAAACGACTCCCTTACAAGAACCTTGATCAGATTGATCAAAACCCAAGCAAGATGATGCCTTCAACCCTTTCTTCTATAACCTTACACAAGCCTTCAATGGAGACAAGCACAAGGAGGGACTAGTATTGACTAGTAGCACCAATCTCTAAAGAGATTAACACACACAAGAACAATCTAGCAGGGATTCACAACAATTCAATCAATGGCTCACTTTATTGAATGAATTTTCTGAATAGGAACAAAAGCTCTCAAAGAGACGGTTTATCAAGTTTTGCTGAAATCTATCTAATCTGGAAAGAAGATAAGGGAGGCTTTTTATATGCCTAGAAAGCCTCCTATCTAAAAAAGGAAAAACATCTGTCAAAAAGACAATAAAACAAATAAAACAACTAAATCAAAATAAAAATAACCCTTAAAATGTTTTGAACCTAAAGGTTATAAAAAGTCTTTCATTTTATACCAAAAGATGATATAAAATATTAAAGAAGCTCCAAAAGCCTCAATCTTCCATTTCTTGCAATTCCGGAACAAGTGTCTCTTCTTTGCTCTTGCATGGCTCCAAATCACGTGTGCATGGTCTCCCTTCCACATCCAAGTCATCGGGAATCATCATTAACGTGACTAAGGAAGCCTCAGTCAGCAATGGATCGTCAATGGTCTCCTTAGGAGCTAAGGACACCAACAAGTTGGACACCTCCTCTTGAATTGCTCTTGCCCTTGATCTAGTGATTGACCCTTGCATTGTAGGACTAGTAGGGGCTATTGGTGATGGTCCCTCATCAGGTATGGTTCTCGTCCCAACTCTCCCTTACCTAGAAATGTTGTTCCTCCCGTTAATGTGCACATGTACAATGAGGAAGAGGAACAATCAATGACGGAAGAGGCTTGGGCTCCACCACCGTAGCAAGGGTATCAAGGATATCAACGTAGGTACCGGGAACCCGAACAATACGGGATTGGTAAGATAAAGGTGAAAATCCCCGTCTTCGAGGGCAAGTGTGACCCGGATACATATATGTTGTGGGAGACCAAGATAGAACAAATTTGGTCTTGCCACAATTTTCCCGAGCGCAAGAAGGTGCAATTGGCGGCCTTGGAATTTCAGGAATTTGCCCTTATTTGGTGGGATAAGCTAGTACAGGAAAGGAGGCTTGCTCTTGATCCCCCGGTGGCTACTTGTGAACAAATGAAAGCAATGATGAGAGCTCGGTTCATACCTCACTATTACCATATGGAGCTTTGGCAACGCCTTGAGAACTTGAGGCAAGGCAATCTGAGCGCCGAGGAAACCTTCAATGCCATGCAAGTTGCAATGGCCCGAGCCAATGTGTCGGAGGATGAAGAGGCTACGATGGCCAAGTATCTTCGAGTCTTGCATCCTTCTTTAGCTAACGAGGTGGACTTATTTCCATATGGTTCTATGACAAAATTGCTACATTTAGCGATAAAAGTGGAAAGGAAGTCCAAGAGTAGGTACCAAGGAGCGGGGTACAATGCACCAAACGCAGTGAACAATTGGAAGAACTCGTCCTACGGCAAGTAGAACACCGCTACGAGGGGAGGGACAACCGCTGCACAAGGAGCCGACGCCACTGGTCGGGGTGGTGCCGCACCCTCCGGTCCTTCGTTTCCTCCCAAGTCAAACCCGGCTGCTCCTTCGGGATCCAAGCTAAGTAACTCTAACCCCCTTGTGTCTAATGCTAATTCTAGAGCTAGAGATGTGACTTGCTTGAAGTGTCAAGGTAAAGAGCACATGATGAGAGAATGCCCAAACAAAAGAATCCTTGAAATCAATCATCTAGGTCAATATGAGTCGGAATCCGACAATGATGAAAATGAATTTGAAAATGTTGTTGACAATCCTGTTTTTGATGATGATGATGATGATGATGATGATGATGATGATGATGATGATGATGATGATGATGATGATGATGATGATGATGATGGTATAGGGTATGAACGTGGGGAAACTTTGATAGCTACGAGGACTTTACACTTACAACCTACTCCTTGTGAATATAATCAAAGAGAAAATCTATTTCACACAAGATGCTTAGTAAAAGGGAAGGTTTGTAACGTTATAATTGATGTTGGGAGTTGTTGCAACATAGCTAGCACTGAATTGATTTCTAAATTGAAAATAACAAATTTCTACCACCCTAGGCCTTACAAGCTACATTGGATGAATGATTGTGCTGAGCTTAAGGTAAACAAGCAAGATAAAATTCACATTACCTTAGGAGATTATGAAGACACTATTCTATGTGATGTGGTTCCAATGCAAGCTTGTCATGTTTTATTAGGCCGACCTTGGCAATATGATAGGAAAGTGTTGCATAACGGTTTTACTAACACGTATTCTTTCACCTTTAAAGATAAACTTGTTACTCTCAAGCCTATGACTCATATGTAGATTGTGGAGGCTTTTGAGAAGAAATCAAGCGAAGCTGGCCAAGCGAGCAGCGGTGACAAGGAGACGACGCCGGCCAAGGGAGGAGCGCTCTTTGCAGCCGCCAAGGTGGCTGATGCCATGGACAACCTCGCTGCAAAGACCGCCGCCAAGGGTAAAGCGCTCGCAGCCGCCGTCCAGCCACCACCGAGGGCGTTGCTCGCAGCCAAGAGGGAATACATCGCATATTACCTCCCTCCTGATGTCACGCTCGTGTGTTTGTGTAAAGGGCTGAATTTGGTAAGCAACTCGACCTTAGTTGATTTACCCCCTAGTATTTTAGCTATCTTGGATGAGTTTGCAGATGTGTTTCCGGATGAAATACCCCCCGGATTGCCACCATTGCGGGGTATTGAGCAGCAAATAGATCTTATTCCCGGAGCTACTCTCCCAAACCGATCCGCCTATAGAATGAACCCGAAGGAGAGTGAGGAGATTCAAACGCAAGTACAAGAGCTCCTTGATAAGGGGTACCTTCGAGAGAGCCTTTGATGTAGGACCATCACATGGAAGATATCAAGGTCCCATTACTAGAGCAAGAGCTAAGGAGATCCAAGAAGTTATGTCAAGGGAAGTGCTATTGCTTGACACAATGCGTGAACCATTTAATTTCCATACATCATGTGTTAATCTTTTGGTGAATGTAGGAGCAAGCGAACCAAGCAAGGAGACCATGCCGACGTGCTCACTTCCCATGCAGCTCGAGGAGGCCATGCAGGCTGTTGATCACGTCCAATGCAGCCCAGGAGAGGAGGTTGTTGCTCACGCCAATGCAGCCCAAGAGGAGGCTGTTTCTCACGCCAATGCAGCCCAAGAGGAGGTTGTTGCTCACGCCCAATGCAGCCCACGAGGGAGGCTGTTGCTCACGTCCAATGCAGCCCAAGGAGGGAGGCTGTTGCTCACGTCCAATGCAGCCCAAGGAGGGAGGCAGCTGCTCACGTCCAAGGCAGCCCATGGGAGGCTGTTGTTCATGTCCAATGCAGCCCAAGAGGATAGCAAGCTGATCACGTTCCAGGAGGCCCAAGAGAGTAACAATTCAGCTCATTCGGATCATCATTTGGGCTCTTAAAACACAGCCAAATCACTCATGGATCTGTTGAACATCTCAGCCCATTCGGATAGCCCAATTTGCTCTTAAAAACGTCCAGCACACTCCCAAAGACTTGCTTGAATAAGTCAGCCTATTTTTAAGCTGAATTAGTTGTTTGTTAGGTTGTTGGCTACATTAGAGGAAGCTCTCTTATTACCACCTTCCCACTAATGTTTTTAATTCTCTTTTCTTTATTTTGTCTAGATAAAAGAGTCTATATAGATAGCCTCTTTAGCTGCAGATTAGTTACGTAATTTTCATTGCTTAGAATTGTATTTGTAATCATTCACAAAATCAATCAAAGAACAAGAGAGTTTTTGGTTGGCATTGTTGTTGTTGCTTGGCTGAGCTTGTTTGTGTCAACCGCCTTCGGATTGATTGGTGCTTCGAGCCTTCACGAGTCCCTCTTTGTGCTAGTCCAGCCGGAGCTAGTGTAAAGTTGTATTGGAGACGGGTCTAGGGCAGTCACGATTGGGGTTTTGGCTCTTCAGCCTTGGTTCCTTCATTGACTCTCTCTTTGGTTCTTCTCTCACCTTTCCTGCACCATTCTTCAGCTACGTTCCATTCCGCATTCTGAAATTACCTCATTCAACCGGATTCGAGATCATTGTGCCTAGATCGACTCAATCACGGATTAACACCGTATCAGCCTTAGTCCTATGGCCGTTCCGGTCCTACTAGTCCCTAAGAAGGACAACACTTGGCGGATGTGTGTTGATTGTAGAGCTGTCAACAACATCACCATCAAGTACCGTCATCCCATTCCCCGCCTTGATCACATGTTGGATGAGCTACATGGAGCCACTAACTTCTCCAAGATCGACCTTCGAATTGGCTATCATCTGATTCGAATGAAGGAGGGAGACGAATGGAAGATGGCATTCAAGACCAAGTTTGGGCTCTATGAGTGGCTTGTTATGCCATACGGTTTGACTAATGCTCCCAGCACATTCATGCGCCTCATGAACCATGTTTTGAGGAAGTTCATAGGTAAGTTTGTCGTTGTCTACTTCGACGACATACTCATCTATAGCATGTCCGTAGAGGAGCATGCGGATCATCTCCGTCAGGTTGTTTCTACTCTTAGACTTGAACACTTATATTCTAATATTAAGAAGTGTGATTTCTACACACATGAAGTTATATTTCTTGGCTTTGTAGTGTGTGCTCAAGGGTTGCGAGTAGATGAGGAGAAGATCAAAGCTATTCGAGATTCCCCAACCCCGACGTCTCTTGGTGATGTGCGCAACTTTCATGGATTGGCTAGCTTTTATAGGCGCTTTGTGAGAGACTTCAGTACCATAGCCGCCCCTCTAAATGAGATCACCAAGAAGAATATACCATTTGCGTGGGGAGAGGCCCAATATAGAGCTTTCGAAAAGCTCAAGTGGATGTTGACCAACGCCCCGTTGCTTGTTCTCCCGGACTTCACTAGGCCATTTGAGGTGGAGTGTGATGCTTCAGGTATAGGAATTGGTGGAGTACTTATGCAAGAGGGCAAATCCATCGCCTTCTTTAGTGAGAAATTGAAAGGTCCAACTCTGAACTATTCTACTTATGATAAGGAGCTCTATGCATTGTTTAGAGTGCTTAGGACTTGGCAACATTATCTTTGGCCTAGAGAGTTTATATTGCATACTGATGATCATGAATCCTTAAAACACTTTAGGAGCCAAGATAAACTTGATAGAAGGCATGGTAGGTGGATGGAGTTCATTGAAACATTTCCTTATGTGATTAAGTACAAGAAAGGAAAAGATAATGTAGTAGCTGATGCACTTTCTAGGAGACATGTTTTGCTAACTACATTGGATGCTAGAGTTCTTGGCTTTGTTTACATTAAGGATTTATATGCAAAGGATGATGATTTTGGAGAGATTTATAAAGCTTGTGGGGAAAAAGGGGCTGTAGATAAAATTTACTTGTTTGATGGTTTAGAGTTGATAAAGTGTGCATTCCAAAGTGCTCTCTTAGGCTATTACTTGTGGATGAATCCTATAGGGGACGTTTGATGGGTCACTTTGGTAGAGATAAGACATATCATATGCTGCATATTCACTTTTATTGCCCACACATGCTTAGGGATGTTGAGACTTTTGTGAAAAGATGCTTAGAATGCTTGAAAGCAAAGTCTAGAGTCATGCCCCATGGTTTGTATACCCCTTTACCCATTTCCGCAACTCCTTGGGAAGACATTAACATGGACTTTATTGTGGGGTTACCTAGGTCTAGGAGGGGGAGAGACTCTATTTTTGTGGTGGTAGATAGGTTCTCTAAGATGGCACACTTCATAGCTTGTCACAAAACAAATGATGCCACTAATGTTGCAAACCCCTTCTTTAGAGAAGTTGTTAGGCTACATGGAGTTCCTAGAACCATTGTTAGTGATCGGGATGTGAAATTTCTTAGTTACGTTTGGAAGACTTTATGGGGTAAGCTAGGTACTAAGTTGTTATTCTCTATCGCTAGCCACCCTCAAACTGATGGCCAAACCGAAGTAACTAATAGGACTTTAGGGAGACTTTTAAGGGTTGTAATTCATAAGAATTTGAAAGAGTGGGAGGATGTTTTACCACATGTTGAGTTTGCATATAACAGGACCATCCATTCTTCCACTAACATGACCCCTTTTAAGTGTGTGTATGGTTTGAATCCCTTAACCTCTTTTGAACTTATGCCGTTGCCTTCAAAGGAGTGAGTAGATTTCAGTGCAGGTAAATAGGTTGAGTACATTAGGGGATTACATGAAGAGACACGGCTGCGCTTGAAGGAGAAAGCAGCGCGGACCGCAGCTAAGGCAAACAAGGGACGGCGGAAGTTGTTGTTTGAGCCCGGAGATCTCGTGTGGTTACATCTTAGGAAGGAGCGCTTCCAAGAGCTTCGAAAGTCCAAGCTATTGCCTAGGGGTACCGGTCCTATCAAGGTGCTTCACAAAGCCGGTGACAACGCTTATGTATTGCATCTTTTGGAGGACTTCGGGGTCAGTCCGACCTTCAATGTTAGAGACCTCAGTCCGTTCCCTCCTATGGATGTAAAGCTTGAAGATTCGTAGACGAACCCTGCCCAAGAGGGGGGAATGATGAGGGACCATCCGAGCTAGCATCTCCGGAGTATGAGGGAGCTATCACACATTCCCGAGCTAAGAAGATTTTGCATGAGACTGAGGGCTTACTGATTTTATTTGCTACAAGTGTTCATTACAAGGCTTGGCTCCTAGGTAAGCAAGAGAGCAACGACAGCAAAACACAAGACTCGGCCAGCCCCGCACATGACGCCGCTGCTCCTCACCAAGCGCTCAACGCCGCTCCATGCCTCTCATTGAGGAATGAGGCCTTCTAAGGCTGCTTAGTGATCGTGTGTTTTAAGTAGCCTATTGGGCTTAATTTCCAGAATTTTATTGTTGTCTTTTGTTTAAGAGCTGAAACTATTTAAAGGCTCTTTTATTGCTATTTTGAGGCAGCTTATTTTTGGTGAAAAACACTTGTTTTCGGATTTTATCTTCAATCAAAGGAGAGTTTTGATTGAAGAGTTATTGTGATCAGATTTGGCTTAGTTGTTTCGCGTGTGTCAATTACTCTCGGGTCTTGGTGTTTGTGAGATTCCATAAGCATCCTCCTCGTGCTATCGATGGTCTAAGTCGGCTGTGTGGGGTTGTAAGGGGCTGAGTTCGTTGTATCGTTCTTGGTGGTTCTTGATCCCGAGATCAAGGGTTTCCACGTTGTTTGTATCGGGTTCATCACCGTCGGATCTTCCCTTTAAATTCCGTACCTTTGTTTCCAGTTTAGTATCTTGTCTTGGCTATTCTTGTTGGCGTCATCTCTCTGCAGATCAAGACGCCTTGGATCAGCTTGTTCTTCACTTCGTTTCCTCCTTCCGTCGTCTAGATCGAGCCAACGTCAGGTCATCCCAGTATCAGCGAGTCATCCACTACGTGGCAAAGATACTTATTCCTATTGGTAGCCTTAGGCTTCTATCGATGAATCGAGTACACATCATCGTCCTGTCCTTTTTCATCATAACCGTACCAGCATGCCCCGTGGAGATAGCTAGAAGGAATTCCGCAACCTAAACCACTGAAATTCCCAACTCATCCCTTCTCAAGTACCGATGTTCTAAGCTCAAGGCTCGCAACGTTACTATAATCCCGGTCCTCCATTTCACACCATAGCCACCATGGCTCCTTCGGGTGAGTCTAGAAACTTTGACTCGTCTCTTGCTCGCAACAACATATCATCCGTTTTATAAGAACGAATATACCATGCATCCTTTTTATATACTCTTGTCTACGTACAACAACAATGAAAGCTTCATCTTACTCTTGATCCACTAGTTCCCCTTACCATGATCAACCATAAAAGTTATAATCCGTGTCATTCTTCCATATCTCAATCCAATGGCCTAGGAAGGTCGCTAAGGTCATTACAATCCCTCCTTGGGAAGTCTATAATAGTTACTTGCTTTGATACCTTCAACGCTATTTGATCAAGACAATTGCACTTTTGTTGATATACCTCCTTACCATTGACATTGAACCACCGCAAATACTCCAAGCTCTTGTTACTGATCCTTTATGATCCCACAGTCTGGGTTACCATTCTCCTGAAGGCTACCCTCTTTGGGTATTTCACCATAAATTCCGCTAGCACATTCTACACTCCACACTTCGTTCTCTTATGAAATAACTATATCCTCACGGCCTTGTTGTGTCCTACAACCCTCTTCTGGCCTAACCGCTTCTCATGATATCTTGTAAGTGTGTCTTTTCCACATCTCTATCATTACTTAGTAACCACTCACGTTTCTCTTGGTTGGTATCTTACGTCTTTCGATAAAATCTCCTTATTGTGTCTTTCAACTTCTTGAAACCATCATGTACACACACTTCCTTCTTCTCGGCGTTGCTTAGTCTTACCACCATAACGGAAAATGGATGACTCCACTAAAGAAATTCTGCTACACAAACTTCTACCGTGTGATTCTTCTTGTAATCTGTAATATGTCCGACGAAGTCACCCGCTTAGGATCTCTAAAAAATCGACACTTCATCTTCTAGTTCCTTCATAAGCTTACTTACGTATCTTCGTAATAGTTCGTCCACACCTCTCATCTCGACTCCCATGCTTAGGAGCGCCTACGAAAACATTACATGTTGATGAAATACCACTTTTACTTTTGCTAGAATGTATTCGTTTCCTCCTCAATTCGCGTCTCTAGTTGTCCAAGCGTTCTCTTGAAGAATCCTTAAGATTTCATTATCTCTAGTGGGTTTCATTGTTGTTCGATCGTTGTTTCTTTGGAACCACTCCCATATCTTCATGTTGCTTCCTTACTTGTATTTCTTCCATCTCGCTTTTTGCTTAAAATTACTTGGGGTTCTCTTATCCTTCGGTTACGTCAACTCTATTCTTCTACTTCGACATCCTCTAAAGGAGTCCGAGAAACCACCGGGTGCTCGCTAAAACGTGATCCTCAACTCGATATCTTGAGCATACTCATCTTCGTATGGACACTCTCCTAAGGCAAAAGGTGTTGTCCAAGAAACGATGATATCTTCCTATCATCTAACTACGAAGTCCACAACTTGATACTAGTGTACCATATGTATATATATAGGGTGTGGTTCCCATGAGAACACCCCTAACGTGTATACTTGAGAACAATCGTACACCGTTGGATGGTGAGTATTAAGAGTTGAGATTTAGAGTAGATCATATAATTAATAATAACTACGAATAATAATAATTAGGAATCCAACAATAACTACGAATAATCCACTCAAGTAACAATAACTACGAATAATACATTAAACGATATGGCATATTCGTCACAAAACTAATAATAATTACGAACTTGTTCTCATGTATACACGTTAGGGGTGTTCTCATAGGAACCACACCCTATATATATATATATATATATATATATATATATATATATAAAGGTCATGCCACTACTATGAACATAAAAAGTCCAGAAACAACTTACAATCCAATATACAACTATAGTCCAAACACTAAGTCGCTGAGGTCCGCGGTAGGAGTGGTGGTCCCGTACATTCAATCCCAACCCGACTCATGCACATAATTTTGAAAACGAAATTCTTATCAAAAGTCAGTCCCCTTGCGGGCTCCGTTTATTTGTCTATTCGACCTTTAGAAGATTGTGAGTTCCATTGTTGTCAACCTAGGCTCTAATACTATATTGTAATACCCCAAATCTGCGGGACTCGGGGTACTATAAGCGGAGACCTCACAATGGGTCCCTACCCTTAGCCTGACAACAATTTCACCGGATCTTTCCAACAAGGCACAAATAAAAAGAGTAAAAATCAAATAGTTTGAATGCAATGTGACATAAAGTGAATACGAGACAAAGCGGAAACTCCAGCCGAGTCCTCCAAACAACATACAATCATAACGAGTAAAGTACAACAACAACAAAATACAAAATAAACACCAAACTCCATCTTATAATGTACGGGGACCTCGGTTGTTCACTCCTTCGAATCACTCGGCAGCCTACCTAACCTGCAAGGCATCTACAAGCGGTATAAAACCGTTAGTTAACATTCTAAGCATTAGAAAGATGGTAACGATAAATGCACATATCAAAACGGAAACACACAACATGATATCACGCAAACTAGATATTATCTTTTCATTTACGTCATTCAAGCTTCCCTAGTCTCAATGATCTAAACGATGATCTCACAAGATCATAAACCATTATAACATAAGCTAGGATAAAACATGCCTAGTCTCGATGATCTCAACAATAGAAACGCTATACTACAACCTCACCAGACATATAATCACAACCTCAAGCCTCACAAGAAAAACCATACACTCACAATATTATAACCAACTTAAGATCAAACACAAATCAAGCCTTAGAATAATCCAAAATCCTCAAACACTCGCTTAAGGTTCAAAGCCACTACTTGGCATTCCACAAGGTTATGCTAGATCAAACCTAGTATGATACCATCATATAACCTTCCTTGGATAAGAAATGAACACAAGATCAAGGAAGGGTACTCACTAGGCAGGGATTCGGTCCCAAAAGAAGGAAGCGCGGCTGCGGAGAGGAGCAGAAAGCCGCACCGGCGGCTCAAGGTACACTAGAGACGCATCTGCGGCCCAGGTGGCCGCCCCCACAACTCAAGGCGACCGCCTCTGCGGAACTGGTGTGTGTAGTGGGCGTACCCGCGGCTCTGTCATGCCGCGGGTGCAGTCGAAATCCAGAACGGTGATCACGACAAGTCTTCGGCTGGTTCCTTGATGTGAAGAGGTGATGAGGACCATCCGAGCTAGCATCTCCGGAGTATGAGGGAGCTATCACACGTTCCCGAGCTAAGAAGATTGAGCATGAGACCGAGGGCTTACTGATTTTATTGGCTACAAGTGTTCATAACGAGGCTTGGCTCCTAAGTAAGCAAGAGAGCAACGACGCCAAAGCACAGGACTCGGCCAGCCCCGCACATGACGCCGCTGCTCCTCACCACGTCTTCAGCACCGTTCCATGCCTCTCATTGAGGAATGAGGCTTTTTAAGGCCTGCTTAGTGATTGTGTGTTTTAAGTAGCACATTGGGCTTAATTTCCAGATTTTTATTATGTCTTTTGTTTAAGAGCTGAAACTATTTAAAGGCTCTTTTCATTACTTTTTAGGCAGATTATTATTGGTGAAAAACACTTGTTTTCAGATTTCATCTTCAATCAAAGGAGAGTTTTGATTGAAGAGTTATTGTGATCAGATTTGGCTTAGTTGTTTCGCGTGTGTCTATTGCTCTCGGGTTCTTGGTGTTCGTGAGATTTCATAAGCATCCTCCTCGTGTTGTCGAAGTTCTAAGTCGACTGTGTGAGGTTGTAAGGGGCTGAGTTCGTTGCATCGTTCTTGGTGGTTCTTGATCCCGAGATCAAGGGTTCCACGTCGTTTGTGTCGGGTTCATCCACATCGTACTTTTCCTTTAATTTCCGTACCTTTGTTTTCATTTGAGCGTCTTCTTTGTTCCTTTGTTCGCAGATCACGCAGCACACGAAAAACCCTAGTCGGCTGCTTTGATCTTGTCATTCCGCGTCATTTCCTCCTTCCGTCGTCTAGATCGAGCCAACGTCGGGTCATCCCCGTATCAATTAGTATCAGAGCTTCGGTTGACGACGGATCGATCTTGTATCTTTCATTCTTATTGCATTAGTTTTGAAATTTTGTGAGCTTTCTTCTTGTGTTCTTGAACTAATTGAGCTTGACTTGTTATGTTGAAGGTTGTGTTGGTTTGTGAGTATCCTAGGCCGGCCATCACCGTCTCCTCGACGTAACATACCTTACTGCTGCCGGCCCTGCCTACACACGGAAAGCTATCCCGAACCATTGCTGCCGGCTGTGCCCTAATCGGCTGTGCCTAAATCGGCTGCCATTGGGCTTATTTGCTGCAACTCCACATTTCCACGTTCAAGGCACTAAGTAGAAGTTATCTCTTATTCAATTTTAATTTATTTTGTTTTAATTGTAATTATTGGCCAGATTTGTTGGTCAAGGAAGTTCCTACATTTTAGGTAACAAAAGTTCAAAAAAAAAAAGGAAGCTAATCATTCAAAAAAAAAAGGAAGTTGATCATTCAAAAAATAAATAGAGAGAAGCTTTTGTTACATTTTATTTGATTTTGTGATCTTTAGTCTTGTATGTTATTTTGTGGTGCAAACTGCCTACACATATCTTTATCTCCCAACCCTCTCGAGGCCTTCATCGAGACCATACGCTCGGCTAACCATCAGCGCTCGATCGCCCTTAGCCCAGCTCCGCACCCCTCATCGCCCGCACCCACATCGCCACTTTACCTATCTCACCACGTCTTCCCTCCTTACCTTGCTACCTCTAAACCTAGCCTCGGGATTACTCACACTCCAAGGCAGTCCGGAAGTGCAACAAGTAGGGCTTTAATCGGTGAGTCCTCTTCTTTTCTTCTCTTCATATAATATGTTTGGTGATCTTCTTGAGTCTTTGTGATTCAATTCCATCCATTCGTGAGTCTTGTTGAGTTTGAGCTGATTTCACATTGAACTGAATTGCATTGAGCCCTAATCGATTTTTGGTTGCTTTGGATACCTAGACACCTTAACTCAAGTGGGGTTTTTGACTCATTCGAAGCGATCCATCAAGAAGTCCGACTATCACAAGAGTGTGAGCGGAAAAAGGAGTGAAACACTTGAGAGGTTGGTGAGATCTAGGATCGATGGAGTCGGTGCAAGATCTTGTTCGCCAAAGGTAACGCCGAGGGTACACAACGGCTCGCCGGTGAAGATGTTGTAGCCGAGATGCGAACGATTGGTGGGGATGGACTGGTACGAAAATGTGAATGATCTCCAGCCAAGATGGGTGCCACTCGGTTATAAAGATCAAGGGAGGGACTCGAGATAGGAACCACTCGAATCAAAGGAAGAAGAAGGTTGATGTGCTCACAATCCTTCTATGGAGATGAGAGAAAAGACTCGTGAGTTTTGGCAGCAAAAAGGTTGTTATTTTCATTCATTCAAAACTACTATACCAATCTGAAGTTTAGACCTAAATTGGACTTGCTGAAAATAGGAAATAAAACAAGAAATAAATCCTAAAAATAGCCCACTAATCTACCCACTAAGAGAACCACTAATTTGGTTATCTCCTAATTGTTTTATCCGAAAATAAATGCTGGAAAGTTAAAATAAAAAGCAAACAATGCTAATGATAAAATATCTAAGAATATCCCATGCAAACTAATTGCCATGCAAACCCTCTTTATTCGGAAATATTGTGCACGAGTGACCCGGGCCTTTCTTGACTTAGGCATGTGATGAAAGTCCCTCCACTTAGGTTCGGCTCGCCTAGGCTCAAGAGGGTGTCCTTGAGTTGTTGGTGTAGGTGGCGAGCTCGGGCTTAGTGATAGCACCGGGTGGTGGGTCCTCCTTGGGCTTGGCCGTTTCGGCTTCTTCTCTTGACTCCTCTTCATCACCAACATCTTGTGCGTGATCACCTAGATGTGTAGGCTCTAGATGTGTAGGTTCGAACACATCATCCTCCCTCTCTTGAAAGGGATTCGATCCCGAATCCAACTCGTCAAGATCTGAATCTCCTTCAACCACGTAGGGCATCAAGTCGGAGACGTTGAACACATCATGGACACCAAAGGTGAGAGGGAGATCGAGCTTGTAGGCGTTGTCGTTGATGCGCTCAAGCACTTGAAATGGTCCATCTCCTCTTGGTTTCAGCTTGGAGTTGCGGAGTAAGGGAAACCGTTCCTTCCGTAGGTGCAGCCACACAAGGTCGCCGGGCTCGAATATCAGCTCCTTTCGACCTCGGTCAGCGTGGCGCTTGTATTGGTATGTTCTCTTCTCCAATTGCAGCCTCGTATCCTCATGCATTCTCTTGATCCGAGCTGCCTCATCCGCACCTTCCTTGCTCTCCTTCTCCTTGATTGCATACGGCAATAACTCCAAGGGTGTGGTGGGGTTACGGCCGTACACAATCTCAAACGGTGTCCTCTTGGTAGCGGTATGAGCCATCCTATTGTAGGCAAACTCAATGAATGATAGGCTCTCTTCCAACCTGCGCAAGTTAGTCCTCAAAATAGTACGAAGTAAAGCACCAAGAGTACGATTAACAAACTCAGTTTGGCCATCCGTCTGAGGATGACACGTAGTAGAAAAGAGAAGTTTAGTTCCAAGCTTTGCCCATAAAGTCTTCCAAAAATAGCTTAGGAACTTCACATCTCGATCCGAAACAATAGACCTAGGAACTCCATGCAATCTCACAATATGATCAAAGAAAAGGTTAGCAACATGAGAAGCATTATCAGTCTTATGGCATGCAATGAAGTGTGCCATCTTGTAGAACCGGTCTACCACTACAAATATGGAGTCTCTCCCACCGAGGTAACCCTAAAAACAAAGTCCATGGAAATGTCTTCCCAAGGCAGTTTAGGGATAGGTAGAGGAGAGTAGAGACCATGGGGTTGGGCTTTGGACTTAGCACGCAAGCAAGTGGTACAAGATGCACAATACTTCTCCACGGTGTGCTGCATCTTAGGCCAATAAAAGTGCTCCCTTAGCACGTGTAAGGTCTTAAGGACACCGCAATGTCCCATTAATCCGCCCCCATGTGCTTCTTGAATCAAAAGGGTTCGAATTGAATCCCTCATGTAAGTAGAATTGATCCTTACTCCCATGGGACTTACATGTATCAAATGTATCACAAAAATCAGTATCATGCACATATAAGTCCTTAAGGAAGGAAAAACCAAGCAACTTAGCATCTAGTAGAGCCACAAGAGTGTAACGCCTAGAGAGGGCATCCGCCACTATATTGTCCTTTCCCTTTTTGTGTTTGATCACATAGGGGAAAGACTCAATGAACTCGACCCACTTAGCATGCCTCTTGTTAAGCTTGCTTTGACCCTTTAGATACTTCAAGGCCTCATGGTCCGAGTGTATGAAAAATTTCTTAGGCAATAGGTAGTGTTGCCAAACCTTGAGAACATGTACCAATGCCAAAAGTTCCTTGTCATACGTGGGGTAATTCAATTCAGCCACTCCAAGTTTCTCACTAAAATAGGCAATGGGTTTGCCTTCCTGCATAAGGACACCCCCAAGGCCTATCCCCGAAGCATCACATTCTATCTCAAAAGTTTATCAAAGTTTGGTAGAGATAGAAGTGGTGCTTGAGTGAGCTTGGCCCTCAAGCTAGCAAAAGCCGCCTCTTGCCTTGGCCCCCATACAAAGGCCACACCTTTCTTGGTCAATTCCGTGAGAGGAGCAGCAATAGTACTAAAGTCTCTCACGAAATGACGGTAAAAGCCAGCTAGGCCTAGGAAACTCCGGATTTGAGTCATTGAGGTAGGCGTGGGCCACTCGGAAATGGCTTTAACCTTCTCCTCATCAACTCGGAGTCCGTCTTTGCACACCACAAATCCAAGGAATACCACATGATCCGAATGGAAGTAGCACTTCTTGAAGTTGGCATACAACTTCTCCCTTCTCAAGACCTCAAAAACCTGCCTAAGGTGACCTATATGCTCTTGAAGATTGTGGCTATATACTAGGATGTCATCAAAGTATACAACCACAAACTTACCAAGGAATGGCCTTAGGACGTGGTTCATAAGCCTCATGAAGGTGCTAGGGGCATTAGTAAGACCAAAGGGCATTACCAACCATTCGTACAAACCATATTTGTTCTTAAAGGCTGTTTTCCATTCGTCGCCCTCTTTCATACGATTTGATGGTAACCACTCTTAAGGTCCACTTTAGAGAATATACTTGCCCCATGCAACTCGTCAAGCATGTCATCTAGTCTTGGGATGGGATGACGATACTTGATGGTTATGTTATTGACTGCTCGACAATCAACACACATCCTCCAAGTATCATCCTTCTTTGGTACTAGAATGACCGGGACTGTACAAGGACTAAGGCTCTCTCGAACATAGCCCTTGTTTACCAAGTCTTGCACTTGACTTTGGAGCTCTTTTGTCTCCGCCGGGTTAGTCCTATAGGCAGCCTGGCTTGGTAGTGTTGCCCCCGGTATAAAGTCAATTTGATGCTCAATACCTCTTACCAGTGGCAAACCACTCGGCACATCTTCTTGAAAGAGTTCTTGAAACTCCATCATGAGACGTGCTATGGGCTGAGGTAGTTCCTCAAGATCACTCAAGGCAAGTAACATGTCCTTTGATATAAGCAAAAGACACGACTTTCCTTGTTTGATAGCTTGAGAAACTTCCCTAGGCTTGGCTAGCAAGAGGTGATTGGAGGCGCCCCCTTTGCCCCCAATTGCCATCTTTTTGCCCTTAGCTAGCTCGGCTTTTTTGTTGAGCACGTCGTTGCTCCCTTGCTACATGGTCAGCCATGATTTCATGAGGGGCCAAAGGATGAAGAGTAATATGTTTCCCCTTCAAGTGAAAGGAATACTCATTACTTACCCCTTGGTGTATGACGCCACGATCAAATTGCCACGGTCTTCCCAAGAGAAGGTGGCAAGCGGTCATGGGTAGGACGTCACACAAGACCTCGTCCTCATAGCCACCTATAGCAAACTGAATTATGGCTTGGTCCTTGACCTTAAGAGGGGTGTCGGAGTTTAACCAACAAAGGGTGTAGGGTTGTGGGTGAGAAGTAGTACGCAGGTTAAACCTAGATACTACTTCTTGGTCGATGATGTTGCAACATGACTCCCCATCAATGATCATACTACACACCTTTCCCTTAATTGTGCACCTAGTATGAAATATAGTCTCTCGTTGACTAGGCACAACCGGGCCTTCCGAGCCAATCAATACCTTCTTAGCCACAAAACAATCTCCTTGGGCAGCAACCACGTGGAGCTCTCCTCCACTTCCTCCTCATTCTCAACAAGTTCTTCCTCACACTCATCCTCGGATACATAGTCCCCTAGAGTGTTAAGCAGAACCTGCTTCTTTGAGGGACAATCCTTGGCAATATGCCCTCTCCCAAGACACTTATAACACTTGATATCACTAGTTCGGTGTTCACCCTCCTTGTGTTGGGTTCGTACCGTACTAGGGACATCTCGCCTAGGGTGGGTCGTGGAGTCCCCTCCCCTAGTCGGTTCTAGGCGCCTTGGTGTGGGTAAGACACCTTTGGAGCTTTGCCAAGGTCGTGAGCTAGAGGCTAATGGCCGCCTTGAAGGAAGTGTTTTATACATACGATTAGTATAATGAAGCACTTCTTCCATAGGTGTACCACTAAGGAAGTGTTTCTTGCTCATTATAGCTTTGAGCTCGGGGTTAAGACGACTAATGAACTTAGAAATAAGGTACCCTTTGGGAACCCTAAGACCAGCCCTAAAGACCAACGTCATTAGCTCGGTATAGAATTCATCCGGGCTCTTACTTCCTTACTTTAGTTGTTCTAACCTCTCATGAATGCGCTCGGCATAATCATTAGGTACAAATATGTCCCTTAGTGCTTGTTTGAGGCCTTGCCAAGTCATGATTTGGGGATGGCCGTGATAATCACGTTCTTCCTTTTCCCCAAGCCACCACTGGTATGCAATGCCCTCAAACTTGATGGTAGCTATAGTTACTCGTTGAGCTTCCGAGTAGTTATAATACTGAAAAATTTGATCAGTTTTTTGCTCCCAATCAAGATACACCTCGGGATCACAATTAAGACCGAAAGAGTGTACCTCAAGCTTAATGCCATGTGCCCTTTGCTCATGTGCAGGGGCATACTCCTCCTCATAGTAGCCGGCTCCTCGGTTGTTCACATAGGCACCTCTCCCTCCTAAGCCACGCCCACCGCCTCCTCGGCCTTGGTTGAATCTCCGGGGCGGCATCAAGGGTTCTTGGTACCTAGGGTTATCATGTTGATCTAGTCTTGCAGGTTCCCTTTCCGGCATATAATCTGCATGGTTAGTTCGAAAGGGCATACTAGTAGGAGTAGAACCATAATAAGGGAGAGTAAAATTAGAATTTGTACCATACTCCTCCCGGGTGGTAGCAACAAGTGAATTTGTAGGGGGGTGAAGACAAGGGCTCGGCATGTTTGTGGACAAGGACATGGAGTTGCCAAGGAACTCGTCGGTGGAGCTCCGTTGCCCCCTTGTTGTTGCTCACGGTGGTAGTTAGGGGCTGGACCGTAAGATTTGCTCCACTGTTCTTCCATAGCTCTCATGAAAGCCGCTTGCTCCTCACGCATGGCTTGGAGGTGTTGCCGTGCACGTTCGTCGGCCTCTTCCTTGGAGGCTTGGATGGCTCATAGGAGTGTCTTCATGCTAATGGCCAGACCATCCCCTCCTTCCACTTGGCTGACTTGCTTGTCCTTGGGATCCCCCATTGTACCTTCAACAAGAAACTCACACGACAGCCACAAATACTACACAACACAAATGGTCCCTAAAGCTAGTAAGGAGCTATGATCTACCAACAACTCCTTGCAACCTTCAAGTTGTAAGCTAAGAAAACAAGGGTAAGGGACGGCTTCCTATATGCAAATATGACTCACAAAATGGAAAATAAAGTGCACCACAACCTTGATTCAAGTCCTTAAGTTAGATGCAACTCAAACAATCTTGTAGGTACTTATCCCCTATTACCACTTACTATAGGTGAACAAGAAAGATTACAAGGACTTGCAACTAGCAATGGTGAATTCGAATACAATGATGAGCACTTATCACGATTACAATGAGTCACTATGTATCAAGATTGAACACAAAAGCCTTTGTCTCTTTTTTTTTTTTTAAATAGCCGACTTTTGCTTTTCTGAAAATTTTTTTTTGACTAACACAAGCTGTAACAATGTAATAATAATAAAAAAAAACTTCTTGATCAACCTATAGAGTCCGTACCTCAGAAATTTTCCTCTACTCGAAAGTTTAATTTGAATGTAACTTAAGTACTCTATGTAGGTTGATTAAGGTGCCAAATTAAATAAAATAAAGACTCAAATGTTCCTAACTATATGCAGCTATATGGTCTTGGTTAGGGCAAGAAATTCACGGCAGAACTCTTTGGATTTTAAAAATCAGGTTGCAAGTAACAAATTCAACCACAATCAACCCTAATTCTGCCGTCTTCTACTTGCTTCAATCTGATATTTTTGAGACGTCTAAACCCTAAAAATGTAGAACTACGAACTCAACAAAACAAGACTCAAAACAACACAATTGCAAGGACAACCCTAATACTCTAGACACAACAACAATTCGGAAATGCAGAAAAAGAAGGGCACGAAATCAAGAGCCTTCAACAATGAAAATTGCAAGAAATCAAAGGTAAACAAGACCAAGAACTTACATAGCTCTGATACCACATGGTGAGATCTAGGATCGATGGAGTCGGTGCAAGATCTTGCTCGCCAAAGGTAACGCCGAGGGTACAAAGGGCTCGTCGGTGAAGATGTTGTAGCCGAGATGCGAACGATTGGTGGGGATGGACTGGTACGAAAATGTGAATGATCTCCAGCCAAGATGGGTGCCACTCGGTTATGAAGATCAAGGGAGGGACTCGAGATAGGAACCACTCGAATCAAAGGAAGAAGAAGGTTGATGTGCTCACAATGCTTCTATGGAGATGAGAGAAAAGACTCGTGAGTTTTGGCAGCAAAAAGGTTGCTATTTTCATTCATTCAAAACTACTATACCAATCTTAAGTTTAGACCTAAATAGGCCTTGCTGAAAATAGGAAATAAAATAAGAAATAAATCCTAAAAAATAGCCCACTAATCTACCCACTAAGAGAACCACTAATTTGGTTATCTCCTAATTGTTTTATCCGAAAATAAAAGTTGGAAAGTTAAAATAAAAAGCAAACAATGCTAATGATAAAATGTCTAATGATAAAATGTCTAAGAATAACCCATGCAAACTAATTGCCATGCAAACCCTCTTTATTCGGAAATATTGTGTACGAGTGACCCGGGCCTTTCTTGACTTAGGCATGTGATGAAAGTCCCTCCACTTAGGTTCGGCTCGCCTAGGCTCAAGAAGGTGTCCTTGAGTTGTTGGTGTAGGTGGCGAGCTCGGGCTCTAGTGATAGCACCGGGTGGTGGGTCCTCCTTGGGCTTGGCTGTTTCGGCTTCTTCTCTTGACTCCTCTTCATCACCAACATCTTGTGTGTGATCACCTAGATGTGTAGGCTCGAACACATCAGAGGTGTTTTGATTTCTAACCTTAACATATTTCAGTCTTTGTTTTTCTTTGTGATAATGTCTACCCATAGCCGTGTTTCGACGATGAGCCCGAGCCGACAGATCCGACAACGTTCAGCTTGTTGAAGCAAATGAACGACAACATTGCCGCTTCGACAACTCAGATGAGGGCTCTACAAGCTCGCTAGCCATTAGCCTCAGCCTTCGAGCAAGGAGACCACTCGCAGCCGCAGCCGCAGCCACGAGGTCCTTTGCCCAACCAACGAACCATTTTGAGGCCGCTACCATGGCGCAGCGAGGCAATGCGCCGCAGGAGCTTTTGCAGCCGCCTCTTCAAGGCCACCCGGGCAACCGATATGGGTATGATCCTCGTCCCAACTCTCCCTTACCTAGAAACGTTGTTCCTCCCATTATGTGCACAGGTACAATGAGGAAGAGGAACAATCAATGACGGGAGAGGCTTGGGCTCCACCAACGTCCCAACTCTCCCTTACCTAGAAACGTTGTTCCTCCCATTAATGTACACAGGTACAATGAGGAAGAGGAACAATCAATGACGGGAGAGGCTTGGGCTCCACCAACGCAGCAAGGGTATCAAGGATATCAACGTAGGTACCGGGAACCCGAACAAGACAGGATTGGTAAGATAAAGGTGAAAATCCCCGTCTTCGAGGGCAAGTGTGACCCGGATACATATATGTTGTGGGAGACCAAGATAGAACAAATTTGGTCTTGCCACAATTTTCCCGAGCACAAGAAGGTGCAATTGGCGGCCTTGGAATTTTAGGAATTTGCCCTTATTTGGTGGGATAAGCTAGTACGGGAAAGGAGGCTTGCTCTTGATCCCCCGGTGGCTACTTGTGAACAAATGAAAGCAATGATGAGAGCTCGGTTCATACCTCACCATTACCATAGGGAGCTTCGGCAACGCCTTGAGAACTTGAGGCAAGGCAATCTGAGCGCCGAGGAAACCTTCAATGCCATGCAAGTTGCAATGGCCCGAGCCAATGGGTCGGAGGATGAAGAGGCTACGATGGCCAGGTATCTTAGAGTATTGCATCCTTCTTTAGCTAACGAGGTGGACTTGTTTCCATATGGGTCTATGATAGAATTGCTACATTTAGCGATAAAAGTGGAAAGGAAGTCCAAGAGTAGGTACCAAGGAGCGGGATACAATGCACCAAACGCAGTGAACAAGTGGAAGAACTCGTCCTACGGAAAGGAGAACACCGCTGCAAAGAGAGGGACAACCGCTGCACAAGGAGCCGACGCCACTGCTCGGCGTGGTGCCATACACTCCGGTTCTTCGTATCCTCCCAAGGCAAGCCCGGCTGCTCCTTCGGGATCCAAGCTAAGTGACTCTAACCCCCTTGTGCCTAATGCTAATTCTAGAGCTAGAGATGTGACTTGCTTTAAATGCCAAGGTAAAGGGCACATGATGAGAGAATGTCCAAACAAAAGAGTCCTTATAATCAATCATCTAGGTCAATATGAGTCGGAATCCGACAATGATGAAAATGAATTTGAAAATGTTGTTGACAATCCTGTTTTTGACAATGATGATGATGAGGGTATAGGGTATGAACATGGGGAAACCTTGATTGCTAGGAGGACTTTACACTTACAACCTACTCCTTGTGAAGATAATCAAAGAGAAAATCTATTTCACACTAGATGCTTAGTAAAGGGGAAGGCTTGTAACGTTATAATTTATGGTGGGAGTTGTTGCAACATAGCTAGCACGGAATTGATTTCTAAATTTCAAATAACATCTTTCTACCACCCTAGGCCTTACAAGCTACATTGGATGAATGATTGTGGTGAGCTTAAGGTAAACAAGCAAGCTAAAATTCACATTACCTTAGGACATTACGAAGACACTATTCTATGTGATGTGGTTCCAATGCAAGCTTGTCATGTTTTGTTAGGCCGACCTTGGCAATATGATAGGAAAGTGTTGCATAACGGTTTTACTAACAAGTATTCTTTTACCTTTAAAGATAAACTTGTTACTCTCAAGCCTATGACTCCTATGTAGATTGCGGAGGCTTTTGAAAAGAAATCAAGAGAAGCTGGCCAAGCAAGCAGCGGTTACACGGAGACGACGCCGGCCAAGGGAGGAGCGCTCTCTGCAGCCACCAAGGAGGCCGACGCCATGGACAACCTCGTTGCAGCAAGGACCGCCGCCAAAGGTAAAGCGATCGCAGCAGCCGTCCAGCCACCACCGAGGATATTGCTCACAACCAGAGGGAATACATCGCAGATTACCTCCCTCCCGATGTTGCGCTCGTGTGTTTGTGTAAAGGGCTGAATTTGGTAAGCAACTCGACCCTAGTTGATTTACCCCATAGTATTTTAGCTATCTTGGATGAGTTTGCAGATGTGTTTCCGGATGAAATACCCCCCGGGTTGCCACCATTGCGGGGTATTGAGCATCAAATAGATCTTATTCCCGGAGCTACTCTCCCAAACCGGCCCGCCTATATAATGAACCCGAAGGAGAGTGAGGAGATTCAAACGCATGTACACGAACTCCTTGATAAGGGATACATTCGAGAGAGCCTTAGTCCTATGGCAGTTCCGATTTTACTAGTCCCTAAGAAGGACAACACTTGGCGGATGTGTGTTGATTGTAGAGCTGTCAACAACATCACCATCAAGTACTGTCATCCCATTCCCCGCCTTGATGACATGTTGGATGAGCTACATGGAACAACTACCTTCTCCAAGATCGACCTTAGAAGTGGCTATCATCACATTCGAATGAAGGAGGGCGACGAAATGAAGACGGCATTTAAGACCAAGTTTGGGCTCTATGAGTGGCTTGTTATGCCATTCGGTTTGACTAATGCGCCCAGCACATTCATGCGCCTCATGAACCATGTTTTGAGGAAGTTCATAGGGAAGTTTTTCGTTGTCTACTTCGACGACATACTCATCTATAGCAGGTCCGTAGAGGAGCATGCGGATCATCTCCGTCAGGTTGTTTCTACTCTTAGACTTGAACACTTATATGCTAATATTAAGAAGTGTGATTTCTACACAAATGAAGTTATATTTCTTGGCTTTGTAGTGTGTGCTCAAGGGCTGCGAGTAGATGAGGAGAAGATCAAAGCTATTCGAGATTGGCCAACCCCGACGTCTCTTGGTGATGTGCGCAGCTTTCATGGATTGGCTAGCTTTTATAGGAGATTTGTGAGAGACTTCAGTACCATAGCCGCCCCTCTAACTGAGATCACCAAGAAGAATATACCATTTGTGTGGGGAGAGGCCCAAGAGAGAGCTTTCGAAAAGCTCAGGTGGATGTTGACCAACGCTCCATTGCTTGTTCTCCCGGACTTCACTAGGCCATTTGAGGTGGAGTGTGATGCCTCGGGTATAGGAATTGGTGGAGTACTTATGCAAGAGGGCAAACCTATCGCCTTCTGTGAGAAATTGAAAGGTCCAACTCTAAACTATTCTACTTATGATAAGGAGCTCTATGCATTGTTTAGAGTGCTTAGGACTTGGCAACATTATCTTTGACCTAGAGAGTTTATATTGCATACTGATCATGAGTCATTAAAACACTTTAGGAGCCAAGATAAACTTGATAGAAGGCATGGTAGGTGGATGGAGTTCATTGAAACATTTCCTTATGTGATTAAGTACAAGAAAGGAAAAGATAATGTAGTAGCTGATGCACTTTCTAGGAGACATGTTTTGCTAACTACATTGGATGCTAGAGTTCTTGGCTTTGTTTACATTAAGGATTTTCATGCAAAGGATGATGATTTTGGAGAGATTTATAAAGCTTATGGGGAAAAAGGGGCTGTAGATAAAATTTACTTGTTTGATGGCTTCTTGTTTAGAGTTAATAAAGTGTGCATTCCAAAGTGTTCTCTTAGGCTATTACTTGTGGATGAATCCCATTGGGGAGGTTTGATGGGTCACTTTGGTAGAGATAAGACATATCATATGCTGCATACTCATTTTTATTGGCCACACATGCTTAAGAATGTTGAGAATTTTGTGAAAAGATGCTTAGAATGCTTGAAAGCAAAGTCTAGAGTCATGCCCCATGGTTTGTATACCCCTTTACCCATTCCCGCAGCTTCTTGGGAAGACATTAACATGGACTTTATTGTGGGGTTACGTAGAACTAAGAGGGGAAGAGACTCTATTTTTGTGGTGGTAGACAGGTTCTCTAAGATGGCACGCTTCATAGCTTGTCACAAAACGGATGATGCCACTAATGTTGCAAACCTCTTCTTTAGAGAAGTAGTTAGGCTACTTTTAGTTCCTAGAACCATTGTTAGTGATCGGGATGTGAAATTTCTTAGTTACTTTTGAAAGATTTTATGGGGTAAGCTAGGTACTAAGTTGTTGTTCTCTACCGGTAGCCACCCTCAAACTGATGGCCAAACCGAAGTAACTAATAGGACTTTAGGGACACTTTTAAGGGCTGTAATTAAGAAGAATTTGAAAGAGTGGGAGGATGTGTTACCACATATTGAGTTTGCATATAACAGGACCATCCATTCTTCCACTAACATGACCCCTTTTAAGTGTGTGTATGGTTTGAATCCCTTAACCCCCTTTGATCTTGTGCCGTTACCTTCAAAGGAGCGAGTAGATTTCAATGCAGGTAAACAGGTTGAGTACATTAGGGGATTACATGAAAAGACACGGTTGTGTTTGGAGGAGAAAGCAGCTCGGACCGCAGCTAAGGCAAACAAGGGACGGAGGAAGTTGTTGTTTGAGCCCGGAGATCTCGTGTGGTTACATCTTAGGAAGGAGCGCTTCCAAGAGCTGCGACAGTCCAAGCTATCACCTAGGGGTACCTGTCCTTTCAAGGTGCTTCACAAAGCCGGTGACAACGCTTATGTATTGGATCTTCCGGAGGAATTTGGGGTCAGTCCGACCTTCAATGTTAGAGACCTCAGTCCGTTCCCACCTATGGATGTAGAGCTTGAAGATTCGTGGACGAATCCTTCCCAAGAGAGGGGGAATGATGAGGGACCATCCGAGCTAGCATCTCTGGAGTATGAGGGAGCTATCACACATTTCCGAGCTAAGAAGATTGAGCATGAGACCGAGGGCTTACTGATTTTATTGGCTACAAGTGTTCATAACGAGGCTTGGCTCCTAAGTAAGCAAGAGAGCAACGACGCCAAAGCACAGGACTCGGCCAGCCCGCACATCACGCCGCTACTCCTCACCACGTCTTCAGCACCGTTCCATGCCTCTCATTGAGGAATGAGGCTTTTTAAGGCCTGCTTAGTGATTGTGTGTTTTAAGTAGCACATTGGGCTTAATTTCCAGATTTTTATTATGTCTTTTGTTTAAGAGCTGAAACTATTTAAAGGCTCTTTTCATTACTTTTTAGGCAGATTATTATTGGTGAAAAACACTTGTTTTCAGATTTCATCTTCCATCAAAGGAGAGTTTTGATTGAAGAGTTATTGTGATCAGATTTGGCTTAGTTGTTTCGCGTGTGTCAATTGCTCTCGGGTTCTTGGTGTTCGTGAGATTCCATAAGCATCCTCCTCATGTTGTCGAAGTTCTAAGTCGACTGTGTGAGGTTGTAAGGGGCTGATTTCGTTGCATTGTTCTTGGTGGTTCTTGATCCCGAGATCAAGGGTTTCCACGTCGTTTGTGTCGGGTTCATCCACATTGTATTTTTCCTTTAATTTCCGTACCTTCGTTTTCATTTGAGCGTCTTCTTTGTTCCTTTATTCGCAGATCACGCAGCACACGAAAAACCCTATTCGGCTGCTTTGATCTTGTCATTCCGCGTCATTTCCTCCTTCCGTCGTCTAGATCGAGCCAACGTCGGGTCATCCCCGTATCAAGAGGTGTCTCCCATTTGGTTTGCTCCCTCATGGATGTCCATCACGCAACCACAAGAGAGGAAGAATTGATTGAATCTTGCCCTAGGGCTCACTCAAGGATGAAGGGAGGAAGAAGATGAAGAAGATAAGAGGGAGAGAACACTTACCAACAGTCCGGATTTGTAGTCTATACCCAGGAGCAGCAACTCACAAGAAGATCGATGGAAGATGAAGGAGAAGAAGGTGGAGGAAGAGAAGAGAGGGTAAGAGAAGAAGAGTATTGAAAAATGAAAGGGGAGAGAGAGAGAGGGCTATTCATTAGGGGGAAAACAAAAGGTCAAGGCAGCCAAGTCACTTAGAGAACGAGGGGTCGAAAAGCAAAGCGAGGAAACGACAGGACGGAAAGAAGAAAGGATAAAACTCGTCCACTCAGCACGCCACACATGCGGAATGACTGAGCCACACCGGCGGAAAGGTTGCGACCGCGTCTCTCCTAGGCTGTTGGGGAGGTGGCTGATGCTAAGGCTACTAAACCACTGATCTACCGGAACTGCAAATTCCGGGCGTTACACTCCTACGACATTCTTGTCATACAAGGTAAAGATAAAGACCAATTTGGGAAGATCCGAGAAAGTCCAAATGTGGAGTCTCGTTACCTTGTTTTGGATGATATGAATGAGTTCCATGTTAGATGGGATGTTGACTTGATGCTGGATAGGGTTTGATGGAACGTCTTTGTGGGAATTAGATAACCAACTTAAGATGAAACCATTAGGGAATTCTTGAGTTCTTTTGAGCATGATTGTAAAATTTAAGTTGATGAACAAGAATCACAACATCCCTATTAATATGTTTGGACAATTCTATGGTTTCCCGAGTGATTGTGTAGGAACATTCCCTAAGGCCGTAAAAGCTAGAGATGTTTGGGAAAGTATCGCACTAGTGTAGGATGGGTGTGATGAGTGGGCGACCGGAGATTCAAAGGACAAGATGATCTATAGTCCGTCTTTCAAGATTGCTCATAGGGTGATGAGTGAAATGTTATTTGCACGCTCCAAGAGCCAACATAAGATGAAGGCGAGGGAGTTGTTCCTATTGTGGTGTATGGCTACCGGTGCTAGACCGGATACCGCCGCCCTCTTGGAGGATAGCTTGAAGAAGGTTGGAATAAGTCCAAGGGAAATATTTGCATAGGGGGTTTAGTGACCAATATTTTTAGAGCCTTAGATGTACTCTTTAGCTTGTAGCTTAGTATCCCCAGCCCGACCTCTAGTTGATACGGGGATTAGCCGCGAAGAACGAATCTAGACGAACAACTTGTTTGAAGAATGAAGAACACACAAAATTAACAAACATGGACAACAATGAAAACGAGAAAACAGAAAGGGACAAGATGAACCGAAAGGAACAAGATGAACCGAAAGGAACAATGAAGAACCCTTTGATTCGAGATCCAAGAACCAAACCAGTGACGATTCGACCCCGCTTCTTACAACTCCACACAATCGATCTGAGAATCGAGCGCACGAAGAGGGTGCCTTGTTCGACTTGCAACACCAATCCCGAAGAAGATTGACATACACAAGAACGAGAAAGCCATATCACACACACAAACTCACGAGACAAGAATGATCGAATTCTCCTGGATTCAATTCTAAAATGCTCTCAGCAAAACTTGTATAAAACTTGTCTAACTACAAAAGAAGAGAGAAAAGGCTTTATATACATCCTAGGCCTTTTCTTCTAAAACAGAAAAAAAAAAAAAAAAAAAAAAGAAACTAATTACAATAATTACATTTAAAGAGAGTTAAATAAAGCCCAGCAAACATAGAACACAATTGGGTCTAACTAAACTCTCCTATTCAGCCTCTCACGTCCACATACTTAAATGAACGTTCCAGCCATGCACATACACACACGTGAAACCCCTTGTATCTAATTTAAGGCCTCCGTCTGTCCTTTGAAGTGCGTCACAAGGCCTGCCCAATAACTAGAAATACAATTTAAGCTCCATTAATCATCTTGGCTGGGATGTGTTCGTGGCTGATCCACAAGATGGTCCTTAGACTTGATGAAGGTGGACTTGGTTGAGTTTCATGGACCATGTTTAGGAAAAGAGCATCCATCTCAGCTTGACGTTTAGCTTGCACTCTTGTTAGAGTCCCTTGAGGTGGTGTAGATGGAGTTAGCTCAGATGATCCTTCATCATTCTCCCCTTCTTTGGAAGAGTTCTACCTCAAATTGCCTTTATCATCATCCAGGAGCGGAAAAGGACTTAGATCCCTCACATTGAATGTGGGATCACAAGCATAATCATCCGGCAAGTCAAGCACATAGGCGTTGTCACCCACCTTGTGTAACACATTGAAAGGCCCATTTTCTCTTGGGGAGAGCTTGGATTTCCGAAGCTGTTGAAACCTCTCCTTCCTCAAATGTAGCCATACAAGGTCGCCGGGCTCAAATATAATCTTCTTGCGTCCTTGATTCGCCTTTTCTGCGTTGTATTTGCCTTTCTCCTCGAGCTTGATACTTGTCCTACTATGTAGCTCCTTGATGTGTTCAACCTGCGTTTTAGCACTTAAATCCACTCGCTCCTTCTTAGGTAACGGTGTAAGATCAAAAAGGGGTTAGTGGATTAAAACCATAAACACATTCTTTCAAATTCTTCTTGATAACAGCCCTTAGAAGTGTTGTTAGGGTCCTATTAGTTAATTTTGTTTGCCCATCAGTTTGGGGGTGGCTTGATGTAGAAAATAACAACTTAGCTCCTAGCTTTCCCCAAAGAGTTTCTTAAAAGTAACTCAAGAACTTAACATCCCTACACTCACTATTGTCTTTGGAATACCATGTAACCTAACTACTTCCCGAAAGAACAAATTAGATACATTGGCTGCATCATCAATTTTGTGACAAGCAATAAAGTGAGTCATCTTAGAGAATCGATCTACAACCACAAATATCGAATCCCTTCCTCTTCTAGTCCTGGGCAATCCCATTATGAAATCCATGCTAATGTCTTCCCAAGGGGCTATGGGGATTGGCAAAGGTGTATACAATCCATGAGGCTTCACTTTCGATTTAGCTCTAAGGCACTCTAAACACCTTTTAAGCACATTTTCAACATCCCTAAGCATATGTGGCAAATAAAAATGTGAGTGCAGCATATCATAAGTCTTATCCCTCCCAAAATGACCCATTAAACCTCCTTTATGGGCTTCTTCCACTAACAGCAAATGAAGGGAACACCTAGGTATGCACACCTTATCTACTCGAAACAGAAATCCCTCAAACAAATAGAATTTATCTAAGGAACCTTTTTGCACACAAAGCTTATATGTTTCTCCAAAGTCAAGATCAGATTCATAGAGCTCCTTAATGTAAACAAATCCTAACACCCTAGCATCCAATGTAGTTAGCAATGTAGCCTCCTAGAAACAACATCCGCAACTACATTGTCTTTTCCTTTTTTATACTTGATAACATAGGGAAAAGTCTCAATAAATTTCATCCATCTAACATGCCTCCTATCTAGTTTATCTTGACTCCGAAAATGTTTCAAAGATTCATGATCAGAATGCAAAATAAACTCTCTAGGCCACAAGTAGTGTTCTCATGTCTTAAGTACTCTAAATAATGCATACAACTCTTTATCATATGTAGAGTAGTTAAGAAATGCCCCTTTAAGCTTTTCACTGAAAAAGGCAAATGCTTACCTTCTGGCATAAGCACACCTCCTATGCCAATTTCCGATGCATCACACTCCACTTCGAAAGGCCTAGTGAAGTTAGGGAGAGCTAGTAAGGGTGCCTCGGTGAGAACCAACTTCAGCTTGTTGAAAGCACGTTCTTGAGCTGCTTCCCACACAAATGGTGCATGTTTCTTGCAAATCTCCGTCAAGGGTGCAGCAATGGTACTGAAGTCTCTCACAAAGCACCTATAGAAACTTGCAAGCCCATGGAAACTCCTTACATGGCTAATGGATGTAGGTGTTGGCCAATCTCGAATAGCTTTAATCTTCTCCTCATCCACTTGTAGACCTTGTGTAGTCACTACAAAACCAAGAAATATAACTTCTTAGTGCAAAAACTACATTTCTTTAGGTTGGCATACAACTGTTCAGCCCTAAGGGTAGAAACAACTTCCCTTAGATGTTCTCCATGCTCCTCTGGGGACCTGCTATAGATTAAGATATCATCAAAGTACACTACAACAAATCTCCCAATGAATTATCTCAAAACATAGTTCATTAAACGCATAAAAGTAGATGGAGCATTGGTTAACCCAAATGGCATAACAACCCATTCATACAACCCAAATTTAGTCTTGAAGGTTGTCTTCCACTCGTCCCCCTCCTTCATTCGGATTTGATGGTAGCCACTCCGAAGGTCTATCTTGCTGAATGTAGTGGCACCATGGAGATCAACAAGCATGTCATCAAGGCGGGGAATAGGGAGCCGGTACTTAATAGTTATGTTGTTGATAGCCCTACAATCAACACACATCCTCCAAGTGTTGTCCTTCTTAGGCACCATGGAGATCATCAAGCATGTCATCAAGGGCTAAGGCTTTCTCTAACATATCCCTTATCTAGGAGGTCTTGGACTTGGGTTTGGATCTCTTGACTCTCCTTAGGGTTCATCCTAGAGGCTGGTCTGTTAGGAAGTGTAGCTTTGGGAGTAAGGTCAATCTGATGCTCTATGCCTCTCAAAGGTGGAAGGCCATGAGGTATCTCTTCCGGAAACACATCCTTAAACTCCTCTAGGATGGCTGTAATAGTAGGGGGTAATATAGCCTTTGTTTCTTCACTCACTAAGGTTATCTCCTTACACAACCTCATCAAGATGGTATCTAAGGGTAGGTACTCACTTTGGAACTCAAGTTTAGAAGCTAACAAGGCCGTAGGAGCTGATTTGTGGGCGTAACCAAGAGAGTACTAGGTTGTTAGCTAGAGGAAGTGTCTATGGCAGGTTCTTGGTGCCTCGATGACTTGCTCCCCTTCTTAGCTTGTCCTTGCTCTGGTTCACTTGCCTTCTTCTTCTCAAATGCCTCCACAATCTGCATGGGAGTCATAGGTTTTAGAGTAACGGGTTTTTCTCTTAAAAGTAAATGAATACCTATTAGTAAAACCATCATGCATAACTCTCCTATCATATTGCCAAGAATGGCCTAATAACACATGACAAGATTGTATAGGCACAACATCACATAAAATAGTATCCTCATAGTGTCCTAGAGTGAAAGTGATCTTACTTTGCCTATTAACCTTCAATTCACCACAATCATTCATCCAATGCAGCTTATATGGTCTAGGGTGACAAAATGTAGGAATTTGCAACTTAGAGATCAATTCAGTACTAGCAATGTTGCAACAACTACCTCCATCAATGATAACATTACACACCTTTCCCTTAATCAAACACCTAGTATGAAACAAGTTCTCTCTTTAGTTATCCTCACAAAGGGCAAGTTGTGCACTCAAAGTTCTCCTAGCTATTAAGGAATTATCATGCTCAAGATTTTCATCACAAACCATGTTATTAGGATCATTTCCGGCGTTTTCAAGATCATTAGGTTCATTTTGAGAATCAAGATCACAAAGCACGTAGTTATTAGCTAGAAATGAGCTAGGATGGTCAAATAACACTATTTTAGCTAGTAAACAATCCCCCTGCTCATATTCAATCCCATCATCATCCAAATCATCATGATCAAGCATATTAGGCTCAAAATCATCATTATCATGCTCATGCTTGGATTCGTACTCATATTGTCCTAAATGGTTGATTAACAACGTTTTTTTGTTAGGACAATCTTTCATCATGTGTCCTCTACCTTGACACTTAAAACACACTATATCCCTAGCTCTAGATGAAGGGTTAGAAGTACTCCCTTGTGTTCCCTTAGGAAAGGTAGCCGTGGGCTTAGGAGGGGCTACAGAAGGTGCTTTACGTTGTCCTCCTTGTTCCGGGTCTGTTTTCTCCTTATTTGACACTTCCGTGTTGTAACTTCCTTGTTGGCGGTTCCCTTGGTTCTTCCAAGAGCTGGAGACACCATAAGAAGCCTTTCCTCCTTGATTTCTCGCTTTCATCTTCCTTTCCACTTTAATTGCGAGATGGAGTAGTTATGTCATAGAGCCATAGGGAAAAAGATCTACTTCGTTAGCAAAACTTGAATTAAGTATACGAAGATACCTAGCCATTGTTGATTCTTCATCTTCTCGCACATTGGCCTTTACCATGGCCATTTGCATGGCATTATAGGTCTCCTCAGCAGTCATTGACCCTTGCCTCAAGTTCTCCAACCTTTGTCTCAATTCCCTTGTATAGTGTTGGGGAACAAACCGAGCTCTCATCAATGCCTTCATATGCTCCCAAGTAGCTACTGGTGCATCCAAAGTTCTTCTCCTTTCCTTCACCAAATCATCCCACCATATCATAACATAGTCAATAAACTCAAGGGCTGCATAGTGTACCTTTTTGTGTTTGGGAAAGTTATGTCATGACCATATTTGCTCTATCTTCGCCTCCCATGCCATATACACATCAGGTGATGAAGGATCATCTGAGCTAACTCCATCTTCACCACCTAAAGGGACTCTAACAAGAGCGCAAGCTAAACGTCAAGCTGAGATGGATGCTCTTTTCCTAAACATGGTCCATGAAGCTTAACAAAGTCCACCTTCATCAAGTCTAAGTACCATCTTGTGGATCAGCCACAAACACATCCCAGCCAAGATGATTAATGGAGCTTAAATTGTATTTCTAGTTGCTGGACAGGCCTTGGAAAGGATTTCAAAGGACAGACGGAGGCCTTGAAATCAGATACAAGGGGTTTCACGTGTGTGCATGTGCATGGCTGGAACATTCATTTAAGTATGTGGACGTGACAGGCTGAAAAGGAGAGTTTAATTAGGCCCCATTGTGTTACACGTTTGCTGGGCTTTATTTAACTCTCACTCAATGTAATTATAGTAATTAGTTTCTTTTTCTGATTTAGAAGAAAAGGCCTAGGATGTATATAAAGCCTTTTCTCTCTTCTTTTGTAGTTAGACAAGTTTTATACAAGTTTTGCTGAGAGCATTTCAGAATTGAATCCAAGAGAATTCAATCATTCTTGTCTCGTGAGTTTGTGTGTGTGATCTAGCTTTCTCATTCTTGTGTATGTCAATCTCCTTCGGGATTGGTGTTGCAAGTCGAACAAGGCACCCTCTTTGTGCTATCGATTATCAAATCGATTGTGTAGAGTTGTAAGAAGCAGGGTCGAATCGTCACTGGTTTGGTTCTTGGATCTCGAATCCAAGGGTTCTATCATTGTTCTTTTTGGTTCTTCTTGTGCCTTTCTGTTTTCTCGTTTTCATTGCTGTCCATATTTGTTTATTTCGTGTTTTCTTCATTCTTCAAAACAAGTTCTTCGTCTAGATCCGTTCTTCGCGGCTAATCCCCGCATCATCAGGATCACATTTGCCCTCAAAACAAGGGACTTTCACCTTCACTTTGCCAAGACCGTCATGTTCCAGTTCTCGGTCTCTCCTTTGCTGGACTCCATAGGGCTCACGTCTCCATTCATCATTACGTCTCCCTTCTTGGTGCCTCCTTGGCTGGTCTCGCCTCCTCCGTCCATTAGGCATCCATTCTGGTCTCCATCCCTCGTTCTCCCCATCGTCCTCCTCTTCCTGGTCATAAACTAGATTCTGAAATTGGTGAGGATAGTTAGGCATATTATCATAAACTGGATATTGAAATTGGTGAGGATAGTTAGGCATATTATAATAAACTGGATTCTGAAATTGGTGAGGATAGTTAGGCATATTTTCATTAATAATTGGAGAAGAAGGGATTGAAATATGCTCCTCACAAGCAAGGTTTATCCAACCAGGTTGGGAAGCAATGTTGCCTAAACCATGGGCATGCCTAGAAGGTTGCGGAACATTCGAATTCCTTGCTGCTTGGAACGCAGCTTGCTGACGTTGAAGGGAAACTCGATCTTGTCCTTGGTTTTGCGCCCTCGAGTTGTCTCCTATCTCCAGGTTACCTCCTAGTGGTCGAGAATCCATGGTCACCCTAGAGGTCTCCTGATGTAGGAACATCACATGGAAGATATCAAGGTCCCATTACTAGAGCAAGAGCTAAGGAGATCCAAGAAGTTATGTCAAGGGAAGTGCTATTGCTTGACACAATGCGTGAACCATTTAATTTCCATACATCATGTGTTAATCTTTTGGTGAATGTAGGAGCAAGCGAACCAAGCAAGGAGACCATGCCGACGTGCTCACTTCCCATGCAGCTCGAGGAGGCCATGCAAGCTGTTGATCACGTCCAATGCAGCCCGGGAGAGGAGGCTGTTGATCACGTCCAATGCAGCCCGGGAGAGGAGGCTGTTGATCACGTCCAATGCAGCCCGGGAGAGGAGGCTGTTGATCACGTCCAATGCAGCCCGGGAGAGGAGGCTGTTGATCACGTCAAATGCAGCCCGGGAGAGGAGGCTGTTGCTCACGCCAATGCAGCCCAAGAGGAGGCAGTTGCTCACGCCAATGCAGCCCAAGAGGAGGCTGTTGCTCACGCCCAATGCAGCCCACGAGGGAGGCTGTTGCTCACGTCTAATGCAGCCCAAGGAGGGAGGCTGTTGCTCACGTCCAATGCAACCCAAGGAGGGAGGCAGCTGCTCACGTCCAAGGCAGCCCAAGGGAGGCTGTTGTTCATGTCCAATGCAGCCCAAGAGGATAGCAAGCTGATCACGTTTAAAGAGGTCCAAGAGAGTAACAATTCAGCCCATTCGGATCATCATTTGGGCCCTTTAAACACATCCAAATCACTCATGGATCTGTTGAACAATGCAGCCCATTCGGATAGCCCATTTAGCTCCTTAAAATCGTTAAAAACGTCCAGCTTGCACTCCAAGGATAAGTTTGAATAATTCAGCCTATTTCCATGCTGATTAGTGGTTTGTTAGGTTATTAGCTATATTAGAGGAAGCTCTCTTATTACCACCTTCCCACTAATGTTTTCAGCTTTCTTTTCTTTATTTTGTCTAGATAAAAGAGTCTATTTATAGCCTCTTATTAGCTGCAGATTAGTTACGGTAAAATCCATTGCTTAGAATTGCATTTGTAATCATTCAGAAAATCAATCAAATAACAAAAGAGTTTTTGGTTGGCATTGCTATTGTTGCTTCGCTGAGCTTGTTTCTGTCAACCGCCTTCGGATTGGTGCTTCGAGCCTTCACGAGTCCCTCTTTGTGCTAGTCCAGCCGGAGCTAGTGTAAAGTTGTATTGGAGACGGGTCTAGGGCAGTCACGATTGGGGTTTTGGATCTTCAGCCTTGGTTCCTTCATTGGCTCTCTCTTTGGTTCTTCTCTCACCTTTCATGCGCCTATTCATCATCTTCGTTTCACTCCGCCTACTGAATTCGCTTCATTCAGTCCGTTTCGAGATCATTGTGCCTAGATCGACTCAAACACGGATTACACCATATCAGTTGGTATCAGAGCTCAGTTGGTACAATTGATCACTTCTTCTTCTTGTTAACCTTATTGCTTATCCAATTGAGATCTAACTTGTGCTTGAAGTGTGCCAATTCAAAAGCCGGACAACATCTTGAGGAGAGGCAAACACAAAACGAAAACAAAACAAAAGAGAAAGCTCAAACGCTGCATACACGTTCAGGTAACCCTATCTGCAATCAATTACGGTTACTTCTCTCTCCTACAAATCATTGACAAAGTCTAAGATATCTTTCAAAAAAAAAAACACTACAAAAAACGGCTGGCCCTTTCTTTTATTAATCAAGCACAAGTCGACTCTTTCAATCAGCTCAAAACGTCATTCTAAACACAATTTACCATACCTACACCAACCCAACAGTCAATACTCCAATTAGGGGTGTCTTGATTCATCTCCGACACTAACATTCAGTTTCAGCAGTTCTAGTTCCAAAGGGTTGCTAAGAAGGTTCGGGAATCGCGATCTTAAGGTGTTGGATCCTTACAACTCGAGCCACCAGCTAGGCAATACCAACGAGAGTGTGAGCGATACACAAGTGAGATCTTTGCTTTTCTAACCTAACCAGTTTCTTTGTTTGTTACTTGAGAATGTCCAGGTCCATAAGTCCCAGCAAGTCGAGTAGCGAGACCGTCACGCCGGAGATGATCAGTATATTGAAAAAATTGTCCGATTCCGTAGCTAACCTATCCAAACGAGTGGAGTCTATGGAAGCACGAACACCACCAGCCAGAACACCACCTTTAAGAGCTAACTACGAGTTTGGTGGTCCTTCACGTGTTACTAGAGAGCCGGATCAGCCGGATCAAGGTAATGTACATTCCAACGTCCTTCCTAATGCTTCTAACATTTGATGACTTTCAGCAACGAAATGAAGCTGAGGACCACACGTGGGAGGGCTACAATCGGCAATTCCAGCAACCAAGGCAAGGGCGAGACAACCTTCGGCCCTATCAAGAGCAAGACGGACTCGGAAAGGTCAAAATCAAAATTCCCGTCTTTGAAGGAAAGTGTGATCCCGACGTCTACACGGAGTGGGAAACTAAAGTTGAGCAGATTTGGTTGTGTCACAACTTCAGCGAGCCTAGGAAGGTTCAACTAGCAGCTCTTGAGTTCCAAGGCTATGCTTTAGTATGGTGGGATCACGTAGTCAAAGAAAGAGTTCGAACCTTGGATCCTCAAATCAGCACATGGGAGCATATGAAGGCACTAATGAGGGCTAGGTTCGTCCCACCTCACCATACCCGAGAGCTTCGACAACGGCTGGAAAATTTGAGACAAGGCTCACTTAGCGCTGTGGAAGCCTATACGAATATGCAAGTTGCTATGGTGAAGGCCAACGTTCTAGAGGATGAAGAAAACACTATGGAAAGGTACTTTCGTATTCTGAATTCTAATTTGGCTAATGAGGTTGATATGTATGCATACAGCACCATGGAGCAATTACTACACTTGGCCATCAAGGTGGAAAGGAAGACTAAGGTGCGAAACCGGGAATACAAGCCACCGTCCGGGACGCCCAATGCTTGGAAAGCACACAGCAGCCGGCTGCATAGCCACGGCAGGGAGCAAGAAGTCCGGAAGGAGGAGAGGAAATCGGCACCTATAGGCCAAGAAGGACAAAGAAAGTCGTCTACAACAGCCACTACACCACGATCCTTGAATGATCCTTCAAGTGATCATCGAGGGAGTACTCCGATCTCTAACTCTAGAACTAGGGACATTGTGTGTTTTAAATGCCAAGGTAGAGGTCACATGAGTAGAGAATGTCCTAATAGACGCACTTTGATCATAAATCATCTAGGAGAGTATGAGAGTGAGGATGATGTGGAATTAGATGATGAAAATGCCTTACATGATGAAAATGAACAAAATGAGAATGATGATTGCATTGAGTATGAACAAGGTGAATCTTTGATAGCTAGGAGAACTTTGCATGTCCAACTAGCACCTTGTGAGGATAACCAACGTGAAAATCTGTTTCATACTAGGTGTAGCATTAAAGGAAAAGTATGTAATGTGATAATTGATGGAGGAAGTTGTTGCAACATAGCTAGCACTGAAATGGTAAACAAATTACAACTTCTTACATTTTATCACCCTAAGCCATATAAACTACATTGGATGAATGAGTGTGGAGAACTTAAGGTCAATAAGCAAACTAAGGTCAATATAACATTAGGATCGTATGAGGATGTTATTACATGTGATGTTGTGCCTATGAATGCTTGCCACTTGTTGCTTGGTCGTCCATGGCAATATGATATGAAAGTTGTCCATGATGGATTTTCTAACAAATATAGCTTTAAGTATAAGGGTAAAACTGTTACACTTAAACCTATGACACCTTTACAAATAGCCGAGTACTATGAGAACAAGAGGGTAGAGCAAGGAACCCCTCCCAAGCCTAAGATCACACGGCCTGATACGGGGATTTTCCCGTCGAGCCGGATCTAGCACCATCAACACGAGAAACTGGAGGACGAATCCATGGACTCATAGTTGCGGACTCTTGTAGACTCTTTTGTGGAAAGGGAAACTAAAGCTATGAAAGGGAAAGATAGGAGGCAAGCAAGCTATGCTACCCTTGAACCAACCCATTGATACAATCAGCCAAGAACCAATACCACAAACGGTACAACCCATGGACTAGATCGATCAAGAACCAAATCCAAGAACGACACAACCCTCTCGTCTATAAAGCGATGGACCGATTTTGAGGAACCCATCCCAAACAATGCAAAGCACCATGGCTAAAGAGCCAAGACACAATTGCAAATGATGTGATAACCCACTCATCGAGTAATCTAGGTCCATCTTACAAGAAAACATACAACTCGGGCTCCAATCTCCATTGGAGGGCGAGAGGGGAAAGACGTTCGTTCAAAACAAGAACTGCTTATCTATTGCATCAAAAACTTGTTCTTACAAAGGAGAAGAAAACCTTAAATAGGCATCTTCCAAAAACTAAAAATAAAGACAATTAAACCAACAATTAATAAACCTAAAATAACTAAGAAAAATAAAACAAATGAACCGGCTCTTAAAATGCAAGTGAACCGGCCCCAACTAAACAACTTAATCCTAATCAAAACAAAAACAATTTAGGCAACTAATGATTACAAACTTCAGCATCAATCAGCTTCTCGTTTTTGGTTCCGTATCACGGCCTAAGAGTAAAGAGAACAAAATCAACCACACATTGTTAGTACAACCAACAAGTAGCTATCTTGAGTCTAGGAATGAATATGTCACTAACTATGCTTCTATTGATGTGCTAATGAAGAGTTTGTGTAAATCTCTAGTGAATGTGCCTCATGACTCTACGATTCCACTTCATATTTTGAGACCTTATATTGGTTTATTTGTTGTAGTCTACTTTGATGACATTTTTATCTATAGTAAGACTTTAAAGGAGCATGAAAATCATTTGAGAGATGTGCTTGCTACATTGCGTATAGAATACTTGTATGCTAATATTCAAAAATGTGATTTCTATACTAACCGAGTAATTTTTCTTGGTTTTGTAAAAAGTGCCAATGGTTATGAAGGAGTTTCGGAACAAGATGAAAACTCGGGGTCGAATTCTTTCCAAGAAGGAGTGGATGATGTAGGAACATCACATGGAAGATATCAAGGTCCCATTACTAGAGCAAGAGCTAAGGAGATCCAAGAAGTTATGTCAAGGGAAGTGCTATTGCTTGAGACAATGCGTGAACCATTTAATTTCCATACATCATGTGTTAATCTTTTGGTGAATGTAGGAGCAAGCGAACCAAGCAAGGAGACCATGCCGACGTGCTCACTTCCCATGCAGCTCGAGGAGGCCATGCAGGCTGTTGATCACGTCCAATGCAGCCCAGGAGAGGAGGCTGTTGATCATGTCCAATGCAGCCCGGGAGAGGAGGCTGTTGATCACGTCCAATGCAGCCCGTGAGAGGAGGCTGTTGATCACGTCCAATGCAGCCCGGGAGAGGAGGCTGTTGCTCACGCCAATGCAGCCCAAGAGGAGGCTGTTGCTCACGCCAATGCAGCCCAAGAGGAGGTTGTTGCTCACGCCCAATGCAGCCCACGAGGGAGGTTGTTGCTCACGTCCAATGCAGCCCAAGGAGGGAGGCTGTTGCTCACGTTCAATGCAGCCCAAGGAGGGAGGCAGCTGCTCACGTCCAAGGCAGCCCAAGGGAGGCTGTTGTTCATGTCCAATGCAGCCCAAGAGGATAGCAAGCTGATCACGTTTAAAGAGGTCCAAGAGAGTAATAATTCAGCCCATTCGGATCATCATTTGGGCCCTTTAAACACATCCAAATCACTCATGGATCTGTTGAACAATGCAGCCCATTCGGATAGCCCATTTAGCTCCTTAAAAACGTTAAAAACGTCTAGATTGCACTCCAAGGATAAGTTTGAATAATTCAGCCTATTTCCATGCTGATTAGTGGTTTGTTAGGTTGTTAGCTACATTAGAGGAAGCTCTCTTATTACCACCTTCCCACTAATGTTTTCAGCTTTCTTTTCTTTATTTTGTCTAGATAAAAGAGTCTATTTATAGCCTCTTATTAGCTGCAGATTAGTTACGGTAAAATCCATTGCTTAGAATTGCATTTGTAATCATTCAGAAAATCAATCAAATAACAAGAGAGTTTTTGGTTGGCATTGCTATTGTTGCTTGGCTGAGCTTGTTTGTGTCAACCGCCTTCGGATTGGTGCGTCGAGCCTTCACGAGTCCCTCTTTGTGCTAGTCCAGCCGGAGCTAGTGTAAAGTTGTATTGGAGACGGGTCTAGGGCAGTCACGATTGGGGTTTTGGCTCTTTAGCCTTGGTTCCTTCATTGGCTCTCTCTCTGGTTCTTCTCTCACCTTTCCTGTGCCTATTCATCTTCTTCGTTTCACTCCGCCTACTGAATTCGCTTCATTCAGTCCGTTTCGAGATCATTGTGCCTAGATCGACTCAAACACGGATTACACCGTATCATCTCCAAGGTAGATATCCTTGCAGTTAGCCCCTCAATGCTATCTTTCAAGCTCTTGATGAGATTGAACAACTCCAGTGTGATAGGCTCAGGGCTCTTTGAACCTGCGGAAGTCCCTGACATGATGCAAAATGATAGCATGAATTATAGTCTAGTTTTTGGGGTTTGTTTGAACGTTTTATCTTTCATAATCTGTATGTTTGTATATACATTATGTGATTTTACTACCATTTCATCTACCTTTGCGAGAATCGAGGTCTACACCTAGTTTCGTTGTAATTGCAGGTAATATGGTACGTTTTGCATCAAAAAGGAGCAAAAGGAGTCATGAGTCATTTGGAGCTACATCCAGGAAGCATAGCCATGGATTGAAGATCCACTTTGGAGCAGATTCGAGAGATTTCACATCCAGTTGAGACTCACCTCGGTTGACCAGAGATTCATCTCGACCGAGGTGATCCAGGGACGCCGACTCGACCGAGGCGAATACCTAGGACGCGGCGAGAATATTTTATTCTTGGAAGAGATCTTTTAAATTTGGAAAGTGATCTTATATTTCTGGGCTTGGCTTCTGGAAGGAAGGAGATATGCAGAATATATATTTTACCTATATTTATGGGATAATATCTTCTTAAGATTTATTATCTTTGGAGGGATATTTTCCTATAAAAAGGGTCGGATTTCCCACAATTCAGAGAGCCCGTATACACGAACATCCGCCTACACCGAAAAAGACGCAGCAGCCGCATACCCCAATTTGGGAGAGAGTTGAAGAACCTTTTTGAAGGTTGAAGGAAGATTGAAGTCCATAGCTTTTATAGCTTTATTGAAGGGTTTTGTAAGATTGTCTTCAATTCCCTCAATTGTTGTCTTGTCTTTTTGGATTATTATCCAAGGAACGCTTTGTTGTGATATTTGATTCAGTTATTGAAGTCTTTTCATTTAAATTCTTCTTTGTTCAAATATTCACCTTCTTCCCTTACATTTAATACTTTCATAATGATGATGAGTGGCTAATTTCCTTGTGTGATTCTAGGGTGATTGGCTGAAGGTTGTGGGAAAAACAATGATAGAATAATCTTAGATTTCAGTAGGATCCTGAAAGTTCGAGTCTTTAACCTTAACCCTAAGCATCTCGTTCGGTTGATGAACATCTCGGCCGGGGTGGAATTCTTCTGACCGAGGTGACTTATCCGACCTTAAACTGAGAGTTAAGTGTTAGAGTTTGCCAAATCCTATTCTTATTTCACCTTTCCTGGTTCAATTCAAGCTTAGGATGAGACTTACCCGGTAATTCCTTAGTTTGTATACCAACGATCATAAGTGTAGGTAATAAAGGTTCAGCCTTTATTGGGGTTTGAGTGTGCTTCCATCCCATCTTTGTGAGTTAGCCAGAGACTTACCCGGTAAAGGTTGATTCTATTCCCTTAGATGGTATGTTAGTTTGAGGTTATAGTTCTTTATCTTGATTCCTTGAGACTTACCCGGTAATAGGAGTTACGGTTTAGGATTAGTGTGTAGTGAGACTTACCCGGTGATCTACTCCACTTTAGAAACACCTTCCCCACGCAAAAATCTCAGCTTTGTCCGCTTATCTACAGATCTTGAGTTAATCTCAATTTTGTCCGCTTATCTACAGATCTTGAGTTGGAACCACAACTAGATGCCTTAATCCCTAGAATTGCATGTTTGCTTTATTTGACATCTTATTCATCTTTGATTGTGTTAAATCGCTCTTGTGGTTAGTATTAACATTAGCACACCGTATTGACTCTGTTTCACCGAGTCCCTGTGATCGACCCCTGGAATTTTCTTGCTTTTACTACGATTGACCCGTACACTGCGGGTTCGCATCCTTGTTTTAAGCTTAAGTCTAGGGTTATAAATTTAAAGCTTGCACACACCGTTTGGAGCGAACAAGTTTTTGGCGCCGTTGCCGGGGACTTGGTCTAGACCGAGCCGGTACGGTTTGCTCTTGGGGCGCTTGCCCCGTTTCATCTAACCACTCTACTTGAGTGACGATCTTTGCAGGTTCTTTCTTAGGTACATGCGAAGAACCCGCACTGGGAAGGAAATCGTTCCTTACGATCCCGAACCAGAAAAGACATACAAGCGACGCTTAAGAGAAGCGAAGATGGCCCAATAAGACGATCATGATCTTGCGGCCCAATTGAGAGAGACGCAGGAGCTGCTACGTCTCAGTAAAGAAGAGCTAAGGCAAGAGAAAGAAGAGAATCATGCCAGGACTGCAGCAATCAAAGCTGAGATTGCAGCCATTCGGGACCAGATTCTACTTCGACCGAGGGAGGATCCAGTAGTTGATCCTCGACCGAGGCAGATTCCAGTACCTGACGCCCCGGCCGAGGTACTTCCACCTCGGATGCCAGTCCGAGATGTTCTTCTTGCAGGAATCCCACAAACCCTAGGTCAAAGGATGGACCCTAATCAACAGCTGAGGCGTCCAGGGGTGAACCTAGGAGATCCAACGGATCATGACTACGAACTTCGACCGCAAGTTCTAGCCATGATTCGCCAATGCCAATTCGGAGGACTAGAGAAGGAGTCGCCGCATCAACATCTTCAAAACTACGAGATCTTGATGGAAACCTTGCGACCGTCCAGAATTGAGAACAACAACTACAAGCTAAGACCTTTTTACTTTTCTTTAAAAGATAGAGCTCTTACTTGGTATCAATCTCTTCCTCCAGGAAAAATTAGCACATGGGAGGAGATGACTACAGAATTCTTGACCAAATTCTTTCCCCCCTCAAAGACTGCTGAAATGAGAGGGAAGATCAATGCTTTCATCATGAAGGACAAGGAGAGCTTGTCCAAATCTTGGGAGCGGTTCAAGGATATCCTTTTGGATTGCCCACATCATGGGATTCCAAAGATTGAGTTGTTGGAGATCTACTTCAAAGGGCTGGATGGAAGCACCCAGTTCAATCTCCAACTACTCTCCGCCGGTACCTTCATGGACATGGCGGTTGACGAGGCTTGGGACTTCATTGAGAAGCAAGCCTTGCACATGGAGAAGTACACCCACCAAGGAGCTGAGGGTGGAGTTAAAAGAGTCAACTTTCAAGAGACTCAACCCAACAACAACCAGCTCACGTCCTTGAAGAACGACGTGAAGCAATTGAAGGAGCTCTTGATGGCTCAAACTAAGAAGGAAGAGCAAGGGCAAAGGAACAACAACAACAACAATAACGGGTACCGTAACAACAACAACGGACCCCGAAACAACAACTACAATAACAACAATAGAGGATCCAATAGCAACAATTGGAGGGCGAATAACCAAAATCACGGTAACAATCACTCAAACTCCAATTCTAATGATTCCTCTAACCCTTTCCTCTCTTCTCCTTCTTCTTCTTCTACTCCATTGAAAAGCCAAGGGTAAGGATCAAGTTCGTCTCAGCCGGAAAAGAAGGACGCAGTCCTGGAGGCAATCTTGATCAAGCTTAGTGCTATGGAGAATTCTATGACTTCATTTTCGAGGGCCCAAAAGTCCTTCGAACAACAACTTGCTAATAAGGCGAATGAAGCGCCAAGAGATCCAGGGAAGCTTCCAGCAAAGACGGAAACTAACCCTAAGGGCCAGTGCATGGCCATAACGACGAGGAGTGGACTCAAAACTGCAGATCCAGTACCTCGCTCGATGCAGACCACCTCGGTCCAGACCCAGTCGAAGAACACCTCGACCGAGATGCCAACCGAGGCGGCGCAACAGAAAGCAGGAGGAACGACAGAAACTTATGTTCCGCCTCCTGCATATAAACCACCACTTCCATTCCCTCAGTCCAGAGCCAAAGCACATCTAGACAAGCACTTTGGTAAGTTTCTTGACTTGATGAAGAAGCTACATATTAATATTCCTTTCCTTGATGCTATTCTAGGTATGCCCGCCTATGGGAAGTTCTTAAAAGAAATCTTATCAAGGAAGAGGAAGCTGGAGGATGTTGGTGAAGTTAGGATGACATCTAAATCTTCGGAGCTTATCAAGATCATGAAGGAAAAGATGCCACCTAAGTTGAGAGATCCCGGCTCATTTTGCATTCCCATTCAAGTCGGGGATGTCACTTGTGAAGCCCTTTGTGATCTAGGAGCCAGCGTGAGCATCATCCCGCTGGAGCTATGCACTAAGATCGGTCTTGGAGAGCCCAAGCCGGTCAAGATTCGACTTTACATGGCGGATCGCTCCATTACCCATCCCGTGGGCATTTTGGAGGACGTTCCGGTCAAGTTAGGTAACTTCTATCTACCTATAGATTTTGTCGTACTTGACATTCCCGTAGATTATCCAGTTCCTATCATTCTCGGGAGGCCATTTCTAGCAACTTCGGGTTGCAATGTGGATTGCAAGAACGCCAAGTTGAAATTCAACGTTGGTGGCGATGAGGTGGAGTTCGCACTACTTGCGGCCATGAAAGGAGAGCAACTAACTGATGATATCTTCAACATCTACGATGAAGAAGAATCAAGGGAATTGGTGAGCTCTATCCTTATTAACGATCCACTCGAAAGAGTTATTAGCTTCAGTTTAATGGAGGAAGGTATAGATGCTTCTTGTGATGCAGATATACGGAGCTTGAAGGCACTGGAAGAGGATCCAGGAGCTAAAACTGAGAAGCTAGTCCAGGAGACGAAGATCTCCAATCTCGGTTCCAGTAGCAGTACCTCGACCGAGGAACTTTCTGGACGGAGCGAGGCGTCTGAAGAACACCTCGGTCAATGCCTTTGCGCCTCGACCGAGGTCGACAGCGAGAAGATTCAAACTGAGATTGCATTTAGTCCAGTTTCTGACACCACTCCACTGGAAAGAGGAAGCACAGATCCCTCTCAGAAAGCACCCCCAGTTGTGGAGCTTAAACAACTCCCTAGTCACTTGAGGTATATCTTTCTTGGGCCGGATTCTACTTATCCCGTTATTGCTAGTGCTTCCCTCTCCGATTCTGAATTATCTAAGTTAATGCATGTCCTGAGAAAGCATCGAAAAGCCATAGGTTACACCACGGATGATCTTATTGGCATTAAACCCTCTTTCTGCATGCATAGAATTCTAATGGAAGATAATCATAAGACTTCACGGGAACCTCAAAGACGGTTAAATCCGATCATGAAAGAGGTTGTGAAGAAGGAAGTTCTTAAGTTGTTGGATGCAGGTATTATTTATCCTATCTCGGACAGCAAGTGGGTTAGCCCGGTGCATGTCGTTCCGAAGAAAGGAGGGATGACCGTTGTGACGAATAAGAACAACGAGTTGATCCCAACAAGGACCGTTACGGGTTGGAGAGTTTGCATCGATTACAGGAAGTTGAACACGGCAACTCGAAAGGATCATTTTCCGCTTCCTTTCATTGATCAAATGCTCGAACGGTTGGCCCAACATTCACACTTCTGCTACTTGGACGGCTATAGTGGATTCTTCCAGATTCCTATCCATCCGGATGATCAGGAGAAGACCACTTTCACTTGTCCTTGAGGGACGTTTGCTTATCGGAGGATGCCATTCGGATTGTGCAACGCACCCGCTACCTTCCAGCGATGCATGATGGCTATCTTTTCCGAGTACATAGAGGAGATCATGGAGGTATTCATGGATGATTTTTCTGTATATGGTTCCTCTTTTGATGATTGCCTATCTAACCTTTCTCTAGTGCTTAAAAGATGTGAAGACACTAACCTTGTTTTGAATTGGGAGAAGTGTCATTTTATGGTTAATGAAGGCATTGTGCTAGGACACCTCGTTTCCAATCGAGGTATTGAGGTCGATCGAGCTAAGATCGAGACTATTGAGAAACTCCCTCCTCCTTGTTCTGTTAAAGGTGTGAGGAGTTTTTTCGGGCATGCAGGTTTCTACAGGAGATTCATCAAGGACTTCTCTAAGATTTCTAAACCTCTAACTAACCTCTTGAATAAAGATGTTATTTTTGAGTTTTCGCAGGAGTGTCTTGATGCTTTTCACAGGCTTAAGGAAGCGTTGATCTCCGCTCCCATTATCCAGCCTCCTGATTGGACCTTGCCCTTCGAGGTCATGTGTGACGCTAGTGATGTAGCTGTTCGCCCCTAGAGGTATGTGCAAATAAGCTTTAAATTTATAAAACTAGAATCAAGCAAGCGAACCCGCAGTGTACGGATCGACGTAGTTAAGCAAGAATTCCAGAGTATCGAACACAGGGATTTGGGTGGAGCGAATTCAATTGCAAGTTATCAAGCAGGTAAATATGGGAGTTTTGCAGATATTGGGAAAACAACAATCCTAAAGATCCAAGTATCCAGCTGTGGCAATCGATTCAAGATATACTTAATGATATAAAGACAGAGTTGAGATATGCAAAGGTATACTAATGTAAGGTAATCGTACGGTTGAGGTTCCGAAAACCTTATGTAACTCACCTAAAAGACACTCCCTATACAGGTTGTTGAGGCTCAATATAGATAAGGTTCTAAAGAAGAGGATTAGTATCAAATACCCAAACTTATAATCTAAAGATCAAGACTAACTAATCCGATTGAGGTTGTTGAGGCTCACAATCGAGGTAGAGGTTGTTGAGGCTTCACTACCACCTAGAAAAGACAAGTCTAAACTAAGTTAAAGCAAATCTTTAACTTTAGATTAAAGTAAAAGCAGGTTCGTAGACTTAAGGGAAATCACGGTTAGTTCTTGAGGTTCCACGGCCGTGGACTCAAGAACAGGCCGTAATTTAGGGTTGTCGGCGACAATTCTCTAACTCTCAGGGTCTAATCTGTTTGCGATCGATCTATCATCACCTATGCCACAACTATCAACCCTTCACCTTAGAATTGTTAAGGGTTTTTAGCCAATAACAGTCATATTGATGTCAATTCAAGAATTAAAAGATAAAAGATGGGAACTTTCAAGAACTATCAATAATCTTCAAATGAATCTCAGAATCACAGCCAAGAACAAGTGTTTATCAAAAGATTCAAAACGGAGTAAACAATCACAATCTTAGGAAAGAAAAGAAACGGGATGTCAATCCGATCCTAAATCAAACCTAAGCAAGAAGAGGGATCTTCTTGCAAAACCCTCCAAGAACTTCGATCTTCCACAAACACGAAGATCACAAACAGCAACTCTCCAATACGAACTTTGATCTTCAATGAGATCTCCAAATTACCTCTAAGATGAGGGTTTGTGCGTTGCTAAACGTGGATTGTAAGCGTACGTTTGCCGCTAAGCGAGGGTTGAAAAGGTCGTAAGCGAGGTGACGGAATCTTGCTTCATCCGTCTTTTTATAATGCAGGGCAAAGTGTCGGCCCGGCCCAATCTTCAAAAGATCATGGCTTCGAAACATGGCGAAAAGATTCGCCAAGATCACGGTCGTGGAAGATTCCACGACCGTAATTTAGGGCGTGGAAACAATTACGGTTAGTTCCACGGCCGTAGAATCCCCTGGAATGAACATCGAATTCTGACTCTGAATCCACGGCCGTAATTCTGAACGTGGTTTGTGATACGGCCGTAATTTAGGGCGTAATTTAGGGCAAGAACGTGATTCTTCCCTAACTCGTGCATTCTTCAAACTAAGACTCCAAATTGCTTCCAAAGAGTGTCCTCAATCTATGGACATATCAACTCAATTCTCCTTTGCTCGTTTCCGTTCGGAAATAGCTCCAAATCACCTATAATCAACATAGAACTAGTGTAGACATCCATATCGACAATATAGGTAATACTAGCTCTCATATGCACAAAGTTCAATCAAAGACTATCAATATGAATCAAATACGATTAGAAAACGTGCCTAAAATACCACAATATTTCATGCTAACAAATAACCCCATACTTAGCACTTGCTTGTCCCTAAGCAAGGTCTTTCAAAAAGCTTTAAACAAGAGTTAGGATGAAATATGTGTACCTTCTTTTGGATGAATGTGACTTCTAAAGAATAGATCATTCTCAAACCTTGCTTCAATCGTTTTTCAAACTTTCACACACTTAATTAGAGAGTAAAAGGCAAAGAAAACTCATGAATAAATTTAACTTCCAAACAAGTATTATAACCTTCAAATATTATCAAAATCAATCATAAGAAGCTTCAATTTAGATCACCAAGCCCTATAACATTCTTTTGATCTTAAGGACTTTCAAAGAAAAGGTCTAGAGTATGGAAGGGAAGGGAAAACTTTAAGGGAGAGTGGTGCATAAATCCGGGAAAGTGGACAACTACCTTCTTCTTCTTTTGCGGTTTCCGCAACACTTCACTTAGAGCTTCGCTCTCTTCTTTTCATTTTTCGACTTTACTTTTGGAGTTATGGGTAGAGGTGCACAAAAACCGAAGCCTAGGAGATTGGCGTTTCTCAAAATTATAAGAGATGCCTCAAACCCTTAGCGCACATACCATAATCCGCTAGGAATATCGCTCAATCCGACTTTGGCAAGACACAAACACCCGGCTATGTGAATGGTGCCGAGTTACTCATCGTCATGATTGACTTCCCCAAACCTATAATTTCTTTCTATTCAATTGATTGCAAATAATTGCTCTCATGGCCCTCCCACATCAAACATGCCTTTTTCTCTTTCACTTTTCCAAGTTCCCGGATGGGTAAAGGAGGCTAATATTTCAATGAGGAGTTAGATGATCAAAGAAAGAGGAAAGAAAGTATCGAATTGCCTTAATCATTTCAACAAGAAGTATAGGAACTTATAATGTGATTTCAACTTTAATTTCTCAACATGATTTAGGTAACGTTTTCACATTATAAAACTTGCAAAAGAGGTAGAATTCATTCATTCAATTTCTTTTCGAATTACAATCCTTTTAAGCATGCAATTGTTATCAAACTCAATTCGCAAGTAGTGATTATCATGGAAATCATATCGATTCATTAGAAGCTCAAAATTTTCAAAATTTTTCAATTTTTATGGGTTTTTAAAGTTCTTTTTCATGCAATGCAAGAATGAAACGTGTAATATATAATGAACATGCAATGATAGTCTCAGAATGAAAGCAACATATAGAGTAGAGTTATTACAAACATTTAGTACATCCCACCCCATACTTAGGACGAACATTGTCCCTAATGTTCAAAAGAAAGAACAAAAGAAAGAAAAGAAAAAGAAACTCACAAGTGGTGGCGGGAATGTCTAAATCAAACGAGCGGTCCGGTCATCAATCACTGCGGCGCCGGTGGAGGTGGGAATGGAGAGAAACTCGGATCATAGAACCGCCCAAACTGCTGGCGGTAGACGTCCCTCATCATGTGGTCAAGGTCGTCTAAGCGTCCGTCTCTAGCATCCGCCCGGATCTCTAATGCTCCGACTCTCTCTGAAAGTCCGGTAGCCCAATCCGGCATCCTCTCATACCATCCTGGGGCGTGATCATACCATGAGGGGGCATCGGCTGGTGCTGGTGTTGGTGCTGGTGGTGGTGGTGCTGGCTGTGTCGTGGACCAAGGAGGAGGTGTGCTGTACCAAGTGGGAGGTGTAGTCATCCACGTGGGCCTCTCACTCACGCTGGCGCGGCGAGATGACGAGCCTGAAGCTCTAGCTGGACGTGGAGAGCGCCTAGGTACATCCGGGACCGCCTCCGGCTGATCCGGAAACGTGCCGAACTCCTGCTCCGCTCCTCCACCACTCTCGTACTGCTCTCCCATGTCCTCCTCATCCTCAACCGGTGGTGGGACAAAAGGGGGAGCTACAAGCCTGTTCGCATGCATCGCAGCGAACGTCTCCTTCCAATTGTGGCGTCCCGCCACAATGGAATACTCTGGCAGCCACTCAATACCCCTGCCTGTCCTACTCTCCCAGGGCATGCCCGCATAAGGCGGACCTCTATGTGTGGGGAAGATGAGTCCCCTAACCATGAATGCATGTAATCCTAGAGGTACGGCGGGTATGCGGGTGCAAGCTGAAAAATCTACACCAAAGCTCCTAGCAATGTGGGTCACTATCCCACCATATCCAATGTTCCATCTCGATTTGTTCTTGAGTTTACTCATCGTCGCCGCCAAAAGAGTAGCACAATCTGCGCGGCATCCATAAAGCATGGCGTAAAGAAGGAATAGCTCATCCGTCTTGATCTTTTGGGGCGTCTCCGTCCTAGGAAAGAGACACTCCGAAAGAACACGGTGAGCTATCTTCAAGGCTAGATGGTACATCAATCTAGCCTTGGTATCAGCTGGTTGCCAACGGTCCTCGTCGGCATAAATCATGGCCACTTCCGCCCAAAAATCCTTGGCGGAAATGCCTCTAGGAAGTCGACCGTTGTAGGTCTCATGGAACCCGAAAATGGTCCCGAACTCAACAATGCTCAAGTGGTAGTCTCGATCCATAAGACGGAAGGAGACGGTCCTATCTACTGGGTTGTGCTCAAAGGACGTCACAACCTCTCGGGTAATCTCCTCGTAAGCGTCTTCACGAATGTTCGTGAAGACAAGCAATCCGGCTCTATCCAAGAGCCATGTAAGGTCATCTACTATGTTGAGAGGATGTAGATCCTCCAACAACAAGTACCTAGGGCCAATCACTGCCCTCTTTTCTATCCTTTCAAATGCAGCTAGGTGGTTTTCGTGTATGGTTGGGATGCTAGGGTGAGGGGGTGAAGATGGAGGTGAAGGTGAGGATGGTGGTGAGGGAGATGGGGGTGGTGGTGCCCTAGAGGTGGAAGGGTTGCCCTTCCTTTTCTTATTTTGCTCCCCTTTCTTTTCCTTAATCCTTCCCGACACTCTCCTTACGAAATCCATTTTCAGCAAAAATCACGGTCTGTTCTATAGAAACCACGGCCGTGGAACCTCCAGAGACCGTGATTCGTCACAGAATCTCGTGAATCTCAGCAAATTCACCAAATATCACCACAACAAGCAGTCCTAATCTAATTCCTTCCAATCTTTGTCAGTTCTTCCAAAAAATCTATAGCAAAAACGAACCAAATCCGCGAGAATCGAAGAGAAAGAAATAACCTCTTTTTCGGATTGAAAAATCCAAAATGCGCGTTTGTTGATCGATTTCCACTCGATTTGTTGCTTGGATCTTGTTCGTGGTTGGATTTGCTGCAGTTTAGAGCGAAGAATCGTTGAAAACGATTAGAGAATGAAGAATTGGGAGAGGCTGCGGGTTTTCGGTATTTAGGTCGTGGAAATGGGGGAAGAATTGTGGTGGTTTTGTGATGAAGTGTGGCTTTTATACTCGCAGGCAAAATTTCAAAAATCACGGTCTGTCGGGGCATTCCACGGCCGTGGAAATGTACGGACCCGTGGTTTTGGTGATTTTTCACAGGCTTTTGAGAATTACGGCCACTGTAGCTATGACGACCGTAATTTAGACCGTGGAACCTTCTGTAAAGCTTCAAAGTCCAAATTTCGTCACTTCTCTTCGACATTATCCCTCCTTTCTCCTTTTCCATCGATCCTACAACCAAAAACACGAACATACCGGAAGAAATCGAGGCAAAATAAAGTGAAAACGTCTATTCTAAACTAATCTATGAATCGAAGACAAAACGAGAATGCAATACCTTGGGTTGCCTCCCAAGAAGCGCTTTGTTTAAGGTCCGTAGCTAGACCAATCTCGCACTTATTCGAGTGCGGTAGGTGCAAACTCCTCAGCTTGGAGTTCCGGCGAGTACTTCTTGAGTCGTTGGCCGTTCACCTTAAAACTTCCACTAGCTTCACCCCATACTTCAACTGCACCATGGGGGAAAATACGCTTAATTAGAAAAGGTCCAGTCCAACGAGATTTTAACTTACCTGGAAAGAGGCGAAGTCTCGAATTGAAGAGGAGAACTTGATCTCCTTCCTTGAAGTCCTTTGGAATGATATGCTTATCATGCCAACGCTTTGCTCTTTCCTTGTAGATCTTAGCGTTTTCATAGGCGTTCAAACGGAGTTCATCCAGCTTGTTGATGTCTAGGAGACGCTTCTCTCCCGCTTCCTTCATGCCGAAATTCAGCCATTTGATAGCCCAAAATGCTTTGTGCTCTAGCTCTACCGGCAAATGACAAGACTTCCCATACACAAGGTTGTATGGTGTGGTTCCTATGGGAGTCTTGTATGCGGTCCGGTATGCCCATAATGCGTCATCTAGCTTCAAGGACCAATCCTTCCTAGTCCTTGAAACCGTCTTCTCTAGAATTCCCTTGATCTCCCTATTTGAGATCTCGACTTGTCCACTCGTTTGTGGATGGTAAGGAGTGGCGATCTTGTGAGTAACCCCATACTTGGTTAGAAGAGCTTCAAAGCGACGGGCTATGAAGTGAGAACCCCCATCACTAATGATCGTCCTTGGTGTCCCGAATCGCGGAAAGATGGTCTTGTTGAAGAACTTAACCACCACCATGGCATCATTTGTGGGAGAGGCAATTGCTTCTACCCATCTAGAAACGTAGTCTACCGCCAATAATATGTATTGGTTTCCACAAGAAGAAGGGAATGGTCCCATGAAATCGACTCCCCAAACGTCGAAAATCTCCACCTCTTGGATGTTGTTGAGGGGCATCTCGTTCCTTCTAGAGATATTGCCTGTTCTTTGACAAGCATCGCAACAAGAAACAAAGGATTGCACATCTTTAAATAAAGTAGGCCAATAGAATCCAGATTGCAATACCTTTGCGCTAGTTTTATTAGAACTAGCGTGTCCTCCACAAGGTAGTGAATGACAATGGCGGATGACACTTTGCATCTCATCTTCTGGCACACATCGCCGGATGATGCCATCCGGACCTCTCTTAAAGAGGAGAGGCTCGTTCCAATGGTATTCCCGGACGTCCTTGAAGAACTTCTTCCTTTGTGCGTATGACAGTCCGGGTGGTATCTCCTGGCAAACCAAATAGTTAACAAAATCAGCAAACCATGGTTCGTTACCTTTGGAGACTACCTTGATACACTCCTCTATGATATGTAGGTGTTCATCCGGAAAGGAGTCATCAATGGGTAAATGGTCGTCCTCTAGATGTGTTAGACGACTCAAATGATCCGCAACAGAATTTTCTGAGCCTTTCTTGTCGCGGATCTCAAGATCGAATTCTTGTAGGAGAAGAATCCATCTAATCAGCCTTGGCTTCGCATCTTTCTTTGCAAGGAGGTATCGGATCGCAGCATGATCCGTGTAGACAATCACCTTTGCACCTACAAGATAAGAGCGAAACTTGTCAATAGCGTAGACAATGGCTAGAAACTCTTTTTCCGTAGTGGCGTAGTTGAGCTAGGCTTCGTCTAGCGTCTTGCTAGCGTAGTATATGGCGTGGGTTCGTCCTTCCTTTCGTTGCCCAAGAACAGCTCCAATGGCTACGTCACTAGCATCGCACATAATCTCGAAGGGAAGAGTCCAATCCGGAGGTTGGATGATAGGTGCTGAAATTAGAGCTTGCCGAATGGTGTTAAATGCGTCCAAACATTCCTGCGAAAACTCAAAAACCGCATCCTTCATCAATAGATTAGTGAGAGGCTTTGATATCTTAGAAAAGTCCTGAATGAAACGTCTATAGAATCCAGCATGTCCTAGGAAACTTCTTACTCCCTTCACCGAAATTGGGGGAGGAAGTTTCTCTATGGTCTCTATCTTAGCCTTGTCTACCTCTATCCCTCTACTAGAGACTAAGTGACCTAACACGATTCCTTCCTTAACCATGAATTGACACTTCTCCCAATTAAGAACTAGGTTAGTGTCTTCACATCTTTGCAAAACAAGAGAAAGGTTAGAAAGACAATCGTTAAAAGAGGAACCGTAAACGGAGAAGTCGTCCATGAAGACTTCCATGATTTCCTCTACATATTCGGAGAAGATGGCCATCATGCACCGTTGAAAGGTGGCTGGGGCATTGCAAAGTCCGAACGGCATTCTCCTATAAGCGAACGTACCCCAAGGGCACGTGAATGTGGTCTTCTCTTGATCATCCGGATGTATCGGAATCTGAAAGAAGCCACTATAACCGTCAAGGTAGCAAAAGTATGAATGTTGTGCTAACCTTTCAAGCATCTGATCGATGAATGGCAATGGAAAGTGATCCTTCCGCGTTGCATTGTTGAGCTTGCGGTAGTCTATACACATTCGCCATCCAGTTACGGTTCGGGTAGGAATGAGTTCGTTGTTCTTATTGGTGATGACCGTCATTCCTCCCTTCTTCGGAACTACTTGAACTGGGCTCACCCACTTGCTATCGGAGATAGGATAGATGATACCTGCATCAAGAAGTTTAAGAATTTCCTTCTTGACAACCTCCTTCATGGTCGGATTCAACCGCCTTTGAGGTTGTCTTGAAGTTCTAAAGTCCTCCTCCATTAGTATCTTATGCATGCATAGGGAGGGTTTAATTCCTACTAAGTCCTCAATAGTATAGCCTATGGCTTTTCTATGTTTCCTAAGGACAATCATGAGCTGTTCGTGTTCATCTATGCTTAATTCGGAACTAACGATAACCGGAAAGGTGGAATTAGATCCAAGAAAAGCGTACCTTAGATGAGTAGGAAGTGGTTTGAGTTCCATTGCTTTCGGAGCTTCCAATGATCCTTGAGGAGCTTCCGATGTTTCCTTAGAAGTTTCTAAGGATGTTGAATGGTTTGGAGAAGAATTAGAAGAAGTTGAAGAAGTATGCCGATCGCCCTCTTCCACGGTCGAAATTACGGTTTCCTCTGGTGTTCCACGGCCGTAATATCCTCTGGAATGGAGGTTGATTTTGGTCGTGGAATCCACGGTCGTGGAATACAGAGTATGACCGTGGATTCTAGTATTCTCAGCCTCATCGTGGAGTTTCTCAAACTCCACTTCATGCATCTCTTCTTGTGCTCCTAAGGCTTTAATTTCCTCTTTGCACTCTTCTTCTTCTCCTACATCGGTTAGACTCATAGTAATAACCTTTTGTAAAGGATCGTTAAAGAGAATCGCACTTACCTCCTCCCTAGATAAACCTTCTTCGTCTTGGACATTGTAAATATCCTCATCAAAGATTGGCTCCTTCACTAGAGTGGAAAGAACGAACTCTACTTTCTCTTCCCCAATATCAAAAGCGAGTCTCCCATTCTTGCAATCGACCATGCAGCCGGAAGTTGCAAGAAACGGCCTTCCGAGTATGATCGGGACCGGACTATCTGCAGGAATGTCAAGTACGACAAAATCAATGGGGACAAAGAACTTGCCTAGCTTGACCGGGACGTCTTCTACAATGCCGACGGGACGAGTAATGGATCGATCCGCCATGTATAACGTCATCTTCACCGGTTTAGGGTCGCCTAAACCGATTTTCCTGCACAATGCAAGTGGTATGATGCTCACACTTGCTCCCAAGTCACATAAAGCGTCATATGTGACCTCTCCCACTCCAATGGGAATGCAAAATGACCCCGGATCTTTCAGCTTTGGGGGCATTTTCTCCTTCATAGTCTTGATGAGATCCGAAGAATCCGAACTCATCTTGACTTCACCGAAATCTTCTAGCTTCCTCTTGTTAGAGAGAAGCTCCTTCAAGAACTTGCCATAAGCCGGCATACCTACAATAGCATCAATGAAAGGTATATTAATATGCAGCTTGCTCATGAGTTCTATAAACTTACCAAATTGTTTATCTAGGCGCGCTCGCGCTCTAGATTGAGGGAACGGTAGGGGTGGTTTGAAAGCTGGAGGAGGAACATAGACGTCTTCCTTCTCCTTCCCCTTTTCTTTGTCCTTCTCTACGGGGACTTCAACGAACGTAGGCTGCGGATCGGTGGTAGTCACTCCGCTCCTAGTTGTAATCGCCATTACCCTTCCCTTAGGGTTGTCCTCCGTCTTTCCTGGAAGTTTCCCTTGATTTCTAGGAACTTCCTCCGCATGATCGAACATTTGGTTTTCTAAAACCTTTTGAGCTTTGTCAATCTTAGAAACTCGATCATCAACCTTAATGAGGCGGTTCTCCATCCCTTGAAGCTTTACCAAGGTCGTTTCCAACATGGGATCCGGCTTCTCCTTTCCCGTATTGTTTTCTCCATTAGATGATTGCCCTTGGCTTTTCAAAGGAGTAGAGGAAGAGGAGGGTTGAGTTAGCGGATTGGAATTGGAAGGATAGGAGTTACCGGAATTTTGTTGATTAGAGCGCCAATTGTTGTTGTTTGAACCCCGATTGTTATTCCAATTGTTGTTGTTCCGGTTGTTGTTGTTTCCATTCCAATTGCTATTCCGGTTATTGTTCCGGTTATTGTTGTTGCGGTTGGTGTTATCACCGCCGTTGTTGTTGCCCAAATAGCCAACATCCTTCTCTTGTTGCTTTGGGAAGTTGGTCTTGATAGTCTCCTTCAACTCTTTGATCTCATTGTTGAGGGAGAAAATCTGATTTTGAGCTTCATGTGTGAGCTTTGCTCCTTGCTCCACACGATTTCCCTCCACTTTCCGGTGGGAATACTTCTCTATGACTCTTGCTTGCTTCTCAATGAAGTCCCAAGCGTCATCTTCTCTCATGTCCATGAACGTTCCACATGAGAGGGATTGGAGGTTGAATTGCGTTCCCGCATCCAGCCCCTTGTAGTAAATCTCCAGCAAGGCAAGCTTGGATATGCCATGATGAGGGCAATCCAAGAGCAAATCCTGAAACCTTTCCCAAGATTAAAACAAACTTTCGTTAGGTTTCATAGAAAAAGCATTAATCTTACCTCTAAGTTCCGCCGTTTTGGAAGGCGGAAAGAATTTGGTGAGAAACTCTGCGGAAAGGTCTTCCCACGTGTCTAGTTTTCCATTAGGAAGAGCTTGATACCAAGATAACGCTTTCCCTTTCAAGGAGAAAAAGAAAGGTTTAAGCTTGTAGCTGTTGGTAGTAGCGCTCTTCGGTCTCATCGTCTCCATCATACACTCAAAGTTTTGCAAGTGTTGGTGTGGAGATTCAGCGCTTGTACCGCCAAACTGACTTTGGCGAACAAGAGTGATAACTTGAGGGTTGAAGCTAAACCCTTGTACATCTTCAGCATCAAAATTCACACCCAAGCGGCGTGGTTGTTGTGTTGGATCCATTCGCTGGCCAAGAGTTCTCGGCTCATTATCCACACGTTCGACCCTCGCATTCCTAGGTGGAATGCGACGATTAGCAGCTACTTGTGGATTGAAAGGATTTATATTGATCGTGGGATCAATCTCTTCTAACGGTGGCATGGAAGAATCACTATCATCGGCGGATGAGTGGTTTCTCCTTCTAGACCTTGATCTCCTTCTCGAGGACTTCTTGCCCACCTTATCTTCAAGGTCGCTCATCTTTATCCTCATTTGGACGATCATGTCTTGTAGACCGTTGACTTGAGATTGATGACGATCCATCTCATCCTGGCGGAGAGTCTCATTCCATCGGAGTTGAGCTTCCTTCTCCGCCAACTCCGTTTGAAGATCGCGTTCGTTCTCTTCAGCCATCCTCTTTTCCTTGCGCTTTTGCCTCAAGGTTTTCTCTAGCTCTTGATCAAGAGGTAAGAGATCTTCGGTGTTCCTAGACCTGCGCATGCACTCAAAGAAAAATCAAATAACGAGAGCAAGCTCCCAAGCTTGACAACCGGCTACCGGATTCGGACGAAGCCAAATCCCCGGCAACGGCGCCAAAAACTTGTTCGCCCCTAGAGGTGTGTGCAAATAAGCTTTAAATTTATAAAACTAGAATCAAGCAAGCGAACCCGCAGTGTACGGATCGACGTAGTTAAGCAAGAATTCCAGAGTATCGAACACAGGGATTTGGGTGGAGCGAATTCAATTGCAAGTTATCAAGCAGGTAAATATGGGAGTTTTGCAGATATTGGGAAAACAACAATCCTAAAGATCCAAGTATCCAGCTGTGGCAATCGATTCAAGATATACTTAATGATATAAAGACAGAGTTGAGATATGCAAAGGTATACTAATGTAAGGTAATCGTACGGTTGAGGTTCCGAAAACCTTATGTAACTCACCTAAAAGACACTCCCTATACAGGTTGTTGAGGCTCAATATAGATAAGGTTCTAAAGACGAGGATTAGTATCAAATACCCAAACTTATAATCTAAAGATCAAGACTAACTAATCCGATTGAGGTTGTTGAGGCTCACAATCGAGGTAGAGGTTGTTGAGGCTTCACTACCACCTAGAAAAGACAAGTCTAAACTAAGTTAAAGCAAATCTTTAACTTTAGATTAAAGTAAAAGCAGGTTCGTAGACTTAAGGGAAATCACGGTTAGTTCTTGAGGTTCCACGGCCGTGGACTCAAGAACAGGCCGTAATTTAGGGTTGTCGGCGATAATTCTCTAACTCTCAGGGTCTAATCTGTTTGCGATCGATCTATCATCACCTATGACACAACTATCAACCCTTCACCTTAGAATTGTTAAGGGTTTTTAGCCAATAACAGTCATATTGATGTCAATTCAAGAATTAAAAGATAAAAGATGGGAACTTTCAAGAACTATCAATAATCTTCAAATGAATCTCAGAATCACAGCCAAGAACAAGTGTTTATCAAAAGATTCAAAACGGAGTAAACAATCACAATCTTAGGAAAGAAAAGAAACGGGATGTCAATCCGATCCTAAATCAAACCTAAGCAAGAAGAGGGATCTTCTTGCAAAACCCTCCAAGAACTTCGATCTTCCACAAACACGAAGATCACAAACAGCAACTCTCCAATACGAACTTTGATCTTCAATGAGATCTCCAAATTACCTCTAAGATGAGGGTTTGTGCGTTGCTAAACGTGGATTGTAAGCGTACGTTTGCCGCTAAGCGAGGGTTGAAAAGGTCGTAAGCGAGGTGACGGAATCTTGCTTCATCCGTCTTTTTATAATGCAGGGCAAAGTGTCGGCCCGGCCCATTCTTCAAAAGATCATGGCTTCGAAACATGGCGAAAAGATTCGCCAAGATCACGGTCGTGGAAGATTCCACGACCGTAATTTAGGGCGTGGAAACAATTACGGTTAGTTCCACGGCCGTAGAATCCCCTGGAATGAACATCGAATTCTGACTCTGAATCCACGGCCGTAATTCTGAACGTGGTTTGTGATACGGCCGTAATTTAGGGCGTAATTTAGGGCAAGAACGTGATTCTTCCCTAACTCGTGCATTCTTCAAACTAAGACTCCAAATTGCTTCCAAAGAGTGTCCTCAATCTATGGACATATCAACTCAATTCTCCTTTGCTCGTTTCCGTTCGGAAATAGCTCCAAATCACCTATAATCAACATAGAACTAGTGTAGACATCCATATCGACAATATAGGTAATACTAGCTCTCATATGCACAAAGTTCAATCAAAGACTATCAATATGAATCAAATACGATTAGAAAACATGCCTAAAATACCACAATATTTCATGCTAACAGTAGCCGTAGGAGCGGTGCTCGGACAAAAGAAAGATGGACGGACCACCGCCATTTATTATGCTAGCAAGACGCTAGATGAAGCACAACGCAACTACGCTACCACCGAGAAAGAGTTATTGGCAGTTGTATATGCTTCGAGAAGTTTCGTTCCTATCTAGTGGGGGCGAAAGTCATTGTCTACACCGACCATGCAGCCATTCGTTACTTGTTGGCTAAGAAAGATGCAAAGCCGCGTCTTATTCGATGGATTCTCTTGCTTCAAGAGTTTGACCTAGAGATCCGCGATAAGAAGGGATCCGAGAATTCAGTTGCGGATCACCTCAGCCGGCTACCGGAATCCTCCCGCGAGACGGATAGCCCACCCATAGACGATTCATTCCCCGACGAGCACTTACACGTCTTGGAGCGTTTGATGGATCTACTTACTTCACCCCACGATGGAGGTGAAGTATGGGGTGAGGGAACCTCCTACCTCGTTTGAGACGCATCATGGTCCAGCTAGCGACCTTAAATCAAGCGCTTCTTGGGAGGCAACCCAAGGTATTGCTCTTCTTTCCCGTTTTCTAGTCTAGCTTAGATGGTTTTTGTTTTTGCTTTGCTTTGCTTTGTTTTTGGCGTTCTGGACAGACAACAGGAAGAAACACATCTGGAAGGACAAAAGTTCGAGATTCTGAGAAGACAGAAGCACCTCGGTCACTGTCAGAGCACCTCGACCGAGTTGATTCTTGAAGCAACCGAGGCAACTAGGGTTTCTGCAGAACCGCCTCGGTCCATACCACCTCGGGCCAGTCGAGACCATCTCGACCGAGGTGACAGCAGATCCAGTAACAGTATAAAAAGGGGAAAATTACTTTTCACTCTTTTTTTACCCATTTCGACCGCGGCGACAGATCCACTTCGCTCACTCTCGATTCTCGCTCGTTTTCGACGTTTTCTGCTTCCAAACCGAGATTGAAGGATAGAGGAGTCGATTGCAACTACAGATCTGCAAGAAATTTGAGCGTTTCGACCGAAACGAGGTAAAAACGTTCGAAAACCTAAACTCGTTCGTTTACTGATATTTGGGCTTTGGTTGCCCTTGATTCTGTTGAGGAAACCTTTAAGTACCCCTTAGGAAGCATCGGTAGTGATTTTTGGGGGAAAAGAACTGAAAATCAGAGAGTTGAAATCGCACTGCCTTCGCCTCGGTCCAGTCGTTCTGCACCTCGGTCGAGGTGATTCTTGGAGTTTGTCAGTCGACCGAGGTAATCTGACAGTGCAGTTTGAAGATGAGTTCTGATAGATTTTTAGCCCTTAGGGATAGATCCTCTCCTTCCCCTTCTTCTTCCTCATCCCGACCTTCTATCCCGGTGATCCACGAGAGACACCGGGTAGATTATGATCGCATTGCTAGTCGTCCTGTCATCGCTCCTAGATTTCTGGACGTTTCTGCCTTTGATTGTCTCCACGTAGATGGAGAGCTTAGGAGGATGATCACCACCGTCGGGCTGGATCAGTTTACTGAGATCCGAGCCCCAGCCTACCTCGAGCCGACCCTCGAGTTTGTCAGTTCCTTCACTTACCTCCCCACAGAGAGGGCTGTGAAGTACCGGTTGATGAACCGGAACTATATAGTATCTCTTGACCACTGGAGAGACATTTTTGGCTTCCCTGCCCCCACTGCTGTAGACTTCCCGACCCGAGCTGTAGCTAGAGAGTTCTGGGGTCAGATCGCCCACATCACGAGGCACGCAGATAGGTGGCGCCCTGGTGATTCCAGGGCGAAGCTTATTTATCATCTAGCCTTTCGATTGGTACACAGGATCTTCAGCGAGACGCTTCTGGCGCGTACTGAGACGCCCCAGAAGGTCCGACAGGGGGAGCTTTTCTCTTTATACTGCATGGTCACAGGAGGATACCCTGACTTTGGCTTGATGCTGGCAGAGGATCTGCACAGGATCAAGGCCAAGGGGAAGGGAGATATATGCTGCGGAGGGATAGTGACCCATATCGCTAGGTATCAGGATATGGATCTGAGCAGGTGTACCATGGTGGCGGCTGCCAAGCCGCTCGGACTTCAGGAGATGATTACTCGGAGGATTCTAGTTCCCCGAGGACTGACTACACCCTACGTCGCTATGCCATGGGAGCTGACTGCACCTCAGGGCATCAGATGGTCTGCACAGTTCTCTGTCTTTGATCCACATTTCTGGCAGACTGCTTGGGGTCCACTTATGGAGGATTACAGAGAGGGAGCAGCTGCTCCTGCTGAGGCTGAGGAGGAGGCTGAGGATGAGGATGACGACGATGATGAGACAGTGGATGAGAGAGGAGGTGGCGTCCCGATGGACACAGGTACAGATACAGCTGGGACGAGCGCACCACCTATTATTGATTTAGATGATGAGGAGGACACTGAGCCGGCGCCAGCCGCGACGTCTCCAGTCAGACCTGCTGGACGCAGGAGGCGTGGAGCGAGGGACAGAGCTGCACACCGACGGATCGATGACCTGACGGATCAGGTTATCGACTCATATGCTGCACTTTCGCTGGATATCCGCGAGATGCAGGAGCGGCAGCATCATCAGCACATGATGGCTCAGCTACAGTTTGAGCGTATCATGGGCTATCCCTATGACCCGACTCAGTACCCCTACATACCACCACCACCGCCGGATCAGGACTACTGAGGAGCTGCAGGGTTTATTTATTATATTTTTTATGCAGTTTGGCTCTCATCCGGTGAGTCCTCTTTTATTTAGACTTTTATTATACCCACTGGGACAGTGTGTCTCAAGTATGGGGTGTTTGTTATTTGACTATGTGGCTACCTTTGATGTATTCGACATTTTTGATGTATTTTATTTATCGGATATTTTCATATTTATGCTTCATTTGCCTTTATATGATTATCCGGTATTACATGCATACTTACAGGTTATTTGATTGAGAAAAAACGTCGAAACTGAAAGAAAACTGGTTTTAAAAAAAAAAAATTTTTTGGACCTCGACCGGGACAGTTCTAGCCGAACGAGGTGATTCACCTCGGTTGACTCAAGAACACCTCGACCGAGGTAGGTCAACTGAGAGTTTTCGAAAACGATTTTTGTACTACTTATCTGGATATGACCTCAGTGAAGATTTTGTTTACCTACTGGTTTTAAATTCTTTATGTGTTTGAAAGGTTTTATAATATGTTTAAGTTGCTAAATGCTTTGTTTGAAATTATTGGCATGTTTAATACTTTGTTTCTATCCAAATTATGTTGGATTTGAAGGTTGACACCGCAGGATAAGTTCTCTCACTCTCTTCTTGGAAAGATCAAGGCAATTCACTCTTTTCTTCTTCTTCTTCTTGATCATGCTTAACCCCTCATATACATTTTGCCTCCCTTTACCTATCCGGGAATTAGGAAGCAAGCAAGTGGTGAAAGCAAGTTAAAGTTGAGAAGTGGGCTGGAAGTGAAAGTCTTAGAAAGCAATTATAGGTTTGGGGAAGTCAATCATGAAGATGAGTAACTCGGCACCATTCACATAGCCGGGTGTTTGTGTCTTGCCAAAGTCGGATTGAGCGATATTCCTAACGGGTCATGGTATGTGCATCAAGGGTTTGATGCATCTCAAGAAATTGATGATTGCGGATCTCCTAGGCTTCGGTTATTGTGCACCTCTGTCCATGCATCCCAAAAAGTAAAGTAAAAGAGAAAAAAAAAGTGCGAAATAAGCAAAGCTTATTGGTGGAAGATGTTGCAAGTCAAAGTGAAAGTGAAGTTCATCCTTTTCCCGGATTCTAGCACCACATTACCTTACATACATCCCTACCCTACACGTTTCTTGACCTTTTCTTTTGGGAAGCCCTTGAGACCTTGAGCTTGTTGATTGACTTAGCGGTCTAAATCGGATTATACATGATTAATTTTGATAATTATGATTTATTATGCATTCTATGATTTTGTGCAAAGATGAACAACTTTCCTATATTTATAAAATGTTTTAAGCATATTGAGTTTTTAAAATTCCAGGAAGTATTCTCTTAGAGTGATCTATGATAGTTGCACACCATAAAATGTTTTTGAAAAGCTTTTTCATTGATTTTCTTGATTTATAATCCATTCTATCTTGTCTTCTATATAAGGAACTTGCTTGGGGACAAGCAAGGGCTAAGTATGGGGTATTTTGATAGCATGAATTATAGTCTAGTTTTTGGGGTTTGTTTGGACGTTTTATCTTTCATAATCTGTATGTTTGTATATACATTATGTGATTTTACTACCATTTCATCTACCTTTGCGAGAATCGAGGTCTACACCTAGTTTCGTTGTAATTGCAGGTAATATGGTACATTTTGCATCAAAAAGGAGCAAAAGGAGTCATGAGTCATTTGGAGCTACATCCAGGAAGCATAGCCATGGATTGAAGATCCACTTTGGAGCAGATTCGAGAGATTTCACATCCAGTTGAGACTCACCTCGGTTGACCAGAGATTCATCTCGACCGAGGTGATCCAGGGACGCCGACTCGACCGAGGTGAATACCTAGGACGCGGCGAGAATATTTTATTCTTGGAAGAGATCTTTTAAATTTGGAAAGTGATCTTATATTTCTGGGCTTGGCTTCTGGAAGGAAGGAGATATGCAGAATATATATTTTACCTATATTTATGGGATAATATCTTCTTAAGATTTATTATCTTTGGAGGGATATTTTCCTATAAAAAGGGTCGGATTTCCCACAATTCAGAGAGCCCGCATACACGAACATCCGCCTACACCGAAAAAGACGCAGCAGCCGCATACCCCAATTTGGGAGAGAGTTGAAGAACCTTTTTGAAGGTTGAAGGAAGATTGAAGTCCATAACTTTTATAGCTTTATTGAAGGGTTTTGTAAGATTGTCTTCAATTCCCTCAATTGTTGTCTTGTCTTTTTGGATTATTATCCAAGGAACGCTTTGTTGTGATATTTGATTCAGTTATTGAAGTCTTTTCATTTAAATTCTTCTTTGTTCAAATATTCACCTTCTTCCCTTACATTTAATACTTTCATAATGATGATGAGTGGCTAATTTCCTTGTGTGATTCTAGGGTGATTGGCTGAAGGTTGTGGGAAAAACAATGATAGAATAATCTTAGATTTCAGTAGGATCCTGAAAGTTCGAGTCTTTAACCTTAACCCTAAGCATCTCGTTCGGTTGATGAACATCTCGGCCGGGGTGGAATTCTTCTGACCGAGGTGACTTATCCGACCTTAAACTGAGAGTTAAGTGTTAGAGTTTGCCAAATCCTATTCTTATTTCACCTTTCCTGGTTCAATTCAAGCTTAGGATGAGACTTACCCGGTAATTCCTTAGTTTGTATACCAACGATCATAAGTGTAGGTAATAAAGGTTCAGCCTTTATTGGGGTTTGAGTGTGCTTCCATCCCATCTTTGTGAGTTAGCCTGAGACTTACCCGGTAAAGGTTGATTCTATTTCCTTAGATGGTATGTTAGTTTGAGGTTATAGTTCTTTATCTTGATTCCTTGAGACTTACCCGGTAATAGGAGTTACGGTTTAGGATTAGTGTGTAGTGAGACTTACCCGGTGATCTACTCCACTTTAGAAACACCTTCCCCACGCAAAAATCTCAGCTTTGTCCGCTTATCTACAGATCTTGAGTTGGAACCACAACTAGATGCCTTAATCCCTAGAATTGCATGTTTGCTTTATTTGACATCTTATTCATCTTTGATTGTGTTAAATCGCTCTTGTGGTTAGTATTAACATTAGCACACCGTATTGACTCTGTTTCACCGAGTCCCTGTGATCGACCCCTGGAATTTTCTTGCTTTTACTACGATTGACCCGTACACTGCGGGTTCGCATCCTTGTTTTAAGCTTAAGTCTAGGGTTATAAATTTAAAGCTTGCACACACCGTTTGGAGCGAACACAAAACATTCAACAACAGCAAACACGTTAGGTTAGTTTAAACAAAAATACCTCGCAAGTGTATCACTTAGAAAATAAGATTCTCTCACTCTCTAGTGGTGTGATACAAGCTTGCTGATGGCTCGTCTTGTATTAATCAAAAACCTCACGTGAGTTCGATGCCTAGTCAAACTAAGCTTTTAGATAGAAACAAGATTCGATTTCAGTCACTTCAAAAACGTGTTTGACTCAACAAAAGAGAAGAAAAGACTCAAACGGAAAAGACAATTGCACGAATGTTATATGCAACTAAATGAATCAAAATTTAGAACTCAAGATAAGCTTTGAAAGAACTTACTCGTAAGACCCAAGAAGTGAACCCTAGACACCGTAGGATGAGGTTAAGGAAGGCTGAGCTATGGTGTTTGATGGCCGAAAATGGACAGCAGCTAGGTGTGGCTAGATAGGTTCAACAAGATACTTGGTTCTTCCTTTGAATGAGACGAGATACTTGACTTAAGTCCTTTCTTGAAATCCTCTTTGTGGCTGAATAACACTAAAACGAATGTAATAACACTATGCTAATTACAAACTAAGAATATGAAAGAATGAAATAAAAAAATAACAAGACTAGAATGAAATGAATAGATCTGATTCCTTTTCTTTTCTTTTTTTTAATTTCGGACTTCTTTCTTCTCTTTTTTTTATCCTTTTTCTTTTTCCTTTTTTTTTTGAACTTTATGATTCAGGAAATCAGAAAAGAAGAATAAACAAAAAATATTGAAAGAAATAAAAAACAAAATTTTGTTTGTAGATAAACGTGGGCCAAGCTGTTGCAAATCTTCAGGATAAGAACAAATCTCAGCTCCTAGTTGCAACTGAATCAACGTGCTAGATCTGTGATACGGGGATTAGCCGTGAAGAACGGATCTAGACGAGCAACTTGTTTTTGGGAATAAAAGCAAACAAAATTCAGCAAACAAAGATGCAAGGAAAACGTGCAAAGCAAAGAGGGAAAACGAAATAGGAAAGAAGAACCGAAAGGAACAAACGGTAGAACCCTTGGATTCGATTATCCAAGAACCAAACCGATGACGATTCGACCCCGCTTCTTACAACTTCACACAATTGATCTAGAATTATCGAAGGCACGAAGAGGTTGCTTCGATTCGACTTGTAGCACCAACCCGAAGGAGATTGACACACACAAGAACGAGAAAGCTATGCAAACACCACAATTCTCACAAGACAAGAGGTTGAACTCAAAGGTTTCAATTTGGCACTTCCACAAATGTGTTTTAACGTATTCTACCAACAAAAAAGAAGAGAGAAAGGCTTATATACAACCTAGACCTTCTCTCCTAAGAATAGAAAAGAAATAAATACAATAATTACAAATTAGGGTGTTTTAAATAAATCCATAAAATAGACTAATTCTAGGCTTTATTTAACACTCTCTAACTAGCTTCTTACGCCAGCCTCTCACGCCTTCATCCATGCACATGCACACGTGAGGCTCTCCTATGCTCCATTCAACTTCTTCTTGGCTGGTCCAATGTGGCTAAGCATCATGACGGGCCTTGGACTCATTGGAGGTGAGCTTGGGTGAGCTTCTTGAACCATGGCTAGGAAGATAGCATACATCTCCGCTTGGCGTTTGGCTTGAGCTCTTGTTAGGGCTCCTTGTGGTGTTGAAGATGGAGCTGGCTCGGATGACCTTTCATCATTCTCCCCTTCTTTAAAAGAATTCGACCTCGAATTTCCTTGATCATCACTAAGGGGTGGAAAAGGGCTTAGAAAATAAGATTGAACGTGGGATCACAAGCATAGTCGTCCGGCAACTCTAGCACATAGGCATTGTCACTAGCCTTGTGTAGCACCTTGAAAGGCCCGTTTCCTCTTGGAGAGAGCTTGGACTTCCGAAGTTGTTAAAACCTCTCCTTCCTCAAGTGTAGCCATACATGGTCACCGGCCTCAAATGTAACCTCCTTCCTTCCTTGGTTTGCCTTGGCTGCGTTGTATTTGCCTTTCTCCTCAAGCTTAATCCTTATCCTCCTATGTAGCTCCTTGATGTGTTCAACCTGCGTGTTAGCACTTAAATCCACTCGCTCCTTCTTAGGCAACGGTGTAAGATCAAAAGGGGTTAGTGGATTAAAACCATAAACACATTCAAATGGAGAGATGAAAGTAGACGAATGTACAACTCTATTATAGGCAAATTCAACATGGGGCAAGGCATCCTCCCATTCCTTAAGATTCTTTTTGATGACATCCCTTAAAAGTGTGGTTAAAGTCCTATTAGTTACTTCCGTTTGCCCATCAGTTTGGGGGTGGCTTGATGTAGAAAATAACAATTTCGTGCCTAGCTTTCCCCAAAGAGTCTTCCAAAAATAACTTAAGAACTTAACATCCCTATCACTTACTATTGTCCTTGGAATTCCATGTAACCTAACTACTTCCTGAAAGAATAGATTAGCTACATTTGCCGCGTCATCAGTTTTGTGACAAGCAATAAAGTGAGCCATTTTAGAGAAACGATCTACAACCATAAAAATCGAGTCCCTACCTCTTTTAGTCCTAGGCAATCCCACAATAAAGTCCATACTAATGTCTTCCCAAGGGGCTGTTGGAATTGGCAAAGGTGTGTACAATCCATGAGGCTTCACTTTAGATTTAGCTCTAAGGCATTCTAAGCATCTTTTAAGCATATTTTCAACATCCCTAAGCATGTGTGGCCAATAAAAGTGTGAGTGCAGCATAGCATAAGTTTTATCCCTCCCAAAATGACCCATTAAACCTCCTTTATGGGCTTCCTCTACTAGCAACAATCGAAGGGAACACCTAGGTATGCACACCTTATCAATTCGAAACAAAAATCTCTCAAACAAATAGTATTTATCTAAGGAACCTTTTTGCACACATAGCTTATATGTATCACCAAGATCAAGATCAGATTCATTGAGCTCCTTAATGTAAGCAAAGCCTAATACCTTAGCATCCAATGTAGTCAACAATGTGTGCCTCCTAGAGAGGGCATCCGCCACTACATTGTCTTTTCCCTTTTTATACTTGATAACATAGGGAAAAGTCTCAATAAACTCCATCCACCTATCATGCCTCCTATCTAGTTTATCTTGACTCCGAAAATGCTTCAAAGACTCATGATCGGAATGCAAAATAAATTCTCTAGGCCACAAGTAGTGTTGCCATGTCTTAAGCACTCTAAACAAAGCATATAACTCTTTATCATAGGTAGAGTAATTAAGACATGCTCCTTTGAGCTTTTCACTAAAGAAGGCAATAGGCTTACCTTCTTGCATGAGCACGCCGCCTATGCCAATGCCCGAGGCATCACACTCCACTTCAAAGGGCCTAGTGAAGTCGGGAAGAGCTAGCAAGGGCGCTTCGGTTAAGACCAATTTCAGCTTGCTAAAGGCACGTTCTTGCGCCTCCTCCCACACAAATGGCGCATGCTTCTTGCAAATTTCCGTCAATGGCGCGGCAATGGTACTAAAGTCTCTCACAAAACGCATATAGAAACTTGCAAGTCCATGGAAACTCCTTACTTGGCTGATGGATGTTGGCGTGGGCCATTCTTTGATTGCTCTAATCTTCTCCTCATCCACTTGTAGGCCTTGTGTAGTCACTACAAAACCAAGAAATATAACCTCATTAGTGCAAAAGCTACATTTCTTAAGATTAGCATACAAGTGTTCAGCCCTAAGGGTAAGAACTACTTCCCTTAGATGTTCTTCATGCTCCTCTAGGGACCTGCTATAGATTAGGATATCATCAAAGTATACGACAACAAACTTCCCTATAAAATGTCTCAAAACATATTTCATTAAGCGCATAAAAGTAGAAGGAGCATTAGTTAACCGAAATGGCATAACAAGCCACTCATAGAAACCAAACTTAGTTTTGAAGGCTGTTTTCCACTCGTCCCCCTCCTTAATTCAGATTTGATGGTAGCCACTCCGTAGGTCTATCTTGCTAAAGGTGATGGCGCCATGTAGCTCATCAAGTATGTCATCTAGGCGGGGAGTAGGGTGACGGTACTTGATGGTGATGTTGTTGATAGCTCGACAATCAACACACATCCTCCATGTGTTGTCCTTCTTAGGCACCAATAGCACGGGCACGACGCACGGAGTTAAGCTCTCCCTCACGTAGCCCTTGTCTAGGAGGTCTTGAACTTGCGCTTGGATCTCTTGACTCTCCTTTGGGTTCATTCGGTAGGCTGGTCTATTTGGGAGTGTGGCGCCGGGGATAAGGTCAATTTGGTGCTCAATGCTTCTCAAAGGTGGAAGGCCATGTGGTATTTCTTCCGGAAACACATCCTTAAACTCCTCAAGGATGGCTGAGATAGTAGGTGGCAAGCAAGCCTTGGCTTCATCACTCATCAAGGTGAGCTCCTTACACAACTTCATCAAGGTGGTGTCTAAGGGTAGGTAGTCATTTTGTAGCTCAAGTTTGGAAGCTAACAAGGCTGTTGTGGGCTGTTTTGTGGCCGTGGACACAAGGGTGCTAGGCTGGTGGTTAGAAGGCGTGGCTAGGGAGGGGTCTTGGCTCGACGGCTTGCTCCCCTTCTTAGCTTGTCCTTGCTCTTGCTCACTTGCCTTCTTCTTCTCAAATGCCTCCGCAATTTGCAAGGGCGTCATCGGCTTAAGAGTCACGGTTTTACCATTGAATACAAAAGAATATCTATTAGTAAAACCATCATGCTTAACTCTCCTATCATATTGCCAAGGGCGGCCTAACAACACATGACAAGCTTGCATAGGAACAACATCACATAAAACCGTGTCTTCATAATGGCCTAAAGTAAAAGTGATCTTAGCTTGCCTATTAACCTTTAACTCACCACATTCATTCATCCAATGCAACTTATATGGCCTAGGGTGATAAAATGTAGGAATTTGCAACTTAGAGATCATTTCGGTGCTAGCAATATTGCAACAACTTCCTCCGTCAATAATAACATTACAAACCTTTCCTTTAACCGAGCATCTAGTGTGAAACAAGTTTTCTCTTTGGTTATCTTCACAAGGAGTAGGTTGTACACTTAAAGTTCTCCTAGCTATCAAAGAATTATCATGCTCAAGACTTTTATCACAAATCATGTAAGTGTTAGCTAGGAATGAGCTAGGATGATCAAATAACACTCTCTTAGCTAATAAACAATCTCCTTGCTCATATTCAATCCCATCATCATCCAAATTATCATGATCATGCATATTAAGCTCAAAATCATCATTATCATGCTCATGCTCAGATTCGGACTCATATTGCCTTAAATGGTGAACTAGCAAAGTTCTTTTGTTAGGACAATCCTTCATCATGTGCCCTCTTATTTGGCACTTAAAGCATACAATATCCCTAGCTCTAGATGAAGGGTTAGAAGTACTCCCTTGAGTGCCTTTAGGTAGTGTAGGCGTGGACTTGGTTGGGGCTGCATAAGGAGCCTTGCGTGGACCTCCTTGCTCCGGGGCTAGCTTCTCCTTGCTTGGCACCTCCCGGTTGTAATTCCCTTGTTGGTGACCTCCTTGGCTCCTCCATGAGCTAGGCGCGCCATAGGCAGCCTTACCTCCTTGACTTCTTGCCTTCATTTTCCTTTCTACTTTGATTGCTAGGTGGAGCAATTCTGTCATAGAGCTATAGGGAAAAAGATCTATCTCGTTAGAAAAACTTGAATTGAGAATATGAAGATACCTAGCCATTGTAGTCTCTTCATCTTCTCGCACATTAGCCTTTACCATGGCCATTTGCATAGCATTATAGGTCTCCTCGGCGGTCATGGCTCCTTGCCTCAAGTTCTCCAACCTTTGCCTCAATTCCCTAGTGTAATGTTGAGGCACAAACCGAGCTCTCATCAAGGCCTTCATGTGCGCCCAAGTAACTACCGGTGCATCCAAAGTTCTCCTCCTTTCCTTCACCAAATCATCCCACATATCATAGCATAATCAATAAACTCAAGAGTTGCGAAATGTACCTTCTTATGCTCGGGAAAGTTATGGCATGACCATATTTGCTCTATCTTTGCCTCCCAAGCCATGTACACGTCCGGGTCACATTTGCCTTCAAAGCTTGGGATCTTCACCTTCACTTTGCCAAGGCCATCATACTCCGGATCTCGCTCCCTTCTTGGCTAGCCACCATAGGGCTCACACCTTTGCTCGTCTTGGCGCCGGGCGTCATGAGGTCTCCGGGGCTGTTGGCGCTCCCTTCATCCATGCACATGCACACGTGAGGCTCTCCTATGCTCCATTCAACTTCTTCTTGGCTGGTCCAATGTGGCTAAGCATCATGACGGGCCTTGGAGTCATTGGAGGTGAGCTTGGGTGAGCTTCTTGAACCATGGCTAGGAAGATAGCATCCATCTCCGCTTGGCGTTTGGCTTGAGCTCTTGTTAGGGCTCCTTGTGGTGTTGAAGATAGAGTTGGCTCGGATGACCCTTCATCAATCTATAGGAGGAAAAACAACTACTTCAAGCTCTGCGCCGGATTTGTAGGAAACACGCTGAATCAACTCCATTTTTTGTGTGTATTGGATGTAGGGAAACAATCTACTTCAACTTCAATTCTGCGTGTTCTTGATGTAGGAAAAAGAAGCAGCCACGTTTGGTTTTTGTTCAACTGGTTCAAGTGAGGCTAATGTAGCTGTGGGAAAAATGGTGGTTGATGGTGGTGTGATGATGGTTGGTGTGGTGCCATGGTGGTTTCCGGTGTCCAGAACTCACAATCAAAGGAACAAACTCGTTAGACTCAAACAAAGCTTAGAGTAGAAGAGAGAAACAAAAATAGACACAAACAAAAGACAATGATCAATTGTAATGATCAAAACAGACTCTTTTGTGATTTTATGATTGATTTACCGACTCTTTTTGGTGGTTGGACGTCAACTGTGCTCTGAAACCAATTGATACGGGGATTAGCCGCGAAGAAAGGATCTAGATGAACAACCTGTTCTGAAGAATGAAGAACACACAAAATTGACAAACATGGACAGCAATGAAAACGAGAAAATAGAAAGGGACAAGAAGAACCGAAAGGAACAATGATAGAACCCTTGGATTCGAGATCCAAGAACCAAACCAGTGACGATTCGACCCCGCTTCTTACAACTCCACACAATTGATATGAGAATCGAGAGCACGAAGAGGGTGCCTTGTTCGACTTGCAACACCAATCCCGAAGGAGATTGACATACACAAGAACGAGAAAGCCAGATCACACACACAAACTCACGAGACAAGAATGATTGAATTCTCTTGGATTCAATTCTGAAATGCTCTCAGCAAAACTTGTATAAAACTTGTCTAACTACAAAAAAAGAGAGAAAAGGCTTTATATACATCCTAGGCCTTTTCTTCTAAAATAGAAAAAAGAAACTAATTACAATAATTACATTGAGAGAGAGTTAAATAAAGCCCAACAAGCATAGAACAGAATTGGGCCTAATTAAACTCTCCTATTCAGCCTCTCACGTCCACATACTTAAATGAATGTTCCAGCCATGCACATGCACACACGTGAAACCCCTTGTATCTGATTTCAAGGCCTCCGTTTGTCCTTTGAAGTGCGTCTCAAGGCCTGCCAGCAACTAGAAATAAAATTTAAGCTCCATTAATCATCTTTGCTGGGATGTGTTCGTGGTTGATCCACAAGATGGTCCTTAGACTTGATGAAGGTGGACTTGGTTGAGTTTCATGGAGCATGTTTAGGAAAAGAGCATCCATCTCAGCTTGACGTTTAGCTTGCGCTCTTGTTAGAGTCCCTTGATGTGGTGAAGATGGAGTTAGCTCAGATCATCCTTCATCACTAGTTATCCGACAGCTAGTATCCCGTGGTATTCTCATACCTTGAGGAAGGGTAGATCATTTTGTTTCTATGCCATGGGAGTAGGAGCATAAGAGGGGAATCGATTGGAAAAGTGATTACACCATAAGAGACGAGCATAATTGGAAGAAGTTTTTGAGGACATATCTGAGGATAAAGATGAGGCAATTTATGGAGTAGGGATGGAGAGTGATCATGGCGCTCAGGCCATGGCCACCTGGACCGATATTGCGGGTCCCGGTGATACAGATCATGATGATGAGAAGATAGAGGAGGACGACCTTATTGGAGGTGGCGCGGACGTGGCTCCTTGACGGCAAGAGTTGCCTATGAAGGGAGTGAGACATTCGGTCTCCCATGCACCTTGGCGCGGAACACGACACAAACACGACCGAGATGAGATCTCCACCAGGATAGATCGATTCGATGCCAGATTTGACACCCTCCAGGATGCGATTACAGGGATGTCGTGGCACTTTGACCGTGTTGATCAACAACTTGTCCGTTTTGAGGCCTGACATTCCGTCTCGAACGGGATGTTGGCAGATCGTTACCGACAAACATTTGGACCGACGTAACACCTGCACTACCCTTGATTCCCGCCGGCACCGTCACATGAGTGAGTTGAGATGCCGTGATACGGGGATTAGCCGCGAAGAACGGATCTAGACGAGCAACCTATTTTCGGGAATAAAAGCAAACGAAATTCAGCAAACAAATATGCAAGGAAAACGTGCAAAGCGATAAGGGAAAACGAAATAGGAAAGAAGAACCGAAAGGAACAAACGATAGAAACCTTGGATTCGATTATCCAAGAACCAAACCGATGACGATTCGACCACACTTCTTACAACTTCACACAATCGATCTAGAATTATCGAAGGCACGAAGAGGTTGCTTCGATTCAACTTGTAGCATCAACCCGAAGGAGATTGACACACACAAGAACGAGAAAGCTATGCAAACACCACAATTCTCACGAGACAAGAGGCTGAACTCAAAGGGTTCAATTTGGCACTTAGACAAAATGTGTTTAACTTCTCTACCCACAAAAAGGAAGAGAGAAAGGCTTATATACAACCTAGGCCTTCTCTCCTAAAAATAGAAAGGAAATAAATACAATAATTACAAATTAGAGTGTTTTAAATAAATCCATAAAATAGACTAATTCTAGGCTTTACTTAACACTCTCTAAGTAGCTTCTCACGCCAGCCTAGTCGCGCCTTGCTCACGCCTTCATCCATGCACATGCACACGTGAGGCTCTCCTATGCTCTATTTAACTTCTTCTTGGCTGGTCTAATGTGGCTAAGCATCATGACGCGCCTTGGACTCATTGGAGGTGAGCTTGGGTGAGCTTCTTGAACCATGACTAGTTAACCGAAATGGCATAACAAGCCACTCATAGAAACCAAACTTAGTTTTGAAGGCTGTTTTCCACTCGTCCCCCTCCTTAATTCGGATTTGATGGTAGCCACTCCGTAGGTCTATCTTGCTAAAGGTGATGGCGCCATGTAGCTCATCAAGTATGTCATCTAGGCGGGGAGTAGGGTGGCGGTACTTGATGGTGATGTTGTTGATAGCTCGACAATCAACACACATCCTCCATGTGTTGTCCTTCTTAGGCACCAATAGCACGGGCACGACGCACGGAGTTAAGCTCTCCCTCACGTAGCCCTTGTCTAGGAGGTCTTGAACTTGCGCTTGGATCTCTTGACTCTCCTTTGGGTTCATTCGGTAGGCTGGTCTATTTGGGAGTGTGGCGCCGGGGATAAGGTCAATTTGGTGCTCAATGCTTCTCAAAGGTGGAAGGCCATGTGGTATTTCTTCCGGAAACACATCCTTAAACTCCTCAAGGATGGCTGAGATAGTAGGTGGCAAGCAAGCCTTGGCTTCATCACTCATCAAGGTGAGCTCCTTACACAACTTCATCAAGGTGGTGTCTAAGGGTAGGTAGTCATTTTGTAGCTCAAGTTTGGAAGCTAACAAGGCTGTTGTGGGCTGTTTTGTGGCCGTGGACACAAGGGTGCTAGGCTGGTGGTTAGAAGGCGTGGCTAGGGAGGGGTCTTGGCTCGACGGCTTGCTCCCCTTCTTAGCTTGTCCTTGCTCTTGCTCACTTGCCTTCTTCTTCTCAAATGCCTCCGCAATTTGCAAGGGCGTCATCGGCTTAAGAGTCACGGTTTTACCATTGAATACAAAAGAATATCTATTAGTAAAACCATCATGCTTAACTCTCCTATCATATTGCCAAGGGCGGCCTAACAACACATGACAAGCTTGCATAGGAACAACATCACATAAAACCGTGTCTTCATAATGGCCTAAAGTAAAAGTGATCTTAGCTTGCCTATTAACCTTTAACTCACCACATTCATTCATCCAATGCAACTTATATGGCCTAGGGTGATAAAATGTAGGAATTTGCAACTTAGATATCATTTCGGTGCTAGCAATATTGCAACAACTTCCTTCGTCAATAATAACATTACAAACCTTTCCTTTAACCGAGCATCTAGTGTGAAACAAGTTTTCTCTTTGGTTATCTTCACAAGGAGTAGGTTGTACACTTAAAGTTCTCCTAGCTATCAAAGAATTATCATGCTCAAGACTTTTATCACAAATCATGTAAGTGTTAGCTAGGAATGAGCTAGGATGATCAAATAACACTCTCTTAGCTAATAAACAATCTCCTTGCTCATATTCAATCCCATCATCATCCAAATCATCATGATCATGCATATTAAGCTCAAAATCATCATTATCATGCTCATACTCAGATTCGGACTCATATTGCCTTAAATGGTGAACTAGAAAAGTTCTTTTGTTTGGACAATCCTTCATCATGTGCCCTCTTATTTGGCACTTAAAGCATACAATATCCCTAGCTCTAGATGAAGGGTTAGAAGTACTCCCTTGAGTGCCATTAGGTAGTGTAAGCGTGGGCTTGGTAGGGGCTGCATAAGGAGCCTTGCGTGGGCCTCCTTGCTCCGGGGCTAGCTTCTCCTTGCTTGGCACCTCCCGGTTGTAATTCCCTTGTTGGCGACCTCCTTGGCTCCTCCATGAGCTAGGCGCGCCATAGGCAGCCTTACCTCCTTGACTTTTTGCCTTCATTTTCCTTTCTACTTTAATTGCCAGGTGGAGCAATTCTGTCATAGAGCTATAGGGAAAAGATCTATCTCGTTAGAAAAACTTGAATTGAGAATACGAAGATACCTAGCCATTGTAGTCTCTTCATCCTCTCGCCCATTAGCCTTTACCATGGCCATTTGCATGGCATTATAGGTCTCCTCAGCGGTCATGGCTCCTTACCTCAAGTTCTCCAACCTTTGCCTCAATTCTCTAGTGTAATGTTGAGGCACAAACCGAGCTCTCATCAAGGCCTTCATGTGCGCCCAAGTAACTACCAGTGCATCCAAAGTTCTCCTCCTTTCCTTCACCAAATCATCCCACCATATCATAGCATAATCAATAAACTCAAGAGTTGCGAAATGTACCTTCTTATGCTCGGGAAAGTTATGGCATGACCATATTTGCTCTATCTTTGCCTCCCAAGCCATGTACACGTCCGGGTCACATTTGCCTTCAAAGCTTGGGATCTTCACCTTCACTTTGCCAAGGCCATCATACTCCGGATCTCGCTCCCTTCTTGGCTAGCCACCATAGGGCTCACACCTTTGCTCGTCTTGGCGCCGGGCGTCATGAGGTCTCCGGGGCTTTTGGCGCTCCCTTCGCCCGCTTGGCCTCCATTCCTCGTCATCTCCATCACCGTCCTCATCCTGCTCATAAGCTTGATTCTAAAACTCTTGAGGATAGTTAGGCATATTATCATGTATAATAGGAGAAGAAGGGATAGAAACGTGCTCCTCGAAAGCAAGACTGCCCCATCTCGGTTGGGACACGGCGTGGCCTAAGCCTTGGACATTCCGAGAGGGCTGCGTGGCGTTAGAGTGCCGGGCTACTTGAAACGCCTCGTGTTGGCTTTGGAGTGGTATTCGGTCTTGCCCTTGGTGTTGAGCCCTCGAGTGGTCTCCTACCTGCATGTTGCCTCCTAGTGGCCGAGGCTCCAGAACTACCTTATACGCCTCCAAGTTGGACAGCCTTGTAGTTAACCCTTCAATGCTATCTTTCAAGCCCTTGATAAGGTTAAACAACTCCGGGGAAATAGGCTCGGACTCGGCGTACCTGTGGGAGTTCCTGATATTGTTCAAAGACTTGGACACCGAAGGTGGGTGTAGAAGGGCTGGTCAAGGCTAAGGCGTGGCTCGAGTGAAGTGAGCTAGGCGTGGGCCAAGGCGTGGCTAGGCTAGGGTGAAGCTAGGCTAGGCGTGAATGGCTTGGTCCCTTTGAGTGAGATGAGCTCCTTTGTAGTCCACTTTGGTTGCTGAAAAATAACACTTAGCAAGCACAACTTCAACTATTACAAACTATGAAATAAAGCAAGAATAAGCTAGCAAGAATGAAATGAATAACTAAGGCTGATTTCTTTTTCTTTCTTTTCTTTTCTTTTCTTTTCTTTTTCTTTTCTTTTCTTTCTTTTTTTTTTGAATCTCGGATTTCTTTTCTTTTCTTTTTTTTTAACTAGAAAATCAGGCCTCAATTTGAATTCGAAAGAGACAAATGAAATAAAAATGAAAGAAATAAAATCCTATAACAACTTGAAAGTTGCTAGCTATCTATTTACTAAAATGAAAGCAAATAAAACAAATAAAAACAACCAGCTATTTCGAAACTTATTGCTGGAATTAAAGAAAAATTAAAACAAAAATGTTAAGAAAATCCTAATTAGTTGCAAGAGGATAGAGTTGACCAAGTAAATAGCTAACCAAGGGTGAAAATTCAAAAATAGGCTGAAAATGTGGAGGAAAGAGGTGGCTGGTAGCTTGAGAATAGGCTGGACGACTCAACCCCTTTTTTTGAAAGTTTAGGGCTTGTTTGGTGTTGTGTTTGGACGTGGGACAAAGCTGGTGGCGGCGTGGTGGTAGGCACAAGGGACTGGTGGTAGGCGCGGTGTAGGCGTGGTGTTGGAGTGGTGCCGGCGTCCAAAATTCACAAACAAAAGCAACAAACTTGTTAGTTCAATCAAAAAAACTTGGAATAGAAATGGCAATGGCAATAAACTCAAAACAAAGCAAGACTCAAACAAGAAAAACGAGACACTTTTGGTTTTTGAATGATTTACCGACTCTTTTTGTAGGTTGAACATCAATTAGCTTTGATACCAATTGATACGGGGATTAGCCGCGAAGAACGGATCTAGACGAGCAACCTGTTTTCGGGAATAAAAGCAAACGAAATTCAGCAAACAAATATGCAAGGAAAACGTGCAAAGCAATAAGGGGAAAACGAAATAGGTAAGAAGAACCGAAAGGAACAAACGATAGAACCCTTGGATTCGATTATCCAAGAACCAAACCGATGACGATTCGGCCCCGCTTCTTACAACTTCACACAATCGATCTAGAATTATCAAAGGCACGAAGAGGTTGCTTCGATTCGACTTGTAGCATCAACCCTGATACGGAATTGTCCGTGAATGAGTCGATCTAGGCACAATGATCTCGAATCCGGCTGAATGAAACGAATCCAGATGCGGAATGAAACGTGGATGGTGAATGGCGCGGGAAGGTGAAGAGAAGAACCAAAGAGAGTCAACGAAGGAACCAAGGCTGAAGAGCCAAAACCCCAATCGTGAATGCCCTAGACCCGTCTCCAATACAACTTTACACTAGCTCCGGCTGGACTAGCACAAAGAGGGACTCGTGAAGGCTCGAAGCACCAATCCGAAGGCGGTTGACACAAACAAGCTCAGCCAAGCAAACAACAGCAATGCCAACCAAAAACTCTCTTGTTCTTTGATTTATTTTGTGAATGATTACAAATGTAATTCTAAGCAATGAAATTAACGTAACTAATCAGCAGCTAATAAGAGGCTATATATAGACTCTTTTATCTAGACAAAAAAATAAAGAAAAGAAAACTAAAACATTAGTGGGAAGGTGGTAATAAGAGAGCTTCCTCTAATGTAGCTAACAGCCTAACAAACAACTAATTCAGCATGAGAATAGGCTGACTTATTCAATTTAACTCCTTGGAGTGTGCTGGACGTTTTTTAAGAGAAAAATGGGCTATCCGAATGGGCTGAGTTGTTCAACAAATCCATGAGTGATTTGGATGGTTTTTAAGAGCCCAAATGATGATCTGAATGAGCTGACTTGTTACTCTCTTGGGCCTCTTTGAACGTGATCAGCTGGCTGCCCTCTTGGGCTGTTTTAGATGTGTGCAGCAGCCTACCCTCTTGGACTGCCTTGGACGTGTTTGCTTGCCTCCCCTCTTGGGCTGCCTTGGACGTGAGCAGCAGGCTATCCTCGTGGGCTGCTTTGGACGTGATCAGCATCTCCTCCCTTTGCTTGCTTGCTCCTGCATTCATCAAAAGATTAACACATGATGTATGGCAATTAAATGGTTCACGCATTATGCCAAGCAATAGCACTTCCCTTGATGTAGCTTCTTGGATCTCCTTAGCTCTTGCTCTAGTAATGGGACCTTGATAGCTTGCATGTGATGGTCCTACATCATCCACTCCTTCTTGGAAAGAATTCGACCCCGAATTTTCATCTTGTTCCGAATCTCCTTCATAGGGGCTCAAATCTCCTACGTTAAAAGTGGTACTAACTCCATACTCGTCCGGTAAGTCCAACACATATGAATTGTCGTTAATCCGGTGTAAGACTTTGAATGGTCCATCACCCCGTGTTGCTAGCTTGGAATGGCGTTTTGTCGAAAACCGCTCTTTCCTTAGATGTAGCCAAACTAAGTCACCGGGCTGGAAAACCATCTTCCGACGTCCTTTGTTATTCCGGGCTGCAGTTTCAACGCCCTTCTTATCAAGCGCAGCCTTGGTCTTAGCATGAAGTTCCTTAATGTAGTCCGCCTGTTCCAAAGCATCAAAATCTACTCGATCCTTTCGAGGAATCGGTAATAAGTCCAAAGGAGTTAAAGGGTTAAATCCATAAACACATTTGAAAGGTGATAACGAAGTGGAAGAATACATGGTGCGATTATAAGCAAACTCAATATGTGGTAACATGTCTTCCCATTCTTTTAAGTTATCTTTCAACATGGTTCTAAGGAGGGTCGTTAGGGTCCTATTGGTGACTTCCGTTTGTCCATATGTTTGGGGATGACTAGAGGTCGAGAATAGTAATCTAGTGCCCATTTTTCCCCAAAGCGTTTTCCAAAAGAAACTCAAAAACTTGACATCCCTATCACTAACAATAGTTTTAGGTATTCCATGCAATCTCACTATTTCCTTAAAGAAAAGATTAGCAACATTATATGCATCATCAGTTTTATGACATGGAACAAAATGTGCCATTTTAGAGAATCTATCTACTACCACAAAAATGGAATCTCTTCCTTTCTTAGTCCTAGGTAGTCCAACAATGAAATCCATACTTATATCTTCCCAAGGGCCATTAGGCGTTGGTAAGGGTGTATACAGCCCGTGGGGTTGTACCCTAGCTTTGGCCTTAAGACATTCAATGCACCTTTTCAGCACGTGTTCTACATCCCTTAACATATGAGGCCAATAAAAGTGAGTTTGCAACATGTTGTTCACTCCAAACGGTGTGTGCAAGCTTTAAATTTATAACCCTAGACTTAAGCTTAAAACAAGGATGCGAACCCGCAGTGTACGGGTCAATCGTAGTAAAAGCAAGAAAATTCCAGGGGTCGATCACAGGGACTCGGTGAAACAGAGTCAATACGGTGTGCTAATGTTAATACTAACCACAAGAGCGATTTAACACAATCAAATATGAATAAGATGTCAAATAAAGCAAATATGCAATTCTAGGGATTAAAGCATCTAGTTGTGGTTCCAACTCAAGATCTGTAGATAAGCGGACAAAGCTGAGATTTTTGCGTGGGGAAGGTGTTTCTAAAGTGGAGTAGATCACCGGGTAAGTCTCACTACACACTAATCCTAAAACCGTAACTCCTATTACCGGGTAAGTCTCAAGGAATTAAGATAAAGAACTATAACCTCAAACTAACACACCATCTAAGGGGATAGAATCAACCTTTACCGGGTAAGTCTCAGGCTAAGTCACAAAGATGGGATGGAAGCACACTCAAACCCCAATAAAGGCTAAACCTTTATTACCTACACTTATGATCGTTGGTATACAAACTAAGGAATTACCGGGTAAGTCTCATCCTAAACTTGCTTTGAACCAGGAAAGGTGTAATAAGAATAGGATTTGGCAAACTCTAACACTTAACTCTCAGTTTAGGGTCGAATAAGTCACCTCGGTCAGAAGAATTCCACCCCGGCCGAGATGTTCATCAACCGAACGAGATGCTTAGGGTTAAGGTTAAAGACTCGAACTTTCAAGATCCTACTGGAATCTAAGATTATTCTATCATTGTTTTTCCCACAACCTTCAGCCAATCACCCTAGAATCACACAAGGAAATTAGCCACTCATCATCATTATGAAAGTATTAATTGTAAGGGAAGAAGGTGAATATTTGAACAAAGAAGAATTTAATGAAAAGACTTCAATAACTGAATCAAATATCACAACAAAGCGTTCCTTGGATAACAATCCAAAAAGACAAGACAACAATTGAGGGAATTGAAGACAATCTTACAAAACCCTTCAATAAAAGCTATAAAAGCTATGGACTTCAATCTTCCTTCAACCTTCAAAAAGGTTCTTCGAAGACTCCCAAATTGGAGTAGGCTGCGGCTGCTGCGTGTGTAAACCCTGATCGACGGTATAGCGTGATGTTTCAGCTGTAGGCGGGTCTCTTTTCGTGGTATGCGAGCTCTTTTGCGGGATCTAAGCACGATCCGAAGATGGGTCAATTGTAGAAAATCCAACCCTTTATATAGGAGAATTATCTTCCAAAGATAAAATATCTTAAAAAGATAATTTCCTATAAAATATATCCATATCTCCTAAAATAAATATCTTCCTTCCAGCTATAAGATAATTTCCTAATAAAATAGATCTTATCTCCTAAAATAAATATCTTTCTAAGATAATTTTATAGGAAATATCTTAAAAGATATTTTCCTAATAAAATATATCTTATCTCCAAAATAGATCTCCTAAATATATGATCTTCCTTCCAGAAATCCAGCCCAAAAATATAAGATCTCTCCTTCCAAAAATAAAAGATCTCAACCAAGAATAAAATATATCCCGCCGCGTCAGGATATTCGCCTCGGTCGAGACGCTCTCGTAGATCACCTCGGTCGAGGTGAACCTCTGGTCAACCGAGGTGAGTCTCAACTGAATGTGAAATCTCTCAAAACTGGTCCAAAGTAAATCTTTAATCCATGGTTATGCTTCTTGGATGTAGCTCCAAATGACTCATGATTCCTTTTGCTCCTTTTTGATGCAAAAAGTACCATATTACCTGCAATTACAACGAAACTAGGTGTAGACCTCGATTCTCGCAAAGGTAGATGAAATGGTAGTAAAATCACATAATGTACATACAAACATGCAGATTATGAAAGATAAAACGTCCAAACAAACCCCAAAATATAGACTATAATTCATGCTATCAAAATACCCCATACTTAGCCCTTGCTTGTCCCCAAGCAAGTTCCTCATATAGAAGACAAGGTAGAATGGATTATAAGTCAAGAAAATCGACGAAAAAGTCTTTCAAAAACATTTTATAGTGTGCAACTATCATAGATCACTCTAAGAGAATACTTCATGGAATTTAAAAACTCAATATGCTCGAAACCTTTTATAAATATAGGAAAGTCGTTCATCTTTGCATAAAATCATAGAATGCATAATAAATCATAATTATCAAAATCAATCATGTATAATCCGATTTAAACCGCTAAGTCAATCAACAAGCTCAAGGTCTCAAGGGCTTCCCAAAAGAAAGGTCAAAAAATGTGTAGGGTAGGGGTGTATGTAAGGTAATGTGGTGCTAGAATCCGGGAAAAGGATGAACTTCACTTTGACTTGCAACATCTTCCACCAATAAGCTTTGCTTATTTCACACTTTTTCTTTTTACTTTACTTTTTGGGATGCATGGACAGAGGTGCACAATAACCGAAGCCTGGGAGATTAGCAATCATCAATTTCTTGAGATGCATCAAACCCTTGATGCACATACCATGACCCGTTAGGAATATCGCTCAATCCGACTTTGGCAAGACACAAACACCTGGCTATGTGAATGGTGCCGAGTTACTCATCTTCATGATTGACTTCCCCAAACCTAAAATTGCTTTCTAACACTTTCACTTCCAGCCACTTCTCAACTTTAACTCCACTTGCTTTCACCACTTCGCTTGCTTCCTATTTCCCGGATAGGTAAAGGGAGGCAAAATGTATATGAGGGGTTAAGCATGATCAAGAAGAAGAAGAGGAAAAGAGTGAATTGCCTTGATCTTTCCAAGAAGAGAGTGAGAGAACTTATCCTGCGGTGTCAACCTTCAAATCCAACATAATTTGGATAAAAACAAAGTATTAAACATGCCAATAATTTCAAACAAAGCATTTAGCAACTTAAACATATTATAAAACCTTTCAAACACATAAAGAATTTAAAACCAGTAGGTAAACAAAATCTTCACTGAGGTCATATCCAGATAAGTAGTACAAAAATCGTTTTCGAAAACTCTCAGTTAACCCACCTCGGTCGAGGTGTTCTTGGTTCAACCGAGGTGAAACACCTCGTTCGGCCAGAACTGCCCCGGTCGAGGTCAAAATTTTTTTTTTTTAAAACCAGTTTTCTTTCAGTTTCGACGTTTTTCTCAATCAAATAACCTATAAGTATGCATGCAATCTCAGATAAACATATAAATGCAGAAGTGAAGCATAAATATAAATATCCGGTCAATAAAATACATCAAAAGTGTCGAATACATCAAAGGTAGCCACATAGTCAAATAACAAACACCCCATACTTGAGACACACTGTCCCAGTGGGTATAATAAAAGTCTAAAACAGGAGAACTCACCGGATAAGAGCCGAACTGCATAAAAAAATATAATAAAGAAACCCTGCAGCTCCTCAGTAGTCCTGATCCGGCGGTGGTGGTGGTATGTAGGGGAACTGAGTCGGATCATAGGGATGGCTCATGATACGCTCAAACTGTAGCTGAGCCATCATGTGCTGATGATGCTGCCGCTCCTGCATCTCGCGGATATCCAGCGAAAGTGCAGCATATGAGTCGATAACCTGATCCGTCAGGTCATCGATCCGTCGGTGTGCAGCTCTGTCCCTCACTCCACGCCTCCTGCGTCCAGCAGGTCTGACTGGAGACATCGCGGCTGGCGCCGGCTCAGTGTCCTCCTCATCATCTAGATCAATAATAGGTGGCGCGCTCGTCCCAGCTGTATCTGTACCTGTGTCCATCGGGACGCCACCTCCTCTCTCATCCACTGTCTCATCATCGTCGTCATCCTCATCCTCAGCCTCCTCCGTAGCTGCAGCAGGGGCAGCTGCTGCCTCTCTGTGATCCTCTATCAGTGTATCCCAAGCAGTCTGCCAGAAATGCGGATCAAAGACTATGAACTGTGCAGACCAGCGGATGCCCTGAGGTGCAGTCCGCTCCCAAGGCATGGCGACGTATGGAGTGGTCAAACCACGGGGAACTAGAATCCTCCGTGTGATCATCTCCTGCAATCCCAGCGGCTTCGGAGCCGTCGCCAACGTGCAAACGCTGAGGTCCATCCCGTGGTAAGTAGCGATGTGGGTGACTAGACCTCCACAGCAAATATCTCCCTTCGCCTTGGCCTTGATCCTATGCAGATCCTCTGCTAGGAGCAAGCCAAAGTCTGGGAAGCCTCCTGTAACCATGCAATAGAGGCTGAAAAGCTCACCCTGTCTGATCTTTTGGGGCGTCTCCGTACGCGCCAGAAGTGTCTCACTGAAGATCCTGTGGGCAAGTCTGAAGGCTGGGTGAAAGATGACCTTCTCCCTGGAATCTCCAGGGCGCCATCTGTCTGCATGTGTAGTAATGTGGGCTATCTGTCCCCAGAACTCCCTAGCTACGGATCGGGAGGGGAAGTCTACAGCAGTGGGGTCAGGAAAGCCAAAGATCTCTCTCCAAATCTCTAAAGGAACTATGAAGTTCCGGCTCATCAACCGGTACTTCACAGACCGCTCTGTGGGAAGGTAGGAGAAGGAGCTAACAAACTCGAGTGTCGGCTATAAGTAGGCTGGGGCTCGGATCTCAGTGAACTGATCTAGCCCCACTGTAGCAATCATCCTCCTAAGGTCAGCATCTAACCCTAGGCAGTCAAAAGCTGACACATCCAGAAATCGTGGTGCGATGACTGGACGGCCAGCTATCCTCTCATAGTCTACCCGGCATCTCTCGTGGATGGCCGGGCGGTAGGGACGGGATGCGGAAGGAGAAGGGGAAGGGGAGGATCTATCTCTAAGAGCTAAACGGCGATCTGAACTCATCTTCAAAACACACTGTCAGACTACCTCGGTCGACTGACAAATACCAAGAATCACCTCGACCGAGGTGCAGAACGACTGGACCGAGGCGAAGGCAGTGCGATTTCAACTCTCTGATTTTCAGTTCTTTTCCCCCAAAAATCACTACTGATGCTTCCTAAGGGGTACTTAAAGGTTTCCTCAACAGAATCAAGGGCAACCAAAGCCCAAATTGCAGAAAACGAGCGAGTTAGGGTTTTCGAACGTTTTTACCTCGTTTCGGTCGGAACGCTCAAATTTCTTGCAGATCTGTAGTTGCAATCGGATCCTCTACTCTTTAATCGCGGTTTGGAAGCAGAAATCTTCGAAAACGAGCGAGAAACGAAGGAGGCGAGGTGGATCTGTCGCCGCGGTCGAGGAGGGTAAATAAAAGGTGAAAAGTAAAATTTTTCCCTATTTATACCGTTCCTGGATCTGCTGTCACCTCGGTCGAGATGGTCTCGACTGGCCCGAGGTGGTATGGACCGAGGTGGTTCTGTAGAAACCCTAGTCGCCTCGGTTGCTTCAAGAATCAACTCGGTCGAGGTGCTCTGACAGTGACCGAGGTGCTTCTGTCTTCTCAGAATCTCGAACTTCTGTCCTTCCAGATGTGCTCCTTCCTGTTGTCTGTCCAGAACGCCAAAAACAAAACAAAGCAAAGCAAAAACAAAAACTATCTAAGCTAGACTAGAAAACGGGAAAGAAGAGCAATACCTTGGGTTGCCTCCCAAGAAGCGCTTGATTTAAGGTCGCTAGCTGGACCATGATGCGCCTCAAACGAGGTATATCGGTGCAACCTCCTCAACCGGCGTTTCCGGCTGGTACTTCTTAAGTCTATGACCGTTGACCTTGAAGCTTCCGCTAGCTTCGCCCCATATCTCAACTGCACCATGAGGGAAAACATGCTTCACAACATAAGGTCCGGTCCATCTAGATTTCAACTTACCTGGAAAAAGACGGAGGCGGGAGTTGAAGAGTAGAACTAAGTCTCCTTCGTTAAGCTCCTTTGGAATGATACGCTTGTCATGCCATCTCTTTGTCCTTTCCTTATAGATTTTGGCATTCTCGTAAGCGTTCAAACGCAGCTCCTCCAGCTCGTTAAGCTTCAATAGGCGTTTCTCGCCAGCCTCCTTGATGTCAAAGTTCAACCATTTGATAGCCCAATACGCCTTGTGCTCCAATTCAACGGGCAAATGGCAAGACTTCCCATATACCAAATTATAAGGGGTGGTACCTATGGGAGTCTTGAATGCTGTCCTGTACGCCCAAAGAGCATCGTCCAATTTCATGGACCAATCCTTCCTCGTTCTAGAGACGGTCTTCTCCAAAATTGCCTTGATTTCTCTATTCGAGATCTCGACCTGTCCACTAGTTTGAGGGTGATAAGCGGTTGATACCTTGTGGGTTACCCCATACTTCGACAGAAGTGCCTTAAACTTCCGGTTGATGAAATGCGTTCCTCCATCGCTGATGATGATGCGTGGAGTTCCAAATCGTGGAAAGATAGTTCTATTCAAGAACTTCACAACCACCTTGGCGTCGTTAGTGGGAGAAGCAATGGCTTCAACCCATCTAGAGACGTAGTCAACGGCGAGGAGAATGTAGAGGTTTCCTCCGGAGGATGGGAAAGGTCCCATGAAGTCAATCCCCCATACATCAAAGATTTCCACTTCTTGGATGTTATTAAGCGGCATCTCGTTCCTCCTTGATAAGTTCCCTGTTCTTTGGCATGCATCACAAGAAACAACAAAAGATTGCACATCCTTAAATAATGTAGGCCAAAAGAAACCGGAACGCAGTACCTTAGCGCATGTTTTATCGGTGCTAGCATGTCCTCCACAAGGAAGTGAATGACAATGCCTTATGACGCTATTAACTTCATCTTCCGGAATGCACCTTCGAAGCATCCCATCCGGTCCGCGCTTGAATAGCAGCGGCTCATCCCAGTAGTAATGTCGTACTTCCTTGAAGAATCTCTTCTTTTGAGAGTACGTCAATCCGGGCGGTATTTCTTGGCAAACAAGATAATTCACAATATCAGCATACCAAGGACCTTTATTATCAGAAAGTTGGTGGAGGGAATGATCCGCCAACTGTGGGTGAATGTCAGAGAAGGGAGTAGAAAAATTGTTATTCTCAGCAATCTCAGTTGACATCGTCTCGCTGTCGACCTCGGTCGAGGCGCAGAGGCGTTGACCGAGGTGTTCTTCGGTCGCCTCGCTCAGTCCAGAAAGTGCCTCGGTCGAGGTACTGCTACTGGATCCGAGGCTGGAAATCTTCGTTTCCTGGACTAGCTTCTCAGTTTTAGCTCCTGGATCTTCTTCCAGTGCCTTCAAGCTCCGTATATCTGCATCACAAGAAGCATCTATACCTTCCTCCATTAAACTGAAGCTAATAATTCTTTCGAGTGGATCATTAATAAGGATAGAGCTCACCAATTCCCTTGATTCTTCTTCATCGTAGATGTTGAAGATATCATCAGTTAGTTGCTCCCCTTTCATGGCTGCAAGTAGTGCGAACTCCACCTCATCGCCACCAACGTTGAATTTCAACTTGGCGTTCTTGCAATCCACATTGCAACCCGAAGTTGCTAGAAATGGCCTCCCGAGAATGATAGGAACTGGATAATCTGCGGGAATGTCAAGTACGACAAAATCTATAGGTAGATAGAAGTTACCTAACTTGACCGGAACGTCTTCCAAGATGCCCACGGGATGGGTAATGGAGCGATCCGCCATGTAAAGTCGAATCTTGACCGGCTTGGGCTCTCCAAGACCGATCTTAGTGCATAACTCCAGCGGGATGATGCTCACGCTGGCTCCTAGATCACAAAGGGCTTCACAAGTGACATCCCCGACTTGAATGGGAATGCAAAATGAGCCGGGATCTCTCAACTTAGGTGGCATCTTTTCCTTCATGATCTTGATAAGCTCCGAAGATTTAGATGTCATCCTAACTTCACCAACATCCTCCAGCTTCCTCTTCCTTGATAAGATTTCTTTTAAGAACTTTCCATAGGCGGGCATACCTAGAATGGCATCAAGGAAGGGAATGTTAATATGTAGCTTATTCATCAAGTCAAGAAACTTACCAAAGTGCTTGTCTAGATGTGCTCTGGCTCTGGACTGAGGGAATGGAAGTGGTGGTTTATATGCAGGAGGTGGAACATAAGTTTCTGTCGTTCCTTCTGCTTTCTGTTGCGCCGCCTCGGTTGGCATCTCGGTCGAGGTGTTCTTCGACTGGGTCTGGACCGAGGTGGTCTACATCGAGCGAGGTACTGGATCTGCAGTTTTGAGTCCACTCCTCGTCGTTATGGCCATGCACTGGCCCTTAGGGTTAGTTTCCGTCTTTGCTGGAAGCTTCCCTGGATCTCTTGGCGCTTCATTCGCCCTATTAGCAAGTTGTTGTTCGAAGGACTTTTGGGCCCTCGAAAATGAAGTCATAGAATTCTCCATAGCACTAAGCTTGATCAAGATTGCCTCCAGGACTGCGTCCTTCTTTTCCGGCTGAGACGAACTTGATCCTTGCCCTTGGCTTTTATATGGAGTAGAAGAAGAAGAAGGAGAAGAGAGGAAAGGGTTAGAGGAATCATTAGAATTGGAGTTTGAGTGATTGTTACCGTGATTTTGGTTATTCGCCCTCCAATTGTTGCTATTGGATCCTCTATTGTTGTTGTTGTAGTTGTTGTTTCGGGGTCCGTTGTTGTTGTTACGGTACCCGTTATTGTTGTTGTTGTTGTTCCTTTGCCCTTGCTCTTCCTTCTTAGTTTGAGCCATCAAGAGCTCCTTCAATTGCTTCACGTCGTTCTTCAAGGACGTGAGCTGGTTGTTGTTGGGTTGAGTCTCTTGAAAGTTGACTCTTTTAACTCCACCCTCAGCTCCTTGGTGGGTGTACTTCTCCATGTGCAAGGCTTGCTTCTCAATGAAGTCCCAAGCCTCGTCAACCGCCATATCCATGAAGGTACCGGCGGAGAGTAGTTGGAGATTGAACTGGGTGCTTCCATCCAGCCCTTTGAAGTAGATCTCCAACAACTCAATCTTTGGAATCCCATGATGTGGGCAATCCAAAAGGATATCCTTGAACCGCTCCCAAGATTTGGACAAGCTCTCCTTGTCCTTCATGATGAAAGCATTGATCTTCCCTCTCATTTCAGCAGTCTTTGAGGGGGGGAAGAATTTGGTCAAGAATTCTGTAGTCATCTCCTCCCATGTGCTAATTTTTCCTGGAGGAAGAGATTGATACCAAGTAAGAGCTCTATCTTTTAAAGAAAAGTAAAAAGGTCTTAGCTTGTAGTTGTTGTTCTCAATTCTGGACGGTCGCAAGGTTTCCATCAAGATCTCGTAGTTTTGAAGATGTTGATGCGGCGACTCCTTCTCTAGTCCTCCGAATTGGCATTGGCGAATCATGGCTAGAACTTGCGGTCGAAGTTCGTAGTCATGATCCGCTGGATCTCCTAGGTTCACCCCTGGACGCCTCAGCTGTTGATTAGGGTCCATCCTTTGACCTAGGGTTTGTGGGATTCCTGCAAGAAGAACATCTCGGACTGGCATCCGAGGTGGAAGTACCTCGGCCGGGGCGTCAGGTACTGGAATCTGCCTCGGTCGAGGATCGACTACTGGATCCTCCCTCGGTCGAAGTAGAATCTGGTCCCGAATGGCTGCAATCTCAGCTTCGATTGCTGCAGTCCTGGCATGATTCTCTTCTTTCTCTTGCCTTAGCTCTTCTTTACTGAGACGTAGCAGCTCCTGCGTCTCTCTCAATTGGGCCGCAAGATCGCGATCGTCTTGTTGGGCCATCTTCGCTTCTCTTAAGCGTCGCTTGTATGTCTTTTCTGGTTCGGGATCGTAAGGAACGATTTCCTTCCCAGTGCGGGTTCTTCGCATATACCTAAGAAAGAACCTGCAAAAGTCACTCAAGTAGAGTGGTTAGACAAAACGGGGCAAATGCCCCAAGAGCAAACCGTACCGGCTCGGTCTAGACCAAGTCCCCGGCAACGGCGCCAAAAACTTGTTCGCTCCAAACGGTGTGTGCAAGCTTTAAATTTATAACCCTAGACTTAAGCTTAAAACAAGGATGCGAACCCGCAGTGTACGGGTCAATCGTAGTAAAAGCAAGAAAATTCCAGGGGTCGATCACAGGGACTCGGTGAAACAGAGTCAATACGGTGTGCTAATGTTAATACTAACCACAAGAGCGATTTAACACAATCAAATATGAATAAGATGTCAAATAAAGCAAATATGCAATTCTAGGGATTAAAGCATCTAGTTGTGGTTCCAACTCAAGATCTGTAGATAAGCGGACAAAGCTGAGATTTTTGCGTGGGGAAGGTGTTTCTAAAGTGGAGTAGATCATCGGGTAAGTCTCACTACACACTAATCCTAAAACCGTAACTCCTATTACCGGGTAAGTCTCAAGGAATTAAGATAAAGAACTATAACCTCAAACTAACACACCATCTAAGGGGATAGAATCAACCTTTACCGGGTAAGTCTCAGGCTAAGTCACAAAGATGGGATGGAAGCACACTCAAACCCCAATAAAGGCTAAACCTTTATTACCTACACTTATGATCGTTGGTATACAAACTAAGGAATTACCGGGTAAGTCTCATCCTAAACTTGCTTTGAACCAGGAAAGGTGTAATAAGAATAGGATTTGGCAAACTCTAACACTTAACTCTCAGTTTAGGGTCGAATAAGTCACCTCGGTCAGAAGAATTCCACCCCGGCCGAGATGTTCATCAACCGAACGAGATGCTTAGGGTTAAGGTTAAAGACTCGAACTTTCAGGATCCTACTGGAATCTAAGATTATTCTATCATTGTTTTTCCCACAACCTTCAGCCAATCACCCTAGAATCACACAAGGAAATTAGCCACTCATCATCATTATGAAAGTATTAATTGTAAGGGAAGAAGGTGAATATTTGAACAAAGAAGAATTTAATGAAAAGACTTCAATAACTGAATCAAATATCACAACAAAGCGTTCCTTGGATAACAATCCAAAAAGACAAGACAACAATTGAGGGAATTGAAGACAATCTTACAAAACCCTTCAATAAAAGCTATAAAAGCTATGGACTTCAATCTTCCTTCAACCTTCAAAAAGGTTCTTCGAAGACTCCCAAATTGGAGTAGGCTGCGGCTGCTGCGTGTGTAAACCCTGATCGACGGTATAGCGTGATGTTTCAGCTGTAGGCGGGTCTCTTTTCGTGGTATGCGAGCTCTTTTGCGGGATCTAAGCACGATCCGAAGATGGGTCAATTGTAGAAAATCCAACCCTTTATATAGGAGAATTATCTTCCAAAGATAAAATATCTTAAAAAGATAATTTCCTATAAAATATATCCATATCTCCTAAAATAAATATCTTCCTTCCAGCTATAAGATAATTTCCTAATAAAATAGATCTTATCTCCTAAAATAAATATCTTTCTAAGATAATTTTATAGGAAATATCTTAAAAGATATTTTCCTAATAAAATATATCTTATCTCCAAAATAGATCTCCTAAATATATGATCTTCCTTCCAGAAATCCAGCCCAAAAATATAAGATCTCTCCTTCCAAAAATAAAAGATCTCAACCAAGAATAAAATATATCCCGCCGCGTCAGGATATTCGCCTCGGTCGAGACGCTCTCGTAGATCACCTCGGTCGAGGTGAACCTCTGGTCAACCGAGGTGAGTCTCAACTGAATGTGAAATCTCTCAAAACTGGTCCAAAGTAAATCTTTAATCCATGGTTATGCTTCTTGGATGTAGCTCCAAATGACTCATGATTCCTTTTGCTCCTTTTTGATGCAAAAAGTACCATATTACCTGCAATTACAACGAAACTAGGTGTAGACCTCGATTCTCGCAAAGGTAGATGAAATGGTAGTAAAATCACATAATGTACATACAAACATGCAGATTATGAAAGATAAAACGTCCAAACAAACCCCAAAATATAGACTATAATTCATGCTATCACATGTGATAAGTTTTTTCCCTCCCAAAATGCCCCATTAAACCTCCTTTATGGGCTTCTTCCACTAATAGGATCCTAAGGGAACATCTAGGTATGGAAATCTTATCCACTTTAAACAAGAAACCTTCAAACACAAAGTACTTATCATAAGGGCCTTGAGTAGTGCATCTATAAAATATCTTCCCAAATTCAGCATCATCCACATATAATTCTTTAATGTAAGTAAAACCTAACATCCTAGAATCCAAGGTGGTGATTAAGGTGTATCTCCTAGACAATGCATCCGCTACGACATTATCCTTTCCTTTCTTATACTTGATAATGTAAGGAAAGGTTTCGATGAACTCCATCCACCTACCATGCCGCCTATCTAGCTTATCTTGGCTCCTAAAGTGTCTAAGTGAATCATGATCAGTTTTGAAAACAAACTCTTGAGGCCAAAGGTAATGTTGCCATGTTTTGAGTACTCTAAATAAGGCATACAATTCTTTGTCATAAGTGGAGTAGTTTAAACATGCACCCTTCAATTTTTCACTAAAGAAAGCTAGAGGCTTACCTTCTTGCGTAAGGACGCCGCCAATACCAATACTGGGTGCGTCGCATTCAACCTCAAAGGGTTTAGTGAAGTCCGGTAGAGCGAGTAGGGGTGCATGGGTGAGGCGTCTCTTGAGCTCTTCAAAGGCTCTTTGCTGCGGTTCATTCCACTCAAAAGGAACCTTCTTTTTGGTCAAAGCCGTGAGAGGTGCTGCAATGGTGCTAAAATCTCTCACAAACCTTCTATAGAATGTAGCTAGATCATGGAAACTCCTCACGTCGCCAACCGACCTAGGAGTGGGCCATTCATTGATTGCCTTCACCTTGTCCTCATCCACTTGCAAACCATTGGCACTTACTACAAAACCAAGAAAAATCACTCGGTTGGTATAGAAATCACATTTTTGAATATTAGCATACAAGTATTCTATACGCAATGTAGCAAGCACATCTCTCAAATGATTTTCATGCTCTTTTAAAGTCTTACTATAGATAAGAATGTAATCAAAGTAGACTACAACAAATAAACCAATATAAGGTCTCAAAATATGATTCATTAATCTCATGAAGGTACTAGGAGCGTTAGTTAAGCCAAAAGGCATTACTAGCCACTCATAGAGACCAAATTTGGTTTTAAAAGCTGTTTTTCATTCATCCCCTTCCCTCATTCTAATTTGATGGTAGCCACTCCTAAGGTCAATCTTAGTGAAAATTGTAGCTCCATGTAACTCATCAAGCATATCATCTAAACGAGGAATCGGGTGTCTATACTTGATAGTAATGTTATTGATTGCTCTACAATCAATACACATTCTCCAAGTATTATCCTTCTTGGGTACTAGCAGGACGGGAACGACACAAGGACTAAGGCTTTCCCGAACATACCCCTTATCTAGCAAGGCTTGAACTTGGTTCTGAATTTCCTGGGCTTCCGTAGGGTTCATCCTATAGGCGGGCCTATTGGGAAGAGTGGCTCCGGGTATTAAATCTATTTGGTGTTCAATGCCCCTAATGGGCGGCAAGCCGGCTGGAATCTCCTCAGGAAAAACGTCCCTAAACTCGTCTAACAGCCCCTGAATAGAACTAGGAAGTGGAATCGTAGAGTCATGAGGCACATTCACTAGAGATTTACACAAACTCATCATTAGCACATCCATAGAAACATAGTTAGTGACATTCATTCCTAGACTCAAGATAGCTACTTGTTGGTTGTACTAACAATGTTTGATGGGTTTTGTTCTCCTTACTCTTAGGCCGTGTGATCTTAGGCTTGGGAGGGGTTCCTTGCTCTATCCTCTTGTTCTCATAGTACTCGGCTATTTGTAAAGGTGTCATAGGTTTAAGTGTTAAAGTTTTACCTTTATACTCAAAGCTATACTTATTAGAAAACCCATCATGAACAACTTTCCTATCATATTGCCATGGACGGCCAAGCAACAAGTGACAAGCATTCATAGGCACAACATCACATGTAATAGCATCCTCATATGATCCTAATGTTATATTGACCTTAGTTTGCTTATTGACCTTAAGTTCTCCACACTCATTCATCCAATGTAGTTTATATGGCCTAGGGTGATAAAATGTAAGAAGTTGTAATTTGTTTACCATTTCAGTGCTAGCTATGTTGCAACAACTTCCTCCATCAATTATCACATTACACACTTTGCCTTTAATACTACACCTAGTATGAAACAGATTTTCACGTTGGTTATCCTCACAAGGTGCTAGTTGGACATGAAAAGTTCTCCTAGCTATCAAAGATTCACCTTGTTCATACTCAATGCAATCATCATGCTCATTTTGTTCATTGTCATCAATTAATGCATTTTCATCATCTAATTCCACATCATCCTCACTCTCATATTCTCCTAGATGGTTTATGATCAAAGTGCCTCTATTAGGACATTCTCTACTCATGTGGCCTCTACCTTGGCATTTAAAACACACAATGTCCCTAGTTCTAGAGTTAGAGATAGGAGTACTCCCTCGATGATCACTCGAAGGCTCATTCGAGGATCGTGGTGTAGTGGACGGTGTAGAAGACCATCTTTGCCCTTCTTGGCCTATAGGTGCCAACTTTCTCTCCTCCTTCCGGCCTCCTTGATCCTTGCTGTGGTTAGGCAGCCGGCTCCCTTGTGGTTTCCAAGCGTTGGGCGTCCCATGGGGTGGCTTGTATTCCTGGTTTCGCACCTTTGTCTTCCTTTCCACCTTGATGGCCAAGTGTAGTAATTGCTCCATGGTGCTGTAGGGATACATATCAACTTCATTAGCCAAATTAGAATTCAGAATTCGAAGATACCTAGCCATAGTGTTTTCTTCATCCTCTAGAACGTTGGCCTTCACCATAGCAACTTGCATATTCGTATAGGCTTCCTCAGCGCTAAGTGAACCTTGTCTCAAATTTTCCAGCCTTTGTCGAAGCTCTCGGGTATAGTGAGGTGGAACGAACTGAGCCCTCATTAGTGCCTTCATATGCTCCCATGTGGTGATTTGAGGATCCAAGGTTCGAACTCTTTCTTTGACTACGTGATCCCACCATACCAAAGCATAGCCTTGGAACTCAAGAGCGGCTAGCTGAACCTTCCTAGGCTCGCTGAAGTTGTGACACAACCAGATCTGCTCAACTTTAGTTTCCCACTCCGTGTAGACGTCGGGGTCACACTTTCCTTCAAAGACGGGAATTTTGACTTTGTCGAGTCCGTCTTGCTCTTGATAGGGCCGTAGATTATCACGTTCTCGTCCTTGCCTTGGCTGCTAGAATGGCCGATTGTAACCTTCCCAAGTGTGGTCCTCGAAAGCAGCTTCATTCCGTCGCTGAAAGTCATCAACAAATGGTGGCATGTTAGAAGCATTAGGGAGAACATTGGACTGTAAATTACCTTGATCCGGATGATCCGGCTCTCTAGTAACACGTGAAGGACCGCCAAACTCATAGTTGGTTCTCAAAGGTGGTGTCCCGGCTGGTGGTGTTCGTGCTTCCATAGACTCCACTCGTTTGGATAGGTTAGCTACAAAATCGGACAATTGCTTCAATAGACTGATCATCTCAGGCGTGACGGTCTCGCTACTCAACTTGCTGGGACTTAGGGACCTGGACATGCTCAAGTAACAAACAAAGAACCGGTTAGGTTAGAAAAGCAAAGATCTCACTTGTGTATCTCTCACTCTCTCGTTGGTATTGCCTAGCTGGTGGCTCGAGTTGTAAGGATCCAATACCTTAAGATCGCGATTTCCAAACCTTCTTAGCAACCCTTTGGAACTAGAACTGCTGAAACTGATGTTAGTGTCGGAGATGAATCAAGACACCCCTAATTGGAGTATTGACCGTTGGGTTGGTGTAAGTATGGTGAATGTGTTTAGAATGACGTTTTGAATTGTTTGAAAGAGTTTACTTGTGCTTGATTAATAAAAGGGCCAGCCGTTTTGTATAGTCTTTTTTCTTTTTTTTTTTGAAAGATCTCTTAGACTTTGTCAAAGATTTGAGGGAGAGAAGGTAACCGAAACTGATTGCAACGAGAATTGTAGGAGAGCAGGTTACCGAATTGTGTATGCAGCGTTTGAGCTCTCTTTTTTGTTTTGTTTTCGCTTTGTGTTTACCTCTGCTCAAGATGTTGTCCGGCACTAAGAACCCTTGGTTTTTGCTTTTGAACACTTCAAGCACAAGTTAAACCTCAATTGGATAAGCAATAGGTTAACAAAGAAGAAAGGAGTGATCAATTGTACAAACTGAGCTCTGATACCAACTGATACGGAATTGTCCGTGAATGAGTCGATCTAGGCACAATGATCTCGAATCCGGCTGAATGAAACGAATCCAGATGCGGAATGAAACATGGATGGTGAATGGCGCAGGAAGGTGAAGAGAAGAACCAAAGAGAGTCAACGAAGGAACCAAGGCTGAAGAGCCAAAACCCCAATCCTGAATGCCCTAGACCCGTCTCCAATACAACTTTACACTAGCTCCGGCTGGACTAGCACAAAGAGGGACTCGTGAAGGCTCGAAGCACCAATCCGAAGGCGGTTGACACAAACAAGCTCAGCTAAGCAAACAACAGCAATGCCAACCAAAAACTCTCTTGTTCTTTGATTGATTTTGTGAATGATTACAAATGTAATTCTAAGCAATGAAATTAACGTAACTAATCAGCAGCTAATAAGAGGCTATATATAGACTCTTTTATCTAGACAAAATAAAGAAAAGAAAACTAAAACATTAGTGGGAAGGTGGTAATAAGAGAGCTTCCTCTAATGTAGCTAACAACCTAACAAACAACTAATTCAGCATGAGAATAGGCTGACTTATTCAATTTAACTCCTTGGAGTGTGCTGGACGTTTTTTTAAGAGCAAAATGGGCTATCCAAATGGGCTGAGTTGTTCAACAGATCCATGAGTGATTTGGATGGTTTTTAAGAGCCCAAATGATGAGCCGAATAAGCTGACTTGTTACTCTCTTGAGCCTCTTTGAACGTGATCAGCTGGCTGCCCTCTTGGGCTGTTTTAGATGTAAGCAACAACCTACCCTCTTGGACTGCCTTGGACGTGTTTGCTTGCCTCCCCTCTTGGGCTGCCTTGGACGTGAGCAACAGGCTATCCTCGTGGGCTGCTTTGGACGTGATCAGCATCTCCTCCCTTTTGCTCTTGGGCTGCCTTGGACGTGAGCAGCAGGCTATCCTCGTGGGCTGCTTTGGACGTGATAAACATCTCCTCCCTTTGCTTGCTTGCTCCTGCATTCATCAAAAGATTAACACATGATGTATGGCAATTAAATGGTTCACGCATTATGCCAAGCAATAGCACTTCCCTTGACGTAGCTTCTTGGATCTCCTTAGCTCTTGCTCTAGTAATGGGACCTTGATAGCTTCTATGTGATGGTCCTACATCAAACCCGAAGGAGATTGACACACACAAGAACGAGAAAGCTATGCAAACACCACAATTCTCACGAGACAAGAGGCTGAACTCAAAGGGTTCAGTTTGGCACTTAGACAAAATGTGTTTGACTTCTCTCCCCACAAAAAGGAAGAGAGAAAGGCTTATATACAACCTAGGCCTTCTCTCCTAAAAATAGAAAGGAAATAAATACAATAATTACAAATTAGAGTGTTTTAAATAAATCCATAAAATAGACTAATTCTAGGCTTTACTTAACACTCTCTAACTAGCTTCTCACGTCAGCCTAGTCGCGCCTTCATCCATGCACATGCACACGTGAGGCTCTCCTATGCTCCATTCAACTTCTTCTTGGCTGGGCCAATGTGGCTAAGCATCATGACGGGCCTTGGACTCATTGGAGGTGAGCTTGGGTGAGCTTCTTGAACCATGGCTAGGAAGATAGCATCCATCTCCGCTTGGCGTTTAGCTTGAGCTCTTGTTAGGGCTCCTTGTGGTGTTGAAGATGGAGATAGCTCGGATGACTCTTCATCAGCAGTAAAAGCCAGCTAGACCTTGGAAACTCCGGATTTGAGTCATTGAGGTAGGCGTGGGCCACTCGGAAATGGCTTTAACCTTCTCCTCATCAACTCGGAGTCCGTCTTTGCACACCACAAATCCAAGGAATACCACATGATCCGAATGGAAGTGGCACTTCTTGAAGTTGGCATACAACTTCTCCCTTCTCAAGACCTCAAAAACCTGCCTAAGGTGACCTATATGCTCTTGAAGATTGTGGCTATATACTAGTATGTCATCAAAGTATACAACCACAAACTTACCAAGGAATGGCCTTAGGACGTGGTTCATAAGCCTCATGAAGGTGCTAGGGGCATTAGTAATGATACGGGATTAATCCGTGTTTGAGTCGATCTAGGCACAATGATCTCGAATCGGGCTGAATGAAACGATTTCTGAAGGCGGAATGGACGTAGGTTGATGAATGGCGCAGGAAAGGTGAGAGAAGAACCAAAGAGAGAGCCAATGAAGGAACCAAGACTGAAGAGCCAAAACCCCAATCGTGACTACCCTAGACCCGTCTCCAATACAACTTTACACTAGCTCCGGCTGGACTAGCACAAAGAGGGACTCGTGAATGCTCGAAGCACCAATCCGAAGGCGGTTGATACAAACAAGCTCAGCCAAGCAACAATAGCAATGCCAACCAAAAACTCTCTTGTTCTTTGATTGATTTTCTGAATGATTACAAATGCAATTCTAAGCAATGGATTTTACTTAACTAATCTGCATCTAATAAGAGGCTATAAATAGACTCTTTTATCTAGACAAAATAAAGAAAAGAGAATTAAAAACATTATTGGGAAGGTGGTAATAAGAGAGCTTCCTCTAATGTAGCTAACAACCTAACAAACACTAATTTCAGCTTAAAAATAGGCTGAATTATTCAAACTTATCCTTGGAGTGCAAGCTGGACGTTTTTAAGGAGCCAAATGGGGTATCCGAATGGGCTGCTTTGTTCAACAGATCCATGAGTGATTTGGATGTGTTTAAAGAGCCCAAATGATGATCCGAATGAGCTGAATTGTTACTCTCTTGGGCCTCCTGGAACGTGATCAGCTTGCTATCCTCTTGGGCTGCATTGGACATGAACAACAGCCTCCCTTGGGCTGCCTTGGGCGTGAGCAGCTGCCTCCCTCCTTGGGCTGCATTGGACGTGAGCAACAGCCTCCCTCCTTGGGCTGCATTGGACGTGAGCAACAGCCTCCCTCGTGGGCTGCATTGGGCGTGAGCAACAGCCTCCTCTTGGGCTGCATTGGCGTGAGCAACAACCTCCTCGTGGGATGCATTGGCGTGAGCAACAGCCTCCTCTCCCGGGCTGCATTGGACGTGATCAGCAGCCTCCTCTTGGGCTGCATTGGCGTGAGCAACAGCCTCCTCTCCCGGGCTGCATTGGACGTGATCAACAGCCTGCATGGCCTCCTCGAGCTGCATGGGAAGTGAGTACGTCGGCATGGTCTCCTTGCTTGGTTCGCTTGCTCCTAAATTCACCAAAAGATTAACACATGATGTATGGAAATTAAATGGTTCACGCATTGTGTCAAGCAATAGCACTTCCCTTGACATAACTTCTTGGATCTCCTTAGCTCTTGCTCTAGTAATGGGACCTTGATATCTTCCATGTGATGTTCCTACATCATCCACTCCTTGGAAAGAATTCGACCCCGAATTTTCATCTTGTTCCGAAACTCCTTCATAACCATTGGCACTTTTTACAAAACCAAGAAAAATCACTCGGTTAGTATAGAAATCACATTTTTGAATATTAGCATACAAGTATTCTATACGCAATGTAGCAAGCACATCTCTCAAATGATTTTCATGCTCCTTTAAAGTCTTACTATAGATAAAAATGTCATCAAAGTAGACTACAACAAATAAACCAATATAAGGTCTCAAAATATGAAGTGGAATCGTAGAGTCATGAGGCACATTCACTAGAGATTTACACAAACTTTTCATTAGCACTTCAATAGAAGCATAGTTAGTGACATATTCATTCCTAGACTCAAGATAGCAACTTGTCGGTTGTACTAACAATGTGTGATGGATTTTGTTCTCTTTACTCTTAGGCCGTGTGATCTTAGGCTTGGGAGGGGTTCCTTGCTCTACCCTCTTGTTCTCATAGTACTCGGCTATTTGTAAAGGTGTCATAGGTTTAAGTGTAAAAGTTTTACCCTTATACTTAAAGCTATATTTGTTAGAAAACCCATGATGGACAACTTTCATATCATATTGCCATGGACGACCAAGCAACAAGTCACAAGCATTCATAGGCACAACATCACATGTAATAACATCCTCATATGATCCTAATGTTATATTGACCTTAGTTTGCTTATTGACCTTAAGTTCTCCACATTCATTCATCCAATGTAATTTATATGGCCTAGGGTGATAAAATGTAAGAAGTTGTAATTTGTTTACCATTTCAGTGCTAGCTATGTTGCAACAACTTCCTCCATCAATTATCACATTACACACTTTTCATTTAATGCTACATCTAGTATGAAACAGATTTTCACGTTGGTTATCCTCACAAGGTGCTAGTTGGACATGCAAAGTTCTCCTAGCTATCAAAGATTCACCTTGTTCATACTCAATGCAATCATCATTCTCATTTTGTTCATTGTCATCATTTAAGGCATTTTCATCATCTAATTCCACATCATCCTCACTCTCATATTCTCCTAGATGATTTATGATCAAAGTGCGTTTATTAGGACATTCTCTACTCATGTGACCTCTACCTTGGCATTTAAAACACACAATTACCCTAGTTCTAGAGTTAGAGATAGGAGTACTCCCTCGATGATCACTTGAAGGCTCATTCAAGGATCGTGGTGTAGTGGCTGTTGTAGACGACTTTCTTTGTCCTTCTTGGCCTATAGGTGCCAATTTCCTCTCCTCCTTCCGGACTCCTTGCTCCCTGCCGTGGCTATGCAACCGGCTGATGTGTGCTTTCAAAGCATTGGGCGTCCCGGACGGTGGTTTGTATTCCCGGTTTCGCACCTTAGTCTTCCTTTCCACCTTGATGGCCAAGTGTAGTAATTGCTCCATGGTGCTGTAGGGATACATATCAACCTCATTAGCCAAATTAGAATTCAGAATACGAAGGTACCTTGCCATAGTGTTTTCTTCATCCTCTAGAACGTTGGCCTTCACCATAGCAACTTGCATATTCGTATAGGCTTCCTCAGCGCTAAGTGAGCCTTGTCTCAAATTTTCCAGCCGTTGTCGAAGCTCTCGGGTATAGTGAGGTGGGACGAACCTAGCCCTCATTAGTGCCTTCATATGCTCCCATGTGCTGATTTGAGGATCCAAGGTTCGAACTCTTTCTTTGACTACGTGATCCCACCATACTAAAGCATAGCCTTGGAACTCAAGAGCTGCGAGTTGAACCTTCCTAGGCTCGCTGAAGTTGTGACACAACCAAATCTGCTCAACTTTAGTTTCCCACTCCGTGTAGACGTCGGGATCACACTTTCCTTCAAAGACGGGAATTTTGATTTTGACCTTTCCGAGTCCGTCTTGCTCTTGATAGGGCCGAAGGTTGTCTCGTCCTTGCCTTGGCTGCTGGAATGGCCGATTGTAGCCCTCCCACATGTGGTCCTCAACTTCATTCCGTCGCTGAAAGTCATCAACAAATGGTGGCATGTAAGAAGCATTAGGAAGAACGTTCGACTGTACATTACCTTGATCCGGAGGATCCGGCTCTCTAGTAACACGTGAAGGACCGCCAAACTCATAGTTGGTTTTCAAAGGTGGTGTTCCGGCTGGTGGTGTTCGTGCTTCCATAGTCTCCGCTCGCTTGGATAGTTTAGCTACGGAATCGGACAATTGTTTCAATAGACTGATCATCTCAGGCGTGACGATCTCGCTACTCGACTTGCTGGGGCTTAGGGACCTGGACATGCTCAAGTAACAAACAAAGAAACTGGTTAGGTTAGAAAAACAAAGATCTCACTTGTGTATCGCTCACACTCTCGTTGGTATTGCCTAGCTGGTGGCTCGAGTTGTAAGGATCCAACACCTTAAGATCGCGATTTCCGAACCTTCTTAGCAACCCTTTGGAACTAGAACGGCTGAAACTGAATGTTAGTGTCGGAGATGAATCAAGACACCCCTAATTGGAGTATTGACCGTTGGGTTGGTGTAGATGTGGTGAATGTGTTTAGAATGACGTTTTGAGCTGATTGAAAGAGTCGACTTGTGCTTGATTAATAAAAGAAAGGGGTCAGCCGTTTTTTGTAGTGTTTTTTTTTTTTTTTGAAAGATATCTTAGACTTTGTCAAAGATTTGTAGGAGAGAGAAGTAACCGTAATTGATTGCAGATAGGGTTACCGAAACGTGTATGCAGCGTTTGAGCTTTCTCTTTTGTTTTGTTTTCGTTTTGTGTTTGCCTCTCCTCAAGATGTTGTCCGGCTTTTGAATTGGCACACTTCATGCACAAGTTAGATCTCAATTGGATAAGCAATAAGGTTAACAAGAAGAAGAAGTGATCAATTGTACCAACTGTGCTCTGATACCAACTAATACGGGATTAATCCGTGTTGGAGTCGATCTAGGCACAATGATCTCGAACCGGGCTGAATGAAACGATTTCTGAAGGCGGAATGGACGTAGGTTGATGAATGGCGCAGGAAAGGTGAGAGAAGAACCAAAGAGAGAGCCAATGAAGGAACCAAGGCTGAAGAGCCAAAACCCCAATCGTGACTGCCCTAGACCCGTCTCCAATACAACTTTACACTAGCTCCGGCTGGACTAGCACAAAGAGGGACTCGTGAAGGCTCGGAGCACCAATCTGAAGGCGGTTGACACAAACAAGCTCAGCCAAGCAACAATAGCAATGCCAACCAAAAACTCTCTTGTTCTTTGATTGATTTTCTGAATGATTACAAATGCAATTCTAAGCAATGGATTTTACGTAACTAATCTGCAGCTAATAAGAGGCTATAAATAGACTCTTTTATCTAGACAAAATAAAGAAAAGAGAATTAAAAACATTAGTGGGAAGGTGGTAATAAGAGAGCTTCCTCTAATGTAGCTAACAACCTAACAAACACTAATTTCAGCTTAAAAATAGGCTGAATTATTCAAACTTATCCTTGGAGTGCAAGCTGGACGTTTTTAACGTTTTTAAGGAGCCAAATGGGGTATCCGAATGGGCTGCTTTGTTCAACATATCCATGAGTGATTTGGATGTGTTTAAAGAGCCCAAATGATGATCCGAATGAGCTGAATTGTTACTCTCTTGGGCCTCCTGGAACGTGATCAGCTTGCTATCCTCTTGGGCTGCATTGGACATGAACAACAGCCTCCCTTGGGCTGCCTTGGGCGTGAGCAGCTGCCTCCCTCCTTAGGCTGCATTGGACGTGAGCAACAGCCTCCCTCCTTGGGCTGCATTGGACGTGAGCAACAGCCTGCATGGCCTCCTCGAGCTGCATGGTAAGTGAGCACGTGATGTATGGAAATTAAATGGTTCACGCATTGTGTCAAGCAATAACACTTCCCTTGACATAACTTCTTGGATCTCCTTAGCTCTTCCTCTAGTAATGGGACCTTGATATCTTCCATGTGATGTTCCTACATCAAGTAAGACCAAAGGGCATTACCAACCATTCGTACAAACCATATTTGGTCTTAAAGGCTGTTTTCCATTCGTCGCCCTCTTTCTTACGAATTTGATGGTAACCACTCTTAAGGTCCACTTTAGAGAATATACTTGCCCCATGCAACTCGTCAAGCATGTCATCTAGTCTTGGGATGGGATGATGATACTTGATGGTTATGTTATTGACTGCTCGACAATCAACACACATCCTCGAAGTACCATCCTTCTTTGGTACTAGAATGACTGGGACTGCACAAGGACTAAGGCTCTCTCGAACATAGCCCTTGTTTAGCAAGTCTTGCACTTGACTTTGGAGCTCTTTTGTCTCCGCCGGGTTAGTCCTATAGGCAGCCCGGTTTGGTAGTGTTGCCCCCGGTATAAAGTCAAATTGATGCTCAATACCTCTTACCGGTGGCAAACCACTCGGCACATCTTCTTGAAAGAGTTCTTGAAACTCCATCATGAGACGTGCTATGGGCTGAGGTAGTTCCTCAAGATCACTCAAGGCAAGTAACATGTCCTTTGGTATAAGCAAAAGACACGGCTTTCTTTGTTTGATAGCTTGAGAAACTTCCCTAGGCTTGGCTAGCAAGAGGTGATTGGAGGCGCCCTCTTTGCCCCCATTGCCATCTTTTTGCCCTTAGCTAGCTCGGCCTTTTGTTGAGCACGTCGTTGCTCCCTTGCTACATGGTTAGCCATGATTTCATGAGGGGACAAAGGATGAAGAGTAATATGTTTCCCCTTTAAATGAAAGGAATACTCATTACTTACCCCTTGGTGTATGACGCCACGATCAAATTGCCACGGTCTTTCCAAGAGAAGGTGGCAAGCGGTCATGGGTAGGACGTCACACAAGACCTCGTCCTCATAGCCACCTATAGCAAACTAAATTATGGCTTGGTCCTTGACCTTAAGAGGGGTGTCGGAGTTTAACGAACAAAGGGTGTAGGGTTGTGGGTGAGAAGTAGTACGCAGGTTAAACCTACATACTACTTCTTGGTCGATGATGTTGCAACATGACCCCCCATCAATGATCATACTACACACCTTTCCCTTAATTGTGCACCTAGTATGAAATATAGTCTCTCGTTGACTAGGCACAACCGGGCCTTCCGAGCCAATCAATACCTTCTTAGCCACAAAACAATCTCCTGGGGCAGCAACCACGTGAAGCTCCTCCACTTCCTCCTCATTCTCAACAAGTTCTTCCTCACACTCATCCTCGAATACATAGTCCCCTAGAGTGTTAAGCAGAACCTCCTTCTTTGAGGGACGATCCTTGGCAATATGCCCTCTCCCAAGACACTTATAACACTTGATATCACTAGTTCGGTGTTCACCCTCCTTGCGTTCGGTTGGTACCGTATTAGGGACATCTCGCCTAGGGTGGGTCGTGGAGTCCCCTCCCCTAGTCGGTTCTAGGCGCCTTGGTGTGGGTAAGACACCTTTAGAGCTTTGCCAAGGTCGTGAGCTAGAGGCTAATGGCCGCCTTGAAGGAAGTGCTTTATACATACAATTAGTATAATGAAGCACTTCTTCCATAGGTGTACCACTAAGGAAGTGTTGCTTGCTCACTATAGCTTTGAGCTCGGGGTTGAGACGACTAATGAACTTAGAAATAAGGTACCCTTCGGGAACCCTAAGACCAGCCCTAAAGACCAACGTCCTTAGCTCGGTATAGAATTCATCCGGGCTCTTACTTCCTTGCTCTAGTTGTTCTAACCTCTCATGAATGCGCTCGACATAATCATTAGGTACAAATCTGTCCCTTAGTGCTTGTTTGAGGCCTTGCCAAGTCATGATTTGGGGATGGCCGTGATAATCACGTTCTTCCTTTTCCCCAAGCCACCACTGGTATGCAATGCCCTCAAACTTGATGGTAGCTATAACTACTCGTTGAGCTTCCGAGTAGTTATAATACTGAAAAATTTGATCCGTTTTTTGCTCCCAATCAAGATACCCCTCGGGATCACAATTAAGACCGAAGGAGTGTACCTCAAGCTTAATGCCATGTGCCCTTTGCTCATGTGCAGGGGCATACTCCTCCTCATAGTAGCCGGTTCCTCGGTTGTTCACATACGCACCTCTCCCTCCTAAGCCACGCCCACCGCCGCCTCGGCCTTGGTTGAATCTCCGGGGCGACATCAAGGGTTCTTGGTAGCTAGGGTTATCATATTGAGCTAGTCTTGCAGGTTCCCTTTCCGGCATATAATCTGCATGATTAGTCCAAAAGGGCATACTAGTAGGAGTAGGACCATAATAAGGGAGAGTAAAATTAGAATATGTACCATACTCCTCCCGGGTGGTAGCAACAAGTGAATTCGTAGGGGGTGAAGACTAGGGCTCGGCATGCTTGCGGACAAGGACATGGGAGTTGCCAAGAAACTCGTCGGTGTAGCTCCGTTGCCCCCTTGTTGTTGCTCACGGTGGTAGCTAGGGGCTGGACCGTAGGATTTGCTCCACTGTTCTTCCATGGCTCTCATGAAAGCCGCTTGCTCCTCACGCATGGCTTGGAGGTGTTGCCCTGCACGCTCGTCGGCCTCTTGCTTGGAGGCTTGGATGGCTCGTAGGAGTGTCTCCATGGTAATGGCCGAACCATCTCCTCCTTCCACTTGGCTGACTTGCTTGTCCTTGGGATCCCCCATTGTACCTTCAACAAGAAACTCACACGACAGCCACAAACACTTACACAACACATAATGGTCCCTAAAGCTAGTAAGGAGCTATGATCTACCAACAACTCCTTGCAACCTTCAAGTTGTAAGCTCAGAAAACAAGGGTAAGGGACGGTTTCCTATATGCAAATATGACTCACAAAGTGGAAAATAAAGTGCACCACAACCTTGATTCAAGTCCTTAAGTTAGATGCAACTCAAACAATCTTGTAGGTACTTATCCCCTATTACCACTTACTATAGGCGAACAAGAAAGATTACAAGGAATTACAACTAGCAATGGTGAATTCGAATACAATGATGAGCACTTATCACGATTACAATGAGTCACTATGTATCAAGATTGAACACAAAGGCTTTGTCTTTTTTTTTCTTTTTTTTTAAATAGCCGACTTTTGCTTTTCTGATATTTTTTTTTGACTAACACAAGCTGTAACAATGTAATAAAATAAAAAAAATAAACTTCTTGATCAACCTATAGAGTCCGTACCTCAGAAATTTTCCTCTACTCGAAAGTTTAATTTGAATGTAACTTAAGTACTCTATATAGGTTGATTAAGGTGCCAAATTAAATAAAATAAAGACTCAAATGTTCCTAACTATATGCAGCTATATGGTCTCGGTTAGGGCAAGAAATTCACGGCATAACTCTTTGGAATATAAAATCAGGTTGCAAGTAACAAATTCAACCACAATCAACCCTAATTCTGGCGTCTTCTACTTGCTTCAATCTGATATTTTTGAGACGTCTAAACCCTAAAAAAAATGCAGAACTAGATCTCAACAAAACAAGACTCAAAACAACACAATTGCAAGGACAACCCTAATACTCTAAATGCAACAACAATTCGGAAATGCAGAAAAAGAAGGGCACGAAATCAAGAGCCTTCAACAATGAAAATTGCAAGAAATCAAAGGTAAACAAGAGCAAGAACTTACATAGCTCTGATACCACATGGTGTGATCTAGGATCGATGGAGTCGGTGCAAGATCTTGCTCGCCAAAGGGAAGGCCGAGGGTGCACAAGGGCTGGCCGGTGAAGATGTTGTAGCCGAGATGGCAAACGGTTGGTGGAGATGGAATGGTACGAAACGTGAATGATCTCCAGCCAAGATAGGTGCCACTCGGTTATGAAGATCAAGGGAAGGGGCTCGAGATAGGAACCACTCGAATCAAAGGAAGAAGAAGGTTGATGTGCTCACAATCCTTCTATGGAGATGAGAGAAAAGACACGTGAGTTTTGGCAGCAAAAAGGTTGCTATTTTCATTCATTCAAAACTACCATACCAATATGAAGTTTAGACCTAAATGGGCCTTGCTGAAAATAGAAAATAAAAACAAGAAATAAATCCTAAAAAATAGCCCACTAATCTACCCACTAAGAGAACCACTAATTCGGTTACCTCCTAATTATTTTATCTGAAAATAAATGCTGGAATATTAAATAAAAAGCAAACAATGCTAATGATAAAATGTCTAAGAATATCCCATGCAACTAATTGCCACGCAAACCCTCTTTATTCGGAAATATTGTGCACGAGTGACCCGGGCCTTTCTTGACTTAGGCATGTGATGAAAGTCCCTCCACTTAGGTTCGGCTCGCCTAGGCTCAAGAGGGTGTCCTTGAGTTGTTGGTGTAGGTGGCGGGCTCGGGCTCTAGTGATAGCACCGGGTGGTGGGTCCTCCTTGGGCTTGGCCGGTTTGGCTTCTTCTCTTGACTCCTCTTCTGCGTGATGTGTCGGCTCCTCTTCTGCGTGATCACCTAGATGTGTAGGCTCTAGATGTGTAGGGTCGAACACATCACCGCTGCTTGCTTGGACAGCTTCTCTTGATTTCTTCTCAAAAGCCTCCGCAATCTGCATAGGAGTCATAGGCTTGAGAGTAACAAGTTTATCTTTAAAGGTAAAAGAATACTAGTTAGTAAAACCGTTATGCAACACTTTCCTATCATATTGCCAAGGTCGGCCTAACAAAACATGACAAGCTTGCATTGGAACCACATCACATAGAATAGTGTCTTCATAATGTCCTAAGGTAATGTGAATTTTAGCTTGCTTGTTACCTTAAGCTCCCAACAATCATTCATCCAATGTAGCTTGTAAGGCCTAGGGTGGTAGAAAGTTGTTATTTGCAATTTAGAAATCAATTCCGTGCTAGCTATTGATAACACGATTTATTGCTTAGATTTAGGTAATCATTTAGATAGAATTCTCAGTCATTCATGCATGGTTTAGCACTAGTTCATGACGTTTTGCACTCAATTCATGTACTTTGCCGAGATAGACGTCTACACGGACTTGTGCGTGTTTTATAGGTATTTCGGGAGATTTAGGAGCTAAAACGATACGTTTGAGGATCGTTCATCTAGATGACACACCCTCGGACTCATTAGGACACAAGCTAAAGGCTGAGGAGGACTCATGGAGCCTTGCCAACACAAGCCATGCACCAAGTCACAGCTTAATGATCCAAAGCGAAGCTTCTGGAGCAAATCACGGTTCTTTGACACTCCACGGCCGTGGAATCACCCGTGGATTTTGCCAGATTCTTGTGACAGCTGTGCCACGACTCTCATGGCCAGCTCATGCAAAAATTTGTTATAAAAGTGGTCCTTCATTGGCTGAGAAGAGCATCTTGGAGCAGCTCTCCATTATCCATTATCCTCTAACAAAAATATTCTCTCAACAAGAAGTCTTTCTAGGAAGGAAAGTGTCAAAGAGGAAGAAGAAGAGCTCCATTGAAGAGGAGAAGAAGCACACACACCATTACCACACTTGATAGTTTTGTATTGAAGAATTCCGGATTCTATTTCTAAGAGTTGTATGAATCATTTGAACCTTCTTTTGGAAGGATTGTGAGTTACTCTAATTCTATTTTCAGCTTGGTTTTGTTTTAGTTCACTTGTTCATCTCTTTTCCTTCATCATCTTGCAAATGGATGTCATGATTTTATGTTTGTTTGTTTCGATTTCTATTATGAACGTTGTAGGCTAAATTGATGTGGTTCTAGGGTAAGGAAAGGATGGTTATGGCTAGGGCTATGATAGGACGGACTTAGATTTACCTTTGGATGACTTGTGTGTATGAACGTAGCTGCTGTTAGAAATCACGGGTAGTTCTTGTCTGACCACGGCCGTGATTTAGGTAGAACAAACCGTGATTTTCCCTGGCTCGATGGATCTTGTCTTAGATTGTTAAGATGTTGAAATCCTAAGTGTTGTTGAGTTTAATCTACCCTAGGGTGACCTAGTGTTAGTAACTAAGTGTTAGGAGAGACTTACCCGGTAATCCTTACTCTTAGATTCCAAAGATAACAAACCTTAGGTAGTGGTGAGCCTAATAAACCGCCATTGGATTAGGTGTGCTAGGATAGTTGTTTAGGACTTCCCTTTCCAAGACCTACCCGGTAAGGATAGGTTAGACCCCTAGTTAACAATCCGGTTTGTGTAGAATTCCTATCCTTAGGTTCTTAGAGACTTACCCGGTGATGAGACCTTAGGAATGGACTAGTTGGACCATGAGACCTACCCGGTAATTGATCCCAATTTAGGAATGCTTAATCCCAACATATTATAGTTAATCCAAGGAATGAATAGATAGCTTGAGTCCTATGCCATAACCGGAACTTCCAACCCCTAGAATCCGTCTTTTCTTTCTTTGATCATCATCTTGTTTAGTTTGTCTATTTGTGTTGATTCATAGTCTAGTTGATTGTTTATTTTGCATGAATTGTGATCTTTGATTGATCACCAAAAACCAACCAAAAACATTTGAGATTTTCATTTCTTTATTTCTTTCTTTTCTTTCAACCTAGGTCTTTACTAAACTCAATCACAAATCGAATCAATTTCACCTTAGTCTTTGTGTTCGACCTCGGAATACTATCCCTACTACAAACGTCCCGTACACTGCGGGTTTCGCTAGGTAGTTTGGGATTTAGTTCGAGTTATAAATTTAAAACCCATTTGCGCATCACGATCTTAGCGTAACAGCTATGTTGCAACAACTCCCACCATCAATTATAACGTTACAAGCCTTCCCCTTTACTAAGCATCTATTGTGAAATAGATTTTCTCTTTGATTATCTTCACAAGGAGTAGGTTGTAAGTGTAAAGTCCTCCTAGCTATCAAAGTTTCCCCATGTTCATACCCTACATCCTCATCATCATCATTATCAAAAACATGATTGTCAATAACATTGTCAAATTCATTTTCATCATTGTCGGATTCCGACTCATATTGACCTAGATGATTGATTATAAGGACTCTTTTGTTTGGACATTCTCTCATCATGTGCCCTTTACCTTGACACTTAAAGCAAGTCACATCTCTAGCTCTAGAATTAGCATTAGGCACAAGGGGGTTAGAGTTACTTAGCTTGGATCCCGAAGGAGCAGCCGGTTTGCCTTGGGAGGATACGAAGAACCGGAGTGTATAGCACCACGCCGAGAAGTGGCGTCGGCTCCTTGTGCAGCGGTTGTCCCTCCCTACTCTTGGACTTCCTTTCCACTTTTATCGCTAAATCTAGCAATTCTGTCATAGAACCATATGGAAACAAGTCCACCTCGTTAGCTAAAGAAGGATGCAATACTCTAAGATACCTCGTAGCCTCTTCATCCTCTGACACATTGGCTCGAGCCATTGCAACTTTCATGACATTGAAGGTTTCCTCGACGCTCAGATTGCCTTACCTCAAGTTCTAAAGGCGTTGCCGAAGCTCTCTATGGTAATTGTGAGGTATGAACCGAGTTCTCATCATTGCTTTCATTTGTTCCCAAGTAGCCACGGGGGGATCAAGAGCAAGCCTCCTTTCCCGTACTAGCTTATCCCACCAAATAAGAGCAAATTCCTGAAATTCCAAGGCCGCCAATTGCACCTTCTTGTGCTCGGGAAAATTGTGGTAGGCCCAAATTTGTTCTATCTTGGTCTCCCACAACATGTATGTATCCGGATCACACTTGCCCTCGAAGACGGGAATTTTCACCTTTATCTTACCAATCCCGTCTTGTTCGGGTTCCCGGTTCCTACGTTTATATCCTTGATACCCTTGCTGCGGTGGTGGAGCCCAAGCCTCTCCCGTCATTGATTGTTCCTCTTCCTCATTGTACCTGTGCACATTAATGGGAGGAACAACGTTTCTAGGTAAGGGAGAGTTGGGACGAGGATCATACCCATATCGGTGACCCGGGTGGCCTTGAAGAGGCGGCTGCAATAGCTCCTGCGGTGCATTGCCTCGCTGCGCCATGGTAGCGGCCTCAAATGCGGTTCGTTGGTTGGGCAAAGGACCTCGTGGTTACGGCTGCTGTTGTGAATGGTCTCCTTGCTCAAAGGCTGAAGCTAATGGCTGGCGAGCTTCTAGAGCCCTCATCCGAGTTTTCAAAGCGGCAATGTTGTCGTTCATTTGCTTCAACAAGCTGAACGTTGTCGGATCTGTCAGCTCGGGGCTCGTCGTCGAAACACGGCTATGGGTAGACATTATCACAAAGAAAAACAAACACTGAAATATGTTAAGGTTAGAAATCAAAATACCTCTCAAGTGTTTCACTCCTTTTTCCGCTCACACTCTTGTGATAGTCGGGCTTGTTGATGGATCGCTTCGAATGAGTCAAAAACCCCACTTGAGTTAAGGTGTCTAGGTATCCCAAGCAACCAAAAATCGATTAGGGCTCAATGCAATTCAGTTCAATGCGAAATCAGCTCAAACTCAACAAGACTCACGAATGGACAAAATTGAATCACAAAGACTCAAGAAGATCACCAAACAGAATGTATGAAGAGAATAAAAGAAGAAGACTCACCGAATGAAGCTCTACTTGTTGCACTTCCGAACTGCCTTGGAGTGTGAGTAATCCCGAGGCTAGGTTAGAGGTAGCAAGGTAAGGAGGGAAGACATGGTGAGAGAGGTAGAGTGGCGATGAGGGGTGCGGAGCTGGGCTAAGGGCGATGGAGCGCTGATGGTTAGCCGAGCGTATGGTCTCGATGAAGGCCTCGAGAGGGCTGGGAGATATAAAGATGTGAATTGGCAGTTTGCACCACAAAATAACATACAAGACTAAAGATCACAAAATCAAATAAAATGTAACAAAAGCTTCTCTCTTTTTTTTTTGAATGATCGGCTTCCTTTTTTTTTTTAATGATATGCTTTTTGTTACCTAAAATGTAGGAACTTCCTTGACCAACAAATCTGGCCAATAATTACAAAATAAATTAAAATGGAACAAGAGATATCTTCTACTAATGCCTTGAACGTGGGAATATGGAGTTGGAGAAGAACAAGCCCAATGGCAACCGTTTTAGTCACAGCCGATTAGGGCACAGCCGGCAGCAATGGTGATGGTCCGACGTTGATACGAGGATGGTGATGGCCGGCGGCAGGGCGTGTGTAAGCAAGGCCGGTGGCAGTAGGGTATTTACGTCAAGGAGATGGTGATGGCCGACCTAGGATACTCACAAACCAACACAACCTTCAACACAACAAGTCAAGCACAATCAGTTTCAAGAACACAAGAAGAAAGCTCACAAAATTTCCAAAACTGATCCGATAAGAAGGAAAGACACAAGATCGATCCGTCGTCAACCTGGCTCTGATACCACTTGATACGGGGCAGACCCGACGTTGGCTCGATCTAGACGACGGAAGGAGGGAAAGACGTAGAACGACAAGATCAAACAGCCGGCTAGGGTTTCGTGTGCTGCGTGACTTGCGAACAAAAGGAACAAAGAAGGCGCTAACTGAAAACAAAGGTACGGAAATTAAAGGAAAGTACGATGTAGATGAACCCGACACAAACGACGTGGAAACCCTTGATCTCGGGATCAAGAACCACCAAGAACGATGCAACGAACTCAGCCCCTTACAACCTCACACAGTCGACTTAGAACTTCGACAACACGAGGAGGATGCTTATGGAATCTCACGAACACCAAGAACCCGAGAGCAATTGACACACGCGAAACAACTAAGCCAAATCTGATCACAATAATTCTTCAATCAAAACTCTCATTTGAAAACAAGTGATTTTCACCAATAATAATCTGCCTAAAAAGTAATGAAAAGAGCCTTTAAATAGTTTCAGCTCTTAAACAAAAGACATAATAGAAATCTGGAAATTAAGCCCAATGGGCTACTTAAAACACACAATCACTCAGCAGGCCTTAAAAAGCCTCATTCCTCAATGAGAGGCATGGAACGGTGCTGAAGACGTGGTGAGGAGCAGCGGCGTCAAGTGCGGGGCTGGCCGAGTCCTGTGCTTTGGCGTCGTTGCTCTCTTGCTTACTTAGGAGCCAAGCCTCGTTATGAACACTTGTAGCCAATAAAATCAGTAAACCCTCGGTCTCATGCTCAATCTTCTTAGCTCGGGAATGTGTGATAGCTCCTTCATACTCCGGAGATGCTAGCTCGAATGGTCCCTCATTATTTGAAGTACATTTTTACGCAGCGGGAGTTAAATAACCGCCATCGTAGATGGCTCGAGTTGATCAAGGACTTTGACCTTGAGATTCTGTATCATCCAAGGAAGGCGAACGTTGTCGCCGACACCTTGAGCAAGAAGACGCCTCGAGAGAAGGAGATTGCAAGACTGATAGTTCAGCCTCAACTACAGAGAGATCTAGCTTGGCTAGAGTTGGACATCCAATTTCCCGATGAGGATGCCCAGTTGTACACTTTAGAGGTTCTACCTAATTAGTTGGATGAGATCCAACAAAAGTAGGGGACTTGCCCGACCCTTATGAGGATTCGAGATAGGATGTCTCGTGGTGAGGCATTGTAGTTCTCTATAGGAGCAGATGGAGTGATGCGACGCCGCAACCGCGTTTGTGTACCCGCTGATACGGAATTGAGACAGAAAATTTTACAAGAGGTTCACTGTACACCTTACTCATTACATATAGGTACGAGTAAGATGTACCATGATGTGAAACGATTATAATGGTGAGGAGGTTGAAGCCCGATATGGCCAAATTTGTGGCACAGTGTGCGACCTGTCAACTGGTCAAGATAGAGCATTGCAGACCTAGAGGCGAGCATCATCCACTTCCAATACCGCAGTGGAAGTGGGAGGATGTCTCCATGGACTTTGTGACTGGATGGAGGCCCAGTAGGAGTTTTGATGCTATCTGGATTGTAGTTGATAGATTGACGAAAACTGCATGTTTCATCTCTATAAGGGAAACGTGGCCAATGAGCAAATTGGCTGAGGAGTACACTAGGTAGATAATGAGACTCCATGGTGTACCGAGGACGATCGTCTCAGATCCAGATAGGTGATTTACCTCGAGGTTTTGGCAGCAGATTCAGACTACTTTGGGGACGAGTCTACACTTTACGATTGCGTTCCACCCTCAAATAGATGGTCAGAGAGAGGACCATCCTGACCCTTGAGGATATGTTGCGAGCTTGTGTGTTAGATTGGGGACAAGTGTGGACGGATCATCTCCTACTAGTTGAGTTCTCATACAACAACAGATGACATGCATCGATTGGGATGGCCCCATATAAGGCACTGTATGGACGTAGATGCCATACACCGTTGTGCTAGGATGAGCCTAACAGTATTAGTGGTTTAGCAACTGATCAAATTCAGGATGATATGGCTAGAGTAGCGCTGATCAAAGAGCGGATGTTGATTGCACAAATCACAAGAAGTTATATGCAGACATGAGGCTTCGACCTCTAGAGTTTAAAGATGGAGGTCATGTTTGGCTGAGAGTATCTCCGACGCGAGGCGTCAGACGTTTTGGCATAAAGGCGAAATTGAGTCCTCGATAAGTCGGTCCTTTTGAGAGATACTGGATAGAGTTGGGAGGGAAGCATACAAATTAGCTTTGCCTCCGAGGTTAGAGGGTTTCCACCCTGTGTTTCACGTGTCTCAGTTGAGGGAGTATATACCAGATCCAAGACACATTGTGAGTTATGATGATTTGGTGGTTAAGCCGGACCATACTGTTGTTGAGCATCTGATTGCAGTCCTAGAAGGAGGTATGAGACGCTTGCGTTCGAAGGACATCCCCATATTGAGGATACAATGGTCGAGATGAGGACCTGATGAGGCTACATGGGAGACTTAGGATAGTATCCAGAGGAACTATCCAGAGTTTTATGCTGAGATAGATGCACCTGTAGGATCGACGAGTAGATCTTAGTGCTATCTTGGTGAGTATTGTGATTATGTGTCTATGTGCTTTGATATATTTATTTTCGTGCTAGCTATGATGTGATATATGATCTTATTAGATCTTGATGTGCTAGCGTGATTTATGATTATAGCTGGAGATGGTCCTTTCCTCCATGCTATTTGGATGCGATTAGGATTTAGCTGGAGATGTGTTTCCTCCATGCCTTGTGTTATGCGTACGATCTGGCTAGAGATGTGTTTCCTCTACGCCCTGTGATGTGAGTATGGCAAGAGATGTGATTCTTCTATGCCTTGTGAAGTGTTTATAGTCCGGCTAGAGATGGTTTTCCTCTACACCCCTAGAGAGTATATTGATGTGATTGTTGGAAATGATGATTCCTCCATGCATGTGTTTTGAGGTTTATAGATTGATATAGGTTGTGACCTTTTGAGCGGAGATGTGATACCTCCGATAGAGAGAGTTATACCTCGGCATATGGGTCCGAGAGCATTTGGGATTTTGCAAGTTGTGGGATGAAACTTGTTTTTAGGGGGGGGGTGAGATGTAAGAGCCTTAATCTTTGAGAGATCCCGCGCATGCGCCTCAGTTGAGACGCAGGTGCTGAGTTGTGCTAAGTCCTGCCTCAGCCGCCGTACGGCCAGACTAGCTGCCCCAGTGCCCTATTGAGCTGCCCCTGTGCCTCTTGGATCCGCCCCTGCGGATTCTAGTGTGCTGCAGCCGGCACTGTTGACCTTGCCGTGCTTTTGGATGGCTTCCTATATAAGCCATTCATTTGCTTCTGGAGGAGGGTTTCTCATCTTCTTCCAGCTTCATCTTCTCTCCTTAAGATCTTCTTCTTCTTCCCTTCTCCTCCTTTGGATCTTCTTCTTGATTTCTTCTTGTTTTAAAAAGAATTTTGTGTGGCTTTGGATGATGATGTTGTTGATGGATGTAGTTGTTGTTGTTGCTGTGATGTTGAGAGAGCCATCCATGGTTGTGGTGTGAAGCCTCCTCCTCTGTTAGGGCTCAGATTGGTAAGCTTTTCACCTTCCTCTTCTTCCTTTCTTCTTTCATTCCTCTAGCTTAGGATTCCACAAGTTGAATATTGTGTTGGGCCTTCCTAGGCATGTGATGATGTCTATATGTATGTATATGTATGTATTTGGATGCTGGATGATGATGAAGTGAAGAGAGACGAGTAAAGGATCCAAGAGAAGTCGAAGACGTGTTCACTGCTGTCCAGCCGCCTCTGCGCCACCTCAGGCCGCCCCAGCACCTGGGGTGCCACTGCCCCTGTGTGTGGAGCCGACATCCCTGCGCCTCTCTATGTCCAGCTCCTGCGCCTTCCTTGTCACGCAAGTGCGTCTTGTCCAGGGCTTGCCTAGGATGGCATGGACCCTTTCCATTCCTAGTGTGAGTGTTTGGTAACATGCTAGGCATGTGTATGAGGTTAGGATGATGATGTTTATGATATCAATATAAGCCGGTTATGGCTTTGAGGATTAGTAGGTTGTGAGGCTTTTAAGTTGGTTATGATCCTTATGGATGCCTTGGGTCTAGGTGCGACCCCTTTAATGGATAGGAGATTTGATATATCTCTGTGCCTTGTTATTAAGTACTGTTGTTATCCGGAATGAGGTTGATCGTGGTTGAGAGTATCAGAGGTTGAGGTAAGTCCGTAGGACTTAGTTAGCTACCATCCTTATATTAGGTGTATGCATGAGTGGTGTGTGTTATAAGTTTGATAGCATGCGATATCAATTATTACCGACCTATGTTTTATTGATAGCCCCCTTGTAGTGGCAGTGATAATCTTTCCCTTTCATCTTGTAAGGAGTCTGGGAGGTTCTTTGAGGTCAGGCCAGACTGGTATACGGGATGGGCACTTCACCACTCCCATAGGGTACACGGGTAGTGCGCTCATACTACTCCAGCTGGCTATAGCACCCAGAGGCGAGGATGATATGTTCCTCGTGTCACATAGTTTCATATATCTATATACATATTTACGATTTGAGTGAATGACTATTTATATAAAGACAACTAAAACTGGTAAATGTGTGACAACATGATTGTGTGTATATGATTTCATGACTTATGCTTGTACTTATGCATTACCTTATATATGAATGGTTTTGTAACGGTTATATACCGTGTTGTAGATGCTTTGCAGGATAGGAGGACTGTAGAGTGATCCGGCAGGGTGACTAGCCGAGGAATTCCGTACATAGGTGATGCATGGGTTTTGGGTGTTTGTATACGATGGTTATGATGTTTTGGCTTTGTACTCGGCTATGATTTTGTATACTATTTTGTTATACAGTTGTACCGTTTTATGTATTTATTTTTATATATGTCGGTGCCTTATTGTAAGGTCTAGTGAACTTGTTGTCAGGCTAGGCTCAAGATCCATTGTGAGATCCTAGCCTAATATGACGCCCCGAGTCCCGCAGATTTGGGGTGTTACACACTGTCGGCTCCTCAACTCAAAAATTCGGCACTGTGCTCCTTCAGAGTTAGTGGTGCCACCACCACGGCCTTTGTCTCTACTCGGTCCTGATACGGAACCTTGAGAAGTAGGATGATCTAGGACCCGTTGTTGTCCTTATGTCTGATATTGGGCGTTTTGTGCCCATCAACTGCTGCACTAGTAGGGGAAGAACCTTTCTATGAAGAAGCCTTGCCTTGTCGACAATAGGTAGATCGGTGAACTAGCTTGCCACAAGTGAAGCAAGTCACCGTTTCCCTCAGTCACCGTTGTCTATGACTGCCGTAGTTGAAACACTGCCGTCCCCTTTTAGATGTTTATGCAGACGATGGGTAACTCGAGTGTCCTTGTGTCTGGCTCCGCCCGTACCTAGATGATCCCACTCGAGCACTGGTATGCCCCGTCCTCTAGATCGTCTCAGACACTCCGGTCTGATCTATTTCTCTCATACGCTTAGGCTCAATCTTGATAATATGTTAGGGAGTCACAACAAAAATCCGCCATATAGGCACGGGTACTATCCCTCATGAAACTTCCTAATCGCCTCGGATACAGGAACATCCTCAAAACCAGCCTCCACCAGCTTCTCCCTCCTCAATGCGGCAAGGCAGAAGCACTCTCTGATGAGGCTCCTCATCTAACCATATCCCGTGACTCAAATCCTAATGGTCCTCCACCAATAATATTCCAGATCCCGAAATAGGGTCCGCACCAACTCCATTCGTCTATCCTCAAGGCATCTGATAGACTCTAATGTTGAGTCTACATGCTCAATCCAATGCTTTACCACTAATCCCACCTTTCTGTCGAGAGGGGGTACTCCCATCTGGTGAAATATCTTCAACAAAGAATCCGGTCTCGGTGCCCTTGGCTCCTCTTGAACCCTGGCAACCTTAGCTCGTCGTACGGGTGCAATGGGCACCTATGTCGCTCCTTGTGATACCTCAGATGATCTCATAGGAGCCGGTGGGTTTGTGGCACGTCGGCCTGCTCTGTCTGCCTCCTCCACCTAACGAATATACTCGCGGAACTCAAGTCCTCCTATCGAGGCACGATCTACCTCATCAGATTGTACTGTCTAGGCTCTCAGCATAGTTGCCATCCTTTGCCTAGCCTCGGGAACTACGCTCTTAATGACCTCCTCATCTTTAACTTCCCCCTATGGCGGATCAGCAATCGGGATTCAACCCCGACCTTTTACTACGAAAGGTCTACCAGCACGTCCATGACCTAGAACTATGCTCTCAACAACCTCCTCATGTCCAACTTCCGCCTCTAGCTGATCAGCATTGGATGATACAAAATATCGAGATCAAAGTCCTTGATCAACTCGAGCCATCTTCTTCTAGCGGTTATTCAGTTCCCGCTGAGTGAATATGTACTTCAAACTCTTATGGTAAGTGAAGATCTAGCATGAAACTCCATACACATAATATCGCCAGAACTTCAAGGCATGAACAACTACAACTAACTCGAGGTCATGAGTCGGGTAATTCTCCTCATACATCTTCAATTGTCGAGACGCTTAAGCAATTACCCTACCTCGCTGCACAGAACACATCCCAAGCATAGATTGGATGCGTCGCTATAAACTACAAAATCACCTATGCCCTCTGGTTGTGCTAAGATGGGAGCATAAGTCAATCTCCTTTTCAGCTCCTTGAAACTCTGAGTACACGACTCGGACCATACAAACCGTGTAGTCTTCTTCAATGGGCTGGTAAGTGGTAGGGCTATCACATAAAACCCTTCCGCAAACCAGCGGTAATATCCAGCTAAGCCAAGGAAGCTACACACTTCCTTGACATTCTTCGGGGTCGTCCATGCTGCTACCGCCTCAATCTTCTCCGGATCAACTTTAATCTCCTTGGCGGAAACTATGTGACCTATGAAGGCCACCTCATGCATCAAAAACTTGCACTTAGAGAGTTTGGCATACAACTCTCTCCTGCAAAACTCGTAACACCATCCTCAAATGTCCTACGTGTTCCTCTCTTCTCCGAGAGTACACCATGATGTCGTCTATGAAGACCACCACAAACTAATCCAAGAAGTCGATGAAGATGCCATTCATCAACCCCATAAAGACGATGGGCGCATTCGTGAGCTCGAATGGCATCACTATAAACTCTTAGTGGCCATACCAAATCTGAAATGTCGTCTTGGGTACATCGTGCTCTCTCACCCTCAACTGGTGATATCCGGACCATAAATCTATCCGGGAAAATAAGGTAGCTCCCTGCAATTGATCTAGAAAGTCGTCAATGTGGGGTAGCGGGTATTTGTCCTTACCTTGTTCATCTCTCGGTACTTGATGTAACACCACGAATCCACGGGACTCGGAGTGCCACATTGGGCTAGGATCTCACAATGGATCCTGACCCTAGTCTGACAACAAGTTCACTAGATCTTACAACAAGGTGCAGGTAGATTAAAACCAAATACATAAAACTGTATAAGATACATCAAAAGGGTTTAAAACAACAAAGCCGAGTACAAAACAACATCCATAAACAACAGATACAAAAGATCCCATATCTCACGCAACCCTAGTGTACAGAAGTCCTCGGCTGGTCACCCTATCTGGCTCACTCTACAGTCTTCCTAACCTGCAGATCATCTACAATACGGTATACACCGTTAGCAAACAGAAATGAATAAGCATGAAGGTAATAGCACAAACACACATCCACATCTCATACATGCAATGTCACACACGTTCATTTATTATCTTTCAGTTACGTTATTCCCTTACTAATTCAACTTATTTTGTAACACGAGGAGCCTCAAGAACCTCGTCCCATCCAACATAACACAGAGGTTTTACATGGGGGTGATCATCACTCGTCCCCCCCCCTATGAGATCATCTTCAGGGCACCTCCTCCTACCCGCAGACAGAGGCAAGTGGTCATGACCCGTTATAATACACTTGGGCCATTTAAATGTAATAAATGGTCATCGTAGTCCGGTTTAAGTTATAAATGCACAATTATATGCTCATACACAACAATCACAATCACACAAACCCACAACTATACGCTAAAGTGTTACTGACCTGGAGATGAGCTCATCCACTAACAGTGTTGTAGTGGAAGTGAGAGGACCTTTCTGTGGACTTGTGATGGGATTGAGACCCAGTCAGAGTTCTGGTGTTATCCAAATTGTTGGTAACAGATTTACAAAGTCGACACGTTCCATCTCTACTGAGACGTTGCCAGTGAATGAAACAACAAAGGAGTACACTAGACAAATGGAGGGACTCCATAAGTGTACCGGGGACGATCGACTATGATTGTAGTAGACGGGTTACTTTGAGGTTTTGATAGCAGATTCAGACTGCTTGGGGAACGCGTCTACACTTCATGATTGAGATTTACCTAAAATAGACGGTCAGTCTGAGAGGACCCTCCAGACCGTAGAGAACATGTTGCGAGCTTGTGGGATGGATTGGGAATAGGGACGATCTATTTATCTCCCACTCGTTGAATTCTTATACCACGACCGTTGGCATGCATCTATAGGGATGGTCCTATGAGACATTGTGTAGACATAGGTGTCATACACCTTTATGCGGGGATGAGCCTGGCAGTACCAGTGGGTTAGCGCCAAAGCAAATTCAGGATGATATAGCTCGAGTAACGTTAATCAGAGAAAGGATGATGGCTACACATAGTCGCTAGAAGTCGTATACAGATTGGAGGCGTCGACCTCTAGAGTTTAGGGTAAGAGCTCATGTCTGGTTGAGAGTATCTCCGACGTGAGGCGTTAGACGTTATAGCATAAAGGGAAAGTTGAGTCCCCGATAGTTCGGTCCTTTCGAGATACTGGATAGATTTGGAAGAGCAGTGCACAGATTGGCTTTGCCATCGAAGTTAGAGGGTGTTCACCCTATGTTTCATGTGTCTCATCTGAGGAAGTACATACTAGATCTGAGGCACATTGTGAGTCATGATGATCTAGTGGTTGAGCCGGATCACACTTTTGTAGAACAACCTTTTGCGGTTCTAGGCAGAGAGGTGTGAGACGCCTGCATTCGAAGGATAGTCCTATGATGAGGCTACGTGGGAGACTGAGGATAGTATTTAGGGGAACTGTCCAGATTTTTACGCCGGGACAGATGCACCTGTAGGATCCACGATTAGATTTTGGTGCTATCTTAGTGAGTGTATGTTATGCTATGTGCTTATGTGATATGTTGTGTTTTCGTGCTAGCTGTGAGTTGTGCATATGATCTGTTAGATCTTGTTTGCTAGTACGAGATAGGTATAACTTGAGATGGTTCTTTCCTCCATGCTACGGTGTATGTGTTAGGATTAACAGGAGATGGTTCTTTCCTCCATGCTATCTTTGATGGACATAGTATGAGTGGAGACGGTTTTCCTCCACATAGTTGTGTTACGAGTACGATTGGCTGGAGACGGCTTTCCTCCATGCCTTGTGACGTGGTTAGTAGTTGGCTAGAGATGATTTTTCCTCTATGCCTTTGGATAGCGTTATGATCTTGTTGCTGGAGTTGGTGATTCCTCCATGCCGTGTTTTAAGGTTATAGAGTGTTATAGGTTGATACGTTTGAACGGATATGTGATACCTCCGATAGAGAGAGTGTCTATACCTCGGCGTATGGGTCCGAGAGGATATGGGAATTGTTCAAGTTTCGGGACGAAACTTTTTCTTAAGGGGTGTGTGATGTAATAGCTAGGATTTCCGAATTCTAATTAATGTTGATTAACTTAATCAATGATAGTAATTGACATATAACTCGCGAAGATTGCGTAAGTGTTAGGTATAAGTCCCACCGTTTTGTTCCTGACGTAATTTTGGGCTTATGGTGAAATTTTCACTTTTCCCCCCGGGTAATTATTTTTACCCTCCGGTATTATTTGGAGCATTTGGGAGCTCCAATTAATAAAAATGCAGTTGAGAGAAATGATCAGGACATCGGACATGTCCTAGATATGAAATAACATGGAAAGGCAAAACGGACAAAAGAGTCGCTATTTCGTTTCTTAACGGCTAAGAAAGACGGCTTAGGAATACACGTTTTTCGAGGCAATTGTGGAATAATTATCCCTACAATATTCAAGATCTATTATTCCAATTTCGAGAAGTTTGGAGAAGGGGATTCAACCCGCCATTGGATCGATATCAGGATAATTATTGACTTCGCTAAAGGATAATTATCGACTTCACTATAAATAGCGGAAAATTGTTTATTAATTCATTTCCTTTCATGTTTCCTCGTAAAAGTTATGATTTCTCTCAAACTTCAAACTCAGATCTACTCTCCGTTTCTAATCTGATTTCAATTCCGTTTGAGTTTTTAGATTCCTCTCTTCATTCTCTTCATATCGGTACCGAGTTTCTGCATTTCTGAGCATATGAAGACCTGGTCGAGCATATATGATACGGAATTGTCCGTGAATGAGTCGATCTAGGCACAATGATCTCGAATCCGGCTGAATGAAACGAATTCAGAATGCGGAATGAAACGAAGATGGTGAATGGCGTAGGAGGGTGAGAGAAGAACCAAAGAGAGTCAACGAAGGAACCAAGGCTGAAGAGCCAAAACCCCAATCGTTAATGCTCTAGACCCGTCTCCAATACAACTTTACACTAGCTCCGGCTGGACTAGCACAAAGAGGGACTCGTGAAGGCTCGAAGCACCAATCCGAAGGCGGTTGACACAAACAAGCTCAGCCAAGCAACAACAGCAATGCCAACCAAAAACTCTCTTGTTCTTTGATTGATTTTGTGAAATGATTACAAATGTAATTCTAAGCAATTGGAAAATAATGTAACTAATCTGCAGCTAAAGAGGCTATCTATATAGACTCTTTTATCTAGACAAAATAAAGAAAAGAAAATTAAAACATTAGTGGGAAGGTGGTAATAAGTGAGCTTCCTCTAATGTAGCTAACAACCTAACAAACAACTAATTTAGCTTAAAAATAGGCTGACTTATTCAAACTAATCCTAGGAGTGTGCTGAGTGTGCTAGACGTTTTTTAAGAGCAGATTGGGCTATCCGAATGGGCTGAATTGTTCAACAGATCCATGAGTGATTTGGCTGCGTTTTAAGAGCCCAAATGATGATCCGAATGAGCTGACTTGTTACTCTCTTGGGCCTCCTGGAACGTGATCAGCTTGCTATCCTCTTGGGCTGCATTGGACATGAGCAACAGCCTACCCTCTTGGACTGCCTTGGACGTGTTTGCTTGCCTCCCCTCTTGGACTGCTTTGGACATGATCAACAACTCCTTCTCTTGGACTGCTTTGGACGTAATCAACAGCTTCTCCTCTTGGGCTGCATTAGACGTGAACAACAGCCTCCCCTCTTGGCTTCTTTGGACGTGATCAACAGCCTCCTCTTGGACTGCTTTGTACGTGAGCAACATCTCCTCCCTTTGCTTGCTTGCTCCTGCATTCATCAAAAGATTAACACATGAGGTATGGCAATTAAATGGTTCACGCATTGTGCCAAGCAATAACACTTCCCTTGACGTAGCTTCTTGGATCTCCTTAGCTCTTGCTCTAGTAATGGGACCTTGATAGCTTCCATGTGATGGTCCTACATCATCCACTCCTTCTTGGAAAGAATTCGACCCCGAATTTTCATCTTGTTCCGAATCTCCTTCATAGGGGCTCAAATCACCTACATTAAAAGTGGTACTAACTCCATACTCTTCCGGTAAGTCCAACACATAAGCATTGTCGTTAATCCGGTGTAAGACTTTGAATGGTCCATCACCCCGTGGTGCTAGCTTGGAATGGCGTTTTGTCGGAAACCGCTCTTTCCTTAGATGTAGCCAAACTAAGTCGCCGGGCTGGAAAACCATCTTCCGACGTCCTTTGTTGTTCCGAGCTGCAGTTTCAACGCCCTTTTTATCAAGTGCAGCTTAGGTCTTAGCATGAAGTTCCTTAATGTAGTCCACCTGTTCCAAAGCATCAAAAGCTACTCGATCCTTTCGAGGAATCGGTAATAAATCCAAAGGAGTTAAAGGGTTAAATCCATAAACACATTTGAAAGGTGATAACGAAGTGGAAGAATGTATGGTGCGATTATAAGCAAACTCAATATGTGGTAGCATGTCTTCCCATTCTTTTAAGTTATCTTTCAACATGGTTCTAAGGAGGGCCGTTAGGGTCCTATTGGTGACTTCCGTTTGCCCATCTGTTTGGGGATGACTAGAGGTCGAGAATAGTAATCTAGTACCCATTTTTCCCCAAAGTGTCTTCCAAAAGAAACTCAAAAACTTGACATTCCTATCACTAACAATAGTTTTAGGTATTCCATGCAATCTCACTATTTCCTTAAAGAAAAGATTAGCAACATTATATGCATCATCAGTTTTATGACATGGAATAAAATGTGCCATTTTAGAGAATCTATCTACTACCACAAAAACGGAATCTCTTCCTTTCTTAGTCCTAGGTAGTCCAACAATGAAATCCATACTTATGTCCTCCCAAGGGCTATTAGGTGTTGGTAAGGGTGTATACAGCCCATGGGGTTGTACCCTAGCTTTGGCCTTAAGACATTCAATGCACCTTTTCAGCATGTGTTCTACATCCCTTAACATATGAGGCCAATAAAAGTGAGTTTGCAACATGTGATAAGTTTTGTCCCTCCCAAAATGCCCCATTAAACCTCCTTTATGGGCTTCTTCCACTAATAGGATCCTAAGGGAACATCTAGGTATGCAAATCTTATCCACTTTAAACAAAAAGTACTTGTCATAAGGGCCTTGAGTAGTGCATCTATGAAATATCTTCCCAAATTCAGCATCATCCACATATAATTCTTTAATGTAAGTAAAACCTAACATCCTAGAATCCAAGGTGGTGATTAAGGTGTATCTCCTAGACAATGCATCCGCTACGACATTATCCTTTCCTTTCTTATACTTGATAATGTAAGGAAAGGTTTCGATGAATTCCATCCACCTACCATGCCGCCTATCTAGCTTATCTTGGCTCCTAAAGTGTCTAAGTGAATCATGATCAGTTTTCAAAACAAACTCTTGAGGCCAAAGGTAATGTTGCCATGTTTTGAGTACTCTAAACAAGGCATACAATTCTTTGTCATAAGTGGAGTAGTTTAAGCATGCACCCTTCAATTTTTCACTAAAGAAAGCTAGAGGCTTACCTTCTTGCATAAGGACGCCGCCAATACCAATACCGGATGCGTCGCATTCAACCTCAAAGGGTTTAGTGAAGTCCGGTAGAGCGAGTAGGGGTGCATGGGTGAGGCGTCTCTTGAGCTCTTCAAAGGCTCTTTGTTGCGGTTCATTCCACTCAAAAGGAACCTTTTTTTTTGTCAAAGCCGTGAGTGGTGCTGCAATGGTGCTAAAATCTCTCACAAACCTTCTATAGAATGTAGCTAGGCCATGAAAACTCCTCACGTCACCAATCGACCTAGGAACGGGCCATTCATTGATTGCCTTCACCTTGTCCTCATCCACTTGCAAACCATTGGCACTTACTACAAAACCAAGAAAAATCACTCGGTTAGTATAGAAATCACATTTTTGAATATTAGCATACAATTATTCTATACGCAATGTAGCAAGCACATCTCTCAAATGATTTTCATGCTCCTTTAAAGTCTTACTAGATAAGAATGTCATCAAAGTGGACTACAACAAATAAACCAATATAAGGTCTCAAAATATGATTCATTAATCTCATGAAAGTATTAGGAGCGTTAGTTAAGCCAAAAGGCATTACTAGCCACTCATAGAGTCCAATTTTGGTTTTAAAAGTTGTTTTCCATTCATCCCCTTCCCTCATTCTAATTTGATGGTAGCCACTCTTAAGGTCAATCTTAGTGAAAATTGTAGCTCCATGTAACTCATCAAGCATATCATCTAAACGGAGAATCGGGTGTCTATACTTGATAGTAATGTTATTGATTGCTCTACAATCAATACACATTCTCCAAGTATTATCCTTCTTGGGTACTAGTAGGACGGGAACGACACAAGGACTAAGGCTTTCCCGCACATACCCCTTATCTAGCAAGGCTTGAACTTGGTTCTGAATTTCCTGGGCTTCCGTAGGGTTCATCCTATAGGCGGGCCTATTGGGAAGAGTGGCTCCGGGTATTAAATCTATTCGGTGTTCAATGCCCCTAATGGGCGGCAAGCCGGCTGGAATCTCCTCAGGAAAAACGTCCCTAAACTCGTCTAACAACCCCTGAATAGAACTAGGAAGTGGAATCGTAGAGTCATGAGGCACATTCACTAGAGATTTACACAAACTGATCATTAGCACATCAATAGAAACATAGTTAGTGACATATTCATTCCTAGACTCAAGATAGCTACTTGTTGGTTGTACTAACAATGTTTGATGGGGTTTTGTTCTCTTTACTCTTAGGCCGTGTGATCTTAGGCTTGGGAGGGGTTCCTTGCTCTACCCTCTTGTTCTCATAGTACTCGGCTATTTGTAAAGGTGTCATAGGTTTAAGTGTTAAAGTTTTACCTTTATACTCAAAGCTATATTTGTTAGAAAACCCATCATGGACAACTTTCCTATCATATTGCCATGGACGACCAAGTAACAAGTGACAAGCATTCATAGGCACAACATCACATGTAATAACATCCTCATATGATCCTAATGTTATATTGACCTTAGTTTGCTTATTGACCTTAAGTTCTCCACACTCATTCATCCAATGTAGTTTATATGGCCTAGGGTGATAAAATGTAAGAAGTTGTAATTTGTTTACCATTTCAGTGCTAGCTATGTTGCAACAACTTCCTCCATCAATTATCACATTACACACTTTTCCTTTAATACTACACCTAGTATGAAACAGATTTTCACGTTGGTTATCCTCACAAGGTGCTAGTTGGACATGCAAAGTTCTCCTAGCTATCAAAGATTCACCTTGTTCATACTCAATGCAATCATCATGCTCATTTTGTTCATTGTCATCAATTAAGGCATTTTCATCATCTAATTCCACATCATCCTCACTCTCATATTCTCCTAGATGGGTTATGATCAAAGTGCGTCTATTAGGACATTCTCTACTCATGTGGCCTCTACGTTGGCATTTAAAACACACAATGTCCCTAGTTCTAGAGTTAGAGATATGGGTACTCCCTCGATGATCACTTGAAGGCTCATTCAAGGATCGTGGTGTAGTGGCTGGTGTAGACGACTTTCTTTGTCCTTCTTGGCCCATAGGTGACGATTTTCTCTCTTCCTTCCGGCCTCCTTGATCCTTGCTGTGGTTAGGCAGCAGCCGGCTCCCTTGTGCTTTCCAAGTGTTGGGCATTCCATGGGGTAGTTTGTATTCCCGGTTTCGCAGCTTAGTCTTCCTTTCCACCTTGATGGCCAAGTGTAGTAATTGCTCCATGGTGCTGTAGGGATACATATCAACCTCATTAGCCAAATTAGAATTCAGAATACGAAGGTACCTTGCCATAGTGTTTTCTTCATCTTCTAGAACGTTGGCCTTCACCATAGCAAGTTGCATATTCGTATAAGCTTCCTTAGCGCTAAGAGAGCCTTGTCTCAAATTTTCCAGCCGTTGTCGAAGCTCTCGGGTATAGTGAGGTGGAACGAACCTAGCCCTCATTAGTGGCTTCATATGCTCCCATGTGGTGATTTGAGGATCCAATGTTCGAACTCTTTCTTTGATTACGTTATCTCACCATACCAAAGCATAGTCTTGGAACTCGAGAGCGGCTAGCTGAACCTTCTTAGGCTCGTTAAAGTTGTGACACAACCAGATTTGCTCAACTTTAGTTTCCCACTCCGTGTAGACGTCGGGATCACACTTTCCTTCAAAGACGGGAATTTTGATTTTGACTTTTCCGAGTCCGTCTTGCTCTTGATAGGGCCGAAAGTTATCTCGTCCTTGCCTTGGCTGTTGGAATGGCCGATTGTAACCCTCCCACGTGTGATCCTCAAAATGAGCTTCATTCCGTCGCTGAAAGTTATCAACAAAGGGTGGCATGTTAGAAGCATTAGGGGGTTCGTTGGAATGTAAATTACCTTGATCCGGATGATCCGGCTCCCTAGTAACACGTGAAGGACCGCCAAACTCATAGTTGGTTCTCAAAGGTGGTGTCCCGGCTGGTGGTGTTCGTGCTTCCATAGACTCCACTCGTTTGGATAGGTTAGCTACGTAATCGGACAATTGTTTCAATAGACTGATCATCTCAGGCGTGACGGTCTCGCTACTCGACTTGCTGGGACTTAGGGATCTGGACATGCTCAAGTAACAAACAAAGAACCGGTTAGGTTAGAAAAGCAAAGATCTCACTTGTGTATCGCTCACACTCTCGTTGGTATTGCCTAGCTGGTGGCTCGAGTTGTAAGGATCCAACACCTTAAGATCGCGATTTCCGAACCTTCTTAGCAACCCTTTGGAACTAGAACTGCTGAAATTGAATGTTAGTGTCGGAGATGGATCAAGACACCCCTAATTGGAGTATTGACCGTTGGGTTGGTGTATGTACGGTGAATGTGTTTAGAATGACGTTTTGAGCTGTTTCAAAGAGTTCACTTGTGCTTGATGTAGATTAATAAGGGCCAGCCGTTTTTTGTATGTGTTTTTTTTTTTTTTTGAAAGATCTCTTAGACTTTGTCAAATATTTGAGGGAGAGAAGGTAACCTGAAACTGATTGCAACGAGAATTGTAGGAGAGCAGGTTACCAAATTGTGTATGCAGCGTTTGAGCTCTCTTTTTTGTTTTGTTTTCGTTTTGTGTTTACCTCTCCTCAAGATGTTGTCCGGCACTAAGAACCCTTGGCTTTTGCCTTTGAACACTTCAAGCACAAGTTAAACCTCAATTGGATAAGCAATAGGTTAACAAAGAAGAAAGGATTGATCAATTGTACCAACTGAGCTCTGATACCAACTGATACGGAATTGTCCGTGAATGAGTCGATCTAGGCACAATGATCTCGAATCCGGCTGAATGAAACGAATTCAGAATGCGGAATGAAACGAAGATGGTGAATGGCGCAGGAGGGTGAGAGAAGAACCAAAGAGAGTCAACGAAGGAACCAAGGCTGAAGAGCCAAAACCCCAATCGTGAATGCTCTAGACCCGTCTCCAATACAACTTCACACTAGCTCCGGCTGGACTAGCACAAAGAGGGACTCGTGAAGGCTCGAAGCACCAATCCGAAGGCGGTTGACACAAACAAGCTCAGCCAAGCAACAACAGCAATGCCAACCAAAAACTCTCTTGTTCTTTGATTGATTTTGTGAAATGATTACAAATGTAATTCTAAGACATTGGAAAATAACGTAACTAATCTGCAGCTAAAGAGGCTATCTATATAGACTGATGTAGGACCATCACATGGAAGCTATCAAGGTCCCATTACTAGAGCAAGAGCTAAGGAGATCCAAGAGATTATGTCAAGGGAAGTGCTATTGCTTGCACAATGCGTGAACCATTTAATTTCCATACATCATGTGTTAATCTTTTGATGAATGTAGGAGCAAGTGAACCAAGCAAGGAGACCATGCCAACGCACTCACTTCCCATGCAGCTCGAGGAGACCATGCAGGCTGCTGTTGCTCACGTCCAATGCAGCCCAGGAGAGGAGGTTGTTGCTAACGCCAATGCAGCCCAGGAGAGGAGGTTGTTGCTAACGCCAATGCAGCCCAAGAGGAGGCTGGTGCTCACGTCCAATGCAGCCCATGCTCACGCCCAATGTAGTCCAAGAGGAGGCTGTTGATCACGTCCAAAGCAGCCCACGAGGATAGCTTGCTGCTCACGTACAAGGCAGCCCAAGAGCAAAGGGAGGAGACGTCCAAGGCAGCCCAAGAGCAAAGGGAGCTGCTGCTCACATCTAAAACAGCCCAAGAAGGCAGCCAGCTGAGCATGTTCAAAGAGGCCCAAGAGAGTAACAATTCAGCTCATTCGGATCATCATTTGGGCCCTTTAAACACATCCAAATCACTCATGGATCTGTTGAACAATGCAGCCCATTCGGATAGCCCATTTGGCTCCTTAAACACGTTAAAAACGTCCAGCTTGCACTCCAAGGATAAGTTTGAATAATTCAGCCTATTTCCATGCTGATTAGTGGTTTGTTAGGTTGTTAGCTACATTAGAGGAAGCTCTCTTATTACCACCTTCCCACTAATGTTTTCAGCTTTCTTTTCTTTATTTTGTCTAGATAAAAGAGTCTATTTATAGCCTCTTATTAGCTGCAGATTAGTTACGGTAAAATCCATTGCTTAAAATTGCATTTGTAATCATTTAGAAAATCAATCAAAGAACAAGAGAGTTTTTGGTTGGCATTGCTATTGTTGCTTGGCTGAGCTTGTTTGTGTCAACCGCCTTCGGATTGGTGCTTTGAGCCTTCACGAGTCCCTCTTTGTGCTAGTCCAGCCGGAGCTAGTGTAAAGTTGTATTGGAGACGGGTCTAGGGTAGTCACGATTGGGGTTTTGGCTCTTCAGCCTTGGTTCCTTCATTGGCTCTCTCTTTGGTTCTTCTCTCACCTTTCCTGCGCCTATTCATCATCTTCGTTTCACTCCGCCTACTGAATTCGCTTCATTCAGTCCGTTTCGAGATCATTGTGCCTAGATCGACTCAAACACGGACAATCCCGTATCAGTTGGTATCAGAGCTCAGTTGGTACAATTGATCACTTCTTCATCTTGTTAACCTTATTGCTTATCCAATTGAGATCTAACTTGTGCTTGAAGTGTGCCAATTCAAAAGCCGGACAGCATCTTGAGGAGAGGCAAACACAAAACGAAACAAAACAAAAGAGAAAGCTCAAACGCTTCATACACGTTTCGGTAACCCTATCTGCAATCAATTACGGTTACTTATCTCTCCTACAAATCTTTGACAAAGTCTAAGATATCTTTCAAAAAAAAAAAACCACTACAAAAAACGGCTTGCCCTTGTTTTTATTAATCAAGCACAAGCAAACTCTTCAATCATCTCAAAACGTCATTCTAAACACAATTCACCGTACCTACACCAACCCAACGGTCAATACTCCAATTAAGGGTGTCTTGATCCATTTCCGACACTAACATTCAGTTTTAGCAGTTCTAGTTCCAAAGGGTTGCTAAGAAGGTTCGGAAATCGCGATCTTAAGGTGTTGGATCCTTACAACTCGAGCCACCAGCTAGGCAATACCAACGAGAGTGTGTGCGATACACAAGTGAGATCTTTGTTTTTCTAACCTAACCGGTTTCTTTGTTTGTTACTTGAGCATGTCCAGGTCCATAAGTCCCAGCAAGTCGAGTAGCGAGACCGTCACGCCTGAGATGATCAGTATGTTGAAAAAATTGTCCGATTCCGTAGCTAACCTATCCAAACGAGTGGAGTCTATGGAAGCACGAACACCACCATCCGGAACACCACCTTTAAGAGCTAACTATGAGTTTGGCGGTCCTTCACGTGTTACTAGAGAGCCGGATCAGCCGGATCAAGGTAATGTACATTCCAACGTCCTTCCTAATGCTTCTAACATGCCACAATTTGTTGATGACTTTCAGCGACGGAATGAAGCTGAGGACCACACGTGGGAGGGCTACAATCGGCCATTCCAGCAGCCAAGGCAAGGGCGAGACAACCTTCGGCCCTATCAAGAGCAAGACGGACTCGGAAAGGTCAAAATCAAAATTCCCGTCTTTGAAGGAAAGTGTGATCCCGACGTCTACACGGAGTGGGAAACTAAAGTTGAGCAGATTTGGTTGTGTCACAACTTCAGCGAGCCTAGGAAGGTTCAACTAGCAGCTCTTGAGTTCCAAGGCTATGCTTTAGTATGGTGGGATCACGTTGTCAAAGAAAGAGTTCGAACCTTGGATCCTCAAATCAGCACATGGGAGCATATGAAGGCACTAATGAGGGCTAGGTTCGTCCCACCTCACTAGAGGATGAAGAAAACACTATGGCAAGGTACCTTCGTATTCTGAATTCTAATTTGGCTAATGAGATTGATATGTATCCATACAGCACCATGGAGCAATTACTACACTTGGCCATCAAGGTGGAAAGGAAGACTAAGGTGCGAAACCGGGAATACAAGCCACCGTCCGAGACACCCAATGCTTGGAAAGCACACAACAGCCGGCTGCATAGCCACGGCAGGGAGCAAGGAGTCTGGAAGGAGGAGAGGAAATCAGCACCTATAGGCCAAGAAGGACAAAGAAAGTCGTCTACAACAGCCACTACACCATGATCCTTGAATGAGCCTTCAAGTGATCATCGAGGGAGTACTCCTATCTCTAACTCTAGAACTAGGGACATTGTGTGTTTTAAATGCCAAGGTAGAGGTCACATGAGTAGAGAATGTCCTAATAGACGCACTTTGATCATAAATCATCTAGGAGAGTATGAGAGTGAGGATGATGTGGAATTAGATGATGAAAATGCCTTAAATGATGACAATGAACAAAAGGTACGGAAATTAAAGGTACGGAAATTAAAGGAAAGTACGATGTAGATGAACCCGACACAAACGACGTGGAAACCCTTGATCTCGGGATCAAGAACCACCAAGAACGATGCAACGAACTCAGCCCCTTACAACCTCACACAGTCGACTTAGAACTTCGACAACACGAGGAGGATGCTTATGGAATCTCACGAACACCAAGAACCCGAGAGCAATTGACACACGCGAAACAACTAAGCCAAATCTGATCACAATAATTCTTCAATCAAAACTCTCATTTGAAAACAAGTGTTTTTCACCAATAATAATCTGCCTAAAAAGTAATGAAAAGAGCCTTTAAATAGTTTCAGCTCTTAAACAAAAGACATAATAGAAATCTGGAAATTAAGCCCAATGGGCTACTTAAAACACACAATCACTCAGCAGGCCTTAAAAAGCCTCATTCCTCAATGAGAGGCATGGAACGGTGCTGAAGACGTGGTGAGGAGCAGCGGCGTCAAGTGCGGGGCTGGCCGAGTCCTGTGCTTTGGCGTCGTTGCTCTCTTGCTTACTTAGGAGCCAAGCCTCGTTATGAACACTTGTAGCCAATAAAATCAGTAAACCCTCGGTCTCATGCTCAATCTTCTTAGCTCGGGAACGTGTGATAGCTCCTTCATACTCCGGAGATGCTAGCTCGAATGGTCCCTCATTATTTGAAGTACATTTTTACGCAGCGGGAGTTAAATAACCGCCATCGTAGATGGCTCGAGTTGATCAAGGACTTTGACCTTGAGATTCTGTATCATCCAAGGAAGGCGAACGTTGTCGCCGACACCTTGAGCAAGAAGACGCCTCGAGAGAAGGAGATTGCAAGACTGATAGTTCAGCCTCAACTACAGAGAGATCTAGCTTGGCTAGAGTTGGACATCCAATTTCCCGATGAGGATGCCCAGTTGTACACTTTAGAGGTTCTACCTAATTAGTTGGATGAGATCCAACAAAAGTAGGGGACTTGCCCGACCCTTATGAGGATTCGAGATAGGATGTCTCGTGGTGAGGCATTGTAGTTCTCTATAGGAGCAGATGGAGTGATGCGACGCCGCAACCGCGTTTGTGTACCCGCTGATACGGAATTGAGACAGAAAATTTTACAAGAGGTTCACTGTACACCTTACTCATTACATATAGGTACGAGTAAGATGTACCATGATGTGAAACGATTATAATGGTGAGGAGGGTTGAAGCCCGATATGACCAAATTTGTGGCACAGTGTGCGACCTGTCAACTGGTCAAGATAGAGCATTGCAGACCTAGAGGCGAGCATCATCCACTTCCAATACCACAGTGGAAGTGGGAGGATGTCTCCATGGACTTTGTGACTGGATGGAGGCCCAGTAGGAGTTTTGATGCTATCTGGATTGTAGTTGATAGATTGACGAAAACTGCATGTTTCATCTCTATAAGGGAAACGTGGCCAATGAGCAAATTGGCTGAGGAGTACACTAGGTAGATAATGAGACTCCATGGTGTACCGAGGACGATCGTCTCAGATCCAGATAGGTGATTTACCTCGAGGTTTTGGCAGCAGATTCAAACTACTTTGGGGACGAGTCTACACTTTACGATTGCGTTCCACCCTCAAATAGATGGTCAGAGAGAGGACCATCCTGACCCTTGAGGATATGTTGCGAGCTTGTGTGTTAGATTGGGGACAAGTGTGGACGGATCATCTCCTACTAGTTGAGTTCTCATACAACAACAGATGACATGCATCGATTGGGATGGCCCCATATAAGGCACTGTATGGACGTAGATGCCATACACCGTTGTGCTAGGATGAGCCTAGCAGTATTAGTGGTTTAGCAACTGATCAAATTCAGGATGATATGGCTAGAGTAGCGCTGATCAAAGAGCGGATGTTGACTGCACAAATCACAAGAAGTTATATGCAGACATGAGGCTTCGACCTCTAGAGTTTAAAGATGGAGGTCATGTTTGGCTGAGAGTATCTCCGACGCGAGGCGTCAGACGTTTTGGCATAAAGGCGAAGTTGAGTCCTCGATAAGTCGGTCCTTTTGAGAGATACTGGATAGAGTTGGGAGGGAAGCATACAAATTAGCTTTGCCTCCGAGGTTAGAGGGTTTCCACCCTGTGTTTCACGTGTCTCAGTTGAGGGAGTATATACCAGATCCAAGACACATTGTGAGTTATGATGATTTGGTGGTTAAGCCGGTCCATACTGTTGTTGAGCATCTGATTGCAGTCCTAGAAGGAGGTATGAGACGCTTGCGTTCGAAGGACATCCCCATATTGAGGATACAATGGTCGAGATGAGGACCTGATGAGGCTACATGGGAGACTTAGGATAGTATCCAGAGGAACTATCCAGAGTTTTATGCTGAGATAGATGCACCTGTAGGATCGACGAGTAGATCTTAGTGCTATCTTGGTGAGTATTGTGATTATGTGTCTATGTGCTTTGATATATTTATTTTCGTGCTAGCTATGATGTGATATATGATCTTATTAGATCTTGATGTGCTAGCGTGATTTATGATTATAGCTGGAGATGGTCCTTTCCTCCATGCTATTTGGATGCGATTAGGATTTAGCTGGAGATGTGTTTCCTCCATGCCTTGTGTTATGCGTACGATCTGGCTAGAGATGTGTTTCCTCTACGCCCTGTGATGTGAGTATGGCAAGAGATGTGATTCTTCTATGCCTTGTGAAGTGTTTATAGTCCGGCTAGAGATGGTTTTCCTCTACACCCCTAGAGAGTATATTGATGTGATTGTTGGAAATGATGATTCCTCCATGCATGTGTTTTGAGGTTTATAGATTGATATAGGTTGTGACCTTTTGAGCGGAGATGTGATACCTCCGATAGAGAGAGTTATACCTCGGCATATGGGTCCGAGAGCATTTGGGATTTTGCAAGTTGTGGGATGAAACTTGTTTTTAGGGGGGGTGAGATGTAAGAGCCTTAATCTTTGAGAGATCCCGCGCATGCGCCTCAGTTGAGACGCAGGTGCTGAGTTGTGCTATGCCCTGCCTCAGCCGCCGTACGGCCAGACTAGCTGCCCCAGTGCCCTATTGAGCTGCCCCTGTGCCTCTTGGATCCGCCCCTGCGGATTCTAGTGTGCTGCAGCCGGCACTGTTGACCTTGCCGTGCTTTTGGATGGCTTCCTATATAAGCCATTCATTTGCTTCTGGAGGAGGGTTTCTCATCTTCTTCCAGCTTCATCTTCTCTCCTTAAGATCTTCTTCTTCTTCCCTTCTCCTCCTTTGGATCTTCTTCTTGATTTCTTCTTGTTTTAAAAAGAATTTTGTGTGGCTTTGGATGATGATGTTGTTGATGGATGTAGTTGTTGTTGTTGCTGTGATGTTGAGAGAGCCATCCATGGTTGTGGTGTGAAGCCTCCTCCTCTGTTAGGGCTCAGATTGGTAAGCTTTCCACCTTCCTCTTCTTCCTTTCTTCTTTCATTCCTCTAGCTTAGGATTCCACAAGTTGAATATTGTGTTGGGCCTTCCTAGGCATGTGATGATGTCTATATGTATGTATATGTATGTATTTGGATGCTGGATGATGATGAAGTGAAGAGAGACGAGTAAAGGATCCAAGAGAAGTCGAAGACGTGTTCACTGCTGTCCAGCCGCCTCTGCGCCACCTCAGGCCGCCCCAGCACCTGGGGTGCCACTGCCCCTGTGTGTGGAGCCGACATCCCTGCGCCTCTCTATGTCCAGCTCCTGCGCCTTCCTTGTCACGCAAGTGCGTCTTGTCCAGGGCTTGCCTAGGATGGCATGGACCCTTTCCATTCCTAGTGTGAGTGTTTGGTAACATGCTAGGCATGTGTATGAGGTTAGGATGATGATGTTTATGATATCAATATAAGCCGGTTATGGCTTTGAGGATTAGTAGGTTGTGAGGCTTTTAAGTTGGTTATGATCCTTATGGATGCCTTGGGTCTAGGTGCGACCCCTTTAATGGATAGGAGATTTGATATATCTCTGTGCCTTGTTATTAAGTACTGTTGTTATCCGGAATGAGGTTGATCGTGGTTGAGAGTATCAGAGGTTGAGGTAAGTCCGTAGGACTTAGTTAGCTACCATCCTTATATTAGGTGTATGCATGAGTGGTGTGTGTTATAAGTTTGATAGCATGCGATATCAATTATTACCAACCTATGTTTTATTGATAGCCCCCTTGTAGTGGCAGTGATAATCTTTCCCTTTCATCTTGTAAGGAGTCTGGGAGGTTCTTTGAGGTCAGGCCAGACTGGTATACGGGATGGGCACTTCACCACTCCAATAGGGTACACGGGTAGTGCGCTCATACTACTCCAGCTGGCTATAGCACCCAGAGGCGAGGATGATATGTTCCTCGTGTCACATAGTTTCATATATCTATATACATATTTACGATTTGAGTGAATGACTATTTATATAAAGACAACTAAAACTGGTAAATGTGTGACAACATGATTGTGTGTATATGATTTCATGACTTATGCTTGTACTTATGCATTACCTTATATATGAATGGTTTTGTAACGGTTATATACCGTGTTGTAGATGCTTTGCAGGATAGGAGGACTGTAGAGTGATCCGGCAGGGTGACTAGCCGAGGAATTCCGTACATAGGTGATGCATGGGTTTTGGGTGTTTGTATACGATGGTTATGATGTTTTGGCTTTGTACTCGGCTATGATTTTGTATACTATTTTGTTATACAGTTGTACCGTTTTATGTATTTATTTTTATATATGTCGGTGCCTTATTGTAAGGTCTAGTGAACTTGTTGTCAGGCTAGGCTCAGGATCCATTGTGAGATCCTAGCCTAATATGACGCCCCGAGTCCCGCAGATTTGGGGTGTTACACACTGTCGGCTCCTCAACTCAAAAATTCGGCACTGTGCTCCTTCAGAGTTAGTGGTGCCACCACCACGGCCTTTGTCTCTACTCGGTCCTGATACGGAACCTTGAGAAGTAGGATGATCTAGGACCCGTTGTTGTCCTTATGTCTGATATTGGGCGTTTTGTGCCCATCAACTGCTGCACTAGTAGGGGAAGAACCTTTCTATGAAGAAGCCTTGCCTTGTCGACAATAGGTAGATCGGTGAACTAGCTTGCCACAAGTGAAGCAAGTCACCGTTTCCCTCAGTCACCGTTGTCTATGACTGCCGTAGTTGAAACACTGCCGTCCCCTTTTAGATGTTTATGCAGACGATGGGTAACTCGAGTGTCCTTGTGTCTGGCTCCGCCCGTACCTAGATGATCCCACTCGAGCACTGGTATGCCCCGTCCTCTAGATCGTCTCAGACACTCCGGTCTGATCTATTTCTCTCATACGCTTAGGCTCAATCTTGATAATATGTTAGGGAGTCACAACAAAAATCCGCCATATAGGCACGGGTACTATCCCTCATGAAACTTCCTAATCGCCTCGGATACAGGAACATCCTCAAAACCAGCCTCCACCAGCTTCTCCCTCCTCAATGCGGCAAGGCAGAAGCACTCTCTGATGAGGCTCCTCATCTAACCATATCCCGTGACTCAAATCCTAATGGTCCTCCACCAATAATATTCCAGATCCCGAAATAGGGTCCGCACCAACTCCATTCGTCTATCCTCAAGGCATCTGATAGACTCTAATGTTGAGTCTACATGCTCAATCCAATGCTTTACCACTAATCCCACCTTTCTGTCGAGAGGGGGTACTCCCATCTGGTGAAATATCTTCAACAAAGAATCCGGTCTCGGTGCCCTTGGCTCCTCTTGAACCCTGGCAACCTTAGCTCGTCGTACGGGTGCAATGGGCACCTATGTCGCTCCTTGTGATACCTCAGATGATCTCATAGGAGCCGGTGGGTTTGTGGCACGTCGGCCTGCTCTGTCTGCCTCCTCCACCTAACGAATATACTCGCGGAACTCAAGTCCTCCTATCGAGGCACGATCTACCTCATCAGATTGTACTGTCTAGGCTCTCAGCATAGTTGCCATCCTTTGCCTAGCCTCGGGAACTACGCTCTTAATGACCTCCTCATCTTTAACTTCCCCCTATGGCGGATCAGCAATCGGGATTCAACCCCGACCTTTTACTACGAAAGGTCTACCAGCACGTCCATGACCTAGAACTATGCTCTCAACAACCTCCTCATGTCCAACTTCCGCCTCTAGCTGATCAGCATTGGATGATACAAAATATCGAGATCAAAGTCCTTGATCAACTCGAGCCATCTTCTTCTAGCGGTTATTCAGTTCCCGCTGAGTGAATATGTACTTCAAACTCTTATGGTAAGTGAAGATCTAGCATGAAACTCCATACACATAATATCGCCAGAACTTCAAGGCATGAACAACTACAACTAACTCGAGGTCATGAGTCGGGTAATTCTCCTCATACATCTTCAATTGTCGAGACGCTTAAGCAATTACCCTACCTCGCTGCACAGAACACATCCCAAGCATAGATTGGATGCGTCGCTATAAACTACAAAATCACCTATGCCCTCTGGTTGTGCTAAGATGGGAGCATAAGTCAATCTCCTTTTCAGCTCTTTGAAACTCTGAGTACACGACTCGGACCATACAAACCGTGTAGTCTTCTTCAATGGGCTGGTAAGTGGTAGGGCTATCACATAAAACCCTTCCGCAAACCAGCGGTAATATCCAGCTAAGCCAAGGAAGCTACACACTTCCTTGACATTCTTCGGGGTCGTCCATGCTGCTACCGCCTCAATCTTCTCCGGATCAACTTTAATCTCCTTGGCGGAAACTATGTGACCTATGAAGGCCACCTCATGCATCAAAAACTTGCACTTAGAGAGTTTGGCATACAACTCTCTCCTGCAAAACTCGTAACACCATCCTCAAATGTCCTACGTGTTCCTCTCTTCTCCGAGAGTACACCATGATGTCGTCTATGAAGACCACCACAAACTAATCCAAGAAGTCGATGAAGATGCCATTCATCAACCCCATAAAGACGATGGGCGCATTCGTGAGCTCGAATGGCATCACTATAAACTCTTAGTGGCCATACCAAATCTGAAATGTCGTCTTGGGTACATCGTGCTCTCTCACCCTCAACTGGTGATATCCGGACCATAAATCTATCCGGGAAAATAAGGTAGCTCCCTGCAATTGATCTAGAAAGTCGTCAATGTGGGGTAGCGGGTATTTGTCCTTACCTTGTTCATCTCTCGGTACTTGATGTAACACCACGAATCCACAGGACTCGGAGTGCCACATTGGGCTAGGATCTCACAATGGATCCTGACCCTAGTCTGACAACAAGTTCACTAGATCTTACAACAAGGTGCAGGTAGATTAAAACCAAATACATAAAACTGTATAAGATACATCAAAAGGGTTTAAAACAACAAAGCCGAGTACAAAACAACATCCATAAACAACAGATACAAAAGATCCCATATCTCACGCAACCCTAGTGTACAGAAGTCCTCGGCTGGTCACCCTATCTGGCTCACTCTACAGTCTTCTTAACCTGCAGATCATCTACAATACGGTATACACCGTTAGCAAACAGAAATGAATAAGCATGAAGGTAATAGCACAAACACACATCCACATCTCATACATGCAATGTCACACACGTTCATTTATTATCTTTCAGTTACGTTATTCCCTTACTAATTCAACTTATTTTGTAACACGAGGAGCCTCAAGAACCTCGTCCCATCCAACATAACACAGAGGTTTTACATGGGGGTGATCATCACTCGTCCCCCCCCCTGTGAGATCATCTTCAGGGCACCTCCTCCTACCCGCAGACAGAGGCAAGTGGTCATGACCCGTTATAATACACTTGGGCCATTTAAATGTAATAAATGGTCATCGTAGTCCGGTTTAAGTTATAAATGCACAATTATATGCTCATACACAACAATCACAATCACACAAACCCACAACTATACGCTAAAGTGTTACTGACCTGGAGATGAGCTCATCCACTAACAGTGTTGTAGTGGAAGTGAGAGGACCTTTCTGTGGACTTGTGATGGGATTGAGACCCAGTCAGAGTTTTGGTGTTATCCAAATTGTTGGTAACAGATTTACAAAGTCGACACGTTCCATCTCTACTGAGACATGGCCAGTGAATGAAACAACAAAGGAGTACACTAGACAAATGGAGGGACTCCATAAGTGTACCGGGGACGATCGACTATGATTGTAGTAGACGGGTTACTTTGAGGTTTTGATAGCAGATTCAGACTACTTGGGGAACGCGTCTACACTTCATGATTGAGATTTACCTCAAATAGACGGTCAGTCTGAGAGGACCCTCCAGACCGTAGAGAACATGTTGCGAGCTTGTGGGATGGATTGGGAATAGGGACGATCTATTTATCTCCCACTCGTTGAATTCTTATACCACGACCGTTGGCATGCATCTATAGGGATGGTCCTATGAGACATTGTGTAGACATAGGTGTCATACACCTTTATGCGGGGATGAGCCTGGCAGTACCAGTGGGTTAGCGCCAAAGCAAATTCAGGATGATATAGCTCGAGTAACGTTAATCAGAGAAAGGATGATGGCTACACATAGTCGCTAGAAGTCGTATACAGATTGGAGGCGTCGACCTCTAGAGTTTAGGGTAGGAGCTCATGTCTGGTTGAGAGTATCTCCGACGTGAGGCGTTAGACGTTATAGCATAAAGGGAAAGTTGAGTCCCCGATAGTTCGGTCCTTTCGAGATACTGGATAGATTTGGAAGAGCAGTGCACAGATTGGCTTTGCCATCGAAGTTAGAGGGTGTTCACCCTATGTTTCATGTGTCTCATCTGAGGAAGTACATACTAGATCTGAGGCACATTGTGAGTCATGATGATCTAGTGGTTGAGCCGGATCACACTTTTGTAGAACAACCTTTTGCGGTTCTAGGCAGAGAGGTGTGAGACGCCTGCATTCGAAGGATAGTCCTATGATGAGGCTACGTGGGAGACTGAGGATAGTATTTAGGGGAACTATCCAGATTTTTACGCCGGGACAGATGCACCTGTAGGATCCACGATTAGATTTTGGTGCTATCTTAGTGAGTGTATGTTATGCTATGTACTTATGTGATATGTTGTGTTTTCGTGCTAGCTGTGAGTTGTGCATATGATCTGTTAGATCTTGTTTGCTAGTACGAGATAGGTATAACTGGAGATGGTTCTTTCCTCCATGCTACGGTGTATGTGTTAGGATTAACAGGAGATGGTTCTTTCCTCCATGCTATCTTTGATAGACATAGTATGAGTGGAGACGGTTTTCCTCCACATAGTTGTGTTACGAGTACGATTGGCTGGAGACGGCTTTCCTCCATGCCTTGTGACGTGGTTAGTAGTTGGCTAGAGATGATTTTTCCTCTATGCCTTTGGATAGCGTTATGATCTTGTTGCTGGAGTTGGTGATTCCTCCATGCCGTGTTTTAAGGTTATAGAGTGTTATAGGTTGATACGTTTGAACGGATATGTGATACCTCCGATAGAGAGAGTGTCTATACCTCGGCGTATGGGTCCGAGAGGATATGGGAATTGTTCAAGTTTCGGGACGAAACTTTTTCTTAAGGGGTGTGTGATGTAATAGCTAGGATTTCCGAATTCTAATTAATGTTGATTAACTTAATCAATGATAGTAATTGACATATAACTCGCGAAGATTGCGTAAGTGTTAGGTATAAGTCCCACCGTTTTGTTCCTGACGTAATTTTGGGCTTATGGTGAAATTTTCACTTTTCCCCCCGGGTAATTATTTTTACCCTCCGGTATTATTTGGAGTATTTGGGAGCTCCAATTAATAAAAATGCAGTTGAGAGAAATGATCAGGACATCGGACATGTCCTAGATATGAAATAACATGGAAAGGCAAAACGGACAAAAGAGTCGCTATTTCGTTTCTTAACGGCTAAGAAAGACGGCTTAGGAATACACGTTTTTCGAGGCAATTGTGGAATAATTATCCCTACAATATTCAAGATCTATTATTCCAATTTCGAGAAGTTTGGAGAAGGGGATTCAACCCGCCATTGGGTCGATATCAGGATAATTATTGACTTCGCTAAAGGATAATTATCGACTTCACTATAAATAGCGGAAAATTGTTTATTAATTCATTTCCTTTCACGTTTCCTCGTAAAAGTTATGATTTCTCTCAAACTTCAAACTCAGATCTACTCTCCGTTTCTAATCTGATTTCAATTCCGTTTGAGTTTTTAGATTCCTCTCTTCATTCTCTTCATATCGGTACCGAGTTTCTGCATTTCTGAGCATATGAAGACCTGGTCGAGCATATATGATACGGAATTGTCCGTGAATGAGTCGATCTAGGCACAATGATCTCGAATCCGGCTGAATGAAACGAATTCAGAATGCGGAATGAAACGAAGATGGTGAATGGCGTAGGAGGGTGAGAGAAGAACCAAAGAGAGTCAACGAAGGAACCAAGGCTGAAGAGCCAAAACCCCAATCGTTAATGCTCTAGACCCGTCTCCAATACAACTTTACACTAGCTCCGGCTGGACTAGCACAAAGAGGGACTCGTGAAGGCTCGAAGCACCAATCCGAAGGCGGTTGACACAAACAAGCTCAGCCAAGCAACAACAGCAATGCCAACCAAAAACTCTCTTGTTCTTTGATTGATTTTGTGAAATGATTACAAATGTAATTCTAAGCAATTGGAAAATAATGTAACTAATCTGCAGCTAAAGAGGCTATCTATATAGACTCTTTTATCTAGACAAAATAAAGAAAAGAAAATTAAAACATTAGTGGGAAGGTGGTAATAAGTGAGCTTCCTCTAATGTAGCTAACAACATAACAAACAACTAATTTAGCTTAAAAATAGGCTGACTTATTCAAACTAATCCTAGGAGTGTGCTGAGTGTGCTGGACGTTTTTTAAGAGCAGATTGGGCTATCCGAATGGGCTGAATTGTTCAACAGATCCATGAGTGATTTGGCTGCGTTTTAAGAGCCCAAATGATGATCCGAATGAGCTGACTTGTTACTCTCTTGGGCCTCCTGGAACGTGATCAGCTTGCTATCCTCTTGGGCTGCATTGGACATGAGCAACAGCCTACCCTCTTGGACTGCCTTGGACGTGTTTGCTTGCCTCCCCTCTTGGACTGCTTTGGACATGATCAACAGCTCCTTCTCTTGGACTGCTTTGGACGTAATCAACAGCTTCTCCTCTTGGGCTGCATTAGACGTGAACAACAGCCTCCCCTCTTGGCTTCTTTGGACGTGATCAACAGCCTCCTCTTGGACTGCTTTGTACGTGAGCAACATCTCCTCCCTTTGCTTGCTTGCTCCTGCATTCATCAAAAGATTAACAAATGAGGTATGGCAATTAAATGGTTCACGCATTGTGCCAAGCAATAACACTTCCCTTGACGTAGCTTCTTGGATCTCCTTAGCTCTTGCTCTAGTAATGGGACCTTGATAGCTTCCATGTGATGGTCCTACATCATCCACTCCTTCTTGGAAAGAATTCGACCCCGAATTTTCATCTTGTTCCGAATCTCCTTCATAGGGGCTCAAATCACCTACATTAAAAGTGGTACTAACTCCATACTCTTCCGGTAAGTCCAACACATAAGCATTGTCGTTAATCCGGTGTAAGACTTTGAATGGTCCATCACCCCGTGGTGCTAGCTTGGAATGGCGTTTTGTCGGAAACCGCTCTTTCCTTAGATGTAGCCAAACTAAGTCGCCGGGCTGGAAAACCATCTTCCGACGTCCTTTGTTGTTCCGAGCTGCAGTTTCAACGCCCTTTTTATCAAGTGCAGCTTTGGTCTTAGCATGAAGTTCCTTAATGTAGTCCACTTGTTCCAAAGCATCAAAAGCTACTCGATCCTTTCGAGGAATCGGTAATAAATCCAAAGGAGTTAAAGGGTTAAATCCATAAACACATTTGAAAGGTGATAACGAAGTGGAAGAATGTATGGTGCGATTATAAGCAAACTCAATATGTGGTAGCATGTCTTCCCATTCTTTTAAGTTATCTTTCAACATGGTTCTAAGGAGGGCCGTTAGGGTCCTATTGGTGACTTCCGTTTGCCCATCTGTTTGGGGATGACTAGAGGTCGAGAATAGTAATCTAGTACCCATTTTTCCCCAAAGTGTCTTCCAAAAGAAACTCAAAAACTTGACATTCCTATCACTAACAATAGTTTTAGGTATTCCATGCAATCTCACTATTTCCTTAAAGAAAAGATTAGCAACATTATATGCATCATCAGTTTTATGACATGGAATAAAATGTGCCATTTTAGAGAATCTATCTACTACCACAAAAACGGAATCTCTTCCTTTCTTAGTCCTAGGTAGTCCAACAATGAAATCCATACTTATGTCCTCCCAAGGGCTATTAGGTGTTGGTAAGGGTGTATACAGCCCATGGGGTTGTACCCTAGCTTTGGCCTTAAGACATTCAATGCACCTTTTCAGCATGTGTTCTACATCCCTTAACATATGAGGCCAATAAAAGTGAGTTTGCAACATGTGATAAGTTTTGTCCCTCCCAAAATGCCCCATTAAACCTCCTTTATGGGCTTCTTCCACTAATAGGATCCTAAGGGAACATCTAGGTATGCAAATCTTATCCACTTTAAACAAAAAGTACTTGTCATAAGGGCCTTGAGTAGTGCATCTATGAAATATCTTCCCAAATTCAGCATCATCCACATATAATTCTTTAATGTAAGTAAAACCTAACATCCTAGAATCCAAGGTGGTGATTAAGGTGTATCTCCTAGACAATGCATCCGCTACGACATTATCCTTTCCTTTCTTATACTTGATAATGTAAGGAAAGGTTTCGATGAATTCCATCCACCTACCATGCCGCCTATCTAGCTTATCTTGGCTCCTAAAGTGTCTAAGTGAATCATGATCAGTTTTCAAAACAAACTCTTGAGGCCAAAGGTAATGTTGCCATGTTTTGAGTACTCTAAACAAGGCATACAATTCTTTGTCATAAGTGGAGTAGTTTAAGCATGCACCCTTCAATTTTTCACTAAAGAAAGCTAGAGGCTTACCTTCTTGCATAAGGACGCCGCCAATACCAATACCGGATGCGTCGCATTCAACCTCAAAGGGTTTAGTGAAGTCCGGTAGAGCGAGTAGGGGTGCATGGGTGAGGCGTCTCTTGAGCTCTTCAAAGGCTCTTTGTTGCGGTTCATTCCACTCAAAAGGAACCTTTTTTTTTTGTCAAAGCCGTGAGTGGTGCTGCAATGGTGCTAAAATCTCTCACAAACCTTCTATAGAATGTAGCTAGGCCATGGAAACTCCTCACGTCACCAATCGACCTAGGAACGGGTCATTCATTGATTGCCTTCACCTTGTCCTCATCCACTTGCAAACCATTGGCACTTACTACAAAACCAAGAAAAATCACTCGGTTAGTATAGAAATCACATTTTTGAATATTAGCATACAATTATTCTATACGCAATGTAGCAAGCACATCTCTCAAATGATTTTCATGCTCCTTTAAAGTCTTACTAGATAAGAATGTCATCAAAGTGGACTACAACAAATAAACCAATATAAGGTCTCAAAATATGATTCATTAATCTCATGAAAGTACTAGGAGCGTTAGTTAAGCCAAAAGGCATTACTAGCCACTCATAGAGTCCAATTTTGGTTTTAAAAGTTGTTTTCCATTCATCCCCTTCCCTCATTCTAATTTGATGGTAGCCACTCTTAAGGTCAATCTTAGTGAAAATTGTAGCTCCATGTAACTCATCAAGCATATCATCTAAACGGAGAATCGGGTGTCTATACTTGATAGTAATGTTATTGATTGCTCTACAATCAATACACATTCTCCAAGTATTATCCTTCTTGGGTACTAGTAGGACGGGAACGACACAAGGACTAAGGCTTTCCCGCACATACCCCTTATCTAGCAAGGCTTGAACTTGGTTCTGAATTTCCTGGGCTTCCGTAGGGTTCATCCTATAGGCGGGCCTATTGGGAAGAGTGGCTCCGGGTATTAAATCTATTCGGTGTTCAATGCCCCTAATGGGCGGCAAGCCGGCTGGAATCTCCTCAGGAAAAACGTCCCTAAACTCGTCTAACAACCCCTGAATAGAACTAGGAAGTGGAATCGTAGAGTCATGAGGCACATTCACTAGAGATTTACACAAACTGATCATTAGCACATCAATAGAAACATAGTTAGTGACATATTCATTCCTAGACTCAAGATAGCTACTTGTTGGTTGTACTAACAATGTTTGATGGGGTTTTGTTCTCTTTACTCTTAGGCCGTGTGATCTTAGGCTTGGGAGGGGTTCCTTGCTCTACCCTCTTGTTCTCATAGTACTCGGCTATTTGTAAAGGTGTCATAGGTTTAAGTGTTAAAGTTTTACCTTTATACTCAAAGCTATATTTGTTAGAAAACCCATCATGGACAACTTTCCTATCATATTGCCATGGACGACCAAGTAACAAGTGACAAGCATTCATAGGCACAACATCACATGTAATAACATCCTCATATGATCCTAATGTTATATTGACCTTAGTTTGCTTATTGACCTTAAGTTCTCCACACTCATTCATCCAATGTAGTTTATATGGCCTAGGGTGATAAAATGTAAGAAGTTGTAATTTGTTTACCATTTCAGTGCTAGCTATGTTGCAACAACTTCCTCCATCAATTATCACATTACACACTTTTCCTTTAATACTACACCTAGTATGAAACAGATTTTCACGTTGGTTATCCTCACAAGGTGCTAGTTGGACATGCAAAGTTCTCCTAGCTATCAAAGATTCACCTTGTTCATACTCAATGCAATCATCATGCTCATTTTGTTCATTGTCATCAATTAAGGCATTTTCATCATCTAATTCCACATCATCCTCACTCTCATATTCTCCTAGATGGGTTATGATCAAAGTGCGTCTATTAGGACATTCTCTACTCATGTGGCCTCTACGTTGGCATTTAAAACACACAATGTCCCTAGTTCTAGAGTTAGAGATATGGGTACTCCCTCGATGATCACTTGAAGGCTCATTCAAGGATCGTGGTGTAGTGGCTGGTGTAGACGACTTTCTTTGTCCTTCTTGGCCCATAGGTGACGATTTTCTCTCTTCCTTCCGGCCTCCTTGATCCTTGTTGTGGTTAGGCAGCAGCCGGCTCCCTTGTGCTTTCCAAGTGTTGGGCATTCCATGGGGTAGTTTGTATTCCCGGTTTCGCAGCTTAGTCTTCCTTTCCACCTTGATGGCCAAGTGTAGTAATTGCTCCATGGTGCTGTAGGGATACATATCAACCTCATTAGCCAAATTAGAATTCAGAATACGAAGGTACCTTGCCATAGTGTTTTCTTCATCTTCTAGAACGTTGGCCTTCACCATAGCAAGTTGCATATTCGTATAAGCTTCCTTAGCGCTAAGAGAGCCTTGTCTCAAATTTTCCAGCCGTTGTCGAAGCTCTCGGGTATAGTGAGGTGGAACGAACCTAGCCCTCATTAGTGGCTTCATATGCTCCCATGTGGTGATTTGAGGATCCAATGTTCGAACTCTTTCTTTGATTACGTTATCTCACCATACCAAAGCATAGTCTTGGAACTCGAGAGCGGCTAGCTGAACCTTCTTAGGCTCGTTAAAGTTGTGACACAACCAGATTTGCTCAACTTTAGTTTCCCACTCCGTGTAGACGTCGGGATCACACTTTCCTTCAAAGACGGGAATTTTGATTTTGACTTTTCCGAGTCCGTCTTGCTCTTGATAGGGCCGAAAGTTATCTCGTCCTTGCCTTGGCTGTTGGAATGGCCGATTGTAACCCTCCCACGTGTGATCCTCAAAATGAGCTTCATTCCGTCGCTGAAAGTTATCAACAAAGGGTGGCATGTTAGAAGCATTAGGGGGTTCGTTGGAATGTAAATTACCTTGATCCGGATGATCCGGCTCCCTAGTAACACGTGAAGGACCGCCAAACTCATAGTTGGTTCTCAAAGGTGGTGTCCCGGCTGGTGGTGTTCGTGCTTCCATAGACTCCACTCGTTTGGATAGGTTAGCTACGTAATCGGACAATTGTTTCAATAGACTGATCATCTCAGGCGTGACGGTCTCGCTACTCGACTTGCTGGGACTTAGGGATCTGGACATGCTCAAGTAACAAACAAAGAACCGGTTAGGTTAGAAAAGCAAAGATCTCACTTGTGTATCGCTCACACTCTCGTTGGTATTGCCTAGCTGGTGGCTCGAGTTGTAAGGATCCAACACCTTAAGATCGCGATTTCCGAACCTTCTTAGCAACCCTTTGGAACTAGAACTGCTGAAATTGAATGTTAGTGTCGGAGATGGATCAAGACACCCCTAATTGGAGTATTGACCGTTGGGTTGGTGTATGTACGGTGAATGTGTTTAGAATGACGTTTTGAGCTGTTTCAAAGAGTTCACTTGTGCTTGATGTAGATTAATAAGGGCCAGCCGTTTTTTGTATGTGTTTTTTTTTTTTTTTTGAAAGATCTCTTAGACTTTGTCAAATATTTGAGGGAGAGAAGGTAACCTGAAACTGATTGCAACGAGAATTGTAGGAGAGCAGGTTACCAAATTGTGTATGCAGCGTTTGAGCTCTCTTTTTTGTTTTGTTTTCGTTTTGTGTTTACCTCTCCTCAAGATGTTGTCCGGCACTAAGAACCCTTGGCTTTTGCCTTTGAACACTTCAAGCACAAGTTAAACCTCAATTGGATAAGCAATAGGTTAACAAAGAAGAAAGGATTGATCAATTGTACCAACTGAGCTCTGATACCAACTGATACGGAATTGTCCGTGAATGAGTCGATCTAGGCACAATGATCTCGAATCCGGCTGAATGAAACGAATTCAGAATGCGGAATGAAACGAAGATGGTGAATGGCGCAGGAGGGTGAGAGAAAAACCAAAGAGAGTCAACGAAGGAACCAAGGCTGAAGAGCCAAAACCCCAATCGTGAATGCTCTAGACCCGTCTCCAATACAACTTCACACTAGCTCCGGCTGAACTAGCACAAAGAGGGACTCGTGAAGGCTCGAAGCACCAATCCGAAGGCGGTTGACACAAACAAGCTCAGCCAAGCAACAACAGCAATGCCAACCAAAAACTCTCTTGTTCTTTGATTGATTTTGTGAAATGATTACAAATGTAATTCTAAGACATTGGAAAATAACGTAACTAATCTGCAGCTAAAGAGGCTATCTATATAGACTGATGTAGGACCATCACATGGAAGCTATCAAGGTCCCATTACTAGAGCAAGAGCTAAGGAGATCCAAGAGATTATGTCAAGGGAAGTGCTATTGCTTGCACAATGCGTGAACCATTTAATTTCCATACATCATGTGTTAATCTTTTGATGAATGTAGGAGCAAGTGAACCAAGCAAGGAGACCATGCCAACGCACTCACTTCCCATGCAGCTCGAGGAGACCATGCAGGCTGCTGTTGCTCACGTCCAATGCAGCCCAGGAGAGGAGGTTGTTGCTAACGCCAATGCAGCCCAGGAGAGGAGGTTGTTGCTAACGCCAATGCAGCCCAAGAGGAGGCTGGTGCTCACGTCCAATGCAGCCCATGCTCACGCCCAATGTAGTCCAAGAGGAGGCTGTTGATCACGTCCAAAGCAGCCCACGAGGATAGCTTGCTGCTCACGTACAAGGCAGCCCAAGAGCAAAGGGAGGAGACGTCCAAGGCAGCCCAAGAGCAAAGGGAGCTGCTGCTCACATCTAAAACAGCCCAAGAAGGCAGCCAGCTGAGCATGTTCAAAGAGGCCCAAGAGAGTAACAATTCAGCTCATTCGGATCATCATTTGGGCCCTTTAAACACATCCAAATCACTCATGGATCTGTTGAACAATGCAGCCCATTCGGATAGCCCATTTGGCTCCTTAAACACGTTAAAAACGTCCAGCTTGCACTCCAAGGATAAGTTTGAATAATTCAGCCTATTTCCATGCTGATTAGTGGTTTGTTAGGTTGTTAGCTACATTAGAGGAAGCTCTCTTATTACCACCTTCCCACTAATGTTTTCAGCTTTCTTTTCTTTATTTTGTCTAGATAAAAGAGTCTATTTATAGCCTCTTATTAGCCGCAGATTAGTTACGGTAAAATCCATTGCTTAAAATTGCATTTGTAATCATTTAGAAAATCAATCAAAGAACAAGAGAGTTTTTGGTTGGCATTGCTATTGTTGCTTGGCTGAGCTTGTTTGTGTCAACCGCCTTCGGATTGGTGCTTCGAGCCTTCACGAGTCCCTCTTTGTGCTAGTCCAGCCGGAGCTAGTGTAAAGTTGTATTGGAGACGGGTCTAGGGTAGTCACGATTGGGGTTTTGGCTCTTCAGCCTTGGTTCCTTCATTGGCTCTCTCTTTGGTTCTTCTCTCACCTTTCCTGCACCTATTCATCATCTTCGTTTCACTCCGCCTACTGAATTCGCTTCATTCAGTCCGTTTCGAGATCATTGTGCCTAGATCGACTCAAACACGGACAATCCCGTATCAGTTGGTATCAGAGCTCAGTTGGTACAATTGATCACTTCTTCATCTTGTTAACCTTATTGCTTATCCAATTGAGATCTAACTTGTGCTTGAAGTGTGCCAATTCAAAAGCCGGACAGCATCTTGAGGAGAGGCAAACACAAAACGAAACAAAACAAAAGAGAAAGCTCAAACGCTTCATACACGTTTCGGTAACCCTATCTGCAATCAATTACGGTTACTTATCTCTCCTACAAATCTTTGACAAAGTCTAAGATATCTTTCAAAAAAAAAAAAAACCACTACAAAAAACGGCTTGCCCTTGTTTTTATTAATCAAGCACAAGCAAACTCTTCAATCATCTCAAAACGTCATTCTAAACACAATTCACCGTACCTACACCAACCCAACGGTCAATACTCCAATTAAGGGTGTCTTGATCCATTTCCGACACTAACATTCAGTTTTAGCAGTTCTAGTTCCAAAGGGTTGCTAAGAAGGTTCGGAAATCGCGATCTTAAGGTGTTGGATCCTTACAACTCGAGCCACCAGCTAGGCAATACCAACGAGAGTGTGTGCGATACACAAGTGAGATCTTTGTTTTTCTAACCTAACCGGTTTCTTTGTTTGTTACTTGAGCATGTCCAGGTCCATAAGTCCCAGCAAGTCGAGTAGCGAGACCGTCACGCCTGAGATGATCAGTATGTTGAAAAAATTGTCCGATTCCGTAGCTAACCTATCCAAACGAGTGGAGTCTATGGAAGCACGAACACCACCATCCGGAACACCACCTTTAAGAGCTAACTATGAGTTTGGCGGTCCTTCACGTGTTACTAGAGAGCCGGATCAGCCGGATCAAGGTAATGTACATTCCAACGTCCTTCCTAATGCTTCTAACATGCCACAATTTGTTGATGACTTTCAGCGACGGAATGAAGCTGAGGACCACACGTGGGAGGGCTACAATCGGCCATTCCAGCAGCCAAGGCAAGGGCGAGACAACCTTCGGCCCTATCAAGAGCAAGACGGACTCGGAAAGGTCAAAATCAAAATTCCCGTCTTTGAAGGAAAGTGTGATCCCGACGTCTACACGGAGTGGGAAACTAAAGTTGAGCAGATTTGGTTGTGTCACAACTTCAGCGAGCCTAGGAAGGTTCAACTAGCAGCTCTTGAGTTCCAAGGCTATGCTTTAGTATGGTGGGATCACGTAGTCAAAGAAAGAGTTCGAACCTTGGATCCTCAAATCAGCACATGGGAGCATATGAAGGCACTAATGAGGGCTAGGTTCGTCCCACCTCACTAGAGGATGAAGAAAACACTATGGCAAGGTACCTTCGTATTTTGAATTCTAATTTGGCTAATGAGATTGATATGTATCCATACAGCACCATGGAGCAATTACTACACTTGGCCATCAAGGTGGAAAGGAAGACTAAGGTGCGAAACCGGGAATACAAGCCACCGCCCGAGACACCCAATGCTTGGAAAGCACACAGCAGCCGGCTGCATAGCCACGGCAGGGAGCAAGGAGTCTGGAAGGAGGAGAGGAAATCAGCACCTATAGGCCAAGAAGGACAAAGAAAGTCGTCTACAACAGCCACTACACCACGATCCTTGAATGAGCCTTCAAGTGATCATCGAGGGAGTACTCCTATCTCTAACTCTAGAACTAGGGACATTGTGTGTTTTAAATGCCAAGGTAGAGGTCACATGAGTAGAGAATGTCCTAATAGACGCACTTTGATCATAAATCATCTAGGAGAGTATGAGAGTGAGGATGATGTGGAATTAGATGATGAAAATGCCTTAAATGATGACAATGAACAAAATGAGAATGATGATTGCATTGAGTATGAACAAGGTGAATCTTTGATAGCTAGGAGAACTTTGCATGTCCAACTAGCACCTTGTGAGGATAACCAACGTGAAAATCTGTTTCATACTAGATGTAGCATTAAAGGAAAAGTGTGTGATGTGATAATTGATGGAGGAAGTTGTTGCAACATAGCTAGCACTGAAATGGTAAACAAATTACAACTTCTTACATTTTATCACCCTAGGCCATATAAACTACATTGGATGAATGAATGTGGAGAACTTAAGGTTAATAAGCAAACTAAGGTCAATATAACATTAGGATCATACGAGGATGTTATTACATGTGATGTTGTGCCTATGAATGCTTATCACTTGTTGCTTGGTCGTCCATGGCAATATGATAGGAAAGTTGTCCATGATGGGTTTTCTAACAAATATAGTTTTGTGTATAAGGGTAAAACTTTAACACTTAAACCTATGACACCTTTACAAATAGCCGAGTACTATGAGAACAAGAGGGTAGAGCAAGGAACCCCTCCAAAGCCTAAGATCACACGGCCTAAGAGTAAAGAGAACAAAACCCATCAAACACTGTTAGTACAACCAACAAGTAGCTATCTTGAGTCTAGGAGTGAATTTGTCACTAACTATGCTTCTATTGATGTGCTAATGATGAGTTTGTGTAAATCTCTAGTGAATGTGCCTCATGACTCTACGAACCCACTTCCTAGATCTATTCAGGAGCTGTTAGATGAATTTAGAGACGTTTTTCCTGATGAGATTCCAGCCGGCTTGCCGCCCATTAGGGGCATTGAACACCAAATAGATTTAATACCCGGAGCTACTCTTCCCAATAGGCCCGCCTATAGGATGAACCCTACGGAAGCCCAGGAAATTCAGAACCAAGTTCAAGCCTTGCTAGATAAGGGGTATGTGCGGGAAAGCCTTAGTCCTTGTGCCGTTCCTGTTCTACTAGTTCCCAAGAAGGATAATACTTGGAGAATGTGTATTGATTGTAGAGCAATCAATAACATTACTATCAAGTATAGACACCCGATTCCCCGTTTAGATGATATGCTTGATGAGTTACATGGAGCTACAATTTTCACTAAGATTGACCTTAGGAGTGGCTACCATCAAATTAGAATGAGGGAAGGGGATGAATGGAAAACAGCTTTTAAAACCAAATTCGGACTCTATGAGTGGCTAGTAATGCCTTTTGGCTTAACTAACGCTCCTAGTACTTTCATGAGATTAATGAATCATATTTTGAGACCTTATATTGGTTTATTTGTTGTAGTCTACTTTGATGACATTCTTATCTATAGTAAGACTTTAAAAGAGCATGAAAATCATTTGAGAGATGTGCTTGCTACATTGCGTATAGAATACTTGTATGCTAATATTCAGAAATGTGATTTCTATACTAACCGAGTGATTTTCCTTGGTTTTGTAGTAAGTGCCAATGGCTTGCAAGTGGATGAGGACAAGGTGAAAGCAATCAATGATTGGCCCACTCCTAGGACTGTTGGTGACGTGAGGAGCTTCCATGGCTTAGCTACCTTCTATAGAAGGTTTGTGAGAGATTTCACCACCATTGCAGCCCCACTCACGGCTTTGACCAAAAAGAAGGTTCCTTTTGAGTGGAATGAACCGCAGCAAAGAGCCTTTGAAGAGCTCAAAAGACGCCTCACCCATGCACCACTACTAGCTCTACCAGACTTCACTAAACCCTTTGAGGTTGAATGCGACGCATCCGGCATTGGGATTGGCGGCATCCTTATGCAAGAAGGTAAGCCTCTAGCTTTCTTTAGTGAAAAATTGAAAGGTGCATGCTTAAACTATTCTACATATGACAAAGAATTGTATGCCTTGTTTAGAGTACTCAAAACATGGCAACATTACGTTTGGCCTCAAGAGTTTGTTTTGAAAACCGATCATCATTCACTTAGACACTTTAGGAGCCAAGATAAGCTAGATAGACGGCATGGTAGGTGGATGGAGTTCATAGAAACCTTTCCTTACATTATCAAGTATAAGAAAGGAAAGGATAATGTCGTAGCAGATGCATTGTCTAGGAGATACACCTTAATCACCACTTTGGATTCTAGGATGTTAGGTTTTACTTACATTAAAGAATTATATGTGGATGATGCTGAATTTGGAAAGATATTTCATAGATGTACTACTCAAGGCCCTTATGATAAGTACTTTATGTTTGAAGGTTTCTTGTTTAAGGTGGATAAGATTTGCATACCTAGATGTTCCCTTAGGATCTTATTGGTGGAAGAAGCCCATAAAGGAGGTTTAATGGGGCATTTTGGGAGGGACAAAACTTATAACATCTTGCAAACTCACTTTTATTGGCCTCATATGTTAAGGGATGTAGAACACATGCTTAAGAGGTGCATTGAATGTCTTAAGACCAAAGCTAGGGTACAACCCCACGGGCTGTATACGCCCTTACCGACGCCTAATGACCCTTGGGAGGACATAAGTATGGATTTCATTGTTGGACTACCTAGGACTAAGAAAGGAAGAGATTCCATTTTTGTGGTAGTAGATAGATTCTCTAAAATGGCACATTTATTCCATGTCATAAAACCGAAGATGCATATAATGTTGCTAATCTTTTCTTTAAGGAAATAGTTAGATTGCATGGAATACCTAAAACTATTGTTAGTGATAGGGATGTCAAGTTTTTGAGTTTCTTTTGGAAGACACTTTGGGGAAAAATGGGCACCAGATTACTATTCTCGACCTCTAGTCATCCCAAACAGATGGGCAAACGGAAGTCACCAATAGGACCCTAACGACCCTCCTTAGAACCATGTTGAAAGATAACTTAAAAGAATGGGAAGACATGTTACCACATATTGAGTTTGCTTATAATCGCACCATGCATTCTTCCACTTCGTTATCACCTTTCAAATGTGTTTATGGATTTAACCCTTTAACTCCTTTGGACTTATTACCGATTCCTCGAAAGGATCGAGTAGCTTTTGATGCATTGGAACAGGTGGACTACATTAAGGAACTTCATGCTAAGACCAAGGCTGCACTTGACAAGAAGGGAGTTGAAACTGCAGCTCGGAATAACAAGGGACGTCGGAAGATGGTTTTCCAGCCCGGCGACTTAGTTTGGCTACATCTAAGGAAAGAGCGGTTTACGACAAAACGCCATTCCAAGTTAGCACCACGAGGTGATGGACCATTCAAAGTCTTACACCGGATTAATGACAATGCATATGTGTTGGACTTACCGGAAGAGTATGGAGTTAGCACCACTTTCAATGTAGCAGATCTGAGCCCCTGTGAAGGAGATTCGGAACAAGATGAAAATTCGGGGTCGAATTCTTTCCAAGAAGGAGTGGATGATGTAGGACCATCACATGGAAGCTATCAAGGTCCCATTACTAGAGCAAGAGCTAAGGAGATCCAAGAGATTATGTCAAGGGAAGTGCTATTGCTTGACACAATACGTGAACCATTTAATTTCCATATATCATGTGTTAATCTTTTGATGAATGTAGGAGCAAGTGAACCAAGCAAGGAGACCATGCCAACGTACTCACTTCCCATGCAGCTCGAGGAGACCATGCAGGCTGCTGTTGCTCACGTCCAATGCAGCCCAGGAGAGGAGGTTGTTGCTCACGCCAATGCAGCCCAAGAGAAGGCTGGTGCTCACGTCCAATGCAGCCCATGCTCACGCCCAATGCAGTCCAAGATGAGGCTGTTGATCACGTCCAAAGCAGCCCACGAGGATAGCCTGCTGCTCACGTCCAAGGCAGCCCAAGAGCAAAGGGAGCTGCTGCTCACATCTAAAACAGCCCAAGAAGGCAGCTAGCTGAGCACGTTCAAAGAGGCCCAAGAGAGTAACAATTCAGCTCATTCGGATCATCATTTGTGCCCTTTAAACTCATCCAAATCACTCATGGATCTGTTGAACAATGCAGCCCATTCGGATAGCCCATTTGGCTCCTTAAACACGTTAAAAATGTCCAGCTTGCACTCCAAGGATAAGTTTGAATAATTCAGCCTTTTTCCATGCTGATTAGTGGTTTATTAGGTTGTTAGCTACATTAGAGGAAGCTCTCTTATTACCACCTTCCCACTAATGTTTTCAGCTTTCTTTTCTTTATTTTGTCTAGATAAAAGAGTCTATTTATAGCCTCTTATTAGCTGCAAATTAGTTACGGTAAAATCCATTGCTTAGAATTGCATTTGTAATCATTCAGAAAATCAATCAAAGAACAAGAGAGTTTTTGGTTGGCAATGCTATTGTTGCTTGGCTGAGCTTGTTTGTGTCAACCGCCTTCGGATTGGTGCTTCGAGCCTTCACGAGTCCCTCTTTGTGCTAGTCCAGCCGGAGCTAGTGTAAAGTTGTATTGGAGACGGGTCTAGGGCAGTCACGATTGGGGTTTTGGCTCTTCAGCCTTGGTTCCTTCATTGGCTCTCTCTTTGGTTCTTCTCTCACCTTTCCTGCGCCTATTCATCATCTTCGTTTCACTCCGCCTACTGAATTCGCTTCATTCAGTCCGTTTCGAGATCATTGTGCCTAGATCGACTCAAACACGGACAATCCCGTATCATAGACTCTTTTATCTATACAAAATAAAGAAAAGAAAATTAAAACATTAGTGGGAAGGTGGTAATAAGTGAGTTTCCTCTAATGTAGCTAACAACCTAACAAACAACTAATTCAGCTTAAAAATAGGCTGACTTATTCAAACTAATCCTAGGAGTGTGCTGAGTGTGCTGGACGTTTTTTAAGAGCAGATTGGGCTATCCGAATGGGCTGAATTGTTCACCAGATCCATGAGTGATTTGGCTGTGTTTTAAGAGCCCAAATGATGATCCGAATGAGCTGACTTGTTACTCTCTTGGGCCTCCTGGACCGTGATCAGCTTGCTATCCTCTTGGGCTGCATTGGACATGAGCAACAGCCTACCCTCTTGGACTGCCTTGGACGTGTTTGCTTGCTTCCCCTCTTGAGCTGCTTTGGACGTGATCAACAGCTCCTTCTCTTGGACTGCTTTGGACGTAATCAACAGCTTCTCCTCTTGGGCTGCATTAGACGTGAACAACAACCTCCCCTCTTGGCTTCTTTGGACGTGATCAACAGCCTCCTCTTGGACTTCTTTGTACGTGAGCAATATCTCCTCCCTTTGCTTGCTTGCTCCTGCATTCATCAAAAGATTAACACATGAGGTATGGCAATTAAATGGTTCACACATTGTGCCAAGCAATAGCACTTCCCTTGACGTAGCTTCTTGGATCTCCTTAGCTCTTGCTCTAGTAATGGGACCTTGATAGCTTCCATGTGATGGTCCTACATCAATATATGTCACCAGGACAGTTCCGTCGCTCAGATTCCGGTGAATTTGATGTTGTACATGCGTAGCCTGCGTCGTTGTGATTCCGAATCTTCTTTCAGATCGTCAATCGGGTTAGTAACGAATAAGTTATGAATTTATTCGTTTTCCGTACTGCGATTTGGCCTAAATCGACGTTAGGCTTTTCAAAATGGATAATTAGAAATTTCATTATGATCATTATATTATTCTGGTGTTTATGGGTTATTTGTTGATGAAATCTGCTGATAGGTGGGTTTAGAAATGACCTGCGGGCAAAACGTTATTCTGGTGAAATTTAATTAATTAATTAAAGGTTAATTAATTAAATTAGGATTAAATTTGAGATTTAGGAATACTGATTAGATGCATGCTAGGTGTCAGAATGATTTGAGGATCATGATGATGTTATGGATATCGGTTATGACTTTAAGGATTAGTATGTGTACGAGTATGATGAGATGTTATGTTGAGGATATGCCTTAGGCATTTATGAATGTGCTGAGGATCTGAGGTTTAGATTTGAGATATAGGTTGGTTGTGGTTAGTGAGACGATTCTCCTAACCTTTGCAGTATGTGATTGTGTGTGCCTTGCTATTGCAGACGTTGGTTACTTCTCCAAGGGGAAGCTGTGACGTGGTACAGGTTACGAGTATATCAGGTAAGTCCATAGGACTTACTTAGCGTGCAGTTGTGGATTGTATGATTGTGATGGTTGTGTGTGTTCATATGATTGTGCATTTATAACCTAAACCGGACTAGAATGACCATTCATTACATTTATTTGGCTCAAGTGTATTATAACGGGCGGTAACCGCCGGTCTCCGACTGCTGGTTAGGAAGAGGTGCCCTGAAGATGATCTCACAGGAGGGGACGAGTGAAGGTCACCCCATGCAAAACTCATGTGTTACGTTGGATGGGACGGGGTTCTTGAGGCTCCTCATGTTACAAAAGAAGTTGAATTAGTAATGAAATAACGTAATGAAAGATAATAAATGAATGTGTGTGGCATTGCATGTTGCGATGTTGATGTGTGGTTGTGCTATTACCTTCATGCTTTTCATTGCTGTAGCTAACGGTTTCATACCGTGTTGTAGTGTTCTGTAGGTTAGGAATACTGCAGAGTAAGCCATATGGTGTGACAAGCCGAGGATTTCTGTACATTAGGATGCGTGGGATGTGGGATCTTTTGTGGTTGTGGTTTATGTTGTTGTTTTGTACTCGGCTATGAGTTTGTAAACTCTTTTGATGTATCATACTCAGCTTTTATGTATTTGATTTTAATCTATCTGTGTCTTGTTGTAAGATCCGGTGAACTTGTTGTGAGGCTAGGGTCAGGATCCATTGTGAGATCCTAGCCCAATGTGACACTCCAAGTCCCGCGGATTTGGGGTGTTATAGAGTTGGTATCAGAGCCTTAGGCTGACAACAATGACACTTGCTATCTGCAATAAAGGTGATACGGGGATTTAGCCCGTCGAGCCGGATCTAGCACCATCAACACGAGAAACTGGAGGACGACACCTTGAACTCATAGTTGCGGACTCTTGTAGACTCTTTTGTGGAAAGGGAAACTAAAGCTACGAAAGGGAAAGATAGGAGGCAAGCAAGCTATGCTACCCTTGAACCAACCCATTGATACAATCAGCCAAGAACCAATACCACAAACGGTACAACCCATGGACTAGATCGATCAAGAACCGAATCCAAGAACGACACAACCCTCTCGTCTATAAAGCGATGGACCGATTTTGAGGAGCCCATCCCAAACAATGCAAAGCACCATGGCTAAAGAGCCAAGACACAATTGCAAATGATGTGATAACCCACTCATCGAGTAATCTAGGTCCATCTCACAAGAAAACATACAACTCGGGCTCCAATCTCCATTGGAGGGCGAGAGGGGAAAGACGTTCGCTCAAAACAAGAACTGCTTATCTATTGCATCAAAACTTGTTCTTACAAAGGAGAAGAAACTCCCTTAAATAGGCATCTTCCAAAAACTAAAATAAAGACAACTAAACCAACAATTAATAAACCTAAAATAACTAAGAAAATAAAGCAATGAAACGGCTCTTAAAATGCAAGTGAACCGGCCCCAAATAAACAACTTAATCCTAATCAAAACACAAACAATTTAGGCAACTAATGATTACAAACTTCAGCATCAATCAGATTCTTCGTTTTCGATTCCGTATCAAAAGGTAGAGTGGATAAATAAACAGAACCCACATGGGGTCTGACTTTTCAAAAGGTTTTGGTTTTAAGCGAGTACAGATGTTTTGGGATAGTATGTACAGAAGTCGTCACCCATCTGAGGATCTCGACAGTGTAGATATATATATAGATAGATATCTTTTATGTGTTGATGTGTATGCATGTAATAATGAGTATTATATATATATATCGATACATATGGCATATATATAGCCTTATAAGTATAGGGGCACATATTCTACAGATGGCTCAGACTAGAGCAATATCTGTAGTGGAACGAGATAGGGGTACACCCCCTCTTCCTTCAGTAGCGCCAAGTCAGGGACCAGTATCCGCTGCTGTGTTGCCTATGGCAGAGAACAAGTTTGAAGAGGCTGATCGTGTTTCCATGAGTATATTCGAGTTTCAAGAGTATATGCAGCAAGTATATGAGGCGGCGATAGCGGGTAGATCTACACCGGATTTACCAACATCTATGAGATCAACTAAAGCTTCTGGATTAAAGAAGAAACAACGGGTTGAATCAGCAGAAGACGAGGTTGGATATTCGGGTTGCAAACCAAGCCCGACTTGTGGACGTTTGAGTACTTCTCGTTTCACACGGACTTCAGGTGAACCGAGGACTTGTTACAAATGTGGGAAGCCTGGACATGTACGACCATAGTGTCCAAGATCGCCAATGACTTGCTTTACCTATGGTAGACAGGGTCATAGATCTGTCTTCTGTAAGCAAACTAGAGTGGCATCACGACAGAGTTTTATTTCTGCTAGTGTGATGGGAGGTGGTCAGAAGACACCTCAGCAACAGACGCGGGGCAGCAGAGAATCCCAGATCATTCACCTACTCAAGAATCGGTTCCCAGGCTGAGTAGAGGTAAGGGTCATGGTAGGAGTACCACTGATACTAGAAGAGCTCAAGACAGAGCCTTTGAGCTGGGCAGTGCAGAGGAGCCACCCGTACTAGTGGCAGGGATGAGACGTATATGTCTCAACTGTTGTTATCCATATCATGTGCGCTCTAAGTGCCCCATGACACCGATAGCTTGCTTCACCTGTGGTGAACTAGGCCATCTGGCCCCTTTTTGTCAGCAAGGTAGTGTTTCTTCTCATCAAGACCTTCTTCTTTTCGATACAGAAAGAGTGGAAGTGGAGGCTATGGCGATGACCTCAGTGATGCCTGAGGAGCATAGGTCTGAGATTGAGTAATGATATGCAGTAGAGCTTCGGGCGTTAGCTGTTACATGTACCATTCTTGTTAATGGTTTACCTAGTGGAGTTTTGTTTGTTGTGAGTGCTATGCACCTCTTGTCTTCCGATGCATGTGTTAATAGTTAATTGTGGATACAATAGAAGATAGATCTTTTGTTATAGGATTATGAGTTACGGGTCTTAGGTACCCGAGAGATATGTGGTTGTTCCCTTTGTTCAGGGACTTGTGTATGGCTTGAAGACTTCTTTGTCATGCCTTAGGTGCATGAGAAGGTCTTTATGTGTGTGGTGGACGAATAGATATCATGTTGTTTTAGATAGTAGTAGGACTATTATAGTCTCTACTGAGATCGACTAAGTAGAGGTTTTCTGAGGTTATGACCTTTGAGGAGGTGAGTTGTCTTTAGTGCCGTATGAGCAACGAGGTTGATAACACTAGAGGGTGATGTTTTTTTAATGTTGTGCCATGAAGGAAAGATATAGTTCCACATTGAAGAGTATTCCAATAGTGTATGATCTTATAGACGTGTTACTGAACTGTCTAATCTATCGCCTCAGCGGAATGAGAACTTTGATATTGTGTTGAAGTATGGTACGAGACTGGTTGGGAGAAGGCCAATAAGGTATATGGCTTGTTGAGTTATTAGAAATTGAAGAAGCAATTTGAAGAGTGGTTTGAGACGGGCTCCGTTCGCCCTAGCATGTTCATTGCTACGTATGGACGACTTGTTGGATCAACTAAGAGAAGCAATTGTGTTTTTAAGATTTCCGTATGCTTAGGATATCATCAGCTAAGGATGAGAGAGCAGCGTGGGCATAAGACAACATTCCATACCTGTTATGGACATTACGAGTTGTAGTGTTGTCATCTGAGTTGAGAAACGTCCTAGTAGTCGTTATAGGAGTTGATGAACAGTGTCTTCATCTACTTCCTTGATCAGTTGGTGGTAGACCTTATTGATGACGTTTGGTGTACTCTCACAACAGAGAGGAACGTACCGGTTATTTGAGCACGGTTTTGGAGAATCTGAGGGATAAAAGCCAGTGTGCTATTGCTATGCTCCCTAAATGTGAATTGAGATGCCAGAAGTAACCTTCAAGGTCATGTTGTTCTTCCAGCGGGATCATAGTTGATGTGACGAGGAGTGAGTATGATGCCTTGTGGATGATGTTGTTGAACATTAAGGGAATGCGTAGTTCTCGGCCCAGCCGATTTCTACCAACGCTTTGAGGAAGGATTCTATGTGATTGTGCATCCAATTACGAGTCTTTTGAGGAAGACCACCATAAGTGTGTGGTTGAAGTAGTATGTCGGAGTTCTGAAGAGTAGAGGAAGCATTTGAACTCTGATTCTATTCGGTGATAATCAGAAGATTTTGGGAATCACGTGACTACGGTGCTGAGAACGTATGAGGAGAACTGCCCGACTCATGATTTTGAGTTAGTAGTGGTAGTTCAAGTGTTCAGATTTGAAGGCAATATCGGTGTGATATTTCATGTTAGATTCCCACCGATCATAAGAGTTTGAAGCATATTTTTATGCAACATAAGCTGAATAACCGCCAGCGTTGTTGACTGGAGTTGATCAAGGAGTTTGATCGTGAAGTTTGGTACCATTCTGGCAAGGAGAATGTGGTAACTGATAACTTGAACTAGAAGATGCCTCGAGAGAAGGCGATTGTTGGAATTGCTGTACAACCTCGGTTGCAGAATGATCTAGCTTGGTTATAGAGTTGGACCTGCAACTGTTGATAAGGATGTTAGTTTCATGTTTTAGGGGTTCTACCTGATTTGTTGGATGAGGTCCAACAAAAGCAGGGGACTTGCCTGACCCTGAGGGAATTTGATGGAAGGATGTCTCATAGCGAGACACCACAGTTCTTTAACGGAGCAGAAGGAGTATGTGGTGCCGCAATTGCGTCTGTATAACCGCTTATGCGGAGTTTAGTGGAGAAGATTACAGTACACCCATAGTACACCTTCTTTAGTACATCCATGTACGAATAAGAGGTACCCTGAAGTAGTAGATCAGGTTAAAGTGTTACTGACCTAGAGATGAGCTCATCCAATACCAGTGTTGTAGTGGAAGTGAGAGGACCTTTATGTGGACTTGTGATGGGACTGAGACCCAGTAAGAGTTTTGGTGTTATCCAGAATATTGGTAACAGATTTACGAAGTCGACACGTTGCATCTCTACTGAGAGACGTGGCCAGTGAATGAAGTAACAAAGGAGTACACTAGACAGATGGTGGGACTCCATAAGTGTACCGAGGACGATTGACTATGATTGTAGTAGACGGGTTACTTTGAGGTTTTGATAGCAGATTCAAACTGCTTGGGGAACGCGTCTACACTTCATGATTGAGATTTACCTCAGATAGACAGTCAGTCTAAGAGGACCCTTTAGACCGTAGAGAACATGTTGCGAGCTTGTGGGATGGATTGAGAATAGGGACGATCTATTTATCTCCCACTCGTTGAATTCTTATACCACGACCGTTGGCATGCATCTATAGGGATGGTCCCTATGAGACATTGTGTAGACATAGGTGTCATACACCTTTATGCGAGGATGAGCCTGGCAGTACCAGTGGGTTAGCGCCAGAGCAAATTCAGGATAATATAGCTCGAGTAACGTAGATCAGAGAAAGGATGATGGCTGCACAGAGTCGCCAGAAGTCGTATGCAGATTGGAGGCGTCGACCTCTAGAGTTCAAGGTAGGAGCTCATGTCTGGTTGAGAGTATCTCCGACGTAAGGAGTCAGACCTTATGTCATAAAGGGAAAGTTGAGTCCCCGATAGGTCGGTCCTTTCGAGATACTGGATAGATTTGGAAGAGCAGTGCATAGATTGTCTTTGCCATCGAAGTTAGAGGGTGTTCACCCTATGTTTCATGTGTCTCAGCTGAGGAAGTACATACCAGATCTTAGGCACATTGTGAGTCATGATGATCTAGTGGTTGAGTCGGATCACACTTTTGCAGAACAACCTTTTGCGGTTCTAGGCAGAGAGGTGTGAGACGCCTGCATTCGAAGGATATTCCTATGATGAGGCTACGCGGGAGACTGAGGATAGTATCCAGGGAAACTATCCAGATTTTTACGCCGGGACAGATGCACCTACGGTGTATGTGTTAGGATTAACAGGAGATGGTTCTTTCCTCCATGCTATCTTTGATGGACATAGTGTGAGTAGAGACGGTTTTCCTCCACATAGTTGTGTTACGAGTACGATTGGCTAGAGACGGCTTTCCTCCATGCCTTGTAACGTGGTTAGTAGTTGGCTAGAGATGATTTTTCCTCTATGCCTTTGGATAGCGTTATGATCTTGTTGCTGGAGTTGGTGATTCCTCCATGCCGTGTTTTGAGGTTATAGAGTGTTATAGGTTGATACGTTTGAACGGAGATGTGATACCTCCGATAGAGAGAGTGTCTATACCTCAGCGTATAGGTCCGAGAGGATTTGGGAATTATTCAAGTTTCGGGACGAAACTTTTTCTTAAGGGGTGTGTGATGTAATAGCTAGGATTTCTGAATTCTAATTAATGTTGATTAACTTAATCAGTGATAGTAATTGACATATAACTCGCGAAGATTGCGTAAGTGTTGAGTATAAGTCCCACCGTTATGTTCCTGGCGTAATTTTGGGCTTATATGTCACCAGGACAGTTCCATCGCTCAGATTCCGGTGAATTTGATGTTGTACATGCGTAGCCTGCGTCGTTGTGATTCCGAATCTTCTTTCAGATCGTCAATCAGGTTAGTAACGAATAAGTTATGAATTTATTCGTTTTCCGTACTGCGATTTGGCCTAAATCGACCTTAGGCTTTTCAAAATGGATAATTAGAAATTCCATTATGATCATTATATTATTCTGGTGTTTATGGGTTGTTTGTTGATGAAATCTGCTGATAGGTGGGTTTAGAAATAACCTGCGGGCAAAACGTTATTCTGGTGAAATTTAATTAATTAATTAAATTAGGATTAAATTTGAGATTTAGGCATACTGATTAGATGCATGCTAGGTGTCAGAATGATTTGAGGATCATTATGATGTTATGGATATCGGTTATGGCTTTAAGGATTAGTATGTGTACGAGTATGATGAGATGTTATGTTGAGGATATGCCTTAGGCATTTATGAATGTGCTGAGGATCTGAGGTTTAGATTTGAGATATAGGTTGGTTGTGGTTAGTGAGACGAGTCTCCTAACCTTTGCAGTATGTGATTGTGTGTGCCTTTCTATTGCAGGCGTTGGTTACTTCCCCAAGGGGAAGCTGTGACGTGGTACAGGTTACGAGTATATCAGGTAAGTCCATAGGACTTACATAGCGTGCAGTTGTGGATTGTATGATTGTGATGGTTGTGTGTGTTCATATGATTGTGCATTTATAACCTAAACCGGACTAGGATGACCATTCATTACATTTATTTGGCCCAAGTGTATTATAACGGGTGGTAACCGCCGGTCTCCGCCTGCTGGTTAGGAGGAGGTGCCCTGAAGATGATCTTACAGGAGGGGACGAGTGAAGGTTACCCCCATGCAAAACTCATGTGTTACGTTGGATGGGACGGGGTTCTTGAAGCTCCTCGTGTTACAAAAGAAGTTGAATTAGTAATGGAATAACGTAATGAAAGATAATAAATGAATGTGTGTGGCATTGCATGTTTGAGATGTTGATGTGTGATTGTGCTATTACCTTCATGCTTTTCATTGCTGTAGCTAACGGTTTCATACCGTGTTGTAGTGTTCTGCAGGTTAGGAATACTGCAGAGTGAGTCATATAGTGTGACAAGCCGAGGACTTCTGTATATTAGGATGCGTGGGATGTGGAATCTTTTATGGTTGATACGGGGATTAGCCGCGAAGAACGGATCTAGACGAGCAACCTGTTTTCGGGAATAGAAGCAAACGAAAATCAGCAAACAAAGATGAAGGAAAACGTGCAAAGCAAAGTGATACGGAATTGTCCGTGAATGAGTCGCTCTAGGCACAATGATCTCGAATCCGGCTGAATGAAACGAATTCAGAATACGGAATGAAACGAAGATGGTGAATGGCGCAGGAGGGTGAGAGAAGAACCAAAGAGAGTCAACGAAGGAACCAAGGCTGAAGAGCCAAAACCCCAATCGTGAATGCTCTAGACCCGTCTCCAATACAACTTTACACTAGCTCCGGCTGGACTAGCACAAAGAGGGACTCGTGATGGCTCGAAGCACCAATCCGAAGGCGGTTGACACAAACAAGCTCAGCCAAGCAACAACAGCAATGCCAACCAAAAACTCTCTTGTTCTTTGATTGATTTTGTGAAATGATTACAAATGTAATTCTAAACAATTGGAAAAAATGTAACTAATCTGCAGCTAAAGAGGCTATATAAATAGACTCTTTTATCTAGACAAAAATAAAGAAAAGAAAGCTGAAAACATTAGTGGGAAGGTGGTAATAAGAGAGCTTCCTCTAATGTAGCTAACAACCTAACAAACCACTAATCAGCATGGAAATAGGCTGAATTATTCAAACATATCTTTGGGAGTGAGCTGGCCGATTTCTAAGAGCGAAATGGGCTATCCGAATGGGCTGCATTGTTCAACAGATCCATGAGTGATTTGGATGTGTTTAAAGAGCCCAAATGATGATCCGAATAAGCTGAATTGTTACTCTCTTGGGCCTCTTTGAACTTGATCAGCTGGCTGCCCTCTTGGGCTGTTTTGGACGTGAGCATCTCCTCCCTTTGCTCTTGGGCTGCCTTGGACGTCTCCTCCCTTTGCTCTTGGGCTGCTTTGGACGTGAGCAGCAGGCTAACCTCGTGGGCTGCTTTGGACGTGATCAACAGCCTCCTCTTGGGCTGCATTGGGCGTGAGCAACAGCCTCCTCTTGGGCTGCATTGGGCGTGAGCAACAGCCTCCTCTTGGGCTGCATTGGCGTGAGCAACAGCCTCCTATCCTGGGCTGCATGGGACGTGAGCAACAGCCTGCATGGTCTCCTCGAGCTGCATGGGAAGTGAGCACGTCGGCATGGTCTCCTTGCTTGGTTCGCTTGTTCCTACATTCACCAAAAGATTAACACATGATGTATGGAAGTTAAATGGTTCACGCATTGTGTCAAGCAATAGCACTTCCCTTGACATAACTTCTTGGATTTCCTTAGCTCTTGCTCTAGTAATGGGACCTTGATAGCTTCCATGTGATGGTCCTACATTATCCACTCCTTGGAAAGAATTCGACCCCGAATTTTCTTCTTGTTTTGAATCTCCTTCATAGGGGCTCAAATCTCCTACATTAAAAGTGGTGTTAACTCCATATTCTTCCGGTAAGTCCAACACATATGCATTGTCATTAATCCGGTGTAAGACTTTGAATGGTCCATCTCCTCGTGGTGCTAGCTTGGAATGGCGTTTTGTTGGAAACCGCTCTTTCCTTAGATGTAGCCAAACTAAGTCGCCGGGCTGGAAAACCATTTTCCGACGTCCTTTGTTATTCCGAGCTGCAGTTTCAACGCCTTTCTTGTCAAGTGCAGCCTTGGTCTTAGCATGAAGTTCCTTAATGTAGTCCACCTGTTCCAAAGCATCAAAAGCTACTCGATCCTTTCGAGGAATCGGTAATAAGTCCAAAGGAGGGTTAAATCCATAAACACATTTGAAAGGTGATAACGAAGTGGAAGAATGCATGGTGCGATTATAAGCAAACTCAATATGTGGTAACATGTCTTCCCATTCTTTTAATTTATCTTTCAACATGGTTCTAAGGAGGGTCGTTAGGGTCCTATTGGTGACTTCCGTTTGCCCATCTGTTTGGAGATGACTAGAGGTCGAAAATAGTAATCTAGTGCCCATTTTTCCCAAAGTGTCTTCCAAAAGAAACTCAAAAACTTGACATCCCTATCACTAACAATAGTTTTAGGTATTCCATGCAATCTCACTATTTCCTTAAAGAAAAGATTAGCAACATTATATGCATCTTCAGTTTTATGACATGGAATAAAATGTGCCATTTTAGAGAATCTATCTACTACCACAAAAATGGAATCTCTTCCTTTCTTAGTCCTAGGTAGTCCAACAGTGAAATCCATACTTATGTCCTCCCAAGGGCCATTAGGCGTCGGTAAGGGTGTATACAGCCCGTGGGGTTGTACCCTAGCTTTGGCCTTAAGACATTCAATGCACCTTTTCAACATGTGTTCTACATCCCTTAACATATGAGGCCAATAAAAGTGAGTTTGCAACATGTGATAAGTTTTTTCCCTCCCAAAATGCCCCATTAGACCTCCTTTATGGGCTTCTTCCACCAATAAGATCCTAAGGGAACATCTAGGTATGCAAATCTTATCCACTTTAAACAAGAAACATTCAAACACAAAGTACTTATCATAAGGGCCTTGAGTAGTGCATCTATGAAATATCTTCCCAAATTCAGCATCATCCACATATAATTCTTTAATGTAAGTAAAACCTAACATCCTAGAATCCAAAGTGGTGATTAAGGTGTATCTCCTAGACAATGCATCCGCTACGACATTATCCTTTCCTTTCTTATACTTGATAATGTAAGGAAAGGTTTCTATGAACTCCATCCACCTACTATGTCTATCTAGCTTATCTTGGCTCCTAAAGTGTCTAAGTGAATCATGATCGGTTTTCAAAACAAACTCTTGAGGCCAAAGGTAATGTTGCCATGTTTTGAGTACTCTAAACAAGGCATACAATTCTTTGTCATAAGTGGAATAGTTTAAGCATGCACCCTTCAATTTTTCACTAAAGAAAGCTAGAGGCTTACCTTCTTGCATAAGGACGCCGCCAATACCAATGCCGGATGCGTCGCATTCAACCTCAAAGGGTTTGGTGAAGTCCGGTAGAGCTAGTAGTGGTGCGTGGGTGAGGCGTCTCTTGAGCTCTTCAAATGCTCTTTGCTGCGGTTCATTCCACTCAAAAGGAACCTTCTTTTTGGCCAAAGCCGTGAGTGGTGCTGCAATGGTGCTAAAATCTCTCACAAACCTTCTATAGAATGTAGCTAAGCCAAGAAGCTCCTCACGTCACCAACTGACCTAGGAATCGGCCAATCATTGATTGCCTTAACCTTGTCCTCATCCACTTGCAAACCATTGGCACTTACTACAAAACCAAGAAAAATCACTCGGTTAGTATAGAAATCACATTTTTGAATATTAGCATACAAGTATTCTATACGCAATGTAGCAAGCACATCTCTCAAATGATTTTCATGCTCCTCTAAAGTCTTACTATAGATAAGAATGTCATCAAAGTAGACTACAACAAATAAACCAATATAAGGTCTCAAAATATGATTCATTAATCTCATGAAAGTACTAGGAGCTTTAGTTAAGCCAAAAGGCATTACTAGCCACTCATAGAGACCAAATTTTGTTTTAAAAGATGTTTTCCATTCATCCCCTTCCCTCATTCTAATTTGATGGTAGCCACTCCTAAGGTCAATCTTAGTGAAAATTGTAGCTCCATGTAACTCATCAAGCATATCATCTAAACGGGGAATCGGGTGTCTATACTTGATAGTAATGTTATTGATTGCTCTACAATCAATACACATTCTCCAAGTATTATCCTTCTTGGGTACTATCAGAACGGGAACGGCAAAAGGACTAAGGCTTTCCCGAACATACCCCTTATCTAGCAAGGCTTGAACTTGGTTCTGAATTTCCTCGGCTTCCGTAAGGTTCATCCTATAGGCGGGCCTATTGGGAAGAGTGGCTCCGGGTATTAAATCTATTTGGTGTTCAATGCCCCTAATGGGCGGCAAGCCGGCTGGAATCTCATCAGGAAAAACGTCTCTAAATTCGTCTAACAGCCCCTGAATAGATCTAGAAGTGGGTTCGTAGAGTCATGAGGCACATTCACTAGAGATTTACACAAACTCATCATTAGCACATCAATAGAAGCATAGTTAGTGACATATTCATTCCTAGACTCAAGATAGTTACTTGTTGGTTGTACTAACAATGTTTGATGGGTTCTGTTCTCTTTACTCTTAGGCCGTGTGATCTTAGGCTTTGGAGGGGTTCCTTGCTCTACCCTCTTGTTCTCATAGTACTCGGCTATTTGTAAAGGTGTCATAGGTTTAAGTGTTAAAGTTTTACCCTTATACTCAAAGCTATACTTGTTAGAAAACCCATCATGGACAACTTTCCTATCATATTGCCATGGACGACCAAGCAACAAGTGACAAGCATTCATAGGCACAACATCACATGTAATAACATCCTCATATGATCCTAATGTTATATTGACCTTAGTTTGTTTATTGACCTTAAGTTCTCCACACTCATTCATCCAATGTAGTCTATATGGCCTAGGGTGATAAAATGTAAGAAGTTGTAATTTGTTTACCATTTCAGTGCTAGCTATGTTGCAACAACTTCCTCCATCAATTATCGCATTACACACTTTTCCTTTAATGCTACACCTAGTATGAAACAGATTTTCACGTTGTTTATCCTCACAAGGTGCTAGTTGGCCATGCAAAGTTCTCCTAGCTATCAAAGATTCACCTTGTTCATACTCAATGCAATCATCATTCTCATTTTATTCATTGTCATCATTTAAGGCATTTTCATCATCTAATTCCACATCATCCTCACTCTCATACTCTCCTAGATGATTTATGATCAAAGTGCGTCTATTAGGACATTCTCTACTCATGTGACCTCTACCTTGGCATTTAAAACACACAATGTCCCTAGTTCTAGAGTTAGAGATAGGAGTACTCCCTCGATGATCACTTGAAGGCTCATTCAAGGATCGTGGTGTAGTGGACGGTGTAGAAGACCTTCTTTGCCCTTCTTGGCCCATAGGTGCCGATTTCCTCTCCTCCTTTCGGCCGCCTTGCTCCCTGTTGTGGTTAGACAGCCGGCTGTTTTGTGCTTTCCAAGCATTGGGCGTCCCGGGAGGTGGCTTGTATTCCCGGTTTCGCACCTTAGTCTTCCTTTCCACCTTGATGGCCAAGTGTAGTAATTGCTCCATGGTGCTGTATGGATACATATCAACCTCATTAGCCAAATTAGAATTCAGAATACGAAGGTACCTTGCCATAGTGTTTTCTTCATCCTCTAGAACGTTGGCCTTCACCATAGCAACTTGCATATTCGTATAGGCTTCCTCAGCGCTAAGTGAGCCTTGTCTCAAATTTTCCAGCCGTTGTCGAAGTTCTCGGGTATAGTGAGGTGGAACGAACCTAGCCCTCATTAGAGCCTTCATATGCTCCCATGTGCTGATTTGAGGATCCAAGGTTCGAACTCTTTCTTTGACTACGTGATCCCACCATACCAAAGCATAGCCTTGGAACTCGAGAGCGGCTAGTTGAACCTTCCTAGGCTCGCTGAAGTTGTGACACAACCAAATCTGCTCAACTTTAGTTTCCCACTCCGTGTAGACGTCGGGATCACACTTTCCTTCAAAGACGGGAATTTTGATTTTGACCTTTCCAAGTCCGTCTTGCTCTTGATAGGGCCGAAGGTTATCTCGTCCTTGCCTTGGCTGCTTGAATGGCCGATTGTAGCCCTCCCACGTGTGGTCCTCAGCTTCATTCCGTCGCTGAAAGTCATCAACAAATGGTGGCATGTTAGAAGCATTAGGAAGGACGTTGGATTGTACGTTACCTTGATCCGGAGGATCCGGCTCTCTAGTAACGCGTGAAGGACCGCCAAACTCATAGTTGGTTCTCAAAGGTGGTGTTCCGGCTGGTGGTGTTCGTGCTTTCATAGTCTCCACTCGCTTGGATAGTTTAGCTACGGAATCGGACAATTGTTTCAATAGACTGATCATCTCAGGCGTGACGGTCTCGCTACTCGACTTGCTGGGACTTAGGGACCTGGACATGCTCAAGTAACAAACAAAGAAACTGGTTAGGTTAGAAAAACAAAGATCTCACTTGTGTATCGCTCACACTCTCGTTGGTATTGCCTAGCTGGTGGCTCGAGTTGTAAGGATCCAATACCTTAAGATCGCGATTTCCGAACCTTCTTAGCAACCCTTTGGAACTAGAACTGCTGAAACTGATGTTAGTATCGGAGATGAATCAAGACACCCCTAATTGGAGTATTGACTGTTGGGTTGGTGTAGGTATGGTAAATTGTGTTTAGAATGACTTTTTGAGATGATTGAAAGAGTTTGCTTGTGCTTGATTAATTAAAAAGGGCCAGCCGTTTTGTATAGTGTTTTTTTTTTTTTTTTGAAAGATCTCTTAGACTTTGTCAAAGATTTGTAGGAGAGAGGTAACCGAAATTGATTCAATGAGACGTGTGGGGAGCATGTTACCGAATTGTGTATGCAGCGTTCGAGCTCTTTTTGCTTTTGTTGTGTTTTGTGTTTACTCTCCTTAATATGTTGTCCGGCTTTTGAATTTGCACAATTCAAGCACAAGTTAGATCTCAATTGGATAAGCAATAAGGTTAACAAGAAGAAGAAGTGATCAATTGTACCAACTGAGCTCTGATACCAACTGATACGGAATTGTCCGTGAATGAGTCGATCTAGGCACAATGATCTCGAATCCGGCTGAATGAAACGAATTCAGAATGCGGAATGAAACGAAGATGGTGAATGGCGCAGGAGGGTGAGAGAAGAACCAAAGAGAGTCAACGAAGGAACCAAGGCTGAAGAGCCAAAACCCCAATCGTGAATGCTCTAGACCCGTCTCCAATACAACTTTACACTAGCTCCGGCTGGACTAGCACAAAGAGGGACTCGTGAAGGCTCGAAGCACCAATCCGAAGGCGGTTGACACAAACAAGCTCAGCCAAGCAACAACAGCAATGCCAACCAAAAACTCTCTTGTTCTTTGATTGATTTTGTGAAATGATTACAAATGTAATTCTAAGCAATTGGAAAAAATGTAACTAATCTGCAGCTAAAGAGGCTATATAAATAGACTCTAATATCTAGACAAAAATAAAGAAAAGAAAGCTGAAAACATTAGTGGGAAGGTGGTAATAAGAGAGCTTCCTCTAATGTAGCTAACAACCTAACAAACCACTAATCAGCATGGATATAGGCTGAATTATTCAAACATATCTTTGGAAGTGAGCTGGCCGATTTCTAAGAGCCAAATGGGCTATCCGAATGGGCTGCATTGTTCAACAGATCCATGACTGATTTGGATGTGTTTAAAGAGTCCAAATGATGATCCGAATAAGCTGAATTGTTACTCTCTTGGGCCTCTTTGAACTTGATCAGCTGGCTGCCCTCTTGGGCTGTTTTGGACGTGAGCATCTCCTCCCTTTGCTCTTGGGCTGCCTTGGACGTCTCCTCCCTTTGCTCTTGGGCTGCCTTGGACGTGAGCAGCAGGCTAACCTCGTGGGCTGCTTTGGACGTGATCAACAGCCTCCTCTTGGGCTGCATTGGGCGTGAGCAACAGCCTCCTCTTGGGCTGCATTGGGCGTGAGCAACAGCCTCCTCTTGGGCTGCATTGGCGTGAGCAACAGCCTCCTCTCCTGGGCTGCATGGGACGTGAGCAACAGCCTGCATGGTCTCCTCGAGCTGCATGGGAAGTGAGCACGTCGGCATGGTCTCCTTGCTTGGTTCGCTTGCTCCTACATTCACCAAAAGATTAACACATGATGTATGGAAGTTAAATGGTTCACGCATTCTTTCAAGCAATAGCACTTCCCTTGACATAACTTCTTGGATCTCCTTAGCTCTTGCTCTAGTAATGGGACCTTGATAGCTTCCATGTGATGGTCCTACATCACAAAGAGGGAAAACGAAATAAGAAAGATGAAACGAAAGGAACAAACGATAGAACCCTTGGATTCGATTATCCAAGAACCAAATCGATGACGATTCGACCCCGCTTCTTACAACTTCACACAATCGATCTAGAGTTATCGAAGGCACGAAGAGGTTGCTTCAATTCGACTTGTAGCACCAACCCGAAGGAGATTGACACACACAAGAACGAGAAAGCTATGCTAACACCACAATTCTCACAAGACAAGAGGCTGAACTCAAAAGGTTCAATTTGGCACTTAGGCAATGTGTTTAACGTATTCTACCCATAAAAAGGAAGAGAGAAAGGTTTATATACAACCTAGACCTTCTCTCCTAAAAATAGAAAAGAAATAAATACGATAATTACAATTTAGAGTGTTTCAAATAAATCCATAAAATAGACTAATTCTAGGCTTTATTTAACACTCTCTAACTAGCTTCTCACGCCAGCCATGCACATGCACACGTGAGGCTCTCCTATGCTCCATTCAACTTCTTCTTGGCTGGTCCAATGTGGCTAAGCATCATGAGGGCCTTGGACTCATTGGAGGTGAGCTTGGGTGAGCTTCTTGAACCATGGCTAGGAAGATAGCATCCATCTCCGCTTGGCGTTTGACTTGAGCTCTTGTTAGGGCTCCTTGTGGTGTTGAAGATGGAGCCGGCTCGGATGACCCTTCATCATTTCTCCCCTTCTTTAAAAGAATTTGACCTCGAATTTCCTTGATCATCACTAAGGGGTGGAAAAGGGCTTAGATCCCTCACATTGAACGTGGGATCACAAGCATAGTCGTCCGGCAAGTCTAGCACATAGGCATTGTCACCAGCCTTGTGTAGCACCTTGAAAGGTCTGTTTCCTCTTGGAGAGAGCTTGGACTTCCGAAGTTGTTGAAACCTCTCCTTCCTCAAGTGTAGCCATACAAGGTCACCGGCCTCAAATGTAACCTTCTTCCTTCCTTGGTTGCGTTGTATTTGCCTTTCTCCTCAAGCTTAATCCTTGTCCTCCTATGTAGCTCCTTGATGTGTTCAACCTGAGTTTTAGCACTTAAATCCACTCGCTCCTTCTTAGGCAACGGTGTAAGATCAAAAGCGGTTGGGGATTAAAACCACAAACACACTCAAATGGAGAGATGGAAGTGGACGAATGCACAACTCTATTATAGGCAAGTTCAACATGTGGCAAGACATCCTCCCATTCCTTTAGATTCTTTTTGATGACAGCCCTTAAAAGTGTGGTTAAAGTCCTATTAGTTACTTCCATTTGCGCATCAGTTTGGGGGTGACTTGATGTAAAAAATAACAATTTCCTGCCTAGCTTTTCCCAAAGAGTCTTACAAAAATAACTTAAGAACTTAACATCTCTATCACTTACTATTGTCCTTGGAATTCCATGTAACCTAACTACTTCCCGAAAGAATAGATTAGCTACATTGGCTGCATCATCAGTTTTGTGACAAGCAATAAAGTGAGTCATTTTAGAGAAACGATCTACAACCACAAAAATCGAGTCCCTACCTCTTTTAGTCCTAGGCAATCCTACAATAAAGTCCATACTAATGTCTTCCCAAGGGGCTGTTGGGATGGGCAAAGGTGTGTGCAATCCATGAGGCTTCACTTTAGATTTAGCTCTAAGGCATTCTAAGCATCTTTTAAGCATATTTTCAACATCCCTAAGCATGTGTGGCCAATAAAAGTGTGAGTGCAGCATAGCATAAGTTTTATCCCTCTCAAAATGACCCATTAAACCTCCTTTATGGGCTTCCTCTACTAGCAACAATCGAAGGGAACACCTAGGTATGTACACCTTATCAATTCGAAACAAAAATCCCTCAAACAAATAGTATTTATCTAAGGAACCTTTTTGCACACATAACTTATATGTATCACCAAAAACAATATCAGATTCATAGAGCTCCTTAATGTAAACAAAGCCTAATACCTTAGCATCTAATGTAGTCAACAATGTGTGCCTCCTAGAGAGGGCATCCACCACTACATTGTCTTTTCCCTTTTTATACTTGATAACATAGGGAAAAGTCTCAATAAACTCCATCCACCTACCATGCCTCCTATCTAGTTTATCTTGACTCCGAAAATGCTTCAAAGACTCATGATCGGAATGTAAAATAAACTCTCTAGGCCACAAGTAGTGTTGTCATGTCTTAAGCACTCTAAATAAAGCATATAACTCTATATCATAGGTAGAGTAATTAAGACATGCTCCTTTGAGCTTTTCACTAAAGAAGGCAATAGGCTTACCTTCTTGCATGAGAACGCCGCCTATGCCAATGCCCGAGGCGTCACACTCCACTTAAAAGGGCCTAGTGAAGTCAGGAAGAGCTAGCAAGGGCGCCTCGGTTAAGACCAATTTCAGCTTGCTAAAGGCACGTTCTTGCGCCTCCTCCCACACAAATGGCACATGCTTCTTGCAAATTTCCGTCAAGGGCGCGGCAATGGTACTAAAGTCTCTCACAAAGCGCCTATAGAAGCTTACAAGCCCATGAAAACTCCTTACTTGGCTGATGGATGTTGGCGTGGGCCAATCTTTGATTGCTCTAATCTTCTCCTCATCCACTTGTAGGCCTTGTGTAGTCACTACAAAACCAAGAAATATAACCTCATTAGTGCAAAAGCTACATTTCTTAAGATTAGCATATAAGTGTTCAGCCCTAAGGGTAAGAACTACTTCCCTTAGATATTCTTCATGCTCCTCTAGGGACCTACTATAGATTAAGATATCATCAAAGTATACTACAACAAACTTCCCTATAAAATGTCTCAAAACATAGTTCATTAAGCGCATAAAAGTAGAAGGAGCATTAGTTAACCCAAATGGCATAACAAGCCACTCATACAAACCAAACATAGTTTTGAAGGTTGTTTTCCACTTGTCCCCCTCCTTCATTCGAATTTGATGGTAGCCACTCCGTAGGTCTATCTTGCTAAAGGTGGTGGCGCCATGTAGCTCATCAAGCATGTCATCTAGGCGGGGAATAGGGTGGCGGTACTTGATGGTGATGTTGTTGATAGCTCGACAATCAACACACATCCTCCATGTGTTGTCCTTCTTAGGCACCAAGAGCACGGGCACGGCGCACGGACTTAAGCTCACCCTCACGTAGCCCTTGTCTAGGAGGTCTTGAACTTGCGCTTGGATCTCTTGACTCTCCTTTGGGTTCATTCGGTAGGCTGGTCTATTTAGGAGTGTGGCGCCGGGGATAAGGTCAATTTGGTGCTCAATGCCTCTCAAAGGTGGAAGGCCATGTGGTATTTCTTCCGGAAACACATCCTTAAACTCCTCAAGGATCGCTGAGATAGTAGGTGGTAAGCTAGCCTTGGCTTCATCACTCATCAAGGTGAGCTCCTTACAAAACATCATCAAGGTGGTGTCTAAGGGCAGGTAGTCATTTTGTAGCTCAAGTTTCGAAGCTAACAAGGCTGTTGTGGGCTGTTTTGTGTCCGAGGACACAAGGGTGCTAGGCTGATGGTTAGAAGGCGTGGCTAGGGAGGGGTCTTGGCTCGACGGCTTGCTCCCCTTCTTAGCTGGTCCTTGCTCTTGCTCACTTGCCTTCTTCTTCTCAAATGCCTCCGCAATCTGCAAAGGAGTCATAGGCTTAAGAGTCACGGTTTTACCATTGAATACAAAAGAATATCTATTTGTAAAACCATCATGCATAACTCTCCTATCATATTGCCAAGGGCGGCCTAACAACACAAGACAAGCTTGCATAGGCACAACATCACATAAAACCGTATCTTCATAATGGCCTAAAGTAAAAGTGATCTTAGCTTGCCTATTAACCTTTAACTCACCACATTCATTCATCCAATGCAGCTTATATGGCCTAGGGTGATAAAATGTTGGAATTTGCAACTTAGATATCATTTCGGTGCTAGCAATATTGCAACAACTTCCTCCATCAATAATAACATTACAAACCTTTCCTTTAACCGAGCATCTAGTGTGAAACAAGTTTTCTCTTTGGTTATCTTCACAAGGAGCAAGTTGTACACTTAAAGTTCTCTTAGCTATCAAAGAATTATCATGCTCAAGACTTTTATCACAAATCATGGAAGTGTTAGCTAGGAATGAGCTAGGATGATCAAATAACACTCTCTTAGCTAATAAACAATCTCCTTGCTCATATTCAATCCCATCATCATCCAAATCATCATGATCATGCATATTAAGCTCAAAATCATCATTATCATGCTCATGCTCAGATTCGGACTCATATTGCCCTAAATGGTTAACTAGCAACGTTCTTCTGTTAGGACAATCCTTCATCATGTGCCCTCTTCCTTGGAACTTAAAACATACAATATCCCTAGCTCTAGATGAAGGGTTAGAAGTACTCCCTTGAGTGCCTTTAGGTAGTGTAGGTGTGGGCTTGGTAGGGGCTGCATAAGGAGCCTTGCGTGGGTCTCCTTGCTCCGGGGCTAGCTTCTCCTTGCTTGGCACCTCCCAGCTGTAATTCCCTTGTTGGCGACCTCCTTGGCTCCTCCATGAGCTAGGCGTGCCATAGGCAGCCTTACCTCCTTGACTTCTTGCCTTTATGTTCCTTTCTACTTTGATTGCTAGGTGGAGCAATTCTGTCATAGAGCTATAGGGAAAAAGATCTATCTCGTTAGAAAAACTTCAATTGAGAATACGAATATACCTAGCCATTGTAGTCTCTTCATCCTCTCGCACATTAGCCTTTACCATGGCCATTTGCATGGCATTATAGGTCTCCTCGGCGGTCATGGCTCCTTGCCTCAAGTTCACCAACCTTTGCCTCAATTCTCTAGTGTAATGTTGAGGCACAAACCGAGCTCTCATCAAGGTCTTCATGTGCGCCCAAGTAACTACCGGTGCATCCAAAGTTCTCCTTCTTTCCTTCACCAAATCATCCCACCATATCATAGCATAATCAATAAACTCAAGAGCTGCGAAATGTACCTTCTTATGCTCGGGAAAGTTATGGCATGACCATATTTGCTCTATCTTCGCCTCCCAAGCCATGTACACGTCCGGGTCACATTTGCCTTCAAAGCTTGGGATCTTCACCTTCACTTTGCCAAGGCCATCATACTCCGGATCTCGCTCCCTCCTTGGCTGGCCACCATAGGGCTCACGCCTCTGCTCGTCTTGGCGCCGGCCGTCATGAGGTCTCCGGGGCTGTTGGCGCTCCCTTCGTGCATTTGGCCTACATTCCTTGTCATCTCCATCACCGTCCTCATCCTGCTCATAAGCTTGATTCTGAAACTGTTGAGGATAGTTAGGCATATTATCATGTATAATAGGAGAAGAATGGATAGAAACGTGCTCCTCGAAAGCAAGATTGCCCCATCCTTGTTGGGACACGGCGTGGCCTAAGCCTTGGACATTCCGAGAGGGATGCGTGGCATTAGAGTGCCGGGCTGCTTGAAACGCCTCTTGTTGGCTTTGGAGTGGTATTTGGTCTTGCCCTTGGTGTTGAGCCCTCGAGTGGTCTCCTACCTGCATGTTGCCTCCTAGTGGCCGAGGCTCCGGAACTACCTTAGACACCTCCAAGTTGGACAGCCTTGTAGTTAACCCTTCAATGCTATCTTTCAAGCCCTTGATAAGGTTAAACAACTCCGGGGAAATAGGTTCGGGGCTCGGTGTACATGTGGGAGTTCCTGACATTGTTCAAAGACATTAAAACACTCAAACACGTTAGGTTAGCTAAAACAAAAACGCCTCACAAGTGTATCACTCGAAAGCAAACTCTCACTCTCTAGTGGTGCTCAACAAGCTTGTTGATGGCTCGTCTTGTATTAGTCAAAAACCTCACGTGAGTTCAATACTTAGCCAAACAAAAGCTTTAAAGTAAAAGCGAAATTCGATTTCAATCACCTTAAAAACGTGATTGACTCAATAAAAAAGAAGAAAAGACTCAAAACGGAAAGGACAAGTTGCACGAATGTTATATGCAACTAAGTATGGACTCAAAATTTGAACTCAAGATAAGCCTTGAAAGAACTTACTCGTCAAGCCTAAGCAAGCAAACCTTGGACACCGAAGGTGTGTGTAGAAGGGCTGGTCGAGGCTAAGGCGTGGCTCGAGTGAAGTGAGCTAGGCGAGGGCCAATGGGTGGCTAGGCTAGGGTGAAGCTAGGCTAGGCGTGAATGGCTTGGTCCCTTTGAGTGAGATGAGCTCCTTTGTAGTCCTTTTTGGTTGATGAACAATAACACTTAGCAAGCACAACTTCAACTATTACAAACTATGAAATAATACAAGAATAAGCTAGAAAGAATGAAATGAAATGAAAAACTAATGCTGATTTCTTCTCTTTCTTTTCTTTTCTTTTCTTTTTCTTTTCTTTCTTTCTTCTTTTTTTTTGACTTTCAGATTTTCTTTTTTTTTTTTAACTTACTGCTGGAATTAAAGAAAAAAAATAAAACAAAAATGCTAAGAATATCCTAATTAGTTGCAAGAGGATAGAGTTGACCAAGTAAATAGCTAACCAAGGGTGAAATACACAAAAAAAAGGGCTGAAAATGTGGAGGAGAGAGAGGGGCTGGAAAATAGGCTGGACGGATCAACCTTCTTCTTTTTTTTTTTTTGAAAATTTAGGGTTTATTTAGTGTGGTGTTTGGACGTGGGACAAGGCTGGTGGCGGCGTGGTGGTCGGCACAAGGGCTGGTGGTAGGCACGGTGTAGGCGTGGTGTGGGAGTGGTGCCGGCGTCCAAGATTCACAAACAAAGCAACAAACTCGTTAGTTCAATCAAAAACTTGGAATAGAAATGGCAATGGCAATAGAATCAAAACAAACAAACGAGACACTTTTGGTTTTTGAATGATTTACCGACTCTTTTTGTAGGTTGAACGTCAATTAGCTCTGATACCAATTGATACGGGGATTAGCCGCGAAGAACGGATCTAGACGAGCAACCTGTTTTCGGGAATAGAAGCAAACGAAAATCAACAAACAAAGATGAAGGAAAACGTGCAAAGCAAAGAGGGAAAACGAAATAAGAAAGAAGAACCGAAAGGAACAAACGATAGAACCCTTGGATTCGATTATCCAAGAACCAAACCGATGCCGATTCGACCCCGCTTCTTACAACTTCACACAATCGATCTAGAGTTATCGAAGGCACGAAGAGGTTGCTTCAATTCGACTTGTAGCACCGACCCGAAGGAGATTGACACACACAAGAATGAGAAAGCTATGTTAACACCACAATTCTCACAAGACAAGAGGCTGAACTCAAAAGGTTCAATTTGGCACTTAGGCAATGTGTTTGACGTATTCTACCCACAAAAAGGAAGAGAGAAAGGTTTATATACAACCTAGACCTTCTCTCCTAAAAATAGAAAAGAAATAAATACAATAATTAAAATTTAGAGTGTTTTAAATAAATCAATGAAATAGACTAATTCTAGGCTTTATTTAACACTCTCTAACTATGATGTAGGACCATCACATGGAAGCTATCAAGGTCCCATTACTAGAGCAAGAGCTAAGGAGATCCAAGAAGTTATGTCAAGGGAAGTGCTATTGCTTGACACAATGCGTGAACCATTTAACTTCCATACATCAAGTGTTAAGCTTTTGGTGAATGTAGGAGCAAGCGAACCAAGCAAGGAGACCATGCCGACGTGCTCACTTCCCATGCAGCTCGAGGAGACCATGCAGGCTGTTGCTCAGTCCCATGCAGCCCAGGAGAGGAGACTGTTGCTCACGCCAATGCAGCCCAAGAGGAGGCTGTTGCTCACGCCAATGCAGCCCAAGAGGAGGTTGTTGCTCACGCCCAATGCAGCCCAAGAGGAGGTTGTTGATCACGTCCAAAGCAGCCCACGAGGTTAGCCTGCTGCTCACGTCCAAGGCAGCCCAAGAGCAAAGGGAGGAGACGTCCAAGGCAGCCCAAGAGCAAAGGGAGGAGATGCTCACGTCCAAAACAGCCCAAGAGGGCAGCCAGCTGGTCAAGTTCAAAGAGGCCCAAGAGAGTAACAATTCAGCTTATTCGGATCATCATTTGGGCTCTTTAAACACATCCAAATCACTCATGGATCTGTTGAACAATGCAGCCCATTCGGATAGCCCATTTGGCTCTTAGAAATCGGCCAGCTCACTCCCAAAGATATGTTTGAATAATTCAGCCTATTTCCATGCTGATTAGTGGTTTGTTAGGTTGTTAGCTACATTAGAGGAAGCTCTCTTATTACCACCTTCCCACTAATGTTTTCAGCTTTCTTTTCTTTATTTTTGTGTAGATAAAAGAGTCTATTTATATAGCCTCTTTAGCTGCAGATTAGTTACATTATTCCCAATTGCTTAGAATTACATTTGTAATCATTTCACAAAATCAATCACAGAACAAGAGAGTTTTTGGTTGGCATTGCTGTTGTTGCTTGGCTGAGCTTGTTTGTGTCAACCGCCTTCGGATTGGTGCTTCGAGCCTTCACGAGTCCCTCTTTGTGCTAGTCCAGCCGGACCTAGTGTAAAGTTGTATTGGAGACGGGTCTAGAGCATTCACGATTGGGGTTTTGGCTCTTCAGCCTTGGTTCCTTCGTTGACTCTCTTTGGTTCTTCTCTCACCCTCCTGCGCAATTCACCATCTTCGTTTCATTCCGCATTCTGAATTCGTTTCATTCAGCCGGATTCGAGATCATTGTGCCTAGATCGACTCAATCACGGATCATCCCGTATCAGTTGGTATCAGAGCTCAGTTGGTACAATTGATCACTTCTTCTTCTTGTTAACCTTATTGCTTATCCAATTGAGATCTAACTTGTGCTTGAAGTGTGCAAATTCAAAAGCCGGACAACACATTGAGGAGAGTAAACACAAAATACAACAAAAGCAAAAAGAGCTCGAACGCTGCATACACAATTCGGTAACCTGCTCTCCCACACGTCTCATTGAATCAATTTCGGTTACCTCTCTCCTACAATCTTTGACAAAGTCTAAGAGATCTTTCAAAAAAAAAAAACTATACAAAACGGCTGGCCCTTTTTTTTTAATTAATCAAGCACAAGCAAACTCTTTCAATCATCTCAAAACGTCATTCTAAACACAATTTACCATACCTACACCAACCCAACAGTCAATACTCCAATTAGGGGTGTCTTGATTCATCTCCGACACTAACATCAGTTTCAGCAGTTCTAGTTCCAAAGGGTTGCTAAGAAGGTTCGGAAATCGCGATCTTAAGGTGTTGGATCCTTACAACTCGAGCCACCAGCTAGGCAATACCAACGAGAGTGTGAGCGATACACAAGTGAGATCTTTGTTTTTCTAACCTAACCAGTTTCTTTGTTTGTTACTTGAGCATGTCCAGGTCCCTAAGTCCCAGCAAGTCGAGTAGCGAGACCGTCACGCCTGAGATGATCAGTCTATTGAAACAATTGTCCGATTCCGTAGCTAAACTATCCAAGCGAGTGGAGACTATGGAAGCACGAACACCACCAGCCGGAACACCACCTTTGAGAACCAACTATGAGTTTGGCGGTCCTTCACGCGTTACTAGAGAGCCGGATCCTCCGGATCAAGGTAATGTACATTCCAACGTCCTTCCTAATGCTTCTAACCTGCCACCATTTGTTGATGACTTTCAGCGACGGAATGAAGCTGTGGACCACACGTGGGAGGGCTACAATCGGCCATTCCAGCAGCCAAGGAAAGGACGAGATAACCTTCGGCCCTATCAAGAGCAAGACGGACTCGGAAAGGTCAAAATCAAAATTCTTGTCTTTGAAGGAAAGTGTGATCCCGACGTCTACACGGAGTGGGAAACTAAAGTTGAGCAGATTTGGTTGTGTCACAACTTCAGCGAGCCTAGGAAGGTTCAACTAGCCGCTCTCGAGTTCCAAGGCTATGCTTTGGTATGGTGGGATCACGTAGTCAAAGAAAGAGTTCGAACCTTGGATCCTCAAATCAGAATATGGGAGCATATGAAGGCTCTAATGAGGGCTAGGTTCGTTCCACCTCACTATACCCGAGAGCTTCGACAACAGCTGGAAAATTTGAGACAAGGCTCAGTTAGCGCTGAGGAAGCCTATACGAATATGCAAGTTGCTATGGTGAAGGCCAACGTTCTAGAGGATGAAGAAAACACTATGGCAAGGTACCTTCGTATTCTAAATTCTAATTTGGCTAATGAGGTTGATATGTATCCATACAGCACCATGGAGCAATTACTACACTTGGTCATCAAGGTGGAAAGGAAGACTAAGGTGCGAAACTGGGAATACAAGCCACCTCCCGGGACGCCCAATGCTTGGATAGCACAAAACAGCCGGCTGTCTAACCACAGTAGGGAGCAAGGCGGCCGGAAGGAGGAGAGGAAATCGGCACCTATGGGCCAAGAAGGGCAAAGAAGGTCTTCTACACCGTCCACTACACCACGATCCTTGAATGAGCCTTCAAGTGATCATCGAGGGAGTACTTCTATCTCTAACTCTAGAACTAGGGACATTGTGTGTTTTAAATGCCAAGGTAGAGGTCACATGAGTAGAGAATGTCCTAATAGACGCACTTTGATCATAAATCATCTAGGAGAGTATGAGAGTGAGGATGATGTGGAATTAGATGATGAAAATGCCTTAAATGATGACCATGAACAAAATGAGAATGATGATTGCATTGAGTATGAACAAGGTGAATCTTTGATAGCTAGGAGAACTTTGCATGTCCAACTAGCACCTTGTGAGGATAACCAACGTGAAAATCTGTTTCATACTAGGTGTAGCATTAAAGGAAAAGTGTGTAATGTGATAATTGATGGAGGAAGTTGTTGCAACATAGCTAGCACTGAAATGGTAAACAAATTACAACTTCTTACATTTTATCACCCTAGGTCATATAAACTACATTGGATGAATGAGTGTGGAGAACTTAAGGTCAATAAGCAAACTAAGGTCAATATAACATTAGGATCATATGAGGATGTTATTACATGTGATGTTGTGCCTATGAATGCTTGTCACTTGTTGCTTGGTCGTCCATGCCAATATGATAGGAAAGTTGTCCATGATGGGTTTTCTAACAAGTATAGCTTTGAGTATAAGGGTAAAACTTTAACACTTAAACCTATGACACCTTTACAAATAGCCGAGTACTATGAGAACAAGAGGGTATAGCAAGGAACCCCTCCAAAGTCTAAGATCACACGGCCTAAGAGTAAAGAGAACAAAACCCATCAAACATTGTTAGTACAACCAACAAGTAGCTATCTTGAGTCTAGGAATGAATATGTCACTAACTATGCTTCTATTGATGTGCTAATGATGAGTTTGTGTAAATCTCTAGTGAATGTGCCTCATGACTCAGCGAACCCACTTCCTAGATCTATTCAGGGGTTGTAGGATGAATTTAGAGACGTTTTTCCTGAGGAGATTCCAGCCGGCTTGCCGCCCATTAGGGGCATTGAACACCAAATAGATTTAATACCCGGAGCCACTCTTCCCAATAGGCCCGCCTATATGATGAACCCTACGGAAGCCCAGGAAATTCAGAACCAAGTCCAAGCCTTGCTAGATAAGGGGTATGTGCGGGAAAGCCTTAGTCCTTGTGCCGTTCCTGTCCTGATAGGACCCAAGAAGGATAATACTTGGAGAATGTGTATTGATTGTAGAGCAATCAATAACATTACTATCAAGTATAGACACCCGATTCCCCGTTTAGATGATATGCTTGATGAGTTACATGGAGCTACCATTTTCACTAAGATTGACCTTAGGAGTGGCTACCATCAAATTAGAATGAGGGAAGGGGATGAATGGAAAACAGCTTTTAAAACCAAATTTGGACTCTATGAGTGGCTAGTAATGCCATTTTGGCTTAACTAACGCTCCTAGTACTTTCATGAGATTAATGAATCATATTTTGAGACCTTATATTGGTTTATTTGTTGTAGTCTACTTTGATGACATTCTTATCTATAGTAAGACTTTAGAGGAGGATGAAAATCATTTAAGAGATGTGCTTGCTACATTGCGTATAGAATACTTGTATGCTAATATTCAAAAATGTGATTTCTATACTAACCGAGTGATTTTTCTTGGTTTTGTAGTAAGTGCCAATGGTTTGCAAGTGGATGAAGACAAGGTTAAGGCAATCAATGATTGGCCGATTCCAAGGTCAGTTGGTGAGGTGAGGAGCTTCTATGGCTTAGCTACATTCTATAGAAGGTTTGTGAGAGATTTTAGTACCATTGCAGCACCACTCACGGCTTTGACCAAAAAGAAGGTTCCTTTTGAGTGGAATGAACCGCAGCAAAGAGCCTTTGAAGAGCTCAAGAGACGCCTCACCCACGCACCATTACTAGCTCTACCGGACTTCACCAAACCCTTTGAAGTTGAATGCGACGCATCCGGCATTGGTATTGGCGGCGTCCTTATGCAAGAAGGTAAGCCTCTAGCTTTCTTTAGTGAAAAATTAAAGGGTGCATGCTTAAACTAGTCCACTTATGACAAAGAATTGTATGCCTTGTTTAGAGTCCTCAAAACATGGCAACATTACCTTTGGCCTCAAGAATTTGTTTTGAAAACTGATCATGATTCACTTAGACACTTTAGGAGCTAAGATAAGCTAGATAGACGGCATGGTAGGTGGATGGAGTTCATCGAAACCTTTCCTTACATTATCAAGTATAAGAAAGGAAAGGATAATGTCGTAGCGGATGCATTGTCTAGGAGATACACCTCAATCACCACCTTGAATTCTAGGATGTTAGGTTTTACTTACATTAAGGAATTATATGTGGATGATGCTGAATTTGGAAAGATATTTCATAGATGCACTACTCAAGGCCCTTATGATAAGTACTTTGTGTTTGAAGGTTTCTTGTTTAAAGTGGATAAGATTTGCATACCTAGATGTTCCCTTAGGATCCTATTAGTGGAAGAAGCCCATAAAGGAGGTTTAATGGGGCATTTTGGGAGGGACAAAACTTATCACATGTTGCAAACTCACTTTTATTGGCCTCATATGTTAAGGGATGTAGAACACATGTTGAAAAGGTGCATTGAATGTCTTAAGGCCAAAGCTAGGGTACAACCCCATGGGCTGTATACACCCTTACCAACGCCTAATAGCCCTTGGAGGACATAAGTATGGATTTCATTGTTGGACTACCTAGGACTAAGAAAGGAAGAGATTCCATTTTTGTGGTAGTAGATAGATTCTCTAAAATGGCACATTTTATTCCATGTCATAAAACTGATGATGCATATAATGTTGCTAATCGTTTCTTTAAGGAAATAGTGAGATTGCATGGAATACCTAAAACTATTGTTAGTGATAGGGATGTCAAGTTTTTGAGTTTCTTTTGGAAGATACTTTGGGGTAAAATGGGCACTAGATTACTATTCTCGACCTCTAGTCATCCCCAAACAGATGGGCAAACGGAAGTCACCAATAGGACCCTAACGACCCTCCTTAGAACCATGTTGAAAGATAACTTAAAAGAATGGGAAGACATGTTACCACATATTGAGTTTGATTATAATCGCACCATGCATTCTTCCACTTCGTTATCACATTTTAAATGTGTTTATGGATTTAACACTTTAACTCCTTTGGACTTATTACCGATTCCTCGAAAGGATCGAGTAGCTTTTGATGCTTTGGAACAGGTGGACTACATTAAGGAACTTCATGCTAAGACCAAGGCTGCACTTGACAAGAAAGGTGTTGAAACTGCAGCTCGGAATAACAAAGGACGTCGGAAAATGGTTTTCCAGCCCGGCGACTTAGTTTGGCTACATCTAAGGAAAGAGCGGCTTCCAGCAAAACGCCATTCCAAGCTAGCACCACGAGGAGATGGACCATTCAAAGTCTTACACCGGATTAATGACAATGCATATGTGTTGGACTTACCGGAAAAGTATAGAGTTAGCACCACTTTTAATGTAGGAGATTTGAGCCCATATGAAGGAGATTCGGAACAACATGAAAATTCGGGGTCGAATTCTTTCCAAGAAGGAGTGGACACCACTGATACGGGATGATCCGTGATTGAGTCGATCTAGCCACAATGATCTCGAATCCGGCTGAATGAAACGAATTCAGAATGCGGAATGAAACGAAGATGGTGAATGGCGCAGGAGGATGAGAGAAGAACCAAAGAGAGTCAACGAAGGAACCAAGGCTGAAGAGCCAAAACCCCAATCGTGAATGCTCTAGACCCATCTCCAATACAACTTTACACTAGCTCCGGCTGGACTAGCACAAAGAGGGACTCGTGAAGGCTGGAAGCACCAATCCGAAGGCGGTTGACACAAACAAGCTCAGCCAAGCAACAACAGCAATGCCAACCAAAAACTCTCTTGTTCTTTGATTGATTTTGTGAAATGATTACAAATGTAATTCTAAGCAATTGGAAATAACGTAACTAATCTGCAGCTAAAGAGGCTATATAAATAGACTCTTTTATCTAGACAAAAATAAAGAAAAGAAAGCTAAAAACATTAGTGGGAAGGTGGTAATAAGAGAGCTTCCTCTAATGTAGCTAACAACCTAACAAACCACTAATCAGCATGGAAATAGGCTGAATTATTCAAATATATCTTTGGGAGTGAGCTGACCGATTTCTAAGAGCCAAATGGGCTATCTGAATGGGCTGCATTGTTCAACAGATCCATGAGTGAATTGGATGTGTTTAAAGAGCCCAAATGATGATCCGAATAAGCTGAATTGTTACTCTCTTGGGCCTCTTTGAACTTGACCAACTGGCTGCCCTCTTGGGCTGTTTTGGACGTGAGCATCTCCTCCCTTTGCTCTTGGGCTGCCTTGGATGTGAGCAGCAGGCTAACCTCGTGGGCTGCTTTGGACGTGATCAACAGCCTCCTCTTGGGCTGCATTGGGCGTGAGCAACAGCCTCCTCTTGGACTGCATTGGCGTGAGCAACAACCTCCTCTTGGGCTGCATTGGCGTGAGCAACAGTCTCCTCTCCTGGGCTGCATGGGACGTGAGCAACAACCTGCATGGTCTTCTCGAGCTGCATGGGAAGTGAGCACGTCGGCATGGTCTCCTTGCTTCGTTCGCTTGCTCCTACATTCACCAAAAGATTAACACATGATGTATGGAAGTTAAATGGTTCACGCATTGTGTCAAGCAATAGCACTTCCCTTGACATAACTTCTTGGATCTCCTTAGCTCTTGCTCTAGTAATGGGACCTTGATAGCTTCCATGTGATGGTCCTACATCAAACTAGCTTCTCACGCCAGCCATGCACATGCACACATGAGGCTCTCCTATGCTCCATTCAACTATTTCTTGGCTGGTCCAATGTGGCTAAGCATCATGACGGGCCTTGGACTCATTGGAGGTGAGCTTGGGTGAGCTTGGGTGAGCTTCTTCAACCATGGCTAGGAAGAACCATCTCTTGCTAATAATCCTAACACACACACCATAGCATGGTGGAAAGAACCATCTCCAGCTATACCTATCTCGCGCTAGCAAACAGGATCTAACAGATCAAATGCACATATCACAACTAGCACAAAAACACAACATATCACATAAGCATATAACATAACATGCACTCACCAAGATGGCACTAAGATCTATTCGTGGATCCTACTGGTGCATCTATCGCGTAGAAATCTGGATAGTTCATCTGGATACTATCCTTAGTCTCCCATGTAGCCTCATCCGGTCCTCGTCTAGACAACTATATCCTCATCATAGGAATGTCCTTCGAACGCAGGCGTCTCACACCTCGTTGTAGGACTATAATAGGGTGCTCTGCAAAAGTGTGACCACCAGATCATCATAACTCACGATGTGCCTCAGATCTAGTATGTACTCCCTCAGCTGAGACACATGAAACACAGGGTGAACACCCTCTAACCTCGGAGGCAATTCTAATGTGTATGTTGCCCTACCAACTCTATCCAATATCTCGAAAGGACCGACATATCGGGGACTCAACTTCCCTTTTATGCCAAAACATCTAACGCCTTGCGTCGGAGATACTCTCAACTAAACATGAGCTCCTACCCTGAACTCTAGAGGCCGACGCCTCCTGTCTGCATACAATTTTTGGCGACTCTGTACAGCCAGCATCCCCTCTCTGATCAGCGCTACTCGAGCCATATCATCCTGAATTTGCTCTAGCGCTATCCCACTGATACTGTGAGGCTCACCCCAGCATAAAGGTGTACGACACCTACGTCCATACAATGCCTCATAAGGATCATCCCAATAGATGCATGTTAGTTGTTGTTGTATGAGAACTCAATGAGTGGGATGTAGTCAGACCATCCTTGTCCCCAATCCAACACACAGGCTCGCAACATGTCCTCTAAGGTCTGGATGGTCCTTTCTGACTGACCATCTGTCTGGGGGTGGAATGCAGTCGTGAAGTGCAAACTCGTCCCCAAAGTAGTGTGAATCTGCTGCCAGAATCTCGAAGTAAACCGTCCATCACGATCAGAGACGATCATCGTCAGTAAACCATGAAGTCTCACTATCTGTCTAGTGTACTCTTCAGCCAATCTACTCACCGGCCACGTCTCTCTGACAGGAATAAAACTTGCCGTCTTTGTCAGTCTGTCCACAATCACCTAGATAGCATCAAAGCTCCTACTGGTCCTCAATCCGGTCACAAAATCCATGGAGACGTCCTCCCACTTCCACTATGGCACTGGCATTGGATGAAGCTCACCTTCAGGTCTGCAATACTCTATCTTGACTTGCTGATAGGTCGCACACTAGGCCACAAATTGGGCTACATCGGGCTTCAGCCCTCCCCACCAATACGAACGTTTCACATCATGGTACATCTTACTCGTGCCTAGATGTACTAAGTAAGGTGTACAGTGAGCCTCCTGTAAGATCCGCTGTCTCAACTCTGCATCAGCAGGTACACAGATACGATCACGGCGCCTCATAACTCCATCTACTCCAGTAGAGAACTGTGGTGACTCTTCACGAGACATCCTCTCTCTAATCCTCGTCAAGGTCGGGTAGGTCCCCTGCTTCTATTTGATCTCATCCAACAGACCAGGTAGAACCTCTAAAGCAAAAAAATGGGCATCCTCATCAAGGAACTGGATGTCCATCTCGAGTTAGGCTAAATCCCTCTATAGCTGAGGTTGTACAGTCAGTCTAGCAATCGCCTTCTCTCGAGGCGTCTTCCTACTCAAGGCGTCAGCTACCATATTCGCCTTGCCAGGATGATACAAAATCTCAAGATCAAAGTCCTTGATCAATTCAAGCCATCGACGCTGGCGGTTATTCAATTCCCGCTGCGTGAAAATATACTTCAAACTCTTATGGTATGTGAAGATCTGACATGTGGCACCATACAGGTAATGTCTCCAGATCTTCAAAGCATGAACTACCACTACCAACTCCAAATCATGAGTCGGGTAGTTCTCTTCATACGTCTTCAGCTGCCGAGACGCATATGTAATCATTCTGCCTCTCTACATCAACACACATCCCAAGCCTAGCTTGGATACATCACTATAGACCACAAAGTCATCAGAACCCTCTGACTGTGCCTGGAAAGGAGAAAAAGTCAAACGCCTCTTCAACTCCTCAAAACTCTTAGCGCACTGGTCGGTCCATACAAATCTGGTAGTCTTCCTCAGAAGACTCGTTAGTGGACGGGCAATCACAGAAAATCCCTCCACAAAGCGTCTCTAATAACCGGCTAGGACAAGAAAGCTACGCACTTCCTTGACGTTTATCGGTGTCGTCCATGCAGCAACAGACTCAATCTTTGCCGGGTCAACCATAATCCCGTTGGCGGAGACGATATGTCCAAGGAAAGCAACCTTAGACATCCAAAACTCGCACTTAGACAGCTTGACATACAACTCTCTATCCCTCAAAATCTGCAAGACTGTCCTCAGATGTCCAGCATGCTCCTCTTTGCTAGGAGAGTACACCAAAATGTCATCAATAAAAACCACCACAAACTGATCAAGGAAGTCAATGAAAATACTGTTCATCAACTCCATGAAAACTGTTGGGGCATTCGTCAGCCCGAATGACATTACTACAAACTCGTAGTGTCCATAACGGGTACGAAATGCCGTCCTGTGCACGTCCTGCTCTCTCACCCTCAGCTGGTGATATCCTGAACGCAAGTCAATCTGGGAGAAAACTGTCGCTCCTTGAAGCTGATCAAGTAGATCATCAATATGAGGTAGTGGATACCTGTTCTTGATGGTCACCTTGTTCAGCTCTTTGTAATCTATACACAATCTCAATGATCCGTCCTTCTTCCGCACGAAGAGGACAGGTGCACCCCATGGTGATACGCTAGGGCGTAGAAGCCCTTCTCAGCCATTTCCTCGAGTTGCTTCTTCAGCTCCAACATCTCAACAAGGGTCATACGATATGGGGCCTTAGAGATGGGTCTTGTACTAGGCTCCAAATCGATGCCAAAGTCTACGCTCCTCTGAGGTGGCAAGCTAGACGGCTCTGCAAACACGTCTGTAAACTCGCAGACCACTAGTATATCCTCCAAAGCTGGGCTATCTCCCTCCTTCATGGCATAGCACCAGAAGACATCACATCCCTGTGCAATTAGTCTAGCTACTCGTATGACACTGATAACAGATCCCGTCTTCCCAAGGTCCCAACCCCGGAAGACCTCTATCGGACCTATGTCGGTAGAGATTGTAACAGTTCTCTTACCCACATCTAACACCGCACGATGTCTACGCATCCACGGGTACCTCGGACCCGACTACTATCAGGTAACCCTATAGTAAAGGGGGTCCCCTCTATGGTAGACTCAAACGCTCAACACATGCAGCAGAAATAAAGGAATGCTTAGCACCCGTATGAAATAAAACTCTAACAGGTAATCCATGTAACAGAACGGTACTTGTAGCAACTGGTGCTGGCGGCTCCTCAGCACTCCTCAACTCAAAAACGCGGCCTTGAGCTCCTCGGCCATCACTAGTACCAGCATCTCTACCTCTACCTCTACTCGGTCCTAGAGTTGAACCCTGAGTAGCAGATGTGTCTGGGACTCTCTGCTGTTCCTGTGCGTGATGCTGAGGCGGTCTCTGCCCACCTCCTGCTGCACCTTCAAGGGAAGAACCTTGTTGTGATGACGTCTTGCCTTGACGGCAAAACGTAGCTCTATGTCTTGGCTTCCCACACGAGAAGCAAGTCAGTGGTGCTCTCGGGCAATCAGCCCTCATATGTCCATAGGCCTTGCAGTTATAACACTGCCGGCCTCTCTTAGTCGTCTGTGCAGACATTGGACCACTCGAGCGGCCTTGAGGCTGACCTCGCCCGTAACTAGATGCTCCTACACCAGTCTGTCCCGTGCGCTATCGCTTCTCAGACCGTCCTATTTGAGAAGTCCTCCTTTGGCTAGCTCTCTCTCTCTCATAGGCAGAGGCCCGATCTTGGTAATCTGTTAATGACTCACAATGGAATCCTGCCATGTACGAACGCGTGCTCTTCCTCAGACGACGGGAGAACAAATACACACGCTGGTCCTCAAATGGTGCAGCTGAACCCATCAGTGCTAACTCGCCTCCACGAAGTCCTGCAACTTCTCTTATGAGGGACCATCACCAACAGCCCCTACTAGTCCTACAATGCATGGGTCAATCACTACATCAAGGGTAAGAGCAATTCAAGAGGAGGTGTCCAACTTGTTGGTGTCCTTAGCTTCTAAGGAGACCATTGACGATATGAAGAGGGACCATCACCAACAACCCCTACTAGTCCTACAATGCAAGGGCCAATCACTAGATCAGGGGCAAGAGCAATTCAAGAGGAGGTGTCCAACTTGTTGGTGTCCTTAGCTCCTAAGGAGACCATTGACGATCCATTGCTGACTGAGGCTTCCTTAGTCACGTTAATGACGATTCCCGATGACTTGGACGTGGAAGGGAGACCATGCACACGTGATTTGGAGCCATGCAAGAGCAAAGAAGAGACACTTGTTCCGGAATTGCAAGAAATGGAAGATTGAGGCTTTTGGAGCTTCTTTTGTATTTTATATCATCTTTTGGTATAAAATGAAAGACTTTTTATAACCTTTAGGTTCAAAACATTTTAAGGGTTATTTTTATTTGTTTTAGTTGTTTTATTTGTTTTATTGTCTTTTTGACAAATGTTTTTCCTTTTTTATATAGAAGGCTTTCTAGGCATATAAAAAGTGATACGGTGTAATCCGTGTTTGAGTCGATCTAGGCACAATGATCTCGAAACGGACTGAATGAAACAAATTCAGTAGGCGGAGTGAAACGAAGATGATGAATAGGCGCAGGAAAGGTGAGAGAAGAACCAAAGAGAGCGCCAATGAAGGAACCAAGGCTGAAGAGCCAAAACCCCAATCGTGACTGCCCTAGACCCGTCTCCAATACAACTTTACACTAGCTCCGGCTGGACTAGCACAAAGAGGGACTCGTGAAGGCTCGAAGCACCAATCCGAAGGCGGTTGACACAAACAAGCTCAGCCAAGCAACAATAGCAATGCCAACCAAAAACTCTCTTGTTCTTTGATTGATTTTCTGAATGATTACAAATGCAATTCTAAGCAATGGATTTTACGTAACTAATCTGCAGCTAATAAGAGGCTATAAATAGACTCTTTTATCTAGACAAAATAAAGAAAAGAAAGCTGAAAACATTAGTGGGAAGGTGGTAATAAGAGAGCTTCCTCTAATGTAGCTAACAACCTAACAAACCACTAATCAGCATGGAAATAGGCTGAATTATTCAAACTTATCCTTGGAGTGCAAGCTGGACGTTTTTAACGTGTTTAAGGAGCCAAATGGGCTATCCGAATGGGCTGCATTGTTCAACAGATCCATGAGTGATTTGGATGTGTTTAAAGGGCCCAAATGATGATCCGAATGGGCTGAATTGTTACTCTCTTGGACCTCTTTAAACGTGATCAGCTGGCTGCCTTCTTGGGCTGTTTTAGATGTGAGCAGCAGCTCCCTTTGCTCTTGGGCTGCCTTGGACGTCTCCTCCCTTTGCTCTTGGGCTGCGTTGGACGTCTCCTCCCTTTGCTCTTGGGCTGCCTTGGACGTGAGCAGCAGGCTAACCTCGTGGGCTGCTTTGGACGTGATCAACAGCCTCCTCTTGGACTGCATTGGGCGTGAGCATGGGCTGCATTGGACGTGAGCAACAGGGCGTGAGCATGGGCTGCATTGGGCGTGAGCATGGGCTGCATTGGCGTGAGCAACAGCCTCCTCTTGGGCTGCATTGGCGTGAACAACAGCCTCCTCTCCTGGGCTGCATTGGATGTGAGCAACAGCCTGCATGGTCTCCTCGTGCTGCATGGAAGGTGAGTACGTCGGCATGGTCTCCTTGCTTGGTTCCCTTGCTCCTACATTCACCAAAATATTAACACATGATGTAAGGAAATTAAATGGTTCACGCATTGTGTCAAGCAATAGCACTTCCCTTGACATAACTTCTTGGATCTCCTTAGCTCTTGTTCTAGTAATGGGACCTTGATAGCTTGTATGTGATGTTCCTACATCATCCACTCCTTCTTGGATAGAATTCGACCCCGAATTTTCATCTTGTTCCGAAACTCCTTCATAGGGGCTCAAATCTCCTACATCAAAAGTGGTACTAACTACAAAACCAAGAAAAATCACTCGGTTAGTATAGAAATCACATTTTTGAATATTAGCATACAAGTATTCTATACGCAATGTAGCAAGCACATCTATCAAATGATTTTCATGCTCCTACTATAGATAAAAATGTCATCAAAGTAGACTACAACAAATAAACCAATATAAGGTCTCAAAATATGAAGTGGAATCGTAGAGTCATGAGGCACATTCACTAGAGATTTACACAAACTCTTCATTAGCACATCAATAGAAGCATAGTTAGTGACATATTCATTCCTAGACTCAAGATAGCTACTTGTTGGTTGTACTAACAATGTGTGATGGATTTTGTTCTCTTTACTCTTAGGCCGTGTGATCTTAGGCTTGGGAGGGGTTCCTTGCTCTACCCTCTTGTTCTCATAGTACTCGGCTATTTGTAAAGGTGTCATAGGTTATAGTGTAAAAGTTTTACCCTTATACTTAAAGCTATATTTGTTAGAAAACCCATCATGGACAACTTTCATATCATATTGCCATGGACGACCAAGCAACAAGTGACAAGCATTCATAGGCACAACATCACATGTAATAACATCCTCATATGATCCTAATGTTATATTGACCTTAGCTTGCTTATTGACCTTAAGTTCTCCACACTTATTCATCCAATGTAGTTTTTTTTTGGTTGGGTTCATCCAATGTAGTTTATATGGCCTAGGGTGATAAAATGTAAGAAGTTGTAATTTGTTTACCATTTCAGTGCTAGCTATGTTGCAACAACTTCCTCCATCAATTATCACATTACATACTTTTCCTTTAATGCTACACCTAGAATGAAACATATTTTCACGTTGGTTATCCTCACAAGGTGCTAGTTGGACATGCAAAGTTCTCCTAGCTATCAAAGATTCACCTTTTTCATACTCAATGCAATCATCATTCTTATTTTGTTCATTGTCATAATTTAAGGCATTTTCATCATCTAATTCCACACCATCCTCACTCTCATACTCTCCTAGATGATTTATGATCAAAGTGCGTCTATTAGGACATTCTCTACTCATGTGACCTCTACCTTGGCATTTAAAACACACAATGTCCCTAGTTCAAGAGTTAGAGATAGGAGTACTCCCTCGATGATCACTTGAAGGCTCATTCAAGGATCGTGGTGTAGTGGCTGTTGTAGACGACTTTCTTTGTCCTTCTTGGCCTATAGGTGCCGATTTCCTCTCCTCCTTCCGGACTCCTTGCTCCCTGCCGTGGCTATGCAGCCGGCTGCTGTGTGCTTTCCAAGCATTGGGCGTCCTGGACGGTGGTTTGTATTCCCGGTTTCGCACCTTAGTCTTCCTTTCCACCTTGATGGCCAAGTGTAGTAATTGCTCCATGGTGCTGTAGGGATACATATCAACCTCATTAGCCAAATTAGAATTCAGAATACGAAGGTACCTTGCCATAGTGTTTTCTTCATCTTCTAGAACGTTGGCCTTCACCGTAGCAACTTGCATATTCGTATAGGCTTCCTCAGCGCTAAGTGAGCCTTGTCTCAAATTTTCCAGCCGTTGTCGAAGCTCTCGGGTATAGTGAGGTGGGACGAACCTAGCCCTCATTAGTGCCTTCATATGCTCCCATGTGCTGATTTGAGGATCCAAGGTTCGAACTCTTTCTTTGACTACGTGATCCCACCATACTAAATCATAGCCTTGGAACTCAAGAGCTGCTAGTTGAACCTTCCTACGCTCGCTGAAGTTGTGACACAACCAAATCTGCTCAACTTTAGTTTCCCACTCCGTGTAGACGTCGGGATCACACTTTCCTTCAAAGACGGGAATTTTGATTTTGACCTTTCCGAGTCCGTCTTGCTCTTGATAGGGCCGAAGGTTGTCTCGCCCTTGCCTTGGCTGCTGGAATGGCCGATTGTAGCCCTCCCACGTGTGGTCCTCAAAATGAGCTCCATTCCGTCGCTGAAAATCATCAACAAATGGTGGCATGTTAGAAGCATTAGGAAGGACGTTGGACTGTACATTACCTTGATCCGGAGGGTCCGGCTCTCTAGTAACACGTGAAGGACCGCCAAACTCATAGTTGGTTCTCAATGGTGGTGTTCGGGCTGGTGGTGTTCGGGCTTCCATAGTCTCCACTCGCTTGGATAGTTTAGCTACGGAATCGGACAATTGTTTCAATAGACTGATCATTTCAGGCGTGACGGTCTCGCTACTCGACTTGCTGGGACTTAGGGACCTGGACATGCTCAAGTAACAAACAAAGAAACTGGTTAGGTTAGAAAAACAAAGATCTCACTTGTGTATCGCTCACACTCTCGTTGGTATTGCCTAGCTGGTGGCTCGAGTTGTAAGGATCCAACACCTTAAGATCGTGATTTCCGAACCTTCTTAGCAACCCTTTGGAACTAGAACTGCTGAAACTGAATGTTAGTGTCGGAAATGGACCAAGACACCCCTAATTGGAGTATTGACCGTTGGGTTGGTGTACGTACGGTGAATGTGTTTAGAATGACGTTTTGAGATGATTGAAAGAGTTTTACTTGTGCTTGATTAATAAAAACAAGGCCAGCCGTTTTTTTTTGTAGTGTTTTTTTTTTTTTTTTGAAAGATATCTTAGACTTTGTCAAAGATTTGTAGGAGAGAGAAGTAACCGTAATTGATTGCAGATAGGGCTACCGAAATGTGTATGCAGCGTTTGAGCTTTCTCTTTTGTTTTTGTTTTGTGTTTGCCTCTCCTCAAGATGTTGTCCGGCTTTTTGAATTGGCACACTTCAAGCACAAGTTAGATCTCAATTGGATAAGCAATAAGGTTAACAAGAAGAAGAAGTGATCAATTGTACCAACTGTGCTCTGATACCAACTGATACGGTGTAATCCGTGTTTGGGTCGATCTAGGCACAATGATCTCGAAACGGACTGAATGAAACAAATTCAGTAGGCGGAGTGAAACGAAGATGATGAATAGGCGCAGGAAAGGTGAGAGAAGAACCAAAGAGAGAGCCAATGAAGGAACCAAGGCTGAAGAGCCAAAACCCCAATCGTGACTACCCTAGACCCGTCTCCAATACAACTTTACACTAGCTCTGGCTGGACTAGCACAAAGAGGGACTCGTGAAGGCTCGAAGCACCAATCCGAAGGCGGTTGACACAAACAAGCTCAGCCAAGCAACAATAGCAATGCCAACCAAAAACTCTCTTGTTCTTTGATTGATTTTCTGAATGATTACAAATGCAATTCTAAGCAATGGATTTTAGGTAACTAATCTGCAGGTAATAAGAGGCTATAAATAGACTTTTTATCTAGACAAAATAAAGAAAAGAAAGCTGAAAACATTAGTGGGAAGGTGGTAATAAGAGAGCTTCCTCTAATGTAGCTAACAACCTAACAAACCACTAATCAGCATGGAAATAGGCTGAATTATTCAAACTTATCCTTGGAGTGCAAGCTGGACGTTTTTAACGTGTTTAAGGAGCCAAATGGGCTATCCGAATGGGCTGCATTGTTCAACAGATCCATGAGTGATTTGGATGTGTTTAAAGGGCCCAAATGATGATCCGAATGGGCTGAATTGTTACTCTCTTGGACCTCTTTAAACGTGATCAGCTGGCTGCCTTCTTGGGCTGTTTTAGATGTGAGCAGCAGCTCCCTTTGTTCTTGGGCTGCCTTGGACGTCTCCTCCCTTTGCTCTTGGGCTGCGTTGGACGTCTCCTCCCTTTGCTCTTGGGCTGCCTTGGACGTGAGCAGCAGGCTAACCTCGTGGGCTGCTTTGGACGTGATCAACAGCCTCCTCTTGGACTGCATTAGGCGTGAGCATGGGCTGCATTGGACGTGAGCAACAGGGCGTGAGCATGGGCTGCATTGGGCGTGAGCATGGGCTGCATTGGCGTGAGCAACAGCCTCCTCTTGGGCTGCATTGGCGTGAACAACAGCCTCCTCTCCTGGGCTGCATTGGATGTGAGCAACAGCCTGCATGGTCTCCTCGTGCTGCATGGAAGGTGAGTACGTCGGCATGGTCTCCTTGCTTGGTTCCCTTGCTCCTACATTCACCAAAATATTAACACATGATGTAAGGAAATTAAATGGTTCACGCATTGTGTCAAGGAATAGCACTTCCCTTGACATAACTTCTTGGATCTCCTTAGCTCTTGTTCTAGTAATGGGACCTTGATAGCTTGTATGTGATGTTCCTACATCAAAAATCCTCCCTTAGCTTCTTTCCAGATTAGATAATTTTTTAGCAAAACTTGATAAACCGTCTCTTTGAGAGCTTTTGTTCCTATTCAGAAAATTCAATCAATAAAGTGAGCCATTGATTGAATTGTTGTGAATCCCTGCTAGATTGTTCTTGTGTGTGTTAATCTCTTTAGATATTGGTGATAGTAGTCAATACTAGTCCCTCCTTGTGCTTGTCTCTATTGAAGGCTTGTTTAAGGTTATAGAAGAAAGGGTTGAAGACATCATCTTGCTTGGGTTTTGATCAATCTGATCAAGGTTCTTGTAAGGGTGTCGTTTGGTTCTTTTGGATCTACTTCTACCAAACATTCCACGTTCCATTTCATTCTCTTTCTTCCCTTTTGTCCAACGTCATTTCTAGTTCTAAACAATCTGATTTTGCGTGCTATTTGTCAAGGAAAACGTCCATTGTTGGTCTTCAAGGATTCCCAATCTAGATCTAGTTATTTGCGGCCCCAACCCGCATCAAAGTGGTATCAGAGCCAGGTTGATTGCGAGTCCGGAATCAGCCATCACCATTGACGGTTTGAGTATCTTCTTTGAGTCATTTGCTTCATCTTAAGAGTCTATTTGAGTCTAATTTGCTTTGTTTCTTGTGTTTATTTGAGAAGAGAGAAAGCCAAGCCAAAACAGCCATTTTCCAGCCATTCTACATCACCTTCATCAGCCATTGTTCATCCAAAACGTCCAGCTGCATCCTCTTGGCAAATAACCGTTCAAAAAAAAAAGAAGGGGGACCACTCTCCAAAACAAATCAGTCGTTGCAAGTAGGAGAGATAGGCCACAAAAGCTCCTTATTTGTAGCAACAACAAGAGACTACTTCTAGTTAGTTATCTCTTATTTCTTTTTAATTTTTAATTTCATTCCTCTCTCCTATTTTATTCCACAAAACATCAGCCAAGGAACACAAAAGAAAAACAAAGAAAAAGAAATATTTTCTCATATATTTCATCATCCTACATATCATACATTTCATATCATATTCTATACTAACCTAAGTTGTGTAGAAGCTAGAAAAACAAGTGTTTTTGCAATCTGATTGTGAAAGGATCATTGAGACTACAAACAAGAGTTACCTACCTCATTTCTTATCCATCACCATTACCCAAAAGCCAACATTAAACACCACAGCCGGCCATATCTCTCTCCATTGCATAAGGACAAGGTAGGTGAAGCTCTCTTCTTAGTCTCTTGTGTGTCTATCTTCCTTGTTTTACTCTAATTCTATCATATCTTGAGTTTACCATCTTTTCGAGTCCAAATCAGCCTTTTTCCTCTATCTTTGCGTCTTGTGTCTTTTTTGAGTATTTTGTGTGATTTAGCTAGTTAGCATTGCTTGCAAGCCATACTAGTTGAGTCTTGAGTCTTATTTCAGCTTCTTAGTGTCTATCTTGACGTTTTCTGTTGTGAACCTTCAAGCAGCCGTGTATCACCCTTTTTCAAGTTAAGGAGTGTGCTAGTTGAGCTAAGGCATTGATCTTAGAAGGAGTTTTAATCCATCAAAGTCAATTGCATCAAATAGCTTGTGATCAACACAACTTGAGTGTGAGAGTGAGAGTAAACACTTGTGAGAATTTTCTGTTTTATCTAATTCAACTAGTTTGCTTGTTTTGTGTGTTTTTTTGATCATGTCTAGGTCTAATAGTCCAAGCAAGTCCCAAAGCAGTGAGCCAATACACCCGGAGACATTTGCTATGTTGAAGCAAATAATGGATTCGGTGGCAAGATTGACCGACCGGATTGACACGTTGGAGTCTCGGCCAACACCCACAGCCACGCCACAGCCGAGGTCCACTTTCGAGCTAGGAGGCACGTCTAGAGATGCCCCTAGAGAAACAGCCTATGAATCACCTCAAAGAACCCCTCAAGGGAAAGGTATGAGACATGCTAACCCTCTTCCTAGAACACCTAATGTGCAAGGTTTTGTGGATGATTTTCAGGAGCCACAAGAGGATGTTGAGGAAGAAGGCATGTGGAGAGAGTTCCCTAGGCGTCATCCACAACCAAGGAGAGGACGAGAGTATGAGCCATTTAGGCCTTATCAAGAGCTATATGGAATAGGGAAAGTGAAGGTCAAGATTCCTAGTTTTAAAGGCACGTGTGACCCGGATGATTAAATGGATTGGGAGACTAAATTGGAGCAAATTTGGTCATGCCATCACTTTGGAGAGCAAAGGAAGGTCCATCTTGCATCATTGGAGTTCCAAGGATATGCACTAGTATGGTGGGATCATCTTGTCAAGGAAAGGAGAAGAACCTTGGATCCAGCCATCACTACATGGGAACAAATGAAGGCCTTGATGAGAGCTCGTTTTGTACCTCAACATTATGCTAGGGAGCTGAGGCAAAGGTTGGAGAACCTTAGACAAGGTGCCATGAGTGCCGAAGAGGTCTACACCTCTATGCAAATGGCAATGGTAAAAGCTAATGTGGTTGAAGATGAGGAGTCTACCACGGCTAGGTATCTACGCATTTTAAACTCATCTTTGGCTAATGAAATTGATTTGTATCCTTATAGTACCATGGTGGAGCTGTTGCATTTGGCAATCAAAGTAGAGAAGAAGACAAACGTTAGGAACTAAGGTGCCAAGACAAGCTTTGGAGCTACAAGCTCATGGAAAGAACAAAACAGCCGGCCCCAAGGATCCTACAACCGTGAGCCTACATCCACCAAGGAGGACCGAAAAGCATCAACCATGGACCAAGGAGCACAAAGAAGGAGCTCAACACCTCATTCATCCTCTAGACCCTTGAATGAGCCTTCAAGTGGTCCTCAAGGGAGTACCTCTAACTCTACTCTTCGTTCTAGAGATATTGTGTGTTTTAAATGTCAAGGTAGAGGTCATTACATGAGGGATTGTCCTAATAAGAAAATTCTGATTTTAAATCAATTTGGACAATATGAGAGTGAGGATGAGCATGAAAATGATGATAATACCCACCTTAATAGATTGCATGAAATTGGTAGTGATAATGATGAGGGCATTGAATATGAGCATGGAGAATCATTAATAGCTAGAACTTTGCATGCTAAGCTAGCTCCGTGTGAGGATAATCAAAGAGAGAACCTTTTTCATACTAGATGTCTAATTAAAGGGAAGGTGTGTAATATGATCATAGATGGAGGTAGTTGTTGCAATATAGCTAGCACTGATTTGATTAATAAGTTGCAAATTACCACATTTTATCACCCTAGGCCTTACAAATTGCATTGGATGAATGATTGTGGAGAATTAAAAGTAAATAGGCAAGCTAGAGTTACTATCACTTTAGGTAGCTATGAGGACACCATTACTTGTGATGTAGTTCCCATGCAAGCTTGTCATATTCTTTTGGGACGTCCATGGCAATTTGATAGGAGAGTTAAGCATGATGGTTTTACTAATAGGCATACCTTTGAATTTAATGCTCAAACACTAACTCTTAAGCCTATGACACCATTGCAGATTGCTGAATTTTATGAGAAGAAGAAGGAGTTGAGTGTGGAGCAAAATGAAGTGAAAAAGAGAGGGGATAGCTCACGGTCTAAAACAGAACCCACAGCCAAGATTAGTACCACCCTATTAGCCACACCTTCTAGTGTCCTTCTAGCATCCAAGGAGGAGTACATCCTAGATTACACCCCTTTAGATGCCATTCTTCTGAGCTTGTGCAAGAGCTTAGTGACTTTGAGTGATGAATCCAAGGCCACCCTACCTAAGCATATCCTAGCTATCCTAGATGAGTTTAGTGATGTGTTTCCTGACGAGGTTCCGGCTGGCCTTCCACCTTTTAGAGATATTGAGCACCAAATAGATCTTATTCCCGGTGCTACACTCCCAAACCGTCCAGCCTATAGGATGAACCCTAAGGAGAGCCAAGAGATCCAAAACCAAGTCCAAGAACTCCTAGATAAGGGTTATGTAAAGGAGAGTTTGAGTCCTAGTGCCGTTCCCGTCCTCTTAGTGTCTAAGAATGACAATACATGGAGGATGTGTGTTGATTGTACAGCCATCAACAACATCACCATTAAGTACCGCCATCCTATCCCACGTTTAGATGACATGTTAGATGAGTTGAATGGATCCACATTGTTCTCTAAGATAGATCTTAGGAGTGGTTATCACCAAATCAGAATGAGGGAGGGAGATGAGTGGAAATGGGATTCAAGACCAAGTTTGGTCTTTATGAGTGGCTAGTGATGCCATTTGGTTTAACCAATGCTCCTAGCACATTTATGAGATTGATGAATCACGTGTTGAGACACTACATTGGTAGGTTTGTTGTGGTTTACTTTGATGACATCCTCATCTATAGTAAGTCACTTGAAGAGCATGAGGAACATTTGAGGAAAGTACTTGCAACTCTTAGAATTGAATATTTGTATGCTAATTTGAAGAAATGTGAGTTTAGTACTAATCAAGTTGTTTTTCTTGGTTTTGTAGTGAGCACAAGAGGTCTAGAGGTGGATGGAGAGAAGATCAAGGCAATCCAGGAATGGCCTACTCCCGCAACCGTCGGTCAAGTGAGGAGTTTCCACGGCCTAGCAACCTTCTATAGACGTTTTGTGCGAGATTTCAGCACCATAGCAGCCCCACTCACGTCCTTGACAAAGAAGAAGGTGCCATTTGTGTGGGGAGACGCTCAAGAGAAGGCGTTTAAGGAGTTGAAGTGGCGGCTATCCAATGCACCTCTTCTAACTCTTCCGGACTTCACCAAACCTTTTGAGGTCTTGTGTGATGCTTCGGGTATTGGCATTGGAGGAGTACTCATGCAAGAGGGTAAGCCACTAGCCTTCTTTAGTGAGAAATTAAAGGGAGCATGTTTAAACTACTCGACCTATGATAAAGAACTTTATGCATTGTTTACAGTATTAAAAACATGGCAACATTATTTATGGCCTAGTGAGTTGGTCCTACATACCGATCATGAGTCCTTAAGACATTTTAGGAGTCAAGATAAGTTAGATAGGAGACATGGTAGATGGATGGAGTTTATAGAAACTTTTCCTTATATCATAAAGTATAAAAAGGGCAAGGATAATGTTGTAGCGGATGCTCTCTCTAGGAGACATTCTTTAATCACAACTATGGATTCTAAGGTCTTAGGTTTCTATTATATTAAGGATTTATATGTTGATGATTCTGATTTTGGAGACATATTTAAGCAATGTGCATCTAGAGGAGCCTTTGATAAGTATTACTTGTTTGAGGGTTTTCTATTTAGAGTTGATAAAGTGTGCATTCCTAAGTGTTCCCTTAGGCTATTACTTGTTGAGGAAGCCCATATGGGAGGCTTAATGGGGCATTTTGGGAGAGATAAGACTTATCATATGCTGCATTCACATTTTTATTGGGCTCATATGCTTAGAGATGTAGAGAACTTGCTTAAGAGATGTCTAGTGTGTTTAAAGGCTAAGGCTAGATTGAAACCTCATGGATTGTATACACCCTTATCCACGCCTACGTCACCTTGGGAGGATATTAGTATGGACTTCATTGTTGGGTTACCTAGGACTAAGAAGGGGAGAGATTCGATTTTTGTGGTAGTAGATCGATTTTCTAAAATGGCCCATTTTATTGCTTGCCATAAGACTGATGATGCTTATAATGTAGCTAACTTGTTCTTTAGGGAAATTGTTAGATTACATGGAGTACCTATGACTATAGTGAGTGATAGAGATATTAAGTTTCTTAGTTTCTTTTGGAAAACTCTTTGGGGTAAATTAGGGACGAAGTTGATGTTTTCGACTTCTAGTCATCCTCAAACGGATGGTCAAACCGAAGTAACTAATAGGACGTTAACAACCATTTTGAAGGCTGTTTTAAAAGATAATTTGAAAGCTGGGGAAGATGTCTTGCCTCATGTTGAATTTGCATATAATCGTACATTACATTCTTCTACTAATCTAACTCCTTTTGAGTGTGTCTATGGGTTGAATCCTTTGACCCCTTTTGATCTTATACCGTTGCCCATAGCGGAGCGAGTAGATTTTAATGCAGAAAAACAGGTGGAGATCATCAAGGAACTACATGAAAGGACACGCAAAAGGCTAGAGGAGAAGGGGAGGCAAGTGGCGGCCAAGGCTAATAGGAACCGCAAGCAAGTGTTGTTCGAACCGGGAGACCTCGTGTGGCTGCATTTAAGGAAAGATAGGTTCCCGGAAAGGCGCAAGTCGAAGCTATCACCTAGGGGAGATGGACCATTCAAAGTACTACGTAAGGTTGGCAACAATGCTTATGTACTAGAGCTTCCGGAGGACTATGGAGTGAGCCCTACTTTCAATGTAGGAGATCTAAGTCCCTTTGAGTCAAGTGATGCGAATGGTGATGATTCGAGGACGAATCCTTTCCAAGAAGGGGAGTATGATGAGGGACCATCACCAACAACCCCTACTAGTCCTACAATGCAAGAGCCAATCTCTAGATCAAGGGCAAGAGCAATTCAAGAGGAGGTGTCCAACTTGTTGGTGTCCTTAGCTCCTAAGGAGACCATTGACGATCCATTGCTGACTGAGGCTTCCTTAGTCACGTTAATGACGATTCCCGATGACTTGGACGTGGAAGGGAGACCAAGCACACGTGATTTGGAGCCATGCAAAAGCAATGAAGAGACACTTGTTCCGGAATTGCAAGAAATGGAAGATTGAGGCTTTTGGAGCTTCTTTTGTATTTTATATCATCTTTTGGTATAAAATGAAAGAGTTTTTATAACCTTTAGATTCAAAACATTTTAAGGGTTATTTTTATTTGTTTTAGTTGTTTTATTTGTTTTATTGTCTTTTTGACAAATGTTTTTCCTTTTTTAGATAGGAGGATTTCTAGGCATATAAAAGCCTCCCTTAACTTCTTTCCAGATTAGATAGATTTTAGCAAAACTTGATAAACCGTCTCTTTGAGAGCTTTTGTTCCTATTCAGAAAATTCAATCAATAAAGTGAGCCATTGATTGAATTGTTGTAAATCCCTTCTAGATTGTTCTTGTGTGTGTTAATCTCTTTAGAGATTAGTGCTACTAGTCAATACTAGTCCCTCCTTGTGCTTGTCTCCATTGAAGGCTTGTGTAAGGTTATAGAAGAAAGGGTTGAAGACATCATCTTGCTTGGGTTTTGATCAATCTGATCAAGGTTCTTATAAGAGAGTCGTTTGGTTCTTTTGGATCTACTTCTACCAAACATTCCACGTTGCATTTCATTTCCTTTCTTCCCTTTTGTCCAACGTCATTTCTGGTTCTAAACAATCTGATTTTGCGTGCCATTTGTCAAGGAAAACGTCCATTGTTGGCCTTTAAGGATTCCCAATCTAGATCTAGTCATTTGCGCCCCCAACCCGCATCAGAAGGCTTGTGTAAGGTTATAGAAGAAAGGGTTGAAGGCATCATCTTACTTGGGTTTTGATCAATCTAATCAAGGTTCTTGTAAGGGAGTCGTTTGGTTGTTTTGGATCTACTTCTACCAAACATTCCACATTCCATTTCATTCTCTTTCTTCCCTTTTGTCCAACGTCATTTTTGGTTCTAGACAATCTGATTTTGCGTGCCATTTGTCAAGGAAAACGTCCATTGTTGGTCTTCAAGGATTCCCAATCTAGATCTAGTCATTTGCGGCCCAAACCCGCATCAAAGTGGTATCAGAGCTAGTTGATTGCGAGTCCGGAATCAGCCATCACCATTGACGGTTTGAGTATCTTCTTTGAATCTTTTCTTTGTTTGAGTCATTTGCTTCATCTTAAGAGTCTATTTGAGTCTAATTTGCTTTGTTTCTTGTGTTTATTGGAGAAGAGAGAAAGCCAAGCCAAAACAGCCATTTTCCAGCCATTCTACATCACCTTCATCAGCCATTGTTCATCCAAAACGTCCAGCTGCATCCTCTTGGCAAATAACCGTTCAAAAAAAAAAAGAAGGGGGACCACTCTCCAAAACAAATCAGTCGTTGCAAGTAGGAGAGAGAGGCCACAAAAGCTCCTTATTTGTAGCAACAATAAGAGACTACTTCTAGTTAGTTATCTCTTATTTCTTTTCAATTTTTAATTTCATTCCTCTCTCCTATTTTCTTCCACAAAACGTCAGCCAAGGAACTGATGTAGGGTCATCCGAGCTAGCTCCATCTTCAACACCACAAGGAGCCCTAACAAGAGCTCAAGCCAAACGCCAAGCGGAGATGGATGCTATTTTCCTAGCCATGGTTCAAGAAGCTCACCCAAGCTCACCTCCAATGAGTCCAAGGCCCGTCATGATGCTTAGCCACATTAGACCAGCCAAGAAGAAGTTGAATGGAGCATAGGAGAGCTTCACGTGTGCATGTGCATGGCTGGCGTGAGAAGCTAGTTAGAGAGTGTTAAATAAAGCCTAGAATTAGTCTATTTTATGGTTTTATTTAAAACACTCTAATTTGTAATTATTGTATTTATTTTCTTTTCTATTTTTAGGAGAGAAGGTCTAGGTTGTATATAAGCCTTTCTCTCTTCCTTTTTGTGGGGAGAATACGTTAAACACATTGCCTAAGTGCCAAATCGAACCTTTTGAGTTCAGCCTCTTGTCTTGTGAGAATTGTGGTGTTTGCATAGCTGTCTCGTTCTTGTGTGTGTCAATCTCCTTCGGATTGGTGCTACAAGTCGAATCGAAGCAACCTCTACGTGCTTTCGATAACTCTATATCGATTATGTGAAGTTGTAAGAAGCAGGGTCGAATCGTCATCGGTTTGGTTCTTGGATAATCGAATCCAAGGGTTCTATCGTTTGTTCCTTTCGGTTCTTCTTTCCTATTTTGTTTTCCCTCTTTGTTTGCACGTTTTTCTTGCATCTTGTTGCTGAATTCGTTTGTTTTATTCCCAAAAACAGGTTGCTCATCTAGATCCGTTCTTCGCGGCTAATCCCCGTATCAATTGGTATTAGAGCTGATTGACGTTCAACCTACAAAAATAGTCGGTAAATCATTCAAAAAAAAAACCAAAAGTGTCTCGTTTTTGCTTTGTTTTGAGTCTACTGCCATTGCCATTTCTATTCCAAGTTTTTTATTGAACTAACAAGTTTGTTGCATTTGTTTGTGAACTTTGGACGCCGGCACCACTCCAACACCACTCCAACACCTCGCCTGCCACCAGCCCCTTGTGCCTACCACCAGCCTTGCCCCACGTCCAAATCCAAACACCAAACGAGCCCTAAACATTCAAAAAGGAAAGGCTGAATCTCCAGCCTATTTTCAAGCTACCAACCACCTCTTTCCTCCACATTTTCAGCCTATTTTTGAAATTTCACCCTTGGTTAGCTATTTACTTGGTCAACTCTATCCTCTTGCAACTAAATAGATTTTCTTAGCATTTTGTTTTATTTTTCTTTAATTCCAGCAGTCATTTTAGTAACTACATATCTAGCAACTCTCAAGTTGTTATAGGATTTTATTTCTTTCATTTTTATTATTTCATTTGTCTCTTTAAATTATAATTGGGATCCGATTTTCTAGTTTAAAAAAAAAAGAAAGAAAGAAAGAAAAGAAATCCGAATTTAAAAAAAAAAAGAAAAGAAATCCGAGATTCAAAAAAAAAAAGAAAGAAAGAAAAGAAAAGAAAACAAAGGAAAAGAAAGAAAAAGAAATGAGCCATAGTTATTCATTTCATTTCATTTCATTCTTGCTAGCTTATTCTTGTTTTATTTCATAGTTTGTAATAGTTGAAGTTGTGCTTGCTAAGTGTTATTTTCAGCAACCAAAGAGGACTACAAAGGAGCTCATCTCACTCAAAGGGACCAAGCCATTCACGCCTAGCCTAGCTTCGCCCTAGCCTAGCCACGCCTTGGCCCATGCCTAGCTCACTTCACTCGACCACGCCTTAGCCTTGACCAGCCCTTCTACACACACCTTCGGTGTCCAAGGTTTGCTTGCTTAAGCTTGACGAGTAAGTTCTTTCAAGGCTTATCTTGAGTTCAAATTTTGAGTCCATACTTAGTTGCATATAACATTAGTGCAACTTGTCCTTTCCGTTTTGAGTCTTTTCTTCTCTTTTATTGAGTCAAACACGTTTTTTTAAGGTGCTTGAAATCGAATTTCGCTTCTACTTTAAAGCTTTTGTTTGTCTAAGTATTGAACTCACGTGAGGTTTTTTACTAATAAAAGACGAGCCATCAACAAGCTTGTTGAGCACCACTAGAGAGTGAGAGTTTGCTTTCGAGTGATACACATGTGAGTACTTCTAATCCTTCATCTAGAGCTAGGGATATTGTATGTTTTAAGTGCCAAGGTAGAGGGCACATGATGAAGGATTGTCCTAACAAAAGAACTTTGCTAGTTAACCATTTAGGGCAATATGAGTCCGAATCTGAGCATGAGCATGATAATGATGATTTTGAGCTTAATATGCATGATCATGATGATTTGGATGATGATGGGATTGAATATGAGCAAGGAGATTGTTTATTAGCTAAGAGAGTGTTATTTGATCATCCTAGCTCATTCCTAGCTAACACTTACATGATTTGTGATAAAAGTCTTGAGCATGATAATTCTTTGATAGCTAGGAGAACTTTAAGTGTACAACCTGCTCCTTGTGAAGATAACCAAAGAGAAAACTTGTTTCACACTAGATGCTCGGTTAAAGGAAAGATTTGTAATGTTATTATTGATGGAGGAAGTTGTTGCATATTGCTAGCACCGAAATGATATCTAAGTTGCAAATTCCTACATTTTATCACCCTAGGCCATATAAGTTGCATTGGATGAATGAATGTGGTGACTTAAAGGTTAATAGGCAAGCTAAGATTACTTTTACTTTAGGCCATTATGAAGACACGGTTTTATGTGATGTTGTGCCTATGCAAGCTTGTCATGTGTTGTTAGGCCGCCCTTGGCAATATGATAGGAGAGTTATGCATGATGATTTTACTAATAGATATTCTTTTGTATTCAATGGTAAAACCGTGACTCTTAAATCTATGACTCCGTTGCAGATTGCGGAGGCATTTGAGAAGAAGAAGGCAAGTGAGCAAGAGCAAGGACAAGCTGAGAAGGGGAGCAAGCCGTCGAGCCAAGACCCCTCCCTAGCCACACCTTCTAACCACCAGCCTAGCACCCTTGTGTCCACGGCCACAAAACAGCCCACAACAGCCTTTTTAGCTTCCAAACTTGAGCTACAAAATGAGGACGGCATGCTCATGCACGAAGGTAAGCCTGTTGCCTTCTTTAGTGAAAAGCTCAAAGGAGCATGTCTTAATTACTCTACCTATGATAAAGAGTTGTATGCTTTGTTTAGAGTGCTTAAGACATGGCAACATTAATTGTGGCCTAGAGAGTTTATTTTGCATTCCGATCATGAGTCTTTGAAGCATTTTCGGAGTCAAGATAAACTAGATAGGAGGCATGGTAGGTGGATGGAGTTTATTGAGACTTTTCCCTATGTTATCAAGTATAAAAAGGGAAAAGACAATGTAGTGGCGGATGCCCTCTCTAGGAGGCACACGTTGTTGACTACATTGGATGCTAAGGTATTAGGCTTTGTTTACATTAAGGAGCTCTATGAATCTGATCTTGATTTTGGTGATACATATAGGCTATGTGTGCAAAAAGGTTACTTAGAAAAATACTATTTGTTTGAGGGATTTTTGTTTCGAATTGATAAGGTCTGCATACCTAGGTGTTCCCTTCAATTGTTGCTAGTAGAGGAAGCCCATAAAGGAGGTTTAATGGGTCATTTTGGAAGGGATAAAACTTATGCTATGCTGCACTCACACTTTTATTTGCCACACATGCTTAGGGATGTTGAAAATGTGCTTAAAAGATGCTTAGAATGCCTTAGAGCTAAATCTAAAGTGAAGCCTCATGGATTGTACACACCTTTGCAAATCCCAACAACCCCTTGGGAAGACATTAGTATGGACATTATTGTGGGATTGCCTAGGACTAAAAGAGGTAGGGACTCGATTTTTGTGGTTGTAGATCGTTTCTCTAAAATGGCTCACTTTATTGCTTGTCACAAAACTGATGATGCGGCCAATGTAGCTAATCTATTCTTTCGGGAAGTAGTTAGGTTACATGGAATTCCGAGGACAATAGTAAGTGATAGGGATGTTAAGTTCTTAAGTTATTTATGGAAGACTCTTTGGGGAAAGCTAGGTACGAAATTGTTATTTTCTACATCAAGCCACCCCCAAACTAATGGGCAAACGGAAGTAACTAATAGGACTTTAACCACACTTTTAAAGGATGTCATCAAAAAGAATCTAAAGGAATGGGAGGATGTCTTGCCACATGTTGAATTTGCCTATAATAGAGTTGTGCATTCGTCTACTTCCATCTCTCCATTTTAGTGTGTTTATGGTTTTAATCCACTAACCCCTTTTGATCTTACACCGTTGTCTAAGAAGGAGCGAGTGGATTTAAGTGCTAAAACGCAGGTTGAACACATCAAGGAGCTACATAGGAGGACAAGGATTAAGCTTGAGGAGAAAGGCAATTACAACGCAGCCAAGGCAAACCAAGGAAGGAAGAAGGTTACATTTGAGGCCGGTGACCTTGTATGGCTACACTTGAGGAAGGAGAGGTTTCAACAACTTCGGAAGTCCAAGCTCTCTCCAAGAGGAAACGGACCTTTCAAGGTGCTACTGTGGCTGATGACAATGCCTATGTGCTAGACTTGCCGGACGACTATGCTTGTGATCCAACGTTCAATGTGAGGGACCTAAGCCCTTTTCCATCCCTTAGTGATGATCAAGGAAATTCGAGGTCGAATTCTTTTAAAGAAGGGGAGAATGATGTAGGGTCATCCGAGCTAGCTCCATCTTCAACACCACAAGGAGCCCTAACAAGAGCTCAAGCCAAACGCCAAGCGGAGATGGATGCTATTTTCCTAGCCATGGTTCAAGAAGCTCACCCAAGCTCACCTCGAATGAGTCCAAGGCCCGTCATGATGCTTAGCCACATTGGACCAGCCAAGAAGAAGTTGAGTGGAGCATAGGAGAGCTTCACGTGTGCATGTGCATGGCTGGCGTGAGAAGCTAGTTAGAGAGTGTTAAATAAAGCCTAGAATTAGTCTATTTTATGGTTTTATTTAAAACACTCTAATTTGTAATTATTGTATTTATTTTCTTTTCTATTTTTAGGAGAGAAGGTCTAGGTTGTATATAAGCCTTTCTCTCTTCCTTTTTGTGGGGAGAATACGTTAAACACATTGCCTAAGTGTCAAATCGAACCTTTTGAGTTCAGCCTCTTGTCTCGTGAGAATTGTGGTGTTTGCATAGCTTTCTCGTTCTTGTGTGTGTCAATCTCCTTCAGGTTGGTGCTACAAGTCGAATCAAAGCAACCTCTTCGTGCTTTCGATAACTCTAGATCGATTGTGTGAAGTTGTAAGAAGCGAGGTCGAATCGTCATCGGTTTGGTTCTTGGATAATCGAATCCAAGGGTTCTATCGTTTGTTCCTTTCGGTTCTTCTTTCCTATTTCGTTTTCCCTCTTTGCTTTGCACGATTTCCTTGCATCCTTTTTGCTGAATTTCGTTTTCTTTTATTCCCGAAAACAGGTTGTTCGTCTAGATCCGTTCTTCGCAGCTAATCCCCGTATCAATTGGTATCAGAGCTAATTGACGTTCAACCTACAAAAAGAGTCGGTAAATCATTCAAAAACCAAAAGTGTCTCGTTTTCTTGTTTGAGTGTTGCTTTGTTTTGAGTCTATTGCCATTGCCATTTCTATTCCAAGTTTTTGATTGAACTAACAAGTTTGTTGCTTTTGTTTGTGAATCTTGGACGCTGGCACCACTCCCACACCGCGCCTACCACTAGTCCCTTGTGCCTACCACCACGCCACCACCAGCTGTTGTCCCAAGTCCAAACACAACCCTAAACAAGCCCTAAACTATCAAAAAAAAAACAAGAAGAAGTCTGATCGTCCAGCCTATTTTCAAGCTGAGTAGTTCACATTTTCAGCCACCTCTTTCCTCCACATTTTCAGCCTATTTTTTTGATTTTTCACCCTTGGTTAGCTATTTACTTGGTCAACTCTATCCTCTTGCAACTAACTAGGATTTTCTTAGCAATTTTGTTTTATTTTTCTTTAATTCCAGCAGTAAGTTAAAAAAAAAAAGAAAAGAAAATCCGAGATTCAAAAAAAAAGAAAAGAAAAGAAAATCCGAGATTCAAAAAAAAAAAGAAAGAAAGAAAAGAAAAAGAAAAGAAAAGAAAAGAAAAGAAAGAGAAAAGAAACCAGCCTTAGTTATTCATTTCATTTCATTTCATTTCTTTCTTGCTAGCTTATTCTTGTTTTATTTCATAGTTTGTAGTAGTCGAAGTTGTGTTTGCTAAGTGTTATTGTTCAGCAACCAAAGAGAATTACAAAGGAGCTCATCTCACTCAAAAGTTGTGCTTGCTAAGTGTTATTGTTCATCAACCATAAAGGACTACAAAGGAGCTCATCTCACTCAAAGGAACCAAGCCATTCACGCCTAGCCTAGCTTCACCCTAGCCTAGCCACGCCTTGGCCCTCGCCTAGCTCACTTCACTCGAGCCACTCCTTAGCCTTGACTAGCCCTTGTACACACACCTTCGGTGTCCAAGGTTTGCTTGCTTAGGCTTGACGAGTAAGTTCTTTCAAGGCTTATCTTGAGTTCAAATTTTGAGTCCATACTTAGTTGCATATAATATTCGTGCAACTTGTCCTTTCCATTTTGAGTCTTTTCTTCTCTTTTATTGAGTCAAACACGTTTTTAAGGTGATTGAAATCGAATTTTGCTTCTACTTTCAAGCTTTTGTTTGGCTAAGTATTGAACTCACGTGAGGTTTTTGACTAATACAAGAGGAGTCATCAACAAGCTTGTTGAGCACCACTAGAGAGTGAGAGTTTTCTTTCAAGTGATACACTTGTGAGGCGTTTTTGTTTTAGCTAACCTAACGTGTTTGAGTGTTTTTGTGTCTTTGAACAATGTCAGGAACTCCCACAGGTACGTCGAGCCCCGAGCCTATTTTCCCGGAGTTGTTTAACCTTATCAAGGGCTTGAAAGATAGCATTGAAGGGTAAACTACAAGGATGTCCAACTTGGAGGCGTCTAAGGTAGTTCCGGAGCCTCGGCCACTAGGAGGCAATATGTAGGTAGGAGACCACTCGAGGGCTCAACACTAAGGGCAAGACCGAATACCACTCCAAAGCCAACAAGATGCGTTTCAAGTAGCCCGGCACTCTAATGCCACACAGCCCTCTCGGAATGTCCAAGGCTTAGGCCACACCGTGTCCCAACCTGGATGGGGCAATCTTGCTTTCGAGGAGCACGTTTCTATCCCTTCTTCTCCCATTATACATGATAATTTGCATAACAATCCTCAACAGTTTTAGAATCAAGCTTATGAGCAGGATGAGGACAGTGATGGAGATGACGAGGAATGGAGGCCAAACGGACGAAGTGAGCGCCAACAGCCCCAGAGACCTCATGACGGCCGGCGCCAAGACGAGCAGAAGTGTGAGCCCTATGGTGGCCAACCAAGGAGGGAGCGAGATCCGGAGTATGATGGCCTTGGCAAAGTAAAGGTGAAGATCCCAAGCTTTGAAGGCAAATGTGACCCGGACTTGTACATGACTTGGGAGGCGAAGATAGAGCAAATATGACCATGCCATAACTTTCCCGAGCATAAGAAGGTACATTACGCAGCTCTTGAGTTTATTGATTATGCTATGATATGGTGGGATGATTTGGTGAAGGAAAGGAGGAGAACTATGGATGCACCGGTAGTTACTTGGGCGCACATGATGGCCTTGATGAGGGCTCGGTTTGTGCCTTAACATTACACTAGGAAATTGTGGCAAAGGTTGGAGAACTTAAGGCAAGGAGCCATGACCGCTGAGGAGACCTATAATGCCATGCAAATGGCCATGGTAAAGGCTAATGTGCGAGAGGATGAAGAGACTACAATGGCTAGGTATCTTCGTATTCTCAATTCAAGTTTTTCTAACGAGATAGATCTTTTTCCCTATAGCTCTATGACAGAATGGCTCCACCTAGCAATCAAAGTAGAAAGGAAAATAAAGGCAAGAAGTCAAGGAGGTAAGGCTGCCTATGGCACGCCTAGCTCATGGAGGAGCCAAGGAGGTCGCCAACAAGGGAATTACAATCAGAGGTGCCAAGCAAGGAGAAGCTAGCCCCGGAGCAAGGAGGCCCACGCAAGGCTCCTTATGCAGCCCCTACCAAGCCCACGCCTACACTACCTAAAGGCACTCAAGGGAGTACTTTTAACCCTTCATCTAGAGCTAGGGATATTGTGTGTTTTAAGTGCCAAGGAAGAGGGCACATGATGAAGGATTGTCCTAACAAAAGAACTTTGCTAGTTAACCATTTAGGGCAATATGAGTCCGAATCTGAGCATGAGCATGATAATGATGATTTTGAGCTTAATATGCATGATCATGATGATTTGGATGATGATGGGATTGAATATGAGCAAGGAGATTGTTTATTAGCTAAGAGAGTGTATTTGATCATCCTAGCTAACACTTCCATGATTTGTGATAAAAGTCTTGAGCATGATAATTCTTTGATAGCTAGGAGAACTTTAAGTGTACAACCTGCTCCTTGTGAAGATAACCAAAGAGAAAACTTGTTTCACACTAGATGCTCGGTTAAAGGAAAGGTTTGTAATGTTATTATTGATGGAGCTTCTGTTGCAATATTGCTAGCACCGAAATGATATCTAAGTTGCAAATACCTACATTTTATCACCTTAGGCCATATAAGCTGCATTGGATGAATGAATGTGGTGAGTTAAAGGTTAATAGGCAAGCTAAGATCACTTTTACTTTAGGCCATTATGAAGATACGGTTTTATGTGATGTTGTGCCTATGCAAGCTTGTCATGTGTTGTTAGGCCGCCCTTGGCAATATGATAGGAGAGTTATGCATGATGGTTTTACAAATAGATATTCTTTTTTATTCAATGGTAAAACTGTGACTCTTAAGCCTATGACTCCCTTGCAGATTGCGGAGGCATTTGAGAAGAAGAAGGCAAGTGAGCAAGAGCAGGGAAAAGCTAAGAAGAGGCGCAAGCCGTCGAGCCAAGACCCCTCCTTAGCCACGCCTTCTAACCACCAGCCTAGCACCCTTGTGTCCACGGCCACAAAACAGCACACCTTGATGAGTGATGAAGCCAAGGCTAGCTTACCACCTACTATCTCAGCCATCCTTGAGAAGTTTAAGGATGTGTTTCCGGAAGAAATACCACATGGCCTTCCACCTTTGAGAGGCATTGAGCACCAAATTGACCTTATTCCCGGTGCCACACTCCCAAATAGACCAGCCTACCGAATGAACCCAAAGGAGAGTCAAGAGATCCAAGCGCAAGTTCAAGATCTCCTAGACAAGGGCTACGTGAGGGAGAGCTTAAGTCCGTGCACCGTGCCCGTGCTCTTGGTGCCTAAGAAGGACAACACATGGAGGATGTGTGTTGATTGCCGAGCTATCAACAATATCACCATCAAGTACCGCCACCCTATTCCCCGCCTAGATGACATGCTTGATGAGCTACATGGCGCCACCACCTTTAGCAAGATAGACCTACGGAGTAGCTACCATCAAATTCGAATGAAGGAGGGGGACGAGTGGAAAACAGCCTTCAAAACTAAGTTTGGTTTGTATGAGTGGCTTGTTATGCCATTTGGGTTAACTAATGCTCCTTCTACTTTTATGCGCTTAATGAACTATGTTTTGAGACATTTTATAGGGAAGTTTGTTGTAGTATACTTTGATGATATCTTAATCTATAGGAGGTCCCTAGAGGAGCATGCAGAACATCTAAGGGAAGTAGTTCTTACCCTTAGGGCTGAACACTTGTATGTTAATCTTAAGAAATGTAGCTTTTGCACTAATGAGGTTATATTTCTTGGTTTTGTAGTGACTACACAAGGCCTACAAGTGGATGAGGAGAAGATTAGAGCAATCAAAGATTGGCCCACGCCAACATCCATCAGCCAAGTAAGGAGTTTCCATGGGCTTGCAAGCTTCTATAGGCGCTTTGTGAGAGACTTTAGTACCATTGCCGCGCCCTTGACGGAAATTTGCAAGAAGCATGCGCCATTTGTGTGGGAGGAGGCGCAAGAACGTGCCTTTAGCAAGCTGAAATTGGTCTTAACCGAGGGCCCTTGCTAGCTCTTCCCGACTTTATTAGGCCCTTTGAAGTGGAGTGTGACGCCTCGGGCATTGACATAGGCGGCGTACTCATGCAAGAAGGTAAGCCTATTGCCTTCTTTAGTGAAAAGCTCAAAGGAGCATGTCTTAATTACTCTACCTATGATAAAGAGTTATATGCTTTGTTTAGAGTGCTTAAGACATGGCAACACTACTTGTGGCCTAGAGAGTTTATTTTGCATTCCGATCATGAGTCTTTGAAGCATTTTCGGAGTCAAGATAAAATAGATAGGAGGCATGGTAGGTGGATGGAGTTTATTGAGACTTTTTCCTATGTTATCAAGTATAAAAAGGGAAAAGATAATGTAGTGGCGGATGCCCTCTCTAGGAGGCACACATTGTTGACTACATTGGATGCTAAGGTATTAGGCTTTGTTTACATTAAGGAGCTCTATGAATCTGATATTAATTTTGGTGATACATATAAGTTATGTGTGAAAAAAGGTTCCTTAGATAAATACTATTTGTTTGAGGGATTTTTGTTTCGAATTGATAAGGTGTGCAAACCTAGGTGTTCCCTTCGATTGTTGTTAGTAGAGGAAGCCCATAAAGGAGGTTTAATGGGTCATTTTGGGAGGGATAAAACTTATGCTATGCTACACTCACACTTTTATTGGCCACACATGCTTAGGGATGTTGAAAATGTGCTTAAAAGATGCTTAGAATGCCTTAGAGCAAAATCTAAAGTGAAGCCTCATGGATTGTACACACCTTTGCCCATCCCAACAGCCCCTTGGGAACACATTAGTATGGACTTTATTGTAAGATTACCTAGGACAAAAAGAGGTAGGGACTCGATTTTTGTGGTTGTAGATCGTTTCTCAAAAATGGCTCACTTTATTGCTTGTCACAAAACTGATGATGCGGCCAATGTAGCTAATCTATTCTTTCGGGAAGTAGTTAGGTTACATGGAATTCCAAGGACAATAGTAAGTGATAGGGATGTTAAGTTCTTAAGTTATTTTTGGAAGACTCTTTGGGGAAAGCTAGGCACGAAATTGTTATTTTCTACATCAAGCCACCTCCAAACTGATGGGCAAACGGAAGTAACTAATAGGACTTTAACCACACTTTTAAGGGTTGTCATCAAAAAGAATCTAAAGGAATGGGAGGATGTCTTGTCACATGTTGAATTTGCCTATAATAGAGTTGTGCATTCGTCTACTTCCATCTGTCCATTTGAGTTTGTTTATGGTTTTAATCCACTAACCCCTTTTGATCTTACACCGTTGCCTAAGAAGGAGCGAGTGGATTTAAGTGCTAAAACGCAGGTTGAACACATCAAGGAGCTACATAGGAGGACAAGGATTAAGCTTGAGGAGAAAGGCAAATACAACGCAGCCAAGGCAAACCAAGGAAGGAAGAAGGTTACATTTGAGGCCGGTGACCTTGTATGGCTACACTTGAGGAAGGAGAGGTTTCAATAACTTCGGAAGTCCAAGCTCTCTCCAAGAGGAAACGGGCCTTTCAAGGTGCTACACAAGGCTAGTGACAATGCCTATGTGCTAGACTTGTTGGACGACTATGCTTGTGATCCCACGTTCAATGTGAGGGATCTAAGCCCTTTTTCACCCCTTAGTGATGATCAAGCAAATTCGAGGTCGAATTCTTTTAAAGAAGGGGAGAATGATGAAGGGTCATCCGAGCCGGATCCATCTTCAACACCACAAGGAGCCCTAACAAGAGCTCAAGCCAAACGCCAAGCGGAGATGGATGCTATCTTCCTAGCTATGGTTCAAGAAGCTCACCCAAGCTCACCTCCAATGAGTCCAAGGCCCGTCATGATGCTTAGCCACATTGGACCAGCCAAGAAGAAGTTGAATGGAGCGTAGGAGAGCCTCACGTGTGCATGTGCATGGCTGGCATGAGAAGCTAGTTAGAGAGTGTTAAATAAAGCCTAGAATTAGTCTATTTTATGGATTTATTTAAAACACTCTAAATTGTAATTATTGTATTTATTTCTTTTCTATTTTTTAGGAGAGAAGGTCTAGGTTGTATATAAACCTTTCATGAGGGATTGTCCTAATAAGAAAATTCTGATTTTTAATCAATTTGGACAATATGAGAGTGAGGATGAGCATGAAAATGATGATAACACCCACCTTAATGGATTGCATGAAATTGGTAGTGATAGTGATGAGGGCATTGAATATGAACATGGAGAATCATTAATAGCTAGAAGAACTTTGCATGCTAAGCTAGCTCCGTGTGAGGATAATCAAAGAGAGAACCTTTTTCATACTAGATGTCTAATTAAAGGGAAGGTGTGTAATATGATCATAGATGGAGGTAGTTGTTGCAATATAGCTAGCACTGATTTGATTAATAAGTTGCAAATTACCACATTTTATCACCCTAGGCCTTACAAATTGCATTGGATGAATGAGGCAAGCTAGAGTTACTATCACTTTAGGTAGCTATGAGGACACCATTACTTGTGATGTAGTTCCCATGCAAGCTTGTCATATTCTTTTGGGACGTCCATGGCAATTTGATAGGAGAGTTAAGCATGATGGTTTTACTAATAGGCATACCTTTGAATTTAATGGTCAAACACTAACTCTTAAGCCTATGACACCATTGCAGATTGCTGAATTTTATGAGAAGAAGAAGGAGTTTGAGTGTGGAGCAAAATGAGGTGAAAAAGAGAGGGGATAGTTGACGGTCTAAAACAGAACCCACGGCCAAGATTAGTACCACCCTATTAGCCACACCTTCTAGTGTCCTTCTAGCATCCAAGGAGGAGCACATCCTAGATTACACCCCTTTAGATGTCATTCTTGTGAGCTTGTGCAAGAGCTTAGTGACTTTGAGTGATGAAGCCAAGGCCACACTACCTAAGCCTATCCTAGCTATCCTAAATGAGTTTAGTGATGTGTTTCCTGACGAGATTCCGGCTGGCCTTCCACCTTTTAGAGGTATTGAGCACCAAATAGATCTTATTCCCGGTGCTACACTCCCAAACCGTCTAGCTTATACGATGAACCCTAAGGAGAGCCAAGAGATCCAAAACCAAGTCCAAGAACTCCTAGATAAGGGTTATGTAAAGGAGAGTTTGAGTCCTAGTGCCGTTCCCGTCCTCTTAGTGCTTAAGAAGGACAATACATGGAGGATGTGTGTTGATTGTAAAGCCATCAACAACATCACCATTAAGTACCGTCATCCTAGCCCACGTTTAGATGACATGTTAGATGAGTTGAATGGAGCCACATTGTTCTCTAAGATAGATCTTAGGAGTGGTTATCACCAAATCAGAATGAGGGAGGGAGATGAGTGGAAAACGGCATTCAAGACCAAGTTTGGTCTTTATGAGTGGCTAGTGATGCCATTTGGTTTAACCAATGCTCCTAGCACATTTATGAGATTGATGAATCACGTGTTGAGACACTACATTGGTAGGTTTGTTGTGGTTTACTTTGATGACATCCTCATCTATAGTAAGTCACTTGAAGAGCATGAGGAACATTTAAGGAAAGTACTTGCAACTCTTAGAATTGAATATTTGTATGCTAATTTGAAGAAATGTGAGTTTAGTACTAATCAAGTTGTTTTTCTTGGTTTTGTAGTGAGCACAAGAGGTCTAGAGGTGGATGGAGAGAAGATCAAGGCAATCCAAGAATGGCCTACTCCCGCAACCGTCGGTCAAGTGAGGAGTTTCCACGGCCTAGCAACATTCTATAGATGTTTTGTGCGAGATTTCAGCACCATAGCAGCCTCACTCACGTCCTTGACAAAGAAGAAGGTGCCATTTGTGTGGGGAGATGCTCAAGAGAAGGCGTTTAAGGAGTTGAAGTGGCGGCTGTCCCATGCACCTCTCCTAGCTCTTCCGGACTTCACCAAACCTTTTGAGGTCGAGTGTGATGCTTCGGGTATTGGCATTGGAGGAGTACTCATGCAAGAGGGTAAGCCACTAGCCTTCTTTAGTGAAAAATTAAAGGGAGCATGTTTAAACTACTCGGCCTATGATAAAGAACTTTATGCATTGTTTAGAGTATTAAAAACATGGCAACATTATTTATGGCCTAGTGAGTTTGTCCTACATACCGATCATGAGTCCTTAAGACATTTTAGGAGTCAAGATAAGTTAGATAGGAGACATGGTAGATGGATGGAGTTTATAGAAAATTTTCTTTATATCATAAAGTATAAAAAGGGCAAGGATAATGTTGTAGCGGATGCTCTCTCTAGGAGACATTCTTTGATCACAACTATGGATTCTAAGGTCTTAGGTTTCTATTATAATAAGGATTTATATGTTGATGATTCTGATTTTGGAGACACATTTAAACAATGTGCATCTAGAGGAGCCTTTGATAAGTATTACTTGTTTGCGGGTTTCTATTTAGAGTTGATAAAGTGTGCATTCCTAAGTGTTCCCTTAGAGATGTGGAGAACTTGCTTAAGAGATGTCTTGTGTGTTTAAAGGCTAAGGCTAGATTGAAACCTCATGGATTGTATACCCCCTTACCCACGCCTAAGTCACCTTGGGAGGATATTAGTATGGACTTCATTGTTGGGTTACCTAGGACTAAGAAGGGGAGAGATTCGATTTTTGTGGTAGTAGATTGATTTTCTAAAATGGCCCATTTTATTGCTTGCCATAAGACTGATGATGCTTATAATGTAGCTAACTTGTTATTTAGGGAAATTATTAGATTACATGGAGTACCTAGGACTATAGTGAGTGATAGGGATGTTAAGTTTCTTAGTTTCTTTTGGAAAACTCTTTGGGGTAAATTAGGGACGAAGTTGCTGTTTTCGACTTCTAGTCATCCTCAAACGGATGGTCAAACCGAAGTAACTAATAGTACGTTAACAACCATTTTGAGGGCTGTTTTAAAAGATAATTTGAAAGCTTGGGAAGATATCTTGCCTCCTGTTGAATTTGCATATAATCGTACATTACATTCTTCTACTAATCTAACTCCTTTTGAGTGTGTCTATGGGTTGAATCTTTTGACCCCTTTTGATCTTATACCGTTGCCCATAGCGGAGCGAGTAGATTTTAATGCAGAAAAAAAGGTGGAGATCATCAAGGAACTACATGAAAGGACACGCAAAAGGCTAGAGGAGAAGGGGAGGCAAGTGGCGGCCAAGGCTAATAGGAACCGCAAGCAAGTGTTGTTCGAACCGGGAGACCTCGTGTGGTTGCATTTAAGGAAGGATAGGTTCCCGGAAAGGCGCAAGTCCAAGCTATCACCTAGGGGAGACGGACCATTCAAAGTACTACGTAAGGTTGGCAATAATGCTTATATACTAGAGTATCGGGAGGACTATGGAGTGAGCCCTACTTTCAACGTTGGAGATCTAAGTCCCTTTGAGTCAAGTGATGCTGATGGTGATGATTCGAGGACGAATCCTTCCCAAGAAGGGGAGTATAATAAGGAACCATCATCAACAACCCCTACTAGTCCTACAATGCAAGGGCCAATCACTAGATCAAGGGCAAGAGTAATTCAAGAGGAGGTGTCCAACTTGTTGGTGTCCTTAGCTCCTAAGGAGACCATTGACGATCCATTGCTGACCGAGGCTTCCTTAGTCACGTTAATGACGATTCCCGATGACTTGGACGTGGAAGGGAGACCATGCACACGTGATTTGGAACCATGCAAGAGCAAATAAGAGACACTTGTTCCGGAATTGCAAGAAATGGAAGATTGAGGCTTTTGGAGCTTCTTTTGTATTTTATATCATCTTTTGGTATAAAATGAAAGACTTTTTATAACCTTTAGGTTCAACACATTTTAAGGGTTATTTTTAGTTGTTTTATTTGTTTTATTGTCTTTTTGACAAATGTTTTTCCTTTTTTAGATAGGAGGCTTTCTAGGCATATAAAAAAGCCTCCCTTAGCTTCTTTTCAGATTAGATAGATTTTAGCAAAACTTGATAAACCATCTCTTTGAGAGCTTTTGTTCCTATTTAGAAAATTCAATCAATAAAGTGAGCCATTGATTGAATTGTTGTGAATCCCTACTAGATTGTTCTTGTGTGTGTTAATCTCTTTAAAGATTGGTGCTACTAGTCAATACTAGTCCGTCCTTGTGCTTGTCTCCATTGAAGGCTTGTGTAAGGTTATAGAAGAAAGGGTTGAAGGCATCATCTTACATGGGTTTTTATCAATCTGATCAAGGTTCTTGTAAGGGAGTAGTTTGGTTCTTTAGGATCTACTTCTACCAAACATTCCACGGTCCATTTCATTCTCTTTCTTCCCTTTCGTCCAACGTCATTTCTGGTTCTAGACAATCTGATTTTGCGTGCCATTTGTCAAGGAAAACGTCCATTGTTGGTCTTCAAAGATTCCCAATCTAGATCTAGTCATTTGCAGCCCCAACCCGCATCATTCTCCCTCAGTGAGGCAGGGGCAGAACTGCTCCCTCAACAAGGTCCTCATCTGGTCATAACTCGTAACTTGTGCTCGCACTGTCCTCCACCACTGATGTGCCAGGTCACGGAATAGAGACTGGAGTAGCTCTATCTATTTGTCCTCAAGACACCTAATAGACTCTAAAGCTGAGTCTACATGTCTTATCCACACCTTTGTCTGTAAACCGATCTCTCCCGAAAAGTGTGGTACACCCTGTTGATGAAATGCCTTCAACCAGGTATCTAGTCAAGACCCTCTGGTGTCCTCTACAGCTCGAGCAACCTCAACAGCACGTGCCGGCATAGCTGGCACCTGAGTAGCTCCATGGGATCTCTCAGATGATCCCTCATGCCTTGGTAGATCTGGGGCTCGTCTGCCTACTCTAATGGCCTCATCAAAATGTCTGACTTACTCTCTATACTTTGGTCTGCCCAAAGAGACACGATCTGAGTCATCTGACTAGGCTCGATGTGTCTGCTGTCTCCTGAACCCACCACTCCTCGTCGCTGGGATGATTTACCGACTCTTTTTGTAGGTTGAACGTCAATTAGCTCTGATAGAAATTCAGCAAACAAGATACAAGGAAATCGTGCAAGGAAAAGAGGGAAAACGAAATAGGAAGGAAGAACCGAAAGGAACAAACGATAGAACCCTTGGATTCGATTATTCAAGAACCAAACCGATGACAATTCGACCCCGCTTCTTACAACTTCACACAATCGATCTAGGATTATCGAAGGCACGAAGAGGTTGCTTCGATTCGACTTGTAACACTAACCCGAAGGAGATTGACACACACAAGAGCGAGAAAGCTATGCTAACACCACAATTTTCACAAGACAAGAGGCTGAACTCCAAGGAATTCAATTTGGCACTTAGGCAATGTGTTTAACGTATTCTACCACAAAAAGGAAGAAAGAAAGGTTTATATACAACCTAGACCTTCTCTCCTAAAAATAGAAAAGAAATAAAAACAATAATTACAATTTAGAGTGTTTTAAATAAAAAAATAGACTAATTCTAGGCTTTATTTAACACTCTCTAACTAGCTTCTCACGCCAGCCATGCACATGCACACGTAAAGCTCTCCTATTCTCCATTCAACTTCTTCTTGGCTGGTCCAATGTGGCTAAGCATCATGACGGGGCTTGGACTCATTGGAGGTGAGCTTGGGTGAGCTTCTTGAACCATGGCTCGGAAGATAGCATCCATCTCCGCTTGGCGTTTGGCTTGAGCTCTTGTTAGGGCTCCTTGTGGTGTTGAAGATGGAGCTAGCTCGGATGACCCTTTATCAGAGAATAACAAAGAGATCTTCCGAGTTGATCCAAACTATGAAGGAGGAGATGCCTCCTAAGATAAGAGATCCGAGATCTTTTTGTGTGCCAATTGGGGTTGGAGAAGTAAAGTATGAAGCCCTATGTGATCTTGGAGCAAGTGTAAGCATCATCCCGCTTGCACTTTGCAACAAGGTTGGGCTAGGAGAGCCAAAGCCGGTCAAGATGACCCTCTACATGGCGGACCGTTCAATCACTCACCCCGTAGGGATCTTAGAAGACATACCGGTTCAGCTTGGGAAGTTCTATGTGCCAATAGACTTCGTTGTTTTGGACATCCCGGCGGACTATCCGGTTCCTATCATCTTAGGGAGGCCTTTCTTAGCCACATCCGGATGTTTAGTGGATTGCAAAAATGGAATCCTATCCTTCAACATAGGAGAGGAGAATATTAAGTTCAAGCTATCCACAATGATGAAGGGGCCAGCCCTTGGTGAAGATGTGTTCGACATTGTCGAGCAAGAGGAGTCTAGAGAAGTTGTGAGCTCGACATTGATCAAAGACCCCTTGGAGAAGGTTCTCAGCTTAAGTTTGACAGAGGAAGCGATTGAAGATGATTGCAATGAAGAAATCAAGGCCTTGGATACATTGGAAAAGGAGACAAGTGCTGAATTTGATGTGCACGAAGTCAAGCTGAACCACTGTAGGAACCACGGCCAGGGAGAGAGAACCACGGCCGTAATTTTGGCCGTGGAACTCTCTGGAATGCTCAAAAATGCCAGCCTCTCAGAGTCCACGGCCGTGGTTTTGCTAGAGACCGTAGTCCGCCGGCATGAATTGATCCACTTGAGTAAACCAAAATACCAAAGCAAACCATTTTTACATTGTGAGGACCCTCTTTCACTCTTCTTTACTTGAATTGCACATTGGGGACAATGTGTTTCTAAGTATGGGGTGGGGTTTTCATGATCACTTGCATGATTATCATCTAGGATAGTTTCTTTTGTTCACATGTTTTTGTATGTTTTGCATTGTACATATATATTTCGAAAATTCCAAAAAATCAGAAAATTTAAAAAATTTTAGTGCTTCTAAGTTTGGGTATGACCCTTATGATGAGATTGTCTTGCGAATTGGCTATGGATGGCCTTGTGTGTTGAAAGGATGTATGCATATGTGGACTTGAATTACTTATCTTGAATCCCATGTATGATTTGCGATTATGATGCTTGTCTTGATTGGATTGAGGATTGATGGTCGAAATTACATGCTAGTTTTTGCACATCATTTAGGAGTGATTAAGGCAATTCATATTTCTCTACTTCTCATCTTGATCATGTTGTTTGAGCACCTCAATTGATATAAAATTTGACCTCTTTTGACCCATCCGGGAATAGGAGCATGCTGGTGTGCTGATGTGTGTGAAAAGCAAGTGTGGGGTGAAGTTGTTGATGAATGAATGTTGTGAATGAAGTACTGAATTTGTTGTGAAAAGTGTAGAAAAAATATAGGTTTGGGGACGTGGGTTTTGATGACGAGTAACTCGGCACCATTCACATAATCGGGTGTTTGTGCCTTGCCAAAGTCGGAAAAACCGATAGTCCTAACGAGCCTTGGTATGTGTGCCCGGTGTGATGCACCTCGGAAAAATCCCGAGGTCCGCTAATCACCAAGGTTTCGGCTTTTGTACACCAATGCCATTGTCTCAAAAATAAGTGAAAGAAAAAGAAAGTGAAAAAGAAAAGAAAACAAACAGAAAATGGAGAAAAATATACAATTGTGAGGAAGTTGATCGAAAATGACATTGTGGAGTTAACTATTTTTCCGGATTAGCATCACATGACCTAAAAATTCCCACCTATTTACAACGTTTCTTGGCCTCTTCTTTCCTAAGTCCTTGTGACCTATTTGCATGTGTGTAAGACTTAGTGATCTTGATTAGATATGATGAGGGACCATCACCAACAGCCCCTACTAGACCTACAATGCAAGGGCCAATCACTAGATCAAGGGCAAGAGCAATTCAAGAGGAGGTGTCCAACTTGTTGGTGTCCTTTAGCTCCTAAGGAGACCATTGACGATCCATTGCTGACTGAGGCTTCCTTAGTGACGTTAATGACGATTCCCGATGACTTGGACGTGGAAGGGAGACCATGCACACGTGATTTGGAGCCATGCAAGAGCAAAGAAGAGACACTTGTTCCGGAATTGCAAGAAATGGAAGATTGAGGCTTTTGGAGCTTCTTTTGTATTTTATATCATCTTTTGGTATAAAATGAAAGACTTTTTATAACCTTTAGGTTCAAAACATTTTAAGGGTTATTTTTATTTGTTTTAGTTGTTTTATTTGTTTTACTGTCTTTTTGACAAATGTTTTTCCTTTTTTAGATAGGAGGCTTTCTAGGCATATAAAAACCCTCCCTTAGCTTCTTTCCAGATTAGATAGATTTTAGCAAAACTTGATAAACCGTCTCTTTGAGAGCTTTTGTTCCTATTCAGAAAATTCAATCAATAAAGTGAGCCATTGATTGAACTGTTGTGAATCCCTACTAGATTGTTCTTGTGTGTGTTAATCTCTTTAGAGATTGGTGCTACTAGTCAATACTAGTCCCTCCTTGTGCTTGTCTCCATTGAAGGCTTGTGTAAGGTTATAGAAGAAAGGGTTGAAGGCATCATCTTACTTGGGTTTTGATCAATCTGATCAAGGTTCTTGTAAGGGAGTCGTTTGGTTCTTTTGGATCTACTTCTACCAAACATTCCACGGTCAATTTCATTCTCTTTCTTCCCTTTTGTCCAACGTCATTTCTGGTTCTAGACAATCTGATTTTGCGTGCCATTTGTCAAGGAAAACGTCCATTGTTGGTCTTCAAGGATTCCCAATCTAGATCTAGTCATTTGCGGCCCCAACCCGCATCATTCTCCCTCAGTGAGGCAGGGGCAGAACTGCTCCCTCAACAAGGTCCTCATCTGGTCATAACTCGTAACTTGTGCTCGTACTGTCCTCCACCACTGATGTGCCAGGTCACGGAATAGAGACTGGAGTAGCTCTATCTGTTTGTCCTCAAGACACCTAATAGACTCTAAAGCTGAGTCTACATGTCTTATCCACACCTTTGTCTGTAAACCGATCTCTCCCGAAAAGTGTGGTACACCCTGTTGATGAAATGCCTTCAACCAGGTATCTAGTCAAGACCCTCTGGTGTCCTCTACAGCTCGAGCAACCTCAACAGCACGTGCCGGCATAGCTGACACCTGAGTAGCTCCATGGGATCTCTCAGATGATACCTCATGCCTTGGTAGATCTGGGGCTCGTCTGCCTACTCTAATGGCCTCATCAAAATGTCTGAGGTACTCTCTATACTTTGGTCTGCTCAAAGAGACACGATCTGAGTCATCTGACTAGGCTCGATGTGTCTGCTGTCTCCTGAACCCACCACTCCTCGTCGCTGGGATGATTTACCGACTCTTTTTGTAGGTTGAACGTCAATTAGCTCTGATAGAAATTCAGCAAACAAGATACAAGGAAATCTTGCAAGGCAAAGAGGGAAAACGAAATAGGAAGGAAGAACCGAAAGGAACAAACGATAGAACCCTTGGATTCGATTATCCAAGAACCAAACCGATGACAATTCGACCCCGCTTCTTACAACTTCACACAATCGATCTAGGATTATCGAAGGCACGAAGAGGTTGCTTCGATTCGACTTGTAGCACTAACCCGAAGGAGATTGACACACAAGAGCGAGAAAGCTATGCTAACACCACAATTTTCACAAGACAAGAGGCTGAACTCCAAGGAATTCAATTTGGCACTTAGGCAATGTGTTTAACGTATTCTACCACAAAAAGGAAGAAAGAAAGGTTTATATACAACCTAGACCTTCTCTCCTAAAAATAGAAAAGAAATAAAAACAATAATTACAATTTAGAGTGTTTTAAATAAATCCATAAAATAGACTAATTCTAGGCTTTATTTAACACTCTCTAACTAGCTTCTCCCGCCAGCCATGCACATGCACACGTAAAGCTCTCCTATGCTCCATTCAACTTCTTCTTGGTTGGTCCAATGTGGCTAAGCATCATGACGGGCCTTGGACTCATTGGAGGTGAGCTTGGGTGAGCTTCTTGAACCATGGCTAGGAAGATAGCATCCATCTCCGCTTGGCGTTTGGCTTGAGCTCTTGTTAGGGCTCCTTGTGGTGTTGAAGATGGAGCTAGCTCGGATGACCCTTCATTAGAGAATAACAAAGAGATCTTCCGAGTTGATCCAAACTATGAAGGAGGAGATGCCTCCTAAGATAAGAGATCCGGGATCTTTTTGTGTGCCAATTGGGGTTGGAGAAGTAAAGTATGAAGCCCTATGTGATCTTGGAGCAAGTGTAAGCATCATCCCGCTTGCACTTTGCAACAAGGTTGGGCTAGGAGAGCCAAAGCCGGTCAAGATGACCCTCTACATGGCGGACCGTTCAATCACTCACCCCGTAGGGATCTTAGAAGACATACTGGTTCAGCTTGGGAAGTTCTATGTGCCAATAGACTTCGTTGTTTTGGACATCCCGGCGGACTATCCGGTTCCTATCATCTTAGGGAGGCCTTTCTTAGCCACATCCGGATGTTTAGTGGATTGCAAAAATGGAATCCTCTCCTTCAACATAGGAGAGGAGAATATTAAGTTCAAGCTATCCACAATGATGAAGGGGCCAGCCCTTGGTGAAGATGTGTTCGACATTGTCGAGCAAGAGGAGTCTAGAGAAGTTGTGAGCTCGACCTTGATCAAAGACCCCTTGGAAAAGGTTCTCAGCTTAAGTTTGACAGAGGAAGCGATTGAAGATGATTGCAATGAAGAAATCAAGGCCTTGGATACATTGGAAAAGGAGACAAGTGCTGAATTTGATGTGCACGAAGTCAAGCTGAACCACTGTAGGAACCACGGCCAGGGAGAGAGAACCACGGCCGTAATTTTGGCCGTGGAACTCTCTGGAATGCTCAAAAATGCCAGCCTCTCAGAGTCCACGGCCGTGGTTTTGCTAGAGACCGTAGTCCGCCGGCATGAATTGATCCACTTGAGTAAACCAAAATACCAAAGCAAACCATTTTTACATTGTGAGGACCCTCTTTCACTCTTCTTTACTTGAATTGCACATTGGGGACAATGTGTTTCTAAGTATGGGGTGGGGTTTTCATGATCACTTGCATGATTATCATCTAGGATAGTTTCTTTTGTTCACATGTTTCTGTATGTTTTGCATTGTACATATATATTTCGAAAATTCCAAAAAATCAAAAAATTTAAAAAATTTTAGTGCTTCTAAGTTTGGGTATGACCCTTATGATGAGATTGTCTTGCGAATTGGCTATGGATGGCCTTGTGTGTTGAAAGGATGTATGCATATGTGGACTTGAATTACTTATCTTAAATCCCATGTATGATTTGCGATTATGATACTTGTCTTGATTGGATTGAGGATTGATGGTCGAAATTACATGCTAGTTTTTGCACATCATTTAGGAGTGATTAAGGCAATTCATATTTCTCTACTTCTCATCTTGATCATGTTGTTTGAGCACCTCAATTGATATAAAATTTGACCTCTTTTGACTCATCCGGGAATAGGAGCATGCTGGTGTGTTGATGTGTGTGAAAAGCAAGTGTGGGGTGAAGTTGTTGATGAATGAGTGTTGTGAATGAAGTGCTGAATTTGTTGTGAAAAGTGTAGAAAAAATATAGGTTTCGGGACGTGGGTTTTGATGACGAGTAACTCGGCACCATTCACATAATCGGGTGTTTGTGCCTTGCCAAAGTCGAAAAAACCGATAGTCCTAACGAGCCTTGGTATGTGTGCCCGGTGTGATGCACCTCGGAAAAATCCCGAGGTCCGCTAATCACCAAGGTTTCGGCTTTTGTACACCAATGTCATTGTCTCAAAAATAAGTGAAAGAAAAAGAAAGTGAAAAAGAAAAGAAAACAAACAGAAAATGGAGAAAAATATACAATTGTGAGGAAGTTGATCGAAAATGACATTGTGGAGTTAACTATTTTTCCGGATTAGCATCACATGACCTAAAAATTCCCACCTATTTACAACGTTTCTTGGCCTCTTCTTTCCTAAGTCCTTGTGACCTATTTGCATGTGTGTAAGACTTAGTGATCTTGATTAGATATGATGAGGGACCATCACCAACAGCCCCTACTAGACCTACAATGCAAGGGCCAATCACTAGATCAAGGGCAAGAGCAATTCAAGAGGAGGTGTCCAACTTGTTGGTGTCCTTTAGCTCCTAAGGAGACCATTGACGATCCATTGCTGACTGAGGCTTCCTTAGTGACGTTAATGACGATTCCCGATGACTTGGACGTGGAAGGGAGACCATGCACACGTGATTTGGAGCCATGCAAGAGCAAAGAAGAGACACTTGTTCCAGAATTGCAAGAAATGGAAGATTGAGGCTTTTGGAGCTTCTTTTGTATTTTATATCATCTTTTGGTATAAAATGAAAGACTTTTTATAACCTTTAGGTTCAAAACATTTTAAGGGTTATTTTTATTTGCTTTAGTTGTTTTATTTGTTTTACTGTCTTTTTGACAAATGTATTTCCTTTTTTAGATAGGAGGCTTTCTAGGCATATAAAAACCCTCCCTTAGCTTCTTTCCAGATTAGATAGATTTTAGCAAAACTTGATAAACCGTCTCTTTGAGAGCTTTTGTTCCTATTCAGAAAATTAAATCAATAAAGTGAGCCATTGATTGAATTGTGGTGAATCCCTGCTATATTGTTCTTGTGTGTGTTAATCTCTTTAGAGATTGGTGCTACTAGTCAATACTAGTCCCTCCTTGTGCTTGTCTCCATTGAAGGCTTGTGTAAGGTTATAGAAGAAAGGGTTGAAGGCATCATCTTACTTGGGTTTTGATCAATCTGATCAAGGTTCTTGTAAGGGAGTCGTTTGGTTCTTTTGGATCTACTTCTACCAAACATTCCACGGTCCATTTCATTCTCTTTCTTCCCTTTTGTCCAACGTCATTTCTGGTTCTAGACAATCTGATTTTGCGTGCCATTTGTCAAGGAAAACGTCCATTGTTGGTGTTCAAGGATTCCAAATCTAGGTCTAGTCATTTGCGGCCCCAACCCGCATCATTCTCCCTCAGTGAGGCAGGGGCAGAACTGCTCCCTCAACAAGGTCCTCATCTAGTCATAACTCGTAACTTGTGCTCGCACTGTCCTCCACCACTGATGTGCCAGGTCACGGAATAGAGACTGGAGTAGCTCTATCTGTTTGTCCTCAGGACACCTAATAGACTCTAAAGCTGAGTCTACATGTCGTATCCACACCTTTGTTTGTAAACCGATCTCTCCCGAAAAGTGTGGTACACCCTGTTGATGAAATGCCTTCAACCAGGTATCTAGTCAAGACCCTCTGGTGTCCTCTACAGCTCGAGCAACCTCAGCAGCACGTGCCGGCATAGCTGGCACCTGAGTAGCTCCATGGGATCTCTCAGATGATACCTCATGTCTTTGTAGATTTGGGGCTCGTTTACCTACTCTAATGGCCTCATCAAAATGTGTGAGGTACTCTCTATACTTTGGTCTGCCCAAAGAGACACGATCTGAGTCATCTGACTAGGCTCGATGTGTCTGCTGTCTCCTGAACCCGCCACTCCTCGTCGCTGGGATGATTTACCGACTCTTTTTGTAGGTTGAACGTCAATTAGCTCTGATAGAAATTCAGCAAACAAGATACAAGGAAATCGTGCAAGGCAAAGAGGGAAAACGAAATAGGAAGGAAGAACCGAAAGGAACAAACGATAGAACCCTTGGATTCGATTATTCAAGAACCAAACCGATGACAATTCGACCCCGCTTCTTACAACTTCACACAATCGATCTAGGATTATCGAAGGCACGAAGAGGTTGCTTCGATTCGACTTGTAGCACTAACCCGAAGGAGATTGACACACACAAGAGCGAGAAAGCTATGCTAACACCACAATTTTCACAAGACAAGAGGCTGAACTCCAAGGAATTCAATTTGTCACTTAGGCAATGTGTTTAACGTATTCTACCACAAAAAGGAAGAAAGAAAGGTTTATATACAACCTAGACCTTCTCTCCTAAAAATAGAAAAGAAATAAAAACAATAATTACAATTTAGAGTGTTTTAAATAAATCCATAAAATAGACTAACTCTAGGTTTTATTTAACACTCTCTAACTAGCTTCTCACGCCAGCCATGCACATGCACACGTAAAGCTCTCCTATGCTCCATTCAACTTCTTCTTGGCTGGTCCAATGTGGCTACGCATCATGACGGGCCTTGGACTCATTGGAGGTGAGCTTGGGTGAGCTTCTTGAACCATGGCTAGGAAGATAGCATCCATCTCTGCTTGGCGTTTGGCTTGAGCTCTTGTTAGGGCTCCTTGTGGTGTTGAAGATGGAGCTAGCTCGGATGACCCTTCATCAGAGAATAACAAAGAGATCTTCCGAGTTGATCCAAACTATGAAGGAGGAGATGCCTCCTAAGATAAGAGATCTGGGATCTTTCTGTGTGCCAATTGGGGTTGGATGTAATAGGTAGGATTTCCGAATTCTAATTAATGTTGATTAACTTAATCGTTGATGGTAATTGACATACAACTCGCGAAGATTTCGCAAGTGATGAGTATGAGTCCCACCGTTATGTTCCTCGCGTAATTTTGGACGTTTGGGGAAATTTTACTTTTTCTCCCGGGTAATTATTTTTACCATCCGGTGTTATTTGGAGCATTTGGGAGCTCCAATTAATAAAAATGCAGTTGAGAGAAATGATCAGGACATCGGATATGTCCTAGATATGAAATAACATGGAGAGGCAAAACGGCCAAAAGAGTCGCTATTTCGTTTCTTAATGGCTAAGAAAGACGGCTTAGGAATACACGTTTTCCGAGGCAGTTGTGGAATAATTATCCCTACAATATTCCAGATTTAATGTTCCAATCTCGAGAAGTTTGGAGAAAGAGGTTCGACCCGCCTTTGGATCGGTTAAAGGATAATTATCGACTTTACTAAAGGATAATTATCGTCTTCACTATAAATAGCGGAAAATCCTTTATTAATTCATTTCATTTCACGTTTCCTCGTAAAAACTCTGATTTCTCTCAACTTTCAAACTCAAATCTACTCTCCGTTTCTAATCCTATTTCAATTCCGTTTGAGTTTCTGGATTCCTCTCTTCATTCTCTTCATATCGGTACCGAGTTTTTGCATTTCCGAGTATATGAAGGGCTGGTCGAGCATATATGTCACCGGGACGGTTCCGTCGCTCAGTTTCCGATGAATTTGATGCTGTCCATGCGTAGCCTGCGTCGTTGTGATTCCGAATCTTCTTTCAGATCGTCAATCGGGTTAGTAACGAATAAGTTATGAATTTATTCGTTTTCCGTACTGCGATTTGGCCTAAATTGACTTTAGGCTTGTCAAATAGGACTTTAGAAATTCCATTATGGTCGTTATATTATTCTGGTGATTATGGGTTGTTTGTTTGATGAAATCTGATGACAGGGGGTTTAGAAATTGCCTGCGGGCAAAACGTTATTCTGGCGAAATCTAATTAATTAATTAAAAGTTAATTAATTAAATTAGGATTAAAAATTGATATTGAGGAATGTTGATTAGATACTACCTTGAGATTTGAGGAATTGTGAGTTATGCTGAGATATTGAGGTTTAGTTGGTTGTGAGGCTCATAGATTGAGTATGATCCTTATGGATCCCTTTAGGTCTAGGTGTGACCCCTTTGATGAATAGAGGTTGATATATCTCTTTATGCCTTGTTTATAGGCCGTGTTGTCCCTCCAGTGTAGAGGTGATCGTGGTTGAGTTTGTACGAGGTTGAGGTAAGTCTGTAGGACTTACTTAGCTACCATCCCTATATTGGGTATTTGCATGAGTGGTGTGTGCTTTATATGTTTGCTATGATAGCATGAGTTGTCGTTTTTATCGACCTATGTTCTATTGACTGCCCCACTGCGTGGCTGTGATAACCTTTCCCTTTCATCCCGCCGTGGAGTCTGGGAGGTTCTCTGATGTCGGGCCAGACTGGTTTACAGGAAGGGCGCAATCCACTCCCATAGGGTACACGGATTGTGTGACCGATACTCGTACAGCTGGACATTGTACTCAGAGGCAGGGATGTATCGGTCCTCGTGTCACATACTTTCATCTATCTATATATATATATACGGTTTTTGAGTGAATGGTCATTATATAAAGATAATAAATGGGTAAATGTGTGATAGCATGCTGATGTGTTTATCTTTCATGACTGTGCTTGTGCTTATGCATTACCTCATATATGTATGGTTAGCTAACAGTTTCATACCGTGTTGTAGATGTTTACAAGTTAGGCGTTGCTGGGTGATCTAGCAGGGTGACAGGCCGAGGACTCTCGTACATTAGGTTGTTGGTTTGGAGTTTTGTGTTTCCCCTCCTGCGTGAGGATGATCTTTTGTACCTCCTATGTGAGGATGTCATTTTATATACTCGGCTATGTTGTTGTTTACTTTGGGTCGTACAGTTTATACTGTTTTATGTATTTGTTTTATATCTGTCAGTGTCATGTTGTAAGGTCCAGTGAACTTGTTGTCAGGCTAGGGTCAGGATCCATTGTGAGATCCTAGCCCAATGTGACATCCCGAGTCCCGCGGATTCGGGGTGTTACAGAGTTGGTATCAGAGCCCAGGTTGACAGCAATGACACTTGCTACCTGCAATGAGGTTTGATAGGTAAAATAAACAGAGCCCACATGGGATATGACGTTTTCAAAGGTTTTGGTTTTAAGTGTGGTTTTGGGATAGAATGTACGAGAAGTCGTCACCTCTGCCATTGATCTCTGCAGCGTAGATATGTATATATATCTGTGTGTACTATGGATTATGTGGATGTATTATATACATATTGATACCTATGGCATATATATATAGCCTTATAAGATTAGGTGCGTATATCCTACAAATGACTCAGACTAGAGCAGTATCTGTAGTGGGATGAGGTAGGGGTACACCCCCTCTTCCTCCAGTGGTGATAAGTCAGGGACCAGTTTCCACTGTTGTTTCGCCTATGGCAGAGAACGAGTTTGAAGAGGCTGATCGTGTCTCCATGAGTATATCCAAGTTTCAAGAATATATGTAACAAGTATATGTAGCGGTGATAGCGGGTAGATCCACACCGGATTTACCAACAATTGTGAGATCAACTGAAGCTTCTGGATCCGGAAAGAAGCAATGGACTAAATCAGTTACTGGAGAAGCAAAGATGATGAATGGGGAACCAAGTCCAATATCAGGACAATCTAGTGATCCTTTGGCCATGAAGATGACTAGCAAGGAACTACAGTGTTTTAATTGCGTGGAAGTTGGGACACTAGCGAGCTGTGTGCCCAAAGGCGCCCATCATATGCTTTACGTGTGGTAAAGCAGGGCATAGAGCGAAGTTTTGTCGACAGGGCAAGGCATTGCCTTTACAAGTTCCCTTCAAGAGTGAGATCATTCCAGGTGGACGATGAAGGTCGAGTTACCCTTTAGTTGCACAGGTTGTAAGGATGGGATGATTATGTTTCAGTTGTGGCTATCCAAATCATTTGCATTCTGTGTGCCCTTTGGCACTGATAGCTTGTTTCACTTGTGGTGAGTTAGGTCATCTAGCCCTTTCTGTCATCACAGTGGTGTTTCTTCCCAGCAAGACCTTCCTCTTTCCGGTGTAGAAAGAGTGGAAGTGGCGGCTATAGTAATGACCTCAGTGATACTTGAGGAGCATGGATTTGACATTGAGTGATGATATGTAGAGGAGCTACGAGTGTTAGCTGTTATAGTTACCATTCTCGTTAATGGTTTACCTGGTGGAGTTTTGCTTGTTGTGAGTGCTATGCACGTCATGTCTTTCGATGCATGCGTTAATGGTTGAATTTTGATATATAGTAGAAGGTGGACTTTCCTTTACAGGATTACCCCAGCTAGGGGTCTGAGGTACCCGCGAGATATGTGGTTGTTCCCTTATTCCGGGACTTGTGTATGGCTTGTAGACTTCTTTGTCATGTCGTAGGTGCATGAGGAAGTCATTATGTGTATGGATTGGATGAATAGATATCATGCGGTGTTAGATATTAATAGTAAGGCTATTATAGTCTTTACTGAGATGGTAAAATAATAGAGGTCTTCTAAGGTTAAGACCTTTGAAGAGATGGGTTTGTCATCAGGACTGTACGAGTAGCGAGTTGATAGCACAGGGATGTGACGCCTTCTAGTGTTATACCATGAAGGAGTGAGATAGTCCAACAATGGAAGGTATTCCAGTTGTTTATGAGTTTATAGACGTGTTATTGAACCGTCTAGTTGCCACCTCAACGGAGTGTGGACATTGTTATCGAGTTGAAGTATGGTACAAGATTGAAGGGGAAAGCCACACTATATGGTGCTTGTTGAGATATTGTACTGATAACTTGAAAAGTTGACTGAAACGGGTTTACCCTAGTGGGTTCCATGTTCCGTATTGACGACCTAATGAGTTAGCTTCAAGAAGCAATTGTGTTTTCAGGATTCCTTTGTGCTCAAGATATCCCTAGTCATGGATGAGAGAGCATCATGTGTATGAGATAGCATCCCATACCCGCTATGGACACTACGAGTTTGTAGTGATGTCATTTGGGTTGACAAATGTTTTAGTAGTTTTTATGTAGTTGATGAATAGTATCTTCATCAACTTCCTTGATTAGTTGGTAGTGGACTTCATGGATGACATGTCGGTATACTCTCATAGCAGAGAATAGTAAACCGATCGTCTGAGGACCGTTCTGCAGATTTTGAGAGATAGATGGATGCATTCTACGCTCTCTAAGTGTAAGTTGAGATGCCAGTGGTAGCCTTTTTAGGCCATGTTGTCTCCGCCAGTGGGATCATGGTTGACCTGGCGAGAATTAAGTATGTTGTAACATGGGAGATATTGATGAACATTAAGGAATACGTAGTTTTTTCGGCTCAGCCGATTGCTACCAATGCTTTGAGGAAGGATTTTATATGCTTACGTATTCATTTGCGAGTCTTTTGAGAAGACCACCATAACTACGTGATGAAAGCAGTGTGCCTATGTTCTGAAGAGTTGAGGAGGCATTTGACCTCTGCTTTCATTCTGTTGTAGTTAGAAGATTTTTGGGATCCCGTGATTTGCGTTGATACATCCCAGCTAAGTCTGAGATGTGTATTACTACAGAGGAGTAGGGTTATTGATATGTGTGTTTACAGCTGAGAACGTATGATGAGAACTACCCAAGTCATGATTTAGAGTTAGTAGTGGTAGTTCAAGCCTTTAAGTTTTGAAGACCGTACCGGTGTGATCTTCATGTCAGATTTCTATAGATCATAAAAATCTGAAGTATATTTTATGCAACAGGGGTTGAATAACCGCCAGTATTAAGAGTTTAAGTTGATCAAGACTTTGACTTGAAGATTCCATATCATTCAGAGAAGTTGAATGTTGTCACCGATAACTTGAATGGAAAGACCCTCCAAGAGAAGATGATTGTGAGACTGATAGTTCAACCTCAGCTTCAGAGAGATCTAGCTTGGATAGAGATGAACATCCAGTTTCTTGATGAGGATGCCCAGTTGTATGCCTTAGAGGTTTTACCTGGTCTGTTGGATGAGATCCAACAAAAGCAAGGGACCTTCCCGACCTTGACAAGGTTTAGAGAAAGGATGTCTCGTACTGAGGCACCATAGTTCTCCATGGGAGTAGATGGACTGATGAAGAGTCATGACCACTTTGTGTACTTGCTGATGCAGATGGAGACAGAGAATATTATGGTATACCCACTGTACGCCTTATTCAGTACATTCAGGTACGAGTAAGATGTACCACGAGATGAGACGATTATATTGTATGAAGCCAATATAACCAGATTTGTGATACAGTGTGTGACCTGTTAGCAGGTCCAGATAGAGTATTTCCGATCTAGAGATAAGCCCCACCCACTACCAGTGCAGTAGTAGAATTTGGGAGGACATCTCTATGGACTTTTTTTATGGGATTGTGATCCAGTAGAAGATTTATGTTATCTGGATTGTTAGTAACAAATTAATGAAACCGGCACGTTTCATTTCTATCAGAAGGACGTGCATCTTTCTAGGATGGCCCTATGAGACAATATATATAGACATAGATGTCGTATATCCTTATGCTAGAGGTGATCTAGCAGTAGTAGTGGAATAACACCTGACCAGATTCAGGATTTTATAGTTCAAGTAATGTTGATTGAAGGAAGAATTCTAGTTGTACAGAGTCGTCAGATATTATATGTAGACAAGAGGCGTTAACCTCTAAAGTTCAAGCGAGAGTTCATGTCCGGCTGTAAGTATCTCAGCTGCGAGACGTTAGACGTGTTAATATGGAAAGGGAACTGAGTTTCCAATATGATGGTTTATTTGAGATCGAGCAGTACGGAGAAGGTAGCATGATGTTTAGCTTTGCCTATGAGATTAGAGGATATCCACCCAGTGTTTCATATATCTCAATTGAAGAAGTATATACCAGACTCGAGACACCTTGTGAGTTACGATGATTTGATGGTTGAGTCCAACCACACTTTTGTTGAGCATTCGGTTACATTATTGAAATGAGATATGAACGCTTGCATTCGAAAGACATTTCCATATTGAGGATATGATGGTCGAGATGAAGACCTGAAGAGGCTATGTGAGAGACTGAGGATAGTGTCATGAGGAACTATCCAGAGTATATGTTGGGACAGACCCATTTTTGGGAGCACGAGTAGATCTTAGTGCTATCTTGATGAATGTTGTGCTTATGTGCTTATATGCCTTGATGTGTTATTCCATGCTAGTTGTGATGTGATTTATGATCTTAGTAGATCTTGATGTGCTAGCGTGATGTATGTTATAGCTGGAGATGATTACTTCCTCCACGCTAACCGAGTATGATTATATTTATAGCTGGAGATGGTTCTTTCCTTCATGCTATTTGAGTGTGATTAGGATTCAGCTGGAGATGGTTCTTTCCTCCATTCTACCTTGATTGACATAGTTTTAGTGGAGATGTGATTCCTCCATACGATATATATGATTATGGTTTGCTAGAGACGTATTTCCTCTATGCTTGTGATATGTTTGGGCTAGAGATGTGCTTCCTCTATGCCTTGTGATGTGGTATGGCGAGAGACGTGATTCCTCTACGCCTTTGGGTAGCGTTATGGCCCTATTTCCTGGAGATGATGATTCCTCCATGTTTATAATTGAGGTTATAGATTGTTATAGGTTATGATCTTTTGAACGGAGATGTGATACCTCCGATAGAAAGAGTGAGAGTTATACCTCGGCGTATGGGTCCGAGAGGATTTGGGAATTGTTCAAGTTTTGGGACGAAACTTTTTTTTAAGGGGTGTGTGATGTAATAGCTAGGATTTCCGAATTCTAATTAATGTTGATTAACTTAATCGTTGATGGTAATTGACATACAACTCGCGAAGATTTCGCAAGTGATGAGTATGAGTCCCACCGTTATGTTCCTCGCGTAATTTTGGACGTTTGGGAAAATTTTTACTTTTTCTCCCGGGTAATTATTTTTACCCTCCGGTGTTATTTGGAGCATTTGGGAGCTCCAATTAATAAAAATGCAGTTGAGAGAAATGATCAGGACATCGGATATGTCCTAGATATGAAATAACATGGAGAGGCAAAACGGCCAAAAGAGTCGCTATTTCGTTTCTTAATGGCTAAGAAAGACGGCTTAGGAATACACGTTTTCCGAGGCAGTTGTGGAATAATTATCCCTACAATATTCCAGATTTAATGTTCCAATCTCGAGAAGTTTGGAGAAAGAGGTTCGACCCGCCTTTGGATCGGTTAAAGGATAATTATCGACTTTACTAAAGGATAATTATCGTCTTCACTATAAATAGCGGAAAATCCTTTATTAATTCATTTCATTTCACGTTTCCTCGTAAAAACTCTGATTTCTCTCAACCTTCAAACTCATATCTACTCTCCGTTTCTAATCCGATTTCAATTTCGTTTGAGTTTCTGGATTCCTCTCTTCATTCTCTTCATATCGGTACCGAGTTTCTGCATTTCCGAGTATATGAAGGGCTGGTCGAGCATATATGTCACCGGGACGGTTCCGTCGCTCAGATTCCGATGAATTTGATGTTGTCCATGCGTAGCCTGCGTCGTTGTGATTCCGAATCTTCTTTTAGATCGTCCATCGGGTTAGTAACGAATAAGTTATGAATTTATTCGTTTTCCGTACTGCGATTTGGCCTAAATTGACTTTAGGCTTGTCAAATAGGACTTTAGAAATTCCATTATGGTCGTTATATTATTCTGGTGATTATGGGTTATTTGTTTGATGAAATGTGATGACAAGGGGTTTAGAAATTGCCTGCGGGCAAAACGTTATTCAAGCGAAATCTAATTAATTAATTAAAGGTTAATTAATTAAATTAGGATTAAAATTGATATTGAGGAATGTTGATTAGATACTACCTTGAGATTTGAGGAATTGTGAGTTATGTTGAGATATTGAGGTTTAGGTTGTTGTGAGGCTCATAGATTGAGTATGATCCTTATGGATCCCTTTAGGTCTAGGTGTGACCCCTTTGATGAATAGAGGTTGATATATCTCTTTATGCCTTGTTTATAGGCCGTGTTGTCCCTCCAGTGTAGAGGTGATCGTGGTTGAGTTTGTACGAGGTTGAGGTAAGTCAGTAGGACTTACTTAGCTACCATCCCTATATTGGGAGTTTGCATGAGTGGTGTGTGCTTTATATGTTTGCTATGATAGCATGAGTTGTCGTTTTTATCGACCTATGTTTTATTGACTGCCCCACTGCGTGGCTGTGATAACCTTTCCCTTTCATCCCGCCGTGGAGTCTGGGAGGTTCTCTGATGTCGGGCCAGACTGATTTACAGGAAGGGCGCAATCCACTCCCATAGGGTACACGGATTGTGTGACCGATACTCATACAGCTGGACATTGTACTCAGAGGCGGGGATGTATCGGTCCTCGTGTCACATACTTTCATCTATCTATATATATATACGGTTTTTGAGTGAATGGTCATTATATAAAGATAATAAATGGGTAAATGTGTGATAGCATGCTGATGTGTTTATCTTTCATGATTGTGCTTGTGCTTATGCATTACCTCATATATGTATGGTTAGCTAACGGTTTCATACCGTGTTGTAGATGTTTACAAGTTAGGCGCTGCTGGGTGATCTAACAGGGTGACAGGCCGAGGACTCTCGTACATTAGGTGGTTGGTTTGGGGTTTTGTATTTCCCCTCCTGCGTGAGGATGATCTTTTGAACCTCCTATGTGAGGATGTCGTTTTATATACTCGGCTATGTTGTTGTTTACTTTGGGTCGTACAGTTTATACTGTTTTATGTATTTGTTTTATATTTGTCAGTGTCATGTTGTAAGGTCCAGTGAACTTGTTCTCAGGCTAGGGTCAATATCCATTGTGAGATCCTAGCCCAATGTGACATCCCGAGTCCCGCGGATTCGGGGTGTTACATTAGAGAAATAAAGTATGAAGCCCTATGTGATCTTGGAGCAAGTGTAAGCATCATCCCGCTTGCACTTTGCAACAAGGTTGGGCTAGGAGAGCCAAAGCCGGTCAAGATGACCCTCTACATGGCGGACCGTTCAATCACTCACCCCATAGGGATCTTAGAAGACATACCGGTTCAGCTTGGGAAGTTCTATGTGCCAATAGACTTCGTTGTTTTGGACATCCCGGCGGACTATCCGGTTCCTATCATCTTAGGGAGGCCTTTCTTAGCCACATCCGGATGTTTAGTGGATTGCAAAAATGGAATCCTCTCCTTCAACATAGGAGAGGAGAATATTAAGTTCAAGCTATCCACAATGATGAAGGGGCCAACCCTTGGTGAAGATGTGTTCGACATTGTCGAGCAAGAGGAGTCTAGAAAAGTTGTGAGCTCGACCTTGATCAAAGACCCCTTGGAGAAGGTTCTCAGCTTAAGTTTGATAGAGGAAGGGATTGAAGATGATTGCAATGAAGAAATCAAGGCCTTGGATACATTAGAAAAGGAGACAAGTGCTGAATTTGATGTGCACGAAGTCAAGCTGAACCACTGTAGGAACCACGGCCAGGGAGAGAGAACCACGGCCGTAATTTTGGCCGTGGAACTCTTTGGAATGCTCAAAAATGCCAGCCTCTCAGAGTCCACGGCCGTGTTTTTGCCAGAGACCGTAGTCCGCCGGCATGAATTGATCCACTTGAGTAAACCAAAATACCAAAGCAAACCATTTTTACATTGTGAGGACCCTCTTTCACTCTTCTTTACTTGAATTGCACATTGGGGACAATGTGTTTCTAAGTATGGGGTGGGGTTTTCATGATCACTTGCATGATTATCATCTAGGATAGTTTCTTTTTTTCACATGTTTCTGTATGTTTTGCATTGTACATATATATTTCAAAAATTCCAAAAAATCAGAAAATTTAAAAAAATTTAGTGCTTCTAAGTTTGGGTATGACCCTTATGATGAGATTGTCTTGCGAATTGGCTATGGATGGCCTTGTGTGTTGAAAGGATGTATGCATATGTGGACTTGAATTACTTATCTTAAATCCCATGTATGATTTGCGATTATGATGCTTGTCTTGATTGGATTGAGGATTGATGGTCGAAATTACATGCTAGTTTTTGCACATCATTTAGGAGTGATTAAGGCAATTCATATTTCTCTACTTCTCATCTTGATCATGTTGTTTGAGCACCTCAATTGATATAAAATTTGACCTCTTTTGACCCATCCGGGAATAGGAGCATGCTGGTGTGTTGATGTGTGTGAAAAGCAAGTGTGGGGTGAAGTTGTTGATGAATGAATGTTGTGAATGAAGTGCTGAATTTGTTGTGAAAAGTGTACAAAAAATATAGGTTTGGGGACGTGGGTTTTGATGACGAGTAACTCGGCACCATTCACATAATCGGGTGTTTGTGCCTTGCCAAAGTCGGAAAAACCGATAGTCCTAACGAGCCTTAGTAATGTGTGCCCGGTGTGATGCACCTCGGAAAAATCCCGAGGTCCGCTAATCACCAAGGTTTCGGCTTTTGTACACCAATGCAATTGTCTCAAAAATAAGTGAAAGAAAAAGAAAGTGAAAAAGAAAAGAAAACAAACAGAAAATGAAGAAAAATATACAATTGTGAGGAAGTTGATCGAAAATGACATTGTGGAGTTAACTATTTTTCCGGATTAGCATCACATGACCTAAAAATTCCCACCTATTTACAACGTTTCTTGGCCTCTTCTTTCCTAAGTCCTTGTGACCTATTTGCATGTGTGTAAGACTTAGTGATCTTGATTAGATATGATGAGGGACCATCACCAACAGCCCCTACTAGACCTACAATGCAAGGGCCAATCACTAGATAAAGGGCAAGAGCAATTCAAGAGGAGGTGTCCAACTTGTTGGTGTCCTTAGCTCCTAAGGAGACCATTGACGATCCATTGCTGATTGAGGCTTCCTTAGTGACGTTAATGACGATTCCCGATGACTTGGACGTGGAAGGGAGACCATGCACACGTGATTTGGAGCCATGCAAGAGCAAAGAAGAGACACTTGTTCCGGAATTGCAAGAAATGGAAGATTGAGGCTTTTGGAGCTTCTTTTGTATTTTATATCATCTTTTGGTATAAAATGAAAGACTTTTTATAACCTTTAGGTTCAAAACATTTTAAGGGTTATTTTTATTTGTTTTAGTTGTTTTATTTGTTTTACTGTCTTTTTGACAAATGTTTTTCCTTTTTTAGATAGGAGGCTTTCTAGGCATATAAAAAGCCTCCCTTAGCTTCTTTCCAGATTAGATAGATTTTAGCAAAACTTGATAAACCGTCTCTTTGAGAGCTTTTGTTCCTATTCAGAAAATTCAATCAATAAAGTGAGTCATTGATTGAATTGTTGTGAATCCCTACTAGATTGTTCTTGTGTGTGTTAATCTCTTTAGAGATTGGTGCTACTAGTCAATACTAGTCCCTCCTTGTGCTTGTCTCCATTGAAGGCTTGTGTAAGGTTATTGAAGAAAGGGTTGAAGGCATCATCTTACTTGGGTTTTGATCAATCTGATCAAGGTTCTTGTAAGGGAGTCGTTTGGTTCTTTTGGATCTACTTCTACCAAACATTCCATGGTCCATTTCATTCTCTTTCTTCCCTTTTGTCCAACGTCATTTCTAGTTCTAGACAATCTGATTTTGCGTGCCATTTGTCAAGGAAAACGTCCATTGTTGGTCTTCAAGGATTCCCAATCTAGATCTAATCATTTGCGGCCCCAACCCGCATCATTCTCCCTCAGTGAGGCAGGGGCAGAACTGCTCCCTCAACAAGGTCCTCATCTGGTCATAACTTGTAACTTGTGCTCGCACTGTCCTCCACCACTGATGTGCCAGGTCACGGAATAGAGACTGGAGTAGCTCTATCTGTTTGTCCTCAGGACACCTAATACACTCTAAAGCTGAGTCTACATGTCTTATCCACACCTTTGTTTGTAAACCAATCTCTCCCGAAAAGTGTGGTACACCCTGTTGATGAAATGCCTTCAACCAGGTATCTAGTCAAGACCCTCTGGTGTCCTCTACAGCTCGAGCAACCTCAGCAGCACGTGCCGGCATAGCTGACACCTGAGTAGCTCCATGGGATCTCTCAGAAGATCCCTCATGCCTTGGTAGATCTGGGGCTCGTCTGCCTACTCTAATGGCCTCATCAAAATGTCTGAGGTACTCTCTATACTTTGGTCTGCCCAAAGAGACACAATCTGAGTCATCTGACTAGTCTCGATGTGTCTCCTGTCTTTGGAACCCACCACTCCTCGTCGCTGGGATGATTTACCGACTCTTTTTGTAGGTTGAACGTCAATTAGCTCTGATGGAAATTCAGCAAACAAGATACAAGGAAATCGTGCAAGGCAAAGAGGGAAAACGAAATAGGAAGGAAGAACCGAAAGGAACAAACGATAGAACCCTTGGATTCGATTATCCTAAAACCAAACCGATGACAATTCGACCCCGCTTCTTACAACTTCACACAATCGATCTAGGATAATCGAAGGCACGAAGAGGTTGCTTCGATTCGACTTGTAGCACTAACCCGAAGGAGATTGACACACACAAGAGCGAGAAAGCTATGCTAACACCACAATTTTCACAAGACAAGAGGCTGAACTCCAAGGAATTCAATTTGGCACTTAGGCAATGTGTTTAACGTATTCTACCACAAAAGGGAAGAAAGAAAGGTTTATATACAACCTAGACCTTCTCTCTTAAAAATAGAAAAGAAATAAAAATAATAATTACAATTTAGAGTGTTTTAAATAAATCCATAAAATAGATTAATTCTAGGCTTTATTTAACACTCTCTAACTAGCTTCTCACGCCAGCCATGCACATGCACACGTAAAGCTCTCCTGTGCTCCATTCAACTTCTTCTTGGCTGGTCCAATGTGGCTAAGCATCATGACGGGCCTTGGACTCATTGGAGGTGAGCTTGGGTGAGCTTCTTGAACCATGGCTAGGAAGATAGCATCCATCTCCGCTTGGCGTTTGGCTTGAGCTCTTGTTAGGGCTCCCTGTGGTGTTGAAGATGGAGCTAGCTCGGATGACCCTTCATTAGAGAATAACAAAGAGATCTTCCGAGTTGATCCAAACTATGAAGGAGGAGATGCCTCCTAAGATAAGAGATCCGAGATCTTTTTGTGTGCTAATTGGGGTTGGAGAAGTAAAGTATGAAGCTCTATGTGATCTTGGAGCAAGTGTAAGCATCATCCCGCTTGCACTTTGCAACAAGGTTGGGCTAGGAGAGCCAAAGCCGGTCAAGATGACCCTCTACATGGCGGACCGTTCAATCACTCACCCTGTAGGGATCTTAGAAGACATACCGGTTCAGCTTGGGAAGTTCTATGTGCCAATAGACTTCGTTGTTTTGGACATCCCGGCGGACTATCCGGTTCCTATCATCTTAGGGAGGCCTTTCTTAGCCACATCCGGATGTTTAGTGGATTGCAAAAATGGAATCCTCTCCTTCAACATAGGAGAGGAGAATATTAAGTTCAAGCTATCCACAATGATGAAGGGGCCAACCCTTGGTGAAGATGTGTTCGACATTGTCGAGCAAGAGGAGTCTAGAGAAGTTGTGAGCTCGACCTTGATCAAAGACCCCTTGGAGAAGGTTCTCAGCTTAAGTTTGATAGAGGAAGGGATTGAAGATGATTGCAATGAAGAAATCAAGGCCTTGGATACATTGGAAAAGGAGACAAGTGCTGAATTTGATGTGCACGAAGTCAAGCTGAACCACTGTAGGAACCATGGCCAGGGAGAGAGAACCACGGCCGTAATTTTGGCCGTGGAACTCTCTGGAATGCTCAAAAATGCCAGCCTCTCAGAGTCCACGGCCGTGTTTTTGCCAGAGACCGTAGTCCGCCGGCAGGAATTGATCCACTTGAGTAAACCAAAATACCAAAGCAAACCATTTTTACATTGTGAGGACCCTCTTTCACTCTTCTTTACTTGAATTGCACATTGGGGACAATGTGTTTCTAAGTATGGGGTGGGGTTTTCATGATCACTTGCATGATTATCATCTAGGATAGTTTCTTTTGTTCACATGTTTCTGCATGTTTTGCATTGTACATATATATTTCGAAAATTCCAAAAAATCAGAAAATTTAAAAAATTTTAGTGCTTCTAAGTTTGGATATGACCCTTATGTTGAGATTGTCTTGCGAATTGGCTATGGATGGCCTTGTGTGTTGAAAGGATGTATGCATTTGTGGACTTGAATTACTTATCTTGAAACCCATGTATGATTTGCGATTATGATGCTTGTCTTGATTGGATTGAGGATTGATGGTCGAAATTACATGCTAGTTTTTGCACATCATTTAGGAGTGATTAAGGCAATTCATATTTCTCTACTTCTTATCTTGATCATGTTGTTTGAGCACCTCAATTGATATAAAATTTGACCTCTTTTGACCCATCCGGGAATAGGAGCATGTTGGTGTGTTGATGTGTGTGAAAAGCATGTGTGGGGTGAAGTTGTTGATGAATGAATGTTGTGAATGAAGTGCTGAATTTGTTGTGAAAATTATAGAAAAAATATAGGTTTGGGGACGTGGGTTTTGATGACGAGTAACTCGGCACCATTCACATAATCGGGTGTTTGTGCCTTGCCAAAGTCGGAAAAACCGATAGTCCTAACGAGCCTTGGTATGTGTGCCCGGTGTGATGCACCTCGGAAAAATCCCGAGGTCCGCTAATCACCAAGGTTTCGGCTTTTGTACACCAATGCCATTGTCTCAAAAATAAGTGAAAGAAAAAGAAAAGAAAACAAACAGAAAATGGAGAAAAATATACAATTGTGAGGAAGTTGATCGAAAATGACATTGTGGAGTTAACTATTTTTCCGGATTAGCATCACATGACCTAAAAATTCCCACCTATTTACAACGTTTCTTGGCCTCTTCTTTCCTAAGTCCTTGTGATCTATTTGCATGTGTGTAAGACTTAGTGATCTTGATTAGATATGATGAGGGACCATCACCAGCAGCCCCTACTAGACCTACAATGCAAGGGCCAATCACTAGATCAAGGGCAAGAGCAATTCAAGAGGAGGTGTCCAACTTGTTGGTGTCCTTAGCTCCTAAGGAGACCATTGACGATCCATTGCTGATTGAGGCTTCCTTAGTGACGTTAATGACGATTCCCGATGATTTGGACGTGGAAGGGAGACCATGCACACGTGATTTGGAGCCATGCAAGAGCAAAGAAGAGACACTTGTTCCGGAATTGCAAGAAATGGAAGATTGAGGCTTTTGGAGCTTCTTTTGTATTTTATATCATCTTTTGGTATAAAATGAAAGACTTTTTATAACTTTTAGGTTCAAAACATTTTAAGGGTTATTTTTATTTGTTTTAGTTTTTTAATTTGTTTTAATGTCTTTTTGACAAATGTTTTTCCTTTTTTAGATAGGAGGCTTTCTAGGCATATAAAAAGCCTCCCTTAGCTTCTTTCCAGATTAGATAGATTTTAGCAAAACTTGATAAACCGTCTCTTTGAGAGCTTTTGTTCCTATTCAGAAAATTCAATCAATAAAGTGAGCCATTGATTGAATTGTTGTGAATCCCTACTAGATTGTTCTTGTGTGTGTTAATCTCTTTAGAGATTGGTGCTACTAGTCAATACTAGTCCCTCCTTGTGCTTGTCTCCATTGAAGGCTTGTGTAAGGTTATAGAAGAAAGGGTTGAAGGCATCATCTTACTTGGGTTTTGATCAATCTGATCAAGGTTCTTGTAAGGGAGTCGTTTGGTTCTTTTGGATCTACTTCTACCAAACATTCCACGGTCCATTTCATTCTCTTTCTTCCCTTTTGTCCAACGTCATTTCTGGTTCTAGACAATCTGATTTTGCGTGCCATTTGTCAAGGAAAATGTCCATTGTTGGTCTTCAAGGATTCCCAATCTAGATCTAATCATTTGCGGCCCCAACCCGCATCATTCTCCCTCAGTGAGGCAGGGGCAGAAATGCTCCCTCAACAAGGTCCTCATCTGGTCATAACTCGTAACTTGTGCTCGCATTGTCCTCCACCACTGATGTGCCAGGTCACGGAATAGAGACTGGAGTAGCTCTATCTGTTTGTCCTCAGGACACCTAATAGACTCTAAAGCTGAGTCTACATGTCTTATCCACACCTTTGTCTGTAAACCGATCTCTCCCGAAAAGTGTGGTACACCCTGTTGATGAAATGCCTTCAACCAGGTATCTGGTCAAGATCCTCTTGTGTCTTCTACAGCTCGAGCAACCTTAGCAGCACGTGCCGGCATAGCTGGCACCTGAGTAGCTCCGTGGGATCTCTCAGATGATCCCTCATGCCTTGGTAGATCTGGGGCTCGTCTGCCTACTCTAATGGCCTCATCAAAATGTCTGAGGTAATCTCTATACTTTGGTCTACCCAAAGAGACACGATCTGAGTCATCTGACTAGGCTCGATGTGTCTGCTTTCTCCTGAACCCACCACTCCTCGTCGCTGGGATGATTTACCGACTCTTTTTGTAGGTTGAACGTCAATTAGCTCTGATAGAAATTCAGCAAACAAGATACAAGGAAATCGTGCAAGGCAAAGAGGGAAAACGAAATAGGAAGGAAGAACCGAAAGGAACAAACGATAGAACGCTTGGATTCGATTATCCAAGAACCAAACCGATGACAATTCGACCCCGCTTCTTACAACTTCACACAATCGATCTAGGATTATCGAAGGCACGAAGAGGTTGCTTTAATTCGACTTGTAGCACCAACCCCGAAGGAGATTGACACACACAAGAGCGAGAAAGCTATGCTAACACCACAATTTTCACAAGACAAGAGGCTGAACTCCAAGGAATTCAATTTGGCACTTAGACAATGTGTTTAACGTATTCTACCACAAAAAGGAAGAAAGAAAGGTTTATATACAACCTAGACCTTCTCTCCAAAAAATATAAAAGAAATAAAAACAATAATTACAATTTAGAGTGTTTTAAATAAATCCATAAAATAGACTAATTCTAGGCTTTATTTAACACTCTCTAACTAGCTTCTCACGCCAGCCATGCACATGCACACGTAAAGCTCTCCTATGCTCCATTCAACTTCTTCTTGGCTGGTCCAATGTGGCTAAGCATCATGACGGGCCTTGGACTCATTGGAGGTGAGCTTGGGTGAGCTTCTTGAACCATGGCTAGGAAGATAGCATCCATCTCCGCTTGGCGTTTGGCTTGAGCTCTTGTTAGGGCTCCTTGTGGTGTTGAAGATGGAGCTAGCTCGGATGACCCTTCATCAGAGAATAACAAAGAGATCTTCCGAGTTGATCCAAACTATGAAGGAGGAGATGCCTCCTAAGGTAAGAGATCCGGGATCTTTTTGTGTGCCAATTGGGTTGGAGAAGTAAAGTATGAAGCCCTATGTGATCTTGGAGCAAGTGTAAGCATCATCCCGCTTGCACTTTGCAACAAGGTTGGGCTAGGAGAGCCAAAGCCGGTCAAGATGACCCTCTACATGGCGGACCGTTCAATCACTCACCCTGTAGGGATCTTAGAAGACATACCGGTTCAGCTTGGGAAGTTCTATGTGCCAATAGACTTCGTTGTTTTGGACATCCCGGCGGACTATCCGGTTCCTATCATCTTAGGGAGGCCTTTGTTAGCCACATCCGGATGTTTAGTGGATTGCAAAAATGGAATCCTCTCTTTCAACATAGGAGAGGAGAATATTAAGTTCAAGCTATCCACAATGATGAAGGGGCCAGCCCTTGGTGAAGATGTGTTCGACATTGTCGAGCAAGAGGAGTCTAGAGAAGTTGTGAGCTCGACATTGATCAAAGACCCTTGGAGAAGGTTCTCAGCTTAAGTTTGATAGAAGAAGGGATTGAAGATGATTGCAATGAAGAAATCAAGGCCTTGGATACATTGGAAAAGGAGACAAGTGCTGAATTTGATGTGCCCGAAGTCAAGCTGAACCACTGTAGGAACCACGGCCAGGGAGAGAGAACCATGGCCGTAATTTTGGCCGTGGAACTCTCTGGAATGCTCAAAAATGCCAGCCTCTCAGAGTCCACGGCCGTGTTTTTGCCAGAGACCGTAGTCCGCCGGCATGAATTGATCCACTTGAGTAAACCAAAATACCAAAGCAAACCATTTTTACATTGTGAGGACCCTCTTTCACTCTTCTTTACTTGAATTGCACATTGGGGACAATGTGTTTCTAAGTATGGGGTGGGGTTTTCATGATCACTTGCATGATTATCATCTAGGATAGTTTCTTTTGTTCACATGTTTCTGTATGTTTTGCATTGTACATATATATTTCGAAAATTCCAAAAAATCAGAAAATTTTAGTGCTTCTAAGTTTGGGTATGACCCTTATGATGAGATTGTCTTGCGAATTGGCTATGGATGGCCTTGTGTGTTGAAAGGATGTATGCATATGTGGACTTGAATTACTTATCTTGAATCCCATGTATGATTTGCGATTATGATGCTTGTCTTGATTGGATTGAGTATTGATGGTCGAAATTACATGCTAGTTTTTGCACATCATTTAGGAGTGATTAAGGCAATTCATATTTCTCTACTCTCATCTTGATCATGTTGTTTGAGCACCTCAATTGATATAAAATTTGACCTCTTTTGACCCATCCGGGAATAGGAGCATGCTGGTGTGTTGATGTGTGTGAAATGCAAGTGTGGGGTGAAGATGTTGATGAATGAATGTTGTGAATGAAGTGCTGAATTTGTTGTGAAAAGTGTAGAAAAAATATAGGTTTGGGGACGTGGGTTTTGATGACGAGTAACTCGGCACCATTCACATAATCGGGTGTTTGTGCCTTGCCAAAGTCGGAAAAACCGATAGTCCTAACGAGCCTTGGTATGTGTGCCCGGTGTGATGCACCTCGGAAAAATCCCGAGGTCCGCTAATAACTAAGGTTTCGGCTTTTGTAAACCAATGTCATTGTCTTAAAAATAAGTGAAAGAAAAAGAAAGTGAAAAAGAAAAGAAAACAAACAGAAAATGGAGAAAAATATACAATTGTGAGGAAGTTGATCGAAAATGACATTGTGGAGTTAACTATTTTTCCGGATTAGCATCACATGACCTAAAAATTCCCACCTATTTACAACGTTTCTTGGCCTCTTCTTTCCTAAGTCCTTGTGACCTATTTGCATGTGTGTAAGACTTAGTGATCTTGATTAGATATGATGAGGGACCATCACCAACATCCCCTACTAGACCTACAATGCAAGGGCCAATCACTAGATAAAGGGCAAGAGCAATTCAAGAGGAGGTGTCCAACTTGTTGGTGTCCTTAGCTCCTAAGGAGACCATTGACGATCCATTGCTGATTGAGGCTTCCTTAGTGACGTTAATGACGATTCCCGATGACTTGGACGTGGAAGGGAGACCATGCACACGTGATTTGGAGCCATGCAAGAGCAAAGAAGAGACACTTGTTCCGGAATTGCAAGAAATTGAAGATTGAGGCTTTTGGAGCTTCTTTTGTATTTTATATCATCTTTTGGTATAAAATGAAAGACTTTTTATAACCTTTAGGTTCAAAACATTTTAAGGGTTATTTTTATTTGTTTTAATTGTTTTATTTGTTTTACTGTCTTTTTGACAAATGTTTTTCCTTTTTTAGATAGGAGGCTTTCTAGGCATATAAAAAGCCTCCCTTAGCTTCTTTCCAGATTAGATAGATTTTAGCAAAACTTGATAAACCGTCTCTTTGAGAGCTTTTGTTCCTATTCAGAAAATTCAATCAATAAAGTGAGCCATTGATTGAATTGTTGTGAATCCCTACTAGATTGTTCTTGTGTGTGTTAATCTCTTTAGAGATTGGTGCTACTAGTCAATACTAGTCCCTCCTTGTGCTTGTCTCCATTGAAGGCTTGTGTAAGGTTATAGAAGAAAGGGTTGAAGGCATCATCTTACTTGGGTTTTGATCAATCTGATCAAGGTTCTTGTAAGGGAGTCGTTTGGTTCTTTTGGATCTACTTCTACCAAACATTCCACGGTCCATTTCATTCTCTTTCTTCCCTTTTGTCCAACGTCATTTCTGGTTCTAGACAATCTGATTTTGCGTGCTATTTTTCAAGAGCGGTTTTGTCGGAAACCGCTCTTTCCTTAGATGTAGCCAAACTAAGTCGCCGGGCTGGAAAACCATCTTCCGACGTCCCTTGTTATTCCGAGCTGCAGTTTCAACGCATTTCTTGTCAAGTGCAGCCTTGGTCTTAGCATGAAGTTCCTTAATATAGTCCACATGTTCCAATGCATCAAAAGCTATTCGATCCTTTCGAGGAATCGGTAATAAGTCCAAAGGAGTTAAAGGGTTAAATCCATAAACACATTTGAAAGGTGATAACGAAGTGGAAGAATGCATGGTGCGATTATAAGCAAACTCAATATGTGGTAACATGTCTTCCCATTCTTTTAAGTTATCTTTCAACATGGTTCTAAGGAGGGTCGTTAGGGTCCTATTGGTGACTTCTGTTTGCCCATCTGTTTGGGGATGACTAGAGGTCGAGAATAGTAATCTAGTGCCCATTTTTCCGCAAAGTGTCTTCCAAAAGAAACTCAAAAACTTGACATCCCTATCACTAACAATAGTTTTAGGTATTCCATGCAATCTAACTATTTCCTTAAAGAAAAGATTAGCGACATTATATGCATCTTCAGTTTTATGACATGGAATAAAATGTGCCATTTTAGAGAATCTATCTACTACCACAAAAATGGAATCTCTTCCTTTCTTAGTCCTAGGTAGTCCAACAATGAAATCCATACTTATGTCCTCCCAAGGGCCATTAGGCGTCGGTAAGGGCGTATACAGCCCGTGGGGTCATACCCTAGCTTTGGCCTTAAGACATTCAATGCACCTCTTAAGCATGTGTTCTACATCCCTAACATATGAGGCCAATAAAAGTGAGTTTGCAACATGTTATAAGTTTTGTCCCCCCCCAAAATGCCCCATTAAACCTCCTTTATGGGCTTCTTCCACCAATAAGATCCTAAGGGAACATCTAGGTATGCAAATCTTATCCACTTTAAACAAGAAACCTTCAAACACAAAGTACTTATCATAAGGGCCTTGAGTAGTGCATCTATGAAATATCTTCCCAAATTCAGCATCATCCACATATAATTCTTTAATGTAAGTAAAACCTAACATCCTAGAATCCAAAGTGGTGATTAAGGTGTATCTCCTAGACAATGCATCTGCTACGACATTATCCTTTCCTTTCTTATACTTGATAATGTAAGGAAAGGTTTCTATGAACTCCATCCACCTACCATGCCGTCTATCTAGCTTATCTTGGCTCCTAAAGTGTCTAAGTGAATCATGATCGGTTTTCAAAACAAACTCTTGAGGCCAAAGGTAATGTTGCCATGTTTTGAGTACTCTAAACAAGACATACAATTCTTTGTCATATGTAGAATAGTTTAAGCATGCACCTTTCAATTTTTCACTAAAGAAAGCTAGAGGCTTACCTTCTTGCATAAGGACGCCGCCAATACCAATGCCGGATGCGTCGCATTCAACCTCAAAGGGTTTAGTGAAGTCCGGTAGAGCTAGTAGTGGTGCGTGGGTGAGGCGTCTTTTGAGCTCTTCAAAGGCTCTTTGCTGCGATTCATTCCACTCAAAAGGAACCTTCTTTTTGGTCAAAGCCGTGAGTGGGGTTGCAATGGTGCTGAAATCTCTCACAAACCTTCTATAGAAGGTAGCTAAGCCATAGAAGCTCCTCACGTCACCAACAGTCCTAGGAGTGGGCCAATCATTTATTGCTTTCACCTTGTCCTCATCCACTTGCAAGCCATCGGCACTTACTACAAAACCAAGGAAAATCACTCGGTTAGTATAGAAATCACATTTCTGAATATTAGCATACAAGTATTCTATACGCAATGTAGCAAGCACATCTCTCAAATGATTTTCATGCTCTTTTAAAGTCTTACTATAGATAAGAATGTCATCAAAGTAGACTACAACAAATAAACCAATATAAGGTCTCAAAATATGATTCATTAATCTCATGAAAGTACTAGGAGCGTTAGTTAAGCCAAAAGGCATTACTAGCCACTCATAGAGTCCGAATTTGGTTTTAAAAGCTGTTTTCCATTCATCCCCTTCCCTCATTCTAATTTGATGGTAGCCACTCCTAAGGTCAATCTTAGTGAAAATTGTAGCTACATGTAACTCATCAAGCATATCATCTAAACGGGGAATCGGGTGTCTATACTTGATAGTAATGTTATTGATTGCTCTACAATCAATACACATTCTCCAAGTATTATCCTTCTTGGGTACTAGCAGAACGGGAACGGCACAAGGACTAAGGCTTTCCCGCACATACCCCTTATCTAGCAAGGCTTGAACTTGGTTCTGAATTTCTTGAGCTTCCGTAGGGTTCATCCTATAGGCGGGCCTATTGGGAAGAGTAGCTCCGGGTATTAAATCTATCTGGTGTTCAATGCCCCTAATGGGCGGCAAGCCGGCTGAAATCTCATCAAGAAAAACGTCTCTAAATTCATCTAACAGCTCCTGAATAGATCTAGGAAGTGGGTTCGTAGAGTCATGAGGCACGTTCACTAGAGATTTACACAAACTCATCATTAGCACATCAATAGAAGCATAGTTAGTGACAAATTCATTCCTAGACTCATGATAGCTACTTGTTGGTTGTACTAACAATGTTTGATGGGTTTTGTTCTCTTTACTCTTAGGCCGTGTGTTCTTAGGCTTTGGAGGGGTTCCTTGCTCTACCCTCTTGTTCTCATAGTACTCGGCTATTTGTAAAGGTGTCATAGGTTTAAGTGTTAAAGTTTTACCCTTATACTCAAAGCTATACTTGTTAGAAAACCCATCATGGACAACTTTCCTATCATATTGCCATGGACGACCAAGCAACAAGTAACAAGCATTCATAGGCACAACATCACATGTAATAACATCCTCATATGATCCTAATGTTATATTGACCTTAGTTTGCTTATTAACCTTAAGTTCTCCACATTCATTCATCCAATGTAGTTTATATGGCCTAGGGTGATAGAATGTAAGAAGTTGTAATTTGTTTACCATTTCAGTGCTAGCTATGTTGCAACAACTTCCTCCATCAATTATCACATTACACACTTTTCCTTTAATGCTACATCTAGTATGAAACAGATTTTCACGTTGGTTATCCTCACAAGGTGCTAGTTGGACATGCAAAGTTCTCCTAGCTATCAAAGATTCACCTTGTTCATACTCAATGCAATCATCATTCTCATTTTGTTCGTTGTCATCATTTAAGGCATTTTCATCATCTAATTCCACATCATCCTCACTCTCATACTCTCCTAGATGATTTATGATCAAGGTGCGTCTATTAGGACATTCTCTACTCATGTGACCTCTACCTTGGCATTTAAAACACACAATGTCCCTAGTTCTAGAGTTAGAGATAGGAGTACTCCCTCGATGATCACTTGAAGGCTCATTCAAGGATCGTGGTGTAGTGGTTGTTGTAGACGACTTTCTTTGTCCTTCTTGGCCTATAGGTGCCGATTTCCTCTCCTCCTTCCGGACTCCTTGCTCCCTGCCGTGGCTATGCAGCCGGCTGCTGTGTGCTTTCCAAGCATTGGGCGTCCCGGACGGTGGCTTGTATTCCCGGTTTCGCACCTTAGTCTTCCTTTCCACCTTGATGGCCAAGTGTAGTAATTGCTCCATGGTGCTGTATGGATACATATCAACCTCATTAGCCAAATTAGAATTCAGAATACGAAGGTACCTTGCCATAGTGTTTTCTTCATCCTATAGAACGTTGGCCTTCACCATAGCAACTTGCATATTCGTATAGGCTTCCTCAGCGCTAAGTGAGCCTTGTCTCAAATTTTCCAGCCGTTGTCGAAGCTCTCGGGTATAGTGAGGTGGGACGACCCTAGCCCTCATTAGTGCCTTCATATGCTCCCATGTGCTGATTTGAGGATCCAAGGTTCGAACTCTTTCTTTGACTACGTGATCCCACCATACTAAAGCATAGCCTTGGAACTCAAGAGCTGCTAGTTGAACCTTCCTAGACTCGCTGAAGTTGTGACACAACCAAATCTGCTCAACTTTAGTTTCCCACTCCGTGTAGACGTCGGGATCACACTTTCCTTCAAAGACGGGAATTTTGATTTTGACCTTTCCGAGTCCGTCTTGCTCTTGATAGGGCCGAAGGTTGTCTCGCCCTTGCCTTGGCTGCTGGAATGGCCGATTGTAGCCCTCCCACGTGTGGTCCTCAACTTCATTCCGTCGCTGAAAGTCATCAACAAATGGTGGCATGTTAGAAGCATTAGGAAGGACGTTGGAATGTACATTACCTTGATCCGGCTGATCTGGCTCTCTAGTAACACGTGAAGGACCGCCAAACTCGTAGTTAGCTCTTAAAGGTGGTGTTCCGGCTGCTGGTGTTCGTGCTTCCATAGACTCCACTCGTTTGGATAGGTTAGCTACGGAATCGGACAATTTTTTCAATATACTGATCATCTCAGGCGTGACGGTCTCGCTACTCGACTTGCTGGGACTTATGGACTTGGACATGCTCAAGTAACAAACAAAGAAACCGGTTAGGTTAGAAAAACAAAGATCTCACTTGTGTATCGCTCACACTCTCGTTGGTATTGCCTAGCTGGTGGCTCGAGTTGTAAGGATCCAACACCTTAAGATCGTGATTTCCGAACCTTCTTAGCAACCCTTTGGAACTAGAACTGCTGAAACTGAATGTTAGTGTCGGAGATGAATCAAGACACCCCTAATTGGAGTATTGACTGTTGGGTTGGTGTAGGTATGGTAAATTTTGTTTAGAATGACGTTTTGAGCAGATTGAAAGAGTCGACTTGTGCTTGATTAATAAAAGAAAGGGCCAGCCGTTTTTTGTAGTGTTTTTTTTTTTTGAAAGATATCTTAGACTTTGTCAAAGATTTGTAGGAGAGAGAAGTAACCGTAATTGATTGCAGATAGGGTTACCGAAACGTGTATGCAGTGTTTGAGCTTTCTCTTTTGTTTTGTTTTCGTTTTGTGTTTGCCTCTCCTCAAGATGTTTTTCGGCTTTTGAATTGGCACACTTCAAGCACAAGTTAGATCTCAATTGGATAAGCAATAAGGTTAACAAGAAGAAGAAGTGATCAATTGTACCAACTGTGCTCTGATACCAACTGATACGGGATTGTCCGTGATTGAGTCGATCTAGGCACAATGATCTCGAAACAGGCTGAATGAAGCGATTTCAGAATGCGGAATGGACGTAGGTGATGAATGGCGCAGGAATGGTGAAGAGAAGAACCAAAGAGATGTCAACGAAGGAACCAAGGCTGAAGAGCCAAAACCCCAATCGTGAATGCTCTAGACCCGTCTCCAATACAACTTTACACTAGCTCCGGCTGGACTAGCACAAAGAGGGACTCGTGAAGGCTCGAAGCACCAATCCGAAGGCGGTTGACACAAACAAGCTCAGCCAAGCAACAACACCAATGCCAACCAAAAACTCTCTTGTTCTTTGATTGATTTTGTGAAATGATTACAAATGTAATTCTAAGCAATTGGGAATTAACGTAACTAATCTGCAGCTAAAGAGGCTATATAAATAGACTCTTTTATCTAGACAAAAATAAAGAAAAGAAAGCTGAAAACATTAGTGGGAAGGTGGTAATAAGAGAGCTTCCTCTAATGTAGCTAACAACCTAACAAACCACTAATCAGCATGGAAATAGGCTGAATTATTCAAACTTATCCTTGGAGTGCAAGCTGGACGTTTTTAACGTTTTTAAGGAGCCAAATGGGCTATCCGAATGGGCTGCATTGTTCAACAGATCCATGAGTGATTTGGATGTGTTTAAAGAGCCCAAATGATGATCCGAATGAGCTGAATTGTTACTCTCTTGGGCCTCTTTGAACGTGCTCAGCTGGCTGCCTTCTTGGGCTGTTTTAGATGTGAGCAGCAGCTCCCTTTGCTCTTGGGCTGCCTTGGACGTCTCCTCCCTTTGCTCTTGGGCTGCCTTGGACGTGAGCAGCAGGCTAACCTCGTGGGCTGCTTTGGACGTGATCAACAGCCTCCTCTTGGACTGCATTGGGCGTGAGCATGGGCTGCATTGGACGTGAGCACCAGCCTCCTCTTGGGCTGCATTGGCGTGAGCAATAGCCTCCTCTCATGAGCTGCATTGGACGTGAGCAACAACAGCCTGCATGGTCTCCTCGAGCTGCATGAGAAGTGAGTACGTTGGCATGGTCTCCTTGCTTGGTTCACTTGCTCCTACATTCATCAAAAGATTAACACATGATGTATGCAAATTAAATGGTTCACGCATTGTGTCAAGCAATAGCACTTCCCTTGACATAACCTCTTGGATCTCCTTAGCTCTTGCTCTAGTAATGGGACCTTGATAGCTTCCATGTGATGGTCCTACATCATTGAGGCTTTTGGAGCTTCTTTTGTATTTTATATCATCTTTTGGTATAAAATGAAAGACTTTTTATAACCTTTAGGTTCAAAACATTTTAAGGGTTATTTTTATTTGTTTTATTGTCTTTTTGACAAATGTTTTTCCTTTTTTAGATAGGAGGCTTTCTAGGCATATAAAAAGCCTCCCTTAGCTTCTTTCCAGATTAGATAGATTTTAGCAAAACTTGATAAACCGTCTCTTTGAGAGCTTTTGTTCCTTTTCAGAAAATTCAATCAATAAAGTGAGCCATTGATTGAATTGTTGTGAATCCCTACTAGATTGTTCTTGTGTGTGTTAATCTCTTTAGAGATTGGTGCTACTAGTCAATACTAGTCCCTCCTTGTGCTTGTCTCCATTGAAGGCGTGTGTAAGGTTATAGAAGAAAGGGTTGAAGGCATCATCTTACTTGGGTTTTGATCAATCTGATCAAGGTTCTTGTAAGGGAGTCGTTTGGTTCTTTTGGATCTACTTCTACCAAACATTCCACGGTCCATTTCATTCTCTTTCTTCCCTTTTGTCCAACGTCATTTCTGGTTCTAGACAATCTAATTTTGCGTGCCATTTGTCAAGGAAAACGTCCATTGTTGGTCTTCAAGGATTCCCAATCTAGATCTAATCATTTGCGGCCCCAACCCGCATCATTCTCCCTCAGTGAGGCAGGGGCAGAACTGCTCCCTCAACAAGGCCCTCATCTGGTCATAACTCGTAACTTGTGCTCGCACTGTCCTCCACCACTGATGTGCCAGGTCACGGAATAGAGACTGGAGTAGCTCTATCTGTTTGTCCTCAGGACACCTAATAGACTCTAAAGCTGAGTCTACATGTCTTATCCACACCTTTGTCTGTAAACCGATCTCTCCCGAAAAGTGTGGTACACCCTGTTGATGAAATGCCTTCAACCAGGTATCTAGTCAAGACCCTCTGGTGTCTTCTACAGCTCGAGCAACCTTAGCAGCACGTGCCGGCATAGCTGGCACCTGAGTAGCTCCGTGGGATCTCTCAGATGATCCTCATGCCTTGGTAGATCTGGGGCTCGTCTGCCTACTCTAATGGCCTCATCAAAATGTCTGAGGTACTCTCTATACTTTGGTCTACCCAAAGAGACACGATCTGAGTCATCTGACTAGGCTCGATGTGTCTGCTGTCTCCTGAATCCACCACTCCTCGTCGCTGGGATGATTTACCGACTCTTTTTGTAGGTTGAACGTCAATTAGCTCTGATAGAAATTCAGCAAACAAGATACAAGGAAATCGTGCAAGGCAAAGAGGGAAAACGAAATAGGAAGGAAGAACCGAAAGGAACAAACGATAGAACCCTTGGATTCGATTATCCAAGAACCAAACCGATGACAATTCGACCCCGCTTCTTACAACTTCACACAATCGATCTAGGATTATCGAAGGCACGAAGAGGTTGCTTTAATTCGACTTGTAGCACCAACCCCGAAGAAGATTGACACACACAAGAGCGAGAAAGCTATGCTAACACCACAATTTTCACAAGACAAGAGGCTGAACTCCAAGGAATTCAATTTGGCACTTAGGCAATGTGTTTAACGTATTCTACCACAACAAGGAAGAAAGAAAGGTTTATATACAACCTAGACCTTCTCTCCTAAAAATAGAAAAGAAATAAAAATAATAATTACAATTTAGAGTGTTTTAAATAAATCCATAAAATAGACTAATTCTAGGCTTTATTTAACACTCTCTAACTAGCTTCTCACGCCAGCCATGCACATGCACACGTAAAGCTCTCCTATGCTCCATTCAACTTCTTCTTGGCTGGTCCAATGTGGCTAAGCATCATGACGGGCCTTGGACTCATTGGAGGTGAGCTTGGGTGAGCTTCTTGAACCATGGCTAGGAAGATAGCATCCATCTCCGCTTGGCGTTTGGCTTGAGCTCTTGTTAGGGCTCCTTGTGGTGTTGAAGATGGAGCTAGCTCGGATGACCCTTCATCAGAGAATAACAAAGAGATCTTCCGAGTTGATCCAAACTATGAAGGAGGATATGCCTCCTAAGATAAGAGATCCGGGATCTTTTTGTGTGCCAATTGGGGTTGGTGAAGTAAAGTATGAAGCCCTATGTGATCTTGGAGCAAGTGTGAGCATCATTCCGCTTGCACTTTGCAACAAGGTTGGGCTAGGAGAGCCAAAGCCGGTCATGATGACCCTCTACATGGCGGACCGTTCAATCACTCACCCCGTAGGGATCTTAGAAGACATACCGGTTCAGCTTGGGAAGTTCTATGTGCCAATAGACTTCGTTGTTTTGGACATCCCGGCGGACTATCTAGTACCTATCATCTTAGGGAGGCCTTTCTTAGCCACATCCGGATGTTTAGTGGATTGCAAAAATGGAATCCTCTCCTTCAACATAGGAGAGGAAAATATTAAGTTCAAGCTATCCACAATGATGAAGGGGCCAGCCCTTGGTGAAGATGTGTTCGACATTGTCGAGCAAGAGGAGTCTAGAGAAGTTGTGAGCTCGATCTTGATCAAAGACCCCTTGGAGAAGGTTCTTAGCTTAAGTTTGATAGAGGAAGGGATTGAAGATGATTGCAATGAAGAAATCAAGGCCTTGGATACATTGGAAAAGGAGACAAGTGCTGAATTTGATGTGCACGAAGTCAAGCTGAACCACTGTAGGAACCACGGCCAGGGAGAGAGAACCACGGCCGTAATTTTGGCCGTGGAACTCTCTGGAATGCTCAAAAATGCCAGCCTCTCAGAGTCCATGGCCGTGGTTTTGCCAGAGACCGTAGTCCGCCGGCATTTAATTGATCCACTTGAGTAAACCAAAATACCAAAGCAAACCATTTTTACATTGTGAGGACCCTCTTTCACTCTTCTTTACTTGTATTGTACATTGGGGACAATGTGTTTCTAAGTATGGGGTGGGGTTTTCATGATCACTTGCATGATTATCATCTAGGATAGTTTCTTTTGTTCACATGTTTCTGTATGTTTTGCATTGTACATATATATTTCGAAAATTCCAAAAAATTAGAAAATTTAAAAAATTTTAGTGCTTCTAAGTTTGGGTGTGACCCTTATGATGAGATTGTCTTGTGAATTGGCTATGGATGGCCTTGTGTGTTGAAAGGATGTATGCATATGTGGACTTGAATTACTTATCTTGAATCCCATGTATGATTTGCGATTATGATGCTTGTCTTGATTGGATTGAGGATTGATGGTCGAAATTACATGCTAGTTTTTGCACATCATTTAGGAGTGATTAAGGCAATTCATATTTCTCTACTTCTCATCTTGATCATGTTGTTTGAGCACCTCAATTGATATAAAATTTGACCTCTTTTGACCCATCCGGAAATAGGAGCATGCTGGTGTGTTGATGTGTGTGAAAAGCAAGTGTGGGGTGAAGTTGTTGATGAAAGAATGTTGTGAATGAAGTGCTGAATTTGTTGTGAAAAGTGTAGAAAAAATATAGGTTTGGGGACGTTGGTTTTGATGACGAGTAACTCGGCACCATTCACATAATCGGATGTTTGTACCTTGCCAAAGTCGGAAAAACCGATAGTCCTAACGAGCCTTGGTATGTGTGCCCGGTGTGATGCATCCCGGAAAAATCCCGAGGTCCGCTAATCACCAAGGTTTCGGCTTTTGTACACCAATGCCATTGTCTCAAAAATAAGTGAAAGAAAAAGAAAGTGATAAAGAAAAGAAAACAAACAGAAAATGGAGAAAAATATACAATTGTGAGGAAGTTGATCGAAAATGACATTGTGGAGTTAACTATTTTTCCGGATTAGCATCACATGACCTAAAAATTCCAACCTATTCACAACGTTTCTTGGCCTCTTCTTTCCTAAGTCCTTGTGACCTATTTGCATGTGTGTAAGACTTAGTGATCTTGATTGGATATGATCAGGGACCATCACCAACAACCCCTACTAGTCCTACAATGCAAGGGCCAATCACTAGATCAAGGGCAACAACAATTCAAGAGGAGGTGTCCAACTTGTTGGTGTCCTTAGCTCCTAAGGAGACCATTGACGATCCATTGCTGACTGAGGCTTCCTTAGTCACGTTAATGACGATTCCCGATGACTTGGACGTGGAAGGGAGACCATGCACATGTGATTTGGAGCCATGCAAGAGCAAAGAAGAGACACTTGTTCCGGAATTGCAAGAAATGGAAGATTGAGTGATACGGGATCTTTTTTTTGTATTTTATATCATCTTTTGCTATAAAATGAAACACTTTTTATAACCTTTAGGTTCAAAACATATTAAGGGTTATTTTTATTTGTTTTAGTTGTTTTATTTGTTTTATTGTCTTTTTGACAAATGTTTTTCCTTTTTTAGATAGGAGGCTTTCTAGGCATATAAAAAGCCTCCCTTAGCTTCTTTCCAGATTAGATAGATTTTAGCAAAACTTGATAAACCGTCTCTTTGAGAGCTTTTGTTCCTATTCAGAAAATTCAATCAATAAAGTGAGCCATTGATTGAATTGTTGTGAATCCCTGCTAGATTGTTCTTGTGTGTGTTAATCTCTTTAGAGATTGGTGCTACTAGTCAATACTAGTTCCTCCTTGTGCTTGTCTCCATTGAAGGCTTGTGTAAGGTTATAGAAGAAAGGGTTGAAGGCATCATCTTACTTGGGTTTGGATCAATCTGATCAAGGTTCTTGTAAGGGAGTCGTTTGGTTCTTTTGGATCTACTTCTACCAAACATTCCACGGTCCATTTCATTCTCTTTCTTCCCTTTTGTCCAACATCATTTCTGGTTCTAGACAATCTGATTTTGCGTGCCATTTGTCAAGGAAAACGTCCATTGTTGGTCTTCAAGGATTCCCAATCTAGATCTAGTCATTTGCGGCCCCAACCCGCATCATTCTCCCTCAGTGAGGCAGGGGCAGAACTGCTCCCTCAACAATGTCCTCATCTGGTCATAACTCGTAACTTGTGCTCGCACTGTCCTCCACCACTAATGTGCCAGGTCACAGAATAGAGACTAGAGTAGCTCTATTTGTTTGTCCTCAAGACACCTAATAGACCCAAAGTTGAGTTTACATGTCTTATCCATACCTTTGTTTGTAAACCGATCTCTCCCGAAAAGTGTGGTACACCTTGTTGATGAAATGCCTTCAACCAGGTATCTAGTCAAGACCCTTTGGTGTCCTCTACAACTCGAGCAACCTCAGCAGCACGTGCCGGCATAGCTGGCACCTGAGTAGCTCCATGGGATCTCTCAAAAGATCCCTCATGCCTTGGTAGATCTGGGGCTCGTCTGCCTACTCTAATGGCCTCATCAAAATGTCTGAGGTACTCTCTATACTTTGGTCTGCCCAAAGAGACAGGATCTAAGTCACCTGACTAGGCTCGATGTGTCTGTTGTCTCCTGAACCCACCACTCCTCGTCGCTGGGATGACACTCTTAGCAACCTCCTCAGAAGCCTCCTCCTCCACGGGTACGGAAGTTGGTCCCTGTCTTGGAGGAAGAGGTGGTCTACCTCTACCTCGACCTACAACAGCGGTAGCTCTAGTCTGAGCTATCCGCAGGGTATGCACACCTAACGTTTAAGGCTCTATATAGGCCATATGTATAGATATATACATATAATACTTAATATTACATGCATACACATCAACACATAGGAGATATGATACGGAGATGACCCGACGTTGGCTCGATCTAGACGACGGAAGGAGGAAACGAAGCAAAATGACAAGATCAAAGCAACCGATTAGGGTTTTCGTGTGTTGTGTGACCTGCGAACAAAATGAACAAAGAAGACACTAAATTGAATACGAAGGTACGGACATTAAAGGAAAAGTACGATGTGGATGAACCCGACACAAACGACGTGGAAACCCTTGATCTCGTGATCAAGAACCACCAAGAACGATGCAACGAACTCAGCCCCTTACAACCCCACACAGTCGACTTAGAACATCGACAACACGAGGAGGATGGTTATGGAATCTCACGAACACCAAGAACCCGAGAGCAATTGACACACGCGAAACAACTAAGCCAAATCTGATCACAATAACTCTTCAATCAAAACTCTCCTTTGATTGAAGATGAAATCTGAAAATAAGTGTTTTTCACCAAAAAATAAGCTGCTTAAAAAGTAATGAAAGAGCCTTTAAATAGTTTCAGCTCTTAAACAAAAGACACAATAAAAATCTAGAAATTAAGCCCAATGGGCTACTTAAAACACACAATCACTAAGCAGGCCTTAAAAAGCCTTATTCCTCAATGAGAGACATGGAACGGTGCTGAAAACGTGGAGAGGAGCAGCGGCCCGGGGCTGGCCTTGTGTTTTGGCGTCGTTGCTCTCTTGCTTACTTAGGAGCCAAGCCTCGTTATGAACACTTGTAGCAAATAAAATCAGTAAGCCCTCGGTCTCATGCTCAATCTTCTTAGCTCAGGAACGTGTGATAGCTCCCTTATACTCCGGAGATGCTAGCTCGGATGGTCTCTCATCATTCCCCCTCTCTTGGGAAGGATTCGTCCACGAATCTTCAAACTCTCTATGCATAGGTGGGAACGGACTGAGGTCTCTAACATTGAAGGTCGGACTGACCCCGAATTCCTCCGGAAGATCCAATACATAAGCGTTGTCACCGGTTTGTGAAGCACCTTGAAAGGACCAGTACCCCTAGGTGATAGCTTGGACTTTTGAAGCTCTTGGAAGCGCTCCTTCCTAAGATGTAACTGATGAAGGGTCATCCGAGCTAGCTCCATCTTCAACACCACAAGGAGCTCTAACAAGAGTTCAATCCAAACGCCAAGCGGAGATGGATGCTATCTTCCTAGCCATGCTTCAAGAAGCTCACCCAAGCTCACCTCCAATGAGTCCAAGGCCCGTCATGATGCTTAGCCACATTGGACCAGCCAAGAAGAAGTTGAATGGAGCATAGGAGAGCCTCACGTGTGCATGTGCATGGATGAAGGCGTGAGCAAGGCGCGAAGCAAGGCGCGACTAGGCTGGCGTGAGAAGCTAGTTAGAGAGTATTAAGTAAAGCCTAGAATTAGTCTATTTTATGGATTTATTTAAAACACTCTAATTTGTAATTATTGTATTTATTTCCTTTCTATTTTTAGGAGAGAAGGCCTAGGTTGTATATAAGCCTTTCTCTCTTCCTTTTTGTGGAGAGAAGTTAAACACATTTTTGTCTAAGTGCCAAATTGAACCCTTTGAGTTCAGCCTCTTGTCTCGTGAGAATTGTGGTGTTTGCATAGCTTTCTCGTTCTTGTGTGTGTCAATCTCCTTCGGGTTGATGCTACAAGTCGAATCGAAGCAACCTCTTCGTGCCTTCGATAATTCTAGATCGATTGTGTGAAGTTGTAAGAAGCGGGGTCGAATCGTCATCGGTTTGGTTCTTGGATAATCGAATCCAAGGGTTCTATCGTTTGTTTCTTTCGGTTCTTCTTTCCTATTTCGTTTTCCCTTATTGCTTTGCACGTTTTCCTTGCATATTTGTTTGCTGAATTTCGTTTGCTTTTATTCCCGAAAACAGGTTGCTCGTCTAGATCCGTTCTTCGCGGCTAATCCCCGTATCATTTGGTATCAGAGCTAATTGATGTTCAACCTACAAAAAGAGTCGGTAAATCATTCAAAAATCAAAAGTGTCTCGTTTTTCTTGTTTGAGTCTTGCTTTGTTTTGAGTCTATTGCCATTGCCATTTCTATTCCAAGTTTTTTGATTGAACTAACAAGTTTGTTGCTTTTGTTTGTTAATTTTGGACGCCGGCACCACTCCAACACCACGCCTACACCGCGCCTACCACCAGTCCCTTGTGCCTACCACCACGCCGCCACCAGCTTTGTCCCACGTCCAAACACAACACCAAACAAGCCCTAAAATTTCAAAAAAAAGGGGCTGAGTCGTCCAGCCTATTCTCAAGCTACCAGCCACCTCTTTCCTCCACATTTTCAGCCTATTTTTGAATTTTCACCCTTGGTTAGCTATTTACTTGGTCAACTCTATCCTCTTGCAACTAATTAGGATTTTCTTAGCATTTTTGTTTTAATTTTTCTTTAATTCCAACAGTAAGTTTCGAAATAGCTGGTTGTTTTTATTTGTTTTATTTGCTTTCATTTTAGTAAATAGATAGCTAGCAACATTCAAGTTGTTATAGGATTTTATTTCTTTCATTTTTATTTCATTTGTCTCTTTTGAATTCAAATTGAGGCCTGATTTTCTAGTTAAAAAAAAAGAAAGAAAGAAAAGAAAAAGAAAAGAAAAGAAAAGAAAGAAAAAGAAATCAACCTTAGTTATTCATTTCATTTCATTTCATTCTTGCTAGCTTATTCTTTCATTATTTCATAGTTTGTAATAGTTGAAGTTGTGCTTGCTAAGTGTTATTTTTCAGCAACCAAAGAGGACTACAAAGGAGCTCATCTCACTCAAAGGGACGAAGCCATTCACGCCTAGCCTAGCTTCACCCTAGCCTAGCCACGCCTTGGCCCACGCCTATCTCACTTCACTCGAACCACGCCTTAGCCTTGACCAGCCCTTCTACACCCACCTTCGGTGTCCAAGGTTTGCTTGCTTAGGCTTGACGAGTAAGTTCTTTCAAGACTTATCTTGAGTTCAAATTTTGAGTCCATACTTAGTTGCATATAACATTCGTGCAACTTGTCCTTTCCGTTTTGAGTCTTTTCTTCTCTTTTATTGAGTCAAACACGTTTTTAAGGTGATTGAAATCGAATTTCGCTTCTACTTTAAAGCTTTTGTTTGGCTAAGTGTTGAACTCACATGAGGTTTTTGACTAATACAAGACGATCCATCAACAAGCTTGTTGAGCACCACTAGAGAGTGAGAGTTTGATTTCGAGTGATACACTTGTGAGGCGTTTTTGTTTTAGCTAACCTAACGTGTTTGAGTGTTTTAGTGTCTTTGAACAATGTCAGGAACTCCCACAGGTACGCCGAGCCCCGAGCCTATTTCCCCGGAGTTGTTTAAACTTATCAAGGGCTTGAAAGATAGCATTGAAGGGTTAACTACAAGGATGTCCAACTTGGAGGCGTCTAAGGTAGTTCCGGAGCCTCGGCCACTAGGAGGCAACATGGAGGTAGGAGACCACTCGAGGGCTCAACACCAAGGGCAAGACCGAATACCACTCCAAAGCCAACAAGAGGCGTTTCAAGCAGCCCGGCACTCTAATGCCATGCAGCCCTCTCGGAATGTCCAAGGCTTATGCCACGCCGTGTCCCAACCGGGATGGGGCAATCTTGCTTTCGAGGAGCACGTTTCTATCCCTTCTTCTCCTATTATACATGATAATATGCCTAACTATCCTCAACAGTTTCAGAATCAAGCTTATGAGCAGGATGAGGACAGTGATGGAGATGACGAGGAATGGAGGCCAAACGGGCGAAGGGAGCGCCAACAGCCCCGGAGACCTCATGACGCCCGGCGCCAAGACGAGCAGAGGCGTGAGCCCTATGGTGGCCAGCCAAGGAGGGAGCGAGATCCGGAGTATGATGGCCTTGGAAAAGTGAAGGTGAAGATCCCAAGCTTTGAAGGCAAATGTGACCCGGACGTGTACATGGCTTGGGAGGCGAAGATAGAGCAAATATGGTCATGCCATAACTTTCCCGAGCATAAGAAGGTACATTTCGCAGCTCTTGAGTTTATTGATTATGCTATGATATGGTGGGATGATTTGGTGAAGGAAAGGAGGAGAACTTTGGACGCACCGGTAGTTACTTGGGCGCACATGAAGGCCTTGATGAGAGCTCGGTTTGTGCCTCAACATTACACTAGAGAATTGAGGCAAAGGTTGGAGAACTTGAGGTAAGGAGTCATGACCGCCGAGGAGACCTATAATGCCATGCAAATGGCCATGGTAAAGGCTAATGTACGAGAGGATGAAGAGACTACAATGGCTAGGTATCTTCGTATTCTCAATTCAAGTTTTTCTAACGAGATAGATCTTTTTCCCTATAGCTCTATGACAGAATTGCTCCATCTGGCAATCAAAGTAGAAAGGAAAATGAAGGCAAAAAGTCAAGGACGTAAGGCTGCCTATGGCGCGCCTAGCTCATGGAGGAGCCAAGGAGGTCGCCAACAAGGGAATTACAACCGGGAGGTGCCAAGCAAGGAGAAGCTAGCCCCGGAGCAAGGAGGCCCACGCAAGGCTCCTTATGCAGCCCCTACCAAGCCCACGCCTACACTACCTAAAGGCACTCAAGGTTGTACTTCTAACCCTTCATCTAGAGCTAGGGATATTGTATGTTTTAAGTGCCAAGGAAGAGGGAACATGAAGAAGGATTGTCCTAACAAAAGAACTTTGCTAGTTAACCATTTAGGGCAATATGAGTCTGAATCTGAGCATGAGCATGATAATGATGATTTTGAGCTTAATGTACATGATCATGATGATTTGGATGATGATGGGATTGAATATGAGCAAGGAGATTGTTTATTAGCTAAGAGAGTGTTATTTGATCATCCTAGCTCATTCCTAGCTAACACTTACATGATTTGTGATAAAAGTCTTGAGCATGATCATTCTTTGATAGCTAGGAGAACTTTAAGTGTACAACCTGGTCCTTGTGAAGATAACCAAAGAGAAAACTTGTTTCACTATAGATGCTCGGTTAAAGGAAAGGTTTGTAATGTTATTATTGATGGAGGAAGGTGTTGCAATATTGCTAGCACTGAAATGATATCGAAGTTGTAAATTCCTACATTTTATCACCCTAGGCCATATAAGTTGCATTGGATGAATGAATGTGCTGAGTTAAAGGTTAATAGGCAAGCTAAGATCACTTTTACTTTAGGCCATTATGAAGACACGGTTTTATGTGATGTTATGCCTATGCAAGCTTGTCATGTGTTGTTAGGCCGCCCTTGGCAATATGATAGGAGAGTTATGCATGATGGTTTTACTAATAGATATTCTTTTGTATTCAATGGTAAAACCATGACTCTTACTATGACGCCCTTGCAGATTGCGGAGGCATTTGAGAAGAAGAAGGCAAGTGAGCAAGAGCAAGGACAAGCTAAGAAGGGGAGCAAGCCGTCGAGCCAAGACCCCTCCCTAGCCACGCCTTCTAACCACCAGCCTAGCACCCTTGTGTCCACGGCCACAAAACAGCCCACAACAGCCTTGTTAGCTTCCAAACTTGAGCTACAAAATGACTACCTACCCTTAGACACCACCTTGATGATGTTGTGTAAGGAGCTCACCTTGATGAGTGATGAAGCCAAGGCTAGCTTACCACCTACTATCTCAGCCATCCTTGAGGAGTTTAAGGATGTGTTTCCGGAAGAAATACCACATGGTCTTCCACCTTTGAGAGACATTTAGCACCAAATTGACCTTATCCTTGGTGCTCAATGCCTCTCAAAGGTGGGAGGCCATGTGGTATTTCTTCCGGAAACACATCCTTAAACTCCTCAAGGATGGCTGAAATAGTAGGTGGTAAGCTAGCCTTGGCTTCATCACTCATCAAGGTGAGCTCCTTACACAACATCATCAAGGTGGTGTCTAAGGGTAGGTAGTCATTTTGTAGCTCAAGTTTGGAAGCTAACAAGGCTGTTGTGGGCTGTTTTGTGGCCGTGAACACAAGGATGCTAGGCTGGCGGTTAGAAGGCTTGGCTAGGGAGGGGTCTTGGCTCGACGGCTTGCTCCCCTTCTTAGCTTGTCCTTGCTCTTGCTCACTTGCCTTCTTCTTCTCAAATACCTCCGCAATCTGCAAGGGAGTCATAGGCTTAGGAGTCACGGTTTTACCATTGAATACAAAAGAATATCTATTTGTAAAACCATCATGCATAACTCTCCTATCATATTGCCAAGGGCGGCCTAACAACACATGACAAGCTTGCATAAGCACAACATCACATAAAACCGTATCTTGATAATGTCCTAAAGTAAAAGTGATCTTAGCTTGCCTATTAACCTTTAACTCACCACATTCATTCATCCAATGCAGCTTATATGGCCAAGGGTGATAAAATGTAGGAATTTGCAACTTAGATATCATTTCGGTGCTAGCAATATTGCAACAACTTCCTCCATCAATATTAACATTACAAACCTTTCCTTTAACCGAGCATCTAGTGTGAAACAAGTTTTCTCTTTGGTTATCTTCACAAGGAGCAGGTTGTACACTTAAAGTCCTCCTAGCTATCAAAGAATTATCATGCTCAAGACTTTTATCACAAATCATGGAAGTGTTAGCTAGGAATGAGCTAGGATGATCAAATAACACTCTCTTAGCTAATAAACAATCTTCTTGCTCATATTCAACCCATCATCATCCAAATCATCATGATCATGCATATTAAGCTCAAAATCATCATTATCATGCTCATGCTTAGATTCGGACTCATATTGCCCTAAATGGTTAACTAGCAAAGTTCTTTTGTTAGGACAATGCTTCATCATGTGCCCTCTTCCTTGGCACTTAAAAAAATACAATATCCCTAGCTCTAGATGAAGGGTTAGAAGTACTCCCTTGAGTGCCTTTAGGTAGGGTAGGCGTGGGCTTGGTAGGGGCTGCATAAGGAGCCTTGTGTGGGCCTCCTTGCTCCGGGGCTAGCTTCTCCTTGCTTGGCACCTCCCGGCTGTAATTCCCTTGTTGGCGACCTCCTTGGCTCCTCCATGAGCTAGGCATGCCATAGGTAACCTTACCTCCTTGACTTCTTGCCTTTATTTTCCTTTCTACTTTGATTGCTAGGTGGAGCAATTATGTCATAGAGCTATAGGGAAAAAGATCTATCTCGTTAGAAAAACTTGAATTGAGAATACGAAGATACCTAGCCATTGTAGTCTCTTCATCCTCTCGCACATTAGCCTTTACCATGGCCATTTGCATGGCATTATAGGTCTCCTCGGCGGTCATGGCTCTTTGCCTCAAGTTCTCCAACCTTTGCCTCAATTCTCTAGTGTAATATGGAGGCACAAACCGAGCTCTCATCAAGGCCTTCATGTGCGCCCAAGTAACTACCAGGCATCCAAAGTTCTCCTCCTTTCCTTCACCAAATCATCCCACCATATCATAGCATAATCAATAAACTCAAGAGCTGCGTAATGTACCTTCTTATGCTCGGGAAAGTTATGACATGACCATATTTGCTCTATCTTCGCCTCCCAAGCCATGTACACGTCCGGGTCACATTTTCCTTCAAAGCTTGGGATCTTCACCTTCACTTTGCCAAGGCCATCATAATCCGGATCTCGCTCCCTCCTTGGCTGGCCACCATAGGGCTCACGCCTCTGCTCGTCTTGGCGCCGGCCGTCATGAGGTCTCCGGGGCTGTTGGCGCTCCCTTCGTCCGTTTGGCCTCCATTCCTCGTCATCTCCATCACCGTCCTCATCCTGCTCATAGCTTGATTCTGAAACTGTTGAGGATAGTTATGCAAATTATCATGTATAATGGGAGAAGAAGGGATAGAAACGTGCTCCTCGAACGCAAGATTGCCCCATCCAGGTTGGGACACGGTGTGGCCTAAGCCTTGGAAATTCCGAGAGGGCTGCGTGGCATTAGAGTGTCGGGCTGCTTGAAAGGCCTCTTGTTGGTTTTGGAGTGGTATTCGGTCTTGCCCTTGTTGAACCCTCGAGTGGTCTCCTACCTGCACGTTGCCTCCTATTGGCCGAGGCTCCGGAACTACCTTAGACGCCTCCAAGTTGGACAGCCTTGTAGTTAACCCTTCAATGCTATCTTTCAAGCCCTTGATAAGGTTAAACAACTCCGGGGTGATAGGCTCGGGGCTTGGCGTACCTGTGGGAGTTCCTGACATTGTTCAAAGACACTAAAACACTCAAACACGTTAGGTTAGCTAAAACAAAAACGCCTCACAAGTGTATCACTTGAAATCAAACTCTCACTCTCTAGTGGTGCTCAACAAGCTTGTTGATGGCTCGTCTTGTATTAGTCAAAAACCTCACGTGAGTTCAATACTTAGCCAAACAAAAGCTTTAAAGTAGAAGCGAAATTTGATTTCAATCACCTTAAAAACGTGTTTGACTCAATAAAAGAGAAGAAAAGACTCAAAATGGAAAGGACAAGTTGCACGAATGTTATATGCAACTGAGTATGGACTCAAAATTTGAACTCAAGATAAGCCTTGAAAGAACTTACTCGTCAAGCCTAAGCAAACAAACCTTGGACACCGAAGGTGTGTGTAGAAGGAGGGCTGGTCAAGGCTAAGGCGTGGCTCGAGTGAAGTGAGCTAGGCGAGGGCCAAGGCGTGGCTAGGCTAGGGTGAAGCTAGGCTAGGCGTGAATGGCTTGGTCCCTTTGAGTGAGATGAGCTCCTTTGTAGTCCCTTTTGGTTGATCAACAATAACACTTAGCAAGCACAACCTGTTTTCGGGAATTAGCCGCGAAGAACAGATTAGCCGCGAAGAACGGATCTAGACGAGCAACCTGTTTTCGGGAATAGAAGCAAACGAAATTCAGCAAACAAAGATGAAGGAAAACGAGCAAAGCAAAGAGGGAAAAACGAAATAAGAAAGAAGAACAGAAAGGAACAAACGATAGAACCCTTGGATTCGATTATCCAAGAACCAAACCGATGACGATTCGACCCCGCTTCTTACAACTTCACACAATCGATCTAGAGTTAACGAAGGCACGAAGAGGTTGCTTCAATTCGACTTGTAGCACCAACCCGAAGGAGATTGACACACACAAGATCGAGAAAGCTATGCAAACACCACAATTCTCACAAGACAAGAGGCTGAACTCAAAGGAATTCAAATTGGCACTTAGGCAATGTGTTTAACGTATTCTGCTCCAGAAAATGAAGAGACAAAGGTTTATATACAACCTAGACCTTCTCACCTAAAAATAGAAAAGAAATAAATACAATAATTACAAATTAGAGTGTTTTAAATAAAACCATAAAATAGACTAATTCTAGGCTTTATTTAACACTCTCTAACTAGCTTCACACCAGCCTTGCTCACGCCTCCTTGCTCACGCCTTCATCCATGCACATGCACACGTGAGGCTCTCCTATGCTCCATTCGACTTCTTCTTGGCTGGCCCAATGTGGCTAAGCATCATGACGGGCCTTGGACTCATTGGAGGTGAGCTTGGGTGAGCTTCTTGAACCATGGCAAGGAAGATAGCATCCATCTCCGCTTGGCGTTTGGCTTGAGCTCTTGTTAGGGTTCCTTGTGGTGTTGAAGATGGAGCTAGCTTGGATGACCCTTCATCATTTGTTGTAGTATACTTTGATGATATTTTAATCTATAGCAGGTCCCTAAAGGAGCATGAAGAACATCTAAGGGAAGTAGTTCTTACCCTTAGGGTTGAACACTTGTATGCTAATCTTAAGAAATGTAGTTTTTGCACTAATGAGGTTATATTTCTTGGTTTTGTAGTGACTACACAAGGCCTACAAGTGGATGAGGAGAAGTTAGAGCAATCAAAGATTGGCCCACGCCAACATCCATCAGCCAAGTAAGGAGTTTCCATGGGCTTGCAAGCTTCTATAGGCGCTTTGTGAGAGACTTTAGTGCCATTGTCGCGCCCTTGACGGAAATTTGCAAGAAGCATGTGCCATTTGTGTGGGAGGAGGCGCAAGAACGTGCCTTTAGCAAGCTGAAATTGGTCTTAACCGAGGCGCCCTTGCTAGCTCTTCCCGACTTCACTAGGCCCTTTGAAGTGGAGTGTGACGCATCGGGCATTGGCATAGGCGGTGTGCTCATGCAAGAAGGTAAGCCTATTGCCTTCTTTAGTGAAAAGCTCAAAGGAGCATGTCTTAATTACTCTACTTATGATAAAGAGTTATATGCTTTGTTTAGAGTGCTTAAGACATGTCAACACTACTTGTGGCCTAGAGAGTTTATTTTGCATTCCGATCATGAGTCTTTGAAGCATTTTCGGAGTCAAGATAAACTAGATAGGAGGCATCTTTGCTTGCTGAATTTCGTTTGCTTTTATTCCCGAAAACAGGTTGCTCGTCTAGATCCGTTCTTCGCGGCTAATCCCCGTATCAGGAGTTTCCATGGCCTAGCTACATTCTATAGAAGATTTGTGAGGGATTTTAGTACCATTGCAGCACCACTCACGGCTTTGACCAAAAAGAAGGTTCCTTTTGAGTGAAATGAACCTCAGCAAAGAGCATTTGAAGAGCTCAAGAAATGCCTCACCCACGCACCACTACTCGCTCTACCGGACTTCACTAAACCCTTTGAGGTTGAATGCGACGCGTCCGGCATTGGTACTGGCGGCGTCCTTATGCAAGAAGGTAAGCCTCTAGCTTTCTTTAGTGAAAAATTGAAGGGTGCATGCTTAAACTATTCCACATATGACAAAGAATTGTATGCCTTGTTTAGAGTACTCAAAACATGGCAACATTACCTTTGGCCCCAAGAGTTTGTTTTGAAAACCGATCATGATTCACTTAGACACTTAGGAGCCAAGATAAGCTAGATAGGCGGCATGGTAGGTGGATGGAGTTCATCGAAACCTTTCCTTACATTATCAAGTATAAGAAAGGAAAGGATAATGTCGTAGCGGATGCATTGTCTAGGAGATACACCTTAATCACCACCTTGGATTCTAGGATGTTAGGTTTTACTTACATTAAAGAATTATATGTGGATGATGCTGAATTTGGGAAGATATTTCATAGATGCACTACTCAAGGCCCTTATGATAAGTATTTTGTGTTTTAAGGTTTCTTGTTTAAAGTGGATAAAATTTGCATACCTAGATGTTCCCTTAGGATCTTATTAGTGGAAGAAGCCCATAAAGGAGGTATAATGGGGCATTTTGGGAGGGACAAAACTTATCACATGTTGCAAACTCACTTTTATTGGCCTCATATGTTAAGGGATGTAGAACACATGCTGAAAAGGTGCATTGAATGTGTTAAGGCCAAAGCTAGGGTACAACCCCACGGGCTGTATACACCCTTACCGACGCCTAATGGCCCTTGGGAAGATATAAGTATGGATTTCATTGTTGGACTACCTAGGACTAAGAAAGGAAGAGATTCCATTTTTGTGGTGGTAGATAGATTCTCTAAAATGGCACATTTTATTCCATGTCATAAAACTGATGATGCATATAATGTCGTTAATCTTTTATTTAAGGAAATAGTGAGATTGCATGGAATACCTAAAACTATTGTTAGTGATAGGGATGTCAAGTTTTTGAGTTTCTTTTGAAAAACGCTTAGGGGAAAAATGGGCACTATATTACTATTCTCGACCTCTAGTCATCCCCAAACAGATGGGCAAACGGAAGTCACCAATAGGATCCTAACGACCCTCCTTTGAACCATGTTGAAAGATAAATTAAAAGAATGGGAAGACATGTTACCATATATCGAGTTTGCTTATAATCGCACCATGCATTCTTCCACTTCATTATCACCTTTCAAATGTGTTTATGGATTTAACCCCTTTAACTCCTTTGGATTTATTACCGATTCCTCGAAAGGATCGAGTAGCTTTTGATGCTTTGGAACAGGCGGACTACATTAAGGAACTTCATGCCAAGACCAAGGCTGCACTTGATAAGAAGGGCGTTGAAACTGCAGCTCGGAATAACAAAGGACGTCGGAAGATGGTTTTCCAGCCCGGCGACTTAGTTTGGCTACATCTAAGGAAAGAGCGGTTTCCGACAAAACGCCATTCCAAGCTAGCCCCACGGGGTGATGGACCATTCAAAGTCTTACACCGGATTAACGATAACGCATATGTGTTGGACTTACCGGAAGAGTATGGAGTTAGTACCACTTTTAACGTAGGAGATTTGAGCCCCTATGAAGGAGAGTCGGAACAAGATGAAAATTCGGGGTCGAATTCTTTCCAAGAAGGAGTGGATGATGTAGGATCATCACATGGAAGATATCAAGGGCCCATTACTAGGGCAAGAGCTAAGGAGATCCAAGAAGTTACGTCAAGGGAAGTGCTATTGCTTGGCACCATGTGTGAACCATTTAACTTCCATACATCATGTGTTAATCTCTTGGTGAATGCAGGAGCAAGCAAGCAAAGGGAAGAGATGTTGCTCACGTCCAAGGAGGTCCAAGAGAGTAACCAGCTGCTCACGTCCAAGGCAGCCCAAGAGAGTAACCAGCTGCTCACGTCCAAGGAGGCCCAAGAGAGTAACCAGCTCCCTCAGTCGGATCATCATTTGGGCTCTTAAAAACAGTCCAAATCACTCCTGGATCTGTTGTGAACAAATCAGCCCATTTACCTCTTAAAAACAGTCCAAATCACTCATGGATCTGTTGTGAACAAATCAGCCCATTTACCTCTTAAAAACAGTCCAAATCACTCATGGATCTGTTGTGAACAAATCAGCCCATTTACCTCTAAAAAAAACGTCCAACTCAGTCCCAAGGATCTGTTTTGAATAAGTCAGCCTATTTTGATGCTGATTAGTTGTTTGTTAAGTTGTTAGGTACATTGTGGAAGCTCTCTTGTTACCACCTTCCACAAACGTTTTAGTTGTCTTTTCTTTATTTTGTCTAGATAAAAGAGTCTATATATAGTCTCTTTAGCTGCTGAATAGGATACGTTTTTATTTGCTAAGAATTCAGATTGTAATCATTCACAAAATCAATCAAAGAACAAGAGAGTTTTTGGTTGGCATTGTCATTGTTTGCTTGGCTGAGCTTGTTCGTGTCAACCGCCTTCGGATTGGTGCTTCAAGCCTTCACGAGTCCCTCTTTGTGCTAGTCCAGCCGGAGCTAGTGTAAAGTTGTATTGGAGACGGGTCTAGGGCATTCACGAAGCGGGGTTTTGGCTCTTCAGCCTTGGTTCCTTTCGTTGACTCTCGTTGGTTTTTCTCTACATCTTCCTGCGTTCATTCACTCCCCACGTTTCATTCCGCATCTGGATTCGCCTCATTCAGCCGGATTCGGGATCATTGTACCTAGATCGACTAATCCACGGACTAATACCGTATCACAACATGTGGTAACACATCCTCCCACTCTTTCAAATTCTTCTTAATTACAGCCCTTAAAAGTGTCCCTAAAGTCCTATTCGTTACTTCGGTTTGGCCATCTGTTTGAGGGTGGCTAGCGGTAGAGAACAACAACTTAGTACCTAGCTTACCGCATAAAGTCTTCCAAAAGTAACTAAGAAATTTCACATCCCGATCACTAACAATGGTTCTAGGAGCTCCATCTAGCCTAACTACTTTTCTAAAGAAGAGGTTTGCCACATTAGTGGCATCATCCGTTTTGTGACAAGCTATGAAGTGTGCCATCTTAGAGAACCTGTCTACCACCACAAAAATAGAGTCTCTTCCCCTCTTAGTCCTAGGTAACCCCAAAATAAAGTCCATACTAATGTCTTCCTAAGGAGTTGCGGGAATGGGTAAAGGGGTATACAAACCATGGGGCATGACTCTAGACTTTGCTTTCAAGCATTCTAAGCATCTTTTCACAAAATTCTCAACATTCCTAAACATGTATGGCCAATAAAAATGAGTATGCAGCATATGATATGTCTTATCTCTATCAAAGTGACCCATCAAACCTCCCCTATGGGATTCATCCACAAGTAATAGCCTAAGAGAACACTTTGGAATGCACACTTTATCAACTCTAAACAAGAAGCCATCAAACAAGTAAAACTTATCTACAACCCCTTTTTCCATACAAGCTTTATAAATCTCTCCAAAATCATCATCCTTTGCATATAAATCCTTAATGTAAACAAAACCAAGAATTCTAGCATCCAATGTAGTTAGCAAAACATATCTCCTAGAAAGTGCATCAGCTACTACATTATCTTTTCCTTTCAATGAACTCCATCCACCTACCATGCCTTCTATCAAATTTATCTTGGCTCCTAAAGTGTTTTAATGATTCATGATCAATATGCAATATAAACTCTCTAGGCCAAAGATAATGTTGCCAAGTCCTAAGCACTCTAAACAATGCATAGAGCTCCTTATCATAAGTAGAATAGTTCATAGTTGGACCTTTCAATTTCTCACTAAAGAAGGCAATGGGTTTGCCCTCTTGCATAAGTACTCCACCAATTCCTTTACCTGAAGCATCACACTCCACCTCAAATGGCCTAGTGAAGTCCGGGAGAACAAGCAATGGGGCGTTGGTCAACATCCACTTGAGCTTTTCGAAAGGTGACGACTAGTAGGACCGGAACTGCCATAGGACTAAGGCTCTCTCGAATGTATCCCTTATCAAGGAGCTCTTGTACCTGCGTTTGAATCTCCTCACTCTCCTTCGGGTTCATTCTATAGGCGGGTCGGCTTGGGAGAGTAGCTCCGGGAATAAGATCTATTTGGGGCTCAATACCCCACAATGGTGGCAACCCTAAACTGAATACGAAGGTACGGACATTAAAGGAAAAGTACGATGTGGATGAACCCGACACAAACGACGTGGAAATCCTTAATCTCGGGATCAAGAACCACCAAGAACGATGCAACAAACTCAGCCCCTTACAACCCCACACAGTCGACTTAGAACATCGACAACACGAGGAGGATGCTTATGGAATCTCACGAACACCAAGAACCCGAGAGCAATTGACACACGCGAAACAACTAAGCCAAATCTGATCACAATAACTCTTCAATCAAAACTCTCCTTTGATTGAAGATGAAATCTGAAAACAAGTGTTTTTCACCAAAAAATAAGCTGCTTAAAAAGTAATGAAAGAGCCTTTAAATAGTTTCAGCTCTTAAACAAAAGACACAATAAAAATCTGGAAATTAAGCCCAATGGGCTACTTAAAACACACAATCACTAAGCAGGCCTTAAAAAGCCTCATTGCTCAATGAGAGACATGGAACGGTGCTGAAAACGTGGTGAGGAGCAACGACGACATGTGCGGGGCTGGCCAAGTCCTGTGCTTTGGCGTCGTTGCTCTCTTGCTTACTTAGGAGCCAAGCCTCGTTATGAACACTTGTAGCCAATAAAATCAGTAAGCCCTCGGTCTCATGCTCAATCTTCTTAGCTCGGGAACGTGTGATTCATACTCCGGAGATGCTAGCTCGGATGGTCCCTCATCAAGATATATATATATATATATATATATATATATATATATATATATATATCTATACTGTGGAGATCCTCATAAGGGTGACGACTTCTGTACACACTATCACAAAACATTTGTACTCGTTTTAAAACCAAAACATTTTCAAAAGTCAGACCCCTTTCGGGTTTTGTTTATTTATCCACTCTACCTTTATTGTAGATAGCAAGTGCCATTGTTGTCAACCTAAGGCTCTGATACCAACTTTGTAACACCCCGAATCCACGGCACTCGGAGTGCCACATTGGGATAGGATCTCACAATGGATCCTGACCCTAACCTGACAACAAGTTCATTGGATCTTACAACAAGGCGCATGTAGAATAAAACAAAATACATAAAACTGTATAAGATACATCAAAAGGGTTTACAACAACAAAGCCGAGTACAAAACAACATCCATAAACAACAGATACAAAAGATCTCATATCCCACGCAACCCTAGTGTACAGAAGTCCTCGGCTGGTCACCCTATTTGGCTCACTCAGTAGTCTTCCTAACCTGCAGATATTCTACCACACGGTATACATCGTTAGCTAATAGAAATGAATAAGCATGAAGGTAATAGCACAAAAATACACATCCACATCTCATACATGCAATGTCACACACATTCATTTATTATCTTTCAGTTACGTTATTCCCTTACTAATTCAACTTATTTTGTAACATGAGGAGCCTAAAGAACCTCGTCCCATCCAACGTAACACAAGGGGTTTTGCATGGGGGTGATCATCACTCGTCCCCCCTGTGAGATCATCTTCAGGGCACCTCCTCCTACCCGCAGGCGGAGGCAAGTGGTCACGACCCGTTATAATACACTTGGGCCATTTAAATGTAATAAATAGTCATCATAGTCCGGTTTAAGTTATAAATGCACAATCATATGCTCATACACAACCATCACAATCACACAAACTCACAACTGTACGCTAAGTAAGTCCTACGGACTTACTTGTAATACTCGCATCCAATGCCACGTCACAGATTCCCCTCGGGGAAGTAATCAACGCCTGCAATAGCAAGGCACACAACATCACATACTGCAAGGGTTAGGAGACTCGTCTCCATAACCATAACCAACCTACAACCGCAATCTAAACCTCTAGATCATAACATGCTCACAAATGCCTAAGGCATATCCTCAACATAAACACAAGTGCCTAAGGCACATCTCTATCATATAACTCATCCTAACCAAGCTAGCCTAGCCAACATCTAAGCCTAGGCCAATGGAAAGGAAGGAAGGAAACATACCAACATGTTATGCCTTGAATGCACCAACAGAAGTAAGGGACTCAAGGCTGACCTAGTGAGGCGCAGGGGCGGCTCATTTAAGGCGTAGGGGCGGTCCACAGCAGGCGCAGGGGTGGCTGCATGTGCAGAATGTTGGCCCCGACTTCTCTTCGATCTCTTTCTCGACTCTCTTCACTTCTTTATCATACCACAACAACACACATACACATATACACATGTATGAACATCAGAATAGCCAGGAAAGGATCCAACACAAGTCTAACTTGTGATCCTAAGCTAAGAAGCAAGAAAGAAGAAGGAAGGAAGATGGAGAAGGAGGTCTCACCTCAACAAAGCCCTAAGCAGCAACTAAGAGCATCCACACACCTCACGACCATAGCATAACAACAACAACTCTCAGCATCATCCTCATGATCATCCAAATCCAAAGCCACAAATAACTCTCAAAAACTCACACACAAGATCAAAGAGAGAACAAAGGAGATCAAGGAAGAAGAGAGAAGAATATGAACATGAGGAGGAGGAGAGAAGCTGGAGAGATGAAGAAATCCTTCATCAAAAGCATGGGAAAGCTTATAAAGGAAGCTAACCAAAAGCAAGGTCAAGAGGTCAACAAAGGTGGCTGCAGCCGCACAAAACCGCAGGGGCGGATCAGGCAAGGCGCAAGGCCAGCCCTCCTGAGGTGCAGGGGCGGCTAACAGGGTCCGAAGGGGCGGCTGCCAGAGTCCAGCAAAGGCTCAGCAAGGACTCAAGGCTCCTAAGGACTAAGGCTCTTACACTTGATGCACAACCTCATCGATCCATCCTTCTTCCTCACAAAAAGTACTAGTGTACCCCAGAGGGAAACACTAGGGAGGATAACTCTTTTCTTTGTTAACCCCTCGAGTTGCCTCTTCAACCCTAGTAACTCGATAGGCGTCATATGGTAAGGTGCGTTCGAGATCAGCCTCGTCCCATGCTCTAACTCGATGCCGAAATCCACGCTCCTCTATTGCAGCAAGTTGGATGGCTCATCAAAAACGTCGATAAACTCGCACACGACGGGTATATCCTCCAATGCCGGACTTTTACCTTCCTTCATGGAGTAACACTAGAAGGCCTCACTTCCCTGTCCAATCAATCTTGCTGCTCGAACTGCGCTGATGACGGTACCGGTCTTTCCAAGGTCCCAACCTTAGAATATCTCTATCTAACCTACCTCAATAGGGACAGTCACGGTCCGCCTACCGTTATCTAAAACTGCACCAAGTCGGTCCATCCAATCCATCCCTTAAATGACTTCATCATGTACTAAGTACATGACAAAAAAGTCTACAAGCTAATCATGATTTCCCAAACGAATGGGACAATCGTGTATCTCACGGGTACCTCTAACCCTACCTCTATCGGGTAACCCTATAATAAAGGGTATCTCCTCTACCGTATCTAATTCCAAATGCTCTACACATGCATCAGAAATAAATGAGTGTATAGCACCCGTATCAATAAGTACTCTTAACACGTAAACCATTAATCTGAATGGTACCTGTAGTAGCTAGCATCGCCGGCTCCACAGCGCTCCTCAACTCAAAAATTCGGCCTTGTGCTCCTCTAGAATCAATGATGCCACCACCACGGCCTTTCCCTTTTATCAGTCTTGGTGCGGAACCTTGAGTAGCAAGTTGATGTGGGACCCTCTGATGTCCTTGTGTCTGATACTGAGGCGGTCTCTGCCCACCTCTTGTTGCACTTGTAGGGAAAGAAACCTACTGTGAAGAATCCTTGCCTTGTCGGCAAAAGGTAGATCGGTGACCTGGCTTGCCATAAGTGAAGCAAGCCATCGTTGCCCTCGGGCAATCAGGTCGTATATGTCTAGGATTTCCGTAGTTGAAACACTACCGTCCCCTCTTAGATGTATCTACAGATGATAGGTAACTCGAACGTCCTTGTGTCTGGCTCCGCTTGTACCTAGATGCTCCCACTCCAACACTAGTTTGCCCCATCCTTTGTCTATTCTCTAACCCTTCGGTTTGGGCAGCCCTCCTATGGCCGGATCTCTCTCTCATACGCTTTAGGCTCGATCTTGTTAGTTTGTCAAAGAGTCACAACAAAGACCCGCCATATAGGCACGGGTACTCTCCCTTAGTATGCGGAAGAACATGTATACATGTTGGTCCTTTGGAGGTGCAGTTGGACCCAACAATGCCAACTCCTCCTGAAACTTCTTGATCGCCATGGATACATGAACATCCTCAAAACCAGCCTCCACAAAGTCCTACAACTTCTCCCGCCTTAGTGTGGCAGGGCAGAAACGCTCTCTAATGAGGTTCCTCATATGATCATATCCCGTGACTCGACTCCGAATGGTCCTCCACCAATACTATGCTAGATCCCAAAATAGGGTATGCACCAACTCCACTCGTCTATCCTCAATGCATCTGATCGACTCTATTGTTGAGTCTACATGCCCAATCCAGTGCTCGACCTTTAATCCAACATTTCCGTCGAAAGGGGGTACTCCCATCTAGTGAAATGTCTTTAACCAGGAATTCGGTCTCGGTGCCCTCGGCTCTTCCTGAGCCCTGGCAACCTCAACTCGTCGTCTTGGTGCAGTTGGCACCTATGTCGCTCCCTGTGATATCTCATATGTTGTCACAAGAGCCAATGGGTCTAGGGCACGTCGGCATGCTCTGGCTGCCTCATCCGCCTAACGAATATACTCGCGGAACTATCTGTCTCCTCTGCTTGTATTGTTTGGGCTCTCGACCTAGCTATCATCCCGTCCCCAGCCTCGGTAACTACGCTCTCAACAACCTCTTCGTCTCTAACTTCCCCCTCTAGCGGATCAGCAAAGGAGATTCTACCCCGACCTCTCACTACGGTAGGTCTACCAACACGTCCATGACCTAGGACTACAGGAGGAAAAGGTGGTCTACCTCTACCCTGTTCTACAATAGATATCGCTCTAGTACGATCCATGTGTGGCATAAGCATAACTATTCGTATAAGGCCAACTAATACTATATATATATATATAATAATATAGTCCAGAAGTACAACTATAGTCCATTATATATATATAAACTAAACGGCCGAGATCCACAAAAGCAGTGATGGTATCCCGTACATTCTATCCCAAACCGACTGTGTACCAAGTTTAAAACCAAATTCCTTTTGAAAACTCATACCCAATTTAGATTTTGTTTATTTATGTATTCGGCCTTTCAAGAATATTGCAAGTGCCATGTTGTCAACCTAAGGCTCAAATATCATGTTTGTAACACCCCAAATCCATAGGACTTTGAATGCTACGGGTTAGGACCTCACAATGAGTGTTGACCCTAGCTTGATAGCAAGTTCACTAGATCTTACAAGAAGGCACAAATATATATAAAATCAACATCGACAAAATTGAAATATCATACGCCAAAATACAAAACACACAACTGACAAGCGTAGATCCTATGGTCGTTATTTTAAACTTATCAAAGAGAATTCAGAACTTAAGCACTAAAACCATGTATAGTGATTAAGCAAAGATCGAACCTAATAGAGTGAGAGTGTGATTAAAGCGCAATTTAGATTCAATTATCAATTATTAGTAGCAAAGGGGGATGTTTGGATTGTAGAATGTGACAAGACAAAATCATGTAAATGAAGCAAAGATGGTGATAATAATAATGAGACAAACACTACACTAGGTTAGATATTCACTTGCATATAACTTGGTTGGTTCTTTTTAGAAGTATTCAACATTTGTACTCATCTTGATCATATATATATACAAAGTTAACCGACATTAATATAGCTTAACATGTTGCTAATCCATAAACCTACGAGACCAAATAACAAGTTAGCATTCAACCAAAGATAAAGAGATACATAAAAGATAAGCAATCCGTTAATCTTATTATGTAGTTATATTCCTTTTACACTTAGATATTCACTACCCATTAATATGTGAAGTGTTTGCTACTAGGTTAATGACCCGAACCCATAACCAATTAACCTTAGCCTTTTGCATGCAATTTAGAAAACTTACGTGATCAAACTAAGTGTTAACAATCATGCAAACAAAGTTAGATACAAGGAATATAACACAAATGTATTTTTGAGTAAAACTTCAATTAAAAGAAACTTACAACCAACTTATATGAAGTTTCAATTAACCCAATGTAGCAAGGAGACTTAGCACTCCATACAAATGACAAATAACAAAGACAGGTTTTTGTTGGAAAATGAGGACATTCTAACATCAACGTAGGACCTCTATTTATATTAAAAAGCAGACTAAATCGGAGTAAATGTGTTGTCTAAACCGTCACCTTAATGGCCATAAAGGTGGGGTTTAAACAGCCAAAGTAATGTCTGTTGAAGGGTAAAATTTCATGAATTTTTAAATGTTTGCGATTTGACATGAAATTAATATTAAGTCAAATGCGATTTATACATTTGACTTAAATTTAATCAAAGCATAGTGTAAATGTTTCTACAAAAATAATCAAAAACATTATACTTTTACATAAATGTTGGATCATAGGAAATTAGTGTAATTTTGTATTGATTTTGATTACTCAACATCCCTTAATGTTTTATGGGTAAAGTTGAAGTGATTAGAGTTAATTTAATAATTTTTCCCCCTTAGTTGCTGATAACACGATTTATGACGTTAGCTTAGGTATCCATTTAGATAGTTTTTCCCGCTATTCATGCATAGTTTGGCATTAGTTCATGACGTTTACGGTCAATTCATGCATATTGTCGAGATAGACGTCTACACGCACTATTGTCGGTTTTGTAGGTATTTTGGGGAACTTTTGAAGCTTAATCGATACATTCGAGGATCATTCCTCGCGATGACACATTTCCGGACTCATTAAGGAGCAAGCTAGGAGCTAAGGAGAACACATAGGGCCATGTTGGTGCATGCCTTGCACCAACTCATGGCTCAACGATCAAACGAGGGCTGAAACACCAAAACCACGGTCACTGACACTTCCACGGCCGTGGAATTGGACCGTGATTCCCTCTGGACAGCTGGGACAGCTGTCCCACGATCTCCATAACCGACTCTTGCTCCTGGTGGACGCTATAAGTAGTCTTGCAGGCTGATTCTAAAGGGGGACCTCACCACACACACCCTCTCCCACATTATCTCATTCAACAACATTCCATTGGAGGATACTCTTGGGAGGGAGCAAGGACACTCTCATTTGGAGAAGAAGAAGAAGAACAATAGTCTTTGAGTTTTGCTAGTTTTTGAGTGGATTTTGAGTGAGTTTTGTTGAGGACATTTGCAAAGATTGTGAGGAACGGATTGAACCTTCTTTTGAAGGGTTGTAAGTCCTTCTTAACATTTATTCAGCTTGTTTTCTTGTTCTACTTGTCTTATCTCTCTTTCATGTCATATTCTTGCTATGGAAGCCAAGGATGTATATGCTTGTTGAGTTTGATTGTTAAGATGCATGTTGTTGGCTAAATAGATGCGATTCTAGGGTAAGGGAGTAATGGTTATGGCTTGGACTATGATAGAATAGACTTAAACTTACCCTTGGATGATTTGCTTGCTCGAGCCTAGTTGCTGTTGAAAACCACGCTTCGTTCTAGCCAGACCATGGTCGTGGAATGAGATGAACTACCCGTGATTTTGTCCGACTTGCTTGTATTGATAAATCTGAATGCTAGGATGTTAGATTGTTGAAACCCTAGTGTTTGCTGAGCTAGATCTATCCTAGGGTGACCTAGTGTTAGCAACTAAGTGTGAGAAGAAACCTACCCGGTGATTCTTGCTCTTAGGTACCGAAGATGGTGAACTCTAGGTAGTAGTGAGCCTTACAAGCCGCTATTGGACTGAGTGTGCTAGGATTGATGTTTAGGGCTTGACTTCCTGAGACTTACCCGGTAAGGAGAGGTTAGATCCCTAGATAACAATCCGGTTTGTGTAGATTTCCCAACCTTAGGCTCCTAGAGACTTATCCGGTGATAGGACCTTAAGTGCGGGACTAGTGGATCATGAAACCTACCCGGTAATTGACCCCATTTGAGAAACATTCCTTCCCAACATACCACAGCTAATCCAAGATTGAATAGAAGCTTGAGTTCAATGCCATAACCGGAATTCCTAACCCCTAGAATCCGCTTTTCTCTCTTTGATTACCTATCTCGTGTTTGTGTTTGCTTATTTGTGATGCTAGCTTAGTTGTTTGTTAATCTTGCATGATTTGTGATCCTTGATTGATCACCACAAAACCAATCCAAAACATGGAGATTTTCATTTCTTTATTTCTTTCTCTTTTCTCAAACTAGGTCTACACTATCCTTAGTCACTATTTGATTCAATTTCACCTTAGTCTATGTGTTCGACCTCGGAATACTATCCTTACTACAAAACGACCCATACACTGTGGGTTCTCTAGGAATTAGGAAAAATATATCGAATTATAAATTTAAGACTTTTGTGCTACACATTCTTAGCGTAACAAGTTTTTGGCGCCGCTGCCGGGGACTAGGTCTAGATTGAATCCTTGTTTGTGATTGTTTATAGTGTAGGTCTTTTTCTTGTTGCTTTTGATCTTGTTTGGTTTGTGTCTTTGCATTTTCAGGACATCTCTCATTCTTTAGGTGCATGCAAAGATCTCGTGGCAAGAATTTAGCTCCATTCGATCCCGAACCGGAGAAAACCCTTAAAGCTAGATCTAAGAGCATTAAGAAGAAGAAGGAGATGGCGGCAAGAGATCTTCGAGCTGAGTTAGATGAAGCCTTAGAGTAAATTAGACTAATAGATGAACTCTTGGAGAATGAGAGGAGACTTGCAAATGAGAGGCAAGAAGCAACTAGGAGGGAAATTGAAGAGATTAGGCAAGTTCTTGTACAAAGAGAGCTTAATCCTCAACAACCTCACCCGCCGCCACCACCGCAGCCGGCGGTTAATATTCGGTTCGAGCCGATCATGATTGAGGAGCGCGAAACGTTAGGGAAACGTATGGATCCGGCCCAAAGAGTGCACCGTCCGGGTGTAAACTTAGAAAATCCCGCAGCCCATGATTATGGGCTCCACCCTCAAGTGCTACAAATGATACGGCACAATCAATTTGGAGGGATGGAAGGAGAGTCTCCTCATCAACACTTCATGAACTATGAGATCTTGATGGAGACTCTAAGACCGCCTAATTTGGAGAACAACAACCATAAGCTTAGGGCTTTTTCCTTCTCACTTAAGGATAAAGCCTTGTGATACGGTGTTAATTCGTGTTTGAGTCGATCTAGGCACAATGATCTCGAACCGGGCTGAATGAAACGATTTCTGAAGGCGGAATGGACTTAGGTTGATGAATGGCGCAGGAAAGGTGAGAGAAGAACCAAAGAGAAAGTCAATGAAGGAACCAAGGCTGAAGAGCCAAAACCCCAATCGTGACTGCCCTAGACCCGTCTCCAATACAACGTTACACTAGCTCCTGCTGGACTAGCACAAAGAGGGACTCGTGAAGGCTCGAAGCACCAATCCGAAGGCGGTTTGACACAAACAAGCTCAGCCAAGCAACAATAGCAATGCCAACCAAAAACTCTCTTATTCTTTGATTGATTTTCTGAATGATTACAAATGCAATTCTAAGCAATGGATTTTACGTAACTAATCTGCAGCTAATAAGAGGCTATAAATAGACTCTTTTATCTAGATAAAATAAAGAAAAGAAAGCTGAAAACATTAGTGGGAAGGTGGTAATAAGAGAGCTTCCTCTAATGTAGCTAACAACCTAACAAACCACTAATCAGCATGGAAATAGGCTGAATTATTCAAACTTATCCTTGGAGTGCAAGCTGGACGTTTTTAACGTTTTTAAGGAGCCAAATGGGCTATCCGAATGGGCTGCATTGTTCAACAGATCCATGAGTGATTTGGATGTGTTTAAAGGGCCCAAATGATGATCCGAATGGGCTGAATTGTTACTCTCTTGGACCTCTTTAAACGTGATCAGCTGGCTGCCTTCTTGGGCTGTTTTAGATGTGAGTAGCAGCTCCCTTTGCTCTTGGGCTGCCTTGCACGTCTCCTCCCTTTCCTCTTGGGCTGCCTTGGACGTGAGCAGCAGGCTAACCTCGTGGGATGCTTTGGACGTGATCAACAGCCTCTTCTTGGACTACATTGGGCGTGAGCATGGGCTGCATTGGACGTGAGCACCAGCCTCCTCTTGGGCTGCATTGGCGTGAGCAACAACCTCCTCTTGGGTTGCATTGGCGTGAGCAACAGCCTCCTCTCCTGGGCTGCATTGGACGTGAGCAACAGCAGCCTGCATGGTCTCCTCGAGCTGCATGGGAAGTGAGTACGTTGGCATGGTCTCCTTGCTTGGTTCACTTGCTCCTACATTCATCAAAAGATTAACACATCATGTATGTAAATTAAATGGTTCAGGCATTGTGTCAAGCAATAGCACTTCCCTTGACATAACCTCTTGGATCTCCTTAGCTCTTGCTCTAGTAATGGGACCTTGATAGCTTCCATGTGATGGTCCTACATCACCTTGGCTTGGTACCAATCCATTCCACTATGGCGTGTGAGTAAGTGGAAGGAGATGACAACCGAGTTCTTGACAAAGTTCTTCCCACCTTCCAAGACAACCGAGCTTAGAGGGAAGATCAATGCCTTCGTGATGAAGGATAGAGAAAGCCTATTCAAGTCTTGGGAGAGGTTCAAGGATCTCCTCCTAGATTGTCCACACCATGGTATACCGAAAATAGAGCTATTGCAGATCTACTTCAAGGGGCTTGATGAGGATAGCCAATTAAAGCTTCAATCGCTTTCCGGTGGAACATTCATGGAAAAGAATGTGGATGAGGCTTGGGAGTTTGTAGAGAAACAAGCTTTGGTGATAGAGAAGTACTCTCATAGGAAGAGTGATGGGAGGAGACCGGGAGCATATGAGGTGAGTGAAGTCACCATGAGTAATTTCAAGCTTGATGCAATCAACAATGAGCTTAAGTCTTTGAGGGAGTTGTGTGCTACAACTTTGAAGAATCAAGCAAGCCCTCAAGAGCAAGTGCAAGCAAACTTGTCTTCCAAGGAGGAAGATGTGAACTAAATGGGAAGGGAAAACTTCAACAATCATCAAGGCCCTAGGAACTTCAACAACAACTGGCAATTCAACAATTACCGGCCTAACCACAACCATCCCGGGTTTTCCTATTCTAACCCGGATGGTGCCTTGAATCCTCCCGCTTCCACAAGCGCAGCTCCACCACCTAAGGCTTCACAAGAGCCTCCACCCGGATTTACTCAACCTCCAAAGGATAGAACCGAGATGATGTTTGAGCAATTGCTTGGAAGGTTGAGTGGTCTTGAGAGCTAGAAGCACAAGTGTTCCAAAAGGACCGAGGATAACCCAAAAGGCGGGTGAAGCACAAAGTGTTCCAAAAGGCGGGTGAAGCACAAAGGGATCCGGGAAAGTTTCCCAGAAGGACCGAGGATAACCCAAGAGGCCAAGTGTTGGCCATTACAACAAGGAGTGGGCTGAGCATGAAGGACCCTTTACCTAAAGGGAATGACAAGGGAAAGCTAGTAGTGGTAGAGGAAGAGCCATTACAAGAAGAAGGAGGCAAGAGCAAGGATGATGAGCCAACTTATGTGGCACCACCTCCATACAAGCCACCACTACCGTTACCACATTCACGAGCAAGAGCTCGTTTGGACAAACACTTCGGTAAATTCCTTGAGCTTATGTCTAAATTGCATATTAACATTCCGTTCATGGATGCTATTCTAGGTATGCCGGCCTACGGAAAATTCTTGAAAGAGATACTCTCCAACAAGAGGAAATTGGAGGAGTATGGAGAAGTGAGAATGACAAAGAGATCTTCCGTGTTGATCCAAACTATGAAGGAGGAGATGTCTCCTAAGCTAAGAGATCCGGGATCTTTTTGTATGCCAATTGGGGTTAGAGAAGTAAAGTATGACGCCTATGTGATCTTGGAGCTAGTGTAAGCATCATCCCGCTTGCACTTTGCAACAAGGTTGGGCTAGGAGAGCCAAAGCCGGTCAAGATGACCCTCTACATGGCGGACCGTTCAATCACTCACCCCGTAGGGATCTTAGAAGACATACCGGTTCAGCTTGGGAAGTTCTATGTGTTAATAGACTTCGTTATTTTGGACATCCCGGTGGACTATCCGGTTCCTATCATCTTAGGGAGGCCTTTCTTAGCCACATCCGGATGTTTACTGGATTGAAAAAATGGAATCCTCTCCTTCAACATAGAAGAGGAGAATATTAAGTTCAAGCTATCCACAATGATGAAGGGCTAGCCCTTGGTGAAGATGTGTTCAACATTGTCGAGCAAGAGGAGTCTAGAGAAGTTGTGAGCTCGATCTTGATCAAGGACCCCTTGGAGAATGTTCTCAGCTTAAGTTTGATGGAGGAAGGGGTTGAAGATGATTGCAATGAAGAAATCAAGCCCTTGGATGCATTGAAAAAGGAGACAAGTGCTGAATTTCAAGTGCATGAAGTCAAGCTGAACCCCTGTAGGAACCACGGCCAGGGAGAGAGAACCACGGACGTAATTTTGCCCGTGGAACTCTCTAGAATGCTCAAAAATGCCAGCCTCTCAGAGTCCGCGGCCGTGGTTTTGCCAGAGACCGTAATTTTGCCTGAGACCGTAGTCCGCCGGCATGAACTGATCCACTTGAGTAAACCAAAATACCAAAGCAAACCATTTTTACATTGTGAGGACCCTCTTTCACTCCTTTACTTGAATTACACATTGGGGACAATGCGTTTCTAAGTATGGGGTGGGGTTTTCATGATCACTTGCATGATTAGCATCTAGGATAGTTTCTTTTTGTCACATGTTTCTTTATGTTTTGCATTGTACATATATCTTTCGAAAATTCCAAAAAATTAGAAAATTTAAAAAATTTTAGTGCTTCTAAGTTTGGGTATGACTCTTATGATGAGATTGTCTTGTGAATTGGCTATGGATGGCCTTGTGTGTTGAAAGGATGTATGCATATGTGGACTTGAATTACTTATCTTGAATCCCATGTATGATTTGCGATTATGATGCTTGTCTTGATTGGATTGAGGATTGATGGTCGAAATTAGATGTTAGTTCTTGCACATCATCTAGGAGTGATTAAGGCAATTCATATTTCTCTACTTCCCTCTTGATCATGTTGTTTGAGCACCTCAATTGATATAAAATTTTACCTTTTTTGACCCATCCGGGAATAGGAGCATGCTAGTGTGTTGATGTGTGTGAAAAGCAAGTGTGGGGTGAATTTGTTGATGAAAGAATGTTGTGAATGAAGTGCTGAATTTATTGTGAAAAGTGTAGACAAAATATAGGTTTGGGGACGTTGGTTTTGATGACGAGTAACTCGGCACCATTCACATAATCGGGTGTTTGTGCCTTGCTAAAGTCGGAAAAACCGATAGTCCTAACGAGCCTTGGTATGTGTGCCCGGTGTGAGGCACCTCAGAAAAATCCCGAGGTCCGCTAATCACCAAGATTTTGGCTTTTGTACACCAATGTCATTGTCTCAAAAATAAGTGAAAGAAAAAGAAAGTGAAAAAGAAAAGAAAACAAACAAAAAATGGAGAAATATATATACTTGTGAGGAAGTTGATCAACAATGAAATTGTGGAGTTAGCTCTTTTCCCGGATTAGCATCACATGACTTAAAATTTCTCACCTATTCACAACGTTTCTTGGCCTCTTCTTTCCTAAGTCCTTATGAGCTATTTGCATGTGTGTAAGACTTAGTAATCTAGATTGGATATACTCATGATCATCTTGACTTCTTCATTTTCACCTTGCATGCATGCTTTTGAGTTAAGTATAATTGTCCTTCCATGCCTTCATTTATTTGATGCATGATTGCTTGTCCATTGCCATGAAACATGATTATGAAGGTGATCCAATGTTAGAAGTACAATTCCAAAAAGATTTTGTTGTTTTTCCGCATTCATAAATCATGTCATATCTTAGCCTATAGTTGGGTCTTGCTCGGGGACGAGCAAACCTTAAGTATGGGGTATTTTGATAACATGATTTATAATGTTAGCTTAGGCATCCTTTTAGATAGTTTTTCCCGCTATTCATGCATAATTTGGCATTAGTTCGTGACGTTTACGGTCAATTCATGCATATTGTCGAGATAGACGTCTACACGCACTATTGTCGGTTTTTTAGGTATTTTGGGGAACTTTTGGAGCTTAATCGATACATTCGAGGATCATTCCTCGCGATGACACATTTCCGGACTCATTAAGAAGCAAGCTAGGAGCTAAGGAGAACACATAGGGCCTTGTTGGTGCACTTCCACGGCCGTGACATTAAGAAGCTAGGAGCTAAGGAGAACTCATGGCTCAACGATCAAAAGAGGGCTGAAACAACAAAACCACGGTTACTGGCACTTCCACGGCCGTGACATTGGACCGTGATTCCCTCTGGACAATTGGGACAGCTGTCCCACGATCTCCATAACCGACTCTTGCTCTTGGTGGACGCTATAAGTAGTCTTGCAGGCTGATTCTAAAGGGGGACCTCACCACACACACCCTCTCCCACATTCTCTCATTCAACAACATTCCATTGGAGGATACTCTTGGGAGGGAGAAAGGATACTCTCATTTGGAGAAGAAGAAGAAGAACGATAGTCTTTGAGTTTTGCTAGTTTTTGAGTTGATTTTGAGTGAGTTTTGTTGAGGACATTTGCAAAGATTGTGAGGAACGGATTGAACCTTCTTTTGAAGGGTTGTAAGTCCTTCTTAACATTTATTCAGCTTGTTTTCTTGTTCTACTTGTCTTATCTCTCTTTCATTTCATATTCTTGCTATGGAAGCCAAGGATGTATGCTTGTTGAGTTTGATTGTTAAGATGCATGTTGTTGGCTAAATAGATGCGTTTCTAGGGTAAGGGAGTGATGGTTATGGCTTGGACTATGATAGAATAGACTTAAACGTACCCTTGAATGATTTGCTTGCTCGAGCCTAGTTGTTGTTGAAAACCACGCTTCGTTCTAGCCAGACCACGGCCGTGGAATGAGATGAACTACCCGTGATTTTGTCTGACTTGCTTGTATTGATAAATCTGAATGCTAGGATGTTAGATTGTTGAAACCCTAGTGTTTGTTGAGCTAGATCTATCCTAGGGTGACCTAGTGTTAGCAACTAAGTGTGAGAAGAGACCTACCCGGTGATTCTTGCTCTTAGGTACCGAAGATGATGAACTCTAGATAGTAGTGAGCCTCACAAGCCGCTATTGGACTGAGTGTGCTAAGATTGATGTTTAGGACTTGCCTTCCCGAGACTTACCCGAAAAGGAGAGCTTAGATCCCTAGATAGCAATCCGGTTTGTGTAGATTTCCCAACCTTAGGCTCCTAAAGACTTACCCGGTGATAGGACCTTAATTGCGGGACTAGTGGATCATGAGACCTACCCGGTAATTGACCCTATTTGAGAAACATTCCTTCCCAACATACCATAGCTAATCCAAGATTGAATAGAAGCTTGAGTTCAATGCCATAACCGGAATTCCTAACCCCTAGAATCCGCTTTTCTCTCTTTGATTACCTATCTCGTGTTTGTGTTTGCTTATTTGTGTTGCTAGCTTAGTTGTTTGTTAATCTTGCATGATTTGTGATCCTTGATTGATCACCACAAAACCAATCCAAAACATGGAGATTTTCATTTTTTTTATTTCTTTCTCTTTTCTCAAACTAGGTCTACACTATCCTTAGTCACTATTTGATTCAATTTCACCTTAGTCTTTGTGTTCGACCTCGGAATACTATCCTTACTACAAAACGACCCATACACTGTGGGTTCGCTAGGAGTTAGGAAAAATATATCGAGTTATAAATTTAAGACTTTTGTGCAACACATTCTTAGCGTAACAAGTTTTTGGCGCCGTTGCCGGGGACTAGGTCTAGATTGAATCATTGTTTGTGATTGTTTATAGTGTAGGTCTTTCTTTTGCTTTTGATCTTGTTTGGTTTGTGTCTTTGCATTTTCAGGACATCTCTCATTCTTTAGGTGCATGCGAAGATCTCGTGGCAAGGATTTAGTTTCATTCGATCCCGAACCTGAGAAAACCCTTAAAGCTAGATCTAAGAGCATTAAGAAGAAGAAGGAGATGGCGGCAAGAGATCTTCGAGCTGAGTTAGATGAAGCCTTAGAGTAAATTAGACTAATAGATGAACTCTTGGAGAATGAGAGGAGACTTGCAAATGAGAGGCAAGAAGCAACTAGGAGGGAAATTGAAGAGATTAGGCAAGTTCTTGTACAAAGAGAGCTTAATCCTCAACAACCTCACCCGCCGCCACAACCGCAGCCGGCGGTTAATATTCGGTTCGAGCCGATCATGATTGAGGAGCCACAAATGTTAGGGCAACGTATAGATCCGGCCCAAAGAGTGCACCTTGTAAACATAGGAGATCCCGCAGCCCATGATTATGGGCTCCGCCCTCAAGTGCTACAAATGATCTGGCACAATCAATTTGGAGGGATGGAAGGAGAGTCTCCTCATCAACACTTGATAAACTATGAGATCTTGATGGAAACTCTAAGGCCGCCTAGGTTGGAGAACAACAACCATAAGCTTAGGGCTTTTTCCTTCTCACTTAAGGATAAAGTCTTGGCTTGGTACCAATCCATTCCACTATGGCGTGTGAGTACGTGGGAGGAGATGACAACCGAGTTCTTGACAAAGTTCTTCCCACCTTCCAAGACAACCGAGCTTAGAGGGAAGATCAATGCCTTCGTGATGAAGGATAGAGAAAGCCTATTCAAGTCTTGGGAGAGGTTCAAGGACCTCCTCCTAGATTGTCCACACCATGGTATACCGAAAAATAGCGCTATTGGAGATCTACTTTAAGGGGCTTGATGAGGATAGCCAATTAAAGCTTCAATCGCTTTCCGGTGGAATATTCATGGAAAAGAATGTTGATGAGGCTTGGGAGTTTGTAGAGAAAAAAGCTTTGGTGATAGAGAAGTACTCCCATAGGAAGAGTGATGGGAGGAAACCGGGAGCATATGAGGTGAGTAAAGTCACCATGAGTAATTTCAAGATTGATGCAATCAACAATGAGCTTAAGTCTTTGAGGGAGTTGTGTGCTACAACTTTGAAGAATCAAGCAAGCCCTCAAGTGTAAGTGCAAGCAAACTTGTCTTCCAAGGAGGAAGATGTGAACTAAATGGGAAGGGGAAACTTCAACAATTATCAAGGCCCTAGGAACTTCAACAATAATCGGCAATTCAACAATTAGCGGCCTAACCACAACCTTCCCGGGTTTTCCTATTCTAATCCGGATGGTTTCCATGAACCCTCCCGCTTCTACAAGCGCAGCTCCACCACCTAAAGCTTCACAAGAGCCTCCACCCGGATTTACTCAACCTCCAAAGGATAGAACCGAGATGATGTTTGAGCAATTGCTTGGAACGTTGAGTGGTCTTGAGAGCACGGTGACGTCCATTTCTAAAGCTCAAAAGGTGCTAGAAGCACAAGTGTTATAAAAGGCGGGTGAAGCACAAAGGGATCCGGGAAAACTTCCCGGAAGGACCGAGGATAACCCAAGAGGCCAAGTGTTGGCCATTACAACAAGGAGTGGGCTGAGCATGAAGGACCCTTTACCTAAGGGGAATGACAAGGGAAAGCAAGTAGTGGTAGAGGAAGAGCCATTACAAGAAGAAGGAGGCAAGAGCAAGGATGATGAGTCAACTTCTGTGGCACCACCTCCATACAAGCCACCACTACCGTTCCCACAATCACGAGCAAGAGCTCGTTTGGACAAACACTTCGGTAAATTCCTTGATCTTATGTCTAAATTACATATTAACATTCCGTTCATGGATGCTATTCTAGGTATGCCGGCCTACGGAAAATTCTTGAAAGAGATACTCTCCAACAAGAGGAAATTAGAGTAGTACGGAGAAGTGAGAATGACAAAGAGATCTTCCGAGTTGATCCAAACTATGAAGGAGGAGATGCCTCCTAAGCTAAGAGATCCGTGATCTTTTTGTGTGCCAATTGGGGTTGGAGAAGTAAAGTATGAAGCCCTATGTGATCTTGGAGCTAGTGTAAGCATCATCCCGCATGCACTTTGCAACAAGATTGGGCTAGGAGAGCCAAAGCCGGTCAAGATGACCCTCTACATGGCGGACCGTTCAATCACTCACCCCGTAGGGATCTTAGAAGACATACCGGTTCAGCTTGGGAAGTTCTATGTGCCAATAGACTTCGTTGTTTTGGACATCCCGGCGGACTATCCGGTTCCTATCATCTTAGGGAGGCCTTTCTTAGCCACATCCGGATGTTTAGTGGATTGCAAAAATGGAATCCTCTCCTTCAACATAAAAGAGGAGAATATTAAGTTCAAGCTATCCACAATGATGAAGGGGCCAACCCTTGGTGAAGATGTGTTCAACATTGTCGAGCAAGAGGAGTCTAGAGAAGTTGTGAGCTCGATCTTGATCAAGGACCCCTTGTAGAAGGTTCTCAGCTTAAGTTTGATGGAGGAAGGGGTTGAAGATGATTGCAATGAAGAAATCAAGCCCTTGGATGTATTGGAAAAGGAGACAAGTGCTGAATTTGAAGTGCATGAAGTCAAGCTGAACCCCTGTAGGAACCACGGCCAGGGAGAGAGAACCACGGCCGTAATTTTGGCCGTGGAACTCTCTAGAATGCTCAAAAATGCCAGCCTCTCAGAGTCCACGGCCGTGGTTTTGCCAGAGACCGTAATTTTGCCAGAGACCGTAGTCCGCCGACATGAATTGATCCACTTGAATAAACCAAAATACCAAAGCAAACCATTTTTACATTGTGAGGACCCTCTTTCACTCTTCTTTACTTGAATTGCACATTGGGGACAATGTGTTTCTAAGTATGGGGTGGGGTTTTCATGATCACTTGCATGATTAGCATCTAGGATAGTTTTTTTTTGTCACATGTTTCTTTATGTTTTGCATTGTACATATATATTTTGAAAATTCCAAAAAATCAGAAAATTTAAAAAATTATAGTGCTTCTAAGTTTGGGTATGACCCTTATGATGAGATTATCTTGTGAATTGGCTATGAATGGCCTTGTGTGTTGAAAGGATGTATGCATATATGGACTTGAATTACTTATCTTGAATCCCATGTATGATTTGCGATTATGATGCTTGTCTTGATTGGATTGAGGATTGATGGTCGAAATTAGATGCTAGTTCTTGCACATCATTTAGGAGTGATTAAGGCAATTCATATTTCTCTACTTCCCATTTTGATCATGTTGTTTGAGCACCTCAATTGATATAAAATTTGACCTCTTTTGACCCATCCGGGAATAGGAGCATGCTAGTGTGTTGATGTGTGTGAAAAGCAAGTGTGGGGTGAAGTTGTTGATGAAAGAATGTTGTGAATGAAGTGCTGAATTTGTTGTGAAAAGTGTAGAAAAAACATAGGTTTGGGGACGTTGGTTTTGAAGGGTTGTAAGTCGTTCTTAACATTTATTCAGCTTGTTTTCTTGTTCTACTTGTCTTATCTCTCTTTCATTTCATATTCTTGCTATAGAAGCCATGGATGTATGCTTGTTGAGTTTGATTGTTAAGAAGCATGTTGTTGGCTAAATAGATGCGATTCTAGGGTAAGGGAGTGATGGTTATGGCTTGGACTATGATAGAATAGACTTATACGTACCCTTGGATGATTTTCTTGCTCGAGCCTAGTTGCTGTTGAAAACCACGGTTCGCTCTAACCCGACCACGGTCGTGGAATGAGATGAACTACCCGTGATTTTGTCTGACTTGCTTGTATTGATAAACCTGAATGCTAGGATGTTACATTGTTGAAACCCTAGTATTTGTTGAGCTAGATCTATCCTAGGGTGACCTAGTGTTAGCAACTAAGTGTGAGAAGAGACCTACCCGGTGATTCTTGCTCTTAGGTATCGAAGATGATGAACTCTAGGTAGTAGTGAGCCTCACAAGCCACTATTGGACAGAGTGTGCTAGGATTGATGTTTAGGACTTGCCTTCCCGAGACTTACCCGGTAAGGAGAGGTTAGATCCCTAGATAGCAATCCGGTTTGTGTAGATTTCCCAACCTTAGGCTCCTAGAGACTTACCGGGTGATAGGACCTTATGTGCGGAACTAGTGGATCATGAGACCTACCCGGTAATTGACCCCATTTGAGAAAGATTCCTTCCCAACATACCATAGATAATCCAAGATTGAATAGAAGCTTGAGTTCAATGCCATAACCGGAATTCCTAACCCCTAGAATCCGCTTCTCTCTCTTTGATTACCTATCTCGTGTTTGTGTTTGCTTAATTTGTGTTGCTAGCTTAGTTGTTTGTTAATCTTGCATGATTTATGATCCTTGATTAATCACCACAAAACCAATCCAAAACATTGAGATTTTCATTTCTTTATTTCTTTCTCTTTTCTCAAACTAGGTCTACACTATCCTTAGTCACTATTTGATTCAATTTCACCTTAGTCTTTGTGTTCGACCTCGGAATATTATCCTTACTACAAAACGACCCATACATTGTGGGTTCGCTAGGAGTTAGGAAAAATATATCGAGTTATAAATTTAAGACTTTTGTGCTACACGTTCTTAGCGTAACAAGTTTTTGGTGCCGTTGCGGCGGACTAGGTCTAGATTGAATCATTGTTTGTGATTGTTTATAGTGTAGGTCTTTCTTGTTGCTTTTGATCTTGTTTGGTTTGTGTCTTTGCATTTTCAGGACATCTCTCATTCTTTAGGTGCATGCGAAGATCTCGTGTAAGGATTTAGCTCCATTCGATCCCGAACCGGAGAAAACCCTTAAAGCTTGATCTAAGAGCAATAAGAAGAAGAAGGAGATGGCCGCAAGAGATCTTCGAGCTAAGTTAGATTAAGCTTAGAGCAAATTAGACTAAAAGATGAACTCTTGGAGAATGAGAGGAGACTTGCAAATGAGAGGCAAGAAGCAACTAGGAGGGAAATTGAAGAGATTAGGCAAGCTCTTGTACAAAGAGAGCTTAATCGTCAACAACCTCCACCGCCGCCACGACCGCAGCCGGCGTTTAATATTCGGTTCGAACTGATCATGATTGAGGAGCCACAAACTTGAGGGCAACGTATGGATCCGGTGCAAAGAGTGCACCATCCGGGCGTAAGCTTAGGAGATCCCGCAGCCCATGATTATGAGCTCCGCCCTCAAGTGCTACAAATGATCCGGCACAATCAATTTGGAGGGATGGAAGGAGAGTCTCCTCATCAACACTTGATGAACTAGGAGATCTTGATGGAGACTCTAAGGTTGCCTATGATACGGGGAAGACCCGACGTTGGCTCGATCTAGACGACGGAAGGAGGGAAAGACGTAGAAAACGGATCAAACAGCCGGCTAGGGTTCATGTGCTGCGTGACCTACGAATAAAAGGAACAAGAAGACGCTAAACTGAAAACGAAGGTACGGAAATTAAAGGAAAGGTACGATGTAGATGAACCCGACACAAACGACGTGGAAACCCTTGATCTCGGGATCAAGAACCACCAAGAACGATGCAACGAACTCAGCCCCTTACAACCTCACACAACTGACTTAGAACATCGACAACACGAGGAGGATGCTTATGGAATCTCATGAACACCAAGAACCCGAGAGCAATTGACACACGCGAAACAACTAAGCCAAATCTGATCACAATAACTCTTCAATCAAAACTCGCCTTTGATTGAAGATGGAATCTGAAAACAAGTGTTTTTCACCAATAATAATCTACTTAAAAAGTAATAGAAAGAGCCTTTAAATAGTTTTCAGCTCTTAAACAAAAGACACAATAAAATCTGGAAATTAAGCCCATTGGGCTACTTAAATCACACAATCACTCAGCAGGCCTTAAAAAGCCTCATTCCTCAATGAGAGACATGAAACGGTGTTGGAAACGTGTTGAGGAGCAGGAGCAGCAGCGTCATGTGCGGGGCTGGCCGAGTCTGGTGCTTTGGCGTCGTTGCTCTCTTGCTTACTTAAGATCCAAGCCTCGTTATGAACACTTGTAGCCAATAAAATCAGCAAGCCCTCAGTCTCATGCTCAATCTTCTTAGCTTGGGAACGTGTGATAGCTCTCTCATACTCCAGAGATGCTAGCTCGGATGGTCCCTCATCATTCCCCCTCTCTTGGGAAGGATTCGTCCACGAATCTTCAAGCTCTACATCCATAGGTGGGAATAGACTGAGGTCTCTAACATTGAAGGTCGGACTGACCCCAAATTCCTCCGGAAGATCCAATACATAAGCGTTGTCACCGGCTTTGTGAAGCAACTTGAAAGGACCGGTACCCCTAGGTGATAGCTTGGACTTTCGCAGCTCTTGGAAGCGCTCCTTCCTAAGATGTAACCACACGAGATCTCCGGGCTCAAACAACAACTTCCTCCGTCCCTTGTTTGCCTTAGCTGCGGTCCGAGCTGCTTTCTCCTCTAAGCTCAACCGTGTCTTCTCATGTAATCCCCTAATGTACTCAACCTGTTTACCTGCATTGAAATCTATTCGCTCCTTTGAAGGTAACGACATAAGATCAAAAGGGGTTAAGGGATTCAAACCATACACACACTTAACCTCGGGTCATGTTAGTGGAAGAATGGATGGTCCTGTTATATGCAAACTCAACATGTGGTAACACATCCTCCCACTCTTTCAAATTCTTCTTAATTACAGCCCTTAAAAGTGTCCCTAAAGTCCTATTAGTTACTTCGGTTTGGCCATCAGTTTGAGGGTGGCTAGCGGTAGAGAACAACAACTTAGTACCTAGCTTACCCCATAAAGTCTTCCAAAAGTAACTAAGAAATTTCACATCCCGATCACTAACAATGGTTCTAGGAACTCCATGTAGCCTAACTACTTCTCTAAAGAAGAGGTTTGCAACATTAGTGGCATCATCCGTTTTGTGACAAGCTATGAAGTGTGCCATCTTAGAGAACCTGTCTACCACCACAAAAATAGAGTTTCTTCCTCTCTTAGTCCTAGGTAACCCCAAAATAAAGTCCATACTAATGTCTTTCCTAGGAGCTGCGGGAATGGGTAAAGGGGTATACAAACCATGGGGCATGACTCTAGACTTTGCTTTCAAGCATTCTAAGCATCTTTTCACAAAATTCTCAACATCCCTAAGCATGTGTGTCCGATAAAAATGAGTATGCAACATATGATATGTCTTATCTCTACCAAAGTGACCCATCAAACCTCCCCTATGGGATTCATCCACAAGTAAAAGCCTAAGAGAACACTTTGGAATGCACACTTTATCAACTCTAAACAAGAAGCCATCAAACAAGTAAAACTTATCTAAAGCCCCTTTTTCCACACAAGCTTATCTCTCCAAAATCATCATCCTTTGCATATAAATCCTTAATGTAAACAAAGCCAAGAACTCTAGCATCCAATGTAGTGAGCAAAACATGTCTCCTAGAAAATGCATCAGCTACTACATTATCTTTTCCTTTCTTGTACTTAATCACATAAGGAAATGTTTCAATGAACTCCATCCACCTACTATGCCTTCTATCAAGTTTATCTTGGCTCCTAAAGTGTTTTAATGATTCATGATCATTATGTAATATAAACTCTCTAGGCCAAAGATAATGTTACCAAGTCCTAAGCACTCTAAACAATGCATAGAGCTCCTTATCATAAGTAGAGTAGTTTAGAGTTGGACCTTTCAATTTCTCACTAAAGAAGGAGATGGGTTTTCCCTCTTGCATAAGTACTCCACCAATTCCTATACCCGACGCATCACACTCCACCTCAAATGGCCTAGTGAAGTCCGGGAGAACAAGCAATGGGGTGTTGGTCAACATCCACTTGAGCTTTTCGAAAGCTCTCTCTTGGGCCTCTCCCCACTCGAATGGTATATTCTTCTTAGTGATCTCGGTTAGAGGAGCGGCTATGGTACTGAAATCTCTCACAAATCGCCTATAAAAGCTAGCCAATCCATGAAAGCTGCACACATCACCAAGAGACGTCGGGGTTGGCCAATCTCGAATAGCTTTTATTTTCTCCTCATCTACTCGCAGCCCTTGAGCACACACTAAAAAGCCAAGAAATATAACTTCATTTGTGTAGAAATCACACTTCTTAATATTAGCATATAAGTGTTCAAGTCTAAGAGTAGAAACAACCTGACGGAGATGATCCGCATGCTCCTCTGCGGACCGGCTATAGATGAGTATGTCGTCGAAGTAGACAACGACAAACTTCCCTATGAACTTCCTCAAAACATGTTTCATGAGGAGCATGAATGTGCTGGGAGCATTAGTCAAGCCGAATGGCATAACAACCCACTCATAGAGCCCAAACTTGGTCTTGAATGCTGTCTTTTCCATTAGTCGCCCTCCTTCATTCGAATCTGATGATAGCCACTTCTAAGGTCGATCTTGGAGAAGGTAGTTGTTCCATGTAGCTCATCCAACATGTCATCAAGGCGGGGAATGGGATGACGGTACTTGATGGCGAAGTTGTTGACAGCTCTACATTCAACACACATCCGCCAAGTGTTGTCCTTCTTAGGGACTAGTAGAACCGGAACCGCCATAGGACTAAGGCTCTCTCGAATGTATCCCTTATCAAGGAGCTCTTGTACCTGTGTTTGAATCTCCTCACTCTCCTTCGGGTTCATTCTATAGGCGGGTCGGTTTGGGAGAGTAGCTCCGGGAATAAGATCTATTTGGTGCTCAATACCCCACAATGTTGGCAACCCGGGGGGTATTTCATCCGGAAACACATCTGCAAACTCATCCAAAATAGCTAAAATACTAGGGGGTAAATCAACTAGGGTCGAGTTGCTTACCAAATTCAGCCCTTTACACAAACACACGAGTGTAACATCGGGAGGTAGGTAATCTGTGATGTACTCCCTCTTGGCTGCGAGCAATGTCCTCGGTAGGGGCTGGACGGCTGCTGCAATTGCTTTGCCTTTGGCGGCGGTCCTTGCTGCAGCGCGGTTGTCCATGGCGTCGGCTTCCTTGGCGGCTGCAGAATACGCTCCTCCCTTGGCCAGCGTCGTCTCGGTGTGATCGTTGCTTGCTTGGACAACTTCTCTTGATTTCTTCTCAAAAGCCTCCGCAATCTGCATAGGAGTCATAGGCTTCAGAGTAACAAGTTTATCTTTAAAGGTAAAAGAATACTTGTTAGTAAAGCCGTTATGCAACACTTTCCTATTATATTGCCAAGGCCGGCCTAACAAAACATGACAAGCTTGCATTGGAACCACATCACATAGAATAGTGTCTTCATAATGTCCTAAGGTAATGAGAATTTTAGCTTGCTTGTTTACCTTAATGATGAAGGGTCATCCGAGCCGGCTCCATCTTCAACACCACAAGAAGCCCTACAAGAGCTCAAGCCAAACGTCAAGCGGAGATGGATGCTATCTTCCTAGCCATGGTTCAAGAAGCTGACCCAAGCTCACCTCCAATGAGTCCAAGGCCCGTCATGATGCTTAGCCACATTGGACCAGCCAAGAAGAAGTTGAATGGAGCATAGGAGAACTTCACGTGTGCATGTGCATGGCTGGCGTAAGAAGCTAGTTAGAGAGTGTTAAATAAAGCCTAGAATTAGTCTATTTTATGGATTTATTTAAAACACTCTAATTTGTAATTATTGTATTTATTTCTTTTCTATTTTTTAGGAGAGAAGGTCTAGGTTGTATATAAACCTTTCTCTCTTCCTTTTTTTGGAGAATACATTAAACACATTCGTGAAAGTGCCAAATTGAAACCTTTGAGTTCAGCCTCTTGTCTTGTGAGAATTGTGGTGTTTGCATAGCTTTCTCGTTCTTGTGTGTGTCAATCTCCTTCGGGTTGGTGCTACAAGTCGAATCGAAGCAACCTCTTCGTGTCTTCGATAATCCTAGATCGATTGTGTGAAGTTGTAAGAAGCGGGGTCGAATCGTCATCAGTTTGGTTCTTGGATAATCGAATCCAAGGGTTCTATCGTTTGTTCCTTTCGGTTCTTCTTTCCTATTTCGTTTTCCCTCTTTGCTTTGCACGTTTTCCTTGCATCTTGTTTGCTGAATTTCGTTTGCTTTTATTCCCAAAAATAGGTTAGTCGTCTAGATCCGTTCTTCGCGGCTAATCCCCGTATCAATTGGTATCAGAGCTAATTGACGTTCAACCTACAAAAAGAGTCGGTAAATCATTCGAAAACAAAAAGTGTCTCGTTTTCTTGTTTGAGTCTTGCTTTGTTTTGAGTCTATTGCCATTGCCATTTCTATTCCAAGTTTTTGATTGAAATTACAAGTTTGTTGCTTTTGTTTGTGAATCTTGGACGCCGGCACCACTCCTACACCGCGCCTACCACCAGTCCCTTGTGCCTACCACCATGCCACCACCAGCTCTTGTCCCACGTCCAAACATGATACGGAATTGTCCGTGAATGAGTCGATCTAGGTACAATGATCCCGAATCCGGCTGAATGAATCGAATCCAGATGCGGAATGAAACGTGGATGGTGAATGGCGCAGGAAGGTGTAGAGAAGAACCAAAGAGAGTCAACGAAAGGAACCAAGGCTGAAGAGCCAAAACCCCACTTCGTGAATGCCCCAGACCCGTCTCCAATACAACTTTACACTAGCTCCGGCTGGACTAGCACAAAGAGGGACTCGTGAAGGCTCGAAGCACCAATCCGAAGGCGGTTGACACAAACAAGCTCAGCCAAGCAAACAACAGCAATGCCAACCAAAAACTCTCTTGTTCTTTGATTGATTTTGTGAAATGATTACAAATGTAATTCTAAGCAATGAGAATAACGTAACTAATCTGCAGCTAAAGAGGCTATATAAATAGACTCTTTTATCTAGACAAAAATAAAGAAAAGAAAGCTGAAAACATTAGTGGGAAGGTGGTAATAAAACAGCTTCCTCTAATGTAGCTAACAACCTAACAAACAACTAATTCAGCATGAGAATAGACTGACTTATTCAAACTAATCTTGGGAGTGTGCTGGACGTTTTTAAGAGCCAAAATGGACTATCTGAATGGGCTGAATTGTTCAACAGATCCATGAGTGATTTGGATAGTTTTTAAGAGCCCAAATGATGATCCGAATGAGCTGAATTGTTACTCTCTTGGGCCTCCTTAAACGTGATCAGCTGGCTGCCCTCTTGGGCTGCATGGGAAGTGAATAACGTCTGCATGGTCTCCTCCCTTGGTTCACTTGCTCCTACATTCACCAAAAGATTAACACATGATGTATGGAAATTAAATGGTTCACGCATTGTGTCAAGCAATAACACTTCCCTTGACGTAACTTCTTGGATCTTCTTAGCTCTTGCTCTAGTAATGGGGCCTTGATATCTTCCATGTGATGGTCCTACATCATCCACTCCTTCTTGGAAATAATTCGACCCCGAATTTTCATCTTGTTCCGAATCTCCTTCATAGGGGCTCAAATCTCCTACGTTAAAAGTGGTACTAACTCCATACTCTTCCGGTAAGTCCAACACATATGCATTGTCGTTAATCCGGTGTAAGACTTTGAATGGTCCATCACCCCGTGGTGCTAGCTTGGAATGGCGTTTTGTCAGAAACCGCTATTTCCTTAGATGTAGCCAAACTAAGTCGCCGGGCTGGAAAACCATCTTCCGACGTCCTTTGTTATTCCGAGCTGCAGTTTCAACGCCCTTCTTATCAAGTGCAGCCTTGGTCTTAACATGAAGTTCCATAATGTAGTCCGTCTCTTCCAAAGCATCAAAAGCTACTCGATCCTTTCGAGGAATCGGTAATAAGTCCAAAGGAGTTAAAGGGTTAAATCCATAAACACATTTGAAAGGTGATAACGAAGTGGAAGAATGCATGGTGCGATTATAAGCAAACTCAATAGGTGGTAACATGTCTTCCCATTCTTTTAAGCTATGTTTCAACATGGTTCTAAGGAGGGTCGTTAGGGTCCTATTGGTGACTTCCGTTTGCCCATCTGTTTGGGGATGACTAGAGGTCGAGAATAGTAATCTAGTGCCCATTTTTCCCCAAAGCGTTTTCCAAAAGAAACTCAAAAACTTGACATCCCTATCACTAACAATAGTTTTAGGTATTCCATGCAATCTCTCTATTTCCTTAAAGAAAAGATTAGCAACATTATATGCATCATCAGTTTTATGACATGGAATAAAATGTGCCATTTTAGAGAATCCATCTACCACCACAAAAATGGAATCTCTTCCTTTCTTAGTCCTAGGTAGTCGAACAATGAAATCCATACTTATATCTTCCCAAGGGCCATTAGGCGTTGGTAAGGGTGTATACAGCCCATGGGGTTGTACCCTAGCTTTGGCCTTAAGACATTCAATGCACCTTTTCAGCATGTGTTCTACATCCCTTAACATATGAGGCCAATAAAAGTGAGTTTGCAACATGTGATAAGTTTTGTCCCTCCCAAAATGCCCCATTAAACCTCCTTTATGGGCTTCTTCCACTAATAGGATCCTAAGGGAACATTTAGGTATGCAAATCTTATCCACTTTAAACAAGAAACCTTCAAACACAAAGTACTTATCATAAGGGCCTTGAGTAGTGCATCTATGAAATATCTTCCCAAATTCAGCATCATCCACATATAATTCTTTAATGTAAGTAAAACCTAACATCCTAGAATCCAAGGTGGTGATTAAGGTGTATCTCCTAGACAATGCATCCGCTAAGACATTATCCTTTCCTTTCTTATACTTGATAATGTAAGGAAAGGTTTCGATGAACTCCATCCACCTACCATGCCGCCTATCTAGCTTATCTTGGCTCCTAAAGTGTCTAAGTGAATCATGATCGGTTTTCAAAACAAACTATTGAGGCCAAAGGTAATGTTGCCATGTTTTGAGTACTCTAAACAAGGCATACAATTCTTTGTCATAAGTGGAGTAGTTTAAGCATGCACCCTTCAAATTTTCACTAAAGAAAGCTAGAGGCTTACCTTCTTGCATAAGGACGCCGCCAATACCAATACCGGACGCGTCGCATTCAACCTCAAAGGGTTTAGTGAAGTCCGGTAGAGAGAGTAGTGGTGCATGGGTGAGGCGTCTCTTGAGCTCTTCAAAAGCTCTTTGATGCGGTTCATTCCACTCAAAAGAAACCTTCTTTTTGGTCAAAGCCGTGAGTGGTGCTGCAATAGTACTAAAATCTCTCACAAATCTTCTATAGAATGTAGCTAGGCCATGGAAACTCCTCACGTCGCCAACCGATCTAGGAGTGGGCCATTCATTGATTGCCTTCACCTTGTCCTCATCCACTTGCAAACCATTGGCACATACTACAAAACCAAGAAAAATCACTCGGTTAGTATAGAAATCACATTTTTGAATATTAGCATACAAGTATTCTATACGCAATGTAGCAAGCACATCTCTCAAATGATTTTCATGCTCTTTTAAAGTCTTACTATTGATAAGAATGTCATCAAAGTAGACTACAACAAATAAACCAATATAAGGTCTCAAAATATGATTCATTAATCTTATGAAGGTACTAGGAGTGTTAGTTAAGCCAAAAGGCATTACTAGCCACTCATAGAGACCAAATTTGGTTTTAAAAGCTGTTTTCCATTCATCCCCTTCCCTCATTCTAATTTGATGGTAGCCACTCATAAGGTCAATCTTAGTGAAAATTGTAGCTCCATGTAACTCATCAAGCATGTCATCTAAACGGGGAATCGGGTGTCTATACTTTATAGTAATGTTATTGATTGCTCTACAATCAATACACATTCTCCATGTATTATCCTTCTTGGGTACTAGCAGGACGGGAACGGCACAAGGACTAAGGCTTTCCCGAACATACCCCTTATCTAGCAAGGCTTGAACTTGGTTCTGAATTTCCTGGGCTTCCGTAGGGTTCATCCTATAGGCGGGCCTATTGGGAAGAGTGGCTCCGGGTATTAAATCTATTTGGTGTTCAATGCCCCTAATGGGCGGGCAAGCCGGCTGGAATCTCCTCAGGAAAAACGTCCCTAAACTCGTCTAACAGCCCCTGGATCGAACTAGGAAGTGGAATCGTAGAGTCATGAGGCACATTCACTAGAGATTTACACAAACTCATCATTAGCACATCCATAGAAGCATAGTTAGTGACATATTCATTCCTAGACTCAAGATAGCTACTTGTTGGTTATACTAATAGTGTTTGATGGGTTTTGGTCTCCTTACTCTTAGGCCGTGTGATCTTAGGCTTTGGAGGGGTTCCTTGCTCTACCCTCTTGTTCTCATAGTACTCGGCTATTTGTAAAGGTGTCATAGGTTTAAGTGTTAATGTTTTACCTTTATACTCAAAGCTATATTTATTAGAAAACCCATCATGGATAACTTTCCTATCATATTGCCATGGACGACCAAGCAACAAGTGACAAGCATTCATAGGCACAACATCACATGTAATAACATCCTCATATGATCCTAATGTTATATTGACCTTAGTTTGCTTATTGACCTTAAGTTCTCCACACTCATTCATCCAATGTAGTTTATATGGCCTAGGGTGATAAAATGTAAGAAGTTGTAATTTGTTTACCATTTCAGTGCTAGCTACGTTGCAACAACTTCCTCCATCAATTATCACATTACACACTTTGCCTTCAATACTACACCGAGTATGAAACAGATTTTCACGTTGGTTATCCTCACAAGGTGTTGTTGGACATGTAAAGTTCTCCTAGCTATCAAAGATTCACCTTGTTCATACTCAATGCAATCATCATTCTCATTTTGTTCATTGTCATCAATTAAGGCATTTTCATCATCTAATTCCACATCATCCTTACTCTCATATTCTTCTAGATGGTTTATGATCAAAGTGCGACTATTAGGACATTCTCTACTCATGTGGCCTCTACCTTGGCATTTAAAACACACAATGTCCCTAGTTCTAGAGTTAGAGATAGGAGTACTCCCTCGATGATCACTTGAAGGCTCATTCAAGGATCATGGTGTAGTGGACGGTGTAGAAGACCTTCTTTGCCCTTCTTGGCCCATAGGTGTCGACTTTCTCTCCTCCTTCCGGCCTCCTTGATCCTTGCTGTGGTTAGGCAGCCGGCTCCCTTGTGCTTTCTAAGCGTTGGGCGTCCCATGAGGTGGCTTGTATTCCCGGTTTCGCACCTTAGTCTTCCTTTCCACCTTGATGGCCAAGTGTAGTAATTGCTCCATGGTGCTGTATGGATACATATCAACCTCATTAGCCAAATTAGAATTCAGAATACGAAGGTACCTAGCCATAGTGTTTTCTTCATCCTCTAGAACGTTGGCCTTCACCATAGCAACTTGCATATTCATATAGGCTTCCTCAACGCTAAGAGAGCCTTGTCTCAAATTTTCCAGCCGTTGTCGAAGCTCTCGGGTATAGTGAGGTGGAACGAACCGAGACCTCATTAGTGCCTTCATATGCTCCCATGTGGTGATTTGAGGATCCAATGTGCGCACTCTTTCTTTGACTACGTGATCCCACCATACCAAAGCATATCCTTGAAACTCGAGAGCGGCTAGCTGAACCTTCCTAGGCTCGCTAAAGATGTGACACAACCATATCTGCTCAATTTTGGTTTCCCACTCCATTAGACGTCGGGATCACACTTTCCTTCAAAGACGGGAATTTTGATTTTGACTTTGCCAAGTCCGTCTTGCTCTTGATAGGGCCGCAGATTATCACGTTCTCGTCCTTGCCTTGGCTGCTGGAATGGACGATTGTAACCTTCTCAAGTGTGGTCCTCAAAAGGAGCTTCATTCCGTCGTTGAAAGTTATGAACAAATGGTGGCGTGTTAGAATCATTAGGGTGGACGTTGGACTGTAAATTACCTTGATCCGGATGATCCGGTTCTCTAGTAACACGTGAAGGACCGCCAAACTCGTAGTTGGTTCTCAAAGGTGGCGTCCCTGCTGGTGGTGTTCGTGCTTCCATAGACTCCACTCGTTTGGATAGGTTAGCTACGGAATCGGACAATTGTTTCAATAGACTGATCATCTCAGGCGTGACGGTCTCGCTACTAGACTTGCTGGGACTTAGGGACCTGGACATGCTCAAGTAACAAACAAAGAACCGGTTAGGTTAGAAAAGCAAAGATCTCACTTGTGTATCGCTCACTCTCTCGTTGGTATTGCCTAGCTGGTGGCTCGAGTTGTAAGTATCCAACACCTTAAGATCGCGATTTCCGAACCTTCTTAGCAATCCTTTGGAACTAGAACTGCTGAAACTGATGTTAGTGTCGGAGATGAATCAAGACACCCCGAATTGGAGTATTGACTGTTGGGTTGGTGTAGGTATGGTGATTCGTGTTTAGAATGACGTAGAAGTTGTTTTGAGAGAGTTTTCTTGTGCTTGATTAATAAAAAGGGCCAGCCGTTTTTGTATAGTCTTTTTTTTTTTTTTTTGAAAGATCTCTTAGACTTTGTCAAAGATTTGAGGGAGAGAAGGTAACCGAAACTGATTGCAACGAGAATTGTAGGAGAGCAGGTTACCGAATTGTGTATGCAGCGTTGAGCTCTTCTTGTTTTTGTTTTGTGTTTACCTCTCCTCAAGATGTTGTCCGGCACTAAGAACCCTTGGTTTTTGATTTTGAACACTTCAAGCACAAGTTAAACCTCAATTGGATAAGCAATAGGTTAACAAGAAGAAAGGAGTGATCAATTGTACCAACCTGGCTCTGATACCAACTGATACGGAATTGTCCGTGAATGAGTCGATCTAGGTACAATGATCCCGAATCCGGCTGAATGAAACGAATCCAGATGCGAAATGAAACGTGGATGGTGAATGGCGCAGGAAGGTGTAGAGAAGAACCAAAGAGAGTCAACGAAAGAAACCAAAGCTGAAGAGCCAAAACCCCACTTCGTGAATGCCCTAGACCCGTCTCCAATACAACTTTAAACTAGCTCCGGCTGGACTAGCACAAAGAGGGACTCGTGAAGGCTCGAAGCACCAATCCGAAGGCGGTTGACACAAACAAGCTCAGGCAAGCAAACAACAGCAATGCCAACCAAAAACTCTCTTGTTCTTTGATTGATTTTGTGAATGATTACAATCTGTAATTCTAAGCAATGAATATAACGTACCTATTCAGCAGCTAAAAGAGGCTATATATAGACTCTTTTATCTAGACAAAATTAAAGAAAAGAAAACTAAAACATTAGTGGGAAGGTGGTAATAAGAGAGCTTCCTCTAATGTAGCTAACAACCTAACAGACAACTAATTCAGCATGAGAATAGGCTGACTTATTCAAACTAATCTTGGGAGTGTGCTGGACGTTTTTAAGAGCCAAAATGGACTATCCGAATGGGCTGAATTGTTCAACAGATCCATGAGTGATTTGGATGGTTTTTAAGAGCCCAAATGATGATCCGAATGAGCTGACTTGTTACTCTCTTGGGCCTCCTTGAACGTGATCAGCTGGCTGCCCTCTTGGGCTGTTTTGGATGTGAGCAGCAGCCTACCCTCTTGGACTGCCTTGGACGTGTTTGCTTGCCTCCCCTCTTGGGCTGCCTTGGACGTGAGCAACAACCTCCCCTCTTGGGCTGCATTGGATGTGAGCAACAACTTCTCCTCTTGGGCTGCTTTGGATGTGAGCAACAGCCTATCCTCTTGGACTGCATGGGAAGTGAATAACGTCTGCATGGTCTCCTCCCTTGGTTCACTTGCTCCTACATTCACCAAAAGATTAACACATGATGTATGGAAATTAAATGGTTCACGCATTGTGTCAAGCAATAGCACTTCCCTTGACGTAACTTCTTGGATCTCCTTAGCTCTTGCTCTAGTAATGGGGCCTTGATATCTTCCATGTGATGGTCCTACATCAAAACACAACCCTAAACAAGCTCTAAACTTTCAAAAAAAAAAAAAGAAGAAGGCTGATCGTCCAGCCTATTTTCAAGCCACCTCTTTCCTCCACATTTTCAGCCTATTTTTTTTTAATCTTTCACCCTTGGTTAGCTATTTTACTTGGTCAACTCTATCTTCTTGCAACTAATTAGGATTTTCTTAGCATTTTGTTTTAGTTTTCTTTAATTCCAGCATAAATTTCGAAATTAGCTGGTTGTTATTATTTGTTTTATTTGCTTTCATTTTAGTAACTAGATAGCTAGCAACTCTCAAGTTGTTATAGGCTTTTATTTCTTTCATTTTTTTTTTCATTTGTCTCTTTGAATTCAAATTGAGATATGATTTTCTAGTTTAAAAAAAAAAAGAAAGAAAAGAAATCCGAGATTAAAAAAAAAGAAAGAAAGAAAAGAAAAAGAAAAGAAAAGAAAAAAAAGAAAAAAGAAATCAGCCATTAGTCATTCATTTCATTTCATTCTTGCTAGCTTATTCTTGCTTTATTTCTGATACGGAATTGTCCGTGAATGAGTCGATCTAGGCACAATGATCTCGAATCCGGCTGAATGAAACGAATTCAGAATGCGGAATGAAACGAAGATGGTGAATGGCGTAGGAGGGTGAGAGAAGAACCAAAGAGAGTCAACGAAGGAACCAAGGCTGAAGAGCCAAAACCCCAATCGTGAATGCTCTAGACCCGTCTCCAATACAACTTTACACTAGCTCCGGCTGGACTAGCACAAAGAGGGACTCGTGAAGGCTCGAAGCACCAATCCGAAGGCGGTTGACACAAACAAGCTCAGCCAAGCAACAACAGCAATGCCAACAAAAAACTCTCTTGTTCTTTGATTGATTTTGTGAAATGATTACAAATGTAATTCTAAGCAATTGGAAAATAACGTAACTAATCTGCAGCTAAAGAGGCTATCTATATAGACTCTTTTATCTAGACAAAATAAAGAAAAGAAAATTAAAACATTAGTGGGAAGGTGGTAATAAGTGAGCTTCCTCTAATGTAGCTAACAACCTAACAAACAACTAATTCAGCTTAAAAATAGGCTGACTTATTCAAACTAATCCTAGGAGTGTGCTGAGTGTGCTGGACGTTTTTTAAGACCAGATTGGGCTATCCGAATGGGCTGAATTGTTCAACAGATCCATGAGTGATTTGGCTGTGTTTTAAGAGCCCAAATGATGATCCGAATGAGCTGACTTGTTACTCTCTTGGACCTCCTGGAACGTGATCAGCTTGCTATCCTCTTGGGCTGCATTGGACATGAGCAACAACCTACCCTCTTTGATACGGTGTAATCCGTGTTTGAGTCGATCTAGGCACAATGATCTCGAAACGGACTGAATGAAGCGAATTCAGTAGGCGGAGTGAAACGAAGATGATGAATAGGCGCAGGAAAGGTGAGAGAAGAACCAAAGAGAGAGCCAATGAAGGAACCAAGGCTGAAGAGCCAAAACCCCAATCGTGACTGCCCTAGACCCGTCTCCAATACAACTTTACACTAGCTCCGGCTGGACTAGCACAAAGAGGGACTCGTGAAGGCTCGAAGCACCAATCTGAAGGCGGTTGACACAAACAAGCTCAGCCAAGCAACAATAGCAATGCCAACCAAAAACTCTCTTGTTCTTTTATTGATTTTCTGAATGATTACAAATGCAATTCTAAGCAATGGATTTTACCGTAACTAATCTGCAGCTAATAAGAGGCTATAAATAGACTCTTTTATCTAGACAAAATAAAGAAAAGAAAGCTGAAAACATTAGTGGGAAGGTGGTAATAAGAGAGCTTCCTCTAATGTAGCTAACAACCTAACAAACCACTAATCAGCATGGAAATAGGCTGTATTATTCAAACTTATCCTTGGAGTGCAAGCTGGACGTTTTTAAAGTTTTTAAGGAGCTAAATGGGCTATCCGAATGGGCTGCATTGTTCAACAGATCCATGAGTGATTTGGATGTGTTTAAAGGGCCCAAATGATGATCCGAATGGGCTGAATTGTTACTCTCTTGGACCTCTTTAAACGTGATCAGCTTGCTATCCTCTTGGGCTGCATTGGACATGAACAACAGCCTCCCTTGGGCTGCCTTGGACGTGAGCAGCTGCCTCCCTCCTTGGGCAGCATTGGACGCGAGCAACAGCCTCCCTCCTTGGGCTGCGCTGGACGTGAGCAACAGCCTCCCTCGTGGGCTGCATTGGGCGTGAGAAACAGCCTCCTCTTGGGCTGCATTGGCGTGAGCAACAACCTCCTCTTGGGCTGCATTGGCGTGAGCAACAGCCTCCTCTCCCGGGCTGCATTGGACGTGATCAACAACCTGCATGGCCTCCTCGAGCTGCATGGGAAGTGAGCACGTCGGCATGGTCTCCTTGCTTGGTTCGCTTGCTCCAACATTCACCAAAAGATTAACACATGATGTATGGAAATTAAATGGTTCACGTATTGTGTCTAGCAATAGCACTTCCCTTGAAATATCTTCTTGGATCTCCTTAGCTCTTGCTCTAGTAATGGGACCTTGATAGCTTCCATGTGATGGTCCTACATCATCCACTCCTTCTTGGAAAGAATTCGACCCCGAATTTTCATCTTGTTCCGAATCTCCTTCATAGGGGCTCAAATCTCCTACATTAAAAGTGGTACTAACTACAAAACCAAGAAAAATCACTCGGTTAGTATAGAAATCACATTTTTAAATATTAGCATACAAGTATTCTATACGCAATGTCGCAAGCACATCTCTCAAATGATTTTCATGCTCCTTTAAAGTCTTACTATAGATAAGAATGTCATCAAAGTAGACTACAACAAATAAACCAATATAAGGTCTCAAAATATGAAGTGGAATCGTAGAGTCATGAGGCACATTCACTAGAGATTTACACAAACTCATCATTAGCACATCAATAGAAGCATAGTTGGTGACATATTCATTCCTAGACTCAAGATAGCTACTTGTTGGTTGTACTAACAATGTGTGATGGATTTTGTTCTCTTTACTCTTAGGCCGTGTGATCTTAGGCTTGGGAGGGGTTCCTTGCTCTACCCTCTTGTTCTCATAGTACTCGGCTATTTGTAAAGGTGTCATAGGTTTAAGTGTCAAAGTTTTACCCTTATACTCAAAGCTATATTTGTTAGAAAACCCATCATGGACAGCTTTCATATCATATTGCCATGGACGACCAAACACCAAGTGACAAGCATTCATAGGCACAACATCACATGTAATAACATCCTCATATGATCCTAATGTTATATTGACCTTAGTTTGCTTATTGACCTTAAGTTCTCTACACTCATTCATCCAATGTAGTTTATATGGCCTAGGGTGATAAAATGTAAGAAGTTGTAATTTGTTTACCATTTCAGTGCTATGTTGCAACAACTTCCTCCATCAATTATCACATTACACACTTTTCCTTTAATGCTACACCTAGTATGAAACATATTTTCACGTTGGTTATCCTCACAAGGTGCTAGTTGGACATGCAAAGTTCTCCTAGCTATCAAAGATTCACCTTGTTCATACTCAATGCAATCATCATTCTCATTTTGTTCATTGTCATCATTTAAGGCATTTTCATCATCTAATTCCACATCATCCTCACTCTCATATTCTCCTAGATGATTTATGATCAAAGTGCGTTTATTAGGACATTCTCTACTCATGTGACCTCTACCTTAGCATTTAAAACACATAATGTCCCTAGTTCTAGAGTTAGAGATAGGAGTACTCCCCGATGATCACTTGAAGGCTCATTCAAGGATCGTGGTGTAGTGGCTGGTGTAGACGACTTTCTTTGTCCTTCTTGGCCCATAGGTGCCGATTTTCTTTCTTCCTTCCGGCCTCCTTGATCCTTGCTGTTGTTAGGCAACAGTCGGCTCCCTTGTGCTTTCCAAGCGTTGGGCGTTCCATGGGGTGGTTTGTATTCCCAGTTTCGAACCTTAGTCTTCCTTTCCACCTTGATGGCCAAGTGTAGTAATTTCTCCATGGTGCTGTATGGATACATATCAACCTCATTAGCCAAATTAGAATTCAGAATACGAAGGTACCTTGCCATAGTGTTTTCTTCATCTTCTAGAACATTGGCCTTCACCATAGCAACTTGCATATTCGTATAAGCTTCCTCAGCGCTAAGAGAGCCTTGTCTCAAATTTTCCAGCCGTTGTCTAAGCTCTCGGGTATAGTGAGGTGGGACGGACCTAGCCCTCATTAGTGCCTTCATATGCTCCCATGTGGTGATTTGAGGATCCAATGTTCGAACTCTTTCTTTGACTACGTGATCCCACCATACCAAAGCATAGCCTTGGAATTCGAGAGCGGCTAGCTGAACCTTTCTAGGCTCGCTAAAGTTGTGACACAACCAGATTTGCTCAACTTTAGTTTCCCACTCCGTGTAGACGTCGGGATCACACTTTCCTTCAAAGACGGGAATTTTGATTTTGACTTTTCCGAGTCCGTCTTGCTCCTGATAGGGCCAAAAGTTATCTCGTCCTTGCCTTGGCTGCTGGAATGGCCGATTGTAACCCTCCCACGTGTGGTCCTCAAAATGAGCTTCATTCCATCGCTGAAAGTTATCAACAAAGGGTGGCATGTTAGAAGCATTAGGGGGTTCGTTGGAATGTAAATTACCTTGATCCGGATGATCCGGCTCTCTAGTAACACGTGAAGGACCGCCAAACTCATAGTTGGTTCTCAATGGTGGTGTCCCGGCTGGTGGTGTTCGTGCTTCCATAGACTCCACTCGTTTGGATAGGTTAGCTACGGAATCGGACAATTGTTTCAATAGACTAATCATCTCAAGCGTGACGGTCTCGCTACTCGACTTGCTGGGACTTAGGGACCTGGACATGCTCAAGTAACAAACAAAGAACCGGTTAGGTTAGAAAAGCAAAGATCTCACTTGTGTATCGCTCACACTCTCGTTGGTATTGCCTAGCTGGTGGCTCGAGTTGTAAGGATCCAACACCTTAAGATCGCGATTTCCGAACCTTCTTAGCAACCATTTGGAACTAGAACTGCTGAAACTGAATGTTAGTGTCGGAGATGGATCAAGACACCCCTAATTGGAGTATTGACCGATGGGTTGGGGTAGGTACGGTGAATGTGTTTAGAATGACGTTTTGAGATGATTGAAGGAGTTCACTTGTGCTTAATGTAGATTAATAAAAGGCCAGCCGACTTTGTAGTGGTTTTTTTTTTTTTTTTGAAAGATCTTAGACTTTGTCAAAGATTTGTAGGAGAGAAATTGATTTCAGCGAGAATTGTAGGAGAGCAGGTTACCGAATTGTATATGCAGCGTTTGAGCTTTCTCTTTTGTTTTGTTTTCGTTTTGTGTTTGCCTCTCCTCAAGATGTTGTCCGGCTTTTGAATTGGCACACTTCAAGCACAAGTTAGATCTCAATTGGATAAGCAATAAGGTTAACAAGAAGAAAGGAGTGATCAATTGTACCAACTGAGCTCTGATACCAACTGATACGGTGTAATCCGTGTTTGAGTCGATCTAGGCACAATGATCTCGAAACGGACTGAATGAAGCGAATTCAGTGGGCGGAGTGAAACGAAGATGATGAATAGGCGCAGGAAAGGTGAGAGAAGAACCAAAGAGAGAGCCAATGAAGGAACCAAGGCTGAAGAGCCAAAACCCCAATCGTGACTGCCCTAGACCCGTCTCCAATACAACTTTACACTAGCTCCGGCTGGACTAGCACAAAGAGGGACTCGTGAAGGCTCGAAGCACCAATCCGAAGGCGGTTGACACAAACAAGCTCAGCCAAGCAACAATAGCAATGCCAACCAAAAACTCTCTTGTTCTTTGATTGATTTTCTGAATGATTACAAATGCAATTCTAAGCAAGGGATTTTACCGTAACTAATCTGCAGCTAATAAGAGGCTATAAATAGACTCTTTTATCTAGACAAAATAAAGAAAAGAAAGTTGAAAACATTAGTGGGAAGGTGGAAATAAGAGAGCTTCCTCTAATGTAGCTGACAACCTAACAAACCACTAATCAACATGGAAATAGGCTGAATTATTCAAACTTATCCTTGGAGTGCAAGCTGGACGTTTTTAGCGTTTTTAAGGAGCTAAATGGGCTATCCGAATGGGCTGCATTGTTCAACAGATCCATGAGTGATTTGGATGTGTTTAAAGGGCCCAAATGATGATCCGAATGGGCTGAATTGTTACTCTCTTGGACCTCTTTAAATGTGATCAGCTTGCTATCCTCTTGGGCTGCATTGGACATGAACAACAACCTCCCTTGGGCTGCCTTGGACGTGAGCAGCTGCCTCCCTCCTTGGGCTGCATTGGATGTGAGCAACAGCCTCCCTCGTGGGCTGCACTGGGCATGAGCAACAACCTCCTCTTGGGCTACATTGGCGTGAGCAACAACCTCCTCTTGGGCTGCATTGGCGTGAGCAACAGCCTCCTCTCCCGGGCTGCATTGGACGTGATCAACAGCCTCCTCTCCCGGGCTGCATTGGACGTGATCAACAGCCTCCTCTCCCGGGCTGCATTGGACGTGATCAACAGCCTGCATGGCCTCCTCCAGCTGCATGGGAAGTGAGCACGTCGGCATGGCCTCCTTGCTTGGTTCGCTTGCTCCTACATTCACCAAAAGATTAACACATAATGTATGGAAATTAAATGGTTCACGCATTGTGTCTAGCAATAGCACTTCCCTTGACATATCTTCTTGGATCTCCTTAGCTCTTGTTGTAGTAATGGGACCTTGATAGCTTCCATGTGATGGTCCTAAATCACTCTTGGACTGCCTTGGACGTGTTTGCTTGCCTCCCCTCTTGGGCTGCTTTGGACGTGATCAACAGCTCCTTCTCTTGGACTGCTTTGGACGTAATCAACAACTTCTCCTCTTGGGCTTCATTAAACGTGAACAACAGCCTCCCCTCTTGGCTTCTTTGGACGTGATCAACAGCCTCCTCTTGGACTGCTTTGTACGTGAGCAACATCTCCTCCCTTTGCTTGCTTGCTCCTGCATTCATCAAAAGATTAACACATGAGGTATGGCAATTAAATGGTTCACGCATTGTGCCAAGCAATAGCACTTCCCTTGACGTAGCTTCTTGGATCTCCTTAGCTCTTGCTCTAGTAATGGGACCTTGATAGCTTCCATGTGATGGTCCTACATCATCCACTCCTTCTTGGAAAGAATTCGACCCCGAATTTTCATCTTATTCCGAATCTCCTTCATAGGGGCTCAAATCACCTACATTAAAAGTGGTACTAACTCCATACTCTTCCGGTAAGTCCAACACATAAGCATTGTCGTTAATCCGGTATAAGACTTTGAATGATCCATCACCCCGTGGTGCTAGCTTGGAATGGCGTTTTGTCGGAAACCGCTCTTTCCTTAGATGTAGCCAAACTAAGTCGCCGGGCTGGAAAACCATCTTCCGACGTCCTTTGTTGTTCCGAGCTGCAGTTTCAACGCCCTTCTTATCCAGTGCAGCTTTGGTCTTAGCATGAAGTTCCTTAAGTCCACCTGTTCCAAAGCATCAAAAGCTACTCGATCCTTTCGAGGAATCGGTAATAAATCCAAAGGAGTTAAAGGGTTAAATCCATAAACACATTTGAAAGGTGATAACGAAGTGGAAGAATGTATGGTGCGATTATAAGCAAACTCAATATGTGGTAACATGTCTTCCCATTCTTTTAAGTTATCTTTCAACATGGTTCTAAGGAGGGTCGTTAGGGTCCTATTGGTGACTTCCGTTTGCCCATCTGTTTGGGGATGACTAGAGGTCGAGAATAGTAATCTAGTACCCATTTTTCCCTAAAGTGTCTTCCAAAAGAAACTCAAAAACTTGACATCCCTATCACTAACAATAGTTTTAGGTATTCCATGCAATCTCACTATTTCCTTAAAGAAAAGATTAGCAACATTATATGCATCATCAGTTTTATGACATGGAATAAAATGTGCCATTTTAGAGAATCTATCTACTACCACAAAAATGGAATCTCTTCCTTTCTTAGTCCTAGGTAGTCCAACAATGAAATCCATACTTACGTCCTCCCAAGGGCTATTAGGCGTTGGTAAGGGTGTATACAGCCCATGGGGTTGTACCCTAGCTTTGGCCTTAAGACATTCAATGCACCTTTTCAGCATGTGTTCTACATCCCTTAACATATGAGGCCAATAAAAGTGAGTTTGCAACATGTGATAAGTTTTGTCCCTCCCAAAATGCCCCATTAAACCTCCTTTATGGGCTTCTTCCACTAATAGGATCCTAAGGGAACATCTAGGTATGCAAATCTTATCCACTTTAAACAAGAAACCTTCAAACACAAAGTACTTGTCATAAGGGCCTTGAGTAGTGCATCTATGAAATATCTTCCCAAATTCAGCATCATCCACATATAATTCTTTAATGTAAGTAAAACCTAACATCCTAGAATCCAAGGTGGTGATTAAGGTGTATCTCCTAGACAATGCATCCGCTACGACATTATCCTTTCCTTTCTTATACTTGATAATGTAAGGAAAGGTTTCGATGAATTCCATCCACCTACCATGCCGCCTATCTAGCTTATCTTGGCTCCTAAAGTGTCTAAGTGAATCATGATCAGTTTTCAAAACAAACTCTTGAGGCCAAAGGTAATGTTGCCATGTTTTGAGTACTCTAAACAAGGCATACAATTCTTTGTCATAAGTGGAGTAGTTTAAGCATGCACCCTTCAATTTTTCACTAAAGAAAGCTAGAGGCTTACCTTCTTGCATAAGGACGCCGCCAATACCAATACCGGATGCGTCGCATTCAACCTCAAAGGGTTTGGTGAAGTCCGGTAGAGCTAGTAGTGGTGCGTGGGTGAGGCGTCTCTTGAGCTCTTCAAAGGCTCTTTATGCAGTTCATTCCACTCAAAAGGAACCTTCTTTTTGGTCAAAGCCGTGAGTGGTGCTGCAATGGTGCTAAAATCTCTCACAAACCTTCTATAGAATGTAGCTAGGCCATGGAAACTCCTCACGTCACCAACCGACCTAGGAACGGGCCATTCATTGATTGCCTTCACCTTGTCCTCATCCACTTGCAAACCATTGGCACTTTCTACAAAACCAAGAAAAATCACTCGGTTAGTATAGAAATCACATTTTTGAATATTAGCATACAAGTATTCTATACGCAATGTAGCAAGCACATCTCTCAAATGATTTTCATGCTCCTTTAAAGTCTTACTATAGATAAGAATGTCATCAAAGTAGACTACAACAAATAAACCAATATAAGGTCTCAAAATATGATTCATTAATCTCATGAAAGTACTAGGAGCGTTAGTTAAGCCAAAAGGCATTACAAGCCACTCATAGAGTCCAAATTTGGTTTTAAAAGTTGTTTTCCATTCATCCCCTTCCCTCATTCTAATTTGATGGTAGCCACTCCTAAGGTCAATCTTAGTGAAAATTGTAGCTCCATGTAACTCATCAAGCATATCATCTAAACGGGGAATCGGGTGTCTATACTTGATAGTAATGTTATTGATTGCTCTACAATCAATACACATTCTCCAAGTATTATCCTTCTTGGGTACTAGCAGGACGGGAACGACACAATGACTAAGGCTTTCCCGCACATACCCCTTATCTAGCAAGGCTTGAACTTGGTTCTGAATTTCCTGGGCTTCCGTAGGGTTCATCCTATAGGCGGGCCTATTGGGAAGAGTGGCTCCGGGTATTAAATCTATTTGGTGTTCAATGCCCCTAATGGGCGGCAAGCCGGCTGGAATCTCCTCAGGAAAAATGTCCCTAAACTCGTCTAACAGCCCCTGAATAGAACTAGAAAGTGGATTCGTAGAGTCATGAGGCACATTCACTAGAGATTTACACAAACTCATCATTAGCACATCAATAGAAGCATAGTTAGTGACATATTCATTCCTAGACTCAAGATAGCTACTTGTTGGTTGTACTGACAATGTTTGATGGGTTTTGTTCTCTTTACTCTTAGGCCGTGTGATCTTAGGCTTTGGAGGGGTTCCTTGCTCTACCCTCTTGTTCTCATAGTACTCGGCTATTTGTAAAGGTGTCATAGGTTTAAGTGTTAAAGTTTTACCTTTATACTCAAAGCTATATTTGTTAGAAAACCCATCATGGACAACTTTCCTATCATATTGCCATGGACGACCAAGCAACAAGTGACAAGCATTCATAGGCACAACATCACATGTAATAACATCCTCATATGATCCTAATGTTATATTGACCTTAGTTTGCTTATTGACCTTAAGTTCTCCACACTCATTCATCCAATGTAGTTTATATGGCCTAGGGTGATAAAATGTAAGAAGTCGTAATTTGTTTACCATTTCAGTGCTAGCTGTGTTGCAACAACTTCCTCCATCAATTATCACAAGGTGCTAGTTGGACATGCAAAGTTCTCCTAGCTATCAAAGATTCACCTTGTTCATACTCAATGCAATCATCATGCTCATTTTGTTCATTGTCATCAATTAAGGCATTTTCATCATCTAATTCCACATCATCCTCACTCTCATATTCTCCTAGATGGTTTATGATCAAAGTGCGTCTATTAGGACATTCTCTACTCATGTGGCCTCTACCTTGGCATTTAAAACACACAATGTCCCTAGTTCTAGAGTTAGAGATAGGAGTACTCCCTCGATGATCACTTGAAGGCTCATTCAAGGATCGTGGTGTAGTGGCTGGTATAGACGACTTTCTTTGTCCTTCTTGGCCCATAGGTGACGATTTTCTCTCTTCCTTCCGGCCTCCTTGATCCTTGTTGTGGTTAGGCAGCAGCCGGCTCCCTTGTGCTTTCCAAGTGTTGGGCGTTCCATGGGGTGGTTTGTATTCCCGGTTTCGCAGCTTAGTCTTCCTTTCCACCTTGATGGCCAAGTGTAGTAATTGCTCCATTGTGCTGTAGGGATACATATCAACCTCATTAGCCAAATTAGAATTCAGAATACGAAGGTACCTTGCCATATTGTTTTCTTCATCTTCTAGAACGTTGGCCTTCACCATAGCAACTTGCATATTCGTATAAGCTTCCTCAGCGCTAAGAGAGCCTTGTCTCAAATTTTCCAGCCGTTGTCGAAGCTCTCGGGTATAGTGAGGTGGAACGAACCTAGCCCTCATTAGTGTCTTCATATGCTCCCATGTGGTGATTTGAGGATCCAATGTTCGAACCCTTTCTTTGACTACGTGATCCCACCATACCAAAGCATAGCCTTGGAACTCGAGAGCGGCTAGCTGAACCTTCCTAGGCTCGCTAAAGTTGTGACACAACCAGATTTGCTCAACTTTAGTTTCCCACTCCGTGTAGACGTCGGGATCACACTTTCCTTCAAAGACGGGAATTTTGATTTTGACTTTTCCGAGTCCGTCTTGCTCTTGATAGGGCCGAAAGTTATCTCGTCCTTGCCTTGGCTGCTGGAATGGCCGATTGTAACCCTCCCACGTGTGGTCCTCAAAATGAGCTTCATTCCGTCGCTGAAAGTTATAAACAAAGGGTGGCTTGTTAGAAGCATTAGGGGGTTCGTTGGAATGTAAATTACCTTGATCCGGATGATCCGGCTCTCTAGTAACACGTGAAGGACCGCCAAACTCATAGTTGGTTCTCAAAGGTGGTGTCCCGGCTGGTGGTGTTCGTGCTTCCATAGACTCCACTCGTTTGGATAGGTTAGCTACGGAATCGGACAATTGTTTCAATAGACTGATCATCTCAGGCGTGACAGTCTCGCTACTCGACTTGTTGGGACTTAGGGACCTGGACATGCTCAAGTAACAAACAAAGAACCGGTTAGGTTAGAAAAACAAAGATCTCACTTGTGTATCGCTCACACTCTCGTTGGTATTGCCTAGATGGTGGCTCGAGTTGTAAGGATCCAACACCTTAAGATCGCGATTTCCGAACCTTCTTAGCAACCCTTTGGAACTAGAACTGCTGAAACTGAATGTTAGTGTCGGAGATGGATCAAGACACCCCTAATTGGAGTATTGACCGTTGGGTTGGTGTAGGTACGGTGAATGTGTTTAGAATGACGTTTTGAGCTGTTTGAAAGAGTTTACTTGTGCTTGATGTAGATTAATAAGGGCCAGCCGTTTTTTGTATGTGTGTTTTTTTTTTTTTGAAAGATCTCTTAGACTTTGTCAAAGATTTGAGGGAGAGACGGTAACCTGAAACTGATTGCAACGAGAATTGTAGGAGAGCAGGTTACCGAATTGTCTATGTAGCATTTGAGCTCTCTTTTTGTTTTGTTTTCGTTTTGTGTTTACCTCTCCTCAAGATGTTGTCCGGCACTAAGAACCCTTGGCTTTTGCCTTTGAACACTTCAAACACAAGTTAAACCTCAATTGGATAAGCAATAGGTTAACAAAGAAGAAAGGAGTGATCAATTGTATCAACTGAGCTCTGATACCAACTGATACGGAATTGTCCGTGAATGAGTCGATCTAGGCACAATGATCTCGAATCCGGCTGAATGAAACGAATTCAGAATGCGGAATGAAACGAAGATGGTGAATGGCGCAGGAGGGTGAGAGAAGAACCAAAGAGAGTCAACGAAGGAACCAAGGCTGAAGAGCCAAAACCCCAATCGTGAATGCTCTAGACCCGTCTCCAATACAACTTTACACTAGCTCCGGCTAGACTAGCACAAAGAGGGACTCGTGAAGGCTCGAAGCACCAATCCGAAGGCGGTTGACACAAACAAGCTCAGCCAAGCAACAACAGCAATGCCAACCAAAAACTCTCTTGTTCTTTGATTGATTTTGTGAAATGATTACAAATGTAATTCTAAGCAATTGGAAAATAACGTAACTAATCTGCAGCTAAAGAGGCTATCTATATAGACTCTTTTATCTAGACAAAATAAAGAAAAGAAAATTAAAACATTAGTGGGAAGGTGGTAATAAGTGAGCTTCCTCTAATGTAGCTAACAACCGAACAAACAACTAATTCAGCTTAAAAATAGGCTGACTTACTCAAACTAATCCTAGGAGTGTGCTGAGTGTGCTGGACGTTTTTTAAGACCAGATTGGGCTATCCGAATGGGCTGAATTGTTCAACAGATCCATGAGTGATTTGGCTGTGTTTTAAGAGCCCAAATGATGATCCGAATGAGCTGACTTGTTACTCTCTTGGGCCTCCTGGAACGTGATCAGCTTGCTATCCTCTTGGACTGCATTGGACATGAGCAACAGCCTACCATCTTGGACTGCCTTGGACGTGTTTGCTTGCCTCCCCTCTTGGGCTGCTTTGGACGTGATCAACAGCTCCTTCTCTTGGACTGCTTTGGACGTAATCAACAGCTTCTCCTCTTGGGCTGCATTAGACGTGAACAACAGCCTCCCCTCTTGGCTTCTTTGGACGTGATCAACAGCCTCCTCTTGGACTGCTTTGTACATGAGCAACATCTCCTCCCTTTGCTTGCTTGCTTGCTCCTGCATTCATCAAAAGATTAACACATGAGGTATGGCAATTAAATGGTTCACGCATTGAGCCAAGAAATAGCACTTCCCTTGACGTAGCTTCTTGGATCTCCTTGTAATGGGACCTTGATAGCTTCCATGTGATGGTCCTACATCAATTTCATAGTTTGTAATAGTTGAAGTTGTGTTTGCCAAGTGTTATTGTTCAGCAATCAAAGAGGACTACAAAGGAGCACATCTCACTCAAAAGTTGTCTTGCTAAGTGTTATTGTTCAGCAACCAAAGCGGACTACAAAGGAGCTCATCTCACTCAAAAGTTGTCTTGCTAAGTGTTATTGTTCAGCAACCAAAGCGGACTACAAAGGAGCTCATCTCACTCAAAGGGACCAAGCCATTCACGCCTAGCCTAGCTTCACCCTAGCCTCGCCACGACTTGGCCCTCGCCTAGCTCACTTCACTCGAACCACGCCTTAGCCTTGACCAGCCCTACTACACACACCTTCGGTGTCCAAGGTTTGCTTGCTTAGGCTTGACGAGTAAGTTCTTTCAAGGCTTATCTTGAGTTCAAATTTTGAGTCCATACTCAGTTGCATATAACATTCGTGCAACTTGTCCTTTCCGTTTTGAGTCTTTTCTTCTCTTTTATTGAGTCAAACACGTTTTTAAGGTGATTGAAATCGAATTTCGCTTCTACTTTAAAGCTTTTATTTGGCTAAGTATTGAACTCACGTGAGGTTTTTGACTAATACAAGACGAGCCATCAACAAGCTTGTTGAGCACCACTAGAGAGTGAGAGTTTGCTTTCGAGTGATACACTTGTGAGGCGTTTTTGTTTTAGCTAACCTAACGTGTTTGAGTGCTTTAGTGTCTTTGAACAATGTCAAGAACTCCCACAGGTACGCCAAGCCCCGAGCCTATTTCCTTGGAGTTATTTAACCTTATCAAGGGTTTGAAAGATAGCATTGAAGGGTTAACTACAAGGCTGTCCAACTTGGAGGCGTCTAAGGTAGTTCCGGAGCCTCGGCCACTAGGAGGCAACATGCAGGTAGGAGACCACTCGAGGGCTCAACACCAAGGGCAAGACCGAATACCACTCCAAAGCCAACAAGAGGCGTTTCAAGTAGCCCGGCACTCTAATGCCACGCAGCCCTCTCGGAATGTCCAAGGCTTAGGCCACACCGTGTCCCAACCGGGATGGGGCAATCTTGCTTTCGAGGAGCACCTCTCTATCCCTTCTTCTCCCATTATACATGATAATTTGCATAACTATCCTCAACAGTTTCAGAATCAAGCTTTATGAGCATGATGAGGACGGTGATGGAGATGACGAGGAATGGAGGCCAAACGGACGAAGGGAGCGCCAACAGCCCCGGAGACCTCATGACGGCCGGCGCCAAGACGAGCAGAGGCGTGAACCCTATGGTGGCCAGCCAAGGAGGGAGCGAGATCCGGAGTATGATGGTTTTGGCAAAGTAAAGGTGAAGATCCCAAGCTTTGAAGGCAAATGTGACCCGGACGTGTACATGGCTTGGGAGGCGAAGATAGAGCAAATATGGTCATGCCATAACTTTCCCGAGCATAAGAAGGTACATTTCGCAGCTCTTGAGTTTATTGATTATGCTATGATATGGTGGGATGATTTGGTGAAGGAAAGGAGGAGAACTTTGGATGCACCGGTAGTTACTTGGGCGCACATGAAGGCCTTGATGAGAGCTCGGTTTGTGCCTCAACATTACACTAGAAAATTGAGGCAAAGGTTGGAGAACTTGAGGCAAGGAGCCATGACCGCCGAGGAGACCTATAATGACATGCAAATGGCCATGGTAAAGGCTAATGTGCGAGAGGATGAAGAGACTACAATGGCTAGGTATCTTCGTATTCTCAATTCAAGTTTTTCTTACGAGATAGATCTTTTTCCCTATAGCTCTATGACAGAATTGCTCCACCTAGCAATCAAAGTAGAAAGGAAAATGAAGGCAAGAAGTCAAGGAGGTAAGGCTGCCGATGGCGCGCCTAGCTCATGGAGGAGCCAAGGAGGCCGCCAACAAGGGAATTACAACCGGGAGGTGCCAAGCAAGGAGAAGCTAGCCCCGGAGCAAGGAGGTCCACGCAAGGCTCCTTATGCAGCCCCTACCAAGTCCACGCCTACACTACCTAAAGGCACTCAAGGGAGTACTTCTAACCCTTCATCTAGAGCTAGGGATATTGTATGTTTTAAGTGCCAAGGAAGAGGGCACATGATGAAGGATTGTCCTAACAAAAGAACTTTGCTAGTTAACCATTTAGGGCAATATGAGTCCGAATCTAAGCATGAGCATGATAATGATGATTTTGAGCTTAATATGCATGATCATGATGATTTGGATGATGATGGGATTGAATATGAGCAAGGAGATTGTTTATTAGCTAAGAGAGTGTTATTTGATCATCCTAGCTCATTCCTAGCTAACACTTCCATGATTTGTGATAAAAGTCTTGAGCATGATAATTCTTTGATAGCTAGGAGAACTTTAAGTGTACAACCTGCTCCTTGTGAAGATAACCAAAGAGAAAACTTGTTTCACACTAGATGCTCGGTTAAAGGAAAGGTTTGTAATGTTATTATTGATGGAGGAAGTTGTTGCAATATTGCTAGCACCGAAATGATATCTAAGTTGCAAATTTCTACATTTTATCACCCTAGGCCATATAAGCTGCATTGGATGAATGAATGTGGTGAGTTAAAGGTTAATAGGCAAGCTAAGATCACTTTTACTTTAGGCCATTATGAAGATACGGTTTTATGTGATGTTGTGCCTATGCAAGCTTGTCATGTGTTGTTAGGCCGCCATTGGCAATATGATAGGAGAGTTATGCATGACGGTTTTACAAATAGATATTCTTTTGTATTCAATGGTAAAACCGTGACTCTTAAGCCTATGACTCCCTTGCAGATTGCAGAGGCATTTGAGAAGAAGAAGGCAAGTGAGCAAGAGCAAGGACAAGCTAAGAAGGGGAGCAAGCCGTCGAGCCAAGACCCCTCCCTAGCCAAACCTTCTAACCACCAGCCTAGCACCCTTGTGTCCACGGTCACAAAACAGCCCACAATAGCCTTGTTAGCTTCCAAACTTGAGCTACAAAATGACTACCTACCCTTAGACACCACCTTGATGATGTTGTGTAAGGAGCTCACCTTGATGAGTGATGAAGCCAAGGCTAGCTTACCACCTACTATCTCAGCCATCCTTGAGGAGTTTAAGGATGTGTTTCCGGAAGAAATACCACATGGTCTCCCACCTTTGAGAGGCATTGAGCACCAAATTGACCTTATCCCCGGTGCAACACTCCCAAATAGACCAGCCTACCCAATGAACCCAAAGGAGAGTCAAGAGATCCAAGCGCAAGTTCAAGACCTCCTAGACAAGGGCTACGTGAGGGAGAGCTTAAGTCCGTGCGCCGTGCCCGTGCTCTTGGTGCCTAAGAAGGACAACACATGGAGGATGTGTGTTGATTTTCGAGTTATCAACAACATCACCATCAAGTACTGCCACCCTATTCCCCGCCTAGATGACATGCTTGATGAGCTACATGGCGCCACCACCTTTAGCAAGATAGACCTACGGAGTGGCTACCATCAAATCCGAATGAAGGAGGGGGACGGGTGGAAAACAGCCTTCAAAACTAAGTTTGGTTTGTATGAGTGGCTTGTTATGTCATTTGGGTTAACTAATGCTCCTTCTACTTTTATGCGCTTAATGAACTATGTTTTGAGACATTTTATGGGGAAGTTTGTTGTAGTATACTTTGATGATATTTTAATCTATAGCAGGTCCCTAGAGGAGCATGAAGAACATCTAAGGGAAGTAGTTCTTACCCTTAGGGTTGAACACTTGTATGCAAATCTTAAGAAATGTAGCTTTTGCACTAATGAGGTTATATTTCTTGGTTTTGTAGTGATTACACAAGGCCTTCAAGTGGATGAGGAGAAGATTAGAGCAATCAAAGATTGGCCCACACCAACATCCATCAGCCAAGTAAGGAGTTTCCATGGGCTTGCAAGCTTCTATAGGCGCTTTGTGAGAGACTTTAGTACCATTGCCGCGCCCTTGACGGAAATTTGCAAGAAGCATGCGCCATTTGTGTGGGAGGAGGCGCAAGAACGTGCCTTTAGCAAACTGAAATTGGTCTTAACCGAGGCGCCCTTGCTAGCTCTTCCCGACTTCACTAGGCCCTTTGAAGTGGAGTGTGACGCCTCGGGCATTGGCAGAGGCGGCGTGCTCATGCAAGAAGGTAAGCCTATTGCCTTCTTTAGTGAAAAGCTCAAAGGAGCATGTCTTAATTACTCTACCTATGATAAAGAGTTATATGCTTTGTTTAGAGTGCTTAAGACATGGCAACACTACTTGTGGCCTAGAGAGTTTATTTTGCATTCCGATCATGAGACTTTGAAGCATTTTCGGAGTCAAGATAAACTAGATAGGAGGCATGGTAGGTGGATGGAGTTTATTGAGACTTTTCCCTATGTTATCAAGTATAAAAAGGGAAAAGACAATGTAGTGGCGGATGCAGTCTCTAGGAGGTACACATTGTTGACTACATTGGATGCTAAGGTATTAGGCTTTGTTTACATTAAGGAGCTCTATGAATCTGATATTGATTTTGGTGATACATATAAGTTATGTGTGCAAAAAGGTTCCTTAGATAAATACTATTTGTTTGAGGGATTTTTGTTTCGAATTGATAAGGTGTGCATACCTAGGTGTTCCCTTCGATTGTTGTTAGTAGAGGAAGCCCATAAAGGAGGTTTAATGGGTCATTTTCGGAGGGATAAAATTTATGTTATTCTGCACTCACACTTTTATTGGCCACACATGCTTAGGAATGTTGAAAATGTGCTTAAAAGATGCTTAGAATGCCTTAGAGCTAAATCTAAAGTGAAGCCTCATGGATTGTACACACCTTTTCCCATCCCAACAGCCCCTTGGGAAGACATTAGTATGGACTTTATTGTGGGATTGCCTAGGACTAAAAGAGGTAGGGACTCGATTTTTGTGGTTGTAGATCGTTTCTCAAAAATGGCTCACTTTATTGCTTGTCACAAAACTGATGATGCGGCCATTGTAGCTAATCTATTCTTTCGGGAAGTAGTTAGGTTATATGGAATTCCAAGGACAATAGTAAGTGATAGGGATGTTAAGTTCTTAAGTTATTTTTGGAAGACTCTTTGGGGAAAGTTAGGCACGAAATTGTTATTTTCTACATCAAGCCACACCCAAACTGATGGGCAAACGGAAGTAACTAATAGGACTTTAACGACACTTTTAAGGGCTGTCATCAAAAAGAATCTAAAGGAATGGGAGGATGTCTTGGCACATGTTGAATTTGCCTATAATAGAGTTGTGCATTCGTCTACTTCCATCTCTCCATTTGAGTGTGTTTATGGTTTTAATCCACTAACCCCTTTTGATCTTACACCGTTGCCTAAGAAGGAGCGAGTGGATTTAAGCGCTAAAACGCAGGTTGAACACATCAAGGAGCTACATAGGAGGACAAGGATTAAGCTTGAGGAGAAAGGCAAATACAATGCAGCCAAGGCAAACCAAGGAAGGAAGAAGGTTACATTTGAGGCCGGTGACCTTGTATGGCTACACTTGAGGAAGGAGAGGTTTCAACAACTTCGGAAATCCAAGCTCTCTCCAAGAGGAAACGGGCCTTTCAAGGTGCTACACAAGGCTGGTGACAATGCCTATGTGCTAGACTTGCCGGACGACTATGCTTGTGATCCCACGTTCAATGTGAGGGATCTAAGCCCTTTTCCACCCTTAGTGATGATCAGGGAAATTCGAGGTCGAATTCTTTTAAAGAAGAGGAGAATGATGAAGGGTCATCCGAGCCGGCTCCATCTTCAACACCACAAGGAGCCCTAACAAGAGCTCAAGCCAAACGCCAAGCGGAGATGGATGCTATCTTCCTAGCCATGGTTCAAGAAGCTGACCCAAGCTCACCTCCAATGTCTCCAAGGCCCGTCATGATGCTTAGCCACATTGGACCAGCCAAGAAGAAGTTGAATGGAGCATAGGAGAGCTTCACGTGTGCATGTGCATGGCTGGCGTAAGAAGCTAGTTAGAGAGTGTTAAATAAAGCCTAGAATTAGTCTATTTTATGGATTTATTTAAAACACTCTAATTTGTAATTATTGTATTTATTTCTTTTCTATTTTTTAGGAGAGAAGGTCTAGGTTGTATATAAACCTTTCTCTCTTCCTTTTTGTGGAGAATACATTAAACACATTTGTGAAAGTGCCAAATTGAAACCTTTGAGTTCAGCCTCTTGTCTTGTGAGAATTGTAGTGTTTGCATAGCTTTCTCGTTCTTGTGTGTGTCAATCTCCTTCGGATTGGTGTTACAAGTCGAATCGAAGCAACCTCTTCGTGCCTTCGATAATCCTAGATCGATTGTGTGAAGTTATAAGAAGCGGGGTCGAATCGTCATCGGTTTAGTTCTTGGATAATCGAATCCAAGGGTTCTATCGTTTGTTCCTTTCGGTTCTTCTTTCCTATTTCGTTTTCCCTCTTTGCTTTGCACGTTTTCCTTGCATCTTGTTTGCTGAATTTCGTTTGCTTTTATTCCCAAAAACAGATTGCTCGTCTAGATCCGTTCTTCGCGGCTAATCCCCGTATCACTTAAGCTCCCTACAATCATTCATCCAATGTAGCTTGTAAGGCCTAGGGTGGTAGAAAGTTGCTATTTGCAATTTAGAAATCAATTCCGTGCTAGCTATGTTGCAACAACTCCCACCATCAATTATAACTTTACAAGCCTTCCCCTTTACTAAGCATCTAGTGTGAAATAGATTTTCTCTTTGATTATCTTCACAAGGAGTAGGTTGTAAGTGTAAAGTTCTCCTAGCTATCAAAGTTTCCCCATGTTCATACCCTATATCCTCATCATCATCATTTTCAAAAACAGGATTGTTAATAACATTGTCAAATTCATTTTCATCATTGTCGGATTCCGACTCATATTGACCTAGATGATTGATTATAAGGACTATTTTGTTTGGACCTTCTCTCATCATGTGCCCTTTACCTTGGCACTTAAAGCAAGTCAATTCTCTAGCTCTAGAATTAGCATTAGGCACAAGGGGGTTAGAGTTACTTAGCTTGGATCCCGAAGGAACAGCCGGGTTTGCCTTGGGAGGATACGAAGAACCGGAGTGTGGGGCACCACGCCTAGCAGTGGCGTCGGCTCCTTGTGCAGCGGCTGTTCCTCCCTTCGCAACGGTGTTCTCCTTTCCGTAGGACGAGTTCTTCCACTTGTTCACTGCGTTTGGTGCATTGTATCCCGCTTCTTGGTACCTACTCTTGGACTTCCTTTCCACTTTTATTGCTAAATGTAGCAATTCTGTCATAGAACCATATGGAAACAAATCCACCTCGTTAGCTAAAGAAGGATGCAATACTCTAAGATACCTTGCCATCGTAGCCTCTTCATCCTCCGACACATTGGCTCGGGCCATTGCAACTTGCATGGCATTGAAAGTTTCCTCAGCGCTCAGATTGCCTTGCCTCAAGTTCTCAAGGCGTTGCCGAAGCTCCCTATGGTAATGGTGAGGTATGAACCGAGCTCTCATCATTGCTTTCATTTGTTCCCAAGTAGCCACGGGGGGATCAAGAGCAAGTCTCCTTTCCCGTACTAGCTTATCCCACCAAATAAGAGCAAATTCCTGAAATTCCAAGGCCGCCAATTGCACCTTCTTGTGCTTGGGAAAATTGTAGCAGGACCAAATTTGTTCTATCTTGGTCTCCTACAATATATATGTATCCGGATCACACTTGCCCTCGAAGACGGGGATTTTCACCTTTATCTTACCAATCCCGTCTTGTTCGGGTTCCCGGTTCCTACGTTGATATCCTTGATACCCTTGCTGCGGTGGTGGAGCCCAAGCCTCTCCCGTCATTGATTGTTCCTCTTCCTCATTGTACCTGTGCACATTAATGGGAGGGACAATGTTTCTAGGTAAAGGAGTGATGAAGGGTCATCCGAGCTAGCTCCATCTTCAACACCACAAGGAGCCCTAACAAGAGCTCAAGCCAAACGCCAAGAGGAGATGGATGCTATCTTCCTAGCCATGGTTCAAGAAGCTCACCCAAGCTCACCTCCAATGAGTCCAAGGCCCGTCATGATGCTTAGCCACATTGGACCAGCCAAGAAGAAGTTGAATGGAGCATAGGAGAGCTTTACGTGTGCATGTGCATGGCTGGCGTGAGAAGCTAGTTAGAGAGTGTTAAATAAAGCCTAGAATTAGTCTATTTTATGGATTTATTTAAAACACTCTAAATTGTAATTATTGTTTTTATTTCTTTTCTATTTTTAGGAGAAAAGGTGTAGGTTGTATATAAACCTTTCTCTCTTCCTTTTTGTGGCAGAAGACGTTAAACACATTTGTGAAAGGCCAAATTGAAACCTTTGAGTTCAGCCTCTTGTCTTGTGAGAATTGTGGTGTTTGCATAGCTTTCTCGTTCTTGTGTGTGTCAATCTCCTTCGGGTTGGTGCTACAAGTCGAATCGAAGCAACCTCTTCGTGCCTTCGATAATCCTAGATCGATTGTGTGAAGTTGTAAGAAGCGGGGTCGAATCGTCATCGGTTTGGTTCTTGGATAATCGAGTCCAATTTTCTATCGTTTGTTCCTTTCGGTTCTTCTTTCCTATTTCGTTTTCCCTCTTTGCTTTGCACGTTTTCCTTGCATCTTTGTTTGATGAATTTCTTTTGCTTTTATTCCCGAAAACAGGTTGCTCGTCTAGATCCGTTCTTCGCGGCTAATCCCCGTAGCAATTGGTATCAGAGCTAATTGACGTTTAACCTACAAAAAGAGTCGGTAAATCATTCAAAAACCAAAAGTGTCTCGTTTTCTTGTTTGACTCTTGCTATGTTTTGAGTCTATTGCCATTGCCATTTCTATTCCAAGTTTTTTATTGAACTAACAAGTTTGTTGCTTTTGTTTGTTAATTTTGGACGCCGGCACCACTCCAACACCACTCCAACACCGCGCCTACCACCAGTCCCTTGTGCCTACCACCAAGTCGCCACCAGCCTTTGTCCCACCCCCAAACACAACCAAAAAAGCCCTAAACGTTCGGAAAAAAAAAAAATTTGGCTGGACGATTCAACCTATTTTCAAGCTACCAACCATCTCTTTTCTCCACATTTTCAGCCTATTTTTTTGAAATTTCACCCTTGGTTAGCTATTTACTTGGTCAACTCTATCCTGTTGCAACTAATTAGATTTTCTTAGCATTTTTGTTTTATTTTTCTTTAATTCCAGCAGTAAGTTAAAAAAAAAAGAAAGGAAAATCCAAAAGTCAAAAAAAAAAAAGAAAGAAAAGAAAAAGAAAAGAAAAGAAAGAGAAAAGAAATCAGTATTAGTTTTTCATTTCATTTCATTCTTGCTAGCTTATTCTTGTATTATTTCATAGTTTGTAATAGTTGAAGTTGTGCTTGCTAAGTGTTATTGTTCAACAACCAAAAAGGACTACAAAGGAGCTCATCTCACTCAAAGGGACCAAGCCATTCACGCCTAGCCTAGCTTCACCCTAGCCTAGCCACGCCTTGGCCCTCGCCTAGCTCACTTCACTAGAGCCATGCCTCAGCCTTGACCAACCCTTCTACACACACCTTCGGTGTCAAAGGTTTGCTTGCTTAGGCTGGACGAGTAAGTTCTTTCAAGGCTTATCTTGAGTTTAAATTTTTAGTCCATACTTAGTTGTATATAACATTCGTGCAACTTGTCCTTTCCGTTTTGAGTCTTTTCTTCTCTTTTATTGAGTCAAACACGTTTTTAAGGTGATTGAAATCGAATTTCGCTTCTACTTTAAAGCTTTTGTTTGGCTAAGTATTGAACTCACGTGAGGTTTTTGACTAATACAAGACGAGCCATCAACAAGCTTGTTGAGCACCACTAGAGAGTGAGAGTTTGCTTTCGAGTGATACACTTGTGAGGCATTTTTGTTTTAGCTAACCTAACGTGTTTGAGTGTTTTAGTGTCTTTGAACAATGTCAGGAACTTCCGCAGGTACGCCCAGCCTCGAGCCTATTTCCCCGGAGTTGTTTAACCTTATGAAGGGCTTGAAAGATAGCATTGAAGGGTTAACTACAAGGCTGTCCAACTTGGAGGCGTCTATGGTAGTTCCGGAGCCTCGGCCACTACGAGGCAACATGCAGGTAGGAGACCACTCGAGGGCAAGACCGAATACCACTCCAAAGCCAACAAGAGGCGTTTCAAGCAGCCCGGCACTCTAATGCCACGCAGCCCTCTCGGAATGTCCAAGGCTTAGGCCACACCGTGTCCAACCTGGATGGGGCAATCTTGCTTTCGAGGAGCACGTTTCTATCCCTTCTTCTCCCATTATACAAGATAATTTGCATAACTATCCTCAACAGTTTCAGAATCAAGCTTATGAGCAGGATGAGGACGGTGATGGAGATGACGAGGAATGGAGGCCAAATGGACGAAGGGAGCGCCAACAGCCCCGGAGACCTCATGACGGCCGGTGCCAAGACGAGCAGAGGCGTGAGCCCTATCGTGGCCAGCCAAGGAGGGAGCGAGATCCGGAGTATGATGGCTTTGGCAAAGTGAAGGTGAAGATCCCAAGCTTTGAAGGCAAATGTGACCCGGACGTGTACATGGCTTGGGAGGCGAAGATAGAGCAAATATGGTCATGCCATAAGTTTCCCGAGCATAAGAAGGTACATTTCGCAGCTCTTGAGTTTATTGATTATGCTATGATATGGTCTAAAGTAAAAGTGATCTTAGCTTGCCTATTAACCTTTAACTCACCACATTCATTCATCCAATGCAGCTTATATGGCCTAGGGTGATAAAATGTAGGAATTTGCAACTTAGATATCATTTCGGTGCTAGAAATATTGCAACAACTTCCTCCATCAATAATAACATTACAAACCTTTCCTTTAACCGAGCATCTAGTGTGAAACAAGTTTTCTCTTTGGTTATCTTCACAAGGAGCAGGTTGTACACTTAAAGTTCTCCTAGCTATCAAAGAATTATCATGCTCAAGACTTTTAACACAAATCATGGAAGTGTTAGCTAGGAATGAGCTAGGATGATCAAATAACACTCTCTTAGCTAATAAACAATCTCCTTGCTCATATTCAATCCCATCATCATCCAAATCATCATGATCATGCATATTAAGCTCAAAATCATCATTATCATGCTCATGCTCAGACTCGGACTCATATTGCCCTAAATGATTAACTAGCAAAGTTCTTTTGTTAGGACAATCCTTCATCATGTGCCCTCTTCCTTGGCACTTAAAACATACAATATCCCTAGCTCTAGATGAAGGGTTAGAAGTACTCCCTTGAGTGCCTTTAGGTAGTGTAGGCGTGGGCTTGGTAGGGGCTGCATAAGGAGCCTTGCATGGGCCTCCTTGCTCTGAGGCTAGCTTCTCCTTGCTTGGGCACCTCCCGGTTGTAATTCCCTTGTTGGCGACCTTCTTGGCTCCTCCATGAGCTAGGCGCACCATAGGCATTCTTGCCTTCATTTTCCTTTCTACTTTGATTGCTAGGTGGAGCAATTCTGTCATAGAGCTATAGGGAAAAAGATCTATCTCGTTAGAAAAACTTGAATTGAGAATACAAAGATACCTAGCCATTGTAGTCTCTTCACATCCTCTCGCACATTAGCCTTTACCATGGCCATTTGCATGGCATTATAGGTCTCCTCGGCGGTCATGGCTCCTTGCCTCAAGTTCTCCAACCTTTGCCTCAATTCTCTAGTGTAATGTTGAGGCAAAAACCGAGCTCTCATCAAGGCCTTCATGTGCGCCCAAGTAACTACCGGTGCATCCAAAGTTCTCCTCCTTTCCTTCACCAAATCATCCCACCATATCATAGCATAATCAATAAACTCAAGAGCTGCGAAATGTACCTTCTTATGCTCGGGAAACTTATGGCATGACCATATTTGCTCTATCTTCGCCTCCCAAGCCATGTACACGTCCGGGTCACATTTGCCTTCAAAGCTTGGGATCTTCACCTTCACTTTGCCAAAGCCATCATACTCCGGATCTCGCTCCCTCCTTGGCTGGCCACGATAGGGCTCACGCCTCTGCTCGTCTTGGTACCGGCCGTCATGAGGTCTCCGGGGCTGTTGGCGCTCCCTTCGTCCATTTGGCCTCCATTCCTCGTCATCTCCATCACCGTCCTCATCCTGCTCATAAGCTTGATTCTGAAACTGTTGAGGATAGTTATGCAAATTATCTTGTATAATGGGAGAAGAAGGGATAGAAACGTGCTCCTCGAAAGCAAGATTGCCCCATCCAGGTTGGGACACGGTGTGGCCTAAGCCTTGGACATTCCGAGAGGGCTGCGTGGCATTAGAGTACCGGGCTGCTTGAAACGCCTCTTGTTGGCTTTGGAGTGGTATTCGGTCTTTCCCTCGAGTGGTCTCCTACCTGCATGTTGCCTCCTAGTGGCCGAGGCTCCGGAACTACCTTAGACGCCTCCAAGTTGGACAGCCTTGTAGTTAACCCTTCAATGCTATCTTTCAAGCCCTTGATAAGGTTAAACAACTCTGGGGTGATAGGCTCGGGGCTTGGCGTACCTGTGGGAGTTCCTGACATTGTTCAAAGACACTAAAACACTCAAACACGTTAGGTTAGCTAAAACAAAAACGCCTCACAAGTGTATCACTCGAAAGCAAACTCTCACTCTCTAGTGGTGCTCAACAAGCTTGTTGATGACTCGTCTTGTATTAGTCAAAAACCTCACGTGAGTTCAATACTTAGCCAATCAAAAGCTTTAAAGTAGAAGCGAAATTCGATTTCAATCACCTTAAAACGTGTTTGACTCAATAAAAGAGAAGAAAAGACTCAAAACGGAAAGGACAAGTTGCACGAATGTTATATGCAACTAAGTATGAAGTCAAAATTTGAACTCAAGATAAGCCTTGAAAGAACTTACTCGTCAAGTCTAAGCAAGCAAACCTTGGACACCGAAGGTGTGTGTAGAAGGGCTGGTCAAGGCTAAGGCGTGGCTCGAGTGAAGTGAGCTAGGCGAGGGCCAAGGCGTGGCTAGGATAGGGTGAGGCTAGGCTAGGCGTGAATGGCTTGGTCCCTTTGAGTGAGATGAGCTCCTTTGTAGTCCTCTTTGATTGTTGAACAATAACACTTAGCAAGCACAACTTCAACTATTACAAACTATGAAATAAAACAAGAATAAGCTAGCAAGAATGAAATGAAAGAAAAATAAAACAAAAATGCTAAGAAAATCTATTTAGTTGCAAGAGGATAGAGTTGATTAAGTAAATAGCTAACCAAGGGTGAAATTAAAAAAAAATAGGCTGAAAATGTGGAGGAGAGAGAGGGGCTGGAAAATTGGCTGGACGGATCAGCCTTCTTCTTTTTTTTTTTTTTGAAAATTTAGGGCTTGTTTGGTTATGTTTGGGCGTGGGACAAAGGCTGGTGGCAGCTTAGTGGTAGGCACAAGGGACTGGTGGTAGGCGCGGTGTTGGAGTGGTGTTCGAGTGGTGCTGGCATCCAAACAAAAGCAACAAACTTATTAGTTCAATCAAAAACTTGGAATAGAAATGGCAATGGCAATAGACTCAAAACAAAGTAAGACTCAAACAAGAAAACGAGACACTTTTGGTTTTCGAATGATTTACCGACTCTTTTTGTAGGTTGAACGTCAATTAGCTCTTATAGAAATTCAGCAAACAAGATACAAGGAAATCGTGCAAGGCAAAGAGGGAAAACGAAATAGGAAGGAAGAACAGAAAGAAACAAACGATAGAACCCTTGGATTCGATTATCCAAGAACCAAACCGATGACAATTCGACCCCGCTTCTTATAACTTCACACAATCGATCTAGGATTATCGAAGGCACGAAGAGGTTGCTTCGATTCGACTTGTAGCACCAACCCGAAGGACATTGACACACACAAGAGCGAGAAAGCTATGCTAACACCACAATTTTCACAAGACAAGAGGCTGAACTCCAAGGAATTCTATTTGGCACTTAGGCAATGTGTTTAACGTATTCTACCACAAAAAGGAAGAAAGAAAGGTTTATATACAACCTAGACCTTCTCTCCTAAAAATAGAAAAGAAATAAAAACAATAATTACAATTTAGAGTGTTTTAAATAAATCCATAAAATAGACTAATTCTAGGCTTTATTTAACACTCTCTAACTAGCTTCTCACGCCAGCCATGCACATGCACACGTAAAGCTCTCCTATGCTCCATTCAACTTCTTCTTGGCTGGTCCAATGTGGCTAAGCATCATGACGGGCCTTGGACTCATTGGAGGTGAGCTTGGGTGAGCTTCTTGAACCATGGCTAGGAAGATAGCATCCATCTCCGCTTGGCGTTTGGCTTGAGCTCTTGTTAGGGCTCCTTGTGGTGTTGAAGATGGAGCTAGCTCGGATGACCCTTCATCGGAGAATAACAAAGAGATCTTCCGAGTTGATCCAAACTATGAAGGAGGAGATTTCTCCTAAGATAAGAGATCCGGGATCTTTTTGTGTGCCAATTGGGGTTGGAGAAGTAAAGTATGAAGCCCTATGTGATCTTGGAGCAAGTGTAAGCATCATCTCGCTTGCACTTCGCAACAAGGTTGGGCTAGAAGAGCCAAATCCGGTCAAGATGACCCTCTACATGGCGGACCGTTCAATCACTCACCCCGTAGGGATCTTAGAAGACATACCGGTTCAGCTTGGGAAGTTCTATGTGCCAATAGACTTCGTTGTTTTGGACATCCCGGCGGACTATCCGGTTCCTATCATCTTAGGGAGGCCTTTCTTAGCCACATCCGGATGTTTAGTGGATTGCAAAAATGGAATCCTTTCCTTCAACATAGGAGAGGAGAATATTAAGTTCAAGCTATCCACAATGATGAAGGGGCCAGCCCTTGGTGAAGATGTGTTCAACATTGTCGAGCAAGAGGAGTCTAGAGAAGTTGTGAGCTCGAGCTTGATCAAAGACCCCTTGGAGAAGGTTCTCAGCTTAAGTTTTCATGATCACTTGCATGATTATCATCTAGGATAGTTTCTTTTGTTCACATGTTTCTGTATGTTTTGCATTGTACATATATATTTCGAAAATTCCAAAAAATCAGAAAATTTAAAAAATTTTAGTGCTTCTAAGTTTGGGTATGACCCTTATGATGAGATTATCTTGTGAATTCGCTATGGATGGCCTTGTGTGTTGAAAGGATGTATGCATATGTGGACTTGAATTACTTATCTTGAATCCCATGTATGATTTGCGATTATGATGTTCGTCTTGATTGGATTGAGGATTGATGGTCGAAATTACATGCTAGTTTTTGCACATCATTTAGGAGTGATTAAGGCAATTCATATTTCTCTACTTCTCATCTTGATCATGTTGTTTGAGCACCTCAATTGATATAAAATTTGACCTCTTTTGACCCATCTGGGAATAGGAGCATGCTGGTGTGTTGATGTGTGTGAAAAGCAAGTGTGGGGTGAAGTTGTTGATGAAAAAATGTTGTGAATGAAGTGCTGAATTTGTTGTGAAAAGTGTAGAAAAATATAGGTTTGGGGACGTTGGTTTTGATGACGAGTAACTCGGCACCATTCACATAACGGGTGTTTGTGCCTTGCCAAAGTCGGAAAAACCGATAGTCCTAACGAGCCTTGGTATGTGTGCCCGGTGTGAGGCACCTCGGAAAAATCCCGAGGTCCGCTAATCACCAAGGTTTCGGCTTTTGTACACCAATGCCATTGTCTCAAAATTAAGTGAAAGAAAAAGAAAGTGAAAAAGAAAAGAAAACAAACAGAAAATGGAGAAAAATATACCATTGTGAGGAAGTTGATCGAAAATGACATTGTGGAGTTAACTATTTTCCCGGATTAGCATCACATGACCTAAAAATTCCCAACTATTCACAATGTTTCTTGGCCTCTTCTTTTCTAAGTCCTTGTGACCTATTTGCATGTGTGTAAGACTTAGTGATCTTGATTGGATATGATGAGGGACCATCACCAACAGCCCCTACTAGTCCTACAATGCAAGGGCCGATCACTAGATCAAGGGCAAGAGAAATTCAAGAGGAGGTGTCGAACTTGTTGGTGTCCTTAGCTCCTAAGGAGACCATTGACGATCCATTGCTGACTGAGGCTTCCTTAGTCACGTTAATGACGATTCCCGATGACTTGGACGTGGAAGGGAGACCATGCACACGTGATTTGGAGCCATGCAAGAGCAAAGAAGAGACACTTGTTCCGGAATTGCAAGAAATGGAAGATTGAGGCTTTTGGAGCTTCTTTTGTATTTTATATCATCTTTTGGTATAAAATGAAAGACTTTTTATAACCTTTAGGTTAAAAACATTTTAAGGGTTATTTTTATTTGTTTTAGTTGTTTTATTTGTTTTATTGTCTTTTTGACAAATGTTTTTCCCTTTTTAGATAGGAGGCTTTCTAGGCATATAAAAAGTCTCCCTTAGCTTCTTTCCAGATTAGATAGATTTTAGCAAAACTTGATAAACCGTCTCTTTGAGAGCTTTTGTTCCTATTCAGAACATTCAATCAATAAAATGAGCCATTGATTGAATTGTTGTGAATTCCTGTTAGATTGTTCTTGTGTGTGTTAATCTCTTTAGAGATTGGTGCTACTAGTCAATACTAGTCCCTCCTTGTGCTTGTCTCCATTGAAGGCTTGTGTAAGGTTATAGAAGAAAGGGTTGAAGGTATCATCTTGCTTGGGTTTTGATCAATCTGATCAAGGTTGTTGTAAGGGAGTCGTTTGGGTCATTTGCTTCATCTTAAGAGTCTATTTGAGTCTAATTTGCTTTGTTTCTTGTGTTTATTGGAGAAGAGAAAGCCATGCCAAAACAGCCATTTTCTAGCCATTCTACATCACCTTCATCAGCCATTGTTCATCCAAAACGTCCAGCTGCATCCTCTTGGCAAATAACCGTTCAAAAAAAAAAAAAAGAAGGGGGACCACTCTCCAAAACAAATCAGTCTTTGCAAGTAGGAGAGAGAGGCCACAAAAGCTCCTTATTTGTAGCAACAACAAGAGACTACTTCTAGTTAATTATCTCTTATTTCTTTTCAATTTTTAATTTCATTCCTTTCTCCTATTTTCTTCCACAAAACGTCAGCCAAGGAAGACAAAACAAAAACAAAGAAAAAGAAATATTTTTTCATATATTTCATCATCCTACATATCATACATTTCATATCATACTATACTAACCTAAGTTGTGTAGAAGCTAGAAAAACAAGTGTTTTTGCAATCTGATTGTGAAAGGATCATTGAGACTACAAACAAGAGTTACCTACCTCATTTCTTATCCATCACCATTACCCAAAAGCCAACGTTAAACACCACAGCCGGCCATATCTCTCTCCATTGCATAAGGACAAGGTAAGTGAAGCTCTCTTCTTAGTCTCTTGTGTGTCTATCTTCCTTGTTTTACTCTAATTCTATCATATCTTGAGTTTACCATCTTTTCGAGTCCATATCAGCCTTTTGCATCTATCTTTGAGTCTTGGTTCCTTTTAAGTATTTTGTGTGATTTAGCTAGTTAACATTGCTTGCAAGCCATACTAATTGAGTCTTGAGTCTTATTTCAGCTTCTTAGTGTCTATCTTGACATTTTATGTTGTGAACCTTCAAGCAGCCGTGTATCACCCTTTTTCAAGTTAAGGAGTGTGCTAGTTGAGCTAAGGCATTGATCTTAGAAGGAGTTTTAATCCATCCAAGTCAATTGCATCAAATAGCTTGTGATCAACATAACTTGAGTGTGAGAGTGAGAGTAAACACTTGTGAGAATTTTCTGTTTTATCTAATTCAACTAGTTTGCTTGTTTTGTGTGTTTTTTTTGATCATGTCTAGGTCTAATAGTCCAAGCAAGTCCCAAAGCAGTGAGCCAATGCACCCGGAGACATTTGCTATGTTGAAGCAAATAATGGATTCGGTGGCAAGATTGACCGACCGGATTGGCACGTTGGAGTCTCGGCCAACACCCACAGGCACGCCACAGCCGAGGTCCACTTTCGAGCTAGGAGGCACGTCTAGAGATGCCCCTAGAGAAACAGCCCATGAATCACCTCAAAGAACCCCTCAAGGGCAAGGTATGAGACATGCTAACCCTCTTCCTAGAACACCTAATGTGCAAGGTTTTGTGGATGATTTTCAGGAGCCACAAGAGGATGTTGAGGAAGAAGGTATATGGAGAGAGTTCCCTAGGCGTCACCCACAGCCAAGGAGAGGACGAGAATATGAGCCATTTAGGCCTTATCAAGAGCTATATTGAATAGGGAAAGTAAAGGTCAAGATTTCTAGTTTTGAAGGCAAGTGTGACCCGGATGCTTACATGGATTGGGAGACTAAATTGGAGCAAATTTGGTCATGCCATCACTTTGGAGAGCAAAGGAAGGTCCAGCTTGCATCATTGGAGTTTCAAGGATATCCACTAGTATGGTGGGATCATCTTGTCAAGGAAAGGAGAAGAACCTTGGATCCAACCATCACTACATTGGAACAAATGAAGGCCTTGATGAGAGCTCGTTTTGTACTCAACATTATGCTAGGGAGCTGAGGCAAAGGTTGGAGAACCTTAGACAAGGAGCCATGAGTGCCGAAGAGGTCTACAATTCTATGTAAATGGCAATGGTGAAAGCTAATATGGTTGAAGATGAGGAGTCTACAACGGCTAGGTATCTACGCATTTTAAACTCATCTTTGGCTAATGAAATTGATTTGTATCCTTATAGTACCATGGTGGAGCTGCTGCATTTGGCAATCAAAGCAGAGAAGACAAAGGCTAGGAACCAAGGTGCCAAGACAAGCTCATGGAAAGCACAAAACAGCCGGCCCCAAGGATCCTACAGCCGTGAGCCTACATCCACCAAGGAGGACCAAAAAGCATCAACCATGGACCAAGGAGCACAAAGAAGGAGCTCAACACCTCATTCATCCTCTAGACGAATGAGCCTTCAAGTGGTCCTCAAGGGAGTACCTCTAACTCTACTCTTCGTTCTAGAGATATTGTGTGTTTTAAATGTCAAGGTAGAGGTCATTACATGAGGAATTGTCCTAATAAGAAAATTCTGATTTTAAATCAATTTGGACAATAGGAGAGTGAGGATGAGCATGAAAATGATGATAACACCCACCTTAATGGATTGCATGAAATTGGTAATGATAGTGATGAGGGCATTGAATATGAGCATGGAGAATCATTAATAGCTAGAAGAACTTTGCATGCTAAGCTAGCTCCGTGTGAGGATAATCAAAGAGAGAACCTTTTTCATACTAGATGTCTAATTTAAAGGGAAGGTGTGTAATATGATCATAGATGGAGGTAGTTGTTGCAATATAGCTAGCACTGATTTGATTAATAAGTTGCAAATTACCACATTTTATCACCCAAGGCCTTACAAATTGCATTGGATGAATGATTGTGGAGAATTAAAAGTAAACAGACAAGCTAGAGTTACTATCACTTTAGGTAGCTATGAGGACACCATTACTTGTGATGTAGTTCCCATGCAAGCTTGTCATATTCTTTTGGGACGTCCAAGGCAATTTGATAGGAGAGTTAAGCATGATGGTTTTACTAATAGGCATACCTTTGAATTTAATGGTCAAACACTAACTCTTAAGCCTATGACACCATTGCAGATTGCTGAATTTTATGAGAAGAAGAAGGAGTTGAGTGTGGAGCAAAACGAGGTGAAAAAGAGAGGGGATAGCTGACGGTCTAAAACAGAACCCACGGCCAAGATTAGTACCACCCTATTAGCCACACCTTCTAGTGTCCTTCTAGCATCCAAGGAGGAGTACATCCTAGATTACACCCCTTTAGATGCCATTCTTGTGAGCTTGTGCAAGAGCTTAGTGACTTTGAGTGATGAAGCCAAGGCCACCCTACCTAAGCCCATCTTAGCTATCCTAGATGAGTTTAGTGATGTGTTTCCTGACGAGATTCCGGCTGGCCTTCCACCTTTTAGAGGTATTGTAATACGGTATTAGTCCGTGGATTAGTCGATCTAGGTACAATGATCCCGAATCCGGCTGAATGAGGCGAATCCAGATGCGGAATGAAACGTGGGGAGTGAATGAATGCAGGAAGATGTAGAGAAGAACCAAAGAGAGTCAACGAAAGGAACCAAGGCTGAAGAGCCAAAACCCCGCTTCGTGAATGCCTTAGACCCGTCTCCAATACAACTTTACACTAGCTCCGGCTGGACTAGCACAAAGAGGGACTCGTGAAGGCTCGAAGCACCAATCCGAAGGCGTTTGACACGAAAAAGCTCAGCCAAGCAAACAACGACAATGCCAACCAAAAACTCTCTTGTTCTTTGATTGATTTTGTGAATGATTACAATCTGAAATTCTTAGCAAAATAATATGTATCCTATTCAGCAGCTAAAGAGACTATATATAGACTCTTTTATCTAGACAAAATAAAGAAAAAGACAACTACAACATTTGTGGAAGGTGGTAACAAGAGAGTTTCCACAAATATAGCTAACAACTTAACAAACAACTAATCAGCATCAAAATAGGCTGACTTATTCAAAACAAATCCTTGGGAGTGAGTTGACGTTTTTTAAGAGGTAAATGGGCTGATTTTTTCACAACAGATCTAGGAGTGATTTGGACTGTTTTTAAGAGGTAAATGGGCTGATTTGTTCACAACAGATCTAGGAGTAATTTGGACTGTTTTTAAGAGCCCAAATGATGATCCGACTGAGGGAGCTGGTTACTCTCTTGGGCCTCCTTGGACGTGAGCAGCTGTTTACTCTCTTGGGCTGCCTTGGACGTGAGCAGCTGGTTACTCTCTTGGACCTCCTTGGACGTGAGCAACGTCTCTTCCCTTTGCTTGCTTGCTCCTGCATTCACCAAGAGATTAACACATGATGTATGGAAGTTAAATGGTTCACGCATGGTGCCAAGTAATAGCACTTCCCTTGACGTAACTTCTTAGATCTCCTTAGCTCTTGCCCTAGTAATGGGCCCTTGATATCTTCCATGTGATGGTCCTACATCATCCACTCCTTCTTGGAAAGAATTCGACCCCGAATTTTCATCTTGTTCCGACTCTCCTTCATAGGGGCTCAAATCTCCTACGTTAAAAGTGGTACTAACTCCATACTCTTCCGGTAAGTCCAACACATATGCATTATCGTTAATCCGGTGTAAGACTTTGAATGGTACATCACCCCGTGGGACTAGCTTGGAGTGGCGTTTTGTCGGAAACCACTCTTTCCTTAGATGTAGCCAAACTAAGTCGTTGGGCTGGAAAACCATCTTCCGACGTCCTTTGTTATTCTGAGCTGCAGTTTCAACGCCCTTCTTATCAAGTGCAGCCTTGGTCTTGGCATGAAGTTCCTTAATGTAGTCCGCCTGTTCCAAAGCATCAAAAGCTACTCGATCCTTTCGAGGAATCGGTAATAAATCCAAAGGAGTTAAAGGGTTAAATCCATAAACACATTTGAAAGGTGATAATGAAGTGGAAGAATGCATGGTGCGATTATAAGCAAACTCGATATGTGGTAACATGTCTTCCCATTCTTTTAAGTTATCTTTCAACATGGTTCTAAGGAGGGTCGTTAGGGTCCTATTGGTGACTTCCGTTTGCCCATCTGTTTGGGGATGACTAGAGGTCGAAAATAATAATCTAGTGCTCATTTTCCCCCAAAGCATTTTCCAAAAGAAACTCAAAAACTTGACATCCCTATCACTAACAATAGTTTTAGGTATTCCATGCAATCTCACTATTTCCTTAAAGAAAAGATTAGCGACATTATATGCATCATCAGTTCTATGACATGGAATAAAATCTGCCATTTTGGAGAATCTATCTACCACCATAAAAATGGAATCTCTTCCTTTCTTAGTCCTAGGTAGTCCAACAATGAAATTCATACTTATATCTTCCCAAGGGCCATTAGTCCTAGGTAGTCCAACAATGAAATCCATACTTATATCTTCCCAAGGGCCATGCCACCTATCTAGCTTATCTTGGCTCCTAAAGTGTCTAAGTGAATCATGATCGGTTTTCAAAACAAACTCTTGGGGCCAAAGGTAATGTTTTTATGTTTTGAGTACTCTAAACAAGGCATACAATTCTTTGTCATACGTGGAATAGTTTAAGCATGCACCCTTCAATTTTTCACTAAAGAAAGCTAGAGGCTTACCTTCTTGCATAAGGACGCCGCCTGATATGGAGTTAATCCGTGATTGAGTCGATCTAGGCACAATGATCTTGAATCCGGTTGAATGAGGCGATTTCAGAATGCGGAATGGAACGTAGGTGATGAATGGCGCAGGAAAGGTGAGAGAAGAACCAAAGAGAGAGTCAATGAAGGAACCAAGGCTGAAGAGCCAAAACCCCAATCGTGACTGCCCTAGACCCGTCTCCAATACAACTTTACACTAGCTCCGGCTGGACTAGCACGAAGAGGGACTCGTGAAGGCTCGAAGCACCAATCCGAAGGCGGTTGACACAAACAAGCTCAGCCAAGCAACAACAGCAATGCCAACCAAAAACTCTCTTGTTCTTTGATTGATTTTGTGAATGATTACAAATGCAATTCTAAGCAATGGAAATAATGTAACTAATCTGCAACTAAAGAGGCTATATAAATAGACTCTTTTATCTAGACAAAAATAAAGAAAAGAAAGCTGAAAACATTAGTGGGAAGGTGGTAATAAGAGAGCTTCCTCTAATGTAGGTAACAACCTAACAAACCACTAATCAGCATGGAAATAGGCTGAATTATTCAAACATATCTTTGGGAGTGAGCTGGCCAATTTTTAAGAGCCAAATGGGCTATCCGAATGGGCTGCATTGTTCAACAGATCCATGAGTGATTTGGATGTGTTTAAAGAGCCCAAATGATGATCCGAATAAGCTGAATTGTTACTCTCTTGGGCCTCTTTGAACGTGATCAGCTGGTTGCCCTCTTGGGCTGTTTTGGACGTGAGCATCTCCTCCCTTTGCTCTTGGGCTGCCTTGGACGTCTCCTCCCTTTGCTCTTGGGCTGCCTTGGACGTGAGCAGCAGGCTAACCTCGTGGGCTGCTTTGGACGTGATCAACAGCCTCCTCTTGGGCTGCATTGGGCGTGAGCAACAGCCTCCTCTTGGGCTGCATTGGGCGTGAGCAACAACCTCCTCTTGGGCTGCATTGGCGTGAGCAACGGACGTGAGCAGCAGGCTAACCTCGTGGGCTGCTTTGGACGTGATCAACAACCTCCTCTTGGGCTGCATTGGGCGTGAGCAACAACCTCCTCTTGGGCTACATTGGGCGTGAGCAACATCCTCCTCTTGGGCTGCATTGGCGTGAGCAACAGCCTCCTCTTGGGCTGCATTGGCGTGAGCAACAGTCTCCTCTCCTGGGCTGCATGGGACGTGAGCAACAGCCTGCATGGTCTCCTCGAGCTGCATGGGAAGTGAGCACGTCGGCATGGTCTCCTTGCTTAGTTCGCTTGCTCCTACATTCTCCAAAAGATTAACACATGATGTATGGAAGTTAAATGGTTCACGCATTGTGTCAAGCAATAACACTTCCCTTGACATAACTTCTTGGATCTCCTTAGCTCTTTCTCTAGTAATGGGACCTTGATAGCTTCCATGTGATGTTCCTACATCACCGCCAATACCAATGCCGGACGCATCGCATTCAACCTCAAAGGGTTTAGTGAAGTCCGGTAGAGTGAGTAGTGGTGCGTGGGTGAGGCGTTTCTTGAGCTCTTCAAATGCTCTTTGTTGAGGTTCATTCCACTCAAAAGGAACCTTCTTTTTGGTCAAAGTCGTGAGTGGTGCTGCAATGGTACTAAAATCCCTCACAAATCTTCTATAGAATGTAGCTAGGCCATGGAAACTCCTCACGTTGCCAACCGACCTAGGAATGGGCCATTCATTGATTGCCTTAACCTTATCCTCATCCACTTGTAAACCATTGGAACTTACTACAAAACCAAGGAAAATCACCCGGTTAGTATAGAAATCACATTTTTTAATATTAGCATACAAGTATTCTATACATAATGTAGCAAGCACATCTCTCAAATGATTTTTATGCTCCTTTAAAGTCTTACTATAGATAAGAATGTCATCAAAGTAGACTACAACAAATAAACCAATATAAGGTCTCAAAATATGATTCATCAATCTCATGAAGGTACTAGGAGCATTAGTTAAACCAAAAGGCATTACTAACCACTCATAGAGACCAAATTTGGTTTTAAAAGCTGTTTTCCATTCGTCCCCTTCCCTCATTCTAATTTGATGGTTGCCCTCTTGGGCTGCTTTGGACGTGATCAACAGCCTCCTCTTGGGCTGCATTGGGCGTGAGCAACAGCCTCCTCTTGGGCTGCATTGGGCGTGAGCAACAGCCTCCTCTTGGGCTGCATTGGCGTGAGCCACAACCTCCTCTTAGGCTGCATTGGCGTGAGCAACGGACGTGAGCAGCAGGCTAACCTCGTGGGGTGCTTTGAACGTGATCAACAACCTCCTCTTGGGCTGCATTGGGCGTGAGCAACAGCCTCCTCTTGGGCTGCATTGGGCGTGAGCAACAACCTCCTCTTGGGCTGCATTGGCGTGAGCAACAGCCTCCTCTTGGGCTGCATTGGCGTGAGCAACAGTCTCCTCTCCTGGGCTGCATGGGACGTGAGCAACAGCCTGCATGGTCTCCTCGAGCTGCATGGGAAGTGAGCACGTCGGCATGGTCTCCTTGCTTGGTTCGCTTGCTCCTACATTCACCAAAAGATTAACACATGATGTATGGAAGTTAAATGGTTCACGCATTGTGTCAAGCAATAGCACTTCCCTTGACATAACTTTTTGGATCTCCTTAGCTCTTTCTCTAGTAATGGGACCTTGATAGCTTCCATGTGATGTTCCTACATCATCCACTCCTTCTTGGAAAGAATTCGACCCCGAATTTTCATCTTGTTCCGAAACTCCTTTATAGGGGCTCAAATCTCCTACATTAAAAGTGGTACTAACTACAAAACCAAGAAAAATCACTCGGTTAGTATAGAAATCACATTTTTGAATATTAGCATACAAGTATTCTATACGCAATGTAGCAAGCATATCTCTCAAATGATTTTCATGCTCCTTTAAAGTCTTACTATAGATAAGAATGTCATCAAAGTAGACTACAACAAATAAACCAATATAAGGTCTCAAAATATGAAATGGAATCGTGAGTCATGAGGCACATTCACTAGAGATTTACACAAACTCATAATAGAAGCATAGTTAGTGACATATTCATTCCTAGACTCAAGATAGCTACTTGTTGGTTGTACTAACAATGTGTGATGGATTTTGTTCTCTTTACTCTTAGGCCGTGTGATCTTAGGCTTGGGAGGGGTTCCTTGCTCTACCCTCTTGTTCTCATAGTACTCGGCTATTTGTAAAGGTGTCATAGGTTAAGTATTAAAGTTTTACCCTTATACTCAAAGCTATATTTGTTAGAAAACCCATCATGGACAACTTTCATATCATATTGCCATGGACGACCAAGCAACAAGTGACAAGCATTCATAGGCACAACATCACATGTAATAACATCCTCATATGATCCTAATGTTATATTGACCTTAGTTTGCTTATTGACCTTAAGTTCTCCACACTCATTCATCCAATATAGTTTATATGGCCTAGGGTGATAAAATGTAAGAAGTTGTAATTTGTTTACCATTTCAGTGCTAGCTATGTTGCAACAACTTCGTCCATCAATTATCACATTACACACTTTTCCTTTAATGCTACACCTAGTATGAAACAGATTTTCACGCTGGTTATCCTCACAAGGTGCTAGTTGGACATGCAAAGTTCTCCTAGCTATCAAAGATTCACCTTGTTCATACTCAATGCAATCATCATTCTCATTTTGTTCATTGTCATCATTTAAGACATTTTCATCATCTAATTCCACATCATCCTCACTCTCATACTCTCCTAGATGATTTATGATCAAAGTGCGTCTATTAGGACATTCTCTACTCATGTGACCTCTACCTTGGCATTTAAAACACACAATGTCCCTAGTTCTAGAGTTAGAGATAGGAGTACTCCCTCGATGATCACTTGAAGGCTCATTCAAGGATCGTAGTGTAGTGGACGGTGTAGAGGACCTTCTTTGCCCTTCTTGGCCCATAGGTGCCGATTTCCTCTCCTCCTTCCGGCCGCCTTGCTCCCTGCTGTGGTTAGACAGCCGGCTGTTTTGTGCTTTCCAAGCATTGGGCGTTCCGGGAGGTGGCTTGTATTCCCGGTTTCGCACCTTAGTCTTCCTTTCCACCTTGATGGCCAAGTGTAGTAATTGCTCCATGGTGCTGTATGGATACATATCAACCTCATTAGCCAAATTAGAATTCAAAATACGAAGGTACCTTGCCATAGTGTTTTCTTCATCCTCTAGAACGTTGGCCTTCACCATAGCAACTTGCATATTCGTATAGGCTTCCTCAGCGCTAAGTGAGCTTTGTCTCAAATTTTCCAGCCGTTGTCGAAGCTCTCGGGTATAGTGAGGTGGAACGAACCTAGCCCTTAGGGGTGGGCAAAACCAATCCGATCCGTCAATCCGGTCCGAAAAATCCATTGACCCGATCCCGAAAAACCCGATAATTTAGTATCCGTTTTGATCCGGTCCAAATCCGATCCGATCCGGGAGATTTTCCCGGATCACCGGATCGGATACGGATCGGGATTTTAGGCTTTCGGATATCCACGGATACCCGGATAAAAAGCGGATATCCGCGGATATCCGGATAATCACGGATATCCGGATCACCGGATATCCGCGGATCATCGGATATCCACGGATCATCGGATCGCCGGATATCCGGATAGACCCGGATCACTATATATTCCCGGATATCCGGCTATTAAAAAAACTTTTATTATAATATTAAATGTATTTGTGTTATGATAGATAAATCAAGATTATAAATTACAATTTGTACTATAATTTATATTTGCAAATATTTTAAATGGGAAAATATTTTGAGTTAGGCAAAGTGACGAATTAATAATGTTAATTTGTTACAACTTAATAACTTATTCACTTATTCATACTTAGTTACTTAATATCACTATGCAACTTTGTATTAATATTTATATTTGACATATATTACTATATTACATGGTAAACTATTTTAGTCAATCAAAGTAATGAAGTAATAACATTTATTTTCTTATAATTTTATACGTACTCACATAGTCACATTGATCTCATTTATTTAATTAACATATACGTATCTATAATATATACAATTTTGTACATACTCACATATTCAAACCTTTCGGAATAAATATTCATAATATTTTTTTTATGAAAAATTGATCTCATTGTAAGATATATATATATATATATATATATATATATATATATATATATATATATATACATATATATATAGGAGGGAGGCAAGAACCATGCTTTCCAAAAAGTGGCGATTCTTATCTGAACTGCGAGAATAACTGACTAAGCCGTGCCATAAGAGGTCATTCTCCAAACGGGACAGGGCCAAGCCTTTAAAATTTAGTTTCATTTGAATGAACAAATGTTCATAGTAATATTTTATTATAAGTTGGTCTCATTTTAAGATATTGATTCTTATAAATATGATTATATGTTGGTCTTAATAATAATCTTTTATCAGAAATTGGTCTCATTTAAATGATATATGTTCATAATAATCTTTAATTATGAGTTAGTCTCCTTTTCATATATGAATTTTTATAAATATGATTATAAGTTGGTTTCAATAATAATCTATTATTATAAGTCATTTAAACGAATAAATGTTCATAATAATCTGTTTATTATTATAAGTTGATCTCATTGTAAGACATAATTTTTATAAAATGATCTCAATAACTATCTTTTATTATAATGATCTTTTATTATAGTTTGATCTCATAGTAAGATATATTTTTTATAAGATGGTCTCAATAATAATCTTTTATTAGAAGTTGGTCTCATTTAAATGAACAAATGTCCATAATAATCTTTTACTTTAAGTTGATCTCATGGTAAGGTATAGTTTTTTATAAGTTGATCTGAATAATAATAATTTTTATTAGAAATTGACCTCATTTAAATGAATTGATCATGTTACATGGTAATAATTTGATATATAGGCAAAACAATGAATACGTCATGTTCATTTTATTTGCAAATACAGACACAAATGTTTATAAATATGATCATAATTTGAATGATTGTTTTATTAATATGTTCGTGTTTTACTAATTTTCATACTAATCTTTCATTATAAGGTTGTAAAAACATTATTGTATTCTAACATGGTTAAAAGAGTTAAACATACATATAATAAATTTTGATTCAAATAAGATTTCACTATAATTCTATAAATTCATTGTTATATAATATAATTTACCATACACATTAATTATTATAGGTTTATAATGAGCCTTTTAATTTCATTTCTTATCACCATATTAAAGAGAATATATGTGGTAAAGTCTCAATATAAGTTTCTCATTTATAATGATGATAATTGTAATTTTAGTATAAAAAATTTTGGCACAATAACTTTCCGAAAAGACTTTTATAGAAAATGCTATAAATAAATTTAGATCCAAATAAAATTTACTATTATACTTTAAGTCTACAAATTAAATTTTTTAAAAAGTTATTAAAGATAACTTTTGGGTTTAACTTTTGGTTTACTATACAAGATTACAAGTAAAAAATTACATACTATAAGTTTATTTAGTGATGTTTTATAAGTCTAACTATTTTAACCATGTTAGAAATAAGATGTGTTAAGTATTAAAAATAAGTTTTTCAATAATATAAGTAATGATGATTATGATAATTATAACTTTAGTCATTTTTTTCTTAGCAAATCAACATTTTATTATAAGATCGTCTTATTTAATGAAACCGTCTATATATACATACATATATACATATATGTATGTGTATATATATATATATATACAAGATTTTCGTTTTAGAATATATAAAAAGTTTCATATTATATTATAAGTTTGTTAATATCGTTTTTCTTGTGTAATTATTCATAATAATTATAATTACAACCAATTGTTTTTATTAAAATTAGAAAAAGCTAATTAACTTTGATAATATTTAATGATAACATTTGTTATATATTAATGTTTTCAAGACTAATGAATTTAAATTTTATTACAATTAAATTATTTACTTTTACTTTAGCATTCTCATTTTGTATATTTGCATTGTATGAAGTAGTTATAAAGTCTAAAGATAGAAATACTTATTGTTTTAAAACCTTATTTTTTATTTTTTATTATTATAATGTACTTTAATATTCTCAATTTTTTTTATCATCTATAAGATTATCATTTTTATATGATTTTGTTTTATGTCTTTAAATTGTTTTTTTATTACATTTTGTGATAAACAAGGTTGCAAATACATTTTCGGATCAAACGGATATTCGGATCACACGGATCAATCGGATATCCGGATCCGGATAAAGTCATTTTCGGATCAAACGGATCAACCGGGTCATATAAAAGTCATTCGGATCAGCGAATCAACCGGATATCCGCGGATTATAATCCGTTCCGATCCGGATAAAATCATTTCCGGATACTATATTTTGGAATTCGGATTAGCCGGATATCCGCGGATAATTATCCGACCCGATCCGGGAAAAAGTGCCGGATATCCGGCCGGATACGGATCGGATCCGGATCGGGAGTTTTATGAAAATTTCTACTCGGATATCCGGGTATTCGGATCGGATCGGATCGATCCGATGCCCACCCCTACTAGCCCTCATTAGAGCCTTCATATGCTCCCATGTGCTGATTTGAGGATCCAAGGTTCGAACTCTTTCTTTGACTACGTGATCCCACCATACCAAAGCATAGCCTTGGAACTCGAGAGCGGCTAGCTGAACCTTCCTAGGCTCGCTAAAGTTGTGATACAACCAAATTTGCTCAACTTTAGTTTCCCACTCCGTGTAGACGTTGGGATCACACTTTCCTTCAAAGACGGGAATTTTGATTTTGACCTTTCCGAGTCCGTCTTGCTCTTGATAGGGCCGAAGGTTATCTCGTCCTTGCCTTGGCTGCTGGAATGGCCGATTGTAGCCCTCCCACGTGTGGTCCTCAAAATGAGCTTCATTCCGTCGCTGAAAATCATCAACAAATGGTGGGATGTTAGAAGCATTAGGAAGGACGTTGGACTGTACATTACCTTGATCCGGAGGGTCCGGCTCTCTAGTAACGCGTGAAGGACCGCCAAACTCATAGTTGGTTCTCAAAGGTGGTGTTCCGGCTGGTGGTATTCGTGCTTCCATGGTCTCCACTCGCTTGGATAGTTTAGCTACGGAATCGGACAATTGTTTCAATAGACTGATCATTTCAGGCATGACGGTCTCGCTACTCGACTTGCTGGGACTTAGGGACCTGGACATGCTCAAGTAACAAACAAAGAAACTGGTTAGTTTAGAAAAACAAAGATCTCACTTGTGTATCGCTCACACTCTCGTTGGTATTGCCTAGCTGATGGCTCGAGTTGTAAGGATCCAACACCTTAAGATCGCGATTTCCGAACCTTCTTAGCAACCCTTTGGAACTAGAACTGCAGAAACTGATGTTAGTGTCGGAGATGAATCAAGACACCCCTAATTGGAGTATTGACCGTTGGGTTGGTGTAGGTACGGTGAATTGTGTTTAGAATGACGTTTTGAGATGATTGAAAGAGTTCACTTGTGCTTGCTGTAGATTAATAAAAGGCAGCCGATTTGTAGTGTTTTTTTTTTTGAAAGATCTTAGACTTTGTCAAAGATTTGTAGGAGAGAGAAGTAACCGTAATTGATTGCAGATAGGGTCACCGAAATGAGTTTTCAGCGTTGAGCTCTTTTTTTGCTTTTGTTGTGTTTTGTGTTTACCTCTCCTCAAGATGTTGTCCCGCTTTTGAATTTGCACACTTCAAGCACAAGTTAGATCTCAATTGGATAAGCAATAAGGTTAACAAGAAGAAGAAGTGATCAATTGTACCAATTGAGCTCTGATACCAACTGATACGGTGTTAATCCGTGAATGAGTCGATCTAGGCACAATGATCAACTGATACGGAGTTAATCCGTGATTGAGTCGATCTAGGCAGAATGATCTCGAATCCGGTTGAATGAGGCGATTTCAGAATGCGGAATGGAACGTAGGTGATGAATGGCGCAGGAAAGGTGAGAGAAGAACCAAAGAGAGAGTCAATGAAGGAACCAAGGCTGAAGAGCCAAAACCCCAATCGTGACTGCCCTAGACCCGTCTCCAATACAGTTTTACACTAGCTCCGGCTGGACTAGCACAAAGAGGGACTCGTGAAGGCTCGAAGCACCAATCCGAAGGCGGTTGACACAAACAAGCTCAGCCAAGCAACAACAGCAATGCCAACCAAAAACTCTCTTGTTCTTTGATTGATTTTGTGAATGATTACAAATGCAATTCTAAGCAATGGAAATAACGTAACTAATCTGCAGCTAAAGAGGCTATATAAATAGACTCTTTTATCTAGACAAAAATAAAGAAAAGAAAGCTGAAAACATTAGTGGGAAGGTGGTAATAAGAGAGCTTCCTCTAATGTAGCTAACAACCTAACAAACCACTAATCAGCATGGAAATAGGCTGAATTATTCAAACATATCTTTGGGAGTGAGCTGGCCGATTTCTAAGAGCCAAATGGGCTATCCGAATGGGTTGCATTGTTCAACAGATCCATGAGTGATTTGGATGTGTTTAAAGAGCCCAAATGATGATCCGAATAAGCTGAATTGTTACTCTCTTGGGCCTCTTTGAACGTGATCAGCTGGCTGCCCTCTTGGGCTGTTTTGGACGTGAGCATCTCCTCCCTTTGCTCTTGGGCTGCCTTGGACGTCTCCTCCCTTTGCTCTTGGGCTGCCTTGGACGTGAGCAGCAGGCTAACCTCGTGGGCTGCTTTGGACGTGATCAACAGCCTCCTCTTGGGCTGCATTGGGCGTGAGCAACAGCCTCCTCTTGGGCTGCATTGGGCGTGAGCAACAACCTCCTCTTGGGCTGCATTGGCGTGAGCAACGGACGTGAGCAGCAGGCTAACCTCGTGGGCTGCTTTGGACGTGATCAACAACCTCCTCTTGGGCTGCATTGGGCGTGAGCAACAACCTCCTCTTGGGCTACATTGGGCGTGAGCAACATCCTCCTCTTGGGCTGCATTGGCGTGAGCAACAGCCTCCTCTTGGGCTGCATTGGCGTGAGCAACAGTCTCCTCTCCTGGGCTGCATGGGACGTGAGCAACAGCCTGCATGGTCTCCTCGAGCTGCATGGGAAGTGAGCACGTCGGCATGGTCTCCTTGCTTAGTTCGCTTGCTCCTACATTCTCCAAAAGATTAACACATGATGTATGGAAGTTAAATGGTTCACGCATTGTGTCAAGCAATAACACTTCCCTTGACATAACTTCTTGGATCTCCTTAGCTCTTTCTCTAGTAATGGGACCTTGATAGCTTCCATGTGATGTTCCTACATCACCGCCAATACCAATGCCGGACGCATCGCATTCAACCTCAAAGGGTTTAGTGAAGTCCGGTAGAGCGAGTAGTGGTGCGTGGGTGAGGCGTTTCTTGAGCTCTTCAAATGCTCTTTGTTGAGGTTCATTCCACTCAAAAGGAACCTTCTTTTTGGTCAAAGTCGTGAGTGGTGCTGCAATGGTACTAAAATCCCTCACAAATCTTCTATAGAATGTAGCTAGGCCATGGAAACTCCTCACGTTGCCAACCGACCTAGGAATGGGCCATTCATTGATTGCCTTAACCTTATCCTCATCCACTTGTAAACCATTGGAACTTACTACAAAACCAAGGAAAATCACCCGGTTAGTATAGAAATCACATTTTTTAATATTAGCATACAAGTATTCTATACATAATGTAGCAAGCACATCTCTCAAATGATTTTTATGCTCCTTTAAAGTCTTACTATAGATAAGAATGTCATCAAAGTAGACTACAACAAATAAACCAATATAAGGTCTCAAAATATGATTCATCAATCTCATGAAGGTACTAGGAGCATTAGTTAAACCAAAAGGCATTACTAACCACTCATAGAGACCAAATTTGGTTTTAAAAGCTGTTTTCCATTCGTCCCCTTCCCTCATTCTAATTTGATGGTAGCCACTCCTAAGGTCAATCTTAGTGAAAATTGTAGCTCCATGTAACTCATCAAGCATGTCATCTAGACGGGGAATCGGGTGTCTATACTTGATAGTAATGTTATTGATTGCTCTATAATCAATACACATTCTCCAAGTATTATCCTTTTTGGGTACTAGTAGGACTGGAACGGTACAAGGACTAAGGCTTTCCCGAACATATCCTTTATCTAGCAAGGCTTGAACTTGGTTCTGAATTCCTGGGCTTCCGTAGGGTTCATCCTATAGGCAGGCCTATTGGGAAGAGTGGCTCCGGGTATTAAGTCTATTTGGTGTTCAATGCCCCTAATGGCGGCAAGCCAGCTGGAACCTCCTTAGGAAAAACGTCCTTAAACTCGTCTAATAGCCCCTGGATAGAACTAGGAAGTGGGATCTTAGAGTCATGAGACACCGTCACTAGAGATTTACAAAAACTCATCATTAGCACATCCATAGAAGCATAGTTAGTGACATATTCATTCCTAGACTCAAGATAGCTACTTGTTGGTTGTACTAACAGTGTTTGATGGGTTTTGTTTTCCTTAGTCCTAGGCCGTGTCATTTTAGGCTTTTGAGGGGTTCCTTGCTCTACCCTCTTGTTCTCATAATACTCGGCTATTTGTAAAGGTGTCATAGGTTTAAGTGTTAAAGTTTTACCTTTATACTCAAAGCTATATTTATTAGAAAACCCATCATGGACAACTTTCCTATCATATTGCCATGGACGACCAAGCAACAAGTGACAAGCATTCATAGGCACAACATCACATGTAATAACATCCTCATATGATCCTAATGTTATATTGACCTTAGTTTGCTTATTGACCTTAAGTTCTCCACACTCATTCATCCAATGTAGTTTATATGGCCTAGGGTGATAAAATGTAAGAAGTTGTAATTTATTTACCATTTCAGTGCTAGCTATGTTGCAACAACTTCTCCCATCAATTATCACATTAAACATTTTTCCTTTAATACTACACCTAGTATGAAACAGATTTTCACGTTGGTTATCCTCACAAGGTGCTAGTTGGACATGCAAAGTTCTCCTAGCTATCAAAGATTCACCTTGTTCATACTCAATGCAATCATCATTCTCATCTTGCTCATTGTCATCAGTTAATGCATTTTCATCATCCAATTCCACGTCATCCTCACTCTCATATTCTCCTAGATGATTTATAATCAAAGTGCGTCTATTAGGACATTCCCTACTCATGTGTCCTCTACCTTGGCATTTAAAACACACAATGTCCCTAGTTCTAGAGTTAGAGGTAGGAGTACTCCCTCGATGATCACTCGAAGGCTCATTCAAGGATCGTGGTGTAGTGGACGGTGTAGAAGACCTTCTTTGTCCTTCTTGGCCCATAGGTGCCGACTTTCTCTCTTCCTTCCGGCCTCCTTGATCCTTGCTGTGGTTAGGCAGCCGGTTCCCTTGTGCTTTCCAAGCGTTGGGCGTCCCATGAGGTGGCTTGTATTCCCGGTTTCGCACCTTAGTCTTCCTTTTCACCTTGATGGTCAAGTGTAGTAATTGCTCCATGGTGCTGTATGGATACATATCAACTTCATTAGCCAAATTATAGTTCAGAATACGAAGATACCTAGCCATAGTATTTTCCTCATCCTCTAGAATGTTGGCCTTCACCATAGCAACTTGCATATTGGTATAGGCTTCCTCAGCGCTAAGAGAGCCTTGTCTCAAATTTTCCAGCTGTTGTCGAAGTTCTCGGGTATAGTGAGGTGGGACGAATCGAGCCCTCATTAGTGCCTTCATATGCTCTCATGTGGTGATTTGAGTGATACGGGGATTAGCCGCGAAGAACGGATCTAGACGAGCAACCTGTTTTCGGGAATAGAAGCAAACGAAATTCAGCAAACAAAGATGAAGGAAAACATGCAAAGCAAAGAGGGAAAACGAAATAAGAAAGAAGAACCGAAAGGAACAAACGATAGAACCCTTGGATTCGATTATCCAAGAACCAAACCGATGACGATTCGACCCCTCTTCTTACAACTTCACACAATCGATCTAGAGTTATCGAAGGCACGAAGAGGTTGCTTCAATTCGACTTGTAGCACCATCCCGAAGGAGATTGACACACACAAGAACGAGAAAGCTATGAAAACACCACAATTCTCACAAGACAAGAGGCTGAACTCAAAGGGGTTCAATTTGGCACTTAGGCAATGTGTTTAACGTATTCTGATCATCAAAATGAAGAGAGAAAGGTTTATATACAACCTAGACCTTCTCTCCTAAAAATAGAAAAGAAATAAATACAATAATTACAAATTAGAGTGTTTTAAATAAAACCATAAAATAGACTAATTCTAGGCTTTATTTAACACTCTCTAACTAGCTTCACGCCAGCCTTGCTCACGCCTTCATCCATGCACATGCACACGTGAGGCTCTCCTATGCTCCATTCGACTTCTTCTTGGCTGGCCCAATGTGGCTAAGCATCATGACGGGCCTTGGACTCATTGGAGGTGAGCTTGGGTGAGCTTCTTGAACCATGGCAAGGAAGATAGCATCCATCTCCGCTTGGCGTTTGGCTTGAGCTCTTGTTAGGGCTCCTTGTGGTGTTGAAGATGGAGCTAGCTCGGATGACCCTTCATCATGAGGATCCATTGTTCGCACTCTTTCTTTGACTACGTGATCCCACCATACCAAGGCATAGCCTTGGAACTCGAGATCGGCTAGCTGAACCTTCCTAGGCTCGCTGAAGTTATGACAGAACCAATTCTGCTCGACTTTAGTTTCCCACTCCATGTAGACGTCGGGATCACACTTTCCTTCAAAGACGGGAATTTTGATTTTGACTTTGCCGAGACTGTCTTGCTCTTGATAGGGCCGTAGATTATCACGTTCTCGTCCTTGCCTTGGCTGTTGGAATGGTCGATTGTAATCTTCCCAAGTATGGTCCTCAAAAGGAGCTTCATTCCGTCGCTGAAAGTTATCAACAAAAGGTGGCATGTTAGAAGCATTAGGGAGGACGTTGGACTGTAAATTACCTTGATCCGGATGATCCGGCTCTCTAGTAACGCGTGAAGGACCGCCAAACTTATAGTTGGTTCTCAAAGGTGGTGTCCGTGATAGTGGGGTTCGTGCTTCCATAGACTCCACTCATTTGGATAGGTTAGCTACGGAAACGGACAATTGTTTCAATAGACTGAGCATCTCAGGCGTGACGGTCTCGCTGCTAGACTTGCTGGGGCTTCGGGACCTAGACATGCTCAAGTAACAAACAAAGAACCGGTTAGGTTAGAAAACAAAGATCTCACTTGTGTATCGCTCACTCTCTCGTTGGTATTGCCTAGCTGGTGGCTCGAGTTGTAAGGATCCAACACCTTAAGATCACGATTTTCGAACCTTCTTAGCAACCCTTTGGAACTAGAACCACCGAAACTGATGTTAGTGTCGGAGATGGATCAAGACACCCCTAATCGGAGTATTGACCATTGGGTTTGTGTACATTTGGTGATTTGTGATTAGAATGACGTAGGAGTTGTTTGAGGGAGTTTTCTTGTGCTAGATGTCGATTAAAAAAAAAAGCCTACCGTTTTTGTGTTGTCTTTTTTTTTTTAAAGATCTCTTCTTAGACTTTGTCAAAGATTTGGGGGAGAGAAGGTAACCGAAACTGATTGCAACGAGATTTGTGGGAGAGAAGGTTACCGAATTTGACTGCAACGTTGATCTCTTGTTTTTTTTTGTTTTGTGTTTACCTCTCCTCAAGATGTTGTCCGGACCTAAGAAACCATTGGCTTTTGATTTTGCACACTTCAAGCACAAGTTAAACCTCAATTGGTTAAGCAATAAGGTTAAGAAAGAAGAAAGGAGTGATCAATTGTACCAACTGAGCTCTGATACCAACTGATACGGTATTAGTTCGTGGATTAGTCGATCTAGGTACAATGATCCCGAATCCGGCTGAATGAGGCGAATCCAGATGCGGAATGAAACGTGGGGAGTGAATGAACGCAGGAAGTTGTAGAGAAGAACCAAAGAGAGTCAACGAAAGGAACCAAGGCTGAAGAGCCAAAACCCCGCTTCGTGAATGCCCTAGACTCGTCTCCAATACAACTTTACACTAGCTCCGGCTGGACTAGCACAAAGAGGGACTCGTGAAGGCTCGAAGCACCAATCCGAAGGCGGTTGACACGAACAAGCTCAGCCAAGCAAACAACGACAATGCCAACCAAAAACTCTCTTGTTCTTTGATTGATTTTGTGAATGATTACAATCTGAAATTCTTAGCAAAATAATACGTATTCTATTCAGCAGCTAAAGAGACTATATATGACTCTTTTATCTAGACAAAATAAAGAAAAAGACAACTAAAACATTTGTGGAAGGTGGTAACAAGAGAGCTTCCACAAATGTAGCTAACAACTTAACAAACAACTAATCAGCATCAAAATAGGCTGACTTATTCAAAACAGATCCTTGGGAGTGAGTTGGACGTTTTTTAAGAGGTAAATGGGCTGATTAGTTCACAACAGATCTAGGAGTGATTTGGACTGTTTTTAAGAGGTAAATGGGCTGATTTGTTCACAACAGATCTAGGAGTAATTTGGACTGTTTTTAGCCCAAATGATGATCCGACTGAGGGAGCTGGTTACTCTCTTGGGCCTCCTTGGACGTGAGCAGCTGGTTACTCTCTTAGGCTGCCTTGGACGTGAGCAGTTGGTTACTCTCTTGGGCTGCCTTGGACGTGAGCAGCTGGTTACTCTCTTGGGCTGCCTTGGACGTGAGCAACGTCTCTTCCCTTTGCTTGCTTGCTCCCGCATTCACCAAGAGATTAACACATGATGTATGGAAGTTAAATGGTTCACGCATGGTGCCAAGTAATAGCACTTCCCTTGACGTAACTTCTTGGATCTCCTTAGCTCTTGCCCTAGTAATGGGCCCTTGATATCTTCCATGTGATGGTCCTACATCATATTGAGCACCAAATAGATCTTATTCCCGGTGCTACACACCCAAACCGTCCAGCCTATAGGATGAACCCTAAGGAGAGCCTAGATATCCAAAACCAAGTCCAAGAACTCCTAGATAAGGGTTATGTAAGGGAGAGCTTGAGTCCTAGTGTCGTTCCCGTCCTCTTAGTGCCTAAGAAGGACAATACATGGAGGATGTATGTTGATTGTAGAGCCATCAACAACATCACCATTAGGTACCGCCATCCTATCCCACGTTTAGATGACATGTTAGATGAGTTGAATGGAGCCACATTGTTCTCTAAGATAGATCTTAGGAGTGGTTATCACCAAATCAGAATGAGGGAGGGAGATGAGTGGAAAACGGCATTAAAGACCAAGTTTGTTCTTTATGAGTGGCTAGTGATGCCATTTGGTTTAACCAATGCTCATAGCACATTTATGAGATTGATGAATCACGTGTTGAGACACTACATTGGTAGGTTTGTTGTGGTTTACTTTGATGACACACTCATCTATAGTAAGTCACTTGATGAGGAACATTTGAGGGAAGTACTTGCAACTCTTAGAATTGAATATTTGTATGCTAATTTGAAGAAATGTGAGTTTAGTACTAATCAAGTTGTTTTTCTTGGTTTTGTAGTGAGCACAAGAGGTCTAGAGGTGGATGGAGAGAAGATCAAGGCAATCCAGGAATGGCCTAATCCCGCAACCGTCGGTCAAGTGAGGAGTTTCCACGGCATAGCAACCTTCTATAGACGTTTTGTGCGAGATTTCAGCACCATAGCAACCCCACTCACGTCCTTGACAAAGAAGAAGGTGCCATTTGTGTGGGGAGATGCTCAAGAGAAGGCGTTTAAGGAGTTGAAGTGGCGGCTATCCCATGCACCTCTTCTAGCTCTTCCGGACTTCACCAAACCTTTTGAGGTCGAGTGTGATGCTTCGGGTATTGGCATTGGAGGAGTACTCATGCAAGAGGGTAAGCCACTAGCCTTCTTTAGTGAGAAATTAAAGGGAGCATGTTTAAACTACTCGACCTATGATAAAGAACTTTATGCATTGTTTAGAATATTAAAAACATGACAACATTATTTATGGCCTAGTGAGTTTGTCCTACATACCGATCATGAGTTCTTAAGACATTTTAGGAGTCAAGATAAGTTAGATAGGAGACATGGTAGATGGATGGAGTTTATAGAAACTTTTCCTTATATCATAAAGTATAAAAAGGGCAAGGATAATGTTGTAGCGGATGCTCTCTCTAGGAGACATTCTTTAATCACAACTATGGATTCTAAGGTCTTAGGTTTCTATTATATTAAGGATTTATATGTTGATGATTCTGATTTTGGAGGCATATTTAAGCAATGTGCATCTAGAGGAGCCTTTGATAAGTATTACTTGTTTGAGGGTTTTCTATTTAGAGTTGATAAAGTGTGCATTCCTAAGTGTTCCCTTAGGCTATTACTTGTTGGGGAAGCCCATATGGGAGGCTTAATGGGGCATTTTGGGAGAGATAAGACTTATCATATGCTGCATTCACATTTTTATTGGCCTCATATGCTTAGAGATGTAGAGAACTTGCTTAAGAGATGTCTTGTGTGTTTAAAGGCTAAGGCTAGATTGAAACCTCATGGATTGTATACCCCCTTACCCACGCCTAAGTCACCTTGGGAGGATATTAGTATGGACTTCATTGTTGGTTTACCTAGGACTAAGAAGGGGAGAGATTCGATTTTTGTGGTAGTAGATCGATTTTCTAAAATGGCCCATTTTATTGCTTGCCATAAGACTGATGATGCTTATAATGTAGCTAACTTGTTCTTTAGGGAAATTGTTAGATTACATGGAGTACCTAGGACTATAGTGAGTGCTAGGGATGTTAAGTTTCTTAGTTTCTTTTGGAAAACTCTTTGGGGTAAATTAGGAACGAAGTTGCTGTTTTCGACTTCTAGTCATCCTCAAACGGTGGTCAAACCGAAGTAACTAATAGGACGTTAACAACCATTTTGAGGGCTGTTTTAAAAGATAATTTGAAAGCTTGGGAAGATGTCTTGCCTCATGTTGAATTTGCATATAATCCTACATTACATTCTTCTACTAATCTAACTCCTTTTGAGTGTGTCTATGGGTTGAATCCTTTAACCCCTTTTGATCTTATACCGTTGCCCATAGCGGAACGAGTAGATTTTAATGCAGAAAAACAGGTGGAGATCATCAAGGAACTACATGAAAGGACACGCAAAAGGCTAGAGGAGAAGGGGAGGCAAGTGGCGGCCAAGGCTAATAGGAACCGCAAGCAAGTGTTGTTTGAACCGAGAGACCTCGTGTGGCTGCATTTAAGGAAGGATAGATTCCCGGAAAGGCGCAAGTCCAAGCTATCACCTAGGGGAGACGGACCATTCAAAGTACTATGTAAGGTTGGCAACAATGCTTATGTACTAGAGCTTCCGGAGGACTATGGAGTGAGCCCTACTTTCAACGTAGGAGATCTAAGTCCCTTTGAGTCAAGTGATACGGATGGTAATGATTCGAGGACGAATCCTTCCCAAGAAGGGGAGTATGATGAGGGACCATCACCAACAACCCTTACTAGTCCTATAATGCAAGGGCCAATCACTAGATCAAGGGCAAGAGCAATTCAAGAGGAGGTGTCCAACTTGTTGGTGTCCTTAGCTCCTAAGGAGACCATTGACGATCCATTGCTGAGTGAGGCTTCCTTAGTCACGTTAATGACGATTCCCGATGACTTGGACGTGGAAGGGAGACCATGCACACGTGATTTGGAGCCATGCAAAAGCAAAGAAGAGACACTTGTTCCAGAATTGCAAGAAATGGAAGATTGAGGCTTTTGGAGTTTCTTTTGTATTTTATATCATCTTTTGGTATAAAATGAAAGACTTTTTATAACCTTTAGGTTCAAAACATTTTAAGGGTTATTTTTATTTGTTTTAGTTATTTTATTTGTTTTATTGTCTTTTTGACAAATGTTTTTCCCTTTTTAGATAGGAGGCTTTCTAGGAATATAAAAAGCCTCCCTTAGCTTCTTTCCAAATTAGATAGATTTTAGCAAAACTTGATAAACCGTCTCTTTGAGAGCTTTTGTTCCTATTCAGAAAATTCAATCAATAAAGTGAGCCATTGATTGAATTGTTGTAAATCCCTGCTAGATTGTTCTTGTGTGTGTTAATCTCTTTAGAGATTGGTGCTACTAGTCAATACTAGTCCCTCCTTGTGCTTGTCTCCATTGAAGGCTTGTATAAGGTTATAGAAGAAAGGGTTGAAGGCATCATCTTGCTTGGGTTTTGATCAATCTGATCAAGGTTCTTGTAAGGGAGTCGTTTGGTTCTTTTGGATCTACTTCTACCAAACATTCCACGTTCCATTTCATTCTCTTTCTTCCCTTTTGTCCAACGTCATTTCTGGTTCTAAACAATCTGATTTTGCGTGCCATTTGTCAAGGAAAACGTCCATTGTTGGTCTTCAAGGATTCCCAATCTAGATCTAGTCATTTGAGGACACCATTACTCATGATCATCTTGACTTATTCATTTTCACCTTGCATGCATGCTTTTGAGTTAAGTATAATTGTCCTTCCATGCCTTCATTCATTTGATGGATGATTGCTTGTCGATTACCATGAAACATGACTATGAAGGTGATCCAATGTTAAAAGCACAATTCCAAAAAGATTTTGTTGTTTTTCTGCATTCATAAATCATGTCATCTCTTAGCCTTATAGTTGGATCTTGCTCGGGGACGAGCAAACCTTAAGTATGGGGTATTTTGATAAAGAAAATATAAAAGGTGGGAAGTTTAGAGGAATAGACGGATGAGCAAGGGCAAAGAGGCTCAGTAGAAGAAATAGCAAATATCAAATCCAGTAGGTATTTCAAAAAGCTCAAAATCAGTGAGTAAAACAAACCAAACTCAAGACTAGAAGTAAGGAGAACCCACTGTCTCCAGTTCATATATATGTAAATATGCCTTGTTTGTTAACCCTCAATTGTGTTTGTGTTTAGATTGAGCATAAAGCGAAGACTCGCAGTCGGAATGGAGCGGATCGACCGTAAAGGGGGTCGACGGTACTTCGATCATAAACACAAAAAAAAAGTGACGGAGTTGATCGAAAAAATAAACTTCATACACAACCCGTCCACCTCCGCACATGTTTCTTTTGAGTTCAAAGTTGGTAGATTTCAAAAGGGCTAAAAAGGGAGAGGTGTAAAGAGTGAATCAACTACATATTAATAGGAAGCTTTAGAAGAAGCAAAGCCAAGAAAATATATGTGCAAGTTTCATGTAAGATTAAGCATATCATGTTCCTCGTCTATCTCTAGTATTTGTTTCAAATTGATGCCCGTAATCCGATCAAAGCAAAATTTTCAACAACTCAGATTATGGTGGGAACTATGGCTAGTTGCGTCGGTGGCTGCCCCAAATCCAACTACAAACCATCTCAAGTTTCAGGTCAAAAGCTTCAATAATATTGTAGAGGTGCTAAGCAAATTTACTATCGAATAATCATAAGAGAAACAAAAGAAGTAGAGAAATTTACAAGATAAAGTTGCAAGGGAGGAGATGGATGTATGTCGCCGTGACGAGATGCCTAGTGTCAAGCTTTTGCCTCATACCATGCGGGTTCATTTGGAAAAAAACAATTCAACTGATAGTTGTGACGTATTCAAGAAAATTCAACCGATGCATCATATCTTGTTCATAATTGAACGTTTCAAATTGGGATTCAAATACTACAACATTCGAGTGACATGGACTGGAACATCAGGTAGACAAAATGAAACCAAAATGCTAACACAAGTTGGATGATGGTCATAAGATAATTGGAAGTGCAACAAACACCCCACAAAAGTCATTCTCTTCAAAACTCATGCGGATCCTTTTGGTATTCGGAGCTGTCAAAGTACTTAAGTAATGCGCTATATGAAGACCTGGAGTGGAAATAATGAAAACAATAGAAAGAAGCAAGAAGCGCCATATAGGAGTCGATCGGAGGATGATGAAGGGACATCCGAGCCGGCTCCATCTTCAACACCACAAGGAGCCCTAACAAGAGCTCAAGCCAAACGACAAGCGGAGATGGATGCTATCTTCCTAGCCATGGTTCAAGAAGCTCACCCAAGCTCACCTCCAATGAGTCTAAGGCCCGTCATGATGCTTAGCCACATTGGACCAGCCAAGAAGAAGTTGAATGGAGCATAGGAGAGCCTCACGTGTGCATGTGCATGGCTGGCGTGAGAAGCTAGTTAGAGAGTGTTAAATAAAGCCTAGAATTAGTCTATTTTATGGATTTATTTAAAACACTCTAAATTGTAATTATTGTATTTATTTTCTTTTCTATTTTTAGGAAAGAAGGTTTAGGTTGTATATAAACCTTTCTCTCTTCCTTTTTGTGGTAGAATATGTTAAACACATTGCCTAAGTGCCAAATTGAATTCCTTTGAGTTCAGCCTCTTGTCTTGTGAGAATTGTGGTGTTAGCATAGCTTTCTCGTTCTTGTGTGTGTCAATCTCCTTCGGGTTGGTGCTACAAGTCGAATTGAAGCAACCTCTTCGTGCCTTCGATAACTCTAGATCGATTGTGTGAAGTTGTAAGAAGCGGGGTCGAATCGTCATCGGTTTGGTTCTTGGATAATCGAATCCAAGGGTTCTATCGTTTGTACCTTTTCGGTTCTTCTTTCTTAATTCGTTTTCCCTCTTTGCTTTGCACGTTTTCCTTCATCTTTGTGTGCTGATTTTCGTTTGCTTCTATTCCCGAAAACAGGTTGCTCGTCTAGATCCGTTCTTCGCGGCTAATCCCCGTCTCAATTGGATCAGAGCTAATTGACGTGAAACCTACAAAAAGAGTCGGTAAATCATTCAAAAAACAAAAGTGTCTCGTTTTCTTGTTTGAGTCTTGCTTTGTTTTGAGTCTATTGCCATTGCCATTTCTATTCCAAGTTTTTGATTGAACTAACAAGTTTGTTGCTTTTGTTTGTGAATCTTGGACGCCGGCACCACTCCCACACCACTCCTACACCGCGTCTACCACCAGTCCCTTGTGCCTACCACCACGCCACCACCAGTTGTTGCTCCACGTCCAAACACACCCCTAAACAAGCTCTAAACTTTCAAAAAAAAAAAAGAAGGCTGATCGTCTAGCCTATTTTCCAGCCTTCTCTCCTCCACATTTTCAGCCACCTCTTTCCTCCACATTTTTAGCCTATTTTTTTGATTTTTCACCCTTGGTTAGCTATTTACTTGGTCAGCTCTATCCTCTTGCAACTAATTAGGATTTTCTTAGCATTTTGTTTTATTTTTCTTTAATTCCAGCATAAATTTCGAAATTAGCTGGTTGTTATTATTTGTTTTATTTGCTTTCATTTTAGTAACTAGATAGCTAGCAACTCTCAAGTTGTTATAGGATTTTATTTCTTTCATTTTTTTCATTTGTCTCTTTGAATTCAAATTGAGATCTGATTTTCTTGTTTAAAAAAAAAAGAAAGAAAAGAAATCCGAGATTAAAAAAAAAAGAAAGAAAGAAAAGAAAAAGAAAAGAAAAGAAAGAAAAAAAAAGAAATCAGCCTTAGTTATTCATTTCATTTCATTCTTGCTAGTTTATTCTTGTTTATTTCATAGTTTGTAATAGTTGAAGTTGTGCTTGCTAAGTGTTATTGTTCAGCAATCAAAGAGGACTACAAAGGAGCTCATCTCACTCAAAGGGACCAAGCCATTCACGCCTAGTCTAGCTTCACCCTAGCCTAGCCACGCCTTGGCCCTCGCCTAGCTCACTTCACTCGAGCCACGTCTTAGCCTTGACCAGCCCTTCTACACACACCTTCGGTGTCCAAGGTTTGCTTGCTTAGGCTTGACGAGTAAGTTCTTTCAAGGCTTATCTTGAGTTCAAATTTTGAGTCCATACTTAGTTGATTATAACATTCGTGCAACTTGTCCTTTCCGTTTTGAGTCTTTTCTTCTCTTTTATTGAGTCAAACACGTTTTTAAGGTGATTGAAATCGAATTTTGCTTCTACTTTAAAGTTTTTGTTTGGCTAAGTATTGGGGTTTTTGACTAATACAAGACGAGCCATCAACAACCTTGTTGAGCACCACTACAGAGTGAGAGTTTGCTTTCGAGTGATACACTTGTGAGGCGTTTTTGTTTTAGCTAACCTAACATGTTTGAGTGTTTTAGTGTCTTTGAACAATGTCAGGAACTCCCACAGGTACGCCAAGCCCCGAGCCTATTACCCCGGAGTTGTTTAACCTTATCAAGGGCTTGAAAGATAGCATTGAAGGGTTAACTACAAGGCTGTCCAACTTGGAGGCGTCTAAGGTAGTTCCGGAGCCTCGGCCACTAGGAGGCTACAGGGAGGTAGGAGACCACTCGAGGGCTCAACACCAAGGGCAAGACCGAATACCACTCCAAAGCCAACAAGAGGCGTTTCAAGCAGCCCGGCACTCTAATGCCACGCAGCCTTCTCGGAATGTCCAAGGCTTAGGCCACACCGTGTCCCAATAAGGATGGGGCAATCTTGCTTTCGAGGAGCACGATTATATCCCTTCTTCTCCCATTATACATGATAATTTGCATAACTATCCTCAACAGTTTCAGAATCAAGCTTATGAGCAGGATGATGACGGTGATGGAGATGACGAGGAATGGAGGCCAAACGGACGAAGGGAGCGCCAACAGCCCCAGAGACCTCATGACGGCCGGCACCAAGACGAGCAGAGGCGTGAGCCCTATGGTGGCCAGCCAAGGAGGGAGCGAGATCCGGAGTATGATGGTTTTGGCAAAGTAAAGGTGAAGATCCCAAGCTTTGAAGGAAAATGTTGTAACACCCCGAATCCGCGGGACTCGGGATGTCACATTGGGCTAGGATCTCACAATGGATCCTGACCCTAGCCTGACAACAAGTTCACTGGACCTTACAACATGGCACTGACAGATATAAAAACAAATACATAAAACCGTATAAACTGTATATAACCAAAGGTAAACAACAACATAGCCGAGTATGAAACGACATCCTCACACAGGAGGGAAAACAAGACATCATCCTCACGCAGGAGGGAAAACATAAACAACCCCAAAACCAACCACCTAATGTACGAGAGTCCTCGGCCTGTCACCCTGCCAGATCACCCAGTAGCGCCTAACCTGTAAACATCTACAACACGGTATGAAACCGTTAGCTAACCATACATATATGAGGTAATGCATAAGCACAAGCACAATCATGAAAGATAAACACATCAGCATGCTATCACACATTTACCCATTTATTATCTTTATATAATAACCATTCACTCAAAAACCGTATATATATATATAGATAGATGAAAGTATGTGACACGAGGACCGATACATCTCCGCCTCTGAGTACAATGTCCAGCTGTACGAGTATCGGTCACACAATCCGTGTACCCTATGGGAGTGGATTGCGCCCTTCCTGTAAACCAGTCTGGCCCGACATCAGAGAACCTCCCAAACTCCACGGCGGGATGAAAGGGAAAGGTTATCACAGCCACACAGTGGGGCAGTCAATAGAACATAGGTCGATAAAAACGACAACTCATGCTATCATAACAAACATATAAAGCACACACCACTCATGCAAACACCCAATATAGGGATGGTAGCTAAGTAAGTCCTACGGACTTACCTCAACCTCGTACAAACTCAACCACGATCACCTCTACACTGGAGGGACAACATGGCCTATAAACAAGGCATAAAGAGATATATCAACCTCTATTCATCAAAGGGGTCACACCTAGACCCAAAGGGATCCATAAGGATCATACTCAATCTATAAGCCTCACAACCAACTAAACCTCAATATCTCAACATAACTCACAATTCCTCAAATCTCAAGGTAGTATCTAATCAACATTCCTTAATCTCAATTCTAATCCTAATTTAATTAATTAATCTTGAATTAATTAATTAGATTTCGCCAGAATAACGTTTTGCCCGCAGACAATTTCTAAACCCACCTGTCATCAGATTTCATCAAACAAACTATCCATAATCACCAGAATAATATAACGACCATAATGGAATTTCTAATTATCCATTTTGACAAGCCTAAAGTCAATTTAGGTCAAATCGCAGTACGGAAAACGAATAAATTCATAACTTATTCGTTACTAACCCGATTGACGATTTGAAAGAAGATTCTGAATCACAACGACGCAGGCTACGCATGGAAAACATCAAATTCATCGGAATCTGAGCGACAGAACCGTCCTGGTGACATATATGCTCGACCAGCCCTCCATATACTCGGAAATGCAGAAACTCGGTACCGTTATGAAGAGAATGAAGAGAGGAATCCAGAAACTCAAACGGAATTGAAATCGGATTAGAAACGGAGAGTAGATCTGAGTTTGAAGGTTGAGAGAAATCAGAGCTTTTACGAGGAAACGTGAAAGGAAATGAATTAATAAAGGATTTTCCGCTATTTATAGTGAAGACGATAATTATCCTTTAGTAAAGTCGATAATTATCCTTTAACCGATCCAAAGGCGGGTCGAACCTCTTTCTCCAAACTTCTCGAGATTGGAACATTAAATCTAGAATATTGTAGGGATAATTATTCCACAATTGCCTCGGAAAACGTGTATTCCTAAGCCGTCTTTCTTAGCCGTTAAGAAACGAAATAGCGACTCTTTTGGCCGTTTTGCCTCTCCATGTTATTTCATATCTAGGACATATCCGATGTCCTGATCATTTCTCTCAACTGCATTATTATTAATTGGAGCTCCCAAATACTCTAAATAACACCGGAGGGTAAAAATAATTACCCGTGGAAAAAAGTAAAAATTTCCCCAAACGTCCAAAATTACGCCAGGAACATAGCGGTGGGACTCTTACTCATCACTTGCGAAGTCTTCGCGAGTTATATGTTAATTACTATCAACGATTAAGTTAATCAACATTAATTAGAATTCGAAAATCCTAACTATTACATCACACACCCCTTAAAAAAGTTTCGTTCCAAAACTTGAACAATTCTCAAATCCTCTCGGACCCATACGCCGAGGTATAACTCTCACTCTTTCTATCAGAGGTATCACATCTCCGTTTAAAAGATCACAACCTATAACAATCTATAACCTCAAGTATAAACATGGAGGAATCATCACTCCAGGAAACAGGGTCATAACGCTACCCAAAGGCGTAGAGGAATCACGTCTCTCGCCATACCACATCACAAGGCATAGAGGAAGCACATCTCTAGCCAAAACATATCACATGCATAGAGGAAATACGTCTCTAGCAAACCATAAGCATATATATCGCATGGAGGAATCACATCTCCACTAAAACTATGTCCATCAAGGTAGCATGGAGGAAAGAACCATCTCCAGCTGAATCCTAATCACACTCAAATAGCATGGAGGAAAGAACCATCTCCAGCTATAAATATGATCATACTCGGGTAGCGTGGAGGAAGTAATCATCTCCAGCTATAACATACATCGCGCTAGCACATCAAGATCTACTAAGATCATAAATCACATCACAACTAGCATGAAATAACATATCAAGGCATATAAGCACATAAGCACAACATTAATCAAGATAGCACTAAGATATACTCGTGCCCCCACAAATGGGTATGTCCTAACATATACTCTGGATAGTCCCTCAGGGCACTATCCTCAGTCTCTCACATAGCCTCTTCAGGTCTTCATCTCGACCATCATATCCTCAATATGGGAATGTCTTTCGAATGCAAGCGTTTCATATCTCATTCCAAGAATGTAATCGAATGCTCAATAAAAGTGTGGTTGGACTCAACCACCAAATCATCGTAACTCACAAGGTGTCTCGAGTCTGGTATATACTTCCTCAATTGAGACATATGAAGTACTGGGTGAATATCCTCTAATCTCAAAGGCAAAGCTAAACATCATGTTGCCTTCACAAAACTGATCAAGATCTCAAGTAACCGACATATTGGAAACTCAGTTCCCCTTTCCATAATAACACAACTAATGTCTCACAGTTGAGATACCTCCAGCCGGACATGAACTCTCTCTTTAACTTTAGAGGTTAACGCCTCTTGTAATATCTGGCGACTCTGTACAGCCAGCATTCTTCCTTCAATCAACGTTACTTGAACTATAAAATCCTGAATCTGGTCAGGTGTTATTCCACTACTATTGCTAGATCACTTCTAGCATAAGGATATACGACATCTATGTCTATATATTGCCTCATAGGGCAATCCTAGAAAGATGCACGTCCTTCATTATTATATAATAAACTCATTAATGGAAGGTAATATAACCATCCACGTTTCCCATTCGACTTACAACTTATAATAGATCTTTAAGATCTAGATGATCCTCTCTAAATGACCATCTGTCAGGGGGTGAAGTGTAGTCATGAGGTACAGACTCGTCCCCAAAGCAGTCTGAATCTGCTGCCTAAAATCTCAAAGTAAAAACATCCATCTCGATCAGAAATGATCATTCTCGGTATACCATAGAGTCTCACTATCTGTCTAGTGTACTCCTCAACCAATTCATTCACTAGCCACGTCCTTCTAATAGAAATGAAATGTGCCAGTTTCATTAATCTGTTACCAACAATCCGGATAACATCATCTTCTATTGGGTCATAATCCCATAACAAAGTCCATAGAGATGTCCTCCCAAATTCTACTACTGCACTGTTAGTGGGTGGAGCTTATCTCTAGATCGGAAATACTCTATCTGGACCCGCTGACAGGTCACACACTGTATGACAAATCTGGTTATATCGGCTTCAGACAATATAATCATCTCATCTCGTGGTACATCTTACTCGTACCTGAATGTACTGAATAAGGCGTACAGCAGGTACACAAAGTGGTCATGACTCTTCATCATTCCATCTACTCCCATGGAGAACTATGATGCCTCAGTACGAGACATCCTTTCTCTAAACCTTGTCAAGGCCGGGCATGCCTCCTGCTTCTGTTGGACCTCATCCAACAGACCAGGTAGAACCTCTGAGGTATAACTGGGTATCCTCATCAAGGAACTGATTGTCAAACTCTAGCCAAGCTAGATTTCCCTGAAGCTGAAGCTGAACTATCTGTCTCACAATCATCTTCTCTTGGAGCGTCTTTCCGTTCCAGTTGTCGGCGACAACGTTCAACTTCTTGGAATGATATGGAACCTCCAGGTCAAAGTCTTGATCAACTTAAGCTCTTAATACTGGCGGTTATTCAACCCCTGTTGCATAAAATATACTTCAGATTTCTATGATCTATAGAAATTTGACATGAAGATCACACCGGTACGGTCTTCAAAACTTAAAGGCTTGAACTACCACTACTAACTCTAAATCATGAGTCGGGTAGTTCTCATCATACATTCTCAGTTGTAAACACACTTATCAATAACCCTACTCCTCTGTAGTAATACACATCTCAGACTTAGCTGGGATGTATCACCGTAAATCACGGGATCCCAAAAATCTTCTGACTACAACAAAATAGAAGCAGAGGTCAAATGCCTCCTCAAATCTTCAAAACTTAGACACACTGCTTTCATCACGTAGTTATGGTGGTCTTCTCAAAATACTCGCAAATGAATACGTAATCATATAAAATCCTTCGTCAAAGCATTGGTAGCAATTGGCTGAGCCGAAAAAACAACGTATTCCTTAATGTTCATCAGTATCTCCCATGTTAAAACATACTTAATTCTCGCCAAGTCAACCATGATCCCACTAGTGGAGACAACATGGGCTAAAAAGGCTACCACTGGCATCTCAACTTACACTTAGAGAGTGTAGCATACAACCCTCTATCTCTCGAAATCTACAGAACGGTCCTCAAATGATCGGTCTACTATTCTTTGCTATGAGAGTATGCTGACATGTCATCAATGAAGTCCACCACCAACTAATCAAGGAAGTCGATGAAGATACTGTTCATCAACTCCATAAAAACTACTAAAACATTCGTCAATCCAAATGACATCACTACACACTCGTAGTGTCCATAACGGGTATGGGATGTTATCTTATACACATGTTGCTCTCTCATCCATGACTAGGGATATCTTGAGCACAAAGGAATCCTGAAAACACAATTGCTTCTTGAAGATAACTCATCACATCGTCAATACGGAACATGGAACCTACTAGGGTAAAGAAGCCCGTTTTAGTCAAATTTTCAAGTTATCAGTACAATATCCCAACAAGCACCATACAGTGTGGCTTTCCCATTCAATCTTGTATCATACTTCAACTCGATAACAATGTCCACACTCCGCTGAGGTGGCAACTAGACGGTTCAGTAACACGTCTATAAACTCATAAACAACTGGAATACCTTCCAATGTTGGACTATCTCGCTCCTTCATGGTATAACACTAGAAGGCGTCATATCCCTGTGCTATCAGCTCGTTGCTCGTACAGTTCTGATGACAAACCCGTCTCTTCAAAGGTCTTAACCTTAGAAGACCTCTATTTACCATCTCAATAAAGACTATAATAGCCTTACTATTAATATCTAACACCGCATGATATCTATTCATCCAATCCATACACATAATGTGCCTCATGCACCTACGGCATGACAAAGAAGTCTACAAGCCATACACAAGTCCAGGAATAAGGGAGCAAACATATATCTCGCGGGTACCTCAGACCCCTAACTGGTAATCCTGTAAAGAAAAGTCCACCTTCTACTATATATCAAAATTCAACCAGGTAAACCATTAACGAGAATGATACCTATAACAGCTAACACTCGTAGCTCCTCTACATATCATCACTCAATGTCAGATCCATGCTCCTCAAGTATCACTGAGGTCATTACTATAGCCGCCACTTCCACTCTTTCTGCACCGGAAAGAGGAAGGTCTTGCTGGGAAGAAACACCACCGTGATGACAAAAAGGGTCAGATGGCCTAGCTCACCACAAGTGAAACAAGCTATCAGTGTCAAAGGGCACACAGAACGCTAATGATCTGGATAGCCACAACTGAAACATAACCATCCCATCCTTGCAACCTGTACAATTGAAGGGTAACTCGACCTTCGTCGTCCACCTGGAATGATCTCACTCTTGAAGGGAACCTGTAAAGGCAATGCCTTGCCCTGTCGACAAAACTTCGCTCTATGCCCTGCTTTACCACACGTAAAACATATGATGGGCGCCTTTAGGCACATAGCTCGCCGGTGTCCAAACTTCCCGCAATTAAAACACTATAGTTCCGTGCCAGTCATCTTCATGGCCAAAGGATCACTAGATTGTCTTGATATCGGACTTGGTTCCCCATTCATCATCTTTGCTTCTCCAGTAACTGATTCAGTCCATTGCTTCTTTCTAGATCCTGAAGCTTCAGTTGATCTCACAATTGTTGGTAAATCCGGTGTGGATCTACCCGCTATCAGCGCTTCATATACTTGTTAAATATATTCTTTAAACTCGGATCTACTCATGGAGAAACGATCAGCCTCTTCAAACTCGTTCTCTGCCATAGGTGAAGCAACAACGGAAACTGGTCCCTAACTTATCACCACTGGAGGAAGAGGGGGTGTACCCCTACCTCATCCCACTACAGATACTACTCTAGTCTGAGTCATCTGTAGGATATACGCACCTAATCTTATAAGGCTATATATATGCCATAGGTATCGATATGTATATAATACATCCACATAATCCATAGTACACACAAATATATATACATATCTACGCTGCAGAGATCCATGGCAGAGGTGACGACTTCTCGTACATTCTATCCCAAAACCACACTTAAAACCAAAACCTTTGAAAATGTCAAATCCCATGTGGGCTCTGTTTATTTTACCTATCAAACATCATTGCAGGTAGCAAGTGCCATTGTTGTCAACCTGGGCTCTAATACCAACTCTGTAACACCCCGAATCCGTGGGACTCGGGATGTCACATTGGGCTAGGATCTCACAATGGATCTTGACCCTAGCCTGACAACAAGTTCACTGGACCTTACAACATGGCACTGACAGATATAAAAACAAATACATAAAACCGTATAAACTGTATAACCAAAGGTAAACAACAACATAGCCGAGTATGAAACGACATCCTCACACAGGAGGGAAAACAAGACATCATCCTCACGCAGGAGGGAAAACATAAACAACCCCAAAACCAACCACCTAATGTACGAGAGTCCTCGGCCTGTCACTCTACCAGATCACCCAGTAGCGCCTAACCTGTAAACATCTACAACACGGTATGAAACTGTTAGCTAACCATACATATATGAGGTAATGCATAAGCACAAGCACAATCATGAAAGATAAACACATCAGCATGCTATCACACATTTACCCATTTATTATCTTTATATAATAACCATTCACTCAAAAACCGTATATATATATATATATATAGATAGATGAAAGTATGTGACACGAGGACCGATACATCCCCGCCTCTGAGTACAATGTCCAGCTGTACGAGTATCGGTCACACAATCCGTGTACCATATGGGAGTGGATTGCGCCCTTCCTGTAAACCAGTCTGGCCCGACATCAGAGAACCTCCCAGACTCCACGGCGGGATGAAAGGGAAAGGTTATCACAACCACACAGTGGGGCAGTCAATAGAACATAGGTCGATAAAAACGGCAACTCATGCTATCATAGCAAACATATAAAGCACACACCACTCATGCAAACGCCCAATATAGGGATGGTAGCTAAGTAAGTCCTACGGACTTACCTCAACCTCGTACAAACTCAACCACGATCACCTCTACACTGGAGGGACAACACGGCCTATAAACAAGGCATAAAGAGATATATCAACCTCTATTCATCAAAGGGGTCACACCTAGACCCAAAGGGATCCATAAGGATCATACTCAATCTATAAGCCTCACAACCAATTAAACCTCAATATCTCAACATAACTCACAATTCCTCAAATCTCAAGGTAGTATCTAATCAACATTCCTCAATCTCAATTCTAATCCTAATTTAATTAATTAATCTTTAATTAATTAATTAGATTTTGCCAGAATAACGTTTTGCCCGCAGGCAATTTCTAAACCCACCTGTCATCAAATTTCATCAAACAAACTATCCATAATTACCAGAATAATATAACGACCATAATGGAATTTCTAATTATCCATTTTGACAAGCCTAAAGTCAATTTAGGCCAAATCGCAGTACGGAAAACGAATAAATTCATAACTTATTCGTTACAAACCCGATTGACGATCTGAAAGAAGATTCGGAATCACAATGACGCAGGCTACGCATGGAAAACATCAAATTCATCGGAATCTGAGCGACAGAACCGTCCTGGTGACATATATGCTCGACCAGCCCTCCATATACTCAGAAATGCAGAAACTCGGTACCGTTATGAAGAGAATGAAGAGAGGAATCCAGAAACTCAAACGGAATTGAAATCGGATTAGAAACGGAGAGTAGATCTGAGTTTGAAGGTTGAGAGAAATCAGAGCTTTTACGAGGAAACGTGAAAGGAAATGAATTAATAAAGGATTTTCCGCTATTTATAGTGAAGACGATAATTATCCTTTAGTAAAGTCGATAATTATCCTTTAACCGATCCAAATGCGGGTCGAACCTCTTTCATCAAACTTCTCGATATTGGAACATTAAATCTGGAATATTGTAGGGATAATTATTTCACAACTGCCTCGGAAAACGTGTATTCCTAATCCGTCTTTCTTAGCCGTTAAGAAACGAAATAGCGACTCTTTTGGCCGTTTTGCCTCTCCATGTTATTTCATATCTAGGACATATCCGATGTCCTGATCATTTCTCTCAACTGCATTATTATTAATTGGAGCTCCCAAATGCTCCAAATAACACCGGAGGGTAAAAATAATTACTCGGGGAAAAAAGTAAAAATTTCCCCAAACGTCCAAAATTACGCTAGGAACATAGCGGTGGGACTCTTACTCATCACTTGCGAAGTCTTTGCGAGTTATATGTTAATTACTATCAACGATTAAGTTAATCAACATTAATTAGAATTCGGAAATCCTAACTATTACAAATGTGACTCGGACGTGTACATGGCTTTGGAGGCGAAGATAGAGCAAATATGGTCATGCCATAACTTTCCCGAGCATAAGAAGGTACATTTCGCAGCTCTTGAGTTTATTGATTATGCTATGATATGGTGGGATGATTTGGTGAAGGAAAGGAGGAGAACTTTGGATGCACCGGTAGTTACTTGGGCGCACATGAAGGCCTTGATGAGAGCTCGGTTTGTGCCTCAACATTACACTAGGGAATTGAGGCAAAGCTTGGAGAACTTGAGGCAAGGAGCCATGACCGCCGAGGAGACCTATAATGCCATGCAAATGGCCATGGTAAAGGCTAATGTGCGAGAGGATGAGGAGACTACAAGGGCTAGGCATCTTCGTATTCTCAATTCAAGTTTTTCTAACGAGATAGATCTTTTTCCCTGTAGCTCTATGACAGAATTGCTCCACCCAGCAATCAAAGTAGAAAGAAAAATGAAGGCAAGAAGTCAAGGAGGTAAGGCTGCCTATGGCGCACCTAGCTCATGGAGGAGCCAAGGAGGTCGCCAACAAGGGAATTACAACTGGGAGGTGCCAAGCAAGGAGAAGCTAGCCCCGGAGCAAGGAGGTCCACGCAAGGCTCCTTATGTAGCCCCTACCAAGTCCACGCCTACACCACCTAAAGGCACTCAAGGGAGTACTTATAACCCTTCATATAGAGCTAGGGATATTGTGTTTTAAGTGCCAAGGAAGAGGGCACATGATGAAGCATTGTCCTAACAAAAGAACTTTGCTAGTTAACCATTTAGGGCAATATGAGTCTGAATCTGAGCATGAGCATGATAATGATGATTTTGAGCTTAATATGCATGATCATGATGATTTGGATGATGATGGGATTGAATATGAGCAAGGAGATTGTTTATTAGCTAAGAGAGTGTTATTTGATCATCCTAGCTCATTCCTAGCTAACACTTCCATGATTTGTGATAAAAGTCTTGAGCATGATAATTCTTTGATAGCTAGGAGAACTTTAAGTGTACAACCTGCTCCTTGTGAAGATAACCAAAGAGAAAACTTGTTTCACACTAGATGCTCGGTTAAAGGAAAGGTTTGTAATGTTATTATTGATGGAGGAAGTTGTTGCAATATTGCTAGCACCGAAATGATATCTAAGTTGCAAATTCCTACATTTTATCACCCTAGGTCATATAAGCTGCATTGGATGAATGAATGTGGTGAGTTAAAGGTTAATAGGCAAGCTAAGATCACTTTTACTTTAGGCCATTATGAAGATACGATTTTATGTGATGTTGTGCCTATGCAAGCTTGTCATGTGTTGTTAGGCCGCCCTTGGCAATATGATAGGAGAGTTATGCATGATGGTTTTACAAATAGATATTCTTTTGTATTCAATGGTAAGACCGTGACTCTTAAGCCTATGACTCCCTTGCAGATTGCGGAGGCATTTGAGAAGAAGAAGGCAAGTGAGCAAGAGCAAGGACCAGCTAAGAAGGGGAGCAAGCCGTCGAGCCAAGACCCCTCCCTAGCCATGCCTTCTAACCACCAGCCTAGCATCCTTGTGTCCACGGGCACAAAACAGCCCACAACAGCCTTGTTAGCTTCCAAACTTGAGCTACAAAATGACTACCTACCCTTAGACACGACCTTGATGATGTTGTGTAAGGAGCTCACCTTGATGAGTACTGAAGCCAAGGCTAGCTTACCACCTACTATCTCAGCCATCCTTGAGGAGTTTAAGGATGTGTTTCCGGAAGAAATACCACATGGCCTCCCACCTTTGAGAGGCATTGAGCACCAAATTGACCTTATCCCCGGTGCAACACTCCCAAATAGACCAGCCTACCGAATGAACCCAAAGGAGAGTCAAGAGATCCAAGAGCAAGTTCAAGACCTCCTAGACAAGGGCTACGTGAGGGAGAGCTTAAGTCCGTGCGCCATGCCCGTGCTCTTGGTGCCTAAGAAGGACAACACATGGAGGATGTGTGTTGATTGTCGAGCTATCAACAACATCACCATCAAGTACCGCCACCCTATTCCCCGCCTAGATGACATGCTTGATGAGCTACATGGCGCCACCACCTTTAGCAAGATAGACCTACGGAGGGGCTACCATCAAATTCGAATGAAGGAGGGGGACGAGTGGAAAACAACCTTCAAAACTAAGTTTGGTTTGTATGAGTTGCTTGTTATGCCATTTGGGTTAACTAATGCTCCTTCTACTTTTATGCGCTTAATGAACTACGTTTTGAGACATTTTATAGGGAAGTTTGTTGTAGTATACTTTAATGATATCTTAATCTATAGCAGGTCCCTAGAGGAGCATGAAGAACATCTAAGGGATGTAGTTCTTACCCTTAGGGCTGAACACTTGTAGGCGGCGTGCTCATGCAAGAAGGTAAGCCTATTGCCTTCATTAGTGAAAAGCTCAAAGGAGCATGTCTCAATTACTCTACCTATGATAAAGAGTTATATGCTTTGTTTAGAGTGCTTAAGACATGGCAACACTACTTGTGGCCTAGAGAGTTTATGTTGCATTCCGACCATGAGTCTTTGAAGCATTTTCGGAGTTAAGATAAACTAGATAGGAGGCATGGTAGGTTGATGGAGTTTATTGAGACTTTTCCCTATGTTATCAAGTATAAAAAGGGAAAAGACAATGTAGTGGCGGATGCCCTCTCTAGGAGGCACACATTGTTGACTACATTGGATGCTAAGGTATTAGGCTTTGTTTATATTAAGGAGATCTATGAATCTGATCTTGATTTTGGTGATACATATAAGCTATGTGTGCAAAAAGGTTCCTTAGATAAATAATATTTGTTTGAGGGCTTTTTATTTCGAATTGATAAGGTGTGCATACCTAGGTGTTCCCTTCGATTGTTGCTAGTAGAGGAAGCCCATAAAGGAGGTTTAATGGGTCATTTTGGGAGGGATAAAACTTATGCTATGCTGCACTCACACTTTTATTGGCCACACATGCTTAGGGATGTTGAAAATGTGCTTAAGAGATGCTTAGAATGCCTTAGAGCTAAATCTAAAGTGAAGCCTCATGGATTGTACACACCTTTGCCAATCCCAATAGCCCCTTGGGAAGACATTAGTATGGACTTTATTGTGGGATTGCCTAGGACTAAAAGAGGTAGGGACTCGATTTGTGTGATTGTAGATCGTTTCTCTAAAATGACTCACTTTATTGCTTGTCACAAAACTGATGATGCGGCCAATGTAGCTAATCTATTCTTTCGGGAAGTAGTTAGGTTACATGGAATTCCAAGGACAATAGTAAGTGATAGGGATGTTAAGTTCTTAAGTTATTTTTGGAAGACTCTTTGGGGAAAGCTAGGCACGAAATTGTTATTTTCTACATCAAGCCACCCCCAAACTGATGGGCAAACGGAAGTAACTAATAGGACTTTAACCACACTTTTAAGGGCTGTCATCAAAAAGAATCTAAAGGAATGGGAGGATGTCTTGCCACATGTTGAATTTGCCTATAATAGAGTTGTGCATTCGTCTACTTCCATCTCTCCATTTGAGTGTGTTTATGGTTTTAATCTACTAACCCCTTTTGATCTTACACCGTTGTCTAAGAAGGAGCGAGTGGATTTAAGTGCTAAAACGCAGGTTGAACACATCAAGGAGCTACATAGGAGGACAAGGATTAAGCTTGAGGAGAAAGGCAAATACAACGCAGCCAAGGCAAACCAAGGAAGGAAGAAAGTTACATTTGAGGCCGGTGACCTTGTATGGCTACACTTGAGGAGGGAGAGGGATCAACAACTTCGGAAGTCCAAGCTCTCTCCAAGAGGAAACGGACCTTTCAAGGTGCTACACAAGGCTGGTGACAATGCCTATGTGCTAGACTTGCCGGACGACTATGCTTGTGATCCCACGTTCAATGTGAGGGACCTAAGCCCTTTTCCACCCCTTAGTGATGATCAAGGAAATTCGAGGTCGAATTCTTTTAAAGAAGGGGAGAATGATGAAGGGTCATCCGAGCTAGCTCCATCTTCAACACCACAAGGAGCCCTAACAAGAGCTCAAGCCAAACGCCAAGCGGACATGGATGCTATCTTCCTAGCCATGGTTCAAGAAGCTCACCCAAGCTCACCTCCAATGAGTCCAAGGCCCGTCATGATGCTTAGCCACATTGGACCAGCCAAGAAGAAGTTGAATGGAGCATAGGAGAGCTTTACGTGTGCATGTGCATGGCTGGCGTGAGAAGCTAGTTAGAGAGTGTTAAATAAAGCCTAGAATTAGTCTATTTTATGGATTTATTTAAAACACTCTAAGTGCCAAATTGAATTCCTTTGAGTTCAGCCTCTTGTCTCGTGAGAATTGTGGTGTTAGCATAGCTTTTTCGTTCTTGTGTGTGTCAATCTCCTTCGGGTTGGTGCTACAAGTCGAATTGAAGCAACCTCTTCGTGCCTTCGATAAATCTAGATCGATTGTGTGAAGTTGTAAGAAGGGGGGTCGAATCGTCATCGGTTTGGTTCTTGGATAATCGAATCCAAGGGTTCTATCGTTTGTTCCTTTTCGGTTCTTCTTTCTTAATTCGTTTTCCCTCTTTGCTTTGCACATTTTCCTTCATCTTTGTGTGCTGATTTTCGTTTGCTTCTATTCCCGAAAACAGGTTGCTCGTCTAGATCCGTTCTTCGCAGCTAATCCCCGTATCAGAAGATATGCAAGGAAAAAGAGCCGTTTATTCAACATCGACCAACCTTTGTTTCTAATCGCCTCATGTGTGGGGAATCAAGGGGAGCACCAAGTCAAAAAAATGTGATCCGAAACAAATTATGTCCGGAGGTTCCAACGCTTTGGAAAAGTCACGACATTTTGGGTGAAGCCAAATTGCAAGGAAGGCTAGTGAGATAGGTTTTGTAAGTTAATAGGAATTGATTACTTTAATCACATTTAAAGAAATATGGGTTTGTGTCGTTCAATAGAAGCGACGTATACTTGTTTCTACGATCATAAAAGCTCTTGTTCATGTTTCTCGCCGGGAGCAACTTCCGAGTTAGCAGTAACACCAATTATATACATAAATGAGGCAATGCGAGATTTGTAAAGTGAGACATTACTTCATAATGTTCGTGCAAGTGTAAAATAAAGTTTTGTTGATTTTACAAAAGCAGCCAACTGCTTATAGCGAGACGGTAAAAAAAATGTCAAATTCCATTGGAAAGTTCAATCGAATAGAAGTCAAGAGGCTTTCACAAGGACAAGCGACAATGACTTCAACCAAAAGTCACAAAGAGACCACGAATGAAATAAACAAAGCATTAAATGAAAGTTAGACCAAAGTAAGCAAAATCCTCATGGATGCAAACACTACAACAAGATGGAGGCCATAATCACAATAAGAAGGTTTAATAAACTCTATTGTTACAGCAAAAAAAACGGTGGTCTTCGGTTATGCAAATTCCACAAGCTCATAGTATAACAATGAAGGTGTTGCAATGATCGAGCAAGAAATGTATGCCCAAATGGTAGTTGGCTAATCAAGGTTTTCCTTCCGTCGGAGATCCCAATTGACTCAAAAGCGTATAACTCTCAACGCCGCAACATCAAGTGTACTCGATCGATCTTCTATAAAAGGGGTCGGATGGTCTTCATTGGCAAAGTGTTGAAAAGGATATTAAAAAGAAGAAGTACGTGAACGAAATTCAAGATACAAAAGCAGATGAGAAGGACGAAGATCTATGTTACCCAAAAGCTCATATAACAAAAGAACTTCCATACATAAATCTCGATCGAGGGATAAAAACATTTCAAGAAATCTTAAATTCACTCATTCAATGGCGATAGATTCAGGCTTGAACATGTGTTTCAAATTGAATCCAAGAAGTGAAAGACAAAATTAGATAATTAATCCACGAAGAATGAAACGAGTGTATCCTTCTTCATGGTTCTAGGCGTGAAGAGTTGTCACCCAAATCAAGAGGATCCCCAAAAAAAGCACTCATCAAATAAAAGATTGAGTAGAAAATGATTACCCATGTCAATATTTGATTAGATTGAAAACGAATAGCTTCCACCGCTACAAGGTCCATATAATCAAATCAAGTGAGAATAATGTCTTCAACTTTCCTAACCTCGTAGAATCCAAAAGGGGAAGAAAGCACAAAGTTGGAGATTAAGAGGTATAGGAAAGTAATGATTCCAAGTAGGTAGAATTGTGTCTGATTTGATCCTTACAAAAGGGTACGTAAAAAACTTGACTATATAAATTGTCAAGTTCAATCGTAAATACCAAGTTAATGATTTTCTAAAGATGAAGCATGAACTACAGTGACTTGATTCTGTCTCAACGGGATACGTAGGAAGCTTAGTAGAAAGCAAGCCGCTCATTGAGTTCGGTCACACCCAAAACTCCAAGATTTGTTAAAGTTGAGAACTACGTTTGACTTGATTCCGTTGAAACGGATACGTAGGAAACTCGTCGAGTTCAGTCATAACTCAAACGAGAGATATACCCAACTGATGAATTTCTCATGCGCACATGATAGTCGGATAATTTGGAAAACCCTTCATAGAAGGTGTGTCCGAGTGATTCCGGTGATGCGTAAAAAGTGGAGAAATACAGGTGATGATTGATGTGGATTCTAGAAAACCCGTCTTAAAAATTAAGCTTGGATCTGACATGTGACACATGATGGTCAAAGTCCGCAGAAGATAGATATATGAACTACGTAAGGCTTGATCCTTCTGAGGGAAGGTACGTAGGCAACCCATCGGGTGCAGCCCAAATACTCAAGCAAAATTAAAGAGGTCATCGAGAGTGTATCAATATTGTTTTAGAATCATGAGAACACAGAATAAGGGTCGAACTTTAATAAACATATTTCAAATAAAATGTGTTACGCAATTTTATTTTCTTGTAATATTTTTGCCTAACATATTTTTGGCAAGCCCAATGGGACTCTTTTTCTTTCTTTATGATTTTAAAATTGTATTGATTTAAATTATACTAATATTTTTATTTTCTTTTTCCGAAGGAAAATATGGCACCAAGAGCTTTGATCAAGTTCAACCAGCTTTTGGCCACCTTCATTGTGAAAGGGGGGGCATTGGGTCCGCCAACGTTCATTCCGAGTAGTGATCAATATCACTTGTGATGCAATTAAAGCTGAAATCCCGTTGAAAAATTCTTATGGACCCATCCAATGTTTGGAGAGGGAGTAGTTCCAAAGCTCAAGAAGGGTAAGGCTTAAGGGCCGACAATCCAAGTCCTCAAGACTAATGGTGGGTCTTACCAAGCATCAAAGATACCTACCTCTACCAAAACCAAGACCAAGAGTAACCGGAAAAGGGGACGGAAGAACGGATCCAAGAGACAAAAATCCGGACCATTGGTTAAGCTCGCTCTTTCACCAGCCATGGAATTGGTCAGATCAACCTTGTGGGAGGCTGCGCGAGGTTTGGTGGCTCGTAAGGAGTTGTCAATCATCATACCGCCAACAAGGAAAATTCTCATATGATCAATACCTATCAACCTGGACCGTGTGGAACAAGTCAACATGGAGAATGAGGATACCCAAACATTGGCCTCCAAGGTCAAGGTTCTCATACCGCTCAACCCAAGAAAATTCAGACTAGTAAGACGTCTCAAAGTTCCAGGCAGATAGAATCTCAAACTAATACAGGACCAATTACAAGGTCAAAGGACCTCCGACACTGAGGAACAACTCCGTGAAATGCAAAGAGCAATGGACGAGAAAGATGCTCAAATTGCTGCTTTGACCGCACGAATAGAGAATTAAGTCGAAGAGAGCTTGTTCAATCGAGGAGGTGACAACCATGAGAGTCAACCTGAAACTTCTGGTCAAATTGGATCCCTAGGTAAATCTCCCCAGAAAATTAGAGAAATGATTGCAAAAGGGATAAAAGACTTCCAAATTTCCCAAAATCCACCGGTGATTGGGTATAGAAAACCGTACCCATTGCACATTGACGCACTGCCTTTCCCTCCAGGATATCAAAGACCAATTTTTGACAAATTTGATGGTATGCATCGTTCACCACATGAGCATCTTGCTCATTAGACAGTTTATCCAATCACTCAAAGGGTCGGCATTCACGTTACATTCGGGGTCGATTGAAACACAGAATGATTTACAAAGGGCTTTCCTTGCTCAATTTGTGAGTACAAAGGTGAAAATTTCCATCATGGACTTGGCTAACACGCACCAGAAACCAAACGAGTTAGGCAATGACTATAGCAAGACGGAGTCTAAGGCTCCAATGCCTTGAAAAAATTAGCGAGTTAGCATGTGTCCAAATGTGCACCAACAACTTGCTCCCGGAATTAGCTCTACACGTCGGTAGTGCGGAACCTCTATTCTTTGATGCATTGGTGATGAGGGACCATCACCAACAGCCCCTACTAGTCCTACAATGCAAGGGTCAATCACTAGATCAAGGGCAAGAGCAATTCAAGAGGAGGTGTCCAACTTGTTGGTGTCCTTAGCTCCTAAGGAGACCATTGATGATCCATTGCTGACTGAGGCTTCCTTAGTCACGTTAATTACGATTCCCGACGACTTGGACGTGGAAGGGAGACCATGCACACGTGATTTGGAGCCATGCAAGAGCAAAGAAGAGACACTTGTTCCGGAATTGCACGAAATGATTTACAAAGGGCTTTCCTTGCTCAATTTGTGAGTACAGAGGTGAAAATTTCCACCATGGACTTGGCTAACACGCACCAGAAACCAAACAAGCTAGACAATGACTGTATAGCAAGACGGAGTCTAAGGCTCCAATGCCCTGAAAAAATTAGGGAGTTAGCATGTGTCCAAATGTGCACCAACAACTTGCTCCCGGTATTAGCTGTACACGTCGGTAGTGCGGAACCTCTATCCTTTGATGCATTGGTGATGAGGGACCATCACCAACAACCCCTACTAGTCCTACAATGCAAGGGTCAATCACTAGATCAAGGGTAAGAGCAATTAAAGAGGAGGTGTCCAACTTGTTGGTGTCCTTAGCTCCTACGGAGACTATTGATGATCCATTGCTGACTGAGGCTTCCTTAGTCACGTTAATGACGATTCCCGATGACTTGGACGTGGAAGGGAGACCATGCACACGTGATTTGGAGCCATGCAAGAGCAAAGAAGAGACACTTGATCCGGAATTGCACGAAATGGAAGATTGAGGCTTTTGGAGCTTCTTTTGTATTTTATATCATCTTTGGGTATAAAATGAAAGACTTTTTATAACCTTTAGGTTCAAAACATTTTAAGGGTTATTTTTATTTATTTTAGTTGTTTTATTGTCTTTTTGACAAATGTTATTCCTTTTTTTAGATACGAGGCTTTCTAGGCATATAAAAAGCCTCCCTTAGCTTCTTTCCTGATTAGATAGATTTTTAGCCAATTGATAATCCGTCTCTTTGAGAGCTTTTGTTTCCATTCAGAAAATTCAATCAATAAAGTGAGCCAATTGAATGAATCGTTGTGAATCCCTGCTAGATTGTTCTTGTGTGTGTTAATCTCTTTAGAGATTGGTGCTACTAGTCAATACTAGTCCCTCCTTGTGCTTGTCTCCATTGAAGGCTTGTGTAAGGTTATAGAAGAAAGGGTTGAAGACATCATCTTGCTTGGGTTTTGATCAATCTGATCAAGGTTCTTGTAAGGGAGTCTTTTGGTTCTTTTGGATCTACTTCTACCATACATCCTACGTCCCCTTTCATCCTCTTTTCTTCCATCTTTCCATCGTCATTTTTTTGTTCTAACAATCTGAATTTTGTGCCATTGGTCAAGGAAAAACTTCATTGTTGGTTTCAAGGATTCCCAATCTAGATCTAGTCAATCGCGGCCCCAACCCGCATCAAAGTGGTATCAGAGCTAGTTGATTGCGAGTCCGGAATCAATCGCGGCCCCAACCATCACCATTGACGGTTTGAGTATCTTCTTTGAGTCTTTTCTTTGTTTGAGTCATTTGCTTCATCTTAAGAGTCTATTTGAGTCTAATTGGCTTTGTTTCTTGTGTTTATTGGAGAAGAGAGAAAGCCAAGCCAAAACCGCCATTGTCCAATCATTCTACATCACCTTCATCAGCTATTGTTCATCAAAAAACGTCCAGCTCTTTTCTCTTGGCAATAACCGTCCAAAAAAAACAATCAAAATAAAAGCAAAAGGGGGACCACTCTTCCAAAACAAATCAGCCATTGCAAAAGAGAGGAGAGGGCCACAAAAGCTCCTCATTTGTAGCAACAACAAAAGACTACTTCTAGTTAGTTATCTCTTATTTCTTATCATATTCTATGCTAACCTAAGTTGTGTAGAAGCTAACCTAAGTTGTGTAGAAGCTAGAAAAACAATTGTTTTTGCAATCTGATTGTGAAAGGATCATTGAGACTACAAACAAGAGTTACCTACCTCATTTCTTATCCATCACCATTACCCAAAAGCCAATGTTAAACACCACAACCGGCCATATCTCTCTCCATTGCATAAGGAGAAGGTAAGTGAAGCTCTCTTCTTAGTCTCTTTTGTGTCTATCTTCCTTGTTTTACTCTAATTCTATCATATCTTGAGTTTACCATCTTTTCGAGTCCATATCAGCCTTTTGCATCTATCTTTGAGTCTTGTGTCTTTTTTGAGTATTTTGTGTGATTTAGCTAGTTAACATTGCTTGCAAGCCATACTAGTTGAGTCTTGAGTCTTATTTCAGCTTCTTAGTGTCTATCTTGATGTTTTCTGTTGTGAACCTTGAAGCAACCGTGTATCACCCTTTTTCAAGTCAAGGAGTGTGCTAGTTGAGCTAAGGCATTGATCTTAGAAGGAGTTTTAATCCACCCAAGTCAATTGCATCAAATTGCTTGTGATCAACACAACTTGAGTGTGAGAGTGAGAGTAAACACTTGTGAGAATTTTCTGTTTTATCTAATTCAACTAGTTTGCTTGTTTTGTGTGTTTTTTCGATCATGTCTAGGTCTAATAGTCCAAGCAAGTCCCAGAGCAGTGAGCCAATGCACCCAAAGACATTTGTTATGTTGAAGCAACTAATGGATTCGGTGGCAAGATTGGCACACCGGAATGACACGTTGGAGCCTCGACCAGCACCCACGGCCATGCCACAGCCGAGGTCCACTTTTGAGCTAGGCGGCACATCTAGAGATGCCCCTAGAGAAACAGCCCCTGAATCACCCCAAAGAACCCTCAAGGGCAAGGTATGAGACATGCTAACACTCTTCCTAGAACACCTAATGTCCAAGGTTTTGTGGATGATTTTCAGAAGCCACAAGAGGATGTTGAGGAAAAGGTATGTGGAGGGGAGTTCTGATGAGGGACCATCACCAACAGCCCCTACTAGTCCTACAATGCAAGGGTCAATCACTAGATCAAGGGCAAGAGCAATTCAAGAGGAGGTGTCCAACTTGTTGGTGTCCTTAGCTCCTAAGGAGACCATTGACGATCCATTGCTGACTGAGGCTTCCTTAGTCACGTTAATGACGATTCCCGATGACTTGGACGTGGAAAGGAGACCATGCACACGTGATTTGGAGCCATGCAAAAGCAAAGAAGAGACACTTGTTCCGGAATTGCAAGAAATGGAAGATTGAGGCTTTTGGAGCTTCTTTTGTATTTTATATCATCTTTTGGTATAAAATGAAAGACTTTTTATAACCTTTAGGTTCAAAACATTTTAAGGGTTATTTTTATTTGTTTTAGTTTTTTTATTTGTTTTATTGTCTTTTTGACAAATGTTTTTCCTTTTTTAGATAGGAGACTTTCTAGGCATATAAAATGCCTCCCTTAGCTTCTTTCCAGATTAGATAGATTTTAGCAAAACTTGATAAACCTTCTCTTTGAGAGCTTTTGTTCCTATTCAGAAAATTCAATCAATAAAGTGAGCCATTGATTGAATTGTTGTGAATCCCTGCTAGATTGTTCTTGTGTGTGTTAATCTCTTTAGAGATTGGTGTTACTAGTCAATACTAGTCCCTCCTTGTGCTTGTCTCCATTGAAGGCTTGTGTAAGGTTATAGAAGAAAGGGTTGAAGGCATCATCTTGCTTGGGTTTTGATCAATCTGATCAAGGTTCTTGTAAGGGAGTCGTTTGGTTCTTTTGGATCTACTTCTACCAAACATTCCACGTTCCATTTCATTCTCTTTCTTCCCTTTTGTCCAACGTCATTTCTGGTTCTAAACAATCTGAATTTGCGTGCCATTTGTCAAGGAAAACGTCCATTGTTGGTCTTCAAGGATTTCCAATCTAGATCTAGTCATTTGCGGCCCCAACCCGCATCAAAGTGGTATCAGAGCTAGTTGATTGCGAGTCGTGAATCAGCCATCACCATTGACGGTTTGAGTATCTTCTTTGAGTCTTTTCTTTGTTTGAGTAATTTGCTTCATCTTAAGAGTCTATTTGAGTCTAATTTGCTTTGTTTCTTGTGTTTATTGGAGAAGAGAGAAAGCCAAGCCAAAACAGCCATTTTCCAGCCATTCTACATCACCTTCATCAGCCATTGTTCATCCAAAACGTCCAGCTGCATCCTCTTGGTAAATAACCGTTCGAAAAAAAAAGAAGGGGGACCACTCTCCAAAACAAATCAGTCGTTGCAAGTAGGAGAGATAGGCCACAAAAGCTCCTTATTTGTAGCAACAACAAGAGACTACTTCTAGTTAGTTATCTCTTATTTCTTTTCAATTTTTAATTTCATTCCTCTTTCCTGTTTTCTTCCACAAAACGTCAACCAAGGAACACAAAAGAAAAACAAAGAAAAAGAAATATTTTCTCATATATTTCATCATCCTACATATCATACATTTCATATCATATTCTATACTAACCTAAGTTGTGTAGAAGCTAGAAAAACAAGTGTTTTTGCAATCTGATTGTGAAAGGATCATTGAGACTACAAACAAGAGTTACCTACCTCATTTCTTATCCATCACCATTACCCAAAAGCCAACGTTAAACACCACAGCCGGCCATATCTCTCTCCATTGCATAAGGACAAGGTAGGTGAAGCTCTCTTCTTAGTCTCTTGTGTGTTTATCTTCCTTGTTTTACTCTAATTCTATCATATCTTGAGTTTACCATCTTTTCGAGTCCATATCAGCCTTTTGCATCTATCTTTGTGTCTTGTGTCTTTTTTGAGTATTTTTTGTGATTTAGCTAGTTAACATTGCTTGCAAGCCATACTAGTTGAGTCTTGAGTCTTATTTCAGCTTCTTAGTGTCTATCTTGACGTTTTCTGTTGTGAACCTTCAAGCAGCTGTGTATCACCCTTTTTCAAGTTAAGGAGTGCGCTAGTTGAGCTAAGGCATTGATCTTAGAAGGAGTTTTAATCCATCCAAGTCAATTGCATCAAATAGCTTGTGATCAACACAACTTGAGTGTGAGAGTGAGAGTAAACACTTGTGAGAATTTTCTGTTTTATCTAATTCAACTAGTTTTCTTGTTTTGTGTGTTTTTTTGATCATGTCTAGGTCTAATAGTCCAAGCAAGTCCCAAAGCAGTGAGCCAATGCACCCGGAGACATTTGCTATGTTGAAGCAAATAATGGATTCGGTGGCAAGATTGACCGACCGGATTGGCACGTTGGAGTCTCGGCCAACACCCACAGCCACGCCATAGCCGAGGTCCACTTTCGAGCTAGGAGGCACGTCTAGAGATGCCCCTAGAGAAACAGCTCATGAATCACCTCAAAGAACCCCTCAAGGGCAAGGTATGAGACATGCTAACCCTCTTCCTAGAACACCTAATGTGCAAGGTTTTGTGGATGATTTTCAGGAGCCACAAGAGGATGTTGAGGAAGAAGGCATGTGGAGAGAGTTCCCTAGGCGTCACCCACAACCAAGGAGAGGACGAGAATATGAGCCATTTAGGCCTTATCAAGAGTTAGATGGAATAGGGAAAGTGAAGGTCAAGATTTCTAGTTTTGAAGGCAAGTGTGACCCGGATGTTTACATGGATTGGGAGACTAAATTGGAGCAAATTTGGTCATGCCATCACTTTGGAGAGCAAAGGAAGGTCCAGCTTGTATCATTGGAGTTCCAAGGATATGCACTAGTATGGTGGGATCATCTTGTGAAGGAAAGGAGAAGAACCTTGGATCCAGCCATCACTACATGGGAACAAATGAAGACCTTGATGAGAGCTCGTTTTGTACTCAACATTATGCTAGGGAGCTGAGGCAAAGGTTGGAGAACCTTAGACAAGGAGCCATGAGTGCCGAAGAGGTCTACACCTCTATGCAAATGGCAATGGTGAAAGCTAATGTGGTTGAAGATGAGGAGTCTACAACGGCTAGGTATCTACGCATTTTAAACTCATCTTTGGCTAATGAAATTGATTTGTATCCTTATAGTACAACGGCTAGGAACCAAAGTGCCAAGACAAGCTTTGGAGCTACAAGCTCATGGAAAGCACAAAACAGCCGGCCCCAAGGATCCTACAGCTGTGAGCCTACATCCACCAAGGAGGACCGAAAAGCATCAACCATGGACCAAGGAGCACAAAGAAGGAGCTCAACACCTCGTTCATCCTCTAGATGAATGAGCCTTCAAGTGGTCCTCAAGGAAGTACCTCTAACTCTACTCTTCGTTCTAGAGATATTGTGTGTTTTAAATGTCAAGGTAGAGGTCATTACATCAGGGATTGTCCTAATAAGAAAATTCTGATTTTAAATCAATTTGGACAATATGAGAGTGAGGATGAGCATGAAAATGATGATAACACCCACCTTAATGGATTGCATGAAATTGGTAGTGATAGTGATGAGGGCATTGAATATGAGCATGGAGAATCATTAATAGCTAGAAGAACTTTGCATGCTAAGCTAGCTCCGTATGAGGATAATCAAAGAGAGAACCTTTTTCATACTAGATGTCTAATTAAAGGGAAGGTGTGTAATATGATCATAGATGGAGGTAGTTGTTGCAATATAGCTAGCACTGATTTGATTAATAAGTTGCAAATTACCACATTTTATCACCCTAGGCCTTACAAATTGCATTGGATGAATGATTGTGGAGAATAAAAGTAAATAGGCAAGCTAGAATTACTATCACTTTAGGTAGCTATGAGGACACCATTACTTGTGATGTAGTTCCCATGCAAGCTTGTCATATTCTTTTGGGACGTCCGTCCATGGCAATTTGATAGGAGAGTTAAGCATGATGGTTTTACTAATAGGCATACCTTTGAATTTAATGGTCAAACACTAACTCTTAAGCCTATGACACCATTGTAGATTGCTGAATTTTATGAGAAGAAGGAGTTGAGTGTGGAGAAAAATGAAGGGAAAAAGAGAGGGGATAGCTCACGTCCTAAATCAGAACCCATGGCCAAGACTGGTACCACCCTATTAGCCACACCTTCTAGTGTCCTTCTAACATCCAAGGAGGAGTACATCCTAGATTACACCCCTTTAGATGCCATTCTTGTGAGATTGTGCAAGAGCTTAGTGACTTTGAGTGATGAAGTCAAGGCCACCCTACCTAAGCCCATCCTAGCTATCCTAGATGAGTTTAGTGATGTGTTTCCCGACGAGATTCCGGCTGGCCTTCCACCTTTTAGAGGTATTAAGCACCAAATAGACCTTATTCCCGGTGCTACACTCCCAAACCGTCCAGCCTATAGGATGAACCCTAAGGAGAGCCAAGAGATCCAAAACCAAGTGCAAGAACTCCTAGATAAGGGTTATGTAAGGGAGAGTTTGAGTCCTAGTGCCGTTCCCGTCCTCTTAGTGCCTAAGATGGATAGTACATGGAGGATGTGTATTGATTGTAGAGCCATCAACAACATCACCATTAAGTACCGCCACCCTATCCCACGTTTAGATGACATGTTAGATGAGTTAAATGGAGCCACATTGTTCTCTAAGATCGACCTTAGGAGTGGTTATCACCAAATCAGAATGAGGGAGAGAGATGAGTGGAAAACGGCATTCAAGACCAAGTTTGGTCTTTATGAGTTGCTAGTGATGCCATTTGGTTTAACCAATGCTCCTAGCACATTTATGAGATTGATGAATCACGTGTTGAGACACTACATTGGTAGGTTTGTTGTGGTTTACTTTGATGACATCCTCATCTATAGTAAGTCACTTGAAAAGCATGAAGAACATTTCAGGGAAGTACTTGCAACTCTTAGAATTGAATATTTGTATGCTAATTTGACGAAATGTGAGTTTAGTACTAATCAAGTTGTTTTTCTTGGTTTTGTAGTGAGCACAAGAGGTCTAGAGGTGGATGAAGAGAAGATCAAGGCAATCCAGGAATGGCCTACTCCCACAACCGTCGGTCAAGTGAGGTGTTTCCACGGCCTAGCAACCTTCTATAGACGTTTTGTGCGAGATTTCAGCACCATAGCAGCCCCACTCACCTCCTTGACAAAGAAGAAGGTGCCATTTGTGTGGGGAGATGCTCAAGAGAAGGCGTTTAAGGAGTTGAAGTGGCGGCTGTCCCATGCACCTCTCCTAGCTCTTCCGGACTTCACCAAACCTTTTGAGGTCGAGTGTGATGCTTCGGGTATTGGCATTGGAGGAGTACTCATGCAAGAGGGTAAGCCACTAGCATTTTTTAGTGAGAAATTAAAGGGAGTATGTTTAAACTACTCGACGTATGATAAAGAACTTTATGCATTGTTTAGAGTATTAAAAACATGGCAACATTATTTATGGCCTAGTGAATTTGTCCTACGTACCGATCATGAGTCCTTAAGACGTTTTAGGAGTCAAGATAAGTTAGATACGAGACATGGTAGATGGATGGAGTTTATAGAAACTTTTCCTCATATCATAAAGTATAAAAAGGGCAAGGATAATGTTGTAGCGGATGCTCTCTCTAGGAGACACTCTTTAATCACAACTATGGATTCTAAGGTCTTAGGTTTCTATTATATTAAGGATCTATATGTTGATGATTCTGATTTTGGAGACATATTTAAGCAATGTGCATCTAGAGGAGCCTTTGATAAGTATTACTTGTTTGATGGTTTTCTATTTAGAGTCGATAAAGTGTGCATTCCTAAGTGTTCTCTTAGGCTATTACTTGTTGAGGAAGCTCATATGGGAGGCTTAATGGGGCATTTTGGGAGAGATAAGACTTATCATATGCTACATTCATATTTTTATGGGCCCCATATGCTTAGAGATGTAGAGAACTTGCTTAAGAGATGTCTTGTGTGTTTAAAGGCTAAGGCTAGATTGAAACCTCATGGATTGTATACCCCCTTACCCACGCCTACGTCACCTTGGGAGGATATTAGTATGGACTTCATTGTTGGGTTACCTAGGACTAAGAAAGGGAGAGATTCAATTTTTGTGGTGGTAGATCGATTTTATAAAATGGCCCATTTTATTGCTTGCCATAAGACTGATGATGCTTATAATGTAGCTAACTTGTTCTTTAGGGAAATTGTTAGATTACATGGAGTACCTAGGAGTATAGTGAGTGATAAGGATGTTAAGTTTCTTAGTTTCTTTTGGAAGACTCTTTGGGGTAAACTAGGGACGAAGTTGCTGTTTTCGACTTCTAGCCATCCTCAAACGGATGGTCAAACCGAAGTAACCAATAGGACATTAACAACCATTCTGAGGGCTGTTTTAAAAGATAATTTGAAAGCCTGGGAAGATGTCTTGCCTCATGTAGAATTTGCATATAATCGTACATTACATTCTTCTACTAATCTAACTCCTTTTGAGTGTGTCTATGGGTTGAATCCTTTGACCCCTTTTGATCTTATACCGTTGCCCATAGCGGAGCGAGTAGATTTTAATGCAGAAAACAGGTGGAGATTATCAAGGAACTGCATGAAAGGACACACAAAAGGCTAGAGGAGAAGGGGAGGCAAGTGGCGGCCAAGGCTAATAGGAACCGTAAGCAAGTGTTGTTCGAACCGGGAGACCTCGTGTGGCTGCATTTAAGGAAGGATAGGTTCCCGGAAATGCGCAAGTCCAAGCTATCATCTAGGGGAGACGGACCATTCAAAGTACTACGTAAGGTTGGCAACAATGCTTATGTACAGCTTCCGGAGGACTATGGAGTGAGCCCTACTTTCAACATAGGAGATCTAAGTCCCTTTGAGTCAAGTTATGCGGATGGTGATGATTCGAGGTCGAATCCTCCCCAAGAAGGGGAGTGCGATGAGGGACCATCACCAACAACCCCTACTAGTCCTACAATGCAAGGGTCAATCACTAGATCAAGGGCAAGAGCAATTCAAGAGGAGGTGTCCAACTTGTTGGTGTCCTTAGCTCCTAAGGAGATCATTGATGATCCATTGCTGACTGAGGCTTCCTTAGTGATACGGAGTTAATCCGTGATTAAGTCGATCTAGGCACAATGATCTCGAATCCGGTTGAATGAGGCGATTTCAGAATGCGGAATGGAACGTAGGTGATGAATGGCGCAGGAAAGGTGAGAGAAGAACCAAAGAGAGTGTCAATGAAGGAACCAAGGCTGAAGAGCCAAAACCCCAATCGTGACTGCCCTAGACCCGTCTCCAATACAACTTTACACTAGCTCCGGCTGGACTAGCACAAAGAGGGACTCGTGAAGGCTCGAAGCACCAATCCGAAGGCGGTTGACACAAACAAGCTCAGCCAAGCAACAACAGCAATGCCAACCAAAAACTCTCTTGTTCTTTGATTGATTTTGTGAATGATTACAAATGCAATTCTAAGCAATGGAAATAACGTAACTAATCTGCAGCTAAAGAGGCTATATAAATAGACTCTTTTATCTAGACAAAAATAAAGAAAAGAAAGCTGAAAACATTAGTGGGAAGGTGGTAATAAGAGAGCTTCCTCTAATGTAGCTAACAACCTAACAAACCACTAATCAGCATGGAAATAGGCTGAATTATTCAAACATATCTTTGGGAGTGAGCTGGCCGATTTCTAAGAGCCAAATGGGCTATCCGAATGGGCTGCATTGTTCAACAGATCCATGAGTGATTTGGATGTGTTTAAAGAGCCCAAATGATGATCCGAATAAGCTGAATTGTTACTCTCTTGGGCCTCTTTGAACGTGATCAGCTGGCTGCCCTCTTGGGCTGTTTTGGACGTGAGCATCTCCTCCCTTTGCTCTTGGGCTGTCTTGGACGTCTCCTCCCTTTGCTCTTGGGCTGCCTTGGACGTGAGCAGCAGGCCAACCTGGTGGGCTGCTTTGGACGTGATCAACAACCTCCTCTTGGGCTGCATTGGGCATGAGCAACAGCCTCCTCTTGGGCTGCATTGGGCGTGAGCAACAGCCTCCTCTTGGGCTGCATTGGCGTGAGCAACAGCCTCCTCTTGGGTTGCATTGGCGTGAGCAACGGACGTGAGCAGCAGGCTAACCTCGTGGGCTGCTTTGGACGTGATCAACAGCCTCCTCTTGGGCTGCATTGGGCGTGAGCAACAACCTCCTCTTGGGCTGCATTGGGCGTGAGCAACAGCCTCCTCTTGGGCTGCATTGGCGTGAACAACAGCCTCCTCTTGGGCTGCATTGGCGTGAGCAACAGTCTCCTCTCCTAGGCTGCATGGGACGTGAGCAACAGCCTGCATGGTCTCCTCGAGCTGCATGGGAAGTGAGCACGTCGGCATGGTCTCCTTGCTTGGTTCGCTTGCTCCTACATTCACCAAAAGATTAACACATGATGTATGGAAGTTAAATGGTTCACGCATTGTGTCAAGCAATAGCACTTCCCTTGACATAACTTCTTGGATCTCCTTAGCTCTTTCTCTAGTAATGGGACCTTGATAGCTTCCATGTGATGTTCCTACATCATCCACTCCTTCTTGGAAAGAATTCGACCCCGAATTTTCATCTTGTTCCGAAACTCCTTCATAGGGGCTCAAATCTCCTACATTAAAAGTGGTACTAACTACAAAACCAAGAAAAATCACTCGGTTAGTATAGAAATCAAATTTTTGAATATTAGCATACAAGTATTCTATACGCAATGTAGCAAGCACATCTCTCAAATGATTTTCATGCTCCTTTAAAGTCTTACTATAGATAAGAATGTCATCAAAGTAGACTACAACAAATAAACCAATATAAGGTCTCAAAATATGAAGTGGAATCGTAGAGTCATGAGGCACATTCACTAGAGATTTACACAAACTCATCATTAGCACATCAATAGAAGCATAGTTAGTGACATATTCATTCCTAGACTCAAGATAGCTACTTGTTGGTTGTACTAACAATGTGTGATGGATTTTGTTCTCATTACTCTTAGGCCGTGTGATCTTAGGCTTGGGAGGGGTTCCTTGCTCTACCCTCTTGTTCTCATAGTACTCGGCTATTTGTAAAGGTGTCATAGGTTTAAGTGTTAAAGTTTTACCCTTATACTCAAAGCTATATTTGTTAGAAAACCCATCATGGACAACTTTCATATCATATTGCCATGGACGACCAAGCAACAAGTGACAAGCATTCATAGGCACAACATCACATGTAATAACATCCTCATATGATCCTAATGTTATATTGACCTTAGTTTGCTTATTGACCTTAAGTTCTCCACACTCATTCATCCAATGTAGTTTATATGGCCTAGGGTGATAAAATGTAAGAAGTTGTAATTTGTTTACCATTTTAGTGCTAGCTATGTTGCAACAACTTCCTCCATCAATTATCACATTACACACTTTTCCTTTAATGCTACACCTAGTATGAAACAGATTTTCACGTTGGTTATCCTCACAAAGTGCTAGTTGGACATGCAAAGTTCTCCTAGCTATCAAAGATTCACCTTGTTCATACTCAATGCAATCATCATTCTCATTTTGTTCATTGTCATCATTTAAGGCATTTTCATCATCTAATTCCACATCATCCTCACTCTCATACTCTCCTAGATGATTTATGATCAAAGTGCGTCTATTAGGACATTCTCTACTCATGTGACCTCTACCTTGGCATTTAAAACACACAATGTCCCTAGTTCTAGAGTTAGAGATAGGAGTACTCCCTCGATGATCACTTGAAGGCTCATTCAAGGATCGTGGTGTAGTGGACGGTGTAGAAGACCTTCTTTTCCCTTCTTGGCCCATAGGTGCCGATTTCCTCTCCTCCTTCCGGCCGCCTTGCTCCCTGTTGTGGTTAGACAGCCGGCTGTTTTGTGCTTTCCAAGCATTGGGCATTCCGGGAGGTGGCTTGTATTCCCGGTTTCACACCTTAGTCTTCCTTTCCACCTTGATGGCCAAGTGTAGTAATTGCTCCATGGTGCTGTATGGATACATATCAACCTCATTAGCCAAATTAGAATTCAGAATACGAAGGTACCTTGCCATAGTGTTTTCTTCATCCTCTAGAACGTTGGCCTTCACCATAGCAACTTGCATATTCATATAGGCTTCCCAGCGCTAAGTGAGCTTGTCTCAAATTTTCCAGCCGTTGTCGAAGCTCTCGGGTATAGTGAGGTGGAACGAACCTAGCCCTCATTAGAGCCTTCTTATGCTCCCATGTGCTGATTTGAGGATCCAAGGTTCGAACTCTTTCTTTGACTACGTGATCCCACCATACCAAAGCATAGCCTTGGAACTCGAGAGTGGCTAGCTGAACCTTCCTAGGCTCGCTAAAGTTGTGACACAACCAGATTTGCTCAACTTTAGTTTCCCACTCCGTGTAGACGTCGGGATCACACTTTCCTTCAAAGACGGGAATTTTGATTTTGACCTTTCCGAGTCCGTCTTGCTCTTGATAGGGCCGAAGGTTATCTCGTCCTTGCCTTGGCTGCTGGAATGGCCGATTGTAGCCCTCCCACGTGTGGTCCTCAAAATGAGCTTCATTCCGTCGCTGAAAATCATCAACAAATGGTGGCATGTTAGAAGCATTAGGAAGGACGTTGGACTGTACATTACCTTGATCCGGAGGGTCCGGCTCTCTAGTAACGCGTGAAGGACCGCCAAACTCATAGTTGGTTCTCAAAGGTGGTGTTCCGGATGGTGGTGTTCGTGCTTCCATGGTCTCCACTCGCTTGGATAGTTTAGCTACGGAATCGGACAATTGTTTCAATAGACTGATCATTTCAGGCGTGACGGTCTCGCTACTCGACTTGCTAGGACTTAGGGACCTGGACATGCTCAAGAAACAAACAAAGAAACTAGTTAGGTTAGAAAAACAAAGATCTCACTTGTGTATCGCTCACACTCTCGTTGGTATTGCCTAGCTGGTGGCTCGAGTTGTAAGGATCCAACACCTTAAGATCGCGATTTCCGAACCTTTTTAGCAACCCTTTGGAACTAGAACTGCTGAAACTGATGTTAGTGTCGGAGATGAATCAAGACACCCCTAATTGGAGTATTGACCGTTGGGTTGGTGTCGGTACGGTGAATTGTTTTTAGAATGACGTTTTGAGATGATTGAGAGAGTTCACTTGTGCTTGTTGTAGATTAATAAAAGGCAGCCGATTTGTAGTGTGTTTTTTTTTGTTTTTTTTTTGAAAGATCTTAGACTTTGTCAAAGATTTGTAGGAGAGAGAAGTAACCGTAATTGATAGCAGATAGGGTCACCGAAATGAGTTTTCAGCGTTGAGCTCTTTTTTTGCTTTTGTTGTGTTTTGTGTTTACCTCTCCTCAAGATGTTGTCCGGCTTTTGAATTTGCACACTTCAAGCACAAGTTAGATCTCAATTGGATAAGCAATAAGGTTAACAAGAAGAAGAAGTGATCAATTGTACCAACTGAGCTCTGATACCAACTGATACGGAGTTAATCCGTGATTGAGTCGATCTAGGCACAATGATCTCGAATCCGGTTGAATGAGGCGATTTCAGAATGCGGAATGGAACGTAGGTGATGAATGGCGCAGGAAAGGTGAGAGAAGAACCAAAGAGAGAGTCAATGAAGGAACCAAGGCTGAAGAGCCAAAACCCCAATCGTGACTGCCCTAGACCCGTCTCCAATACAACTTTACACTAGCTCCGGCTGGACTAGCACAAAGAGGGACTCGTGAAGGCTCGAAGCACCAATCCGAAGGCGGTTGACACAAACAAGCTCAGCCAAGCAACAACAGCAATGCCAACCAAAAACTCTCTTGTTCTTTGATTGATTTTGTGAATGATTACAAATGCAATTCTAAACAATGGAAATAACGTAAATAATCTGCAGCTAAAGAGGCTATATAAATAGACTCTTTTATCTAGACAAAAATAAAGAAAAGAAAGCTGAAAACATTAGTGGGAAGGTGGTAATAAGAGAGCTTCCTCTAATGTAGCTAACAACCTAACAAACCACTAATCAGCATGGAAATAGGCTGAATTATTCAAACATATCTTTGGGAGTGAGCTGGCCGATTTCTAAGAGCCAAATGGGCTATCCGAATGGGCTGCATTGGCGTGAGCAACGGACGTGAGCAGCAGGCTAACCTCGTGGGCTGCTTTGGACGTGATCAACAGCCTCCTCTTGGGCTGCATTGGGCGTGAGCAGCAGCCTCCTCTTGGGCTGCATTGGGTGTGAGCAACAGCCTCCTCTTGGGCTGCATTGGTGTGAGCAACATTCTCCTCTCCTGGGCTGCATGGGACGTGAGCAACAACCTGCATGGTCTCCTCGAGCTGCATGGGAAGTGAGCACGTCGGCATGGTCTCCTTGCTTGGTTCGCTTGCTCCTAAATTCACCAAAAGATTAACACATGATGTATGGAAGTTAAATGGTTCACGCATTGTGTCAAGCAATAGCACTTGCCTTGACATAACTTCTTGGATCTCCTTAGCTCTTTCTCTAGTAATGGGACCTTGATAGCTTCCATGTGATGTTCCTACATCACTTAGTCACGTTAATGACGATTCCCGACGACTTGGACGTGGAAGGGAGACCATGCACACGTGATTTGGAGCCATGCAAGAGCAAAGAAGAGACACTTGTTCCGGAATTGCAAGAAATGGAAGATTGAGGCTTTTGGAGCTTCTTTTGTATTTTATATTATCTTTTGGTATAAAATGAAAAAATTTTTATAACCTTTAGGTTCAAAACATTTTAAGGGTTATTTTTATTTTTTTTAGTTGTTTTATTTGTTTTATTGTCTTTTTGACAAATGTTATTCCTTTTTTCAGACAGGAGGCTTTCTAGGCATATAAAAAGCCCCCCTTAGCTTCTTTCCTGATTAGATATAGATTTTAGCCAATTGATAAACCGTCTCTTTGAGAGCTTTTGTTCCTATTCAGAAAATTCAATCAATAAAGTGAGCCATTGATTGAATTGTTGTGAATCCCTGCTAGATTGTTCTTGTGTGTGTTAATCTCTTTAGAGATTGGTGCTACTAGTCAATACTAGTCCCTCCTTGTGCTTGTCTCCACTGAAGGTTTGTATAAGGTTATAGAAGAAAGGGTTGAAGGCATCATCTTGCTTGGGTTTTGATCAATCTGATCAAGGTTCTTGTAAGGGAGTCTTTTGGTTCTTTTGGATCTACTTCTACCAAACATTCCACGTTCCATTTCATTCTCTTTCTTCCCTTTTGTCCAACGTCATTTCTGGTTCTAAACAATCTGATTTTGCGTGCCATTTGTCAAGGAAAACGTTCATTGTTGGTCTTCAAGGATTCCCAATCTAGATCTAGTCATTTGCGGGCCCAATCCCGCATCAGGTAGTGCGGGAGGTGGTGCTCCCGTCCTAAATGCCTCCTCGATATGCCGTACATACTCTTTAAACACTGAAACTCCTATCGATGCTCCATCGGTCTCGGCGGATGGAGGACCTTGTGCCCCGGACCTTGCAACAGTCCTATCCCTAGCCTCGGGAATGATGCTCTCTGCGACGTCCTCTACAGGAACCTCAGCTGCTGGCGGGTCCAGAACTGGTGGGTCCGCCATGAGGATACATCCCCAACCTCCGTGATTGGAAGTCTCCCTACTCGTCCCCATCTCGGAACGGTAGGAGGAAGAGTGGGTCTACCCTTGGCAGGTCCTACGTATGCGGTAGCTTTCGTACGTGCCATCTAATAGCGTATGTCGTTTATTTATATAAATACATATATAATACTTATGATCTCGATATGGTAAAAACTTACAAAATCATAAAGGTAGCAAAAGTCCAAACATACAACCATGTCATGCAAGCCCAATCATCCTAAGGTCATATGCATAACTAGGTATATACAAATCCACATACACCCTAAGGCCATATATATATAACTATGTAAATAGGTACATTCATCAAATCCAGAAATCTACGTCGCCGAGGTTTACGTGACGAGTAGTGGTCCCGTACATTCTAACCCAAGCCCGATTCATGCATATGATTTTGAAAACGAAAAAGTCAGAACCCGTGGGGTTGTGTTTATTCCTTATTCGGCCTTTAGAAGATTGTGAGTGTCATTGTTGTCAACTTAGGGCTCTGATACCACTTCGTCACACCGCGATTCCGCTGGACTCAAAATCCTACGGGCGAGACCTCACAATAGGTCCCGATCCTTAGCGTGACAACATTTCACCGGACCTTTCCAACATGGCACAAATAAAGGCAAATATTGAAATTCGTTTTAATGCAATGCAAACAATCCGAAAAGAAAGGTACAACTTGGAAACTCAGCCGAGTCCTCAAAACAACACGACTCCAAAACATAAATCCATAAGGTACAACATAACACACAACCATCCCCGTCCTATAATGTACGGAGACCCTGGCTACCCACTCCTACGCCTCACTCGGCGACATCGCTATCCTGCAAGGCATCTACAACAACCGGTTTAAAACCGTTAGCTAGTAATCCATATATTAGAAGAATGATAAGGCAGAAACACATTTAACAAGTAAAAACACACAAACATGCTTAAACACGCTAAGTCCGGTTATTATCTTTATTTAACGTTATTATTCCCTTACTAATCCACTTATGGTGTGAGATGAGAATCCCTCGCCCTTGTCCTCTTTCAACATGCCGGCTTTGTACTTGACGCCTATCAGCATCACCCGCTAGACTGGTCGCAAGGCACCTCCCTGTCGTCCCATTTTGGACTAGGCAAGCGGTCACCGCCCGTTATCACACACTTGGGACAAAATTAAAATAATACATAAGTCCACATCCTAATCCGGTTAATCGCTATCGCAACCATTATAAACACACACCACTCACACGTATCAACCAATATGTGAAAGCTAGCTAAGTAAGTCCGTAGACTTACCTCGTCTCCAAGCTAACAATAAAACGATCACAACTCCCCGTAGGAAAAAAAGACCACAACCTGATCATTACGAGGCATACATCAATATCAATCTCATATACTCGCTCAAAGACTTCCAAAACTAAAAACCGAACACAAGACCTAGCAACCTATAAGTTAGTTAGGAAACACTCCCACACCCTAAGAGGTCATAAATTCGATAAAATTGAGGAAGGGTATCACAACAGCCCACACCCTATATAAGGTTAATCACTACCCAAAGCTAGAGTAAGGTCACATGGTAGAAGGGATCATAGGGTTTGCGTACATACACAAGATCAACATCGATTCCAACGAGTTCTAAGGGCACCTAGGTTCACAACCACTAGATGACATTCACAAACTATCTTAGGTCCATCCTAGGCATGCTACTACTCATGATACAACTACAAAGCTAAGGAAGGAATGAAGAGGGAGGGAGAGGAGAGCCCACTGTCTCAAACCGCGGGAGGGAGAGGAGAGCCCACTGTCTCAAACCGCGGGAGGGAGAGGCTCACTAGAGACCTGGAGCCGCCCCTGCGGTGGCCTGGATCCGCCCCCGCGGTTTGAGCAGCAAAACGTCGTCTTCTTCGTCTTCGATTGTGGATCCTTGGCTCCAATGTCCTCCTCTTCTTGTTGGGCCTTCTCCAAACACCAACCGCTGATCTTAGGCTCCTCTCCACGACCTAAACGAGCTAAGAACCAGTACATGCTACGAATCTAAGGAACAACTTACTCAAAAGCTTCATCCATGGTCATGGATGAAGGGAAGGGGAGGAAAGGGAAACCAACATAGAAGAAGAAGGGAGTAAGAGGAAGGGCTTACCAAACCAACTCGATTCTTCTCCACTGCAGATCACACACAAGCAGCTCTTCAAGGGTGGAAGAAGGGAAAAGAGAGAGAAAAGGGGAAATGGAAAAAGAGAAGCGTGAAATGAAACCAAAGCAAGAGGAAAAATTCTAGGCTGCCAAAAGTGGGAGGGAAACAAGGGGTCAGCTGACCTCTTGTTCCCTAGGCACATCCAATGAAGGGTCCAATGCAAAAAGGAGGAACGAGGGATCGGAACAGGATAAAATCCCGTTAATCAGCATCCCGTGCCTACTGGAAAACTCAACCGCTCTTGCGAAAAGATCAAAACCCGCTAACTATCCAGAATAAAAATTTTCGGAAGTTACAGATGATAATTCCAATGATCTTGACAAACTTGTGGATACATGAAGACGGGCTTGAAAAAAAAACGTCATAATTACAGGTGCTACATTACCTTAACAATAAAAGAAAAAAAGAGAAAGAAAATAAAAGTTTGTGGCCTAAGGCGCCGTCCAGTTACACTCCAAACACAAGAGAAGGTCGTGTGAAAGTTGATGGGCTCCCTCATGACTAGTTGAGTTATTCTTCTGGAGAGATGGACCAACTTATATTAAATGAATCACTGTTAGTCCATAAGTATTTCAGAAAGGATAAAAAAAAGAAAAGAAGAGAAAATGGTACTTCATTGTGATTCTTCTTCTTCAAGGGAATAAAAACACAATTAAAGTATAAAAGCATATGTTATATTTTTGAAAGGATAAGTTTATTTGAGGATGTCTCAACAAGGAGTTTCTCAATGATTGAAACTCTTTCAAGGAGGACTTCTGAAAATATATTGATCAAGTGAATGAAACTAAGGTGTAGAAGACAACATTTTCTAAAAAAAAGCACTTTATCATCAAGTGTTAGTGTCTCAAAGGTATGACACAATATCCGGAAATGGTGTATTACCACCGTTTCAGTTTCAAAGGCTCGAGAATATTGAAAATAAAGAAACAAGAAGGGTTACGACAATTAGACCAAGAATTATATGGTTGTATGTACCAAGCGAACAAAGCTCCTCGCTGAGGGTCAAACAACACATAAGTTGAGGAGGTCAAAGTCGTGTTTTTCTTCATGGGTGAAAGCTAGAAATTGCAGAGTTCCCCAAAAAGAGTTCAAATGGTTGATAAATGCCAAGGAGCACGAAAAGAAAAAGAAAATCATAAAGGTAGATATCCTCGTAGAGGAAGGTTGAATGATATCAAGAAGTATGTCAAGACTTAATGGTTATTTAAACGGCCACAAGGAAATTTGTTCTTTGATCATCATTATATCTGATTCAAATGCCAATCCTAGATCAAAATTGAATTCAAAACTAAAGATTTAAAACTTTCCAATTGCAAATGATAGTCAAGATAGTCCAGAAAACCCTTCATAGTTCGATTATTTTGGTGATTCATATGAGAAGATAAAATTAAATTGGTTCTCTAAGAACTATGAATGGTCTAATCCCTCACAAAGGGGGTACGTAGGCAATCTACATGTTAGATGCAGCCACACGCAAAATTAAAAATCTTATTTGTGAAAGAGAGATTGAGAAAATAGAGAGGTACTCAAATTACTCAAGGTAGATCATTGAATCGAAAAGGCAAAACATTTATTTGAGAAAAAATATTCAATGCCACATCAGTTCTCACATGATCATTTTCTTTCTCATACCATCTGATATTTAAACCAAGATTTAAAGCTCCCAAGAATTCCAAACAAACCTTCACAAGTTTAAATTGCAAATGGTACGAGGATCATGATACAAAACATTTACTTTAATGTTTTGGTAGCCCGACAATTCTCTATGGCATGAAGCCTCAAAATCAAATTTTCATCTAATGAAGTAACTATAGATAAAGTTGAAGATAAATATGACCCAAAGAGCCTTCAAGTCAAAGCTTCATACAAAATACCAAATATCAAGTTAAAAGAAATCAAAACCCTTATACGCACACGCCTCATTTTGTTTATGGTAGTTAAGATACAAGTTGTCATCGGCAAATTTGTATGTTTATGACAACCAACATGGGAGATACAAGTCTATTAAGCTTGGACCATTTCGCTTTAAGTGTTAATCAGGGAGACCTACATTGATGTTCAAAAGGTTAAAGGCTATCAAATCACACCTTCTAAGTCGATAAAAAAAATTGAGGAACTTTGAACGCGTTAGATAAGACTCACACAATCAAAGTTCAGGGGCAATTGTTCAAGGGTAAAATTTCACGAAATTTTAAATGTTTGCGATTTGACATGAAATTAATCTTAAGTCAAATGTGATTTATATATTTGACTTAAAGTTAATCAAAGCAGAGTGTAAATGTTTCTACAAAAATAATCAAAAACATTATACTTTTACATAAATGTTGGGTCATAGGAAATTAGTGTAATTTTCTATTGATTTTGATTACTCCACATCCCTTAATGCCATGTAAATTCCTAATACATCAATAGAGGAGAGTTGGGAAAAAGTAAATGGTTGAAAAAGTAATTAGGCTATTCATCTCCTTAAATGACCACAATCAAAGCTTGATCCACATGGCTCATTTCAAAATGTTATTTGTGTACGTGTGTGCATATATATACAATACAAATGAAGATGAGGGACTGGTGGAAGGTCATCATGAAAGAAACAAAGAAAATATAAAAGGTGGGAAGTTGAGACGACTAGACGGATGAGCAAGGGCAAAGAGGCTCAGAAGAAGAAATAGCAAATACCAAACCCAGTAGGTATTTCCAAAAGGTCAACATCAGTGAGTAAAAGCAAACCAAACTCAGGACCAGAAGCAAGGAGAACCCACTTTCTCAACTTCATATATATGTAAGCATGCCTTCTTTGTTAACCCTCACTTGTGTTCGTGTTTAGATTGAGCATAAAGCGAAGACCCGTAGTCGGAATGGATCGGATCGACCGTAAAGGGGGTCGACGATACTTCGATCATAAACACACACAAAAATAAGCGACGCAGTTGATCGAAAAAGCAAACTTCATACACAACCCGTCCACCTCCGCACATGTTTCTTTTGAGTTCAAAGTTGGTAGATTTGATAAGGGCTAAAAAGGGAGAGGTGTAAAGAGTGAATCAAGTACATACTAACAGGAAGCTTTAGAAGAAGCAAAGCCAAGAAAATATTTGGGCAAGTTTCACGTAAGATTTAAGCATATCATGTTCCTCATCGATATCTCTAGTATTTGTTTCAGATTGAGCGGGAAATTGAAGGCCGTAATCCGATCGAAGAAAATTTTACAACAACTCAGATTATGGTGGGAACTATGGCCAGTTGCGTCGGTGGCTGCCCCAAATCCGACTACAAACCATCTCAAGTTTCAGGTCGAAAGCTTCAATAATTTTGTGGAGGTGATAAGCAAATTTACGGTCAAAGAATCTTAAGAGAAACAAAAGAAGTAGGGAAATTTACAAGATAAAGATGCAAGGGAGGAGATGGATGTATGTCGACGTGACAAGATGCCTAGTGTCAAGCTTTCGTCCCATACCATGCGGGTTAATTTGGAAAAGAACAATTCAACTGATTAGTTGTGAAGTATTCAAGAAAATTCAACCGATACATCATATCTTGTTCATAATTGAACGCTTCAAATCGGGATTTAAATACTACAACATTCGAGTGACATAGACCGGAGCATCAGGTAGACAAAATGCAACCAAAATACTACACAGGCTGGATGGTGGTCATAAATTAATTGGAAGTGCAACAAACACCCCGCAAAAGTCCTTCTCTTCAAAACTCATGCGGATCCTTTTGGTATTTGGAGCTATCAAAGTACTCAAGTAATGCGCTATATAAAGACCTGGAGTGGAAATTATGAAAACAATAGAAAGAAGCAAGAAGCGCCACATAAGAGTCGATCAGAAGATATGCAAGAAAAAAGACTCGTTTATTCAACATCGAGACGACCAACCTTTTATTCTAATCGCCTAATGTCGGGGGAATCTCAAGTACATGAGAGCACCAAGTCAAAAAAATGTGATCCGAAACAAATTATGTTTAGAGGGTTCCAACACATTGGAAAAGTCACGACATTTTGGGTGAAGCCAAATTGCAAGGAAGGCTAGTGAGATAGGTTTTATAAGTTAATAGCAATTGATTACTTTAATCACATTTAAAGAAATATGGGTTTGTGTCATTCAATAGAAGCCGACTTATACTTGTTTCTACCGATCGTAAAAACTCTTGTTCATGTTTTTCCCCGGGAGCAACTTCTGAGTTAGCGGTAACACCAATTATATACATAAATGAGGCAATGCGAGATTTGTAAAGTGAGACATTACTTCATAATGTTCGTGCAAGTGCAAAAAAAAAAGTTTTGTTGAGTTTACAAAAGCAACCAACTGCTTATAGCGAGACGGTAAAAAAATGTCAAATTCTATTGGAAAGTTCAATCGAATAGAAGTCAAGCGGCTTTTAAAAAGGACAAGCCACAATGACTTCAACCAATAGTCACAAAGAGACCAGGAATGAAATAGACAAAGCACTAAATGAAACTTAGACCAAAGTAAGCAAAATCCGCATGGATCCAAACACTACAAAAAGATGGAGGCCATAATCACAATAAGAAGGTTTAATCAACTCTATTGTTACAACAACAAAAAACGGTGGTCTTCGGTTATGCAAATTCCACAAGCTCGTAGTATAACAATGAAGGTGTTGCAATGATTAGCAAGAAATGTATGCCCAAATGGTAGTTGGCTAATCAAGGTTTTCCCTCCGTCGGAGACCCCAATTGACTCAAAAGCGGATAATTCTCAACACCGCAACATCAAGGTACTCGATCGATCTTCTATAAAAGGGGTCGGATGGTCTTCATTGGCAAAGTGTTCAAATATATATTAAAAAAGAAGAAGAAGTACGTGAACGAAATTCAAGATACAAAAGCACATGAGAAGGAAGATCTATGTCAACCAAAAGCTCATATAACAAAAGAACTTCCATACATAAATCTCGGTCGAGGGATATAAACATTTCAAGAAATCTTAAATTCACTCATTCAATGGTGATAGATTCAGGCTTGAAAATGTGTTTCAAATTGAATCCAAGAAGTGAAAGATGAAATTAGATAATTAATCCAGGAAGAATGAAAAGAGTGTATACTTCCTCCTTCATGTCTAAAGAAGAAGAAGAAGAAGAAGAAGGAGGTTCTAGGCGTGAAGAGTTGTGACCCAAATCAAGAGGATCCCCCAAATAAAGCACTCATCAAATAAAAGATTGAGCAGAAAATGATTACCCATGTCAATATTTAATTAGATTAAAAACGATTAGCTTCCACCGCTACAAGATCCATATAATCGAATCAAGTGAGAATAATGTCTTCAACTTTCCTAAGCTCGTAGAATCAAAAAGGGGAAGAAAGCACAAAGCTACGAGGGTTACACTAGTAAAAGATAAAAAGGGAGATTAAGAGGTATAGGAAAATAATGATTCCAAGTAGGTAGAACTACGTCTGATTTCATCCTTACAAAAGGGTACTAGGAAACATGACTATATAAATTGTCAAGTTCAATCGTAAATACCAAGTTAATGATTTTCTAAAGATGAAGCATGAACTACAATGACTTGATTCCGTCTAAAACGGATACGTAGGAAGCTCAGTAGAAAGGAAGACGCTCATTGAGTTCGGTCACACCCAAAACCCCAAGATTTGTTAAAGTTGAGAACTACGTTTGACTTGATTCCGTTGAAACTGATACGTAGGAAACTCGTCGAGTTCAGTCATACCTCAAACGAGAGATACCCAACTGATAAATTCCTCATGCGCACATGATAGTCGGATAATTTGGAAAACCCTTCATAGAAGGTGGGTACGAGTGATTCCGTAGATGTGTAAAAAATGGAGAAATATAGGTGATAATTGATGCGGATTCTAGACAACCCATCTTAAAAATTGAGCTTGGATCCGACATGTGACACATGATGGTCAAAGTCCGCAAAAAGATATATATGAACTACGTAAGGCTTGATCCTTCTAAGGGAAGGTATGTAGGGAACCCGTCGGGTGCAGCCCAAATACTCAAAAAAAATTGAAGAGGTCATCGAGAGTGTATCAATATTGTTTTAGAATCGTGAGAATACATGAATAAGGGTTGAACTTTATTAAACATATTTCAAATGAAATGTGTTACGCAATTTTATTTTATTGTAATATTTTTCCTTACAATGTCGCCTATTGTACAACCGCGGGCGCGGATCCAGGAGCCACGGGGGCGTTTAATGCAAAACGCTTCATCTTCAACTTAGCCGCAGGGGTGGCGTCTTTAATGTTCTAGGAACGTCTGACACTTGATATTCTGACGTTTTTGTCGTCAATACGCAGCTGCGGCCTAGTGTCACCGTGGGGGTAGTGACACTGTCGTTTGGGCTCCTCATGTCCGCACACAAGAGGGGCAGAGGCGTTGGCATTCGTCTTCAGGTGGTGTTACCGCGGGGCGGGTCATGGATGTCGCGGGGCGGTGACAAGCTTGCTCATGGGCGCTAGTGAGGCGTAGGGTACGGCGTAGGAAGCGTCGGTCACCGCGGGGGCGGTGACATACTGCCGCGGGGGCATTTGAGCAAAAGATACCGTCTTGGTTGTGTTATTTGATCTTCTTTCGCTTCCAAGTGTTGCTAAAACTTTTGATATCTTCATTTGTGACTTCTTCATCGGGAATTACATAATAGCAACAACAAATAACCAAAATAATCTAATAACATGCTAATTCTACAGTCCTTCTAACGTCAATTTCATCACCTATCAACGGCCGAGGATCAAAACTGTACAATAATATATCCATACATACACAACCCCATATCCCATCCTACATGTACGGAAACCCTCGGCTGATCACTCATGTTGGATCACTCTATAGTCCTCCGAACCTTCAAAGCATTTACAAAATGGTATAAACCGTTAGCTACAAGTCAAATAAAAGGATTAATACATAAGCACATACACTGATCAGAAATATAATAAACACCAAGCTTGCTATCACACATTTGCCGTTTTATTATCTTTATAACGTCATATTCTCATAACCAATTTTTGGTTGTGAAACGAGAAGTCTACGACTCTAGTCCCTATTTCTTTTACCATATAGAGTGGCCAGGCATACCTCCCGTATACCATAAGGAATGGTGTAGTACCCTTTCCGTATACCGGGATTGGCCTAGTCCTAGAAAATCCCCCAGCTTCCATCGAGAATACCGAGCAAGCTGTCACCGCCCGTTACAAGGGGTTCAATCATACGTCGGTAATAATCAATCGAGCACATGTGATAAAGCATATAACAACCACCACTCATGCATGCATCCAATACATGAACGCGGCTAAGTAAGTCCGTATCGAAGTAGCCTCAACTAACAATCAACCTCTCATATTCCAATAGGAATGTACACCGCCTGATAAACAAGAAAAACTAATCAATTATCGAATCACATGCTAGAAGACTCTACTCCTAGCCTCAAAGATACTCATAAGTTCATACACAATAACCGTAAAAATATCGTCAACATCTCATCCAAACCTCAAAGCCTCACAAGGCATTCAACCATAATTTACCATCATCAACTCACAACTAACCTAGCATGCTTCTAAACTGAAGCCCAAGGACAAGAGGAAGGAAAACATACCAAAGGATTTGGTATGTTCAGTAGGAAGGCGCGGGAGCGGGCAAAGGAATGTGCATGCGCGGTGACAAGTCCCCGCACGCCATGACTGCGGTGAACGCATGCGCAAGGGTAGCGACAGGCTTGACTGCGCGGGGCGGCTAAGGTGAGGCACAGGTGCGGTTTCCTCGACAGAGCACAACTCTTCGTGCTTTTCAACGGATCTCTCAATCGATCACTCCATCCACAACAAAAATCATCAAAGGCAACCTACCCTCCTCAACATATACATATCAAACTTCCATAGGTTACTAATCTCACAAGAACATCCTTTTTGAATCCAAACAAGGAAAGAGAGAGAACGAAGAACAAGGAAGGAAGAAGAGAGAGATCACCACTCTCTGATGGCATAAGGAAATTATGATGATTGCTAGCTTTACCACAACCCACGGAATCACACCTTCCTTGTCTTCAACATCATCATCATCTTCAATTGGAGAAAGAACAAGAAAGAAATCAAAGAAGAAAAAGAAAGAGGAAGAGAGGAAAGATGAACATGAAGGAGAATAAAAAAGTTCTAGAAGATAAAAACAAACCCTCAAACGAAGGAGGAGGAAGATACTTAAGAAGAAAGGAAAAGAGAAAGGTTGTCGGCTAAAAAGTCGGCCGCCTACCTTGTTAACCCGCGACCGCGGGCCGTCCTTGCCGAGACCGTGGCGACGCAGCTGTGGCCATAGCATGGAGCGGTCGCAGGGATCTTCATCCTAAACATGGTTATTACATCAGATCTCCCTAAAAACAAGTTTCGTCCTGAAACTTGAACAACCACAAATTTTCTCGGCCTCGAGCACCGAGGTAAACACACTCAACTAATGGAGTTGTAAACATCTCCAGGAAACTATAATCCTAACTCGTGCTAGCACAACAAGATTTAGTAAGATCACATATCACAATCTAGCACGAAAAAGAAAATATCACATAATATCACATAAGCACGTAATCACCAAAATAAAGCCATAACTTGCTAGACAATCATACAGATGCAGCTATCTCTACATAAAACTCGGGATAGTTCCTCTTGATACTATCCTTTGTCTCCCACGTAGCCTCATCATCTCCTCGTCTAGACCATTGTATCCTCATCATCGAAATTTCCTTCGAGCGCAAGCGTCTCGTACTCCGCTCTAGGATTGCCACCGGATGCTCAACAAACGTGTGGTCCGGCTCAACCACTAAATCCTCATAATTGATAATATGTCTCGGATCTGGTATATACTCCCTTAGCTGAGACACATGAAAAACCAAGTGAACACCCTCTAATTTGTATGGCAACGCAAGTCGGTATGCCACCTCTCAACTCGCTCTAGAATCTCAAAAGGTCCGACATATCGGGGACTCAAGTTCCCCTATATCCCGAAACGTCTAACACCTCGCGTCGGGGACCCTCTCATCTAGACATGAACTCCAAATCAAAACTCTAGAGGCCGACGCCTCTTGTCTACATATGAATTCTAGCGGCTCTACGCGGCCAACATCCTCCCTCTAATCAATGCCACTCGGGCTACATCATCCTGTATCTGCTCAGGAGCTATAATACATATACTACTCGACTCATCCCAAAATAAAGGCGTAGGGCATCTTCGTCCATACAATGGCTCATAAGGAGCCAACCTGATCGACACATGCCACCTATGGTTGTATGAAAAATCGACCAATGGGAGGTGATTTGACCATACTTGACCCCGGTCTAACACACTCTCAACATATCCTCTAAGGTTTGTTTCGTCGTCTTAGACAGACCATCTGATTGAGGCTGAAAAGTTATCGTGAAGAGAAGGCTCGTACCCAAGGCCAATTTACCTGCTGCCAAAACCGCGAAGTAAATCGTCCGTCCCTATCCGAGATAATGGTCCTCGATACCCCATGGAGTCTTACTATCTTCCTATTGAACTCCTCAGCTAGCCGGCTCACCGGCCACTACGAAACGTGTTGTCTTTGTTAGTCTGTCTACTACGACCCAAATAGCATCAAAGCTACTACTTAGTCTTAAATTGGTAACAAAGTTCATGGAGATGTCCTCCCACTTCCACTACGGTACTAGCAATGGATGGAGTTCTCCTACGAACTGCAATGCTCGATCTTGACTTGTTGACAAGTCGCACACTTGGCCAAAAAAATAACCACGTCGGGCTTCAGCCCGTCCCACTAGAAAGATCATCTCACTTCATGGTACATCTTACTCGCACCTGGATGCACTAAGTAAGGTATGGTGTGAGCCTCCTGAAAAATCCTCTATCTCACCTCTTTGTCAGAGGGTACACAGACGCGCTCGCGGCGTCTCATCACTCCATCGGCACCAATTGTGAACTGTGGGCCTCACCTCGAGATATCTTGTCTCATATACGTCTCAATTGTCTGGCAAGACTCCTTCTTCTGTTGGATCTCTCCCAACATATCAGTTAGAACCTCTAGCTAGCCGTTTGTATCAGGAAACTGAATATCCAACTCCAGCCACGCTAGATCCCTCTACAATTGAGGTTGAGCCGTTAATCTCGCTACCGACTTCTCTGGAGGCGTCTTTTTGCTAACGGCACCGGCGACTACATTCACCTTCCTTGGATGATACAAATTCTCGAGATCAAAATCCTTGATCAACTCGACTCATCTCCTTTGGCGGTTATTCAATTCCAGTTGAGTGAATATGTACTTCAAACTTTTATGGTCTCTGAAGATCTGGCATGAAACTCCATACAGATAATGTCCCTAGATCTTCAAGGCATGAACCACTTCAACTAACTCAAGGTTATGATTCGGTAATTCTCTTCATACGTCTTCAATTGTCAAGACGCATAAGCAATTACCTAACCTCGCTGCATCAAAACACATCCCAACCCTAGCTTGGATGTGTCACTATAAACTACAAAATCACCTATGCCCTCTAGCTGTGCTAAGATGGGACCAGAAGTCAATCTCCTCAAAACTCTAAGTACACGGCTCGGACCATTCAAACCGGATAGTCTTCCTTATAGGTTGGTAAGTGGTCGGGCTATCAGAGAAAACGATTCCGCAAACCGGTGGTAATATCCAACTAAGCCAAGGAAGTTGCACACTTCCTTGACATTCTTTGGGGTCGTCCATGTTGCTACTACCTCAATCTTTGCCGGATCTACTTTAATCCCGTCAGCGGAAACTATGTGACCTAGGAAAGCCACCATAGACATCCAGAACTCGCACTTAGAGAGCTTGACATACAACTCTCTATCCTGCAAAACTCGTAACACCATTCTCAAATGTCATGTGTATTCCTCTCTGCTCCGAGAGTACACAAGATGTCGTCTATGAAGTGATATGGGACCAACAATGATAGCGCCTACATTACACAAACCCATAACCGAGCAAGAGTAGGAGAGACTCAAGGAAGGGTTGCTAACAAGTTGCATCCATGGGAGGATCCATGGAGGATTGCATGGAAGATGCAAAATCTAAGCCAACACTTTATATTTTATTTCCTTAAAACTTGATGACATGAATTATAATCTAAGTAATGTCATGTGTTTTGGCGGTTTCTCTTCATTATTTTGCATGCATGGACATATATACATGCTGATTATGCTATTATTTGCCTATTTGCAAGAATTGAAGTCTACACCTAATTTGGTTTTATTTGTAGGAAATAGGGAACATTTTGGATCGGAAAGGAGCATGGAAGTGTAAGGATACTAAAGAACAACATTAAGAACACCTTGGACTGCAAAAGAAGAGTAAGGATCCTAGAAGATGGGTGCAAGAAGGAATCAAGAGAAGAATCGAAGAAAAGTATGTAACTGAGGCAAATCTCGGATTAGTGAAAACTATCTCGACCGAGATACTTTCATTGGATTCGACCGAGACCGACGGCCCATTATCCATAAAATATTAAACCCTGAGATTTTGTATAAGATTGGAAGGTGGCATATTGACAGGGTATCGACCAACGGCTTGTTGTTGGGAGTTCTGTTGTCTTTTCGGTGGTTTTTATCCAGTTAGTAAGTTCCGAAGTTTCGTTGGTTTAAAGGCTTGCGAAGATCAAGATCAAGAGGAGAAGAATATTTGGAGACACTTGTAAGATTTCATGGAGGAAGGATACATAGTAGTTTGTTTTCATACTTTTGAATGCAAGATTGATAGTTTGTTGGATTGTTTTCTCCTTTTGATAACTACAGACTTTTTGCTAAGTATTTCATTCCCTTTTCTTGATAGTTTGATAGAATATTTCTTGATTGCTTTTGAACATGATGATTGTTGGTTAAACACCCTAGCGATTCTAGGGTGACTAGTTGAAGGTTGTGGTGTAGATGATGAAAGACTAGACCTTTTACCTCGAGTGGACCCTGAAAGTTGAGTTTAACCTTTGGAGTTACGTATCTTGGACTGTTCTTCAAGAATCTCAACCGAGATTGAGTAAGAACAAAATGAGATTTGACATGGTCGACTAATCTTGAAGCTTAGGTTATAGTTTGCCAAATTCTTTCCTTGTTGTACCTTTCTTGGTTTATATTCAAGCTTAGGAAGAGACTTACTCGGTGATTCCTTTGCTTGTTTACCTATGATGATGAGTGTTAAGTAACAAAGGTTGATCTTTTGTTAGGTTTGAGTGTTCCTCCACCTTACCTTTAATAGTTAACCTAAGACTTACCAGGTAAAGTTTAGTTCTATTCCCTTAGGTTGACTGGTTGGTTTGAGATTATAGTTTCTTTCCTTAGATCCTTGAGACTTACCCGTTAATAGGACCTTTGGTTTGAGATAGTGGATAAAGAGACTTCCCCCGTGATCTATCCCATCTTAGTAACACCTCTCCTTAGCATTCTCAGTTTGTCCGCGCTTATCCTTTGAAGTCTTGAGTCGAAACCACAGTTGGATACTTTGATCTCTAGAATCTGCATTCCCTTATCTGATTTTCATATATCTTGTTCTTGTTACTTAGATTTTCTAATCTAAAGAGATATACCGTTGCTTGATTTCACCATTGTCCTTGAGTTCGACCTTGGAATACTTGCTAGTATTGCTATTGATCCTTACACTACGGGTTAACTTATTTGCTCTATTCTTGGTATAAATTTAAGACTATTTTCTCTCATATAAACATACGTTTTTGAGCGAACAAAGCTCTCAAACAATCTTATGAAAATTGTTATATTTGGATTCTATCTTTTAGGATTATTTTTAGATTATCGTTACTGATATATTTCCTAGATTATCTTTTAAAGATATCTTTCCTAGTTTATATAGGAGATCTCCCATATAAGTAGTCTTTGAGGGAGAGATTGTTAGATAGCTTTGTTGTGATTATTGAATTCCACATTATTATGAGATACTTGTAACTTCGCTCAGGGGGTTTGCATTTTATCATTTCTATACAATCAACATGAGTGTTTTTGATTGAAAAGTTATTAATCTTTGCTAAGTTGTTCTTGTGTGTATTAATCTTTTTGAAGGTTGGTGCTACAAGTCAACTAGTCCCTCCTTGTGCTTGTCTTATCTAGAAGGCTTGTGTAAGGTTAAAGAACGAATGGTGAAAGATAATTCTTTGTTAAGGATTTTGATATGATTTAGGTCAAAGTTCTTTGCAAGTCTTAACATAGTCTTATCTTCCTATATTTATCATTTATGATTCCATATTGTCATCTTCTTACCTTTCCATATCATTCGTTATTCCGCATTTTGAGTTTTCATAAATCTCGGTCTATTCTTCATTAAATCTCACCCGAGATTTCCTTTTTGTTGTTCAATTTGAGGACTTTCAATCTAGATCGAAAAACTGCGGCTTTCACCCCGCATCATGAAGACCACCACAAACTGATCCAGGAATTCGATGAAGATGCCATTGATCAACTCCATAAAGACAACGAGCACATTCGTGAGGCCGAATGTCATCACTACAAACTCGTAGTGGTCATACCGAGTCCAAAATGCCGTCTTGGGCCCATCCTGATCTTTCACCATCACCCGGTGATATGAAGACCTCAAATCTATCCGGGAAAATACGGTAACTCCCTACAACTGATCTAGAAAGTCGTTAATGCGGGGTAGCGGGTACTTGTTATTGATAGTCACCTTGTTCAAATCTTGGTAATCGATGCACATCCTCATCGATCCGGGAAAATATGAAGAATGTTGAACTTTTCTTCTTTTAATTGATGGAACAGATCTAGAAGGTTGATCCTCATATGTTTGTCTAGATTCAGGTTCCGTTGATATAGTGTCCTTGGATTCAATCTCAAGGCCTTAAAGTTGAGTTTCAAGCCCTTGAAATGGAGTTTTGACATCATAGTTCTCTGTTTCAAGGTCTTGAGGGTTTTCTTCGGTATCTTGAATCTTTTCATGCATATTCTTTTCTTAATATTTAGGATCATCCTCTTCATCCGAATTTTGATCTTCTCGTTGATTCAAATTTAGATTTGCAAAACTTTCACTTAAAGTACCATCATTGCTTTCATCAAAAATAATATGAAAGCTTTCCTCTACAACTTTGGTACGTTTGTTATAGACACAATAAGCTTTGCTACTTGAAGCATATTCAATGAATATTGCTTCATCACTACGTGCATCAAATTTCCCAAGGTTATCTTTGCCATTATTATGAACAAAACAAGTACATTCAAAGGGTTTGAAATATGAAATATTAGGTTTTCTTCCTTTGAAGAGTTCATAAGGAGTCTATTTCAAGATATGGCGAATTAAACATCTATTCAAAATATAATTTGCAGTGTTTACTGCTTCAGCCCAAAAACTTTTTGGAAAATTGTTTTCTAAAAGCATTGTCCTAGACATGTCCTCAAGAGTGCGGTTCTTATGAACAAAACAAGTACATCCAAAGGGTTTGAAATATGAAATATTAGGTTTTCTTCCTTTGAAGAGTTCATGAGGAGTTCTAGGAGCTGAAAAATTGTGTGAAATATCATATTTTGCACAAAACAAATCAAACTTTAGTTTATCAAATTCTCTACCATGATCACTTCTTATAGAAACAATTGGTAGGATTTTCAAAGCTTGTAACTCCTTACACAATTTTGAATAATGCTTCAGATTTTTCTCGTAGAAAAGAAATTCATGTGAAACGAGAGAAATCATCCACTATAACAAGGGTGTATTGCTTGCCTCTAAGAGATTTGACACGCATAGGTCCACAAAGATCCATATGTAAGAGTTCCATGGGTCGAGAAGAGCTTACAGCTTTCTCAGGTTTAAATGAGCCTCTTGTTTGTTTACCTTGTGTACAAGCCTTACATAGATCATTAACCTTGAAATTTAGGTTTGGCAAACCACGAACCAAATCTTTTGTAAGTAGCTTCTACATGGTGTGCATGCTTACGTGACCAAGCCTTCTATGCCAAATCCTTGGATCATCAGTTAAGGCCTTTAGACATTTTAGCTTAGTTCTTGAAACTTGGTTAGTACTCATGCAATAAACATTATTACATCTAGGAGCAGTAAGCACTACTTCACCCGTCTTTTTGTCTTGAACCTCACATTTATCTGAATCAAACATAACTTTATTGCCTTTATCACATATTTGAGAAATACTTAGCAGATTATATTTCAAACCATCAACCAAATAAACATCATCAATAAAGTTAGATGAATTATAACATATTTTACCAATGCCAACAATGTCACACTTTCCTTTATCACCAAGCGTAATAGTTTCAGATGATTGCTTCTATAAATCGGAGAATAAAGAGCTCTTTCTACTAATGTGCCTTGAGGCGACTATCTAATATCCATTTATGCTCGTTTACTTTTTGTGATATCTTGCAAAACAACAAACATCAACCTTTCCAAGTCGACCAAATGGCATATTTTGGTCCATATTCAAGTTCGATCATGTTTGGTGGTCTTGTACCTTTAGGAACCTAGATTTGTTTGATTTGTTTCCTTAAACATAAAGGATAAGTATTTCTAATGATATAAGGATCATTTCTTCTATAAGGACAAGTTGATTTAACATGACCCTTTTTACAACAGTAAAAGCAAGTAGACATATGAATACTTCCTTTGGCTTTGACAAAAGTGGTAATTGGTTTTCGAGGAAAGCTCCTATGATAATCAATACCATTCTTGTTAAGAGAGGACTGTTGTTCACCCATCATTCTTTCAAGATTAGCTTTTGAACGAGTGAATTTAACAAGTGCAGCCTTCTGGTCTTGACACGTTAAAGTAAGATCAACTTTCTCTTTCTCTAAATCGATATAGTATCGATAGAGAGAGGAGAGGTTGTCCTTGAGTATCATATTTTCTGATTCCTAGGTCTTGATATTATCATCAAGGTCCACTTTTTCAGTGTTAAGATTTTCAATTTCTAGAGACTTTTCACTTAGTTGTTTTTCTTGTTCAATGAGCTTTTCTTGTAAAGAACTTATGCTTATTCTATATTCTTTGTCACATATGATAATGTCTTTAAGGAATTGTTTAAGATCATATTCAGGTTGAGTCAAAATAGTAATTACCATATTCTCTACATATAGATTTGAGTCTTCCTCATGTTCGGCCATAAGACATAACTTTTCTTGTTCTTTCTCGTCTTCTGATTCAATTGATGATTCTGAATCACTCCATGAAGCAACCATAGCTTTCTTCTTTCGATCATTTTTCTTAAAGTTGGTCCTCTTCATTTGTGGACAATCCTTCACAAGATGATATGTTTCACCACATTCAAAACAAGTCAACACTCTAGTTTTCTTGTTAGAGTTAGAAAACTTACCTCGGGGTTTTGATATTCGTGGATATTCTCTATTGTTAGCAGATTGTTTCTTTAACTTGAGAATTCTCGCAAGTCCCTTAGAGATCATGACAATTGCATCTTCTTCATCATCGTCATCACTATCCTCTTCGTAAGATGGTAATTCATCTCTTCTTGATTTTAATGCTAAATTCTTGGAGTTGGATGGGAGCTCTCCATCTTCTTCACCAAGAACCATTTCACGTGTGATGAGTTTTCCAAGGAGGTCATCAAGAGGAAGAGTTGTGAGATTCTGACCTTTTTCAATAGCAGTCATCTTTGGTCCCCACTTAGCTTTAGGTAGGCTCCTTAGAACCTTCCTAACTTTCTCTTCATTTGTGAAGATCTTTCCTAGTGAGTCCAAGTTGTTCACGATCTCAGTGAATCTGGTAAACATTTCTTTGACTGTTTTATTTGGGTTCATCTTGAATAGCTCATATTGTTTGAGAAAGATGCTAATCTTTGTTTTCTTGACTTGACTTGTTCCTTCTATGTGACAACAAGCTTGTCCCATATTTCTTTTGCACTTTTGCATGATGAGATGCGGTTGAATTCATTGGCATCTAATCCGCAGATATTAGGTTCATTGCTTTATTATTCTTTGACACATTGTCCAGGTCAGCATGTGTGAAGTCAGCTTCCTTCTTTGGGACTTGGACATCTTCAACCGTTGTCATTGGAACTTTAAATGATGCTTCAAAGCTCCATGTCCTGGTCAATAATGAACATACGCATGAGTGCTCTCCAATGAGCAAAGTTGTTGGCACAGAAGAGTGGTGGTCGAGATGATGATCTTCCTTGAGCAAATCCACCATCACCTACAAGATTCATGATTAGTCTCACTGATGGTTAAATCAATATACGTGAGTCTAGCTCTTATACCAATTGAAGAACCGGTAGGTGAAATAAAAAGGGTAAAAGATACTCTAGAAGGGGGATTGAATAGAGTATGAGAACTTTTCCTAAACCCAATCTCAAGGCCTTGAAACTTCTTTCAAGGGCCTTGATGTAGATCTGAGCTCTTTGTGAAACTTTGATTTCAAGGACTTTGAAACAACTTTCAAGGGCCTTGACTTCGTGCTCCTGCAAAACAAAGTTAGTCACAATAGCGAGATATAGTGCGGAATGTAAAAGATCGACACGAGGATATGTTTACGAAGTTCGGCTCTAAATAGCCTACTCTCCATCCTAGGGTATAGCCTTAGGATCTAACTATCTATTATCAGCTTCAAAGAGTCCTAGATACAAACTAGAAGAAATCCCCTTTTTCTCTCACTGTAGCCAATGCTACGATCTAGCTCCAACTCTTTACCTAGCTATAATAGCCTAGTTACTTCGCAGAGTAACACACACTCTAGTATAACACTATTTAGATCTTTCAATGGAGCTCTTGTGTTTTATCTATCTCTAAAGGGAAAAAGCTTTTTAGAAAAAGAGAGAAAGAAAAACAATGAATCAAATGAAGATGTTTGGGTTGCTTGAAGACGTAAAGATGTTTCCGTGTAAGCTGCTATACTTCACCTTCAATCACCATCTTCATTTATACTCTTCTAAGGAGAGTTCTTCTAGCCGTTGAAAAGATGACCGTTTAAAGATGAATCTTCTTCTCCATGAAGATCGCTTCCTGTTTTGAGATGAGGTAGACATTATAGATCTTCATCTCCTGAGAACACGTTAATTCCTCATCTCCTTAATCTTCTCGTTTTCTGTTGAACTGAACGAGAAGAAATATTGATGCTTTTCGGTATTAGAAAATCTTATGAAAAGAAATATTCGGTTGAAAAAGATCTTCACTGAAATCTTTCTGTTGAGCAAATCTTTCCTCGAAAATCTTCTTTGTAATTTGAATTCTTGTTTCGTGCAACTATATTTCTTCAAGGCCTTTGAGATCCTCCCTTTGTATAACACTATCTTCCTTGTGTCCTTGAATAATATTTCAAGGCCCTTGAAGTCCATATCAAGGCCTTTGAAATCTTCGATAAGTCCTGCACTAAATTCAAACCAACCAAGCATCTCGAGAATATAATCAATACATTGTTAGTGTATCAAACTACTACATTTGTATTTAAATCTTCCATCATCAACACATGTAAAACATTATAATCAAGGTGGAGTTTTCAGCTTTCTCTCTTGAGCATCTCCCCCCTCAAAATGTACTTTCTTCTTCGTGAGAGACGTGAAGGGGCTGCAATTGTACTAAAATCTTGTACAAAACGTCTATAAAAGGGTAGCCCATCAATGGAAGCTTTGGACATGCCCTATAGTTGTGGGTGTGGGCCACCCTTAGATTGCTATAATCTTCTCTTCATCCACTTCTAAAATCTCTTGTATTCACTACAAAACCAAGGAAAATAACTTGATTAGTGCTAAACTCAAATTTCTTAATATTAGCATATAAATATTCTTTTCTAAGAGTTCCAAGTACTTCCCTCAAATGCTCTGCATGCTCCTCTAGTGATTTAGTATAGATGATGATGCCATCAAAGTAAACTACCACAAATTTGCCAATGTAGTGACGTAGCACATGATTAATCAATCTCATGAATGTTTAAGGAGCATTAGTCTAGCCAAAAGGCATAATTAACCACTCATAAAGACCATACTTAGTCTTGAATGCCGTCTTTCATTCATCTTCTTCTCACATCCTAATTTGATGATATCCACTCTTGAGGTTAATTTTTTTTTAAAAAGGTGGATCCTCCATGTATTATCCTTCTTATGGACTAAAAAGGACAGGAACCGTGCATGGACTCAAGCTTTCACTTACATAGCCATTATCCAAAAGCTCTTGAACTTGATCTTTAATTTCTTGACTTTTAGGAGGGCTCATCCTATAAGCTGGACGATTAGGTAGTGTAGCACTTGAAATTGATTCAACTTGATGCTCAATGCCTCAAAAAGGTGGAAGTCCTACGGGAATCTCATCCGGAACCACATCAAAAAAACTTATCTTAAAGCAATAGGATGGTTGGGGGTAAGGTAGTCTTGACTTCATCACTTAAATTCACAAGGCTTATGTAAAGGCTCATGAGAATGGTTTCAAAAGGAATATAATCACTAATGTACTCCTTTTTGGATGCTAGAAGAGTTCTGGTTTACTAGGGTGATATTTTATCTTTAATATCTTTAAAGCTCTAAACATTCTAAAGATATATCTTTTGGTTTTGATTCCATCGTGTAGGATTTTATTTTATTCATTTTTATTTTATCTTTTTAGAGGAATATCTCCTAACAAAAGCAATAGAGGACGAGTTTCATAGGTAGATTTGATTGATTATTATTTCTACAATATTGTGGGACACTCGCTTCTTCACTTACGAAGTTTGTGTTTTATTCCTTTCAATTCAATCAAAAAGAGAGTCTTTGATTGAATAATTGAGAGTCCTTGTTAGGTTGTTCTTGCGTGTGTTAATCTTATTGAAGATTGATGCTACTAGTCAAACTAGTCACTTCTTGTGCTTGTCTTATTTAGAAGGCTTGTGTAAGGTTAAAGAAGGGTTAAGGTAATTCTTTGTATGGGTTTTGATCTTGGTCTAGATTCTTTCCAAGTCTAAAAATTAAGTATTTTCATCCAATATTTTCATATATTCGTTCCATTATTCAGCTTCTTATCTTTTCATATTATCCATAATTCCGCATTCTTAGTTTGACAAAATCTCGGCCATATCCATAAATCTCACTTGAGATTTATCATTTTTCACCGAGATTTCTTTTTGTTGTCGATTCCATGAACTTTAGTCTAGATCGGGAACCTGCGGCCTCATCCCCACATCAAAGTGGTGTCAGAGTTAATCGATTGAAGTTCAACTTTCTATACAACAAATGTTTGAGCATTTTTAATTGAGTCTTCTTTGAGTCATTTAAAAATCGAATCATTTTTTTTGTTGTCATTCTTTGTAAGATTATTTTAGTTTAACCTGCATTGACTCGTGTCTATTGGAGAACAGAGAGACGCCATAACCAAACACAAGCCAAGCAACCCAAATTGTAATCTCGCTTGTGCTCTAGAAAAATCTCGCATGCGGTTGTGCGTTCAAACCCGAGATAATTGGCAAACAAGTTTCTTGATTTTCTCCTTTGTCCAGCGAGATCCACACATGAAGTGAAAGTCAAATATGAATATATCTAGCTACATATTTGGAAAGGAAGAAGATTTACAAGAAATCTTATTATTGATATCTTATCTAGTAGGCATGAGTTGTTGTGATCCAACTGAGAAGGGATCATCAACGCAACAATGGAGGAGTATATCCTAGAGCATATTCAGCGGTTGTCGTCAATAATCGATGAATCGACAATCTCGGCCCCCTATCACAAAATCTTGCCCGAGATTTAGGTCAAGGTTTGCCACTGTTGTGATTTTATCGAAAATATTTTAGGCAAAAGTTGAGGAATTCAAGTGTGCCAAGCTCAAGAGGACATCCAAAAAATAAGTTTCACACCATCCTTGATCCAGTTCTTAACCAAAACTCCTATTTTTTATTTATCTTGACCTTGAGATTGAAATCTCGCCCAGGGTTTGAGTATCTTACCCGTCTGCTGAGATTAAACTTACCCGGCTTTCTCTTTTCTCTAATTGCATAAGTTGAAGGTATGTCACAACTCTCTTCTTAATCTCTTGTGTCCTTAATTTGTTCGTCTTTCTACTCTAAACACATTGAGTCTATTTGTTTGGGTGTGTTAGTTAGTATGTATACTTCCAACAATATTAATTGTGTCTGCTTGCAATATTGGTTTTCCACTTTGTGTCAATTATATTGAGAGACTTCCACCAGGTTTGCCATGACTATCTTCCAACACAAGAACCTTTTTCCGAACCAAGCTAACAACTTAAGTCATCCAATGAGTTCTAGTTGAAGTCAGTCACCAATTTGTAAAGAGCCCTTAATTGATCCAAGGCAACTACATCAAACCAGCTTGAGATTCACAACAAAGTGTGAGTGCGAGAAAAAACAAGTAAGGAACCTTTCTTTTCACTAACTTTCACAAGTTTGTTGTTACTTTGCGTGTTCGTGTAGATGTCGAAGCATGGTAGCCCTCGAGGGTCACATAAAAGTGATTCCTCAGGCCCGGAAGCCATTTACATGCTAAGGAAGCTAATTGTTATAGTCTCCATGTTGGCAGAACGCATGGAGAAACAAGAAACTCGTCCCAAAGAAGAAATATCACCCCTGTCCAACCAAGATTTCAGCCGAGATTTGCCACTGAAGTGGGTGAAAGCTCACGCAATCCACCTATGCCTTCATCCCTAATCCATTTCAAAAAACCCATCCAATGCCAGGTATGGGATATCCAATCCTATTTTCCATACACGTACTACTCCGGATTTTGTTAATGAATTTCACGAATTCGAGGAAGAGGATGACGAAGGCATGTGGAGAGACTATCTTGGACGTAACCATCATCCTAGGAGTGGTCGCGACTTGGAGCCATATAGGCCTCCTCATGAGCATGATGAAATTTGCAAAGTAAAAGTCAAAATTCCAAGTTTCGAAGGAAAATGCGATCCAGATGTTTACATCGAATGGGAAACTATAATTGAACAAATTGGTCTTGCCATAATTTTAGTGAACAAAGGAACATCCAACTTGTTACCTTGGAGTTCCAAGGCTATGCTGTAGTGTAGGGCATCATCTCGTCAAGGAAAGGAGAAGAACACTAGATCCGGACATCAACCCTTAGGAACTGTTTCCTCAAGAAATGATACACACAAAGTCTTAAATTTATAACTTGTAATAAAAACCTAAACCTACTCAGCGAGCCCACATTGTATGGATCGTTTGGAGGAAAGGCAAATACTACAAGGTTGAACTCAAGGACTAAGGTGAAATCAAAATGTACAATGATCGACAATAGAATGAACCTAGGCTAAGAAAAGAAAAAAGATGGTAAGAAAAGAGAAAATCATATGTTTTGTTGGTTTTGATGAGCAAAGATCACTTTTGAATTCAACAAAGTAAAAGAAAGCAAACACAAACAAGGTGTGATATGTGATAAGAGAAAATACAGGTTCTAGGACTCAAGATCTTAGGTTGTGGCTCTGAATTCAAGAATTCTAAAACTAGTACACGGTTTGATACGGGGATTAGCTGCGGAGAACGGATCTAGACGAACAACCTGTTCTAAAGAATGAAGAACACACAAAATTAACAAACATGGACAACAATGAAAACGAGAAAACAGACAGGGACAAGAAGAACCGAAAGGAACAATGATAGAACCCTTGGATTCGAGATCCAAGAACCAAACTAGTGACGATTCCACCCCGCTTCTTACAACTCCACACAATCGATCTGAGAATCGAGAGCACGAAGAGGATGCCTTGTTCGACTTGCAACACCAATCCCGAAGGAGATTGACATACACAAGAACGAGAAAGTCAGATCACACACACAAACTCACGAGACAATAATGATTGAATTCTCTTGGATTCAATTCTGAAATGCTCTCAGCGAAACTTGTATAAAACTTGTCTAACTACAAAAGAAGAGAGAAAAGGCTTTATATACATCCTAAGCCTTTTCTTCTAAAATAGAAAAAAGAAACTAATTACAATAATTACATTGAGAGAGAGTTAACTAAAGCCCAACAAACAAAGAACACAATTGGGCCTAATTAAACCCTCCTATTCAGCCTCTCACGTCCACATACTTAAATGAATGTTCCAGCCATGCACATGCACACACATGAAACCCCTTGTATCTGATTTCAAGGCCTCCGTCTGTCCTTTGAAATGCGTCACAATGTCTGCCCAGCAACTAGAAATACAATTTAAGCTTCATTAATCATCTTGGTTGGGATGCGTTCGTGGCTGATCCACAAGATGGTCCTTAGACTTGATAAAGGTGGACTTGGTTGAGTTTCATGGACCATGTTTAGGAAAAGAGCATCCATCTCAGCTTGACGTTTAGCTTGCGCTCTTGTTAGAGTCTCTTGAGGTGGTGAAGATGGAGTTAGCTCAAATGATCCTTCATCATTCTCCCCTTCTGTGGAAGAATTCGACCTCGAATTGCCTTGATCATCATCCAGGAGCGGAAAAGGACTTAGATCCCTCACATTGAATGTGGAATCACAAGCATAATCATCCGGCAAGTCAAGCACATAGGCGTTGTCACCCGCCTTGTGTAACACCTTGAAAGGCCCATTTCCTCTTGGGGAGAGCTTGGATTTCCGAAGCTGTTGAAACCTCTCCTTCCTCAAATGTAGCCATACAAGGTCGCCGGGTTCAAATATAATCTTCTTGCGTCCTTGATTCGCCTTTTTTGCGTTGTATTTGCCTTTCTCCTCGAGTTTGATCCTTGTCCTACTATGTAGCTCCTTGGTGTGTTCAACCTGTGTTTTAGCACTTAAATCCACTCGCTCCTTCTTAGGTAACGGTGTAAGATCAAAAGGGGTTAGTGGATTAAAACCACACTCAAAGGGAGAAATGGAAGTAGATGAGTGGACGACTCTATTATAGGCAAATTCAACATGTGGCAAGACATCTTCACATTCTTTCAAATTCTTCTTGATGACAGCCCTTAGAAGTGTTGTTAGCGTCCTATTAGTTACTTCTGTTTGGCCATCAGTTTGGGGTGGCTTGATGTAGAAAATAACAACTTAGTTCCTAGCTTTCCCCAAAGAGTTTTCCAAAAGTAACTCAAGAACTTAACATCCCTATCACTCAATATTGTCCTTGGAATACCATGTAACCTAACTACTTCCCGAAAGAACAAATTAGGTACATTGGCTGCATCATCAGTTTTGTGACAAGCAATAAAGTGAACCATCTTAGAGAATCGATCTACAACCACAAATATCGAATCCCTACCTCTTCTAGTCCTAGACAATCCCACTATGAAATCCATGCTAATGTCTTCCCAAGGGGCTGTGGGGGTTGGCAAAGGTGTATACAATCCATGAGGCTTCACTTTCGATTTAGCTCTAAGACACTCTAAACACCTTTTAAGCACATTTTCAACATCCCTAAGCATATGTGGCCAATCAAAATGTGAGTGCACATAGCATAAGTCTTATCCCTCCCAAAATGACCCATTAAACCTCCTTTATGGGCTTCTTCCACTAACAGCAAACGAAGGGAACACCTAGGTATGTACACCTCACCTACTCCAAGTGTTGTCCTTCTTAGGCACTTGATGAAAGATTGTCCTAACAAGAACCATTGTGTTCCCTTAGGAAAGGTAGCCTTGGGCTTAGGAGGGGCTGTAGAAGGTGCTTTACGCTGTCCTCCTTGTTCCGGGGCTGTTTTCTCCTTATTTGACACTTCTCTGTTGTAACTTCCTTGTTGGCGGTTCCCTTGGTTCTTCCAAGAGCTGGAGACACCATAAGAAGCCTCTCCTCCTTGATTTCTCGCTTTCATCTTCCTTTCCACTTTGATTGCGAGATGGAGTAGTTCTGTCATAGAGCCATAGGGAAATAGATCTACTTCGTTAGCAAAATTGGAATTAAGGATACGAAGATACCTAGCCATTGTTGATTCTTCATCTTCTCGCACATTACCCTTTACCATTGCCATTTGCATGGCATTATAGGTCTCCTTAGTAGTCATTGACCCTTGCCTCTAGTTCTCCAACCATTGCCTCAATTCCCTTGTATAATGTTGGGGAACAAAGCGAGCTCTCATCAATGCCTTAATATCGTCCCAAGTAGCTACTGGTGTATCCAAAGTTCTTCTCCTTTCCTTCACCAAATCATCCCACCATATCGTAGCATAGTCAATAAATTCAAGGGCTATGTAGTGTACCTTTTTGTGTTCGGAAAAGTTATGGCATGACCATATTTGCTCTATCTTCGCCTCCCATGCCATATACACATCAGGATCACATTTGCCCTCAAAACTAGGAACTTTCACCTTCACTTTGCCAAGACCATCATGTTCCGGTTCTCGGTCTCTCCTTTGCTGGACTCCATAGGGCTCACGTCTCCATTCATCATTACGTCGCCCTTCTTGGTGCCTCATTGGCTGATCTCACCTCCTACGTCCATTAGGCATCCATTCCGGTCTCCATTCCTCATTCTCCCCATCGCCCTCCTCTTCCTAGTCATAAACTGAATTCTGAAATTGGTGAGGATAGTTAGGCATGTTATCATTGATAATTGGAGAAGAAGGGATAGAAATATGCTCCTCAAAAACAAGGTTTTCCCAACCAGGTTGGGAAGCAATGTTGCCTAAACCATGGGCATTTGAATTCCTTGCTGCTTGGAACGCAACTTGCTGACTTTGAAGGGGAACTCGATCTTGTGCTTGGTTTTGCTCCCTCGAGTTGTCTCATATCTCCAAGTTACCTCCTAGTGGTCGAGAATCTGGGGTCACCCTAGAGGTCTCCAAGGTAGATATCCTTATAGTTAGCCCCTCAATGCTATCTTTCAAGCTCTTGATGAGACTGAACAACTCCGGTGTGATAGGCTCAGGGCTCTTTGAACCTGCGGGAGTCCCTGACATGATGCAAAACACTCAACAACAGCAAACACGTTAGGTTAGTTTAAACAAAAATACCTCGCAAGTGTATCACTCAAAAACTAAGGTTCTCTCACTCTCTAGTGGTGTGATACAAGCTTGTTGATGGCTCGTCTTGTATTAATAAAAAACCTCACGTGAGTTCGATGCCTAGTCGAACTAAAGCTTTTAGATAGAAGCAAGAGTCGATTTCAGTCACTTCAAAAAAAAATGTGTTTGACTCAACAAAATAGAAGAAAAGACTCAAACGGAAAGGACAATTGTACGAATGTTATATGCAACTAAATGACTCAAAATTTAGAACTCAAGATAAGCTTTGCAATAACTTACTCGTAAGACCCAAGAAGTGAACCCTAGACACCGTAGAATGAGGCTAAGGAAGGCTGAGCTATGGTGTTTGATGGCCGAAAATGGACAGTAGCTAGGTGTGGCTAGATAGGTTCCACGAGATGCCTGGTTCTTCCTCCGAATGAGACGAGATAAGACTTAAGTCCTTTCTTGAAGTTCTCTTTGTTGCTGAATAACACTAAAACAAATGTAATAACACTAGGCTAATTACAAACTATGAATAAGAAAGAATGAAAAAATAAACAATAAACTAGAAGGAAATGAATAGAAGTGATTCCATTTCTTTTCTTTTCTTTTCTTTTTTTTTTTGATTTTGGATTTCTTTCTTCTCTTTTTTTTTTTATCCTTTTTCTTTTCTTTTCTTTTTTTTTTGAACTTTATGATTCAGAAAATCAAAAAAGAAGAATAAACAAAAAATGAAAGAAAAAAAAACAAATTTTTTTGTTTGTAGACAAACGTGGGCCAAGCTGTTGCAAATCTTCCGGATAACATCATATCTCAGCTCCTAGATTGTTGCAACTGATTCAACGTGCCAGATCTGTAGGAGGAAAAACAACTACTTCAAGCTCCGTGCCGGATTTGTATGAAACACGCTGAATCAACTCCAATTTTGGCGTGTATTGGATGTAGGGAAACAATCTACTTCAACTTCAATTCTGAGTGTATTGGATACAGGAAAAGAAGCAGCAACGTTTGGTTTTTGTTCACCTGGTTCAAGTGTGGCTAAAGTGGCTGAGGGAAAAATGGTGGTTGATGGTGGTGTGATGGTGGTTGGTGTGGTGCTATGGTGGGTTCCGGTATCCAGAACTCACAAACAAGGTACAAACTCGTTAGTCTCAAACAAAGCTTAGAGTAGAAGAGAGAAACTGAAATAGACTCAAACAAAAGACAATGATCAATTGCAATGATCAAAATAGACTCTTTTTGTGATTTTATGATTGGTTTACCGACTCTTTTTGGTGGTTGGACGTCAACTGTGCTATGATACCAATTGATACGGGGATTAGCCGCGAAGAACGGATCTAGACGAATAACCTGTTCTGAAGAATGAAGAACACACAAAATTAACAAACATGGACAGCAATGAAAACGAGAAAACAGAAAGAGACAAGAAGAACCGAAAGGAACAATGATAGAACCCTTGGATTCGAGATCCAAGAACCAAACCAGTGACGATTCGACCCCGCTTCTTACAACTCCACACAATCAATCTGAGAATCGAGAGCACGAAGAGGATGCCTTGTTCGACTTGCAACACCAATCCCGAAGGAGATCGAGATACACAAGAACGAGAAAGCCAGATCACACACAAACTCACGAGACAAGAATGATTGATTTCAATTGGATTCAATTCTGAAATGCTCTCAGCAAAACTTGTATAAAACTTGTCTAACTACAAAAGAAGAGAGAAAAGGCTTTATATACATCCTAGGCCTTTTCTTCTAAAACAGAATAAAGAAACTAATTACAATAATTACATTGAGAGAGAGTTAATTAAAGCCCAGCAAACATAGAACACAATTGGGCCTAATTAAACCCTCCTATTCAGCCTCTCACGTTCACATACTTAAATGAATGTTCCAGCCATGCACATGCACACACGTGAAACCCCTTATATCTGATTTCAAGGCCTCCGTCTGTCCTTTGAAATGCGTCACAAGGCCTACCCAGCAACTAGAAATACAATTTAAGCTCCATTAATCATCTTGGCTCGGATGTGTTCGTGGCTGATCCACAAGATGGTCCTTAGACTTGATGAAGGTGGACTTGGTTGAGTTTCATGCACCATGTTTAGGAAAAGGGCATCCATCTCAGCTTGACGTTTAGCTTGCACTCTTGTTAGAGGCTCTTGAGGTGGTGAAGATGGAGTTAGCTCAGATGATTCTTCATCACGGTTGATGATTACTAGTGGAATTGGTGTTTCTCTTATGAAACTGATTACGGGGAAGTCTCACATTCCACTATCCTATTTTGAACAACTTATACCGGGTAGGTCTCAAGGCACTAAGGATGGGACATAAGCTCACACCGATCACTCTACCTAACGGATAGAACTAACTTTCACGAGGTTAGTCTAGGGTTAAGCTCACCTCAATCAGGCAATCTAGCAAACTCAATCCAATAGAGGGTTTTGAAAGCCTCTACTACCTAGACTTCATGATCATCTTTACCTAAGAAAGGAAATTACTAGGTAAGTCTCATTCCTAACCTAGTTTGCTAACCTTAGATGACTCTAATGCTAGATATCTCTAAAAAAACACTAGGTTTTGGGATGTGAACCCCGAGGACACTTAAGGATCTTGAAGATCTACAGACCGACATCACACTTCATGGAGATGGTCCTATCACTAGGACTAAAGCAAGGAAAATGTTGAGTGCTCTTTACTCTATCCTAAGGCATGTATTTTCTTATGCTACTTTGCCTTGGATATCGACTCAAGAGCTCGCTAAGGAAGAACCGGGATTAGTGACACTTCTAGTTCATGAGATCTCGGGATGGCTTATGTTTTGGGCTATTTTTTTTAGTTGGTTTTTATATATTATATTAAGACTTTCTCTTAGGGTATTTTCAGCACTTATAGGCTGAATATGGCAATTGTGTTTTATGGGCTGATTTTCAGCACTTATGGGCTGAATTAGAAGTCTTCTATTATTATTAGGAAAAATAGCCCAACTCTAGGTATTTAGGTTTAACGCTTTTTCATTGTGAAGGACAGCCGTATATTTTATCAATAAAAAAAAAAGAAATCAGAATTGTGTTATAGAGAGAAACTCAAGCGTTCATCCCTTGTTCTTCGTGTGTGCGTATCAAAGAGTGAAGAATCAGTCAATCCTTTCGTGTGTGCGTATCGTTAGGAAAGACAACCCCAATTCGACTACCTTTCGAAAGATCGGGCCATCCCTTATGCGTGGATTCGCATCATTTTGAACAATCAAACACCCTAGCATACAAATTCATCAACAAAGGATCAAGGAAGAAATCTCGGGTTGTTCATACTCAACCGCGGCCGAGATTCTCAAGAGGTAAGGGATTATTTGCATCCGGAGGGTGCACACAAAAGTCTTAAATTTATAACTCGTAATAATCTCCTAATTCTACCTAGCGAACCCACAATGTATGGGTCGTTTCGTAGCAAGGCTAGTATTCCGAGGTCAAACACAAAGACTAAGGTGAAATTAAATCATTTAAGTGATCATGAGTAGTGCAAACCTAGACTAAGAAAAGATAAAGGAATAAAGAATTAAAAATCATGATATATTTGGTTGGGTTTTGTGGTGATCAATCAAAGATCAAGGTCATGCACGGTTATCAAGGAAACAAGCAACACAAATACAACATATGTGATCAAATTAAGAAAGCGGATGCTAGAGATCAAGATTTCCGATTATGGTATTGGACTCAAGGTTTCTAAATGTAAAGGACAAGGCTGCGGTTGTTATGGGAAAGGGAAAGCGGTTGTTATGGGAAAGGGAAATTTTCCTATGGGAATAATTACGGGGGAGGTCTCATGTTCCACTAGTCCCACACCAAGGTTCTTATTACTGGGTAAGTCTCAAGGATCTAAGGTAAGGAATTCTACAAAAACCGGGTCACTACCTAAGGCTCAAACCTATCATTACTAGGTAAGTCTCAGATATGGCTCGAGTTATGCAACAGCCCTAGCACACTCAGTCCACTAGAGGTTTTTGGACCTCTAATATCTAGAGTTCATCATCATCTATATTTAAAAGGGGAAATTACCGGGTAAGTTTCATTCATCACTTAGTTTGCTAACATTAGGTCACCCTCAGCTAGATTCAACTCAATAAACACTAGGATTTAAACAATCTAACATCCTAACATATAAATTCATCAATTTACGGACAACAGTGGACAAATCTCGGGTGGATCATGAGAATCTCGGCAAAGATATCATGAAGAACAGGCCGAGATTTCATCTAAGCTAGGTTTCGAGCACTCAAATTATCGTAAACTAACAGGCAAGTTCATACTATCCTCATCCAAGCCATAGCCATATATCCATCCCCCTATAATCACAATTTCTAAGCCTACAACATGCATTTAAAGATCAAAAGCTAACAAATAAGCAAGCATGCAGTTCATGGTGGAAATGAGAGTGAAGGACATGAAACTTAGCTGAACGAATGTTCAAAACAGATCTTGTACCACACCAAATATGTCCTCCAAAATGGATATTACAACAATTCAATAGTTTTCTCTTCAAAAGCTCTCAAATCTCCACTTTAATCTCTCAAACATCACTCTAATTTAATCTAATGAGTCCCCAAGAACACCCAACAAGGGACTGGGAGAGGCTGGAAGAGAGCCCATAAAGGTCATCCTGCAATGCCAATCGTATACTCTACCGAAGGTAAGTGAAGGGTCAAGAAAAGGAATGATGTGGCAAGTGTAGAAGCTGCTAGAACAGGAAATCTCGGCCGAGATTCTTGTTCATGGACCGAGATTTCTTTAAATCCAGCCTTGGATCTTCAATAAACCTTGAGCCAACTAGGGTTCTTGTTTCTTCTTTGCTCCAAGCTTGCCTCCTTCAGAACTTTAGATTCGAACCACCACGAGGCTTGATCCTCGAATATATATGATGTGGGACCATCTCCAACACTACACTAAGGACCCATCACTAGATAAAAGCCTAAAGCATTGTGGGATAATCCAGCTATACCTCCCACGGATTCAATCATGGAAGGAGAAATCACAAGGTAAAGGGCAAAGGCTATTCAAGATGAAGTTGCGAGCATACTTACGACATATACACTCACGGAGACCGTACTCACTCTCAAGAGTCCTTTGGTGACATTACTGACTTTTATGGAAGAGCCAAGCCACGACCAAGAAGATCATTCAAGCATAGAAGAAGGCTAGGACGAAGAAAGAATCTCCGAGAAGAAATATCGGTCCACCTCCACGAATCTCGGCCGAGATTTCCATCCGACATTTGTCCTCTGACGCGCGCTTGAAGATCCGGCCATGATCTTCTATCTTTGGCAACTATATCTTTTATATTTTTGTTTCCTTAAAGCCCTCAAACTATCTTAAGGAATTGTTAGTTTTTTATCCTATTTTTTGAATTATTATTATTATATCTTTTAAAGATATCTTTCTTTGATTATCTTTAAAAAGATATCTTTCTTAGTTTTTATAGATTAATCTCTCTTATAAATAGTCTTAGAGGGGGAGATTGTTAGTTAGATTATATTTGATATATTTCAACATATTTGTGAGACTTGCAGTTTCTTATGAAGTTTGTATTTTATTCATTCCTATTCAATCAAAAAGAGAGCCTTTGATTGAATCGTTGTGAAGTCCTTGCTAGATTCTGCTTGTGTGTTAATCTTTTTGAACATTGGTGCTCCTGGTCAATACTAGTCCCTCCTTGTGTTTGTCTTACTTAGAAGACTTGTGTAAGGTTAAAGAAATGAGGGTTAAGGTAAGCTCTTCGTTAAGGTGTTTTGACATATCATTTGTTGAGTAAAAAATGTACACAAATTTACAAAACGCCTTTTTATGTTTTATTCGAATACAAATTTACAAAGCACATTTTATTTATTATTTTATTTGAGTTCAACCCTCTCTTTTTGACCTTTTGTTTCTAAGTTATATAAATACCGATATTTGGTTGGTTTTGGTGATTTGAGCTGCACCCGTTTTTAGACGGGTTGACTACGTACCTCGTTAAAGAGTATCAAGCCTCACGTAGTTCTGTGCGGTGTTTTCATGCATCGAAGAATCAAAGTCCCGACCCACCTTCTAGGAAGGGTTGGCTATAACGATGATCCAACTATCATTTGCATGGCATTTATATCTCGACCATGCATCAAAGAAATAAGTTAAACCCACCTTCTAGGAAGGGTTGCTTAATTAATCCCGCTATCACGCGCATGATCAAGAAAAGTGGTAGGTTATTTATTTTATTATATTTTAAAATTTGTGACCGAATTCGGTTTTTAATTTACCAAATTTCCTACGCATTATTTGAATAGGAATCAAGTTATACGTAGTTCTTAAAGGGATATATTTAGAATTTAGTTTTATGACTTTCATTTGATATAAAAGTCAAAAATATATTTTGCGATTGAATTTAATACATCTTTTTTTTTGTATAAATTTCCTACGTATCCGTAAAGGCGGAATCAAATATACGTAGTTCTTTTGAGAAAATAGTATTTGAATTTGATTTACGACTGTTCTCGATAATAGTTTAAACTTGATATCGAGTTACCTACGTAGCCTTTTATAATGGCGTCAAGTCTTTACGTAGTTCTACCTAAACAAAATTTATATTTTGATTTTGTTTAGTTTTATATATAAATATTTAATTATGATACATAATCGTAAATTTATGATCCTTTTTATTAAGACTTTATCTTATTAGGGTCACTTTTGCAAAGAAAATATTTTATTTGTGCATTCTTTAAAAACTTGTTTTTTATGGGTCCATTGTGTAATTAAAACCAATTTTGATTTCAAAAGGAACGACACTTCTGTAACTTCTGCAAAGTTGTAGGTTACAAATTAATTTTCTTTTCTTTTTGTTATTTTTTTAATATTTGCCATCATTCTTGTTTTGACTTTTGTACCCCTTTTGTATATTCTTTTTACTTTATCTCTTCTCATTTATTATATAAATTTTCTTTTGTTTCCTTTGTGTTATTACTCTCTTCGTCTGACATTTCTATATACTTTCTCTTTTACAGAAGGAAGATGAAAAGCACAAAGCTCCAATCATAGTGAAAATGGAGGTCTGACTCTGTTTCTAGCAAAATCAACGGCTACAAAGTATGAAGAAGCATTTGATTTTACGGAGAAATAAAAGAGAAGATCGTTCAAGGCATTTGGAGGCGAAATCTGAAAGGGGGATTTCAATATCAAGAGTAGATCTATGGAAGCCATGGAAATTAAGGTCCGAAGAAAGCCGTAATTTTTCTTTGCATATTAGGTTTTTTTTATATTATTTTAGCCTCTATTACCCTAGATCTATATATTCTTCTCTCTTCTTGTTCTGGTTTTCTGCAGCAACAAAAAAAAAGTTAGAAGAGAGGGTGTGCATGATGACTTTGTTAGTCTTGTTTATTGTTGTACCAGAATTAATAGGTTCGGCTGCAGCGGAGAAATCAATCGATTCCTACCGACCATTGGTTTAGCAACGGAGGAATCGACTAAATCCAACCAACTGCGTTTTATGAGTTTAGTGATCGAAAGTATATACTTCCAAAACAACTACTAGTTTTGTGTAGCAATCAAAAGTTGGCCGATATTGTAATGCGACTACAACTATCTATTTTGATCGATACTAAGTTTTGTGCTTTTGTAGATGGTAGAAATAAATGAAGGATTTCATATGCAGATGGTTGAAAGAAATGAAGGAGAAAGAGGGATGATTTCTGCAAAATCATTTGTAAAAAATGTGTTCTTGGTTTCTTCCTCTTCTTTCCTTCTCTTTTTGTATTTCCTCCTTCTGTACTTGATTTCTTTTTGTATTTGTTCTTTTACAAGTACTTGATTTCTTTTTGTATTTGTTCTTTTACAAGGTTCTCATCATCCCTGCTGTATGTTTAATGTGATCCATTTATACAAGACAGAAGGGAGAGATTCACATAAGTTATTTTTTCTTTCCACTAACCCACTTATCCCACTTTCTGCAATATTTTAAACTCTTTTTCTTTAATCTGTTCCAAAATAACGGATGATTACAATAACCTCCTTCTCAACATTTATTTATTTTTTAATTAATTAAGTTACTATTAGATTTTTTTAACTTAATTAATTAATTAATCAAGCTCATTAACAAATAAGCAAAACTTTAGGCTTTCCTCCAAACCACATTTTCTTAATTTTAGAAATTTAGCCTATGGAACAAACAAATTATTATAAAACATTAATAACTTTTTTTTTTGGTTTCCATAATTTTCACTTATATTTTATTTCATATCATAAATTATTTTTAAATTTATGATATTTTACCCTCAAACAGTTGCCCCCCGAACTTTATGCATGTGAGAAATTAAACATGTGTAAAGTTCGAGATTTTTTTCTTGTAAGATGCTTCGCATTTGAAACTATTTGGTTTCATTTAAGCATGCACAAACGAGGAACATATTGTATATATTTGAATGGTTCCAACGGAAATATGTTTGAATATGAAATTTACCCATAGTCACTTGGTCAAGAATATGAGGTATGGTATAAAAACTTTGAACTTCATAAAATATTTTTTTTGTTTGGAATTTGTTTTTTGATATTTGATATTTGGCTTGAGGCCTTTTTGTGGCGGACAAGTGTTTAGTTTTTAGGGCTTTGTGCCATTGGTTTAGAGACTTTGTAGGCATCTCTTTTAAGTTTTTGGGGGCTTTATTGATCTATTAGTTTGATGACGTTAGTCAACATGATTTATCTCTCTTTGTTTGAGATAAAAATAAAGGAGTTTGGAAGAATATGATTTTTTTTTTGTTTGAGGATATAAGAAAATTCACATTGCGAAGCAATTGTGAATTTGATCAAATTTTTGGGAAATTTAAAAATTTATTTCTTGAAAGGAAATTTTGTTTAGAAGAAATTTAGATTAACCATCAAACTTTGAATGATGTTCAAAGTAGAACAATTTAGGCATAAAAGCCTTCAACTTATAATCTTTTGTAGACATATTTTGCTTTTTTTTTTTCTTTTTAACAATGAAAAGAAAATATTTTGTTGGTTTTTGTGGCTGCATCTAGCATTTTGACTAGCTAGACTGCCTACGTATCTCTTTGTGAGGGATCAATCCTTCCGTAGTTCGTTTGGGAACTTCTTTTTTATCCCTTTTTTCTATACACATCACCAAAACAACTCGAACCCACCTTCAATGAAGGGTTTTTCAAGTTATTTCACTATCATTGTATACAATGGCCTCTCTCTTTTTTTTTTACATCAAGTAAAGAACTTCCTTATAATCTCACCAAAAAAAGAACTTCCTTATAAACTTTCCACTTACACAAGAATATATAATCTTGTCTTCATTGTTTGAGAGCTCCTAAGCCCCTTTAGGGAAAATCTTGGTGATAACATACGAGCTCTCCCATTTTGGCTCAAAATTTTCTTTTGATTTCGGTTAATGACAATTGGTCGTCTTATTGTAAGAACCAAATTACCCACTGAAAAGGATCGGAACTTGACTCGTTTGTTAAATGCATCAGGTACTTGAGCTTGATAAATTTTGAGTCTTTGTTGTGCCGCCAACCTACACTCGTCTAATGCTTCTAGTTCAGCTAGACGGATTTTGACATTTTCCTCAGGATCGGTGAGTTGTACTTGATACGGGGATTAGCCGCAAAGAACGGATCTAGACGAGCAACCTGTTTTCGGGAATAAAAGCAAACGAAATTCAGCAAACAAAGATGCAAGGAAAACGTGCAAAGCAAAGAGGGAAAACGAAATAGGAAAGAAGAACCGAAAGGAACAAACGATAGAACCCTTGGATTCGATTATCCAAGAACCAAACCGATGACGATTCGACCCCGCTTCTTACAACTTCACACAATCGATCTAGAATTATCGAAGGCACGAAGAGGTTGCTTCGATTCGACTTGTAGCACCAACCCGAAGGAGATTGACACACACAAGAACGAGAAAGCTATGCAAACACCACAATTCTCACAAGACAAGAGGCTGAACCCAAAGGTTTCAATTTGGCACTTTCACAAATGTGTTTTAACGTATTCTACCCACAAAAAGGAAGAGAGAAAGGTTTATATACAATCTAGACCTTCTCTCCTAAAAAATAGAAAAGAAAATAAATACAATAATTACAATTTAGAGTGTTTTAAATAAATCCATAAAATAGACTAATTCCAGGCTTTATTTAACACTCTCTAACTAGCTTCTTACGCTAGCCTCTCACGCCTTCATCCATGCACATGCTCACGTGAGGCTCTCCTATGCTCCATTCAACTTCTTCTTGGCTGGCCAATGTGGCTAAGCATCATGACAGGCCTTGGACTCATTGGAGGTGAGCTTGGGTGAGCTTCTTGAACCATGGCTAGGAAGATAGCATCCATCTCCGCTTGGCGTTTGACTTGAGCTCTTGTTAGGGCTCCTTGTGGTGTTGAAGATGGAGCCGGCTCGGATGACCCTTCATCATTCTCCCCTTCTTTAAAAGAATTCGACCTCGAATTTCCTTGATCATCACTAAGGGGTGGAAAAGGGCTTAAATCCCTCACATTGAACGTGGGATCACAAGCATAGTCATCCGGCAAGTCTAGCACATAGGCATTGTTACCATCCTTGTGTAGCACCTTGAAAGGCCCGTTTCCTCTTGGAGAGAGCTTGGACTTCCGAAGTTGTTGAAACCTCTCCTTCCTCAAGCGTAGCCATACAAGGTCACCGGCCTCAAATGTAACCTTCTTCCTTCCTTGGTTTGCCTTGGCTGCGTTGTATTTTCCTTTCTCCTCAAGCTTAATCATTGTCCTCCTATGTAGCTCCTTGATGTGTTCAACCTGCGTTTTAGCACTTGAATCCACTCGCTCCTTCTTAGGCAACGGTGTATGATCAAAAGGGGTTAGTGGATTAAAACCATAAACACACTCAAATGGAGAGATGGAATTAGACGAATGCACAACTCTATTATAGGCAAATTCAACATGTGGCAAGACATCCTCCCATTCCTTTAGATTCTTTTTGATGACAGCCCTTAAAAGTGTGGTTAAAGTCCTATTAGTTACTTCCGTTTGCCCATCAGTTTGGGTGTGGCTTGATGTAGAAAATAACAATTTCGTGCCTAGCTTTCCCCAAAGATTCTTCCAAAAATAACTTAAGAACTTAACATCCCTATCACTTACTATTGTCCTTGGAATTCCATGTAACCTAACTACTTCCCGAAAGAATAGATTAGCTACATTGGCCGCATCATCAGTTTTGTGACAAGCAATAAAGTGAGCCAATTTTGAGAAACGATCTACAACCACAAAAATCGAGTCCCTACCTCTTTTAGTCCTAGGCAATCCCACAATAAAGTCCATACTAATGTCTTCCCAAGGGGCTGTTCAGATGGGCAAAGGTGTGTACAATCCATGAGGCTTCACTTTAGATTTAGCTCTAAGGCATTCTAAGCATCTTTTAAGCACATTTTCAACATCCCTAAGCATGTGTGGCCAATAAAAGTGTGAGTGCAGCATAGCATAAGTTTTATCCCTCCCAAAATGACTCATTAAACCTCCTTTATGGGCTTTCTCTACTAACAACAATCGAAGGGAACACCTAGGTATGCACACCTTATCAATTCGAAACAAAAATCACTCAAACAAATAGTATTTATCTAAGGAACCTTTTTGCACACATAACTTATATGTATCACCAAAATCAATATCAGATTCATAGAGCTCCTTATTGTAAACAAAGCCCAATACCTTAGCATCCAATGTAGTCAACAATGTGTGCCTCCTAGAGAGGGCGTCCGCCACTACATTGGCTTTTCCCTTTTTGTAATTGATAGCATAGGGAAAAGTGATACGGAACCGAAAACGAAGAAGCTGATTGATGCTGAAGTTTGTAATCATTAGTTGCCTAAATTGTTTGTGTTTTGATTAGGATTAAGTTGTTTATTTGGGGCCGGTTCACTTGCATTTTAAGACCCGGTTCATTGCTTTATTTTCTTAGTTATTTTAGGTTTATTAATTGTTGGTTTAGTTGTCTTTAATTTTAGTTTTTGGAAGATGCCTATTTAAGGTTTTCTTCTCCTTTGTAAGAACAAGTTTTTGGATGCAATAGATAAGCAGTTCTTGTTTTGAGCGAACGTCTTTCCCCTCTCGCCCTCCAATGGAGATTAGAGCCCGAGTTGTATGTTTTCTTGTGAGATGGACCTAGATTACTCGATGAGTGGGTTATCACATCATTTGCAATTGTGTCTTGTCTCTTTAGCCATGGTGCTTTGCATTGTTTGGGATGGGTTCCTCAAAATCGGTCCATCGCTTTATTGACGAGAGGGTTGTGTCGTTCTTGGATTTGGTTCTTGATCGATCTAGTCCATGGGTTGTACCGTTTGTGGTATTGGTTCTTGGCTGATTGTATCATTGGGTTGGTTCAAGGGTAGCATAGCTTGCTTGTCTCCTATCTTTCCCTTTCGTAGCTTTAGTTTCCCTTTCCACAAAAGAGTCTACAAGAGTCCGCAACTATGAGTTCAAGGTGTCGTCCTCCAGTTTCTCGTGTTGATGGTGCTAGATCCGGCTCGACGGGAAAATCCCCGTATCAAAAAGTCTCAATAAACTCCATCCACCTACCATGCCTCATATCTAGTTTATCTTGACTCCAAAAATGCTTCAAAGACTCATGATCGGAATGCAAAATAAACTCTCTAGGCCACAAGTAGTGTTGTCATGTCTTAAGCATTCTAAACAAAACATATAACTCTTTATGATAGGTAGAGTAATTAAGACATGCTCCTTTGAGCTTTTCACTAAAGAAGGCAATAGGCTTACCTTCTTGCATGAGCACGCCGCCTATGCCAATGCCCGATGCGTCACACTCCACTTCAAAGGGCCTAGTGAAGTTGGGAAGAGCTAGTAAGGGCGCCTCGGTTAAGACCAATTTCAGCTTGCTAAAGGCACGTTCTCGTGCCTCCTCCCACACAAATGGCGCATGCTTCTTGCAAATTTTCGTCAAGGGCGCGGCAATGGTACTAAAGTCTCTCACAAAGCGCCTATAGAAGCTTGCAAGCCCATGGAAACTCCTTACTTGGCTGATGGATGTTGGCGTGGGCCAATCTTTGATTGCTCTAATCTTCTCCTTATCCACTTGTAGGCCTTGTGTAGTCACTACAAAACCAAGAAATATAACCTCATTAGTGAAAAAACTACATTTCTTAAGATTAGCATACAAGTGTTCAGCCCTAAGGGTAAGAACTACTTCTCTTAGATGTTCTTCATGCTCCTTTAGGGACCTGCTATAGATTAAAATATCATCAAAGTATACTACAACAAACTTCCCTATAAAATGTCTCAAAACATAGTTCATTAAGCGCATAAAAGTAGAAGGAGCATTAGTTAACCCAAATGACATAACAAGCCACTCATACAAACCAAACTTAGTTTTGAAGGCTGTTTTCCACTCGTCCCCCTCCTTCATTCGGATTTGATGGTAGCCACTCCGTAGGTCTATCTTGCTAAAGGTGGCGGCGCCATGTAGCTCATCAAGCATGTCATCTAGGCGGGGAATAGGGTGACAGTACTTGATGGTGATGTTGTTGATAGCTCGAAAATCAACACACATCCTCCATGTGTTGTCCTTCTTAGGCACCAAGAGCACGGGCACGGTGCACGGACTTAAGCTCTCCCTCATGTAGCCCTTGTCTAGGAGGTCTTGAACTTGCGCTTGGATCTCTTGACTCTCCTTTGGGTTCATTGGGTAGGCTGGTCTATTTGGGAGTGTTGCGCCGGGGATAAGGTCAATTTGGTGCTCAATGCCTCTCAAAGGTGGGAGACCATGTGGTATTTCTTCCGGAAACACATCCTTAAACTCCTCAAGGATGGCTGAGATAGTAGGTGGTAAGCTAGCCTTGGCTTCATCACTCATCAAGGTGAGCTCCTTACACAACATCATCAAGGTGGTGTCTAAGGGTAGGTAGTCATTTTGTAGCTCAAGTTTGGAAGCTAACAAGGCTATTGTGGGCTGTTTTGTGACCGTGGACACAAGGGTGCTAGGCTGGTGGTTAGAAGGTTTGGCTAGGGAGGGGTCTTGGCTCGACGGCTTGCTCCCCTTCTTAGCTTGTCCTTGCTCTTGCTCACTTGCCTTCTTCTTCTCAAATGCCTCTGCAATCTGCAAGGGAGTCATAGGCTTAAGAGTCACGGTTTTACCATTGAATACAAAAGAATATCTATTTGTAAAACCGTCATGCATAACTCTCCTATCATATTGCCAAGGGTGGCCTAACAACACATGACAAGCTTGCATAGGCACAACATCACATAAAACCGTATCTTCATAATAGCCTAAAGTAAAAGTGATCTTAGCTTGCCTATTAACCTTTAACTCACCACATTCATTCATCCAATGCAGCTTATATGGCCTAGGGTGATAAAATGTAGAAATTTGCAACTTAGATATCATTTCGGTGCTAGCAATATTGCAACAACTTCCTCCATCAATAATAACATTATAAACCTTTCCTTTAACCGAGCATCTAGTGTGAAACAAGTTTTCTCTTTGGTTATCTTCACAAGGAGCAGGTTGTACACTTAAAGTTCTCCTAGCTATCAAAGAATTATCATGCTCAAGACTTTTATCACAAATCATGGAAGTGTTAGCTAGGAATGAGCTAGGATGATCAAATAACACTCTCTTAGCTAATAAACAATCTCCTTGCTCATATTCAATCCCATCATCATCCAAATCATCATGATCATGCATATTAAGCTCAAAATCATCATTATCATGCTCATGCTTATATTCGGACTCATATTGCCCTAAATGGTTAACTAGCAAAGTTCTTTTGTTAGGACAATCCTTCATCATGTGCCCTCCCTTGAGTGCCTTTAGGTAGTGTAGGCGTGGACTTGGTAGGGGCTGCATAAGGAGCCTTGCGTGGACCTCCTTGCTCCGGGGCTAGCTTCTCCTTGCTTGGCACCTCCCGGTTGTAATTCCCTTGTTGGCGGCCTCCTTGTCTCCTCCATGAGCTAGGCGCGCCATCGGCAGCCTTACCTCCTTGACTTCTTGCCTTCATTTTCCTTTCTACTTTGATTGCTAGGTGGAGCAATTCTGTCATAGAGCTATAGGGAAAAAGATCTATCTCGTAAGAAAAACTTGAATTGAGAATACGAAGATACCTAGCCATTGTAGTCTCTTCATCCTCTCGCACATTAGCCTTTACCATGGCCATTTGCATGTCATTATAGGTCTCCTCGGCGGTCATGGCTCCTTGCCTCAAGTTCTCCAACCTTTGCCTCAATTTTCTAGTGTAATGTTGAGGCACAAACCGAGCTCTCATCAAGGCCTTCATGTGCGCCCAAGTAACTACCGGTGCATCCAAAGTTCTCCTCCTTTCCTTCACCAAATCATCCCACCATATCATAGCATAATCAATAAACTCAAGAGCTGCGAAATGTACCTTCTTATGCTCGGGAAAGTTATGGCATGACCATATTTGCTCTATCTTCGCCTCCCAAGCCATGTACACGTCCGGGTCACATTTGCCTTCAAAGCTTGGGATCTTCACCTTTACTTTGCCAAAACCATCATACTCCGGATCTCGCTCCCTCCTTGGCTGGCCACCATAGGGTTCACGCCTCTGCTCGTCTTGGTGCCGGCCGTCATGAGGTCTCCGGGGCTGTTGGCGCTCCCTTCGTCCGTTTGGCCTCCATTCCTCGTCATCTCCATCACCGTCCTCATCATGCTCATAAGCTTGATTCTGAAACTGTTGAGGATAGTTATGCAAATTATCATGTATAATGGGAGAAGAAGGGATAGAGAGGTGCTCCTCGAAAGCAAGATTGCCCCATCCCGGTTGGGACACGGTGTGGCCTAAGCCTTGGACATTCCGAGAGGGCTGCGTGGCATTAGAGTGCCGGGCTACTTGAAACGCCTCTTGTTGGCTTTGGAGTAGTATTCGGTCTTGCCCTTGGTGTTGAGCCCTCGAGTGGTCTCCTACCTGCATGTTGCCTCCTAGTGGCCGAGGCTCCGGAACTACCTTAGACCCCTCCAAGTTGGACAGCCTTGTAGTTAACCCTTCAATGCTATCTTTCAAACCCTTGATAAGGTTAAATAACTCCAGGGAAATAGGCTCGGGGCTTGGCGTACCTGTGGGAGTTCCTGACATTGTTCAAAGACACTAAAGCACTCAAACACGTTAGGTTAGCTAAAACAAAAACGCCTCACAAATGTATCACTCGAAAGCAAACTCTCACTCTCTAGTGGTGCTCAACAAGCTTGTTGATGGCTCGTCTTGTATTAGTCAAAAACCTCACGTGAGTTCAATACTTAGCCAAACAAAAGCTTTAAAGTAGAAGCGAAATTCGATTTCAATCACCTTAAAAACGTGTTTGACTCAATAAAAGAGAAGAAAAGACTCAAAACGGAAAGGACAAGTTGCACGAATGTTATATGCAACTGAGTATGGACTCAAAATTTGAACTCAAGATAAGCCTTGAAAGAACTTACTCGTCAAGCCTAAGCAAGCAAACCTTGGACACCGAAGGTGTGTGTAGAAGGGCTGGTCAAGGCTAAGGCGTGGTTCGAGTGAAGTGAGCTAGGCGAGGGCCAAGTCGTGGCTAGGCTAGGGTGAAGCTAGGCTAGGCGTGAATGACTTGGTCCCTTTGAGTGAGATGAGCTCCTTTGTAGTCCGCTTTGGTTGCTGAACAATAACACTTAGCAAGACAACTTTTGAGTGAGATGTGCTCCTTTGTAGTCCTCTTTGATTGCTGAACAATAACACTTGGCAAGCACAACTTCAACTATTACAAACTATGAAATTGATGTAGGACCATCACATGGAAGCTATCAAGGTCCCATTACTAGAGCAAGAGCTAAGGAGATCCAAGAAGCTACGTCAAGGGAAGTGCTATGCTTGGCTCAATGCGTGAACCATTTAATTGCCATACCTCATGTGTTAATCTTTTGATGAATGCAGGAGCAAGCAAGCAAAGGGAGGAGATGTTGCTCACGTACAAAGCAGTCCAAGAGGAGGCTGTTGATCACGTCCAAAGAAGCCAAGAGGGGAGGCTGTTGTTCACGTCTAATGCAGCCCAAGAGGAGAAGCTGTTGATTACGTCCAAAGCAGTCCAAGAGAAGGAGTTGTTGATCACGTCCAAAGCAGCCCAAGAGGGGAGGCAAGCAAACACGTCCAAGGCAGTCCAAGAGGGTAGGTTGTTGCTCATGTCCAATGCAGCCCAAGAGGATAGCAAGCTGATCACGTTCCAGGAGGTCCAAGAGAGTAACAAGTCAGCTCATTCGGATCATCATTTGGGCTCTTAAAACACAGCCAAATCACTCATGGATCTGTTGAACAATTCAGCCCATTCGGATAGCCCAATCTGGTCTTAAAAAACGTCCAGCACACTCAGCACACTCCTAGGATTAGTTTGAATAAGTCAGCCTATTTTTAAGCTGAATTAGTTGTTTGTTCGGTTGTTAGCTACATTAGAGGAAGCTCACTTATTACCACCTTCCCACTAATGTTTTAATTTTCTTTTCTTTATTTTGTCTAGATAAAAGAGTCTATATAGATAGCCTCTTTAGCTGCAGATTAGTTACGTTATTTTCCAATTGCTTAGAATTACATTTGTAATCATTTCACAAAATCAATCAAAGAACAAGAGAGTTTTTGGTTGGCATTGCTGTTGTTGCTTGGCTGAGCTTGTTTGTGTCAACCGCCTTCGGATTGGTGCTTCGAGCCTTCACGAGTCCCTCTTTGTGCTAGTCCAGCCGGAGCTAGTGTAAAGTTGTATTGGAGACGGGTCTAGAGCATTCACGATTGGGGTTTTGGCTCTTCAGCCTTGGTTCCTTCGTTGACTCTCTTTGGTTCTTCTCTCACCCTCCTGCGCCATTCACCATCTTCGTTTCATTCCGCATTCTGAATTCGTTTCATTCAGCCGGATTCGAGATCATTGAGCCTAGATCGACTCATTCACGGACAATTCCGTATCAGTTGGTATCAGAGCTCAGTAGGTACAATTGATCACTCCTTTCTTCTTTGTTAACCTATTGCTTATCCAATTGAGGTTTAACTTGTGCTTGAAGTGTTCAAAGGAAAAAGCCAAGGGTTCTTAGTGCCGGACAACATCTTGAGGAGAGGTAAACACAAAACGAAAACAAAACAAAAAGAGAGCTCAAACGCTACATACACAATTCGGTAACCTGCTCTCCTACATACACAATTGAGGTTTAACTTGAACTTGCGCTTGGATCTCTTGACTCTCCTTTGGGTTCATTTGGTAGGCTGGTCTATTTGGGAGTGTTGCGCCGGGGATAAGGTCAATTTGGTGCTCAATGCCTCTCAAAGGTGGGAGGCCATGTGGTATTTCTTCCGGAAACACATCCTTAAACTCCTCAAGGATGGTTGAGATAGTAGGTGGTAAGCTAGCCTTGGCTTCATCACTCATCAAGGTGAGCTCCTTACACAACATCATCAAGGTGGTGTCTAAGGGTAGGTAATCATTTTGTAGCTCAAGTTTGGAAGCTAACAAGGCTGTTGTGGGTTGTTTTGTGGCCGTGGACACAAGGGTGCTAGACTGGTGGTTAGAAGGCGTGGCTAGGGAGGGGTCTTGGCTTGACGGCTTGCTCCCCTTCTTAGCTTGTCCTTGCTCTTGCTCACTTGCCTTCTTCTTCTCAAATGCCTCCGCAATCTGCAAGGGAGTCATAGGCTTAAGATTCACGGTTTTACCATTGAATACAAAAGAATATCTATTAGTAAAACCATCATGCATAACTCTCCTATCATATTGCCAAGGGTGGCCTAACAACACATGACAAGCTTGCATAGGCACAACATCACATAAAACCGTATCTTCATAATGGCCTAAAGTAAAAGTGATCTTAGCTTGCCTATTAACCTTTAACTCACCACACTCATTCATCCAATGCAGCTTATATGGCCTAGGGTGATAAAATGTAGGAATTTGCAACTTAGATATCATTTCGGTGCTAGCAATATTGCAACAACCTCCTCCATCAATAATAACATTACAAACCTTTCCTTTAACCGAGCATCTAGTGTGAAACAAGTTTTCTCTTTGGTTATCTTCACAAGGAGCAGGTTGTACACTTAAAGTTCTCCTAGCTATCAAAGAATTATCATGCTCAAGACTTTTATCACAAATCAAGGAAGTGTTAGCTAGGAATGAGCTAGGATGATCAAATAACACTCTCTTAGCTAATAAACAATCTCCTTGCTCATATTCAATCCCATCATCATCCAAATCGGCATGATCATGCATATTAAGCTCAAAATCATCATTATCATGCTCAGATTCGGACTCATATTGTCCTAAATGGTTAACTAGCAAAGTTCTTTTGTTAGGACAATCCTTCATCATGTGCCCTCTTCCTTGGCACTTAAAACATACAATATCCCTAGCTCTAGATGAAGGGTTAGAAGTACTCCCTTGAGTGCCTTTAGGTAGTGTAGACGTGGGCTTGGTAGGGGCTGCATAAGGAGCCTTGCGTGGACCTCCTTGCTCCGGGGCTAGCTTCTCCTTGCTTGGCACCTCCCGGTTGTAATTCCCTTGTTGGCGACCTCTGTTACGTCTAGGAATAGATGCACGCAATAAGCCTAAAATTTATACTCGTTATATTTTTCCTAACTCCTAGCGAACCCGCAGTGTACGGGACGTTTTGTAGTAAGGATAGTATTCCGAGGTCAAACACGAAGACTGAGGTGAAATCGAGTCAAATATTGACTAAAGATAGTGTTGATCTAGGCTAAGAAAAGAGAAAGGAATAAAGAAATGAAAATCTCAATGTTTTTGGTTTGGTTATTAGGTGATCAATCAAAGATCACAAATCATGCAAAATCAACAATCAACTAAGCTAACACCACAAGTAAACAAAAAAATACGAAATATGTAATCAAAGGGAGAAAAGCGGATTCTAGGGGTTGGAAATTCCGGTTATGGCATAGGACTCAAGCTATCTAATCATTCCTTGGAATCTACTATAGTATGTTGGGAGTGAGCGTTTCTAGATTGGGATCAATCACCGGGTAAGTCTCATGGTCCACTAGTCCGTTCCTAAGGTCTCATCACCGGGTAGGTCTCAAAGAGCCTAAGGATAGGAATTCTACACAAACCGGATGGTTATCTAGGGATATAACCTCTCCTCACCGGGTAAGTCTCAGGAAGGCAAGTCCTAAACACCTATCCTAGCACACTCAGTCCAATAGCGGCTTGTGAGGCTCACTACTACCTAGAGTTCGTCATCTTCGGTATCTAAGAGTAAGAATTATCGGGTAGGTCTCTTCTAACACTTAGTTGCAAAAACTAGGTCACCCTAGGATAGGTTAAACTCAACAAACACTAGGATTTCAACAATCTAACAACCTAACACTTGGATTTATCATTACAAGCAAGTTAATCAAAATCACGGGGTGTTCATCAAGATCCACGGCCGTGGTTTGTCTAGAACAAACCGTGGTTTCTAATAGTGACTAGGTTCAATCAAACGAATCATCCAAGCATACATGTAAGCCTATTCTATCATAGTCCAAGCCATAACCATCTTTTCCTTACCCTAGAATCGCATCTATTTAGCCAACAACATACATCATCACAATCGAAATCATCAAGCATAAAATCATGGCATCCATTTGCAAGAAAATGAAGAGAAAGAGATGAACAAGTAGAACAAGGAAAACCAAGCTGAATATGAGATTTAGAAAGACTCATAACCCTTCAAAAGAAGGTTCAATCGATTCTTACAACCCTAGAAAACGATTCCGATAATCTTCACTCTAAAATGTATCAAAGACTAATAATGGTGTGTTCTTCTCTTCTTCTCCAATGGAAGCTTTCTTTCTTCTCCAATGGTCTCCAATCCAATGCTCCAATGAGAGAATCTTTGTTGTTGAGAGTATGAGAGAGAATGGAGTAATGGGAGATGTGGATACCACTAACAGCCTTGCAGGACCACCTATTTATCCTACAAATTTGCAAGAGTCGGCCATGAAGATCGTGGGACAGCTGTCACAACCGTCTGGCAAAAACCACGGCCAAAACCACGCCCGTGGAAGTCCCAGTGGCCGTGGTTTTGGTGCCTCAGCTTGTTTTGGATGTATAAGTCACGATTTGGTGCATGACATGCACCAACAAGGTCCCATGAGTCCTCCTTAGCCCCTAGCTTGCATTCCAATGAGTCCGAAGGTGTGTCATCTCAAGGAACGATCCTCGAGTGTATCGATTAAGCTCCTAAATCTCCCAAAATACCTACAAAGCATTGCAAAAGTCCGTGTAGACGTCTATCTCGACAAAATACATGAATTGAGTGCAAACGTCGTGAACTAGTGCTAACAAGAAAAATATCTACAAACCTTGTTGGTGCATGTCATGCACCAACAAGGTTTGCTCGTCCCCGAGCAAGTCCCTAAACCTAAGTCATCGTGTTATCAAAAATACACCAATACTTAAGGTTTGCTCGTCCCCGAGCAAGTCCCTAACTATAGACTAAAAGATGACATGATTTATGCATGCAGAAAAATATTAAAATCTTTTGGAGTTGTGCTTCTAATATTGGATCACCTTCATAGTCATGTTTCATGGCAATGGACAAGCAATCATGTATCAAATAGGTGAAGGCACGGAAAGACAATTATACTTAACTCGAAAGCATGCATGAAATGTAAAAATGAAGATGTCAAGATGATCATGAGCATATTCAATCTAGATCACTAAGTCTTACACACATGCAAATAGGTCACAAGGGCTTGTGAAATAAAAGGTCAAGAAACGTTGTGATTAGGTGGGAATTTTTCTAGGCTATGTGATGCTAATCCGGGAATGGAACTAACTTCACAGCTTCACATTTTTATCAACTTCCCACAAGTGTATATTTTCTCCATCTTTTCTTTCTTTTTCTTTCACTTATTTTTGAGACAATGGCATTGGTGTACAAAAGCCGAAACCTTGGTGATTAGCCGTCCTCGGGTTTTTTTTATTTTTCGAGGTGCATCCACACCGGGCACACATACCAAAGCTCGTTAGGACTATCGGTTTATTTGAGTTTGGCAAGGCACAAACACCCGATCATGTGAATGGTGCCGAGTTACTCGTCATTTAAACCAACGTCCCCAAACCTATATTTTTGTCTACACTTTCACAACAAATTCAACACTTTATTTATAACATTCATCCATCAACAACTTCACCCCACACTTGCTTTTCACATACATCAACACACTAACATGCTCCTATTCCCGGATGGGTCAAAAGAGGTCAAATTTATATCAATTGAGGTGCTCAAACAACATGATCAAGACGAAAAGTAGAGATAGATGAATTGCCTCATTCATTCCTAGATGATGTGCAAGAACTAGCATGTAATTTCGACTTTCAATCCTCAATCCAATCAAGGCAAGCATCATAATCACAATCATTCATGGGATTCAAGATAAGTACTTCAAGTCCACATATGCATTCATCAATTCGACACATAAGGCCATCCATAGCCAATTCACAAGACAATTTCATCATAAGGGTCATTCCCAAACTTAGAAGCACTAAATTTTTTTTAAAATTTTCTGATTTTTGTTAATTTTTCGCAATATCTATGTATAATGCAAAACGTGTGACAATATTAAACTATCCTAGATGCTAATCATGCAAGAGATCGTGCAAACCTCACCCCATACTTAGAAACACATTGTCCCCAATGTGTAAATGAAGTAAAGAAGAGTGAAAGAGAGTCCTCACAATGTAAAAGTGGTTTGCTTTGGTATTTGGGATTACTCAAATAGATTGATGGTGGATGATCCTATCAACGATGGTAGACAGCTCAAAGTGTTCGTTATGACGTCGGGATCCGCGCTAGGCACCGCTAGCCGTCCAAGTCCCGCGTCCGCTCCACCCACAATTGATGAGGGGCTCATCATCATCATCCACATTCCATGCAAGGCTTTCATGCTACCAAGACTCTAGCACACACACGAAGCACACCAAACACACAAAAACAGAAAAATAAAAAAAAATAAAAACGAAAAGGAAAAGATGTCTACCAATGGGTTGCCTCCCACCAAGCGCTTCTTTAAGGTCATTAGCTTGACCAAACTCGGGGGCGTCTCACTCTAGGTGAAGTGGGGCAATCATATCCACCGGAGCTCCCGGGATATACTTCTTCAACCGATGCCCATTCACCTTAAAATCTCCACAATGCTCCCCTCCTATCTCAACCGCTCCATGGGGAAAGATCTTCTTCACCACATAAGGACCCGTCCATCTTGACTTTAGCTTTCCGGGGAAGAGCTGCAGCCTTGAGTTGAAGAGAAGGACAAGGTCGCCTTCACTCAACTCCTTCGGGATGAGACGCTTGTCATGACAACGTTTGGTCCTCTCCTTGTAGATCCGGGCGTTTTCATAGGCATCCAACCGGATCTCCTCAAGGGCGTTCATATCAAGCAACCTCTTCTCTCCAGCCTCCTTGAGGTCAAAATTCAGCCACCTAATGGCCCAATATGCTCTATGCTTCATCTCCACCGGAAGGTGGCAAGACTTTTCATAGACTAGCTTGTAGGGGAGTGGTGCCAATTGATGTCTTGAAAGCGGTTCTATATGCCCACAAGGCATCATCGAGCTTCATAGCCCAATCCTTTCTCGTCCTAGAAACCGTCTTCTCAAGAATTCCCTTTATCTCCCGGTTGGAGATCTCCACTTGGCCACTAGTTTGGGGATGGTAAGGTGTTGCCACCTTATGAGTCACCCCATACTTAGCCAAAAGTGCCCCAAAGTTCCTATTAGTGAAGTGCTTCCCTCCATCACTTATGATCACCCTTGGTGTTCCAAACCTAGGGAAGATCACTCGGTTGAAGAACCGCACCACAACCTTGGCATCATTTGTAGGAGAGGCGATTGCCTCTACCCATCTCGAGACATAGTCCACCGCCAATAGGATGTAGAGGTTGTCACAAGAAGAGGGGAATGGCCCCATGAAGTCCACACCCCAAACATCAAATATCTCCACTTCTTGTATATTGTTTAAGGGCATCTCATTCCTCCTTGAGATGTTGCCCGTCCTTTGGCAAGCATCACAAGCTACCACAAAATTCTGCACATCCTTGAACAAACTTGGCCAAAAGAAACCCGATTGTAACACCTTAGCATATGTCTTGTGTGAGCTAGCATGGCCTCCACATGGCAAGGAGTGACAATGGCGGATCACACTCTCCACCTCATCCTCCGGTATGTATCTTCTAAAGACTCCATCCGGCCCTCTCTTGAACAAAAGCGGTTCACTCCAATAGTAATGCCTCACATCCTTGAAAAACTTCTTCCTTTGGACATAGGATAAACCGGGTGGCACCTCCTCACACACAAGGTAGTTCACAATGTCGGCATACCATGGCTCGTTACCTCTTGACACTTGGAACAAGCACTCCTCCACCAATTGCAATTGCTCATCCCGGAATGAGTCATCAATCGGGATGTCATCTCTCTCAAGCTCCAATGGTGGGAGTCTACTAAGGTGATCCGCCACAGAATTTTCGGACCCTTTCTTATCCCGGATTTCAAAGTCAAACTCTTGAAGAAGAAGGATCCACCGAATCAACCGAGGCTTGACATCCTTCTTTGTAAGAAGATAACGGAACGCAGCATGATCCGTATACACTATGACCTTCGCCCCAACAAGATACGAGCGGAACTTCTCAAATGCGTACACAACCGCTAGCAACTCCTTCTCGGTGGTAGCATAATTGAGTTGGGCATCATCTAGCGTCTTGCTAGCATAATAGATGGCATGTGTAAGCCCATCTTTCCTTTGCCCCAAAACAGCTCCAACGGCTACATCACTCGCGTCACACATGATCTCGAACGGTAAACTCCAATCGGGAGGTTGCATGATAGGTGCGGAGATCAAAGCATTCTCCAACCTACAAAAAGCCTCAAGGCAATCCTTGGAGAAAACAAACTCAACATCTTTCATTAGTAGGTTAGTAAGAGGCTTAGAAATCTTAGAGAAATCTTTAATGAATCTCCGGTAAAAACCGGCATGCCCTAGAAAACTCCTTACCCCCTTCACCGAGGTAGGTGGTGGCAACTTCTCTATTGTCTCTATCTTAGCCCTATCAACCTCAATGCCTCGGTTGGACACCAAGTGTCCCAACACAATGCCTTCACTTACCATGAAGTGGCATTTCTCTCAATTTAAGACTAGATTAGTCTCCTCACATCTTTTTAGCACTAGAGACAAGTTAGCTAAACAATCATCGAAGGAAGATCCATAAACAGAAAAATCATCCATAAACACTTCCATGATGTTTTCAATATACTTAGAAAAAATAGCCATCATACACCTTTGAAAGGTGGCGGGTGCATTACACAACCCAAATGGCATTCTCCTATATGCAAAAGTACCCCAAGGACATGTGAATGTAGTTTTCTCTTGGTCATCGGGGTGGATAGGGATTTGGAAGAATCCACTATAACCATCTAAGTAGCAAAAGTGAGAATGTTGAGCTAATCTCTCTAGCATTTGGTCAATAAAGGGAAGAGGGAAGTGATCTTTCCTAGAGGCCACATTTAGTTTCCTATGTCTATACACATCCTCCATCCCGTAACCGTTCTAGTCGGAATTAGTTCATTATTCTCATTAGTCACTACGGTCATCCCACCCTTCTTAGGGACCACATGCACGGGACTAATCCACTTACTATCCAAAATCGGGAAAATGATTCCCGCATCTAGCAATTTAAGGATCTCTTTCTTGACTACTTCTTTCATGATAGGGTTTAGTCTTCTTTGAGGTTCAATTGAAGGTTGATGATTATCTTCCATTAAGATTTTATGCATGCACAAAGAAGGTTTAATGCCAACTAAATCATCAATGGTATAGCCAATGGCTTTCCTATGCAATCTCAACTCATGCAACAATCTACTCAACTCATCATCATTCAAGCATGCATTAACAATCACCGGATATGTAGAATTCTCACCAAGAAAAGCATACTTAAGATGAGAGGGGAGGGGTTTAAGTTCAAGTTTAGGAGGACCTTTATCGAGTGGAGACGCTCCATATAATGTAGGTTGAGATGAATCCAAAGCTTTGGAAGACTTCTCAAGACTCCTTGAAGCTTGATCAACAACTAAGGCAGTTTCTGGAGAAACCACGGGCAAAATTACGGGCTCTGGCACAACCACGGCCGTGGTTCTTGCAAAGCTTGCATTTCGGAGCATTTCAGAGAGTTCCACGGGTCTTTCCACGGGCGTGGTTCTTGGTCCCTAGCCGTGGTTCCTACAGGAATTCAGCACACTCTCGTGGACTTCAAATTCAGCTCTTGTCTCCTTTTCTAATGCTTCTAGTGCTTTGATTTCTTCATTGCAAGCCTCCTCAACACCTTCCTCCATCAAACTTAAGCTAAGAACCTTCTCCAAGGGGTCCTTGATCAAGATCGAGCTCACAACTTCTCTAGACTCTTCTTGCTCGACAATGTTGAACACATCCTCATCAAGGGTCGGCCCTTTCATCATTGTGGACAGCTTGAACTTGATATTCTCTTCTCTAGTGTTGAAGGAGAGAATTCCATTTTTACAATCCACCAAGCATCCGGATGTGGCGAGGAAAGGTCTCCCTAAGATGATGGGAACCGGATAGTCCGCCGGGATGTCCAAAACAACGAAGTCTATTGGCACATAGAACTTCCTGAGTTGCACCGGTATGTCTTCTAAGATTCCTACCGGGTGAGTGATAGAACGGTCCGCCATGTAAAGGGTTATCTTGACCGGTTTTGGCTCTCCTAGCCCAACCTTGTTGCAAAGTGCAAGCGGAATGATGCTTACACTTGCCCCAAGATCACATAGGGCTTCATACTTCACTTCTCCCACTCCAATTGGCATACAAAAGGAACCCGGATCTCTTAGCTTAGGAGGCATCTCCTCCTTCATGGTTTGGATCAATTCCGAGGATCTCTTTGTCATCCTCACTTCTCCATACTCCTCCAACTTCCTCTTGTTGGAGAGTATTTCCTTCAAGAACTTGCCATATGCCGGCATTCCTAGAATAACATCCATGAACGGAATGTTAATATGCAATTTAGACATAAGTTCAAGGAATTTACCAAAGTGTTTGTCCAAACGAGCTCTTGCTCGTGATTGTGGGAATGGTAGTGGTGGCTTGTATGGAGGTGGTGCCACATATGTTGGCTCAACATCCTTGCTCTTGCCTCCTTCTTCTTGCAAGGGCTCTTCTTCTACCACTACTTGCTTTCCCTTAGCATTCTCCTTAGGCAAGGGGTCCTTCATGCTCAACCCGCTTCTTGTTGTGATGGCCAACACTTGGCCTCTTGGGTTGTCCTCGGTTCTTCCGGGAAGCTTTCCCGGATCTCTATGAGTTTCACCCGCCTTTTGGAACACTTGTGCTTCCAACACCTTTTGAGCCTTAGAAATGGAAGTCACCGTGCTCTCAAGACCCCTCAACCTTCCAAACAATTGCTCAAACATCATCTCGGTTCTATCCTTTGGAGGTTGAGTAAATCCGGGTAGAGGTTCTTGTGAAGCCTTTGGTGGTGGAGCTGCGCTTGTGGAAGCGGGAGGGTTCAAGGCTCCATCCGGGTTAGAATAGGAAAACCCGGGATAGTTGTGGTTAGGCCGGTAATTGTTGAATTGCCGGTTGTTGTTGAAGTTCCTTGGGCCTTGATAGTTGTTGTAGTTGCTCCTTCCCATGTAGTTCACATCTTCCTCCTTGGAAGACAAGTTTGCTTGCACTTGCACTTGAGGGCTTGCTTGATTCTTCAAAGTTGTGGCACACAACTCCCTCAAAGATTTCAGCTCATTGTTGATTGCATCAAGCTTGAAGTTACTCATGGTGACTTCACTCACCTCATGTGCTCCCACTTTCCTCCCATCACTCTTCATATGGGAGTACTTTTCAATCACCAAAGTTTGTTTCTCTACAAACTCTCAAGCTTCATCCACATTCTTTTCCATGAAAGTCCCACCGGAAAGAGATTGAAGCTTAAATTGACTATCTTCATCAAGTCCTTTGAAGTAGATCTCCAATAGCTCAATTTTCGGTATACCATGGTGTGGACAATCTAGAAGAAGGTCTTTGAACCTCTCCCAAGACTTGAATAAGCTTTCTCTATCCTTCATCACGAAGGCATTGATCTTCCCTCTTAACTCGGTAGTCTTGGAAGGTGGGAAGAACTTTGTCAAAAACTCGGTTGTCATCTCCTCCCAAGTACTCACTCGCCCTTGTGAAATAGATTGATACCAAGCCAAGGCTTTATCCTTAAGTGAGAAGGAGAAAGCCCTAAGCTTATGGTTGTTGCTCTCCAATCTAGGCGGCCTTAGAGTCTCCATCAAGATCTCATAGTTCATCAAATGTTGATGAGGAGACTCTCCTTCCATCCCTCCAAATTGATTATGCCGGATCATTTGTAGAACTTGAGGGCGGAGCTCGTAATCATGGGCTGCGGGATCTCCTAAGTTCATGATACGGAATTGTCCGTGAATGAGTCGATCTAGGCACAATGATCTTGAATCCGGCTGAATGAAACGAATCCAGATGCGGAATGAAACGGGGATGGTGAATGGCGCAGGAAGGTGAAGAGAAGAACCAAAGAGAGTCAACGAAGGAACCAAGGCTGAAGAGCCAAAACCCCAATCGTGAATGCCCTAGACCCGTCTCCAATACAACTTTACACTAGCTCCGGCTGGACTAGCACAAAGAGGGACTCGTGAAGGCTCGAAGCACCAATCCGAAGGCGGTTGACACAAACAAGCTCAGCCAAGCAAACAACAGCAATGCCAACCAAAAACTCTCTTGTTCTTTGATTGATTTTGTGAATGATTACAAATGTAATTCTAAGCAATGGAAATAACGTAACTAATCTGCAGCTAAAGAGGCTATCTATATAGACTCTTTTATCTAGACAAAATAAAGAAAAGAAAATTAAAACATTAGTGGGAAGGTGGTAATAAGAGAGCTTCCTCTAATGTAGCTAACAACCTAACAAACAACTAATTCAGCATGAAAGTAGGCTGACTTATTCAAACAACTCCTTGGCTGAGTTGGACGATTTTAAGAGCAAAAATGGGCTATCCGAATGCCATCCGAATGGGCTGACTTGTTACTCTCTTGGGCCTCTTTGAATGTAATCAGTTGGCTGCCCTCTTGGGCTGTTTTGGACGTGAGCAGCTGCTCCCCTCTTGGGCTACCTTGGACATGAGCAACAGCCTTCTCTTGGGCTGCATTGGGCGTGAGCAACAGCCTCCTCTTGGGCTGCATTGGGCGTGAGCAACAGCCTCCTCTTGGGCTGCATTGGGCGTGAGCAACAGCCTCCCTCTTGGGCTGCATTGGACGTGAGCAACAGCCTGCATGGTCTCCTCGAGCTGCATGGGAAGTGAGCACGTCGGCATGGTCTCCTCGCTTGGTTCGCTTGCTCCTACATTCACCAAAAGATTAACACATGATGTATGGAAATTAAATGGTTCACGCATTGTGTCAAGCAATAGCACTTCCCTTGACATAACTCCTTGGATCTCCTTAGCTCTTGCTCTAGTAATGGGACCTTGATATCTTCCATGTGATGGTCCTACATCATCCACTCCTTCTTGGAAAGAATTCGACCCCGAATTTTCATCTTGTTCCGAATCTCCTTTATAGAGGCTCAAATCTCCTACGTTAAAAGTGGTACTAACTCCATACTCTTCCGGTAAGTCCAACACATATGCATTGTCGTTAATCCGGTGTAAGACTTTGAATGGTCCATCACCCCGTGGCGCTAGCTTGGAATGGCGTTTTGTCGGAAACCGATCTTTCCTTAGATGTAGCCAAACTAAGTCTCCGGGCTGGAAAACCATCTTCCGACGTCCTTTGTTGTTCCGAGCTGCAGTTTCAACGCCCTTCTTATCAAGTGCAGCTTTGGTCTTAGCATGAAGTTCCTTAATGTAGTCCACCTGTTCCAAAGCATCAAAAGCTACTCGATCCTTTCGAGGAATCGGTAATAAGTCCAAAGGAGTTAAAGGGTTCCATAAACACATTTGAAAGGTGATAACGAAGTGGAAGAATGCATGGTGCGATTATAAGCAAACTCAATATGTGGTAACATGTCTTCCCATTCTTTTAAGTTATCTTTCAACATGGTTTTAAGGAGGGTCGTTAGGGTCCTATTGGTGACTTCCGTTTGTCCATCTATTGGGGATGACTAGAGGTCGAGAATAGTAATCTAGTGCCCATTTTTCCCCAAAGCGTTTTCCAAAAGAAACTCAAAAACTTGACATCCCTATCACTAACAACAGTTTTAGGTATTCTATGCAATCTCACTATTTCCTTAAAGAAAAGATTAGCAACATTATATGCATCATCAGTTTTATGACATGGAATAAAATGTGCCATTTTAGAGAATCTATCTACTACCACAAAAATGGAATCTCTTCCTTTCTTAGTCCTAGGTAGTCCAACAATGAAATCCATACTTATGTCCTCCCAAGGGCCTTTAGGCGTCGGTAAGGGTGTATAGAGCCCGTGGGGTTGTACCCTAGCTTTGGCCTTAAGACATTCAATGCACCTTTTCAGCATGTGTTCTACATCCCTTAACATATGAGGCCAATAAAAGTGAGTTTGCAACATGTGATAAGTTTTGTCCCTCCCAAAATGCCCCACTAAACCTCCTTTATGGGCTTCTTCCACCAATAAGATCCTAAGGGAACATCTAGGTATGCAAATCTTATCCACTTTAAACAAGAAACCTTCAAACACAAAGTACTTATCATAAGGGCCTTGAGTAGTGCATCTATGAAATATCTTCCCAAATTCAGCATATATAATTCTTTAATGTAAGTAAAACCTAACATCCTAGAATCCAAGGTGGTGATTAAGGTGTATCTCTTAGACAATGCATCCGCTACGACATTATCCTTTCCTTTCTTATACTTGATAATGTAAGGAAAGGTTTCGATGAACTCCATCCACCTACCATGCCGCCAATCTAGCTTATCTTGGCTCCTAAAGTGTCTAAGTGAATCATGATCGGTTTTCAAAACAAACTCTTGAGGCCAAAGGTAATGTTGCCATGTTTTGAGTACTCTAAACAAGGCATACAATTCTTTGTCATAAGTGGAATAGTTTAAGCATGCACCCTTCAATTTTTCACTAAAGAAAGCTAGAGGCTTACCTTCTTGCATAAGGACGCCACCAATACCAATGCCGGATGCGTCGCATTCAACCTCAAAGGGTTTGGTGAAGTCCGGTAGAGCTAGTAGTGGTGCGTGGGTGAGGCGTCTCTTGAGCTCTTCAAAGGCTCTTTGATGCGGTTCATTCCACTCAAAAGGAACCTTCTTTTTGGTCAAATCCGTGAGTGGTGCTGCAATGGTGCTAAAATCTCTCACAAACCTTCTATAGAACTCATCAAGCATATCATGAAAGTACTAGGAGCGTTAGTTAAGCCAAAAGGCATTACTAGCCACTCATAGAGACCAAATATGGTTTTAAAAGCTGTTTTCCATCATCCCCTTCCCTCATTCTAATTTGATGGTAGCCACTCCTAAGGTCAATCTTAGTGAAAATTGTAGCTCCATGTAACTCATCAAGCATTATCATCTAAACGGGGAATCGGGTGTCTATACTTGATAGTAATGTTATTGATTGCTCTACAATCAATAAACATTCTCCAAGTATTATCCTTCTTGGGTACTAGCAGGACGGGAACGGCAAAAGGACTAAGGCTTTCCCGAACATACCCCTTATCTAGCAAGGCTTGAACTTGGTTCTGAATTTCCTGGGCTTCCGTAGGGTTCATCCTATAGGCGGGCCTATTGGGAAGAGTGGCTCCGGGTATTAAATCTATTTGGTGTTCAATGCCCCTAATAGGCGGCAAGCCGGCTGGAATCTCCTCAGGAAAAACGTCCCTAAACTCGTCTAACAGCCCCTGAATAGATCTAGGAAGTGGGTTCGTAGAGTCATGAGGCAGATTCACTAGAGTCATGTGATGTTAGTGACATATTCATTCCTAGACTCAAGATAGCTACTTGTTGGTTGTACTAACAATGTTTGATGTGTTTTGTTCTCTTTACTCTTAGGCCGTGTCATGTTAGGCTTTGGAGGGGTTCCTTGCTCTACCCTCTTGTTCTCATAGTACTCAGCTATTTGTAAAGGTGTCATAGGTTTAAGTGTTAAAGTTTTACCCTTATACTCAAAGCTATACTTGTTAGAAAACCCATCATGGACAACTTTCCTATCATATTGCCATGGACGACCAAGCAACAAGTGACAAGCATTCATAGGCACAACATCACATGTAATAACATCCTCATATGATCCTAATGTTATATTGACCTTAGTTTGCTTATTGACCTTAAGTTCTCCGCACTCATTCATCCAAGGTAGTTTATATGGCCTAGGGTGATAAAATGTAAGAAGTTGTAATTTGTTTATCATTTCAGTGCTAGCTATGCTGCAACAACTTCCTCCATCAATTATCACATTACACACTTTGCCTTTAATACTACACCTAGTATGAAACAGATTTTCACGTTGGTTATCCTCACAAGGTGCTAGTTGGACATGCAAAGTTCTCCTAGCTATCAAAGATTCACCTTGTTCATACTCAATGCAATCATCATGCTCATTTTGTTCATTGTCATCAATTAATGCATTTTCATCATCTAATTACACATCATCCTCACTCTCATATTCTCCTAGATGGTTTATGATCAAAGTGCGTCTATTAGGACATTCTCTACTCATATGGCCTCTACCTTGGCATTTAAAACACACAATGTCCCTAGTTCTAGAGTTAGAGATAGGAGTACTCCCTCGATGATCACTTGAAGGCTCATTCAAGGATCGTGGTGTAGTGGACGGTGTAGAAGACCTTCTTTGCCCTTCTTGGCCCATAGGTGCCGATTTCCTCTCCTCCTTCCGGCCGCCTTGCTCCCTGTTGTGGTTAGACAGCCGGCTGTTTTGTGCTTTCCAAGCATTGGGCGTCCCGGGAGGTGGCTTGTATTCCCGGTTTCGCACCTTAGTCTTCCTTTCCACCTTGATGGCCAAGTGTAGTAATTGCTCCATGGTGCTGTATGGATACATATCAACCTCATTAGCCAAATTAGAATTCAGAATACGAAGGTACCTTGCCATAGTGTTTTCTTCATCCTCTAGAACGTTGGCCTTCACCATAGCAACTTTCATATTCGTATAGGCTTCCTCAGCGCTAAGTGAGCCTTGTCTCAAATTTTCCAGCCGTTGTCGAAGCTCTCGGATATAGTGAGGTGGAACGAACCTAGCCCTCATTAGTGCCTTCATATGCTCCCATGTGTTGATTTGAGGATCCAAGGTTCGAACTCTTTCTTTGACTACGTGATCCCACCATACCAAAGCATAGCCTTGGAACTCGAGAGCGGCTAGCTGAACCTTCCTAGGCTCGCTAAAGTTGTGACACAACCAGATTTGCTCAACTTTAGTTTCCCACTCCGTGTAGACGTCGGGATCACACTTTCCTTCAAAGACGGGAATTTTGATTTTGACTTTTCCGAGTCCGTCTTGCTCTTGATAGGGCCGAAAGTTATCTCGTCCTTGCCTTGGCTGTTGGAATGGCCGATTGTAACCCTCCCACGTGTGGTCCTCAAAATGAGCTTCATTCCGTCGCTGAAAGTTATTAACAAAGGGTGGCATATTAGAAGCATTTGGGGTTCGTTGGAATGTACATTACCTTGATCCGGAGGGTCCGGCTCTCTAGTAACACGTGAAGGACCGCCAAACTCATAGTTGGTTCTCAAAGGTGGTGTTCCGGCTGGTGGTGTTCGTGCTTACATAGACTCCACTCGTTTGGATAGATTAGCTACGGAATCGGACAATTTTTTCAATAGACTGATCATCTCAGGCGTGACGGTCTCGCTACTCGACTTGTTGGGACTTAGGGACCTGGACATGCTCAAGTAACAAACAAAGAACCGGTTAGGTTAGAAAAGCAAAGATCTCACTTGTGTATCGCTCACACTCTCGTTGGTATTGCCTAGCTGGTGGCTCGAGTTGTAAGGATCCAACACCTTAAGATCGCGATTTCCGAACCTTCTTAGCAACCCTTTGAAACTAGAACTGTTGAAACTGAATGTTAGTGTCGGAGATGGATCAAGACACCCCTAATTGGAGTATTGACCGTTGGGTTGGTGTAGGTACGGTGAATGTGTTTAGAATGACGTTTTGAGCTGTTTGAAAGAGTTCACTTGTGCTTGCTGTAGATTAATAAAAGGCAGCCGATTTGTAGTGTGTTTTTTTTTTTGAAAGATCTCTTAGACTTTGTCAAAGATTTGTAGGAGAGAGAAGTAACCGTAATTGATTGCAGATAGGGTCACCGAAATGTGTATGCAGCGTTGAGCTCCTTTTTTTGCTTTTGTTGTGTTTTGTGTTTACCTCTCCTCAAGATGTTGTCCGGCTTTTGAATTTGCACACTTCAAGCACAAGTTAGATCTCAATTGGATAAGCAATAAGGTTAACAAGAAGAAGAAGTGATCAATTGTACCAACCGAGCTCTGATACCAACTGATACGGAATTGTCCATGATTGAGTCGATCTAGGCACAATGATCTCGAACCGGGCTGAATGAAGCAATTTCAGAATGCGGAATGGAACGTAGGTGATGAATGGGCGCAGGAAAGGTGAGAGAAGAACCAAAGAGAGTCAACGAAGGAACCAAGGCTGAAGAGCCAAAACCCCAATCGTGAATGCCCTAGACCCGTCTCCAATACAACTTTACACTAGCTCCGGCTGGACTAGCACAAAGAGGGACTCGTGAAGGCTCGAAGCAGCAATCCGAAGGCGGTTGACACAAACAAGCTCAGCCAAGAAAAAAACAGCAATGCCAACCAAAAACTCTCTTGTTCTTTGATTGATTTTGTGAATGATTACAAATGCAATTCTAAGCAATGGAAATAACGTAACTAATCTGCAGCTAAAGAGGCTATATAAATAGACTCTTTTATCTAGACAAAAATAAAGAAAAGAAAGCTGAAAACATTAGTGGGAAGGTGGTAATAAGAGAGCTTCCTCTAATGTAGCTAACAACCTAACAAACCACTAATCAGCATGGAAATAGGCTGAATTATTCAAACATATCTTTGGGAGTGAGCTGGCCGATTTCTAAGAGCCAAATGGGCTATCCGAATGAGCTGCATTGTTCAACAGATCCATGAGTGATTTGGATGTGTTTAAAGAGCCCAAATGATGATCCGAATAAGCTGAATTGTTACTCTCTTGGGCCTCTTTGAACTTGATCAGCTGGCTGCCCTCTTGGGTTATTTTGGACGTGAGCATCTCCTCCCTTTGCTCTTGGGCTGCCTTGGACGTCTCCTCCCTTTGCTCTTGGGCTGCCTTGGACGTGAGTAGCAGGCTAACCTCGTGGGATGCTTTGGACGTGATCAACAGCCTCCTCTTGGGCTGCATTGGGCATGAGCAACATCCTCCTCTTGGGCTGCATTGGGCGTGAGCAACAGCCTCCTCTTGGGCTGCATTGGCGTGAGCAACAGCCTCCTCTGGGGCTGCATTGGCGTGAGCAACAGTCTGCATGGTCTCCTCGAGCTGCATGGGAAGTGAGCACGTCGGCATGGTCTCCGTGCTTGGTTCGCTTGCTCCTACATTCACCAAAAGATTAACACATGATGTATGGAAGTTAAATGGTTCACGCATTGTGGCAAGTAATAGCACTTCCCTTGACATAACTCCTTGGATCTCCTTAGCTCTTGCTCTAGTAATGGGACCTTGATAGCTTGTATGTGATGGTCCTACATCAACGAAGGTACCTTGCCATAGTGTTTTCTTCATCCTCTAGAACGTTGGCCTTCACCATAGCAACTTGCATATTCGTATAGGCTTCCTCAGCGCTAAGAGAGCCTTGTCTCAAATTTTCCAGCCGTTGTCGAAGCTCTCGGGTATAGTGAGGTGGAACGAATCGGGACCTCATTAGTGCCTTCATATGCTCCCATGTGGTGATTTGAGGATCCAATGTTCGAACTCTTTCTTTGACTACGTGATCCCACCATACCAAAGCATAGCCTTGGAACTCAAGAGCGGCTAGTTGAACCTTCCTAGGCTCGCTGAAGTTGTGACACAACCAGATCTGCTCAACTTTAGTTTCCCACTCCGTGTAGACGTCGGGATCACACTTTCCTTCAAAGACGGGAATTTTGATTTTGACTTTGCCGAGTCCGTCTTGCTCTTGATAGGGCCGCAGATTGTCACGTTCTCGTCCTTGCCTTGGCTGCTGGACTGGCCGATTGTAACCTTCCCAAGTGTGGTCCTCGAAAGCAACTTCATTCCGTCGCTGAAAGTCATCAATAAATGGTGGCATGTTAGAAGCATTAGGGAGGACATTGGACTGTAAATTACCTTGATCCGGATTATCCGGCTCTCTAGTAACACGTGAAGGACCACCAAACGCGTAGTTGGTTCTCAAAGGTGGCGTCCCTGCTGGTGGTGTTCGTGCTTCCATAGATTCCACTCGTTTGGATAGGTTAGCTACGGAATCGGACAATTGTTTCAATAGATTGATCATCTCCGGCGTGACGGTCTCGCTACTAGACTTGTTGGAACTTAGGGACCTGGACATGCTCAAGTAACAAACAAAGAACTGGTTAGGTTAGAAAAGCAAAGATCTCACTTGTGTATCGCTCACTCTCTCGTTGGTATTGCCTAGCTGGTGGCTCGAGCTGTAAGGATCCAACACCTTAAGATCACGATTTCCGAACCTTCTTAGCACCCCTTGGAACTAGAGCTGCTGAAACTGATGTTAGTGTCGGAGATGAATCAAGACACCCCTAATTGGAGTATTGACCGTTGGGTTGGTGTAGGTATGGTGAATGTGTTTAGAATGACGTTTTGAGTTGTTTGAAAAAGTTTACTTGTGCTTGATTAATAAAAAAAAAGGCCAGCCGTTTTGTATTGTCTTTTTTTTTTTTTTTTGAAAGATCTCTTAGACTTTGTCAAAGATTTGAGGGAGAGAAGGTAACCGAAACTGATTGCAGCGAGAATTGTAGGAGAGTAGGTTACCGAATTGTGTATGCAGCGTTTGAGCTCTCTTTTTGTTTTGTTTTCGTTTTGTGTTTACCTCTCCTAAAGATGTTGCCCGGTACTAAGAACCCTTGGCTTTTGCCTTTGAACACTTCAAACACAAGTTAAACCTCAATTGGATAAGCAATAGGTTAACAAAGAAGAAAGGAGTGATCAATTGTACCAACTGAGCTCTGATACCAACTGATACGGAATTGTCCGTGAATGAGTCGATCTAGGCACAATGATCTCGAATCCGGCTGAATGAAACGAATCCAGATGCGGAATGAAACGGGGATGGTGAATGGCAGGAAGGTGAAGAGAAGAACCAAAGAGAGTCAACGAAGGAACCAAGGCTGAAGAGCCAAAACCCCAATCGTGAATGCCCTAGACCCGTCTCCAATACAACTTTACACTAGCTCCGGCTGGACTAGCACAAAGAGGGACTCGTGAAGGCTCGAAGCACCAATCCGAAGGCAGTTGACATAAACAAGCTCAGCCAAGCAAACAACAGCAATGCCAACCAAAAACTTTCTTGTTCTTTGATTGATTTTGTGGATGATTACAAATGTAATTCTAAGCAATGGAAATAACGTAACTAATCTGCAGCTAAAGAGGCTATCTATATAGACTCTTTTATCTAGACAAAATAAAGAAAAGAAAATTAAAACATTAGTGGGAAGGTGGTAATAAGAGAGCTTCCACTAATGTAGCTAACAACCTAACAAACAAACTAATTCAGCATGAAAGTAGGCTGACTTATTCAAACAACTCCTTGGCTGAGTTGGACGATTTTAAGAGCAAAAATGGGCTATCCGAATGCCATCCGAATGGGCTGACTTGTTACTCTCTTGGGCCTCTTTGAACGTAATCAGCTGGCTGCCCTCTTGGGCTGTTTTGGACGTGAGCAACTGCTCCCCTCTTGGGCTACCTTGGACATGAGCAACAGCCTTCTCTTGGGCTGCATTGGGCGTGAGCAACAGCCTCCTCTTGGGCTGCATTGGGCGTGAGCAACAGCCTCCTCTTGGGTTGCATTGGGCGTGAGCAACAGCCTCCCTCTTGGGCTGCATTGGACGTGAGCTTCAGCCTGCATGGTCTCCTCGAGCTGCATGGGAAGTGAGCACGTCGGCATGGTCTCCTCGCTTGGTTCGCTTGCTCCTACATTCACCAAAAGATTAACACATGATGTATGGAAATTAAATGGTTCACGCATTGTGTCAAGCAATAGCACTTCCCTTGACATAACTTTTTGGATCTCCTTAGCTCTTGCTCTAGTAATGGGACCTTGATATCTTCCATGTGATGGTCCTACATCAGTTCACACCCGGACGGTGTGCTCTTTGTGCCGGATCCATACGTTGCCCTAACGTTTGTGGTCTTCAATAGCAATGGGCACAACCCGAATATTAACCGCCGGCTGTGGTTGTGGTGGAGGTGGAGGTTGTTGACGATTAAGCTCTCTTTGCACAAGAGCTTGCCTAATCTCTTCAATCTCCCTCCTAGTTGCTTCTTGCCTCTCATGGCAAGTCTCCTTTCATTCTCCAAGAGCTCATCTCTTAGTCTAATTTGCTCTAAAGCCTCATCCAAATCAGCTTGGAGATCTCTCCCGGCCATATATTTTCCCTTTCTAATGCTCTTGGATATAGATCTAAGGGTTTTCTCCGGTTCGGGATCGAATGGAGCTAAATCCTTGCCACGAGATCTTCGCATACACCTAAAGAGTGAGAGATGTTAGAAAAGCAAAGACACAAACCAAACGAGATCAAAAGCAACAAGAAAGACCTACACTATAAATAATCACAAACAATGACTCAATCTAGACCTAGTCCCCGGCAACGGCGCCAAAAACTTGTTACGTCTAGGAATAGATGCACGCAATAAGCCTTAAATTTATACTCGTTATATTTTTCCTAACTCCTAGCGAACCCGCAGTATACAGGACGTTTTGTAGTAAGGATAGTATTCCGAGGTCGAACATGAAGGCTGAGGTGAAATCGAGTCAAATAGTGACTAAAGATAGTGTTGATCTAGGCTAAGAAAAGAGAAAGGAATAAAAAAATGAAAATCTCAATGTTTTTGGTTTGGTTTTTAGGTGATCAATCAAAGATCACAAATCATGCAAAATCAACAATCAACTAAGCTAACACCACAAGTAAACAAACAAATACGAAATATGTAATCAAAGGGAGAAAAGCGGATTCTAGGGGTTGGAAATTCCGGTTATGGCATAGGACTCAAGCTATCTAATCATTCCTTGGAATCAACTATAGTATGTTGGGAGTGAGCGTTTCTAGATTGGGATCAATCACCGGGTAAGTCTCATGGTCCACTAGTCCGTTCCTAAGGTCTCATCACCGGGTAGGTCTCAAAGAGCCTAAGGATAGGAATTCTACACAAACCGGATGGTTATCTAGGGATCTAACCTCTCCTCACCGGGTAAGTCTCGGGAAGGCAAGTCCTAAACACCTATCCTAGCACACTCAGTCCAATAGCGGCTTGTGAGGCTCACTACTACCTAGAGTTCGTCATCTTCGGTATCTAAGAGTAAGAATTACCGGGTAGGTCTCTTCTAACACTTAGTTGCTAAAACTAGGTCACCCTAGGATAGGTTAAACTCAACAAACACTAGGATTTCAACAATCTAACAACCTAACACTTGGATTTATCATTACAAGCAAGTTAATCAAAATCACGGGGTGTTCATCAAGATCCACGGTCGTGGTTTGTCTAGAACAAACCGTGGTTTCTAACAATGACTAGGTTCAATCAAACGAATCATCCAAGCATACATTTAAGCCTATTCTATCATAGTCCAAGCCATAACCATCTTTTCCTTACCCTAGAATCGCATCTATTTAGCCAACAACATACATCATCACAATCGAAATCATCAAGCATAAAATCATGGCATCCATTTGCAAGAAAATGAAGAGAAAGAGATGAACAAGTAGAACAAGTTAAACCAAGCTGAATATGAGATTTAGAAAGACTCACAATCCTTCAAAAGAAGGTTCAATCGATTCTTACAACCCTAGAAAACGATTCCGATAATCTTCAGTCTAAAATCTATCAAAGACTAATAATGGTGTGTTCTTCTCTTCTTCTCCAATGGAAGCTTTCTTTCTTCTCCAATGGTCTCCAATCCAATGCTCCAATGAGAGAATCTTTGTTGTTGAGAGTATGAGAGAGAATGGAGTGATGGGAGATGTGGATACACCTAACAACCTTGCAGGACCACCTATTTATCCTACAAATTTGCAAGAGTCGGCCATGAAGATCGTGGGACAGCTGTCACAACCGTCTGGCAAAAACCACGGCCAAAACCACGTCCGTGGAAGTCCCAGTGGCCGTGGTTTTGGTGCCTCAGCTTGTTTTGGATGTATAAGTCACGATTTGGTGCATGGCATGCACCAACAAGGTCTCATGAGTCCTCCTTAGCCCCTAGCTTGTATTCCAATGAGTCCGAAGGTTTGTCATCTCGAGGAACGATCCTCGAGTGTATCGATTAAGCTTCTAAATCTCCCATAATACCTACAAAGCATTGCAAAAGTCCGTGTAGACGTCTATCTCGACAAAATACATGAATTGAGTGCAAACGTCGTGAACTAGTGCTAAACCATGCATGAATGAGCGGAAAATCTATCTAAATGAGTGCCTAAACCTAAGTCATAAATCGTGTTATCAACCTCCTTGGCTCCTCCATGAGCTAGGCGCGCCATAGGCAGCCTTACCTCCTTGACTTCTTGCCTTCATTTTCCTTTCTACTTTGATTGCTAGGTGGAGCAATTCTGTCATAGAGATATAGGGAAAAAGATCTATCTCGTTAGAAAAAGTTGAATTGAGAATACGAAGATACCTAGCTATTATAGTCTCTTCATCCTCTCGCACATTAGCCTTTACCATGGCCATTTGCATGGCATTATAGGTCTCCTCGGCGGTCATGGCTCCTTGCCTCATGTTCTCCAACCTTTGCCTCAACTCTCTAGTGTAATGTTGAGGCACAAACCGAGCTCTCATCAAGGCCTTCATGTGCGCCCAAGTAACTACCGGTGCATCCAAAGTTCTCCTTTCCTTCACCAAATCATCTCACCATATCATAGCATAATCAATAAACTCAAGAGCTGCGAAATGTACCTTCTTATGCTCGGGAAAGTTATGGCATGACCATATTTGCTCTATCTTCGCCTCCCAAGCCATGTACACGTCCAGGTCACATTTGCCTTCAAAGCTTAGGATCTTCACCTTTACTTTGTCAAAACCATCATACTCCGGATCTCGCTCCCTCCTTGGCTGGCCACCATAGGGCTCACGCCTCTGCTCGTCTTGGCGCCGGCCGTCATGAGGTCTCCGGGGCTGTTGGCGCTCCCTTCGTCTGTTTGGCCTCCATTCCTCGTCATCTCCATCACCGTCCTCATCCTGCTCATAAGCTTGATTCTGAAACTGTTGAGGATAGTTATGCAAATTATCATGTATAATGGGAGAAGAAGGGATAAAAACGTGCTCCTCGAAAGCAAGATTGCCCCATCCCGGTTGGGACACGGTGTGGCCTAAGCCTTGGACATTCCGAGAGGGTTGCGTGGCATTAGAGTGCCGGGCTGCTTGAAACGCCTCTTGTTGGCTTTGGAGTGGTATTCGGTCTTGCCCTTGGTGTTGAGCCCTCGAGTGGTCTCCTACCTGCATGTTGCCTCCTAGTGGCCGAGGCTCCGGAACTACCTTAGACGCCTCCAAGTTGGACAGCCTTGTAGTTAACCCTTCAATGCTATCTTTCAAGCCCTTGATAAGGTTAAACAACTCCGGGGAAATTGGCTTGGGGCTCGGCGTACCAGTGGGAGTTCCTGACATTGTTCAAAGACACTAAAACACTCAAACACGTTAGGTTAGCTAAAACAAAACGCCTCACAAGTGTATCACTCGAAAGCAAACTCTCACTCTCTAGTGGTGCTCAAAAACCCTTCAATGCTATCTTTCAAGCCCTTGATAAGCTTGTTGATGGCTCGTCTTGTATTAGTCAAAAACCTCACGTGAGTTCAATACTTAGCCAAACAAAAGCTTTAAAGTAGAAGCGAAATTCGATTTCAATCACCTTAAAACGTGTTTGACTCAATAAAAGAGAAGAAAAGACTCAAAACGGAAAGGACAAGTTGCACGAATGTTATATGCAACTAAGTATGGACTCAAAATTTGAACTCAAGATAAGCCTTGAAAGAACTTACTCGTCAAGCCTAAGCAAGCAAACCTTGGACACCGAAGGTGTGTGTAGAAGGGATGGTCAAGGCTAAGGCGTGGTTCGAGTGAAGTGAGCTAGGCGAGGGCCAAGTCGTGGCTAGGTTAGGGTGAAGCTAGGCTAGGCGTGAATGGCTTGGTCCTTTTGAGTGAGATGAGCTCCTTTGTAGTCCTCTTTGATTGCTGAACAATAACACTTAGCAAGCACAACTCAACTATTACAAACTATGAAATAAAACAAGAATAAGCTAGCAAGAATGAAATGAATAACTAAGACTGATTTCTTTTCTCTTTCTTTTCTTTTCTTTTCTTTTTCTTTTCTTTCTTTCTCTTTTTTTTTTTTGAAACTAGGATTTTCTTTTCTTTTTTTTTTTTTTAACTTACTGCTGGAATTAAAGAAAAATAAAATAAAAATGCTAAGAAAATCCTAATTAGTTGCAAGAGGATAGAGTTGACCAAGTAAATAGCTAACCAAGGGTGAAAAAATCAAAAAAAAATAGGCTGAAAATGTAGAGGAAAGAGGTGGCTGAAAATGTGGACTACTCAGCTTGAAAATAGGCTGGACGATCAGCCTTCTTCTTCTTTTTTTTTTTTTTGAAAGTTTAGGGCTTGTTTAGGGTTGTGTTTGGACGTGGGACAACAGTTGGTGGCGCCGTGGTGGTAGGCACAAGGGACTGGTGGTAGGCGCGGTGTAGGCGTGGTGTGGGAGTGGTGCCGGCGTCCAAGATTCACAAACAAAAGCAACAAACTTGTTAGTTCAATCAAAAACATGGATTAGAAATGGCAATGGCAATAGACTCAAAACAAGCAAGACTCAAACAAGAAAACGAGATACTTTTGGTTTTTGAATGATTTACCGACTCTTTTTGTAGGTTGAACGTCAATTAGCTCTGATACCAATTGATATGGGGATTAGCCGCGAAGAACGGATCTAGACGAGCAACCTGTTTTCGGGAATAAAAGCAAACGAAATTCAGCAAACAAAGATGCAAGGAAAACGTGCAAAGCAAAGAGGGAAAACGAAATAGGAAAGAAGAACCGAAAGGAACAAACGATAGAATCCTTGGATTCGATTATCCAAGAACCAAACCGATGACGATTCGACCCCGCTTCTTACAACTTTCGATCTAGAATTATCGAAGGCACGAAGAGGTTGCTTCGATTCGACTTGTAGCACCAACACGAAGGAGATTGACACACACAAGAACGAGAAAGCTATGCAAACACCACAATTCTCACAAGACAAGAGGCTCAACTCAAAGGTTTCAATTTGGCACTTTCACAAATGTGTTTTAACGTATTCTACCCACAAAAAGGAAGAGAGAAAGGTTTATATACAACCTAGACCTTCTCTCTTAAAAAATAGAAAAGAAAATAAATAAAATAATTACAATTTAGAGTGTTTTAAATAAATCCATAAAATAGACTAATTCTAGGCTTTATTTAACACTCTCTAACTAGCTTCTTACGCCAGCCTCTCACGCCTTCATCCATGCACATGCACACGTGAGGCTCTCCTATTCTCCATTCAACTTCTTCTTGGCTGGTCCAATGTGGCTAAGCATCATGACGGGCCTTGGACTCATTGGAGGTGAGCTTGGGTGAGCTTCTTGAACCATGGCTAGAAAGATAGCATCCATCTCCGCTTGGCGTTTGGCGTGAGCTCTTGTTAGGGCTCCTTGTGGTGTTGAAGATGGAGCCGGCTCGGATGACCCTTCATCAGTACTGCAACCGTAAGGTAAGGTAATTGTACCTCCAAAGGTAAGACGGCTTTAGATCCAAATACCAAGTTATATGGCGTAAATCCAGTAGATGTTCGAACTGTTGTTCGATATGCCCATAACGCTTCATGCAACCTTTCATGCCAATATCTTCTTGATTTTGACACAATCTTCTTGAGAATTTTGCATAGAACCTTATTAAATGCTTCAGCTTGACCATTCGAAGATGGATTATAGCTTGATGAAAAACTGTGTTTGAAACCGAATTTTTCAGCTAGTTTCACCATTACTTGATTTTTGAAATAGAGTGTATTGTCCGATATTATCTTCAAAGGAACTCCATATCGGTATATCAAATGGATTCTAATAAAGTTGGCAACTTCGTTTGCCCCCACTACTTTCAATGGTAAAGCTTTAACCCATTTGGAGAAATAATCAGTTGCGGCCAAAATGTATTGATGACCCCGTAATGATAACGGATTTATAGGCCCTACAACATGAAGACCCCAAGCATTGAAGGGCCAAGACAAGATTGTCAGTTGAAGGAGTTGAGGAGGTTGATGAATGAAATCACCATGAATTTGACACGCATGACACGTCTTAGCAAAATTCATTGCGTCTTTCACCATGGTCGGCCAATAATAACCTAGCCGTTTAACTTGATCGGCTAACTTAGGACCACCTTGATGTGCCCCACATATTCCGGCATGAGTTTCTTTGAGAATGTATTTTGCTTCTTCTTTTGATAAACATCGTAGCAATATACCATCAAAGGCTCTACGATACAAGGTATCATTTTTCAACAAGAAACGCGGTGCCCGCCGTTTGATATCCACTTTCTTTTTGGCATCATCAGGTAAAATCCCATGTTGAAGATATTCAATGATTGATTGTTGTCGCCAATCAGGATCTTCATCAATCTCATATACCGAGGCAACTGTAACACCCCAAATCCACGGGACTTGGAGTGTCACATTGGGCTAGGATCTCACAATGGATCCTGACCCTAGCCTGACAACAAGTTCACTGGATCTTACAACAAGACACAGGTAGATTAAAACCAAATACATAAAAGCTGTATATGATACATCAAAAGAGTTTTCAAACTCAGAGCCGAGTACAAAACATCAAACCACAACATCTGATACAAAAAATCCCATATCCCGCGCATCCTAATGTACAAAAGTCCTCGGCTGGCCACACCATCTGTCTCACCCTGCAGTCTTCCTAACCTGCAGATCATCTACAACAAGGTATGAAACCGTTAGCTACAGCAATGACAAGCATGAAGGTAATAGCACAACCACACATCAACATCTCATACATGCAATGCCACACACATTCATTTATTATCTTTCATTACGTTATTCCATTACTAATTCAACTTCTTTTGTAACACGAGGAACCTAAAGAACCTCGTCCATTTCCCCGTTAACACAAGGGTTTGCATTGGGGGTGATCGTCACTCGTCCCCCCTGTGTTATTGGCTTCCATGCACCTCCTCCTAACCAGCAGACGGAGACCGGTGGTTACCGCCCATTATAATACACTTGGGCCAAATAAATGTAATAAATGGTCATCCTAGTCCGGTTTAGGTTATAAATGCACAATCATATGAGCACACACAACCATCACAATCATACAATCCACAATTGCACGCTAAGTAAGTCCTATCGACTTACCTGATATACTCGTAACCTATACCACGTCACAGCTTCCCCTTGGGGAAGTAATCAATGCCTGCAATAGCAAGGCACACACAATCACATACTGCAAAGGTTAGGAGACTCGTCTCACTAACCACAACCAACCTATATCTCAAAACTAAACCTCAGATCCTCAACACATTCATAAATGCATAAGGCATATCATCAACATAACATCTCATCATACTCGTACACATACTAAACCTTAAAGCCATAACCGATATTCATAACATCATCATGATCCTCAACTCATTCTGACACCTAGCATGCATCTAATCAGTATTCCTCAATCTCAAATTTAATCCTAATTTAATTAATTAACCTTTAATTAATTAATTAAATTTCACCAGAATAACGTTTTTGCCCACAGGCCATTTCTAAACCCACCTGTCATCAGATTTCATCAAACAAACAACCCATAAACACTAGAATAATATAATGATCATAATGGAATTTATAGTTATCCATTTTGAAAAGCCTAAGGTCAATTTAGGCCAAATCGCAGTACGGAAAACGAATAAATTCATAACTTACTCGTTACTAACCTGATTGACGATCTGAAAGAAGATTTGGAATCACAACGACGCAGGCTACGCATGTACAACATCAAATTCACCGGAATCTGAGGGACGGAACTGTCCTGGTGACATATATGCTCGACCAGGTCTTCATCTGCTCGGAAATGCAGAAACTTGGTACCGATATGAAAAGAATGAAGAGAGGAATCTAGAAACTCAAACGGAATTGAAATCGGATTAAAAACGGAGAGTAGATCTGAGTTTGAAGTTTGAGAGAAATCAGAGCTTTTACGAGGAAACGTGAAAGGAGATGAATTAATAAACGATTTTCCGCTATTTATAGTGAAGTCGATTATTATCCTTTAGCGAAATCGATAATTCTCCTTTAACCGATCCAATGGCGGGTTGAATCCCCTTCTCCAAACTTCTCGAAATTGGAACAATAAATCTTGAATATTGTAGGAATAATTATTCCACAATTGCCTCGGAAAACGTGTATTCCTTAGCCGTCTTTCTTAGCCGTTAAGAAACAAAATAGCGACTCTTTTGGCCGTTTTGCCTTTCCATGTTATTTCATATCTAGGACATGTCCGATGTCCTGATCATTTCTCTCAACTGCATTTTTATTAATTGGAGCTCCCAAATGCTCCAAATAATACCGGAGGGTAAAAATAATTACCCGGGGAAAAAGTGAAAATTTCACCATAAGCCCAAAATTACGCCAGAAACATAACGGTGGGACTTATACTCAACACTTACGCAATCTTCGCGAGTTATATGTCAATTACTATCACTGATTAAGTTAATCAATATTAATTAGAATTCGGAAATCCTAGCTATTACAACAACATCTACTTCTTCGGTTGAGTTGAATCGGTCTAAAGCCAATGAAAGCAAATGACTCTCCCCATTGTGAATTGAATCTCTCTTTCATAAGGTAGTGTTAGAGATGCCGCTAATTTGGCTAGGGCATCAACCTTATCATTTCCGGATCTTGACACATGCATTACCTCTATTTGATAAAATTGTTGAATGAGACATTTTGCTCTTTCATGTAAAGGAACTAAATTTGGGTGTTTTACTTCATATTGTCCATTTATTTGTCTAATGATCAATTGAGAATCATGAAACACCTTTAATGGATCAATATGCAACTCAAGAGCTATTTCAAGACCGATGATTAATGCCTCATATTCCGCCACATTGTTTGTGCAAGTCTCTAAAAGAGAGAAGGAATATGGCTTCAAGCTGCCATAAGGAGTGATAAACACAATACCAACTCCAAATGCTTGTTTTTTCGCCGCTCCGTCAAAATATAATTGCCATGAAGTTTCCTCAACCATAAGAACTTCTTCATCTGGTAGATCATATGACAATTCGTCATTGTCCGGGGTTGGATGAGCATTCCAAAAAATCAGCTATGACTTGTCCTTTTACTGCCTTTTGCGACACAAACTTGATGTCAAAAGGAGCTAATAACATTGCCCACTTGGCTAATCTTCTAGACAACACTGCTTTTGATAAGATATATCTTAGCGGATCAGCCTTTGAGATCAAAGTGATTTGATGGGTTAAAAGATAATGTCGTAACTTTTGAACGGCAAACACCAAAGCAAGACATATATTTTCCAAAGCAGAATAATTGTGTCCTGCCCCTACCAAGGTTCGGCTTGTATAGTATAAGGCATTTTCTTTTCCCTCATCATTGTTTTGAGCCAGCATAGCCCCTAAGGACCGCTCAAGAGCCGCAATGTACAAGATTAAAGGCCTTCTTGATATTGGTGCCACCAAAATTGGTGGATTCATCATATACCTCTTGATGTTATCCAAGGCATTTTGGCATGATTGATCCCATATAAATGGAGTATCTTTCTTCATTAACCTTAGAAATGGCTGACATCTTCCGGTCAAATTCGAAATGAAATGTCGGATGTAAGCAAGTTTCCCTTGTAAGCCCCGAAGCTCGTGAAGATTCCTTGGAGGCAATATTCATGACTACCTTAATTTTATCAGGATTAATTTCAATTCCCCGACCCCGAACGATAAAACCAAGAATTTTCCGGATGTCACACCGAAAGCACATTTGAGGGGATTCATCTTCAATTGGTGTTTGCGTAGCCTTTCTGATACGGGGTTAATCCGTGTTTGATTCGATCTAGGCACAATGATCTTGAAATGGACTGAATGAGACGAATTCAGTAGGCGGAGTGAAACGAAGATGATGAAAGGCGCAGGAGGGTGAGAGAAGAACCAAAGAGAGTCAACGAAGGAACCAAGGCTGAAGAGCCAAAACCCCAATCGTGAATGCCCTAGACCCGTCTCCAATACAACGTTACACTAGCTCCTGCTGGACTAGCACAAAGAGGGACTCGTGAAGGCTCGAAGCACCAATCCGAAGGCGGTTTGACACAAACAAGCTCAGCCAAGCAACAACAGCAATGCCAACCAAAAACTCTCTTGTTCTTTGATTGATTTTGTGAAAATGATTACAAATGCAATTCTAGCAATGGGAAATAACGTAACTAATCTGCAGCTAATAAGAGGCTATAAATAGACTCTTTTATCTAAAATAAAGAAAAGAAAAGCTGAAAACATTAGTGGGAAGGTGGTAATAAGAGAGCTTCCTCTAATGTAGCTAACAACCTAACAAACAACTATTTCAGCACAAAAATAGGCTGAATTATTCAAACTTATCCTTGGAGTGCAAGCTGAGTGTGCTGGACGTTTTAAGAGCCAAATGGGCTGTCCGAATGGGCTGCATTGTTCAACAGATCCATAAGTGTTTTGGATGTGTTTAAAGAGCCCAAATGATGATCCGAATGAGCTGAATTGTTACTCTCTTGGGCCTCTTTGCAAGTGATCAGCTGGCTCCCTCCTTGGGCTGCATTGGACGTGTTTGCTTGCCTCCCTCTTGGGCTACCTTTGACATGATCAACAGCCTCCTCTTGGGCCGGCATTGGACGTGAGCATGGGCTGCATTGGGCGTGAGCATCAGCAGCCTGCATGGTCTCCTCGAGCTGTATGGGTAGTGAGTACGTTGGCATGGTCTCGGGCTGCATTGGTTCCCTTGCTCCTACATTCATCAAAAGATTAACACATGATGTATGGAAATACAATGGTTCACGCATTGTGTCAAGCAATAGCACTTCCCTTGACATAACCTCTTGGATCTCCTTAGCTCTTGCTCTAGTAATGGGACCTTGATAGCTTCCATGTGATGGTCCTACATCATCCACTCCTTCTTGGAAAGAATTCGACCCCGAATTCTCATCTTGTTCCGAATCTCCTTCATAACCATTGACACTAACTACAAAACCAAGAAAAATCACTCGGTTAGTATAGAAATCACATTTTTGAATAATAGCATACAAGCATTCTATACGCAATGTAGCAAGCACATCTCTCAAATGATTTTCATGCTCCTTTAAAGTCTTACTATAGATAAGAATGTTATCAAAGTAGACTACAACAAGTAAACCAATATAAGGTCTCAAAATATGAAGTGGAATCGTAGAGTCATGATGCACATTCACTAGAGATTTACACAAACTCATCATTAGCACATCAATAGAAGCATAGTTAGTGACATATTCATTCCTAGACTCAAGATAGCTACTTGTTGGTTGTACTAACAATGTGTGATGGATTTTGTTCTCTTTACTCTTTGGCCGTGTGATCTTAGGCTTGGGAGGGGTTCCTTGCGCTACCCTCTTGTTCTCATAGTACTCGGCTATTTGTAAAGGTGTCATAGGTTTAAGTATTAAAGTTTTACCCTTATACTCAAAGCTATATTTGTTAGAAAATCCATCATGGACAACTTTCCTATCATATTGCCATGGACGACCAAGCAACAAGTGACAAGCATTCATAGGCACAACATCACATGTAATAACATCCTCATACGATCCTAATGTTATATTGACCTTAGTTTGCTTATTGACCTTAAGTTCTCCACATTCATTCATCCAATGTAGTTTATATGGCCTAGGGTGATAAAATGTAAGAAGTTGTAATTTGTTTACCATTTCAGTGCTAGCTATATTGCAACAACTTCCCCCATCAATTATCACATTACACACTTTTCCTTTAATGCTACACCTAGTATGAAACAGATTTTCACGTTGGTTATCCTCACAAGGTGCTAGTTGGACATGCAAAGTTCTTCTAGCTATCAAAGATTCACCTTGTTCATACTCAATGCAATCATCATTCTCATTTTGTTCATTGTCATCATTTAAGGCATTTTCATCATCTAATTCCACATCATCCTCACTCTCATACTCTCCTAGATGATTTATGATCAAAGTGCGTTTATTAGGACATTCTCTACTCATGTGACCTCTACCTTGGCATTTAAAACACACAATGTCCCTAGTTCTAGAGTTAGAGATAGGAGTACTCCCTCGATGATCACTTGAAGGCTCATTCAAGGATCGTGGTGTAGTCGCTGTTGTAGACGACTTCTTTTGCCCTTCTTGGCCCATAGGTGCCGATCTCCTCTCCTCCTTCCGGACCCCTTGCTCCCTGCCGTGGCTATGCAGCCGGCTTCCTTGTGGGCTGCTTTGTGCTTTCCAAGCATTGGGCCTCCCGGAAGGTGGCTTGTATTCCCGGTTTCGCACCTTAGTCTTCCTTTCCACCTTGATGGCCAAGTGTAGTAGTTGCTCCATGGTGCTGTATGGATACATATCAACCTCATTAGCTAAATTAGAATTCAGAATACGAAGGTACCTTGCCATAGTGTTTTCTTCATCCTCGAGAAGGTTGGCCTTCACCATAGCAACTTGCATATTCGTATAGGCTTCCTCAGCGCTAAGTGAGCCTTGTCTCAAATTTTCCAGCCGTTGTTGAAGCTCTCGGGTATAGTGAGGTGGAACGAACCTAGCCCTCATTAGTGCCTTCATATGCTCCCATGTGCTGATTTGAGGATCCAAGGTTCGAACTCTTTCTTTGACTACGTGATCCCACCATACCAAAGCATAGCCTTGGAACTCAAGAGCTGCTAGTTGAACCTTCCTAGGCTCGCTGAAGTTGTGACACAACCAAATCTGCTCAACTTTGGTTTCCCACTCCGTGTAGACGTCGGGATCACACTTTCCTTCAAAGACGGGAATTTTGATTTTGACCTTTCCGAGTCCGTCTTGCTCTTGATAAGGCCGAAGGTTGTCTCGCCCTTGCCTTGGCTGCTGGAATGGCCGATTGTAGCCCTCCCACGTGTGGTCCTCAAAATGGGCTTCATTCCGTCGTTGAAAGTCATCAACAAATGGTGGCATGTTAGAAGCATTAGGAAGGACGTTGGAATGTACATTACCTTGATCCGGCTGATCCGGCTCTCTAGTAACACGTGAAGGACCGCCAAACTCGTAGTTAGTTCTTAAAGGTGGTGTTCCGGCTGGTGGTGTTCGTGCTTCCATAGTCTCCACTCGTTTGGATAGTTTAGCTACGGAATCGGACAATTGCTTCAATAGACTGATCATCTCAGGCGTGACGGTCTCGCTACTCGACTTGCTAGGACTTATGGACCTGGACATGCTCAAGTAACAAACAAAGAACCGGTTAGGTTAGAAAAGCAAAAATCTCACTTGTGTATCGCTCACACTCTCGTTGGTATTGCCTAGTTGGTGGCTCGAGTTGTAAGGATCCAACACCTTAAGATCGCGATTTCCGAACCTTCTTAGCAACCCTTTGGAACTAGAACTGCTGAAACCGATGTTAGTGACGGAGATGAATCAAGACACCCCTAATTGGAGTATTGACTTTTGGGTATGGTAAATTGTGTTTAGAATGATGTTTTGAGATGATTGAAAGAGTTTGCTTGTGCTTGATTAATAAACAAATGCCAGCCGTTTTTTTTTGTATAGTCTTTTTTTTTTTTTTTTTGAAAGATCTCTTGACTTTGTCAAAGATTTGTAGGAGAGAGAGGTAACCGTAATTGATTTGCAAAGATCTCTTGGCTTTGTCAAAGATTTGTAGGAGAGAGAGGTAACCGTAATTGATTTGCAGCAAGGGTTACCGAAACGTGATGCAGCGTTGAGCTCTCTTTTGTTTTTGTTTTCGTTTTGTGTTTGCCTCTCCTCAAGATGTTGTCCGGCTTTTTGAATTGGCACACTTCAAGCACAAGTTAGATCTCAATTGGATAAACAATAAGGTTAACAAGAAGAAGAAGTGATCAATTGTACCAACTGTGCTCTGATACCAACTGATACGGGGTTAATCCGTTTTTGATTCGATCTAGGCACAATGATCTCGAAATGGACTGAATGAGACGAATTCAGTAGGCGGAGTGAAACGAAGATGATGAAAGGCGCAGGAGGGTGAGAGAAGAACCAAAGAGAAAGCCAATGAAGGAACCAAGGCTGAAGAGCCAAAACCCCAATCGTGACTGCCCTAGACCCGTCTCCAATACAACGTTACACTAGCTCCTGCTGGACTAGCACAAAGAGGGACTCGTGAAGGCTCGAAGCACCAATCCGAAGGCGGTTTGACACAAACAAGCTCAGCCAAGCAACAACAACAATGCCAACCAAAAACTCTCTTGTTCTTTGATTGATTTTGTGAAAATGATTACAAATGCAATTCTAACAATGGGAAATAACGTAACTAATCTGCAGCTAATAAGAGGCTATAAATAGACTCTTTTATCTAAAATAAAGAAAAGAAAAGCTGAAAACATTAGTGGGAAGGTGGTAATAAGAGAGCTTCCTCTAGTGTAGCTAACAACCTAACAAACAACTATTTCAGCACAAAAATAGGCTGAATTATTCAAACTTATCCTTGGAGTGCAAGCTGAGTGTGCTGGACGTTTTAAGAGCCAAATGGGCTGTCCGAATGGGCTGCATTGTTCAACAGATCCATAAGTGTTTTGGATGTGTTTAAAGAGCCCAAATGATGATCCGAATGAGCTGAATTGTTACTCTCTTGGGCCTCTTTGCAAGTGATCGGCTGTCTCCCTCCTTGGGCTGCATTGGACGTGTTTGCTTGCCTCCCTCTTGGGCTACCTTTGACATGATCAACAACCTCCTCTTGGGCCTGCATTGGACGTGAGCATGGGCTGCATTGGGCGTGAGCATCAGCAGCCTGCATGGTCTCCTCGAGCTGCATGGGAAGTGAGTACGTTGGCATGGTCTCAGGCTGCATTGGTTCACTTGCTCCTACATTCATTAAAAGATTAACACATGATGTATGGAAATACAATGGTTCACGCATTGTGTCAAGCAATAGCACTTCCCTTGACATAACCTCTTGGATCTCCTTAGCTCTTGCTCTAGTAATGGGACCTTGATAGCTTCCATGTGATGGTCCTACATCACTTTCAAAAACCTTTCGAAGATCGTTTGGATGATCTTCTCTTTCTTTTGTTTTAACAACTAAATCATCCACATAACACTCAATTGTGTTGTGAAGCAAATCCAAAAAGATAGTTGTCATGGCTCTTTGATAAGTTGCTCCCTCCTTTTTCAGACCAAAAGGCATTATTGTATAACAATAGGTGCCTTGAGGTGTTCGGAAAGCAGTAAGCTCTTCGTCATGAGGATCCATTTTAATTTAATTGTATCCCGAGAAGCCATCCATGAAAGACAAAGCCTTGAATCCGGTGTTGGCGTCAACCAATAGCTCAGTTATAGGTAATGAAAATTCATCTTTAGGGCATGCTTCATTCAAATCCCTAAAGTCCACACAAATACGAAGTTGACCATTTTTCTTCCTCACAGGAACAATGTTGGCCAGCCAAATCGGATATTGGACGTCACGAATGAAACCCGCCTCAATAAGCTTCTTAACCTCAATATTTATTTGGATTATCAACTCGGGACGAAAGCGGCGTTGTGCTTGTTTTACTGGCTTTTTTTCTTCAGAGATTGCTAATTTATGCATTGCCACTTTCGGGTCTAAACCAGGCATATCCTGATAACCCCAAGCAAACACATCTTTGCACTCCTTAACAAGTTCTTCATAGATTGTTCTTTCTTCATTAGTCAACAATGCACTAACAAAGACGGGTTTAGGACACTCAAGAGTGCCTAAATTGACTTCTTGAAGATCATCAACTGCAGCTTGTCCACCGTCTTTCATTTCTGTCGGTGCTGGTTGAATTGTATTGATGAAATCTTGTGAATCCTCCTCTATATCAACAAAAACCATGTTCACGTCTTCTACTTCGGCATTCATGAAATCTTCATTTGGTTGTTGCACAAACAACCTTGCTTTCTTCTTTTTCTTATTGATCCTCCATTTTTTTGACTTGTTTTGCTTTGGTTTTAGGCTTATCAACATATTCAAACCTTTGAAAAACATAAGCTCTTGTTTCTCCACTTGTTGAACCGGATTCAAGCCTATCAAATACTGAAATCGGAGATGTTGATGCTTTATCTTCGAGAAACAAGTTTTGCTCCTTTGGAATCAATGTCATAGGCTCTTCAAAACTCGCTGTCAATATACCCCCTTCGTGAGAAACCTTCAAGTTTTCAATACCATCCTCATTATCGGGGTTATATGGAGCTTTGCTTTTTGATAAGAACTTTGAGTTTTTCACTTTGAGTTTTTTGTTCAAATTCCTTGAAAGTGATTTGGAGGAAGAATTATTGGCTTCAACTCTTGACACTACCCTTTTGTTATCACTTGTTTTAACCCTGAAAGACCTTTGAATGACCAAAGTCGTTTTTGGAATAGACTGGTCAATTTTCCGTGAGGAAAGGTATAACTTGTCATGAGAGAGTTCATAACCTTCTCTACCGAATTCAAGGGTTTTTGGCCGGCTTGTCGTTTATCTTTTGGTGTGTACTTAAACAGCACCTTAAAACATGGATCACCTTTCTCATTATTCCCTTTGAGAGAAACCTTTGGTGCTTGGTGAACATTATTGGTATTTTTACCATTGACAACCTTAATGGGCATGTTTTAGTTGAAACTATCCGCCTTATAAAACTTGGCATCGGCATAATTAACGCTTTCTTCTTGAAAAAGGGTTTGGGTCTCCCCGAATAATCCTTTCATTTCCATTATCATCAGTGTATTTCAAATATTGATGAAGAGTAGAAACTATAGATTAGCATGAAGCCATGGTCAACCAAGTAAGGCATTATAAGAGGTGTCCGTATCTATGACATGGAACAAAGCATCTTTATAAAGAACGTCAAGAACCATCTTCAATGCAATGGTACCCAAAGCCTTTTGTCGGACTTGATTGAAACCTTGGATGGTTAGCAAAGTAGGAGATAAATGTGTGGTGGTCAACCCCATTGTCCTTAGTACCCTTAATGGAAGAAGATTTACTACGGATCCACAATCCAAAAGGAGTCGATTGACCTTTGTATCCCCAATGGTGCCTGTAACATATAATGGCCGATTATGATATTCATTCCCCTATTGAAGATCTTCATCCGAGAATGTTATACCAGCCATGCATGAGGCACATTCAGTTGACGGGGATAATGAAACATCATTAACCTCCACCATTTCAACTTGATCTTTATAATCATCGGGATCCATAAGAGCTTGAATTAGCGCTTTCCTCAATTCATTTGACATTTGTAGGGCATCATAAACACTCAAACGTGTGGGAATGCGCTTCAAGTGACTAATGACGTCATATTTTACTTTCTCTTTGTACGGAACTTTATGAAGCGAAACCGGTACGCGAGAAGTGGATTCTTTTTGTAATGCCTCGATGTCCTCCACATTTTTCTGAGGTAGTTGAGAAGTTTTTTTTATCAAGATGTTTATCAAAATTTGTCACTTTTGAATGTTCATTGGAAATCAATTCTTTCTCCTTTCTTTTTTCATTGGATTTCGGAGATAGAAGTTGACGTCCTGAACAAAGAGAAACCGTATCAACTTCTGGTTCCTCCTCTTCTTCACATATGTCGGCCCATGCAACATTGAGCAACTTTATTGCCCCAAAATGCCTCATCTTCAGAAGGTTCTTCATCACCATAAAACTTCTTTGGGACAAAATGTTTTAGGGTAACCGGTACCCTATCAGGTTGAATGTATTCTTCCTCAAAATCAGAATTTCGCTTCTTTTCCTTTTTGTTTTTCTTCTTTTTGTTCTTCTTGTTTTAATTTTTCTCGGGTTTTCTTCCAATCATTCTAAACCCTGGAGAACTCTATTTTTGAGTGGCTTCTGGCTGAATCTTTCGAGTTACACAAGTTTTCCACTCAAAATCACTATCAATTTCAACATCATCATCATTTGAAAACAGATCTTCGATATCTGAGCACATCATGATCTCATATAGAGATGGGACTCCGGGACCATCTCTTAGCATATCAAGGTATGCCCAAACAATGCGGATATCACTGCCACCATCTACTAAAAATTGTACGGGTATCGCCATCATAGGTAAGGAAACCGTGGGAATGCCGTCATCTTCATTTGACCCAGATGGTTCTTCGAGTGTATTGGAAGCCACCAAATTATCCGCATCCACTAAGGATGTAGCATTTGATGAAGCCTTTTGAGCTACCGAGTCTTCACCTTCAATCTCGATCTCTCCTTTGTTTAAATCATCCTCTCAACTATATCTTTAAAGACATAACAATCTTTGATAGGGTGACTAACAATTTGGTGATAAGGACAATACTTTGGATCATTTTTCCTTCCAACTTCATGTGGCCTTTTTTACTCTGGAAGTGTAAGAAGCTTAGACGAAATCAACTCATCGAAAATCCCTTGGACATCATCATCATCAAAATGATATTTCTTTTGCTTCCTTTCCTCAAGAGTGAGTCTTTTAGTGGCGTCTTTACCTTTTCCTCTATCTTGATTTTGGGAATTATTTCCCATGAAGACTTTATTTCCGGGTTTAATAAAGGTTGCCATAGACTCTCCTTTTTAAAGGGTCTTTTTCCATCATCTCTTTTAAGTTCATTTGCTTGAAAACGATATGTTTTTGCATCACGCCGAGCCAATTGTCGTTCAACATTGCAAGCCTTTGAAACTAAGGCATCAAAAGAACGAGGTTCAACACTACCAATATGCACCGCTAACTCAAGAATTAAGTTATCAGTACACATTTGGACACATGCCTCTTCACTTAATTTTTCTGGACATTGGAGCCTCAAGCTTCGCCATCTGGCGATAAAATCATTTGCAAGCTCATTTGACCTTTGAAGGGTATTAGCAAGATCCATAATAGAGACCTTTGCCTTAGAGCTCACAAATTGAGCTAGGAATGCTCTTTGTAAATCATCCCATGTGTGGATTGATCCCGGTTGAAGTTGAGTGTACCAAGTAAATGCCGATCCTTTTAAAAAAATCAATCAAAGAACAAGAGAGTTTTTGGTTGGCATTGCTATTGTTGCTTGGCTGAGCTTGTTTGTGTCAACCGCCTTCGGATTGGTGCTTCGAGCCTTCACGAGTCCCTCTTTGTGCTCTTCCAGCCGGAGCTAGTGTAAAGTTGTATTGGAGACGGGTCTAGGGCAGTCACGATTGGGGTTTTGTCTCTTCAGTGTTGGTTCCTTCATTGGCTTTCTCTTTGGTTCTTCTCTCACCTTTCCTGCGCCTATTCATCATCTTCGTTTCACTCCGCCTACTGAATTCGCTTCATTCAGTCCGTTTCGAGATCATTGTGCCTAGATCGACTCAAACACGGATTACACCGTATCAGTTGGTATCAGAGCACAGTTGGTACAATTGATCACTTCTTCTTCTTGTTAACCTTATTGCTTATCCAATTGAGATCTAACTTGTGCTTGAAGTGTGTCAATTCAAAAGCCGGACAACATCGTGAGGAGAGGCAAACACAAAACGAAAACAAAACAAAAGAGAAAGCTCAAACGCTGCATACACGTTTCGGTAACCCTATCTGCAATCAATTACGGTTACTTCTCTCTCCTACAAATCTTTGACAAAGTCTAAGATATCTTTCAAAAAAAAAAAAACACTACAAAAAACGGCTGGCCCTTGTTTTTATTAATCAAGCACAAGCAAACTCTTCAATCATCTCAAAACGTCATTCTAAACACAATTCACCGTACCTACACCAACCCAACGGTCAATACTCCAATTAGGGGTGTCTTGATTCATCTCCGACACTAACATTCAGTTTCAGCAGACTATTTGTGAAATTTGTGTTTACGTATTTTCAATCAAAAGAGAGCTTTTGGTGAGAATCATTGGTTGCTGAATTTTCCGGCTTAGTTGTCTTGCGTTGTGTCAATCTTCTTTGAGATTGGTGCTTCGAAGCTCCATAGGCATCCTCCTTGTGCTCTCAACCTCCATTGTTGAGTTGTGTAAGGTTGTATAAGGTAGGGTCGTTGGTTGCGTTGTTTGGGTCTTTGATTCCGAAATCAAAGGTTCTTTCAATCGACATCTCTCCGGTTCTATCTTCCTATCCTTCTACCTTCATCTAATTCGTTCCATTTGTTTCTTCTTCATTCTTGCGTCTTTACCTAACGTTAGGTGTATCCATTTGTGTGATTTGAAGCCCCTTTGTCTAGTAGATCAAGAAGAATACGGAATTTTCCCATATCACAGCCATTTACCTTGAAACCTCGTCAATCCAATGTGCATACAAAGTTTGTGCTTATAGTTAAGGTCTTTTCTTGTAGTTAAGATCTTACCTATCCTTTGACAAACAACGTTATAAACACTTCTCCGGAAACTAAATCTCACAAGGCAACCAAGAAGTAGTAGCCCCAAAAGTGATTGTTGAACGTCGACATAAAACGTCGATTTTTCAACAAATCTCGGCCGAGATTTTCATCCGAGTTTTACTAATGTTGTAAATTTTCGAGAAATTTTTGATGCATAATCTAAAGAATCCAAGTGCACCCTGTGCAATAGTCCAACAAAGGAAGAGTTTATGTATCAACCTTGGAAACAGTTAAGAGTCCTAGCCATACCCAAAAACAATCTCGGCTATCTCTCTTTCTAACTTCACAAACTAAAGGTACGTTCTTTCTCTCTTCTTAATCTCTTGTGTGCCTTTCTTTATCCTCTTTTCTAATGTAAAACACTTGAGTTTTAATTCTTTTGGTGTGTTAGTTAGTATCTATACTTCCTGATGACATGATTTATGATACTAGTTTAGACTTGCATTTACGTAGTTTTTCCCTTCATTCATGCATCATATGGCGTTAGTTCGTGATGTTATTGCATAATTGAGTCATATTGTTAGAAAAGACGTCTACACGAGTTTTTGTCGGTTTTGTAGGTACTTCAGGGATCTTTTGGACATTAATCGATACATTTGAGGGTCAAGCCTCATGGTGGTACATGTCCAAAGCTTTGAAAGAACATACTTGGAGCAAAGAAGGACACAAGGACCCTTGTTGGTGCAAGCCTTGGAGCAACTCGTGACTAGATGATCATAACAAGCTCCATTTGAAGAAAATCGGTCATTCACTCATAAAAATCGGTCGATTTCCTTCACAACTGGGTCGATTTTTGGCTCTTGACAGCATTGACACTTGTCACATGATTCCTTTGCCCGACCTTTGCTTTGCCTTCGGTGGAGTATATCTTTGGACTTGCAGGCTGACCTTTAAGGGGGTTCCAAGACACATATGAGGCTTCTCCTACCTCCTTTTCCAGCCTCTTTGTGGGTGTTCTTGGGAGATTAGATTCAACTTAGAGTAAGATTGAGAGATCTAGAGTGAGATTTTGAGTGATTTTTTGTGAAGAAACTTGTTGAAGGTTGTAAGATCCGACTTGGAGCTACATTTGGTGTGTTGAAAGACTTGTTTTGAACTCAAATCCAGCTAAGTTTCATTGCTTTTACTTCTTCTTGTTGCTATGGATTCTATGTATGCTTGTATGATGATTTTAAATCTTGAAATGCATGTTGTTGGCTAAGTATTTGTGATTCTAGGGCTATGCATTGATGGTTATGGCTTGCATGATGATAGAATGGACTTGCATGTTAGTTTAGGATGATTTTTATACCCGAAACCTAACCCAGAAGTGAAAAATCAACCTGTTCTAATTGTAAATCGGCCGATTTTTGCATATGATCCAACCGCTTTTTCTTTGTATAGCTCTTTAATTGATGAATCTGCATGTTAGGATGTTATATTGTTGAAATCCTAGTGTTTGTTGAGCATAATCTAGCTTAGGGTGACCTAATCTTAGTAAACTAATTGAGCAATAAGACTTACCCAGTGATTTCCGCTCTTAGGTATAGAAGATGATGAACTCTAGATAGTAGTGAGCCTCACAAGCCGCTATTGGACTAAGTATGCTAGGACTGTTGCTTAAGACTTGCCTTTATGATACGGGGATTAGCCGCGAAGAACGGATCTAGACAAGCAACCTATTTTCGGGAATAAAAGCAAACGAAATTCAGCAACAATTATGAAAAGAAACATGCAAAGCAATAAGGAAAACGAAATGGAAAAGAGGAACCGAAAGGAACAAATGATAGAACCCTTGGATTCGATGATCCAAGAACCCAAAACGATGACGATTCGACCCCGCTTCTTACAACTTCACACAATCGATCTAGAATTATCGAAGGCACGAAGAGGTTGCTTCGATTCGACTTGTAGCACCAACCCGAAGGAGATTGACACACACAAGAACGAGAAAGCTATGCTATGCTAACACCACAATTCTCACAAGACAAGAGGCTGAACTCAAAGGGTTCAATTTGGCACTTAGGCAAATGTGTTTAACGTATTCTAATCCACAAAATGAAGAGAGAAAGGTTTATATACAACCTAGACCTTCTCTCCTAAAAATAGAAAAGAAATAAATACAATAATTACAAATTAGAGTGTTTTAAATAAAACCATAAAATAGACTAATTCTAGGCTTTATTTAACACTCTCTAACTAGCTTCACGCCAGCCTTGCTCACACGCCTTCATCCATGCACATGCACACATGAGGCTCTCCTATGCTCCATTCGACTTCTTCTTGGCTGGCCCAATGTGGCTAAGCATCATGACGGGCCTTGGACTCATTGGAGGTGAGCTTGAGTGAGCTTCTTGAACCATGGCAAGAAAGATAGCATTCATCTCCGCTTGGTGTTTGGCTTGAGCTCTTGTTAGGGCTCCTTGTGGTGTTGAAGATGGAGCTAGCTCGGATGACCCTTCATCACTTTACGATACTTACCCGGTAAGGAGGGGTTTGACCCTTAGGTAGTGGCCCGATTTGTGTATAATTCCCAACCTTAGCTCCTTGAGACTTACCCGGTAATAGGACTTTGGTGAAGGACTAGTGGAACATGAGACTTACCCGGTAATTATTTCCATTAGAGAAACACCCTTTCCCAACAACCGCAACTTTGTCCTTAGATGTTTAGAAGCTTGACTTCAATGCCATAACTAGAAATCTTGATCTCTAGAATCCGCTTATCTTACTTTCTATCACCTATCTCATGTTTGTGTGTTGTTTTCTTGATAGTTTTGCATGCTTTTAATCTTTATTTGATAACCACAAAACCCAACCAAAAATATTATGATTTTCATTTCTTTATTCCTTTCTTATCTCTTAGTTTAGATTTTCACTATCCATGATCACTTGAATGATTTGATTTCACCTTAGTCTTTGTGTTCGACCTCGGAATACTTTCCTTTCTACAAAACGGTCCGTATACTGTGGGTTCGCTAGGTACTTTAGGAGATTAGATCGAGTTATAAATTGTAAGACTTTTGCGTGGTACATCTCTAGCGTAACACTTCCTAACATACTAGTGTGTCTATCAACAATTTTCTGTCTACCTTGTCGTGTGTGGAATAAACTTCCTACAAGGGTTCCTTAACCATCTCACAACACAAGAACCTTTATCTGAACAAAGTTGACTACTTGAGTTAGTCAAGGAGTTCTAGTGAGACCATGGCACCAATTGGTAAAGAAGCATTAATCTATCCAAGACAATTACATCAAACCAGCTTGCGACAACACAATAAAGCGTGAATGTGAGGGAAAAAAAAGGTACTTTCATTTTCACTAACCTTACGAGTTTGTTGTTACTTTGCGTGCTTGTGTAGATGTCAGAATGAGATAGTGATGAAGGATCATCTGAGCTAACTCCATCTTCACCACCTACAGGGACTCTAACAAGAGCGCAATCAAGCTGAGATGGATGCTCTTTTCCTAAACATGGTCCATGAAGCTCAACCAATTCCACCTTCATCAAGTCTAAGGACCATCTTGTGGATCATCCACGAACACATCCCAGCCAAGATGATTAATGGAGCTTAAATTGTATTTCTAGTTGTTGGGCAGACTTTGGAAAGCATTTCAAACAGGCTTTGGAAAGCATTTCAAAAGGACATCTAGAGGCCTTGAAATCATATACAAGGAGTTTCACGTATGTGCATGTGTATGGCTAGATGATCATTTAAGTATGTGGACGTGAGAGACTGAATAGGAGAGTTTAATTATGCCCAATTGTGTTATATGTTTACTGGGCTTTTTTTAACTCTCTCTCAATGTAATTATTGTAATTAGTTTCTTTTTCTGTTTTAGAAGAAAAGGCCTAGGATGTATATAAAGCCTTTTCTCTCTTCTTTTGTAGTTAGACAAGTTTATACAAGTTTTGCTGAGAGCATTTCAGAATTGAATCCAAGAGAATTCAATCATTCTTGTCTCGTGATTTTGTGTGTGTGATCTAGCTTTCTCGTTCTTGTGTATGTCAATCTCCTTCGGGATTGGTGTTGCAAGTCGAACAAGACACCCTCTTCGTGATCTCGATTCTTAGATCGATTGTGTGGAGTTGTATGAAGCAGGGTCGAATCGTCACTGGTTTGGTTCTTGGATCTTGAATCCAAGGGTTCTATCATTGTTCCTTTCGGTTCTTCTTGTCCCTTTCTGTTTTCTCGTTTTCATTGTTGTCCATATTTGTTAATTTTGTGTGTTCTTAATTCTTCAGAACAGGTTGTTTCTCTAGATCCGTTCTTCACGGCTAATCCCCACATCAATTGGTATCAGAGCATAGTTGACGTCCAACCACCTAAAAGAGTCGGTAAATCAATCATAAAATCACAAAAAGAGTCTGTTTTGATCATTGCAATTGATCATTGTCTTTTGTTTGAGTCTATTTTCTGTTTATCTCTTCTACTCTAAGCTTTGTTTGAGTCTAATGAGTTTGTTCCTTGTTTGTGAGTTCTGGACACCGGAAACCACCATAGCACCATAGCACCAGCACCAACCACCACCACACCATCAGACCACCATCAACCACCATTTTTCCCTCAGCCACATTAGGCTCACTTGATCCAGTTGAACAAAAACCAAACTTGGCTATTTCTCTTCCTGCATCCAGTAAACGCATAATTGGAGTTGATTCAGCGTATTTCCTACTAATCCGGAGCAGAACTTGAAGCAGTTTTTTTCTCTCCTACAGATTTGGCACGTTGAATCAGTTGCAACAAATCTAGGAGCTGTGATTTGATCTTATCCTGAAATTTGCAACAGCTTGGCCCACGTTTATCTACAAACAAAATTTTGATTTATTTCTTTCAATTTTTTGTTTATTCTTCTTTTCTGATTTCCTGAATCATAAAGTTCAAAAAAAAAGGGATAAAAAAAAGAGAAGAAAGAAACCCGAAATAAAAATTAAAAAAAAAGAAAAGAAAAGGAAAGGAATCAGATTTTATCATTTCATTCTAGTTTATTATTTTATTTCATTCTTTCTTATTCATAGTTTGTAATTAGCCTAGTGTTATTACATTTTCTGTTAGTGTTATTCAGCAACAAAGAGGACTTTAAGAAAGGACTTAAGTCAAGTATCTCGTCTCATTCGAAGGAAGAACCAAGCATCTCGTTGAACCTATCTAGCCACACCTAGCTACTGTCCATTTTCGGCCATCAAACACCATAGCTCAGCCTTCCTTAACCTCATCCTACGGTGTCTAGGGTTCACTTCTTGAGTCTTACGAGTAAGTTCTTTCAAAGCTTATCTTGAGTTCTAAATTTTGAGTCATCTAGTTGCATATAACATTCGTGCAATTTGTCCTTTCCGTTTGAGTCTTTTCTTCTATTTTGTTGAGTCAAACACGTTTTTGAAGTGACTGAAATCGAACCTTGTTTCTGTCTAAAAGCTTTAGTTTGACTAAGCATCGAACTCACGTGAGGTTTTTGATTAATACAAGACAAGCCATCAACAAGCTTGTATCACACCACTAGAGTGAGAGAATCTTATTTTCTGACTGATATACTTGCGAGGTGTTTTTGTTTAAACTAACCTAACGTGTTTGCTGTTGTTGAGTGTTTTTGCATCATGTCAGGGACTTCCACAGGTTCAAAGAGCCCTGAGCCTATAACACTGGAGTTGTTCAGTCTCATCAAGAGCTTGAAAGATAGCATTGAGGGGCTAACTACAAGGGTATCTACCTTGGAGACCTCTAAGGTGACCCCGGATTCTCGACCACTAGGAGGCAGCTTGGAGATAGGAGACAACTCGAGGGCACAAAACCAAGGACAAGATCGAGTTCCCCTTCAAAGTCAGCAAGCTGCGTTCCAAGCAGCAAGGAATTCGAATGTTCTGCAGTCTTCTAGGCATGCCCATGGTTTAGGCAACATTGTTTCCCAACCTGTTTGGGGAAACATTGCTTTTGAGGAGCATATTTCTATTCCTTCTTCTCCTACTATTAATGATAATATGCCTAACTATCCTCACCAATTTCAGAATCCAGTTTATGACCAAGAAGGGGAGGACGATGGGGAGAATGAGGAATGGAGACCGGAATGGATGCCTAATGGACGGAGAAGGCGAGATCACCCAAGGAGGCATCAGGAAGGGCGACGTAACGATGAATTGAGACGTGAGCCCTATGGAGTCCAGCAAAGGAGAGACCGAGAACCGGAACATGACGGTCTTGGCAAAGTGAAGGTGAAAGTCCCTAGTTTCGAGGGAAAATGTGATCCTGATGTGTATATGGCATGGGAGGCAAAGATAGAGCAAATATGGTCATGCCGTAACTTTCCCTAACACAAAAAGGTACACTACGCAGCACTTGAATTTGTTGACTATGCTATGATATGGTGGGATGATTTGGTGAAGGAAAGGAGAAGAACTTTGGATGCACCAGTAGTTACTTGGGAGCATATGAAGGCATTGATGAGAGCTCGGTTTGTTCCCCAACACTATACAAGAGACTTGAGGCAAAGATTGGAGAACTTGAGGCAAGGATCAATGATTGCTGAGGAGACCTATAATGCCATGCAAATGACCATGGTAAAGGCCAATGTGCGAGAAGATGAAGAATCAACAATGGCTAGGTATCTTCGTATCCTTAATTCAAGTTTTGCTAACGAAGTAGATCTTTTTCCCTATGGCTCTATAACAGAACTACTCCATCTTGTAATCAAAGTGGAAAGGAAGATGAAAGAGAGAAATCAAGGAGGAAAGGCTTCTTATGGTGTCTCCAGCTCTTGGAAGAACCAAGGGAACCGCCAACAAGTTAGTTACAACAGGGAAGTGCCTAATAAGGAGAAAACAACCCCGGAACAAGGAGGCCAGTGTAAAGCACCTTATACAACACCTCCTAATCCTACAACTACTTTTCCTAATGGAACTCAAGGGAGTACTTCTAACCCTTCACCTAGAGCTAGGGATATAGTGTGTTTTAAGTGTCAAGGTAGAGGACACATGATAAAAGACTGTCCTAACAAGAAAACGTTGTTAATCAACCATTTAGGACAATATAAGTCCGAATCTGAGCATGAGCATGATAATGATGATTTTGAGCCTAATATGCATGATCATGATGATTTGGATGACGATGGGATTGAATATGAGCAGGGGGATTGTTTACTAGATAAAAGAGTGTTATTTGACCAACCTAGCTCATTTCTAGCTAATAACTACATGTTTTGTGATCTTGATTCTCATGATGAACCTAATGGGCTTGAAAACACAGGAAATGATCCTAATAACATGGTTTGTGATGAAAATCGTGAGCATGATAATTCCTTGATAGCTAGGAGAACTTTGAGTGCACAACCTGCCACTTGTGAGGATAACCAAATAGAGAACTTGTTTCATACTAGGTGTTTGGTTAAGGGAAAGGTGTGTAATGTTATCATTGATGGAGGTAGATGTTGCAACATAGCTAGTATTGAATTGATCTCTTAGTTGCAAATTCCTACATTTTGTCACCCTATACCATATAAACTGCACTGGATGAATGATTGTGGTGAATTGAAGGTTAATAGGCAAGCTAAGATCACTTTCACTCTAGGACACTATGAGGATACTGTTTTATGTGATGTCGTGCCTATGCAAGCTTGTCATGTGTTATTAGGCCGTCCTTGGCAATATGATAGGAGAGTTATGCATGATGGTTTTACTAATAGGTATTCATTTACTTTCAATGAAAAACCTGTTACTCTAAAACCTATGACTTCCATGCAGATTGTGGAGGCATTTGAGTAGAAGAAGGCGAGTGAACAAGAGCAAGGACAAGCTAAGAAGGGGAGCAAGTCATCGAGGCACCAAGAACCTGCCATAGACCCGTTCCCTAGCCAACAGTCTAGTGCTTTCTTGGTCATGCCCACAACTCAACCTCCTACGGCCTTGTTACCTTCTAAACATGAGTTCCAAAGTGAGTATCTACCCTTCGATGCCATCTTGATGAGGTTGTGTAAGGATCTAACCTTAGTGAGTGAAGAAACAAAGGCTATCTTACCCCCTACCATTACAGCCATCGTAGAGGAGTTTAAGGATGTGTTTCCGGAAGAGATACCATGGCCTTCTGATACGGGGATTAGCCGCGAAGAACGGATCTAGACGAGCAACTTGTTTTCAGGAATAGAAGCAAACGAAATTCAGCAAACAAAGATGAAGGAAAACATGCAAAGCAAAGAGGGAAAAACGAAATAAGAAAGAAGAACCGAAAGGAACAAACGATAGAACCCTTGGATTCGATTATCAAAGAACCAAACCGATGACGATTCGACCCCGCTTCTTACAACTTCACACAATCGATCTAGAGTTATCGAAGGCACGAAGAGGTTGCTTCATTCGACTTGTAGCACCAACCCGAAGGAGATTGACACACACAAGAACGAGAAAGCTATGCAAACACCACAATTCTCACAAGACAAGAGGCTGAGCTCAAAGGAATTCAATTTGGCACTTAGGCAATGTGTTTAACGTATTTTGATCCACAAAATGAAGAGAGAAAGGTTTATATACAACCTAGACCTTCTCTCCTAAAAATAGAAAAGAAATAAATACAATAATTACAAATTAGAGTGTTTTAAATAAAACCATAAAATAGACTAATTCTAGGCTTTATTTAACACTCTCTAACTAGCTTCACGCCAGCCTTGCTCACGCCTTCATCCATGCACATGCACACGTGAGGCTCTCCTATGCTCCATTCGACTTCTTCTTGGCTGGCCCAATGTGGCTAAGCATCATGACGGGCCTTGGACTCATTGGAGGTGAGCTTCTTGAACCATGGCAAGAAAGATAGCATCCATCTCCGCTTGGCGTTTGGCTTGAGCTCTTGTTAGGGCTCCTTGTGGTGTTGAAGATGGAGCGCTCGGATGACCCTTCATCATTCTCCCCTTCTTTAAAAGAATTCGACCTCGAATTTCCTTGATCATCACTAAGGGGTGGAAAAGGGCTTAGATCCCTCACATTGAATGTGGGATCACAAGCATAGTCGTCCGGCAAGTCTAGCACATAGGCATTGTCACCAGCCTTGTGTAGCACCTTGAAAGGCCCGTTTCCTCTTGGAGAGAGCTTGGACTTCCGAAGTTGTTGAAACCTCTCCTTCCTCAAGTGTAGCCACACAAGGTCACCGGCCTCAAATGTAACCTTCTTCCTTCCTTGGTTTGCCTTGGCTGCATTGTATTTGCCTTTCTCCTCAAGCTTAATCCTTGTCCTCCTATGTAGCTCCTTGATGTGTTCAACCTGCGTTTTAGCACTTAAATCCACTCGCACCTTCTTAGGCAACGGTGTAATATCAAAAGGGGTTAGTGGATTAAAACCATAAACACACTCAAATGGAGAGATGGAAGTAGACGAATGCACAACTCTATTATAGGCAAATTCAACATGTGGCAAGACATCCTCCCATTCATTTAGATTCTTTTTTATGACAACCCTTAAAAGTGTAGTTAAAGTCTTATTAGTTACTTCCGTTTGCCAAAAGTTTGGGGATGTCTTGATGTAGAAAATAACAATTTCGTGCCTAGCTTTCCCCAAAGAGTCTTCCAAAAATAACTTAAGAACTTAACATCCCTATCACTCACTATTGTCCTTGGAATTCCATCTAACTTAACTACTTCCCGAAAGAATAAATTAGCTACATTGGCCGCATCATCAGTTTTGTGACAAGCAACAAAGTGGGCCATTTTTGAGAAACGATCTACAACCACAAAAATCGAGTCCCTACCTCTTTTAGTCCTAGGCAATCCCACAATAAAGTTCATACTAATGTCTTCCCAAGGGGCTGTTGGGATGGGCAAAGGTGTGTACAATCCATGACGCTTCACTTTAGATTTAGCTCTAAGACATTCTAAGCATCTTTTAAGCACATTTTCAAGCATGTGTGGCCAATAAAAGTGTGAGTGCAGCATAGCATAAGTTTTATCCCTCCCAAAATGACCCATTAAACCTCCTTTATGGGCTTCCTCTACTAACAACAATCGAAGGGAACACCTAGGTATGCACACCTTATCAATTCGAAACAAAAATCCCTCAAACAAATAGTATTTATCTAGGGAACCTTTTTGCACACATAACTTATATGTATCACCAAAATCAAGATCAGATTCATAGAGCTCCTTAATGTAAACAAAGCCTAATACCTTAGCATCCAATGTAGTCAACAATGTGTGCCTCCTAGAGAGGGCATCCGCCACTACATTGTCTTTTCCCTTTTTATACTTGATAACATAGGGAAAAGTCTCAATAAATTCCATCCACCTACCATGCCTCCTATCTAGTTTATCTTGACTCCGAAAATGCTTCAAAGACTCATGATCGGAATGCAAAATAAACTCTCTAGGCCACAAGTAGTGTTGCCTTGTCTTAAGCACTCTAAACAAAGCATATAACTCTTTATCATAGGTAGAGTAATTAAGACATGCTCCTTTGAGCTTTTCACTAAAGAAGGCAATAGGCTTACCTTCTTGCACGAGCACACCGCCTATGCCAATGCCCGAGACGTCACACTCCACTTCAAACGGTCTAGTGAAGTCGGGAAGAGCTAGCAAGGGCGCCTCGGTTAAGACCAATTTCTGCTTGCTAAATGCACGTTCTTGCGCCTCCTCCCACACAAATGGCGCATGCTTCTTGCAAATTTCCGTCAAGGGCGCGGCAATGGTACTAAAGTCTCTCACAAAGCGCCTATAGAAGCTTGCTAGCCCATGGAAACTCCTTACTTGGCTGATGGATGTTGGCGTGGGCCAATCTTTGATTGCTCTAATCTTCTCCTCATCCACTTGTAGGCCTTGTGTAGTCACTACAAAACCAAGAAATATAACCTCATTAGTGCAAAAGCTACATTTCTTAAGATTAGCATACAAGTGTTCAGCCCTAAGGGTAAGAACTAGTTCCCTTAGATGTTCTTCATGCTCCTCTAGGGACATGCTATAGATTAAAATATCATCAAAGTATACTACAACAAACTTCTCTATAAAATGTCTCAAAACATACTTCATTAAGGGCATAAAAGTAGAAGGAGCATTAGTTAACCCAAATGGCATAACAAGCCACTCATACAAACCAAACTTAGGTTTGAAGGCTGTTTTCCACTCGTCCCCCTCCTTCATTTGAATTTGATGGTAGCCACTCCGTAGGTCTATCTTGCTAAAGGTGGTGGCGCCATGTAGCTCATCAAGCATGTCATCTAGGCGGGGAATAGGGTGGCGGTACTTGATGGTGATGTTGTTGATAGCTCGACAATCAACACACATCCTCCATGTGTTGTCCTTCTTAGGCACCAAGAGCACGGGCACGGCGCACGGACTTAAGTTCTCCCTCACGTAGCCCTTGTCTAGGAGGTCTTGAACTTGCACTTGGATCTCTTGACTCTCCTTTGGGTTCATTCGGTAGGCTGGTCTATTTGGGAGTGTGGCGCCGGGGATAAGGTCAATTTGGTGCTCAATACCTCTCAAAGGTGGAAGGCCATGTGGTATTTCTTCCGGAAACACATTCTTAAACTCCTCAAGGATGGCTGAGATAGTAGGTGGTAAGCTAGCCTTGGCTTCATCACTCATCAAGGTGAGCTCCTTACACAACATCATCAAGGTGGTGTCTAAGGGTAGGTAGTCATTTTGTAGCTCAAGTTTGGAAGCTAACAAGGCTGTTGTGGGCTGTTTTGTGGCCGTGGACACAACGGTGCTAGGCTGGTGGTTAGAAGGCGTGGCTAGGGAGGGGTCTTGGCTCGACGGCTTGCTCCCCTTCTTAGCTTGTCCTTGCTCTTGCTCACTTGCCTTCTTCTTCTCAAATGCCTCCGCAATCTGCAAGGGAGTCATAGACTTAAGAGTCACGGTTTTTCTATTGAATACAAAAGAATATCTATTTGTAAAACCATCATGCATAACTCTCCTATCATATTGCCAAGGGCGGCCTAACAACAAATGACAAGCTTGCATAGGCACAACATCACATAAAACCGTATCTTCATAATGGCCTAAAGTAAAAGAGATCTTAGCTTGTCTATTAACCTTTAACTCACCACATTCATTCATCCAATGCAGCTTATATGGCCTAGGGTGATAAAATGTAGGAATTTGCAACTAAGATATCATTTCGGTGCTAGTAATATTGCAACAACTTCCTCCATCAATAACAACATTACAAACCTTTCCTTTAACCGAGCATCTAGTGTGAAACAAGTTTTCTCTTTGGTTATCTTCACAAGGAGCAGGTTGTACACTTAAAGTTCTCCTAGCTATCAAAGAATTATCATGCTCAAGACTTTTTATCGTAAATCATGGAAGTGTTAGGTAGGAATAAGCTAGGATGATCAAATAACACTCTCTTAGCTAATAAATAATCTCCTTGCTCATATTCAATCCCATCATCATCCAAATCATCATGATCATGCATATTAAGCTCAAAATCATCATTATCATGCTCATGCTCACATTCGGACTCATATTGGCCTAAATGGTTAACTAGCAAAGTTCTTTTGTTAGGACAATCCTTCATCATGTGCCCTCTTCCTTGGCACTTAAAACATACAATATCCCTAGCTCTAGATGAAGGGTTAGAAGTACTCCCTTGAGTGCCTTTAGGTAGTGTAGGTGTGGGCTTGGTAGGGGCTGCATAAGGAGCCTTGCGTGGACCTCCTTGCTCCGGGGATAGCTTCTCCTTGCTTGGCACCTCCCGGTTGTAATTCCCTTGTTGGCGACCTCCTTGGCTCCTCCATGAGCTAGGCGCACCATAGGCAGCCTTACCTCCTTGACTTCTTGCCTTCATTTTCCTTTCTACTTTGATTGCTAGGTGGAGCAATTCTGTCATAGAGCTCCTTATGCTCGGCAAAATTATGGCATGACCATATTTGCTTTATCTTCGCCTCATAAGCCATGTACACGTCCGGGTCACATTTGCCTTCAAAGCTTGGGATGTTCACCTTCACTTTACCAAAACCATCATACTCCGGATCTCGCTCCCTCCTTGGCTGGCCACCATAGGGCTCACGCCTCTGCTCGTCTTGGCGCCGGCCGTCATGAGGTCTCCGGGGCTGTTGGCGCTCCCTTCGTCCGTTTGGCCTCCATTCCTCGTCATCTCCATCACCGTCCTCATCCTGCTCCTAAGCTTGATTCTGAAACTGTTGAGGATAGTTATGCAAATTATCATGTATAATGGGAGAAGAAGGGATAGAAGCGTGCTCCTCGAAAGCAAGATTGCCCCATCCAGGTTAGGACACGGTGTGGTCTAAACCTTGGACATTCCGAGAGGGCTGCGTGGCATTAGAGTGCCGGGCTGCTTGAAACGCCTCTTGTTGGCTTTGGAGTGGTATTCGGTCTTGCCCTTGTTGTTGAGCCCTCGAGTGGTCTCCTACCTGCATGTTGCCTCCTAGTGGCCGAGGCTCCGGAACTACCTTAGACTCCTCCAAGTTGGACAGCCTTGTAGTTAACCCTTCAATGCTATCTTTCAAGCCCTTGATAAGGTTAAACAACTCCGGGGTGATAGACTCGGGGCTTGGCGTACCTGTGGGAGTTCTTGACATTGTTCAAAGACATTGTCAAGCCTAAGCAAGCAAACCTTGGACACCGAAGGTGTGTGTAGAAGGGCTGGTCAAGGCTAAGGCGTGGCTCGAGTGAAGTGAGCTAGGCATGGGCCAAGGCGTGGCTAGGCTAGGGTGAAGCTAGGCTAGGCGTGAATGGCTTGGTCCCTTTAAGTGAGATGAGCTCCTTTGTAGTCCTTTTTGGTGGATGAACAATAACACTTAGCAAGCACAACTTTTGAGTGAGATGAGCTCCTTTGTAATCCTCTTTGGTTGCTGAACAATAACACTTAGCAAGCACAACTTCAACTATTACAAACTATGAAATAAAACAAGAATAAGCTAGCAAGAATGAATTGAAATGAAATAAATACTAAGGCTGATTTCTTTTCTCTTTCTTTTCTTTTTCTTTTCTTTCTTTCTTTTTTTTTTTTTGAATTCGGATTTTCCTTTCTTTTTTTTTTTTAACTTACTACTAGAATTAAAGAAAAATAAAACAAAAATGCTAAGAAAATCTAATTGGTTGCAAGAGGATAAATTGACCAAGTAAATTCAAAAATGCTAACCAAGGGTGAAAATTCAAAAAATAGGCTGAAAATGTGGAGGAAAGAGATGGTTGATAGCTTGAAAATAGGCTGAATCGTCCAGCCTAAATTTTTTTTTCTTTTCGAACGTTTAGGGCTTGTTTGGTTGTGTTTGGGCGTGGGACAAAGGTTGGTGGCGGCTTGGTGGTAGGCACAAGGGACTGGTGGTAGGCGCGGTGTTGGAGTGGTGTTGGAGTGGTGTCGGCGTCCAAAATTCACAAACAAAAGCTACAAACTTGTTAGTTCAATCAAAAACTTGGAATAGAAATGGCAATGGCAATAGACTCAAAACAAAGCAAGATTCAAACAAGAAAACGAGACACTTTTGGTTTTTGAATGATTTACCGACTCTTTTTGTAGGTTGAACGTCAATTAGCTCTGATACCAATTGATACGGGGATTAGCCGCGAAGAACGGATCTAGACAAGCAACCTGTTTTCGGGAATAGAAGCAAACGAAATTCAACAAACAAAGATGAAGGAAAACGTGCAAAGCAAAGAGGGAAAAACGAAATAAGAAAGAAGAACCGAAAGGAACAAACGATAGAACCCTTGGATTCGATTATCCAAGAACCAAACCGATGACGATTCGACCCCGATTCTTACAACTTCACACAATCGATCTAGAGTTATCGAAGGCACGAAGAGGTTGCTTCAATTCGACTTGTAGCACCAACCCGAAGGAGATTGACACACACAAGAACGAGAAAGCTATGCAAACACCACAATTCTCACAAGACAAGAGGCTGAACTCAAAGGAATTCAATTTGGCACTTAGGCAATGTGTTTAACGTATTCTGATCCACAAAATGAAGAGAGAAAGGTTTATATACAACCTAGACCTTCTCTCCTAAAAATAGAAAAGAAATAAATACAATAATTACAAATTAGAGTGTTTTAAATAAAACCATAAAATAGACTAATTCTAGGCTTTATTAACACTCTCTAACTAGCTTCACGCCAGCCTTGCTCACGCCTCCTTGGTCACGCCTTCATCCATGCACATGCACACGTGAGGCTCTCCTATGCTCCATTCGACTTCTTCTTGGCTGGCCCAATGTGGCTAAGCATCATGACGGGCCTTGGACTCATTGGAGGTGAGCTTCTTGAACCATGGCAAGAAAGATAGCATCCATCTCCGCTTGGCGTTTGGCTTGAGCTCTTGTTAGGGCTCCTTGTGGTGTTGAAGATGGAGCTAGCTCGGATGACCCTTCATCACCTTCCACCTTTGAGAGGCATAGAGCATCAGATTGACCTTATCCCCGGAGCTACCCTTCCTAACAGACCAACCTATAGGATGAACCCTAAGGATAGTCAAGAGATCCAAACCCAAGTCCAAGACCTCCTAGATAAGGGATATGTTAGAGAAAGCCTTCCCTTGCGCCGTTCCTGTCCTATTAGTGCCTAAGAAGGACAACACTTGGAGAATGTGTGTTGATTGTAGGGCTATCAACAACATAACCATTAAGTACCGTCACCCTATTCCCCACCTTGATGACATGCTTGATGAGCTCCATGACACCACTACATTCAGCAAGATAGACCTTCGGAGTGGCTAACATCAGATCCGAATGAAGGAGGGGGACGAGTGCAAGACAGCCTTCAAGACAAAATTTGGGTTGTATGAATGGCTTATTATGCCATTTGGGTTAACCAATACTCCATCTACTTTTATGCATTTAATGAACCATGTTTTGTGACAATTCATTGGGAGATTTGTTGTAGTGTATTTTGATGATATCTTAATCTATAGCAGGTTCCTAGAGGAGCATGGAGAACATCTAAGGGAAGTTGTTTCTACCCTTAGGGTTGAACACATGTATGTCAACCTAAAGAAATGTAGCTTTTGCACTAATGAAGTTATATTTCTTGGTTTTGTGGGCTTCCAAGTTTCTACTGGCGCTTTGTGAGAGACTTCAGTACCATTGTTGCACCCTTGACGGAGATTTGCAAGAAACATGCACCATTTGTGTGGGAAGCAGCTCAAGACCGTGCTTTCAACAAGCTGAAGTTGGTTCTCACCGAGGCACCCTTACTAGCTCTCCCTGACTTCACTAGGCCTTTCGAAGTGGAGTGTGATGCATCGGGAATTGGCATAGGAGGTGTGCTTATGCAAGAAGGTAAGCCTATTGCCTTTTTCAGTGAAAAGCTTAAAGGGGCATGTCTTAACTACTCTACATATGATAAAGAGTTGTATGCATTATTTAGAGTACTTAAGACATGGCAACACTACTTGTGGCCTAGAGAGTTTATTTTGCATTCTGATCATGAATCTTTGAAATATTTTCGGAGTCAACATAAACTAGATAGGAGGCATGATAGATGGATGAAATTTATTGAGACTTTTCCCTATGTTATCAAGTATAAAAATGGAAAAGACAATGTAGTTGCGGACGCTCTTTCTAGGAGGCATACATTGCTAACTACATTGGATGCTAGGGTGTTAGGATTTGTTTACATTAAGGAGCTCTATGAATCTGATCTTGACTTTGGAGAAACATATAAGCTTTGTGTGCAAAAAGGTTCCTTAGATAAATTCTATTTGTTAGAGGGATTTCTATTTCGAGTAGATAAGGTGTGCATACCTAGGTGTTCCCTTCGTTTGTTGTTAGTGGAAGAAGCCCATAAAGGAGGTTTAATGGGTCATTTTGGGAGGGATAAGACTTATGCTATGCTACACTCACATTTTTATTGGCCACATATGCTTAGGGATGTTGAAAATGTGCTTAAAAGGTGTTTAGAGTGCCTTTGAGCTAAATCGAAAGTGAAGCCTCATGGATTGTATACACCTTTGTCAATCCCCACAACCCCTTGGGAAGACATTAGCATGGTTTTATAGTGGAATTGCCTAGGACTAGAAGAGGTAGAGATTCGATATTTGTGGTTGTAGATCGATTCTCTAAGATGGCTCACTTTATTGCTTGTCACAAAACTGATGATGCAGCCAATGTAGCTATTTTGTTCTTTCGGGAAGTAGTTAGGTTACATGGTATTCCAAGGACAATAGTTAGTGATAGGGATGTTAAGTTCTTGAGTTACTTTTGGAAAACTCTTTGGGGAAAGCTAGGAACTAAGTTGTTATTTTCTACATCAAACCACCCCCAAACTGATGGGCAAACGGAAGTAACAAATAGGATTCTAACAACACTTCTAAACCTCATACAAAGAAGAACGGGAGAGCCAGACATCAACAGTTGGGAACACATGAAACTCTTGATGAATGCTAGATTCGTGCCGCCACACTATGGTAGGGAAGTGAGGCAGCGCTTACTAAACCTCATACAAGGTTCCATGATTGTGGAAGAAGTCTACACCGTCATGCAAACGGAGATGGTGAAAGCTAACGTGCAAGAGGATGAGGAGTCTATTATGGCTCGATTTTTACAAATTTTGCATCCTTCTTTAGCTAATGAAATTTATATTTACCCATATGTTTCCATGACTAACCTACTACATTTGGCTATCAGGGTGGAGAAGAAGATCAAAGGATGGAATCAATGGACAAATGCTTGGATGACAATGAAGAAATCTCGGCCATCCTACAAGAATCTCGATCGACCGAGATTCCAACCGAAATTTGCCCCAGAAAGACAAAGGAAAGCGATCCCTTCCTAATTCATCAGCCCATAAACCTTATACTCAGTTCCGTCCTTTGAATGAGCCTTCAAATGATAACAACAGAGTACTTCTAACTCTACATTATGATCTAGAGATATTGTATGTTTCAAATCTCAAGGTAGAGGTCATTACATCCAAGATTGTCCTAATAAACAGGTTTTATTTTTAAATCAACAAGGATAATATGAAAGTGAAGAATAACATGAACATGATCATAGACATATCAATGCATTGCATGAGCATGATAACAATAGTGATAAGGATTCTGAATATGAGGATGGTGAATCTTTGATTGCTACTCACCTTGCATGTTAAGATTGCTCCATGTGAGGATAATTAACATGAAAACCTTTTTCATACTAGTTGTCTTGTTCAAGGAAAGGTTTGTAATATGATTATTGATGGTGGTAGTTGTTGCAACATTGCTAGTGAGGAATTGATCACTAAGTTGCAAATCACTACTTTCTATCATGCTTGACCTTATAAGTTGCATTGGATGAATGATTGTAGAGAATTGAAAGTTAACAAACAGGCTCGAATTGCGTTTACCTTGGGAAAATATGATGTTATTGTTTGTGATGTTGTGCCTATGCAAGCATGTCATATATTGTTAGGCTGCCTTGGCAATTTGATAGGAAGGTTACTCATGATGGTTTTTCTAATAAACATTCTTTTGAGATTAAGGGGAAGGCAGTTACTCTTAAACCTATGACTCCTTTCCAGATTGCCGAGCATTACGACAAGAAAAGGACAAACGCAAGGAAAAGGAACCGGAAAACACTCTTAGAGAAGAAAACTCAGGTAGATCTTCGAAATCTCGTCCGAGATCTGATGGCCAGACACGCTCCAGTGACCAATCTCGGTCCGATTACAAAAATCTCGGCAGAGATTCCTATAAACCACCCAAGATTCCTCCTGTAGGACATCAACAAACACTTATATCATCTAAAAGGGAGTTTCTTGGCGATTATGTTCATTTAGATCTTTCTTTACTGAGCTTATATAAAAGTCTACTAACTCTAAGTGATGACGTGAAGGCTCCTTTGCTTCAAAACATCTTAAAGGCTTTAGATGAATATAAAGATGTATTTCCACGTGAGATTCCTGCATCTCTTCCCCCTTTTAGAGGCATTGATCATCGGATTGACTTCATTCCAAGTTCGTCACTTCCTAATCGTTCCGCTTCAGAATGAGTCCGCAAGAAAACCAGGAAATCCAGGATCAAGTACAAGACCTTTTGAACAAAGGTTACATATGAGAGAGTTTGAGTCCTTGTGCGGTTCCAATTCTGTTGGTGCCCAAGAAGGACAACACTTGGAGGATGTTTGTTAATTGTAAAGCAATCAATAACATCACTATCAAGTATCGTCACCCCATCCCCAAATTAGATGACATGCTAGATGAGCCTTGCCATTCCTCCTTGTTCTCCAATATTGACCTCAAGTGTGGATATAATCAAATCCAGATGCGGGAAGGAGACGAATGATAGTCAACATTCAAGACTAAGTTTGGACTTTACCAGTGGTTGGTTATGCCCTTTGGTTTGACTAACACCCCTAGCACTTTTATGAGGTTAATGAATAATGTCTTGTGCCATTTTATTGGAAAGTTTGTGGTTGTGTACTTCGATGACGTCCTCATCTATATCAAATCCATTGAGGAACATGAGGAACACTTAAGGGAAGTACTTGAAACTCTTAGATTTGAATCTTTATATGCTAACATTAAGAAATGCGAGTGTAGTACTAATCAAGTGATTTCCTTGGATTTGTAGTAAGTACAAGAGGTCTTGAAGTGGATAAGGAGAAGATCAAAGCCATCCAAGAATGGCCTACACCTACCACCGTTGGGCGTGTGCGTTCTTTCCGTGGATTGGAAACATTCTATAGGCGATTTGTGAAGAATTTTAGTACCACCACAGCCCCTCTCACGCATCTCACAAAGAAGCAAGTAATGTTTGAGTGGGGGGAAGTGCAAGATAAAGCATTTATGGAGGAACTAAAGAGGCAACTAACGAACGCACCTCTTCTTGCACTTCCGGATTTCACCAAGCCATTCCAAGTGGAGTGTGATGCTTGAGGTTTTGTATTGGAGGAGTATTCATGTAAGAAGGTAAACCTCTTGCCTACTTTAGTGAGATATTAAAGTAACAATGTTTAAATTACTCAACATATGATAATGAATTATATGCTTTATCTAGAGTTTTTAAGATATGACAACATTATCTTTGGCCTAATAAATTCATCCTTAGAACTAATCATGAGTCTTTAAAGCATTTTCTAATTCAAGATAAATTGGATAGGAGATATGGACGATAGATGGAGTTCATTGAGACATTTCCTTACATTATCAAATACAAGAAGGGAAAGGATAATGTTGTAGCAGATGCTCTTTCCAGAAGGTATACTTTGATCACAACAATGGATTTCAAGGTCCTAGGATTCCATTACATCAAATAAATATACGAGGATGATGATGATTTTGGAGACAATTATATTCAGTGTCAATCTCGGCCAACTGTCAGGAATCTTGGCCGAGATTTTGACCGAAATTCGCCACTATCGAGAGGTAAGTATTATCTTTTTGTAAGATTTTTTTCCATGAAGATAAAGATTGTATTCCTATATGTTCTCTGGAATTATTATTAGTTGAGGAGGCTCATAGGGGAGGATTAATGGGACACTTTGGAAGAGATACGACTTATCACATGCTTCATTCCCATTTCTTTTGGCCTCACGTGCTTAAGGATGTTAAACATCTGATTAAGAGTTTGATTATCTGCTTGAAAGCGAAGTCAAGACTAAAGCCACAAGGTTTATATACTGCTTTACCTATTCCGAACCATGGCTTGACATTAGTATGGATTTTATTGTAGGATTGCCAAGGACTAGTAATGGGAGATACTCCATCTTTGTGGTTGTTGACCGTTTTTCTAAAATGGCTCACTTTATTACTTCTCATACAACTGATGATGCATATAATGTGGCTAACTTGTTTTTTTAGGGAAGTTGTTAGGTTGCATGGAGTGCCACGTACCGGTCAGTGTAAGTGATGAGACGTCAAGTTCCTTAGTTTCTTCTGGAAAATTCTTTGGGGAAACTAGGTACCAAGTTGTTATTCTAACCTTCTAGTCATCCTGAAACGGATGGTCAAACGGAGGTAACTAATAGGACTTTTAGTGATATATTAATAGCTGTTTTGAAAGATAATTTGAATGTTTGGAAAACAGGTGGAGTTTTATAAGGAATTGCATGAGAAAACGCACATAAGGCTGGAGCAAAAAGGGAAATCCGTCGCTTCAAAAGCAAATCAGAATCGCAAGGAGATGTTGTTAAAACCCGCAGGTCTAGCCCCTCATTACAGGGAAAGTGGTGAATCCTTTGACTCCTTTTGATCTTATATTGTTACCTTTGATTCAATTGTTGTGAAGTCCATGCTAGATTTTGCTTGTGTGTGTTAATCTTTTTGAAGGTTGGTGCTCCTGGTCATTACTAGTCCCTCCTTGTTCTTGTCTTACTTAGAAGACTTGTGTAAGGTTTAAAGAAGTGGGGGCTAAGGTAAGTTCTTCGTTAAGGGGTTTAATCACATCATTGATCAACGTTCTTTGCGGGAATATCTTGGTTCATATCTTCCTATACTTATCATTTATCATTCCATAATCATCTTCTTTTCTTTATATATCATCCATTAATCCGTTTTTTGAGTTTCTTTAAATTTCGGACTATTCTTCACGAAATCTCGTCCGAGATTTCTTCTATCCATCCGAGATTTGCGTCTGTCATAGAACTTTCCATCTAGATCGGAAATTGCGGCTTTCACCCCGCATTAATATCAATAGCTTCCAAAAGATCCCCGAAATACATGAAAAACCGACAAAACCTCGTGTAGACATCATTTCTAGCAATATGACTCGATTAAGCGTAAATGTCACAAACTAATGTCAATTCATGCATAAACAAGGGGAAAATCCAACTAAATGAGTGCCTAAAGTAAAGTCATAAATCATATCATCAGGGATATTCGACATTTCATCCTAAACAAACATTCAAGTCCAAACTATCATCATCAAACCCACAACCAACAACCAACAACCAATCACCCTAAATCACAAATATTTCATCTACAACATGCATTTCTAAGTCAAGGAAAATCAAACCCAAACCCATACAATCCATAGAAATGAAGGAAAAGGGAAGAAAAGAGATACGCAGTTAAAAATACTCTTCAAACTTGAATAGAAAAGTCATCCTAACACACAACAAAGTTTCCTTGAATCCAATTCCGAAATTATAAATCCCAAAAGTTCTTTTTTCCCCTAAAAAGTAATCTTTTGAAAAGTCACTCTATTTTCTCTAGAATATGGCCTCCTTATGAATGTGGCTGATTGTTGGATTAAATGGGTCTCTTTGGGGAACCAACTTGCCAGCTCACTCGTGCCTCTATCTCCTTTAAGGATGTGCATTGTCAACCTTAACTTGAATTACGTCATGGGTTGTACAAACGAAGAATCTCGGGTTATCTGGGCAAAAATCTCGGCAGATATCCTTCACAAGTTGGGACCGATATTTATCATGTTTGCCTTCATTTCACAGAAATCTCGAGTAGTGCAAAAGTATAAAATCTCACCCGAATCAATACTGCACACCTGAGATGCCATAGTTCTTCCGCCTTTGCTCATATGCTCGCTCCTTAGGTGGGTTTCCTTGCTTCCTTCGGGTCTTGATCACGTGTCGCCTCGATGCCCAATTCACATGTGCGTCAATTTGCTCCAACGTTTGCTGAAATGCCTGAAAGTAAGACAGAAGTCCGTGTATACATTTTTCTAGCATAATATGCAAATTCAAGCACAAATGTCACGAACTTAAGCAAATGTCTGCAAAATAAAGGAAATATCTACCTAAATGCAAGACTAATCTAAGGCAATAAATCATGTTATCAAAATACCCCATACTTGCCCCTTGCTTGTCCCCAAGAAAGATTCAAATCTAAGGTACTAGATGATTCAAATCTAAGCTACTAGATGACATGATTTATGCATGTGGAAAAACTAAAACAATTTTTTTTTTGGTATTTGCTTCTAATAATCGATAACCCTCAAAGTGATGCTTCATGGCTAAAGATGCTTCATGGCTAAAGTATTTAGATCAATCATGAGAATATCAAATCTAAACAACTAAGCCAAAACACATGTACATGAAGGGATTAAGTACTTAACAAGAAGAGACTAAGAAACGTGTTAGGGGTGGGATGCATTTTACGATATGTGATGCAAAATCCGGGAAAAGGAACAACTCTACATTCATCGTTTCATTCAACATCCACCAAAACAAGCAATTATTCTTCTCATTTTTTCCTTTTTATTTTTATTTTTTATTATTTTTTTTACTTTTGAGATAGTGGCATAGGTGCACAAAAGCCAAAATCTTGGTGATTAGCAAACCTTGGTGAGTACCTAGGTGCCTGACACCGGATGCGCATACCAAAGTTCTTTTGGACACTTAGTTAATCAGACTTTCGCAATATACAAACACCCAATTATGTGAATGATATTGAGTTACTCATCTTCAAAACTAATGTCCCCAAACCTATTTTCTACACTTGTTACAACACTTCAACCTTTTCAACTCCTTTACCACCTACATCACCCACACTTTGCTTTTCACACACTAAACACACTAACATGCTTCCTATTTTCCGGATGGGTTAAGAGAGACAATTTATACAATTTTTCATCAAAAGAGGTGTTAAAACAAACATCATAAAGATGAGGAAAGGAAATAAATCAAATGCCTTAATCATCCCAATATGATGTGTAAGAACTTATCATGAGGTTTCGACAATCAATTCTCAGCATAATCTAGACAAAAGGCAACATCACAATCCATACATGAGTTCTAGTAAAGTATTCAAACCCCACATATGCCGTAAATCAATTCAAACACATAAAGATCATCCATAGCCCATTTATGCACAATATCATCCTTGGGATTATTTAAATCCTAGAAGCACAAATTGTTTTTAAAAATTTTTCACTTTTTCTGGATTTTTGCTATGCGGATATATACAATGCAAAACGAAAAGAAACGTGTGACCAGAAATATAAAAACTATCTTAAATGCAATGGAATTAAAGATAAAACATGAAAAGTATTGCAAATACCCCACCCCATACTTAGCATCCACATTGTCCCCAATGTGAAAATCAAATAAAGGATGAATGAACGTACTTACAATGTAAAAGGCGATCCGGCATGATGAAGGGTCATCTGAGCTAGCTCCATCTTCAACACCACAAGGAGCCCTAACAAGAGCTCAAGCCAAACGCCAAGCGGAGATGGATGCTATCTTCCTAGCCATGGTTCAAGAAGCTCACCCAAGCTCACCTCCAATGAGTCCAAGGCCCGTCATGATACTTAGCCACATTGGACCAGCCAAGAAGAAGTTCATAGGAGCATAGGAGAGCCTCACGTGTGCATATGCATGGATGAAGGCGTGAGCAAGGCGCGACTAGGCTGGCGTGAGAAGCTAGTTAGAGAGTGTTAAGTAAAGCCTAGAATTAGTCTATTTTATGGATTTATTTAAAACACTCTAATTTGTAATTATTGTATTTATTTCCTTTCTATTTTTAGGAGAGAAGGCCTAGGTTGTATATAAGCCTTTCTCTCTTCCTTTTTGTGGGGAGAGAAGTTAAACACATTTTGTCTAAGTGCCAAATTGAACCCTTTGAGTTCAGCCTCTTGTCTCGTGAGAATTGTGGTGTTTGCATAGCTTTCTCGTTCTTGTGTGTGTCAATCTCCTTCGGGTTGATGCTACAAGTCGAATCGAAGCAACCTCTTCGTGCCTTCGATAATTCTAGATCGATTGTGTGAAGTTGTAAGAAGCGGAGTCGAATCGTCATCGGTTTGATTCTTGGATAATCGAATCCAAGGGTTCTATCGTTTGTTCCTTTCGGTTCTTCTTTCCTATTTCGTTTTCCCCTTATTGCTTTGCACGTTTTCCTTGCATATTTGTTTGCTGAATTTCGTTTGCTTTTATTCCCGAAAACAGGTTGCTCGTCTAGATCCGTTCTTCGCGGCTAATCCACGTATCAACTGCCGTTTCGTGAGAGACTTTAGTACCATTGCTGCGCCTCTCACGGAATTGACCAAGAAAGGTGTGGCCTTCGTATGGGGGCCAAGGCAAGAGGCGGCTTTTGCTAGCTTGAGGGCCAAGCTCACCCAAGCACCACTTCTATCTCTACCAAACTTTGATAAAAATTTTGAGATAGAATGTGATGCTTCGGGGATAGGCCTTGGTGGTGTCCTTATGCAGGAAGGCAAACCCATTGCCTATTTTAGTGAGAAGCTTGGAGGGGCTGAATTGAATTACCCCACGTATGACAAGGAACTTTTGGCATTGGTACGTGTTCTCATGGTTTGGTACCACTACCTATTGCCTAAGGAATTTGTCATACACTCGGACCATGAGGCCTTGAAGTATCTAAAGGGTCAAAGCAAGCTTAACAAGAGGCATGCTAAGTGGGTCGAGTTCATTGAGTCTTTCCCCTATGTAATCAAACACAAAAAGGGAAAGGAAAATGTAGTGGCGGATGCCCTCTCCAGGCGTTACACTCTTGTGGCTCTACTAGATGCTAAATCGCTTGGTTTTTCCTTCCTTAAGGACTTATATGTGCATGATACTGATTTTTGTTATAGATTTGACACATGTAAGTCCCATGGGAGTAAGGATCAATTCTACTTACATGAGGGATTCTTGTTTAAAGGCCATAAGTTGTGTACTCCCAAGGGCTCAATTCGAACCCTTTTGGTTCAAGAAGCACATAGGGGCGGATTAATGGGACATTTCGGTGTCCTTAAGACCTTACAAGTGCTAAGGGAGCACTTTTATTGGCCTAAGATGCAGTACGCCGTGGAGAAGTATTGTGCATCTTGCACCACTTGCTTGCATGCTAAGTCCAAAGCCCAACCCCATGGTCTCTACTCTCCTCTACCTATCCCTATACTGCCTTGGGAAGACATTTCCATGGACTTTGTTTTAGGGTTACCTCGGTCGAAGAGAGGTAGAGACTCCATATTTGTAGTGGTAGACCGGTTCTCCAAGATGGCACACTTCATTGCATGCCATAAGACTGATAATGCTTCTCATGTTGATAACCTTTTCTTTGATCATATTGTGAGATTGCATGGAGTTCCTAGGTCTATTGTTTCGGATAGAGATGTGAAGTTCCTAAGCTATTTTTGGAAGACTTTATGGGCAAAGCTTGGAACTAAACTTCTCTTCTCTACTACATGTCATCCTCAGACGGATGGCCAAACAGAGGTAGTTAATCGTACTCTTGGTGCTTTACTTCGTACTATTTTGAGGACTAACTTGCGCAGGTGGGAAGAGAGCCTATCATTCATTGAGTTCGCCTATAATAGGACGGTCCATACCGCCACAAAGAGGACACCGTTTGAGGTTGTGTACGGCCGTAACCCCACCACACCCTTGGAGTTATTGCCGTATGCAATCAAGGAGAAGGATAGCAAGGAAGGTGCGGATGAGGCAGCTCGGATCAAGAGGATGCATGAGGATACGAGGCTGCAATTGGAGAAGAGAACATACCAATACAAGCGCCACGCTGACCGAGGTCGAAAGGAGCTGATATTCGAGCCCGGCGACCTTGTGTGGCTGCACCTACGGAAGGAACAATTTCCCTTACTCCGCAACTCCAAGCTGAAACCAAGAGGAGATGGACCATTTCAAGTGCTTGAGCGCATCAATGACAACGCCTACAAACTCGATCTCCCTCCCACCATTGGTGTCCATGATGTGTTTAACGTCTCCGACTTGATACCCTACGTGGTTGAAGGAGATTCGGACCATGACGAGCTGGATTCGGGGTCGAATCCCTTTCAAGAGAGGGAGGATGATGTGTTCGAGCCTACACATCTAGAGCCTACACATCTAGGTGATCACGCAGAAGAGGAGCCGACACATCACGCAGAAGAGAAGTCAAGAGAAGAAGCCGAACCGGCCAAGCCCAAGGAGGACCCACCACCCGGTGCTATCACTAGAGCCCGAGCCCGCCACCTACACCAACAACTCAAGGACACCCTCTTGAGCCTAGGCGAGCCGAACCTAAGTGGAGGGACATTCATCACATGCCTAAGTCAAGAAAGGCCCGGGTCACTCGTGCACAATATTTCCGAATAAAGAGGGTTTGCGTGGCAATTAGTTGCATGGGATATTCTTAGACATTTTATCATTAGATATTTTATCATTATCATTGTTTGCTTTTTTATTTAATATTCCAGCATTTATTTTCGGATAAAATAATTAGGAGGTAACCGAATTAGTGGTTCTCTTAGTGGGTAGATTAGTGGGCTATTTTTTAGGATTGATTTCTTGTTTTTATTTCCTATTTTCAGCAAGGCCTATTTAGGTCTAAACTTCAGATTGGTATGGTAGTTTTGAATGAATGAAAATAGCAACCTTTTTGCTGCCAAAACTCACATGTCTTTTCTTTCATCTCCTTAGAAGGATTGTGAGCACATCAACCTTCTTCTTCCTTTGATTCGAGTGGTTCCTATCTCGAGTCTCTTCCCTTGATCTTCATTACCGAGTGGCACCTATCTTGGATGGAGATCATTCACGTTTCGTACCATTCCATCTCCACCAACCGTTCGCCATCTCGGCTACAACATCTTCACCGGCGAGCCCTTGTGCACCCTCGGTCTTCCCTTTGGCGAGCAAGATCTTGCACCGACTCCATCGATCCTAGATCACACCAAGCAGTTACACCGAGACGACGCCGGCCAAGGGAGGAGCGCTTTCTGCAGCCGCCAAGGAGGCCGACGCCATGGACAACCTCATTGTAGTAAGGACCGCCGCCAAAGGCAAAGCGATCGCAACAGCCGTCCAACCACCACCGAGGACATTGGTTGCAGCCAAGAGGGAGTACATCACAGATTACCTACCTCCCGATGTGGCGCTCGTGTGTTTGTGTAAAGGGCTGAATTTGGTAAGCAACTCGACCTTAGTTGATACCGCATAGTATTTTAGCTATCTTGGATGAGCTTGCAGATGTGTTTCTGGATGAAATACCCCCCGGGTTGCCACCATTGCGGGGTATTGAGCACCAAATAGATCTTATTCCCGGAGCTACTCTCCCAAACTGACCCACCTATAGAATGAACCCGAAGGAGAGTGAGGAGATTCAAACGCAGGTACAAGAGCTCCTTGATAAGGGATACATTCGAAAGAGTCTTAGTCCTATGGCAGTTCCGGTTCTACTAGTCCCTAAGAAGGACAACACTTGGCGGATGTGTGTTGATTGTAGAGCTGTCAACAACATCACCATCAAGTACCGTCATCCCATTCCCCGCCTTGATGACATGTTGAATGAGCTACATGGAACAACTACCTTCTCCAAGATCGACCTTAGAAGTGGATATCATCATATTCGAATGAAGGAGGGCGACGAATGGAAGACGGCATTCAAGACCAAGTTTGGGCTCTATGAGTGGCTTGTTATGCCATTCGGTTTGACTAATTCTCCCAGCACATTCATGCGCCTCATGCACCATGTTTTGAGGAAGTTCATAGGGAAGTTTGTCGTTGTTTACTTCGACGACAAACTCATCTATAGCAGGCCAGCAGAGGAGCATGCGGATCATCTCTGTCAGGTTGTTTCTACACTTAGACTTGAACACTTATATGCTAATATTAAGAAGTGTGATTTCTACACAAATGAAGTTATATTTCTTGGCTTTGTAGTGTGTGCTCAAGGGCTGCGAGTAGATGAGGAGAAGATCAAAGCTATTCGAGATTGGCCAACCCCGACGTCTCTTGGTGATGTGCGCAGCTTTCATGGATTGGCTAGCTTTTATAGGCGGTGTGTGAGAGACTTCAGTACCATAGCCGCCCCTCTAACCGAGATCACTAAGAAGAATATACCATTCGTGTGGGGAGAGGCCCAAGAGACAACTTTCGAAAAGCTCAAGTGGATGTTGACCAATGCCCCATTGCTTGTTCTTCCGGACTTCACTAGGCCATTTGAGGTCCAACTCTAAACTATTCTACTTATGATAAGGAGCTCTATGCATTGTTTAGAATGCTTAGGACTTGGCAACATTATCTTTGGCCTAGAGAGTTTATATTGCATACTGATCATGAATCATTAAAACACTTTAGGAGCCAAGATAAACTTGATAGAAGGCATGGCAGGTGGATGGAGTTCATTGAAACATTTCCTTATGTGATTAAGTACACAAGAAAGGAAAAGATAATGTAGTAGCTGATGCACTTTCTAGGAGACATGTTTTGCTAACTACATTGGATGCTAGAGTTCTTGGCTTTGTTTACATTAAGGATTTATATGCAAAGGATGATGATTTTGGAGAGATTTATGAAGCTTGTGTGGAAAAAGGGGTTGTAGATAAGTTTTACTTGTTTGATGGCTTCTTGTTTAGAGTTGATAAAGTATGCATTCCAAAGTGTTCTCTTAGGCTATTACTTGTGGATGAATCCCATAGGGGAGGTTTGATGGGTCACTTTGGTAGAGATAAGACATATCATATGCTGCATACTCATTTTTATTGGCCACACATGCTTAGGGATGTTGAGAATTTTGTGAAAAGATGCTTAGAATGCTTGAAAGCAAAGTCTAGAGTCATGCCACATGGTTTGTATACCCCTTTACCTATTCCCGCAGCTCCTTGGGAAGACAATAGTATGGACTTTATTTTGGGGTTACCTAGGACTAAGAGGGGAAGAGACTCTATTTTTGTAGTGGTAGACAGGTTCTCTAAGATGGCACACTTCATAGCTTGTCACAAAACGGATGATGCCACTAATGTTGCAAAACTCTTCTTTAGAGAAGTAGTTAGGCTACATGGAGTTCCTAGAACCATTGTTAGTGATCGGGATGTGAAATTTCATAGTTACTTTTGGAAGACATTATGGGGTAAGCTAGGTACTAAGTTGTTCTCTACCGCTAGCCACCCTCAAACTGATGGCCAAACCAAAGTAACTAATAGGACTTTAGGGACACTTTTAAGGGTTGTAATTAAGAAGAATTTGAAAGAGTGGGAGGATGTGTTACCACATGTTGAGTTTGCATATAACAGGACCATCCATTCTTCCACTAACATGACCCTTTTTAAGTGTGTTTATGGTTTGAATCCCTTAACCCCTTTTGATCTTATGCCGTCACCTTCAAAGGAGCGAGTAGATTTCAATGTAGGTAAACAGGTTGAGTACATTAGGGGATTACATGACAAGACACGGCTGTGCTTGGAGGAGAAAGCCGCTCGGACCGCAGCTAAGGCAAACAAGGGACGGAGAAAGTTGTTGTTTGAGCCCGGAGATCTCGTGTGGTTACATCTTCGGAAGGAGCGCTTCCAAGAGCAGTGAAAGTCCAAGCTATCACCTAGGGGTACCGGTCCTTTCAAGGTGCTTCACAAAGCCGGTGACAACGCTTATGTATTGGATCTTCCGGAGGAATTCGGGGTCAGCCCGACCTTCAATGTTAGAGGCCTCAGTCCGTTCCCACCTATGGATGCAGAGCTTGAAGATTCGTGGACGAATCCTTCCCAAGAGAGGGGGAATGATGAGGGAACATCCGAGCTAGCATCTCCGGAGTATGAAGGAGCTATCACACGTTCCCAAGCTAAGAAGATTGAGCATGAGACCGAGGGTTTACTGATTTTATTGGCTACAAGTGTTCATAACGAGGCTTGGCTCCTAAGTAAGTAAGAAAGCAATGACGCCAAAGAACAGGACTCGGCCAGCCCGCACATGACGCCACTACTCCTCACCACGTCTTCAGCACCGTTCCATGCCTCTCATTGAGGAATGAGGCTTTTTAAGGCCTGCTGAGTGATTGTGTGTTTTAAGTAGCCCATTGGGCTTAATTTTCAGATTTCTATTATGTCTTTTGTTTAAGAACTAAAACTATTTAAAGTCTCTTTTCATTACTTTTTAGGCAGATTATTATTGGTGAAAAACACTTGTTTTCAGATTTCATCTTCAATCAAAGGAGAGTTTTGATTGAAGAATTATTGTGATCAGATTTGGCTTAGTTGTTTCGCGTGTGTCAATTGCTCTCGGGTTCTTGGTGTTCGTGAGATTCCATAAGCATCCTACTCGTGTTGTCGAAGTTCTAAGTCGACTGTGTGAGGTTGTAAGGGGCTGATTTCGTTGCATCGTTCTTGGTGGTTCTTGATCCCGAGATCAAGGGTTTCCACGTCGTTTGTGTCGGGTTCATCTACATCGTACTTTCCTTTAATTTCCGTACCTTTGTTTTCAGTTAGCGCCTTCTTCGTTCCTTTTGTTCGCAGGTCACGCAGCACACGAAACCCTAGCCGGCTATTTGATCTTGTCGTTCTGCGTCTTTCCCTCCTTCCGTCGTCTAGATCGAGCCAACGTCGGGTCTGCCCCGTATCATCAAACTCTTATGGTCTGTGAAGATCTGACATGTAGCACCATACAGGTAATGTCTCCAGATCTTCAAAGCATGAACTACCGCTGCCAACTCCAAATCATGAGTCGGGTAGTTCTCCTCATACGTCTTCAAATGTCTAGACGCATATGCAATCATTCCGCCCCTCTGCATCAACACACATCCCAAGCCTAGCTCGGATGCATCATTATATACCAAAAAATCATCAGTACCCTTTGGTTGTGCCAAGATAGGAGCAAAATTCAAACGCCTCTTCAACTCCTCAAAACTCTGGGCACACTACTACTCAGACCAAATCTAGTAATCTTCCTCAGTAAACTCGTAAGTGGATGGACAATCACAGAAAATCCCTCCACAAAGCGTCGGTAATAGCTAGCTAGGCCAAGGAAGCTACGCACTTCCTTGACGTTCGTCGGTGTCGTCCATGATGCAACAGACTCGATCTTCTCCGGATCAACCTTGATCCTATCGGCGGAGACGATATGATCCTAAGCCACTCAAAGCTCTCTTCAAAACAAGAAGAAATCAAGAAGAATATCCAAAGGAGGAGAAGGGAAGAAGAAGATCGTAAGGAGAGAAGATGGAGCTGGAAAAGATGAGAAACCCTCCTCCAAAAGAAAAGGAATAGCTTATATAGGAAGCCATCCAAAAGCACGGGTCAAGGTCAACAATGCCGGCTGCAGCACACCAGAATCCGTAGGGGCGGATCCAGGAGGCGCAGGGGCGGCTCAACAAGGCGCTGGGATGGCTAGTCTAGCCGCAGGGGAGGCTGAGGCAGGGCTCAACACTTGCGTCTCAGCTGAGGCGCATGCGTGGGATCTCTCAAAGACTAAGGCTCTTACATAGTGTCAATTACTACATGTACCATTCAGATTAATAGTTTACTTGTTAGAGTACTTTTTGATACGGGTGCTACGCACTCGTTTATTTATGATGCATGCGTTGAGCGTTTGGCCTTAGATATAGTAGAGGGGATACCCTTTATTATAGGGTTACCCTAAGGAGGAAGTGTTAGAGGTTCCCGCAAAATACACGATTGTCCCATTCGTTTGGGAAATCGTGATTGGCTTGTAGACTTCTTTTTCATGTATTTTGTACGTGAAGAAGTCATATTAGGGATGGATTGGATGGACCGACATGGTGCAATTTTAGATATCGGTAGGTGGACCGTGACGGTCACTACCGAGGCAAGTTAGATAGAGAATGATGCGGGATTAGGGCCGCAAATGACTAGATCTAGATTGGGAATCCTTGAAACCAACAATGACGTTTTTCCTTGACCAATGGCACAAAATTCAGATTGTTAGAACAAGAAAATGACGATGGAAAGATGGAAGAAAAGAGGATGAAAGGGGACGTAGGATGTATGGTAGAAGTAGATCCAAAAGAATCAAAAGACTCCCTTACAAGAACCTTGATCAGATTGATCAAAACCCAAGCAAGATGATGCCTTCAACCCTTTTTTCTATAAACCTTACACAAGCCTTCAATGGAGACAAGCACAAGGAGGGACTAGTATTGACTAGTAGCACCAATCTCTAAAGAGATTAACACACACAAGAACAATCTAGCAAGGATTCACAACAAGACAATAAAACAAATAAAACAACTAAAACAAATAAAAAACCTTACACAAGCCTTCAATAGAGATTCGATTTTTGTGGTAGTAGATCGATTTTCTAAAATGGCCCATTATATTGCTTGCCATAAGACTAATGATACTTATAATGTAACTAACTTGTTCTTTAGGGAAATTGTTAGATTACATGGAGTACCTAGGACTATAGTGAGTGATAAGGATGTTAAGTTTCTTAGTTTCTTTTGGAAAACTCTTTGGGTCAAATTAGGGACGAAGTTGTTGTTTTCGACTTCTAGTCATCCTCAAACGGATGGTCAAACCGAAGTAACTAATAGGACGTTAACAACCATTTTGAGGGCTGTTTTAAAAGATAATTTGAAAGCTTGGGAAGATGTCTTGCCTCATGTAGAAATTGCATATAATCGTACATTACATTCTTCTACTAACCTAACTCCTTTTGAGTGTGTCTATGGGTTGAATCCTTTGACCCCTTTTGATCTTATACCATTGCCCATTGAGGAGCGAGTAGATTTTAATGCAGGAAAACAGGTGGAGATCATCAAGGAAATGTATGAAAGGACACACAAAAGGCTAGAGGAGAAGGGGAGGCAAGTGGCGGCCAAGGCTAATAGGAACCGCAAGCAAGTGTTGTTCGAACCGGGAGACCTCGTGTGGCTGCATTTGAGGAAGGATAGGTTCCCGGAAATGCACAAGTCCAAGCTATCACCTAGGGGAGACAGAGCATTCAAAGTACTACGTAAGTTTGGTAACAATGCTTATGTACTAGAGCTTCCGGAGGACTATGGAGTGAGTCCTACTTTCAACGTAGGAGATCTAAGTCCCTTTGAGTCAAGTGATGCGGATGGAGATGATTCGAGGACGAATCCTTCCCAAGAAGGGGAGTATGATGAGGGACCATCACCAACAACCCCTACTAGTCCTACAATGCAAGGGTCAATCACTAGATCAAGGGCAAGGTCAATTCAAGAGGAGGTGTCCAACTTGTTGGTGTCCTTAGCTCCTAAGGAGACCATTTATGATATATTGCTGACCGAGGCTTCCTTATTCACCCTAATGACAATTCCCGACGACTTGGATGTGGAAGGGAGACCATGCACACGTGATTTGGAGCCATGTAAGAGCAAAGAAGAGACACTTGTTCCGGAATTGCAAGAAATGGAAGATTGAGGCTTTTGGAGCTTCTTTTGTATTTTATATCATCTTTTGGTATAAAATACAAGACTTTATATAACCTTTAGGCTCAAAACAATTAAAGGGTTATTTTATTTGTTTTATTTGTTTTATTGTCTTTTATTGACAATTGTTATTCCTTTTTAGAAAGGAGGCTTTCTAGGCATATAAAAAGCCTCCCTTAGCTTCTTTCCTGATTAGATAGATTTTAGCAAAACTTGGTAGTCTCTTTGAGAGCTTTTGTTCATATTCAGAAAATTCAATCAATAAAGTGAGCCAATTGATTGAATCGTTGTGAATCCCTGCTAGATTGTTCTTGTGTGTGTTAATCTCTTTAGAGATTGGTGCTACTAGTCAATACTAGTCCCTCCTTGTGCTTGTCTCCATTGAAGGCTTTTGTAAGGTTATAGAAGAAAGGGTTGAAGGCATCATCTTGCTTGGGTTTTGATCAATCTGATCAAGGTTCTTGTAAGGGAGTCTTTTGGTTCTTTTGGATCTACTTCTACCATACATCCTACGTCCCCTTTCATCCTCTTTTCTTCCATCTTTCCATCATCATTTTCTTGTTCTAACAATCTGAATTTTGTGCCATTGGTCAAGGAAAAACGTCATTGTTGGTTTCAAGGATTCCCAATCTAGATCTATGTAACACCCCGAATCCGCGGGACTCGGGATGTCACATTGGGCTAGGATCTCACAATGGATCCTGACCCTAGCCTGACAACAAGTTCACTGGACCTTACAACATGGCACTGACAGATATAAAACAAATACATAAAACAGTATAAACTGTACGACCCAAAGTAAACAACAACATAGCCGAGTATATAAAACGACATCCTCACACAGGAGGTACAAAAGATCATCCTCACGCAGAGGGGAAACACAACAACCCCAAACCAACCACCTAATGTACGAGAGTCCTCGGCCTGTCACCCTGCCAGATCACCCAGTAGCGCCTAACCTGTAAACATCTACAACACGGTATGAAACCGTTAGCTAACCATACATATATGAGGTAATGCATAAGCACAAGCACAATCATGAAAGATAAACACATCAGCATGCTATCACACATTTACCCATTTATTATCTTTATATAATAACCATTCACTCAAAAACCGTATATATATAGATAGATGAAAGTATGTGACACGAGGACCGATACATCCCCGCCTCTGAGTACAATGTCCAGCTGTACGAGTATCGTCACACAATCCGTGTACCCTATGGGAGTGGATTGCGCCCTTCCTGTAAACCAGTCTGGCCCGACATCAGAGAACCTCCCAAACTCCACGGCGGGATGAAAGGGAAAGGTTATCACAGCCACGCAGTGGGGCAGTCAATAGAACATAGGTCGATAAAAACGACAACTCATGCTATCATAGCAAACATATAAAGCACACACCACTCATGCAAACACCCAATATAGGGATGGTAGCTAAGTAAGTCCTACGGACTTACCTCAACCTCGTACAAAAACAACCACGATCACCTCTACACTGGAGGGACAACACGGCCTATAAAAAGGCATAAAGAGATATATCAACCTCTATTCATCAAAGGGGTCACACCTAAACCCAAAGGGATCCATAAGGATCATAATTAATCTATAAGCCTCACAACCAACTAAACCTCAATATCTCAACATAACTCACACTTCCTCAAATCTCAAGGTATTATCTAATCGACATTCCTCAATCTCAATTATAATCCTAATTTAATTAATTAACCTTTAATTAATTAATTAGATTCCGCCAGAATAACGTTTTGCCCGCAGGCAATTTCTAAACCCCCTGTCATCAGATTTCATCAAACAAACTATCCATAATCACCAGAATAATATAATGAGCATAATGGAATTTCTAATTGTCCTATTTGACAAGCCTAAAGTCAATTTAGGCCAAATCGCAGTACGGAAAACGAATAAATTCATAACTTATTCGTTACTAACCCGATTGACGATCTGAAAGAAGATTCGGAATCACAACGACGCAGGCTACGCATGGACAGCATCAAATTCATCGGAATCTGAGCGACGGAACCGTCCTGGTGACATATATGCTCGACCAGCCCTCCATATACTCGGAAATGCAGAAACTCGGTACCGTTATGAAGAGAATGAAGAGAGGAATCCAGAAACTCAAACGGAATTGAAATCGGATTAGAAACGGAGAGTAGATCTGAGTTTGAAGGTTGAGAGAAATCAGAGCTTTTACGAGAAAACGTGAAAGGAAATGAATTAATAAAGGATTTTCCGCTATTTATAGTGAAGACGATAATTATCCTTTAGTAAAGTCAATAATTATCCTTTAACCGATCCAAAGGCGGGTCGAACCTCTTTCTCCAAACTTCTCGAGATTGGAACATTAAATCTGGAATATTGTAGGGATAATTATTACACAACTGCCTCGAAAAACGTGTATTCCTAAGCCGTCTTTCTTAGTCGTTAAGAAACGAAATAGCGACTCTTTTAGCCGTTTTGCCTCTCCATGTTATTTCATATCTAGGACATATCCGATGTCCTGATCATTTCTCTCAACTGCATTTTTATTAATTGGAGCTCCCAAATGCTCCAAATAACACCGGAGGGTAAAAATAATTACCCGGGGGAAAAAGTAAAAATTTCCCCAAACGTCCAAAATTACGCCAGGAACATAACGGTGGGACTCTTACTCATTACTTGCGAAATCTTCGCGAGTTATATGTTAATTACTATCAACGATTAAGTTAATCAACATTAATTAGAATTCGAAATCCTAGTTATTACATCACACACCCCTTAAAAAAAAGTTTCGTCCCGAAACTTGCAAAATCCCAAAGTCATCTCGGACCCATAAGCCGAGGTATAACTCTCACTCTCTCTATCGGAGGTATCACATCTCCGTTCAAAAAGTCATCACCTATAGCAATCTATAACCTCAATATCACCATGGAGGAATCATCACTCCAGGAAACAGGGTCATAACGCTACCCAAAGGCGTAGAGGAATCACGTCTCTCGCCATACCACATCACAAGGCATAGAGGAAGCACATCTCTAGCCAAAACATATCACAAGCATAGAGGAAATACGTCTCTAGCAAACCATAATCATATATATATCGTATGGAGGAATCACATCTCCACTAAACTATGTCCATCAAGGTAGCATGGAGGAAAGAACCATCTCCAGCTGAATCCTAATCCCACCCAAATAGCATGGAGGAAAGAACCATCTCCAGCTATAAATATGATCATACTCGGGTAGCGTGGAGGAAGTAATCATCTCCAACTATAGCATACATCACACTAGCACATCAAGATCTACTAAGATCATAAATCACATCACAACTAGCATGGAATAACACATCAAGGCATATAAGCACATAAGCACAACATTCATCAAGATAGCACTAAGATCTACTCGTGCTCCCACAAATGGGTTTGTCCCAACATATATTCTAGATAGTTCCTCAGGACACTATCCTCAGTCTCTCACATAGCCTCTTCAGGTCTTCATCTCGACCGTAATATCCTCAATATGGGAATGTCTTTCGAATGCAAGCGTTTCATATCTCATTCCAAGAATGTAATCAAATGCTCAACAAAAGTGTGGTTGAACTCAACCACCAAATCATTGTAACTCACAAGGTGTCTCGAGTCTGGTATATACTTCCTCAGTTGAGACATAAGAAACACTGGGTGTATATCCTATAATCTCAAAGGCAAAGCTAAACATCATGCTGCCTTCTCCGTACTGGTCGATCTCAAATAAACCATCATATTGGAAACTCAGTTCCCTTTCCATATTAACACAACTAATGTCTCACAGTTGAGATACCTCCAGCCGGACATGAACTCTCGCTTTAACTTTAGAGGTTAACGCCTCTTGTCTACATATAATATCTGGCGACTCTGTAAAACCAGCATTCTTCTTTCAATCAACGTTACTTGAGCTATAAAATCCTGAATCTGGCCAGGTGTTATTCCACTACTATTGCTAGATCACTTCTAGCATAAGGATATACAACATCTATGTCTATATATTGCCTCATAGGGCAATCCCAGAAATATGCACGTCCTTCATTATTATATAATAAACTCATTAATGGATGGTAATATAACCATCCACGTTCCCATTCAACTTACAATTTATATTAGATCTTTAAGATCTAGATGATCCTCTCTAACGGACCATCTGTTAGGGGGTGAAGTGTAGTCATGAGGTACAGACTCGTCCCCAAAGCAGTCTGAATCTTCTGCCCAAAATCTCAAAGTAAAAACATACATCTCGATCAGAAATGATCGTTCTCGGTATACCAAGGAGTTTCACTATCTGTCTAGTGTACTCCTCCGCCAACTTACTCACTGGCCACGTTTTTCTGATAGAAATGAAACGTGCTAGTTCTGTAAATCTGTCACAAGCAATTCAAATAACATCAAAACTTCTACTAGGCCTCAATCACATCACAAGGTCCATGGAAAGGTCCTCTCACTTCCACTACAACACTGGTAGTAGATGGAGCTAATCTCCAGGTCAGTAATACTCTATCTTGATCTGCTGACTGGTCAAACACTGTGTCACAAATCTGGTTATATCAGCTTCAATCTTCTTCATAAATATAATCGTCTCACCTCATGGTACATCTTATTCGTACCTAAATGTACTGAATAAGGCGTACAGTGGATATACCGTAATATTCTCTGTCTCCATCTGCATCAGTAGGTACACAAAAGTGGTCATGACTCTTCATCAGTCCATCTACTCCCATGGAGAACTATGGTGTCTCAGCACGAGACATCCTTGCTCTAAACCTTGTCAAGGCCGGGCAAGTCTCCTGCTTCTGTTGGACCTCATCCAACAGACCAGGTAGAACCTTTAAGGCATAACTGGATATCCTCATCAAGGAACTGATTGTCCAACTCTAGCCAAGCTAGATTTCTCTGAAGCTGAAGCTGAACTATCTGTCTCACAATCATCTTCTCTTGTAGCGTCTTTCCGTTCCAGTTGTCGGTGACAACGTTCAACTTCTCGGAATGATATGGAACCTCCAGGTCAAAGTATTGATCAACTTAAGCTCTTAACACTAGCGGTTATTCAACCCCTGTTGCATAAAATATACTTCAGATTTCTATGATCTATAGAAATCTGACATGAAGATCACACCGGCACGGTCTTCAAAATTTAAAGGCTTGAACTACCACTACTAACTCTAAATCATGAGTCGGGTAGTTCTCATCATACGTTCTCAGCTGTAAATACACATATCAATAACCCTGCTCCTCTATAGTAATACACATCTCAGACTTAGCTGGGATGTATCACCGTAAATCACGGGATCCCAAAAATCTTCTAACTACAACAGAATGGAAGCAGAGGTCAAATGCCTCCTCAACTCTTCAGAACATAGACACACTGCTTTCATCACGTAGTTATGGTGGTCTTCTCAAAAGACTCGCAAATGAATACATAATCATATAAAATCCTTCGTCAAAGCATTGGTAGCAATCGGCTGAGCCGAGAAAACTACGTATTCCTTAATATTCATTAGTATCTCCCATGTTACAACATACTTAATTCTCACTAGGTCAACCATGATCCCACTGACGGAGACAACATGACCTAAAAAGGCTACCACTGACATCTCAACTTACACTTAGAGAGCGTAGCATACAACTCTCTATCTCTCGAAATCTGTAGAACGGTCCTCAGACGATCGGTCTACTATTCTCTGCTATGAGAGTATACCGACATGTCATCAATGAAGTCCACCACCAACTAATCAAGGAAGTCGATGAAGATACTGTTCATCAACTCCATAAAAACTACTAAAACATTCGTCAACCCAAATGACATCACTACAAACTCGTAGTGTCCATAACGGGTATGGGATGTTATCTCATACACATGTTGCTCTCTCATCCATGACTAGGGATATCTTGAGCATAAAGGAATCCCGAAAACACAATTGCTTCTTGAAGTTAACTCGTCAGGTCGTTAATACGGAACATGGAACCCATTAGGGTAAACCCGTTTCAGTAAACTTTTCAAGTTATCAGTACAATATCTCAACAAGCACCATATAGTGTGGCTTTCCCATTCAATCTTGTATCATACTTCAACTCGATAACAATGTCCACACTCCGCTGAGGTGGAAACTAGACGGTTCAGTAACACGTCTATAAACTCATAAACAACCGGAATACCTTCCATTGTTGGACTATCTCGCTCCTTCATGGTATAACACTAGAAGGCGTCACATCCCTATGCTATCAACTCGATGCTCGTACAGTCCTGATGACAAACCCGTCTCTTCAAAGGTTTTAACCTTAGAAGACCTCTATTTACCATCTCAGTAAAGACTATAATAGCCTTACTATTAATATCTAACATCTCATGATATCTATTCATCCAATCCATACACATAATGACTTCCTCATGCACCTACGACATGACAAAGAAGTCTACAAGCCATACACAAGTCCCGGAATAAGGGAACAACCACATATCTTGCGGGTACCTCAGACCCCTAGCTGGTAATCCTGTAAAGGAAAGTCCACCTTCTACTATATATCAAAGATCAACCACTAACGCATGCATCGAAAGACAAGAAGTGCATAGCACTCATAACAAACAAAACTCCACTAGGTAAACCATTAACGAGAATGGTACCTGTAACAGCTAACTCCCGTACATATCATTACTCGATCTCGGATCTATGCTCCTCAAGTATCACTGAGGTCCTCAATATAGCCTCCACTTCCACTCTTTCAACACCAGAAAGAGGAAGGTCTTGCTGGGAAGAAACACTACCTTGCTGACAGAAAGGGGTCAGATGGCCTAGTTCACCACAAATAAAACAAGCTATCGGTGCCAAAGGGCACTCAGAACGCAAATGATCTGGATAGCCACAATTGTAACATAATTGTCCCATTCTTACAAGCTGTGCAACTGAAGGGTAACTCGATCTTCATCGTCCACCTTGAATGATCGAGAGGGAACTTGTAAAGGCAAAACCTTGCCCTGTCGACAAAACTTCGCTCTATGTCCTGCTTTACCACACGTAAAGCATATGATGGGTGTCTTTGGGCACACAACTCGCCAGTGTCCCAACTTCCACGCAATTAAAACATTGTAGTTCCTTGCCAGTCATCTTCATGGCCAAAGGATCACTAGATTGTCCTGATATCGGACTTGATTCACCATTCATCATCTTTGCTTCTCTAGTAACTGATTCAGTCCATTGCTTCTTTCCGGACCCAGAAGCTTCAGTTGATCTCACAATTGTTGGTAAATCCGGTGTGGATCTACCCGCTATCACCTCCTCATATACTTGCTGCATATATTCTTGAAACTCGGATCTACTCATGGAGACACGATCAGCCTCTTCAAACTCGTTCTCTGCCATAGGCAAAACAACAGCGGAAACTGGTCCTGACTTATCACCACTGGAGGAAGAGGGGGTGTACCCCTACCTCATCCCACTACAGATACTACTCTAGTCTGAGTCATCTGTAGGATATACGCACCTAATCTTATAAGGCTATATATATGCCATAGGTATCGATATGTATATAATACATCCACATAATCCATAGTACACACAGATATATATACATATCTACGCTGCAGAGATCCATGGCAGAGGTGACGACTTCTCGTACATTCTATCCCAAAACCACACTTAAAACCAAAGCCTTTGAAAACGTCAGATCCCATGTGGGCTCTGTTTATTTTACCTATCAAACCTCATTGCAGGTAGCAAGTGCCATTGTTGTCAACCTGGGCTCTGATACCAACTCTGTAACACCCCGAATCCGCGGGACTCGGGATGTCACATTGGGCTAGGATCTCACAATGGATCCTGACCCTAGCCTGACAACAAGTTCACTGGACCTTACAACATGGCACTGACAGATATAAAACAAATACATAAAACAGTATAAACTGTACGACCCAAAGTAAACAACAACATAGCCGAGTATATAAAACGACATCCTCACACAGGAGGTACAAAAGATCATCCTCACGCAGAGGGGAAACACAACAACCCCAAACCAACCACCTAATGTACGAGAGTCCTCGGCCTGTCACCCTGCCAGATCACCCAGTAGCGCCTAACCTGTAAACATCTACAACACGGTATGAAACCGTTAGCTAACCATACATATATGAGGTAATGCATAAGCACAAGCACAATCATGAAAGATAAACACATCAGCATGCTATCACACATTTACCCATTTATTATCTTTATATAATAACCATTCACTCAAAAACCGTATATATATAGATAGATGAAAGTATGTGACACGAGGACCGATACATCCCCGCCTCTGAGTACAATGTCCAGCTGTACGAGTATCGTCACACAATCCGTGTACCCTATGGGAGTGGATTGCGCCCTTCCTGTAAACCAGTCTGGCCCGACATCAGAGAACCTCCCAGACTCCACGGCGGGATGAAAGGGAAAGGTTATCACAGCCACGCAGTGGGGCAGTCAATAGAACATAGGTCGATAAAAACGACAACTCATGCTATCATAGCAAACATATAAAGCACACACCACTCATGCAAACACCCAATATAGGGATGGTAGCTAAGTAAGTCCTACGGACTTACCTCAACCTCGTACAAAAACAACCACGATCACCTCTACACTGGAGGGACAACACGGCCTATAAAAAGGCATAAAGAGATATATCAACCTCTATTCATCAAAGGGGTCACACCTAAACCCAAAGGGATCCATAAGGATCATAATTAATCTATAAGCCTCACAACCAACTAAACCTCAATATCTCAACATAACTCACACTTCCTCAAATCTCAAGGTATTATCTAATCGACATTCCTCAATCTCAATTATAATCCTAATTTAATTAATTAACCTTTAATTAATTAATTAGATTCCGCCAGAATAACGTTTTGCCCGCAGGCAATTTCTAAACCCCCTGTCATCAGATTTCATCAAACAAACTATCCATAATCACCAGAATAATATAATGAGCATAATGAAATTTCTAATTGTCCTATTTGACAAGCCTAAAGTCAATTTAGGCCAAATCGCAGTACGGAAAACGAATAAATTCATAACTTATTCGTTACTAACCCGATTGACGATCTGAAAGAAGATTCGGAATCACAACGACGCAGGCTACGCATGGACAGCATCAAATTCATCGGAATCTGAGCGACGGAACCGTCCTGGTGACATATATGCTCGACCAGCCCTCCATATACTCGACCAGCCCTCCATATACTCGGAAATGCAGAAACTCGGTACCGTTATGAAGAGAATGAAGAGAGGAATCCAGAAACTCAAACGGAATTGAAATCGGATTAGAAACGGAGAGTAGATCTGAGTTTGAAGGTTGAGAGAAATCAGAGCTTTTACGAGAAAACGTGAAAGGAAATGAATTAATAAAGGATTTTCCGCTATTTATAGTGAAGACGATAATTATCCTTTAGTAAAGTCAATAATTATCCTTTAACCGATCCAAAGGCGGGTCGAACCTCTTTCTCCAAACTTCTCGAGATTGGAACATTAAATCTGGAATATTGTAGGGATAATTATTACACAACTGCCTCGGAAAACGTGTATTCCTAAGCCGTCTTTCTTAGTCGTTAAGAAACGAAATAGCGACTCTTTTGGCCGTTTTGCCTCTCCATGTTATTTCATATCTAGGACATATCCGATGTCCTGATCATTTCTCTCAACTGCATTTTTATTAATTGGAGCTCCCAAATGCTCCAAATAACACCGGAGGGTAAAAATAATTACCCGGGGGAAAAAGTAAAAATTTCCCCAAACGTCCAAAATTACGCCAGGAACATAACGGTGGGACTCTTACTCATTACTAGCGAAATCTTCGCGAGTTATATGTTAATTACTATCAACGATTAAGTTAATCAACATTAATTAGAATTCGAAATCCTAGTTATTACAATCTAGTCATTCGCGGCCCTAATCCCGCATCACAACATCTTGGTGTACTCTCAGAGTAGAGAGGACCACGCTGGAAATTTAAGGACGGTGTTATGAATTTTGTAGGATAAAGGGTTATATGCCAAGCTCTCTAAGTGTGAGCTTTGGATGCTTAAAGTGGACTTCCTAGGTCACATAGTTTCTGCTGAGTGGATTAAAGTTGATCCGGCAAAGATTGAGGCAGTAGCAACATGGATGACCCCAAATGAAGAACCGGTAGGTGAAATAAAAGGTTAAAAGATACTCTAGAAGGGGGGTTGAATAGAGTATGGGAACTTTTCGCAAAACCAATCTCAAGGCCTTGAAATCAATTTCAAGGGTCTTGATGTCGATCTCAGTTCGTTGTGAAACTTTGATTCCAAGGGCTTTGAAACAACTTTCAAGGGTCTTGACTTTGAACTCCTGCAAAACAAAGTTAGTCACAATAAACAAGATATGGTGCGGAATGTAAAATATCGACACAAGGATATGTTTACGAAGTTCGGCTCTAAATAGTCTACTCTCCGTCCCAAGGTATAGCCTTAGGATTTAACTATCTATTATCAGCTTCAAAGAATCCTAGATACAAACTAGAAGAAATCTCCTTCTTCTCTCACATAGCCAATGCTACGATCTAGCTCCAACTCTTCACTTTGCTATAATAGCCTAGTTACTTTGCAGAGTAAAACACACTCGAGTATAACACTCTTTACATATGCCAATGGAGCTCTCGAGTTTTATCTCTCTCTAGGGGATAAAGCTTTTTAGAAGGAGAGAAAGAAAAACTATGTTTTGAAATGAAGATAACTTTGGATCGCTTGAAGACTATAGATATTTCTGTGCAAGCTTGTTCTCTGTTCTCCAAATGCTATCTTCATTTATAATCTTCTATGGAGAGGTCTTCTAGCCGTTGGATAGATGACCGTTCGAAGATAATTCTTCTTCTCCATGAAGATCGCTTCCTAGTTAAGATGAGATAGAATTTGTAGATCTTCATCTCCTGAGAACACGTTGATGTCTCGGCTCCTTAATCTTCTCGTTAATTATTGTAACAATCTTCAAATCCAGATGAGAAAATCTTTGTGCTTTTCGGTTAAGGATCTTTGTAAGATCTTCTTTGTTGGTTGGTTGAGATCTTCACCTGATCATATCTTCTCAAATCTTCTTGTTTGAGCAAATCTCTCGTGAAAGATCTTCTTTCTGATTTGAAATCTTTTCGTTATGCAGCCTTGTCTTCCTTGTTTCTTTGGAATCTACTTCAAGGCTTTTGTGATCTTTTCGTTGTGCATCTTTGTCTTTCTTGTGCCCTTGAAATCCATTTCAAGGCCTTTGAATTCTTTGACAAAACCTGCACTAAATTCAAACCAACCAAGCATCTCAAAATAGAATAATTCATTGGTTAGTGTATCAAACTACTTCATTTGTGTTTAAGTCTTCCATCAGCAACACCTGTAAAACTTTTATAATCAAGGTAGAGTTTTCAATCTCTCCCTTAATGGAAGACAACATAAATGTTTTTCATACCTGCATTTTGTTAGTTTAGCAATGCATATATATGAATATCAAAACCTAAAATGCAGAATCCAGAATATCGAATGTCGGATCACATTCATTTCTCCCCCTTTGTCTTTCAACAAGGGAGAAAAATAGTTAAAGCACGAGTTTTAAAACGATTACAGACCCAAGAGTATTTCCACAAAAACCCATAGAAAGTTTTTCAAAAACAAGGCTTTGATATTAATATCAAAGGCCTTGACAGTCATGACATCCTGAGAGCTTCAATTTTCTTTGTACCACTTGGATGAGCTTCCTTTTCCATAATGCTCTTTCAAGCACATTTTTCTCCATCGATTCTGAGCATTGATGAGGTCAAGTTCTTTGCGAGAAAGATCTGTTCTTCTCTAATCAGAATTCTTATCATAATTTTTTACCACTCTAAATTCTTCAATAGTTAGAATGTTTGGATCCTCTAAGAAGGTTGGCGAATAGGATTATCTTTGATAATCTTATGACATTGTGTCATGACCTTTTCAGCATCCTTCGTGGTCGCTTGTCCATCTTCTTCTGAAAGAGGCTTGATGCTACTGGCAGCTGTAAGAGAAAGAGCATTAACATGAAACATTTGATTAATTTTCTAGTTAAGAATACCCAGTAAATCTTGTGTTTCATCCATATTGTCGGTCACTGAAGCTCAGAAAAAGACAAGACCGGTTCTTAGTGAGTCCATTGCACTCTCTACAGCTTCCAGACGCTACACTATGGTATAATTCCAAGTTGGTTGCTCTTTCAGAACCTAGACTGTTCTATAGTCAACTTCTATCCTCTTAATTCCTAAAGTGTCAAAGAATATCTCATCCAGTTCTCTACACACAATGTGTTGAAACTCATCATAATAGTCAATAGAAAAATGCTGAATGATCTTTGGAAGCAAATTTTCATAAGGTAGGTGATAATCACTGAGAGAATTTAACACATTGACCATATGGAACAATATAATTTCAGGAAGATTAACCTTTAACCCATTTATCACATGATACACAAACGCCAGCAATGTGTTGGTCACTACATCCCTCTTAGTAAACCTTGGTAACACACATCTATCCAAAATAGCACAAATAATTATGGCTTCAAGGGTTACACAAGTGGTAGTGGGTCGTGGTAAAGCATCGGGAAGAAGAAACTGTTCTCTGGCTAATTGAATGGTTCTAGCAGGGGTAGGATGATCAAAGACATCATATCGAGGAAGACCAAAAATATCAGCAATAATCTCAGTAGTAATGGTGGTTTTCTTACCTTTGACAACTGAATCCAGAACCCATTCTCCCCTTTCTCTTCTGGCAGTTAAGTTTGCATAGAACAACTTGGTTAATCGTGGGAAGGAGGCTTGTCCTGGATTAAGCATTATCCAGATAGAGCTTGCTTGAAGCACCTCAAGCCCTGGTAAAGAAAAACAAGTGAAGAGTTCTCTATTTACGAGTTCGCACATGCATTCACTTCGGTCATCGAACTCAGTCATCCATTTCTTGACGGTTGTTTGACTTCCAAACCATTGTTATGGAAGCCCTGTCTTGGCAAGAATTTCTGCGTCATTCAAATAACCTGAAGAACTTGAGCTTGAATCGGACCCTGAGCTTGACTCTAAGTTCGAGTCTGATGTAATCTGACCTACTCTCTGTCTTTTGGAAGCAGATGATGCTGCTTCATCCACTGAGGATCTCTTAGATGCCATGAGAATTTTTGAGAGAAAGATGAAGAGGGTTTGTGAAAAACGAAAGAGTAAAGCAACGTGTTTTCAAAGGGAAAAATGAAGCGGAAGAGATAAAGAAAGAAGAGGTGGTATTTAAGGGAAGAAGTCACATCAACGTAAGATCACTAAGATATTGAAAAATTCAAGATCTTGGAAGAATCATTGTTGATTAAAATTCTTTCCATAAATTTTGGTAACCACTTTTTAAAATTCTTTGAATCTGAAAATAAGGCCTTTTGAAATCCCTTTTAAAGAAAATTCTTAAAAAATTAGATAATTGCATATCTAAAAAATATGAATTCCTAATTGATCTGTTTTTAATTTACCATTTGAAATGTGTTTCAAGGCCCTTGAAAACATTAATTGAGCTGCATACGTAGGAACCAATAAACTCTTTTATCCCCCTACGTTAATGCTTTCTTGTTCAACATACCAAGCTCCAATCTAATGCAATTAAATTGTTCCTTAGGAAGAGGCTTGGTAAATATATGCTTAGTCCTTGAATGCTGCATAGGATTTTTGGTTATCGAAATTGCACTAGTATTATCACATTTTATAGGAATACCTTTTAAATCAAAGCCAAGATCACGAAGTTGTTGAGCAATCCATAGAATTTGTGCACAACAGGCTCCCGCAACTATATATTCAGCTTCGGTTGTGGACAGGGCGACAAAGTTTTGCTTCTTGGAGTGCCAACTGATTAGGGATGACCCTAAGAATTGGCAACATCCAGAAGTGCTTTTTCTATCGGCCTTATAACCTACAAAGTCTACATCTGAATAGCCAACAAGGTAAAACGAGCTTTAACATGGGTACTATAACCCTATATATTTAGTGCCATTGAGATACCGAAAGATTCTTTTCACAGCTATCAAGTGTTACTCTTTAGGATCAGCTTGAAATCTTGCACACATGCGCACGCTAAACATAATGTCAGGACTACTAGTAGTTAGATACAACAATGAACCGATCATACCTCGATACTCCCTTTTGTACTACACTTTTGCCATCCTTGTCATGGTCAAGCGAAAGTGTTGAACTCAGAGGAGTCTTTGCAATCTTAGATTGATCCATTTTGTACTTTTTAAGCAAGTCTTTTTTGCATACTTGCTTTGATTGAGAAAAATTCCTTTCTTTGCTTGTGAAACTTGAAGTCCAAAAATGAAATTAAGCTCTCCCATTAGGTTCATTTCAAATTCCCTACACATAATATCTGAAAATTCCTTGCAAAGGGAATCATTAGTAGCACCGAATAATATATCATCAACGTAGATTTGTACTTCTAGAATGTTGTTGCCTCTAGTTTTGATAAATAATGTTTTATCAATCAAACCTCTTTTGAATTTGTTTTCAAGAAGATATTTAGACAATCTTTCATATCAAGCTCTAGGAGCTTGTTTAAGACCATAAAGAGCTTTGTCTAATTTAAAAACGTGATCTGGAAATTCATCATTTTTAAAACCAAGAGGTTGAGCAACGTAGACTTCTTCTTCTTCTTCAAAGAAGCCATTTAGAAAATCACATTTTACATCCATTTGAAAAAGTTTTATGTTCATAAAAGATGCAAATGCAAGTAGCATACGTATGACTTCTAACCTGGCAACTGGAACAAAAGTCTCCTCATAATCAATACCTTCTTCTTGGTTATAGCCTTGTGCTACAAGTCGTGCTTTACTTCGTATGACTTTGCCACTTTCATCCAACTTATTTCGAAAGACCCATTTCGTGCCAATGACGGATTGGTGTTTTGGCCTTGAAGTAAGAGTCCGGACCTTATTTCTCTCAAATTCGTTTAGTTCATTTTGCATGGCAATGATCCAATCAGGTTCTTGAAGATCTTGGACACAGTTCTTTGGCTCGACAAGAGACACAAAGGCGGAGAATGCACATAGATTGCTCACTTTAGATCGAGTTTGAACTCCAGTGTTTGGATCTGAGATCACATTCTCTTGTGGATGATATGAAGAGTGTTGAACTTTTTTTCGTTTGACAGATGGAACAGATCCAGAAGGTTGAGCCTCATATGTTTGACTAGATCCAGGTATTGTTGATATATTACCATTGGATCCAATCTCAAGGCCTTGAAGTTGAGTTTCAAGCCCTTGAAACGGAGTTCTGTCATCACAGTTTTCTGTTTCAAGGTCTTCAAGATGTGTTTCAAGGTCTTGAGGGTTTTCTTCGGTATCTTCAATCTTTTTCTGCATATTCTTTTCTTGATCTTTAGGATCTTCCTCTTCATCTGAATTATGATCTTCTCGTTGATTCAGATTTAGATCTGCAAAACTCTCATTCAATGTACCATAATTGCTTTCATAAAAAATAATATGAATGTTTTCTTCAACAATTTTGGTACGTTTGTTATAGACACAATAAGCTTTGCTACTTGAAGCATATCCAACGAATATTGCTTCATCACTACATGCATCAAATTTCCCAAGGTTATCATTGCCATTGTTATGAACAAAAAAAAATACATTCAAAGGGTTTGAAATATGAAATATTTGGTTTCCTTCCTTTTTGGCAAATTGTTTTTTAAAAGCATCGTTCTAGACATATCCTCCAGAGTGCGGTTCTTACGTTCCACAACTCCATTTTGTTGAGGAGTTCTAGGAGCTGAGAAGTTATGCGAAATACCATATTCTGCACAAAACAAATCAAACTTTAGTTGATCAAATTCTCTACCATGATCACTTAATATAGAAACGATTGGTAGGTTTTTCAAAGTTTGTAACTCCTTACATAATTTTGAGAACTCAAATAATGCTTCAGATTTTTCTCGTAGGAAAGAAATCCATGTGAAACGAGAAAATCATCCACAATAACAAGGATGTACTACTTGCCTTTGGGAGATTTGAGACGCATACCTTGTGTATAAGCCTTACATAGTTCATCTACCTTGAAATTTAGGTTTGTCGAATCACGTACTAAATCCTTTGTAAATAGCTTCTGCATTGTGTGCATGCTTACGTGACCAAGTCTTCTATGCCAAAGCCTTGGATCGTCAGTCAAGGCCTTTAGACATTTTAGCTTAGTTCCTGAAACTTGGTTAGTACTCATGGAATAAACATTGTTACATCTAGCGGCAATAAGCACAACTTCACCCGTCTTTTTGTCTTGAACCTCACATTTTTCTAAATCAAATAAAACTTTGTTGCCTTTATCACATATTTGAGAAATACTAAGCAGATTATACTTCATACCGTCAACCAAATAAACATCATCAATAAAGTTAGATGAATTATAACATATTTTACCAATGCCAATAATGTCACACTTTCCTTTATCACCAAGCGTAATGGTTCCACATGATTGCTTCTTTAAATTTGAGAATAAAGAGCTTTTTCCACTCATGTGTCTTGAGCAACCACTATCTAATATCCATTTATGCTCCTTTACCTTGATGATATCCTGCAAAACAGCAAATATCAACCTTTTCGGGTCGACCAAATGGCATATTTTGGTCCATATTCAGGTTCGATCATGTTTGGTGGTCTAGTACCTTTAGGAACCCAGATTTGTTTGACATGTTTCCTTAAACATAAAGGATAAGTGTTTCTAATAATATAAGGATCATTTCTTCTATAAGGACATGTAGTTTTAACATGACCCTTTTTACAACAGTAAAAGCTAGTAGGCATATGAATACTTCTTTTGGCTTTGACAAAAGTGGTGGTAGGTTTTCTAGGAAAGCTTCTATGATGACCTATACCATTTTTGTTAAGGGAGGACTGTTATTCACCCATCATTCTCTCAAGATTAGCTTTTGAACGAGTAAACTTAACAAGTGCAGCCTTCTGGTCTTTACACATCAAAGTTAGATCAACTTTCTCTTTCTCTAGATCGATATAGTTTCGATGAAGAGAGGAGAGGTTGTGTTTGAGAATCATGTTTTCTGATTCGAAAGCCTTGATATTGTCATCAAGATCCACTTTTTCTGTGTTAAGATTTTTAATCTCCAAAGACATCTCACTTAGTTGGTTTTCTTGTTCAAGCAGCTTTTCTTTTAAAGAATTTATCCTTATTATATGTTCCTTGTCACATATGATAATATGTGTGATGTAGGACCATCACATGGAAGCTATCAAGGTCCCATTACTAGAGCAAGAACTAAGGAGATCCAAGAAGTTATGTCAAGGGAAGTGCTATTGCTTGACACAATGCGTGAACCATTTAACTTCCATACATCATGTGTTAATCTTTTGGTGAATGTAGGAGCAAGCGAACCAAGCAAGGAGACCATGCCGACGTGCTCACTTCCCATGCAGCTCGAGGAGACCATGCAGGCTGTTGCTCACGTCCCATGCAGCCCAGGAGAGGAGACTGTTGCTCACGCCAATGCAGCCCAAGAGGAGGTTGTTGCTCACGCCCAATGCAGCCCAAGAGGAGGTTGTTGCTCACGCCCAATGCAGCCCAAGAGGAGGCTGTTGATCACGTCCAAAGCAGCCCACGAGGTTAGCCTGCTGCTCACGTCCAAGGCAGCCCAAGAGCAAAGGGAGGAGACGTCCAAGGCAGCCCAAGAGCAAAGGGAGGAGATGCTCACGTCCAAAACAGCCCAAGAGGGCAGCTAGCTGATCAAGTTCAAAGAGGCCCAAGAGAGTAACAGTTCAGCTTATTCGGATCATCATTTGGGCTCTTTAAACACATCCAAATCACTCATGGATCTGTTGAACAATGCAGCCCATTCGGATAGCCCATTTGGCTCTTAGAAATCGGCCAGCTCACTCCCAAAGATATGTTTGAATAATTCAGCCTATTTCCATGCTGATTAGTGGTTTGTTAGGTTGTTAGCTGCATTAGAGGAAGCTCTCTTATTACCACCTTCCCACTAATGTTTTCAGCTTTCTTTTCTTTATTTTTGTCTAGATAAAAGAGTCTATTTATATAGCCTCTTTAGCCGCAGATTAGTTACGTTATTCCCAATTGCTGAGAATTACATTTGTAATCATTTCACAAAATCAATCAAAGAACAAGAGAGATTTTGGTTGGCATTGCTGTTGTTGCTTGGCTGAGCTTGTTTGTGTCAACCGCCTTCGGATTGGTGCTTCGAGCCTTCACGAGTCCCTCTTTGTGCTAGTCCAGCCGGAGCTAGTGTAAAGTTGTATTGGAGACGGGTCTAGAGCATTCACGATTGGGGTTTTGGCTCTTCAGCCTTGGTTCCTTCGTTGACTCTCTTTGGTTCTTCTCTCACCCTCCTGCGCTATTCACCATCTTCGTTTCATTCCGCATTCTGAATTCGTTTCATTCAGCCGGATTCGAGATCATTGTGCCTAGATCGACTCAATCACGGATCATCCCGTATCAGTTGGTATCAGAGCTCAGTTGGTACAATTGATCACTTCTTCTTCTTGTTAACCTTATTGCTTATCCAATTGAGATCTAACTTGTGCTTGAAGTGTGCAAATTCAAAAGCCGGACAATATATTGAGGAGAGTGAACACAAAACACAACAAAAGCAAAAAGAGCTCGAACGCTACATACACAATTCGGTAACCTGCTCTCCCACACGTCTCATTGAATCAATTTCGGTTACCTCTCTCCTACAAATCTTTGACAAAGTCTAAGAGATCTTTCAAAAAAAAACTATACAAAAGGGCTGGCCCTTTTTTTTAATTAATCAAGCACAAGCAAACTCTTTCAATCATCTCAAAACGTCATTCTAAACACAATTTACCTTACCTACACCAACCCAACAGTCAATACTCCAATTAGGGGTGTCTTGATTCATCTCCGACACTAACATTAGTTTCAGCAGTTCTAGTTCCAAAGGGTTGCTAAGAAGGTTCAGAAATTGCGATCTTAAGGTGTTGGATCCTTACAACTCGAGCCACCAGCTAGGCAATACCAACGAGAGTGTGAGCGATACACAAGTGAGATCTTTGTTTTTCTAACCTAACCAGTTTCTTTATTTGTTACTTGAGCATGTCCAAGTCCCTAAGTCCCAGCAAGTCGAGTAGCGAGACCGTCACACCTGAAATGATCAGTCTATTGAAACAATTATCCGATTCCGTAGCTAAAATTATCCAAGCGAGTGGAGACTATGGAAGCACGAACACCACCAGCCGGAACACCACCTTTGAGAACCAACTATGAGTTTGGCGGTCCTTCACGCGTTACTAGAGAGCCGGATCCTCCGGATCAAGGTAATGTACAATCCAACATCCTTCCTAATGCTTCTAACATGCCACCATTTGTTGATGACTTTCAGCGATGGAATGAAGCTGAGGACCACACGTGGGAGGGCTGCAATTGGCCATTCCAGCAGCCAAGGCAAGGACGAGATAACCTTCGGCCCTATCAAGAGCAAGACGGACTCGGAAAGGTCAAAATCAAAATTCCCGTCTTTGAAGGAAAGTGTGATCCCGACGTCTACACGGAGTGGGAAACTAAAGTTGAGCAGATTTGGTTTTGTCACAACTTCAGCGAGCCTAGGAAGGTTCAACTAGCCGCTCTCGAGTTCCAAGGCTATGCTTTGGTATGGTGGGATCACGTAGTCAAAGAAAGAGTTCGAACCTTGGATCCTCAAATCAGCACATGGGAGCATATGAAGGCTCTAATGAGGGCTAGGTTCGTTCCACCTCACTATACCCGAGAGCTTCGACAATGGCTGGAAAATTTGAGACAAGGCTCACTTAGCGCTGAGGAAGCCTATACGAATATGCAAGTTGCTATGGTGAAGGCCAACGTTCTAGAGGATGAAGAAAACACTATGGCAAGGTACCTTCGTATTCTGAATTCTAATTTGGCTAATGAGGTTGATATGTATCCATACAGCACCATGGAGCAATTACTACACTTGGCCATCAAGGTGGAAAGGAAGACTAAGGTGCGAAACCGGGAATACAAGCCACCTCCCGCAACGCCCAATGCTTGGAAAGCACAAAACAGCCGTCTGTCTAACCACAGCAGGGAGCAAGGCGGCCGGAAGGAGGAGAGGAAATCGGCACCTATGGGCCAAGAAGGGCAAAGAAGGTCTTCTACACCGTCCACTACACCACGATCCTTGAAATAGCCTTCAAGTGATCATCGAGGGAGTACTCCTATCTCTAACTCTAGAACTAGGGACATTGTGTGTTTTAAATGCCAAGGTAGAGGTCACATGAGTAGAGAATGTCCTAATAGACGCACTTTGATCATAAATCATCTAGGAGAGTATGAGAGTGAGGATGATGTGGAATTAGATGATGAAAATGCCTTAAATGATGACAATGAACAAAATGAGAATGATGATTGCATTGAGTATGAACAAGGTGAATCTTTGATAGCTAGGAGAACTTTGCATGTCCAACTAGCACCTTGTGAGGATAACCAACGTGAAAATCTGTTTCATACTAGGTGTAGCATTAAAGGAAAAGTGTGTAATGTGATAATTGATGGAGGAAGTTGTTGCAACATAGCTAGCACTGAAATGGTAAACAAATTACAACTTCCTACATTTTATCACCCTAGGCCATATAAACTACATTGGATGAATGAGTGTGGAGAACTTAAGGTCAATAAGCAAACTAAGGTCAATATAACATTAGGATCATATGAGGATATTATTACATGTGATGTTGTGCCTATGAATGCTTGTCACTTGTTGCTTGGTCGTCCATGGCAATATGATAGGAAAATTGTCCATGATGGGTTTTCTAACAAGAATAGCTTTGAGTATAGGGTAAAACTTTAACACTTAAACCTATGACACCTTTACAAATAGCCGAGTACTATGAGAACAAGAGGGTAGAGCAAGGAACCCCTCCAAAGCCTAAGATCACACGGCCTAAGAGTAAAGAGAACAAAACCCATCAAACATTGTTAGTACAACCAACAAGTAGCTATCTTGAGTCTAGGAATGAATATGTCACTAACTATGCTTCTATTGATGTGCTAATGATGAGTTTGTGTAAATCTCTAGTGAATGTGCCTCATGACTCTACGAACCCACTTCCTAGATCTATTTAGGGGCTGTTAGACGAATTTAGAGACGTTTTTCCTGATGAGATTCCAGCCGGCTTGCCACCCATTAGGGGCATTGAACACAAAATAGATTTAATACCCGGAGCCACTCTTCCCAATAGGCCCGCCTATAGGATGAACCCTACGGAAGCCCAGGAAATTCAGAACCAAGTCCAAGCCTTGCTAGATAAGGGGTATGTTCGGGAAAGCCTTAGTCCTTGTGCCGTTCCCGTTCTGCTAGTACCCAAGAAGGATAATACTCGGAGAATGTGTATTGATTGTAGAGAAATCAATAACATTACTATCAAGTATAGTCACCCGATTCCCCGTTTAGATGATATGCTTGATGAGTTACATGGAGCTATAATTTTCACTAAGATTGACCTTAGGAGTGACTACCATCAAATTAGAATGAGGGAAGGGGATGAATGGAAAACAGCTTTTAAAACAAAATTTGGTCTCTATGAGTGGCTAGTAATGCCTTTGGCTTAACTACGCTCCTAGTACTTTCATGAGATTAATGAATCATATTTTGAGACCTTATATTGGTTTATTTGTTGTAGTCTACTTTGATGACATTCTTATCTATAGTAAGACTTTAGAGGAGCATGAAAATCATTTGAGAGATGTGCTTGCTACATTGCGTATAGAATACTTGTATGCTAATATTCAAAAATGTGATTTCTATACTAACCGAGTGATTTTTCTTGGTTTTGTAGTAAGTGCCAATGGTTTGCAAGTGGATGAGGACAAGGTTAAGGCAATCAATGATTGGCCGATTCCTAGGTAAGTTGGTGACGTGAGGAGCTTCCATGGCTTAGCTACATTCTATAGAAGGTTTGTGAGAGATTTTAGCACCATTGTAGCACCACTCACGGCTTTGACCAAAAAGAAGGTTCCTTTTGAGTGGAATGAACCGCAGCAAAGAGCCTTTGAAGAGCTCAAGAGACGCCTCACCCACGCACCACTACTAGCTCTACCGGACTTCACCAAACCCTTTGAGGTTGAATGTGACGCATCCGGCATTGGTATTGGCGGCGTCCTTATGCAAGAAGGTAAGCCTCTAGCTTTCTTTAGTGAAAAATTGAAGGGTGCATGCTTAAACTATTCCACTTATGACAAAGAATTGTATGCCTTGTTTAGAGTACTCAAAACATGGCAACATTACCTTTGGCCTCAAGAGTTTGTTTTGAAAACCGATCATGATTCACTTAGACACTTTAGGAGCCAAGATAAGCTAGATAGACGGCATGGTAGGTGGATGGAGTTCATAGAAACCTTTCCTTACATTATCAAGTATAAGAAAGGAAAGGATAATGTCGTAGCGGATGCATTGTCTAGGAGATACACCTTAATCACCACTTTGGATTCTACGATATTAGGTTTTACTTACATTAAAGAATTATATGTGGATGATGCTGAATTTGGGAAGATATTTCATAGATGCACTACTCAAGGCCCTTATGATAAGTACTTTGTGTTTGAAGGTTTCTTGTTTAAAGTGGATAAGATTTGCATACCTAGATGTTCCCTTAGGATCTTATTGGTGGAAGAAGCCCATAAAGGAGGTCTAATGGGGCATTTTGGGAGGGACAAAACTTATCACATGTTGCAAACTCACTTTTATTGACCTCATATGTTAAGGGATGTAGAACACATGCTGAAAAGGTGCATTGAATGTCTTAAGGCCAAAGCTAGGGTACAACCCCACGGGCTGTATACACCCTTACCGACGCCTAATGGCCCTTGGGAGGACATAAGTATGGATTTCATTGTTGGACTACCTAGGACTAAGAAAGGAAGAGATTCCATTTTTGTTGTAGTAGATAGATTCTCTAAAATGGCACATTTTATTCCATGTCATAAAACTGAAGACGCATATAATGTTGCTAATCTTTTCTTTAAGGAAATAGTGAGATTGCATGGAATAATGGGCACTAGATTACTATTTTCGACCTCTAGTCATCCCCAAACAGATGGGCAAACGGAAGTCACCAATAGGACCCTAACGACCCTCCTTAGAACCATGTTGAAAGATAACTTAAAAGAATGGGAAGACATGTTACCACATATTGAGTTTGCTTATAATCGCACCATGCATTCTTCCACTTCGTTATCACCTTTCAAATGTGTTTATGGATTTAACCCTTTAACTCCTTTGGACTTATTACCGATTCCTCGAAAGGATCGAGTAGCTTTTGATGCTTTGGAACAGGTGGACTACATTAAGGAACTTCATGCTAAGACCAAGGCTGCACTTGACAAGAAAGGCGTTGAAACTGCAGCTCGGAATAACAAAGGACGTCGGAAAATGGTTTTCCAACCGGGCGACTTAGTTTGGCTACATCTAAGGAAAGAGCGGTTTCCAACAAAACGCCATTCCAAGCTAGCACACGAGGAGATGGACCATTCAAAGTCTTACACCGGATTAATGACAATGCATATGTGTTGGACTTACCGGAAGAGTATGGAGTTAGCACCACTTTTAATGTAGGAGATTTGAGCCCCTATGAAGGAGATTCGGAACAAGATGAAAATTCGGGGTCGAATTCTTTCCAAGAAGGAGTGGATGATGTAGGACCATCACATGGAAGCTATCAAGGTCCCATTACTAGAGCAAGAGCTAAGGAGATCCAAGAAGTTATGTCAAGGGAAGTGCTATTGCTTGACACAATGCGTGAACCATTTAACTTCCATACATCATGTGTTAATCTTTTGGTGAATGTAGGAGCAAGCGAACCAAGCAAGGAGACCATGCCGACGTGCTCACTTCCCATGCAGCTCGAGGAGACCATGCAGGTTGTTGCTCACGTCCCATGCAGCCCAGGAGAGGAGACTGTTGCTCACGCCAATGCAGCCCAAGAGGAGGCTGTTGCTCACGCCCAATGCAGCCCAAGAGGAGGTTGTTGCTCACGCCCAATGCAGCCCAAGAGGAGGTTGTTGATCACGTCCAAAGCAGCCCACGAGGTTAGCCAGCTGCTCACGTCCAAGGCAGCCAAAGAGCAAAGGGAGGAGACGTCCAAGGCAGCCCAAGAGCAAAGGGAGGAGACGTCCAAGGCAGCCCAAGAGCAAAGGGAGGAGATGCTCACGTCCAAAACAGCCCAAGAGGGCAACTAGCTGATCAAGTTCAAAGAGGCCCAAGAGAGTAACAATTCAGCTTATTCGGATCATCATTTGGGCTCTTTAAACACATCCAAATCACTCATGGATCTGTTGAACAATGCAGCCCATTCGGATAGCCCATTTGGCTCTTAGAAATCGGCCAGCTCACTCCCAAAGATATGTTTGAATAATTCAGCCTATTTCCATGCTGATTAGTGGTTTGTTAGGTTGTTAGCTACATTAGAGGAAGCTCTCTTATTACCACCTTCCCACTAATGTTTTCAGCTTTCTTTTCTTTATTTTTGTCTATATAAAAGATTCTATTTATATAGCCTCTTTAGCCGCAGATTAGTTACGTTATTCCCAATTGCTTAGAATTATATTTGTAATCATTTCACAAAATCAATCAAAGAACAAGAGAGATTTTGGTTGGCATTGCTGTTGTTGCTTGGCTGAGCTTGTTTGTGTCAACCGCCTTCGGATTGGTGCTTCGAGCCTTCACGAGTCCCTCTTTGTGCTAGTCCAGCCGGAGCTAGTGTAAAGTTGTATTGGAGACGGGTCTAGAGCATTCACGATTGGGGTTTTGGCTCTTCAGCCTTGGTTCCTTCGTTGACTCTATTTGGTTCTTCTCTCACCCTCCTGCGCCATTCACCATCTTCGTTTCATTCCGCATTCTGAATTCGTTTCATTCAGCCGGATTCGAGATCATTGTGCCTAGATCGACTCAATCACGGATCATCCCGTATCAATCTGTAAGGAATTGTTTCAGGTCAGATTCAGGTTGTGACATAATTGTACTTACCATATTGTCAACATATAGATTTGAATCTTCTTCATGATAGACCATGAGACACAAGTTTGCTTGTTCTTTTTCGTCTTCTGATTCATTTGATGATTCTGAATCACTCCATGAAGCTACCATAACTTTCTTCTTTCGATCATTTTTCTTGAAGTTGGTCTTCTTCTTTTGTGGATAATCCTTTACAAATTGATCTGTTTCACCACATTCAAAACAAGTCAGTATTCTAGTTTTCTTGTTAGAGTTAGAAAACTTACCTCGGGGTTTGATGTTCGTGGATATTCTCTATTGTTAGAAGATTGTTTCTTTAACTTGAGAATTCTCGCGAGACCCTTAGAGATCATGGCAATTGCATCTTCTTCATCATCATCACTATCTTCCTCGTCTGATGGTAATTCATCCTTTCTTGATTTTAATGCCAAATTCTTGGAGTTGGATTCACCAAGAACCATTTCATGTGTGATGAGTTTTCCAAGGAGGTCATCAAGAGGAAGAGTTAAGAGATTCTGAGCTTCTTCGATAGCAGTCATCTTTGGTCTCCACTTAGCTTTAGGTAATCTCCTTAGGACCTTCCTAACTTTCTCTTAATTTGTGAAGATCTTTCCTAGTGAGTCCAAGTTGTTCACAATCTCAGTGAATCTTGTGAACATTTCCTTGACTGTTTCATTTGGATTCATCTTGAATAGCTCGTATTGTCTGAGGAAGATGTTAATCTTTGTTTCTTTGACTTGACTTGTTCATTCGTAAGTGACAACGAGTTTGTCCCATATTTCCTTTGCACTCTTGCATGATGAGATGCGGTTGAATTCATTGCTTCTAATCTGCAGTAGAGTAGGTTCATTGCTTTATAGTTCTTTGACACACTATCCAGGTCAGCTTGTGTGAAGTTAACTTCTTTCTTTTGCACTTGGACACCTTCAACAGTTGTAGTAGGGACTTTGGGGCCATTCTAAACAATGCTCCATAGTTCCATGTCCTGATCAATAATGAACATACGCATGAGTGCTCTCCAATGAGCAAAGTTGTTGCCATAGAAGAGTGGTGGTCGAGATGAGGATCTTTCTTGAGTAAATCCTCCATCACCTACATGATTCATGATTAGTCTCACTGAAGGTTAAATCAATATACGTGAGTTTAAATTTGATACCAATTGAAGAACCGGTAGGTGAAATAAAAGGTTAAAAGATACTCTAGAAGGGGGGTTGAATAGAGTATGAGAACTTTTCGCAAAACCAATCTCAAGGCCTTAAAATCAATTTCAAGGGCCTTGATGTCGATCTCAATTCGTTGTGAAACTTTGATTCCAAGGGCTTTGAAACAACATTCAAGGGTCTTGACTTTGAACTCTTGCAAAACAAAGTTAGTCACAATAAACAAGATATGGTGCAGAATGTAAAATATCGACACAAGGATATGTTTACGAAGTTCGGCTCTAAATAGCCTACTCTCCGTCTCAGGGTATAACCTTAGGATCTAGATTCAACTCTTCACTTTGCTATAATAGCCTAGTTACTTCGCAGAGTAACACACACTCGAGTATAACACTCTTTAGATACGCCAATGGAGCTCTCGAGTTTTATCTCTCTCCAAGGGATAAAGCTTTTTAGAAGGCGAGAAAGAAAAACTATGTTTCGAAATGAAGATAACTTTGGATCGCTTGAAGACTATATATATTTCTGTGCAGGCTTGTTCTCTGTTCTCCAAATGCCATATTCATTTATAATCTTCTATGGAGAGGTCTTCTAGCCGTTGGAGAGATGACCGTTCGAAGATAATTCTTCTTTGCTTGTGAAACTTGAAGTCCAAGAAAGAAATTATGCTTTCCCATTAGGCTCATTTCAAATTCCCTACACATAATATCTGAAAATTCCTTGCAAAAGGAATCATTAGTAGCACCGAATAATATATCATCAACGTAGATTTGTACTTCTAGAATGTTGTTGCCTCTAGTTTTGATAAATAATGTTTTATCAATCAAACCTCTTTTGAATTTGTTTTCAAGAAGATATTTAGACAATCTTTCATATCAAGCTCTAGGAGCTTGTTTAAGACCATAAAGAGCTTTGTCTAATTTAAAAACGTGATCTGGAAATTCATCATTTTCAAAACCAAGAGGTTGAGCAACGTAGAATTCTTCTTCTTCTTCAAAGAAGCCATTTAGAAAATCACATTTTACATCCATTTGAAAAAGTTTTATGTTCATAAAAGATGCAAATGCAAGTAGCATACGTATGACTTCTAACCTAGCAACTGGAACAAAAGTCTCCTCATAATCAATACCTTCTTCTTGGTTATAGCCTTGTGCTACAAGTCGTGCTTTACTTCGTATGACTTTGCCACTTTCATCCAACTTATTTCGAAAGACAAATTTCGTGCCAATGACGGATTGGTGTTTTGGCCTTGAAGTAAGAGTCCGGACCTTATTTCTCTCAAATTCGTTTAGTTCATTTTGCATGGTAATGATCCAATCAGGTTCTTGAAGATTTTGGACATAGTTCTTTGGCTCAACAAGAGACACAAAGGCGGAGAAAGCACATAGATTGCTCACTTTAGATCGAGTTTGAACTCCAGCGTTTGGATCTGAGATCACATTCTCTTGTGGATGAAATGAAGAGTGTTGAAATTTTCTTCGTTTGACAGATGGAACAGATCCAGAAGGTTGAGCCTCATATGTTTTACTAGATCCAGGCACCGTTGATATATTACCCTTGGATCCAATTTCAAGACCTTGAAGTTGAGTTTCAAGCCCTTGAAACGGAGTTCTGTCCTCACAATTTTCTATTTCAAGGTCTTGAAGATGTGTTTCAAGGTCTTGAGGGTTTTCTTCGGTATCTTGAATCTTTTCCTGCATATTCTTTTCTTGATCTTTAGGATCTTCCTCTTCATCCGAATTATGATCTTCTCTTTGATTCAGATTTAGATCTGCAAAACTCTCACTCAAAGTACCATAATTGCTTTCATAAAAAATAATATGAATGTTTTCTTCAACAATTTTGGTACGTTTGTTATAGACACGATAAGTTTTGCTACTTGAAGCATATCCAACGAATATTGCTTCATCACTACGTGCATCAAATTTCCCAAGGTTATCATTGCCATTGTTGTGAACAAAACAAGTACATTCAAAGGATTTGAAATATGAAATATTTGGTTTCCTTCCTTTAAAGAGTTCATAAGGAGTCTTTTTCAAGATAGGGCGATTTAAATATCTATTCAAAATATAATTTGCTGTGTTTACTACTTTAGCCCAAAAACGTTTTGGCAAATTGTTTTCTAAAAGCATCGTCCTAGACATATCCTCAAGAGTGCGGTTCTTACGTTTCACAACTCCATTTTGTTGAGGAGTTCTAAGAGCTGAGAAGTTATGTGAAATACCATATTCTGCACAAAACAAATCAAACTTTAGTTGATCAAATTCTCTATCATGATCACTTCTTATAAAAACGATTGGTAGGTTTTTTAAAGTTTGTAACTCCTTACATAATTTTGAAAACTCAAATTATGCTTCAGATTTTTCTCGTAGGAAAGAAATCCATGTGAAACGAGAGAAATCATCCACAATAAAAAGGATGTACTGGTTGACTTTGGGAGATTTGACACGCATAGATTCACAAACATCCATATGTAAAAGTTCGATGGGTCGAGAAGAACTTACAACTTTCTTAGGTTTGAATGAACCTCTTGTTTGTTTACCTTGTGTACAAGTCTTACATAGTTCATCTACCTTGAAATTTAGGTTTGGCAAATCACGTACCAAATCCTTTGTAAGTAGCTTCTACATTGTGTGCATGCTTATGTGACCAAGTCTTCTATGCCAAAGTCTTGGATCATCAGTCAAGGCCTTTAAACATTTTAGCTTAGTTCCTGAAACTTGGTTAGTACTCATGGAATAAACATTGTTACATCTAGCGGCAGTAAGCACAACTTCACCCGTCTTTTTGTCTTGAACCTCACATTTTTCTGAATCAAATAAAACTTTGTTGCCTTTATCACATATTTGAGAAATACTAAGCAGATTATACTTTATACAGTCAACCAAATAAACATCATCAATAAAGTTAGATGAATTAAAACACATTTTACCAATGCCAATAATGTCACACTTTCCTATATCACCAAGCTTAATGGTTCTAGGTGATTGCTTCTTTCAATTTGAGAATAAAGAGCTTTTTCCACTCATGTGTCTTGAGCAACCACTATCTAATATCCATTTATGCTCCTTTACCTTGGTGATATCCTGCAAAACAGCAAACATCAACCTTTTCGGGTCGACCAAATGACATATTTTGGTCCATATTTAGGTTCGATCATGTTTGGCGGTCTAGTACCTTTAGGAACCCATATTTGTTTGACTTGTTTCCTTAAACATAAAGGAAAGGTGTTTCTAATAACATAAGGATCATTTCTTCTATAAGGACATGTAGTTTTAACATGACCCTTTTTACAATAGTAAAAGCAAGTAGGCATATGAATACTTCCTTTGACTTTGACAAAAGTGGTGGTAGGTTTTCTAGGAAAGCTCCTATGATAACCTATACCATTTTTGTTAACGGAGGACTGTTGTTCACCCATCATTCTCTCAAGATTATCTTTTGAACGAGTAAACTTAACAAGTGCAGCATTCTGGTCTTGACACATCAAAGTTAGATCAACTTTCTCTTTCTCTAGATCGATATAGTTTCGATGTAGAGAAGAGAGGTTGTCCTTGAGAATCAGATTTTCTGATTCCAAGGCCTTGATATTGTCATCAAGGTCTTCCTTTTCTGTGTTAAGATTTTCAATCTCCAAAGACATCTCACTTAGTTGGTTTTCTTGTTTAAGCAACTTTTCTTTTAAAGAATTTATCCTTATTCTATGTTCCTTGTCACATATGAAAATATCTGTAAAGAATTGTTTCAGGTCAGATTCAGGTTGTGACATAATTGTACTTACCATATTGTCCACATATAGATTTGAATCTTCTTCATGATAGACCATGAGACACAAGTTTGCTTGTTCTTTTTCATCTTCTGATTCATTTGATGATTTTGAATCACTCCATGAAGCTACCATAACTTTCTTCTTTCGATCATTTTTTTTAAAGTTGGTCCTCTTCTTTTGTGGACAATCCTTCACAAGATGATCTGTTTCACCATATTCAAAACAAGTCAGTACTCTAGTTTTCTTGTTAGAGTTAGAAAACTTACCTCGGGGTTTTGATGTTCGTGGATATTCTCTATTGTTATGAGATTGTTTCTTTAACTTGAGAATTCTCGCGAGACCCTTAGAGATCATGGCAATTGCATCTTCATCATCATCATCATCATCACTATCTTCCTCGTCTGATGGTAATTCATCCTTTCTTGATTTTAATGCCAAATTCTTGGAGTTGGATTCACCAAGAACCATTTCATGTGTGATGAGTTTTCCAAGGAGGTCATCAAGAGGAAGAGTTGAGATATTTTGAGCTTCTTCGATAGCAGTCATCTTTGGTCCCCACTTAGCTTTAGGTATTCTCCTTAGGACCTTCCTAACTTTCTCTTCATTTGTGAAGATCTTTCCTAGTGAGTCCAAGTTGTTCACAATCTCAGAACATTTCCTTGACTGTTTCATTTGGATTCATCTTGAATAGCTCGTATTGTCTGAGGAAGATGTTAATCTTTGTTTCCTTGACTTGACTTGTTCATTCGTAAGTGACAACGAGTTTGTCCCATATTTCCTTTGCACTCTTGCATGATGAGATGCGGTTGAATTCATTGGCTTCTAATCCGCAGTAGATAGGTTCATTGCTTTATAGTTCTTTGACATACTATCTAGGTCAGCTTGTGTGAAATCAGCTTCTTTCTTTGGCACTTGGACACCTTCAACAGTTGTAGTAGGGACTTTGGGGCCATTCTGAACAATGCTCCATAGTTCCATGTCCTGATCAATAATGAACATACGCATGAGTGCTCTCCAATGAGCAAAGTTGTTGCCACAGAAGAGTGGTGGTCGAGATGAGGATCTTCCTTGAGTAAATCCTCCATCACCTACAGGATTCAAGATTAGTCTCACTGAAGGTTAAATCAATATACGTGAGTCCAGCTCTGATACCAATTGAAAAACTGGTAGGCGAAATAAAAGGTTAAAAGATACTCTAAAAGGTTAAATCAATATACGTGAGTCTAGCTCTAACTCTTCACTTTGCTATAATAGCCTAGTTACTTCATAGAGTAACACACACTCGAGTATAACACTCTTTAGATACACCAATGGAGCTCTCGAGTTTTATCTCTCTCTAGGGGATAAAACTTTTTAGAAGGAGAGAAAGAAAAACTATGTTTCGAAATGAAGATAAATTTTGATCGCTTGAAGACTATAGATAATTCTGTGCAGGCTTGTTCTCTGTTCTCCAAATGCCATATTCATTTATAATCTTCTATGGAGAGGTCTTCTAGCCGTTGGAGAGATGACCGTTCGAAGATAATTCTTCTTTTCCATGAAGATCGCTTCCTGGTTAAGATGAGATAGACGTTGTAGATCTTCATCCCTTGAGAACACGTTGATCTCTCGGCTCCTTAATCTTCTCGTTAATTGTTGTAACAATCCTCAAATCCAAATGAGAGAATCTTTGTACTTTTCGGTTAAGGATCTTTGTAAGATCTTCTTTGTTGATCGGTTGAGATCTTCACCTGATCATATCTTCTCAAATCTTCTTGTTTGAGCAAATCTCTCGTGAAAGATCTTCTTTGTGATTTTAAATCTTTTCGTTGTGCAGCCTTGTCTTCCTTGTTTCTTTGAAATCTACTTCAAGGATTTTGAGATCTTTTCGTTGTGCATCCTTGTCTTCCTTGTGCCCTTACAATCCATTTCAAGGCATTTGAATTCCTTGACAAAAGCTGCACTAAATCCAAACCAACCAAGCATCTCGAAATGTAATAATGCATTGGTTAGTGTATCAAACTACTTCATTTGTGTTTAAGTCTTCCATCAGCAGCACCCGTAAAACCTTTATAATCAAGGTGGAGTTTTCACCAAAGATTGTCAAGGAAGTGCGCAGCTTCCTTGGCTTAGCTAGGACCGGTTTGCAGAAGGGTTTTTTGTGATAGCCCGACCACTTACCAACTTGTTGAGGATGACTACCCGGTTTGAATGGTCTGAGCCGTGTACTTAGAGTTTCGAGGAGTTGAAGAGGAGATTGACTTCTACTCCAATCTTAGCACAACCAAATTGCAAAGGTGATTTTGTAGTTTATAGCGACGCATCCAAGCTAGGCTTGAAATGTGTTTTGATGTAGCGAGGTAGGGTAATTGCTTATGCGTCTCGACAATTGAAGATGTATGAAGAGAATTACCCGACTGATGACCTCGAGTTAGCTCCAATGGTTCACGCCTTGAAGATCTGGCGACATTATTTGTATGGAGTTTCATGCAAGATCTTCATAGAACATAAGAGTATGAAGGACATATTCACTATGTGGGAATTAAATAACCACCAGAGGAGATGATTCAAGTTGATCAAGGACTTTGTTCTCAAGATTTTGTATCATCCAAGAAAGGTGAATCTAGTCGTCCATGCCCTTAGAAGGAAGACGCTCCGAGAGAAGGCGATAGCAAGATTAACAACTCAACCTCATTTGTAGAGGGATGTAGCGTGTCTGGAGTTGGATATTCAGTTTCCTGATACAAACGGCCAGTTTTCTACCCTAGGGTTCTACCTGAACTGTTGGGAGAGATCTGATGACATGATCTATGGCTCTAGTTTAGGCAATCATTGTAGGTAGTTTTTCCCCTTATTCATGCCTGAATTGAAGTTAGTTCATAAAGTTTATGCTTAATTGAGTCATGTTGCTAGAAAAGACGTCTACACAAGCTTTTTTCAGTTTTATAGGTATTTTAGGGATATTTTGGACATTATTGATACATTCAAGGATCAAGCCTCGTGGTGGCTTGTATCCGTAGTTCCGAAGGACCAAGCTTGGAGCAAAAAAGAACACAAGAGCCCTAGTTGGTGCAAGCCTTGCACCAAGTCATGACTTATTGATCCAAGGCAAGTTGAAGGAAGCAAAAAATTGACCCATGCATCAGGAAAATCGGCCGATTTGCTTCAAATGTTTAGCCAAGATTCCTGATACGGCATGCTCGACACTTTTCACATGATTCCTTTGCTTGACCCTTCACTTACATTCGGTGGAGTATAACTTTGGACTTACAGTCTGACCTTTGAAGGCTTCCCCAAGCTCCCTTTCCAACCCCTTTGTTGGTGTTCTTGGGAGATATTATATTAGATTTTCATTAGAGTAAGATTGAGAGATTTAAAGTGATGTTTTGAAGACAAGGTTGTTGAAGTGTTGTAAGATTTGAGTTGGAGCTACATTTGGTGTGTCCCAAGACTTGTTTTGAACTCATATTCAGCTAAGTTTCTTTGCTTTTCATTGCTCTTATCTGATTATCTTCCTATGGGTCGCATGTGTGCTTGTATGATGGTTTTAGATCTTGAAATGCATGTTGATGGTTGAATAGTTGTGATTCTAGGGGGAAGGATAGATGGTTATGGCTTGTATGGTGATACAATGCACTTACATGTTGGTTTAGGATGATTTGTGTGCTCGAAACCTAGTTTAGAGGAGAAAAATCGACTTATTCATCAGATTAATTCGGCCGATTTTTCTTATGATCTGCCCGATTTTTGCTTCTATTGCTCCTTAATTGATGAATCTGTATGTTAAGATGTTAGATTGTTTAATCCTAGTTTTTGTTGAGTTGAATCTAGCTTAGGGTGACCTAATGCTAGCAAACTAAGTGAGGAATGAGACTTACCTGGTAATTTCTGCTCTTAGGTATAAAAGATGATGAACTCTAGGTAGTAGAGGTCTCAAAAGCCTCTATTGGATTGAGTGTGCGAGGATCGTTGCTTAAGACTTACATTTTTCGAGACTTACCCGGTAAGGAGGGGTTTGACCCTTAAGTAGTGACCCGGTTTGTGTATAATTCCAAACCTTAGCTCCTTGAGACTTACCCATTAATAGGACTTTGGTGAGGGACTAGTGGAACATGAGACTTACCAGGTAATTGTTCCCATCAGAGAAACTCCCTTTCCCGAATAACCGTAGTTGTTTCCTTAGATGTTTAGAATCTTGAGTCCAATGCCATAACCTTGACCTCTAGAATCCGCTTTTCTTACATTGATCATATATCTCGTTTTGTGTGTTGGTTGCCTTGATAGTTTTGCATATTTTTTTATCTTTGTTTGATGACCACAAAAACCCAACCAAAAATATTGTGATTTTCATTTCTTTATTTCTTTCCCTCTTCTTAGTCTAGATTTGCAGTACTTATGATCACTTGAATGATTTAGTTTCACCTTAGTCTTTGTGTTCAACCTCGGAATACTTTCCTTTCTACGAAATGACCCAGTGGGTTTGCTAGGTAGAATAGGAGAATAGATCGAATTATAAATTTAAGACTTTTGTGTGCACCTTTTGGAGTGAACAAGATCCAACAGAAGTAGGAGACCTGCCTGAGATTGAGACGGATCCGAGACCGGATGTCTCAAGGTGAGGCCCTACAACTCACCATTGGTGCCGATTGAGTCATGAGACGCCGCGAGCGCGTCTGTGTACCCTCTAACAGAGAGTTGAGGTAGAGGAATTTATAGGACGCTCACACCATACCTTACACAGTATGCGACCTATCAAAAGGTCAAGATTGAGCATTGCAGACCCGTAGGAGAACTCCATCCACTACTAGTACACAGTGGAAGTGGGAGGACATCTCCATGGACTTTGTTAATGGTTTGAGACCGAGTAGGAGCTTTGATGTTATCTAAGTTGTAGTAGACAGATTAACGAAGACAACATGTTTCATCCCTATTAAGGAAACGTGGTCGGTGAGCCGTCTAGTTGAGGATTTTACTAGGCAAAAAGTGAGGCTCCATGGGTTACCGAGGACCATTGTCTCGGATAAGGACGGACAATTTACTTTGCGGTTTTGGCAGCAGGTACATATTGCCTTGGGTACGAGCCTTCATCCTCAGTCAGATGGTTATTCAAAGATGACGATACAAACCTTAGAGGATATGTTGAGATCTTGTGTGCTAGACTGGGGTCAGGTGTGGTCAAATAACCTCCCGTTGGTCGAGTTTTCATACAACAATAGATGGCATGCATCGATCAAGATGGATCCGTATTAGGCATTGTATGGACGGAGATGTCGTACGCCTCTATGCTGGGATGAGCCGAGTAGTATCAGTGGTATACCTCATGAGCAGATACAGGATGATGTAGCTCGAGTGGCATTGATTAGAGAGTGGATGTTGGTCGCGTAGAGCCGCCAGAAGTCATATGCAGACAAGAGGCGTCGGCCTCTAGAGTTTAGAGTTGGAGCCCATGGCTAGCTGAGAGGGCCCCTGACGCAAGGTGTCAAATGTTTTGGTATAAAGGGGAAGTTGAGTCCCGATATGTCAGACATTTTAAGATTCTAGAGCGAGTTGGAGAGGTGGCATACCGACTTGCGTTTCCATCCAAATTAGAGGGTATTCACCCGATTTTTCATGTGTATCAATTGAGGGAGTATATAACAGATCCGATACACTATCAGTTATGAGGATTTAGTGGTTGAGCCAAACCACACGTTTGTTGAGCATCTAGTGATAGTCCTAGAGCGGAGTATGAGACGCTTGCGCTTGAAAGAGATTCCGATGACGAGGATATAGTGGTCTAGACGAGGAGCCGATGAGGCTACGTGGGAACAACGTATAGTATCAGGAGAAACTATCCCGAGTTTTATGCAGAGATAGCTACATCTGTATGATTGTCTAGCGAGTTATGGCTTTATTTTGGTGAGTACGTGCTTATGTTATATTTGCTTTTTCGTGCTAGATTGTGATGTGTGATCTTACTAGATCTTTATGTGCTACCACGAGTTGGGATTATAGTTTTCTAGAGACGTTTATACCTCCATGAGTTGAGTGTGTTTACCTCGGCGTTCAAGGCCGAGAGAATATGTGGTTGTTCAAGTTTCGGGATGAAACTTGTTTTTAGGGGATCTGATATAACAACCATGTTTAGGATGAAGATCCCCGTGACCGCGCCTTGCCGTGACCGTAGTCGCGGCAAGGACGGCCCGCGGTCGGAGGTTGACAGGGTAGGTGGCCGACTTTTTAGCCGACCATTTTTCTCTTATCTTTCCTTCTTAAGTTTCTTCCTCTTCCTTTGTTTGAGGGTCTGTGTTTCCTTTTAGAGATTCTTTCTTCTCATTCTTAACGTTCATCTTTCCTCTCTTCCTCTTTCTTTCTCTTCTTTGATTTCTTTCTTGTTCATTCTCCAATTGAAGATGATGATAATGTAGAAGACAAGGAAGGTGTGATTCCGTGGGTTGCCTTTGATGATTTATGTGGTGGATGGAGTGATCGATTGAGAGATCCGTTAAAAAGCACGAAGAGTTGTTTGTCGAGGAAACCGCACCGACGCCTCACCTTAGCCGCCCCGCGCCTTTAGGCGTGCCACAGCCCTCACGCCTGCGTTGGCCGAAATTGCGGCGTCTGGGGACTTGTCACCACGCCTGTGCATTCCTTTGACTGCACCCTCTTTGCTCCAAAAGGTGCGTGCGTAAAAAGCTTTAAATTTATATCCTGAAATACGTCTAAGGATAAGCAAACCCGCAGTGTATGGATCCATCATAGTAAGGGCTAAGATTCCGGAGTCGATCTCAAGGATTCAGTGACAACATATTCAGTGAAGTAATTAAACTTACAAAGCATGCAATAGCAAAGATCAATAACAATGATAAGGATATAAGAATAATTGGGGAACGCGGATTCTAGAGGTCAAAGTATTTGATTGTAGTTGTCGATTCAATATGTCTATGGATGTAAAAGACATAGCTGGGATTGCAAAGGTATGTGTTCTAAGATAGGATATTGTACGGTGAAGTTCCAATACCCACTTGTCTCAACCCAAAGGTTCTCTTGATAACGAATGTTGAGTCTCAATAAGATAGAGGATCTAAGGGAAGGATAATACTCTCAATTTCAACACAAAAACCAAAGGGAATCAAGTAAACTCACAAGGTAAAGGCTTGGCACACTTAACCTTAATAGAGGGTTTTGAATCCTCTATTACCTAGATCTTGTAATCGTTTGTAACCAAACAAGGGAATCACCGGCTAAGCCTCTTCCCAAGCAAGGTTAGGGGTTAGAAAGGTTCAACAAGGCTAGGGTTTAGGCAATCTTTAGCTTTGATTAAAGGACAAAGCAAAACGTGCACGACAGAGAAAATCACGGGAGGATTTTGGTGAATCTCGGCCGAGATTCTCAAGAACAGCCCGTGGAATATCTTTTGAGGCGGTTAACTACAGTTCTAGCATCTCTAGCTCTTTCTTCATTAATCCATCGAACGGATTGTCTTAATTCAGCCATGTCAGCTAGAAGTTGTTCCTGTCTAGTAGTTCCTTCAGCTCTCTCTCTTATGAGAGCTTCATCTCGCAATTTCACTTGATCAAGAGCTTCATTCAATTCAGCTTGAAGATCTCTTTCTCCTTCATTATTGGCAGCAGCCATTTTAGCTTCTTTTGACCTTCTCTTGTATGTCATTTTTGGTTCAGGATCGTAAGGAACGATTTCATTACCAGCTCTTGTTCTTTGCATAAACCTAAGAAAAGATCCTGCAAGAACACTTAGGTAGAATGATCGGTAGAAAATTAAGAAGCTTCCAAGTTAGACAACAGTACACTGTATTTGGCTAGACCATATCCCCCGAAAACGGCGCCAAAAACTTGTTCGCTCCAAAAGGTATGTGCGTAAAAAGCTTTAAATTATATCCTAAAGTATGCCTAACGATAAGCAAACCCGCAGTGTACGGATCTATCGTAGTAAGGGCTAATATTCATGAATCGATCTCAGAGATTCAGTGAGGACAAATTCAGTGAAGTAATTCAACTTAGAAAGCATGCAATAGCAAAGATCAATGACAATGATAAGGATATAAGAACAATTGGGGAACGCGGATTCTAGAGGTCAAAGTATCTGATTGTGGTTGCCGATTCAAGATGTCTATTGTTGTAATGGAAAGAGCTGGGATTGCAAAGGTATGTGTTCTAAGATAGGTAGGATATTTGTACGGTGAAGTTCCAATACCCACTTGTCTCAATCCAAAGGTTCTCTTAATAACGGATGTTGAGTCTCGATAAGATAGATGATCTAAGGGAAGGATAATACTCTCAAAACAACACCAAAACCCAAGGGAATCAAGTAAACTCACAAGGTAAAGGCTTGGCACACTCAACCTTAATAGAGGGTTTTGAATTCTCTATTACCTAGATCTTGTAATCGTTTGTAACCAAACAAAAGAATCACTGGGTAAATCTCTTCTCAAACAAGGATAGAGGTTAGAAAGGTTCAACAAGGCTAGGGTTTAGGCAACGAGCTTTGGTAAAAGGACAAAGCAAAACGTGCACGTTAGAGAAAACCACGGGAGGATCTTGGTGAATCTCGGCCGAGATTCTCAAGAACAACCCGTGGAATCTCTTCTGCGGCGTTTAAAACACAACTCTCAAGGTCCAATCTATTTATAAGGATCAATCTATCATCATCTAAACCATCGTAGGGGGATTTATCTAACAATCATCATATCAATATCAATAATTACAAAAGACGTTTAGAAGGGATGAAACCAAGAAAACTCAATAATCTCCAAATAATCAATCTCCAAACAAATATATCCACAACTAATCTCCGTTCTTATGTTCAAAGAATAGAAATCAAAATCCAGAAAATCACACAAAAGTATCTGTCATCTCCAAGTACGGGTTGTCAATCCGTTTCCAAGATGCAAATCCAAAAGCTCTTCAATGCCGTCTTTATTAACGGCTAAGAAAGACGGCTTAGGAATACACGTTTTCCGTACTACGATTTGTCCTAAATGTATCTTAGGCTTGTAAAAATGGATAATTAGAAATTCCATTATGGTCTTTATATTATTCTAGTGTTTATGGGTTGTTTGTTTGATGAAATCTGATGACATGTGGGTTTAGAAATTGTCTGCGGGCAAAACGTTATTCTGGCAAAATTTAATTAATTAAATAAAGGTTAATTAATTAAATTAAGATTAGAATTGAGATTGAGGAATGTTGATTAGATGCTATCTTGAGATTTGAGGAATTGTGAGTTATGTTGAGATATTGAGGTTTAGTTGGTTGTGAGGCTTATAGGTTGATTATGATCCTTATAGATCCCTTGGGTCTAGGTGTGACCCCTTTGATTGATAGGAGATTTGAATCTCTTTATGCCTTGTTATTAGACAAGGCTATCCTCCGGATTGGAGTTGATCGTGGTTGAGGTTATCTTGAGGTTGAGGTAAGTCTGTAGGACTTACTTAGCTACCATTCCTATATTGGATGTATGAATGAGTGGTGTTTGTTATATGCTTTATAGCATGCGATGTTAAGTAATTACCGACCTATGTTTTATTGGATAGCCCCCTTGTAGTGGTAGTGATAACCTTTCCCTTTCATCTTGTAAGGAGTCTGGGAGGTTCTCTTAGGAGGACTACAAAGTCAGCCAGATGGGTGATCTGCTGAGCGGTGCTTTTGAAAACCTTTGTTGTATATACTTATACAATTTGATGTTTTGGTTTTAATCTTTCCGTTCCTTGTTGTAAGATCCAGTGAAGTTTTTGTCAAGCTATGGTCAGGATCCACTATGAGATCCTAGCCCAGTGACGCCTCGAGTCCTGTGGATTCGGGGTGTTACATCCTTTAAATTTGTTGTTGCTGCCCTATTTTATAGAATAAAACTAGGGTTTAAAAGATCTCATTTTTAGTTGATGACGTGGCAATAATGGTACGGATCTTTCCGAATAAAATCTCGGGTGACGTTATCAAAACCACGACCGTGGTTTATACCATGGAGCCTCTCGACCTCTCTTTCCACAGGTTTTCATCAATGAATTAATAAAACCTCGGCCCTAGAAGTGTTTCTTTGGCCATGGTTCCTTCTCTTAGACGTGTTTCCTCTTTGTTTCTTTCAAGACTTGACTTCATGCTTCTCCTTAGGCTCTCCAATGCTTCCCATTGAGGTCCACTTCGATCGACACCTCATGAATGCTCCATTTCCACTCCAACTCAGCGCCAATTCACCTAAATTACAACAAAGCTTGTGTAGATCTTTTTTCCAACATAATAGGTGAATATGATCATAAATGCTACGAATATATGTCCATATGCACAAAAGAAAGGGAAAAACCGCCTATATGCACACCTAAACTAACGTCATATTTCAAGCTATCAAAATACCTCATAGTTGCCTCTTGCTTGTCCCTAAGCAAGGTTCAAATCTAGAATACAAAGATGTATGAAATATGAATGCAAAGACAAGGGAAAAAAAACAATATTTTTGGTTTCGTGCTTTTATTCAAGGATCACTCTCTACACTTGTTTCACAGCTTCCAAAAACTATTATGTGAGCAAAACGACTCATGCCCTAAAAAGAATCATCATACCTTGTAAAAGTTTCAAAACAACCATCATAACTTGAAGCAAATCAAAATCAATCATGGAAGATCCAATTTAAACCACAAAGCCAAACAACATACTCAAAGATCTTAAGGTCTTTCAAATGAAGGTCAAGAAACATGTTAGGGTGGGATGTGTATAGGATATGTGGTGCAAAATCCCGGAAAAAGGATAGTAACATCACAATTGCGTTAAGGAAACTTCAACACCCACCAATAAGATCTTTTTCTCTTCTTTTTCAGCATTTTTTTCTTTTACTTTCACTTTTGAGATCAAGCATAGAGGTACACAATAACCAAAGCCTAGGAAATCAGCATACCCTAACTCTTCGAGGTGTCTCAAACCGTAATGCACATACCATGACTCGTTAGGAATATCGCTCAATCCGACTGTGACAAGACACAAACACCAGCTATGTGAATGGTGCCGAGTTACTCATCATCATGATTGACTTCCCCAAACCTATTTTCTAACACACTTCACCACTTTCAACTTCAAACTGCACAACTTTCATTAACTTGCATCCTAATTTCCGGATAGGTATAAAAGGAGGCAAAAATATTCATGAGGAGCTAAAAGCGTGATCAAGAAGAAGAAAGTAATAAATTTGAGGTGCCTTAATCATATCAATAAGAACTGTAAGAACTTATAAAGCGGTTTCAACCTTCAATTCTCAACATGATTTAGACAAAATTCCAAATTATCAAACTTGTTAGAAATTCCAACAAAACATTCAAATCCTTCACAATCCACAATTCGATTTAAACACATAAAAATCATCAAATTCCATTCCACAAGTAATATTATCATTGAGGTCTTTTCCAATCCTAGAAGAACAAAAATTTTAAAATTTTTCTGATTTTTCAAAGCTATATAATGCAAGACAATATTGAAAAACATGTAACAAGAAAATAAATATGCAAAGTACGATGGACATACAATCAAAGCAAAGTATCATAGTAGTTATTACAGACCAAGTCTCAAATCACCCCATACTTGAATTACACATTGTCCCTAATGTGCAATAAAAGAAAGAAAAGAAAAAGAAACTCAAAATGTCTGATGAAATAAAACCAAAAGTAAGAAGTGGAATGTCATCATGGTAGCGGTGGTGGGAATGGAAACCAAGCCGGATCATAGTGGCGTCCGAACTACTCCCGGTAGAGATCCCTCATCATCCGTGCATCCTATTGGCGCTCCTGCTCCAAAGTCTCAAGGCGCTGATCTATACGCTCCACAAAAACTACAAGACCGCTCATGCTCGACTGTAGACCGGTGACCCAGCTGGGCGGCTCATCATACCACGTTGGACGCTCAGAAGTGCTAGCACGGCGTTGTGAAGGTCTAGGATGGGGTCGGTGAGTGGATCTCCTAGGAGTTAGGGGACTCTCCCATAGGAGGGAAATCAGCCGGCTGCTACGGAAAGCTACCGAAGTCTGTCTCAACATGGACACCGCTAGGACCAGCATCTGTCCTTGTGTTCATGTCCTCTACACCATGTCCTATATCTGCCTCAACTACAAGAACCTCATCAAAGTCCTCAGGTCCTACTCTATCAGCATGCATCGGGAGAAAAGTATGCTTCCAATTGTGGGGGTTCCTAATATAGTAATGAGAACTCCATGGAATCCCGCTAGCGCCTTTGCCTTCCCAAGGCATGGCTACAAAAGGTGGACCTCTAGTGTGAGGAATCACAATACCCTTAGTGATGAATCTCTGCAAGCCCAAAGGCCTAGCCTCAATTGCTAGCTCACACGCAGAAAAATCAACATCCAAGCTTAGCAATGAGGGTCACAATCCCACCAACATAGATATCCCCTCGGGACTTGTTCCCAATCTTTCTTAGACAGTCAGCAAGCATGGTAGCACAATCCTGGGTAGTCTCGGTTGCCATGCAAAACAAAACATAGAGCTCATCTACCTTAACCTTTTTGAGGTGTCTCGGTTCTAGGGAAGAGTGTTTGCTCCAAAACGTGTGCAGACAAAGCTTTAAATTTATATCCTGAATTATAGACCTAACGATAAGCGAACCGGTTAAATTTTTTTCACAAAAAAAATGATAAGCAAACCCGCATTGTACGGATCTATCGTAGTAAGGGCTTATAATCCGGAGTCGATCTCAGTGAATCACAGCAAAGCAATCTAACTTCATAAGCATGCAATAACACTGATCAAAAGCAAAAGACAAGATGATACGCCCCCGGATGGCATCGCCATCCGTGTTTCCGGCTAGAAGGACCTACACATTTTGAAGACAGTTATTATTATTTTGGCTATTTAATAATAAGTCTTTTTATATTCGGAACTTTAATTTCGAAACTTAATTCCGTGAATTAAATTCCGACCTTTCATATTTTAGGCTTTTCATATTCGGAACTTAATTCCGATTTTAATTCCGTCATTTATGTTTGAACTCTTTGTATGGCCTCCATCCACTATATAAGGATGGCTTGGCTCATTTGTAAAATCATGTCTAAGTTGAAATCTAAGTATTGAGAAGGAAAATCTTCTTACTTGGTTTAGGCATCACTTCCTCTTCCATCATCTTCAAGTTCTATCTTGGATCTAGTCTTTGATCCAAGCCTTCAAATTCGAGGATCCTTTTGAAGGATCAACCAAACGCTTCTGCCACCCAAATTCTAAGTTTGATCCAATTCAAACGATCAAGAAGAAGTATTTCTATCATTGGTATCAAAGCTCGGGATCGAGGTCAAGTTTCTTTACAATTTTTTTTTTCCTGATCAAATTTGTTCAGTGTTCTTGAAGATCTTCAAGTGTTTTTCAAGTGTTCTTCGAAGATCTTCATCCTTCTTCAAGTGTTCTTCGGAGTTCTTTGAAGATCTTGATTGTGTTCTTCGGTGTTCTTCAAAGATCTTCAACCGTTCTTCAGTGTTCTTCGAAGATATTCAAGTGTTCTTCGATGTTCTTCATTGTTTTTCAAGTGTTCTTCATCGTTCATCATGTTCTATGACGATGATGATCAGTTTGACTTGTATGGAGAATGGTTGCCGTCTCCCCATGAATTAAAGCTCGAGGCGGCCAAACAAACCTCCTGGAGGTACCGACGGAGATAATATTTTGAGGATGAGGAGTGGTTGCCTCCTCCGGACCCACCACGGCCGACTTATTCCATGGAAGGGCACCAATGGTATCCACACCGACAAGCTTATTTGGAGGATACCTATAGCGCCCCAAGACGGCGTGATAATCATGAACGCATTGTCAACTTTGTTCCCCAACGGCGTGCTCAAGTTGATGACATTGCCCCCAAAGATGACTATGTTGTGCTCAAGGAAACAAATGACGCTCTAAAGCGTGAGATTCAGATTTTGAGGGCACAACTTCTTGCCCACACGACGTCCACACAACAAGATGAATCTCAAGCGGTTTTATAACCACGGTGTGAGTTGGTGGTCCAACCATTGTGTGATGAAGTTGAAGACGAGGAAGATGTCGTCATTACAACTTTTCCCCCGGTTATTCCAATTCATCTTGTCAATCCGTTATGTGGAGAGTATTTTCAAGATGACAAAGATGATATCACCATCGAGGGAGACGAAGTCATCCGTCCCGACAATAACCACATCACATTGTTGGACTACAAATCCGAGTCGTATGATCCGAGGTTTGTCTTTACATTGCCAACTAACTTACCTCCCGACTTGCCGTTCAAAATTTTCAGTATGCCTCCGCCATTCAAAGTCAAGACCAATTACGGCAGAGGAAAAGTCCACCGCGTCACCACCATGTGGAACTACAAGTTTGAGCCTCCTGATCCGGAGTTTGTCCTCTTTATGTTCCACAAGCTTGGCGGCTCCACCGCTCCTTTGAAGGACTACAAGTCCAAGCCGCCCGACAATGTTCTTTCGGTGTTGATTTTCAAGGGTCTTGTTCCTCCAGTGACTCCTTTCTTTTTTTGACGGTGAAACGAGGACATTTCACATTTAAGAGGAGGAGAATGATACGCCACGGGCGAGATTCATTAATTCCGTGAATTAAATTCCGACCTTTCATATTTTAGGCTTTTCATATTCGGAACTTAATTCCGACTTTAATTCCGTCATTTATGTTTGGACTCTTTGTATGGCCTCCATCCACTATATAAGGATGGCTTGGTTCATTCGTAAAATCATGTCTAAGTTGAAATCTAAGTATTGAGAAGGAAAATCCTCTTACTTGGTTTAGGCATCACTTACTCTTCCCTCATCTTCAAGTTCTATCTTGGATCTAGTCTTTGATCCAAGCCTTCAAATTCGAGGATCATTTTGAAGGATCAACCAAACGCTTCCGCCACCCAAATTCTAAGTTTGATCCAATTCAAACGATCAAGAAGAGGTAGTTGAAGTTTCTCCTCGATCTAGATCACCAGTATTTCTATCACAAGATGTATAGCAAGATGGGGAAATGTAGATTCTAGAGATCATAGTATCCAATTGTGGTTTCGACTCAAGATTTCTAAAGGTAACGTGGACAAAGTTGAGGATTGTTGAGGGATGGTGTTTCAACTATGGGATAGATTATGGGGGAGGTCTCACTATCCACTTTCCCAAACAAAAGCTCATATCACCGGGTAAGTCTCAAGGAACTAAGGGAAGGTAAGGGTACTCAAACCAACACACTCACCTAAGGGTGTAGAACTAACCATTTTCGGTAAGTCTCAAGTTAACTCTCAAAGGTAGGATGAAGCCACACTCAAACCCTAATAAAGGATAAACCTTTATTACCTAACATTCATCATCATAGGTAAACAAGCAAAGGAATCACCGGGTAGGTCTCATCCTAGGCTTGCATGTAAATTAGGAAAGGTGTAACAAGGATAGTATTTGGCAAATTATAACCTAAACTCAAGATAGGCAAAACAGTGGTTCGTCTCTTGTTGTTCTATATCAATCTCATTCGAGATGCTCAATGAACAGTCCGAGGCAGGTTTCGGTTTAGGGTTAACTCAAGATTTCAGGGTCCACTCAAACTAACGCTCAATCTTTCATTGTCTATACCACAACCTTCAACTAATCACCCTAGAATCGCAAGGTGTTTAGCCAACAATGATCATTATCAAAGCAATTAAATAATATATTAAGATATAAAGAAAAGCGAGTAGAACAATCAACAAAACCATCTCAATAATCAAGCAACCAAACAAATCAATGATCTCAATAACGTGTTCCAGAAAATACAATAACAAAACTCACAAGTAACTTCCCAAGAAAATTCTGACAATCTATGGTTTTTTGAACCCAAAGAAATCCTTCCTTTGATCAAATCCTTTCAATAGCCGTCTTCCTAGCCGTCCTCTTTGATCTCTCTCAGATCCAACCTCCTTTACTTCACATTCACCTTCCGTTCATTTAGAAAAATTTTAGGTCAAATTATATTTTATTTTCCTTGGGCTGTGAGTCGTCGACCTCGAGCCAAGCCCAGTGGTCCATCTTTGTCGAGATGCATCACCGTGTTGATCCGAGATCAGTAGTGATCTACGTGCATGCCTTCGTATCTTAAACTGAATCCTACTTTCATCCTTCCAATATAGTTCTTGCCTTTCTTATTGTCCTTCCTAATGCTCCATATTGTAGCTCCATAGCTTCCTTAGCTTCTTATGCTCTATTTTGACCCAAAATGTGCCATATTCCCTACAATTACAATCAAACCTGGTGTAAACCTTGATTCTTGCAAAGTAAACGAATAATGACATAAACACTAAGAATACATGTACATGCATGCAGAATAATGAAGAGAAAATGCCAAAACCATATCCAAAATATAGACAATAATACATGCTATCAAAGAGGCTCTCCGACATAATCCGATGTGCAAGCTTGAAAGATAAGTTGTAGATCGACTTATTCTTCAAGTCTGCCGGTTCCCACCCATCATTGGAGCATTCAACCATAGCTATACTCTCCCAAAATGCACTAGTGCGGGTTTGCCTAGGAAAAGTCCCGTGCATGGTCTCACCAAACCAAAAGATCCTAGCAAACTGAACGATAGACATAGCATAGTTCCTTTTCATCATCCTAAATTTAACCGTTCTCTTCCTAGCTCCTGATCAAAAGAGCTCAAAACTTCCATTGTTAATTCTTCATAGGCATGCTCTCGAATGCCAACAAAGGTTCCAAGGCTAGCTCTATCAATCATAAACTGTAAATCATCAACCACATCCATGCATTGGAGTTCCTCAAGCACAAGGTACCTAGGAGCTACAATGGTTCGGGGTTTAATGCAATTGTGGGTTTCTTTGTGTTTCTCAAGGATTCGGGGGAGTCTAGGTGTGGGTTGAGGTGGTGGTGGTGGTGGTTCCTGCTGGGAAGAAGAACTACGGCCTCTAGAAATGAGTTTCCGACTGGAACGACGAAGTCCGTCCATATCTGGCAATTCCACGGGTTGTTCTAGGGACATCTCGACCGTGGTTTTCAAGAACATGTCGTGGTTTCTTGGGTTTTCAGCAAATCAACATATCAGCAAAGGTTTCTCACATTCAACAATCCTAATCTCTTTCTAAGTTATATTCCTTGAGTTCTCTAGCAAAATGTAAAGCAAAACAGTAGAAATCAACCCAAGACTGAAGGAAGAGAAGAAAACCTAGGGTTTAATTGAAAAATCCAAATGTGCTTCGGTTCTTTGATTTTCCGCGTCGTTTGTGCTCGGAATCTTCAAGGGAATGCATATTGCTTGAGATTAGGAGGAAGAATCGTGTGAAACGGTGAAGAAATGCGGAATTGGGCACCGGGGAATGGTTTTCGCTGTTTTCGGCTGTTGGGGCGTGGAATTGGGGAGGTTTTGTGTGCAGCAAAATATGAAGTGTCGCTTTTATACCCTCGCAAAATTTTAGAAAATCTCGGCCGAGATTTCACCTGTGGTTTTTTGGCTCAACCGTCGTTTCCTTAATTTTTGCTCTCGACATGGTTTTCCACGAGTTTAATTAATGAATCTCGCCCGTGGAAGTTCCTTTTTGCCCGTGGAAGTCCCTATTCCGTCCAGAATTGCCAACTTGACTTTGCTTTTGTATTTTTTGAATCTTTTTAGAGATTTCCTAGTTCCTTGTCATCCAAAGACACAAGAAAACCGGGAATGAACCAACGAAAAAGACAAAACAAACTACTCTACTCTATTCTATGAAAAAGGGAAAGAAAACAATACCTTGGGTTGCCTCCCAAGAAGCGCTTTGTTTGAGGTTCGTAGCTAGACCAATCCTTTTTGTTGCTCATGTGAGAAGGAAAGGTGCAATTCCCTCGATCTGAATCTCCGGTGTGTACTTCTTAAGACGGTGGTCATTGACCTTGAAGGTTCCACATTGTTCACCCCATACTTCAACTACACCATGGGAAAAAACATGTTTAACTACAAAAGGTCCTGCCTAACGGGATTTCAACTTACCGGGAAATAGCCGAAGCCGGGAATTGAAGAGAAGGACAAGATCTCCTTCTTTCAAATCCTTTGGAACTATGTGCTTGTAATGCCACTTCTTCGTCCTTTCCTTGTAAATCCGAGCATTCTCATATGCATTCAAGCGGATTTCCTCTAACTCATTCACGTCAAGAAGACATTTCTCTCCTACCTCCTTGATGTCAAAGTTGAGCCACTTTACGACTCAATAAGCCTTGTGCTCTAGCTCCATTGAAAGATGACAAGACTTTCCATACACAAGATTGTATGGTGTAGTGTCAATGGGAGTCTTGAAAGCGGTCTTGTATGCCCAAAGTTCATCGTCTAGCTTAAGTGACCAGTCCTTTCTTATTCTAGAGACGGTTTTCTCTAGAATGGCCTTTACTTCTCTATTCGAGACTTCCACTTTCCCACTTGACTGAGGATGTGTAACAACCAAATTTTTAGGTGCGTTTGCGATATTTCCTTTTCCGGCTTTTAAACGATATGTTAATAGCTTAAATATTTGTACGAGTATTTTTATGTCGTATTAAATTCTACGAGTATATATTTATGCATCGATATTTTATTATCCATGTTTAAATTATTATATAATCTCGCAAAATAAATTGCGAGAATGATTTTTGTATTTCAAAGTATATTTTTACGGATTTATTTATATATCTTTCCGTATTTTATGTTTCGGAAATATTTTCCGATCCAAAAACCCCGTTGCAGTTGTTTCGATCGAGTCTATTTTATTTCCCACTACCCTATTCTATTTATTATTTTATTATTTCATTTTATTCCCAGCCCTTACCCATTTGGCTCCCCTCCTCTCCTTGTTGTGATGGTCTTCCCCGCCCAAGCTACTCTGTTCCTAGTTGGCTAGCTTGCAGCCCTGCCTCACTTCAGCCTTGTACCTTGAAAACTCCACCTTGATTGAACAGGTTTTACAGGTGTTGATGATGATAGAAGACTTCACACAAATATAAGCAGTTGGATATACTAACAATGTACTTGATTATATTACTAGATATTCGGTTGGTTTGAATTTAATGCAGGTACATCAATGCATATGTCAAGGACCTTGATATTAGTTTGAAGGGCCTTGAAGTATAATTCTAAGGACGAAGGAAGATGGCAAATACAAAGGAAGATATCAAGAGCCTTGGAGTCATAAGAATGCAAAACAAGAATTCAAAATACGCATCAAGACCTTTTAGAAGATTTCGAATAAGGAAGATCTCGACAATCAAAGGATCCAGCCGAAGATCTTGTTAAAACTACAGAATCAACCGAAGATCTTAAATGAAGAATAAGAGAATCTTTTTCGAAGATTTTCTTAAACAAACTCAACGGCAACAACATCTTCTCTTAACATAGAACACGAGAAGATCGGAGTAAAAGATCAACGTGTTAATAGGGGTTGTAGTTTTACAACTTCTAACTTATCTCCGAACAAAAAAAAACAATCTTCATGGAAACGAAGATTCACCTTCAACGGTCATCTTCACAACAGCTAGAAGTCCTTTCCATCGAAGAGTGTAAATGAAGATGATGGTCGAAGAAGAAATAAACACAAGCCTAAATCGTAAAATATCTTTTACATCTTCAAGCAACTAAATCATCTTCATTCGTTGTTTTTCTTTCTCTCATTCAAAAAGCTTTATCCCCTTAGAGAGAGAAAACACTAGAGCTCCATTGGAAGATCTAAATAGTGTTATATTAGAGTGTGTGTTACTTTGCGAAGTAACTAGGCTATTATAGCTAGGTTAAGAGTTGGAGCTAGATCGTAGCATTGACTACAGTAAGAGAAGAAGGGGATTTCTTCTAGTTTGTATCTAGGACTCTTTGAAGCTGATAATAGATCGTTAGATCCTACGGATATACCCTGGGACGGAGAGTAGGCTATATAGAGCCGAACTTCGTAAACATATCCTTGTGTCAATCTTTTCAATTCCGCACCATATATATTTTATTGTGACTAACTTTGTTTTGCAGGAGCAAGAAGTCAAGGCCGTTGAAAGGAGTTTCAAAGTCCTTGAAATCAAAGTTTCACAAAGAGCACAGATTGACATCAAGGCCCTTGAAAGAGGTTTCAAGGCCTTGAGATTTGGGTTTGCGAAAAGTTCTCATACTCTATTCAACCCCCCTTCTAGAGTATTATTTATCCTATTTATATCACCTACCGGTTCTTCAATTGGTATCAAAGCTAGACTCACGTTTATTGATTTAACCATCAGTGAGACTAATCATGAATCCTGTAGGTGATGGTGGATTTGCTCAAGGAAGATCCTCATCCCGACCACCACTCTTCTGTGGCAACAACTTCGCTCTGGAGAGCACTCATGCGTATGTTCATTATTGACCAGGATATGAAACTTTAGAGCATTACTCCAAAATTCCAATGACCACGGTTGAAGGCGTACAAGTCCCAAAGAAGGAATCATACTTCACATAGGCTGACTTGGACAGTGTGTCAAAGAATTACAAATCTTTGAATCTACTTTACTATGGATTAGATGCTAATGAATTCAACCGGATCTCGTCATGCAAGAGCGGTAAAGAGATATGGGGTAAGCTTGTTGTTACTTATGAAGGAACAAGTCAAGTCAAGGAGACTAAGATTAGCATCTTCCTCAGACAATATGAGCTATTCAAGATGAATCCAAATGAAACAGTCAAAGAGATATTCACCAGATTCACTATCCTCACTAGGAAAGATCTTCACTAATGAAAAAAAAGTAAGGAAGGTTCTAAGGAGCTTACCTAAAGCAAAGTGGGGACCAAAGATGACTGCAATTGAAGAAGCTCAAAATCTCACAACTCTTCCTCTTGATGATTTACTCGGAAAACTCATCACACATGAAATGGTTCTTGGTGAAGAAGATGGAGAACTCCCATCCAACTCCAAGAATTTGGCATTAAAATCCAGAAGAGATTAGTTACCATCTGAGGAAGAAGATAGTGATGATGACGATGAAGAAGATGCAATCGCCATGATCTCAAAGGGTCTCGCAAGAATTCTCAAGCTAAAGAAACAATCGGCTAACAGAGAATTCCCACGAGCATCAAAACCCCAAGGTATGTTTTCTAACCCATATAAGAAAACAAGAGTACTGACTTGCTTTGAATGTGGTGAAACAGATCATCTGGTAAAGGATTGTCCACAAAAGAAGAGGACCAACTTCAAGAAAAATGATCGAAAAAAGAAAGCTATGGTTGCTTCATGGAGTGATTCAAAATCATCAAATGAATCAGAAGATGAAAAAGAACAAGCAAACTTGTGTCTTATGGCTGATCATGAAGATGACTCAAATCTGTACATCGACAATATGGTAAGTACAATTTTATCTCAACCGGATATTGATCTTAAACAATTCCTTAAAGATATTATCTTAAGTGATAAGGAACATAGAATAAGGATAAATTCTTTAACACATAAGCTTAATGAACAAGATAAACAACTGAGAGAAATGTCTTTGGAGATTGAAAATCTTAACACAGAAAAGGAAGACCTTGATGACAATATCAAGGCCTTGGAATCAGAAAATCTGATTCTCAAGGACAACCTCTCTTCTCTACATCGAAATTATATCGACCTAGAGAAAGAGAAAGTTGATCTGACTTTAACGTGTCAAGACCTGAAGGCATCACTCATTAAGTTTACTCGTTCAAAAGATAATCTGGAAAGAATGATGGATGAACAACAATCTTTTTTTAACAAAAATGGTATAGGGTATCATAAAAGCTTTCCTAGAAAACCTACCACCACTTTTGTTATGGCCAAAGGAAGCAGTCATATGCCTACGTGCTTCTATTGTTGTAAAAAGGGTCATGTTAAATCCACATGTCCTTATAGAAGAAATGATCCTTATATTATTAGAAACCCCTATCCTTTATGTCTAAGGAAACAGGTCAAACAAATCTGGGTTCCTAAAGGTACTAGACCACCAAACATGATCGAGCCTGAGTATGAACCAAAATATGTCATATGGTCGACCCGGAAAGGTTGATGTTTGTTGTTTTGCAGGATATCACCAATGATACGGGGATTAGCCGTGAAGAACAGATCTAGACGAGCAACCTGTTTTCGTGAACAAAAGCAAATGAAATTCAGCAAAACAAAGATGCAAGGAAAACGTGCAAAGCAAAGAGGGAAAACGAAATAGGAAAGAAGAACCGAAAGGAACAAACGATAGAACCCTTGGATTCGATTATCCAAGAACCAAACCGATGACGATTCAACCCCGCTTCTTACAACTTCACACAATCGATCTAGGATTATCGAAGGCACGAAGAGGTTGCTTCGATTCGACCTGTAGCACCAACCCGAAGGAGATTGACACACACAAGAACGAGAAAGCTATGCAAACACCACAATTCTCACAAGACAAGAGGCTGAAATCAAAGGTTTCAATTTGGAACTTTCACAAATGTGTTTAACGTATTCTGCCACAAAAAGGAAGAGAGAAAGGTTTATATACAACCTAGACCTTCTCTCCTAAAAAATAGAAAAGAAATAAATACAATAATTACAAATTAGAGTGTTTTAAATAAATCCATAAAATAGACTAATTCTAGGCTTTATTTAACACTCTCTAACTAGCTTCTTACGACAGCCTCTCACGCCTTCATCCATGCACATGCACACGTGAGGCTCTCCTATGCTCCATTCAACTTCTTCTTGGCTAGTCCAATGTGGCTAAGCATCATGACGGGCCTTGGACTCATTGGAGGTGAGCTTGGGTGAGCTTCTTGAACCATGGCTAGGAAGATAGCATCCATCTCCGCTTGGCGTTTGGCTTGAGCTTTTGTTAGGGCTCCTTGTGGTGTTGAAGATGGAGCCGGCTCGGATGACCCTTCATCATTCTCCCCTTCTTTAAAAGAACTGGACCTCGAATTTCCTTGATCATCACTAAGGGGTGGAAAAGGGCTTAGATCCCTCACATTAAACGTGGGATCACAAGCATAGTCATCCGGCAAGTCTAGCACATAGGCACTGTCACCAGCCTTGTGTAGCACCTTGAAAGGTCCGTTTCCTCTTGGAGAGAGCTTGGACTTCCGAAGTTGTTGAAACCTCTCGTTCCTCAAGTGTAGCCATACAAGGTCACCGGCCTCAAATGTAACCTTCTTCCTTCCTTGGTTTGCCTTGGCTGCGTTGTATTTGCCTTTCTCCTCAAGCTTAATCCTTGTCCTCCTATGTAGCTCCTTGATGTGTTCAACCTGCGTTTTAGCACTTAAATCCACTCGCTCCTTCTTAGGCAATGGTGTAAGATCAAAAGGGGTTAGTGGATTAAAACCATAAACACACTCAAATGGAGAGATGGAAGTAGACGAATGCACAACTCTATTATAGGCAAATTCAACATGTGGCAAGACATCCTCCCATTCCTTTAGATTCTTTTTGATGACAGCCCTTAAAAGTGTGGTTAAAGTCCTATTAGTTACTTCCGTTTGCCCATCAGTTTGGGGGTGGCTTGATGTAGAAAATAACAATTTCATGCCTAGCTTTCCCCAAAGAGTCTTCCAAAAATAACTTAAGAACTTAACATCCCTATCACTTACTATTGTCCTTGGAATTCCATGTAACCTAACTACTTCCCGGAAGAATAGATTAGCTACATTGGCCGCATCATCAGTTTTGTGACACACAATAAAGTGAGCCATTTTTGAGAAACGATCTACAACCACAAAAATCGAGTCCCTACCTCTTTTAGTCCTAGGCAATCCCACAATAAAGTCCATACTAATGTCTTCCCAAGGGGCTGTTGGGATGGGCAAAGGTGTGTACAATCCATGAGGCTTCACTTTAGATTTAGCTCTAAGGCATTCTAAGCATCTTTTAAGCACATTTTCAACATCCCTAAGCATGTGTGGCCAATAAAAGTGTGAGTGCAGCATAGCATAAGTTTTATTCCTCCCAAAATGACCCATTAAACCTCCTTTATGGGCTTCCTCTACTAACAACAATCGAAGGGAACACCTAGGTATGCACACCTTATCAATTCGGAAAAAAATCCCTCAAAAAAATAGTATTTATCTAAGGAACGTTTTTGCACACATAACTTATATGTATCACCAAAATCAATATCAGATTCATAGAGCTCCTTAATGTAAACAAATCCTAATACCTTAGCATCCAATGTAGTCAACAATGTGTGCCTCCTAGAGAGGGCATCCGCCACTACATTGTCTTTTCCCTTTTTATACTTGATAACATAGGGAAAAGTCTCAATAAACTCCATCCACCTACCATGCCTCCTATCTAGTTTATCTTGACTCCGAAAATGCTTCAAAGACTCATGATCGGAATGCAAAATAAACTCTCTAGGCCACAAGTAGTGTTGCCATGCCTTAAGCACTCTAAACAAAGCATATAACTCTTTATCGTAGGCAGAGTAATTAAGACATGCTCCTTTGAGCTTTTCACTAAAGAAGGCAATAGGCTTACCTTCTTGCATGAGCACGCCGCCTATGCCAATGCCCGAGGCGTCACACTCCACTTCAAAGGGCCTAGTGAAGTCGGGAAGAGCTAGCAAGGGCGCCTCGGTTAAGACCAATTTCAGCTTGCTAAAGGCACGTTCTTGCGCCTCCTCCCACACAAATGGCGCATGCTTCTTCCAAATTTCCATCAAGGGCGCGGCAATGGTACTAAAGTCTCTCACAAAGCGCCTATAGAAGCTTGTAAGCCCATGGAAACTCCTTACTTGGCTGATGGATGTTGGCGTGGGCCAATCTTTGATTGCTCTAATCTTCTCCTCATCCACTTGTAAGCCTTTTGTAGTCACTACAAAGCCAAGAAATATAACCTCATTAGTGCAAAAGCTACATTTCTTAAGATTAGCATACAAGTGTTCAGCCCTAAGCATAAGAACTACTTCCCTTAGATGTTCTTCATGCTCCTCTAGGGACCTGCTATAGATTAAGATATCATCAAAGTATACTACAACAAACTTCCCTATAAAATGTCTCAAAACATGGTTCATTAGGCACATAAAAGTAGAAGGAGCATTAGTTAACCCAAATGGCATAACAAGCCACCCATACAAACCAAACTTAGTTTTGAAGGCTGTTTTCCACTCGTCCCCCTCCTTCATTCGGATTTTATGGTAGCCACTCCGTAGGTCTATCTTGCTAAAGGTGGTGGCGTCATGTAGCTCATCAAGCATGTCATCTAGGCGGGGAATAGGGTGGCGGTACTTGATGGTGATGTTGTTCATAGCTCGACAATCAACACACATCCTCCATGTGTTGTCCTTCTTAGGCACCAAGAGCACGGGCACGGCACACGGACTTAAGCTCTCCCTCACGTAGCCCTTGTCTAGGAGGTCTTGAACTTGCGCTTTGATCTCTTGACTCTCCTTTGGGTTCATTCGGTAGGTTGGTCTATTTGGGAGTGTGGCGCCGGGGATAAGGTCAATTTGGTGCTCAATGCCTCTCAAAGGTGGAAGGCCATGTGGTATTTCTTCCGGAAACACATCCTTAAACTCCTCAAGGATGGCTGAGATAGTAGGTGGTAAGCTACCCTTGGCTTCATCACTCATCAAGGTTAGCTCCTTACATAACATCATCAAGGTGGTGTCTAAGGGTAGATAGTCATTTTGTAGCTCAAGTTTGGAAGCTAACAAGGCTGTTGTGGGCTGTTTTGTGGCCGTGGACACAAGGGTGCTAGGCTGGTGGTTAGAAGGCGTGGCTAGGGAGGGGTCTTGGCTCGACGGCTTGCTCCCCTTCTTAGCTTGTCCTTGCTCTTGCTCACTTGCTTTCTTCTTCTCAAATGCCTCTGCAATCTGCAACGGAGTCATAGGCTTAAGAGTCACGGTTTTACCATTGAATACAAAAGAATATCTATTAGTAAAACCATCATGCATAACTCTCCTATCATATTGCCAAGGGCGGCCTAACAACACATGACAAGCTTTCATAGGCACAACATCACATAAAACCGTGTCTTCATAATGGCCTAAAGTAAAAGTGATCTTAGCTTGCCTATTAACCTTTAACTCACCACATTCATTCATCCAATGCAGCTTATATGGCCTAGGGTGATAAAATGTAGGAATTTACAACTTAGATATCATTTCGGTGCTAGCAATATTGCAACAACTTCCTCCATCAATAATAACATTACAAACCTTTCCTTTAACCGAGCATCTAGTGTGAAACAAGATTTCTCTTTGGTTATCTTCACAAGGAGCAGGTTGTACACTTAAAGTTCTCCTAGCTATCAAAGAATTATCATGCTCAAGACTTTTATCACAAATCATGGAAGTGTTAGCTAGGAATGAGCTAGGATGATCAAATAACACTCTCTTAGCTAATAAACATTCTCCTTGCTCATATTCAATCCCATCATCATCCAAATCATCATGATCATGCATATTAAGCTCAAAATCATCATTATCATGCTCATGCTCAGATTCGGACTCATATTGCCCTAAATGGTTAACTAGCAAAGTTCTTTTATTAGGACAATCCTTCATCATGTGCCCTCTTCCTTGGCACTTAAAACATACAATATCCCTAGCTCTAGATGAAGGGTTAGAGTGCCTTTAGGTAGTGTAGGCGTGGGCTTGGTAGGGGCTGCATAAGGAGCCTTGCCTGGGCCTCCTTGCTCCGGGCTAGCTTCTCCTTGCTTGGCACCTCCCGGTTGTAATTCCCTTGTTGGCGACCTCCTTGGCTCCTCCATGAGCTAGGCACGCCATAGGCAGTCTTACCTCCTTGACTTCTTGCCTTCATTTTCCTTTCTACTTTGATTGCTAGGTGGAGCAATTCTGTCATAGAGCTATAGGGAAAAAGATCTACCTCGTTAGAAAAACTTGAAATGAGAATACGAAGATACCTAGCCATTGTAGTCTCTTCATCCTCTCGCACATTAGCCTTTACCATGGCCATTTGCATGGCATTATAGGTCTCCTCGGCGGTCATGGATCCTTGCCTCAAGTTCTCCAACCTTTGCCTCAATTCCCTAGTGTAATCTTGAGGCACAAACCGAGCTCTCATCAAGGCCTTCATGTGCGCCCAAGTAACTACCGGTGCATCCAAAGTTCTCCTACTTTCCTTCACCAAATCATCCCACCATATCATAGCATAATCAATAAACTCAAGAGCTGCGAAATGTACCTTCTTATGCTCGGGAAAGTTATGGCATGACCATATTTGCTCTATCTTCGCCTCCCAAGCCATGTACACGTCCGGGTCACATTTGCCTTCAAAGCTTGGGATCTTCACCTTTACTTTTCCAAAACCATCATACTCCGGATCTCGCTCCCTCCTTGGCTGGCCACCATAGGGCTCACGCTTCTGCTCGTCTTGATGCCGGCCGTCATGAGGTCTCCAAGGCTGTTGGCGCTTCCTTCGTCCGTTTGGCCTCCATTCCTCGTCATCTCCATCGCCGTCCTCATCCTGCTCATAAGCTTGATTCTGAAACTGTTGAGGATAGTTATGCAAATTATCATGTATAATGGGAGAAGAAGGGATAGAGACGTGCTCCTCGAAAGCAAGATTGCCCCATCCCGGTTGGGACACGGTGTGGCCTAAGCCTTGGACATTCCGAGAGGGCTGCGTGGCATTAGAGTGTCGGGCTGCTTGAAACGCCTCTTGTTGGCTTTGGAGTGGTATTCGGTCTTGCCCTTGGTGTTGAGCCCTCGAGTGGTCTCCTACCTACATGTTGCCTCCTAGTGGCCGAGGCTCCGGAACTACCTTAGACGCCTCCAAGTTGGACAGCCTTGTAGTTAACCCTTCAATGCTATCATTCAAGCCCTTGATAAGGTTAAACAACTCCGGGGAAATAGGCTCGGGGCTTGGCGTACCTGTGGGAGTTCCTGACATTGTTCAAAGACACTAAAACACTCAAACACGTTAGGTTAGCTAAAACAAAAACGCCTCACAAGTGTATCACTCGAAAGCAAACTCTCACTCTCTAGTGGTGCTCAACAAGCTTGTTGATGGCTCGTCTTGTATTAGTCAAAAACCTCACGTGAGTTCAATACTTAGCCAAACAAAAGCTTTAAAGTAGAAGCGAAATTCGATTTCAATCACCTTAAAGACGTGTTTGACTCAATAAAAGAGAAGAAAAGACTCAAAACGGAAAGGACAAGTTGCACGAATGTTATATGCAACTAAGTATGGACTCAAAATTTGAACTCAAGATAAGCCTTGAAAGAACTTACTCTTCAAGCCTAAGCAAGCAAACCTTGGACACCGAAGGTGTGTGTAGAAGGCTGGTCAAGGCTAAGGCGTGGCTCGAGTGAAGTGAGCTAGGCGAAGGCCAAGGCGTGGCTAGGCTAGGGTGAAGCTAGGCTAGGCGTGAATGGCTTGGTCCCTTTGAGTGAGATGAGCTCCTTTGTAGTCCTCTTTGATTGCTGAACAATAACACTTAGCAAGCACAACTTCAACTATTACAAACTATGAAATAAAACAAGAATAAACTAGTAAGAATGAAATGAAATGAATAACTAAGGCTGATTTCTTTTTCTTTCTTTTCTTTTCTTTTCTTTTTCTTTTCTTTCTTTTTTTCTTTTTTTTTTTAATCTCGGACTTCTTTTCTTTCTTTTTTTTCTAAACTAGAAAATCAGATCTCAATTTGAATTCAAAGAGACAAATGAAATAAAAAATGAAAGAAATAAGATCCTATAACAACTTGAGAGTTGCTAGCTATCTAGTTACTAAAATGAAAGCAAATAAAACAAATAATAACAACCAGCTAATTCGAAATTTATGCTGGAATTAAAGAAAAATAAAACAAAATGCTAAGAAAATCTTAATTAGTTGCAAGAGGATAGAGTTGACCAAGTAAATAGCTAACCAAGGGTGAAAATTCAAAAAATAGGCTGAAAATGTGGAGGAAAGAGGTGGTTGGTAGCTTGAAAATAGGCTGGACGATCAGCCTTCTTTTTTTTTTTTTTTTGAAAGTTTAGAGCTTGTTTAGGGTTGTGTTTGGACGTGGAACAACAGCTGGTGGTGGCGTGGTGGTAGGCACAAGGGACTGGTGGTAGGCGCGGTGTAGGAGTGGTGCCGGCGTCCAAGATTCACAAACAAAAGCAACAAACTTGTTAGTTCAATAAAAACTTGGAATAGAAATGGCAATGGCATTAGACTCAAAACAAAGCAAGATTCAAACAAGAAAACGAGACACTTTTGGTTTTTGAATGATTTACCGACTCTTTTTGTAGGTTGAACGTCAATTAGCTCTGATACCAATTGATACGGGGATTAGCCGCGAAGAACGGATCTAGACGAGCAACCTGTTTTCGGGAACAAAAGCAAACGAAATTCAGCAAACAAAGATGCAAGGAAAACGTGCAAAGCAAAGAGGGAAAACGAAATAGGAAAGAAGAACCGAAAGGAACAAACGATAGAACCCTTGGATTTGATTATCCAAGAACCAAATCGATGACGATTCGACCCCGCTTCTTACAAATTCACACAATCGATCTAGGATTATCGAAGGCACGAAGAGGTTGCTTCGATTCGACTTGTAGCACCAACCCGAAGGAGATTGACACACACAAGAACGAGAAAGCTATGCAAACACCACAATTCTCACAAGACAAGAGGCTGAAATCAAAGGTTTCAATTTGGCACTTTCACAAATCTGTTTTAACGTATTCTGCCACAAAAAAGAAGAGAGAAAGGTTTATATACAACCTAGACCTTCTCTCCTAAAAAAATAGAAAAGAAATAAATACAATAATTACAAATTAGAGTGTTTTAAATAAATCCATAAAATAGACTAATTCTAGGCTTTATTTAACACTCTCTAACTAGCTTCTTACGCCAGCCTCTCACGCCTTCATCCATGCACATGCACACGTGAGGCTCTCCTATGCTCCATTCAACTTCTTCTTGGCTGGTCCAATGTGGCTAAGCATCATGACGGGCCTTGGACTCATTGGAGGTGAGCTTGGGTGAGCTTCTTGAACCATGGCTAGGAAGATAGCATCCATCTCCGCTTGGCGTTTGGCTTGAGCCGGCTCGGATGATCCTTCATCAACCAAGGTAAAGGAGAACAAATGGATACTAGATAGTGGTTGCTAAAGACACATGAGTGGAAAAAGTTCGTTATTCTCATATTTAAAGAAGCAATCATCCGGAACTATTACTCTTGGTGATAAAGGAAAGTGTGACATAATTGGCATTGGTAAAATTTGCTATAATTCATCCAACTTTATTGATGATGTTTACTTGGTTGATGACTTGAAATATAATTTGCTAAGTATTTCTCAAATTTGTGATAAAGGTAATAAGGTTATATTTGATATAGAAAAATGTGTAGTTCAAAACATAAAAACGGACGAAGTATTGCTTACTGCTCCTAGATGTAACAATGTTTATTCCTTGAGTACTAAACAAGTTGCAGGAAGAAAGTTAAAATGTCTGATGATCCAAGACTTTGGCATAGAAGATTTGGTCACGTAAGCATGCACACCATGTAGAAGCTACTTACAAAAGATTTGGTACGTGGTTTGCCAAACCTAAATTTCAAGGCTGATGATCTTTGTAAGGCATGTACACAAGGTAAACAAATAAGAGGTTCTTTCAAACCCAAGAAAGATGTAAGTTCTTCTCGACCCATTGAACTTTTACACATGGATCTTTGTGGACCTATGCTTGTCAAATCTTCCGGAGGAAAACAATACATTCTTGTTATAGTGGATGATTTTTCTCGCTTTACATGGATTTCTTTTCTACGTGAAAAATCTGAAGCTTTGTTTGAGTTTTCAAAACTATGTAAGGAGTTACAAAGCTTGAAAAATCTACCAATCGTTTCTAGAAGAAGTGATTATGGTAGAGAATTTGATCAATTAAAATTTGATTTGTTTAGTGCAAAATATGGTATTTCTCATAATTTTTCAACTCCTAGAACTCCTCAACAAAACGGAGTTGTGGAACGCAAGAATCGCACTCTTGAGGATATGTCTAAGGCAATGCTTTTAGAAAACAATCTACCAAAGAGCTTTTGGGCTGAAGCAGTAAACACTGCAAATTATATCTTAAACAGATGTTTAATTCGCCCTATTTTGAAAAAGACTCCTTATGAACTTTTTAAAGGTAGAAAACCAAATATTTCATATTTCAAACCCTTTGGATGTACTTGTTTTGTTCACAACAATGGAAAAGACAATCTTGGGAAATTTCATGCACGTAGTGATGAAGGTATATTCATTGGATATGCCTCAAACAGCAAAGCTTATCGAGTATATAACAAACGTACCAAAATTGTTGAGGAAAGCATTCATATTATTTTTTATGAAAGTAATGATGGTACTTTGAGTGAAAGTTTTGCAGACTTAGACCTGAATCAAAGAGAAGATCACATTTCGGATGAAGAGGAAGATCCTAAAGACAAAGACAAAAATATGCAGGAAAAGATTCAAGATACCAAAGAAAATCCTCAAGACCTTGAAACACACCTTCAAGACCTTGAAACTGGAAACTGTGAGAACATAACTCCACTTCAAGGGCTTGAAACCCAACTTCAAGGCCTTGAGATTGGAACAACAGGAAATATACAAACGGTACCTGAATCTAGTCAAACATATACAGCTCAACCTTCAGGATCTACTTCATCTGTTAAAAGAAGAAAAGTTCAACACTCCTCATATCATCCACAAGAAAATGTGATCTCAGATCCAAATGCCGGAGTTCAAACTAGATCTAAAGTAAACAATCTTTGTGCATTTTCCGCCTTTGTATCACTGATCGAGCTAAAGAACTACACTCAAGCTCTTCAAGAACCAAATTGGATCATAGCCATGCAAAATGAATTGAATGAGTTTGAGAGGAACAAGGTATGGACTCTTACTTCAAGACCAAAGAATCAATCAGTTATTGGCACAAAATGGGTCTTCAGGAACAAACTGGATGAAAGTGGCAAAATCATACGAAACAAAGCACGACTTGTAGCACAAGACTATAACCAGGAAGAAGGTATTGATTATGACGAGACTTTTGCTCCGGTTGCCAGGTTAGAAGCCATACGTATGCTACTTGCATTTGCATCCTTCGTGAAAATAAAACTTTTTCAAATGGATGTAAAGTGTGATTTCCTAAATGGCTTCTTAGAAGAAGAAGTCTATGTTGCTCAACCTCCTGGTTTTGAAAATGATGATTTTCCAAATTGTGTTTTTAAATTAGACAAACCTCTTTATGGTCTTAAGCAAGCTCCTCAAACTTGGTATGAAAGTTTGTCTAAATATCTTCTTGAAAATAGTTTTAAAAGAGGTTTAATTGATAAAACATTGTTTATCAAAACCTAGAGGCAACGACATACTAGTAGTACAGATCTATGTTGATGATATATTATTTGGTGCTACTAACGATTCTCTTTGCAAGGAATCTTCAGATATTATATGTAGGGAATTCGAAATGAGCTTAATGGGAGAATTAAATTTCTTTCTTGGACTTCAAGTGACACAGGTAAAGAAAGGAATTTTTCTCAATCAAAGCAAAGTATACTAAAGACTTGCTTAAAAAGTACAAAATGGATCAATCTAAGGTTGCAAAGACTCCTATGAGTTCAATACTTTCGCAAGACCATGACAAAAATGGCAAAGTGTAGTACAAAAGGAGTATAGAGGTATGATCGGTTCATTGTTAAATCTAACTGCAAGTCGTCCTGACATTATGTTTAGCGTGTGCATGTGTGCAAGATTTCAAGCGGATTCTAAAGAGTCACATCTGATTGCTGTGAAAAGAATTTTTCGGTCTCTAAATGGCACTAAGGATCTAGGGTTATGGTACCCACGTCAAAGCTTGTATCATCTTGTTGGCTATTCAGATGCAGACTTTGCAGGTTATAAGGTTGAAAGAAAAAGTACTTCTGGATATTGTCAATTCTTAGGGTCATCCCTAATCAGTTGGCACTCCAAGAAGCAAAATTTTGTTGCACTATCCACAACTGAAGCTGAGTATATAACGGCTGGAGCCTGTTGTGCTAAAATTCTCTGGATTGCTCAACAACTTCGTGATCTTGGCTTTGATTTAAAAGGTATTCCTATTAAATGCGATAATACTAGTGCTATTTCAATAACTAAAAATCCTGTGCAACATTCAAGAACTAAGCATATTGATGTGAGGCATCACTTCATTCGTGATCATGTTGAGAAAGGTTATGTTTCGATTTCTTTTATCTCAACTAACTTGTAGCTTGCAGATATCTTTACCAAGCCTCTTCCTGAGGAACAATTTAATTTTATTAGATTAGAGCTTGGTATGCTAAACAAGGAAGCATTAACGTAGGGAAAGTTAATAAGTTTTAATCATCCTACGTATTGATACGGGGCAGACCCGACGTTGGCTCGATCTAGATGACGGAAGGAGGGAAAGAAGCAGAACGACAGGATCAAACAGCCGGCTAGGGTTTCGTGTGCTGCGTGACCTGCGAATAAAAGGAACAAGAAGACGCTAGACTGAAAACGAAGGTAGGGAAATTAAAGGAAAGTACTATGTGGATGAACCCGACACAAACAACGTGGAAACCCTTGATCTCGGGATCAAGAACCACCAAGAACGATGCAAAGAACTCAGCCCCTTACAACCTCACACAGTCGACTTAGAACTTCGACAACACGAGGAGGATGCTTATGGAATCCCACGAACACCAAGAACCCGAGAGCAATTGACACACGCGACACAACTAAGCCAAATCTGATCACAATAATTCTTCAATCAAAACTCTCCTTTGAGTGAAGATGAAATCTGAAAACAAGTGTTTTTCACCAATAATAATCTGCCTAAAAAGTAATGAAAAGAGCCTTTAAATAGTTTCAGCTCTTAAACAAATGACATAATAAAAATCTGGAAATTAAGCCCAATGGGCTACTTAAAACACACAATCACTAAGCAGGCCTTAAAAAGCCTCATTCCTCGATGAGAGGCATGGAACGGTGCTGAAGACGTGGTGAGGAGCAGGAGCAGCGACGTCATGTGCGGTGCTGGCCGTGTCAGGTGCTTTGGCGTCATTGCTCTCTTGCTTACTTAAGAGCCAAGCCTCGTTATGAACACTTGTAGCCAATAAAATCAGTAAGTCCTCGGTCTCATGCTCAATCTTCTTAGCTCGGGAACGTGTGATAGCTCCCTCATACTCCGGAGATGCTAGCTCGGATGGTCCCTCATCATTCCCCCTCTCTTGGGAAGGATTCGTCCACGAATCTTCAAGCTCTACATCCATAGGTGGGAACGGACTGAGGTCTCTAACATGGAAGGTCGGGCTGAACCCGAATTCCTCCGGAAGATCCAATACATAAGCGTTGTCACCGGCTTTGTGAAGCACCTTGAAAGGACTGGTACCCCTAGGTGATAGCTTGGACTTTCGCAGCTCTTGGAAGCGCTCCTTCCTAAGATGTAACCACACGAGATCTCCGGGCTCAAACAACAACTTCCTCCGTCCCTTGTTTGCCTTGGCTGCGGTCCGAGCTGCTTTCTCCTCCAAGCACAGCCGTGTCTTGTCATGTAATCCCCTAATGTACTCAACCTGTTTACCTGCATTGAAATCTACTCGCTCCTTTGAAGGTAACGGCATAAGATCAAAAGGGGTTAAGGGATTCAAACCATACACACACTTAAAAGGGGTCATGTTAGTGGAAGAATGGATGGTCCTGTTATATGCAAACTCAACATGTGGTAACACATCCTCCCACTCTTTCAAATTCTTCTTAATTACAGCCCTTAAAAGTGTCCCTAAAGTCCTATTAGTTACTTCGGTTTGGCCATCAGTTTGAGGGTGGCTAGCTGTAGAGAACAACAACTTAGTACCTAGCTTACCCCATAAAGTCTTCCAAAAGTAACTAAGAAATTTCACATCCCGATCACTAACAATGGTTCTAGGAACTCCATGTAGCCTAACTACTTCTCTAAACAAGAGGTTTGCAACATTAGTGGCATCATCCGTTTTGTGACAAGCTATGAAGTGTGCCATCTTAGAGAACCTGTCTACCACCACAAAAATAGAGTCTCTTCCCCTCTTAGTCCTAGGTAACCCCAAAATAAAGTCCATACTAATGTCTTCCCAAGGAGCTGTGGGAATGGGTAAAGGGGTATACAAACCATGGGGCATGACTCTAGACTTTGCTTTCAAGCATTCTAAGCATCTTTTCACAAAATTCTCAACATCCCTAAGCATGTGTGTCCAATAAAAATGAGTATGCAGCATATGATATGTCTTATCTCTACCAAAGTGACCCATCAAACCTCCCCTATGGGATTCATCCACAAGTAAAAGCCTAAGAGAACACTTTGGAATGCACACTTTATCAACTCTAAACAAGAAGCCATCAAACAAGTAAAAATTATCTACAGCCCCTTTTTCCACACAAGCTTTATAAATCTCTCCAAAATCATCATCCTTTACATATAAATCCTTAATGTAAACCAAGCCAAGAACTCTAGCATCCAATGTAGTTAGCAAAACATGTCTCCTAGAAAGTGCATCAGCTACTACATTTTCTTTTCCTTTCTTGTACTTAATCACATAAGGAAATGTTTCAATGAACTCCATCCACCTACCATGCCTTCTATCAAGTTTATCTTGGCTCCTAAAGTGTTTTAATGATTCATGATCAGTATGCAATATAAACTCTCTAGGCCAAAGATAATGTTGCCAAGTCCTAAGAACTCTAAACAATGCATAGAGCTCCTTATCATAAGTAGAGTAGTTTAGAGTTGGACCTTTCAATTTCTCACTAAAGAAGGCGATGGGTTTGCCCTCTTGCATAAGTACTCCACCAATTCCTATACCCGACGCATCACACTCCACCTCAAATGGCCTAGTGAAGTCCGGGAGAACAAGCAATGGGGCGTTGGTCAACATCCACTTAAGCTTTTCAAAAGCTCTCTCTTGGGCCTCTCCCCACACGAATGGCATATTCTTCTTAGTGATATCGGTTAGAGGAGCGGCTATGGTACTAAAATCTCTCACAAATCGTCTATAAAAACTAGCCAATCCATGAAAGTTGCGCACATCACCAATAGACGTCGGGGTTGGCCAATCTCGAATAGCTTTGATCTTTTCCTCATCTACTCGTAGCCCTTGAGCACACACTACAAAGCCAAGAAATATAACTTCATTTGTGTAGAAATCACACTTCTTAATATTAGCATATAAGTGTTCAAGTCTAAGAGTAGAAACAACCTGACGGAGATGATCCGCATGCTCCTCTGCGGACCGGCTATAGATGAGTATGTCGTCGAAGTAGACAACGACAAACTTTCCTATGAACTTTCTCAAAACATGGTTCATGAGGCGCATGAATGTGCTGGGAGCATTAGTCAAGCCGAATGGCATAACAAGCCACTCATAGAGCCCAAACTTGGTCTTGAATGCCGTCTTCCATTCGTCGCCCTCCTTCATTTGAATCTGATGATAGCTACTTCTAAGGTCGATCTTGGAGAAAGTAGTTGTTCCATGTAGCTCATCCAACATGTCATCAAGGCGGGGAATGGGATGACGGTACTTGATGGTAATGTTGTTGACAGCTCTACAATCAACACACATCCGCCAAGTGTTGTCCTTCTTAGGGACTAGTAGAACCGGAATCGCCATATGACTAAGGCTCTCTCGAATGTATTTCTTATCAAGGAGCTCTTGTACCTGCGTTTGAATCTCCTCACTCTCCTTCGGGTTCATTCTATAGGCGGGTCGGTTTGGGAGAGTAGCTCCGGGAATAAGATCTATTTGGTGCTCAATACCCCGCAATGGTGGCAACCCGGGGGGTATTTCATCCGGAAACACATGTGCAAACTCATCTAAGATAGCTAAAATACTATGGGGTAAATCAACTAGGGTCGAGTTGCTTACCAAATTCAGCCCTTTACACAAACACACGAGCGCAACATCGGGAGGTAGGTAATATGTGATGTACTCCCTCTTGGCTGCGAGCAATGTCCTCGGTGGTGGTTGGACGGCTGCTGCGATCGCTTTGCCTTTGGCGGCGGTCCTTTCTGCAACGCGGTTGTCCATGGCGTCGGCCTCCTTGGCGGATGTAGAAAGCGCTCCTCCCTTGGCCGGCGTCGTCTCGGTGTAACCGCTGCTTGCTTGGACAGCTTCTCTTGATTTCTTCTCAAAAGCCTCCGCAATCTGCATAGGAGTCATAGGCTTGAGAGTAACAAGTTTATCTTTAAAGGTAAAAGAATACTTGTTAGTAAAACCGTTATGCAACACTTTCCTATCATATTGCCAAGGTCGGCCTAACAAAACATGACAAGCTTGCATTGGAACCACATCACATAGAATAGTGTCTTCATAATGTCCTAAGGTAATGTGAATTTTAGCTTGCTTGATTACCTTAAGCTCCCCACAATCATTCATCCAATGTAGCTTGTAGGGCCTAGGGTGGTACAAAGTTGTTATTTGCAATTTAGAAATCAATTCCATGCTAGCTATGTTGCAACAACTCCCACCATCAATTATAACGTTACAAGCCGTCCCCTTTACTAAGCATCTAGTGTGAAATAGATTTTCTCTTTGATTATCTTCACAAGGAGTAGGTTGTAAGTGTAAAGTCCTCCTAGCTATCAAAGTTTCCCCATGTTCATACCCTATATCCTCATCATCATCATTATCAAAAACAGGATTGTCAATAACATTCAAATTCATTTTCATCATTGTCGGATTCCGACTCATATTGACCTAGATGATTGATTATAAGGACTCTTTTGTTTGGGCATTCTCTCATCATGTGCCCATTACCTCGACACTTAAAGCACGTCACATCTCTAGCTCTAGAATTAGCATTAGGCACAAGGGGGTTAGAGTTACTTAGCTTGGATCCTGAAGGAGCAGCCGGGTTTGCCTTGGGAGGATACGAAGAACCGGAGTGTATGGCACCACGCCTAGCAGTGGCGTCGGCTCCTTGTGCATCGGTTGTTCCTCCCTTTGCAGCGGTGTTCTCCTTTCCGTAGGACGAGTTCTTCTACTTGTTCACTGCGTTTGGTGCATTGTATCCCGCTCCTTGGTACCTACTCTTGGACTTCCTTTCCACTTTTATCGCTAAATGTAGCAATTCTGTCATAGAACCATATGGAAACAAATCCACCTCGTTAGCTAAAGAAGGATGCAATACTCTAAGATACCTTGCCATCGTAGCCTCTTCATCCTCCGACACATTGGCTCGGGCCATTGCAACTTTCATGGCATTGAAGGTTTCCTCGGCGCTCAGATTGCCTTGCCTCAAGTTCTCAAGGCGTTGCCGAAGCTCCCTATGGTAATGGTGAGGTATGAACCGAGCTCTCATCATTGCTTTCATTTGTTCCCAAGTAGCCACGGGGGGATCAAGAGCAAGCCTCCTTTCCCTTACTAGCTTATCCCACCAAATAAGAGCAAATTCCTGAAATTCCAAGGCCGCCAATTGCACCTTCTTGTGCTCGGGAAAATTGTGGCAGGACCAAATTTGTTCTATCTTGGTCTCCCACAACATGTATGTATCCGGATCACACTTGCCCTTGAAGACAGGGATTTTCACCTTTATCTTACCAATCCCGTCTTGTTCGGGTGCCCGGTTCCTACGTTGATATCCTTGATACCCTTGCTGCGGTGGTGGAGCCCACGCCTCTCCCGTCATTGATTGTTCCTCTTCCTCATTGTACCTGTGCACATTAATGGGAGGGACAATGTTTCTAGGTAAGGGAGAGTTGGGACGAGGATCATACCCATATCGGTGACCCGGGTGGCCTTGAAGAGGCGGCTGCAAAAGCTCTTGTGGCGCATTGCCTCGCTGCGCCATGGTAGCGGCCTCAAATGCGGTTCGTTGGTTGGGCAAAGGACCTTGTGGCTGCGGCTGCTGCTGTGAAAGGTCTCCTTGCTCGAAGGCTGAAGCTAATGGTTGGCGAGCTTCTAGAGCCCTCATCCGAGTTGTCAAAGCGGCAATGTTGTCGTTCATTTGCTTCAACAAGCTGAACGTTGTCGGATCTGTCGGGTCGGGGCTCGTCGTCGAAACACGGCTATGGGTAGACATTATCACAAAGAAAACAAACACTGAAATATGTTAAGGTTAGAAATCAAAACACCTCTCAAGTGTTTCACTCCTTTTTCCGCTCACACTCTTGTGATAGTCGGGCTTGTTGATGGATCGCTTCGAATGAGTCAAAAACCCCACTTGAGTTAAGGTGTCTAGGTATCCAAAGCAACCAAAAATCGATTAGGGCTCAAAGCAATTCAGTTCAATGCAAAATCAGCTCAAACTAAACAAGACTCACGAATGGACAGAATTGAATCACAAGGACTCAAAAGATCACCAAACAGAATGTATGAAGAGAAGAAAAGAAGAAGGCTCACCGATTTAAAGCCCTACTTGTTGCACTTCCGGACTACCTTGGAGTGTGAGTAATCCCGAGGCTAGGTTAGAGGTAGCAAGGTAAGGAGGGAAAACGTGTGAGAGAGGTAGAGCGGCGATGAGGGGTGCAGAGCTGGGCTAAGGGCGATGGAGCGTGATGGTTAGCCGAGCGTATGGTCTCGATGAAGGCCTCAAGAGGGCTGGGAGATAAAGACGTGAATAGGCAGCTTGCACCACAAAATAACATACAAGACTAAAGATCACAAAATCAAATAAAATATAACAAAAGCTTCTCTTTTTTTTTTGAATGATCAGCTTCCCTTTTTTTTTCTTTTTTTTTTTTTTGAATGATCAGCTTCCTTTTTGTTTTGAATGATATGCTTTCTTTTTGTTACCTAAAATGTAGGAACTTCCTTGACCAACAAATCTGGCCAATAATTACAAAATAAATTAAAATGGAACAAAAGAGATCTTCTACTAGTGCCTTGAACGTGGGAATGTGGGATTTGAAGAAGAACAAGTCCAATGGCAGCCGATTAGGGCACAACCGATTTGGGCACAGCCGGCAGCAATGGTGATGGCCCGACGTTGATAAGGGGATGGTGATGGTCGGCGGCAGGGCGTGCGTAAGCAAGGACGGCGGTAGTAGGGTATGTTACGTCGAGGAGATGGTGATGGCCGGCCTAGGATACTCACAATCAGTTTCAAGAACACAAGAAGAAAACTCCAAAAATTCAAAATTGACACGATAAGAAGGAAAGACACAAGATCGATCCATCGTCAACTGGAGCTCTAATACCAATTGATACGGGGCAGACCCGACGTTGGCTCGATCTAGACGACGGAAGGAGGGAAAGACGCAGAACGACAGGATCAAACAACCGGCTAGGGTTTCATGTGATGCGTGACCTGCGAATAAAAGGAACAAGAAGACGCTAGACTGAAAACGAAGGTACGGAAATTAAAGGAAAGTACGATATGGATGAACCCGACACAAACGACGTGGAAACCCTTGATCTTGGGATCAAGAATCACCAAGAACGATGCAACGAACTCAGCCTCTTACAACCTCACACAGTCGACTTAGAACTTCGACAACACGAGGAGGATGCTTATGGAATCTCACGAACACCAAGAATCCGAGAGCAATTGACACACCCGAAACAACTAAGCCAAATCTGATCACAATAATTCTTCAATCAAAACTCTCCTTTGATTGAAGATGAAATCTGAAAACAAGTGTTTTTCACCAATAATAATCTGCCTAAAAAGTAATGAAAACAACCTTTAAATAGTTTCAGCTCTTAAACAAAAGACATAATAAAAATCTGAAAATTAAGCCCAATGGGCTACTTAAAACACACAATCACTAAGCATGCCTTAAAAAGCCTCATTCCTCAATGAGAGGCATGGAACGGTGCCGAAGACGTGGTGAGGAGCAGGAGTAGCGGCGCCATGTGCGGGGCTGGCCGAGTCCGGTGCTTTGGCGTCGTTGCCCTCTTGCTTACTTAAGAGCCAAGCCTCATTATGAACACTTGTAGCCAATAAAATCAGTAAGCCCTCGGTCTCATGCTCAATCTTCTTAGCTCGGGAACGTGTGATAGCTCCCTCATACTCCGGAGATGCTAGCTCGGATGGTCCCTCATCACGTATGCAGCCCAATTGATGTTTTCAAGGGCCTTGAAATGAAATTCAAGGGACCTTGAAACATATTTCAGGGTATAAAAATGATACGGATCTTTTTTAAGAGCTAATATCTTTTAGATATTTTAATTCTTAAAAAACTTTTTAAAACAAAAAGATTTTCAAAAAATTATTCTTTCACTCTTAAAAAGGATCTTCTTGTAGTCTTTCACACAAAAACCCTATTTCAAAATTCTTTGATTCCTCTCTCAAAACTTTTCTCATGACACCCAGAAGCAAGCTGTCTGCTCATCAAACTCTCAAACAGAAAGATAAGGAGTCTTCGATTGAGAAAAGAGAGAATTTTTCTGAAAATCAAGATATATCTCAGATGCCTGCTCTTCCTTCCTCATGGTTCATCAATTTTCAAGCATCTGGATCTTGGCTGGATGGGTTTCATAATCGACGACTATGTATGTGCGACTTGGTAGATATTGACTTTCTGAATTCACTCAAGATGTCTTGTATTGACAAGCTGAAGAACTCAACGATCTAGAATGTCCTAAACCTTGGAGATTTTGCCTTGCCAAGACTTACGAGACTGTTTTATGTTAATCTCATCGCAAAAAGGGATAAAGGATGTATCACCCTTGAATCTTCAATCAAATGTACTCTAATTTCACTCAATTCTTCTATCTTAAGTGAGATCTTTGGGCTTCCTACAGATCTGGCATTTGACTATCCTTCAAAATCAGAGAGTGTTAATATTGCTAAGGAAAATTTTCTAGTTCCAAATTCTACCTCCCGTCAATTGACTCATACATCTTTAACCCTAGAGGCAAAAATACTGTTCACTATACTGGTTAGATGTGTTATTCCTCGTACAAATTCAAGAGAGTTGTTGACGGATCAAACTCTGGAATTAATTCATTTGCTTATGACTGAGGTGGCTATAGATGTACCTACTTTGATTCTCAACCATATGCTGCATTCTGTGAATTCCAAGAGATCCATTCCTTTACCTTATGGAAATTTGTTGCCTAAAGTATTTGAGTATTATAGAATTGATACATCTTCTGAGGTAAGACAGTCTATTAACAACAGAATTGATGAAATTGCTTAGAACGTTTGGGTATTGAGAAAAATCTTGCAGGAACATGGATTCTAAAAGGAAAAGGAGTTACTCAGAATGAAGAAGCAAAATCTACTCTTACTCCAGAAATTCGATTAGATGGTTGTGAGAAACAAATAGCTTGTCTTAGTCGTGAAATATCGGATTTTAAGTTTGATGCCAAGAGGAGAATGGATGCAAATTTTGAGTTGCTAGCAACTATAAATGCCAAAGTTAATTAAATGTATTTGATGAACGCTCTTACACTAACTACAATGGGAAGTATTTTGCCCATACCTGAAGATGTGGCTCAACATACTCAAGAGCAGGTTGAGAATATGTTGATGAATTGTAAACGGCGTGTACAGAATAAGTTTATTCTGTATCCAACTCATGAGGAGCCAATGTTCTTACCTATAGTTGAGTATGAAGTTGTTAAACAGAGAAGAGCTGCAGAAAAGAGAAGACGTATGGAAACTGAAATGGATGACTCGCATTATAAGAAATCCTCATCAAAAGGCAAGAGAAAGTTCTATGAGGGAATTTAAACTGGTTTTTTTTGTTTTGGAAATACAATTTTTTTTGGGTTTGTAATCGTATGTTTTTAAACTCCTTGGTTTGACTGCTTTTCCTCCCTTGTTGAAAGACAAAGGGGGAGAAATATGATCCGACATTTCGATATACTGCATTCTGCATTAGTTTTTGAGGTTTTCATATGCATTGCTAAAACTAACAAATACAAGTACGAAAATTTGTGTTGTCTTCCATCAAGGGGGAGATTGAAAACTCCACCTTGATTGAACAAGTTTTACAGGTGTTGATGATGATTAAAGACTTCACACAAATATAAAAAGTTGGATATACTAACAATGTACTTGATTATATTTCTAGATATTCGGTTGGTTTGAATTTAATGCAGGTACATCAATGCATATGTCAAGGACCTTGATATTAGTTTCAAGGGCCATGAAGTATAATTCTAAGGACGAAGGAAGATGGCGAATACAAAGGAAGATATCAAGAGCCTTGGAGTCATAAGAATGCAAAACAAGAATTCAAAATACGCATCAAGACTTTTTAGAAAATTTTGAATAAGGAAGATCTCGACAATCAAAGGATCCAGCCGAAGATCTTGTCAACTACAGAATCAACCGAAGATCTTAAATGAAGAATAAGAGAATCTTTTTTGAAGATTTTCTTAAACAAACTCAACAGCAACAACATCTTCTCTTCACATAGAACACTAGAAGATCGAAGTAAAAGATCAACGTGTTAATAGGGGTTGTAGTTTTACAACTTCTAACTTATCTCCGAACAAGAAAAACGATCTTCATGGAAACGAAGATTCACCTTCAACGGTCATCTTCACATTGGCTAGAAGTCCTTTCCATCGAAGAGTATAAATGAAGATGATGGTCGAAGAAGAAATAAACACAAGCCTACATCGTAAAATATCTTCTACATCTTCAAGCAACTAAATCATCTTCATTCGTTGTTTTTCTTTCTCTCATTCAAAAGCTTTATCCCCTTAGAGAGAGAAAACACTAGAGCTCCATTGGAAGATCTAAATAGTGTTATATTAGAGTGTGTGTTACTCTGCGAAGTAACTAGACTATTATAGCTAGGTTAAGAGTTGGAGCTAGATCGTAGCATTGGCTATAGTGAGAGAAGAAGGGGATTTCTTCTAGTTTGTATCTAGGACTCTTTGAAGCTGATAAAAGATAGTTAGATCCTACGGATATACCCTGGGACGGAGAGTAGGCTATTTAGAGCCGAACTTCGTAACATATCCTTGTGTCAATCTTATCAATTCCGCACCATATATACTTTACTATGACTAACTTTGTTTTGCAGGAGCAAGAAGTCAAGGCCCTTGAAAGGAGTTTCAAAGTCCTTGAAATCAAAGTTTCACAAAGAGCACAGATTGACATCAAGGCCCTTGAAAGAGGTTTCAAGGCCTTGAAATTTGGGTTTGCGAAAAGTTCTCATACTCTATTCAACCCCTCTTCTAGAGTATTATTTATCCTATTTATATCACCTACCGGTTCTTCATACCTTACTCGACCCCTCGCCCCACTCGATGGTCTGCACAAGCAACAAACCCTGTGTGCCTCGGCTTTCATCTCTCACAGCTCTAAACCGCATCACCCATCCATGGTCACAGTGTCTCTCCATCTACCTCAATCATCCCTATGTTTCTCACTCACCAACTCTCAACCCCAACCTTCATCTCTTTTCCTTCTTCGAACCACCTAATTGCCTCTTCTCCTAACCATCTTCTAGACCTCTGATCTCTCACAGTCCCTCTGTCGAGCCCCGCCTAGAACAAACAGCTTCTCCCTCCCATCTGCCTTCGCCTCACTCCTCCGACCATTGTCCACCGCCTTCGCCTTTGTGCGACTCGCCGGAGATGACGGCCAACTGCACTCGATGTGCCTTGCCTGCACGAGCCTTGCTGGAGAACTTCGAATCCCTCCGGAGATGCCTCTGCGCATCTGCCTTCTCCGCCTTACTTGCTTCTCCTCACCTCCCAAAGTAGACACCAATGACTCTCTTGTCAAACACCACCTCCGGCATCGCAATTGGGAAACCTCCACCTCACCTTGCTGGAGACCGATGCTGCTGACACCGGATGAAGCCTTCGCCGCCCCAGTGAAGGCCGCCGCCGCCCCTATTTTCCCTTCCCCAGCCTGCATTGTTGTCCCAACAAGATCTGTTTACAAAAAAAAGGGGAAACCCTATTTCATTTATTAAATCGGCCCCCCATCATTTTGGTGAAATTACAATTTGTATCTCATGTGTTATATTTACATATTTGGCCCTAATTTTGAAATCTTGAAATTTTACCCCTGTTGAAATAATTACAGATTTTGCCTGGAAGTTTAATTTACCAAATATAACCCACGTTTCTGAAATTGTATATTTTACCCCGGAAAGCGGTTGAGTGGTTTTGTTTATCCTTGGCTTGGAAAACGAGTTTTACCTTGGGTTTATGATGTTGTTTAGGTTGCCCGGAAAGTTGTTTTGGTTTTGCCCGTATTTATAAATTGTTGTGATCACCCCGGAAAATGCTTTGCGAGTTTTACCCTTTTTGAAAGCGGGGCTTCCTTAGATTTTTATATGCGTTAATATCCCTTCCAAAATTAGCGTTTAAGCTAATTTTGTGTAGCTTTGGTTTTAGGTCCGGAAGCGCCCCGATAAAGGCCTAACGAGTCCAAGTTCGACATTCGTCATGACGTCGTGTGAGGATTCTCTTCCTCGTTTTAGTTATGTTTGGTATTAGTATCATGCTAGGTTGGATAATCTAGCATAACTTAGAGTGAATACCAAGTAGTGGTTTGAACCTTAGGTGAGTTTTGAGGATTGTCGATTGTTGTAAGACGTTGAGTGTTTAATTGATCTTGTGAGGCTTGTGAGGTTTGAGAATTGGAGTATATGGTTGTTGAGATTATGGGCTAGAATATGCGTATCCTAGCATAGTGATTGTTACCGTTGAGATTGTTGACACTAGACATGTATATCCTAGTATGTGTTATGGGTTATGATCCTGCGAGATCATAGGGTCTAGAAGTCTAAAGACTTCTAGCTTGTGTTGAGTGTGATGTGAACATAAGAGATTCTAGGATGCGGTGAGTCAAATGATCTCGCGTAGATCATTTGTGTAGAAGTCTTAGACTTCTTGAGTTGAGCGAGTTGTTGATATAGTTATCTTCTTGTGAGCAGGTTGTGGACTCCTTCCCAAGGGAAGCTAGAGTGTTGTGAGTTGAGTGTGGCGATAAGGTAAGTCTTCGGACTTACTTAGCTCGTATTCCTTGTATTAGCATCTATGTGTGTTGGGTGGTGTGTGTTTATCGTTTATGTTATAACAACTAAACCGGAAATAGGATTACCGACCTTTATATATTATTTGGCCCAAGTGTATGATAACGGCCGGTGACAACTTGCCTAGCTCCATGAGAGCTAGGATGTTATAGGCGACTAGACCGTGCTGGTTAGACGGTCGAAGGCATCCGTACCGTTCCACACCGGTAAGTAGGGACCGAGGCGGAACCACGGTGGTCTAGTGTCACAAACCTAAGTTGAATTAGAACGGGATACGACTTAATAATAATAAAGATAATAAACCGGATTGGTGTGCTTTTATGTATGTTGTATGCTTGTGATGAGATTACTTGTGTTGCCTTTCACCTTGATTCTAATGCCTCGAATATTAGCTAACGGCTTTATACCGATTGTTGTAGATTGTCTTGCAGGTTAGGAATGCGGTCGAGAGATCCGGAAGAGTGGACAGCCGGGGTTCCGTAAATTTTAGGAGGGGTTTTGGTTAGAGTCGGGTTGTGTTTTGTTCTTCGGTTATTGTGTTTTGTATGCCACGTGTATGGCGTTTAGTCTTTGTTTTGTATCTCGGCTGAAGTCTTTTGGTTGTTGGGTTTGGGGTTTCATTGCATTGCATAAAAATATATTTCATTTTGGCCTTTATTTGTGCCTTGTTGCAAGATCCGGTGAAATTGTTGTCAGGTTAAGGGTCGGGACCCATTGTGAGGTCCCAACCCGTAGCATCCCGAGTCCCGCGGATTCGGGGTGTTATAGGATGGTAGGGAGTAGAAATATTGTGGGTTACCCCATACTTGGCTAGTAGAGTTTCAAATTTACAAGATGTGAAGTGTGTCCCTCCGTCACTAATGATGGTTCGGGACGTCCAAACCTTGAGAAGATCGTTCTATTAAAGAACTTCACTACCACCATAGCATCATTAGTGGGAGAAGCAATCGCTTCAACCCATCTTGAAACATAACCCACAGCCAAAAGAATGTATTGGTTACAACAAGAGGATGAGAATGGTCCGATAAAGTCCACACCCCATACATCAAATATTTCCACTTCTTGAATGTTGTTTAGTGTCATCTTGTTCCTCCTCGATATATTTCATGTTCTTTGACAAGCATCGCAATAAGCAACAAAGCGTTGCACATCTTTAAATAAAGTTAGCCACAAGAAACCGGGTCGCAATACCTTAGCACAAGTCTTGTGAGAACTAGCATGTCCTCCACAAGGTAGAGAATGACAATGGCGGATGACGCTTTCCACTTCGTCTTCCGGTACATATCTTCTGATAATGCCATCAGGACCTCTCTTGAAGAGTAAAGGTTCATTCCAAAAGTAATGCTAGACATCCTTGAAGAATTTCTTCCTTTGAGCGTAGGATAGTTCGGGAGGTATCTCTTGACAAACCAAGCAATTTACAATTTGTGGTCCGCCACAAATTTCTTGGATCCCTTCTTGTCCCGGATATCTAGATCGAACTCTTGGAGGAGGAGAATCCACCAAATCAGCCGCGGTTTTGTATCCTTCTTGGTGAGCAAATATCGTATAGATGCATGGTCACTATAGACAATCGTCTTCGCTCCTATAAGATAAGAATGAAATTTTCAAAAGCATATACAACAACAAGAAGTTCCTTCTCCGTCGTAGCGTAGTTAAGTTAAGTTTCGTCTAGCGTCTTGCTAGCATAATAGATGGTATGAGTGCGTCCATCCTTTTTCCTGTCCTAGCACTGCTCCTACCGCTACGTCACTTGTATCGCACATGACCTCGAATGGAATCCGGAGTTTGAATGATGGGGCTGAGATTAAAGTTTCCTTGATCTTGTAAAAGGCATTTCAACATTCCTTCGAAAGCTCAAAGACTACATCCTTCATTAGTAGGTTAGTCACTGGTTTAGCAATTTTAGAAAAGTCTTTAAAGAACCTTCTATAAAATCCAGCATGGCCAAGAAAACTTCTTATCCCTTTCACCGATGATGATGGAGGTAGCTTCTCAATCGTCTCTATCTTTTCCCTATCAACATCAATGCCACAATTCGAGATCAAGTGACCTAAGTCAATTCCTTCATTCACCATAAAATGACACTTTTCCCAATTTAGGTTATTGTCTTCACATCGTTGTAGAACTAGTGAAAGGTTAGCAAGACAGTTATCAAAAGAAGAGCCATATGCAGAGAAATCGTCCATGAAAACCTCCATGATGTTTTTGATGTATTCAGAAAATATTATCATCATGCACCATTGGAAGGTGGTTGGAGCGTTGCACAATTCGAACGGCATTCTCCTGTAAGCGAACGTACCACAAGGGCACGTGAATGTGGTCTTCTCCTGGTCATCGGGGTGGATGGGAATCTGAAAGAAATCACTATATCCATCTAGATAACAAAAGTGATAATGTTGCGCTAACTTTTCAAGCATTTGATCAATGAAAGGTAGGGGAAAGTGATCCTTCCTAGTGGCGACATTCAGCTTCATGTCGCCATCCCATAATTGTTCTTGTGGGGATTAACTTGTTGTTTTTGTTAGTCACAACGGTCATTCCCCATTTATTTGGTACTACGTGGACGGGGCTCACCCACTTGCTGTCAGAAATTGGGAAGATAATACCTACATCAAGTAATTTGAGGATTTCCTTCTTCACAACCTCTTTCATGATTGGATATGTAATCTTAAGGTCATCCTCCATTAGTATCTTATGCATGCACAAAGATGGCTTGATACCCACTACATCAATGGTATATCCTAAGGCTTTCTTATGTAATCTCACCTCATTCATAAGCCTATCATGCTCATCATCAGTTAAGTTAGCACTAACTATAACCGGATATGTAGAGTTTGGTCCTAGAAAAGCGTACCTTAAGTGAGTAGGAATAGGTTTCAACTCCAAGATAGGATGTGCCTTTGTTGATATGTTGAGGCCTTCCGAAGCGTCCTTAGATGCTTCCAAGGGTGTAGAAGAGGTAAGGGAATGTTTTGGAATGTTTTTGGGAAGTATTGAAGAAGTCTCGGAATTTTGAGTTCCACGGCCTGACAAGTATCTCCACGACCGAGATTTGTGCCATGGTGGCGTTCGACATGGGTTTCCACAGGGATTTTAATTAAATTAATTAAAATCTCGCCCGTGGAATTTTGGCTTTGGCCGTGGTTTTGGCCAGTATCCGAGCTGTTTTGCAATTCTTCAAATTATTCTATTGGCTCTTCCTTTAACTCTTCCAAAGCTTTAACTTTGGAGTCGTAGTCTTCTTCCACTCCCTCTTCCAGAATGCTCATACTAATGACTTTCTATACAGGATCTTTGAGCAAAATAGAACTTACTATCTCTCTCGAATCTTCTTCATCATAGATGTTGAAGACGTCTTCTCCTAAAGCTGGTTCTTTGATAAGGGCTGAGAGTACAAACTCAACTTTAAGACAGTTTGGCGTTTTTGCAATTCACCAAACAAACCGGAAGTTGCTAGAAACGGTCTCCCAAGTATGATTAGGATTGTATAATCTGCAAAAATGTCCAATACCACAAAATCAATAGGAACATAAAACTTATCAAGCTTTACGAGGACGTCCTCTAGTATTCCGATGGGTCGATTGATAGATCGATCCGCCATGTAAGTGTCATCTTCACCGGTTTAGGTTCTCCTAAATCAACCTTCTCACACAAAGCAAGTGGGATAATGCTCACACTCGCTCCTAGATCACAAAGAGCATTATATGTGACCTCTCCAACTCCAATGGGAACATAAAATGATCCCGGATCCCGCAGCTTGGGTGGCATATTTTCCATCATGGTTTTGATGAGTTTCGATGACTCGGAAGTCATCTTTACCTCACCAAAATCCTCTAATTTCCTCTTGTTAGCGAGGATCTCCTTCAAGAACTTCTCATAAGCAGGCATACCTAAAATTGCATCAATAAAAGGTATGTTAATATGCAGTTTGCTCATAAGTTCAACAAACTTACCAAAGTGTTTGTCTAGATGCGCTCTCGCTCTAGACTGTGGAAACGGTAGTGGGGGTTTGTAAGCTTGAGGAGGTACGTAAACATCGGCCTTCTCCCTCTCTTTCTCTCGGTTGGAACCTCGGCTTTCATGGACTACTTGCCCTTGTCATCCGTCCTTGGTATAGGATCGGTAGTCTTTACACCACTCCTTGTGGTAATCGCCATCACTTGGCCTTTTGGATTATTCTCAGTCCTTTCGGGAAGCTTCCCTTGATCTCTAGGAACTTCTCCGGCCTTGATAAATACTTGATTTTCCAAGGCTTTTTGTGCCTTAGAAATCGAAGTAATTGAACTCTCAAGTCCATTCATTTTTCCCATCAAGGTCTCAATCATAGCTTCCAGTTTGTCCTTTGGTGGTTGACTTGAACTTGATGACGGTTCCTGACTTTTCAAAGGAACAAAAGTAGAAGAAGTAGGAGGTGTTAGAGCATTTTCAGCATGAGAATAAGGGTTACCGGAATTATTTTGATTGGATATCCAATTGTTGTAGTTCCGGTTGTTATTTTTGTTGTGGTAGTTGTTGTTGTTCCTATTCCCTTGGTGATTTCCTCTTCCCACATAGCCTATATCTTGCTCCTTGGGCTGTTGTACTTGTGTCTTCAAGAGCTCCTTCAAAGCCTTCATCTCGTTGTTAAGAGTGTTGATTTGATTTATACTAGATGAGGTAAGGTTCAGCTCTTGAGGTCTTGGGCTTTGACCACCATTATTGGGTGTTCGTTGGGAGTATTTCTCCACAATTTGAGCTTGTTTCTCAACAAACTCCCAAGCATCATCAACTCTCATATCCATAAATGTTCCAGCTGAAAGGGATTGGAGTTTGAATTGAGTTTCTCCATCCAAACTCTTGAAATAAATTTCCAGCAGCTCAAGTTTTGTATTCCCATGATGAGGGCAATCCAACAAGAGGTCCTTGAATCTCTCCCATGACTTATACAAGCTCTCATTGTCCTTCATAACATAGGCATTAAATTTGCCTCTCAATTCCGCTGTTTTTTATGGCAGAAAGAACTTGGTGAGGAATTCCGAAGACATCTTCTCCCATGTGCTCACTCTTCCGGATGGAAGAGATTGATAACAAGCTAGTGCCCTATCCTTCAAAGAGAAATAGAAAGGTCGCAATTTATAATTATTGTTCTCCACACTTGTAGGTTTCAAATTTTCCATGAGAATTTCATAGTTTTGTAAATGCTGATGCGGAGATTCCCTCTCCAATCCTCCAAACTGACTTTGGCGGATCATAGTAATAACTTGGGGTCGAAACCCATAGGCATGCTCATCTGGATCGACTATCACGCCCGGACGGCACGTTTGTTGAACGGGATCCATCCTTTGACCCAATTACCATAAGTGGATCAACTCTCTCAACCCTTGGTGGGTTAGGTGCAGGAGGCGGCACAACAAGAGGTGCCGGTGGATTAACTACATCTCGCAATTTCACTTGATCAAGAGCTTCATTCAATTCAGCTTGAAGATCTCTTTCTCCTTCATTATTGGCAGCAGCCATTTTAGCTTCTTTTAACCTTCTCTTGTATGTCTTTTCTGGTTCAGGATCGTAAGGAACGAATTCATTACCAGCTCTTGTTCTTCACATAAACCTAAGAAAAGATCCTGCAAGAACACTTAGGTAGAATGATCGATAGCAAAGCAAGAAGCTTTCAAGTTAGACAACCGTACACTGTATTTGGTCTAGACCAAATCCCCGGCAACGGCGCCAAAAACTTGTTCGCTCCAAAAGGTATGTGCGTAAAAAGCTTTAAATTTATATCCTGAAATATGCCTAACGATAAGTAAACCCGAAGTGTACGGATCTATCGTAGTGAGGGCAAATATTCCGGAATCGATCTCAAAGATTCAATGAGAACAAATTCAGTGAAGTAATTAAACTTAGAAAGCATGCAATAGCAAAGATCAATAACAATGATAAGGATATAAGAATAATTGGGGAACGCGGATTCTAGAGGTCAAAGTATTTGATTGTGGTTGTCGATTCAAAATGTCTATTGTTGTAAAGGAAAGAGCTGGGATTACAAAGGTATGTGTTCTAAGATAGGTAGGATATTGTACGGTGAAGTTCCAATACCCACTTGTCTCAACCCAAAGGTTCTCTTAATAACGGATGTTGAGTCTTGATAAGATAGAGGATCTAAGGGAAGAATAATACTCTCAAACCAACACCAAAACCCAAGGGAATCAAGTAAACTCACAAGGTAATAAGCTTGGCACACCCAACCTTAATAGAGGATTTTGAATCCTCTATTACCTAGATCTTGTAATCGTTTGTAACCAAGCAAGGGAATCACCGGGTAAGTCTCTTCCCAAACAAGGATAGGGGTTAGAAAGGTTCAACAAGGCTAGGGTTTAGGTAATCTTTAGCTTTGGTTAAAGGACAAAGCAAAACGTGCACGACAGAGAAAACCACAGGAGGATCTTGGTGAATCTCGGCCGAGATTCTCAAGAACAGCCCGTGGAATCTCTTCTGCGGTGGTTAAAACACAACTCTCAAGTTCCAATATGTTTATAAGGATCAATCTATCATCATCTAAACCACAACCATCAACCTATCGCCCTAGAATCGCAGGGGGATTTAGCCAACAATCATCATATCAATATCAATAATCACAAAAGAGGTTGAGAAGGGATGAAACTAAGAAAACTCAATAATCTCCAAACAAATAAAACCATAATTAATCTCCGTTGTTATGTTCAAAGAATAGAAATCAAAATCCAGAAAATCTCACAAAAGTATCTCTAATCTCCAAGTATGAGTTGTCAATCCGTTTCCAAGATGCGAATCCAAAAGTTCTTCAATGCCGTCTTCCGTATTCCGAATGGTGTAGCAAGATCTAAAGCGTGGTGTAGCGTCTCCTTTAAAATTGCTGCCGCTACCCTATTTTATAGAATAAAGCTAGGGTTTAAAAGATCTCATTTTCAGTTGATGGCGTGGCAATAATGGTATGGATCTTTCCGGAGAAAATCTCGGGTGACGTTATCAAAACCACGGCCATGGTTTATACCATGGAGCCTCTCGGCCTCTCTTTCCACGGGTTTTAATCAATGAATTAATAAAATCTCAGTTGTGGAAGTGTTTCTTTGGCCGTGGTTCCTTCTCTTAGACATGTTTCCTCTTTGTTTCCTTCAAGACTTGACTTCATGCTTCTCATTAGGCTCTCCAATGTTTCCCATTGAGGTCCACTTCGATCGACACCTCATGAATGCTCTATTTTCACTCCAAATCAGCGCCAATTCACCTAAATTCATATCAAAGCTTGTGTAGATCTCTATTCCAACATAATAGCTGAATATGATCATAAATGGTACGAATATACGTCCATATGCACAAAAGAAAGGGAAAAACTACATATATGCACATCTAAACTAACGTCATATTTCATGCTATCACGCCTGCGCCTTCCTGCATGACATACCAAATCCTTTGTTATGTTTTCCTTCCTCTTTTTCTTGGGCTTCAGTTTAGAAGCATGCTAGGTTAGTTGTGAGTTGATGATGGTAAATTATGGTTGAATGCCTTGTGAGGCTTTGAGGTTTGGATGAGATGTTGAGGATATTATTACGGTTATTGTGTATGATCTTATGAGGATCATTGAGGCTAGGAGTAGAGTCTTTTATCATGTGATTCGATGATTGATTAGTGAGTCTTGTTTATCAGGCGGTGTACATTCCTACGGGATTTTGAGAGGTTGATTGTAAGCTGAGGCTATTTGGATACAGGTAAGTCCGTAGGACTTACTTAGATGCGTTCATGTATTGGATGCGTGCATGAGTGGTGGTTATTATATGCTTTATAGCATTTGTTCGATTAATTATTACCAGCGTATGATTGGCCCCCTTGTAACGGGGGGTGACAGCTTGTTCAGTATTTACGAGGGAAGCTTAGGGGTTCTTTGAGACTAGGACATTCCTGGTATATGGGAAGGGTACTACACCCTTATGGTATACGGAAGGTACGCCTGACCACATCAAATGGTAAAAGAAACATAGGCGAGAGTTGTAGACTTCTTGTTTCACAACCATAATTTGGTTATGAGTGTATGACATTATAAAGATAATAAAATGGAAAATGTGTGATAGCATGCTTGGTGTTTATTATATTTTTTATCTGTGTATGTAATTATGTATTAATCCTTTACTTGAGTTATAGCTCACGGTTTATACTGTGTTGTAGATGATTTGCATGTTAGGAGGACTGCAGAGTGATCCGGTAGGAGTGATCAACCGAGGGTTTCCATACATGTATCGGATATGAGATTGTGTATGTATGGATTTCTTATTGTACAATTTTGATACTCGGCTGTGTGTTTTGTATTTTGGTTTATGATATTTCAGTTTTGTAGATGTTGCTTTTATATTTATTTTTGTCTTATTGTAACATCCACTGAACTCGTTGTCAGACTAGGGTTAGGATCCATTGTGAGGTCCTATCCCGTAGCATTCCGAGCCCTGTAGATTTGGGGTGTTACACTAAAATCTTTTAAGTGTTCTATATTGATGATGATATATGTTCACTCTTCCTAAATTCACCTTGACTTTATCCGATAAGACTATTATTAGACCGGATGGAATGTTAGAGAATGTAGTAGTAAAAGTGGACAAACACGAGTTGTTGGTTGATTTCATGATTGTAGATGTTGATGAAATAAGGCACCAACATTCCCGTGATTTTCAGACACCCCTTCCTCGTCACCACAGGAACTCTCATCGATGTTTGGGATGGATTCATCGTCTTCAGATTTGATGATGACTTAGTGAAGTTCACTCTTCCTAACTCCCTAAGCGTTCTATATTGATGATGATATACTCATATAATTAATGATGAAGAGTTCATGATCCTCGAAGATCTCTCGCTAGTTTTTGTGAATAATGTGCAGGAAACTACAAGAAAAATAAATCCCGCGCCAAGAGAAGGACAAGGAGCTGCCGCCTGCTCCCAGACCTATCACAACTCATATGGAGTTGATGATAGAGTAGCTACTAACGGGTCAAGAGGCCATACAAGCAACAATACAAGAATTGACCGACACAATGGCCGTATTGTTGAGAATCATGAGTCCTTAGAATACCACGTTTCGGACATGAAGATACTCAATAAGAGCTCATGGCCGCCATAGAATGTCTAGAAACAGTCGGAATTGATGTCAAGAAGAAACATGAAGCTTAGAAGTCTATCCCTATGAAAACTGAAAAAGGGATGATTTAATTAATTCTGCTAGATTTATACCAAAATGGCGTAGCTCCAAATGACCTCAAAATGACATAGAGATGGGAAAGACGGCATGCCAACCTTATGTCAAGCCATCACAAACCCGTTCCACAAGCCATTTGGGAGACAATTCTTGGAATTAATTGCAAAAGTCGTAGCCACTCGAAAATGTCAAACGATATTGAGACGGCACGACTTCAAGACGGGCTGGGACGACTACCAAGACCGCTTCCCATGCCATCTCACATGCCATTTCAAGCGGTGATTTTGAAAAACAAATGCAGAGACGACATCGAGATGGCTTCCTAGGCCGTCTGGAGGCCGTCTCATGGTTGTTACATAGGTTGTCTCCCCCTCTCTAACGCCGGATACTGAAATCCCGGAAACTTCCACTCAATCCTGCAATCTTAGCACTTCTCCTTCACCTCAATCTCTCTCTACCTAGTACAACAAATGTGATGTCTCCTCCACAACTCCTCCCAACAACCACAAGAGACCCATTTCCCCCACCAAAAAGGTCGTTTACTCAACCATCTCCTGAAGATATAAAGGAATTCTCTTCTTCCCGACTCACTTCCCCCCGATCAAAAGACACCCACCTCGCAATCTTCCACTCACTGAAGGAGTTTTGAGTTGTGCACAATTTGACCTCCGGATAATATGAGTCATTTTAACCTACTTTTTTTACCTACCAACATTATGTTTACATGTTCCATATTCCCATTGTAACCCTCATAAAGACATCATGATCTATATCTTGCACTTTAGTTTCACTTGACATGTGGTGGACTTTGAGAATGCTTTGACAAGCTTATGGTAAGAACTTTTCATGACTGTTGAGCTTGAGTGAACCTTGATATACCTCTTTAATACATTTTGTGTGATTGAGAGCAAATACATCATCCTTGAGCGGTGGGAAAGTTATTATTCATCATTTATCCTTTTATAATGATTGATGCTGTGATGACATGATTTAAGTTGTTTATTTTCCTCCTATATTGTTTTGCAGTTAGCATGGTGTACGACATGATCTTACTCGAGAACGAGCAAGGTTTAAGTATAGGGTATTTTAATGAGTTCCAAATGTAGCATCATATAGCCTTTAGAATGATGCATTTCATACATCATATGCTCTCTTATACTTCACTATTAGTATAGAAAGCTTTCCTTTTTCATATTTCGGTATCTACATTGGTTATATTATATTTCAAGCATTTAAGGCCAATGCCAGCATCAATTGGTAAGAAATACGAAGTATTCCTCCTTGAAGTCAAAGCCACAAAGAAGCATCATACATTATTGAGGAATGAAGAATCAAGTGACACAAAGTCCCCTACAGAAGCCTTGAATGCAAGATGAAATATCACGGCAAGGTTAGAAGCAAAACCATTTGCTAGATGGCATCCTAAGCCGTCTCATGGCCGTCTTGTGTTCGTTTCCCACACCGTTCAGCCTAGCACTGAACTATCCCCAGATATGACCCAGGCCATGTCGATACGCCTTCACAAACGGCATCACAAGCCGTCTCTTATGTCGTCTGTACACCGTCTCATGTCGTCACAACTTCCTTGCTTGTCTAAGATCATATTTTTGATCTTATCTTTGGAAGGATATATTTTGTAACCCTATAAATCTAATTTCGGATCTTATATATATATATATATATATATATATATATATATATATATATATATATATATATATATATATATATATATATATATATATATATATATATATATATATATATATATATATATATATATCCTTACTATACTAAATGTGAGAGTTTGTCAAATGAATAGGACATTTCCGTTTTTACCCTTACTTGATGACTAATCTTTGTAAAATAGTATGTGTCAATTGCTCTGTCTTCCACTTGGCCTCTTCTCTTTAGCTTCATGAGGACGACTCCAAGAACCCTAATTGAAGGTTTGATGCTCGCCGACAAAGCTTTCACTCTTCCTCCCTTCTCTCGCTTTCATAATCTCCATTTGATTCAATCTGGCCGCCGAGTTCGTTCTATGGTCTTTTCTATTCTTCCCAAACCCTAAAATCGATCAATACGCTTGAGTCGACAACATGCCCTTCTCAAGAATAGGTGATTCCTCATGGCGTTCGAAGATTGAAGGTTTGTTCCTCAATATTTCATCCTCTTCTTATTATTTCTTCGCTTTTTCTGAATCCTACTCCGACCTGTTGTAGATTCGAGTTTTTTTGCAGTGGAATTGCTTTAGGATTATTGCGGATCGTGTTGGACTTTCAGTAGCACCTATTCCAACCATATGACGGTCGTAGATCAATGGTTTGACATATTTCGCCTCCCGAAGATCTATCGATTTGTGCGCAATCTTCCTTCTCAGCTTCGGTGAGGTTTGGATCGGATCTTGATTGTTTTCGGCTTTTTTGTCAAGTCTACATATGAGGTTTCATAGCTCAAGTGTTAATGAATTTTGTTGATTTAAGATTCTCAGGTATGCATTGAAGGATCCATTCGCTGCTTCTTGACAGGTGTTCACTTCTTGATAATCTCTAAATCTCTTCTTCTTTTTATCAGTCTTGTTTTGTTTAACGTGAATTTGGAATCAGTAAGACCAGAAATGAGGTCAAGTTTGGGGATCTTATGATCGATTCTAAGCTGTTGACATTTTTGTTGCTTTGAACTGATTTATTTTAGTTTGTGCGTGTAAAGCAAATAATTCTACATCTTGCTCAGTTTTGGTCAATGATTTTTGGTTAGTTTGTTTAGTTTCCCCATTGAAAAGGTATTGATTTGTCTATTTGGTTACTTTGTTCACTTTAATATTCTACTAATTTTAGTATTTAGGGTTTCGACCATTAATTACATTCATTGCTATTGGCACAGCTGACTCTCACTTGTATAATTTCTCGTCTCTTAGGCCATTTTGTTTAAGTATCAAGCTCTTCAGCTACGTATATTCATACTTTCGATTATGTTTGTTTTTTTACTTCTTCAACTGATTTCCGATATATATATTTGCAGGGGAGGTAATGGAACTTCTTGTGTGTTGCTGAGAGGATGTTATCCCTTACGATGACAAAGATGAATCTGTACAATTTTGATCCTTATTCTGGGAAAGCAAGATTATCTATAATCTAGCTACGTGATTTCATCCTATAGTTAAATGTATGGAGTTTGCTATTTAATTTCATCTTATAGTTGAAGGTATGTGTTGCTGAGGTGTTTTGCATTTTTTAAATTTGTTTACTACTTTGGGTGCTGGATAAGGACATCTCTGCCTTTGATGGCTGTATAGTGCAGGCAACTCTTTCCGCCTTTATCCTTTATGAAGCAGAGCTCATTCCTGAGTTCAAGGAAGTCACAGACGATGCCCATGTTCCCTGTGGCACAGGACATGCGGAGCGTGATGAGGCCGTCCTTGTTGGCCTCCCACGCGAGAGTCGGCCTGAGAGGGGTCTCTGCAATGGGAGATAAGGTAAGCATGATTAAGGCTGTTGGCTCGTCTTTGAGTACGGCGTGAAGCTCTTCTATGTCTCCCAATCTCGCGGCATGGAAGAGTCTCAGATCCATGCTCTAATACGATTGATCAATAATGAGCTGGAAGAATAGCAATTTTTTAGTTTTTCTGAATCCAGGATAAGCAATACAAACAACCTGCAATATGATTCAAATTAGTGTCAGATTAATTTCACTCTTAATCCAAATTTGATTTGTCTGAACAAGAGAAGTAGGTTCTTGAGGAGATTGACAAGGGAAGAATCTAAAAGAGGAAAGAATAGAAATTGGTGTGGGGAAGAGAGTGAAAGAGGGGTTGTGGTTTGTTTCCTTTGTTCTCTTGCCGATTTGGAAGCCAATTCTTAAGGTCTTCTGTGGTCAAAGTTTAACTCCCTTCTAAATATCTGTAATCGAATGTTAATCCATTTACACAATTCTTAAGGCTCATTATATAAGGTTGCATTTTAGATAGTTCTAAATTTAAATATAAAATGTATCTCAACATATTTGGAATCTGTATGTGATCTCCTTGGGCATGCACTGCAGTTCGTCACCTTCTTCCTCTCTTTTTGTCTTATATATTACCAAGTGCGTTCTCGCTCAGTTTTCTTCCTAGGTTTTTTGTGGTTTCAATTTGTGTTTCTTTAAGATTCTTCAAATTTGCCTTTTTTTTTTACTTCTCCACAGACGCTCCTTCAATTTGGTGATGCTAATAGCCAGTCCAAGAATCCATAAGATTTCTTTTCATCCAAATCGAGGTCAAACACTTTTAGGTGCATTCTATCTTAGTTTTTTGGGTTCTGCTCTGGTTTTAATTTTGATGTCTAATTTGTTTAGATTCTTTTTTACTTTTATGTTTACAGATTTTTATTGAATTTGTAGTATTGATTGTTAAGTTTACCTTCTATGTGTTTCATATTTGTAGATTAGCGTGACCTCCTTCATTTCCATCTACATTTATACTTGATCCAAATGAGCTTTTTTCTTTACTCATTCATCAAATTTCTCTACATTAAACTGCATCTTCTGATTTAGATTATTTAGCACATCAACAACTCTATTCCAGTTCCTCTTGTACGAAGCTTGTGCCCGGACGGTGATGAAAGAAGAAAACAGTCATATTTCTCTCAGACGCTCTTCTCATTATAAGCGGACAGGTACTTGTTCATATAATTATGTCTTGTTTAGTTTAAAGATACATTAGATTGCTTCATATTTGATTCACATCAGCCTTTGGATGTCTATGATTGGTTGTAAGGGATGTGGACAAAGATTGTAAAAGTCTTTCTATGCTTTATATATACTGTCATTTATCATGGGTGAAATTGTTCATACAATGGGAATACACTAGAACCATAAAGATAATGAGCTACATCATCGGCATCATATTTGCAAACTGTAAACTCATTTTTTTCAACTTTTTAACTGGAAGTTGTAGGCTACTCTGGTTTGTCGTGCTCTGTCTGTTTTTTATGGATCTCAATTTCTGTTATTTGTTTTGTTTAGAACATATTGGAGTTTTATTTTCTGGAATTGTGTTGTTATTTTATACTTGTCGTACAAACACCATCATCTAAGGTTTTGCGAGTTTCTAATCAAAAAAGAAAGCCCCAACCTGGTCAAGTTCATCAAGGAGATCCAATCTCAGGGTTTATATGTTTCCCTTCGAATCGGACCCTTCATTGAAAGTGAATGGTTTTATGGGTAATTACTTACACTGATAACTTACTAATCATTTACAATTTGATGTTGATCATTTACTCTCTTAAAAATACTCTTGTTTTTTTCCTACAAGTTAAGCTCTAGGAATGATAGTTAATTACTAATTGGTAGATATGAGCGACAAAGTGATATCACTCCTCTATACTAATTTCAAGAATTTTGATGTTTCAAGGGTCATATAGACTATAGAGATCACTCAGTTGCTACCTTTACGGTACGTCTATGCTGCTAATCATGATAATCTTCTTCCAGGTTTGTTCCTCTTGCTCAAAATCATGATAAGCTTCTCCTTTCCTTTTGTGCATATTGTGAATGACCTTTTAGTCAACTCCATTCCTTCTTTTCAGGATGGAGTCATTTTGCACAGTTCACAATGGCGGTGGTGAATAAAGATCAAAAAAAAAAATGAAAAGGCTTATGTTTGCAAGCCATGGAGAGATGTTACAACATCCCTATTAATGTAGCCAAGTAATTTGAGTATGGAAATTTGCAGCTAAAAATGTGAATGGTAAGCTCATGCTGGCTGCAGAAAAGAATCAGAAGAGCAACACATACATATTTATCTTGGTTACTGATGATTTCTCAAGAGCAAGCAATACGTATCTCGGAGTAGGTACTTGAATTCAGATTGTGAACCTCTTGGAACTTATTTTACAAGCTACAGAGATCGGCAAGAGTGTACACGGTATTATGTAACATTTAGTTAAACATGTCCTCCAACTTGCTTGGGGGTTAATAGAGTAAGGAACTTGTTCCCTTATTAAATATTTATGTCAATAACTTATAAGGATTTTAGTTATAGATATGCAGTAAACATGGCTCCGCGTGCACTAAATGAAATTGTTAAATATATGCATCATTGTATTACTTCATAAAAAGAAACTAAGTGATCGAATAGTCATGCATGAAGATGGAATGTTGAGCCATAATCATTCCCTTTTTTTATGTATACTGCTACATTTTCCCATTTTGTTGCTGCAATCTTTTAATTTTTTAATTAATTATTATCTTAGACTAAGCTTTTAATGTCGCCCTTTATTTTAGTTCCGGATGAAACAAGATAATCCAATATGGTCAATGGAACTATATTGAGCCGTAAAAAAGACTTCATGACCACAAGAAGAGAGTATGTAAGCAAAGTTACTTTGTAGTTGGTGATTCTCAAACTATAATGTTCTTATGGTTTTGATTATATATTTTTCATTTTCTTTATTTTTTTTTAAATTGTACAAAAGGGCTAAAGTTTTTTCAATTGAGTTGTATCATCTAAGAAATGTATTACCTTACCCAAGAAATGTATTACCTTACCCATCGTCTCTTGTAAATGTAATCCAATCTTCAACAAAAAGCGCTTTATTTTGCTAAAAAAAAATACTTGTTTAAGCAGTCTATTTTTTAGAAAAATTCAAATAAAGAGTTTAGTTTTAGAAAAGGTCAAATACTTTCTCTTTGTTGCATGAACATACTTGAAGAATAACAAAAAAACATTAGTTTAGCATATTTATTCCAATGTAATAGTTCTTTCGATCGATAATTTTCGATGTATAGTACGTTTTAAAGTCACGGCGCGCGTGCGTAGCACGCGCGACCATACTAGTATATATATAGGGTGTGGTTCCCATGAGAACACCCCTAACGTGAGAAAATGAGAACAATCGTACACCGTTGGATGTGAATATTAAGGGTTGAGATTTAGAGTAGATATCAAAAAATAATAAAAACTACGAATAATAATAATTATGAATCCAACAATAACTACGAATAATACATTAAACGATATGGCACATTCGTAACAAAACTAATAATAATTACGAATATGTTCTCATGTTCTCATAGGATCTATATATATATATATATATATATGGTTTTGGGATCCTGATATGCACGCTCGAATCTCGTAGCTCTCAAGTAGCTTTAGAGTAGCATGCAATTCCTGTGAAGATTCATCTCGATGTGCTAGAACCAAACAATTTTGAGTTTGTCTATATATATATATATATATATATATATATATATATATCTGGTTTTGGAATCCTAATATAAACGCTCGAATCTCGTAGCCGTCAAGTAGCTTTATAGTATAGATCCTATGAGAACAGGCCTTATCGTGTAATCATGAGAATATGTCTTATTGTTTAATATATTATTCGTAGTTATTATTATTCGTAGTTATTATTAATTATGATAGCTACCCTAAATCTCGACCCTTAATGCTCACCATTTTTACGGTCTAAGATTGTTCTCATGATACACAATAAGATTGTTCTCATGGGAACCACACCCTATATATATATATATATATATATATATATATATATATATATATATATATATATATATATTCAATCATGTCTACCTAATCTCGCTCTTGATTAAGGATGGGATAATCCCTATAATGATCTGATTTGTAATTGCATATATGAATCATTGAATTGAGATTGTGAACTTGCTTCTTTTCAAAGTACCACGCCCAACGAGGGTGTTATGATGGAATGATTGAAAAGAACTTGGTTTAAGGGATTGGATCCTACCTTTTACTTCGATGATTTATAATTATCATGCGAAGTTCCAAACTTTGTACCTTCTCTAGCTCATACACTGAAAGTGATGCTTTTCTTGGGTTTTTTTTTTTTAAATTTCTAAGTTCTCAATGGTTTTAATATTTGATACAATTATGGATGGACATTTTCTTCGACTCCCAAAAACCCTCCGTTCTGCCCAAAGAACGCGCCTCACGCGCATAGCAACCCTTTGGAGCCGCCGCCATCAAATCGAAACCCTAACAAACCGAAATCGTCAATCTCCAGATCTGAGAGCCTCACTTGTCTTGTTTATGTTCTCCTCCATTGTTGTTCAGCTGTACTCTCAATACCTACTAAGGTCCAAGTTCCTAACCATGGAAAGAAATGTTTCGGTCGATATATTGTCAAACAAAGCAGGAAGTCGAAAGCGTTTATAGATCTTACTTGGCGGCGGCAAGGAGGAAGGAGACCCATCTCGATGTCTCTCCGATCCACCACAATGTCTCTCCGAAGTCGCTCGGTCCCATCTTCAAGTTTTCATAAGCCGTCTTTTCCCCCATCGGTGTTAGCCTCACCGGTTTTTTTACTCCCTGAATGGGGGCTCTTCACTAGTGCTCGAACAACAAACACGGTCTCCTTTTTGAAACATCTCAATGAAATATGGGAATCTGGAAGGTTTTGCTTGTATAACCCTTATTCCCAAACTAACAAATTTCACAACCAACACTCCTTTCTTCGCACTATTGGAAAAGCCAAAAATGTGTTCGGTAGTGTGGTGGTCGGAGTAAAGAAGCAGACAAGAAGGATGGAAAAATGCTCTCATTTCTCTCTATGGGAGAAGAGACCATTGGAGATTGGGGTGAGGATTCATCCTACCCTCACAACAAAATCAAGAATAATGGGCAAAAGATGTAGCCATGAACCACTAATTTGGTACTTTCTCACCCTCCTTTTGGTGACTGAAATCTGTACAATTGCTATCTTATATAATTTGCACTTTTCGAAATCACAAAATCCCTTACTAAGGTGTAATTGTAAAATATACTGTATGCATAATGAAGCTCTTAGTAAACAGACCTTTGGTTGTGAAGAACTTTTACTGAGTATTTCAATCCTTGATATACTTGGAAAAAACAAGAATAAGCATCACTATGTGAATTTGAACGGGATTGCTATTTTGGAGAATATGAACCTTGTTTGCACTATTGTATCATGGTCTATATACAGTGGCCGTCTGTTGTCCCTCTTCTCTTTTATTTGCAGGCTAGAAAATAGGAAAATGCATGTGAAATACATAGCCAAAAGGAAAAATGGAGTTTGGTTGATGGACCAACTAAATATGACTCACAGGATTAAAGCAAAAAGATCTAGCAAGAAATTGTCAAACTTTAGCAAATTTCAAAACCGTAAGTATGCCCATACTAAAGCTCATAAGACTAATAGTAAACTGATCCATTGGCATATCTACTGTGATAATGACTCACCTTCGATTTTTCACCACATATTTGTTCTGATTAACTCCAGAAAATACATTTTGGTCATTTTTAGAACTAATAGCATCTTTCATTACATGGATTTGATTGAAAATATGGACAGTGTTTACCTTGATGTATATAGATTTGTATACACATGGTGTATACTACATTCTCTCTCGAACTTGTGCAGGCTAAGGAATAGATGGGTATGGGTGGAATGTGTACCCAAAAGAAAAACGGGGACCATGATGTTAGACCAACAACGGAGGTTTCTAACCTTCAAAGAAACAAAAACAGGCAGTAGAGTAAGCTATACAAACACAATTCAGAACCGTAAGTTTCCTTCTACCAAAGCTTTTAGATGTAATTGCTCTTTGCAGCATTTCCGTGTCAATACTACAAACAAAGACAAACTGATCCTAAGTGGTAGAAAAAATTTGAACAACCTTGGATATCTTTTAACAAACTTCTGCAGATTAGCTTGGAGGAACAGACCAGTCCATGTAATCAGGAATAAACCATTCCTGCGAGGTGTGACAAACAAGGAGAAAAAGGAGGAGATTAATGGGAACAATAGCAAACAACAAGCTCGGAGTATAGACGTGCTACTGATAAGGACTATCGAACTTCATGAACAAATAAACAAGAAGACACGACCCTTCCAATGGAGGGGAAAAAATGAGACGAACTCTCAGGAAATAAATCTGCATTGTACCGATAATGGTTGTGAAAAACGGTTTTTATTTGTGACCATTTCTATAATAAATACTTCCCACTATCTATTTGTAAGACATGGTAACTCTGAACAAAAGAGAATTGGGCGGATGGAAATTTTAGTAGCAAGTTATGATGACAATTCTAACAGTAACAGTAATTATAAATCATCTAAGGGTGTTGGCAATATAAGAAGTCCATATGCACAGCAGAATCGATTAGTGCCAAAACTAACTCCAATTTTAAATCAATTTTGTATTTGGGTTATTCCATGTGTCCGAAAATTTTGGAGTAATCACGATCTTAAGTTACACAGTTTGAAAGAAAATAGTGTTAGTGTAATACGGGAAATAATGTTTGGAATAAGGGGAGTTAAACACCCAATATTATATCACTGTGTAAAATGAAGATTGCCTTCTGGAACTGTAGGGGAATGAAGAAAAGGAATTTTTGGACAAATTTAAACATGACATGTAAGAACGAACACATTCAAATGATTATGTTGGCAGAGACTAAAACTAAAGACGAGCCTGAGGAAAGGATATGGAGAAGTGCGGGTTTCGATAAAATAGTTTTTATTCCGGCGATGGGTTTTGCGGGTGGATTATGTCTTCTTTGGAAAGAATACCAAATCAAAGGTGAAAAAATAGATATTATTAAAACAGCTGAACGATATCTACTTGTAAAACATACAAATACAAATACTAATTTCGAATCCATGATTATTTTCATTTACGCTCCACCAAATGAACAATTGAAAAACTCTTTCTGGTCACAATTAAAAAATGAATTGACTAATATAAAAATTCCGATAATTATTATTGGTGACCTTAATGAGATATTGGAACCTACAGACAAGAAGGGTGGAGTGACTCCAGCCAATTGTAAGTTTGAGAGATTGTTACAGTTCACGAGCCAATTTAGCCTGAGGGATTTACCCACTAAAGGAAATATATTCACGTGGAAAAAAAAGAAAGAGGAAGATAATAACACATATGAGAAACTAGATAGAGTGATGACTTCACTCAAAATCATCCAAGAATATCCAACTATTCATACTAGAAACCATGCTTTCACAAACTCGGATCACTGCATGATATCCTTCTATTTTCAAAATTCAAACACTAGTGTTAAGAACAAACCGTTTAGGTTTGAAACAATGTGGACGCTAAGACAAGATTGTGAAAACCTAGTCAAACAAGTATGGAGAACCCAATACGAAGGCTCACACATGTTTAATCTCGCAAAGAAAACAAAACTTCTCAAACAAAAATTGAAACAATGGAGTCGAGAAAATTTTGGTAACATTAACAGACAACTTCAAAAAGTAGATGAAGACCTAGAAGGGCTCCAAAAGCAAAGCTTTTCACAGTTTGATCAAACAATGAACGACAAAATCGTTAGATTAAGTAAGAAAAGGGATTGTTTGGTGGAATACCAACATAAATATTGGATGCAACGAGCTAAAACAAAATTTCTTCAATTTGGAGATAAGAACACAAAATTTCATCATAGGAAAGCTACAGGCCGAAGAAATAAAAAAATTATCTCAACAATCACAAAAAATGATGGGACGGTGATGTCAAATGAAACGGACATCAATGAAGAATTCATAAACGACTACAAGAATCGATTCAAAGCGTCTCCAATGGACATGAACAAAATGCAATGTCAACTACAAGGTATTTACCAAGAAATATCTGATATAGATAACAATAATTTGGAAATGCCGTTCTCTACAAAGGAAATAAAGGAAGCAATTTTCAATATAGGTGCGGAAAAATCACCGGGACCGGATGGAATGCCGGCGGGTTTCTACCAAAAGTACTGGCACATTGTCGGACCAGCTGTGACGAGGGCGGTCAAGAGCTTTTATAGAACCGGAAAAATTCTCAGACAAATTAACCATACGTTTATTGCTCTCTTACCAAAGAATGACAACCCAACATCAACGTCCCATTATAGACCTATTAGCTTAGTATCTACGGTGTATAAAATTATCTCGAAAATATTAGCAAAGCGATTAAGCTTAGTCCTACCAAAAATTATCCATCCATTGCAAAGTGCTTTTATTAAAAATAGAGCAATTCAGGATAATGTCCTCATTGCTCACGAAATTTTCCATGGGTTCAAATCAAAAAAAGGAAAAGAGGGGTACATGGCTTTGAAATTAGACATGGAAAAAGCCTATGATAAAGTAGATTGGGATTTCCTCAAAGCGGTCTTAGAAAAATTTAGATTCGGGGAAAAATTTAGACAATGGATACATGAGTGTATCTCTACCGTCTCATATTCTATCCTTATTAATGACTCACCCACTAATATGTTCTGTCCACAACGTGGTCTCCGACAAGGAGATCCACTTTCTCCTCTTCTTTTCAATCTATGTTCGGAAGTTCTTTCCAGAAATTTACAGAAATTATCCAATGAATATCCAAAATCCATAGGATTTCCTATTTCAAAGAATGGGACCAGAATTCCTTTCTTAGCGTTTGCGGATGACATTATAATCTTCTCTAAAACAACTACTCAAGCTACTAATTTGGTCCTCACTGCGTTGAGAGACTATTGCGACATTTCCGGTCAAATAATTAACTACCATAAATCGGCGTTTCAAACTACGAATAACGTAGATCAAAGTAATAGAAGAAGAATCCAGGGCCATTTAGGGATCAATTTATCTACAAATCTAGAGCAATATTTAGGTTGCCCTATTATTAATGGGCGAGTAAACAAAGATACATTTAATTCAGTAATTATGAAAACAAAGCAACAATTAACCAAATGGAAATCGTCTTTCTTGTCTCAAGAAGGAAGGATAACGCTAATAAAAGCTAATCTCAATGCAAAACCAAGTTATATCATGCAGGCGTTCATGCTACCAGTAAACATCCATACCGAATTGGACAAACTAAATAGAATTTTCTTTTGGAATAAAGGGCCAAATTTTCATCCCTTGATTAGTTGGGATAAAATTTGTAAACCACGTTCCCTTGGTGGAACTGGTATTAGAAGATCGGAAGACATGAATAAAGTCCTTCAAATGAAACTCTTGTGGAAAATTTTGGCAGAACCGGATAATATTTGGGTTAAAATTGTAGAAGAAAAATACCTTAAAGGTACCCGACTTTGGGAGTATAAATGCGGGACGAACACATCATGGCAATGGAAGAAACTAATTAAGTTAAACGAAGAATTTACCAAAGGGATCACATGGAGGGTTGGGGACGGAAAAACAATCAGATTCTGGAAGGACAATTGGATAGTGGATAAGCCTTTGCAAGAGGCGGTGACATACACAAACATTTTAAACAATATGGAACTTACTTCAGCGTACATGAAGGATAACTCATGGGACATCCAACGAATCGACCAATTAAGTACAATACTACCTCTGAACATTATCGAAAAAATAAAAAAATATAATCTTCCCAATAGTTACATCCGGGACAGGCTATACTGGTCGGGGAATGAGGAAGGATGGTATTCGACTAAATCATCTTTAGAATTTATTCAAAAACATAAGGTGGGGGTTACCACGGATAAATCTTGGATTTGAAAAATGGACGTAATGCTCAAAATTAAAAACTTTTTATGGAAACTAGCTATGGATGGACTACCAACAAAAGAAAATCTTGACAGACAAAAGATCCCCGTTGTAATGCATTGTGAATTCTGTAATCACCATACTGAAAGTACCAAACACCTCTTCTTCCGGTGTCCTTTTATGATATCAACCATTAAAAATCAAAAAATATCAACGATATTAAAAAACTACGATTTTGCTAATTGGAGAATCGACGAGGCTCTCCATGATCTAAAAGGATTAATATCAACAAAAGAAATGAATCTCACTGTAGTCACTTGGTGGAATTTATGGATGGCAAGAAATCAATTTATTTTTAACAAAACAAAAATTCCGGAAAATATTAGAGACTCAGCATTGAACCAAATTGAAATGTGGAACAGAGCAAATATGAACCAGAATAGGAATAACATAGCAATTAAAGCACCACGAAGAAAAATGAAAAATATTAAATGGAAAACACCAGGGAATGGTTTTTACAAACTCAATTTTGATGCTTCAAAAAACTCGGCAGGAAAATTTTCATTTGGCTTTATCATCCGAAATCACAATGCCGTCCCAATCGAAATTGGAAGTGGTAGGTGTGATGCTGATTCTGTTTTGGAATCAGAAGCTATTGCCTTACGAAATGGTCTCCAAAAGGCCAAGGATATTGGAATCAAATTCATCGAGATTGAAGGAGATAATCTGACGCTTGTCAATTCGATCAATCGTATCTGGAAACCTCCTTGGGAACTTGATATGATTATCAACGATATTTCGATTATCAACTCAGAGTTTACTATCTCCATCACTCGACACATTTTTAGGGAAATTAATATGGTTGCGGACAAGATAGCTTCACATGGACACAATACCGATCTGCACATGGAAGAGATTCCAGAAGATGTTCAAGACCTCATCCGCAAGGATGCCATAGGCCGATTGGTTTCTAGAAACTGATCCACCTATTATCTTACCTATGTATCAAAAAAAAAAAAAAAAAATATTTGATACAATTGTTCAAAGATCACACTAAGGTTGGTTAACATGGTCTTTGTTTGTTTGTAGCAAAGGCTATTGATGCAGGGTTTACGCAATTATTGACGGATCTAGATTGAAAGTCCACAAAACTTCTACCTTTGAGTAATCTCGGCTGACGTATCTCGACTGAGGGCGAGATCAATAAACCTGAAGGTGAGATTTACGAAGACAAAGGAAACAAGAATGGAGAGATGTGTGGTATGGGTGGCGAGATTAAAAAGGATGGTATGGAATGATATTGATGGAAATATAGGAATGAAAGAACCAAGATATATTGCAAGAACCTTGATCAATTGGAATAAAACTCGAACAATGAATTACCTACCTTCTTTCTTCAACCTTACGCAAGTCTTCAAATCGAGACAAACACAAGTAGGGACTAGAATCTACTAGGGCACCAATCTTTAAGAAGATTAGAAGACTCAACTGACTAGTGATCGGAACTGACAAGTGATTAGAAGAAAGGTAACACACATGATCAATTACGGAAGGATTCCTCATTAGATTGTGCTCCTCTGATTTCGTACTTTGGACTTGGCTAGATTGAATCGTAAGAACGTTATAAAGTTGCTAGGCTACTGTAGGGAGAGTTCTTTTACACCAACCCTATTTTTTGAATATGCATTCGATGGCACTCCCTATATTGTAAGTTTGTTGTTTTTCAAACACTCTTTGATTGAGATTTGTCTTTTTACCAAGCAATTTGCTTAATTATTTGCTGCTATGTTGATTATCGAGAATTTATGTGCAAACTCCTAGTGTTTTGTTTTAATTTCTTTGATGTTTATTCTGTTTGGAGGGTTGTACATGGATTGAAACTAGAAGCTCAATTTAGGCCGATCAAAAAACAGTTTTCTTGCTCATTGAAACACATGACATGATTACAAAATTTCTTTTGGTATAAGTTGAGAGCTAGGCAACTTGCCAATGGATCAAATGAACTCCCCCACTGTTTGTATTGGGACAATTGATGGTTATTCGGCTTAAACCAAGTGAATGTGTGGATAACTAGTTCTTCAGCTCTTTTTGCCCTTTCATATAGTGATCTCTTTGAGCTTGTGAACTCGTATTTATATGATAATTGTCTTTATGGTTCAATTCTAGGTGTGATTGGTAAGTTGAAATGGCTTGTGAGGCTGCTGGTACGGCAAAACTCTTAGGTCGGGTACTGATCTTGAAGATCTTTCTAATACTGAATGGTTTTACTTGGTTTGTATGTCCTTCGTCTTCAATCTCGCCCCCAAGGGTAATCCTAGTATGTCTATATTGAATTGCATTGTGTAGGTCCCGATGACACAATAAAGTCCATGAAAGAGCATGGGAGGAGAGTTGAAGAACTCGAAGGATGTCAAGATCATAATTAATGCGGTGGAGAAAGAACACAAATGAAATCTCAAGAAACAGCAAAGAGGACATCCGATCTTGAACTCAATTTTAAAGAAGGTAGGCAAGGATATGGTTCCTGAGAGTTTGCGAACTCTGAGAACAAAATATTTAAGGGTAATAATTCATTCATATTTTGGTTTATGAATTCGGGTTTTGTTCCAAAAACTGGATATTCGACGTTGGGTACAACACAATATAACATACTTAACGGTTATTACCCACTCAGTATTTTGGTTTATGAATTTGGGTTTTGATCCAAAACTTTATACTTCACTTTGGGTATATTGAAAGATATACAAGATAAATATTTGAATATATTGTTTAAAATAATAAGCATATAATCTATGTATTATAGATTAGTTTTTATTTTATTCTATGCCCAATATCTTTATTATTCTCTTTTGATTTCCTTGTAATCCTATATAAAGGATTGTAATAAAGTAAATAAAGTGTGGTTCTTCCTCCACCATTTGTGTGGTTTTATTCCACCAAAATTTATCATCGTATCAGAGCGGGTTCGATTCGGAACCTCAACCTCTTCTAAATCTACATTTACCACCAATTTACTGGTGGTCCTATCGATCTAATGTTGTCACCGATCTACTGGTGGTCATATCGATTTTATAAGTGGTGTTTGTGTCACCGCTCATTGTTGATCGAAGTGTTTCTTTGCTCATTGTCAATGAAATGGTCCAGTCTTCAGCGTTCGTTTGTGTACGCACGCTTTGACTGCGGGAGTGTATTGAAAGATATACAAGATAAATATTTGAATATATTGCTTAAAATAATAAGCATATAATCTATGTATTATAGATTAGTTTTTATTTTATTATATGCCCAATATCTTTATGATTCTCTTTTAATTTCCTTGTAATCCTATATAAAGCATTGTAATAAAGTTTTTTATTTTATTATATGCCCAATATCTTTATGATTCTCTTTTAATTTCCTTGTAATCCTATATAAAGCATTGTAATAAAGTGTGGTTCTTCCTCCACCATTTGTGTGGTTTTATTCCACCAAAATCTATCAATGTACACCACAATATTTTACTTTGTTTATACAATTTTTAATTTGGGGTACACCACAATATTTTACTTTGTTTATACAATTTTTAATTTGGTGCGCAGTTTTTCGCTAGTATACATAAAGTGGAAAGTTATAAGTAAGCAACCACATGGTTCAAAAGACGTATATATAGGTTAAAAATCAACATATTTTTGTATAGTTCCATAATATGCTGAAGGTATGTACAAGTCTTAACAGATATAAACAAATTAAGAGGAAGGATTAGGGAGCAATCATTCATATAGGACGAGTATCCACAAATGTAAAACATTTAAGCATTAACCTCCCAGTTATATGCCCTAATATGTCATCAACAAGCCACTGCAGCGAAATCAGCTGAGCATGGTCGGGTGGCCTGTCTGAAGCATCCTCTTAAGCATGTCGAATTTGTTATCTGATGAACTGAATAGAATGACGACAACGGCATCAAATACTCTCTCAACAACATGCATTGTCAAAGACTTTAGTTAATATGAACGAATAAAAGAAGGGGATAATGTACGAGAAACTCATATATAACTAATTGCAAATTTGCAGCAGCCCAATATCTGATTGTACAGAAATTCAGTAGCTTCCCTAAACACTCATACACCCTTCCGGCAAACTAGTAACCAACGAAAAAGAAAAACCAAAGTTCCTTTTAAGTTTCAAATAGTAACAAATTCAAATTGTCTCAGACTCGTCTACACCCAAATATATTTTCCTGCTCTTTGTCCCTGAGCTTTATTTATCTGTCAGGTTAGAAAATTGTATAATTACAAGAACGTACATCAAGTGCTGCAGCTGCCTTACTGAAATTTGGAAGAAAAAAAAATTGAACTTGTGACTAATCCATTTGTTTAGAAAACCATAGGCCGCTCAAATCACAGAAGAAGTCTAATTATTTCAAAGATGGGGCATCATACCAGCAAAGCACAAGTAAATGTACCCTACCATGTAAGCTGTCCTATAAATTGATATATAGGAGAGGAGCCTAAGTAACCTGATGTGAAATCAATAAAATTATATACACAGTTCGAAGATGGAAGGATCTTGTAACCAGTGAAAAGAGTCACAATAAATTCCACGACTCACCTTGGAATAGTAATCTCATATGGAAATGAGATGCCTTCCCGGCTTGGTATTGGAGGAACATGATCCTTTTTTTCATTCACAAATTTTATTATTTGAAATATGACTTCACGTAGAGATGCTTCCAGTGCAGTTCGACGAGCACTTTCATCTTCTGAAGCATTTTCTATGGATGTTAAAAAGAGTGTAAGGAGCACATTAAACAGATGCAACTGAAGGAGAAACACATTTGTAGAATAGGTCACCTCCAGTGTCCAATACTTTGGCTTGGTGAGACTTGCTAGAATGAGCTTTTGGATGTTGAACAACATGCAAATTCACATACCACTGTTCCCAGTATAACCGCTCAACCTTATTTGAGAACCAGATTGCTTTGTTATTCTTTACCTCATAGAAAGCAAGACAGATCTGCTCCAATACAAAACAAAGTTACATTTGAAGTAAATTAATTGAGCACAATAGGCACTTTGAGAAGATTTAAATACAGGTAGGATTAAAGAACACAAGACAAAAATGCAATGAATTCTTGAATACAAAAAAAAGTATCAATATTGTCCATTTGTTCAAAGTATATATGAGGAATGAAATTTAAACAAAAATAATATGTGCATATTAAACAATGAGCTAGATATTTGCCATCAGTAAGCCTGTACCTGACTCTTTTTATTTGGATGCTTCTCCACCCAACTGATGAATTGATCAATCTTTTCATCAATCTTCTTTTCAAGCTCTGCTTCTCCACATTGAACCTAGAGGTCGCATAACATTAAATGCTAAGGCAAAGTACAAAAACATATGCCAACAAGGCAGTGCAAGCAAACTTGCTCACGTTGAAGCCATTATCCACCGAAAGCTTCAAAACTTATGGATTACTCACATAGGTAACTTCAAACAGTTGCAAGTCGACATCCCTGGGCCTGACAAGGCCAAGAGCTCTATGGAACATAATTGTATGCAGTATGCCTGCAAACAATTTTCATTCACCAATCATCAGGTTATAAAAATTAGGAATCATCGGCTTATCTAACACCACAAGCAGAATATTTACTCTTTCCAATACTTTTGAAAAGTAAAATCAAGTCAGTAAACCAAGAGATCACTGACGTTCATCATGTTTTGACCACGCTAAAATTCAATCCTAAAGAACAAAATAGATGGAAATTTTGTTTTTATCAATTTCGCAGGCCAACTTGGATAGCCTAAATTCGCCAAGAGAGAAGCTTAACGACTGGAATCGGGTAATTAAATTGATCAATCAACTGAAAACAGATCCAAAAAGTGCTCTAAAGTATGATGAAACTTACATCGAAGGACTTCCCGTATCTCGAAGTGTTCAACTTCCTGACAGATTTGAATAACATTAAGCAGTAAATCAACAAGATACAGGGATGCTAACAACCTGAAAAAGTACAGAGTAGTAAAGAAAGAAGAAGAAGCTAACAAGTTCTTTGAGTTGGCAAACTTCGCAGTTCATCGGAAGAAGCGAATGACGAAAAAAAAGCTGAATCGGAAAGAAACCCTAGAGGAGGAATGTCCGCGACCGCGAGAATTGGCAAACAGGAAGCAGGCGTAGGATCAATAGATCGTTGGGAAGGGAGAATCAAAGGGATTTAATGGACGATTCATTCGTACAATACGATAATCAATAATGGAGGTGAACGGACGGACCACGGCTCCACAGCACGCAGCAAAAATTTACAACTTTTTAGAACAATACGTACGGTGTTTGACAAGGGTTCATTAGTTTTAATTTTTTTCTGGATTTTTTTTGTGAGGTTTTAAAAAATGGGGATGATATATAAGACCCTGTACAATGGAGAGCTCCAGGGCTACTAAACTTTTTCTGCCACGTCAGCAAGATTTCTACCACGTCAGCTTAGTAGCCTCATTTTAGATTTTCACTTATTTTCACTGTTTTATTTTCACTCACAACAGGTAGTCCCAGGTCTACTAATTTTTCACTTTTCACTTTTTTTATTTATTTTTAATAAATTGATGAATTGTATATTTATATATTATTTATTATTAAATAATATTACTAATATTATTATAAATAAACATTAGCCATAAATTTTAAAATGTAAATATATTTTAAACTTACTAAATCAAAATTTTAAATAACAAACAACTTAATAAAAAGTGTAATTTAAATAACAACCAACATATCAAATATTTTTAAATAACAAACAACTTAATAAAAAAGAAACACAATTTAAATAACAACCAACATAACAAAAAATACATACTAAAATAAACAACAAGAACATAAAAACGTAATTTAAACAACAAACAACTTAATAAAAAAATAAAACTACAAATGTTTGGTGATTATCACCCGAATTGCCAAATTTTTGCCATATATGCTCAACTAAGTCCGCTTTTAGTTGGTGATGCGTACTCGTGTCGCGGAGTGCACTCCTATTTTGTATAAACTGGGCCACTTCAAATGGAAGATCCGAGGTGATTGGCTCATTAACAACAACTTGATCGAACTGGGACGGATCATAGTAGAGTTGATAGGTGTCACGTTCATCTTCAACGATCATATTGTGCAAAATGATGCATGTCCTAATTATTTTTCCGATCAAATTAATGTCCCAAGCAAGAGCAGGATGACGTATAATAGCAAAACGAGCTTGCAAAACACCGAAAGCTCGCTCCACGTCTTTACGGCATGACTCTTGCCGTTGGGAAAACAATGTATCTTTCGCACCAAATGGGTGTCGAATTGACGGGACAAATGCAGCCCATGCAGGATAAATGTCATCGGCGAGGTAATACGTCATGTTATAATGATTACCATTTACAACAAAATCTATTGTGGGTGCTCGACCATGCAACACATCATCAAACACAGGAGAACGGTCAAGAACGTTAATATCATTACACGTACCTGGAGTTCCAAAAAATGCATGTCATATCCACAAATCGTAAGATGCAACAGCTTCTAGCACGACAGTTGGCTTTTTATCACCCCTGGCATATTGACCTTGCCAAGCAGTTGGACAGTTTTTCCATTTCCAGTGCATGCAGTCTATACTACCGATCATTCCAGGCCAACCTCGTTGCTCTCCTACATATAGCAGGCGTTGCATGTCTATAGCATTTGGCCTGCGTAAGTACTCGTCCCCAAACAAGGTTATAATTCCATCAACAAAGTGGGCTAAACAAGATATTGCCGTGGACGCTCCAATGCGAACATAATCATCAACAGCATCGGCACCCACTCCATATGCTAGCATGCGTATGACGGCGGTGCATTTTTTGCAACGGGCTTAGGCCTAGCCTACCAGTCGCATCCGGAAGTTGGCGAAAAAATGGAAAAGATTGGGACAAAGCATTGACAACGCGAAGAAATACGTGTCGCCTCATTCGAAATCTTTGTCGAAACAACCTATCGTTGTAGGTCGGCGTCGAAGAGAAATAATCCTCGAACAATCGAGCATACCCGCTTTCACGATCTCTCTCTATATATGTCCGTCTTCGACGTTGTCGTGAACTTCCAGCAATTAATTTCTTGGACCAACATCTCTCTTAGCTCATCAATTTTTTCATTGATGTCCATATTGCTTTCAGAATTTTGAGAAGATTGCGATGAAAGGACGAGGTCTTTTGATGAACATGTAGAGGAGTTGGGTGAAGAAGGAAAATTGAAATTCGAAGGCGTTTAAGACATTGTGAAGTTAGAGAAATGAAAGTGGATAGGAGTTGTAGATATGTGAAGCTCACATAGGTTTTTATAAAAAAAATTATTGGGTTATCACTTAATGTGCATAATAAATCCGTTAATGAGTTGTCAATTCATACTCGATTATTGTGTTTTTCAGATTTAAAATTCAAATCAATGTCAGATATCATTTATTGTGTATAATAAATCCGTGTCTGAGTTGTCAATTCACACTCAATTATTGTGTTTTTTAGATTCGAAATTCAAATCAATGTTAGATGTCATTTATTGTGTATAACAAATTTGTGACTGAGTTGTCAATTCACACTCGATTATTGTGTTTTTCAGATTCGAAATTCAAATCAATGTCAGATATCATTTATTGTGTATAATAAATCCGTGACTGAGTTGTCAATTCAAACTTGATTATTGTGTTTTTCAGACCCGTGATTGAGTTGTCAATTCATGGCTCGGTTATTGTGTAAATGAGACATATAACTCATTTATACCTTCTATAAAAGGGTTTAAAGAGCACAAGACCACCACACCAACACTTCATCTTCTACCCTCGTCTCATTCAACTAACACAACTTCTCTCTTTCTCTATTATTCACTTACAATGGATGAAAACGAAAATCCCATTCCAAACCCTGTCTTTTTCCATCCAAACTTTAGCCAAGGTTTAGGAACACAAGATCCGAATCAAACTCAAAATCCACAATTCATGAATTATCCGCAGTACCCTCAAACTCAAAACCCACAATTCATGAATTATCCTCGTTACCCTCAACCACAAAACCCACAATTCATGAGTTATATGCAATACCCCCAAACTCAAAACTCGCAATTCATGAGTTATATGCAATACCCCCAAACTCAAAACCCTACTGAAGGCTTGATCCCAACGTCTCCACCTATTACCATCCCGCCTTTTGGACTCATGAACCGATAGTTGATCTAGACAATGACGATGAAGAAGAAGTTCAAGTGACAACCGAGGAAGTTGCTAGAAGGTTGCGTTTGGGGGGAGTCGAAGACAATTTGCTCGTTAGTGGATGGATGAACACGAGCAAAGATGCTATCCAAGGAACCAATCAAAGTACCAACACCTTTTGGAATCGAATTTCTCAATATTACAACGAAAGAAGGGGAGATTTAGCATCTCGCTCATGGAAACAATGTAAGAACCGCTTCCAAAAGCTTAATACACTTTCTTCTAGATTTACATGTGTATATGCTACATTAGAAAGGGGGAGAATAAGGATGAACACGATATCCTTGCAAGGGCTCATATTTTGTATCAAGATCAATATAAATCAAAATTCAATCATGAAAACATTTGACGCATGCTCAAAAGTCTCCCAAAATGGCAAAGTAGCATTCAATCGACATCATCAAAACAAGGGGATGGCTCGAAGAGGGCAAAGGTAAATGAATCTGGATCATACACATCAAACCCCAATGTTGGAACTCCCTCAAGTGAAGGCGGAACCCCAGATAGCTCATTCGTCCGTCCTTTAGGACGAAATAGTTCGAAGAGGGCGGGAAAGAGACCGGTAAGTACAACACCATCCTCTGATTATTCAGAACAAATTAAAATTTTGGACAATTTGAAGAGTAGAGAGCTTGAGGTCCGCCTTCAAGAATTGGAAATAAAGAAGGAAAAATTAAAGATGATTGCTATTTCCGAAGCTAGGAAGGACAGAATAAAACAGAGGAAGGCCAAAGAGTTTGAGTACAAAAGGAAGTCAGCCATTCTTAATAGTTTGATGGAGATGAAAGATTCCCTGTCTCCCGAACAAGAGAAGATGAAGAATGACTTGATCAAAGAACTCGGTATTTGAGTTTATGTTTAAGTTTGGGGTCCTTTTAGAGTTCGTAATGTATGTTTATATTTATCATTTGTGTTTTATTTCAATCTTATGTTATAAGTTAAGTGTATGTTTAAATTAATGTATAATTAGTTATTTTCTTATTAAATTGGAATTTTATTTGTAAGTTAATGTCTCGGTCATTTTATGTCTAACATCTATTTTAAATTGTGTTTTTTATTATAAAAAATTCAAATACATATATAAATTAAATAAATATCATATTAGATTGATATGAATAAAGTCTTATGCAAAAAATAAAATTTAAAACGTTAAAAGTTTACTACGTAAAACTCTATATACGTTAAAAGAAGTCAAAAAATTTTTTTTATCAAAACATATGCAAAATGGGTGTCATTGGATAGATAAAATTAAATCTTACTCAAAAATAATTTTTTTTATAGTTAATATTTTAACGGGAAAAGGGGTTTTAAATTTATTTTAAAACCCCCTACCACGTGGCGCGCTGTCACTGGCAATATTTCGGCCAGTGAGGGTGCGCCACATGGCGCGCCTGTTCCTTGAAGAGAGCCAAAACGACGTCGTTTTACAAAGGAAAAAAAATGAAAAATGAACAAGAAAGCCTCTTCTAGTGCCATGTCATCATTTTGATGACATGGAGGGGCTTTAGTAGCCCCCCGACCCTCCATTGTGGAGGGTCTAAATGCTAAAATGTTACTTATTCAAGTCAAAATATATACGCCTTTCGAAACGCACAGTCTGATTTTTTTTGGGCTACTTTGGCAACTAGGCCATTTGAGAAATCCGTTTACTAAGTAAACTTTTATGGTTTTCGAATTAAGTAATTGTACCCCATTTGGTTTTTTACCGTTCAAAGACAGATCTAGGGTTTCACCTACTCTCCTCTACTTCTGGTTTGTTTACAATAATCGCGTTCGCCCCAATCTCTTTTGCCCTGACCGCCGTCCACCACTGGGTCTCCTTCTGCTGGGGTTGGAGTGTTCAATTTGCAAGCAAGGTGATCAATAGTCGACCCACCATCGCGCTCGTCACCTACGAGCCATCATCCTCCACCGGGTCTCACCTGAAGATGGCTGGTCAAACCACCAGGGAGTCCTTCCTAGCTGATAACAACTTGTGTCCTACCTCTGCTAATAACATGGTTTCAAACAACCCTAACTTTGAACAGGAGGCCCTGTGATGTTTCATACTTGGACTTCTTCTAAATTGGTGCTCAACACCCTGGGGAAGAACCAAGCCCTCATCATGGCTTGCTCGCGGAGGAAGCCGCAACTCTTGACCGACATTGTTGCTGTTTTGGCGAAGCATAAGGTGGAGGTTGAGACGGTTCGTGTTTCCACTGCTGATGATCAATGCTCTTACATGAACCATACTCGCCTTGTAAGTTTATTTATTCAAGACGAACCCTAACTTAACTTATTATATATAATTGAAGCTCAAATTAGGGGTTTCGTATGATGACAGGAAAATGGAGGTAACGGTGGCGAAGATGTGTACAACACTTAGAGCTGATGTTGTTGGTGGTGGGCAGCCCGGTGAAGAATGAAGCTTTTGCATGACGTAGTTATGCAATGTTTGAACTTTGAAGTAGTGTGCTCTTAAGTCACATGACCAATAAGTGCAGATATGTCATATCAAAACTCTGGATCTTAAGTTGGATGTTGTTTTGTGTTGTTTACTCCTCTAGTTTGTTGTTTATATGTTTCTTAAAGTGATGCTCTTATTTATTTTGTGTGGGCGTTTAAGTGTGGGAAATGCTTCGTTTTGAAAGTCGAGACTGTAAACAGTTTTTTTGGATGTTGCTGAAATTTTTTAAAATACTGGAAATATTTTTGTTTTGTGCAGTCATGTTTGAAATTAAGTGATACGGTATTAGTCCGTGAATGAGTCGATCTAGGTACAATGATCCCGAATCCGGCTGAATGAGGCGAATCCAGATGCGGAATGAAATGTAGATGGTAAATGAACACAAGAAGGTGTAGAGAAGAACCAAAGAGAGTCAACGAAAGGAACCAAGGCTGAAGAGCCAAAACCCCACTTCGTGAATGCCCTAGACCCGTCTCCAATACATCTTTACACTAGCTCCGGCTGGACTAGCACAAAGAGGGACTCGTGAAGGCTCGATGCACCAATCCGAAGGCGGTTGACACGAACAAGCTCAGCCAAGCAAACAACAGCAATGCCAACCAAAAACTCTCTTGTTCTTTGATTGATTTTGTGAATGATTACAAATGTAATTCTAAGCAATGAAATTAACGTACCTAATCAGCAACTAAAGAGGCTATATATACTCTTTTATCTAGACAAAATTAAAGAAAAGAAAACTAAAACATTAGTGGGAAGGTGGTAATAAGAGAGCTTCCTCTAATGTAGCTAACAACTTAACAAACAACTAATTCAGCATGGAAATAGGCTGACTTATTCAAACAGATCCTTGGAGTGAGTTGGACGTTTTTAAGAGCCAAATGGACTATCCGAATGGGCTGAATTGTTCAACAGATCCATGAGTGATTTGGATGGTTTTTAAGAGCCCAAATGATGATCCGAATGAGGGAGCTGATTACTCTCTTGGGCCTCCTTGAACGTGATCAGCTGGCTACCTTCTTGGGCTGTTTTGGACGTGAGCAACAGCCTACCCTCTTGGGCTGCCTTGGGCGTGAGCAGCTGCCTCCCCTCTTGGGCTGCCTTGGACGTGAGCAACAGCTTCCCCTCTTGGGCTGCTTTGGACGTGAGCAACAGCCTCCCCTCTTGGGTTGCTTTGGATGTGAGCAACAACCTCCCCTCTTGGCCTGCTTGGACGTGAGCAACAGTCTGCCTATCCTCTTGGGCTGCATGAGAAGTGAATAACGTCTGCATGGTCTCCTCGAGCTGCCTGGGAAATGAGCACGTCGGCATGGTCTCCTCCCTTGGTTCGCTTGCTCCTACATTCACCAAAAGATTAACACATGATGTATGGCAATTAAATGGTTCACGCATTGTGCCAAGCAATAACACTTCCCTTGACGTAACTTCTTGGATCTCCTTAGCTCTTGCTCTAGTAATGGGACCTTGATATCTTCCATGTGATGGTCCTACATCATCCACTCCTTCTTGGAAAGAATTCGACCCCAAATTTTCATCTTGTTCCGAATCTTCTTCATAGGGGCTCAAATCTCCTACGTTAAAAGTGGTACTAACCCCATACTCTTCCGGTAAGTCCAACACATAAGCGTTGTCATTAATCCGGTGTAAGACTTTGAATGGTCCATCAGACTTTGAATGGTCCATCACCCCGTGGGGCTAGCTTGGAATGGCGTTTTGTCGGAAACCGCTCTTTCCTTAGATGTAGCCAAACTAAGTCGCCGGGCTAGAAAACCATCTTCCGACGTCCTTTGTTATTCCGAGCTGCAGTTTCAACGCCCTTCTTATCAAGTGCAGCCTTGGTCTTAGCATGAAGTTCCTTAATGTAGTCCGCCTGTTCCAAAGTATCAAAAGCTACTCGATCCTTTCGAGGAATCGGTAATAAGTCCAAAGGAGTTAAAGGGTTAAATCCATAAACACATTTAAAAGGTGATAATGAAGTGGAAGAATGCATGGTGCGATTATAAGCAAATTCGATATGTGGTAACATGTCTTCCCATTCTTTTAAGTTATCTTTCAACATGGTTCTATGGAGGGTCATTAGGGTCCTATTGGTGACTTCCGTTTGCCCATCTGTTTGGGGATGACTAGAGGTCGAAAATAGTAATCTAGTGCCCATTTTTCCCCAAAGCGTTTTCCAAAAGAAACTCAAAAACTTGACATCCCTATCACTAACAATAGTTTTAGGTATTCCATGCAATCTCACTATTTCCTTAAAGAAAAGATTAGCAACATTATATGCATCATCAGTTTTATGACATGGAATAAAATGTGCCATTTTAGAGAATCTATCTACTACCACAAAAATGGAATCTCTTCCTTTCTTAGTCCTAGGTAGTCCAACAATGAAATCCATACTTATATCTTCCCAAGGGCCATTAGGCGTTGGTAAGGGTGTATACAGCCCGTGGGGTTGTACCCTAGCTTTGGCCTTAAGACATTCAATGCACCTTTTCAGCATGTTTTCTACATCCCTTAATATATGAGGCCAATAAAAGTGAGTTTGCAACATGTGATAAGTTTTATCCCTCCCAAAATGCCCCATTAAACTTCCTTTATGGGCTTCTTCCACTAATAGGATCCTAAGGTAACATCTAGGTATGCAAATCTTATCCACTTTAAACAAGAAACCTTCAAACACAAAGTACTTATCATAAGGGCCTTGAGTAGTGCATTTATGAAATATCTTCCCAAATTCAGCATCATCCACATATAATTCTTTAATGTAAGTAAAACCTAACATCCTAGAATCCAAGGTGGTGATTAAGGTGTATCTCCTAGACAATACATCCGCTACGACATTATCCTTTCCTTTCTTATACTTGATAATGTAAAGAAAGGTTTCGATGAACTCCATCCACCTACCATGCCGCCTATCTAGCTTATCTTGGCTCCTAAAGTGTCTAAGTGAATCATGATCGGTTTTCAAAACAAACTCTTGGGGCCAAAGGTAATGTTGCCATGTTTTGAGTACTCTAAACAAGGCATACAATTCTTTGTCATAAGTGGAATTGTTTAAGCATGCACCCTTCAATTTTTCACTAAAGAAAGCTAGAGGCTTACTTCTTGCATAAGGACGCCGCCAATACCAATGCCGGACGCGTCGCATTCAACCTCAAAGGGTTTAGTGAAGTCCGGTACAGCGAGTAGTGGTGCATGGGTGAGGCGTTTCTTGAGCTCTTCAAATGCTCTTTGCTGAGGTTCGTTCCATTCAAAAGGAACCTTCTTTTTGGTCAAAGCCGTGAGTGGTGCTGCAATGGTACTAAAATCTCTCACAAATCTTCTATAGAATGTAGCTAGGCCATGGAAACTCCTCACGTCACCAACCGATTTAGGAATGGGCCATTCATTGATTGCCTTCACCTTGTCCTCATCCACTTGCAAACCATTGGCACTTACTACAAAACCAAGAAAAATCACTCGGTTAGTATAGAAATCACATTTTTGAATATTAGCATACAAGTATTCTATACGCAATGTAGCAAGCACATCTCTCAAATGATTTTCATGCTCCTTTAAAGTCTTACTATAGATAAGAATGTCATCAAAGTAGACTACAACAAATAAACCAATATAAGGTCTCAAAATATGATTCATTAATCTCATGAAGGTACTAGGAGCGTTAGTTAAGCCAAAAGGCATTACTAGCCACTCATAGAGACCAAATTTGGTTTTAAAAGCTGTTTTCCATTCATCCCCTTCCCTCATTCTAATTTGATGGTAGCCACTCCTAAGGTCAATCTTAGTGAAAATTGTAGCTCCATGTAACTCATCAAGCATGTCATCTAAACGGGGAATCGGGTGTCTATACTTGATAGTAATGTTATTGATTGCTCTACAATCAATACACATTCTCCAAGTATTATCCTTCTTGGGTACTAGCAGGACGGGAACGGCACAAGGACTAAGGCTTTCCCGAACATACCCTTTATCTAGCAAGGCTTGAACTTGGTTCTGAATTTCCTGGGCTTCCGTAGGGTTCATCCTATAGGCGGGCCTATTGGGAAGAGTGGCTCCGGGTATTAAATATATTTGGTGTTCAATGCCCCTAATGGGCGGCAAGCCAGCTGGGATCTCCTCAGGAAAAACGTCCTTAAACTCGTCTAACAGCCCCTGGATAGAACTAGGAAGTGGAATCGTAGAGTCATGAGGCACAATCACTAGAGATTTACACAAACTCATCATTAGCACATCCATAGAAGCATAGTTAGTGATATATTCATTCCTAGACTCAAGATAGCTACTTGTTGGTTGTACTAACAGTGTTTGATGGGTTTTGTTCTCCTTACTCTTAGGCCGTGTGATCTTAGGCTTTGGAGGGGTTCCTTGCTCTACCCTCTTGTTCTCATAGTACTCGACTATTTGTAAAGGTGTCATAGGTTTAAGTGTTAAAGTTTTACCTTTATACTCAAAGCTATATTTATTAGAAAACCCATCATGGACAACTTTCCTATCATATTGCCATGGACGACCAAGCAACAAGTGACAAGCATTCATAGGCACAACATCACATGTAATAACATCCTCATATGATCCTAATGTTATATTGACCTTAGTTTGCTTATTGACCTTAAGTTCTCCACGCTCATTCATCCAATGTAGTTTATATGGCCTAGGGTGATAAAATGTAAGAAGTTGTAATTTGTTTACCATTTCCGTGCTAGCTATGTTGCAACAACTTCCTCCATCAATTATCACATTACACACTTTTCCTTTAATACTACACCTAGTATGAAACAGATTTTCACGTTGGTTATCCTCACAAGGTGCTAGTTGGACATGCAAAGTTCTCCTAGCTATCAAAGATTCACCTTGTTTATACCCAATGTAATCATCATTCTCATTTTGTTCATTGTCATCAATTAAGGCATTTTCATCATCTAATTCCACATCATCCTCACTCTCATATTCTCCTAGATGATTTATGATCAAAGTGCGTCTATTAGGACATTCTCTAGTCATGTGTCCTCTAGCTTGGCATTTAAAACACACAATGTCCCTAGTTCTAGAGTTAGAGATAGGAGTACTCCCTCGATGATCACTCGAAGGCTCATTCAAGGATCGTGGTGTAGTGGACGGTGTGGAAGATCGTCTTTGTCCTTCTTGGCCTATAGGTGCCGACTTTCTCTCTTCCTTCCGGCCTCCTTGATCCTTGATGTGGTTAGGCAGCCGGCTCCCTTGTGCTTTCCAAGCGTTGGGCGTCCCATGAGGTGGCTTGTATTCCCGGTTTCGCACCTTAGTCTTCCTTTCCACCTTGATGGCCAAGTGTAGTAATTGCTCCATGGTGCTGTATGGATACATATCAACTTCATTAGCCAAATTAGAATTCAGAATACGAAGGTACCTAGCCATAGTGTTTTCTTCATCCTCTAGAACGTTGGCCTTCACCATAGCAACTTGCATATTCGTATAGGCTTCCTCAGCGCTAAGAGAGCCTTGTCTCAAATTTTCCAGCCGTTGTCGAAGCTCTCGGGTATAGTAAGGTGGAACGAACCGAGACCTCATTAGTGCCTTCATATGCTCCCATGTGGTGATTTGAGGATCCAATGTGCGCACTCTTTCTTTGACTACGTGATCTCACCATACCAAAGCATAGCCTTGGAACTCGAGAGCGGCTAGCTGAACCTTCCTAGGCTCGCTAAAGTTGTGACACAACCAGATCTGCTCAACTTTAGTTTCCCACTCTGTGTAGACGTCGGGATCACAGTTTCCTTCAAAGACGGGAATTTTGATTTTGACTTTGCCGAGTCCGTCTTGCTCTTGATAGGGCCGAAGGTTATCTCGTTCTCGTCCTTGCCTTGGCTGCTGGAATGGCCGATTGTAACCTTCCCAAGTGTGGTCCTCAAAAGGAGCTTCATTCCGTCGTTGAAAGTTATCAACAAATGGTGGCATGTTAGAAGCATTAGGGAGGTCGTTGGACTGTAAATTACCTTGATCCGGATGATCCGGCTCTCTAGTAACGCGTGAAGGACTGCCAAATTCGTAGTTGGTTCTCAAAGGTGGCGTCCCTGCTGGTGGTGTTCGTGCTTCCATAGACTCCACTCGTTTGGATAGGTTAGCTACGGAATCGGACAATTGTTTCAATAGACTGATCATCTCAGGAGTGACGGTCTCGCTACTAGACTTGCTGGGACTTAGGGACCTGTACATGCTCAAGTAACAAACAAAGAACCGTTTAGGTTAGAAAAGCAAAGATCTCACTTGTGTATCGCTCACTCTCTCGTTGGTATTGCCTAGCTGGTGGCTCGAGTTGTAAGGATCCAACACCTTAAGATCACGATTTCCGAACCTTCTTAGCAACCCTTTGGAACTAGAACTGCTGAAACTGATGTTAGTGTCGGAGATGAATCAAGACACCCCTAATTGGAGTATTGACCGTTGGGTTGGTGTAGGTATGGTGATTTGTGATTAGAATGGCGTTTTGAGGGAGTTTTCTTGTGCTTGATATCGATTAATAAAAGGGCCAGCCGTTTTTTTGTATGGTCTTTTTTTTTTTTTTTGAAAGATCTCTTAGACTTTGTCAAAGATTTGAGGGAGAGAAGGTAACCGAAACTGATTGCAACGAGAATTGTAGGAGAGCAGGTTACCGAATTGGTATTCAACGTTCGAGCTCGTTTTGCTTTTATTGTGTTTTGTGTTTACCTCTCCTCAAGATGTTGTCCGGCACTAAGAACCCTTGGCTTTTGCTTTTGAACACTTCAAGCACAAGTTAAATCTCAATTGGATAAGCAATAAGGTTCACAAAGAAGAAAGGAGTGATCAATTGTACCAACTGAGCTCTGATACCAACTGATACGATATTAGTCCGTGAATGAGTCGATCTAGGTACAATGATCCCGAATCCGGCTGAATGAGGCGAATCCAGATGCGGAATGAAATGTAGATGGTAAATGAACGCAAGAAGGTGTAGAGAAGAACCAATGAGAGTCAACGAAAGGAACCAAGGCTGAAGAGCCAAAACCCCACTTCGTGAATGGCCTAGACCCGTCTCCAATACAACTTTACACTAGCTCCGGCTGGACTAGCACAAAGAGGGACTCGTGAAGGCTCGAAGCACCAATCCGAAGGCGGTTGACACGAACAAGCTCAGCCAAGCAAACAACAACAATGCCAACCAAAAACTCTCTTGTTCTTTGATTGATTTTGTGAATGATTACAAATGTAATTCTAAGCAATGAAATTAACGTACCTAATCAGCAGCTAAAGAGGCTATATATAGACTCTTTTATCTAGACAAAATTAAAGAAAAGAAAACTAAAACATTAGTGGGAAGGTGGTAATAAGAGAGCTTCCTCTAATGTAGCTAACAACTTAACAAACAACTAATTCAGCATGGAAATAGGCTGACTTATTCAAACAGATCCTTGGAGTGAGTTGGACGTTTTTAAGAGCCAAATGGACTATCCGAATGGGCTGAATTGTTCAACAGATCCATGAGTGATTTGGATGGTTTTTAAGAGCCCAAATGATGATCCGAATGAGGGAGCTGATTACTCTCTTGGGCCTCCTTGAATGTGATCAGCTGGCTACCTTCTTGGGCTGTTTTGGACGTGAGCAGCAGCCTACCCTCTTGGGCTGCCTTGGACGTGAGCAGCTGCCTCCCCTCTTGGGCTGCCTTGGACGTGAGCAACAACTTCCCCTCTTGGGCTTCTTTGGACGTGAGCAACAACCTCCCCTCTTGGGCTGCTTTGGACGTGAGCAACAGCCTCCCCTCTTGGCCTGCTTGGATGTGAGCAACAGCCTGCCTATCCTCTTGGGCTGCATGGGAAGTGAATAACGTCTGCATGGTCTCCTCGAGCTGCCTGGGAAATGAGCACGTCGGCATGGTCTCCTCCCTTGGTTCACTTGCTCCTACATTCACCAAAAGATTAACACATGATGTATGGCAATTAAATGGTTCACGCATTGTGCCAAGCAATAGCACTTCCCTTGACGTAACTTCTTGGATCTCCTTAGCTCTTGCTCTAGTAATGGGACCTTGATATCTTCCATGTGATGGTCCTACATCATTAAGTTTAGATACCTTAGAAATATAATCCACCTTTCAGTTTTTAGTATGTTATAAAGTGTCATGCATAAAGTGATATATCAAAAGTTGAGGTTGATCCAACGGTTAGATGTAGATTTATGAAGATCCAAAATTGACTGGTTTAAGTAAGAAATACTCAGTTTTGGCTAAGTCTGAATTTCTGGTTTTGGAACCGACTTTGGGAATTTGTGCAGAAGTGGTTATTAGGTATTTCTGAGAAACTCTTGCTTTTATGGATAGAGTGCATAGTATTGAAGACTTAGAGAGTTTTGTCAGAATGTTTATATTTTTATTCGGGGCTCGTATTATAGATAAAGTTGGATCCTAGTGACCTTTTTGAATAGTGAGGAGAATGTGTGTTTCTTCTAGTTTCTACCTAAACTGCTTAAGAGTTAGAATATGAAATTATGTCCCAAAGAAGAGGATAGGCACATTTTAGGGGATTTTTGGAAGTTTCGGAACCAAGGGTAAAATGGTCATTCTACCCTAGGAGGGTATTTTAGAAATTTCTCTTGTGTTAGAATCTTACATCTTAGAAGTCATAGACTTCTAAGTGTATGGGAAATGTTTTGATCCATTTGCCTCTTGTGACAGGCAATTGAGTAACTACGGTTGCTAACTAGGTTGAGATTTGAGAGTCGAGATTGATTCAGGTAAGTCCTTTAGGCTTACTTAGTTAGCTTCTGGATATGAGCGTGAATAATGATAGTGGTGTTTGAATGATGTGTTTATAATCGTACTTATTATTAATTATCGACCGACCTACATATTTGGCCTAAGAGTAACGGGCGGTGGCAATCTGCTCATTTAGCACGAGGGTGCTGGGGGTTTCTTTAGGGACTAGTCCATACTTGGTTTGTAGGGATGCTACCGGCGGAGGTGTGATAGACCTGCACCAAGTTGGATAAGGAACGGAGGCGAGAAATCTTAAGATTTCTCGTGCCACAACTTTAAAAACGGAATAAAGTGAATCACCTAAGTTATCACATAATAACCAGTTTGTGTGCCAGCATGATGATTGTTTTATTTTGCCTGAATTGTGTTTGTGCTATTTTTATTCTACTTATATTTGGATTGTTAGCTAACGGTTTATCCGTGTTGTAGATTTTGTAGAGATAGACAGTTGTAGAAAGATCCGGGACAGATGGTCAGCCGGGTCCACGTACTCATTAGATGGGGACGGGGAGTTTTCGATCAACATGCATGTTATTAATATATTTATATTTTGTAAGGCAGTCATGTGTTGATCATTCATGTAAATACTATTGGTGTTTTCAAAAAGGTTTTAAATCCGTTTGTGCCTTGTTGCAAGATCCTAGTAAAGTTGTTGTCAAACTAAGGTTGGGACCCATTGTGAGGTCCTAACTAGTAACTCCCCGAGTTCCAAGAATTTGGGGTGTTACAACATGGTATCAGAGCGAGGTTGGCAACATTGGCACTTGGAATCTTTTGAAAGACCGAATGTAGAAAATAACTAGAACCCGTAAGGGGTCTAAGAATTTCAAAACGGATTTTTGTTTTACACACGCGCATAGTCGGGTTGTTGGGATAGTAGTACGTCGGACCACCATCTCTCTTCGTGGATCTCCGCAACTTAGTAGATTGGAAATAGTATTTGGACTTACAATATTGTACGTTTATGTAGGTTATATGTATATCTATATACATGTAACATTTTAGTACCCTAAAGGATAAGAAATATCCTTTAGTTGAGTATCATGATGCGATCATCGCCTCATGATAAAAGGTTAGTACATCTTAAAGAATATCTCTATAGGAAGATAATGGACTCCGACCTCGAAGTAGAGTAATGTATTCTGATAGACACTCTGGCGATTCCTACAATCTTTTGAAGAACGAGTGGACGTAAGGTGAAGATTACAAGATGATTCTTAACCACAAGAACAATCAGATAGGAAAGAATATCAAATAGAAGTGATAGAAGTTCGTACAAGGAATTTAGCGGTGTGAAGACGAGAGATGAAACTCAAGGATGCATGTAAGGACTAATAAGAAGCACAGATTGAAGAGGACAATATCGGAATACAAATCAAGCGAGGTAGAGTACAACTACACTTGGTGGGTTAAATAACAATGCAACCAAGGTGGATCACGCCATAGGCAAGTATGGGCTTGAGAGTACAAAGAAGATATGGTGTTGACTCCGATGTGAAGAATTAATGGAGTATAAAGACATAAATTGACAAATGAGTTTAAAGACGAGAAATAAATTTCATCATCATAGAGAGGAGTTGACTTCCTCAGAGATTCAAGAATTTTGAAAGAAATCATGACCAAGTATCAAATACAGTAGACGTCTGAAATTAAGACAACGAATTTCTATAAAGGTGGCATTACAAAACTACACAAACCAAGGATGAAGAATGTGAGAGAATGATATTGGTGGACTCGAGGGTCCACAATAATTTCTGATTCACATAGAGATTTAAGTTACCAGCATTAATGGTTCATACTAGAGAGCCGCAAAGAGATGATGAATAATGTAAGAGGAATCGCGAAGACGCGCTTATAAGCTATTGTGGAAGAATTGATAAGTTCATCGACGAAAAAGGAATGATACAAGCGGACTTAGAAGAGTATAAATGAGCTTACAATGAAGACTGTAGAAGGAGCCAAAGGAGTATTAACCGATAACCTAGAGGGGATAGCTTTTTACCAAGTACATCCACATTGAAGGAGATCTAAGAAAGGTAAGTCTAGGGTCTCATAGAAGATCGATTATAGACTAAATAGTAACAACTGAGAATTTACACGTATGTACTGACTAATGATGACTAGTTGGTACATAAGAAGAATAACAACGGATCTATAGAAAATTTTTATCGACATATGGAGAAATCCTTCAAGAGATCAATGACCACAATGCTGAAGTTAAATCGACACAAGTACTAGAACCCTTGACAGTAACATGGAATGAGGGCCAAATACTCTAATTGAGAATTTAAGAAGTGGATGTTGACGGCCGGAGATGCCCCCTTTATGCCATTAAAGATGTCAAGGAAATTGTGTGAGTAGTTGCTTCCCTATTGGAAAAATAAACAAATAATATATATATATATATATATATATATATATATATATATATATATATATATATATATATATAGTATAGATCATATGAGAACAGACTTATCGTGTAATCATGAGAACAGATTCGTAACTATTATTAGTTTTGTTACGAATGTGTCATATCGTTTAATGTATTATTCGTAGTTATTGTTGGTTGAGTGAATTATTCGTAGTTATTGTTGGTTGAATGGATTATTCCTAAATATTATTCGTAGTTATTATTAATTATGATATCTACTCTAAATCTCGACCCTTAATACTCAACATCTGACGGTCTAAGATTGTTCTCATGATTACACGATAAGTCTGTTCTCATGGGAACCGCACCCTATATATATATATATATCAGTGGTACGAATGGATTGTATAAAAGAAGTAGATGAGTAAGAAGAAGTGGATGATTTTAATCAGGTGCTACGTTAATCAAGACGGAGGGTGCTTAACAGTCTACACAAGTGAAACTGAGGGTGCTCTTCCGAGCAAAAGTTGGGGCTAATGTCCCAGATTGACAGAGGAAGTGACTAACGATGTGACACAAGATAATTGGAATTATAGAAGCTGCACAAACATAAAGAGTATGATTAATGCCGTGGTAAAATGTCTCATGGAGTTGTGAGATGATTATAGAAGGAATCTACATCTTGGTTGGAACAAACATGAGAAAGAGTAAGGTTGCATGATTGAAAGTTGTTATACGGATCTTGTATCAATCCAATAAGATGATTACCGAAAAGTGGTTATATAAGAGTTGATAAAAGTAATAAGACCAATCAACATGGTCCGTAGGCGTATACGAGAAAACTCAAAGGGATTTAACTATCTTACTGGCTGTAAAGATTTAAAGAAGGTAAAGCGACATGAGTATAAGGAAAACATAATAAATGAGATGCGAGAAATTTGATTTGTGAGAAAATCATATGCATCTGATGTGTCGTATATAAATGGTACCAATAGATGTTTAATAAAAGTCATACTATCGGACCAATGACACTATGATGGATAAAGTGTAAACCAAGCGTATAACTTAACTAGTGAGAAGGAAAGTCATGTATCAAAAGGCGGGGCATGCTAAATTTAAATAAACTTTTGAGATGAGGATATCTTTATGAAATCTATGCAAGAGTACAAAGTAACTGAAGTTCCAACACATAATGGTTAGTAATGATCAACAGACAGTTAGAGACCAATTTAGAGAAGAAAAAATGTATAAGATGAGTCACCTAGTAGAAGCATTCACAAGACAAGCATGAGAGACCAGAAGAAATAATATGTCGACCCGGATATGAGGATCTAAGGTGCATGGAATGGATACCTACAATGGAGTGTAGAAGCAAAAATGTAGACTTTACAAGTGTGGAGGGGTTTTGACCTCCTCAGAGATATAGAAGTGTGAAAGAAATCGCAATGCCGGTATCAAAGAGTTGAAGCCTTGTAGCGGAGTCAACAGAGTTTCATGAAGGAAGTATTGCCAGCAACATTAGCGAAGGAATGCGTATGTGAGAACGGCCTTGGTGGACTCAAGAGTCCAAGGTAACCCCAATTATCACGAAACCTGAGTCATCAACACCGACGGTCCATGCAAGGGGAACTGCAAAGGGGATGATAATTAAGGTCATCGGAACTACAAAGACACTTACCAGCTATCTTGAAGACTTGGAATGACTGTTTATGTCAAGATGAATGACACAGTTGGACTCGAGAAGTAGAGTTAGCCCTAAGGAAACAAAAGTGTGGAAGATAGAACGAACTAACGAAGTATAAAAGGATTCACCGAGTAGATGATGCTCACCAAGAATTTAACGCTAGTAGAGGTATGAGAAGAGTAAGTACGGGATATTGAGATAAGTCAACTATAGACTGAGACCTCAACTAAGGACGTGCAAGTGTTGGTTGGTATGGATGATGGGTATGTACCGTTAAGAAGAGATATTAGTGACTGCAGATTTATGAGGTAGCTTTACTGATGCCTTGGAGCATTCGCTCAAGTAAGCAACGACAACCTTCTAGGATAATCTAAGGTTATTGAGAGAATCGTATTAGAGGTTGCTTACTGGTTGATTAAGAACGGACTACGGTTGAGTCAGAGAGTAGGGATTTGTGTTAGAAAAATGAAGAAAGTAAACAAGAGAGGTTATTTCCAATCGTTATCTGACTTCATTAAGGCTAGTAAGGAAGGTACGTGTGCTTCATCCGGATAGGACTTATGGTGTAATTGGAAGAAAGAGTTGTGCGGTCAATCATTTTGGACTCGCAAAAAATGTCGTTATGATTAATGGGTGACAACAGAATAATCATAGTAGTGCAGCGGAAGTGTGGTGGGACCTAACCCACAGAGAGAGAAGCTCAATGGTACAATAGGATGACGTGTCGAGTTTAAGGCTATGGTAGTTGAAGAAATGCTTTTTGTATGGGAACTGTATCATCCCACAAGGTTGACAAGAAAGTATGTGCATATAGAGATTATAGAAAGAGAGTTGTACCCTATTTTGGAACCAGGTGAAACATGTTGACAGACAAGTAGTTGTGGAATTTAATACCTAACAGAGACTCGGTTAGGAACTCAGTTTGGGGAATTCAGTTAGAGGGATACTTACAAGACACGAGTTAGGTCATCACATTAGAAGATCGGACAGTTGAGCCGGATGATACAGGTGAGATATCTAGTAACCATTCTAGAACGTGGTACCATGCGCTTGTGATGTAAGTACATGAAAAGATTTCGGAGTCGGAGTTAGTGGTTCTATGAAAAGCCGACAAGGCTACCTGGATATTGTGGATAGTATGAGATGTAACCTTTCAGAGACCTATGTTGAATAAGTTGTAACCTTGGAACGACTAGTGAAGGCTTGACCCTGTGTGTGTTATATTGTTTGACTACTTGTTTATTTCATGTAACACCCCGAATCCGCGAGACTCGAGGCGCTACGGGTTGAGATCTCACAATGGGTCCCGACCCTTACCCTAACAACAATTTCACCGGTTCTTACAACAAGACAAAAATAAAGGCAAAACCGAAATACATTTTTATGCAAATGATATGATCCCAAAAACAAACAAAAGACAAACTTCAACCGAGTTTTCAACTCCCAATACTCGAACATCAAATACATAACAATATATAAAGAAACAATACCCAAACATGACTCTAACCAAAGCCCTCCTAAAATGTATGGAACCCCGGCTGTCCACTCTTCCGGATCTCTCGGCCGCATTCCTAACCTGCAAGGCAATCTACAATAATCGGTATAAAACCGTTAGCTAATATTTGAGGCATTAGAATCAAGGTGAAAGGCACAAACACAAGTCAAACATCATAAACACTCAATACACTCCAAAGCACACAAGTCCGGTTTATTATCTTATAATTATTATTAAGTCATATCCTGTTCTAATTCAACTTAGGTTGTGACACGAGAGTCACCGAAACTCGCCTTGGTCCCTACTTACCGGCATGGAATGATACTGATGCATCCAACCGTCTACCAACACGGAATAGTCGCCAAGAACCTCCTAGCTCTCGCGGGAGCTAGACAAGTTGTCACCACCCGTTATCATACACTTGGGCAAAATAAAATAAGAAGGTCGGTAATCCTATTTCCGGTTTAGTTGATATAACATAAACAATAAACACACACCACCAAACACACATCAATGCTAATACAAGAAATATGAGATAAGTAAATCTGGAGACTTACCTCGTCCCAAACGCTAACTCACGCAACACTCTCGCTTCCCTCGAAAAGAAGTCTACACCTGCTCACAACAAGATATCTATATCAACAACTCACTCAACTCAACAAGTCTTAGACTTCTACACAAATGATCTACGCAAGATCATTTGACTCTCATTCTAGGACCGTATCCCAGAATCCCTCATGCTCACATCACACTCAACACTAGCTAGAATTCCTTAGACTTCTAGACCCTATGATCTCGCAAGATCCTAACCCATAACACATACTAGGATAAACATGCCTAGTCCAAACAAACTCAATGGTAACAACACCATGCTAGGATAAGTCAATACTTAGCTCCAAAACTCCACAAGATCATACAACCCCAACCTCGAGCCTCAAAACGCTCACAAGATCAAACATACACATAAAGCCTTATAATCTCTCCAAATCAAACACACCTCAAGTTTTAGAACATTTCAAAATCCTCAAACACTCACCTAAGGTCCAAAGCCACTACTTGGCATTCACTCTAAGTTCTGCTAGATTATCCAACCTAGCATGATACTAATACTAAACAATACTAGATCGCGGGAAAGGATACTCACACAACGTCAAAAGACGGAAGTCGATCAATGGATGTCGACTTTGGACTCGTTAGGCCTTTATCGGGACGCTTCCGAACCTAACACCAAAATTAAGCAAATTTAGCTCATATGCTAAATTTGAACGGGAGATTTAACGTATATAAATCTAAGGAAAACTCGCTTTCAAAACCAAGGTTAAAACTCGTAAAAACATTTTCTGGGGATTTATACAATTATATAAACATAAGTCAAAGTCCGCAATTAAATCTCCGGGCCATAAATATGGAACTCAAGAAACTTAGGCCATTTTCTGAAAATAAACTTTGGGTCAAATCTGCACATATCCAAAACATAGGGCCGAAACGATAATCATATAAATCAGCAGGACATAATCGTTAATCTCCAAAAAGCTGGGTAAAATGTGCAAATACAAAGCATGGGCCCATATTGTAATTATACCAAAGTCAAGGGGACCCGTTTGTAATTAAAAGAGAAGGGTTTGAGGCGTCAACTTCTTCTTCGGCTGGGGAAATGAAGGAGAAACGGCGGCCAACAGGATGCAGAGGAGGCGGCCAGTGGCGAGGGAAGACGAAAGCGAACTACAGAGAGTTGCAGGCAGTGGGTTCCGTGGTGGAAAAAGCTGGGAGAAGGGAGGAGAGGTGGCAAGGCCAGCAATGACGGAATGAAGGCGTCGGCAGTGCCCTTCCCGGCGGCTCAAAGGAGAGTTGCAGCTCGATAGGGTGAGGTTCATTCTAGTCCCGGCGAGTTCACTGGAGCAGGGGAGGGCTGCGCAGAGGCTCTAGAAAAACCAAGGGGGGGGGGGGGGCGAGTGAGGGAGTTTGTCACACATGGGAGGCCGCCGGCTCCGGTTCGCATGGATAGGTGAAGAAAAGGAGATAGGAGAGAGATGTGAGGTTCCGGTTGGAGTTGCGCGGTGCTGCTGAAGGGAGATGCAGATGGGGTAAAAGTGAAGTTGAGAGGGAGTGAGGTTTTGAGGGAGATAGCGTGAGAAAGGCCAAGGGACATAGGGGTGCAAACGAGGGGGGCGGGTAGGTCATCACCACAGTGCAGGACTGCACATAGCCTTCTCATCACGCAAGAAGAAAGAAAGGGAAAAGGTGTAAAAGAAAAATAGAATAAAATAAATAAATGGGGAAAAGATGGGAATGTAGTTTACCCAATTAAAAGCATTCGGAATGGGATTTTCGAGTCGGAAAACTTTCCCGATTTTTTTCTGAAAATAAACCAAAAATATAAATATACTCCGGAAAGCTATTTTACGTCGTAAAATACTTTTTAATCATAAATAAAAATATTTAAGATAATAAAATATGGGAGAATTGAGTTTTTGTTTAAGAAAATGTACCCCAAATTTTTTACCAATTTCATTTAATAGTAGGTAAAAATTATTAACCCTTCTATTAGAAAGAAAGAACAAATGATGTTTGTTATTTGTTATATAAGTATAATTTTAAATTTTTAATTACTGAATTTGTTTTCTTTTATTATTTTTCTTGCCTTTTATTTATTTATTTTTTATTTTATTTTTTATTTTTTGGACTGAATTTCTCATACCGGAATTTCTCATACTAGAATTTTCATACCAGAAATTTCATACCAGAAATTATCATACGAAAAGTTCATACCAGAAATTTCATACCAGAATTTTTTTCATACCAGAATTTTCTCATACCAGAAATTTCATACGAAAATTTCATACCAGAAATTATCATACAAAAAGTTCATACCAGAATTTTGTCATACCAGAATTTTGTAATACCGGAATTTTGCCATACCAGAAATTGTCATACCGGGTTTTTTACACCAGATTTTCATACCATAAAATTACGTACCATAAATTAGATACCAGAAATTATATATCATAAATTATATACCAGAAATTTGATACCAGAAATTAGATACCAGAAATTAAATAACATAAATTATATACAAGAAATTTGATACTAGAAATTAAATACTAGAAATTATATACCAGAATTTTGATAACAGAAATATGATACCAGAAATTAAATAACATAAATTATATACAAGAAATTAGATACCAAAAATTAAATAGCATAAATTATATACCAGAAATTTCTGCAGGACTTTTCTCTGCACATACCGATAAACCCAACAGCCTAAATCTAAAGCACCCAAGTCAGCTATGGCCGGAAGAATTCTTAGAATCGTAACTGAGTCAGGCTCAAACAATTTGTTTGATTGCTTCATGGAACAACCTCAGTGCTTCTTGAGGTTGCTTATTCCGGCTATAGCCAGCAATCATAGAATTCCATGAAATGAGGTTTTTTTGAGGCATTGAATCAAACAAGGCTCTTCCTGATTCTACATTATTGTTGTTACAATACCCAGAAATCAAAGTTGTCCACGAGATGACACTCCTCTCTGTTATTGAATCAAATAAAATTTGAGCAATACCCATGTCTCCCGCCTTCACATACACATCAATCATGGCATTAAAAGCAGGAACATCCTTCACTACTTCTGCATCTCATCAAAGTACCTGCGTACGCTGGAGAAGCCCCTACCCTTCGCCCTCACCGGAGTCTTGCAACCGCCACGCTCCTGTGTCGACAAATGAAGCCTGCCACCGAAAGGGTTGAGTCCAGATTCAGATCGAAGGAGAGGAAGGGTTGAGAGCTTCGTTGAGGTGTGCTTCTCAGCAGAAGAGAGTAAGGTAAACCTAGAATTGTGATTGAACGGTAAATATAAACTATAAACATTAGTATAACAGTTATGAGGATTGAATTGGATCTTTCTATACCTTCTTCCTAAGACGGTGAACCATGGAGAATCGCCGAGCACGGTGGAGAAGAAAGCAGTGGTGGTCAAGGCTTCATGTACCGGCGGGATAAGAACAAGAAGTAGATATGTGGTGGGAAGATAGAACGGCTGGAAGAAAGAAAACAAGAGAAGGGGAAGGGAGGTAGGGTTTTTGACGGTAAAAAAAAAGGGGTCTAGTTACTTAACAAAAAATAAAAAAGCCTACTTACTATCATGATTTCTCAAAACAGCTTACTAACCAAATTTGCCCATAAAATATCGAGAGAAGTAGGATAAAATAATTATCGAAAAAGCGCCAAAAATTTGGGGCGTTACATTAGATCCCCTAAAAACAAGTTTCGTCCCGAAACTTTCTATGCATCGAACTTCTCGGTCCCTAAGACCATGGTATGAACTCTCAAACTAAGAAGGCTTAAACCATCTAATCTATACACACAATCTACTCAAACTACCACCGCAAGATGTAACACGTCACATAGCACATTCCCGCACGAGGCTCAACTAGACATAACATCACACATACACATAATTCAACCAAAGAAAGAACTAAGTCTAACCCGTCGATTCTATCGATGCTACTAACTCAGCGTAAAACTCAAACAAAGATATTGTCCCTCGTCTTCCAATTAGCCGCATCGGTTTCTCGTCTACCACTAGATCATCATGGCTGACAACATGTCTCGAGTCATATATGTACTATCTCGATTGATACACATGAAACAACGGGTGAACACCCTCTTCTCTTGATGGCAACACCAACTTGTAAGCCACTCCTCAAACTCGCGCTAAGATCTCAAAAAGGTCTGATATATCGAAAACTCAACTTCCTTCTCGGGTCTTTCTTAATGTAGCATTCCCATTATGTTTCTTCTTTGCTTGTCTCTAACAAAGAAGATCGAACTTCCAATTCACACCGTTGGCTTTGGTTATTATCAAACCAAACTTTGATGTTATGTTTCCCCAATTCTTGTTGCAATTCCAAGTAACAAAGGAAGTACTTTACTCCATACTACTTCTACTAACACAACACGTATGTTATTACTTTTACATCGCTTCTCAATACTCGATCAAGACCTTGTCTTGAAGAATCTCTTGTACACTGCAAACCCATAATACCTCAAGGTAAATCAAAACAGCTACAGCAATGAATCCCCTCTTAACTCTCACTAACTCTATTATTAATTCTTCGTCCCATATAAAACTTCATTGTCATTCGGAGGTTACCATAAATGGTGTTATACGACTTCTCTCTTCACGGATTTGGTAAGTTCAGCGCATCTAAGAAGACTTGTAACTTCTCCCACATCTTTCGGGGGTTGCCATCCTGAGACATCTAACCATACAACTTCTCTCTTCTCGAGAGTAGACCAAAATAACTTATCCGAGCATTAGTAAGCCAATACGGAATAACTACAACTCAATTGACCTTGGTTGGTCCGGAATGCCGTAATTGCAATATCTCAGTCTCAAATTCTCAAACGGTGACAATCAGGTCATAACTTAATCTTAGAAGATATTACTGACCCTTGCAACTAATCGAGACGATCTCCCATTCGTAGTAAGGGATACTTGTCCTTCATTGTCATCTTGCTCAACTTATAGTAATCGATGTACAAACGGAGATAACCACCTCTCTTTTCGCAAACTGGTGTCCACCATGACAACTTTAAATCAAGAATTCAAGATATATCCCAACATGAACTTCAAATTAAGAGTTCAAGATGTATTCTAACGTGAACTTCAAATCAAGAGTTCAAGATGTATACTAACGTGAACTTGAAATCAAGAGTTCAAGATATACTTCCAACATGAACTTCAAATCAAGAGTTCAAGATACCCTTCCAACATGAACTTCAAATTAACCAAATGGTAAAATCCACTTTCCGATGCATTGAAATCCATTCTATCCCGGGTTCCATCTTTTCTCTACCCATCTCATATCGTAATGACCGACACAACCTAGTCCTAATCCACCCCGATTTGCTGGGGTGACGTCCTTCAACCCGTGTATTTCTCCTTCTGTAGCTACTATGTTCACCATCCTCCTTCAGAGATCTTTCATCTACAGAACTCGGGAGACTTGCTCTACTTTTCCGACTCTTGAAGCCTTAGTTAAGCAATAATTCAGCTTAATTCCTCTTCTCGCTTTAAAAGAACAGCGAAGATAATATTTCTTGATCTTGCACATATGTTCAGTCACGAGGGTCCTGACTACAAGACTATATCATGCCTTATAACGAATTGATCTTATCTTCCTCGCTTTCCTTGACATCTCAACATATGGGAGGAGCTCTTCGTATTCTACATAAGCTTTCACCATAGACATCATTTCTTCAAGTAGGCGTAGAAATTTATACTTCAGCTTCTTATGTAACGTCAAACCGACCGTAGAGGCTCTAACCTCAATCTTTCATGTACTCCTTGTACATCTCATATCGAATACAAACTTCAAAACTTTTGTCTTCTCCTACTCTTGCTGGTCTCCTTAAGAATCTCTTGATATTCCATGAACAATCTTCACAACCGTACTAGTATGCCTCGTTGAGAACGCTAGGCGAAATTCTCAACCACGTCACCGAAAACCCCACACATTACTTCCCAAGTGCTAACGTCATCAACTCTAGCTTCAAGCGTTGCTAAAAATCCAGATCCTCCGTTTCATGCTATAGCCACTATGGCTTCTCTTCTTGAGTCTAGAAGATTTTGACCCATCTTTTGCTCGCGAAAACACGACATCCATCGCCTTAGAACAAACACACCATACATCCTTCTTATATTTTCCCCCTTTACACACAATAACCATAGAAGACTCACCTTTATCTTCGTCCTTCATGTTCCCTTTACTCTGATCCGTATCATTTCTTCATATGACAATCCCAGGACCTAAGAAGGTCGCACCAGATCGTTACAATCCCTCTCCACAAGGTACGTTACCAGCACTTGCTGGAATCGATATTTGCTACATGATTAAAATATTTGCACTTTTCTTGATATAACTCTTATTGCCGACATTCAACCACCACGAATATTCCACGTTCTAGTTACCTCTCTTCATGATCCCACATCCTGGATTACTCTTCCCACCTTTAGTCACTAGTGTACAACCTCACCTGTGCATTCTCGGTGGTCACCGATTAACTCATTGATGACCCTCTCCAAGATCAACGATTTACCCTCCTACCACACTTCCATGTTACCATACTCCTGAAGGATACCCTCTCGGGGTATTATGCCTTAAACTTCACTAGCTCATTTACTCTACTTACAACTTCATTGGCTCCTATTACGCTCCTCTTATCTTCCCACTTCTGTAAGACAACTATACCCTCCCAGCTCTTTCGTGTCATATGACCCACCTTCATAGGCTTAACCTGTCTTCATAATATCTTGTAAGTGCACCTTCCCCACATCTCTATCGTTAGTAACCACTGTCTCTTCTCTTGGTTGGTATCCTTCATCTTCTAATAAAGCTCCTTATTGCACCTTTCATCTTCTGAAGCTCATCATCCACACACACTTCCTCCTTCTTAGCGTTGCTCAGTCTCATCACCATGATGGAAAACGATTGACTCCACAAGGTAATTCTACTATGTGAACTTTCAGCACGTGATCTTCCTCGTAATTCTCGTATCCCTGAAGAAGTCTCCTGCTTAGGATCTCGTAAAAACCGTCACTTCACCTTCTAGTTCCTCTGCACGCTTAACTTACGTATCTCATAATTCTTCGTAATAGTTCGATCACACTTCACATCCTGACTCCCATTCTTAGGAGCATCTAGGAAAACTTCACGTCTCAATGAAATACCACTTCTACCCTTGCTAGAATGCACTCCTTTCCTTCCCGTTTCGCGTCTTTAGTTGTCCATGCATCGTCTTGAAGAACCAGAAGTTCATCATCTCTAGCTGGTCTCGTCGTTGTTCAAACGTTGCTTCTATGCAACCACTCTCATGCCTTCATGTCGCTTCCCTTCTTGTATAACTTCCTTCTTAGTTTACTTAAACTAACTCGAGGTTCTCTTCCACTCGCTTGTCCTTTGTTTACGCCATCTCTAATCTTCCACTTCGACGTCCACTTAAAGGGGTCGAGAAACTTCAAGGTTGTTTGTCAGAACATGATATTCGACTCGGTACTTGAGCATACTCATCCTCAGATGTAAACTATCCTAAGCCAAATGGCGTCATCCAAGGGGCGATGATAGCTTTCTATCATCTCGACTATAAGGTATCGGATCCATATGTCATTATATATCCTAGTATACGTATATAACTATATAAGTCCTATGTCCACATGCTATCAACATAACACATCCAAGGAAACAATTCTCATCAAACGAGTTCCAAGCACTAATATAATACTATCATGCCACATGTACAACTCATATCAATATAAAGGTCATGTCACCATAACAAGTCCATCATGCACAACTATAGTCAATATATAATAATAGTCCAACGAACATTCTAAGTCCACGGTCCATATCTATACATACATATATATATATATACATATACTATACAAAAGATCCACTAAACTATGATGCCGAGATCCGCGAAAGGAGTGGTGGTCCGTACATTCTACCCCAACTGACTATGCTCGTGATTTTGAAAACGAAATTCATTTTAAAACTCGGAACCCTTGAGGGTTCTGTTTCCCTCTATTCGGCCTTTAGAAGATTGCGAGTGCCATTGTTGTCAACCTAGGGCTCTGATACCACTTTTGTAACACCATGAATCCGCGGGACTCGGGGCGCTACGGGTTGGGACCTCACAATGGGTCCCGACCCTTAACTTGTCAACAATTTCACCGGATCTTACAACAAGACACAAATAAAGGCAAAACCGAAATACATTTTTATGCAAATGATATGATCCCCAGAAACAAACAAAAGACAAACTTCAGCCGAGTTCTCAACTCCCAAGACTCGAACGTCAAATACATAACAATATACAAGAAACAATACCCAAACAAGACTCTAACCAAACCCCTCCTAAAATATACGGAACCCCAGTTGTCCACTCTTCCGGATCTCTCGGCCACATTCCTATTGATGCGGGGATTAGCTGCGAAGAACGGATCTAGATGAAAAACCTGTTCTGAAGAATAACGAACACACGAGATTAATAAACATGGACAACAATGAAAACGAGGAAACAGAAAAAGGGACAAGAAGAACCGAAAGGAACAATGATAGAACCCTTGGATTCAAGATCCAAGAACATACCCAGTGACGATTCGACCCTGCTTCTTACAACTCCACACAATCGATCTGAGAATCGAGAGCACGAAGAGGGTGCCTTGTTTGACTTGCAACACCAATCCCGAAGGAGATTGACATACACAAGAACGAGAAAGCCAGATCACACACACAAACTCATAAGACAAGAATGATTGAATTCTCTTGGATTCAATTCTGAAATGCTCTCAGCAAAACTTGTATAAAACTTGTCTAACTACAAAATAAGAGAGAAAAGGCTTTATATACATCCTAGGCCTTTTCTTCCAAAACAGAAAAAAAGAAAGTAATTACAATAATTACATTGAGAGAGAGTTAAATAAAGCCCAGCAAACATATAACACAATTGGGCCTAATTAAACTCTCCTATTCAGTCTCTCACGTCCACATACTTAAATGATCATCCAGCCATGCACATACGTGAAACCCCTTGTATTTGATTTCAAGGCCTCCGGCTGTCCTTTGAAATGCTTTCAAAGCCTGCCCAACAACTAGAAATACAATTTAAGCTCCATTAATCATCTTGGCTGGTATAGGTTCATGGTTGATCCACAAGATGGTCCTTAGGCTTGATGAAGGTGGACTTGGTTCAGCTTCATGGAGCATGTTTAGGAAAAGAGCATCCATCTCAGCTTGACGTTTAGCTTGCGGTCTTGTTAGAGTCCCTTGAGGTGATGAAGATGGAGTTAGCTCAGATGGAGTTAGCTCAGATGATCCTTCATCATTCTCCCCTTCTTTGGAAGAATTCGAATTCGAATTGCCTTGATCAACATCCAGGAGCGGAAAATGACTTAGATCCCTCACATTGAATGTGGGATCACAAGCATAATCATCCGGCAAGTCAAGCACATAGGCGTTGTCACCCGCCTTGTGTAACACCTTGAAAGGCCCATTTCCTCTTGGGGAGAGCTTGGATTTCTGAAGCTGTTGAAACCTCTCCTTCCTCAAATGTAGCCATACAAGGTCGCCGGGTTCAAATATAATCTTCTTGCGTCCTTGATTCACCTTTTCTGCATTGTATTTGCCTTTCTCCTCGAGCTTGATCCTTGTCCTATTATGTAGCTCCTTGATGTGTTCAACCTGCGTTTTAGCACTTAAATCCACTCGCTCCTTCTTAGGTAACGGTGTAAAATCAAAAGGGGTTAGTGGATTAAAACCATAAACACACTCAAAGGGAGAGATGGAAGTAGATGAGTGGACGACTCTATTATAGGCAAACTCAACATGTGGCAAGACATCTTCCCATTCTTTCAAATTCTTCTTGATGACAACCCTTAGAAGTGTTGTTAGGGTCCTATTAGTTACTTCTGTTTGCCCATCAGTTTGGGGGTGGCTTGATGTAGAAAATAAAAACTTAGTTCCTAGCTTTCCCCAAAGAGTTTTCCAAAAGTAACTCAAGAACTTAACATCCCTATCACTCACTATTGTCCTTGGAATACCATGTAACCTAACTACTTCCCGAAAGAACAAATTAGCTACATTGGCTACATCATCAGTCTTGTGACAAGCAATAAAGTGAGCCATCTTAGAGAATCGATCTACAACCACAAATATCGAATCCCTACCTCTTCTAGTCCTAGGCAATCCCACTATGAAATCCATGCTAATGTCTTCCCAAGGGGATGTGGGAATTGGCAAAGGTGTATACAATCCATGAGGCTCCACTTTCGATTTAGCTCTAAGGCACTCTAAACACCTTTTAAGCACATTTTCAACATCCCTAAGTATATGTGGCCAATAAAAATGTGAGTGCACAATAGCATAAGTCTTATCCCTCCCAAAATGACCCATTAAACCTCCTTTATGGGCTTCTTCCACTAACAACAAACGAAGGGAACACCTAGGTATGCCCACGTTATCTACTCGAAACAAAAATCCCTCAAACAAATAGAATTTATCTAAGGAACCTTTTTGCACTCAAAGCTTATATGTTTCTCCAAAGTCAAGATCAGATTCATAGAGCTCCTTAATGTAAACAAATCCTAACATCCTAGGATCCAATGTAATTAGCAATGTATGCCTCCTAGAAATGGCATCCGCAACTACATTGTCTTTTCCCTTTTTATACTTGATAACATAGGGAAAAATCTCAATAAATTCCATCCATCTACCATGCCTCCTATCTAGTTTATCTTGACTCTGAAAATGTTTCAAAGATTCATGATCAGAATGCAAAATAAACTCTCTAGGCCACAAGTAGTGTTGTCATGTCTTAAGTACTCTAAATAATGCATACAACTCTTTATCATATATAGAGTAGTTAAGACATGCCCCTTTAAGCTTATCACTGAAAAAGGCAATAGGCTTACCTTCTTGCATAAGCACACCTCCTGATGAGGGACCATCACCAACAGCCCCTACTAGTCCTACAATGCAAGGGTTAATCACTAGATCAAGGGCAAGAGCAATTCAAGAGGAAGTGTCCAACTTGTTGGTGTCCTTAGCTCCTAAGGAGACCATTGACGATCCATTGCTGACTGAGGCTTCCTTAGTCACGTTAATGACGATTCCCGATGACTTGGACGTGGAAGGGAGACCATGCACACGTGATTTGGAGCCATGCAAAAGCAAAGAAGAGACACTTGTTCCGGAATTGCAAGAAATGGAAGATTGAGGATTTTGGAGCTTCTTTTGTATTTTATATCATCTTTTGGTATAAAATGAAAGACTTTTTATAACCTTTAGGTTCAAAACATTTTAAGGGTTATTTTTATTTGTTTTAGTTGTTTTATTTGTTTTATTGTCTTTTTGACAAATGTTTTTCCTTTTTTAGATAGGAGGCTTTCTAGGCATATAAAAAGCCTCCCTTAGCTTCTTTCCAGATTAGATAGATTTTAGCAAAACTTGATAAACCGTCTCTTTGAGAGCTTTTGTTCCTATTCAGAAAATTCAATTAATAAAGTGAGCCATTGATTGAATTGTTGTGAATCCCTGCTAGATTGTTCTTGTGTGTGTTAATCTCTTTAGAGATTGGTGCTACTAGTCAATACTAGTCCCTCCTTGTGCTTGTCTCCATTAAAGGATTATGTAAGGTTATAGAAGAAAGGGTTGAAGGCATCATCTTGCTTGGGTTTTGATCAATCTGATCAAGGTTCTTGTAAGGGAGTCGTTTGGTTCTTTTGGATCTACTTCTACCAAACATTCCACGTTCCATTTCATTCTTTCTTCCCTTTTGTCCAACGTCATTTCTGGTTCTAAACAATCTGATTTTGCGTGCCATTTGTCAAGGAAAACGTCCATTGTTGGTCTTCAAGGATTCCCAATCTAGATCTAGTCATTTGCGGCCCCAACCCCCATCAAAGTGGTATCAGAGCTAGTTGATTGCGAGTCCGGATTCAGCCATCACCATTGACGGTTTGAGTATCTTCTTTGAGTCTTTTCTTTGTTTGAGTCATTTGCTTCATCTTAAGAGTCTATTTGAGTCTAATTTGCTTTGTTTCTTGTGTTTATTGGAGAAGAGAGAAAGCCAAGCCAAAACAGCCATTTTCTAGCCATTCTACATCACCTTCATCAGCCATTGTTCATCCAAAACGTCCAGCTGCATCCTCTTGGCAAATAACCGTTCAAAAAAAAAAAGAAAAGAAGGGGGACCACTCTCCAAAACAAATCAGTCGTTGCAAGTAGGAGAGAGAGGCCACAAAAGGTCCTTATTTGTAGCAACAACAAGATACTACTTCTAGTTAGTTATCTCTTATTTCTTTTCAATTTTTAATTTCATTCCTCTCTCCTATTTTCTTCCACAAAACGTCAGCCAAGGAACACACAAGAAAAACAAAGAAAAAGAAATATTTTCTCATATATTTCATCATCCTACATATCATACATTTCATATCATATTCTATACTAACCTAAGTTGTGTAGAAGCTAGAAAAACAAGTGTTTTTGCAATCTGATTGTGAAAGGATCATTGAGACTACAAACAAGAGTTACCTACCTCATTTCTTATCCATCACCATTACCCAAAAGCCAACGTTAAACACCACAGCCGGCCATATCTCTCTCCATTGCATAAGGACAAGGTAAGTGAAGCTCTCTTCTTAGTCTCTTGTGTGTCTATCTTCCTTGTTTTACTCTAATTCTATCATATCTTGAGTTTACCATCTTTTCGAGTCCTTATCAGCCTTTTGCATCTATATTTGAGTCTTGTGTCGTTTTTGAGTATTTTGTGTGATTTAGCTAGTTAACATTGCTTGCAAGCCATACTAGTTGAGTCTTGAGTCTTATTTCAGCTTCTTAGTCTATCTTGACGTTTTCTGTTGTGAACCTTCAAGAAGCCGTGTATCACCCTTTTTCAAGTTAAGGAGTGTGCTAGTTGAGCTAAGGCATTGATATTAGAAGGAGTTTTAATCCATCCAAGTCAATTGCATCAAATAGCTTGTGATCAACACAACTTGAGTGTGAGAGTGAGAGTAAACACTTGTGAGAATTTTCTGTTTTATCTAATTCAACTAGTTTGCTTGTTTTGTGTGTTTTTTTGATCATGTATAGGTCTAATAGTCCAAGCAAGTCCCAAAGCAGTGAGCCAATGCACCCGGAGACATTTGCTATGTTGAAGCAAATAATGGATTCGGTGTCAAGATTGACCGACCGGATTGGTACGTTGGAGTCTCGGCCAACACCCACAGCCATGTCACAGCCGAGGTCCACTTTCGAGCTAGGAGGCACGTCTAGAGATGCCCCTAGAGAAACAGCCCATGAATCACCTCAAAGAACCCCTCAAGGGCAAGGTATGAGACATGCTAACCCTCTTCCTAGAACACCTAATGTGCAAGGTTTTGTGGATGATTTTCAGGAGCCACAAGAGGATGTTGAGGAAGAAGGCATGTGGAGAGAGTTCCCTAGGCATCACCCACAACCAAGGAGAGGACGAGAATATGAGCCATTTAGGCCTTATCAAGAGCTAGATGGAATAGGGAAAGTGAAGGTCAAGATACCTAGTTTTGAAGGCAAGTGTGACCCGGATGCTTACATGGATTGGGAGATTAAATTGGAGCAAATTTGGTCATGCCATCACTTTGGAGAGCAAAGGAAGGTCCAGCTTGCATCATTGGAGTTCCAAGGATATGCACTAGTATGGTGGGATCATCTTGTCAAGGAAAGGAGAAGAACTTTGGATCCAGCCATCACTACATGGGAACAAATGAAGGCCTTGATGAGAGCTCGTTTTGTACCTCAACATTATGCTAGGGAGCTGAGGCAAAGGTTGGAGAACCTTAGACAAGGAGCCATGAGTGCCGAAGAGGTCTACACCTCTATGCAAATGGCAATGGTGAAAGCTAATGTGGTTGAAGATGAGGAGTCTACAATGGCTAGGTATCTACGCATTTTAAACTCATCTTTGGCTAATGAAATTGATTTGTATCCTTATAGTACCATGGTGGAGTTGCTGCATTTGGCAATCAAAGTAGAGAAGAAGACAAAGGCTAGGAACCAAGGTGCCAAGACAAGCTTTGGAGCTACAAGCTCATGGAAAGCACAAAACAGCCGGCCCCAAGGATCCTACAGCCGTCACATCCACCAAGGAGGACCAAAAAGCATCAACCATAGACCAAGGAGCACAAAGAAGGAGCTCAACACCTCATTCATCCTCTAGACCCTTGAATGAGCCTTCAAGTGGTCCTCAAGGGAGTACCTTTAACTCTACTCTTTGTTCTAGAGATATTGTGTGTTTTAAATGTCAAGGTAGAGGTCATTACATGAGGGATTGTCCTAATAATAAAATTCTGATTTTAAATCAATTTGGACAATATAAGAGTGAGGATGAGCATGAAAATGATGATAACACCCCCCTTAATGGATTGCATGAAATTGGTAGTGATAGTGATGAGGGCATTGAATATGAGCATGGAGAATCATTAATAGCTAGAAGAACTTTGCATGCTAAGCTAGCTCCGTGTGAGGATAATCAAAGAGAGAACCTTTTTCATACTAGATGTCTAATTAAATGGGAGGTGTGTAATATGATCATAGATGGAGGTAGTTGTTGCAATATAGCTAGCACTGATTTGATTAATAAGTTGCAAATTACCACATTTTATCACCCTAGGCCTTACAAATTGCATCGGATGAATGATTGTGGAGAATTAAAAGTAAATAGGCAAGCTAGAGTTACTATCACTTTAGGTAGCTATGAGGACACCATTACTTGTGATGTAGTTCCCATTCAAGCTTGTCATATTCTAGGAGACATTCTTTAATCACAACTATGGATTCTAAGGTCTTAGGTTTCTATTATATTAAGGATTTATATGTTGATGACTCTGATTTTGGAGACATATGTAAGCAATGTGCATCTAGAGGAGCCTTTGATAAGTATTACTTGTTTGAGGGTTTTCTATTTAGAGTTGATAAAGTGTGCATTCCTAAGTGTTCCCTTAGGCTATTACTTGTTGAGGAAGCCCATATGGGAGGCTTAATGGGGCATTTTGGGAGAGATAAGACTTATCATATGCTGCATTCACATTTTTATTGGCCTCATATGCTTAGAGATGTAGAGAACTTGCTTAAGAGATGTCTTGTGTGTTTAAAGGCTAAGACTAGATTGAAACCTCATGGATTGTATACCCCTTACCCACGCCTAAGTCACCTTGGGAGGATATTAGTATGGACTTCATTGTTGGGTTACCTAGGACTAAGAAGGGGAGATATTCGATTTTTGTGGTAGTAGATCGATTTTCTAAAATGGCCCATTTTATTGCTTGCCATAAGACTGGTGATGCTTATAATGTAGCTAACTTGTTCTTTAGGGAAATTGTTAGATTACATGGAGTACCTAGGACTATAGTGAGTGATATGGATGTTAAGTTTCTTAATTTCTTTTGGAAAACTCTTTGGGGTAAATTAGGGACGAAGTTGTTGTTTTAGACTTCTAGTCATCCTCAAACGGATGGTCAAACCGAAGTAACTAATAGGACATTAACAACCATTTTGAGGGCTGTTTTAAAAGATAATTTGAAAGTTTGGGAAGATGTCTTACCTCATGTTGAATTTGCATATAATCGTACATTACATTCTTCTACTAATCTAACTCATTTTGAGTGTGTCTATGGGTTGAATCCTTTGACCCCTTTTGATCTTATACCGTTGCTCATAGCGGAGCAAGTAGATTTTAATGCAGAAAAACAGGTGGAGATCATCAAGGAACTACATGAAAGGACACGCAAAAGGCTAGAGGAGAAGGGGAGGCAAGTGGCGGCCAAGGCTAATAGGAACCGCAAGCAAGTGTTGTTCGAACCGGGAGACCTCGTGTGGCTGCATTGAAGGAAGGATAGGTTCCCGGAAAGGCGCAAGTCCAAGCTATCACCTAGGGGAGACGGACCATTCAAATGACTACGTAAGGTTGGCAACAATGCTTATGTACTAGAGCTTCCGGAGGACTATGGAGTGAGCCCTACTTTGAACGTAGGAGATCTAAGTCCCTTTGAGTCAAGTGATGCAGATGGTGATGATTCGAGGACGAATCCTTCCCAAGAAGGGGAGTATGATGAGGGACCATCACCAACAGCCCCTACTAGTCCTACAATGCAAGGGTCAATCACTAGATCAAGGGCAAGAGCAATTCAAGAGGAGGTGTCCAACTTGTTGGTGTCCTTAGCTCCTAAGTAGACCATTGACGATCCATTGCTGACTGAGGCTTCCTTAGTCACGTTAATGACGATTCCCGATGACTTGGACGTGGAAGGGAGACCATGCACACGTGATTTGGAGCCATACAAGAGCAAAGAATAGACACTTGTTCCGGAATTGCAAGAAATGGAAGATTGAGTCTTTTGGAGCTTCTTTTGTATTTTATATCATCTTTTGGTATAAATTGAAAGACTTTTTATAACCTTTAGGTTCAAAACATTTTAAGGGTTATTTTTATTTGTTTTAGTTGTTTTATTTGTTTTATTGTCTTTTTTGAAAAATGTTTTTCCTTTTTTAGATAGGAGGCTTTCTAGGCATATAAAAAACCTCTCTTAGCTTCTTTCTAGATTGGATAGATTTTAGCAAAACTTGATAAACGTCTCTTTGAGAGCTTTTGTTCATATTCAGAAAATTCAATCAATAAAGTGAGCCAATTGATTGAATCGTTGTGAATCCCTGCTAGATTATTCTTGTGTGTGGTAATCTCTTTAGAGATTGGTGCTACTAGTCAATACTAGTCCCTCCTTGTGCTTGTCTCCATTGAAGGCTTGTGTAAGGTTATAAGAAGAAAGGGTTGAAGGCATCATCTTGCTTGGGTTTTGATCAACTGATCAAGGTTCTTGTAAGGGAGTCGTTTGGTTCTTTTGGATCTACTTCTACCAAACATTCCACGTTCCATTTCATTCTCTTTCTTCCCTTTTGTCCAACGTCATTTCTTGTTCTAACAATCTGAATTTTGTGCAATTGGTCAAGGAAAAACGTCATTGTTGGTTTCAAGGATTCCCAATCTAGATCTAGTCATTTGCGGCCCAAACCGCATCACCTCCTATGCCAATTCCCGATGCATCACACTCCACTTTGAAAGGCCTAGTGAAGTCCGGGAGAGCTAGTAAGGGTGCCTTGGTGAGAACCAACTTCAGCTTGCCGAAAGCACGTTCTTGAGCTGCTTCCCACACAAATGGTGCATGTTTCTTGCAAATCTCCGTCAAGAGGACAACAATGGTACTGAAGTCTCTCACAAAGCGCCTATAGAAACTTGCAAGCCCATGGAAGCTCCTTACATGGCTAATGGATGTAGGTGTTAACCAATCTCGAATAGCTCTAATCTTCTCCTCATCCACTTGTAGACCTTGTGCAGTCACTACAAAACCAAGAAATATAACCTCATTAGTGCAAAAGCTACATTTTTTCAGGTTGGCATACAAGTGTTCAGCCCTAAGGGTAGAAACAACTTTCCTTAGATGTTCTCCATGCTGCTCTAGGGACCTGCTATAGATTAAGATATCATCAAAATACACTACAACAAATCTCCCTATGAATTGTCTTAAAACATGGTTCATTAAACGCATAAAAGTAGAGGGAGCATTTGTTAACCCAAATGGCATAACAAGCCATTCATACAACCCAAATTTAGTCTTGAAGGCTGTCTTCCACTCGTCCCCCTCCTTCATTCGGATCTGATGTTAGCCACTCCGAAGGTCTATCTTGTTGAATGTAGTGGCGCCATGGAGCTCATCAAGCATGTCATCGAGGCGGGGAATAGGGTGGCGGTACTTAATGGTTATGTTGTTGATAGCCCTACAATCAACACACATCCTCCAAGTGTTGTCTTCTTAGGTACTAATAGGACAGGAACGGCGCAAGGGCTAAGGCTTTCTCTAACATATCCCTTATCTAGAAGGTCTTGGACTTGGGTTTGGATCTCTTGACTCTACTTAGGGTTCATCCTATAGGCTGGTTTGTTAGGAAATGTAGCTCCAGGGATAAGATCAATCTGATGCTCTATGCCTCTCAAAGGTGGAAGGCCATGAGGTATCTCTTCCGGAAACACATCCTTAAACTCCTCTAGGATGGCTGTAATGGTAGGGGGTAAGATAGCCTTTGTTTCTTCACTCACTAAGGTTAGCTCCTTACACAACCTCATCAAGATGGCATCTAAGGGTAGATACTCACTTTGGAACTCAAGTTTAGAAGCTAACAAGGCCTTAGGAGGCTGAGTTGTGGACGTGACCAAGAGAGTACTAGGCTGTTGGCTAGGGGACGGGTCTATGGCATGTTCTTGGTGCCTCAATGATTTGCTCCCCTTCTTAGCTTGTCCTTACTCTTGTTCACTCGCCTTCTTCTTCTCAAATGCCTCCGCAATCTACATGGGAGTCATAGGTTTTAGAGTAACGGGTTTTTCATTAAAAGTAAATGAATACCTATTAGTAAAACCATCATGCATAACTCTCTTATCCTATTGCCAAGGACGGCCTAATAACACATGACAAGCTTGCATAGGCACAACATCACATAAAACAGTATCCTCATAGTGTCCAAGAGTGAAAGTGATCTTAGCTTGCCTATTAACCTTCAATTCACCACAATCATTCATCCAATGCAGCTTATATGGTCTAGGGTGACAAAATGTAGGAATTTACAACTTAAAGATCAATTCAATACTAGCAATGTTGCAACAACTACCTCCATCAATGATAACATTACACACCTTTCCCTTAACCAAACACCTAGTATGAAACAAGTTCTCTCTTTGGTTATCCTCACAAGGGCCAGGTTGTGCACTCAAAGTTCTCCTAGCTATCAAGGAATTATCATGCTCACGATTTTCATCACAAACCATGTTATTATTAGCTAGAAATGAGCTAGGATGGTCAATAACGCTCTTTTAGCTAGTAAACAATCCCCTTGCTCATATTCAATCCCATTGTCATCCAAATCATCATGATCATGCATATTAGGCTCAAAATCATCATTATCATGCTCATGCTCAGATTCGGACTCATATCACTAGCTCTAGATGAAGGGTTAGAAGTACTCCCTTGTGTTCCTTTAGGAAAAGTAGCAGTGGGATTAGGAGGTGTTGTATAAGGTGCTTTATGCTGGCCTCCTTGTTCCAGGGCTGTTTTCTCCTTATTAGGTACTTCCCTCTTGTAACTACCTTGTTGGCGGTTCCCTTGGTTCTTCCAAGAGCTAAATACACCATAAGAAGCCATTCCGCCTTGATTTCTCGCTTTCATCTTCCTTTCCACTTTGATTGCGAGATGGAGTAATTCTGTCATAGAGCCATAGGGAAAAAGATCTACTTCGTTAGCAAAACTTGAATTAAGGATACGAAGATACCTAGCCATTGTTGATTCTTCATCTTCTCGCACATTGACCTTTACCATGTCCAGTTGCATGGCATTATAGGTCTCCTCAGCAGTCATTGATCCTTGCCTCAAGTTCTCCAATCTTTGTCTCAATTCCCTTGTATAGTGTTGGGGAACAAATCGAGCTCTCATCAATGCCTTCATATGCTCCCAAGTAGCTATTGGTGCATCCAAAGTTCTTCTCCTTTCCTTCACCAAATCATCCTACCATATCATAGCATAGTCAATAAATTCAAGGGCTGCGTAGTGTACTTTTTGTGTTCGGGAAAGTTATGGCAGGACCATATTTGCTCTATCTTTGCCTCCCATGCCATATACACATCAGGATCACATTTGCCCTCGAAACTAGGGACCTTCACCTTCACTTTGCCAAGACCGACATGTTCCAGTTCCCGGTCTCTCCTTTGCTGGACTCCATAGGGCTCACGTCTCCATCCATCTTTACGTCGCCCTTCCTGATGCCTCCTTGGTTGATCTCGCCTCCTCCGTCCATTAGGCATCCATTATGGTCTCCATTCCTCATTCTCCCCATCGTCCTCCTCTTCTTGGTCATAAACTGGATTCTAAAATTGGTGAGGATAGTTAGGCATATTATCATTAATAACTGGAGAAGAAGGGATAGAAATATGCTCCTCAAAAGTAAGGTTTCCCCAAACAGGTTGGGAAACAATGTTGCCTAAACCACGGGCATGCCTAGAAGGATGCGGAACATTTGAATTACTTGCTGCTTGGAACGTAGCTTGCTGATTTTGAAGGGGAACTCGATCTTGTCCTGGGTGTTCCGCCCTCGAGTTGTCTCCTATCTCCAAGTTACCTCCTAGTGGTCGAGAATCTGGGGTCACCTTAGAGGTCTCCAAGATAGATATCCTTGTAGTTAGCCCCTCAAGGTTGTCTTTCAAGCTCTTGATGAGACTGAACAACTCCGGTGTGATAGGCTCAGGGCTCTTTGAACCTGCGGAAGTCCTTGACATGATGCAAAACACTCAACAACAACAAACACGTTAGGTTAGTTTAAACAAAAATACCTCGCAAGTGTATCACTCAGAAAATAAGGTTCTCTCACTCTCTAGTGGTGTGATACAAGCTTGTTGATGGCTCGTCTTGTATTAATCAAAAACCTCACGTGAGTTCGATGCTTAGTCAAACTAAAGCTTTTAGATAGAAACAAGGTTCGATTTCAGTCACTTCAAAAACGTGTTTGACTCAACAAAATAGAAGAAAAGACTCAAACAGAAAAGACAATTGCACGAATGTTATATGCAACTAAATGACTCAAAAATTTAGAACTCAAGATAAGCTTTGAAAGAACTTACTCGTAAGACCCAATAAGTGAACCCTAGACACCGTAGGATGAGGTTAAGGAAGACTGAGCTATGGTGTTTGATGGCCGAAAATGGACAATAGCTAGGTGTGGCTAGATAGGTTCAACGAGATGCTCGGTTCTTCCTTCAATGAGACGAGATACTTGCCTTAAGTCCGTTCTTGAAGTCCTCTTTGTTGCTGAATAACACTAAAACGAATGTAATAACACTAGGCTAATTACAAACTATGAATAAGAAGGAATGAAATAAAACAATAAACTAGAATGAAAAGAATAAAATCTGATTTCTTTTCTTTTCTTTTTTCTTAAAAAAAAATTCGGATTTCTTTCTTCTCTTTTTTTTATCCTTTTTTTTTTTAACTTTATGATTCAGGAAATCAAAAAAGAAGAATAAACAAAAAAAATTGACAGAAATAAGTCAAAATTTTTGTTTGTAGATAAACGTGGGTCAAGCTGTTACAAATCTTCAAGATAAAATCAAATCTCAGCTCCTAGATTTGTTGCAACTGATTCAACGTTCTAGATCTGTAGGAGGAAAGCAACTGCTTCAAACTCTGCGCCGGATTTGTAGGAAATACGCTGAATAAACTCCAATTCTGCGTTTACTAAATGTAGGGAAACAATCTAGTTTAACTTTAATTCTGCGTGTTCTGGATGCAGGAAAAAGAAGCAGCCCCGTTTGGCTTATGTTCAACTGATTCAAGTGTGGCTAATGCGGCTGAGGGAAAAATGGTGGTTAATGGCGGTGTGATGATGGTTGGTGTGGTGTTATGGTGGTTTCCAGTGTCCAAAACTCACAAACAAGGACCAAACTCGTTAGACTCAAACAAAGCTTAGAGTAGAAGAGAGAAACAGAAATAGTTCCAATGATCAAAACAGACTCTTTTTATGATTTTATGATTGATTTACCGACTCTTTTTGGTGGTTGGACGTCAACTATGCTCTGATACCAATTGATGTGGGGATTAGCCGCGAAGAACGGATCTAGACGAACAACCTATTCTGAAGAATGAAGAACACACGAGATTAACAAACATGGACAACAATGAAAACGAGGAAATGGAAAAAGGGACAAGAAGAACCGAAAGGAACAATGATAGAACCCTTGGATTCAAGATCCAAGAACCAAACCAGTGACGATACGACCCTGCTCTTACAACTCCACACAATCGATCTGAGGATCGAGAGCACGAAGAGGGTGCCTTGTTTGACTTGCAACACCAATCCCCAAGGAGATTGACATACACAAGAACGAGAAAGCCAGATCACACACACACAAACTCACGAGACAAGAATGATTGAATTCTCTTGGATTCAATTCTGAAATGCTCTCAGCAAAACTTGTATAAAACTTGTCTAACTACAAAAAAAGAGAGAAAAGGCTTTATATACATCCTAGGCCTTTTCTTCTAAAATAGAAAAAAAGAAACTAATTACAATAATTACATTGAGAGAGAGTTAAATAAAGCCATCAAACATAGAACACAATTGGAAAAGAGCATCCATCTCAGCTTGACGTTTAGCTTGCTCTCTTGTTAGAATCCCTTGAGGTGGTGAAGATGGAGTTAGCTCAGATGATCCTTCATCACCTAACCTGCAAGGCAATCTACAATAATCGGTATAAAACTGTTAGCTAATATTCGAGGCATTAGAATCAAGGTGAAAGGCACAAACACAAGTCAATCATCATAAACACTCAATACACTCCAAAAGGCACACAAGTCCGGTTTATTATCTTATCATTATTATTAAGCAATATCCCGTTCTAATTCAACTTAGGTTGTGACACGAGAGTCACCGAAACTCGCCTCGGTCCCTACTTACCAGCATGGAATGGTACTGATGCATCCGATCGTCTACCAGCACGGGATAGTCGTCAAGAACCTCCTAGCTCTCGCGGGAGCTAGACAAGTTTTCACCGCCCGTTATCATACACTTGGGCCAAATAATATATACAGGTCGGTAATCCTATTTCCAGTTTAGTTGATATAAATTAAACAATAAACACACACCACTAAACACACATCAATGTTAATACAAGAAATATGAGCTAAGTAAGTCCGGAGACTTACCTCGTCCCAAACGCTAACTCACGCAACACTCTCGCTTCCCTCGGAAAGAAGTCTACACCTGCTCACAACAAAATATGATCCCACAAGAAGTCTTAGAATCCCTCATGCTCACATCACACTCAACACCAGCTAGAAGTCCTAAGACTTCTAGACCCTATGATCCCGCAAGATCCTAACCCATAACCCATACTAGGATAAACATGTTTAGTCCAAACAAACTCAACGGTAACAACACCATGCTAGGATAAGTCAATCCTAAGCTCCAAAATCCAACAAGATCATACAACCCCAACCTCGAGCCTCAGAACGCTCACAATATCAAACATACACTCAAAGCCTTATAACCTCTCCGAATCAAACACGCCTCAAGCTTTAGAACATTTCACAATCCTCAAACACTCACCTAAGGTCCAAAGCCACTACATGGCATTCGCTCTAAGTTATGCTAGATTATCCAACCTAGCATGATACTAATACTAAATATTACTAGATCGCGGGAAAGGATACTCACACAACGTCAAAAGACGAAAGTCGATCAATGGATGTCGACTTTTGACTCGTTAGGCCTTTATCGGGACGCTTCCGAACCTAACACCAAAATTAAGAAAATTTAGCTCATATGCTCAATTTGAATGGGAGATTTAACGTATATAAATCTAAGGAAAACTCGCTTTCAAAACCAAGATTAAAACTCGTAAAAACATTTTTCGAGGATTTATACAATTATATAAACATAGGTCAAAGTCCGCAATTAAATCTCCGGGCCATAAATATTGAACTCAAGAAACTTAGGCCATTTGCCCAAAATAAACTTTGGGTCAAATCTATAATTTATTCACAAGGGTAAATCTGCACATATCCAAAACATAGGGCCAAAACTATAATTATATAAATCAGCAGGACATAATCGTTAATCTTTGAAAAGCTGGGTAAAATGTGCAAATAGAAAGCATGGGCCCATATTGTAATTATACCAAAGTCAAGGGGGGCCGTTTGTAATTAAAAGAGAAGGGTTTGAGGCTTCATCTTCTTCTTCTTCTTCGGTTGGGAAAATGAAGGAGCAACGGCGGCCAACAAGAAGTAGAGGAGGCGACCAGTGGCGAGGGAAGACGGCCATCATGGGGAGGCTTGATCGGCGGTGGTAGAGGGACTGCTCAGGGTGCTTGTGTCTCTTCTCCGGCGGTTGGCAGCGGCACAGGGGACACGAAAGAGAACTGCAGAGAGTTATAGATGGTGGGTTCCAGGGTGGAAAAAGCTGGGAGAAGGGAGGAGAGGTGGCGAGGCCAGCTATGGCAGAATGAAGGTGTCAGTAGTGCCCTTCCCGGCGGCTCAAAGGAGAGTTGCAGCTCGACAGGGTGAGGTTCATTCCAGTTTGGGTGAGTTCACTAGAGCAGGGGAGGGTTGTGCAGAGGCTCCGAAGAAACCAAGGGGGAAGAGTCGGGGAGTTTCTTGCACATGGGAGGCCGCCGGCTCCGGTTCGCAGGGATAGGTGAAGAAAAGGAGATAGGAGAGAGATGGAAGGTTCCGGTGGGAGCTACGGGGTGCTGCTGAAGGGAGATGCAGATGGGGTAAAAGTGAGGTTGAGAGGGAGTGTGACGTTGAGAGGGAGATAGCGTGAGAAAGGCCAAGGGACAGAGGGGTGCAAACGAGGGGGTGGGTAGGTCAACACCACAATGTAGGACTGCACGTACTCTTCTCATCACGCAAGAAGAAAGAAAGGGAAAAAGGTATAAAAGGAAAATAGAATAAAATAAATAAATGGGAAAAGATGGGAATGAAGTAAACCCGATCAAAAGCATTCGGAACGGGATTTCTGAGTCGGAAAACTTTCCCGATTTTTTCTAAATATAAACCAAAAATATAGATATACTCGGGAAAGCTATTTTACGTCGTAAAATAGTTTTTAATCATAAATAAAAATATTTAAGCTAATAAAATATCGAGAGAACTAGGATAAAATAAATATCGAAAACGCGCCAAAAATTTAGGGTGTTACATTTCATGCTTGTGTGCCTAGATGTGGAAACGACGAGACTTTTGTGTAGTGATTAGATACACATGACTGGTGCCTTAAAGACCAATCATGATTGTCTAACCCTAAGTTTCGGGACGAAACTCACTATTAAGGAGGGATTGATGCAATACCCGGAAACTTTAGTTCTTTGGTTTGGACTCCGACTTTTTGTGGTCTTCTTTTAAGTTTCGGGACGAAACTTATTTTAAGGGGCATTGATGTAACATCAGGAAATTTATTCTCTAATTATTTCCGAGTCAACCAACTTCTCCTTATTTATCCATCTTTTTTAGTCTTTAAATGGACCCATCTCGGCCCATCAGGGCATGCCTTCTGAACCCATTATGGAGTTGAGTTTCAGCCCATGAGAACTTACTATCTGGGCCCATTCCGAATAGGCTAGCTGGGCCGTTGAGATTTCTATCTCACATCTCCTCTCCTACGTGAATTAACCCTAGTCGGCCATTCTCGTGAATCTCTCCTTCCCTCTCTCGACATTACGTACATCGACATTGCCCTTCTCCTCTCGCACACCGGCAACACCCAACGGCAGCCTCATCCTTCGTCTCCGCCACCATGCTGACGAGCTTCTCCCATCTTTGACTGGATAGCAACAGGCTCGTGTTCCCTCTTGCAGACAACACTAGCGACGGCGCCGGAATGGCTCGTGTCTCCCCCTTCAGTCGACTCCAGCAACGACACCTGGCTCGTGTCTCCCCCTTCATTCGTCTCCAACAATGACACCAGGACGGATTGCTCTCCCTCTTCTGCCGACTCCAGCAGGCAATGACGGACGAGCCTTCTCTCCAGCCGCTCAGCAAAGCAATCCACCATCGGGACTGCCTTCAGACAGCAAAAACGCAGGGGCGCTAGGGTCGGTTGCGGTTGCGCCACCCCCCTGTGCTGCGGGTTTGCCTCCTTGGATGTTGTTGCATCCATCCCATGCCATTGTAGCGCTTGCCAACAGTAGAGGCGAGTGCTTGTACCTTCGCTTCTTTGAGTCTAAGAATCGTGTAAGATCCGTACCCTTTCATTACTGACCCTTTTCTTTGCATTACCATCTTTATATTAGTGTTGATGAGAACCCTCATTTGTAGCTTAAACCATCCATAGCAGCCATGGAAGATGACTTGTTATGTTTCCTGAGTTTTCGAAAGTGATGAACATCTAACTTCGTGTCCAATTTTGGATAAGTTAAACCCTTCCTTTTTGGCTGTTTTTCGGATATGACTTAGTCGGTATTGCATATTATATTATACTAAAATTTGAGAAGCATCGGATTTACAGTTTGAGAGTTATGGTGTCCCAAAGTTGGATCCTCATGTAGTTTTTATAAGTGTGCAGTTTTGTGAGATAGTTTTGAATAGGTTTTTTATCTCTGATGGACTTGGACTTTGTATATGTCATAGTTAGGATTACATAGTATAATTAATCAGTTTTTCTGAATGTTGCTGAAATTTTCTAAGTGTTGGAAATTTTTTTTTTTTGTGCAGTCATGTTTGAACTTAAGTTTAGATACCTTAGAAATATAATCCACCGTTCCGTTTTTAGTATGTTATAGAGTGTCATGGATAAAGTGATATATCAAAAATTGAGGTTGATCCAACGGTCATATGTAGATTTATGAAGATCCAAAGTTGGTTGGTTGAGCAAGTAAGAAATACTCAGTTTTGGCTAAGTTTGAATTTCTGGTTTTGGAACCGACGTTGGAAATTTGTGCAGAAGTGGTTATTAGATATTTCTGAGAAATTCTTGCTTCTATGGATAGAGTGCATAGTATAGAAGACTTAAAGAGTTTTTTTAAAATTTTTATATTTTTATTTAGGGCTCGTATCATAGGCTAAATTTGGATCCTAGTGACCTTTTTGAATAGTGAGGAGTATGTGTGTTTCTTCTAGTTTCTACCTAAACGCATTCTTAAGAGTTACAATATGAAATATGTCCAAAAGAAGAGGATAGACACATTTTAGGGGAATTTTGGAAGTTTCGGAACCAAGGGTAAAATGGTCATTCTACCCTATGAGGGTATTTTAGAAATTTCTCTTCTGTTAGAATCTTACATCTTAGAAGTCTGACTTCTAAGTGTATGAAAAATGTTTTGATCAACTTGCCTCTTGTGACAGGCAATTGACTAATATGCGGTTGCTAACCGGGTTGAGATTTGAGAGTCGAGATTGATTCAGGTAAGTCCTTTGGGCTTACTTAGCTAGCTTCTGGATATGAGTGTGAATAATGATAGTGGTGATTGAATGATGTGTTTATAATCGTACTTATTATTAATTATCGACCGACCTGCATATTTGCCCTAAGAGTAACGGGTGGTGGCATTCTGCTCAGTTAGCCCGAGGGTGTTGGGGGTTTCTTTAGGGACTAGTCCATGCTTGGTTTGTAGTGATGCTACCGGCGGAGATGTGCTAGACCTGCACCAAGTTGGATAAGGAACGGAGGCGAGAAATCTTAGGATTTCTCGTGCCACAACTTTAAAAACGGAATAAAGTGAATCACCTAAGTTATCACATAATAACCAGTTTGTGTGCCAGCATGATGATTGTTTTATTTTGCCTGAGTTGTGTTTTGTGCTATTTTTATTCTACTTATATTTGGATTGTTAGCTAACGGTTTATCCGTGTTGTAGATTTTGTAGAGATAGACAGTTGCAGAGAGATCCGGGACGGATGGTCAGCCGAGTCCACGTACTCATTAGATGGGGACGGGGAGTTTCCGATCAGCATGCATGTTATTAATATATTTATATTTTGTAAGGTTGTCATTGTTGATCATTCATGTAAATATTATTGATGTTTTCAAAAAGGTTTTAAATACGTTTGTGCCTTGTTGCAAGATCCTAGTAATTGTTGTCAAACTAAGGTCGGGACCCATTGTGAGGTCCTAACTAGTAACTCCCCTAGTTCCAAGAATTTGGGGTGTTACAATATGCCTATCATTAATATTCGCCATTCAAAAATTGCGAGATTACCTTTTGTCTCACCCAATTACATTGGTATCAAAAGCTTATCCCTTACGATATATTTTATCAAAGACAATTTTGTTTGGAAGATTGTCCAAATGGGCTATGCTCTTAGCACCCTTTGATATCAAATTTGTATCTCAAAAGGCAATAAAGGGACAAATCATTGCTGAATTTCTAGCTGCTCATCCAACCCCGGACAACTAGGAGTTGTTAGACGACTTACCTGTTGAGGAAGTTTTCACGATAGGAGAAGGTATATGGAAATTATATTTTGGTGGTGCATCAACAAAACAAAGCGCCGGAGTGAGCATTATATTCATCACACCTTCCGATGGACAAGTACCCTATTCCTTTTCTCTTTTGGAGACATGTACAAACAATGTGGCAGAATATGAGGCACTTCTCATTGGCCTTGAAATAGCCCTTGAAATGCATATTGATTCTGTAAGGGTGTTTGGTGATTCTCAATTGATCATCAAACAAGTAAATGGACAATATGAGGTCAAAACCTCTAGTCTAATTCCTTTGTACCAAAGAGCAAACGATCTCGTGCAACAGTTTCAAGATATCAAAGTTATGCACGTACCACGGTCTGAAAATAATAAAGTCGATGCTCTAGCCAAATTAGCAGCATCACTGACGCTCACCGACGAAAGAGAAATGCAATTGACAGTTGGAGAACGTCATTTATTATCATCAGCCTTAGATCGGCTCACATCAATTAAGGAAACACATGTGGTATCAGTTTATGAGATTAGCGGAGAGATGGATTGACGACAACCATTTCTAGAATATTTGCGACATGGAATCATGCCCGATGACGCAAAACAGAAGATAGATCTAAAACGACGGACAGTAAGGTTTTTGTTAGAAAACGATACTTTATATCGTAGAGCTTTTTATGGAATCTTACTTAGATGTTTGTAAAAAGAAGAAAACAAATTTATCCTTGCAGAAACTCATGCAGGAGTATGCGGGTCACATCAAGCCGGTCCCAAATTAGCCGAGCAAGTTAAACGTTTGGGATACTATTGGCCGACCATGGTGAAAGATGCAATTGAGTTCGCTAAAGCTTGTCACTCTTGTCATATACATAGTGACTTCATTCATCAACCACCCCAATTTCTTCATCCAACTGCCTTGTCTTTATCTGTACATATTAGCAGCAACTGACTATTTCTCAAAATGGGCAGAAGTCATACTATTGAAACAAGTGGGGGCCAAAGAAGTTATTAATTTCATATGAATTCATAGATATGGAGTTCCTTCGAAGATAATTTCAGATAACGCCCTCTATTTCAAGAATCAACTCATGGTGAGACAAGCTCAGAAATTTGGTTTCAAACATAGCTTCTCATCAAGCTACAATCCATCCTCAAACGGTAAGGCTCAAGCTTTTAATAAGGGTCTTTGCAAATCCTCAAAAAGATTGTATCAAAATCTAAGAGGGATTGGCATGAACGTCTACCTGAAGCATTATGGGCATATCGAACGACTACTAGAATATCCACTGGATGTACGCCTTACAATCTGGTCTTTGGGTCAGAAGTTGTCTTGCCCTTGGAAATACAAATACCCTCCCTTGGAGTAGCGGTACAAACATTGAATCCAAACGAGAACGTTAAAATTCTTTTGGCTGAGCTTGAAGCTTTAGACAAACATCAATTGGCAACACAACAAAAACTTGGGATTTATCAAGCACAAGTTGTCGGGGCATTTAATAAGCGAGTCAAGTTTCGCTCATTTTGGTTGGTGATCTAGTTCTTACAATAAAAAGACATATTGTCATCAATTGAATATCGCAAGGGAAGTTTGAACCAAAATGGGAAGGTCACTATGTCATTACTAAAGTCTTCCCAAAAGGTGCTTATGAACTCTCGCATACGAATGGTGGGGTGATTTACCCTTCTGTAAATGCAAAGTTTGTGAAGAAATACTTCACTTGAAGATCTATAAATTTAATATTCAGAGGTCTACATTAAGACTGGATGTACGTCTATGGATTACATAAGGAATTCGGTACAAAGTCAAAATAGGTCTCGAATTCAGTCGTTAACTTTAGATTCAATATATATATATATACATACATACATACATACATACATACATACATACATACATACATACATACATACATACATACATACATACATACATACATACATACATACATACATACATACATACATATATATGTATATATATACATATATATATATATATATATATATACATATATATATATATATGTATATGTAATTAAATCAGTTCATAAAGAACTACGAATGGCTTGATCCTTCAACAAGAAGGTACGTAGGCAGTCTAGCTATTAAAAACGCTAGATGCAGCCACCACCACAAAATAAAATAAATATATAAAATGATAAATAAAGACTCACTAGTAAACTGCACAAAGCTATGTAGCACGAGAATGTAGTAAACTTCTCCATACATTATAAGTGTCTGAAGGAAGATTATTATCTATTAAAAAAAAGAAAAGAAAGAAAGAAAAAAAACAAGAAGAGAGCAACAAATAAGAAGGCGTAAAATGGAGATATACGTAAATCTAGTCTATTGAGGAGAGACAAAGCGACCGAGAACATTAACCAAATCACGAGAATCACGCTTCTTAGCGTTGAGTTCTTCAATATCAATATGCTTCACTTGGTTCAGTTGGCCTTGGACTTGTTGTACTTTATTTTCATTAAGTTGGATTGATTGTCGCACTTCAATTTCTTCTTTTGTTAAAGAAGTCTTGTTGACCTCAACTTCAATCTCCAGATTGTGACCCTCTCTTTTAAAGCCACGATTTCTGATTCTTTCTCCTTCAAGGCAAGAAAACGTTCCGATATCGTAGAAAGTTTAACCCTTTCGGATGAAAGTTCAGTAGAACACTGTGCTAAATCAACTTGTAGTTGCTCAATGCGGGGCACATAAACTTTATTCTGCATGGTAACCACATCATCAACTACATCTAGTAATTGTCGAACCTTTGAAACAAACTAACTAAGGTCAAAGTGATACGGGATGATCCGTGATTGAGTCGATCTAGGCACAATGATCTCGAATCCGGCTGAATGAAACGAATTCAGAATGCGGAATGAAACGAAGATGGTGAATGGCGCAGGAGGGTGAGAGAAGAAGCAAAGAGAGTCAACGAAGGAACCAAGGCTGAAGAGCCAAAACCCCAATCGTGAATGCTCTAGACCCGTCTCCAATACAACTTTACACTAGCTCCGGCTGGACTAGCACAAAGAGGGACTCGTGAAGGCTCGAAGCACCAATCCGAAGGCGGTTGACACAAACAAGCTCAGCCAAGCAACAACAACAATGCCAACCAAAAACTCTCTTGTTCTTTGATTGATTTTGTGAAATGATTACAAATGTAATTCTAAGCAATTGGGAATAACGTAACTAATCTACAGCTAAAGAGGCTATATAAATAACTCTTTTATTTAGACAAAAATAAAGAAAAGAAAGCTGAAAACATTAGTGGGAAGGTGGTAATAAGAGAGCTTCCTCTAATGTAGCTAACAACCTAACAAACCACTAATCAGCATGGAAATAGGCTGAATTATTCAAACATATCTTTGGGAGTGAGCTGGCCGATTTCTAAGAGCCAAATGGGCTATCCGAATGGGCTGCATTGTTCAACAGATCCATGAGTGATTTGGATGTGTTTAAAGAGCCCAAATGATGATCCGAATAAGCTGAATTGTTACTCTCTTGGGCCTCTTTGAACTTGATCAGCTGGCTGCCCTCTTGGGCTATTTTGGACGTGAGCATCTCCTCCCTTTGCTCTTGGGCTGCCTTGGACGTCTCCTCCCTTTGCTCTTGGGCTGCCTTGGACGTGAGCAGCAGGCTAACCTCGTGGGCTGCTTTGGACGTGATCAACAGCCTCCTCTTGGGCTGCATTGGGCGTGAGCAACAACCTCCTCTTGGGCTGCATTGGGCGTGAGCAACAGCCTCCTCTTGGGCTGCATTGGCGTGAGCAACAACCTCCTCTTGGGCTGCATTGGCGTGAGCAACAGCCTCCTCTTGGGCTACATTGGGCGTGAGCAACAGCCTCCTCTTGGGCTGCATTGGCGTGAGCAACAGCCTCCTCTTGGGCTGCATTGGCGTGAGCAACAGTCTCCTCTCCTGGGCTGCATGGGACGTGAGCAACAGCCTGCATGGTCTCCTCGAGCTGCATGGGAAGTGAGCACGTCGGCATGGTCTCCTTGCTTGGTTCGCTTGCTCCTACATTCACCAAAAGATTAACACATGATGTATGGAAGTTAAATGGTTCACGCATTGTGTCAAGCAATAGCACTTCCCTTGACATAACTTCTTGGATCTCCTTAGCTCTTGCTTTAGTAATGGGACCTTGATAGCTTCCATGTGATGGTCCTACATCACAAAGGGCACAATTGCTACCATAGCCTCCAATGCCCCGACAGATTCCATGATTTCATGACGAGAACCCGACAATCCCTCTGGAGATTCTAAAGCTTAAATAATCTTTAGGATGAAATTTACCCCATTGGAGATGCTTTGGCGGATCCATTCGTTTTGCACTCCGGAGAGTACATCTTGCAAAGTTGAAGGAGTCTCTAGATAAATAAGCATGTCTCGTTGGTCGCTTGAGGATGATGAATCGGGCAAGGTTATAACAGTAGTGTTGCCTGGGACAGTAACCAAAGATGATGCTTCTTCAGCCGAAGCAATGGCATCAACATCAGCTAGTGTATCAAGGATAGGAAGATGCTAAAACCCGATTGAATTTGAACAGTAGGATCACTCGGGTCTGGTGTAACGTGCCCTTTTGGGATTCACATCGTCACTAGGGGACTTTCTTCTCGATACCACTTTAGCCTTGATAACCTCTTTTCTAACAACACCTGTTTTTTCCTTGACGAAGTTCCAATGTCTAACTGAGGCGAAGACTCAATCAAAGAAGGGGAGTCATTTTTAGGCTTTCTCTCTTCAGAAAATTTTACAACTCCCTGCAAACCTGCAACCACACTTCTTATATTTTTAATAAAAAATACAAGGTCCCGCTCGACGCAGTCCTTCCCAAGAAGAATGGTCTTGACTTTATGGCATGATTGAGCTAGATAGGGTGTAGAAACTCTGGCCCATCAACTGTAGTAGGCGTATGTGTAAGTCCCTTGATGGTAAACAAATGGGATATGGAAAAGAGTGTCAGTGTTCTTTCTGAATAAGCGTGCATACGCTTTGGCGATATCCTCCAGTGATTTTCTACTCCGATGAGAGAAGCAATAATTTAGCCTGTTTGAGGGAACCCCTTGATCAAAACCAAACTGTTTGGCAAATTCCGTTTGGATAGTACAGTTCTAAGATTAGAGTATCCTCAAAGCGAACTGGTAAAAATGTATGTCGGATACTCAACAGGTGCTCAAAACATAAATCTAGGTGGTCATCAGAGTCTGCATAATCTTTTCCACCAATGTCGGCCCCAAATCTCGTGGCTCAATAGGAAATGTGGTCAGTACCTCTGAATAAAAGCCTAGCTTTGTACAAAGTTAAAGGATGACCACTTATACCACCATATCTCACCAAAGGTGAATAGTCCTTTTCAATTTCGTTGTCAGGACGGCATGGGTATAGAGAAGGAATATATTTTGCCAGCCAACCAATAATAAAGTGAATCCGAAACTAGGCTTTGCACTCCCAGGATTACCTTAAAAAGTTGATATCTTTCCGATTCCGTTATATATATGTCCCAAAACCGTGGGAGCAAGAGAAACATTTTCGCCTTGAGCCATGAGTGAAGCCATCATAAAAGTCTCGGGTCTAACAGATCTAGTCTTATTCGGTAACACAAATCTGCTACGTAACAAAGCGCTAGAAAGGCTGCAAGCTCTCCTTTATTAGAGATATTTAATGGTAACGACCTCTTACTAGTAGTAGCAGGAAGCTTCTTGGTATGGGACTTAAAAATGACCTTCCCCATATGCAACAATAGTTTGTTTCCCTGTATAAAAGTGTTGAATGCATTTGTACCAAGACAACTCCTAGACATCTTCATGGTGACAAATGTTAGCGTGAATCCCCAAAAGCTCTGCTACGGTAGAAGGGCATTTGGTTTCATCAATGAGGTGTTTATTAGGTGGAAGGTATTCCTCATAAGGATTGTAACACCCCAAATCCACGGGACTTTGGGCTAGGATCTCACAATGGATCTGACCCTAGCTTGACAACAAGTTCACTGGATCTTACAATAAGGCACAGGTAGATTAAAACCAAATATATAAAAGCTGTATATGATACATCAAAAGAGATTACAAACTCAAAGCCGAGTACAAAACATCAAATCACAACATCTGATACAAAAGATCCCATATCCCGCGCATCCTAATGTACAGAAGTCCTCGGCTGGCCACACCATCTGTCTCACCCTACAGTCTTCCTAACCTACAGATCATCTACAACACGGTATGAAACCGTTAGCTACAGCAATGAAAAGAATGAAGGCAATAGCACAACCACACATCAACATCTCATACATGCAATGCCATACACATTCATTTATTATCTTTCATTACGTTATTTCGTTACTAATTCAACTTTTTTTGTAACACGAGGAACCTAAAGAACCTCGTCCCTTTCCCCGTTAACACAAGGGTTTGCATTGGGGGTGATCGTCACTCGTCCCCCCTGTGTTACTGGCTTCTAGCCACCTCCTCCTAACCAGCAGGCGGAGACCGGTGGTTACCGCCCGTTATAATACACTTGGGTCAAATAAATGTAATAAATGGTCATCCTAGTCCGGTTTAGGTTATAAATGCACTATCATATGAACACACACAACCATCACAATCATACAATCCACAACTGCACGCTAAGTAAGTCCTATGGACTTACCTGATATACTCGTAACCTGTACCACGTCACAGCTTCCCCTTGGGGAAGTAATCAACGCCTGCAATAACAAGGCACACACAATAACATACTGCAAAGGTTAGGAGACTCGTCTCACTAACCACAACCAACCTATATCTCAAATCTAAACCTCAGATCCTCAACACATTCATAAATTCCTAAGGCATATCCTCAACATAAAATCTCATCATACTCGTACACATACTAAACCTTAAAGCCATAACCGATATCCATAACATCATCATGATCCTCAACTCATTCTGACACCTAGCATGCATCTAATCAGTATTCCTAAATCTCAAATTTAATCCTAATTTAATTAATTAACGTTTAATTAGTTAATTAAATTTCACCAAAATAACGTTTTGCCCGCAGGCCATTTCTAAACCCACCTGTCATCAGATTTCATCAAACAAACAACCCATAAACACCAGAATAATATAATGATCATAATGGAATTTCTAATTATCCATTTTGAAAAGCCTAAGGTCAATTTAGGTCAAATCGCAATATGGAAAACGAATAAATTCATAACTTATTCGTTACTAACCCGATTGACGATCTGAAAGAAGATTCGGAATCACAACGACGCAGGTTACGCATGTACAACATCAAATTCACTGGAATCTAAGCGACGGAACTTTCCTGGTGACATATATGCTCGACCAGGTCTTCATCTGCTCGGAAATGCAGAAACTTAGTACCGATATGAAGAGAATGAAGAGAGGAATCCAGAAACTCAAACGGAATTGAAATCGGATTAGAAACGGAGAGTAGATCTGAGTTTGAAGTTTGAGAGATATCAGAGCTTTTACGAGGAAATGTGAAAGGAAATGAATTAATAAACGATTTTCCGCTATTTATAATGAAGTCGATAATTATCCTTTAGCGAAGTCGATAATTATTCTTTAACCGATCCAATGGCGGGTTGAACCCCCTTCTCCAAACTTCTCGAAATTGGAACAATAAATCTTGAATATTGTAGGGATAATTATTCCACAATTGCCTCGAAAAACGTGTATTCCTAAGCCGTCTTTCTTAGCCGTTAAGAAACGAAATAGCGACTCTTTTGGCCGTTTTGTCTTTCCATGTTATTTCATATCTAGGACATGTCCGATGTCCTGATCATTTCTCTCAACTGCATTTTTATTAATTGGAGCTCCCAAATGCTCCAAATAATACCGAAGGGTAAAAATAATTACCTGGGGGAAAAAGTGAAAATTTCACCATAAGCCCAAAATTACGCTAGGAACATAATGGTGGAACTTATACTCAACACTTACGCAATCTTCGTGAGTTATATGTCAATTACTATGACTGATTAAGTTAATCAACATTAATTAAAATTCAGAAATCCTAGATATTACATCACACACCCCTTAAGAAAAAGTTTCGCTCCGAAACTTGAGCAATTCCCAAATCCTCTCGGACCCATGCGCCGAGGTATAGACACTCTCTCTATCGGAGGTATCACATCTCCGTTCAAATCTATCAACCTATAACACTCTATAACCTCAAAACACAACATGGAGGAATCACCAACTCCAGCAACAAGATCATAACGCTATCCAAAGGCATAGAGGAAAAATCATCTCTAGCCAACTACTAACCACGTCACAAGGCATGGAGGAAAGCCGTCTCCAACCACAACATACACATAACACTACTACGTGGAGGAAAGCCATCTCCACTCACACTATTTCCACCAAAGATAGCATGGAGGAAAGAACCATCTCCTGCTAATCCTAACACATCCACCATAGCATGGAGGAAAGAAACATCTCCAGTTATACCTATCTCGCACTAGCAAACAAGATCTAACAAATCATATGCACAACTCACAGCTAGCATGAAAACACAACATCTCACATAAGCACGTAGCATAACATACATTCACTAAGATAGCACCAAGATCTAATTGTGGATCCTGTAGTTGTATCTATCACAGCGTAAAACTCTGGATAGTTCTTCTGGATACTATCTTCAGCCTCCCAGGTAGTCTCATCAGGTCCTTATTTAGATCACCGTATCCTCAACATAGGAAAGTCCTTCAAACACAGACATCTCACACCTCTCTCTCTAGGATTGAAAAAGGGTGTTCTGTTAAAGTGTAGTCCGGTTCAACCACTAGATCATCATATCTCACGATGTGCCTCAGATCCGGTATGTACTCCCTCAGTTGAGACACATGAAACACTGGTTGGGTATCCTCTAATCTCATAGGCAAAGCTAAACATCATGCTGCCTTCACAACACTGATCAAGATCTCAAGTAACCGACATATTGGAAACTCAGTTCCCTTTCCACATTAACACGTCTACGGTTTCACAACTGATATACTTTCAGCCGAACTTGAACTCTCGCTTGAACTTTAGAGGTTAACACCTCTCGTCTACATATGATATCTGACGACTCTGTACAGTCAATATTCTTCCTTTAATCATCGTTACTTGAACTACAAAATCCTGAATCTGGTCAAGTGTTATCCCACTACTACTACTAGATCACTTCTAGCATAAAGATGTATGGCATCTACGTCCATAAAGTGCCTTATAAGGGCATCCCAGAAGATAAACATCAATCACTGTTATATAATAACTCAGTAATGGGAGGTAATATAACCATCCACGTTGCCAATTCAACTTACCACTTATAATAGATCCTTAAGATCTAGATGATCCTCTCTAACTGACCATCTGTCAGGGGGTGAAGTGTAGTCTTGAAGTATAGACTCAGTCCTCAAAGCAGTTTGTTCCTGATGTCCAAAATCTCAAAGTAAAAACATCCATCTCATTAGAGATGATCGCTCTCGGTATACCATGGAGTCTCACTATCCGCCTAGTGTACTCCTCATTCAATTCATTCCCTGGCCACGTCCTTCTAATAGGAATAAAACATGCCGGTTTCCTTAATCTACTTCCAACAATCAAGATAGATAACATCAGTCTTCTACTGGGTCACAATCCCATAACAAAGTCCATAGAGAAGTCCTCTCAATTCTATTACTACACTGGTAGTGGATGGGGCTTATCTCTAAATCAGAAATGCTCTATCTGGACCAGTTGACAGGTCACACACTGTTTCACAAATCTGGTCACATCGACTTCAATCTTCTACATCCATATAATTATGTCACCTCATGGTACATCTGATTCGTACATGGACGTACTAAGGAAAGTGTACTGTAAGATTCTTTGTCTCTACTCCGCATCAGTAGGTACACAAAAGCGATCATGACGCTTCATCACTCCATCTATTCCAATGGAGAACTATGGTGCCTCATTACGAGACATCCTCTCTTAATCTTCATCATAGTCAAGCAGGTCCCCCGCTTCTGTTGGATCTCATCCAACAGACCAGGTTGAACCTCTTAAGCATATAGATGGCGTCCTTATAGGGAGATTGTATGATGTAGGACCATCACATGGAAGATATCAAGGTCCCATTACTAGAGCAAGAGCTAAGGAGATCCAAGAAGCTACGTCAAGGGAAGTGATATTGCTTGGTACAATGCGTGAACCATTTAATTGCCATACATCATGTGTTAATCTTTTGATGAATGCAGGAGGAAGCAAGCAAAGGGAGGAGATGTTGCTCACGTCCAAAGCAGTCCAAGAGGAGAAGTTGTTGCTCACGTCCAAAGCAGTCCAAGAGGAGAAGTTGTTGCTCACGTCCAAGGCAGCCCAAGAGGGGAGGCAGCTGCTCACGTCCAAGGCAGCCCAAGAAGGTAGCCAGCTGATCACGTTCAAGGAGGCCCAAGAAGAGTAATCAGCTCCCTCATTCGGATCATCATTTGGGCTCTTAAAAACCATCCAAATCACTCATGGATCTGTTGAACAATTCAGCCCATTCGGATAGTCCATTTGGCCCTTAAAAAACGTCCAGCTCACTCCAAAGATTAGTTTGAATAAGTCAGCCTATTCTCATGCTGAATTAATTGTTTGTTAGGTTGTTAGCTACATTAGAGGAAGCTCTCTTATTACCACCTTCCCACTAATGTTTTAGTTTTCTTTTCTTTATTTTTGTCTAGATAAAAGAGTCTATATATAGCCTCTTTAGCTGCTGATTAGGTACGTTATTTTCATTGCTTAGAATTACATATTGTAATCATTCACAAAATCAATCAAAGAACAAGAGAGTTTTTGGTTGGCATTGCTGTTGTTTGCTTGGCTGAGCTTGTTCGTGTCAACCGCCTTCGGATTGGTGCTTCAAGCCTTCACAAGTCCCTCTTTGTGCTAGTCCAGCCGGAGCTAGTGTAAAGTTGTATTGGAGACGGGTCTAGGGCATTAACGAAGTGGGGTTTTGGCTCTTCAGCCTTGGTTCCTTTCGTTGACTCTCTTTGGTTCTTCTCTACACCTTCCTGCGTCCATTCACCATCCACGTTTCATTCCGCATCTGGATTCGTTTCATTCAGCCAGATTAGATATCATTGTGCCTAGATCGACTCATTCACGGACAATTCCGTATCAGTTGGTATCAGAGCTCAGTTGGTACAATTGATCACTCCTTTCTTCTTTGTGAACCTTATTGCTTATCCAACTGAGGTTCAACTTGTGCTTGAAGTGTTCAAAAGCAAAAGCCAAGGGTTCTTAGTGCCGGACAACATCTTGAGAAGAGGTAAACACAAAACGAAAACAAAACAAAGAAAAGAGCTCGAACGCTGCATACACATTCGGTAACCTTCTTTCCTACAATTCTCGTTGTAATCAGTTTCGGTTACCTTCTCTCCCTCAAATCTTTGACAAAGTCTAAGAGATCTTTCAAAAAAAAAAAAAAACCATACAAAAAACGGCTGGCCCTTTTATTAATCATCAAGCACAAGAAAACTCCCTCAAAACAACTTCTACGTCATTCTAAACACAAATCACCATACCTACACCAACCCAACGGTCAATACTCCAATTAGGGGTGTCTTGATTCATCTCCGACACTAACATCAGTTTCAGCAGTTCTAGTTCCAAAGGGTTGCTAAGAAGGTTCGGAAATCGTGATCTTAAGGTGTTGGATCCTTACAATTCGAGCCACCAGCTAGGCAATACCAACGAGAGAGTGAGCGATATACACAAGTGAGATCTTTTCTTTTCTAACCTAACCGGTTCTTTGTTTGTTACTTGAGCATGTCCAGGTCCCTAAGTCCCAGCAAGTCTAGTAGCGAGACCGTCACGCCTGAGATGATCAGTCTATTGAAACAATTGTCCGATTTCGTAGCTAACCTATCCAAACGAGTGGAGTCTATGGAAGCACGAACACCACCAGCAGGGACGCCACCTTTGAGAACCAACTACGAGTTTGGCGGTCCTTCACGCGTTACTAGAGAGCCGGATCATCCGGATCAAGGTAATTTACACTCTAACGTCCACCCTAATGATTCTAACATGCCACCATTTGTTGATAACTTTCAGCGACGGAATGAAGCTCCTTTTGAGGACCACACTTGGGAAGGTTACAATCGGCCATTCCAGCAGCTAAGGCAAGGACGAGAACGTGATAATCTGCGGCCCTATCAAGAGCAAGACGGACTCGGCAAAGTCAAAATCAAAATTCCCGTCTTTGAAGGAAAGTGTGATCCCGACGTCTACACTGAGTGGGAAACTAAAGTTGAGCAGATCTGGTTGTGTCACAACTTCAGCGAGCCTAGGAAGGTTCAGCTAGCCGCTCTTGAGTTCCAAGGCTATGCTTTGGTATGGTGGGATCACGTAGTCAAAGAAAGAGTTCGAACATTGGATCCTCAAATCACCACATGGGAGCATATGAAGGCACTAATAAGGTCCCGGTTCGTTCCACCTCACTATACCCGAGAGCTTCGACAACGGCTGGAAAATTTGATACAAGGCTCTCTTAGCGCTGAGGAAGCCTATACGAATATGCAAGTTGCTATGGTGAAGGACAACGTTCTAGAGGATGAAGAAAACATTATGGCAAGGTACCTTCGTATTCTGAATTCTAATTTGGCTAATGAAGTTGATATGTATCCATACAGCACCATGGAGCAATTACTACACTTGGCCATCAAGGTGGAAAGGAAGACTAAGGTGCGAAACCGGGAATACAAGCCACCTCATGGGACGCCAAACGCTTGGAAAGCACAAGGGAGCCGGCTGCCTAACCACAACAAGTATCAAGGAGGCCGGAAGGAGGAGAGAAAGTCGGCACCTATGGGCCAAGAAGGGCAAAGAAGGTCTTCTACACCGTCCACTACACCACGATCCTTGAATGAGCCTTCGAGTGATCATCGAGGGAGTACTCCTATCTCTAACTCTAGAACTAGGTACAATGTGTGTTTTAAATGCCAAGGTAGAGGCCTAATGAGTAGAGAATGTCCTAATAGACGCACTTTGATCATAAACCATCTAGGAGAATATGAGAGTGAGGATGATGTGGAATTAGATGATGAAAATGCATTAATTGATGACAATGAACAAAATGAGAATGATGATTGCATTGAGTATGAACAAGGTGAATCTTTGATAGCTAGGAGAACTTTGCATGTCCAACTAGCACCTTGTGAGGATAACCAACGTGAAAATCTGTTTCATACTAGGTGTAGTATTAAAGGAAAAGTGTGTAATGTGATAATTGATGGAGGAAGTTGTTGCAACATAGCTAGCACTGAAATGGTAAACAAATTACAACTTCTTACATTTTATCACCCTAGGCCATATAAACTACATTGGATGAATGAGTGTGGAGAACTTAAGGTCAATAAGCAAACTAAGGTCAATATAACATTAGGATCATATGAGGATGTTATTACATATGATGTTGTGCCTATGAATGCTTGTCACTTGTTGCTTGGTCGTCCATGGCAATATGATAGGAAAGTTGTCCATGATGGGTTTTCTAATAAAAATAGCTTTGAGTATAAGGGTAAAACTTTAACACTTAAACCTATGACACCTTTACAAATAGCCGAGTACTATGAGAACAAGAGGGTAGAGCAAGGAACCCCTCAAAAGCCTAAGATAACACGGGCTAAGAGTAAGGAGAGCAAAACCCATCAAACACTGTTAGTACAACCAACAAGTAGCTATCTTGAGTCTAGGAATGAATATGTCACTAACTATGCTTCTATGGATGTGCTAATGATGAGTTTGTGTAAATCTCTAGTGAATGTGCCTCATGACTCTACGATTCCACTTCCTAGTTCTATCCAGGGGCTGTTAGACGAGTTTAGGGACGTTTTTCTTGAGGAGATTCCAGCCGGCTTGCCGCCCATTAGGGGCATTGAACACCAAATAGATTTAATACCCGGAGCCACTCTTCCCAATAGGCCCGCCTATAGGATGAACCCTACGGAAGCCCAGGAAATTCAGAACCAAGTTCAAGCCTTGCTAGATAAGGGGTATGTTCGGGAAAGCCTTAGTCCTTGTGCCGTTCCCGTCCTGCTAGTACCCAAGAAGGATAATACTTGGAGAATGTGTATTGATTGTAGAGCAATCAATAACATTACTATCAAGTATAGACACCCGATTCCCCGTTTAGATGACATGCTTGATGAGTTACATGGAGCTACAATTTTCACTAAGATTGACCTTAGGAGTGGCTACCATCAAATTAGAATGAGGGAAGGGGATGAATGGAAAACAGCTTTTAAACCAAATTTGGTCTCTATGAGTGGCTAGTAATGCCTTTTGACTTAACTAACGCACCTAGTACCTTCATGAGATTAATGAATCATATTTTGAGACCTTATATTGGTTTATTTGTTGTAGTCTACTTTTATGACATTCTTATCTATAGTAAGACTTTAAAAGAGCATGAAAATCATTTGAGAGATGTGCTTGCTACATTGCGTATAGAATACTTGTATGCTAATATTCAAAAATGTGATTTCTATACTAACCGAGTGATTTTTCTTGGTTTTGTAGTAAGTGCCAATGGTTTGCAAGTGGATGAGGACAAGGTGAAGGCAATCAATGAATGGCCCATTCCTAGGTCGGTTGGCGACGTGAGGAGTTTCCATGGCCTAGCTACATTCTATAGAAGATTTGTGAGAGATTTTAATACTATTGCAGCACCACTCATGGCTTTGACCAAAAAGAAGGTTCCTTTTGAGTGGAATGAACCGCAACAAAGAGCCTTTGAAGAGCTCAAGAGACGCCTCACCCATGCACCACTACTCGCTCTACCGGACTTCACTAAACCCTTTGAGGTTGAATGCGACGCGTCCGGTATTGGTATTGGCGGCGTCCTTATGCAAGAAGGTAAGCCTCTAACTTTCTTTAGTGAAAAATTGAAGGGTGCATGCTTAAACTACTCCACTTATGACAAAGAATTGTATGCCTTGTTTAGAGTACTCAAAACATGGCAACATTACCTTTGACCTCAAGAGTTTGTTTTGAAAACCGATCATGATTCACTTAGACACTTTAGGAGCCAAGATAAGCTAGATAGGCGGCATGGTAGGTGGATGGAGTTCATCGAAACCTTTACGTACATTATCAAGTATAAGAAAGGAAAGGATAATGTTGTAGCGGATGCATTGTCTAGGAGATACACCTTAATCACCATCTTGGATTCTAGGATGTTAGGTTTTACTTACATTAAAGAATTATATGTGGATGATGCTGAATTTGGGAAGATATTTCATAGATGCACTACTCAAGGCCCTTATGATAAGTACTTTGTGTTTGAAGGTTTCTTGTTTAAAGTGGATAAGATTTGCATACCTAGATGTTCCCTTAGGATCCTACTAGTGGAAGAAGCCCATAAAGGAGGTTTAATGGGGCATTTTGGGAGGGACAAAACTTATCACATGTTGCAAACTCACTTTTATTGGCCTCATATGTTAAGGGATGTAGAACCCATGCTGAAAAGGTGCATTGAATGTCTTAAGGCCAAAGCTAGGGTACAACCCCACGGGTTGTATACACCCTTACCAACGCCTAATGGCCCTTGGGAAGATATAAGTATGGATTTCATTGTTGGACTACCTAGGACTAAGAAAGGAAGAGATTCCATTTTTGTGGTAGTAGATAGATTCTCTAAAATGGAACATTTTATTCCATGTCATAAAACTGATGATGCATATAATGTTGCTAATCTTTTCTTTAAGAAAATAGTGAGATTGCATGGAATACCTAAAATTATTGTTAGTGATAGGGATGTCAAGTTTTTGAGTTTCTTTTGGAAAACGCTTTGGGGAAAAATGGGCACTAGATTACTATTCTCGACCTCTAGTCATCCCCAAACAGATGGGTAAACGGAAGTCACCAATAGGACCCTAACGACCCTCCTTAGAACCATGTTGAAAGATAACTTAAAAGAATGGGAAGACATGTTACCACATATTTAGTTTGCTTATAATCGCACCTTGCATTCTTCCACTTCATTATCACCTTTCAAATGTATTTATGGATTTAACCCTTTAACTCCTTTGGACTTATTACCGATTCCTCGAAAGGATCGAGTAGCTTTTGATGCTTTGGAACAGGCGGACTACGTTAAGGAACTTCATGCTAAGACCAAGGCTGCACTTGATAAGAAGGGCGTTGAAACTGCAGCTCGGAATAACAAAGGACGTCGGAAGATGGTTTTCCAGCCCGGTGACTTAGTTTGGCTATATCTAAGGAAAGAGCGGTTTCCGACAAAACGCCATTCCAAGCTAGCCCCACGGGGTGATGGACCATTCAAAGTCTTACACCAAATTAACGACAACGCTTATGTGTTGGACTTACCGGAAGAGTATGGAGTTAGTACCACTTTTAATATAGGAGATTTGAGCCCCTATGAAGGAGATTCGGAACAAGATGAAAATTCGGGGTCAAATTCTTTCCAAGAAGGAGTGGATGATGTAGGACCATCACATGGAAGATATCAAGGTCCCATTACTAGAGCAAGAGCTAAGGAGATCCAAGAAGCTTCGTCAAGAGAAGTGCTATTGCTTGGCACAATGCGTGAACCATTTAATTGCCATACATCATGTGTTAATCTTTTGATGAATGCAGGAGCAAGCAAGCAAAGGGAGGAGATGTTGCTCACGTCCAAAGCAGTCCAAGAGGAGAAGTTGTTGCTCACGTCCAAAGTAGTCCAAGAGGAGAAGCTGTTGCTCACATCCAAGGCAGCCCAAGAGGGGAGGCAGCTGCTCACGTCCAAGGCAGCCCAAGAAGGTAGCCAGCTGATCACGTTCAACGAGGCCCAAGAAGAGTAATCAGCTCCCTCATTCGGATCATCATTTGGACTCTTAAAAACCATCCAAATCACTCATGGATCTGTTGAACAATTCAGCCCATTCGGATAGTCCATTTGGCCCTTAAAAAACGTCCAGCTCACTCCAAAGATTAGTTTGAATAAGTCAGCCTATTCTCATGCTGAATTAGTTGTTTGTTAGGTTGTTAGCTACATTAGAGGAAGCTCTCTTATTACCACCTTCCCACTAATGTTTAGTTTTCTTTTCTTTATTTTTGTCTAGAGAAAAGAGTCTATATATAGCCTCTTTAGCTGCTGATTAGGTACGTTATTTTCATTGCTTAGAATTACAGATTGTAATCATTCACAAAATCAATCAAAGAACAAGAGAGTTTTTGGTTGGCATTGATGTTGTTTGCTTGGCTGAGCTTGTTCTTGTCAACCGCCTTCGGATTGGTGCTTCGAGCCTTCACAAGTCCCTCTTTGTGCTAGTCCAGCCGGAGCTAGTGTAAAGTTGTATTGGAGACGGGTCTAGGGCATTCACGAAGTGGGGTTTTGGCTCTTCAGCCTTGGTTCCTTTCGTTGACTCTCTTTGGTTCTTCTCTACACCTTCCTGCGTCCATTCACCATCCACGTTTCATTCCGCATCTGGATTCGTTTCATTCAGCCGGATTCGAGATCATTGTGCCTAGATCGACTCATTCACGAACAATTCCGTATCACTGTAACTCCCACTCTAGCAAAGCTAGATCTTCCCGAAGCTGAGGCTGAACTATCAGTCTCGCAATCATCTTCTCCTGGAGCGTCTTTCTATTCAAGTTGTCAGCGACCTCGTTCAACTTCTCTGAAATCTCCAAATTACAGTCTTGATCAACTTAAGCTCTAACATTTGCGATTATTCAACCCCTATTGCATAAAATATATTTCAGATTTCTATGATCTATAGAAATCTAACATGAAGATCACACCGGTACGATCTTCAGAACTTAGAGGCTTGAACTACCACTACTAACTCTAAATCATGAGTCGGGTAGTTCTCATCATACGTACTCAACTGTAAACACACATATCAGTAACTCTACTCCTCTGTAGTAATACATGTCTCAAACTTAACTAGAATGTACCAGCATAATCCCATAATTTCCAGAATCTTCTGATTATCACCGGATAGAAGCAAAGGTCAAGTGCTTCTTCTACTCTTCAGAACTCCGACATACTACTTCAACCACGCAGTTATGGTGGTCTTCCTCTAAAGACTCGTAATTATATATGCAATCACATAAAATCTTTCCATCAAAGCGTTGGTAACAATCGGCTGGGCCGAGAAAATCACGCATTCCCTTGACGTTCATCAGTATCATCCATAAGACATCATACTCATTCCTCGCCACATCAACCATAATTCTATAGGCGGAACAACATAATCTTTGAAGGCTACTTCGGGCACCTCAATTCGCGTTTGGAGAGCATAGTATACAGACCTCTATCTCTCAAATTCTACAAAACCATTCACAATGACCGTACATCCCTCTTAGCTATGAGAGTACATCAGAACGTCATCAATGAAGTTCACCACCAACTGATTAAAGAAGTCGATGAAGATACTGTTCATCAACTCTTATAAAAACCATTAGAGCGCTCTTCAACTCCGATGACATCACTACACTTGTAGTGTCCATAACAGGTATGAGATGATATCGTGTGCCCACGCTACTCTCGCATCCTTAACTGATGATATCCTAAGCATGCGAAAATCTTGAAAATACAATTGCTTCTATAAGCTTACCTAATAAGTCGTCAATACGTAGCAATGAACATGCTAGGGCGAACGAAGCCCGTCTCAATCCACTCTTCAAATTGCTTCTTCAATTTCTAACAACTCAACAAGCCATATACCTCATAGGCCTTCTCCCAACCAGTCGCGTACCATACTTCAACGCAATATCAAAGTCCTCATTCCGCTGAGGTGATAGATTAGACGGTTCAGTAACACGTCTATAAGATCATAAACCACTGGAACACTCTTCAGCGTGGAACTATCTCTTTCCTTCACGACATAACATTAGAAATCATCAACTCCTTATTAACCTTGCTACAAATACGAATTGTCGGCAAAGTTGCCCCTTCAAGGTTCATAACCTTGAAAAACCTCTACCTAGTCGATCTCAGTAGAGACTATAATAGTCTTCCTACTGCTATCTAATCAACATGATATCTACTCGTTCACCACACATATAAAGACTTTCTCATACACCTAAGCCATGACAAAGAAGTCTACAAGCCATACACAAGTCCCTGAACAAAGGGGACAACCACATATCTCGCGGGTACCTCAGACCCGTAACTAGTAATCCTATAAAGGAAGATCTAGCTTCTACTGTATCCACAGTTAACTATTAACGCATGCATCGAAAGACAAAAGGTGCATAGCACTCACAACAAATAAAACTCCACTAGGTAAACCATTAACAAGAATGGTACCTGTAACAGCTAACGCCCGAAGCTCTACTGCATATCATCACTCAACCTCAGACCTATGCTCCTCAGGTATCACTGAGGTCATCGTCATAGCCTCCACTTCCACTCTTTCTGCATCGGAAAGAGGAAGGTCTTGATGAGAAGAAACACTACCTTGCTGACAAAAAGGGGCCAGATGGCCTAGTTCACCATAGGTGAAGCAAGCTATCGATGCCATGAGGGACTCAGAGTGCACATGATCTGGATAACCACAGTTGAGACATATATGTCTCATCCCTGCCACTACTAGTACGGGTGGCTCCTCTGTACTGCCCAGCTGAAAGGCTCTACCCTGAGCTCTTCTAGTGCCCGTGGTACTCCTACCACAACCCTTACCCCTACTCAGTCAGGGAACGGATCCCTGAGTATAAGGATGATCTAGGACTCTCTACTGCCCCGCGTCTGCTGCTGAGGTGTCTTCCGACCACCTCCCATTACACTAGTAGAAATAAAACCCTGTCGTGATGTCACTTTAGTTTGCTTACAGAAAACATCTCTATAACCCTGTCTACCACAAGTAAAGCAAGTCACTAGCGATCTTGGACATTGTGGTCGTACATGTCCAGGCTTCCCACAATTGTAACAAGTCCTCGTTTCACCAGAAGTCCGTGTGAACGAGAAGTGCTCAAATATCCACAAGTCGGGCTCGGTTTGCAACCTGGATATCCAACCTCATCTTTCACTGATTCAACCCGTTGTTTCTTCTCTAATCTAGAAGCTTCAGTCGATCTCACAAATGTTGGTAAATCCGGTGTAGATTTACCCGCTATCACCACCTCATATACTTGCTGCATATACTCTTGAAAGTCGAATCTACTCATGGAGACACGATCAGCCTCTTCAATCTCGTTCTCTACCATAGGCAACACAGTAGCGGATACTGGTCCCTGACTTGACGCTACTGGAGGAAGAGGGGTGTACCCCTATCTCGTCCCACTACAAATACTACTCTAGTCTGAGCCATTTGTAGAATATACGCTCTTAACTTATAAGGCTATATATATATGCCATATGTATCAATATATATATATATATAATACTCATTATTACATGCATACACATCAGCACATAAAAGATATATATATATATATATATATATATATATATATATATATACATTATCGAGATCCTCAAATGGGTGACGACTTCTGTACATACTATCCCAAAACATATGTACTAGCTTTATAACCAAAATCCTTTAAAAAGTCAGACCCCATGTGGGTTTTGTTTATTTATCTACTCTATCTTTATTACAGATAGCAAGTGTCATTATTGTCAACCTAAGGCTCTGATACCAACTCTGTAACACCCCAAATCCACGGGACTTGGAGTGTCACATTGGGCTAGGATCTCACAATAAATCCTGACCCTAACCTGACAACAAGTTCACTGGATCTTACAACAAGGCACAGGTAGATTAAAACCAAATACATAAAAGTTGTATATGATACATCAAAAGAGTTTACAAACTCAGAGCCGAGTACAAAACAATAAACCACAACATCTGATACAAAAGATCCCATATTCCGCGCATCCTAATGTACAGAAGTCCTCGGCTGGCCACACCATCTGTCTCATCCTGCAGTCTTCCTAACCTGCAAATCATCTACAACACGGTATGAAACCGTTAGCTACAACAATGAAAAACATGAAGGTAATAGCACAACCACACATCAACATCTCATACATGCAATGTCACACACATTCATTTATTATCTTTCATTATGTTATTCCATTACTAATTCAACTTCTTTATAACACGAGGAACCTAAAGAACCTCGTCCCTTTCCCCGTTAACACAATGGTTTGCATTGGGGGTGATCGTCACTCGTCCCCCCTGTGTTACTGGCTTCCAGGCACCTCCTCCTAACCAGCAGGCGGAGACCGGTGGTTACCGCCCGTTATAACACACTTGGGCCAAATAAATGTAATAAATGGTCATCCTAGTCCGGTTTAGGTTATAAATGCACAATTACATGAACACACACAACCATCACAATCATACAATCCACAACTGCACGCTAAGTAAGTCCTATGGACTTACTTGATATACTCGTAACCTATACCACGTCACAGCTTCCCCTTGGGGAAGTAATCAACGCATGCAATAGCAAGGCACAGACAATCACATACTGCAAAGGTTAGGAGACTCGTCTCACTAACCACAACCAACCTATATCTCAAATCTAAACCTCATATCCTCAACACATTCATAAATGCCTAAGGCATATCCTCAACATAACATCTCATCATACTCGTACTCATACTAAACCTTAAAGCCATAACCGATATCCATAACATCGTCATGATCCTCAACTCATTATGACACCTAGCATGCATCTAATCAGTATTCCTCAATCTCAAATTTAATCCTAATTTAATCAATTAACCTTTAATTAATTAATTAAATTTCACCAGAATAACGTTTTGCCCGCAGGCCATTTCTAAACCCACCTGTTATTAGATTTCATCAAACAAACAACCCATAAACACCAGAATAATATAATAATTATAATGGAATTTCTAATTATCCATTTTGAAAAGCCTAAGGTCAATTTAGGCCAAATCCCAGTACAAAAAATGAATAAATTCATAACTTATTCGTTACTAACCCGATTGACGATCTGAAAGAAGATTCGGAATCACAACGACGCAGACTACGCATGTACACCATCAAATTCACCGGAATCTGAGCGACGGAGCTGTCCTGGTGACATATATGCTTGACCAGGTCTTCATCTGCTCGGAAATGCAGAAACTTGATACTGATATGAAGAGAATGAAGAGAGGAATCCAGAAACTCAAACGGAATTGAAATCGGATTAGAAACGGAGAGTAGATCTGAGTTTGAAGTTTGAGAGAAATCAGAGCTTTTACGAGGAAACGTGAATTGAAATGAATTAATAATTGATTTTCCGCTATTTATAGTGAAGTCGATAATTATCCTTTAGCGAAGTCGATAATTATTCTTTAACCGATCCAATAGTGGGTTGAACCCCCTTCTCCAAACTTCTCGAAATTGGAACAATAAATCTTGAATATTGTAGGGATAATTATTCCACAATTGCCTCGGAAAATGTGTATTCATAAGCCGTCTTTCTTAGCCGTTAAGAAACGAAATAACGACTCTTTTGGCCGTTTTGCCTTTCCATGTTATTTCATATCTAGGATATGTCCGATGTTCTGATCATTTCTCTCAACTGCATTTTTATTAATTGGATCTCCCAAATGCTCCAAATAATACCGGAGGGTAAAAATAATTACCCGGGGGAAAAAGTGAAAATTTCACCATAAGCCCAAAATTACGCCAGGAACATAACGGTGGAACTTATACTCACACACGCATTATTCGCGAGTTATATGTCAATTACTATCACTGATTAAGTTAATCAGCATTAATTAGAATTCGGAAATCCTAACTATTACAAGGATGACCTAGAATAGGGAGGCCGCAAATGTACTTTAGATCATGTAGCGATATTCCTAACTCTACACCTCCATGATTCCATGATGAAGAGTGTTGGTCAAAGGACTCCAGTGCTCACAAAAAGCTTTCCATACATCTTTATTGTAATTATATGGATATTGAGACGCTCCAACAAAACCCGTACATGTCAATAGTTTTCAACTTTCGATCATGCCTTGTGAGAATATGACTAGCCATTCTATAAGCTTGTCAGCAAAAGTAGATAATCCACGGAAAGTAAACTCCACCCCAGTTCATAGGTATACTCATGAGTTGGTAGGATAAAATTCCGTATTCACCTCAGAAAAATCATCTTCAAGTTGGAACTTTTCAAGAAGTGTAGCTGTGAACCTCGGACCAAAACCTTTAGTTGGTAATATACATCCCTTGTCACTGTATATGGTGAATTTAAAACTCCCTTCTGAGACTTCCTCCTTTTTGGTTAATGCAACTATTTCATTTCCTAATGAATCCGCATTCAACTCCTTCATGAAAAGACTCCTGTAGTAGAAAAGACCATAAGAAATTTTCTTTCCATTTTAATCCATCGCTCGATATCTGCCAAGCCTACCACAAATCTACATATTTGTTTCCTACAAAAATGAAGATCATCGATCAAGGAGGGTAAACTTCGTGTTTATTTATACGACAAACTTTGAATGTGTTCAACGGTTCACACCTGCAAAGTTTGGGGGCATCTGTTTAACCTCATATTTTGACAAAAATGTATATATAAAATAATGCTTCATACCATACAATAAGTATAAAAAAAAGGGAGTATTTAAGGTGAAGCGCATTTGGAGTTATAAATATACGAGTTTGTAAAATATATATATATATATATATATATATTTTTATATGTGCAAAAGATAAAAATTAGTTACAATTCAAGGGTAGTTTTATTGCAGTTCAACTTCCAACCGACCGGTTCCGTATATATATATATATATTATAGAAACAATTTGGTTTACTAGGCTTTTTCTAGTTTTGTGTTTAGTAAATGTATCCCTTGAGAGAAGAGTGAAAGAGGGACTTCCCCAAATAAATAGTAAATTTCCTATTTTATCCTTGATATGATTATTTTACTATCTTACCCTCAATTAGTATGAAAATTACATTCATGATTTTCAGCTTTTATTTAGCCCCACTTTTACACGTGTTTTATGAAGCCCTAACATCTCCTCTTGTGCCAACACGTTACCATCTGCGTGTCTACTTCGCCAGCTTCTTCATCGTCTATTCGTCTCCCTCTTCTTCTTCTTCTTCTTTATTGTGAATTGAGTTTCTAGCGTGGGAAAGAAGATTGTCCATTTCCGGCTATTTTTTGTGTTGCTTCTCCCTCACGCGTCTCCCTTCTCTTCTTCAAATTGCAAATTTCTTGATTTTTTCGCGTTTTTGAAGTGATCCAAACGAAGATGCTTCAGATTTCAAGACTCCTTGGCTTCGTGCTTTTCTAGCGCCCATGGCGCCGGGTTTCTATTGCCGCCAAGAGCAAATGAGTAATTAATACTCTTCACTTCTTTCTAATTTGTGTTCAGATTTTCCTTGTTCTTCTCCTGCAGGTTAGCATGGTTATTGAATACCCTTCCTCTGCCGCGTTATCCATGCTCTCCCATTCTTCTCCGCTATTGTTTCATTGGCGTCTTGCGATTTCGCCACCAACCTTTGTTTTTCTTCCTCCACCGTTGATAACCTTCAGTTGAGAGGTACGTTAGCCCCGATTTTGGCTTACATCTTGCCGATATGCTTCATCTCTCTCGGGTTAGGGTTTTAAATCATGCTCTTCTTGTCTACTTGATTTCAATTTGTAGATTTCCTTTGTCATTTGTATTGTTGTTTGCCTGTTAGTACTTCTACTCTTTGTTCCCTCCTCTATTTCGTTTCATTACATTCATAATCTTTGTTTGTTATGGTAAAGCTTAACATTTTGTGATGAACTGAGTTTCTCACAGACAATTCATCTTTTTCTTGAATCCAATCATTGAGTTGTTGAGATTTTTGGCTTTAATATCTTTGTTGTTCAATTCAATATAAGCTTAATATTTTGTAATTGCAGGAAATTGGTGAGGGAAACACAACTAATATAAATCCTAATTTTGGGCTTTCTTCTGCTTTGTTTTTTTGTTTGATTTGATGCTTAATCTTCCATTGGATATTACTAAGTGTTTCTGCTGATTTGTTATTTCTGTTTGATTCATGTTGCAAGTTTTCGGTACCTGGTAAATTTATTTTTTCTGCTTGTTATAGGTATTCAATTGGGAAGCATGCTTGAAGAAGGAGAGATCTTAAACCCAAGTATTTTGATCCAAAGGAGAAGTTCTGCTCACGGCTGGGTGGAGAGGAGTGCACAAGGAAACTCACAAGTCCAGGGATGGAGCATGTTTATAAGCATACCCATGATATCTTACTTTGTAACCACTATGAAATTTGGTTAGAGTTTAGAAATACACATTGATTCGAGTATGGATCAGTCTAAAAAGGTGATGTGAGTGTAACCCCTCTTAACATTTTTTGAAGATCATCATGAGAATGTATATCATTCTTATTGGATAACTGTGCAAATTGATTCTTTGACTTGTGAATCTAAGATGTGGTAGCTTTGTAACACATAGCAGACATGCTAAACATCTAGCATTCTTCCTTCCCTGATTCTTTAGTTTGAAATCATTCTTGCATAATCATGTATCTTGTTAAATTTGTTCTGTTCAAGTGTTCCCAATTGTTTTCTTTTTAGGTGACAATGGTTGCAAGTACTTGCAGTTTCTCTTATTGTAACTCACGAGATGCCTAGCTTGTATGATTGTTTCTTCTACTTTTGATGTCAAATATAAGCAAGCATGAGCAAGAATCGTGGGGTTCACATTTAGCCATACTCTTCTTGTAAAATTAGCCAGTTGCAAAAAAAATTGTTGAACCATCCACCTAATGCTAAAAGTTATTGGAAATCCTCATAATTAAACTTTATAACCAGTCAAATAAAAATAAGGAACACACCTTTGCTTTTGATGATGAATTCTTTCGGAGACTATTAGTCATTGAAAACAACAAAAATTCTACCAACATGAATCATATGATCATCAAAATGACAAAAAAAAAATTTGGAGTACCAAACAAATCATTATGACTTCAAATTGTTGTTGCATCAAGATTTTCTTATATTTGTTTATGATATTAATAATTAAGCATCTAATTGCCGCTGCATCCTGATTTTTTTCGATTTGCTGCTTTTGATCATGTTTGCTATTTTTTTTAATCCATTTTTAGCCATTTAAGCTCATCAGTTGACCAAGGAAATCAGTCTCGAACTTCAGTCTTGTATGCTGTTGCTTTAGAGTCACCTTCAATCCTGCCCAAGTTTCGGAGGGACAGGGTCGGCTCTCAAGCAACAAATCAAGTAAGCGAAAGTTCTACTCTTTTCTTTTTTTTTACTTCCCTTTTCTCACTCACATGAGCACATACGCAGCAAACGTATTCTTGTTGTTCCTCGTCTAATGTGCTTTATTCATACCTGATATACACTATTTCACAAAGTGCATTAGCTTTACTTTCTAACAGGTTATTATTTTATTCTTGATTTTTTAAGAAAATATGATCTTTGATGTATCAAGTTGAGATATGAACAATAATGTTGTCTTCAATTCTGCTTTGCAGTGATACAGACGATATTACAAAAGTGTGCTACAGTGCGTACTTAATTTAAGTGTATGGAAGTGGGAAATTGGTCCTATATATCCATAAGATAAATATTACTTAATCTTTGAGTGTAAATTTAACAGTTTTTGTCTGTAATTAAAGGCAACATACTATAAATATATAGTTCTAATTGAAAGATGATTTTAGGATGATGAATCCATTCAGCTCCGTTGGTATTCTCAGCCTGTAGAATTTTAGAATGATGAATCCGTTGCCTGAACTGCAACAAACTCAGGTGTGTAACCCGAAGCCATATCTACAATAGGAGGTGTAGAAGAGCTTGAGGAAAACGATGCAGATGATTATGAACCCTATATAACCATAAGAATGTGAGTTCTCTCTAAATAGAGCGGTTCTTGGCTAAGGAAGATATGGACCTTTAAAGGATATGTATATGTACCGAACTGATATGCATTCTATAAAGGATATGTATATGTACCGAACTATTAAAAATGAACAAAACGACATGCATTTTTACCGAAATATTACATAATAAATGATTCCCGATTTCATTTACAAGTGCAATTTTCGATTTCATCTACGGCGCGCGTGCGAAGCACGCGCGTCCCGACTAGTGAGATGAAAGGGGGAAGGGGGACTTTTTTTATATTTTGGCAGACAAATAAAAAACAAACGTTGTAGGAGAGAAAATGGTAGTTACAAAGAGATCAAACATTAAAAAAAAAAAGAGAAAAGGAAATCAAGAGGAAAAAAAAGGTTACAATCCTTGTTTTCAAACAACAGTAAGTACGTAATCTCATTTCTACTTTATTTTTCTGATTTGATTGATGTCAATTCTCTTTCTTTAATGATCATGGTCAATTCCCTCATTTTTTTTCTTTATTTTTTATTCTTTCAAAGCAATAAATGAGGAAAATTATTACTGTCTTTTGGAAAACCCTGTACATTGAAAAAACCTGTACACTAAGGCTACAAATTTCACAAGTTATAATCTAAATTACGTATTACACTAAGGCTACAGATTTCACTACTCTAAAGTACGTATTTTATTGGCCATGCTTATTACTCTAAACTGTTTCGTTTGTTTCAAAAAAAAAAAGAGGCAGCCAATGGGTTAATGAACGACAATCGTAAATATCGTCGAGAGGCTTTTTCTTCTCTAAAAAGTTATGGGAGTGGAAGTAATTACTTCCTTTACCATACAAGACTCGTGGTCGGATCAAAAGTAATTACTTTCGACCGCCACACCAAATCGGTAGTGATCCATTGTTATTATACAAGACTCGTGGTTGGATCGAAAGTGATTACTTTCGACCGCCACACCAAATTAGCAGTTACTCGAAATTAATTACTTTCGATGACTGCATACCGGATGTATAAACCGAGATTGTAAATAAACGAACCATACGTAGAGTGCAATAGGAAGTATTCATGGACAATTATATACAAACAAAATGTGTCCTTGAAAGAGAAGAAAGATCACCCACCTTGTTCATCTCTCTGTACGACTTTGTCAGAAGCTAAAGTTGATAAAAAATAAAGAGGAATCACAGTTGACGTTTAATTTATAGATCACATTGAGTAGTAAAAAAATATATTATCTTTCTAGATCCTAAAAGATTTAGCATTGATATGATTTACTTTAAGAAAAAATAATTAATATAAATCTTCCCTCATTCTGCTCTGTTTCAAATTTTAAAAAAATTTATTATTATTAATAGTTAATTAAAAGAAAATAATAATCATGAAAATCTTTTCCTAACTAATATACGTTTCGAAAGTAAAATAGGAAGAGATCCTTTGTATGTATATACAAAAAAAATAATCCTTTTATAATTTCAATTTACAGAAGTAAAAAAAAAAGCATCATCTTTATAATTTCTGGAAAAAAAAGATCATAAGAAGGCATAAAATAAATTTATTTTATTTTAGAAATAAAAATCCTATCGGATCTTCAATGGGTTCAGATTCGGTATTTTTTTATTAAAAAAAAAAGCTCAATCATCCGAAACGGGAAGATCACGAGTCTGGACATGCAAATATAAATCTGAATAAGAGAACAGCCGAATATAGGTCGAAGTATGCAAAACGGAAAAGCATATGTAAATTCGAAGTACCATTCAGATTCAGATTCAGATCTAGATCTAGATCCGGAACGTCAAAATGTAAAAGGGTAAGAAAGAAAAGAATTCCTAACATACGAAAAAAATGTCTCGGCTTTCTTTGAACTATAATTCCGCTTCCGTGCCTTTGATTTTGTGAACATCTTCCGGATTCGGCCTCCAAGTGCTTTGAGTGGTCTTCGCTCTCTTTTTTTTTCTTCTAAATTTGGATCTTTTGTAGTATATCCCGTATCCTTTGATTTCGCCGGAATCAGAAACGGATTTCATCTTCACCATTGTTGGGAGCTTTGTTCTCTCCTTCTTCTTCCTATAAAAGTTATGCTGAAGTAAAAATAAAGAAAGAGAGAGAGAAAGCATTTAGAGGAGACAAAGAGACATATGTATAAAGAAATAGGGAATAAAAAGGAAATAAAGTTTTAATGATAAAAGTAAAGAAGGGAAGAAACGTGTATCCATAATAAATAAAATAATAAAAATACCGAATCTGAACCCATATACATTAAGTTGATATGTCATAAATTTATAATAATAAAAAAATAAAACACATATATAAAATGTGGAAAAAGAACTACGCGTGATTTGTTGTCTTCGAAAAAGACTACGTAGGAATCTCGGCTTACAAATTGACGAGTCCAATCGCACATATTAAAATGACTTGAAAATATAAATAAAGTCTAAAAGTAAAATAAAATAAATTCCAGAACTACGTAAAGACTTTATACTCGATTATGAGTTACGTAGGAAACTTGGTCCGAAGTTAAATATGTACTAAGTGCAGTCGCCCAAAATAATAAAATACAATAAAGTCCATGTGACGATGTATCTAAAATACTAAAAACAAATCGCTGACTTTCGTGTAAAATTAAAGTCTAAATTTAAAAATCCAGAATTTATAAAATATCAAAGTATAAGAAATATAAATGAATGTTTTACTCGCGCACGTGATATTAGGAGAGTTAAGCAACCCTTCATAGAAGGTGGGTTTAATCTCATCCCTTTGATGCATGAACGGAAATATAAACCATGCAAATAATAGTTGGGTTATATTTAGGCAACCCTTCATAGAAGGTGGGTCTAGATTACATCCTCTGATGCATGACACCAACTGAACTATGTAAGGCTTGATTCTCTTCAAAGAGATACGTATGCAACCCTTAAAAATCCGGGTGCAGCCCAATCAATAAAAACCCTTAATATTTTGTATTAATATTATTTCGAATCAAGAGGATAAAAAAATAGGTTCAAACTAAAATATCATGAAAAATAAATCAAATAATGTTTTGGGAATTTATACACATTTTTCCTCAACATTCCTCACTACAAGTCTCTCAAAAACTCACTCTAAGTTAGGACAATGTGTGTTCTTCTTCTTCTTCCCTTCAATGGAGTCTTTATTCTCTTCTCTTCTCCTCTCTATGGCTTTCCCAACAAGAATGAAATTCAAAAGTGAGAAAATGAAAGTGGGTATCCCTGCAAAATGTGAGCAGCCTACAATATAACACTTCCTCTCCTTCATGGGAGAGAAAATCGTGGGCTGGAAGAGGAGTGTGCCAAGTGTCGTGGGGGACCTGTGAACAATCTCGGATGGTCCAGAAAGCATCTCGGCTGAGATGGGTGAGGGATGGACCGAGATGAAGGGGTGCATGGCTAAAATCATGGCTAAACACAAGCCGGTGCATGGCTCGAACCAACTAAGGTCAATTTCTTCTTCTTTCTTCATGTTTGCTCCATTGGAACCTTGAATCCGGGCCGTCACGAGGCTCGATCCTCGGATATGATCAATAATGCATGAAAGCTCCCCAAAACACCTACAAAACCCACAATTGCTCGTGTAGATGTCTATTCCGACGAAATAACTCGATAAAGCATAAAACGTCCCGAACAAGTGCAAAACCGTGCATGAATGAATGTGAAAACTACCTAAAAGAGTGCCTAATTTAGTGTAATAAATCACGTCATCAAAATACCCCATACTTGTCGCTTGCTCGTCCCCGAGCAAGGTCCAAATGTAGGCCAAGAGATGGCGTGAGTTATGAATGCGGAAAAACAAAAAATATTTTTGGAATTGTGCTTCAAGTATTGATCACCTTCATAGTTATGTTTCATGGTAATGGATGAGCAATCATGCATTAAAAGAATAGAGACACGGAAAGACAATCACAATTAACTCGAAAACATGCATGAAAGGAACAAAAAGAGAATGTCAAGATGATCATGAGAATATCCAATCTAGATCACTAAGTCATACTCATATGCAAATAGGTCACAAGGATTTAGAAAAGAAGAGGCCAAGAAACGTGATGATAGGGTGGGGATTTTTCAAGTCATGTGGTGCTAATCCGGAAAAGGACCTTATAACCACAACATTTTTGTTCTTCATCCACCAAAGTGTATTTTTCTCCTTCTTTTCTTTCTTTTCTTTTTATTTTTCTTTTTTATTAACTTTTTGAGACAATGACATTGGTGTACAAAAGCCTAAGCCTTGTTGATTAGTGGTCCTCGGAATTTTTCCGAAGTGCCTCACACCGGGCACACATACCAAGGCTCGTTAGGACATTCGGTTAATCTGACTTTGGCAAGACACAAACACCCGATTATGTGAATGGTGCCTAGTTACTCGTCATCAAAACCAAAGTCCCCAAACCTATATTTTGTTCTACACTTTTTCACAACACATTTAACTTCTTCATTCACCACATTCATTCACTACATATCACCCCACACTTGCTTTTTGCACACAACACACTAACATGCTCCTATTTCCGGATGGGTCAAAAGAGGTCAAATTTTTAATCAAGTGAGGTGCTCAAACAACATGATCAAGATGAGAAGAAGAGAAATGAATTGCCTTAATCATTCCTAGATGATGTGCAAGAACTTGCATGTAATTTTGACTATCAATTCTCAATCCAATAAAAACAAGTATCATCATCACAATTCATAGATAGGATTCAAGAGAAGTATTCAAGTCCACATATGCATGTATTCAATCAACACACAAGGCCATCCATAGCCAATCCATAAAACAAAATTCATCATTAGGATCACATCAAAACTTAGAAGCACGAAATTTTTAAAAAAATTTCAATTTTTTGGAATTTTGATATACGTATATACAATGCAAAACATGATAAGAAACGTGTGACTAAGAAATGAAACTATCCTAGATGCGATCATGTAAAGGATCATGAAAACCCCACCCCATACTTAAGAACCACAATGTCCCCATTGTGAAAGTTAAATAGAGAGTGAAAAAAGTCCTTACAATGTAAAATGACGGGATGTCGGTATTTCGGTTCACTCAAGTGGAGGTGAAAGTTCAAGCTGCATCCATGAAGTACGGGTACACACCAAGACAAACATGGCTTAGCAAAGGGATCTCGGATCATCACCAAGGCATCTAGACCGAGAGGTCCAGACCGAGGTGAGGTTCTGTTGAGTTCATATCGGTTGGCTCAGCACTATTTTGGTCGAGATGTGTTCAATATTCTTTCATGCCTAAGTGCTTTGATCTTGCAATTCACTTAAATGAATCCATAAGGTACACAATGGCCTCCAACAACATCAACACTCATCACAACTCCTACAACCTATCATCAAAGACAAAAGAAAACACACACAAAAGCAAAAACGAAAACAGAATGCAAAACGAAAAGGGAAAAACGTATACCAATGGGTTGCCTCCCATCAAGCGCTTCTTTAAGGTCATTATCTTGACCAAATTCCGGAGCTTATACTCAAGGTGAATCGAGGAAAACACATCAACCGGAGCTTCCTGGATGTACTTCTTCAACCGGTGCCCATTCACCTTAAAGTTGCCACAATGATCTCGTCCAATTTCAACCGCTCCATGAGGAAAGATCTTCCTCACCACATACGGGTCAGTCCATCTTGACTTGAGCTTTCTGGGAAAGAGACGCAACCTTGAGTTGAAGAGAAGGACCAAGTCTCCTTCACTCAACTCCTTCGGTATGAGGCGCTTGTCATGTCAACGCTTCGTTCTTTCCTTGTAGATTTGAGCATTCTCGTAAACATCAAGTCTAAGCTCCTCAAGTGCATTAATGTCTATCAATCTCTTCTCACCGGCCTCCTTAATGTCAAAGTTCAACCACTTAACGGCCCAAAACACTCTATGCTCCGTTTCAACCGGGAGGTGACACAATTTGACATAGACCAACTTGTAGGGGGTTCTTCTAACTGGTGTCTTGAAGGCGGTTCTATATGCCCACAAGGCATCATCAAGCCTCATGGCCCAATCCTTTCTACCCCTTGATCTCCCGGTTGGAGATCTCGACTTGCCCGCTCGTTTGGGGGTGATAAGGTGTTGCAACCTTGTGAGTCACCCCATACTTGGCCAACAAAGCTCCATAGCGGTGAAGTGCTTCCCTCCATCACTTATAATTGCTCTTGGTGTTCCAAATCTCGGGAAGATCACTTGGTTGAATAACTGTACCACTACCTTGGCGTCATTTGTGGGAGAAGCGATTGCTTCCACCCACCTAGATATGAAGTCCACCGCCAAGAGGATGCAGAGGTTTCCACATAAGGAGGGGAATGGACCCATGAAGTCCACACCCCAAACATCAAATATCTCCACCTCTTGAATATTGTCCAATGGCATCTCATTTCTCCTTGAAATGTTGCCCATCTTTTGACAAGCGTCAAATGCCACAACAAAATTCTGCACATCATGAAACAATTTAGGCCAATAAAATCCGGATTACAATACCTTGGCACAAGTCTTATGTGAGTTTGCGTGTCCTCCACATGGTAGAGAGTGGCAATGCTGGATCACACTCTCCATCTTGTCCTCCGGAATACATCTTCAGAATACTCCATCCGATCCTCTCTTGCACAAGAGAGGTTCACTCCAAAAGTAGTGCCTCGCATCCTTGAAAAACTTCTTTCTTTGGGCATAGGACAAACCCGGGGGCACTTCTTCACAAACCAAGTAGTTCACAATGTCCGCGAACCATGGTTCTCTTCCTCTAGACACTTGGAGTAGACACTCCTCCACCATTTGCAATTGCTCATCCCGGAATGATTCATCAATCGGGATCTCATCTCTCTCAATCTCTAAGGGAGGAAGTCTACTAAGGTGGTCCACTACGCAGTTTTTGGACCCCTTTTTATCTCTAATCTCCAAATCAAATTCTTGGAGAAGAAGGATCCACCGAATCAATCGAGGTTTATTATCCTTCTTTGTGAGCAAATAACGGATCGCAACATGATCCGTGTACACAACCACCTTGGCTCCAACTTGGTATGACCGGAACTTTTCAAAAGCATACTCAACCGCTAACAACTCCTTCTCGGTGGTGGCATAATTGAGTTGGGCTTCATCTAGCGTCTTGCTAGCGTAGTAGATGGCATGTGTAATCCCATCTTTCATTTGTCCAAGCACAGCCCCGACGGCCACATCCCTCGCATCACACATCACCTCAAAAGGTAAACTCCAATCCGGAGGTTGCATAATCGGGGCGGTGATCAAGGCATTCTTCAACCTATAAAAAGCTTCAAGACAATTCTTGGAGAAAACAAACTCAACATCCTTCATTAGTAGGTTAGTGAGAGTCTTAGAAATTTTAGAGAAATCTTTAACAAACCTCCGGTAAAAACCGGCATGCCCTAAGAAACTCCTAACCCCTTTCACCGAGGTAGGTGGTGGCAACTTCTCTATTGTCTCAATTTTAGCTCTATCAACTTCAATGCCTCTATGGGAAACCAAATGTCCCAACAATATACCTTCACTCACCATGAAGTGATATTTCTCCCAACTTAATGTAACACCCCAAGTTCTGGGAACTTGAAGTGCTACGGGCTAGGACCGCACAATGAGTCCTGACCCTCAGAGTAGAAATAGCAAACGGATCTTACAACAAGGCACACACGAATGAAAATCAAAACTCAAACTAAAAACCAAAGGTTTAAACAAAAGAAACACAAAAGCTCCACAACCGGGTTCAAAACAAAAGGGAAACAACAAACGAAACAAAAACCCCGAACCCATCCTATAATGTACGGGAACCCCGGCTGACCACACCATCCGGATCACTCAGCAGTATCCTGAACCTGCGGAACATCTACAACGACGGTATAAACCGTTAGCTAACATTCTAGGTATAAGCAAGAGTGTAAAAGCACAAACACATATAAGGTATAGAAAACACATAGCATGCTCACACATCAACCGGTTATTATCTTTCATTAAGGTTATCCATTACTAATCCAACTTCTTTTGTCACACGAGAATCTCCCGAAACTCGCCTCCGCTTCCGTCTACCAATAGGGAATAGATCAGTACTATCCGTTACCTACGGGTCTGGGTTGCAAGAGCACATTCTAGTCACTTGTAGAACTAGACAAGTGGTCACCGCCCGGTTATAATACACTTGGGCCAGTTAAGGGTAACAAAGGGTGAATCCTATTTCCAATTATCTGTTATAAACATGATAGGAACACAAACAAGCCAATACAATCCAACTAATACGCGGAATGAAGCTAAGTAAGTCCAAGGGACTTACCTCACACGAAGGTAACTCAAAAGGCTCAACAACAACTCACAGGACACACAAGGAAACTCAGTTTCCCTTAGGAAAGGAGCAAGAAAAGCCTATACGAACAAGCAACACGGATCAGGAACGAAACGGTTGCTAGAAGTCTATGACGTCTAGTCTCAACAATCTCTAAGAGATCAACACAAGCTAAAGACTCAACCTTAGTCTTACAACAACTCAGGGAACAAGGAACAACTACAAGGAACAAGGAAAATAACAAGGGAAAGGAAGGGAGGAAGCAGCTCACCAAAGATGGGAGCTATTGTAGAGAAACCGCGGGGGCGGTTCACCAGAGACGCAGGGGCGGTTCTGTGCAGGCGCAGGGGCGGTTGCACTGACAAAAGCTCTGTCGGGATTCTTCTTCGACCGAACACACAAAAAGGTAACCAAAGCTTGAACCTTTGGTTCCAACACGTCCAGAATCAACTCCAGGGAGTCTGAGAACAACGAAGGGTCAACAACGGAACACTCCACAAGAATCAAGGCTCATGCTTGATCCTTGGAGAAGAAGAAAAGAGAAGAACGAAAGGAAGAAACCAAAACAGAAAGAGAAGACATTCAGCGCTACAGGAACGTGAGGAAGAGCCAAAAAAAATGCACTTACACGTTCAGCGAGGTTACAGGAAGCAATGGACGGTTGTAGCTCTCTAGGGTTGAAGAAGACGATAGCAAGGAACGAGAAAAAGGAGAGAAGGAAAAGAATATATAGGGAGGGCTGGAATGCTAGACGGAAAGGGCGTGTAGGGTTAGAAAGAAACAAGAAAACCGGCCCATAAGATAGAATATCGGGTATTCTATCTATGGAAGAAAGATAAAACGACGAAATCAAATCGGCACGATCTGTCGCACGATCCGCAAGGGCGGATCTCACAGCCGCAGGGGCGGCTGGCCGCGGGGGCGGCCCTCTTCACTACAGGGGCGGTGAAGGCAAAAACCTAGGATCTTACATCTGATCCCCCTAAAAAGAAGTTTTGTCCCGAAACTTGCAAAAGCTAAACGATCACAATAACACACAGAAACAGAACTGAGCTCATATATTCTCACTCGGGGCACGTAACACAAAACGTCACACAAAAGCGTTTACAATGCAACAAAGAAAAAACCAAACAACATACTAAGCTAACGGTGCAACAAGCTCAGCGTAAAACTCCGGATAGTTCCTCTAGACACTATCCTCTATCTGCCAAGTCACCTCATCGGCTCCTCGCCTCAACCACTGTATCTTCATCATCGGTATGTCCTTCGAACGCATGCGTCTCGTACTACGCTCGAAGACAGCCACCGGGTGCTCTACGAACGTGTGGTCTGGCTCAATCACTAGATCCTCATGACTGACAATGCATCTCGGGTCAGGTATGTACTCCCGTAGCTGAGACACATAGAAAACTGGGTGAACACCCTCGAGTCTCGGTGGCAACGCAAGTCTGTATGTTTCCTCTCCAACTCGCTCAAGAATCTTGAACGATCCAACATATCTAGGACTCAGCTTCCCCTTGACACCGAAACGTCTGACGCCTCGTGTCGGGGATACTCTCAACCAAACCTAAGCTCCAACTCTGAACTCCAGAGGTCTGCGCCTCTTATCAGCATAAGACTTCTATCGACTTTGTGCTGCTAACATCCGCTCTCGGATTACTGCTACTCGAGCCTGTGATCCTGAATCTGCTCGGGTGCTACTCCACTGGCACTACTAGGCTCATCCCAACACAGCGGTGTACGACATCTCTGACCATATAAAGCCTCATAAGGAGCCATCTTGATCGATGCGTGCCAACTGTTGTTGTATGAAAACTCCAACAAAGGAAGGTGATTTGGCCACACCTGTCCCCAAATCTAACTCACAAGCTCGCAACATGTCCTCCAAAGTCTGGATGGTCCACGCAGACTGACCATCGGTCTGAGGATGATAAGCTGTCGTGAACTATAGACTCGTACCTAGGGCGACGTGAACTTGCTGCCAAAACCTCGAAGTGAACCGTCCGTCTCTGTCAAAGACGATGGTCCTAAGTACTCCATGAAGTCTCACTATTTGTCTCGTAAATTCCTCTGCTAATCGACTCACCGGCCACGTTTCCTTGATCGGAATGAAACGTGCAGTCTTCGTCAGTCGATCTACAATGACCTAGATAGCATCAAAACCACGACTCGGCCTCAAACCAGTCACAAAAATCCATAGAGATGTCTTCCCACTTCCACTGAGGGATGGGGAGTGGGTGTAGCTCGCCTCCGGGTCTATGATGCTCGATCTTGACCTGTTGACAGGTCGCACACTAAGCTACATATCTCGTCACATCTAGCTTCAGGCCTCCCCACCAGAAAGAGCGTTTGACATCCTGATACATCTTAATCGCACCAGGATGTATTGAGTAAGGTGAAGAGTGAGCCTCCTGAAGGATCCTCAGTCTCAACTCTCTATCTGACGGCACACAAACACGCTCCTAGAGTCTCAAAACTCCGTCATCACCAACTGAAAACTGTGGTGTCTCTCCTCGAGACATCCGGTCTCAGATTTGTGTCAAAGCTGGGCAACTCTCCTACTTCTGTCGGATTTCTGCCAACAGATCAGGTACTATCTCCAAGGTGGACAACTGGTTGTCGGAATCTGGGAAGTAGATATCCATCTCTAGCCATGCCAAATCTCGTTGTAACAGTGGCAGAGCTGTTAACCTAGCGATCGCCATCTCCGGGGAGTCTTCCTACTGAGGGCATCTACTACCACATTAGCCTTTCCCGTGTGGTATAAGATCTTAAGATCAAAGTCGTTGATCAACTCTAACCATCTGCGCTGGCGGTTATTCAACTCCCGCTGAGTGAATATGTACTTTAGACTCTTATGGTCTGTGAAAATCTGACAAGTGGCTCCGTACAGATAGTGTCTCCAAATCTTCAAAGCATGAACAACAGCAACTAACTCAAGATCGTGGGTAGGATAATTTTCCTCGTATGTCTTCAACTGTCGAGACGCATAAGCAATCACCTTTCCCCTCTGCATCAAAACACATCCTAAGCCCAGCTTGGATGCGTCACTGTAAACCACAAAATCCTCAATGCCCTCTGGCTGAGCTAAGATAGAAGCAGAGGTCAACCTCTTCTTCAGCTCCTCGAAGCTCCGCAGGCACGACTCGGACCATACGAACCTCGTAGACTTCCGCAACAAGGAAGTGAGCGGTCGGGCGATAACTGAAAAGCCCTCAACAAAACGCCTGTCGTAGCCTGCGAATCCTAAGAAGCTGCAAACCTCCTTAACGTTATTAGGTGGCGGCCAAGAAGCTATTGACTCAATATTTGCTGGATCTACCTTGATCCCTTCAGCTGAAACAATGTGACCAAGGAATGCTACCTCGGACATCCAAAACTCGCACTTAGAGATTTTGGCGTAGAGCTCTCTATCTTGTAAGACCTGAAGAACGATCCTCAAGTGTCCAGCATGCTCCTCTCTACTGCGGGAGTAAACCAGAATGTCGTCGATGAAGACAACCACAAACTGGTCTAAAAAGTCGATAAAGATGTTGTTCATCAAGTCCATAAAGACTTTTGGCGCATTCGTGAGCCCGAATGGCATCACTACAAACTCGTAGTGTCCATATTTGGTCCGAAATGTTGTCTTGGCTACGTCCTGCTCTCTCACCCTCAGCTGGTGATATCCAGATCTCAGATCAATCCTCGAAAACACTGAAGCTCCATGCAGTTGATCCAAAAGATCATCGATACGGGGCAATGAGTACTTGTTCTTGATCGTTACCTTGTTCAGCTCTCGGTAGTCGATACATAATCTCATTGACCCATCCTTCTTCCTGACGAAGAGAACTGGTGCACCCCAAGGAGATACACTTGGGCGGATGAAGCCCTTCTCTGCTAACTCCTCAAGCTGCTTCTTCAACTCAAGCATCTCGATAGGCGCCATACGGTAAGGAGCCTTAGAGATCGGTCTCGTACCGAGCTCTAGATCAATGCCAAAGTCTACACTCCGTTGTGGAGGTAAGCCTGATGGCTCTCCAAAGACGTCAACAAACTCGAAAGCTACTGGAATCTCCTCCAAAGCTAGACTTGATACGGGATTGTCCGTGAATGAGTCGATCTAGGCACAATGATCTCGAATCCGGCTGAATGAAACGAATTCAGAATGCGGAATGAAACGAAGATGGTGAATGGCAAAGGAGGGTGAGAGAAGAACCAAAGAGAGTCAACGAAGGAACCAAGGCTGAAGAGCCAAAACCCCAATCGTGAATGCCCTAGACCCGTCTCCAATACAACTATACACTAGCTCCGGCTGGACTAGCACAAAGAGGGACTCGTGAAGGCTCGAAGCACCAATCCGAAGGCGGTTGACACAAACAAGCTCAGCCAAGCAACAACAGCAATGCCAACCAAAAACTCTCTTGTTCTTTGATTGATTTTGTGAAATGATTACAAATGTAATTCTAAGCAATGGAAATAACGTAACTAATCTACAGCTAAAGAGGCTATTTATATAGACTCTTTTATCTAGACAAAATAAAGAAAAGAAAATTAAAACATTAGTGGGAAGGTGGTAATAAGAGAGCTTTCTCTAATGTAGCTAACAACCTAACAAACAACTAATTCAGCTTAAAAATAGGCTGACTTATTCAAGCAACTACTTGGAGTGTGCTGGACGTTTTTTAAGAGCAAATTGGGCTATCCGAATGGGCTGAATTGTTCAACAGATCCATGAGTGATTTGGCTGTGTTTTAAGAGCCTAAATGATGATCCGAATGACCTGAATTGTTACTCTCTTGGGCCTCTTTGAACGAGATCAGCTGGCTACCCTCTTGGGCTGTTTTGGACGTGAGAAGCTGCTTCCCCTCTTGGGCTACCTTGGACGTGATCAATAGCTCCTTCTCTTGGACTGCTTTGGATGTAATCAACAGCTTCTCCTCTTGGGCTGCATTAGACGTGAACAACAGCCTCCCCTCTTGGCTTCTTTGGACGTGATCAACAGCCTCCTCTTGGACTGCTTTGGATGTGAGCAACATCTCCTCCCTTTGCTTGCTTGTTCCTGCATTCATCAAAAGATTAACACATGAGGTATGGCAATTAATTGGTTCACGCATTGTGCCAAGCAATAGCACTTCCCTTTACGTAGCTTCTTGGATCTCCTTCGCTCTTGCTCTAGTAATGGGACCTTGATAGCTTCCATGTGATGGTCCTACATCATCCACTCCTTCTTGGAAAGAATTCGACCCCGAATTTTCATCTTATTCCGAATCTCCTTCATAGGGGCTCAAATCTCCTACATTAAAAGTGGTACTAACTCCATACTCTTCCGGTAAGTCCAACACATAAGCGTTATCGTTAATCCGGTGTAAGACTTTGAATGGTCCATCACCCCGTGGTGCTAGCTTGGATCGGCGTTTTGTCGGAAACCGCTCTTTCCTTAGATGTAGCCAAACTAAGTCGCCTGGCTGGAAAACCATCTTCCGACGTCACTTGTTATTCCGAGCTGCAGTTTCAACGCCCTTCTTATCAAGTGCAGCCTTGGTCTTAGCATAAAGTTCCTTAATGTAGTCCACCTGTTCCAAAGCATCAAAAGCTACTCGATCCTTTCGAGGAATCGGTAATAAGTCCAAAGGAGTTAAAGGGTTAAATCCATAAACACATTTGAAAGGTGATAACGAAGTGGAAGAATGCATGGTGCGATTATAAGCAAACTCAATATGTGGTAACATGTCTTCCATTCTTTTAAGTTATCTTTCAACATGGTTCTAAGGAGGGTCGTTAGGGTCCTATTGGTGACTTCCGTTTGCCCATCTGTTTGGGGATGACTAGAGGTCGAGAATAGTAATCTATTGCCCATTTTTCCCCAAAGTGTCTTCCAAAAGAAACTCAAAAACTTGACATCCCTATCACTAACAATAGTTTTAGGTATTCCATGCAATCTCACTATTTCCTTAAAAAAAAGATTAGCAACATTATATGCATCATCAGTTTTATGACATGGAATAAAATGTGCCATTTTAGAAAATCTATCTACTACCACAAAAATGGAATCTCTTCCTTTCTTAGTCCTAGGTAGTCCAACAATGAAACCCATACTTATGTCCTCCCAAGGGCCATTAGGCGTCGGTAAGGGTGTATACAGCCCGTGGGGTTGTACCCTAGCTTTGGTCTTAAGACATTCAATGCACCTTTTCAGCATGTGTTCTACATCCCTTAACATATGAGGCCAATAAAAGTGAGTTTGCAACATGTGATAAGTTTTGTCCCTCCCAAAATGCCCCATTAAACCTCCTTTATGGGCTTCTTCCACTAATAAGATTCTAAGGGAACATCTAGGTATGCAAATCTTATCCACTTTAAACAAGAAACCTTCAAACACAAAATACTTATCATAAGGACCTTGAGTAGTGCATCTATGAAATATCTTCCCAAATTCAGCATCATCCACATATAATTCCTTAATGTAAGTAAAACCTAACATCCTAGAATCCAAGGTGGTGATTAAGGTGTATCTCCTAGACAATGCATCCGCTACGACATTATCCTTTCCTTTCTTATACTTGATAATGTAAGGAAAGGTTTCGATGAACTCCATCCACCTACCATGCCGCCTATCTAGCTTATCTTGGCTCCTAAAGTGTCTAAGTGAATCATGATCAGTTTTCAAAACAAACTCTTGAGGCCAAAGGTAATGTTGCCATGTTTTGAGTACTCTAAACAAGGCATACAATTCTTTGTCATAAGTGGAATAGTTTAAGCATGCACCCTTCAATTTTTCACTAAAGAAAGCTAGAGGCTTACCTTCTTGCATAAGGACGCCGCCAATACCAATACCGGATGCGTCGCATTCAACCTCGAAGGGTTTAGTGAAGTCCCGTAGAGCGAGTAGGGGTGCATGGGTGAGGCGTCTCTTGAGCTCTTCAAAGGCTCTTTGCTGCGGTTCATTCCACTCAAAAGGAACCTTCTTTTTGGTCAAAGCCGTGAGAGGTGCTGCAATGGTGCTAAAATCTCTCACAAACCTTCTATAGAATGTAGCTAGGCCATGGAAACTCCTCAAATCGCTAACCGACCTAGGAGTGGGCCATTCATTGATTGCCTTCACCTTGTCCTCATCCACTTGCAAACCATTGGCACTTACTACAAAACCAAGAAAAATCACTCGGTTAGTATAGAAATCACACTTTTGAATATTAGCATACAAGTATTCTATACGCAATGTAGCAAGCACATCTCTCAAATGATTTTCATGCTCTTTTAAAGTCTTACTATAGATAAGAATGTCATCATAGTAGACTACAACAAATAAACCAATATAAGGTCTCAAAATATGATTCATTAATCTCATGAAAGTACTAGGAGCGTTAGTTAAGCCAAAAGGCATTACTAGCCACTCATAGAGTCCAAATTTGGTTTTAAAAGTTGTTTTGCATTCATCCCCTTCCCTCATTCTAATTTGAGGGTAGCCACTCCTAAGGTCAATCTTAGTGAAAATTGTAGCTACATGTAACTCATCAAGCATATCATCTAAATGGGGAATCGGGTGTCTATACTTGATAGTAATGTTATTGATTGCTCTACAATCAATACACATTCTCCAAGTATTATCCTTCTTGGGTACTAGCAGGACGGGAACGGCACAAGGACTAAGGCTTTCCCGAACATACCCCTTATCTAGCAAGGCTTGAACTTGGTTCTGAATTTCCTGGGCTTCCGTAGGGTTCATCCTATAGGCGGGCCTATTGGGAAGAGTGACTCTAGGTATTAAATCTATTTGGTGTTCAATGCCCCTAATGGGCGGCAAGCCGGCTGGAATCTCCTCAGGAAAAACGTCCCTAAACTCGTCTAACAACCCCTGAATAGAACTAGGAAGTGGAATCGTAGAGTCATGAGGCACATTCACTAGAGATTTACACAAACTCATCATTAGCACATCAATAGAAGCATAGTTAGTGACATATTCATTCCTAGACTCAAGATAGCTACTTGTTAGTTGTACTAACAATGTTTGATGGGTTTTGTTCTCTTTACTCTTAGGCCGTGTGATCTTAGGCTTTGGAGGGGTTCCTTGCTCTACCCTCTTGTTCTCATAGTACTCGGCTATTTGTAAAGGTGTCATAGGTTTAAGTGTTAAAGTTTTACCTTTATACTCAAAGCTATATTTGTTAGAAAACCCATCATGGACAACTTTCCTATCATATTGCAATGGACGACCAAGCAGCAAGTGACAAGCATTCATAGGCACAACATCACATGTAATAACATCCTCATATGATCCTAATGTTATATTGACCTTAGTTTGCTTATTGACCTTAAGTTCTCCACACTCATTCATCCAATGTAGTTTATATGGCCTAGGGTGATAAAATGTAAGAAGTTGTAATTTGTTTACCATTTCAGTGCTAGCTATGTTGCAACAACTTCCTCCATCAATTATCACATTACACACTTTGCCTTTAATACTACACCTAGTATGAAACAGATTTTCACGTTGGTTATCCTCACAAGGTGCTAGTTGGACATGCAAAGTTCTCCTAGCTATCAAAGATTCACCTTGTTCATACTCAATGCAATCATCATGCTCATTTTGTTCATTGTCATCAATTAATGCATTCTCATCATCTAATTCCACATCATCCTCACTCTCATATTCTCCTAGATGATTTATGATCAAAGTGCGTCTATTAGGACATTCTCTACTCATGTGGCCTCTACCTTGGCATTTAAAACACACAATGTCCCTGGTTCTAGAGTTAGAGATAGGAGTACTCCCTCGATGATCACTTGAAGGCTCATTCAAGGATCATGGTGTAGTGGACGGTGTAGAAGACCTTCTTTGCCCTTCTTGGCCCATAGGTGCCGATTTTCTTTCTTCCTTCCGGCCTCCTTGCTCCTTGTTGTTGTTAGGCAGCAGCCGGCTCCCTTGTGCTTTCCAAGCGTTGGCCGTTCCATGGGGTGGTTTGTATTCCCGGTTTCGCACCTTAGTCTTCCTTTCCACCTTGATGGCCAAGTGTAGTAATTGCTCCATGGTGCTGTATGGATACATATCAACCTCATTAGCCAAATTAGAATTCAGAATACGAAGGTACCTTGCCATAGTGTTTTCTTCATCTTTTAGAACGTTGGCCTTCACCATAGCAACTTCCATATTCGTATAAGCTTCCTCAGCGCTAAGAGAACCTTGTCTCAAATTTTCCAGCCGTTGTCGAAGCTCTCGGGTATAGTGAGGTGGGACGAACCTAGCCCTCATTAATGCCCTTCATATGCTCCCATGTGGTGATTTGAGGATCCAATGTTCGAACTCTTTGTTTGACTACGTGATCCCACCATACCAAAGTATAGCCTTGGAAATCGAGAGCGGCTAGCTGAACCTTCCTAGGCTCGCTAAAGTTGTGACACAACTAGATTTGCTCAACTTTATTTTCCCACTCCGTGTAGACGTCGGGATCACACTTTCCTTCAAAGACGGGAATTTTGATTTTGACTTTTCCGAGTCCGTCTTGCTCCTGATAGGGCCGAAAGTTATCTCGTCCTTGCCTTGGCTGCTGGAATGGCCGATTGTAACCCTCCCACGTGTGGTCCTCAAAATGAGCTTCATTCCGTCGCTGAAAGTTATCAACAAAGGGTGGCATGTTAGAAGCATTAGGGGGTTCGTTGGAATGTAAATTACCTTGATCTGGATGACCCGGATCTCTAGTAACACGTGAAGGACCGCCAAACTCATAGTTGGTTCTCAAAGGTGGTGTCCTGGCTGGTGGTGTTCGTGCTTCCATAGACTCCACTTGTTTGGATAGGTTAGCTACGGAATCGGACAATTGTTTCAATAGACTGATCATCTCAGGCGTGACGGTCTCGCTACTCGACTTGCTGGGACTTATGGACCTGGACATCCTCAAGTAACAAACAAAGAATCGGTTAGGTTAGAAAAGCAAATATCTCACTTGTGTATCGCTCACACTCTCGTTGGTATTGCCTAGCTGGTGGCTCGAGTTGTAAGGATCCAACACCTTAAGATCGCGATTTCCGAACCTTCTTAGCAACCCTTTGAAACTAGAACTGCTGAAACTGAATGTTAGTGTCGGAGATGGATCAAGACACCCCTAATTGGAGTATTGACCGTTGGGTTGGTGTAGGTAAGGTGAATGTGTTTGGAATGACGTTTTGAGCTGTTTGAAAGAGTTTACTTGTGCTTGATGTAGATTAATAAGGGTCAGCCGTTTTTTGTATGTGTTTTTTTTTTTTTTTGAAAGATCTCTTAGACTTTGTCAAAGATTTGAGGGAGAGAAGGTAACCTGAAACTTATTGCAACGATAATTGTAGGAGAGCAGGTTACCGAATTGTGTATGCAACGTTTGAGCTCTCTTTTTGTTTTGTTTTCGTTTTGTGTTTACCTCTCCTCAAGATGTTGTCCGGCACTAAGAACCATTGGCTTTTGCCTTTGAACACTTCAAGCACAAGTTAAACCTCAATTGGATAAGCAATAGGTTAACAAAGAAGAAAGGAGTGATCAATTTTACCAACTGAGCTCTGATACCAACTGATATGGGATTGTCCGTGAATGAGTCGATCTAGGCACAATGATCTCGAATCCGGCTGAATGAAACGAATTCAGAATGCGGAATGAAACGAAGATGGTGAATGGCGCAGGAGGGTGAGAGAAGAACCAAAGAGAGTCAACGAAGGAACCAAGGCTGAAGAGCCAAAACCCCAATTGTGAATGCCCTAGACCCGTCTCCAATACAACTTTACACTAGCTCCGGCTGGACTAGCACAAAGAGGGACTCGTGAAGGCTCGAAGCACCAATCCGAAGGCGGTTGACACAAACAAGCTCAGCCAATCAACAACAGCAATGCCAACCAAAAACTCTCTTGTTCTTTGATTGATTTTGTGAAATGATTACAAATGTAATTCTAAGCAATGGAAATAACGTAACTAATCTGCAGCTAAAGAGGCTATCTATATAGACTCTTTTATCTAGACAAAATAAAGAAAAGAAAATTAAAACATTAGTGGGAAGGTGGTAATAAGAGAGCTTTCTCTAATGTAGCTAACAACCTAACAAACAACTAATTCAGCTTAAAAATAGGCTGCCTTATTCAAGCAACTACTTGGAGTGTGCTGGACGTTTTTTAAGAGCAAATTGGGCTATTCGAATGGGCTGAATTGTTCAACAGATCCATGAGTGATTTGGCTGTGTTTTAAGAGCCCAAATGATGATCCGAATGAGCTGAATTGTTACTCTCTTGGGCCTCTTTGAACGAGATCAGCTGGCTGCCCTCTTGGGCTGTTTTGGACGTGAGAAGTTGCTTCCTCTCTTGGGCTACCTTGGACGTGATCAACAGCTCCTTCTCTTGGACTGATTTGGACATAATCAACAGCTTCTCCTCTTGGACTGCATTAGACGTGAACAACAACCTCCCCTCTTGGCTTCTTTTGACGTGATCAACAGCCTCCTCTTGGACTGCTTTGGATGTGAGCAACATCTCCTCCCTTTGCTTGCTTGCTCCTGCATTCATCAAAAGATTAACACATGAGGTATGGCAATTAATTGGTTCACGCATTGTGCCAAGCAATAGCACTTCCCTTGATGTAGCTTCTTGGATCTCCTTAGCTCTTGCTCTAGAAATGGGACCTTGATAGCTTCCATGTGATGGTCCTACATCAAGACTAGTACTATCCTTCATGGCATAGCACCAAAAAGCCTCACATCCCTGACTGATAAGCCTCGCAGCTCGAACTGCACTGATGAATGTATCAGACTTTCCGAGATCCCATCGTCGGAAAATCTCAACATGGCCTACATCTGTAGTTATTGTCACTGTCCTCTTGCCGATGTCCAAAACTTGTCGATCCATCCAATCCATGCCCAGAATAACTTCTTCATGTATTAAGTACATGACGAAGAAGTTAGTTGGCCAATCGCGACCTCCCAATCTAATAGGGCAATCGCGAACCTCTCGCGTACCTCGTATCTTACCCCCAACGGGTAATCCTATAAAGAAGGGTCTACCCTCTACAATAACTAAGGTCAATCTATCTACACATGCATCAGATATAAAAGAATGCGTAGCACCAGTATCGAAAAGAACTTTGATAGGAAAACCATTAATATGAATGGTACCTGTAGCTGCTGGCGTTGTCGGCTCTACAGCACTCCTCAACTCATAAACTCGGGTTGGTGCATCTCTGGTGTCTGCAGATCCACCAACACGTCCTCTACCTCTCCCTTGTCCCGGAGTGGAACCCTAAGGAGTGGCATAACCTGAAAGTCTCTACTGTTGCTGCTTCTGGTACTAAGATCTATATCCTCCTCCAGCAACACTGGTAGGTGAAGAACCCTGTTGAGATAGTGCCTTGCCTTGACGGCAAAACGCAGCTTTGTGTCCGGGCTTGCCACAAGAAAAGCAAGTCATTGTTGGCTTCTTGCAGTCAGCTCGGATGTGTCCAGCTACTCCGCAGTTATGACACTGTCATCCTCTATCAGAACTCTGCTGGAAACTAGAACGTCCAAGCGTCTGACTACGCCCAAAACCAGCTGCTCCAGCACTGGCCGATCCAGTCTTTTGTCTCTTCTCAGGACCTCTTGTTTGAGAAGCTTTCTTCTGACCCGGTCGGTCTCTCTCATAAGCAGAAGCTCTATCTTGGTAGTCCGTCAAAGACTCACAACGGAAACCAATAAGATAAGAGCGTGTCGATTCTCTCAACCTCCGAGAGAAAAGGTAAACATGTTGATCCTCCGGTGGTGCGGACGGACCTAGCAACGCCAACTCGTCTTGAAACTTGAGGATGATCTCAACAATAGGCAAATCCTCGAATCTAGCCTCAAAGAAATCATGAAGACGATCCCTCCTCATGGCTGCAGGGCAATAGCGATCCCTGATCACTGTCTTCATCTGCTCATAACTGGTGACCTTACTACGAACGGTCCTCCACCAAAAATGAGCCTGATCCTTCAACAGCGTCTGTGCTATGTTGACTCGACGTCCCTCAGGGCAACCGATAGCCTCCATAGCAAAATCCACCTGTCCTAGCCACTGCTTCACCTCCAAGCCAGTCTTTCCCACGAAGACGGGAACCTTCAACTAGTCGAAAGCTTTCAACCAACTGTTAGGCTTTGACTCTTTTGCCTCAGCCGGCGCTCTAACAACCTCAACAACTCCAGCAGGCTGGGCAACAACTTGTGTAACTCTCTGCGAAACCTCAGCTGACCTTGCAAGAACTGGCGGCATTGGTGTTGGTCCTCCAGTCCTGATAGCCTCATCAACCCTCTACACATAGTCGCGAAATGCAGAAGCTCCGATAGACACTCGTGCAGACTCTATTGATGGCGCTTTTTGTGCTCCAGACCTAGGAGCGGTCCCATTTCTAGCCTCAGGAACAATGCTCTCAGCAACCTCTTCAGCAAGCGCCTCAACGGCAGGCGGATCAGCAACTGGGGCTTGGCCCCGACCTCTAGCTAGTGGAGGTCTTCTTGCACGCCCTCGTCCACGGACGGCAGGTGGAAGTGGTGGTCTACCCCTTCCTCGCCCCATAGCAGATGTAGTTCTAGTACGCGCCATCTGCTATAAGGATAGATATATAAGACTACATATATAGATATAAGGCCACGCTACAGCTAAAGCAAAAGTCCAGAAAAAGCGCATATAAAGGCCAACACGAAAGAAACTACACTAGTGAGATCCGTGGAGGTAGTGGTGGTAGCCCGTACATCTATCTCACACCGAAAGGTTAAAGCAAAACCCCCTTTTGAAAACGTTAGACCCCTTGCGGGTTCTATTTATTTATCCATCTGACATGTAGAAGATTTCGAGTGTCATTGTTGCCAACCTAGAGCTCTGATATCATATTGTAACACCCCCAAGTTCTGGGAACTTGAAGCGCTACGGGCTAGGACCGCACAATGGGTCCCGAACCTCAGAGTAGCAACAGCAAATGGATCTTACAACAAGGCACAGAAGAATGAAAACCAAAACTCAAACTAAAAACCAAAGGTTTAAACAAAAGAAACACAAAAGCTCCACAGCCGGGTTCAAAACAAAAGGGAAACAACAAACGAAACAAAAACCCCGAACCCGTCCTATAATGTACGGGAACCCCGGCTGACCACACCATCCGGATCACTCAGCAGCATCTTGAACCTGCGGAACATCTACAACGACGGTATAAACCGTTAGCTAACATTCTAGGTATAAGCAAGAGTGTAAAGGCACAAACACACATAAGGTACAGAAAACACATAGCATGCTCACACATCAACCGGTTATTATCTTTCATTAAGGTTATCCATTACTAATCCAACTTCTTTTGTCACACGAGAATCTCCCGAAACTCGCCTCCGCTTCCGTCTACCAATAGGAATAGATCAGTACTATTCGTTACCTACGGGTCTGGGTTGCAAGAGCACATTCTAGTCTTCTGTAGAACTAGACAAGTGGTCACCGCCTGGTTATAATACACTTAGGCCAGTTAAGGGTAAAAATGGGTGAATCCTATTTCCAATTATCCGTTATAAACATGATAGCAACACAAACAAGCCAATACAATCCAACTAATATGCGGAATGAAGCTAAGTAAGTCCAAGGGACTTACCTCACACGAAGGTAACCCAAAAGGCTCAACAACAACTTAGAGGACACACAAGGAAACTCAGTTTCCCTTAGGAAAGGAGCAAGGAAAGCCTGTACGAACAAGCAATACGGATCAGGAACGAAACGGTTGCCAACGATCTCTAAGAGATCAACACAAGCTAAGGATTCAACCTTAGTCTTACAGCAACTCAGGGAACAAAGAACAACTACAAGGAACAAGGAAAAGAACGAGGGAAAGGAAGGGAGGAAGCAGCTCACCAAAGACGGGAGCTACTGCAGAGAAACTGCGGGGCAGTTCATCAGAGACGTAGGGGCGGCTGGACAGAGGCGCAGGGGCGGCTCTGTGCAGGCGCAGGGGCGGTTGCATTGACAAAAGCTCTGTCGGGATTCTTCTTCGACCGAACACACAACAAGGTAACCAAAGCTTGAACCTTTGGTTCCAACACGTCCAGAATCAACTCCAGGGAGTCTGAGAATAACGAAGGGTCAACAACGGAACACTCCTCAAGAATCAAGGCTCATGCTTGATCCTTGGAGAAGAAGAAAAGAGAAGAACGAAAGGAAGAAACCAAAACAGAAAGAGAAGGCATTCAGCGCTACAGGAACGTGAGGAAGAACCAAAAAAGATGCACTTACACGTTCAGCGAGGTTGCAGGAAGCAAAGGACGGTTGTAGCTCTCTAGGGTTGAAGAAGACGATAGCAAGGAACAAGAAAAAGGAGAGAAGGAAGAGAATATATAGGGAGGGCTGGAATGCTAGACGGAAAGGGCGTCTAGGGTTAGAAAGAAACAAGAAAACCGGCCCATAAGATAGAATATCGGGTATTCTATCTATGGAAGAAAGATAAAACGACGAAATCAGATCGGCGCAATCTGTCACACGATCCGCAGGGGCGGATCTCACAGCCACAGGGGCGGCTGGCCGCGGGGGCGGCCCTCTTCACCGTAGGGGCGGTGAAGGAAAAAACCTAGGATCTTACATTTAAAACAAGGTTAGTCTCCTCACACCTCTTCAACGCCAAATATAGATTACCAAGACAATCATCAAATAAAGATCCATAAACCGATAAATCATCCATGAACACTTCCATGATATTTTCAATATATTCAGAAAAAATAGCCATCATACACCTTTGAAAGGTGGCGGGTGCATTACACAACCCAAATGGCATCCTCCTATATGCAAATGTTCCCCATGGACATGTAAATGTGGTTTTCTCTTGGTCATCCGGGTGAATTGGGATTTGGAAAACTCCACTATAACCATCAAGATAACAAAAATGAGAATGTTAAGCTAACCTCTCTAGCATTTGGTCAATAAAGGGAAGAGGAAAGTGATCTTTCCTAGAAGCCACATTAAGTTTCATATAGTCAATACACATCCTCCAACCCGTAACCGTCCTAGTCAGGATAAGTTCATTGTTCTCATTAGTTACTACGGTCATCCCACCCTTCTTAGGCACTACAGGCATGGGAATGACCCACTTACTATCCGAAATCGGAAAAATAATTCCCGCATCTAGCAATTTAAGGATCTCTTTCTTAACCACTTCTTTCATAATTGGGTTCAATCTCCTTTGAGGTTCAATGGATGGTTTATGATTTTCTTCCATTAAGATTTTAGGAAGGTAAGAGAAGCAATATAAACCAAGAACAAGCTGAATAATAAGTTAAGAATGAGCTTACAACCATCCAAAGGTAGCTTCAAATCGAGCTCAACAGTCTCTACAACTTTCCTCACTACAAGTCTCTCAAAAACTCACTCTAAGTCTATGAAAATGTGTGTTCTTCTTCCCTTCAATGGAGTATTTCTTCTCTTCTCTTCTACTCTCTATGGTTTTCCCAACAAGAATGAAATTCAAAAGTGAAAAAAGGGAAGTGGGAATCCCCAGCAAAATGTGAGTAGTCTGCAGTATAACATTTCCTCTCCATCATGGGAGAGAAAATCGTGGGTTGGAAGAGGAGTGTGCAAAGTGTCGTGGGGGACCAGTGAATCATCTCGGATGGTCCAGAAAGCATCTCGGCCGAGATGGGTGAGGGTTGGACCGAGATGAAGTGCTTCATGGCTAAACGCAAGCCGGTGCATGGCTCGAACCAACTAAGGTCAATTTCTTCTTCTTTTCTTCATGCTTGCTCCATTGAAACCTTGAATCCGGGCCTTCACGAGGCTCAATCCTCGGATATGATCAATAATGTATGAAAGCTCCCCAAAACACCTACAAACCGACAAATTCTTGTGTAGACGTCTATTCTGACGAAATAACTCGATAAAGCATAAAACATCCCGAGCGTGTGCAAAACCGTGCATGAATGAATATGAAAACTACCTAAAAGAGTGCCTAATCTCGTGTCATAAATCACGTCATCAACACGTTAGAGGGTAGGCCTTTCTTGATAGGGTTACCAGATGGGGTCAGGTTAGAGGTACCCGAGAGGTACACGGTTTGCCTATACATATAGGAAACCGTGATTTGGTTGTGGACTTCTTTGTCATGCCGCTGGTGCATGAGGAAGTTATTATGGGTATGGATTGGATGGATAAACATCGTGTTGTGTTAGATGTTCGTAGGAGGACCGTGACGGTCTCTACCGAGTCGGGACAGATTAAGATTTTCCGAGGTAGGGACCTTGGGAAGTCGGGTATGGTTATTAGCGCAGTGCGAGCAACGAGATTGATTGCACAAGGATGTGAGGCCTCCTGGTGTTATGCCATGAAGGAGGGTGAGAGTCCAACATTAGAGGACATCCTAGTGGTCTATGAGTTTCTGGATGTGTTTGTCGAGCCATCTAGTTTGCCACCTCAGAGGAGCGTAGATTTCGGCATTGATTTGGAGCCTGGTACGAGACCGATCTTGAAGGCCCCATATTGTATGGCACCTATCAAGTTGTTAGAGCTGAAGAAGCAACTCAAGGAGTTGGCTGAGAAGGGCTTTATTCGCCCTAGCGTATCCCCGTGGGGAGCACCTATCCTCTTCGTGCGGAAGGAGGATGAATCGTTGAGATTGTGCATCTACTACACAGAGCTGAACAAGGTGACCATCAAGAAACAAGTATCCTTTGCCCCGCATTGATGACTTGTTAGATCAGCTTCAGGGAGAAACTGTGTTCTCCAGGATCGACTTGCGCTCGGGATATCACCAGCTGAGGGTGAGAGAGCAAGATGTGCATAAGACGGCATTTCGGACTCAATATGGCCACTACGAGTTTGTAGTGATGTCATTCGGGCTCACGAATGCGCCCACCATCTTTATGGAGCTGATGAATGGCATATTTATCGACTGTTTGGATCAGTTTGTGGTGGTCTTCATAGATGATATCTTGATTTACTCTCGTAGCAAAGAGAGGAACATCCAGGACATCTGAGGACAGTGTTGCGAGTTTTGCAAGATAGAAAACTATATGCCAAGTTCTCTAAGTGCGATTTTTGGATGCCAAAGGTAGCATTTATGGGTCATGTTGTCTCCGTCGATGGGATCAAGGTTGATCCGGCGAAGATCGAGTCAGTAGCAACATGGACAACACCGACAAACGTCAAGGAAGTACGCAACTTCCTTGGCCTAGACGGTTATTACCGACGGTTTGTGGAGGGATTCTCTGTGATTGCTTATCCACTTACCAACCTGTTGAGGAAGACTACCCGGTTTCTATGGTCCGAGCCGTGTACTAAGAGTTTTGAGGAGTTGAAAAGACGTTTGACTTCCGCTCCTGTCTTAGCGCAACCGGAGGGCACAGAGGACTTCGTAGTCTACAGTGACGCATCCAAGCTAGGCTTGGGATGTATTCTGATGCAGTGTGGTAGAGTGATTGCCTATGGTCTTCATAGATGATATCTTGATTTACTCTCGTAGCAAAGAGAGGAACATCCAGGACATCTGAGGACAGTGTTGCGAGTTTTGCAAGATAGAAAACTATATGCCAAGTTCTCTAAGTGCGATTTTTGGATGCCAAAGGTAGCATTTATGGGTCATGTTGTCTCCGTCGATGGGATCAAGGTTGATCCGGCGAAGATCGAGTCAGTAGCAACATGGACAACACCGACGAACGTCAAGGAAGTACGCAACTTCCTTGGCCTAGACGGTTATTACCGACGGTTTGTGGAGGGATTCTCTGTGATTGCTTATCCACTTACCAACCTGTTGAGGAAGACTACCCGGTTTCTATGGTCCGAGCCGTGTACTAAGAGTTTTGAGGAGTTGAAAAGACATTTGACTTCCGCTCCTGTCTTAGCGCAACCGGAGGGCACAGAGGACTTCGTAGTCTACAGTGACGCATCCAAGCTAGGCTTGGGATGTATTCTGATGCAGTGTGGTAGAGTGATTGCCTATGCGTCTAGACAGTTGAAGACGTATAAGAAGAACTACCCGACTCATGATCAAGAGTTGGCAGCGGTAGTTCATGCTTTGAAGATCAGAAGACATTACCTGTATGGCGCTATATGCCACATCTTCACAAGCCATAAGCATCTGAAATATATTTTCACGCAGCATGAATTAAATAGCCGTCAGCGTAGATGGCTTGAGTTGATCAAGGACTTTGACCTTGAGATTTTGTACCATCCAGGAAAGGCAAATGTTGTCGCCGATGCACTGAGCAGGAAGACACCTCGGGAGAAGGCGATTGAGCGATTGACAGTTCAGCCCCAACTACAAAGAGATCTAGCGTGGCTAGAGATGGACATCCAGTTTCCTGATGAGGATGTCCAGTTGAGTACCTTAGAGGTCCTACCTAATCTGTTGGGAGAGATCCAACAGAAGAAGGGGACCTGCCCGACGCTGATGAGGATACGAGATAGGATGTCTCGTGGAGAGGCCCCAAAGTTCTCCTTAGGAGCAGATGTAGTGATGAGATGCCGCGATCGCATATGTGTTCCCGCAAATGCAGAGTTGAGATAGAGGATTCTATAGGAGGCTCACTCCACACTTACTCCGTACACCTAGGCGCGAGTAAGATGTATCAAGATGTGAGACGATCATACTAGTGGAAAGGGTTGAAGCCCGATGTGGCCAAATTTGTGGCACAGCGTGCGACTTGTCAACAGGTCAGGATAGAGCACTGCGGACCAGGAGGAGAGCTCCACCCACAGTCAGTACCACAATGGAAGTGGGAGGACATCTCCATGGACGTTGTGAGAAGATTTCAGCCAGAGACTTTAAACGAAAATGAAGATCTCAAACAGTTATAAAAGTTTGTTGAGGAGAAGATTCACTTGAAGATATTCAACACCTTCCAAGAGAAGAACGTTGAAGAGAAGATCTCGGCTATGGAAGAAAGAAGACATTACAACCGCTACAAGACAACGGCTAGAAGAAGATCTCCATAGAAGACTATAAATGAAGACATCGATTGAAGATGAAGACAGAGCTTACAAGTGAAAGTAATCAAGCATTCCAGCGATAGTACAAGAACATCTTCATTGATTCAAAAGTTTATCTTCCTTTTTAAGCTTACTTAGGATTATTCGCTAGAGTGAGATAAACACAAGAGTTTCATTGGCATATCATTATAGTGTAATTTTTGAGTGTGTTACTCTCCAAAGTAACTAGGCTATTATTGCTAGAATAGGAGTTTACTAGATCGTAGCTTTGAGGCTACCTTGAGAGAAGAAGGAAAGTTCTTCTAGGTTGTATTTAGGACTCAAAACAAGAAGATAATAGATATTTAGAATCCTAAAGTTGGAAACCCTAGGCGGAGGGTAGGTTTTTAGGGCCGAATTTCGTAAACATATCGTCGTGTCGATCTTTTACATTCCACACTTTATATCGCGTTTTATTGTGACTAACAACTTTTTTATAACACCCCAAATCCGCGGGACTTGGAGTGTCATATTGGGCTAGGATCTCACAATGGATCCTGACCCTAGCCTGACAACAAGTTCACTAGATCTTACAACAAGGCACAGGTAGATTAAAATCAAATACATAAAATCTGAGTATGATACATCAAAAGAGTTTACAAACTCATAGCTGAGTACAAAACAACAACATAAACCACAACCACAAAAGATCCCACATCCCACGCATCCTAATCTACAGAAGTCCGCGGCTTGTCACACCATCTGGCTCACTCTGTAGTATTCCTAACCTGCAGAACACTACAACACGGTATGAAACCGTTAGCTACAGCAATGAAAAGCATGAAGGTAATAGCACAACCACACATCAACATCTCAAACATGCAATGCCACACACATTCATTTATTATCTTTCATTACATTATTCCATTACTAATTCAACTTCTTTTGTAACACGAGGAGCCTCAGGAACCCCGTCCCATCCAACGTAACACAGTAGTTTTGCATGGGGGTGACCTTCACGCGTCCCCTCCTGTAAGATCATCTTCAGGGCTCCTCCTCCTAACCAGCAGGCGGAGACCGGCGGTTACCGCCCGTTATAATACACTTGGGCCAAATAAATGTAATGAATGGTCTTCCTAGTCCGGTTTAGGTTATAAATGCACAATCATATGAACACACACAACCATCACAATCATACAATCAACAATTGCACGCTAAGTAAGTCCTATGGACTTACCTGATATACTCGTAACATGTACCACGTCACAGCTTCCCCTTGGGGAAGTAATCAACGCCTGCAATAGCAAGGCACACACAATCACATACTGCAAAGGTTAGGAGACTCATCTCACTAACCACAACCAACCTATATCTCAAATCTAAACCTCAGATCCTCAACATAACATCTCATCATACTCGTACACATACTAATCCTTAAAGGCATAACCGATATCCATAACATCATCATGATCCTCAAATCATTTTGACACCTAGCGTGCATCTAATCAGTATTCCTAAATCTCAAATTTTATTCCTAATTTAATTAATTAACCTTTAATTAATTAATTAAATTTCACCAGAATAACGTTTTGCCCGCAGGCCATTTCTAAACCCACCTATCATCAGATTTCATCAACAAACAACCCATAAACACCAGAATAATATAATGATCATAATGGAATTTCTAATTATCCATTTTAAAAAGCCTAAGGTCGATTTAGGCCAAATCGTAGTACGGAAAACGAATAAATTCATAACTTATTCGTTACTAACCCGATTGACAATCTCAAAGAAGATTCGGAATCACAACGACGCAGGCTACGCATGTACAACATCAAATTCGCCTGAATCTGAGCGACGGAACTGTCCTGGTGACATATATGCTCGACCAGTCTTCATCTGCTCGGAAATGCAGAAACTCGGTACCGATATGAAGAGAATGAAGAGAGGAATCCAAAAACTCAAACGGAATTGAAATCGGATTAGAAACGGAGAGTAGATCTGAGTTTGAAGTTTGAGAGAAATCAGAGCTTTTACGAGGAAACGTGAAAGGAAAAGAATTAATAAACGATTTTCCGCATTTATAGTGAAGTCGATAATTATCCTTTAGCGAAGTCGATAATTATCCTTTTATCGATCCAATGGCGGGTTGAACCCCCTTATCCAAACTTCTCGAAATTGGAATAATAGATCTTGAATATTGTAGGGATAATTATTCCACAATTGCCTCGGAAAACATGTATTCCTAAGCCGTCTTTCTTAGCCGTTAAGAAACGAAATAGCGACTATTTTGTCCGTTTTGCCTTTCCATGTTATTTCATATCTAGGACATGTCCGATGTCCTGATCATTTCTCTCAACTGCATTTTTATTAATTGGAGCTCCCAAATGCTCCAAATAATACCGGAGAGTAAAAATAATTACCCGGGGGAAAAAGTGAAAATTTCACCATAAGCCCAAAATTACGCCAGGAACATAACGGTGGGACTTATACTCAACACTTACGCAATCTTCGCGAGTTATATGTTAATTACTATCACTGATTAAGTTAATCAACATTAATTAGAATTCGGAAATCCTAGTTATTACATCACACCCCCCTTAAGAAAAAGTTTCGTCCCGAAAATTGAACAATTCCCAAATCCTCTCGGACCCATACGCCGAGGTATAGACACTCTCTCTATCGGAGGTATCACATCTCCGTTCAAACGTATCAACCTATAACACTCTATAACCTCAAAACACGGCATGGAGGAATCACCAACTCCAGCAACAAGATCATAACGCTATCCAAAGGCATAGAGGAAAAATCATCTCTAGCCAACTACTAACCATGTCACAAGGCATGGAGGAAAGCCGTCTCCAGCCAATCGTACTCGTAACACAACTATGTGGAGGAAAACCGTCTCCACTCACACTATGTCCATCAAAGATAGCATGGAGGAAAGAACCATCTCCAGTTATACCTATCTCGTACTAGCAAACAAGATCTAAAAGATCATATGCACAACTCACAGCTAGCACGAAAACACAACATATCACATAAGCACATAGCATAACATACACTCACTAAGATAGCACCAAAATCTAATCATGGATCCTACAGGTGAATCTATCCCGGCGTAAAAATCTGGATAGTTTCCCTGGATACTATCTTCAGTCTCCCGCGTAGCCTCATCATAGGAATATCCTTCGAATGCAGGCGTCTCACACCTCTTTGCCTAGAACCGCAAAAGGTTGTTCTGCAAAAGTGTGATCCGGCTCAACCACTAGATCATCATGACTCACAATGTGCCTCAGATCTGGTATGTACTTCCTCAGTTGAGACACATGAAACATAGGGTGAACACCCTCTAACTTCGATGGCAAAGACAATATGTGCACTGCTCTTCCAACTCTATCCAGTATCTCGAAAGGACCGACCTATCGGGGACTCAACTTTCCCTTTATGTCATAACGTTTGATGCCTCACGTCGGAGATACTCTCAACCAGACATGAGCTCCTACACTGAACTCTAGAGGTCAATGCCTCCAATCTTCATACGACTTCTGGCGACTCTGTGCAGCCATCATCCTTTCTCTGATTAACGTTACTCGAGCTATATCATCCTGAATTTGCTCTGGCGCTAACCCACTGGTACTGCCAGACTCATCCCCGCATAAAGGTGTATGACACCTATGTCTACACAATGTCTCATAGGGACCATCTCTATAGATGCATGCCAACGGTCATGGTATAAGAATTCAACGAGTGGGAGATAAATATATCGTCCTTGTTCCCAATCCATCCCACAAGCGCGCAACATGTTCTCTACGGTCTGGAGGGTCCTCTCAGACTGACCGTCTATCTGAGGTAAATCTCAATCATGAAATGTAGACGAGTTCCCCAAGCAGTCTAAATCTGCTATCAAAATCTCAAAGTAACCCCTCTACTACAATCATAGTCGATCGTCCCCGGTACACTTATGGAGTCCCACCATCTGTCTAGTGTACTCCTTTGTTATTTCATTCACTGGCCACGTCTCTCAGTAGAGATGGAACGTGTCGACTTCGTAAATTTGTTACCAATAATCTGGATAACACCAAAACTCTTACTAGGTCTCAATCCCATCACAAGTCCATAGAAAGGTCCTCTCACTTCCACTACAACACTGGTAGTGGATGAGCTCATCTCCAAGTCAGTAACACTTTAACCTGATCTACTACTTCAAGGTACCTCTTATTCGTACATGGATGTACTAAAGAAGGTGTACTATGGGTGTACTGTAATCTTCTCCACTCAACTCCGCATAAGCGGTTATACAGATGCAGTTGCGGCACCTCATACTCCTTCTGCTCCGTTAAAGAACGGTGGTGTCTCGCCATGAGACATCCTTCCATCAAATTCCCTCGGGGTCAGGCAAGTCCCTTGCTTTTGTTGGACCTCATCCAACAAATCAGGTAGAACCCCTAAAACATGAAACTAACGTCCTTATCAACAGTTGTAGGTCCAACTCTAACCAAGCTAGATCATTCTACAACCGGGGTTGTACAGCAATTCCAACAATCGCCTTCTCTCGAGGCGTCTTCTAGTTCAAGGTATCAGTTACCACATTCTCCTTGACATAATGGTACCAAACTTCACGATCAAACTCCTTGATCAACTCTAGTCAACGACGCTGGCGGTTATTCAACTTATGTTGCATAAAAATATGCTTCAAACTCTTATGATCGGTGGGAATCTAACATGAAATATCACACCGATATTGCCTTCAAATCTGGACACTTGAACTACCACTACTAACTCAAAATCATGAGTCGGGCAGTTCTCCTCATACGTTCTCAGCACTGTAGTCACGTGATTCCCAAAATTTTCTAATTATCACCGAATAGAAGCAGAGTTCAAATGCTTCCTCTACTCTTCAGAACTCCGATATACTACTTCAACCACACACTTATGGTGGTCTTCCTCAGAAGACTCGTAATTGGATGCACAATCACATAGAATCCTTCCTCAAAGCGTTGGTAGCAATCGGCTGGGCCGAGAAGTACGCATTCCCTTAATGTTCAACAGCATCATCCACAAGGCATCATACTCACTCCTCGTCACATCAACTATGATCCCGCTGGCAGAACAACATGACCTTAAAGGTTACTTCTGGCATCTCAACTCACATTTAGGGAGCATAGCACACTGGCTTTTATCCCTCAAATTCTGCAAAACCGTCCTCAAATAACCGGTATGTTCCTCTCCGTTGTGAGAGTACACCAAACGTCATCAATAAGGTCTACCACCAACTGATCAAGGAAGTAGATGAAGACACTGTTCATCAACTCCTATAACGACTACTCGGACGTTCTTCAACTCAGATGACAACACTACAACTCGTAATGTCCATAACGGGTATGGAATGCTGTCGTATGCCCACGTTGCTCTCTCATCCTTAGCTGATGATATCCTAAGCATACGGAAATATTAAAAACACAATTGCTTCTCTTAGTTGATCCAACAAGTCGTCCATACGTAGCAATGAACGTGCTAGGGCGAACGGAGCCCGTCTCAAACCACTCTTCAAATTGCTTCTTCAATTTCTAACAACTCAACAAGCCATATATCTCATAGGCCTTCTCCCAACCAGTCTCGTACCATACTTCAACACAATATCAAAGTCCTCATTCCGCTGAGGCGATAGATTAGACGGTTCAGTAACACGTCTATAAGATCATATATCACTAGAATACTCTTCAGTATGGAACTATATCTTTCCTTCATGGCAAAACATAAAAAAAACATCACCCTCTGGTGTTATCAACCTCGCTGCTCATACGGCACTAAAGACAACTCACCTCCTCAAAGGTCATAACCTCGGAAAACCTCTACTTAGTCGATCTCAATAGAGACTATAATAGTCCTCCTACTACTATCTAAACCAACATGATATCTATTCGTCCACCACACACATAAAGACCTTCTCATGCACCTAAGGCATGGCAAAGAAGTCTTCAAGCCATACACAAGTCCCTAAACAAAGGGAACAACCACATATCTCGCGGGTACCTAAGACCCGTAACTCGTAATTCTATAAAGGAAGATCTATCTTCTACTGTATCCACAGTTAACTATTATCACATGCATCGAAAGAAAAGAGGTGCATAGCACTCACAACAAACAAAACTCCACTAGGTAAACCATTAACAAGAATGGTACCTGTAACAGCTAACGCCCGAAGCTCTACTGCATATCATTACTCAATCTCAGACCTATGCTCCTCAGGTATCACTGAGGTCATCGCCATAGCCTCCACTTCCACTCTTTCTACATCGGAAAGAGGAAGGTTTTGATGAGAAGAAACACTACCTTGCTGACAGAAAGGGGCCAGATGGCCTAGTTCACCATAGGTGAAGCAAGCTATCGGTGCCATGGGGCACTCAGAGCGCACATGATCTGGATAACCACAGTTGAGACATATACGTCTCATCCCTGCCACTAGTACGGGTGGCTCCTCTGCACTGCCCAGCTCAAAGGCTCTACCTTGAGCTCTTCTAGTATCAGTGGTACTCCTACCACCTCCCATCACACTAGCAGAAATAAAACTTTGTCGTGATGCCACTCTAGTTTGCTTACAGAAGACAGTTCTATAATCCTATCTACCACAGGTAAAGCAAGTCACTGGCGATCTTGGACACTATGGTCGTACATGTCCAGGCTTCCCACAATTGTAACAAGTCCTCGGTTCACCTGAAGTCCGTGTGAAACGAGAAGTACTCAAACGTCCACAAGTCGGGCTTGGTTTGCAACCCGAATATCCAACCTCGTCTTCTGTTGATTCAACCCGTTGTTTCTTCTTTAATCCAGAGCTTCAGTCGATCTCACAGATGTTGGTAAATCCGGTGTAGATCTACCCGCTATCGCCGCCTCATACACTTGCTGCATATACTCTTGAAACTCGAATCTACTCATGGAGACACGATCAGCCTCTTCAAACTCGTTCTCTGCCATAGGCAACACAGCAGCGGATACTGGTCCCTGACTTGGCGCTACTGAAGGAAGAGGGGGTGTACCCCTATCTCGTCCCACTACAGATACTGCTCTAGTCTGAGCCATCTGTAGAATAAACTCCCCTAAACTTATAAGGCTATATATATGTCATATGTATCGATATATATATATATATATATATATATATATATATATATATAATACTCATTATTACATGCATACACATTAACACATAAAAGATATCTATATATATATATATCTACACTGTCGAGATCCTCAAATGGGTGACGACTTCTGTATATACTATCCCAAAACATCTGTACTCGCTTAAAACCAAAATCTTTTGAAAAGTCAGACCCCATGTGGGTTCTGTTTATTTATCCACTCTACCTTTATTGCAGATAGCAAGTGTCATTGTTGTCAACCTAAGGCTTTGATACCAACTCTGTAACACCCCAAATCCGCGGGACTTGGAGCGTCACATTGGGCTATGATCTCACAATTGATCCTAACCCTAGCCTGACAACAAGTTCACTGGATCTTACAACAAGGCACAGGTAGATTAAAATCAAATACATAAACGTTGAGTATGATACATCAAAAGAGTTTACAAACTCATAGCCGAGTACAAAACAACAACATAAACCACAACCACAAAAGATCCCACATCCCACGCATCCTAATGTACAGAAGTCCTCGGCTTGTCACACCATCTGGCTCACTATGCAGTATTTCTAACTTGCAGAACACTACAACACGGTATGAAACCGTTAGCTACAACAATGAAAAGCATGAAGGTAATAGCACAACCACACATCAACATCTCAAACATGCAATGCCACACACATTCATTTATTATCTTTCATTACGTTATTCCATTACTAATTCAACTTCTTTTGTACCACGAGGAGCCTCAAGAACCCCGTCCCATCCAACGTAACACAGGAGTTTTGCATGGGGGTGACCTTCACTCGTCCCCTCCTGTGAGATCATCTTCAGGCACCTCCTCCTAACCAGCAAGCGGAGACCGGCGGTTACCGCCCGTTATAATACACTTGGGCCAAATAAATGTAATAAATGGTCATCCTAGTCCGGTTTAGGTTATAAATGCACAATCATATGAACACACACAACCATCACAATCATACAATCCACAACTGCACGTTAAGTAAGTCCTATGGACTTACCTGATATACTCGTAACCTGTACCACGTCACAGCTTCCCCTTGGGGAAGTAATCAACGCCTGCAATAGCAAGGCACACACAATCACATACTACAAAGGTTAGGAGACTCGTCACACTAACCACAACCAACCTATATCTCAAATCTAAACCTCAGATCCTCAACACATTCATAAATGCCTAAGGCATATCCTCAACATAACATCTCATCATACTCGTACACATACTAATCTTTAAAGTCATAACCGATATTCATAACATCATCATGATCCTCAAATCATTCTGACACCTAGCGTGCATCTAATCAGTATTCCTAAATCTCAAATTTAATCCTAATTTAATTAATTAACCTTTAATTAATTAATTAAATTTCATCAGAATAACGTTTTGCCCGTAGGCCATTTCTAAACCCACCTATCATCAGATTTCATCAACAAACAACCCATAAACACCAGAATAATATAATGATCATAATGGAATTTCTAATTATCCATTTTGAAAAGTCTAAGGTCGATTTAGGTCAAATCGCAGTTCGGAAAACGAATAAATTCATAACTTATTCGTTACTAACCCGATTGACGATCTGAAAGAAGATTCGAAATCACAACGACGCAGGCTACGCATGTACAATATCAAATTCACCGGAATCTGAGCGACGGAAATATCCTGGTACCATATATGCTCGATCAGGTCTTCATCTGCTCGGAAATGCAAAAACTCGGTACCGATATGAAGAGAATGAAGAGTGGAATCCAAAAACTCAAACAGAATTGAAATCGGATTAGAAACGGAGAGTAGATCTGAGTTTGAAGTTTGAGAGAAATCAGAGCTTTTACGAGGAAACGTGAAAGGAAAAGAATTAATAAACGATTTTCCGCTATTTATAGTGAAGTCGATAATTATCCTTTAGCGAAGTCGATACTTATCCTTTTATCGATCCAATGGCGGGTTGAACCCCCTTCTCCAAACTTCTCGAAATTGGAATAATAGATCTTGAATATTGTAGGGATAATTGTTCCACAATTGCCTCGGAAAACGTGTATTCCTAAGCCGTCTTTCTTAGCCGTTAAGAAACGAAATAGCGACTTTGTTGTCCGTTTTGCCTTTCCATGTTATTTCATATGTAAGACATGTCCGATGTCCTGATCATTTCTCTCAACTGCATTTTTATTAATTGGAGCTCCCAAATGCTCCAAATAATACCGGGGGTAAAAATAATTACCCGGGGAAAAAGTGAAAATTTCACCATAAGTCCAAAATTACGCCAGAAACATAATAGTGGGACTTATACTTAACACTTACGCAATCTTCGTGAGTTATATGTCAATTACTATCACTGATTAAGTTAATCAACATTAATTAGAATTCGGAAATCCTAGCTATTACATTTTTGCAGGCTTCGGTGTCAAGGCCTTGAGATCTACTTCAAAGCCTTGAGAAACAAGTTTTATCACTAAGCGCAAAGATCGACTTCAATGCCTTGAGTTTAGTTTCAAAGCCTTGATATACGATATTGCAAAAAGTTTTCATACTCTGTTCAACCTCCCTTCTAGAGTATTTATATCCTTATTATTCCCCTACTCGGTTCTTCAATTGGTATCAGAGATACACTCACGTATATTGATTTAACCATCAGTGAGACTAATCATGAACTCTTTAGGTGATGGAGAATTTGCTCAAGGAAGATCGACATCTCGACCACCCGTCTTTTGTGGTAACAACTTTGACCATTGGAGAGCACTAATGCAAATGTTTATTATTGATCAGGACATGGAACTATGGAGCATTATTCAAACTGGACCAAAAATCCCAATCACCACGGTTGAAGGAGTCCAAGTTCAAAAGAAGGAAGCTGACTTCACTCAAACGGACTTGGATAGTGTGTCTAAAAACTACAAGTCTATGAACTTGCTCTATTGTGGATTGGATGCTAAAGAATTCAATCATGTGCAAAAGTGCAAAGGAAATATGGGACAAGTTAGTAGTTACTTATGAAGGAACAAGTCAAGTCAAGGAGACAAAGATTAGCATCTTCCTCAAGCAATACGAGTTATTCAAGATGACTTCAAATGAGATGGTCAAGGAGATGTTCTCACAAGATTCACTGAGATTATGAAAAATCTCGATTCACTTGGAAAGGTCTTCACCAATGAAGAAAAATTAAGGAAAGTCCTAAGAAGCTTGCCCTAAGCTATGTGGGGACCAAAAGTGACCGTCGTTGAAGAAGCTCAGAATCTCACAACATTACCTTTCGATGACCTTCTTGGAAAACTAATCACCCATGAAATGGTTCTTGGATAAGAAGATGGAGAGCCATCTTCAAACACAAAGAACTTTGCCCTAAGATCCAAGAAGGCTAGCATTCCATCGGATGAAGAAGAGAGTGATGATGAGGAGGAAGATCCATTCACCTTGAGTTCAAGACGTCTTGCAAGAATTCTACAAATGAAGAAGCAATTTGCAAACAAAGAATATCCACGATCATCAAGACCCAAATCTTAGTTTTCTAGGAAGAATGATCGAAAGAAGAAGGCTATGGTAGCAAATCATCTTGTAAAGGATTGTCCACAAAAAGAAGAGGAGCAATTTTAAGAAGAATGATCGAAAGAAGAAGGCTATGGTAGCATCATGGAGTGACTAAGATTCTACAAATGAGTCAGATGAAGAAAATGATCAAGAAAACTTATGCTTAATGGCTGACCAAGAAGAGGATCCAAACTTCTACGTCGAAGGAGTGGTAAGAGCCCAAATGCCTCAATCGACCCAAGAACTTACAGAGTTTCTTAAAGATATTATCATAAGCGATAAAGAACATAGAGTTAGGATAAGTATCTTAAGAGAAATGTTAATCAAACAAGAGAAACGAGTAAGTGCTTTGTCTTTGAAAGTTTGAAATCTCAAACCTCCCTATATATAGGAGAGAGGGCATCTGGGGTTACATAGAGAGACGGTGGTGTGGGCTTACAAAATCCTAAAAGCCCATGATCCATCTAGAAGAAGATAAGACTGAACCCTAAGGAAAACTAATAAAATAAGATCTATCTTCTAGAAAGATAAGATCTATATTAAGCTTTCTTATATTATTTGCAAATAAATAAAATTGACTTGGGCTGAAAATATAAATAAAAGCCCAAAGGTTGCACCGATCTATAGCCTTGAGATTCGTCCAACTTCCATCTTGTCATCTTCCATCTTCAATAATTGGTCTTCACTTCTTCCTTAGAGATGAATTTCATTTCCTTCTAAAGGATGATCATCAACTTTTTCCGAGAAGTGGTCTTCATCACCTTCTAGAAATGATCCGAGAAGTGGTCTCTATTTCCTTGATAGAAATATTCCGGAAATGATCTTCATCTCCATTTTAGAAATGTTCTTCATTCTTCTATTGGAAATGGTTTCATTTCTCTATGGGAAATTGTCTTCATTTATTTGCAAAAAACGGTTTCCATTTCTTTCTTGGAAATGCTATTAATTTCTCTCCTAGAAATGAATTTGATTCTTCCCCTTCTTCTGAGAGTTTCTTCACTCCTTGCCTTCGAGCTTCCTTGACTTCTTGTGATCTTGAAGCTTCCGACTCTTCCTCTTCTCCTCCTTAGAATGCTCTTTACTCCTTACTTCCCAGCAACCATGGTCTTGAAGCGTGTTCTACATCACATATGAATGCCATTGTTTTTGTACCATTGTGGTTCTATAAATAAATATTAAAGCAAATTCTCCAAATGAAACCACATATACAAAATTATGGTTGATTTCAGAAACAACCTTAGAAAGTTATGACCAGTTTCATACTCAAATACGAAAATTAAAGCAAAATTATGACAGATTTCAAACCCAATAATGAAAATTAGGGCTAATTTCAAACTTCGATAACAGAACTATTTATCGAACTCAAACCCAAAAATTATGGCCGGTTTCAACATATAATTCTGGAAACAAACATAAAGATGTCAAAACAAGTTCTCCAAATAAATCCAAGGCGAGGATGTTTCATACTAAAAAAACAAAATTAGTATTGATTTCATACTCAAATCGAACCCAATTTTCGAAAGGGGCTAATCGAGGACAACAATGAGGGCGACCCGAAAACTTCTTCAAGTTGAGGGATCTCGGCGACAAAGACATTCTCCAGACAAATCGATGGCGACGATAAGGGAGAAGACCAGGTTCTCCAACCTAAATGAGTACAAATCATCGATTGTCTTGTGCTTTCACACTCCAGCCAAGGAGCGAAAAAGACCAAACCATGAAAATTAAAAAGACCAAAAAAAAGGACACTAATCGAAAATGTAAAATTTAGTGGGTACCAAATCAGTAAAGATAAAATTTTGAGGACACCAAAACGAATTTCTAATAATTTGAAGTTATATTGCGAAAACTAGTTCATATTCGGCACCTTGTGCGGGTATATTTATATATTTGAGGTTTTTTTAAAAAAAAACGTCGTCAACTTGTGTACGTGGGAACTAACTGTATATTTGTGAAAAAAAAGTCAAATTAAATATTTCTTTTAACTTATCACTAACAAAAACTTTGTAAAGAAAAAGAATATAAGAGAATATAATTTTCAAGTTTTTTTACCTTTAGATCCTTCACATTGTGAAACATGTTTGTAAAAAAAAACAAAAACAAAATATAGATATTTAGAAAAATGAAACTGATCAATTTTTGTAAAACAATTTGTTTTTATGAGATGGTGTTTAGTCCGAGCGAAATTTGATCAAATATTTTTTAAAAAATCGGCATTTTTAAAAAATCAAATCTGATCAAAATTTTGTTGAAAAACAACAAATATTATAGATAAAAATGAATCTATTTTTATGAAAATAAAACGATTAACATATCTTTTAAGTTATCATTAACAGATTTTTTATGAAGAATAAGAAAAAGAGAATTTAATTTTTGTGAAAAATATTTGATAACTTCACCTTTGATATGAATTGTTATAATAGAAGTTGACTATCTTTTAACTTATCATTAACAGATTTTTTGTCAATTACAATCAATGATTAAGTTAATCAACATTAATTACAATTCGAAAATCCTAACTCTTACACTAGGCTATTATTGCTAGAATAGAAGTTGGCTAGATCGTAGCATTGATGCTACATTGAGAGAAGGGAAGTTCTTTTAGGTTGTATCTAGGACTCAAAACAAGCGGATAATAGATAGTTAGAATCCTAGGGTCGGAAACCCCTAAGCGAAGAGTAGGTTGTTAGGGTCGATTTTCATAAACATATCGTTGCGTCGATCTTTTACATTCTGCACTTTATATCGCGTATTATTGTAACTAACAACTTTCTGCAGGTTTTGAAGTCAAGGCCTTGAGATCCACTTCAAAGCTTTGAGAAACAGTTTTGTCACTAAGCGTAAAGATCGACTTCAAGGCCTTGAGATTAGTTTCAAAGCCATGATATACGATATTGCGAAAAGTTCTCATACTCTATTCAACCCCCCCTTCTAAAGTATTTATATCCTTATTATTCCCCTACTCGGTTCTTCAATATTTGTAAAAATATAAACATAAACAAAATATGGATATTTCTAAAAAAAATGAATTTGTTCAAAAATTTTTAGATTGATCAAAATCTGATCAAAAACTTTTTTAAAAAATCGGCCTTTTTAAAAAAAAATGAATCTCATCAAAAAAAAATTCAAAATAGTCTATTGCATGTGAGATGTTTTTTAGGCTGATCAAAATCTGATCAAAATTTTTATAAAAAAAAAAAAGACAAAACATGGATTTTTTTTTTCAAAAAAAATCAATATACGAACTTTTGCTTATAAGATGGTTCGAGATTTACGTGGAAAAATACGACGAAGCAATAAAATTGTAACTTGTAAAATATCTTCAATCGTCGAAACTTAAAAAAGACGACGAAAAATGATCAATAAATAGTGGAATTGAAACTGGAAGATGTAGAAATTTGTAGATCAACAAGGAAAATAAGAAATGTGTATTGACTTATGAGAAGGTGTCATTCCATAAATATATATATATTGGAAATAATGTGAGAAAAATACTTGAGAAGTTTACGTTAACTATATGTGAAATCAAGATATTGCTTCCCTTGTAAGTTAACACTAACGTAGATGATAAGTTTAACAATCAATCTATCCTACCTTTATTAAAATTAAACATTTACATTTTAGATATTGTTTTAGTAAAAAAAAGGTTTTATTGACTTAATTTGTGATTTTGTGAAAGATATAATCCGAGAAAAAATGTAAGACCGTCACATCAGCATATGTCGCCTACACTAGTAAAGTATATAGATGTGCATCACAGTAGGAATATTTGAGTTTGTATAGGAGTTTATTTTTAAAAGTGTATTTTTTTTTCTTTATTAAAAAATGATTAAATGTTTTTTAAAAAAAGTAAAGTTTATTAGAAAACAACGTAGAAAATTTTTATTCTTGTTACAAAATTTTTACAATCAGTTTTTTAGTAACAATAGATATTTGAAATTCAAATATTTTTAAAAAAATAAAAAGATAAATAATTTTAAAAAAAAACTATAATCAGTAGACGGAGAATCAATATCCATTTTTTAGTTAAGACAAACAAATCCAATACTTTTTGAACACTTTTTAGTAAAAGAGTTTATTCGAATAAAAACAACCAATTTTTCCTATAGAAAAAAACATGTATATTTTTTTAATAAAAAAAGTAAAATAAATTTTACTATAGAAAAACAGTAAAACAGATTTTGCGAAATAGTTTTGCATGGAAAGAATCCAAATAAATTTTGCAAAAAACAGTAAAACGAATCCAAATAAAATTTTATAAAAAATAAAATAGTAAAACATAACGAAAAACAAAAAAAAAAGTACAACAAATTAGCAAGACGATATTTGATTGGGAATTACTATTAATTTTTAAATAGAAAATTCATAACTGATAAAAATTAAAATTCAACTTTTATTTATACGGTATTACTATTTACATAGAAGTAGAAGGTAAGCGGGCAACAAGTTGCGCCGCTACCCCTTTTTGGATGGCAAAACCTAACCTTTTAAAAACAACATCTACAAATCTAGAGGACATAATATTACTATGCATAACTCTTTGCACCCTCTTGAGAATATCAACAGCATCGGGTGCAAAAAATCCAAACGTGTCAAAAGCAAATGGAAGAAAAACGTGTTGGTTTTCAACACATGCCCTTCCATGCTTGGCCACCTTAGCTGATGCCGCTCTACAAGCTGTCTGACCCACAACAAAAGGTCCGTTCCCTAATCCCACAAGCGGTGAGACCCCCGTCAAATCAATACATGCATGCTTTCCTCCACTCCAACCAAACACCAAAACATCCGCCGGCCGCAATGTCGACCTTCCATCCCGCGGATCAGTCAAGAAGTTCATAGGTGCTTCTTTCTTTACAGAAATTCCGGCCCGTCTAAAGGTATCACAAAGAACATCACGAACCAGATCATGCCTATACTTGAAGCCAGGAAGTTCCTTACAATGTACAGCATGCTCCCCAAAAGCATCCAACACCCTCCGACAATTAGGAATGGGGCAAACCTCACCAGCTGAGAAAAGCGGAATCATAAGTCGGTACTTGAGAATGGAGCGGTACTCTACAGGGGACATGCATTGACCAAGTCCATCGATGGGAATGACAAGAAGAAAATCTTGGCTATGCGGCGCTTGCAGACATCCAAAAACTGCTTGTTGTCTATTAGTCATATCAAACCTCTCAACCATCTCCTGAACAATTTTACCAAAAAGAGCATCCGCCAAAATATGTTGGGGCTTAGGGGGGACGGTGTCCTTACTAGTAAAGTTGGAAAGGTCGAACTCTGGGATAGCCACATGCAGGTCATCTAAAGCTTTGTAAAAAGCTGAATCCATATCGGATAGCCCACTGTCACGCAAGATATGGTCTTGGAGCACCCAAGACTGAGCTCTGGAGGCAACAAAAGCGTAAGAAGACGCCTCCATAGCAGAGTACAAACCGAGCCCTCCACGACGAATAGGCAAGGAAGCCAACCGCCATTGAAGATCCCCGAAAAAAGGACCCCCACAAACCACCATATCCTCAATCGACTCACGAAGTCCCGCGTCAAAACAAGATGTCGCATCCTTCACATGCTCTGGCTGACAAGTCCTCAGGCCAAAAAACATCTTCGCTACACCCAAACACGAACGAAGTAAAAGAAGCTCACTCTGCGGGTTCCTAAGCTGAGGGAGAAGACGCATCAACTCCAATGCCTTATCAGCTCTCTTCATAACCAATTCTTTAATAAACCCACTATCTCTACTCACATCCCCTCCCAACAACTTCAACCCCAAAGATGGTCTCGCAATGTCTCTAGGGAATAACCCGTCTTGAAGCTTCGAACCATCACATGAAGGCCAAAATAACTCAGTTTTTTTAACATTCAACTCAAGTCCAAAATTCGGACCAACCTCCAAAATAATACCAAGTGCCTTAGCCACATCCTCCGATCGACCAATGATTGTCCCATCATCTAAATACCAAGCATGAAGAAGAGGCTTACAGTTGTCACGGATAGTGTGCACAAGTGGATGCAAGACAAGCGCAAAAAGAAGTGGTCCTAAGGGGTCACCTTGCTGAACTCCTGTGGATGACCAGATAAATCTATCTCCCAGATACAATCGAGCAGGCTGACCATACAAAAACTCAACCCATAAAGAAATAGATGGACATCTTCTCCTCACCTCACGAAGCAATACTGTCCTATCAACAAGATTAAAAGCATTCGAGAAATCCACGGCAAGCATAGCAAGCGAACCATCATCATGCAGCTCGCTCAAAACTCTGTTGACACTATGCAAAATAGCTTCTGCGCTACCAGACACGCCTACTCCAAACTGAAAATCCGCTAGATAGGTTGACATATCTTTACTCACCCCTTTCATGGCAACCTTAGAAACCAACCGCCTCCAAATAGTGCCAACTGCAATGGGTCGAATCCCATTGTCAGGCTTCAATAATGGCGTAAGAGGAGCAGAAGCCACAAACTCCGCCAAACTCCCCGGACATCTGCCTCCCAACCACAGATTAACAACAGATGAGATCACTCGTAGAAGATCAACAGCAATAGCGGAACCATCCCCACACATAGCATCTAACACGTGTTGTGCCCTCAGACCATCCCTGCCGCAAGAAGTACCTTTGGGAAAGGACTTAATACACCTAAGAACCAAATCAACATCAGCAACAAAGGGAGATTCCAAAACCTCACATACCCGAGAAGGTGGAGACTTGAAGGGGTGCTTAGCCTCCAAAACCTTCACAGTCTCATCATCAAACGAAGCCACACCAGAAGAGGACAAAACCTTAACAGCCGCCGTGAAATGTCCATCAGAGACCTTGCGAAGACACTGCTTGATATTAGGTCTCACTCTCTGTCTATCACCATCCGTTGAGGCGACCCTAGTAGTTGTCGAAAACCCATGCTCAGAATGGTCTAACAAACCCCGCACTAGCTTGTCGATACCGCCGTCCTCACCCCACAAAGCCAGAGACTGCATGATCCGCTGCTGTTGAATAGACTTTCTACTCCCTGATCTACTATCTCTCCTATTCGAAGGCCTGAACACTTGCAAAGTGCACCGAGGAAGAAGAAGCAACGCAACCCAAGCATCCACAGAACATGGCTCAGCGACCACTCTCTGAAGAGCACCCTTTAGAGCTTGAGAGAAAGCAAGACGACAGTTATGCGGGATACTCTTCACAGTAGTGATAGGAATGCGAAAAACTCTATCGAGCAAACCCGCATCAAAAACCAACCCTTCCTCAATAACCGCAACAGACAACTCTCCTACGACCGGCTTCGAGATACCCAAAATGTAGCTTCTAATCATTCCGTCCTCATAAGCAACACGAACGGAACCATCAGAGTGATGACATGCACGACTCAAAGCATGCATACTCATACAACGCCCACATAACCACAACCCAAGATATGCCAAGGACTCCTCAAAAGCCACAAATACATCAAGGTTATTCTCAATAGTGTTGCGAATCACATTTTTGTTATCTTCGGAACAAAAATATTGTCTTTTAAGATGAGAAACCAAACAAGAGAAACCTTTGCTTCCCTCTACTCCATCCCGACAACCTTGAAATGCCCTAAGAGGACAATGAAGGAAACCTCTACCATCCGTTGTCATATCAGAACCGGCAATTCCTAGAGACATTTCATCAAACACGTGACGGACGACAATCCATAGGGTAAGAAATCTATCTTCATGCCAAACTAGATCAAAAAAACCTCAAAAACATTTCATCGAACACTTGGCGGGCGTAGATCAACTACCATTAACACTTGCATTGCACTTCAGAAACAAACCTCCCAATTACGCCTGAGAATTAGTCATTAGTCGAATGATGGAAGGGGGTGATGGTGGACTTGGCTTTTCTCGGCGGCGCATTCCCAGTTAGGTCTCGCCTTTGATTAACAAGTTCTTCAATTTCTTGAATTAAACAGTAACTTCACCTTCCAAATATCGCAGCCGTGTCTTCATGGATTAAAGTCAGTAGGATTTTCATGGAGGAGAGGGTCAAGGTGCTGAGCTGTTCAAGCTAAAAGGGGAGGAGCTCAGTAGAGAGGCAAGCAGCGTACCCCAATGGCGGCATCTTCTTGTTAAGAAATTCTGGCAAAAATTAAACTACGATCAGATTGATTTCGAAAGAGACACGGAATTTTCTGTAGAAAAAAAAATTTTATAAAAAAACACAGTAAAACAGAATTTTTTATAAAAAAAAAACATATTTAGAAAAAAAACGAATCCAAATATATATTGCAAAAATACTTCTTGACGAATTCTAATGTATTTTTTTTTAAAAAACTGTAAAACAGAATTTTTTTTTTAATAAAAATAGTAACAGATTTGTAAAATAGTTTTGTAAAAAAAACCCAAATAGATTTTGCAAAAAAATAAAACAAATCCATATATATTTTTAAAAATAAAATAAAATATAACAAAAAAAACTAAAACGAATTCAAATGTAAATATTAAAAAACAGTATAACGAACCAAAAAACAACAAAAACAGTAAAACAAATATGAATAGATTTTGTAAAAATACGAATCCTTACAGACTAGTTAGTCGAAAAAAACCAATTTTGTAAAAATAAAAAAAGGAATCATTTTTTTAAAAAAAACATCAGAATATATTGGAAAACAAAAAAGAAATTTTGAGTACTTTTACAAAATTTAAATATAAACGAATCCAGTATTCACATAGTTATGGCTCAATTGGAAAATCATAATACTATCATTATATGAAGAGAAATCATGCCTAAGGAGACTCATTTTTGTAAAAATACGAATCCTTACAGACTAGTTAGTCGAAAAAAAACCAATTTTGTAAAAATAAAAAAAGGAATCATTTTTTTTAAAAAAAAACAACATCAGAATATATTGGAAAACAAAAAAGAAATTTTGAGTACTTTTACAAAATTTAAATATAAACGAATCCAGTATTCACATAGTTATGGCTCAATTGGAAAATCATAATACTATCATTATATGAAGAGAAATCATGCCTAAGGAGACTCATTTTTGCCTAATTAAAACCTAATAGCATTAAACATGGTGTTTAGGATGAAAGGAAACGAAAAAGAGAAGGAAGATTGAGATAGTGAGAGATTGAGGTTTATACGTATGATTCTAAGTCAAAAAAGGAGACACAATGCTTAAATAATTAACCCGAATCTTGTGTGGGTGACTTTAATCAATTTTTTTATGTTTATCTGAAAAAAAAATAAATTTTTTCTCTTGGAATTTAAATAAAAAATCAACTAAAATTAAAAAATTAGAATCTTTAAAAAAACTGTAACAAAATCGAATTTGAATAAAAAAAAATTAAAATATTATAAACAATGAATCTTAATAAAAAAAGTAATTGTTATTAGAGTTGATACACACCGGGTTGTCCTTACTGGCCCGGCCCGTCCGCAAAAACGGGCGGGTATGGACAATATAAAAAATTAGACCGGAATGAAAAGCCCGGCCCGGCCGGACATCCGGGCCGGATCTGGACATAGTACAAAGCCCAGACGGGCTGCTTGTCCGGCCCGGATTCAATATATATATTGATACGGTATTAGTCCGTGGATTAGTCGATCTAGGTACAATGATCCCGAATCCGGCTGAATGAGGCGAATCCATATGCGGAATGAAACGTGGAGAGTGAATGGACGCAGGAAGATGTAGAGAAGAACCAAAGAGAGTCAACGAAAGGAACCAAGGCTGAAGAGCCAAGACCCCGCTTCGTGAATGCTCTAGACCCGTCTCCAATACAACTTTACACTAGCTCCGGCTGGACTAGCACAAAGAGGGACTCGCGAAGGCTCGAAGCACCAATCCGAAGGCGGTTGACACGAACAAGCTCAGCCAAGCAAACAACGACAATGTCAACCAAAAACTCTCTTGTTCTTTGATTGATTTTGTGAATGATTACAAAGGATAATTCTTAGCAAAATAAAACGTACCCTATTCAGCAGCTAAAGAGACTATATATATAGACTCTTTTATCTAGACAAACTAAAGAAAAGAAAACTAAAACATTGGTGGAAGGTGGTAACAAGAGAGCTTCCACAAATGTAGCTAACAACTTAACAAATAACTAATCAGCATCAAAATAGGCTGACTTATTCAAAACAAATCCTTGGAGTGAGTTGGACGGTTTTTAAGAGCCAAATGGATGATCCGAATGGGCTGACTTGTTCAACAGATCCATGAGTGATTTGGACGGTTTTTAAGAGCCCAAATGGATGATCCGACTGAGGGAAATGGTTATTCTTTTTGGGCTGCCTGGGACGTGAGCAATGACGAGCTTGCCAGCCACTCCGGATTTGATGGCATCATGCTTGTTGTCCCATTTCCTATGATTGCTTGCTCATCCATCTTCCCCACCTTGTCCTTGTCTTGTTTGCTTGATTTATTGGCCGGCGTGGCTATATGATCCAGCTCTTGTTGTTCCAACATCTACATGGTCTCTTCCCTTTGCTTGCTTGCTCCTGCATTCACCAAGAGATTAACACTTGATGTATGGAAGTTAAATGGTTCACGCATGGTGCCAAGCAATATCACTTCCCTTGACGTAACTTCTTGGATCTCCTTAGCTCTTGCCCTAGTAATGGGCCCTTGATATCTTCCATGTGATGGTCCTACATCATCCACTCCTTCTTGGAAAGAATTCGACCCCGAATTTACATCTTGTTCCGACTCTCCTTCATAGGGGCTCAAATCTCTTACGTTAAAAGTGGTACTAACTCCATACTCTTCCGGTAAGTCTAACACATATGCGTTATCGTTAATCCGGTGTAAGACTTTGAAGGGTCCATCATCCCGTGGGGCTAGCTTGGAATGGCATTTTGCCGGAAACCGCTCTTTCCTTAGATGTAGCCAAACTAGGTCGCCGGGTTGGAAAACCATCTTCCGACGTCCTTTGTTATTCCGAGCTGCAATTTTAACGCCCTTCTTATCAAGTGTAGCCTTGGTCTTGGCATGAAGTTCCTTAATGTATTCCGCCTGTTCCAATGCATCAAAAGCTACTCGATCCTTTCGAGGAATCGGTAATAAGTCCAAAGGAGTTAAAGGGTTAAATCCATAAATACATTTGAAAGGTGATAACGAAGTGGAAGAATACATGGTGCGATTATAAGCAAACTCGATATGTGGTAACATGTCTTCCCATTCTTTTAAGTTATCTTTCAACATGGTTCTAAGGAGGGTCGTTAGGGTTCTATTGGTGACTTCTGTTTGCCCATCTGTTTGGAGATGACTAGAGGTCGAGAATAGTAATCTAGTGCCCATTTTTCCCCAAAGCGTTTTCCAAAAGAAACTCAAGAACTTGACATCCCTATCACTAACAATGGTTTTAGGTATTCCATGCAATCTCACTATTTCCTTAAAGAAAAGGTTAGCAACATTATATGCATCATCAGTTTTATGACATGGAATAAAATGTGCCATTTTAGAGAATCTATCTACCACCACAAAAATGGAATCTCTTCCCTTCTTAGTCCTAGGTAGTCCAACAATGAAATCCATACTTATATCTTCCTAAGGGCTACTAGGCGTCGGTAATGGTGTATACAACTCGTGGGGTTGTACCCTAGCTTTGGCCTTAAGACATTCAAGGCACCTCTTAAGCATGTGTTCTACATCCCTTAACATATGAGGCCAATAAAAGTGAGTTTGCAACATCTGATAAGTTTTGTCCCTCCCAAAATGCCCCATTAAACCTCCTTTATGGGCTTCTTCCACTAATAAGATCCTAAGGGAACATCTAGGTATGCAAATTTTATCCACTTTAAACAAGAAACCTTCAAACACAAAATACTTATCATAAGGGCCTTGAGTAGTGCATCTATGAAATATCTTCCCAAATTCAGCATCATCCACATATAATTCTTTAATGTAAGTAAAACCTAACATCCTAGAATCCAAGGTGATTAAGGTGTATCTCTTAGACAAGGCATCCGCTACGACATTATCCTTTCCCTTCTTATACTTGATAATGTAAGGAAAGGTTTCAATGAACTCCATCCACCTACCATGCCGCCTATCAAGCTTATCTTGGCTCCTAAAGTGTCTAAGTGAATCATGATCGGTTTTCAAAACAAACTCTTGGGGCCAAAGGTAATGTTGCCATGTTTTGAGTACTCTAAACAAGGCATACAATTCCTTGTCATACGTGGAATAGTTTAAGCATGCACCCTTCAATTTTTCACTAAAGAAAGCTAGAGGCTTACCTTCTTGCATAAGGACGCCGCCAATACCAATGCTGGATGCGTCGCATTCAACCTCAAAGGGCTTAGTGAAGTCCGGTAGAGCGAGTAGTGGTGCGTGGGTGAGGCGTTTCTTGAGTTCTTCAAATGCTCTTTATTGAGGCTCATTCCACTCACTAGGAACCTTCTTTTTGGTCAAGGTCGTGAGTGGTGCTGCAATGGTACTAAAATCCCTCACCAATCTTCTATAGAATGTAGCTAGGTCATGGAAACTCCTCACGTCACCAACCGACCTAGGAATGGGCCATTCATTGATTGCCTTAACCTTATCCTCATCCACTTGCAAACCATTGGCACTTACTACAAAACCAAGGAAAATCACTCGGTTAGTATAGAAATCACATTTTTTAATATTAGCATACAAGTATTCTATACGCAATGTAGCAAGCACATCTCTCAAATGATTTTCATGCTCCTTTAAAGTCTTACTATAGATAAGAATGTCATCAATATAAGGTCTCAAAATATGATTCATTAATCTCATGAAGGTACTAGGAGCATTAGTTAAACCAAAAGAATACTAGCCACTCATAGAGACCAAATTTGGTTTTAAAAGCTGTTTTCCATTCGTCCCCTTCCTTCATTCTAATTTGATGGTAGCCACTCCTAAGGTCAATTTTAGTGAAAATTGTAGCTCCATGTAACTCATCAAGCATGTCATCTAGATGGGGAATCGGGTGTCGATACTTGATAGTAATGTTATTGATTGCTCTACAATCAATACACATTCTCCAAGTATTATCCTTCTTGGGTACTAGCAGAACGGGAACGGCACAAGGACTAAGGCTTTCCCGAACATACTCTTTATCTAGCAAATCTTGAACTTGGTTCTGAATTTCCTAGGCTTCCGTAGGGTTCATCCTATAGGCGGGTCTATTGTGAAGAGTGGCTCCGGGTATTAAATCTATTTGGTGTTCAATGCCCCTAATGGGCGGCAAGCCAGCTGGAACTTCCTCAGAAAAAACGTCCTTAAACTCGTCTAACAGCCCCTGGATAGAACTAGGAAGCGGAATCGTAGAGTCATGAGGCACCGTCACTAGAGATTTACACAAACTCATCATTAGCACATCCATAGAAGCATAGTTAGTGACATATTCATTCCTAGACTCAAGATAGCTACTTGTTGGTTGTACTAACAGTGTTTGATGGGTTTTGTTCTCCTTACTCTTAGGTCGTGTCATTTTAGGCTTTTGAGGGGTTCCTTGCTCTACCCTCTTATTCTCATAATACTCGGCTATTTGTAAAGGTGTCATAGGTTTAAGTGTTAAAGTTTTACCTTTATACTCAAAGCTATATTTATTAGAAAATCCATCATGTACAACTTTCCTATCATATTGCCATGGACGACCAAGCAACAAGTGACAAGCATTCATAGGCACAACATCACATGTAATAATATCCTCATATGAACCTAATGTTATATTGACCTTAGTTTGCTTATTGACCTTAAGTTCTCCACACTCATTCATCCAATGTAGTTTATATGGCCTAGGGTGATAAAATGTAAGAAGTTGTAATTTGTTTACCATTTCAGTGCTAGCTATGTTGCAACAACTTCCCCCATCAATTATCACATTACACACTTTTCCTTTAATACTACACCTAGTATGAAACAGATTTCCACGTTGATTATCCACACAAGGTGCTAGTTGGACATGCAAAGTTCTCCTAGCTATCAAAGATTCACCTTGTTCATACTCAATGCAATCATCATTCTCATTTTGCTCATTGTCATCAATTAATGCATTTTCATCATCTAATTCCACGTCATCCTCACTCTCATATTCTCCTAGATGATTTATGATCAAAGTGCGTCTATTAGGACATTCCCTACTCATGTGTCCTCTACCTTGGCATTTAAAACACAAAATGTCCCTAGTTCTAGTGTTAGAGGTAGGAGTACTCCCTCGATGACCACTTGAAGGCTCATTCAAGGATTGTGGTGTAGTGGACGGTGTAGAAGACCTTCGTTGGCCTTCTTGGCTCGTAGGTGCCGACTTTCTCTCCTCCTTCTGGCCTCCTTGATCCCTGCTGTGGATAGGCAGCCAGTTTCCTTGTGAATTCCAAGCGTTGGATGTCCCATAAAGCGGCTTGTGTTCCCGGTTTCGCACCTTAGTCTTCCTTTCCACCTTGATGGCCAAGTGTAGTAATTGCTCCATGGTGCTGTAGGGATACATATCAACTTCATTAGCCAAATTAGAGTTAAGAATACGAAGATACCTAGCCATAGTATTTTCCTCATCCTCTAGAACGTTGGCCTTCACCATAGCAACTTGCATATTCGTATAGGCCTCCTCAGCGCTAAGAGAGCCTTGTCTCAAATTTTCCAGCCGTTGTCGAAGCTCTCGGGTATAGTGAGGTGGAACGAACCGAGACCTCATTAGTTCCTTCATATGCTCCCCATGTGGTGATTTGAGGATCCAATGTTCGTACTCTTTCTTTTACTACGTGATCCCACCATACCAAGGCGTAGCCTTGGAACTCGAGAGCTGCTAGCTGAACCTTCCTAGGCTCGCTGAAGTTATGACACAACCAGATCTGCTCGACTTTAGTTTCCCACTCCGTGTAGACGTCAGGATCACACTTTCCTTCAAAGACAGGAATTTTGATTTTGACTTTGCCGAGACCGTCTTGCTCTTGATAGGGACGTAGATTATCACGTTCTCGTCCTTGCCTTGGTTATTGGAATGGTCGATTGTAATCTTCCCAAGTATGATCCTCAAAAGGAGCTTCATTCCGTCGCTGAAAGTTATCAACAAATGGTGGCATGTTAGAAGCATTAGGGAGGACATTGGACTGTAAATTACCTTGATCCGGATGATCCCGCTCTCTAGTAACATGTGAGGGACCACCAAACTCATAGTTGGTTCTCAAAGGTGGTGTCCGCGATGGTGGTGTTCGTGCTTCCATAGACTCCACTCGTTTGGATAGGTTAGCTACGGAATCGGACAATTGTTTCAATAGATTGAGCATCTTAGGCGTGATGGTCTCGCTGCTAGACTTGCTGGGGCTTCGGGACCTAGACATGCTCAAGTAACAAACAAAGAACCGGTTAGGTTAGAAAACAAAGATCTCACTTGTGTATCGCTCACTCTCTCGTTGGTATTGCCTAGCTGGTGGCTCGAGTTGTAAGGATCCAACACCTTAAGATCACGATTTTCGAACCTTCTTAGCAAACCTTTGGAACTAGAACTACCGAAATTGATGTTAGTGTCAGAGATGGATCAAGACACCCCTAATCGGAGTATTGACCGTTGGGTTGGTGTAGGTATGGTGGTTTGTGATTAGAATAACGTACGAGTTGTTTGAAGGAGTTCTCACAAAGAGGGGACTTTTCCTTGTGCTTGATGGTCGATTAATAGAAGGCCAGCTTTTTTTGTGTTGTTCTTTTTTTTTTTTGAAAGATCTCTTAGACTTTGTCAAAGATTTGTAGGAGAGAAGGTAACCGAAATTGATTGCAACGAGATTTGTGGGAGAGAAGGTTACCGAAACTGATTGCACGTTCGATCTCGATCTCTTTTTTTTGTTTTGTTTTGTGTTTACCTCTCCTCAAGATGTTGTCCGGCCCTAAGAAACCCTTGGATTTTGATTTTGCACACTTCAAGCACAAGTTAAACCTCAATTGGTTAGGCTATAAGGTTAACAAAGAAGAAAGGAGTGATCAATTGTACCAACTGAGCTCTGATACCAACTGATACGGTATTAGTCCGTGGATTAGTCGATCTAGGTACAATGATCCCGAATCCGGCTGAATGAGGCGAATCCAGATGCGGAATGAAACGTGAAGAGTGAATGGACGCAGGAAGATATAGAGAAGAACCAAAGAGAGTCAACGAAAGGAACCAAGGCTGAAGAGCCAAGACCCCGCTTCGTGAATGCCCTAGACCCGTCTCCAATACAACTTTACACTAGCTCCGGCTGGACTAGCACAAAGAGGGACTCGCGAAGGCTCGAAGCACCAATCCGAAGGCGGTTGACACGAACAAGCTCAGCCAAGCAAACAACGACAATGTCAACCAAAAACTCTCTTGTTCTTTGATTGATTTTGTGAATGATTACAAACGATAATTCTTAGCAAAATAAAACGTACCCTATTCAGCAGCTAAAGAGACTATATATAGACTCTTTTATCTAGACAAACTAAAGAAAAGAAAACTAAAACATTGGTGGAAGGTGGTAACAAGAGAGCTTCCACAAATGCAGCTAACAACTTAACAAACAACTAATCAGCATCAAAATAGGTTGACTTATTCAAAACAGATCCTTGGAGTGAGTTGGACGGTTTTTAAGAGCCAAATGGATGATCCGAATGGACTGACTTGTTCAAGAGATCTATGAGTGATTTGGACGGTTTTTAAGAGCCCAAATGGATGATCCGACTGAGGGAAATGGTTACTCTTTTTGGGCTGCCTGGGACGTGAGCAACGACGAGCTTGCCAGCCACTCCGGATTTGATGGCATCATGCTTGTTGTCCCATTTCCTATGCTTGCTTGCTCATCCATCTTCCCCACCTTGTCCTTGTCTTGTTTGCTTGATTTATTGGCCGGCGTGGCTATATCATCCAGCTCTTGTTGTTCCAACGTCTGCATGGTATCTTCCCTTTGCTTGCTTGCTCCTGCATTCACCAAGAGATTAACACATGATGTATGGAAGTTAAATGGTTCAAGCATGGTGCCAAGCAATAGCACTTCCCTTGACGTAACTTCTTGGATCTCCTTAACTCTTGCCCTAGTAATGGGCCCTTGATATCTTCCATGTGATGGTCCTACATCATATATGCTCTTAAAACCCTAATTCACTCAACCATTCATTATTTCTCTGAGTTCACAACTCCTCTCTCAAACCCTATGTTCCTCTCTCAAACCTTAACTCACAAATCTCTCTCTCAAGTTCTCAACGGTCAAATTTTCTCTCTCTCAAACGAAGATCTCTCAAGTTTTCAACATCAAGTTCTCTCTCAAACGAAGTTTTCTTCTCGTTCAGATCGAGACTTCAACCCTCTCAAACGAAGTTGCTCGTCCGCTCGATCTGGGTTCTGCCAAGATGCTCGTCTACTCGATCTTACTATTTGAGGAGAGACATCGAGATCTCAAATTCCCTCGGATGGGTTCTCCCCAAAAGGCGATTAAGAAAGAGATCTTCGTTTCTCTTAACAGCCTCTCAAACGAAGATCTCTCAAGTTGCTCAATATGGTTGGGTTCCCCTAATTGCCTTTTGAACACCCTTCTGCTGAACTTTGTAAAATCATTATTGTTGTATCAATTTGTATATATTAACTTTGTATGCTTTCTTAGTAATATTGTTGTTGCTTCGTCAATTTACATGATAATTGATTTGTAATTTGTAATATGAGGGCTTAACTTATGATTTTTGTCCTCAAACATGGAGTGATGTCTATAAATCTATTGTGTTGTCTAATTATCTACGAATGTGAATTATAGTCTAAAAAAATACATTATATAGACAGACAAAAGTGAATCCAGGTACCCGGCGGGCAGCTTCGGCCCAGACATCCGGACGGGTACGGACATGACTGAAAGCCCGGGACCCGGGCTTAGCCCTGATCTAGCTTGTACATCCGGACAAAAAAGTTGAAAAAGCCCGGTCCGGATTCGGCCCGATCCCGGATAATATCAGCTCTAATTGTCATGAAGATTTGTAGTTGAAATGATTGTTAAATAAAAAAATAACTATTAAAAAATTTGATGACCCCGAAGATTTGTAGTCGAAGTAATTGAACAAAAAAATTTCTTGGAATTTGAATGAAAAAATAGAATAAAATTAACAAATCTGAATCAGAATAATTTTTTTAAAAAGAAACCAAATTTGAATAAAAAAATGTGAGATATTTTTGGAAAAACGAAGCTCAATAATAAAAAATTGTTAAAACAAAAAACAAAAAACAAAAGACGATTGTAAAAAACCGAATTGGTACAACTTGTGGTACGCCACTAAATTTTTTTTAAAACTAACGATAGATTTGAATTTTTTTTTGACAGTAATGAAAGATCAGAATAAAAAAAACGTATAAGAAAATAGATGGATTATTTGCAAGCTATTGAAACCCTTATTCTTGCAAGTTGTTGAAACACCAATTCATAAAAATAAATCACGGAAGTACGAAAAATTCAAGCAGATGGAAAAAATAATTGGGTTATTTGATACATATTTCACATATTCTCTCGAACTATAGATTACACATAACACATAAAATCATGAAAGCAAAAAAGACTAAGAGAAGATAAGGAGGCATTCGATTGTGAATGGATTTAAAGGTAAAACCTATATTTAAAATCGATAGATTTGAAAATAAATAAACGATAGCAAAACGAATGCGACGATTGAAAATCGGTTATTAAAAAAAGGAAGGATAGTAAGGGAATAACAACGTAGAGAATAAGCTGAAAAAGATATGACGAATCAATTTAGAAATATCTTTAAATTATCAAAACCCTGAAAAAGATGAAGAAATATGATCAATATTAGAAAACAAGAATTGAATGGAAGACGATGAGATATTATTTGTATATATAGTGTGAGAAATAAAATGTACAGGAAAAGTTAGGTTTTATCGTTAGTCAACATAATTTATTAGATTTTGATATTTATTGATTGTATATGTTATTTAACGGAATTAATTAAATATAGTTTTAAACTAACTAATTAGTTATTGTTTTATTAGATTTATTTATTTTTTTTAAATTTTTTTATTTTAGTAAAAAAATTTTATTAGCTTAATTCATAATTTAGTAAGAAAGAAAAAATAACCCAAAATAATACCAACTATCAACATTGAACCGAAAATAATACGAACTTTGAAAATTACTAGGCACGATACAAACTATCAATGTATTTACCAAAAATAATACGCCAATTTTTCCGGCAAAAAACCTAACTCCGGCGATGACGTGGCATCCAAAATGTTACATGTCATCAAATAAATGGATTAAAATGTGTGATGTGCATTTTATTTTTAAAAAAATTAATTTAATAATATTTTGATATTAAAAATTTTAAAAATTATTATTTTAAAATTTAAATAATAATTTTTTAAAAAAAGTTGTACAAATATTTTTAAAAAAATTTGTAATAAAACAAAAATTAAAAAAAGTTTGAACATATTTTTTAATAGGTTTGTAAGAAAATGTAAAAATATTTATTTAATATTTGTTTTTCCAAAAAATATAATATGAAACAATTTAATAATTAAAATTTATTTTTCCAAAAAATAATTTTGATTTTTTTTTATCAACTTGATTTTTGGATTTTTGTATGAAATGAAAATTTTAATTCTAAAATAATATTTTGTAAAAAAATATTCGATTTTTTTTAAAAAAAATTTCATCTTTTAACCTAATCTCTAAAAAATTTTTTTTCCCAATTTTGTTAAAAGATATATATTAATAATTAGTTAAAATATATAATAAAAATAAGCCCCCAAAAAATATTTTTCAAAAAATTCACAAAAAAGCGATTTATTTAAAAAAAATTGTCATACTTTATTTCAAAATTACAAAAAAAATATTTAAAATTTTTTAAAATTAGCTTCATTTTATTTTTTAATATTTTTAGTATTATTTAATTGACTTTTTAACAAAAAAAATCAATATTACACATTCAAAATTACAAAAAGTATTTTTTTTAAAAATATTTGATGACATTCCGGCAGCCATGTCATTGCCGGAACTTAGATTTTTGCCGGAAAAATATTAAGTATTATTTTTGATAATAATAGTTTGTATCTCTCGTACTAATTTTTGATTAAAAAATTTAATCCGTTCGTAATTTAGCAGGATATATGGAAGATGAGGGCGTCTTGTTTTCCTCGTCATTGGCTTCACTAGAGATACTCGATAGTAGGAAGCGAAAACCCGAGAGACAATTTTGCTACATCAAAGCCTCTCAATTCTCTTCCGCTCTTGATACCTTTCGTTCATGCCCCCAAAGTTCCCAAGTTCCAATTTCTTTCCCTTTTCTAAGAACCGCCAACCTACTTTTGTCTGTCTTTGAATTTGGAGAGGGGAAATCGGAAATGGTGTCAGATAATGACCTGGTCGTTGGAATAGGCGACTATCTCCGCTCAGCGGACTTGAAGAAGACCACAGTTACAATCGTCCGCCGCAAGCTGGAGGATAGTTTTGGTGTGGATTTGGCCCAACGTAAGCCTTTCATTCGTCAACAGGTCGAGCTTTTCCTCTATAACCATGTCCAGGAGGGATCCGACGACGAGGCCCGTGAAGAAGAAGCTGGATCGTACTCTGATCAGAACAACGACGTTTCTGATTCTGATGAGGATGGCAGCGCCGGTTTGACACCGGTATTTCTCGACCCGAAGTCCAACGGCGGACCTAGCCGCACTAAGGAAAGGTCAGTACTACTCATATCCTGCATCTTTTTGTGTGGCTTTCCTATTTTGTTCAATGTCATTTTATTGTCATTCATTTCGGTGCTTTCATTTTCTCCATTCTACTAGTAGGATGATAATTGATGACTAATGTAGCATATAGCAACGTGTGATTATATCTGCTAATTCTTTTGTTTTTCCTAGTGAAGTTATATTGTATACCTTCGGAAATTCTCTTCTTAGAATCAGTTTGGGGTTACAACTCAATAAGTTACAAGTAGGGCTCATGCATCCATGTGATATTCCATTGACTGTAATGTGGTCAAATCAGCCATTATACCATCTCTTCCTTACAAGTCTATTTCTTAGTGTGTTTGTCACTGTAAAATTTGTAAACTATGCTTAATGTCTGATAAGATAGTTGATAAGGTTTCATAAAATGATTGCTAAGGTGATTTGGTTTCAATTGGATATTTATAGTACAAACAGCCTTCTACAAAACATTAAATAAATTGGTGTTTATAAACGTAAGTGATCATATGTTGATTGATATGTAATGTTTGTGGTTCCACAGGAAGTTTGTAGATAATAATTTAAATGTCTGGATTAAAGGAAATTTATCATGTATGCAAAATTTCTGGAAATTAGATTAATGAATTTTGATCTTCTTCAAAAAGTATAAATTTCCTCAGTTTCTATGAATCGAAGTTCAATTTTTCCGCAGAACGGTTCTGTAATGTAACTGACCAAGGGATACTGGGATAGCCGGCTGATTCACGACCTCGGTTGATGTACCAAATTGTAGAACATCCCCATTGTATCTTTATTTCCAAACAGTCAAAGAAACAATTGAAATTGTTAAAATTAATCTATGATCAACTATGACAAATATGTTTGCTGCCTTCCAGTTCTCGTACCTCAAACAAAGATGCTAAGAAAATGGTGATTAGGTCAAAATCATGTGTTCTATCACCAGAGCTTCAGAAGTTCCTCGGAGCATCTAAACTGTTGCGCTATGAGGTATGATAAATATATAATAATACTCTTTTCTGGAAAACCCTTTTTCTCTGTTTGTTGCCTGGTGTTATGTTGAATTCAGTTGTTGATTACAGGTTCTCAACCAGCTTTGGGATTATGTATCAAATCATAACTTGATAGATCCAGATGATAAACAGAACATACTATGTGATGAAAGTTTGCAAGGCCTTTTCGGTGTTGAATCCTTCAAAATAAGTCAGATGAATACGTTCTTGTCAAAGCATCTCACTGGTACTCTGTCAACTTTTATGTACAAAGCATCACTTAAAAAAAATAAAAATTAAATCACAGTTCAAAAGCTTAACAGCCTGTTTGGTTTTTTTTTTGTTTTGAAGAACTTTTTGTCCTAGTATGATTAATAAATAAAAATTTGTCTCTAGTTTTTTTTTAATTTTCAGCTAGAGCTTCCCAATTGCGCGATTACCATGTCTGCAACTGCAGTTACTAGTTTCATGCTCCTTTTTCCATGGAACCTTCAGTTTAGCATGCTTCTCATTAATTTTTAGTTGCATGATTAAACAGCTATTAAGTCATGCTGTAAGCAGAAGTCTAAGAAACACGAGAGAGCGGACATGGAAGGTGAGGCGAATTTGAACATCCTTTACACCGAGTTTGATTTCCAATTACTTAAATACCATAACCTGAGCAATGGTAGTCTGTTTTTCTTTGCTTAGAAGAATGTTACAACTAACAAAAACTGTACTCTGTTTATGATAGGTGAGAATCCAGGAGAGAAACGCCAAAAGAGATTAGTAACTTCGGGTTTTCTTGCTCCTGCTCCCATTTCCCAGTCATTTATCAAGTTTCTTGGAACAGGAGAAAGAGAGCTAACACGCCCCGATGCTATCAAGAGAGTATGGGATCACATTAAAGAGCATAACCTTCAGGTAAGATCAAATCAACTTCTCCACGACTTACTGCTTTATAAATGGGTGTGTTTCATGTTTGATATAGATTTTTCGTTAGCTTTTAGTGTAGTTTTGCCAATTTTGAAACTTAATATAGTGTTTGGCAAATAATCCTTTCGATGAGCTTTAGCTTTTGGGAGCTTTTTCAATAATTTTCACTAGCTTTATGAAATTTAAGACATGTTTGACACTGTGTATATCGAAAAATAATTTGATCTACTGTGAAATGTGCCTATTTTGGCAACTCCAAAAATTCCTTTTCACCAAAGAATTGATTAGATTTTTGTTATTCGTTTATGTACCTCACAATACTGTATAGAAGTAATAAACAAGTAATCAAAAGGCTTCAACAATCCATTATTTTTTGCAGAAAGATTTAAAATTTCATTTTATATATTGTATTTGGTTTCCAAGGGTGAGTATTCCATCACTGAGCCAAAGTTTAGCTGCATATGTATCTGGAACATTAACCTATCACTAAATATACGTCTACCTTGTCTTGAAGGATCCTGGGAATAAAAAAACAATCTTGTGTGATGAGAAATTGAAGGAACTCTTTGAGGTCGATTCCTTCGATGGATTTACAGTCTCAAAGCTTCTCACTACACACTTTGTGAAACAAGTATGATCAAGGGGATGCTATGTGTTGGCAGTTGAATTGTAAGCTTATTTCTTGGGATTTTTGAGCCTATTCATCATGGTTTAACTAATTGTGGACACACTTGAACTAAATCCACTGTTATTTTTTTTTGATAGCATAAATCCACTGTTATTAAACGTACAAAACTGCAAATGTTGTGCCTTGTAGATTCTGTATTACTTAATATGTGGCACACCCCTTAGGTTTTTCATATTTTTTTGGTAGCATTTGAGGTTTTGAAGGTAAAGGACGTTTCATATGCTAACAAGGTATCATCCTAACTGAATGGGATTAGGCTCACTTATCTCGACATTGCACGCGAGCTGTTATTATTTTGGAATAGGCTATTTTTTAAGGAATTTTAAAGGCATCGATAAAATTACACTGAATTTTACAAGATTCAATTTAACTAAAGAGTCAGGATTGACCATAGGAAATATAATAATGATTTGACTCATTAATCCTAAAGCGGATAAATAAAATACAAACAAAAATTTGATATAATAATGATTTGACTCATTAATCCTAAAGGCATATTAATAAAATACAAACAAAAATTTAGCACAAAAGGCAAAGAATCGGTCGACATAGGAAACAACTCTAACTATCTCTTCTCTTGGAATTTTCTTCCAAACAAAAAGCTCTTTCTGATGAGAGTCATGATGAAAACCCTATTTTCCATCCTTTACGGCTGACCGTCGATGACTAAACTCCGCCTAGATGACAACCGAAGGCTGATAACTAATGGGTTGACCGCCAATGGGGAGCTTCTTCCCTTCCTCCCCATCTATTACTCAACACTAATCTCCCAGATTCACAAAGTTTCAAGGGATTGAAAAACTTAATCTACCAAACCCTCCAATCCTTTGTCAACCTTTCTTTCTACTTATTGATTTATTTCAAGGAAAATGAAATTTGGGTGAGGAGGCCTTCGGAATGGGGAACTTCTCGTTGACCATTTATGGTTGTGGTCCGAGAAGCCCTCCACCCTGTTGATGTGCCTCTATCGAAGTCCAAGTTACCGCATCCAATGGTGGACCGTTGTCGGTCCTCACCCACCCTCAATCAACTTTGCTTCTTGCTTAGAGGGAAAATCTCTGCTGTTGTTGAGTTTCAGGATTTGGAACTATCCTTCCTCTACAACAGCAAGCTTTCCGATCCTTCTTTTCCCCTTCCTTCTCCACCACTGGGCTACACCCCTTTGACTACCACCGTCAAATCCACGACACCTCTTTACCCTAGATCTGAATGTTTGTCCCCCTACTTAGATCTGTTTCGTCATCACCTTCTTGGTTATTGCTTCACCGGTGGTTTCGGAGGTTTCTTCGTGCTCCTTCCCATCCCTCATCTCTTATGTCGGTTTAGTGTTCTCTAGACGATGCTGCAAGCCCTTGGTTCGCCTTTCCTTCCGCATGAACGAACCGCTGTCACCCCCTTTCCATGACCATCGATAACTCCTTAATCTCTAGTCGGTAAATCCCGCTGACCATCATTTCGGAACTAACGCTTTCAAATGTTCACTAAACCGAATATAAATAAAAAATAAATAAAACACTAAAATGACCGTTTCTCCTTGTGTTATGGTAAGGTTTAATTTGATAATTAGACTTTACTTTTTTTAAAATTTTCATTCTAATTTTTTATAAGGTTCAACTTTAACACTCTATTCTCTTTGAGATGCTTTACAAAGCATTAAGAGATTAATCTCGTCTTTAGGCACCAATTTAGCGGCCTAACATCACTAAGATCCCGACCTAACAACACCGATTCCGGCCTAACGGCATCATTAACCAATCCTCCTCCTTTAATGGGAAATTTAAAATAGTCCAAAAAACATTAATTGAGATTTTTGAAAATCTCCTACAAATTAGTAGTTAATACTTTTCATCCAAAAGTGTATGGGCTTACGACTTTTCTTTCTATAAGCTCTTGTGTTGTTTTTAACCAATTTGTAATTCAACCATCTATGAACAATTTACTCCTTACAAATCGTTAATCCTTAAACCATCAAGTTATACACCCTTACATATCATAATACCCGTTTCCTGCACTCCAAGTTATACACCCTTAAACCATCAAGTTATACACCCTTACAAATCGTTAATCCTTAAACCATCAATTTGTAATTCAACCATCTATGAACAATTTACTTCTGAGGTATGATGCTGTCTTTTGGTCGTGGTTCGAGCGTTTTATTTAGAAGGGGGTGTGGATTTGTGATCGAATCTTGATGGCTTTGTTGCAGTCCAAATCAGAGGTGTTCACAGTTGTTCCCAGGAAATCTACGTGTGTACTTCCTTCGAAGATGAGCGTTTATGCTCGTTTTGTATCATCCTACTTTCCCTTGAAAATCTTTTTGCTTCGGGTTTTTCTGATGTATTTTTGTCTATTTCTTTTCTCATTTCTTTGTAATCCTTCATCACGGTTAGTCCGTCTGTTGATCTTTTTCGGCCTTTCGAACTACGAGACGGCGCGTCGTCGAATGGTTGGAACCACTTTCCATTTTCAAAAAAAAAAACTCTACCTATCTCTCGCATCTTGTAAACATAGGCGTGCTGCACACGCGTATCGTTGTTCGAGTATTGAAAATTGTGAATGCTCTTTTAACTCGGTATAAGAAAACAAAAACTTTTATACAAAGGAACAATATACAAAAGAAACAATGTCCAAAATTGTTGGAATGGAGCAGAAATTATACTAGAGGGGCGAGCCAATCCAAGCGGGGAGAGCCTCAGCTAAGGTTGAGTCAGAGGCAAGTGCAACTGAACTAGATTCAGTAAATCTATTTACTAAAGTTTGCTTAAATAATACAATTTATATAAATGTAGAGACAGTAACAAAATGTAGCATTATAACATTATTTATATGATATTGTGTTTGGTTATATAAATGATAATTAAAGCTCTTTTTCTCCAATCCTGTATCGTCTCTTCCTTTTTCCATATTGATTAAAGCTCTCTTTCTCATCTCTCACCCTTCTCTTCAAGCTTCTCCAGCAAGCTGAGTTTTAGCATAATTACTAAGATACAGATGCACATGCTTCTCTAGCACCAAAGAGTATAGTTTGATGTCATGGAACTTAAGCAAGCTGCAATCATGAGTATAGTTTTGAAGTCATGGAACAAATTAAACATTGATGTAGTTGCACACACCAAAATTTGTTTATCATCCTTAATGGCCGAGTCAAAAGTTGAATCTTGTTTGAGTCTTTGAATTTGTAATGAGTTCAAATTAAAATTAATTAAGCTTTGTAGCTCAAAGTAACATTTGCAACAGTCACGAGCACACATGCCTCACAATATCAATATGACATCCATTCTCAACTCTCAGCAATTGACATCTTAATAGTCATACTTTTAGTGTCCGTTTGGTTGGAGCGGTAAAATGAAAACGAAATGAAATTGGATAAGGGTAAGGAAAGGAAATGACAATGATGAGATTACTCTTATGTGTTAAAGACCTCTAAACAAACATAGTTTTTGATTGATTCAAAATCATTCCATTACCGAGAATGATTCTTAGTGTTCCCAAACGAGCCCTAAATGTAGAAAAACCAAATCTCAATGTCAATTGTTGGTCAACATTTCCAAAACAACCAAATTCACAATTTGGAGTGATCAATGTTTGCAACAATGTTGTTTGTTATAAACCGTCACCAAATAAAATATCGCCTACGAGTACATAATTGGAATAAAGATGTCAAATTTTAGTACAACCTCTAATTACCTAATTTTTCATCAAATCCATGAATAAAGATGTCAAATTCAATCATATTTCACATGACCTCTCCCATTTGAATTAGTCTAGTCTTCGTTCTTGATGAGGGACCATCCCCAACACCTCCTATACATGAACATATCACTAGAGCAAGAGCTAGATCATTTAGGGAGATAGAGTCTACATCATCTTCAAGTTCTATAATGGAAGGATCAATTACTAGATCAAGATCCACAACCATTCAAGAAGAGTTTTCTAGCTTGGTGACATAATTAGCCTCTAAGGAGACCATTGTTGATCTAGTTGTGTCTAAGTCTTCTTTAGTCACATTGATATTCATTGTGAAGGAGCCATACAAGATTGAAGATGACCAAGGAAGCAAGCGAAGTGGCTAGCCGAGATTACTAGCATCCAAACGAGATTAGCGCTTTGCTTAGTCGAGATTTGCATCTTGCCACATGAGATTTTAAGCAAGTCAAGATATCTCGTCTACTTTTAGTTATTTTTATTTATTTAATACCTTTAAATCTTTAAACATTCTAATTGTATCTTTTGGATTTGATCCTATGTTTTGAAATTATTTTTTCCTTTTTATTTTTCTTAGGATCTAGCCCATATAACCCCTAGGAGGCCGAGATCATTAGTAGATTATTATCGATTATTGATTTCCACATTATAGATACTCGTTGCTTTGTTTATGAAGTTTGCTTTTTATTCATTCCAATTCAATCAAAAAGGGAGTCTTTGATTGAATAGTTATGAGTCTTTGTTAGGTTGTTTTTGTGTGTGTTAATCTTCTTAAAGATTGGTGCTACTATTCAAACTACTCCCTCGTGCTTGTCTCAATTTGAAGGCTTGTGTAAAGTTGAAGAAGGAAGTTTTAAGGTAACTCTTTGTTGAGGGTTTTGATCCAATTGGTCAAGGTTCTTTGTAAATTTATATCTTGGTTCCATCTTCCTATATTATCCATCAAACTTATTGCATTATCATTTTCTATTATCTTATCATATATCATCCATAACATTCCTGTTCCCGTTCTCTGAGTTTTCATATATCTCGGCCTTACCATTAAGGAATTTCCTAGAGATTTTTACCAAGATTTGTTTCTGTCGAGCTTTTCGTAGACTTCAATCTAGATCGAAAAACTACGGCTCAACCCGCATTAAAAGTGGTATAAAAGCTAATCGATTGAATTTCAACTCAACCATACATCACGGTTTGAATAATTTTATTTGACTCTTCTTTGAGTCATATAAAAATGAAGTCTTTTATCGTTTTCACCTTTTGTGAGATTATTTGAGTTTAACGTGCTTTGTCTTATGTCTATTGGAGAAGAATGAACAACCATAGCAAAAAAACAAACCATCGACACCTTCGTCCACAAACACTCACGTCGAGATTCAGACACAGTGGAAAAATCTCGCCCGAGATTTTGGAAGATTTGACCGAGATTTTGTGATAACAACAAGATCATTATTTTTTCTCCAAATTCAATCCAATCCAATAATATATTTAGATCATATCTTTTCAAAGATATCATATCAAGCTGCCATATCAAGGAGGAAGAGATCTACAAAAGCTATCTTATTGTTAGGATCTTATTTAGTAGGTGAGATCTTATCATATCTTTCAAATCTAACTGAATATATATCTATATCTCGGTTTATCCTTTACCCAACAGCTGGATATCTCGCCTCATCCATACCTATTGCTCTACATGAAATCCAAACACTTTTCCCTCTTTCTTATCCTAGCCTACACTTTATTTCATAAATTTTAACCAAAGTTTTGGTGAAGCTGGTTGAGCAAGAATTGTTTCAATCCAACTGAGAAGGGATCATCAAGGCAACAAGGGTGGAGTATATGCCACATCAGGTACAGTGATTGTTGTCAAATACTTGACGTTCGACCATCTCGGCCCCATCACTTAAAATCTCGCCCGAGATTTAGGCCGAGATTTGCTACTGTTGCGATTTTTATCGAAAATTTTCAAGGCAAGAGTTGTGAAATTCAAGTTTGACAAGTTCCACGGAACATCTAGAGAATAAGTTTTTTATTACCCTCCATACAATTCATAGGCTAAACATACCTTTTCTGATCGATCTTGTCCCCTAGAGATAATCTCGGCCGAAATTTTGACCGAGATATTCCCTAGTCAAGATCAAAACCTACCCGGCTATCTCTCTATCTAATTGCATAAGTGCGAGGTATGTAAAACTTCTCATTTTAGTCTTTTGTGTGCCTATTTCTTGTCTCTTTCTACTCTAAACACATTAAGTCTTTTTCTTTGGGTGTGTTAGTTAGTATCTATACTTTCTATCATACTAGTTGTGTCTACTTGCAATATTCTTTCTACTTTGTGTCAATTGTGTGAAGACAACTCCAACAACGGTTTTCTTAACTATCTTTCAACACAAGAACCTTCTTCCAAGCCAATCCAAGGAGTTTCTAGTTGAAGCTAGTCATCGATTTTAAAGGAGTATTAATCCATCCAAAGAAATTACATTAAACTAGCTTGCGATATCACAACAGAGCGTGAGTGTAATAGAAAACAAGTAAGGACTTTTCAGTTTCACTAACTTCACACGTTTGTTGCTACTTTACGTGTTTGTGTAGATGACAAGGAAAAGTATCCCTTGAGGGTCACAAAAGAGTGGTTCCTCAAGTCCGGAAGCCATAAACATGCTAAAAAAACTCATAAATGCAGTCTCAACATTGGCTGAACGGATGGAGAAATTGAAATCTCGTCCTAGTGAAGAATCTCGGCTCTAGTCTCGTCCGAGATTCCACCCGAGATCTGTGTATGTGATTGGTGGTAGTTCATGGAATCCACCTATGCTTCCAGCCCCCGATCCACCCCCAAGACCCCCTAAGGCAGTTATGTGACATTCAAATCCTCTTATTAATGCACCTAATATTTTGGAATTTGTTAATGATTTTCAAGAATTAGAGGATGATGATGATGAAGAGGACTTTGGAAAGACTATCCTAGATATAACCATCTTCCTAGAAGAGGTCGAGACGTACCTTATAGACTCACCAAGAGAATGACAGAATTGGAAAGGTGAAGGTCAAAATTCCATGTTTTGAAGGCAAATGTGATATGGATTCTCTTATGGAATGAGATACCAAAATCGAACAATGTCTTGTCATAATTTTAGTGAGCAAAGGAAGATTCAACTAGATGCATTAAAATTCAAGGTAATGCCTTAGTGTGGCGGGATTATCTTGTCAAAAGAAAGGATAAGAACTCTAGATTCAGACATCAACACATGAGAGCAAATGAAAGCTTTGATGAGAGCTAGGTTCGTGCCTCAACATCATGCTAGAGAGTTAAGACAACGATTGTAGAACATCAAGCAAGGATCTAGTGCTGAAGAAATTTACACTTTTATGCAAATGTCAATGGATAAAGCCAATATTATAGAGGATGATGAGACAACAATGGCTCATTATATGCGTATTTTACATCCATCTTTAGAAAATAAAATTGACTTGTATCCATTTGCTACTATGACAAATTTGTTGCATTTGACCATCAAATTGGAAAGGAAGACCAAAGGAAGTAGCCAAGCAACTAGGTCTAATTTTAGAACTACAAGTTCATGGAAGCAATTAAACAAAAGGAGTCAAGGAGCTCAAGTCTGAGAATCTGCTTCGTCCAAGGATGAGAGAAAGGTTTGAAATTTCAACCAAGGAGCTACGGAAATCTTGTCCTAGTTAAGGTTTTTCTCATTCCAGTGAAGAATTTCTCCCCTGGGATGAAACATCTCTCCCTAGGGAAAGAAAATCTTGGCCTAGTATAAGAGAATCTCGCCCTAGTGTAGAATGTCGCCCCAATGCACCATTTTCTCGCCCAGTACTGAAATCTCTTAAACTATAACTCAAAATACTCTCAATTTTATTATGTTATACTTTATAATACCAACTGCAACATATCCGAAATTTAGCAACAGAGGAGGAGTCTAACTTACCCAAATATGGACCCGACCCTGCAGTTGCTGTCTAGAAACGCCGCCTCTTGAGTCCTTCGATTGCACATCCGCCTTCCTAAGGTCTCCTTTGATGCTATGGACGTCCTCTAGCTTCCAACACAAGGTCTTAGCCTTCCTTCAAGGTCTAGACACATTATCACACAAGCAAGAACAAGAAGAGACCCTTGAGTTCACCATGGAGATCTTCCAATCAAGAGTTATGGAGAAGAAGAAAGGAGAAGAAGGAAGAGGAAGGAAGGAGAAACTTATCTTAGCACGTCTATGCAGTCCTAGCTTCACGTGGCAACCTCAAAGGACGATGGAGCAAGAATGGAGGATGGAAATGGAGGTGAGGATTCGGAAGAAGAGAGGAAAAAAAAGTAACTTGAAAAGGAAATGAGAGAGGAAGAGATGGGCTGCATAAAAGAGTGTGATAACCAAAAGACCCCAGCCATGAAACTCCCACTCATTAATAGGACGAAGCTTAATGGTGGGAATGTGATAGGTTGGGCGAGAAGATACTGAATTCTCGCAATAGCATGTCACCGCCCCCGCGGGACGTCCAAGCCACGGTCGCGGGCCTTCTAACCCGCAAGGGTGGTAGCCCTAGCTCAAGGCTTCTAACATCTCTCCTAAACGAAACCAAAAATTCCGGGCGTTACATATACAGTTGCCTATAGATGCGCGAGTAGATTTTAATGTAGAAAAATAGGTTGAATTCATTAAGGAGTTGCATGAGGAGACACACATAAGGCTAGAGGAGAAAGGAAAGCAATTTGTGGCCAAGGCTAATAAAAATTGCGAGGAATTGCTATTCAAGGCAAGAGATCTAGTTTGGTTACACCTAAGGAAGGAATGGTTCGCGGAGAAGCGAAAGAGCAAGCTTTCACTACGTGGATACAAACCTTTTAAAGTGCTACGTAAGGTTCACAATAACGCTTATGTATTGGAGCTTCCGGAGGATTATAGCGTGAACCCTACCTTTAATGTAGGAGACTTGAGTCCTTTTATGTCTAGTGATAAGCATGGTGACGATTCGAGGAAGAACCCTTTTCAAGAAGGGGAGTATGATGAGTGACCATCCCCAACACCTCCTATACATGAAACAATCACTAGAGTAAGAGCAAGAGCATTGAGGGCGATTGAGTCTACATCATCTTCAAATTCTATCATGGAAGGATCAATTACTAGATCAGTATAAAAAGCCATTCAAGAAGAGGTTCTAGCTTGGTGACATCATTAGCCTCTAAGGAGACCATTTTTGATCTAGTTGTGTCTAAGTCTTCTTTAGTCACATTAATATCCATTGTGGAGGAGCCAAACAAGAGTGAAGATGATCAAAGAAGCAAGGAAAGTGGCTAGCCGAGATTACTAGCATCCATCCGAGATTAACGCGTTGATTAGTCGAGATTTGCATCTTGCCATATCGAGATTTTAATCAAGTCGAGATAACTCCTCTATTTTTAGTTATTTTATTTATTTAATACTTTTAAAGCTCTAAATATTCTAAAGGTATCTTTTGAATTAGATCCTATCTTTTGAGAATATTTTATCCTTTTTATTTTTCTTAGGATCTCACCAATATAACCCCTATGAGGCCGATATAATTAGTAGAATATTATCGATTATTGCTTTCCACATTATTTTGAGATACTCGTTGCTTCGTTTATGAACAGTGTTTTATTCATTCTAATTCAATCAAAAGGAGAGTCTTTGATTGAATAGTTGTGAGTCCTTGTTAAGTTGTTCTTGTGTGTGTTAATCTTTTTAAATATTGGTGCTACTCGTCAAACTAGTTTCTCCTTGCGCTTGCCTCAATTTGAAGGCTTGTGTAAGGTTGAAGAAGGAAGGGTTAAAGTATCTCTTTTATTGAGGGTTTTGATCTAATTGTTTAAGGTTCTTTGCAAGTTTATATCTTGATTCTATCTATATTATCCATCAAATTAATTCCATTATAATCTTCAATAATCTTATCATTATCATCCATAACATTCCCGTTCTCGTTTTCTGAGTTTTCATAAATCTCGGCCTTACATTTAAGGAATCTCGGCCAAAATTTGCACCGAGATTTTCTTCTATCGAGCTATTCGTGGACTTCAACCTAGATCGAAAAACTGCGGCCTCAACCGCGCATCAGTTCCCCTCAAAAGATACTTGAAAAAAATCAGGTTAGGTCAAGCTAATATATTAATCAAGATTTAAGTTTCTGAGATATAGAACCAATGACTAAAGAAGATGATGCATAAAAAAATATTTTTAAGGACTTCTTAAAAAACAAAACCATTTTAAGACAGTTACATTTTCTATGCTTACCAAGAAACGTCATTTTTGGTGGGCGTCGAGCACCCACTTTGAGTCCAAGGACCCTATGCCATTATTCTCAACTGCAACTTAAGATCACTCAGATCTACCATCTTCAACGATTCATGCTCAAGTTGGTCCATCTTAGCTTTTGTCTCACTACAAGTTTCAATTGCTTTACGCTCTCTCTGGTCCTCTAGGTAAAAGTTGATTTACAGAAGTATTACCGGCCTAAGACCATTTATAAAAAAAATGTCGAGAATATGCTCATCTAATAGTCAATGAACATAATCTATATTAGACTCTTACATCAACTTTAGCACTACAATCAGTGTTTTGCGCAAGCAATGTTCACATTTGAGCAGTCTTCCGATTTTATTTAATACCAAATAGCAAGGTATAAGGGTGTCATAAAGCTTAGATTTGTAACAACGACAATTCAAGTGAGTAGTTTATTAAAGTCTTATAATATATGTATATGAAGGAGACAAGAACATCATAAAGCTTAGATTACCTTGCCAAATAATCAAATTAAATGTCAGAAAAAAGTTAATTACCATTAGAAAATATTTATAAAGACAATTTCCTATCCGTCTTAAGCAATTGTAAGCTTCTAAAACAAATGTGCACATATGTGAAAATCAATCTCAGTCACTAACATCCTCAACAAGCGCAGGCTTAACTACACCCTTCAAATCATATGTAGGGTGTCATCGGTCATTACCACTTCATACATGCGTACAACTCAACTACATTATAGAAACCTCATATTCAATCATTCAGTGACATCTGATGGAGCACAAAATGCATGGAAACCATGGAAATGGCCTTATGTCACTGATGCTCTAAAAAGGTAAATACTATAGCAGATACAACCTCCAACATCAGATGCTAAACTTGTTGAAACTTGTTGAAACGTGATTCAACTAAATAACGAAAAAAAATTCTTTATAATCATATTGAAATACAAAAAACTTGTTGAAACGTGATTCATAATGCAATTCAGAATGCAATTTAGGAAACATATTAACTCAATTATGTTGCTACTGGTTAGCTATTTTTAGTAGTCTAATTCAGCTTGTTTCAGATTTCTACTACTACCTTATGCACCCTACTGTACAATTTCTCTTATGAATGAATTCCAATTCCTTAGATCAATCAATATCAAAAAGACAAAAACATCAACATGAATAAGTTGGAATTTACGATGGAAAGAAACAATCTATTGGTTGGGGAAGAAGGAAAAGCTCAAAATCTGCTCTAGGGTTTGGAGCAGGTTACCTTGCAAACGTCGGGGCGGGGGGGAATTCCTGAATTTGTCATGGATGCTCGTTACTTGTCATTTTCTCTCATTGTACGACTTGATTTTAGCCTAATAATCTACATTGTGAAGCATAACAAGGGACATAGATAATCAGAATGCATATCTATACTATAAAAAAGGAGGTAGCAGATAGGAACCAATCTGTCACTGATATCCATTAAAAACACGAGATGAAGGATGCCCAAAGGTGTGGTGTAAAGTGTTGAGAGAGGCACGAATTGCTGAGTTCACTTGAAGCGAATTATTTGGCCAATAATACACACCATCAATGCAAGGGCCTCTAAGGAGAGTTGCTTTGGACTTGAGGTCCTGCACATAAAAACAGTTTGATGTAAAAATCACTGGATAGGAAGTATGTTCAGTGAATTTGGAAACTGAAATGATATTTTTGGTCATTGGGGGTACACAGAGAATATTTGTTAACTTGAAATCAGCCCTAGGAGTAGATTTTGTGAGAGAACCTAAGTGTGTGATTGAGAGAGCCTTACCATTACTAACATGAATATCATCTGGTCCTGTATAGGGATGCTGCAATGCCAAGTTTTCCAGGTCATTTGTCACATGATGACTCGCACCGCTGTCAACAAGCCAGGGTTGTTGGTAGGGAGTAGAAGTGGTTACACTTGCTTGTGGGGTACTAGGAAAACATACAGATGATGGTGGTTCTATAGTCGGTTGTGAAGCACGAAAGACTCGACATTGGTTTAAGACATGCCCTACCTGACGGCACCACTAGCATTGTCCTTTGAATGGTTTTGGGTCGCCACAGGGTGGGGGGGAGGGTTGTGGCGAATTATTTGGCCAATAATACACACCATCAATGCAAGGGCCTCTAAGGAGAGTTGCTTTGGACTTGAGGTCCTTCACATCAAAACAGTTTGATGTAAAAACCACTGCATAGGAAGTATGTTCAGTGAGTTTGGAAACTGAAATGATGTTTTTGGTCATTTGGGGTACACAGAGAACATTTGATAACTTGAAATCTGCCCTAGGAGTAGATTTTGTGAGAGAACTTGAGTGTGTGATTGAGAGATCCTTACCATTACCAACATGAATATCATCTGACCCTGTATAGGGATGATGTAGTGCCAAGTTTTCCAGGTCATTTGTCACATGATGACTCACACCGCTGTCAACAAGCCAGGGTTGTTGGTAGGGAGTAGAAGTGGTTACATTTGCCTGTGGGGTATTGGGACAACGTACAGATGATGGTGGTTCTATAGTCGGGTATGAAGCACGAAAGACTCGACATTGGTTTAAGACGTGCCCTACCTGACGGCACCACTGGCATCACCTTTGAATGGTTTTAGGCCGCCACAGGGTGGAGGGGGAGGGGGGGGGGGGGGGGCGGGGAGGGTTGTGGTGAATTATTTGGCCAATAATACACACCATCAATGAAAGGGCCTCTAAGGAGAGTTGCTTTGGACTTGAGGTCGTTCACATAAAAACAGTTTGATGTAAAAACCATTGCAAAGGAAGTATGTTCAACGAGTTTGGAAACTGAAATGATGTTTTTGGTCATTTGGGGTACACAGAGAACATTTGATAACTTGAAATCAGCCCTAGAAGTAGATTTTGTGAGAGAACCTGAGGGTGTGATTGAGAGATCCTTACCATTATCAACATGAATACCATCTGGTCCTGTATAGGGATGATGTAGTGCCAAGTTTTCCAGGTCATTTGTCACATGATGACTCACACCGCTGTTAACAAGCCAGGGTTGTTAGTAGGGAGTAGAATTGGTTACATTTTTATGTGTGGTTGATTAGAGGTATTTCTATGGTCGTCTATACCCAATCAAAAGTAAATTCCGACTTAGCACTAAAGCAAGTATAGTGGTTAAGTAAGGGTCGAACCCAAGAGAGTTAAGGTGTCTTATTAGATGCAATTATCGATTATAGTAACAAGTAACAAAAGGGGAGAGGGGTTTGGTTGAATTGATGCACACAAAAATTTATGAAAATCATTAATGCGACAAGTAAGACAATGATGGGTGAATCTACACTAGGTTGATTCTAAGCATGCAATTGCTACTTTTGGGAGTTCCTTTTACAAGTTTTTAAGTAATCTCCCGTCTCGATCATATATATGTGTTGAGTCAACCGGCATCAACACAAACTTAACAGATTAGTGTTCTGTAAACCTACAAGAACAAATAACAAGTTAGCTTTCAAACAAAGACTAAGGGATATAAAGAAAAGATTAAAATCGTTAAGCTTATCTTTATATTTGTGTTCCTTTTCTTTAAGTAATTACAACCCGTTATTATTTAAAGTTTACTACTAGATTAAAGACCCAAACCCGGAACCTATTAATCCTAGTTATTTGCATGCACTTTAGAACCTAAGGTGATCAATCTCAAGTAATAGTAAAACATGCAATTAGACAATGGAGATCAAGGAAACACAAAGCATTACTGAATGAAAACTTATATTAAAGAAAACTTACAACCAAAGTAACAACGCAGCTTCAAACCAACCCAATGTAGCAAGGGAGTTAGCAGCTCATTACAAAGGTAGCAAGATAATCTAAATGGGAAAAGTGGATAATTTGTTGGCTAATAAGATCCTCCTTCTAGCAATTAACAAAGGACTATCTATACTACAAAGGCACTAAATCGGAGTAAATGGCTGACCTAAAACAGCCCCCTTTAATGCCATAAAGGTGGTGTAAACAGCCGGAGTAAAGCTTCTGACGTTAAACCGCAGGGGAGGCCTTCAGCTCCGCAGGGGCGGTGAAGGCAAAAACGCTTGGTCTACTTCATGGCCGCAGGGGCGGCTAGGCAAATCCGAAGGGGCGGATCTTTAATGCTCTTCAAACGTCTGACCCTTTAACTTCCTGCCGTTTCTGATGCCAAGCCGCCGGGGCGTCCCTATGTCAACGCAGGGGCAGTGACACAACCTCTTCGTCTTCCAGCTCCTAGGTTGAGGTGCAGGCAGAGGCGCAGTGGAAGGCGCAGGGGAGTTGGTCTTCGTTTCTTCATGGCAAGTCACCGCAGGGGCGCCAAGGAGTGGCGCAGGGGCGGTGACATACTTCATGGCTGGCGCTGGCGAAGACGCAAGGAGCGCTCCGGAGTAAGGTGTCACCCGCAGGGGCGGTGACAAGGCTCCGCTGGGGCGGTGGGGCAACAGAAGCTTTGCTTCGTGAACGATCTTCACTCCTAAGTGCTTATAACTCCTTCCTTAGCTTCTTTTGGTCTTCTTCTTCTGGACCAAAGAGTTAGTAGCATAAACCGACACAAATGCAATAAAAAGACTCTAAAAACTATCCTAAATGATAGTGATTCCATCACCTATCAAACTCCCCCATACTTAGACCTTTTACTCGTCCCGAGTAAAACAAATGACAACAACTAGACTCAAAGGCCTCAGGAAGCATGGGCAAGCAGAAAAGACAATGAAAACAAGAGAAAAGCCAAGAAAGAAAGAAAGAAGGAAAAGAGAGGAGATGTGAGAAAAAGGGAGAAACTATCATCCTTATTGCTCCAAGAGTGGCCTACCCGGACAACCTCCTTATGACTCCCCTTCTTATGTCGCCAAACGCCGGAAGGGAAACCTACACTCGGTGTCGCTCGTTTTGCCAAGGCGCCCTTTCGGGTTTTCACCTTGCCACTCTTCTTCTTTTGATAATCTCACTTGAACTAACATCCCTCAAGTCCAATTTTGCACCAACCTAAGGTTGGTGGGACTATCTTCTTTTTGCCTAAACCGCCCTTTTGGGTTTTCGGTTTATCCAAGGATTTCATGCCTTTTTTCATTTTCTTTGGCTTTTTCTTTTTTTTTTCTCGTGAATTTCAAACTGAATTCAAATGCAAGACAACTCAAAATAACTCAAATGAAACTGTACAAGCAATGATATGTCCCTCCCCCATACTTGAAGATCACTTTGCCCTCAAAGTGGAAATGAGTCAAAGATAAATGTGGAAAAAGGGAAAGAAATGTACACCTCAGTGGGATGGTCCGGATGAAACACCTGGACCCTCCTCGTGAGGAACCTACACCTCCTCAACATACCCTCCGTATACAGTGGGGCCTCTAGTCCGTCCTCCAAGGCAGGGAGATCCATCACCCGTGCAGCTAACAAGGAGATGATCCCCCTTCTCACAATATCTCGTGACTCATTCTTCCTAATCCGCTTCAAAGCAGTAAGGAAGAGGTATGGCCAATCTAGTACCCAGTCGTTCGTGGGGAGGCAGGCATATAGTAGTGGAAGGTCCTTGAGAGTGACCTTATACTCCTCCTTGTGTCCACAGAAGACACTCATAAAGATCTTCGAGATAAGCCTCAAACAGGGGTGAGTGAATTTGTTGGAGTACTCACCCTTGCATTAAACTCAGATCTGGTGATGGCCTGCCAAAACTCCATCAAGTCTGGTGTCGGGATGGGTTCCCACCAGTCATCGGAAGCGGCTATAGTCACCCCTAATGCCTCCTGCAGCTGGGTGTAGTCCAATGTATACTTTCGTTTTTTGAACTTGAATGAAAGTCCAACACAACCGTGGTCCACCGTTTCCATTTTGAATGTGACAATGAACTGGCGGCTGAGCTCGGGGTATGTTGGAGCGCTCGTTATTAGAAAATCACCGAGCCCGGCACTGTTGAGGAATTCCTGCATGCTCTCCAATTGATACGGGGCAGACCCGACGTTGGCTCGATCTAGACGACGGAAGGAAAGAAAAGACGCATAATGGCAAGATCAAGGCAGCCGACTAGGGCTGTTCGTATGTTGCGTGGCATGCGAACAAAGGAAACAAAGGAGACGCTAAACTGAATACGAAGGTACAGAAATTAAAGGAAAGGTACGATGTAGATGAACCCGACACAAACGACGTGGAAACCCTTGATCTCGGGATCAAGAACCACCAAGAACGATGCAACGAACTCAGTCCCTTACAACCTCACACAGCCGACTTAGAACATCGAGAACACGAGGAGGATGCTTATGGAATCTCACGAACACCAAGAACCCGAGAGCAATTGACACACGCGAAACAACTAAGCCAAATCTGATCACAATAACTCTTTAATCAAAACTCGCCTTTGATTGAAGATGAAATCTGAAAACAAGTGTTTTTCACCAAAATAATCTACCTAAAAAGTAATGAAAAGAGCCTTTTAATAGTTTCAGCTCTTTAAACAAAAGACATAATAAAATCAAGAAATTAAGCCCAATGGGCTACTTAAAATACACAATCACTAAGCAGGCCTTAAAAAGCCTCATTCCTTAATGAGAGACATGGACCGGTGCTGGAAACGTGGGGAGGAGCAGCGGCGTCATGTGCGGGGCTGGCCGAGTCCTGTACCTTGGTGTCGTTGCTCTCTTGCTTACTTAGGAGCCAAGCCTAGCTATGAACACTTGTAGCCAATAACATCATCAAACCCTCGGTCTCGTGCTCAATCTTCTTAGCTCGGGAACGTGTGATAGCTCCCTCATACTCCGGAGATGCTAGCTCGGATGGTCCCTCATCATTCCCCCTCTCTTGGGAAGGATTCGTCCACGAATCTTCAAGCTCTACATCCATAGGTGGGAATGGACTGAGGTCTCTAACATTGAAGGTCGGGCTGACCCCGAATTCCTCCGGAAGATCCAATACATAAGCGTTGTCACCGGCTTTGTGAAACACCTTGAAAGGACCGGTACCCCTAGGTGATAGCTTGGACTTTCGAAGCTCTTGGAAACGCTCCTTCCTAAGATGTAACCACACGAGATCTCCGGGCTCAAACAACAGCTTCCTCCGTCCCTTGTTTACCTTAGCTGCGGTCCGAGCTGCTTTCTCCTCTAAGCTCAGCCGTGTCTTCTCATGTAATCCCCTAATGTACTCAACCTGTTTACCTGCAATGAAACCTACTCGCTCCTTTGAAGGTAACGACATAAGATCAAAAGGGGTTAAGGGATTCAAACCATACACACACTTAATAGGAGTCATGTTAGTGGAAGAATGGATGGTCCTGTTATATGCAAACTCAACATGTGGTAACACATCCTCCCACTCTTTCAAATTCTTCTTAATTACAGCCCTTAAAAGTGTCCCTAAAGTCCTATTAGTTACTTTGGTTTGGCCATCAGTTTGAGGGTGGCTAACGGTAGAGAACAATAACTTAGTACCTAGCTTACCCCATAAAGTCTTCCAAAAGTAACTAAGAAATTTCACATCCCGATCACTAACAATGGTTCTAGGAACTCCATGTAGCCTAACTACTTCTCTAAAGAAGAGGTTTGCAACATTAGTGGCATCATCTGTTTTGTGACAAGCTATGAAGTGTGCCATCTTAGAGAACCTGTCTACCACCACAAAAATAGAGTCTCTTCCTCTCTTAGTCCTAGGTAACCCCAAAATAAAGTCCATACTAATGTCTTCCCAAGGAGCTGCGGGAATGGTTTAAGGGGTATACAAACCATGGGGCAAGACTCTAGACTTTGCTTTCAAGCATGCTAAGCATCTTTTCACAAAATTCTCAACATCCCTAAGCATGTGTGGCCAATAAAAATGAGTATGCAGCATATGATATGTCTTATCTCTACCAAAGTGACCCATCAAACCTCCCCTATGGGATTCATCCACAAGTAAAAGCCTAAGAGAACACTTTGGAAAGCACACTTTATCAACTCTAAACAAGAAGCCATCAAACAAGTAAAACTTATCTACAACCCCTTTTTCCACACAAGCTTTATAAATCTCTCCAAAATCATCATCCTTTGCATATAAATCCTTAATGTAAACAAAGCCAAGAACTCTAACATCCAATGTAGTTAGCAAAATATGTCTCCTAGAAAGTGCATCAGCTACTACATTATCTTTTCCTTTCTTGTACTTAATCACATAAGGAAATGTTTCAATAAACTCCATCCACCTACCATGCCTTCTATCAAGTTTATCTTGGCTCCTAAAGTGTTTTAATGAATCATGATCAGTATGCAATATAAACTCTCTAGGCCAAAGATAATGTTGCCAAGTCCTAAGCACTCTAAACAATGCATAAAGCTCCTTATCATAAGTAGAATAGTTAAGAGTTGGACCTTTCAATTTCTCACTAAAGAAGGCGATGGGCTTGCCCTCTTGCATAAGTACTCCACCAATTCCTATACCCGACGCATCACACTCCACCTCAAATGGCCGAGTGAAGTCCGGGAGAACAAGCAATGGGGCGTTGGTCAACATCCACTTGAGCTTTTCGAAAGCTCTCTCTTGGGCCTCTCCCCACACGAATGGTATATTCTTCTTGGTGATCTCGGTTAGAGGAGCGGCTATGGTACTGAAATCTCTCACAAATCGCCTATAAAAGCTAGCCAATCCATGAAAGCTGCGCACATCACCAATAGATGCCGGGGTTGGCCAATCTCGAATAGCTTTGATCTTTTCCTCATCTACTCGCAGCCCTTGAGCACACACTACAAAGCCAAGAAATATAACTTCATTTGTGTAGAAATCACACTTCTTAATATTAGCATATAAGTGTTCAAGTCTAAGCGTAGAAACAACCCGACGGAGATGATCCGCATGCTCCTCTGCAGACCGGCTATAGATGAGTATGTCGTCGAAGTAGACAACGACAAACTTCCCTATGAACTTCCTCAAAACATGGTTCATGAGGCGCATGAATGTGCTGGGAGCATTAGTCAAGCTGAATGGCATAACAAGCCACTCATAGAGCCCAAACTTGGTCTTGAATGCCGTCTTCCATTCGTCGCCCTCCTTCATTCGAATCTGATGATAGCCACTTATAAGGTCGATTTTGGAGAAGGTAGTTGTTCCATGTAGCTCATCCAACATGTCATCAAGGTGGGGAATGAGATGACGGTACTTGATGGTGATGTTGTTGACAACTCTACAATCAACACACATCCGCCAAGTGTTGTCCTTCTTAGGGACTAGTAGAACCGGAACCACCATAGGACTAAGGCTCTCTCGAATGTACCCCTTATCAAGGAGCTCTTGTACCTGCGTTTGAATCTCCTCACTCTCCTTCGGATTCATTCTATAGGCGGGTCGGTTTGGGAGAGTAGCTCCGGAAATAAGATCTATTTGGTGCTCAATACCCCGCAATGGTGGCAACCCGGGGGGTATTTCATCCGGAAACACATATGCATACTCATCCAAGATAGCTAAAATACTATGGGGTAAATCAACTAGGGTCGAGTTGCTTACCAAATTCAGCCCTTTACACAAACACACGAGCGCAACATCGGGAGGTAGGTAATCTGTGATGTACTCCCTCTTGGCTGCGAGCAATGTCCTCGGTAGGGGCTGGACGGTTGCTGCGTTTGCTTTGCCTTTGGCGGCGGTCCTTGCTGCAGCGTAGTTGTCCATGGCGTCGGCTTCCTTGGCGGCTGCAGAAAACGCTCCTCCCTTGGCCGGCGTCGTCTCGGTGTGACCACTGCTTGCTTGGACAGCTTCTCTTGATTTCTTCTCAAAAGCCTCCGCAATCTGCATAGGAGTCATAGGCTTGAGAGTAACAAGTTTATCTTTAAAGGTAAAAGAATACTTGTTAGTAAAACCGTTATGCAACACTTTCCTATCATATTGCCAAGGTCGGCCTAACAAAACATGACAAGCCTGCATTGGAACCACATCACATAGAATAGTGTCTTCATAATGTCCTAAGGTAATGTGAATTTTAGCTTGTTTGTTTACCTTAAGCTCCCCACAATCTTTCATCCAATGTAGCTTGTAAGTCCTAGGGTGGTAGAAAGTTGTGATTTGCAATTTAGAAATCAATTCCGTGCTAGCTATGTTGCAACAACTCCCACCATCAATTATAACGTTGCAAGCCTTCCCCTTTACTAAGCATCTAGTGTGAAATAGATTTTCTCTTTGATTATCTTCACAAGGAGTAGGTTGTAAGTGTAAAGTCCTCCTAGCTATCAAAGTTTCCCCATGTTCATACCCTATATCCTCATCATCATCATTATCAAAAACAGGATTGTCAATAACATTGTCAAATTCATTTTCATCATTGTCGGATTTTGACTCATATTGACCTAGATGATTGATTATAAGGACTCTTTTGTTTGAACATTCTCTCATCATGTACCCTTTACCTTGGCACTTAAAGCACGTCACATCTCTAGCTCTAGAATTAGCATTAGGCACAAGGGGGTTAGAGTTACTTAGCTTGGATGCCGAAGGAGCAGCCGGGTTGGTCTTGGGAGGATACGAGGAGCCGGAGTGTGTGGCACCACGCCTAGCAGTGGCGCCGGCTCCTTGTGCAGCGGCTGTTCCTCCCTTCGCATCGGCGCTCTCCTTTCCGTAGGACGAGTTCTTCCACTTGTTCACTGCGTTTGGTGCATTGTATCCCGCTCCTTGGTACCTACTCTTGGACTTCCTTTCCACTTTTATCGCTAAATGTAGCAATTCTGTCATAGAACCATATGGAAACAAGTCCACCTCGTTAGCTAAAGAAGGATGCACTACTCTAAGATACCTTGCCATCGTAGCCTCTTCATCCTCCGACACATTGGCTCGGACCATTGCAACTTGCATGGCATTGAAGGTTTCCTCGGCGCTCAAATTGCCTTGCCTCAAGTTCTTAAGGCGTTGCCGAAGTTCCCTATGGTAATGGTGAGGTATGAACCGAGCTCTCATCGTTTCTTTCATTTGTTCCCAAGTAGCCACGGGGGGATCAAGAACAAGCCTCCTTTCCCGTACTAGGTTATCCCGCCAAATAAGAGCAAATTCCTGAAATTCCAAAGCCGCCAATTACACCTTCTTGTGCTCGGGAAAATTGTGGCAGGACCAAATTTGTTCTATCTTGGTCTCCCACAACATATATGTATCCGGATCACACTTGCCCTCGAAGACGGGGATTTTCACCTTTATCTTACCAATCCCGTCTTGTTCGGGTTCCCGGTTCCTACGTTGATATCCTTGATACCCTTGCTGCGGTGGTGGAGCCCAAGCCTCTCCCGTCATTGATTGTTCCTCTTCCTCATTGTACCTGTGCACATTAATGGGAGGGACAACGTTTCTAGGTAAAGGAGTGATACGGGATTATCCGTGATTGAGTCGATCTAGGCACAATGATCTCGAATCCGGCTGAATGAAACGAATTCAGAATGCGGAATGAAACGAAGATGGTGAATGGCGTAGGAGGGTGAGAGAAGAACCAAAGAGAGTCAACGAAGGAACCAAGGCTGAAGAGCCAAAACCCCAATCGTGAATGCTCTAGACCCGTCTCCAATACAACTTTACACTAGTTCCGGCTGGACTAGCACAAAGAGGGACTCGTGAAGGCTTGAAGCACCAATCCGAAGGCGGTTGACACAAACAAGCTCAGCCAAGCAACAACAGCAATGCCAACCAAAAACTCTCTTGTTCTTTGATTGATTTTGTGAAATGATTACAAATGTAATTCTAAGCAATTGGGAATAACGTAACTAATCTGCAGCTAAAGAGGCTATATAAATAGACTCTTTTATCTAGACAAAAATAAAGAAAAGAAAGCTGAAAACATTAGTGGGAAGGTGGTAATAAGAGAGCTTCCTCTAATGTAGCTAACAACCTAACAAACCACTATAATCAACATGGAAATAGGCTGAATTATTCAAACATATCTTTGGGAGTGAGCTGGCCGATTTCTAAGAGCCAAATGGGCTATCCGAATGGGCTGCATTGTTCAACAGATCCATGAGTGATTTGGATGTGTTTAAAGAGCCCAAATGATGATCCGAATAAGCTGAATTGTTACTCTCTTGGGCCTCTTTGAACTTGATCAGCTGGCTGCCCTCTTGAGCTATTTTGGACGTGAGCATCTCCTCCCTTTGCTCTTGGGCTGCCTTGGACGTCTCCTCCCTTTGCTCTTCGGCTGCCTTGGACGTGAGCATCAGGCTAACCTCGTGGGCTGCTTTGGACGTGATCAACAGCCTCCTCTTGGGCTGCATTGGGCGTGAGCAACAACCTCCTCTTGGGCTGCATTGGGCGTGAGCAATAGCCTCCTCTTGGGCTGCATTGGCGTGAGCAACAGCCTCCTCTTGGGCTGCATTGGCGTGAGCAACAGTCTCCTCTCCTGGGTTGCATGGGACGTGAGCAACAGCCTGCATGGTCTCCTCGAGCTGCATGGGAAGTGAGCACGTCGGCATGGTCTCCTTGCTTGGTTCGCTTGCTCCTACATTCACCAAAAGATTAACACATGATGTATGGAAGTTAAATGGTTCACGCATTGTGTCAAGCAATAGCACTTCCCTTGACATAACTTCTTGGATCTCCTTAGCTCTTGCTCTAGTAATGGGACCTTGATAGCTTCCATGTGATGGTCCTACATCATCCACTCCTTGGAAAGAATTCGACCCCAAATTTTCATCTTGTTCCGAATCTCCTTCATAGGGGCTCAAATCTCCTACATTAAAAGTGGTGCTAACTCCATACTCTTCCGGTAAGTCCAACACATATGCATTGTCATTAATCCGGTGTAAGACTTTGAATGGTCCATCTCCTCATGGTGTAAGCTTGGAATGGCGTTTTGTTGGAAACCGCTCTTTCCTTAGATGTAGCCAAACTAAGTCGCCGGGCTGGAAAACCATTTTCCGACGTCCTTTGTTATTCCGAGCTGCAATTTCAACGCCTTTCTTGTCAAGTGCAGCCTTGGTCTTAGCATGAAGTTCCTTAATGTAGTCCACCTGTTCCAAAGCATCAATAGCTACTCGATCCTTTCGAGAAAATGGTAATAAGTCCAAAGGAGTTAAAGGGTTAAATCCATAAACACATTTGAAAGGTGATAACAAAGTGGAAGAATGCACGATTATAAGCAAACTCTATATGTGGTAACATGTCTTCCCATTCTTTTAAGTTATCTTTCAACATGGTTCTAAGGAGGGTCGTTAGGGTCCTCCTATTGGTGACTTCCGTTTGCCCATCTGTTTGGGGATGACTAGAGGTCGAAAATAGTAATCTAGTGCCCATTTTTCCCCAAAGTGTCTTCCAAAAGAAACTCAAAAACTTGACATCCCTATCACTAACAATAGTTTTAGGTATTCCATGCAATCTTACTATTTCCTTAAAGAAAAGATTAGCAACATTATATGCGTCTTCAGTTTTATGACATGGAATAAAATGTGCCATTTTAGAGAATCTATCTACTACCACAAAAATGAAATCTCTTCATTTCTTAGTCCTAGGTAGTCCAACAATGAAATTCATACTTATGTCCTCCCAAGGGCCATTAGGCGTCGGTAAAGGTGTATACAGCCCGTGGGGTTGTACCCTAGCTTTGGCCTTAAGACATTCAATGCACCTTTTCAGCATGTGTTCTACATCCCTTAAAATATGAGGCCAATAAAAGTGAGTTTGTAACATGTGATAAGTTTTGTCCCTCCCAAAATGCCCCATTAGACCTCCTTTATAGGCTTCTTCCACCAATAAGATCCTAAGGGAACATCTAGGTATGCAAATCTTATCCACTTTAAACAAGAAACCTTCAAACACAAAGTACTTATCATAAGGGCCTTATGTAGTGCATCTACGAAATATCTTCCTAAATTCAGCATCATCCACATATAATTCTTTAATGTAAGTAAAACCTAACATCCTAGAATCCAAAGTGGTGATTAAGGTGTATCTCCTAGACAATGCATCCGCTACGACATTATCCTTTCCTTTCTTATACTTGATAATGTAAGGAAAGGTTTCTATGAACTCCATCCACCTATCATGCCGTCTATCTAGCTTATCTTGGCTCCTAAAGTGTCTAAGTGAATCATGATCGGTTTTCAAAACAAACTCTTGAGGCCAAAGGTAATGTTGCCATGTTTTGAGTACTCTAAACAAGGCATACAATTCTTTGTCATAAGTGGAATAGTTTAAGCATGCACCCTTCAATTTTTCACTAAAGAAAGCTAGAGGCTTACCTTCTTGCATAAGGACGCCGCCAATACCAATGCCGGATGCGTCGCATTCAACCTCAAAGGGTTTGGTGAAGTCCGGTAGAGCTAGTAGTGGTGCGTGGGTGAGGCGTCTCTTGAGCTCTTCAAAGGATCTTTGCTGCGGTTCATTCCACTCAAAAGGAACCTTCTTTTTGGTCAAAGCCGTGAGTGGTGCTGCAATGGTGCTAAGATCTCTTGAGCTCTTCAGCTTATTCGGATCATCATTTGGGCTCTTTAAACACATCCAAATCACTCATGGATCTGTTGAACAATGCAGCCCATTCGGATAGCCCATTTGGCTCTTAGAAATCGGCCAGCTCACTCCCAAAGATATGTTTGAATAATTCAACCTATTTCCATGCTGATTAGTGGTTTGTTAGGTTGTTAGCTACATTAGAGGAAGCTCTCTTATTACCACCTTCCCACTAATGTTTTCAGCTTTTTTTTTCTTTGTTTTTGTCTAGATAAAAGAGTCTATTTATATAGCCTCTTTAGCTGTAGATTAGTTACGTTATTCCCAATTGCTTAGAATTACATTTGTAATCATTTCACAAAATCAATCAAAGAACAAGAGAGTTTTTGGTTGGCATTGCTGTTGTTGCTTGGCTGAGCTTGTTTGTGTCAACCGCCTTCGGATTGGTGCTTCGAGCCTTCACGAGTCCCTCTTTGTGCTAGTCCAGCCGGAGCTAGTGTAAAGTTATATTGGAGACGGGTCTAGAGCATTCACGATTGGGGGTTTGGCTCTTCAGCCTTGGTTCCTTCGTTGACTCTCTTTGGTTCTTCTCTCACCCTCCTGCGCCATTCACCATCTTCGTTTCATTCCGCATTCTGAATTCGTTTCATTCAGCCGGATTCGAGATCATTGTGCCTAGATCGACTCAATCACGGATCATCCCGTATCAGTTGGTATCAGAGCTAGGTTGGTTCAATTGAACACTTCTTCTTCTTGTTAACCTTATTGCTTATCCAATTGAGATCTAACTTGTGCTTGAAGTGTGCAAATTCAAAAGCCGGACAACATATTGAGGAGAGTAAACACAAAACACAACAAAAGCAAAAAGAGCTCGAACGCTGCATACACAATTCGGTAACCTGCTCTCCCACACGTCTCATTGAATCAATTTCGGTTACCTCTCTCCTACAAATCTTTGACAAAGTCTAAGAGATCTTTCAAAAAAAAAAAAAAAAACTATACAAAACGGCTGGCCCTTTTTTTTAATTAATCAAGCACAAGCAAACTCTTTCAATCATCTCAAAACGTCATTCTAAACACAATTTACCATACCTACACCAACCCAACAGTCAATACTCCAATTAGGGGTGTCTTGATTCATCTCCGACACTAACATCAGTTTCAGCAGTTCTAATTCCAAAGGGTTGCTAAGAAGGTTCGGAAATCGCGATCTTAAGGTGTTGGATCCTTACAACTCGAGCCACCAGCTAGGCAGTACCAACGAGAGTGTGAGCGATACACAAGTGAGATCATTGTGCCTAGATCGACTCAATCACGGATCATCCCGTATCAAGGAAAGTTGGGACGAGGATCATACCCATATCGGTGACCCGGGTGGCCTTGAAGAGGCGGCTGCAAAAGCTCCTGCGGTGTATTGCCTCGCTGCGCCATGGTAGCGGCCTCAAAGGCAACTCGTTGGTTGGGCAAAGGACCTCGGGACTGCGGTGGCTGCTGTGAATGGTCTCCTTGCTCAAAGGCTGAAGCTAAGGGCTGGCGAGCTTCTAGAGCCCTCATACGAGTGGTCAAAGCGGCAATGTTGTCGTTCATTTGCTTCAACAAGCTGAATGTTGTCGGATCTGTCGGCTCGGGGCTCGTCGTCGAAACACGGCTATGGGTATGGGTAGACATTATCACAAAGAAAACAAACACTGAATATGTTAAGGTTAGAAATCAAAACACCTCTCAAGTGTTTCACTCCTTTTACCGCTCACACTCTTGTGATAGCCGGGCTTGTTGATGGATCGCTTCGAATGAGTCAAAAACCCCACTTGAGTTAAGGTGTCTAGGTATCCAAAGCAACCAAAAAAACGATTAGGGCTCAAAGCAATTCAGTTCAATGCAAAATCAGCTCAAACTCAACAAGACTCACGAATGGACAAAATTGAATCACAAGGACTCAAAAGATCACCAAACAGAATGTATGAACAGAAGAAAGAAGAAGACTCATCGATTTAAAGCTCTACTTGTTGCACTTCCGGACTGCCTTGGAGTGTGAGTAATCCCGAGGCTAGGTTAGAGGTAGCAAGGTGAGAGGGAAAAACGTGGTGAGGGAGAGGTAGAGTGGCGATGAGGGGTGCGAGTGGTGAGGGTGCGGCCGATGAGGGTACGGGGCTGGCTAAGGGCGATGGAGCGTTGATGGTTAGCCGAGCGTACGGTCTCGATGAAGGCCTCAAGAGGGCTGGGAGATAAAGACGTGAATAGCAGCTTGCACCACAAAATAACATACAAGACTAAAGATCACAAAATCAAATAAAATTGTAACAAGACTTCTCTTTTCTTTTCTTTTTTTTTTATTTTTTTTATTTTTTTTGAATGATCAGCTTCCTTTTTCTCTTTTTTTTTTTTTGAATGATATGCTTTTTGTTACCTAAAATGTAGGAACTTCCTTGACCAACAAATCTGGCTAATAATTACAAAATAAATTAAAATTGCAACAAAAGAGATCTTCTACTAATGCTTGAACGTGGGTTATGGAGTTTGAAGAATAACAAGTCCAATTGCAGCCGTTTTAGTCACAGTCGATTAGGGCACAGCCGGTTAGGGCACAACCGAGTAGGGCACAACCGGCAGCAATGGCGATTAGGGTTTGTGGGCGGCAAAGCGTGTGTAAGCAAAGGCCGGCGGCAGTAGGGTTTGTCGAGGAGATGATGATGGCCAGCCTAGGATACTCACAAACCAACACAACCTTCAACACAACAAGTCACAATCAGTTTCAAGAACACAAGAAGAAAGCTCGCAGAATTCAAAACTGACACGATAAGAAGGAAAGACACAAGATCGATCCGTCGTCAACCCTTGAGCTCTGATACCAATTGATACGGGGCATACCCGACGTTGGCTCGATCTAGACGAAAGAAGGAAAGAAAAGACGCAAAATGGCAAGATCAAGGCAGCCGACTAGGGCTGTTCGTATGCTGTGTGGCCTGCGACCAAAAGAAACAATAGAGACGCTAAACTGATACGAAGGTACGGAAATTAAAGGAAAGGTACGATGTAGATGAACCCGACACAAACGACGTGGAAACCCTTGATCTCGGGATCAAGAACCACCAAGAACGATGCAACGAACTCAACCCCTTACAACCTCACATAGCCGACTTAGAACATCGACAACACGAGGAGGATGCTTATGGAATCTCAAGAACACCAAGAACCCGAGAGCAATTGACACACGCGAAACAACTAAGCCAAATCTGATCACAATAACTCTTCAATCAAAACTCGCCTTTGATTGAAGATGAAATCTGAAAACAAGTGTTTTTCACCAAAATAATCTACCTAAAAAGTAATGAAAAGAGCCTTTAAATAATTTAAGCTCTTTAAACAAAAGACATAATAAAATCTGGAAATTAAGCCCAATGGGCTACTTAAAACACACAATCACTAAGCAGGCCTTAAAAAGCCTCATTTCTCAATGAGAGACATGGACCGGTGCTGGAAACGTGGGGAGGAGCAGTGACGTCATGTGCGGGGCTGACCGAGTCCTGTACCTTGGCGTCGTTGCTCTCTTGCTTACTTAGGAGCCAAGCCTCGTTATGAACACTTGTAGCCAATAACATCAGCAAACCCTCGGTCTCATGCTCAATCTTCTTAGCTCGGGAACGTGTGATAGCTCCCTCATACTCCGGAGATGCTAGCTCGGATGGTCCCTTATCACCAATATGCCCAAACGTTCCAAAGTAGGAACGTCCAGAAACCGGGTTACATACACATCCCGGCCTTGTACGATCCTATACCGTTCCTTCTCAACTTCCGACAACTTATATTTTCTCTGGTCTTCCATTACTTGCAGTTGAATAAGCAAAGGAATTAGAAATTTCAGAAAATTGAGAAAGAGACGAACCCTCTGTTGAGATTTCCGCAGGGGCGGCTGAAGCAGGCGCAGAGGCGGCAAGGCGCAGGTGCGGGAGCTTGCAGGCGCAGGGGCGGGAGAAGAGCAGAGGGCGATTTTGGAAGGTGACAAAGGTTGTGGTGCTGGGGCTGTTCCGGCGTCTTCTTTGTTGGTGTAGGCTTTGCCGGAGCTGGGGCAGTGGAGGGGCGAGGGTTGTTGGTGAGTGAGAGGTTTTGTGTGGTGGTGGTGGTGAGGCTGGTGTCGCAAGGAGGTGGTTGAGGCTAGGTTGCCGGAGGTAGCGCAAGAGCGTTTGGACAGGGCGGTGTGAGAGCCTCCGGAGGGCGCAAGGGCGTGTGGAGGCGAGGTGGATTAGGTTTCGACGAGTGAATGGAGAGGGGATGAAAAGGGCGGTAGTTGTAGGTTATTTTTGGGAAGTGTATTTTTTTTCATTCCTTAATAAAACCGCAGGGGCGGCGTTGGTCAATATAGGGGCGGTGACAAGGAAGAGGGGGTACGTAGCCTCAGCGCCGTGGGCGGCGCTGAGGATGAGTGTCAAGGATGGCCGCCGCAGGGGCATGGGGTGTCACCGCGGGGGCGGTGGCCAGTATGTTGTAGACGCTGGCTCAGCGCCGGGGGAGGCGTTGGGCAAGGGTGTCACCGCGGGGGCGGGGTCATCCAGCCGCAGGGGCGGTTTTCTCGACAGAAGCTCCTCTTCAAATTCCTTCGGGTTGCCTCCCGAGCAGCGCCTTTGTTTTACGTCTTTGGCTCGACGTAAGGGCTCTACCTTTATGATTGAGCCTCCTCCAGCATCACCTTTGGGTTTATAACCGTCTGTGAAGGTAATCCTCCGGGGGACCTAGTTTCAGTCCTTGTGATGACTTCCGCTATTTGACCAACATGTTTTTCAAGGTTCTTGATGTTGGATTATGTTGTTTGGACATGAGTAGCAAAGTGTTTATTCAAAACCTGCAACATATCTTCAGTTGATTGATACTTACCTTGACGGGGTTGTTGTTGTTAGTTTTGTTGATCCCTCCAATGAAAGTTCTATTGGTCACGCCAGTTTGGCATGAAATTTTGTGCATAGGGATCGTTCCTAGGCCTTTGTTGCTGTGGTTGTCCATAACCCATTGTGTTCACCTCAGTGTCGTCATCTTGGACTTGTGGACACATGTCCGTTGGATGGTATGGGTCAGCACATACTCCACAAGCTTTGAGCTGCTGTGGGGTTCCCATAAGTGTTAGCCTCTTCACCATTTCCTTCAGCTCCGCGAGCTCAGTGGAGATCTCACTCTTTCCGGTATTTACAACATGTACTCCTTTCTTAGTCGGTGTCCTTCCAAAGTTCCGAGTTCCTTCGGCTAGTTCCTGTATCTTTTCCAAAGCAAGGTTAGGAGTAGAGTTAAGAATATTACCTCCGCAAGCCGCATCGACGATCCTCCTTTCATTGTCTAGCAAGCCATTGTACAAGTACAAGACTAGATCTTGAGTTGAATATCCGTGAAAAGGACAACTGGATCGGAGGCGTGCAAACCTTTCGAAGTACTCGTAGAGAGTTTCGTTCGCCTCTTGCTCGATGTTGCTTATAGCTTTCTTCAAGCTATTGGCCTTCTTGGCTGGGAAATATTTCTCCAAAAACGCCTTGTGAAGGTTTTCCCAAGTGTCGATGCTCCCGGATGGAAGGTGGTAATACCAATCATCCGCGGAATCTTTAAGTGTGAAGCCGAATGCCCGGATCTTGATTTGCTCTTCGGTAATGTTGGCCGGCTTCATGCTCATACACACGGTATGGAACTTCCCAAGGTGTTTGATGGGGTCTTCACCACTTAACCCATGGAAGGATGGAAGCAAGTGAATGAGACCCGGCTTGAGCTCAAAATTGACTCCTTCCCCTAATGCTAGTATAGTGACCGCAACGGGGTTTTGAGCCAAGGTGGGCTGCGTGAGTTGACGAAGTGTACGATCAGCCATCTCTTGTTGAAGTTGTTGTTGCCTTCGTTGCCGGATGTGCATCCTCTCAATTTCTGGATCAAAAGTAGCAAAGCCGGAGTTAGTAGCACGGGTTTGAACCATAAAAATGGTTCAAACCAATAATCAATAATAACAATAAAACACTAAAACTCCCCGGCAACGGCGCCAAAATTTGATCAGAGGTAATTCTATGATCGTTATACCCAATCAAAAGTAAATCCCGACTTAGCACTAAAGCAAGTATAGTGGTTAAGTAAGGGTCGAACCCAAGAGAGTTAAGGTGTCTTATTAGATGCAATTTCGATTATAGTAACAAGTAACAAAAGGGGGGGGGTTGGTTGAATTGATGCACACAAAAACTTATGAAAATGATTAATGCGACAAGTAAGACAATGATGGGTGAATCTACACTAGGTTGATTCTAAGCATGCAATTGCTACTTTGGTGAGTTCCTTTTTCAAGTTTTCAAGTAATGTCCCGTCTCGATCATATATATGTGTTGAGCCAACCGGCATCAACACAACTTAACAGGTTAGTGTTCCGTAAACCTACAAGAACAAATAACAAGTTAGCTTTCAAACAAAGACTAAGGGATATAAAGAAAAGATTAAAACCGTTAGCTTATCTTTATATTTGTGTTCCTTTTCTTTAAGTAATTACAACCCGTTATTACTTAAAGTTTACTACTAGATTAAAGACCCGAACCCGGAACCTATTAATCTTAGTTATTTTCATGCACTTTAGATCTAAAGTGATCAATCTCAAGTAATAGTAAAACATGCAATTAGACAATGGAGATCAAGGAAACACAAAGCATTACTAAATGAAAACTTATATTAAAGAAAACTTACAACCAAAGTAACAACGCAGCTTCAAACCAACCCAATGTAGCAAGGGAGTTAACAACTCATTAAAAAGGTAGCAAGATAATCTAAATGGAAAAAGTGGATAATTTGTTGGCTAACAAGATCCTCCTTCTAGCAATCAACAAAGGACTACTTATACTACAAAGGACACTAAATAGGAGTAAATGACCGGCCTAAAACAACCACTTTTAATGCCATAAAGGTGGTGTAAACAGCCGGAGTAAACCTTCTAACTTTAAACTGCAGGGGCAGCCTTCAGCTCCGCAGGGGCGGTGAAGGCAAAAACGCTTGGTCTTCTTCATGGCCGCAGGGGCGGCTAGACAAATTCGCAGGGGCAGATCTTTAATGCTCTTCAAACGTCTGACCCTTCAACTTCCTACCGTTTCTGATGCCAAGCCGCCGGGGTGTCCCTATGTCAACACAGTGGCGGTGACACAGCCTCTTCGTCTTCCAGCTCCTAGGTTGAGGCGCAGGCAGAGGCGCAGTGGAAGGCGTAGGGGAGCTGGTCTTCGTTTCTTCACGGCAAGTCACCGCAGGGGCGCCAAAAAGTGGCGCAGGGGCGGTGACATACTTCATGGCTGGCGTTGGCAAAGACGCAAGGAGCGCTCCGGAGTAAGGCGTCACCCGCAGGGGAGGTGACAAGGCTCCGTTGGGGCGGTGGGGCAACAGAAGCTTTGCTTCGTGAACGATCTTCACTCCTAAGTGCTTATAACTCCTTCCTTAGCTTCTTTTGGTCTTCTTCTTCTGGACCAAGGAGTTAGTAGCATAAACCGACACAAATGCAATAAAAAGACTCTAAAACTATCCTAAATGATAGTGATTCCATCACCTATCAGTGGTACTGGGAAAACGTACAAATGATGGTGGTTCTATAGTCGGGTGTTAAGCACGAAAGACTCGACATTGGTTTAAGACATGCCCTACCTGACGACACCACTTGCATAATCCTTTGAATGGTTTTGGGCCGCCACTGGGTGGAGGGGAGGGTTGTGTAGGTGAATTATGGTATGGGCGATTTTGTTTGAATGGGATGGAGTAGATGAAGACCATGTAGAGTTTGAGTTCTTACCATTGTTGCGAGCCGATTTTGTTTGGACATTGAAGGCCGTCATTGGTGCAGATGAACTCTTCTCCTTGATCTTCAAATGTAGTTCATGGTTGATCAATTTTTCATGAAGAGCTTCAAAGCTGATGGCAGTGTCCCTTGCGTTGATGGCGTGAACAATGGGGAGATATAAGTCGTCTAGGCCCCTTAGAATATAGTATGTCAGATCTTCTTGAGGTACAAGTGAGTCTAGTGAGGCCAGAAGATTAGCAAGAGATCTAATATGATGAAGGTAAACTGTTATTGTATCAGTACCCTTCACAACTGAGCGTAAGTGGTCTTTAACCTGCTTCACATGGCCTTTGGATGGATTGCCATATGTTAGACGTAATGTTCTCCAAACCCCATGAGATGTAGTGTCTACGGCAACAAATCCTGCTACTTCAGACGAGAGTGTTCCAAGAATTGCTCCATAAACCAACTTATCTTGACGATTGTAGGTTTGATATGCCGGATTTGGCGTTGTTGAGTTGGGAAGAGTTGATGCTTGAATTTTAACCGTTCCAAGGACAAATCCTTGGAGATCAAAACCTTCCAAGGTAGCAATGTCTGACTGCTTCCAATTGAAGTAGTTTTGTGGAGGAAGCTTGATTATATTTGTCAAAACCACTACTGTGAATGGCTTTGTGGGTTCATAAGGGTTTGCTAGGTATGAATCAAACTCTGTCATTTTGTGTGATTGATGGATGCGTTTTTGTGAGGCGGATCTTAGGCTCTAATACCATATAGATATATTCAATGACTTGTATATTACTGAAGTAGAGAGAGCCAATATATATGCACATACATTAGGAGATTCATGAGAGAGAAGAATCAAAAGAATACTAACCCTCCTAGATTTAGATAGGAACAAACTTGTTACTGATAGTAGAAAAAGGAAAACAAAATCCAACATCACCATTTAGTGGCTTGGTCTTCGGCTTCATAGCCACCGTTACATCACTAGTCGAGGCAGGACCAAAACCTCCCTCTTCCAACACCTCACGAATCTCCTCAACGCGGGTGATAGGAATAAATAAGTTTTATACCTCCAACCCATACCCTAAAATAGAAATTTATGGCCATAAAACCCTGAAATCGAAAGAACAGATGCGCATAGAGACTTGAGCTTCAAACACCTCACGAATCTTACCGAACCTTACTGATTTGGAGCAGAGATTTCTGCGACCGATAAATACAACCTAGATGAGCGTCACACTTGTACTCAATCACCTTTTTAATACTGCAGTCATTGGGGCCTATAACTTGCTTAGGAAAGAAGCAACGTAAGGCTAGTGCCATGAGGTTCGCTTTCGTTGCAACCATTTACTTCATATGGCATGCATGTAATAGCATCGTCTTTGAGGGCAACTTGTTTGCGGAGGAGGTAACCATTAGGTTGGTAAAGGTGCACATGTACCGACTACTTCACTCGGCGTTCCCTGAGCATGTGGGTGTGATGGCTGAAGATCATCATGGTAGGTAAAGACCAAGCATGACCAAGGCCAAGCGAAGCTAGCGCCGGACGGATATGGGCTTTGTTTTTGTTGTCATGGCCTTATCGGATGGGCCCAGATGGGTATGAATGCCATCGTTCGATGTTGTCGGTGATGGGCCACAGAGTTGTCAAAACCGGCATTTGTTGTATGGCCTTGTCGGATGGGCCCAGATGGGCATGAATGCCATCGCTCCGGGTTGTCATAAATAGGCCACTTGGTTGTCAAAACTGCCATATGTTGTCAAGTACATGTCAGAATGTTGTCAAAGTCTTAGCGCATGGGTTGTCACTATTGGGCCTAGTTGGGCATTTATGCCAGCGCTCCTCAAGTTGTCATGTATGGGACAAGTTGCTCATGTTTGCCGCTCCGCCTCAGGTTTGCCAAGTATGGGCCAGCGCGCCTCACAACTTGTCACTTTTGGGCCCTAATGGGCATGTATGCCGCCCACTCCGGTTCTCGGATGCCGGATGGGCTAAGTAGCCTCTTTTTTTAGTTTCTTTTTGTTTTTTCTGGTTTGTAAGTGCAACGTCTCTGGACCGGGCACGTTCATAGTTTTTCCTTTCGTTTGATTTGAACATTTGTTTATGCCAAACGTGATGAGGGACCATCACCAACAACCCCTACTAGTCCTACAATGCAAGGGTCAATCACTAGATCAAGGGCAAGAGCAATTCAAGAGGAGGTGTCCAACTTGTTGGTGTCCTTAGCTCCTAAGGAGACCATTGACGATCCATCGATGACTGAGGCTTCCTTAGTCACGTTAATGACGATTCCCGATGACTTGGACGTGGAAGGGAGACCATGCACACGTGATTTGGAGCCATGCAAGAGCAAAGAAGAGACACTTGTTCCGGAATTGCAAGAAATGGAAGATTGAGGCTTTTGGAGCTTCTTTTGTATTTTATATCATCTTTTGGTATAAAATGAAAGACTTTTTATAACTTTTAGGTTCAAAACATTTTAAGGGTTATTTTTATTTGTTTTAGTTGTTTTATTTGTTTTATTGTCTTTTTGACAAATGTTGTTCCTTTTTTAGATAGGAGGCTTTCTAGGCATATAAAAAGCCTCCCTTAGCTTCTTTCCAGATTAGATAGATTTTAGCAAAACTTGATAAACCGTCTCTTTGAGAGCTTTTGTTCCTATTTAGAAAATTCAATAAATAAAGTGAGCCATTGATTGAATTGTTGTGAATCCCTACTAGATTGTTCTTGTGTGTGTTAATCTCTTTAGAGATTGGTGCTACTAGTCAATACTAGTCCCTCCTTGTGCTTGTCTCCATTGAAGGCTTGTGTAAGGTTATAGAAGAAAGGGTTGAAGGCATCATCTTGCTTGGGTTTTGATCAATCTGATCAAGGTTCTTGTAAGGGAGTCGTTTGGTTCTTTTGGATCTACTTCTACCAAACATTCCACGTTCCATTTCATTCTCTTTCTTCCCTTTTGTCCAACGTCATTTCTGGTTCTAAACAATCTGATTTTGTGTGCCATTTGTCAAGGAAAACGTCCATTGTTGGTCTTCAAGGATTCCCAATCTAGATCTAGTCATTTGCGGCCCCAACCTGCATCAGAACGCCTCTTTGGAGGGATAAGCATCATTTTCTCACATCTATAAATTAATCAGCATCTTGTACATTGGACCTTGTTCTGCATCATAGCTAGAGAAATCACTTCAAGATCGGTATGCACAAGGTTTAGGCAAAGAGCAAGAGGAAAACGGAAGCGATCAAAGAAGAAGAGGTGGGAGGCAAAAAGTCCTCGCTTCATATGCATATGAGATAACGTGTCAATGAAAGGGTAAAACGAAAAATTAATTCCCAAAAACGAGGAAAAAGGGTGAAAGAGTAACATGAGAAATTGGCTATTTATAAAGGAAGTCTTTCCTTTCAAAGTAGTAAAGATATGAAAAATCTTATTCACGCATCTCTTCCATTTTGCAAACAATATCTTGAAATACAAATAGTATAAAAAAAAGGTTTATGTCTAACTCTCATATCTTTTTGATATCATAATCTAACTTAGTGCTCTTATTTTATACAATTTGATGTAATAGTTAATATAATCGAATATATATCTACTAGTCTTACAAATTTTAATGTATACAAACGCATTTCATTAACATTTAACACATATTTATTTTTAGTTGGTATAATATAATAAAAATTTGTTCCGATTGTTTTCTTTTATATTTCAATCAAAGTTATAACATTAAGGTATACAACACTATCCAGACTTAATTATTATTAACATCTTTTTAGAAGAAATAATCAAAAGTTTATAAATAAAATTTAACTATAAATTATTGAATATTAATAATATTATATCTGTAAAAATAAAAGTACAATAACAATCTCATCTCAAATTTCATGGTCTATGATGGCTCTCTTCAGAGGAGTCCTCAAAAAGACTTGAGAAGGCGAACATATTAGATATTATGATGAATAGTAATCAACGTGAACATCCAGGTTTGACTCTAGTTAGTCGGATCAAGTCGGGTTAGGTTATAAGTCGTGCGTTTTGACGAATTACCGACCTCACCTTATAAAGCTCTACACAACAAATAGATTATGTACGGATAAAATACGTCACCGTCAAAGTTAATTGTAACAACCACGCTCTTTGGGGGATCCCGCGACCATGCTTCACCTCGCTCGCAGTCGCGCCACAGCGGGTGCGACTCTGTCGGGCCGCGGTCGCGGCATAACAGAGAAGTCGGCTAAAAGCAGCCGACTTCCTTTTTCCATTTCTTCTCTCTTAAGTTTCTTCATCTCTTTCGTTCGAAGGGTTTTAGAACTCTTTCTCCTTATCTCTACCTTCTCCTTGCCCTTGTTCATCCCTTCTTCTCTTTCTCTCTTTCCTTGCTTCCTTGTTTCCTCTTCCAAGTGAAGAATACTGATGATGATGCCGAGTTGTGCTATGGATAGCTGACCAGAGCAGTTGTAGCTTGTGGTTCTCCCTTTTGCAAACCAGAGAAGTGTGGTGATCCTCTTCTTTTCCTTCCTTTTCTTTCCTTCTTTTCCTTCCTTGTTTGGAAATCAAACAAGATTGATCTTGTTGTGGTTTTCTTCTGAACTTTTGGATGTGTTAAGTATGTTTCTGATGATGGCAAGATTAGCTTGGTTGCTTCCAGTGGAGGAATGATGATGATGCCGGGTAGGTCTCTTCCAAGTGAAGAATACTGATGATGATGCCGGGTAAGTCTCTTCCCTCACTCAGTTTACTAACATATGTTACCCTAAGCTAGATTAGGCTAAACAAACACTAGTATTTCAACTCTCAAACATCCTAACATGCAGATTCATCATCATAAGAGCAATAAAACAAGAAACTCAGGTGGATCATAGTGAATCTCAGCCGAGATGTATGAAGAACAGGCCGAGATCTTAAATTGAGCTAGGGTTCGAACATGCAAGCTATCATAAGGTACATTCAAATATATTCTATCATCACCCAAGCTAGAACCTTTCATCCATCACCCTAGAATCACAACTTACTTAGCCAACAACAATCATTTCAAGATCATTCATCATCATATCAATACACATGCATACCATAGCTAGATAATGAGAAGTAAAGGAAATGAAAACAAGACTTAGCTGAATAATGAGTTTAAGACACGCTTACAAGTTTCCTCACTACAAGTCTTTCACTCTAAGTCTATGAAATGGTATGTTCTTCTTTTCTTCAATGGGAGTGTTTCCTCCTCTATCTCCCACACAATGGATGGTGCAAATCAAAATGGGATCCCCCTACAAAAGGTCCAGGCTGCACATACAACCCCTCACTCAACCAAGGAAAAGCAAGGATCGGAAAATAGGAGATGTGTGCCAAGTGTCGAGCTAACTGCAGAGGAATCTCGGTTGCCCCAAGAGTTATCTCCGCTGAGATGCATGTGTGTTGGACTGAGATTTTGTTCCAGCCAAGTTTGGGTCATGGTTAACCATCAGCCGGTGCATGGCTCGCACCAACTAAGGTCCTTGCGTTCTTCCTTCTTCCAAGCTTGCTCCCTTAGGAACCTCGAATTCGAACCGCCATGAGGCTTGATCCTCGGATGTGATCAATATGTCCAAAAGGTCCTCAAAATACCTACAGAACCGACAAAAGCTCGCGTAGACGTCTTTTCTAGCAATATCACTCGATTGAGCGTAAACGTCCCGAGCTAAGGCAAAACTATGCATGAATGAAGGGAAAAACTATCTACAAGAATGCCTAAAATAGTCTCATAAATCATGTCATCACCTTCTTTTCCTCCACGTACACTTTCTTCTTCTTCTTCTCCTTGGATCTTCTTTGGTTCTTCTTCTTGATTTGAAGATTGATATTGATGATGATGATGAGTTGTGAATTGTTGTTGTGAGAAGCTGGCAAGTTCTACTATTGGTCTCTTCCTTGTGTTGTAGAGAAGTGGTGAGCCTTCCTTCTCCTCTTCTCCTTGTTCTTCTTCTTACTTTTCTTGTTTGAATCCAACAAGTGAAACTTATTATGATATGTTTATGGATGTTTGATGTGTTGTATATGCATAGGGATGATGGGCAGATTTTGCTTGAGTGGCTCCCATTTGAGGAGTGTTGAGTTAAGAGAAAGAGCTATCGTAAAGCACTTAAGAGGTGTACTCTGTCGAGGAAACTGCACCCACTTCTTAAAGTTGCCGCCCCTGCGGCTAGAGCCTTGTCGCCGCCCCCGCGACATCTGCTTTCTGTTGTCGCCTCTTATGCCCGCACCCACGCTTCTTCATTCCTGCGAGTGCGTCTTCTTCTAAGACATACCAAGTGTTGGTATGTTTGATTCCTACCTTTGTGTTATGAGTTGTTTTTAAAGCATGCTAGGTTAGTAAAGTGATGAGATTGATGATGATATTATGGATATATGCCCTGATGAGTCTTTGACAATTGAAAGGTTATTCGAGGTTGTTTATGATGTGATGATCCTTGTGAATCCTTTGGGACTAGGAGTGAGTCTTCAAGTATGATGATGCGATGATTGATATGTTTATGCCTTGTTTATCACGCAATGTTCATTCCTACGGGAATTTGGAAGGTTGATCGAGTGTTGAGATTATTTGGATTCAGGTAAGGCCGTAGGACTTACTTAGCTGCATTCCTATATTGGATGTATGCATGATTGGTGTGTTATGTGCTTTATAGCATGCAATATATATTGATTATTACAAACATTGTATTGACCCACTTGTAATGGGCGGTGATAACTTGTCCAGTACTACTCTCCAAGGAGGTTGGAAGGTTCTTTGGGACTATGCCAGTCCTGGTATACGGCGAAGGTACCGAGCCACTCCTATTGATATACGGTGGTAGCACGCTTAGCCACTCCAGAGGGTCATGAAAGCTGAAGCGAAAATGATTTACTTCTCGTGCCACACCTTTGAAAGGATTATGAGTGTATGACTTTAAAAAGTTAATTAAACAAGAAATGTGTGATGAGCATGCTTGAATGTTTATTATGATTCTGATATGTGTATGTGCTTATGCATGATCTTATATATGAATTGTTAGCTAACGGTTTCATTCCGTGTTGTAGATGCTTTCCAGGATAGGAGGACTACAGAGTGATATGGAGGAGTAATTAGCCGAGGGTTTCCGTACATATAGGATGTGTATGGGTTTTTGGGATGTATATGCATATGATGATATTATTTTGTTACTCGGTTGTAGAGTTTTGTATGTATTATGATATTTGATATTTAAGTTTTATAAAGGTTATATATATTTGTAGCTTATATAATATCCAATGAACTTGTTGTCAGGCTAGATTCAGGACTCATTGTGAGGTCCTAGCTCCGTAGATCTCCAAGTCCTATGAATTTGGGGTGTTACATAACCCTAGCTTGACAAAAAGTTCACCAGATGTTGCAACAAGGCACAAATAAACATAAAAACCAACACCGATAAAACTGAAATGTCATATATCAAAACATATACAAAACACACACCCGAGTATCAAAATAGTATCACCATATATACATATATCCAAAAAACCATAACCATCCGATATGTACAGAAACCCTCGGTTGATCACTCCAACAAATCACTCTGCAGTCCTCCTATCCTACAAGACATCTACAACACGGTATAAACCTTTAGCTAACAATTCATTTATAAGATAATGCAAAAGCACGTACACATATCAGAATTACAATAAACGACAAGCATGCTATCACATTTCCCGTTTTATTATCTTTATAACGTTATGCACTCAAAACCAATTTATGGTTGTGACACGAGAAGTCTACGAGTCTCGTCTCTGTTTCCTTTACCATCTTGAGTGGTCAGGCGTACCTCCCGTATACCATAAGGTTTGGTGTAGTACCCTTCCCGTATACCAGGGCTGGCCTAGTGCTAGAAAACCTCTCAGCTTCCCTCGGGAATAATGAGCAAGTTGTCACCGCCCGTTACAAGGGGGCCAGTGATACGTCGGTACTTGGTAATAATTAATATCATATGCTATATAAAACATATAGCAAACACCACTCATGCATACATCCAATATAGGAATGCAGCTAAGTACGTCCTACGGACTTACCTGAATCCTAGTAACCTCAAATATCGATCAACCTCCCAAATTCCCGTAGGAATAAACACTGCCAGATAAACAAGGCATATATATATCAATCATCAAATCATCATACTAGAAGACTCACTCCTAGTCCCTAAGGATCCATAACGATCATAAACATCGTAATCAACCTCGATAATCTTATTCAAACCTCAAGGCCGCTCAAAGCATACAACCATATCATTATATCATCATCAACCTCAACATACTTCTAGCTTAGCTTTCTTCTAAAAACAAAGCCAAAGGACAAGAGGAAGGTTAACCTTACCAAAGACTTGGTAAGCTCTGAAGCAAGGCGCGAAATGCGGGCAAAAGAATGTGCGGGCGCGGTGACAAGGCTCCGACGCCATGACTACGGCTTGATGCAGGCACAACGGCGGCAACACGCCTGAAGGCGCGGGGGCGAATAAGGTAAGGCGCGGGTGCGGATTCCTCAACAAAGCACGATCCTTTGTGCTTTTTGACAGATCTTCCAAACAATCTACTTCATTCCTCCACTGGGAGCAACCAAGTTAATCTTGCCATCATCATAAACAAACTTAACACATCCAAACGTTCAGAAGAAAACCACAACAAGATCAATCTTGTTTGATTTCCAAACAAGAAAGGAAAAGAAGGAAAGAAAAGGAAAGGGAAAGAAGAGGCTCACCACACTTCTCTGGTTTGCAGAAGGGAGAACCACAAGCTACAACTGCTCTGGTCAGCTATCCATAACACAACTCGGCATCATCATCAGTATTCTTCACTTGGAAGAGAAAACAAGGAAGCAAGGCAAGAGAGAAAGAGAAGAAGGGATGAACAAGGGCAAGGAGAAGGTATAGGATAAGGAGAAAGAGTTCTAAAACCCTTCGAACGAAAGAGATGAAGAAACTTAAGAGAGAAGAAATGGAAAAAGGAAGTCGGCTAAAAGCAGCCGACTTCTCTATTATGCCGCGACCGCGGCCCGACAGAGTCGCACCCGAGGTCGCGCGACTGCGAATGAGGTGAAGCGTGATCGCTGGATCCCCTAAAGAGCGTGGTTGTTACAATTAACTTTGACGGTGACGTATTTTCTCCGTACATAATCTATTTGTTGTGTGGAGCTTTAATAACTAAGGTGAGGTCGGTAATTCGTCAAAATGCACGACTTATAACCTAACCCGACTTGATCCGACTAACTAGAGTCAAACCTGGATGTTCACGTTGATTACTATTCATCATAATATCTAATATGTTCGCCTTCTCAAGTCTTTTTGAGGACTCCTCCGAAGATAGCCATCATAGACCATGAAATTTGAGATGAGATTGTTATTGTACTTTTATTTTTAAAGATTTAATATTATTAATATTCAATAATTTATAGTTAAAATTTATTTATAAACTTTTGATTATTTCTTCTAAAAAGATGTTAATAATAATTAAGTCTGGATAGTGTTGTATACCTTAATGTTATAACTTTGATTGAAATATAAAAGAAAACAATCGGAACAGATTTGTATTATATTATACCAACGAAAAATAAATATGTGTTAAATGTTAATGAAATACGTTTGTATATATTAAAATTTGTAAGACTAGTAGATATATATTCGATTATATTAACTAGTACATCAAATTGTATAAAATAAGAACACTAAATTAGATTATGATATCAAAAAGATATGAGAGTTAGACATAAACCTTTTTTTTATACTATTTGTATTTCAAGATATTGTTTGCAAAATGGAAGAGGTGGTGAATAAGATTTTTCATATCTTTACTACTTTGAAAGGAAAGACTTCCTTTATAAATAGTCAATTTCTCATATTATTCTTTCACCCTTTTTCCTCGTTTTTGGGAATTAATTTCCTGTTTTGCCCTTTCATTGACACGTTATCTCATATGCATATGAAGTGAGGGCTTTTTGCCTCCCATCTCTTCTTCTTTGATCGCTTCTGTTTTCCTCTTGCTCTTTGCCTAAACCTTGTGCATACCGATCTTGAAGTGATTTCTCTAGCTATGATGCAGAACAAGGTCCAATGTACAAGATGCTGATAAATTCATAGATGTGAGAAAAAGATGCCTATCCCTCCAAAGAGGCGTTCGGCATAAACAAACGTTCAAAGCAAACAAAAGGAAAAACTATGAACGTGCCCGGTTCAGAGACGTTGCACTTACAAACCAGCAAAAATAAAAAGAAACTCAATAAAGAGGCTACTTAGCCCATCTGGCATCCGAGAACCGGAGTGGGCGGCATACATGCCCATTAGCGCCCAAAAGTGACAAGTTGTGAGGCGCGTTGACCCATACTTGGCAAACCTGAGGCGGAGCGGCAAACATGAGCAACTTGGCCCATATGTGACAACTTGAGGAGTGCTGGCATAAATGCCCAATTAGGCCCAATAGTGACAACCCAGGCGCTAAGACTTTGACAACATTTTGGCATGTACTTGACAACATATGACAATTTTGACAACCAAGTGGCCTATTTGTGACAACCCGGAGCAGCATTCATGCCCATCTGGGCCCATCCGACAAGGCCATGACAACAAATGCCGGTTTTGACAACTCTGCGGCCCATCACCGACAACATCGAACGATGGCATTCATACCCATCTGGGCCCATCCGACAAGGCCATGACAACAAAAACAAAGCCAATATCCGTCCGGCGCCAGCTTCGCTTGGCCTTGGCCATGCTTGGTCTTTACCTACCATGATGATCTTCAGCCATCACACCCACATGCTCAGGGAACGCCGAGTGAAGTAGTCGGTACACGTGCACCTTTACTAGCCTAATGGTTACCTCCTCTGCAAACAAGTTGCCCTCAAAGACGATGCTATTACGTGCATATATATTGGCTCTCCTGATGTATGTGTATATATATTGGCTCTCTCCGCTTCAGTAATATACAAGTCATTGAATATATCTATATGGTATTAGAGCCTAAGATCCGCCTCACAAAAACGCGTCCATCAATCACACAAAATGACAGAGTTTGATTCATACCTAGCAAACCCTTATGAACCCACAAAGCCATTCACAGTAGTGGTTTTGACAAATATAATCAAACTTGCTTCACAAAACTACTTCAATTGGAAGCAGTCAGACATCACTACCTTGGAAGGTTTTGATCTCCAAGGATTTGTCCTAGGAACGGTTAAAATCCAAGCATCAACTCTTCCCAACTCAACAACGCCAAATCCGGCATATCAAACCTACAATCGTCAAGGTAAGTTGGTTTATGGAGCAATTCTTGGAACACTCTCGTCTGAAGTAGCAGGATTTGTTGCCGTAGACACTACATCTCATGGGGTTTGGAGAACATTAAGTCTAACATATGGCAATCCATCCAGAGGTCATGTGAAGCAGGTTAAAGACCACTTACGCTCAGTTGTGAAGGGTACTGATACAATAACAGTTTACCTTCATCACATCATATCTCTTGCTAAACTTCTGGCCTCACTGGACTCGCTTGTTCCTCACGAAGATCTGACATACTATATTCTAAGGGGCCTAGACGACTTGTATCTCCCCATTGTTCACGCCATCAACGCAAGGGACACTGCCATCAGCTTTGAAGCTCTTCATGAAAAATTGATCAACCATGAACTACATTTGAAGATCAAGGAGAAGAGCTCATCTGCACCAATGATGGCCTTCAATGTCCAAACAAAATCGGCTCGCAACAATGGTAAGAACTCAAACTCTACATGGTCTTCATCTATTCCATCCCATTCCAACAATCGTCCATACCAGAATTTACCTACACAACCCTCTCCTCCACCCAGTGGCAGCCCAAAACCATTCAAAGGATGATGCAAGTGGTGTCGTCAGGTAGGGCTTGTCTTAAATCAATGTCGAGTCTTTTATGCTTCACACCCGACTACAGAACCACCATCATCTGTACGTTTTCCCAGTACCACACAGGAAAATGTAACCAATTCTACTCCTTACCAACAACCCTGGCTTGTTGACAGCGGTGTGAGTCATCATGTGACAAATGACCTGGAAAACTTGGCACTGCATCATCCCTATATAGGACTAGATGGTATTCATGTTGGTAATGGTAAGGATCTCTCAATCACACCTTTAGGTTCTCTCACAAAATCTACTTCTAGGGTTGATTTCAAGTTATCAAATGTTCTCTGTGTACCCCAAGTGACCAAAAACATCATTTCAGTTTCCAAACTCACTGAACATACTTCCTATGCAGTGGTTTTTACATCAAATTGTTATTATGTGAAGGACCTCAAGTCCAAAGCAACTCTCCTTAGAGGCCCTTTCATTGATGGTGTGTATTATTGGCCAAATAATTTGCCACAACCCTCCCCCCATCCACCCTGTGGCGGCGCAAAACCATTCAAAGGACGATGCCAGTGGTGCCGTCAGGTAGGGCATGTCTTAAACCAATGTCGAGTCTTTCGTTCTTCATACCCGACTATAGAACCACCATCATCTGTACGTTTTCCCAGTACCCCACAGGCAAATGTAACCACTTCTACTCCCTACCAACAACCCTGGCTTGTTGACAGCAGAGTGAGTAATCATGTGACAAATGACCTGGAAAACTTGGCACTACATCATCCCTATACAGAGTCAGATGATATTCATGTTGGTAATGGTAAGGATCTCTCAATCACACACTCAGGTTCTCTCATAAAATCTACTCCTATGGCAGGTTTCAAGTTATCAAATGTTCTCTGTGTACCCCAAATGACCAAAAACATCATTTCAGTTTCCAAACTCACTGAACATACTTCCTATGCAGTGGTTTTTACATCAAACTGGTTTGATGTGAAGGACCTCAAGTCCAAAGCAACTCTCCTTAGAGGCCCTTGCATTGATGGTGTGTATTATTGGCCAAATAATTCGCCACAACCCTCCCTCCCCTCCACCCTGTGGCGGCCCAAAAGCATTCAAAGGACGATGCTAGTGGTACCGTCAGGTAGGGCATGTCCTAAACCAATGTCGAGTCTTTCGTGCTTCACAACCGACTATAGAACCACCATCATATGTATGTTTTCCTAGTACCCCACAGGCAAATGTAACCATTTCTACTCTTTACCAACAACCCTGCCTTGTTGACAGCGGTGCGAGTCATCATGTGACAAATGACTTGGAAAACTTGGCACTACATCATCCCTATACAGGACCGGATGATATTCATGTTAGTAATGGTAGGCTCTCTCAATCACACACTTAGTTTCTCTCACAAAATCTACTCCTAGGGCTGATTTCAAGTTAACAAATGTTCTCTGTGTACCCCCAATGACCAAAAATATCATTTCAGTTTCCAAATTCACTGAACATACTACCTATGCATCGATTTTTACATTAAACTGTTTTTATGTGTAGGACCTCAAGTCCAAAGCAACTTTCCTTAAAGGCTCTTGCATTGTTGGTGTGTATTATTGGCCAAATAATTCGCTTCAAGTGAACTCAGCAATTCGTGCCTCTCTCAACACTTTACACCACACCTTTGGGCATCCTTCATCTCGTGTTTTTAACGGATATCAGTGACAGATTGGTTCCTATCTGCTACCTCCTTTTTTATAGTATAGATATGCATTCTAATTATCTATGTCCCTTGTTATGCTTCACAATGTAGATTATTAGGCTAAAATCAAGTCGTACAACGAGAGAAAATGACAAGTAACGAGAATCCATGACAAATTCAGGAATTCGCCATCATCTATAGAACCACCATCATCTGTATGTTTTCCTAGTACCCCACAGGCAAATGTAACCACTTCTACTCTTTACCAACAACCCTGGCTTGTTGACAGCGGTGCGAGTCATCATGTGACAAATGACTTGGAAAACTTGGCACTACAGCATCCCTATACAGGACCAGATGATATTCATGTTAGTAATGGTAAGGCTCTCTCAATCACACACTTAGGTTCTCTCACAAAATCTACTCCTAGGGCTGATTTCAAGTTAACAAATGTTCTTTGTGTACCCCCAATGACCAAAAATATCATTTCAGTTTCTAAATTCACTGAACATACTTCCTATGCATCGGTTTTTACATTAAACTATTTTTATGTGCAGGACCTCAAGTCCAAAGCAACTCTCCTTAGAGGCCCTTGCATTTTTGGTGTGTATTATTGGCCAAATAATTCGCTTCAAAGTGAACTCAGCAATTCGTGCCTTTCTCAACACTTTACACCACACCTTTGGGCATCCTTCATCTCGTGTTTTTAATGGATATCAGTGACAGATTGGTTCCTATCTGCTACCTCCTTTTTTGTAGTATAGATATGCATTCTGATTATCTATGTCCCTTGTTATGCTTCACAATGTAGATTATTAGGCTAAAATCAAGTCGTACAACGAGAGAAAATGACAAGTAATGAGCATCCATGACAAATTCAGGAATTTGCACACCCCCCCCCCCCCGCCCGACGTTTGAGTTAATATGTTTCCTAAATTGCATTTTGAATCGCATTCTGAATCACGTTTTAATAAGTTTTGTATTTAAGTATGATTATAAAGAATTTTTTTTCGTTATTTAGTTGAATATGTTAGCATTTGATGTTGGAGGTTGTATCTGCTATGGTATTTGCCTTTTTAGAGCATCGGTGACATAAGGCCACTTCCATGGTTTCCATGCATTTTGTGCTCCATCAGATGTCACTGAATGATTGAATATGAGGTTTCTATAATGTAGTTGAGTTGTACGCATGTCTGAATTGGTAATGACCGATGACATCCTACATATGATTTGAAGGGTGTACTTAAGCTTGCGCTTGTTGAGGATGTTAGTGACTGAGATTGATTTTCACATATGTGCACATTTGTTTTAGAAGCTTGCAATTGCTTAAGACGGATAGGAAATTGTCTTTATAAATATTTTCTAATGGATAATTAACTTTTTTCTCACATTTAATTTGATTATTTGGCAAGGTAATCTAAGCTTTATAATGTTCTTGCCCTTCATATACATATATTATAAGACTTTAATAAATTACTCACTTGAATTGTCGTTGTTACAAATCTAAGCTTTATGACACCCTGATACCTTGCTATTTGGTATTAAATAAAATCGGAAGACTGCTCAAATGTGAACATTGCTTGCGCAAAACACTGATTGTAGTGCTAAAGTTGATATAAGAGTCTAATATAGATTATGTTCATTGACTATTAGATGAGCATATTCTCGACATTTTTTTTATAAATGGTCTTAGGCCGGTAATACTTCTGGAAATCAACTTTTACCTAGAGGACCAAAGAGATCGTAAAACAATTGAAGCTTGTAGTGAGACAAAAGCTAAGATGGACCAACTTGAGCATGAATCGTTGAAGATGGTAGATCTAAGTGATCTTAAGTTGCAGTTGAGAATAATGGCATAGGGTCCTTGGACTCAAAGTGGGTGCTCGACGCCCACCAAACATGACGTTTCTTGGTAAGCATAGAAAATGTAACTGTCTTAAAATGGTTTTGTTTTTTAAGAAGTCCTTAAGAATATTTTTTTATGCATCATCTTCTTTAGTCATTGGTTCTATATCTCAGAAACCTAAATCTTGATTAATGTATTAACTTGACCCAACCTGATTTTTTTCAAGTATCTTTGGCTAATCCTAGATGACATAAGAACTTGGATGGTTCCTTTTGAAGGGAACTGATGCGGGGTTGAGGCCGCAATTTTTCGATCTAGGTTGAAGTCTATGAATAGCTCGATAGAAGAAAATCTCGGTGCAAATTTTGGCCGAGATTCCTTAAATGTAAGGCCGAGATTTATGAAAACTCAGAAAACGAGAACGGGAATGTTATGGATGATAATGATAAGATTATTGAAGATTATAATGGAATGAATTTGATGGATAATATAGATAGAATCAAGATATAAACTTGCAAAGAACCTAAAACAATTAGATCAAAACCCTCAACAAAAGAGTTACTTTAACCCTTCCTTCTTCAACCTTACACAAGCCTTCAAATTGAGGAAAGCGCAAGGAGAAACTAGTTTGACTAGTAGCATCAATATTTAAAAAAATTAACACACACAAGAACAACTTAGCAAGGACTCACAACTATTCAATCAAAGACTCTCCTTTTGATTGAATTAGAATGAATAAAACACTGTTCATAAACGAATCAACGAGTATCTCAAAATAATGTGGAAAGCAATAATCGATAATATTCTACTAATTATCTCGGCCTCATAGGGGGTTATATTGGTGAGATCCTAAGAAAAATAAAAAGGATAAAATATCTCAAAAGATAGGATCAAATTCAAAAGATACCTTTAGAATATTTAGAGCTTTAAAAAGTATTAAATAAATAAAATAACTAAAAATAGAGGAGTTATCTCGACTTGATTAAAATCTCGATATGGCAAGATGCAAATCTCAACTAAGCAACGCGTTAATCTCGGATGGATATTAGTAATCTCGGCTAGCCACTTTCCTTGCTTCTTTGATCATCTTCACTCTTGTTTGGCTCCTCCACAATGGATATCAATGTGACTAAAGAAGACTTAGACACAACTAGATCAAAAATGGTCTCCTTAGAGGCTAATGATGTCACCAAGCTAGAAACCTCTTCTTGAATGGATTTTTATATTGATCTAGTAATTGATCCTTCCATGATAGAACTTGAAGATGATGTAGACTCAATCTCCCTCAATGCTCTTGCTCTTACTCTAGTGATTGTTTCATGTATAGGACGTGTTGGGGATGGTCACTCATCATACTCCCCTTCTTGAAAAGGGTTCTTCCTCGAATCGTCACCATGCTTATCACTAGACACAAAAGGACTCAAGTCTCCTACATTAAAGGTAGGGTTCACGCTATATTACTCCGGAAGCTCCAATACATAAGCATTATTGCGAACCTTACATAGCACTTTAAAAAGTCTGTATCCACGTAGTGAAAGATTGATCTTTTGCTTCTCCGCGAACCTTTCCTTCCTTAGGTGTAACCAAACTAGATCTCTTGGCTTGAATAGCAATTCCTCGCGATTTTTATTAGCCTTGGCCGCAAATTGCTTTCCTTTCTCCTCTAGCCTTATGTGTTTCTCTCATGCAACTCCTCAATGAATTCAACCTATTTTTCTGCATTAAAATGTACTCGTGCATCTATAGACAACAATATATGTAACACCCGGAATTTTTGGTTCCGTTTACGAGAGACGTTAGAAGCCTTGAGCTAGGGCTACCGCCCTTGCGGCTTAGAAGGCCCGCGACCGCGGCTTGGATGTCCCGCGGGGGCGGTGACACGCTATTGCGAAAATTCAGTATCTTCTCGCCCAACCTATCACATTCCCGCCATTAAGCTTCGTCCTATTAATGAGTAGGAGTTTCATGGCTGGGGTCTTTTGGTTATCTTACTCTTTTATGCAGCCCATCTCTTCCTCTCTCATTTCCTTTTCAAGTTACTTTATTTTCCTCTCTTCTTCCGAATCCTCACCTCCATTTTCATTCTCCATTCTTGCTCCATCGTCCTTTGAGGTTGCCACGTGAAGCTAGGACTGCAGAGACGTTCTAGGATAAGTTTCTCCTTCCTTCCTCTTCCTTCTTCTCCTTTGTTCTTCTCCGTAACTCTTCATTGGAAGATCTCTATGGATTCACGCTCAAGGGTCTCTTATTGTTCTTGCTTGTGTGATGATGTGTCTAGACCTTGAAGGAAGGCTAAGACCTTGTGTTGGAAGCTAGAGGATGTTATAGCATCAAAGGAGACCTTAGGATGGAGGATGTGCAATCGAAGGACTCAAGAGGCGGCGTTTCTGGACAACAACTGCAGGGTCGGGTCCAGATTTGGGTAAGTTAGACTCCTCCTTTCTTGCTAAATTTCGGATATGTTGTAGTTGGTATTATAAAGTATACCATACTAAAATTGAGAGTATTCTAAGTTATAGTTTATGAGATGTGATTCTCCAAAGTTGGTTCCTCATGCAGTTTTTAGAACAGTGCTGAATATTCTAAGTTTGAGAAAAAACTGCTTGGTTGTGGGTTTTTGGATGTATATGTATACGATGATATGGTTTTGATACTCAGCTTTGTGTTTTGTATGTATTTCGATATATGATATTTCATTTTTATAAATGTTTGTTTTATATTTATTTGTGCCTTATTGCAAGATCCGGTAAACTTGTTGTCAGCCTAGGGTCAGGATTCATTTGTGAGGTCTTAGCCCGTAGCACTCCGAGTCCTATGGATTTGGGGTATTACAAGTTATGCCTTTTGGCTTGACTAATGCTCCTATCGCATTCATGAGATTGATGAATCATGTGTTATGTCACTACATTGGCAAATTTGTGGTGGTTTACTTTGATGACATCCTCATCTATGACAAATAACTTGAGGAACATGAAGAGAACTTAAGGAAAGTACTTGGAACTCTTAGAAATGAATTTTTATATGATAATATTATGAAATGTGAGTTTAGCACTAATCAAGTTATTTTCCTTGGTTTTGTTGTGAGTACAAGATGACTAGAAGTGGATGAAAAGAAGATTAAGAAGGGAATCAAGAGTGGCCCACACCCACAACAATAGGGCATGTTCGAAGCTTCCATGGATTATTTACCTTCTATAGAAGTTTTGTACGAGATTTTAGTAGAATTGCAGCCCCTCACGTCTCTCACAAGGAAGAAAGTACAATTCGAGTGAGGAGATGCTCAAGAGAAAGCTTTTAAGAAGTTGAAGTGGCAACTATCACATGCACCCCTTCTAACACTTCCGGACTTCACCAAACCAATTGAAGTCGAATGTGATCCGGAATTGGTGTTGGAGGAGTACTCATCCCAATAAGCCACTTGCATTATTTAGTGAATAATTGAAAGGAGCATGCTTGAATAATTCAACCTATAATAAGGAATTGTATGCAATATTTTGAGTTTCCAAGACATGGTAGCATTATCTTTGGCCTAATGAATTTATCCTTATAACTAATCATGAGTGTTTAAAGCATTTTAGGATTCAAAATAAGTTGGATAGGAGGCATGGTAGATAGATAGAGTTTGTAGAAACGTTTCCATATATCATTAAGTATAAGAAGCGAAAGGAAAATGTTGTTGCTGATGCCTTTTCTAGGAAACATTCTTTGATCATTACTATGAATTCTAAGTTTTTAAGTTTCTATTACATAAGGATCTATATGTTGATGATATTGATTTTGGTGACATCTATGAACTATGTAGGACACGAAATTCCCATGATAAATTTTATTTATTTGAAGGAATTTTGTTTTGTATGGATAAAATATGCATTCCTAGATGTTCTCTTAGACTTTTACTTGTCGAGGAAGCTCAAAGGGAGGTTTAATGGGACATTTTAGGGATAAGCCATTTCATATGTTGCATTCATACTTGTGTGCTTGAAAAGGCTTGATTAAAGCCTCATGGTTTGTATACCCCTCTTCCTACGCCTACTTCACCATGGATAGATATTAATATGAACTTTGTTGTAGGGTTACCTAGGACTAAGAAGATATTCGATATTTGTGGTTGTAGATCGATTATCTAAGACCTACCATTTTATTACTTGTCATAAGACCGATAGTGCTTCTAATGTTGCTAACTTGTTCTTTAGGAAATTTGTTGGATTACATGGAGTACCTAGGACTATTGTGAGTGATAGAGATGTTAAGTTCCTTACTTTCTTTTGGAAGACTCTTTTGGAAAAGTGAGGAACTAGGTTGTTACTTTCAACCTCTACTCATTCTCAAACGGATGGCAAACGGAGGTTACTAATAGGACCTTAACTACCATATTGCGGGTTATTTTGAAGGATAATTTGAATGCTTGGGAATATGTCTTGCCTCATGCTGAATTTGCATATAATCGAACTATTCATTGTTCTACTAACCTAACACCTTTTGAGTGTGTCTATGAGTTGAGTCCTTTGACCCCTTTTGATCTTATAATGTAACACCCCAAATCTGATAGACTCGGGATGCTACGGACTAGGACCTCACAATGGATCCCGACCCTTAGCCTGGCAACAACTTCACCGGACCTTATAACACGGCACAAATAAAAGCCAAATGGAAAGAATTTTAATTCATGATGAGTATCGGAAATACAACTGTAAAACAAAAACCCAGCCGAGTTCTCAAAACAAACAACAATACGACGTCTGAAATAGTAATAATAAAAGATTAACTGATCCCGTCCTATAATGTACGGAACCCCGACTACTCACTACCGCCGGATCACTCGACCGCCTCCCTAACCTGCAAGACATCTACAAGCAGTATAAAACCACTAGCTAAACATTCTATGCATTAGAATAAAGGTAAATGCACATAAACACATAATGAACACATTCAACATGCAACACTCAAGTCAATTTATTATCTTTGTTTAAGTCATATCCTTTACTAATGATACTTATTTTGTGACACAAGGGATTCTCAAACCTCGTTTCCATCCTCATTTACCAACAAGGAATGGTAGTAATGCATCTGACCGTTTACCTACCTGGTCTAGTCGCAGAGAACCTCCTAGCTCTCGGAAGAGCTAGACAGTGATGTCACCACCCGTTATCATACACTTGGGCCAATTACGTAATATATATAGGTCGTCCTATTCCGGTTTCGTTGTTTAACATGACTAACATACACCACAAAAACACAATACGCTAATACGAAGAAGTTAGCTAAGTAAGTCCTTGGACTTACCGGTCCCAACACGAAACCCTATCGAACTCTCTCAACCTCCCGTGGGAAAACACGCAACGCCTGTTCAACACAAGGCACACGGATCAAACAACACTCTAGTCAACTAGAAGTCCTTAGACTTCCAGGCTCAACATCCTCTCAAGAACAACAACACTCTAGTCAACTAGAAGTCCTTAGACTTCTAGGCTCAACATCCTCTCAAGAACAACATCACTCTAGTCAACTAGAAGTCCTTAGACTTCTAGGCTCAACATCCTCACAAGAACAACATCACTCTAGTCAACTAGAAGTCCTTAGACTTCTAGGTTCAACATCCTCACAAGAACATAAACGCATAAGATAGATCAAAACTTAAAACCTAACACAACTCTTTCTAAACCAAACTATACTTATACCTAACTTCGGAACATCCTAAATATGGATTAAACCAACGGATCGTTCTCAACTTTTACTACATACTCCTATGTATATCCATCAACAACATATCCAAAAATCAAGTCCTACGGAGGTCAATAACCCATCCAAATCTACCTCACAAAACTGCATCACAAGTAGTTTTTCTAACACTTAAAATATTTCAGCAACCATCCAGAAAACTACTTACAGCCTCGACTTTGAAAAATCATAACTACTAAACCTCTCAACGGAATCCTCTCAAATTTTTATATATTCTACCATTCAATCCTAACTATAACATATCCGAAATTCAAGTCTAACCGAGGAATATAACCCAATTAAATTTGTTCCACAAAACTGCATCCCAAGCAGTTTTTTCTCAAACTTAGAATATGCAACACTGTTCTAAAAACTGTATGAGGAACCAACTTTGGAGAATCATATCTCTTAAACTATAACTCAGAATACTCTCAATTTTAGTATGTTATACTTTATAATACCAACTACAACATATCCGAAATTTAGCAACAAAGGAGGAGTCTAACTTACCCAAATTTGGACCCGACCCTGCAGTTGTTGTCCAGAAACGCCGTCTCTTGAGTCCTTCGATTGCACATCCGCCTTCCTAAGGTCTCTTGTGATGCTATGGACGTCCTCTAGCTTCCAACACAAGGTCTTAGCCTTCCTTCAAGGTCTAGACACATCATCACACAAGCAAGAACAAGAAGAGACCCTTGAGTGTGAATCCATGGAGAACTTCCAATCAAGAGTTATGGAGAAGAAGAAAGGAGAAGAAGGAAGAGGAAGGAAGGAGAAACTTATCCTAGCACGTCTCTGCAGTCCTAGCTTCACGTGGCAACCTCAAAGGACGATGGAGCAAGAATGGAGGATGGAAATGGAGGTGAGGATTCGGAAGAAGAGAGGAAAACAAAGTAACTTGAAAAGGAAATGAGAGAGGAAGAGATGTGCTGCATAAAAAAGTAAGATAACCAAAAGACCCCAGCCATGAAACTCCCACTCATTAATAAGACGAAGCATAATGGTGGGAATGTGATAGGTTGGGCGAGAAGATACTGAATTCTCGCAATAGCGTGTCACCGCCCCCGCGGGACGTCCAAGCCGCGGTCGAAGGCCTTCTAAGCCGCAAGGGTGGTAGCCCTAGCTCAAGGCTTCTAACGTCTCTCGTAAATGGAACCAAAAATTCCGGGTGTTACATATACCGTTGCCTATAGATGCGCGAGTAGATTTTAATGCAGAAAAATAGGTTGAATTCATTAAGGAGTTGCATGAGGAGACACACATAAGGCTAGAGGAGAAAGGAAAGCAATTTGCGGCCAAGGCTAATAAAAATCGCGAGGATTTGCTATTCAAGCCAAGAGATCTAGTTTGGTTACACCTAAGGAAGGAAAGGTTTGCGGAGAAGCGAAAGAGCAAGCTTTCACTACGTGGATACAGAACTTTTAAAGTGCTACGTAAGGTTCGCAATAACACTTATGTATTGGAGCTTCCGGAGGATTATAGCGTGAACCCTACCTTTAATGTAGGAGACTTGAGTCCTTTTGTGTCTAGTGATAAGCATGGTGACGATTCGAGGAAGAACCCTTTTCAAGAAGGGGAGTATGATGAGTGACCATCCCCAACACCTCCTATACATGAAACAATCACTAGAGCAAGAGCAAGAGCATTGAGGGCGATTGAGTCTACATCATCTTCAAGTTCTATCATGGAAGGATCAATTACTAGATCAATATAAAAAGCCATTCAAGAAGAGGTTTCTAGCTTGGTGACATCATTAGCCTCTAAGGAGACCATTTTTGATTTAGTTGTGTCTAAGTCTTCTTTAGTCACATTGATATACATTGTGGAGGAGCCAAACAAGAGTGAAGATGATCAAAGAAGCAAGGAAAGTGGCTAGCCGAGATTACTAGCATCCATCCGAGATTAACGCGTTGCTTAGTCGAGATTTGCATCTTGCCATATCGAGATTTTAATCAAGTCGACATAACTCCTCTATTTTTAGTTATTTTATTTATTTAATACTTTTAAAGTTCTAAATATTCTAAAGGTATCTTTTGAATTTGATCCTATCTTTTGAGAATATTTTATCCTTTTTATTTTTCTTAGGATCTCATCAATATAACCCCTATGAGGCCGAGATAATTAGTAGAATATTATCGATTATTGCTTTCCACATTATTCTGAGATACTCGTTGCTTCGTTTATGAATAGTGTTTTATTCATTCTAATTCAATCAAAAGGAGAGTCTTTGATTGAATAGTTGTGAGTCCATGCCAAGTTGTTCTTGTGTGTGTTAATCTTTTTAAATATTGGTGCTACTAGTCAAACTAGTTTCTCCTTACACTTGTCTCAATTTGAAGGCTTGTGTAAGGTTGAAGAAGGAAGGGTTAAAATAACTCTTTTATTGAGGGTTTTTATCTAATTGTTTAAGGTTCTTTGCAAGTTTATATCTTGATTCTATCTATATTTTCCATCAAATTCATTCCATTATAATCTTCAATAATCTTATCATTATCATCCATAACATTCCCGTTCTCGTTTTCTGAGTTTTCATAAATCTGGGCCTTACATTTAAGAAATCTCGGCCGAAATTTACACCGAGAATTTCTTCTATTGAGCTATTCGTGGACTTCAACCTAGATCGAAAAACTGCGGCCTCAACCCTGCATCAGTTCCCCTCAAAAGGAACCATCCAAGTTCTTATGCCATCTAGGATTAGCCAAAGATACTTGAAAAAAATCAGGTTGGGTCAAGCTAATACATTAATCAAGATTTAAGTTTCTGAGATATAGAACCAATGACTAAAGAAGATGATGCATAAAAAAAATATTTTTAAGGACTTCTTAAAAAACAAAACCATTTTAAGACAGTTACATTTTCTATGCTTACCAAGAAACGTCATGTTTGGTGGGCGTCGAGCACCCACTTTGAGTCCAAGGACCCTATGCCATTATTCTCAACTACAACTTAAGATCACTTAGATCTACCATCTTCAACGATTCATGCTCAAGTTGGTCCATCTTAGCTTTTGTCTCACTACAAGCTTCAATTGCTTTACGCTCTCTCTGGTCCTCTAGGTAAAAGTTGATTTACAGAAGTATTACCGTCCTAAGATCATTTATAAAAAAAATGTCGAGAATATGCTCATCTAATAGTCAATGAACATAATCTATATTAGACTCTTACATCAACTTTAGTAGCACTACATTCAGTATTTTGCGCAAGCAATGTTCACATTTGAGCAGTCTTCTGATTTTATTTAATACCAAATAGCAAGGTATAAGGGTGTCATAAAGCTTAGATTTGTAACAACGACAATTCAAGTGAGCAATTTATTAAAGTCTTATAATATGTGTATATGAAGGAGACAAGAACATCATAAAGCTTAGATTACCTTGCCCAATAATCAAATTAAATGTCAGAAAAAAGTTAATTATCCATTAGAAAATATTTATAAAGACAATTTCCTATCAGTCTTAAGCAATTGCAAGCTTCTAAAACAAATGTGCACAAATGTGAAAATCAATCTCAGTCACCAACATCCTCAACAAGCGTAAGCTTAACTACACCCTTCAAATCATATGTAGGGTGTCATCGGTCATTACCACTTTAGACATTCAGTGACATCTGATGGAGCACAAAATACATGGAAACCATGGAATTGGCCTTATGTCACCGATGCTCTAAAAAGGCAAATACCATAGCAGATACAACCTCCAACATCAGATGCTAACATATTCAACTAAATATCGAAAAAAAATTCTTTATAATCATACTGAAATACAAAAAACTTGTTGAAACGTGATTCAGAATGCGATTCAAAATGCAATTTGGGAAACATATTAACTCAATTATGTTGCTACTGTTTAGCTATTTTTAGTAGTCTAATTCAGTTTGTTTCAGATTTCTACTACTACCTTATGCACCCTACTGTACAATTTCTCTTATGAATGAATTTCAATTCCTTGATCAATCAATATCAAAAAGACAAAAAATCAACATGAATCAGTTGGAATTTACGATGGAAAGAAACAATCTATTGGTTGGGGAAGAAGGAAAAGCTCAAAATCTGCTCTAGGGTTTGGAGCAGGTTACCTTGCAAACGTCAGGGGGGGGGGGGGGGGTGCGAATTCCTGAATTTGTCATGGATGCTCGTTACATGTCATTTTCTCTCGTTGTACGACTTGATTTTAGCCTAATAATCTACATTGTGAAGCATAACAAGGGACATAGATAATCAGAATGCATATCTATACTATAAAAAAGGAGGTAGCAGATAGGAACCAATCTGTCACTGATATCCATTAAAAACACGAGAGGAAGGATGCCCAAAGGTGTGGTGTAAAGTGTTGAGAGAGGCACAAATTGCTGAGTTCACTTGAAGCGAATTATTTGGCCAATAATACACACCAACAATGCAAGGGCCTCTAAGGAGAGTTGCTTTGGACTTGAGGTCCTGCACATAAAAACAGTTTGATGTAAAAATCACTGAATAGGAAGTATGTTCAGTGAATTTGGAAACTGAAATGATATTTTTGGTCATTGGGGGTACACAGTGAACATTTTTTAACTTGAAATCAACCCTAGGAGTAGATTTTGTGAGAGAACCTAAGTGTGTGATTGAGAGAGCCTTACCATTACTAACATGAATATCATCTGGTCCTGTATAGGGATGCTGTAGTGCCAAGTTTTACAGGTCATTTGTCACATGATGACTCGCACCGCTGTCAACAACCCAAGGTTGTTGGTAGGGAGTAGAAGTGGTTACATTTGCTTGTGGGGTACTAGGAAAATATACAGATGATGGTGGCTCTATAGTCGGTTGTGAAGCACGAAAGACTCGACATTGGTTTAAGACATGCCCTACCTGACGGCACCACTAGCATTGTCCTTCGAATGGTTTTGGGCCGCCACAGGGTGGAGGGGGGAGGGTTGTGGCGAATTATTTTGCCATTAATACACACCATCAATGCAAGGACCTCTAAGGAGAGTTGCTTTGGACTTGAGGTCCTTCACATCAAAACAGTTTGATGTAAAAACCACTACTTAGGAAGTATGTTCAGTGAGTTTGGAAACTGAAATGATGTTTTTGGTCATTTGGGGTACACAGAGAACATTTGATAACTTAAAATCTGCCCTAGGAGTAGATTTTGTGAGAGAACATAAGTGTGTGATTGAGAGATCCTTACCATTACCAACATGAATATCATCTGACCTTGTATAGGGATGATGCAGTGCCAAGTTTTCCAGGTCATTTGTCACATGATGACTCACACCGCTGTCAACAAGCCAGGGTTGTTGGTAGGGAGTAGAAGTGGTTACATTTTCCTGTGGGGTACTGGGAAAACGTACAGATGATGGTGGTTCTATAGTCTGGTATGAAGCACGAAAGACTCGACATTGGTTTAAGACATGCCCTACCTGACGGCAGCACTGGCATCGTCCTTTGAATGTTTTTGGGCCGCCACAAGGTGGAGGGGGCGGGGGGAGGGGGGAGGGTTGTGGCAAATTATTTGGTCAAAAATACACACCATCAATGAAAGGGCCTCTAAGGAGAGTTGCTTTGGAGTTGAGGTCCTTCACATAAAAACAGTTTGATGTAAAAACCACTGTATGGGAAGTATGTTCAGTGAGTTTGGAAACTGAAATGATGTTTTTGGTCATTTGGGATACACAGAGAACATTTGATAACTTGAAATCAGCCCTAGAAGTAGATTTTGTGAGAGAACCTGAGGGTGTGATTGAGAGATCCTTATCATTACCAACATGAATACCATCTGGTCCTATATAGGGATGATGCAGTGCCAAGTTTTCCAGGTCATTTGTAACATGATGACTCACACCGTTGTCAACAAGCTAGGGTTGTTGGTAGGGAGTAGAATTGGTTACAATTTCCTGTGTGGTACTGGGAAAACGTATAGATGATGGTGGTTCAATAGTCGGGTGTGAAGCACGAAAGACTCAACATTGGTTTAAGACATGCCCTACCTGACGACACCACTTGCATCATCCTTTGAATGGTTTTGGGCCGCCACTGGGTGGAGGGGAGGGTTGTGTAGGTGAATTCTGGTATGGACGATTGTTGGAATGGGATGGAGTAAATGAAAACCATGTAGAGTTTGAGTTCTTACCATTGTTGCGAGCCGATTTTGCTTGGACATTGAAGGCCGTCATTGGTGCAGATGAGCACATCTCCTTGATCTTCAAATGTAGTTCATGGTTGATCAATTTTTCATGAAGAGCTTCAAAGCTGATGGCAGTGTCCCTTGCGTTGATGGCGTGAACAATGGGGAGATACAAGTCGTCTAGGCCCCTTAGAATATAGTATGTCAGATCTTCTTGAGGAACAAGTGAGTCCAGTGAGGCCAGAAGGTTAGCAAGAGATCTGATGTGATGAAGGTAAACTGTTATTGTATCAGTACCCTTCACAACTAAGCGTAAGTGGTCTTTAACCTGCTTCACATGGCCTCTGGATGGATTGCCATATGTTAGACGTAATGTTCTCCAAACCCCATGAGAAGTAGTGTCTACGGCAACAAATCCTGCTACTTCAGACGAGAGAGTGTTTAAAGAATTGCTCCATACACCAACTTATCTTGACGATTTTAGGTTTGATATGCCGGATTTGGCGTTGTTGAGTTGGGAAGAGTTGATGCTTGGATTTTAACCGTTCCTAGGACAAATCCTTGGAGATCATAACCTTCCAAGGTAGCGATGTCTGACTGCTTCCAGTTGAAGTAGTTTTGTGGAGCAAGTTTGATTATATTTGTCAAAACCACTACTGTGAATGGCTTTGTGGGTTCATAAGGGTTTGCTAGGTATGAATCAAACTCTGTCATTTTGTGTGATTGATGGATGCGTTTTTGTGAGGCGGATCTTAGGCTCTAATACCATATAGATATATTCAATGACTTGTATATTACTGAAGCAGAGAGAGCCAATATATATACACATACATCAGGAGATTCATGATATATAGAGAAGAATCAAGAGAATACTAACCCTCATAGATTTAGATAGGAACAAACCTGTTACTGATAGTAGAAAAAGGAAAACAAAATCCAACATCACCATTCTGCGGCTTGGTCTTCGGCTTCATAGCCACCATTACATCACTAGTCGAGGCAGGACCAAAACCTCCCTCTTCCAACACCTCACGAATCTCCTCAACACGGGTGATAGCAATAAATAAGTTTTATACCTCCAACCCATACCCTAAAATAGAAAATTTTGGCCATATAACCCTGAAATCGAAAGAACAGATGCGCATAGAGACTTGAGCTTCCAATACCTCACGAATCTTACCGAACCTTACTGATTTGGAGCGGAGACTTTTGCGACCGATAAATACAACCTATATGAGCGTCAAACTTGTACTCAATCACCTTTTTAATACCGCAGTCGTTGGGGCCTATAACTTGCTTAGGGAAGAAGCAACGTAAGGCTAGTGCCATGAGGTTCGCTTTCGTTGCAACCATTTACTTCATATGGCATGCACGTAATAGCATTGTCTTTGAGGGCAACTTGTTTGCGGAGGAAGTAACCATTAGGCTGGTAAAGGTGCACGTGTACCGACTACTTCACTCGGAGTTCCCTAAGCATGTGGGTGTGATGGCTGAAGATCATCATGGTAGGTAAAGACCAAGCATGGCCAAGGCCAAGCAAAGCTGGCGCCGGACGGATATGGGCTTTGTTTTTGTTGTCATGGCCTTGTCGGATGGGCCTAGATGGGTATGAATGCCATCGTTCGATGTTGTTGGTGATGGGCCGTAGAGTTGTCAAAACGGGCATTTATTGTCATGGCCTTGTCGGATGGGCCCAGATGGGCATGAATGCCATCGCTCCGGGTTATCACAGATAGGCCACTTGGTTGTCAAAACTGCCATATGTTGTCAAGTACATGCCAGAATGTTGTCAAAGTCTTAGCGCCTGGATTGTCACTATTGGGCCTAGTTGGCCATTTATGCCAGCGCTCCTCAAGTTGTCACGTATGGGCCAAGTTGCTCATGTTTGCCGCTCCGCCTCAGGTTTGCCAAGTATGGGCCAGCGCCCCTCACAACTTGTCACTTTTGGCCCCTAATGGGCATGTATGCCGCCCACTCCGGTTCTCGGATGCCAGATGGGCTAAGTAGCCTCTTTTTTGAGTTTCTTTTTGTATTTGTTGGTTTGTAAGTGCAACGTCTCTAGACCGGGCACGTTCATAGTTTTTCCTTTCGTTTGCTTTGAACGTTTGTTTATGCCGAACGCCTCTTTGGAGGGATAGGCATCTTTTTCTCACATCTATGAATTTATCAGCATCTTGTACATTGGACCTTGTTCTGCATCATAGCTAGAGAAATCACTTCAAGATCGGTATGCACAAGGTTTAGGCAAAGAGCAAGAGGAAAACGGAAGCGATCAAAGAAGAAGAGGTGGGAGGCAAAAAGCCCTCGCTTCATATGCATATGAGATAACGTGTCAATGAGGGTAAAACGGGAAATTAATTCCCAAAAATGAGAAAAAAGGGTGAAAGAGTAATATGAGAAATTGACTATTTATAAAGGAAGTCTTTCCTTTCAAAGTAGTAAATATATGAAAAATCTTATTCACGCATCTCTTCCATTTTGCAAACAATATCTTGAAATACAAATAGTATAAAAAAAAGGTTTATGTCTAACTCTCATATCTTTTTTATATCATAATCTAACATAGTGTTCTTATTTTATACAATTTGATGTAATAGTTAATATAATCGAATATATATCTACTAGTCTTACAAATTTTAATGTATACAAACGCATTTCATTAACATTTAAAACATATTTATTCTTAGTTGGTTTAATATAATACAGATCTGTTCCGATTGTTTTCTTTTATATTTCAATCAAAGTTATAACATTAAGGTATACAACACTATCCAGACTTAATTATTATTAACATCTTTTTAGAAGAAATAATCAAAAGTTTATAAATAAAATTTAACTATAAATTATTGAATATTAATAATATTATATCTTTAAAAATAAAAGTACAATAACAATCTCATCTCAAATTTCATGGTCTATGATGGCTATCTTCGGAGGAGTCCTCAAAAAAGACTTGAGAAGGCGAACATATTAGTTATTTTGATGAATAGTAATCAACGTGAACATCCAGGTTTGACTCTAGTTAGTCGGATCAAGTCGGGTTAGGTTATAAGTCGTGTGTTTTGACGAATTACCGACCTCACCTTAGTTATTAAAGCTCTACACAACAAATAGATTATGTAAGGAGAAAGTATGTCACCGTCAAGGTTAGTTGTAACAACCACACTCTTTAGGGGATCCCGCGACCACACTTCACCTCGCTCGCAGTCGCGCCACCGCCGGTGCGACTCTGTCGGGCCGCGGTTGCGGCATAACAGAGAAGTCGGCTGCTTTTAGCTGACTTCCTTTTTCCATTTCTTCTCTCTTAAGTTTCTTCATCTCTTTCGTTCGAAGGGTTTTAGAACTGTTTCTCCTTATCCTACACCTTCTCCTTGCCCTTGTTCATCCCTTCTTCTCTTTCTCTCTTTCCTTGCTTCCTTGTTTTCTCTTCCAAGTGAAGAATACTAATGATGATGCCGAGTTGTGTTGTGGATAGCTGACTAGAGCAGTTGTAGCTTGTGGCTCTCCCTTCTGCAAACCAAAGAAGTGTGGTGAGCCTCTTCTTTCCCTTTCCTTTTCTTTCCTTCTTTTCCTTCCTTGTTTGGAAATCAAACAAGATTGATCTTGTTGTGGTTTTCTTCTGAACGTTTGGATGTGTTAAGTATGTTTATGATGATGGCAAGATTAACTTGGTTGCTTCCAGTGGAGGAATGAAGTAGATTGTTTGGAAGATCTGTCAAAAAGCACAAAGGATCGTGCTTTGTTGAGGAATCCGCACCCGCACTACCTTAGTCACCCCCGCGCCTTCAGGCGTGTTACCGCCGTTGTGCCTGCGTCAAGCCGTAGTCACGGCGTCGGAACCTTGTCACCGCGCCCACACATTCCTTTGCCCGCATTCGCGCCTTGCTTCAGAACTTACCAAGTCTTTGGTAAGGTTAACCTTCCTCTTGTCCTTTGGCTTTGTGTTTAGAAGAAAACTAAGCTAGAAGTATGCTGAGATTGACGATGATATAATGACTTGGTTGTATACTTTGAGCGGCCTTGAGGTTTGAATAAGATTATCGAGGTTGATTACGAAGTTTATGATCCATATGGATCCTTAAGGACTAGGAGTGAGTCTTCTAGTATGATGATTGATATATATATGCCTTGTTTATCTGGCGGTGTTTATTCCTACGGGAATTTGGGAGGTTGATCGATATTTGAGGTTACCAGGATTCAGGTAAGTCCGTAGGACGTACTTAGCTGCATTCCTATATTGGATGTATGCATGAGTGGTGTTTGTTATATGTTTTATATAGCATATGATATTAATTATTACCGAGTACCGACGTGTCATTAGCCCCCTTGTAACGGGCGGTGACAACTTGCTCAGTATTCCCGAGGGAAGCTGAGAGGTTCTCTAGCACTAGGTCAGTCCTGGTATACGGGAAGGGTACTGCACCAAACCTTATGGTATACGGGAGGTACGCCTGACCACTTAAGATGGTAAAGGAAACAGAGACGAGAGTCATAGACTTCTCGTGTCACAACCATAAATTGATTTTGAGTGCATAACGTTATAAAGATAATAAAACGGGAAATATGATAGCATGCTTGTCGTTTATTGTAATTCTGAGATGTGTACATGCTTTTGTATTATCTTATATATGAATTGTTAGTTAACGGTTTATACCGTGTTGTAGATGTCTTGTAGGATAGGAGGACTGCAGAGTGATCTGTTGGAGTGATCAACCGAGGGTTTCTGTACATATCGGATGGTTATGGTTTTTTGGATGTATGTATATATGGTGATACTATTTTGATACTCGGGTGTGTGTTTTGTATATGTTTTGATATATGACATTTCAGTATGAAACCGTTAGCTAACAATTCATATATAAGATCATGCATAAGCACATACACATATCAGAATCATAATAAACATTCAAGCATGCTCATCACACATTTCCTGTTTAGTTATCTTTTTAAAGTCATACACTCATAATCCTTTCAAACGTGTGGCACGAGAAGTAAATCATTCTCGCCTCAGCTTCCATGACCCTCTGGAGTGGCTAAGCGTATTACCACCGTATATCAATAGGAGTGGCTCGGTACCTTCGCCGTATACCAGGACTGGCATAGTCCCAAAGAACCTTCCAACCTCCCTGGAGAGTACTAGACAAGTTATCACCGCCCATTACAAGTGGGCCCATACAATGTTGGTAATAATCAATATATATTGCATGCTATAAAGCACATAACACACCAATCATGCATACATCCAATATAGGAATGCGGCTAAGTAAGTCTTACGGCCTTACCTGAATCCAAATAATCTCAACACTCGATCAACCTCCCAAATTCCCGTAGGAATGAACACTGCATGATAAACAAGGCATAAACATATCAATCATCACATCATCATACTTGAAGACTCACTCCTAGTCCTAAAGGATTCACAAGGATCATCACATCATAAACAACCTCGAATAACCTTTCAATTCTCAAAGACTCATCAGGGCATATATCCATGATATCATCATCAATCTCATCACTTTACTAACCTAGCATGCTTTAAAAACAACCCATAACACAAAAGAAGGAAACATACCAACACTTGCTATGTCCTAGAAGAAGACGCACTCGCGGGAATGAAGAAGCGTTGGTGCGGGCATAAGCGGCGACAACAGAAAGGAGATGCCGCGGGGGCGGCGACAAGGCTCTAGCCAAAGGGCCGGCAACTTTAAGGAGCGGGTGCGGTTTCCTCGACAGAGTACACCTCTTAAGTGCTTTACGGTAGCTCTTTCTCTTAACTCAACACTCCTCAAATGGGAGCCACTCAAGCAAAATCTGCCCATCATCCATATGCATATACAACACATCAAACATCCATAAACATATCATAATAAGTTCCACTTGTTGGATCAAACAAGAAAAGTGAGAAGAAGAACAAGGAGAAGAGGAGAAGGAAGGCTTACCACTTCTCTACAACACAAGGAAGAGACCAACAGTAGAACTTGCCAGCTTCTCACAACAACAATTCACAACTCATCACCATCATCATCAATATCAATCTTCAAATCAAGAAGAAGAACCAAAGAAGATCCAAGGAGAAGAAGAAGAAGAAGAAAGTGTACGTGGAGGAGAAGGTGATGACATGATTTATGACACTATTTTAGGCATTCTTGTAGATAGTTTTTCCCTTCATTCATGCATAGAAAAGACGTCTATGCGAGCTTTTTTCGGTTCTGTAGGTATTTTTAGGACCTTTTGGACATATTGATCACATCCGAGGATCAAGCCTCATGGCGGTTCGAATTCGAGGTTCCTAAGGGAGCAAGCTTGGAAGAAGGAAGAACGCAAGGACCTTAGTTGGTGCGAGCCATGCACCGGCTGATGGTTAACCATGACCCAAGCTTGGCTGGAACAAAATCTCAGTCCAACACACATGCATCTCAGCCGAGATTCCTCTGCAGTTAGCTCGACACTTGGCACAATCTCCTATTTTCCGATCCTTGCTTTTCCTTGGTTGAGTGAGGGGTTGTATGTGCAGCCTGGACCTTTTGTAGGGGGGTCCCATTTTGATTTGCACCATCCATTGTGTGGGAGATGGAGGAGGAAACACTCCCATTGAAGAGAAGAAGAAGAACACATCATTTCATAGACTTAGAGTGAGCTTGAGAGACTTGAAGTGAGGAAACTTGTAAGCTTGTCTTAAACTCATTATTCAGCTAAGTCTTGTTTTCATTTCCTTTACTTCTCATTATCTAGCTATGGTATGCATGTGTGTTGATATGATGATGAATGATCTTGAAATAATTGTGGTTGGCTAAGTAAGTTGTGATTCTAGGGTGATCGATGAAAGGTTCTGGCTTGGGTGATGATAGAATATCTTTGAATGTACCTTAGGATAGCTTGCGTGCTCGAACCCTAGCTCAATTTAAGATCTCGTCTTGTTCTTCATACATCTCGGCCAAGATTCACTATGATCCACCTGAGTTTCTTGTTCTGTTGCTCTTATGATGATGAATCTGCATGTTAGGATGTTTGAGAGTTGAAATCCTACTGTTTGTTTAGCCTAATCTAGGTTAGGGTAACATATGTTACTAAACTGAGTGAGGGAAGAGACTTACCCGGCAATTCTTGCTCTTAGGTATAGAAGATGATGAACTCTAGGTAGTAGTGAGCCAAAAAAGCCGCTTTTGGATCGAGTGTGCTAGGATTGTTGCTTAGGACTTGCCTTCCCGAGACATACCCAGTAAGGAAGGTTTGACCCTTAGGTAGTGATCCGGTTTGCGTAGAATTCCCAACCTAGGTTTCTTGAGACTTACCCTGCAATAGGACCTTGGTGCGGGACTAGTGGAGCATGAGACTTACCCGGTAATTGTTCCCATTAGTGAAACACTCTATCCCAACATACCACATCTTGTTCTTTGTTGATTACAAGCTTGAGTCCATGCCATAACCGGAAATTCAAATCTCTAGAATCCTCTTTTCATACCTTGATCTTATATCCGTGTTTGTGTTGTTGATTGATTTATAATCTTGCATGATTGTGATACTTGATTGATCACCATAAAACCCATCCAAAAACTTTATGATTTTCATTTCTTTATTTCTTTCTCTTTTCTTAGTTTAGACTCATACTATCCATGATCATTGCATGATTCAATTTCACCTTAGTCTTTGTGTTCGGCGGTCATGGCTCCTTGCCTCAAGTTCTCCAACCTTTGTCTCAATTCTCTAGTGTAATGTTGAGGCACAAACCGAGCTCTCATCAAGGCCTTCATGTGCGCCCAAGTAACTACCGGTGCATCCAAAGTTCTCCTCCTTTCCTTCACCAAATCATCCCACCATATCATAGCATAATCAATAAACTCAAGAGCTGTGAAATGTACCTTCTTATGCTCGGGAAAGTTATGGCATGACCATATTTGCTCTATCTTCGCCTCCCAAGCTATGTACACGTCCGGGTCACATTTGCCTTCAAAGCTTGGGATCTTCACCTTCACTTTGCCAAGGCCATCATACTCCAGATATCGCTCCCTCCTTGGCTGTCCACCATAGGGCTCACGCCTCTGCTCGTCTTGGCACCGGGCGTCATGAGGTCTCCGGGGCTGTTGGCGCTCCCTTCGCCCGTTTGGCCTCCATTCCTCGTCATCTCCATCACCGTCCTCATCCTGCTCATAAGCTTGATTCTGAAACTGTTGAGGATAGTTAGGCATATTATCATGTATAATAGGAGAAGAAGGGATAGAAACGTGCTCCTCGAAAGCAAGATTGCCCCATCCCGATTGGGACAAGGCGTGGCCTAAGCCTTGGACATTCCGAGAGGGCTGCGTGGCATTAGAGTGCCGGGCTGCTTGAAACGCCTATTGTTGGCTTTGGAGTGGTATTCGGTCTTGCCCTTGTTGTTGAGCCCTCGAGTGGTCTCCTACCTCCATGTTGCCTCCTAGTGGCCGAGGCTCCGGAACTACCTTAGACGCCTCCAAGTTGGACAGCCTTGTAGTTAACCCTTCAATGCTATCTTTCAAGCCCTTGATAAGGTTAAACAACTCCGGAGAAATAGGCTCGGGGCTCGGCGTACCTGTGGGAGTTCCTGACATTGTTCAAAGACACTAAAACACTCAAACACATTAGGTTAGCTAAAACAAAAACGCCTCACAAGTGTATCACTCGAAAGCAAACTCTCACTCTCTAGTGGTGCTCAACAAGCTTGTTGATGGCTCGTCTTGTATTAGTCAAAAACCTCACGTGAGTTCAATACTTAGTCAAACAAAAGCTTTAAAGTAGAAGGGAAATTCGATTTCAATCACCTTAAAAACGTGTTTGACTCAATAAAAGAGAAGAAAAGACTCAAAATGGAAAGGACAAGTTGCACGAATGTTATATGCAACTAAGTATGGACTCAAAATTTGAACTCAAGATAAGCCTTGAAAGAACTTACTCGTCAAGCCTAAGCAAGCAAACCTTGGACACCGAAGGTGGGTGTAGAAGGGCTGGTCAAGGCTAAGGCGTGGCTCGAGTGAAGTGAGCTAGGCATGGGCCAAGGCGTGGCTAGGCTAGGGTGAAGCTAGGCTAGGCGTGAATAGCTTGGTCCCTTTGAGTGAGATGAGCTCCTTTGTAGTCCTCTTTGGTTGTTGAAAAATAACACTTAGCAAGCACAACTTCAACTATTACAAACTATGAAAGAAAACAAGAATAAGCTAGCAAGAATGAAATGAAATGAAATGAAATGAATAACTAAGGCTGATTTCTTTTTCTTTTCTTTCTTTCTTTCTTTTTTTTTAAACTAGAAAATCAGGCCTCAATTTGAATTCAAAAGAGACAAATGAAATAAAAATAAAAGAAATAAAATCCTATAACAACTTGAAAGTTGCTAGCTATCTATTTACTAAAATGAAAGCAAATAAAACAAATAAAAACAACCAGCTATTTTGAAACTTACAGTTGGAAATAAAGAAAAATTAAAACAAAAATGCTAAGAAAATCCTAATTAGTAGCAAGAGGATAGAGTTGACCAAGTAAATAGCTAACCAAGGGTGAAAATTCAAAAATAGGCTGAAAATGTGGAGGAAAGAGGTGGCTGGTAGCTTGAGAATAGGCTGGACGACTCAGCCCCCTTTTTTTGAAAGTTTAGGGCTTGTTTGGTGTTGTGTTTGGACGTGGGACAAAGCTGGTGGCGGCATGGTGGTAGGCACAAGGGACTGGTGGTAGGCGCGGTGTAGGCGTGGTGTTGGAGTGGTGCCGGCGTCCAAAATTCACAAACAAAAGCAACAAACTTGTTAGTTCAATCAAAAAAACTTGGAATAGAAATGGCAATGGCAATAGACTCAAAACAAAGCAAGACTCAAACAAGAAAAACGAGACACTTTTGGTTTTTGAATGATTTACCGACTCTTTTTGTAGGTTGAACGTCAATTAGCTCTGATACCAATTGACACGGGGATCAGCCGCGAAGAACGGATCTAGACGAGCAACCTATTTTCGGGATTAAAAGCAAACGAAATTCAGCAAACAAATATGCAAGGAAAACGTGCAAAGCAATAAGGGGAAAACGAAATAGGAAAGAAGAACCGAAAGGAACAAACGATAGAACCCTTGGATTCGATTATCCAAGAACCAAACCGATGACGATTCGACCCCGCTTCTTACAACTTCACACAATCGATCTAGAATTATCGAAGGCACGAAGAGGTTGCTTCGATTCGACTTGTAACATCAACCCGAAGGAGATTGACACACACAAGAACGAGAAAGCTATGCAAACACCACAATTCTCACGAGACAAGAGGCTGAACTCAAAGGGTTCAATTTGGCACTTAGACAAAATGTGTTTAACTTCTCCCCCCCCACAAAAAGGAAGAGAGAAAGACTTATATACAACCTAGGCCTTCTTTCCTAAAAATAGGAAGGAAATAAATACAATAATTACAAATTAGATAGTTTTAAATAAATCCATAAAATAGACTAATTCTAGGCTTTACTTAACACTCTCTAACTAGCTTCTCACGCCAGCCTAGTCGCGCCTTGCTCACGCCTTCATCCATGCACATGCACACTTGAGGCTCTCCTATGCTCCATTCAACTTCTTCTTGGCCGGTCCAATGTGGCTAAGCATCATGACGGGCCTTGGACTCATTGGTGGTGAGCTTGGGTGAGCTTCTTGAACCATGGCTAGGAAGATAGCATCCATCTCCGCTTTGCGTTTGGCTTGAGCTCTTGTTAGGGCTCCATGTGGTGTTGAAGATGGAGCTAGCTCGGATGACCCTTCATTAGTTGGTCTCTTCCTTGTGTTGTAGAGAAGTGGTTAGCCTTCCTTCTCCTCTTCTCCTTGTTCTTCTTCTCACTTTTCTTTTTTGAATCCAACAAGTGGAACTTATTATGATATGTTTATGGATGTTTGATGTGTTGTATATGCATATGGATGATGGGCAGATTTTGCTTGAGTGGCTCCCATTTGAGGAGTGTTGCGTCTCATCTCCATCAATACCAATGGTGAACTTTGGAGCCTCACCTTGAGACATCATGTCTCGAATCCGTCTCAATGTCAAGCAAGTCTTCTGTTTCTAATGGATCTTCCTTAACAGATCAGGTAGAACCTCTAAAGTAGACAAATGATTGTGTGTATAAGGAAACTAAATGTTCAACTCTAGCAAGGCCAGATCTCTCTACAATTGAGGCTGGATTGTCAATCTCGATATCGCCTTCTCAAGGCGTCTTCATACTAAGAGCATCAGCGACTACATTCGTCTTCCTTGGATGATACAAAATCTCAAGGTCAAAGTCCTTGATCAGCTCGAGCCACCTCCTCTAATGGTCATTCAATTCCCGCTGAGTGAAAATATACTTGACACTCTTGTGGTCTGTGAAGATTTGGCATGAAACTCCATACAAGTATTGTCGCCAGATCTTCAATACATGAAACTTGAGATCATGAGTCGGGTAATTCTCCTCATACATCTTCAATATTCGAGACGCATAGGCGAATACTCTACCTCGTTGTATCAACACACATCCCAAAACAAGCTTGGAAGCGTCACTATAAACCACAAAATCATCTGTGCCCTCCGGCTGTGCTAAAATAAGAGCAGAAGTCAATCTCCTCTTTAGCTCCTCGAAACTCTAAGTACACGGCTCGGACCATACAAAGCGGGTTGTCTTCCTCAATAGACTAGTAAGTGGTCGACAATCACAGAAAGCCCCTTTCACAAATCTACGTTAATATCCGGCTAGGCCATGGAAGCTGCGTACTTCCTTGATATTCGTCGGAGTCGTCTATGGTGATATTGTCTCGATCTTCGCTGGATCAACTTTAATCCCCTCGGTAAAAACACATGACCTAGAAAAGCTACCTCAAATATCCAAAACTCGCACTTAGAGAGTTTGGCACGCAAATCTCTATCCTACAAAAGTCGTAACAGCGCCCTCACATGCCCGACGTATTCCTCTTTGCTATGAGAGTACACCGGGATGTCATCTATGAAGACCACCACAAATTGATCCAGGAAGTCGATGAAGACACCATTCATCAACTCCATAAAGAAGGCGACTCCGACTCTATCGTCTTTAGGGTAGCCATCTCGTTCCCCACGACATATCTCACGCTGTCGTCAATCTCGGGAATTATTTTCTCAACGTCTTCCTCAACTCTAAATTTTGTCTCTAGCGGATCAACAATGGAAATTCGACCCCGACCTCTCACTAATGGAAGTCTACTAACTTGTCCACGACCTAGAAATACCGGAGATAGAGGTGGTCTACCTCTTCCCCGTCTTATGGCACATGTTGCTCTAGGATATATATATATATATATATATATATATATATATATATATATATATATATATAAACTCCTGAGATCCATGGAAGGAGTGATGTCTTCCCGTACATTCAATCCCTAATCAAATGTGAACAAGTTTTAAAACCAAAATCCTTTCGCAAACTCAGACCCCTTTCGGGTTCCGTTTATTTTATCTATTTGGCCTTTCAAGAAGATTTCAAGTGCCATTGTTTTCAGCCTAAGGCTCTGATACCAACTTTGTAACACTCCAAATCCATAGGACTCGAAGTGCTATGGGCTAACACCTAAATGTACAGAAGCCCTCGGCTGATCACTCCTCCAGATCACTCTATAGTTCTCCTATCCTACAAAACATCTACAACACCGGTATGAAACCGTTAGATAATGTTCGCTCGAAAGTGTGTGTGCAAATAAGCTTTAAATTTATAACCTAAAATATAAGCCTTAACGGTATGCGAACCCACAGTACACGGATCAATCGTAGTATCGGCAAATACTCCAGGGTCGATCTCAGGGATTTGGTGAAATCAAAGTCGATAAAAGCAATCTAGCAAAGACAATAATGCAAAAATATATGTGTAATAATTGGGAAAGAGAGATTCTAGAGATCAAGGTATCTAATTATGGTTTTCGATTCAAGACTTCTAATGATCTATGGACAGATCTGGGATTGGAAAGGAAATTATGTTCTAAAACGGGATAATGTACGTTGAAGTTCCACTTCCCACTTATCCTAACCCAAAGGCTCTAAATAAAGGATGTTGAGTCTCGATAAGATAGATATCTAAGGGAAGGATTATACTCTCAATGATGAAGGATCATTTGAGCTAACTCCAACTTCACCACCTCAAGGGACTCCAACAAAGAGTGCAAGCTAAATGTCAAGGTGAGATGGATGCTCTTTTCCTAAACATGGTCCATGGAACTCAACCAAGTCCACCTTCATCAAGTCTAAGGACCAACTTGTGGATCAGCCACGAACACATCCCAGCCAAGATGATTAATGGAGCTTAAATTGTATTTCTAGTTGCTGGGCAGGCCTTGTGACGCATTTCAAAGGACATACAAAGGCCTTGAAATCAGATACAAGGGGTTTCACGTGTGTGCATGTGCATGGCTGGAACATTCATTTAAGTATGTGGACGTGAGAGGCTGAATAGGAGGGTTTAATTAGGCTCAATTGTGTTCTATGTTTATTGGGCTTTAATTAACTCTCTCTCAATGTAATTATTGTAATTAGTTTCTTTTTTCTATTTTAGAAGAAAAGGCCTAGGATGTATATAAAGCCTTTTCTCTCTTGTTTTGTAGTTAGACAAGTTTTATACAAGTTTTGCTGAGAGCATTTCAGAATTGAATCCAAGAGAATTCAATCATTCTTGTCTCGTGAGTTTGTGTGTGTGATTTGACTTTCCCGTTCTTGTGTACGTCAATCTCCTTCGGGATTGTTGTTGCAAGTCGAACAAGGCATCCTCTTCGTGCTCTCGATTCTCAGACCGATTGTGTGGAGTTGTAAGAAGCGCGGTCGAATCGTCACTGGTTTGGTTCTTGGATCTCGAATCCAAGGGTTCTATCATTGTTCCTTTCGGTTCTTCTTGTCCCTTTCTGTTTTCTCGTTTTCATTGCTGTCCATGTTTGTTAATTTTGTGTGTTCTTCATTCTTCAGAACATGTTGTTCGTCTAGATCCATTCTTCGCGGCTAATCCCCGTATCAATTGGTATCAGAGCATAGTTGACGTCCAACCACCAAAAAGAGTCGGTAAATCAATCATAAAATCACAAAAAGAGTCTGTTTTGATCATTACAATTGATCATTGTCTTTTGTTTGAGTCTATTTCAGTTTCTCTCTTCTACTCTAAGCTTTGTTTGAGTCTAACGAGTTTGTACCTTGTTTGTGAGTTCTGGACACCGGAAACCACCATAGCACCACACCAACCATCATCACACCACCATTTTTCCCTCAGCCACATTAGCCACACTTGAACCAGTTGAACAAAAACCAAACGTTGCTGCTTCTTTTCCTGCATCCAGTACACTCAGAATTGAAGTTGAAGTAGATTGTTTCCCTACATCCAATACACGCCAAAATTGTTGTTATTCAGCGTGTTTCCTACAAATCCGGCGCAGAGCTTGAAGCAGTTGTTTCCTCCTACAGATCTGGCACGTTGAATCAGTTGCAATAATCTAGGAGTTGAGATATGATCTTATCTTGAAGATTTGCAACAGCTTGGCTCACGTTTATCTACAAACAAGAATTTTTTTTCTTTCAATTTTTGTTTATTCTTCTTTTCTGATTTCCTGAATCATAAAGTTCAAAAAAAAAAGAAAAGAAAAAGGATTAAAAAAAAGAGAAGAAAGAAATCCAAAATCAAAAAAAAAAAAGAAAAGGAATCGGATCTATTCATTTCGTTCTAGTTTATTGTTTATTTTTTCATTCTTTCTTATTCATAGTTTGTAATTAGCCTAGTGTTATTCAACAACAAAGAGGACTTCAAGAAAGGACTTAAGTCAAGTATCTCGTCGCATTCGGAGGAAGAACCAAGCATCTCGTTGAACCTATCTAGCCACACCTAGCTACTGTCCATTTTCGGCCATCAAACACCATAGCTCAGCCTTCCTTAACCTCATCCTACGGTGTCTAGGGTTCACTTCTTGGGTCTTACAAGTAAGTTATTTCAAAGCTTATCTTGAGTTCTAAATTTTGAGTCATTTAGTTGCATATAACGTTCGTGCAATTGTCCTTTCCGTTTGAGTCCTTTCTTCTATTTTGTTGAGTCAAACACATTTTTTTTGAAGTGACTGAAATCGAATCTTGTTTCTATCTAAAAAAGCTTAGGTTTGACTAGGCATCGAACTCAAGTGAGGTTTTTGATTAATACAAGACGAGCCATCAACAAGCTTGTATCACACCACTAGAGAGTGAGAGAACCTTAGTTTCTGAGTGATACACTTGCGAGGTGTTTCTGTTTAAACTAACCTAACGTGTTTGCTGTTCTTGAGTGTTTTGCATCATGTCAGGGACTCCCGCAGGTTCAAAGAGCCCTGAGCCTATCACACCGGAGTTGTTCAGTCTCATCAAGAGCTTGAAAGATAACATTGAGGGGCTAACTACAAGGATATCTACCTTGGAGACCTCTAGGGTGACCCCGGATTCTTGACCACTAGGAGGTAACTTGGAGATATGAGACAACTCGAGGGTGCAAAACCAAGCACAAGATCGAGTTCCCCTTCAAAGTCAGCAAGTTGCGTTCCAAGCAGCAAGGAATTCAAATGCCCATGGTTTAGGCAACATTGCTTCCCAACCTGGTTGGGAAAACCTTGTTTTTGAGGAGCATATTTCTATCCCTTCTTCTCCAATTATCAATGATAACATGCCTAACTATCCTCACCAATGTCAGAATCCAGTTTATGACTAGGAAGAGGAGGGCGATGGGGAGAATGAGGAATGGAGACCGGAATGGATACCTAATGGACGTAGGAGGCGAGATCAGCCAATGAGGCACCAAGAAGGGCGACGTAATGATGAATGGAGACGTGAGCCCTATGGAGTCCAGCAAAGGAGAGACCGAGAACCGGAACATGATGGTCTTGGCAAAGTGAAGGTGAAAGTTCCTAGTTTTGAGGGCAAATGTGATCCTGATGTGTATATGGCATGTGAGGCGAAGATAGAGCAAATATGGTCATGCCATAACTTTCCCGAACACAAAAAGGTACACTACGCAGCCCTTGAATTTATTGACTATGCTATGATATGGTGGGATGATTTGGTGAAGGAAAGGAGAAGAACTTTGGATGCACCAGTAGCTACTTAGGACCATATGAACGCATTGATGAAAGCTCGGTTTGTTCCCCAACACTATACATGGGAATTGAGGCAAAGGTTGGAGAAGTTGAGGCAAGGGTCAATGACTGCTGAGGAGACCTATAATGCCATGCAAATGGCCATGGTAAAGGCCAATGTGCGAGAAGATGAAGAATCAACAATTGCTAGGTATCTTCGTATCCTTAATTCCAGTTTTGCTAACGAAGTAGATCTTTTCCTTATGGCTCTATGACAGAACTACTCCATCTCGCAATCAAAGTGGAAAGGAAGATGAAAGCGAGAAATCAAGGAGGAAAGGCTTCTTATGGTGTCTCCAGCTCTTGGAAGAACCAAGGGAACCGCCAACAAGGAAGTTACAACAAGGAAGTGTCAAATAAGGAGAAAACAGCCCTGGAACAAGGAGGACAGCGTAAAGCACCTTCTGCAGCCCCTCCTAAGCCCACGGCTACCTTTCCTAAGGGAACACAATGTTTTCTTGTTAGGACAATCTTTCATCAAGTGCTTAAAAAGGACAACACTTGGAGGATGTGTGTTGATTGTAGGGCTATCAACAACATAACCATTAAGTACCGCCACCCTATTCCCCGCCTCGATGACATGCTAGATGAGCTCCATGGCGCCACTACATTCAGCAAGATAGACCTTTGGAGTGGCTACCATCAGATCCGAATGAAGGAGGGGGACGAGCGGAAGACAGCCTTTAAGACTAAATTTGGGTTGTATGAATGGCTTGTTATGCCATCTGGGTTAACCAATGCTCCCTCTACTTTTATGCGTTTAATGAACCATGTTTTAAGACAATTCATAGGGAGATTTGTTGTGCTATATTTTGATGATATCTTAATCTATAGCAAGTCCCTAGAGGAGCATGGAGAACATCTAAGGGAAGTTGTATATACCCTTAGGGCTGAACACTTGTATACCAACCTGAAGAAATGTAGCTTTTGCACTAATGAGGTTATATCTCTTGGTTTTGTAGTGACCGCACAAGGTCTACAAGTGCATGAGGAGAAGATTAGAGCTATTCGAGATTGACCAACCCCTACATCCATTAGCCATGTAAGGAGTTTCCACGGGCTTGCAAGTTTCTATAGGCGCTTTGTGAGAGACTTCAGTACCATTGTTGCACCCTTGACGGATATTTGCAAGAAACATGCACCATTTGTGTGGGAAGCAGCTCAAGAACGTGCTTTCAACAAGCTGAAGTTGGTTCTTACCGAGGCACCCTTACTAGCTCTCTCTGACTTCACTAGGCCTTTCGAAGTGGAGTGTGATGCATCGGGAATTGGCATAGGCGGTGTGCTTATGCAAGAAGGTAAGCCTATTGCCTTTTTCAGTGAAAAGCTTAAAGGGGCATGTCTTAACTACTCTACATATGATAAAGAGTTGTATGCATTATTTAGTGTAGTTAAGACATGGCAACACTACTTGTAGCCTAGAGAGTTTATTTTGCATTCTAATCATGAATCTTTGAAACATTTTCGGAGTCAAGATAAACTAGATAGGAGGCATGTTGGATGGATGGAATTTATTGAGACTTTTCCCTATGTTATCAAGTATAAAAAGGGAAAAGACAATGTAGTTGCGGATGCTCTTTCTAGGAGGCATACATTGCTAACTACATTGGATGCTAGGGTGTTAGGATATGTTTACATTAAGGAGCTCTATGAACCTAATCTTGACTTTGGAGAAACATATAAGCTTTGTGTGCAAAAAGGTTCCTTAGATAAATTCTATTTGTTTGAGGGATTTCTATTTCGAGTAGATAAGGTGTGCATACCTAGGTGTTCCCTTTGTTTACTGTTAGTGGAAGATGCCCATAAAGGAGGTTTAATGGATGATTTTGGGAGGGATAAGATTTATGCTATGCTGCACTCAGATTTTTATTGGGCACATATTCTTAGGGATGTTGAAAATGTATTTAAAAGGTGTTTAGAGTGCCTTAGAGCTAAATCGAAAGTGAAGCCTCATGGATTGTATACACCTTTGCCAACCCCCACAACCCCTTGGGAAGACATTAGCATGGATTTCATAGTAGGATTGCCTAGGACTAGAAGAGGTAGGGATTCGATATTTGTGGTTGTAGATCGATTCTCTAAGATGGCTCACTTTATTGCTTGTCACAAAACTGATGATGCAGCCATTGTAGCTAATTTGTTCTTTCAGGAAGTAGTTAGGTTACATGGTATTCCAAGGACAATAGTGAGTGATAGGGATGTTAAGTTCTTGAGTTACTTTTGGAAAACTCTTTGGGAAAAGTTAGGAATTAAGTTGTTATTTTCTACATCAAGTCACCCCCAAATTGATGGCCAAACAGAAGTAACTAATAGGACGCTAACAACACTTCTAAGGGTTGTCATCAAAAAGAATTTGAAAGAATGGGAAGATGTCTTGCCACATGTTTAATTTTCCTATAATAGAGTCGTCCACTCATTTACTTCCATCTCTCCCTTTGAGTGTGTTTATGATTTTAATCCACTAACCCCTTTTGATCTTACACCATTACCTAAGAAGGAGCAAGTGGATTTAAGTGCTAAAACGCAGTTTGAACAAATCAAGGAGCTACATAGTAGGACAAGGATCAAGCTCGAGACGAAATGGGCCTTTCAAGGTGTTACACAAGGCGGGTGACAACGCCTATGTGCTTGACTTTCTGGATGATTATGCTTGTGATCCCACATTCAATGTGAGGGATCTAAGTCCTTTTCCTCTCCTGGATGATGATCAAGGCAATTCGAGGTCGAATTCTTCCAAACAAGGGGAGAATGATGAAGGATCATCTGAGCTAACTCCATCTTCACCACCTCAAGGGACTCCAACAAGAGCACAAGCTAAACGTCAAGCTGAGATGGATGCTTGATACGGGGATTAGCCGCGAAGAACGGATCTAGAGGAGCAACCTGTTTTCGGGAATAGAAGCAAATGAAAATCAGCAGATAAAGATGAAGGAAAACGTGCAAAGCAAAGAGGGAAAACGAAATAAGAAAGAAGAACCGAAAAGGAACAAACGATAGAACCCTTGGATTCGATTATCCAAGAACTAAACCGAAGACGATTCGACCCCGCTTCTTACAACTTCACACAATCGATCTAGAGTTATCGAAGGCACGAAGAAGTTGCTTCAATTCGACTTGTAGCACCAACCTGAAGGAGATTGACACACACAAGAACGAGAAAGCTATGCAAACACCACAATTCTCACAAGACAAGGGCTGAACTCAAAGGAATTCAATTTGGCACTTAGGCAATGTGTTTAACGTATTCTACCCACAAAAATGAAGAGAGAAAGGTTTATATACAACCTAGACCTTCTCTCCTAAAAATAGAAAAGAAATAAATACAAGGAGAACAAAACCAATCAAACACTGTTATTACAACCAACAAGTAGCTATCTTGAGTCTAGGAATGAATATGTCACTAATTATGCTTCTATAGATGTGCTAATGATGAGTTTGTGTAAATCTCTAGTGACGGTGCCTCATGACTCTAAGATTCCACTTCCTAGTTCTATCCAGGGGCTATTAGACGAGTTTAAGGACGTTTTTCCTGAGGAAGTTCCAGCTGGCTTGCCGCCCATTAGGGGCATTGAACACCAAATAGATTTAATACCCGGAGCCACTCTTCCCAATAGACCCGCCTATAGGATGAATGATACGGGGATTCGCCGCGAAGAACGGATCTAGACGAGCAACCTGTTTTCGGGAATAAAAGCAAACGAAATTCAGCAAACAAAGATGCAAGGAAAACGTGCAAAGCAAAGAGGGAAAACGAAATAGGAAAGAAGAACCGAAAGGAACAAACGATAGAACCCTTGGATTCGATTATCCAAGAACCAAACCGATGACGATTCGACCCCGCTTCTTACAACTTCACACAATCGATCTAGAATTATCGAAGGCACGAAGAGGTTGCTTCGATTCGACTTGTAGCACAAACCCGAAGGAGATTGACACACACAAGAATGAGAAAGCTATGCAAACACCACAATTCTCACAAGACAAGAGGCTGAACTCAAAGGTTTCAATTTGGCACTTTCACAAATGTGTTTTAACGTATTCTACCCACAAAAAGGAAGAGAGAAAGGTTTATATAAAACCTAGACATTCTCTCCTAAAAAATAGAAAAGAAAATAAATACAATAATTACAATTTAGAGTGTTTTAAATAAATCCATAAAATAGACTAATTCTAGGCTTTATTTAACACTCTCTAACTAGTTTCTTACGCCAGCCTCTCACGCCTTCATCCATGCACATGCACACGTGAGGCTCTCCTATGCTCCATTCAACTTCTTCTTGGCTGGTCCAATGTGGCTAAGCATCATGACGGGCCTTGGACTCATTGGAGGTGAGCTTGGGTGAGCTTCTTGAACCATGGCTAGGAAGATAGCATCCATCTCCGCTTGGCGTTTGGCTTGAGCTCTTGTTAGGGCTCCTTGTGGTGTTGAAGATGGAGCCGGCTCGGATGACCCTTCATCATTCTCCCCATCTTTAAAAGAATTCGACCTCGAATTTCCTTGATCATCACTAAGGGGTGGAAAAGGGCTTAGATCCCTCACATTGAACGTGGGATCACAAGCATAGTCGTCCGGCAAGTCTAGCACATAGGCATTGTCACCAGCCTTGTGTAGCACCTTGAAAGGCCCGTTTCCTCTTGGAGAGAGCTTGGACTTCCGAAGTTGTTGAAACCTCTCCTTCCTCAAGTGTAGCCATACAAGGTCACCGGCCTCAAACGTAACCTTCTTCCTTCCTTGGTTTGCCTTGGCTGCGTTGTATTTGCCTTTCTCCTCAAGCTTAATCCTTGTCCTCCTATGTAGCTCCTTGATGTGTTCAACCTGCGTTTTAGCACTTAAATCCACTCGCACCTTCTTAGGCAATGGTGTAAGATCAAAAGGGGTTAGTGGATTAAAACCATAAACACACTCAAATGGAGAGATGGAAGTAGACGAATGTGCAACTCTATTATAGGCAAATTCAACATGTGGCAAGACATCCTCCCATTCCTTTAGATTCTTTTTGATGACAGCCCTTAAAAGTGTGGTTAAAGTCCTATTAGTTACTTCCGTTTGCCCATCAGTTTGGGGGTGGCTTGATGTAGAAAATAACAATTTCGTGCCTAGCTTTCCCCAAAGAGTCTTCCAAAAATAACTTAAGAACTTAACATCCCTATCACTTACTATTGTCCTTGGAATTCCATGTAACCTAACTACTTCCCGAAAGAATAGATTAGCTACATTGGCCGTATCATCAGTTTTGTGACAAGCAATAAAGTGAGCCATTTTTTAGAAACGATCTACAACCATAAAAATCGAGTCCCTACCTCTTTTAGTCCTAGGCAATCCCACAATAAAGTCCATACTAATGTCTTCCCAAGGGGCTGTTGGGATGGGCAAAGGTGTGTACAATCCATGAGGCTTCACTTTAGATTTAGCTCTAAGGCATTCTAAGCATCCTTTAAGCACATTTTCAACATCCCTAAGCATGTGTGGCCAATAAAAGTGTGAGTGCAGCATAGCATAAGTTTTATCCCTCCCAAAATGACCCATTAAACCTCCTTTATGGGCTTCCTCTACTAACAATAATCGAAGGGAACACCTAGGTATGCACACCTTATCAATTCGAAACAAAAATCCCTCAAACAAATAATATTTATCTAAGGAACCTTTTTGCACACATAACTTATATGTATCACCAAAATCAATATCAGATTCATAGAGCTCCTTAATGTAAACAAAGCCTAATACCTTAGCATCCAATGTAGTCAACAATGTGTGCCTCCTAGAGAGGGCATCCGCCACTATATTGTCATTTCCCTTTTTATACTTGATAACATAGGGAAAAGTCTCAATAAACTCCATCCACCTACCATGCCTCCTATCTAGTTTATCTTGACTCCGAAAATGTTTCAAAGACTCATGATCGGAATGCAAAATAAACTCTCTAGGCCACAAGTAGTGTTGCCATGTCTTAAGCACTCTAAACAAAGCATATAACTCTTTATCATAGTTAGAGTAATTAAGACATGCTCCTTTGAGCTTTTCACTAAAGAAGGCAATAGGCTTACCTTCTTGCATGAGCACGCCGCCTATGCCAATGCCCGATGCGTCACACTCCACTTCAAAGGGCCTAGTGAAGTCGAGAAGAGCTAGCAAGGGCGCCTCGGTTAAGACCAATTTCAGCTTGCTAAAGGCACGTTCTTGCGCCTCCTCCCACACAAATGGCGCATGCTTCTTGCAAATTTCCGTCAAGGGCGCGGCAATGGTACTAAAGTCTCTCACAAAGCGCCTATAGAAGCTTGCAAGCCCATGGAAACTCCTTACTTGGGTGATGGATGTTGGCGTGGGCCAATCTTTGATTGCTCTAATCTTCTCCTCATCCACTTGTAGGCCTTGTGTAGTCACTACAAAACCAAGAAATATAACCTCATTAGTGCAAAAGCTACATTTCTTAAGATTAGCACCCTAAGAGTAAGAACTACTTCCCTTAGATGTTCTTCATGCTCCTTTAGGGACCTACTATAGATTAAAATATCATCAAAGTATACTACAACAAACTTCCCTATAAAATGTCTCAAAACATAGTTCATTAAGCGCATAAAAATAGAAGGAGCATTAGTTAACCCAAATGGCATAACAAGCCACTCATACAAACCAAACTTAGTTTTGAAGGTTGTTTTCCACTCGTCCTGTAATAGATAGGATTTCCGAATTCTAATTAATGTTGATTAACTTAATCGTTGATAGTAATTGACATACAACTCGCGAAGATTTCGCAAGTGATGAGTATGAGTCCCACCGTTATGTTCCTCGCGTAATTTTGGACGTTTGGGGAAATTTTTACTATTTCCCCCGGGTAATTATTTTTACCCTCCGGTATTATTTGGAGCATTTGGGAGCTCCAATTAATAAAAATGCAGTTGAAAGAAATGATCAGGACATCGGATATGTCCTAGATATGAAATAACATGGAGAGGCAAAACGGCCAAAACAGTCGCTATTTCATTTCTTAACGGCTAAGAAAGACGGCTTAGGAATACACGTTTTTCGAGGCAGTTGTGTAATAATTATCCATACAATATTCCATATTTAATGTTCCAATCTCGAGAAGTTTGGAGAAAGAGGTTCGACCCGCATTTGGATCGGTTAAAGGATAATTATCGACTTTACTAAAGGATAATTATCGACTTTACTAAAGGATAATTATCGACTTTACTAAAGGATATTACCGTCTTCACTATAAATAGCGGAAAATCCTTTATTATTCATTTCATTTCACGTTTCCTCGTAAAAACTCTGATTTCTCTCAACCTTCAAACTCAGATCTACTCTCCGTTTCTAATCCGATTTCAATTCCGTTTGAGTTTCTGGATTCCTCTCTTCATCTCTTCATATCGGTACCGAGTTTTTGCATTTCCGAGTATATGGAGGCTGGTCGAGCATATATGTCACCAGGACGGTTCCGTCGCTCAGATTCCGGTGAATTTGATGTTGTCCATGCGTAGCCTGCGTCGTTGTGTTTTCGAATCTTCTTTCAGATCGTCAATCGGGTTAGTAACGAATAAGTTATGAATTTATTCGTTTTCCGTACTGCGATTTGGCCTAAATTGAATTTAGGCTTGTCAAAATGGATAATTAGAAATTCCATTATGGTCGTTATATTATTCTGGTGATTATGGATAGTTTGTTTGATGAAATCTGATGACAGGTGGGTTTAAAAATTGTCTGCGGGCAAAACGTTATTTTGGCAAAATCTAATTAATTAATTAAAGGTTAATTAATTAAATTAGGATTAGAATTGAGATTGAGGAATGTTGATTAGATACTACCTTGAAATTTGAGGAATTGTGAGTTATGTTGAGATGTTGAGGTTTAGTTGGTTGTGAGGCTCATAGATTGAGTATGATCCTTATGGATCCCTTTGGGTCTAGGTGTGACCCCTTTGATGAATAGAGGTTGATATATCTCTTTATGCCTTGTTATTAGGCAGTGTCCCTCTCAGGATTGGAGGTTGATCGTGGTTGTGATTGTACGAGGTTGAGGTAAGTCCGTAGGACTTACTTAGCTACCATCCCTATATTGGGTGTTTGCATGAGTGGTGTGTGCTTTATATGTTTGCTATGATAGCATGAGTTGTCGTTTTTATCGACCTATGTTCTATTGACTGCCCCACTGCGTGGCTGTGATAACCTTTCCCTTTTATCCCGCCGTGGAGTGTGGGAGGTTCTCTGATGTCGGGCCAGACTGGTTTACAGGAAGGGCGCAATCCACTCTCATAGGGTACACGGATTGTGTGACCGATACTCGTACAGCTGGACATTGTACTCAGAGGCGGGGATGTATCGGTCCTCGTGTCACATACTTTCATCTATCTATATATATACGGTTTTTGAGTGAATGGTTATTATATAAAGATAATAAATGGGTAAATGTGTGATAGCATGCTGATGTGTTTATCTTTCATGATTGTGCTTGTGCTTATGCATTACCTCATATATGTATGGTTAGCTAACGGTTTCATACCGTGTTGTAGATGTTTATAGGTTAGACGCTACTGGGTGATCTAGCAGGGTGACAGGCCGAGGACTCTCGTACATTAGGTGGTTGGTTGGGGTTGTTGTGTTTCCCCTATGCGTGAGGATGATCTTTTGTACCTCCTGTGTGAGGTTGTCGTTTTATATACTCGGCTATGTTGTTGTTTACTTTGGGTCGTACAGTTTATACTGTTTTATGTATTAGTTTTATATCTGTCAGTGTCATGTTGTAAGGTCTAGTGAACTTGTTGTCAGGCTAGGGTCAGGATCCATTGTGAGATCCTAGCCCAATGTGACATCCCGAGTCCTGCGGATTCGGGGTGTTACAGAGTTGGTATCAGAGCCCAGGTTGACAACAATGGCACTTGCTACCTGCAATGAGGTTTGATAGGTAAAATAAACAGAGCCCACATGGGATCTGACGTTTTCAAAGGTTTTGGTTTTAAGTGTGGTTTTGGGATAGAATATACGAGAAGTCGTCACCTCTGCCATGGATCTCTGCAGCGTAGATATGTATATATATCTGTGTGTACTATGGATTATGTGGATGTATTATATACATATCGATACCTATGGCATATATATAGCCTTATAAGATTAGGTGCGTATATCCTACAGATGACTCAGACTAGAGCAGTATCTGTAGTGGGATGAGGTAGGGGTACACCCCCTCTTCCTCCAGTGGTGATAAGTCAGGGACCAGTTTCCGCTGTTGTTTCGCCTATGGCAGAGAACGAGTTTGAAGAGGCTGATCGTGTTTCCATGAGTAGATCCAAGTTTCAAGAATATATGTAACAAGTATATGAAGCGGTGATAGCGGGTAGATCCACACCGGATTTACCAACAATTGTGAGATCAACTGAAGCTTCTGGATTCGGAATGAAGCAATGGACTGAATCAGTTACTGGAGAAGCAAAGATGATGAATGGGGAACCAAGTCCAATATCAGGACAATCTAGTGATCCTTTGGCCATGAAGATGACTAGCAAGGAACTACAGTGTTTTAATTGCGTGGAAGTTGGGACACTTGCGAGCTGTGTGCCCAAAGGCGCCCATCATATGCTTTACGTGTGGTAAAGCAGCGCATAGAGCGAAGTTTTGTCAACAGGGCAAGGCATTGCCTTTACAAGTTCCCTTCAAGAGTGAGATCATTCCAGGTGGACGATGAAGGTCGAGTTACCCTTCAATTGCATAGGTTGCAAGAATGAGACAATTATGTTACAATTGTGGCTATATAGATCATTTGCGTTCTGAGTGCCCTTTGGCACCGATAGCTTGTTTCATCTGTGGTGAACTAGGCCATCTGGCCCCTTTCTGTCAGCAAGGTAGTGTTTCTTCCCAGCAAGACCTTCCTCTTTCCGGTGTTGAAAGAGTGGAAGTGGAGGCTATAGTGAGGACCTCAGTGATACTTGAGGAGCATAGATCCGAGATCGAGTAATGATATGTAGTGGAGCTATGGGAGTTAGCTATTACAGGTACCATTCTCGTTAATGGTTTACCTAGTGGAGTTTTGTTTGTTATGAGTGCTATGCACTTCTTGTCTTTCGATGCATGCGTTAATGGTTGATCTTTGATATATAGTAGAAGGTGGACTTTCCTTTACAGGATTACCAGCTAGGGGTCTGAGGTACCCGCGAGATATGTGGTTGTTCCCTTATTCCGGGACTTGTGTATGACTTGTAGACTTCTTTGTCATGCCGTAGGTGCATGAGGAAGTCATTATGTGTATGGATTGGATGAATAGATATCATGCGGTGTTAGATATTAATAGTAAGGCTATTATAGTCTTTACTGAGATGGTAAAATAATAGAGGTCTTCTAAGGTTAAGACCTTTGAAGAGACGGGTTTGTCATCAGGACTGTACGAGCAGCAAACTGATAGAAGAGGGATATGACGCCTTCTAGTGTTATACCATGAAGGAGCGAGATAGTCCAACAATGGAAGGTATTCCAGTTGTTTATGAGTTTATAGACGTGTTATTGAACCGTCTAGTTGCCACCTCAGCGGAGTGTGGACATTGTTATCGAGTTGAAGTATGATACAAGATTGAATGGGAAAGCCACACTATATGGTGCTTGTTGAGATATTGTACTGATAACTTGAAAAGTTGACTGAAACGGGCTTCTTTTACCCTAGTGGGTTCCATGTTCCGTATTAACGACTTGATGAGTTAGCTTCAAGAAGCAATTGTGTTTCCAAGATTCCTTTGTGCTCAAGATATCCCTAGTCATGGATGAGAGAGCAACATGTGTATGAGATAACATCCCATACCCGTTATGGACACTACGAGTTTGTAGTGATGTCATTTGGGTTGACAAATGTTTTAGTAGTTTTTATGGAGTTGATGAACAGTATCTTCATCGACTTCCTTGATTAGTTGGTGGTGGACTTCATTGATGACATGTCGGTATACTCTCATAGCAGAGAATAGTAGACCGATTGTCTGAGGACCTCTGCAGATTTTGAGAGATAGAGAGTTGTATGCTACGCTCTCTAAGTGTAAGTTGAGAACCAGTGGTAGCCTTTTTAGGCCATGTTGTCTCCGCCAGTGGGATCATGGTTGACCAGGCGATAATTTAGTATGTTGTACCATGGGAGATACTGATGAACATTAAGGAATACGTAGTTTTCTTGGCTCATCCGATTACTATCAATGCTTTGAGAAAGAATTTTATATGATTACGTATTCATTTGCGAGTCTTTTGAGAAGACCACCATAACTACGTGATGAGAGCAGTGTGTCTAAGTTCTGAAGAGTTGAGGAGGCATTTGACCTCTCTTTCCATTCTGTTTTAGTGAGGAGATTTTTGGGATCCCGTGATTTACGGTGATACATCCCAGCTAAGTTTGAGATGTGTTTTACTACAAAGGAGTAGGGTTATTGATATGTGTGTTTACAGCTGAGAACGTATGATGAGAACTACCCGACTCATGATTTAGAGTTAGTAGTGGTAGTTCAAGCCTTTAAGTTTTGAAGACCTTACCAGTGTGATCTTCATGTCAGATTTCTATAGATCATAGAAATCTGAAGTATATTTTATGCAACAGGGGTTGAATAACCGCCAATGTTAAGAGCTTAAGTTGATCAAGCTTTGACTTGAAGATTCCATATCATTAAGAGAAGTTGAACGTTTTCGCCGATAACTTGAATGGAAAGACGCTCCAAGAGAAGATGATTGTGAGACTGATAGTTCAACCTCAGCTTCATAGAGATCTAGCTTGGCTAGAGTTGGACAATCAGTTCCTTGATGAGGATACCCAGTTATACCTCAGAGGTTCTAACTGGTCCGTTGGATGAGGTCCAACAGAAGCAGGAGACTTGCCCGGTCTTGACAAGGTTTAGAGCAAGGATGTCTCGTACTGAGGCACCATAGTTCTCCATGGGAGTAGATGGATTGATGAAGAGTCATGACCGCTTTTGTGTATCTGCTGATGTAGATGGAGACAGAGAATATTACGGTATACCCATTGTACGCCTTATTCAGTACATTCAGGTACGAGTAAGATGTACCACGAGATGAGAAGATTATATTATATGAAGCCGATATAACCAGATTTGTGATATAGTGTGTGACATGTCAGCAGGTTCAGATAGAGTATTTCCGATCTAGAGATAAGCCCCACCCACTACCAGTGCAGTAGTAGAATTTGGGAGGACATCTCTATGGACTTTATTATGGGATTGTGACCCAGTAGAAGATTGATGTTAATTGGATTGTTGATAACAGATTAATGAAACCGGCACGTTTCATTTCTATCAGAAGGACGTGGCAAGTGAATGAATTGACTGAGGAGTACACTAGACAGATAGTGAGACTCCATGGTATACCGAGAACGATCATTTCTGATCGAGATGGATGTTTTTACTTTGAGATTTTAGTCAGCAGATTCAGACTGCTTTGGGGACGAGTCTGTACCTCATGACTACACTTCACCCCCTGACAGATGGTCAGTTAGAGAGGATCATCTAGATCTTAAAGATCTATTATAAGTTGTAAGTCGAATGGGAAACGTGGATGGTTATATTACCTTCCATTAATGAGTTTATTATATAACAATGAAGGACGTGCATCTTTCTAGGATGGCCCTATGAGGCAATATATATAGACATAGATGTCGTATATCCTTATGCTAGAAGTGATCTAGCAGTAGTAGTAGAAATAACACATAACCAGACTCAGGATTTTATAGTTCAAGTAACGATGATTAAAGGAAGAGTGTTGGCTCTACATAGTCGCCAGATTGTGTGTGTAGACAAAAGGTGTTAACCTCTAAAGTTCAAGTGAGAGTTCATGTCCGGCTGGAGGTATCTCAGCTGTGAGACGTTTGTTGTGTATTATGGAAAGGGGAACTGAGTTTCCAATATGTCGGTTACTTGAGATCTTGATCAGTTTTGTGAAGGCAACATGATGTTTAGCTTTCACTCTGAAGTTGGTGGATGTTCACCCAGTATTCATGTGTCTCAACTGAGGAAGTATATACCAGGTTGGAAACACTTTGTGAGTTATAATGATCTAGTGGTTAAGTTGAACCACATCGTTGTTGAGCATCTGATTATATTCTTGGAATAAGATATGAAACGCTTGCAATTGAAAGACATTCCTATATTGAGGATATTATGGTCGAGATGAAGACCTGAAGAGGCTATGTGAGAGACTGAGGATAGTGTCCTGAGGAACTATCTAGAGTATATGTTGGGACAGACCCATTTGTGGGAGCACGAGTAGATCTTAGTGTTATCTTGATGAATGTTGTGCTTATGTGCTTATATGCCTTGATGTGTTATTCCATGCTAGTTGTGATGTGATTTATGATCTTAGTAGATCTTGAGTGTGATTAGGATTCAGCTGGAGATGGTTCTTTCCTCCATGCTACCTTGATGGACATAGTATTAGTGGAGATGTGATTCCTCCATACGATATATATGATTATGGTTTGCTAGAGACGTATTTCCTCTATGCTTGTGATATGTTTGGGCTAGAGATGTGCTTCCTCTATGCCTTATGATGTGGTATAGCGAGAGACGTGATTCCTCTACGCCTTTGGGTAGCGTTATGGCCCTATTTCCTGGAGATGATGATTCCTCCATGTTTATACTTGAGGTTATAGATTGTTATAGGTTATGATATTTTGAACGGAGATGTGATACCTCCGATAGAAAGAGTGAGAGTTATACCTCGGCGTATGGGTCCGAGAGGATTTGGGAATTGTTCAAGTTTCGGGACGAAACTTTTTTTAAGGGGTGTGTGATGTAATAGATAGGATTTCCGAATTCTAATTAATGTTGATTAACTTAATCGTTGATAGTAATTGACATACAACTCGCGAAGATTTCGCAAGTGATGAGTATGAGTCCCACCGTTATGTTCCTCGCGTAATTTTGGACGTTTGGGGAAATTTTTACTTTTTCCCCCGGGTAATTATTTTTACCCTCTGGTGTTATTTGGAGCATTTGGGAGCTCCAATTAATAAAAATGCAGTTGAGAGAAATGATCAGGACATCGGATATGTCCTAGATATGAAATAACATGGAGAGGCAAAACGGCCAAAACAATCGCTATTTCGTTTCTTAATGGCTAAGAAAGACGGCTTAGGAATACACGTTTTCCGAGGCAGTTGTGTAATAGTTATCCCTACAATATTCCAGATTTAATGTTCCAATCTCGAGAAGTTTGGAGAAAGAGGTTCGACCCGCATTTGGATCGGTTAAAGGATAATTATCGACTTTACTAAAGGATAATTATCGTTTTCACTATAAATAGCGGAAAATCCTTTATTAATTCATTTCATTTCACGTTTCCTCGTAAAAACTCTGATTTCTCTCAACCTTCAAACTCAGATCTACTCTCCGTTTCTAATCCGATTTCAATTCCGTTTGAGTTTCTGGATTCCTCTCTTCATTCTCTTCATATCGGTACCGAGTTTTTGCATTTCCGAGTATATGGAGGGCTAGTCGAGCATATATGTCACCAGGACGGTTCCGTCGCTCAAATTTCGGTGAACTTGATGTTGTCCATGCGTAGCCTGCGTCGCTGTGCTTCCGAATCTTCTTTCAGATCGTCAATCGGGTTAGTAACGAATAAGTTATGAATTTATTCATTTTCCGTACTGCGATTTGGCCTAAATTGAATTTAGGCTTGTCAAAATGGATAATTAGAAATTCCATTATGGTCGTTATATTATTCTGGTGATTATGGATAGTTTGTTTGATGAAATCTGATGACAGGTGGGTTTAGAAATTGTCTGCGGGCAAAACGTTATTCTGGCGAAATCTAATTAATTAATTAAAGGTTAATTAATTAAATTAGAATTAGAATTGAGATTGAGGAATGTTGATTAGATACTACCTTGAGATTTGAGGAATTGTGAGTTATGTTGAGATATTGAGGTTTAGTTGGTTGTGAGGCTCATAGATTGAGTATGATCCTTATGGATCCCTTTGGGTCTAGGTGTGACCCCTTTGATGAATAGAGGTTGATATATCTCTTTATGCCTTGTTATTAGGCAGTGTCCCTCTCAGGATTGGAGGTTGATCGTGGTTGTGATTGTACGAGGTTGAGGTAAGTCCGTAGGACTTACTTAGCTACCATCCCTATATTGGGTGTTTGCATGAGTGGTGTGTGCTTTATATGTTTGCTATGATAGCATGAGTTGTCGTTTTTATCGACCTATGTTCTATTGACTGCCCCACTGCGTGGCTGTGATAACCTTTCCATTTCATCCCGCCGTGGAGTCTGGGAGGTTCTCTGATGTCGGGCCAGACTGGTTTACAAGAAGGGCGCAATCCACTCCCATAGGGTACACGGATTGTGTGACCGATACTCGTACAGCTGGACATTGTACTCAGAGGCGGGGATGTATCGGTCCTCGTGTCACATACTTTCATCTATCTATATATATACGGTTTTTGAGTGAATGGTTATTATATAAAGATAATAAATGGGTAAATGTGTGATAGCATGCTGATGTGTTTATCTTTCATGATTGTGCTTGTGCTTATGCATTACCTCATATATGTATGGTTAGCTAACGGTTTCATACCGTGTTGTAGATGTTTATAGGTTAGACGCTACTGGGTGATCTGGCAGGGTGACAGGCCGAGGACTCTCGTACATTAGGTGGTTGGTTGGGGTTGTTGTGTTTCCCCTCTACGTGAGGATGATCTTTTGTACCTCCTGTGTGAGGATGTCGTTTTATATACTCGGCTATGTTGTTGTTTACTTTGGGTCGTACAGTTTATATTGTTTTATGTATTTATTTTATATCTGTCAGTGCCATGTTGTAAGGTCCAGTGAACTTGTTGTCAGGCTAGGGTCAGGATCCATTGTGAGATCCTAGCCCAATGTGACATCCCGAGTCCCGCGGATTCGGGGTGTTACACGTCCCCCCCCCCCCTTCATTCGGATTTGATGGTAGCCACTCCGTAGGTCTATCTTGCTAAAGGTGGTGGCGCCATGTAGCTCATCAAGCATGTCATCTAGGCGGGGAATAGGGTGGCGGTACTTGATGGTGATGTTGTTGATAGCTCGACAATCAACATACATCCTCCATGTGTTGTCCTTCTTAGGCACCAAGAGCACGGGCACGGCGCACGGACTTAAGCTCTCCCTCACGTAGCCTTGTCTAGGAGGTCTTGTACTTGTGCTTGGATCTCTTGACTCTCCTTTGGGTTCATTCGGTAGGCTGGTCTATTTGGGAGTGTTGCGCCGGGGATAAGGTCAATTTGATGCTCAATGCCTCTCAAAAGTGGGAGGCCATGTGGTATTTCTTCCGGAAACACATCCTTATACTCCGCAAGGATGGCTGAGATAGTAGGTGGTAAGCTAGCCTTGGCTTCATCACTCATCAAGGTGAGCTCCTTACACAACATCATCAAGGTGGTGTCTAAGGGTAGGTAGTCATTTTGTAGCTCAAGTTTGGAAGCTAACAAGGCTGTTGTGGGCTGTTTTGTGGGCGTGGACACAAGGGTGCTAGGCTGGTGGTTAGAAGGCGTGGCTAGGGAGGGGTCTTGGCTCGACGGCTTGCTCCCCTTCTTAGCTTGTCCTTGCTCTTGCTCACTTGTCTTCTTCTTCTCAAATGCCTCCGCAATCTGCAAGGGAGTCATAGGCTTAGGATTCACGGTTTTACCATTGAATACAAAAGAATATCTATTAGTAAAACCATCATGCATAACTCTCCTATCATTTTGCCAAGGGCGGCCTAACAACACATGACAAGCTTGCATAGGCACAACATCACATAAAACCGTATCTTCATAATGGCCTAAAGTAAAAGTGATCTTAGCTTGCATATTAACCTTTAACTCACCACATTCATTCATCCAATGCAGCTTATATGGCATAGGTTGATAAAATGTAGGAATTTGCAACTTAGATATCATTTCGGTGCTAGCAATATTGCAACAACTTCCTCCATCAATAATAACATTACAAACCTTTCCTTTAACCGAGCATCTAGTGTCAAACAAGTTTTCTCTTTGGTCATCTTCACAAGGAGCAGGTTGTACACTTAAAGTTCTCCTAACTATCAAAGAATTATCATGCTCAAGACTTTTATCACAAATCAAGGAAGTGTTAGCTAGGAATGAGTTAGGATGATCAAATAACACTCTCTTAGCTAATAAACAATCTCCTTGCTCATATTCAATCCCATCATCATCCAAATCATCATGATCATGCATATTAAGCTCAAAATCATCATTATCATGCTCATGCTCAGATTCGGACACATATTGTCCTAAATGGTTAACTAGCAAAGTTCTTTTGTTAGGACAATCCTTCATCATGTGCCCTCTTCCTTGGCACTTAATACATACAATATCCCTAGCTCTAGATGAAGGGTTAGAAGTACTCCCTTGAGTGCCTTTAGGTAGTGTAGGTATGGGCTTGGTAGGGGCTGCATAAGGAGCCTTTCGTGGACCTCCTTGCTCCGGGTCTAGCTTCTCCTTGCTTGGCACCTCCCGGTTGTAATTCCCTTGTTGGCGACCTCCTTGGCTCCTCCATGAGCTAGGCGTTCCATAGGCAGCCTTACCTCCTTGACTTCTTTCCTTCATTTTCCTTTCTACTTTGATTGCTAGGTGGAGCAATTCTGTCATAGAGCTATAGGGAAAAAGATCTATCTCGTTAGAAAAACTTGAATTGAGAATACGAAGATACCTAGTCATTGTAGTCTCTTCATCCTCTCGCACATTAGCCTTTACCATGGCCATTTGCATGGCATTATAGGTCTCTTCGGCGGTTATGGCTCTTTGCCTCAAGTTCTCCAACCTTTGCCTCAATTCTCTAGTGTAATGTTGAGGCACAAACCGAGCTCTCATCAAGGCCTTCATGTGCGCCCAAGTAACTACCGGTGCATCCAAAGTTCTCCTCCTTTCCTTCACCAAATCATCCCACCATATCATAGCATAATCAATAAACTCAAGAGCTGCGAAATGCACCTTCTTATGCTCAGGAAAGTTATGGCATGACCATATTTGCTTAATCTTCGCCTCCCAAGCCATGTACACGTCCGGGTCACATTTGCCTTCAAAGCTTGGGATCTTCACCTTTACTTTGCCAAAACCATCATACTCCGGATCTCGCTCCCTCCTTGGCTGGCCACCATAGGGCTCACGCCTCTGCTCGTCTTGGCGCCGGCCGTCATGAGGTCTCCGGGGCTGTTGGCGCTCCCTTCGTCCGTTTGGCCTCCATTCCTCGTCATCTCCATCACCGTCCTCATCCTGCTCATAAGCTTGATTCTGAAATTGTTGAGGATAGTTATGCAAATTATCATGTATAATGGGTGAAGAAGGGATAGACACGTGCTCCTCGAAAGCAAGATTGCCCCATCCGGTTGGGACACGGTGTGGCCTAAGCCTTGGACATTCCGAGAGGGCTGCGTGGCATTAGAGTGCCGGGCTGCTTGAAACGCCTCTTGTTGGCTTTGGAGTGGTATTCGGTCTTGCCCTTGGTGTTGAGCCCTCGAGTGGTCTCCTAGCTGCATGTTGCCTCCTAGTGGCCGAGGCTCCGGAACTACCTTAGACGCATCTAAGATGGACAGCCTTGTAGTTAACCCTTCAATGCTATCTTTCAAGCCCTTGATAAGGTTAAACAACTCCGGGGAAATAGGCTCGGTGCTCTGCGTACCTGTGGGAGTTCCTGACATTGTTCAAAGACACTAAAACACTCAAACACGTTAGGTTAGCTAAAACAAAACGCCTCACAAGTGTATCACTCAAAAGCAAACTCTCACTCTCTAGTGGTGCTCAACAAGCTTATTGTTGGCTCGTCTTGTATTAGTCAAAAACCTCACGTGAGTTCAATACTTAGCCAAACAAAAGCTTTAAAGTAGAAGCGAAATTCGATTTCAATCACCTTAAAATGTGTTTGACTCAATAAAAGAGAAGAAAAGACTCAAAACGGAAAGGACAAGTTGCACGAATGTTATATGCAACTAAGTATGGACTCCAAATTTGAACTCAATATAAGCCTTGAAAGAACTTACTCGTCAAGCCTAAGCAAGCAAACCTTGGACACCGAAGGTGTGTAGAAGGGCTGGTCAAGGCTAAGGCGCGGTTCGAGTGAAGTGAGCTAGGCGAGGGCCAAGTCGTGGCTAGACTAGGTGTGAATGGCTTGGTCCTTTTGAGTGAGATGAGCTCCTTTGTAGTCCTCTTTGATTGCTGAATAATAACACTTAGCAAGACAACTTTTGAGTGAGATGAGCTCCTTTGTAGTCCTCTTTGATTGCTGAACAATAACACTTAGCAAGCACAACTTCAACTATTACAAACTATGAAATAAAACAAGAATAAGCTAGCAAGAATGAAATGAAATGAAATGAATAACTAAGATTGATTTCTTTTCTTTTCTTTTTCTTTTCTTTTTCTTTTCTTTCTTTCTCTTTTTTTTTTTTTTTGAAACTCGGATTTTCTTTTCTTTTTTTTTTTAACTTATTGTTGGAATTAAAGAAAAATAAAACAAAAATGCTAAGAAAATCCTAATTAGTTGCAAGAGGATAGAGTTGACCAAGTAAATATGATACGGGGATTAGCCGCGAAGAACGGATCTAGATGAGCAACCTGTTTTCGGGAATAAAAGCAAATGAAATTCAGCAAACAAAGATGCAAGGAAAACGTGCAAAGCAAAGAGGGAAAACTAAAAAGGAAAGAAGAACCAAAAGGAACAAACGATAGAACCCTTGGATTCGATTATCCAAGAACCAAACCGATGACGATTTGACCCCGCTTCTTACAACTTCACACAATCGATCTAGAATTATCGAAGGCAAGAAGAGGTTGCTTCGATTCGACTTGTAGCACCAACCCGAAGGAGATTGACACACACAAGAACGAGAAAGCTATGCAAACACCACAATTCTCACAAGACAAGAGGCTGAACTCAAAGTTTCAATTTGGCACTTTCACAAATGTGTTTTAACGTATTCTACCAACAAAAAGGAAGAGAGAAAGGCTTATATACAACCTAGACCTTCTCTCCTAAGAAAAGAAATAAACACAATAATTACAAATTAGAGTGTTTTAAATAAATCCATAAAATAGAGTAATTCTAGGCTTTATTTAACACTCTCTAACTAGCTTCTTACGCCAGCCTCTCACGCCTTCATCCATGCACATGCACACGTGAGGCTCTCCTATGCTCCATTCAACTTCTTCTTGGCTGGTCCAATGTGGCTAAGCATCATGACGGGCCTTGGACTCATTGGAGGTGAGCTTGGGTGAGCTTCTTGAACCATGGCTAGGAAGATAGCATCCATCTCCGCTTGGCGTTTGGCTTGAGCTCTTGTTAGGGCTCCTTGTGGTGTTGAAGATGGAGCCGGCTCGGATGACCCTTCATCATTCTCCCCATCTTTAAAAGAATTCGACCTCGAATTTCCTTGATCATCACTAAGGGGTGGAAAAGGGCTTAGATCCCTCACATTGAACGTGGGATCACAAGCATAGTCGTCCGGCAAGTCTAGCACATAGGCATTGTCACCAGCCTTGTGTAGCACCTTGAAAGGCCCGTTTCCTCTTGGAGAGAGCTTGGACTTCCGAAGTTGTTGAAACCTCTCCTTCCTCAAGTGTAGCCATATAAGGTCACCGGCCTCAAACGTAACCTTCTTCCTTCCTTGGTTTGCCTTGGCTGCGTTGTATTTGCCTTTCTCCTCAAGCTTAATCCTTGTCCTCCTATGTAGCTCCTTGATGTGTTCAACCTGCGTTTTAGCACTTAAATCCACTCGCACCTTCTTAGGCAATGGTGTAAGATCAAAAGGGGTTAGTGGATTAAAACCATAAACACACTCAAATGGAGAGATGGAAGTAGACGAATGTGCAACTCTATTATAGGCAAATTCAACATGTGGCAAGACATCCTCCCATTCCTTTAGATTCTTTTTGATGACAGCCCTTAAAAGTGTGGTTAAAGTCCTATTAGTTACTTCCGTTTGCCCATCAGTTTGGGGGTGGCTTGATGCAGAAAATAACAATTTCGTGCCTAGCTTTCCCCAAAGAGTCTTCCAAAAATAACTTAAGAACTTAACATCCCTATCACTTACTATTGTCCTTGGAATTCCATGTAACCTAACTACTTCCCGAAAGAATAGATTAGCTACATTGGCCGTATCATCAGTTTTGTGACAAGCAATAAAGTGAGCCATTTTTTAGAAACGATCTACAACCATAAAAATCGAGTCCCTACCTCTTTTAGTCCTAGGCAATCCCACAATAAAGTCCATACTAATGTCTTCCCAAGGGGCTGTTGGGATGGGCAAAGGTGTGTACAATCCATGAGGCTTCACTTTAGATTTAGCTCTAAGGCATTCTAAGCATCCTTTAAGCACATTTTCAACATCCCTAAGCATGTGTGGCCAATAAAAGTGTGAGTGCAGCATAGCATAAGTTTTATCCCTCCCAAAATGACCCATTAAACCTCCTTTATGGGCTTCCTCTACTAACAACAATCGAAGGGAACACCTAGGTATGCACACCTTATCAATTCGAAACAAAAATCCCTCAAACAAATAATATTTATCTAAGGAACCTTTTTGCACACATAACTTATATGTATCACCAAAATCAATATCAGATTCATAGAGCTCCTTAATGTAAACAAAGCCTAATACCTTAGCATCCAATGTAGTCAACAATGTGTGCCTCCTAGAGAGGGCATCCGCCACTATATTGTCATTTCCCTTTTTATACTTGATAACATAGAGAAAAGTCTCAATAAACTCCATCCACCTACCATGCCTCCTATCTAGTTTATCTTGACTCCGAAAATGTTTCAAAGACTCATGATCGGAATGCAAAATAAACTCTCTAGGCCACAAGTAGTGTTGCCATGTCTTAAGCACTCTAAACAAAGCATATAACTCTTTATCATAGTTAGAGTAATTAAGACATGCTCCTTTGAGCTTTTCACTAAAGAAGGCAATAGGCTTACCTTCTTGCATGAGCACGCCGCCTATGCCAATGCCCGATGCGTCACACTCCACTTCAAAGGGCCTAGTGAAGTCGGGAAGAGCTAGCAAGGGCGCCTCGGTTAAGACCAATTTCAGCTTGCTAAAGGCACGTTCTTGCGCCTCCTCCCACACAAATGGCGCATGCTTCTTGCAAATTTCCGTCAAGGGCGCGGCAATGGTACTAAAGTCTCTCACAAAGCGCCTATAGAAGCTTGCAAGCCCATGGAAACTCCTTACTTGGGTGATGGATGTTGGCGTGGGCCAATCTTTGATTGCTCTAATCTTCTCCTCATCCACTTGTAGGCCTTGTGTAGTCACTACAAAACCAAGAAATATAACCTCATTAGTGCAAAAGCTACATTTCTTAAGATTAGCACCCTAAGAGTAAGAACTACTTCCCTTAGATGTTCTTCATGCTCCTTTAGGGACCTACTATAGATTAAAATATCATCAAAGTATACTACAACAAACTTCCCTATAAAATGTCTCAAAACATAGTTCATTAAGCGCATAAAAATAGAAGGAGCATTAGTTAACCCAAATGGCATAACAAGCCACTCATACAAACCAAACTTAGTTTTGAAGGTTGTTTTCCACTCGTCCTGTAATAGATAGGATTTCTGAATTCTAATTAATGTTGATTAACTTAATCGTTGATAGTAATTGACATACAACTCGCGAAGATTTCGCAAGTGATGAGTATGAGTCCCACCGTTATGTTCCTCGCGTAATTTTGGACGTTTGGGGAAATTTTTACTATTTCCCCCGGGTAATTATTTTTACCCTCCGGTATTATTTGGAGCATTTGGGAGCTCCAATTAATAAAAATGCAGTTGAAAGAAATGATCAGGACATCGGATATGTCCTAGATATGAAATAACATGGAGAGGCAAAACGGCCAAAACAGTCGCTATTTCATTTCTTAACGGCTAAGAAAGACGGCTTAGGAATACACGTTTTCCGAGGCAGTTGTGTAATAATTATCCCTACAATATTCCATATTTAATGTTCCAATCTCGAGAAGTTTGGAGAAAGAGGTTCGACCCGCATTTGGATCGGTTAAAGGATAATTATCGACTTTACTAAAGGATAATTATCGACTTTACTAAAGGATATTACCGTCTTCACTATAAATAGCGGAAAATCCTTTATTAATTCATTTCATTTCACGTTTCCTCGTAAAAACTCTGATTTCTCTCAACCTTCAAACTCAGATCTACTCTCCGTTTCTAATCCGATTTCAATTCCGTTTGAGTTTCTGGATTCCTCTCTTCATTCTCTTCATATCGGTACCGAGTTTTTGCATTTCCGAGTATATGGAGGGCTGGTCGAGCATATATGTCTCCAGGACGGTTCCGTCGCTCAGATTCCGGTGAATTTGATGTTGTCCATGCGTAGCCTGCGTCGTTGTGTTTCCGAATCTTCTTTCAGATCGTCAATCGGGTTAGTAACGAATAAGTTATGAATTTATTCGTTTTCCGTACTGCGATTTGGCCTAAATTGAATTTAGGCTTGTCAAAATGGATAATTAGAAATTCCATTATGGTCGTTATATTATTCTGGTGATTATGGATAGTTTGTTTGATGAAATCTGATGACAGGTGGGTTTAAAAATTGTCTGCGGGCAAAACGTTATTTTGGCAAAATCTAATTAATTAATTAAAGGTTAATTAATTAAATTAGGATTAGAATTGAGATTGAGGAATGTTGATTAGATACTACCTTGAGATTTGAGGAATTGTGAGTTATGTTGAGATATTGAGGTTTCGTTGGTTGTGAGGCTCATAGATTGAGTATGATCCTTATGGATCCCTTTGGGTCTAGGTGTGACCCCTTTGATGAATAGAGGTTGATATATCTCTTTATGCCTTGTTATTAGGTAGTGTCCCTCTCAGGATTGGAGGTTGATCGTGGTTGTGATTGTACGAGGTTGAGGTAAGTCCGTAGGACTTACTTAGCTACCATCCCTATATTGGGTGTTTGCATGAGTGGTGTGTGCTTTATATGTTTGCTATGATAGCATGAGTTGTCGTTTTTATCGACCTATGTTCTATTGACTGCCCTACTGCGTGGCTGTGATAACCTTTCCCTTTTATCCCGCCGTGGAGTGTGGGAGGTTCTCTGATGTCGGGCCAGACGGGTTTACAGGAAGGGCGCAATCCACTCCCATAGGGTACACGGATTGTGTGACCGATACTCGTACAGCTGGACATTGTACTCAGAGGCGGGGATGTATCGGTCCTCGTGTCACATACTTTCATCTATCTATATATATACGGTTTTTGAGTGAATGGTTATTATATAAAGATAATAAATGGGTAAATGTGTGATAGCATGCTGATGTGTTTATCTTTCATGATTGTGCTTGTGCTTATGCATTACCTCATATATGTATGGTTAGCTAACGGTTTCATACCGTGTTGTAGATGTTTACAGGTTAGGCGCTACTGGGTGATCTGGCAGGGTGACAGGCCGAGGACTCTCGTACATTAGGTGGTTGGTTGGGGTTGTTGTGTTTCCCCTATGCGTGAGGATGATCTTTTGTACCTCCTGTGTGAGGTTGTCGTTTTATATACTCGGCTATGTTGTTGTTTACTTTGGGTCGTACAGTTTATATTGTTTTATGTATTTGTTTTATATCTGTCAGTGTCATGTTATAAGGTCTAGTGAACTTGTTGTCAGGTTAGGGTCAGGATCCATTGTGAGATCCTAGCCCAATGTGACATCCCGAGTCCTGCGGATTCGGGGTGTTACAGAGTTGGTATCAGAGCCCAGGTTGACAACAATGGCACTTGCTACCTGCAATGAGGTTTGATAGGTAAAATAAACAGAGCGCACATGGGATCTGACGTTTTCAAAGGTTTTGGTTTTAAGTGTGGTTTTGGGATAGAATATACGAGAAGTCGTCACCTCTGCCATGGATCTCTGCAGCGTAGATATGTATATATATTTGTGTGTACTATGGATTATGTGGATGTATTATATACATATCGATACCTATGGCATATATATAGCCTTATAAGATTAGGTGCGTATATCCTACAGATGACTCAGACTAGAGCAGTATCTGTAGTGGGATGAGGTAGGGGTACACTCCCTCTTCCTCCAGTGGTGATAAGTCAGGGACCAGTTTCCGCTGTTGTTTCGCCTATGGCAGAGAACGAGTTTGAAGAGGCTGATCGTGTCTCCATGAGTAGATCCAAGTTTCAAGAATATATGTAACAAGTATATGAAGCGGTGATAGCGGGTAGATCCACACCGGATTTACCAACAATTGTGAGATCAACTGAAGCTTCTCGATCCGGAATGAAGCAATGGACTGAATCAGTTACTGGAGAAGCAAAGATGATGAATGGGGAACCAAGTCCAATATCAGGACAATCTAGTGATCCTTTGCCATGAAGATGACTAGCAAGGAACTACAGTGTTTTAATTGCGTGGAAGTTGGGACACTTGCGAGCTGTGTGCCCAAAGACGCCCATCATATGCTTTACGTGTGGTAAAGTAGCGCATAGAGCGAAGTTTTGTCAACAGGGCAAGGCATTGCCTTTACAAGTTCCCTTCAAGAGTGAGATCATTCCAGGTGGACGATGAAGGTCGAGTTACCCTTCAATTGCACAGGTTGCAAGAATGAGACAATTATGTTACAATTGTGGCTATATAGATCATTTGCGTTTTGAGTGCCCTTTGGCACCGATAGCTTGTTTCATCTGTGGTGAACTAGGCCATCTGGCCCCTTTCTGTCAGCAAGGTAGTGTTTCTTCCCAGCAAGACCTTCCTCTTTCCGGTGTTGAAAGAGTGGAAGTGGAGGCTATAGTGAGGACCTCAGTGATACTTGAGGAGCATAGATCCGAGATCGAGTAATGATATGTAGTGGAGCTATGGGAGTTAGCTATTACAGGTACCATTCTCGTTAATGGTTTACCTAGTGGAGTTTTGTTTGTTATGAGTGCTATGCACTTCTTGTCTTTCGATGCATGCGTTAATGGTTGATCTTTGATATATAGTAGAAGGTGGACTTTCCTTTACAGGATTACCAGCTAGGGGTCTGAGGTACCCGTGAGATATGTGGTTGTTCCCTTATTCCGGGACTTGTGTATGGCTTGTAGACTTCTTTGTCATGCCGTAGGTGCATGAGGAAGTCATTATGTGTATGGATTGGATGAATAGATATCATGCGGTGTTAGATATTAATAGTAAGGCTATTATAGTCTTTACTGAGATGGTAAAATAATAGAGGTCTTCTAAGGTTAAGACCTTTGAAGAGACGGGTTTGTCATCAGGACTGTACGAGCAGCAAACTGATAGAAGAGGGATATGACGCCTTCTAGTGTTATACCATGAAGGAGCGAGATAGTCCAACAATGGAAGGTATTCCAGTTGTTTATGAGTTTATAGACGTGTTATTGAACCGTCTAGTTACCACCTCAGCGGAGTGTGGACATTGTTATCGAGTTGAAGTATGATACAAGATTGAATGGGAAAGCCACACTATATGGTGCTTGTTGAGATATTGTACTGATAACTTGAAAAGTTGACTGAAACGGGCTTCTTTTACCCTAGTGGGTTCCATGTTCCGTATTAACGACTTGATGAGTTAGCTTCAAGAAGCAATTGTGTTTCCAAGATTCCTTTGTGCTCAAGATATCCCTAGTCATGGATGAGAGAGCAACATGTGTATGAGATAACATCCCATACCCGTTATGGACACTACGAGTTTGTAGTGATGTCATTTGGGTTGACAAATGTTTTAGTAGTTTTTATGGAGTTGATGAACAGTATCTTCATCGACTTCCTTGATTAGTTGGTGGTGGACTTCATTGATGACATGTCGGTATACTCTCATAGCAGAGAATAGTAGACCGATCGTCTGAGGACCTCTGCAGATTTTGAGAGATAGAGAGTTGTATGCTACGCTCTCTAAGTGTAAGTTGAGAACCAGTGGTAGCCTTTTTAGGCCATGTTGTCTCCGCCAGTGGGATCATGGTTGACCAGGCGATAATTTAGTATGTTGTACCATGGGAGATACTGATGAACATTAAGGAATACGTAGTTTTCTTGGCTCATCCGATTACTATCAATGCTTTGAGGAAGAATTTTATATGATTACGTATTCATTTGCGAGTCTTTTGAGAAGACCACCATAACTACGTGATGAGAGCAGTGTGTCTAAGTTCTGAAGAGTTGAGGAGGCATTTGACCTCTCTTTCCATTCTGTTTTAGTGAGGAGATTTTTGGGATCCCGTGATTTACGGTGATACATCCCAGCTAAGTTTGAGATGTGTTTTACTACAAAGGAGTAGGGTTATTGATATGTGTGTTTACAGCTGAGAACGTATGATGAGAACTACCCGACTCATGATTTAGAGTTAATAGTGGTAGTTCAAGCCTTTAAGTTTTGAAGACCTTACCGGTGTGATCTTCATGTCAGATTTCTATAGATCATAGAAATCTGAAGTATATTTTATGCAACAGGGGTTGAATAACCGCCAATGTTAAGAGCTTAAGTTGATCAAGCTTTGACTTGAAGATTCCATATCATTAAGAGAAGTTGAACGTTTTCGCCGATAACTTGAATGGAAAGACGCTCCAAGAGAAGATGATTGTGAGACTGATAGTTCAACCTCAGCTTCATAGAGATCTAGCTTGGCTAGAGTTGGACAATCAGTTCCTTGATGAGGATACCCAGTTATACCTCAGAGGTTCTAACTGGTCCGTTGGATGAGGTCCAACAGAAGCAGGAGACTTGCCCGGTCTTGACAAGGTTTAGAGCAAGGATGTCTCGTACTGAGGCACCATAGTTCTCCATGGGAGTAGATGGATTGATGAAGAGTCATGACCGCTTTTGTGTATCTGCTGATGCAGATGGAGACAGAGAATATTACGGTATACCCATTGTACGCCTTATTCAGTACATTCAGGTACGAGTAAGATGTACCACGAGATGAGAAGATTATATTATATGAAGCCGATATAACCAGATTTGTGATATAGTATGTGACATGTCAGCAGGTTCAGATAGAGTATTTCCGATCTAGAGATAAGCCCCACCCACTACCAGTGCTGTAGTAGAATTTGGGAGGACATCTCTATGGACTTTATTATGGGATTGTGACCCAGTAGAAGATTGATGTTATTTGGATTGTTGATAACAGATTAATGAAACCGGCACGTTTCATTTCTATCAGAAGGACGTGGCAAGTGAATGAATTGGCTGAGGAGTACACTAGACAGATAGTGAGACTCCATGGTATACCGAGAACGATCATTTCTGATCGAGATGGATGTTTTTACTTTGAGATTTTAGTCAGCAGATTCAGACTGCTTCGGGGACGAGTCTGTACCTCATGACTACACTTCACCCCCTGACAGATGGTCAGTTAGAGAGGATCATCTAGATCTTAAAGATCTATTATAAGTTGTAAGTCGAATGGGAAATGTGGATGGTTATATTACCTTCCATTAATGAGTTTATTATATAACAATGAAGGACGTGCATCTTTCTAGGATGGCCCTATGAGGCAATATATATAGACATAGATGTCGTATATCCTTATACTAGAAGTGATCTAGCAGTAGTAGTAGAAATAACACATAACCAGACTCAGGATTTTATAGTTCAAGTAACGATGATTAAAGGAAGAGTGTTGGCTCTACATAGTCGCCAGATTGTGTGTGTAGACAAGAGGTGTTAACCTCTAAAGTTCAAGTGAGAGTTCATATCCGGCTGGAGGTATCTCAGCTGTGAGACGTTTGTTGTGTATTATGGAAAGGGGAACTGAGTTTCCAATATGTCGGTTACTTGAGATCTTGATCAGTTTTGTGAAGGCAACATGATGTTTAGCTTTCACTCTGAAGTTGGTGGATGTTCACCCAATATTCATGTGTCTCAACTGAGAAAGTATATACCAGGTTGGAAACACTTTGTGAGTTATAATGATCTAGTGGTTAAGTTGAACCACATCGTTGTTGAGCATCTGATTATATTCTTGGAATAAGATATGAAACGCTTGCAATTGAAAGACATTCCCATATTGAGGATATTATGGTCGAGATGAAGACCTGAAGAGGCTATGTGAGAGACTGAGGATAGTGTCCTGAGGAACTATCTAGAGTATATGTTGGGATAGACCCATTTGTGGGAGCACGAGTAGATCTTAGTGTTATCTTGATGAATGTTGTGCTTATGTGCTTATATGCCTTGATGTGTTATTCCATGCTAGTTGTGATGTGATTTATGATCTTAGTAGATCTTGAGTGTGATTAGGATTCAGCTGGAGATGGTTCTTTCCTCCATGCTACCTTGATGGACATAGTATTAGTGAAGATGTGATTCCTCCATACGATATATATGATTATGGTTTGCTAGAGACGTATTTCCTCTATGCTTGTGATATGTTTGGGCTAGAGATGTGCTTCCTCTATGCCTTATGATGTGGTATAGCGAGAAACGTGATTCCTCTACGCCTTTGGGTAGCGTTATGGCCCTATTTCCTGGAGATGATGATTCCTCCATGTTTATACTTGAGGTTATAGATTGTTATAGGTTATGATATTTTGAACGGAGATGTGATACCTCCGATAAAAAGAGTGAGAGTTATACCTCGGCGTATGGGTCCGAGAGGATTTGGGATTGTTCAAGTTTCGGGACGAAACTTTTTTTAAGGGGTGTGTGATATAGATAGGATTTCCGAATTCTAATTAATGTTGATTAACTTAATCGTTGATAGTAATTGACATACAACTCGCGAAGATTTCGCAAGTGATGAGTATGAGTCCCACCGTTATGTTCCTCGCGTAATTTTGGACGTTTGGGGAATTTTTTTTTTTTTCCGCCGGGTAATTATTTTTACCCTCTGGTGTTATTTGGAGCATTTGGGAGCTCCAATTAATAAAAATGCAGTTGAGAGAAATGATCAGGACATCGGATATGTCCTAGATATGAAATAACATGGAGAGGCAAAACGGCCAAAACAGTCGCTATTTCGTTTCTTAACGGCTAAGAAAGACGGCTTAGGAATACACGTTTTCCGAGGCAGTTGTGTAATAGTTATCCCTACAATATTCCAAATTTAATGTTCCAATCTCGAGAAGTTTGGAGAAAGAGGTTCGACCCGCATTTGGATCGGTTAAAGGATAATTATCGACTTTACTAAAGGATAATTATCGTTTTCACTATAAATAGCGGAAAATCCTTTATTAATTCATTTCATTTCACGTTTCCTCGTAAAAACTCTGATTTCTCTCAACCTTCAAACTCAGATCTACTCTCTGTTTCTAATCCGATTTCAATTCCGTTTGAGTTTCTGGATTCCTCTCTTCATTCTCTTCATATCGGTACCGAGTTTTTGCATTTCCGAGTATATGGAGGGCTGGTCGAGCATATATGTCACCAGGACGGTTCCGTCGCTCAAATTCCGGTGAATTTGATGTTGTCCATGCGTAGCCTGCGTCGCTGTGCTTCCGAATCTTCTTTCAGATCGTCAATCGGGTTAGTAACGAATAAGTTATGAATTTATTCATTTTCCGTACTGCGATTTGGCCTAAATTGAATTTAGGCTTGTCAAAATGGATAATTAGAAATTCCATTATGGTCGTTATATTATTCTGGTGATTATGGATAATTTGTTTGATGAAATCTGATGACAGGTGGGTTTAGAAATTGTCTGCGGGCAAAACGTTATTCTGGCGAAATCTAATTAATTAATTAAAGGTTAATTAATTAAATTAGGATTAGAATTGAGATTGAGGAATGTTGATTAGATACTACCTTGAGATTTGAGGAATTGTGAGTTATGTTGAGATATTGAGGTTTAGTTGGTTGTGAGGCTCATAGATTGAGTATGATCCTTATGGATCCCTTTGGGTCTAGGTGTGACCCCTTTGATGAATAGAGGTTGATATATCTCTTTATGCCTTGTTATTAGGCAGTGTCCCTCTCAGGATTGGAGGTTGATCGTGGTTGTGATTGTACGAGGTTGAGGTAAGTCCGTAGGACTTACTTAGCTACCATCCCTATATTGGGTGTTTGCATGAGTGGTGTGTGCTTTATATGTTTGCTATGATAGCATGAGTTGTCGTTTTTATCGACCTATGTTCTATTGACTGCCCCACTGCGTGGCTGTGATAACCTTTCCCTTTCATCCCGCCGTGGAGTCTGGGAGGTTCTCTGATGTCGGGCCAGACTGGTTTACAAGAAGGGCGCAATCCACTCCCATAGGGTACACGGATTGTGTGACCGATACTCGTACAGCTGGACATTGTACTCAGAGGCGGGGATGTATCGGTCCTCGTGTCACATACTTTCATCTATCTATATATATATACGGTTTTTGAGTGAATGGTTATTATATAAAGATAATAAATGGGTAAATGTGTGATAGCATGCTGATGTGTTTATCTTTCATGATTGTGCTTGTGCTTATGCATTACCTCATATATGTATGGTTAGCTAACGGTTTCATACCGTGTTGTAGATGTTTACAGGTTAGGCACTACTGGGTGATCTGGCAGGGTGACAGGCCGAGGACTCTCGTACATTAGGTGGTTGGTTGGGGTTGTTGTGTTTCCCCTCTACGTGAGGATGATCTTTTGTACCTCCTGTGTGAGGATGTCGTTTTATATACTCGGCTATGTTGTTGTTTACTTTGGGTCGTACAGTTTATATTGTTTTATGTATTTATTTTATATCTGTCAGTGCCATGTTGTAAGGTCCAGTGAACTTGTTGTCAGGCTAGGGTCAGGATCCATTGTGAGATCCTAGCCCAATTTGACATCCCGAGTCCCGCAGATTCGGGGTGTTACACGTCCCCCTCCCCCTTCATTCGGATTTGATGGTAGCCACTCCGTAGGTCTATCTTGCTAAAGGTGGTGGCGCCATGTAGATCATCAAGCATGTCATCTAGGCGGGGAATAGGGTGGCGGTACTTGATGGTGATGTTGTTGATAGCTCGACAATCAACATACATCCTCCATGTGTTGTCCTTCTTAGGCACCAAGAGCACGGGCACGGCGCACGGACTTAAGCTCTCCCTCACGTAGCCTTGTCTAGGAGGTCTTGTACTTGTGCTTGGATCACTTGACTCTCCTTTGGGTTCATTCGGTAGGCTGGTCTATTTGGGAGTGTTGCGCCGGGGATAAGGTCAATTTGATGCTCAATGCCTCTCAAAAGTGGGAGGCCATGTGGTATTTCTTCCGGAAACACATCCTTATACTCCGCAAGGATGGCTGAGATAGTAGGTGGTAAGCTAGCCTTGGCTTCATCACTCATCAAGGTGAGCTCCTTACACAACATCATCAAGGTGGTGTCTAAGGGTAGGTAGTCATTTTGTAGCTCAAGTTTGGAAGCTAACAAGGCTGTTGTGGGCTGTTTTGTGGGCGTGGACACAAGGGTGCTAGGCTGGTGGTTAGAAGGCGTGGCTAGGGAGGGGTCTTGGCTCGACGGCTTGCTCCCCTTCTTAGCTTGTCCTTGCTCTTGCTCACTTGTCTTCTTCTTCTCAAATGCCTCCGCAATCTGCAAGGGAGTCATAGGCTTAGGATTCACGGTTTTACCATTGAATACAAAAGAATATCTATTAGTAAAACCATCATGCATAACTCTCCTATCATTTTGCCAAGGGCGGCCTAACAACATATGAAAAGCATGCATAGGCACAACATCACATAAAACCGTATCTTCATAATGGCCTAAAGTAAAAGTGATCTTAGCTTGCCTATTAACCTTTAACTCACCACATTCATTCATCCAATACAGCTTATATGGCCTAGGGTGATAAAATGTAGGAATTTGCAACTTAGATATCATTTCGGTGCTAGCAATATTGCAACAACTTCCTCCATCAATAATAACATTAAAACCTTTCCTTTAACCGAGCATCTAGTGTGAAACAAGTTTTCTCTTTGGTTATCTTCACAAGGAGCTGGTTGTACACTTAAAGTTCTCCTAGCTATCAAAGAATTATCATGCTCAAGACTTTTATCACAAATCATGGAAGTGTTAGCTAGGAATGAGCTAGGATGATCAAATAACACTCTCTTAGCTAATAAACAATCTCCTTGCTCATATTGAATCCCATCATCATCCAAATCATCATGATCATGCATATTAAGCTCAAAATCATCATTATCATGCTCATGCTCAGATTCGGACTCATATTGTCCTAAATGGTTAACTAACAAAGTTCTTTTGTTAGGACAATCCTTCATCATGTGCCCTCTTCCTTGGCACCTCCCGGTTGTAATTCCCTTGTTGGCGACCTCCTTGGCTCCTCCATGAGCTAGGCGCGCCATAGGCAGCCTTAGCTCCTTGACTTCTTGCCTTCATTTTCCTTTCTACTTTGATTGCTAGGTGGAGCAATTCTGTCATAGAGCTATAGGGAAAAAGATCTATCTCATTAGAAAAACTTGAATTGAGAATACGAAGATACCTAGCCATTGTAGTCTCTTCATTTTCTCGCACATTAGCCTTTACCATGGCCATTTGCATGGCATTATAGGTCTCCTCGTCGGTCATGGCTCCTTGCCTCAAGTTCTCCAACCTTTGCCTCAATTCCCTAGTGTAATGTTGAGGCACAAACCGAGCTCTCATCAAGGCCTTCATGTGCGCTCAAGTAACTACCGGTGCATCCAAAGTTCTCCTCCTTTCCTTCACCAAATCATCCCACCATATCATAGCATAATCAATAAACTCAAGAGCCGCGAAATGTACCTTCTTATGCTTGGGAAAGTTATGGCATGACCATATTTGTTCTATCTTCGCCTCCCAAGCCATGTACACGTCTGGTTCACATTTGCCTTCAAAGCTTGGGATCTTCACCTTTACTTTGCCAAAACCATCGTACTCTGGATCTCGCTCCCTCCTTGGCTGGCAACCATAGGGCTCACGCCTCTGCTCGTCTTGGCGCCGGCCGTCATGAGGTCTCCGGGGCTGTTGGCGCTCCCTTCGCCCGTTTGGCCTCCATTCCTAGGTTGACCTCTACTCCTATCATAGCTCTGCCAGAGGGCATCAAGGATTTTGTAGTTTAAAGCTACGCATCAAAGCTTGGCATGGGATGTGTTTTGATGTAGCGGCGTAAGGTGATTGCTTACGCGTCTAGACAACTGAAGACGTACGAGGAGAATTACCCTACCCATGATCTAGAGTTGGCAGTTGTGGTTCACGCTTTGATGATTTCGAGGCATATCTGTACGGAGAGACATGTCAGATTTTCACAGACCGAGTCTGAAGTATATATTCCCTCATCGGGAGTTGAATAACCGTCAAAGGAGATGGTTGGAGTTGATCAAGGATTTTGATCTTGAGATCTTATACCACCCGGGGAAGGCTAATGTGGTAGCCGATTTCCTTAGTAGAAAGACTCCCCGGGAGATGGCGATCGCTAGGCTGATAGCTCAACCACAGTTATAGCGAGATTTGGCATAGCTAGAGATGGATATCTACTTCCTGGTTTCCGATAGCCAGTTGTCCACTTTGGAGATAGTACTTGATCTGTTGGCCGAAATCCGACCGAAGTAGGAGAGTTTCCCATCTTTGACACAGGTCCGAGACCGAATGTCTTGAGGAGAGGCACTGCAGTTTGTAGTTGGTGCTGATGGAGTTTTTAGACGAGAGGAACGTGTTTGTGTGCCTTCAGATCGAGAGTTGACACAGAGAATCCTGATCGAGGTATGTAGCTCAGTGTGCGACTTGTCAGCAGGTCCAGACCGAGCATCTTTGACACAGATCCGAGTTGGTGTTGGTGGGGAGGTCTGAAGCCATATGTCACGAGATATGTAGCTCAGTGTGAGACTTGTCAGCAGGTCTAGATCGAGCATCATCGACCAGGAGGAGAGCTACACCCACTTCTCGTTCCTAAATGGAAGTGAGAAGACATCTCTATGGAATTTGTGACCAGTTTGAGACCGAGTCGAGGTTTTGATGCTATCTGAGTGATAGTAGATCGACTGACGAAGACCGCACGCTTCATTCCTATCAAGGAAACGTGGACGGTTCACATCGAGGTTCTCGCAGCAAGTTTATGCCGCCTTAGGTACAAGTGTGCAGTTCACAACTGCTTATCATCCTCAAACTGATGGTCAGTCCAAGCGGACCATCCAGACTCTTGAGGACATGTTGAGAGCTTGCGTGTTAGACTTGAGACAGGTATGGCTAGATCACCTTCCCTTAGTGGAGTTTTCGTATAACAACAGTTGGCACGCATCGATCAGGATGACTCCTTATGAGGCTTTATACGGGCAGAGATGTCGTACACCGTTGTGTTGGGACGAGCCGAGTAGTGCTAGTTGTGTAGCACCTGAACAGATTCAGGATGACATGGCTTGAGTAGCGGTGATCCACGAGTGGATGTTAGTAGCACAGAGTCGACAAAAGTCCTGTATAAGAGGCGTAGACTTTTGGAGTTCAGAGTTGGAGTTCAAGTATGGTTGAAAGTATCCCCGACACGAGGCGTCAGACGTTTCGGTGTCAAGGGGAAGTTGAGTCCCAGATATGTCGGACCGTTCGAGATTCTTGAGCGAGTGTGAGAGGCAGCATACAGACTTGCTTTTCCACCGAGACTCGAGGGTGTTCACCCAGTCTTCCAGTGTCTCAGTTACGGGAGTACATATTGCACCCGAGACACACCGTCAGTTACGAGGATCTAGTGATCTAGCCAGACCACACGTTTGTGGAGCACCCGGTGGCTGTCTTAGAACGTAGTACGAGACGCTTGCGTTCGAAGGACATACCGATGATGAAGATTCAGTGGTCGGTGAGAGGAGCTGACGAGGCAACTTTGGAGACAGAGGATAGTATCCAAAGGAACTATCCGGAGTATTACGTTGTGTTGGATGCACCTTTAGCGTAGTTGTGTGTTTCAGGTTTTCGATTGTTGAGTCGCGTACGTTTGTGACGTTTTGAGTTACGTGCCCCGAGTAGGAATATATGTGTTATGTTCGGCGTTTTGCGTTGTTGTTTGTGTTCTTTCGGGCTGGTGCAAGTTTCTGGACGAAACTTCTTTTCTAGGGGGATTTGATGTAAGACCCTAGTTTTTCGCCTTCACCGCACCCGCGGTGAAGTGTGCTGCCCTACGGCAGGCCGCACCCGCGGCAGGGTCAGCCGACCCTGTGGCTGACTTCAGATCACGCCCGATCTTTCTTTCGTTCGTTTTATCTTCTTTCTATAGATAGAAGATCTGATCTTCTATCTTATGGGCCGTTTTCCTTATTTTCTTTCTAACCCTAAACGTCCTTTCCATCTGTCTTTCCAGTCCGCCTCTATATATTCCCGTCTTTTCCTTTTTTTCCCGTTCCTTGCTTACGTTTCTTCAAACCCTTGACAGTTGCAACTGTCATCTTGCTTCTTGCCACCTAGCTGAACGTGTAAGTCCATCTCTTATGGTTCCTTTATCACATTCGTGTAGGTTCTTCATGCCTTTCTCTTCTGTTTCGCTTTTCCCCCTTCGTTCTTCCTTTTCTTCTTCTCCAAGGATCAAGATCGAGTCTTGATCCTTGTTGTTGGTTCCGTTGTTGATGAGTTGTTGTTCACAGGCTCCCGTGTTTGAGTTGTGAAGTGTGAAGAGTAGTGATAGAGCAAGCCTTGGCCTTGTCGTTGTTCTGCTGTCATCAAGAATCCGACAGTAGCTTCTGTCACACAGCCGCCCAACACCTGCTCATCCCCGCCCCTGCGCCTTGCTTTGCCGCCCATACGGTTTCCTCTACAGTAACTCCCATTCTTGTGAGTTGCTTCCTTCCTTCCGTTCCTCGTTCTTTTCCTTTTTCCTTTGGTTGTTCCTTGATACCTGAGTATGCTGTAAGACTCAGGTTGAGCCCTTAGCTTATGGAGATCTCTTAGAGATCATTGAGACTAGAAGTTATAGACTTCTAGCAACCGTTTCGTTCCTGATTCGTGATGCTTGTGTAAACAGGCTTTCCTTGCTCCTTTCCTGAGGGAAACTGAGCCATCTTTGAGTTGTTTGTTGAGCTTTGAGTTACCTTCGTGTGAGGTAAGTTTACCTTGGACTTACTTAGCTTCATTCCGCATATTGGTTTGTTTATGTTTATTATCATGTTATAACGGATAACCAGAATAGGATTCACCCTTTTATAGCCTGAACTAACCCAAGTGTATGATAACCGGGCGGGTACCACTTGTCTAGTTCTGCAGGAGACTAGAATGTGCTCTTGCAACCCAGGCCCGTAGGTAACGGATAGTACTGATCTATTCCTATTGGTAGACGGAAGGCTAGGCGAGTTTCGGGAGATTCTAGTGTGACAAAAGAAGTTGAATTAGTAATGGATAACTTAATGAAAGATAATAACCGGTTGAGTGCGAGCCTTGTACGCTTTTTACCGTCCTTGTAGATGTTCTAGTTTCGGGAGATTCTTGCTGATATCTAGAATGTTAGCTAACGGTTTATACCGTCCTTGTAGATGTTCCGCAGGTTCAGGATGCTGTTGAGTGATCCTGACGGTGTGGTCAGCTGGGGTTCCCGTACATTATAGTACGGGATCGGGTTATGTTTATATTGTTGCTTTTCCCTTTTTGTTTTAAACTCAGTTGCGAGCCTTTTACGCTTCCTTTGTTTAAACTTTTTGTTTTATTATTAGTTATGGTTTTCATTCGTATGTGCCTAGTTGTAAGATCTGTTTGTCATTGCTACTCTGAGGGTCGGGACCATTGTGAGGTCCTAGCCCGTAACGCTTCGAGTTCCCAAAACTTGGGGTGTTACACGTAGGTTAGAGATGTTGAGTGATCCGGACGGTGTGGTCAGCCGGGGTTCCTGTACATAACCCGAAACCCGAAAACCAGAAAACCCGAAACCCGAACCCTAAACCCGAAACCCGAAACCCGAACCCGAAAACCCAAACCTGAACCCGAAACCCGAACCCGAAACCCGAAACCCCGAACCCGAACCCCTGAACCCGAACCCGAAACCCGAAAACCCGAAAACCCGAAACCCGAAACCCGAAACCCGAAACCCGAAAGATGAGATCGGGTTTATATTTCTGTTGTTGCTTTCCCTTCGTTTTGAACTCGGTTGTGAGTCTTTTACGCTTCCCTTTGTTATAACCTTTGGTTTTATTATAAGTTTTGATTTCATTTATTTCTGCCTTGTTGTAAGATCCGATGTTGTTGTTGCTATTCTGAGGGTCGGGACCCATTGTGAGGTCCTAGCCCGTAACGCTTCGAGTTTCCAAAACTTGGGGTGTTACAACAATATTACATGATAAGCTATTTTAGTTAATCAAAGTAATAAATTGATAATATTTATGTTTTGTATAACTTTATATGTATCCATATAGTCATATTGATCTCATTTAATTTAATTAAACATATATACATCTATAATATATACAACTTTGTACACACTCACAAATTCATACCTTTCGGGATAAATATTCATAATATAATTGGGGGGGGGGATTTTGGGTGAATTGATGCACACAAAACTTATGAAAGCAAGTAACACAACAAGTAAGACAATGATGAGTGAATCTACACTAGGTTGATTCTTAGCATGCGATTACTACTTTGGTGAGTTCCTTTTAACAATTCTTTAAGTAATATCCCGTCTCGATCATATATATGTGTTGAGTCAACCGGCATCAACACAACTTAACAGGTTAGTGTTCCGTAAACCTACAAGAACAATTAACAAGTTATCTTTCAAATAAAGACTAAGGGATATAAAGAAAATATTAAAACCGTTAAACTTATCTTTATATTTGTGTTCCAGCAATTACAACCCATTATTACTTAAAGTTTACTACTAGATTAAAGACCCGAACCCGGAATCTATTAATCCTAGTTCTTTGCATGCACTTTAGAACCTAAGGTGATCAATCTTAAGTGATAGTAAAACATGCAATTAGACAATGAGGATCAAGGAAACACAAAGTATTACTGAATAAAAACTTATATTAGAAAGAACTTACAACCAAAGTAATAATGCAGCTTCAAACCAACCCAATGTAGCAATGGAGTTAGCAACTCATTACAAAGGTAGCGAGAGAATTATGATGGAAAATGATGGAAAGATTGGATTCTCCTTGGATGATTCTAGCAATCAACCATGGGCCTATTTATACTACAAATGGCACTAAATAGGAGTAAATGGCCTGCCCAAAACAACCACCTTTAATGCCATAAAGGTGGTGTAAACAGCCGGAGTAAAGTCTCTGTCGCTGAACCGCAGGGGCAGTACAGGTGAAAACGTTTGATCTTCTTCGTAGCCGCAGGGTCGGCCTAGCAATTCCGCGGGCGGATATTTAATGATCTTCAAACGTCCGACTCTTCAACTTCTTGTCGTTTTTATGCCGAACCGCAGGGGCGTCCCAGTGTCAACGCGGGGGCGGTGACACTGACTCTTCATCTTCACAACTCCCAAGTTGGACGCAGTCAGAGGCGCAGGGGCGCTGGCATCGCTTCTTCGCTTCTTCGGGGCAAGTCACCGCAGAGACGCCAAGGGTTGACGGAGGTGCGGTGACAGTCTTCGTTCCTAGCGTTGGCGAAGGCGCAGGCTGCGCTCCGGAGTATGGTGTCACCCGCAGGGGCGGTGACACTGCTCCGTGGGGGCGGTGAGGCAACAAAAGCTTTGCTTCGTAACTGGTCTTCACTCTTAAGTGCTTATAACTCTTTCTTTGTCTTCTTCTTCTGGACCAAGGAGTTAGTAGCATAAACCGACACTAATGTAATAAAAAGACTCTAAAACCTAACCTCAATAATAGTGATTCCATCACCTATCAACCACTCACTAACCGGAATTAAAATTCCGGGTTTTACAATGTCGCGGTCTGATAGGCACCTCATGCCGTCGAGGAACCTTGTCAGTCCCATTCTCTACTGGTATGTCCTCCTCAATAGCCTCATCATCTTCATCCTCAACAACTCCACTAGGAGCAACAACATCTGTCCTATTGTCCATGGAGTTAGTGCCATGATCATCAGCATCATCAATACTATCAATATCAATGGGCGCATCATCCTCATTAGAATCACTGCTCATCTCCTCAAAGTTGTACTACTTCCAATTGTGTTGATCTATGATGGTGTAGGAACTCTTCCTACCGATTCCCTTAGGGTTCTTTTTCTCCGAAGGCATGGCAACATAGGGATAGCCACAACCTCGGGGAATAAGAATACCTCGGGAAATCAACTACTAAAGTCCTAAGGGGCGAGCCTCTTTAGCTAGTGTGGAAGCTGAATAATCCACTCCTAAGGTCCTAGCGACGTGAGTCACTAGGCCGCCAACACAAATGTCCCCCTTTGCTTTATTTGCTATCTTTCCTAAACTATCAGCTGGAAGAGTAGTAGTATCCAGCATAGTACCGGTAGCCATGCACCACAAAATAAAAATCTCATCCGCCTTCATCTTCTACGGAGTCTCAATCCTAACAAACATAGTCTCGCTCAAAATCCTTTGAGCTAACTTAAATGACAGAATATATATGTTCTTATCTTTTGAATCTCCAGCAGCCCAACAATCAACACGTCCCTCAACCAAAGCAATGCTCTCCTAAAAGTCTCGAGGACTAACCGTTCTTAGGATCATGCTTGAAAGAACTCAAAAATTCCAAGGTTGTCTCTTCATAAGCACACTCTCTAATTCAAACAAACACCACAAGGCCAACACGCTCAATCATCCAATCTAAATCCTCTCTAACAATTCATCCATTCTAGTTCTTCTATGATCAATTAACGAGGTGCAATAATTGGACATTCTTCAATACGGTCATACCTCATTTTGAGCTTTTCTTGAATTACCGGATGTCTTGGAGGTGGTGCCTACTGAGAAGTGGAGGATCTCCTTCTAGGAACAATTGCTCTTGAAGATATTCGTATGAAATCCATTGCAGTAGAAATCTCGGGCTGTTCTTTGTGAAATATCAGCTGAGATTTTGCCAAAACCCGAGATTTGTGTTGTTTCGATCGAAGGTGGCAAATCTGTAAAGATTTTGCCAAATTGATGCCTCCACTAGCTTTCCTTGCTTCTTCCTACCCATAATACTCCTCCTTGAACCAAACGATCCGAAATCAACCAATTTGAAGATGGGCGATTTTGTTAGATTTTGGGATTAAGGAATCGAAATTTGGACCTATTTGTTGGTTTGTGGTGTTATTTGAGCACGGAAGCTTGTTTGTGATAGGAAGAGCTTGAGTTTTGGAAGAAGAACGGACAAAACGGTTGGAAAACTGAGATTTGAGGGTGAGGGTGATGTAGGACCATCACATGGAAGATATCAAGGTCCCATTACTAGAGCAAGAGCTAAGGAGATCCAAGAAGTTATGTCAAGGGAAGTGCTATTGCTTGACACAATGTGTGAACCATTTAATTTCCATACATCATGTGTTAATCTTTTGGTGAATGTAGGAGCAAACGAACCAAGCGAGGAGACCATGCCGACGTGCTCACTCCCCATGCAGCTCGAGGAGACCATGCATGATGTTGCTCACGCCCAATGCTGCCCAAGAGGGAGGTTGTTGCTCACACCCAATGCAGCCCAAGAGGAGGCTGTTGCTCACGCCCAATGCAGCCTAAGAGGAGGCTGTTGCTCACGCCCAATGCAGCCCAAGAGGAGGCTGTTGCTCACGCCCAATGCAGCCCAAGAGAAGGCTGTTGCTCATGTCCAAGGTAGCCCAAGAGGGGAGCAGCTACTCACGTCCAAAACAGCCCAAGAGGGCAGCCAGCTGATTACGTTCAAAGAGGCCCAAGAAAGTAACAAGTCAGCCCATTCGGATGGCATTCGGATAGCCCATTTTTGCTCTTAAAATCGTCCAACTCAGCCAAGGAGTTGTTTGAATAAGTCAGCCTACTTTCATGCTGAATTAGTTGTTTGTTAGGTTGTTAGCTACATTAGAGGAAGCTCTCTTATTACCACCTTCCCACTAATGTTTTAATTTTCTTTTCTTTATTTTGTCTAGATAAAAGAGTCTATATAGATAGCCTCTTTAGCTGCAGATTAGTTACGTTATTTCCATTGCTTAGAATTACATTTGTAATCATTCACAAAATCAATCAAAGAACAAGAGAGTTTTTGGTTGGCATTGCTGTTGTTTGCTTGGCTGAGCTTGTTTGTGTCAACCGCCTTCGGATTGGTTCTTCGAGCCTTCACGAGTCCCTCTTTGTGCTAGTCCAGCCGGAGCTAGTGTAAAGTTGTATTGGAGACGGGTCTAGGGCATTCACGATTGGGGTTTTGGCTCTTCAGCCTTGGTTCCTTCGTTGACTCTCTTTGGTTCTTCTCTTCACCTTCCTGCGCCATTCACCATCCCCGTTTCATTCCGCATCTGGATTCGTTTCATTCAGCCGGATTCGAGATCATTGTGCCTAGATCGACTCATTCACGGACAATTCCGTATCAGTTGGTATCAGAGCTCAGTTGGTACAATTGATCACTCCTTTCTTCTTTGTTAACCTATTGCTTATCCAATTGAGGTTTAACTTGTGCTTGAAGTGTTCAAAGGCAAAAGCCAAGGGTTCTTAGTGCCGGACAACATCTTGAGGAGAGTTAAACACAAAACGAAAACAAAACAAAAAGAGAGCTCAAACGCTGCATACACAATTCGGTAACCTGCTCTCCTACAATTCTCGCTGCAATCAGTTTCGGTTACCTTCTCTCCCTCAAATCTTTGACAAAGTCTAAGAGATCTTTCAAAAAAAAAAAAAAAGACAATACAAAACGGCTGGCCTTTTTTTTTTTATTAATCAAGCACAAGTAAACTTTTTCAAACAACTCAAAATGTCATTCTAAACACATTCACCATACCTACACCAACCCAACGGTCAATACTCCAATTAGGGGTGTCTTGATTCATCTCCGACACTAACATCAGTTTCAGCAGCTCTAGTTCCAAGGGGTGCTAAGAAGGTTCGGAAATCGTGATCTTAAGGTGTTGGATCCTTACAACTCGAGCCACCAGCTAGGCAATACCAACGAGAGAGTGAGCGATACACAAGTGAGATCTTTGCTTTTCTAACCTAACCAGTTCTTTGTTTGTTTCTTGAGCATGTCCAGGTCCCTAAGTCCCAGCAAGTCTAGTAGCGAGACCGTCACGCCGGAGATGATCAGTCTATTGAAACAATTGTCCGATTCCGTAGCTAACCTATCCAAACGAGTGGAATCTATGGAAGCACGAACACCACCAGCAGGGACGCCACCTTTGAGAACCAACTACGAGTTTGGTGGTCCTTCACGTGTTACTAGAGAGCCGGATCATCCGGATCAAGGTAATTTACAGCCCAATGTCCTCCCTAATGCTTCTAACATGCCACCATTTGTTGATGACTTTCAGCGACGGAATGAAGCTGCTTTCGAGGACCACACTTGGGAAGGTTACAATCGGCCATTCCAGCAGCCAAGGCAAGGACGAGAACGTGACAATCTGCGGCCCTATCAAGAGCAAGACGGACTCGGCAAAGTCAAAATCAAAATTCCCGTCTTTGAATGAAAGTGTGATCCCGACGTCTACACGGAGTGGGAAACTAAAGTTGAGCAGATCTGGTTGTGTCACAACTTCAGCGAGCCTAGGAAGGTTCAGCTAGCCGCTCTTGAGTTCCAAGGCTATGCTTTGGTATGGTGGGATCACGTAGTCAAAGAAAGAGTTCGAACATTAGATCCTCAAATCACCACATGGGAGCATATGAAGGCACTAATGAGGTCCCGGTTCGTTCCACCTCACTATACCCGAGAGCTTCGACAACGGCTGGAAAATTTGAGACAAGGCTCTCTTAGCGCTGAGGAAGCCTATACGAATATGCAAGTTGCTATGGTGAAGGCCAACGTTCTAGAGGATGAAGAAAGCACTATGGCAAGGTACCTTCGTATTCTGAATTCTAATTTGGCTAATGAAGTTGATATGTATCCCTATAGCACCATGGAGCAATTACTACACTTGGCCATTAAGGTGGAAAGGAAGACTAAGGTGCGAAACCGGGAATACAAGCCACCTCATGGGACGCCCAACACTTGGAAAGCACAAGGGAGCCGGTTGCTGCTTAACAACAACAAGGATCAAGGAGGCCGGAAGGAAGAGAGAAAGTCGGCACCTATGGGCCAAGAAGGGCAAAGAAGGTCTTCTACACCATCCACTACACCACGATCCTTGAATGAGCCTTCAAGTGATCATCGAGGGAGTACTCCTATCTCTAACTCTAGAACTAGGGACATTGTGTGTTTTAAATGCCAAGGTAGAGGCCATATGAGTAGAGAATGTCCTAATAGACGCACTTTGATCATAAACCATCTAGGAGAATATGAGAGTGAGGATGATGTGGAATTAGATGATGAAAATACATTAATTGATGACAATGAACAAAATGAGCATGATGATTGCATTGAGTATGAACAAGGTGAATCTTTGATAGCTAGGAGAACTTTGCATGTCCAACTAGCACCTTGTGAGGATAACCAACGTGAAAATCTGTTTCATACTAGGTGTAGTATTAAAGGCAAAGTGTGTAATGTGATAATTGATGGAGGAAGTTGTTGCAACATAGCTAGCACTGAAATGGTAAACAAATTACAACTTCTTACATTTTATCACCCTAGGCCATATAAACTACATTGGATGAATGAGTGTGGAGAACTTAAGATCAATAAGCAAACTAAGGTCAATATAACATTAGGATCATATGAGGATGTTATTACATGTGATGTTGTGCCTATGAATGCTTGTCACTTGTTGCTTGGCCGTGCATGGCAATATGATAGGAAAGTTGTTCATGATGGGTTTTCTAATAAATATAGCTTTGAGTATAAAGGTAAAACTTTAACACTTAAACCTATGACACCTTTACAAATAGCCGAGTACTATGAGAACAAGAGGGTAGAGCAAGGAACCCCTCCCAAGCCTAAGATCACACGGCCTTAGAGTAAGGAGAACAAAACCCATCAAACATTGTTAGTACAACCAACAAGTAGCTATCTTGAGTCTAGGAATGAATATGTCACTAACTATGCTTCTATGGATGTGCTAATGATGAGTTTGTGTAAATCTCTAGTGAATGTGCCTCATGACTCTACGATTCAGGGGCTGTTAGACGAGTTTAGGGACGTTTTTCCTGAGGAGATTCTAGCCGGCTTGCCGCCCATTAGGGGCATTGAACACCAAATAGATTTAATACCCGGAGCCACTCTTCCTAATAGGCCCGCCTATAGGATGAACCCTACGGAAGCCCAGGAAATTCAGAACCAAGTTCAAGCCTTGCTAGATAAGGGGTATGTTCGGGAAAGCCTTAGTCCTTGTGCCGTTCCCGTCCTGCTAGTACCCAAGAAGGATAATACATGGAGAATTTGTATTGATTGTAGAGCAATCAATAACATTACTATCAAGTATAGACACCCGATTCCCCGTTTAGATGATATGCTTGATGAGTTACATGGAGCTACAATTTTCACTAAGATTGACCTTAGGAGTGGCTACCATCAAATTAGAATGAGGGAAGGGGATGAATGGAAAACAACTTTTAAAACCAAATTTGGTCTCTATGAGTGGCTAGTAATGCCTTTTGGCTTAACTAACGCTCCTAGAACCTTCATGATATTAATGAATCATATTTTGAGACCTTATATTGGTTTATTTGTTGTAGTCTACTTTGATGACATTCTTATCTAAAGTAAGACTTTAAAAGAGCATGAAAATCATTTGAGAGATGTGCTTGCTACATTGCGTATAGAATACTTGTATGCTAATATTCAAAAGTGTGATTTCTATACTAACCGAGTGATTTTTCTTGGTTTTGTAGTAAGTGCCAATGGTTTGCAAGTGGATGAGGACAAGGTGAAGGCAATCAATGAATGGCCCACTCCTAGGTCGGTTGGCGACGTGAGGAGTTTCCATGGCCTAGCTACATTCTATAGAAGGTTTGTGAGAGATTTTAGCACCATTGCAACACCTCTCACGGCTTTGACCAAAAAGAAGGTTCCTTTTGAGTGGAATGAACCGTAGCAAAGAGCCTTTGAAGAGCTCAAGAGACGCCTCACCCATGCACCCCTACTCGCTCTACCGGACTTCACTAAACCCTTTGAGGTTGAATGCGACGCATCCGGTATTGGTATTGGCGGCGTCCTTATGCAAGAAGGTAAGCCTCTAGCTTTCTTTAGTGAAAAATTGAAGGGTGCATGCTTAAACTACTCCACTTATGACAAAGAATTGTATGCTTTGTTTAGAGTACTCAAAACATGGCAACATTACCTTTGGCCTCAAGAGTTTGTTTTGAAAACCGATCATGATTCACTTAGACACTTTAGGAGCCAAGATAAGCTAGATAGGCGGCATGGTAGGTGGATGGAGTTCATCGAAACCTTTCCTTACATTATCAAGTATAAGAGAAAGGAAAGGATAATGTCGTAGCGGATGCATTGTCTAGGAGATACACCTTAATCACCACCTTGGATTCTAGTATGTTAGGTTTTACTTACATTAAAGAATTATATGTGGATGATGCTGAATTTTGGAAGATATTTCATAGATGCACTACTCAAGGCCCTTATGATAAGTACTTTGTGTTTGAAGGTTTCTTGTTTAAAGTGGATAAGATTTGCATACCTAGATGTTCCCTTAGGATCTTATTGGTGGAAGAAGCCCATAAAAGAGGTTTAATGGGGCATTTTGGGAGGGACAAAACTTATCACATGTTGCAAACTCACTTTTATTGGCCTCATATGTTAAGGGATGTAGAACACATGCTGAAAAGGTGCATTGAATGTCTTAAGGGCAAAGCTAGGGTACAACCCCACGGGCTGTATACACCCTTACCAACGCCTAAAGGCCCTTGGGAAGATATAAGTATGGATTTCATTGTTGGACTACCTAGGACTAAGAAAGGAAGAGATTCCATTTTTGTGGTAGTAGATAGATTCTCTAAAATGGCACATTTTATTCCATGTTATAAAACTGATGATGCATATAATGTTGCTAATCTGTTCTTTAAGGAAATAGTGAGATTACATGGAATACCTAAAACTATTGTTAGTAATAGGGATGTCAAGTTTTTGAGTTTCTTTTGGAAAACGCTTTGGGGAAAAATGGGCACTAGATTACTATTCTCGACCTCTAGTCATCCCCAAACAAATGGACAAACGGAAGTCACCAATAGGACCCTAACGACCCTCCTTAGAACCATGTTGAAAGATAACTTAAAAGAATGGGAAGACATGTTACCACATATTGAGTTTGCTTATAATCGCACCATGCATTCTTCCACTTCGTTATCACCTTTCAAATGTGTTTATGAATTTAACCCTTTAACTCCTTTGGACTTATTACCGATTCCTCGAAAGGATCGAGTAGCTTTTGATGCTTTGGAACAGGTGGACTACATTAAGGAACTTCATGCTAAGACCAAAGCTGCACTTGATAAGAAGGGCGTTGAAACTGCAGCTCGGAACAACAAAGGACGTCGGAAGATGGTTTTCCAGCCCGGCGACTTAGTTTGGCTACATCTAAGGAAAGATCGGTTTCCGACAAAACGCCATTCCAAGCTAGCACCACGGGGTGATGGACCATTCAAAGTCTTACACCGGATTAACGACAATGCATATGTGTTGGACTTACCGGAAGAGTATGGAGTTAGTACCACTTTTAACGTAGGAGATTTGAGCCTCTATGAAGGAGATTCGGAACAAGATGAAAATTCGGGGTCGAATTCTTTCCAAGGAGTGGATCATGTAGGACCATCACATGGAAGATATCAAGGTCCCATTACTAGAGCAAGAGCTAAGGAGATCCAAGAAGTTATGTCAAGGGAAGTGCTATTGCTTGACACAATGCGTGAACCATTTAATTTCCATACATCATGTGTTAATCTTTTGGTGAATGTAGGAGCAAGCGAACCAAGCGAGGAGACCATGCCGACGTGCTCACTTCCCATGCAGCTCGAGGAGACCATGCAGGCTGTTGCTCACGTCCAATGCAGCCCAAGAGGGAGGCTGTTACTCACGCCCAATGCAGCCCAAGAGGAGGCTGTTGCTCACGCCCAATGCAGCCCAAGAGGAGGCTATTGCTCACGCCCAATGCAGCCCAAGAGAAGGCTGTTGCTCATGTCCAAGGTAGCCCAAGAGGGGAGCAGTTGCTCACGTCCAAAACAACCCAAGAGGGCAGCCAGCTGATTACGTTCAAAGAGGCCCAAGAGAGTAACAAGTCAGCCCATTCGGATGGCATTCGGATAGCCCATTTTTGCTCTTAAAATCGTCCAACTCAGCCAAGGAGTTGTTTGAATAAGTCAGCCTACTTTCATGCTGAATTAGTTGTTTGTTAGGTTGTTAGCTACATTAGAGGAAGCTCTCTTATTACCACCTTCCCACTAATGTTTTAATTTTCTTTTCTTTATTTTGTCTAGATAAAAGAGTCTATATAGATAGCCTCTTTAGTTGTAGATTAGTTACGTTATTTCCATTGCTTAGAATTACATTTGTAATCATTCACAAAATCAATCAAAGAACAAGAGAGTTTTTGGTTGGCATTGCTGTTGTTTGCTTGACTGAGCTTGTTTGTGTCAACCGCCTTCGGATTGGTGCTTCGAGCCTTCACGAGTCCCTCTTTGTGCTAGTCCAGCCGGAGCTAGTGTAAAGTTGTATTGGAGACGGGTCTAGGGCATTCACGATTGGGGTTTTGGCTCTTCAGCCTTGGTTCCTTCGTTGACTCTCTTTGGTTCTTCTCTTCACCTTCCTATGCCATTCACCATCCCCGTTTCATTCCGCATCTAGATTCTTTTCATTCATCCGGATTCGAGATCATTGTGCCTAGATCGACTCATTCACGGACAATTCCGTATCAGAGGGTGGTGCGCTCGACCGTGGATTAGGTTTGAGGGAGAAGTTTGTGAGGTTGAAGACGACTTTTCCCACTTTCATACCCCTCTTTGAATTTCGAAAAATCTCGGCCTAGATTTTGAGGTGACCGAGATATTTTTTGGCGTATGATTTCTTGATCGATCTTAACTTTTCAAAGAATCTCGGCCGAGATTTTGATGGGGCCGAGATTTGAGTCAAAGTTGCAATTGACGTTGGAAATCTCGAGTGAATTATATTTTAGAATTGAAAATCTAGACCTAGATTTTTCTTCGTTGGTCTAGATTTTTGGCTTCTGGCCTTCACTTCTCTTGCTAACGGTTTTAGCATCCCTTTTCCATCAAAATCTCAATCTCCTAGGAATCTCAACTCAGCTCATGATTTATTCTTCTTGAGAAAAACCTAAGTTTTGTCATCCAAAACCACAAAAAAAAACACAAAGTATACCAAAGATGAGAAAAGTCTAACTAAACTATCTAAGAAAAAGACAAAGACAAAGAATTACCATGAGTTGCTGACGCGGGAACATCCAAGCCAATTAATGGATGCAATATTCCAAGTCCATCACGATGCTGATGAAGGGTCAAGCTCTAAGATGATTTCATTGCTCAACTTACTCTTGTCCAAGGACCATCATGGTCATCTCAACCTGGAGTCTTGATTCATTGAGCTAACTCTATCTTCACCACCTCAAGAGAATCTAACAAGAGCGAAAGCAAAACGTCAAGCTGAGATGGATGCTCTTTTCCTAAACATGGTACATAAAGTTCAACCAAGTCCACCTTCATCAAGTCTAAGGACCATCTTGTAGATCAGCCACGAACACATCCCAGTCAAGATGATTAATGGAGCTTAAATTGTATTTCTAGTTGCTGGACAAGCCTTGGGACGCATTTCAAAGGACAGACGGAGGCCTTGAAATCAGATACAAGGGGCTTCACGTGTGCATGTGCATGGCTGGAACATTCATTTAAGTATGTGGACGTGAGAGGCTGAATAGGAGAGTTTAAGTAGGCCCAATTGCGTTCTATGTTTGCTGGGATTTATTTAACTCTCTCTCAATGTAATTATTGTAATTAGTTTCTTTTTTCTGTTTTACAAGAAAAGGCCTAGAATGTATATAAAGCCTTTTCTCTCTTCTTTTATAGTTAGACAAGTTTTATACAAGTTTTGTTGAGAGCATTTCAGAATTGAATCCAAGAGAATTCAATCATTCTTGTCTCGAGAGTTTGTGTGTGTGATCTGGCTTTCTCGTTCTTGTGTATGTCAATCTCCTTCGGGATTGGTGTTGCAAGTCGAACAAGGCACCCCTCTTCGTGCTCTCGATTCTCAGATCGATTGTGTGGAGTTGTAAGAAGCGGGGTCGAATCGTCACTGGTTTGGTTCTTGGATCTCGAATCCAAGGGTTCTATCATTGTTCCTATCGGTTCTTCTTGTCCCTTTCTGTTTTCTCGTTTTCATTGTTGTCCATGTTTGTTAATTTTGTGTGCTCTTCATTCTTCAGAACAGGTTGTTCGTCTAGATCCGTTATTCACGGCTAATCCCCGTATCAATTGGTATCAAAGCACAGTTGACGTCCAACCACCAAAAAGAGTCGGTAAATCAATCATAAAATCACAAAAAGAGTCTGTTTTGATTACTGCAATTGATCATTGTCTTTTGTTTGAGTCTATTTCTGTTTCTCTCTTCTACTCTAAGCTTTGTTTGAGTCTAACGAGTTTGTTCCTTGTTTGTGAGTTCTGGACATCAACCACCATCACACCACCATCAACCACCATTTTCCCCTCAACCACATTAGCCTCACTTGAACCAGTTGAACAAGAACCAAACGAGGCTGTTTCTTTTCCTGCATCTAGAACACGCAGAATTGAAGTTGAAGTAGATTGTTTCCCTACATCCAATACACGCCAAAATTGGAGTTGATCAGCGTGTTTCCTACAAATCCTGCATAGAGCTTGAAGCAGTTGTTCTCCTCCTACAGATGTGGCACGTTTAATCAGTTGCAACAATCTAGGAGTTGAGATTTGATCTTATCCTGAAGATTTGCAACAGCTTGGCCCACGTTTATCTACAAACAGGAAATTTTTTTTTTTTTGTTTCTTTCAATTTTTTGTTTATTCTTCTTTTCTGATTTCCTGAATCATAAAGTAAAAAAAAAAGAGGTAAAAGAAAAAGAAAGAAATCAAAGAAAAATAAATAAATAAAAAAAAAGAAGAAAAGGAATCAGAATTATTTTTTTTTATTTCATTCTTGCTTAATTCTTAGTTTGCAATTAGCTTAGTGTTATTACATTCGTTTTCATGTTATTCAACAACAAAGAGGACTTCAAGAAAGGACTTAAGTCAAGTATCTCATCTCATTCGGAGGAAGAACCAAGCATCTCGTTGAACCTATCTAGCCACACCTAGCTATTGTCCATTTTCGGCCATCAAACACAATATAGCTCATCCTTCCTTAACCTCATCCTACTGTGTCTAGGGTTCACTTATTGGGTCTTACGACTAAGTTCTTTCAAAGCTTATCTTGAGTTCTAAATTTGAGTCAATCTAGTTGCATATAACATTCGTGCACTTTGTCCTTTCCATTTGAGTCTTTTCTTCTATTTTGTTGAGTCAAACACGTTTTTTGAAGTAACTGAAATTGAATTTCGTTTCTACCTAAAGCTTTTGTTTGACTAGGCATCGAACTCACGTGAGGTTTTTGATTAATACAAGACGAGCCATCAACAAGCTTGTATCGCACCACTAGAGAGTGAGAGAACCTTATTTTCTGAGTGATACACTTGCGAGGTGATTTTTGTTTTATCTAACCTAATGCGTTTGTTTGTTTTGATGAGTGTTTGGAATTATGTCTAGGTCACCAAGTCCAACAGGTACAAACAGCCTAGAATCGATTCACATCGAATTGTTCAACCTTTTCAAGGGCTTGCAAGATAGCATTGATGGTTTAAGTACAAAGTTGGCCACACTTGAGGCTGAAAAAAATTCCAATGCTACACAGCCTTTAAGGCTTAATCCACAAGGCCAAAGAAACCATGCTTTCCAGCAGCATAATTCTGTCCCTTTTACTTCTAATATGCATGATTATCCTAATCAATATCTGAATTTTGCTTATGAGGCAGAGGATTATTCTAAGGATGAAGGATGGAGACATGAGTTACCTCCGTACCAGCCAATTGAGGTTTCCACAGCCCCAAAGGGATGTAATTCTATACCTTCTACTATCATGTTTAATCACTTAGAGTTGCTAAATTCAGAATCTGAGGTTGTTTTGCATGATATCTCTAGGGATAGCATCATTGAGCATAAATCTGATTTAGTAGATGAAATTGGTAGTGATGAGCATGAGAAATGCACCAAATGTATTGTTAAGCCTAATTCTGAGCATGATGAGTCTATTGCATGTATTGAGGTTGTTGTAGAGTTTAACGAATCTAGTGCATCTTTTAAGGTTGATTTGGAGCTTAGTGAGTCTATTGCTTGTGTTGAATCTGATTTGGAGTTTGAGGAGTCTCTTGAATGTATTAAATCTGATTTTGAGCATGTTAAGTCCTTTAAATGTGTTAAATCTGATTTTGAGCATGTTGAGTCTCTTGATGGTGTTAAACCTGATTCTGAGCAAGTTGAGCCTAGTAGTCTTGATTTACCAAATGAGCTTGATGAGTTTAGTGATATGGATGTCTTCGCTTGTGTTGATGATGAGTGTAGAAAGGGTGCACACGAGAGTCTTCCTACAGATTCGGATAGCTTGTTGTCTATGGATTGTTCTTTCTTGGAGTTATGTGAAGTCTCTAGTTTGCAAGCTAGTGATGATATCGTATTTGAGGATGATTTGGACCTAGGAAGTGAGTGTGATATTGAAGGATTTGAGCTATATACTAAGGACTTTGGATATGATGATGAATTGGACTCTAAACTTGAGGATATTGCTTGCAAGAGTGCAAATGCACCAAAATCTGATTTGGAGGACTTTAGTTTGAAAAGTGATGGTTTGTTGTGCTTGAGGAGTTTTTTTGGTTATCATGTTGCTTGGAAGTCTTTAGTATGCTTGGATGAACACTTAGAGTTCATTGGACCCTATAGGTTAGTTCTTTGGAGGAACATAAATGACAAGTTCCCTGTTGTGATAATGTTTGATAACTTTAGGGTTAAATTGGCCTATGTGTTACCTTCTACTCGTTTGGAGTCTTTAGAACAGATTTGTATGCTCTTTAGAGTTTCTACGGAGTGGAATCATTAGCTGAGCATGAGAGTTAGGAAAACAATCTCTATACCACCTAGCCTATCCATGTCATTGAGTGTGTATGTGCTTGATCGTTATGTTTATACATGTGTTGTTTACAGTGATGACATATTGATGTACAACCCATCCTTGAGAGCACATAAGGAGTATTTCAGGGAAGTTTTCTCTACCACTCGGCTAGAATACTTGAAGTATCTTTTTGATGCTTGTGCGTCTTGTCCTTATTGTGTGTTTACTCTTATGATTGTAGGGAGCAACCAAGGATTCCGGAAAGAGGATGGCGTTCAAGCTTGGAAGGAGATATTGCAAGGGATCAAGCAACCATTGTCTTTGCAAGGAAAGAGGACCTGGATTCGAGGACGAATCCTTTTCAACAAAGGGGGAATGATGCGGTAACATCCAAGCCAATTAATGGATGCAATATTCCAAGTCCATCATGATGCTGATGAAGGGTCAAGCTCTAAGATGATTGCATTGCTCAACTTACTCTTGTCCAAGGACCATAATGATCATCTCAGCCTGAAGTCCTGATTCATTGAGCTAACTCCATCTTCACCACCTCAAGGGACTCTAACAAGAGCGCAAGCAAAACGTCAAGATGAGATAGATGCTCTTTTCCTCAACATGGTACATGAAGCTCAACCAAGTCCACCTTCATCAAGTCTAAGGACCATCTTGTGGACCAGCCACGAACACATCCCATCCAAGATGATTAATGGAGCTTAAATTGTATTTCTAGTTGCTGGACAAGCTTTGGGACGCATTTCAAAGGACAGACGGAGGCCTTGAAATCAGATACAAGGGGCTTCACGTGTGTGCATGTGCATAGCTGGAACATTCATTTAAGTATGTGGACGTGAGAGGCTGAATAAGAGAGTTTAATTAGGCCCAATTGTGTTCTATGTTTGCTGGGATTTATTTAACTCTCTCTCAATGTAATTATTGTAATTAGTTTCTTTTTTCTGTTTTACAAGAAAAGGCCTAGAATGTATATAAAGCCTTTTCTCTCTTCTTTTATAGTTAGACAAGTTTTATACAAGTTTTGCTGAGAGCATTTCAGAATTGAATCCAAGAGAATTCAATCATTCTTGTCTCGAGAGTTTGTGTGTGTGATCTGGCTTTCTCGTTCTTGTGTATGTCAATCTCCTTCGGGATTGGTGTTGCAAGTCGAACAAGGCACCCTCTTCGTGCTCTCGATTCTCAGATCGATTGTGTGGAGTTGTAAGAAGCGGGGTCGAATCGTCACTGGTTTGGTTCTTAGATCTCGAATCCAAGGGTTCTATCATTGTTCCTTTCGGTTCTTCTTGTCCCTTTCTATTTTCTCGTTTTCATTGCTGTCCATGTTTGTTAATTTTGTGTGTTCTTCATTCTTCAGAACAGGTTGTTCGTCTAGATTTGTTCTTCGCGGCTAATCCCCGTATGAGTTGCGTCCCAGGAAACGCTTGATATAAGGTCTCTAGTTGGACCTATATCCTTGATGATCACTCAAGGCAAGGGGAGCAATGCTCTCCACCAGAACTTCTAGCGTATACTTCTTCAACCTTTGTTCGTTTACTTTAAAGTTTCTGCAATGTTCACCCCATACTTCAACTGCACCATGGGGGAAAACCTGTTTCACAACATAAGGTCCTGTCCATCTAAATTTAAGCTTACATGGAAAGTGGCAAAGTCTAGAATTGAAGAGGAGGACAAGATCTCCTTCTTTCAACTCCTTCGAAATGATGTGTTGGTCATGCCACCTCTTAGTCCTTTCCTTGTAGATCCGAGTGTTCTCAAAAGCATTAAGACGTGTCTCCTCTAGCTCATGGATGTCCAATAGGCGTTTCTCTCCAGCTTCTTTCATGTCAAAGTTGATCCATTTGATTGCCTAATATGCTCTATGCTCTAGTTACACTGGAAGATGACAAGACTTACCATAAACTAGATTGTACCGTATAGTTCCTTTGAGAGTCTTGAAAGTTGTTTTGTAGGCCCATAGTGCATCATCTAACTTCATTGACTAGTCCTTTCTTGTTCTAGAGACAATTTTCTCTAGAATTCCCTTGATTTCTCGATTTGATATCTCCACTTGGCCACTAGTTTGAGGATGGTATTGTGTGGCTACTGTGTGGGTTACCCCGTACATGGATAGAAGTGCTTCAAAATTCCGGGCGGTAAAGTGCGTTCCTCCAATGATGACTCGGGGCATCACAAATCTTGGCAAAATGATTCGGTTGAAGAATTTCACTACCGTCTTGGCGTCAATAGTCGGAGAAGCGTGGCTTCCACCCATATAGAGACATAATCTAACACCAATAGTATGTATTGGTTCCCACAAAAAGATGGGAATGTTCCCATGGAATAAACTCCCCATACATCAAAGATCTCAACCTCTTGGATGTTGTTTAGAGGCATCTCATTCCTCCTATACATATATTTCCTGTTCTTTGACAAGCATCACAAGAGACAATAAACTTTTTCACATCTTGAATAAGTTAGGGCAAAAGAATCCGGATTGAAGTACCTTAGCACATGTCTTGTGGGAACTAGCATGTCCACCACAAGGAAATGAATGACAATGTCTAATGACGCTCTCTACTTCATCTTCCGGAATGCATCTTCTGAACATCCCATCCAGACCTCTCTTGAAGAGAAGAGGTTCAGTCCAATAGCAATGCCGCACATCCTTAAAGAACTTCTTCTTTTGAGCGTAGGACACTCCTGTAGGTATTTCTTGACATACTAATAGTTAACAATATTTGCAAACAATGGTTTATTACCTTTTGAGATTTAGAGAAGGCAATCCTCTATTTCATGAAGCTGATCATCTAGAAAGGAGTCATCGATCGGCATGTCACCCTTCTCACTCACAATAGGAAGCAACCGGCTAAGATGGTCTGCCACCGAGTTCTCGGATCCATTCCTATCCCGGATCTCTAAGTAAAACTTTTTTGAAGGAGGATCCATCTATTGAGTCGTGGTTTTGCATCCTTCTTGGTCCCAAGTACCAGATTGTTGTGTGTTCGGTGTACAAAATAAATTTTCTCCCACAAGGTATGAACGAAACTTCTCGAATGCATATACCACCGCTAGTACCTCCTTCTCAGTTGTAGCGTAGTTCAGTTGAGCTTCATCTGGCGTCTTATTAGCATAATAGATAGCATGAATGCGTCCATCCTTATTTTGACAAAGTACGGCTTCTACGGCTACGTCACTTGCATCGCACATCACCTTGATAGCATGTATTATAATCTATATTTTGGGATTGTTTTAGACGTTTTATCTTCATAAATCTGCATGTATGGATGTATATTCTTTGATTATATTGTTGTTTTATCTATCTTTGCGGGAATCGAGGTCTACACCTAGTTTCATTGTAATTGTAGGGAAAATGGCACGTTTTGGACCGAAATGGAGCTAAGGAAGCTAAGGAGTCATTGGAGCTACATTCTGGAGCTTTGAAAAGATCTCAGGAAACATGAAAATGATTTAGAGGATTGATTTTGGACCAGATTCGAGATTGTTTATATTCAGCTGAGATTCACCTCGGTCAGCTACAGTACCACCTCGACCGAGGTGATCTTGAGGAGCGTCTGGACCGAGGCGAACACCTTACCGCCGACAAGATCTTTATTTTTGGCTAAGATCTTCTATTTTTGGAAAGAGAATATCACATATTTTTGGCTGGATTTCTGGAAGGAAGATATAATATTTGGTTGATTTATTTTGAGAGATATGAATATATTTTCTAGGATATTATCTTTTTAAGATATTTTATTTTTGAAAGATAATTTTCCTATATATATGGGCTGATTTTCTACAATTCAGCCCTCTTCGGATCATTGATTTCTGGAGGATTTTCTGAAGAGTTTTGAAGGAAGTTGAAGGAAGTTTTGAAGGTTGAAGTTCAAGGAAGGAAGGAATCATAGTTGATGTTGGCTTTGAAGGAGTTTGTAAAATCTTCTTAGATTGCTTTTGGTTTTGTTGTCTTTTCTGATTTGTGACTTGAGGAACGTTGATTGTTATTTGTTTGATTCAAGTTATTGAGACCTTTGTGTTAAGGTTTTCTTGTTTGAATATTGATTCCTTTCTTATAAATTTGATTATTGTTATCATGATGATTGTTTTCAAAGTTTCTTATGCGATTCTAGGGTGATTGGCTGAAAGTTGTGGGAAAGACGATGATAGATGATCTTAATTCCAACAGGACCCTGAAAGCTTGAGCCTTTACCTTAACCGTAGAACACCTCGGTCAGTCATTGAACATCTGGGCCGGGATGAAATTTAACTGAACGAGGTGAACCTTTCTTGAACCTTATCTGAGTTAAGAGTTTTTGTTTGCCAAATCCTATCCATGTTATACCTTTCTTGGTTCAACGCAAGCCTAGGATGAGACTTACTCGGTAATTCCTTTGTTTGTTTACCCAAGATCATGAGTGTAGGTAATAAAGGTTTATCCTTTATTGGGGTTTGAGTGTGCCTTCATTCCATCTTTGAGAGTTAGCCTGGGACTTACCCGGTAAATGTTGATTTTATTCCCTTGGGTGGTGTGTTGGTTTGAGATTATAATTCCTTTCCTTAGTAACTTGAGACTTACCCGGTAATAGGAGTTTTGGTTTGGGATAGTGAGTAGTAAGACTTACCCGGTGATCTATTCCCACCTTAGAAACACCTTCCCTTTGCAAACCTCAGCTTTATCCACGTTATCTTTTGAGATCTTGAGTCGGAACCACAACTAGAGGCTTTGATCCCTAGAATCTGCATTTCCTTTATCTAAATTTTATATTATCTTTGATTACTGTAATTGCTTGTGGTTATTTGACAACTTGATTACCGTACTTTGTTTCACCATAGTCCTTGTGTTCGACCCTTGGAATTCTTGCTTTTATTACAATTGATCCGTACACTGTGGGTTCGCATATTGTTCAAGCATACTTCTTGGGTTATAAATATTAAAGCTTGCACCCACCTTTTGGAGCGAACAAGTTTTTGGCGCCGTTGTCGGGGACTTGGTTTAAACCAAGTTTGGTTTCGGTTGTCTTTCGGGACTATTGCCCTTGTTGCTATTGACCACTTTACTTGAGTATTTTCACAGGATCTTTCCTTAGGTTTATGCGAATAACTCGTGCTGGAAAGGAAATCGTTCCCTACGATCCCGAACTAGAAAAGACCTACAAGAGAAGATTAAAAGATGCTAAGATGGCCAATCAAGACAATCGCGATCTTGAAGCCGAATTGAAAGAGGCATTAGAATAGTTACGCCTCAGTAAGGAAGAACTGCAGCGAGAGAAAGATGAGACTCGCACTAGAATAGAAGCAATTGAAGCAGATATGGCCGCTCTAAGGGCCCAGTTTCTTCATCGACCGATCCCAAATCCTCGACCGAGGCAAGACCCAGTTCAAGTTGCCTCGGCCGAGATATACCCTAGAACAGAGGATGGACCCTAATCAGCAAGTCAGGCGTCCAGGAGTCAACCTAGGTGATCCAGCTGAGAATGATTATGAACTTCGACCGCAAGTACTAACCATGATTCGACAATGTCAATTTGGAGGTTTGGAGAGAGAGAGTCTCCGCATCAGCATTTGCAAAATTATGAGATTCTTATGGAGACTTTGAGACCTTCATGAGTGGAGAATAACAATTACAAGTTGAGGCCTTTCTATTTTTCTTTGAAAGACAAGGCGCTTGCTTGGTATCAATCTCTTCCGGCCGGAAAAATCAACACTTGGGAAGAGATGACAACGGAGTTTCTCACTAAGTTCTTTCCCCCTTCTAGGACCGTTGAATTAAGGAGAAAGATCAATGTTTTTACTATGAAGGACAAAAAGAGTTTGTCCAAGTCATAGGAGAGATTCAAGGATCTTCTATTGGATTTCCCACATCATGGGATTCCAAAGATCGAGTTGCTGGAAATATACTTCAAGGGTTTGGATGGAGATACTCAATTCAAGCTCCAATTACTTTCCTCCGGTACATTCATGGATATGCAAAAATAGATGAAGTTTGTGATTTCATTGAAAAGCAAGCTTTACACTTGGAGAAGTATTTCCATCAAGGAACTGAAAGTGGAGCAAGGAGAGTGAGCTTCCAAGACACATCATCAAATGGAGCTCAACTCACCTCGCTTAGCAATGAAGTAAAGGCATTGAAGGAACTTTTAGTAGCTCAAATGAAGAAGGAGCAAGATGGAGGATATCAAGGAAGAAACAACTATCAAGGGCCGCGGAACAACAATTACAACAACAACAACAGAAACTCCAACAACAACAATTGGAGATCTAATCAACAAAATTCCGGTAACTCTTATTCTCATGCTAATAATGCTCTTAACAACCCCTCTTCTTCTTCTACTCCATTTTCCAAGAGCCTGCATCAAGTTCATCTCAACCAGAAAAAGCCTTAGAGCAACAATTTTTCAACAAGGCGAATGAAGCGCCAAGAGATCCAGGGAAGCTTCCAGCAAGGACAAAGAGCAACCCTGAAGGATAGATTATGACAATAACAACACACAGTGGATGGAAGACTGCAGATTCAGTACCTCGGTCGAGCCACGACCAGATGAACACTTCGGTCGAGGTGCCAACCGAGATGGAGCCCCAGAAAGCGAAAGATAAATATGAAGTTTATGTTCTACCTCCTGCATATAAACCACCACTTCCATTCCCTTAGTCAAGGGCGAGGACACATCTAGACAAGCATTTTGGTAAGTTTCTAGACCTAATGAATAAACTACATATTACCATCCCTTTTCTTGATGTCATTCTAGGGATGCCCGACTATGGGAACTTTCTGAAAGAGATTCTATCAAGGAAGAGGAAGTTGGAGGACTTTAGGGAAGTAAAGATGACATCTAAGTCTTCGGAGCTCATTCAAATCATGAAGGAGAAGATGCCTCCTAAATTAAGGGATCCTGGTTCATTTTGCATTCCCATTCAAGTTGGGGATGTAACCTATGATGCATTATTTGATCTAGGAGCCAGCGTGAGTATCATTCCGCTGGAGCTTTGTGAGAAAGTCGGACTTGGAGAGCCCAAGCCGGTGAAGATGACGCTATACATGGTGGATCGCTCCATTACCCGCCCCGTGGGTATTTTGGAAGACGTTCCCATCAAGTTAGGTAATTTCTACATAACTATAGACTTTGTTGTACTTGACATTCCCGCAGATTATCCCATTTCTATCATTCTCGGGAGGCCATTTCTAGAAACTTCGGGTTGCAATGTAGATTGTAAGAACGCCAAGTTGAAATTCAACATTGGTGGAGATCATATGGAGTTCGCATTGCTTGCTGCAATGAAAGGAGAGCCGTTGGAAGATGATATCTTCAACATCTATGATGAAGAAGAATCAAGAGAATTGGTGAGCTCTATCCTTATTAACGATCCTCTTGAAAAAGTTCTTAATTTTAGATTAATGAAGGAAGGTATTGATTTCTCTTGTGATGCAGATATACGGAGCTTAAAGGCATTGGAAGCAGATCCAGGAGCTAGATTTGATAGACTGCTTCAGGAGAAGAAAAACACGTTAGGTTTCAGTCCTAGTTCTAGTACCTCGACCGAGGCACTTCCTGGACCAAGCGAGGTGTTCTTATCTGAAGAACATTTCGGTCACCTACTTCGGACCTCGACCGAGGTCGCAAGAGAGATGATGTCAACTGAGACTTCTGAAAGTCAAATTCTTCGATCTGAGCCCACTTCAGTGGAAGGAGAAGGCAACGATCCACCTCAGAAAGCACCCCTAGTCGTGGAGCTTAAACCACTTCCGAGTCACTTGAGGTATGCTTTCCTTGGTCCGGATTCTACTTATCCCGTTATCGTTAGTGCTTCCCTTTCTGAAACTGAATTGTCTAAACTGATGCATGTTCTAAGGAAACATCGAAAGGCTTTGGGTTAAACTATTGATGATCTTGTTGGTATTAAGCCTTCTTTTTGCATGCATAAGATACTAATGGAGGACGATCATAAGACTTCATGGGAACCTCAAAGACAGTTAAATCCGATCATGAAAGAGGTTGTGAAGAAGGAAATTCTTAAGTTGTTGGATGCAGGTATCATATTTCCCATATCGGATAGCAAGTGGGTGAGCCCGGTGCATGTAGTTCCGAAGAAAGGAGGGATGACCGTTGTGATGAATAAGAACAACGAGTTGATTCCAACTAGGACTTTTACGGGCTAGAGAATGTGCATTGATTATAGGAAGCTGAACATGGCCACTCGGAAGGACCATTTCCCGCTCCCCTTCATCGATCAAATGCTCGAACAGTTAGCTCAACACTCCCATTTTTTCTATCTAGATGGTTATAGTGGCTTCTTTCAGATTCATATCCATCCGGACGATCAAGAGAAGGCCAATTTCACTTGTTCATGGGGGACATTCGCTTATAGGAGGATACCATTCGGATTGTGTAACGCACCTACTACCTTTCAGCGTTGTATGATGGCTTTTCAGTATATGGATCCTCTTTTGATAATGAAGGTATTCATGGATTGGGAGAAGTGTCACTTTATGAAGGTATTCATGGATTACTTTTCAGTATATGGATCCTCTTTTGATAATTGTTTGGCTAACCTTTCTCTAGTGCTACAACGTTGTGAAGACACTAATCTTGTTCTGAATTGGGAGAAGTGTCACTTTATGGTTAGCAAAGGAATTGTCCTAGGACACCTCGTTTCCAGCCGAGGCATTAAAGTCGATCGAGCTAAGATCGAGACTATTGAGAAACTTCCTCCCCCTTGTTCTGTTAAGGGTGTGCGGAGTTTTCTCAGGCATGCAGGTTTCTATAGAAGGTTCATCAAGAATTTCTCAAAATTCTCTAAACCGCTCACTAACCTTTTGAATAAGGATGTTGTTTTTGAGTTTTCACAAGAATGCCTTGATGCTTTTTACAGGATAAAGGAAGCATTGATCACCGCTCCCATTATTCAACCTCCCGATTGGACCTTACCCTTTGAGATCATGCGTGACACTAGTGATGTGGCCGTAGGAGCGGTACTTGGACAAAAGAAGGATGGCCGGACCAACGCCATTTACTATGCTAGCAAGACACTAGATGAAGCTCAATTGAACTACGCCACCACCGAAAAGGAGCTTTTGGCAGTTGTATATGCTTTTGAGAAGTTTCGCTCTTACTTAGTGGGAGCGAAAATTATTGTTTACACTAACCATGCAGCTATTCGTTACTTGCTTGCTCAGAAGGACGCAAAGCCGTGCCTCATTCGTTGGATTCTCTTGCTTCAAGAGTTTGACCTAGAGATTCGCGATAAGAAGGGATCCGAGAATTCTGTTGCAGATCACCTCAACCGCTACCTCCCTCCTCGCTCAAGAAGGATGACCTACCCATAGATGATTCGTTTTCCAATGAACACTTGCACTTGTTGGAACATTGGATAGAATCCTTTGTTTCACCCCATGATGAAGATGAAGTATGCGTGAGGACACCTTCTACCTTGTTTGAAGATGACATACGGTCCAGCTAGCGACCTTAAACCAAGCGCTTCTTGGGAGGCAACCCAAGGTATTGCTTTCCTTTTTTTTTTCTAGCTTAGTTTTTAGATATTTTGCTTCGTTTTGTTTTTGTGTCCTCTAGACAGGAACCAATTATTTTCTACGGAAGGATTATAGCTCAGGAGCTGCACTGGAAGGACAGAAGTTCGAGAAATTGAGAAGACGGAGATTAAGTGAGACACATCTCGGTTGTTGTCACAGCACCTCGACCGAGATGTTCTTGGGCAACCGAGGCGACTAGGTCTGACATCCAGTCAGACACCTCGGTCCGGTCGGGACCACGTCGACCGAGGTGAAATCAAAATCAACGAGGGGTATAAAAGGCGAGATGGTTTCTCTCTCTTCACCTTTTCCCTCCCAACCGAAGCCTCGACCGCGGCGACTCCCAACCCTCAAATCTTTGTTTCTTGCTCGTTTCTTGGCTCGATTTCACTAGAGGAAGCAATTGAATCAGTTTCCAAGCATCAAACAGCAAGGAAAACGCTTCAAATCTGCAAAATCTGGGTATTTCGTTCCAAAACCCTAACTTCTTCTTCTTTTATTGATTTCAATCAGATCTGGCTTTGGTTGCCATTAGTTATTGCTGAAAAAGATATAAGTACCCTTTAGGAAGCTTTTGGTAGTGATTTGGGGGAAGAGAACTTACAAATTTGAGATTTGCGAACGAACAGCAGTTCGCCTCGGTCTAGTCGATTTTGTCTTGGCTGAGGTGTTCTTGGGGAAACCGAGGTGATCTTGTCAGAAAATATGAGTAACAGATCTGATCGTCAGTTGGTCTTGAGGGACAGGCCTAGCAGCTCCCATCAGTCTTCTCCTTCTTCAACTTCTCAGTTTGCTATTCCGGTGATCCATGAGCGTCACCAAAAGGACTTTGATCGTATTTGCGGGCGTCCGATCGTTGCCCTGCGTTTTCTAGATGTTTCTGCCTTCGAGTGCCTCCATGTGGCGGAGGACTTGAGGAAGATGATCTCCATGGTAGGGCTGGAGGAGTTCATGGATGTTAGAGCGCCGACTTATCTGGAGCCGACGATGGAGTTTATCAACTCAGTGACATACGTGCCGGAGCACAATGGAATCAAGTAACGGCTGTTGAACAGGAACTATGTAGTTCCTATGGATCAGTTCAGGGAGATTTTCGGTTTCCCTACTCCTACTATTTCTGATTTTCCTTCCCGAGCGGTGGCTCGGAGTTTCTGGGGCGAGATAGCCCATGTGACTATCATAGCGACAAGTGGAGGCCCGGAGATTCCCGGGAGCGTATTATTTTTCATCTTGCATTCCGCCTTGCTCACAGGATTTTCAGTGAGACACTTTTGGCGCGTACTGAGACACCCTAGAGGGTCCGACAAGGGGAGCTGTTGAGTTTATTCTGGTATGGTCACAAGAGGAGTTCCTGATTTTGCTGCTATGTTGGCAGAGGACTTGCATAGGATCAAGGGCAAGTCGAAGGGCGATATCTGATGTGGTGGGTTGGTGACCCACATCGCCACTTCTATGGGGTTGGATCTGTCGGCTTGTCGGTTGCGGCTGCGAAGCCGCTTGAATTGTAGGAGATGATCACGAGAGGTATTCTCGTTCCTCGTGGCCTTGGCACGCCTTACGTTGCCATGCCATGGGAGACGACTGCAACCACAGGGTATTATGTGGTCATCTCAGTTCTCTCTTTTTGACCGTCAATACTAGTCTGCTGCTTGGTTTCCCTACATGCAGAATGCTAGAGATGTAGTTGATGATGATAATAATGATGATGGAGGAGCTGCCAAGGAAACCGGTGCTGATACCGGCGGTCCTAGTGTTCCAGTTGTCGACCTTGATGATGAGGCGACAAAGGAGGAGAGAGCAGCAGCACCACCACAACCACCACAGTGTAGATCCCGCCGCCGCTTTAGAGATCCCGAGGCACATATTCTCTTCTCTTTGAGGAGACCCAACATCAGCAGGTTATTTGAGCGCTTTGAGGAGACCCAACATCAGCAGGTTATTTGACCAATTGGGACAATGTGTCCCAAGTATGGGGTATTTGGATGTATTTTATGTGACTTATGTGTATGTTTGTATGACTCCCTTGGATATTATGATCTTATTCTGTTTACTTGTATCTGTTTATCTGTCATTACATGCATACATACAGGTTTTTGTTTGAAAAAAACGTCGAAAACTGGTTTGAAAATTTTTTTTATGACCTCGATCGAGACGTTCATGATATCTTTAAGTGGCAAAATGCTTTGTTTGAAGTTTTAGTATGTTTAATATATGTTTTTATCAAAATTATGTTAGATTTGAAGGTTGAAACCACATGATGAGTTCTATCACATTCTCTCTGGAATGATTAAGGCAACGCATTCTCTTCTCTTCTTCTTCTTGACCATGCTTGAGCCCCTCATATACATTTTTGCCTCCCTTTACCTATTAGGGAATTTGGAAGCAAGCAAAGAAAAGCAAGTGAAAGTGAAGTTGAGATGTTGGCTGAAAGTGTTAGAAAGAAACAATTAGGTTTGGGGAAGTCAATCATGATGATTAGTAACTCGGCACCATTCACATAGCCGGGTGTTTGTGTCTTGCCAAAGTCAGATTGAACGATATTCCTAACGGGTCATGGTATGTCCATCAAGGGTTTGAGGCATCTCGAGAAATTGATGATTGCTGATCTCCTAGGCTTCGGTTATTGTGCACCTCGGTCCATACATCGCAAAAAGTAAAGTAAAAATAAGCAAAGCTTATTGGTGGCAGATGTTGTGATTCAAAGAAAGTGAAGTAAGATACTATTTCCGGATTCTAGCACCACATTATCCTATATACATCCCACCTTGACACGTTTCTTGACCTCTTTTGGAAGCCCTTGAGACCTCGAGCTTGTTGATTGACTTGGTGGTTTAAACTGGATTATACATGATTGATTTCGATAAATATGATTTATTATGCATTCTATGATTTTATGCAAAGATGAACAACTTTCTTATATCTATAAAATGTTTTGATCATGTCTTGATTTTATTTGCCATGAAACATTCTCTTAGGGTGATCTATAAATGGAGCACACCACAAAAGGTTTTCAAATGCTTTTCATTGATCTTTCTTACTTATAATCCATTCTATCTTGTATCTAAGATTTGGAACTTGCTTGAAGACAAGTAAGAGACAAGTATGAGGTATTTTGATAGCATGTATTATACTCTATATTTTGGGATTGATTTAGACGTTTTATCTTCATAAATCTGCATGTATGGATGTATATTCTTTGATTATATTGTTGTTTTGTCTACCTTTGCGGGAATCGAGGTCTACACCTAGTTTCATTGTAATTGTAGGAAAAATGGCACGTTTTTGACTGAAATGGAGCTAAGGAAGCTAAGGAGTCATTGGAGCTCATTTTGGAGCTTTGAGAAGATCTCAAGAAACATGGAAATGATTTAGAGGATTGATTTTGAAACATATTCGAGATTGTTTACATTCAGCTGAGATTCACCTCGGTCAGCTATAGTACCACCTCGACCGAGGTGATCTTGAGGAGCGTTTGGACCGAGGCGAACACCACAAGATCTTTATTTTTGGTTGAGATCTTCTATTTTTGGAAAGAGAATATCATATATTTTTTGCTGGATTTCTGGAAGGAAAATATTATATTTGGCTGATTTATTTTGAGAGATATGGATATATTTTCTAGGAAATTATCTTTTTAAAATACTTTATCTTTGGAAGATAATTTTCCTATATATATGGGCTGATTTTCTACAATTCAGCCATCTTCGGATAATTGATTTGTGGAGGATTTTCTAAAAAGTTTTGAAGGAAGTTTTGAAGGTTGAAGTTCAAGGAAGGAAGGAATCATAGTTGAAGTTGGCTTTGAAGGAGTTTGTAAGATCTTCTTAGATTGCTTTTGGTTTTGTTGTCTTTTCTGATTTGTGACTTGAGGAACACTGATTGTTATTTGTTTGATTCAAGTTATTGAGACCTTTGTGTTAAGGTTTTCTTGTTTGAATATTGATTCTTTTCTTATAAATTTGATTATTGTTACCATGATGATTGTTGGCTAAGTTTCTTATGTGATTCTAGGGTGATTGGCTGAAAGTTGTGTGAAAGACGGTGATAGAATGATCTTAATCTCAACAGGACCCTGAAAGCTTGAGCCTTTACCTTAACCGTAAAACACCTTGGTCAGTCATTGAACATCTGGGCCGGGATGAAATTTAACTGAACGAGGTGAACCTTTCTTGAAGCTTATCTGAGTTAAGAGTTTCTATTTGCCAAATCCTATCCTTATTATACCTTTCCTGGTTCAACGCAAGCCTGGGATGAGACTTACCCGGTAATTCCTTTGTTTATTTACCCAAGATCATGAGTGTAGGTAATAAATGTATATCCTTTATTGGGGTTTGAGTGTGCCTTCATTCCATCTTTGAGAGTTAGCCTGAGAGTTACCCGGTAAAGGTTGATTCTATTGGGTGGTGTGTTGGTTTGAGATTATAGTTCCTTTCCTACTTTGAGACTTACCCGGTAATAGGAGCTTTGGTTTGGGATAGTGTGTAGTGAGACTTACCCGGTGATCTATTTTCACCTTAGAAACACCTTTTCCCTTTGCAAACCTTAGCTTTGTCCACGTTATCTTTTGAGATCTTGAGTTGGAACCACAACCGGATTGTTATTTGTTTGATTCAAGTTATTGAGACCTTTGTGTTAAGGTTTTCTTATTTGAATATTGATTCCTTTCTTATAAATTTGATTATTGTTACCATGATGATTGTTGGCTAAGTTTCTTATGCGATTCTAGGGTGATTGACTGAAAGTTGTGGGAAAGACGGTGATAGAATGATCTTAATCTCAACAGGACCCTGAAAGCTTGAGCCTTTACCTTAACCGTAGAACACCTTGGTCAGTCATTGAACATCTGGGCCGGGATGGAATTTTAACTGAATGAGGTGAACCTTTCTTGAACCTTATCTGAGTTAAGAGTTTCTGTTTGCCAAATCCTATCCTTATTATACCTTTCCTGGTTCAACGCAAGCCTAGGATGAGACTTACCCGGTAATTCCTTTGTTTATTTACCCAAGATCATGAGTGTAGGTAATAAATGTATATCCTTTATTAGGGTTTGAGTGTGCCTTCATTCCATCTTTGAGAGTTAGTCTGAGACTTACCCGGTAAAGGTTGATTCTATTGGGTGGTGTGTTGGTTTGAGATTACAGTTCCTTTCCTTAATACTTTGAGACTTACCCGGTAATAGGAGCTTTGGTTTGGGATAGTGTGTAGTGAGACTTACCCGGTGATCTATTTTCACCTTAGAAACACCTTTTCCCTTTGCAAACCTCAGCTTTGTCCACATTATCTTTTGAGATCTTGAGTCGGAACCACAACTGGATTTTTTAATCCCTATGATGAGGGACCATCACCAACAACCCCTACTAGTCCTACAATGCAATGGTCAATCACTAGATCAAGGGCAAGATCAATTCAAGAGGAGGTGTCCAACTTGTTGGTGTCCTTAGCTTCTAAGGAGACCATTCATGATCCATTTTTGACTGAGGCTTCCATAGTCATGTTAATGACGATTCCCGACGAATTGGACGTGGAAGAGAGACCATGCACACGTGATTTGGAGCCATGTAAGGGCAAAGAAGAGACACTTGTTCCGGAATTGCAAGAAATTGAAGAATGAGGCTTGTGGAGCTTCTTTTGTATTTTATATCATCTTTTGGTATAAAATGCAAGACTTTTTATAAACTTTCGGTTCAAAACATTTTAAGGGTTATTTTTATTTTTATTTAGTTGTTTTTTTGTTTTATTGTCTTTTTGACAAATGTTATTCTTTTTTTTTAGATAGAAGGCTTTCTAGGTATATAAAAAGCCTCCCTTAGCTTCTTTCCTGATTAGATAGATTTCAGCCAATTGATAAACCGTCTCTCAAAGAGCTTTTGTTCCTATTCAGAAAATTCAATCAATAAAATGATTTATTGATTGAATTGTTGTGAATTCCTGCTAGATTGTTTTTGTGTGTGTTAATCTCTTTATAGATTGGTGCTACTAGTCAATACTAGTCCCTCCTTGTGCTTGTCTCCATTGAAGGCTTGTGTAAGGTTATAGAAGAAAGGGTTGAAGGCATCATCTTGCTTGGGTTTTGATCAATCTGATCAAACATTCCACGTTCCACGTTCCTTTTCATTCTCTTTCTTCCCTTTTGTCCAACGTCATTTCTGGTTCTAAACAATCTGATTTTGCGTGTCATTTGTCAAGGAAAATGTGCATTGTTGGTCTTCAAGGATTTCCAATCTAGATCTAGTCATTTGCGGCCCCAACCCACATCAAAGTGGTATCAGAGCTAGTTGATTGCGAGTCCGGAATCAACCCTCACCATTGCCGGTTTGAGTATCTTCTTTGAGTCTTTTCTTTGTTTGAGTCAATTGCTTCATTTTAAGAGTCTATTTGAGTCTAATTTGCTCTGTTTCTTGTGTTTATTGTAGAAGAGAGAAAGTCAAGCCAAAACCGCCATTTTTCAGCCATTCTACATCACTTTCTACACCTGTTCTTCATAAAAAACATCCAGCTCTTTTTTCTCTTGCCAAATAACTTCCCAACACAATTTTAGAAGCAAAAAGGGACCACTCCTACGAAGACAAATCAGACGTTGCAAAATAGAAGAGAGAGGCCACAAAAAGCTCCTAAATTGTAGCAACAACCAAGAGACTAAGTTAGTTATATCTTTTTCTTTTCCATTTTATTTTCATTTCTCTCTCCTAATTTATTACAAAAAGAACGTCAGCCAAGGTCCTACATTTAAAAAAAAAAGGACAAAGAACATTTTATCATATCATTTCATCCTTCCAATCCATCATACATATCATATTATATTCTATACCAACCTAAGTTGTGTAGAAGCTAGAAAAACAAGTGTTTTTGCAATCTGATTGTGAAAGGATCATTGAGACTACAAACAAGAGTTACCTACCTCATTTCTTATCCATCACCATTACCTAAAACTAATGTTTAACAGCCGGCCATATCTCTCTCCATTGCATAAGGACAAGGTAAGTGAAGCTCTCTTCTTAGTCTCTTGTGTGTCTATCTTTCTTGTTTCATTCTAATTCTATCATATCTTGAGTTTAACATCTTTGAGAGTCCATAACAGCCTCTTGCATCTTTCTTTGAGTCTTGAGTCTTATCTCCATCTCTTAGTGTCTATCATAACATTTTTCTGTTGTAAACCTTCAAGCAACCGTGTATCACCCTTATTCAAGTCAAGGAGTGTGATAGTTGAGCTAAGGCATTGATCTTAGAAGGAGTTTTAATCCATCCAAGTCAATTGTGCATCAAATAGCTTGTGATCAACACAACTTGAGTGTGTGAGTGAGAGTAAACACTTGTGAGAATTTTCTGTTTTATCTAATTCAACTAGTTTACTTGTTTTGTGTGTTTTTTTGATCATGTCTAGGTCTAATAGTCCAAGCAAGTCCCACAGCAGTGAGCCAATGCACCCGAAGACATTTGCTATTTTGAAGCAACTAATGGATTCGGTGGCAAGATTGACCCACCGGATTGGCACGTTGGAGCCTCAGCCAGCACCCACGGCCATGCCACAGCTGAGGTCCACTTTCGAGCTAGGAGGCACGTCTAGAGATGCCCCTAGAGAAACAACCCATGAATCACCTCAAAGAACCCCTCAAGGGCAAGGTATGAGACATGCTAACCCTCTTCCTAGAACACCTAATGTGCAAGGTTTTGTGGATGATTTTCAGGAGCCACAAGAGGATGTTGAGGAAGAAGGCATGTGGAGAGATTTCCTTAGGCGTCACCCACAGCCAATAAGAGGACGAGAATATGAGCCATTTAGGCCTTATCAAGAGCTAGATGAAATAGGGAAAGTGAAGGTCAAGATTCCTAGTTTTGAAAGCAAGTGTGACCCGGATGCTTACATGGATTGGGAGACTAAATTGGAGCAAATTTGGTCATGCCATCACTTTGGAGAGCAAAGGAAGGTCCAGCTTGCATCATTGAAGTTTCAAGGATATGCACTAGTATGGTGGGATCATCTTGTCAAGGAAAGGAGAAGAACCTTGGATCCAGCCATCACTACATGGGAACAAATGAAGGCCTTGATGAGAGCTCGTTTTGTACCTCAACATTATGCTAGGGAGTTGAGGCAAAGGTTGGAGAACCTTAGACAAGGAGCCATGAGTGCCGAAGAGGTCTACACCTCTATGCAAATGGCAATGGTGAAAGCTAATGTGGTTGAAGATGAGGAGTCTACAATGGCTAGGTATCTACGCATTTTAAACTCATCTTTGGCTAATCAAATTGATTTGTATCCTTATAGTACCATGGTAGAGCTACTGCATTTGGCAATCAAAGTAGAGAAGAAGACAAAGGCTAGGAACCAAGGTGCCAAGACAAGCTTTGGAGCTACAAGCTCATGGAAAGCACAAAATAGCCGGCCCCAAGGATCCTACAGCCGTGAGCCTACATCCACCAAGGAGGACCGAAAAGCATCAACCATGGACCAAGGAGCACAAAGAAGGAGCTCAACACCTCATTCATCTTCTAGACCCTTGAATGAGCCTTCAAGTGGTCCTAAAGGGAGTACCTCTGACTCTACTCTTCGTTCTAGAGATATTGTGTGTTTTAAATGTCAAGGTAGAGGTCATTATATGAGGGATTGTCCTAATAAGAAAATTCTTATTTTAAATCATTTGGACAATATGAGAGTGAGGATGAGCATGAAAACGATGATAACACCAACCTTAATGGATTGCATGAAATTGGTAGTGATAGTGATGAGGGCATTGACATATGAGCATGGAGAATCATTAATAGCTAGAAGAACTTTGCATGCTAAGCTAGCTCCGTGTGAGGATAATCAAAGAGAGAACCTATTTCATACTAGATGTCTAATTAAAGGGAAGATATGTAATATGATCATAGATGGAGGTAGTTATTGCAATATAGCTAGCACTGATTTGATTAATAAGTTGCAAATTACCACATTTTATCACCCTAGACCTTACAAATTGCATTGGATGAATGATTGTGGAGATTTAAAAGTAAATAGGCAAGCTAAAGTTACTATCACTTTAGGTAGCTATGAGGACACCATTACTTGTGATGTAGTTCCCATGCAAGCTTGTCATATTCTTTTTGGACGTCCATGGCAATTTGATAGGAGAGTTAAGCATGATGGTTTTACTAATAGGGATACCTTTGAATTTAATGGTCAAACACTAACTCTTAAGCCTATGACACCATTGCAGATTGCTGAATTTTATGAGAAGAAGAAGGAGCTGAGTGTGGAGCAAAATGAAGGGCAAAAGAGAGGGGATAGCTCACGGCCTAAATCAGAACCCACGGCCAAGACTGGTACCACCCTATTAGCCACACCTTCTAGTGCCCTTCTAGCATCCAAGGAGGAGTACATCCTAGATTACACCCCTTTAGATGCCATTCTTGTGGGATTGTGCACGAGCTTAGTGACTTTGAGTGATGAAGCCAAGGCCACCCTACCTAAGCCCATCCTAGCTATCCTAGATGAGTTTAGTGATGTGTTTCCCGATGAGATTCCGGCTGGCCTTCCACCTTTTAGAGGTATTGAGCACCAAATAGACCTTATCCCGGTGCTACACTCCCAAACCGTCCAGCCTATAGGATGAACCCTAAGGAGAGCCAAGAGATCCAAAATCAAGTGCAAGAACTCCTAGATAAGGGTTATGTAAGGGAGAGTTTGAGTCCTAGTGCCATTCCCGTCCTCTTAGTGCCTAAGAAGGACAATACATGGAGGATGTGTGTTGATTGTAGAGCCATCAACAACATCACCATTAAGTACCGCCACCCTATTCCACGTTTAGATGACATGTTAGATGAGTTGAATGGAGCCACATTGTTCTTTAAGATTGACCTTAGGAGTGGTTATCACCAAATCAGAATGAGGGAGGGAGATGAGTGGAAAACGGCATTCAAGACCAAGTTTGGTCTTTATGAGTGGCTAGTGATGCCATTTGGTTTAACCAATGCTCCTATCACATTTATGAGATTGATGAATCACGTGTTGAGACACTACATTGGTAGGTTTGTTGTTGTTTGCTTTGATGGCATCGTCATCTATAGTAAGTCACTTGAAGAGCATGAGGAATATTTAAGGGAAGTACTTGCAACTCTTAGAATTGAATATTTGTATGCTAATTTGAAGAAATGTGAGTTTAGTACTAATCAAGTTGTTTTTCTTGGTTTTGTAGTGAGCACAAGAGGTCTAGAGGTGGATGAAGAGAAGAACAAGGCAATCCAGGAATGGCCTACTCCCACAACCGTCGGTCAAGTGAGGAGTTTCCACGGCCTAGCAACCTTCTATAGACGTTTTGTGCGAGATTTCAGCACCATAGCAGCCCCACTCACGTCCTTGACAAAGAAGAAGGTGCCATTTGTGTGGGGAGATGCTCAAGAGAAGGCATTTAAGGAGTTGAAGTGGCAGCGGTCCCATGCACCTCTCCTAGCTCTTCCGGACTTCACCAAACCTTTTGAGGTCGAGTGTGATGCTTCGGGTATTAGCATTGGAGGAGTACTCATGCAAGAGGGTAAGCCACTAGCTTTTTTTAGTGAAAAATTAAAGGGAGCATGTTTAAACTACTCGACCTATGATAAAGAACTTTATGCATTGTTTAGAGTATTAAAAACATGGCAACATTATTTATGGCCTAGTGAATTTGTCCTACGTACCGATCATGAGTCCTAAAGACATTTTAGGAGTCCAGATAAGTTAGATAGAAGACATGGTAGATGGATGGAGTTTATAGAAACTTTTCCTTATATCATAAAGTATAAAAAGGGCAAGGATAATGTTGTAGCGGGTGCTCTTTCTAGGAGCAATGTGCATCTAGAGGAGCCTTTGATAAGTATTACTTGTTTGAGGGTTTTCTATTTAGAGTCGATAAAGTGTGCATTCCTAAGTGTTCTCTTAGGCTATTACTTATTGAGGAAGCCCATATGGGAAGCTTAATGGGGCATTTTGGGAGAGATAAGACTTATCATATGCTACATTCACATTTTTATTGGCCTCATATGCTTAGAGATGTAGAGAACTTGCTTAAGAGATGTCTTGTGTGTTTAAAGGCTAAGGCTAGATTGAAACCTCATGGATTATATACCCCCTTACCCATGCCTAAGTCACCTTGGGAGGATATTAGTATGAACTTCATTGTTGGGTTACCTAGGGCTAAGAAAGGGAGAGATTCGATTTTTGTGGTGGTAGATCGATTTTCAAAAATGGCCCATTTTATTGCTTGCCATAAGATTGATGATACTTATAATGTAGCTAACTTGTTCTTTAGGGAAATTGTTAGATTACATGGAGTACCTAGGAGTATAGTGAATATAGGGATGTTAAGTTTCTTAGTTTCTTTTGGAAGACTCTTTGGGGTAAACTAGGGACGAAGTTGCTGTTTTCGACTTCTAGTCATCCTCAAACGGATGGTCAAACCGAAGTAACTAATAGGACGTTAACAACCATTCTGAGGGCTGCTTTAAAAGATAATTTGAAAGCTTGGGAAGATGTCTTGCCTCGTGTAGAATTTGCATTTAATCGTACATTACATTCTTCTACTAATCTAACTCCTTTTGAGTGTCTATGGGTTGAATCCTTTGACCCCTTTTGATCTTATATCGTTACCCATAGCGGAGCAAGTAGATTTTAATGCAGAAAAATAGGTGGAGATCATCAAGGAAATGCATGAAAGGACACGCAAAAGGCTAGAGGAGAAGGGGAGGCAAGTGGCGGCCAAGGCTAATAGGAACCGTAAGCAAGTGTTGTTCGAACCGGGAGACCTCGTGTGGCTGCATTTGAGGAAGGATAGGTTCCCGGAAAGGCGCAAGTCCAAGCTATCACCTAGGGAATACGGACCATTCAAAGTACTACGGTTGGCAACAATGCTTACGTAATAGAGCTTCCGAAGGACTATGGAGTGAGCCCTACTTTCGACGTAAGAGATCTAAGTCCCTTTGAGTCAAGTGATGCGGATGGTGATGATTCGAGGACGAATCCTTCCCAAGAAGGGGAGTATGATGAGGGACCATCACCAACAACCCCTACTAGTCCTACAATGCAAAGGTCAATCACTAGATCAAGGGCAAGAGCAATTCAAGAGGAGGTGTCCAACTTGTTGGTGTCCTTAGCTCCAAGGAGACTATTCATGATCCATTGCTGACTGAGGCTTCCTTAGTCACGTTAATAACGATTCCCGACGAATTGGACGTGGAAGGGAGACCATGCACACGTGATTTGGAGCCATGCAAGAGCAAGAAGAGACACTTGTATCGGAATTGCAAGAAATGGAAAATTGAGGCTTTTGGAGCTTCTTTTGTATTTTGTATCATCTTTTGGTATAAAATGCAAGACTTTTTATAACCTTTAGGTTCAAAACATTTTAAGGGTTATTTTTATTTGTTTTAGTTGTTTTTTTTGTTTTATTGTCTTTTTGACAAATGTTATTATTTTTTTTAGATAGGAGGCTTTCTAGGCATATAAAAAGCCCCCCTTAGCTTCTTTCCTGATTAGATAGATTTTAGCCAATTGATAAACCGTCTCTTTGAGAGCTTTTGTTCCTATTCAGAAAATTCAATCAATAATGATGCGGGAACATCCAAGCCAATTAATGGAGGCAACATACCAAACCCATCATGATGAAGCATCATTTGAGCTAAATCCATCTTCAATAACTCAGGGGACTCTAACAAGAGCGCAAGCTAAACGTCAAGCTGAGATGGATGCTCTTTTCCTAAACATGGTCCATGACGCTCAACCAAGTCCACCTTGATCAAGTCTAAGGACCATCTTGTGGATCAGCCACGAACACATCCCAACCAAGATGATTAATGGAGCTTAAATTGTATTTCTAGTTGCTGGGCAAGCCTTGGGACGCATTTCAAAGGACAGACGGAGGCCTTGAAATCAGATACAAGGGGTTTCACGTGTGTGCATGTGCATGGCTGGAACATTCATTTAAGTATGTGGACGTGAGAGGCTGAATAGGAGAGTTTAATTAGGCCCAATTGTGTTCTATGTTTGTTGTGCTTTATTTAACTCTCTCAATGTAATTATTGTAAAGTCTTTTCTCTCTTCTTACAAGAAAAGGCCTAGGATGTATATAAAGTCTTTTCTCTCTTCTTTTGGAGACAAGTTTAATACAAGTTTTGCTGAGAGCATTTCAGAATTGAATCCAAGAGAATTCAATCATTCTTGTCTCGTGAGTTTGTGTGTGTAATCTGGCTTTCTCGTTCTTGTGTATGTCAATTCTCCTTCGGGATTGGTGTTGCAAGTCGAACAAGGCATCCTCTTCGTGCTCTCGATTCTCAAATCGATTGTGTGGAGTTGTAAGAAGCGGGGTCAAATCGTCACTGATTTGGTTCTTGGATCTCGAATCCAAGGGTTCTATCATTGTTCCTTTCGGTTCTTCTTGTCCCTTTCTGTTTTCTCGTTTTCATTGTTGTCCATGTTTGTTAATTTTGTTTGTTCTTCATTCTACAGAACAGGTTGTTCGTCTAGATCCGTTCTTCGTGGCTAATCCCCGTATCAATTGGTATCAGAGCTGAGTTGACGTCCAACCACCAAAAAGAGTCGGTAAATCAATCATAAAATCACAAAAAGATTCTGTTTTGATCATTGCAATTGATCATTGTCTTTTGTTTAAGTCTATTTCCGTTTCTCTCTTCTACTCTAAGCTTTATTTGAGTCTAACAAGTTTGTTCCCTGTTTGTTAGTTTTGGACACTAGAAACCACCATCACACCACCATTTTTTTTTCCCTCAGCCACATTAGCCACACTTGAACTAGTTGAAAAAAAACCAAACGTGGTTGTTTCTCTTCTTGCATCCAGTACACGCAGAATTGGAGTTGATTCAGCGTGTTTCCTACAAATCTGGCGCAGAGCTTGAAGCAGTTGTTTTCCTCCTACAGATCTGGTGATGAAGGGTCATCCGAGCTAGCTCCATCTTCAACACCACAAGGAGCCCTAACACGAGCTCAAGCCAAACGCCAAGCGGAGAGGGATGCTATCTTCCTAGCCATGGTTCAAGAAGCTCACCCAAGCTCACCTCCAATGAGTCCAAGGCCCGTCATGATGCTTAGCCACATTGGACCAGCCAAGAAGAAGTTGAATGGAGCATAAGATGAAGGCTCACGTGTGCATGTGCATGGATGAAGGCTGGCGTAAAGGCCGGCATGAGAAGCTAGTTAGAGAGTGTTAAATAAAGCCTAGAATTAGTCTATTTTATGGATTTATTTAAAACACTCTAAATTGTAATTATTGTTTTTATTTCTTTTCTATTTTTAGGAGAGAAGGTCTAGGTTGTATATAAACCTTTCTCTCTTCTTTTTGTAGGCAAATTACGTTAAACACATTGCCTAAGTGCCAAAATCGAACCCTTTTGAGTTCAGCCTATTGTCTTGTGAGAATTGTGGTGTTAGCATAGCTTTCTCGTTCTTGTGTGTGTCAATCTCCTTCGGGTTGGTGCTACAAGTTTTTTTGATTGAACTAACAAGTTTGTTGCTTTTGCTTGGTCAACTCTATCCTATTGCCATTTTGAGTTCAGCCTATTGCCATCATTTCTATTCCAAGTTTTTTTGATTGAACTAACAAGTTTGTTGCTTTTGTTTGTCAATTTTGGACGCCGGCACCACTCCAACACCACGACTACACCGCGCCTACCACCAGTCTCTTGTGCCTACCACCACGCCGCCACCAGCTTTGTCCCACGTCCAAACACAACACCAAACAAGCCCTAAACTGTCCAAAAAAAGGGGCTGAGTCGTCCAGCCTATTCTCAAGCTACCAGCCACCTCTTTCCTCCATATTTTCAGCCTATTTTTAAATTTTCACCCTTGGTTAGCTATTTGCTTGGTCAACTCTATCCTCTTGCAACTAATTAGGATTTTCTTAGCATTTTTGTTTTAATTTTTCTTTAATTCCAGCAGTAAGTTTCGAAATAGCTGGTTGTTTTTATTTGTTATATTTGCTTTCATTTTAGTAAATAGATAGCTAGCAACTTTTAAGTTGTTATAGGATGTTTCTTTCATTTTTATTTCGTTTGTCTCTTTTGAATTCAAATTGAGGCCTGATTTTCTAGTTTAAAAAAAAAAAAAAAGAAAGAAAAGAAAAAGAAAAGAAAAGAAAAGAAAGAAAAAGAAATCAGCCTTAGTTATTCATTTCATTCTTGCTAGCTTATTCTTGCTTTATTTCATAGTTTGTAATAGTTGAAGTTGTGCTTGCTAAGTGTTATTTTTCAGCAACCAAAGTGGACTACAAAGGAGCTCATCTCACTCAAAGGGACCAAGCCATTCACGCCTAGCCTAGCTTCACCCTAGCCTAGCCACGCCTTGGCCCACGCCTAGCTCACTTCACTCGAGCCATGCCTTAGCCTTGACCAGCCCTTCTACACCCACCTTCGGTGTCCAAGGTTTGCTTGCTTAGGCTTGACGAGTAAGTTCTTTCAAGGCTTATCTTGAGTTCAAATTTTGAGTTCATACTTAGTTGCATATAACATTTGTGCAACTTGTCCTTTCCGTTTTGAGTCTTTTCTTCTCTTTTATTGAGTCAAACACATTTTTAAGGTGATTGAAATCGAATTTCGCTTCTACTTTAAAGCTTTTGTATGGCTAAGTATTGAACTCACGTGAGGTTTTTGACTAATACAAGACGAGCCATCAACAAGCTTGTTGAGCACCACTAGAGAGTGAGAGTTTGCTTTCGAGTGATACACTTGTGAGGCGCTTTTGTTTTAGCTAACCTAACGTGTTTGAGTGTTTTAGTGTCTTTGAACAATGTCAGAAACTGCCACAGGTACGCCGAGCCCCGAGCCTATTTCCCTAGAGTTGTTTAACCTTATCAAGGGCTTGAAAGATAGCATTGAAGGGTTAACTACAAGGTTGTCCAACTTGGAGGCGTCTAAGGTAGTTCCGGAGCCTCGGCCAATAGGAGGCAACATGGAGGTAGGAGACCACTCGAGGGCTCAACACCAAGGGCAAGACCGAATACCACTCCAAAGCCAACAAGAGGCGTTTCAAGCAGCCCGGCACTCTAATGCCACGCAGCCCTCTCGGAATGTCCAAGGCTTAGGCCACGCCGTGTCCCAACCGGGATGGGGCAATCTTGCTTTCGAGGAGCACGTTTCTATCCCTTCTTCTCCTATTATACATGATAATATGCCTAACTATCCTCAACAGTTTCAGAATCAAGCTTATGAGCAGGATGAGGACGGTGATGGAGATGACGAGGAATGGAGGCCAAACGGGCGAAGGGAGCGCCAACAGCCCCGGAGACCTCATGACGCCCGGCGCCAAGACGAGCAGAGGCGTGAGCCCTATGGTGGCCAGCCAAGGAGGGAGCGAGATCCGGAGTATGATGGCCTTGGCAAAGTGAAGGTGAAGATCCCAAGCTTTGAAGGCAAATGTGACCCGGACGTGTACATGGCTTGGGAGGCGAAGATAGAGCAAATATGGACATGCCATAACTTTCCCGAGCATATGAAGGTACATTTCGCAGCTCTTGAGTTTATTGATTATGCTATGATATGGTGGGATGATTTGGTGAAGGAAAGGAGGAGAACTTTGGATGCACCGGTAGTTACTTGGGCACACATGAAGGCCTTGATGAGAGCTCGGTTTGTGCCTCAACATTACACTAGAGAATTGAGGCAAAGGTTGGAGAACTTGAGGCAAGGAGCCATGACCGCCGAGGAGACCTATAATGCCATGCAAATGGCCATGGTAAAGGCTAATGTGCGAGAGGATGAAGAGACTACAATGGCTAGGTATCTTCGTATTCTCAATTCAAGTTTTTCTAAGGAGCTAGATCTTTTTCCCTATAGCTCTATGACAGAATTGCTCCACCTAGCAATCAAAGTAGAAAGGAAAATGAAGGCATGAATTCAAGGAGGTAAGGCCGCCTATGGCGCGCCTAGCTCATGGAGGAGCCAAGGAGGTCGCCAACAAGGGAATTACAACCGGGAGGTGCCAATCAAGGAGAAGCTAGCCCCGGAGCAAGGAGGTCCACACAAGGCTCCTTATGCAGCCCCTTCCAAGCCCACGCCTACACTACCTAAAGGCACTCAAGGGAGTACTTCTAACCCTTCATCTAGAGCTAGGGATATTGTATGTTTTAAGTGCCAAGGAAGAGCATGATGAAGGGTTGTCCTAACAAAAGAACTTTGCTAGTTAACCATTTAGGACAATATGAGTCCGAATCTGAGCATGAGCATGATAAAGATGATTTTGAGCTTAATATGCATGATCATGATGATTTGGATGATGATGGGATTGAATATGAGCAAGGAGATTGTTTATTAGCTAAGAGAGTGTTATTTGATCATCCTAGCTCATTCCTAGCTAACACTTCCTTGATAGAATTGCTCCACCTGTCAATCAAAGTAGAAAGGAGGTCGCCAACAAAGTAGAAAGGAAAATGAAGGCAAAAAGTCAAGGAGGTAAGGCTGCCTATGGCGCGCCTAGCTCATGGACGAGCCAAGGAGGTCGCCAACAAGGGAATTACAACCGGGAGGTGCCAAGCAAGGAGAAGCTAGCCCCGGAGCAAGGAGGACCACGCAAGGCTCCTTATGCAGCCCATACCAAGCCCACGCCAACACTACCTAAAGGCACTCAAGGGAGTACTTCTAACCCTTCATCTAGAGCTAGGGATATTGTATGTTTTTAAGTGCCAAGGAAGAGGGCACATGATGAAGGATTGTCCTAACAAAAGAACTTTGCTAGTTAACCATTTAGGGCAATATGAGTCCGAATCTGAGCATGAGCATGATAATGATGAGCAACAACCTCCTCTTGGGCTGCATTGGCGTGAGCAACAACCTCCTCTCCCGGGTTGCATTGGACGTGATCAACAACCTCCTCTCCCGGGCTGCATTGGACGTGATCAACAGCCTCCTCTCCCGGGCTGCATTGGACGTGATCAACAACCTGCATGGCCTCCTCGACTTGCATGGGAAGTGAGCACGTCGGCATGGTCTCCTTGCTTGGTTCGCTTGCTCCTACATTCACCAAAAGATTAACACATGATGTATGGAAATTAAATGGTTCACGCATTGTGTCAAGTAATAGCACTTCCCTTGACATAACTTCTTGGATCTCCTTAGCTCTTGCTCTAGTAATGGGACCTTGATATCTTCCATGTGATGTTCCTACATCAAAACGCATTACTAGCCACTCATAGAGACCAAATTTGGTTTTAAAAGTTGTTTTCCATTCATCCCCTTCCCTCATTCTAATTTGATGGTAGCCACTCCTAAGGTCAATCTTAGTGAAAATTGTAGGTCCATGTAACTCATCAAGCATGTCATCTAAACGGGGAATCGGGTGTCTATACTTGATAGTAATGTTATTGATTGCTCTACAATCAATACACATTCTCCAAGTATTATCCTTCTTGGGTACTAGCAGGACGGGAATGGCACAAGGACATATAGAGCCATGGAACCGGCCCAACCAGCAACCAGAGCCGTATGCATTATATGGACAGAAATCAACCGACCCGGATCATTCAATACAACGGTATGAACACGATACCAAGGCAAACCCATGGAAATACCCCTTTATCAACTAAAAATAGACACTATGTAACTTTATTGCATTGGAAACTATCAAGGTACTCCTGCTCTGCTCAGTGGATTATCTCGGAGCAAGGTTTAATATTTGTTTTTTCTAGTCTATTGGTACTAAGGGAACAATTTTGTTTGTAGGAACAAAGAGAAGCAGATCTATTCTATACCCGATAAGTACCAATACGCAATGGGGGTTGATACCCTTTTCTCTGAGCAAATGCCGCCATATTTGTTCATCGTTGGCTTTCCCGAACATACCCCTTATCTAGCAAGGCTTGAACTTGGTTCTGAATTTCCTGGGCTTCCGTAGGGTTCATCCTATAGGCGGGCCTATTGGGAAGAGTGGCTCCGGGTATTAAATCTATTTGGTGTTCAATGCCCCTAATGGGCGGCAAGCCGGCTGGAATCTCCTCAGGAAAAACGTCCCTAAACTCGTCTAACAGCCCCTGGATAGAACTAGGAAGTGGAATCGTAGAGTCATGAGGCACATTCACTAGAGATTTACACAAACTCATCATTAGCACATCCGTAGAAGCATAGTTAGTGACATATTCATTTCTAGACTCAAGATAGCTACTTGTTGGTTGTATTAACAATGTTTGATGGGTTTTGTTCTCCTTACTCTTAGGCCATGTGATCTTAGGCTTGGGAGGGGGTTCCTTGCTCTACCCTCTTGTTCTCATAGTACTCGGCTATTTGTAAAGGTGTCATAGGTTTAAGTGTTAAAGTTTTACCTTTATACTCAAAGCTATATTTATTAGAAAACCCATCATGAACAAATTTCCTATCATATTGCCATGGACGGCCAAGCAACAAGTGACAAGCATTCATAGGCACAACATCACATGTAATAACATCCTCATATGATCCTAATGTTATATTGACCTTAGTTTTCTTATTGACCTTAAGTCCTCCACACTCATTCATCCAATGTAGTTTATACGGCCTAGGGTGATAAAATGTAAGAAGTTGTAATTTGTTTACCATTTTAGTGTTAGCTATGTTGCAACAACTTCCTCCGTCAATTATCACATTACACACTTTTCCTTTAATACTACACCTAGTATGAAACAGATTTTCACATTGGTTATCCTCACAAGGTGCTAGTTGGACATGCAAAGTTCTCCTAGCTATCAAAGATTCACCTTGTTCATACTCAATGCAATCATCATTCTCATTTTGTTCATTGTCATCAATTAATGCATTTTCATCATCTAATTCCACATCATCCTCACTCTCATATTCTCCTAGATGATTTATGATCAAAGTGCGTCTATTAGGACATTCTCTACTCATGTGTCCTCTACCTTGGCATTTAAAACACACAATGTCCCTAGTTCTAGAGTTAGAGATAGGAGTACTCCCTCGATGATCACTCGAAGGCTCATTCAAGGATCGTGGTGTAGTGGACGGTGTAGAAGACCTTCTTTGCCCTTCTTGGCCCATAGGTGCCGACTTTCTCTCTTCCTTCCGGCCTCCTTGATCCTTGTTGTGGTTAGGCAGCCGGCTCCCTTGTGCTTTCCAAGCGTTGGGCGCCCCATGAGGTGGCTTGTATTCCCGGTTTCGCACCTTAGTCTTCCTTTCCACCTTAATGGCCAAGTGTAGTAATTGCTCCATGGTGCTGTAGGGATACATATAAACTTCATTAGCCAAATTAGAATTCAGAATACGAAGGTACCTCTAGCCATAGTGTTTTCTTCATCCTCTAGAACGTTGGCCTTCACCATAGCAACTTGCATATTCGTATAGGCTTCCTCAGTGCTAAGTGAGCCTTGTCTCAAATTTTCCAGCCGTTGTCGAAGCTCTCGGGTATAGTGAGGTGGAACGAACCGGGACCTCATTAGTGCCTTCATATGCTCCCATGTGGTGATTTGAGGATCCAATGTTCGAACTCTTTCTTTGACTACATGATCCCACCATACCAAAGCATAGCCTTGGAACTCAAGAGCGGCTAACTGAACCTTCCTAGGCTCGCTGAAGTTGTGACACAACCAGATCTGCTCAACTTTAGTTTCCCACTCCGTGTAGACGTCGGGATCACACTTTCCTTCAAAGACAGGAATTTTGATTTTGACTTTGCCGAGTCCGTCTTGCTCTTGATAGGACCGCAGATTATCACGTTCTCGTCCTTGCCTTGGCTGCTGGAATGGTCGATTGTAACCTTCCCAAGTATGGTCCTCAAAAGGAGCTTCATTCCGTCGCTGAAAGTTATCAACAAATGGTGGCATGTTAGAAGCATTAGGGAGGTCGTTGGACTGTAAATTACCTTGATCCGGATGATCCGGCTCTCTAGTAACGCGTGAAGGACCGCCAAACTCGTAGTTGGTTCTCAAAGGTGGCGTCCCTGCTGGTGGTGTTCGTGCTTCCATAGACTCCACTCGTTTGGATAGGCTAGCTACAGAATCGGACAATTGTTTCAATAGACTGATCATCTCAAGCGTGACGGTCTCGCTACTAGACTTGCTGGGACTTAGGGACCTGGACATGCTCAAGTAACAAACAAAGAACCGGTTAGGTTAGAAAAGCAAAGATCTCACTTGTGTATCGCCCACTCTCTCGTTGGTATGGCCTAGCTGGTGGCTCGAGTTGTAAGGATCCAACACCTTAAGATCACGATTTCCGAACCTTCTTAGCAACCCTTTGGAACTAGAACTGCTGAAACTGATGTTAGTGTCGGAGATGAATCAAGACACCCCTAATTGGAGTATTGACCGTTGGGTTGGTGTAGGTATGGTGATTTGTGATTAGAATGGCGTTTTGAGGGGGTTTTCTTGTGCTTGATGTCGATTAATAGAAGGCCAGCCGGTTTGTATTGTACTTTTGTTTTTTTTTTTTTTTTGAAAGATCTCTTAGACTTTGTCAAAGATTTGTAGGAGAGAAGGTAACCGAAATTGATTGGAGAGAGGGTTACAGAAATGTGTATGCAGCGTTGAGCTCTTCTTGTTTTTGTTTACCTCTCCTCAAGATGTTGTCCGGCACTAAGAACCCTTGGTTTTTGATTTTGAACACTTCAAGCACAATTTAAACCTCAATTGGATAAGCAATAGGTTAACAAAGAAGAAAGGAGTGATCAATTGTACCAACCTCGCTCTGATACCAACTGATACGGTGTTAGTCCGTGAATGAGTCGATCTAGGTACAATGATCCCGAATCCGGCTGAATGAGGCGAATCCAGATGCGGAATGAAACGTAGATGGTGAATGGACGCAGGAAGGTGTAGAGAAGAACCAAAAAGAGTCAACGAAAGGAACCAAGGCTGAAGAGCCAAAACCCCACTTCGTGAATGCCCTAGACCCGTCTCCAATACAACTTTACACTAGCTCCGGCTGGACTAGCACAAAGAGGGACTCGTGAAGGCTCGAAGCACCAATCCGAAGGCGGTTGACACGAACAAGCTCAGCCAAGCAAACAACAGCAATGCCAACCAAAAACTCTCTTGTTCTTTGATTGATTTTGTGAATGATTACAATTGTAATTCTTAAGCAATGAAAATAACGTACCTATTCAGCAGCTAAAAGAGGCTATATATAGACTCTTTTATCTAGACAAAAATAAAGAAAAGAAAACTAAAACATTAGTGGGAAGGTGGTAATAAGAGAGCTTCCTCTAATGTAGCTAACAACTTAACAAACAACTATTTCAGCATAATAATAGGCTGACTTATTCAAGCATATCCTTGGAGTGAGCTGGACGTTTTTTAAGAGCCAAAATGGACTATCCGAATGGGCTGAATTGTTCAACAGACCCATGAGTGATTTGGATGGTTTTAAGAGCCCAAATGATGATCCAAATGAGGGAGCTGGTTTCTCTCTTGGGCCTCTTTGAACGTGAGCAGCTTGCTATCCTCTTGGGCTGCCTTGGACGTGAGCAGCTGCCTCCCCTCTTGGGCTGCATTGGACATGAGTAACAGCCTCCCTTCTTGGGCTGCATTGGACGTGAGCAACAACCTCCCCTCTTGGGCTGCCTTGGACGTGACCAACGTCTGCATGGTCTCCTCGAGCTGCATGGGAAGTGAGCACGTCGGCATGGTCTCCTCGCTTGGTTCGCTTGCTCCTACATTCACCAAAAGATTAACACATGATGTATGAAAATTAAATGGTTCACGCATTGTGTTAAGCAATAGCACTTCCCTTGACGTAACTTCTTGGATCTCATTAGCTCTTGCTCTAGTAATGGGACCTTGATATCTTCCATGTGATGGTCTTACATCATTTCTCTCTTCTTTTTGTAGGCAGATTACGTTAAACACATTGCCTACGTGCCAAAATCGAACCCTTTTGAGTTCAGCCTATTGTCTTATGAGAATTGTGGTGTTAGCATAGCTTTCTCGTTCTTGTGTGTGTCAATCTCCTTCGGGTTGGTTCTACAAGTCGAATCGAAGCAACCTCTTCGTGCCTTCGATAACTCTAGATCGATTGTGTGAAGTTGTAAGAAGCGGGGTCGAATCGTCATCGGTTTGGTTCTTGGATAATCAAATCCAAGGGTTCTATCGTTTTGTTCCTTTCGGTTCTTCCTTCCTATTTTCGTTCCCCCTCCTTGTTTTGCACGTTTTCATTCATTCTTGTTTGCTGAATTTCGTTTGTTTCTATTCCCGAAAACAGGTTGCTCGTCTAGATCCGTTCTTCGCGGCTAATCCCCGTATCATCTGGCACGTTGAATCAGTTGCAACAATTTAGGAGCTGAGATTTGATCTTATCTTGAAGATTTGCAACAGCTTGGCCCACGTTTATCTACAAACAAGAATTTGTTTTTTTCTTCTTTCAATTTTTGTTTATTCTTCTTTTCTGATTTCCAGAATCACAAAGTAAAAAAAAAAGAGATAAAAGAAAAAGAAAGAAATCAAAAGAAAAAAAAGAAATAAAAAAAAAGAAGAAGAAAAGGAATTCTTTCTTATTTTTAGTTTGTAATTAGCTAGGGTTATTACATTCGTTTTCGTGTTATTCAACAACAAAGAGGACTTCAAGAAAGGACTTAAGTCAAGTATCTCATCTCATTCGGAGGAAGAACTAAGCATCTCGTTGAACCTATCTAGCCACATCTAGCTACTGTCCATTTTCGGCCATCAAACACCATAACTCAACCTTCCTTAACCTCATCCTACGGTGTCTAGGGTTCACTTCTTGGATCTTACGAGTAAGTTCTTTCAAAGCTTATCTTGAGTTCTAAATTTGAGTCAATCTAGTTGCATATAATATTCGTGCACTTTGTCCTTTTTGTTTGAGTCTTTTCTTCTATTTTGTTGAGTCAAACACGTTTTTTAAGTGATTGAAATTGAATTTCGTTTCAACCTAAAGCTTTTGTTTGACTAGGCATCGAACTCACGTGAGGTTTTTGATTAACACAAGACGAGCCATCAACAAGCTTGTATCACACCACTAGGTGATACACTTGCGAGGTGATTTTTGTTTTATCTAACCTAACGCGTTTCTTTATTTTGATGAGTGTTTGGAATTATGTCTAGGTCACCAAGTCCAGCAGGTACAAACAACCTAGAATCGATTCACATCGAATTGTTCAACCTTTTCAAGGGCTTGCAAGATAGCATTGATGGTCTAAGTACAAAGTTGGTCACACTTGAGGCTGAAAGAAATTCCAATGCTACGCAGCCTTTAAGGCCTAATCCACAAGGCCAAAGAAACCATGCTTTCCAGGAGCATAATTATGTCCCTTTTACTTCTAATATGCATGATTATCCTAATCAATATCTGAATTTTTCTTATGAGGCAGAGGATTATTCGGAGGATGAAGGATGGAGACATGAGTCACCTCCTTACCAGCCAATTGAGGTTTCCGCAGCCCCAAAGGGATGTAATTCTATACCTTCTACTACCATGTTTAATCACTTAGAGTTGCTAAATTCAGAATCTGAGGTTGTTTTGCATGATATCTCTAGGGATAGCATCATTGAGCATAAATCTGATTTAGTAGATGAAATTGGTAGTGATGAGCATGAGAAATGCACCAAATGTATTGTTAAGCCTAATTCTGAGCATGATGAGTCTATTGCATGTATTGAGGTTGTTTTAGAGTTTAACGAGTCTATTGCATCTTTTAAGGTTGATTTGGAGCTTAATGAGTCTATTGCTTGTGTTGAATCTGATTTGGAGCTTAATGAGTCTCTTGAATGTATTAAATCTGATTTTGAGCATGTTAAGTCCTTTAAATGTGTTAAATCTGATTTTGAGCATGTTGAGTCTCTTGATGGTGTTAAATCTGATTCTGGGCAAGTTGAGCCTAGTAGTCTTTATTTACCACATGAGCTTGATGAGTTTAGTGATATGGATGTCTTTGCTTGTGTTGATGATGAGTGTAGAAAGGGTGCACACGAGAGTCTTCCTACAGGTTCGGATAGCTTGTTGTCTATGGATTGTTTTTTTCTTGGAGTTATGTGAAGTCTCTAGTTTGCAAGCTAGTGGTGATATCTTATTTGAGGATGATTTGGACCTAGGAGGTGAGTGTGATATTGAAGGATTTGAGCCATATACTAAGGATTTTGGATATGATGATGAATTGGACTCTAAACTTGAGGATATTGCTTGCAAGAGTGCAAATGCACCAAAATCTGATTTGGAGGACTTTAGTTTAAAAATTGATGGTTTGTTGTGCTTAAGGAGTTTTTTGGTTATCATGTTGCTTGGAAGTCTTTAGTATTCTTGGATGAATACTTGAAGTTTTCTCTACCAAGGATTCCGGAAAGTGGATGGCGTTCAAGCTTGGAAGGAGATATTGCAAGGGATCAAGCAACCATTGTCTTTGCAAGAAAAGAGGACTGGGATTCGAGGACGAATCCTTTTCAACAAAGGGGGAATGATGCGGGAACATCCAAGCCAATTAATGGAGGCAACATACCAAACCCATCATGATGAAGCATCATTTGAGCCAACTCCATCTTCAATACCTCAGGGGACTCTAACAAGAGCACAAACAAAACATCAAGCTGAGATGGATGCTCTTTTCCTAAACATGGTCCATGAAGCTCAACCAAGTCCACCTTCATCAAGTCTAAGGACCATCTTGTGGATCAACCACAACATCCCAGCCAAGATGTTTAATGGAGCTTAAATTGTATTTCTAGTTGTTGGGCAGGCCTTGGGACGCATTTCAAAGGGCAGACGAAGGCCTTGAAATCATATACAAGGGGTTTCACGTGTGTGCATGTGCATGGCTGGAACATTCATTTAAGTATGTGGACGTGAGAGGCTGAATAGGAGAGTTTAATTAGGCCCAATTGTGTTCTATGTTTGCTGGGCTTTATTTAACTCTCTCTCAATGTAATTATTGTAATTAGTTTTTTTTTTTTTTTTTTTTTTCTGTTTTACAAGAAAAGGCCTATGATGTATATAAAGCCTTTTCTCTCTTCTTTTGTAGGGAGACAAGTTTTATACAAGTTTTGCTGAGAGCATTTCAGAATTGAATCCAAGAGAATTCAATCATTCTTGTCTCGTGAGTTTGTGTGTGTGATATGGCTTTCTCGTTCTTGTGTATGTCAATCTCCTTCGGGATTGGTGTTGCAAGTCGAACAAGGCATCCTCTTCGTGCTCTCGATTCTCAGATCGATTGTGTGGAGTTGTAAGAAGCGGGGTCGAATCGTCACTGGTTTGGTTCTTGGATCTCGAATCCAAGGGTTCTATCATTGTTCCTTTTGGTTCTTCTTGTCCCTTCTGTTTTCTCGTTTTCATTGTTGTCCATGTTTGTTAGTTTTGTGTGTTTCTTCATTCTTCAAAACAGGTTGTTCGTCTAGATCCGTTCTTCCCGGCTAATTCCCGTATCAAATAAAGTGAGCCATTGATTGAATTGTTGTGAATCACTGCTAGATTGTTCTTGTGTGTGTTAATCTCTTTAGAAATTGGTGCTACTAGTCAATACTAGTCCCTCCTTGTGCTTTGTCTCCATTGAAGGCTTGTGTAAGGTTATAGAAGAAAGGGTTGAAGACATCATCTTGCTTGGGTTTTGATCAATCTGATCAACGTAAGGGAGTCTTTTGGTTCTTTTGGATCTACTTCTACCAAACATTTCACGCTCCTTTTCATTCTCTTTCTTCCCTTTTGTCCAACATCATTTTTGGTTCTAAACAATCTGATTTTGCGTGCCATTTGTCAGGGAAAACGTCCAATGTTGGTCTTCAAGGATTCCCAATCTAGATCTCGTCATTTGCGGTCCCAACCCGCATCACCCTAGAATCCGCATTTCTTTTATCTGACTTTTATATCATCTTTGATTACTTTAATTGCTTGTGGTTATTTGACAACCTGATTACCGTACTTTGTTTCACCATAGTCCCTGTGTTCGACCCCTGGAATTCTTGGTTTTATTACAATTGACCCGTACACTGCGGGTTCGCATATTGTTCAAGCATACTTCTTGGGTTATAAATATTAAAGCTTGCACACACCTTTTGGAGCGAACACACCTCATAGGGGAGGCTCCAATCCAGAGGTTGGATGATAGGAGTGAATATCAATGCTTCCTTTAACTTATAAAAAACATCTAGGCATTCCTTCGAAAATTCAAAAACCACATCTTTCATTAGTAGGTTAGTCAATGCTTTAAAAATCTTATGATGAAGGTTCATCCGAGCCGGCTCCATCTTCAACACCACAAGGAGCCCTAACAAGAGCTCAAGCCAAATGCCAAGCGGAGATGGATGCTATCTTCCTAGCCATGGTTCAAGAAGCTCATCCAAGCTCACCTCCAATGAGTCCAAGGTCTGTCATGATGCTTAGCCACATTGGACCAGCCAAGAAGAAGTTGAATGGAGCATAGGAGAGCCTCACGTGTGCATGTGCATGGATGAAGGTGTGAGAGGCTGGCTAAGAAGCTAGTTAGAGAGTGTTAAATAAAGCCTAGAATTAGTCTATTTTATGGATTTATTTAAAACACTCTAATTTGTAATTTTTGAATTTATTTCTTTTCTATTTTTTTCTTTTCTTTTCTTTTCTTTCTTTCTTTTTTTTTTTTTGAAACTCGGATTTTCTTTTCTTTTTTTTTTTAATTTACTGCTGGAATTAAAGAAAAATAAAAGAAAAATGCTAAGAAAATCCTAATTGGTTGCAAGAGGATAGAGTTGACCAAGTAAATAGCTAACCAAGGGTGAAAAATCAAAAAATAGGCTAAAAATGTGGAGGAAAGAGGTGGCTGAAAATGTGGAGGAGAGAAGGCTGGAAAATAGGCTGGACGATCAGCCTTCTTCTTTCTTTTTTTTTTTTGAAAGTTTAGGCTTGTTTGGTGTTGTGTTTGGACGTGACACAAGGCTGGTGGTTGGCGCGGTGTAGGCGTGGTGTTGGAGTGGTGCCGGCGTCCAAGATTCTCAAACAAAGGCAACAAACTTGTTAGTTCAATCAAAAACTTGGAATAGAAATAGCAATGGCAATGGCAATAGACTCAAAACAAAGAAAGACTCAAACAAGAAAACGAGACACTTTTGGTTTTTGAATGATTTACCGACTCTTTTTGTAGGTTGAACGTCAATTAGCTCTGATACCAATTGATACAGGGATTAGCCGCTAAGAACGGATCTAGACGAGCAACCTGTTTTCGGGAATACAAGCAAACGAAATTCAGCAACAATTATGAAAGGAAAACGTATAAAGCAATAAGGGAAACGAACTGGAAAAGAGGAACCGAAAGGAACAAATGATAGAACCCTTGGATTCGATGATCCAAGAACCCAAACCGATGACGATTCGACCCCGCTTCTTACAACTTCACACAATCGATCTAGAATTATCGAAGGCACGAAGAGGTTGCTTCGATTCGACTTGTAGCACCAACCCGAAGGAGATTGACACACACAAGAACGAGAAAGCTATGCTAATACCACAATTCTTCCTTTAACCTAAGTGAGAATTGTGGTGTTAGCATAGCTTTCTTTAACCTAAGTGAGAATTGTGGTGTTAGCATAGCTTTCTCGTTCTTGTGTGTGTCAATCTCTTTCGGGTTGGTGCTACAAGTCGAATCGAAGCAACCTCTTTGTGACTTCGATAATTCTAGATCGATTGTGTGAAGTTGTAAGAAGCGGGGTCGAATCGTCATCGGTTTGGGTTCTTGGATCATCGAATCCAAGGGTTCTATCGTTTGTTCCTTTCGGTTCCTCTTTTCTGGTTCGTTTCCCTTATTGCTTTATACGTTTTCCTTTCATAATTGTTGCTGAATTTCGTTTGCTTGTATTCCCGAAAACAGGTTGCTCGTCTAGATCCGTTCTTAGCGGCTAATCCCCGTATCAATTGGTATCAGAGCTAATTCAGAATCAAGCTTATGAGCAGGATGAGGACGGTGATGGAGATGACGAGGAATGGAGGCCAAACGGACGAAGGGAGCGCCAACAGCCCCGGAGACCTCATGACACCCGGCGCCAAGACGAGTAGAGGTGTGAGCCCTATGGTGGCCAGCCAAGGAGGGAGCGAGATCCGGAGTATGATGGCTTTGGCAAAGTGAAGGTGAAGATCCCAAGCTTTGAAGGCAAATGTGACCCGGACGTGTACTTGGCTTGGGAGGTGAAGATAGAGCAAATATGGTCATGCCATAACTTTCCCGAGCATAAGAAGGTACATTACGCAGCTCTTGAGTTTATTGATTATGCTATGATATGGTGGGATGATTTGGTGAAGGAAAGGAGGAGAACTTTGGATGCACCGGTAGTTACTTGGGCGCACATGAAGGCCTTGATGAGAGCTCGGTTTGTGCCTCAACATTACACTAGAGAATTGAGGCAAAGGTTGGAGAACTTGAGGCAAGGAGCCATGACCGCCGAGGAGACCTATAATGCCATGCAAATGGCCATGGTAAAGGCTAATGTGCGAGAGGATGAAGAGACTACAATGGCTAGGTATCTTCGTATTCTCAATTCAAGTTTTTCTAAGGAGCTAGATCTTTTTCCCTATAGCTCTATGACAGAATTGCTCCACCTAGCAATTAAAGTAGAAAGGAAAATGAAGGCATGAATTCAAGGAGGTAAGGCCGCCTATGGCGCGCCTAGCTCATGGAGGAGCCAAGGAGGTCGCCAACAAGGGAATTACAACCGGGAGGTGCCAAGCAAGGAGAAGCTAGCCCCGGAGCAAGGAGGTCCACGCAAGGCTCCTTATGCAGCCCCTTCCAAGCCCACGCCTACACTACCTAAAGGCACTCAAGGGAGTACTTCTAACCCTTCATCTAGAGGTAGGGATATTGTATGTTTTAAGTGCCAAGAAAGAGCATGATGAAGGATTGTCCTTACAAAAGAACTTTGCTAGTTAACCATTTAGGACAATATGAGTCTGAATCTGAGCATGAGCATGATAAAGATGATTTTGAGCTTAATATGCATGATCATGATGATTTGGATGATGATGGGATTGAATATGAGCAAGGAGATTGTTTATTAGCTAAGAGAGTGTTATTTGATCATCCTAGCTCATTCCTAGCTAACACTTCCTTGATTTGTGATAAAAGTCTTGAGCATGATAATTCTTTGATAGCTAGGAAAACTTTAAGTGTATAACCTGCTCCTTGTGAAGATAACCAAAGAGAAAACTTGTTTCACACTAGATGCTCGGTTAAAGGAAAGGTTTGTAATGTTATTATTGATGGAGGAAGTTGTTGCAATATTGCTAGCACCGAAATGATATCAAAGTTGCAAGTTCCTACATTTTATCACCCTAGGCCATATAAGTTGCATTGGATGAATGAATGTGGTGAGTTAAAGGTTAATAGGCAAGCTAAGATCACTTTTACTTTAGGCCATTATGAAGATACGGTTTTATGTGATGTTGTGCCTATGCAAGCTTGTCATGTGTTGTTAGGCCGCCCTTGGCAATATGATAGGAGAGTTATGCATGATGGTTTTACTAATAGATATTCTTTTATATTCAATGGTAAAACCGTGAATCTTGCAGATTGCGGAGGCATTTGAGAAGAAGAAGGCAAGTGAGCAAGAGCAAGGACAAGCTAAGAAGGGGAGCAAGCCGTCGAGCCAAGACCCCTCCCTAGCCACGCCTTCTAACCACCAGCCTAACACCCTTGTGTCCACGGCCACAAAACAGCCCACAACAGCCTTGTTAGCTTCCAAACTTGAGCTATAAAATGACTACCTACCCTTAGACACCACCTTGATGATGTTGTGTAAGGAGCTCACCTTGATGAGTGATGAAGCCAAGGGTAGCTTACCACCTACTATCTCAGCCATCCTTGAGGAGTTTAAGGATGTGTTTCCGGAAGAAATACCACATGGCCTCCCACCTTTTGAGAGGCATTGAGCACCAAATTGACCTTATCCCCGGCGCAACACTCCCAAATAGACCAGCCTACCGAATGAACCCAAAGGAGAGTCAAGAGATCCAAGCACAAGTTCAAGACCTCCTAGACAAGGGCTACGTGAGGGAGAGCTTAAGTCCGTGCGCCGTGCACGTGCTCTTGGTGCTTAAGAAGGACAACACATGGAGGATGTGTGTTGATTGTCGAGCTATCAACAACATCACCATCAAGTACCGCCACCCTATTCCCCGCCTAGATGACATGCTTGATGAGCTACATGGCGCTACTACCTTTAGCAAGATAGACCTACGGAGTGGCTACCATCAAATCCGAAGAAGGAGGGGGACGAGTGGAAAACAGCCTTCAAAACTAAGTTTGGTTTGTATGAGTGGCTTGTTATGCCATTTGGGTTAACTAATGCTCCTTCTACTTTTATGCGCTTAATGAACTATGTTTTGAGACATTTTATAGGGAAGTTTGTTGTAGTATACTTTGATGATATTTTAATCTATACCAGGTCCCTAAAGGAGCATGAAGAACATCTAAGGGAAGTAGTTCTTACCCTTAGGGTGCTAAACTTAAGAAATGTAGCTTCTGCACTAATGAGGTTATATTTCTTGGTTTTGTAGTGACTACACAAGGCCTACAAGTGGATGAGGAGAAGATTAGAGCAATCAAAGATTGGCCCACGCCAACATCCATCAGCCAAGTAAGGAGTTTCCATGGGCTTGCAAGCTTCTATAGGCGCTTTGTGAGAGACTTTAGTACCATTGCCGCGCCCTTGACGGAAATTTGCAAGAAGCATGTGCCATTTGTGTGGGAGGAGGCGCAAGAACGTGCCTTTAGCAAGCTGAAATTGGTCTTAACCGAGGCGCCCTTGATAGCTCTTCCCGACTTCACTAGGCCCTTTGAAGTGGAGTGTGACGCATCGGGCATTGGCATAGATGGCGTGCTCATGCAAGAAGGTAAGCCTATTGCCTTCTTTAGTGAAAAGCTCAAAGGAGCATGTCTTAATTACTCTACCTATGATAAAGAGTTATATGCTTTGTTTAGAGTGCTTAAGACATGGCAACACTACTTGTGGCCTAGAGAGTTTATTTTGCATTCCGATCATGAGTCTTTGAAGCATTTTCGGAGTCAAGATAAACTAGATAGGAGGCATGGTAGGTGGATGGAGTTTATTGAGACTTTTCCCTATGTTATCAAGTATAAAAAGGGAAAAAACAATGTAGTGGCGGATGCCCTCTCTAGGAGGCACACATTGTTGACTACATTGGATGCTAAGGTATTAGGCTTTGTTTACATTAAGGAGCTCTATGAATTTGATATTGATTTTGGTGATACATATAAGTTATGTGTGCAAAAAGGTTCCTTAGATAAATACTATTTGTTTGAGGGATTTTTGTTTCGAATTGATAAGGTGTACATACCTAGGTGTTCCCTTCGATTGTTGTTAGTAGAGGAAGCCCATAAAGGAGGTTTAATGGGTCATTTTGGGAGGGATAAAACTTATGCTATGCTGCACTCACACTTTTATTGGCCACACATGCTTAGGGATGTTGATGTGCTTAAAAGATGCTTAGAATGCCTTAGAGCTAAATCTAAAGTGAAGCCTCATGGATTGTACACACCTTTGCCCATCCCAACAGCCCCTTGGGAAGACATTAGTATGGACTTTATTGTGGGATTGCCTAGGACTAAAAGAGGTAGGGACTCGATTTTTGTGGTTGTAGATCGTTTCTCAAAAATGACTCACTTTATTGCTTGTCACAAAATTGATGATGCGGTCAATGTAGCTAATCTATTCTCTCGGGAAGTAGTTTGGTTATATGGAATTCCAAGGACAATAGTAAGTGATAGGGATGTTAAGTTCTTAAGTTATTTTTGGAAGACTATTTGGGGAAAGCTAGGCACGAAATTGTTATTTTCTACATCAAGCCACCCCCAAACTGATGGACAAACGGAAGTAACTAATAGGACTTTAACCACACTTTTAAGGGCTGTCATAAAAAAGAGTCTAAAGGAATGGGAGGATGTCTTGCCACATGTTGAATTTGCCTATAATAGAGTTGTGCATTCGTCTACTTCCATCTCTCCATTTGAGTGTGTTTATGGTTTTAATCCACTAACACTTTTTGATCTTACACCGTTGCCTAAGAAGGAGCGAGTGGATTTAAGTGATAAAACGCAGGTTGAACACATCAAGGAGCTACATAGGAGGACAAGGATTAAGCTTGAGGAGAAAGGCAAATACAATGCAGCCAAGGTAAACCAAGGAAGGAAGAAGGTTACATTTGAGGCGGTGATCTTGTATGGCTACACTTGAGGAAGGAGAGGTTTCAACAACTTCGGAAGTCCAAGCTCTCTCCAAGAGGAAACGGGCCTTTCAAGGTGCTACACAAGGCTGGTGACAATGCCTATGTGCTAGACTTGCCGGACGACTATGCTTGTGATCCCACGTTCAATGTGAGGGATCTAAGCCCTTTTCCACCCCTTAGTGATGATCAAGGAAATTTGAGGTCGAATTCTTTTAAAGAAGGGGAGAATGATGAAGGGTCATCCGAGCCGGCTCCATCTTCAACACCACAAGGAGCCCTAACAAGAGCTCAAGCCAAACGCCAAGCGGAGATGGATGCTATCTTCCTAGCCATGGTTCAAGAAGCTCATCCAAGCTCACCTCCAGTGAGTCCAAGGCCCGTCATGATGCTTAGCCACATTGGACCAGCCAAGAAGAAGTTGAATGGAGCATAGGAGAGCCTCACGTGTGCATGTGGATGAAGGCGTGAGAGGGTGGCGTAAGAAGCTAGTTATAGAGTGTTAAATAAAGCCTAGAATTAGTCTATTTTATGAATTTATTTAAAACACTCTAAATTGTAATTATTGTATTTATTTTCTTTTCTATTTTTTAGGAGAGAAGGTCTAGGTTGTATATAAACCTTTCTCTCTTCCTTTTTGTGGGTAGAATACGTTAAAACACATTTGTGAAAGTGCCAAATTGAAACCTTTGAGTTCAGCCTCTTGCCTTGTGAGAATTGTGGTGTTTGCATAGCTTTCTCGTTCTTGTGTGTGTCAATCTCCTTCGGGTTGGTGCTACAAGTCGAATCGAAGCAACCTCTTCGTGCCTTCGATAATTCTAGATCGATTGTGTGAAGTTGTAAGAAGCGGGGTCGAATCGTCATCGGTTTGGTTCTTGGATAATCAAATCCAAGGGTTCTATCGTTTGTTCCTTTCGGTTCTTCTTTCCTATTTCGTTTTCCCTCTTTGCTTTGCACGTTTTCCTTGCATCTTTGTTTGTTGAATTTCGTTTGCTTTTATTCCCGAAAACAGGTTGCTCGTCTAGATCCGTTCTTCGCGGCTAATCCCCGTATCATAATCACATAAGGAAATGTTTCAATAAACTCCATCCACCTACCATGCCTTCTATCAAGTTTATCTTGGCTCCTAAAGCGTTTTAATGATTCATGATCAGTATGCAATATAAACTCTCTAGGCCAAAGATAATGTTGCCAAATCCTAAGCACTCTAAACAATGCATAAAGCTCCTTATCATAAGTAGAATAGTTTAGAGTTGGACCTTTCAATTTCTCACTAAAGAAGGTGATGGGTTTGCCCTCTTGCATAAGTACTCCACCAATTCCTATACCCGACGCATCACACTCCACCTCAAATGGCCTAGTGAAGTCTGGAAGAACAAGCAATGGGGCGTTGGTCAACATCCACTTGAGCTTTTCAAAAGCTCTCTCTTGGGTCTCTCCCCACACGAATGGTATATTCTTCTTAGTGATCTCGGTTAGAGGAGCGGCTATGGTACTGAAATCTCTCACAAATCGCCTATAAAAACTAGCCAATCCATGAAAGCTGCGCACATCACCAATAGACGTCGGGGTTGGCCAATCTCGAATAGCTTTGATCTTTTCCTCATGTACTCGCAGCCCTTGAGCACACACTACAAAGCCAAGAAATATAACTTCATTTGTGTAGAAATCACACTTCTTAATATTAGCATATAAGTGTTCAAGTCTAAGAGTAGAAACAACCTGACGGAGATGATCCGTATGCTCCTCTACGGACCGGCTATAGATGAGTATGTCGTCGAAGTAGACAACGACAAACTTCCCTATGAACTTCCTCAAAACATAGTTCATGAGGCGCATGAATGTGCTAGGAGCATTAGTCAAGCCGAATGGCATAACAAGCCACTCATAGAGCCCAAACTTGGTGTTGAATGCCGTCTTCCATTCGTCGCCCTCCTTCATTCGAATCTGATGATAGCCACTTCTAAGGTCGATCTTGGAGAAGCTAGTTGTTCCATGTAGCTCATCCAACATGTCATCAAGGCTGGGAATGGGATGACGGTACTTGATGGTGATGTTGTTGACAGCTCTACAATCAACACACATCCGCCAAGTGTTGTCCTTCTTAGGGACTAGTAGAACTGGAACCACCATAGGACTAAGGCTCTCTCGAATGTATCCTTTATCAAGGAGCTATTGTACCTGTGTTTGAATCTCCTCACTCTCCTTCGGGTTCATTCTATAGGCGGGTTGGTTTGGGAGAGTAGCTCCGGGAATAAGATCTATTTGGTGCTCAATACCCCGCAATGGTGGCAACCCGGGGGTATTTCATCCGGAAACACATCTGCAAACTCATCCAAGATAGCTAAAATACTATGGGGTAAATCAACTAGGGTCGAGTTGCTTACCAAATTCAGCCCTTTACACAAACACACGAGTGCAACATCGGGAGGTAGGTAATCTGTGATGCTCTCTCTTGGTTGCGAGCAATGTCCTTGGTAGGGGCTGGACGGCTGCTGCGATTGCTTTGCCTTTGGTAGAGGTCCTTGTTGCAGCGCGGTTGTCCATGGCGTCGGCTTCCTTGGCGGCTGCAGAAAACGTTCCTCCCTTGGCCGGCGTCGTCTCGGTGTGACCGCTGCTTGCTTGGACAGCTTCTCTTGATTTCTTCTCAAAAGCCTCCGCAATCTGCATAGGAGTCATAGGCTTTAGAGTAACAAGTTTATCTTTAAAGGTAAAAGAATACTTGTTAGTAAAACCATTATGCAACACTTTCCTATCATATTGCCAAGGTCGGCCTAACAAAACATGACAGCTTGCATTGGAACCACATCACATAGAATAGTGTCTTCATAAAGTCCTAAGGTAATGTGAATTTTAGCTTGCTTGTTTACCTTAAGCTCCCCACAATCATTCATCTAATGTAGCTTGTAAGGCCTAGGGTGGTAGAAAGTTGCTATTTGCAATTTAGAAACCAATTCCGTGCTAGCTATGTTGCAACAACTCCCACCATCAATTATAATGTTACAAGCCTTCCCCTTTACTAAGCATCTAGTGTGAAATAAATTTTCTCTTTGATTATCTTCACAAGGAGTAGGTTGTAAGTGTAAAGTCCTCCTAGCTATCAAGGCTTCCCCATGTTCATACCCTATATCCTCATCATCATCATTATCAAAAACAAGATTGTCAATAACATTGTCAAATTCTTTTTCATCATTGTCGGATTCTGACTCATATTGACCTAGATGATTGATTATAAGGACTCTTTTGTTTGGACATTCTCTCATCATGTGCCCTTTACCTTGGCACTTAAAACAAGTCACATCTCTAGCTCTAGAATTAACATTAGGCACAAGGGGGTTAGAGTTACTTAGCTTGGATCCCGAAAGAGCAGCCGGGTTTGCCTTGGGAGGATACGAAGAACCGGAGTGTATGGCACCACGCCTAGCAGTGGCGTCGGCTCCTTGTGCAGCGGTTGTTCCTCCCTTCGCAGCGGTGTTCTCCTTTCCGTAGGATGAGTTCTTCCACTTGTTCACTGCGTTTGGTGCATTGTATCCCGCTCCTTGGTACCTACTCTTGGACTTCCTTTCCACTTTTATCGCTAAATGTAGCAATTCTGTCATAGAACCATATGGAAACAAATCCACCTCGTTAGCTAAAGAAGGATGCAATACTCTAAGATACCTTGCCATCGTAGCCTCTTCATCCTCCGACACATTGGCTCGGGCCATTGCAACTTGCATGACATTGAAGGTTTCCTCGGCGCTCAGATTGCCTTGCCTCAAGTTCTCAAGGTGTTGCCGAAGCTCCCTATGGTAATGGTGAGGTATGAACCGAGCTCTCATCATTGCTTTCATTTGTTCCCAAGTAGCCACGGGGGGATCAAGAGCAAACCTCCTTTCCCGTACTAGCTTATCCCACAAAATAAGAGCAAATTCCTGAAATTCCAAGGCCGCCAATTGCACCTTCTTGTGCTCGGGAAAATTGTGGCAGGACCAAATTTGCTCTATCTTGGTCTCCCACAACATGTATGTATCCGGATCACACTTGCCCTCGAAGACGGGGATTTTCACCTTTATCTTACCAATCCCGTCTTGTTCGGGTTCCCGGTTCCTACGTTGATATCCTTGATACCCTTGCTGCGGTGGTGGAGCCCAAGCCTCTCCCGTCATTGATTGTTCCTCTTCCTCATTGTACATGTGCACATTAATGGGAGGGACAACGTTTCTAGGTAAAGGAGAGTTGGGACGAGGATCATACCCATACCGGTGACCCGGGTGGCCTTAAAAAGGCGGCTGCAAAAGCTCCTGCGGTGTATTGCCTCGCTGCGCCATGGTAGCGGCCTCAAATGCGGCTCGTTGGTTAGGCAAAGGACCTCGGGGTTGCGGTGGCTGCTGTGAATGGTCTCCTTGCTCAAAGGCTGAAGCTAAGGGCTGGCGAGCTTCTAGAACCCTCATCTGAGTGGTGATGTAGGACCATCACATGGAAGCTATCAAGGTCCCATTATTAGAGCAAGAGCTAAGGAGATCCAAGAAGCTACGTCAAGGAAAGTGCTATTGCTTGGCACAATGCGTGAACCATTTAATTGCCATACCTCATGTGTTAATCTTTTGATGAATGCAGGAGCAAGCAAGCAAAGGGAGGAGATGTTGCTCACGTACAAAGCAGTCCAAGAGGAGGCTGTTGATCACGTCCAAAGAAGCCAAGAGGGGAGGCTGTTGTTCACGTCTAATGCAGCCCAAGAGGAGAAGTTGTTGATTACGTCCAAAGCAGTCCAAGAGAAGGAGCTGTTGATCACGTCCAAAGCAGCCCAAGAGGGGAGGCAAGCAAACACGTCCAAGGCAGTCCAAGAGGGTAGGCTGTTGCTCATGTCCAATGCAGCCCAAGAGGATAACAAGCTGATCACGTTCCAGGAGGCCCAAGAGAGTAACAAGTCAGCTCATTCGGATAATCATTTGGGCTCTTAAAACACAGCCAAATCACTCATGGATCTGTTGAACAATTCAGCCCATTCGGATAGCCCAATCTGCTCTTAAAAAACGTCCAGCACACTCAGCACACTCCTAGGATTAGTTTGAATAAGTCAGCCTATTTTTAAGCTGAATTAGTTGTTTGTTAGGTTGTTAGCTACATTAGAGGAAGCTCTCTTATTACCACCTTCCCACTAATGTTTTAATTTTCTTTTCTTTATTTTGTCTAGATAAAAGAGTCTATATAGATAGCCTCTTTAGCTGCAGATTAGTTACGTTATTTTCCAATTGCTTAGAATTACATTTGTAATCATTTCACAAAATCAATCAAAGAACAAGAGAGTTTTTGGTTGGCATTGCTGTTGTTGCTTGGCTGAGCTTGTTTGTGTCAACCGCCTTCGGATTGGTGCTTCGAGCCTTCACGAGTCCCTCTTTGTGCTAGTCCAGCCAGAGCTAGTGTAAAGTTGTATTGAAGACGGGTCTAGGGCATTCACGATTGGGGTTTTGGCTCTTCAGCCTTGGTTCCTTCGTTGACTCTCTTTGGTTCTTCTCTCACCCTCCTGCGCCATTCACCATCTTCGTTTCATTCCGCATTCTGAATTCGTTTCATTCAGCCGGATTCGAGATCATTGTGCCTAGATCGACTCATTCACGGACAATTCCGTATCAGTTGGTATCAGAGCTCAGTTGGTACAATTGATCACTTCTTCTTCTTGTTAACCTTATTGCTTATCCAATTGAGATCTAACTTGTGCTTGAAGTGTGCAAATTCAAAAGCCGGACAACATCTTGAGGAGAGTAAACACAAAACACAACAAAAGCAAAAAGAGCTTGAACGTTGCATACACAATTCGGAAACCTGCTCTCCCACACGTCTCATTGAATCAATTTCGGTTACCTCTCTCCTACAAATCTTTCACAAAGTCTAAGATCTTTCAAAAAAAATAAAAAACACTACAAAATCGGCTGGCCTTTTATTAATCTACATTAAGCACAAGTAAACTCATTCAAACAACTCAAAACGACATTCTAAATACATTCACCGTACCTACACCAACCCAACGGTCAATACTCCAATTAGGGGTGTCTTGATTCATCTCCGACACTAACATTCAGTTTCAGCAGTTCTAGTTCCAAAGGGTTGCTAAGAAGGTTCGGAAATCGCGATCTTAAGGTGTTGGATCCTTACAACTCGAGCCACCACCTAGGCAATACCAACGAGAGTGTGAGCGATACACAAGTGAGATCTTTGCTTTTCTAACCTAACCGGTTCTTTGTTTGTTACTTGAGCATGTCCAGGTCCCTAAGTCCCAGCAAGTCGAGTAGCGAGACCATCACGCCTGAGATGATCAGTCTATTGAAACAATTGTCCGATTCCGTAGCTAACCTATCCAAACGAGTGGAGTCTATGGAAGCACGAACACCACCAGCCGGGACACCACCTTTGAGAACCAACTATGAGTTTGGCGGTCCTTCACGTGTTACTAGAGAGCCGGATCATCCGGATCAAGGTAATTTACATTCCAACGAACCCCCTAATGCTTCTAACCTGCCACCCTTTGTTGATAACTTTCAGCGACGGAATGAAGCTCATTTTGAGGACCACACGTGGGAGGGTTACAATCGGCCATTCCAGCAGCCAAGGCAAGGACGAGATAACTTTTGACCCTATTAGGAGCAAGACGGACTCGAAAAAGTCAAAATCAAAATTCCCGTCTATGAAGGAAAGTGTGATCCCGACATCTACACGGAGTGGGAAACTAAAGTTGAGCAAATCTGGTTGTGTCACAACTTTAGCGAGCCTAGGAAGGTTCAGCTAGCCGCTCTTGAGTTCCAAGGCTATGCTTTGGTATGGTGGGATCACGTAGTCAAAGAAAGAGTTCGAACATTGGATCCTCAAATCACCACATGGGAGCATATGAAGGCTCTAATGAGGGCTCGGTTCGTTCCACCTCATTATACCCGAGAGCTTAGACAACGGATGGAAAATTTGAGACAAGGCTCGCTTAGCGCTGAGGAAGCCTATACGAATATGCAAGTTGCTATGGTGAAGGCCAACGTTCTAGAGGATGAAGAAAACACTATGGCAAGGTACCTTCGTATTCTGAATTCTAATTTGGCTAATGAGGTTGATATGTATCCATACAGCACCATAGAGCAATTACTACACTTGGCTATCAAGGTGGAAAGGAAGACTAAGGTGCGAAACCGGGAATACAAACCACCCCATGGAACGCCCAACGCTTGGAAAGCACAAGGGAGCCGGCTGCTGCCTAACCACAACAAGGATCAAGGAGGCCGGAAGGAAGAGAGAAAATCGTCACCTATGGGCCAAGAAGGACAAAGAAAGTCGTCTGCACCAGCCACTACACCACGATCCTTGAAAGAGCCTTCAAGTGATCATCGAGGAGTACTCCTATCTCTAACTCTAGAACTAGGGACATTGTGTGTTTTAAATGCCAAGGTAGAGGTCATATGAGTAGAGAATATCCTAATAGACGCACTTTGATCATAAACCATCTAGGAGAATATGAGAGTGAGGATGATGTGGAATTAGATGATGAAAATGCATTAATTGATGACAATGAACAAAATGAGCATGATGATTGCATTGATTATGAACAAGGTGAATCTTTGATAGCTAGGAGAACTTTGCATGTCCAATTAGCACCTTGTGAGGATAACCAACGTGAAAATCTGTTTCATAATAGGTGTAGTATTAAAGGCAAAGTGTGTAATGTGTTAATAGATGGAGGAAGTTGTTGCAACATAGCTAGCACTGAAATGGTAAACAAATTACAACTTCTTACATTTTATCACCCTAGGCCATATAAACTACATTGGATGAATGAGTGTGGAGAACTTAAGGTCAATAAGCAAACTAAGGTCAATATAACATTAGGATCATATGAGGATGTTATTACATGTGATGTTGTGCCTATGAATGCTTGTCACTTGCTGCTTGGCCGTCCATGGCAATATGATAGGAAAGTTGTTCATGATGGGTTTTCTAACAAATATAGCTTTGAGTATAAAGGTAAAACTTTAACACTTAAACCTATGACACCTTTACAAATAGCCGAGTACTATGAGAACAAGAGGGTAGAGCAAGGAACCCCTCCACAACCTAAGATCACACGGCCTAAGAGTAAAGAGAACAAAACCCATCAAACATTGTTAGTACAACCAACAAGTAGCTATCTTGAGTCTAGGAATGAATATGTCACTAACTATGCTTCTATTGATGTGCTAATGATGAGTTTGTGTAAATCTCTAGTAAATGTGCCTCATGACTCTACGATTCCACTTCCTAGTGCTATTCAGGGGCTGTTAGACGAGTTTAGGGACGTTTTTCCTGAGGAGATTCCAGCCGGCTTGCCGCCCATTAGGGGCATTGAACACCAAATAGATTTAATCCCCGGAGCCACCCTTCCCAATAGGCCCGCCTATAGGATGAACCCTACGGAAGCCTAGGAAATTCAGAACCAAGTTCAAGCCTTGCTAGATAAGGGGTATGTGCGGGAAAGCCTTAGTCCTTGTGCCGTTCCCGTCCTGCTAGTACCCAAGAAGGATAATACTTGGAGAATGTGTATTGATTGTAGAGCAATCAATAACATTACTATCAAGTATAGACACCCGATTCCCCGTTTAGATGATATGCTTGATTAGTTACATGGAGCTACAATTTTCACTAAGATTGACCTTAGGAGTGGCTACCATCAAATTAGAATGAGGGAAGGGGATGAATGGAAAACAGCTTTTAAACCAAATTTGGACTCTATGAGTGGCTAGTAATGCCTTTTGGCTTAACTAACGCTCTTAGTACTATCATGAGATTAATGAATCATATTTTGAGACCTTATATTGGTTTATTTGTTGTAGTCTACTTTGATGACATTCTTATCTATAGTAAGACTTTAGAGGAGCATGAAAATCATTTGAGAGATGTGCTTGCTACATTGCGTATAGAATACTTGTATGCTAATATTCAAAAATGTGATTTCTATACTAACCGAGTGATTTTTCTTGGTTTTGTAGTAAGTGCCAATGGTTTGCAAGTGGATGAGGACAAGGTTAAGGCGATCAACGATTGGCCGATTCCTAGGTCAGTTGGTGACGTGAGGAGCTTCCATGGCTTAGCTACATTCTATAGAAGGTTTGTGAGAGATTTTAGCACCATTGCAGCACCATTCACGGCTTTGACCAAAAAGAAGGTTCCTTTTGAGTGGAATGAACCGCAGCAAAGAGCCTTTGAAGAGCTCAAGAGACGCCTCACCCACGCACCACTACTAGCTCTACCGGACTTCACCAAACCCTTTGAGGTTGAATGCGACGCATCCAACATTGGTATTGGCGGCGTCCTTATGCAAGAAGGTAAGCCTCTAGCTTTCTTTAGTGAAAAATTGAAGGGTGCATGCTTAAACTATTCCACTTATGACAAAGAATTGTATGCCTTGTTTAGAGTACTCAAAACATGGCAACATTACCTTTGACCTTAAGAGTTTGTTTTGAAAACCGATCATGATTCACTTAGAAACTTTAGGAGCCAAGATAAGCTAGATAGACGGCATGGTAGGTGGATGGAGTTCATAGAAACCTTTCCTTACATTATCAAGTATAATAAAGGAAAGGATAATGTCGTAGCGGATGCATTGTCTAGGAGATACACCTTAATCACCACTTTGGATTCTAGGATGTTAGGTTTTACTTACATTAAAGAATTATATGTGGATGATGCTGAATTTGGGAAGATATTTCATAGATGCACTACTCAAGGCCCTTATGATAAGTACTTTGTGTTTGAAGGTTTCTTGTTTAAAGTGGATAAGATTTGCATACCTAGATGTTCCCTTAGGATCTTATTGGTGGAAGAAGCCCATAAAGGAGGTCTAATGGGGCATTTTGGGAGGGACAAAACTTATCACATGTTGCAAACTCACTTTTATTGGCCTCATATGTTAAGGGATGTAGAACACATGCTAAAAAGGTACATTGAATGTCTTAAGGCCAAAGCTAGGGTACAACTCCACGGGCTGTATACACCCTTACCGACGCCTAATGGCCCTTGGGAGGACATAAGTATGGATTTCATTGTTGGACTACCTAGGACTAAGAAAGGAAGAGATTCCATTTTTGTGGTAGTAGATAGATTCTCTAAAATGGCACATTTATTCCATGTCATAAAACTGAAGACGCATATAATGTTGCTAATATTTTCTTTAAGGAAATAGTGAGATTGCATGGAATACCTAAAACTATTGTTAGTGATAGGGATGTCAAGTTTTTGAGTTTCTTTTGGAAGACACTTTGGGGAAAAATGGGCACTAGATTACTATTTTCGACCTCTAGTCATCCCCAAACAGATGGGCAAACGGAAGTCACCAATAGGACCCTAACGACCCTCCTTAGAACCATGTTGAAAGATAACTTAAAAGAATGGGAAGACATGTTACCACATATTGAGTTTGCTTATAATCGTACCATGCATTCTTCCACTTCGTTATCACCTTTCAAATGTGTTTATGGATTTAACCCTTTAACTCCTTTGGATTTATTACCGATTCCTCGAAAGGATCGAGTAGCTTTTGATGCTTTGGAAAAGGTGGACTACATTAAGGAACTTCATGCTAAGACCAAAGCTGCAGTTGATAAGAAGGGCGTTGAAACTGCAGCTCGGAACAACAAAGGACGTCGGAAGATGGTTTTCCAGCCCGGTGACTTAGTTTGGCTACATCTAAGGAAAGAGCGGTTTCCGACAAAACGCCATTCCAAGCTAGCACCACGGGGTGATGGACCATTCAAAGTCTTACACCGGATTAACGACAATGCTTATGTGTTGGACTTACCGGAAGAGTATGGAGTTAGTATCACTTTTAATGTAGGTGATTTGAGCCCCTATGAAGGAGATTCGGAACAAGATGAAAATTCGGGGTCGAATTCTTTCCAAGAAGGAGTGGATGATGTAAGACCATCACATGGAAGCTATCAAGGTCCCATTACTAGAGCAAGAGCTAAGGAGATCCATGAAGCTACGTCAAGGGAAGTGCTATTGATTGGCATAATGCGTGAACCATTTAATTGCCATACCTCATGTGTTAATCTTTTGATGAATGCAGGAGCAAGCAAGCAAAGGGAGGAGATGTTGCTCACGTACAAAGCAGTCCAAGAGGAGGTTGTTGATCACGTCCAAAGAAGCCAAGAGGGGAGGCTGTTGTTCACGTCTAATGCAGCGCAAGAGGAGAAGCTGTTGATTACGTCCAAAGCAATCCAAGAGAAGGAGCTGTTGATCACGTCCAAAGCAGCCCAAGAGGGGAGGCAAGCAAACACGTCCAAGGCAGTCCAAGAGGGTAGGCTGTTGCTCATGTCCAATGCAGCCCAAGAGGATAGCAAGCTGATCACGTTCCAGGAGGCCCAAGAGAGTAACAAGTCAGCTCATTCGGATCATCATTTGGGCTCTTAAAACACAGCCAAATCACTCATGGATCTGTTGAACAATTCAGCCCATTCGGATAGCCCAATCTGCTCTTAAAAAACGTTCAGCACACTCAGCACACTCCTAGGATTAGTTTGAATAAGTCAGCCTATTTTTAAGCTGAATTAGTTGTTTGTTAGGTTGTTAGCTACATTAGAGGAAGCTCTCTTTTACCACCTTCCCACTAATGTTTTAATTTTATTTTCTTTATTTTGTCTAGATAAAAGAGTCTATATAGATAGCCTCTTTAGCTGCAGATTAGTTACGTTATTTTCCAATTGCTTAGAATTACATTTGTAATCATTTCACAAAATCAATCAAAGAACAAGAGAGTTTTTGGTTGGCATTGCTGTTGTTGCTTGGCTGAGCTTGTTTGTGTCAACCGCCTTCAGATTGGTGCTTCGAGCCTTCACGAGTCCCTCTTTGTGCTAGTCCAGCTGGAGCTAGTGTAAAGTTGTATTGGAGACGGGTCTAGGGCATTCACGATTGGGGTTTTGGCTCTTCAGCCTTGGTTCCTTCGTTGACTCTCTTTGGTTCTTCTCTCACCCTCCTGCGCCATTCACCATCTTCATTTCATTCTGCATTCTGAATTCGTTTCATTCAGCCGGATTCGAGATCATTGTGCCTAGATCGACTCATTCACGGACAATTCCGTATCAAGTGGTCAAAGCGGCAATGTTGTCGTTCATTTGCTTCAACAAGCTGAATGTTGTCGGATCTATCTGCTCGGGGCTCGTCGTCGAAACACGGCTATGGGTAGACATTATTATCACAAAGAAAACAAACACTGAATATGTTAAGGTTAGAAATCAAAACACCTCTCAAGTGTTTCACTCCTTTTTCCGCTCACACTCTTGTGATAGTCGGGCTTGTTGATGGATCGCTTTGAATGAGTCAAAAATCCCACTTGAGTTAAGGTGTCTAGGTATCCAAAACAACCAAAAATTGATTAGGACTCAATGCAATTCATTTCAATGCGAAATCAGCTCAAACTCAACAATACTCACGAATGGACAGAATTGAATCACAAGGACTTAAGAAGATCACCAAAGAGAATGTTTGAAGAGAAGAAAAGAAGAAGACTCACCGATTAAAGCTCTACTTGTTGCACTTCCGGACTGCCTTGGAGTGTGAGTAATCCGAGGCTAGGTTAGAGGTAGCAAGGTGAGAGGGAAGACGTGGTGAGAGATGAGGGTGCAGGTGATGAGGGTGTGGGCGATGAGGGTGCGGACGATGAGGGTGCGGAGCTGGCTAAGGGCGATGGGTTGCTGATGGTTAGCCGAGCGTATTTTCTTGCTGAAAGCCTCGAGAGTGCTGGGAGATAATGACGTGATTAGGTAGTTTGCACCACAAGATAACATACAAGACTAAAGATCACAAAATCAAATAAAATGTAACAAAACTTCTCATTTTTTTTTTGAATGATCAGCTTCTTTTTTTTTTTTTTTGAATGGTCAGCTTCCTTTTTCTTTCTTTTTTTTTTGAATGATATGCTTTTTGTTACCTAAAATGTAGGAACTTCCTTGAACAACAAATCTGGCCAATAATTACAAAATAAATTAAAATTGAAACAAAAGAGATCTTCTCCTAGTGCTTGAACGTGGGTTATGGAGTTTGAAGAATAACAAGTCCAATGGCAGCCGTTTTAGTCGTAGTCGATTAGAGCACAGCCGGGCACAACCGAGTAGAGCACAGCCGGCAGCAATGGCGATTAGGGTTTGTGGGCGGCAGGGCGTGTGTAAGCAAAGGCCAGCGGCAGTAGGGTTTGTCGAGGAGATGGTGATGACCATCCTAGGATACTCACAAACCAACACAACCTTCAACACAACAAGCCAAGCACAATCAGTTTCAAGAACACAAGAAGAAAGCTCGCAGAATTCAAAACTGACACGATAAGAAGGAAAGACACAAAATCGATCTGTCGTCAACCCTTGAGCTTTGATACTAATTGATACGGGGCAGACCCGACTTTGGCTAGATCTAGACGACGGAAGGAAGAAAAGATGCAGAACGACAAGATCAAACAGCCGGCTAGAGTTCGTGTGCTGTGTGACCTGCGAATAAAAGGAACATGAAGACGCTAGACTGAAAACGAAGGTAAGGAAATTAAAGGGAAGTACGATGTAGATGAACCCGACACAAACGACGTGGAAACCCTTGATCTTGGGATCAAGAACCACCAAGAACGATGCAACGAACTCAGCCCCTTACAACCTCACACAGTCGACTTAGAACTTCGACAGCACGAGGAGGATGCTTATGGAATCTCACGAACACCAAGAACCCGAGAGCAATTGACACACGCGAAACAACTAAGCCAAATCTGATCACAATAACTCTTCAATCAAAACTCTCCTTTGATTGAAGATAAAAACTGAAAATAAGTGTTTTTCACCAAATAATAATCTGCCTAAAAAGTAATGAAAAGAGCGTTTAAATAGTTTCAGCTCTTTAAACAGAAGACATAATAAAAATTGGAAATTAAGCCCAATGGGCTACTTAAAACACACAATCACTAAGCAAGCCTTAAAAATCCTCATTCCTCAATAAGAGACATGGAACGGTGCTGGAAACGTGGGGATGAGCAGCGGTGTCATGTGCGGGGCTGGCCGAGTCCTGTACCTTGGCGTCGTTGCTCTCTTGCTTACTTAGGAGTCAAGCCTCGTTATGAACACTTGTAGCCAATAACATCAGCAAACCCTCGGTCTCATGCTCAATCTTCTTAGCTCGGGAACATGTGATAGCTCCCTCATACTCCGGAGATGCTAGCTCGGATGGTCCCTCATCATTACTTCTACTTCTAAGGCTCAAAAAGCCTTGGAAAATCAAGTGTTCCACAAGGTGGGAGAAGCTCCTAGAGATCTAGGAAAGTTTTCTTAGAAAAACTGAAGACAATCCTAGAGGGAAAGTTATGGCTATAACTACTAGAAGTAGATTGAAGACTAATGAGACATTGGCCAAGCATGTTTATGATACGGGGATTAGCCGCGAAGAACGGATCAAGACGAGCAACCTGTTTTCGGGAATAGAAGCAAACGAAAATCAGCACACAAAGATGAAGGAAAACGTGCAAAGCAAAGAGGGAAAATGAACTAAGAAAGAAGAACCGAAAAGGAACAAACGATAGAACCCTTGGATTCGATTATCCAAGAACCAAACCGATGACGATTCGACCCCGCTTCTTACAACTTCAGACAATCGATCTAGAGTTATCGAAGGCACGAAGAGGTTGCTTCAATTCGACTTGTAGCACCAACCCGAAGGAGATTGACACACAAGAACGAGAAAGCTATGCAAACACCACAATTCTCACAAGACAAGAGGCTGAATCCTATCCTTGTTATACCTTTCTTGGTTCAACGCAAGCCTAGGATGAGACTTACCCGGTGATTCCTTTTTTTGTATACCCAAGATCATGAGTGATAGGTAATAAAGGTTTATCCTTTATTGGGGTTTGAGTGTGCCTTCATCCCATCTTTGAGAGTTAGCCTGAGACTTACCCGGTAAAGTTAGATTCTATTCCCTTGGGTGGTGTATTGGTTTGAGATTATAGTTCCTTTCCTTAGTACCTTGAGACTTATCCGGTGCGAGTATCTTTGGTCTGGGATAGTGAGTAGTGAGACTTACCTGGTGATGTATTCTCATCTTAGAAACACCTTCCCTTTGCAAACCTCGGCTTTGTCCATGTTATCTTTTGAGATCTGGAGTCGGAACCACAATTGGATCCTTTAATCTCTAGAATCCGCATTCCCTTTACCTGATTATTACATCATCTTTGATATCTTTTTTTGTTGCTTGTTTTTTATTGACAACCTGAATTATCGATATTTGTTTTACCATAGTCCTAGTGTTCGTCCCTGGAGTATTTGCCGTTATTACAATTGATTCGTACACTACGGGTTAGCATAATGTTTCAGGCTAATATTTTAGGTTATTAATTTAAAGATATATCGTTCATCATACACACGTTTGAGAGCAAACAGTTCTTCGCCTGCAAGTGTAGTAGGGGGTAGTCAGAGCCGCCATAGTGTCAGTCACAGGGCTCTCAACAGAAGAGCTAGGGTCAGGTTCAGGCTCGTTCACAAGGATCAGCCCAGGGACAAGGTCGAGGTAGAGTTCGTGGTGGAGGTACAAGGTATTTGATTTTAGGAGTGTTGTTGATCCAGCGGCACCGGCAGCCACATGTACTATTCAAATTCATGGCCTTCCGGTCTGAGTTTTATTTGATAGGGTGCTACACACTCTTTTATATCCGATGATTGTGTATCTAGGTTGTCTTTAGTTACGGTAGAAGAGAGACCCTTCGTTGTGGGGTTACCCGATTGGGGTAGGGTTAGTGGTACCCGAGAGGTACACGGTTGTCCCATATATTTGGGGAATTGTGATTTGTTAGCCGACTTCTATGTCATGCACTTGGTGCATGAAGAAGCCATCCTTAGGACGGATTTGATGGACCGCCATCGGGCCGTCTTGGACATCAACCGGAGGATCGTGACGGTTACCACGGAGACGGGACATGAGGTGATTTTCCGACGTTGGGACCTCGGGAAGGCCGGTACAATCATTACCGCTGTCCGAGCCGTGAGACTTATCGGGCAGGGATACGAGGCCTTTTGATGCTATGCCATGAAGGAGGAGATTCCCGTAGCATGTGAGCTTGAGGATGTTTTCGGGGAGCCACCCGGATTACCACCGCAGAGGAGCGTCGATTTTGCTATTGAGTTGGAGCCCGACACGAGGCCGATCTCCAAGGCTCCATACCGCATGGCGCTGATCGAGATGCTGGAGCTGAAAAAGCAGCTCGAGGAGCTAACCGAGAGGGGCTTTATACGCCCAAGCGTTTCCCCTTGGGGTTCACCGGCCCTCTTCGTCAAGAAGAAGGGCGGATCTTTGAGGCTATGCATTGATTATAGAGAGTTGAAAAAAGTCACCATCAAGAACAAGTACCCTCTACCGCACATTGATGATTTGCTAGACCAGTTGCAAGGAGCTTCCATGTTTTCACGTATCGATTTGAGGTCGGGATATCACCAACTGACGGTAAAGAGGAGGACGTGTTGAAGACGGCATTCAAGACGAGATGCGGCCATTATGAGTTTGTCATGATGCCGTTCGGGCTCACGAATGCACCCGCCGTCTCCATGGAGTTGATGAACGACATCTTCATCGACTTCTTGGACCAGCTTGTGGTAGTGTTTATAGACGACATCTTAGTATAATCCCGGAGTTGGGAGGAGCATGCGGGACATCTGAGGACGGTGCTTCAAGTCCTATAGGATAGAGGTCTTAAGCTCTCTAACTGCGTGTTCTGGATGTCTGAGGTGGCATTCCTGGGTCATATAGTTTCTTCCGAGGGTGTCATGGTTGACTCGGCGAAGATAGAGTCCGTTTCTTCATGGCCGCCTCCTAGGACGGTCAAGGAGGTGCGTAGTTTCTAAGGCTTAGCAAGATACTACCGCCGATTTGTTGAGGGTTTCTCCGTGACCACACGGTTGCTTACATCCTTTTTGAGGAAGTCTACTAGGTTCGCCTGGTCCGAGCCTTGTCAGTGCAGCTTTGAGGAGCTGGAGAGGAGGTTGACCTCCACTCCCATTTTAGCCCAGCCTAATGGCATAGAGGATTTTGTAGTGTATAGTGACGCCTCCAAGCTAGGCTTGGGGTGCGTTTTGATGCAGAGGGGTAGGGTTATTGCGTACGCTTCTCTACAGCTGAAGCATATGAGGAGAATTACCCTACCCATGATCTTGAGCTAGCGGCAGTGATTCATGCCCTGAAGATCTAGCAACATTACTTGTAAGGGGCCACATGCCAAATCTTCACAAAACAAGAGTTTTAAGTATATATTCACTCAACGAGAGTTGAATAACCTCTAGAGGAGATGGTTAGAGCTGATTAAGGACTTTGATTTGGAGATTTTGTACCATCCGGGGAAGGCGAACGTAGTCGCCGATGCAGAGGGATTTGGTGGAGTTGGAGCTGGATATCCGGTTTCCGGATACAGATGGCCGTTTGTCCGAGTTGGAGGTATTGCCTTACCTATCTGGAGAGATCCGGAAGAAGCAAGGGGGATGCCCAATTTTGATGAGGATTCGGGACAGGATGGCCAAAGGAGAGGCACCGTAGTTTACCATAGGAGTTGAAGGGTTATTGAGACGTCAATGACGTATTTGTTTACCGTCAGACCCGGAGTTGAGAGAGCGGATTTTGCATGAGGCACATTCTACACCTTATTTTGTGCATCTAGGCACCAGTAAGATATACCAGGATATCAGGAGAACTTATTGGTGGGGCGGGCTCAAGCCCGTTATAGCTAGATATGTGTCCCGATGCGCGACCTGCCAGCAGGTCAAGATCGAGCACCAGAGACACGGAGGAGAGCTTCACCCATTGCCCGTGCCGCAGTGGAAGTGGGAGGATATATCCATGGAATTTGTTAACGGTTTGAGACCGCATAGGAGCTTTGATGCGATATGGATAGTAGTAGATCGGTTGACGAAGACCGCACGTTTCATCCCCATTCGGGAACGTGGTCGGTGAGTCGTTTAGCCGAGGAGTTTAGCCGTCAGATTGTGAGGTTACATGGAGTACCGAGGACTATCGTCTTGGATAGGTACGGGCGTTTTACCTCAAGGTTTAGGCAGCAGGTACACGCCGCCCTAGGATTGAGTCTCCATTTCACCACCGCATACCATCCACAGACCGACGACCAGTCTGAGCGGACTATTCATACCTTAGAGGACATGTTGCGGGCATGTGTGCTAGATTGGGAGCAGGTACAGCCAAACCACATCTCATTGGTAGAGTTTTCACATAATAACAACTAGCACGCCTCGATTGGGATGGCTCCATATGAGGCATTGTATGGACGGAGATGCCGCACTCCCTTATGTTGGGAGGAGCCGGAGAGTTCTAGCGTTTTAGCTTTAGACCAGATACATGATGATATGGCTAGGGTTGCTTTGATCCGAGAGAGAATGTTGGCTGCTCAGAGCCGTCAGAGATCGTATGCAAATAGGAGACTGATACGGGGAAATTCCATATTCTTTTCGATCTAGACAAAGGGGCTTCAAATCACACAAATGGATACAACTAACATTAGATAATGATGGTAAAGACGCAGGAATGAAGAAGAAACAAATGGAACGAATTAGATGAAGGTAGAAGGATAGGAAGATAGAACCGGAGAGATGTTGATTGAAAGAACCTTTGATTTCGGAATCAAAGACCCAAACAACGCAGCCAACGACCCTGCCTTATACAACCTTACACAACTCAACAATGGAGGTTGAGAGCACAAGGAGGATGCCTATGGAGCTTCGAAGCACCAATCTCAAAGAAGATTGACACAACGCAAGACAACTAAGCCGGAAAATTCAGCAACCAATGATTCTCACCAAAAGCTCTCTTTTGATTGAAAATACGTAAACACAAATTTCACAAATAGTCTGATCTCCTAGAAACTGATTAGGAAAAGGTTTATATATGTCTTTAAACCTTTTCTTAAATAAAAAAAACTAAAAAGCAGCAAAATAACTTCTAAAAGTCTTTAAAAGCTCAAATAGCTTTAAAAGGCTATCTACTCCTAAAATAACTTAAAATGTCTTAAAATACTAGAAAATTACTTCAAACATGCTTAAACATAAGCATTATACACGCCCAAATTAGATTGTGATAATATGCATGATCACACACATAAACGATGCATGGAACGTGTGCATGGAGATCACAAACTTCCTTGGTTGTCATTCTCACATCTTTCAACCCTTCCTCCTTTGATGAAACCGTCACCAAGATCCTCATAGATGTGTCCATGGAAGTGTCTTGCTCCTTACGCGAAAACATCATCAACATGTACTTCACCTCTTCTGCTAACTCCTTTGCTCTCGTCCTTGTGATGGCTCCTTCACCAATGGCCTTGTGAGGACTATTAGAAGGTGGTGGTGATGCTCCCGCATCAAAGATCCTCATAGATGTGTTTATGGAAGTGTCTTGCTCCTTACGCGAAAACGTCATCAACATGTACTTCACCTCTTCTACTAACTCCTTTGCTCTCGTCCTTGTGATGGCTCCTTCACCAATGGCCTTGTGAGGACTATTAGAAGGTGGTGGTGATGCTCCCGCATCATTCTCCCCTTCTTGAAAAGGATTCGCCCACGAATCTTCTTCAAGTTGTCCATAGCCATCCAGTAGCTCTTGAATGTAGGCCCCGTGCTTCCCTTTCTTCTTGATGATATGAACCTTAATTCCTACAATAAAACTCACTCGCTCCTTCATTGGCAACGGTGCAAGGTCATCAAAGGTTAAGGAAAACAAGTCATCAACATAGTCAAGATAATTCGAAGATAGATATGAGTGGAAAGTCATAAAATAGGCAAACTCTATAGGTGATAATACTATAACCTCAAAGATAAGATCTCTCTCCTTAGTTCTAGCTAAATCCAAAGAGAAGCCCGTGTCATAAGGTTCCAAAGGGGCTATTTGAATCCTTACAAATCTGCAACCGTAGGTTAAGACACCTAAAATGCTCATAAGACTCTCCAAGTATCTCTTAGGCTGGGGAACTACATACTTAAACAATTGCGGCCAATAACAGTGTGTGTGAAACTTATCATAAAGCTTGTACCTCTCCAAATGACCCATTACAGCAGCCATATAGGTCTTGTCCTTAATTAGAATCCTAAGGTAACTACTAAGAATGCACACATGATCAAGCCTAATGAACTCTCTAAACAAGTAAAGCTCGTTCCTAGAGTTCTCTAGCACATAATGCATATGATAATCACCAAAATTAGCATGTGAAATATATATGTCCCTAATATGCTCAATGCCTAGAACATTATAGTCTAAGATGGTGACTAACACAAACTTCCTTAAAAGAGCAACAAACACTACACTATCACTAGGACATATGTAATGTAGCCAATCTCTAAACATTCTAAACAAGGTAATGAGATCATTATCACATCTAGAGAAGTTTAGGCATGCTTCTTTCATGTTAACACACAACAAGGTAAGATTCTTTCCTCCCATCATTAAAACAGCCGGGGTAGGAGTCTTAATCATCAATCTAGCATGGTGAAACATTGGTGTAGTGTCCATGAAATTGTCTCTAACCATGGTTGTCCAAATGTTCACAGGCCTAAGAATGGTGTCCAAGACTAGATACTCAAATTGTATCTCTTCCTTAGAGGCTAAAAACACATCTTGGGGTTGTTTTGGCTCAACAACAACCGTGCTCCATTCTCGCAGCCATGTGCTCTTCCTGTCATTTCCCTGCTCATTGCCCATTAACTCTTTCTTTTCAAAGCTTTCGGTAATCTGCATATGGGCTGATCGGAAAACTTCTACAAACACAAGGACATAAGCAACATTAGATTTGAACACATTTACAACAAATTGGACTTTTAAATACCAAATAAAATGGTTAGTAAGAACTTCCCTTAAGTATTTCTTTTATGTATCTAAAGAAGTGTTGTTCATAAGAATTTTATTAGGATAAACAACAACACAAATATAAATGTTGCAATCAAACACAGAAATCAACATAGGCATGAGTAAACTAGGTGGTATAAGGGCTATTTTCCTAGCTCTAATCCTCAACTCATGATCAATTAACATAGGAACCTTAACAAGCATTTCCCAAGTTATATAAGCATCTTCCAATTCATATCTACCTATAGCAAACTCATCAATATGCACATCTTCTAAAATGCTCGAGTTCAAGGTAGGTAATAAACTAGGAAGTCTCAAATCTATATGTGCAACTTCATCCTTAATGTCTTTTCTATAAGGATCCACCAATGCCGGAACACGAGACTCCAACTCACAAGTCTCTTTCGGTTTGATCCTAGGAGTTCTAGGATACACTAAAGGCAAAACAAGGGGTATATCCTTAGGAAAAAGTTCTTCGGAACAATCTAAAGATGAATGCAACAAGTTAGAGGTAGTATCACAAACAAGATAATAAGCACATTCTAAATCAGATTTATGCTCATCTAGCTCTAGATCATCCATATCAAGCATACCCACATTCGATTTTGACAAATTCAGCACAACAATATCTACTACATGCTCATCATCATAATTAAGATCATTATCAACAACATCTGATGATGATTCATGCACCTTCACTCCCTTACTACCTAGATCATGCTTGTGCACATCACACTTAGTAACGTCATCCAATGTAGATTCATGTGCATACAATTCATTTCCATCTATTTCATGCTCATCACATTCAATATCATCTACTAAACCAGATTCATGCTTAATTGTTTCATTACGGTTCACATGTGATACAATCTCATATTCTGATGTTAGATATTCTAAGTGATTAAACATTGAAGTAGAAGGTTTAAAATCACTCCCCTTTGGAGATTTGGTAACCCCAATTGGCGGTATCATCTTTGATAACGATGAAGGTGAACTAATGGTAGGTAGTGTGTTGCGTGAACTATGATGCTCAAGGTCCGGTTTCTCCCTTCCTTGCACATGTGGTTCCTCTTTCTGGGGCTGTCGAGCTTGTGGTTCCAATGCTTTCAACATGTTGTACATCTCTTCCATTCTTGTAGGTGGTGCCGGAGCATATCGAGCCTCTATAACTGTCATACTCTTAGCCATACTTTCTAGGTCATCTTGCATCTTTTTTAGAAGGCTATTGAGATCGGCGTTGGTTGGACTACCTTGCTTAGACATGATCACACAATCAACAACAATAGTAAACACGTTAGAGTTAGTGAGTGAAATCAGAAAACGCCTCACTAGTGTTTCCCTCTTACGCTCACTCTCTAGCTGCTGAATTGTAGGCTTCTTAGATGGGTTGCCTTGAGAGGATCAACGCTTTCAAGAAAGATCACTATCTAAGACACCAATTAACACCCTATATGAGACGTGCAAGGGCTGTAGCAAAATGTTTTTTTTTACTCTATACAACAAAGATTACAAAATGCAACAAGAAACAAGTAGGAAAGACTCTAGAAAGACAAAGAATGATCAACAAGACTCAAAGCTAGCATGAAAGCCTAAAATTCAGAATTTCAGCAATCACACAATCAAGACTTGAACTTGCAACTATATAGAGAATATTTTCGAGAAAGACTCAAGAATAGATAGAAGAAGATAAGAGAAGACAAGAGTAAAATCAAGACTTGAACTTGTATCAATGGAGTTGGGGATGCCGAATGGTAGTAGAGAAGTAAGTTTCGAATGGTTTGATTTAGGGAATGAATTTGACGTTGGAATTAGAGAGAGGTAGGATAGGTAGTAGCTTCCCTTTAGTCTTCAATCTTGACCTTCAATCTTGACTAGCAAATTCTATCTTTAAGATCTTACAATAAGATAAAATAACATACAATATGAATAAATCTTTTGTTGAATTTTCTTTCTTTCTTTTTTTTTTTGTTTTGTTTTTTTTTCTTTTGTTTTTCTTTCTTTTTTTCTTTTTGATAACAATGCTGAGAAATACAAGTTAAATGAAGAGGGTAACTAATGAAGGTAAATAATTAAAAGAAGGTAAAAAAAAAGCTGAAAATTAACCCGCAAAAACTGATTTGAACTAATCTTGTTGGTTGCCTTGATTGTAGGAGAAGTGGGGCTGCTCTTCGTTGAGATTCACGTCAGATTTGGCTGGAGCAAACACGTTCTTATCTTCCCTTATGTCGACAGTTTTATGCATCTTCAATGGTGATGAAAGGTAGGCTTTTTTGTGGGTTTTTATGGCTGGAAACTCCAAATAATACAAGATCAAAGCAATTAAAGACTCAATTCAAGACTACTAAACTCAACTCAAAGAAATACTCAAGATTAAGGGCTGGAGTAACTCAAATTTTTAGAAAAAAAAAACGCAGGACACAAACCGGAATGAAGAAGCCTTTGTCGACTAGCTCTGATACCAATTGATAGGGGGAAATTCCATATTCTTTTCGATCTAGACAAAGGGGCTTCAAATCACACAAATGGATACAACTAACGTTAGATAATGATGGTAAAGACGCAGGAATGAAGAAGAAACAAATGGAACGAATTAGATGAAGGTAGAAGGATAGGAAGATAGAACCGGAGAGATGTCGATTGAAAGAACCTTTGATTTCGGAATCAAAGACCCAAACAACGCAGCCAACGACCCTGCCTTATACAACCTTACACAACTCAACAATGGAGGTTGAGAGCACAAGGAGGATGCCTATGGAGCTTCGAAGCACCAATCTCAAAGAAGATTGACACAACGCAAGACAACTAAGCCGGAAAATTCAGCAACCAATGATTCTCACCAAAAGCTCTCTTTTGATTGAAAATACGTAAACACAAATTTCACAAATAGTCTGATCTCCTAGAAACTGATTAGGAAAAGGTTTATATATGTCTTTAAACCTTTTCTTAAATAAAAAAAAACTAAAAAGCAGCAAAATTACTTCTAAAAGTCTTTAAAAGCTCAAATAGCTTTAAAAGGCTATCTACTCCTAAAACAACTTAAATGTCTTAAAATACTAGAAAATTACTTCAAACATGCTTAAACATAAGCATTATACACGCCCAAATTAGATTGTGATAATATGCATGATCACACACATAAACGATGCATGGAACGTGTGCATGGAGATCACAAACTTCCTTGGTTGTCATTCTCACATCTTTCAACCCTTCCTCCTTTGATGAAACCGTCACCAAGATCCTCATAGATGTGTCCATGGAAGTGTCTTGCTCCTTACGCGAAAACGTCATCAACATGTACTTCACCTCTTCTGCTAACTCCTTTGCTCTCGTCCTTGTGATGGCTCCTTCACCAATGGCCTTGTGAGGACTATTAGAAGGTGGTGGTGATGCTCCCGCATCAAAGATCCTCATAGATGTGTCCATGGAAGTGTCTTGCTCCTTACGCGAAAACGTCATCAACATGTACTTCACCTCTTCTGTTAACTCCTTTGCTCTCGTCCTTGTGATGGCTCCTTCACCAATGGCCTTGTGAGGACTATTAGAAGGTGGTGGTGATGCTCCCGCATCAGAGACGTAGGCCTATCGAGTTCAGGGTAGGAGCTCAAGTGTGGCTGAGGGTACCACCGACGTATGGCGTTAGACGATTCGGCATTAAGGGGAAGTTAAGCCCCCGATATGTCGGACCATTTGAGATAGTGGAGAGTTGGTGAGGTGGCATACAGGCTAGCATTGCCACAATGATTGGAGAGTATACATACAATATTCCATGTGTCTCAATTGAGAGAGTACATCCACGACCCGAGACACATCATTTGCCACGAGGATCTAGTGGTCGAGCCGGACCATACTTTTGCAGAGCATCCGATAGCGGTTCTTGAGCAAAGTACGAGACGCCTTCGATCCAAGGAGATACCGATGCTGAGAGTGTAGCGGTCGAGGAGAGGAGCCGATGAGGCTACATGGGAGACGGAGGATAGTATCCGGAGGAACCGATGCTGAGTTTTATGCAGGTTTAGCGACATCGATAGGGCAGTCGGGTTAGTCCCGAGATCTCCCCTTGTTTGTGCTATGTGTTATTTCATGACGTGTTATGTGAGTGGTATGTGTATAAATGTACCTTGCGAGGTTGTGATGTGAGTTTATTCGTAGGCTCGGATTAGGGCCGTTAGTTGGCGTTGTCAAGAGTTCCGCACGGTTTCGGGACGTGTTTTTGCAGAGGGTGTTGCGTTGGGCAAGTTTTGGGACGAAACTTGTTTTTAGGGGGTTTAGTTGTAACATCTGGAATTTCTATTCCGGACTTGGAGCGTTTTATTGACCTTTCCGTGTTAGCGGCTCAGTTTTCACGTAAGCACGGGATGTTGAGTGACGGGATTTTATTCATGTTCCATTCTGACCTTCCGTTTTCCCCCTTTTTGCTTTTTGACCCCTCGATCTTTTGGAGTGAGGGGACATATAGGGCAGTTGACCCTTGGGTCTCCCCACCCCTTTTGTGCAGCTCATTTTTCACTCTTCTCTCTCTCTCTTCACTCTTCTCTTTCACGCGACTTCTCTCCTTCATTCTCCTTCTTATGCTCTTTCCTCTTCCCTCTCCTTGGAAGCTCTTGGATAGGGATCTGCAACATTGGAGAGCTTGGATCTGTTGTGGTAAACTTCCTTCCTCCCCTTCTCCTTTCTTGTTGATTTCCTTTTTCCTTTCTTCTCTTCACCTCCATGGCTATGGAGGAAGCTTTGAAGAGAGACTTTGTTGAATCCTTTGCATGTGCATATTCATAGCTTGATTAGGTCGTGGAGAAGAGTATAAGACCAGTGGTTTGTGTTTGAAGAAGGCCCATGAAGAGAAGGAAGTACTTGAAGCAAAGACACAGTCGAAGAAACGAAGAAGACGAAGTTTCTGCTGCTCGACCGCGGGGGCGGATCACCATAGGCGCAAGGGCAGACTAGAGCCACCGCAGGGGCGGCTCGAGCCACCGTAAGGGGCGGCACCAGGGCGTAGGGGCGGTGACAGGGCCACGCAGGGGGCGCCAACTTGATTCCGCGAATGCGTTTTCTTCACGAGTAGGCTTCTTCCTCCCTTTATTTTCGTTCCTTCCTTATCTTTGAGGTTGTACCTTGTTAGTAGCATGCTTAGGATGGCCTATAGTAGCTTGAGAATACCACCTAGTGGTTGTGAACCTAGAACCCTTATAGCTCGATGTAGTTATGGCTTTGAGTTGGACGAGCTTGTTGGACTTTCTTGGCTAGTTTGTCTCTTCTTGGTTGTGGTGTATGATCATGTGAGGTCAGAGATGTTGTGAGTTGCTTTCATGTGCTGAGAGTGTGGTGATGTCTTGGGTTCTAGGATGCGTTCCTAGGTCGAGGGTTAAGGTGAATTTGCCTAGATCACTAGGGTGAAGTCTAAAACTTCTTGAGTGTGAGCATGTGTCTATGTATATACCCTCTTGTGAGCAGGTTGTGGGCTTCCTCCCTAAGGAAGCGAGAGTGTTGTGAGTTGAGTGTGGTGATGAGGTAAGTCTCCAGACTTACTTAGCTCGTATTTTACGTATTAGCATTAATCGGTGTTTGGTGGTGTGTGTGTATATGTTATTGTTTACGTTATAAGCAACTAAACCGGTAATAGGACTACCGACCTTATATTATTTTGGCCCAATTGTATGATAACGGGCGGTGACATCATCTGCCTAGCTCTTGCGAGAGTCTTGGAGGTTCTCGGCGACTAGCCCGTGCGGGTAGACGGTCGGATGCATCAGTACCATTCATTGCCGGTAAGTAGGGACCGAGGCGGGACCACAGTAGTCTCATGTCACAAACCTAAGTTGAATTAGAACGATACAACTTAATGATAATAAAGATAATAAACCGGATTGGTGTTTGTGAGTATGTTGTCTGCTAATGATGATTTACTTGTGCTTGCGTCTTTCCCATTGATTCTAATGCTTCGAATATGAGCTAACAGTTTTAAACCGTTTGTGTAGATGTCTTGCAGTTTAGGGACGCCGCCGAGTAAGGTGGAGGAGTGGACAGCCGAGGGTCGCCGTACATTATAGGACGGGGACGTTTTTATATTAAGGTTTTCTGTTTTGGTTTATGGATCATGTTTTACGTTCGGGATTTCTTTCTTGGAGTTGTGTCGTTTTGAGGACTCAACTGAGTTTCCACCTTGTATCTTTACTTTCAGTTCTCGCATACATTATTAAAACGATTTTTGATTTGCCTTTATTTGTGTCTTGTTGGAAAGGTCCGGTGACATTGTTGTCAAGTTAAGGGTCGGGAACCATTGTGAGGTCTTGCCCGTAGCATCCCGAGTCTCGCGGATTCGGGGCACAGGGTCTGCACTAGGAAGCTCAAAGTGAGTGGCTGTCATACTGAGTTCAAAGACGTATAAGAAAAAGAAGCAACGGGAGTATACTTGCAACCCAGTAACCGTGCTTAAAGAAAGCATAATCACGGAGTAGAGTTTACGTGTAATGTTATATCGAAATGGATCTGAGTTGCATTTTTGTTTCAGAGGGATATTATAGGTCGGATAAACGTGGAGAATAAAAGAGTGCAAGGTGATGGTATGTTAACATTTATTGAGTAGTTATGATCAAACGACGGTGATGTGAGATCACCTTGTGTCTAGTAGCGTCATTCCGGACATATTAGCACAATACTGTTAGATCTTTGGAGCTATGTAAGAAGTTTGAGGTGGAATTAATGATATATTGGAGATCTATGATACATTATGACGACGTCAAGTGAACGTAGAGAAAGACCACCGGATTTTTGAGTATTGAGATATATTAAGTTTAAGATCCGAAAAGAAGTAGGTGATGATTCTTTAAACGATGAACGATATAACTGAGCTATATTAGGAGACAAGACCAATTGAGTCGTGATCCGAAGATCATTAGGCATTGGGTAAAGTGTCGTTGGATATCTAAGACCGTTGCCACCAAGTTGATAGTCGGAACCTTTCGGAAGGCCGGAAGCAAGGGGTGGCAACGAAGGAAGAAAGTTGTATAGTTTAGTCTCAGAAGAGTCTCAAAGGATTTGGAAGTGGGTCAGGAAAGGTAACCACTCGAGATTCTCAATGGATTGGAAAGTGATTGCTAGATGAGTATTTCTAACCATATAGGAGAGTGAATCTCTAGTTTTCCATGGAACTCAATTTGGATCTCAAGTTGGAGGATACGAACTAGACTCCTGATGGGTCATCATATTTGAGGATCAGACTGTTGAGTCGGAGGATACCGGTGGGGGGATCCGGTCGCTATTCTAGAGCGTAGTATTAGACGCTTGCGGTGTAAGTACATGTAATGATTTTTGAGTCAGTAGTTTGATAAAAGCTGGTGAAGCTACCGGGGATACTATGGATAGAAGAGGTGTAACCATTCGGAGATTTATGCAGGGCTAACTGCAATCTTAGGGCGGACGAGTTAGTGCTTGGATCTATATTTGTGTATTTTGTGTGGCTATTGGGTTATTTCATGCTTGAGTGCTTCGTCAGTGATATGTGTTTTATTGTGACCTATGATGTGAAGGGTATTTATATAGAAACAACGAGACTTTCGGTGTAGTGATTATACACATCGGACTAGAACCTTGAAGGCTGACCTTATAACTATCTTTTTCTAAGTTTCGGGACGAAACTTATTTTTAGAGGGAAATGATGTAATAATCGGAAAATTTTATTCCGATTATTTCCTAGTTGAACCGGACTTCTACCGTTTATTTCTTTTGCCATGATATTAGGTATCATAAATTATGTTAATAACCGGAAAAGTTTATTCTGATTATTTCCGAGTTAAACCGAACTTCTACGGTTTATTTCTTTTGCCATGATATTAGGTATTATAAATTAAATTTTTTATTTTTGTTTTTAGCATTTATGTAAGCTTGATTCTCACATAAAATCTTACTATAGATGGGCCCATCAAGACTAGCATCCGGGCCCATCAAATGAAGCCAACTGGGCACATTAGGGCAAGCCAACTGGGCACCTATTTCCACCTTCACACATCAGCGTCTTGCTCCTTCGGAGTTGCCCAGCAAGCAGTTGGCATTCCTTCCTATTTCCCACCCTCTCTCCCTCAAACAACCCTAGCTTGTTGCCATTTCTCACTCTCTCGTACCACCGGCAGCCGCATACCTTCCTCCTCAATCTCTCACTCAGGACCTTCTTCGTCTTCTGTCTACTCAACCGCAATTTCCCTTTCCTCTCTCTCTTCTTCTTCTGCAGATCAGAACCCGATATTGATACGGGGATTAGCCGCGAAGAACGGATCTAGACGAGCAACCTATTTTCGGGAATAGAAGCAAACGAAATTCAGCAAACAAAGATGAAGGAAAACGTGCAAAGCAAAGAGGGAAAACGAAATAAGAAAGAAGAACCGAAAAGAACAAACGATAGAACCCTTGGATTCGATTATCCAAGAACCAAACCGATGACGATTCGACCCCGCTTCTTACAACTTCACACAATCGATCTAGGATTATCGAAGGCACGAAGAGGTTGCTTCGATTCGAGTTGTAGCACCAATCCGAAGGAGATTGACACACACAAGAACGAGTAAGCTATGCAAACACCACAATTCTCACAAGACAAGAGGCTGAACTCAAAGGAATTCAATTTGGCACTTAGGCAATGTGTTTTAACGTATTTTGATCCACAAAATGAAGAGAGAAAGGTTTATATACAACCTAGACCTTCTCTCCTAAAAAAAAGAAAAGAAATAAATACAATAACTACAAATTAGAGTGTTTTAAATAAAACCATAAAATAGACTAATTCTAGGCTTTATTTAACACTCTCTAACTAGCTTCACGCCAGCCTTGCTCACGCCTCCTTGCTCACGCCTTCATCCATGCACATGCACACGTGAGGCTCTCCTATGCTCCATTCGACTTCTTCTTGGCTGGCCCAATGTGGCTAAGCATCATGACGGGCCTTGGACTCATTGGAGGTGAGCTTGGGTAAGCTTCTTGAACCATGGCAAGAAAGATAGCATCCATCTCCGCTTGGCGTTTGGCTTGAGCTCTTGTTAGGGCTCCTTGTGGTGTTGAAGATAGAGCTAGCTTGGATGACCTTTCATCATTCTCCCCTTCTTTAAAAGAATTCGACCTCGAATTTCCTTGATCATCACTAAGGGGTGGAAAAGGGCTTAGATCCCTCACATTGAATGTGGGATCACAAGCATAGTCGTCCGGCAAGTCTAGCACATAGGCATTGTCACCAGCCTTGTGTAGCACCTTGAAAGGCCCGTTTCCTCTTGGAGAGAGCTTGGACTTCTGAAGTTGTTGAAACCTCTCCTTCCTCAAGTGTAGACATACAAGGTCACCGGCCTCAAATGTAACCTTCTTTCTTCCTTGGTTTGCCTTGGCTGCATTGTATTTGCCTTTCTCCTCAAGCTTAATCCTTGTCCTCCTATGTAGCTCCTTGATGTGTTCAACCTGCGTTTTAGCACTTAAATCCACTCGCTCCTTCTTAGGCGACGGTGTAAGATCAAAAGGGGTTTGTGGATTAAAACCATAAACACACTCAAATGGAGAGATGGAAGTAGACGTTTGCACACTCTATTATAGGCAAATTCAACATGTGGCAAGACATCCTCCCATTCCTTTAGATTCTTTTTGATGACAGCCCTTAAAAGTGTGGTTAAAGTCCTATTAGTTACTTCCGTTTGCCCATCAGTTTGGGGATGGCTTGATGTAGAAAATAACAATTTCGTGCCTAGCTTTCCCCAAAGAGTCTTCCAAAAATAACTTAAGAACTAAACATCCCTATCACTCACTATTGTCCTTGGAATTCCATGTAATCTAACTACCCGAAAGAATAGATTAGCTACATTGGCCACATCATCAGTTTTGTGACAAGCAATAAAGTGAGCCATTTTTGAGAAACGATCTACAACCACAAAAATCGAGTCCCTACCTCTTTTAGTCCTAGGCAATCCCACAATAAAGTCCATACTAATGTCTTCCCAAGGGGCTGTTGGGATTGGCAAAGGTGTGTACAAATCCATGAGGCTTCACTTTAGATTTAGCTCTAAGGCATTCTAAGCATCTCTTAAGCACATTTTCAACATCCCTAAGCATGTGTGGCCGATAAAAATGTGAGTGCAGCATAGCATAAGTTTTATCCCTCCCAAAATGACCCATTAAACCTCCTTTATGGGCTTCCTCTACTAGCAACAATCGAAGGGAACACCTAGGTATGCACACCTTATCAATTCGAAACAAAAATCCCTCAAACAAATAGTATTTATCTAAGGAACCTTTTTGCACACATAGCTTATATGTATCACCAAAATCAAGATCAGATTCATAGAGCTCCTTAATGTAAACAAAGCCTAATACCTTAGCATCCAATGTAGTCAACAATGTGTGCCTCCTGGAGAGGGCATCCGCTACTACATTGTCTTTTCCCTTTTTATACTTGATAACATAGGGAAAAGTCTCAATAAACTCCATCCACCTACCATGCCTCCTATCTAGTTTATCTTGACTCCGAAAATGCTTCAAAGACTCATGATCGGAATGCAAAATAAACTCTCTAGGCTACAAGTAGTGTTGTCATGTCTTAAGCACTCTAAACAAAGCATATAACTCTTTATCATAGGTAGAGTAATTAAGACATGCTCCTTTGAGCTTTTCACTAAAGAAGGCAATAGGCTTACCTTCTTGCATGAGAACGCCGCCTATGCCAAGGCCCGAGGCGTCACACTCCATTTCAAAGGGCCTAGTGAAGTCGGGAAGAGCTAGCAAGGGCGCCTTGGTTAAGACCAATTTCAGCTTGCTAAAGGCACATTCTTGCGCCTCCTCCCACACAAATGGCGCATGCTTCTTGCAAATTTCCGTCAAGGGCGCGGCAATGGTACTAAAGTCTCTCACAAAGTGCCTATAGAAGCTTGCAAGCCCATGGAAACTTCTTACTTGGCTGATGGATATTGGCGTGGGCCAATCTTTGATTGCTCTAATCTTCTCCTCATCCACTTGTAGGCCTTGTGTAGTCACTACAAAACCAAGAAATATAACCTCATTAGTGCAAAAACTACATTTCTTAAGATTAGCATACAAGTGTTCAGTCCTAAGGGTAAGAATTACTTCCCTTAGATGTTCTTCATGTTCCTCTAGGGACCTGCTATAGATTAAGATATCATCAAAGTATACTACAACAAACTTCCCTATAAAATGTCTCAAAACATAGTTCATTAAGCGCATAAAAGTAGAAGGAGCATTAGTTAACCCAAATGGCATAACAAGCCACTCATACAAACCAAACTTAGTTTTGAAGGCTGTTTTCCACTCGTCCCCCTCCTTCATTCGGATTTGATGGTAGCCACTCTGTAGGTCTATCTTGCTAAAAGTGGTGGCGCCATGTAGCTCATCAAGCATGTCATCTAGGCGAGGAATAGGGTGGCGGTACTTGATGGTGATGTTGTTGATAGCTCGACAATCAACACACATCCTCAATGTGTTGTCCTTCTTAGGCACCAAGAGCACGGGTACGGCGCACGGACTTAAGCTCTCCCTCACGTAGCCCTTGTATAGGAGGTCTTGAACCTGTTCTTGGATCTCTTGACTCTCCTTTGGGTTCATTCGGTAGGCTGGTCTATTTGGAAGTGTTGCGCCGGGGATAAGGTCAATTTGGTGCTCAATGCCTCTCAAAGGTGGGAGGCCATGTGGTATTTCTTCCGGAAACACATCCTTAAACTCCTCAAGGATGGCTGAGATAGTAGGTGGTAAGCTAGTCTTGGCTTCATCACTCATCAAGATGAGCTCCTTACACAACATCATCAAGGTGGTGTCTAAGGGTAGGTAGTCATTTTGTAGCTCAAGTTTAGAAGCTAACAAGGCTGTTGTGGGTTGTTTTGTGACCGTGGACACAAGGGTGCTAGGCTGGTGGTTAGAAGACGTGGCTAGGGAGGGGTCTTGGCTTGACGGCTTGCTCCCCTTCTTAGCTTGTCCTTGCTCTTGCTCACTTGCCTTCTTCTTCTCAAATGCCTCCACAATCTGCAAGGGAGTCATAGGCTTAAGATTCACGGTTTTACCATTGAATACAAAAGAATATCTATTTGTAAAACCATCATGCACAACTCTCCTATCATATTGCCAAGGGCGGCCTAACAACACATGACAAGCTTGCATAGGCACAACATCACATAAAACCGTATCTTCATAATGGCCTAAAGTAAAAGTGATCTTAGCTTGCCTATTAACCTTTAACTCACCACATTCATTCATCCAATGCAGCTTATATGGCCTAGGGTGATAAAATGTAGGAATTTGCAACTTAGATATCATTTCGGTGCTAGCAATATTGTAACAACTTCCTCCATCAATAATAACATTACAAACCTTTCCTTTAACCAAGCATCTAGTGTGAAACAAGTTTTCTCTTTGGTTATCTTCACAAGGAGCAGGTTGTACACTTATAGTTCTCCTAGCTATCAAAGAATTATCATGCTCAAGACTTTTATCACAAATCATGGAAGTGTCAGCTAGGAATGAGCTAGGATGATCAAATAACACTCTCTTAGCTAATAAACAATCTCCTTGCTCGTATTCAATCCCATCATCATCCAAATCATCATGATCATGCATATTAAGCTCAAAATCATCATTATCATGCTCATGCTCAGATTCGGACTCATATTGCCCTAAATGGTTAACTAGCAAAGTTCTTTTGTTAGGACAATCCTTCATCATGTGCCCTCTTCCTTGGCACTTAAAACATATAATATCCCTAGCTCTGGATGAAGGGTTAGAAGTACTCCCTTGAGTGCCTTTAGGTAGTGTAGGCGTGGGCTTGGTAGGGGCTGCATAAGGAGCCTTGCGTGGGCCTCCTTGCTCCGGGGCTAGCTTCTCCTTGCTTGGCACCTCCCGGCTGTAATTCCCTTGTTGGCGACCTCCTTGGCTCCTCCATGAGCTAGGCGTGCCATAGGCAGCCTTACCTCCTTGACTTCTTGCCTTTATTTTCCTTTCTACTTTGATTGCTAGGTGGAGCAATTCTGTCATAGAGATATGGAGAAAAAGATCTATCTCGTTAGAAAAACTTGAATTGAGAATACGAAGATACCTAGCCATTGTAGTCTCTTCATCCTCTTGCACATTAGCCTTTACCATGGCCATTTGCATGGCATTATAGGTCTCCTCGGCGGTCATGGCTCCTTACCTCAAGTTCTCCAACCTTTGCCTCAATTCCCTAGTGTAATGTTGAGGCACAAACCGAGCCCTCATCAAAGCCTTCATGTGCGCCCAAGTAACTACTGGTGCATCCATAGTTCTCCTCCTTTCCTTCACCAAATCATCCCACCATATCATAGTATAATCAATAAACTCAAGAGCTGTGTAATGTACCTTCTTATGCTCGGGAAAGTTATGGCATGACCATATTTGCTCTATCTTTGCCTCCCAAGCCATGTACACGTCCGGGTCACATTTGCCTTCAAAGCTTGGGATCTTCACCTTTACTTTGCCAAAACCATCATACTCCGGATCTCGCTCCCTCCTTGGTTGTCCACCATAGGGCTCACGCCTCTGCTCGTCTTGGCGCCGGCCGTCATGAGGTCTCCGGGGCTGTTGGCGCTCCCTTCGTCCGTTTGGCCTCCATTCCTCATCATCTCCATCACCGTCCTCATCCTGCTCATAAGCTTGATTCTGAAACTGTTGAGGATAGTTATGCAAATTATCATGTATAATGGGAGAAGAAGGGATAGAAACGTGCTCCTCGAAAGCAAGATTGCCCCATCCAGGTTGGGACACGGTGTGGCCTAAGCCTTGGATATTCCGAGAGGGCTGCGTGGCATTAGAGTGCCGGGCTGCTTGAAACGCCTCTTGTTGGCTTTGGAGTGGTATTCGGTCTTGCCCTTGTTGTTGAGCCCTCGAGTGGTCTGCTACCTGCATGTTGCCTCCTAGTGGCCGAGGCTCCGGAACTACCTTAGACGCCTCCAAGTTGGACAGCCTTGTAGTTAACCCTTCAATGCTATCTTTCAAGCCCTTGATAAGGTTAAACAACTCCGGGGTGATAGGCTCGGGGCTTGGCGTACCAATGGGAGTTCCTGACATTGTTCAAAGACACTAAAACACTCAAACACGTTAGGTTAGCTAAAACAAAAATGCCTCACAAGTGTATCACTCGAAAGCAAACTCTCACTTCTCTAGTGGTGCTCAACAAGCTTGTTGATGGCTCGTCTTGTATTAGTCAAAAACCTCACGTGAGTTCAATACTTAGCCAAACAAGCTTGTTGATGGCTCGTCTTGCACGAATTTTATATGCAACGTATGGACTCAAAATTTGAACCCAAGATAAGCCTTGAAAGAACTTACTCGTCAAGCCTAAGCAAGCAAACCTTGGACACCGAAGGTGTGTATAGAAGGGCTGGTCAAGGCTAAGGCGTGGCTTGAGTGAAGTGAGCTAGGCGTGGGCCAAGGCGTGGCTAGGCTAGGGTGAAGCTAGGCTAGGCGTGAATGGCTTGGTCCCTTTGAGTGAGATGAGCTCCTTTGTAGTCCTTTTTGGTGGATGAACAATAACACTTAGCAAGTACAACTTTTGAGTGAGATGCACTCATTTGCAATCCTCTTTGGTTGCTGAACAATAACACTTAGCAAGCACAACTTCAACTATTACAAACTATGAAATAAAACAAGAATAAGCTAGCAAGAATGAAATGAAATGAATACTAATGTTGATTTCTTTTCTCTTTCTTTTCTTTTCTTTTCTTTTTCTTTTCTTTCTTTTTTTTTTTTTGAATTCGGATTTTCCTTTCTTTTTTTTCTTTTTTTTTTAACTTACTACTGGAATTAAAGAAAAATAAAACAAAAATGCTAAGAAAATTTAATTAGTTGCAAGAGGATAGAGTTGACCAAGTAAATAGCTAACCAAGGGTGAAAATTCAAAAAAAAAATAGGCTGAAAATGTGGAGGAGAGAGAGGGGCTGGAAAATAGGCTGGACGGATCAGCCTTCTTCTGTTTTTTTTTTGAAAATTTAGGGTTTGTTTAGTGTGGTGTTTGGACGTGGGACAAGGCTGATGGCGGCGTGGTGGTCGGCACAAGCGTTGGTGGTAGGCGCGGTGTAGGCGTGGTGTGGGAGTGGTGCCGGCGTCCAAAATTCACAAACAAAAGCAACAAACTTGTTAGTTCAATCAAAAAACTTGGAATAGAAATGGCAATTGCAATAGACTCAAAACAAAGCAAGACTCAAACAAGAAAACGAGACACTTTTGGTTTTTGAATGATTTACCGACTCTTTTTGTAGGTTGAACGTCAATTAGCTCTAATACCAATTGATACGGGGATTAGCCGCGAAGAATGAACCTAGACGAGTAACCTGTTTTCGGGAATAGAAGCAAACGAAATTCAGCAAACAAAGATTAAGGAAAACGTTCAAAGAAAAGAGGGAAAACAAAATAAGAAAGAAGAACCGAAAAGAACAAACGATAGAACCCTTGGATTCGATTATCCAAGAACCAAACCGATGACGATTCGACCCCGCTTCTTACAACTTCACACAATCGATCTAGGATTATCGAAGGCACGAAGAGGTTGCTTCGATTCGACTTGTAGCACCAACCCGAAGGAGATTGACACACACAAGAACGAGAAAGCTGTGCAAACACCACAATTCTCACAAGACAAGAGGCTGAACTCAAAGGAATTCAATTTGGCACTTAGGCAATGTGTTTTAACGTATTCTGATCCACAAAATGAAGAGAGAAAGGTTTATATACAACCTAGACCTTCTCTCCTAAAAAAAAGAAAAGAAATAAATACAATAACTACAAATTAGAGTGTTTTAAATAAAACCATAAAATAGACTAATTCTAGGCTTTATTTAACACTCTCTAACTAGCTTTACGCCATCCTTGCTCACGCCTCCTTGCTCACGCCTTCATCCATGCACATGCACACGTGAGGCTCTCCTATGCTCCATTCGACTTCTTCTTGGCTGGCCCAATGTGGCTAAGCATCATGACGGGCCTTGGAGGTGAGCTTGGGTGAGCTTCTTGAACCATGGCAAGAAAGATAGCATCCATCTCCGCTTGGCGTTTGGCTTGAGCTCTTGTTAGGGCTCCTTGTAGTGTTGAAGATGGAGCTAGCTTGGATGACCCTTCATCAGATATCTTCTACCATTGTGATGTGGGTTGGGGCCGCAAATGACTAGATCTAGATTGTGAATCCCAGAAGAACAACAATGGACGTTTTCCTTGACAAATGGCACGCAAAATCAGATTGTTTAGAACTAGAAATGACGTTGGACAAAAGGGAAGAAAGAAAATGTAATGGAACGTGGAATGTTTGGTAGAAGTAGATCCAAAAGAACCAAACGACTCCCTTACAAGAACCTTGATCAGATTGATCAAAACCCAAGTAAGATGATGCCTTCAACCCTTTCTTCTATAACCTTACACAAGCCTTCAATAGAGACAAGCACAAGAAGGGACTAGTATTGACTAGTAGCACCAATCTCTAAAGAGATTAACACACACAAGAACAATCTAGCAAGGATTCACAACAATTCAATCAATGGCTCACTTTATTGATTGAATTTTCTGAATAGGAACAAAAGCTCTCAAAGAGACGGTTTATCAAGTTTTGCTAAAATCTATCTAATTTGGAAAGAAGCTAACGGAGGCTTTTTATATGCCTAGAAAGCCTCCTATCTAAAAAAGGAAAAACATTTGTCAAAAAGACAATAAAACAAATAAAACAAATAAAAATAACCCTTAAAATGTTTTGAACCTAAAGGTTATAAAAAGTCTTTCATTTTATAACAAAAGATGATATAAAATACAAAAGAAGCTCCAAAAGCCTCAATCTTCCATTTCTTGCAATTCCGGAACAAGTGTCTCTTCTTTGCTCTCGCATGGCTCCAAATCACGTGCGCATGGTCTCCCTTCCACGTCCAAGTCATCGGGAATCGTCATTAACGTGACTAAGGAAGCCTCAGTCAGCAATGGATCGTCAATGGTCTCCTTAGGAGCTAAGGACACCAACAAGTTGGACACCTCCTCTTGAATTGCTCTTGCCCTTGATCTAGTGATTGGCCCTTGCATTGTAGGACTAGTAGGGGTTGTTGGTGATGGTCCCTTATCATACTCCCCTTCTTGGGAAGGATTCGTCCTCGAATCATCACCATCCGCATCACTTGACTCAAAGGGACTTAGATCTCCTACGTTGAAAGTAGGGCTCACTCCATAGTCCTCCGGAAGCTCTAGTACATAAGCATTGTTGTCAACCTTACGTAGTACTTTGAATGGTCCGTCTCCCTAGGTGATAGCTTGGACTTGCGCCTTTCCGGGAACCTATCCTTCCTTAAATGCAGCCACACAATGTCTCCCGGTTCGAACAACACTTGCTTGCGGTTCCTATTAGCCTTGGCCGCCACTTGCCTCCCCTTCTCCTCTAGCCTTTTGCGTGTCCTTTCATGTAGTTCCTTGATGATCTCCACCTGTTTTTCTGCATTAAAATTTACTCGCTCCGCTATGGGCAACGGTATAAGATCAAAAGGGTCAAAGGATTCAATCCATAGACACACTCAAAATGAGTTAGATTAGTAGAAGAATGTAATGTACGATTATATGCAAATTCAACATGACACAAGACATCTTCCCAAGCTTTCAAATTATCTTTTAAAACAGCCCTCAAAATGGTTGTTAACGTCCTATTAGTTACTTCGGTTTGACCATCCGTTTGAGGATGACTAGAAGTCGAAAACAGCAACTTCGTCCCTAATTTAGCCCAAAGAGTTTTCCAAAAGATACTAAGAAACTTAACATCCCTATCACTCACTATAGTCCTAGGTACTCCATGTAATCTAACAATTTCCCTAAAGAAGAAGTTAGCTACATTATAAGCATCACCAGTCTTATGGCAAGCAATAAAATGGGCCATTTTAGAAAATCGATCTACTACCACAAAAATCGAATCTCTCCCCTTCTTAATCCTAGGTAACCCAACAATGAAGTCCATACTAATATCCTCCCAAGGTGACTTAGGCGTGGGTAAGGGGGTATACAATCCATGAGGTTTCAATCTAGCCTTAGCCTTTAAACACACAAGACATCTCTTAAGCAAGTTCTCTACATCTCTAAGCATATGAGGCCAATAAAAATATGAATGCAGCATATGATAAGTCTTATCTCTCCCAAAATGCCCCATTAAGCCTCCCATATGGGCTTCCTCAACAAGTAATAGCCTAAGGGAACACTTAGGAATGCAAAATTTATCAACTCTAAATAGAAAACCCTCAAACAAGTAATACTTATCAAAGGCTCCTCTAGATGCACATTGCTTAAATATGTCTCCAAAATCAGAATCATCAACATATAAATTCTTAATATAATAGAAACCAAAGACCTTAAAATCCATAGTTGTGATTAAAGAATGTCTCCTAGAGAGAGCATCTGCTACAACATTATCCTTGCCCTTTTTATACTTTATGATATAAGGAAAAGTTTCTATAAACTCCATCCATCTATCATGTCTCCTATCTAACTTATCTTGACTCCTAAAATGTCTTAAGGACTCATGATCGGTATGTAGGACAAACTCACTAAGCCGTAAATAATGTTGCCATGTTTTTAATACTCTAAACAATGCATAAAGTTCTTTATCATAGGTCAAGTAATTTAAACATGCTCCCTTTAATTTCTCACTAAAGAAGGCTAGTGGATTACCCTCTTGCATGTGTACTCCTCCAATGCCAATACCCGAAGCATCACACTCGACCTCAAAAGGTTTGGTGAAGTCCGGAAGAGCTAGGAGAGGTGCATGGGACAGCCGCCACTTCAACTCCTTAAACGCCTTCTCTTGAGCATCTCCCCACACAAATGGCACAGTCTTCTTTGTCAAGGACATGAGTGGGGCTGCTATGGTGCTGAAATCTCGCACAAAACGTCTATAGAATGTTGCTAGGCCGTGGAAACTCCTCACTTGACCGACGGTTGCGGGAGTGGGCCATTCCTGGATTGCCTTGATCTTCTCTCCATCCACCTCTAGACCTCTTGTGCTCACTACAAAACCAAGAAAAACAACTTGATTAGTACTAAACTCACATTTCTTCAAATTAGCATACAAATATTCAATTCTAAGAGTTGCAAGTACTTCCCTCAAATGTTCCTCATGCTCTTCAAGTGACTTACTATAGATGAGGATGTCATCAAAGTAAACCACAACAAACCTACCAATGTAGTGTCTCAACACGTGATTCATCAATCTTATAAATGTGCTAGGAGATTGGTTAAACCAAATGGAATCACTAGCCACTCATAAAGACCAAACTTGGTCTTGAATGCCTTTTCCACTCATCTCCCTCCCTCATTCTGATTTGGTGATAACCACTCCTAAGATCTATCTTAGAGAACAATGTGGCTCCATTCAACTCATCTAACATGTCATCTAAACGTGGTATAGGATGGCGGTACTTAATGGTGATGTTGTTGATGGCTCTACAATCAACACACATCCTCCATGTATTGTCCTTCTTAGGCACTAAGAGGACGGGAACGGCACTAGGACTCAAACTCTCTTTTACATAACCCTTATCTAGGAGTTCTTGGACTTGGTTTTGGATCTCTTGGCTCTCCTTAGGGTTCATCCTATAGGCTGGACGGTTTGGAAGTGTAGCACCGGGAATAAGATCTATTTGGTGCTCAATAACTCTAAAAGGTGGAAGGCCAGCTGGAATCTCGTCAGGAAACACATCACTAAACTCATCTAGGATAGCTAGGATAGGCTTAGGTAGGGTGGCCTTGGCTTCATCACTCAAAGTCACTAATAGGGTGGTACTAATCTTGGTTGTGGGTTCTGTTTTAGACCGTGAGCTATCCCCTCTCTTTTTCACTTCATTTTGCTCCACACTCAACTCCTTCTTCTCATAAAATTCAGCAATCTGCAATGGTGTCATAGGCTTAAGAGTTAGTGTTTGAGCATTAAATTCAAAGGTATGCCTATTAGTAAAACCATCATACTTAACTCTCCTATCAAATTGCCATGGACGTCCCAAAAGAATATGACAAGCTTGCATGGGAACTACATCACAAGTAATGGTGTCCTCATAGCTACCTAAAGTGATAGTAACTCTAGCTTGCCTATTTACTTTTAATTCTCCACAATCATTCATCCAATGCAATTTGTAAGGCCTAGGGTGATAAAATGTGGTAATTTGCAACTTATTAATCAAACCAGTGCTAGATATATTGGAACAACTACCTCCATCTATGATCATATTACACACCTTCCCTTTAATTAGACATCTAGTATGAAAAAGGTTCTCTCTTTGATTATCCTCACATGGAGCTAGCTTAGCATGCAAAGTTCTTCTAGCTATTAATGATTCTGCATGCTCATATTCAATGCCCTCATCACTATCACTACCAATTTCATGCAACCCATTAAGGTGGGTGTTATCATCATTTTCATGCTCATCCTCACTCTCATATTGTCCAAATTGATTTAAAATCAGAATTTTGTTATTAGGACAATCCCTCATGTAATGACCTCTACCTTGACATTTAAAATACACAATATCTCTAGAACGAAGAGTAGAGTTAGAGGTACTCCCTTGAGGACCACTTGAAGGCTCATTCAAGGGTCTAGAAGATGAATGAGGTGTTGAGCTCCTTCTTTGTGCTCCTTGGTCCATGGTTGATGCTTTTCGGTCCTCCTTGGTGGATGTAGGCTCACGGCTGTGGGATCCTTGGGGCCGGCTGTTTTGTGCTTTCCATGAGCTTGTAGCTCCAGAGCTTGTCTTGGCACCTTGGTTCCTAGCCTTTGTCTTCTTCTCTACTTCGATTGCCAAATGCAGTAGCTCTACCATGGTACTATAAGGATACAAATCAATTTCATTAGCCAAAGATGAGTTTAAAATGCGTAGATACCTAGCCATTGTAGACTCCTCATCTTCAACCACATTAGCTTTCACAATTGCCATTTGCATAGAAGTGTAGACCTCTTCGGCACTCATGGCTCCTTGTCTAAGGTTCTCCAACCTTTGCCTCAGCTCCCTAGCATAATGTTGAGGTACAAAACGAGCTCTCATCAAGGCCTTCATTTGTTCCCATGTAGTGATGGCTGGATCCAAGGTTCTTCTCCTTTCCTTGACAAGATGATCCCACCATACTAGTGCATATCCTTGAAACTCCAATGATGCAAGCTGGACCTTCCTTTGCTCTCCAAAGTGATGGCATGACCAAATTTGCTCCAATTTAGTCTCCCAATCCATGTAAGCATCCAGGTCACACTTGCTTTCAAAACTAGGAATCTTGACCTTCACTTTCCCTATTCCATCTAGCTCTTGATAAGGCCTAAATGGCTCATATTCTCGTCCTCTTATTGGCTGTGGGTGACGCTTAAGGAACTCTCTCCACATGCCTTCTTCCTCAACTTCATCTTGTGGCTCCTGAAAATCATCCACAAAACCTTGCACATTAGGTGTTCTAGGAAGAGGGTTAGCATGTCTCATACCTTGCCCTTGAGGGGTTCTTTGAGGTGATTCATGGGCTGTTTCTCTAAGGGCATCTCTAGATCTGCCTCCTAGCTCGAAAGTGGACCTCGGCTGTGGCATGGCCGTGGGTGCTGGCTGAGGCTCCAACGTGCCAATCCGGTGGGTCAATCTTGCCACCGAATCCATTAGTTGCTTCAAAATAGCAAATGTCTTCGGGTGCATTGGCTCACTGCTGTGGGACTTGCTTGGACTATTAGACCTAGACATGATCAAAAAAACACACAAAACAAGTAAACTAGTTGAATTAGATAAAACAGAAAATTCTCACAAGTGTTTACTCTCACTCTCACACTCAAGTTGTGTTGATCACAAGCTATTTGATGCAATTGACTTGGATGGATTAAAACTCTTTCTAAGATCAATGTCTTAGCTCAACTAGCACACTCCTTGACTTGAAAAAGGGTGATACACGGTGCTTGAAGGTTCACAACAGAAAACGTCAAGATAGACACTAAGAAGCTGAAATAAGACTCAAGACTCAACTAGTATGGCTTGCAAGCAATGTTAACTAGCTAAATCACACAAAATACTCAAAAAAGACACAAGACTCAAAGATAGATGCAAAAGGCTGATACGGACTCAAAAAGATGGTAAACTCAAGATATGATAGAATTAGAGTAAAACAAGGAAGATAGACACACAAGAGACTAAGAAGAGAGCTTCACTTACCTTGTCCTTATGCAATGGAGAGAGATATGGCCGGATGTGGTGTTTAACATTGGCTTTTGGGTAATGGTGATGGATAAGAAATGAGGTAGGTAACTCTTGTTTGTAGTCTGAATGATCCTTTCACAATCAGATTGCAAAAACACTTGTTTTTCTAGCTTCTACACAACTTAGGTTAGTATAGAATATGATATGAAATGTATGATATGTAGGATGATGAAAATATATGAAAAAATATTTCTTTTTCTTTGTTTTTATTTTTTGTGGTCCTTGGCTGACATTTTTGTGGAAGAAAATAGGAGAGAGGAATGAAATTAAAAATTGAAAAGAAATAAGAGATAACTAACTAAAAGTAGTCTCTTGTTGTTGCTACAAATAAGGAGCTTTTGTGGCCTCTCTCTCCTACTTGCAACGACTGATTTGTTTTGGAGAGTGATCCCCCTTCTTTTTTTTTTTTTGAACGGTTATTTGCCAAGAGGATGCAGCTGGACGTTTTGGATGAACAATGGCTGATGAAGGTGATGTAGAATGGCTGGAAAATGGCTGTTTTGGTTTGGCTTTCTCTCTTCTCCAATAAACACAAGAAACAAAGCAAATTAGACTCAAATAGACTCTTAAGATGAAGCAAATGACTCAAACAAAGAAAAGACTCAAAGAAGATACTCAAACCGTCAATGGTGATGGCTGATTCCGGACTCGCAATCAACTAGCTCTGATACCACTTTGATGCGGGTTGGGGCCGCAAATGACTAGATCTAGATTGGGAATCCTTGAAGACCAATAATGGACGTTTTCCTTGAGAAATGGCACGTAAAATCAGATTTTATAGAACCAGAAATGACGTTGGACAAAAGGGAAGAAAGAGAATGAAATGGAACGTGGAATGTTTGGTAGAAGTAGATCCAAAAGAACCAAACGACTCCCTTACAAGAACCTTGATCAGATTGATCAAAACCCAAGCAAGATGATGCCTTTCAACCCTTTCTTCTCTAACCTTACACAAGCCTTCAATGGAGACAAGCACAAGGAGGGACTAGTATTGACTAGTAGCACCAATCTCTAAAGAGATTAACACACACAAGAATAATCTAGTAGGGATTCACAACAATTCAATCAATGGCTCACTTTATTGATTGAATTTTCTGAATAGGAACAAAAGCTCTCAAAGAGACGGTTTATCAAGTTTTGTTAAAATCTATCTAATCTGGAAAGAAGCTAAGGGAGGCTTTTTATATGCCTAGAAAGCCTCATATCTAAAAAAGGAAAAATATTTGTCAAAAAGACAATAAAACAAATAAAAATAACCCTTAAAATGTTTTGAACCTAAAGGTTATAAAAAGTCTTTCAATTTATACCAAAAGATGATATAAAATACAAAAGAAGCTCCAAAAGCCTCAATCTTCCATTTCTTGCAATTCCGGAACAAGTGTCTCTTCTTTGCTCTCGCATGGCTCCAAATCACGTGTGCACGGTCTCCCTTCCACGTCCAAGTCATCGGGAATCGTCATTAACGTGACTAAGGAAGCCTCAGTCAGCAATGGATCGTCAATGGTGTCCTTAGGAGCTAAGGACAACAACAAGTTTGACACCTCCTCTTGAATTGCCCTTGCCCTTGATGTAGTGATTGGCCCTTGTATTGTAGGACTAGTAGGGGTTGTTGGTGATGGTCCCTCATCACATTGCTCTTCTTTGCACTCCAGAGAAGGAGAACTCGCAGTCGACGCCGGACACTTTCCATCACTGTAGATCGGCCGCCACCACCTCGCCGCCTGCCATGCCAGCCGTCATCCTCCTTTCTGTTTGTGCACAGCAGTGCCAGAGAAGACATCGGATTGCACTTCTGCAATGGACCCGCGGGCACGTCTTGCCCTAGCCGTTGGTGCGGCTAGGAACCCAGACCGAAGGTGCGCCACCAACCTGCCGCAGGGGCGCCTCTAGTACGCCACAAGTGCACCAAAGTGCTGGAGCCGCCTTCCGTCTTCTTTCTCGTACGTGAGCTTCTCGAGTCTCTCGTGTCCGGTAAACACCTCACCTCCCTTCACTGCATTACCCTCTTTGTATATGTGCTGATTAGAACCCCGTTGGGATCTTGGAATAGTTCATAACAGTAAGAGAAGATGGCTTGTAGAGTTTATGCGTTTCCGAGTTTTAAGATGTAACCAACAGTCAAATTTGGGTCCAGATTTGGGTAAGTTAGACTCCCCCTTTGCTGCTGAATTTTAGATATGTTATAGTTGGTATTGCATATAGAACATACTAAAATTTGAGAGTAATCCGAGTTATAGTTTAGGAGATATGGTTCTCCAAAGTTGGTTCCTCATGCAGTTTTTATAAGTGAGCTGAATATCCTAAGTGTTGAGAAAAACTGCTTGTGATGCAATTTTGTGAGAAAGATTTGGATGGGTTATTGACCTCTTTTGGACTTGAATTTTGGATATGTTGTTTATAGATATACACAGTAGCATTTAGTAAAAGTTGAGAGTGATTTGTTGGTTTAATCCGGATTTGTGATGTTCCGAAGTTGGGTATAAGTGTAGTTTAGTTTTAGAAGAGTTGTATTAGGTTTTAAGTGTGTGTTCTTGGAGATGGTTTGGGAGTGTTTATATTTATGGATTACATCATTGGTAGTCATGGTTGAGCATGTGAGTAGGTGAATTTGTATGTTTGGGATTTAGTAGCAATATGTTAGTTGAGCCTTAGTAGTAGATAGTATGTTTGAAAGATAGTCATCTTTCAAAATTAGTAGATCCTTTCTCCGGAGAGTTAGATATTTGGGTTGGTTTTCTGGTAGATGTCCTTGAGATCTCATGGAAACTTTAGAGTTTCCGGATCCTAGGGGTAAAACCGTATTTTCTTAGAAAAGAGTTGATTTAATGTGGTTTCTCGGTTTTCCATTGTTGACCTAGAAGTTGAGACTTCTAGAGGTTGGATAGTATAATGATATCAGCTTTATGTTATGATCAAGCAGTTGAGATATTACTCAGCGGGATCGAGTGCTTTGGTTGACGGGACTTGACCTGGTTCAGGTAAATCCACGGACTTAGTTAGCTAGCTTCTTTGTATTAGCATGTTGTGTATTGATGTTGTGTGTTAGTTATGTTAAAACAACGAAATCGGAATAGGACGATCTATATATTATATAATTAGCCCAAGTGTATGATAACGGACGGTGACATCACTGCCTAGCTCTTGCGAGAGCTAGGAGGTTCTCTACGACTACCCTAGACACGTAGATGGTAGGATACATCAGTACCATTCCTTGCTAGTTAACGGGGACAGAGGCGAGTCTCGGGGATTCTCGTGTCACAAACTGAAAGTTGAATTAGTAAGGAATAACTTATATAAAGATAACAAACGGACTTGAGTGTTTGCATGTTGTCGGTGTTTGTCTTCTTTATGTGTTTATGTGCCTTTAACTTTATTCTAATGCTTAGAATGTTAGCTAACGGTTTATCCGTGTTGTTAGTTCTTCCTAGTTTTGAGTAGTTGCACATAGATCCGGAGTGGATGGTCAAACGGATCCACGTACTCATCTAGATGGGGACGGGGGTGTCTTCAGTTTCTTCACAGGCGTTGTATAATTCTCGTTGTCTTATAAGGCTGATACATAACATTTATGTAAATATTATTTAATGTTTTCAAATGATTTAAATACGTTTGTGCCTTGTTGTAAGGTCCTAGTAAAGTTGTTGTCAAATTAATGTCGGGACCCATTGTGATGTTTTAACCAATAGCTCCCTGAGTTCTGAGAATTTAGGGTGTTACAGGTCCACTGCCTCAAAAGAAGAATAACTATGATTAGCCATTTGATAATCATCAATTACATATGTGGCAGCCACCCAAGCAGCACCTAGTGCCACACAATTGACTTCTTTTCCTTCAAATCGCATTGACCATTGCATTCCAATGTACGGTTAACATATGCGCACATTGAATTAAGAGTCACAATCACTTAACTATCTGCTAGCATAGCAGGCCCATATTACTAGCACATTACATGAGGCATTCAGGATGTGAAAGACAAACACAACCAAGCATTTATATATACATTTGGAGTTACTGCTTTAGACGACTTAATAAAATCATGTTTAACAAACATCACTATTGCTTGCCCAACTTTGAAATGGTCGATACATAAGAGTACTCGAGCTCTTAGTATCCTTGCAAGGATTGGCTAAGACACTTCCATTGTAACGCCCGGAATTTTAATTCCAGTTAGTGAGTAGTTTAGCTGACTTTCCGCAGGCTCGGCTTAGTCATTCCGCAGGCACGGGGTGTTGAGTAACGGCATTTTATCCCGATTCCATTCCGACCGTTCGTTCCCCGCCCTTTTGCTTTTGACCCCTCGTTCCTTAGTTAAAAAGGAGCCTATGAGGGTTGTTGACCCTTCCCCCATGTATCATCCTTCTCTCTCTCTCTCTCTCTCCTCACTTTTGCTCATTCACGTTTTTCACTTCCCCTCCTTCTCCTTGTTTCTCTCTTCCCTCTCTTCTCCCTTGGATCCTCTTGTGTGTGGCCAGCAGTGAAGAAGTTGTAGATCCAGCTTGGTAAGTCTCTTCCTCCTCTCTTCCTTCTTCTTCCTTGCTTCCATATCTCTCTTCTTCTTCTTCTTCTTCTTCTTCATGGAGGAAGCTTTGGTGGAAGAATCATGAGTAGTCTCGTTATGCATGCATTTTCCTTAGGCCTACTTTGGTCTGGGAGGAGAGTGAGTTAAGATCGGTTGGACAAAGCTTGGAGTCGACCCATTCAGGAAAGGAAGCCATTGGAGCCTAGTTGCACCAACGAAGATCGACAAATCAATTTCTGGAGTTCGACCGCGAGGGCGGCTGCACAGTGCCGTGGGGGCAGAACCTAGCTAGCCGTAGGGGCGGCGCTAGAGAAATGCAGGGGCGGCGCCAGGAGCCCAGCAGACGCGGAGAAGGCGCCAGGCGCCGCGAGGGTGGTGACCTTCAGCACCACAGTCACGCCTTCGGAGTCCGCGGTTGCGTTTCTGCAATAGTATGCCCTCTTTCTCATGCCTTCTTCATTCCTTCCTTCGTTGTAAGGTTGATCCATGTTAGTATCATGCCTAGGATGGACCTAGGATAGTTTTGAATGCCATCTAGTGGTTGTGAACCTTAGGAGACCTTAGAGTGTCGGTTGTTGCTTAGGATGAACTCGAGTGTGATGATCATGTTATATCTCTGGGACTAGTTGTGTGCTAGCATAGCTGTTGAGGGTGAACTTGTTAGAGAGTGGGCTGTTATGATATCCTATCTTGTGTTTGGTGAGATTATTGTATTGTGGAGTCTAAGGATGAGATACTAGCTCGAGTGTTTAGATGATCTTGTAAAGATCATTAGAGTGGGACGTTTATAGACTTATAGATTGTGAGAGTGTTATTGATTATGTGCCTTGTTGTGAGCAGGCTTTGAGTATTTTCCTACGGGAAGCGAGAGCGGCTGTGTTGATTTAGCTTTGGGACGAGGTAAGTTTCCGGACTTACTTATCTAGCTTCCTTGTATTAGCATCGATGTGTGATTGGTTGTGTGCATGTTTAATTATGTTTTGTAACAACGAAACCGGAACTAGGACGACCCTTCTGTATATTGATATTTGGGCCACGTGTATGATAACGGGCGGTGACAACACTGCCTATCTCTTGTGAGAGCTAGGAGGTTCTCTACGACTAGCCTAGGCAGGTAGACGGTCGAATGCATCAGTACCACTCCTTGCTGGTAAGTAGGGATAAAAGAAGAGTCTCGGGGAATCTCGTGTCACAAACCTAAGTTGAATTAGTAGTGGAATGACGTAAATGAAAAGATAATAAACCGGCTTTTGTGTGTTGGAGCATGATGTGTGTTTACGTTGACTTATGTGTGTATGTTCCATTACCATGATTCTAATGCTTTGAATGTTAGCTAACGGTTTTGTACCTCTTTGTAGATGCTTTGCAGGCTAGGGACGCCGCCTAGTGACTCGGAGGATGTAGGATCTAATTTTTGGCCTTCACCACCCCCGCGGTGAAGGGAGCTGCCCTTGCGGCTGGGCAAACCGCCCCTGCGGTTTTGCCCCAAATCGCGCCGATTTGTTTTTATCCCGTTTTTATTTCTTTCCATTGATAGAAGATCCGATCTTAGATCTTATGGGCCCACTTTCCTATCATGTCCGTAACCCTAGAACGTCTTTCCTTCTATCTTTCCACCCCTTTCCTATAAATTCCCTCTTTCTCTTCTTTTTCCCCTTTCTTGCATATGTTTTTCCTTCAACCTCAAAAGTTGCAGCCTTCTTCCTTGTGATTCCTTGTTGAACGTGTAAGTCGTCTCCTTCTGCATTTCTCCCTCATGTTCATGAGTTGTAGCATGCCTTCCCCTTCTGTTTCTCTTTCTTCTTTCGTTCTTCTCTTTTCTTCTTCTCCAAGAATCAAGTTTGATCCTTGATTCTTGTTGACCTTGCTGTTGTTGATTCGTTGATGTTCACAAGCTCCTTTCGTTGAGTTGTGACGTGTGTGAGTGTTGAGAAAAGAAAGTTTTAGCCTTTGTTGCGTTCCTTGCTATCGAAGGAGTCGACAGTCCCGTCTGCACCGTAACCACCCCGCGCTTGTCAGCACCGCCCCCGCGGATTTGCCTAGTGCCGCCCCGTGCCTTGTCCAGCCGTCCCCGCGGTTTTGTTTGTAGTGTTCCCGTCTTTGGTGAGCTTCTTCCTTCCTTGCTTTCCTCGTTCCTTCCATTGGCTTTTGTTGATGTTGAAGACCCTTCAAGATCTGTAAGACTAAGGTTGAGACCTTAGCTTGTGAAGATCTCTTAGAGATCTTGGAGACTAAAAGTTATAAACTTCTAGCAATCGTTTCGGTTCCTGATTCCTTATCCCTTGTTTGAGCAGGCATTCCTTCCTTTCGGGAAGCTGAGTTATTGTTGAGTTACCTGAGTGAGGTAAGTCCCTTGGACTTACTTAACTACTTTTCGTATATTAGTTTGACTGTATTGACTTGGTTGTGTTGTTGTTTGTTGTTATAATTGACAACCCGACAAGGATTGACCTTTTATACCGTAATTGGCCCAAGTGTATTATAATCGGGCGGTTACCGGTTGTCCAGTTCATAATGGAAAAACTTGGAGGTGCTCTTGCGACCAGTCCAGCAAGTGAAAGAAGGATGCAAACGTTCTATTCCTGTTGGTGAAAGAGGCAAAGGCGAGATCGTAGCGATTCTCGTGTGACAACATAAGTTGAATTAGTAAAGGGATTAACCTTAATGAAAGATAATAACCGGTTGAGTGTAAGCATGCTACATGTTCATGTTCCCTTATGTTTTTTTGTGCCTTTACTGTCTTTGTAATATCTAGCATGTTAGCTAACAATTTATACCGATGTTGTAGATATTTCGCAAGTTATGGATGCTATTGAGTGATACAAACGGTGTGGTCAGCCGGGGTTCCCGTACATTATAGGAAGGGATCGGGTTTGTTTTTCTGTTGTTGTTTTTCAGTTTGTTTTGAACTCGGTTGCGTCTTTTACGCTTCCCTTTATTTTAACCTTTGGTTTTATATTGAGTTTTGGTTTTCATTTATTTGTGCCTTGTTGTAAGATTCGATATTGTCGTTGTTACTCTAAGGGTCGAGACCCATTGTGAGGTCCTAACCCGTAACACTTCGAGTTCCCAAGACTTGGGGTGCTACTATATGGTATCAGAGCTCTAGGTTGGCAACAAAGGAACTCAAAATCTTCTAAAGACCGAATAGATAAATAAACAAAACCCGCAAGGGGTCTATATTTTCAAAAGGGGATTTTGACTTTAAACTTGTCGGGCTGAGATAGATGTATGGGCGACCACCACTACCTTCGCGGATCTCAATAGTTAGTTTTCTTATATGTTGGCTTTTATGTGCTTTTCCTGGATTTCTTCTTTAGTTGATAGCGTGGCCTTATATCTATACTTATAGTAGGCGCATACTAGAGTTACATCTGTTGTAGGGCGAGGAAGGGGTTGACCGCCTCTTCCACCTATCGTCCATGGACGAGGACGTGCAGGAAGACCTCCACTAGCGAGAGGTCGGGGCCATGCCACAGTTGCTGATCCGTCAATTGTTGAGGCGTTCATTGAAGAAGTTGCTAAGAGCGTTGTTCTAGAGGCAAGGAACGGGACCGCAATTAGGTCCGGAGCACAACGAGCACAATCGACCCAGTTTGGTCGAGTATCCATCAGAGCTTCTGCATATTGCGACTACATGCAGAGATTTGAGAAGGCTATCAGGACTTGATGACCTGCACCAGCACCGCCGGTACCCCCGAGATCAGCTGAGGTTTCGCAGAGAGTTACACAGGTCCTTGTTGCACCTGCTAGAGTTGCTGACATGGCTAGAGCATCCAAGGAGACGAGAGAGCCGAGGCCCGATTGTTGCTTGAAGGATTTCAACCAACTGAGAGTTCCTTCTTTCATGGGAAAGACTGGATTATAGGTGGAGTTGTGGCTAAGACAAATGGAGTCGGCTATGGAGGTGATCGTTTGCCCAAAGAGACGTCGAGTCGACATAGCACAAACATTGCTGAAGGATCAGGCTCATTCTTGGTGGAGGACCGTTCTGATGAGGGACCATCACCAACAACCCCTACTAGTCCTACAATGCAAGGGCCAATCACTAGATCAAGGGCAAGGGCAATTCAAGAGGTGGTGTCCAACTTGTTGGTGTCCTTAGCTCCTAAGGAGACCATTTATGATCCATTGCTGACTGAGGCTTCCTTAGTCACGCTAATGACGATTCCCGACGACTTGGATGTGGAAGGGAGACCATGCACACGTGATTTGGAGCCATGCAAGAACAAAGAAGAGACGCTTGTTCCGGAATTGCAAGAAATGGAAGATTGAGGCTTTTGGAGCTTCTTTTGTATTTTATATCATCTTTTGGTATAAAATACAAGACTTTATATAACCTTTAGGCTCAAAACAATTTAAGGGTTATTTTATTTGTTTTTTTTGTTTTATTGTCTTTTATTGCAAATGTTATTCCTTTTTAGAAAGGAGGCTTTCTAGGCATATAAAAATCCTCCCTTAGATTATTTCCTGATTAGATAGATTTTAGCAAAACTTGATAAACCGTCTTTTTGAGAGCTTTTTGTTCATATTCAAAAAATTCAATCAATAAAGTGAGCCAATTGATTGAATCGTTGTGAATCCCTGCTAGATTGTTCTTGTGTGTGTTAATCTCTTTAGAGATTGGTGCTACTAGTCAATACTAGTCCCTCCTTGTGCTTGTCTCCATTGAAGGCTTGTGTAAGGTTATAGAAGAAAGGGTTGAAGACATCATCTTGCTTGGGTTTTGATCAATCTGATCAAGGTTCTTCTAAGGGAGTCTTTTGGTTCTTTTGGATCAATACTAGTCCCTCCTAATGTGCAAGGTTTTGATCAATCTGATCAAGGAGGACCACTCTTCAAAAACAAATCAGCCATTGCAAGAGAGAGGAGAGGGCCACAAAAGCTCCTTATTTGTATCAACAACAAGAGGCTACTTCTAGTTAGTTATCTCTTATTTCTTTTCAATTTTTAATTTCATTCCTCTCTCCTATTTTCTTCCACAAAAATGTCAGCCAAGGACCACAAAAAATAAAAACAAAGAAAAAGAAATATTTTTTCATACATTTTCATCATCCTACATATCATACATTTCATATCATATTCTATACTAACCTAAGTTGTGTAGAAGCTAGAAAAACAAGTGTTTTTGCAATCTGATTGTGAAAGGATCATTGAGACTACAAACAAGAGTTACCTACCTCATTTCTTATCCATCACCATTACCCAAAAGCCAACGTTAAACACCACAGCCGGCCATATCTCTCTCCATTGCATAAGGACAAGGTAAGTGAAGCTCTCTTCTTAGTCTCTTGTGTGTCTATCTTCCTTGTTTTACTCTAATTCTATCATATCTTGAGTTTACCATCTTTTCGAGTCCGTATAAGCCTTTTTCATCTATCTTTGAGTCTTGTGTCTTTTTTGAGTATTTTGTGTGATTTAGCTAGTTAACATTGCTTGCAAGCCATACTAGTTGAGTCTTGAGTCTTATTTCAGCTTCTTAGTGTCTATCTTGACGTTTTCTGTTGTGAACCTTCAAGCAGCCGTGTATCACCCTTTTTCAAGTCAAGGAGTGTGCTAGTTGAGATAAGGCATTGATCTTAGAAAGAGTTTTAATCCATCCAAGTCAATTGCATCAAATAGCTTGTGATCAACACAACTTGAGTGTGAGAGTGAGAGTAAACACTTGTGAGAATTTTCTGTTTTATCTAATTCAACTAGTTTGCTTGTTTTGTGTGTTTTTTTGATCATGTATAGGTCTAATAGTCCAAGCAAGTCCCACAGCAGTGAGCCAATGCACCCGAAGACATTTGCTATGTTGAAGCAACTAATGGATTCGGTGGCAAGATTGACCCACCGGATTGGCACGTTGGAGCCTCAGCCAGCACCCACGGCCACGCCACAGCCGAGGTCCACTTTCGAGCTAGGAGGCACATCTAGAGATGCCCCTAGAGAAACAGCCTCTGAATCACCCCAAAGAACCCCTCAAGGGTAAGGTATGAGACATGCTAACACTCTTCCTAGAACACCTAATGTGCAAGGTTTTGTGGATAATTTTTAGGAGCCACAAGAGGATGTTGAGGAAGAAGGTATGTGGAGAGAGTTCCCTAGGCGTCACCCATAGCCAAGGAGAGGACGAGAATATGAGCCATTTAGGCTTTATCAAGAGCTAGATGGAATAGGGAAAGTGAAGGTCAAGATTCCCCGCTTTGAAGGCAAGTGTGACCCGGATGCTTACATAGATTGGGAGACTAAATTGGAGAAAATTTGGTCTTGCCATCACTTTGCAGAGCAAAGGAAGGTTCAGCTTGTATCATTGGAGTTCCAAGGCTATGCACTAGTATGGTGGGATCATCTTGTCAAGGAAAGGAGAAGAACCTTGGATCCAGCCATCACTCGATGGGAACAAATGAAGGCCTTGATGAGAGCTCGTTTTGTACCTCAACATTATTCTAGGGAGCTAAGGCAAAGGTTGGAGAACCTTAGACAAGGAGCCATGAGTGCCGAAGAGGTCTACACCTCTACGCAAATGGCAATGGTGAAAGTTAATGTGGTTGAAGATGAGGAGTCTACAATGGCTAGGTATCTATGCATTTTAAACTCATCTTTGGCTAATGAAATTGATTTGTATCCTTATAGTACCATGGTGGAGCTGCTGCATTTGGCAATCAAAGTAGAGAAGAAGACAAAGGCTAGGAACAAAGGTGCCAAGACAAGCTTTAGAGCTACATGATGCGGGAACATCCAAGCCAATTAATGGATGCAACATTCCAAGTCCATCATGATCCTGATGAAGGGTCAATCTCTAAGATGATTGCATTGCTCAACTTACTCTTGAACCTGGAGTCCAAATTCATTGAGCTAACTCCATCTTCACCACCTCAAGGGACTCTAACAAGAGCGCAAGCTAAACGTCAAGTTGGGATGGAAGCTATCTTCCTAGCCATTGTTCAAGAAGCTCACCCAAGCTCACCTCCAATGAGTCCAAGGCCCGTCATGATGCTTAGCCACATTGGACCAGCCAAGAAGAAGTTGAATAGAGCATAGGATGAAGGCTCACGTGTGCATGTGCATGGATGAAGGCTGGCGTAAAGGGTAAGAAAGAAAAGAATTCCTAACATACGAAAAAAATGTCTCGGCTTTCTTTGAACTATAATTCCGCTTCCGTGCCTTTGATTTTGTGAACATCTTCCGGATTCGGCCTCCAAGTGCTTTGAGTGGTCTTCGCTCTCTTTTTTTTCCTTCTAAATTTGGATCTTTTGTAGTATATCCCGTATCCTTTGATTTCGCCGGAATCAGAAACGGATTTCATCTTCACCATTGTTGGGAGCTTTGTTCTCTCCTTCTTCTTCCTATAAAAGTTATGCTGAAGTAAAAATAAAGAAAGAGAGAGAGAAAGCATTTAGAGGAGACAGAGAGACATATGTATAAAGAAATAGGGAATAAAAAGGAAATAAAGTTTGAATGATAAAAGTAAAAAAGGGAAGAAACGTGTATCCATAATAAATAAAATAATAAAAATACCGAATCTGAACCCATATACATTAAGTTGATATGTCATAAATTTATAATAATAAAAAAATAAAACACATATATAAAATGTGGAAAAAGAACTACGCGTGATTTGTTGTCTTCGAAAAAGACTACGTAGGAATCTCGGCTTACAAATTGACGAGTCCAATCGCACATATTAAAATGACTTGAAAATATAAATAAAGTCTAAAAGTAAAATAAAATAAATTCCAGAACTACGTAAAGACTTTATACTCGATTATGAGTTACGTAGGAAACTTGGTCCGAAGTTAAATATGTACTAAGTGCAGTCGCCCAAAATAAATAAAATACAATAAAGTCCATGTGACGATGTATCTAAAATACTAAAAACAAATCGCTGACTTTCGTCTAAAATTAAAGTCTAAACTTAAAAATCCAAAATTTATAAAATATCAAAGTATAAGAAATATAAATGATTGTTTTACTCGCGCACGTGATATTAGGAGAGTTAAGCAACCCTTCATAGAAGGTGGGTTTAATCTCATCCCTTTGATGCATGAACGGAAATATAAACCATGCAAATGATAGTTGGGTTATATTTAGGCAACCCTTCATAGAAGGTGGGTCTAGATTACATCCTCTGATGCATGACACCAACTGAACTATGTAAGGCTTGATTCTCTTCAAAGAGATACGTATGCAACCCTTAAAAATCCGGGTGCAGCCCAATCAATAAAAACCCTTAATATTTTGTATTAATATTATTTCGAATCAAGAGGGTAAAAAAATAGGTTCAAACTAAAATATCATGAAAAATAAATCAAATAATGTTTTGGGAATTTATACACATTTTTCCTCAACATTCCTCACTACAAGTCTCTCAAAAACTCACTCTAAGTCTATGACAATGTGTGTTCTTCTTCTTCTTCCCTTCAATGGAGTCTTTATTCTCTTCTCTTCTCCTGTCTATGGCTTTCCCAACAAGAATGAAATTCAAAAGTAAGAAAATGGAAGTGGGTATCCCTGCAAAATGTGAGCAGCCTACAATATAACACTTCCTCTCCATCATGGGAGAGAAAATCGTGGGCTGGAAGAGGAGTGTGCCAAGTGTCGTGGGGGACCTGTGAACAATCTCGGATGGTCCAGAAAGCATCTCGGCTGAGATGGGTGAGGGATGGACCGAGATGAAGGGGTGCATGGCTAAAATCATGGCTAAACACAAGCCGGTGCATGGCTCGAACCAACTAAGGTCAATTTCTTCTTCTTTCTTCATGCTTGCTCCATTGGAACCTTGAATCCGGGCCGTCACGAGGCTCGATCCTCGGATATGATCAATAATGCATGAAAGCTCCCCAAAACACCTACAAAACCCACAATTGCTCGTGTAGATGTTTATTCCGACGAAATAACTCGATAAAGCATAAAACGTCCCGAACAAGTGCAAAACCGTGCATGAATGAATGTGAAAACTACCTAAAAGAGTGCCTAATTTAGTGTAATAAATCACGTCATCAAAATACCCCATACTTGTCGCTTGCTCGTCCCCGAGCAAGGTCCAAATGTAGGCCAAGAGATGGCGTGAGTTATGAATGCGGAAAAACAAAAAATATTTTTGGAATTGTGCTTCAAGTATTGATCACCTTCATAGTTATGTTTCATGGTAATGGATGAGTAATCATGCATTAAAAGAATAGAGACACGGAAAGACAATCACAATTAACTCGAAAACATGCATGAAAGGAAAAAAAAGAGAATGTCAAGATGATCATGAGAATATCCAATCTAGATCACTAAGTCATACTCATATGCAAATAGGTCACAAGGATTTAGAAAAGAAGAGGCCAAGAAACGTGATGATAGGGTGGGGATTTTTCAAGTCATGTGGTGCTAATCCGGAAAAGGACCTTAACCACAACATTTTTGTTCTTCATCCACCAAAGTGTATTTTTCTCCTTCTTTTCTTTCTTTTCTTTTTATTTTTCTTTTTTATTAACTTTTTGAGACAATGGCATTGGTGTACAAAAGCCTAAGCCTTGTTGATTAGTGGTCCTCGGAATTTTTCCGAAGTGCCTCACACCGGGCACACATACCAAGGCTCGTTAGGACATTCGGTTAATCTGACTTTGGCAAGACACAAACACCCGATTATGTGAATGGTGCCTAGTTACTCGTCATCAAAACCAAAGTCCCCAAACCTATATTTTTTTCTACACTTTTTCACAACACATTCAACTTCTTCATTCACCACATTCATTCACTTCATATCACCCCACACTTGCTTTTTGCACACAACACACTAACATGCTCCTATTCCCGGATGGGTCAAAAGAGGTCAAATTTTTAATCAAGTGAGGTGCTCAAACAACATGATCAAGATGAGAAGAAGAGAAATGAATTGCCTTAATCATTCCTAGATGATGTGCAAGAACTTGCATGTAATTTTGACTATCAATTCTCAATCCAATCAAAACATGTATCATCATCACAATTCATATATAGGATTCAAGAGAAGTATTCAAGTCCACATATGCATGTATTCAATTAACACACAAGGCCATCCATAGCCAATCCATAAAACAAAATTCATCATTAGGATCACATCAAAACTTAGAAGCACGAAATTTTTTAAAATTTTTCAATTTTTTGGAATTTTGATATACGTATATACAATGCAAAACATGATAAGAAACGTGTGACTAAGAAATGAAACTATCCTAGATGCGATCATATAAAGGATCATGAAAACCCCACCCCATACTTAAGAACCACAATGTCCCCATTGTGAAAGTTAAATAGAGAGTGAAAGAAGTCCTTACAATGTAAAATGACGGGATGTCGGTATTTCGGTTCACTCAAGTGGAGGTGAAAGTTCAAGCTGCATCCATGAAGTACGGGTACACACCAAGGCAAACATGGCTTAGCAAAGGGATCTCGGATCATCACCAAGGCATCTAGACCGAGAGGTCCAGACCGAGGTGAGGTTCTGTTGAGTTCATCTCGGTTGGCTCAGCACTATTTTGGTCGAGATGTGTTCAATATTCTTTCATGCCTAAGTGCTTTGATCTTGCAATTCACTTAAATGAATCCATAAGGTACACAATGGCCTCCAACAACATCAACACTCATCACAACTCCTACAACCTATCATCAAAGACAAAAGAAAACACACACAAAAGCAAAAACAAAAATAGAATGCAAAACGAAAAGGGAAAAACGTATACCAATGGGTTGCCTCCCGTCAAGCGCTTCTTTAAGGTCATTATCTTGACCAAATTCCGGAGCTTATACTCAAGGTGAATCGAGGAAAACACATCAACCGGAGCTTCCTGGATGTACTTCTTCAACCGGTGCCCATTCACCTTAAAGTTGCCACAATGATCTCGTCCAATTTCAACCGCTCCATGAGGAAAGATCTTCCTCACCACATACGGGTCAATCCATCTTGACTTGAGCTTTCTGGGGAAGAGACGCAACCTTGAGTTGAAGAGAAGGACCAAGTCTCCTTCACTCAACTCCTTCGGTATGAGGCGCTTGTCATGCCAACGCTTCGTTCTTTCCTTGTAGATTTGAGAATTCTCGTAAACATCAAGTCTAAGCTCCTCAAGTGCATTAATGTCTATCAATCTCTTCTCACCGGCCTCCTTAATGTCAAAGTTCAACCACTTAACGGCCCAAAACACTCTATGCTCCGTTTCAACCGGGAGGTGACACAATTTGACATAGACCAACTTGTAGGGGGTTCTTCTAACTGGTGTCTTGAAGGCGGTTCTATATGCCCACAAGGCATCATCAAGCTTCATGGCCCAATCCTTTCTACCCCTTGATCTCCCGGTTGGATATCTCGACTTGCCCGCTCGTTTGGGGGTGATAAGGTGTTGCAACCTTGTGAGTCACCCCATACTTGGCCAACAAAGCTCCATAGCGGTGAAGTGCTTCCCTCCATCACTTATAATTGCTCTTGGTGTTCCAAATCTCGGGAAGATCACTTGGTTGAATAACTGTACCACTACCTTGGCGTCATTTGTGGGAGAAGCGATTGCTTCCACCCACCTAGATATGAAGTCCACCGCCAAGAGGATGCAGAGGTTGCCACATAAGGAGGGGAATGGACCCATGAAGTCCACACCCCAAACATCAAATATCTCCACCTCTTGAATATTGTCCAATGGCATCTCATTTCTCCTTGAAATGTTGCCCGTCTTTTGACAAGCGTCAAATGCCACAACAAAATTCTGCACAACATGAAACAATTTAGGCCAATAAAATCCGGATTACAATACCTTGGCACAAGTCTTATGTGAGTTTGCGTGCCCTCCACATGGTAGAGAGTGGCAATGCTGGATCACACTCTCCATCTTGTCCTCCGGAATACATCTTCAGAATACTCCATCCGATCCTCTCTTGCACAAGAGAGGTTCACTCCAAAAGTAGTGCCTCGCATCCTTGACAAACTTCTTTCTTTGGGCATAGGACAAACCCGGAGGCACTTCTTCACAAACCAAGTAGTTCACAATGTCCGCGAACCATGGTTCTCTTCCTCTAGACACTTGGAGTAGACACTCTTCCACCACTTGCAATTGCTCATCCCGGAATGATTCATCAATCGGGATCTCATCTCTCTCAATCTCTAAGGGAGGAAGTCTACTAAGGTGGTCCACTATGCAGTTTTTGGACCCCTTTTTATCTCTAATCTCCAAATCAAATTCTTGGAGAAGAAGGATCCACCGAATCAATCGAGGTTTATTATCCTTCTTTGTGAGCAAATAACGGATCGCAACATGATTCGTGTACACAACCACCTTGGCTCCAACTTGGTATGACCGGAACTTTTCAAAAGCGTACTCAACCGCTAACAACTCCTTCTCGGTGGTGGCATAATTGAGTTGGGCTTCATCTAGCATCTTGCTAGCGTAGTAGATGGCATGTGTAATCCCATCTTTCATTTGTCCAAGCACAGCCCCGACGGCCACATCCCTCGCATCACACATCACCTCAAAAGGTAAACTCCAATCCGGAGGTTGCATAATCGGGGCGGTGATCAAGGCATTCTTCAACCTATAAAAAGCTTCAAGACAATTCTTGGAGAAAACAAACTCAACATCCTTCATTAGTAGGTTAGTGAGAGTCTTAGAAATTTTAGAGAAATCTTTAACAAACCTCCGGTAAAAACCGGCATGCCCTAAAGAACTCCTAACCCCTTTCACCGAGGTAGGTGGTGGCAACTTCTCTATTGTCTCAATTTTAGCTCTATCAACTTCAACGCCTCTATGGGAAACCAAATGTCCCAACAATATACCTTCACTCACCATGAAGTGATATTTCTCCCAATTTAATGTAACACCCCAAGTTCTGGGAACTTGAAGCGCTACGGGCTAGGACCGCACAATGAGTCCCGACCCTCAGAGTAGAAACATCAAACGGATCTTACAATAAGGCACACACGAATGAAAACCAAAACTCAAACTAAAAACCAAAGGTTAAACAAAAGAAACACAAAAGCTCCACAACTGGGTTCAAAACAAAAGGGAAACAACAAACGAAACAAAAACCCCGAACCCGTCCTATAATGTACGGGAACCCCGGCTGACCACACCATCCGGATCACTCAACAGTATCCTGAACCTGCGGAACATCTACAACGACGGTATAAACCGTTAGCTAACATTCTAGGTATAAGCAAGAGTGTAAAAGCACAAACACACATAAGGTATAGAAAACACATAGCATGCTCACACATCAACCGGTTATTATCTTTCATTAAGGTTATCCATTACTAATCCAACTTCTTTTGTCAAACGAGAATCTCCCGAAACTCGCCTTCGCTTCCGTCTACCAATAGGGAATAGATCAGTACTATCCGTTACCTACGGGTCTGGGTTGCAAGAGCACATTCTAGTCACTTGTAGAACTAGACAAGTGGTCACCGCCCGGTTATAATACACTTGGGCCAGTTAAGGGTAACAAAGGGTGAATCCTATTTCCAATTATCCGTTATAAACATGATAGAAACACAAACAAGCCAATACAATCCAACTAATACGCGGAATGAAGCTAAGTAAGTCCAAGGGACTTACCTCACACGAAGGTAACTCAAAAGGCTCAACAACAACTCACAGGACACACAAGGAAACTCAGTTTCCCTTAGGAAAGGAGCAAGGAAAGCCTATACGAACAAGCAACACGGATCAGGAACGAAACGGTTGCTAGAAGTCTATGACGTCTAGTCTCAACAATCTCTAAGAGATCAACACAAGCTAAAGACTCAACCTTAGTCTTACAGCAACTCAGGGAACAAGGAACAACTACAAGGAACAAGGAAAAGAACAAGGGAAAGGAAGGGAGGAAGCAACTCACCAAAGATGGGAGCTACTGTAGAGAAACCGCGGGGGCGGATCACCAGAGATGCAGGGGCGGTTCTGTGCAGGCGCAGGGGCGGTTGCACTGACAAAAGCTCTGTCGGGATTCTTCTTCGACCGAACACATAAAAAGGTAACCAAAGCTTGAACCTTTGGTTCCAACACGTCCAGAATCAACTCCAAGGAGTCTGAGAACAACGAAGGGTCAACAACGGAACACTCTACAAGAATCAAGGCTCATGCTTGATCCTTGGAGAAGAAGAAAAGAGAAGAACGAAAGGAAGAAACCAAAACAGAAAGAGAAGGCATTCAGCGCTTCAGGAACGTGAGGAAGAGCCAAAAAAGATGCACTTACACGTTCAACGAGGTTACAAGAAGCAATGGACGGTTGTAGCTCTCTAGGGTTGAAGAAGACAATAGCAAGGAACGAGAAAAAGGAGAGAAGGAAGAGAATATATAGGGAGGGCTGAAATGCTAGACGGAAAGGGCGTGTAGGGTTAGAAAGAAACAAGAAAACCGGCCCATAAGATAGAATATCAGGTATTCTATCTATGGAAGAAAGATAAAACGACGAAATCAAATTGGCACGATCTGTCGCACGATCCGCAAGGGCGGATCTCACAGCCGCGGGGGCGGCTGGCCGCGGGGGCGGCTGGCCGCGGGGGCGGCTGGCCGCGGGGGCGGCTGGCCGCGGGGGCGGCTGGCCGCGGGGGCGGCCCTCTTCACTACAGGGGCGGTGAAGGCAAAAACCTAGGATCTTACATCAGATCCCCCTAAAAAGAAGTTTTGTCCCGAAACTTGCAAAAGCCAAACGATCACAACAACACACAGAAACAGAACTGAGCACATATATTCTCACTCGGGGCACGTAACACAAAACGTCACACAAAAGCGTTCACAACGCAACAAAGAAAAAACCAAACAACATACTAAGCTAACGGTGCAACAAGCTCAGCGTAAAACTCCGGATAGTTCCTCTAGACACTATCCTCTGTCTCCCAAGTCGCCTCATCGGCTCCTCGCCTCGACCACTGTATCTTCATCATCGGTATGTCCTTCGAACGCATGCGTCTCGTACTACGCTCGAAGACAGCCACCGGGTGCTCTACGAACGTGTGGTCTGGCTCAATCACTAGATCCTCATGACTGACAATGCATCTCGGGTCAGGTATGTACTCCCGTAGCTGAGACACATAGAAAACTGGGTGAACACCCTCGAGTCTCGGTGGCAACGCAAGTCTGTATGTTGCCTCTCCAACTCGCTCAAGAAACTCGAACGATCCAACATATCTGGGACTCAGCTTCCCCTTGACACCGAAATGTCTGACCCCTCGTGTCGGGGATACTCTCAACAAAACCTAAGCTCCAACTCTGAACTCCAGAGGTTTGCGCCTCTTATCAGCATAAGACTTCTGTCGACTTTGTGCTGCTAACATCCGCTCTCAGATTACTGCTACTCGAGCCTGTGATCCTGAATCTGCTCGGGTGCTACTCCACTGGCACTACTAGGCTCATCCCAACACAGCGGTGTACGACATCTCTGACCATTAAAAGCCTTATAAGGAGCCATCTTGATCGATGCGTGCCAACTATTGTTGTATGAAAACTCCAACAAGGGAAGGTGATCTGGCCACACCTGTCCCCAAATCTAACTCACAGGCTCGCAACATGTCCTCCAAAGTGTGGATGGTCCGCGCAAACTGACCATCGGTCTGAGGATGATAAGTTGTCGTGAACTGTAGACTCGTACCTAGGGCGGCGTGAACTTGCTGCCAGAACCTCGAAGTGAACCGTCCGTCTCTGTCAAAGACGATGGTCCTAGGTACTCCATGAAGTCTCACTATCTGTCTCGTAAATTCCTCTGCTAATCGACTCACCGGCCACGTTTCCTTGATCGGAATGAAACGTGCGGTCTACGTCAATCGATCTACAATGACCCAGATAGCATCAAAACCACGACTCGGCCTCAAACCAGTCACAAAAATCCATAGAGATGTCTTCCCACTTCCACTGAGGGACGGGGAGTGGGTGTAGCTCGCCTCCGGGTCTATGATGCTCGATCTTGACCTGTTGACAGGTCGCACACTAAGCTACATATCTCGTCACATCTGGCTTCAGGCCTCCCCACCAGAAAGAGCGTCTGACATCCTGATACATCTTAATCGCACCAGGATGTATTGAGTAAGGTGAAGAGTGAGCCTCCTGAAGGATCCTCAGTCTCAACTCTCTATCTGACGGCACACAAACACGCTCCTAGCGTCTCAAAACTCCGTCATCACCAACTGAAAACTGTGGTGTCTCTCCTCGAGACTTCCGGTCTCGGATTTGTGTCAAAGCTGGGCAACTCTCCTGCTTCTGTCAGATTTCTGCCAACAGATCAGGTACTATCTCCAAGGTGGACAACTGGTTGTCGGAATCTGGGAAGTAGATATCCATCTCTAACCATGCCAAATCTCGTTGTAACTGTGGCAGAGCTGTTAACCTAGCGATCGCCATCTCCCGGGGAGTCTTCCTATTGAGGGCATCTACTACCACATTAGCCTTTCCCGTGTGGTATAAGATCTTAAGATCAAAGTCGTTGATCAACTCTAACCATCTGCGCTGGCGGTTATTCAACTCCCGCTGAGTGAATATGTACTTCAGACTCTTATGGTCTGTGAAAATCTGACAAGTGGCTCCGTACAGATAGTGTCTCCAAATCTTCAAAGCATGAACAACAACAGCTAACTCAAGATCGTGGGTAGGATAATTTTCCTCGTATGTCTTCAACTGTCGAGACGCATAAGCAATCACCTTTCCCCTCTGCATCAAAACACATCCCAAGCCTAGCTTGGATGCGTCACTATAAACCACAAAATCTTCAATGCCCTCTGCCTGAGCTAAGATAGAAGCAGAGGTCAACCTCTTCTTCAGCTCCTCGAAGCTCCGCAGGCACGACTCGGACCATACGAACCTCGTAGACTTCCACAACAAGAAAGTGAGCGGTCGGGCAATAACTGAAAAGCCCTCAACAAAACGCCTGTAGTAGCCTGCGAATCCTAAGAAGCTGCAAACCTCCTTAACGTTATTAGGTGGCGACTCAATATTTGCTGGATCTACCTTGATCCCTTCAGCTGAAACAATGTGACCAAGGAATGCTACCTCGGACATCCAAAACTCGCACTTAAAGATTTTGGCGTAGAGCTCTCTATCTTGTAAGACCTGAAGAACGATCCTCAAGTGTCCAGCATGCTCCTCTCTATTACGGGAGTAAACCAGAATGTCGTCGATGAAGACAACCACAAACTGGTCTAAAAAGTCGATAAAGATGTTGTTCATCAAGTCCATAAAGACTTTTGGCGCATTCGTGAGCCCGAATGGCATCACTACAAACTCGTAGTGTCCATATCTGGTCCGAAATGTTGTCTTGGCTACGTCCTGCTCTCTCACCCTCAGCTGGTGATATCCAGATCTCAGATCAATCCTCGAAAACACAGAAGCTCCATGCAGTTGATCCAAAAGATCATCGATACGGGGCAATGAGTACTTGTTCTTGATCGTTACCTTGTTCAGCTCTCGGTAGTCGAGACATAATCTCATTGACCCGTCCTTCTTCCTGACGAAGAGAACTGGTGCACCTCAAGGAGATACACTTGGGCGGATGAAGCCCTTCTCTGCTAACTCCTCAAGCTGCTTCTTCAACTCAAGCATCTCGATAGGCGCCATACGGTAAGGAGCCTTAAAGATTGGTCTCGTACCGAGCTCTAGATCAATGCCAAAGTCTACACTCCGTTGTGGAGGTAAGCCTGATGGCTCTCCAAAGACGTCAACAAACTCGAAAGCTATTGGAATTTCCTCCAAAGCTAGACTTGATACGGGATTGTCCGTGAATGAGTCGATCTAGGCACAATGATCTCGAATCCAGCTGAATGAAACGAATTCAGAATGCGGAATGAAACGAAGATGGTGAATGGCACAGGAGGGTGAGAGAAGAACCAAAGAGAGTCAACGAAGGAACCAAGGCTAAAGAGCCAAAACCCCAATCGTGAATGCCCTAGACCCGTCTCCAATACAACTTTACACTAGCTCCGGCTGGACTAGCACAAAGAGGGACTCGTGAAGGCTCGAAGCACCAATCCGAAGGCGGTTGACACAAACAAGCTCAGCCAAGCAACAACAGCAATGCCAACCAAAAACTCTCTTGTTCTTTGATTGATTTTGTGAAATGATTACAAATGTAATTCTAAGCAATGGAAATAACGTAATTAATCTGCAGCTAAAGAGGCTATCTATATAGACTCTTTTATCTAGACAAAATAAAGAAAAGAAAATTAAAACATTAGTGGGAAGGTGGTAATAAGAGAGCTTCCTCTAATGTAGCTAACAACCTAACAAACAACTAATTCAGCTTAAAAATAGGCTGACTTATTCAAGCAACTACTTGGAGTGTGCTGGACGTTTTTTAAGAGCAAATTGGGCTATCCGAATGGGCTGAATTGTTCAACAGATCCATGAGTGATTTGGCTGTGTTTTAAGAGCCCAAATGATGATCCGAATGACCTGAATTGTTACTCTCTTGAGCCTCTTTGAACGAGATCAACTGGCTACCCTCTTGGGCTGTTTTGGACGTGAGAAGCTGCTTCCCCTCTTGGGCTACCTTGGACGTGATCAATAGCTCCTTCTCTTGGACTGCTTTGGACGTAATCAACAGCTTCTCCTCTTGGGCTGCATTAGACGTGAACAACAGCCTCCCCTCTTGGCTTCTTTGGACGTGATCAACAGCCTCCTCTTGGACTGCTTTGGATGTGAGCAACATCTCCTCCCTTTGCTTGCTTGCTCCTGCATTCATCAAAAGATTAACACATGAGGTATGGCAATTAATTGGTTCACGCATTGTGCCAAGCAATAGCACTTCCCTTGACGTAGCTTCTTGGATCTCCTTAGCTCTTGCTCTAGTAATGGGACCTTGATAGCTTCCATGTGATGGTCCTACATCATCCACTCCTTCTTGGAAAGAATTCGACCCCGAATTTTCATCTTATTCCGAATCTCCTTCATAGGGGCTCAAATCTCCTACATTAAAAGTGGTACTAACTCCATACTCTTCCGGTAAGTCCAACACATAAGCGTTGTCGTTAATCCGGTGTAAGACTTTGAATGGTCCATCACCCCGTGGTGCTAGCTTGGATCGGCGTTTTGTCGGAAACCGCTCTTTCCTTAGATGTAGCCAAACTAAGTCGCCTGGCTGGAAAACCATCTTCCGACGTCACTTGTTATTCCGAGCTGCAGTTTCAACGCCCTTCTTATCAAGTGCAGCCTTGGTCTTAGCATAAAGTTCCTTAATGTAGTCCACCTGTTCCAAAGCATCAAAAGCTACTCGATCCTTTCGAGGAATCGGTAATAAGTCCAAAGGAGTTAAAGGGTTAAATCCATAAACACATTTGAAAGGTGATAACGAAGTGGAAGAATGCATGGTATGATTATAAGCAAACTCAATATGTGGTAACATGTCTTCCCATTCTTTTAAGTTATCTTTCAACATGGTTCTAAGGAGGGTCGTTAGGGTCCTATTGGTGACTTCCGTTTGCCCATCTGTTTGGGGATGACTAGAGGTCGAGAATAGTAATCTAGTGCCCATTTTTCCCCAAAGTGTCTTCCAAAAGAAACTCAAAAACTTGACATCCCTATCACTAACAATAGTTTTAGGTATTCCATGCAATCTCACTATTTCCTTAAAGAAAAGATTAGCAACATTATATGCATCATCAGTTTTATGACATGGAATAAAATGTGCCATTTTAGAAAATCTATCTACTACCACAAAAATGGAATCTCTTCCTTTCTTAGTCCTAGGTAGTCCAACAATGAAATCCATACTTATATCCTCCCAAGGGCCATTAGGCGTCGGTAAGGGTGTATACAGCCCGTGGGGTTGTACCCTAGCTTTGGCCTTAAGACATTCAATGCACCTTTTCAGCATGTGTTCTACATCCCTTAACATATGAGGCCAATAAAAGTGAGTTTGCAACATGTGATAAGTTTTGTCCCTCCCAAAATGCCCCATTAAACCTCCTTTATGGGCTTCTTCCACTAATAAGATCCTAAGGGAACATCTAGGTATGCAAATCTTATCCACTTTAAACAAGAAACCTTCAAACACAAAATACTTATCATAAGGGCCTTGAGTAGTGCATCTATGAAATATCTTCCCAAATTCAGAATCATCCACATATAATTCCTTAATGTAAGTAAAACCTAACATCCTAGAATCCAAGGTGGTGATTAAGGTGTATCTCCTAGACAATGCATCCGCTACGACATTATCCTTTCCTTTCTTATAATTGATAATGTAAGGAAAGGTTTCGATGAACTCCATCCACCTACCATGCCGCCTATCTAGCTTATCTTGGCTCCTAAAGTGTCTAAGTGAATCATGATCAGTTTTTAAAACAAACTCTTGAGGCCAAAGGTAATGTTGCCATGTTTTGAGTACTCTAAACAAGGCATACAATTCTTTGTCATAAGTGGAATAGTTTAAGCATGCACCCTTCAATTTTTCACTAAAGAAAGCTAGAGGCTTACCTTCTTGCATAAGGACGCCGCCAATACCAATACCGGATGCGTCGCATTCAACCTCAAAGGGTTTAGTGAAGTCCGGTAGAGCGAGTAGGGGTGCATGGGTGAGGCGTCTCTTGAGCTCTTCAAAGGCTCTTTGCTGCGGTTCATTCCACTCAAAAGGAACCTTCTTTTTGGTCAAAGCCGTGAGAGGTGCTGCAATGGTGCTAAAATCTCTCACAAACCTTCTATAGAATGTAGCTAGGCCATGGAAACTCCTCACGTCGCTAACCGACCTAGGAGTGGGCCATTCATTGATTGCCTTCACCTTGTCCTCATCCACTTGCAAACCATTGGCACTTACTACAAAACCAAGAAAAATCACTCGGTTAGTATAGAAATCACACTTTTGAATATTAGCATACAAGTATTCTATACGCAATGTAGCAAGCACATCTCTCAAATGATTTTCATGCTCTTTTAAAGTCTTACTATAGATAAGAATGTCATCATAGTAGACTACAACAAATAAACCAATATAAGGTCGCAAAATATGATTTATTAATCTCATGAAAGTACTAGGAGCGTTAGTTAAGCCAAAAGGCATTACTAGCCACTCATAGAGACCAAATTTGGTTTTAAAAGCTGTTTTCCATTCATCCCCTTCCCTCATTCTAATTTGATGGTAGCCACTCCTAAGGTCAATCTTAGTGAAAATTGTAGCTCCATGTAACTCATCAAGCATATCATCTAAACGGGGAATCGGGTGTCTATACTTGATAGTAATGTTATTGATTGCTCTACAATCAATACACATTCTCCAAGTATTTTCCTTCTTGGGTACTAGCAGGACGGGAACGGCACAAGGACTAAGGCTTTCCTGAACATACCCCTTATCTAGCAAGGCTTGAACTTGGTTCTGAATTTCCTGGGCTTCCGTAGGGTTCATCCTATAGGCGGGCCTATTGGGAAGAGTGGCTCCGGGTATTAAATCTATTTGGTGTTCAATGCCCCTAATGGGCGGCAAGCCGGCTGGAATCTCCTCAGGAAAAACGTCCCTAAACTCGTCTAACAGCCCCTGAATAGAACTGGAAGTGGAATCGTAGAGTCATGAGGCACATTCACTAGAGATTTACACAAACTCATCATTAGCACATCAATAGAAGCATAGTTAGTGACATATTCATTCCTAGACTCAAGATAGCTACTTGTTGGTTGTACTAACAATGTTTGATGGGTTTTGTTCTCTTTACTCTTAGGCCGTGTGATCTTAGGCTTTGGAGGGGTTCCTTGCTCTACCCTCTTGTTCTCATAGTACTCGGCTATTTGTAAAGGTGTCATAGGTTTAAGTGTTAAAGTTTTACCTTTATACTCAAAGCTATATTTGTTAGAAAACCCATCATGGAAAACTTTCCTATCATATTGCCATGGACGACCAAGCAGCAAGTGACAAGCATTCATAGGCACAACATCACATGTAATAACATCCTCATATGATCATAATGTTATATTGACCTTAGTTTGCTTATTGACCTTAAGTTCTCCACACTCATTCATCCAATGTAGTTTATATGGCCTAGGGTGATAAAATGTAAGAAGTTGTAATTTGTTTACCATTTCAGTGCTAGCTATGTTGCAACAACTTCCTCCATCAATTATCACATTACACACTTTGCCTTTAATACTACACCTAGTATGAAACAGATTTTCACGTTGGTTATCCTCACAAGGTGCTAGTTGGACATGCAAAGTTCTCCTAGCTATCAAAGATTCACCTTGTTCATACTCAATGCAATCATCATGCTCATTTTGTTCATTGTCATCAATTAATGCATTCTCATCATCTAATTCCACATCATCCTCACTCTCATATTCTCCTAGATGATTTATGATCAAAGTGCGTCTATTAGGACATTCTCTACTCATGTGGCCTCTACCTTGGCATTTAAAACACACAATGTCCCTGGTTCTAGAGTTAGAGATAGGAGTACTCCCTCGATGATCACTTGAAGGCTCATTCAAGGATCATGGTGTAGTGGACGGTGTAGAAGACCTTATTTTCCCTTCTTGGCCCATAGGTGCCGATTTTCTCTCTTCCTTCCGGCCTCCTTGCTCCTTGCTGTTGTTAGCCAGCAGCCGGCTCCCTTGTGCTTTCCAAGCGTTGGGCGTTCCATGGGGTGGTTTGTATTCCCGGTTTCGCACCTTAGTCTTCCTTTCCACCTTGATGGCCAAGTGTAGTAATTGCTCCATGGTGCTGTATGGATACATATCAACCTCATTAGCCAAATTAGAATTCAGAATACGAAGGTACCTTGCCATAGTGTTTTCTTCATCTTTTAGAACGTTGGCCTTCACCATAGCAACTTCCATATTCGTATAAGCTTCCTCAGCGCTAAGAGAACCTTGTCTCAAATTTTCCAGCCGTTGTCGAAGCTCTCGGGTATAGTGAGGTGGGACGAACCTAGCCCTCATTAGTTCCCTTCATATGCTCCCATGTGGTGATTTGAGGATCCAATGTTCGAACTCTTTCTTTGACTACGTGATCCCACCATACCAAAGCATAGCCTTGGAAATCGAGAGCGGCTAGCTGAACCTTCCTAGGCTCGCTAAAGTTGTGACACAACCAGATTTGCTCAACTTTATTTTCCCACTCCGTGTAGACGTCGGGATCACACTTTCCTTCAAAGACGGGAATTTTGATTTTGACTTTTTCGAGTCCGTCTTGCTCCTGATAGGGCCGAAAGTTATCTCGTCCTTGCCTTGGCTGCTGGAATGGCCGATTGTAACCCTCCCACGTGTGGTCCTCAAAATGAGCTTCATTCCGTCGCTGAAAGTTATCAACAAAGGGTGGCATGTTAGAAGCATTAGGGGGTTCGTTGGAATGTAGATTACCTTGATCTGGATGACCCGGCTCTCTAGTAACACGTGAAGGACCGCCAAACTCATAGTTGGTTCTCAAAGGTGGTGTCCCGGCTGGTGGTGTTCGTGCTTCCATAGACTCCACTCGTTTGGATAGGTTAGCTACGGAATCGGACAATTGTTTCAATAGACTGATCATCTCAGGCGTGACAGTCTCGCTACTCGACTTGCTGGGACTTAGGGACCTGGACATGCTCAAGTAACAAACAAAGAATCGGTTAGGTTAGAAAAGCAAATATCTCACTTGTGTATCGCTCACACTCTCGTTGGTATTGCCTAGCTGGTGGCTCGAGTTGTAAGGATCCAACACCTTAAGATCGCGATTTCCGAACCTTCTTAGCAACCCTTTGAAACTAGAACTGCTGAAACTGAATGTTAGTGTCGGAGATGGATCAAGACACCCCTAATTGGAGTATTGACCGTTGGGTTGGTGTAGGTACGGTGAATGTGTTTAGATGACGTTTTGAGCTGTTTGAAAGAGTTTACTTGTGCTTGATGTAGATTAATAAGGGCCAGCCGTTTTTTGTATGTGTTTTTTTTTTTTTTTTGAAAGATCTCTTAGACTTTGTCAAAGATTTGAGGGAGAGAAGGTAACCTGAAACTGATTACAACGAGAATTGTAGGAGAGCAGGTTACCGAATTGTGTATGCAATGTTTGAGCTCTCTTTTTGTTTTGTTTTCGTTTTGTGTTTACATCTCCTCAAGATGTTGTCCGGCACTAAGAACCATTGGCTTTTGCCTTTGAACACTTCAAGCACAAGTTAAACCTCAATTGGATAAGCAATAGGTTAACAAAGAAGAAAGGAGTGATCAATTATACCAACTGAGCTCTGATACCAACTGATATGGGATTGTCCGTGAATGAGTCGATCTAGGCACAATGATCTCGAATCCGGCTGAATGAAACGAATTCAGAATACGGAATGAAACGAAGATGGTGAATGGCGCAGGAGGGTGAGAGAAGAACCAAAGAGAGTCAACGAAGGAACCAAGGCTGAAGAGCCAAAACCCCAATCGTGAATGCCCTAGACCCGTCTCCAATACAACTTTACACTAGCTCCGGCTGGACTAGCACAAAGAGGGACTCGTGAAGGCTCGAAGCACCAATCCGAAGGCGGTTGACACAAACAAGCTCATCCAAGCAACAACAGCAATGCCAACCAAAAACTCTCTTGTTCTTTGATTGATTTTGTGAAATGATTACAAATGTAATTCTAAGCAATGGAAATAACGTAACTAATCTGCAGCTAAAGAGGCTATCTATATAGACTCTTTTATCTAGACAAAATAAAGAAAAGAAAATTAAAACATTAGTGGGAAGGTGGTAATAAGAGAGCTTCCTCTAATGTAGCTAACAACCTAACAAACAACTAATTCAGCTTAAAAATAGGCTGCCTTATTCAAGCAACTACTTGGAGTGTGTTGGACGTTTTTTAAGAGCAAATTGGGCTATCCGAATGGGCTGAATTGTTCAATAGATCCATGAGTGATTTGGCTGTGTTTTAAGAGCCCAAATGATGATCCGAATGAGCTGAATTGTTACTCTCTTGGGCCTCTTTGAACGAGATCAGCTGGCTGCCCTCTTGGGCTGTTTTGGACGTGAGAAGCTGCTTCCTCTCTTGGGCTACCTTGGACGTGATCAACAGCTCCTTCTCTTGGACTGCTTTGGACGTAATCAACAGCTTCTCCTCTTGGACTGCATTAGACGTGAACAACAGCCTCCCCTCTTGGCTTCTTTGGACGTGATCAACAGCCTCCTCTTGGACTGCTTTGGATGTGAGCAACATCTCCTCCCTTTGCTTGCTTGTTCCTGCATTCATCAAAAGATTAACACATGAGGTATGGCAATTAATTGGTTCACGCATTGTGCCAAGCAATATCACTTCCCTTGACGTAGCTTCTTGGATCTCCTTAGCTCTTGCTCTAGTAATGGGACCTTGATAGCTTCCATGTGATGGTCCTACATCAAGACTAGTACTATCCTTCATGGCATAGCACCAAAAAGCCTCACATCCCTGACTGATAAGCCTTGCAGCTCGAACTGCACTGATGACTGTATCAGACTTTCCGAGATCCCATCCTCGGAAAATCTCAACATGGCCTGCATCTGTAGTTACCGTCACTGTCCTCTTGCCGATGTCCAAAACTTGTCGATGTCGATCCATCCAATCCATGCCCAGAATAACTTCTTCATGTACTAAGTACATGACGAAGAAGTTAGTTGGCCAATCGCGATCTCCCAATCTAATAGGGCAATCGCGAACCTCTCGCGTACCTCGTATCTTACCCCCAATGGGTAATCCTATAAAGAAGGGTCTACCCTCTACAATAACTAAGGTCAATCTATCTACACATTGCATCAGATATAAAAGAATGCGTAGCACCAGTATCGAAAAGAACTCTGACAGGAAAACCATTAATATGAATGGTACCTGTAGTTGTTGGCGTTGTTGGCTCTACAGCACTCCTCAACTCATAAACTCGGGCTGGTGCATCTTTGGTGTCTACAGATCCACCAACACGTCCTCTACCTCTCCCTTGTCCCGGAGTGGAACCCTAAGGAGTGGCATAACCTCAAAGTCTCTACTGTTGCTGCTTCTGGTACTAAGATCTCTGTCCTCCTCCAGCAACACTGGTAGGTGAAGAACCCTGCTGAGATAGTGCCTTGCCCTGACGGCAAAACGCAGCTTTGTGTCCGGGCTTGCCACAAGAAAAGCAAGTCATTGTTGGCTTCTTGCAGTCAGCTCGGATGTGTCCAGCTACTCCGCAGTTATGACACTGCCATCCTCTATTAGAACTCTGTTGGAAACTAGAACGTCCAAGCGTCTGACTACGCCCAAAACCAGCTGCTCCAACACTAGCCGATCCAGTCTTTTGTCTCTTCTCAAGACCTCCTGTCTGAGAAGCTTTCTTCTAACCCGGTCGGTCTCTCTCATAAGCAGAAGCTCTATCCTGGTAGTCCGTCAAAGACTCACAATGGAAACCAGTAAGATAAGAGCGTGTCGATTCTCTCAACCTCCGAGAGAAAAGGTAAACATGCTGATCCTCCGGTGGTGCGGACGGACCTAGCAACGCCAACTCGTCCTGAAACTTGAGGATGATCTCAACAATAGGCAAATCCTCGAATCCAGCCTCAAAGAAATCATGAAGACGATCCCTCCTCATGGCTACAAGGCAATAGCGATCCCTGATCACTGTCTTCATCTGCTCATAACTAGTGACCTTACTACGAACTGTCCTCCACCAAGAATGAGCCTGATCCTTCAACAACGTCTGTGCTATGTTGACTCGACGTCCCTCAGGGCAACCGATAGCCTCCATAGCAGAATCCACCTGTCCTAGCCACTGCTTCACCTCCAAGCCAGTCCTTCCCACGAAGACGGGAACCTTCAACTGGTCGAAAGCCTTCAACCAACTGTTAGGCTTTGACTCTTTTGCCTCAGCCGGCGCTCTAACAACCTCAATAACTCCAGCAGGCTGGGCAACAACTTGTGTAACTCTCTGCGAAACCTCAGCTGACCTTGCAAGAACTGGCGGCATTGGTGTTGGTCCTCCAGTCTTGATAGCCTCATCAACCCTCTGCATATAGTCGCGAAATGTAGAAGCTCCGTTAGACATTCGTGCAGACTCTATTGATGGCGCTCTTTGTGCTCCAGACCTAGCAGCGGTCCCATTTCCAGCCTCAGGAACAATGCTCTCAGCAACCTCTTCAGCAAGCGCCTCAACGGCAGGCGGATCAGCAACTGGGGCTTGGCCCCGACCTCTAGCTAGTGGAGGTCTTCTTGCAAGCCCTCGTCCACGGACGGCAGGTGAAAGTGGTGGTCTACCCCTTCCTCGCCCCATAGCAGATGTAGTTCTAGTACGCGCCATCTGCTATAAGGATAGATATATAAGACTACATATATAGATATAAGGACACGCTACAGCTAAAGCAAAAGTCCAGAAAAAGCGCATATAAAGGCCATCATGAAAGAAACTACACTAGTGAGATCCGTGGAGGTAGTGGTGGTAGCCCGTACATCTATCTCACACCGAAAGGTTAAAGCAAAACCCCCTTTTGAAAATGTTAGACCCCTTGCGGGTTCTATTTATTTATCCATCTGACATGTAGAAGATTTCGAGTGTCATTGTTACCAACCTAGAGCTCTGATACCATATTGTAACACCCCCAAGTTCTGGGAACTTGAAGCGCTACGGGCTAGGACCGCACAATGGGTTCCGAACCTCAGAGTAGCAACAGCAAATGGATCTTACAACAAGGCACAGAAGAATGAAAACCAAAATTCAAACTAAAAACTAAAGGTTTAAACAAAAGAAACACAAAAGCTCCACAGCCGGGTTCAAAACAAAAGGGAAACAACAAACGAAACAAAAACCCCGAACCCGTCCTATAATGTACGGGAACCCCGGCTGACCACACCATCCGGATCACTCAGCAGCATCCTGAACCTGCGGAACATCTACAACGACGGTATAAACCGTTAGCTAACATTCTAGGTATAAGCAAGAGTGTAAAGGCACAAACACACATAAGGTACAGAAAACACATAGCATGCTCACACATCAACCGGTTATTATCTTTCATTAAGGTTATCCATTACTAATCTAACTTCTTTTGTCACACGAGAATCTCCCGAAACTCGCCTCCGCTTCCGTCTACCAATAGGAATAGATCAGTATTATCCGTTACCTACGGGTCTGGGTTGCAAGAGCACATTCTAGTCTTCTGTAGAACTAGACAAGTGGTCACCGCCTGGTTATAATACACTTAGGCCAGTTAAGGGTAAAAATGGGTGAATCCTATTTCCAATTATCCGTTATAAACATGATAGCAACACAAACAAGCCAATACAATCCAACTAATATGCGGAATGAAGCTAAGTAAGTCCAAGGGACTTACCTCACACGAAGGTAACCCAGTAGGCTCAACAACAACTTAGAGGACACACAAGGAAACTCAGTTTCCCTTAGGAAAGGAGCAAAGAAAGCCTGTACGAACAAGCAATACGGATCAGGAACGAAACGGTTGCCAACGATCTCTAAGAGATCAACACAAGCTAAGGATTCAACCTTAGTCTTACAGCAACTCAGTGAACAAGGAACAACTACAAGGAACAAGGAAAAGAACGAGGGAAAGGGAGGGAGGAAGCAACTCACCAAAGACGGGAGCTACTGTAGAGAAACTGCGGGGGCGGTTCATCAGAGACGCATGGGCGGCTGGACAAAGGCGCAGGGGCGGCTCTGTGCAGGCGCAGGGGCGGTTGCATTGACAAAAGCTCTGTCGGGATTCTTCTTCGACCGAACACACAACAAGGTAACCAAAGCTTGAACCTTTGGTTCCAACACGTCCAGAATCAACTCCAGGGAGTCTGAGAACAACGAAGGGTCAACAACGGAACACTCCACAAGAATCAAGGCTCATGCTTGATCCTTGGAGAAGAAGAAAAGAGAAGAACGAAAGGAAGAAACCAAAACAGAAAGAGAAGGCATTCAACGCTACAGGAACGTGAGGAAGAACCAAAAAAGATGCACTTACACGTTCAGCGAGGTTGCAGGAAGCAAAGGACGGCTGTAGCTCTCTAGGGTTGAAGAAGACGATAGTAAGGAACAAGAAAAAGGAGAGAAGGAAGAGAATATATAGGGAGGGCTGGAATGCTAGACGGAAAGGGCGTCTAGGGTTAGAAAGAAACAAGAAAACCGGCCCATAAGATAGAATATCGGGTATTCTATCTATGGAAGAAAGATAAAACGACGAAATCAGATCGGCGCAATCTGTCGCACGATCCGCAAGGGCGGATCTCACAACCACAGGGGCGGCTGGCCGCGGGGGCGGCCCTCTTCACCGCAGGGGCGGTGAAGGCAAAAACCTAGGATCTTACATTTAAAACAAGGTTAGTCTCCTCACACCTCTTCAACGCCAAATATAGATTACCAAGACAATCATCAAATAAAGATCCATAAACCGAGAAATCATCCATGAACACTTCCATGATATTTTCAATATATTCAGAAAAATAGCCATCATACACCTTTGAAAGGTGGCGGGTGCATTACACAACCCAAATGGCATCCTCCTATATGCAAATGTTCCCCATGGACATGTAAATGTGGTTTTCTCTTGGTCATCCGGGTGAATTGGGATTTGGAAAACTCCACTATAACCATCAAGATAACAAAAATGAGAATGTTAAGCTAACCTCTCTAGCATTTGGTCAATAAAGGGAAGAGGAAAGTGATCTTTCCTAGAAGCCACATTAAGTTTCATATAGTCAATACACATCCTCCAACCCGTAACCGTCCTAGTCAGGATAAGTTCATTGTTCTCATTAGTTACTATGGTCATCCCACCCTTCTTAGGCACTACAGGCACGGGAATGACCCACTTACTATCCGAAATCGGAAAAATAATTCCCGCAATTTAAGGATCTCTTTCTTAACCACTTCTTTCATAATTGGGTTCAATCTCCTTTGAGGTTCAATGGATGGTTTATGATTTTCTTCCATTAAGATTTTAGGAAGGTAAGAGAAGCAATATAAACCAAGAACAAGCTGAATAATAAGTTAAGAATGAGCTTACAACCATCCAAAGGTAGCTTCAAATCGAGCTCAACAGTCTCTACAACTTTCCTCACTACAAGTCTCTCAAAAACTCACTCTATGTCTATGAAAATGTGTGTTCTTCTTCCCTTCAATGGAGTATTTCTTCTCTTCTCTTCTACTCTCTATGGCTTTCCCAACAAGAATGAAATTCAAAAGTGAAAAAAGGGAAGTGGGAATCCCCAGCAAAATGTGAGTAGTCTGCAGTATAACATTTCCTCTCCATCATGGGAGAGAAAATCGTGGGTTGGAAGAGGAGTGTGCAAAGTGTCGTGGGGGACCAGTGAATCATCTCGGATGGTCCAGAAAGCATCTCGGCCGAGATGGGTGAGGGTTGGACCGAGATGAAGTGCTTCATGGCTAAACGCAAGCCGGTGCATGGCTCGAACCAACTAAGGTCAATTTCTTCTTCTTTTCTTCATGCTTGCTCCATTGAAACCTTGAATCCGGGCCTTCACGAGGCTCAATCCTCGGATATGATCAATAATGTATGAAAGCTCCCCAAAACACCTACAAAACCGACAAATTCTTGTGTAGACGTCTATTCTGACGAAATAACTCGATAAAGCATAAAACATCCCGAGCGTGTGCAAAACCGTGCATGAATGAATGTGAAAACTACCTAAAAGAGTGCCTAATCTCGTGTCATAAATCACGTCATCAACACGTTAGAGGGTAGGCCTTTCTTGATAGGGTTACCAGATGGGGTCAGGTTAGAGGTACCCGAGAGGTACACGGTTTGCCTATACATATAGGAAACCGTGATTTGGTTGTGGACTTCTTTATCATGCCGCTGGTGCATGAGGAAGTTATTATGGGTATGGATTGGATGGATAAACATCGTGTTGTGTTAGATGTTCGTAGGAGGACCGTGACGGTCTCTACCGAGTCGGGACAGATTAAGATTTTCCGAGGTAGGGACCTTGGGAAGTCGGGTATGGTTATTAGCGCAGTGCGAGCAACGAGATTGATTGCACAGGGATGTGAGGCCTCCTGGTGTTATGCCATGAAGGAGGGTGAGAGTCCAACATTAGAGGACATCCTAGTGGTCTATGAGTTTCTGGATGTGTTTGTCGAGCCATCCAGTTTGCCACCTCAGAGGAGCGTAGATTTCGGCATTGATTTGGAGCCTGGTACGAGACCGATCTTGAAGGCCCCATATTGTATGGCACCTATCAAGTTGTTAGAGCTGAAGAAGCAACTCAAGGAGTTGGTTGAGAAGGGCTTTATTCGCCCTAGCGTATCCCCGTGGGGAGCACCTATCCTCTTCGTGCGGAAGGAGGATGAATCGTTGAGATTGTGCATCTACTACACAGAGCTTAACAAGGTGACCATCAAGTACAAGTATCATTTGCCCCTCATTGATGACTTGTTAGATCAGCTTCAGGGAGAAACTGTGTTCTCCAAGATCGACTTGCGCTCGGGATATCACCAGCTGAGGGTGAGAGAGCAAGATGTGCATAAGACGGCATTTCGGACTCAGTATGGCCACTACGAGTTTGTAGTGATGTCATTCGGGCTCACGAATGCACCCACCATCTTTATGGAGCTGATGAATGGCATATTCATCGACTGTTTGGATCAGTTTGTGGTGGTCTTCATAGATGATATCTTGATTTACTCTCGTAGCAAAGAGAGGAACATCCAGGACATCTGAGGACAGTGTTGCGAGTTTTGCAAGATAGAAAACTATATGCCAAGTTCTCTAAGTGCGATTTTTGGATGCCAAAGGTAGCATTTCTGGGTCATGTTGTCTCCGTCGATGGGATCAAGGTTGATCCGGCGAAGATCGAGTCAGTAGCAACATGGACAACACCGACGAACGTCAAGGAAGTACGCAACTTCCTTGGCCTAGACGGTTATTACCGACGGTTTGTGGAGGGATTCTCTGTGATTGCTTATCCACTTACCAACCTGTTGAGGAAGACTACCCGGTTTCTATGGTCCGAGCTGTGTACTCAGAGTTTTGAGGAGTTGAAAAGACGTTTGACTTCCGCTCCTGTCTTAGCGCAACCGGAGGGCACAGAGGACTTCGTAGTCTACAGTGACGCATCCAAGCTAGGCTTGGGATGTATTCTGATGCAGTGTGGTAGAGTGATTGCCTATGCGTCTAGACAGTTGAAGACGTATAACAAGAACTACCCGACTCATGATCAAGAGTTGGCAGCAGTAGTTCATGCTTTGAAGATCATAAGACATTACCTATATGGCGCTATATGCCACATCTTCACAAGCCATAAGCATCTGAAATATATTTTCACGCAGCATGAATTAAATAGCCGTCAGCGTAGATGGCTTGAGTTGATCAAGGACTTTGACCTTGAGATTTTGTACCATCCAGGAAAGGCAAATGTTGTCGCCGATGCCCTGAGCAGGAAGACATCTCGGGAGAAGGCGATTGAGCGATTGACAGTTCAGCCCCAACTACAAAGAGATCTAGCGTGGCTAGAGATGGACATCCAGTTTCCTGATGAGGATGTCCAGTTGAGTACCTTAGAGGTTCTACCTAATCTGTTGGGAGAGATCCAACAGAAGAAGGGGACCTGCCCGACGTTGATGAGGATACGAGATAGGATGTCTCGTGGAGAGGCCCCAAAGTTCTCCTTAGGAGCAGATGTAGTGATGAGATGCCGCGGTCGCATATGTGTTCCCTCAAATGTAGAGTTGAGATAGAGGATTCTATAGGAGGCTCACTCCACACTTACTCCGTACACCCAGGCGCGAGTAAGATGTATCAAGATGTGAGACGATCATACTAGTGGAAAGGGTTGAAGCCCGATGTGGCCAAATTTGTGGCACAATGTGCGACCTGTCAACAGGTCAGGATAGAGCATTGTGGACCAGGAGGAGAGCTCCACCCACAGCCAGTACCACAATGGAAGTGGGAGGACATCTCCATGGACGTTGTGAGAAGATTTCAGCCAAAGACTTTAAACGAAAATGAAGATCTCAAACAGTTATAAAAGTTTGTTGAGGAGAAGATTCACTTGAAGATATTCAACACCTTCCAAGAGAAGAACGTTGAAGAGAAGATCTCGGCTATGGAAGAAAGAAGAAATTACAACCGCTACAAGACAACGGCTAGAAGAAGATCTCCATAGAAGACTATAAATGAAGACATCGATTGAAGATGAAGACAGAGCTTACAAGTGAAAGTAATCAAGCATTCCAGCGATAGTACAAGAACATCTTCATTGATTCAAAAGTTTATCTTCCTTTTTAAGCTTACTTAGGATTATTCGCTAGAGTGAGATAAACACAAGAGTTTCATTGGCATATCATTATAGTGTAATTTTTGAGTGTGTTACTCTCCAAAGTAACTAGGCTATTATTGCTAGAATAGGAGTTTACTAGATCGTAGCTTTGAGGCTACCTTGAGAGAAGAAGGAAAGTTCTTCTAGGTTGTATTTAGGACTCAAAACAAGAAGATAATAGATATTTAGAATCCTAAAGTTGGAAACCCTAGGCGGAGGGTAGGTTTTTAGGGCCGAATTTCGTAAACATATCGTCGTGTCGATCTTTTACATTCCACACTTTATATCGCGTTTTATTGTGACTAACAACTTTTTTATAACACCCCAAATCCGCGGGACTTGGAGTCTCATATTGGGCTAGGATCTCACAATGGATCCTGACCCTAGCCTGACAACAAGTTCACTAGATCTTACAACAAGGCACAGGTAGATTAAAATCAAATACATAAAATCTGAGTATGATACATCAAAAGAGTTTACAAACTCATAGCTGAGTACAAAACAACAACATAAACCACAACCACAAAATATCCCACATCCCACGCATCCTAATGTACAGAAGTCCGCGGCTTGTCACACCATCTGGCTCACTCTGCAGTATTCCTAACTTGCAGAACACTACAACACGGTATGAAACCGTTAGCTACAGCAATGAAAAGCATGAAGGTAATAGCACAACCACACATCAACATCTCAAACATGCAATGCCACACACATTCATTTATTATCTTTCATTACGTTATTCCATTATTAATTCAACTTCTTTTGTAACACGAGGAGCCTCAAGAACCCCGTCCCATCCAACGTAACACAGTAGTTTTGCATGGAGGTGACCTTCACGCGTCCCCTCCTGTGAGATCATCTTCAGGGCTCCTCCTCCTAACCAGCAGGCGGAGACCGGCGGTTACCGCCCGTTATAATACAATTGGGACAAATAAATGTAATGAATGGTCTTCCTAGTCCGGTTTAGGTTATAAATGCACAATCATATGAACACACACAACCATCACAATCATACAATCAACAACTGCACGCTAAGTAAGTCCTCTGGACTTACCTGATATACTCGTAACATGTACCACGTCACAGCTTCCCCTTGGGGAAGTAATCAACGCCTGCAATAGCAAGGCACACACAATCACATACTGCAAAGGTTAGGAGACTCGTCTCACTAACCACAACCAACCTATAACTCAAATCTAAACCTCAGATCCTTAATATAGCATCTCATCATACTCGTACACATACTAATCCTTAAAGGCATAACCGATATCCATAACATCATCATGATCCTCAAATCATTTTGACACCTAGCGTGCATCTAATCAGTATTCCTAAATCTCAAATTTTTTTCCTAATTTAATTAATTAACCTTTAATTAATTAATTAAATTTCACCAGAATAACGTTTTGCCCGCAGGCCATTTCTAAACCCACCTATCATCAGATTTCATCAACAAACAACCCATAAACACCAGAATAATATAATGATCATAATGGAATTTCTAATTATCCATTTTAAAAAGCCTAAGGTCGATTTAGGCCAAATCGTAGTACGGAAAACGAATAAATTCATAACTTATTCGTTACTAACCCGATTGACAATCTAAAAGAAGATTCGGAATAACAACGACGCAGGCTACGCATGTACAACATCAAATTCACCTGAATCTGAGCGACGGAACTGTCCTGGTGACATATATGCTCGACCATTCTTCATCTGCTCGGAAATGCAAAAACTCGGTACCGATATGAAGAGAATGAAGAGAGGAATCCAAAAACTCAAACGGAATTGAAATCGGATTAGAAACGGAGAGTAGATTTGAGTTTGAAGTTTGAGAGAAATCAAAGCTTTTACGAGGAAACGTGAAAGGAAAAGAATTAATAAACGATTTTCCGCATTTATAGTGAAGTCGATAATTATCCTTTAGCGAAGTCGATAATTATCCTTTTATTGATCCAATGGCGGGTTGAACCCCCTTCTCCAAACTTCTCGAAATTGGAATAATAGATCTTGAATATTGTAGGGATAATTATTCCACAATTTCCTCGGAAAACATGTATTCCTAAGCCGTCTTTCTTAGCCGTTAAGAAACGAAATAGCGACTCTTTTGTCCGTTTTGCCTTTCCATGTTATTTCATATCTAGGACATGTACGATGTCCTGATCATTTCTCTCAACTGCATTTTTATTAATTGGAGCTCCCAAATGCTCCAAATAATACCGGAGAGTAAAAATAATTACCCGGGGGAAAAAGTGAAAATTTCACCATAAGCCCAAAATTACGCCAGGAACATAACGGTGGGACTTATACTCAACACTTACGCAATCTTCGCGAGTTATATGTTAATTACTATCACTGATTAAGTTAATCAACATTAATTAGAATTCGGAAATCCTAGTTATTACATCACACACCCCTTAAGAAAAAGTTTCGTCCCGAAAATTGAACAATTCCCAAATCCTCTCGGACCCATACGCCGAGGTATAGACACTCTCTCTATCGGAGGTATCACATCTCCGTTCAAACGTATCAACCTATAACACTCTATAACCTCAAAACACGGCATGGAGGAATCACCAACTCCAGCAACAAGATCATAACGCTATCCAAAGGCATAGAGGAAAAATCATCTCTAGCCAACTACTAACCACGTCACAAGGCATGGAGGAAAGCCGTCTCCAGCCAATCGTACTCGTAACACAACTATGTGGAGGAAAACCGTCTCCACTCACACTATGTCCATCAAAGATAGCATGGAGGAAAGAACCATCTCCAGTTATACCTATCTCGTACTAGCAAACAAGATCTAAAAGATCATATGCACAACTCACAGCTAGCACGAAAACACAACATATCACATAAGCACACAGCATAACATACACTCACTAAGATAGCACCAAAATCTAATCGTGGATCCTACAGGTGAATCTATCCCGGCGTAAAAATCTGGATAGTTCCCCTGGATACTATCCTCAGTCTCCCGCGTAGCCTCATCATAGGAATATCCTTCGAATGCAGGCGTCTCACACCTCTTTGCCTAGAACCGCAAAAGGTTGTTCTGCAAAAGTGTGATCCGGCTCAACCACTAGATCATCATGACTCACAATGTGCCTCAGATCTGGTATGTACTTCCTCAGTTGAGACACATGAAACATAGGGTGAACACCCTCTAACTTCGATGGCAAAGACAATATGTGCACTGCTCTTCCAACTCTATCCAGTATCTCGAAAGGACCGACCTATCGGGGACTCAACTTTCCCTTTATGCCATAACGTTTGACGCCTCACATCGGAGATACTCTCAACCAGACATGAGCTCCTACCCTGAACTCTAGAGGTCGATGCCTCCAATCTACATACGACTTCTGGTGACTCTGTGCAACCATCATCCTTTCTCTGATTAACGTTACTCGAGCTATATCATCCTGAATTTGCTCTGGCGCTAACCCACTGGTACTGCCAGGCTCATCCCCGCATAAAGGTGTATGACACCTATGTCTACACAATGTCTCATAGGGACCATCTCTATAGATGCATGCCAATGGTCATGGTATAAGAATTCAACGAGTGGGAGATAAATATATCGTCCTTGTTCCCAATCCATCCCACAAGCGCGCAACATGTTCTCTACGGTCTGGAGGGTCCTCTCAGACTGACCGTCTATCTGAGGTAAATCTCAATCATGAAATGTAGACGAGTTCCCCAAGCAGTCTGAATCTGCTATCAAAATCTCAAAGTAACCCCTCTACTACAATCATAGTCGATCGTCCCCGGTACACTTATGGAGTCCCACCATCTGTCTAGTGTACTCCTTTGTTATTTCATTCACTGGCCACTTCTCTTAGTAGAGATGGAACGTGTCGACTTCGTAAATTTGTTACCAATAATCTGGATAACACCAAAACTCTTACTAGGTCTCAATCCCATCACAAGTCCACAGAAAGGTCCTCTCACTTCCACTACAACACTGGTAGTGGATGAGCTCATCTCCAAGTCAATAACACTTTAACCTGATCTACTACTTCAAGGTACCTCTTATTCATACATGGATGTACTAAAGAAGGTGTACTATGGGTGTACTGTAATCTTCTCCACTCAACTCCGCATAAGCGGTTATACAGATGCAGTTGCGGCACCTCATACTCCTTCTGCTTCGTTAAAGAACGGTGGTGTCTCGCCATGAGACATCCTTCCATCAAATTCCCTCGGGGTCAGGCAAGTCCCCTGCTTTTGTTGGACCTCATCCAACAAATCAGGTAGAACCCCTAAAACATGAAACTAACGTCCTTATCAACAGTTGTAGGTCCAACTCTAACCAAGCTAGATCATTCTACAACCGAGGCTGTACAGCAATTCCAACAATCGCCTTCTCTCGAGGCGTCTTCTAGTTCAAGGTATCAGTTACCACATTCTCCTTGACATAATGGTACCAAACTTCACGATCAAACTCCTTGATCAACTCCAGTCAACGACGCTGGCGGTTATTCAACTTATGTTGCATAAAAATATGCTTCAAACTCTTATGATCGGTGGGAATCTAACATGAAATATCACACCGATATTGCCTTCAAATCTGGACACTTGAACTACCACTACTAACTCAAAATCATGAGTCGGACAGTTCTCCTCATACGTTCTCAGCACTATAGTCACGTGATTCCCAAAATTTTCTGATTATCACCGAATAGAAGCAGAGTTCAAATGCTTCCTCTACTCTTCAGAACTCCGATATACTACTTCAACCACACACTTATGGTGGTCTTCCTCAGAAGACTCGTAATTGGATGCACAATCACATAGAATCTTTCCTCAAAGCGTTGGTAGCAATCGGCTGGGCCGAGAACTACGCATTCCCTTAATGTTCAACAACATCATCCACAAGGCATCATACTCACTCCTCGTCACATCAACTATGATCCCGTTGGCAGAACAACATGACCTTAAAGGTTACTTCTGGCATCTCAACTCACATTTAGGGAGCATAGCACACTGGCTTTTATCCCTCAAATTCTGCAAAACCGTCCTCAAATAACCGGTATGTTCCTCTCCGTTGTGAGAGTACACCAAACGTCATCAATAAGGTCTACCACCAACTGATCAAGGAAGTAGATGAAGACATTGTTCATCAACTCCTATAACGACTACTCGGACGTTCTTCAACTCAAATGACAACACTACAACTCGTAATGTCCATAACGGGTATGGAATGCTGTCTTATGCCCACGTTGCTCTCTCATCCTTAGTTGATGATATCCTAAGCATACGGAAATCTTAAAAACACAATTGCTTCTCTTAGTTGATCCAACAAGTCGTCCATACGTAGCAATGAACGTGCTAGGGCGAACGGAGCCCGTCTCAAACCACTCTTCAAATTGCTTCTTCAATTTCTAACAACTCAACAAGCCAAATACCTCATAGGCCTTCTCCCAACCAGTCTCGTACCATACTTCAACACAATATCAAAGTCCTCATTCCGCTGAGGCGATAGATTAGACGGTTCAGTAACACGTCTATAAGATCATATATCACTAGAATACTCTTCAGTATGGAACTATATCTTTCCTTCATGGCAAAACATAAAAAAAACATCACCCTCTGGTGTTATCAACATCGCTGCTCATACGGCACTAAAGACAACTCACCTCCTCAAAGGTCATAACCTCGGAAAACCTCTACTTAGTCGATCTCAGTAGAGACTATAATAGTCCTCCTACTACTATCTAAACCAACATGATATCTATTCGTCCACCACACACATAAAGACCTTCTCATGCACCTAAGGCATGGCAAAGAAGTCTTCAAGCCATACACAAGTCCCTAAACAAAGGGAACAACCACATATCTCGCGGGTACCTAAGACCCGTAACTCGTAATCCTATAAAGGAAGATCTATCTTCTACTGTATCCACAGTTAACTATTATCACATGCATCGAAAGAAAAGAGGTGCATAGCACTCACAACAAACAAAACTCCACTAGGTAAACCATTAACAAGAATGGTACCTGTAACAGCTAACGCCCGAAGCTCTACTGCATATCATTACTCAATCTCAGACCTATGCTCCTCAGGTATCACTGAGGTCATCGCCATAGCCTCCACTTCCACTCTTTCTACATCGGAAAGAGGAAGGTTTTGATGAGAAGAAACACTACCTTGATGACAGAAAGGGGCCAGATGGCCTAGTTCACCAAAGGTGAAGCAAGCTATTGGTGCCATGGGACACTCAGAGTGCACATGATCTGGATAACCACAGTTGAGACATATACGTCTCATCCCTGCCACTAGTACGGGTGGCTCCTCTGCACTGCCCAGCTCAAAGGCTCTACCTTGAGCTCTTCTAGTATCAGTGGTACTCCTACCACGACCCTTACCTCTACTCAGCCTGGGAACAGATTCCTGAGTAGGCGAATGATCTGGGATTCTCTGCTGCCCCCGCGTCTGCTGCTGAGGTGTCTTCTGACCACCTCCCATCACACTAGCAGAAATAAAACTTTGTCGTGATGCCACTCTAGTTTGCTTACAAAAGACAGTTCTATAATCCTATCTACCACAGGTAAAGCAAGTCACTGGCGATCTTGGACACTATGGTCGTACATGTCCAGGCTTCCCACAATTGTAACAAGTCCTCGGTTCACCTGAAGTCCGTGTGAAACGAGAAGTACTCAAACGTCCACAAGTCGGGCTTGGTTTGCAACCCGAATATCCAACCTCGTCTTCTGTTGATTCAACCCGTTGTTTCTTCTTTAACCCAGAGCTTCAGTTGATCTCACAGATGTTGGTAAATCCGGTGTAGATCTACCCGCTATCGCCGCCTCATACACTTGCTGCATATATTCTTGAAACTCGAATCTACTCATGGAGACACGATCAGCCTCTTCAAACTCGTTCTCTGCCATAGGCAACACAGCAGCGGATACTGGTCCCTGACTTGGCGCTACTGAAGGAAGAGGGGGTGTACCCCTATCTCGTCCCACTACAGATACTGCTCTAGTCTGAGCCATCTGTAGAATAAACTCCCCTAAACTTATAAGGCTATATATATGTCATATGTATCGATATATATATAATACTCATTATTACATGCATACACATTAGCACATAAAAGATATCTATATATATATATATATATATATATATATATACACTGTCGAGATCCTCAAATGGGTGACGACTTCTGTACATACTATCCCAAAACATCTGTACTCGCATAAAACCAAAATCTTTTGAAAAGTCAGACCCCATGTGGGTTCTGTTTATTTATCCACTCTACCTTTATTACAGATAGCAAGTGCCATTGTTGTCAACCTAAGGCTCTGATACCAACTCTGTAACACCCCAAATCCGCGGGACTTGGAGCGTCACATTGGGCTATGATCTCACAATTGATCCTAACCCTAGCTTGACAACAAGTTCACTGGATCTTACAACAAGGCACAGGTAGATTAAAATCAAATACATAAAAGCTGAGTATGATACATCAAAAGAGTTTACAAACTCATAGCCGAGTACAAAACAACAACATAAACCACAACCACAAAAGATCCCACATCCCACGCATCCTAATGTACAGAAGTCCTCGGCTTGTCACACCATCTGGCTCACTCTGCAGTATTCCTAACTTGCAGAACACTACAACACGGTATGAAACCGTTAGCTACAACAATGAAAAGCATGAAGGTAATAGCACAACCACACATCAACATCTCAAACATGCAATGCCACACACAGTCATTTATTATCTTTCATTACGTTATTCCATTACTAATTCAACTTCTTTTGTAACACGAGGAGCCTCAAGAACCTCGTCCCATCCAACGTAACACAGGAGTTTTGCATGGGGGTGACCTTCACTCGTCCCCTCCTGTGAGATCATCTTCAGGCACCTCCTCCTAACCAGCAGGCGGAGACCGGCGGTTACCGCCCGTTATAATACACTTGGGCCAAATAAATGTAATAAATGGTCATCCTAGTCCGGTTCAGGTTATAAATGCACAATCATATGAACACGCACAACCATCACAATCATACAATCCACAACTGCACGTTAAGTAAGTCCTATGGACTTACCTGATATACTCGTAACCTGTACCACGTCACAGCTTCCCCTTGGGGAAGTAATCAACGCCTGCAATAGCAAGGCACACACAATCACATACTGCAAAGGTTAGGAGACTCGTCACACTAACCACAACCAACCTATATCTCAAATCTAAACCTCAGATCCTCAACACATTCATAAATGCCTAAGGCATATCCTCAACATAACATCTCATCATACTCGTACACATACTAATCCTTAAAGTCATAACCGATATCCATAACATCATCATGATCCTCAAATCATTCTGACACCTAGCGTGCATCTAATCAGTATTCCTAAATCTCAAATTTAATCCTAATTTAATTAATTAACCTTTAATTAATTAATTAAATTTTACCAGAATAACGTTTTGCCCGCAGGCCATTTCTAAACCCACCTATCATCAGATTTCATCAACAAACAACCCATAAACACTAGAATAATATAATGATCATAATGGAATTTCTAATTATCCATTTTGAAAAGCCTAAGGTCGATTTAGGCCAAATCGTAGTTCGGAAAACAAATAAATTCATAACTTATTCGTTACTAACCCGATTGACGATCTGAAAGAAGATTCGAAATCACAACGACGCAGGCTACGCATGTACAATATCAAATTCACCGGAATCTGAGCGACGGAAATGTCCTGATACCATATATGCTCGACCAGGTCTTCATCTGCTCGGAAATGCAGAAACTCGGTACCGATATGAAGAGAATGAAGAGTGGAATCCAAAAACTCAAACGGAATTGAAATCGGATTAGAAACGGAGAGTAGATCTGAGTTTGAAGTTTGAGAGAAATCAGAGCTTTTACGAGGAAACGTGAAAGGAAAAGAATTAATAAACGATTTTCCGCTATTTATAGTGAAGTCGATAATTATCCTTTAGCGAAGTCGATAATTATCCTTTTATCGATCCAATGGCGGGTTGAACCCCCTTCTCCAAACTTCTCGAAATTGGAATAATAGATCTTGAATATTGTAGGGATAATTGTTCCACAATTGCCTCGGAAAACGTGTATTCCTAAGCCGTCTTTCTTAGCCGTTAAGAAACGAAATAGCGACTTTGTTGTCCGTTTTGCCTTTCCATGTTATTTCATATCTAGGACATGTCCAATGTCCTGATCATTTCTCTCAACTGCATTTTTATTAATTGGAGCTCCAAAATGCTCCAAATAATACCGGGGGTAAAAATAATTACCCGGGGGAAAAAGTGAAAATTTCACCATAAGTCCAAAATTACGCCAGAAACATAACAGTGGGACTTATACTCAACACTTACGCAATCTTCGTGAGTTATATGTCAATTACTATCACTGATTAAGTTAATCAACATTAATTAGAATTCGGAAATCCTAGCTATTACATTTTTGCAGGCTTCGGTGTCAAGGCCTTGAGATCCACTTCAAAGCCTTGAGAAACAAGTTTTGTCACTAAGCGCAAAGATCGACTTCAATGCCTTGAGTTTAGTTTCAAAGCCTTGATATATGATATTGCAAAAAGTTTTCATACTCTGTTCAACCTCCCTTCTAGAGTATTTATATCCTTATTATTCCCCTACTCGGTTCTTCAATTGGTATCAGAGATACACTCACGTATATTGATTTAACCATCAGTGAGACTAATCATGAACTCTTTAGGTGATGGAGAATTTGCTCAAGGAAGATCGACATCTCGACCACCCGTCTTTTGCGGTAACAACTTTGACCATTGGAGAGCACTAATGCAAACGTTTATTATTGATCAGGACATGGAACTATGGAGCATTATTCAAACTGGACCAAAAATCCCAATCACCACGGTTGAAGGAGTCCAAGTTCAAAAGAAGGAAGCTGACTTCACTCAAACGGACTTGGATAGTGTGTCTAAAAACTACAAGTCCATGAACTTGCTCTATTTTGGATTGGATGCTAAAGAATTCAATCATGTGCAAAAGTGCAAAGGAAATATGGGACAAGTTAGTAGTTACTTATGAAGGAACAAGTCAAGTCAAGGAGACAAAGATTAGCATCTTCCTCAAGCAATACGAGTTATTCAAGATGACTTCAAATGAGACGGTCAAGGAGATGTTCTCACAAGATTCACTGAGATTATGAAAAATCTCGATTCACTTGGAAAGGTCTTCACCAATGAAGAAAAAGTAAGGAAAGTCCTAAGAAGCTTGCCCTAAGCTATGTGGGGACCAAAAGTGACCGTCGTTGAAGAAGCTCAGAATCTCACAACATTACCTTTCGATGACCTTCTTGGAAAACTAATCACCCATGAAATGGTTCTTGGTGAAGAAGATGGAGAGCCATCTTCAAACACAAAGAACTTTGCCCTAAGATCCAAGAAGGCTAGCATTCCATCGGATGAAGAAGAGAGTGATGAGGAGGAGGAAGATCCATTCGCCTTGAGTTCAAGACGTCTTGCAAGAATTCTACAAATGAAGAAGCAATTTGCAAACAAAGAATATCCACGATCATCAAGACCCAAATCTTAGTTTTCTAGGAAGAATGATCGAAAGAAGAAGGCTATGGTAGCAAATCATCTTGTAAAGGATTGTCCACAAAAAGAAGAGGAGCAATTTTAGGAAGAATGATCGAAAGAAGAAGGCTATGGTAGCATCATGGAGTGACTAAGATTCTACAAATGAGTCAGATGAAGAAAATGATCAAGAAAACTTATGCTTAATGGGTGACCAAGAAGAGGATCCAAACTTCTACGTCGAAGGAGTGGTAAGAGCCCAAATGCCTCAATCTACCCAAGAACTTACAGAGTTTCTTAAAGATATTATCATAAGCGATAAAGAACATAGAGTTAGGATAAGTATCTTAAGAGAAATGTTAATTAAACAAGAGAAACGAGTAAGTGCTTTGTCTTTGAAAGTTTGAAATCTCAAACCTCCCTATATATAGGAGAGAGGGCATCTGGGGTTACATAGAGAGACGGTGGTGTGGGCTTGCAAAAATCCCAAAAGCCCATGATCCATCTAGAAGAAGATAAGACTGAACCCTAAGGAAAACTAATAAAATAAGATCTATCTTCTAGAAAGATAAGATCTATATTAAGCTTTCTTATATTATTTGCAAATAAATAAAATTGACTTGGGCTGAAAATATAAATATAAGCCCAAAGATTGCACCGATCTATAGCCTTGAGATTCGTCCAACTTCCATCTTGTCATCTTTCATCATCAATAATTGGTCTTCACTTCTTCATTAGAGATGAATTTCATTTCCTTCTAAAGGATGATCATCAACTTTTTTCGAGAAGTGGTCTTCATCACCTTCTAGAAATGATCCGAGAAGTGGTCTCTATTTCCTTGATAGAAATATTCCGGAAATGATCTTCATCTCCATTTTAGAAATGTTCTTCATTCTTCTATTGGAAATGGTTTCATTTCTCTATGGGAAATTGTCTTCATTTATTTGCAAAAAACGGTTTCCATTTCTTTCTTGGAAATGCTATTAATTTCTCTCCTAGAAATGAATTTGACTCTTCCCCTTCTTCTGAGAGTTTCTTCACTCCTTGCCTTCGAGCTTCCTTGACTTCTTGTGATCTTGAAGCTTTCGACACTCCTTGCTTCCCAACAACCATGGTCTTGAAGCGTGTTCTACATCACATATGAATGCCATTGTTTTTGTACCATTGTGGTTCTGTAAATAAATATTAAAGCAAATTCTCCAAATGAAACCACATATACAAAATTATGGTTGATTTCAGAAACAACCTTAGAAAGTTATGACCAGTTTCATACTCAAATACGAAAATTAAAGCAAAATTATGACAGATTTCAAACCCAATAATGAAAATTAGGGCTAATTTCAAACTTCGATAACAGAACTATTTATCGAACTCAAACCCAAAAATTATGGCCGGTTTCAACATATTATTCTGGAAACAAACATAAAGATATCAAAACAAGTTCTCCAAATAAATCCAAGGCGAGGATGTTTCATACTAAAAAAACAAAATTAGTATTGATTTCATACTCAAATCGAACCCAATTTTCGAAAGGGGCTAATCGAGGACAACAATGAGGGCGACCCGAAAACTTCTTCAAGTTGAGGGATCTCGGCGACAAAGACATTCTCCAGACAAATCGATGGCGACGATAAGGGAGAAGACCAGGTTCTCCAACCAAAATGAGTACAAATCATCGATTGTCTTGTGCTTTCACACTCCAGCCAAGGAGCGAAAAAGACCAAACCATGAAAATTAAAAAGACCAAAAAAAAGGACACTAATCGAAAATGTAAAATTTAGTGGGTACCAAATCAGTAAAGATAAAATTTTGAGGACACCAAAACGAATTTCTAATAATTTGAAGTTATATTGCGAAAACTAGTTCATATTCGGCACCTTGTGCGGGTATATTTATATATTTGAGGTTTTTTTAAAAAAAACGTCGTCAACTTGTGTACGTGGGAACTAACTGTAAATTTGTGAAAAAAAAGTCAAATTAAATATTTCTTTTAACTTATCACTAACAAAAATTTTGTAAAGAAAAAGAATATAAGAGAATATAATTTTCAAGTTTTTTACCTTTAGATTCTTCACATTGTGAAACATGTTTGTAAAAAAAACAAAAACAAAATATAGATATTTAGAAAAATGAAACTGATCAATTTTTGTAAAACAATTTGTTTTTATGAGATGGTGTTTAGTCCGAGCGAAATTTGATCAAATTTTTTTAAAAAAATCGGCATTTTTAAAAAATCAAATCTGATCAAAATTTTGTTGAAAAACAACAAATATTATAGATAAAAATGAATCTATTTTTATGAAAATAAAACGATTAACATATCTTTTAAGTTATCATTAACATATATTTTATGAAGAATAAGAAAAAGAGAATTTAATTTTTGTGAAAAATATTTGATAACTTCACCTTTGATATGAATTGTTATAATAGAAGTTGACTATCTTTTAACTTATCATTAACATATTTTTTTGTCAATTACAATCAATGATTAAGTTAATCAACATTAATTACAATTCGAAAATCCTAACTCTTACACTAGGCTATTATTGCTAGAATAGAAGTTGGCTAGATCGTAGCATTGATGCTACATTGAGAGAAGGGAAGTTCTTTTAGGTTGTATCTAAGACTCAAAACAAGTGGATAATAGATAGTTAGAATCCTAGGGTCGGAAACCCCTAGGCGAAGAGTAGGTTGTTAGGGTCGAACTTCGTAAACATATCGTTGCGTCGATCTTTTACATTCTGCACTTTATATCGCGTATTATTGTAACTAACAACTTTCTGCAGGTTTCGAAGTCAAGGCCTTGAGATCCACTTCAAAGCCTTGAGAAACAGTTTTGTCACTAAGCGTAAAGATCGACTTCAAGGCCTTGAGATTAGTTTCAAAGCCATGATATACGATATTGCGAAAAGTTTCCATACTCTATTCAACCCCTTCTAAAGTATTTATATCCTTATTATTCCCCTACTCGGTTCTTCAATATTTGTAAAAATATAAACATAAACAAAATATGGATATTTCTAAAAAAAATGAATTTGTTCAAAAATTTTTAGATTGATCAAAATCTGATCAAAATTTTTTTAAAAAAATCGGCCTTTTTAAAAAAAATGAATCTCATCAAAAAAAATTCAAAATAGTCTATTGGATGTGAGATGCTTTTTAGGCTGATCAAAATCTGATCAAAATTTTTATAAAAAAAAAAGGCAAAACATGGATTTTTAAAAAAAAAAAAAATCAATATACGAACTTTTGCTTATAAGATGGTTCGAGATTTACGTGGAAAAATACGACGAAGCAATAAAATTGTAACCTGTAAAATATCTTCAATCGTCGGAACTTAAAAAAAGACGACGAAAAATGATCAATAAATAGTGGAATTGAAACTGGAAGATGTAGAAATTTGTAGATCAACAAGGAAAATAAGAAATGTGTATTGACTTATGAGAAGGTGTCATTCCATAAATATATATATATTGGAAATAATGTGAGAAAAATACTTGAGAAGTTTACGTTAACTATATGTGAAATCAAGATATTGCTTCCCTTGTAAGTTAACACTAACGTAGATGATAAGTTTAACAATCAATCTATCCTACCTTTATTAAAATTAAACATTTACAGTTTAGATATTGTTTTAGTAAAAAAAAGGTTTTATTGACTTAATTTGTGATTTTGTGAAAGATATAATCCGAGAAAAAATGTAATACCGCCACATCAGCATATGTCGCCTACACTAGTAAAGTATATAGATGTGCATCACAGTAGGAATATTTGAGTTTGTATAGGAGTTTATTTTTAAAAGTGTATTTTTTTTTCTTTATTAAAAAACAATTAAATGTTTTTTAAAAAAAGTAAAGTTTATTAGAAAACAACGTAGAAAATTTTTATTCTTGTTACAAAATTTTTACAATCAGTTTTTTAGTAACAATAGATATTTGAAATTCAAATATTTTTAAAAAAATAAAAAGATAAATAATTTTAAAAAAAAACTATAATCAGTAGACGAGAATCAATATCCATTTTTTAGTTAAGACAAACAAATCCAATACTTTTTGAACTCTTTTTAGTAAAAGAGTTTATTCGAATAAAAACAACCAATTTTTCCTATAGAAAAAAACATGTATATTTTTTTAATAAAAAAAAGTAAAATAAATTTTACTATAAAAAAACAGTAAAACAGATTTTGCGAAATAGTTTTGCATGGAAAGAATCCAAATAAATTTTGCAAAAAACAGTAAAACGATTCCAAATAAAATTTTATAAAAAATAAAATAGTAAAACATAACGAAAAACAAAAAAAAAAAAAGTACAACAAATCCAAACGGATTATGCAGAAAAAAAACGGTCCCTTATTTAGTCAAAAAATTGGAATCGTTTTTTAAGCCTATTTAGTACAATAGTTTATTTCGATAAAAACATCCAATTTTCTGTAGAAAAATTTTTTTTTTTAAAAACACAGTAAAACAGAATTTTTTATAAAAAAAAAAACATATTTAGAAAAAAAACGAATCCAAATATATATTGCAAAAATACTTCTTGACGAATTCTAATGTATTTTTTTTTAAAAAACTGTAAAACAGATTTTTTTTTTTTAATAAAAATAGTAACAGATTTGTAAAATAGTTTTGTAAAAAAAAAAACCCAAATAGATTTTGCAAAAAAATAAAACAAATCCATATATATTTTTAAAAATAAAATAAAATATAACAAAAAAAACTAAAACGAATTCAAATGTAAATATTAAAAAACAGTATAACGAACCAAAAAACAACAAAAACAGTAAAACAAATATGAATAGATTTTGTAAAAATACGAATCCTTACAGACTAGTTAGTCGAAAAAAACCAATTTTGTAAAAATAAAAAAAGAATCATTTTTTTTAAAAAAAACATCATAATATATTGGAAAACAAAAAAGAAATTTTGAGTACTTTTACAAAATTTAAATATAAACGAATCCAATATTCACATAGTTATGGCTCAATTGGAAAATCATAATACTATCATTATATGAAGAGAAATCATGCCTAAGGAGACTCATTTTTGTAAAAATACGAATCCTTACAGACTAGTTAGTCGAAAAAAAACCAATTTTGTAAAAATAAAAAAAGGAATCATTTTTTTTTTAAAAAAAAACATCAGAATATATTGGAAAACAAAAAAGAAATTTTGAGTACTTTTACAAAATTTAAATATAAACGAATCCAGTATTCACATAGTTATGGCTCAATTGGAAAATCATAATCTTATCATATATATTAAGGGAGAAGCAATTTTTGCCACGTGTCCTCTCAGAAATTAACCTCAGCAAAACTTTTTTATTTTAATCAGCAATATTTTTCATCAATTTAAATTAAGTTTTTGCTGCAATTTTTTTTGTTACGGAATTCTGTTTGTGATATCTCCATTTAAATAGAAAAGGCTAAATCTCAACTTCTTTTTTTTTAGCTTTTACCATTTTTAATTATCAACTGTATAGTTTTTTTTGTAATGTTCAATTTTAAGAAATTATCTCTTTTTAAATTATAAATCAGAGATAATTGTGAGATAATATCAAAATTTTGATATAAAACTATGTTCGACAATGATAATAACATACCTAAAAATGAATACAATAGAGAATATATATATATATATATATATATATATATATATATATATATATATATATATATATATATATATATATATATTTATATATAAATAACTATACTACTTATAAATCAGATAATTAAACTGAGTGCATGAATACTATTACACATTTTAATATTTATTGTATTTGAACCTTATATTTAACATATTATAATATGTATTATAAAATTAAATTTAAAACGCAAACCCGCACAAGGTGCGGGTATTACACTAGTATGTATTAAAGGAGAGACCTTCTTTGCCACATGTCAACGCCACAATTCACGCAGCTACCAAAAATATTTTTAAAAAGTTATTATTTTGGTTATTTTTTATAAAAAAAATAAAAATCAAATTCCCAATTTTATAATTAGTTTTTTAAAACCTTACTAATTTTTAGAAATCCAGTAAATCTTCTAATCAAATTCTAAACATATTATTTTTCATCAAAGCTAATATATAATTATTTAAAAAAAAACTCATATTATAAATCACAAATCTTATCATATATATTAAGGGAGAAGCAATTTTTGCCACGTGTCCTCTCAGAAATTAACCTCAACAAAACTTTTTTATTTTAATCAGCAATATTTTTCATCAATTTAAATTAAGTTTTTGCTGCAATTTTTTTTGTTACGGAATTCTGTTTGTGATATCTCCATTTAAATAGAAAAGGCTAAATCTCAACTTCTTTTTTTTTAGCTTTTACCATTTTTAATTATCAACTGTATAGTTTTTTTGTAATGTTCAATTTTAAGAAATTATCTCTTTTTAAATTATAAATCAGAGATAATTGTGAGATAATATCAAAATTTTGATATAAAACTATGTTCGACAATGATAATAACATACCTAAAAATGAATACAATAGAGAATATATATATATATATATATATATATATATATATATATATATATATATATATATATATATATATTTATATAAATAACTATACTACTTATAAATCAGATAATTAAACTGAGTGCATGAATACTATTACACATTTTAATATTTATTGTATTTGAACCTTATATTTAACATATTATAATATGTATTATAAAATTAAATTTAAAACGCAAACCCGCACAAGGTGCGGGTATTACACTAGTATGTATTAAAGGAGATACCTTCTTTGCCACATGTCAACGCCACAATTCACGCAGCTACCAAAAATATTTTTAAAAAGTTATTATTTTGGTTATTTTTTATAAAAAAAATAAAAATCAAATTCCCAATTTTATAATTAGTTTTTTAAAACCTTACTAATTTTTAGAAATCCAGTAAATCTTCTAATCAAATTCTAAACATATTATTTTTCATCAAAGCTAATATATAATTATTTAAAAAAAAACTCATATTATAAATCACAAATCTTATCTTATATATATTAAAGTAGAAGCCTCTATTGCCACATGTCGCCCCCACGATTACCTCAGCCCAACGAAATTTTAATGCCACGTGTCGTCCACAGAATTAACGTCAGACAAAAAAAATTATAAGAAAAGTTTTTACAAATTTTGTTTTTAAAATAAATGATAATTTCTTTCAAAGTTGTTAACAAATTTGTTTTCATTTATATTAAAAAAAATTTATTTATGATATTATAACTCAAAGTTGTTAGCAAATCTACATTTAAATTTTGTTTTTACTTAAATAAAAAAAGTTTATAAGAAAAGTTGTTAGGAAAATTTGTTTTCATTTATATTCTAAAAAAATAGAAATTGTGATATTATCCGTCAAATTCAATTTTATAAGAAAAATTTTAACAAATTTTGTTTTTAAAAGAAATATTAATATCTCAAAGTTGTTAGAAAATTGTTAAAAAAGTTTGCTAACACAATTAGTTATAATCTAATGATTAACATTAGTTATAATTAAAAAAAATACACGTACTTAAAATCCATCATATATTTATAATTGAAAAAAAAAAAGAAAAAAAATATTAATTAACATTAATAATAGATTTAATTAACTTATTTTACATCGAAAATTATACTAATAAATATAAATTCATCATTCAAAATCTGAAAAGAATAATTTTGATTGACGAGATTTATATCTTTATTTAAATTAAAATAAGAATAAAAATAAATTTAAATAAATTTAAATTAGTTATTAAAAATTAAAAAAAAAAAGAATTGATCTACATAGATCCAGTCAAGTACGTTGGCAACCAATAAAACGGTGAAGTTAGTGATTATTTTAAATTAGTTATAAAAAAAGGTTAAAAGAGATAGTCATTTAAACTGATAAGAAGATTGTTTCGCTAAGAAATTAGATTTGACTATATTTTTTTGTTAACGGTATTTGATTCAGTTTAGATTTGAATTCATTAAGATACAAAGAAACCTTTTGTTAAAACTAACTATTAATCCTAATATCAACAATTAATTATTCCCAACTGAATACACACTAAATCATTCAATTAAATTTTCTCATAATCAATCGAAATTTAAATCATTATAATTCAATCAATGATCTCTTAACTAATTGTTGTTATAATTATTTTTAATTTGGTAATTTAAAATTCAAAAAAGATAATTCTCACACAATACTAAACCACGACCCCATTATAAATACAAATCATTCTTCACCCTTCACCCGTCATATGTTCTCTCTCATCAACTCATCCGTTGTTCTATGGTTTCTTCATTCCATCTTTACATTACTCCAAAATCCGGAGGAAATTCTTCCTCGCACTGTATTCATTTGCTATTTGTATGTCCGTATTTCAACTTTTTGTTTTTTCGTTGTATTGATTCCAATAACCAGCAAGAATTTGATTTTTCAATTTAAAGCATATGCTTTTCGGCTTCGGTTTTTTGCATAGTTCTCTTTTATTTGGTTTGATGTAAACTTCGGTTGCTTTCGTTGTATTGCTTTATGTTGCATTTCTCTCGGTTTGAAACCTTCTGTTGTATTGCTTTCGTTTGATTTTTTATGAAAATAGTGATTTTTTGTTGCTTTTAATCTATTTGGTTCTTTTTATTTATTTTTTAAAAGAAAATTATTGTTTTCCGGTTTGAAACCCTCCGGTTTGAAACCCTCTGTGCAACAATGTTTCCACAAAAATTATGTTTCATCGATGAATCATCCACAACCACAGAGAAGCTTTCTATTTGATTTGAAAATATTGTGGTGATTAAAAATATTGTTTTTTAAATCACTGTTTGATTTCAATTTGCTTTGGAAATTACAATTTTTCTAAAAATATATATATTTTTTTTAAAAGATAGAAGGTTTCAAAATATTTTTCTAAAAATCAGATTTTCTGATTTAAGAAAAAATTATAAATTATTAAAAAATTTCCGGTTTCAATATGTTTTACATTCATTTCTCATTAAAAAATTTATAAAAAAACGTTTCGAGCTGTTTAAAAATTATATTTTCTGTTTTCTCTTTCTTTTTTATCATACAAAAGGTTTTCAAAATTTTGTGTATTATTATATCTTACGTTTAATTGAAAATGTAATAACTACCCGTGCACTGCTTAATTTTTATTAAATAAAAAACTTTTCGAACTGTTTAATTTTTTATTAAATAAAAAATATTTTCAAAATATTGTTTGAATTAAAAATTTTATTTTTTTTTGAGCAGATTAAAAATCAGATTTTTTAGTATAAGTACGTATATTATTAATATTTTCATCATACAACAGGTTTTCAAAACATTGATTTTTTTTCTCGAGAAATATCTTATTTTTTGTTTTTATTTATTATTTTTCTAAAAATATCATCATATAGTAGGTTTTCAAAATATTGTGTTGATTATAAATATTGTTTTTTATATGACTGTTTAACATCTATTTGATTTGAAAATTACAATTTTGCTTAAAATATAGATTTTTTATTTTCATTTATTGTTTTTTTTTATAAATTTTTTGCAACAAACGTGGACTAAAAACCATATTTAATTATTTTAAAAAAAAATATTAATTATTAAAATTTTAGATTAGTATAAGTTTGTTTCCAAAACCATACTAATCTTTATTTAAGTTTTATAAATTCGTTTAACTTTTTCAGAAGGTTATCGTCCAATCTTTCTTCTTCTCATCCCTCTTGATTATTTCTTTATTTTAGTTTCATCTATTCCATTCGATTCTTTGTTGATGTTTAAATTTATTTTATTTTTTCTAATGTCAGGAAGATAAAGGAAGAAAGATTATCGAAGAGATTTTATGGATGGATGCTAACAAAAATAGAAAGAAGCAAGGTCATGAGTGATGTTGATCGTCAATCTATGATGAGCTATCCCCGCTCGATAACCTTCTCTATCGTAAATTTTTTTGATCTAACAAAGTCCATTTAGATATAGAATTTGTTGAATTTTAATTGTAAATAATTTGAAATAAGTTTTATTCTCTAATATAAAATCTAGATTTAGGTGTAATTATCAAAACAATATCTATTATATAAGTAAAAATATCTCTGTCGATATTTATTATCCAACAAAATTTAACTCTTAGTATAATAATAAATGTAATTTTATTCTCCGCAAATTATTTGTAATAAAGTATAAATATTTACAATATATTAAAACGCAATCCCGCACAAGGTGCGGGTAATATACTAGTATATGTATTAAAGGAGAGACTCTTTTTGCCACGTGCCAACGCTACGTTTATCGAAGCTAAAAAATTATTTTTAAAAAGTTAATTAATTAAAGTTAAATAATTAAGAGATTTACTAAACTAATTAAAACACTAATTATCTTTCTAAAATTTGTTGGACACGTGATTTAAACAAATTTATAATTGAATTTTTCTTTAAATTTCATATAATCTAACCAAATCCGAATATTTAAACAGATTTTGTTTTAATTGTAGATTTTACAAAATAAATTAAAAATATAATTACAATTTTCATGTTTAATTTTATTAAATTTTTATCAATTCTCAACTTTACTTATGGGATGTCGTAAACTAAGCTTCATTAATATAACAAAAAATTTGCGGGTATAATAATTTTTATTTGTAGAATAACGTTATATCATGACTTTTTCGACCTATAAATATCATCTATTGTTTGTCCAATTTCACATAAAAACTAATAAGTAGTGATAACTTTTATCCATACATTTATGTATTGATTTAAAGAAAATTAAAAATAACATTATGTTATATATAATTCAATATTGTCAAACCCCGCACAAATGTGCGGGTATTACACTAGTACTATCATTATATGAAGAGAAATCATGCCTAAGGAGACTCATTTTTGCCTAATTAAAACCTAATAGCATTAAACATGGTGTTTAGGATGAAAGGAAACGAAAAAGAGAAGGAAGATTGAGATAGTGAGAGATTGAGGTTTATACGTATGATTCTAAGTCTAAAAAGGAGACACAATGCTTAAATAATTAACCCGAATCTTGTGTGGGTGACTTTAATCAATTTTTTTATGTTTATCTGAACAAAAAATAAATTTTTTCTCTTGGAATTTAAATAAAAAATCAACTAAAATTAAAAAATTAGAATCTTTAAAAAAACTGTAACAAAATCGAATTTGAATAAAAAAAATTAAAATATTATAAACAATGAATCTTAATAAAAAAAGTAATTGTTATTAGAGTTGATACACACCGGGTTGTCCTTACTAGTCCGGCCCGTCCGCAAAAACAGGCGGGTATGGACAATATAAAAAATCAGACCGGAATGAAAAGCCCGGCCCGGCCGGACATCCGGGCCGGATCTGGACATAATGCAAAGCCCAGACGGGCTGCTTGTCCGGCCCGGATTCAATATATATATATTGATACGGTATTAGTCCGTGGATTAGTCGATCTAGGTACAATGATCCCGAATCCGGCTGAATGAGGCGAATCCATATGCGGAATGAAACGTGGAGAGTGAATGGACGCAGGAAGATGTAGAGAAGAACCAAAGAGAGTCAACGAAAGGAACCAAGGCTGAAGAGCCAAGACCCCGCTTCGTGAATGCTCTAGACCCGTCTCCAATACAACTTTACACTAGCTCCGGCTGGACTAGCACAAAGAGGGACTCGCGAAGGCTCGAAGCACCAATCCGAAGGCGGTTGACACGAACAAGCTCAGTCAAGCAAACAACGACAATGTCAACCAAAAACTCTCTTGTTCTTTGATTGATTTTGTGAATGATTACAAATGATAATTCTTAGCAAAATAAAACGTACCCTATTCAGCAGCTAAAGAGACTATATATATAGACTCTTTTATCTAGACAAACTAAAGAAAAGAAAACTAAAACATTGGTGGAAGGTGGTAACAAGAGAGCTTCCACAAATATAGCTAACAACATAACAAATAACTAATCAGCATCAAAATAGGCTGACTTATTCAAAACAGATCCTTGGAGTGAGTTGAACGGTTTTTAAGAGCCAAATGGATGATCCGAATGGGCTGACTTGTTCAACAGATCCATGAGTGATTTGGACGGTTTTTAAGAGCCCAAATGGATGATCCGACTGAGGGAAATGGTTATTCTTTTTGGGCTGCCTGGGACGTGAGCAACGACGAGCTTGCCAGCCACTCCGGATTTGATGGCATCATGCTTGTTGTCCCATTTCCTATGCTTGCTTGCTCATCCATCTTCCCCACCTTGTCCTTGTCTTGTTTGCTTGATTTATTGGCTGGCGTGGCTATATGATCCAGCTCTTGTTGTTCCAACATCTGCATGGTCTCTTCCCTTTGCTTGCTTGCTCCTGCATTCAACAAGAGATTAACACATGATGTATGGAAGTTAAATGGTTCACGCATGGTGCCAAGCAATATCACTTCCCTTGACGTAACTTCTTGGATCTCCTTAGCTCTTGCCCTAGTAATGGGCCCTTGATATCTTCCATGTGATGGTCCTACATCATCCACTCCTTCTTGGAAAGAATTCGACCCCGAATTTGCATCTTGTTCCGACTCTCCTTCATAGGGGCTCAAATCTCCTACGTTAAAAGTGGTACTAACTCCATACTCTTCCGGTAAGTCCAACACATATGCGTTATCGTTAATCCGGTGTAAGACTTTGAAGGGTCCATCATCCCGTGGGGCTAGCTTGGAATGGTGTTTTTCCGGAAACCGCTCTTTCCTTAGATGTAGCCAAACTAGGTCGCCGGGTTGGAAAACCATCTTCCGACGTCCTTTGTTATTCCGAGCTGCAATTTCAACGCCCTTCTTATCAAGTGTAGCCTTGGTCTTGACATGAAGTTCCTTAATGTAGTCCGCCTGTTCCAAAGCATCAAAAGCTACTCGATCCTTTCGAGGAATCGGTAATAAGTCCAAAGGAGTTAACCTCAGCAAAACTTTTTTATATTAAGGGAGAAGCAATTTTTGCCACGTGTCCTCTCAGAAATTAACCTCAGCAAAACTTTTTTATTTTAATCAGCAATATTTTTCATCAATTTAAATTAAGTTTTTGCTGCAATTTTTTTTGTTACGGAATTCTGTTTGTGATATCTCCATTTAAATAGAAAAGGCTAAATCTCAACTTCTTTTTTTTTAGCTTTTACCATTTTTAATTATCAACTGTATAGTTTTTTTGTAATGTTCAATTTTAAGAAATTATCTCTTTTTAAATTATAAATCAGAGATAATTGTGAGATAATATCAAAATTTTGATATAAAACTATGTTCGACAATGATAATAACATACCTAAAAATGAATACAATAGAGAATATATATATATATATATATATATATATATATATATATATATATATATATATATATATATATATATTTATATAAATAACTATACTACTTATAAATCAGATAATTAAACTGAGTGCATGAATACTATTACACATTTTAATATTTATTGTATTTGAACCTTATATTTAACATATTATAATATGTATTATAAAATTAAATTTAAAACGCAAACCCGCACAAGGTGCGGGTATTACACTAGTATGTATTAAAGGAGAGACCTTCTTTGCCACATGTCAACGCCACAATTCACGCAGCTACCAAAAATATTTTTAAAAAGTTATTATTTTGGTTATTTTTTATAAAAAAAATAAAAATCAAATTCCCAATTTTATAATTAGTTTTTTAAAACCTTACTAATTTTTAGAAATCCAGTAAATCTTCTAATCAAATTCTAAACATATTATTTTTCATCAAAGCTAATATATAATTATTTAAAAAAAAACTCATATTATAAATCACAAATCTTATATATGTATTAAAGGAGAGACTCTTTTTGCCACGTGCCAACGCTACGTTTATCGAAGCTAAAAAATTATTTTTAAAAAGTTAATTAATTAAAGTTAAATAATTAAGAGATTTACTAAACTAATTAAAACACTAATTATCTTTCTAAAATTTGTTGGACACGTGATTTAAACAAATTTATAATTGAATTTTTCTTTAAATTTCATATAATCTAACCAAATCCGAATATTTAAACAGATTTTGTTTTAATTGTAGATTTTACAAAATAAATTAAAAATATAATTACAATTTTCATGTTTAATTTTATTAAATTTTTATCAATTCTCAACTTTACTTATGGGATGTCGTAAACTAAGCTTCATTAATATAACAAAAAATTTGCGGGTATAATAATTTTTATTTGTAGAATAACGTTATATCATGACTTTTTCGACCTATAAATATCATCTATTGTTTGTCCAATTTCACATAAAAACTAATAAGTAGTGATAACTTTTATCCATACATTTATGTATTGATTTAAAGAAAATTAAAAATAACATTATGTTATATATAATTCAATATTGTCAAACCCCGCACAAATGTGCGGGTATTACACTAGTACTATCATTATATGAAGAGAAATCATGCCTAAGGAGACTCATTTTTGCCTAATTAAAACCTAATAGCATTAAACATGGTGTTTAGGATGAAAGGAAACGAAAAAGAGAAGGAAGATTGAGATAGTGAGAGATTGAGGTTTATACGTATGATTCTAAGTCTAAAAAGGAGACACAATGCTTAAATAATTAACCCGAATCTTGTGTGGGTGACTTTAATCAATTTTTTTATGTTTATCTGAACATAAAATAAATTTTTTCTCTTGGAATTTAAATAAAAAATCAACTAAAATTAAAAAATTAGAATCTTTAAAAAAACTGTAACAAAATCGAATTTGAATAAAAAAAAATTAAAATATTATAAACAATGAATCTTAATAAAAAAAGTAATTGTTATTAGAGTTGATACACACCGGGTTGTCCTTACTAGTCCGGCCCATCCGCAAAAACAGGCGGGTATGGACAATATAAAAAATCAGACCGGAATGAAAAGCCCGGCCCGGCCGGACATCCGGGCCGGATCTGGACATAATGCAAAGCCCAGACGGGCTGCTTGTCCGGCCCGGATTCAATATATATATTGATACGGTATTAGTCCGTGGATTAGTCGATCTAGGTACAATGATCCCGAATCCGGCTGAATGAGGCGAATCCATATGCGGAATGAAACGTGGAGAGTGAATGGACGCAGGAAGATGTAGAGAAGAACCAAAGAGAGTCAACGAAAGGAATCAAGGCTGAAGAGCCAAGACCCCGCTTCGTGAATGCTCTAGACCCGTCTCCAATACAACTTTACACTAGCTCCGGCTGGACTAGCACAAAGAGGGACTCGCGAAGGCTCGAAGCACCAATCCGAAGGCGGTTGACACGAACAAGCTCAGTCAAGCAAACAACGACAATGTCAACCAAAAACTCTCTTGTTCTTTGATTGATTTTGTGAATGATTACAAATGATAATTCTTAGCAAAATAAAACGTACCCTATTCAGCAGCTAAAGAGACTATATATATAGACTCTTTTATCTAGACAAACTAAAGAAAAGAAAACTAAAACATTGGTGGAAGGTGGTAACAAGAGAGCTTCCACAAATATAGCTAACAACTTAACAAATAACTAATCAGCATCAAAATAGGCTGACTTATTCAAAACAGATCCTTGGAGTGAGTTGGACGGTTTTTAAGAGCCAAATGGATGATCCGAATGGGCTGACTTGTTCAACAGATCCATGAGTGATTTGGACGGTTTTTAAGAGCCCAAATGGATGATCCGACTGAGGGAAATGGTTATTCTTTTTGGGCTGCCTGGGACGTGAGCAACGACGAGCTTGCCAGCCACTCCGGATTTGATGGCATCATGCTTGTTGTCCCATTTCCTATGCTTGCTTGCTCATCCATCTTCCCCACCTTGTCCTTGTCTTGTTTGCTTGATTTATTGGCTGGCGTGGCTATATGATCCAGCTCTTGTTGTTCCAACATCTGCATGGTCTCTTCCCTTTGCTTGCTTGCTCCTGCATTCAACAAGAGATTAACACATGATGTATGGAAGTTAAATGGTTCACGCATGGTGCCAAGCAATATCACTTCCCTTGACGTAACTTCTTGGATCTCCTTAGCTCTTGCCCTAGTAATGGGCCCTTGATATCTTCCATGTGATGGTCCTACATCATCCACTCCTTCTTGGAAAGAATTCGACCCCGAATTTGCATCTTGTTCCGACTCTCCTTCATAGGGGCTCAAATCTCCTACGTTAAAAGTGGTACTAACTCCATACTCTTCCGGTAAGTCCAACACATATGCGTTATCGTTAATCCGGTGTAAGACTTTGAAGGGTCCATCATCCCGTGGGGCTAGCTTGGAATGGTGTTTTGCCGGAAACCGCTCTTTCCTTAGATGTAGCCAAACTAGGTCGCCGGGTTGGAAAACCATCTTCCGACGTCCTTTGTTATTCCGAGCTGCAATTTCAACGCCCTTCTTATCAAGTGTAGCCTTGGTCTTGACATGAAGTTCCTTAATGTAGTCCGCCTGTTCCAAAGCATCAAAAGCTACTCGATCCTTTCGAGGAATCGGTAATAAGTCCAAAGGAGTTAACCTCAGCAAAACTTTTTTATATTAAGGGAGAAGCAATTTTTGCCACGTGTCCTCTCAGAAATTAACCTCAGCAAAACTTTTTTATTTTAATCAGCAATATTTTTCATCAATTTAAATTAAGTTTTTGCTGCAATTTTTTTTGTTACGAAATTCTGTTTGTGATATCTCCATTTAAATAGAAAAGGCTAAATCTCAACTTCTTTTTTTTTATCTTTTACCATTTTTAATTATCAACTGTATAGTTTTTTTGTAATGTTCAATTTTAAGAAATTATCTCTTTTTAAATTATAAATCAGAGATAATTGTGAGATAATATCAAAATTTTGATATAAAACTATGTTCGACAATGATAATAACATACCTAAAAATGAATACAATAGAGAATATATATATATATATATATATATATATATATATATATATATATATATATATATATATATATATATATATTTATATAAATAACTATACTACTTATAAATCAGATAATTAAACTGAGTGCATGAATACTATTACACATTTTAATATTTATTGTATTTGAACCTTATATTTAACATATTATAATATGTATTATAAAATTAAATTTAAAACGCAAACCCGCACAAGGTGCGGGTATTACACTAGTATGTATTAAAGGAGAGACCTTCTTTGCCACATGTCAACGCCACAATTCACGCAGCTACCAAAAATATTTTTAAAAAGTTATTATTTTGGTTATTTTTTATAAAAAAAATAAAAATCAAATTCCCAATTTTATAATTAGTTTTTTAAAACCTTACTAATTTTTAGAAATCCAGTAAATCTTCTAATCAAATTCTAAACATATTATTTTTCATCAAAGCTAATATATAATTATTTAAAAAAAAAAACTCATATTATAAATCACAAATCTTATATATGTATTAAAGGAGAGACTCTTTTTGCCACGTGCCAACGCTACGTTTATCGAAGCTAAAAAATTATTTTTAAAAAGTTAATTAATTAAAGTTAAATAATTAAGAGATTTACTAAACTAATTAAAACACTAATTATCTTTCTAAAATTTTTTGGACACGTGATTTAAACAAATTTATAATTGAATTTTTCTTTAAATTTCATATAATCTAACCAAATCCGAATATTTAAACAGATTTTGTTTTAATTGTAGATTTTACAAAATAAATTAAAAATATAATTACAATTTTCATGTTTAATTTTATTAAATTTTTATCAATTCTCAACTTTACTTATGGGATGTCGTAAACTAAGCTTCATTAATATAACAAAAAATTTGCGGGTATAATAATTTTTATTTGTAGAATAACGTTATATCATGACTTTTTCGACCTATAAATATCATCTATTGTTTGTCCAATTTCACATAAAAACTAATAAGTAGTGATAACTTTTATCCATACATTTATGTATTGATTTAAAGAAAATTAAAAATAACATTATGTTATATATAATTCAATATTGTCAAACCCCGCACAAATGTGCGGGTATTACACTAGTACTATCATTATATGAAGAGAAATCATGCCTAAGGAGACTCATTTTTGCCTAATTAAAACCTAATAGCATTAAACATGGTGTTTAGGATGAAAGGAAACGAAAAAGAGAAGGAAGATTGAGATAGTGAGAGATTGAGGTTTATACGTATGATTCTAAGTCTAAAAAGGAGACACAATGCTTAAATAATTAACCCGAATCTTGTGTGGGTGACTTTAATCAATTTTTTTATGTTTATCTGAACATAAAATAAATTTTTTCTCTTGGAATTTAAATAAAAAATCAACTAAAATTAAAAAATTAGAATCTTTAAAAAAACTGTAACAAAATCGAATTTGAATAAAAAAAAATTAAAATATTATAAACAATGAATCTTAATAAAAAAAGTAATTGTTATTAGAGTTGATACACACCGGGTTGTCCTTACTAGTCCGGCCCATCCGCAAAAACAGGCGGGTATGGACAATATAAAAAATCAGACCGGAATGAAAAGCCCGGCCCGGCCGGACATCCGGGCCGGATCTGGACATAATGCAAAGCCCAGACGGGCTGCTTGTCCGGCCCGGATTCAATATATATATTGATACGGTATTAGTCCGTGGATTAGTCGATCTAGGTACAATGATCCCGAATCCGGCTGAATGAGGCGAATCCATATGCGGAATGAAACGTGGAGAGTGAATGGACGCAGGAAGATGTAGAGAAGAACCAAAGAGAGTCAACGAAAGGAACCAAGGCTGAAGAGCCAAGACCCCGCTTCGTGAATGCTCTAGACCCGTCTCCAATACAACTTTACACTAGCTCCGGCTGGACTAGCACAAAGAGGGACTCGCGAAGGCTCGAAGCACCAATCCGAAGGCGGTTGACACGAACAAGCTCAGTCAAGCAAACAACGACAATGTCAACCAAAAACTCTCTTGTTCTTTGATTGATTTTGTGAATGATTACAAATGATAATTCTTAGCAAAATAAAACGTACCCTATTCAGCAGCTAAAGAGACTATATATATATAGACTCTTTTATCTAGACAAACTAAAGAAAAGAAAACTAAAACATTGGTGGAAGGTGGTAACAAGAGAGCTTCCACAAATATAGCTAACAACTTAACAAATAACTAATCAGCATCAAAATAGGCTGACTTATTCAAAACAGATCCTTGGAGTGAGTTGGACGGTTTTTAAGAGCCAAATGGATGATCCGAATGGGCTGACTTGTTCAACAGATCCATGAGTGATTTGGACGGTTTTTAAGAGCCCAAATGGATGATCCGACTGAGGGAAATGGTTATTCTTTTTGGGCTGCCTGGGACGTGAGCAACGACGAGCTTGCCAGCCACTCCGGATTTGATGGCATCATGCTTGTTGTCCCATTTCCTATGCTTGCTTGCTCATCCATCTTCCCCACCTTGTCCTTGTCTTGTTTGCTTGATTTATTGGCTGGCGTGGCTATATGATCCAGCTCTTGTTGTTCCAACATCTGCATGGTCTCTTCCCTTTGCTTGCTTGCTCCTGCATTCAACAAGAGATTAACACATGATGTATGGAAGTTAAATGGTTCACGCATGGTGCCAAGCAATATCACTTCCCTTGACGTAACTTCTTGGATCTCCTTAGCTCTTGCCCTAGTAATGGGCCCTTGATATCTTCCATGTGATGGTCCTACATCATCCACTCCTTCTTGGAAAGAATTCGACCCCGAATTTGCATCTTGTTCCGACTCTCCTTCATAGGGGCTCAAATCTCCTACGTTAAAAGTGGTACTAACTCCATACTCTTCCGGTAAGTCCAACACATATGCGTTATCGTTAATCCGGTGTAAGACTTTGAAGGGTCCATCATCCCGTGGGGCTAGCTTGGAATGGTGTTTTGCCGGAAACCGCTCTTTCCTTAGATGTAGCCAAACTAGGTCGCCGGGTTGGAAAACCATCTTCCGACGTCCTTTGTTATTCCGAGCTGCAATTTCAACGCCCTTCTTATCAAGTGTAGCCTTGGTCTTGACATGAAGTTCCTTAATGTAGTCTGCCTGTTCCAAAGCATCAAAAGCTACTCAATCCTTTCGAGGAATCGGTAATAAGTCCAAAGGAGTTAAAGGGTTAAATCCATAAACACATTTGAAAGGTGATAACGAAGTGTAAGAATGCATGGTGCGATTATAAGCAAACTCGATATGTGGTAACATGTCTTCCCATTCTTTTAAGTTATCTTTCAACATGGTTCTAAGGAGGGTCGTTAGGGTCCTATTGGTGACTTCCGTTTACCCATCTGTTTGGAGATGACTAGAGGTCAAGAATAGTAATCTAGTGCCTATTTTTCCCCAAAGCGTTTTCCAAAAGAAACTCAAGAACTTGACATCCCTATCACTAACAATGGTTTTAGGTATTCCATGCAATCTCACTATTTCCTTAAAGAAAAGGTTAGCAACATTATATGCATCATCAGTTTTATGACATGGAATAAAATGTGCCATTTTAGAGAATCTATCTACCACCACAAAAATGGAATCTCTTCCCTTCTTAGTCCTAGGTAGTCCAACAATGAAATCCATACTTATATCTTCCCAAGGGCTACTAGGCGTCGGTAATGGTGTATACAACCCGTGGGGTTGTACCCTAGCTTTGGCCTTAAGACATTCAATGCACCTCTTAAGCATGTGTTCTACATCCCTTAACATATGAGGCCAATAAAAGTGAGTTTGCAACATGTGATAAGTTTCATCCCTCCCAAAATGCCCCATTAAACCTCCTTTATGGGCTTCTTCCACTAATAAGATCCTAAGAGAACATCTAGGTATGCAAATTTTATCCACTTTAAACAAGAAACCTTCAAACACAAAATACTTATCATAAGGGCCTTGAGTAGTGCATCTATGAAATATCTTCCCAAATTCAGCATCATCCACATATAATTCTTTAATGTAAGTAAAACCTAATATCCTAGAATCCAAGGTGGTGATTAAGGTGTATCTCTTAGACAAGGCATCCACTATGACATTATCCTTTCCGTTCTTATACTTGATAATGTAAGGAAAGGTTTCAATGAACTCCATCCACCTACCATGCCGCCTATCATGCTTATCTTGGCTCCTAAAGTGTCTAAGTGAATCATGATCGGTTTTCAAAACAAACTCTTGGGGCCAAAGGTAATGTTGCCATGTTTTGAGTACTCTAAACAAGACATACAATTCCTTGTCATACGTGGAATAGTTTAAGCATGCACCCTTCAATTTTTCACTAAAGAAAGCTAGAGGCTTACCTTCTTGCATAAGGACGCCGCCAATACCAATGTCGGATGCGTCGCATTCAACCTCAAAGGGCTTAGTGAAGTCCGGTAGAGCGAGTAGTGGTGCGTGGGTGAGGCGTTTCTTGAGTTCTTCAAATGCTCTTTGTTGAGGCTCATTCCACTCAAAAGGAACCTTCTTTTTGGTCAAGGTCGTGAGTGGTGCTGCAATGGTACTAAAATCCCTCACCAATCTTCTATAGAATGTAGCTAGGCCATGGAAACTCCTCACGTCACCAACCGACCTAGGAATGGGCCATTCATTGATTGCCTTAACCTTATCCTCATCCACTTGCAAACCATTGGCACTTACTACAAAACCAAGGAAAATCACTCGGTTAGTATAGAAATCACATTTTTTAATATTAGCATACAAGTATTCTATACGCAATGTAGCAAGCACATCTCTCAAATGATTTTCATGCTCCTTTAAAGTCTTACTATAGATAAGAATGTCATCAAAGTAGACTACAACAAATAAACCAATATAAGGTCTCAAAATATGATTCATTAATCTCATGAAGGTACTAGGAGCATTAGTTAAACCAAAAGAATACTAGCCACTCATAGAGACCAAATTTGGTTTTAAAAGCTGTTTTCCATCCGTCCCCTTCCTTCATTCTAATTTGATGGTAGCCACTCCTAAGGTCAATTTTAGTGAAAATTGTAGCTCCATGTAACTCATCAAGCATGTCATCTAGACGGGGAATCGGGTGTCGATACTTGATAGTAATGTTATTGATTGCTCTACAATCAATACACATTCTCCAAGTATTATCCTTCTTGGGTACTAGCAGAACGGGAACGGCACAAGGACTAAGGCTTTCCCGAACATACCCTTTGTCTAGCAAATCTTGAACTTGGTTCTGAATTTCCTAGGCTTCCGTAGGGTTCATCCTATAGGCGGGTCTATTGTGAAGAGTGGCTCCGGGTATTAAATCTATTTGGTGTTCAATGCCCCTAATGGGCGGCAAGCCAGCTGGAACTTCCTCAGGAAAAACGTCCTTAAACTCGTCTAACAGCCCCTGGATAGAACTAGGAAGCGGAATCGTAGAGTCATGAGGCACCGTCACTAGAGATTTACACAAACTCATCATTAGCACATCCATAGAAGCATAGTTAGTGACATATTCATTCCTAGACTCAAGATAGCTACTTGTTGGTTGTACTAACAGTGTTTGATGGGTTTTGTTCTCCTTACTCTTAGGCCGTGTCATTTTAGGCTTTTGAGGGGTTCCTTGCTCTACCCTCTTATTCTCATAATACTCGGCTATTTGTAAAGGTGTCATAGGTTTAAGTGTTAAAGTTTTACCTTTATACTCAAAGCTATATTTATTAGAAAATCCATCATGTACAACTTTCCTATCATATTGCCATGGACGACCAAGCAACAAGTGACAAGCATTCATAGGCACAACATCACATGTAATAATATCCTCATATGAACCTAATGTTATATTGACCTTAGTTTGCTTATTGACCTTAAGTTCTCCACACTCATTCATCCAATGTAGTTTATATGGCCTAGGGTGATAAAATGTAAGAAGTTGTAATTTGTTTACCATTTCAGTGCTAGCTATGTTGCAACAACTTCCCCCATCAATTATCACATTACACACTTTTCCTTTAATACTACACCTAGTATGAAACAGATTTTCACGTTGGTTATCCACACAAGGTGCTAGTTGGACATGCAAAGTTCTCCTAGCTATCAAAGATTCACCTTGTTCATACTCAATGCAATCATCATTCTCATTTTGCTCATTGTCATCAATTAATGCATTTTCATCATCCAATTCCACGTCATCCTCACTCTCATATTCTCCTAGATGATTTATGATCAAAGTGCGTCTATTAGGACATTCCCTACTCATGTGTCCTCTACCTTGGCATTTAAAACACAAAGTGTCCCTAGTTCTAGAGTTAGAGGTAGGAGTACTCCCTCGATGACCACTTGAAGGCTCATTCAAGGATCGTGGTGTAGTGGACGGTGTAAAAGACCTTCATTGGCCTTCTTGGCTCGTAGGTGCCGACTTTCTCTCCTCCTTCTGGCCTCCTTGATCCCTGCTGTGGATAGGCAGCCAGTTTCCTTGTGAATTCCAAGCGTTGGATGTCCCATAAGGCGGCTTGTGTTCCCGGTTTCGCACCTTAGTCTTCCTTTCCACCTTGATGGCCAAGTGTAGTAATTGCTCCATGGTGCTGTAGGGATACATATCAACTTCATTAGCCAAATTAGAGTTAAGAATACGAAGATACCTAGCCATAGTATTTTCCTCATCCTCTAGAATGTTGGCCTTCACCATAGCAACTTGCATATTCGTATAGGCCTCCTCAGCGCTAAGAGAGCCTTGTCTCAAATTTTCCAGCCGTTGTCGAAGCTCTCGGGTATAGTGAGGTGGAACGAACCGAGACCTCATTAGTTCCTTCATATGCTCCCATATGGTGATTTGAGGATCCAATGTTCGTACTCTTTCTTTTACTACGTGATCCCACCATACCAAGGCGTAGCCTTGGAACTCGAGAGCGGCTAGCTGAACCTTCCTAGGCTCGCTGGAGTTATGACACAACCAGATCTGCTCGACTTTAGTTTCCCACTCCGTGTAGACGTCAGGATCACACTTTCCTTCAAAGACAGGAATTTTGATTTTGACTTTGCCGAGACCGTCTTGCTTTTGATAGGGACGTAGATTATCACGTTCTCGTCCTTGCCTTGGTTGTTGGAATGGTCGATTTTAATCTTCCCAAGTATGATCCTCAAAAGGAGCTTTATTCCGTCGCTGAAAGTTATCAACAAATGGTGGCATGTTAGAAGCATTAGGGAGGACATTGGACTGTAAATTACCTTGATCCAGATGATCGCGCTCTCTAGTAACCTGTGAGGGACCACCAAACTCATAGTTGGTTCTCAAAGGTGGTGTCCACGATGGTGGTGTTCGTGCTTCCATAGACTCCACTCGTTTGGATAGGTTAGCTACGGAATCGGACAATTGTTTCAATAGATTGAGCATCTCAGGCGTGATGGTCTCGCTGCTAGACTTGCTGGGGCTTCGGGACCTAGACATGCTCAAGTAACAAACAAAGAACTGGTTAGGTTAGAAAACAAAGATCTCACTTGTGTATCGCTCACTCTCTCGTTGGTATTGCCTAGTTGGTGGCTCGAGTTGTAAGGATCCAACACCTTAAGATCACGATTTTCGAACCTTCTTAGCAAACCTTTGGAACTAGAACTACCGAAATTGATGTTAGTGTCAGAGATGGATCAAGACACCCCTAATCGGAGTATTGACCGTTGGGTTGGTGTAGGTATGGTGGTTTGTGATTAGAATGACGTAGGAGTTGTTTGAAGGAGTTCTCACAAAGAAGGGACTTTTTCTTGTGCTTGATGGTCGATTAATAGAAGGCCAGCTTTTTTTGTGTCGTTCTTTTTTTTTTTGAAAGATCTCTTAGACTTTGTCAAAGATTTGTAGGAGAGAAGGTAACCGAAATTGATTGCAACGAGATTTATGGGAGAGAAGGTTACCGAAACTGATTGCACGTTCGATCTCGATCTCTTTTTTTGTTTTGTTTTGTGTTTACCTCTCCTCAAGATGTTGTCCGGCCCTAAGAAACCCTTGGATTTTGATTTTGCACACTTCAAGCACAAGTTAAACCTCAATTGGTTAGGCTATAGGGTTAACAAAGAAGAAATGAGTGATCAATTGTACCAACTGAGCTCTGATACCAACTGATATGGTATTAGTCCCTGGATTAGTCGATCTAGGTACAATGATCCCGAATCCGGCTGAATGAGGAGAATCCAGATGCGGAATGAAACGTGGAGAGTGAATGGACGCAGGAAGATGTAGAGAAGAACCAAAGAGAGTCAACGAAAGGAACCAAGGCTGAAGAGTCAAGACCCCGCTTCGTGAATGCCCTAGACCCGTCTCCAATACAACTTTACACTAGCTCCGGCTGGACTAGCACAAAGAGGGACTCGCGAAGGCTCGAAGCACCAATCCGAAGGCGGTTGACACGAACAAGCTCAGCCAAGCAAACAACGACAATGTCAACCAAAAACTCTCTTATTCTTTGATTGATTTTGTGAATGATTACAAACGATAATTCTTAGCAAAATAAAACGTACCCTATTCAGCAGCTAAAGAGACTATATATAGACTCTTTTATCTAGACAAACTAAAGAAAAGAAAACTAAAACATTGGTGGAAGGTGGTAACAAGAGAGCTTCCACAAATGTAGCTAACAACTTAACAAACAACTAATCAACATCAAAATAGGTTGACTTATTCAAAACAGATCCTTGGAGTGAGTTGGACGGTTTTTAAGAGCTAAATGGATGATCCGAATGGACTGACTTGTTCAACAGATCTATGAGTGATTTGGACGGTTTTTAAGAGCCCAAATGGATGATCCGACTGAGGGAAATGATTACTCTTTTTGGGTTGCCTGGGACGTGAGCAACGACGAGCTTGCCAGCCACTCCGGATTTGATGGCATCATGCTTGTTGTCCCATTTCCTATGCTTACTTGCTCATCCATCTTCCCCACCTTGTCCTTGTCTTGTTTGCTTGATTTATTGGCCGGCGTGGCTATATCATCCAGCTCTTGTTGTTCCAACGTCTGCATGGTCTCTTCCCTTTGCTTGCTTGCTCCTGCATTCACCAAGAGATTAACACATGATGTATGGAAGTTAAATGGTTCAAGCATGGTGCCAAGCAATAGCACTTCCCTTGACGTAACTTCTTGGATCTCCTTAGCTCTTGCCCTAGTAATGGGCCCTTGATATCTTCCATGTGATGGTCCTACATCATATATGCTCTTAAAACCCTAATTCACTCAACCATTCATTATTTCTATGAGTTCACAACTCCTCTCTCAAACCCTATGTTCCTCTCTCAAACCTTAACTCATAGATCTCTCTCAAGTTCTCAACGGTCAAATTTTCTCTCTCTCAAACGAAGATCTCTCAAGTTTTCAACATCAAGTTCTCTCTCAAACGAAGTTTTCTTCTCGTTCAGATCGAGACTTCAACCCTCTCAAACGAAGTTGCTCGTCCGCTCGATCTGGGTTCTGCCAAGATGCTCGTCTACTCGATCTTACTATTTGAGGAGAGACGTCGAGATCTCAAATTCCCTCGGATGGGTTCTCCCCAAAAGGCGATTAAGAAAGAGATCTTCGTTTCTCTTAACAGCCTCTCAAACGAAGATCTCTCAAGTTGCTCAATATGGTTGGTTCCCCTAATTGCCTTTTGAACACCCTTCTGCTGAACTTTGTAAAATCATTATTGTTGTATCAATTTGTATATATTAACTTTGTATGCTTTCTTAGTAATATTGTTGTTGCTTCATCAATTTACATGATAATTGATTTGTAATTTGTAATGTGAGGGCTTAACTTATGATTTTTGTCCTCGAACATGGAGTGATGTCTATAAATCTATTGTGTTGTCTAATTGTCTACGAATGTGAATTATAGTCTAAAAAAATACATTATATAGACAGACAAAAGTGAATCCAGGTACCCGGCAGGCAGCTTCGGCCCAGACATCCGGACGGGTACGGACATGACTGAAAGCCCGGGACCCGGGCTTAGCCCTGATCTAGCTCGTACATCCGGACAAAAAAGTTGAAAAAGCCCGGTCCGGATTCGGCCCGATCCCGGATAATATCAGCTCTAATTGGCATGAAGATTTGTAGTTGAAATGATTGTTAAATAAAAAAATAACTATTAAAAAATTTGATGACCCCGAAGATTTGTAGTCGAAGTAATTGAACAAAAAAATTTCTTGGAATTTGAATGAAAAAATAGAATAAAATTAACAAATCTGAATCAGAATAATTTTTTTAAAAAGAAACCAAATTTGAATAAAAAAATGTGAGATATTTTTGGAAAAACAAAGCTCAATAATAAAAAATTGTTAAAATAAAAAACAAAAAACAAAAAACAAAAGACGATTGTAAAAAACCGAATTGGTACAACTTGTGGTACGCCACTAATTTTTTTTTAAAACTAACGATAGATTTGAATTTTTTTTTGACAGTAATGAAAGATCAGAATTAAAAAAACGTATAAGAAAATAGATGGATTATTTGCAAGCTATTGAAACCCTTATTCTTGCAAGTTGTTGAAACACCAATTCATAAAAATAAATCACGGAAGTACGAAAAATTCAAGCAGATGGAAAAAATAATTGGGTTATTTGATACATATTTCACATATTCTCTCGAACTATAAATTACACATAACACATAAAATCATGAAAGCAGAAAAGACTAAGAGAAGATAAGGAGGCATTCGATTGTGAATGGATTTAAAGGTAAAACGTATATTTAAAATCGATAGATTTGAAAATAAATAAACGATAGCAAAACGAATGCGACGATTGAAAATCGGTTATTAAAAAAAAGGAAGGATAGTAAGGGAATAACAACGTAGAGAATAAGTTGAAAAAGATATGACGAATCAATTTAGAAATATCTTTAAATTATCAAAACCCTGAAAAAGATGAAGAAATATGATCAATATTAGAAAACAAGAATTGAATGGAAGACGATGAGATATTATTTGTATATATAGTGTGAGAAATAAAATGTACAGGAAAAGTTAGGTTTTATCGTCAGTCAACATAATTTATTAGATTTTGATATTTATTGATTGTATATGTTATTTAACGGAATTAATTAAATATAGTTTTAAACTAACTAATTAGTTATTGTTTTATTAGATTTATTTATTTTTTTAAAATTTTTTTATTTTAGTAAAATTTTTTTATTAGCTTAATTCATAATTTAGTAAGAAAGAAAAAATAACCCAAAATAATACCAACTATCACCATTGAACCGAAAATAATACGAACTTTGAAAATTACTAGGCACGATACAAACTATCAATGTATTTACCAAAAATAATACGCCAATTTTTCCGGCAAAAAACCTAACTCCGGCGATGACGTGGCATCCAAAATGTTACATGTCATCAAATAAATGGATTAAAATGTGTGATGTGCATTTTATTTTTAAAAAAATTAATTTAATAATATTTTAATATTAAAAATTTTAAAAATTATTATTTTAAAATTTAAATAATAATTTTTTTTAAAAAGTTGTACAAATATTTTTAAAAAAATTTGTAATAAAACAAAAATTAAAAAAAGTTTGAACATATTTTTTAATAGGTTTGTAAGAAAATGTAAAAATATTTATTTAATATTTGTTTTTCCAAAAAATATAATATGAAACAATTTAATAATTAAAATTTATTTTTCCAAAAAATAATTTTGATTTTTTTTTATCAACTTGATTTTTGGATTTTTGTATGAAATGAAAATTTTAATTCTAAAATAATATTTTGTAAAAAAATATTCGATTTTTTTTAAAAAAAATTTCATCTTTTAACCTAATCTCTAAAAAATTTTTTTTCCCAATTTTGTTAAAAGATATATATTAATAATTAGTTAAAATATATAATAAAAATAAGCCCCCAAAAAATATTTTTCAAAAAATTCACAAAAAAGCGATTTATTTAAAAAAAATTGTCAAACTTTATTTCAAAATTACAAAAAAAATATTTAAAATTTTTTAAAATTAGCTTCATTTTATTTTTTAATATTTTTAATATTATTTAATTGACTTTTTAACAAAAAAAATCAATATTACACATTCAAAATTACAAAAAGTATTTTTTTTAAAAAATATTTGATGACATTCCGGCAGCCATGTCATTGCCGGAACTTAGATTTTTGCCGGAAAAATATTAAGTATTATTTTTGATAATAATAGTTTGTATCTCTCGTACTAATTTTTGATTAAAAAATTTAATCCGTTCGTAATTTAGCAGGATATATGGAAGATGAGGGCGTCTTGTTTTCCTCGTCATTGGCTTCACTAGAGATACTCGATAGTAGGAAGCGAAAACCCGAGAGACAATTTTGCTACATCAAAGCCTCTCAATTCTCTTCCGCTCTTGATACCTTTCGTTCATGCCCCCAAAGTTCCCAAGTTCCAATTTCTTTCCCTTTTCTAAGAACCGCCAACCTACTTTTGTCTGTCTTTGAATTTGGAGAGGGGAAATCGGAAATGGTGTCAGATAATGACCTGGTCGTTGGAATAGGCGACTATCTCCGCTCAGCGGACTTGAAGAAGACCACAGTTACAATCGTCCGCCGCAAGCTGGAGGATAGTTTTGGTGTGGATTTGGCCCAACGTAAGCCTTTCATTCGTCAACAGGTCGAGCTTTTCCTCTATAACCATGTCCAGGAGGGATCCGACGACGAGGCCCGTGAAGAAGAAGCTGGATCGTACTCTGATCAGAACAACGACGTTTCTGATTCTGATGAGGATGGCAGCGCCGGTTTGACACCGGTATTTCTCGACCCGAAGTCCAACGGCGGACCTAGCCGCACTAAGGAAAGGTCAGTACTACTCATATCCTGCATCTTTTTGTGTGGCTTTCCTATTTTGTTCAATGTCATTTTATTGTCATTCATTTCGGTGCTTTCATTTTCTCCATTCTACTAGTAGGATGATAATTGATGACTAATGTAGCATATAGCAACGTGTGATTATATCTGCTAATTCTTTTGTTTTTCCTAGTGAAGTTATATTGTATACCTTCGGAAATTCTCTTCTTAGAATCAGTTTGGGGTTACAACTCAATAAGTTACAAGTAGGGCTCATGCATCCATGTGATATTCCATTGACTGTAATGTGGTCAAATCAGCCATTATACCATCTCTTCCTTACAAGTCTATTTCTTAGTGTGTTTGTCACTGTAAAATTTGTAAACTATGCTTAATGTCTGATAAGATAGTTGATAAGGTTTCATAAAATGATTGCTAAGGTGATTTGGTTTCAATTGGATATTTATAGTACAAACAGCCTTCTACAAAACATTAAATAAATTGGTGTTTGTAAACGTAAGTGATCATATGTTGATTGATATGTAATGTTTGTGGTTCCACAGGAAGTTTGTAGATAATAATTTAAATGTCTGGATTAAAGGAAATTTATCATGTATGCAAAATTTCTGGAAATTAGATTAATGAATTTTGATCTTCTTCAAAAAGTATAAATTTCCTCAGTTTCTATGAATCGAAGTTCAATTTTTCCGCAGAACGGTTCTGTAATGTAACTGACCAAGGGATACTGGGATAGCCGGCTGATTCACGACCTCGGTTGATGTACCAAATTGTAGAACATCCCCATTGTATCTTTATTTCCAAACAGTCAAAGAAACAATTGAAATTGTTAAAATTAATCTATGATCAACTATGACAAATATGTTTGCTGCCTTCCAGTTCTCGTACCTCAAACAAAGATGCTAAGAAAATGGTGATTAGGTCAAAATCATGTGTTCTATCACCAGAGCTTCAGAAGTTCCTCGGAGCATCTAAACTGTTGCGCTATGAGGTATGATAAATATATAATAATACTCTTTTCTGGAAAACCCTTTTTCTCTGTTTGTTGCCTGGTGTTATGTTGAATTCAGTTGTTGATTACAGGTTCTCAACCAGCTTTGGGATTATGTATCAAATCATAACTTGATAGATCCAGATGATAAACAGAACATACTATGTGATGAAAGTTTGCAAGGCCTTTTCGGTGTTGAATCCTTCAAAATAAGTCAGATGAATACGTTCTTGTCAAAGCATCTCACTGGTACTCTGTCAACTTTTATGTACAAAGCATCACTTAAAAAAAATAAAAATTAAATCACAGTTCAAAAGCTTAACAGCCTGTTTGGTTTCAGTTTTTTTGTTTTGAAGAACTTTTTGTCCTAGTATGATTAATAAATAAAAATTTGTCTCTAGTTTTTTTTTAATTTTCAGCTAGAGCTTCCCAATTGCGCGATTACCATGTCTGCAACTGCAGTTACTAGTTTCATGCTCCTTTTTCCATGGAAACTTCAGTTTAGCATGCTTCTCATTAATTTTTAGTTGCATGATTAAACAGCTATTAAGTCATGCTGTAAGCAGAAGTCTAAGAAACACGAGAGAGCGGACATGGAAGGTGAGGCGAATTTGAACATCCTTTACACCGAGTTTGATTTCCAATTACTTAAATACCATAACCTGAGCAATGGTAGTCTGTTTTTCTTTGCTTAGAAGAATGTTACAACTAACAAAAACTGTACTCTGTTTATGATAGGTGAGAATCCAGGAGAGAAACGCCAAAAGAGATTAGTAACTTCGGGTTTTCTTGCTCCTGCTCCCATTTCCCAGTCATTTATCAAGTTTCTTGGAACAGGAGAAAGAGAGCTAACACGCCCCGATGCTATCAAGAGAGTATGGGATCACATTAAAGAGCATAACCTTCAGGTAAGATCAAATCAACTTCTCCACGACTTACTGCTTTATAAATGGGTGTGTTTCATGTTTGATATAGATTTTTCGTTAGCTTTTAGTGTAGTTTTGCCAATTTTGAAACTTAATATAGTGTTTGGCAAATAATCCTTTCGATGAGCTTTAGCTTTTGGGAGCTTTTTCAATAATTTTCACTAGCTTTATGAAATTTAAGACATGTTTGACACTGTGTATATCGAAAAATAATTTGATCTACTGTGAAATGTGCCTATTTTGGCAACTCCAAAAATTCCTTTTCACCAAAGAATTGATTAGATTTTTGTTATTCGTTTATGTACCTCACAACTGTATAGAAGTAATAAACAAGTAATCAAAAGGCTTCAACAATCCATTATTTTTTGCAGAAAGATTTAAAATTTCATTTTATATATTGTATTTGGTTTCCAAGGGTGAGTATTCCATCACTGAGCCAAAGTTTAGCTGCATATGTATCTGGAACATTAACCTATCACTAAATATACGTCTACCTTGTCTTGAAGGATCCTGGGAATAAAAAAACAATCTTGTGTGATGAGAAATTGAAGGAACTCTTTGAGGTCGATTCCTTCGATGGATTTACAGTCTCAAAGCTTCTCACTACACACTTTGTGAAACAAGTATGATCAAGGGGATGCTATGTGTTGGCAGTTGAATTGTAAGCTTATTTCTTGGGATTTTTGAGCCTATTCATCATGGTTTAACTAATTGTGGACACACTTGAACTAAATCCACTGTTATTTTTTTTTGATAGCATAAATCCACTGTTATTAAACGTACAAAACTGCAAATGTTGTGCCTTGTAGATTCTGTATTACTTAATATGTGGCACACCCCTTAGGTTTTTCATATTTTTTTGGTAGCATTTGAGGTTTTGAAGGTAAAGGACGTTTCATATGCTAACAAGGTATCATCCTAACTGAATGGGATTAGGCTCACTTATCTCGACATTGCACGCGAGCTGTTATTATTTTGGAATAGGCTATTTTTTAAGGAATTTTAAAGGCATCGATAAAATTACACTGAATTTTACAAGATTCAATTTAACTAAAGAGTCAGGATTGACCATAGGAAATATAATAATGATTTGACTCATTAATCCTAAAGCGGATAAATAAAATACAAACAAAAATTTGATATAATAATGATTTGACTCATTAATCCTAAAGGCATATTAATAAAATACAAACAAAAATTTAGCACAAAAGGCAAAGAATCGGTCGACATAGGAAACAACTCTAACTATCTCTTCTCTTGGAATTTTCTTCCAAACAAAAAGCTCTTTCTGATGAGAGTCATGATGAAAACCCTATTTTCCATCCTTTACGGCTGACCGTCGATGACTAAACTCCGCCTAGATGACAACCGAAGGCTGATAACTAATGGGTTGACCGCCAATGGGGAGCTTCTTCCCTTCCTCCCCATCTATTACTCAACACTAATCTCCCAGATTCACAAAGTTTCAAGGGATTGAAAAACTTAATCTACCAAACCCTCCAATCCTTTGTCAACCTTTCTTTCTACTTATTGATTTATTTCAAGGAAAATGAAATTTGGGTGAGGAGGCCTTCGGAATGGGGAACTTCTCGTTGACCATTTATGGTTGTGGTCCGAGAAGCCCTCCACCCTGTTGATGTGCCTCTATCGAAGTCCAAGTTACCGCATCCAATGGTGGACCGTTGTCGGTCCTCACCCACCCTCAATCAACTTTGCTTCTTGCTTAGAGGGTAAATCTCTGCTGTTGTTGAGTTTCAGGATTTGGAACTATCCTTCTTCTACAACAGCAAGCTTTCCGATCCTTCTTTTCCCCTTCCTTCTCCACCACTGGGCTACACCCCTTTGACTACCACCGTCAAATCCACGACACCTCTTTACCCTAGATCTGAATGTTTGTCCCCCTACTTAGATCTGTTTCGTCATCACCTTCTTGGTTATTGCTTCACCGGTGGTTTCGGAGGTTTCTTCGTGCTCCTTCCCATCCCTCATCTCTTATGTCGGTTTAGTGTTCTCTAGACGATGCTGCAAGCCCTTGGTTCGCCTTTCCTTCCGCATGAACGAACCGCTGTCACCCCCTTTCCATGACCATCGATAACTCCTTAATCCCTAGTCGGTAAATCCCGCTGACCATCATTTCGGAACTAACGCTTTCAAATGTTCACTAAACCGAATATAAATAAAAAATAAATAAAACACTAAAATGACCATTTCTCCTTGTGTTATGGTAAGGTTTAATTTGATAATTATACTTTACTTTTTTTAAATTTTCATTCTAATTTTTTTATAAGGTTCAACTTTAACACTCTATTCTCTTTGAGATGCTTTACAAAGCATTAAGAGATTAATCTCGTCTTTAGGCACCAATTTAGCGGCCTAACATCACTAAGATCCCGACCTAACAACACCGATTCCGGCCTAACGGCATCATTAACCAATCCTCCTCCTTTAATGGGAAATTTAAAATAGTCCAAAAAACATTAATTGAGATTTTTGAAAATCTCCTCCAAATTAGTAGTTAATACTTTTCATCCAAAAGTGTATGGGCTTACGACTTTTCTTTCTATAAGCTCTTGTGTTGTTTTTAACCAATTTGTAATTCAACCATCTATGGACAATTTACTCCTTACAAATCGTTAATCCTTAAACCATCAAGTTATACACCCTTACATATCATAATACCCGTTTCCTGCACTCTCGTCTTCTGAGGTATGATGTTGTCTTTTGGTCGTGGTTCGAGCGTTTTATTTAGAAGGGGGTGTGGATTTGTGATCGAATCTTGATGGCTTTGTTGCAGTCCAAATCAGAGGTGTTCACAGTTGTTCCCAGGAAATCTACGTGTGTACTTCCTTCGAAGATGAGCGTTTATGCTCGTTTTGTATCATCCTACTTTCCCTTGAAAATCTTTTTGCTTCGGGTTTTTCTGATGTATTTTTGTCTATTTCTTTTCTCATTTCTTTGTAATCCTTCATCACGGTTAGTCCGTCTGTTGATCTTTTTCGGCCTTTCGAACTACGAGACGGCGCGTCGTCGAATGGTTGGAACCACTTTCCATTTTCAAAAAAAAAACTCTACCTATCTCTCGCATCTTGTAAACATAGGCGTGCTGCGCACGCGTATCGTTGTTCGAGTATTGAAAATTGTGAATGCTCTTTTAACTCGGTATAAGAAAACAAAAATTTTTATACAAAGGAACAATATACAAAAGAAACAATGTCCAAAATTGTTGGAATGGAGCAGAAATTATACTAGAGGGGCGAGCCAATCCAAGCGGGGAGAGCCTCAGCTAAGGTTGAGTTAGAGGCAAGTGCAACTGAACTAGATTCAGTAAATCTATTTACTAAAGTTTGCTTAAATAATACAATTTATATAAATGTAGAGACAGAGTAACAAAATGTAGCAAAATTATAACATTATTTATATGATATTGTGTTTGGTTATATAAATGATAATTAAAGCTCTTTTTCTCCAATCCTGTATCGTCTCTTCCTTTTTCCATATTGATTAAAGCTCTCTTTCTCATCTCTCACCCTTCTCTTCAAGCTTCTCCGGCAAGCTGAGTTTTAGCATAATTACTAAGATACAGATGCACATGCTTCTCTAGCACCAAAGAGTATAGTTTGACGTCATGGAACTTAAGCAAGCTGCAATCATGAGTATAGTTTTGAAGTCATGGAACAAATTAAACATTGATGTAGTTGCACACACCAAAATTTGTTTATCATCCTTAATGGCCGAGTCAAAAGTTGAATCTTGTTTGAGTCCTTGAATTTGTAATGAGTTCAAATTAAAATTAATTAAGCTTTGTAGCTCAAAGCAACATTTGCAACATTCACGAGCACACATGCCTCACAATCTCAATATGACATCCATTCTCAACTCTCAGCAATTGACATCTTAATAGTCATACTTTTAGTGTCCGTTTGGTTGGAGCGGTAAAATGAAAACGAAATGAAATTGGATAAGGGTAAGGAAAGGAAATGACAATGATGAGATTACTCTTATGCGTTAAAAGACCTCTAAACAAACATAGTTTTTGATTGATTCAAAATCATTCCATTACCGAGAATGATTCTTAGCGTTCCCAAACGAGCCCTAAACGTAGAAAAACCAAATCTCAATGTCAATTGTTGGTCAACATTTCCAAAACAACCAAATTCACAATTTGGAGTGATCAATGTTTGCAACAATGTTGTTTGTTATAAACCGTCACCAAATAAAATATCGCCTACGAGTACATAATTGGAATAAAGATGTCAAATTCCAATACAACCTCTAATTACCTAATTTTTCATCAAATCCATGAATAAAGATGTCAAATTCAATCATATTTCACATGACCTCTCCCATTTGAATTAGTCTAGTCTTCGTTCCTGATGAGGGACCATCCCCAACACCTCCTATACATGAACATATCACTAGAGCAAGAGCTAGATCATTTAGGGAGATAGAGTCTACATCATCTTCAAGTTCTATAATGGAAGGATCAATTACTAGATCAAGATCCACAACCATTCAAGAAGAGTTTTCTAGCTTGGTGACATAATTAGCCTCTAAGGAGACCATTGTTGATCTAGTTGTGTCTAAGTCTTCTTTAGTCACATTGATATTCATTGTGAAGGAGCCATACAAGATTGAAGATGACCAAGGAAGCAAGCGAAGTGGCTAGCCGAGATTACTAGCATCCAAACGAGATTAGCGCTTTGCTTAGTCGAGATTTGCATCTTGCCACATGAGATTTTAAGCAAGTCAAGATATCTCGTCTACTTTTAGTTATTTTTATTTATTTAATACCTTTAAATCTTTAAACATTCTAATTGTATCTTTTGGATTTGATCCTATGTTTTGAAATTATTTTTTCCTTTTTATTTTTCTTAGGATCTAGCCCATATAACCCCTAGGAGGCCGAGATCATTAGTAGATTATTATCGATTATTGATTTCCACATTATAGATACTCGTTGCTTTGTTTATGAAGTTTGCTTTTTATTCATTCCAATTCAATCAAAAAGGGAGCCTTTGATTGAATAGTTATGAGTCTTTGTTAGGTTGTTTTTGTGTGTGTTAATCTTCTTAAAGATTGGTGCTACTATTCAAACTACTCCCTCGTGCTTGTCTCAATTTGAAGGCTTGTGTAAAGTTGAAGAAGGAAGTTTTAAGGTAACTCTTTGTTGAGGGTTTTGATCCAATTGGTCAAGGTTCTTTGTAAATTTATATCTTGGTTCCATCTTCCTATATTATCCATCAAACTTATTGCATTATCATCTTCTATTATCTTATCATATATCATCCATAACATTCCTGTTCCCGTTCTCTGAGTTTTCATATATCTCGGCCTTACCATTAAGGAATTTCCCAGAGATTTTTACCAAGATTTGTTTCTGTCGAGCTTTTCGTAGACTTCAATCTAGATCGAAAAACTGCGGCTCAACCCGCATTAAAAGTGGTATAAAAGCTAATCGATTGAATTTCAACTCAACCATACATCACGGTTTGAATAATTTTATTTGACTCTTCTTTGAGTCATATAAAAATGGAGTCTTTTATCGTTTTCACCTTTTGTGAGATTATTTGAGTTTAACGTGCTTTGTCTTATGTCTATTGGAGAAGAATGAACAACCATAGCAAAAAACAAACCATCGACACCTTCGTCCACAAACACTCACGTCGAGATTCAGACACAGTGGAAAAATCTCGCCCGAGATTTTGGAAGATTTGACCGAGATTTTGTGATAACAACAAGATCATTATTTTTTCTCCAAATTCAATCCAATCCAATAATATATTTGGATCATATCTTCTCAAAGATATCATATCAAGCTGCCATATCAAGGAGGAAGAGATCTACAAAAGCTATCTTATTGTTAGGATCTTATTTAGTAGGTGAGATCTTATCATATCTTTCAAATCTAACTGAATATATATCTATATCTCGGTTTATCCTTTACCCAACAGCTGGATATCTCGCCTCATCCATACCCATTGCTCTACATGAAATCCAAACACTTTTCCCTCTTTCTTATCCTAGCCTACACTTTATTTCATAAATTTTAACCAAAGTTTTGGTGAAGCTGGTTGAGCAAGAATTGTTTCAATCCAACTGAGAAGGGATCATCAAGGCAACAAGGGTGGAGTATATGCCACATCAGGTACAGTGATTATTGTCAAATACTTGACGTTCGACCATCTCGGCCCCATCACTTAAAATCTCGCCCGAGATTTAGGCCGAGATTTGCTACTGTTGCGATTTTTATCGAAAATTTTCAAGGCAAGAGTTGTGAAATTCAAGTTTGACAAGTTCCACTGAACATCTAGAGAATAAGTTTTTTATTACCCTCCATACAATTCATAGGCTAAACATACCTTTTCTGATCGATCTTGTCCCCTAGAGATAATCTCGGCTGAAATTTTGACCGAGATTTGCCCTAGTCAAGATCAAAACCTACCAGGCTCTCTCTCTATCTAATTGCATAAGTGCAAGGTATGTAAAACTTCTCATTTTAGTATTTTGTGTTCCTATTTCTTGTCTCTTTCTACTCTAAACACATTAAGTCTTTTTCTTTGGGTGTGTTAGTTAGTATCTATACTTTCTATCATACTAGTTGTGTCTACTTGCAATATTCTTTCTACTTTGTGTCAATTGTGTGAAGACAACTCCAACAACGGTTTTCTTAACTATCTTTCAACACAAGAACCTTCTTCCAAGCCGGCCAAGGAGTTTCTAGTTGAAGCTAGTCATCGATTTTAAAGGAGTATTAATCCATCCAAGGAAATTACATTAAACTAGCTTGCGATATCACAACAGAGCGTGAGTGTGATAGAAAACAAGTAAGGACTTTTCAGTTTCACTAACTTCACACGTTTGTTGCTACTTTGCGTGTTTGTGTAGATGACAAGGAAAAGTATCCCTTGAGGGTCACAAAAGAGTGGTTCCTCAAGTCCGGAAGCCATAAACATGCTAAAAAAACTCATAAATGCAGTCTCAACATTGGCTGAACGGATGGAGAAATTGAAATCTCGCCCTAGTGAAGAATCTCGGCTCTAGTCTCGTCCGAGATTCCACCCGAGATCTGTGTATGTGATTGGTGGTAGTTCATGGAATCCACTTATGCTTCCAGCCCCCGATCCACCCCCAAGACCCCCTAAGGCAGTTATGTGACATTCAAATCCTCTTATTAATGCACCTAATATTTTGGAATTTGTTAATGATTTTCAAGAATTAGAGGATGATGATGATGATGATGATGAAGAGGACTTTGGAAAGACTATCCTAGATATAACCATCTTCCTAGGAGAGGTCGAGACGTACCTTATAGACTCACCAAGAGAATGACAGAATTGGAAAGGTGAAGGTCAAAATTCCATGTTTTGAAGGCAAATGTGATATGGATTCTCTTATGGAATGAGAGACCAAAATCGAACAATGTCTTGTCATAATTTTAGTGAGCAAAGGAAGATTCAACTAGATGCATTAAAATTTCAAGGTAATGCCTTAGTGTGGCGGGATTATCTTGTCAAAAGAAAGGATAAGAACTCTAGATTCAGACATCAACACATGAGAGCAAATGAAAGCTTTGATGAGAGCTAGGTTCATGCCTCAACGTCATGCTAGAGAGTTAAGACAACGATTGTAGAACATCAAGCAAGGATCTAGTGCTGAAGAAATTTACACTTTTATGCAAATGTCAATGGCTAAAGCCAATATTATAGAGGATGATGAGACAACAATGGATCATTATATGCGTATTTTGCATCCATCTTTAGAAAATGAAATTGACTTGTATCCATTTGCTACTATGACAAATTTGTTGCATTTGACCATCAAAGTGGAAAGGAAGACCAAAGGAAGTAGCCAAGCAACTAGGTCTAATTTTAGAACTACAAGTTCATGGAAGCAATTAAACAAAAGGAGTCAAGGAGCTCAAGTCTGAGAATCTGCTTCGTCCAAGGATGAGAGAAAGGTTTGAAATTTCAACCAAGGAGCTACGGAAATCTTGTCCTAGTTAAGGTTTTTCTCATTCCAGTGAAGAATTTCTCCCCTGGGATGAAACATCTCTCCCTAGGGAAAGAAAATCTTGGCCTAGTATAAGAGAATCTCGCCCTAGTGTAGAATGTCACCCCAATGCACCATTTTCTTGCCCAGTACTGAAATCTCTTAAACTATAACTCAAAATACTCTCAATTTTATTATGTTATACTTTATAATACCAACTGCAACATATCCGAAATTTAGCAACAGAGGAGGAGTCTAACTTACCCAAATATGGACCCGACCCTGTAGTTGTTGTCCAGAAACGCCGCCTCTTGAGTCCTTCGATTGCACATCCGCCTTCCTAAGGTCTCCTTTAATGCTATGGACGTCCTCTAACTTCCAACACAAGGTCTTAGCCTTCCTTCAAGGTCTAGACACATTATCACACAAGCAAGAACAAGAAGAGACCCTTGAGTTCACCATGGAGATCTTCCAATCAAGAGTTATGGAGAAGAAAAAAGGAGAAGAAGGAAGAGGAAGGAAGGAGAAACTTATCCTAGCACGTCTATGCAGTCCTAGCTTCACATGGCAAACTCAAAGGACGATGGAGCAAGAATGGAGGATGGAAATGGAGGTGAGGATTCGGAAGAAGAGAGGAAAAAAAAAGTAACTTGAAAAGGAAATGAAAGAGGAAGAGATGGGCTGCATAAAAGAGTGTGATAACCAAAAGACCCCAGCCATGAAACTCCCACTCATTAATAGGACGAAGCTTAATGGTGGGAATGTGATAGGTTGGGCGAGAAGATACTGAATTCTCGCAATAGCATGTCACCGCCCCCGCGGGACGTCCAAGCCACGGTCGCGGGCCTTCTAACCCGCAAGGGTGGTAGCCCTAGCTCAAGGCTTCTAACATCTCTCGTAAACGAAACCAAAAATTCCGGGCGTTACATATACAGTTGCCTATAGATGCGTGAGTAGATTTTAATGCAGAAAAATAGGTTGAATTCATTAAGGAGTTGCATGAGGAGACACACATAAGGCTAGAGGAGAAAGGAAAGCAATTTGCGGCCAAGGCTAATAAAAATTGTGAGGAATTGCTATTCAAGGCAAGAGATCTAGTTTGGTTACACCTAAGGAAGGAATGGTTCACGGAGAAGCGAAAGAGCAAGCTTTCACTACGTGGATACAAACCTTTTAAAGTGCTACGTAAGGTTCGCAATAACGCTTATGTATTGGAGCTTCCGGAGGATTATAGCGTGAACCCTACCTTTAATGTAGGAGACTTGAGTCCTTTTGTGTCTAGTGATAAGCATGGTGACGATTCGAGGAAGAACCCTTTTCAAGAAGGGGAGTATGATGAGTGACCATCCCCAACACCTCCTATACATGAAACAATCACTAGAGTAAGAGCAAGAGCATTGAGGGCGATTGAGTCTACATCATCTTCAAATTCTATCATGGAAGGATCAATTACTAGATCAGTATAAAAAGCCATTCAAGAAGAGGTTTCTAGCTTGGTGACATCATTAGCCTCTAAGGAGACCATTTTTGATCTAGTTGTGTCTAAGTCTTCTTTAGTCACATTAATATCCATTGTGGAGGAGCCAAACAAGAGTGAAGATGATCAAAGAAGCAAGGAAAGTGGCTAGCCGAGATTACTAGCATCCATCCGAGATTAACGCGTTGATTAGTCGAGATTTGCATCTTGCCATATCGAGATTTTAATCAAGTCGAGATAACTCCTCTATTTTTAGTTATTTTATTTATTTAATACTTTTAAAGCTCTAAATATTCTAAAGGTATCTTTTGAATTAGATCCTATCTTTTGAGAATATTTTATCCTTTTTATTTTTCTTAGGATCTCACCAATATAACCCCTATGAGGCCGATATAATTAGTAGAATATTATCGATTATTGCTTTCCACATTATTTTGAGATACTCGTTGCTTCGTTTATGAACAATGTTTTATTCATTCTAATTCAATCAAAAGGAGAGTCTTTGATTGAATAGTTGTGAGTCCTTGTTAAGTTGTTCTTGTGTGTGTTAATCTTTTTAAATATTGGTGCTACTCGTCAAACTAGTTTCTCCTTGCGCTTGCCTCAATTTGAAGGCTTGTGTAAGGTTGAAGAAGGAAGGGTTAAAGTATCTCTTTTATTGAGGGTTTTGATCTAATTGTTTAAGGTTCTTTGCAAGTTTATATCTTGATTCTATCTATATTATCCATCAAATTAATTCCATTATAATCTTCAATAATCTTATCATTATCATCCATAACATTCCCGTTCTCGTTTTCTGAGTTTTCATAAATCTCGGCCTTACATTTAAGGAATCTCGGCCGAAATTTGCACCGAGATTTTCTTCTATCGAGCTATTCGTGGACTTCAACCTAGATCGAAAAACTGCGGCCACAACCGCGCATCAGTTCCCCTCAAAAGGAACCATCCAAGTTCTTATGTCATCTAGGATTAGCCAAAGATACTTGAACAAAATCAGGTTAGGTCAAGCTAATACATTCATCAAGATTTAAGTTTCTGAGATATAGAACCAATGACTAAAGAAGATGATGCATACAAAAATATTTTTAAGGACTTCTTAAAAAACAAAACCATTTTAAGACAGTTACATTTTCTATGCTTACCAAGAAACGTCATTTTTGGTGGGCGTCGAGCACCCACTTTGAGTCCAAGGACCCTATGCCATTATTCTCAACTGCAACTTAAGATCACTTAGATCTACCATCTTCAACGATTCATGCTCAAGTTGGTCCATCTTAGCTTTTGTCTCACTACAAGTTTCAATTGCTTTACGCTCTCTCTGGTCCTCTAGGTAAAAGTTGATTTACAGAAGTATTACCGGCCTAAGACCATTTATAAAAAAAATGTCGAGAATATGCTCATCTAATAGTCAATGAACATAATCTATATTAGACTCTTACATCAACTTTAGCACTACAATCAGTGTTTTGCGCAAGTAATGTTCACATTTGAGCAGTCTTCCGATTTTATTTAATACCAAATAGCAAGGTATAAGGGTGTCATAAAGCTTAGATTTGTAACAACGACAATTCAAGTGAGTAGTTTATTAAAGTCTTATAATATATGTATATGAAGGAGACAAGAACATCATAAAGCTTAGATTACCTTGCCAAATAATCAAATTAAATGTCAGAAAAAAGTTAATTATCCATTAGAAAATATTTATAAAGACAATTTCCTATCCGTCTTAAGCAATTGCAAGCTTCTAAAACAAATGTGCACATATGTTAAAATCAATCTCAGTCACCAACATCCTCAACAAGCGCAGGCTTAACTACACCCTTCAAATCATATGTAGGGTGTCATCGGTCATTACCACTTCATACATGCGTACAACTCAACTACATTATAGAAACCTCATATTCAATCATTCAGTGACATCTGATGGAGCACAAAATGCATGGAAACCATGGAAATGGCCTTATGTCACTGATGCTCTAAAAAGGTAAATACTATAGCAGATACAACCTCCAACATCATATGCTACACTTGTTGAAACTTGTTGAAACGTGATTCAACTAAATAACGAAAAAAAATTCTTTATAATCATACTGAAATACAAAAAACTTGTTGAAACGTGATTCATAATGCAATTCAGAATGCAATTTAGGAAACATATTAACTCAATTATGTTGCTATTGGTTAGCTATTTTTAGTAGTCTAATTCAGCTTGTTTCAGATTTATACTACTACCTTATGCACCCTACCTTATGCACCCTACTGTACAATTTCTCTTATGAATGAATTCCAATTCCTTAGATCAATCAATATCAAAAAGACAAAAACATCAACATGAATAAGTTGGAATTTACGATGGAAAGAAACAATCTATTGGTTGGGGAAGAAGGAAAAGCTCAAAATCTGCTCTAGGGTTTGGAGCAGTTTACCTTGCAAACGTCGGGGCGCGGGGGAATTCCTGAATTTGTCATGGATGCTCGTTACCTGTCATTTTCTCTCGTTGTACGACTTGATTTTAGCCTAATAATCTACATTGTGAAGCATAACAAGGGACATAGATGATCAGAATGCATATCTATACTATAAAAAAGGAGGTAGCAGATAGGAACCAATCTGTCACTGATATCCATTAAAAACACGAGATGAAGGATGCCCAAAGGTGTGGTGTAAAGTGTTGAGAGAGGCACGAATTGCTGAGTTCACTTGAAGCGAATTATTTGGCCAATAATACACACCATCAATGCAAGGGCCTCTAAGGAGAGTTGCTTTGGACTTGAGGTCCTGCACATAAAAACAGTTTGATGTAAAAATCACTGCATAGGAAGTATGTTCAGTGAATTTGGAAACTGAAATGATATTTTTGGTCATTGGGGGTACACAGAGAACATTTGTTAACTTGAGATCAACCCTAGGAGTAGATTTTGTGAGAGAACCTAAGTGTGTGATTGAGAGAGCCTTACCATTACTAACATGAATATCATCTGGTCTTGTATAGGGATGCTGCAGTGCCAAGTTTTCCAAATCATTTGTCACATGATGACTCGCACCGCTGTCAACAAGCCAGGGTTGTTGGTAGGGAGTAGAAGTGGTTACATTTGCTTGTGGGGTACTAGGAAAACATACAAATGATGGTGGTTCTATAGTCGGTTGTGAAGCACGAAAGACTCGACATTGGTTTAAGACATGCCCTACCTGACGGCACCACTAGCATTGTCCTTTAAATGGTTTTGGGTCGCCACAGGGTGGGGGGGGGGGGGAGGGTTGTGGCGAATTATTTGGCCAATAATACACACCATCAATGCAAGGGCCTCTAAGGAGAGTTGCTTTGGACTTGAGGTCCTTCACATCAAAACAGTTTGATGTAAAAACCACTGCATAGGAAGTATGTTCAGTGAGTTTGGAAACTGAAATGATGTTTTTGGTTATTTGGGGTACACAGAGAACATTTGATAACTTGAAATCTGCCCTAGGAGTAGATTTTGTGAGAGAACCTGAGTGTGTGATTGAGAGATCCTTACCATTACCAACATGAATATCATCTGACCCTGTATAGGGATGATGTAGTGCCAAGTTTTCCAGGTCATTTGTCACATGATGACTCACACCGCTGTCAACAAGCCAGGGTTGTTGGTAGGGAGTAGAAGTGGTTACATTTGCCTGTGGGGTATTGGGACAACGTACAGATGATGGTGGTTCTATAGTCGGGTATGAAGCACGAAAGACTCGACATTGGTTTAAGACGTGCCCTACCTGACGGCACCACTGGCATCGTCCTTTGAATGGTTTTGGGCCGCCACAGGGTGGAGGGGGAGGGGGGGGGGGGGGGGCGGGGAGGGTTGTGGCGAATTATTTGGCCAATAATACACACCATCAATGAAAGGGCCTCTAAGGAGAGTTGCTTTGGACTTGAGGTCCTTCACATAAAAACAATTTGATGTAAAAAACCATTGCATAGGAAGTATGTTCAGCGAGTTTGGAAACTGAAATGATGTTTTTGGTCATTTGGGGTACACAGAGAACATTTGATAACTTGAAATCAGCCCTAGAAGTAGATTTTGTGAGAGAACCTGAGGGTGTGATTGAGAGATCCTTACCATTATCAACATGAATACCATCTGGTCCTGTATAGGGATGATGCAGTGCCAAGTTTTCCAGGTCATTTGTCACATGATGACTCACACCGCTGTCAACAAGCCAGGGTTGTTAGTAGGGAGTAGAATTGGTTACATTTTCATGTTTGGTTGATTAGAGGTATTTCTATGGTCGTCTATACCCAATCAAAAGTAAATTCCGACTTAGCACTAAAGCAAGTATAGTGGTTAAGTAAGGGTCGAACCCAAGAGAGTTAAGGTGTCTTATTAGATGCAATTATCGATTATAGTAACAATTAACAAAAGGGGGGAGGGGTTTGGTTGAATTGATGCACACAAAAACTTATGAAAATGATTAATGCGACAAGTAAGACAATGATGGGTGAATCTACACTAGGTTGATTCTAAGCATGCAATTGCTACTTTTGGGAGTTCCTTTTACAAGTTTTTAAGTAATCTCCCGTCTCGATCATATATATGTGTTGAGTCAACCGGCATCAACACAAACTTAACAGATTAGTGTTCCGTAAACCTACAAGAACAAATAACAAGTTAGCTTTCAAACAAAGACTAAGGGATATAAAGAAAAGATTAAAATCGTTAAGCTTATCTTTATATTTGTGTTCCTTTTCTTTAAGTAATTACAACCCGTTATTATTTAAAGTTTACTACTAGATTAAAGACCCGAACCCGGAACCTATTAATCCTAGTTATTTGCATGCACTTTAGAACCTAAGGTGATCAATCTCAAGTAATAGTAAAACATGCAATTAGACAATGGAGATCAAGGAAACACAAAGCATTACTGAATGAAAACTTATATTAAAGAAAACTTACAACCAAAGTAACAACGCAGCTTCAAACCAACCCAATGTAGCAAGGGAGTTAACAACTCATTACAAAGGTAGCAAGATAATCTAAATGGGAAAAGTGGATAATTTGTTGGCTAACAAGATCCTCCTTCTAGCAATTAACAAAGGACTATTTATACTACAAAGGCACTAAATCGGAGTAAATGACCGACCTAAAACAGCCCCCTTTAATGCCATAAAGGTGGTGTAAACAGCCGGAGTAAAGCTTCTGACGTTAAACCGCAGGGGAGGCCTTCAGCTCCGCAGGGGCGGTGAAGGCAAAAACGCTTGGTCTACTTCATGGCCGCAGGGGCGGCTAGGCAAATCCGAAGGGGCGGATCTTTAATGCTCTTCAAACGTCTGACCCTTCAACTTCCTGCCGTTTCTGATGCCAAGCTGTCGGGGCGTCCCTATGTCAACGCAGGGGCAGTGACACAACCTCTTCGTCTTCCAGCTCCTAGGTTGAGGCGCAGGCAGAGGCGCAGGGGAGTTGGTCTTCGTTTCTTCATGGCAAGTCACCACAGGGGCGCCAAGGAGTGGCGTAGGGGCGGTGACATACTTCATGGCTGGCGTTGGCGAAGACGCAAGGAGCGCTCCGGAGTAAGGCATCACCCGCAGGGGCGGTGACAAGGCTCCGCTGGGGCGGTGGGGCAATAGATGCTTTGCTTCTTGAACGATCTTCACTCCTAAGTGCTTATAACTCCTTCCTTAGCTTCTTTTGGTCTTCTTCTTCTGGACCAAGGAGTTAGTAGCATAAACCGACACAAATACAATAAAAAGACTCTAAAAACTATCCTAAATGATAGTGATTCCATCACCTATCAAACTCTCCCATACTTAGACCTTTTACTCGTCCCGAGTAAAACAAATGACAGCAACTAGACTCAAAGGCCTCAGGAAGCATGGGCAAGCAGAAAAGACAATGAAAACAAGAGAAAAGCCAAGAAAGAAAGAAAGAAGGAAAAGAGAGGAGATGTGAGAAAAATGGAGAAACTACCATCCTTATTGCTCCAAGAGTGGCCTACCCGGACAACCTCCTTATGACTCCCCTTCTTATGTCGCCAAACGCCGGAAGGGAAACCTACACTCGGTGTCGCTCGTTTTGCCAAGGCGCCCTTTCGGGTTTTCACCTTGGCACTCTTCTTCTTTTGATAATCTCACTTGAACTAACATCCCTCAAGTCCAATTTTGCACCAACCTAAGGTTGGTCGGACTATCTTCTTTTTTCCTAAACCGCCCTTTTGGGTTTTCGGTTTATCCAAGGATTTCATGCCTTTTTTCATTTTCTTTGGCTTTTTCTTTTTTTTTCTCGTGAATTTCAAACTGAATTCAAATGCAAGACAACTCAAAACAACTCAAATGAAACTGTACAAGCAATGATATGTCCCTCCCCCATACTTGAAGATCACTTTGCCCTCAAAGTGGAAATGAGTCAAAGATAAATGTGGGAAAAGGGAAAGAAATGTACACCTCAGTGGGATGGTCCGGATGAACCACCTGGACCCTCCTCGTGAGGAACCTACACCTCCTCAACATACCCTCCGTATACAGTGGGGCCTCTAGTCCGTCCTCCAAGGCAGGGAGATCCATCACCCGTGCAGCTAACAAGGAGATGATCCCCCTTCCCACAATGTCTCGTGACTCATTCTTCCTAATCCGCTTCAAAGCAATAAGGAAGAGGTATGGCCAATCTGGTACCCAGTCGTTCGTGGGGAGGCAGGCATATAGTAGTGGAAGGTCCTTGAGAGCGACCTTATACTCCTCCTTGTGTCCACAGAAGACACTCATAAAGATCTTCGAGATAAGCCTCAAACAGGGGTGAGTGAATTTGTTGGAGTACTCACCCCTGCATTAAACTCATATCTGGTGATGGCCTGCCAAAACTCCATCAAGTCTGGTGTCGGGATGGGTTCCCACCAGTCATCGGAAGCGGCTATAGTCATCCCTAATGCCTCTTGCAGCTGGATGTAGTCCAATGTATACTTTCGTTTGTTGAACTTGAATGAAAGTCCAACACAACCGTGGTCCACCGTTTCCATTTTGAATGTGGCAATGAATTGGCGGCTGAGCTCGGGGTATGTTGGAGCGCTCGTTATCAGAAAATCACCGAGCCCGGCGTTGTTGAGGAATTCCTGCATGCTCTCCAATTGATACGGGGCAGACCCGACGTTGGCTCGATCTAGACGACGGAAGGAAAGAAAAGACGCATAATGGCAAGATCAAGGCAACCGACTAGGGTTGTTCGTATGCTGCGTGGCCTGCGAACAAAGGAAACAAAGGAGACGCTAAACTGAATACGAAGGTACAAAAATTAAAGGAAAGGTACGATGTAGATGAACCCGACACAAACGACGTGGAAACCCTTGATTTCGGGATCAAGAACCACCAAGAACGATGCAACGAACTCAGTCCCTTACAACCTCACACAACCGACTTAGAACATCGAGAACACGAGGAGGATGCTTATGGAATCTCACGAACACCAAGAACCCGAGAGCAATTGACACACGCGAAACAACTAAGCCAAATCTGATCACAATAACTCTTTAATCAGAACTCGCCTTTGATTGAAGATGAAATCTGAAAATAAGTGTTTTTCACCAAAATAATCTACCTAAAAAGTAATGAAAAGAGCCTTTTAATAGTTTCAGCTCTTTAAACAAAAGACATAATAAAATCAAGAAATTAAGCCCAATGGGCTACTTAAAATACACAATCACTAAGCAGGCCTTAAAAAGCCTCATTCCTTAATGAGAGACATGGACCGGTGCTGGAAACGTGGGGAGGAGCAGCGGCGTCATGTGCGGGGCTGGCCGAGTCCTGTACCTTGGTGTCGTTGCTCTCTTGCTTACTTAGGAGCCAAGCCTAGCTATGAACACTTGTAGCCAATAACATCATCAAACCCTCGGTCTCATGCTCAATCTTCTTAGCTCGGGAACGTGTGATAGCTCCCTCATACTCCGGAGATGCTAGCTCGGATGGTCCCTCATCATTCCCCCTCTCTTGGGAAGGATTCGTCCACGAATCTTCAAGCTCTACATCCATAGGTGGGAATGGACTGAGGTCTCTAACATTGAAGGTCGGGCTGACCCCAAATTCCTCCGGAAGATCCAATACATAAGCGTTGTCACCGGCTTTGTGAAGCACCTTGAAAGGACCGGTACCCCTAGGTGATAGCTTGGACTTTCGAAGCTCTTGGAAACGCTCCTTCCTAAGATGTAACCACACGAGATCTCCGGGCTCAAACAACAGCTTCCTTCGTCCCTTGTTTGCCTTAGCTGCGGTCCGAGCTGCTTTCTCCTCTAAGCTCAGCCGTGTCTTCTCATGTAATCCCCTAATGTACTCAACCTGTTTACCTGCAATGAAACCTACTCGCTCCTTTGAAGGTAACGGCATAAGATCAAAAGGGGTTAAGGGATTCAAACCATACACACACTTAATAGGAGTCATGTTAGTGGAAGAATGGATGGTCCTGTTATATGCAAACTCAACATGTGGTAACACATCCTCCCACTCTTTCAAATTCTTCTTAATTACAGCCCTTAAAAGTGTCCCTAAAGTCCTATTAGTTACTTCGGTTTGGCCATCAGTTTGAGGGTGGCTAACGGTAGAGAACAACAACTTAGTACCTAGCTTACCCCATAAAGTCTTCCAAAAGTAACTAAGAAATTTCACATCCCGATCACTAACAATGGTTCTAGGAACTCCATGTAGCCTAACTACTTCTCTAAAGAAGAGGTTTGCAACATTAGTGGCATCATCCGTTTTGTGACAAGCTATGAAGTGTGCCATCTTAGAGAACCTGTCTACCACCACAAAAATAGAGTCTCTTCCTCTCTTAGTCCTAGGTAACCCCAAAATAAAGTCCATACTAATGTCTTCCCAAGGAGCTGCGGGAATGGGTTAAGGGGTATTCAAACCATGGGGCAAGACTCTAGACTTTGCTTTCAAGCATGCTAAGCATCTTTTCACAAAATTCTCAACATCCCTAAGCATGTGTGGCCAATAAAAATGAGTATGCAGCATATGATATGTCTTATCTCTACCAAAGTGACCCATCAAACCTCCCCTATGGGATTCATCCACAAGTAAAAGCCTAAGAGAACACTTTGGAATGCACACTTTATCAACTCTAAACAAGAAGCCATCAAACAAGTAAAACTTATCTACAACCCCTTTTTCCACACAAGCTTTATAAATCTCTCCAAAATCATCATCCTTTGCATATAAATCCTTAATGTAAACAAAGCCAAGAACTCTAGCATCCAATGTAATTAGCAAAATATGTCTCCTAGAAAGTGCATCAGCTACTACATTATCTTTTCCTTTCTTGTACTTAATCACATAAGGAAATGTTTCAATGAACTCCATCCACCTACCATGCCTTCTATCAAGTTTATCTTGGCTCCTGAAGTGTTTTAATGAATCATGATCAGTATGCAATATAAACTCTCTAGGCCAAAGATAATGTTGCCAAGTCCTAAGCACTCTAAACAATGCATAAAGCTCCTTATCATAAGTAGAATAATTAAGAGTTGGACCTTTCAATTTCTCACTAAAGAAGGCGATGGGCTTGCCCTCTTGCATAAGTACTCCACCAATTCCTATACCCGACGCATCACACTCCACCTCAAATGGCCGAGTGAAGTCCGGGAGAACAAGCAATGGGGCGTTGGTCAACATCCACTTGAGCTTTTTGAAAGCTCTCTCTTGGGCCTCTCCCCACACGAATGGTATATTCTTCTTGGTGATCTCGGTTAGAGGAGCGGCTATGGTACTGAAATCTCTCACAAATCGCCTATAAAAGCTAGCCAATCCATGAAAGCTGCGCACATCACCAATAGATGTCGGGGTTGGCCAATCTCGAATAGCTTTGATCTTTTCCTCATCTACTCGCAGCCCTTGAGCACACACTACAAAGCCAAGAAATATAACTTCATTTGTGTAGAAATCACACTTCTTAATATTAGCATATAAGTGTTCAAGTCTAAGAGTAGAAACAACCCGACGGAGATGATCCGCATGCTCCTCTGCAGACCGGCTATAGATGAGTATGTCGTCGAAGTAGACAACGACAAACTTCCCTATGAACTTCCTCAAAACATGGTTCATGAGGCGCATGAATGTGCTGGGAGCATTAGTCAAGCTGAATGGCATAACATTCCACTCATAGAGCCCAAACTTGGTCTTGAATGACGTCTTCCATTCGTCGCCCTCCTTCATTCGAATCTGATGATAGCCACTTATAAGGTCGATTTTGGAGAAGTTAGTTGTTCCATGTAGCTCATCCAACATGTCATCAAGGCGGGGAATGAGATGACGGTACTTGATGGTGATGTTGTTGACAGCTTTACAATCAACACACATCCGCCAAGTGTTGTCCTTCTTAGGGACTAGTAGAACCGGAACCACCATAGGACTAAGGCTCTCTCGAATGTATCCCTTATCAAGGAGCTCTTGTACCTACGTTTGAATCTCCTCACTCTCCTTCGGATTCATTCTATAGGCGGGTCGGTTTGGGAGAGTAGCTCCGGAAATAAGATCTATTTGGTGCTCAATACCCCGCAATGGTGGCAACCCGGGGGGTGTTTCATCCGGAAACACATATGCAAACTCATCCAAGATAGCTAAAATACTATGGGGTAAATCAACTAGGGTCGAGTTGCTTACCAAATTCAGCCCTTTACACAAACACACGAGCGCAACATCAGGAGGTAGGTAATCTGTGATGTACTCCCTCTTGGCTGTGAGCAATGTCCTCGGTGGGGGCTGGACGGCTGCTGCGTTTGCTTTGCCTTTGGCGGCGGTCCTTGCTGCAACGCGGTTGTCCATGGCGTCGGCTTCCTTGGCGGCTGCAGAAAACGCTCCTCCCTTGGCCGGCGTCGTCTCGGTGTGACCGCTGCTTGCTTGGACAGCTTCTCTTGATTTCTTCTCAAAAGCCTCCGCAATCTGCATAGGAGTCATAGGCTTGAGAGTAACAAGTTTATCTTTAAAGGTAAAAGAATACTTGTTAGTAAAACCGTTATGCAACACTTTCCTATCATATTTCCAAGGTCGGCCTAACAAAACATGACAAGCCTGCATTGGAACCACATCACATAGAATAGTGTCTTCATAATGTCCTAAGGTAATGTAAAGTTTAGCTTGTTTGTTTACCTTAAGCTCCCCACAATCTTTCATCCAATGTAGCTTGTAAGGCCTAGGGTGGTAGAAAGTTGTGATTTGCAATTTAGAAATCAATTCCGTGCTAGCTATGTTGCAACAACTCCCACCATCAATTATAATGTTGCAAGCCTTCCCCTTTACTAAGCATCTAGTGTGAAATAGATTTTCTCTTTGATTATCTTCACAAGGAGTAGGTTGTAAGTGTAAAGTCCTCCTAGCTATCAAAGTTTCCCCATGTTCATACCCTATATCCTCATCATCATCATTATCAAAAACAGGATTGTCAATAACATTGTCAAATTCATTTTCATCATTGTCGGATTCCAACTCATATTGACCTAGATGATTGATTTAAGGACTCTTTTGTTTGAACATTCTCTCATCATGTGCCCTTTACCTTGGCACTTAAAGCACGTCACATCTCTAGCTCTAGAATTAGCATTAGGCACAAGGGGGTTAGAGTTACTTAGCTTGGATCCCGAAGGAGAAGTCGGGTTGGTCTTGGGAGGATACGAGGAGCCGGAGTGTGTGGCACCACGCCTAGCAGTGGCGTCGGCTCCTTGTGCAGCGGTTGTTCCTCCCTTCGCATCGGCGCTCTCCTTTCCGTAGGACGAGTTCTTCCACTTGTTCACTGCGTTTGGTGCATTGTATCCCGCTCCTTGGTACCTACTCTTGGACTTCCTTTCCACTTTTATCGCTAAATGTAGCAATTCTGTCATAGAACCATATGGAAACAAGTCCACCTCGTTAGCTAAAGAAGGATGCAATACTCTAAGATACCTTGCCATCGTAGCCTCTTCATCCTCCGACACATTGGCTCGGACCATTGCAACTTGCATGGCATTGAAGGTTTCCTCGGCGCTCAGATTGCCTTGCCTCAAGTTCTCAAGGCGTTGCCGAAGTTCCCTATGGTAATGGTGAGGTATGAACCGAGCTCTCATCATTTCTTTCATTTGTTCCCAAGTAGCCATGGGGGGGATCAAGAACAAGCCTCCTTTCCCGTACTAGGTTATCCCACCAAATAAGAGCAAATTCTTGAAATTCCAAAGCCGCCAATTACACCTTCTTGTGCTCGGGAAAATTGTGGCAGGACCAAATTTGTTCTATCTTGGTCTCCCACAACATATATGTATCCGGATCACACTTGCCCTCGAAGACGGGGATTTTCACCTTTATCTTACCAATCCCGTCTTGTTCGGGTTCCCGGTTCCTACGTTGATATCCTTGATACCCTTGCTGCGGTGGTGGAGCCCAAGCCTCTCCCGTCATTGATTGTTCCTCTTCCTCATTGTACCTGTGCACATTAATGGGAGGGACAACGTTTCTAGGTAAAGGAGTGATACGGGATGATCCGTGATTGGGTCGATCTAGGCACAATGATCTCGAATCCGGCTGAATGAAACGAATTCAGAATGCGGAATGAAACGAAGATGGTGAATGGCGCAGGAGGGTGAGAGAAGAACCAAAGAGAGTCAACGAAGGAACCAAGGCTGAAGAGCCAAAACCCCAATCGTGAATGCTCTAGACCCGTCTCCAATACAACTTTACACTAGCTCCGGCTGGACTAGCACAAAGAGGGACTCGTGAAGGCTCGAAGCACCAATCCGAAGGCGTTTGACACAAACAAGCTCAGCCAAGCAACAACAGCAATGCCAACCAAAAACTCTCTTGTTCTTTGATTGATTTTGTGAAATGATTACAAATGTAATTCTAAGCAATTGGGAATAACGTAACTAATCTGCAGCTAAAGAGGCTATATAAATAGACTCTTTTATCTAGACAAAAATAAAGAAAAGAAAGCTGAAAAAATTAGTGGGAAGGTGGTAATAAGAGAGCTTCCTCTAATGTAGCTAACAACCTAACAAACCACTATAATCAACATGGAAATAGGCTGAATTATTCAAACATATCTTTGGGAGTGAGCTGGCTGATTTCTAAGAGCCAAATGGGCTATCCGAATGGGCTGCATTGTTCAACAGATCCATGAGTGATTTGGGTGTGTTTAAAGAGCCCAAATGATGATCCGAATAAGCTGAATTGTTACTCTCTTGGGCCTCTTTGAACTTGATCAGTTGGTGCCCTCTTGGGCTGTTTTGGACGTGAGCATCTCCTCCCTTTGCTCTTGGGCTGCCTTGGACGTCTCTTCCCTTTGCTCTTGGGTTGCCTTGGACGTGAGCAGCAGGCTAACCTCGTGGGCTGCTTTGGACGTGATCAACAGCCTCCTCTTGGGCTGCATTGGGCGTGAGCAACAACCTCCTCTTGGGCTGCATTGGCGTGAGCAACAGCCTCCTCTTGGGCTGCATTGGCGTGAGCAACAATCTCCTCTCCTGGGCTGCATGGGACGTGAGCAACAACCTGCATGGTCTCCTCGAGCTGCAAGGGAAGTGAGCACGTCGGCATGGTCTCCTTGCTTGGTTCGCTTGCTCCTACATTCACCAAAAGATTAACACATGATGTATGGAAGTTAAATGGTTCACGCATTGTGTCAAGCAATAGCACTTCCCTTGACATAACTTCTTGGATCTCCTTAGCTCTTGCTCTAGTAATGGGACCTTGATAGCTTCCATGTGATGGTCCTACATCATCCACTCCTTCTTGGAAAGAATTCGACCCAAATTTTCATCTTGTTCCGAATCTCCTTCACAGGGGCTCAAATCTCCTACATTAAAAGTGGTGCTAACTCCATACTCTTCCGGTAAGTCCAACACATGAGGCCAATAACAATAGTTTTAGGTATTCCATGCAATCTCACTATTTCCTTAAAGAAAAGATTAGCAACATTATATGCGTCTTCAGTTTTATGACATGGAATAAAATGTGCCATTTTAGAGAATCTATCTACTACCACAAAAATGAAATCTCTTCCTTTCTTAGTCCTAGGTAGTCCAATAATGAAATCCATACTTATGTTCTCCCAAGGGCCATTAGGCGTCGGTAAAGGTGTATACAGCCCGTGGGGTTGTACCCTAGCTTTGGCCTTAAGACATTCAATGCACCTTTTCAGCATGTGTTCTACATCCCTTAACATATGAGGCCAATAAAAGTGAGTTTGTAACATGTGATAAGTTTTGTCCCTCCCAAAATGCCCCATTAGACCTCCTTTATGGGCTTCTTCCACCAATAAGATCCTAAGGGAACATCTAGGTATGCAAATCTTATCCACTTTAAACAAGAAACCTTCAAACACAAAGTACTTATCATAAGGGCCTTGAGTAGTGCATCTATGAAATATCTTCCCAAATTCAGCATCATCCACATATAATTCTTTAATGTAAGTAAAACCTAACATCCTAGAATCCAAAGTGGTGAGATTAAGGTGTATCTCCTAGACAATGCATCCGCTACGACATTATCCTTTCCTTTCTTATACTTGATAATGTAAGGAAAGGTTTCTATGAACTCCATCCACCTACCATGCCGCCTATCTAGCTTATCTTGGCTCCTAAAGTGTCTAAGTGAATCATGATCGGTTTTCAAAACAAACTCTTGAGGCCAAAGGTAATGTTGCCATGTTTTGAGTACTCTAAACAAGGCATACAATTCTTTGTCATAAGTGGAATAGTTTAAGCATGCACCCTTCAATTTTTCACTAAAGAAAGCTAGAGGCTTACCTTCTTGCATAAGGATGCTGCCAATACCAATGCCGGATGCGTCGCTTTCAACCTCAAAGGGTTTGGTGAAGTCCGGTAGAGCTAGTAGTGGTGCGTGGGTGAGGCGTCTCTTGAGCTCTTCAAAGGCTCTTTGCTGCGGTTCATTCCACTCAAAAGGAACCTTCTTTTTGGTCAAAGCCGTGAGTGGTGCTGCAATGGTGCTAAAATCTATCACAAACCTTCTATAGAATGTAGCTAAGCCATGGAAGCTCCTCACGTCACCAACTGACCTAGGAATCGGCCAATCATTGATTGCCTTAACCTTGTCCTCATCCACTTGCAAACCATTGGCACTTACTACAAAACCAAGAAAAATCACTCGGTTAGTATAGAAATCACATTTTTGAATATTAGCATACAAGTATTCTATACGCAATGTAGCAAGCACATCTCTCAAATGATTTTCATGCTCCTCTAAAGTCTTACTATAGATAAGAATGTCATCAAAGTAGACTACAACAAATAAACCAATATAAGGTCTCAAAATATGATTCATTAATCTCATGAAAGTACTAGGAGCGTTAGTTAAGCCAAAAGGCATTACTAGCCACTCATAGAGACCAAATTTTGTTTTAAAAGCTGTTTTCCATTCATCCCCTTCCCTCATTCTAATTTGATGGTAGCCACTCCTAAGGTCAATCTTAGTGAAAATTGTAGCTCCATGTAACTCATCAAGCATATCATCTAAACGGGGAATCGGGTGTCTATACTTGATAGTAATGTTATTGATTGCTCTACAATCAATACACATTCTCCAAGTATTATCCTTCTTGGGTACTAGCAGAACGGGAACAGCACAAGGACTAAGGCTTTCCCGAACATACCCCTTATCTAGCAAGGCTTGAACTTGGTTCTGAATTTCCTGGGCTTCCGTAGGGTTCATCCTATAGGTGGGCCTATTGGGAAGAGTGGCTCCGGGTATTAAATCTATTTGGTGTTCAATGCCCCTAATGGGCGGCAAGCCGGCTGGAATCTCATCAGGAAAAACGTCTCTAAATTCGTCTAACAGCCCCTGAATAGATCTAGGAAGTGGGTTCGTAGAGTCATGAGGCACATTCACTAGAGATTTACACAAACTCATCATTAGCACATCAATAGAAGCATAGTTAGTGACATATTCATTCCTAGACTCAAGATAGCTACTTGTTGGTTATACTAACAATGTTTGATGGGTTTTGTTCTCTTTACTCTTAGGCCGTGTGATCTTAGGCTTTGGAGGGGTTCCTTGCTCTACCCTCTTGTTCTCATAGTACTCGGCTATTTGTAAAGGTGTCATAGGTTTAAGTGTTAAAGTTTTACCCTTATACTTAAAGCTATACTTGTTAGAAAACCCATCATGGACAACTTTCCTATCATATTGCCATGGCGACCAAGCAACAAGTGACAAGCATTCATAGGCACAACATCACATGTAATAACATCCTCACATGATCCTAATGTTATATTGACCTTAGTTTGCTTATTGACCTTAAGTTCTCTACACTCATTCATCCAATGTAGTTTATATGGCCTAGGGTGATAAAATCTAGGAAGTTGTAATTTGTTTACCATTTCAGTGCTAGCTATGTTGCAACAACTTCCTCCATCAATTATCACATTACACACTTTTCCTTTAATGCTACACCTAGTATGAAACAGATTTTCACGTTGGTTATCCTCACAAGGTGCTAGTTGGACATGCAAAGTTCTCCTAGCTATCAAAGATTCACCTTGTTCATACTCAATGAAATCATCATTCTCATTTTGTTCATTGTCATCATTTAAGGCATTTTCATCATCTAATTCCACATCATCCTCACTCTCATACTCTCCTAGATGATTTATGATCAAAGTGCGTCTATTAGGACATTCTCTACTCATGTGACCTCTACCTTGACATTTAAAACACACAATGTCCCTAGTTCTAGAGTTAGAGATAGGAGTACTCCCTCGATGATCACTTGAAGGCTCATTCAAGGATCGTGGTGTAGTGGACGGTGTAGAAGACCTTCTTTGCCCTTCTTGGCCCATAGGTGCCGATTTCCTCTCCTCCTTCCGGCCGCCTTGCTCCCTGTTGTGGTTAGACAGCCGGCTGTTTTGTGCTTTCCAAGCATTGGGCGTTCCGGGAGGTGGCTTGTATTCCCGGTTTCGCACCTTAGTCTTCCTTTCCACCTTGATGGCCAAGTGTAGTAATTGCTCCATGGTGCTGTATGGATACATATCAACCTCATTAGCCAAATTAGAATTCAGAATACGAAGGTACCTTGCCATAGTGCTTTCTTCATCCTCTAGAACGTTGGCCTTCACCATAGCAACTTGCATATTCGTATAGGCTTCCTCAGCGCTAAGTGAGCCTTGGCTCAAATTTTGCAGCCGTTGTCGAAGCTCTCGGGTATAGTGAGGTGGAACGAACCTAGCCCTCATTAGAGCCTTCATATGCTCCCATGTGCTGCTGATTTGAGGATCCAAAGTTCGAACTCTTTCTTTGACTACGTGATCCCACCATACCAAAGCATAGCCTTGGAACTCGAGAGCAACTAGTTGAACCTTTCTAGGCTCGCTGAAGTTGTCACACAACCAAATCTGCTCAACTTTAGTTTCCCACTCCGTGTAGACGTCGGGATCACACTTTCCTTCAAAGACGGGAATTTTGATTTTGACCTTTCCGAGTCCGTCTTGCTCTTGATAGGGCCGAAGGTTATATCGTCCTTGCCTTGGCTGCTGGAATGGCCGATTGTAGCCCTCCCACGTGTGGTCCTCAGCTTCATTCCGTCGTTGAAAGTCATCAACAAATGGTGGCATGTTAGAAGCATTAGGAAGGACGTTGGACTGTACATTACCTTGATCCGGAGGATCCGGCTCTCTAGTAATGCGTGAAGGACCGCCAAACTCATAGTTGGTTCTCAAAGGTGGTGTTCCTGCTGGTGGTGTTCGTGCTTCCATAGTCTCCACTCACTTGGATAGTTTAGCTACGAAATCGGACAATTGTTTCAATAGACTGATCATTTCAGGCGTGACGGTCTCGCTACTCGACTTGCTGGGACTTAGGGACCTGGACATGCTCAAGTAACAAACAAAGAAACTGGTTAGGTTAGAAAAACAAAGATCTTTGACCATGCAGGCTGTTGCTCACGTCCCATGCAGCCCAGGAGAGGAGACTGTTGCTCACGCCAATGCAGCCCAAGAGGAGGTTGTTGCTCACGCCAATGCAGCCCAAGAGGAGGCTGTTGCTCACGCCCAATGCAGCCCAAGAGGAGGCTGTTGATCACGTCCAAAGCAGCCCATGAGGTTAGCCTGCTGCTCACGTCCAAGGCAGCCCAAGAGCAAAGGGAGGAGACGTCCAAGGCAGCCCAAGAGCAAAGGGAGGAGATGCTCACGTCCAAAACAACCCAAGAGGGCAGCCAACTGATCAAGTTCAAAGAGGCCCAAGAGAGTAACAATTCAGCTTATTCGGATCATCATTTGGGCTCTTTAAACACATCCAAATCACTCATGGATCTGTTGAACAATGCAACCCATTCGGATAGCCCATTTGGCTCTTAGAAATCGGCCAGCTCACTCCCAAAGATATGTTTGAATAATTCAGCCTATTTCCATGCTGATTAGTGGTTTGTTAGGTTGTTAGCTACATTAGAGGAAGCTCTCTTATTACCACCTTCCCACTAATGTTTTCAGCTTTTTTTTCTTTATTTTTGTCTAGATAAAAGAGTCTATTTATATAGCCTCTTTAGCTGCAGATTAGTTACGTTATTCCCAATTGCTTAGAATTACATTTGTAATCATTTCACAAAATCAATCAAAGAACAAGAGAGTTTTTGGTTGGCATTGCTGTTGTTGCTTGGCTGAGCTTGTTTGTGTCAACCGCCTTCGGATTGGTGCTTCGAGCCTTCACGAGTCCCTCTTTGTGCTAGTCCAGCCGGAGCTAGTGTAAAGTTGTATTGGAGACGGGTCTAGAGCATTCACGATTGGGGTTTTGGCTCTTCAGCCTTGGTTCCTTCGTTGACTCTCTTTGGTTCTTCTCTCACCCTCCTGCGTCATTCACCATCTTCGTTTCATTCCGCATTCTGAATTCGTTTCATTCAGCCGGATTCGAGATCGTTGTGCCTAGATCGACTCAATCACGGATCATCCCGTATCAGTTGGTATCAGAGACAGGTTGGTACAATTGATCACTTCTTCTTCTTGTTAACCTTATTGCTTATCCAGTTGAGATCTAACTTGTGCTTGAAGTGTGCAAATTCAAAAGCCGGACAGCATATTGAGGAGAGTAAACACAAAACACAACAAAAGCAAAAAGAGCTCGAACGCTGCATACACAATTCGGTAACCTGCTCTCCCACACGTCTCATTGAATCAATTTCGGTTACCTCTCTCCTACAAATCTTTGACAAAGTCTAAGAGATCTTTCAAAAAAAAAAAACTATACAAAACGGCTGGCCCTTTTTTTTAATTAATCAAGCACAAGCAAACTCTTTCAATCATCTCAAAACGTCATTCTAAACACAATTTACCATACCTACACCAACCCAACAGTCAATACTCCAATTAGGGGTGTCTTGATTCATCTCCGACACTAACATCAGTTTCAGCAGTTCTAGTTCCAAAGGGTTGCTAAGAAGGTTCGGAAATCGCGATCTTAAGGTGTTGGATCCTTACAACTTGAGCCACCAGCTAGGCAATACCAACGAGAGTGTGAGCGATACACAAGTGAGATCTTTGTTTTTCTAACCTAACCAGTTTCTTTGTTTGTTACTTGAGCATGTCTAGGTCCCTAAGTCCCAGCAAGTCGAGTAGCGAGACCGTCACGCCTGAGATGATCAGTCTATTGTAACAAGACTTCTCTTTTCTTTTCTTTTTTTTTTTATTTTTTTTTATTTTTTTTGAATGATCAGCTTCCTTTTTCTCTTTTTTTTTGAATGATATGCTTTTTGTTACCTAAAATGTAGGAACTTCCTTGACCAACAAATCTGGCTAATAATTACAAAATAAATTAAAATTGAAACAAAAGAGATCTTCTACTAGTGCTTGAACGTGGGTTATGGAGTTTGAAGAATAACAAGTCCAACTGCAGCCGTTTTAGTCGCAGTCGATTAGGGCACAGCCGGTTAGGGCACAACCGGCAGCAATGGCGATTAGGGTTTGTGGGCGGCAAAGCGTGTGTAAGCAAAGGCCGGCGGTAGTAGGGTTTGTCGAGGAGATGATGATGGCCAGCCTAGGATACTCACAAACCAACACAACCTTCAACACAACAAGTCAAGCACAATCAGTTTCAAGAACACAAGAAGAAAGCTCGCAGAATTCAAAACTGACACGATAAGAAGGAACGACACAAGATCGATCCGTCATCAACCCTTGAGCTTTGATACCAATTGATACGGGGCATACCCGACGTTGGCTCGATCTAGACGAAAGAAGGAAAGAAAAGACGCAGAATGGCAAGATCAAGGCAGCCGACTAGGGCTGTTCGTATGCTGCGTGGCCTGCGAACAAAAGAAACAATAGAGACGCTAAACTGATACGAAGGTACAGAAATTAAAGGAAAGGTACGATGTAGATGAACCCGACACAAACGACGTGGAAACCCTTGATCTCGGGATCAAGAACCACCAAGAACGATGCAATGAACTCAACCCCTTACAACCTCACATAGCCGACTTAGAACATCGACAACACGAGGAGGATGCTTATGGAATCTCACAAACACCAAGAACCCGAGAGCAATTGACACACGCGAAACAACTAAGCCAAATCTGATCACAATAACTCTTCAATCAAAACTCGCCTTTGATTGAAGATGAAATCTGAAAACAAGTGTTTTTCACCAAAATAATCTACCTAAAAAGTAATGAAAAGAGCCTTTAAATAATTTAAGCTCTTTAAACAAAAGACATAATAAAATCTGGAAATTAAGCCCAATGGGCTACTTAAAACACACAATCACTAAGCAGGCCTTAAAAAGCCTCATTCCTCAATGAGAGACATGGACCGGTGCTGGAAACGTGGGGAGGAGCAGCGGCGTCATGTGCGGGGCTGGCCGAGTCCTGTACCTTGGCTTCGTTGCTCTCTTGCTTACTTAGGAGCCAAGCCTCGTTATGAACACTTGTAGCCAATAACATCAGCAAACCCTCGGTCTCATGCTCAATCTTCTTAGCTCGGGAACGTGTGATAGCTCCCTCATACTCCGGAGATGCTAGCTCGGATGGTCCCTTATCACCAATATGCCCAAACGTTCCAAAGTAGGAACGTCCAGAAACCGGGTTGCATACACATCCCGGCCTTGTACGATCCTATACCGTTCCTTCTCAGCTTCCGACAACTTATATTTCCTCTGGTCTTCCATTACTTGCAGTTGAATAAGCAAAGGAATTAGAAATTTCAGAAAATTGAGAAAGAGACGAACCCTCTGTTGAGATTTCCGCAGGGGCGGCTGAAGCAGGCGCAGAGGCGGCAAGGCGCAGGTGCGGGAGCTTGCAGGAGCAGGGGCGGGAGAAGAGCATAGGGCGATTCTGGAAGTCGACAAAGGTTGTGGTGTTGGTGCTGTTCCGGCGTCTTCTTTGTTGGTGTAGGCTTTGCCGGAGATGGGGCAGTGGAGGGGCGAGGGTTGTTGGTGAGTGAGAGGTTTTGTGTGGTGGTGGTGGTGAGGCTGGTGTCGCAAGGAGGTGGTTGAGGCTAGGTTGCCGGAGGTAGCGCAAGAGCGTTTGGACAGGGCGGTGTGAGAGCCTCCGGAGGGCGCCAGGGCGTGTGGAGGCGAGGTGGATTAGGTTTTGACGAGTGAATGGAGAGGGGATGAAAAGGGCGGTAGTTGTAGGTTATTTTTGGGAAGTGTATTTTTTTTCATTCCTTAATAAAACCGTAGGGGCGGCGTTGGTCAACGTAGGGGCGGTGACAAGGAAGAGGGGGTACGTAGCCTCAGCGCCGTGGGCGGCGCTGAGGATGAGTGTCAAGGATGGCCGCCGCAGGGGCGTGGGGTGTCACCGCGGGGGCGGTGGCCAGTATGTTGTAGACGCTGGCTCAGCGCCGGGGGAGGCGTTGGGCAAGGGTGTCACCGCGGGGGCGGGGTCATCCAGCCGCAGGGGCGGTTTTCTCGACAGAAGCTCCTCTTCTTATTCCTTCGGGTTGCCTCCCGAGCAGCGCCTTTGTTTTACGTCGTTGGCTCGACATAAGGGCTCTACCTCTATGATTGAGCCTCCTCCAGCATCACCTTTGGGTTTATAACCGTCTATGAAGGTTCTTGATGTTGGATTCTGTTAGCCTCTTCACCATTTCCTTGATGTTGGATTCTGTTGTTTGGACATGAGTAGCAAAGTGTTTATTCAAAACCTGCAACATATCTTCAGTTGATTGATACTTACCTTGACGGGGTTGTTGTTGTTAGTTTTGTTGATCCCTCCAATGAAAGTTCTATTGGTCATGCCAGTTTGGCATGAAATTTTGTGCATAGAGATCGTTCCTAGGCCTTTGTTGCTGTGGTTGTCCATAACCCATTGTGTTCACCTCAATGTCGTCATCCTGGACTTGTGGACACATGTCCGTTGGATGGTATGGGTCAGCACATACTCCACAAGCTTTGAGCTGCTGTGGGGTTCCCATAAGTGTTAGCCTCTTCACCATTTCCTTCAGCTCCGCGAGCTCAGTGGAGATCTCACTCTTTCTGGTATTTACAACATGGACTCCTTTCTTAGTCGGTGTCCTTCCAAAGTTCCGAGTTCCTTCGGCTAGTTCCTGTATCTTTTCCAAAGCAAGGTCAGGAGTAGAGTTAAGAATATTACCTCCGCAAGCCGCATCGACGATCCTCCTTTCATTGTCTAGCAAGCCATTGTACAAGTACAAGACTAGATCTTGAGTTGAATATCCGTGAAAAGGACAACTGGATCGGAGGCGTGCAAACCTTTCGAAGTACTCGTAGAGAGTTTCGTTCGCCTCTTGCTCGATGTTGCTTATAGCTTTCTTCAAGCTATTGGCCTTCTTGGCTGGGAAATATTTCTCCAAAAACGCCTTGTGAAGGTTTTCCCAAGTGTCGATGCTCCCGGATGGAAGGTAGTAATACCAATCATCCGCGGAATCTTTGAGTATGAAGCCGAATGCCCGGATCTTGATTTGCTCTTCGGTAATGTTGGCCGGCTTTATGCTCATACACACGGTATGGAACTTCCCAAGGTGTTTGATGGGGTCTTCACCACTTAACCCATGGAAGGATGGAAGCAAGTGAATGAGACCCGGCTTGAGCTCAAAATTGACTCCTTCCCCTAATGCCGGTATAGTGACCGCAACGGGGTTTTGAGCCAAGGTGGGCTGCGTGAGTTGACGAAGTGTACGGTCAGCCATCTCTTATTGAAGTTGGTGTTGCCTTCGTTGCCGGATGTGCATCCTCTCAATTTCTGGATCAAAAGTAGCAAAGCCGAAGTTAGTAGCACGGGTTTGAACCATAAAAATGGTTCAAACCAATAATCAATAATAACAATAAAATACTAAAACTCCCCGGCAACGGCGCCAAAATTTGATTAGAGGTAATTCTATGATCGCTATACCCAATCAAAAGTAAATCCCGACTTAGCAATAAAGCAAGTATAGTGGTTAAGTAAGGGTCGAACCCAAGAGAGTTAAGGTGTCTTATTAGATGCAATTTCGATTATAGTAACAAGTAACAAAAGGGGGGGGGGTTTGGTTGAATTGATGCACACAAAAACTTATGAAAATGATTAATGCGACAAGTAAGACAATGATGGGTGAATCTACACTAGGTTGATTCTAAGCATGCAATTGCTACTTTGGTGAGTTCCTTTTTCAAGTTTTCAAGTAATGTCCCGTCTCGATCATATATATGTGTTGAGTCAACCGGCATCAACACAACTTAACAGGTTAGTGTTCCGTAAACCTACAAGAACAAATAACAAGTTAGCTTTCAAACAAAGACTAAGGGATATAAAGAAAAGATTAAAACCGTTAAGCTTATCTTTATATTTGTGTTCCTTTTCTTTAAGTAATTACAACCCGTTATTACTTAAAGTTTACTACTAGATTAAAGACCCGAACCCGGAACCTATTAATCCTAGTTATTTGCATGCACTTTAGAACCTAAAGTGATCAATCTCAAGTAATAGTAAAACATGCAATTAGACAATGGAGATCAAGGAAACACAAAGCATTACTGAATGAAAACTTATATTAAAGAAAACTTACAACCAAAGTAACAACGCAACTTCAAACCAACCCAATGTAGCAAGGGAGTTAGCAACTCATTAAAAAGGTAGCAAGATAATCTAAATGGAAAAAGTGGATAATTTGTTGGCTAACAAGATCCTCCTTCTAGCAATCAACAAAGGACTACTTATACTACAAAAGACACTAAATAGGAGTAAATGACCGGCCTAAAACAGCCACCTTTAATGCCATAAAGGTGGTGTAAACAGCCGGAGTAAAGCTTCTGACTTTAAACCGCAGGGGCAGCCTTCAGCTCCGTAGGGGCGGTGAAGGCAAAAACGCTTGGTCTTCTTCATGGCCGCAGGGGCGGCTAGACAAATTCGCAGGGCGGATCTTTAATGCTCTTCAAACGTCTGACCCTTCAACTTCCTGCCATTTCTGATGCCAAGCCGCCGGGGTGTCCCTATGTCAACACAGTGGCGGTGACACAGCCTCTTCGTCTTCCAGCTCCTAGGTTGAGGCGTAGGCAGAGGCGCAGTGGAAGGCGTAGGGGAGCTGGTCTTCGTTTCTTCACGGCAAGTCACCGCAGGGTCACCAAAAAGTGGCGCAGGGGCGGTGACATACTTCATGGCTGGCGTTGGCGAAGACGCAGGGAGCGCTCCGGAGTAAGGCGTCACCCGCAGGGGCGGTGACAAGGCTCCGTTGGGGCGGTGGGACAACAGTAGCTTTGCTTTGTGAACGATCTTCACTCCTAAGTGCTTATAACTCCTTCCTTAGCTTCTTTTGGTCTTCTTCTTCTGGAACAAGGAGTTAGTAGCATAAACCGACACAAATGCAATAAAAAGACTCTAAAACTATCCTAAATGATAGTGATTCCATCACCTATCAGTGGTACTGGGAAAACGTACAAATGATGGTGGTTCTATAGTCGGGTGTGAAGCACGAAAGACTCGACATTGGTTTAAGACATGCCCTACCTGACGACACCACTTGCATCATCCTTTGAATGGTTTTGGGCCGCCACTGGGTGGAGGGGAGGGTTGTGTAGGTGAATTATGGTATGGGCGATTGTTTGAATGGGATGGAGTAGATGAAGACCATGTAGAGTTTGAGTTCTTACCATTGTTGCGAGCCGATTTTGTTTGGACATTGAAGGCCGTCATTGGTGCAGATGAACTCTTCTCCTTGATCTTCAAATGTAGTTCATGGTTGATCAATTTTTCATGAAGAGCTTCAAAGCTGATGGCAGTGTCCCTTGCGTTGATGGCGTGAACAATGGGGAGATATAAGTCGTCTAGGCCCCTTAGAATATAGTTTGTCAGATCTTCTTGAGGAACAAGTGAGTCTAGTGAGGCCAGAAGATTAGCAAGAGATCTGATGTGATGAAGGTAAACTGTTATTGTATCAATACCCTTCACAACTGAGCGTAAGTGGTCTTTAACCTACTTCACATGGCCTTTGGATGGATTGCCATATGTTAGACGTAATGTTCTCCAAACCCCATGAGATGTAGTGTCTACGGCAACAAATCCTGCTACTTCAGACGAGAGTGTTCCAAGAATTGCTCCATAAACCAACTTATCTTGACGATTGTAGGTTTGATATGCCGGATTTGGCGTTGTTGAGTTGGGAAGAGTTGATGCTTGAATTTTAACCGTTCCTAGGACAAATCCTTGGAGATCAAAACCTTCCAAGGTAGCAATGTCTGACTGCTTCCAATTGAAGTAGTTTTGTGGAGCAAGTTTGATTATATTTGTCAAAACCACTACTGTGAATGGCTTTGTGGGTTCATAAGGGTTTGCTAGGTATGAATCAAACTCTGTCATTTTGTGTGATTAATAGATGCATTTTTGTGAGGCGGATCTTAGGCTCTAATACCATATAGATATATTCAATGACTTGTATATTACTGAAGTAGAGAGAGCCAATATATATACACATACATTAGGAGATTCATGAGAGAGAAGAATCAAAAGAATACTAACCCTCCTAGATTTAGATAGGAACAAACCTGTTACTGATAGCAGAAAAAGGAAAACAAAATCCAACATCACCATTCAGTGGCTTGGTCTTCGGCTTCATAGCCACCGTTACATCACTAGTCGAGGCAGGACCAAAACCTCCCTCTTCCAACACCTCACGAATCTCCTCAACGCGGGTGATAGGAATAAATAAGTTTTATACCTCCAACCCATACCCTAAAATAGAAATTTATGGCCATAAAACCCTGAAATCGAAAGAACAGATGCGCATAGAGACTTGAGCTTCCAACACCTCACGAATCTTACCGAACCTTACTGATTTGGAGCAGAGATTTCTGCGACCGATTAATACAACCTAGATGAGCGTCACACTTGTACTCAATCACCTTTTTAATACTGCAGTCGTTGGGGCCTATAACTTGCTTAGGAAAGAAGCAACGTAAGGCTAGTGCCATGAGGTTCGCTTTCGTTGCAACCATTTACTTCATATGGCATGCACGTAATAGCATCGTCTTTGAGGGCAACTTGTTTGCGGAGGAGGTAACCATTAGGTTGGTAAAGGTGCACGTGTACCGACTACTTCACTCGGCGTTCCCTGAGCATGTGGGTGTGATGGCTGAAGATCATCATGGTAGGTAAAGACCAAGCATGACCAAGGCCAAGCGAAGCTAGCGCCGGACGGATATGGGCTTTGTTTTAGTTGTCATGGCCTTATCGGATGGGCCTAGATGGGTATGAATGCCATCGTTCGATGTTGTCGGTGATGGGCCGCAGAGTTGTCAAAACCAGCATTTGTTGTATGGCCTTGTCGGATGGGCCCAGATGGGCATGAATGCCATCGCTCCGGGTTGTCACAGATATGCCACTTGGTTGTCAAAACTGCCATATGTTGTTAAGTACATGTCAGAATGTTGTCAAAGTCTTAGCGCATGGGTTGTCACTATTAGGCCTAGTTGGGCATTTATGCCAGCGCTCCTCAAGTTGTCACGTATGGGACAAGTTGCTCATGTTTGCCGCTCCGCCTCAGGTTTGCCAAGTATGGGCCAGCGCGCCTCACAACTTGTCACTTTTGGGCCCTAATGGGCATGTATGCCGCCCACTCCGGTTCTCGGATGCCGGATGGGCTAAGTAGCCTCTTTTTATAGTTTCTTTTTGTTTTTTCTGGTTTGTAAGTGCAACGTCTCTGGACCTGGCACGTTCATAGTTTTTCCTTTCGTTTGATTTGAACATTTGTTTATGCCAAACGTGATGAGGGACCATCACCAACAACCCCTACTAGTCCTACAATGCAAGGGTCAATCACTAGATCAAGGGCAAGAGCAATTCAAGAGGAGGTGTCCAACTTGTTGGTGTCCTTAACTCCTAAGGAGACCATTGACGATCCATCGATGACTGAGGCTTCCTTAGTCACGTTAATGACGATTCCCGATGACTTGGACGTGGAAGGGAGACCATGCACACGTGATTTGGAGCCATGCAAGAGCAAAGAAGAGACACTTGTTCCGGAATTGCAAGAAATGGAAGATTGAGGCTTTTGGAGCTTCTTTTGTATTTTATATCATCTTTTGGTATAAAATGAAAGACTTTTTATAACTTTTAGGTTCAAAACATTTTAAGGATTATTTTTATTTGTTTTAGTTGTTTTATTTGTTTTATTGTCTTTTTGACAAATGTTGTTCCTTTTTTAGATAGGAGGCTTTCTAGGCATATAAAAAAGCCTCCCTTAGCTTCTTTCCAGATTAGATAGATTTTAGCAAAACTTGATAAACCGTCTCTTTGAGAGCTTTTGTTCCTATTCAGAAAATTCAATCAATAAAGTGAGCCATTGATTGAATTGTTGTGAATCCCTGCTAGGTTGTTCTTGTGTGTGTTAATCTCTTTAGAGATTGGTGCTACTAGTCAATACTAGTCCCTCCTTGTGCTTGTCTCCATTGAAAGCTTGTGTAAGGTTATAGAAGAAAGGGTTGAAGGCATCATCTTGCTTGGGTTTTGATCAATCTGATCAAGGTTCTTGTAAGGGAGTCGTTTGGTTCTTTTGGATCTACTTCTACCAAACATTCCACGTTCCATTTCATTCTCTTTCTTCCCTTTTGTCCAACGTCATTTCTGGTTCTAAACAATCTGATTTTGCGTGCCATTTGTCAAGGAAAACGTCCATTGTTGGTCTTCAAGGATTCCCAATCTAGATCTAGTCATTTGCGGCCCCAACCCGCATCAGAACGCCTCTTTGGAGGGATATGCATCTTTTTCTCACATCTATAAATTAATCAGCATCTTGTACATTGGACCTTGTTCTGCATCATAGCTAGAGAAATCACTTCAAGATCGGTATGCACAAGGTTTAGGCAAAGAGCAAGAGGAAAACGGAAGCGATCAAAGAAGAAGAGGTGGGAGGCAAAAAGCCCTCGCTTCATATTCATATGAGATAACGTGTCAATGAAAGGGTAAAACGAAAAATTAATTCCCAAAAACGAGGAAAAAGGGTGAAAGAGTAACATGAGAAATTGACTATTTATAAAGGAAGTCTTTCCTTTCAAAGTAGTAAAGATATGAAAAATCTTATTCACGCATCTCTTCCATTTTGCAAACAATATCTTGAAATACAAATAGTATAAAAAAAAGGTTTATGTCTAACTCTCATATCTTTTTGATATCATAATCTAACTTAGTGCTCTTATTTTATACAATTTGATGTAATAGTTAATATAATCGAATATATATCTACTAGTCTTACAAATTTTAATGTATACAAACGCATTTCATTAACATTTAACACATATTTATTTTTAGTTGGTATAATATAATAAAAATTTGTTCCGATTGTTTTCTTTTATATTTCAATCAAAGTTATAACATTAAGGTATACAACACTATCCAGACTTAATTATTATTAACATCTTTTTAGAAGAAATAATCAAAAGTTTATAAATAAAATTTAACTATAAATTATTGAATATTAATAATATTATATCTATAAAAATAAAAGTACAATAACAATCTCATCTCAAATTTCATGGTCTATGATGGCTATCTTCAGAGGAGTCCTCAAAAAGACTTGAGAAGGCGAACATATTAGGTATTATGATGAATAGTAATCAACGTGAACATCCAGGTTTGACTCTAGTTAGTCGGATCAAGTCGGGTTAGGTTATAAGTCGTGCGTTTTGACGAATTACCGACCTCACCTTAGTTATTAAAGCTCTACACAACAAATAGATTATGTACGAATAAAATACGTCACCGTCAAAGTTAATTGTAACAACCACGCTCTTTAGGGGATCCCGCGACCATGCTTCACCTCGCTCGCAGTCGCGCCACCGCGGGTGCGACTCTGTCGGGCCGCGGTCGCGGCATAACAAAGAAGTCGGCTAAAAGCAGCCGACTTCCTTTTTCCATTTCTTCTCTCTTAAGTTTCTTCATCTCTTTCGTTCGAAGGGTTTTAGAACTCTTTCTCCTTATCTCTACCTTCTCCTTGCCCTTGTTCATCCCTTCTTCTCTTTCTCTCTTTCCTTGCTTCCTTGTTTCCTCTTCCAAGTGAAGAATACTAATGATGATGCCGAGTTATGCTATGGATAGCTGACCAGAGCAGTTGTAGCTTGTGGTTCTCCCTTTTGCAAACCAGAGAAGTGTGGTGATCCTCTTATTTTCCTTCCTTTTCTTTCCTTCTTTTCCTTCCTTGTTTGGAAATCAAACAAGATTGATCTTGTTGTGGTTTTCTTCTGAACTTTTGGATGTGTTAAGTATGTTTCTGATGATGGCAAGATTAACTTGGTTGCTTCCAGTGGAGGAATGATGATGATGCCGGGTAAGTCTCTTCCAAGTGAAGAATACTGATGATGATGCCGGGTAAGTCTCTTCCCTCACTCAGTTTACTAACATATGTTACCCTAAGCTAGATTAGGCTAAACAAACACTAGGATTTCAACTCTCAAACATCCTAACATGCAGATTCATCATCATAAGAGCAATAGAACAAGAAACGCAGGTGGATCATAGTGAATCTCGGCCGAGATGTATGAAGAACAGGCCGAGATCTTAAATTGAGCTAGGGTTCGAACACGCAAGCTATCCTAAGGTACATTCAAATATATTCTATCATCACCCAAGCTAGAACCTTTCATCCATCACCCTAAAATTACAACTTACTTAGCCAACAACAATCATTTCAAGATCATTCATCATCATATCAATACACATGCATACCATAGCTAGATAATGAGAAGTAAAGGAAATGAAAACAAGACTTAGCTAAGTAATGAGTTTAAGACAAGCTTACAAGTTTCCTCACTACAAGTCTTTCACTCTAAGTCTATGAAATGGTATGTTCTTCTTTTCTTCAATGGGAGTGTTTCCTCCTCTATCTCCTACACAATGGATGGTGCAAATCAAAATGGGATCCCCCTACAAAAGGTCCAGGCTGCACATACAACCCCTCACTCAACCAAGGAAAAGCAAGGATCAGAAAATAGGAGATGTGTGCCAAGTATCGAGCTAACTGTAGAGGAATCTCGGTTGCCCCAAGAGTTATCTCCGCTGAGATGCATGTGTGTTGGACTGAGATTTTGTTCCAGCCAAGCTTGGGTCATGGTTAACCATCAGCCGGTGCATGGCTCTCACCAACTAAGGTCCTTGCGTTCTTCCTTCTTCCAAGCTTGCTCCCTTAGGAACCTCGAATTCGAACCGCCATGAGGCTTGATCCTCGGATGTGATCAATATGTCCAAAAGGTCCTCAAAATATCTACAGAACCGACAAAAGCTCGCATAGACGTCTTTTCTAGCAATATCACTCGATTGAGCGTAAACGTCCCGAGCTAAGGCAAAACTATGCATGAATGAAGGGAAAAACTATCTACAAGAATGCCTAAAATAGTCTCATAAATCATGTCATCACCTTCTTTTCCTCCACGTACACTTTCTTCTTCTTCTTCTCCTTGGATCTTCTTTGGTTCTTCTTCTTGATTTGAAGATTGATATTGATGATGATGATGAGTTGTGAATTGTTGTTGTGAGAAGCTGGCAAGTTCTACTGTTGGTCTCTTCCTTGTGTTGTAGAGAAGTGGTGAGCCTTCCTTCTCCTCTTCTCCTTGTTCTTCTTCTCACTTTTCTTGTTTGAATCCAACAAGTGAAACTTATTATGATATGTTTATGGATGTTTGATGTGTTGTATATGCATAGGGATGATGGGCAGATTTTGCTTGAGTGGCTCCCATTTGAGGAGTGTTGAGTTAAGAGAAAGAGCTATCGTAAAGCACTTAAGAGGTGTACTCTATCGAGGAAACTGCACCCGCTTCTTAAAGTTGCCGCCCCTGCGGCTAGAGCCTTGTCGCCGCCCCCGCGACATCTACTTTCTGTTGTCGCCTCTTATGCCCGCACCCACGCTTCTTCATTCCTGCGAGTGCGTCTTATTCTAAGACATACCAAGTGTTGGTATGTTTGATTCCTACCTTTGTGTTATGGGTTGTTTTTAAAGCATGCTAGGTTAGTAAAGTGATGAGATTGATGATGATATTATGGATATATGCCCTGATGAGTCTTTGACAATTGAAAGGTTATTCGAGGTTGTTTATGATGTGATGATCCTTGTGAATCCTTTGGGACTAGGAGTGAGTCTTCAAGTATGATGATGCGATGATTGATATGTTTATGCCTTGTTTATCACGCAATGTTCATTCCTACGGGAATTTGGAAGGTTGATCGAGTGTTGAGATTATTTGGATTCAGGTAAGGCCGTAGGACTTACTTAGCTGCATTCCTATATTGGATGTATGCATGATTGGTGTGTTATGTGCTTTATAGCATGCAATATATATTGATTATTACAAACATTGTATTGACCCACTTGTAATGGGCGGTGATAACTTGTCCAGTACTCTCCAAGGAGGTTGGAAGGTTCTTTGGGACTATGCCAGTCTTGGTATACGGCGAAGGTACCGAGCCACTCCTATTGATATACGGTGGTAGCACGCTTAGCCACTCCAGAGGGTCATGAAAGCTGAGGCAAAAATGATTTACTTCTCGTGCCACACCTTTGAAAGGATTATGAGTGTATGACTTTAAAAAGTTAATTAAACAAGAAATGTGTGATGAGCATGCTTGAATGTTTATTATGATTCTGATATATGTATGTGCTTATGCATGATCTTATATATGAATTGTTAGCTAACGGTTTCATTCCGTGTTGTAGATGCTTTCCAGGATAGGAGGACTACAAAGTGATATGTAGGAGTAATTAGCCGAGGGTTTTCGTACATATAGGATGTGTATGGGTTTTTGGGATGTATATGCATATGATGATATTATTTTGTTACTCGGTTGTAGAGTTTTGTATGTATTATGATATTTGATATTTAAGTTTTATAAAGGTTATATATATTTGTAGCTTATATAATATCCAATGAACTTGTTGTCAGGCTAGATTCAGGACTCATTGTGAGGTCCTAGCTCCGTAGATCTCCAAGTCCTATGAATTTGGGGTGTTACATAACCCTAGCTTGACAAAAAGTTCACCAGATGTTGCAAAAAGGCACAAATAAACATAAAAACCAACACCGATAAAACTGAAATGTCATATATCAAAACATATACAAAACACACACCCGAGTATCAAAATAGTATCACCATATATACATATATCCAAAAAACCATAACCATCCGATATGTACAGAAACCCTCGGTTGATCACTCCAACAAATCACTCTACAGTCCTCCTATCCTACAAGACATCTACAACACGGTATAAACCTTTAGCTAACAATTCATTTATAAGATAATGCAAAAACACGTACACATCAGAATTACAATAAACGACAAGCATGATATCACATTTCCCGTTTTATTATCTTTATAACGTTGTGCACTCAAAACCAATTTATGGTTGTGACACGAGAAGTCTACGAGTCTCGTCTCTGTTTCCTTTACCATCTTGAGTGGTCAGGCGTACCTCCCGTATACCATAAGGTTTGGTGTAGTACCCTTCCCGTATACCAGGGCTGGCCTAGTGCTAGAGAACCTCTCAGCTTCCCTCGGGAATAATGAGCAAGTTGTCACCGCCCGTTACAAGGGGGCCAGTGATACGTCGGTACTTGGTAATAATTAATATCATATGCTATATAAAACATATAGCAAACACCACTCATGCATACATCCAATATAGGAATGCAACTAAGTACGTCCTACGGACTTACCTGAATCCTAGTAACCTCAAATATCGATCAACCTCCCAAATTCCCATAGGAATAAACACTGCCAGATAAACAAGGCATATATATATCAATCATCAAATCATCATACTAGAAGACTCACTCCTAGTCCCTAAGGATCCATAAGGATCATAAACATCGTAATCAACCTCGATAATCTTATTCAAACCTCAAGGCCGCTCAAAGCATACAACCATATCATTATATCATCATCAACCTCAACATACTTCTAGCTTAGCTTTCTTCTAAAAACAAAGCCAAAGGACAAGAGGAAGGTTAACCTTACCAAAGACTTGGTAAGTTCTGAAGCAAGGCGCGAAATGCGGGCAAAAGAATGTGCGGGCGCGGTGACAAGGCTCCGACGCCATGACTACGGCTTGATGTAGGCACAACGGCGGCAACACGCCTGAAGGCGCGGGGGCGAATAAGGTAAGGCGCGGGTGCGGATTCCTCAACAAAGCACGATCCTTTGTGCTTTTTGACAGATCTTCCAAACAATCTACTTCATTCCTCCACTGGGAGCAACCAAGTTAATCTTGCCATCATCATAAACATACTTAACACATCCAAACGTTCAGAAGAAAACCACAACAAGATCAATCTTGTTTGATTTCCAAACAAGAAAGGAAAATAAGGAAAGAAAAGGAAAGGGAAAGAAGAGGCTCACCACACTTCTCTGGTTTGCAGAAGGGAGAACCACAAGCTACAACTGCTATGGTCAGCTATCCACAACACAACTCGGCATCATCATCAGTATTCTTCACTTGGAAGAGAAAACAAGGAAGCAAGGCAAGAGAGAAAGAGAAGAAGGGATGAACAAGGGCAAGGAGAAGGTATAGGATAAGGAGAAAGAGTTCTAAAACCCTTCGAACGAAAGAGATGAAGAAACTTAAGAGAGAAGAAATGGAAAAAGGAAGTCGGCTAAAAGCAGCCGACTTCTCTGTTATGCCGCGACCGCGGCCTGACAGAGTCGCACCCGAGGTCGCGCGACTGCGAATGAGGTGAAGCGTGATCGCTGGATCCCCTAAAGAGCGTGGTTGTTAAAATTAACTTTGACGGTGACGTATTTTCTCCGTACATAATCTATTTGTTGTGTGGAGCTTTAATAACTAAGGTGAGGTCGGTAATTCGTCAAAACGCACGACTTATAGATAACCTAACCTGACTTGATCCGACTAACTAGAGTCAAACCTGGATGTTCACGTTGATTACTATTCATCATAATATCTAATATGTTCGCCTTCTCAAGTCTTTTTGAGGACTCCTCCGAAGATAGCTATCATAGACCATGAAATTTGAGATGAGATTGTTATTGTACTTTTATTTTGAAAGATATAATATTATTAATATTCAATAATTTATAGTTAAATTTTATTTATAAACTTTTGATTATTTCTTCTAAAAAGATGTTAATAATAATTAAGTCTGGATAGTGTTGTATACCTTAATGTTATAACTTTGATTGAAATATAAAAGAAAACAATCGGAACAGATTTGTATTATATTATACCAACGAAAAATAAATATGTGTTAAATGTTAATGAAATACGTTTGTATATATTAAAATTTGTAAGAATAGTAGATATATATTCGATTATATTAACTATTACATCAAATTGTATAAAATAAGAACACTAAATTAGATTATGATATCAAAAAGATATGAGAGTTAGACATAAACCTTTTTTTATACTATTTGTATTTCAAGATATTGTTTGCAAAATGGAAGAGGTGGTGAATAAGATTTTTCATATCTTTACTACTTTGAAAGGAAAGACTTCCTTTATAAATAGTCAAATTCTCATATTATTCTTTCACCCCTTTTCCTCGTTTTTGGGAATTAATTTCCTGTTTTGCCCTTTCATTGACACGTTATCTCATATGCATATGAAGCGAGGGCTTTTTGCCTCCCATCTCTTCTTCTTTGATCGCTTCTGTTTTCCTCTTGCTCTTTGCCTAAACCTTGTGCATACCGATCTTGAAGTGATTTCTCTAGCTATGATGCAGAACAAGGTCCAATGTACAAGATGTTGATAAATTCATAGATGTGAGAAAAAGATGCCTATCCCTCCAAAGAGGCGTTCGGCATAAACAAACGTTCAAAGCAAACAAAAGGAAAAACTATGAACGTGCCCGGTTCAGAGATGTTGCACTTACAAACCAGCAAAAATAAAAAGAAACTCAATAAAGAGGCTACTTAGCCCATCCGGCATCCGAGAACCGGAGTGGGCGGCATACATGCCCATTAGCGCCTAAAAGTGACAAGTTGTGAAGCGCGTTGACCCATACTTGGCAAACCTGAGGCGGAGCGGCAAACATGAGCAACTTGGCCCATATGTGACAACTTGAGGAGCGCTGGCATAAATGCCCAACTAGGCCCAATAGTGACAACCCAGGCGCTAAGACTTTGACAACATTTTGGCATGTACTTGACAACATATGACAGTTTTGACAACCAAGTGGCCTATGTGTGACAACCCGGAGCGGCATTCATGCCCATCTAGGCCCATCCGACAAGGCCATGACAACAAATGCTGGTTTTGACAACTCTGTGGCCCATCACCGACAACATCGAACGATGGCATTCATACCCATCTGGGCCCATCCGACAAGGCCATGACAACAAAAACAAATCCCATATCCGTCCGGCGCCAACTTCGCTTGGCCTTGGCCATGCTTGGTCTTTACCTACCATGATGATCTTCAGTCATCACACCCACATGCTCAGGGAACGCCGAGTGAAGTAGTCGGTACACGTGCACCTTTACTAGCCTAATGGTTACCTCCTCCGCAAACAAGTTGCCCTCAAAGACGATGCTATTACGTGCATATATATTGGCTCTCTTGATGTATGTGTATATATATTGGCTCTCTCCGCTTCAGTAATATACAAGTCATTGAATATATCTATATGGTATTAGAGCCTAAGATCCGCCTCACAAAAACGCGTCCATCAATCACACAAAATGATAGAGTTTGATTCATACCTAGCAAACCCTTATGAACCCACAAAGCCATTCACAGTAGTGGTTTTGACAAATATAATCAAACTTGCTTCACAAAACTACTTCAACTGGAAGCAGTCAGACATCACTACCTTGGAAGGTTTTGATCTCCAAGGATTTGTCCTAGGAACGGTTAAAATCCAAGCATCAACTCTTCCCAACTCAACAACGCCAAATCCGGCATATCAAACCTACAATCGTCAAGGTAAGTTGGTTTATGGAGCAATTCTTGGAACACTCTCGTCTGAAGTAGCAGGATTTCTTGCCGTAGACACTACATCTCATGGGGTTTGGAGAACATTACGTCTAACATATGGCAATCCATCCAGAGGCCATGTGAAGCAGGTTAAAGACCACTTACGCTCAGTTGTGAAGGGTATTGATACAATAACAGTTTACCTTCATCACATCATATCTCTTGCTAAACTTCTGGCCTCACTGGACTCGCTTGTTCCTCACGAAGATCTGACATACTATATTCTAAGGGGCCTAGACGACTTGTATCTCCCCATTGTTCACGCCATCAACGCAAGGGACACTGCCATCAGCTTTGAAGCTCTTCATGAAAAATTGATCAACCATGAACTACATTTGAAGATCAAGGAGAAGAGCTCATCTGCACCAATGATGGCCTTCAATGTCCAAACAAAATCGGCTCGCAACAATGGTAAGAACTCAAACTCTACATGGTCTTCATCTATTCCATCCCATTCCAACAATCGTCCATACCAGAATTTACCTACACAACCCTCCCCTCCACCCAGTGGCGGCCCAAAACCATTCAAAGGATGATGCAAGTGGTGTCGTCAGGTAGGGCATGTCTTAAATCAATGTCGAGTCTTTCGTGCTTCACACCCGACTACAGAACCACCATCATCTGTACGTTTTCCCAGTACCACACAGGAAAATGTAACTAATTCTACTCCTTACCAACAACCTTGGCTTGTTGACAGCGGTGTGAGTCATCATGTGACAAATGACCTGGAAAACTTGGCACTACATCATCCCTATATAGGACTAGATGGTATTCATGTTGGTAATGGTAAGGATCTCTCAATCACACCTTTAGGTTCTCTCACAAAATCTACTTCTAGGGTTGATTTCAAGTTATCAAATGTTCTCTGTGTAACCCAAGTGACCAAAAACATCATTTCAGTTTCCAAACTCACTGAACATACTTCCTATGCAGTGGTTTTTACATCAAACTGTTATTATGTGAAGGACCTCAAGTCCAAAGCAACTCTCCTTAGAGGCCCTTTCATTGATGGTGTGTATTATTGGCCAAATAATTTGCCACAACCCTCCCCCCATCCACCTTGTGGCGGCCCAACACCATTCAAAGGACGATGCCAGTGGTGCCGTCAGGTAGGGCATGTCTTAAACCAATGTCGAGTCTTTCGTTCTTCATACCCGACTATAGAACCACCATCATCTGTACGTTTTCCCAGTACCCCACAGGCAAATGTAACCACTTCTACTCCCTACCAACAACCCTGGCTTGTTGACAGCGGAGTGAGTAATCATGTGACAAATGACCTGGAAAACTTGGCACTACATCATCCCTATACAAGGTCAGATGATATTCATGTTGGTAATGGTAAGGATCTCTCAATCACACACTCAGGTTCTCTCATAAAATCTACTCATAGGGCAGATTTCAAGTTATCAAATGTTCTCTGTGTACCCCAAATGACCAAAAACATCATTTCAGTTTCCAAATTCACTGAACATACTTCCTATGCTGTGGTTTTTACATCAAACTGTTTTGATGTGAAGGACCTCAAGTCCAAAGCAACTCTCCCTAGAGGCCCTTGCATTGATGGTGTGTATTATTGGCCAAATAATTCGCCACAACCCTCCCCCCCTCCACCCTATGGCGGCCCAAAACCATTCAAAGGACGATGCTAGTGGTACCGTCAGGTAGGGCATGTCCTAAACCAATGTCGAGTCTTTCGTGCTTCACAACCGACTATAGAACCACCATCATATGTATGTTTTCCTAGTACCCCACAGGCAAATGTAACCATTTCTACTCTTTACCAACAACCCTGCCTTGTTGACAGCGGTGCGAGTCATCATGTGACAAATGACTTGGAAAACTTGGCACTACAGCATCCCTATACAGGACCGGATGATATTCATGTTAGTAATGGTAGGCTCTCTCAATCACACACTTAGGTTCTCTCACAAAATCTACTCCTAGGGCTGATTTCAAGTTAACAAATGTTCTCTGTGTACCCCCAATGACCAAAAATATCATTTCAGTTTCCAAATTCACTGAACATACTACCTATGCATCGATTTTTACATTAAACTGTTTTTATGTGTAGGACCTCAAGTCCAAAGCAACTTTCCTTAAACGCCCTTGCATTGTTGGTGTGTATTATTGGCCAAATAATTCGCTTCAAGTGAACTCAGCAATTCGTGCCTCTCTCAACACTTTACACCACCACACCTTTGGGCATCCTTCATCTCGTGTTTTTAACGGATATCAGTGACAAATTGGTTCCTATCTGCTACCTCCTTTTTTATAGTATAGATATGCATTCTAATTATCTATGTCCCTTGTTATGCTTCACAATGTAGATTATTAGGCTAAAATCAAGTCGTACAACGAGAGAAAATGACAAGTAACGAGAATCCATGACAAATTCAGGAATTCGCCATCATCTATAGAACCACCATCATCTGTATGTTTTCCTAGTACCCCACAGGCAAATGTAACCACTTCTACTCTTTACCAACAACCCTGGCTTGTTGGCAGCGGTGCGAGTCATCATGTGACAAATGACTTGGAAAACTTGGCACTGCAGCATCCCTATACAGGACCAGATGATATTCATGTTAGTAATGGTAAGGCTCTCTCAATCACACACTTAGGTTCTCTCACAAAATCTACTCCTAGGGCTGATTTCAAGTTAACAAATGTTCTTTGTGTACCCCCAATGACCAAAAATATCATTTCAGTTTCTAAATTCACTGAATATACTTCCTATGCATCGGTTTTTACATTAAACTATTTTTATGTGCAGGACCTCAAGTCCAAAGCAACTCTCCTTAGAGGCCCTTGCATTTTTGGTGTGTATTATTGGCCAAATAATTCGCTTCAAAGTGAACTCAGCAATTCGTGCCTCTCTCAACACTTTACACCACACCTTTGGGCATCCTTCATCTCGTGTTTTTAATGGATATCAGAGACAAATTGGTTCCTATCTGCTACCTCCTTTTTTATAGTATAGATATGCATTCTGATTATCTATGTCCCTTGTTATGCTTCACAATGCAGATTATTAGGCTAAAATCAAGTCGTACAACGAGAGAAAATGACAAGTAACGAGCATTCATGACAAATTCAGGAATTTGCACACACACCGCCCCTCCCGCCCGACGTTTGAATTAATATGTTTCCTAAATTGCATTTTGAATCGCATTCTGAATCACGTTTCAACAAGTTTTTTGTATTTCAGTATGATTATAAAGAATTTTTTTTCGTTATTTAGTTGAATATGTTAGCATTTGATGTTGGAGGTTGTATCTGCTATGGTATTTACCTTTTTAGAGCATCGGTGACATAAGGCCACTTCCATGGTTTCCATGCATTTTGTGCTCCATCAGATGTCACTGAATGATTGAATATGAGGTTTCTATAATGTAGTTGAGTTGTACACATGTCTGAATTGGTAATGGCCGATGACATCCTACATATGATTTGAAGGGTGTACTTAAGCTTGCGCTTGTTGAGGATGTTAGTGACTGAGATTGATTTTCACATATGTGCACATTTGTTTTAGAAGCTTGCAATTGCTTAAGACGGATAGGAAATTGTCTTTATAAATATTTTCTAATGGATAATTAACTTTTTTCTGACATTTAATTTGATTATTTGGCAAGGTAATCTAAGCTTTATAATGTTCTTGCCCTTCATATACATATATTATAAGACTTTAATAAATTACTCACTTGAATTGTCGTTGTTACAAATCTAAGCTTTATGACACCCTGATACCTTGCTATTTGGTATTAAATAAAATCGGAAGACTGCTCAAATGTGAACATTGCTTGCGCAAAACACTGATTGTAGTGCTAAAGTTGATATAAGAGTCTAATATAGATTATGTTCATTGACTATTAGATGAGCATATTCTCGACATTTTTTTTATAAATGGTCTTAGGCCGGTAATACTTCTGGAAATCAACTTTTACCTAGAGGACCAGAGAGATTGTAAAACAATTGAAGCTTGTAGTGAGACAAAAGCTAAGATGGACCAACTTGAGCATGAATTGTTGAAGATGGTAGATCTAAGTGATCTTAAGTTGCAGTTGAGAATAATGGCATAGGGTCCTTGGAGTCAAAGTGGGTGCTCGACGCCCACCAAACATGATGTTTCTTGGTAAGCATACAAAATGTAACTGTCTTAAAATGGTTTTGTTTTTTAAGAAGTCCTTAAGAATATTTTTTTATGCATCATCTTCTTTAGTCATTGGTTCTATATCTCAGAAACTTAAATCTTGATTAATGTATTAACTTGACCCAACCTGATTTTTTTCAAGTATCTTTGGCTAATCCTAGATGACATAAGAACTTGGATGGTTCCTTTTGAGGGGAACTGATGCGGGGTTGAGGCCGCAGTTTTTCGATCTAGGTTGAAGTCCACGAATAGCTCGATAGAAGAAAATCTCGGTGCAAATTTCGGCCGAGATTCCTTAAATGTAAGGCCGAGATTTATGAAAACTCAGAAAACGAGAACGGGAATGTTATGGATGATAATGATAAGATTATTGAAGATTATAATGGAATGAATTTGATGGATAATATAGATAGAATCAAGATATAAACTTGCAAAAAACCTAAAACAATTAGATCAAAACCCTCAACAAAAGAGTTACTTTAACCCTTCCTTCTTTAACCTTACACAAGCCTTCAAATTGAGGAAAGCGCAAGGAGAAACTAGTTTGACTAGTAGCATCAATATTTAAAAAATTAACACACACAAGAACAACTTAGCAAGGACTCACAACTATTCAATCAAAGACTCTCCTTTTGATTGAATTAGAATGAATAAAACACTGTTCATAAACGAATCAACGAGTATCTCAGAATAATGTGAAAAGCAATAATCGATAATATTCTACTAATTATCTCGGCCTCATAGGGGGTTATATTGGTGAGATCCTAAGAAAAATAAAAAGGATAAAATATCTCAAAAGATAGGATCAAATTCAAAAGATACCTTTAGAATATTTAGAGCTTTAAAAAGTATTAAATAAATAAAATAACTAAAAATAGAGGAGTTATCTCGACTTGATTAAAATCTCGATATGGCAAGATGCAAATCTCGACTAAGCAACGCGTTAATCTCGGATGGATATTAGTAATCTCGGCTAGCCACTTTCCTTGCTTCTTTGATCATCTTCACTCTTGTTTGGCTCCTCCACAATGGATATCAATGTGACTAAAGAAGACTTAGACACAACTAGATAAAAAATGGTCTCCTTAGAGGCTAATGATGTCACCAAGCTAGAAACCACTTCTTGAATGGCTTTTTATATTGATCTAGTAATTGATCCTTCCATGATAGAACTTGAAGATGATGTAGACTCAATCGCCCTCAATGCTCTTGCTCTTACTCTAGTGATTGTTTCATGTATAGGAGGTGTTGGGGATGGTCACTCATCATACTCCCCTTCTTGAAAAGGGTTCTTCCTCGAATCGTCACCATGCTTATCACTAGACACAAAAGGACTCAAGTCTCCTAAATTAAAGGTAGGGTTCACGCTATATTACTCCGGAAGCTCCAATACATAAGCGTTATTGCGAACCTTACATAGCACTTTAAAAAGTCTGTATCCACGTAGTGAAAGATTGCTCTTTTGCTTCTCCGCGAACCTTTCCTTCCTTAGGTGTAACCAAACTAGATCTCTTGGCTTGAATAGCAATTCCTCGTGATTTTTATTAGCCTTGGCCGCAAATTGCTTTCCTTTCTCCTCTAGCCTTATGTGTGTCTCTCATGCAACTCCTCAATGAATTCAACCTATTTTTCTGCATTAAAATGTACTCGTGCATCTATAGGCAACAATATATGTAACACCCAGAATTTTTGGTTCCGTTTACGAGAGACGTTAGAAGCCTTGAGCTAGGGCTACCGCCCTTGCGGCTTAGAAGGCCCGCGACCGCGGCTTGGATGTCCCGCGGGGGCGGTGACACGCTATTGCGAAAATTCAGTATCTTCTCGCCCAACCTATCACATTCCCGCCATTAAGCTTCGTCCTATTAATGAGTAGGAGTTTCATGGTTGGGGTCTTTTGGTTATCTTACTCTTTTATGCAGCCCATCTCTTCCTCTCTCATTTCCTTTTCAAGTTACTTTATTTTCCTCTCTTCTTCCGAATCCTCACCTCCATTTTCATTCTCCATTCTTGCTCCATCGTCCTTTGAGGTTGCCACGTGAAGCTAGGACTGCAGAGACGTTCTAGGATAAGTTTCTCCTTCCTTCCTCTTCCTTCTTCTCCTTTGTTCTTCTCCATAACTCTTGATTGGAAGATCTCCATGGATTCACACTCAAGGGTCTCTTCTTGTTCTTGCTTGTGTGATGATGTGTCTAGACCTTGAAGGAAGGCTAAGACCTTGTGTTGGAAGCTAGAGGATGTTATAGCATCAAAGGAGACCTTAGGATGGAGGATGTGCAATCGAAGGACTCAAGAGGCGGCGTTTCTGGACAGCAACTGCAGGGTCGGGTCCAGATTTGGGTAAGTTAGACTCCTCCTTTCTTGCTAAATTTTGGATATGTTGTAGTTGGTATTATAAAGTATACCATACTAAAATTGAGAGTATTCTAAGTTATAGTTTATGAGATGTGATTCTCCAAAGTTGGTTCCTCATGCAGTTTTTAGAACAGTGCTGAATATTCTAAGTTTGAGAAAAAACTGCTTGGTTGTGGGTTTTTGGATGTATATGTATACGATGATATGGTTTTGATACTCAGCTTTGTGTTTTGTATGTATTTCGATATATGATATTTCATTTTTATAAATGTTTGTTTTATATTTATTTGTGCCTTATTGCAAGATCCGGTAAACTTGTTGTCAGCCTAGGGTCAGGATTCATTTGTGAGGTCTTAGCCCGTAGCACTCCGAGTCCTATGGATTTGGGGTATTACAAGTTATGCCTTTTGGCTTGACTAATGCTCCTATCGCATTCATGAGATTGATGAATCATGTGTTATGTCACTACATTGGCAAATTTGTGGTGGTTTACTTTGATGACATCCTCATCTATGACAAATAACTTGAGGAACATGAAGAGAACTTAAGGAAAGTACTTGGAACTCTTAGAAATGAATTTTTATATGATAATATTATGAAATGTGAGTTTAGCACTAATCAAGTTATTTTCCTTGGTTTTATTGTGAGTACAAGATGACTATAAGTGGATGAAAAGAAGATTAAGAAGGGAATCAAGAGTGGCCCACACCCACAACAATAGGGCATGTTCGAAGCTTCCATGGATTATTTACCTTCTATAGACGTTTTGTACGAGATTTTAGTAGAATTGCAGCCCCTCACGTCTCTCACAAAGAAGAAAGTACAATTCGAGTGAGGAGATGCTCAAGAGAAAGCTTTTAAGAAGTTGAAGTGGCAACTATCACATGCACCCCTTCTAACACTTCCGGACTTCACCAAACCATTTGAAGTCGAATGTGATCCGGAATTGGTGTTAGAGGAGTACTCATCCCAATAAGCCACTTGCATTATTTAGTGAATAATTGAAAGGAGCATGCTTGAATAATTCAACCTATAATAAGGAATTGTATGCAATATTTTGAGTTTCCAAGACATGGTAGCATTATCTTTGGCCTAATGAATTTATCCTTATAACTAATCATGAGTGTTTAAAGCATTTTAGGATTCAAAATAAGTTGGATAGGAGGCATGGTAGATAGATAGAGTTTGTAGAAACGTTTCCATATATCATTAAGTATAAGAAGGGAAAGGAAAATGTTGTTGCTGATGCCTTTTCTAGGAAACATTCTTTGATCATTACTATGAATTCTAAGTTTTTAAGTTTCTATTACATAAGGATCTATATGTTGATGATATTGATTTTGGTGACATCTATGAACTATGTAGGACACGAAATTCCCATGATAAATTTTATTGATTTGAAGGAATTTTGTTTTGTATGGATAAAATATGCATTCCTAGATGTTCTCTTAGACTTTTACTTGTCGAGGAAGCTCAAAGGGAGGTTTAATGGGACATTTTAGGGATAAGCCATTTCATATGTTGCATTCATACTTGTGTGCTTGAAAAGGCTTGATTAAAGCCTCATGGTTTGTATACCCCTCTTCCTACGCCTACTTCACCATGGATAGATATTAATATGAACTTTGTTGTAGGGTTACCTAGGACTAAGAAGGGGAGATATTCGATATTTGTGGTTGTAGATCGATTATCTAAGACCTACCATTTTATTGCTTGTCATAAGACCGATAGTGATTTTAATGTTGCTAACTTGTTCTTTAGGAAATTTGTTGGATTACATGGAGTACCTAGGACTATTGTGAGTGATAGAGATGTTAAGTTCCTTACTTTCTTTTGGAACACTCTTTTGGAAAAGCGAGGAACTAGGTTGTTACTTTCAACCTCTACTCATTCTCAAACGGATGGCAAACGGAGGTTACTAATAGGACCTTAACTACCATATTGCGGGCTATTTTGAAGGATAATTTGAATGCTTGGGAATATGTCTTGCCTCATGCTGAATTTGCATATAATCGAACTATTCATTGTTCTACTAACCTAACACCTTTTGAGTGTGTCTATGAGTTGAATCCTTTGACCCCTTTTGATCTTATACTGTAACACCCCAAATCTGATAGACTCGGGATGCTACGGACTAGGACCTCACAATGGGTCCCGACCCTTAGCCTGACAACAACTTCACCAGCCCTTATAACACGGCACAAATAAATGCCAAATGGGAAGAATTTTAATTCATGATGAGTATCGCAAATACAATTGTAAAACAAAAACCCAGCCGAGTTCTCAAAACAAACAACAATACGACGTCTGAAATAGTAATAATAAAAGATTAACTGATCCCGTCCTATAATGTACGGAACCCCGACTACTCACTACCGCCGGATCACTCGACCGCCTCCCTAACCTGCAAGACATCTACAAGCAGTATAAAACCACTAGCTAAACATTCTATGCATTAGAATAAAGGTAAATGCACATAAACACATAATGAACACATTCAACATGCAACACTCAAGTCAATTTATTATCTTTGTTTAAGTCATATCCTTTACTAATGATACTTATTTTGTGACACAAGGGATTCCCAAACCTCGTTTCCATCCTCATTTACCAACAAGGAATGGTAGTAATGCATCTGACCGTCTACCTACCTGGTCTAGTCGCAGAGAACCTCCTAGCTCTCGGAAGAGCTAGACAGTGACGTCACCGCCCGTTATCATACACTTGGGCCAATTACGTAATATATATAGGTCGTCCTATTCCGGTTTCGTTGTTTAACATGACTAACACACACCACAAAAACACAACATGCTAATACGAAGAAGTTAGCTAAGTAAGTCCTTGGACTTACCGGTCCCAACATGAAACCCTATCGAACTCTCTCAACCTCCCGTGGGAAAACACGTAACGCCTGTTCAACACAAGGCACACGGATCAAACAACACTCTAGTCAACTAGAAGTCCTTAGACTTCTAGGCTCAACATCCTCTCAAGAACAACAACAACACTCTAGTCAACTAGAAGTCCTTAGACTTCTAAGCTCAACATCCTCTCAAGAACAACATCACTCTAGTCAACTAGAAGTCCTTAGACTTCTAGGCTCAACATCCTCACAAGAACAACATCACTCTAGTCAACTAGAAGTCCTTAGACTTCTAGGTTCAACATCCTCACAAGAACATAAACGCATAAGATAGATCAAAACTTAAAACCAACGGATCGTTCTCAACTTTTACTACATACTCCTATGTATATCCATCAACAACATATCCAAAAATCAAGTCCAACGGAGGTCAATAACCCATCCAAATCTACCTCACAAAATTGCATCACAAGTAGTTTTTCTAACACTTAAAATATTTCAGCAACCATCCAGAAAACTGCTTACAACCTCGACTTTGAAAAATCATAACTACTAAACCTCTCAATGGAATCCTCTCAAATTTTTATATATTCTACCATTCAATCCTAACTATAACATATCCGAAATTCAAGTCTAACCGAGGAATATAACCCAATTAAATTTGTTCCACAAAACTGCATCCCAAGTAGTTTTTTCTCAAACTTAGAATATGCAGCACTGTTCTAAAAACTGTATGAGGAACCAACTTTGGAGAATCATATCTCTTAAACTATAACTCAACATACTCTCAATTTTAGTATGTTATACTTTATAATACCAACTACAACATATCTGAAATTTAGCAACAAAGGAGGAGTCTAACTTACCCAAATTTGGACCCGACCCTGCAGTTGCTGTCCAGAAACGCCGCCTCTTGAGTCCTTTGATTGCACATCCGCCTTTCTAAGGTCTCCTGTGATGCTATGGACGTCCTCTAGCTTCCAACACAAGGTCTTAGCGTTCCTTCAAGGTCTAGACACATCATCACACAAGCAAGAACAAGAAGAGACCCTTGAGTGTGAATCCATGGAGAACTTCCAATCAAGAGTTATGGAGAAGAAGAAAGGAGAAGAAGGAAGAGGAAGGAAGGAGAAACTTATCCTAGCACGTCTCTGCAGTCCTAGCTTCACGTGGCAACCTCAAAGGACGATGGAGCAAGAATGGAGGATGGAAATGGAGGTGAGGATTCGGAAGAAGAGAGGAAAACAAAGTAACTTGAAAAGGAAATGAGAGAGGAAGAGATGTGCTGCATAAAAAAGTGAGATAACCAAAAGACCCCAGTCATGAAACTCCCACTCATTAATAGGACGAAGCATAATGGTGGGAATGTGATAGGTTGGGCGAGAAGATACTGAATTCTCGCAATAGCGTGTCACCGCCCCGCGGGACATCCAAGTCGCGGTCGCGGGCCTTCTAAGCCGCAAGGGTGGTAGCCCTAGCTCAAGGCTTCTAACGTCTCTCGTAAATGGAACCAAAAATTCCGGGCGTTACATATACCGTTGCCTATAGATGCGCGAGTAGATTTTAATGGAGAAAAATAGGTTGAACTCATTAAGGAGTTGCATGAGGAGACACACATAAGGCTAGAGGAGAAAGGAAAGCAATTTGCGGCCAAGGCTAATAAAAATCGCGAGGATTTGCTATTCAAGCCAAGAGATCTAGTTTGGTTACACCTAAGGAAGGAAAGGTTCGCGGAGAAGCGAAAGAGCAAGCTTTCACTACGTGGATACAAACCTTTTAAAGTGCTACGTAAGGTTCGCAATAACACTTATGTATTGGAGCTTCCGGAGGATTATAGCGTGAACCCTACCTTTAATGTAGGAGACTTGAGTCCTTTTGTGTCTAGTGATAAGCATGGTGACGATTCGAGGAAGAACCCTTTTCAAGAAGGGGAGTATGATGAGTGACCATCCCCAACACCTCCTATACATGAAACAATCACTAGAGCAAGAGCATTGAGGGCGATTGAGTCTACATCATCTTCAAGTTCTATCATGGAAGGATCAACTAGATCAATATAAAAAGCCATTCAAGAAGAGGTTTCTAGCTTGGTGACATCATTAGCCTCTAAGGAGACCATTTTTGATTTAGTTGTGTCTAAGTCTTCTTTAGTCACATTGATATACATTGTGGAGGAGCCAAACAAGAGTGAAGATGATCAAAGAAGCAAGGAAAGTGGCTAGCCGAGATTACTAGCATCCATCCGAGATTAACGCGTTGCTTAGTCGAGATTTGCATCTTGCCATATCGAGATTTTAATCAAGTCGACATAACTCCTCTATTTTTAGTTATTTTATTTATTTAATACTTTTAAAGCTCTAAATATTCTAAAGGTATCTTTTGAATTTGATCCTATCTTTTGAGAATATTTTATCCTTTTTATTTTTCTTAGGATCTCATCAATATAACCCCTATGAGGCCGAGATAATTAGTAGAATATTATCGATTATTGCTTTCCACATTACTCTGAGATACTCGTTGCTTCGTTTATGAATAGTGTTTTATTCATTCTAATTCAATCAAAAGGAGAGTCTTTGATTGAATAGTTGTGAGTCCATGCCAAGTTGTTCTTGTGTGTGTTAATCTTTTTAAATATTGGTGCTACTAGTCAAACTAGTTTCTCCTTACGCTTGTCTCAATTTGAAGGCTTGTGTAAGGTTGAAGAAGGAAGGGTTAAAATAACTCTTTTATTGAGGGTTTTTATCTAATTGTTTAAGGTTATTTGCAAGTTTATATCTTGATTCTATCTATATTTTCCATCAAATTCATTCCATTATAATCTTCAATAATCTTATCATTATCATCCATAACATTCTCGTTCTCGTTTTCTGAGTTTTCATAAATCTCGGCCTTACATTTAAGAAATCTCAGCCAAAATTTGCACCGAGAATTTCTTCTATTGAGCTATTCGTGGACTTCAACCTAGATCGAAAAACTGCGGCCTCAACCCCGCATCAGTTCCCCTCAAAAGGAACCATCCAAGTTCTTATGCCATCTAGGATTAGCCAAAGATACTTGAAAAAAATCAGGTTGGGTCAAGCTAATACATTAATCAAGATTTAAGTTTCTGAGATATAGAACCAATGACTAAAGAAGATGATGCATAAAAAAATATTTTTAAGGACTTCTTAAAAAACAAAACCATTTTAAGACAGTTACATTTTCTATGCTTACCAAGAAACGTTATGTTTGGTGGGCGTCGAGCACCCACTTTGAGTCCAAGGACCCTATGCCATTATTCTCAACTACAACTTAAGATCATTTAGATCTACCATCTTCAACGATTCATGCTCAAGTTGGTCCATCTTAGCTTTTGTCTCACTACAAGCTTCAATTGCTTTACGCTCTCTGGTCCTCTAGGTAAAAGTTGATTTACAGAAGTATTACCGTCCTAAGATCATTTATAAAAAAAAATGTCGAGAATATGCTCATCTAATAGTCAATGAACATAATCTATATTAGACTCTTACATCAACTTTAGTAGCACTACATTCAGTATTTTGTGCAAGCAATGTTCACATTTGAGCAGTCTTCTGATTTTATTTAATACCAAATAGCAAGGTATAAGGGTGTCATAAAGCTTAGATTTGTAACAATGACAATTCAAGTGAGCAATTTATTAAAGTCTTATAATATGTGTATATGAAGGAGACAAGAACATCATAAAGCTTAGATTACCTTGCCCAATAATCAAATTAAATGTCAGAAAAAAGTTAATTATCCATCAGAAAATATTTATAAAGACAATTTCCTATCCGTCTTAAGCAATTGCAAGCTTCTAAAACAAATGTGCACAAATGTGAAAATCAATCTCAGTCACCAACATCCTCAACAAGCGTAAGCTTAACTACACCCTTCAAATCATATGTAGGGTGTCATCGGTCATTACCACTTTAGACATTCAGTGACATCTGATGGAGCACAAAATACATGGAAACCATGGAATTGGCCTTATGTCACCGATGCTCTAAAAAGGTAAATACCATAGCAGATACAACCTCCAACATCAGATGCTAACATATTCAACTAAATATCGAAAAAAAATTCTTTATAATCATACTGAAATACAAAAAACTTGTTGAAACGTGATTCAGAATGCGATTCAGAATGCAATTTAGGAAACATATTAACTCAATTATGTTGCTACTGTTTAGCAATTTTTAGTACTCTAATTTAGTTTGTTTCAGATTTCTACTACTACCTTATGCACCATACTGTACAATTTCTCTTATGAATGAATTTCAATTCCTTGATCAATCAATATCAGAAAGACAAAAAATCAACATGAATCAGTTGGAATTTACGATGGAAAGAAACAATCTATTGGTTGGGGAAGAAGGAAAAACTAAAAATCTGCTCTAGGGTTTGGAGCAGGTTACCTTGCAAACGTCGGGGGGGGGGTGCGAATTCCTGAATTTGTCATGGATGCTCGTTACGTGTCATTTTCTCTCGTTGTACGACTTGATTTTAGCCTAATAATCTACATTGTGAAGCATAACAAGGGACATAGATAATCAGAATGCATATCTATACTATAAAAAAGGAGGTAGCAGATAGGAACCAATCTGTCACTGATATCCATTAAAAACACGAGATGAAGGATGCCCAAAGGTGTGGTGTAAGGTGTTGAGAGAGGCACGAATTGCTGAGTTCACTTGAAGCGAATTATTTAGCCAATAATACACACCAACAATGCAAGGGCCTCTAAGGAGAGTTGCTTTGGACTTGAGGTCCTGCACATAAAAACAGTTTGATGTAAAAATCACTGAATAGGAAGTATGTTCAGTGAATTTGGAAACTGAAATGATATTTTTGGTCATTGGGGGTACACAGTGAACATTTTTTAACTTGAAATCAGCCCTAGGAGTAGATTTTGTGAGAGAACCTAAGTGTGTGATTGAGAGAGCCTTACCATTACTAACATGAATATCATCTGGTCCTGTATAGGGATGCTGCAGTGCCAAGTTTTACAGGTCATTTGTCACATGATGACTCGCACCGCTGTCAACAACCCAAGGTTGTTGGTAGGGAGTAGAAGTGGTTACATTTGCTTGTGGGGTACTAGGAAAACATACAGATGATGGTGGCTCTATAGTCGGTTGTGAAGCACGAAAGACTCGACATTGGTTTAAGACATGCCCTACCTGACGGCACCATTAGCATCGTCCTTCGAATGGTTTTGGGCCGCCACAGGGTGGAGGGGGGGGGGGGGAGGGTTGTGGCGAATTATTTTGCCATTAATACACATCATCAATGCAAGGACCTCTAAGGAGAGTTGCTTTGGACTTGAGGTCCTTCACATCAAAACAGTTTGATGTAAAAACCACTGCTTAGGAAGTATGTTCAGTGAGTTTGGAAACTGAAATGATATTTTTGGTCATTTGGGGTACACAAAGAACATTTGATAACTTGAAATCTGCCCTAGGAGTAGATTTTGTGAGAGAACCTAAGTGTGTGATTGAGAGATCCTTACCATTACCAACATGAATATCATCTGACCTTGTATAGGGATGATGCAGTGCCAAGTTTTCCAGGTCATTTGTCACATGATGACTCACACCACTGTCAACAAGCCAGGGTTGTTGGTAGGGAGTAGAAGTGGTTACATTTTCCTGTGGGGTACTGGGAAAACGTACAGATGATGGTGGTTCTATAGTCGGGTATGAAGCACGAAAGACTCGACATTGGTTTAAGACATGCCCTACCTGACGGCACCACTGGCATCGTCCTTTGAATGTTTTTGGGCCGCCACAGGGTGGAGGGGGCGGGGGGGAGGGGGGAGGGTTGTGGCGAATTATTTGGTCAATAATACACACCATCAATGAAAGGGCCTCTAAGGAGAGTTGCTTTGGAGTTGAGGTCCTTCACATAAAAATAGTTTGATGTAAAAACCACTGTATGGGAAGTATGTTCAGTGAGTTTGGAAACTGAAATGATGTTTTTGGTCATTTGGGATACACAAAGAACATTTGATAACTTGAAATCAGCCCTAGAAGTAGATTTTGTGAGAGAACCTGAGGGTGTGATTGAGAGATCCTTATCATTACCAACATGAATACCATCTGGTCCTATATAGGGATGATGCAGTGCCAAGTTTTCCAGATCATTTGTCACATGATGACTCACACCGTTGTCAACAAGCCAGGGTTGTTGGTAGGGAGTAGAATTGGTTACATTTTCCTGTGTGGTACTGGGAAAACGTACAGATGATGGTGGTTCTATAGTCGGGTGTGAAGCATGAAAGACTCAACATTGGTTTAAGACATGTCCTACCTGACGACACCACTTGCATCATCCTTTGAATGGTTTTGGGCCGCCACTGGGTGGAGGGGAGGGTTGTGTAGGTGAATTCTGGTATGGACGATTGTTGGAATGGGATGGAGTAAATGAAGACCATGTAGAGTTTGAGTTCTTACCATTGTTGCGAGCCGATTTTGCTTGGACATTGAAGGCCGTCATTGGTGCAGATGAGCACATCTCCTTGATCTTCAAATGTAGTTCATGGTTGATCAATTTTTCATGAAGAGCTTCAAAGCTGATGGCAGTGTCCCTTGCGTTGATGGCGTGAACAATGGGGAGATACAAGTCGTCTAGGCCCCTTAGAATATAGTATGTCAGATCTTCTTGAGGAACAAGCGAGTCCACTGAGGCTAAAAGGTTAGCAAGAGATCTGATGTGATGAAGGTAAACTGTTATTGTATCAGTACCCTTCACAACTGAGCGTAAGTGGTCTTTAACCTGCTTCACATGGCCTCTGGATGGATTGCCATATGTTAGACGTAATTTTCTCCAAACCACATGAGAAATAGTGTCTACGGCAACAAATCCTGCTACTTCAGACGAGAGTGTTCAAAGAACTGCTCCATACACCAACTTATCTTGACGATTTTAGGTTTGATATGCCGGATTGGCGTTGTTGAGTTGGGAAGAGTTGATGCTTGGATTTTAACCGTTCCTAGGACAAATCCTTGGAGATCATAACCTTCCAAGGTAGCGATGTCTGACTGCTTCCAGTTGAAGTAGTTTTGTGGAGCAAGTTTGATTATATTTGTCAAAACCACTATTGTGAATGGCTTTGTGGGTTCATAAGGGTTTGCTAGGGATGAATCAAACTCCGTCATTTTGTGTGATTGATGGATGCGTTTTTGTGAGGCGGATCTTAGGCTCTAATACCATATAGATATATTCAATGACTTGTATATTACTGAAGTAGAGAGAGCCAATATATATACACATACATCAGGAGATTCATGATAGAGAAGAATCAAGAGAATACTAACCCTCCTAGATTTAGATAGGAACAAACCTGTTACTGATAGCAGAAAAAGGAAAACAAAATCCAACATCACCATTCTGCGGCTTGGTCTTCGACTTCATAGCCACCATTACATCACTAGTCGAGGCAGGACCAAAACCTCCCTCTTCCAACACCTCACGAATCTCCTCAACACGGGTGATAGCAATAAATAAGTTTTATACCTCCAACCCATACCCTAAAATAGAAATTTTTGGCCATATAACCCTGAAATCGAAAGAACAGATGCGCATAGAGACTTGAGCTTCCAACACCTCACGAATCTTACCGAACCTTACTGATTTGGAGCGGAGATTTTTGCGACCGATAAATACAACCTATATGAGCGTCAAACTTGTACTCAATCACCTTTTTAATAACGCAGTCGTTGGGGCCTATAACTTGCTTAGGGAAGAAGCAACGTAAGGCTAGTGCCATGAGGTTCGCTTTCGTTGCAACCATTTACTTCATATGGCATGCACGTAATAGCATCGTCTTTGAGGGCAACTTGTTTGCGGAGGAAGTAACCATTAGGCTGGTAAAGGTGCACGTGTACCGACTACTTCACTCGGAGTTCCCTGAGCATGTGGGTGTGATGGCTGAAGATCATCATGGTAGGTAAAGACCAAGCATGGCCAAGGCCAAGCAAAGCTGGCGCCGGATGGATATGGGCTTTGTTTTTGTTGTCATGGCCTTGTCGGATGGGCCTAGATGGGTATGAATGCCATCGTTCGATGTTGTTGGTGATGGGCCGTAGAGTTGTCAAAACGGGCATTTATTGTCATGGCCTTGTCGGATGGGCCCAGATGGGCATGAATGCCATCGCTCCGGGTTGTCACAGATAGGCCACTTGTTTAACTGCCATATGTTGTCAAGTACATGCCAGAATGTTGTCAAAGTCTTAGCGCCTGGATTGTCACTATTGGGCCTAGTTGGCCATTTATGCCAGCGCTCCTCAAGTTGTCACGTATGGGCCAAGTTGCTCATGTTTGCCGCTCCGCCTCAGGTTTTCCAAGTATGGGCCAACGCCCTTCACAACTTGTCACTTTTGGGCCCTAATGGGCATGTATGCCGCCCACTCCGGTTCTCGGATGCCGGATGGGCTAAGTAGCCTCTTTTTTGAGTTTCTTTTTGTTTTTGTTGGTTTGTAAGTGCAACGTCTCTAGACCGGGCACGTTCATAGTTTTTCCTTTCGTTTGCTTTGAACGTTTGTTTATGCCGAACGCCTCTTTGGAGGGATAGGTATCTTTTTCTCACATCTATGAATTTATCAGCATCTTGTACATTGGACCTTGTTCTGCATCATAGCTACAGAAATCACTTCAAGATCGGTATGCACAAGGTTTAGGCAAAGAGCAAGAGGAAAACGGAAGCGATCAAAGAAGAAGAGGTGGGAGGCAAAAAGCCCTCGCTTCATATGCATATGAGATAATGTGTCAATGAGGGTAAAACGGGAAATTAATTCCCAAAAATGAGAAAAAAGGGTGAAAGAGTAATATGAGAAATTGACTATTTATAAAGGAAGTCTTCCCTTTCAAAGTAGTAAAGATATGAAAAATCTTATTCACGCATCTCTTTCATTTTGCAAACAATATCTTGAAATACAAATAGTATAAAAAAAAGGTTTATGTCTAACTCTCATATCTTTTTTATATCATAATCTAACATAGTGTTCTTATTTTATACAATTTGATGTAATAGTTAATATAATCGAATATATATATCTACTAGTCTTACAAATTTTAATGTATACAAACGCATTTCATTAACATTTAAAACATATTTATTTTTAGTTGGTTTAATATAATACAGATCAGTTCCGATTATTTTCTTTTATATTTCAATCAAAGTTATAACATTAAGGTATACAACACTATCCAGACTTAATTATTATTAACATCTTTTTAGAAGATATAATCAAAAGTTTATAAATAAAATTTAACTGTAAATTATTGAATATTAATAATATATATCTTTAAAAATAAAAGTACAATAACAATCTCATCTCAAATTTCATGGTCTATGATGGCTATCTTCGGAGGAGTCCTCAAAAAAGACTTGAGAAGGCGAACATATTAGATATTTTGATGAATAGTAATCAACGTGAACATCCAGGTTTGACTCTAGTTAGTCGGATCAAGTCGGGTTAGGTTATAAGTCGTGTGTTTTGATGAATTACCGACCTCACCTTAGTTATTAAAGCTCTACACAACAAATAGATTATGTAAGGAGAAAGTATGTCACCATCAAAGTTAGTTGTAACAACCACGCTCTTTAGGGGATCCCGCGACCACGCTTCACCTCGCTCGCAGTCGCGCCACCGCGGGTGCGACTTTGTCGGGCCACGGTTGCGGCATAACAGAGAAGTCGGCTGCTTTTAGCTGACTTCCTTTTTCCATTTCTTCTCTCTTAAGTTTCTTCATCTCTTTCGTTCGAAGGGTTTTAGAACTGTTTCTCCTTATCCTACACCTTCTCCTTGCCCTTGTTCATCCCTTCTTCTCTTTCTCTCTTTCCTTGCTTCCTTGTTTTCTCTTCCAAGTGAAGAATACTAATGATGATGCCGAGTTGTGATGTGGATAGCTGACTAGAGCAGTTGTAGCTTCTGGCTCTCCCTTCTGCAAACCAAAGAAGTGTGGTGAGCCTCTTCTTTCCCTTTCCTTTTCTTTCCTTCTTTTCCTTCCTTGTTTGGAAATCAAACAAGATTGATCTTGTTGTGGTTTTCTTCTGAATGTTTGGATGTGTTAAGTATGTTTATGATGATGGCAAGATTAACTTGGTTGCTTCCAGTGGAGGAATGAAGTAGATTGTTTGGAAGATCTGTCAAAAAGCACAAAGGATCGTGCTTTGTTGAGGAATCCGCACCCGCACTACCTTAGTCGCCCCCGCGCCTTCAGGCGTGTTACCGCCGTTGTGCCTGCGTCAAGCCGTAGTCACGGCGTCGGAGCCTTGTCACCGCGCCCACACATTCCTTTGCCCGCATTCGCGCCTTGCTTCAGAACTTACCAAGTCTTTGGTAAGGTTAACCTTCCTCTTGTCCTTTGGCTTTGTGTTTAGAAGAAAGCTAAGCTAGAAGTATGCTGAGATTGATGATGATATAATGACATGGTTGTATGCTTTGAGCGGCCTTGAGGTTTGAATAAGATTATCGAGGTTGATTACGAAGTTTATGATCCATATGGATCCTTAGGGACTAGGAGTGAGTCTTCTAGTATGATGATTGATATATATATGTCTTGTTTATCTGGCGGTGTTTATTCCTACGGAAATTTGGGAGGTTGATCGATATTTGAGGTTACCAGGATTCAGGTAAGTCCGTAGGACGTACTTAGCTGCATTCCTATATTGGATGTATGCATGAGTGGTGTTTGTTATATGTTTTATATAGCATATGATATTAATTATTACTGAGTACCGACGTGTCATTAGCCCCCTTGTAACGGGTGGTGACAACTTGCTCAGTATTCCCGAGGGAAGCTGAGAGGTTCTCTAGCACTAGGTCAGTCCTGGTATACGGGAAGGGTACTGCACCAAACCTTATGGTATACGGGAGGTACGCCTGACCACTTAAGATGGTAAAGAAAACAGAGACGAGAGTCGTAGACTTCTCGTGGCACAACCATAAATTGATTTTGAGTGCATAACGTTATAAAGATAATAAAACGGGAAATGTGATAGCATGCTTGTCGTTTATTGTAATTCTGATATGTGTACATGCTTTTGCATTATCTTATATATGAATTGTTAGTTAACGGTTTATACCGTGTTGTAGATGTCTTGTAGGATAGGAGGACTGCAGAGTGATCTGTTGGAGTGATCAACCGAGGGTTTCTGTACATATCGGATGGTTATGGTTTTTTGGATGTATGTATATATGGTGATACTATTTTGATACTCGGGTGTGTGTTTTGTATATGTTTTGATATATGACATTTCAGTATGAAACCGTTAGCTAACAATTCATATATAAGATCATGCATAAGCACATACACATATCAGAATCATAATAAACATTCAAGCATGCTCATCACACATTTCCTGTTTAGTTATCTTTTTAAAGTCATACACTCATAATCCTTTCAAAGGTGTGGCACGAGAAGTAAATCATTCTCGCCTCAGCTTCCATGACCCTCTAGAGTGGCTAAGCGTATTACCACCGTATATCAATAGGAGTGGCTCGGTACCTTCGCCGTATACTAGGACTGGCATAGTCCCAAAGAACCTTCCAACCTCCCTGGAGAGTACTGGACAAGTTATCACCGCCCATTACAAGTGGGCCCATACAATGTTGGTAATAATCAATATATATTGCATGCTATAAAGCACATAACACACCAATCATGCATACATCCAATATAGGAATGCGGCTAAGTAAGTCTTACGGCCTTACCTGAATCCAAATAATCTCAACACTCGATCAACCTCCCAAATTCCCGTAGGAATGAACAGTGCATGATAAACAAGGCATAAACATATCAATCATCGCATCATCATACTTGAAGACTCACTCCTAGCCCCAAAGGATTCACAAGGATCATCACATCATAAACAACCTCGAATAACCTTTCAATTCTCAAAGACTCATCAGGGCATATATCCATGATATCATCATCAATCTCATCACTTTACTAACCTAGCATGCTTTAAAAACAACCCATAACACAAAAGAAGGAAACATACCAACACTTGCTATGTCCTAGAAGAAGACGCACTCGCGGGAATGAAGAAGCGTGGGTGCGGGCATAAGCGGCGACAACAGAAAGGAGATGCCGCGGGGGCGGCGACAAGGCTCTAGCCAAAGGGCCGGCAACTTTAAGGAGCGGGTGCGGTTTCCTCGACAGAGTACACCTCTTAAGTGCTTTACGGTAGCTCTTTCTCTTAACTCAACACTCCTCAAATGGGAGCCACTCAAGCAAAATATGCCCATCATCCATATGCATATACAACACATCAAACATGCATAAACATATCATAATAAGTTCCACTTGTTGGATCAAACAAGAAAAGTGAGAAGAAGAACAAGGAGAAGAGGAGAAGGAAGGCTTACCACTTCTCTACAACACAAGGAAGAGACCAACAGTAGAACTTGCCAGCTTCTCACAACAACAATTCACAACTCATCACCATCATCATCATCAATATCAATCTTCAAATCAAGAAGAAGAACCAAAGAAGATCCAAGGAGAAGAAGAAGAAGAAAGTGTACGTGGAGGAGAAGAAGGTGATGACATGATTTATGACACTATTTTAGGCATTCTTGTAGATAGTTTTTCCCTTCATTCATGCATAGAAAAGACGTCTATGCGAGCTTTTTTCGGTTCTGTAGGTATTTTTAGGACCTTTTGGACATATTGATCACATCCGAGGATCAAGCCTCATGGCGGTTCGAATTCGAGGTTCCTAAGGGAGCAAGCTTGGAAGAAGGAAGAACGCAAGGACCTTAGTTGGTGCGAGCCATGCACCGGCTGATGGTTAACCATGACCCAAGCTTGGCTGGAACAAAATCTCAGTCCAACACACATGCATCTCAGCCGAGATAACTCTTGGGGCAACCGAGATTCTTGTGCAATTAGCTCGACACTTGGCACACATCTCCTATTTTCCGATCCTTGCTTTTCCTTGGTTGAGTGAGGGGTTGTATGTGCAGCCTGGACCTTTTGTAGGGGGGTCCCATTTTGATTTGCACCATCCATTGTGTAGGAGATGGAGGAGGAAACACTCCCATTGAAGAGAAGAAGAAGAACACACCATTTCATAGACTTGGAGTGAGCTTGAGAGACTTGAAGTGAGGAAACTTGTAAGCTTGTCTTAAACTCATTATTCAGCTAAGTCTTGTTTTCATTTCCTTTACTTTTCATTATCTAGCTATGGTATGCATGTGTGTTGATATGATGATGAATGATCTTGAAATGATTGTTGTTGGCTAAGTAAGTTGTGATTCTAGGGTGATGGATGAAAGGTTCTGGCTTGGGTGATGATAGAATATCTTTGAATGTACCTTAGGATAGCTTGCGTGCTCGAACCCTAGCTCAATTTAAGATCTCGGCTTGTTCTTCATACATCTCGGCCAAGATTCACTATGATCCACCTGAGTTTCTTGTTTTGTTGCTCTTATGATGATGAATCTGCATGTTAGGATGTTTGAGAGTTGAAATCCTACTGTTTGTTTAGCCTAATCTAGGTTAGGGTAACATATGTTAGTAAACTGAGTGAGGGAAGAGACTTACCCGGCAATTCTTGCTCTTAGGTATAGAAGATGATGAACTCTAGGTAGTAGTGAGCCAAAAAAGCCGCTTTTGGATCGAGTGTGCTAGGATTGTTGCTTAGGACTTGCCTTCCCGAGACATACCCGGTAAGGAAGGTTTGACCCTTAGGTAGTGATCCGGTTTGCGTAGAATTCCCAACCTAGGTTTCTTGAGACTTACCCTGCAATAGGACCTTGGTGCGGGACTAGTGGAGCATGAGACTTACCCGGTAATTGTTCCCATTAGTGAAACACTCTATCCCAACATACCACATCTTGTTCTTTGTTGATTAGAAGCTTGAGTCCATGCCATAACCGGAAATTCAAATCTCTAGAATCCTCTTTTCATACCTTGATCTTATATCCGTGTTTGTGTTGTTGATTGATTTATAATCTTGTATGATTGTGATACTTGATTGATCACCATAAAACCCATCCAAAAACTTTATGATTTTCATTTCTTTATTTCTTTCTCTTTTCTTAGTTTAGACTCATACTATCCATGATCATTGCATGATTCAATTTCACCTTAGTCTTTGTGTTCGGCAGTCATGACTCCTTGCCTCAAGTTCTCCAACCTTTGCCTCAATTCTCTAGTGTAATGTTGAGGCACAAACCGAGCTCTCATCAAGGCCTTCATGTGCGCCCAAGTAACTACCGGTGCATCCAAAGTTCTCCTCCTTTCCTTCACCAAATCATCCCACCATATCATAGCATAATCAATAAACTCAAGAGCTGTGAAATGTACCTTCTTATGCTCGGGAAAGTTATGGCATGACCATATTTGCTCTATCTTCGCCTCCCAAGCTATGTACACGTCCGGGTCACATTTGCCTTCAAAGCTTGGGATCTTCACCTTCACTTTGCCAAGGCCATCATACTCCGGATCTCGCTCCCTCCTTGGTTGTCCACCATAGGGCTCACGCCTCTGCTCGTCTTGGCGCCGGGCGTCATGAGGTTTCCGGGGCTGTTGGCGCTCCCTTCGCCCGTTTGGCCTCCATTCCTCGTCATCTCCATCACCGTCCTCATCCTGCTCATAAGCTTGATTCTGAAACTGTTGAGGATAGTTAGGCATATTATCATGTATAATAGGAGAAGAAGGGATAGAAACGTGCTCCTCGAAAGCAAGATTGCCCCATCCCGGTTGGGACAAGGCGTGGCCTAAGCCTTGGACATTCCGAGAGGGCTGCGTGGCATTAGAGTGCCGGGCTGCTTGAAACGCCTATTGTTGGCTTTGGAGTGGTATTCGGTCTTGCCCTTGTTGTTGAGCCCTCGAGTGGTCTCCTACCTCCATGTTGCCTCCTAGTGGCCGAGGCTCCGGAACTACCTTAGACGCCTCCAAGTTGGACAGCCTTGTAGTTAACCCTTCAATGCTATCTTTCAAGCCCTTGATAAGGTTAAACAACTCAGGAGAAATAGGCTCGGGGCTCGGCGTACCTGTGGGAGTTCCTGACATTGTTCAAAGACACTAAAACACTCAAACACATTAGGTTAGCTAAAACAAAAACGCCTCACAAGTGTATCACTCGAAAGCAAACTCTCACTCTCTAGTGGTGCTCAACAAGCTTGTTGATGGCTCGTCTTGTATTAGTCAAAAACCTCACGTGAGTTCAATACTTAGCCAAACAAAAGCTTTAAAGTAGAAGGGAAATTCGATTTCAATCACCTTAAAAACGTGTTTGACTCAATAAAAGAGAAGAAAAGACTCAAAATGGAAAGGACAAGTTGCACGAATGTTATATGCAACTAAGTATGGACTCAAAATTTGAACTCAAGATAAGCCTTGAAAGAACTTACTCGTCAAGCCTAAGCAAGCAAACCTTGGACACCGAAGGTGGGTGTAGAAGGGCTGGTCAAGGCTAAGGCGTGGCTCGAGTGAAGTGAGCTAGGCGTGGGCCAAGGCGTGGCTAGGCTAGGCGTGAATAGCTTGGTCCCTTTGAGTGAGATGAGCTCCTTTGTAGTCCTCTTTGGTTGTTGAAAAATAACACTTAGCAAGCACAACTTCAACTATTACAAACTATAAAAGAAAACAAGAATAAGCTAGCAAGAATGAAATGAAATGAATAACTAAGGCTGATTTCTTTTTCTTTTCTTTTCTTTTTCTTTTCTTTCTTTCTTTCTTTTTTTTAAACTAGAAAATCAAGCCTCAATTTGAATTCAAAAGAGACAAATGAAATAAAAATAAAAGAAATAAAATCCTATAACAACTTGAAAGTTGCTAGCTATCTATTTACTAAAATGAAAGCAAATAAAACAAATAAAAACAACCAGCTATTTCGAAACTTACAGTTGGAATTAAAGAAAAATTAAAACAAAAATGCTAAGAAAATCCTAATTAGTTGCAAGAGGATAGAGTTGACCAAGTAAATAGCTAACCAAGGGTGAAAATTCAAAAATAGGCTGAAAATGTGGAGGAAAGAGGTGGCTGGTAGCTTGAGAATAGGCTGGACGACTCAGCCCCCTTTTTTTGAAAGTTTAGGGCTTGTTTGGTGTTGTGTTTGGACGTGGGACAAAGCTGGTGGCGGCATGGTGGTAGGCACAAGGGACTGGTGGTAGGCGCGGTGTAGGCGTGGTGTTGGAGTGGTGCCGGCGTCCAAAATTCACAAACAAAAGCAACAAACTTGTTAGTTCAATCAAAAAAACTTGGAATAGAAATGGCAATGGCAATAGACTCAAAACAAAGCAAGACTCAAACAAAACGAGACACTTTTGGTTTTTGAATGATTTACCGACTCTTTTTGTAGGTTGAACGTCAATTAGCTCTGATACCAATTGACACGGGGATCAGCCACGAAGAACGGATCTAGACAAGCAACCTATTTTCGGGAATAAAAGCAAACGAAATTCAGCAAACAAATATGCAAGGAAAACGTGCAAAGCAATAAGGGGAAAACGAAATAGAAAAGAAGAACCGAAAGGAACAAACGATAGAACCCTTGGATTCGATTATCCAAGAACCAAACCGATGACAATTCAACCCCGCTTCTTACAACTTCACACAATCGATCTAGAATTATCGAAGGCACGAAGAGGTTGCTTCGATTTGACTTGTAGCATCAACCCGAAGGAGACTGACACACACAAGAACGAGAAAGCTATACAAACACCACAATTCTCACGAGACAAGAGGCTGAACTCAAAGGGTTCAATTTGGCACTTAGACAAAATGTGTTTAACTTCTCCCCCCCCCACAAAAAGGAAGAGAGAAAGGCTTATATACAACCTAGGCCTTCTTTCCTAAAAATAGAAAGGAAATAAATACAATAATTACAAATTAGAGTGTTTTAAATAAATCCATAAAATAGACTAATTCTAGGCTTTACTTAACACTCTCTAACTAGCTTCTCACGCCAACCTAGTCGCGCCTTGCTCACGCCTTCATCCATGCACATGCACACTTGAGGCTCTCTTATGCTCCATTCAACTTCTTCTTGGCTGGTCCAATGTGGCTAAGCATCATGACGGGCCTTGGACTCATTGGTGGTGAGCTTGGGTGAGCTTCTTGAACCATGGCTAGGAAGATAGCATCCATCTCCGCTTGGCGTTTGGCTTGAGCTCTTGTTAGGGCTCCATGTGGTGTTGAAGATGGAGCTAGCTCGGATGACCCTTCATCAGTTGGTCTCTTCCTTGTGTTGTAGAGAAGTGGTTAGCCTTCCTTCTCCTCTTCTCCTTGTTCTTCTTCTCACTTTTCTTTTTTGAATCCAACAAGTGGAACTTATTATGATATGTTTATGGATGTTTGATGTGTTGTATATGCATATGGATGATGAGCAGATTTTGCTTGAGTGGCTCCCATTTGAGGAGTGTTGCGTCTCATCTCCATCAATACCAATGGTGAACTTTGGAGCCTCACCTTGAGACATCATGTCTCGAATCCGTCTCAATGTCAAGCAAGTCTTCTGTTTCTAATGGATCTTCCATAACAGATCAGGTAGAACTTCTAAAGTAGACAAATGATTGTCTGTATAAGGAAACTAAATGTTCAACTCTAGCAAGGCCAGATCTCTCTACAATTGAGGCTGGACTGTCAATCTCGATATCGCCTTCTCAAGGCGTCTTCATACTAAGAGCATCAGCGACTACATTCGTCTTCCTTGGATGATACAAAATCTCAAGGTCAAAGTCCTTGATCAGCTCGAGCCACCTCCTCTAATGGTCATTCAATTCCCGTTGAGTGAAAATATACTTGACACTCTTGTGGTCTGTGAAGATTTGGCATGAAACTCCATACAAGTATTGTCGCCAGATCTTCAATACATGAAACTTGAGATCATGAGTCGGGTAATTCTCCTCATACATCTTCAATATTCGAGACGCATAGGCGAATACTCTACCTCGCTGTATCAACACACATCCCAAAACAAGCTTGGAAGCGTCACTATAAACCACAAAATCATTTGTGCCCTCCGGCTGTGCTAAAATAAGAGCAGAAGTCAATCTCCTCTTTAGCTCCTCGAAACTCTAAGTACACGGCTCGGACCATACAAAGCGGGTTGTCTTCCTCAACAGACTAGTAAGTGGTCGACAATCACAGAAAGCCCCTTTCACAAATCTACGTTAATATCCGGCTAGGCCATGGAAGCTGCGTACTTCCTTGACATTCGTCGGAGTCGTCTATGGTGATATTATCTCGATCTTCGCTGGATCAACTTTAATCCCCTCGGTAAAAACACATGACCTAGAAAAGCTACCTCAAATATCCAAAACTCGCACTTAGAGAGTTTGGCACGCAAATCTCTATCCTACAAAAGTCGTAACAGCGCCCTCACATGCCCGACGTATTCCTCTTTGCTATGAGAGTACACCGGGATGTCATCTATGAAGACCACCACAAATTGATCCAGGAAGTCGATGAAGACACCATTCATCAACTCCATAAAGAAGGCGACTCTGACTCTATCGTCTTTAGGGTAGCCATCTCGTTCCCCACGACATATCTCACGTTGTCGTCAATCTCGGGAATTATTTTCTCAACGTCTTCCTCAACTCTAAATTTTGTCTTTAGCGGATCAACAATGGAAATTCGACCCCGACCTCTCACTAATGGAAGTCTACTAACTCGTCCACAATCTAGAAATACCGGAGATAGAGGTGGTCTACCTCTTCCCCGTCTTATGGCAGATGTTGCTCTAGGATATATATATATATATATATATATATATATATATATATATATATATATAAACTCCTGAGATCCATGGAAGGAGTGATGTCTTCCCGTACATTCAATCCCTAATCAAATGTGAACAAGTTTTAAAACCAAAATCCTTTCGCAAACTCAGACCCCTTTCGGGTTCCGTTTATTTTATCTATTTGGCCTTTCAAGAAGATTTCAAGTGCCATTGTTTTCAGCCTAAGGCTCTGATACCAACTCTGTAACACCCCAAATCCATAGGACTCGAAGTGCTATGGGCTACCACCTAAATGTACAGAAGCCCTCGGCTGATCACTCCTCCAGATCACTCTATAGTTCTCCTATCCTACAAAACATCTACAACACCGGTATGAAACCGTTAGATAATGTTCGCTCGAAAGTGTGTGTGCAAATAAGCTTTAAATTTATAACCTAAAATATAAGCCTTAACGGTATGCGAACCCGCAGTACACGGATCAATCGTAGTATCGGCAAATACTCCAGGGTCGATCTCAGGGATTTGGTGAAATCAAAGTCGATAAAAGCAATCTAGCAAAGACAATAATGCAAAAATATATGTGTAATAATTGGGAAAGAGAGATTCTAGAGATCAAGGTATCTAATTATGGTTTTCGATTCAAGACTTCTAATGATCTATGGACAGATCTGGGATTGGAAAGGAAATTATGTTCTAAAACGGGATAATGTACGTTGAAGTTCCACTTCCCACTTATCCTAACCCAAAGGCTCTAAATAAAGGATGTTGAGTCTCGATAAGATAGATATCTAAGGGAAGGATTATACTCTCAATGATGAAGGATCATTTGAGCTAACTCCAACTTCACCACCTCAAGGGACTCCAACAAAGAGCGCAAGCTAAATGTCAAGGTGAGATGGATGCTCTTTTCCTAAACATGGTCCATGGAACTCAACCAAGTCCACCTTCATCAAGTCTAAGGACCATCTTGTGGATCAGCCACGAACACATCCCAGCCAAGATGATTAATGGAGCTTAAATTGTATTTCTAGTTGCTGGGCAGGCCTTGTGACGCATTTCAAAGGACATACAAAGGCCTTGAAATCAGATACAAGGGGTTTCACGTGTGTGCATGTGCATGGCTGGAACATTCATTTAAGTATGTGGACGTGAGAGGCTGAATAGGAGGGTTTAATTAGGCCCAATTGTGTTCTATGTTTGTTGGGCTTTAATTAACTCTCTCTCAATGTAATTATTGTAATTAGTTTCTTTTTTCTATTTTAGAAGAAAAGGCCTAGGATGTATATAAAGCCTTTTCTCTCTTGTTTTGTAGTTAGACAAGTTTTATACAAGTTTTGCTGAGAGCATTTCAGAATTGAATCCAAGAGAATTCAATCATTCTTGTCTCGTGAGTTTGTGTGTGTGATTTGACTTTCCCGTTCTTGTGTACGTCAATCTCCTTCGGGATTGTTGTTGCAAGTCGAACAAGGCATCCTCTTCGTGCTCTCGATTCTCAGACCGATTGTGTGGAGTTGTAAGAAGCGCGGTCGAATCGTCACTAGTTTGGTTCTTGGATCTCGAATCCAAGGGTTCTATCATTGTTCCTTTTGGTTCTTCTTGTCCCTTTCTGTTTTCTCGTTTTCATTGCTGTCCATGTTTATTAATTTTGTGTGTTCTTCATTCTTCAGAATAGGTTGTTCGTCTAGATCCATTCTTCGCGGCTAATCCCCGTATCAATTGGTATCAGAGCATAGTTGACGTCCAACCACCAAAAAGAGTCGGTAAATCAATCATAAAATCACAAAAAGAGTCTGTTTTGATCATTACAATTGATCATTGTCTTTTGTTTGAGTCTATTTCAGTTTCTCTCTTCTACTCTAAGCTTTGTTTGAGTCTAACGAGTTTGTACCTTGTTTATGAGTTCTGGACACCGGAAACCACCATAGCACCACACCAACCATCATCACACCACCATTTTCCCCTCAGCCACATTAGCCACACTTGAACCAGTTGAACAAAAACCAAACGTTGCTGCTTCTTTTCCTGCATCCAGTACACTCAGAATTGAAGTTGAAGTAGATTGTTTCCCTACATCCAATACACGCCAAAATTGTTGTTATTCAGCGTGTTTCCTACAAATCCGGCGCAGAGCTTGAAGCAGTTGTTTCCTCCTACAGATCTGGCACGTTGAATCAGTTGCAATAATCTAGGAGCTGAGATATGATCTTATCTTGAAGATTTGCAACAGCTTGGCTCACGTTTATCTACAAACAAGAATTTTTTTTCTTTCAATTTTTGTTTATTCTTCTTTTCTGATTTCCTGAATCATAAAGTTCAAAAAAAAAAGAAAAGAAAAAGGATTAAAAAAAAAGAGAAGAAAGAAATCCAAAATCAAAAAAAAAGAGAAGAAAGAAATCCAAAATCAAAAAAAAAAAAAGAAAAGGAATCGGATCTATTCATTTCGTTCTAGTTTATTGTTTATTTTTTTCATTCTTTCTTATTCATAGTTTGTAATTAGCCTAGTGTTATTCAACAACAAAGAGGACTTCAAGAAAGGACTTAAGTCAAGTATCTCGTCTCATTCGGAGGAAGAACCAAGCATCTCGTTGAACCTATTTAGCCACACCTAGCTACTGTCCATTTTCGGCCATCAAACACCATAGCTCAGCCTTCCTTAACCTCATCCTACGGTGTCTAGGGTTCACTTCCTATCTTACAAGTAAGTTATTTCAAAGCTTATCTTGAGTTCTAAATTTTGAGTCATTTAGTTGCATATAACATTCGTGCAATTGTCCTTCCCGTTTGAGTCCTTTCTTGTATTTTGTTGAGTCAAATACATTTTTTTTGAAGTGACTGAAATCGAATCTTGTTTCTATCTAAAAGCTTAGGTTTGACTAGGCATCGAACTCAAGTGAGGTTTTTGATTAATACAAGACGAGCCATCAACAAGCTTGTATCACAGCACTAGAGAGTGAGAGAACCTTAGTTTCTAAGTGATACACTTGCGAGGTGTTTCTGTTTAAACTAACCTAACGTGTTTGCTGTTCTTGAGTGTTTTGCATAATGTCAAGGACTCCCGCAGATTCAAAGAGCCTTGAGCCTATCACACCGGAGTTGTTCAGTCTCATCAAGAGTTTGAAAGAGAGCATTGAGGGGCTAACTACAAGGATATCTCTACCTTGGAGACCTCTAGGGTGACCCCTGATTCTCGACCACTAGGAGGTAACTTGGAGATAGGAGACAACTCGAGGGCGCAAAAAACCAAGCACAAGATCGAGTTCCCATTCAAATTCAGCAAGCTACGTTCCAAGCAGCAAGGAATTCAAATGTTCCACAGCCTTCTAGGCATGGCCATGGTTTAGGCAATATTGCTACCAAACCTGGTTGGGAAACCTTGTTTTTTAGGAGCATATTTCTATCCCTTCTTATCCAATTATTAATGATAACATGCCTAATTATCCTCACCAATTTCAGAATCCAGTTTATGACCAGGAAGAGGAGGGCGATGAGGAGAATGAGGAATGGAGATCGGAATGGATGCCTAATGGACGTAGGAGGCGAGATCAGCCAAGGAGGCACCAAGATGGGCGACGTAATGATGAATGGAGACATGAGCCCTATGGAGTCCAGAAAAGGAGAGACCGAGAACCGGAACCTGACGGTCTTGGCAAAGTGAAGGTGAAAGTTCCTGGTTTTGAGGGCAAATGTGATCCTGATGTGTATATGGCATGTGAGGCGAAGATAGAGCAAATATGGTCATGCCATAACTTTCCCGAACACAAAAAGGTACACTACGCAGCCCTTGAATTTATTGACTATGCTATGATATGGTGGGATGATTTGGTGAAGGAAAGGAGAAGAACTTTGGATGCACCAGTAGCTACTTAGGACCATATGAACGCATTGATGAGAGCTCGGTTTGTTCCCCAACACTATACATGGGAATTGAGGCAAAGGTTGGAGAAGTTGAGGCAAGGGTCAATGACTGCTGAGGAGACCTATAATGCCATGCAAATGGCCATGGTAAAGGCCAATGTGCGAGAAGATGAAGAATCAACAATTGCTAGGTATCTTCGTATCCTTAATTCCAGTTTTGCTAATGAAGTAGATCTTTTCCTTATGGCTCTATGACAGAACTACTCCATCTCGCAATCAAAGTGGAAAGGAAGATGAAAGCGAGAAATCAAGGAGGAAAGGCTTCTTATGGTGTCTCCAGCTCTTGGAAGAACCAAGGGAACCGCCAACAAGGAAGTGTCAAATAAGGAGAAAATAGCCCTGGAACAAGGAGGACAGCGTAAAGCACCTTCTGCAGCCCCTCCTAGGCCCACGGCTACCTTTCCTAAGGGAACACAATGTTTTCTTATTAGGACAATCTTTCATCAAGTGCTTAAGAAGGACAACACTTGGAGGATGTGTGTTGATTGTAGGGCTATCAACAACATAACCATTAAGTACCGCCACCCTATTCCCCGTCTCGATGACATGCTAGATGAGCTCCATGGCGCCACTACATTCAGCAAGATAGACCTTCGGAGTGGCTACCATCAGATCCGAATGAAGGAGGGGGACGAGTGGAAGACAGCCTTTAAGACTAAATTTGGGTTGTATGAATGGCTTGTTATGCCATCTGGGTTAACCAATGCTCCCTCTACTTTTATGCGTTTAATGAACCATGTTTTAAGACAATTCATAGGGAGATTTGTTGTGCTATATTTTGATGATATCTTAATCTATAGCAGGTCCCTAGAGGAGCATGGAGAACATCTAAGGGAAGTTGTATCTACCCTTAGGGCTGAACACTTGTATACCAACCTGAAGAAATGTAGCTTTTGCACTAATGAGGTTATATTTCTTGGTTTTGTAGTGACCGCACAAGGTCTACAAGTGCATGAGGAGAAGATTAGAGCTATTCGAGATTGGCCAACACCTACATCCATTAGCCATGTAAGGAGTTTCCACGGGCTTGCAAGTTTCTATAGGCGCTTTGTGAGAGACTTCAGTACCATTGTTGCACCCTTGACGGATATTTGCAAGAAACATGCACCATTTGTGTGGGAAGCAGCTCAAGAACGTGCTTTCAACAAGCTGAAGTTGGTTCTTACCGAGGCACCCTTACTAGCTCTCTCTGACTTCACTAGGCCTTTCGAAGTGGAGTGGATGCATCGGGAATTGGCATAAGCGGTGTGCTTATGCAAGAAGGTAAGCCTATTGCCTTTTTCAGTGAAAAGCTTAAAGGGACATGTCTTAACTACTCTACATATGATAAAGAGTTGAATGCATTATTTAGTGTAGTTAAGACATGGCAACACTACTTGTAGCCTAGAGAGTTTATTTTGCATTCTGATCATGAATCTTTGAAACATTTTCGGAGTCAAGATAAACTAGATAGGAGGCATGTTGGATGGATGGAATTTATTGAGACTTTTCCCTATGTTATCAAGTATAAAAAGGGAAAAGACAATGTAGTTGCGGATGCTCTTTCTAGGAGGCATACATTGCTAACTACATTGGATGCTAGGGTGTTAGGATATGTTTACATTAAGGAGCTCTATGAACCTAATCTTGACTTTGGAGAAACATATAAGCTTTGTGTGCAAAAAGGTTCCTTAGATAAATTCTATTTGTTTGAGGGATTTCTGTTTCGAGTAGATAAGGTGTGCATACCTAGGTGTTCCCTTTGTTTGCTGTTAGTGGAAGATGCCCATAAAGGAGGTTTAATGGATGATTTTGGGAGGGATAAGATTTTTGCTATACTGCACTCAGATTTTTATTGGGCACATATTCTTAGGGATGTTGAAAATGTATTTAAAAGGTGTTTAGAGTGCCTTAGAGCTAAATCGAAAGTGAAGCCTCATGGATTGTATACACCTTTGCCAACCCCCACAACCCCTTGGGAAGACATTAGCATGGATTTCATAGTAGGATTGCCTAGGACTAGAAGAGGTAGGGATTCAATATTTGTGGTTGTAGATCGATTCTCTAAGATGGCTCACTTTATTGCTTGTCACAAAACTGATGATGCAGCCATTGTAGCTAATTTGTTCTTTCAGGAAGTAGTTAGGTTACATGGTATTCCAAGGACAATAGTGAGTGATAGGGATGTTAAGTTCTTGAGTTACTTTTGGAAAACTCTTTGGGCAAAGCTAGGAATTAAGTTGTTATTTTCTACATCAAGTCACCCCCAAATTGATGGCCAAACAGAAGTAACTAATAGGACGCTAACAACACTTCTAAGGGTTGCCATCAAGAAGAATTTGAAAGAATGGGAAGATGTCTTGCCACATGTTCAATTTTCCTATAATAGAGTCGTCCACTCATCTACTTCCATCTCTCCCTTTGAGTGTGTTTATGGTTTTAATCCACTAACCCCTTTTGATCTTACACCGTTACCTAAGAAGGAGCGAGTGGATTTAAGTGCTAAAACGCAGGTTGAACAAATCAAGGAGCTACATAGTAGGACAAGGATCAAGCTCGAGGAGAAAGTCAAATACAACGCTGAAAAGGCGAATCAAGGACGCAAGAAGATTAGATTTGAACCCTGTGACCTTGTATGGCTACATTTGAGGAAGGAGAGGTTTCAACAGCTTCGGAAATCCAAGCTCTCCCCAAGACGAAATGGGCCTTTCAAGGTGTTACACAAGGCGGGTGACAACGCCTATGTGCTTGACTTTCCGGATGATTATGCTTGTGATCCCACATTCAATGTGAGGGATCTAAGTCCTTTTCCTCTCCTGGATGATGATCAAGGCAATTCGAGGTCGAATTCTTCCAAACAAGGGGAGAATGATGAAGGATCATCTGAGCTAACTCCATCTTCACCACCTCAAGGGACTCTAACAAGAGCGCAAGCTAAACGTCAAGCTGAGATGGATGCTTGATACGGGGATTAGCCGCGAAGAATGGATCTAGACGAGCAACTTGTTTTCGGGAATAGAAGCAAATGAAAATCAGCACACAAAGATGAAGGAAAACGTGCAAAGCAAAGAGGGAAAACGAAATAAGAAAGAAGAACCGAAAAGGAACAAACGATAGAACCCTTGGATTCGATTATCCAAGAACCAAACCGAAGACGATTCGACCCCGCTTCTTACAACTTCACACAATCGATGTAGAGTTACCGAAGGCACGAAGAAGTTGCTTCAATTCGACTTGTAGCACCAACCTGAAGGAGATTGACACACACAAGAACGAGAAAGCTATGCAAACACCACAATTCTCACAAGACAAGGGCTGAACTCAAAGGAATTCAATTTGGCACTTAGGCAATGTGTTTAACGTATTCTACCCACAAAAATGAAGAAGGAAAGGTTTATATACAACCTAGACCTTCTCTCCTAAAAATAGAAAAGAAATAAATACAAGTAGAACAAAACCAATCAAACACTGTTAGTACAACCAACAAGTAGCTATCTTGAGTCTAGGAATGAATATGTCACTAACTATGCTTCTATAGATGTGCTAATGATGAGTTTGTGTAAATCTCTAGTGACGGTGCCTCATGACTCTAAGATTCCACTTCCTAGTTCTATCCAGGGGCTATTAGACGAGTTTAAGGACGTTTTTCCTGAGGAAGTTCCAGCTGGCTTGCCGCCCATTAGGGGCATTGAACACCAAATAGATTTAATACCCAGAGCCACTCTTCCCAATAGACCCGCCTATAGGATGAATGATACGGGGATTAGCCGCGAAGAACGGATCTAGAGGAGCAACCTGTTTTCGGGAATAAAAGCAAATGAAATTCAGCAAACAAAGATGCAAGGAAAACGTGCAAAGCAAAGAGGGAAAACGAAATAGGAAAAAAGAACCGAAAGGAACAAACGATAGAACCCTTGGATTCGATTATCCAAGAACCAAACCGATGACGATTCGACCCCGCTTCTTACAACTTCACACAATCGATCTAGAATTATCGAAGGCACGAAGAGTTTGCTTCGATTCGACTTGTAGCACCAACCCGAAGGAGATTGACACACACAAGAACGAGAAAGCTATGCAAACACCACAATTCTCACAAGACAAGGGCTGAACTCAAAGGAATTCAATTTGGCACTTAGGCAATGTGTTTAACGTATTCTACCCACAAAAATGAAGAAGGAAAGGTTTATATACAACCTAGACCTTCTCTCCTAAAAATAGAAAAGAAATAAATACAAGTAGAACAAAACCAATCAAACACTGTTAGTACAACCAGCAAGTAGCTATCTTGAGTCTAGGAATGAATATGTCACTAACTATGCTTCTATAGATGTGCTAATGATGAGTTTGTGTAAATCTCTAGTGACGGTGCCTCATGACTCTAAGATTCCACTTCCTAGTTCTATCCAGGGGCTATTAGACGAGTTTAAGGACGTTTTTCCTGAGGAAGTTCCAACTGGCTTGCCGCCCATTAGGGGCATTGAACACCAAATAGATTTAATACCCAGAGCCACTCTTCCCAATAGACCCGCCTATAGGATGAATGATACGGGGATTAGCCGCGAAGAACGGATCTAGAGGAGTAACCTGTTTTCGGGAATAAAAGCAAATGAAATTCAGCAAACAAAGATGCAAGGAAAACGTGCAAAGCAAAGAGGGAAAACGAAATAGGAAAGAAGAACCGAAAGGAACAAACGATAGAACCCTTGGATTCGATTATCCAAGAACCAAACCGATGACGATTCGACCCCGCTTCTTACAACTTCACACAATCGATCTAGAATTATCGAAGGCACGAAGAGGTTGCTTCGATTCGACTTGTAGCACCAACCCGAAGGAGATTGACACACACAAGAACGAGAAAGCTATGCAAACACCACAATTCTCACAAGACAAGAGGCTGAACTCAAAGGTTTCAATTTGGCACTTTCACAAATGTGTTTTAACGTATTCTACCCACAAAAAGGAAGAGAGAAAGGTTTATATAAAACCTAGACCTTCTCTCCTAAAAAATAGAAAAGAAAATAAATACAATAATTACAATTTAGAGTGTTTTAAATAAATCCATAAAATAGAATAATTCTAGGCTTTATTTAACACTCTCTAACTAGTTTCTTACGCCAGCCTCTCACGCCTTCATCCATGCACATGCACACGTGAGGCTCTCCTATGCTCCATTCAACTTCTTGGCTGGTCCAATGTGGCTAAGCATCATGACGGGCCTTGGACTCATTGGAGGTGAGCTTGGGTGAGCTTCTTGAACCATGGCTAGGAAGATAGCATCCATCTCCGCTTGGCGTTTGGCTTGAGCTCTTGTTAGGGCTCCTTGTGGTGTTGAAGATGGAGCCGGCTCGGATGACCCTTCATCATTCTCCCCTTCTTTAAAAGAATTTGACCTCGAATTTCCTTGATCATCACTAAGGGGTGGAAAAGGGCTTAGATCCCTCACATTGAACGTGGGATCACAAGCATAGTCGTCCGGCAAGTCTAGCACATAGGCATTGTCACCAGCCTTGTGTAGCACCTTGAAAGGCCCGTTTCCTCTTGGAGAGAGCTTGGACTTCCGAAGTTGTTGAAACCTCTCCTTCCTCAAGTGTAGCCATACAAGGTCACCAGCCTCAAACGTAACCTTCTTCCTTCCTTGGTTTGCCTTGGCTGCGTTGTATTTGCCTTTCTCCTCAAGCTTAATCCTTGTCCTCCTATGTAGCTCCTTGATGTGTTCAACCTGCGTTTTAGCACTTAAATCCACTCGCACCTTCTTAGGCAACGGTGTAAGATCAAAAGGGGTTAGTGGATTAAAACCATAAACACACTCAAATGGAGAGATGGAAGTAGACGAATGTGCAACTCTATTATAGGCAAATTCAACATGTGGCAAGACATCCTCCCATTCCTTTAGATTCTTTTTGATGACAGCCCTTAAAAGTGTGGTTAAAGTCCTATTAGTTACTTCCGTTTGCCCATCAGTTTGGGGTGGCTTGATGTAGAAAATAACAATTTCGTGCCTAGCTTTCCCCAAAGAGTCTTCCAAAAATAACTTAAGAACTTAACATCCCTATCACTTACTATTGTCCTTGGAATTCCATGTAACCTAACTACTTCCCGAAAGAATAGATTAGCTACATTGGCTGTATCATCAGTTTTGTGACAAGCAATAAAGTGAGCCATTTTTTAGAAACGATCTACAACCACAAAAATCGAGTCCCTACCTCTTTTAGTCCTAGGCAATCCCACAATAAAGTCCATACTAATGTCTTCCCAAGGGGCTGTTGGGATGGGCAAAGGTGTGTACAATCCTGAGGCTTCACTTTAGATTTAGCTCTAAGGCATTCTAAGCATCCTTTAAGCACATTTTCAACATCCCTAAGCATGTGTGGCCAATAAAAGTGTGAGTGCAGCATAGCATAAGTTTTATCCCTCCCAAAATGACCCATTAAACCTCCTTTATGGGCTTCCTCTACTAACAACAATCGAAGGGAACACCTAGGTATGCACACCTTATCAATTCGAAACAAAAATCCCTCAAACAAATAGTATTTATCTAAGGAACCTTTTTGCACACATAACTTATATGTATCACCAAAATCAATATCAGATTCATAGAGCTCCTTAATGTAAACAAAGCCTAATACCTTAGCATCCAATGTAGTCAACAATGTGTGCCTCCTAGAGAGGGCATCCGCTACTATATTGTCATTTCCCTTTTTATACTTGATAACATAGGGAAAAGTCTCAATAAACTCCATCCACCTACCATGCCTCCTATCTAGTTTATCTTGACTCCGAAAATGTTTCAAAGACTCATGATCGGAATGCAAAATAAACTCTCTAGGCCACAAGTAGTGTTGCCATGTCTTAAGCACTCTAAACAAAGCATATAACTCTTTATCATAGGTAGAGTAATTAAGACATGCTCCTTTGAGCTTTTCACTAAAGAAGGCAATAGGCTTACCTTCTTGCATGAGCACGCCGCCTATGCCAATGCCCGATGCGTCACACTCCACTTCAAAGGGCCTAGTGAAGTCGGGAAGAGCTAGCAAGGGCGCCTCGGTTAAGACCAATTTCAGCTTGCTAAAGGCACGTTCTTGCGCCTCCTCCCACACAAATGGCGCATGCTTCTTGCAAATTTCCGTCAAGGGCGCGGCAATGGTACTAAAGTCTCTCACAAAGCGCCTATAGAAGCTTGCAAGCCCATGGAAACTCCTTACTTGGGTGATGGATGTTGGCGTGGGCCAATCTTTGATTGCTCTAATCTTCTCCTCATCCACTTGTAGGCCTTGTGTAGTCACTACAAAACCAAGAAATATAACCTCATTAGTGCAAAAGCTACATTTCTTAAGATTAGCACCCTAAGGGTAAGAACTACTTCCCTTAGATGTTCTTCATGCTCCTTTAGGGACGTACTATAGATTAAAATATCATCAAAGTATACTACAACAAACTTCCCTATAAAATGTCTCAAAACATAGTTCATTAAGCGCATAAAAATAGAAGGAGCATTAGTTAACCCAAATGGCATAACAAGCCACTCATACAAACCAAACTTAGTTTTGAAGGCTGTTTTCCACTCGTCCTGTAATAGATAGGATTTCCGAATTCTAATTAATGTTGATTAACTTAATCGTTGATAGTAATTGACATACAACTCGCGAAGATTTCGCAAGTGATGAGTATGAGTCCCACCGTTATGTTCCTCGCGTAATTTTGGACGTTTGGGGAAATTTTTACTTTTTCCCCCGGGTAATTATTTTTACCCTCCGGTGTTATTTGGAGCATTTGGGAGCTCCAATTAATAAAAATGCAGTTGAAAGAAATGATCAGGACATCGGATATGTCCTAGATATGAAATAACATGGAGAGACAAAACGGCCAAAACAGTCGCTATTTCGTTTCTTAACGGCTAAGAAAGACGGCTAAGAAAGACGGCTTAGGAATACACGTTTTCCGAGGCAGTTGTGTAATAATTATTTCTACAATATTCCAGATTTAATGTTCCAATCTCGAGAAGTTTGGAGAAAGAGGTTCGACCCGCATTTGGATCGGTTAAAGGATAATTATCGACTTTACAAAAGGATAATTATCCACTTTACTAAAGGATAATTACCGTCTTCACTATAAATAGCGGAAAATCCTTTATTAATTCATTTCATTTCACGTTTCCTCGTAAAAACTCTAATTTCTCTCAACCTTCAAGCTCAGATCTACTCTCTGTTTCTAATCCGATTTCAATTCCGTTTGAGTTTCTGGATTCCTCTCTTCATTCTCTTCATATCGGTACCGAGTTTTTGCATTTCCGAGTATATGGAGGGCTGGTCGAGCATATATGTCACCAGGACGGTTCCGTCGCTCAGATTCCGGTGAATTTGATGTTGTCCATGCGTAGCCTGCGTCGTTGTGTTTTCGAATCTTCTTTAAGATCGTCAATCGGGTTAGTAACGAATAAGTTATGAATTTATTCGTTTTCCGTACTGCGATTTGGCCTAAATTGAATTTAGGCTTGTCAAAATGGATAATTAGAAATTCCATTATGGTCGTTATATTATTCTGGTGATTATGGATAGTTTGTTTGATGAAATCTGATGACAGGTGGGTTTAGAAATTGTCTACGGGCAAAACGTTATTCTGGCGAAATCTAATTAATTAATTAAAGGTTAATTAATTAAATTAGGATTAGAATTGAGATTGAGGAATGTTGATTAGATACTACCTTGAGATTTGAGGAATTGTGAGTTATGTTGAGATATTGAGGTTTAGTTGGTTGTGAGGCTCATAGATTGAGTATGATCCTTATGGATCCCTTTGGGTCTAAGTGTGACCCCTTTGATGAATAGAGGTTGATATATCTCTTTATGCCTTGTTATTAGGCAGTGTCCCTCTCAGGATTGGAGGTTGATCGTGGTTGTGATTGTACGAGGTTGAGGTAAGTCCGTAGGACTTACTTAGCTACCATCCCTATATTGGGTGTTTGCATGAGTGGTGTGTGCTTTATATGTTTGCTATGATAGCATGAGTTGTCGTTTTTATCGACCTATGTTCTATTGACTGCCTCACTGCGTGGCTGTGATAACCTTTCCCTTTCATCCCGCCGTGGAGTGTGGGAGGGAGGTTCTCTGATGTCGGGCCAGACTGGTTTACAGGAAGGGCGCAATCCACTCCCATAGGGTACACGGATTGTGTGACCGATACTCGTACAGCTGGACATTGTACTCAGAGGAGGGGATGTATCGGTCCTCGTGTCACATACTTTCATCTATCTATATATATATACGGTTTTTGAGTGAATGGTTATTATATAAAGATAATAAATGGGTAAATGTGTGATAGCATGCTGATGTGTTTATCTTTCATGATTGTGCTTGTGCTTATGCATTACCTCATATATGTATGGTTAGCTAACTGTTTCATACCACGTTGTAGATGTTTACAGGTTAGGCGCTACTGGGTGATCTGGCAGGGTGACAGGCCGAGGACTCTCGTACATTAGGTGGTTGGTTGGGGTTGTTGTGTTTCTCCTATGCGTGAGGATGATCTTTTGTACCTCCTGTGTGAGGATGTCGTTTTATATACTCGGCTATGTTGTTGTTTACTTTGGGTCGTACAGTTTATATTGTTTTATGTATTTGTTTTATATCTGTCAGTGCCATGTTGTAAGGTCCAGTAAACTTGTTGTCAGGCTAGGGTCAGGATCCATTGTGAGATCCTAGCCCAATGTGATATCCCGAGTCCCGCGGATTCGGGGTGTTACAGAGTTGGTATCAGAGCCCAGGTTGACAACAATGGCACTTGCTACTTGCAATGAGGTTTGATAGGTAAAATAAACAGAGCCCACATGGGATTTGACGTTTTCAATGGTTTTGATTTTAAGTGTGGTTTTGGGATAGAATGTACGAGAAGTCGTCACCTCTGCCATGGATCTCTGCAGCGTAGATATGTATATATATCTGTGTGTACTATGGATTATGTGGATGTATTATATACATATCGATACCTATGGCATATATATAGCCTTATAAGATTAGGTGCGTATATCCTACAGATGACTCAGACTAGAGCAGTATCTATAGTGGGATGAGGTAGGGGTACACCCCCTCTTCCTCCAGTGGTGATAAGTCAGGGACCAGTTTCCGCTGTTGTTTCGCCTATGGCAGAGAACGAGTTTGAAGAGGTTGATCGTGTCTCCATGAGTAGATCCAAGTTTCAAGAATATATGTAACAAGTATATGAAGCGGTGATAGCGGGTAGATCCACACCGGATTTACCAACAATTGTGAGATCAACTGAAGCTTCTGGATCCGGAATGAAGCAATGGACTGAATCAGTTACTAGAGAAGCAAAGATGATGAATGGGGAACCAAGTCCAATATCAGGACAATCTAGTGATCCTTTGGCCATGAAGATGACTAGCAAGGAACTATAGTGTTTTAATTGCGTGGAAGTTGGGACACTGGCGAGCTGTGTGCCCAAAGGCGCCCATCATATGCTTTACGTGTGGTAAAGCATTGCCTTTACAAGTTCCCTTCAAGAGTGAGATCATTCCAGGTGGACGATGAAGGTCGAGTTACCCTTCAATTGCACAGGTTGCAAGAATGAGACAATTATGTTACAATTGTGGCTATCCAGATCATTTGCGTTCTGAGTGCCCTTTGGCACCGATAGCTTGTTTCATCTGTGGTGAACTAGGCCATCTGGCCCCTTTCTGTCAGCAAGGTAGTGTTTCTTCCCAGCAAGACCTTCCTCTTTCCGGTGTTGAAAGAGTGGAAGTGGAGGCTATAGTGAGGACCTCAGTGATACTTGAGGAGCATAGATCCGAGATCGAGTAATGATATGTAGTGGAGCTACGGGAGTTATCTGTTACAGGTACCATTCTCGTTAATGGTTTACCTAGTGGAGTTTTGTTTGTTATGAGTGCTATGCACTTCTTGTCTTTCGATGCATGCATTAATGGTTGATCTTTGATATATAGTAGAAGGTGGACTTTCCTTTACAGGATTACCAGCTAGGGGTCTGAGGTACCCGCGAGATATGTGGTTGTTCCCTTATTCCGGGACTTGTGTATGGCTTGTAGACTTCTTTGTCATGCCGTAGGTGCATGAGGAAGTCATTATGTGTATGGATTGGATGAATAGATATCATGCGGTGTTAGATATTAATAGTAAGGCTATTATAGTCTTTACTGAGATGGTAAAATAATAGAGGTCTTCTAAGGTTAAGACCTTTGAAGAGACGGGTTTGTCATCGGGACTGTACGAGCAGCGAACTGATAGAAGAGGGATATGACGCCTTCTAGTGTTATACCATGAAGGAGCGAGATAGTCCAACAATGGAAGGTATTCCAGTTGTTTATGAGTTTATAGACGTGTTATTGAACCGTCTAGTTGCCACCTCAGCGGAGTGTGGACATTGTTATTGAGTTGAAGTATGATACAAGATTGAATGGGAAAGCCACACTATATGGTGCTTGTTGAGATATTGTACTGATAACTTGAAAAGTTGAATGAAACGGGCTTCTTTTACCCTAGTGGGTTCCATGTTCCGTATTAACGACTTGATGAGTTAGCTTCAAGAAGCAATTGTGTTTCCAAGATTCCTTTGTGCTCAAGATATCCCTAGTCATGGATGAGAGAGCAACATGTGTATGAGATAACATCCCATACCCGTTATGGACACTACGAGTTTGTAGTGATGTCATTTGGGTTGACAAATGTTTTAGTAGTTTTTATGGAGTTGATGAACAGTATCTTCATCGACTTCCTTGATTAGTTGGTGGTGGACTTCATTGATGACATGTCGGTATACTCTCATAGCAGAGAATAGTAGACCGATCGTCTGAGGACCTCTACAGATTTTGAGAGATAGAGAGTTGTATGCTACGCTCTCTAAGTGTAAGTTGAGAACCAGTGGTAGCCTTTTTAGGCCATGTTGTCTCCGCCAGTGGGATCATGGTTGACCAGGCGATAATTTAGTATGTTGTACCATGGGAGATACTGATGAACATTAAGGAATACGTAGTTTTCTTGGCTCATCCGATTACTATCAATGCTTTGAGGAAGAATTTTATATGATTACGTATTCATTTGCGAGTCTTTTGAGAAGACCACCATAACTACGTGATGAGAGCAGTGTGTCTAAGTTCTGAAGAGTTGAGGAGGCATTTGACCTCTCTTTCCATTCTGTTTTAGTGAGGAGATTTTTGGGATCCCGTGATTTACGGTGATACATCCCAGCTAAGTTTGAGATGTGTTTTACTACAAAGGAGTAGGGTTATTGATATGTGTGTTTACAGATGAGAATGTATGATGAGAACTACCCGACTCATGATTTAGAGTTAGTAGTGGTAGTTAAAGCCTTTAAGTTTTGAAGACCTTACCGGTGTGATCTTCATGTCAGATTTCTATAGATCATAGAAATCTGAAGTATATTTTATGCAACAGGGGTTGAATAACCGCCAATGTTAAGAGCTTAAGTTGGTCAAGCTTTGACTTGAAGATTCCATATCATTAAGAGAAGTTGAACGTTTTCGCCGATAACTTGAATGGAAAGACGCTCCAAGAGAAGATGATTGTGAGATTGATAGTTCAACCTCAGCTTCATAGAGATCTAGCTTGGCTAGAGTTGGACAATCAGTTCCTTGATGAGGATACCCAGTTATACCTCAGAGGTTCTAACTGGTCCGTTGGATGAGGTACAACAGAAGCAGGAGACTTGCCCGGTCTTGACAAGGTTTAGAGCAAGGATGTCTCGTACTGAGGCACCATAGTTCTCCATGGGAGTAGATGGATTGATGAAGAGTCATGACCACTTTTGTGTATCTGCTGATGCAGATGGAGATAGAGAATATTACGGTATACCCATTGTACGACTTATTCAGTACATTCAGGAACGAGTAAGATGTACCACGAGATGAGAAGATTATATTATATGAAGCCGATATAACCAGATTTTTGATATAGTGTGTGACATGTCAGCAGGTTCAGATAGAGTATTTCCGATCTAGAGATAAGCCCCACCCACTACCAGTGCAGTAGTAGAATTTGGGAGGACATCTCTATGGACTTTATTATGGGATTGTGACCCAGTAGAAGATTGATGTTATTTGGATTGTTGGTAACAGATTAATGAAACCGGCACGTTTCATTTCTATCAGAAGGACGTGGCAAATGAATGAATTGGCTGAGGAGTACACTAGACAGATAGTGAGACTCCATGGTATACCGAGAACGATCATTTCTGATCGAGATGGATGTTTTTACTTTGAGATTTTAGTCAGCAGATTCAGACTGCTTTGGGGACGAGTTTGTACCTCATGACTACACTTCACCCCCTGACAGATGGTCAGTTAGAGAGGATCATCTAGATCTTAAAGATCTATTATAAGTTGTAAGTCGAATGGGAAACGTGGATGGTTATATTACCTTCCATTAATGAGTTTATTATATAACAATGAAGGACGTGCATCTTTCTAGGATGGCCCTATGAGGCAATATATATAGACATAGATGTCGTATATCCTTATGCTAGAAGTGATCTAGCAGTAGTAGTAGAAATAACACATGACCAGACTCAGGATTTTATAGTTCAAGTAACGATGATTAAAGGAAGAGTGTTGGCTCTACATAGTCGCCAGATTGTGTGTGTAGACAAGTGGTGTGAACCTCTAAAGTTCAAGTGAGAGTTCATGTCCGGCTGGAGGTATCTCAGTTGTGAGACGTTTGTTGTGTATTATGGAAAGGGGAACTGAGTTTCCAATATGTCGGTTACTTGAGATCTTGATCAGTTTTGTGAAGGCAACATGATGTTTAGCTTTCACTCTGAAGTTGGTGGATGTTCACCCAGTGTTCATGTGTCTCAACTGAGGAAGTATATACCAGGTTGGAAACACTTTGTGAGTTATAATGATCTAGTGGTTAAGTTGAACCACATCGTTGTTGAGCATCTGATTACATTCTTGGAATAAGATATGAAACGCTTGCAATTGAAAGACATTCCCATATTGAGGATATTATGGTCGAGATGAAGACCTGAAGAGGCTATGTGAGAGACTGAGGATAGTGTCAAGAGGAACTATCTAGAGTATATGTTGGGACAGACCCATTTGTGGGAGCACGAGTAGATCTTAGTGTTATCTTGATGAATGTTGTGCTTATGTGCTTATATGCCTTGATGTGTTATTTCATGCTAGTTGTGATGTGATTTATGATCTTAGTAGATCTTGATGTGCTAGCGTGATGTATGTTATAGCTGGAGATGATTACTTCCTCCACGCTACCCGAGTATGATTATATTTATAGTTGGAGATGGTTCTTTCCTTCATGCTATTTGAGTGTGATTAGGATTCAGCTGGAGATGGTTTTTTCCTCCATGCTACCTTGATGGACATAGTATTAGTGGAGATGTGATTCCTCCATACGATATATATGATTATGGTTTGCTAGAGACGTATTTCCTCTATGCTTGTGATATGTTTGGGCTAGAGATGTGCTTCCTCTATGCCTTATGATGTGGTATAGCGAGAGACGTGATTCCTCTACGCCTTTGGGTAGCGTTATGGCCCTATTTCCTGGAGATGATGATTCCTCCATGTTTATACTTGAGGTTATAGATTGTTATAGGTTATGATATTTTGAACGGAGATGTGATACCTCCGATAGAAAGAGTGAGAGTTATACCTCGGCGTATGGGTCCAAGAGGATTTGGGAATTGTTCAAGTTTCGGGACGAAACTTTTTTTAAGGGGTGTGTGATGTAATAATAGATAGGATTTCCGAATTCTAATTAATGTTGATTAACTTAATCGTTGATAGTAATTGACATACAACTCGCGAAGATTTCGCAAGTGATGAGTATGAGTCCCACCGTTATGTTCCTCGCGTAATTTTGGACGTTTGGGGAAATTTTTACTTTTTCCCCCGGGTAATTATTTTTACCCTCCGGTGTTATTTGGAGCATTTGGGAGCTCCAATTAATAAAAATGCAGTTGAGAGAAATGATCGGGACATCGGATATGTCCACGATATGAAATAACATGGAGAGGCAAAACGGCCAAAACAGTCGCTATTTCGTTTCTTAACGGCTAAGAAAGACGGCTTAGGAATAAACGTTTTCCGAGGCAGTTGTGTAATAGTTATCCCTACAATATTCCAGATTTAATGTTCCAATCTCGAGAAGTTTGGAGAAAGAGGTTCGACCCGCATTTGGATCGGTTAAAGGATAATTATCGACTTTACTAAAGGATAATTATCGTTTTCACTATAAATAGCGGAAAATCCTTTATTAATTCATTTCATTTCACGTTTCCTCGTAAAAACTCTGATTTCTCTCAACCTTCAAACTCAGATCTACTCTCCATTTCTAATCCGATTTCAATTCCGTTTGAGTTTCTGGATTCCGCTCTTCATTCTCTTCATATCGGTACCGAGTTTTTGCATTTTTGAGTATATGGAGGGCTGGTCGAGCATATATGTCACTAGGACGGTTCTGTCGCTCAAATTCCGGTGAATTTGATGTTGTCCATGCGTAGCCTGCGTCGCTGTGTTTCCGAATCTTCTTTCAGATCGTCAATCGGGTTAGTAACGAATAAGTTATGAATTTATTCGTTTTCCGTTCTGCGATTTGGCCTAAATTGAATTTAGGCTTGTCAAAATGGATAATTAGAAATTCCATTATGGTCGTTATATTATTCTGGTGATTATGGATAGTTTGTTTGATGAAATCTGATGACAGGTGGGTTTAGAAATTGTCTGCGGACAAAACGTTATTCTGACGAAATCTAATTAATTAATTAAAGGTTAATTAATTAAATTAGGATTAGAATTGAGATTGAGGAATGTTGATTAGATACTACCTTGAGATTTGAGGCATTGTGAGTTATGCTGAGAAATTGAGGTTTAGTTGGTTGTGAGGCTCATAGATTGAGTATGATCCTTATGGATCCCTTTGGGTCTAGGTGTGACCCCTTTGATGAATAGAGGTTGATATATCTCTTTATGCCTTGTTATTAGGCAGTGTCCATCTCAGGATTGGAGGTTGATCGTGGTTGTGATTGTACGAGGTTGAGGTAAGTCCGTAGGACTTACTTAGCTACCATCCCTATATTGGGTGTTTGCATGAGTGGTGTGTGCTTTATATGTTTGCTATGATAGCATGAGTTGTCGTTTTTATCGACCTATGTTCTATTGACTTCCCCACTGCGTGGCTGTGATAACATTTCCCTTTCATCCCGCCGTGGAGTCTTGGAGGTTCTCTGATGTCGGGCCAGACTGGTTTACAAGAAGGGCGCAATCCACTCCCATAGGGTACACGGATTATGTGACCGATACTCGTACAGCTGGACATTGTACTCAGAGGCGGGGATGTATCGGTCCTCGTGTCACATACTTTCATCTATCTATATATATATACGGTTTTTGAGTGAATGGTTATTATATAAAGATAATAAATGGGTAAATGTGTGATAGCATGCTGATGTGTTTATCTTTCATGATTGTGCTTGTGCTTATGCATTAACTCATATATGTATGGTTAGCTAACGGTTTCATACCGTGTTGTAGATGTTTACAAGTTAGGCGCTACTGGGTGATCTGGCAGGGTGACAGGCCGAGGACTCTCGTACATTAGGTGGTTGGTTGGGGTTGTTGTGTTTCCCCTCTACGTGAGGATGATCTTTTGTACCTCCTGTGTGAGGATGTCGTTTTATATACTCGGCTATGTTGTTGTTTACTTTGGGTCGTACAGTTTATACTGTTTTATGTATTTATTTTATATCTGTCAGTGCCATGTTGTAAGGTCCAGTGAACTTGTTGTTAGGCTAGGGTCAGGATCCATTGTGAGATCCTAGCCCAATGTGACATCCCGAGTCCCGCGGATTCGGGGTGTTACACGTCCCCCCCCCCTTCATTCGGATTTGATGGTAGCTACTCCATAGGTCTATCTTGCTAAAGGTGGTGGCTCCATGTAGCTCATCAAGTATGTCATCTAGGCGGGGAATAGGGTGGCGGTACTTGATGGTGATGTTGTTGATAGCTCGACAATCAACATACATCCTCCATGTGTTGTCCTTCTTAGGCACCAAGAGCACGGGCACGGCGCACGGACTTAAGCTCTCCCTCACGTAGCCTTGTCTAGGAGGTCTTGTACTTGTGCTTGGATCTCTTGACTCTCCTTTGGGTTCATTCGGTAGACTGGTCTATTTGGGAGTGTTGCGCCGGGGATAAGGTCAATTTGGTGCTCAATGCCTCTCAAAAGTGGGAGGCCATGTGGTATTTCTTCCGGAAACACATCCTTAAACTCCGCAAGGATGGCTAAGATAGTAGGTGGTAAGCTAGCCTTGGCTTCATCACTCATCAAGGTGAGCTCCTTACACAACATCATCAAGGTGGTGTCTAAGGGTAGGTAGTCATTTTGTAGCTCAAGTTTGGAAGCTAACAAGGCTGTTGTGGGCTGTTTTGTGGGCATGGACACAAGGGTGCTAGGCTGGTGGTTAGAAGGCGTGGCTAGGGAGGGTCTTGGCTCGACGGCTTGCTCCCCTTCTTAGCTTGTCCTTGCTCTTGCTCACTTGCCTTCTTCTTCTCAAATGCCTCCGCAATCTGCAAGGGAGTCATAGGCTTAAGATTCACGGTTTTACCATTGAATACAAAAGAATATCTATTAGTAAAACCATCATGCATAACTCTCCTATCATTTTGCCAAGGACGGCCTAACAACACATGACAAGCTTGCATAGGCACAACATCACATAAAACCGTATCTTCATAATGACCTAAAGTAAAAGTGATCTTAGCTTGCATATTAACCTTTAACTCACCACATTCATTCATCCAATGCAGCTTATATGGCATAGGGTGATAAAATGTAGGAATTTGCAACTTAGATATCATTTCGGTGCTAGCAATATTGCAACAACTTCCTCCATCAATAATAACATTACAAACCTTTCCTTTAACCGAGCATCTAGTGTGAAACAAGTTTTCTCTTTGGTCATCTTCACAAGGAGCAGGTTGTACACTTAAAGTTCTCCTAACTATCAAAGAATTATCATGCTCAAGACTTTTATCACAAATCAAGGAAGTGTTAACTAGGAATGAGCTAGGATGATCAAATAACACTCTCTTAGCTAATAAACAATCTCCTTGCTCATATTCAATCCCATCATCATCCAAATCATCATGATCATGCATATTAAGCTCAAAATCATCATTATCATGCTCATGCTCAGATTCGGACACATATTGTCCTAAATGGTTAACTAGCAAAGTTCTTTTGTTAGGACAATCCTTCATCATGTGCCCTCTTCCTTGGCACTTAATACATACAATATCCCTAGCTCTAGATGAAGGGTTAGAAGTACTCCCTTGAGTGCCTTTAGGTAGTGTAGGTGTGGGCTTGGTAGGGGCTGCATAAGGAGCCTTGCGTGGACCTCCTTGCTCCGGTGCTAGCTTCTCCTTGCTTGGCACCTCCCGGTTGTAATTCCCTTGTTGGCGACCTCCTTGGCTCCTCCATGAGCTAGGCGCGCCATAGGCAGCCTTACCTCCTTGACTTCTTTCCTTCATTTTCCTTTCTACTTTGATTGCTAGGTGGAGTAATTCTGTCATAGAGCTATAGGGAAAAAGATCTATCTCGTTAGAAAAACTTGAATTGAGAATACGAAGATACCTAGTCATTGTAGTCTCTTCATCCTCTCGCACATTAGCCTTTACCATGGCCATTTGCATGGCATTATAGGTCTCTTCGGCGGTCATGGCTCCTTGCCTCAATTTCTCCAACCTTTGCCTCAATTCTCTAGTGTAATGTTGAGGCACAAACCGAGCTCTCATCAAGGCCTTCATGTGCGCCCAAGTAACTACCGGTGCATCCAAAGTTCTCCTCCTTTCCTTCACCAAATCATCCCACCATATCATAGCATAATCAATAAACTCAAGAGCTGCGAAATGTACCTTCTTATGATCAGGAAAGTTATGGCATGACCATATTTGCTTAATCTTTGCCTCCCAAGCCATGTACACGTCCGGGTCACATTTGCCTTCAAAGCTTGAGATCTTCACCTTTACTTTGCCAAAACCATCATACTCCGGATCTCGCTCCCTCCTTGGCTGGCCACCATAGGGCTCACGCCTCTGCTCGTCTTGGCGCCGGCCGTCATGAGGTCTCCGGGGCTGTTGGCGCTCCCTTCGTCCGTTTGGCCTCCATTCCTCGTCATCTCCATCACCGTCCTCATCCTGCTCATAAGCTTGATTTTGAAACTGTTGAGGATAGTTATGCAAATTATCATGTATAATGGGAGAAGAAGGGATAGACACGTGCTCCTCGAAAGCAAGATTGCCCCATCCCGGTTGGGACACGGTGTGGCCTAAGCCTTGGACATTCCGAGAGGGCTGCGTGGCATTAGAGTGCCGGGCTGCTTGAAACGCCTCTTGTTGGCTTTGGAGTGGTATTCGGTCTTGCCGTTGGTGTTGAGCCCTCGAGTGGTCTCCTACCTGCATGTTGCCTCCTAGTGGCCGAGGCTCCGGAACTACCTTAGACGCCTCCAAGTTGGACAGCCTTGTAGTTAACCCTTCAATGCTATCTTTCAAGCCCTTGATAAGGTTAAACAACTCCGGGGAAATAGGCTCGGGGCTCAGCGTACCTGTGGGAGTTCCTGACATTGTTCAAAGACACTAAAACACTCAAACACGTTAGGTTAGCTAAAACAAAACGCCTCACAAGTGTATCACTCGAAAGCAAACTCTCACTCTCTAGTGGTGCTCAACAAGCTTATTGTTGGCTCGTCTTGTATTAGTCAAAAACCTCACGTGAGTTCAATACTTAGCCAAACAAAAGCTTTAAAGTAGAAGCGAAATTCGATTTCAATCACCTTAAAACGTGTTTGACTCAATAAAAGAGAAGAAAAGACTCAAAACGGAAAGGACAAGTTGCACGAATGTTATATGCAACTAAGTATGGACTCCAAATTTGAACTCAATATAAGCCTTGAAAGAACTTACTCGTCAAGCCTAAGCAAGCAAACCTTGGACACCGAAGGTGTGTAGAAGGGCTGGTCAAGGCTAAGGCGCGGTTCGAGTGAAGTGAGCTAGGCGAGGGCCAAGTCGTGGCTAGGCTAGGGTGAAGCTAGGCTAGGTGTGAATGGCTTGGTCCTTTTGAGTGAGATGAGCTCCTTTGTAGTCCTCTTTGATTGCTGAACAATAACACTTAGCAAGACAACTTTTGAGTGAGATGAGCTCCTTTGTAGTCCTCTTTGATTGCTGAACAATAACACTTAGCAAGCACAACTTCAACTATTACAAACTATGAAATAAAATAAGAATAAGCTAGCAAGAATGAAATGAAATGAAATGAATAACTAAGACTGATTTCTTTTCTTTTCTTTCTTTCTCTTTTTTTTTTTTTTGAAACTCGGATTTTCTTTTCTTTTTTTTTTAACTTAATGTTGGAATTAAAGAAAAATAAAACAAAAATGCTAAGAAAATCCTAATTAGTTGCAAGAGGATAGAGTTGACCAAGTAAATATGATACGGGGATTAGCCGCGAAGAACGGATCTAGACGAGCAACCTGTTTTCGGGATTAAAAGCAAACGAAATTCAGCAAACAAAGATGCAAGGAAAACGTGCAAAGCAAAGAGGGAAAACGAAATAGGAAAGAAGAACCAAAAGGAACAAACGATAGAACCCTTGGATTCGATTATCCAAGAACCAAACCGATGACGATTCGACCCCGCTTCTTACAACTTCACACAATCGATCTAGAATTATCGAAGGCACGAAGAGGTTGCTTCGATTCGACTTGTAGCACCAACCCGAAGGAGATTGACACACACAAGAACGAGAAAGCTATGCAAACACCACAATTCTCACAAGACAAGAGGCTGAACTCAAAGGTTTCAATTTGGCACTTTCACAAATGTGTTTTAACGTATTCTACCAACAAAAAGGAAGAGAGAAAGGCTTATATACAACCTAGACCTTCTCTCCTAAGAAAAGAAATAAACACAATAATTACAAATTAGAGTGTTTTAAATAAATCCATAAAATAGAGTAATTCTAGGCTTTATTTAACACTCTCTAACTAGCTTCACGCCAGCCTAGCTCACGCCTTCATCCATGCACATGCACACGTGAGGCTCTCCTATGCTCCATTCGACTTCTTCTTGGCTGTCCTAATGTGGCTAAGCATCATGACGGGCCTAGGACTCATTGGAGGTGAGCTTGGGTGAGCTTCTTAAACCATGGCAAGGAAGATAGCATCCATCTCCGCTTGGCGTTTGGCTTGAGCTCTTGTTAGGGCTCCTTGTGGTGTTGAAGATGGAGCTAGCTCGGATGACCCTTCATCATTCTCCCCTTCTTTAAAAGAATTCGACCTCGAGTTTCCTTGATATCACTAAGGGTTGGAAAAGGGCTTAGATCCCTCACATTGAATGTGGGATCACAAGCATAGTCGTCCGGCAAGTCTAGCACATAGGCATTGTCACCAGCCTTGTGTAGCACCTTGAAAGGTCCGTTTCCTCTTGGAGAGAGCTTGGACTTCCGAAGTTGTTGAAACCTCTCCTTCCTCAAGTGTAGCCATACAAGGTCACCGGCCTCAAATGTAACCTTCTTCCTTCCTTGGTTTGCCTTGGCTGCGTTGTATTTGCCTTTCTCCTCAAGCTTAATCCTTGTCCTCCTATGTAGCTCCTTGATGTGTTCAACCTGCGTGTTAGCACTTAAATCCACTCGCTCCTTCTTAGGCAACGGTGTAAGATCAAAAGGGGTTAGTGGATTAAAACCATAAACACACTCAAATGGAGAGATGGAAGTAGACGAATGTACAACTCTATTATAGGCAAATTTAACATGTGGCAAGACATCCTCCCATTCCTTAAGATTCTTTTTGATGACAGCCCTTAAAAGTGTGGTTAAAGTCCTATTAGTTACTTCCGTTTGCCCATCAGTTTGGGGGTGGCTTGATGTAGAAAATAACAATTTCGTGCCTAGCTTTCCCCAAAGAGTCTTCCAAAAATAACTTAAGAACTTAACGTCCCTATCACTTACTATTGTCCTTGGAATTCCATGTAACCTAACTACTTCCCGAAAGAATAGATTAGCTACATTGGCCGCATCATCAGTTTTGTGACAAGCAATAAAGTGAGCCATTTTTGAGAAACGATCTACAACCACAAAAATTGAGTCCCTACCTCTTTTAGTCCTAGGCAATCCCACAATAAAGTCCATACTAATGTCTTCCCAAGGGGCTGTTGGAATTGGCAAAGGTGTGTACAATCCATGAGGCTTCACTTTAGATTTAGCTCTAAGGCATTCTAAGCATCTTTTAAGCACATTTTCAACATCCCTAAGCATGTGTGGCCGATAAAAGTGTGAGTGCAGCATAGCATAAGTTTTATCCCTCCCAAAATGACCCATTAAACCTCCTTTATGGGCTTCCTCTACTAGCAACAATCGAAGGGAACACCTAGGTATGCACACCTTATCAATTTGAAACAAAAATCCCTCAAACAAATAGTATTTATCTAAGGAACCTTTTTGCACACATAGCTTATATGTATCACCAAAATCAAGATCAGATTCATAGAGCTCCTTAATGTAAACAAAGCCTAATACCTTAGCATCCAATGTAGTCAACAATGTGTGCCTCCTAGAGAGGGCATCTGCCACTACATTGTCTTTTCCCTCTTTATACTTGATAACATAGGGAAAAGTCTCAATAAACTCCATCCACCTATCATGCCTCCTATCTAGTTTATCTTGACTCCGAAAATGCTTCAAAGACTCATGATCAGAATGTAAAATAAACTCTCTAGGCCACAAGTAGTGTTGCCATGTCTTAAGCACTCTAAACAAAGCATATAACTCTTTATCATAGGTAGAGTAATTAAGACATGCTCCTTTGAGCTTTTCACTAAAGTAGGCAATAGGCTTACCTTCTTGCATGAGTACGCCGCCTATGCCAATGCCCGAGCCGTCACACTCCACTTCAAAGGGCCTAGTGAAGTCGGGAAGAGCTAGCAAGGGCGCCTCGGTTAAGACCAATTTCATCTTGCTAAAGGCACGTTCTTGCGCCTCCTCCCACACAAATGGCGCATGCTTCTTGCAAATTTCCGTCAATGGCACGGCAATGGTACTAAAGTCTCTCACAAAACGCATATAGAAACTTGCAAGCCCATGGAAACTCCTTACTTGGCTGATGGATGTTGGCGTGGGCCAATCTTTGATTGCTCTAATCTTCTCCTCATCCACTTGTAGGCCTTGTGTACTCACTACAAAACCAAGAAATATAACCTCATTAGTGCAAAAGTTACATTTCTTAAGATTAGCATACAAGTGTTCAGCCCTAAGGGTAAGAACTACTTCCCTTAGATGTTCTTCATGCTCCTCTAGGACTATAGATTAGGATATCATCAAAGTATACTACAACAAACTTCCCTATAAAATGTCTCAAAACATAGTTCATTAAGCACATAAAAGTAGAAGGAGCATTAGTTAACCCAAATGGCATAACAAGCCACTCATACAAACTAAACTTAGTTTTGAAGGCTGTTTTCCACTCGTCCCCCTCCTTCATTCGAATTTGATGGTAGCCACTCTGTAGGTCTATCTTGCTAAAGGTGGTAGTGCCATGTAGCTCATCAAGCATGTCATCTAGGCGGGGAATAGGGTGGCGGTACTTGATGGTGATGTTGTTGATAGCACGGCAATCAACACACATCCTCCATGTGTTGTCCTTCTTAGGCACCAAGAGCACGGGCACGGCACACGGACTTAATCTCTCCCTCACGTAGCCCTTGTCTAGGAGGTCTTGAACTTGCGCTTGGATCTCTTGACTCTCCTTTGGGTTCATTCGGTAGGCTGGTCTATTTGGGAGTGTGGCGCTGGGGATAAGGTCAATTTGGTGCTCAATACCTCTCAAAGGTGGAAGGCCATGTGGTATTTCTTCCGGAAACACATCCTTAAACTCCTCAAGGATGGCTGAGATAGTAGGTGGTAAGCTAGCCTTGGCTTCATCACTCATCAAGGTGAGCTCCTTACACAACATCATCAAGGTGGTGTCTAAGGGTAGGTAGTCATTTTGTAGCTCAAGTTTGGAAGCTAACAAGGCTGTTGTGGGCTGTTTTGTGGCCGTGGACACAAGGGTGCTAGGCTGGTGGTTAGAAGGCGTGGCTAGGGAGGGGTCTTGGCTCGACGGCTTGCTCCCCTTCTTAGCTTGTCCTCGCTCTTGCTCACTTGCCTTCTTCTTCTCAAATGCCTCCGCAATCTGCAAGGGAGTTATAGGCTTAAGAGTCACGGTTTTACCATTGAATACAAAAGAATATCTATTTGTAAAACCATCATGCATAACTCTCCTATCATATTGCCAAGGGCGGCCTAACAACATATGAAAAGCATGCATAGGCACAACATCACATAAAACCGTATCTTCATAATGGCCTAAAGTAAAAGTGATCTTAGCTTGCCTATTAACCTTTAACTCACCACATTCATTCATCCAATGCAGCTTATATGGCCTAGGGTGATAAAATGTAGGAATTTGCAACTTAGATATCATTTCGGTGCTAGCAATATTGCAACAACTTCCTCCATCAATAATAACATTACAAACCTTTCCTTTAACTGAGCATCTAGTGTGAAACAAGTTTTCTCTTTGGTTATCTTCACAAGGAGCTGGTTGTACACTTAAAGTTCTCCTAGCTATCAAAGAATTATCATGCTCAAGACTTTTATCACAAATCATGGAAGTGTTAGCTAGGAATGAGCTAGGATGATCAAATAACACTCTCTTAGCTAATAAACAATCTCCTTGCTCATATTCAATCCCATCATCATCCAAATCATTATGATCATGCATATTAAGCTCAAAATCATCATTATCATGCTCATGCTCAGATTCTGACTCATATTGTCCTAAATGGTTAACTAACAAAGTTCTTTTGTTAGGACAATCCTTCATCATGTGCCCTCTTCCTTGGCACCTCCCTGTTGTAATTCCCTTGTTGGCGACCTCCTTGGCTCCTCCATGAGCTAGGCGCGCCATAGGCAGCCTTACCTCCTTGACTTCTTGCCTTCATTTTCCTTTCTACTTTGATTGCTAGGTGGAGCAATTCTGTCATAGAGCTATAGGGAAAAAGATCTATCTCATTAGAAAAACTTGAATTGAGAATACGAAGATACCTAGCCATTTTAGTCTCTTCATTTTCTCGCACATTAGCCTTTACCATGGCCATTTCCATGGCATTATAGGTCTCCTCGGCGGTCATGGCTCCTTGCCTCAAGTTCTCCAACCTTTGCCTCAATTCCCTAGTGTAATGTTGAGGCACAAACCGAGCTCTCATCAAGGCCTTCATGTGCGCCCAAGTAACTACCGGTGCATCCAAAGTTCTCCTCCTTTCCTTCACCAAATCATCCCACCATATCATAGCATAATCAATAAACTCAAGAGCCGCGAAATGTACCTTCTTATGCTCGGGAAAGTTATGGCATGACCATATTTGTTCTATCTTCGCCTCCCAAGCCATGTACACGTCTGGGACACATTTGCCTTCAAAGCTTGGGATCTTCACCTTTACTTTACCAAAACCATCGTACTCCGGATCTCGCTCCCTCCTTGGCTGGCCACCATAGGGCTCACGCCTCTGCTCGTCTTGGCGCCGGCCGTCATGAGGTCTCCGGGGCTGTTGGCGCTCCCTTTGCCCGTTTGGCCTCCATTCCTAGGTTGACCTCTACTCTTATCATAGCTCAGCCAGAGGGCATCAAGGATTTTGTAGTTTAAAGCGACGCATCAAAGCTTGGCATGGGATGTGTTTTGATGTAGCGGTGTAAGGTGATTGCTTACGTGTCTAGACAACTGAAGACGTACGAGGAGAATTACCCTACCCATGATCTAGAGTTGACAGTTTTGGTTCACGCTTTGATGATTTTGAGGCATTATCTGTACGGAGAGACATGTCAGATTTTCACAGACCGAGTCTGAAGTATATATTCACTCATCGGGAGTTGAATAACCATCAAAGGAGATGGTTGGAGTTGATCAAGGATTTTGATCTTGAGATATTATACCACCCGGGGAAGGCTAATGTGGTAGCCGATTTCCTTAGTAGAAAGACTCCCCGGGAGATGGCGATCGCTAGGCTGATAGCTCAACCACAGTTATAGCGAGATTTGGCATAGCTAGAGATGGATATCTACTTCCTGGTTTCCGATAGCCAGTTGTTCACTTTGGAGATAGTACTTGATCTGTTGGCCGAAATCCGACCGAAGTAGGAGAGTTTCCCATCTTTGACACAGGTCCGAGACCGAATGTCTTGAGGAGAGGCACTGTAGTTTGTAGTTGGTGCTGATGGAGTTTTGAGACGAGAGGAACGTGTTTGTGTGCCTTCAGATCGAGAGTTGACACAGAGAATCCTGATCGAGGTATGTAGCTCAGTGTGCGACTTGTCAGCAGGTCCAAACCGAGCATCTTTGACACAGATCCGAGTTGGTGTTGGTGGGGAGGTCTGAAGCCATATGTCACGAGATATGTAGCTCAGTGTGTGACTTGTCATCAGGTCCAGATCGAGCATCATCGACCAGGAGGAGAGCTACACCCACTTCTCGTTCCTAAATGGAAGTGAGAGGACATCTCTATGGAATTTGTGACCAGTTTGAGACCGAGTCGAGGTTTTGATGCTATCTGAGTGATAGTAGATCGACTGACGAAGACCGCACGCTTCATTCCTATCAAGGAAACGTGGACGGTTCACATCGAGGTTCTCGCAGCAAGTTTATGCCGCCTTAGGTACAAGTGTGCAGTTCACAACAGCTTATCATCCTCAAACTGATGGTCAGTCCAAGCGGAACATCCAGACTCTTGAGGACATGTTGAGAGCTTGCGTGTTAGACTTGAGACAGGTATGGCTAGATCACCTTCCCTTAGTGGAGTTTTCGTATAACAACAGTTGGCACGCATCGATCAGGATGACTCCTTATGAGGCTTTATACGGGCAGAGATGTCGTACACCGTTGTGTTGGGACGAGCCGAGTAGTGCTAGTTGTGTAGCACCTGAACAGATTCAGGATGACATGGCTTGAGTAACGGTGATCCACGAGTGGATGTTAGTAGCACAGAGTCGACAAAAGTCCTATACAGATAAGAGGCGTAGACTTTTGGAGTTCAGAGTTGGAGTTCAAGTATGGTTAAAAGTATCCCCGACACGAGGCGTCAGACGTTTTGGTGTCAAGGGGAAGTTGAGTCCCAGATATGTCGGACCGTTCGAGATTCTTGAGCGAGTGTGAGAGGCAGCATACAGACTTGCTTTTCCACCGAGACTCGAGGGTGTTCACCTAGTCTTCCAGTGTCTCAGTTACGGGAGTACATACTGGACCCGAGACACACCGTCAGTTACGAGGATCTAGTGATCTAGCCAAACCACACGTTTGTGGAGCACCCGGTGGCTGTCTTAGAACGTAGTACGAGACGCTTGCATTCGAAGGACATACCAATGATGAAGATTCAGTGGTCGGTGAGAGGAGCTGACGAGGCAACTTTGGAGACAGAGGATAGTATCCAAAGAAACTATCCGGAGTATTACGTTGTGTTGGATGCACCTTTAGCGTAGTTATGTGTTTCAGGTTTTCCATTGTTGAGTCGCGTACGTTTGTGACGTTTTGAGTTACGTGCCCCGAGTAGGAATATATGTGTTATGTTCAGCGTTTTGCGTTGTTGTTTGTGTTCTTTCGGGCTGGTGCAAGTTTCGGGACGAAACTTCTTTTCTAGGGGGATTTGATGTAAGACCCTAGTTTTTCGCCTTCACCGCACCCGCGGTGAAGTGTGCTGCCCTACGGCAGGCCGCACCCGCGGCAGGGTCAGCCGACCCTGCGGCTGACTTCAGATCACGCCCGATCTTTCTTTCGTTCGTTTTATCTTCTTTCTATAGATAGAAGATCTGATCTTCTATCTTATGGGCCGTTTTCCTTATTTTCTTTCTAACCCTAAACGTACTTTCCATCTGTCTTTCCAACCCGCCTCTATATACTCCCGTCTTTTCCTTTTTTTCCCGTTCCTTGCTTACGTTTCTTCAAACCCTTGACAGTTGCAACTGTCATCTTGCTTCTTGCCACCTAGCTGAACGTGTAAGTCCATCTCTTATGGTTCCTTTATCACATTCGTGTAGGTTCTTCATGCCTTTCTCTTCTGTTTCGCTTTTCCCCCTTCGTTCTTCCTTTTCTTCTTCTCCAAGGATCAAGATCGAGTCTTGATCCTTGTTGTTGGTTCCGTTGTTGATGAGTTGTTGTTCACAGGCTCCCGTGTTTGAGTTGTGAAGTGTGAAGAGTAGTGATAGAGCAAGCCTTGGCCTTGTCGTTGTTCTGCTATCATCAAGAATCCGACAGTAGCTTCTGTCACACAGCCGCCCAACACCTGCTCATCCCCGCCCCCGCGGCAAACCGCCCCTACGCCTTGCTTTGCCGCCCATACGGTTTCCTCTACAGTAACTCCCGTTCTTGTGAGTTGCTTCCTTCCTTCCGTTCCTCGTTCTTTTCCTTTTTCCTTTGGTTGTTCCTTGATACCTGAGTATGCTGTAAGACTCAGGTTGAGCCCTTAGCTTATGGAGATCTCTTAGAGATCATTGAGACTAGAAGTTATAGACTTCTAGCAACCGTTTCGTTCCTGATTCGTGATGCTTGTGTAAACAGGCTTTCCTTGCTCCTTTCCTGAGGGAAACTGAGCCGTCTTTGAGTTGTTTGTTGAGCTTTGAGTTACCTTCGTGTGAGGTAAGTTTACCTTGGACTTACTTAGCTTCATTCCGCATATTGGTTTGTTTATGTTTATTATCATGTTATAACGGATAACCAGAATAGGATTCACCCTTTTATAGCCTGAACTGACCCAAGTGTATGATAACCGGGCGGGTACCACTTGTCTAGTTCTGCATGAGACTAGAATGTGCTCTTGCAACCCAGGCCCGTAGGTAACGGATAGTACTAATCTATTCCTATTGATAGACGGAAGGCTAGGCGAGTTTTGGGAGATTCTAGTGTGACAAAAGAAGTTGAATTAGTAATGGATAACTTAATGAAAGATAATAACCGGTTGAGTGCGAGCCTTGTACGCTTTTTACCGTCCTTGTAGATGTTCTAGTTTCGGGAGATTTTTGCTGATATCTAGAATGTTAGCTAACGGTTTATACCGTCCTTGTAGATGTTCCGCAGGTTCAGGATGCTGTTGAGTGATCCTGACGGTGTGGTCAGCTGGGGTTCCCGTACATTATAGTACGGGATCGGGTTATGTTTATATTGTTGCTTTTCCCTTTTTGTTTTAAACTCAGTTGCGAGCCTTTTACGCTTCCTTTGTTTAAACATTTTGTTTTATTATTAGTTTTGGTTTTCATTCGTATGTGCCTAGTTGTAAGATCTGTTTGTCGTTGCTACTCTGAGGGTCGGGACCATTGTGAGGTCCTAGCCCGTAACGCTTCGAGTTCCCAAAACTTGGGGTGTTACACGTAGGTTAGAGATGTTGAGTGATCCGGACGGTGTGGTCAGCCGGGGTTCTTGTACATAACCTGAAACCCGAAACCCGAAAACCCGAAACCCGAAAACCCGAAACCCGAAACCCAAACCCGAAACCTGAAACCCGAAAACCCGAAAACCCGAAACCCGAACCCGAAAACCCAAACCTGAACCCGAAACCCGAACCCGAAACCCGAAACCCGAACCCGAAACCCGAAACCCGAAACCCGAAACCTCGAACCCGAACCCCTGAACCCGAACCCGAAACCCGAAAACCCGAAAACCCGAAACCCGAACCCGAAACCCGAAACCCGAAAGATGAGATCGGGTTTATATTTCTGTTGTTGCTTTCCCTTCGTTTTGAACTCGGTTGTGAGTCTTTTACGCTTCCCTTTGTTATAACCTTTGGTTTTATTATAAGTTTTGATTTCATTTATTTCTGCCTTGTTGTAAGATCCGATATTGTTGTTGCTACTCTGAGGGTCGGGACCCATTGTGAGGTCCTAGCCCGTAACGCTTCGAGTTTCCAAAACTTGGGGTGTTACAACAATATTACATGATAAGCTATTTTAGTTAATCAAAGTAATAAATTGATAATATTTATGTTTTGTATAACTTTATATGTATCCATATAGTCATATTGATCTCATTTAATTTAATTAAACATATATACATCTATAATATATACAACTTTGTACACACTCACAAATTCATACCTTTCGGGATAAATATTCATAATATAATTGGGGGGGGGGATTTTGGGTGAATTGATGCACACAAAACTTATGAAAACAAGTAACACAACAAGTAAGACAATGATGAGTGAATCTACACTAGGTTGATTCTTAGCATGCGATTACTACTTTGGTGAGTTCCTTTTAACAATTTTTTAAGTAATATCCCGTCTCGATCATATATATGTGTTGAGTCAACCGGCATCAATACAACTTAACAGGTTAGTGTTCCGTAAACCTACAAGAACAATTAACAAGTTATCTTTCAAATAAAGACCAAGGGATATAAAGAAAAGATTAAAACCGTTAAACTTATCTTTATATTTGTGTTCCAGCAATTACAACCCGTTATTACTTAAAGTTTACTACTAGATTAAAGACCCGAACCCGGAATCTATTAATCCTAGTTCTTTGCATGCACTTTAGAACCTAAGGTGATCAATCTTAAGTGATAGTAAAACATGCAATTAGACAATGAGGATCAAGGAAACACAAAGTATTACTGAATAAAAACTTATATTAGAAAGAACTTACAACCAAAGTAATAATGCAGCTTCAAACCAACCCAATGTAGCAATGGAGTTAGCAACTCATTACAAAGTTAGCGAGAGAATTATGATGGAAAATGATGGAAAGATTGGATTCTCCTTGGATGATTCTAGCAATCAACCATGGGTCTATTTATACTAAAAATGGCACTAAATAGGAGTAAATGGTCTGCCCAAAACAACCACCTTTAATGCCATAAAGGTGGTGTAAACAGCCGGAGTAAAGTCTCTGTCGTTGAACCGCAGGGGCATTACAGGTGAAAACGTTTGATCTTCTTCGTAGCCGTAGGGGCGGCCTAGCAATTCCGCGGGGGCGGATATTTAATGATCATCAAACGTCCGACTCTTCAACTTCCTGTCGTTTTTTATGCCGAACCGCAGGGGCGTCCCAGTGTCAACGCGGGGGCGGTGACACTGACTCTTCATCTTCACAGCTCCCAGGTTGGACGCAGTCAGAGGCGCAGGGGTGCTGGCTTCGCTTCTTCGCTTCTTCGGGGCAAGTCACCGCAGGGGCGCCAAGGGTTGACGGAGGTGCGGTGACAGTCTTCGTTCCTGGCACTGGCGAAGGCGCAGGCTGTGCTCCGGAGTATGGTGTCACCCGCAGGGGCGGTGACACTGCTCCGTGGGGGCGGTGAGGCAACAAAAGCTTTGCTTCGTGACTGGTCTTCACTCCTAAGTGCTTATAACTCCTTCTTTGTCTTCTTTTAGTCTTCTTCTTCTGGACCAAGGAGTTAGTAGCATAAACCGACACTAATGTAATTCCATCACCTATCAACCACTCACTAACCGGAATTAAAATTCCGGGTTTTACAATGTCGCGGTCTGATAGGCACCTCATGCCGTCGAGGAACCTTGTCAGTCACAATTCTCTACTGGTATGTCCTCCTCAATAGCCTCATCATCTTCATCCTCAACAACTCCACTAGGAGCAACAACATCTGTCCTATTGTCCATGGAGTTAGTGCCATGATCATTAGCATCATCAATACTCAATATCAATGGGCGCATCATCCTCATTAGAATCACTACACATCTCCTCAAAGTTGTACTACTTCCAATTGTGTTGATCTATGATGGTGTAGGAACTCTTCCTACCGATTCCCTTAGTCTCGCTCAAAATTCTTTGAGCTAACTTAAATGACAAAATATATATGTTCTTATCTTTTGAATCTCCAGCAGCCCAACAATCAACACGTCCCTCAACCAAAGCAATGCTCTCCTAAAAGTCTCGAGGATTAACCGTTCTTAGGATCATGCTTGAAAGAACTCAAAAATTCCAAGGTTGTCTCTTCATAAGCACGCTCTCTAATTCAAACAAACACCACAAGGCCAACACGCTCAATCATCCAATCTAAATCCTCTCTAACAATTCATCCATTCTAGTTCTTCTATGATCAATTAACAAGGTGCAATAATTGGACATTCTTCAATACGGTCATACCTCATTTTGAGCTTTTCTTGAATTACCGGATGTCTTGGAGGTGGTGCCTACTGAGAAGCGGAGGATCTCCTTCTAGGAACAATTGCTCTTGAAGATATTCGTATGAAATCCATTGCAGTAGAAATCTCGGGCTGTTCTTTGTGAAATATCGGCTGAGATTTTGCCAAAACCCGAGATTTGTGTTGTTTCGATCGAAGGTGGCAAATCTGTAAAGATTTTGCCAAATTGATGCCTCCACTAGCTTTCCTTGCTTCTTCCTACCCATAATACTCCTCCTTGAACCAAACGATCCGAAATCAACCAATTTGAAGATGGGCGATTTTGTTAGATTTTGGGATTAAAGAATCGAAATTTGGACCTATTTGTTGGTTTGTGGTGTTATTTGAGCACGGAAGCTTGTTTGTGATAGGAAGAGCTCGAGTTTTGGAAGAAGAACGGACAAAACGGTCGGAGAACTGAGATTTGAGGGTGAGGGTGATGTAGGACCATCACATGAAAGATATCAAGGTCCCATTACTAGAGCAAGAGCTAAGGAGATCCAAGAAGTTATGTCAAGGAAAGTGCTATTGGTTGACACAATGTGTGAACCTTCCATACATCATGTGTTAATCTTTTGGTGAATGTAGGAGCAAGCGAACCAAGCGAGGAGGCCATGCCGACGTGCTCACTTCCCATGCAGCTCGAGGAGACCATGCATGATGTTGCTCACGTCCAATGCAGCCCAAGAGGGAGGTTGTTGCTCACAACCAATGCAACCCAAGAGGAGGTTGTTGCTCACGCCCAATGCAGCCCAAGAGGAGGCTGTTGCTCACGCCCAATGCAGCCCAAGAGGAGGTTGTTGCTCACGCCCAATGCAGCCCAAGAGAAGGCTGTTGCTCATGTCCAAGGTAGCCCAAGAGGGGAGCAGCTGCTCACGTCCAAAACAGCCCAAGAGGGCAGCCAGCTGATTACGTTCAAAGAGGCCCAAGAGAGTAACAAGTCAGCCCATTCGGATGGCATTCGGATAGCGCATTTTTGCTCTTAAAATCGTCCAACTCAGCCAAGGAGTTGTTTGAATAAGTCAGCCTACTTTCATGCTGAATTAGTTGTTTGTTAGGTTGTTAGCTACATTAGAGGAAGCTCTCTTATTACCACCTTCCCACTAATGTTTTAATTTTCTTTTCTTTATTTTGTCTAGATAAAAGAGTCTATATAGATAGCCTCTTTAGCTGCAGATTAGTTACGTTATTTCCATTGCTTAGAATTACATTTGTAATCATTCACAAAATCAATCAAAGAACAAAAGAGTTTTTGGTTGGCATTGCTGTTGTTTGCTTGGCTGAGCTTGTTTGTGTCAACCGCCTTCGGATTGGTGCTTCGAGCCTTCACGAGTCCCTCTTTGTGCTAGTCCAGCCGGAGCTAGTGTAAAGTTGTATTGGAGACGGGTCTAGGGCATTCAAGATTGGGGTTTTGGCTCTTCAGCCTTGGTTCCTTCGTTGACTCTCTTTGGTTCTTCTCTTCACCTTCCTACGCCATTCACCATCCCCGTTTCATTCCGCATCTGGATTCGTTTCATTCAGCCGGATTCGAGATCATTGTGCCTAGATCGACTCATTCACCGACAATTCCGTATCAGTTGGTATCAGAGCTCAGTTGGTACAATTGATCACTCCTTTCTTCTTTGTTAACCTATTGCTTATCCAATTGTGGTTTAACTTATGCTTGAAGTGTTCAAAGGCAAAAGCCAAGGGTTCTTAGTGCCGGACAACATCTTGAGGAGAGGTAAACACAAAACGAAAACAAAACAAAAAGAGAGCTCAAACGCTGCATACACAATTCGGTAACCTGCTCTCCTACAATTCTCGCTGCAATCAGTTTCGGTTACCTTCTCTCCCTCAAATCTTTGACAAAGTCTAAGAGATCTTTCAAAAAAAAAAAAAAGACAATACAAAACGGCTAGCCTTTTTTTTTTTATTAATCAAGCACAAGTAAACTTTTTCAAACAACTCAAAACGTCATTCTAAACACATTCACCATACCTACACCAACCCAACGGTCAATACTCCAATTAGGGGTGTCTTGATTCATCTCCGACACTAACATCAGTTTCAGCAGCTCTAGTTCCAAGGGGTGCTAAGAAGGTTCGGAAATCGTGATCTTAAGGTGTTGGATCCTTACAACTCGAGCCACCAGCTAGGCAATACCAACGAGAGAGTGAGCGATACACAAGTGAGATCTTTGCTTTTCTAACCTAACCAGTTCTTTTTTTGTTTCTTGAGCATGTCCAGGTCCCTAAGTCCCAGCAAGTCTAGTAGCGAGACCGTCACGCCGGAGATGATCAGTCTATTGAAACAATTGTCCGATTCCGTAGCTAACCTATCCAAACGAGTGGAATCTATGGAAGCACGAACACCACCAGCAGGGACGCCACCTTTGAGAACCAACTACGAGTTTGGTGGTCCTTCACGTGTTACTAGAGAGCCGGATCATCCGGATCAAGGTAATTTACAGTCCAATGTCCTCCCTAATGCTTCTAACATGCCACCATTTGTTGATGACTTTCAGCGACGGAATGAAGTTGCTTTCGAGGACCACACTTGGGAAGGTTACAATCGGCCATTCCAGCAGCCAAGGCAAGGACGAGAACGTGACAATCTGCGGCCCTATCAAGAGCAAGACGGACTCGGCAAAGTCAAAATCAAAATTCCCGTCTTTGAAGGAAAGTGTAATCCCGACGTCTACACGGAGTGGGAAACTAAAGTTAAGCAGATCTGGTTGTGTCACAACTTCAGCGAGCCTAGGAAGGTTCAGCTAGCCGCTCTTGAGTTCCAAGGCTATGCTTTGGTATGGTGGGATCACGTAGTCAAAGAAAGAGTTCGAACATTGGATCCTCAAATCACCACATGGGAGCATATGAAGACACTAATGAGGTCCCGGTTCGTTCCACCTCACTATACCCGAGAGCTTCGACAACGGCTGGAAAATTTGAGACAAGGCTCTCTTAGCGCTGAGGAAGCCTATACGAATATGCAAGTTGCTATGGTGAAGGCCAACGTTCTAGAGGATGAAGAAAGCACTATGGCAAGGTACCTTCGTATTCTGAATTCTAATTTGGCTAATGAAGTTGATATGTATCCCTATAGCACCATGGAGCAATTACTACACTTGGCCATTAAGGTGGAAAGGAAGACTAAGGTGCGAAACCGGGAATACAAGCTACCTCATGGGACGCCCAACACTTGGAAAGCACAAGGGAGCCGGCTGCTGCCTAACAACAACAAGGATCAAGGAGGCCGGAAGGAAGAGAGAAAGTCGGCACCTATGGGCCAAGAAGGGAAAGAAGGTCTTCTACACCATCCACTACACCACGATCCTTGAATGAGCCTTCAAGTGATCATCGAGGGAGTACTCCTATCTCTAACTCTAGAACTAGGGACATTGTGTGTTTTAAATGCCAAGGTAGAGGCCATATGAGTAGAGAATGTCCTAATAGACGCACTTTGATCATAAACCATCTAGGAGAATATGAGAGTGAGGATGATGTGGAATTAGATGATGAAAATACATTAATTGATGACAATGAACAAAATGAGCATGATGATTGCATTGAGTATGAACAAGGTGAATCTTTGATAGCTAGGAGAACTTTGCATGTCCAACTAGCACCTTGTGAGTATAACCAACGTGAAAATCTGTTTCATACTAGGTGTAGTATTAAAGGCAAAGTGTTCAATGTGATAATTGATGGAGGAAGTTGTTGCAACATAGCTAGCACTGAAATGGTAAACAAATTACAACTTCTTACATTTTATCACCCTAGGCCATATAAACTACATTGGATGAATGAGTGTGGAGAACTTAAGGTCAATAAGCAAACTAAGGTCAATATAACATTAGGATCATATAAGGATGTTATTACATGTGATGTTGTGCCTATGAATGCTTGTCACTTGTTGCTTGGCCGTGCATGGCAATATGATAGGAAAGTTGTTCATGATGGGTTTTCTAATAAATATAGCTTTGAGTATAAAGGTAAAACTTTAACACTTAAACCTATGACACCTTTACAAATAGCCGAGTACTATGAGAACAAGAGGGTAGAGCAAGGAACCCCTCCCAAGCCTAAGATCAAACGGCCTAAGAGTAAGGAGAACAAAACCCATCAAACATTGTTAGTACAACCAACAAGTAGCTATCTTGAGTCTAGGAATGAATATGTCACTAACTATGCTTCTATGGATGTGCTAATGATGAGTTTGTGTAAATCTCTAGTGAATGTGCCTCATGACTCTACGATTCAGGGGCTGTTAGACGAGTTTAGGGACGTTTTTCCTGAGGAGATTCCAGCCGGCTTGCCGCCCATTAGGGGCATTGAACACCAAATAGATTTAATACCCGGAGCCACTCTTCCTAATAGGCCCGCCTATAGGATGAACCCTACGGAAGCCCAGGAAATTCAGAACCAAGTTCAAGCCTTGCTAGATAAGGGGTATGTTCGGGAAAGCCTTAGTCCTTGTGCCGTTCCCGTCCTGCTAGTACCCAAGAAGGATAATACATGGAGAATTTGTATTGATTGTAGAGCAATCAATAACATTACTATCAAGTATAGACACCCGATTCCCCGTTTAGATGATATGCTTGATGAGTTACATGGAGCTACAATTTTCACTAAGATTGACCTTAGGAGTGGCTACCATCAAATTAGAATGAGGGAAGGGGATGAATGGAAAACAGCTTTTAAAACCAAATTTGGTCTCTATGAGTGGCTAGTAATGCCTTTTGGCTTAACTAACGCTCCTAGTACCTTCATGAGATTAATGAATCATATTTTGAGACCTTATATTAGTTTATTTGTTGTAGTCTACTTTGATGACATTCTTATCTAAAGTAAGACTTTAAAAGAGCATGAAAATCATTTGAGAGATGTGCTTGCTACATTGCGTATAGAATACTTGTATGCTAATATTCAAAAGTGTGATTTCTATACTAACCGAGTGATTTTTCTTGGTTTTGTAGTAAGTGCCAATGGTTTGCAAGTGGATGAGGACAAGGTGAAGGCAATCAATGAATGGCCCACTCCTAGGTCGGTTGGCGACGTGAGGAGTTTCCATGGCCTAGCTACATTCTATAGAAGGTTTGTGAGAGATTTTAGCACCATTGCAACACCTCTCACGGCTTTGACCAAAAAGAAGGTTCCTTTTGAGTGGAATGAACCGCAGCAAAGAGCCTTTGAAGAGCTCAAGAGACGCCTCACCCATGCAGCCCTACTCACTCTACCGGACTTCACTAAACCCTTTGAGGTTGAATGCGACGCATCCGGTATTGGTATTGGCGGCGTCCTTATGCAAGAAAGTAAGCCTCTAGCTTTCTTTAGTGAAAAATTGAAGGGTGCATGCTTAAACTACTCCACTTATGACAAAGAATTGTATGCTTTGTTTAGAGTACTCAAAACATGGCAACATTACCTTTGGCCTCAAGAGTTTGTTTTGAAAACCGATCATGATTCACTTAGACACTTTAGGAGCCAAGATAAGCTAGATAGGCGGCATGGTAGGTGGATAGAGTTCATCGAAACCTTTCCTTACATTATCAAGTATAAGAGAAAGGAAAGGATAATGTCGTAGCGGATGCATTGTCTTGGAGATACACCTTAATCACCACCTTGGATTCTAGGATGTTAGGTTTTACTTACATTAAAGAATTATATGTGGATGATGCTGAATTTTGGAAGATATTTCATAGATGCACTACTCAAGGCCCTTATGATAAGTACTTTGTGTTTGAACGTTTCTTGTTTAAAGTGGATAAGATTTGCATACTTAGATGTTCCCTTAGGATCGTATTGGTGGAAGAAGCCCATAAAGGAGGTTTAATGGGGCATTTTGGGAGGGACAAAACTTATCACATGTTGCAAACTCACTTTTATTGGCCTCATATGTTAAGGGATGTAGAACACATGCTGAAAAGGTGCATTGAATGTCTTAAGGCCAAAGCTAGGGTACAACCCCACGGGTTGTATACACCCTTACCAACGCCTAAAGGCCCTTGGGAAGATATAAGTATGGATTTCATTGTGGAATAAAATGGCACATTTTATTCCATGTTATAAAACTGATCATGCATATAATGTTGCTAATCTTTTCTTTAAGGAAATAGTGAGATTGCATGGAATACCTAAAACTATTGTTAGTGATAGGAATGTCAAGTTTTTGAGTTTCTTTTGGAAAACACTTTGGGGAAAAATGGGCACTAGATTACTATTCTCGACCTCTAGTCATCCCCAAACATATGGACAAACGGAAGTCACCAATAGGACCCTAACGACCCTCCTTAGAACCATGTTGAAAGATAACTTAAAAGAATGGGAAGACATGTTACCACATATTGAGTTTGCTTATAATCGCACCATGCATTCTTCCACTTCGTTATCACCTTTCAAATGTGTTTATGGATTCAACCCTTTAACTCCTTTGGACTTACTACCGATTCCTCGAAAGGATCGAGTAGCTTTTGATGCTTTGGAACAGGTGGACTACATTAAGGAACTTCATGCTAAGAAAAAAGCTGCACTTGATAAGAAGGGCGTTGAAACTGCAGCTCGGAACAACAAAGGATGTCGGAAGACGGTTTTCCAACCCGGCGACTTAGTTTGGCTACATCTAAGGAAAGATCGGTTTCCGACAAAACGCCATTCCAAGCTAGCACCACGGGGTGATGGACCATTCAAAGTCTTACACCGGATTAACGACAATGCATATGTGTTGGACTTACCGGAAGAGTATGGAGTTATTACCACTTTTAACGTAGGAGATTTGAGCCTCTATGAAGGAGATTCGGAACAAGATGAAAATTCGGGGTCGAATTTTTTCCAAGAAGGAGTGGATAATGTAGGACCATCACATGGAAGATATCAAGGTCCCATTACTAGAGCAAGAGCTAAGGAGATCCAAGAAGTTATGTCAAGGGAAGTGCTATTGCTTGACACAATGCGTGAACCATTTAATTTCCATACATCATGTGTTAATCTTTTGGTGAATGTAGGAGCAAGCGAACCAAGCGAGGAGACCATGCCGACGTGCTCACTTCCCATGCAGCTCGAGGAGACCATGCAGGCTATTGCTCACGTCCAATGCAGCCCAAGAGGGAGGCTGTTACTCACGTCCAATGCAGCCCAAGAGGGAGGCTGTTACTCACGCCCAATGCAGCCCAAGAGGAGGCTGTTGCTCACGCCCAATGCAGCCCAAGAGGAGGTTGTTGCTCACGCCCAATGCAGCCCAAGAGAAGGCTGTTGCTCATGTCCAAGGTAGCCCAAGAGGGGAGCAGCTGCTCACGTCCAAAACAGCCCAAGAGGGCAGCCAGCTGATTACGTTCAAAGAGGCCCAAGAGAGTAACAAGTCAGCCCATTCGGATGGCATTCGGATAGCCCATTTTTGCTCTTAAAATCGTCCAACTCAGCCAAGGAGTTGTTTGAATAAGTTAGCCTACTTTCATGCTGAATTAGTTGTTTGTTAGGTTGTTAGCTACATTAGAGGAAGCTCTCTTATTACCACCTTCCCACTAATGTTTTAATTTTCTTTTCTTTATTTTGTCTAGATAAAAGAGTCTATATAGATAGCCTCTTTAGCTGCAGATTAGTTACGTTATTTCCATTGCTTAGAATTACATTTGTAATCATTCACAAAATCAATCAAAGAACAAGAGAGTTTTTGGTTGGCATTGCTGTTGTTTGCTTGGCTGAGCTTGTTTGTGTCAACCGCCTTCGGATTGGTGCTTTAAGCCTTCACGAGTCCCTCTTTGTGCTAGTCCAGCCGGAGCTAGTGTAAAGTTGTATTGGAGACGGGTCTAGGGCATTCACAATTGGGGTTTTGGCTCTTCAGCCTTGGTTCCTTCGTTGACTCTCTTTGGTTCTTCTCTTCACCTTCCTGCGCCATTCACCATCCCCGTTTCATTCCACATTTGGATTCGTTTCATTCATCCGGATTCGAGATCATTGTGCCTAGATCGACTCATTCACGGACAATTCCGTATCAGAGGGTGGTGCGCTCGACCGTGGATTAGGTTTGAGGGAGAAGTTTGTGAGGTTGAAGACGACTTTTCCCACTTTCATACCCCTCTTTGAATTTCGAAAAATCTCGGCCTAGATTTTGAGGTGACCGAGATATTTTTCGGCGTGTGATTTCTTGATCGATCTTAACTTTTCAAAGAATCTCGGCCGAGATTTTGATGGGGGCCGAGATTTGAGTCAAAGTTGCAATTGACTTTGGAAATCTCGAGTGCATTACATTTTAGAATTGAAAATCTAGACCTATATTTTTCTTCGTTGGTCTAGATTTTTGGCTTCCGGCCTTCACTTCTCTTGCTAACGGTTTTAGCATCCCTTTTCCATCAAAATTTCAATCTCCTAGGAATCTCAACTCAGCTCATGATTTATTCTTCTTGAGAAAAACCTAAGTTTTGTCATCCAAAACCACAAAAAAAAACACAAAGTATACCAAAGACGAGAAAAGTCTAACTAAACTATCTAAGAAAAAGACAAAGACAAAGAATTACCATGAGTTGCTGACGCGGGAACATCCAAGCCAATTAATCGATGCAATATTCCAAGTCCATCATGATGCTGATGAAGGGTCAAGCTCTAAGATGATTGCATTGCTCAACTTACTCTTGTCCAAGGACCATCATGGTCATCTCAACCTGGAGTCTTGATTCATTGAGCTAACTCTATCTTCACCACCTCAAGAGAATCTAACAAGAGCGAAAGCAAAACGTCAAGCTGAGATGGATGCTCTTTTCCTAAACATGGTACATGAAGTTCAACCAAGTCCACCTTCATCAAGTCTGAGGACCATCTTGTAGATCAACCACGAACACATCCCAATCAAGATGATTAATGGAGCTTAAATTGTATTTCTAGTTGCTGGACAAGCCTTGGGACGCATTTCAAAGGACAAACGGAGACCTTGAAATCAGATACAAGGGGCTTCACGTGTGCATGTGCATGGCTGGAACATTCATTTAAGTATGTGGACGTGAGAGGCTGAATAGGAGAGTTTAAGTAGGCCCAATTGCGTTCTATGTTTGCTGGGATTTATTTAACTCTCTCTCAATGTAATTATTGTAATTAGTTTCTTTTTTCTATTTTACAAGAAAAGGCCTAGAATGTATATAAAGCCTTTTCTCTCTTCTTTTGTAGTTAGACAAGTTTTATACAAGTTTTGCTGAGAGCATTTCAGAATTGAATCCAAGAGAATTCAATCATTCTTGTCTCGAGAGTTTGTGTGTGTGATCTGGCTTTCTCGTTCTTGTGTATGTCAATCTCCTTCGGGATTGGTGTTGCAAGTCGAACAAGGCACACCTCTTCGTGCTCTCGATTCTCAGATCGATTATGTGGAGTTGTAAGAAGCGGGGTCGAATCGTCACTGGTTTGGTTCTTGGATCTCGAATCCAAGGGTTCTATCATTGTTCCTATCGGTTCTTCTTGTCCCTTTCTGTTTTCTCGTTTTCATTGTTGTCCATGTTTGTTAATTTTGTGTGCTCTTCATTCTTCAGAACAGGTTGTTCGTCTAGATCCGTTATTCGCGGCTAATCCCCGTATCAATTGGTATCAAAGCACAGTTGACGTCCAACCACCAAAAAGAGTCGGTAAATCAATCATAAAATCACAAAAAGAGTCTATTTTGATCACTGCAATTGATCATTGTCTTTTGTTTGAGTCTATTTCCGTTTCTCTCTTCTACTCTAAGCTTTGTTTGAGTCTAACGAGTTTGTTCCTTGTTTATGAGTTCTGGACACCAACCACCATCACACCACCATCAACCACCATTTTCCCCTCAACCACATTAGCCTCACTTGAACCAGTTGAACAAGAACCAAACAAGGCTGTTTCTTTTCCTGCATCCAGAACACGCAGAATTGAAGTTGAAGTAGATTGTTTCCCTACATCCAATACACGCCAAAATTGGAGTTGATCAGCGTGTTTCCTACAAATCCTGCACAGAGCTTGAAGTAGTTGTTCTCCTCCTACAGATGTGGCACGTTTAATCAGTTGCAACAATCTAGGAGTTGAGATTTGATCTTATCCTGAAGATTTGCAACAGCTTGGCCCACGTTTATCTACAAACAAGAAATTGTTTTTTTTTTTTTTGTTTCTTTCAATTTTTTGTTTATTCTTCTTTTCTGATTTCCTGAATCATAAAGTAAAAAAAAAAAGAGGTAAAAGAAAAAGAAAGAAATCAAAGAAAAATAAATAAATAAAAAAAAGAAGAAAAGGAATCAGAATTATTTTTTTTATTTCATTCTTGCTTAATTCTTAGTTTGCAATTAGCTTAGTGTTATTACATTCGTTTTCATGTTATTCAACAACAAAGAGGACTTCAAGAAAGGACTTAAGTCAAGTATCTCATCTCATTCGGAGGAAGAACCAAGCATCTCGTTGAACCTATCCAGCCACACCTAGCTACTGTCCATTTTCGGCCATCAAACACCATAGCTCATCCTTCCTTAACCTCATCCTACAGTGTCTAGGGTTCACTTATTGGGTCTTACGAGTAAGTTCTTTCAAAGCTTATCTTGAGTTCTAAATTTGAGTCAATCTAGTTGCATATAACATTCGTGCACTTTGTCCTTTCCATTTGAGTCTTTTCTTCTATTTTGTTGAGTCAAACACGTTTTTTGAAGTAACTGAAATTGAATTTCGTTTCTGCCTAAAGCTTTTGTTTGACTAGGCATCGAACTCACGTGAGGTTTTTGATTTATACAAGACGAGCCATCAACAAGCTTGTATCGCACCACTAGAGAGTGAGAGAACCTTATTTTCTGAGTGATACACTTGCGAGGTGATTTTTGTTTTATCTAACCTAACGCGTTTGTTTGTTTTGATGAGTGTTTGGAATTATGTCTAGGTCACCAAGTCCAGCAGGTACAAACAGCCTAGAATCGATTAACATCGAATTGTTCAACCTTTTCAACGGCGCCAAAAACTTGTTCGCTCCAAACGGTGTGTGCAAGCTTTAAATTTATAACCCTAGACTTAAGCTTAAAACAAGGATGCGAACCCGCAGTGTACGGGTCAATCGTAGTAAAAGCAAGAAAATTCCAGGGGTCGATCACAGGGACTCGGTGAAACAGAGTCAATACGGTGTGCTAATGTTAATACTAACCACAAGAGCGATTTAACACAATCAAAGATGAATAAGATGTCAAATAAAGCAAACATGCAATTCTAGGGATTAAGGCATCTAGTTGTGGTTCCAACTCAAGATCTGTAGATAAGCGGACAAAGCTGAGATTTTTGCGTGGGGAAGGTGTTTCTAAGTGGAGTAGATCACCGGGTAAGTCTCACTACACACTAATCCTAAACCGCAACTCCTATTACCGGGTAAGTCTCAAGGAATTAAGATAAAGAATTATAACCTCAAACTAACACACCATCTAAGGGAATAGAATCAACCTTTACCGGGTAAGTCTCAGGCTAACTCACGAAGATGGGATGTAAGCACACTCAAACCCCAATAAAGGATAAACCTTTATTACCTACACTTATGATCGTTGATACACAAACTAAGGAATTACCGGGTAAGTCTCATCCTAAGCTTGCTTTGAACCAGGAAGATGTAATAAGAATAGGATTTGGCAAACTCTAACACTTAACTCTCAGTTACGGATCAAATAAGTCACCTCGGTCAGAAGAATTCCACCCCGGCCGAGATGTTCATCAACCGAACGAGATGCTTAGGGTTAAGGTTAAAGATTCGAACTTTCAGGATCCTACTGAAATCTAAGATTATTCTATCATTGTTTTTCCCACAACCTTCAGCCAATCACCCTAGAATCACACAAGGAAATTAGCCACTCATCATCATTATGAAAGTATTAAATGTAAGGGAAGAAGGTGAATATTTGAACAAAGAAGAATTTAATGAAAAGACTTCAATAACTGAATCAAATATCACAACAAGGCGTTCCTTGGATAATAATCCAAAAAGACAAGACAACAATTGAGGGAATTGAAGACAATCTTACAAAACCCTTCAATAAAGCTATAAAAGCTATGGACTTCAATCTTCCTTCAACCTTCAAAAAGGTTCTTCAACTCTCTCCCAAATTGGGGTATGCGGCTGCTGCGTCTTTTTCGGTGTAGGCGGATGTTCGTGTATGCGGCCTCTGGTGATCCGAAGATGGTTGAATTGTGGAAAATCCAACCCTTTATATAGGAAAATTACCCTTCCAAAGATAAGATATCTTAAAAAGATAATTTCCTAATAAAATCTATCCATATCTCCTTAAAATAAATATCTTCCTAAGATAATTTTATAGGAAATATCTTAAAAGATAACTTCCTAATAAAAATATATCCTATCTCCTAAAATAAATATTTTCTTAAGATAATTTTATAGGAAATATCTTAAAAGATAATTTCCTAATAAAATATATCTTATCTCCAAAATAGATCTCCTAAAATAAATTATCTTCCTTCCAGAAATCCAGCCCAAAAATATGAGATCTTCCTTCCAAAAATAAAAGATCTCAGCCAAGAATAAAATATTCTCGCCGCGTCCCAGGTGTTCGCCTCGGTCGAGTCGACTTCTCTGGATCACCTCGGTCGAGGTGAATCTGTAGTCAACCGAGGTGAATCACAACTGAATGTGAAATCTCTCAAATCTGGTCCAAAGTAAATCTTTAATCCATGGCTATGCTTCCTGGATAGTTCCTTATGTTCCTGAATGTAGCTCCAATGACTCCATAGCTCCTTTTGCTCCTTTTTGATGCAAAACGTACCAAATTACCGAACATAGCTAAACTGCATGAAGAAGTAAGAAACAGCTCCCAGAAATGACTATCTCGGTTGGCGAAGCACATCTCGGTCGAGGTGTTCTGACAGTACCCGAGATGTATCTCAGTAAAGCTCGTTTCCTCAACTTCTCGAAATTTTGTTCTTCCAGTGTAGCTCCTGAACTGTGATCCTTCCTTTTGGAATACCTGGTTGTTGTCTAGAGGAAAACAAAAACAAAGCAACTATCTAAACTAAACTAGAAAAGGGAGAAGAAAGCAATACCTTGGGTTGCCTCCCAAGAAGCGCTTGGTTTAAGGTCGCTAGCTGGACCCTTCTCCATAGAATTACTCAATGTACCTTGAACACCATGGAGTGCTCATCACATCCATCAAAAAATTCTTCCAAAAAGGTTCCGGTTCCTAATTTCACCGGCAAATGGTAAGATCTCCCACGTACAAGCTTGTACAGTTTGATTCTCACCGGAATTCGTCTAGACTTCCTGCACTTCAATGGGACATTCCTCGTGTCCCATCCTTTCCTTGATCGAGAAAACGGTTTCTCGAGAATTATAGCAGCTTCCTCATCTATAGCTTGGGGATGGTACAAGGTCCTGAGCATGCGAGGGACCCCATACTTGAACAAGAGACTCTTCATCGCCTTAGCGGTGTAGTGCTTGCCAACTCCACTCCTCATGATCCGAGGAGCTTCTTCTTCCAACAATTTCAAGGAAGACTTCATCTTGATCTTTGGAGGTTCTTTCGGAAGAGACCTCCAACTCTCCGGTGCTTTCCTGAAAAATTCAGAAATTTTAATAGGGATTTCGAATGGAGTAAGAGAACTTACCTTGTAAAGTTCTCCAAAGCTCGGATCAGGTTTCATGTTAGGTTGATAACCAACACATGAAATCTCTCTCAACTCAGTTGATCTTTCTTCCACCTTGACCAAAGTCTTAGTAATTTGGCCAAGGTTCTCCGTATCTTGCAGTTCTACAGATTTTTCCTCCACCTCGGCCGATCTCTCTTTCACCTCGGCCGAGGTCTCAACAGTTAGATCGAAATCTTCCAAATCTTCTTCTTCCTCAAAAGCTTCAGGAGAAACTTCTTCCTCAAAAGCTTGATTGCACGCACGCTAAGTGGCGAACAAGTTTTTGGCGCCATTGCCGGGGACTTGGTCTAGACCGAGCCGGTTGCGGTTTGCTTTCGGGGCACTTGCCCCTGTTGCTACTAACTACTCTTTCTATGAGTTTTGTAGTTTTCAGGATTTCCGATGACTACATTTGATCCAGCCTGGATAGCAAGGCAAAGTGCTAGGGCGGACCATTATGAATACTTGGAGGAGAAGTACTCCTTCTATTGGTTCAACAATGAATGGGAAAGAGAAGAGGCCATTAAGCATGAACTTGCAATGTGGGATGAACTGAATGTCCCTAAAAAGATTTGTGAGCAACCCCTTGAAGATTCTCTTGAATCAAGATGGGAGAGGTTGATGAAGAAGGTGGAGGAGCTCAAGGAAAGCACCCTATCCTATGCTAAGCCGGAAGAGGAGCATAAGGAAGTGCTGCAAGTTCCAAGCACCCCTCCAATCAAACCAGAAGTTTCTCCTGAAGCTTTTGAGGGAGAAGAAGATTTGGAAGATCTCGATCCAACTGTTGAGACCTCGGCCGAGGTGGAAGAGATCTCGACCGAGATGGAAGAAGAATCTGCAAAACCAGAAGTGGAAGATGCAGAGAACCTTGGCCAAATTACTGAGATTGTGGTCAAGGTGGAAGAAAGACCAGTAGAACTGAGAGAGATTTCGTGGGTGGATTATCAACCCAACACGAAACTTGTCTCAAGCTTTGGAGAACTTTTCAAGGTACATCCTCCTACTTCATTTGAATTCCCTATTAATATTTCTAGATTTTTCAGGAAGGCACCGGAGAGTTGGAGGTCTCTTCCGAAAGAACCTCCTAAGATCAAGATGAAACCTCTCTTGAAATTGTTGGAGGAAGATGCTCCTTGGATTATAAGGAGTGAAGTTAACAAGCGCTTCACCGCTAAGGCAACGAAGTGTTATTTGTTCAAGTATGGGGTCCCTCGCATGCTCAGGACCTTGTACCATCCCCAAGCTATAGATGAGGAAGCTGCTATAATTCTTGAGAAACCGTTTTCTCGATCAAGGAAAGGATGGGACACGAGGAATGTCCCATTGAAGTGCAGGAAGTCTAGACGAATTCCGGTGAGAATCAAACTGTACAAGCTTGTACGTGGGAGATCTTACCATTTGCCGGTGAAATTAGGAACCGGAACCTTTTTGGAAGAATTTTTTGATGGATGTGATGAGCACTCCATGGTGTTCAAGGTACATTGAGTAATTCTATGGAGAAGGGTCCAGCTAGCGACCTTAAACCAAGCGCTTCTTGGGAGGCAACCCAAGGTATTCCAAAAGGAAGGATCACAGTTCAGGGGCTACACTGGAAGAACGAAATTTCGGGAAGTTGAGGAAACGAGCTTTACTGAGATACATCTCGGGTACTGTCAGAACACCTCGACCGAGATGTACTTCGCCAACCGAGATGGTCTTATCTGGGAGCTGTTTCTTACTTCTTCATGCAGTTTAGCTATGTTCGGTGAGTATCCTGTCCTTAGACTTATTTTAACCCACTGGGACAGTGTGTCCCAAGTATGGGGTATTTGTGTATTATTTGACACTTATGTGATGTATGACTCTACTTGATCGGATCTTTATTTATATTTATGCTTCAGTTTGCTTCTATGTGTTTATCTGAGATTGCATGCATACATACAAGTTATTTGATTGAGAAAAACGTCGAAACTAAAAGAAAACTGGTTTTTTTAAAAAAAAAAAAAAAAATTTTTGACCTCGACCGAGTCAGTCTTGGCCAAACGAGGCGTTTCACCTCGGTTGAACCAAGAACACCTCGACCGAGGTAGGTTAACTGAGAGTTTTCGAAATGATTTTTGTGCCTCTTATCTGGATATGATCTCAGTGAAGATCTTGCTTACTTACTGGTTTTGAAATCTTTATGTGTTTGAAAGGTTTTATAATATGTTTAAGTTGCTAAATGCTTTGTTTGAAATTTTTGGCATGTTTAATACTTTGTTTTTATCCAAATTATGTTGAATTTGAAGGTTGACACCGCAGGTTAAGTTCTCTCACTTTCTTCTTGGAAAGACCAAGGCAATTCATTCTCTTCTTCTTCTTCTTCTTGATCATGCTTAGCCCCTCATATACATTTTGCCTCCCTTTTACCTATCCGGGAATTTGGAAGCAAGCAAAGTGGTGAAAGCAAGTGAAGTAAAAGTTGAGAAGTTGGCTGGAAGTGAAAGTGTTAGAAAGTAATAAATAGGTTTGGGGAAGTCAATCATGAAGATGAGTAACTCGGCACCATTCACATAGCTGGGTGTTTGTGTCTTGCCAAAGTCGGATTGAGCGATATTCCTAACGGGTCATGGTATGTGCATCAAGGGTTTGATGCATCTCAAGAAATTGATGATTGCTGATTTCCCAGGCTTCGGTTATTGTGCACCTCTGTCCATGCATCCCAAAAAGTAAAGTAAAAGAAAAGTGCGAAATAAGCAAAGCTTATTGGTGGAAGATGTTGCAAATCAAAGTGGAAGTGAAGTTCATCCCTTTTCCCGGATTCTAGCACCACATTACCTTACATACATCCCTACCCTACACGTTTCTTGACCTTTTCTTTTGGGAAGCCCTTGAGACCTTGAGCTTGTTGATTGACTTAGCGGTTTAAATCGGATTATACATGATTAATTTTGATAATTATGATTTATTATGCATTCTATGATTTTATGCAAAGATGAACAACTTTCCTATATTTATAAAATGTTTTGATCATATTGAGTTTTTAAATTCCAGGAAGTACTCTCTTAGAGTGATCTATGATAGTTGCACACCATAAAATGTTTTTGGAAGACTTTTTCATTGATTTTCTTGACTTATAATCCATTCTATCTTGTCTTCTATATGCAGAACTTGCTTGGGGACAAGCAAGGGCTAAGTATGGGGTATTTTGATAGCATGAATTATAGTCTATATTTTGGGGTTTGTTTTGACGTTTTATCTTTCATAATCTGCATGTTTGTATGTGCATTATGTGATTTCACTACCATTTCATCTACCTTTTGCGGGAATCGAGGTCTACACCTAGTTTTGTTGTAATTGCAGGTAATTTGGTACGTTTTTGCATCAAAAAGGAGCGAAAGGAGTCATGAGTCATTTAGAGCTACATCCAGGAAGCATAGCCATGGATTAAAGATTTACTTTGGACCAGATTTGAGAGATTTCACATTCAGTTGTGATTCACCTCGGTTGACTACAGTACCACCTCGATCGAGGTGATCCAGAGAAGTCGACTCGACCGAGGCGAACACCTGGGACGCGGCGAGAATATTTTATTCTTGGCTGAGATCTTTTATTTTTGGAAGGAAGATCTCATATTTTTGGGCTGGATTTCTGGAAGGAAGATAATTTATTTTAGGAGATCTATTTTGGAGATAAGATATATTTTATTAGGAAATTATCTTTTAAGATATTTCCTATAAAATTATCTTAAGAAAATATTTATTTTAGGAGATAGGATATATTTTTATTAGGAAGTTATCTTTTAAGATATTTCCTATAAAATTATCTTAGGAAGATATTTATTTTAAGGAGATATGGATAGATTTTATTAGGAAATTATCTTTTTAAGATATCTTATCTTTGGAAGGGTAATTTTCCTATATAAAGGGTTGGATTTTCCACAATTCAACCATCTTCGGATCGCCGCAACACCTTGTTATACGCGGAACACTAATTACGCAGCAGCCATACTCCAGTTGGGAGTTTTGAAGAACCTTTTTGAAGGTTGAAGATTATAGCTTTTATAGCTTTTTGAAGGGGTTTTGTAAGATTGTCTTCAATTCCCTCAATTGTTGTCTTGTCTTTTTGGATTATTATCCAAGGAACGCCTTGTTGTGATATTTGATTCAGTTATTGAAGTCTTTTCATTAAATTCTTCTTTGTTCAAATATTCACCTTCTTCCCTTACATTTAATACTTTCATAATGATGATGAGTGGCTAATTTCCTTGTGTGATTCTAGGGTGATTGGCTGAAGGTTGTGGGAAAAACAATGATAGAATAATCTTAGATTTCAGTAGGATCCTGAAAGTTCGAATCTTTAACCTTAACCCTAAGCATCTCGTTCGGTTGATGAACATCTCGGCCGGGGTGGAATTCTTCTGACCGAGGTGACTTATTTGATCCGTAACTGAGAGTTAAGTGTTAGAGTTTGCCAAATCCTATTCTTATTACACCTTCCTGGTTCAAAGCAAGCTTAGGATGAGACTTACCCGGTAATTCCTTAGTTTGTGTATCAACGATCATAAGTGTAGGTAATAAAGGTTTATCCTTTATTGGGGTTTGAGTGTGCTTACATCCCATCTTCGTGAGTTAGCCTGAGACTTACCCGGTAAAGGTTGATTCTATTCCCTTAGATGGTGTGTTAGTTTGAGGTTATAATTCTTTATCTTAATTCCTTGAGACTTACCCGGTAATAGGAGTTGCGATTTAGGATTAGTGTGTAGTGAGACTTACCCGGTGATCTACTCCACTTAGAAACACCTTCCCAACGCAAAAATCTCAGCTTTGTCCGCTTATCTACAGATCTTGAGTTGGAACCACAACTAGATGCCTTAATCCCTAGAATTGCATGTTTGCTTTATTTGACATCTTATTCATCTTTGATTGTGTTAAATCGCTCTTGTGGTTAGTATTAACATTAGCACACCGTATTGACTCTGTTTCACCGAGTCCCTGTGATCGACCCCTGGAATTTTCTTGCTTTTACTACGATTGACCCGTACACTGCGGGTTCGCATCCTTGTTTTAAGCTTAAGTCTAGGGTTATAAATTTAAAGCTTGCACACACCGTTTGGAGCGAACAAGTTTTTAAGATAGCATTGATGGTCTAAGTACAAAGTTGGCCACACTTGAGGTTGAAAAAAATTCCAATGCTACGCAGCCTTTAAGGCCTAATCCACAAGGCCAAAGAAACCATGCTTTCCAGCAGCATAATTCTGTCCTTTTTACTTCTAATATGCATGATTATCCTAATCAATATCTGAATTTTGCTTATGAGGCAGAGGATTATTCTAAGGATGAAGGATGGAGACATGAGTTACCTCCGTACCAGCCAATTGAGGTTTCCATAGCCCCAAAGGGATGTAATTTTATACCTTCTACTACCATGTTTAATCACTTAGAGTTGCTAAATTCAGAATCTGAGGTTGTTTTGCATGATATCTCTAGGGATAACATCATTGAGCATAAATCTGATTTAGTAGATGAAATTGGTAGTGATGAGCATGAGAAATGCACCAAATGTATTGTTAAGCCTAATTCTGAGCATGATGAGTCTATTGCATGTATTGAGGTTGTTGTAGAGTTTAACGAATCTAGTGCATCTTTTAAGGTTGATTTGGAGCTTAATGAGTCTATTGCTTGTGTTGAATCTGATTTGGAGCTTGAGGAGTCTCTTGAATGTATTAAATCTGATTTTGAGCATGTTAAGTCCTTTAAATGTGTTAAATATGATTTTGAGCATGTTGAGTCTCTTGATGGTGTTAAACCTGATTCTGAGCAAGTTGAGCCTAGTAGTCTTGATTTACCAAATGAGCTTGATGAGTTTAGTGATATGGATGTCTTCGCTTGTGTTGATGATGAGTGTAGAAAGGGTGCACACGAGAGTCTTCCTACAGATTCGGATAGCTTGTTGTCTATGGATTGTTCTTTCTTGGAGTTATGTGAAGTCTCTAGTTTGCAAGCTAGTGATGATATCGTATTTGAGGATGATTTGGACCTAGGAAGTGAGTGTGATATTGAAGGATTTGAGCTATATACTAAGGACTTTGGATATGATGATGAATTGGACTCTAAACTTGAGGATATTGCTTGCAAGAGTGCAAATGCACCAGAATCTGATTTGGAGGACTTTAGTTTGAAAAGTGATGGTTTGTTGTGCTTGAGGAGTTTTTTTGGTTATCATGTTGCTTGGAAGTCTTTAGTATGCTTGGATGAACACTTAGAGTTCATTGGACCCTATAGGTTAGTTCTTTGGAGGAACATAAATGACAAGTTCCCTGTTGTGATAACGTTTGATAACTTTAGGGTTAAATTGGCCTATGTGTTACCTTCTACTCGTTTGGAGTCTTTAGAACAGATTTGTATGCTCTTTAGAGTTTCTACGGAGTGGAATCATTAGCTGAGCATGAGAGTTAGGAAAACAATCTCTGTACCACCTAGCCTATCCATGTCATTGAGTGTGTATGTGCTTGATCGTTATGTTTATACATGTGTTGTTTACAGTGATGACATATTGATGTACAACCCGTCCTTGAGAGCACATAAGGAGTATTTCAGGGAAGTTTTCTCTACCACTCGGCTAGAATACTTGAAGTATCTTTTTTATGCTTGTGCGTCTTGTCCTTATTGTGTGTTTACTCTTATGATTGTAGGGGCAACCAAGGATTCCGGAAAGAGGATGGCGTTCAAGAGGATGGCGTTCAACCATTGTCTTTGCAAGGAAAGAGGACATGGATTCGAGGAAGAATCCTTTTCAACAAAGGGGGAATGATGCGGGAACATCCAAGCCAATTAATGGATGCAATATTCCAAGTCCATCATGATGCTGAAGAAGGGTCAAGCTCTAAGATGATTGCATTGCTCAACTTACTCTTGTCCAAGGACCATCATGATCATCTCAGCCTGAAGTCCTGATTCATTGAGCTAACTCCATCTTCACCACCTCAAGGGACTCTAACAAGAGCGCAAGCAAAACGTCAAGCTGAGATAGATGCTCTTTTCCTAAACATGGTACATGAAGCTCAACCAAGTCCACCTTCATCAAGTCTAAGGACCATCTTGTGGACCAGCCACGAACACATCCCAGCCAAGATGATTAATGGAGCTTAAATTGTATTTCTAGTTGCTGGACAAGCTTTGGGACGCATTTCAAAGGACAGACGGAGGCCTTGAAATCAGATACAAGGGGCTTCACGTGTGTGCATGTGCATGGATGGAACATTCATTTAAGTATGTGGACGTGAGAGGCTGAATAGGAGAGTTTAATTAGGCCCAATTGTGTTCTATGTTTGCTGGGATTTATTTAACTCTCTCTCAATGTAATTATTGTAATTAGTTTCTTTTTTCTGTTTTACAAGAAAAGGCCTAGAATATATATATAAAGCCTTTTCTCTCTTCTTTTATAGTTAGACAAGTTTTATACAAGTTTTGCTGAGAGCATTTCAGAATTGAATCCAAGAGAATTCAATCATTCTTGTCTCGAGAGTTTGTGTGTGTGATTTGGCTTTCTCGTTCTTGTGTATGTCAATCTCCTTCGGGATTGGTGTTGCAAGTCGAACAAGGCACCCTCTTCGTGCTCTCGATTCTCAGATCGATTGTGTGGAGTTGTAAGAAGCGGGGTCGAATCGTCACTGGTTTGGTTCTTAGATCTCGAATCCAAGGGTTCTATCATTGTTCCTTTCGGTTCTTCTTGTCCCTTTCTGTTTTCTCGTTTTCATTGCTCTCCATGTTTGTTAATTTTGTGTGTTCTTCATTCTTCAGAACAGGTTGTTCGTCTAGATTTGTTCTTCGCGGCTAATCCCCGTATGAGTTGCGTCCCAAGAAACGCTTGATATAAGGTCTCTAGTTGGACCTATATCCTTGATGATCACTCAAGGCAAGGGGAGCAATGCTCTCCACCAAAACTTCTAGCGTATACTTCTTCAACCTTTGTTCGTTTACTTTAAAGTTTCTGCAATGTTCACCCCATACTTCAACTACACCATGGGGGAAAACCTGTTTCACAACATAAGGTCCTGTCCATCTAGATTTAAGCTTACATGGAAAGTGGCAAAGTCTAGAATTGAAGAGGAGGACAAGATCTCCTTCTTTCAACTCCTTCGAAATGATGTGTTGGTCATGCCACCTCTTAGTCCTTTCCTTGTAGATCCGAGCGTTCTCAAAAGCATTAAGACGTGTCTCCTCTAGCTCATTGATGTCCAATAGGCGTTTCTCTCCAGCTTCTTTCATGTCAAAGTTGATCCATTTGATTGCCTAATATGCTCTATGCTCTAGTTACACTGGAAGATGACAAGACTTACCATAAACTAGATTGTACCGTATAGTTCCTTTGAGAGTCTTGAAAGTTGTTTTGTAGGCCCATAGTGCATCATCTAACTTCATTGACTAGTCCTTTCTTGTTCTAGAGACAATTTTCTCTAGAATTCCCTTGATTTCTCGATTTGATATCTCCACTTGGCCACTAGTTTGAGGATGGTATTGTGTGGCTACTGTGTGGGTTACCCCGTACATGGATAGAAGTGCTTCAAAATTCCGGGCGGTAAAGTGCGTTCCTCCATCACTAATGATGACTCGGGGCATCACAAATCTTGGCAAAATGATTCGGTTGAAGAATTTCACTACCACCTTGGCGTCAATAGTCGGAGAAGCGTGGCTTCCACCCATATAGAGACATAATCTAACACCAATAGTATGTATTGGTTCCCACAAAAAGATGGGAATGGTCCCATGGAATAAACTCCCCATACATCAAAGATCTCAACCTCTTGGATGTTGTTTAGAGGCATCTCATTCCTCCTATACATATATTTCCTGTTCTTTGACAAGCATCACAAGAGACAATAAACTTTTTCACATCTTGAATAAGTTAGGGCAAAAGAATCCGGATTGAAGTACCTTAGCACATGTCTTGTGGGAACTAGCATGTCCACCACAAGGAAATGAATGACAATGTCTAATGACGCTCTCTACTTCATCTTCCGGAATGCATCTTCTGAACATCCCATCCAGACCTCTCTTGAAGAGAAGAGGTTCAGTCCAATAGCAATACCGCACATCCTTAAAGAACTTCTTCTTTTGAGCGTAGGACAATCTTGTAGGTATTTCTTGACATACTCATAGTTAACAATATTTGCAAACAATGGTTTATTACCTTTTGAGATTTAGAGAAGGCAATCCTCTATTTCATGAAGCTGATCATCTAGAAAGGAGTCATTGATCGGCATGTCACCCTTCTCACTCACAATAGGAAGCAACCAGCTAAGATGGTCCGCCACCGAGTTCTCGGATCCATTCCTATCCCGGATCTCTAAGTAAAACTTTTTTGAAGGAGAATCCATCTATTGAGCCGTGGTTTTGCATCCTTCTTGGTCCCAAGTACCAGATTGTTGTGTGTTCGGTGTACAAAATAAATTTTCTCCCACAAGGTATGAACGAAACTTCTCGAATGCATATACCACCGCTAGTACCTCCTTCTCAGTTGTAGCGTAGTTCATTTGAGCTTCATCTGGCGTCTTATTAGCATAATAGATAGCATGAATGCGTCCATCCTTATTTTGACAAAGTACGGCTCCTACAGCTACGTCACTTGCATCGCACATCACCTTGATAGCATGTATTATAATCTATATTTTGGGATTGTTTTAGACGTTTTATCTTCATAAATCTGCATGTATGGATGTATATTCTTTGATTATATTGTTGTTTTATCTATCTTTCCGGGAATCAAGGTCTACACCTAGTTTCATTGTAATTGTAGGGAAAATGGCACGTTTTGGATGGAAATGGAGCTAAGGAAGCTAAGAAGTCATTGGAGCTACATTCTGGAGCTCTGAAAAGATCTCAGGAAACATGAAAATGATTTAGAGGATTGATTTTGGACCAGATTCGAGATTGTTTATATTCAGCTGAGATTCACCTCGGTCAGCTACAGTACCACCTCGACCGAGGTGATCTTGAGGAGCGTCTGGACCGAGGCGAGCACCTTACCGCCGACAAGATATAATATTTGGTTGATTTATTTTGAGAGATATGAATATATTTTCTAGGATATTATCTTTTTAAGATATTTTATTTTTGAAAGATAACTTTCCTATATATATGGGCTGATTTTCTACAATTCAACCATCTTCGGATCATTGATTTCTGGAGGATTTTCTGAAGAGTTTTGAAGGAAGTTGAAGGAAGTTTTGAAGGTTGAAGTGTAAGGAAGGAAGGAATCATAGTTGATGTTGGCTTTGAAGGAGTTTGTAAGATCTTCTTAGATTGCTTTTGGTTTTGTATTCTTTTCTGATTTGTGACTTGAGGAACGTTGATTGTTATTTGTTTGATTCAAGTTATTGAGACCTTTGTGTTAAGGTTTTCTTGTTTGAATATTGATTCCTTTCTTATAAATTTGATTATTGTTATCATGATGATTGTTTTCAAAGTTTCTTATGCGATTCTAGGGTGATTGGCTGAAAGTTGTGGGAAAGACGATGATAGATGATCTTAATTCCAACAGGACCCTGAAAGCTTGAGCCTTTACCTTAACCGTAGAACACCTCGGTCAGTCATTGAACATCTGGGCCGGGATGGAATTTAACTGAACGAGGTGAACCTTTCTTGAACCTTATCTGAGTTAAGAGTTTTTGTTTGCCAAATCCTATCCATGTTATACCTTTCCTGGTTCAACGCAAGCCTAGGATGAGACTTACTCGGTAATTCCTTTGTTTGTTTACCCAAGATCATGAGTGTAGGTAATAAAGGTTTATCCTTTATTGGGGTTTGAGTGTGCCTTCATTCCATCTTTGAGAGTTAGCCTGGGACTTACCCGGTAAATGTTGATTTTATTCCCTTGGGTGGTGTGTTGGTTTGAGATTATAATTCCTTTCCTTAGTAACTTGAGACTTACCCGGTAATAGGAGTTTTGGTTTGGGATAGTGAGTAGTGAGACTTACCCGGTGATCTATTCCCACCTTAGAAACACCTTCCCTTTGCAAACCTCAGCTTTATCCACGTTATCTTTTGAGATCTTGAGTCGGAACCACAACTAGAGGCTTTGATCCCTAGAATCTGCATTTCCTTTATCTGAATTTTATATTATCTTTGATTACTGTAATTGCTTGTGGTTATTTGACAACTTGATTACCGTACTTTGTTTCACCATGGTCCTTGTGTTCGACCCTTGGAATTCTTGCTTTTATTACAATTGATCCGTACACTGTGGGTTCGCATATTGTTCAAGCATACTTCTTGGGTTATAAATATTAAAGCTTGCACCCACCTTTTGGAGCAAACAAGTTTTTGGCGCCGTTGTCGGGGACTTGGTTTAAACCAAGTTTGGTTTCGGTAGTCTTTCGGGACTATTGCCCTTGTTGCTATTGACCACTTTACTTGAGTATTTTCACAGGATCTTTCCTTAGGTTTATGCGAATAACTCGTGCTGGAAAGGAAACCGTTCTCTACGATCCCGAACTAGAAAAGACCTACAAGAGAAGATTAAAAGATGCTAAGATGGCCAATCAAGACAATCGCAATCTTGAAGCCGAATTGAAAGAGGCATTAGAATAGTTACGCCTCAGTAAGGAAGAACAGCAGCGAGAGAAAGATGAGACTCGCACCAGAATAGAAGCAATTGAAGCAGATATGGCCGCTCTAAGGGCCCAGTTTCTTCATCGACCGATCCCAAATCCTCGACCGAGGCAAGACCCAGTTCAAGTTGCCTCGGCCGAGATATACCCTAAAACAGAGGATGGACCCTAATCAGCAAGTCAGGCGTCCAGGAGTCAACCTAGGTGATCCAGCTGAGAATGATTATGAACTTCGACCGCAAGTACTAACCATGATTCGACAATGTCAATTTGGAGGTTTGGAGAGAGAGTCTCCGCATCAGCATTTGCAAAATTATGAGATTCTTATGGAGACTTTGAGACCTTCATGAGTGGAGAATAACAATTACAAGTTGAGGCCTTTCTATTTTTCTTTGAAAGACAAGGCGCTTGCTTGGTATCAATCTCTTCCGGCCGGAAAAATCAACACTTGGGAAGAGATGACAACGGAGTTTCTCACTAAGTTCTTTCCCCCTTCTAGGACTGCTGAATTAAGGGGAAAGATCAATGTTTTTACTATGAAGGACAAAAAGAGTTTGTCCAAGTCATAGGAGAGATTCAAGGATCTTCTATTGGATTTCCCACATCATGGGATTCCAAAGATCGAGTTGCTAAAAATATACTTCAAGGGTTTGGATGGAGATACTCAATTCAAGCTCCAATTACTTTCCTCCGGTACATTCATGGATATGCAAAAATAGATGAAGCTTGTGATTTCATTGAAAAGCAAGCTTTACACTTGGAGAAGTATTCCCATCAAGGAACTGAAAGTGGAGCAAGGAGAGTGAGCTTCCAAGACACATCATCAAATGGAGCTCAACTCACCTCGCTTAGCAATGAAGTAAAGGCATTGAAGGAACTTTTAGTAGCTCAAACGAAGAAGGAGCAAGATGGAGGATATCAAGGAAGAAACAACTATCAAGGGCCGCGGAACAACAATTACAACAACAACAACAGAAACTCCAACAACAACAATTGGAGATCTAATCAACAAAATTCCGGTAACTCTTATTCTCATGCTAATAATGCTCTTAACAACCCCTCTTCTTCTTCTACTCCATTTTCCAGGAGCCTGCATCAAGTTCATCTCAACCAGAAAAAGCCTTAGAGCAACAATTTTTCAACAAGGCGAATGAAGCGCCAAGAGATCCAGGGAAGCTTCCAGCAAGGACAAAGAGCAACCCTAAAGGATAGATTATGACAATAACAACACACAGTGGATGGAAGACTGCAGATTCAGTACCTCGGTCGAGCCACGACCAGATGAACACTTCGGTCGAGGTGCCAACCGAGATGGAGCCCCAGAAAGCGAAAGATAAATATGAAGTTTATGTTCCACCTCCTGCATATAAACCACCACTTCCATTCCCTTAGTCAAGGGCGAGGACACATCTAGACAAGCATTTTGGTAAGTTTCTAGACCTAATGAATAAACTACATATTACCATCCCTTTTCTTGATGTCATTCTAGGGATGCCCGCCTATGGGAACTTTCTGAAAGAGATTCTATCAAGGAAGAGTAAGTTGGAGGACTTTAGGGAAGTAAAGATGACATCTAAGTCTTCGGAGCTCATTCAAATCATGAAGGAGAAGATGCCTCCTAAATTAAGGGATCCTGGTTCATTTTGCATTCCCATTCAAGTTGGGGATGTAACCTATGATGTATTATTTGATCTAGGAGCCAGCGTGAGTATCATTCCGCTGGAGCTTTGTGAGAAAGTCGGACTTGGAGAGCCCAAGCCGGTGAAGATGACGCTATACATGGTGGATCGCTCCATTACCCGCCCCGTGGGTATTTTGGAAGACGTTCCCATCAAGTTAGGTAATTTCTACATACCTATAGACTTTGTTGTACTTGACATTCCCGCAGATTATCCCATTTCTATCATTCTTGGGAGGCCATTTCTAGCAACTTCGGGTTGCAATGTGGATTGTAAGAACGCCAAGTTGAAATTCAACATTGGTGGAGATCATATGGAGTTCGCATTGCTTGCTGCAATGAAAGGAGAGCCGTTGGAAGATGATATCTTCAACATCTATGATGAAGAAGAATCAAGAGAATTGGTGAGCTCTATCCTTATTAACGATCCTCTTGAAAAAGTTCTTAATTTTAGATTAATGAAGGAAGGTATAGATTTCTCTTGTGATGCAGATATACGGAGCTTAAAGGCATTGGAAGCAGATCCAGAAGCTAGATTTGATAGACTGCTTCAGGAGAAGAAAAACACATTAGGTTTCAGTCCCAGTTCTAGTACCTCGACCGAGGCACTTCCTGGACCAAGCGAGGTGTTCTTATCTGAAGAACATTTCGGTCACCTACTTCGGACCTCGACCGAGGTCGCAAGAGAGATGATGTCAACTGAGACTTCTGAAAGTCAAGTTCTTCGATCTGAGCCCACTTCAGTGGAAGGAGAAGGCAACGATCCACCTCAGAAAGCACCCCTAGTCGTGGAGCTTAAACCACTTCCGAGTCACTTGAGGTATGCTTTCCTTGGTCCGGATTCTACTTATCCCGTTATCGTTAGTGCTTCCCTTTCTGAAACTGAATTGTCTAAACTGATGCATGTTCTAAGGAAACATCGAAAGGCTTTGGGTTAAACTATTGATGATCTTGTTGGTATTAAGCCTTCTTTTTGCATGCATAAGATACTAATGGAGGACGATCATAAGACTTCATGGGAACCTCAAAGACAATTAAATCCGATCATGAAAGAGGTTGTGAAGAAGGAAATTCTTAAGTTGTTGGATGCAGGTATCATATTTCCCATATCGGATAGCAAGTGGGTGAGCCCGGTGCATGTAGTTCCGAAGAAAGGAGGGATGACCGTTGTGATGAATAAGAACAACGAGTTGATTCCAACTAGGACTTTTACGGGCTAGAGAATGTGCATTGACTATAGGAAGCTGAACATGGCCACTCGGAAGGACCATTTCCCGCTCCCCTTCATCGATCAAATGCTCGAACAGTTAGCTCAACACTCCCATTTTTGCTATCTAGATGGTTATAGTGGCTTCTTTCAGATTCATATCCATCCGGACGATCAAGAGAAGGCCAATTTCACTTGTTCATGGGGGACATTCGCTTATAGGAGGATACCATTCGGATTGTGTAACGCACCTACTACCTTTCAGCGTTGTATGATGGCTATCTTTTCCGAGTACATTGAGGAGATCATGAAGGTATTCATGGATGACTTTTCAGTATATGGATCCTCTTTTGATAATTGTTTGGCTAACCTTTCTCTAGTGCTACAACGTTGTGAAGACACTAATCTTGTTCTGAATTGGGAGAAGTGTCACTTTATGGTTAGCGAAGGAATTGTCCTAGGACACCTCGTTTCCAACCGAGGCATTAAAGTCGATCGAGACTATTGAGAAACTTCCTCCCCCTTGTTCTGTTAAGGGTGTGCGGAGTTTTCTCGGGCATGCAGGTTTCTATAGAAGGTTCATCAAGAATTTCTCAAAAATCTCTAAACCGCTCACTTACCTTTTGAATAAGGATGTTGTTTTTGAGTTTTCACAAGAATGCCTTGATGCTTTTTACAAGATAAAGGAAGCATTGATCACCGCTCCCATTATTCAACCTCCCGATTGGACCTTACCCTTTGAGATCATGCGTGACACTAGTGATGTGGCCGTAGGAGCGGTACTTGGACAAAAGAAGAATGGCCGGACCAACGCCATTTACTATGCTAGCAAGACACTAGATGAAGCTCAATTGAACTACGCCACCACCGAAAAGGAGCTTTTGGCAGTTGTATATGCTTTTGAGAAGTTTCGCTCTTACTTAGTGGGAGCGAAAGTTATTGTTTACACTGACCATGCAGCTATTCGTTACTTGCTTGCTCAGAAGGACGCAAAGCCGTGCCTCATTCTTTGGATTCTCTTGCTTCAAGAGTTTGACCTAGAGATTCGCGATAAGAAGGGATCCGAGAATTCTGTTGCGGATCACCTCAGCCGCTACCTCCCTCCTCGCTCAAGAAGGATGACCTACCCATAGATGATTCGTTTTCCAATGAACACTTGCACTTGTTGGAACATTGGATAGAATCCTTTGTTTCACCTCATGATGAAGATGAAGTATGCGTGAGGACACCTTCTACCTTGTTTGAAGATGACGTACGGTCCAGCTAGCGACCTTAAACCAAACGCTTCTTGGGAGGCAACCCAAGGTATTGCTTTCCTTTTTTTTTTTCTAGCTTAGTTTTTAGATATTTTGCTTCGTTTTGTTTTTGCGTCCTCTAGACAGGAACCAATTATTTTCTACGGAAGGATTACAGCTCAGGAGCTGCACTGGAAGGACAGAAGTTCGAGAAATTGAGAAGACGGAGATTAAGTGAGACACATCTCGGTTGCTGTCACAGCACCTCGACCGAGATGTTCTTGGGCAACCGAGGCGACTAGGTCTGACATCCAGTTAGACACCTCGGTCCGGTCGGGACCACGTCGACCGAGGTGAAATCAAAATCAACGAGGGTTATAAAAGGCGAGATGGTTTCTCTCTCTTCACCTTTTCCCTCCCAACCGAAGCCTCGACCGCGGCGACTCCCAACCCTCAAATCTTTGTTTCTTGCTCGTTTCTTGCGTTTCTTGGCTCGATTTCACTAGAGGAAGCAATTGAATCAGTTTCCAAGCATCAAACAGCAAGGAAAACGCTTCAAATCTGCAAAATCTGGGTATTTCGTTCCAAAACCCTAACTTCTTCTTCTTTTATTGATTTCAATCAGATCTGACTTTGGTTGCCATTAGTTATTGCTGAAAAAGATATAAGTACCCTTTAGGAAGCTTTTGGCAGTGATTTGGGGGAAGAGAACTTACAGATTTGAGATTTGCGAACGAACAGCAGTTCGCCTCGGTCTAGTCGATTGTGTCTCGACTGAGGTGTTCTTGGGGAAACCGAGGTGATCCTGTCAGAAAATATGAGTAACAGATCTGATCGTCAGTTGGTCTTGAGGGACAGGCCTAGCAGCTCCCACCAGTCTTCTCCTTCTTCAACTTCTCAGTTTGCTATTCCGGTGATCCATGAGCGTCACCAAAAGGACTTTGATCGTATTTACGGGCGTCCGATCGTTGCCCTGCGTTTTCTAGATGTTTCTGCCTTCGAGTGCCTCCATGTGGCGGAGGACTTGAGGAAGATGATCTCCATGGTAGGGCTGGAGGAGTTCATGGATGTTAGAGCGCCGGCTTATCTGGAGCCGACGATGGAGTTTATCAGCTCAGTGACATACGTGCCGGAGCACAATGGAATCAAGTAACGGCTATTGAACAGGAACTATGTAGTTCCTATGGATCAGTTCAGGGAGATTTTCGGTTTCCCTACTCCTACTATTTCTGATTTTCCTTCCCGAGCGGTGGCTCGGAGTTTTTGGGGCGAGATAGCCCATGTGACTATCATAACGACAAGTGGAGGCCCGGAGATTCCCGGGAGCGTATTATTTTTCATCTTGCATTCCGCCTTGCTCACAGGATTTTCAGTGAGACACTTTTGGCGCGTACTGAGACACCCCAGAGGGTCCAACAAGGGGAGCTGCTGAGTTTATTCTGGTATGGTCACAAGAGGACTTCCTGATTTTGCTGCTATGCTGGCAGAGGACTTGCATAGGATCAAGGGCAAGTCGAAGGGCGATATCTGATGTGGTGGGTTGGTGACCCACATCGCCACTTCTATGGGGTTGGATCTGTCGGCTTGTACACTGGTTGCGGCTGCGAAGCCGCTTGAATTGTAGGAGATGATCACGAGAGGTATTCTCGTTCCTCGTGGCCTTGGCACGCCTTACGTTGCCATGCCATGGGAGACGACTGCAACCACAGGGTATTATGTGGTCATCTCAGTTCTCTATTTTTGACCGTCAATACTAGTCTGCTGCTTGGTTTCCCTACATGCAGAATGCTAGAGATGCAGCTGATGATGATAATGATGATGATGGAGGAGCTGCCAAGGAGACCGGTACTGATACCGGCAGTCCTAGTGTTCCAGTTGTCGACCTTGATGATGAGGCGACAAAAGAGGAGAGAGCAGCAGCACCACCACAACCACCACAGTGTAGATCCCGCCGCCGCTTTAGAGATCCCGAGGCACATAAGAGGATAGATGATCTTACTGAGCAGATGATTGACTCCTACACAGCCCTTACAGTCGACATTCATGAGCGCTTTGAGGAGACCCAACATCAGCAGGTTATTTGACTAATTGGGACAATGTGTCCCAAGTATGGGGTATTTGGATGTATTTTATGTGACTTATGTGTATGTTTGTATGACTCCCTTGGATATTATGATCTTATTCTATTTACTTGGTTCTATGTGTTTATCTGTCATTACATGCATACATACAGGTTTTTGTTTGAAAAAAATGTCGAAAACTGGTTTGAAAATTTTTTTTATGACCTCGACCGAGACGTTCATGATATCTTTAAGTGGCAAAATGCTTTGTTTGAAGTTTTAGTATGTTTAATATTTTTTTTTTATCAAAATTATGTTAGATTTGAAGGTTGAAACCACATGATGAGTTCTATCACATTCTCTCTGGAATGATTAAGGCAATGCATTCTCTTCTCTTCTTCTTCTTGACCATGCTTTAGCCCCTCATATACATTTTTGCCTCCCTTTACCTATTAGGGAATTTGGAAGCAAGCAAAGAAAAGCAAGTGAAAGTGAAGTTGAGATGTTGGCTGAAAGTGTTAGAAAGAAACAATTAGGTTTGGGGAAGTCAATCATGATGATTAGTAACTCGGCACCATTCACATAGCCGGGTGTTTGTGTCTTGCCAAAGTCAGATTGAACGATATTCCTAACGGGTCATAGTATGTGCATCAAGGGTTTGAGGCATCTTGAGAAATTGATGATTGCTGATCTCCTAGGCTTCGGTTATTGTGCACCTCGGTCCATGCATCGCAAAAAGTAAAGTAAAAATAAGCAAAGCTTATTGGTGGAAGATGTTGTGATTCAAAGAAAGTGAAGTAAGATACTATTTCCGGATTCTAGCACCACATTATCCTATATACATCCCACCTTGACACGTTTCTTGACCTCTTTTGGAAGCCCTTGAGACCTCGAGCTTGTTGATTGACTTGGTGGTTTAAACTGGATTATACATGATTGATTTCGATAAATATGATTTATTATGCATTCTATGATTTTATGCAAAGATGAACAACTTTCTTATATCTATAAAATGTTTTGATCATGTCTTGATTTTATTTGCCATGAAACATTCTCTTAGGGTGATCTATAAATGGAGCACACCACAAAAGGTTTTCAAATGCTTTTCATTGATCTTTCTTACTTATAATCCATTCTATCTTGTATCTAAGATTTGGAACTTGCTTGGGGACAAGTAAGAGACAAGTATGAGGTATTTTGATAGCATGTATTATACTCTATATTTTAGGATTGATTTAGACGTTTTATCTTCATAAATCTGCATTTATGGATGTATATTCTTTGATTATATTGTAGTTTTGTCTACTTTTGCGGGAATCGAGATCTACACCTAGTTTCATTGTAATTGTAGGAAAAATGGCACGTTTTTGACTGAAATGGAGCTAAGGAAGCTAAGGAGTCATTGGAGCTCATTTTGGAGCTTTGAGAAGATCTCAAGAAACATGGAAATGATTTAGAGGATTGATTTTGAAACAGATTCGAGATTGTTTACATTCAGCTGAGATTCACCTCGGTCAGCTACAGTACCACCTCGACCGAGGTGATCTTGAGGAGCGTTTGGACCGAGGCGAACACCACAAGATCTTTATTTTTGGTTGAGATCTTCTATTTTTGAAAAGAGAATATCATATATTTTTTTGCTGGATTTCTGGAAGGAAAATATTATATTTGGCTGATTTATTTTGAGAGATATGGATATATTTTCTAGGAAATTATATTTTTAAAATACTTTATCTTTGGAAGATAATTTTCCTATATATATGGGCTAATTTTCTACAATTCAGCCATCTTCGGATAATTGATTTGTGGAGGATTTTCTAAAGAGTTTTGAAGGAAGTTGAAGGAAGTTTTGAAGGTTGAAGTTCAAGGAAGGAAGGAATCATAGTTGAAGTTGGCTTTGAAGGAGTTTGTAAGATCTTCTTAGATTGCTTTTGGTTTTGTTGTCTTTTCTGATTTGTGACTTGAGGAACACTGATTGTTATTTGTTCGATTCAAGTTATTGAGACCTTTGTGTTAAGGTTTTCTTGTTTGAATATTGATTCCTTTCTTATAAATTTGATTATTGTTACCATGATGATTGCTGGCTAAGTTTCTTATGTGACTCTAGGGTGATTGGCTGAAAGTTGTGGGAAAGACGGTGATAGAATGATCTTAATCTCAACAGGACCCTGAAAGCTTGAGCCTTTACCTTAACCGTAGAACACCTTGGTCAGTCATTGAACATCTGGGCCGGGATGAAATTTAACTGAACGAGGTGAACCTTTCTTGAAGCTTATCTGAGTTAAGAGTTTCTATTTGCCAAATCCTATCCTTATTATACCTTTCCTGGTTCAACGCAAGCCTGGGATGAGACTTACCCGGTAATTCCTTTGTTTATTTACCCAAGATCATGAGTGTAGGTAATAAATGTATATCCTTTATTGGTGTTTGAGTGTGCCTTCATTCCATCTTTGAGAGTTAGCCTGAGACTTACCCGGTAAAGGTTGATTCTATTGGGTGGTGTGTTGGTTTGAGATTATAGTTCCTTTCCTTAGTACTTTGAGACTTACCCGGTAATAGGAGCTTTGGTTTGGTATAGTGTGTAGTGAGACTTACCCGGTGATCTATTTTCACCTTAGAAACACCTTTTCCCTTTGCAAACCTTAGCTTTGTCCACGTTATCTTTTGAGATCTTGAGTCGGAACCACAACCGGATTGTTATTTGTTTGATTCAAGTTATTGAGATCTTTGTGTTAAGGTTTTCTTGTTTGAATATTGATTCCTTTCTTATAAATTTGATTATTGTTACCATGATGATTGTTGGCTAAGTTTCTTATGCGATTCTAGGGTGATTGGCTGAAAGTTGTGGGAAAGACGGTGATAGAATGATCTTAATCTCAACAGGACCCTGAAAGCTTGAGCCTTTACCTTAACCGTAGAACACCTTGGTCAGTCATTGAACATCTGGGCCGGGATGGAATTTTAACTGAATGAGGTGAACCTTTCTTGAACCTTATCTGAGTTAAGAGTTTCTGTTTTCCAAATCCTATCCTTATTATACGTTTCCTCGTTCAACGCAAGCCTAGGATGAGACTTACCCGGTAATTCCTTTGTTTATTTACCCAAGATCATGAGTGTAGGTAATAAATGTATATCCTTTATTGGGGTTTGAGTGTGCCTTCATTCCATCTTTGAGAGTTAGTCTGAGACTTACCCGGTAAAGGTTGATTCTATTGGGTGGTGTGTTGGTTTGAGATTATAGTTCCTTTCCTTAATACTTTGAGACTTACCCGGTAATAGGAGCTTTGGTTTGGGATAGTGTGTAGTGAGACTTACCCGGTGATCTATTTTCACCTTAGAAACACCTTTTCCCTTTGCAAACCTCAGCTTTGTCCACGTTATCTTTTGAGATCTTGAGTCGGAACTACAACTGGATTTTTTAATCCCTATGATGAGGGACCATCACCAACAACCCCTACTAGTCCTACAATGCAATGGTCAATCACTAGATCAAGGGCAAGATCAATTCAAGAGGAGGTGTCCAACTTGTTGGTGTCCTTAGCTCCTAAGGAGACCATTCATGATCCATTTTTGACTGAGGCTTTCATAGTCACGTTAATGACGATTCCCGACGAATTGGACGTGGAAGAGAGACCATGCACACGTGATTTGGAGCCATGTAAGGGCAAAGAAGAGACACTTGTTCCGGAATTGCAAGAAATTGAAGATTGAGGCTTGTGGAGCTTCTTTTGTATTTTATATCATTTTTTGGTATAAAATGCAAGACTTTTTATAATCTTTCGGTTCAAAACATTTTAAGGGTTATTTTTATTTTTATTTAGTTGTTTTTTTGTTTTATTGTCTTTTTGACAAATGTTATTCCTTTTTTTAGATAGGAGGCTTTCTGGGTATATAAAAAGCCTCCCTTAGCTTCTTTTCTGATTAGATAGATTTCAGCCAATTGATAAACGTCTCTTTGAGAGCTTTTGTTCCTATTCAGAAAATTCAATCAATAAAGTGATTCATTGATTGAATTGTTGTGAATTCCTGCTAGATTGTTTTTGTGTGTGTTAATCTCTTTATAGATTGGTGCTACTAGTCAATACTAGTCCCTCCTTGTGCTTGTCTCCATTGAAGGCTTGTGTAAGGTTATAGAAGAAAGGGTTGAAGACATCATCTTGCTTGGGTTTTGATCAATCTGATCAAGGTTCTTGTAAGGGAGTCTTTTGATTCTTTTGGATCTACTTCTACCAAACATTCCACGTTCCTTTTCATTCTCTTTCTTCCCTTTTGTCCAACGTCATTTCTGGTTCTAAACAATCTGATTTTGCGTGTCATTTGTCAAGGAAAATGTGCATTGTTGGTCTTCAAGGATTCCCAATCTAGATCTAGTCATTTGCGGCCCCAACCCACATCAAAGTGGTATTAGAGTTAGTTGATTGCGAGTCCGGAATCAACCATCACCATTGCCGGTTTGAGTATCTTCTTTGAGTCTTTTCTTTGTTTGAGTCAATTGCTTCATTTTAAGAGTCTATTTGAGTCTAATTTGCTCTGTTTCTTGTGTTTATTGTAGAAGAGAGAAAGTCAAGCCAAAACCGCCATTTTTCAGCCATTCTACATCACTTTCTACACCTGTTCTTCATAAAAAACATCCAGCTCTTTTTTCTCTTACCAAATAACTTCCCAACACAATTTTAGAAGCAAAAGGGGACCACTCCTACGAAGACAAATCAGACGTTGCAAAATAGAAGAGAGAGGCCACAAAAAGCTCCTAAATTGTAGCAACAACCAAGAGACTACTTCTAGTTAGTTATATCTTTTTCTTTTCCATTTTATTTTCATTTCTCTCTCCTAATTTATTACAAAAAGAACGTCAGCCAAGGTACTACATTTAAAAAAAAAAAAGGACAAAGAACATTTTATCATATCATTTCATCCTTCCAATCCATCATACATATCATATTATATTCTATACCAACCTAAGTTGTGTAGAAGCTAGAAAAACAAGTGTTTTTGTAATCTGATTGTGAAAGGATTATTGAGACTACAAACAAGAGTTACCTACCTCATTTCTTATCCATCACCATTACCTAAAACCAATGTTTAACAGCCGGCCATATCTCTCTCCATTGCATAAGGACAAGGTAAGTGAAGCTCTCTTCTTAGTCTCTTGTGTGTCTATCTTTCTTGTTTCATTCTAATTCTATCATATCTTGAGTTTAACATCTTTGAGAGTCCATAACATCCTCTTGCATCTTTCTTTGAGTCTTGAGTCTTATCTCCATCTCTTAGTGTCTATCATAACATTTTTCTGTTGTAAACCTTCAAGCAGCCGTGTATCACCCTTATTCAAGTCAAGGAGTGTGCTAGTTGAGCTAAGGCATTGATCTTAGAAGGAGTTTTAATCCATCCAAGTCAATTGCATCAAATAGCTTGTGATCAACACAACTTGAGTGTGTGAGTGAGAGTAAACACTTGTGAGAATTTTCTATTTTATCTAATTCAACTAGTTTACTTGTTTTGTGTGTTTTTTTGATCATGTCTAGGTCTAATAGTCCAAGCAAGTCCCATAGCAGTGAGCCAATGCACCCGAAGACATTTGCTATTTTGAAGCAACTAATGGATTCGGTGGCAAGATTGACCCACCGGATTGGCACGTTGGAGCCTCAGCCAGCACCCACGGCCATGCCACAGCCGAGGTCCACTTTTGAGCTAGGAGGCACGTCTAGAGATGCCCCTAGAGAAACAGCCCATGAATCACCTCAAAGAACCCCTCAAGGGCAAGGTATGAGACATGCTAACCCTCTTCCTAGAACACCTAATGTGCAAGGTTTTGTGGATGATTTTCAGGAGCCACAAGAGGATGTTGAGGAAGAAGGCATGTGGAGAGAGTTCCTTAGGCGTCACCCACAGCCAATAAGAGGACGAGAATATGAGCCATTTAGGCCTTATCAAGAGCTAGATGGAATAGGGAAAGTGAAGGTCAAGATTCCTAGTTTTGAAAGCAAGTGTGACCCGGATGCTTACATGGATTGGGAGACTAAATTGGAGCAAATTTGCTCATGCCATCACTTTGGAGAGCAAAGGAAGGTCCAGCTTGCATCATTGGAGTTTCAAGGATATGCACTAGTATGGTGGGATCATCTTGTCAAGGAAAGAAGAAGAACCTTGGATCCAGCCATCACTACATGGGAACAAATGAAGGCCTTGATGAGAGCTCGTTTTGTACCTCAACATTATGCTAGGGAGCTGAGGCAAAGGTTGGAGAACCTTAGACAAGGAGCCATGAGTGCCGAAGAGGTCTACACCTCTATGCAAATGGCAATGGTGAAAGCTAATGTGGTTGAAGATGAGGAGTCTACAATGGCTAGGTATCTACGCATTTTAAACTTATCTTTGGCTAATGAAATTGATTTGTATCCTTATAGTACCATGGTAGAGCTACTGCATTTGGCAATCAAAGTAGAGAAGAAGACAAAGGCTAGAAACCAAGGTGCCAAGACAAGCTTTGGAGCTACAAGCTCATGGAAAGCACAAAACAGCCGGCCCCAAGGATCCTACAGCCGTGAGCCTACATCCACCAAGGAGGACCGAAAAGCATCAACCATGGACCAAGGAGCACAAAGAAGGAGCTCAACACCTTATTCATCTTCTAGACCCTTGAATGAGCCTTCAAGTGGTCCTAAAGGGAGTACCTCTGACTCTACTCTTCGTTCTAGAGATATTGTGTGTTTTAAATGTCAAGGTAGAGGTCATTATATGAGGGATTGTCCTAATAAGAAATTTCTGATTTTAAATCATTTGGACAATATGAGAGTGAGGATGAGCATGAAAACGATGATAACACCAACCTTAATGGATTGCATGAAATTGGTAGTGATAGTGATGAGGGCATTGAAATATGAGCATGGAGAATCATTAATAGCTAGAAGAACTTTGCATGCTAAGCTAGCTCCGTGTGAGGATAATCAAAGAGAGAACCTATTTCATACTAGATGTCTAATTAAAGGGAAGATATGTAATATGATCATAGATGGAGGTAGTTGTTGCAATATAGCTAGCACTGATTTGATTAATAAGTTGCAAATTACCACATTTTATCACCCTAGGCCTTACAAATTGCATTGGATGAATGATTGTGGAGATTTAAAAGTAAATAGGCAAGCTAAAGTTACTATCACTTTAGGTAGCTATGAGGACACCATTACTTGTGATGTAGATCCCATGCAAGCTTGTCATATTCTTTTGGGACGTCCATGGCAATTTGATAGGAGAGTTAAGCATGATGGTTTACTAATAGGGATACCTTTGAATTTAATGGTCAAACACTAACTCTTAAGCCTATGACACCATTGCAGATTGCTGTATTTTATGAGAAGAAGAAGGAGCTGAGTGTGGAGCAAAATGAAGGGCAAAAGAGAGGGGATAGCTCACGGCCTAAATCAGAACCCACGGCCAAGACTGGTACCACCCTATTAGCCACACCTTCTAGTGCCCTTCTAGCATCCAAGGAGGAGTACATCCTAGATTACACCCCTTTAGATGTCATTCTTGTGGGATTGTGCAAGAGCTTAGTGACTTTGAGTGATGAAGCCAAGGCCACCCTACCTAAGCCCATCCTAGCTATCCTAGATGAGTTTAGTGATGTGTTTCCCGATGAGATTCCGGCTGGCCTTCCACCTTTTAGAGGTATTGAGCACCAAATAGACCTTATCCCGGTGCTACACTCCCAAACCGTCCAGCCTATAGGATGAACCCTAAGGAGAGCCAAGAGATCCAAAATCAAGTGCAAGAACTCCTAGATAAGGGTTATGTAAGGGAGAGTTTGAGTTCTAGTGCCATTCCCGTCCTCTTAGTGCCTAAGAAGGACAATACATGGAGGATGTGTGTTGATTGTAGAGCCATCAACAACATCACCATTAAGTACCGCCACCCTATCCCACGTTTAGATGACATGTTAGATGAGTTGAATGGAGCCACATTGTTCTTTAAGATTGACCTTAGGAGTGGTTATCACCAAATCAGAACGAGGGAGGGAGATGAGTGGAAAACGGCATTCAAGACCAAGTTTGGTCTTTATGAGTGGCTAGTGATGCCATTTGGTTTAACCAATGCTCCTAGCACATTTATGAGATTGATGAATCACGTGTTGAGACACTACATTGGTAGGTTTGTTGTTGTTTGCTTTGATGGCATCCTCATCTATAGTAAGTCACTTGAAGAGCATGAGGAATATTTAAGGGAAGTACTTGCAACTCTTAGAATTGAATATTTGTATGCTAATTTGAAGAAATGTGAGTTTAGTACTAATCAAGTTGTTTTTCTTGGTTTTGTAGTGAGCACAAGAGGTCTAGAGGTGGATTAAGAGAAGAACAAGGCAATCCAGGAATGACCTACTCCCACAACCGTCGGTCAAATGAGGAGTTTCCACGGCCTAGCAACCTTCTATAGACGTTTTGTGCGAGATTTCAGCACCATAGCAGCCCCACTCACGTCCTTGACAAAGAAGAAGGTGCCATTTGTGTGGGGAGATGCTCAAGAGAAGGCATTTAAGGAGTTGAAGTGGAAGCTGTCCCATGCACCTCTCCTAGCTCTTCCGGACTTCACCAAACCTTTTGAGGTCGAGTGTGATGCTTCGGGTATTAGCATTGGAGGAGTACTCATGCAAGAGGGTAAGCCACTAGCTTTTTTTAGTGAAAAATTAAAGGGAGCATGTTTAAACTACTCGACCTATGATAAAGAACTTTATGCATTGTTTAGAGTATTAAAAACATGGCAACATTATTTATGGCCTAGTGAATTTGTCCTACGTACCGATCATGAGTCCTAAAGACATTTTAGGAGTCCAGATAAGTTAGATAGGAGACTTGGTAGATGGATGGAGTTTATAGAAACTTTTCCTTATATCATAAAGTATAAAAAGGGCAAGGATAATGTTGTAGCGGATGCTCTTTCTAGGAGACACTCTTTAATCACAACTATGGATTCTAAGGTCTTAGGTTTCTATTATATTAAGGATCTATATGTTGATGATTCTGATTTTGGAGACATATTTAAGAAATGTGCATCTAGAGGAGCCTTTGATAAGTATTACTTGTTTGAGGGTTTTCTATTTAGAGTCGATAAAGTGTGCATTCCTAAGTGTTCTCTTAGGCTATTACTTGTCGAGGAAGCCCATATGGGAAGCTTAATGGGGCATTTTGGGAGAGATAAGACTTATCATATGCTACATTCACATTTTTATTGGCCTCATATGCTTAGAGATGTAGAGAACTTGCTTAAGAGATATCTTGTGTGTTTAAAGGCTAAGGCTAGATTGAAACCTCATGGATTATATACCCCCTTACCCATGCCTAAGTCACCTTGGGAGGATATTAGTATGAACTTCATTGTTGGGTTACCTAGGGCTAAGAAAGGGAGAGATTCGATTTTTGTGGTGGTAGATCGATTTTCAAAAATGGCCCATTTTATTGCTTGCCATAAGATTGATGATACTTATAATGTAGCTAACTTGTTCTTTAGGGAAATTGTTAGATTACATGGAGTACCTAGGAGTATAGTGAATATAGGGATGTTAAGTTTCTTAGTTTCTTTTGGAAGACTCTTTGGGGTAAACTAGGGACGAAGTTGCTGTTTTCGACTTCTAGTCATCCTCAAACGGATGGTCAAACCGAAGTAACTAATAGGACGTTAACAACCATTCTGAGGGCTGCTTTAAAAGATAATTTGAAAGCTTGGGAAGATGTCTTGCCTCGTGTAGAATTTGCATTTAATCGTACATTACATTCTTCTACTAATCTAACTCCTTTTGAGTGTCTATGGGTTGAATCCTTTGACCCCTTTTGATCTTATATCGTTGCCCATAGCGGAGCAAGTAGATTTTAATGCAGAAAAATAGGTGGAGATCATCAAGGAAATGCATGAAAGGACACGCAAAAGGCTAGAGGAGAAGGGGAGGCAAGTGGCGGCCAAGGCTAATAGGAACCGTAAGCAAGTGTTGTTCGAACCGGGAGACCTCGTGTGTCTGCATTTGAGGAAGGATAGGTTCCCGGAAAGGCGCAAGTCCAAGCTATCACCTAGGGAAGACGGACCATTCAAAGTACTACGGTTGGCAACAATGCTTACGTACTAGAGCTTCCGGAGGACTATGGAGTGAGCCCTACTTTCGACGTAGGAGATCTAAGTCCCTTTGAGTCAAGTGATGCGGATGGTGATGATTCGAGGACGAATCCTTCCCAAGAAGGGGAGTATGATGAGGGACCATCACCAACAACCCCTACTAATCCTACAATGCAAAGGTCAATCACTAGATCAAGGGCAAGAGCAATTCAAGAGGAGGTGTCCAACTTGTTGGTGTCCTTAGCTCCAAAGGAGACTATTCATGATCCATTGCTGACTGAGGCTTCCTTGGTCACGTTAATAACGATTCCCGACGAATTGGACGTGGAAGGGAGACCATGCACACGTGATTTGGGGCCATGCAAGAGCAAGAAGAGACACTTGTATCGGAATTGCAAGAAATGGAAAATTGAGGCTTTTGGAGCTTCTTTTGTATTTTATATCATCTTTTGGTATAAAATGCAAGACTTTTTATAACCTTTAGGTTCAAAAAATTTTAAGGGTTATTTTTATTTGTTTTAGTTGTTTTTTTTTTGTTTTATTGTCTTTTTGACAAATATTATTACTTTTTTTTAGATAGGAGGCTTTCTAGGCATATAAAAAACCCCCCTTAGCTTCTTTCCTGATTAAATAGATTTTAGCCAATTGATAAACCGTCTCTTTGAGAGCTTTTGTTCCTATTCAGAAAATTCAATCAATAATGATGCGGGAACATCCAAGCCAATTAATGGAGGCAACATACCAAACCCATCATGATGAAGCATCATTTGAGCTAAATCCATCTTCAATAACTCAGGGGACTCTAACAAGAGCGCAAGCTAAACGTCAAGCTGAGATGGATGCTCTTTTCCTAAACATGGTCCATGACGCTCAACCAAGTCCACCTTGATCAAGTCTAAGGACCATCTTGTGGATCAGCCACGAACACATCCCAACCAAGATGATTAATGGAGCTTTAATTGTATTTCTAGTTGCTGGGCAAGCCTTGGGACGCATTTCAAAGGACAGACGGAGGCCTTGAAATCAGATACAAGGGGTTTCACGTGTGTGCATGTGCATGGCTGGAACATTCATTTAAGTATGTGGACGTGAGAGGCTGAATAGGAGAGTTTAATTAGGTCCAATTGTGTTCTATGTTTGTTGTGTTTTATTTAACTCTCTCAATGTAATTATTGTAATTAGTTTCTTTTTTCTATTTTACAAGAAAAGGCCTAGGATGTATATAAAGTCTTTTCTCTCTTCTTTTGGAGACAAGTTTTATACAAGTTTTGCTGAGAGCATTTCAGAATTGAATCCAAGAGAATTCAATCATTCTTGTCTCGTGAGTTTGTGTGTAATCTAGCTTTCTCGTTCTTGTGTATGTCAATTCTCCTTCGGGATTGGTGTTGCAAGTCGAACAAGGCATCCTCTTCGTGCTCTCGATTCTCAGATCGATTGTGTGGAGTTGTAAGAAGCGGGGTCAAATCGTCACTGATTTGGTTCTTGGATCTCGAATCCAAGGGTTCTATCATTGTTCCTTTCGGTTCTTCTTGTCCCTTTCTGTTTTCTCGTTTTCATTGCTGTCAATGTTTGTTAATTTTGTTTGTTCTTCATTCTACAGAACAGGTTGTTCGTCTAGATCCGTTCTTCGCGGCTAATCCCCGTATCAATTGGTATCAGAGCTGAGTTGACGTCCAACCACCAAAAAGAGTCGGTAAATCAATCATAAAATCACAAAAAGATTCTGTTTTGATCATTGCAATTGATCATTGTCTTTTGTTTAAGTCTATTTCCGTTTCTCTCTTCTACTCTAAGCTTTATTTGAGTCTAACAAGTTTGTTCCCTGTTTGTTAGTTCTGGACACTGGAAACCTCACACCACCATTTTTTTTCCCTCAGCCACATTAGCCACACTTGAACTAGTTGAAAAAAAACCAAACGTGGTTGTTTCTCTTCTTGCATCCAGTACACGCAGAATTGGAGTTGATTCAGCGTGTTTCCTACAAATCTGGCGCAGAGCTTGAAGCAGTTGTTTTCCTCCTACAGATCTGGTGATGAAGGGTCATCCGAGCTAGCTCCATCTTCAACACCACAAGGAGCCCTAACACGAGCTCAAGCCAAACGCCAAGCGGAGAAGGATGCTATCTTCCTAGCCATGGTTCAAGAAGCTCACCCAAGCTCACCTCCAATGAGTCTAAGGCCCGTCATGATGCTTAGCCACATTGGACCAGCCAAGAAGAAGTTGAATGGAGCATAAGATGAAGGCTCACGTGTGCATGTGCATGGATGAAGGCTGGCGTAAAGGCCGGCATGAGAAGCTAGTTAGAGAGTGTTAAATAAAGCCTAGAATTAGTCTATTTTATGGATTTATTTAAAACACTCTAAATTGTAATTATTGTTTTTATTTCTTTTCTATTTTTAGGAGAGAAGGTCTAGGTTGTATATAAACCTTTCTCTCTTCTTTTTGTAGGCAAATTACGTTAAACACATTGCCTAAGTGCCAAAATCGAACCCTTTTGAGTTCAGCCTATTGTCTTGTGAGAATTGTGGTGTTAGCATAGCTTTCTCGTTCTTGTGTGTGTCAATCTCCTTCGGGTTGGTGCTACAAGTTGAATCGAAGCACCTCTTCGTGCCTTTGATAACTCTAGATCGATTGTGTGAAGTTGTAAGAAGCGGGGTCGAATCGTCATCGGTTTGGTTCTTGGATAATCGAATCCAAGGGTTCTATCGTTTGGTTCCTTTCGGTTCTTCCTTCCTATTTTCGTTCCCCCTCCTTGTTTGCACGTTTTCATTCATTCTTGTTTGCTGAGTTTCGTTTGTTTCTATTCCCGAAAACAGATTGCTCGTCTAGATCCGTTCTTCGCGGCTAATCCCCGTATCAATTGGTATCAGAGCTAATTGACGTTCAACCTACAAAAAGAGTCGGTAAATCATTAAAAAACCAAAAGTGTCTCGTTTTCTTGTTTGAGTCTTGCTTTGTTTTGAGTCTATTGCCATTGCCATTTCTATTCCAAGTTTTTTTGATTGAACTAACAAGTTTGTTGCTTTTGTTTGTCAATTTTGGACGCCGGCACCACTCCAACACCACGACTACACCGCGCCTACCACCAGTCTCTTGTGCCTACCACCACGCCGCCACCAGCTTTGTCCCACGTCCAAACACAACACCAAACAAGCCCTAAACTTTCAAAAAAAGGGGCTGAGTCGTCCAGCCTATTCTCAAGCTACCAGCCACCTCTTTCCTCCACATTTTCAGCCTATTTTTAAATTTTCACCCTTGGTTAGCTATTTGCTTGGTCAACTCTATCCTCTTGCAACTAATTAGGATTTTCTTAGCATTTTTGTTTTAATTTTTCTTTAATTCCAGCAGTAAGTTTCGAAATAGCTGGTTGTTTTTATTTGTTTTATTTGCTTTCATTTTAGTAAATAGATAGCTAGCAACTTTCAAGTTGTTATAGGATGTTTCTTTCATTTTTATTTCATTTGTCTCTTTTGAATTCAAATTGAGGCCTGATTTTCTAGTTTAAAAAAAAAGAAAGAAAAAAAAGAAAAAGAAAAGAAAAGAAAAGAAAGAAAAAGAAATCAGCCTTAGTTATTCATTTCATTCTTGCTAGCTTATTCTTGCTTTATTTCATAGTTTGTAATAGTTGAAGTTTTGCTTGCTAAGTGTTATTTTTCAGCAACCAAAGTGGACTACAAAGGAGCTCATCTCACTCAAAGGGACCAAGCCATTCACGCCTAGCCTAGCTTCACCCTAGCCTAGCCACGCCTTGGCCCACGCCTAGCTCACTTCACTCGAGCCATGCCTTAGCCTTGACCAGCCCTTCTACACCCACCTTCGGTGTCCAAGGTTTGCTTGCTTAGGCTTGACGAGTAAGTTCTTTCAAGGCTTATCTTGAGTTCAAATTTTGAGTCCATACTTAGTTGCATATAACATTTGTGCAACTTGTCCTTCCCGTTTTGAATCTTTTCTTCTCTTTTATTGAGTCAAACACATTTTTAAGGTGATTGAAATCGAATTTCGCTTCTACTTTAAAGCTTTTGTATGGCTAAGTATTGAACTCAAGTGAGGTTTTTGACTAATACAAGACGAGCCATCAACAAGCTTGTTGAGCACCACTAGAGAGTGAGAGTTTGCTTTTGAGTGATACACTTGTGAGGCGCTTTTGTTTTAGCTAACCTAACGTGTTTGAGTGTTTTAGTGTCTTTGAACAATGTCAGGAACTCCCACAGGTACGCCGAGCCCCGAGCCTATTTCCCTAGAGTTGTTTAACCTTATCAAGGGCTTGAAAGATAACATTGAAGGGTTAACTACAAGGTTGTCCAACTTGGAGGCGTCTAAGGTAGTTCCGGAGCCTCGGCCAATAGGAGGCAACATGGAGGTAGGAGACCACTCGAGGGCTCAACACCAAGGGCAAGACCGAATACCACTCCAAAGCCAACAAGAGGCGTTTCAAGCAGTCCGGCACTCTAATGCCACGCAGCCCTCTCGGAATGTCCAAGGCTTAGGCCACGCCGTGTCCCAACCGGGATGGGGCAATCTTGCTTTTGATGAGCACGTTTCTATCCCTTCTTCTCCTATTATACATGATAATATGCCTAACTATCCTCAACAGTTTCAGAATCAAGCTTATGAGCAGGATGAGGACGGTGATGGAGATGACGAGGAATGGAGGCCAAACGGACGAAGGAAGCGGCAACAGCCCCGGAGACCTCATGACGCCCGGCGCCAAGACGAGCAGAGGCATGAGCCCTATGGTGGCCAACCAAGGAGGGAGCGAGATCCGGAGTATGATGGCCTTGGCAAAGTGAAGGTGAAGATCCCAAGCTTTGAAGGCAAATGTGACCCGGACGTGTACATGGCTTGGGAGGCGAAGATAGAGCAAATATGGACATGCCATAACTTTCCCGAGCATATGAAGGTACATTTCGCAGCTCTTGAGTTTATTGATTATGCTATGATATGGTGGGATGATTTGGTGAAGGAAAGGAGGAGAACTTTGGATGCACCGGTAGTTACTTGGGCGCACATGAAGGCCTTGATGAGAGCTCGGTTTGTGCCTCAACATTACACTAGAGAATTGAGGCAAAGGTTGGAGAACTTGAGGCAAGGAGCCATGACCGCCGAGGAGACCTAGAATGCCATGCAAATGGCCATGGTAAAGGCTAATGTGTGAGAGGATGAAGAGACTACAATGGCTAGGTATCTTCGTATTCTCAATTCAAGTTTTTCTAAGGAGCTAGATCTTTTTCCCTATAGCTCTATGACAGAATTGCTCCACCTAGCAATCAAAATAGAAAGGAAAATGAAGGCATGAATTCAAGGAGGTAAGGCCGCCTATGGCGCGCGTAGCTCATGGAGGAGCCAAGGAGGTCGCCAACAAGGGAATTACAACCGGGAGGTGCCAAGCAAGGAGAAGCTAGCCCCGGAGCAAGGAGGTCCACACAAGGCTCCTTATGCAGCCCCTTCCAAGCCCACGCCTACACTACCTAAAGGCACTCAAGGGAGTACTTCTAACCCTTCATCTAGAGCTAGGGATATGTATGTTTTAAGTGCCAAGGAAGAGCATGATGAAGGATTGTCCTAACAAAAGAACTTTGCTAGTTAACCATTTAGGACAATATGACTCCGAATCTGAGCATGAGCATGATAAAGATGATTTTGAGCTTAATATGCATGATCATGATGATTTGGATGATGATGGGATTGAATATGAGCAAGGAGATTGTTTATTAGCTAAGAGAGTGTTATTTGATCATCCTAGCTCATTCCTAGCTAACACTTCCTTGATAGAATTGCTCCACCTATCAATCAAAGTAGAAAGGAGGTCGCCAACAAAGTAGAAAGGAAAATGAAGGCAAAAAGTCAAGGAGGTAAGGCTGCCTATGGCGCGCCTAGCTCATGGACGAGCCAAGGAGGTCGCCACAAGGGAGTTACAACCGGGAGGTGCCAAGCAAGGAGAAGCTAGCCCCGGAGCAAGGAGGCCCACGCAAGGCTCCTTATGCAGCCCATACCAAGCCCACGCCTACACTACCTAAAGGCACTCAAGGGAGTACTTCTAACCCTTCATCTAGAGCTAGGGATATTGTATGTTTTTAAGTGCCAAGGAAGAGGACACATGATGAAGGATTGTCCTAACAAAAGAACTTTGCTAGTTAACCATTTAGGGCAATATGAGTCTGAATCTGAGCATGAGCATGATAATGATGATTTTGAGCTTAATATGCATGATCATGATGATTTGGATGATGATGGGATTGAATATGAGCAAGGAGATTGTTTATTAGCTAAGAGAGTGTTATTTGCTCATCCTAGCTAACACTTACATGATTTGTGAAAACAGTCTTGAGAATGATAATTCTTTGATAGCTAGGAGAACTTTAAGTGTACAACTTGCTCCTTGTGAAGATAACCAAAGAGAAAACTTGTTTCATACTAGATGCTCGGTTAAAGGAAAGGTTTGTAATGTTATTTTTGATGGAGGAAGTTGTTGCAATATTGCTAGCACCGAAATGATATCTAAGTTGAAAATTCCTACATTTTATCACCCTAGGCCATATAAGTTGCATTGGATAAATGAATGTGGTGAGTTAAAGGTTAATAGGCAAGCTAAGATCACTTTTACTTTAGGCCATTATGAAGACACGGTTTTATGTGATGTTGTGCCTATGCAAGCTTGTCATGTGTTGTTAGGCCGCCCTTGACAATATGATAGGAGAGTTATGCATGATGGTTTTACTAATAGATATTCTTTTGTATTCAATGGTAAAACCGTGACTCTTAAGCCTATGACGCCATTGCAGATTGCGGAGGCATTTGAGAAGAAGAAGGCAAGTGAGCAAGAACAAGGACAAGCTAAGAAGGGGAGCAAGCCGTCGAGCCAAGACCACTCCCTAGCCACGTCTTCTAACCACCAGCCTAGCACCCTTGTGTCCACGGCCACAAAACAGCCCACAACAGCCTTGTTAGCTTCCAAACTTGAGCTACAAAATGACTACCTACCCCTAGACACCACCTTGATGATGTTGTGTAAGGAGCTCACCTTGATGAGTGATAAAGCCAAGGCTAGCTTACCACCTACTATCTCAGACATCCTGGAGGAGTTTAAGGATGTGTTTTCGGAAGAAATACCACATGGCCTTCCACCTTTGAGAGGTATTGAGCACCAAATTGACCTTATTCCCGGCGCCACACTCCCAAATAGACCAGCCTACTGAATGAACCCAAAGGAGAGTCAAGAGATCCAAGCGCAGGTTCAAGATCTCCTAGACAAGGGCTACGTGAGGGAGAGCTTAAGTCCGTACGCCGTGCCCGTGCTCTTGGTGCCTAAGAAGGACAACACATGGAGGATGTGTGTTGATTGCCGAGCTATCAACAACATCACCATCAAGTACCGCCACCCTATTCCCCGCCTAGATGACATGCTTGATGAGCTACATGGGGCCACCACCTTTAGCAAGATAGACCTACGGAGTGGCTACCATCAAATCCGAATGAAGGAGGGGGACGAGTGGAAAACAACCTTCAAAACTAAGTTTTGTTTGTATGAGTGGCTTGTTATGTCATTTGGGTTTACTAATGCTCCTTCTACCTTTATGTGCTTAATGAACTATGTTTTGAGACATTTTATAGGGAAGTTTGTTGTAGTATACTTTGATGATATTTTAATCGATAGCAGGTCCCTAGAGGAGCATGAAGAACATCTAAGGGAAGTAGTTCTTACCCTTAGGGCTGAACACTTGTATGCTAATCTTAAGAAATGTAGCTTTTGCACTAATGAGGTTATATTTCTTGGTTTTGTAGTGACTACACATGGCCTACAAGTGGATGAGGAGAAGATTAGAGCAATCAAAGATTGGCCCACACCAACATCCATCAGCCAAGTAAGGAGTTTTCATGGGCTTGCAAGCTTCTAAGGCGCTTTGTGAGAGACTTTAGTACCATTGTTGCGCCCTTGACGGAAATTTGCAAAAAGCATGCGCCATTTGTGTGGGAGGAGGCGCAAGAACGTGCCTTTAGCAAGCTGAAATTGGTCTTCAATGAGGCGCCTTTGCTAGCTCTTCCCGACTTCACTAGCTCCTTAAGTGGAGTGTGACGCCTAGAGAGTTTATTATGCATTCCGATCATGAGTCTTTGAAGCATTTTCGGAGTCAAGATAAACTAGATAGGAGGCATGGTAGGTGGATGGAATTTATTGAGACTTTTCCCTATGTTATCAAGTATAAAAAGGGAAAAGACAATGTAGTGGCGGATGCCCTCTCTAGGAGGTACACATTGTTGACTACATTGGATGCTAAGGTATTAGGCTTTGTTTACATTAAGGAGCTCTATGAATCTGATATTGATTTTGGTGATACATATAAGTTATGTGTGCAAAAAGGTTCCTTAGATAAATACTATTTGTTTGAGGGATTTTTGTTTCGAATTGATAAGGTGTGCATACCTAGGTGTTCCCTTCGATTGTTGCTAGTAGAGGAAGCCCATAAAGGAGGTTTAATGGGTCATTTTGGGAGGGATAAAACTTATGCTATGCTGCACTCACACTTTTATTGGCCCACATGCTTAGGGATGTTGATGTGCTTAAAAGATGCTTAGAACGCCTTAGAGCTAAATCTAAAGTGAAGCCTCATGGATTGTACACACCTTTGCTCATCCCAACAGCCCCTTGGGAAGACATTAGTACGGACTTTATTGTGGGATTGCCTAGGACTAAAAGAGGTAGAGACTCGATTTTTGTGGTTGTAGATCGTTTCTCAAAAATGGCTCACTTTATTGCTTGTCACAAAACTGATGATGCGGCCAATGTAACTAATCTATTCTTTCGGGAAGTAGTAAGTGATAGGGATATTAAGTTTTTAAGTTATTTTTGGAAGACTCTTTGGGGAAAGCTAGGTACGAAATTGTTATTTTCTACATCAAGCCACCCCCAAACTGATGGGCAAATGGAAGTAAGTAATAAGACTTTAACCACACTTTTAAGGGCTGTCATCAAAAAGAATCTAAAGGAATGGTAGGATGTCTAGCCACATGTTGAATTTGCCTATAATAGAGTTGTGCATTCGTCTACTTCCATCTCTCCATTTGAGTGTGTTTATGGTTTTAATCCACTAACCCCTTTTGATCTTACACCGTTGCCTAAGAATGAGCGAGTGGATTTAAGTGCTAAAACGCAGGTTGAACACATCAAGGAGCTACATAGGAGGACAAGGATTAAGCTTGAGGAGAAAGGCAAATACAACGCAGCCAAGGCAAACCAAGGAAGGAAGAAGGTTACATTTGAGGCCGGTGACCTTGTATGGCTACACTTGAGGAAGGAGAGCTTTCAACAACTTCGGAAGTCCAAGCTCTCTCCAAGAGGAAACGGACCTTTCAAGGTGCTACACAAGGCTGGTGACAATGCCTATGGGCTAGACTTGCCGGACGACTATGCTTGTGATCCCACGTTCAATGTGAGGGATCTAAGCCCTTTTCTACCCCTTAGTGTTGATCAAGGAAATTCGAGGTCGAATTCTTTTAAAGAAGGGGAGAATGATGAAGGGTCATCCGAGCTAGCTCCATCTTCAACACCACAAGGAGCCCTAACACGAGCTCAAGCCAAACGCCAAGTGGAGAGGGATGCTATCTTCCTAGCCATGATTCAAGAAGCTCACCCAAGCTCACTTCCAATGAGTCCAAGGCCCGTCATGATGCTTAGCCACTTTGGACCAGCCAAGAAGATGTTGAATGGAGCATAAGATGAACGCTCACGTGTGCATGTGCATGGATGAAGGCTGGCATAAAGGCTGGCATGAGAAGCTAGTTAGAGAGTGTTAAATAAAGCCTAGAAGTAGTCTATTTTATGGATTTATTTAAAACACTCTAAATTGTAATTATTGTTTTTATTTCTTTTCTATTTTTAGGAGAGAAGGTCTAGGTTGTATATAAACCTTTCTTGATACGGTGTTAGTCCGTGAATGAGTCGATCTAGGTACAATGATCCCGAATCCGGCTGAATGAGACGAATCCAGATGCGGAATGAAACGTAGATGGTGAATTGACGCATGAAGGTGTAGAGAAGAACCAAAGAGAGTCAACGAAAGGAACCAAGGCTGAAGAGCCAAAACCCCACTTCGTGAATGCCCTAGACCCGTCTCCAATACAACTTTACACTAGCTCCGGCTGGACTAGCACAAAGAGGGACTCGTGAAGGCTCGAAGCACCAATCCGAAGGCGGTTGACACGAACAAGCTCAGTCAAGCAAACAACAGCAATGCCAACAAAAAACTCTCTTGTTCTTTGATTGATTTTGTGAATGATTACAATTGTAATTCTTAAGCAATGAAAATAAAGTACCTATTCAGCAGCTAAAAGAGGCTATATATAGACCCTTTTATCTAGACAAAAATAAAGAAAAGAAAACTAAAACATTAGTGAGAAGGTGGTAATAAGAGAGCTTCCTCTAATGTAGCTAACAACTTAACAAACAACTTTTTCAGCATAAAAATAGGCTGACTTATTCAAGCATATCCTTGGAGTGAGCTGGACGTTTTTTAAGAGCCAAAATGGACTATCAGAATGGGCTGAATTGTTCAACAGATCCATGAGTGATTTGGATGGTTTTAAGAGCCCAAATGATGATCCAAATGAGGGAGCTGGTTGCTCTCTTGGGCCTCTTTGAACGTGAGCAGCTTGCTATCCTCTTGGGCTGCCTTGGACGTGAGCAGCTGCCTCCCCTCTTGGGCTGCATTGGACATGAGCAACAACCTCCCCTCTTGGGCTGCATTGGACGTGAGCAACAGCCTCCCCTCTTGGGCTGCATTGGACGTGAGCAACAGCCTCCCCTCTTGGGCTGCCTTGGACGTGAGTAACGTCTACATGGTCTCCTCGAGCTGCATGGGAAGTGAGCACGTCGGCATGGTCTCCTCGCTTGGTTCGCTTGCTCCTACATTCACCAAAAGATTAACACATGATGTATGGAAATTAAATGGTTCACGCATTGTGTCAAGCAATAGCACTTCCCTTGACGTAACTTCTTGGATCTCCTTAGCTCTTGCTCTAGTAATGGGACCTTGATATCTTCCATGTGATGGTCCTACATCATCCACTCCTTCTTGGAAAGAATTCGACCCCGAATTTTCATCTTGTTCTGAATCTCCTTCATAGGGGCTCAAATCTCCTACGTTAAAAGTGGTACTAACTCCATACTCGTCTGGTAAGTCCAACACATATGCATTGTCGTTAATCCGGTGTAAGACTTTGAATAGTCCATTACCCCGTGGTGCTAGCTTGGAATGGCGTTTTGTCGGAAACCGCTCTTTCCTCAGATGTAGCCAAACTAAGTCGCCGGGCTGGAAAACCATCTTCCGACGTCCTTTGTTATTCCGAGCTGCAGTTTCAACGCCCTTCTTATCAAGTGCAGCCTTGGTCTTAGCATGAAGTTCCTTAATGTAGTCCGCCTGTTCCAAAGCATCAAAAGCTACTCGATCCTTTCGAGGAATCGGTAATAAGTACAATGGAGTTAAAGGGTTAAATCCATAAACACATTTGAAAGGTGATAACGAAGTGGAAGAATGCATGGTGCGATTATAAGCAAACTCAATATGTGGTAACATGTCTTCCCATTCTTTTAAGTTATCTTTCAACATGGTTCTAAGGAGGGTCGTTAGGGTCCTATTGGTGACTTCCGTTTGCCCATCTGTTTGGGAATGACTAGAGGTCGAGAATAGTAATCTAGTACCCATTTTTCCCAAAGCGTTTTCCAAAAGAAACTCAAAAACTTGACATCCCTATCACTAACAATAGTTTTAGGTATTCCATTGAATCTCACTATTTCCTTAAAGAAAAGATTAGCAACATTATATGCATCATCAGTTTTATGACATGGAATAAAATGTGTCATTTTAGAGAATCTATCTACTACCACAAAAATGGAATCTCTTCCTTTCTTTGTCCTAGGTAGTCCAACAATGAATTCCATACTTATATCTTCCCAAGGGCCATTAGGCGTTGGTAAGGGTGTATGCAACCCGTGGGGTTGTACCCTAGCTTTGGCCTTAAGACATTCAATGCACCTTTTCAGCATGTGTTCTACATCCCTTAACATATGAGGCCAATAAAAGTGAGTTTGCAACATGTGATAAGTTTTGTCCCTCCCAAAATGCCCCATTAAACCTCCTTTATGGGCTTCTTCCACCAATAAGATCCTAAGGGAACATCTAGGTATGCAAATCTTATCCACTTTAAACAAGAAACCTTCAAACATAAAATACTTATCATAAGGGCCTTGAGTAGTGCATCTATGAAATATCTTCCCAAATTCAGCATCATCCACATATAATTCTTTAATGTAAGTAAAACCTAACATCCTAGAATCCAAGGTGGTGATTAAGGTGTATCTCCTAGACAATGCATCCGCTACGACATTATCCTTTCCTTTCTTATACTTGATAATGTAAGGAAAGGTTTCGATGAACTCCATCCACCTACCATGCCGCCTATCTAGCTTATCTTGGCTCCTAAAGTGTCTAAGTGAATCAAGATCGGTTATCAAAACAAACTCTTGAGGCCAAAGGTAATGTTGCCATGTTTTGAGTACTCTAAACAAGGCATACAATTCTTTGTCATAAGTGGAGTAGCTTAAGCATGCACCCTTCAATTTTTCAGTAAAGAAAGTTAGAGGCTTACCTTCTTGCATAAGGACGCCGCCAATACCAATACCGGACGCGTCGCATTCAACCTCAAAGGGTTTAGTGAAGTCCGGTAGAGCGAGTAGTGGTGCATGGGTGAGGCGTCTCTTGAGCTCTTCAAAGGCGTGAGTGGTGCTGCAATAGTACTAAAATCTCTCACAAATCTTCTATAGAATGTAGCTAGGCCATGGAAACTCCTCACGTCGCCAACCGACCTAGGAATGGGCCATTCATTGATTGCCTTCACCTTGTCCTCATCCACTTGCAAACCATTGGCACTTACTACAAAACCAAGAAAAATCACTCGGTTAGTATAGAAATCACATTTTTGAATATTAGCATACAAGTATTCTATACGCAATGTAGCAAGCACATCTCTCAAATGATTTTCATGCTCTTTTAAAGTCTTACTATAGATAAGAATGTCATCAAAGTAGACTACAACAAATAAACCAATATAAGGTCTCAAAATATGATTCATTAATCTCATGAAGGTACTAGGAGCGTTAGTTAAGCCAAAAGGTGATACGGTGTAATCCGTGTTTGAGTCGATCTAGGCACAATGATCTCGAAACGGACTGAATGAAGCGAATTCAGTAGGCAGAGTGAAACGAAGATGATGGATAGGCGCAGGAAAGGTGAGAGAAGAACCAAAGAGAGAGCCAATGAAGGAACCAAGGCTGAAGAGCTAAAACCCCAATCGTGACTACCCTAGACCCGTCTCCAATACAACTTTACACTAGCTCCGGCTGGACTAGCACAAAGAGGGACTCATGAAGGCTCGAAGCACCAATCCGAAGGCGGTTTGACACAAACAAGCTCAGCCAAGCAACAACAGCAATACCAACCAAAAACTCTCTTGTTCGTTGATTGATTTTGTGAAATGATTACAAATGTAATTCTAAGCAATTGGGAATAACGTAACTAATCTGCAGCTAAAGAGGCTATCTATATAGACTCTTTTATCTAGACAAAATAAAGAAAAGAGAATTAAAAACATTAGTGGGAAGGTGGTAATAAGAGAGCTTCCTCTAATGTAGCTAACAACCTAACAAACAACTAATTCAGCTTAAAAATAGGCTGACTTATTCAAGCAAGTCTTTGGGAGTGTGCTGGACGTTTTTAAGAGCAAATTGGGCTATCCGACTGGGCTGAGATGTTCAACAGATCCATGAGTGATTTGGCTGTGTTTTAAGAGCCCAAATGATGATCCGAATGAGCTGAATTGTTACTCTCTTGGGCCTCCTGGAACGTGATCAGCTTGTTATCCTCTTGGGCTGCATTGGACATGAACAACAGCCTCCCTTGGGCTGCCTTGGACGTGAGCAGCTGCCTCCCTCCTTGGGCTGCATTGGACGTGAGCAACAACCTCCCTCCTTGGGCTGCATTGGACGTGAGCAACAGCCTCCCTCGTGGGCTGCATTGGGCGTGAGCAACAACCTCCTCTTGGGCTGCATTGGTGTGAGCAACAACCTCCTCCCGGGTTGCATTGGCGTGAGCAACAACCTCCTCTCTCGGGTTGCATTGGACGTGATCAACAGCCTCCTCTCCCGGGCTGCATTGGACGTGATCAACAGCCTCCTCTCCCGGGCTGCATTGGACGTGATCAACAGCCTGCATGGCCTCCTCGAGCTGCATGGGAAGTGAGCACGTCGGCATGGTCTCCTTGCTTGGTTCGCTTGCTCCTACATTCACCAAAAGATTAACACATGATGTATGGAAATTAAATGGTTCACGCATTGTGTCAAGTAATAGCACTTCCCTTGACATAACTTCTTGGATCTCCTTAGCTCTTGCTCTAGTAATGGGACCTTGATATCTTCCATGTGATGTTCCTACATCAAAAGGCATTACTAGCCACTCATAGAGACCAAATTTGGTTTTACAAGTTGTTTTCCATTCATCCCCTTCCCTCATTCTAATTTTGATGGTAGCCACTCCTAAGGTCAATCTTAGTGAAAATTGTAGCTCCATGTAACTCATCAAGCATGTCATCTAAACGGGGAATCGGGTGTCTATACTTGATAGTAATGTTATTGATTGCTCTACAATCAATACACATTCTCCAAGTATTATCCTTCTTGGGTACTAGCAGGACGGGAACGGCACAAGGACATATAGAGCCATGGAACCGGCCCAACCAACAACCAGAGCCGTATGCATTATATGGACAGAAATCAACCGACCCGGATCATTCAATACAACGGTATGAACACGATACCAAGGCAAACCCATGGAAATACCCCTTTATCAACTAAAAATAGACACTATGTAACTTTATTGCATTGGAAACTATCAAGGTACCCCTGCTCTGCTCAGTGGATTATCTCGGAGCAAGGGTTAATATTTATTTTTTCTAGTCTATTGGTACTAAGGGAACAATTTTGTTTGTAGGAACAAAGAGAAACAGATCTATTCTTTACCCGATAAGTACCAATACGCAATGGGGGTTGATACCCTTTTCTCTGAGCAAATGCCGCCATATTTGTTCATCGTTGGCTTTCCCGAACATACCCCTTATCTAGCAACGCTTGAACTTGGTTCTGAATTTCCTGGGCTTCCGTAGGGTTCATCCTATAGGCGGGCCTATTGGGAAGAGTGGCTCCGGGTATTAAATCTATTTGGTGTTCAATGCCCCTAATGGGCGGCAAGCCGGCTGGAATCTCCTTAGGAAAAACGTCCCTAAACTCGTCTAACAGCCCCTGGATAGAACTAGGAAGTGGAATCGTAGAGTCATGAGGCACATTCACTAGAGATTTACACAAACTCATCATTAGCACATCCGTAGAAGCATAGTTAGTGACATATTCATTCCTAGACTCAAGATAGCTACTTGTTGGTTGTACTAACAGTGTTTGATGGGTTTTGTTCTCCTTACTCTTAGGCCATGTGATCTTAGGCTTGGGAGGGGTTCCTTGCTCTACCCTCTTGTTCTCATAGTACTCGGCTATTTGTAAAGGTGTCATAGGTTTAAGTGTTAAAGTTTTACCTTTATACTCAAAGCTATATTTATTAGAAAACCCATCATGAACAAATTTCCTATCATATTGCCATGGACGGCCAAGCAACAAGTGACAAGCATTCATAGGCACAACATCACATGTAATAACATCCTCATATGATCCTAATGTTATATTGACCTTAGTTTGCTTATTGACCTTAAGTTCTCCACACTCATTCATCCAATGTAGTTTATACGGCCTAGGGTGATAAAATGTAAGAAGTTGTAATTTGTTTACCATTTCAGTGTTAGCTATGTTGCAACAACTTCCTCCATCAATTATCACATTACACACTTTTCCTTTAATACTACACCTAGTATGAAACAAATTTTCACGTTGGTTATCCTCACAAGGTGCTAGTTGGACATGCAAAGTTCTCCTAGCTATCAAAGATTCACCTTGTTCATACTCAATGCAATCATCATTCTCATTTTGTTCATTGTCATCAATTAATGCATTTTCATCATCTAATTCCACATCATCCTCACTCTCATATTCTCCTAGATGATTTATGATCAAAGTGCGTCTATTAGGACATTCTCTACTCATATGTCCTCTACTTGGCATTTAAAACACACAATGTCCCTAGTTCTAGAGTTAGAGATAGGAGTACTCCCTCGATGATCACTCGAAGGCTCATTCAAGGATCGTGGTGTAGTGGACGGTGTAGAAGACCTTCTTTGCCCTTCTTGGCCCATAGGTGCCGACTTTCTCTCTTCCTTCCGGCCTCCTTGATCCTTGCTGTGGTTAGGCAGCCGGCTCCCTTGTGCTTTCCAAGCGTTGGGCACCCCATGAGGTGGCTTGTATTCCCGGTTTCGCACCTTAGTCTTCCTTTCCACCTTAATGGCCAAGTGTAGTAATTGCTCCATGGTGTTGTAGGGATACATATCAACTTCATTAGCCAAATTAGAATTCAGAATACGAAGGTACCTAGCCATAGTGTTTTCTTCATCCTCTAGAACGTTGGCCTTCACCATAGCAACTTGCATATTCGTATAGGCTTCCTCAGCGCTAAGTGAGCCTTGTCTCAAATTTTCCAGCCGTTGTCGAAGCTCTCGGGTATAGTGAGGTGGAACGAACCGGGACCTCATTAGTGCCTTCATATGCTCCCATGTGGTGATTTGAGGATCCAATGTTCGAACTCTTTCTTTGACTACATGATCCCACCATACCAAAGCATAGCCTTGGAACTCAAGAGCGGCTAGCTGAACCTTCCTAGGCTCGCTGAAGTTGTGACACAACCAGATCTGCTCAACTTTAGTTTCCCACTCCGTGTAGATGTCAGGATCACACTTTCCTTCAAAGACAGGAATTTTGATTTTGACTTTGCCGAGTCCATCTTGCTCTTGATAGGGCCGCAGATTATCACGTTCTCGTCCTTGCCTTGGCTGCTGGAATGGTCGATTGTAACCTTCCCAAGTATGGTCCTCAAAAGGAGCTTCATTCCGTCGCTGAAAGTTATCAACAAATGGTGGCATGTTAGAAGCATTAGGGAGGTTGTTGGACTGTAAATTACCTTGATCCGGATGATCCGGCTCTCTAGTAACGCGTGAAGGACCGCCAAACTCGTAGTTGGTTCTCAAAGGTGGCGTCCCTGCTGGTGGTGTTCGTGCTTCCATAGACTCCACTCGTTTGGATAGGTTAGCTATAGAATCGGACAATTGTTTCAATAGACTGATCATCTCAAGCGTGACGGTCTCGCTACTAGACTTGCTGGGACTTAGGGACCTGGACATGCTCAAGTAACAAACAAAGAACCGGTTAGGTTAGAAAAGCAAAGATCTCACTTGTGTATCGCCCACTCTCTCGTTGGTATTGCCTAGCTGGTGGCTCGAGTTGTAAGGATCCAACACCTTAAGATCACGATTTCCGAACCTTCTTAGCAACCCTTTGGAACTAGAACTGCTGAAACTGATGTTAGTGTCAGAGATGAATCAAGACACCCCTAATTGGAGTATTGACCGTTGGGTTGGTGTAGGTATGGTGATTTGTGATTAGAATGGCGTTTTGAGGGGGTTTTCTTGTGCTTGATGTCGATTAATAGAAGGCCAGCCGGTTTGTATTATTCTTTTGTTTCTTTTTTTTTTTTTGAAAGATCTCTTAGACTTTGTCAAAGATTTGTAGGAGAGAAGGTAACCGAAATTGATTGGAGAGAGGGTTACAGAAATGTGTATGCAGCGTTGAGCTCTTCTTGTTTTTGTTTTGTGTTTACCTCTCCTCAAGATGTTGTCCGGCACTAAGAACCCTTGGTTTTTGATTTTGAAGACTTCAAGCACAAGTTAAACCTCAATTGGATAAGCAATAGGTTAACAAAGAAGAAAGGAGTGATCAATTGTACCAACCTCGCTCTGATACCAACTGATACGGTGTTAGTCCGTGAATGAGTCGATCTAGGTACAATGATCCCGAATCCGGCTGAATGAGGCGAATCCAGATGCGGAATGAAACGTAGATGGTGAATGGACGCAGGAAGGTGTAGAGAAGAACCAAAAAGAGTCAACGAAAGGAACCAAGGCTGAAGAGCCAAAACCCCACTTCGTGAATGCCCTAGACCCGTCTCCAATACAACTTTACACTAGCTCCGGCTAGACTAGCACAAAGAGGGACTCGTGAAGGCTCGAAGCACCAATCTGAAGGCGGTTGACACGAACAAGCTCAGCCAAGCAAACAACAACAATGCCAACCAAAAACTCTCTTGTTCTTTGATTGATTTTGTGAATGATTACAATTGTAATTCTTAAGCAATGAAAATAACGTACCTATTCAGCAGCTAAAAGAGACTATATATAGACTCTTTTATCTAGACAAAAATAAAGAAAAGAAAACTAAAACATTAGTGGGAAGGTGGTAATAAGAAAGCTTCCTCTAATGTAGCTAACAACTTAACAAACAACTATTTCAGCATAAAAATAGGCTGACTTATTCAAGCATATCCTTGGAGTGAGCTGGACGTTTTTTAAGAGCCAAAATGGACTATCCGAATGGGCTGAATTGTTCAACAGATCCATGAGTGATTTGGATGGTTTTAAGAGCCCAAATGATGATCCAAATGAGGGAGCTGGTTGCTCTCTTGGGCCTCTTTGAACGTGAGCAGCTTGCTATCCTCTTGGGCTGCCTTGGACGTGAGCAGCTGCCTCCCCTCTTGGGCTGCATTGGACATGAGCAACAGCGTCCCCTCTTGGGCTGCATTGGACGTGAGCAACAGCCTCCCCTCTTGGGCTGCCTTGGACGTGAGCAACGTCTGCATGGTCTCCTCGAGCTGCATGGGAAGTGAGCACGTCCCCATGGTCTCCTTGCTTGGTTCGCTTGCTCCTACATTCACCAAAAGATTAACACATGATGTATGAAAATTAAATAGTTCACGCATTGTGTCAAGCAATAGCACTTCCCTTGACGTAACTTCTTGGATCTCCTTAGCTCTTGCTCTAGTAATGGGACCTTGATATCTTCCATGTGATGGTCCTACATCATTTCTCTCTTCTTTTTGTAGGCAGATTACGTTAAACACATTGCCTAAGTGCCAAAATCGAACCCTTTTGAGTTCAGCCTATTGTCTTATGAGAATTGTGGTGTTAGCATAGCTTTCTCGTTCTTGTGTGTGTCAATCTCCTTCGGGTTGGTGCTACAAGTCGAATCGAAGCAACCTCTTCGTGCCTTCGATAACTCTAGATCGATTGTGTGAAGTTGTAAGAAGCGGGGTCGAATCGTCATCGGTTTGGTTCTTGGATAATCAAATCCAAGGGTTCTATCGTTTTGTTCCTTTCGGTTCTTCCTTCCTATTTTCGTTCCCCCTCCTTGTTTTGCACGTTTTCATTCATTCTTGTTTGCTGAATTTCGTTTGTTTCTATTCCCGAAAACAGGTTGCTCGTCTAGATCCGTTCTTCGCGGCTAATCCCCGTATCATCTGGCACGTTGAATCAGTTGCAACAATTTAGGAGCTGAGATTTGATCTTATCTTGAAGATTTGCAACAGTTTGGCCCACGTTTATCTACAAACAAGAATTTGTTTTTTTCTTCTTTCAATTTTTGTTTATTCTTCTTTTCTGATTTCCAGAATCACAAAGTAAAAATAAAAGAGATAAAAGAAAAAGAAAGAAATCAAAAGAAAAAAAAGAATTAAAAAAAAAGAAGAAGAATAGGAATCAGAATCGTTTTTTTATATCATTCTTTCTTATTTTTAGTTTGTAATTAGCTAGGGTTATTACATTCGTTTTCGTGTTATTCAACAATAAAGAGGACTTCAAGAAAGGACTTAAGTCAAGTATATCGTCTCATTCGGAGGAAGAACCAAGCATCTCGTTGAACCTATCTAGCCACATCTAGCTACTGTCCATTTTCGGCCATCAAACACCATAGCTCAACCTTCCTTAACCTCATCCTACGGTGTCTAGGGTTCACTTCTTGGATCTTACGAGTAAGTTCTTTCAAAGCTTATCTTGAGTTCTAAATTTGAGTCAATCTAGTTGCATATAACATTCGTGCACTTTGTCCTTTCCGTTTGAGTCTTTTCTTCTATTTTGTTGAGTCAAACACGTTTTTTAAGTGACTGAAATTGAATTTCGTTTCAACCTAAAGCTTTTGTTTGACTAGGCATCGAACTCACGTGAGGTTTTTGATTAACACAAGACGAGCCATCAACAAGCTTGTATCACACCACTAGGTGATACACTTGCGAGGTGATTTTTGTTTTATCTAACCTAACGCGTTTCTTTATTTTGATGAGTGTTTGGAATTATGTCTAGGTCACCAAGTCCAGCGGGTACAAACAGCCTAGAATCGATTCACATCGAATTGTTCAACCTTTTCAAGGGCTTGCAAGATAGCATTGATGGTCTAAGTACAAAGTTGGTCACACTTGAGGCTGAAAGAAATTCCAATGCTACGCAGCCTTTAAGGCCTAATCCACAAGGCCAAAGAAACCATGCTTTCCAGGAGCATAATTATGTCTCTTTTACTTCTAATATGCATGATTATCCTAATCAATATCTGAATTTTTCTTATGAGGCAGAGGATTATTCGGAGGATGAAGGATGGAGACATGAGTCACCTCCTTACCAACCAATTGAGGTTTCCGCAGCCCCAAAGGGATGTAATTCTATACCTTCTACTACCATGTTTAATCACTTAGAGTTGCTAAATTCAGAATCTGAGGTTGTTTTGCATGATATCTCTAGGGATAGCATCATTGAGCATAAATCTGATTTAGTAGATGAAATTGGTAGTGATGAGCATGAGAAATGCACCAAATGTATTGTTAAGGTTGATTTGGAGTTTAACGAGTCTATTGCATCTTTTAAGGTTGATTTGGAGCTTAATGAGTCTATTGCTTGTGTTGAATCTGATTTGGAGCTTGAGGAGTCTCTTGAATGTATTAAATCTGATTTTGAGCATGTTAAGTCCTTTAAATGTGTTAAATCTGATTTTGAGCATGTTGAGTCTCTTGATGGTGTTAAATCTGATTCTGGGCAAGTTGAGCCTAGTAGTCTTTATTTACCACATGAGCTTGATGAGTTTAGTGATATGGATGTCTTTGCTTGTGTTGACGATAAGTGTAGAAAGGGTGCACACGAGAGTCTTCCTACAGGTTCGGATAGCTTGTTGTATATGGATTGTTTTTTCTTGGAGTTATGTGAAGTCTCTAGTTTGCAAGCTAGTGGTGATATCTTATTTGAGGATGATTTGGACCTAGGAGGTGAGTGTGATATTGAAGGATTTGAGCCATATACTAAGGATTTTGGATATGATGATGAATTGGACTCTAAACTTGAGGATATTGCTTGCAAGAGTGCAAATGCACCAGAATCTGATTTGGAGGACTTTAGTTTAAAAATTGATGGTTTGTTGTGCTTAAGGAGTTTTTTTGGTTATCATGTTGCTTGGAAGTCTTTAGTATTCTTGGATGAATACTTGAAGTTTTCTCTACCAAGGATTCCGGAAAGTGGATGGCGTTCAAGCTTGGAAGGAGATATTGCAAGGGATCAAGCAACCATTGTCTTTGCAAGAAAAGAGGACTTGGATTCGAGGACGAATCCTTTTCAACAAAGGGGGAATGATGCGGGAACATCCAAGCCAATTAATGGAGGCAACATACCAAACCCATCATGATGAAGCATCATTTGAGCCAACTCCATCTTCAATACCTCAGGGGACTCTAACAAGAGCGCAAACAAAACATCAAGCTGAGATGGATGCTCTTTTCCTAAACATGGTCCATGAAGCTCAACCAAGTCCACCTTCATCAAGTCTAAGGACCATCTTGTGGATCAGCCACAACATCCCAGCCAAGATGTTTAATGGAGCTTAAATTGTATTTCTAGTTGCTGGGCAGGCCTTGGGACGCATTTCAAAGGGCAGACGAAGGCCTTGAAATCAGATACAAGGGGTTTCACGTGTGTGCATGTGCATGGCTGGAACATTCATTTAAGTATGTGGACGTGAGAGGCTGAATAGGAGAGTTTAATTAGGCCCAATTGTGTTCTATGTTTGCTGGGCTTTATTTAACTCTCTCTCAATGTAATTATTGTAATTAGTTTTTTTTTTTTTCTCTTTTACAAGAAAAGGCCTATGATGTATATAAAGCCTTTTCTCTCTTCTTTTGTAGGGAGACAAGTTTTATACAAGTTTTGCTGAGAGCATTTCAGAATTGAATCCAAGAGAATTCAATCATTCTTGTCTCGTGAGTTTGTGTGTGTGATATGGCTTTCTCGTTCTTGTGTATGTCAATCTCCTTCGGGATTGGTGTTGCAAGTCGAACAAGGCATCCTCTTCGTGCTCTCGATTCTCAGATCGATTGTGTGGAGTTGTAAGAAGAGGGGTCGAATCGTCACTGGTTTGGTTCTTGGATCTCGAATCCAAGGGTTCTATCATTGTTCCTTTTGGTTCTTCTTGTCCCTTCTGTTTTCTCGTTTTCATTGTTGTCCATGTTTGTTAGTTTTGTGTGTTTCTTCATTCTTCAAAACAGGTTGTTCGTCTAGATCCGTTCTTCCCGGCTAATCCCCGTATCAAATAAAGTGAGCCATTGATTGAATTGTTGTGAATCACTGCTAGATTGTTCTTGTGTGTGCCTCTTTAGAAATTGGTGCTACTAGTCAATACTAGTCCCTCCTTGTGCTTTGTCTCCATTGAAGGCTTGTGTAAGGTTATAGAAGAAAGGGTTGAAGGCATCATCTTGCTTGGGTTTTGATCAATCTGATCAACGTAAGGGAGTCTTTTGGTTCTTTTGGATCTACTTCTACCAAACATTCCACGCTCATTTTCATTCTCTTTCTTCCCTTTTGTCCAACGTCATTTCTGGTTCTAAACAATCTGATTTTGCGTGCCATTTGTCAAGGAAAACGTCCAATGTTGATCTTCAAGGATTCCCAATATAGATCTCGTCATTTGCGGCCCCAACCTGCATCACCCTAGAATCCGCATTTCCTTTATCTGACTTTTATATCATCTTTGATTACTTTAATTGCTTGTGGTTATTTGACAACCTGATTACCGTACATTTTTTCACCATAGTCCCTGTGTTCGACCCCTGGAATTCTTGGTTTTATTACAATTGACCCGTACACTGCGGGTTCGCATATTGTTCAAGCATACTTCTTGGGTTATAAATATTAAAGCTTGCACACACCTTTTGGAGCGAACACACCTCATAGGGGAGGCTCCAATCTAGAGGTTGGATGATAGGAGTGAATATCAATGCTTCCTTTAACCTATAAAAAACATCTAGGCATTCCTTCGAAAATTCAAAAACCACATCTTTCATTAGTAGGTTAGTCAATGCTTTAAAAATCTTATGATGAAGGGTCATCCGAGCCGGCTCCATCTTCAACACCACAAGGAGCCCTAACAAGAGCTCAAGCCAAATGCCAAGCGGAGATGGATGCTATCTTCCTAGCCATGGTTCAAGAAACTCATCCAAGCTCACCTCCAATGAGTCCAAGGTCTGTCATGATGCTTAGCCACATTGGACCAGCCAAGAAGAAGTTGAATGGAGCATAGGAGAGCCTCACGTATGCATGTGCATGGATGAAGGTGTGAGAGGCTGGCTAAGAAGCTAGTTAGAGAGTGTTAAATAAAGCCTAGAATTAGTCTATTTTTATGGATTTATTTAAAACACTCTAATTTGTAATTTTTGAATTTATTTCTTTTCTATTTTTTTTTTCTTTTCTTTTCTTTTTCTTTTCTTTTCTTTCTTTCTTTTTTTTTTTTTTGAAACTCGGATTTTCTTTTTTTTTTTAATTTACTGCTGGAATTAAAGAAAAATAAAAGAAAAATGCTAAGAAAATCCTAATTGGTTGCAAGAGGATAGAGTTGACCAAGTAAATAGCTAACCAAGGGTGAAAAATCAAAAAATAGGCTAAAAATGTGGAGGAAAGAGGTGGCTGAAAATGTGGAGGAGAGAAGGCTGAAAAATAGGCTGGACGATCAGCCTTCTTCTTTCTTTTTTTGTTTTTGAAAGTTTAGGCTTGTTTGGTGTTGTGTTTGGACGTTACACAAGGCTGGTGGTAGGCGCGGTGTAGGCGTGGTGTTGGAGTGGTGCCGGCGTCCAAGATTCTCAAACAAAGGCAACAAACTTGTTAGTTCAATAAAAAACTTGGAATAGAAATAGCAATGGCAATGACAATGGCAATAGACTCAAAACAAAGAAAGACTCAAACAAGAAAACGAGAAACTTTTGGTTTTTGAATGATTTACCGACTCTTTTTGTAGGTTGAACGACAATTAGCTCTGATACCAATTGATACGGGGATTAGCCGCTAAGAACGGATCTAGACGAGCAACCTGTTTTCGGGAATACAAGCAAACGAAATTCAGCAACAATAATGAAAGGAAAACATATAAAGCAATAAGGGAAACGAACCGGAAAAGAGGAACTGAAAGGAACAAACGATAGAACCCTTGGATTCGATGATCCAAGAACCCAAACCGATGACGATTCGACCCCGCTTCTTACAACTTCACACAATCGATCTAGAATTATCGAAGTCACGAAGAGGTTGCTTCCATTGGACTTGTAGCACCAACCCGAAAGAGATTGACACACACAAGAACGAGAAAGCTATGCTAACACCACAATTCTTCCTTTAAACTAAGTGAGAATTGTGGTGTTAGCATAGCTTTCTTTAACCTAAGTGAGAATTGTGGTGTTAGCATAGCTTTCTCGTTCTTGTGTGTGTCAATCTCTTTCGGGTTGGTGCTACAAGTCGAATCGAAGCAACCTCTTCGTGACTTCGATAATTCTAGATCGATTGTGTGAAGTTGTAAGAAGCGGGGTCGAATCGTCATCGGTTTGGGTTCTTGGATCATCGAATCCAAGGGTTCTATCGTTTGTTCCTTTCGGTTCCTCTTTTCCGGTTCGTTTCCCTTATTGCTTTATATGTTTTCCTTTCATAATTGTTGCTGAATTTCGTTTGCTTGTATTCCCGAAAACAGGTTGCTCGTCTAGATCCGTTCTTAGCGGCTAATCCCCGTATCAATTGGTATCAGAGCTAATTCAGAATCAAGCTTATGAGCAGGATGAGGACGGTGATAGAGATGACGAGGAATGGAGGCCAAACGGACGAAGGGAGCGCCAACAGCCCCGGAGACCTCATGACGCCCGGCGCCAAGACGAGCAAAGGTGTGAGCCCTATGGTGGCCAGCCAAGGAGGGAGCGAGATCCGGAGTATGATGGCTTTGGCAAAGTGAAGGTGAAGATCCCAAGCATTGAAGGCAAATGTGACCCGGACGTGTACTTGGCTTGGGAGGTGAAGATAGAGCAAATATGGTCATGCCATAACTTTCCCGAGCATAAGAAGGTACATTACGCTGCTCTTGAGTTTATTGATTATGCTATGATATGGTGGGATGATTTGGTGAAGGAAAGGAGGAGAACTTTGGATGCACCGGTAGTTACTTGGGCGCACATGAAGGCCTTGATGAGAGCTCGGTTTGTGCCTCAACATTACACTAGAGAATTGAGGCAAAGGTTGGAGAATTTAAGGCAAGGAGCCATGACCGCCGAGGAGACCTATAATGCCATGCAAATGGCCATGGTAAAGGCTAATGTGCGAGAGGATGAAGAGACTACAATGGCTAGGTATATTCGTATTCTCTATTCAAGTTTTTCTAAGGAGCTAGATCTTTTTCCCTATACCTCTATGACAGAATTGCTCCACCTAGCAATCAAAGTAGCAAGGAAAATGAAGGCATGAATTCAAGGAGGTAAGGCCGCCTATGGCGCGCCTAGCTCATGGAGGAGCCAAGGAGGTCGCCAACAAGGGAATTACAACCGGGAGGTGCCAAGCAAGGAGAAGCTAGCCCCGGAGCAAGGAGGTCCACGCAAGGCTCCTTATGCAGCCCCTTCCAAGCCCACGCCTACACTACCTAAAGGCACTCAAGGGAGTACTTCTAACCCTTCATCTAGAGCTAGGGATATTGTATGTTTTAAGTGCCAAGGAAGAGCATGATGAAGGATTGTCCTAACAAAAGAACTTTGCTAGTTAACCATTTAGGACAATATGAGTCCGAATCTGAGCATGAGCATGATAAAGATGATTTTGAGCTTAATATGCATGATCATGATGATTTGGATGATGATGGGATTGAATATGAGCAAGGAGATTGTTTATTAGCTAAGAGAGTGTTATTTGATCATCCTAGCTCATTCCTAGCTAACACTTCCTTGATTTGTGATAAAATTCTTGAGCATGATAATTCTTTGATAGCTAGGAGAACTTTAAGTGTACAACCTGCTCCTTGTGAAGATAACCAAAGAGAAAACTTGTTTCACACTAGATGCTCGGTTAAAGGAAAGGTTTGTAATGTTATTATTGATGGAGGAAGTTGTTGCAATATTGCTAGCACCGAAATGATATCAAAGTTGCAAGTTCCTACATTTTATCACCCTAGGCCATATAAGCTGCATTGGATGAATGAATGTGGTGAGTTAAAGGTTAATAGGCAAGCTAAGATCACTTTTACTTTAGGCCATTATGAAGATACGGTTTTATGTGATGTTGTGCCTATGCAAGCTTGTCATGTGTTGTTAGGCCGCCCTTGGCAATATGATAGGAGAGTTATGCATGATGGTTTTACTAATAGATATTCTTTTGTATTCAATGGTAAAACCGTGAATCTTAAGCCTATGACTCCCTTGCAGATTGCGGAGGCATTTGAGAAGAAGAAGGCAAGTGAGCAAGAGCAAGGACAAGCTAAGAAGGGGAGCAAGCCGTCGAGCCAAGACCCCTCCCTAGCCACGCCTTCTAACCACCAGCCTAACACCCTTGTGTCCACGGCCACAAAACAGCCCACAACAGCCTTGTTAGCTTCCAAACTTGAGCTATAAAATGACTACCTACCCTTAGACACCACCTTGATGATGTTGTGTAAGGAGCTCACCTTGATGAGTGATGAAGCCAAGGCTAGCTTACCACCTACTATCTCAGCCATCCTTGAGGAGTTTAAGGATGTGTTTCCGGAAGAAATACCACATGGCCTCCCACCTTTTGAGAGGCATTGAGCACCAAATTGACCTTATCCCCGGCGCAACACTCCCAAATAGACCAGCCTACCGAATGAACCCAAAGGAGAGTCAAGAGATCCAAGCGCAAGTTCAAGACCTCCTAGACAAGGGCTACGTGAGGGAGAGCTTAAGTCCGTGCAACGTGCCCGTGCTCTTGGTGCTTAAGAAGGACAACACATGGAGGATGTGTGTTGATTGTCGAGCTATCAACAACATCACCATCAAGTACCGCCACCCTATTCCCCGCCTAGATGACATGCTTGATGAGCTACATGGCGCCACCACCTTTAGCAAGATAGACCTACGGAGTGGCTACCATCAAATCCGAATGAAGGAGGGGGGCGAGTGGAAAACAGCCTTCAAAACTAAGTTTGGTTTGTATGAGTGGCTTGTTATGCCATTTGGGTTAACTAATGCTCCTTCTACTTTTATGCGCTTAATGAACTATGTTTTGAGACATTTTATAGGGAAGTTTGTTGTAGTATACTTTGATGATATTTTAATATATACCAGGTCCCTAAAGGAGCATGAAGAACATCTAAGGGAAGTAGTTCTTACCCTTAGGGTGCTAAACTTAAGAAATGTAGCTTTTGCACTAATGAGGTTATATTTCTTGGTTTTGTAGTGACTACACAAGGCCTACAAGTGGATGAGGAGAAGATTAGAGGAATCAAAGATTGGCCCACACCAACATCCATCAGCCAAGTAAGGAGTTTCCATGGGCTTGCAAGCTTCTATAGGCGCTTTGTGAGAGACTTTAGTACCATTGCCGCGCCCTTGACGGAAATTTGCAAGAAGCATGTGCCATTTGTGTGGGAGGAGGCGCAAGAACGTGCCTTTAGCAAGCTGAAATTGGTCTTAACCGAGGCGCCCTTGCTAGCTCTTCCCGACTTCACTAGGCCCTTTGAAGTGGAGTGTGACGCATCGGGCATTGGCATAGATGGCGTGCTCATGCAAGAAGGTAAGCCTATTGCCTTCTTTAGTGAAAAGCTCAAAGGAGCATGTCTTAATTACTCTACCTATGATAAAGAGTTATATGCTTTGTTTAGAGTGCTTAAGACATGGCAACACTACTTGTGGCCTAGAGAGTTTATTTTGCATTCCGATCATGAGTCTTTGAAGCATTTTCGGAGTCAAGATAAACTAGATAGGAGGCATGGTAGGTGGATGGAGTTTATTGAGACTTTTCCCTATGTTATCAAGTATAAAAAGGAAAAAAACAATGTAGTGGCGGATGCCCTCTCTAGGAGGCACACATTGTTGACTACATTGGATGCTAAGGTATTAGGCTTTGTTTACATTAAGGAGCTCTATGAATCTGATATTGATTTTGGTGATACATATAAGTTATGTGTGCAAAAAGGTTCCTTAGATAAATACTATTTGTTTGAGGGATTTTTGTTTCGAATTGATAAGGTGTACATACCTAGGAGTTCCCTTCGATTGTTGTTAGTAGAGGAAGCCCATAAAGGAGGTTTAATGGGTCATTTTGGGAGGGATAAAACTTATGCTATGCTGCACTCACACTTTTATTGGCCACACATGCTTAGGGATGTTGATGTGCTTAAAAGATGCTTAGAATGCCTTAGAGCTAAATCTAAAGTGAAGCCTCATGGATTGTACACACCTTTGCCCATCCCAACAGCCCCTTGGGAAGACATTAGTATGGACTTTATTGTGGGATTGCCTAGGACTAAAAGAGGTAGGGACTCAATTTTTGTGGTTGTAGATCGTTTCTCAAAAATGACTCACTTTATTGCTTGTCACAAAATTGATGATGCGGTCAATGTAGCTAATCTATTCTCTCGGGAAGTAGTTAGGTTACATGGAATTCCAAGGACAATAGTAAGTGATAGGGATGTTAAGTTCTTAAGTTATTTTTGGAAGACTATTTGGGGAAAGCTAGGCACGAAATTGTTATTTTCTAAATCAAGCCACCCCCAAACTAATGGACAAACGGAAGTAACTAATAGGACTTTAACCACACTTTTAAGGGCTGTCATAAAAAAGAGTCTAAAGGAATGGGAGGATGTCTTGCCACATGTTGAATTTGCCTATAATAGAGTTGTGCATTCGTCTACTTCCATCTCTCCATTTGAGTGTGTTTATGGTTTTAATCTACTAACACTTTTTAATCTTACACCGTTGCCTAAGAAGGAGCGAGTGGATTTAAGTGCTAAAACGCAGGTTGAACACATCAAGGAGCTACATAGGAGGACAAGGATTAAGCTTGAGGAGAAAGGCAAATACAATGCAGCCAAGGTAAACCAAGGAAGGAAGAAGGTTACATTTGAGGCGGTGACCTTGTATGGCTACACTTGAGGAAGGAGAGGTTTCAACAACTTCGGAAGTCCAAGCTCTCTCCAAGAGGAAACGGGCCTTTCATGGTGCTACACAAGGTTGGTGACAATGCCTATGTGCTAGACTTGCCGGACGACTATGCTTGTGATCCCACGTTCAATGTGAGGGATCTAAGACCTTTTCCACCCCTTAGTGATGATCAAGGAAATTTGAGGTCGAATTCTTTTAAAGAAGGGGAGAATGATGAAGGGTCATCTGAGCCGGCTCCATCTTCAACACCACAAGGAGCCCTAACAAGAGCTCAAGCCAAACGTCAAGCGGAGATGGATGCTATCTTCCTAGCCATGGTTCAAGAAGCTCATCCAAGCTCACCTCCAATGAGTCCAAGGCCCGTCATGATGCTTAGCCACATTGGACCAGCCAAGAAGAAGTTGAATGGAGCATAGGAGAGCCTCACGTGAGCATGTGCATGCACTAGTACAAATTGTAACACCCCGAATCCGCGGGACTCGGGATGTCACATTGGGCTAGGATCTCACAATGGATCCTGACCCTAGCCTGACAACAAGTTCACTAGACCTTACAACATGGCACTGACAGATATAAAACAAATACATAAAACAGTATAAACTGTACGACCCAAAGTAAACAACAACATAGCCGAGTATATAAAACGACATCCTCACATAGGAGGTACAAAAGATCATCCTCACGCAGGAGAGGAAACACAACAACCCCAAACCAACCACCTAATGTACGAGAGTCCTCGGCCTGTCACCCTGCCAGATCACCCAGTAGCGCCTAACCTGTAAACATCTACAACACGGTATGAAACCGTTAGCTAACCATACATATATGAGGTAATGCATAAGCACAAGCACAATCATGAAAGATAAACACATCAGCATGATATCACACATTTACCCATTTATTATCTTTATATAATAACCATTCACACAAAAACCGTATATATATAGATAGATGAAAGTATGTGACACGAGGACCGATACATCCCCGCCTCTGAGTACAATGTCCAGCTGTACGAGTATCGGTCACACAATCCGTGTACCCTGTGGGAGTGGATTGCGCCCTTCCTGTAAACCAGTCTGGCCCGACATCAGAGAACCTCCCAGACTCCACGGCGGGATGAAAGGGAAAGGTTATCACAGCCACGCAGTGGGGCAGTCAATAGAACATAGGTCGATAAAAACGACAACTCATGCTATCATAGCAAACATATAAAGCACACACCACTCATGCAAACACCCAATATAGGGATGGTAGCTAAGTAAGTCCTACGGACTTACCTCAACCTCGTACAAAATCAACCACGATCACCTCTGCACTGGAGGGACAACACGGCCTATAAAAAGGCATAAAGAGATATATCAACCTCTATTCATCAAAGGAGTCACACCTAGACCCAAAGGGATCCATAAGGATCATACTCAATCTATGATCCTCACAACCAACTAAACCTCAATATCTCAGCATAACTCACAATTCCTCAAATCTCAAGGTAGTATCTAATCAACATTGCTCAATCTCAATTTTAATCCTAATCTAATTAATTAACCTTTAATTAATTAATTAGATTTCGCCAGAATAACGTTTTGCCCGCAGGCAATTTCTAAACCCCCTGTCATCAGATTTCATCAAACAAGAACCCATAATCACCAGAATAATATAACGACCATAATGGAATTTCTAATTGTCCTATTTGACAAGCCTAAAGTCAATTTAGGCCAAATCGCAGTACGGAAAACGAATAAATTCATAACTTATTCGTTACTAACCCGATTGACGATCTGAAAGAAGATTCGGAATCACAACGACGCAGGCTACGCATGGACAGCATCAAATTCATCGGAATCTGAGCGACGGAACCGTCCTGGTGACATATATGCTCGACCAGCCCTCCATATACTCGGAAATGCAGAAACTCGGTACCGTTATGAAGAGAATGAAGAGAGGAATCCAGAAACTCAAACGGAATTGAAATCGGATTAGAAACGGAGAGTAGATCTGAGTTTGAAGGTTGAGAGAAATCAGAGCTTTTACGAGAAAACGTGAAAGGAAATGAATTAATAAAGGATTTTCCGCTATTTATAGTGAAGACGATAATTATCCTTTAGTAAAGTCGATAATTATCCTTTAGTAAAGTCGATAATTATCCTTTAACCGATCCAAAGGCGGGTCGAACCTCTTTCTCCAAACTTCTCGAGATTGGAACATTAAATCTGGAATATTGTAGGGATAATTATTACACAACTGCCTCGGAAAACGTGTATTCCTAAGCCGTCTTTCTTAGCCGTTAAGAAACGAAATAGCGACTCTTTTGGCCGTTTTGCCTCTCCATGTTATTTCATATCTAAGACATATCCGATGTCCTGATCATTCCTCTCAACTGCATTTTTATTAATTGGAGCTCTCAAATGCTCCAAATAACACCGGAGGGTAAAAATAATTACCCGGGGGAAAAAGTAAAAATTTCCCCAAACGTCCAAAATTACGCGAGGAACATAACGGTGGGACTCATACTCATCACTTGGGAAATCTTCGCAAGTTATATGTCAATTACTATCAACGATTAAGTTAATCAACATTAATTAGAATTCGGAAATCCTAGCTATTACATCACACACCCCTAATAAAAAGTTTCGTCCCGAAACTTGAACAATTCCCAAATTCTCTCGGACCCATACGCCGAGGTATAACTCTCACTCTTTCTATCGGAGGTATCACATCTCCGTTCAAAAGATCACAACCTATAACAATCTATAACCTCAAGTATAAACATGGAGAAATCATCATCTACAGGAAACAGGGCCATAACGCTACCCAAAGGCGTAGAGGAATCACGTCTCTCGCCATACCACATCACAAGGCATAGAGGAAGCACATCTCTAGCCCAAACATATCACAAGCATAGAGGAAATACGTCTCTAGCAAACCATAATCATGTATATCGTATGGAGGAATCACATCTCCACTAAAACTATGTCCATCAAGGTAGCATGGAGGAAAGAACCATCTCCAGCTATAAATATAATCATACTCGGGTAGCATGGAGGAAGTAATCATCTCCAGCTATAACATACATCACGCTAGCACATCAAGATCTACTAAGATCATAAATCACATCACAACTAGCATGGAATAACACATCAAGACATATAAACACATAAGCACAACATTCATCAAGATAGCACTAAGATCTACTCGTGCTCCCACAAATGGGTATGTCCTAACATATACTCTGGATAGTTCCTCAGGACACTATCCTCAGTCTCTCACATAGCCTCTTTAGGTCTTCATCTCGACCATCATATCCTCAATATGGGAATGTCTTTCAAATGCAAGCGTTTCATATCTCATTCCAAGAATGTAATCGAATGCTCAACAAAACTGTGGTTGGACTAAACCATCAAATCATCGTAACTCACAAGGTGTCTCGAGTTTGGTATATACTTCCTCAGTTGAGACATATGAAACACTAGGTGGATATCCTCTAATCTCATAGGCAAAGCTAAACATCATGCTACCTTCTCCATACTGGTCGATCTCAAATAACCATCATATTTGGAAACTCAGTTCCCTTTCTATATTAACACGTCTAACGTCTTGCAGCTGAGATACTTACAGCCGGACATGAACTCTCGCTTGAACTTTAGAGGTTAACGCTTCTTGTCTACATATAATATATGGAGACTCTGTACAACCAGCATTCTTCCTTTAATCAACGTTACTTGAACTATAAAATCCTGAATCTAGTCAGGTGTTATTCCACTACTACTGCTAGATCACTTCTAGCATAAGGATATACAACATCAATGTCTGTATATATTGCCTCATAGGGCCATCCCAGAAAGATGCACGTCCTTCATTGTTATATAATAAACTCATTAATGGAAGGTAATATAACCATCCACATTTTCCATTCAACTTACAACTTATAATAGATCTTTTAGATCTAGATGATCCTCTCTAAATGACCATCTGTCATGGGGTGAATTGTAGTCATGAGGTACAGACTCGTCCCCATAGTAGTCTGAATCTGCTACCCAAAATCTCAAAGTAAAAACATCCATCTCGATCAGAAATGATCGTTCTCGGTATACCATGGAGTCTCACTATCTGTCTAGTGTACTCCTCAGCCAATTCATTCACTAGCCACGTCCTTCTGATAGAAATGAAACGTGCTGGTTTCATTAATCTGTTACCAATAATACAGATAACATCAATCTTCTACTGGGTCACAATCTCATAACAAAGTCCATAGAGATGTCCTCCCAAATTCTACTACTACACTGTTAGTGGGTGGAGCTTATCTCTAGATCGGAAATACTCTATCTAGACCCACTGACAGGTCACACACTATATCACAAATCTGGTTATATCGGCTTCATACAATATAATCGTCTCATCTCGTGGTACATCTTACTCGTACCTGAATGTACTGAATAAGGCGTACAGTGGGTATACCATAATATTCTATGTCTCCATATGCATCAGCAGGTACACAAAAGTGGTCATGACTCTTCATCAGTCAATCTACTCCCATGGAGAACTATGGTGCCTCAGTACGAGACATCCTTTCTCTAAACCTTGTCAAGGCCGGGCATGTCTCCTGCTTCTGTTGGACCTCATCCAACAGACCAGGTAGAACCTCTGAGGTATAACTAGGTATCCTCATCAAGGAACTGATTGTCCAACTCTAGCCAAGCTAGATCTCTCTGAAGCTGAGGCTGAACTATCAGTCTCACAATCATCTTCTCTTGGAGCGTCTTTCCATTCAAGTTATCGGCGACAACATTCAACTTCTCTGAATGATATGAAATCTTCAAGTCAAAGTCTTGATCAACTTAAGCTCTTAATACTGGCGGTTATTCAACCCTTGTTGCATAAAATATACTTCAGATTTTTATAATCTATAGAAATCTGACATGAAGATCACACCGGTACGGTCTTCAAAATTTAAAGGCTTGAACTACCACTACTAACTCTAAATCATGAGTCGAGTAGTTCTCATCATACGTTCTCAGCTGTAAATACACATATCAATAACCCTACTCCTTTGTAGTAATACACATCTGAAACTTAGCTGGGATGTATCACCGTAAATCACGGGATCCCAAAAATCTTCTAACTACAACAAAATGGAAGTAGAGGTCAAATGCCTCCTCAACTCTTCAGAACATAGACACACTGCTTTCATCACGTAGTTATGGTGGTCTTCTCAAAAGACTCGCAAATGAATACATAATCATATAAAATCCTTCGTCAAAGCATTGGTAGCAATCGGTTGAGCCGAGAAAACTACGTATTCCTTAATGTTCATCAGTATCTCCCATGTTACAACATACTTAATTCTCGTCAGGTCAACCATGATCCCACTGGCGGAGACAACATGGCCTAAAAAGGCTACCACTGGCTTCTCGACTTACACTTAGAGAGCGTAGCATACAACCCTCTATCTCTCGAAATCTGCAAAACGGTCCTCAGACGATCGGTCTACTATTCTCTGCTATGAGAGTATACCGACATGTCATCCATGAAGTCCACCACCAAATAATCAAGGAAGTCGATGAAGATACCATTCATCAACTCCATAAAAACTACCAAAACAATCGTCAACCCAAATGGCATCACTACAAACTCGTAGTGTCCATAACGGTATGGGATACTATCTCATACACATGTTGCTCTCTCATCCATGACTAGGGATATCTTGAGCACAAAGGAATCCTGAAAACACAATTGCTTCTTGAAGCTAACTCATCAAGTCGTCAATACGGAACATGGAACCCCCTAGGGTAAACCCGTTTCAATAAACTTTTCAAGTTATCAGTACAATATCTCAACAAGCACCATATAGTGTGGCTTTCCCATTCAATCTTGTATCATACTTCAACTCGATAACAATGTCCACACTCCGCTGAGGTGGCAACTAGACGGTTCAGTAACACGTCTATAAACTCATAAACAACTGGAATACCTTCAATTGTTGGACTATCTCGCTCCTTTAGGGTATAAAACTAGAAGGCATCACATCCCTGTGCTATCAGCTCGCTGCTCGTACAGTCCTGATGACAAACCCGTCTCTTCAAAGGTCTTAACCTTAGAAGATATCACTACATGATATCTATTCATACAATCCATACACATAATGACTTCCTCATGCACCTACAGCATGACAAAGAAGTCTACAAGCCATACACAAGTCCCGGAATAAGGGAACAAACACATATCTCGCGGGTACCTCAGACCCCTAACTGGTAATCCTGTAAAGGAAAGTCCACCTTCTACTATATATCAAAGATCAACCATTAACGCATGCATCGAAAGACAAGAAATGCATAGCACTCATAACAAACAAAACTCCACTAGGTAAACCATTAACGAGAATGGTACTTGTAACAGCTAACCCCCGTAGCTCCACTACACATCATCACTCGATCTCGGATCTATGCTCCTCAAGTATCACTGAGGTCCTCACTATAGCCTCCACTTCCACTCTTTCAACACCGGAAAGAGGAAGGTCTTGCTGGGAAGAAACACTACCTTGCTGACAGAAAAGGGCCAGATGGCCTAGTTCACCACAGATGAAACAAGCTATCGGTGCCAAAGGGCACTCAGAACGCAAATGATCTGGATAGCCACAATTGTAACATAATTGTCCCATTCTTGCAACCTGTGCAACTGAAGGGTAACTCGATCTTCGTCGTCCACCTTGAATGATCTTATTCCGAGAGGGAACTTGTAAAGGCAACGCCTTTCCCTGTCGACAAAACTTCGCTCTATGCCCTGCTTTACCACACATAAAGCATATGATGGGAGCCTTTGGGCACACAGCTCGCCAGTGTCCCAACTTCCACGCAATTAAAACACTGTAGTTCCTTGCCAGTCATCTTCATGGCCAAAGGATCACTAGATTGTCCTGATATCGGACTTGGTTCCCCATTCATCATATTTGCTTCTCCAGTAACTGATTCAATCCATTGCTTCTTTCCGGATCCAGAAGCTTCAGTTGATCTCACAATTGTTGGTAAATCTGGTGTCGATCTACCCGCTATCACCGCTTCATATACTTGTTACATATATTCTTGAAACTCGGATCTACTCATGGAGACACGATCAGCCTCTTCAAACTCGTTCTCTGCCATAGGCGAAACAACAGCGTAAACTGGTCCCTAACTTATCACCACTGGAGGAAGAGGGGGGGTGTACCCCTACCTCATCCCACTACAGATACTACTCTAGTCTGAGTCATTTGTAGGATATACGCACCTAATCTTATAAGGCTATATATATGCCATAGGTATCGATATGTATATAATAAATCCACACAATCCATAGTACACACAGATATATATACATATCTACGCTGCAGAGATCCATGGCAGAGGTGACGACTTCTCGTACTTTCTATCCCAAAACCACACTTAAAACCAAAACATTTGAAAACGTCAGATCCCATGTGGGCTCTGTTTATTTTACCTATCAAACCTCATTGCAGGTAGCAAGTGCCATTGTTGTCAACCTGGGCTCTGATACCAACTCTGTAACACCCCGAATCCGCGGGACTCGGGATGTCACATTGGGCTAGGATCTCACAATGGATCCTGACCCTAGCCTGACAACAAGTTCACTAGACCTTACAACATGGCACTGACAGATATAAAACAAATACATAAAACAGTATAAACTGTACGACCCAAAGTAAACAACAACATAGCCGAGTATATAAAACGACATCCTCACATAGGAGGTACAAAAGATCATCCTCACGCAGGAGGGGAAACACAACAACCCCAAACCAACCACCTAATGTACGAGAGTCCTCGGCCTGTCACCCTGCCAGATCACCCAGTAGCGCCTAACCTGTAAACATCTACAACACGGTATGAAACCGTTAGCTAACCATACATATATGAGGTAATGCATAAGCACAAGCACAATCATGAAAGATAAACACATCAGCATGATATCACACATTTACCCATTTATTATCTTTATATAATAACCATTCACACAAAAACCGTATATATATAGATAGATGAAAGTATGTGACACGAGGACCGATACATCCCCGCCTCTGAGTACAATGTCCAGCTGTACGAGTATCGGTCACACAATCCGTGTACCCTATGAGAGTGGATTGCGCCCTTCTTGTAAACCAGTCTGGCCCGACATCAGAGAACCTCCCAGACTCCACGGCGGGATGAAAGGGAAAGGTTATCACAGCCACGCAGTGGGGCAGTCAATAGAACATAGGTCGATAAAAACGACAACTCATGCTATCATAGCAAACATATAAAGCACACACCACTCATGCAAACACCCAATATAGGGATGGTAGCTAAGTAAGTCCTACGGACTTACCTCAACCTCGTACAAAATCAACCACGATCACCTCTGCACTGGAGGGACAACACGGCCTATAAAAAGGCATAAAGAGATATATCAACCTCTATTCATCAAAGGAGTCACACCTAGACCCAAAGGGATCCATAAGGATCATACTCAATCTATGATCCTCACAACCAACTAAACCTCAATATCTCAGCATAACTCACAATTCCTCAAATCTCAAGGTAGTATCTAATCAACATTGCTCAATCTCAATTTTAATCCTAATCTAATTAATTAACCTTTAATTAATTAATTAGATTTCGCCAGAATAACGTTTTGCCCGCAGACAATTTCTAAACCCCCTGTCATCAGATTTCATCAAACAAGAACCCATAATCACCAAAATAATATAACGACCATAATGGAATTTCTAATTGTCCTATTTGACAAGCCTAAAGTCAATTTAGGCCAAATCGCAGTACGGAAAACGAATAAATTCATAACTTATTCGTTACTAACCCGATTGACGATCTGAAAGAAGATTCGGAATCACAACGACGCGCATGGACAGCATCAAATTCATCGGAATCTGAGCGACGGAACCGTCCTGGTGACATATATGCTCGACCAGCCCTCCATATACTCGGAAATGCAGAAACTCGGTACCGTTATGAAGAGAATGAAGAGAGGAATCCAGAAACTCAAACGGAATTGAAATCGGATTAGAAACGGAGAGTAGATCTGAGTTTGAAGGTTGAGAGAAATCAGAGCTTTTACGAGAAAACGTGAAAGGAAATGAATTAATAAAGGATTTTCCGCTATTTATAGTGAAGACGATAATTATCCTTTAGTAAAGTCGATAATTATCCTTTAACCGATCCAAAGGCGGGTCGAACCTCTTTCTCCAAACTTCTCGAGATTGGAACATTAAATCTGGAATATTGTAGGGATAATTATTACACAACTGCCTCGGAAAACGTGTATTCCTAAGCCGTCTTTCTTAGCCGTTAAGAAACGAAATAGCGACTCTTTTGGCCGTTTTGCCTCTCCATGTTATTTCATATCTAAGACATATCCGATGTCCTGATCATTCCTCTCAACTGCATTTTTATTAATTGGAGCTCTCAAATGCTCCAAATAACACCGGAGGGTAAAAATAATTACCCGGGGGAAAAAGTAAAAATTTCCCCAAACGTCCAAAATTACGCGAGGAACATAACGGTGGGACTCATACTCATCATTTGGGAAATCTTCGCAAGTTATATGTCAATTACTATCAACGATTAAGTTAATCAACATTAATTAGAATTCGGAAATCCTAGCTATTACACAAATACCCCCCTAGACCACGGTTATTTTGTACATGGGAACCCGGTTAAGGAAGCGTGGTTAACGGGAGCGAGGTCCGGACGTTCGCACCATGGAAAATGTCACCGGGTTGATTTTTTCAGACCCCGGTTATTATAAAAAAACCGGGGTCCAAAAAATACCCCGGTTATTTTATAATAACCGGGGTAATTTTCGGACCCCGGTTATTATAAAAAAACTGGGGTCCGAAAATTACCCCGGTTATTATAAAATAACCGGGGTCCCACTTCAAAAAAATTTTAAAAAAAAAACACCACGGTTCTTAAAGAACCGTGGTGTTTTTACTCAAAGCACAAACTCGATACTAAAACAACAATTCATACTTGTTCTTATATATATAAGTTTAAGATTACACAACAAATTCTGACATTAAAAAATCAAAACTCAAACAAAATATCAAGATTACACAATACAAAATTAATAATTACAACTTCCAGAATCCTAAAATTAGAAGGGATAAATTAAACCCATGCATTTGTATATATGTTTCATGACACCTAACCTTGATAATAATCTGAATACATGTGTTACAAGAACATTTAATGTTCAGTCCAAGCCTAAAATGATTACATAATGTGAAGCCTCGGATTTTGGAGCCTTGGCATTGCCTCGAATCTCCTACACAGCACAACATGAAGCCATATTCCAAACTAAGATGCGCATTAAGATGAAATTGTAACACAAGCAACACAAAGAACCCGAAATCACAGCATTACTTGACTGAAATACCTCTTCAGTAGACACTCTTTCACTAAACCACACATGTCATAGAAATATAGCAAGTTCGATATGATCTACAGTCCAAAAATCATTTGATCATCTTAAATCTGTTAACTGACAGCTATAATTGTATATCATGACAACGATTATCGAAAAACAATACCTTACTATACAACCATTCGGTCCAAGAAGGCGGTTTGCAGAGAGGTGAGACAAGCATCAAACCGATAACACACTCTCTATGCTTTGTCTACATAATATTCCTGTCAAGATTATAAAAAATGCACCAAATTTTAGCATGTTGCACGTATAAGAGGTGAATTCGGTAGTCCATATGAAAGAAAATGTATAAGATACCCATATTACAAATCAAGCTGTCAAAAGTGTAGCATCTTATATGGAATAGAATGATCCATAATTTACTGATGAGGAAAGAACAAAAACATGCCAAGTAGCCCACCTGTCGGCATTATTATGTGAAAATAATGTACTGATGAGGAAAGAATAAAAACACCCCTTATTGAAAATTAAAATACTCGATCAAATTTTCATCTACATTTGATTTCAAAATCTGTTATAATGTTTACATATTTACATACTTCACATTACAAGTAACTTTAATGCATGGATGATTCAAGTAAAACAGCTGAGACAATCAATTGTATAGATCCATAGAGTGAACCAAAATCAAACAAAGTTGAACTGATGTGCAAGCTAATTCTGTAAATCCAATTCTAAATTTACAGCACCTTAACTGTAAAAAAATGTCCATTTGCTCATTTGCTAACCTCATTAACAAGACTTGACAAGAGGTCGTACAACTGCTCATTTGCTCCCACAAACATCTTAAATCTCTCCCTTAAACTTCCTTTATGCTTGCAAATTGCTAGATATGGCAACAGGCTCAATAGTTGTAATAAACAAAAAATTGCAGACACACAAGTTTAGATAATGAAGCTGAGATTCCTGAAAGATGAGTACAAGGGTCATAATAATAATAATGGTGACTGTTGCATTGCCTTTAATGGTGAAGATTGGGGAATGTCTTCTTAATTCTTTGGCCTAACCAAATTCATGCTTTAGATCCCTAACATGTTTTGTCCATTCACAAACTGCAAAAAAACCCCAAAAAAATGTAATTATAAACAAGAAATGATCTTAGGAAACAGAAACGAAAAACGCTATGTTAAAAAAAAGAAAGAAGAGACATATCAGGAAAGAAGTGAAGAGGAGGCACATTGGAGGAAATTCCGCTATAAAACCACGGAGATGGTGATGGTGTCACCGTGTTGGATAAGAAGTGATCATCTTCCTCTTTCTATAAGCAGTAGATTGCTCTCTATACTTTCTAGCCATGACATGCCAATGATTCTTAACTACAGGAAACAATCTTGCTATCATTGCCCATTTGTTCTCATAAACTCTATGAGCTTGCATTAGCCTCTCTTCTTCTTCCTCACTAAATGTTTTCCTATATATCCTTGCATTCAGCTGGTTAAACCAGCTCAATCTACAACTCTTACCTATTCAATATGTTTATATCAACCAACTTATATTATATATATAATGTCTTTAAAAAGTAAATAAATAAATTTTGAAATTTAACCTGATCTTCCTTGAAGTTTCTCAACAATGAGATTCTAGTTTTGAGGGCCACAAATGGCCACAAGCTGATTGAGCTTCATATCTTCAGCTAGTCTCCAATGGCCTCTAGCACATACCTTAACTTGTTGATGTACTCCACCAGATCAATTTAAATTTAAACTTTAGTACATACTGTATTTGTGAAACTACTTATCAATTTAAATTCAAACTTTATCAGTATGAATTACTTGTGTTAATTATAAGTAAACAAATCAATTAAGTACTTTATAAGTAATTCTAAACAACCATATTTAGGCTGTTGTGTTCCCAAGTTGGCATACCATTCTAGCTAGCTTGCTTAACAAACAAAATACATGGATAATTGTACCAAGTTAACATGTTTGCACGATAAAACAAACAGAACCCACAATCATTTTAAAAAACCCTAATCAAATTATAGTTTCCCTATTAAATATAGGGATAAGGGTAGGATCCAAATCAAATTGACAAGAGTAGGATCCCAACTTGATCCGACATCAAATTTAGCAACAAGAATCCCCAAATTCCACAAAACTAGACATCATTCACAAGTAAGAAGTGGTTCAATAGGCGAGAGAAAAAGCAAACCAAATCAAATGAAGGGAAGGGGTAGGTGCCTCAGTAGACGAGAGAACAAGCAAACACAAACCAAATCAAGCAATTTAAAACCCAAATCGAAAAGAAGAGAGATCGACTAACCGTATGGTGGCCGGTGGTGACGAGAATCCAGAACACTAAGATGCTTAGTAGGTGGCGAAGGAAGAGGCGAAAAGCAGGTGATGGGGCATATGATTTGCAGATCTAGGGTTGAGAATTTGGGGATCCATTGTAGCCTGCTGCGCAGCGTAGTTATTTTCTTAGAAAAAAGGTTGAAGGGAAAGAGGTCTCGCGACTTGCACAAGCTTAGGGCTGCTAGGAAGAGAAATACGTCTATTTTATTTTATTTTAGTTTTTGTTAAGATTACCACGGTAAAGAAGACCAACCGGGGTCCGAAAATCAAATTTCACCACGGTTATACACGATAACCGTGGTATTCAAGGAAAAAAGCATTCGCACCACGATTTCTAAATATAACCGTGGTCCGACTGTAGTAAATAAAACTGAAATATATGTTTCTCCACGGTATTTACGTTAACCGGGGTCCGAAAATATTGTTGACCTCGGTTCTACTGAACCGCTCCTACCCAAGCGAGGTCTACGTGGGGTCTTTGTACTAGTGATGGATGAAGGCGTGAGAGGGTGGCGTAAGAAGCTAGTTATAGAGTGTTAAATAAAGCCTAGAATTAGTCTATTTTATGAATTTATTTAAAACACTCTAAATTGTAATTATTGTATTTATTTTCTTTTCTATTTTTTAGGAGAGAAGGTCTAGGTTGTATATAAACCTTTCTCTCTTCCTTTTTGTGGGTAGAATACGTTAAAACACATTTGTGAAAGTGCCAAATTGAAACCTTTGAGTTCAACCTCTTGTCTTGTGAGAATTGTGGTGTTTGCATAGCTTTCTCGTTCTTGTGTGTGTCAATCTCCTTCGGGTTGGTGCTACAAGTCGAATCGAAGCAACCTCTTCGTGCCTTCGATAATTCTAGATCGATTGTGTGAAGTTGTAAGAAGCGGGGTCGAATCGTCATCGGTTTGGTTCTTGGATAATCAAATCCAAGGGTTCTATCGTTTGTTCCTTTCGGTTCTTCTTTCCTATTTCGTTTTCCCTCTTTGCTTTGCACGTTTTCCTTGCATCTTTGTTTGTTGAATTTCGTTTGCTTTTATTCCCGAAAACAGGTTGCTCGTCTAGATCCGTTCTTCGCGGCTAATCCCCGTATCATAATCACATAAGGAAATGTTTCAATAAACTCCATCCACCTACCATGCCTTCTATCAAGTTTATCTTGGCTCCTAAAGCGTTTTAATGATTCATGATCAGTATGCAATATAAACTCTCTAGGCCAAAGATAATGTTGCCAAATCCTAAGCACTCTAAACAATGCATAAAGCTCCTTATCATAAGTAGAATAGTTTAGAGTTGGACCTTTCAATTTCTCACTAAAGAAGGCGATGGGTTTGCCCTCTTGGATAAGTACTCTACCAATTCCTATACCCGACGCATCACACTCCATCTCAAATGGCCTAGTGAAGTCCGGAAGAACAAGCAATGGGGCGTTGGTCAACATCCACTTGAGCTTTTTGAAAGCTCTCTCTTGGGCCTCTCCCCACACGAATGGTATATTCTTCTTAGTGATCTCGGTTAGAGGAGCGGCTATGGTACTGAAATCTCTCACAAATCGCCTATAAAAACTAGCCAATCCATGAAAGTTGCGCACATCACCAATAGACGTCGGGGTTGGCCAATCTCGAATAGCTTTGATCTTTTCCTCATCTACTCGCAGCCCTTGAGCACACACTACAAAGCCAAGAAATATAACTTCATTTGTGTAGAAATCACACTTCTTAATATTAGCATATAAGTGTTCAAGTCTAAGAGTAGAAACAACCTGACGGAGATGATCCGTATGCTCCTCTACGGACCGGCTATAGATGAGTATGTCGTCGAAGTAGACAACGACAAACTTCCCTATGAACTTCCTCAAAACATAGTTCATGAGGCGCATGAATGTGCTAGGAGCATTAGTCAAGCCGAATGGCATAACAAGCCACTCATAGAGCCCAAACTTGGTCTTGAATGCCGTCTTCCATTCGTCGCCCTCCTTCATTCGAATCTGATGATAGCCACTTCTAAGGTCGATCTTGGAGAAGCTAGTTGTTCCATGTAGCTCATCCAACATGTGATCAAGGCTGGGAATGGGATGACGGTATTTGATGGTGATGTTGTTGACAGCTCTACAATCAACACACATCCGCCAAGTGTTGTCCTTCTTAGGGACTAGTAGAACTGGAACCACCATAGGACTAAGGCTCTCTCGAATGTATCCTTTATCAAGGAGCTCTTGTACCTGTGTTTGAATCTCCTCACTCTCCTTCAGGTTCATTCTATAGGCGGGTTGGTTTGGGAGAGTAGCTCCGGGAATAAGATCTATTTGGTGCTCAATACCCCGCAATGGTGGCAACCCGGGGGTATTTCATCCGGAAACACATCTGCAAACTCATCTAAGATAGCTAAAATACTATGGGGTAAATCAACTAGGGTCGAGTTGCTTACCAAATTCAGCCCTTTACACAAACACACGAGTGCAACATCGGGAGGTAGGTAATCTGTGATGCTCTCTCTTGGTTGCGAGCAATGTCCTCGGTAGGGGCTGGACGACTGCTGCGATTGCTTTGCCTTTGGTAGAGGTCCTTGCTGCAGCGTGGTTGTCCATGGCGTCGGCTTCCTTGGCGGCTGCAGAAAACGCTCCTCCCTTGGCCGGCGTCGTCTCGGTGTGACCGCTGCTTGCTTGGACAACTTCTCTTGATTTCTTCTCAAAAGCCTCCACAATCTGCATAGGAGTCATAGGCTTTAGAGTAACAAGTTTATCTTTAAAGGTAAAAGAATACTTGTTAGTAAAACCGTTATGCAACACGTTCCTATCATATTGCCAAGGTCGGCCTAACAAAACATGACAGCTTGCATTGGAACCACATCACATAGAATAGTGTCTTCATAAAGTCTTAAGGTAATGTGAATTTTAGCTTGCTTGTTTACCTTAAGCTCCCCACAATCATTCATCTAATGTAGCTTGTAAGGCCTAGGGTGGTAGAAAGTTTCTATTTGCAATTTAGAAACCAATTCCGTGCTAGCTATGTTGCAACAACTCCCACCATCAATTATAACGTTACAAGCCTTCCCCTTTACTAAGCATCTAGTGTGAAATAGATTTTCTCTTTGATTATCTTCACAAGGAGTAGGTTGTAAGTGTAAAGTCCTCCTAGCTATCAAGGCTTCCCCATGTTCATACCCTATATCCTCATCATCATCATTATCAAAAACAGGATTGTCAATAACATTGTCAAATTCTTTTTCATCATTGTCGGATTCCGACTCATATTGACCTAGATGATTGATTATAAGGACTCTTTTGTTTGGACATTCTCTCATCATGTGCCCTTTACCTTGGCACTTAAAACAAGTCACATATCTAGCTCTAGAATTAGCATTAGGCACAAGGGGGTCAGAGTTACTTAGCTTGGATCCCGAAGGAGCAGCCGGGTTTGCCTTGGGAGGATACGAAGAACCGGAGTGTATGGCACCATGCCTAGCAGTGGCGTCGGCTCCTTGTGCAGCGGTTGTTCCTCCCTTCGCAGCGGTGTTCTCCTTTCCGTAGGATGAGTTCTTCCACTTGTTCACTGCGTTTGGTGCATTGTATCCCGCTCCTTGGTACCTACTCTTGGACTTCCTTTCCACTTTTATCGCTAAATGTAGCAATTCTGTCATAGAACCATATGGAAACAAATCCACCTCGTTAGCTAAAGAAGGATGCAATACTCTAAGATACCTTGCCATCGTAGCCTCTTCATCCTCCGACACATTGGCTCGGGCCATTGCAACTTGCATGACATTGAAGGTTTTCTCGGCGCTCAGATTGCCTTGCCTCAAGTTCTCAAGGTGTTGCCGAAGCTCCCTATGGTAATGGTGAGGTATGAACCGAGCTCTCATCATTGCTTTCATTTGTTCCCAAGTAGCCACGGAGGATCAAGAGCAAACCTCCTTTCCCGTACTAGCTTATCCCACAAAATAAGAGCAAATTCCTGAAATTCCAAGGCCGCCAATTGCACCTTCCTGTGCTCGGGAAAATTGTGGCAAGACCAAATTTGCTCTATCTTGGTCTCCCACAACATGTATGTATCCGGATCACACTTGCCCTCGAAGACGGGGATTTTCACCTTTATCTTACCAATCCCGTCTTGTTCGGGTTCCCGGTTCCTACGTTGATATCCTTGATACCCTTGCTGCGGTGGTGGAGCCCAAGCCTCTCCCGTCATTGATTGTTCCTCTTCCTCATTGTACATGTGCACATTAATGGGAGGGACAACGTTTCTAGGTAAAGGAGAGTTGGGACGAGGATCATACCCATACCGGTGACCCGGGTGGCCTTAAAAAGGCGGCTGCAAAAGCTCCTGCGGTGTATTGCCTCGCTGCGCCATGGTAGCGGCCTCAAATGCGGCTCGTTGGTTGGGCAAAGGACCTCGGGGTTGCGGTGGCTGCTGTGAATGGTCTCCTTGCTCAAAGGCTGAAGCTAAGGGCTGGCGAGCTTCTAGAGCCCTCATCCGAGTGGTGATGTAGGACCATCACATGGAAGCTATCAAGGTACCATTATTAGAGCAAGAGCTAAGGAGATCCAAGAAGCTACGTCAAGGGAAGTGCTATTGCTTGGCACAATGCGTGAACCATTTAATTGCCATACCTCATGTGTTAATCTTTTGATGAATGCAGGAGCAAGAAAGCAAAGGGAGGAGATGTTGCTCACGTACAAAGCAGTCCAAGAGGAGGCTGTTGATCACGTCCAAAGAAGCCAAGAGGGGAGGCTGTTGTTCACGTCTAATGTAGCCCAAGAGGAGAAGCTGTTGATTACGTCCAAAGCAGTCCAAGAGAAGGAGTTGTTGATCACGTCCAAAGCAGCCCAAGAGGGGAGGCAAGCAAACACGTCCAAGGCAGTCCAAGAGGGTAGGCTGTTGCTCATGTCCAATGCAGCCCAAGAGGATAACAAGCTGATCACGTTCCAGGAGGCCCAAGAGAGTAACAAGTCAGCTCATTCGGATCATCATTTGGGCTCTTAAAACACAGCCAAATCACTCATGGATCTGTTGAACAATTCAGCCCATTCGGATAGCCCAATCTGCTCTTAAAAAACGTCCAGCACACTCAACACACTCCTAGGATTAGTTTGAATAAGTCAGCCTATTTTTAAGCTGAATTAGTTGTTTGTTAGGTTGTTAGCTACATTAGAGGAAGCTCTCTTATTACCACATTCCCACTAATGTTTTAATTTTCTTTTCTTTATTTTGTCTAGATAAAAGAGTCTATATAGATAGCCTCTTTAGCTGCAGATTAGTTACGTTATTTTCCAATTGCTTAGAATTACATTTGTAATCATTTCACAAAATCAATCAAAGAACAAGAGAGTTTTTGGTTGGCATTGCTGTTGTTGCTTGGCTGAGCTTGTTTGTGTCAACCGCCTTCGGATTGGTGCTTCGAGCCTTCACGAGTCCCTCTTTGTGCTAGTCCAGCCAGAGCTAGTGTAAAGTTGTATTGAAGACGGGTCTAGGGCATTCACGATTGGGGTTTTGGCTCTTCAGCCTTGGTTCCTTCGTTGACTCTCTTTGGTTCTTCTCTCACCCTCCTGCGCCATTCACCATCTTCGTTTCATTCTGCATTCTGAATTCGTTTCATTCAGCCGGATTCGAGATCATTGTGCCTAGATTGACTCATTCACGGACAATTCCGTATCAGTTGGTATCAGAGCTCAGTTGGTACAATTGATCACTTCTTCTTCTTGTTAACCTTATTGCTTATCCAATTGAGATCTAACTTGTGCTTGAAGTGTGCAAATTCAAAAGCCGGACAACATCTTGAGGAGAGTAAACACAAAACACAACAAAAGCAAAAAGAGCTCGAACGCTGCATACACAATTCGGTAAACTGCTCTCCCACACGTCTCATTGAATCAATTTCGGTTACCTCTCTCCTACAAATCTTTCACAAAGTCTAAGATCTTTCAAAAAAAAAAACACTACAAAATCGGCTGGCCTTTTATTAATCTACATTAAGCACAAGTAAACTCTTTCAAACAACTCAAAACGACATTCTAAATACATTCACCGTACCTACACCAACCCAACGGTCAACACTCCAATTAGGGGTGTCTTGATTCATCTCCGACACTAACATTCAGTTTCAGCAGTTCTAGTTCCAAAGGGTTGCTAAGAAGGTTCGGAAATCGCGATCTTAAGGTGTTGGATCCTTACAACTTGAGCCACCAGCTAGGCAATACCAACGAGAGTGTGAGCGATACACAAGTGAGATCTTTGCTTTTCTAACCTAACCGGTTCTTTGTTTGTTACTTGAGCATGTCCAGGTCCCTAAGTCCCAGCAAGTCAAGTAGCGAGACCATCACGCCTGAGATGATCAGTCTATTGAAACAATTGTCCGATTCCGTAGCTAACCTATCCAACCGAGTGGAGTCTATGGAAGCACGAACACCACCAGCCGGGACACCACCTTTGAGAACCAACTATGAGTTTGGCGGTCCTTCACGTGTTACTAGAGAGCCGGATCATCCGGATCAAGGTAATTTACATTCCAAGGAACCCCCTAATGCTTCTAACCTGCCACCCTTAGTTGATAACTTTCAGCGACGGAATGAAGCTCATTTTGAGGACCACACGTGGGAGGGTTACAATCGGCCATTCCAGCAGCCAAGGCAAGGACGAGATAACTTTCGACCCTATCAGGAGCAAGACGGACTCGAAAAAGTCAAAATCAAAATTCCCGTCTTTGAAGGAAAGTGTGATCCCGACGTCTACACGGAGTGGGAAACTAAAGTTGAGCAAATCTGGTTGTGTCACAACTTTAGCGAGCCTAGGAAGGTTCAGCTAGCCGCTCTTGAGTTCCAAGGCTATGCTTTGGTATGGTGGGATCACGTAGTCAAAGAAAGAGTTCGAACATTGGATCCTCAAATCACCACATGGGAGCATATGAAGGCTCTAATGAGGGCTCGGTTCATTCCACCTCATTATACCCGAGAGCTTAGACAACGGCTGGAAAATTTGAGACAAGGCTCGCTTAGCGCTGAGGAAGCCTATACGAATATGCAAGTTGCTATGGTGAAGGCCAACGTTCTAGAGAATGAAGAAAACACTATGGCAAGGTACTTTCGTATTCTGAATTCTAATTTGGCTAATGAGGTTGATATGTATCCATACAGCACCATGGAGCAATTACTACACTTGGCTATCAAGGTGGAAAGGAAGACTAAGGTGCGAAACCGGGAATACAAACCACCCCATGGAACGCCCAACGCTTGGAAAGCACAAGGGAGCCGGCTGCTGCCTAACCACAACAAGGATCAAGGAGGCCGGAAGGAAGAGAGAAAATCGTCACCTATGGGCCAAGAAGGACAAAGAAAGTCGTCTACACCAGCCACTACACCACGATCCTTGAAAGAGCCTTCAAGTGATCATCGAGGGAGTACTCCTATCTCTAACTCTAGAACTAGGGACATTGTGTGTTTTAAATGCCAAGGTAGATGTCATATGAGTAGAGAATGTCCTAATAGACGCACTTTGATCATAAACCATCTAGGAGAATATGAGAGTGAGGATGATGTGGAATTAGATGATGAAAATGCATTAATTGATGACAATGAACAAAATGAGCATGATGATTGCATTGAGTATGAACAAGGTGAATCTTTGATAGCTAGGAGAACTTTGCATGTCCAATTAGCACCTTGTGAGGATAACCAACATGAAAATCTGTTTCATAATAGGTGTAGTATTAAAGGCAAAGTGTGTAATGTGATAATTGATGGAGGAAGTTGTTGCAACATAGCTAGCACTGAAATGGTAAACAAATTACAACTTCTTACATTTTATCACCCTAGGCCATATAAACTACATTGGATGAATGAGTGTGGAGAACTTAAGGTCAATAAGCAAACTAAGGTCAATATAACATTAGGATCATATGAGGATGTTATTACATATGATGTTGTGCCTATGAATGCTTGTCACTTGCTGCTTGGCCGTCCATGGCAATATGATAGGAAAGTTGTTCATGATGGGTTTTCTAACAAATATAGCTTTGAGTATAAAGGTAAAACTTTAACACTTAAACCTATGACACCTTTACAAATAGCCGAGTACTATGAGAACAAGAGGGTAGAGCAAGGAACCCCTCCACAGCCTAAGATCACACGGCCTAAGAGTAAAGAGAACAAAACCCATCAAACATTGTTAGTACAACCAACAAGTAGCTATCTTGAGTCTAGGAATGAATATGTCATTAACTATGCTTCTATTGATGTGCTAATGATGAGTTTGTGTAAATCTCTAGTAAATGTGCCTCATGACTCTACGATTCCACTTCCTAGTGCTATTCAGGGGCTGTTAGACGAGTTTAGGGACGTTTTTCCTGAGGAGATTCCAGCCGGCTTGCCGCCCATTAGGGGCATTGAACACCAAATAGATTTAATACCCGAAGCCACCCTTCCCAATAGGCCCGCCTATGGGATGAACCCTACGGAAGCCCAGGAAATTTAGAACCAAGTTCAAGCCTTGCTAGATAAGGGGTATGTGCGGGAAAGCCTTAGTCCTTGTGCTGTTCCCGTCCTGCTAGTACCCAAGAAGGATAATACTTGGAGAATGTGTATTGATTGTAGAGCAATCAATAACATTACTATCAAGTATAGACACCCGATTCCCCGTTTAGATGATATGCTTGATGAGTTACATGGAGCTACAATTTTCACTAAGATTGACCTTAGGAGTGGCTACCATCAAATTAGAATGAGGGAAGGGGATGAATGGAAAACAGCTTTTAAAACCAAATTTGGACTCTATGAGTGGCTAGTAATGCCTTTTGGCTTAACTAACGCTCCTAGTACTATCATGAGATTAATGAATCATATTTTGAGACCTTATATTGGTTTATTTGTTGTAGTCTACTTTGATGACATTCTTATCTATAGTAAGACTTTAGAGGAGCATGAAAATCATTTGAGAGATGTGCTTGCTACATTGCGTATAGAATACTTGTATGCTAATATTCAAAAATGTGATTTCTATACTAACCGAGTGATTTTTCTTGGTTTTGTAGTAAGTGCCAATGGTTTGCAAGTGGATGAGGACAAGGTTAAGGCGATCAACGATTGGCCGATTCCTAGGTCAGTTGGTGACATGAGGAGCTTCCATGGCTTAGCTACATTCTATAGAAGGTTTGTGAGAGATTTTAGCACCATTGCAGCACCATTCACGGCTTTGACCAAAAAGAAGGTTCCTTTTGAGTGGAATGAACCGCAGCAAAGAGCCTTTGAAGAGCTCAAGAGACGCCTCACCCACGCACCACTACTAGCTCTACCGGACTTCACCAAATCCTTTGAGGTTGAATGCGACGCATCCGGCATTGGTATTGGCGGCGTCCTTATGCAAGAAGGTAAGCCTCTAGCTTTCTTTAGTGAAAAATTGAAGGGTGCATGCTTAAACTATTCCACTTATGACAAAGAATTGTATGCCTTGTTTAGAGTACTCAAAACATGGCAACATACCTTTGGCCTCAAGAGTTTGTTTTGAAAACCGATCATGATTCACTTAGACACTTTAGGAGCCAAGATAAGCTAGATAAACGGCATGGTAGGTGGATGGAGTTCATAGAAACCTTTCCTTACATTATCAAGTATAAGAAAGGAAAGGATAATGTCGTAGCGGATGCATTGTCTAGGAGATACACCTTAATCACCACTTTGGATTCTAGGATGTTAGGTTTTACTTACATTAAAGAATTATATGTGGATGATGCTGAATTTGGGAAGATATTTCATAGATGCACTACTCAAGGCCCTTATGATAAGTATTTTGTGTTTGAAGGTTTCTTGTTTAAAGTGGATAAGATTTGCATACCTAGATGTTCCCTTAGGATCTTAGTGGTAGAAGAAGCCCATAAAGGAGGTCTAATGGGGCATTTTGGGAGGGACAAAACTTATCACATGTTACAAACTCACTTTTATTGGCCTCATATGTTAAGGGATGTAGAACACATGCTGAAAAGGTGCATTGAATGTCTTAAGGCCAAAGCTAGGGTACAACCCCATGGGCTGTATACACCCTTACCGACGCCTAATGGCCCTTGGATGGACATAAGTATGGATTTCATTGTTGGACTACCTAGGACTAAGAAAGGAAGAGATTCCATTTTTGTGGTAGTAGATAGATTCTCTAAAATGGCACATTTATTCCATGTCATAAAACTGAAGACGCATATAATGTTGCTAATCTTTTCTTTAAGGAAATAGTGAGATTGCATGAAATACCTAAAACTATTGTTAGTGATAGGGATGTCAAGTTTTTGAGTTTCTTTTGGAAGACACTTTGGGGAAAAATGGGCACTAGATTACTATTTTCGACCTCTAGTCATCCCCAAACAGATGGACAAACGGAAGTCACCAATAGGACCCTAACGACCCTCCTTAGAACCATGTTGAAAGATAACTTAAAAGAATGGGAAGACATGTTACCACATATTGAGTTTGCTTATAATCGTACCATGCATTCTTCCACTTCGTTATCACCTTTCAAATGTGTTTATGGATTTAACCCTTTAACTCCTTTGGATTTATTACCGATTCCTCGAAAGGATCGAGTAGCTTTTGATGCTTTGGAAAAGGTGGACTACATTAAGGAACTTCATGCTAAGACCAAAGCTGCACTTGATAAGAAGGGCGTTGAAACTGCAGCTCAGAACAACAAAGGACGTCGGAAGATGGTTTTCCAGCCCGGCGACTTAGTTTGGCTACATCTAAGGAAAGAGCGGTTTCCGACAAAACGCCATTCCAAGCTAGCACCACGGGGTGATGGACCATTCAAAGTCTTACACCGGATTAACGACAATGCTTATGTGTTGGACTTACCGGAAGAGTATGGAGTTAGTATCACTTTTAATGTAGGTGATTTGAGCCCCTATGAAGGAGATTCGGAACAAGATGAAAATTCGGGGTCGAATTCTTTCCAAGAAGGAGTGGATGATGTAAGACCATCACATGGAAGCTATCAAGGTCCCATTACTAGAGCAAGAGCTAAGGAGATCCATGAAGCTACGTCAAGGGAAGTGCTATTGCTTGGCATAATGCGTGAACCATTTAATTGCCATACCTCATGTGTTAATCTTTTGATGAATGCAGGAGCAAGCAAGCAAAGGGAGGAAATGTTGCTCACGTACAAAGCAGTCCAAGAGGAGGCTGTTGATCACGTCCAAAGAAGCCAAGAGGGGAGGCTGTTGTTCACGTCTAATGCAGCCCAAGAGGAGAAGCTGTTGATTATGTCCAAAGCAGTCCAAGAGGAGCTGTTGATCACGTCCAAAGCAGCCCAAGAGGGGAGGCAAGCAAACACGTCCAAGGCAGTCCAAGAGGGTAGGCTGTTGCTCATGTCCAATGCAGCCCAAGAGGATAGCAAGCTGATCACGTTCCAGGAGGCCCAAGAGAGTAACAAGTCAGCTCATTCGGATCATCATTTGGGCTCTTAAAACACAGCCAAATCACTCATGGATCTGTTGAACAATTCAGCCCATTCGGATAGCCCAATCTGCTCTTAAAAAACGTCCAGCACACTCAGCACACTCCTAGGATTAGTTTGAATAGGTTAGCCTATTTTTAAGTTGAATTAGTTGTTTGTTAGGTTGTTAGCTACATTAGAGGAAGCTCTCTTATTACCATCTTCCCACTAATGTTTTAATTTTCTTTTCTTTATTTTGTCTAGATAAAAGAGTCTATATAGATAGCCTCTTTAGCTGCAGATTAGTTACGTTATTTTCCAATTGCTTAGAATTACATTTGTAATCATTTCACAAAATCAATCAAAGAAGAAGAGAGTTTTTGGTTGGCATTGCTGTTGTTGCTTGGCTGAGCTTGTTTGTGTCAACCGCCTTCGGATTGGTGCTTCGAGCCTTCACGAGTCCCTCTTTGTGATAGTCTAGCCGGAGCTAGTGTAAAGTTGTATTGGAGACGGGTCTAGGGCATTCACGATTGGGGTTTTGGCTCTTCAGCCTTGGTTCCTTCGTTGACTCTCTTTGGTTCTTCTCTCACCCTCCTGCGCCATTCACCATCTTCGTTTCATTCCGCATTCTGAATTCGTTTTATTCAGCCGGATTCGAGATCATTGTGCCTAGATCGACTCATTCACGGACAATTCCGTATCAAGTGGTCAAAGCGGCAATGTTGTCGTTCATTTGCTTCAACAAGCTGAATGTTGTTGGATCTGTCGGCTCGGGGCTCGTCGTCGAAACACGGCTATGGGTAGACATTATCACAAAGAAAACAAACACTGAATATGTTAAGGTTAGAAATCAAAACACCTCTCAAGTGTTTCACTCCTTTTTCCGCTCACACTCTTGTGATAGTCGGGCTTGTTGATGGATCACTTTGAATGAGTCAAAAATCCCACTTGAGTTAAGGTGTTTAGGTATCCAAAACAACCAAAAATTGATTAGGACTCAATGCAATTCATTTCAATGCGAAATCAACTCAAACTCAACAATACTCACGAATGGACAGAATTGAATCACAAGGACTTAAGAAGATCACCAAACAGAATGTTTGAAGAGAAGAAAAGAAGAAGACTCACCGATTAAAGCTCTACTTGTTACACTTCCGGACTGCCTTGGAGTGTGAGTAATCCGAGGCTAGGTTAGAGGTAGCAAGGTGAGAGGGAAGACGTGGTGAGAGATGAGGGTGCAGGTGATGAGGGTGTGGGCGATGAGGGTGCGGACGATGAGGGTGCGGAGCTGGCTAAGGGCGATGGGTTGCTGATGGTTAGCCGAGCGTATGTTCTTGCTGAAAGCCTCGAGAGTGCTGGGAGATAATGACGTGATTAGGTAGTTTGCACCACAAGATAACATACAAGACTAAAGATCACAAAATCAAATAAAATGTAACAAAACTTCTCTTTTTTTTTTTGAATGATCAGCTTCTTTCTTTTTTTTTTGAATGGTCAGCTTCCTTTTTCTTTCTTTTTTTTTTTGAATGATATGCTTTTTGTTACCTAAAATGTAGGAACTTCCTTGACCAACAAATCTGGCCAATAATTACAAAATAAATTAAAATTGAAACAAAAGAGATCTTCTCCTAGTGCTTGAACGTGGGTTATGGAGTTTGAAGAATAACAAGTCCAATGGCAGCCGTTTTAGTCGCAGTCGATTAGAGCACAGCCGGGCACAACCGAGTAGAGCACAGCCGGCAGCAATGGCGATTAGGGTTTGTGGGCGGCAGGGCGTGTGTAAGCAAAGGCCAGCGGCAGTAGGGTTTGTCGAGGAGATGGTGATGGCCAGCCTAGGATACTCACAAACCAACACAACCTTCAACACAACAAGCCAAGCACAATCAGTTTCAAGAACACAAGAAGAAAGCTCGCAGAATTCAAAACTGACACGATAAGAAGGAAAGACACAAAATCGATCCGTCGTCAACCCTTGAGCTTTGATACTAATTGATACGGGGCAGACCCGACTTTGGCTAGATCTAGACGACGGAAGGAAGAAAAGATGCAGAACGACAAGATCAAACAGCCGGCTAGAGTCCGTGTGCTGCGTGACCTGCGAATAAAAGGAACATGAAGACGCTAGACTGAAAACGAAGGTAAGGAAATTAAAGGGAAGTACGATGTAGATGAACCCGACACAAACGACGTGGAAACCCTTGATCTTGGGATCAAGAACCACCAAGAACGATGCAACGAACTCAGCCCCTTACAACCTCACACAGTCGACTTAGAACTTCGACAGCACGAGGAGGATGCTTATGGAATCTCACGAACACCAAGAACCCGAGAGCAATTGACACACGCGAAACAACTAAGCCAAATCTGATCACAATAACTCTTCAATCAAAACTCTCCTTTGATGGAAGATAAAAACTGAAAATAAGTGTTTTTCACCATATAATAATCTGCCTAAAAAGTAATGAAAAGAGCGTTTAAATAGTTTCAGCTCTTTAAACAGAAGACATAATAAAAACTGGAAATTAAGCCCAATGGGCTACTTAAAACACACAATCACTAAGCAAGCATTAAAAATCCTCATTCCTCAATGAGAGACATGGAACGGTGCTGGAAATGTGGGGATGAGCAGCGGCGTCATGTGCGGGGCTGGCCGAGTCCTGTACCTTGGCGTCGTTGCTCTCTTGCTTACTTAGGAGTCAAGCCTCGTTATGAACACTTGTAGCCAATAACATCAGCAAACCCTCGGTCTCATGCTCAATCTTCTTAGCTCGGGAACATGTGATAGCTCCCTCATACTCCGGAGATGCTAGCTCGGATGGTCCCTCATCATTACTTCTACTTCTAAGGCTCAAAAAGCCTTGGAAAATCAAGTGTTCCACAAGGTGGGAGAAGCTCCTAGAGATCTAGGAAAGTTTTCTTAGAAAAACTGAAGACAATCCTAGAGGGAAAGTTATGGCTATAACTACTAGAAGTAGATTGAAGACTAATGAGACATTGGCCAAGCATGTTTATGATACGGGGATTAGCCGCGAAGAACGGATCAAGACGAGCAACCTGTTTTCGGGAATAGAAGCAAACGAAAATCAGCACACAAAGATGAAGGAAAACATGCAAAGCAAAGAGGGAAAACGAACTAAGAAAGAAGAACCGAAAAGGAACAAACGATAGAACCCTTGGATTCGATTATCCAAGAACCAAACCGATGACGATTCGACCCCGCTTCTTACAACTTCACACAATCGATCTAGAGTTATCGAAGGCACGAAGAGGTTGCTTCAATTCGACTTGTAGCACCAACCCGAAGGAGATTGACACACAAGAACGAGAAAGCTATGCAAACACCACAATTCTCACAAGACAAGAGGCTGAACTCAAAGAAATTCAATTTGGCACTTAGGCAATGTGTTTAACGTATTCTATCTCAAAAAGGAAGAGAGAAAGACTTATATACAACCTAGTCTTCTCTCCTAAAAAATAGAAAAGAAATAAATACAATAATTACAAATTGAAATGTTTTCAATAAAACCATAAAATAGACTAATTCTAGGCTTTATTTAACACTCTCTAACTAGCTTCACGCCAGCCTTGCTCACGCCTTCTTTCTCACGCCTTCATCCATGCACATGCACACGTGAGGCTCTCCTATGCTCCATTCGACTTCTTCTTGGCTAAGCATCATGACGGACCTTGGACTCATTGGAGGTGAGCTTGGGTGAGCTTCTTGAACCATGGCAAGGAAGATAGCATCCATCTCCACTTGGCGTTTGGCTTGAGCTCTTGTTAGGGCTCCTTGTGGTGTTGAAGATGGAGCTAGCTCGGATGACCCTTCATCATTCTCCCCTTCTTAAAAAGAATTCGACCTCGAATTTCCTTGATAATCACTAAGGGGTTGAAAAGGGCTTAGATCCCTAACATTGAATGTGGGATCACAAGCATAGTCGTCCGGCAAGTCTAGCACATAGGCATTGTCACCAGCCTTGTGTAGCACCTTGAAAGGCCCGTTTCCTCTTGGAGAGAGCTTGGACTTCCGAAGTTGTTGAAACCTCTCCTTCGTCAAGTGTAGCCATACAAGGTCACCTGCCTCAAATGTAACCTTCTTCCTTCCTTGGTTTGCCTTGGCTGCATTGTATTTGCCTTTCTCCTTAAGCTTAATCTTTGTCCTCCTATGTAGCTCCTTGATGTGTTCAACCTGCGTTTTAGCACTTGAATCCACTCGCTCCTTCTTAGGCAACGGTGTAAGATCAAAAGGGGTTAGTGAATTAAAACCATAAACACACTCAAATGGAGAGATGGAAGTAGACGAATGCACAACTCTATTATAGGCAAATTCAACATGTGGTAAGACATCCTCCCATTCCTTTAGATTCTTTTTGATGACAACCCTTAAAAGTGTGGTTAAAGTCCTATTAGTTACTTCCGTTTGCCCATCAGTTTGAGGATGACTTGATGTAGATAATAACAATTTCGTGCTTAGCTTTCCCCAAAGAGTCTTCCAAAAATAACTTAAGAACTTAACATCCCTATCACTCGCTATTGTCCTTGGAATTCCATGTAACCTAACTACTTCCCGAAAGAATAGATTAGCTACATTGGCCGCATCATCAGTTTTGTGACAAGCAATAAAGTGAGCCATTTTTGGGAAACGATCTACAACCACAAAAATCGAGTCCCTACCTCTTTTACTCCTAGGCAATCCCGCAATAAAGTCCATACTAATGTCTTCCCAAGGGGCTGTTGGGATGGGCAAAGGTGTGTACAATCCATGAGACTTTACTTTAGATTTAGCTCTAAGGCATTCTAAGCATCTTTTAAGCACATTTTCAACATTCCTAAGCATGTGTGGCCAACAAAAGTGTGAGTGCAACATAGCATAAGCTTTATCCCTCCCAAAATGACCCATTAAACCTCCTTTATGGGCTTCCTCTACTAACAACAATCGAAGGTAACACCTAGGTATGCACACCTTATCAATTCGAAACAAAAATCCCTCAAACAAATAGTATTTATCTAAGGAACCTTTTTGCACACATAACTTATATGTATCACCAAAATCAATATCAGATTCATAGAGCTCCTTAATGTAAACAAAGCCTAATACCTTAGCATCCAATGTAGTCAACAATGTGTACCTCCTAGAGAGGGCATCCGCCACAACATTGTCTTTTCCCTTTTTATACTTGATAACATAGGGAAAAGTCTCAATAAATTCCACCCACCTACCATGCCTCCTATCTAGTTTATCTTGACTCCGAAAATGCTTCAAAGACTCATGATCGGAATGCAAAATAAACTCTCTAGGCCACAAGTAGTATTGCCATGTCTTAAGCACTCTAAACAAAGTATATAACTCTTTATCATAGGTAGAGTAATTAAGACATGCTCCTTTGAGCTTTTCACTAAAGAAGGCAATAGGCTTACCTTCTTGCATGAGCACGCCGCCTATGCCAATGCCCGAGGCGTCACACTCCACTTCAAAGGGCCTAGTGAAGTCGGGAAGAGCTAGCAAGGGCGCCTCGGTTAAGACCAATTTCAGCTTGCTAAAGGCACGTTCATGCGCCTCTTTCCACAAAATGGCGCATGCTTCTTGCAAATTTCCGTCAAGGGCGCGGCAATCGTACTAAAGTCTCTCACAAAGCGCCTATAGAAGCTTGCAAGTCCATGGAAACTCCTTACTTGGCTGATGGATGTTGGCGTGGGTCAATCTTTGATTGCTCTAATCTTCTCCTCATCCACTTGTAGGCCTTGTGTAGTCACTACAAAACCAAGAAATATAACCTCATTAGTGCAAAAGCTACATTTCTTAAGATTAGCATACAAGTGTTCAGCCCTAAGGGTAAGAACTACTTCCCTTAGATGTTCTTCATGCTCCTCTAGGGACCTGCTATAGATTAAGATATCATCAAAGTATACTACAACAAACTTCCCTATAAAATATCTCAAAACATAGTTCATTAAGCGCATAAAAGTAGAAGGAGCATTAGTTAACCCAAATGGCATAACAAGCCATTCATACAAACCAAACTTAGTTTTGAAGGATGTTTTCCACTCGTCTCCCTCCTTCATTCGGATTTGATGGTAGCCACTCCGTAGGTCTATCTTGCTAAAGGTGGTGGCGCCATGTAGCTCATCAAGCATGTCATCTAGGCGGGGAATAGGGTGGCGGTACTTGATGGTGATGTTGTTGATAGCTCGACAATCAACACACATCCTCCATGTGTTGTCCTTCTTAGGCACCAAGAGCACGGGCACGGCGCACGGACTTAAGCTTTCCCTCACGTAGCCCTTGTCTAGGAGGTCTTGAACTTGCACTTGGATCTCGTGACTCTCCTTTGGATTCATTCGGTAGGCTGGTCTATTTGGGAGTGTTGCACCGGGAATAAGGTCAATTTGGTGCTCAATGCCTCTCAAAGGTGGAAGGCCATGTGGTATTTCTTCCGGAAACACATCCTTAAACTCCTCAAGGATGGCTGAGATAGTAGGTGGTAAGCTAGCCTTGGCTTCATCACTCATCAAGGTGAGCTCCTTACACAACATCATCAAGGTGGTGTCTAAGGGTAGGTAGTCATTTTGTAGCTCAAGTTTGGAAGCTAGCAAGGCTGTTGTGGGCTGTTTTGTGGCCATGGACACAAGGGTGCTAGGCTGGTGGTTAGAAGGCGTGGCTAGGGAGGGGTCTTGGCTCGACGGCTTTCTCCCCTTCTTAGGTTGTCCTTGCTCTTGCTCACTTGCCTTCTTCTTCTCAAAAGCCTCCGCAATCTACAAGGGAGTCATAGGCTTAAGATTCACGGTTTTACCATTGAATACAAAAGAATATCTATTAGTAAAACCATCATGCATAACTCTCCTATCATATTGCCAAGGGCGGCCTAACAACACATGACAAGCTTGCATAGGCACAACATCACATAAAACCGTATCTTCATAATGGCCTAAAGTAAAAGTGATCTTAGCTTGCCTATTAACCTTTAACTCACTACATTCATTCTTCCAATGCAACTTATATGGCCTAGGGTGATAAAATGTAGGAATTTGCAACTTAGATATCATTTCGGTGCTAGCAATATTGCAACAACTTCCTCCATCAACAATAACATTACAAACCTTTCCTTTAACCGAGCATCTAGTGTGAAACAAGTTTTCTCTTTGGTTATCTTCATAAGGAGCAGGTTGTACACTTACAGTTCTCCTAGCTATCAAAGAATTATCATGCTCAAGACTTTTATCACAAATCATGGAAGTGTTAGCTAGGAATGAGCTAGGATGATCAAATAACACTCTCTTAGCTAATAAACAATCTCCTTGCTCATATTCAATCCCATCATCATCCAAATCATCATGATTATGCATATTAAGCTCAAAATCATCATTATCATGCTCATGCTCAGATTCGGACTCATATTGCCCTAAATGGTTAACTAGCAAAGTTCTTTTGTTAGGACAATCCTTCATCATGTGCCCTCTTCCTTGGCACTTAAAACACACAATATCCCTAGCTCTAGATGAAGGGTTAGAAGTACTCCCTTGAGTGCCTTTATGTAGTGTAGGCGTGGGCTTGGTAGGGGCTGCATAAGGAGCGTTGCGTGGGCCTCCTTGCTCCGGGGCTAGCTTCTCCTTGCTTGGCACCTCCCGGCTGTAATTCCCTTGTTGGCGACCTCCTTGGCTCCTCCATGAGCTAGGCGTGCCATAGGCATCCTTACCTCCTTGACTTCTTGCCTTTATTTTCCTTTCTACTTTGATTGCTAGGTAGAGCAATTCTGCCATAGAGCTATAGGAAAAAAGATCTATCTCGTTAGAAAAACTTGAATTGAGAATACGAAGATACCTAGCCATTGTAGTCTCTTCATCCTCTCGCACATTAGCCTTTACCATGGCCATTTGCATGGCATTATAGGTCTCCTCAGCGGTCATGGCTCCTTGCCTCAAGTTCTCCAACCTTTGCCTCAATTCTCTAGTGTAATGTTGAGGCACAAACCAAGCTCTCATCAAGGCCTTCATGTGCGCCCAAATAACTACCGGTGCATCCAAAGTTCTCCTCCTTTCCTTCACCAAATCATCCCACCATATCATAGCATAATCAATAAACTCAAGAGCTGCGTAATGTACCTTCTTATGCTCGGGAAAGTTATGGCATGACCATATTTGCTCTATCTTCGCCTCCCAAGCCATGTACACGTCCGGGTCACATTTGCCTTCAAAGCTTGGGATCTTCACCTTCACTTTGCCAAAGCCATCATACTCCGGATCTCGCTCCCTCCTTGGCTGGCCACCATAGGGCTCACGCCTCTGCTCGTCTTGGCGCCGGCCGTCATGAGGTCTCCGGGGCTGTTGGCGCTCCCTTCGTCCGCTTGGCCTCCATTCCTCATCATCTCCATCACCGTCCTCATCCTGCTCATAAGCTTGATTCTGAAACTGTTGAGGATAGTTATGAAAATTATCATGTATAATGGGAGAAGAAGGGATAGAAATGTGCTCCTCGAAAGCAAGATTGCCCCATCCTGGTTGGGACACGGTGTGGCCTAAGCCTTGGATATTCCGAGAGGGCTGCGTGGCATTAGAGTGCCGGGCTGCTTGAAACGCCTCTTGTTGGCTTTGGAGTGGTATTCGGTCTTGCCCTTGGTGTTGAGCCCTCGAGTGTTCTCCTACCTGCATGTTGCCTCCTAGTGGCCGAGGCTCCGGAACTACCTTAGGCGCCTCCAAGTTGGACAGCCTTGTAGTTAACCCTTCAATGCTATCTTTCAGGCCCTTGATAAGGTTAAACAAATCCGGGGAAATAGGCTCGGGACTGGGCGTACCTTCGGAAGTTCCTAACATTGTTCAAAGACACTAAAACACTCAAACACGTTAGGTTAGCTAAAATAAAAACGCCTCACAAGTGTATCACTCGAAAGCAAACTCTCACTCTCTAGTGGTGCTCAACAAGCTTGTTGATGGCTCGTCTTGTATTAGTCAAAAACCTCACGCGAGTTCAATACTTAGGCAAACAAAGCTTTAAAGTAGAAGCGAAATTTGATTTCAATCACCTTAAAAACGTGTTTGACTCAATAAAAGAGAAGAAAAGACTCAAAACGGAAAGGACAAGTTGCACGAATGTTATATGCAACTAAGTATGGACTCAAAATTTAAACTCAAGATAAGCCTTGAAAGAACTTACTCGTCAAGCCTAAGCAAGCAAACCTTGGACACCGAAGGTGTGTGTAGAAGGGCTGGTCAAGGCTAAGGCGTGGCTCGAGTGAAGTGAGCTAGGCGAGGGCCAAGGCGTGGCTAGGCTAGGGTGAAGCTAGGCTAGGCGTGAATGGCTTGGTCCCTTTGAGTGAGATGAGCTCCTTTGTAGTCCTTTTTGGTTGATGAACAATAACACTTAGCAAGCACAACTGTTGAGTGAGATGAGCTCCTTTGTAGTCCTCTTTGATTGCTGAACAATAACACTTAGCAAGCACAACTTCAACTATTACAAACCATGAAATAAAACAAGAATAAGCTAGCAAGAATGAAATGAAATGAAATGAATACCAATGCTGATTTCTTTTCTCTTTCTTTTCTTTTCTTTTCTTTTTCTTTTCTTTCTTTCTTTTTTTTTTTGAATTCGGATTTTCCTTTCTTTTTTTTTTTTTTAACTTACTGCTGGAATTAAAGAAAATAAAACAAAAATGCTAAGAAAATCTAATTAGTTGCAAGAGGATAGAGTTGACCAAGTAAATAGCTAACCAAGGGTGAAAATTCAAAAAAAATAGGCTGAAAATGTGGAGGAGAGAGAGGGGCTGGAAAATAGGCTGGACGGATCAGCCTTCTTCTGTTTTTTTTTTTGGAAAATTTAGGGTTTGTTTAGTGTGGTGTTTGGACGTGGGACAAGGCTGATGGCGGCGTGGTGGTCGGCACAAGGGCTGGTGGTAGGCGCGGTGTAGGCGTGGTGTGGGAGTGGTGCTGGCGTCCAAGATTCACAAACAAAGCAACAAACTTGTTAGTTCAATCAAAAACTTGGAATAGAAATGGCAATGGCAATAGACTCAAAACAAAACAAGACTCAAACAAGAAAACGAGACACTTTTAGTTTTTGAATGATTTACCGACTCTTTTTGTAGGTTGAATGTCAATTAGCTCTGATACCAATTGATACGGGGATTAGCCGCGAAGAACGGATCTAGACGAGCAACCTGTTTTCGGGAATAGAAGCAAACGAAATTCAGCAAACAAAGATGAAGGAAAACGTGCAAAGCAAAGAGGGAAAACGAAATAAGAAAGAAGAACCGAAAGGAACAAACGATAGAACCCTTGGATTAGATTATCCAAGAACCAAACCGATGACGATTCGACCCCGCTTCTTACAACTTCACACAATCGATCTAGAGTTATCGAAGGCACGAAGAGGTTGCTTCAATTCGACTTGTAGCACCAACCCGAAGGAGATTGACACACACAAGAACGAGAAAGCTATGCAAACACCACAATTCTCACAAGACAAGAGGCTGAACTCAAAGGAATTCAATTTGGCACTTAGGCAATGTGTTTAACGTATTTGATCCACAAAATGAAGAGAGAAAGGTTTATATACAGCCTAGACCTTCTCTCCTAAAAATAGAAAAGAAATAAATACAATAATTACAAATTAGAGTGTTTTAAATAAAACCATAAAATAGACTAATTCTAGGCTTTATTTAACACTCTAGAACTAGCTTCACGCTAGCCTTGCTGATACCACCTTGCTCATGCCTTCATCCATGCACATGCACACGTGAGGCTCTCCTATGCTCCATTCAACTTCTTTTTAGCTGGCCCAATGTGGCTAAGCATCATGACGGGCCTTGGACACATTGGAGGTGAGCTTGGGTGAGCTTCTTGAACCATGGCAAGGAAGATAGCATCCATCTCCGCTTGGCGTTTGGCTTGAGCTCTTGTTAGGGCTCCTTGTGGTGTTGAAGATGGAGCTAGCTCGGATGACCCTTCATCATTGACACTTAAAACACACTATTTCCCTAGCTCTAGATGAAGGGTTAGAAGTACTCTCTTGTGCTCCTTTAGGAAAGGTAGGCGTGGGCTTAGGAGGGGCTGCATTAGGTGATGCGGGTTGGGGCCGTAAATGACTAGATCTAGATTGGGAATCCTTGAAGACCAACAATGGATGTTTTCCTTGACAAATGACACGCAAAATCAGATTGGTTAGAACCAGAAATGACGGTGGACAAAAGGGAAGAAAGAGAATGAAACGGAACGTGGAATGTTTGGTAGAAGTAGATCCAAAAGAACCAAACGACTCCCTTACAAGAACCTTGATCAGATTGATCAAAACCCAAGGAAGATGATGCCTTCAACCCTTTCTTCTATAACCTTACACAAGCCTTCAATGGAGACAAGCACAAGGAGGGACCAGTATTGACTAGTAGCACCAATCTCTAAAGAGATTAACACACACAAGAACAATCTAGCAGGGATTCACAACATTTCAATCAATGGCTCACTTTATTGATTGAATTTTCTGAATAGGAACAAAAGCTCTCAAAGAGACGGTTTATCAAGTTTTGCTAAAATCTATCTAATCTGGAAAGAAGCTAAGGGAGACTTTTTATATGCCTAGAAAGCCTCCTATCTAAAAAAGGAAAAACATTTGTCAAAAAGACAATAAAACAAATAAAACAACTAAAATAAATAACAATAAGCCTTAAAATGTTTTGAACCTAAAGGTTATAAAAAGTCTTTCATTTTATACCAAAAGATGATATAAAATACAAAAGAAGCTCCAAAAGCCTCAATCTTCCATTTCTTGCAATTCCGGAACAAGTGTCTCTTCTTTGCTCTTGCATGGCTCCAAATCGCGTGTGCATGGTCTCCCTTCCACGTCCAAGTCATTGGGAATCGTCATTAACGTGACTAAGGAAGCCTCAGTTAGCAATGGATCGTCAATGGTCTCCTTAGGAGCTAAGGACACCAACAAGTTGGACACCTCCTCTTGAATTGCTCTTGCCCTTGATCTAGTGATTGACCCTTGCATTGTAGGACTAGTAGGGGCTGTTGGGGATGGTCCCTCATCATACTCCCCTTCTTGGGAAGGATTCTTCCTCGAATCATCACCATCCGCATCACTTGACTCAAAGGGACTTAGATCTCCTACGTTGAAAGTAGGGCTCGCTCCATAGTCCTCCGGAAGCTCTAGTGATGAAGGGTCATCCGAGCTAGATCCATCTTCAACACCACAAGGAGCCCTAACAAGAGCTCAAGCCAAACGCCAAGCGGAGATGGATGCTATCTTCCTTGCCATGGTTCAAGAAGCTCACCCAAGCTCACCTCCAATGAGTCCAAGGCCCGTCATGATGCTTAGCCACATTGGGCCAGCCAAGAAGAAGTCGAATGGAGCATAGGAGAGCCTCACGTGTGCATGTGCATGGATGAAGGCGTGAGCAAGGCTGGCGTGAAGCTAGTTAGAGAGTGTTAAATAAAGCCTAGAATTAGTCTATTTTATGGTTTTATTTAAAACACTCTAATTTGTAATTATTGTATTTATTTCTTTTCTACTTTTTTAGGAGAGAAGGTTTAGGTTGTATATAAACCTTTCTCTCTTCATTTTGTGGATCAGATACGTTAAACACATTGCCTAAGTGCCAAATTGAATTCTTTTGAGTTCAGCCTCTTGTCTTGTGAGAATTGTGGTGTTTGCATAGCTTTCTCGTTCTTGTGTGTGTCAATCTCCTTCGGGTTGGTGCTACAGGTCGAATTGAAGCAACCTCTTCGTGCCTTCGATAACTCTAGATCGATTGTGTGAAGTTGTAAGAAGTGTGGTCGAATCGTCATCGGTTTGGTTCTTGGATGATCGAATCCAAGGGTTCTATCGTTTGTTCCTTTCGACTCTTCTTTCTTATTTCGTTTTCCCTCTTTGCTTTGCACGTTTTCCTTCATCTTAGTGTGCTGATTTTCGTTTGCTTCTATTCCCGAAAACAGGTTGCTCGTCTAGATCCGTTCTTCGCGGCTAATCCCCGTATCAATTGGTATCGGAGCTAATTGACGTTCAACCTACAAAAAGAGTCGGTAAATCATTCAAAAACCAAAAGTGTCTTGTTTTCTTGTTTGAGTCTTGCTTTGTTTTGAGTCTATTGCCATTGCCATTTCTATTCCAAGTTTTTGATTGAACTAACAAGTTTGTTGCTTTTGTTTGTGAATTTTGGACGCCGGCACCACTCCAACACCACTCCAACACCGCGCCTACCACCAGTCCCTTGTGCCTACCACCAAGCCGCCACCAGCCTTTGTCCCACGCCCAAACACAACCAAACAAGCCCTAAACGTTCGGAAAAAAAAAAATTTTAGGCTGGACGATTCAGCCTATTTTCAAGCTACCAACCATCCATCTCTTTCCTCCACATTTTCAGCCTATTTTTTGAATTTTCACCCTTGGTTAGCTATTTACTTGGTCAACTCTATCCTCTTGCAACTAATTAGATTTTCTTAGCATTTTAGTTTTATTTCATTTCATTTCATTCTTGCTAGCTTATTCTTGTTTTATTTCATAGTTTGTAATAATTGAAGTTGTGCTTGCTAAGTGTTATTGTTCAGCAATCAAAGAGGATTACAAAGGAGCTCATCTCACTCAAAAGTTGTGCTTGCTAAGTGTTATTGTTCATCAACCAAAAAGGACTACAAAGGAGCTCATCTCACTCAAAGGACCAAGCCATCCACGCCTAGCCTAGCTTCACCCTAGCCTAGCCACGCATTGGCCCACGCCTAGCTCACTTCACTCGAGCCACGCCTTAGCCTTGACCAGCCCTTCTACACACACCTTCGGTGTCCAAGGTTTGCTTGATTAGGCTTGACGAGTAAGTTCTTTCAAGGCTTATCTTGAGTTCAAATTTTGAGTCCATACTTAGTTGCATATAACATTCGTGCAACTTGTCCTTTCCGTTTTGAGTCTTTTCTTCTCTTTCATTGAGTCAAACACGTTTTTTAAGGTGATTGAAATCGAATTTCGCTTCTACTTTAAAGCTTTTGTTTGGCTAAGTATTGAACTCACGTGAGGTTTTTGACTAATTCAAGACGAGCCATCAACAAGCTTATTGAGCACCACTAGAGAGTGAGAGTTTGCTTTCGAGAGATACACTTGTGAGGCATTTTTGTTTTAGTTAACCTAACGTATTTGAGTGTTTTAGTGTCTTTGAACAATGTCACGAACTTCCGCATGTACGCCCAGCCCCGAGCCTATTTCCCCGGAGTTGTTTAACCTTATCAAGGGCTTGAAAGATAGCATTGAAGGGTAAACTACAAGGATGTCCAACTTGGAGGCGTCTAAGGTAGTTCCGGAGCCTCGGCCACTAGGAGGCAATATGTAGGTAGGAGACCACTCGAGGGCTCAACACTAAGGGCAAGACCGAATACCACTCCAAAGCCAACAAGATGCGTTTCAAGCAGCCCGGCACTCTAATGCCACACAGCCCTTTCGGAATGTCCAAGGCTTAGGCCACACCGTGTCCCAACCTGGATGGGGCAATCTTGCTTTCGAGGAGCACGTTTCTATCCCTTCTTCTCCCATTATACATGATAATTTGCATAACAATCCTCAACAGTTTCAGAATCAAGCTTATGAGCAGGATGAGGACAGTGATGGAGATGACGAGGAATGGAGGCCAAACGGACGAAGTGAGCGCCAACAGCCCCAGAGACCTCATGACGGCCGGCGCCAAGACGAGCAGAAGTGTGAGCCCTATGGTGGCCAACCAAGGAGGGAGCGAGATCCGGAGTATGATGGCCTTGGCAAAGTAAAGGTGAAGATCCCAAGCTTTGAAGGCAAATGTGACCCGGACTTGTACATGGCTTGGGAGGCGAAGATAGAGCAAATATGACCATGCCATAACTTTCCCGAGCATAAGAAGGTACATTATGCAGCTCTTGAGTTTATTGATTATGCTATGATATGGTGGGATGATTTGGTGAAGGAAAGGAGGAGAACTATGGATGCACCGGTAGTTACTTGGGCGCACATGATGGCCTTGATGAGGGCTCGGTTTGTGCCTTAACATTACACTAGGAAATTGTGGCAAAGGTTGGAGAACTTAAGGCAAGGAGCCATGACCGCTGAGGAGACCTATAATGCCATGCAAATGGCCATGGTAAAGGCTAATGTGCGAGAGGATGAAGAGACTACAATGGCTAGGTATCTTCGTATTCTCAATTCAAGTTTTTCTAACGAGATAGATCTTTTTCCCTATAGCTCTATGACAGAATGGCTCCACCTAGCAATCAAAGTAGAAAGGAAAATAAAGGCAAGAAGTCAAGGAGGTAAGGCTGCCTATGGCACGCCTAGCTCATGGAGGAGCCAAGGAGGTCGCCAACAAGGGAATTACAATCAGAGGTGCCAAGCAAGGAGAAGCTAGCCCCGGAGCAAGGAGGCCCACGCAAGGCTCCTTATGCAGCCCCTACCAAGCCCACGCCTACACTACCTAAAGGCACTCAAGGGAGTACTTTTAACCCTTCATCTAGAGCTAGGGATATTGTGTGTTTTAAGTGCCAAGGAAGAGGGCACATGATGAAGGATTGTCCTAACAAAAGAACTTTGCTAGTTAACCATTTAGGGCAATATGAGTCCGAATCTGAGCATGAGCATGATAATGATGATTTTGAGCTTAATATGCATGATCATGATGATTTGGATGATGATGGGATTGAATATGAGCAAGGAGATTGTTTATTAGCTAAGAGAGTGTTATTTGATCATCCTAGCTCATTCCTAGCTAACACTTCCATGATTTGTGATAAAAGTTTTGAGCATGATAATTCTTTGACAGCTAGGAGAACTTTAAGTATACAACTGCTCCTTGTGAAGATAACCAAAGAGAAAACTTGTTTTACACTAGATGCTCGGTTAAAGGAAAGGTTTGTAATGTTATTATTGATGGAGGAAGTTGTTGCAATATTGCTAGCACCGAAATGATATCTAAGTTGCAAATTCCTACATTTTATCACCCTAGGCCATATAAGCTGCATTGGATGAATGAATGTGGTGAGTTAAAGGTTAATAGGCAAGCTAAGATCACTTTTACTTTAGGCCATTATGAAGATACGGTTTTATGTGATGTTGTGCCTATGCAAGCTTGTCATGTGTTGCTAGGCCACCCTTGGCAATATGATAGGAGAGTTATGCATGATGGTTTTACAAATAGATATTCTTTTGTATTCAATGGTAAAACCGTGACTCTTAAGCCTATGACTCCCTTGCAGATTGCGGAGGCATTTGAGAAGAAGAAGGCAAGTGAGCAAGAGCAAGGACAAGCTAAGAAGGGGAGCTAGCCGTCGAGCCAAAACCCCTCCCTAGCCACGCCTTCTAACCACCAGCCTAGCACCCTTGTGTCCACGGCCACAAAACAGCCCACAACAGCCTTGTTAGCTTCCAAACTTGAGCTACAAAATGAGTACCTACCCTTAGACACCACCTTGATTATGTTGTGTAAGGAGCTCACCTTGATGAGTGATTAAGCCAAGGCTAGCTTACCACCTACTATCTCAGCCATCCTTGAGGAGTTTAAGGATGTGTTTTCGGAAGAAATACCACATGGCCTTCCACCTTTGAGAGGCATTGAGCACCAAATTGAACTTATCACCGGCGCCACACTCCCAAATAGACCAGCCTACCGAATGAACCCAAAGGAGAGTCAAGAGATCCAAGCGCAGGTTCAAGACCTCCTCGACAAGGGCTACGTGAGGGAGAGCTTAAGTCCGTGCGCCGTGCCCGTACTCTTGGTGCCTAAGAAGGACAACACATGGAGGATGTGTGTTGATTGCCGAGCTATCAACAACATCACCATCAAGTACCGCCACCCTATTCCCCGCCTAGATTACATGCTTGATGAGCTACATGGCGCCACCACCTTTAGCAAGATAGACCTACGGAGTGGCTACCATTAAATTCGAATGAAGGAGGGGGACGAGTGGAAAACAGCCTTCAAAACTAAGTTTGGTTTGTATGAGTGGCTTGTTATGCCATTTGGGTTAACTAATGCTCCTTCTACTTTTATGCGCTTAATGAACTATGTTTTGAGACATTTTATAGGGAAGTTTGTTGTCATATATTTTGATGATATCTTGATCTATAGCAGGTCCTTAGAAGAGCATGAAGAACATGATACGGTGTAATCCGTGTTTGAGTCGATCTAGGCACAATGATCTCGAAACGGACTGAATGAAGCGAATTCAGTAGGCGGAGTGAAACGAAGATGATGAATAGGCGCAGGAAAGGTGAGAGAAGAACCAAAGAGAAAGCCAATGAAGGAACCAAGGCTGAAGAGCCAAAACCCCAACCGTGACTGCCCTAGACCCGTCTCCAATACAACTTTACACTAGCTCCGGCTGGACTAGCACAAAGAGGGACTCGTGAAGGCTCGAAGCACCAATCCGAAGGCGGTTGACACAAACATGCTCAGCCAAACAACAATAGCAATGCCAACCAAAAACTCTCTTGTTCTTTGATTGATTTTCTGAATGATTACAAATGCAATTCTAAGCAATGGAATTTACGTAACTAATCTGCAGCTAGTAAGAGGCTATAAATAGACTCTTTTATCTAGACAAAATAAAGAAAAGAAAGCTGAAAACATTAGTGGGAAGGTGGTAATAAGAGAGCTTCCTCTAATGTAGCTAACAACCTAACAAACCACTAATCAGCATGGAAATAGGCTGAATTATTCAAACTTATCCTTGGAGTGCAAGCTGGACGTTTTTAACGTTTTTAAGGAGCCAAATGGGCTATCCGAATGGGCTGCATTGTTCAACAGATCCATGAGTGATTTGGATGTGTTTAAAGGGCCCAAATGATGATCCGAATGGGCTGAATTGTTACTCTCTTGGGCCTCCTGGAACGTGATCAGCTTGCTATCCTCTTGGGCTGCATTGGACATGAACAACAGCATCCCTTGGGCTGCCTTGGGCGTGAGCAGCTGCCTCCCTCCTTGGGCTGCATTGGACGTGAGCAAAAGCCTCCCTCCTTGGGCTGCATTGGACGTGTGCAACAGCCTCCCTCGTGGGCTGCATTGGGCGTGAGCAACAGCCTCCTCTTGGGCTGCATTGGCGTGAGCAACAGCCTCCTCTCCCGGGCTGCATTGGACGTGATCAACAGCCTCCTCTTGGGCTGCATTGGCGCGAGAAACAGCCTCCTCTCCCGGGCTGCATTGGACGTGATGAACAACCTCCTCTCCCGGGCTGCATTGGACGTGATCAACAGCCTGCATGGCCTCCTCGAGCTGCATGGGAAGTGAGCACGTCGGCATGGTCTCCTGCTTGGTTCGCTTGCTCCTACATTCACCAAAAGATTAACACATGATGTATGGAAATTAAATGGTTCACGCATTGTGTCAAGCAATAGCACTTCCCTTGACATGACTTCTTAGATCTCCTTAGCTCTTGCTCTAGTTATGGGACCTTGATATCTTCCATGTGATGTTCCTACATCAGAACATCTAAGGGAAGTAGTTCTTACCCTTAGGGTTGAACACTTGTATGCTAATCTTAAGAAATGTAGCTTTTGCACTAATGAGGTTATATTTCTTGGTTTTGTAGTGACTACACAAGGCCTACAAGTGGATGAGGAGAAGATTAGAGCAATCAAAGATTGGCCAACGCCAACATCCATCAGCCAAGTAAGGAGTTTCCATGGGCTTGCAAGCTTCTATAGGCGCTTTGTGAGAGACTTTAGTACCATTGCCGCGCCCTTGACGGAAATTTGCAAGAAGCATGCGCCATTTGTGTGGGAGGAGGCGCAAGAACGTGCCTTTAGCAAGCTGAAACTGGTCTTAACCGAGGCGCCCTTGCTAGCTCTTCTCGACTTCACTAGGCCCTTTGAAGTGGAGTGATACGGGGATTTTCCCGTCGAGCCGGATCTAGCACCATCAACACGAGAAACTGGAGGACGACACCTTGAACTCATAGTTGCGGACTCTTGTAGACTCGTTTGTGGAAAGGGAAACTAAAGCTACGAAAGGGAAAGATAGGAGGCAAGCAAGCTATGCTACCCTTGAACCAACCCATTGATACAATCAGCCAAGAACCAATACCACAAACGGTACAACCCATGGACTAGATCGATCAAGAACCGAATCCAAAAACGACACAACCCTCTCGTCTATAAAGCGATGGACCGATTTTGAGGAACCCATCCCAAACAATGCAAAGCACCATGGCTAAAGAGCCAAGACACAATTGCAAATGATGTGATAACCCACTCATCGAGTAATCTAGGTCCATCTCACAAGAAAACATACAACTCGGGCTCCAATCTCCATTGGAGGGCGAGAGGGGAAAGACGTTCGCTCAAAACAAGAACTGCTTATCTATTGCATCAAAAACTTGTTCTTACAAAGGAGAAGAAACTCCCTTAAATAGGCATCTTCCAAAAACTAAAATAAAGACAACTAAACCAACAATTAATAAACCTAAAATAACTAAGAAAATAAAGCAATGAACCGGCTCTTAAAATGCAAGTGAACCGGCCCCAAATAAACAACTTAATCCTAATCAAAACACAAACAATTTAGGCAACTAATGATTACAAACTTCAACATCAATCAGCTTCTTCATTTTCGATTCCGTATCATTCTCTCCTTCTTGGAAAAGCTTCGACCCCGAAGCTTGTGGTAAGTCCGATGGAGGCAATACAGGGTAGAGGTACTCCGACGCAATGAAACGACTAACATCACCCTTATCATCCGGCCAGTTAACTATGTGCACATAACCAAACCCACGGGCAAGGACCCGAAAAGGCCCTAGACCGTTTGGGTTCGCGTCAAGCCGAGGGCGGCCTCGCTGCGGTATCTTGACCCAAACCCATGTCCCGGCCGCATGAGTGGACCTCCTCCGAGCTTGGCGAGCGGTCTCAGCGTAGAGGCGTGATGGTGGCTTGCGGTTTGCCTTAGAACGTGGGCGGCCTCTGTGGGCTGGAACACGAGCGGTTGAAGACGACTCCATGGGAGGCCGATGTTGATACGGGGATCCTCGTCTTGCAAGGCCGTGGTTGAAGGCCGTAGACTAGGTGAGATGGCTACGGCGCAGCAGCTCAACGGGAGAGAAGAAGGGCGGCGGTGGCGCTGCAGTTTGACGGAAGTAGAAGAGGGAAAGGCGTAATGGCGCTGCAGTTCGACGAGAGTAGAAGAGGGAGGCGTGAGGGTGCTGCAGCTTGACGGGAGTAGAAGAGGGAGAGGCGTGAGGGCGCTGCAGTTTGACGGGAGTAGAAGAGGGAGAGGCGTGAGGGCGCTACAGTTTGACGGAGTAGAAGAGGGAGAGGCGTGAGGGCGCTACAGTTTGACGGAGTAGAAGAAGGAGGCGTGGTGGCTAAAATGTAGGGGGTGGTTATAGGTTAGCTAATTTTGTGGAGGCAAAGTGATAGGATCACATAGGCTGAAACGTGATGGCTAAAATGTAGGAGGTGGTTACGGGGGTTAGCTAATTTTGTGGAGGCAAAGTGATAGGATCACATAGGCTGAAATGTGCTGGCTAAAATGTAGGAGGTGGTTATGGGCATTGCTAATCTCATGGAGGCAAGGCTGAAACGTGTAGGAGGGGGTAGTGGGCGGTTTTTTTTTTTTTTTTGGTCGACACAGTGGAGAGTGTACGTGGGCGGCAGTTTGGCTGAGGTTAGGGCGGCGGCAACACCAAGAACACCCGATGAACATCACGAACCGGAACGTTGACGGCGCATATGGCTCTGATACCAATCTGATACGGGGATTTTCCCGTCGAGCCGGATCTAGCACCATCAACACGAGAAACTGGAGGACGACACCTTGAACTCATAGTTGCGGACTCTTGTAGACTCTTTTGTGGAAAGGGAAACTAAAGCTATGAAAGGGAAAGATAGGAGGCAAGCAAGCTATGCTACCCTTGAACCAACCCATTGATACAATCAGCCAAGAACCAATACCACAAACGGTACAACCCATGGACTAGATCGATCAAGAACCGAATCCAAGAACGACACAACCCTCTCGTCTATAAAGCGATGGACCGATTTTGAGGAACCCATCCCAAACAATGCAAAGCACCATGGCTAAAGAGCCAAGACACAATTGCAAATGATGTGATAACCCACTCATCGAGTAATCTAGGTCCATCTTACAAGAAAACATACAACTCGGGCTCCAATCTCCATTGGAGGGCGAGAGGGGAAAGACGTTCGCTCAAAACAAGAACTGCTTATCTATTGCATCAAAAACTTGTTCTTACAAAGGAGAAGAAACTCCCTTAAATAGGCATCTTCCAAAAACTAAAATAAAGACAACTAAACCAACAATTAATAAACCTAAAATAACTAAGAAAATAAATCATTGAACCGGCTCTTAAAATGCAAGTGAACCGGCCCCAAATAAACAATTTAATCCTAATCAAAACACAAACAATTTAGGCAACTAATGATTACAAACTTCAGCATCAATCAGCTTCTTCGTTTTCGGTTCCGTATCATGGAGTGTGATGCATCGGGCATTGGCATAGGCGGCGTGCTCATGCAAGAAGGTAAGCCTATTGCGTTCTTTAGTTAAAAGCTCAAAGGAGCATGTCTTAATTACTCTACCTATGATAAAGAGTTATATGCTTTGTTTAGAGTGCTTAAGACATGGCAACACTATTTGTGGCCTAGAGAGTTTATTTTGCATTCCGATCATGAGTCTTTGAAGCATTTTCGGAGTCAAGATGAACTAGATAGGAGGCATGGTAGGTGGATGGAGTTTATTGAGACTTTTCCCTATGTTATCAAGTATAAAAAGGGAAAAGACATTGTAGTGGCGGATGCCCTCTCTAGGAGGAACACATTGTTGACTACATTGGATGCTAAGGTATTAGGCTTTGTTTACATTAAGGAGCTCTATGAATCTGATATTGATTTTGGTGATACATATAAGTTATGTGTGCAAAAAGGCTCCTTAGATAAATACTATTTGTTTGAGGGATTTTTGTTTCGAATTGATAAGGTGTGCATACCTAGGTGTTCCCTTCGATTGTTGTTAGTAGAGGAAGCCCATAAAGGAGGTTTAATGGGTCATTTTGGGAGGGATAAAACTTATGCTATGCTGCACTCACACTTTTATTGGCCACACATGCTTAGGGATGTTGAAAATGTGCTTAAAAGATGCTTAGAATGCCTTAAAGCTAAATCTAAAGTGAAGCCTCATGGATTGTACACACCTTTGCCCATCCCAACAGCCCCTTGGGAAGACATAAGTATGGACTTTATTGTGGGATTTCCTAGGACTAAAAGAGGTAGGGACTCGATTTTTGTGGTTGTAGATCGTTTCTCTAAAATGGCTCACTTTATTGCTTGTCACAAAACTGATGATGCGGCCAATGTAGCTAATCTATTCTTTCGGGAAGTAGTTAGGTTACATGGAATTCCAAGGACAATAGTAAGTGATAGGGATGTTAAGTTCTTAAGTTATTTTTGGAAGACTCTTTGGGGAAAGCTAGGCACGAAATTGTTATTTTCTACATCAAGCCACCCCCAAACTGATGGATAAACGGAAGTAACTAATAGGACTTTAACCACACTTTTAAGGGTTGTCATCAAAAAGAATCTAAAGGAATGGGAGGATGTCTTGCCACATGTTGAATTTGCCTATAATAGAGTTGTGCATTCGTCTACTTCCATCTCTCCATTTGAGTGTGTTTATGGTTTTAATCCACTAACCCCTTTTGATCTTACACCGTTGCCTAAGAAGGAGCGAGTGGATTTAAGTGCTAAAATGCAGGTTGTACACATCAAGGAGCTACATAGGAGGACAAGGATTAAGCTTGAGGAGAAAGGCAAATACAATGCAGCCAAGGCAAACCAAGGAAGGAAGAAGGTTACATTTGAGGCAGGTGACCTTGTATGGCTACACTTGAGGAAAGAGAGGTTTCAACAACTTCGGAAGTCCAAGCTCTCTCCAAGAGGAAACGGGCCTTTCAAGGTGCTACACAAGGCTGGTGACAATGCCTATGTGCTAGACTTGCCGGACGACTATGCTTGTGGTCCCACATTCAATGTGAGGGATCTAAGCCCTTTTCCACCCCTTAGTGATGATCAAGGAAATTCGAGGTCGAATTCTTTTAAAGAAGGGGAGAATGATGAAGGGTCATCCGAGCTAGCTCCATCTTCAACACCACAATGAGCCTTAACAAGAGCTCAAGCCAAACGCCAAGTGAAGATGGATGCTATCTTTCTTGCCATGGTTCAAGAAGCTCACCCAAGCTCACCTTCAATACGTCGTCCGCACCCTCATCGCCCACACCCTCATCGCTTGCACCCTCATCTCTCACACCCTCATCGCCTGCACCCTCATCTCTCACCACGTCTTCCCTCTCACCTTGCTACCTCTAACCTAGCCTCGGATTACTCACACTCCAAGGCAGTCCGGAAGTGCAACAAGTAGAGCTTTAATCGGTGAGTCTTCTTCTTTTCTTCTCTTCAAACATTTTGTTTGGTGATCTTCTTAAGTCCTTGTGATTCAATTCTGTCATTCGTGAGTATTGTTGAGTTTGAGTTGATTTCGCATTGAACTGAATTGCATTGAGTCCTAATCAATTTTTGGTTGGTTTGGATACCTAGACACCTTAACTCAAGTGGGGTTTTTGACTCATTCGAAGCGATCCATCAACAAGCCCGACTATCACAAGAGTGTGAGCAGAAAAAGGAGTGAAACACTTGAGAGGTGTTTTGATTTCTAACCTTAACATATTCAGTGTTTGTTTTCTTTGTGATAATGTCTACCCATAGCCGTGTTTCGACGACGAGCCCCGAGCCGACAGATCCGACAACATTCATCTTGTTGAAGCAAATGAACGACAACATTGCCGCTTTGACCACTCGGATGAGGGCTCTAGAAGCTCGCCAGCCTTAGCTTCAGCCTTTGAGCAAGGAGACCATTCACAGCAGCCACCGCAGCCCCGAGGTCCTTTGCCCAACCAACGAGCCGCATTTGAGGCCGCTACCATGGCGCAGCGAGGCAATACACCGCAGGAGCTTTTGCAGCCGCCTTTTGAAGGCCACCCGGGTCACCGATATGGGTATGATCCTCGTCCCAACTCTCCTTTACCTAGAAACGTTGTCCCTCCCATTAATGTGCACATGTACAATGAGGAAGAGGAACAATCAATGACGGGAGAGGCTTGGGCTCCACCACCGCAGCAAGGGTATCAAGGATATCAACGTAGGAACCGGGAACCCGAACAAGACGGGATTGGTAAGATAAAGGTGAAAATCCCCGCCTTCGAGGGCAAGTGTGATCCGGATACATACATGTTGTGGGAGACCAAGATAGAGCAAATTTGGTCCTGCCACAATTTTCCCGAGCACAAGAAGGTGCAATTGGCGGCCTTGGAATTTCAGGAATTTGCTCTTATTTGGTGGGATAAGCTAGTACGGGAAAGGAGGTTTGCTCTTGATCCCCCCGTGGCTACTTGGGAACAAATGAAAGCAATGATGAGAGCTCGATTCATACCTCACCATTACCATAGGGAGCTTCGGCAACGCTTTGAGAACTTGAGGCAAGGCAATCTGAGCACCGAGGAAACCTTCAATGCCATGCAAGTTGCAATGGCCCGAGCCAATGTGTCGGAAGATGAAGAGGCTACGATGGCAAGGTATCTTAGAGTATTGCATCCTTCTTTAGCTAACGAGGTGGATTTGTTTCCATATGGTTCTATGACAGAATTGCTACATTTAGCGATAAAAGTGGAAAGGAAGTCCAAGAGTAGGTACCAAGGAGCGGGATACAATGCACCAAACGCGGTGAACAAGTGGAAGAACTCATCCTACGGAAAGGAGAACACCGCTGCGAAGGGAGGAACAACCGCTGCACAAGGAGCCGACGCCACTGCTAGGCGTGGTGCTATACACTCCGGTTCTTCGTATCCTCCCAAGGCAAACCCGGCTGCTCCTTCGGGATCCAAGCTAAGTAACTCTAACCCCCTTGTGCCTAATGCTAATTCTAGAGCTAGAGATGTGACTTGTTTTAAGTGCCAAGATAAAGGGCACATGATGAGAGAATGTCCAAACAAAAGAGTCCTTATAATCAATCATCTAGGTCAATATGAGTCGGAATCCGACAATGATGAAAAAGAATTTGACAATGTTATTGACAATCCTGTTTTTGATAATGATGATGATGAGGATATAGGGTATAAACATGTGGAACCCTTGATAGCTAGGAAGACTTTACACTTACAGCCTACTCCTTGTGAAGATAATCAAAGAGAAAATCTATTTCACACTAGATGCTTAGTAAAGGGGAAGGCTTGTAACGTTATAATTGATGGTGGGAGTTGTTGCAACATAGCTAGCACGGAATTGATTTCTAAATTGCAAATAGCAACTTTCTACCACCCTAGGCCTTACAAGCTACATTGGATGAATGATTGTGGGGAGCTTAAGGTAAACAAGCAAGCTAAAATTCACATTACGTTAGGACATTATGAAGACACTATTCTATGTGATGTGGTTCCAATGCAAGCTGTCATGTTTTGTTAGGCCGACCTTGGCAATATGATAGGAAAGTGTTGCATAACGGTTTTACTAACAAGTATTCTTTTACCTTTAAAGATAAACTTGTTACTCTAAAGCCTATGACTCCTATGCAGATTGCGGAGGCTTTTGAGAAGAAATCAAGAGAAGCTGTCCAAGCAAGCAGCGGTCACACCGAGACGACGCCGGCCAAGGGAGGAGCGTTTTCTGCAGCCGCCAAGGAAGCCAACGCCATGGACAACCGCGCTGCAGCAAGGACCTCCACCAAAGGCAAAGCAATCGCAGCAGTCGTCCAGCCCCTACCGAGGACATTGCTCGCAACCAAGAGAGAGTACATCACAGATTACCTACCTCCCGATGTTGCACTCGTGTGTTTGTGTAAAGGGCTGAATTTGGTAAGCAACTCGACCCTAGTTGATTTACCCCATAGTATTTTAGCTATCTTGGATGAGTTTGCAAATGTGTTTCCGGATGAAATATGGCGGTTCTAGTTCTACTATTCCCTAAGAAGGCCAACACTTGGCGGATGTGTGTTGATTGTAGAGCTGTCAACAACATCACCATCAAGTACCGTCATCCCATTCCCTGCCTTGATGATATGTTGGATGAGCTACATGGAACAACTACCTTCTCCAAGATCGACCTTAGAAGTGGCTATCATCAGATTCGAATGAAGGAGGGCGACGAATGGAAGACGGCATTCAAGACCAAGTTTGGGCTCTATGAGTGGCTTGTTATGCCATTCGGCTTGACTAATGCTCCCAGCACATTCATGCGCCTCATGAACTATGTTTTTTGAGGGAGTTCATAGGGAAGTTTGTCGTTGTCTACTTCGACGACATACTCATCTATAGCCGGTCCGTAGAGGAGCATACGGATCATCTCCGTCAGGTTGTTTCTAATCTTAGACTTGAACACTTATATGCTAATATTAAGAAGTGTGATTTCTACACAAATGAAGTTATATTTTTTGGCTTTGTAGTGTGTGCTCAAGGGCTGCACGTAGATGAGGAAAAGATCAAAGCTATTCGAGATTGGCCAGCCCCGACGTCTATTGGTGATGTGCGCAGCTTTCAAGGATTGGCTTGTTTTTATAGGCGATTTGTGAGAGATTTCAGTACCATAGCCGCTCTTCTAACCGAGATCACTAAGAAGAATATACCATTCGTGTGGGGAGAGGCCCAAGAGAGAGATTTCGAAAAGCTCAAGTGGATGTTGACCAACGCCCCATTGCTTGTTCTTCTGGACTTCAATAGGCCATTTGAGGTGGAGTGTGATGCGTCGGGTATAGGAATTGGTGGAGTACTTATGCAAGAGGGCAAACCCATCGCCTTCTTTAGTGAGAAATTGAAAGGTCCAACTCTAAACTATTCTACTTATGATAAGGAGCTTTCTGCATTGTTTAGAGTGCTTAGGACTTGGCAACATTATCTTTGGCCTAGAGAGTTTATATTGCATACTGATCATGAATCATTAAAAAACTTTAGGAGCCAAGATAAACTTGATAGAAGGCATGGTAGGTGGATGGAGTTCATTGAAACATTTCCTTATGTGATTATGATACGGGGATTAGCCGCGAAAAACGGATCTAGACGAGCAACCTGTTTTCGGGAATAAAAGCAAACGAAATTCAGCAAACAAAGATGTAGGGAAAACGTGCAAAGCAAAGAGGGAAAACGAAATAGGAAAGAAGAACCGAAAGGAACAAATGATAGAACCCTTGGATTCGATTATCCAAGAACCAAACCGATGACGATTCGACCCCGCTTCTTACAACTTCACACAATCGATCTAGAATTATCGAAGGCAGGAAGAGGTTGCTTCGATTCGACTTGTAGCACCAACCCGAAGGAGATTGACACACACAAGAACGAGAAAGCTATGCAAACACCACAATTCTCACAAGACAAGAGGCTGAACTCAAAGGTTTCAATTTGGCACTTTCACAAATGTGTTTTAACGTATTCTACCCACAAAAGGAAGAGAGAAAGGTTTACATACAACCTAGACCTTCTCTCCTAAAAAATAGAAAAGAAAATAAATACAATAATTACAATTTAGAGTGTTTTAAATAAATCCATAAAATAGACTAATTCTAGGCTTTATTTAACACTCTCTAACTAGCTTCTTACGCCAGCCTCTCACGCCTTCATCCATGCACATGCACACGTGAGGCTCTCCTATGCTCCATTCAACTTCTTCTTGGTTGGTCCAATGTGGCTAAGCATCATGACGGGCCTTGGACTCATTGTAGGTGAGCTTGGGTGAGCTTCTTGAACCATGGCTAGGAAGATAGCATCCATCTCCGCTTGGCGTTTGGCTTGAGCTCTTGTTAGGGCTCCTTGTGGTGTTGAAAATGGAGCCGGCTCGGATGACCCTTCATCAGATTAAGTACAAGAAAGGAAAAGATAATGTAGTAGCTGATGCACTTTCTAGGAAACATGTTTTGCTCACTACATTGGATGCTAGATTATTGGCTTTGTTTACATTAAGGATTTATATGCAAAGGATGATGATTTTGGGGAGATTTATAAAGCTTGTGTGGAAAAAGGGGTTGTAGATAAGTTTTACTTGTTTGATGGCTTCTTGTTTAGAGTTGATAAAGTGTGCATTCCAAAGTGTTCTCTTAGGCTTTTACTTGTGGATGAATCCCATAGGGGAGGTTTGATGGGTCACTTTGGTAGAGATAAGACATATCATATGTTGCATACTCATTTTTATTGGCCACACATGCTTAGGGATGTTGAGAATTTTGTGAAAAGATGCTTAGAATGCTTGAAAGCAAAGTCTAGAGTCATGCCCCATGGTTTGTATACCCCTTTACCCATTCCCGCAGCTCCTTGGGAAGACATTAGTATGGACTTTATTTTGGGGTTGCCTAGGACTAAGAGAGGAAGCGACTCTATTTTTGTGGTGGTAGACAGGTTCTCTAAGATGGCACACTTCATAGCTTGTCACAAAACGGATGATGTCATTAATGTTGTCCACCTCTTCTTTAGAGAAGTAGTTAGGCTACATGGAGTTCCTAGAACCATTGTTAGTGATCGGGATGTGAAATTTCTTAGTTATTTTTGGAAGACTTTATGGGGTAAGCTAGGTACCAAGTTGTTGTTCTCTACCGCTAGCCACATTCAAACTGATGGCCAAACCGAAGTAACTAATAGGACTTTAGGGACACTTTTAAGGGCTGTAATTAAGAAGAATTTGAAAGAGTGGGAGGATGTGTTACCACATGTTGAGTTTGCATATAACAGGACCATCCATTCTTCCACTAACATGACTCCTTTTAAGCGTGTGTATGGTTTGAATCCCTTAACCCCTTTTGATCTTATGCCGTTACCTTCAAACGAGCGAGTAGATTTTAATGCAGGTAAACAGGTTGAGTACATTAGGGGATTACATGAGAAGACACGGCTGAGCTTAGAGGAGAAAGCAGCTCGGACCGCAGCTAAGGCAAACAAGGGACGGAGGAAGCTGTTGTTTGAGCCCGGAGATCTCGTGTGGTTACATCTTAGGAAGGAGCGTTGCCAAGAGCTTCGAAAGTCCAAGCTATCACCTAGGGGTACCGGTCCTTTCAAGGTGCTTCACAAAGCCGGTGACAACGCTTATGTATTGGATCTTCCGGAGGAATTCGGGGTCAGCCCGACCTTCAATGTTAGAGACCTCAGTCCGTTCCCACCTATGGATGTAGAGCTTGAAGATTCGTGGACGAATCCTTCCCAAGAGAGGGAGAATGATGAGGGACCATCCGAGCTAGCATCTCCGGAGTATGAGGGAGCTATCACACGTTCCCGAGCTAAGAAGATTGAGCATGAGACCGAGGGTTTGCTGATGTTATTGGCTACAAGTGTTCATAATGAGGCTTGGCTCCTAAGTAAGCAAGAGAGCAACGACGCCAAGGTACAGGACTCGGCCAGCCCCGCACATGACACCGCTGCTCATCCCCACGTTTCCAGCACCGTTCCATGCCTCTCATTGAGGAATGAGGATTTTTAAGGCTTGCTTAGTGATTGTGTGTTTTAAGTAGCCCATTAGGCAGATTATTATTTGGTGAAAAACACTTATTTTCAGTTTTTATCTTCAATCAAAGGAGAGTTTTGATTGAAGAGTTATTGTGATCAGATTTGGCTTAGTTGTTTCACGTGTGTCAATTGCTCTCGGGTTCTTGGTGTTCTTGAGATTCCATAAGCATCCTCCTCGTGCTGTCGAAGTTCTAAGTCGACTGTGTGAGGTTGTAAGGGGCTGAGTTCGTTGCATCGTTCTTGGTGGTTCTTGATCCCAAGATCAAGGGTTTCCACGTCGTTTGTGTCGGGTTCATCTACATCGTACTTCCCTTTAATTTCCTTACCTTCGTTTTCAGTCTAGCGTCTTCTTGTTCCTTTTATTCGCAGGTCACGCAGCACACGAACTCTAGCCGGCTGTTTGATCCTGTCGTTCTGCATCTTTTCTTCTTTTCGTCGTCTAGATCTAGCCAACGTCGGGTCTGCCCCGTATCAAGTAATGGTGCTCTCCAATTCGCTCAATCTCTCCATCAATTTCTCAAACATCATTGTTCGCTCTTTTCTGTAACGAGAAAAAAAATCCGAGGCAATGATACCAAGAACTTGATCGCTCCAAAAGGTGCACACAAAACTCTTAAATTCATAACTCGATATATTCTCCTAATCTACTTAGTGAACCCACAGTGTATGGGATGTTTCAAAGCAAGAAAATGATTTCCGAGGTCGAACACAAAGAATAAGGTGAAACTAAATCATTCAAGTGATCATGGATAGTGCAAATCTAGACTAAGAAGAAAGAAATAAAGAAATGAAATGAAAATCACAACATATTTGGTTGGGTTTTGTGGTGACAAACAAAAATCAAAGGTATGCAAAGCTATCAAACAAGCAACACAAACACAAGATATAAGATCAATGTAAGAAGATAGGATTCTAGAGATCAAGATTTCCGGTTATGGCACTGGACTCAAGCTTCTAAACATCAAAGAACAAAGTTGAGGTTGTTCGGAAAAGGGTGTTTATCTAATGGGAACAAATACCGGGTAAGTCTCATGTTCCACTAGTCCCGCACCAAAGTCCTATTACCGAGTAAGTCTGAAGGAGCTATTGTTAGAATTTTACACAAACCGGACCACTACCTAAGGGTCAAACCTATCCTTACCGGGTAAGCTTGGAAAAGGTAAGCTCATGCAGCAATCCTAGCACACTCAATCCAATAGAAGCTTTTTAGACCTCTACTACCTAGAGTTCATCATCTTCTATACCTAAGAGCGGAAAATACCGGGTAAGTCTCATTCTTCACTTAGTTTGCTAACATTAAGTCGCCCTAAGCTATATTCAACTCAACAACACACTAGGATTTCAACAATCTAGCATCCTAACATACAAATTTTTCTCCTCTTAGTTAGGTTTTGGCAAACAAATCATCCTAAACTAACATGCAAGTTCATGCTTTCATCATCCAAGCCATAACCATCTATCCTTCACCCTAGAATCAAAACTACTCAGCGAACAACATGCAATTCAAGATCTAAAATCATCATACAAGAAAACATGCAATCAATAGCAAGAAGATGTATTAAAAGCAAGTGAAAGCAAGAATGTTAGCTGAATATGAGTTCAAAATAAGTCTTACAACACACCAAACGTATCTCCAAGTCAGATCTTACAACACTTCGCAATCTTCTCTTCAAAACCTCTCAAACTTCACTTCAAATCTCTCAATCTTACTCTAATTTGAATCTAATCCAATGTTCCCAAGAACAACCACAAAGGGGCTGGAAAGAGAGCTGGGGGAACCTCTAGGGTCAGCCTGCAAGTCCAAAGACACACTCCGCTGAAGGTAAGTGAAGGGTCAAGCAAAGGAATCATGTGACAAGTGTCGAGCATGCCAGAATAGGAATCTTGGCCAAATTATGAAGAAAATCGGCTGATTTTCCTGATGCAGGGGTCGAATTTTCTCATCTTCAGTTTGCCTTGGATCATCGAGCCATGAGTTGGTGCAAGGCATGCACCAACTAGGGCTCTTATGTTTGCTCCAAGATTGCTCCTTTGGAACTTTGAATTCAAACCGCCACGAGGCTTGATCCTCGAATGTATCAATAATGTCCAAAAGATCCCCTAAATACCTACAAAACCGACAAAAGATCGTGTAGACGTCTTTTCTAGCAATATGACTAGTTTAAGCATAAACGTCACAAACTAACGTCAAATCATGCATGAATAAAGGGAAAAACTTCCTAAATTAATGCCTAATCTAATGGCATAAATCATGTCATCAATCATCCCAGTTCAGTCCTTGGGAGGTTGAGTGAATCCCGGTGGAGACTCTTGAAAAGTCTGTGTGGGAGCCTTAGGTGGTGCTTGACTTGAGGAAGCTGGAGGATTCAGTGCACCATCCGGGTTTGAATAAGAGAAACCCCGGATGATTATGGTTATGTCTATAATTATTTCCTCCATGGAAATTCCTATTGTTGTTGTACTTCCTCATTCCTTGATAATTTCCTCTACCCGTGTAATTCACATCTTGCTCTTTAGGTGGAAACTTATGTCGGCGCTTGCGTTTGAGAACTATTAGTAGTCTTGGTACTAACCTCATAGACTCCATGTCTCCGGAGTCTCTCATTAACCCTTCTATGGGAATATTTCTCAATCACTCAAGCTTGCTTATCAACAAATTCTCATGCTTTAACAACGGGACTCCATAAAATTCACTCTAGAAAGGGATTGATGCTTGAATTGAGTTTCCTCATTTAAACCTTTGAAATAAATTTCAAGAAGTTTGATCTTCGGAATACCATGATGAGGACAATCTAGTAGAAGGTTCTTGAACCTGTCCTGTGAATTGAACAAGATTTCCTTGTCCTTCATCAAAAAAGAATTAATTATACCTTTAAGTTTTGTAGTCTTCGATGTTGGAAATAATTTGGTGAGGAATTCGGTAGTTATCTCCTCCAAGTGCTAACTCGTCCATAAGGAAAAGATTGATACCAAGCAAGAGCCTTATCCTTCAAAGAAAAGGAAAATGCCCTCAACATGTGATTGTTGCTCTCTAGTCTTGGAGGCCTCAACATTTCCATAAGTATCTCATAATTCTACAATTGTCGGTGTGGAGACTCCCCCTCTAATCCTCCAAATTGATTATGATGGATCATTTGAAAGACTTGAGGGCGGAGCTCATAATCATGTGTAGCTAGATCTCCATGATTTACACCGGGATGGCTTACTCGCTGAGTTGGATCCATCCATTTTCCAGGAGGTGCAACTGCTGGAGGTATTTCTACTCGTACATTTCCTCCTCTTCCAAGAGTAATTGCCTCATATCAGCTCCATTTTATCGATTTCTGCTCTAATCGCATCTTCTCTTTCCTGCGCTGCTGCTCTTTCTTCTTCCAAAGCTTCATCTCTAAGCCTTACTTTTTCCAGCGCATCTTCTAATTCGGCTTGAAGGTTTCTTTCATCCATCTCTTTCTTAGTTTCCCTTTGTTTTCTTTTGTAAGTTTTCTCCGGTTCAAGATCGTGTGGAACTAATTCTTTACCGGCACGAGCTAGATTTGCGCATAAACCTAAAGTAAAAGGGGATTCTTGCAAGTACTAAGACTCAAAGAAAATAAATTAATATAAAAAGGAAAAATCTAGATTATCGATGACCGAAATCACTAATTGGTCTATATCAAGTCCCCGACAACGGCGCAAAAAACTTGTTCACTCTGAGAAGTGCGTGATAATGAAACGAATAAAGTCTTAAATTTATACTTGAAATAAAAGCCTGAACAAATAAGCAAACCCATAGTATACGGATCAATTATAGCAAAAAGCAAATGTTCCAAGGTCGATCTCACGGACAAATACTAAAGATCATGGGGGAGGTCTCACCTTAGAAGTATCTTTCCTTAGCAATCCCAACCTTGTCATCTTTGGTAACCAAGAAAGGGAATCACCTGGTAAGTCTCTTCCCAAGCTTAGATCTAAGCTGGAAAGGCTCAACAAACACTAGGATTTGGGAATTCTATGACCTAAGCATAAAGATATATCAAAGACGGAACAATAGAAGAAATCTCGAGGTTTTCTTGTGAAAATAACACACCGAGATTCATCAACTCGAAGGTTAAACCAACTTTCAAGGTCCAATCTAAACTTAAAGGCTTAGTCTATCATCATATATACCGTAACCATCAACCAATCACCCCATAATTGTAAGGGTTTAGCCAACAACACACATATTCAAATCAAGAAACATAAAAGAAATCAAGAAACTTATAAACCAATAAAACTCAAATAAAAGATTAAATAACTCAACTACATGTATTCAATATCCAAAATTATAGCAAATGCAATAACAAAGATCCAATCTTGTATCTAAAAGCAAAGAAATCAAGAACCAAATGTTTCTTCAAGAATCCTCTTCAATCTCTCAATTCAATGTGTTGTGTAGCCTTCGATCTTGATTTTGTAACCTGTAAATATCATATCTAAGATGTATTATGCCGTTTGAGAGTTGTGTATGAGATGTCTCTTGTTGCTACAACCATCCTAGTCTTATAAGAAATATCTAGGGTTTCGAAACTTGGGCCATGGGCCGTTTGTTACACAAATCTCGAATGACTACGATATTAATCTTGGCACAAGTCGGCCCGAGTTTCTAATCTCTAATGTGTCTTCTTAGCTATTCCCTCCCTTCCTTTGATGATGTCCTAGCTCTCCGTTTATGCTCAAACATGCTCAAGTGTGATCCACCTTGATGTCTTGTCCTCCTATGTTCTCTTTTTCTTCAAAATCCACTATATTTCCTACAATTGCAACAAGAATCCGTATAGACATCTATTCTAGGAAAGCATGCAGAGCTCAAATGTTATTGATTCATATCTATGCATGCAAAACAAAGGGGAAAACTACATATATGGATGTATATACTAAGGTCATAATTCATGTTATCACTAGATCAAGAGCAAGAACATTGGAAGAGAAGGAGTTTACATCATATATAAGTCATGCCATGGAAGGATCTATTACTAGATCAAGAGCAAAAATCGTTAAAGAAGAGGTTTCTAGCTTATTGATATCCTTAGCTTCTAAGGAGACCATTAGTGATCTTGTTTTGTCCAGGTATTCCTTAGTCACATTATTGATAAGTCAAGCAAGGTATGACTTAGAGGAAATGTCAAAAATGAGTGAAGATGATCAAGGAAGCAAGAAAAGTGGCTAGTCGAGATTCACTAGCATCCAATCGAGATTTCGACATATCTAGTCAAGATTTTTGATTAATTTAGTCGAGATTTATATTAAAACAAGACTAGATAATAGTTAGTTGTTTTTTATGTAACATCCGGAAATTCTATTTCCGGAAGTCGAGTTGTTTTCGACTTTTCCGCGTCTGCGGCTTATTTCCCGCAGGCACGTTTTCTGAGTTCGGGTTTTAACGCGGGATGGGGACACCTTTTTACTTTCCGACCTTGGGAAGGGAGTGAGGGGACAAGAGAGATGACCCTTGGATACACCTCTTTTGTCAGCCTTTACTCTCTACTCTTTTCCCCACTTCCCCTCTTACGCTCTTTCACTTCATTCCACTCCTCTCTTCCTTCTTGTTTGCTCTCTTCACCTTTGGTCTTGGAAGAGTTGGTAGGAGCTGCAACTTGAGTCTTTCTGGATCTGCTGTGGTAAGTAAACTCTCTCCCCTCTTCCTCTTGCTGCTTGTTATCTCTTCTTTCTCTTCTCTTCACCTCCTTAGCCATGGAGGAAACTTTTGAAGAGAAATCTAGTAAACCCTTGCATGTCCCTTTCCTTAGCTCGTTTAGGTTGTGGTGAGGAAGCTAAGTCCTGTGGTGAAGGTTTGGAGGAAGCCCAGTAAGAGAAGGAGGCACTAGATGCAAAGAACCAGTCGAAGAAACGAAGAAGACGAACTTTCTGCTGTTCGACCGCGGGGCTGGACCATCAGAGGCGCAGGGGCGGATTGAGGCCACCGCATGGGCAGCCACCAAAGGCGCAGGGGCGGCGCCAGGGATCCGCAGGGGCGGCGACAGGGTTCCGCCGGGGGCGCCAACTTGCTTCCGCGGCTGCGTTTTCTTCACTAGTAGGTTCCTTCCTCCTTTCCTCTTCGTTCCTTCCTTAGACCTTATGTTGTTGCTTAGCTAGAAGCATGTTAGGTTGGACCTAGGACTTATGAGAATGTCATTTAGTGGCTTGAACCTAGGTGTCATTGAATCTGTAGTGATTTTGTGTGTGAAGGCCTTGTGGTCTCTCTTCCAACTTACCATCTTAGTCCAGCTTGGTTGTGTACTTGATCTCTCTTGGGTTGTGGGTTGTTGTTCCCTGCTACCCTTGCTTATCTTGTCCTTGACCTCCTAAAGGTTCAAGAGAGCCTTCCTAGCTTCTAGTTGTTGAACCCCTTGTTTGGTTTTAGCTTTGGAGAGAATTGGAGTGTGTTGCGAGTTGTTGTTGACATGTATATCTTGATGGTCAGGCTTTTGTTTTCCTTTCCGGAAAGTGAGATCGTTGGTTTGATTAGCTTGAGACGAGGTAAGTCCTCGGACTTACTTAGCCGCTTCTATGCCTTATTTGGATGTATATGGTGGTGTGTGTTTACCGCTTTTAAGCATGAAAATGGATTAGGATTTACTTGACCTTATTTATTGGTCCATCGTTACTACTATTATTAATATTATTATAGGGCGGTGACATCACCGCTCAGTTTCCCAAGGGAGACCGGGGGGATCTCTACGAATTGGACACTGCACACTCTTGTTGGTTACACGGGGACAGAGGCGGAGTTATAAGACTCTCGTGTCACACTTGAAACAAATGAATTAGATATGGAACAACCTAAAAATATATTATGTAATGAATGTCCATGTTGTGTGATTTGTGTTCTCATGTGTGTCTTTGTGCCATATTATTCTTATAATGCATAGAATGTGAGCTAGAGGTTTAAAACCGTTTTGTGTAGATGCCTTTTAGGTTAGGGATGCCGCCAAGTGAGGTGGTGAAGTGGACAGCCGAGTGGTCTCCGTACATTATAGGACGGGGACGTTTTTGGGAGTTTCCTTGTTTTGTCGGATTGTCTTGTTGTACATTTGGATTCCTTTACGTTTATGTCGTTTTGAGGACTCGGCTGAGTTTGCAACTTGTATCCCTTCCTTTCTTTTCTTGCATACATTATAAACTACTTTTGAGTTTTATGCCTTTAATTTGTTCCTTGTTGGAAAGGTCCGGTGAGATTGTTGTCAAGCTAAGGGTCGGGACCCATTGTGTGGTCTCGCCCGTAGCATCCGATATCCCGCGGATTCAGGGTGTTTTAAAGTGGTATCAGAGTCCTAAGTTGACAAAAATGACACTCACAAACTTCTGAAGGCGGAATGAGGAATAAACAGAACCCCTGGGGTTCTAACTTTTCGTTTTCAAAATTCATATGCATGAGTCGGACTCAGGTTAGAATTTACGGGACCTCCACTCCTCACGCAAACCTCGGCGACGTAGATTTCTGGACTTGATGTATACATTTAGTTGCATAGTTATGTGTGTATATATATATATATATATTGCCTTAGAATGTTTTTGGACTTGTATGTACTTAGATATACATGTGACCTTAGGATAGTTGGGCTTTTATGCCTTGTTTGTACTATGGATTTCGGCTTCTTACTTACCATGCCTTAATAAGTCTTCGTTCATATAATATTATAAGTACGACATACACATCGAATTAATTACGCCTAAATAAACGCGAACGATACTAGATGGCACGTACGAGAGCGACCGCTTATGTAGGACCCACCCGGGGTAGAGCACCACTTCCTCCTACCGTTTCGAGAAGAGGACGAGTAGGGAGACCTCCAGGCGCGAGAGGTCGGGGACGTATCCCCATTGTGGACCCACCCGCTGTGGATCCGCCAACAGCTAAGATTCCTGTAGAGGACGTGGTGGAGAGTGTCATTCCCGAGGGAAGGGAAAGGACAGTTGTGAGGTCTGGAGTGCGTAGCTCCTCATCTGTTAGAACCGGGGGAGCATCGATTGGGGCTACCGTGTTCTAGGATTATGTGTGTCGAGTCGAGGAGGCGTATAGGACTGGAGCACCACCTCCAGCACCTCCGGTGTCGGTACCTGCACCTGCACCCGTGAGATCGGCTGAGGTCTCACAGAGGGTTACTCAAACTAGGGTCGTACCAGAGATCGTTGCACCGGCAGTAGTTGTACCTACGCCGGTTGTGGAGATTGCTAGGGCTGGAGACGGGCTGAGGTCTCCTGGACCTGGTTCATGGTTGAAGGCTTTAAACCAGCACCATGTACCTTACTTTGACGGGAAAGTAGGGTTAGAGGTCGAGCATTGGATCGGGCACGTGGAGACAATACTAGAGGCAATCCGATGCCCAGAGGAGAGGCAGGTAGAGGTGATTCAGACGTTGTTTAGAGACCAGGCCCACTACTAGTGAAGGTCGGTATGAGGAGGTATGACTAGGATGGACCAGCTGTTGAGACTTGTTAGAGAGACTTTCCGCCCAAATTCATTGAGGAGAGACCGAATCCAGGATTTCTTGGAGGCTGGGTTTGAGGATGTCCCAGTTATCGAGGCGATCAGACGTTTTCGAGCGGAGTTGGCTTTGCTGGGACCCGCCGCACATCCGGCGGACAACATGTTTATCTCTTTTATAGGAGATTGAGGGAGTCTACTCGTGCATACCTTGCGGGATTCCGTTGTGAATCCCTAGCCGAGTACCAGGACCGAGCCTCGGCATACGAGAGAGACAGACCGGGAGCTAGGAGGGTGACATAGTCCAGAGGACCGGACAAGCGTCAAAGGACAGGACCCACTAGTTTAGGGGCAGGAGCCTCAGGACAGGGCCGTGGTCCGGCTCAGGGACGCACAAGACATCCGCCTACTACTCAGGCGCTAGACAAAGGGAGGTAGTGCTTCAACTGCGGAAGAGATGATCATCTTAGGCCCGATTGCAGGAAGCCTCCAGTGACGTGTTTCTCTTGTGGTTAGACGGGCCACAGGGCAGTTTTTTGCAGACGGGGTGGGGCACCGTCACAACAGGGGTCTTCACCTACTAGCAAGGCATGTAGAGGAAAGAGGCCACCTCAGGTTCAGACTTAGGGTTTTCAGCAGAGACAGAGTCAGACACGTACACAGGGGTCGGCTCAAGGTCCGGGCCGTGGTAAAGGCCGTGGTGGAGGTACAAAAGAGACCAGTGACACACAGGCCAAGGTGTTTGAGTTGAGTACCGCTTTGGATCCAGCAGCGCCGACAACTACAGGCACTATTCAGATCCATGGACTTCTGATCCGAGATTTATTTGATACGGGTGTCACGCACTCTTTTATATCTGATGACTATGTAGCTAGGTTGCCCTTAGTTACGGTAGAGAGGAGACCCTTCATTGTGGGGTTACCCGATGGGGGTAGGGTTACTAGTATCTGAGAGGTACGCGGTTGTCCCATACGTTTGGGAAACCGAGATTGGTTAGCCAACTTCTATGTCATGCACTTAGTGCATGAAGAAGCCATCCTTGGCATGGATTGGATGGACCGCCATCGAGCTGCTTTGGACATTAGCCGGAGGACCGTGACAATTACCACGGAGACTAGACATGAGGTGATTTTCCGAGGTTGGAACCTTGGGAAGACCGGTACAGTCATTAGTGCGGTCCGAGCCGCAAGACTTATTGGGAAGGGATGCGAGGCCTTCTAGTGCTATGCCATGAAGGAGGAGACGGGACCATCACTGGAGGATATTCCCGTGGCATGTGAGTTTGAGGACGTCTTCGGGGAGCCACCGGAATTACCACCGCAGAGGAGCGTTGATTTCACTATTGAGTTGGAGCCCGGCACGAGGCCGATCTCCAAGGCTCCATACCGCATGGCGCCGATCGAGTTGCTGGAGCTGAAGAAGCAGCTCGAGGAGTTAGCTGAGAGAGGTTCTATACGCCCGAGCGTTTCCCCTTAGGGTGCACCGGTCCTCTTCGTCAAGAAGAAGGACGGATATTTGAGGCTTTGTATCGATTACCGGGAATTGAACAAAGTCACCATCAAGAACAAGTACCCTCTACCGCGCATCGATGATCTTCTAGACCAGTTACAGGGAGCCTCCATGTTTTCACGCATCGATTTGAGGTCGGACTATCACTAGTTGAGGGTGAGAGAGGAGGACGTGCTGAAGATGGCATTCAGGACAAGATATGGCCATTATTAGTTTGTCGTGATACCCTTCGGGCTCACGAATGCACCCGCCGTCTTCATGGAGTTGATGAACGACATCTTCATCGACTTCTTTGACCAGTTCATGATAGTGTTTATAGATGACATCTTGGTCTAGTCCCGGAGTAGGGAGAAGTATGCGGGACACCTGAGGACAGTTCTTCGAGTCCTTTAGGATAGAGATATTTATGCAAAGCTCTCTAAGTGCGAGTTTTGGATGTCCAAGGTGGCATTCTTAGGCCATATAGTTTCCGCCGAGGGTGTCATGGTTGACCCGTCAAAGATAGAGTCCGTTTCTTCATGGCCGCCTCCTAGGTCGGTCAAGGAGGTACGCAGTTTCTTGGGCTTAGTAGGGTATTACCGCCGATTTGTTAAGGGTTTCTCCGTGATTGCATGCCCCCTTACTTCCTTGCCAAGGAAGTCCACCAGGTTCGTCTGGTCCGAGCCTTGTCAGAGCAGCTTTGAGGAGTTGAAGAGGAGGTTGACCTCCGCTCATGTTTTGGCCCAGCTCGAGGGCGTAGAGGATTTTATTGTATATAGTAACGCCTCCAAGCTCGGCTTGGGGTGCGTTTTGATGTAGAGGGGTAGGGTTATTGTATACGCTTCACGGCAGTTGAAGCCGTACGAGGAGAACTATCCCACCCATGATCTCGAGCTAGCGGCAGTGAATCATGCCCTGAAGATCTGATGGCACTACTTATACGGGGCTACGTGCTAGATCTTCACAGACCATAAGAGTTTGAAGTATATATTCACTTAGCGGGAGTTGAATAGCCACCAGAGGAGATGGTTGGAGCTGATTAAGGACTTTGATTTGGAGTTTTTGTACCATCCGGGGAAGGCCAACGTAATCGCCGATGCCTTGAGTAGGAGGACTCCTTGAGAGGAGGCTATAACACGGCTTACGGTTCAGCCTCAGCTGACGAGGGATTTGACGGAGTTAGAGATGGACATCCGATTCCCGGATGTGGACGGTCGCTTGTCCGAGTTGGAGGTACTCCTTGAACTGTCCGGAGAAATCCGGTAGAAGCAGGAGGGATGCCCGGTTTTGAGGAGGATCAGAGAGAGGATGACCCGAGGTGAGGCACCGCAGTTTACGGTAGGAGTAGATGGCTTACTGAGACGCCAGGGGCGTATTTGTGTACCATCGGACCCAGAGTTGAGAGAGCGGATTTTGTGTGAGGCGCATTCTACCCCTTACTCTGTGCATCCCGGCACGAGTAAGAGGTATCAAGACCTTAGGAGATCTTATTGGTGGGGCGGGCTTAAGCCCGATGTAGCGAGATATGTTGCCCGATGCGCGACCTGCCAGCAGGTCAAGATCGAGCACCAGAGACACGGAGGAGAGCTTCACCCACTACCCGTGCCGCAGTGGAAGTGGGAGGATATATCGATGGACTTCGTTACCGGGTTGAGACCGAGCAGGAGCTTCAACGCGATTTGGGTAGTTGTAGATCGGTTAACGAAGACCGCACGTTTCATTCCCCATCCGGGAGACGTGCTCGGTGAGTCGTCTAGACGAGGAGTTTACCCGTCAGATTGTGAGATTGCACGGAGTGCCGAGGACCATTGTCTCGGATAGGGACGGGCGTTTTACCTCGAGGTTTTGGCAGCAGGTACACGCCGCCTTAGGTTCGAGTCTTTATTTCACCACTGCATACCATCCACAGACCGATGGTCAGTCAGAGTGGACTATTCAAACCTTAGAGGACATGTTGGGGCATGTGTACTAGACTGGGGGCAAGTATGGCCAGACCACCTCCCATTGGTGAAGTTTTCATATATTAATAGCTGGCACGTGTCGATTGGGATGGCACCATATGAGGCATTGTATGGGAGGAGATTTCGCACTCCCTTATGTTGGGACGAGCCGAGGAGTTATAGTGTTGTAGCTCCGGATCAAGTGCAGGATGACATGGCTAGGGTTGCTTTGATACGAGAGAGGATGTTGACTGCCCAGAGTCGTCAGAGATCGTATGCGAATAGGACGCGTAGACCCCTTGAGTTCAGGATAGGAGCCCAGAGGGTATCACCGACACGGGGTGTGAAGTTGAGCCCCTGATATGTCGGCCCTTTCGAGATAGTAGAGAGAGTCGGCGAGGTGGCATACCGACTTGCATTGCCACCACGATTGGAGGATATATATCCGATATTCCATGTGTCTCAATTGAGGGAGTACATCCATGACCGGAGGCACATCATTAGTCACGAGGACCTTGTGGTAGAGTCGGACCATACTTTTGTAGAGCACCCGATAGCGGTTTTAGAGCGGACTACGAGACGTCTTCGATCGAAGGAGATACCAATGCTGAGGGTCCAGTGGTTGAGGCGAGGAGCCGACGAGGCTACTTGGGAGACGGAGGATAGTATCCGGAGGAACTATCCCTAGTTTTACGCGAGTTTAGAGACAGCAATAGGGCAGTCGGGTTAGTCCCGAGCTTCTTCCTTGACCTTTACTTATGTGCTTGTGTTTTGACATGTTTTGTATGTATGTGATTACCTCGTAAGGCGTTTCCTGAGTATGAGAGTGACGTTGGGCTTGAGATCAGCTTTGTAAGTTCCTTACGTTTCGAGTGTGCTTCGCGAGTACCTTTTTCAAGTTTCGGGATGAAACTTGTTTTTAGGTGGGTTAGTTGTAACATCCGGAAATTCTATTTCCGGAAGTCGAGTTGTTTCCGACTTTTCCGCGTATGCGGCTTATTTCCAGCAGGCACATTTTCTGAGTTCGGGTTTTAACGCGGGATGGGGACACCTTTTTACTCTCCGACCTTGGGAAGAGGAGTGAGGGGATAAGAGAGCTGACCCTTGGATATCCCACCTCTTTTGTCAGCCTTTACTCTCTCCTCTTTTCCCCACTTCCCCTCTTACGCTCTTTCACTTCATTCCACTCCTCTCTTCCTTCTTGTTTGCTCTCTTCTCCTTTGGTCTTGGAAGAGATTGGTAGGAGCTGCAACTTGAGTCTTTCTGGATCTGTTGTGGTAAGTAAACTCTCTCCCCTTCCTCTTGCTGCTTGTTATCTCTTCTTTCTCTTCTCTTCACCTCCATAGCCATGGAGGAAGCTTTTGAAGATAAATCTAGTAAACCCTTGCATGTCCCTTTCCTTATCTCGTTTAGATCGTGGTGAGGAAGCTAAGACCTGTGGTGAAGGTTTGGAGGAAGCCCAACAAGAGAAGGAGGCACTAGGAGCAAAGAACCGGTCGAAGAAACGAAGAAACGAAGAAGACGGACTTTCTGCTGTTCGACCACGGGGGCGGACCATCAGAGGCGCAGGGGCGGATTGAGGCCACCACAGGGGCGTCTAGAGCCACCGCAGGGGCGGCCCCAGGGGCGCAGGGGCGGCACCAAGGATCCGCAGGGGCGGCGACAGGGTTTTGCCGGGGGCGCCAGCTTGCTTCCGCGGCTGCGTTTTCTTCACCAGTAGTTTCCTTCCTCCTTTCCTCTTCATTTCTTCCTTAGACCTTATGTTCTTGCTTAGCTAGAAGCATGATTAGGTTGGACCTAGGACTTATGAGAATGCCATTTAGTGGCTTGAACCTAGGTGCCCTTGAATCTTTAGTGATCTTGTGTGTATAAAGGTCTTGTGGTCTCTTTTCCAACTTACCCTCTTAGTCCAGCTTGGTTGTGTACTTGCTCTCTATTGGGTTGTGGGCTATTGTTCCCCCCTACCCTTGTTTATCTTGTCCTTGACATCCTAAAGGTTCAAGAGAGCCTTCCTAGCTTCTAGTTGTTGAACCCCTTGTTTGGTTTTGGCTTTGGAGAGACTTGGAGTGTGTTGTGAGTTGTTATTGACATGCATATCTTGTTGGTCAAGCTTTGGTTTTCCTTTCCGGAAAGTGAGATCGTTGGTTTGATTAGCTTGAGACGAGGTAAGTCCTCGGACTTACTTAGCCGCTTCTATGCCTTATTTGGATGTATATGGTGGTGTGTGTTTACCACTTTTAAGCATGAAAATGGATTAGGATTTACTTGAGCTTATTTGTTGGCCTATCGTTACTACTACTATTATTATTATCGGGCGTTGACATCACCGCTACGTTTCCCGAGGGAGACTGGGGGGATCTCTGCGACCAGGCCATACATGGTATACGGGCGGACTTCTTCATCACTCCCTCAGGGTATACGGGTTGGGCGCCGCCACACTCCTGTTGGTTACACGGGGATAGAGGCGAGAGTTATAAGACTCTCGTGTCACACTTGAAACAAATGAATTAGATATGGAACAACCTAAAATGATATTTTGTAATGAATGTCCATGTTGTGTGCTTTGTGTTCTCATGTGTGTGTTTGTGCCATATTATTCTTATAATGCATAGAATGTGAGCTAACGGTTTAAAACTGTTTTGTGTAGATGTCTTGCAGGTTAGGGATGCCGCCGAGTGAGGTGGAGGAGTGGACAACCAAGTTGTCTTTGTACATTATAGGATGGGGACGTTTTTGGGGGTTTTCTTGTTTTGTCGGATTGTCTTGTTGTACGTTTGGATTCCTTTACGTTTATGTCGTTTTGAGGACTCGGCTGAGTTTCCAACTTGTATCCATTCCTTTCTTTTCTTGCATACATTATAAACTACTTTTGAGTTTTATGCCTTTAATTTATGCCTTGTTCGAAAGGTCCGGTGAGATTGTTGTCAGGCTAAGGGTCGGGATCCATTGTATGGTCTCACCCGTAGCATTCCGATATCCCGCGGATTCGGGGTGTTAGATTTAATACCTTTAAAACTCTAAACATTCTAAAGGTATCTTTTAGATTTGATCCCATCTTTTGGGATTATTTTATCCTTTTTATTTTCTTAGAATCTCCTCTATAAATACCCTAGAAGGTCGATTATTAGTTACATTTGATTGGTTATTGATTTCCACATTACTGTGAGATACTCATTGTTTCTTTTATAAATCTGCGTTTATTCCTTTCAATATAACCAAAAAGATAGCCTTTGATTGAATCGTTGCGAGTCCTTGTTAAGTTATTCTTATGTGTGTTAATCTTCTTACAGATTGGTGCTACTAGTCAAAATAGTCCCTCCTTGTTCTTGTCACAATTTAGAGGTTTGTCTAAGGTTGATGATGTGAATCCACGCAGAAGGGATGGCCCGATCTTTCGAATGGTAGTCAAATTAGGGTTGTCTTTCCGAACGATACGCACACACGAAAGAATTGACGGATTCTTCACTCTTCGATATACACACACGAAGAACAAGGGATGAACGCTTGAGTTTCTCTCTAGAACACCATTCTGATTTCTTTTAGATTGATAAAAATACGGCTGTCCTTCACAATGAAAAGCGTTAACCCTTTACCTAGAGCTGGGCTACTTTTCCTAATAATAATAGAAGACTTCTAATTCAGCTCTAAGTGCTGAAAATCTTCCTTGCTTTAGTCCTAGTGATAGGGCCATCTCCATGAAGTGAGATGTCGGTTTGTAGATCTTCAAGCTCCTTAAGTGTCCTCGGGTTCACATCATTCTCCCTTTCGAAGGCTTGATTCGTCCCCGAATCATGGAAAGGCGGCGCAGAATCATCATCAATGTAGGGAGACAAATCAGCCACGTTGAAAGTAGCATGAACACCATAATCACTAGGGAGATCAATCTCATAAGCATTGTTGTTGATGCGTTCGAGAACCTAGAAAGGACCATCACCTCTAGGATCCAGCTTGGACTTACGGTGGGACAGAAACCTCTCCTTCCTAAGGTGCAACCAAACGAGATCTCCCGGCTGGAACACAAGCTCACGGCATCCACGGTTGTTCGGCGCGGCGCTGCAGCTGGGTGGTAGTATGCTGGTGGAGCTCCCGAACGAAGGCGGCGCGTTGTCCGTCGTCGAAGCTTTCCCGGGCCTTGAGTGGCTGCAGCGTAAGATCCAAGGGAGTGTGGGGATTCCGACCATAAACCACCTCAAACGGACTCATCCTAGTTGCCGAATGGACTGACCTTTTATATGCAAACTCAACAAAAGGCAAACACTCTTCCCATCTTTTAAGGTTAGTCTTTAAAATAGAACGAACAAGAGTTCCAAGAGTACGGTTTACAACTTCAGTTTGACCATCGGTCTGTGGATGGCAACTAGTAGAGAACAAGAGCTTAGTTCCCAACTTTGTCCAAAGGGTCTTCCAGAAGTAGCTTAGGAACTTAGTATCCCCGTCAGAAACAATTGTACAAGGAATACCATGCAATCTCACAATATTAACAAAGAATAGATAAGCTACATGAGATGCATCCTCAGTTTTGTAACAGGCAATGAAATGAGTCATTTTGCTAAACCTGTCTACAACCACAAAAATTGAATCCCTCCGTTTCGTAGTTCTTGGTAATCCTACAATGAAATACATACTAATGTCTTCCCAAGGGGCTGTGGGAATAGGCAAGGGAGTGTATAGGCCATGGGGGTTCAATCTAGACTTAGCTTTCCTACATTGGACACAAGATCCACAAAATTTCCCAGCATCCTTCTTCATCTTAGGCCAATAGAAATGTTCCTTAAGCATAACTAGAGTCTTATCAATTCCAAAGTGTCCCATTAAACCTCTACATTCAGATTCTTGAACCAAAAGTAATCTAATAGAACTCCTAGGGATACCAATTTTGAAGCCTTAAACAAATATCCCTCTTCAACAAAGTACTGGTAGATGAAGGATGATCAGAGCTAACTCCATCTTCACCACCTCAAGGGACTCTAACAAGAGCGCAAGCTAAACGTCAAGCTGAGATGGATCCTCTTTTCCTAAACATGGTCCATGGAGCTCAACCAAGTCCACCTTAATCAAGTCTAAGGACCATCTTGTGGATCAGCCACGAACACATCCCAACCAAGATGATTAATGGAGCTTAAATTGTATTTCTAGTTGTTGGGCAGGCCTTGGGACGCATTTAAAAGGACAGACGGAGGCCTTAAAATCAGATACAAGGATTTCACGTGTGTGCATGTGCATGACTGGAACATTCATTTAAGTATGTGGATGTGAGAGGCTGAATAGGAGAGTTTAATTAGGCCCAATTGTGTTCTATGTTTGATGGTTTTATTTAACTCTCTTTAAATGTAATTATTGTAATTAGTTTCTTTTTTTTCTATTTTAGAAGAAAAGGCCTAGGATGTATATAAAGCCTTTTCTCTCTTCTTTTGTAGTTAGACAAGTTTTATACAAGTTTTGCTGAGAGCATTTTAGAATTGAATTCAAGAGAATTCAATCATTCTTGTCTCGTGAGTTTGTGTGTGTGATCTGGCTTTCTCGTTCTTGTGTATGTTCGAACAAGGCACCCTCTTCATGCTCTCGATTCTCAGATCGATTGTGTGGAGTTGTAAGAAGCGGGGTCAAATCGTCACTGGTTTGGTTCTTTGATCTCGAATCCAAGGGTTCTATCATTGTTCCTTTCGGTTCTTCTTGTCCCTTTCTGTTTTCTCATTTTCATTGTTGTCCTCGTTTGTTAATTTTGTGTGTTCTTCATTCTTCAGAACAGGTTGTTCGTCTAGATCCGTTCTTCGCGGCTAATCCCCGTATCAATTGGTATCAGAGCACAGTTGATGTCCAACCACCAAAAAGAGTCGGTAAATCAATCATAAAATCAAAAAAAGAGTCTGTTTTGATCATTGCAATTGATCATTGTCTTTTGTTTGAGTCTATTTCCGTTTCTCTCTTCTACTCTAAGCTTTGTTTGAGTCTAACGAGTTTGTTCCTTTGATTGTGAGTTCTGGGCACCGGAAACCACCATAGCACCACACCAACAATCATCACACCACCATCAACCACCATTTTTCCCTCAGCTACATTAGCCTCACTTGAACCAGTTGAACAAAAACCAAACGTGGCTGCTTCTTTTTCCTCTATCCAGAGCACGCAGAATTGAAGTTGAAGTAGATTGTTTCCCTACATCCAATCACGCAAAAATTGGAGTTGATTCAGCGTGTTTCCTACAAATCCGGCGCAAAGCTTGAAGTAGTTGTTTTTCCTCCTACAGATCTGGCACGTTGATTCAGTTGCAACAATCTAGGAGCTGAGATTTGATCTTATCCTGAAGATTTACAACAGCTTGGCCCACGTTTATCTACTAACAAAATTTTTGTTTTTATTTTTTTCAATTTTTTTTGTTTATTCTTCTTTTCTGATTTCCTGAATCAAAAGTTCAAAAAAAGGGAAAAGAAAAAGGATAAAAAAAAAGAGAAGAAAGAAATCCGAAATTAAAAAAAAAAAAGAAAGAAAGAAAAGAAAAGAAATCAAATCTATTCATTTCATTCTAGTCTTGTTATTTTTTTTATTTCATTCTTTCTTATTCTTAGTTTGTAATTAGCCTAGTGTTATTATATTCGTTTTAATGCTATTCAGCAACAAAGAGGACTTCAAGAAAGGACTTAAATCAAGTATCTCGTCTCATTCGAAGGAAGAACCAAGCATCTTGTTGAACCTATCTAGCCACACCTAGTTGTTGTCCATTTTCGGCCATCAAACACCATAGCTCAGCCTTCCTTAACCTCACCCTACGGTGTCTAGGTTTCACTTCTTGGGTCTTACGAGTAAGTTCTTTCAAAGCTTATGATACGGGGTTAATCCGTGTTTGATTCGATCTAGGCACAATGATCTCGAAATGGACTGAATGAGACGAATTCAGTAGGCGGAGTGAAACGAAGATGATGAAAGGTGCAGGAGGGTGAGAGAAGAACCAAAGAGAAAGCCAATGAGGAACCAAGGCTGAAGAGCCAAAACCCCAATCGTGACTGCCCTAGACCCGTCTCCAATACAACGTTACACTAGCTCCTGCTGGACTAGCACAAAGAGGGACTCGTGAAGGCTCGAAGCACCAATCCGAAGGCGGTTTGACACAAACAAGCTCAGTCAAGCAACAACAACAATGCCAACCAAAAACTCTCTTGTTCTTTGATTGATTTTGTGAAAATGATTACAAATGCAATTCTAGCAATGGGAAATAACGTAACTAATCTGCAGCTAATAAGAGGCTATAAATAGACTCTTTTATCTAAAATAAAGAAAAGAAAAGCTGAAAACATTAGTGGGAAGGTGGTAATAAGAGAGCTTCCTCTAATGTAGCTAACAACCTAACAAACAACTATTTCAGCACAAAAATAGGCTGAATTATTCAAACTTATCCTTGGAGTGCAAGCTGAGTGTGCTGGACGTTTTAAGAGCCAAATGGGCTGTCCGAATGGGCTGCATTGTTCAACAGATCCATAAGTGTTTTGGATGTGTTTAAAGAGCCCAAATGATGATCCGAATGAGCTGAATTGTTACTCTCTTGGGCCTCTTTGCAAGTGATCGGCTGGCTCCCTCCTTGGGCTGCATTGGACGTGTTTGCTTTCCTCCCTCTTGGGCTACCTTTGACATGATCAACAGCCTCCTCTTGGGCCTGCATTGGACGTGAGCATGGGCTGCATTGGGCGTGAGCATCAGCAGCCTGCATGGTCTCCTCGAGCTGCATGGGAAGTGAGTACGTTGGCATGGTCTCGGGCTGCATTGGTTCACTTGCTCCTACATTCATCAAAAGATTAACACATGATGTATGGAAATACAATGGTTCACGCATTGTGTCAAGCAATAGCACTTCCCTTGACATAACCTCTTGGATCTCCTTAGCTCTTGCTCTAGTAATGGGACCTTGATAGCTTCCATGTGATGGTCCTACATCATCCACTCCTTCTTGGAAAGAATTCGACCCCGAATTCTCATCTTGTTCCGAATCTCCTTCGTAACCATTGACACTAACTACAAAACTAAGAAAAATCACTCGGTTAGTATAGAAATCACATTTTTGAATATTAGCATACAAGCATTCTATACGCAATGTAGCAAGCACATCTCTCAAATTATTTTCATGCTCCTTTAAAGTCTTACTATAGATAAGAATGTTATCAAAGTAGACTACAACAAGTAAACCAATATAAGGTCTCAAAATATGAAGTGGAATCGTAGAGTCATGATGCACATTCACTAGAGATTTACACAAACTCATCATTAGCACATCAATAGAAGCATAGTTAGTGACATATTCATTCCTAGACTCAAGATAGCTACTTGTTGGTTGTACTAACAATGTGTGATGGATTTTGTTCTCTTTACTCTTAGGCCGTGTGATCTTAGGCTTAGGAGGGGTTCCTTGCACTACCCTCTTTGTTCTCATAGTACTCGGCTATTTGTAAAGGTGTCATAGGTTTAAGTATTAAAGTTTTACCCTTATACTCAAAGCTATATTTGTTAGAAAATCCATCATGGACAACTTTCCTATCATATTGCCATGGACGACCAAGCAACAAGTGACAAGCATTCATAGGCACAACATCACATGTAATAACATCCTCATATGATCCTAATGTTATATTGACCTTAGTTTGCTTATTGACCTTAAGTTCTCCACATTCATTCATCCAATGTAGTTTATATGGCCTAGGGTGATAAAATGTAAGAAGTTGTAATTTGTTTACCATTTCAGTGCTAGCTATATTGCAACAACTTCCCCCATCAATTATCACATTACACACTTTTCCTTTAATGCTACACCTAGTATGAAACAGATTTTCACGTTGGTTATCCTCACAAGGTGCTAGTTGGACATGCAAAGTTCTTCTAGCTATCAAAGATTCACCTTGTTCATACTCAATGCAATCATCATTCTCATTTTGTTCATTGTCATCATTTAAGGCATTTTCATCATCTAATTCCACATCATCCTCACTCTCATACTCTCCTAGATGATTTATGATCAAAGTGCGTTTATTAGGACATTCTCTACTCATGTGACCTCTACCTTGGCATTTAAAACACACAATGTCCCTAGTTCTAGAGTTAGAGATAGGAGTACTCCCTCGATGATCACTTGAAGGCTCATTCAAGGATCGTGGTGTAGTGGCTGTTGTAGACGACTTCCTTTGCCCTTCTTGGCCCATAGGTGCCGATCTCCTCTCCTCCTTCCGGACCCCTTGCTCCCTGCCGTGGCTATGCAGTCGGCTTCCTTGTGGGCTGCTTTGTGCTTTCCAAGCATTGGGCGTCCCGGAAGGTGGCTTGTATTCCCGGTTTCGCACCTTAGTCTTCCTTTCCACCTTGATGGCCAAGTGTAGTAGTTGCTCCATGGTGCTGTATGGATACATATCAACCTCATTAGCTAAATTAGAATTCAGAATACGAAGGTACCTTGCCATAGTGTTTTCTTCATCCTCGAGAACGTTGGCCTTCACCATAGCAACTTGCATATTCGTATAGGCTTCCTCAGCGCTAAGTGAGCCTTGTCTCAAATTTTCCAGCCGTTGTCGAAGCTCTCGGGTATAGTGAGGTGGAACGAACCTAGCCCTCATTAGTGCCTTCATATGCTCCCATGTGTTGATTTGAGGATCCAAGGTTCGAACTCTTTCTTTGACTATGTGATCCCACCATACCAAAGCATAGCCTTGGAACTCAAGAGCTGCTAGTTGAACCTTCCTAGGCTCGCTGAAGTTGTGACACAACCAAATCTGCTCAACTTTGGTTTCCCACTCCGTGTAGACGTCGGGATCACACTTTCCTTCAAAGACGGGAATTTTGATTTTGACCTTTCCGAGTCCGTCTTGCTCTTGATAGGGCCGAAGGTTTTCTCACCCTTACCTTGGCTGCTGGAATGGCCGATTGTAGCCCTCCCACGTGTGGTCCTCAAAATGGGCTTCATTCCGTCGCTGAAAGTCAGCAACAAATGGTGGCATGTTAGAAGCATTAGGAAGGACGTTGGAATGTACATTACCTTGATCCGGCTCTCTAGTAACACGTGAAGGACCGCCAAACTCGTAGTTAGTTCTTAAAGGTGGTGTTCCGGCTGGTGGTGTTCGTGCTTCCATAGTCTCCACTCGTTTGGATAGTTTAGCTACGGAATCGGACAATTGCTTCAATAGACTGATTATCTCAGGCGTGACGGTCTCGCTACTCGACTTGCTAGGACTTATGGACCTGGACATGCTCAAGTAACAAACAAAGAACCAGTTAGGTTAGAAAAGCAAAAATCTCACTTGTGTATCGCTCACACTCTCGTTGGTATTGCCTAGTTGGTGGCTCGAGTTGTAAGGATCCAACACCTTAAGATCCAAAATGGATTCTCCTAACCATCTATCACCTAGATGGCGGAGGATCTTAATTGGTTCTGAAAAGCCACATTCGGGTAATCAACTACCTTTAGAATGGTGGATTGGCCGTAATAGACCAATTAGTCCATATTATAAGGGGATTCTAGTTGATTTGGTAAGGGAGGAGTTTAAACCGAAAGATCTTAAACTCCCTCCTGACCTGGAGGATTATTGGGAAATTTAGTTAACAGAGCCCACTTTAATTAGAAGTTGGATGCAACTCTGGTTGAAGTGGTTACTTTGGTATTCAAAATTGTTAAAAAATCCCGATCCAACCTTTGAAGATTTATGAAATCCCCCTATAGTACCCACCATGTGGCGACGATCTCTAAATAATAGTGAATTTAAGAGATTTAGTCTCATCTGGCGGTGCTACGATATGGGTTTTGGTAAAGATCCAGGTTGGACACCTTTAGTTAGGGATCGGGTAACCATTTAACTACGTCAAACCTCACCACATTCTTATAGAAAACTCTCCTCTAGACTAGGATTTCCCCTGGCTAAGAGAACTTTTCTAGGCAAGACTAGACTAGGCTTCCCCGCTATCCAGGAACAACAAAAACGGAGGTATCTATATCAAAGGTACTGTCTCTAGGTTTTGGGTGGTACCAATTGGTCTGATTCAGCACCATCAGCTGTCTCATCTACAGCAGCTGTATAAAGGGGCATAAGATTCTTCAGTGGCAACAGCAGTATCAAAAACCAATCCAACGACAACATCCGACGGGGCGCCTACCGGCGACTCTCGTTTTTATTTCTTCTCTTCTAGTTGCAGTGCTAGATCCTTTTACTATTAACAGATCTTATTATTATTCCATTTTACCTTGCCGAGAATAACCCCCGTAGGGTGTTTTTTGGCTATCCCTTTTCTCTTGGCCTCCCCCTGAAGCTCCTAGCCAAGCTGATGCATTTGCTGAGTCTGAAACTCCAGCAGATCAACTCCTGGCAAATTGATAAAGAGGAACCTGGCTGGAAATGCCAATTTCGAGCTCCGAATCGGAAGGAAAGGCATACTCTGACTTCCTCCTGCCATAAGCCCGAGACTGAGTTCCCTCAAGGTCAATCAATAACGACCGGTGGGATCCCTCCTTCACATTATGTATGGGCTACTTCTCTTCCTAGTTCCCTGACTAGTATATCTAGTATGTTAAAAGTATTTTGCAGCCGAAGTCGGCTCGAGGATCAATCCTTAACCCGGGAAGTCAAGAATTGAAAGAAATGCCGGTTCAACAAAGAAATTAAAGACCAGCACCGGAAACACTAACTATTTTAGTTCTAGGAGATTCATCTTATCTCGACTCTTTTAGTTATAGGTAAAGTACATTGAAGCCTCGATAAGGAAAGCTAGCTCTGGAGCTAAGCTATTACAGAAAGAAAGTCCAGAATCTCAGAACATAAGTCAAAGCAGTTTGTAAAGAAAAAGAAAAGGTCGGTGCCATCTCTGCGCTTACTTCCGCTTCGAGAGACTTCTTCAAACTATTCTCTTTTTGGGCGACGCTTTCTGCTTACTCTTACTTAGAGTTACCCTTCTCCAGAAGCTTCTAGACAGTCTGACTATTGATTATAGATAGAAAAGGGTCAAGCAAATACTAGAACAGCGGGCGGGCAGTCCTCCTCTTCGTCGGAATCAAGTTCTTCCTCAGATGAGTACTCCTCCTCACACCAGTCCACCATAGTACTCTTATCAACAGGGAGACCCACCACCTTCTCTTTATACGAGAACCTCCTGGTCTCTCCTCCTCGGCCCTCCACAAACACACCCCCAGAACCAGCATCCCCCTTCGCACCTTTTTGAGTTCTTTTGGCTGTAGCTCTTCGTCGTCCAGGTGCATTTTATTTTACCCAGAACTTCTGTCCATGAATGATATGGCTTCAAAAGCCACTGTTGCCGTCAATTATGAGTTCGCTTATTGGTAAGGGAAAGTCATCTTTAAGGCAAGCTGCATTTAGGTCTCTGAAGTCGACACACACTCGTACTTGTCCGTTCTTCTTGCGTACTGGCACAATGTTGGAAATGAAATCCACTGGGGATATTTCCTTATGAAAGCGGCAGCTATTAATTTGTCCACCACGGAGTGGGTGAATTCCTATTCAATTCCATTTGCATCTCGAATTCAATGTATTCATATCGGATAGAAAGATGAAATCTTCTTCTCTGTCTGGGAGTCACTCTTGAATCGAGTAAGTGAACACCCAAAATGGAAAGCGAGTCTTATTTTGGATAGTAAGAGATATAAATGCGGCGAATCGAGAAAGAGCTTATTAGCTTATTTCAAATTCGAGGATATATCTTCTTATCTCAATAGTCATTATTGGCACATCTGTTCTTTGCGCTTCTCTATATCTATATGTATTTAGCCTAAATTTAGTATAGAAAGAGAAAGATCTTCGTCTTGCCTCTTTGGATTGAAGTGCGTGCGTTATGCTTCTGACCGAACCACTCTTTCTTTCACCAAAGATGCTCTTTTCAAAGAAAAAAAAGCGATTGTACTTTAGAAGAATCTGTAAACGAGTCCAGATTTCCAGACCATATGCAAGACCCTCTTTGCCAGGAGAACAGTAACAATTCCAGATTCACGGTTCCAACTATTCTAGTTATAGGTAGGTAGTCTATACAAGACTCGACCTAAGCAACTTGTACGCCCCCAATTCCCATGCCTTTCTCGGTTGGACCAACCGGTGATTTCCTTCAGAATGAAGGAGCAAGAAGAAGTCTCTCTTTTGAGAGAGCAGAGCAGTCAAAGAATGAAGGAAAGCAAATGATTGTTCTAGAACGGCTATTCTTCATAATTGCTCCTTGTGATGCAGCGGAACCATGGCAATTAGGATTTCAAGACGCAGCAACACCTATGATGCAAGGAATAATAGACTTACATCATGATATCTTTTTCTTCCTCATAGAGGATGAGAATGACTATTAGGGAAACAGCCCAGATCGTACGCTAAAGTCCCTATCACTTAAAGGAGGGAGAGAGAGAGATCTCGTTATTCCTGGTAGGATTACCGCGGGTTGTCGTCGGCCCGACGGACTTTCGTTTTTTGGGGGGAAAGGTAAAGCTGGGCGGAAACCCCGGGTAAGGAACTGCAGGCGATCCACTATCGTATCGGCAGTAGTCTTATTGATCTATCAAGTCAAGAGGGTGAGGCCCCCTTTCTTAGGATGAGGGGGGCGAAGAAGCGGGAATGTGGGTCTTCGCATTGATTTGTAGGAGAGAGAGGTAACCGTAATTGATTTGCAAAGATCTCTTGACTTTGTCAAAGATTTGTAGGAGAGAGAGGTAACCGTAATTGATTTGCAGCAAGGGTTACCGAAACGTGATGCAGCGTTGAGCTCTCTTTTGTTTTTGTTTTCGTTTTGTGTTTGCCTCTCCTCAAGATGTTATCCGGCTTTTTGAATTGGCACACTTCAAGCACAAGTTAGATCTCAATTGGATAAACAATAAGGTTAACAAGAAGAAGAAGTGATCAATTGTACCAACTGTGCTCTGATACCAACTGATACGGGGTTAATCCGTGTTTGATTCGATCTAGGCACAATGATCTCGAAATGGACTGAATGAGACGAATTCAGTAGGCGGAGTGAAACGAAGATGATGAAAGGCGCAGGAGGGTGAGAGAAGAACCAAAGAGAAAGCCAATGAAGGAACCAAGGCTGAAGAGCCAAAACCCCAATCGTGACTGCCCTAGACCCGTCTCCAATACAACGTTACACTAGCTCCTGCTGGACTAGCACAAAGAGGGACTCGTGAAGGCTCGAAGCACCAATCCGAAGGCGGTTTGACACAAACAAGCTCAGCCAAGCAACAACAGCAATGCCAACCAAAAACTCTCTTGTTCTTTGATTGATTTTGTGAAAATGATTACAAATGCAATTCTAGCAATGGGAAATAACGTAACTAATCTGAAGCTAATAAGAGGCTATAAATAGACTCTTTTATCTAAAATAAAGAAAAGAAAAGCTGAAAACATTAGTGGGAAGGTGGTAATAAGAGAGTTTCCTCTAATGTAGCTAATAACCTAACAAACAACTATTTCAGCACAAAAATAGGCTGAATTATTCAAACTTATCCTTGGAGTGCAAGCTGAGTGTGCTGGACGTTTTAAGAGCCAAATGGGCTGTCCGAATGGGCTGCATTGTTCAACAGATCCATAAGTGTTTTGGATGTGTTTAAAGAGCCCAAATGATTATCCGAATGAGCTGAATTGTTACTCTCTTGGGCCTCTTTGCAAGTGATCGGCTGGCTCCCTCCTTGGGCTGCATTGGACGTGTTTGCTTGCCTCCCTCTTGGGCTACCTTTGACATGATCAACAGCCTCCTCTTGGGCCTGCATTGGACGTGAGCATGGGCTGCATTGGGCGTGAGCATCAGCAGCCTGCATGGTCTCCTCGAGCTGCATGGGAAGTGAGTACGTTGGCATGGTCTCGGGCTGCATTGGTTCACTTGCTCCTACATTCATCAAAAGATTAACACATGATGTATGGAAATACAATGGTTCACGCATTGTGTCAAGCAATAGCACTTCCCTTGACATAACCTCTTGGATCTCCTTAGCTCTTGCTCTAGTAATGGGACCTTGATAGCTTCCATGTGATGGTCCTACATCATCTTTGGTTCTTCTCTTCACCATTCCTGCGCCATTCATCACCTACGTTCCATTCCGCATTCTGAAATCGCTTCATTCAGCCTGGTTCGAGATCATTGTGCCTAGATCGACTCAATCACGGACAATCCCGTATCAAATATGCTCCTCAAAAGCAAGGTTTCCTCAACCAGGTTGGGATGCAATTTTGCCTAAACCTTGGGCATGCCTAGAAGGCTGCGGAACATTCGAATTCCTCACTGCTTGGAACGCATCTTGCTGGCTTTGAAGGGGAACTCGATCTTGTCCTTGGTTTTGCGCCCTCGAGTTGTCTCCTATCTCCAAGTTACCTCCTAGAGTTTGAGAGTCCGGGGTTACCCTAGGGGTCTCCAAGGTAGATATCCTTGTAGTAAGCCCATCAATGCTATCTTTCAAGCTCTTAATGAGATTGAACAACTCCGGGGTAATAGGCTCGGGGCTCTTTGAACCTGCGGGAGTCCCTGACATGATGCAAAACACTCAACAACAAACACGTTAGGTTATTTTAGCAAAAACACTTCGCAAGTGTATCACTCAGAAAATAAGGCTCTCTCACTCTCTAGTGGTGTGATACAAGCTTGTTGATGGCTCGTCTTGTATTAATCAAAAACCTCACGTGAGTTCGATGCCTAGTCAAACTAAGATTTTAGATAGAAACAAGATTCGATTTCAGTCACTTCAAAAACGTGTTTAACTCAACAAAATAGAAGAAAAGACTCAAACGGAAAAGACAATTGCACGAATGTTATATGCAACTAAATGACTCAAAATTTAGAACTCAAGATAAGCTGATACGGGGATTTAGCCCGTCAAGCCGGATCTAGCACCATCAACACGAGAAACTGGAGGACGACACCTTGAACTCATAGTTGCGGACTCTTGTAGACTCTTTTGTGGAAAGGGAAACTAAAGCTACGAAAGGGAAAGATAGGAGGCAAGCAACCTATGTTACCCTTGAACCAACCCATTGATACAATCAGCCAAGAACCAATACCACAAATGGTACAACCCATGGACTAGATCGATCAAGAACCGAATCCAAGAACGACACAACCCTCTCGTCTATAAAGCGATGGACCGATTTTGAGGAGCCCATCCCAAACAATGCAAAGCACCATGGATAAAGAGCCAAGACACAATTGCAAATGATGTGATAACCCACTCATCGACTAATCTAGGTCCATCTCACAAGAAAACATACAACTCGGGCTCCAATCTCCATTGGAGGGCGAGAGGGGAAAGACGTTCGCTCAAAACAAGAACTGCTTATCTATTGCATCAAAACTTGTTCTTACAAAAGAGAAGAAACTCCCTTAAATAGGCATCTTCCAAAAACTAAAATAAAGACAACTAAACCAACAATTAATAAACCTAAAATAACTAAGAAAATAAAGCAATGAAACGGCTCTTAAATGCAAGTGAACCGGGCCCAAATAAACAACTTAATCCTAATCAAAACACAAACAATTTAGGCAACTAATGATTACAAACTTCAGCATCAATCAGCTTCTTCATTTTTGATTCCGTATCAAAAGAGATGTCAACGAAGGAACCAAGGCTGAAGAGCCAAAACCCCAATCGTGAATGCCCTAGACCCGTCTCCGTTACAACTTTACACTAGCTCCGGCTAGACTAGCACAAAGAGGGACTCGTGAAGGCTCGAAGCACCAATCCGAAGGCGGTTTGACACAAACAAGCTCAGCCAAGCAACAACAGCAATGCCAACCAAAAACTCTCTTGTTCTTTGATTGATTTTGTGAATTGATTACAAATGTAATTCTAAGCAATTGGAAATAACGTAACTAATTCTGCAGCTAAAGAGGCTATATAAATAGACTCTTTTATCTAGACAAAAATAAAGAAAAGAAAGCTGAAAACATTGGTGGGAAGGTGGTAATAAGAGAGCTTCCTCTAATGTAGCTAACAACCTAACAAACCACTAATCAGCATATTCAAACATATCTTTGGAGTGTGCTGGACGATTTTTAGAGCCTGCTGGACGATTTTTAGAGCCAAATGGGCTATCCGAATGGGCTGAATTGTTCAACAGATCCATCATGAGTGATTTGGATGTGTTTTAAGAGCCCAAATGATGATCCAAATGAGCTGAATTGTTACTCTCTTGGGCCTCTTTAAATGTGATCAGCTGGCTGCCTTCTTGGGCTGTTTTGGGACGAGCAGCTGCTTCCCTCCTTGGGCTGCATTGGACGTGAGCAACAGCCTTCCTCCTTGGGCTGCATTGGACGTGAGCAACAACCTCCTCTTGGGCTGCATTGGCGTGAGCAACAGCCTCCTCTTGGGCTGCATTAGCGTGAGCAACAACCTCCTCTCCTGGGCTGCATTGGACGTGATCAACAGCCTGCATGGCCTCCTCGAGCTGCATGGGAAGTGAGCACGTCGGCATGGTCTCCTTGCTTGGTTCGCTTGCTCCTACATTCACCAAAAGATTAACACATGATGTATGGAAGTTAAATGGTTCACGCATTCTGTCAAGCAATAGCACTTCCCTTGACATAACTTCTTGGATCTCCTTAGCTCTTGCTCTAGTAATGGGACCTTGATAGCTTCCATGTGATGGTCCTACATCAATATTTCTATCCTTCTTCTCCTATTATTAATGATAATATGCCTAACTATCCTCACCAATTTCAGAATCCATTTTATGACCAAGAAGAGGAGGACGATGGAGAGAATGAGGAATGGAGACCGGAATGGATGCCTAATGGACGGAGAAGGTGAGATCAGCCAAGGAGGCATCAAGAAGGGCGACGTAATGATGAATGGAGACGTGAGCCCTATGGAGTCCAAGAAAGGAGAGACCGAGAACCGGAACATGACGGTCTTGGCAAAGTGAAGGTAAAAGTCCCTAGTTTCGAGGGAAAATGTGATCTTGATGTGTATATGGCATAGGAGGCAAAGATAGAGCATATATGGTCATGCCATAACTTTCCCAAACATAAAAAGGTACACTACGCAGCCCTTGAATTTATTGACTATGCTATGATATGGTGGGATGATTTGGTGAAGGAAAGGAGAAGAACTTTGGATGCACCAGTAGCTACTTGGGAGCATATGAAGGCATTGATGAGATCTTGGTTTGTTCCCCAACACTATACAAGGGAATTGAGGCAAAGGTTGGATAACTTGAGGCAAGGATCAATGAATGTTGAGGAGACCTATAATGCCATGCAAATGGCCATGATAAAGGCCAATGTACGAGAATGAAGAATCAACAATGGCTAGGTATCTTCGTATCCTTAATTCAAGTTTTGCTAACGAAGTAGATCATTTTCCCTATGGCTCTATGATAGAACTACTCCATCTTGCAATCAAAGTGGAATGGAAGATGAAAGCGGGAATCAAGGAGGAAAGGCTTCTTATGGTGTCTCCAGCTCTTGGAGGACGCAAGGGAACCGCCAACAAGGAAGTTACAACAGGGAAGTGCCAAATAAGGAGAAAACAGCCCCGGAACAAGGAGGCCAGCGTAAAGCACCTAATGATGAGGGACCATCACCAACAGCCCCTACTAGTCTTACAATGCAAGGGCCAATCACTAGATCAAGGGCAAGAGCAATTCAAGAGGAGGTGTCCAACTTGTTGGTGTCCTTAGCTCCTAAGGAGACCATTGACGATCCATTGCTGACTGAGGCTTCCTTAGTCACGTTAATGACGATTCCCGATGACTTGGACGTGGAAGGGAGACCATGCACACGTGATTTGGAGCCATGCAAGAGCAAAGAAGAGACACTTGTTCCGGAATTGCAAGAAATGGAAGATTGAGGCTTTTGGAGCTTCTTTTGTATTTTATATTATCTTTTGGTATAAAATGAAAGACTTTTTATAACCTTTAGGTTCAAAACATATTAAGGGTTATTTTTATTTGTTTTAGTTATTTTATTTGTTTTATTGTCTTTTTGACAAATGTTTTTCCTTTTTTAGATAAGAGGCTTTCTAGGCATATAAAAAGCCTCCCTTAGCTCCTTTCCAGATTAGATAGATTTTAGCAAAACTTGATAAACCGTCTCTTTGAGAGCTTTTGTTCCTATTCAGAAAATTCAATCAATAAAGTGAGCTATTGATAGAATTGTTGTGAATCCCTGCTAGATTTTTCTTGTGTGTTAATCTCTTTAGAGATTGGTGCTACTAGTCAATACTAGTCCCTCCTTGTGCTTGTCTCCATTGAAGGCTTGTGTAAGGTTATAGAAGAAAGGGTTGAAGGCATCATCTTGCTTGGGTTTTGATCAATCTAATCAAGGTTCTTGTAAGGGAGTCGTTTGGTTCTTTTGGATCTACTTCTACCAAACATTCCACGTTCCATTTCATTCTCTTTCTTCCCTTTTGTCCAACGTTATTTCTGGTTCTAAACAATTTGATTTTGCGTGCCATTTGTCAAGGAAAACGTCCATTGTTGGTCTTCAAGGATTCCCAATCTAGATCTAGTCATTTGCGGCCCCAACCCGCATCAAAGTGGTATCAGAGCTAGTTGATTGCGAGTTTGGAATTAGCCATCACCATTGACGGTTTGAGTATCTTCTTTGAGTCTTTTCTTTGTTTGAGTCATTTGCTTCATCTTAAGAGTCTATTTGAGTCTAATTTGCTTTGTTTCTTGTGTTTATTGGAGAAGAGAGAAAGCCAAGCCAAAACAGCCATTTTCCAGCCATTCTACATCACCTTCATCAGCCATTGTTCATCCAAAACGTCCAGCTGCATCCTCTTGGCAAATAACCGTTCAATAAAAAAAGAAGGGGGACCACTCTCTAAAACAAATCAGGCGTTGCAAGTAGGAGAGAGAGGCCACAAAAGCTCCTTATTTGTAGCAACAACAAGAGACTACTTCTAGTTAGTTATCTCTTATTTCTTTTCAATTTTTAATTTCATTCCTCTCTCCTATTTTCTTCCACAAAACGTCAGCCAAGGAACACAAAAGAAAAACAAAGAAAAAGAAATATTTTCTCATATATTTTTATCATCCTACATATCATACATTTCATATCATATTCTATACTAACCTAAGTTGTGTAGAAGCTAGAAAAACAAGTGTTTTTGCAATCTGATTGTGAAAGGATCATTGAGACTACAAACAAGAGTTACCTACCTTATTTCTTATCCATCACCATTACCCAAAAGCCAACTTTAAACACCACAGCCGGCCATATCTCTCTCCATTGCATAAGGACAAGGTAAGTGAAGCTCTCTTCTTAGTCTCTTGTGTGTCTATCTTCCTTGTTTTATTCTAATTCTATCATATCTTGAGTTTACCATCTTTTTGAGTCCATATCAGCCTTTTGCATCTATCTTTGAGTCTTGTGTCTTTTTTGAGTATTTTGTGTGATTTATCTAGTTAACATTGCTTGCAAGCCATACTAGTTGAATCTTGAGTCTTATTTCAGCTTCTTAGTGTCTATCTTGACGTTTCTGTTGTGAACCTTCAAGCAGCCCTGTATCACCCTTTTTCAAGTTAAGGAGTGTGCTAGTTGAGCTAAGGCATTGATCTTAGAAGGAGTTTTAATTCATCCAAGTCAATTGCATCAAATAGCTTGTGATCAACACAAATTGAGTGTGAGAGTGAGAGTAAACACTTGTGAGAATTTTCTGTTTTATCTAATTCAACTAGTTTGCTTGTTCTGTGTGTTTTTTTGATCATGTCTAGGTCTAATAGTCCAAGAAAGTCCCAAAGCAGTGAGCCAATGCACCCGGAGACATTTGCTATGTTGAAGCAAATAATGGATTCGGTGGCAAGATTGACCGACGGATTGGCACGTTGGAGTCTCGGCCAACACCCACAGCCACGCCACAGCCGAGGTCCACTTTCGAGCTAGGAGGCACGTCTAGAGATGCCCCTAGAGAAACAGCCCATGAATCACCTCAAAGAACCCCTCAAGGGCAAGGTATGAGACATGCTAACCCTCTTCCTAGAACACCTAATGTGCAAGGTTTGTGGATGATTTTCAGGAGCCACAAGAGGATGTTGAGGAAGAAGGCATGTGGAGAGAGTTCCCTAGGCGTCACCCACAGCGAAGGAGAGGACGAGAATATGAGCCATTTAGGCCGTATCAAGAGCTAGATGGAATAGGGAAAGTGAAGGTCAAGATTCCTAATTTTGAAGGCAAGTGTGACCCGGATGCTTACATGGATTGGGAGACTAAATTGGAGCAAATTTGGTTTTGCCATCACTTTGGAGATAAAAGGAAGGTCCAGCTTGCATCATTGGAGTTCCAAGGCAATGCACTAGTATGGTGGGATCATCTTGTCAAGGAAAGAAGAAGAACCTTGGATCCGGCCATCACTACATGGGAACAAATGAAGGCCTTGATGAGAGCTCGTTTTGTACCTCAACATTATGCTAGGGAGCTAAGGCAAAGGTTGGAAAACCTTAGACAAGGAGCCATGAGTTCCGAAGAAGTCTACACCTCTATGCAAATGGAAATGGTGAAAGCTAATGTGGTTGAAGATGAGGAGTCTACAATGGCTAGGTATCTACGCATTTTAAACTCATCTTTGGCTAATGAAATTGATTTGTATCCTTATAGTACCATGGTGGAGCTGTTGCATTTGGCAATCAAAGTAGAGAAGAAGACAAAGGCTAGGAACCAAGGTGCCAAGACAAGCTTTGGAGCTACAAGATCGTGGAAAGCACAAAACAGCCGGCCCCAAGGATCCTACAGCCGTGAGCCTACATCCACCAAGGAGGACCGAAAAGCATCAACCATGGACCAAGGAGCACAAAGAAGGAGCTCAACACCTCATTCATCTTCTAGACCCTTGAATGAGCCTTCAAGTGGTCCTCAAGGGAGTACCTCTAACTCTACTCTTCGTTCTAGAGATATTGTGTGTTTTAAATGTCAAGGTAGAGGTCATTACATGAGGGATTGTCCTAATAAGAAAATTCTGATTTTAAATCAATTTGGACAATATGAGAGTGAGGATGAGCATGAAAATGATAATAACACCCACCTTAATGGATTGCATGAAATTGGTAGTGATAGTGATGAGGGCATTGAATATGAGCATGGAGAATCACTAATAGCTAGAAGAACTTTGCATGCTAAGCTAGCTCCGTGTGAGGATAATCAAATAGAGAACCTTTTTCATACTAGATGTCTAATTAAAGGGAAGGTGTGTAATATGATCATAGATGGAGGTAGTTGTTGCAATATAGCACTGATTTGATTAATAAGTTGCAAATTACCACATTTTATCACCCTAGGCCTTACAAATTGCATTGGATGAATGATTGTGGAGAATTAAAAGTAAATAGGCAAACTAGAGTTACTATCCCATGCAAGCTTGTCATATTCTTTTGGTACATCCATGGCAATTTGATAGTAGAGTTAAGCATGATGGTTTTACTAATAGGCATACCTTTGAATTTAATGGTCAAACACTAATTGATACGGTGTTAATCCGTGATTGAGTCGATCTAGGCACAATGATCTCGAATCCGGTTGAATGAGGCGATTTCAGAATGCGGAATGGAACGTAGGTGATGAATGGCGCAGGAAAGGTGAGAGAAGAACCAAAGAGAGAGTCAATGAAGGAACCAAGGCTGAAGAGCCAAAACCCCAATCGTGACTGCCCTAGACCCGTCTCCAATACAACTTTACACTAGCTCCGGCTGGACTAGCACAAAGAGGGACTCGTGAAGGCTCGAAGCACCAATCCGAAGGCGGTTGACACAAACAAGCTCAGCCAAGCAAACAACAGCAATGCCAACCAAAAACTCTCTTGTTCTTTGATTGATTTTGTGAATGATTACAAATGCAATTCTAAGCAATGGAAAATAACGTAACTAATCTGCAGCTAAAGAGGCTATATAAATAGACTCTTTTATCTAGACAAAAATAAAGAAAAGAAAGCTGAAAACATTAGTGGGAAGGTGGTAATAAGAGAGCTTCCTCTAATGTAGCTAACAACCTAACAAACCACTAATCAGCATGGAAATAGGCTGAATTATTCAAACATATCTTTGGGAGTGAGCTGGCCGATTTCTAAGAGCCAAATGGGCTATCTGAATGGGCTGCATTGTTCAACAGATCCATGAGTGATTTGAATGTGTTTAAAGAGCCCAAATGATGATCCGAATAAGCTGAATTGTTACTCTCTTGGGCCTCTTTGAACTTGATCAGCTGGCTGCCCTCTTGGGCTGTTTTGAACGTGAGCATCTCCTCCCTTTGCTCTTGGGCTGCCTTGGACGTCTCCTCCCTTTGCTCTTGGGCTGCCTTGGACGTGAGCAGCAGGCTGACCTCGTGGGCTGCTTTGGACGTGATCAACAGCCTCCTCTTGGGCTGCATTGGGCGTGAGCAACAACCTCCTCTTGGGCTGCATTGGGCGTGAGCAACAGCCTCCTCTTGGGCTGCATTGGCGTGAGCAACAGCCTCCTCTTGGGCTGCATTGGCGTGAGCAACAGTCTCCTCTCCTGGGCTGCATGGGACGTGAGCAACAGCCTGCATGGTCTCCTCGAGCTGCATGGGAAGTGAGCACGTTGGCATGGTCTCCTTGCTTGGTTCGCTTGCTCCTACATTCACCAAAAGATTAACACATGATGTATGGAAGTTAAATGGTTCACGCATTGTGTCAAGCAATAGCACTTCCCTTGACATAACTTCTTGGATCTCCTTAGCTCTTGCTCTAGTAATGGGACCTTGATAGCTTCCATGTGATGGTCCTACATCACTAACTCTTAAGCCTATGACACCTTTGCAGATTGCTGAATTTTATGAGAAGAAGAAGGAGTTGAGTGTGGAGCAAAATGAGGTGAAAAAGAGAGGGGATAGCTCACGGTCTAAAACAGAACCCACGGCCAAGATTAGTACCACCCTATTAGCCACACCTTCTAGTGTCCTTCTAGCATCCAAGGAGGAGTACATCCTAGATTACACCCCTTTAGATGCCATTCTTGTGAGCTTGTGCAAGAGCTTAGTGACTTTGAGTGATGAAGCCAAGGCCACCCTACCTAAGCCTATCCTAGCTATCCTAGATGAGTTTAGTGATGTGTTTCCTGATGAGATTCCGGCTGGCCTTCCACCTTTTAGAGGTATTGAGCACCAAATAGATCTTATTTCCGGTGCTACACTCCCAAACCGTCCAGCCTATAACATGAACCCTAAGGAGAGCCAAGAGATCCAAAACCAAGTCCAAGAACTCCTAGATAAGGGTTATGTAAAGGAGAGTTTGAGTCCTAATGCCGTTCCCGTCCTCTTAGTGCCTAAGAAGGACAATACATGGAGGATGTGTGTTGATTGTAGAGCCATCAACAACATCACCATTAAGTACCGCCATCCTATCCCACGTTTAGATGACATGTTAGATGAGTTGAATGGAGCCACATTGTTCTCTAAGATAGATTTTAGGAGTGGTTATCACCAAATCAGAATGAGGGAGGGAGATGAGTGGAAAACGGCATTCAAGACCAAGTTTGGTCTTTATGAGTGGCTAGTGATGCCATTTGGTTTAACCAAGCACATTTATGAGATTGATGAATCACGTGTTGAGACACTACATTGGTAGGTTTGTTGTGGTTTACTTTGATGACATCCTCATCTATAGTAAGTCACTTGAGGAGCATGAGAAACATTTGAGGGAAGTACTTGCAACTCTTAGAATTGAATATTTGTATGCTAATTTGAAGAAATGTGAGTTTAGTACTAATCAAGTTGTTTTTCTTGGTTTTGTAGTGAGCACAAGAGGTCTAGAGGTGGATGGAGAGAAGATCAAGGCAATCCAGGAATGGCCTACTCCCGCAACCGTCGGTCAAGTGAGGAGTTTCCACGGCCTAGCAACCTTCTATAGACGTTTTGTGCGAGATTTCAGCACCATCGCAGCCCCACTCACGTCCTTGACAAAGAAGAAGGTGCCATTTGTGTGGGGAGATGCTCAAGAGAAGGCCTTTAAGGAGTTGAAGTGGCGGCTGTCCCACTCACGTCCTTCCGGACTTCACCAAACCTTTTGAGGTCGAGTGTGATGCTTCGGGTATTGGCATTGGAGGAGTACTCATGCAAGAGGGCAAGCCACTAGCCTTCTTTAGTGAGAAATTAAAGGGAGCATGTTTAAACTAATCGACCTATGATAAAGAACTTTATGCATTGTTTAGAGTACTAAAAACATGGCAACATTATTTATGGCCTAGTGAGTTTGTCCTACATACCGATCATGAGTCCTTAAGACATTTTAGGAGTCAAGATAAGTTAGATAGGAGACATGGTAGATGGATGGAGTTTATAGAAAATTTTCCTTATATCATAAAGTATAAAAAGGACAAGGATAATGTTGTAGCGGATGCTCTCTCTAGGAGACATTCTTTAATCATAACTATGGATTCTAAGGTCTTAGGTTTCTATTATATTAAGGATTTATATGTTGATGATTCTGATTTTGGAGACATATTTAAGCAATGTGCATCTAGAGGAGCCTTTGATAAGTATTACTTGTTTGAGGGTTTTCTATTTAGAGTTGATAAAGTGTGCATTCCTAAGTGTTCCTTAGGCTATTACTTGTTGAGGAAGCCCATATGGGAGGCTTAATGGAGCATTTTAGGAGAGATAAGACTTATCATATGCTGCATTTACATTTTTATTGGCCTCATTTGCTTAGAGATGTAGAGAACTTGCTTAAGAGATGTCTTGTGTGTTTAAAGGCTAAGGTTAGATTGAAACCTCATGGATTGTATACCCCCTTACCCACGCCTAAGTCACCTTGGGAGGATATTAGTATGGACTTTATTGTTGGGTTACCTAGGACTAAGAAGGGGAGAGATTCGATTTTTGTGGTAGTAGATCGATTTTCTAAAATGGCCCATTTTATTGCTTGCCATAAGACTGATGATGCTTATAATGCAGCTAACTTGTTCTTTAGGAAAATTGTTAGATTACATGGAGTACCTAGGACTATAGTGAGTGATTGGGATGTTAAGTTTCTTAGTTTCTTTTGGAAAACTCTTTGGGTAAATTAGGGACGAAGTTGCTGTTTTCGACTTCTAGTCATCCTCAAACGGATGCTCAAACCGAAATAACTAATAGGACGCTAACAACCATTTTGAGGGCTGTTTTAAAAGATAAATTGAAAGCTTGGGAAGATGTCTTGCCTCATGTTGAATTTGCATATAATCGTACATTACATTCTTCTACTAATCTAACTCCTTTTGAGTGTGTCTATGGGTTGAATCCTTTGACCCCTTTTGATCTTATACCGTTGCCCATAGCGGAGCGAGTAGATTTTAATGCAGAAAAACAGGTGGAGATTATCAAGGAACTACATGAAAGGACACGCAAAAGGCTAGAGGAGAAGGGGAGGCAAGTAGCGGCCAAGGCTAGGAACCGCAAGCAAGTGTTGTTCGAACCGGGAGACCTCGTGTGGCTGCATTTAAGGAAGGATAGGTTCCCGGAAAGGCGCAAGTCCAAGCTATCACCTAGGGGAGACGGACCATTCAAAGTACCACGTAAGGTTGGCAACAATGCTTATGTACTAGATGATACGGGGATTAGCCGCGAAGAACGGATCTAGACGAGCAACCTGTTTTCGGGTATAGAAGCAAACGAAAATCAGCACACAAAGATGAAGGAAAACGTGCAAAGCAAAGAGGGAAAACGAAATAAGAAAGAAGAACCAAAAGGAACAAACGATAGAACCCTTGGATTCGATTATCCAAGAACCAAACCGATGACGATTCGACCCCTCTTCTTACAACTTCACAAATCGATCTAGAGTTATCGAAGGCACGAAGAGGTTGCTTCAATTCGACTTGTAGCACCAACCAGAAGGAGATTGACACACACAAGAACGAGAAAGCTATGCAAACACCACAATTCTCACAAGACAAGAGGCTGAACTCAAAAGAATTCAATTTGGCACTTAGGCAATGTGTTTAACGTATTCTGCCCACAAAATGAAGAGAGAAAGGTTTATATACAACCTAGACCTTCTCTCCTAAAAAATAGAAAAGAAATAAATACAATAATTACAAATTAGAGTGTTTTAAATAAAACCATAAAATAGACTAATTCTAGGCTTTATTTAACACTCTCTAACTAGCTTCACGCCAGCCTTGCTCACGCCTTCATCCATGCACATGCACACGTGAGGCTCTCCTATGCTCCATTCGACTTCTTCTTGGCTGGCCCAATGTGGCTAAGCATCATGACGGGCCTTGGACTCATTGGAGGTGAGCTTGGGTGAGCTTCTTAAACCATGGCAAGGAAGATAACATCCATCTCCGCTTGGCGTTTGGCTTGAGCTCTTGTTAGGGCTCCTTGTGGTGTTGAAGATGGAGCTAGCTCGGATGACCCTTCATCATTCTCCCCTTCTTTAAAAGAATTCGACCTCGAGTTTTCTTGATATCACTAAGGGTTGGAAAAGGGCTTAGATCCCTCACATTGAATGTGGGATCACAAGCATAGTCGTCCGGCAAGTCTAGCACATAGGCATTGTCACCAGCCTTGTGTAGCACCTTGAAAGGCCCGTTTCCTCTTGGAGAGAGCATGGACTTCCGAAGTTGTTGAAACCTCTCCTTCCTCAAGTGTAGCCATACGAGGTCACCGGCCTCAAATGTAACCTTCTTCCTTCCTTGGTTTGCCTTGGCTGCATTGTATTTGCCTTTCTCCTCAAGCTTAATCCTTGTCCTCCTATGTAGCTCCTTGATGTGTTCAACCTGCATTTTAGCACTTAAATCCACTCGCTCCTTCTTAGACAACGGTGTAAGATCAAAAGGGGTTAGTGGATTAAAACCATGATGAAGGGTCATCCGAGCTAGCTCCATCTTCAACACCACAAGGAGCCCTAACAAGAGCTCAAGCCAAACGCCAAGCGGAGATGGATGCTATCTTCCTAGCCATGGTTCAAGAAGCTCACCCAAGCTCACCTCCAATGAGTCCAAGGCCCGTCATGATGCTTAGCCACATTGGACCAGCCAAGAAGAAGTTGAATGGAGCATAGGAGAGTTTTACGTGTGCATGTGCATGGCTGGCGTGAGAAGCTAGTTAGAGAGTGTTAAATAAAGCCTAGAATTAGTCCATTTTATGGATTTATTTAAAACACTCTAATTTGTAATTATTGTTTTTATTTCTTTTCTATTTTTTAGGAGAGAAGGTCTAGGTTGTATATAAACCTTTCTCTCTTTCTTTTTGTGGTAGATTACGTTAAACAGATTGCCTAAGTGCCAAAATCGAACCTTTTGAGTTCAGCCTATTGTCTTGTGAGAATTGTGGTGTTAGCACAGCTTTCTCGTTTTTGTGTGTGTCAATCTCTTTCGGGTTGGTGCTACAAGTCGAATCGAAGCAACCTCTTCGTGCCTTTGATAACTCTAGATCGATTGTGTGAAGTTGTAAGAAGCGGGGTCGAATAGTCATCGGTTTCGTTCTTGGATAATCGAATCCAAGTGTTCTATCATTTTGTTCCTTTCGGTTCTTCCTTCCTATTTTCGTTCCCCCCTCTTTGTTTTGCACGTTTTCGTTCATTCTTGTTTGCTGAATTTCGTTTGCTTCTATTCTCGAAAACAGGTTGCTCGTCTAGATCCATTCTTCGCGGCTAATCCCCGTATCAATTGGTATCAGAGCTAATTGACGTTCAACCTACAAAAAGAGTCGGTAAATCATTCAAAAACCAAAAGTGTCTCGTTTTCTTGTTTGACTCTTGCTTGTTTTGAGTCTATTTCCATTGCCATTGCTATTCCAAGTTTTTGATTGAACTAACGAGTTTGTTGCCTTGTTTATGAATCTTGGACGCCGGCATCCCTCCTACACCGCGCCTACCACCAGCCTTTGTGCCGACCACCACGCCTGCCACCAGTCTTGCCCCACGTCCAACCACAAACAACATACGAGCCCTAAAACGTTCAAAAAGGAGAGGCTGATCCGTTCAGCCTATTTTCCAGCTTCTCTCTCTCCCCTCCATAATTTCAGCTTATTTTTTAAAATTTTCACCCTTGGTTAGCTATTTACTTGGTCAACTCTATCCTCTTGTAACTAATTAGATTTTCTTAGCATTTTTGTTTCATTTTTTTCTTTAATTCCAACGGTAAGTTTAAAAAAAAAAAAAGAAAAAAGAAAGAAAGAAAAGAAAGGAAAATCCGAATTCAAAAAAAAAAAAAGGAAAAAAAGAAAAGAAAAAGAAAAGAAAAGAAAAGAAAGAGAAAAGAAATTAGCATTATATTCATTTCATTTCATTTCATTCTTGCTAGCTTATTCTTGTTTTATTTCATAGTTTGTAATAGTTGAAGTTGTGCTTGCTAAGTGCTATTGTTCAACAATCAAAGAGGACTACAAAGGAGCTCATCTCACTCAAAAGTTGTGCTTGCTAAGTGTTATTGTTCATCAACCAAAAAGGACTACAAAGGAGCTCATCTCACTCAAAGGGACCAAGCCATTCACGCCTAGCCTAGCTTCACACTAGCCTAGCCACGTCTTGGCTCTCGCCTAGTTCACTTCAATCGAGCCACGCCCTAGCCTTGACCAACCTTCTACACACGCCTTCGGTGTCCAAGGTTTGCTTGCTTAGGCTTGACGAGTAAGTTCTTTCAAGGCTTATCTTGAGTTCAAACTTTGAGTCCATACTTAGTTGCATATAACATTCGTGCAACTTGTCCTTTCCGTTTTGAGTCTTTTCTTCTCTTTTATTGAGTCAAACACGTTTTTAAGGTGATTGAAATCGAATTTCGCTTCTACTTTAAAGCTTTTGTTTGACTAAGTATTGAACTCACGTGAGGTTTTTGACTAATACAAGACGAGCCATCAACAAGCTTGTTGAGCACCACTAAAGAGTGAGAGTTTGCTTTCGAGTGATACACTTGTGAGGCGTTTTTGTTTTAGCTAACCTAACGTGTTTGAGTGTTTTAGTGTCTTTGAACAAGGTCAGGAACTCCCGCAGGTACGCCAAGCCCCGAGCCTATCACCCCGGAGTTGTTTAACCTTATCAAGGGCTTGAAAGATAGAATTGAAGGGTTAACTACAAGGCTGTCCAACTTGGAGGCGTCTAATGTAGTTCCGGAGCCTCGGCCAATAGGAGGCAACAGGGAGGTAGCAGACCACTCGAAAGCTCCACATCAAGGGCAAGACCGAATACCACTCCAAAGCCAACAAGAGGCGTTTCAAGCAGTCCGGCACTCTAATGCCACGCAGCCCTCTCGGAATGTCCAAGGCTTAGGCCGCAATCTTGCTTTCGAGGAGCACGTTTCTATCCATTCTTCTCCTATTATACATGATAATTTGCATAACTATCCTCAACAGTTTCAGAATCAAGCTTATGAGCAGGATGAGGACGGTGATGGAGATGACGAGGAATGGAGGCCAAATGGACGAAGGGAGTGCCAACAGCCCCGGAGACCTCATGACGGCCGGCGCCAAGACGAGCAGAGGCGTGAGCCCTATGGTGGCCAGACAAGGAGGGAGCGAGATCCGGAGTATGATGGTTTTGGCAAAGTAAAGGTGAAGATCCCAAGATTTGAAGGCAAATGTGACCCGGACGTGTACATGGCTTGGGAGGCGAAGATAGAGCAAATATGGTCATGCCATAACTTTCCCGAGCATAAGAAGGTACATTTCGCAGCTCTTGAGTTTATTGATTATGCTATGATATGGTGGGATGATTTGGTGAAGGAAAGGAGGAGAACTATGGATGCACCGGTAGTTACTTGGGCGCACATGAAGGCCTTGATGAGAGCTCGGTTTGTGCCTCAACATTACACTAGGGAATTGAGGCAAAGGTTGGAGAACTTGAGGCAAGGAGCCATGACCGCCGAGGAGACCTATAATGCCATGCAAATGGCCATGGTAAAGGCTAATGTGCGAGAGGATGAAGAGACTACAATGGCTAGGTATCTTCGTATTCTCAATTCAAGTTTTTCTAACGAGATAGATCTTTTTCCCTATAGCTCTATGACAGAATTGCTCCACCTAGCAATCAAAGTAGAAAGGAAAATAAAGGCAAGAAGTCAAGGAGGTAAGGCTGCCTATGGCACGCCTAGCTCATGGAGGAGCCAAGGAGGTCGCCAACAAGGGAATTACAGCCGGGAGGTGCCAAGCAAGGAGAAGCTAGCCCCGGAGCAAGGAGGTCCACGCAAGGCTCCTTATGCAGCCCCTACCAAGCCCACGCCTACACTACCTGAAGACACTCAAGGGAGTGCTTCTAACCCTTCATCTAGAGATAGGGATATTGTATGTTTTAAGTGCCAAGGAAGAGGGCACATGATGAAGGATTGTCCTAACAAAAGAACCTTGCTAGTTAACCATTTAGGGCAATATGAGTCCGAATCTGAGCATGAGCATGATCATGATGATTTTGAGCTTAATATGCATGATCATGATGATTTGGATGATGATGGGATTGAATATGAGCAAGGAGATTGTTTATTAGCTAAGAGAGTGTTATTTGATCATCCTAGCTCATTCCTAGCTAACACTTCCATGATTTGTGATAAAAGTCTCGAGCATGATAATTCTTTGATAGCTAGGAGAACTTTAAGTGTACAACCTGCTCCTTGTGAAGATAACCAAAGAGAAAACTGATGCTCGGTTAAAGGAAAGGTTTGTAATGTTATTATTGATGGTGGGAGTTGTTGCAATATTGCTAGCACCGAAATGATATCTAAGTTGCAAATTCCTACATTTTATCACCCTAGGCCATATAAGGTGCATTGGATGAATGAATGTGGTGAGTTAAAGGTTAATAGGCAAGCTAAGATCACTTTTACTTTAGGCCATTATGAAGATACGGTTTTATGTGATGTTGTGCCTATGCAAGCTTGTCATGTGTTGTTAAGCCACCCTTGGCAATATCATAGGAGAGTTATGCATGATGGTTTTACAAATAGATATTCTTTTGTATTATTGAATGGTAAAACTGTGAATCTTAAGCCTATGACTCCCATGCAGATTGCGGAAGCATTTGAGAAGAAGAAGGCAAGTGAGCAAGAGCAAGGACAAGCTAAGAAGGGGAGCAAGCTGTCGAGCCAAGACCCCTCCCTAGCCACGCCTTCTAACCACCAGCCTAGCACCCTTGTGTTCACGGCCACAAAACAGCCCACAACAGCCTTGTTAGCTTCCAAACTTGAGCTACAAAATGACTACCTACCCTTAGACACCACCTTGATGATGTTGTGTAAGGAGCTCACCTTGATGAGTGATGAAGCCAAGGCTAGCTTACCACCTACTATCTCAGCCATCCTTGAGGAGTTTAAGGATGTGTTTCCGGAAGAAATACCACATGGCCTTCCACCTTTGAGAGGCATTGAGCACCAAATTGACCTTATCCCCGGCGCCACACACCCAAATAGACCATCCTACCGAATGAACCCAAAGGAGAGTCAAGAGATCCAAGCGCAAGTTCAAGACCTCCTAGACAAGGGCTACGTGAGGGAGAGCTTATGTCCGCGCGCCGTACCCGTGCTCTTGGTGCCTAAGAAGGACAACACATGGAGGACGTGTGTTGATTGTCGAGCTATCAACAACATCACCATCAAGTACCGCCACCCTATTCCCCGCCTAGATGACATGTTTGATGAGCTACATGGCGCCAACACCTTTAGCAAGATAGACCTACGGAGTGGCTACCATCAAATCCGAATGAAGGAGGTGGACGAGTTGAAAACAGCCTTCAAAACTAAGTTTGGTTTGTATGAGTAGCTTGTTATGCCATTTGGGTTAACTAATGCTCCTTCTACTTTTATGCGCTTAATGAACTATGTTTTGAGACATTTTATATGGAAGTTAATTGTAGTATACTTTGATGATATCTTGATCTATAGCAGGTCCCTAGAGGAGCATGAAGAACATCTAAGGGAAGTAGTTCTTACCCTTAGGGCTGAACACTTGTATGCTAATCTTAAGAAGTGTAGCTTATGCACTAATGAGGTTAAATTTCTTGGTTTTGTAGTGACTACACAAGGCCTACAAGTGGATGAGGAGAAGATTAGAGCAATCAAAGATTGGCCCACGCCAACATCCATCAGCCAAGTAAGGAGTTTCCATGGGCTTGCAAGCTTCTATAGGCGCTTTGTGAGAGACTTTAGTACCATTGCCGCGCCCTTGACGGAAATTTGCAAGAAGCATGCGCCATTTGTGTGGGAGGAGGCGCAAGAACGTGCCTTTAGCAAGCTGAAATTGGTCTTAACCGAGGCACCCTTGCTAGCTCTTCCCGACTTCACTAGGCCCTTTGAAGTGGAGTGTGACGCCTCGGGCATCGGCATAGGCGGCGTGCTCAGGCAAGAAGGTAAGCCTATTGACTTCTTTAGTGAAAAGCTCAAAGGAGCATGTCTTAATTACTCGACCTATGATAAAGAGTTATATGCTTTGTTTAGAGTGCTTAAGACATGGCAACACTACTTGTGGCCTAGAGAGTTTATTTTGCATTCCGATCATGAGTCTTTGAAGCATTTTCGGAGTCAAGATAAAATAGATAGGAGGCATGGTAGGTGGATAGAATTTATTGACACTTTTCCCTATGTTATCAAGTATAAAAAGGGAAAAGACAATGTAGTGGCGGATGCCCTCTCTAGGAGGCACACATTGTTGACTACATTGGATGCTAAGGTATTAGGCTTTGTTTACATTAAGGAGCTCTATGAATCTGGTCTTGATTTTGGTGATACATATAAGCTATGTGTGCAAAAAGGTTCCTTAGTTAAATACTATTTGTTTAAGGGATTTTTGTTTCGAATTGATAAGGTGTGCATACCTAGGTGTTCCCTTCGATTGTTGCTAGTAGAGGAAGCCCATAAAGGAGGTTTAATGGGTCATTTTGGAAGGGATAAAACTTGTGCTATGCTGCACTCACACTTTTATTGGCCACACATGCTTAGGGATGTTCAAAATGTGCTTAAAAGATGCTTAGAATGCCTTAGAGCTAAATCTAAAGTGAAGCCTCATGGATTGTACAAACCTTTGCCAATCCCAACAGCCCCTTGGGAAGACATTAGTATGGACTTTATTGTGGGATTGACTAGGACTAAAAGAGGTAGGGACTCAATTTTTGTGGTTGTAGATCGTTTCTCAAAAATGGCTCACTTTATTGCTTGTCACAAAACTGATGATGCGGCCAATGTAGCTAATCTATTCTTTCGGGAAGTAGTTAGGTTACATGGAATTCCAAGGACAATAGTAAGTGATAGGGATGTTAAGTTCTTAAGTTATTTTTGGAAGACTCTTTGGGGAAAGCTAGACACGAAATTGTTATTTTCTACATCAAGCCACCCCCAAACTGATGGGCAAACGGAAGTAACTAATAGGTCTTTAACCACACTTTTAAGGGCTGTCAGCAAAAAGAATTTTAAGGAATGGGAGGATGTCTTGCCACATGTTGAATTTGCCTATAATAGAGTTGTGCATTCGTCTACTTCAATCTCTCCATTTGAGTGTGTTTATGGTTTTAATCCACTAACCCCTTTTGATCTTACACCGTTGCCTAAGAAGGAGCGAGTGGATTTAAGTGCTAAAACGCAGGTTGAACACATCAAGGAGCTACATAGGAGGACAAGGATTAAGCTTGAGGAGAAAGGCAAATACAACGCAGCCAAGGCAAACCAAGGAAGGAAGAAGGTTACATTTGAGGCCGGTGACCTTGTATGGCTACACTTGAGGAAGGAGAGGTTTCAACAACTTTGGAAGTCCAAGCTCTCTCCAAGAGAAAACGGACCTTTCAAGGTGCTACACAAGGCTGGTGACAATGCCTATGTGCTAGATTTGCCGGACGACTATGCTTGTGATCCCACGTTCAATGTGAGGGACCTAAGCCCTTTTCCACCCCTTAGTGATGATCAAGGAAATTTGAGGTCGAATTCTTTTAAAGAAGGGGAGAATGATGAAGGGTCATCCGAGCTAGCTCCATCTTCAACACTACAAGGAGCCCTAACAAGAACTCAAGCCAAACGCCAAGCGGAGATGGATGCTATCTTCCTAGCCATGGTTCAAGAAGCTTATCCAAGCTCACCTCCAATGAGTCCAAGGCCCGTCATGATGCTTAGCCACATTGGACCAGCCAAGAAGAAGTTGAATGGAGCATAGGAGAGATTTACATGTGCATGTGCATGGCTGGCGTGAGAAGCTAGTTAGAGAGTGTTAAATAAAGCCTAGAATTAGTCTATTTTATGGATTTATTTAAAACACTCTAATTTGTAATTATTGTTTTTATTTCTTTTCTATTTTTTAGGAGAGAAGGTCTAGGTTGTATATAAACCTTTCTCTCTTCCTTTTTGTGGTAGATTACGTTAAACAGATTGCCTAAGTGCCAAAATCGAACCTTTTGAGTTCAGCCTATTGTCTTGTGAGAATTGTGGTGTTAGCATAGCTTTCTCGTTCTTTTGTGTGTCAATCTCCTTCGGGTTGGTGCTACAAGTCGAATCGAAGCAACCTCTTCGTGCGTTCGATAACTCTAGATCGATTGTGTGAAGTTGTAAGAAGCGGGGTCGAATAGTCATCGGTTTCGTTCTTGGATAATCGAATCCAAGGGTTCTATCATTTTGTTCCTTTCGGTTCTTCCTTCCTATTTCCGTTCCCCCCTCTTTGTTTTGCACGTTTTCATTCATTCTTGTTTGCTGAATTTCGTTTGCTTCTATTCCCGAAAATAGGTTGCTCGTCTAGATCCATTATTCGCGGCTAATCCCCGTATCAAACCATAAACACACTCAATTGGAGAGATGGAAGTAGACGAATGCACAACTCTATTATAGGCAAATTCAACATGTGGCAAGACATCCTCCCATTCCTTTAGATTCTTTTTGATGACAATCCTTAAAAGTGTGGTTAAAGTCCTATTAATTACTTCCGTTTGACCATCAGTTTGGGGGTGGCTTGATGTAGAAAATAACAATTTCGTGCCTAGCTTTCCCCAAAGAGTCTTCAAAAAATAACTTAAGAACTTAACATCCCTATCACTTACTATTGACCTTGGAATTCCATGTAACCTAACTACTTCCCGAAAGAATAGATTAGCTACATTGGCCGCATCATCAGTTTTGTGACAAGCAATAAAGTGAACCATTTTGGAGAAACGATCTACAACCACAAAAATCGAGTCCCTACCTCTTTTAGTCCTAGGCAATTCCACAATAAAGTCCATACTAATGTCTTCCCAAGAGGCTGTTGGGATGGGCAAAGGTGTGTACAATCCATGAGGCTTCACTTTAGATTTAGCTCTAAGGCATTCTAAGCATCTTTTAAGCACATTTTCAACATCCCTAAGCATGTGTGGCCAATAAAAGTGTGAGTGCAGCATAGCATAAGTTTTATCCCTCCCAAAATGACCCATTAAACCTCCTTTATGGGCTTCCGCTACTAACAACAATCGAAGGGAACACCTAGGTATGCACACCTTATCAATTCGAAATAAAAATCCCTCAAACAAATAGTATTTATCTAAGGAACATTTTTGCACACATAACTTATATGTATCACCAAAATCAATATGAGATTCATAGAGCTCCTTAATGTAAACAAAGCCTAATACCATAGCATCCAATGTAGTCAACAATATGTGCCTCCTAGAGAGGGCATCCGCCACTACATTGTCTTTTCCCTTTTTATACTTGATAACATAGGGAAAAGTCTCAATAAACTCCATCCACCGACCATTCCTCCTATCTAGTTTATCTTGGCTCCGAAAATGCTTCAAAGACTCATGATCGGAATGCAAAATAAACTCTCTAGGCCACAAGTAGTGTTGCCATGTCTTAAACACTCTAAACAAAGCATATAACTATTTATCACAGGTAGAGTAATTAAGACATGCTCCTTTGAGCTTTTCACAAAAGAAGGCAATAGGCTTACCTTCTTGCATGAGCACGCCGCCTATGCCAATGCCCGAGGCGTCACACTCCACCTCAAAGGGCCTAGTGAAGTCGGGAAGAGCTAGCAAGGGCGCCTCGGTTAAGACCAATTTCAGCTTGCTAAAGGCACGTTCTTGCACCTCCTCCCACACAAATGGCACATGCTTCTTGCAAATTTCCGTCAAGGGTGCGACAATGGTACTAAAGTTTCTCACAAAACGCCTATAGAAGCTTGCAAGCCCATGGAAACTCCTTACTTGGCTGATGGATGTTGGCGTGGGCCAATCTTTGATTGCTCTAATCTTCTCCTCATCCACTTGTAGGCCTTATATAGTCACTACAAAACCAAGAAATATAACCTCATTAGTGCAAAAGCTACATTTCTTAAGATTAGCATACAAGTGTTCAGCCCTAAGGGTAAGAACTACTTCCCTTAGATGTTCTTCATGCTCTTCTAGGGACCTGCTATAGTTCAAGATATCATCAAAATATACTACAACAAACTTCCCTATAAAATGTCTCAAAACATAGTTCATTAAGCGCATAAAAGTAGAAGGAGCATTAGTTAACCCAAATGGCATAACAAGCCACTCATACAAACCAAACTTAGTTTTGAAGGTTGTTTTCCACTCGTCCCCCTCCTTCATTCGAATTTGATGGTAGCCACTCCGTAGGTCTATCTTGCTAAAGGTGGTGGCGCCATGTAGCTCATCAAGCATGTCATCTAGGCGGGGAATAGGGTGGCGTACTTGATGGTGATGTTGATGATAGCTCGGCAATCAACACACATCCTCCATGTGTTGTCCTTCTTAGGCACCAAGAGCACAGGCACGACGCACGGACTTGAGCTCTCTCTCACGTAGCCCTTGTCTAGGAGGTCTTGAACCTGCGCTTGGATCTCTTGACTCTCCTTTGGGTTCATTCGGTAGGCTGGTCTATTTGGGAGTGTTGCGTCGGGAATAAGGTCAATTTGGTGCTCAATGCCTCTCAAAGGTGGAAGGCCATGTGGTATTTCTTCCGGAAACACATCCTTAAACTCCTCAAGGATGGCTGAGATAGTAGGTGGTAAGCTAGCCTTGGCTTCATCACTCATCAAGGTGAGCTCCTTACACAACATCATCAAGGTGGTGTCTAAGGGTAGGCAGTCATTTTGTAGCTCAAGTTTGGAAGCTAACAAGGCTGTTGTGGGTTGTTTTGTGGCCGTGGACACAAGGGTGCTAGGCTGGTGGTTAGAAGGCGTGGCTAGGGAGGGGTCTTGGCTCGACGGCTTGCTCCCCTTCTTAGCTTGTCCTAGCTCTTGCTCACTTGCCTTCTTCTTCTCAAATGCCTCCGCAATCTGCAAGGGAGTCATAGGCTTAAGAGTCACGGTTTTACCATTGAATACAAAAGAATATCTATTTGTAAAACCATCATGCATAACTCTCCTATCATATTGCCAAGGGCGGCCTAACAACACATGACAAGCTTGAATAGGCACAACATCACATAAAACCGCATCTTCATAATGACCTAAAGTAAAAGTGATCTTAGCTTGCCTATTAACCTTTAACTCACCACATTCATTCATCCAATGCAGCTTATATGGCCTAGGGTGATAAAATGTAGGAATTTGCAACTTAGATATCATTTCGGTGCTAGCAATATTGCAACAACTTCCTCCATCAATAATAACATTACAAACCTTTCCTTTAACCGAGCATCTAGTGTGAAACAAGTTTTCTCTTTGGTTATCTTCACAAGGAGCAGGTTGTACACTTAAAGTTCTCCTAGCTATCAAAGAATTATCATGCTCAAGACTTTTATCACAAATCATGGAAGTGTTAGCTAGGAATGAGCTAGGATGATCAAATAACACTCTCTTAGCTAATAAACAATCTCCTTGCTCATATTCAATCCCATCATCATCCAAATCATCATGATCATGCATATTAAGCTCAAAATCATCATTATCATGCTCATGCTCAGATTCTGACTCATATTGCCCTTAATGGTTAACTAGCAAAGTTCTTTTGTTAGGACAATCCTTCATCATGTGCCCTCTTCCTTGGCACTTAAAACATACAATATTCCTAGCTCTAGATGAAGGGTTAGAAGTACTCCCTTGAGTGCCGTTAGGTAGTGTAGGCGTGGGCTTAGTAGGGGCTACATAAGGAGCCTTGCGTGGGCCTCCTTGTTCCGGGGCTAGCTTCTCCTTGCTTGGCACCTCCCGGCTGTAATTCCCTTGTTGGCGACCTCCTTGGCTCCTCCATGAGCTAGGCGTGCCATAGGCAGCCTTACCTCCTTGACTTCTTGCCTTTATTTTCCTTTCTACTTTGATTGCTAGGTGGAGCAATTCTGTCATAGAGCTATAGAGAAAAAGATCTATCTCGTTAGAAAAACTTGAATTGAGAATACGAAGATACCTAGCCATTGTAGTCTCTTCATCCTCTCGCACATTAGCCTTTACCATGGCCATTTGCATGGCATTATAGGTCTCCTCAGCGGTCATGGCTCCTTGCCTCAAGTTCTCCAACCTTTGCCTCAATTCCCTAGTGTAATGTTGAGGCACAAGCCGAGCTCTCATCAAGGCCTTCATGTGCGCCCAAGTAACTACCGGTGCATCCATAGTTCTCCTCCTTTCCTTCACCAAATCATCCCACCATATCATAGCATAATCAATAAACTCAAGAGCTACGTAATGTACCTTCTTATGCTCGGGAAACTTATGGCATGACCATATTTGCTCTATCTTCGCCTCCCAAGCCATGTACAAGTCCGGGTCATATTTGCCTTCAAAGCTTGGGATCTTCACCTTTACTTTGTCAAGGCCGTCATACTCCGGATCTCGCTCCCTCCTTGGCTGGCCACCATAGGGCTCACGCCTCTGCTCGTCTTGGCGCCGGCCGTCATGAGGTCTCCGCGGCTGTTGGCGCTCCCTTAGTCTGTTTGGCCTTCATTCCTCGTCATCTCCATCACCGTCCTCATCCTGCTCATAAGCTTGATTCTGAAACTGTTGAGGATAGTTATGCAAATTATCATGTATAATGGGAGAAGAAGGGATAGAAACGTGCTCCTCGAAAGCAAGATTGCCCCATCCAGGTTAGGACACGGTGTGGCCTAAGCCTTGGACATTCCGAGAGGGCTGCGTGGCATTAGAGTGCCGGGCTGCTTGAAACGCCTCTTGTTGGCTTTGGAGTGGTATTCGGTCTTGCCCTTGGTGTTGAGCCCTCGAGTGGTCTCCTACTTGCATATTGCCTCCTAGTGGCCGAGGTTCCGGAACTACCTTAGAGGGCTTCAAGTTGGACAGCCTTTAGTTAACCCTTCAATGCTATCTTTCAAGCCCTTGATAAGGTTAAACAACTCCGGTGAAATAGGCTCGGGGCTGGGCGTACCTGCGGAAGTTCCTGACATTGTTCAAAGACACTAAAACACTCAAACACGTTAGTTTAGCTAAAAAAAACGCCTCACAAGTGTATCACTCGAAAGCAAACTCTCACTCTCTAGTGGTGCTCAACAAGCTTGTTGATGGCTCGTCTTGTATTAGTCAAAAACCTCACGTGAGTTCAATACTTAGCCAAACAAAAGCTTTAAAGTAGAAGCGGAATTCGATTTCAATCACCTTAAAAAACGTGTTTGACTCAATGAAAGAGAAGAAAAGACTCAAAACTGAAAGGACAAGTTGCACGAATGCTATATGCAACTAAGTATGACTCAAAATTTGAACTCAAGATAAGCCTTGAAAGAACTTACTCGTCAAGCCTAAGCAAGCAAACCTTGGACACCGAAGGTGTGTGTAGAAGGGCTGAACAAGGCTAAGGCGTGGCTCGAGTGAAGTGAGCTAGCCGTGGGCCAAGGCGTGGCTGGGCTAGGGTGAAGCTAGGCTAGGCGTGGATAGCTTGGTCCTTTGAGTGAGATGAGCTCCTTTGTATTCCTTTTTGGTTGATGAACAATAACACTTAGCAAGCACAACTTTTAAGTGAGATGAGCTCTTTTGTACTCTTCTTTGATTGCTGAACAATAACACTTAGCAAGCACAACTTCAACTATTACAAACTATGAAATAAAACAAGAATAAGCTAGCAAGAATGAAATGAAATGAAATGAATACCAATGTTGATTTCTTTTCTCTTTCTTTTCTTTTCTTTTTCTTTTCTTTCTTTCTTTTTTTTTTGTTTGTGAGAGACTTTAGTACCATTGCCGCGCCCTTGACGGAAATTTGCAAGAAGCATGCGCCATTTGTGTGGGAGGAGGCGCAAGAACGTGCCTTTAGCAAGCTGAAATTGGTCTTAACCGAGGCGCCCTTGCTAGCTCTTCCCGACTTCACTAGGCCCTTTGAAGTGGAGTGTGACGCCTCGGGCATCGGCATAGGCGGCGTGCTCGTGCAAGAAGGTAAGCCTATTGCCTTCTTTAGTGAAAAGCTCAAAGGAGCATGTCTTAATTACTCTACCTATGATAAAGAGTTATATGCTTTGTTTAGAGTGCTTAAGACATGGCAACACTACTTGTGGCCTAGAGAGTTTATTTTGCATTCCGATCATGAGTCTTTGAAGCATTTTCGGAGTCAAGATAAACTAGATAGGAGGCATGGTAGGTGGATGGAATTTATTGAGACTTTTCCCTATATTATCAAGTATAAAAAGGGAAAAGACAATGTAGTGGCAGATGCCCTCTGTAGGAGGTACACATTGTTGACTGCATTGGATGATGCTAAGGTATTAGGCTTTGTTTACATGAAGGAGCTCTATGAATCTGATATTGATTTTGGTGATACATATAAGTTATGTGTGCAAAAAGGTTCCTTAGATAAATACTATTTGTTTGAGGGATTTTTGTTTCGAATTGATAAGGTGTGCATACCTAGGTGTGCCCTTCGATTGTTGTTAGTAGAGGAAGCCCATAAAGGAGGTTTAATGGGTCATTTTGGGAGGGATAAAACTAATGTTATACTGCACTCACACTTTTATTGGCCACACATGCTTAGGGATGTTGAAAATCTGCTTAAAAGATGCTTAGAATGCCTTAGAGCTAAATCTAAAGTAAAGCCTCATGGATTGTACACACCTTTGCCCATCCTAACAGCCCCTTGGGAAAACATTAGTATGGACTTTATTGTGGGATTTCCTAGGACTAAAAGAGGTAGGGACTCGATTTTTGTGGTTGTAGATCGTTTCTCAAAAATGGCTCACTTTATGCTTGTCACAAAACTGATGATGCGGCCAATGTAGCTAATCTATTCTTTCGGGAAGTAGTTAGGTTACATGGAATTCCAAGGACAATAGTGAATGATAGGGATGTTAAGTTCTTAAGTTATTTTTGGAAGACTCTTTGGGGAAAGCTAGGCACAAAATTGTTATTTTCTACATCAAGCCATCCCCAAACTGATGGGCAAACGGAAGTAACTAATAGGACTTTAACCACACTTTTAAGGGCTGTCATCAAAAAGAATCTTAAGGAATGGGAGGATGTCTTGCCACATGTTGAATTTGCCTATAATAGAGTTGTGCATTCGTCTACTTCCATCTCTCCATTTGAGTGTGGTTATGGTTTTAATCCACTAACCCCTTTTGATCTTACACCGTTGCCTAAGAAGGAGCGAGTGGATTTAAGTGCTAAAACGCAGGTTGAACACATCAAGGAGCTACATAGGAGGACAAGGATTAAGCTTGAGGAGAAAGGCAAATACAATGCAGCCAAGGCTAACCAAGGAAGGAAGAAGGTTACATTTGAGGCTGATGACCTTGTATGGCTACACTTGAGGAAGGAGAGGTTTCAACAACTTCGGAAGTCCAAGCTCTCTCCAAGAGGAAACGGGCCTTTCAAGGTGCTACACAAGGCTGGTTACAATGCCTATGTGCCAGACTTGCCGGACGACTATGCTTGTGATCCCATATTCAATGTGAGGGATCTAAGCCCTTTTCCACCCCTTAGTGATGATCAAGGAAATTCGAGGTCGAATTCTTTTAAAGAAGGGGAGAATGATGAAGGGTCATCCGAGCTAGCTCCATCTTCAACACCACAAGGAGCCCTAACAAGAGCTCAAGCCAAACGCCAAGCGGAGATGGATGCTATATTCCTTGCCATGGTTCAAGAAGCTCACCTCCAATGAGTCCAAGGCCCGTCATGATGCTTAGCCACATTGGGCCAGCCAAGAAGAAGTCGAATGGAGCATAGGAGAGCCTCACGTGTGCATGTGCATGGATGAAGGCGTGAGCAAGGAGGTGTGAGCAAGGGTGGCGTGAAGCTAGTTAGAGAGTGTTAAATAAAGCCTAAAATTAGTCTATTTTATGGTTTTATTTAAAACACTCTAATTTGTAATTATTGTATTTATTTCTTTTTTATTTTTAGGAGAGAAGGTCTAGGTTGTATATAAACCTTTCTCTCTTCGTTTTGTGGATCAGATACGCTAAACACATTGCCTAAGCGCCAAATTGAATTCCTTTGAGTTCAGCCTCTTGTCTTGTGAGAATTGTGGTGTTTGCATAGCTTTCTCGTTCTTGTGTGTGTCAATCTCCTTCGGGTTGGTGCTACAAGTCGAATTGAAGCAACCTCTTTGTGCCTTCGATAAATCTAGATCGATTGTGTGAAGTTGTAAGAAGCGGGGTCGAATCGTCATCGGTTTGGTTCTTGGATAATCGAATCCAAGGGTTCTATTGTTTGTTCCTTTCGGTTCTTCTTTCTTATTTTGTTTTCCCTCTTTGCTTTGCACGTTTTCCTTCATCTTTGTTTGCTTAATTTCGTTTGCTTCTATTCCCGAAAACAGGTTGCTCGTCTAGATCCGTTCTTCGCGGCTAATCCCCGTATCAGTCAAGGTAGAGGACACATGATAAAAGATTGTCCTAACAAGAAAACGTTGTTAGTCAACCACTTAGGACAATATGAGTCCGAATCTGAGCATGAGCATGATAATGATGATTTTGAGCCTAATATGCATGATCATGATAATTTGGATGATGATGGTATTGAATATGAGCAGGGGGATTGTTTACTAGCTAAAAGAGTGTTATATGACCATCCTAGCTCATTTCTAGCTAATAACTACATGCTTTGTGATCTTGATTCTCAAAATAAACCTTATGAGCTTGAAAACGCAGGAAATAATCCTAATAACATGGTTTGTGATGAAAATCTTGAGCATGATAATTCCTTGATAGGTAGGAGAACTTTAAGTGCACAACCTGGCCCTTGTGAGGATAACCAAAGAGAGAACTTGTTTCATACTAGGTGTTTGGTTAAGGGATAGGTGTGTAATGTCATCATTGATGGAGGTAGTTGTTTCAATATTGGTAGTACTTAAATGATCTCTAAGTTGGAAATTCCTATATTTTGTCACCCTAGACCATATAAGCTACATTGGATGAATGATCGTGGTGAACTGAAGGTTAATAGGCAAGCTAAGATCACTTTCACTCTATGACACTATGAGTATACTGTTTTATGTGATGTTGTGCCTATGCAAGCTTGTCATGTGTTATTAGGTCGTCCTTGGCAATATGATAGGAGAGTTATGCATGATGGTTTTACTAATAGGTATTCATTTACTTTTAATGAAAAATCCGTTACTCTAAAACCTATGACTCCCATGCAGATTGCGGAGGCATTTGAGAAGAAGAAGGCGAGTGAACAAGAGCAAGGACCAGCTAAGAAGGGGAGCAAGTCATCAAGACACCAAGAACCTACCATAGACACGTCCTCTAGCCAACAGCCTAGTACTCTCTTGGTCACGCCCACAAATCAGACTCCTACGGTCTTGTTAGCTTCTAAACTTGAGTTCCAAAGTGAGTACCTACCCTTAGAAACCATCTTGATGAGGTTGTGTAAGGATATGACCTTAGTGAGTGAAGAAACAAAGGCTATCCTACCCCCTACCGTTACAGCCATCCTAGAGGAGTTTAAGGATGTGTTTCCGGAAGAGATACCTCATGGCCTTCCACCTTTGAGAGGCATAGAGCATCAGATTAACCTTATCCCCGGAGCTACACTTCCTAACAGACCAGCCTATAGGATGAACCATAAGGAGAGTCAAGAGATACAAACCCAAGTCCAAGACCTCCTAGATAAGGGATATGTTAGAGAAAAAGCCTTAGCCCTTGCGCCGTTCCTGTCCTATTAGTGCCTAAGAAGGAAAACACTTGGAGGATGTGTGTTGATTGTAGGGCTATCAATAACATAACCATTAAGTACCGCTACCCTATACCCCGCCTCGATGACATGCTTGATGAGCTCCATGGCGCCACTAAATTCAGCAAGATAGACCTTCGGAGTGGCTACCATCAGATCCGAATGAAGGAGGGGGACGAGTGGAAGACAACCTTCAAGACAAAATTTGGGTTGTATGAATGGCTTGTTATGTCATTTGGGTTAGCCAATGCTCCATCTACTTTTATGCGTTTAATGAACCGTGTTTTGAGACAATTCATTGGGAGATTTGTTGTAGTGTATTTTGATGATATCTTAATCTATAGCTGGTCCCTAGAGGAGCATGGAGAACATCTAAGGGAAGTTATTTATACCCTTAGGGTTGAACACTTGTATGCCAACCTAAAGAAATGTAGCTTTTGCACTAATGAAGTTATATTTCATGGTTTTGTAGTGACTGCGAGGTCTACAAGTGGATGAGGAGAAGATTAGAGCTATTCGGGATTGGCCAACACCCACATCCATTAGCCATGTAAGGAGTTTTCATGGGCTTGCAAGTTTCTATAGGCGCTTTGTGAGAGACTTCAGTATCATTGCTGCACCCTTGACAGAGATTTGCAAGAAACATGCACCATTTGTGTGGGAAGCAGCTCAATAACGTGCTTTCAACAAGCTGAAGTTGGTTCTCCCCAAGGCACCCTTACTAGTTCTCCCTGACTTCACTAGGCCTTTCGAAATGGAGTGTGATGCATTGGGAATTGACATAGGAGTTGTGCTTATGCGAGAAGGTAAGCCTATTGCCTTTTTCAGTGAAAAGCTTAAAGGGGCATGTCTTATCTACTCTACATATGATAAAGAGTTGTATGCATTATTTAGAGTACTTAAGACATGACAACGCTACTTGTGGCATAGAGAGTTTATTTTGCATTCTGATCATGAATCTTTGAAACATTTTCGGAGTCAAGATAAACTAGATAGGAGGCATGGTAGATGGATGGAATTTATTGAGACTTTTCCCTATGTTATCAAGTATAAAAAGGGAAAAGACAATGTAGTTGCGGATGCTCTTTCTAGGAGGCATACATTGCTAACTACACTGGATGCTAGGGTGTTAGGATTTGTTTACATTAAGGAGCTCTATGAATCTAATCTTGACTTTGGAGAAACATATAAGCTTTGTGTGCAAAAAGGTTCCTTAGATAAATTCGATTTGTTTGAGGGATTTTTGTTTCGAGTAGATAAGGTGTGCATACCGAGGTGTTCCCTTCGTTTGTTGTTAGTGGAAGAAGCCCATAAAGGAGGTTTAATGGGTCATTTTGGGAGGGATAAGACTTATGCTATGCTGCACTCACATTTTTATTGGCCACATATGTTTAGGGATGTTGAAAATGTGCTTAAAAGGTGTTTAGAGTGCCTTAGAGCTAAATCCAAAGTGAAGCCTCATGGATTGTATACACCTTTGCCAATCCCCACATCCCCTTGGGAAGACATTAGCATGGATTTCATAGTGGGATTGCCTAGGACTAGAAGAGGTAGGGATTTGATATTTGTGATTGTAGATCGATTCTCTAAGATGGCTCACTTTATTGCTTGTCACAAAACTGATGATGCAGCCAATGTAGCTAATTTGTTCTTTCGGGAAGTAGTTAGGTTACATGATATTCCAAGGACAATAGTGAGTGATAGGGATGTTAAGTTCTTGAGTTACTTTTGGAAAACTCTTTGGGGAAAGCTAGGAACTAAGTTGTTATTTTCTACATCAAGCCACCCCCAAACTGATGGGCAAACAGAAGTAACTAATAGGACCCTAACAACACTTCTAAGGGCTGTCATCAAGAAGAATTTGAAAGAATGGCAAGATGTCTTGCCACATGTTGAATTTGCCTATAATAGAGTCGTCCACTCATCGACTTCCATCTCTTCCTTTGAGTGTGTTTATGTGGACGTGAGAGGCTGAATAGAAGAGTTTAATTAGGCCCAATTGTGTTCTATGTTTGCTGGGCTATATTTAACTCTCTTTAAACGTAATTATTCTAATTAGTTTCTTTTTTTTTCTGTTTTAGAAGAAAAGGCCTAGGATGTATATAAAGCCTTTTCTCTTTTCTTTTTTAGTTAGAGAAGTTTTATACAAGTTTTGCTGAGAGCATTTCAGAATTGAATCTAAGAGAATTCAATCATTCTTGTCTCGTGAGTTTGTGTGTGATCTGGCTTTCTCGTTCTTGTGTATGTCAATCTCCTTCGGGATTGGTGTTGCAAGTCGAACAAGGCACCCTCTTCGTGCTCTCGATTCTCAGATCGATTGTGTGGAGTTGTAAGAAGCGGGGTCGAATCATCACTGGTTTGGTTCTTGGATCTCGAATCCAAGGGTTCTTTCATTGTTCCTTTCGGTTCTTCTTGTCCCTTTCTATTTTCTCGTTTTCATTGTTGTCCATGTTTGTTAATTTTGTGTCATACTTCAGAACAGGTTGTTCGTCTAGATCCGTTCTTCGCGGCTAATCCCGTATTACTGGTTCGAGCTACCCTTAGACACACATTCACCATATATATCTTTGAAATCAGCACAAGAAGCATATAGATCACAAAGCAAAGAAAATCCAAGCACACGTGCATCTAGAGAAGAGAGTGGAGTATACCTGCGAGACAATGTGTCGGCTAAAACATTGTCCTTACCTTGTTTGTGCTTGATCACATAAGGAAAGGTCTCTATGAATTTTACCCAACGAGCATGTCTCTTGTTCAGCTTGGCTTGTCCTCTAAGGTGCTTGGGTGATGTAGGACCATCACATGGAAGATATCAAGGTCCCATTACTAGAGCAAGAGCTAAGGAGATCCAAGAAGCTACGTCAAGGGAAGTGCTATTGCTTGGCACAATGCGTGAACCATTTAATTGCCATACATCATGTGTTAATCTTTAGATGAATGCAGGAGCAAGCAAGCAAAGGGAGGAGATGTTGCTCACGTCCAAAGCAGTCCAAGAGGAGAAGTTGTTGCTCACGTCCAAAGCAGTCCAAGAGGAGAAGCTGTTGCTCACGTCCAAGGCAGCCCAAGAGGGGAGGCAGCTGTTCACGTCCAAGGCAGCCCAAGAAGGTAGCCAGCTGATCACGTTCAAGGAGGCCCAAGAAGAGTAATCAGCTCCCTCATTTGGATCATCATTTGGGCTCTTAAAAACCATCCAAATCACTCATGGATCTGTTGAACAATTCAGCCCATTCGGATAGTCCATTTGGCCCTTAAAAAACGTCTAGCTCACTCCAAAGATTAGTTTGAATAAGTCAGCCTATTCTCATGCTGAATTAGTTGTTTGTTAGGTTGTTAGCTACATTAGAGGAAGCTCTCTTATTACCACCTTCCCACTAATGTTTTAGTTTTCTTTTCTTTATTTTTGTCTAGATAAAAGAGTCTATATATAGCCTCTTTAGCTGCTGATTAGGGACGTTATTTTCATTGCTTAGAATTACAGATTGTAATCATTCACAAAATCAATCAAAGACCAAGAGAGTTTTTAGTTGGCATTGCTGTTGTTTGCTTGGCTGAGCTTGTTCGTGTCAACCGCCTTCGGATTGGTGCTTCGAGCCTTCACAAGTCCCTCTTTGTGCTAGTCCAGCCGGAGCTAGTGTAAAGTTGTATTGGAGACGGGTCTAGGGCATTCACGAAGTGGGGTTTTGGCTCTTCAGCCTTGGTTCCTTTCGTTGACTCTCTTTGGTTCTTCTCTACACCTTCCTGCGTCCATTCACCATCCACGTTTCATTCCGCATCTGGATTCGTTTCATTCAGCCGGATTCGAGATCATTGTGCCTAGATCGACTCATTCACGGACAATTCCGTATCAGTTGGTATCAGAGCTCAATTGGTACAATTGATCACTCCTTTCTTCTTTGTGAACCTTATTGCTTATCCAATTGAGGTTTAACTTGTGCTTGAAGTGTTCAAAAGCAAAAGCCAAGGGTTCTTAGTGCCGGACAACATCTTGAGGAGAGGTAAACACAAAACGAAAACAAAACAAAAAAAAGAGCTCGAACGCTGCATACACATTCGGTAACCTTCTCTCCTACAATTCTCGTTGCAATCAGTTTCGGTTACCTTCTCTCCCTCAAATCTTTGAAAAAGTCTAAGAGATCTTTCAAAAAAAAAAAAAACCATGCAAAAAACGGCTGGCCCTTTTATTAATCATCAAGCACAAGAAAACTCCCTCAAAATAACTTCTACGTCATTCTAAACACAAATCACCATACCTACACCAACCCAACGGTCAATACTCCAATTAGGGGTGTCTTGATTCATCTCCGACACTAACATCAGTTTCAGCAGTTCTAGTTCCAAAGGGATGCTAAGAAGGTTCGGAAATCGTGATCTTAAGGTGTTGGATCCTTACAACTCGAGCCACCAGCTAGGCAATACCAACGAGAGAGTGAGCGATACACAAGTGAGATCTTTGCTTTTCTAACCTAACCGGTTCTTTGTTTGTTACTTGAGCATGTCCAGGTCCCTAAGTCCCAGCAAGTCTAGTAGCGAGACCGTCACGCCTGAGATGATCAGTCTATTGAAACAATTGTCCGATTCCGTAGCTAACCTATCCAAACGAGTGGAGTCTATGGAAGCACGAACACCACCAGCAGGGACGCCACCTTTGAGAACCAACTACGAGTTTGGCGGTCCTTTACGCGTTACTAGAGAGCCGGATCATCCGGATCAAGGTAATTTACAATCCAACGTCCACCCTAATGATTCTAACATGCCACCATTTTTTGATAACTTTCAGCGACGGAATGAAGCTCCTTTTGAGGACCACACTTGGGAAGGTTACAATCGGCCATTCCAGCAGCCAAGGCAAGGACGAGAACGTGATAATCTGCGGCCCTATCAAGAGCAAGACGGACTCGGCAAAGTCAAAATCAAAATTCCCGTCTTTGAAGGAAAGTGTGATCCCGACGTCTACACGGAGTGGGAAACTAAAGTTCAGCAGATCTGGTTGTGTCACAACTTCAACGAGCCTAGGAAGGTTCAGCTAGCCGCTCTTGAGTTCCAAGGCTATGCTTTGGTATGGTGGGATCACGTAGTCAAAGAAAGAGTTTGAACATTGGATCCTCAAATCACCACATGGGAGCATATGAAGGGACTAATGAGGTCCCGGTTCGTTCCACCTCACTATACCCGAGAGCTTCGACAACGGCTGGAAAATTTGAGACAAGGCTCTCTTAGCGCTGAGGAAGCCTATACGAATATGCAAGTTGCTATGGTGAAGGCCAACGTTCTAGAGGATGAAGAAAACACTATGGCAAGGTACCTTCGTATTCTGAATTCTAATTTGGCTAATGAAGTTGATATGTATCCATACAGCACATGGAGCAATTACTACACTTGGCCATCAAGGTGGAAAGGAAGACTAAGGTGCGAAACCGGGAATACAAGCCACCTCATGGGACGCCAAACGCTTGGAAAGCACAAGGGAGCCGGCTGCCTAACCACAACAAGGATCAAGGAGGCCGGAAGGAGGAGAGAAAGTCGGCACCTATGGGCCAAGAAGGGCAAAGAAGGTCTTCTACACCGTCCACTACACCACGATCCTTGAATGAGCCTTTGAGTGATCATCGAGGGAGTACTCCTATCTCTAACTCTAGAACTAGGGACATTGTGTGTTTTAAATGCCAAGGTAGAGGCCACATGAGTAGAGAATGTCCTAATAGACGCACTTTGATCATAAACCATCTAGGAGAATATGAGAGTGAGGATGATGTGGAATTAGATGATGAAAATGCATTAATTGATGACAATGAACAAAATGAGAATGATGATTGCATTGAGTATGAACAAGGTGAATCTTTGATAGCTAGGAGAACTTTGCATGTCCAACTAGCACCTTGTGAGGATAACCAACGTGAAAATCTGTTTCATACTAGGTGTAGTATTAAAGGAAAAGTGTGTAATGTGATAATTGATGGAGGAAGTTGTTGCAACATAGCTAGCACTGAAATGGTAAACAAATTACAAATTCTTACATTTTATCACCCTAGGCCATATAAACTACATTGGATGAATGAGTGTGGAGAACTTAAGGTCAATAAGCAAACTAAGGTCAATATAACATTAGGATCATATGAGGATGTTATTACATGTGATGTTGTGCCTATGAATGCTTGTCACTTGTTGCTTGGTCGTCCATGGCAATATGATAGGAAAGTTGTCCATGATGGGTTTTCTAATAAATATAGCTTTGAGTATAAGGGTAAAACTTTAACACTTAAACCTATGACACCTTTACAAATAGCCGAGTACTATGAGAACAAGAGGGTAGAGCAAGGAACCCCTCAAAAGCCTAAGATAACACGGCCTAAGAGTAAGGAGAACAAAACCCATCAAACACTGTTAGTACAACCAACAAGTAGCTATCTTGAGTCTAGGAATGAATATGTCACTAACTATGCTTCTATGGATGTGCTAATGATGAGTTTGTGTAAATCTCTAGTGAATGTGCCTCATGACTCTACGATTTCACTTCCTAGTTCTATCCAGGGGCTGTTAGACGAGTTTAGGGACGTTTTTCCTGAGGAGATTCCAGCCGGCTTGCCGCCCATTAGGGGCATTGAACACCAAATAGATTTAATACCCGGAGCCACTCTTCCCAATAGGCCCGCCTATAGGATGAACCCTACGGAAGCCCAGGAAATTCAGAACCAAGTTCAAGCCTTGCTAGATAAGGGGTATGTTCGGGAAAGCCTTAGTCCTTGTGCCGTTCCTGTCCTGCTAGTACCCAAGAAGGATAATACTTGGAGAATGTGTATTGATTGTAGAGCAATCAATAACATTACTATCAAGTATAGACACCCGATTCCCTATTTAGATGACATGCTTGATGAGTTACATGGAGCTACAATTTTCACTAAGATTGACCTTAGGAGTGGCTACCATCAAATTAGAATGAGGGAAGGGGATGAATGGAAAACAGCTTTTAAAACCAAATTTGGTCTCTATGAGTGGCTAGTAATGCCTTTTGGCTTAACTAACGTACCTAGTACCTTCATGAGATTAATGAATCATATTTTGAGACCTTATATTGGTTTATTTGTTGTAGTCTACTTTGATGACATTCTTATCTATGGTAAGACTTTAAAAGAGCATGAAAATCATTTGAGAGATGTGCTTGCTACATTGCGTATAGAATACTTGTATGCTAATATTCAAAAATGTGATTTCTATACTAACCGAGTGATTTTTCTTGGTTTTGTAGTAAGTGCCAATGGTTTGCAAGTGGATGAGGACAAGGTGAAGGCAATCAATGAATGGCCCATTCCTAGGTCGGTTGGCGACGTGAGGAGTTTCCATGGCCTAACTACATTCTATAGAAGATTTGTGAGAGATTTTAGTAATATTGCAGCACCACTCACGGCTTAGACCAAAAAGAAGGTTCCTTTTGAGTGGAATGAACCGCAGCAAAGAGCCTTTGAAGAGCTCAAGAGACGCCTCACCCATGCACCACTACTCGCTCTACCGGACTTCACTAAACCCTTTGAGGTTGAATGCGACGCGTCCGGTATTGGTATTGGCGGCATCCTTATGCAAGAAGGTAAGCCTCTAGCTTTCTTTAGTGAAAAATTGAAGGGTGCATGCTTAAACTACTCCACTTATGACAAAGAATTGTATGCCTTGTTTAGAGTACTCAAAACATGGCAACATTACCTTTGGCCTCAAGAGTTTGTTTTGAAAACCGATCATGATTCACTTAGACACTTTAGGAGCCAAGATAAGCTAGATAGGCGGCATGGTAGGTGGATGGAGTTCATCGAAACCTTTCCTTACATTATCAAGTATAAGAAAGGAAAGGATAATGTCGTAGTGGATGCATTGTCTAGGAGATACACCTTAATCACCACCTTGGATTCTAGGATGTTAGGTTTTACTTACATTAAAGAATTATATGTGGATGATGCTCAATTTGGGAAGATATTTCATAGATGCGCTACTCAAGGCCCTTATGATAAGTACTTTGTGTTTGAAGGTTTCTTGTTTAAAGTGGATAAGATTTGCATACCTAGATGTTCCCTTAGGATCCTATTAGTGGAAGAAGCCCATAAAGGAGGTTTAATGGGGCATTTTGGGGGGGGGACAAAACTTATCACATGTTGCAAATTCACTTTTATTGGCCTCATATGTTAAGGGGTGTAGAACACATGCTGAAAAGGTGCATTGAATGTCTTAAGGCCAAAGCTAGGGTACAACCCCACGGGCTGTATACACCCTTACCAACGGCTAATGGCCCTTGGGAAGATATAAGTGTGGATTTCATTGTTGGACTACCTAGGACTAAGAAAGGAAGAGATTCCATTTTTGTGGTAGTAGATAGATTCTCTAAAATGGCACAGTTTATTCCATGTCATAAAACTGATGATGCATATAATGTTGCTAATCTTTTCTTTAAGGAAATAGTGAGATTGCATGGAATACCTAAAACTATTGTTAGTGATAGGGATGTCAAGTTTTTGAGTTTCTTTTGGAAAACGCTTTGGGGAAAAATGGGCACTAGATTACTATTCTCGACCTCTAGTCATCCCCAAACAGATGGGCAAACGGAAGTCACCAATAGGACCCTAACGACCCTCCTTAGAACCATGTTGAAAGATAAATTAAAAGAATGGGAAGACATGTTACCACATATTGAGTTTGCTTATAATCGCACCATGCATTCTTCCACTTCGTCATCACCTTTCAAATGTGTTTATGGATTTAACCCTTTAACTCCTTTGGACTTATTACCGATTCCTCGAAAGGATCGAGTAGCTTTTGATGCTTTGGAACAGGCGGACTACGTTAAGGAACTTCATGCTAAGACCAAGGCTGCACTTGATAAGAAGGGCGTTGAAACTGCAGCTCGGAATAACAAAGGACGTCGGAAGATGGTTTTCCAGCCCGGCGACTTAGTTTGGCTACATCTAAGGAAAGAGCGGTTTCCGACAAAACGCCATTCCAAGCTAGCCCCACGGGGTGATGGACCATTCAAAGTCTTACACCGGATTAACGACAACGCTTATGTGTTGGACTTACCGGAAGAGTATGGAGTTAGTACCATTTTTAATGTAGGAGATTTGAGCTCCTATGAAGGAGATTCGGAACAAGATGAAAATTCGGGGTTGAATTCTTTCCAAGAAGGAGTGGATGATGTAGGACCATCACATGGAAGATATCAAGGTCCCATTACTAGAGCAAGAGCTAAGGAGATCCAAGAAGCTACGTCAAGGGAAGTGCTATTGCTTGACACAATGCGTGAACCATTTAATTGCCATACATCATGTGTTAATCTTTTGATGAATGCAGGAGGAAGCAAGCAAAGGGAGAAGATGTTGCTCACGTCCAAAGCAGTCCAAGAGGAGAAGCTGTTGCTCACATCCAAAGCAGTCTAAGAGGAGAAGCTGTTGCTCACGTCCAAGGCAGCCCAAGAGGGGAGGCAGCTGCTCACGTCCAAGGCAGCCCAAGAAGGTAGCCAACTGATCACGTTCAAGGAGGCCCAAGAAGAGTAATCAGCTCCCTCATTCGGATCATCATTTGGGCTCTTAAAAACCATCCAAATCACTCATGGATCTGTTGAACAATTCAGCCCATTTCGGATAGTCCATTTGGCCCTTAAAAAACGTCCAGCTCACTCCAAAGATTAGTTTGAATAAGTCAGCCTATTTACATGCTGAATTAGTTGTTTGTTAGGTTGTTAGCTACATTAGAGGAAGCTCTCTTATTACCACCTTCCCACTAATGTTTTAGTTTTTTTTCTTTATTTTTGTCTAGATAAAAGAGTCTATATATAGCCTCTTTAGCTGCTGATTAGGGACGTTATTTTCATTGCTTAGAATTACAGATTGTAATCATTCACAAAATCAATCAAAGACCAAGAGAGTTTTTGGTTGGCATTGCTGTTGTTTGCTTGGCTGAGCTTGTTCGTGTCAACCGCCTTCGGATTGGTGCTTCGAGCCTTCACAAGTCCCTCTTTGTGCTAGTCCAGCCGGAGCTAGTGTAAAGTTGTATTGGAGACGGGTCTAGGGCATTCACGAAGTGGGGTTTTGGCTCTTCAGCCTTGGTTCCTTTCGTTGACTCTCTTTGGTTCTTCTCTACACCTTCCTGCGTCCATTCACCATCCACGTTTCATTCCGCATCTGGATTCGTTTCATTCAGCCGGATTCGAGATCATTGTGCCTAGATCGACTCATTCACGGACAATTCCGTATCATTGGGAGCTTCATGATCCAAGTGAATCACAAACTCTTTAGGCCATAGATAATGCTGCCAAGTGCGAAGGACCCGAACAAAAACGTAGAGCTCCTTGTCATAAGTAGAGTAATTGAGCTCGGCACCGCTGAGTTTCTCACTGAAGTAGGCTATAGGGCGATTTCCTTAGATGAGAACGCCGCCAATGCCAATGCCCGACGCATCACACTAGATCTCAAAGGTGCGGCTGAAGTCCGGCAAGGCTAGGAGTGACATATTGGTCAGCTTGTCCTTCAAGTGCTGAAAAGCATGCTCTTGGCTCGGTCCCCACCTGAAGACGGTGTCCTTCCGGGTCAGCTCAGTCAAGGGATGTGCCAAGGTGCTGAAATCCCTCACAAAACGTGATACGGGGATTAGCCGCGAAGAACGGATGTAGACGAGCAACCTGTTTTCGGGAATAGAAGCAAACGAAATTCAGCAAACAAAGATGAAGGAAAACGTGCAAAGCAAAGAGGGAAAACGAACTAAGAAAGAAGAACCGAAAGGAACAAACGATAGAACCCTTGGATTCGATTATCCAAGCACCAAACCGATGACGATTCAACCCCGCTTCTTACAACTTCACACAATCGATCTAGAGTTATCGAAGGCATGAAGAGGTTGCTTCAATTCGACTTGTAGCACCAACCCGAAGGAGATTGACACACACAAGAACGAGAAATCTATGCTAACACCACAATTCTCACAAGACAAGAGGCTGAACTCAAAGGAATTCAATTTGGCACTTAGGCAATGTGTTTAACGTATTCTGATCCACAAAATGAAGAGAGAAAGGTTTATATATAACCTAGACCTTCTCTCCTAAAAATAGAAAAGAAATAAATACAATAATTACAAATTAGAGTGTTTTAAATAAAACCATAAAATAGACTAATTCTAGGCTTTATTTAACACTCTCTAACTAGCTTCACGCCAGCCTTGCTCACGCCTCCTTGCTCATGCCTTCATCCATGCACATGCACACGTGAGGCTCTCCTATGCTCCATTCGACTTCTTCTTGGCTGGCCCAATGTGGCTAAGCATCATGACGGGCCTTGGACTCATTGGAGGTGAGCTTGGGTGAGCTTCTTGAACCATGGCAAGGAAGATAGCATCCATCTCCGCTTGGCGTTTGGCTTGAGCTCTTGTTAGGGCTCCTTGTGGTGTTGAAGATGGAGCTAGCTCGGATGACCCTTCATCAAAAGTTCTCCTAGCTATCAAAGATTCACCTTGTTCATACTCAATGCAATCATCATTCTTAGTTTGCTCATTGTCATCAATTAACGCATTTTCATCATCCAATTCCACATCATCCTCACTCTCATATTCTCCTAGATGATTTATGATCAAAGTGCGTCTATTAGGACATTCCCTACTCATGTGTCCTCTACCATGGCATTTAAAACACACAATGTCCCTAGTTCTAGAGTTAGAGGTAGGAGTACTCCCTCGATGACCACTTGAAGGCTCATTCAAGGATCGCGGTGTAGTGGATGGTGTAGAAGACCTTCGTTGGCCTTCTTGGCTCATAGGTGCCGACTTTCTCTCCTCCTTCTGGCCTCCTTGATCCCTGCTGTGGATAGGCAGCCGGTTTCCTTGTGATTTCCAAGCGTTGGGCGTCCCATGAGGTGGCTTGTATTCCCGGTTTCGCACCTTAGTCTTCCTTTCCACCTTGATGGCCAAGTGTTGTAATTGCTCCATGGTGCTGTATGGATACATATCAACTTCATTAGCCAAATTAGAGTTAAGAATACGAAGATACCTAGCCATAGTATTTTCCTCATCCTCTAGAACGTTGGCCTTCACCATAACAACTTGCATATTGGTATAGGCTTCCTCGGCGCTAAGAGAGCCTTGTCTCAAATTTTCCAGCCGTTGTCGAAGCTCTCGGGTATAGTGAGGTGGGACGAATCGAGCCCTCATTAGTGCCTTCATATGCTCCCATGTGGTGATTTGAGGATCCATTGTTCGCACTCTTTCTTTGACTACGTGATCCCACCATACCAAGGCATAGCCTTGGAACTCGATAGCGGCTAGCTGAACCTTCCTAGGCTCGTTGAAGTTATGACACAACCAGATCTGCTCGACTTTAGTTTCCCACTCCGTGTAGACGTCGGGATCACACTTTCCTTCAAAGACGGGAATTTTGATTTTGACTTTGCCGAGACCGTCTTACTCTTGATAGGGCCGTAGATTATCACGTTCTCGTCCTTGCCTTGGCTGTTGGAATGGTCGATTGTAATCTTCCCAAGTATGATCCTCAAAAGGAGCTTCATTCCGTCGCTGAAAGTTATCAACAAATGGTGGCATGTTAGAAGCATTAGGGAGGACATTGGACTGTAAATTACCTTGATCCGGATGATCCGGCTCTCTAGTAACGTGTGAGGGACCGCCAAACTCATAGTTGGTTCTTCAAGGTGGTGTCCGCGATGGTGGGGTTCGTGCTGCCATAGACTCCACTCGTTTGGATAGGTTAGCTACGGAATCGGACAATTGTTTCAATAGACTGAGCATCTCAGGCGTGACGGTCTCGCTGCTAGACTTGCTGGGGCTTCGGGACCTAGACATGCTCAAGTAACAAATAAAGAACCGGTTAGGTTTGAAAACAAAGATCTCACTTTTGTATCGCTCACTCTCTTGTTGGTATTGCATAGCTTGATGGCTCGAGTTGTAAAGATCCAACACTTTAAGATCAAGATTTTCGAACCTTCTTAGCAACCCTTTGGAACTAGAACCGCCGAAACTGATGTTAGTGTCGGAGATGGATCAAGACACCCTAATCGGAGTATTGACCGTTGGGTTGGTATAGGTATGGTGATTTGTGATTAGAATGACGTAGGAGTTGTTTGAGGGAGTTTTCTTGTGCTTGATGTCGATTAATAAAAAAAAAAAGGCCTGCCGTTTTTGTGTTGTCTTTTTTTTTTTTTTTTGAAAGATCTCTTAGACTTTGTCAAAGATTTGGGGGAGAGAAGGTAACCGAAACTGATTGCAACGAGATTTGTGGGAGAGAAGGTTACCGAATTTGACTGCAACGTTGATCTCTCTTTTTTTTTTTTGTGTTTACCTCTCCTCATGATGTTGTCCGGCCCTAAGAAACCCTTGGCTTTTGATTTTGCACACTTCAAGCACAAGTTAAACCTCAATTGGTTAAGCAATAATGTTAAGAAAGAAGAAAGGAGTGATCAATTGTACCAACTGAGCTCTGATACCAACTGATACGGTATTAGTATGTGGATTAGTCGATCTAGGTACAATGATCCCGAATCCGGCTGAATGAGGCGAATCCAGATGCGGAATGAAACGTGGGGAGTGAATGAACGCAGGAAGATGTAGAGAAGAACCAAAGAGAGTCAACGAAAGGAACCAAGGCTGAAGAGCCAAAACCCCGCTTCGTGAATGCCTTAGGCCCGTCTCCAATACAACTTTACACTAGCTCCGGCTGAACTAGCACAAAGAGGGACTCATGAAGGCTCGAAGCACCAATCCGAAGGCGGTTGACACGAACAAGCTCAGCCAAGCAAACAACGACAATGCCAACCAAAAACTCTCTTGTTCTTTGATTGATTTTGTGAATGATTACAATCTGAATTCTTAGCAAATAAAAACGTATCCTATTCAGCAGCTAAAGAGACTATATATACTCTTTTATCTAGACAAAATAAAGAAAAGACAACTAAAACATTTGTGGAAGGTGGTAACAAGAGAGCTTCCACAAATGTAGCTAACAACTTAACAAACAACTAATCAGCATCAAAATAGGCTGACTTATTCAAAACAGATCCTTGGGAGTGAGTTGGACGTTTTTTAAGAGGTAAATGGGCTGATTTGTTCACAACAGATCCATGAGTGATTTGGACTGTTTTTAAGAGCCCAAATGATGATCCGACTGAGGGAGTTGGTTACTCTCTTGGGCCTCCTTGGACGTGAGCAGTTGGTTACTCTCTTGGGCTGCCTTGGACGTGAGCAGCTGGTTACTCTCTTGGACCTCCTTGGACGTGAGCAACGTCTCTTCCCTTTGCTTGCTTGCTCCTGCATTCACCAAGAGATTAACACATGATGTATGGAAGTTAAATGGTTCACGCATGGTGCCAAACAATAGCACTTCCCTTGACGTAACTTTTTGGATCTCCTTAGCTCTTGCCCTAGTAATGGGCCCTTGATATCTTCCATGTGATGGTCCTACATCAGGATTCAACCCATAGACACACTCAAAAGGAGTTAGATTAGTAGAAAAATGTAATGTACGATTATATGCAAATTCAACATGAGGCAAGACATCTCCCAAGCTTTCAAATTATCTTTTAAAACAGCCCTCAAAATGGTTGTTAACGTCCTATTAGTTACTTCGGTTTGACCATCCGTTTGAGGATGACTAGAAGTCGAAAACAACAACTTCGTCCCTAATTTACCCCAAAGAGTTTTCCAAAAGAAACTAAGAAACTTAACATCCCTATCACTCACTATAGTCCTAGGTACTCCATGTAATCTAACAATTTTCCTAAAGCACAAGTTAGCTAGATTATAAACATCATCAGTGTTATGGCAAGCAATAAAATGGGCCATTTTAGAAAATCGATCTACTACCACAAAAATCGAATCTCTCCCCTTCTTAGTCCTAGGCAACCCAACAATGAAGTCCATACTAATATCGTCCCAAGGTGACTTAGGCGTGGGTAAGGGGGTATACAATCCATGAGGTTTCAATCTAGCCTTAGCCTTTAAACACACAAGACATCTCTTAAGCAAGTTCTCTACATCTCTAAGCATATGTGGCCAATAAAAATGTGAATGCAGCATATAATAAGTCTTATCTCTCCCAAAATGCCCCATTAAGCCTCCCATATGGGCTTCCTCAACAAGTAAAAGCCTAAGGGAACACTTAGGAATGCAAACTTTATCAACTCTAAATAGAAAACCCTCAAACAAGTAATACTTATCAAAGGCTCCTCTAGATGCACATTGCTTAAATATGTCTCCAAAATCAGAATCATCAACATATAAATCCTTAATATAATAGAAACCTAAGACCTTAGAATCCATAGTTGTGATTAAAGAATGTCTCCTAGAGAGAGCATCCGCTACAACATTATCCTTGCCCTTTTTATACTTTATGATATAAGGAAAAGTTTTCATAAACTCCATCTATCTACCATGTCTCCTATCTAACTTATCTTGACTCCTAAAATGTCTTAAGGACTCATGATCGGTATGTAGGACAAACTCACTAGGCCATAAATAATGTTGCCATGTTTTTAATACTCTAAACAATGCATAAAGTTCTTTATCATAGGTCGAGTAGTTTAAACATGCTTCCTTTAATTTCTCACTAAAGAAGGCTAGTGGCTTACCCTCTTGTATGAGTACTCCTCAAATGCCAATACCCGAAGCATCACACTCGACCTCAAAAGGTTTGGTGAAGTCTGGAAGAGCTAGAAGAGGTGCATGGGACAGCCGCCACTTCAACTCCTTAAACGCCTTCTCTTGAGCATCTCCCCACACAAATGGCACCTTCTTCTTTGTCAAGGACGTGAGTGGGGCTGCTATGGTGCTGAAATCTCGCACAAAACGTCTATAGAAGGTTTCTAGGCCGTGGAAACTCCTCACTTGACCGACGGTTGCGGGAGTAGGCCATTCCTGGATTGCCTTGATCTTCTCTCCATCCACCTCTAGACCTCTTGTGCTCACTACAAAACCAAGAAAAACAACTTGATTTGTACAAATAAATATATATATATATATATATATATATATATATATATATATATATATATATAAATTGTAATTACTTCAACTAGTACCGATTGGTAGGATAGAGATATAATTGGATGAATCCAATTATTGGGAACATCCTATTCAGCATTTCAAGGGATAGCATACTGGATCGGGTCTTTCAATTTATTGCCTCTATCTAATGGAATAGAGTATCATATGTTTCTCGGGAACATGTACACAACTATCATTTTTTTCTTGTACAGTAAAAAATGGAATGTGGGTTACCCCGAAAAGTACTTTTCCGATTAAAACTCTCTCCTTTTCTCACATTTCTTCAAATTAGCATACAAATATTCAATTCTAAGAGTTGCAAGTACTTCCCTCAAATGTTCCTCATGCTCTTCAAGTGACTTACTATAGATGAGGATGTCATCAAAGTAAACCACAACAAACCTACCAATGTAGTGTCTCCACACGTGATTCATCAATCTCATAAATGTGCTAGGAGCATTGGTTAAACCAAATGGCATCACTCATCTCCCTCCCTCATTCTGATTTGGTGATAACCACTCCTAAGATCTATCTTAGATAACAATGTGGCTCCATTCAACTCATCTAACATGTCATCTAAACATGGGATAGGATGGCGGTACTTAATGGTGATGTTGTTGATGACTCTACAATCAACACACATCCTCCATGTATTATCCTTCTTAGGCACTAAGAGGACGGGAACGGCACTAGGACTCAAGCTCTCCCTTACATAACCCTTATCTAGGAGTTCTTGGACTTGGTTTTGGATCTCTTGGCTCTCCTTAGGGTTCATCCTATAGGCTGGAGGGTTTGGGAGTGTAGCACCGGGAATAAGATCTATTTGGTGCTCAATATCTCTAAAAGGTGGAAGGCCAGCCGGAATCTCGTCAGGAAACACATCACTAAACTCATCTAGGATAGCTAGGATGGGCTTAGGAAGGGTGGCCTTGGCTTCATCACTCAAAGTCCCTAAGCTCTTGCACAAGCTCACAAGAATGGCATCTAAAGGGGTGTAATCTAGGATGTACTCCTCCTTGGATGCTAGAAGGACACTAGAGGGTGTGGCTAATAGGGTGGTACTAATCTTGGCCGTGGGTACTGTTTTAGACCGTGAGCTATCCCCTCTCTTTTTCACCTCATTTTGCTCCACACTCAACTCCTCCTTCTCATAAAATTCAGCAATCTGCAATCGTGTCATAGGCTTAAGAGTTTGTGTTTGACCATTAAATTCAAAGGTATGCCTATTAGTAAAACCATCATGCTTAACTCTCCTATCAAATTACCATGGACGTCCCAAAAGAATATGACAAGCTTGCATGGGAACTACATCACAAGTAATGGTGTCCTCATAGCTACCTAAGTGATAGTAACTCTAGCTTGCCTATTTACTTTTAATTCTCCACAATCATTCATCCAATGCAATTTGTAAGGCCTAGGGTGATAAAATGTGGTAATTTGAAACTTATTAATCAAATCAGTGCTAGCTATATTGCAACAACTACCTCCATCTATGATCATATTACACACCTGATACGGGGATTTTGCCCGTCGAGCCGGATCTAGCACCATCAACACGAGAAACTGGAGGACGACACCTTGAACTCATAGTTGCGGACTCTTGTAGACTCTTTTGTGGAAAGGGAAACTAAAGCTACGAAAGGGAAAGATAGGAGGCAAGCAAGCTATGCTACCCTTGAACCAAAATGATACGGAACCGAAAACGAAGAAGCTGATTGATGCTGAAGTTTGTAATCATTAGTTGCCTAAATTGTTTGTGTTTTGATTAGGATTAAGTTGTTTATTTGGGGCCGGTTCACTTGCATTTTAAGAGCCGGTTCAATGCTTTATTTCCTTAGTTATTTTAGGTTTATTAATTGTTGGTTTAGTTGTCTTTATTTTAGTTTTTTGGAAGATGCCTATTTAAGGGAACTTCCAACCCTTTGTAAGGGGAGTTTTTGATGTAATGGATAAGCAGTCCTTTTGATTTGATTGAACGTCTTTCCCTCTCGCCTCCAATGGAGATTGGAGTTCGAGTTGTATGGTTCATGTGAGATGAGTCTAGATTACTCGATGAGCGGGTTTATCACATCATTTGCAATTGTGTCTTGGCTCTTTAGCCATGGTGCATTGCATTGTTTGGGATGGGCTCCTCATAATCTGTCTATCGCCTTATAGACAAGAGGGTTGTGTCGTTCTTGGATTGGTTCTTGATCGATCTAGTCCATGGGTTGTACCCGTTTGTGGTATTGGTTCTTGGCTGGTTGTATCAATGAGTTGGTTCAAGGGTAGCATAGTTTGCTTGCCTCCTATCTTTCCCTTTCGTAGTTTAGTTTCCCTTTCCACAAAAACAGTTTACAAGTTTCCGCAACTATGAGTCCCATGGAGTCGTTTTCAGCTTTCTCGTGTTGATGGTGCTAGATCCGGCTCGACGGGCAAATCCCCGTATCAGATTGGTATCAGAGCCATATGCGCCGTCAACGTTCCGGTTCGTGATGTTCATCGGGTGTCCTTGGTGTTGCCGCCGCCCTAACCTCAGCCAAACTGCCGCCCACGTACACTCTCCACTGTTTCGACCAAAAAAAAAAAAACCGCCCACTACCCCCTCCTACACGTTTCAGCCTTGCCTCCATGAAATTAGCAATGCCCATAACCACCTCCTACATTTTAGCCATCACATTTCAGCCTATGTGATCCTATCACTTTGCCTCCACAAAATTAGCTAACCTATAACCACCCCCTACATTTTAGCCACCACGCCTCCTTCTTCTACTCCGTCAAACTGTAGCGCCCTCACGCCTCTCCCTCTTCTACTCCGTCAAACTGTAGCGCCCTCACGCCTCTCCCTCTTCTACTCCCGTCAAACTGCAGCGCCCTCACGCCTCTCCCTCTTCTACTCCCGTCAAGCTGCAGCACCCTCACGCCTTCCTCTTCTACTCTCGTCGAACTGCAGCGCCATTACGCCTTTCCCTCTTCTACTTCCGTCAAACTGTAGCGCCACCGCCGCCCTTCTTCTCTCCCGTTGAGCTGCTGCGCCGCAACCATCTCACCTAGTCTACGGCCTTCAACCACGGCCTTGCAAGACGAGGATCCCCGTATCAACATCGGCCTCCCATGGAGTCGTCTTCAACCGCTCGTGTTCCAGCCCGTAGAGGACGCCCACGTTCTAAGGCAAACCGCAAGCCACCATCACGCCTCGACGCTGAGACTGCTCGCCAAGCTCGGAGGAGGTCCACTCATGCGGCCGGGACATGGGTTTGGGTCAAGATACCGCAGCGAGGCCGCCCTCGGCTTGACGCGAACCCAAACGGTCTAGGGCCTTTTCGGGTCCTTGCCCGTGGGTTTGGTTATGTGCACATAGTTAACTGGCCGGATGATAAGGGTGATGTTGGTCGTTTCATTGTGTCGGAGTACCTCTACCCTGTATTGCCTCCATCGGACTTACCACAAGCTTCGGGGTCGAAGCTTTTCCAAGAAGGAGAGAATGATACGGAACTAAAAACGAAGAAGCTGATTGATGCTGAAGTTTGTAATCATTAGTTGCCTAAATTGTTTGTGTTTTGATTAGGATTAAGTTGTTTATTTGCGGCCGGTTCACTTGCATTTTAAGAGCCGGTTCAATGCTTTATTTCCTTAGTTATTTTAGGTTTATTAATTGTTGGTTTAGTTGTCTTTATTTTAGTTTTTTGGAAGATGCCTATTTAAGGGAACTTCCAACCCTTTGTAAGGGGAGTTTTTGATGTAATGGATAAGCAGTCCTTTTGATTTGATTGAACGTCTTTCCCTCTCGCCTCCAATGGAGATTGGAGTTCGAGTTGTATGGTTCTTGTGAGATGAGTCTAGATTACTCGATGAGCGGGTTTATCACATCATTTGCAATTGTGTCTTGGCTCTTTAGCCATGGTGCATTGCATTGTTTGGGATGGGCTCCTCATAATCTGTCCATCGCCTTATAGACAAGAGGGTTGTGTCGTTCTTGGATTGGTTCTTGATCGATCTAGTCCATGGGTTGTACCCGTTTGTTGTATTGGTTCTTGGCTGGTTGTATCAATGGGTTGGTTCAAGGGTAGCATAGTTTGCTTGCCTCCTATCTTTCCCTTTCGTAGTTTAGTTTCCCTTTCCACAAAAACAGTTTACAAGTTTCCGCAACTATGAGTCCTATGGAGTCGTTTTCAGCTTTCTCGTGTTGATGGTGCTAGATCCGGCTCGACGGGCAAATCCCCGTATCAGATTGATATCAGAGCCATATGCGCCGTCAATGTTCCGGTTCGTGATGTTCATCGGGTGTCCTTGGTGTTGCCGCCGCCCTAACCTGACTCAAAGTCACTAAACTCTTGCACAAGCTCACAAGAATGACATCTAAAGGGGTGTAATCTAGGGTGGTACTAATCTTGGCCTTGGGTTCTGTTTTAGACCGTGGGCTATCCCCTCTCTTTTTCACCTCAATTTGCTCCTCACTCAACTCCTTCTTCTTCTCATAAAATTCAGCAATCTGCAATGGTGTCATAGGCTTAAGAGTTAGTGTTTGACCATTAAATTCAAAGGTGTCCCTTTTAGTAAAACCATCATGCTTAACTCTCCTATCAAATTGTCATGGACGTCCCAAAAGAATATGACAAGCTTGCATGGGAACTACATCACAAGTAATGGTGTCCTCAAAGCTACCTAAAGTGATAGTAACTCTAGCTTGCCTATTTACTTTTAATTCTTCACAATCATTCATCCAATGCAATTTGTAAGGCCTAGGGTGATAAAATTTGGTAATTTGCAACTTATTAATCAAATCATTGCTAGATATATTGGAACAACTACCTCCATCTATGATCATATTACACACCTTCCCTTTAATTAGACATCTAGTATGAAAAAGGTTCTCTCTTTGATTATCCTCACATGGAGCTAGCTTAGCATGCAAAGTTCTTCTAGCTATTAATGATTCTGCATGCTCATATTCAATGCCCTCATCACTATCACTACCAATTTTATGCAATCCATTAAGGTGGGTGTTATCATCATTTTCATGCTCATCCTCACTCTCATATTGTCCAAATTGATTTAAAATCAGAATTTTCTTATTAGGGCAATCCCTCATGTAATGACCTCTACCTTGACATTTAAAACACACAATATCTCTAGAACGAAGAGTAGAGTTAGAGGTACTCCCTTTAGGACCACTTGAAGGCTCATTCAAGGGTCTAGAAGATGAATGAGGTGTTGAGCTCCTTCTTTGTGCTCCTTGGTCTTCCATGGTTGATGCTTTTCGGTCCTCCTTGGTGGATGTAGGCTCACGGCTGTAGGATCCTTGGGGCCGGTTGTTTTGTGCTTTCCATGAGCTTGTAGCTCCAAAGCTTGTCTTGGCACCTTGGTTCCTAGCCTTTGTCTTCTTCTCTACTTTGATTGCCAAATGCAGCAGCTCCACCATGGTACTATAAGGATACAAATCAATTTCATTAGCCAAAGATGAGTTTAAAATGCGTAGATACCTAGCCATTGTAGACTCCTCATCTTCAACCACATTAGCTTTCACCATTGCCATTTGCATAGAGGTGTACACCTCTTCGGCACTCATGGCTCCTTGTCTTAGTTCTCCAACCTTTGCCTCAGCTCCCTAGCATAATGTTGAGGTACAAAATGAGCTCTCATCAAGGCCTTCATTTGTTCCCATGTAGTGATGGTTGGATTAAAGGTTCTTCTCCTTTCCTTGACATGATGATCCCACCATACTAGTCATATCCTTGGAACTCCAATGATGCAAGCTGGACCTTCCTTTGCTCTCCAAAGTGATGGCATGACCAAATTTGCTCCAATTTAGTCTCCCAATCCATTTAAGCATCCGGGTCACACTTGCCTTCAAAACTAGGAATCTTGACCTTCACTTTCCCTATTCCATCTAGCTCTTGATAAGGCCTAAATGGCTCATATTCTCGTCCTCTCCTTGGCTGTGGGTGACGCCTAGGGAACTCTCTCCATATGCCCTCTTCTTCAACATCCTCTTGTGACTCCTGAAAATCATCCACAAAACCTTGCACATTAGGTGTTCTAGGAAGAGGGTTAGCATGTCTCATACCTTGCCCTTGAGGGGTTCTTTGAGGTGATTCATGGGCTGTTTCTCTAGGGGCATCTCTAGACGTGCCTCCTAGCTCGAAAGTGGACCTCGGTTGTGGCGTGGCTGTGGGTGTTGGTTGAGACTCTAACGTGCCAATCCGGTCGGTCAATCTTGCCACCGAATCCATTATTTGCTTCAACATAGCAAATGTCTCCGGGTGCATTGGCTCACTGCTTTGGGACTTGCTTGGACACAAGCTATTTGATCAAAAAGACACACAAAACAAGCAAACTAGTTGAATTAGATAAAACAGAAAATTCTCACAAGTGTTTACTCTCACTCTCACACTCAAGTTGTGTTGATCACAAGCTATTTGATGCAATTGACTTGGATGGATTAAAACTCCTTCTAAGATCAATGTCTTAGCTCAACTAGCACACTCCTTGACTTGAAAAAGGGTGATACACGGCTGCTTGAAGGTTCACAACAGAAAACGTCAAGATAGACACTAAGAAACTGAAATAAGACTCAAGACTCAACTAGTATGGCTTGCAAGCAACGTTAACTAGCTAAATCACACAAAATACTCAAAAAAGACACAAGACTCAAAGATAGATGCAAAAAGCTGATATGGACTCGAAAAGATGGTAAACTCAAGATATGATAGAATTAGAGTAAAACAAGGAAGATAGACACACAAGAGACTAAGAAGAGAGCTTCACTTACCTTGTTCTTATGCAATGGAGAGAGATATGGCCGGCTGTGGTGTTTAAAGTTGGCTTTTGGGTAATGGTGATGGATAAGAAATAAGGTAGGTAACTCTTGTTTGTAGTCTCAATGATCCTTTTACAATCAGATTGCAAAAACACTTGTTTTTTTAGCTTCTACACAACTTAGGTTAGTATAGAATATGATATGAAATGTATGATATGTAGGATGATGAAAATATATGAGAAAATATTTCTTTTTCTTTGTTTTTCTTTTGTGTTCCTTTGCTGACGTTTTGTGGAAGAAAATAGGAGAGAGGAATGAAATTAAAAATTGAAAAGAAATAAGAGATAACTAACTAGAAGTAGTCTCTTGTTGTTGCTACAAATAAGGAGCTTTTGTGGCCTCTCTCTCCTACTTGCAACGACTGATTTGTTTTGGAGAGTGGTCCCCCTTCTTTTTTTTTGAATGGTTATTTGCCAAGAGGATGCAGCTGGACGTTTTGGATGAACAATGGCTGATGAAGGTGATGTAGAATGGCTGGAAAATGGCTGTTTTGGCTTGGCTTTCTCTTTTCTCCAATAAACACAAGAAACAAAGCAAATTAGACTCAAATAGACTCTTAAGATGAAGCAAATGACTCAAACAAAGAAAAGACTCAAAGAAGATACTCAAACCGTCAATGGTGATGATGGCTGATTCCGGACTCGCAATCAACTAGCTCTGATAGCACTTTGATGCGGGTTGGGGTCGCAAATGACTAGATCTAGATTGGGAGTCCTTGAAGACCAACAATGGACGTTTTCCTTGACAAATGGCACGCAAAATCAGATTGTTTAGAACCAGAAATGACGTTGGACAAAAGGGAAGAAAGAGAATGAAATGGAACGTGGAATGTTTGGTAGAAGTAGATCCAAAAGAACCAAACGATTCCCTTACAAGAACCTTGATCATATTGATCAAAACCCAAGCAAGATGATGCCTTCAACCCTTTTTTCTATATAACCTTACACAAGCCTTCAATGGAGACAAGCACAAGGAGGGACTAGTATTGACTAGTAGCACCAATCTCTAAAGAGATTAACACACACAAAAACAATCTAGCAGGGATTCACAACAATTCAATCAATGGCTCACTTTATTGATTGAATTTTCTGAATAGGAACAAAAGCTCTCAAAGAGACGGTTTATCAAGTTTTGCTAAAATCTATCTGATTTGGAAAGAAGCTAAGGGAGGCTTTTTATATGCCTAGAAAGCCTCCTATCTAAAAAAGAAAAAACATTTGTCAAAAAGACAATAAAACAAATAAAACAAATAAAAATAACCCTTAAAATGTTTTGAACCTAAAGGTTATAAAAAGTATTTCATTTTATACCAAAAGATGATATAAAATACAAAAGAAGCTCCAAAAGCCTCAGTCTTCCATTTCTTGCAATTCCGGAACAAGTGTCTCTTCTTTGCTCTTTGCATGACTCCAAATCACGTGTGCATGGTCTCCCTTCCACGTCCAAGTCATCGGGAATCGTCATTAACATGACTAAGGAAGCCTCAGTCAGCAATGGATCGTCAATGGTCTCCTTAGGAGCTAAGGACACCAACAAGTTGGACACCTCCTCTTGAATTGCTCTTGCCCTTGATCTAGTGATTGGCCCTTGCATTGTAGGACTAGTAGGGGCTGTTGGTGATGGTCCCTCATCACTTTCCCTTAATCAAACACCTAGTATGAAACAAGTTCTCTCTTTGGTTATCCTCACAAGGGTCAGGTTGTGCACTCAAAGTTCTCCTAGCTATCAAGGAATTATCATGCTCACGATTTTCATCACAAACCATGTTATTAGGATCATTTCCTGCGTTTTCAAGCCCATTAGGTTCATCATGAGAATCAAGATCACAAAGCATGTAGTTATTAGCTAGAAATGAGCTAGGATGGTCAAATAACAATCTTTTAGCTAGTAAACAATTCCCCTGCTCATATTCAATCCCATCATCATCCAAATCATCATGATCATGCATATTAGGCTCAAAATCATCATTATCATGTTCGTGCTCAGATTCGGACTCATATTGTCCTAAATGGTTGATTAACAACGTTTTCTTGTTAGGACGGTCTTTCATCATGTGTCCTCTACCTTGACACTTAAAACACACTATATCCCTAGCTCTAGATGAGGGTTAGAAGTACTCCCTTGTGTTCCCTTTGGAAAGGTAGCCGTGGGCTTAGGAGGGGCTGCAGAAGGTGCTTTATGTTGTCCTTCTTGTTCCGGGGCTGTTTTCTCCTTATTTGACATTTCCCTGTTGTAACTTCCTTGTTGGCGGTTCCCTTGGTTCTTCCAAGAGCTGGAGACACCATAAGAAGCCTTTCCTCCTTGATTTCTCGCTTTCATCTTCCTTTCCAATTTGATTGCGAGATGGAGTAGTTCTGTCATAGAGCCATAGGGAAAAAGATCTACTTCGTTAGCAAAACTTGAATTAAGGATACGAAGATACCTAGCCATTGTTGATTCTTCATCTTCTCGCACATTGGCCTTTACCATGGCGATTTGCATGGCATTATAGGTCTCCTCAGCAGTCATTGATCCTTGCCTCAAGTTCTCCAATCTTTGTCTCAATTCCCTTGTATAGTGTTGGGGAACAAATCGAGCTCTCATCAATGCCTTCATATGCTCCCAAGTAGCATCTGGTGCATCCAAAGTTCTTATCCTTTCCTTCACCAAATCATCCCACCATATCATAGCATAGTCAATAAATTCAAGGGTTGCGTAGTGTACCTTTTTATGTTCGGGAAAGTTATGGCATGACCATATTTGCTCTATCTTTGCCTCCCATGCCATATACACATCAAGATCACATTTGCCCTCAAAACTAGGGACTTTCACCTTCACTTTGTCAAGACCATCATGTTCCGGTTCTCGGTCTCTCCTTTGCTGGACTCCATAGGGCTCACGTCTCCATTTATCATTATGTCGCCCTTCTTGGTGCCTCCCTTGGCTGATCTCGCCTCCTACGTCCATTAGGCATCCATTCCAGTCTCCATTCCTCATTCTCCCCATCGTCCTCCTCTTCCTGGTCATAAACTGGATTTTGAAATTGGTGAGGATAGTTAGGCATATTATCATTAATAATAGGAGAAGAAGGAATCGATATATGCTCCTCAAAAGCAAGGTTTCCCCGAACAAGTTGGGAAACAATGTTGCCTAAACCATGGGCATGACTAGAAGACTGCGGAACATTCGAATTCCTTGCTGCTTGGAACACAGCTTGCTGACTTTGAAGGGGAACTCCATCTTGTCCTTGGTTTTGCGCCCTCGATTTGTCTCCTATCTCCAAGTTACCTCCTAGTGGTTGAGAGTCCGGGGTCACCCTAGAGGTCTCCAAGGTAGATACCCTTGTAGTTAGCCCATCAATGCTATCTTTCAAGCTCTTGATGAGACTGAACAACTCCGGTATGATAGGCTCAGGGCTCTTTGATCCCGCGGGAGTCTCTGACATGATGCAAAACACTCAACAACAGCAAACACGTTAGGTTAGTTTAAACAAAAACACCTCGCAAGTGTATCACTCAGAAAATAAGATTCTCTCACTCTCTAGTGGTGTGATACAAGCTTGTTGATGGCTCGTCTTGTATTAATCAAAGACCCAAGAAGTGAACCCTAGACACCGTAGGAAGAGGTTAAGGAAGGCTGAGCTATGGTGTTTGATGGCCGAAAATGGATAGTAGCTAGGTGTGGCTAGATAAGTTCAGCGAGATGCTTGGTTCTTCCTCCGACTGAGACGAGATACTTGAATGAAGTCCTTTCTTGAAGTCTTCTTTGTTGCTGAATAACACTAGGCTAATTACAAACTACGAATAAGAAAGAATGAAATAAAAACAATATAAACTAGAATAAAATGAAAAGATCTGATTCTTTTTTCTTTTTTTTTGTTGATTTCGGATTTCTTTCTTCTTCTTTTTTATCCTTTTTCTTTTCTTTTTTCTTAACTCAAGAAATTAGAAATAAGAAGAAACAAAAAAAAAGAAATAAAACTAATTCTTGTTTGCAGATAAACGTGGGCCAAGCTGTTGCAAATCTTCATGATAAGATCAAATCTCAGCTCCTAGATTTGTTGCAACTGATTCAACGTGTCAAATCTGTAGGAGGAAAATAAAACAACTGCTTCAAGTTCAGCGCCGAATTAGTAGGAAATACGCTAAATCAACTCCAATTATGCGTTTACTGGATGCGGGAAGAGAAACAGCCACGTTTGGTTTTTGTTCAACTAGTTCAAGTGTGGCTAATGTGGCTGAGGGAAAAATGATGGTTGATGGTGGTGTGGTGCTGGTGCTATGGTGGTTTCCGGTGTTCAGAACTCACAATCAAATGAACAAACTCGTTAGACTCAAACAAAGCTTAGAGTAGAAGAGAGAAACAGAAAATAGACTCAAACAAAAAACAATGATCAATTACAATGATCAAAACAGACTCTTTTTGTGATTTTATGATTGATTTACCAACTCTTTTTGGTGGTTGGACGTCAACTGCGCTCTGATACCAATTGCTGCGGGGATTAGCCGCGAAGAACGGATCTAGACGAACAACCTATTCTGAAGAATGAAGAACACACAAAATTAACAAAATGGATAGCAATGAAAACGAGAAAACAGAAGGGACAAGAAGAACCCAAAGGAACAATGATAGAACCCTTGGATTCGAGATCCAAGAACCAAACCAGTGACGATTCGACCCCGCTTTTTACAACTCCACACAATCGATCTGAGAATCGAGAGCACGAAGAGGGTGCCTTGTTCGACTTGCAGCACCAATCCCAAAGGAGATTGACATACACAAGAACGAGAAAGCCAGATCACACACACAAACTCACGAGACAAGAATCATTGAATTCTCTTGGATTTAATTCTGAAATGCTCTCAGCAAAACTTGTATAAAACTTGTCTAACTACAAAAGAAGAGAGAAAAGGATTTATATACATCCTAGGCCTTTTCTTCTAAAACAGAAAAAAGAAACTGATTACAATAATTACATTGAGAGAGAGTTAAATAAAGCCCGGTAAACATATAACACACTCGGGCCTAATTAAACTCTCCTATTCAGTCTCTCACGTCCACATACTTAAATTACCATCCAGCCATGCACATGCACATACGTGAAACCCCTTGTATCTGATTTCAAGGCCTCTGGCTGTCCTTTGAAATGCTTTCCAAAGCCTATTTGAAATGCTTTCCAAAGCCTGCCCAGCAACTAGAAATACAATTTAAGCTCCATTAATCATCTTGGTTGGGATGTGTTCGTGGCTGATCCACAAGATGGTCCTTAGACTTGATGAAGGTGGACTTGGTTGAGCTTCATGGACCATGTTTAGGAAAAGAGCATCCATCTCAGCTTGACATTTAGCTTGCGCTCTTGTTCGAGTCCCTTGAGGTGGTAAAGATGGAGTTAACTCAGATGATCCTTCATCACTACGCATACCTCAACCGCGGCGACCCTCTCCATTCAAATCCTCCATTTTCGATCGTTTTCCACGTTTCTTGGCTCCAAATCAGCAAAGGAAGCCAGAGATTCAGTTTCCAAGCAACAAACAACATAGAAAATGCTTCGAATCTACAGAATCAGGGGTATTTCGAAATAAACCCTAACTCTTTCTATTTTCGTCGATTCTGCGTAGATTTGGCTCTTGTTGCAATAGTTTGTTGTTGAAGAAGATATAAGTACCCCATAGGAGGCTTTTAGTAGTGTTTTTGGGGGGAAAATCTTGTAGATTTTGGATCTACCTCACGTAGAGCCTTCGCCTCGGTTGACTCAACTGTGTCTCGGCCGAGGTGTTCTTGGCCGGCCGAGGTGTTCTTCCAGTCATGAGAAGTTCACGCAGATCTAATCGTCAGTTGGCCTTAGGGATAGGCCCAACAGTTCACATCACTCCTCCCCTTCTTCTACAACATAGTTTACCATCCCGGTGATTCATGATAGACATCAGCGGGATTATGACCGGATTTGTGGGCGCCCCATCATTGCCCCACGATTCTTGGATGTTGATCCCTTCGAGTTCCTCCACGTGGTGGAGGACTTGAAGAAGATGATTTATATGGTTGGCTTGGAGGATTTTTTGGCCATCAGAGCACCGACTTATCTGGAGCCAACCATGGAGTTCCTTAGTTTAGTAACCTATGTGCCGGAGTAGAGAAAGATCAAGTATAGGTTGCTGAACAGGAACTACGCAGTTCCTCTTGATCAGTTTGGGGAGATCTTTGGCTTCCCGACCCCTACAATGACAAATTTCCCTTGTCGAGTGTTTGCTCGGAGTTTCTAGGGCGAGATAGCCCATGTTACAAATCATCATGACAGATGGCAGCCTGGCAATTCCCGGAAACGGATCATCTTCCACCTTGCTTTCCCCTTAACCCATAGGATTTTCAGCGAGATGCTTCTGGCTTGTACTGAGACGCCCCAGAAGGTCAGACAGGGGGAGTTGTTGAGTTTGTTTTGTATAATCACTAGAGGAGTGCTAGACTTTGTTGCCATACTGGCAGATGCTCTTCACATGATAAAGGGGAAGTCGAAGGGCGATATCTGTTGTGGTGGGCTAGTGACCCACATCACCACTTCCATGACTTGACTTGTCTTGTTGTACACTAGTTGAGCTCCGAAGCCGCTGGGGTTGCAGGAGAAGTTCACACGGCGCATTCTTGTTCCCCGTGGCATTGGCACACCTTACGTTGACATGCCATGGGAAACGAAGTCTCCTCAAGGCATTATGTGGTCTTCTCAGTTTTCTGTTTATGATCGCCAATATTGGGTTGCCGCGTGGTTCCCGTACATGCAGGAGGCAACCGATGATGATGATGATGATGAGGGTTATGGAGGAGACGCTGCCATGGAGACCGGTACTGATACCGGCGGACCTAGTATTCCCACCGTGGACCTTGACGATGAGGCCACAAAGGATGAGAGAGAGGCACCTACACCTCCACCGCCCTAACGATAATCCCGGCGCCGTAGAGATCCCGAGGCACATCGGTGGATCGATGATCTTACATAGCAGATGATAGATTCTTACGCCGCCATGACAATTGATATCTCCCATGGCTTCGATGATTAGCGCAGATCTATTGAGGGATGGACGCACAGGATGGAGGAGAGCTAGCATTACCAGCGTCAGATGATGGAGATACAATTTCAGCAGACGATGGGCTACCCATTCGACCCATCCTAGTATCCTTACGTTCCACCACCACCGCCAGCGGACGAGGACGGAGAGCTTCATAGATTTATTTTCTATATTTATTATGCAGTTCAGCTAGTCCGATGAGTACTTTGTCCTTCATACTTATATTTGACTCATTGGGACAATGTGTCCCAAGTATGGGGTATTTGATGTATTATTTGACTTATTTGGCTACTATGGTTTGTATAACCCTTGTTGGATATTATCTTTTATTTGGCTCTATGTGCTTATATGTCATTACATGCATACATACATGTTTCTGTTTGAGAAAAACGTCAAAAACCAGTTTGAAAATTTTTTTGGGCTCAACCGAGACGTTCTTGACCGAACGAGGTTGAACACCTCGGATGACATCAAAACACCTCTACCGAGATGGTTTTTTTAACTGAAAGATTTTCAAAACATTTTGTACTTCTATTCTGGATATGACCTCAATGATGATATATGTTTGCATATTGGCTTTGAAATCTTTATATGCTCGAAAGGTTTTATGATATGTTTAAGTTGCTAAATGCTTTGTTTTGAAATTCTAGCATGTTTAATACTTTGTTTTTATCAAAATTTGTTGGATTTAAAGGTGGACACCACATTATGAGTTCTCTCACATTCTTCTTGGGATGACTAAGGCACTTCATTCTCTTCTTCTTCTACTTGATCATGCTTTAGCCCCTCATATACATATTTGCCTCCCTTTACCTATCCGGGAATTTGGATGCAGTTGATGAAAAGCATGTGATGTGAAGTTGAGATCTTGGCTGAAAGTGTTAGAAAGAAACAAATTAGATTTGGGGACGTTGATCTTGATGATGAGTAATTCGCCACCATTCACATAGCCGGATGTTTGTGTCATGTCAAAGTCGGATTGGTCGATAGTCCTAACGGGTCATGGCTTGTGCATCAAGGGTTTGAGGCATCTCGAGAAATTGATGATTGTTAATCTCCTAGGCTTCGGTTATTGTGCACCTCTGTCCATGCTCCTAAAAAATAAAGTAAAAAAGTGAAAATAAGCAAAACTTATTGGTGGAAGATGTTGTGATTCAAAGAAAGTGAAAAAAAGATCCTATTCCCGGATTCTAGCACCACATTACCATATATACATCCCACCCTGACACGTTTCTTGACCTCTTTTGGAAGCCCTTGAGACCTCGAGTATGTTGATTGACTTTGTGTTTTAAACTGGATTATACATGATTGATTTCGATAGATATGATTTATTATGCATTCTATGATTTTATGTAAAGATGAACAACTTTCTTGTATTTATAAAATGTTTTGATCATGTCTTGATTTTATTTGCCATAAAACATTCTCTTAGGGTGATCTATGAATGAGGCGCACCACTAAAAGGTTTTGAAATGATTTTTCATTGATCTTTTTGATGACTTATAATCCATTCTATCTTTTATCTAAGATTTGGATCTTGCTTGGGGACAAGCAAGAGATAAGTATTGGGTATTTTGATAGCATGTATTATAGTCTATGTTTTGGGATTGGTTTAGATGTTTTATCTTCATAAATCTACATGTATAGATGTATATTCTTTGATCATTATGTTGTTTTGTTTACAATTGCGAGAATCGGGGTCTACACCTAGTTTCGTTGTAATTGTAGGGAAAATGGCACGTCTTGGAACAAAATGTGGCTAAGGAAGCCAAGGAGTCATTGGAGCACCATTGTGGAGCATTGAGGAGCTATATAAAAGGCTCAGGAAACATGGAAATGAGATGGAAGATTTGCGTTGGACTAGATTAGAGAGATTTACACTCAACTAAGACTCACCTCGGGTGGCTACAATGTCACCTCGATCGAGGTGATCTTCAGGACAAGCTCGACCGAGGCGAATAATCTAACGGCCATAAGATCTTTATTTTTAGCTGAGATCTTCTATTTTTGGAAAGAGAATTTTTTATATTTTAGGATGATTTTCTGGAAGGAAACATATCATTTTGGCTGATATATTTGGAAGATTGGAAGATATTTTAAGGAAGGAAATTGTCTTTAAAGATATTTTATCTTAGGAAGTTGTTTCTCCTATATAAAGAGGTGTATTTTCTGGAGAGAAATTATCTCGGAGCTGGAGTTCTCCATATCAGAAAGTTGAAGAAAGTTTGGAAGGGTTTAAGAATCCAAGGAAGTTAGCTTTGAAGGCTTTGAGGGAAGTTGTAAGATTTTCTTAGTTTGTTTTGATTTGTTGTCTTTCTTGTTGTGATTGAGGAACGCAGTTTGTTTGTTTGATTGATTGTTTGATTGAGACCTTTGTGTTAAGGTTTTCTTGTTTGAAGAGTGATTCCTTTCTTATATATTTTATTATTGTTATCATGATGATTGTTGGCTAAGTCTTTTTGCGATTCTAGTGTGATTGGCTGAAAGTTGTGGGGAAGACGATGAAAGAATGAGCCTTTACCCTAGTGGACCCTGAAAGCTCGAGCCTTTACCTTAACCGACGAACACCTCGGTCAGTCGTAGAATATCTCGACCGAGATGGCACATGAACTGAGCGAGGCGAGACCTTTCCTGATCCTTATCTGAGTTGAGGTTTTAGTTTGCCAAATCCTATCCTTGTTATACCTTTCTTGGTTCAACGCAAGCCTAGGATGAGATTTACCCGGTGATTCCTTTTTTTGTATACCCAAGATAATGAGTGATAGGTAATAAAGGTTTATCCTTTATTGGGGTTTAAGTGTGCCTTCATCCCATCTTTGAGAGTTAGCTTGAGACTTACCCGGTAAAGTTAGATTCTATTCCCTTGGGTGGTGTGTTGGTTTGAGATTATAGTTCCTTTCCTTAGTACCTTGAGACTTATCCGGTGCGAGGATCTTTGGTCTGGGATAGTGAGTAGTGAGACTTACTTGGTGATCTATTCTTATCTTAGAAACACCTTCCCTTTGCAAACCTCGGCTTTGTCCATGTTATCTTTTGAGATCTGGAGTCGGAACCATAATTGGATCCTTTAATCTCTAGAATCCGCATTCCCTTTACCTCATTATTACATCATCTTTGATATCTTTGTTTTGTTGCTTGTTTTTTATTGACAACCTGAATTATCGATATTTGTTTCACCATAGTCCTAGTGTTCGTCCTTGGAGTATTTGCCGTTATTACAATTGATCCGTACACTACGGGTTAGCATAATGTTTCAGGCTAATATTTTAGGTTATTAATTTAAAGATATATCGTTCATCATACACACGTTTGAGAGCGAACAGTTCTTCGCCTGCAGGTGTAGTAGGGGGTAGTCAGAGCCGCCATAGTGTCAGTCACAGGGCTCTCAACAGAAGAGCCAGGGTCAGGTTCAGGCTCGTTCACAAGGATCAGCCCAGGGACAAGGTCGAGGTAGATTTCGTGGTGGAGGTACAAGGTATTTGATTTTAGGAGTGTTGTTGATCCAGCGGCACCGGCAGCCACATGTACTATTCAAATTCATGGCCTTCCGGTCTGAGTTTTATTTGATACGGGTGCTACGCACTCTTTTATATCCGATGATTGTGTATCTAGGTTGTCTTTAGTTACGGTAGAAGAGAGACCCTTCGTTGTGGGATTACCCGATTGGGGTAGGGTTAGTGGTACCCGAAAGGTACACGGTTGTCCCATATATTTGGGGAATTGTGATTTGTTAGCCAACTTCTATGTCATACACTTGGTGCATGAAGAAGCCATCCTTAGGACGGATTTGATGGACCGCCATCGGGCCGTCTTGGACATCAACCGGAGGATCGTGACGGTTACCACGGAGACGGGACATGAGGTGATTTTCCGACGTTGGGACCTCGGGAAGGCCGGTACAATCATTACCGCTGTCCGAGCCGTGAGACTTATCGGGCAGGGATACGAGGCCTTTTGGTGCTATGCCATGAAGGAGGAGATTCCCGTAGCATGTGAGCTTGAGGATGTTTTCGGGGAGCTACCCGGATTACCACCGTAGAGGAGCGTCGATTTTGCTATTGAGTTGGAGCCCGGCACGAGGCCGATCTCCAAGGCTCCATACCGCATGGCGCTGATCGAGATACTGGAGCTGAAAAAGCAGCTCGAGGAGCTAGCCGAGAGGGGCTTTATACGCCCAAGCGTTTCCCCTTGGGGTTCACCGGCCCTCTTCGTCAAGAAGAAGGGCGGATCTTTGAGGCTATGCATTGATTATAGAGAGTTGAACAAAGTCACCATCAAGAACAAGTACCCTCTACCGCATATTGATGATTTGCTAGACCAGTTGCAAGGAGCTTCCATGTTTTCACGTATCGATTTGAGGTCGGGATATCACCAACTAACGGTAAAGAGGAGGACGTGTTGAAGACGGCATTCAGGACGAGATGCGGCCATTATGAGTTTGTCGTGATGCCATTCGGGCTCACGAATGCACCCGCCGTCTCCATGGAGTTGATGAACGACATCTTCATCGACTTCTTGGACCAGCTTGTGGTAGTGTTTATAGACGACATCTTAGTATACTCCCGGAGTTGGGAGGAGCATGCGGGACATCTGAGGACGGTGCTTCGAGTCCTACAGGATAGAGGTCTTAAGCTCTCTAACTGCATGTTCTGGATGTCTGAGGTGGCATTCCTGGGTCATATAGTTTCTTCCGAGGGTGTCATGGTTGACTCGGCGAAGATAGAGTCCGTTTCTTCATGGCCGCCTCCTAGGACGGTCAAGGAGGTGCGTAGTTTCTAAGGCTTAGCAAGATACTACTGCCGATTTGTTGAGGGTTTCTCCGTGACCACACGGTTGCTTACATCCTTTTTGAGGAAGTCTACTAGGTTCGCCTGGTCCGAGCCTTGTCAGTGCAGCTTTGAGGAGCTGAAGAGGAGGTTGACCTCCACTCCCGTTTTAGCCCAGCCTAATGGCATAGAGGATTTTGTAGTGTATAGTGACGCCTCCAAGCTAGGCTTGGGGTGCGTTTTGGTGCAGAGGGGTAGGGTTATTGCGTACGCTTCTCTGCATCTGAAGCATACGAGGAGAATTACCCTACCCATGATCTTGAGCTAGCGGCAGTGATTCATGCCCTGAAGATCTAGCAACATTACTTGTAAGGGGCCACATGCCAAATCTTCACAAAACAAGAGTTTTAAGTATATATTCACTCAATGGGAGTTGAATAACCTCCAGAGGAGATGGTTAAAGCTGATTAAGGACTTTGATTTGGAGATTCTGTACCATCCGGGGAAGGCGAACGTAGTCGCCGATGTAGAGGGATTTGGTGGAGTTGGAGCTGGATATCCGGTTTTCGGATACAAATGGCCGTTTGTCCGAGTTGGAGGTATTGCCTTACCTATCTGGAGAGATCCGGAAGAAGCAAGGGGGATGCCCAATTTTGATGAGGATTCGGGACAGGATGGCCAAAGGAGAGGCACCGTAGTTTACCATAGGAGTTGAAGGGTTATTGAGACGTCAATGACGTATTTGTTTACCGTCAGACCCGGAGTTGAGATAGCGGATTTTGCATGAGGCACATTCTACACCTTATTTTGTGCATCTAGGCACCAATAAGATATACCAGGATATCAGGAGATCTTATTGGTGGGGCGGGCTCAAGCCCATTATAGCTAGATATGTGTCCCGATGCGCGACCTGCCAGCAGGTCAATATCGAGCACCGGAGACACGGAGGAGAGCTTCACCCATTACCCCTGCCGCAGTGGAAGTGGGAGGATATATCCATGGAATTCGTTAACGGTTTGAGACCGCATAGGAGCTTTGATGCAATATGGATAGTAGTAGATCGGTTGACGAAGACCGCACGTTTCATCCCCATTCGGGAACGTGGTCGGTGAGTCGTTTAGCCGAGGAGTTTAGCTGTCAGATTGTGAGGTTACATGGAGTACCGAGGACTATCGTCTCGGATAGGTACGGGCGTTTTACCTCAAGGTTTTGGCAGTAGGTACACGCCGCCCTAGGATTGAGTCTCCATTTCACCACCGCATACCATCCACAAACCGACGACCAGTCTGAGCGGACTATTCATACCTTAGAGGACATGTTGCGGGCATGTGTGCTAGATTGGGAGCAGGTACAGCCAAACCACATCTCATTGGTAGAGTTTTCACATAATAAAAACTAGCACGCCTCGATTGGGATGGCACCATATGAGGCATTGTATGGACGGAGATGCCGCACTCCCTTATGTTGGGAGGAGCCGGAGAGTTCTAGCATTTTAGCTTTAGACCAGATACATGATGATATGGCTAGGGTTGCTTTGATCCAAGAGAGAATGTTCGCTGCTCAGAGCCGTCAGAGGTCCTATGCAGATAGGAGAGTGATACGGGGAAATTCCATATTCTTTTCGATCTAGACAAAGGGGCTTCAAATCACACAAATGGATACAACTAACGTTAGATAATGATGGTAAAGACGCAGGAATGAAGAAGAAACAAATGGAACGAATTAGATGAAGGTAGAAGGATAGGAAGATAGAACCGGAGAGATGTCGATTGAAAGAACCTTTGATTTCGGAATCAAAGACCCAAACAATGCAGCCAACGACCCTGCCTTATACAACCTTACACAACTCAACAATGGAGGTTGAGAGCACAAGGAGGATGCCTATGGAGCTTCGAAGCACCAATCTCAAAGAAGATTGACACAACGCAAGACAACTAAGCCAGAAAATTCAGCAACCAATGATTCTCACCAAAAGCTCTCTTTTGATTGAAAATACGTAAACACAAATTTCACGAATAGTCTGATCTCCTAGAAACTGATTAGGAAAAGGTTTATATATGTCTTTAAACCTTTTCTTAAATAAAAAAAAACTAAAAAGCAGCAAAATAACTTCTAAAAGTCTTTAAAAGCTTAAATAGCTTTAAAAGTCTATCTACTCCTAAAATAACTTAAATGTCTTAAAATATCTTAAAATACTAGAAAATTACTTCAAACATGCTTAAACATAAGCATTATACACGCCCAAATTAGATTGTGATAATATGCATGATCACACACATAAACGATGCATGGAACGTGTGCATGGAGATCACAAACTTCCTTGGTTGTCATTCTCACATCTTTCAACCCTTCCTCCTTTGATGAAACAGTCACCAAGATCCTCATAGATGTGTCCATGGAAGTGTCTTGCTCCTTACGCGAAAACGTCATCAACATGTACTTCACCTCTTCTGCTAACTCCTTTGCTCTCGTCCTTGTGATGGCTCCTTCACCAATGGCCTTGTGAGGACTATTAGAAGGTGTTGGTGATGCTCCCGCATCAAAGATCCTCATAGATGTGTCCATGGAAGTGTCTTGCTCCTTACGCGAAAACGTCATCAACATGTACTTCACCTCTTCTGCTAACTCCTTTGCTCTCGTCCTTGTGATGGCTCCTTCACCAATGGCCTTGTGAGGACTATTAGAAGGTGGTGGTGATGCTCCCGCATCATTCTCCCCTTCTTGAAAAGGATTCGCCCACGAATCTTCTTCAAGTTGTCCATAGCCATCCAGTAGCTCTTGAATGTAGGCCCCGTGCTTCCCTTTCTTCTTGATGATATGAACCTTAATTCCTACAATAAAACTCACTCGCTCCTTCATTGGCAACGGTGCAAGGTCATCAAAGGTTAAGGAAAACAAGTCATCAACATAGTCAAGATAATTCGAAGATAGATATGAGTGGAAAGTCATAAAATAGGCAAACTCTATAGGTGATAATACTATAACCTCAAAGATAAGATCTCTCTCCTTAGTTCTAGCTAAATCCAAAGAGAAGCCCGTGTTATAAGGTTCCAAAGGGGCTGTTTGAATCCTTACAAATCTGCAACCGTAGGTTAAGACACCTAAAATGCTCATAAGACTCTCCAAGTATCTCTTAGGCTGGGGAACTACATACTTAAACAATTGCGGCCAATAACAGTGTGTGTGAAACTTATCATAAAGCTTGTACCTCTCCAAATGACCCATTACAGCAGCCATATAGGTCTTGTCCTTAATTAGAATCCTAAGGTAACTACTAAGAATGCACACATGATCAAGCCTAATGAACTCTCTAAACAAGTAAAGCTCGTTCCTAGAGTTCTCTAGCACATAATGCATATGATAATCACCAAAATTAGCATGTGAAATATATATGTCCCTAATATGCTCAATGCCTAGAACATTATAGTCTAAGATGGTGACTAACACAAACTTCCTTAAAAGAGCAACAAACACTACACTATCACTAGGACATATGTAATGTAGCCAATCTCTAAACATTCTAAACAAGGTAATGAGATCATTATCACATCTAGAGAAGTTTAGGCATGCTTCTTTCATGTTAACACACAACAAGGTAAGATTCTTACCTCCCATCATTAAAACAGCCGGGGTAGGCGTCTTAATCATCAATCTAGCATGGTGAAACATTGGTGTAGTGTCCATGAAATTGTCTCTAACCATGGTTGTCCAAATGTTCACAGGCCTAAGAATGGTGTCCAAGACTAGATACTCAAATTGTATATCTTCCTTAGAGGCTAAAAACACATCTTGGGGTTGTTTTGGCTCAACAACAACCGTGCTCCATTCTCGCAGCCATGTGCTCTTCCTGTCATTTCCCTGCTCATTGCCCATTAACTCTTTCTTTTTAAAGCTTTCGGTAATCTGCATATGGGCTGATCGGAAAACTTCTACAAACACAAGGACATAAGCAACATTAGATTTGAACACATTTACAACAAATTGGACTTTTAAATACCAAACAAAATGGTTAGTAAGAACTTCCCTTAAGTATTTCTTTTATGTATCTAAAGAAGTGTTGTTCATAAGAATTTTATTAGGATAAACAACAACACAAATATAAATGTTGCAATCAAACACAGAAATCAACATAGGCATGAGTAAACTAGGTGGTATAAGGGCTATTTTCCTAGCTCTAATCCTCAACTCATGATCAATTAACATAGGAACCTTAACAAGCATTTCCCAAGTTATATAAGCATCTTCCAATTCATATCTACCTTTAGCAAACTCATCAATATGCACATCTTCTAAAATGCTCGAGTTCAAGGTAGGTAATAAACTAGGAAGTCTCAAATCTATATGTGCAACTTCATCCTTAATGTCTTTTCTATAAGGATCCACCAATGCCGGAACACGAGACTCCAACTCACAAGTCTCTTTCGGTTTGATCCTAGGAGTTCTAGGATACACTAAAGGCAAAACAAGGGGTATATCCTTAGGAAAAAGTTCTTCGGAACAATCTAAAGATGAATGCAACAAGTTAGAGGTAGTATCACAAACAAGATAATAAGCACATTCTAAATCAGATTTATGCTCATCTAGCTCTAGATCATCCATATCAAGCATACCCACATTCGACTTTGACAAATTCAGCACAACAATATCTACTACATGCTCATCATCATAATTAAGATCATTATCAACAACATCTGATGATGATTCATGCACCTTCACTCCCTTACTACCTAGATCATGCTTGTGCACATCACACTTAGTAACGTCATCCAATGTAGATTCATGTGCATACAACTCATTTCAATCTATTTCATGCTCATCACATTCAATATCATCTACTAAACCAGATTCATGCTTAATTGTTTCATTACGGTTCACATGTGATACAATCTCATATTCTGATGTTAGATATTCTAAGTGATTAAACATTGAAGTAGAAGGTTTAAAATCACTCCCCTTTGGAGATTTGGTAACCCCAATTGGCGGTATCATCTTTGATAACGATGAAGGTGAACTAATGGTAGGTAGTGTGTTGCGTGAACTATGATGCTCAAGGTCCGGTTTCTCCCTTCCTTGCACATGTGGTTCCTCTTTCTAGGGTTGTCGAGCTCGTGGTTCCAATGCTTTCAACATGTTGTACATCTCTTCCATTCTTGTAGGTGGTGCCGGAGCATATCGAGCCTCTATAACTGTCATACTCTTAGCCATACTTTCTAGGTCATCTTGCATCTTTTTTAGAAGGCTATTGAGATCGGCGTTGGTTGAACTACCTTGCTTAGACATGATCACACAATCAACAACAATAGTAAACACGTTAGAGTTAGTGAGTGAAATCAGAAAACGCCTCACTAGTGTTTCCCTCTTACGCTCACTCTCTAGCTGCTGAATTGTAGGCTTCTTAGATGGGTTGCCTTGAGAGGATCAACGCTTTCAAGAAAGATCACTATCTAAGACACCAATTAACACCCTATATGAGACGTGCAAGGGCTGTAGCAAAATGTTTTTTTTACTCTATACATCAAAGATTACAAAATGCAACAAGAAACAAGTAGGAAAGACTCTAGAAAGACAAAGAATGATCAACTAGACTCAAAGCTAGCATGAAAGCCTAAAATTCAGAATTTCAGCAATCACACAGTCAAGACTTGAACTTGCAACTATATAGAGAATATTTTCGAGAAAGACTCAAGAATAGATAGAAGAAGATAAGAGAAGACAAGAGTAAAATCAAGAAGCCTTAAAGAAGAGACCTTCACTTACCTCAACCTTGTATCAATGAAGTTGGGGATGTCGAATGGTAGTAGAGAAGTAAGTTTCGAATGGTTTGATTTAGGGAATGAATTTGACGTTGGAATTAGAGAGAGGTAGGATAGGTAGTAGCTTCTCTTTAGTCTTCAATCTTGACCTTCAATCTTGACTAGCAAATTCTATCTTTAAGATCTTACAATAAGATAAAATAACATACAATATGAATAAATCTTTTGTTGAATTTTCTTTCTTTCTTTTTTTTTTTGTTTTGTTTTGTTTTCTTTTGTTTTTCTTTCTTTTTTTCTTTTTGATAACAATGCTGAGAAATACAAGTTAAATGAAGAGGGTAACTAATGAAGGTAAATAATTAAAAGAAGGTAAAAAAAAGCTGAAAATTAACCCGCAAAAACTGATTTGAACTAATCTTGTTGGTTGCCTTGATTGTAGGAGAAGTGGGGCTGCTCTTCGTTGAGATTCACGTCAAATTTGGTTGGAGCAAACACGTTCTTATCTTCCCTTATGTCGACAGTTTTCTGCAGCTTCAATGGTGATGAAAGGTAGGCTTTTTTGTGGGTTTTTATGGCTGGAAACTCCAAATAATACAAGATCAAAGAAATTAAAGACTCAATTCAAGACTACTAAACTCAACTCAAAGAAATACTCAAGATTAAGGGATGGACTATCTCAAATTTTTAGAAAAAAAAAAAACGCAGGACACAAACCGGAATGAAGAAGCCTTTGTCGACTAGCTCTGATACCAATTGATAGGGGGAAATTCCATATTCTTTTCGATCTAGACAAAGGGGCTTCAAATCACACAAATGGATACAACTAACGTTAGATAATGATGGTAAAGACGCAGGAATGAAGAAAAAACAAATGGAACGAATTAGATGAAGGTAGAAGGATTGGAAGATAGAACCGGAGAGATGTCGATTGAAAGAACCTTTGATTTCGGAATCAAAGACCCAAACAACGCAGCCAACGACCCTGCCTTATACAACCTTACACAACTCAACAATGGAGGTTGAGAGCACAAGGAGGATGCCTATGGAGCTTCGAAGCACCAATCTCAAAGAAGATTGACACAACGCAAGACAACTAAGCCGGAAAATTCAGCAACCAATGATTCTCACCAAAAACTCTCTTTTGATTGAAAATACGTAAACACAAATTTCACAAATAGTCTGATCTCCTAGAAACTGATTAGGAAAAGGTTTATATATGTCTTTAAACCTTTTCTTAAATAAAAAAAACTAAAAAGCAGCAAAATAACTTCTAAAAGTCTTTAAAAGCTCAAATAGTTTAAAAGGCTATCTACTCCTAAAATAACTTAAAATGTCTTAAAATACTAGAAAATTACTTCAAACATGCTAAACATAAGCATTATACACGCCCAAATTAGATTGTGATAATATGCATGATCACACACATAAACGATGCATGGAATGTGTGCATGGAGATCACAAACTTCCTTGGTTGTCATTCTCACATCTTTCAACCCTTCCTCCTTTGATGAAACCGTCACCAAGATCCTCATAGATGTGTCCATGGAAGTGTCTTGCTCCTTACGCGAAAACGTCATCAACATGTACTTCACCTCTTCTGCTAACTCCTTTGCTCTCGTCCTTGTGATGGCTCCTTCACCAATGGCCTTGTGAGGACTATTAGAAGGTGGTGGTGATGCTCCCGCATCAAAGATCCTCATAGATGTGTCCATGGAAGTGTCTTACTCCTTACGCGAAAACGTCATCAACATGTACTTCACCTCTTCTGCTAACTCCTTTGCTCTCGTCCTTGTGATGGCTCCTTCACCAATGGCCTTGTGAGGACTATTAGAAGGTGGTGGTGATGCTCCCGCATCAGAGACGTAGGCCTATCGAGTTCAGGGTAGGAGCTCAAGTGTGGCTGAGGGTACCACCGACGTGTGGCGTCAAACGATTCGGCATTAAGGGGAAGTTAAGCCCCCGATATGTCAGACCCTTTGAGATAGTGGAGAGTTGGTGAGGTGGCATACAGGCTAGCATTGCCACAATGATTGGAGAGTATACATACAATATTCCATGTGTCTCAATTGAGAGAGTACATCCACGACCCGAGACACATCATTTGCCACGAGGATCTAGTGGTCGAGCCGGACCATACTTTTGCAGAGCATCCGATAGTGGTTCTTGAGCAAAGTACGAGACGCCTTCGATCCAAGGAGATACCGATGTTGAGAGTGTAGCGGTCGAGGAGAGGAGCCGATGAGGCTACATGGGAGACGGAGGATAGTATCCGGAGGAACCGATGCTGAGTTTTATGCAGGTTTAGCGACATCGATAGGGCAGTCGGGTTAGTCCCGAGATCTCCCCTTGTTTGTGCTATGTGTTATTTCATGACGTGTTATGTGAGTGGTATGTGTATAAATGTACCTTGCGAGGTTGTGATGTGAGTTTATTCGTAGGCTCGGATTAGGGCCGTTAGTTGGCGTTGTCATGAGTTCCGCACGGTTTCGGGACGTGTTTTTGCAGAGGGTGTTGCGTTGGGCAAGTTTTGGGACGAAACTTGTTTTTAGGGGGTTTAGTTGTAACATCCGGAATTTCTATTCCGGACTTGGAGCGTTTTATTGACCTTTCCGTGTTAGCGGCTCAATTTTCACGTAAGCACGGGATGTTGAGTGACGGGATTTTATTCATGTTCCATTCTGACTTTCCGTTTTTCCCCTTTTTGCTTTCCGATCCCTCGATCTTTTGGAGTGAGGGGACATATAGGGCAGTTGACCCTTGGGTCTCCCCACCCCTTTTGTGCAGCTCACTTTTCACTCTTCTCTCTCTCTCTCTTCACTCTTCTCTTTCACGCGACTTCTCTCCTTCATTCTCCTTCTTATGCTCTTTCCTCTTCCCTCTCCTTGGAAGCTCTTGGATAGGGATCTGCAACATTGGAGAGCTTGGATCTGTTGTGGTAAACTTCCTTCCTCCCCTTCTCCTTTCTTGTTGATTTCCTTTTTCCTTTCTTCTCTTCACCTCCATGGCTATGGAGGAAGCTTTGAAGAGAGTCTTTGTTGAATCCTTTGCATGTGCATATTCATAGCTTGATTAGGTCATGGAGAAGAGTATAAGACCAGTGGTTTGTGTTTGAAGAAGGCCCATGAAGAGAAGGAAGTACTTGAAGCAAAGACACAGTCGAAGAAACGAAGAAGACGAAGTTTCTGCTGCTTGACCGCGGGGGCAGATCACCATAGGCGCAAGGGCAGACCAGAGCCACCGCAGGGGCGGCTCGAGCCACCGTAAGGGGCGGCACCAGGGCGTAGTGGCGGTGACAGGGCCACGCAGGGGGCGCCAACTTGATTCCGCGAATGCGTTTTCTTCACGAGTAGGCTTCTTCCTCCCTTTATTTTCGTTCCTTCCTTATCTTTGAGGTTGTACCTTGTTAGTAGCATGCTTAGGATGGCCTATAGTAGCTTGAGAATACCACCTAGTGGTTGTGAACCTAGGAACCCTTATAGCTCGATGTAGTTATGGCTTTGAGTTGGACGAGCTTGTTGGACTTTCTTGGCTAGTTTGTCTCTTCTTGGTTGTGGTGTATGATCATGTGAGGTCAGAGCTGTTGTGAGTTGCTTTCATGTGCTGAGAGTGTGGTGATGTCTTGGGTTCTAGGATGCGTTCCTAGGTCGAGGGTTAAGGTGAATTCGCCTAGATCACTAGGGTGAAGTCTAAAACTTCTTAAGTGTGAGCATGTGTCTATGTATATACCCTCTTGTGAGCAGGTTGTGGGCTTCCTCCCTAAGGAAGCGAGAGTGTTGTGAGTTGAGTGTGGTGATGAGGTAAGTCTCCAAACTTACTTAGCTCGTATTTTACGTATTAGCATTAATCGGTGTTTGGTGGTGTGTGTATATGTTATTGTTTACGTTATAAGCAACTAAACCGGTAATAGGACCACCGACCTTATATTATTTTGGCCCAAGTGTATGATAACGGGCGGTGACATCATCTGCCTAGCTCTTGCGAGAGTCTAGGAGGTTCTCGGCGACTAGCCCGTGCGGGTAGACGGTCGGATGCATCAGTACCATTCATTGCCGGTAAGTAGGGACCGAGGCGGGACCACAGTAGTCTCATGTCACAAACCTAAGTTGAATTAGAATGATACGACTTAATGATATAATAAAGATAATAAACCGGATTGGTGTTTGTGAGTATGTTGTCTGCTAATGATGATTTACTTGTGCTTGCGCCTTTCCCATTGAGGACTCAACTGGATTTCTTTCTTGGAGTTGTGTCGTTTTGAGGACTCAACTGAGTTTCCACCTTGTATCTTTACTTTCAGTTCTCGTATACATTATTAAAACGATTTTTGATTTGCCTTTATTTGTGTCTTGTTGGAAAGGTCCGGTGACATTGTTGTCAAGTTAAGGGTCGGAAACCATTGTGAGGTCTTGCCCGTAGCATCCCGAGTCTCGCGGATTCGGGGCACAGGGTCTGCACTAGGAAGCTCAAAGTGAGTGGTTGTCATATTGAGTTCAAAGACGTATAAGAAAAAGAAGCAACGGGAGTATACTTGCAACCCAGTAACCGTGCTTAAAGAAAGCATAATCACGGAGTAGAGTTTACGTGTAATGTTATATCGAAATGGATCTGAGTTGCATTTTTGTTTCAGAGGGATATTATAGGTCGGATAAACGTGGAGAATAAAAGAGTGCAAGGTGATGGTATGTTAACATTTATTGAGTAGTTATGATCAAACGACGGTGATGTGAGATCACCTTGTGTCTAGTAGCGTCATTCCGGACATATTAGCACAATACTGTTAGATCTTTGGAGCTATGTAAGAAGTTTGAGGTGGAGTTAATGATATATTGGAGATCTATGATACATTATGACGACGTCAAGTGAACGTAGAGAAAGACCACCGGATTTTTGAGTATTGAGATATATTAAGTTTAAGATCCGAAAAGAAGTAGGTGATGATTCTTTAAACGATGAACGATATAACTGAGCTATATTAGGAGACAAGACCAATTGAGTCGTGATCCGAAGATCATTAGGCATTGGGTAAAGTGTCGTTGGATATCTAAGACCGTTGCCACCAAGTTGATAGTCGGAACCTTTCGGAAGGCCGGAAGCAAGGGGTGGCAACGAAGGAAGAAAGTTGTATAGTTTAGTCTCAGAAGAGTCGTCAAAGGATTTGGAAGTGGGTCAGGAAAGGTAACCACTCGAGATTCTCAATGGATTGGAAAGTGATTGCTAGATGAGTATTTCTAACCATATAGGAGAGTGAATCTCTAGTTTTCCATGGAACTCAATTTGGATCTCAAGTTGGAGGATACGAACTAGACTCCTGATGGGTCATCATATTTGAGGATCAGACTGTTGAGTCGGAGGATACCGGTGGGGGGATCCGGTCGCTATTCTAGAGCGTAGTATTAGACGCTTGCGGTGTAAGTACATGTAATGATTTTTGAGTCAGTAGTTTGATAAAAGCTGGTGAAGCTACCGGGGATACTATGGATAGAAGAGGTGTAACCATTCGGAGATTTATGCAGGGCTAACTGCAATCTTAGGGCGGACGAGTTAGTGCTTGGATCTATATTTGTGTATTTTGTGTGGCTATTGGGTTATTTCATGCTTGAGTGCTTCGTTAGTGATATGTGTTTTATTGTGACCTATGATGTGAAGGGTATTTATATAGAAACAACGAGACTTTCGGTGTAGTGATTATACACATCGGACTGGAACCTTGAAGGCTGACCTTATAACTATCTTTTTCTAAGTTTCGGGACGAAACTTATTTTTAGAGGGAAATGATGTAATAATCAGAAAATTTTATTCCGATTATTTCTTAGTTGAACCGGACTTCTACCGTTTATTTCTTTTGCCATGATATTAGGTATCATAAATTATGTTAATAACCGGAAAAGTTTATTCTGATTATTTCCGAGTTAAACCGAACTTCTACGGTTTATTTCTTTTGCCATGATATTAGGTATTATAAATTAAATTTTTTATTTTTGTTTTTAGCATTTATGTGAGCTTGATTCTCACATAAAATCTTACTATAGATGGGCCCATCAAGACTAGCATCTGGGCCCATCAAATGAAGCCAACTGGGCACATTAGGGCAAGCCAACCGGGTGCCTATTTCCACCTTCACACATCAGCGTCTTGCTCCTTCGGAGTTGCCCAGCAAGCAGTTGGCATTCCTTCCTATTTCCCACCCTCTCTCCCTCAAACAACCCTAGCCTGTTGCCATTTCTCACTCTCTCGTACCACCGGCAGCCGCATACCTTCCTCCTCAATCTCTCACTCAGGACCTTCTTCGTCTTCTGTCTACTCAACCGCAATTTCCCTTTCCTCTCTCTCTTCTTCTTCTGCAGATCAGAACCCGATATTGATACGGGGATTAGCCGCGAAGAACGGATCTAGACGAGCGACCTGTTTTCGGGAATAGAAGCAAACGAAATTCAGCAAACAAAGATGAAGGAAAACGTGCAAAGCAAAGAGGGAAAACGAAATAAGAAAGAAGAACCGAAAAGAACAAACGATAGAACCCTTGGATTCGATTATCCAAGAACCAAACCGATGACGATTCGACCCCGCTTCTTACAACTTCACACAATCGATCTAGGATTATCGAAGGCACGAAGAGGTTGCTTCGATTCGACTTGTAGCACCAATCCGAAGGAGATTGACACACACAAGAACGAGTAAGCTATGCAAACACCACAATTCTCACAAGACAAGAGGCTGAACTCAAAGGAATTCAATTTGGCACTTAGGCAATGTGTTTTAACGTATTTTGATCCACAAAATGAAGAGAGAAAGGTTTATATACAACCTAGACCTTCTCTCCTAAAAAAAAGAAAAGAAATAAATACAATAACTACAAATTAGGGTGTTTTAAATAAAACCATAAAATAGACTAATTCTAGGCTTTATTTAACACTCTCTAACTAGCTTCACGCCAGCCTTGCTCACGCCTCCTTGCTCACGCCTTCATCCATGCACATGCACACGTGAGGCTCTCCTATGCTCCATTCGACTTCTTCTTGGCTAGCCCAATGTGGCTAAGCATCATGACGGGCCTTGGACTCATTGGAGGTGAGCTTGGGTAAGCTTCTTGAACCATGGCAAGAAAGATAGCATCCATCTCCGCTTGGCGTTTGGCTTGAGCTCTTGTTAGGGCTCCTTGTGGTGTTGAAGATAGAGCTAGCTTGTATGACCCTTCATCATTCTCCCCTTCTTTAAAAGAATTCGACCTCGAATTTCCTTGATCATCACTAAGGGGTGGAAAAGGGCTTAGATCCCTCACATTGAATGTGGGATCACAAGCATAGTCGTCCGGCAAGTCTAGCACATAGGCATTGTCACCAGCCTTGTGTAGCACCTTGAAAGGCCCGTTTCCTCTTGGAGAGAGCTTGGACTTCTGAAGTTGTTGAAACCTCTCCTTCCTCAAGTGTAGCCATACAAGGTCACCGGCCTCAAATGTAACCTTCTTCCTTCCTTGGTTTGCCTTGGCTGCATTGTATTTGCCATTCTCCTCAAGCTTAATCCTTGTCCTCCTATGTAGCTTCTTGATGTGTTCAACATGCGTTTTAGCACTTAAATCCACTCGCTCCTTCTTAGGCGACGGTGTAAGATCAAAAGGGGTTTGTGGATTAAAACCATAAACACACTCAAATGGAGAGATGGAAGTAGACGTTTGCACACTCTATTATAGGCAAATTCAACATGTGGCAAGACATCCTCCCATTCCTTTAGATTCTTTTTGATGACAGCCCTTAAAAGTGTGGTTAAAGTCCTATTAGTTACTTCCGTTTGCCCATCAGTTTGGGGATGGCTTGATGTAGAAAATAACAATTTCGTGCCTAGTTTTCCCCAAAGAGTCTTCCAAAAATAACTTAAGAACTAAACATCCCTATCACTCACTATTGTCCTTGGAATTCCATGTAATCTAACTACCCGAAAGAATAGATTAGCTACATTGGCCGCATCATCAGTTTAGTGACAAGCAATAAAGTGAGCCATTTTTGAGAAACGATCTACAACCACAAAAATCGAGTTCCTACCTCTTTTAGTCCTAGACAATCCCACAATAAAGTCCATACTAATGTCTTCCCAAGGGGCTGTTGGGATTGGCAAAGGTGTGTACAATCCATGAGGCTTCACTTTAGATTTAGCTCTAAGGCATTCTAAGCATCTCTTAAGCACATTTTCCACATCCCTAAGCATGTGTGGCCAATAAAAATGTGAGTGCAGCATAGCATAAGTTTTATCCCTCCCAAAATGACCTATTAAACCTCCTTTATGGGCTTCCTCTACTAGCAACAATCGAAGGGAACACCTAGGTATGCACACCTTATCAATTCGAAACAAAAATCCCTCAAACAAATAGTATTTATCTAAGGAACCTTTTTGCACACATAGCTTATATGTATCACCAAAATCAAGATCAGATTCATAGAGCTCCTTAATGTAAACAAAGCCTAATACCTTAGCATCCAATGTAGTCAACAATGTGTGCCTCCTGGAGAGGGCATTTGCTACTACATTGTCTTTTCCCTTTTTATACTTGATAACATAGGGAAAAGTCTCAATAAACTCCATCCACCTACCATGCCTCCTATTTAGTTCATCTTGACTCCGAAAATGCTTCAAAGACTCATGATCGGAATGCAAAATAAACTCTCTAGGCTACAAGTAGTGTTGCCATGTCTTAAGCACTCTAAACAAAGCATATAACTCTTTATCATAGGTAGAGTAATTAAGACATGCTCCTTTGAGCTTTTCACTAAAGAAGGCAATAGGCTTACCTTCTTGCATGAGAAAGCCGCCTATGCCAAGGCCCGAGGCGTCACACTCCACTTCAAAGGGCCTAGTGAAGTCGGGAAGAGCTAGCAAGGGCGCCTCGGTTAAGACCAATTTCAGCTTGCTAAAGGCACATTCTTGCGCCTCCTCCCACACAAATGGCGCATGCTTCTTGCAAATTTCCGTCAAGGGCGCGGCAATGGTACTAAAGTCTCTCACAAAGTGCCTATAGAAGCTTGCAAGCCCATGGAAACTTCTTACTTGGCTGATGGATGTTGGCGTGGGCCAATCTTTGATTGCTCTTATCTTCTCCTCATCCACTTGTAGGCCTTGTGTAGTCACTACAAAACCAAGAAATATAACCTCATTAGTGCAAAAACTACATTTCTTAAGATTAGCATACAAGTGTTCAGTCCTAAGGGTAAGAATTACTTCCCTTAGATGTTCTTCATGCTCCTCTAGGGACCTGCTATAGATTAAGATATCATCAAAGTATACTACAACAAACTTCCCTATAAAATGTCTCAAAACATAGTTCATTAAGCGCATAAAAGTAGAAGGAGCATTAGTTAACCCAAATGGCATAACAAGCCACTCATACAAACCAAACTTAGTTTTGAAGGCTGTTTTCCACTCGTCCCCCTCCTTCATTCGGATTTGATGGTAGCCACTCCGTAGGTCTATCTTGCTAAAAGTGGTGGCGCCATGTAGCTCATCAAGCATGTCATCTAGGCGAGGAATAGGGTGGCGGTACTTGATGGTGATGTTGTTGATAGCTCGACAATCAACACACATCCTCAATGTGTTGTCCTTCTTAGGCACCAAGAGCACGGGTACGGCGCACGGACTTAAGCTCTCCCTCAATGTGTTGTCATCTAGTGTTATTACATTCTTTTTCGTGTTATTCAGCAACAAAGAGGACTTCAAGAAAGAACTTAAGTCAAGTATCTCGTCTCATTCGGAGGAAGAACCAAGCATCTCGTTGAACCTATCTAGCCACATCTAGCTACTGTCCATTTTCGGCCATCAAACACCATAGCTCAACTTCCTTAACCTCATCCTACGGTGTCTAGGGTTCACTTCTTGAGTCTTATGAATAAGTTCTTTCAAAGCTTATCTTGAGTTCTAAATTTTGAATCATTTAGTTGCATATAACGTTCGTGCAATTGTCCTTTCCGTTTGAGTCTTTTCTTCTTTTTGTTGAGTCAAACACGTTTTTGAAGTGACTGAAAGCAATCTTGTTTCTATCTAAAAGCTTTAGTTTGACTAGGCATCGAACTCACGTGAGGTTTTTGATTAATACAAGACGAGCCTTATTTTTATGAATGATACACTTGCAGGTGTTTTTGTTTAAAGTAACCTAACTTGTTTGTTGTTGTTAAGTGTTTTGCATTATGTCAGGGACTTCCACAGGTTCAAAGAGCCCTAAGCCTATCACACCGGAGTTGTTCATCTCATCAAGAGCTTGAAAGATAGCATTGAGGGGCTAACTACAAGGATATCTACCTTGGAGACCTCTAAGGTGACCCCGGATACTCGACCACTAGGAGGTAACTTGGAGATAGGAGACAACTCGAGGGTGCAACACCAAGGACAAGATCGAGTTCCCCTTCAAAGTCAGCAACCTGCATTCAAAGCTGCAAGGAATTGGAATGTTCCGCAGCCTTCTAGGCATGCCCATGGTTTAGGCAACATTGCTTCCCAACCTGGTTGGAAAAACCTTGCTTTTGAGGAGCATATTTCTATTCCTTCTTCTCCAATTATTAATGAAAACATGCCTAACTATCCTCACCAATTTCAGAATCCAGTTTATGATAATATGCCTAACTATCCTTACCAATTTCAGAATCCAGTTTATGACCAGGGAGAGGAGGGCGATGGGGAGAATGAGGAATGGAGACCGGAATAGATGCCTAATGGACGTAGGAGGCGAGATCAGCCAAGGAGCCACCAAGAAGGTGATGAGGGACCATCCGAGCTAGCATCTCCGGAGTATGAGGGAGCTATCACACGTTCCCGAGCTAAGAAGATTGAGCATGAGACCGAGGGCTTACTGATTTTATTGGCTACAAGTGTTCATAATGAGGCTTGACTCTTAAGTAAGCAAGAGAGCAACGACGCCAAAGCACAGGACTCGGCCAACCCCGCACATGACGCCGCTGCTCCTGCTCCTCACCACGTCTTCAGCACCGTTCCATGCCTCTCATTGAGGAATGAGGCTTTTTAAGGCCTTCTTAGTGATTGAGTGTTTTAAGTAGCCCATTGGGCTTAATTTCCAGATTTTTATTATGTCTTTTGTTTAAGAGCTGAAACTATTTAAAGGCTCTTTTCATTACTTTTTAGGGAGATTATTATTTGGTGAAAAACACTTGTTTTCAGATTTCATCTTCAATCAAAGGAGAGTTTTGATTGAAAAATTATTGTGATCAGATTTGGCTTAGTTGTTTCGCGTGTATCAATTGCTCTCAGGTTCTTGGTGTTCGTGAGATTCTATAAGCATCCTCCTCGTGTTGTCGAAGTTCTAAGTTGACTGTGTGAGGTTGTAAGGGGCTGAGTTCGTTGCATCATTCTTGGTGGTTCTTGATCCCGAGATCAAGGGTTTCCACGTCGTTTGTGTCGGGTTCATCTACATCGTACTTTCTTTTAATTTCTGTACCTTCGTTTTTAGTCTAGCGTCTTCTTGTTCCTTTTATTCGCAGGTCACGCAGCACACGAAACCCTAGCCGGCTGTTTGATTCTGTCGTTGTGCGTCTTTCCCTCCTTCCGTCGTCTAGATCGAGCCAACGTCGGGTCATCCCCGTATCAATTGTTATCAGAGCTCCAGTTGACGACATATCGATCTTGTGTCTTTCCTTCTTATCGTGTCAGTTTTGAATTTTTGGAGCTTTCTTCTTGTGTTCTTGAAACTGATTGTGCTTGACTTGTTGTCTTGAAGGTTGTGTTGGTTTGTGAGTATCCTAGGCCGGCCATCACCATCTCCTCGAGTAACATACCCTACTGCCGCCGTCCTTGCTTACGCACGCCCTGCCGCCGGCCATCACCATCCCCGTATCAACGTCGGGCCATCACCATTGCTACCGGCTGTGCCCTAATCGGCTGTGCCCTACTCGGCTGTGCCCTAATCGGCTGCCATTGGACTTGTTCTTCTTCAAATCCCACATTCCCACGTTCAAAGGCACTAGTAGAAGATCTCTTTTGTTCCATTTTAATTTATTTTGTAATTATTGGCCAGATTTGTTGGTCAAGGAAGTTCCTACATTTTAGGTAACAAAAAGAAAGCATATCATTCAAAAAAAAAGGAAGCTGATCATTCAAAGAAAAAAAAGAGAGAAGCTTTTGTTACATTTTATTTGATTTTGTGATCTTTAGTCTTGTATGTTATTTTGTGGTGCAAGCTGCCTATTCACGTCTTTATCTCCCAGCCCTCTCGAGGCCTTCATCGAGACCATACGCTCGGCTAACCATCAGCGCTCCATCGCCCTTAGCCCAGCTCCGCACCCCTCATCGCCGCACCCCTCATCGCCACTCTACCTCTCTCACACGTTTTTCCGTCCTTACCTTGCTACCTCTAACCTAGCCTCGGGATTACTCACACTCCAAGTCAGTCCGGAAGTGCAACAAGTAGGGCTTTAAATCGGTGAGTCTTCTTCTTTTCTTCTCTTCATACATTCTGTTTGGTGATCTTTTGAGTCCTTGTGATTCAATTCTGTCCATTCGTGAGTCTTGTTGAGTTTGAGCTGATTTTGCATTGAACTGAATTGCTTTGAGCCCTAATCGATTTTTGGTTGCTTTGGATACCTAGACACCTTAACTCAAGTGGGGTTTTTTGTCTCATTCGAAGCGATCCATCAACAAGCCCGACTATCACAAGAGTGTGAGCGGAAAAAGGAGTGAAACACTTGAGAGGTGTTTTGATTTCTAACCTTAACATATTTCAGTGTTTGTTTTCTTTGTGATAATGTCTACCCATATCCGTGTTTCGACGACGAGCCCCGAGCCGACAGATCCGACAACGTTCAGCTTGTTGAAGCAAATGAACGACAACATTGCCGCTTTGACAACTCAGATGAGGGCTCTAGAAGCTCGCCAACCATTAGCTTTAGCCTTCGAGCAAGGATTCACAGCAGCATCCGCAGCCACCAGGTCCTTTTCCCAACCAACGAACCGCATTTGAGGCCGCTACCATGGCGCAGCGAGGCAATGCGCCGCAGGAGCTTTTACAGCCACCTCTTCAAGGCCACCCGGGTCACCGATATGGGTATAATCTCGTCCCAACTCTCCCTTACCTAGAAACGTTGTTCCTCCCGTTAATGTGCATAGGTACAATGAGGAAGAGGAACAATCAATGACGGGAGAGGCTTGGGCTCCACCACCGCAGCAAGGGTATCAAGGATATCAACGTAGGAACCGGGAACCCGAACAAGACGGGATTGGTAAGATAAAGGTGAAAATCCCCGTCTTCGAGGGCAAGTGTGATCCGGATACATACATGTTGTGGGAGACCAATATAGAACAAATTTGGTCCTGTCACAATTTTTGCCGAGCACAAGAAGGTGCAATTGGCGGCCTTGGAATTTCAGGAATTTGCTCTTATTTGGTGGGAAAAGCTAGTACGGGAAAGAAGGCTTGCTCTTGACCCCCCGTGGCTACTTGGGAACAAATGAAAGCAATGATGAGAGCTCGGTTCATACCTCACCATTATCATAGGGAGCTTCGGCAGCACCTTGAGAACTTGAGGCAAGGCAATCTGAGCGCCGAGGAAACCTTCAATGCCATGCAAGTTGCAATGGCCCGAGCCAATGTGTCGGAGGATGAAGAGGCTACAATGGCAAGGTATCTTAGAGTATTGCATCCTTCTTTAGCTAACGAGGTGGACTTGTTTCCATATGGTTCTATGACAGAATTGCTACATTTAGCAATAAAAGTGGAAAGGAAGTCCAAGAGTAGGTACCAAGGAGCGGGATACAATGCACCAAAAGCAGTGAACAAGTGGAAGAACTCGTCCTACGGAAAGGAGAACGCCGTTGCGAAGGGAGGAACAGCCGCTGCACAAGGAGCCGACGCCACTGCTCGGCGTGGTGCCATACACTCCGGTTCTTCGTATCCTCCCGAGGCAAACCCGGCTGCTCCTTCGGGATCCAAGCTAAGTAACTCTAACCCCCTTGTGCCTAATGCTAATTCTAGAGCTAGAGATGTGACTTGCTTTAAGTGCCAAGCTAAAGGGCACATGATGAGAGAATGTCCAAACAAAAGAGTCCCCTTATAATCAATCATCTAGGTCAATATGAGTCGGAATCCGACAATGATGAAAACGAATTTGAAAATGTTGTTGACAATCCTGTTTTTGATAATGATGATGATGAAAGTATAGGGTATGAACATGGGGAAACTTTGATAGCTAGGAGGACTTTACACTTACAACCTACTCCTTGTGAAGATAAGCAAAGAGAAAATCTATTTCACACTAGATGCTTAGTAAAGGGGAAGGCTTGTAACGTTATAATTGATGGTGAGAGTTGTTGCAACATAGCTAGCACGGAATTGATTTCTAAATTGTAAATAACAACTTTCTACCACCCTAAGCCTTACAAGCTACATTGATGAATGATTGTGGGGAGCTTAAGGATAACAGGCAAGCTAAAATTCACATTACCTTAGGACATTATGAAGACACTATTCTATGTGATGTGGTTCCAATGCAAGCTTGTCATGTTTTGTTAGGCCGACCTTGGCAATATGATAGGAAAGTGTTGCATAACGGTTTTACTAACAAGTATTCTTTTACCTTTAAAGATAAACTTGTTACTCTCAAGCCTATGACTCCTATGTAGATTGTAGAGGCTTTTGAGAAGAAATCAAGAGAAGCTGTCCAAGCAAGCAGCGGTTACACCGAGACGACGCCGGCCAAGGGAGGAGCGCTTTCTGCAGCCGCCAAGGAGGCCGACGACATGGACAACCTCGCTACAGCAAGGACCGCCGCCAAAGGCAAAGCGATCGCAGCAGCCGTCCAGCCACCACCGAGGACATTGCTCGCAACCAAGAGGGAGTACATCACAGATTACCTACCTCACGATGTTGCGCTCGTGTGTTTGTGTAAAGGGCTGAATTTGGTAAGCAACTCGACCCTAGTTGATTTACCCCATAGTATTTTAGCTATCTTGGATGAGTTTGCAGATGTATTTCCGGATGAAATACCCCCCGGGTTGCCACCATTGCGGGGTATTGAGCACCAAATAGATCTTATTTCCGGAGCTACTCTCCCAAACCGACCTGCCTATAGAATGAACCCAAAGTAGAGTGAAGAGATTCAAACGCACGTACAAGAGCTCCTTGATAAGGGATACAATCGAGAGAGCCTTAGTCCTATGGCCGTGCCGGTTCTACTAGTCCCTAAGAAGGACAACACTTGGCGGATGTGTGTTGATTGTAGAGCTGTCAACAACATCACCATCAAGTACCGTCATCCCATTCCCCGCCTTGATTACATGTTGGATGAGCTACATGGAACAACTACCTTCTCCAAGATCGACCTTAGAAGTGGCTATCATCGGATTCGAATGAAGGAGGGCGACGAATAGAACGGCATTCAAGACCAAGTTTGGGCTCTATGAGTTGCTTGTTATGCCATTCGGTTTGACTAATGCTCCCAGCACATTCATGCGCCTCATGAATCATGTTTTGAGGAAGTTCATAGGGAAGTTTGTCGTTGTTTACTTCGACGACATACTCATCTATAGCCGGTCCGCAGAGGAGCATGCGGATCATATCCGTCAGGTTGTTTCTACTCTTAGACTTGAACACTTATATGCTAATATTAAGAAGTGTGATTTCTACACAAATGAAGTTATATTTCTTGGCTTTGTAGTGTGTGCTCAAGGGCTGCGAGTAGATGAGGAAAAGATCAAAGCTATTCGAGATTGGCCAACCCCGATGTCTATTGGTGATGTGCGCAGCTTTCATGGATTGGCTAGCTTTTATAGGCGATTTGTGAGAGATTTCAGTACCATAGCCGCTCCTCTAACCGAGATCACTAAGAAGAATATACCATTCGTGTTGGGAGAGGCCCAAGAGAGAGCTTTCGAAAAGCTCAAGTGGATGTTGACCAACGCCCCATTGCTTGTTCTCCCGGACTTCACTAGGCCATTTGAGGTGGAGTGTGATGTGTCGGGTATAGGAATTGGTGGAGTACTTATGCTAGAAGGCAAACCCATCGCCTTCTTTAGTGAGAAATTGAAAGGTCCAACTCTAAACTATTCTACTTATGATAAGGAGCTCTATGCATTGTTTAGAGTGCTTAGGACTTGGCAACATTATCTTTGGCCTAGAGAGTTTATATTGCATACTGATCATGAATCATTAAAACACTTTAGGAGCCAAGATAAACTTGATAGAAGGCATGGTAGGTGGATGGAGTTCATTGAAACATTTCCTTATGTGATTAAGTACAAGAAAGGAAAAGATAATGTAGTAGCTGATGCACTTTCTAGGAGACATGTTTTGCTAACTACATTAGATGCTAGAGTTCTTGGCATTTTTACATTAAGGATTTATATGCAAAGGATGATGATTTTGGAGAGATTTATAAAGCTTGTGTGGAAAAAGGGGTTGTAGATAAGTTTTACTTGTTTGATGGCTTCTTGTTTAGAGTTGATAAAGTATGCATTCCAAAGTGTTCTCTTAGGCTATTACTTGTGGATGAATCCCATAGGGGGGGTTTGATGGGTCACTTTGATAGAGATAAGACATATCATATGCTGCATACTCATTTTTATTGGCCACACATGCTTAGGGATGTTGAGAATTTTGTGAAAAGATGCTTACAATGCTTGAAAGCAAAGTCTAGAGTCATGCCCCATGGTTTGTATACCCCTTTACCCATTCCCGCAGCTCCTTGGGAAGACATTAGTATGGACTTTATTTTAGGGTTACCTAGGACTAAGAGGGGAAGAGACTCTATTTTTGTAGTGGTAGACAGGTTCTCTAAGATGGCACACTTCATAGCTTGTCACAAAATGGATGATGCCACTAATGTTGCAAACCTCTTCTTTAGAGAAGTAGTTAGGCTACATGGAGTTCCTAGAACCATTGTTAGTGATCGGGATGTGAAATTTCTTAGTTACTTTTGGAAGACTTTATGGGGTAAGCTAGGTACTAAGTTGTTGTTCTCTACCGCTAGCCACCCTCAAACTGATGGCCAAACCGAAGTAACTAATAGGACTTTAGGGACACTTTTAAGGGCTGTAATTAAGAAGAATTTGAAAGAGTGGGAGGATGTGATACCACATGTTGAGTTTGCATATAACAGGACCATCCATTCTTCCACTAATATGACCCCTTTTAAGTGTGTTTATGGTTTGAATCCCTTAACCCCTTTTGATCTTATGACGTTACCTTCAAAGGAGCGAGTAGATTTCAATGCAGGTAAACAGGTTGAGTACATTAGGGGATTACATGACAAGACACGGCTGTGCTTGGAGGAAAAAGCCGCTCGAACCGCAGCTAAGGCAAACAAGGGAGGGAGGAAGTTGTTGTTTGAGCCCGGAGATCTCGTGTGGTTACATCTTAGGAAGGAGCGCTTCCAAGAGCTGCGAAAGTCCAAGCTATCACCTAGGGGTACCGGTCCTTTCAATGTGCTTCACAAAGCCGGTGACAACGCTTATGTATTGAATCTTCCGGAGGAATTCGGGGTCAGCCCGACCTTCAATGTTAGAGACCTCAGTTCGTTCCCACCTATGGATGTAGAGCTTGAAGATTCGTGGACGAATCCTTCCCAAGAGAGGGGGAATGATGAGGGACCATCCGAGCTAGCATCTCCGGAGTATGAGGGAGCTATCACACGTTCCCGAGCTAAGAAGATTGAGCATGAGACCGAGGGCTTACTGATTTTATTGGCTACAAGTGTTCATAACGAGGCTGGGATCTTAAGTAAGCAAGAGAGAAACGACGCCAAAGCACAGGACTCGGCCAGCCCCGCACATGACGCCGTTGCTCCTGCTCCTCACCACGTCTTCAACACCGTTCCATGCCTCTCATTGAGGAATGAGGCTTTTTAAGGCCTGCTTAGTGATTGAGTGTTTTAAGTAGCCCATTAGGCTTAATTTCCAGATTTTTATTATGTCTTTTGTTTAAGAGCTTAAACTATTTAAAGGCTCTTTTCATTACTTTTTAGGGAGATTATTATTTGGTAAAAAACACTTGTTTTCAGATTTCATCTTCAATCAAAGGAGAGTTTTGATTGAAGAATTATTGTGATCTGATTTGGCTTAGTTGTTTCGCGTGTGTCAATTGCTCTCGGGTTCTTGGTGTTCGTGAGATTCCATAAGCATCCTCCTCGTGTTGTCGAAGTTCTAAGTCGACTGTGTGAGGTTGTAAGGGGTTGAGTTCGTTGCATCGTTCTTAGTGGTTCTTGATCCCGAGATCAAGGGTTTCAACGTCGTTAGTGTCGGGTTCATCTACATCGTACTTTCCTTTAATTTCCGTACCTTCGGTTTCAGTCTAGCGTCTTCTTGTTCCTTTTATTCGCAGGTCATGCAGCACACGAAACCCTAGCCGGCTGTTTGATCCTGTCGTTCTGCGTCTTTCCCTCCTTCCGTCGTCTAGATCGAGCCAACGTCGGGTCATCCCCGTATCAGAAGGGCGACATAATGATGAATGGAGACGTGAGCCCTGTGGAGTCCAGCAAAGGAGAGACCGAGAACCGGAACATGACGGTCTTGGCAAAGTGAAGGTGAAGGTCCCTAGTTTCGAGGGCAAATGTGATGAGGGACCATCACTAACAGCCCCTACTAGTCCTACAATGCAAGGGCCAATCACTAGATCAAGGGCAAGACCAATTCAAGAGGAGGTGTCCAACTTGTTGGTGTCCTTAGCTCCTAAGGAGACCATTGATGATCCATTGCTGACTGAGGCTTCCTTAGTCACGTTAATGACGATTCAAGAGGAGGTGTCCAACTTGTTGGTGTCCTTAGCTCCTAAGGAGACCATTAATGATCCATTGCTGACTGACGCTTCCTTAGTCACGTTAATGACGATTCCCGACGACTTGGACGTGGAAGGGAGACCATGCACACGTGATTTGGAGCCATGCAAGAGCAAATAAGAGACACTTGTTCCGGAATTGCAAGAAATGGAAGATTGAGGCTTTTGGAGCTTCTTTTGTATTTTATATCATCTTTTGGTATAAAATGAAAGACTTTTTATAACCTTTAGGTTCAAAACATTTTAAGGGTTATTTTTATTTGTTTTAGTTGTTTTATTGTCTTTTGACAAATGTTATTCCTTTTTTAGATAGGAGGCTTTCTAGGCATATAAAAAGCCTCCCTTAGCTTCTTTCCTGATTATGATGTAGGACCATCACATGGAAGATATCAAGGGCCCATTACTAGGGCAAGAGCTAAGGAGATCCAAGAAGTTACGTCAAGGGAAGTGCTATTGCTTGGCACCATGCATGGATCATTTAACTTCCATACATCATGTCTTAATCTCTTGGTGAATGCAGGAGCAAGCAAGTAAAGGGAGGAGACCATGCAGATGTTGGAACAACAAGAGCTTGATCATATAGCCACGCCAACCAATAAGTCAAGCAACCAAGACAAGGACAAGGTGGGCAAGATGAATGAGCAAGCAAGCATAGGAAATGGAACAAACAAGCATGATGCCATCAAAAGTACGGAGTGGCTGGCAAGCTCAACGTTGCTCACTTCCCAGGCCGCCCAAAAGAGTAACCAGTTCCCTCAGTCGGGCCATCCATTTGGGCTCTTAAAAACCGTCCAAATCACTCATGGATCTGTTTTGAATAAGTCAGCCTATTTTGATGTTGTTAGTTTATTTGTTTGATGAAGGGTCATCCGAGCCAGCTCCATCTTCAACACCACAAGGAGCCCTAACAAGAGCTCAAGCCAAACGTCAAGCGGAGATGGATGCTATCTTCCTAGCCATGGTTCAAAAAGCTCACCCAAGCTCACCTGCAATGAGTCCAAGGCCCGTCATGATGCTTAGCCACATTGGACCAGCCAAGAAGAAGTTGAATGGAGCATAGGAGAGCCTCACGTGTGCATGTGCATGGATGAAGGCGTGAGAAGCTGGCGTAAGAAGCTAGTTAGAGAGTGTTAAATAAAGCCTAGAATTAGTCTATTTTATGGATTTATTTAAAACACTCTAATTTGTAATTATTGTATTTATTTCTTTTCTATTTTTAGGAGAGAAGGTCTAGGTTGTATATAAGCCTTTCTCTCTTTCTTTTTGTTGGTAGAATACGCTAAAACACATTTGTGAAAGTGCCAAATTGAAACCTTTGAGTTCAGCCTCTTGTCTTGTGAGAATTGTGATGTTTGCATAGCTTTCTCGTTCTTGTGTGTGTCAATCTCCTTCGGGTTGGTGCTACAAGTCGAATTGAAGCAACCTCTTCGTGCCTTCGATAATTCTAGATCGATTGTGTGAAATTGTAAGAAGTGGGGTCGAATCGTCATCGGTTTGGTTCTTGGATAATCGAATCCAAGGGTTCTATCGTTTGTTCCTTTCGGTTCTTCTTTCCTATTTCGTTTTCCCTCTTTGCTTTGCACGTTTTCCTTGCATCTTTGTTTGCTGAATTTCATTTGCTTTTATTCCCGAAAACAGGTTGCTCGTCTAGATCCGTTCTTCGCGGCTAATCCCCGTATCAATTGGTATCAGAGCTAATGGACGTTCAACCTACAAAAAGAGTCGGTAAATCATTCAAAAACCAAAAGTGTCTCGTTTTCTTGTTTGAGTCTTCCTTGTTTTGAGTCTATTGCCATTGTCATTTCTATTCCAAGTTTTTGATTGAACTAACAAGTTTGTTGCTTTTGTTTGTGAATCTTGGACGCCGGCACCACTCCCACACCACGCCTACACCGCGCCTACCACCAGTCCCTTGTGCCTACCACCACGCCGCCACCAGCTGTTATCCCACGTCCAAGCACAACCCTAAACAAGCCCTAAACTTTCAAAAAAAAAAAGAAGAAGGCTGATCGTCCAACCTATTTTCAAGCTGAGTAGTCCACATTTTCAGCCACCTCTTTCCTCCACATTCAGCCTATTTTTTTGATTTTTTCACCCTTGGTTAGCTATTTACTTGGTCAACTCTATCCTCTTGCAACTAATTAGGATTTTCTTAGCATTTTTGTTTTATTTTTCTTTAATTCCAACAGTAAGTTTAAACAAAAAAAGAAAATAAAATCCGAGTTTCAAAAAAAAAAACAGAGAGAAAGAAAGAAAAGAAAAAGAAAAGAAAAGAAAAGAAAAGAAGAGAAAAGAAATCAGTCTTAGTTATTCATTTCATTTCATTTCATTCTTGCTAGCTTATTCTTGTTTTATTTCATAGTTTGTAATAGTTGAAGTTGTGCTTGCTAAGTGTTATTGTTCAGCAATCAAAGAGGACTACAAAGGATCTCATCTCACTCAAAAGTTGTCTTGCTAAGTAATTCAGCAATCAAAGAGGACTACAAAGGTGCTCATCTCACTCAAAAGGACCAAGCCATTCACGCCTAGCCTAGCTTCACCCTAGCCTAGCCAAGACTTGGCCCTCGCCTAGCTCACTTCACTCGAACCACGCCTTAGCCTTGACCAGCCCTTCTGCACACACCTTCGGTGTCCAAGGTTTGCTTGCTTAGGCTTGACGAGTAAGTTCTTTCAAGGCTTATCTTGAGTTCAAATTTTGAGTCCATACTTAGTTGCATATAACATTCGTGCAACTTGTCCTTTCCGTTTTGAGTCTTTTCTTCTCTTTTATTGAGTCAAACACGTTTTAAGGTGATTGAAATCGAATTTTGCTTCTACTTTAAAGCTTTTGTTTGGCTAAGTATTGAACTCACGTGAGGTTTTTGACTAATACAAGACGAGCCATTAACAAACTTGTTGAGCACCACTAGAGAGTGAGAGTTTGCTTTCGAGTAATACACTTGTGAGCCGTTTTGTTTTAGCTAACCTAACGTGTTTGAGTGTTTTAGTGTCTTTGGACAATGTCAGGAACTCCCACATGTACGCCGAGCCCCGAGCCTATTTCCCCGGAGTTGTTTAACCTTATCAAGTACTTGAAAGATAGCATTGAAGGGTTAACTACAAGGCTGTCCAACTTGGAGGCGTCTAAGGTAGTTCCGGAGCCTCGGCCACTAGGAGGCAACATGCAGGTAGAAGACCACTCGAGGGCTCAACACCAAGGGCAAGACCGAATACCACTCCAAAGCCAACAAGAGGCGTTTCAAGCAGCCCGGCACTCTAATGCCACGCAGCCCTCTCGGAATGTCCAAGGCTTAGGCCACACAGTGTCCCAACCGGGATGGGGCAATCTTGCTTTCGAGGAGGCGAATATAGAGCAAATATGGTCATGGCTTGGGAGGCGAAGATAGAGCAAATATGGTCATGCCATAACTTTCCCGAGCATAAGAAGGTACATTTCGCAGCTCTTGAGTTTATTGATTATGCTATGATATGGTGGGATGATTTGGTGAAGGAAAGGAGGAGAACTTTGGATGCACCGGTAGTTACTTGGGCGCACATGAAGGCCTTGATGAGAGCTCGGTTTGTGCCTCAACATTACACTAGGGAATTGAGGCAAAGGTTGGAGAACTTGAGGCAAGGAGTCATGACCGCCGAGGAGACCTATAATGCCATGCAAATGGCCATGGTAAAGGCTAATGTGCGAGAAGATGAAGAGACTACAATGGCTAGGTATCTTCGTATTCTCAATTCAAGTTTTTCTAACGAGATAGATCTTTTTCCCTATAGCTCTATGACAGAATTGCTCCACCTAGCAATCAAAGTAGAAAGGAAAATGAAGGCAAGAAGTCGAGGAGGTAAGGCTGCCTATGGCGCGTCTAGCTCATGGAGGAGCCAAGGAGGTCGCCAACAAGGGAATTACAACCGGGAGGTGCCAAGCAAGGAGAAGCTAGCCCCGGAGCAAGGAGGTCCATGCAAGGCTCCTTATGCAGCCCCTACCAAGCCCACGCCTACACTACCTAAAGGCACTAAAGGGAGTAATTCTAACCCTTCATCTAGAGCTAGGGATATTGTATGTTTTAATTGCCAAGGAAGAGGGCACATGATGAAGGATTGTCCAAACAAAAGAACTTTGCTAGTTAACCATTTAGGACAATATGAGTCCCAATCTGAGCATGAGCATGATAATGATGATTTTGAGCTTAATATGCATGATCATGATGATTTGGATGATGATGGGATTAAATATAGCTCATTCCTAGCTAACACTTCCATGATTTGTGATAAAAGTCTTCAACATGATAATTCTTTGATAGCTAGGAGAACTTTAAGTGTACAACCTGCTCCTTGTGAATAACCAAAGAGAAAACTTGTTTCACACTAGATGCTCGGTTAAAGGAAAGGTTTGTAATGTTATTATTGATGGAGGAAGTTGTTGCAATATTGCTAGAACCGAAATGATATCTAAGTTGCAAATTCCTACATTTTATCACCCTAGGCCATATAAGCTGCATTGGATGAATGAATGTGGTGAGTTAAAGGTTAATAGGCAAGCTAAGATCACTTTTACTTTAGGCCATTATGAAGATACGGTTTTATGTGATGTTGTGCCTATGCAAGCTTGTCATGTGTTGTTAGGCCGCCCTTGGCAATATGATAGGAGAGTTATGCATGATGGTTTTACAAATAGATATTCTTTTGTATTCAATGGTAAAACCGTGACTCTTAAGCCTATAACTCCCTTGCAGATTGCGGAGGCATTTGAGAAGAAGAAGGCAAGTGAGCAAGAGCAAGGACAAGCTAAGAAGGGGAGCAAGCCGTCGAGCCAAGACCCCTCCCTAGCCACGCCTTCTAACCACCAGCCTAGCACCCTTGTGTCCACGGCCACAAAACAGCCCACAACAACCTTGTTAGCTTCCAAACTTGAGCTAGAAAATGACTACCTACCCTTAGACACCACCTTGATGATGTTGTGTAAGGAGCATACCTTGCTGAGTGATGAAGCCAAGGCTAGCTTACCACCTACTATCTCAGCCATTCTTGAGGAGTTTAAGGATGTGTTTCCGGAAGAAATACCACATGGCCTTCCACCTTTGAGAGGTATTGAGCACCAAATTGACCTTATCCCCGGCGCCACACTCCCAAATAGACCAGCCTACCGAATGAACCCAAAGGAGAGTCAAGAGATCCAAGCGCAAGTTCAAGACCTCCTAGACAAGGGCTACGTGAGGGAGAGCTTAAGTCCGTGCGCCGTGCCCGTGCTCTTGGTGCCTAAGAAGGATAACACATGGAGGATGTGTGTTGATTGCCGAGCTATCAACAACATCACCATCAAGTACCGCCACCCTATTCCCCTCCTAGATGACATGCTTGATGAGCTATGATGTAGGACCATCACATGGAAGCTATCAAGGTCCCATTACTAGAGCAAGAGTTAAGGAGATCCAAGAGGTTATGTCAAGGGAAGTGCTATTGCTTGACACAATGCGTGAACCATTTAACTTCCATACATCATGTGTTAATCTTTTGGTGAATGTAGGAGCAAGCGAACCAAGCAAGGAGACCATGCCGACGTGCTCACTTCCCATGCAGCTCGAGGAGGCCATGCAGGCTATTGATCACGTCCAATGCAGCCCAGGAGAGGAGGCTGTTGCTCACGCCAATGCAGCCCAAGAGGAGGCTGTTGCTCACGCCAATGCAGCCCAAGAGGAGGCTATTGCTCACGCCAATGCAGCCCAAGACGGAGGTTGTTGCTCACGTCCAATGCAGCCCAAGGAGGGAAGCAGTTGCTCACGTCCAAAACAGCCCAAGAGGGCAGCCAGCTGATCACTTTCAAAGAGGCCCAAGAGAGTAACAATTCAGCTCATTCGGATCATCATTTGGGCTCTTAAAACACATCCAAATAACTCATGGATATGTTGAACAATTCAGCCCATTCGGATAGCCCATTTTGCTCTTAAAAATCGGCCAGCACACTCAAAGGATATGTTTGAATAATTCATCCTATTTCCATGCTGATTAGTGGTTTGTTAGGTTGTTAGCTACATTAGAGGAAGCTCTCTTATTACCGCCTTCCCACTAATGTTTTTAATTCTCTTTTCTTTATTTTGTCTAGATAAAAGAGTCTATATAGATAGCCTCTTTAGCTACAGATTAGTTACGTTATTTCCATTGCTTAGAATTGCATTTGTAATCATTCACAAAATCAATCAAAGAACAAGAGAGTTTTTGGTTGGCATTGTTGTTGTTGCTTGGCTGAGCTTGTTTGTGTCAACCGCCTTCGGATTGGTGCTTCGAGCCTTCACGAGTCCCTCTTTGTGCTAGTCCAACCGGAGCTAGTGTAAAGTTGTATTGGAGACGGGTCTAGGGCAGTCACGATTGGGGTTTTGGCTCTTCAGCCTTGGTTCCTTCATTGACTCTCTCTTTGGTTCTTCTCTCACCTTTCCTACGCCATTCATCACCTACGTTCCATTCCGCATTCTGAAATCGCCTCATTCAACCGGATTCGAGATCATTGTGCCTAGATCGACTCATTCACGGATTAACACCGTATCAGTTGGTATCAGAGCTCAGTTGGTACAATTGATCACTTCTTCTTCTTGTTAACCTTATTGCTTATCCAATTGAGATCTAACTTGTGCTTGAAGTGTGCAAATTCAAAAGCCGGACAACATCTTGAGGAGAGGTAAACACAAAACACAACAAAAGCAAAAAAAGAGCTCAACGTTGAAAACTCATTTCGGTGACCCTATCTGCAACCAATTACGGTTACTTCTCTCTCCTACAAATCTTTGACAAAGTCTAAGATCTTTCAAAAAAAAAAAATACACTACAAATCAGCTGCCTTTTATTAATCTACAGCAAGCACAAGTGAACTCTTTCAATCATCTCAAAACGTCATTCTAAACACAATTCACCGTACCTACACCAACCCAACGGTCAATACTCCAATTAGGGGTGTCTTGATTCATCTCCGACACTAACATCAGTTTCAGCAGTTCTAGTTCTAAAGGGTTGCTAAGAAGGTTCGGAAATCGCGATCTTAAGGTGTTGGATCCTTATAACTCGAGCCACCAGCTAGGCAATACCAACGAGAGTGTGAGCGATACACAATTGAGATCTTTGTTTTTCTAACCTAACCAGTTTCTTTGTTTGTTACTTGAGCATGTCCAGGTCCCTAAGTCTCAGCAAGTCGAGTAGCGAGACCGTCACGCCTGAAATGATCAGTCTATTGAAACAATTGTCCGATTCCGTAGCTAAACTATCCAAGCAAGTGGAGACCATGGAAGCACGAACACCACCAGCCGGAACACCACCTTTGAGAACCAACTATGAGTTTGGCGGTCCTTCACGCGTTACTAGAGAGCCGGACCCTCCGGATCAAGGTAATGTACAGTCCAACGTCCTTCCTAATGCTTCTAACATGCCACCATTTGTTGATGATTTTCAGCGACGGAATGAAGCTCATTTTGAGGACCACACGTGGGAGGGCTACAATCGGCCATTCCAGCAGCCAAGGCAAGGACGAGATAACCTTCGGCCCTATCAAGAGCAAAACGGACTCGGAAAGGTCAAAATCAAAATTCCCGTCTTTGAAGGAAAGTGTGATCCCGACGTCTACACGGAGTGGGAAACTAAAGTTGAGCAAATCTGGTTGTGTCACAACTTTAGCGAGCCTAGGAAGGTTTAGCTAGCCGCTCTCGAATTCCAAGGCTATGCTTCGGTATGGTGGGATCACGTAGTCAAAGAAAGAGTTCGAACCTTGGATCCTCAAATCAGCACATGGGAGCATATGAACGCTCTAATGAGGGCTAGGTTCGTTCCACCTCACTATACCCGAGAACTTCGACAACGGCTGGAAAATTTGAGACAAGGCTCACTTAGCGCTGAGGAAGCCTATACGAATATGCAAGTTGCTATGGTGAAGGCCAACGTTCTAGAGGATGAAGAAAACACTATGGCAAGGTACCTTCGTATTCTGAATTCTAATTTGGCTAATGAGGTTGATATGTATCCATACAGCACCATGGAGCAATTACTACACTTGGTCATCAAGGTGGAAAGGAAGACTAAGGTGCGAAACCGGGAATACAAGCCACCTCCCGGAACGCCCAATGCTTGGAAAGCACAAAACAGCCGGCTGTCTAACCACAACAGGGAGCAAGCCGGCCGGAAGGAGGAGAGGAAATCGGCACCTATGGGCCAAGAAGGGCAAAGAAGGTCTTCTACACCGTCCACTACACCACGATCCTTGAATGAGCCTTCAAGTTATCATCGAGGGAGTACTCCTATCTCTAACTTAGAACTAGGGACATTGTGTGTTTTAAATGCCAAGGTAGAGGTCACATGAGTAGAGAATGTCCTAATAGACGCACTTTGATCATAAATCATCTAGGAGAGTATGAGAGTGAGGATGATGTGGAATTAGATGATGAAAATGCCTTAAATGATGACAATGAACAAAATGAGAATGATGTTTGCATGTCCAACTAGCACCTTGTGAGGATAACCAACGTAAAAATCTGTTTCATACTAGGTGTAACATTAAAGGAAAAGTGTGTAATGTGATAATTGATGGAGGAAGTTGTTGCAACATAGCTAGCACTGAAATGATAAACAAATTACAACTTCTTACATTTTATCACCCTAGGCCATATAAACTAATTGGATGAATGAGTGTGGAGAACTTAAGGTCAATAAGCAAACTAAGGTCAATATAACATTAGGATCATATGATGATGTTATTACATGTGATGTTGTGCCTATGAATGCTTGTCACTTGTTGCTTGGTCGTCCATGGCAATATGATAGGAAAGTTGTCCATGATGGGTTTTCTAACAAGTATAGCTTTGAGTATAAGGGTAAAACTTTAACACTTAAACCTATGACACCTTTACAAATAGCCGAGTACTATGAGAACAAGAGGGTAGAGCAAGGAACTCCTCCAAAGCCTAAGATCACACGGCCTAAGAGTAAAGAGAACAAAACCCATCAAACATTGTTAGTACAACCAACAAGTAGCTATCTTGAGTCTAGGAATGAATATGTCACTAACTATGCTTCTATTGATGTGCTAATGATGAGTTTGTGTAAATCTCTAGTGAATGTGCCTCATGACTCTACGAACCCACTTCCTAGATCTATTCAGGGGCTGTTGGACGAATTTAGAGACGTTTTTCCTGAGGAGATTCCAGCCGGCTTGCCGCCCATCAGGGGCATTGAACACCAAATAGATTTAATACCCGGAGCCACTCTTCCCAATAGGCCCGCCTATAGGATGAACCCTACGGAAGCCCAGGAAATTCAGAACCAAGTCCAAGCCTTGCTAGATAAAGGGTATGTGCGGGAAAGCCTTAGTCCTTGTGCCGTTCCCGTCCTGCTAGTACCCAAGAAGGATAATACTTGGAGAATGTGTATTGATTGTAGAGCAATCAATAACATTACTATCAAGTATAGACACCCGATTCCCCGTTTAAATGATATGCTTGATGAGTTACATGGAGCTACCATTTTCACTAAGATTGACCTTAGGAGTGGCTACCATCAAATTAGAATGAGGGAAGGGGATGAATGGAAAACAGCTTTTAAAACAAAATTTGGTCTCTATGAGTGGCTAGTAATGTCTTTTGGCTTAACTAACGCTCCTAGCACTTTCATGAGATTAATGAATCATATTTTGAGACCTTATATTGGTTTATTTATTGTAGTCTACTTTGATGACATTCTTATCTATAGTAAGACTTTAGAGGAGCATGAAAATCATTTGAGAGATGTGCTTGCTACATTGCGTATAGAATACTTGTATGCTAATATTCAAAAATGTGATTTCTATACTAACCGAGTGATTTTTCTTGGTTTTGTAGTAAATGCCAATGGTTTGCAAGTGGATGAGGACAAGGTTAAGGCAATCAATGATTGGCCAATTCCTAGGTCAGTTGGTGACGTGAGGAGCTTCCATGGCTTAACTACATTCTATAGAAGGTTTGTGAGAGATTTTAGCACCATTGCAGCACCACTCACGGCTTTGACCAAAAAGAAGGTTCCTTTTGAGTGGAATGAACCGCAGCAAAGAGCCTTTGAAGAGCTCAAGAGACGCCTCACCCACGCACTACTACTAGCTCTACCGGACTTCACCAAACCCTTTGAGGTTGAATGCGACGCATCCGGCATTGGTATTGGCGGCGTCCTTATGCAAGAAGGTAAGCCTCTAGCTTTCTTTAGTGAAAAATTGAAGGGTGCATGCTTAAACTATTCCACTTATGACAAAGAATTGTATGCCTTGTTTAGAGTACTCAAAACATGGCAACATTACCTTTGGCCTCAAGAGTTTGTTTTGAAAACTGATCATGATTCACTTAGACACTTTAGGAGCCAAGATAAGCTAGATAGACGGCATGGTAGGTGGATGGAGTTCATCGAAACCTTTCCTTACATTATCAAGTATAAGAAAGGAAAGGATAATGTCGTAGCGGATGCATTGTCTAGGAGATACACCTTAATCACCACCTTGGATTCTAGGATGTTAGGTTTTACTTACATTAAGGAATTATATGTGGATGATGCTGAATTCGGGAAGATATTTCATAGATGCACTACTCAAGGCCCTTATGATAAGTACTTTGTGTTTGAAGGTTTCTTGTTTAAAGTGGATAAGATTTGCATACCTAGATGTTCCCTTAGGATCCTATTAGTGAAAGAAGCCCATAAAGGAGGTTTAATGGAGCATTTTGGGAGGGACAAAACTTATCACATGTTGCAAACTCACTTTTATTGGCCTCATATGTTAAGGGATGTAGAACACATGCTGAAAAGGTGCATTGAATGTCTTAAGGCCAAACCTAGGGTACAACCCCACGGGCTGTATACACCCTTACCGACGCCTAATGGCCCTTGGGAGGATATAAGTATGGATTTCATTGTTGGACTACCTAGGACTAAGAATGGAAGAGATTCCATTTTTGTGGTAGTAGATAGATTCTCTAAAACGGCACATTTTATTCCATGTCATAAAACTGAAGATGCATATAATGTTGCTAATCTTTTCTTTAAGGAAATAGTGAGATTGCATGGAATACCTAAAACTATTGTTAGTGATAGGGATGTCAAGTTTTTGAGTTTCTTTTGGAAGACATTTTGGGGAAAAATGGGCACTAGATTACTATTTTCGACCTCTAGTCATCCCCAAACAGATGGACAAACGGAAGTCACCAATAAGACCCTAACGACCCTCCTTAGAACCATGTTGAAAGATAACTTAAAAGAATGGGAAGACATGTTACCACATATTGAGTTTGCTTACAATCGCACCATGCATTCTTCCACTTCGTTATCACCTTTCAAATGTGTTTATGGATTTAACCCTTTAACTCCTTTGGACTTATTACCGATTCTTCGAAAGGATCGAGTAGCTTTTGATGCTTTGGAACAGGTGGACTACATTAAGGAACTTCATGCTAAGACCAAGGCTGCACTTGACAAGAAGGGCGTTGAAACTGCAGCTCGGAATAACAAGGGACGTCGGAAGATGGTTTTCCAGCCCGGCGACTTAGTTTGGCTTCATCTAATGACAATGCATATGTGTTGGACTTACCGGAAGAGTATGGAGTTAGCACCACTTTTAATGTAGGAGATTTGAGCCCCTATGAAGGAGATTCGAAACAAGATGAAAATTCGGGGTCGAATTCTTTCCAAGAAGGAGTGGATGATGTAGGACCATCACATGGAAGCTATCAAGGTCCCATTACTAGAGCAAGAGCTAAGGAGATTCAAGAAGTTATGTCAAGGGAAGTGCTATTGCTTGACACAATGCGTGAACCATTTAACTTCCATACATCATGTGTTAATCTTTTGGTGAATGTAGGAGCAAGCGAACCAAGCAAGGAGACCATGCCGACGTGCTCACTTCCCATGCAGCTCGAGGAGGCCATGCAGGCTGTTGATCACGTCCAATGCAGCCCAGGAGAGGAGGCTGTTGCTCACGCCAATGCAACCCAAGAAGAGGCTGTTGCTCACGCCAATGCAGCCCAAGAGGAGGCTGTTGCTCACGCCAATGCAGCCCAAGAAGGAGGCTGTTGCTCACGTCCAATGCAGCCCAAGGAGGGAAGCAGCTGCTCACGTCCAAAACAGCCCAAGAGGGCAGCCAACTGATCACTTTCAAAGAGGCCCAAGAGAGTAACAATTCAGCTCATTCGGATCATCATTTGGGCTCTTAAAACACATCCAAATCACTCATGGATCTGTTGAACAATTCAGCCCATTCGGATAGCCCATTTTGCTCTTAAAAACCGGACAGCACACTCAAAGGTAATGTTTGAATAATTCAGCCTATTTCCATGCTGATTAGTGGTTTGTTAGGTTGTTAGCTACATTAGAGGAAGCTCTCTTATTACCACCTTCCCACTAATGTTTTTAATTCTCTTTTCTTTATTTTGTCTAGATAAAAGAGTCTATATAGATAGCCTCTTTAGCTGTAGATTAGTTACGTTATTTCCATTGCTTAGAATTGCATTTGTAATCATTCACAAAATCAATCAAAGAACAAGAGAGTTTTTGGTTGGCATTGTTGTTGTTGCTTGGCTGAGCTTGTTTGTGTCAACCGCCTTCGGATTGGTGCTTCGAGCCTTCACGAGTCCCTCTTTGTGCTAGTCCAGCCGGAGCTAGTGTAAAGTTGTATTGGAGACGGGTCTAGGGCAGTCACGATTGGGGTTTTGGCTCTTCAGCCTTGGTTCCTTCATTGACTCTCTCTTTGGTTCTTCTCTCACCTTTCCTGCGCCATTCATCACCTACGTTCCATTCCGCATTCTGAAATCGCCTCATTCAACCGGATTCGAGATCATTGTGCCTAGATCGACTCATTCACGGATTAACACCGTATCAAGCTATATGGCGCTACCACCTTTAGCAAGATAGACCTACGGAGTGGCTACCATCAAATTCGAATGAAGGAGGGGGACGAGTGGAAAACAGCCTTCAAAACTAAGTTTGGTTTGTATGAGTGGCTTGTTATGCCATTTGGGTTAACGTGTTCATAGGAGAGCCCCACGTGTGCATGTGCATGGATGAAGGCGTGAGAGGCTGGCGTAAGAAGCTAGTTAGAGAGTGTTAAATAAAGCCTAGAATTAGTCTATTTTATGGATTTATTTAGAACACTCTAATTTGTAATTATTATATTTATTTCTATTCTATTTTTAGGAGAGAAGGTCTAGGTTATATATAAGCCTTTCTCTCTTCCTTTTTGTTGGTAGAATACGTTAAAACACATTTGTGAAAGTGCCAAATTGAAACCTTTGAGTTCAGCCTCTTGTCTTGTGAGAATTGTGGTGGTTGCATAGCTTTCTCGTTCTTGTGTGTGTCAATCTCCTTCGGGTTGGTGCTACAAGTCGAATCGAAGCAACCTCTTCGTGCCTTCGACAATTCTAGATCGATTGTGTGAAGTTGTAAGAAGCGGGGTCGAATCGTCATCGGTTTGGTTCTTGGATAATCGAATCCAAGGGTTCTATCGTTTGTTCCTTTCGGTTCTTCTTTCCTATTTCGCTTTCCCTCTTTGCTTTGCACGTTTTCCTTGCATCTTTGTTTGCTGAATTTCTTTTGCTTTTATTCCCGAAAACAGGTTGCTCGTCTAGATCCGTTCTTCGCGGCTAATCCCCGTATCATTGTTAAGTTGTTAGCTACATTTGTGGAAGCTCTCTTGTTACCACCTTCCACCAATGTTTTAGTTTTCTTTTCTTTATTTTGTCTAGATAAAAGAGTCTATATATTGTCTCTTTAGCTGCTGAGTAGGGTACGTTTTATTTGCTAAGAATTACAGATTGTAATCATTCACAAAATCAATCAAAGAACAAGAGAGTTTTTGGTTGGCATTGTCGTTGTTTACTTGGCTGAGCTTGTTCGTGTCAACCGCCTTCGGATTGGTGCTTCGAGCCTTCACGAGTCCCTCTTTGTGCTAGTCCAGCCGGAGCTAATGTAAAGTTGTATTGGAGACGGGTCTAGGGCTTCACGAGGCGGGGTCTTGGCTCTTCAGCCTTGGTTCCTTTCGTTGACTCTCTTTGGTTCTTCTCAACATCCTCTTGCATCCATTCCATCTCCACGTTTCATTCCGCATCTGGATTCGCCTCATTCAGCCGGATTCGGGATCATTGTACATAGATCGACTAATCCGCGGATTAATACCGTATCAGTTGGTATCAGAGCTCAGTTGGTACAATTGATCATTCCTTTCTTCTTTGTTAACCTTATTGCTTAACCAATTGAGGTTTAACTTTTGCTTGAAGTGTGCAAAATCAAAAGCCAAGGGTTTCTTAGGGCCGGACAACATCTTGAGGAGAGGTAAACACAAACCAAAAAAAAAGAGATCGAACGTTGCAATCAAGTTCAGTTACCTTCTCTTCCACAAATCTCGTTGCAATCAATTTCGGTTACCTTCTCTCCCACAAATCTTTGACAAAGTCTAAGAGATCTTTCAAAAAAAAAAACAAAACAACACAAAAACTACTGGCCCTTCTATTAATTGATCGTCAAGCACAAGGAAAAGTCCCCTCTTTTGTGAGAACTTCTTCATACAACTCCTTCGTCATTCAAATCTCAAACCACCATATCTACACCAACCCAACGGTCAATACTCCGATTAGGGGTGTCTTGATCCATCTCCGACACTAACATTAATTTCGGCAGTTCTAGTTCCAAAGGGTTGCTAAGAAGGTTCGGAAATCGTGATCTTAAGGTGTTGGATCCTTACAACTCAAGCCACCAGCTAGGCAATACCACATGGAAGCATATGAAGGCACTAATGAGGTCTCGGTTCGTCCCACCTCACTATACCCGAGAGCTTCGACAACGGCTGGAAAATTTGAAACAAGGCTCTCTTAGCGCTGAGGAAGCCTATACCAATATGCAAGTTGTTATGGTGAAGGCCAACGTTCTAGAGGATGAGGAAAATACTATGGCTAGGTATCTTCGTATTCTTAACTCTAATTTGGCTAATGAAGTTGATATGTATCCATACAGCACCATGGAGCAATTACTACACTTGGCCATCAAGGTGGAAAGGAAGACTAAGGTGCGAAACCGAGAACACAAGCCGCCTTATGGGACATCCAACGCTTGGAAATCACAAGGAAACCGGCTGCCTACCCACAACAGGGATCAAGGAGGCCAGAAGAAAGAGAGAAAGTCGGCACCTATGAGCCAAGAAGGCCAACGAAGGTCTTCTACACCGTCCACTACACCACGATCCTTGAATGAGCCTAATAATCGCACTTTGATCATAAATAATCTAGGAGAATATGAGAGTGAGGATGACGTGGAATTGGATGATGAAAATGCATTAATTGATGACCATGAGCAAAATGAGAATGATGATTGCATTGAGTATGAACAAGGTGAATCTTTGATAGCTAGGAGAACTTTGCATGTCCAACTTGATACGGTGTTAATCCGTGATTGAGTCGATCTAGGCACAATGATCTCGAATCCGGTTGAATGAGGCGATTTCAGAATGCGGAATGGAACGTAGGTGATGAATGGCGCAGGAAAGGTGAGAGAAGAACCAAAGAGAGAGTCAATGAAGGAACCAAGACTAAAGAGCCAAAACCCCAATCGTGACTGCCCTAGACCCGTCTCCAATACAACTTACCCTAGCTCCGGCTGGACTAGCACAAAGACGGACTTGTGAAGGCTCGAAGCACCAATCCGAAGGCGGTTGACACAAACAAGCTCAGCCAAGCAAACAACAGCAATGCCAACCAAAAACTCTCTTGTTCTTTGATTGATTTTGTGAATGATTACAAATGCAATTCTAAGCAATGGAAAATAACGTAACTAATCTGCAGCTAAAGAGGCTATATAAATAGACTCTTTTATCTAGACAAAAATAAAGAAAAGAAAGCTGAAAACATTAGTGGGAAGGTGGTAATAAGAGAGCTTCCTCTAATGTAGCTAACAACCTAACAAACCACTAATCAGCATGGAAATAGGCTGAATTATTCAAACATATCTTTGGGAGTGAGCTGGCCGATTTCTAAGAGCCAAATGGGCTATCCGAATGGGCTGCATTGTTCAACAGATCCATGAGTGATTTGGATGTGTTTAAAGAGCCCAAATGATGATCCGAATAAGCTGAATTGTTACTCTCTTGGGCCTCTTTGAACTTGATCAGCTGGCTGCCCTCTTGGGCTGTTTTGGACGTGAGCATCTCCTCCCTTTGCTCTTGGGCTGCCTTGGACGTCTCCTCCCTTTGCTCTTGGGCTGCCTTGGATGTGAGCAGCAGGCTAACCTCGTGCTGCATGGGAAGTGAGCACGTCGGCATGGTCTCCTTGCTTGGTTCGCTTGTTCCTACATTCACCAAAAGATTAACACATGATGTATGGAAGTTAAATGGTTCACGCATTGTGTCAAGCAATAGCAGTTCCCTTGACATAACTTCTTGGATCTCCTTAGCTCTTGCTCTAGTAATGGGACCTTGATAGCTTCCATGTGATGGTCCTACATCATCCACTCCTTCTTGGAAAGAATTCGACCCCGAATTTTCATCTTGTTCCGAATCTCCTTCATAGGGGCTCAAATCTCCTACATTAAAAGTGGTGCTAACTCCATATTCTTCCGGTAAGTCCAACACATATGCATTGTCATTAATCCGGTGTAAGACTTTGAATGGTCCATCTCCTCGTGGTGCTAGCTTGGAATGGCGTTTTGTTGGAAACCGCTCTTTCCTTAGATGTAGCCAAACTAAGTCGCCGGGCTGGAAAACCATTTTCCGACGTCCTTTGTTATTCCGAGCTGCAGTTTCAACGCCTTTCTTGTCAAGTGCAGCCTTGGTCTTAGCATGAAGTTCCTTAATGTAGTCCACCTGTTCCAAAGCATCAAAAGCTACTCGATCCTTTCGAGGAATCGGTAATAAGTCCAAAGGAGTTAAAGGGTTAAATCCATAAACACATTTGAAAGGTGATAACAAAGTGGAAGAATGCATGGTGCGATTATAAGCAAACTCAATATGTGGTAACATGTCTTCCCATTCTTTTAAGTTATCTTTCAACATGGTTCTAAGGAGGGTTGCTAGGGTCCTATTGGTGAATTCCGTTTGCCCATCTGTTTGGGGATGACTAGAGGTCGAAAATAGTAATCTAGTGCCCATTTTTCCCCAAAGTGTCTTCCAAAAGAAACTCAAAAACTTGGCATCCCTATCACTAACAATAGTTTTAGGTATTCCATGCAATCTCACTATTTCCTTAAAGAAAAGATTAGCAACATTATATGTATCTTCAGTTTTATGACATGGAATAAAATGTGCCTTTTTAGAGAATCTATCTACTACCACAAAAATGGAATCTCTTCCTTTCTTAGTCCTAGGTAGTCCAACAATGAAATCCATACTTATGTCCTCCCAAGGGCCATTAGGCGTCGGTAAGGGTGTATACAGCCCGTGGGGTTGTACCCTAGCTTTGGCCTTAAGACATTCAATGCACCTTTCAGCATGTGTTCTACATCCCTTAACATATGAGGCCAATAAAAGTGAGTTTGCAACATGTGATAAGTTTTGTCCCTAGTTCTAGAGTTAGAGATAGGAGTACTCCCTCGATGATCACTTGAAGGCTCATTCAAGGATCGTGGTGTAGTGGACGGTGTAGAAGACCTTCTTTGCCCTTCTTGGCCCATAGGTGCCGATTTCCTCTCCTCCTTCCGGCCGCCTTGCTCCCTGTTGTGGTTAGACAGCCGGCTGTTTTGTGCTTTCCAAGCATTGGGCGTTCCGGGAGGTGGCTTGTATTCCCGGTTTCACACCTTAGTCTTCCTTTCCACCTTGATGGCCAAGTGTAGTAATTGCTCCATGGTGCTGTATGGATACATATCAACCTCATTAGCCAAATTAGAATTCAAAATACGAAGGTACCTTGCCATAGTGTTTTCTTCATCCTCTAGAACGTTGGCCTTCACCATAGCAACTTGCATATTCGTATAGGCTTCCTCAGCGCTAAGTGAGCCTTGTCTCAAATTTTCCAGCCGTTGTCGAAGCTCTCGGGTATAGTGAGGTGGAACGAACCTAGCCCTCATTAGAGCCTTCATATGCTCCCATGTGCTGATTTTAGGATCCAAGGTTCGAACTCTTTCTTTGACTACGTGATCCCACCATACCAAAGCATAGCCTTGGAACTCGAGAGCGGCTAGTTGAACCTTCCTAGGCTCGCTGAAGTTGTGACACAACCAAATCTGCTCAACTTTAGTTTCCCACTCCGTGTAGACGTCGGGATCACACTTTCCTTCAAAGACGGGAATTTTGATTTTAACCTTTCCGAGTCCGTCTTGCTCTTGATAGGACCGAAGGTTATCTTGTCCTTGCCTTGGCTGCTGGAATGGCCGATTGTAGCCCTCCCACGTGTGGTCCTCAGCTTCATTCCGTCGCTGAAAGTCATCAACAAATGGTGGCATGTTAGAAGCATTAGGAAGGACGTTGGACTGTACATTACCTTGATCCGGAGGATCCGGCTCTCTAGTAACGCGTGAAGGACCGCCAAACTCAAAGTTGGTTCTCAAAGGTGGTGTTCCGGCTGGTGGTGTTCGTGCTTCCATAGTCTCCACTCGCTTGGATAGTTTAGCTACGGAATCGGACAATTGTTTCAATAGACTGATCATCTCAGGCGTGACGGTCTCGCTACTCGACTTGCTGGGACTTAGGGACCTGGACATGCTCAAGTAACAAACAAAGAAACTGGTTAGGTTAGAAAAACAAAGATCTCACTTGTGTATTGCTCACACTCTCGTTGGTATTGCCTAGCTGGTGGCTCGAGTTGTAAGGATCCAACACCTTAAGATTGCGATTTCCGAACCTTCTTAGCAACCCTTTGGAACTAGAACTGTTGAAACTGATGTTAGTGTCGGAGATGAATCAAGACACCCCTAATTGGAGTATTGACTGTTGGGTTGGTGTAGGTATGGTAAATTGTGTTTAGAATGACGTTTTGAGATGATTGAAAGAGTTTGCTTGTGCTTGATTAATTAAAAAGGGCCAGCCGTTTTGTATAGTCTTTTTTTTTTTTTGAAAGATCTCTTAGACTTTGTCAAAGATTTGTAGGAGAGAGGTAACCGAAATTGATTCAATGAGACGTGTGGAAGAGCAGGTTACCGAATTGTGTTTGCAGCGTTCGAGCTCTTTTTGCTTTTGTTGTGTTTTGTGTTTACTCTCCTCAATATGTTGTCCGGCTTTTGAATTTGCACACTTCAAGCACAAGTTAGATCTCAATTGGATAAGCAATAAGGTTAACAAGAAGAAGAAGTGATCAATTGTACCAACTGAGCTCTGATACCAACTGATACGGTGTTAATCCGTGATTGAGTCGATCTAGGCACAATGATCTCGAATCCGGTTGAATGAGGCGATTTCAGAATGCGGAATGGAACGTAGGTGATGAATGGCGCAGGAAAGGTGAGAGAAGAACCAAAGAGAGAGTCAATGAAGGAACCAAGGCTGAAGAGCCAAAACCCCAATCGTGACTGCCCTAGACCCGTCTCCAATACAACTTTACACTAGCTCCGGCTGGACTAGCACAAAGAGGGACTCGTGAAGGCTCGAAGCACCAATCCGAAGGCGGTTGACACAAACAAGCTCAGCCAAGCAACAACAGCAATGCCAACCAAAAACTCTCTTGTTCTTTGATTGATTTTGTGAAATGATTACAAATGTAATTCTAAGCAATTGGGAATAACGTAACTAATCTGCAGCTAAAGAGGCTATATAAATAGACTCTTTTATCTAGAGAAAAATAAAGAAAAGAAAGCTGAAAACATTAGTGGGAAGGTGGTAATAAGAGAGCTTCCTCTAATGTAGCTAACAACCTAACAAACCACTAATCAACATGGAAATAGGCTGAATTATTCAAACATATCTTTGGGAGTGACCTGGCCGATTTCTAAGAGCCAAATGGGCTATCCGAATGGGCTGCATTGTTCAACAGATCCATGAGTGATTTGGATGTGTTTAAAGAGCCCAAATGATGATCCGAATAAGCTGAATTGTTACTCTCTTGGGCCTCTTTGAACTTGATCAACTGGCTGCCCTCTTGGGCTGTTTTGGACGTGAGCATCTCCTCCCTTTGCTCTTGGGCTGCCTTGGACGTGAGCAGCAGGCTAACCTCGTGCTGCATGGGAAGTGAGCACGTCGGCATGGTCTCCTTGCTTCGTTCGCTTGTTCCTACATTCACCAAAAGATTAACACATGATGTATGGAAGTTAAATGGTTCACACATTGTGTCAAGCAATAGCACTTCCCTTGACATAACTTCTTGGATCTCCTTAGCTCTTGCTCTAGTAATGGGACCTTGATAGCTTCCATGTGATGGTCCTACATCACAACTAGCACCTTGTGAGGATAACCAACGTGAAAATCTGTTTCATACTAGGTGTAGTATTAAAGGAAAAGTGTTTAATGTTATAATTGATGGGGGAAGTTGTTGCAACATAGCTAGCACTGAAATGGTAAACAAATTACAACTTCTTACATTTTATCACCCTAGGCCATATAAACTACATTGGATGAATGAGTGTGGAGAACTTAAAGTCAATAAGCAAACTAAGGTCATTATAACATTAGGATCATAAGAGGACATTATTACATGTGATGTTGTGCCTATGAATGCTTGTCACTTGTTGCTTGGTCGTCCATGGCAATATGATAGGAAAGTTGTACATGATGGGTTTTCTAATAAGTATAGCTTTGAGTATAAAGGTAAAACTTTAACTGATGAAGGGTCATCCGAGCCGGTTCCATCTTCAACACCACAAGGAGCCCTAACAAGAGCTCAAGTCAAATGCCAAGCGGAAATGGATGCTATCTTCCTAGCCATGGTTCAAGAAGCTCACCCAAGCTCACCTCCAATGAGTCCAAGGCCCGTCATGATGCTTAGCCACATTGGACCAGCCAAGAAGAAGTTGAATGGAGCATAGGAGAGCCTCACGTGTGCATGTGCATGGATGACGGCGTGAGAGGCTGGCGCAAGAAGCTAGTTAGAGTGTTAAATAAAGCCTAGAATTAGTCTATTTTATGGGTTTATTTAAAACACTCTAATTTGTAAATATTGTATTTATTTCTTTTCTATTTTTAGGAGAGAAGGTCTAGGTTGTATATAAGCCTTTCTCTCTTCCTTTTTGTGTAGCATACGTTAAACACATTGCCTAAGTGCCAAATTGAATTCCTTTGAGTTCAGCTTCTTGTCTTGTGAGAATTGTGGTGTTAGCATAGCTTTCTCGTTCTTGTGTGTGTCAATCTCCTTCGGGTTGGTGCTACAAGTCGAATCGAAGCAACTTCTTCGTGCCTTCGATAATTTTAGATCGATTGTGTGAAGTTGTAAGAAGCGGGGTCGAATCGTCATCGGTTTGGTTCTTGGATAATCGAATCCAAGGGTTCTATCGTTTGTTCCTTTCGGTTCTTCTTTCCATTTCGTTTTCCCTCTTGTTTTGCACGTTTTCCTTCATTTTTGTTTGTTGAATTTCGTTTGCTTTTATTCCCGAAAACAGGTTGCTCGTCTAGATCCGTTCTTCGCGGCTAATCCCCGTATCAATTGGTATCAGAGCTAATTGATGTTCAACCTACAAAAAGAGTCGGTAAATCATTTAAAAACCAAAAGTGTCTCGTTTTCTTGTTTGAGTCTTGCTTTGTTTTGAGTCTATTGCCATTGCCATTTCTATTCCAAGTTTTTGATTGAACTAACAAGTTTGTTGCTTTTGTTTGTGAATCTTGGACGCCGGCACCACTCCCACACCACGCCTACACTGCGCCTACCACCAGTCCCTTGTGCCTACCACCACGCCGCCACCAGCTGTTGTCCCACGTCCAAACACAACACCAAACAAGCCTAAACTTCCAAAAAATAAAAATAAAAAAAGAAGAAGGCTGATCGTCCAGCCTATTTTCCAGCCTTCTCTCCTCCACATTTTCAGCCACCTCTTTCCTCCACATTTTTAGCCTGTTTTTTTTATTTTTCACCCTTGGTTAGCTATTTACTTGGTCAACTCTATCCTCTTGCAACTAATTAGGATTTTCTTAGCATTTTTGTTTTATTTTTCTTTAATTCCAACAGTAAGTTAAGAAAAAAAAAAAGAAAAGAAAATCCGAGTTTCAAAAAAAAAAAAAAAGAGAAAGAAAAGAAAAGAGAAAGAAAAGAAAAGAAAAGAAAGAGAAAAGAAATCAGCCTTCGTTATTCATTTCGTTTCATTCTTGCTAGCTTATTCTTGTTTTATTTCATAGTTTGTAATAGTTGAAGTTGTGCTTGCTAAGTGTTATTGTTCAGCAACCAAAGAGGATTACAAAGGTGCTCATCTCACTCAAAAGTTGTGCTTGCTAAGTGTTATTGTTCATCAACCAAAAAGGACTACAAAGGAGCTCATCTCACTCAAAGGGACCAAGCCATTCACGCCTAGCCTAGGTTCACCCTAGCATAGCCACGACTTTGTTTTGAGTCTATTGCCATTGCCATTTGTATTCCAAGTTTTGTAGGTTGACGTTCAACCTACAAAAAGAGTCGGTAAATCATTCAAAAACCAAAAGTGTCTCGTTTTCTTGTTTGAGTCTTGCTTTGTTTTGAGTCTATTGCCATTGCCATTTGTATTCCAAGTTTTGATTGAACTAACAAGTTTGTTGCTTTTGTTTGTGAATTTTGGACGCCGGCACCACGCCTGCCACCAGCCCTTGTGCCTACCACCACGCCTGCCACCAGCCTTGCCCCACGTCCAAACACAAACACCAAACTAGCCTAAACGTTCAAAAAGAGAGGCTCAATCTCCATCCTATTTTCAAGCTACCCACCACCTCTTTCCTCCACATTTTCAGCCTATTTTTGAATTTTCACCCTTGGTTAGCTATTTACTTGGTCAACTCTATCCTCTTGCAACTAAATAGATTTTCTTAGCATTTTGTTTTATTTTTCTTTAACTCCAGCACCAAAATTCGAATAGCTGGCTGTTATTTGTTTTATTTGTTTTCATTTTAGTAACTAGATAGCTAGCAACTCTCAAGTTGTTATAGGATATTATTTCTTTCATTTTTTTTTTCATTTGTCTCTTTTGAATTCAAATTGAGGCCTGATTTAAAAAAAAAAAGAAAGAAAGAAAGAAAAAAAATCCGAATTTTTTTTTTTAAAAAAAAAGAAAGAAAAGAAAAGAAAAGAAAAGAAAGAAAAAAAGAAAAAAAAATCAGCCATAGTTATTCATTTTCATTTCATTTCATTCTTGCTAGCCTACTCTTGGTTTATTTCATAATTTGTAATAGTTGAAGTTGTGCTTGCTAAGTGTTATTTTCAGCAACCAAAGAGGACTACAAAGGAGCTCATCTCACTCAAAGGACCAAGCCATTCACGCCTAGCCTAGCTTCACCCTAGCCTAGCCACGCCTTGGCCCACGCCTAGCTCACTTCACTCGAACCACGCCTTAGCCTTGACCAGCCTTCTATACACACCTTCTGTGTCCAAGGTTTGCTTGCTTAGGCTTGACGAGTAAGTTCTTTCAAGGCTTATCTTGAGTTCAAACTTTGAGTCCATACTTAGTTGCATATAACATTCGTGCAACTTGTCCTTTCCGTTTTGAGTCTTTTCTTCTCTTTTATTGAGTCAAACACGTTTTTAAGGTGATTGAAATCGAATTTCGCTTCTACTTTAAAGCTTTTGTTTGGCTAAGTATTGAACTTACGTGAGGTTTTTGATTAATACAAGACGAGCCATCAACAAGCTTGTATCACACCACTAGAGAGTGAGAGAACCTTATTTTCTGAGTGATACACTTGCGAGGTGAATTTTGTTTTATCTAACCTAACGCGTTTGTTTGTTTTGATGAGTTTGGAATTATGTCTAGGTCACCAAGACCCGCAGGTACAAACAGCCTAGAATCGATTCACATCGAATTGTTCAACCTTTTCAAGGGCTTGCAAGATACCCTTGATGGTCTAAGTACAAAGTTGGTCACATTGAGGCTGAAAGAAATTCCAATGCTATGCAGCCTTTAAGGCCTAATCCACAAGGCCAAAGAAATCATGCTTTCTAGGAGCATAATTCTGTTCCTTTTACTTCTAATATGCATGATTATCCTAATCAATATCTGAATTTTGCTTATGAGGCAGAGGATTATTCGGAGGATGAAGAATGGAGACATGAGTCACCTCAGTACCAGCCAATTAAGGTTTCCGCAGCCCCAAAGGGATGTAATTCTATACCTTCTACTACCATGTTTAATCACTTAGAGTTGCTAAATTCAGAATCTGAGGTTGTTTTGCATGATATCTCTAGGGATAGCATCATTGAGCATAAATCTGATTTAGTAGATGAAATTGGTAGTGATGAGCATGAGAAATGCACCAAATGTATTGTTAAGCCTAATTCTGAGCATGATGAGTCTATTGCATGTATTGAGGTTGTTTTAGAGTTTAACGAGTCTAGTGCATCTTCTAAGGTTGATTTGGAGCTTAATGAGTCTATTGCTTGTGTTGAATCTGATTTGGAGCTTAAGGAGTCTCTTGAATGTATTAAATCTGATTTTGAGCGTGTTAAGTCCTTTAAATGTGTTAAATCTGATTTTGAGCATGTTGAGCCTCTTGATGGTGTTAAATCTGATTCTGAGCAAGTTGAGCCTAGTAGTCTTGATTTATACCACATGAGCTTGATGAGTTTAGTGATATGATTGTCTTCGCTTGTGTTGATGATGAGTGTAGAAAGGGTGCACACGAGAGTCTTCCTATAGGTTCGGATAGCTTGTTGTCTATGGATTGTTCTTTCTTGGAGTTATGTGAAGTCTATAGTTTGCAAGCTAGTGATGATATCATATTTGAGGATGATTTGGACCTAGGAAGTGAGTGTGATATTGAAGGATTTGAGCTATATACTAAGGACTTTGGATATGATGATGAATTGGACTCTAAACTTGAGGATATTGCTCGCAAGATTGCAAATGCACTAGAATCTGATTTGGAGGACTTTAGTTTGAAAATTGATGGTTTGTTGTGCTTGAGGAGTCTTTTTAGTTATCATGTTGCTTGGAAGTCTTTAGTATGCTTGGATGAACACTTAGAGTTGATTGGACCCTATAGGTTAGTTCTCTGGAGGAACATAAATGACAAGTTCCCTGTTCTGATAATGTTTGATAACTTTAGGGTTAAATCGGCCTATGTGTTACATTCTACTCCGTAGAGTTTCTACGGAGTGGAATCATGAGCTGAGCATGAGAGTTAGGAAAACAATCTTTGTACCACCTAGCCTATCCATGTCATTGAATGTGTATGTGCTTGATCGTTATGTTTATACATGTGTTGTTTACAATGATGACATATTGATGTACAACCCGTCCTTGAGAGCACATAAGGAGTATTTCAGGGAAGTTTTCTCTACCACTAGGCTAGAATACTTGAAGTATCTTTTTGATGCTTGTGTGTCTTGTCCTTATTGTGTGTTTATCTTATGATTGTAGGGAGCAACCAAGGATTCCGGAGAGAGGATGGCGTTCGAGCTTGGAAGGAGATATTGCAAGGGATCAAGCAACCATTGTCTTTGCAAGAAAAGAGGATGAATCCTTTTCAACAAAGGGGGAATGATGCGGGAACATCCAAGCCAATTAATGGATGCAACATTCCAAGTCCATCATGATCCTGATGAAGGGTCAATCTCTAAGATGATTGCATTGCTCAACTTACTCTTGTCCAAGGACCATCATGGTCATCTGAACCTGGAGTCCAAATTCATTGAGCTAACTCCATCTTCACCACCTCAAGGGACTCTAACAAGAGCGCAAGCTAAACGCCAAGTTGGGATGGATGCTATCTTCCTAGCCATGGTTCAAGAAGCTCACCCAAGCTCACCTCCAATGAGTCCAAGGCCCGTCATGATGCTTAGCCACATTGGACCAACCAAGAAGAAGTTGAATGGAGCATAGGATGGAGGCTCACGTGTGCATGTGCATGGATGAAGGCTGGCGTAAAGGCTGGCATGAGAAGCTAGTTAGAGAGTGTTAAATAAAGCCTAGAATTAGTCTATTTTATGGTTTTATTTAAAACACTCTAAATTGTAATTATTGTTTTTATTTCTTTTCTATTTTTTAGGAGAGAAGGTCTAGGTTGTATATAAACCTTTCTCTCTTCATTTTTGTGGCAGATTACGTTAAACACATTGCCTAAGTGCCAAAATCGAACCCTTTTGAGTTCAGCCTATTGTCTTGTATGAATTGTGGTGTTAGGATAGCTTTCTCGTTCTTGTGTGTGTCAATCTCCTTCAGGTTGGTGCTACAAGTCGAATCGAAGCAACCTCTTCGTGCCTTCGATAACTCTAGATCGATAGTGTGAAGTTGTAAGAAGCGGGGTCGAATCGTCATCGGTTTGGTTCTTGGATAATCGAATCCAAGGGTTCTATCGTTTTGTTCCTTTCGGTTCTTCCTTCCTATTATCGTTTCCCCTCTTTGTTTTGCACGTTTTCATTCATTCTTTTTTTCTGAATTTCGTTTGTTTCTATTCCCAAAAACAGGTTGCTCGTCTAGATCCGTTCTTCGCGGCTAATTCCCGTATCACGAGTAAGTTCTTTCAAGGCTTATCTTGAGTTCAAATTTTGATTCCATACATAGTTGCATATAACATTCGTGCAACATGTCCTTTCCGTTTTGAGTCTTTTCTTCTCTTTTATTGAGTCAAACACGTTTTTTTTAAGGTGATTGAAATCGAATTTTGCTTCTACTTTAAAGCTTTTGTTTGGCTAAGTATTGAACTCACGTGAGGTTTTTGACTAATATAAGACGAGCCATCAACAAGCTTATTGAGCACCACTAGAGAGTGAGATTTGCTTTCGAGTGATACACTTGTGAGGCGTTTTTGTTTTAGCTAACCTAACGTGTTTGAGTGTTTTAGTGTCTTTGAACAATGTCAAGAACTTCCACAGGTACGCCCAGCCCCGAGCCTATTTCCCCGGAGTTGTTTAACCTTATCAAGGGCCTGAAAGATAGCATTGAAGGGTTAACTACAAGGCTGTCCAACTTGGAGGCGCCTAAGGTAGTTCCGGAGCCTCGGCCACTAGGAGGCAACATGCAGGTAGGAGACCACTCGAGGGCTCAACACCAAGGGCAAGACCGAATACCACTCCAAAGCCAACAGGAGGCGTTTCAAGCAGCCCGGCACTCTAATGCCACGCAGCCCTCTCGGAATGTCCAAGGCTTAGGCCACACCGTGTCCCAACCGGGATGGAGCAATCTTGCTTTCGAAGAGCACGTTTCTATCCCTTCTTCTCCTATTATACATAATAATATTCCTAACTATCCTCAACAGTTTCAGAATCAAGCTTATGAGCAGGATGAGGACGGTGATGGAGATGACGAGGAATGGAGGCCAAACGGGCGAAGGGAGCGCCAACAGCCCCGGAGACATCATGACGCCCGGTGCCAAGACGAGCAGAGGCGAGAGCCCTATGGTGGCCAGCCAAGGAGGGAGCGAGATCCGGAGTATGATGGCCTTGGCAAAGTGAAGCTGAAGATCCCAAGCTTGGAAGGCAAATGTGACCCGAACGTGTACATGGTTGGGAGGCGAAGATAGAGCAAATATGGTCATGCCATAACTTTCCCGAGCATAAGAAGGAAAGGAGGAGAACTGTGGATGCACCGGTAGTTACTTGGGCGCACATGAAGGCCTTGATGAGAGCTTGGTTTGTGCCTCAACATTACACTAGAGAATTGAGGCAAAGGTTGGAGAACTTGAGGCAAGGAGCCATGACCGCCGAGGAGACCTATAATGCCATGCAAATGTCCATTGTAAAGGCTAATGTGCGAGAGGATGAAGAGACTACAATTGCTAGGTATCTTCGTATTCTCAATTCAAGTTTTTCTAACGAGATAGATCTTTTTCCCTATAGCTCTATGACAAAATTGCTCCACCTAGCAATCAAAGTGGAAAGGAAAATAAAGGCAAGAAGTTAAGGAGGTAAGGCTGCCTATGGCATGCCTAGCTCATGGAGGAGCCAAGGAGGTCTCCAACAAGGGAATTACAGCCGGGAGGTGCCAAGCAAGGAGAAGCTATCCCCGGAGCAAGGAGGTCCACGCAAGGCTCCTTATGCAGCCCCTACCAAGCCCACGCCTACACTACCTAAAGGCACTCAAGGGAGTACTTCTAACCCTTCATCTAGAGCTAGGGATATTGTATGTTTTAAGTGCCAAGGAAGAGGGCACATGATGAAGGATTGTCCTAACAAAAGAACTTTGCTAGTTAACCATTTAGGGCAATATGAGTCCGAATCTGAGCATGAGCATGATAATGATGATTTTGAGCTTAATATGCATGATCATGATGATTTGGATGATGATGGGATTGAATATGAGCAAGGAGATTGTTTATTAGCTAAGAGAGTGTTATTTGATCATCCTAGCTCATTCCTAGCTAACAATTCCATGATTTGTGATAAAAGTCTTGAGCATGATAATTCTTTGATAGCTAGGAGGACCTTAAGTGTACAACCTGATCCTTGTGAAGATAACCAAAGAGAAACTTGTTTCACACTAAATGCTCCGTTAAAGGAAAGGTTTGTAATGTTATTATTGATGGAGGAAGTTGTTGCAATATTGCTAGCACCGAAATGATATCTAAGTTGCAAATTCCTACATTTTATCACCCTAGGCCATATAAGCTGCATTGGATGAATGAATGTGGTGAGTTAAAGGTTAATAGGCAAGCTAAGATCACTTTTACTTTAGACCATTATGAAGATACGGTTTTATGTGATGTTGTGCCTATGCAAGCTTGTCATGTGTTGTTAGGCCGCCCTTGGCAATATGATAGGAGAGTTATGCATGATGGTTTTACTAATAGATATTCTTTTGTATTCAATGGTAAAACCGTGACTCTTAAGCCTATGACTCCCTTGCAGATTGCGGAGGCATTTGAGAAGAAGAAGGCAAGTGAGCAAGAACAAGGACAAGCTAAGAAGGGGAGCAAGCTGTCGAGCCAAGACCCCTCCCTAGCCACGCCTTCTAACCACCAGCCTAGCACCCTTGTTCCACGGTCACAAAACAGCCCACAACAGCCTTGTTAGCTTCCAAACTTGAGCTACAAAATGACTACCTACCCTTAGACACCACCTTGATGATGTTGTGTAAGGAGCTCACCTTGATGAGTGATGAAGCCAAGGCTAGCTTACCACCTACTATCTCAGCCGTCCTTGAGGAGTTTAAGGATGTGTTTCCGGAAGAAATACCACATGGCCTTCCACCTTTGAGAGGCATTGAACACTAAATTGACCTTATCCCCGGCGCAACACTCCCAAATACACCAGCCTATCAAATGAACTCAAAGGAGAGTCAAGAGATCCAAGCGCAAGTTCAAGACCTCCTAGACAAGGGCTACGTGAGGGAGAGCTTAAGTCCGTGCGCCGTGCCCGTGCTCTTGGTACCTAAGAAGGACAACACATGGAGGATGTGAGGGAGAGCTTAAGTCCAAGCGCAAGTTCAAGACCTCCGAATGAAGGAGGGGGACGAGTGGAAAACAGCCTTCAAAACTAAGTTTGGTTTGTATGAGTGGCTTGTTATGCCATTTGGGTTAACTAATGCTCCTTCTACTTTTATGCGTTTAATAAACTATGTTTTGAGACATTTTATAGGGAAGTTTGTTGTAGTATACTTTGATGATATTTTAATCTATAGCAGGTCCCTAGAGGAGCATGAAGAACGTATAAGGGAAGTAGTTCTTACCCTTAGGGCTGAACACTTGTATGCTAATCTTAAGAAATGTAGCTTTTGCACTAATGAGGTTATATTTCTTGGTTTTATAGTGACTACACAAGGCCTACAAGTGGATGAGGAGAAGATTAGAGCAATCAAAGATTAGCCCACGCCAACATCCATCAGCCAAGTAAGGAGTTTCCATGGGCTTGCAAGCTTCTATAGGCGCTTTGTGAGAGACTTTAGTACCATTGCCGCGCCCTTGATTTAAATTTGCAAGAAGCATGCGCCATTTGTGTGGGAGGAGGCGCAAGAACGTGCCTTTAGCAAGCTGAAATTGGTCTTAACCGAGGCGTCCTTGCTAGCTCTTCCCGACTTTACTAGGCCCTTTGAAGTGGAGTGTGACGCCTTGGGCATTGGCATAGGTGGCGTGCTCATGCAAGAAGGTAAGCCTATTGCCTTCTTTAGTGAAAAGCTCAAAGGAGCATGTCTTAATTACTCTACCTATGATAAAGAGTTATATGCTTTGTTTAGAGTGCTTAAGACATGGCAACACTACTTGTGGCCTAGAGAGTTTATTTTGCATTCCGATCATAAACCTTTGAAGCATTTTCGGAATCAAGATAAACTAGATAGGAGGCATGGTAGGTGGATGGAATTTATTGAGACTTTTCCCTATGTTATCAAGTATAAAAAGGGAAAAGACATTGTAGTGGCGGATGCGCTCTCTAGGAGGTGCACATTGTTGACTACATTGGATGCTAAGGTATTAGGCTTTGTTTACATTAAGGAGCTCTATGAATATGATCTTGATTTTGGTGATACATATAAGCTATGTGTGCAAAAAGGTTCCTTAGATAAATACTATTTGTTTGAGGGATTTTTGTTTCGAATTGATAAGGTGTGCATACCTAGGTGTTCCCTTCGATTGTTGCTAGTAGAGGAAGCCCATAAAGGAGGTTTCATGGGTCATTTTGGGAGGGATAAAACTGATGCTATGCTGCACTCACACTTTTATTGGCCACACATGCTTAGGGATGTTGAAAATGTGCTTAAAAGATGCTTAGAATGCCTTAGAGCTAAATCTAAAGTGAAGCCTCATGGATTGTACACACCTTTGCCAATCCCAACAGCCCCTTGGGAAGACATTAGTATGGACTTTATTGTGGGATTGCCTAGGACTAAAAGAGGTAGGGACTCGATTTTTGTGGTTGTAGATCGTTTCTCTAAAATGGCTCACTTTATTGCTTGTCACAAAATGATGATGCGGCCAATGTAGCTAATCTATTCTTTCGGGAAGTAGTTAGGTTACATGGAATTTCAAGGACAATAGTAAGTGATAGGGATGTTAAGTTCTTAAGTTATTTTTGGAAGACTCTTTGGGGAAAGCTAGGCACGAAATTGTTATTTTCTACATCAAGCCACCCCCAAACTGACCCCGAAACTGATGGGCAAACGGAAGTAACTAATAGGACTTTAACCACACTTTTAAGGGCTGTCATCAAAAAGAATCTAAAGGAATGGGAGGATGTCTTGCCACATGTTGAATTTGCCTATAATAGAGTTGTGCATTCGTCTACTTCCATCTCTCCATTTGAGTGTGTTTATGGTTTTAATCCACTAACCCCTTTTGATCTTACACCGTTGTCCAAGAAGGAGCGAGTGGATTTAAGTGCTAACACGTAGGTTGAACACATCAAGGAGCTACATAGGAGGACAAGGATTATACTTGAGGAGAAAGGCAAATACAACGCAGCCAAGGCAACCCAAGGAAGGAAGAAGGTTATATTTGAGGCCGGTGACCTTGTATGGCTACACTTGAGGAAGGAGAGGTTTCAACAACTTCGGAAGTCCAAGCTCTCTCCAAGAGGAAACGGGCCTTTCAAGGTGCTACACAAGGCTGGTGACAATGCCTATGTGCTAGACTTGCCGGACGACTACGCTTGTGATCCCACGTTCAATGTGAGGGATCTAAGCCCTTTTCCACCCCTTAGTGATGATCAAGGAATTTCGAGGTCGAATTCTTTTAAAGAAGGGGAGAATGATGAAGGGTCATCCGAGCCGGCTCCATCTTCAACACCACAAGGAGCCCTAACAAGAGCTCAAGCCAAACGCCAAGCGGAGATGGATGCTATCTTCCTAATCATGGTTCAAGAAGCTCACCCAAGCTCACCTCCAATGAGTCCAAGGCCCGTCATGATGCTTAGCCACATTGGACCAGCCAAGAAGAAGTTGAATGGAGCATAGGAGAGCCTCACATGTGCATGTGCATGGATGAAGGCGTGAGAGGCTGGCGTAAGAAGCAAAGGGTTGCTAAGAAGGTTCGGAAATCGTGATCTTAAGGTGTTGGATCCTTACAACTCGAGCCACCAGCTAGGCAATACCAACAAGAGAGCGAGCGATACACAAGTGAGATCTTTGTTTTCTAACCTAACCGGTTCTTTGTTTGTTTACTTGAGCATGTCTAGGTCCCGAAGCCCCAGCAAGACTAGCAGCGAGACCGTCACGCCTGAGATGCTCAATCTATTGAAACAATTGTCCGATTCCGTAGCTAACCTATCCAAACGAGTAGAGAGCCGGATCATCCGGATCAAGGTAATTTACAGTCCAACGTCCTCCCTAATGCTTCTAACATGCCACCATTTTTGATAACTTTCAGCGACGGAATGAAGATCCTTTTGAGGATCATACTTGGGAAGATCACAATCGACCATTCCAACAACCAAGGCAAGGACGAGAACGTGATAATCTACGGCCCTATCAAGAGCAAGACGGTCTCGGCAAAGTCAAAATCAAAATTCCCGTCTTTGAAGGAAAGTGTGATCCCGACGTCTACACGGAGTGGGAAGCTAAAGTCGAGCAGATCTGGTTGTGTCATAACTTCAGCGAGCCTAGGAAGGTTCAACTAGCCGCTCTCGAGTTCCAAGGCTATGCCTTGGTATGGTGGGATCATGTAGCAAAAGAAAGAGTACGAACATTGGATCCTCAAATCACCACATGGGAGCATATGAAGGCACTAATGAGGTCACAGTTCGTCCCACCTCACTATACCCGAGAGCTTCGACAACGGCTGGAAAATTTGAGACAAGGCTCTCTTAGCGCTGAGGAAGCCTATACCAATATGCAAGTTGTTATGGTGAAGGCCAACGTTCTAGAGGATGAGGAAAATACTATGGCTAGGTATCTTCGTATTCTTAACTCTAATTTGGCTAATGAAGTTGATATGTATCCATACAACACCATGGAGCAATTACTACACTTGGCCATCAAGGTTGAAAGGAAGACTAAGGTGCGAAACCGAGAACACAAGCCGCCTTATGGGACATCCAACGCTTGGAAATCACAAGGAAACCGGCTGCCTACCCACAACAGGGATCAAGGAGGCCAGAAGGAAGAGAGAAAGTCGGCACCTATGAGCCAAGACGGCCAACGAAGGTCTTCTACACCGTCCACTACACCACGATCCTTGAATGAGCCTTCAAGTGGTCATCGAGGGAGTACTTCTACCTCTAACTCTAGAACTAGGGACATTGTGTGTTTTAAATGCCAAGGTAGAGGATACATGAGTAGGGAATGTCCTAATAATCGCACTTTGATCATAAATCATCTAGGAGAATATGAGAGTGAGGATGACGTGGAATTGGATGATGAAAATGCATTAATTGATGACCATGAGCAAAATGAGAATGATGATTGCATTGAGTATGAACAAGGTGAATCTTTGATAGCTAGGAGAACTTTGCATGTCCAACTAGCACCTTGTGAGGATAACCAACGTGAAAATCTGTTTCATACTAGGTGTAATATTAAAGGAAAAGTGTTTAATGTTATAATTGATGGGGGAAGTTGTTGCAACATAGCTAGCATTGAAATGGTAAACAAATTACAACTTCTTACATTTCATCACCCTAGGCCATATAAACTACATTGGATGAATGAGTGTGGAGAACTTAAAGTCAATAAGCAAACTAAGGTCAATATAACATTAGGATCATAAGAGGACATTATTACATGTGATGTTGTGCCTATGAATGCTTGTCACTTGTTGCTTGGTCGTCCATGGCAATATGATAGGAAAGTTGTACATGATGGATTTTCTAATAAGTATAGCTTTGAGTATAAAGGTAAAACTTTAACTGATGAAGGGTCATCCGAGCCGGTTCCATCTTCAACACCACAAGGAGCCCTAACAAGAGCTCAAGTCAAACACCAAGCGGAGATGGATACTATCTTCCTAGCCATGGTTCAAGAAGCTCACCCAAGCTCACCTCCAATGAGTCCAAGGCCCGTCATGATGCTTAGCCACATTGGACCAGCCAAGAAGAAGTTGAATGGAGCATAGGAGAGCCTCACGTGTGCATGTGCATGGATGAAGGCGTGAGAGGCTGGCGCAAGAAGCTAGTTAGAGAGTGTTAAATAAAGCCTAGAATTAGTCTATTTTATGGGTTTATTTAAAACACTCTAATTTGTAAATATTGTATTTATTTCTTTTCTATTTTTAGGAGAGAAGGTCTAGGTTGTATATAAGCCTTTCTCTCTTCCTTTTTGTGTAGCATACGTTAAACACATTGCCTTAGTGCCAAATTGAATTCCTTTGAGTTCAACCTCTTGTCTTGTGAGAATTGTGGTGTTAGCATAGCTTTCTCGTTCTTGTGTGTGTCAATCTCCTTCGGGTTGGTGCTACAAGTCGAATCGAAGCAACTTCTTCGTGCCTTCGATAATTTTAGATCGATTGTGTGAAGTTGTAAGAAGCGGGGTCGAATCGTCATCGGTTTGGTTCTTGGATAATCGAATCCAAGGGTTCTATCGTTTGTTCCTTTCGGTTCTTCTTTCCATTTCGTTTTCCCTCTTGTTTTGCACGTTTTCCTTCATTTTTGTTTGTTGAATTTCGTTTGCTTTTATTCCCGAAAACAGGTTGCTCGTCTAGATCCGTTCTATGCGGCTAATCCCCGTATCAATTGGTATCAGAGCTAATTGACATTCAACCTACAAAAAGAGTCGGTAAATCAATCAAAAACCAAAAGTGTCTCGTTTTCTTGTTTGAGTCTTGCTTTGTTTTGAGTCTATTGCCATTGCCATTTCTATTCCAAGTTTTTGATTGAACTAACAAGTTTGTTGCTTTTGTTTGTGAATCTTGGACGCCGGCACCACTCCCACACCACGCCTACACCGCGCCTACCACCAGTCCCTTGTGCCTACCACCACGCCGCCACCAGCTGTTGTCCCACGTCCAAACACAACACCAAACAAGCCTAAACTTTCAAAAAATAAAAATAAAAAAAAGAAGAAGGTTGATCGTCCAGCCTATTTTCCAGCCTTCTCTCCTCCACATTTTCAGCCACCTCTTTCCTCCACATTTTTAGCCTTTTTTTTTTTCACCCTTGGTTAGCTATTTACTTGGTCAACTCTATCCTCTTGCAACTAATTAGGATTTTCTTAGCATTTTTGTTTTATTTTTCTTTAATTCCAACAGTAAGTTAAGAAAAAAAAAAAGAAAAGAAAATCCGAGTTTCAAAAAAAAAAAAAAAGAGAAAGAAAAGAAAAGAGAAAGAAAAGAAAAGAAAAGAAAGAGAAAAGAAATCAGCCTTCGTTATTCATTTCGTTTCATTCTTGCTAGCTTATTCTTGTTTTATTTCATAGTTTGTAATAGTTGAAGTTGTGCTTGCTAAGTGTTATTGTTCAGCAACCAAAGAGGATTACAAAGGTGCTCATCTCACTCAAAAGTTGTGCTTGCTAAGTGTTATTGTTCATCAACCAAAAAGGACTACAAAGGAGCTCATCTCACTCAAAGGGACCAAGCCATTCACGCCTAGCCTAGGTTCACCCTAGCCTAGCCACGCCTTGGCCCTCGCCTAGCTCACTTCACTCGAGCCACGCCTCAGCCTTGACCAGCCCTTCTACACACACCTTCGGTGTCCAAGGTTTGCTTGCTTAGGCTTGACGAGTTGATGCGGGAACATCCAAGCCAATTAATGGATGCAACATTCCAAGTCCATCATGATCCTGATGAAGGGTCAATCTCTAAGATGATTGCATTGCTCAACTTACTCTTGCCCAAGGACCATCATGATCATCTGAACCTAGAGTCCAAATTCATTGAGCTAACTCCATCTTCACCACCTCAAGGGACTCTAACAAGAGCGCAAGCTAAGCGTCAAGTTGGGATGGATGCTATCTTCCTAGCCATGGTTCAAGAAGCTCACCCAAGCTCACCTCCAATGAGTCCAAGGCCCGTCATGATGCTTAGCCACATTGGACCAGCCAAGAAGAAGTTGAATGGAGCATAGGATGAAGGATCACGTGTGCATGTGCATGGATGAAGGCTGGCGTAAAGGCTGGCATGAGAAGCTAGTTAGAGAGTGTTAAATAAAGCCTAGAATTAGTCTATTTTATGGTTTTATTTAAAACACTCTAAATTTGTAACACCCCGAATCCGCGGGACTCGGAGTGTCACATTGGGCTAGGATCTCACAATGGATCCTGACCCTAGCCTGACAACAAGCTCACTGGACCTTACAACATGGCACTGACAGATATAAAACAAATACATAAAACAGTATAAACTGTACAACCCAAATTACACAACAACATAGCCGAGTATATAAAACGACATCCTCACATAGGAGGTACAAAAGATCATCCACACGCAGGAGGGGAAACACAACAACCCCAAACCAACCACCTAATGTACGAAAGTCCTCGGCCTGTCACCCTGCCAGATCACCCAGTAGCGCCTAACCTGTAAACATCTACAACACGGTATGAAACCGTTAGCTAACCATACATATATGAGGTAATGCATAAGCACAAGCACAATCATGAAAGATAAACATATCAGCATGCTATCACACATTTACCCATTTATTATCTTTATATATTAACCATTCACTCAAAAACCGTATATATATAGATATATGAAAGTATGTGACACGAGGACCGATACATCCCCGCCTCTGTGTGCAATGTCCAGCTGTACGAGTATCGGTCACACAATCCGTGTACCCTATGGGAGTGGATTGCGCTCTTCCTGTAAACCAGTCTGGCCCGACATCAGAGAACCTTCCAGACTCCACGGCGGGATGAAAGGGAAAGGTTATCACAGCCACGCAGTGGGGCAGTCAATAGAACATAGGTCGATAAAAACGACAACTCATACTATCATAGCAAACATATAAGCACACACCACTCATGCAAACACCCAATATAGGGATGGTAGCTAAGTAAGTCCTACGGACTTACCTCAACCTCGTACAAACTCAACCACGATCACCTCTACACTGGAGGGACAACACGGCCTATAAACAAGGCATAAAGAGACATATCAACCTCTATTCATCAAAGGGGTCACACCTAGACCCAAAGGGATCCATAAGGATCATACTCAATCTATGAGCCTCACAACCAACTAAACCTCAATATATCTCAACATAACTCACAATTCCTCAATCTCAATTTTAATCCTAATTTAATTAATTAACCTTTAATTAATTAATTAGATTTCGCCAGAATAACGTTTTGCCCGCAGACAATTTCTAAACCCTTGTCATCAGATTTCATCAAACAAGAACCCATAATCACCAGAATAATATAACGACCATAATGGAATTTCTAATTGTCCTATTTGACAAGCCTAAAGTCAATTTAGGCCAAATCGCAGTACGGAAAACGAATAAATTCATAACTTATTCGTTACTAACCCGATTGACGATCTGAAAGAAGATTCGGAATCACAACGACGCAGGCTACGCATGGACATCATCAAATTCATCGGAATCTGAGCGACAGAACCGTCCTGGTGACATATATGCTCGACCAGACCTCCATATACTCGGAAATGCAGAAACTCGGTACCGTTACGAAGAGAATGAAGAGAGGAATCCAGAAACTCAAACGGAATTGAAATCGGATTAGAAACGGAGAGTAGATCTGAGTTTGAAGGTTGAGAGAAATCAGAGCTTTTACGAGAAAACGTGAAAGGAAATGAATTAATAAAGGATTTTCCGCTATTTATAGTGAAGACGATAATTATCCTTTAGTAAAGTCGATAATTATCCTTTAACCGATCCAAAGGCGGGTCAAACCTCTTTCTCCAAACTTCTCGAGATTGGAACTTTAAATCTGGAATATTGTAGGGATAATTATTACACAACTGCCTCGGAAAACGTGTATTCTTAAGCCGTCTTTCTTAGCTGTTAAGAAACGAAATAGCGACTCTTTTGGCCGTTTTGCCTCTCCATGTTATTTCATATCTAGGACATATCCGATGTCCTGATCATTTCTCTCAACTGCATTTTTATTAATTGGAGCTCCCAAATGCTCCAAATAACACCGGAGGGTAAAAATAATTACTCGGGGGAAAAAATAAAAATTTCCCCAAACGTCCAAAATTACGCCAGGAACATAACGGTGGGACTCTTACTCATCACTTGTGAAATCTTCGCGAGTTATATGTCAATTACTATCAACGATTAAGTTAATCAACATTAATAAGAATTCAGAAATCCTAGCTATTACAAAATTGTAATTATTGTTTTTATTTCTTTTCTATTTTTTAGGAGAGAAGGTCTAGGTTGTATATAAACCTTTCTCTCTTCATTTTTGTGGCAGATTACGTTAAACACATTGCCTAAGTGCCAAAATCGAACCCTTTTAAGTTCAGCCTATTGTCTTGTGAGAATTGTGGTGTTAGCATAGCTTTCTCGTTCTTGTGTGTGTCAATCTCCTTTGGGTTTGTGCTACAAGTCGAATCGAAGCAACCTCTTCGTGCCTTCGATAACTCTAGATCGATTGTGTGAAGTTGTAAGAAGCGGGGTCAAATCGTCATCGGTTTGGTTCTTGGATAATCGAATCCAAGGGTTCTATCGTTTTGTTCCTTTCGGTTCTTCCTTCCTATTTTCGTTTCCCCTCATTGTTTTTGCACGTTTCCTTGCATCCTCGTTTGCTGAATTTCGTTTGTTTCTATTCCCGAAAACAGGTTGCTCGTCTAGATCCGTTCTTCGCGGCGAATTCCCGTATCAATTGGTATCAGAGCTAATTGACGTTCAACCTACAAAAAGAGTCGGTAAATCATTCAAAAACCAAAAGTGTCTCGTTTTCTTGTTTGAGTCTTGCTTTGTTTTGAGTCTATTGCCATTGCCATTTGTATTCCAAGTTTTTGATTGAACTAACAAGTTTGTTGCTTTTGTTTGTGAATTTTGGACGCCGGCACCACTCCTACACCACGCCTGCCACCAGCCCTTGTGCCTACCACCACGCCTGCCACCAGCCTTGCCCCACGTCCAAACACAAACACCAAACTAGCCTAAACGTTCAAAAAGAGAGGCTCAATCTCCAGCCTATTTTCAAGCTACCCACCACCTCTTTCCTCCACATTTTCATCCTATTTTTGAATTTTCACCCTTGGTTAGCTATTTACTTGGTCAACTCTATCCTCTTGCAACTAAATAGATTTTCTTAGCATTTTGTTTTATTTTTCTTTAACTCCAGCACCAAAATTCGAATAGCTGGCTGTTATTTGTTTTATTTGTTTTCATTTTAGTAACTAGATAGCTAGCAACTCTCAAGTTGTTATAGGATATTATTTCTTTCATTTTTTTTTCATTTGTCTCTTTTGAATTCAAATTGAGGCCTGATTTAAAAAAAAGAAAGAAAGAAAAGAAAAGAAAAGAAAAGAAAAGAAAAGAAAAGAAAGAAAAAAAGAAAAAAAAAATCAGCCATAGTTATTCATTTTCATTTCATTTCATTCTTGCTAGCCTACTCTTGGTTTATTTCATAATTTGTAATAGTTGAAGTTGTGCTTGCTAAGTGTTATTTTCAGCAACCAAAGAGGACTACAAAGGAGCTCATCTCACTCAAAGGACCAAGCCATTCACGCCTAGCCTAGCTTCACCCTAGCCTAGCCACGCCTTAGCCCACGCCTAGCTCACTTCACTCGAGCCACGCCTTAGCCTTGACCAGCCTTCTATACACACCTTCGGTGTCCAAGGTTTGCTTGCTTAGGCTTGACGAGTAAGTTCTTTCAAGGCTTATCTTGAGTTCAAACTTTGAGTCCATACTTAGTTGCATATAACATTCGTGCAACTTGTCCTTTCCGTTTTGAGTCTTTTCTTCTCTTTTATTGAGTCAAACACGTTTTTAAGGTGATTGAAATCGAATTTCGCTTCTACTTTAAAGCTTTTGTTTGGCTAAGTATTGAACTTACGTGAGGTTTTTGATTAATACAAGACGAGCCATCAACAAGCTTGTATCACACCACTAGAGAGTGAGAGAACCTTATTTTTTGAGTGATACACTTGCGAGGTGAATTTTGTTTTATCTAACCTAACGCATTTGTTTGTTTTGATGAGTTTGGAATTATGTCTAGGTCACCAAGACCCGCAGGTACAAACAACCTAGAATCGATTCACATCGAATTGTTCAACCTTTTCAAGGGCTTGCAAGATACTCTTGATGGTCTAAGTACAAAGTTGGTCACACTTGAGGCTGAAAGAAATTCCAATGTTACGCATCCTTTAAGGCCTAATCCACAAGGCCAAAGAAATCATGCTTTCCAGGAGCATAATTCTGGTCCTTTTACTTCTAATATGCATGATTATCCTAATCAATATCTGAATTTTGCTTATGAGGCAGAGGATTATTCGGAGGATAAAGGATGGAGACATGAGTCACCTCAGTACCAGCCAATTAAGGTTTCCGCAGCCCCAAAGGGATGTAATTCTATACCTTCTACTACCATGTTTAATCACTTAGAGTTGCTAAATTCAGAATCTGAGGTTGTTTTGCATGATATCTCTAGGGATAGCATCATTGAGCATAAATCTGATTTAGTAGATGAAATTGGTAGTGATGAGCATGAGAAATGCACCAAATGTATTGTTAAGCCTAATTCTGAGCATGATGAGTCTATTGCATGTATTGAGGTTGTTTTAGAGTTTAACGAGTTTAGTGCATCTTCTAAGGTTGATTTGGAGCTTAATGAGTCTATTGCTTGTGTTGAATCTGATTTGGAGCTTAAGGAGTGTCTTGAATGTATTAAATCTGATTTTGAGCGTGTTAAGTCCTTTAAATGTGTTAAATCTGATTTTGAGCATGTTGAGCCTCTTGATGGTGTTAAATCTAATTCTGAGCAAGTTGAGCCTAGTAGTCTTGATTTACCACATGAGCTTGATGAGTTTAGTGATATGATTGTCTTCGCTTGTGTTGATGATGAGTGTAGAAAGGGTGCACACGAGAGTCTTCCTACAGGTTCGGATAGCTTGTTGTCTATGGATTGTTCTTTCTTGGAGTTATGTGAAGTCTATAGTTTGCAAGCTAGTGATGATATCATATTTGAGGATGATTTGGACCTAGGAAGTGAGTGTGATATTGAAGGATTTGAGCTATATACTAAGGACTTTGGAGATGATGATGAATTGGACTCTAAACTTGAGGATATTGCTCGCAAGATTGCAAATGCACTAGAATCTGATTTGGAGGACTTTAGTTTGAAAATTGATGGTTTGTTGTGCTTGAGGAGTCTTTTTGGTTATCATGTTGCTTGGAAGTCTTTAGTATGCTTGGATGAACACTTAGAGTTGATTGGACCCTATAGGTTAGTTCTCTGGAGGAACATAAAAGACAAGTTCCCTGTTGTGATAATGTTTGATAACTTTAGGGTTAAATCGGCCTATGTGTTACATTCTACTCGTTTGGAGTCTTTAGGACAAATTTGTATGATCTTTAGAGTTCTACGGAGTGGAATCATGAGCGGAGCATGAGAGTTAGGAAAACAATCTCTGTACCACCTAGCCTATCCATGTCATTGAATGTGTATGTGCTTGATCGTGATGTTTATACATGTGTTGTTTACAATGATGACATATTGATGTACAAACCGTCCTTGAGAGCACATAAGGAGTATTTCAGGGAAGTTTTCTCTACCACTAGGCTAGAATACTTGAAGTATCTTTTTGATGCTTGTGCGTCTTGTCCTTATTGTGTGTTTACTCTTATTATTGTAGGGAGCAACCAAGGATTCCGGAAAGAGGATGGCATTCGAGCTTGGAAGGAGATATTGCAAGGGATCAAGCAACCATTGTCTTTTGCAAGAAAGAGGACCTGGATTCGAGGACGAATCCTTTTCAACAAAGGGGGAATGATGCGGGAACATCCAAGCCAATTAATGGATGCAACATTCCAAGTCCATCATGATCCTGATGAAGGGTCAATCTCTAAGATGATTGCATTGCTCAACTTACTCTTGTCCTAGGACCATCATGGTCATCTGAACCTGGAGTCCAAATTCATTGAGCTAACTCCATCTTCACCACCTCAAGGGACTCTAACAAGAGCGCAAGCTAAACGTCAAGTTGGGATGGATGATATCTTCCTAGCCATGGTTCAATAAGCTCACCCAAGCTCACCTCCAATGAGTCCAAGGCCCTTCATGATGCTTAGCCACATTGGACCAGCCAAGAAGAAGTTGAATGGAGCGTAGGATGAACGCTCACGTGTGCATGTGCATGGATGAAGGTTGGCATAAAGGCTGGCATGAGAAGCTAGTTAGAGAGTGTTAAATAAAGCCTAGAATTAGTCTATTTTATGGTTTTATTTAAAACACTCTAAATTGTAATTATTGTTTTTATTTCTTTTCTATTTTTTAGGAGAGAAGGTCTAGGTTGTATATAAACTTTTCTCTCTTCATTTTTATGGCAGATTACGTTAAACACATTGCCTAAGTGCCAAAATCGAACCCTTTTGAGTTCAGCCTATTGTCTTGTGTGAATTGTGGTGTTAGCATAGCTTTCTCGTTCTTGTGTGTGTCAATCTCCTTCGGGTTGGTGCTACAAGTCGAATTGAAGCAACCTCTTCGTGCCTTTGATAACTCTAGATCGATTGTGTGAAGTTGTAAGAAGCGGGGTCGAATCGTCATCGGTTTGGTTCTTGGATAATCGAATCCAAGGGTTCTATCGTTTTGTTCCTTTCGGTTCTTCCTTCCTAATTTCGTTTCCCCTCTTTGTTTTGCACGTTTTCATTCATTCTTGTTTGCTGAATTTCGTTTGTTTCTATTCCCGAAAACAGGTTGCTCGTCTAGATCCGTTCTTCGCGGCTAATTCCCGTATCACGAGTAAGTTCTTTCAAGGCTTATCTTGAGTTCAAATTTTGAGTCCATACATAGTTGCATATAACATTCGTGCAACATGTCCTTTCCGTTTTGAGTCTTTTCTTCTCTTTTATTGAGTAAAACACTTTTTTTTAAATTGATTGAAATCGAATTTTGCTTCTACTTTAAAGCTTTTGTTTGGCTAAGTATTGAACTCACGTGAGGTTTTTGACTAATACAAGACGAGCCATCAACAAGCTTATTGAGCACCACTAGAGAGTGAGAGTTTGCTTTCGAGTGATACACTTGTGAGGCGTTTTTGTTTTAGCTAACCTAACGTGTTTGAGTGTTTTAGTGTCTTTGAACAATGTCAGGAACTTCCACAGGTACGCCCAGCCCTGAGCCTATTTCCCCGGAGTTGTTTAACCTTATCAAGGGCCTGAAAGATAGCATTGAAGGGTTAACTACAAGGCTGTCCAACTTGGAGGCGCCTAAGGTAGTTCCAGAGCCTCGGCCACTAGGAGGCAACATGCAGGTAGGAGACCACTCGAGGGCTCAACACCAAGGGCAAGACCGAATACCACTCAAAAACCCAACAGGAGGCGTTTCAAGCAGCCCGGCACTCTAATGCCACGCAACCCTCTCGGAATGTCCAAGGCTTAGGCCACACCGTGTCCCAACCGGGATGGGCCAATCTTGCTTTCGAAGAGCACGTTTCTATCCCTTCTTCTCATATTATACATAATAATATGCCTCACTATCCTCAACAGTTTCAGAATCAAGCTTATGAGCAGGATGAGGACGGTGATGGAGATGACGAGGAATGGAGGCCAAACGGGCGAAGGGAGCGCCAACAGCCCCGGAGACATCATGACGCCCGGTGCCAAGACGAGCAGAGGCGAGAGCCCTATGGAGGCCAGCCAAGGAGGGAGCGAGATCCGGAGTATGATGGCCTTGGCAAAGTGAAGGTGAAGATCCCAAGCTTTGAAGGTAAATGTGACCCGAACGTATACATGGCTCGGGAGGCGAAGATAGAGCAAATATGGTCATGCCATAACTTTCCCGAGCATAAGAAGGAAAGGAGGAGAACTATGGATGCACCGGTAGTTACTTTGGCGCACATGAAGGCCTTGATGAGAGCTCGGTTTGTGCCTCAACATTACACTAGAGAATTGAGGCAAAGGTTGGAGAACTTGAGGCAAGGAGCCATGACCGCCGAGGAGACCTATAATGCCATGCAAATGGCCATGGTAAATGCTAATGTGCGAGAGGATGAAGAGACTACAATGGCAAGGTATTTTTGTATTCTTAATTCAAGTTTTTCTAACGAGATAGATCTTTTTCCCTATAGCCCTATGACAGAATTGCTCCACCTAGCAATCAAAGTAGAAAGGAAAATAAAGGCAAGAAGTCAAGGAAGTAAGGCTGCCTATGGCACGCCTAGCTCATGGAGGAGCCAAGGAGGTCTCCAACAAGGGAATTACAGCCGGGAGGTGCCAAACAAGGAGAAGCTAGCCCCGGAGCAAGGAGGTCTACGCAAGGCTCCTTATGCAGCCCCTACCAAGCCCACGCCTACACTACCTAAAGGCACTCAAGGGAGTACTTCTAACCCTTCATCTAGAGCTAGGGATATTGTATGTTTTAAGTGCCAAGGAAGAGGGCACATGATGAAGGATTGTCCAAACAAAAGAACTTTGCTAGTTAACCATTTAGGGCAATATGAGTCCGAATTTGAACATGAGCATGATAATGATGATTTTGAGCTTAATATCCATGATCATGATGATTTGGATGATGATGGGATTGAATATGAGCAAGGAGATTGTTTATTAGCTAAGAGAGTGTTATTTGATCATCCTAGCTCATTCCTAGCTAACACTTCCATGATTTGTGATAAAAGTCTTGAGCATGATAATTCTTTGATAGCTAGGAGGACCTTAAGTGTACAACCTGCTCCTTGTGAAGATAACCAAAGAGAAAACTTGTTTCACACTAAATGCTCGGTTAAAGGAAAGGTTTGTAATGTTATTATTGATGGAGGAAGTTGTTGCAATATTGCTAGCACCGAAATGATTTCTAAGTTGCAAATTCCTACATTTTATCACCCTAGGCCATATAAGCTGCATTGGATGAATGAATGTGGTGAGTTAAAGGTTAATAGGTTAGCTAAGATCACTTTTACTTTAGGCCATTATGAAGATACGGTTTTATGTGATGTTGTGCCTATGCAAGCTTGTCATGTGTTGTTAGGCCGCCCTTGGCAATATGATAGGAGAGTTATGCATGATGGTTTTACTAATAAATATTCTTTTGTATTCAATGGTAAAACCGTGACTCTTAAGCCTGTGACTCCCTTGCAGATTGCGGAGGCATTTGAGAAGAAAAAGGCAAGTGAGCAAGAACAAGGACAAGCTAAGAAGGGGAGCAAGCTGTCGAGCCAAGACCCCTCCCTAGCCACACCTTCTAACCACCAGCCTAGCACCCTTGTGTGCACGGTCACAAAACAGCCCACAACAGCCTTGTTAGCTTCCAAACTTGAGCTACAAAATGACTACCTATCCTTAGACACCACCTTGATGATGTTGTGTAAGGAGCTCACCTTGATGAGTGATGAAGCCAAGGCTAGCTTACCACCTACTATCTCATCCGTCCTTGAGGAGTTTAAGGATGTGTTTCCGGAAGAAATACCACATGGCCTTCCACCTTTGAGAGGCATTGAGCACCAAATTGACCTTATCCCCGGCGCAACACTCCCAAATAGACCAGCCTATCGAATGAACCCAAAGGAGAGTCGAGAGATCCAAGCGCAAGTTCAAGACCTCCTAGACAAGGGCTACGTGAGGGAGAGCTTAAGTCCGTGCGCCGTGCCCGTGCTCTTTGTGCCTAAGAAGGACAACACATGGAGGATGTGTGTTGATTGTCGAGCTATCAACAACATCACCATCAAGTACCGCCACCCTATTCCCCGCCTAGATGACATGCTTGATGAGCTACATGGCACTACCACCTTAAGCAAGATAGACCTACGGAGTGGCTACCATAAAATCCGAATGAAGGAGGGGGACGAGTGGAAAACAGCCTTCAAAACTAAGTTTGGTTTGTATGAGTGGCTTGTTATGCCATTTGGGTTAACTAATGCTCCTTCTACTTTTATGCGTTTAATAAACTATGTTTTGAGACATTTTATAGGGAAGTTTGTTGTAGTATACTTTGATGATATTTTAATCTATAGCAGGTCCCTAGAGGAGCATGAAGAACATATAAGGGAAGTAATTCTTACCCTTAGGACTGAACACTTGTATGCTAATCTTAAGAAATGTAGCTTTTGCACTAATGAGGTTATATTTCTTGGTTTTGTAATGACTACACAAGGCCTACAAGTGGATGAGGAGAAGATTAGAGCAATCAAAGATTGGCCCACGCCAACATCCATCAGCCAAGTAAGGAGTTTCCATGGGCTTGCAAGCTTCTATAGGCGCTTTGTGAGAGATTTTAGTACCATTGCCGTGCCCTTGACGGAAATTTGCAAGAAGCATGCGCCATTTGTGTGGGAGGAGGCGCAAGAACGTGCCTTTAGCAAGCTGATTTGTGATAACACTTCCATGATTTGTGATAAAAGTATTACCGATTCCTTGAAAGGATCGAGTAGCTTTTGATGCTTTGGAACAGGCGGACTACATTAAGGAACTTCATGCCAAGACCAAGGCTACACTTGATAAGAAGGGCGTTGAAATTGCATCTCGGAATAACAAAGGACGTCGGAAGATGGTTTTCCAGCCCGGCGACCTAGTTTGGCTACATCTGAGGAAAGAGTGGTTTCCGGCAAAACGCCATTCCAAGCTAGCCCCACGGGGTGATGGACCATTCAAAGTCCTACACCGGATTAACAATAACGCATATGTGTTGGACTTACCGGAAGAGTATGGAGTTAGTACCACTTTTAACATAGGAGATTTGAGCCCCTATGAAGGAGGGTCAGAACAAGATGAAAATTCGGGGTCGAATTCTTTCCAAGGAGTGGATGATGTAGGACCATCACATGGAAGATATCAAGGGCCCATTACTAGGGCAAGAGCTAAGGAGATCCAAGAAGTTACGTCAAGGGAAGTGCTATTGCTTGGCACCATGCATGAATCATTTAACTTCCATACATCATGTGTTAATCTCTTGGTGAATGCAGGAGCAAGAAATTAAAGGGAGGAGACCATGCAGACGTTGGAACAACAAGAGCTTGATCATATAGCCACGCTAGCCAATAAGTCAAGCAACCAAGACAAGGACAAGGTGGGCAAGATGGACGAGCAAGCAAGCATAGGAAATGGAACAAACAAGCATGATGCCATCAAGTACTGAGTGGTTGGCAAGCTCAACGTTGCTCACTTCCCAGGCCGCCCAAAAGAGTAACCAGTTCCCTCAGTCGAGCCATCCATTTGGGCTCTTAAAAACCGTCCAAATTACTCATGGATATGTTTTGAATAAGTCAGCCTATTTTGATGTTGTTAGTTTATTTGTTTGATGAAGGGTCATCTGAGCCAGCTCCATCTTCAACACCACAAGGAGCCCTAACAAGAGCTCAAGCCAAACGTCAAGCGGAGATGGATACTATCTTCCTAGCCATGGTTCAAGAAGCTCACCCAAGCTCACCTCCAATGAGTCCAAGGCCCGTCATGATGCTTAGCCACATTGGACCAGCCAAGAAGAAGTTGAATGGAGCATAGGAGAGCCTCACGTGTGCATGTGCATGGATAAAGGCATGAGAGGCTGGCGTAAGAAGCTAGTTAGAGAGTGTTAAATAAAACCTAGAATTAGTCTATTTTATGGATTTATTTAAAACACTCTAATTTTTAATTATTGTATTTATTTTTTTCTATTTTTAGGAGAGAAGGTCTAGGTTGTATATAAGCCTTTCTCTCTTTCTTTTTGTTGGTAGAATACGTTAAAACACATTTGTGAAAGTGCAAAATTGAAACCTTTGTCAGCCTCTTGTCTTGTGAGAATTGAGGTGTTTGCATAGCTTTCTTGTTCTTTTGTGTGTCAATCTCCTTCGGGTTGGTGCTACAAGTCGAATCGAAGCAACCTCTTCGTGCCTTCGATAATTCTAGATCGATTGTGTAAAATTGTAAGAAGCGGGATAGAATTGTCATCGGTTTGGTTCTTGGATAATCGAATCCAAGGGTTCTATCGTTTGTTCCTTTCGGTTCTTCATTCCTATTTCGTTTTCCCTCTTTGCTTTGCACGTTTTCCTTGCATCTTTGTTTGCTGAATTTCGTTTGCTTTTATTCCCGAAAACAGGTTGCTCGTCTAGATCCGTTCTTCGCGGCTAATCCCCGTATCAATTGGTATTAGAGCTAATTGACGTTCAACCTACAAAAAGAGTCGGTAAATCATTCAAAAACCAAAAGTGTCTCGTTTTCTTGTTCGAGTCTTGCTTGTTTTGAGTCTATTGCCATTACCATTTCTATTCCAAGTTTTTGATTGAACTAACAAGTTTCTTGCTTTTGTTTGTGAATCTTGGACGCCGGCACCACTCCCACACCAAGCCTACACCGCGCCTACCACCAGTCCCTTGTGCCTACCACCACGCCGCCACCAGTTGTTATCCCACGTCCAAGCACAACCCTAAACAAGCCCTAAACTTTAAAAAAAAAAAAAAGAAGAAGGCTGATCGTCCAACCTGTTTTCAAGCTAAGTAGTCCATATTTTCAGGCACCTCTTTCCTCCACATTTTCAGCCTATTTTTTTGATTTTTTCACCCTTGGTTAGCTATTTACTTGGTCAACTCTATCCTCTTGCTACTAATTAAGATTTTCTTAGCATTTTTGTTTTATTTTTCTTTAATTCCAGTAGTAAGTTTATACAAAAAAAGAAAAGAAAATCCGAGTTTCAAAAAAAAAAAGAGAGAGAAAGAAAGAAAAGAAAAAGAAAAGAAAAGAAAAGAAAGAGAAAAGAAATCAGTCTTAGTTATTCATTTCATTTCATTTCATTCTTGCTAGCTTATTCTTGTTTTATCTCATAGTTTGTAATAGTTGAAGTTGTGCTTGCTAAGTGTTATTGTTCAGCAATCAAAGAGGACTACAAAGGAGCTCATCTCACTCAAAAGTTGTTTTGCTAAGTGTTATTGTTCACTCTCTAGTGGTGCTCAATAAGCTTATTGATGGCTCGTCTTGTATTAGTCAAAAACCTCACGTGAGTTCAATACTTAGCCAAACAAAAGCTTTAAAGTAGAAGCAAAATTCGATTTCAATCACCTTAAAAAAAGTGTTTTACTCAATAAAAGAGAAGAAAAGACTCAAAACGGAAAGGACATGTTGCTTTCGAGTGATACACTTGTGAGGCGTTTTTGTTTTAGCTAACCTAACGTGTTTGAGTGTTTTAGTGTCTTTGAACAATGTCAGGAACTTCCACAGGTACGCCCAACCCTGAGCCTATTTCCCCGGAGTTGTTTAACCTTATCAAGGGCCTGAAAGATAGCATTGAAGGGTTAACTACAAGGCTGTCCAACTTGGAGGCGCCTAAGGTAGTTCCGGAGCCTCGGCCACTAGGAGGCAACATGCAGGTAGGAGACCACTCGAGGGCTCAACACCAAGGGCAAGACCGAATACCACTCAAAAACCCAACAGGAGGCGTTTCAAGCAGCCCGGCACTCTAATGCCACGCAGCCCTCTCGGAATGTCCAAGGCTTAGGCCACACCGTGTCCCAACCGGGATGGGCCAATCTTGCTTTCGAAGAGCACGTTTCTATCCCTTCTTCTCCCATTATACATGATAATTTGCATAACTATCCTCAACAGTTTCAGAATCAAGCTTATGAGCAGGATGAGGACGGTGATGGAGATGACGAGGAATGGAGGCCAAACGGGCGAAGGGAGCACCAACAGCCCCGGAGACCTCATGACGGCCGGCGCCAAGACGAGCAGAGGCGTGAGCCCTATGGTGGCCAGCCAAGGAGGGAGCGAGATCCGGAGTATGATGGTTTTGGCAAAGTAAAGGTGAAGATCCCAAGCTTTGAAGGCAAATGTGAGCCGGATGTGTACATGGCTTGGGAGGCGAAGATAGAGCAAATATGGTCATGCCATAACTTTCCCGAGCATAAGAAGGTACATTTCGCATCTCTTGAGTTTATTGATTATGCTATGATATGGTGGGATGATTTGATGAAGGAAAGGAGGAGAACTATGGATGCACCGGTAGTTACTTGGGCGCACATGAAGGCCTTGATGAGAGCTCGGTTTGTGCCTCAACATTACACTAGGGAATTGAGGCAAAGGTTGGAGAACTTGAGGCAAGGAGCCATGACCGCCGAGGAGACCTATAATGCCATGCAAATGGCCATGGTAAAGGCTAATGTGCGAGAAGATGAAGAGACTACAATGGCTAGGTATCTTCGTATTCTCAATTCAAGTTTTTCTAACGAGATAGATCTTTTTCCCTATAGCTCTATGGCAGAATTGCTCCACCTAGCAATCAAAGTAGAAAGTAAAATGAAGGCAAGAAGTCAAGGAGGTAAGGCTGCCTATGGCGCGCCTAGCTCATGGAGGAGCCAAGGAGGTCGCCAACAAGGGAATTACAACCGGGAGGTGCCAAACAAGGAGAAGCTAGCCCTGGAGCAAGGAGGTCCACGCAAGGCTCCTTATGCAGCCCCTACCAAGCCCACGCCTACACTACCTAAAGGCACTCAAGGGAGTAATTCTAACCCTTCATCTAGAGCTAGGGATATTGTATGTTTTAATTGCCAAGGAAGAGGGCACATGATGAAGGATTGTCCAAACAAAAGAACTTTGCTAGTTAACCATTTAGGACAATATGAGTCCGAATCTGAGCATGAGCATGATAATGATAATTTTGAGCTTAATATGCATGATCATGATGATTTGGATGATGATGGGATTGAATATGAGCAAGGAGATTGTTTATTAGCTAAGAGAGTGTTATTTGATCATCCTAGCTCATTCCTAGCTAACACTTCCATGATTTGTGATAAAAGTCTTCAACATGATAATTCTTTGATAGCTAGGAGAACTTTAAGTGTACAACCTGGTCCTTGTGAAGATAACAAAAGAGAAAACTTGTTTCACACTAGATGCTCGGTTAAAGAAAAGGTTTGTAATGTTATTATTGATGGAGGAAGTTGTTGCAATATTGCTAGCACCGAAATGATATCTAAGTTGCAAATTCCTACATTTTATCACCCTAGGCCATATAAGCTGCATTGGATGAATGAATGTGGTGAGTTAAAGGTTAATAGGCAAGCTAAGATCACTTTTACTTTAGGCCATTATGAAGATACGGTTTTATGTGATGTTGTGTCTATGCAAGCTTGTAATGTGTTGTTAGGCCGCCCTTGGCAATATGATAGGACAGTTATGCATGATGGTTTTACAAATAGATATTCTTTTGTATTCAATGGTAAAACCGTGACTCTTAAGCCTATAACTCCCTTGCAGATTGCGGAGGCATTTGAGAAGAAGAAGGCAAGTAAGTGAGCAAGAGCAAGGACAAGCTAAGAAGGGGAGCAAGCCGTCGAGCCAAGACTTCTCCCTAGCCACGCCTTCTATCCACCAGCCTAGCACCCTTGTGTCCACGGCCACAAAACAGCCCAACACAGCCTTGTTAGCTTCCAAACTTGAGCTACAAAATGGCTACCTACCCTTAGACACCACCTTGATGATGTTGTGTAAGGAGCTCACCTTGATGAGTGATGAAGCCAAGGCTAGCTTACCGCCTACTATCTCAGCCATCCTTGAGGAGTTTAAGGATGTGTTTCCGGAAGAAATACCACATGGCCTTCCACCTTTGAGAGGTATTGAGCACCAAATTGACCTTATCCCCGGCGCCACCCTCCCAAATAGACCAGCCTACCGAATGAACCCAAAGGAGAGTCAAGAGATCCAAACGCAAGTTCAAGACCTCCTAGAGAAGGGCTACGTGAGGGAGAGCTTAAGTCCGTGCGCCGTGCCCGTGCTCTTGGTGCCTAAGAAGGACAACACATGGAGGATGTGTGTTGATTGCCGAGCTATCAACAACATCACCATCAAGTACCGCCACCCTATTCCCCGCCTAGATGACATGCTTGATGAGCTACATGGCGCTACCACCTTTAGCAAGATAGACCTACGGAGTGGCTACCATCAAATTCGAATGAAGGAGGGGGACGAGTGGAAAACAACTTCAAAACTAAGTTTGGTTTGTATGAGTGGCTTGTTATGCCATTTGGGTTAACTAATGCTCCTTCTACTTTTATGCGCTTAATGAACTATGTTTTGAGACATTTTATAGGGAAGTTTGTTGTAGTATACTTTGATGATATCCTAATCTATAGCAGGTCCCTAAAGGAGCATGAAGAACTTCTAAGGGAAGTAGTTCTTACCCTTAGGGCTGAACACTTGTATGCTAATCTTAAGAAATGTAGCTTTTGCACTAATGAGGTTATATTTCTTGGTTTTGTAGTGACTACACAAGGCCTACAAGTGGATGAGGAGAAGATTAGAGAAATCAAAGATTGGCCCACGCCAACATCCATCAGCCAAGTAAGGAGTTTCCATGGGCTTGCAAGTTTCTATATGCGTTTTGTGAGAGACTTTAGTACCATTGCCGCGCCATTGATGGAAATTTGCAAGAAGCATGCCCCATTTGTGTGGGAGGAGGTGTAAGAACATGCCTTTAGCAAGCTGAAATTGGTCTTAACCGAGGCGCCCTTGCTAGCTCTTCCCGACTTCACTAGGCCCTTTGAAGTGGAGTGTGACACCTCGGGCATCGGCATAGGCGGCGTGCTCATGCAAGAAGGTAAGCCTATAACATTTCGCTTCTCTTTTATTGAGTCAAACACGTTTTTAAGGTGATTGAAATCGAATTTCGCTTCTACTTTAAAGCTTTTGTTTGACTAAGTATTGAACTCACGTGAGGTTTTTGACTAATACAAGACGAGCCATCAACAAGCTTGTTGAGCACCACTAGAGAGTGAGAGTTGATACACTTGTGAGGCGTTTTTGTTTTAGCTAACCTAACGTGTTTGAGTGTTTTAGTGTCTTTGAACAAGGTTAGGAACTCCCGCAGGTACGCCAAGCCCCGAGCCTATCACCCCGGAGTTGTTTAACCTTATCAAGGGCTTGAAAGATAGCATTGAAGGGTTAACTACAAGGCTGTCCAACTTGGAGGCGTCTAATGTAGTTTTGGAGCCTCGGCCACTAGGAGGCAACAGGGAGGTAGCAGACCACTCGAGAGCTCCAATCAAGGGCAAGACCGAATACCACTCCAAAGCCAACAAGAGGCGTTTCAAGCAGTCCGGCACTCTAATGCCACGCAGCCCTCTCGGAATGTCCAAGGCTTAGGCCGCAATCTTTCTTTCGAGGAGCATGTTTCTATCCATTCTTCTCCTATTATACATGATAATTTGCATAACTATCCTCAACAGTTTCAGAATCAAGCTTATGAGCAGGATGAGGACGGTGATGGAGATGACGAGGAATGGAGGCCAAATGGACGAAGGGAGCGCCAACAGCCCGGAGACCTCATGACGGCCGGCGCCAAGACGAGCAGAGGCGTGAGCCCTATGGTGGCCAGACAAGGAGGGAGCGAGATCCGGAGTATGATGGTTTTGGCAAAGTAAAGGTGAAGATCCCAAGATTTGAAGGCAAATGTGACCCGGACGTGTACATGGCTTGGGAGGCGAAGATAGAGCAAATATGGTCATGCCATAACTTTCCCGAGCATAAGAAGGTACATTTCGCAGCTCTTGAGTTTATTGATTATGCTATGATATGGTGGGATGATTTGGTGAAGGAAAGGAGGAGAACTATGGATGCACCGGTAGTTACTTGGGCGCACATGAAGGCCTTGATGAGAGCTCGGTTTGTGGCTCAACATTACACTAGGGAATTGAGGCAAATGTTGGAGAACTTGAGGCAAGGAGCCATGACCGCCGAGGAGACCTATAATGCCATGCAAATGGCCATGGTAAAGGCTAATGTGCGAGAGGATGAAGAGACTACAATGTCTAGGTATCTTCGTATTCTCAATTCAAGTTTTTCTAACGAGATAGATCTTTTTCCCTATAGCTCTATGACAGAATTGCTCCACCTATCAATCAAAGTAGAAAAGAAAATAAAGGCAAGAAGTCAAGGAGGTAAGGCTGCCTATGGCACGCCTAGCTCATGGAGGAGCCAAGGAGGTCGCCAACAAGGGAATTACAGCCGGGAGGTGCCAAGCAAGGAGAAGCTAGCCCTGGAGCAAGGAGGTCCACGCAAGGCTCCTTATGCAGCCCCTACCAAGCCCACGCCTACACTACCTAAAGGCACTCAAGGGAGTAATTCTAACCCTTCATCTAGAGCTAGGGATATTGTATGTTTTAATTGCCAAGGAAGAGGGCACATGATGAAGGATTGTCCAAACAAAAGAACTTTGCTAGTTAACCATTTAGGACAATATGAGTCCGAATCTGAGCATGAGCATGATAATGATAATTTTGAGCTTAATATGCATGATCATGATGATTTGGATGATGATGGGATTGAATATGAGCAAGGAGATTGTTTATTAGCTAAGAGAGTGTTATTTGATCATCCTAGCTCATTCCTAGCTAACACTTCCATGATTTGTGATAAAAGTCTTGAGCATGATAATTCTTTGATAGCTAGGAGAACTTTAAGTGTACAACCAGCTCCTTGTGAAGATAATCAAAGAGAAAACTTGTTTCACACTAGATGCTCGGTTAAAGGAAAGGTTTGTAATGTTATTATTGATGGTGGGAGTTGTTGCAATATTGCTAGCACCGAAATGATATCTAAGTTGCAAATTCCTACATTTTATCACCCTAGGCCATATAAGGTGCATTGGATGAATGAAAGTGGTGAGTTAAAGGTTAATAGGCAAGCTAAGATCACTTTTACTTTAGGCCATATGAAGATACGGTTTTATGTGATGTTGTGTCTATGCAAGCTTGTAATGTGTTGTTAGGCCGCCCTTGGCAATATGATAGGACAGTTATGCATGATGGTTTTACAAATAGATATTCTTTTGTATTCAATGGTAAAACCGTGACTCTTAAGCCTATAACTCCCTTGCAGATTGCGGAGGCATTTGAGAAGAAGAAGGCAAGTGAGCAAGAGCAAGGACAAGCTAAGAAGGGGAGCAAGCCGTCGAGCCAAGACTTCTCCCTAGCCACGCCTTCTATCCACCAGCCTAGCACCCTTGTGTCCACGGCCACAAAACAGCCCACAACAGCCTTGTTAGCTTCCAAACTTGAGCTAAAAAATGACTACCTACCCTTAGACACCACCTTGATGATGTTGTGTAAGGAGCTCACCTTGATGAGTGATGAAGCCAAGGCTAGCTTACCACCTACTATCTCAGCCATCCTTGAGGAGTTTAAGGATGTGTTTCCGGAAGAAATACCACATGGCCTTTCACCTTTGAGAGGCATTGAGCACCAAATTGACCTTATTCCCGGCGTCACACACCCAAATAGACCAGCCTACCGAATGAACCCAAAGGAGAGTCAAGAGATCCAAGCGCAAGTTCAAGACCTCCTAGACAAGGGCTACGTGAGGGAGAGCTTATGTCCATGCGCCGTACCCGTGCTCTTGGTGCCTAAGAAGGACAACACATGGAGGATGTGTGTTGATTGTCGAGCTATCAACAACATCACCATCAAGTACCGCCACCCTATTCCCCGCCTAGATGACATGCTTGATGAGCTACATGGCGCCACCACCTTTAGCAAGATAGACCTACGGAGTGGTTACCATCAAATCCGAATGAAGGAGGTGGACGAGTGGAAAACAACCTTCAAAACTAAGTTTGGTTTGTATGAGTAGCTTGTTATGCCATTTGGGTTAACTAATGCTCCTTCTACTTTTATGCGCTTAATGAACTATGTTTTGAGACATTTTATAGGGAAGTTTGTTGTAGTATACTTTGATGATATCTTGATCTATAGCAGGTCCCTAGAGGAGCATGAAGAACATCTAAGGGAAGTAGTTCTTACCCTTAGGGCTGAACACTTGTATGCTAATCTTAAGAAGTGTAGATTTTGCACTAATGAGGTTATATTTCTTGGTTTTGTAGTGACTACACAAGGCCTACAAGTGGATGAGGAGAAGATTAGAGCAATCAAAGATTGGCCCACGCCAACATCCATCAGCCAAGTAAGGAGTTTCCATGGGCTTGCAAGCTTCTATAGGCGCTTTGTGAGAGACTTTAGTACCATTGCCGCGTCCTTGACGGAAATTTGCAAGAAGCATGCGCCATTTGTGTGGGAGGAGGCGCAAGAACGTGCCTTTAGCAAGCTGAAATTGGTCTTAACCGAGGCGCCCTTGCTAGTTCTTCCCGACTTAACTAGGCCCTTTGAAGTGGAGTGTGACGCCTCGGGCATCGGCATAGGCGGCGTGCTCATGCAAGAAGGTAAGCCTATTGACTTCTTTAGTGAAAAGCTCAAAGTAGCATGTCTTAAATACTCGACCTATGATAAAGAGTTATATGCTTTGTTTAGAGTGCTTAAGACATGGAAACACTACTTGTGGCCTAGAGAGTTTATTTTGCATTCCGATCATGAGTCTTTGAAGAATTTTCGGAGTCAAGATAAACTAGATAGGAGGCATGACAGGTGGATGGAGTTTATTGAGACTTTTCCCTATGTTATCAAGTATAAAAAGGGAAAAGACAATGTAGTGGCGGATGCCCTCTCTAAGAGGCACACATTGTTGACTACATTGGATGCTAAGGTATTAGGCTTTGTTTACATTAAGGAGCTTTATGAATCTGATCTTGATTTTGGTGATACATATAAACTATGTGTGCAAAAAGGTTCCTTAGATAAATACTATTTGTTTGAGGGATTTTTGTTTCGAATTGATAAGTTGTGCATACCTAGGTGTTCCCTTCGATTGTTGCTAGTAGAGGAAGCCCATAAAGGAGGTTTAATGGGTCATTTTGGGAGGGATAAAACTTATGCTATGCTGCACTCACTCTTTTATTGGCCACACATGCTTAGGGATGTTGAAAATGTGCTTAAAAGATGCTTAGAATGCCTTAGAGCTAAATCTAAAGTGAAGACTCATGGATTGTACACACCTTTGCCAATTCCAACAGCCCTTGGGAAGACATTAGTATGGACTTTATTGTGGGATTTTTGTGGTTGTAGATTGTTTCTCTAAAATGGCTCACTTTATTGCTTGTCACAAATTTGATGATGCGGCAAATGTAGCTAATCTATTCTTTCGGGAAGTAGTTAGGTTACATGGAATTCCAAGGACAATAGTAAGTGATAGGGATGTTAAGTTCTTAAGTTATTTTTGGAAGACTCTTTGGGGAAAGCTAGGCACGAAATTGTTATTTTCTACATCAAGCCACCCCCAAACTGATGGGCAAACGGAAGTAACTAATAGGACTTTAACCACACTTTTAAGGGCTGTCATCAAAAAGAATCTTAAGGAATGGGAGGATGTCTTGCCACATGTTGAATTTGCCTATAATAGAGTTGTACATTCGTCTACTTCCATCTCTCCATTTGAGTGTGTTTATGGTTTTAATCCACTAACCCCTTTTGATCTTACACCGTTGCCTAAGAAGGAGCGAGTGGATTTAAGTGCTAAAACGCAGGTTGAACGCATCAAGGAGCTACATAGGAGGACAAGGATTAAGCTTGAGGAGAAAGGCAAATACAACGCAGCCAAGGCAAACCAAGGAAGGAAGAAGGTTACATTTGAGGCCGGTGACCTTGTATGGCTACACTTGAGGAAGGAGAGGTTTCAACAACTTCGGAAGTCGAAGCTCTCTCCAAGTGGAAACGGGCCTTTCAAGGTGCTACACAAGGCTAGTGACAATGCCTATGTGCTAGACTTGCCGGACGACTATGCTTGTGATCCCACGTTCAATGTGAGGGATCTAAGCCCTTTTTTCACCCCTTAGTAATGATCTAAGCCCTTTTTTAAAGAAGGGGAGAATGATGAAGGGTCATCCGAGCCAGCTCCATCTTCAACACCACAAGGAGCCCTAACAAGAGCTCAAGCCAAACGCCAAGCGGAGATGGATGCTATCTTTCTAGCCATGGTTCAAGAAGCTCACCCAAGCTCACCTCCAATGAGTCCAAGGCCCGTCATGATGCTTAGCCACATTGGACCAGCCAAGAAGAAGTTGAATGGAGCATAGGAGAGCCTCACGTGTGCATGTGCATGGATGAAGGCGTGAGAGGCTGGCGTAAGAAGCTAGTTAGAGAGTGTTAAATAAAGCCTAGAATTAGTCTATTTTATGGATTTATTTAGAACACTCTAATTTGTAATTATTGTATTTATTTCTTTTCTATTTTTAGGAGAGAAGGTCTAGGTTGTATATAAGCCTTTCTCTCTTCCTTTTTGTTGGTAGAATACGTTAAAACACATTTGTGAAAGTGCCAAATTGAAACCTTTGAGTTCAGCCTCTTGTCTTGTGAGAATTGTGGTGGTTGCATAGCTTTCTCGTTCTTGTGTGTGTCAATCTCCTTCGGGTTGGTGCTACAAGTCGAATCGAAGCAACCTCTTCGTGCCTTCGAAAATTCTAGATCGATTGTGTGAAGTTGTAAGAAGCGGGGTCGAATCGTCATCGGTTTGGTTCTTGGATAATCGAATCCAAGGGTTTTATCGTTTGTTCCTTTCGGTTCTTCTTTCCTATTTCGTTTTCCCTCTTTGCTTTGCACGTTTTCCTTGCATCTTTGTTTGCTGAATTTCGCTTGCTTTTGTTCCCGAAAACAGGTTGCTCGTCTAGATCCGTTCTTCGCGGTTAATCCCCGTATCATTGTTAAGTTGTTAGCTACATTTGTGGAAGCTCTCTTGTTACCACCTTCCACCAATGTTTTAGTTTTCTTTTCTTTATTTTGTCTAGATAAAAGAGTCTATATATTGTCTCTTTAGCTGCTGAGTAGGGTACGTTTTATTTGCTAAGAATTATAGATTGTAATCATTCACAAAATCAATCAAAGAACAAGAGAGTTTTTGGTTGGCATTGTCGTTGTTTGCTTGGCTGAGCTTGTTCGTGTCAACCGCCTTCGGATTGATGCTTCGAGCCTTCATGAGTCCCTCTTTGTGCTAGTCCAGCCGGAGCTAGTGTAAAGTTTTATTAGAGACGGGTCTAGGGCATTCACGAGGCGGGGTCTTGGCTCTTCAGCCTTGGTTCCTTTCGTTGACTCTCTTTGGTTCTTCTCAACATCCTCCTGCATCCATTCCATCTCCACGTTTCATTCCGCATCTGGATTCGCCTCATTCAGCCAAATTCGGGATCATTGTACCTAGATCGACTAATCCGCGGACTAATACCGTATCAGATTAGATAGATTTTAGCAAAACTTGATAAAACGTCTCTTTGAGAGCTTTTGTTCATATTCAGAAAATTCAATCAATAAAGTGAGCCAATTGATTGAATCGTTGTGAATTCCTGCTAGATTATTCTTGTGTGTGTTAATCTCTTTAGAGATTGGTGCTACTAGTCAATACTAGTGCGTCCTTGTCCATTGAAGGCTTGTGTAAGGTTATAGAAGAAAGGGTTGAAGGCATCATCTTGCTTGGGTTTTGATCAATCTGATCAAGGTTCTTGTAAGGGAGTCTTTTGGTTCTTTTGGATCTACTTCTACCATACATCCTACGTCCCCTTTCATCCTCTTTTCTTCCATCTTTCCATCGTCATTTTCTTGTTCTAACAATCTGAATTTTGTGCCATTGGTCAAGAAAAAACGTCATTGTTGGTTTCAAGGATTCCCAATCTAGATCTAGTCATTTGCGGCCCCAACCCGCATCAAAGTGGTATCAGAGCTAGTTGATTGCGAGTCCGGAATTAGTCATCACCATTGACGGTTTGAGTATCTTCTTTGAGTCTTTTCTTTGTTTGAGTCATTTGCTTCAATTTAAGAGTCTATTTGAGTCTAATTTGCTTTGTTTCTTGTGTTTATTGGAGAAGAGAGAAAGGCAAGCCAAAACCACCATTTTTCAGCCACTCTACATCACCTTCATCGGCCTTTTCTTCATCCAAAACGTCCAGCTGCATCCTCTTGGCAGATAACCGTTCAAAAAAAAAAAAGAAGGGGGACCACTCTCCAAAACAAATCAGTCATTGCAAGTAGGAGAGAGAGGCCACAAAAGCTCCTTATTTGTAGCAACAACAAGAGACTACTTCTAGTTAGTTATCTCTTATTTCTTTTCAATTTTTAATTTCATTCCTCTCTCCTATTTTCTTCCACAAAATGCCAGCCAAGGAACACAAAAGAAAAACAAAGAAAAAGAAATATTTCTCATATATTTTCATCATCCTACATATCATACATTTCATATCATATTCTATACTAACCTAAGTTGTGTAGAAGCTAGAAAAACAAGTGTTTTTGCAATCTGATTGTGAAAGGATCATTGAGACTACAAACAAGAGTTACCTACCTCATTTCTTATCCATCACCATTACCCAAAAGCCAACGTTAAACACCACAGCCGGCCATATCTCTTTCCATTGCATAAGGACAAGGTAAGTGAAGCTCTCTTCTTAGTCTCTTGTGTGTCTATCTTCCTTGTTTTATTCTAATTCTATCATATCTTGAGTATACCATCTTTTCGAGTCCATATCAGCCTTTTGCATCTATCTTTGAGTCTTGCGTCTTTTTTGAGTATTTTGTGTGATTTAGCTAGTTAACATTGCTTGCAAGCCATACTAGTTGAGTCTTGAGTCTTATTTCAGCTTCTTAGTGTCTATCTTGACGTTTTCTGTTATGAACCTTCAAGCAGCCGTGTATCACCCATTTTCAAGTCAAGGAGTGTGCTAGTTGAGCTAAGGCATTGATCTTAGAAGGAGTTTTAATCCATCCAAGTCAATTGCATCAAATAGCTTGTGATCAACACAACTTGAGTGTGAGAGTGAGAGTAAACACTTGTGAGAATTTTCTGTTTTATCTAATTCAACTAGTTTGCTTGTTTTGTGTGTTTTTTGATCATGTCTAAGTCTAATAGTCCAAGCAAGTCCCACAGCAGTGATGATGTAGGACCATCACATGGAAGCTATCAAGGTCCCATTACTAGAGCAAGAGCTAAGGAGATCCAAGAAGTTATGTCAAGGGAAGTGCTATTGCTTGACACAATGCGTGAACCATTTAAATTCCATACATCATGTGTTAATCTTTTGGTGAATGTAGGAGCAAGCGAACCAAGCAAGGAGACCATGCCGACGTGCTCACTTCCCATGCAGCTCGAGGAGACCATGCAGGCTGTTGCTCACGTCCCATGCAGCCCAGGAGAGGAGACTGTTGCTCACGCCAATGCAGCCCAAGAGGAGGCTGTTGCTCACGCCCAATGCAGCCCAAGAGGAGGTTGTTGATCACGTCCAAAGCAGCCCACGAGGTTAGCCTGCTGCTCACGTCCAAGGCAGCCCAAGAGCAAAGGGAGGAGACGTCCAAGGCAGCCCAAGAGCAAAGGGAGGAGACGTCCAAGGTAGACCAAGAGCAAAGGAAGGAGATGCTCACGTCCAAAACAGCCCAAGAGGGCAGCCAGCTGATCAAGTTCAAAGAGGCCCAAGAGAGTAACAATTCAGCTTATTCGGATCATCATTTGGGCTCTTTAAACACATCCAAATCACTCATTGATCTGTTGAACAATGCAGCCCATTCGGAAGCCCATTTGGCTCTTAGAAATCGGCCAGCTCACTCCCAAAGATATGTTTGAATAATGAACCTATTTCCATGCTGATTAGTGGTTTGTTAGGTTGTTAGCTACATTAGAGGAAGCTCTCTTATTACCACCTTTCCACTAATGTTTTCAGCTTTCTTTTCTTTATTTTTGTCTAGATAAAAGAGTCTATTTATATAGCCTCTTTAGCTGCAGATTAGTTACGTTATTCCCAATTGCTTAGAAATACATTTGTAATCATTTCACAAAATCAATCAAAGAACAAGAGAGTTTTTGGTTGGAATTGCTGTTGTTGCTTGCCTGAGCTTGTTTGTGTCAACCGCCTTCGGATTGGTGCTTCGAGCCTTCACGAGTCCCTCTTTATGCTAGTCCAGCCGGAGCTAGTGTAAAGTTGTATTGGAGACGGGTCTAGGGCAGTCACGATTGGGGTTTTGGCTCTTCAGCCTTGGTTCCTTCATTGACTCTCTCTTTGGTTCTTCTCTCACCTTTCCTGCGCCATTCATCACCTACGTTCCATTCCGCTTTCTGAAATCGCCTATGATGTAGGACCATCACATGGAAGCTATCAAGGTCCCATTACTAGAGCAAGAGCTAAGGAGATCCAAGAAGTTATGTCAAGGGAAATGCTATTGCTTGACACAATGCGTGAACCATTTAACTTCCATACATCATGTGTTAATCTTTTGGTGAATGTAGGAGCAAGTGAACCAAGCAAGGAGACCATGCCGACGTGCTCACTTCCCATGCAGCTCGAGGAGACCATGCAGGCTGTTGCTCACATCCCATGCAGCCCAGGAGAGGAGACTGTTGCTCACGCCAATGCAGCCCAAGAGGAGGCTGTTGCTCACGCCAATGCAGCCCAAGAGGAGGCTGTTGCTCACGCCAAATGCAGCCCAAGAGGAGGTTGTTTCTCACGCCCAATGCAGCCCAAGAGGAGGTTGTTGATCACGTCCAAAGCAGCCCACGAGGTTAGCCTGCTGCTCACGTCCAAGGCAGCCCAAGAGCAAAGGGAGGAGACATCCAAGGCAGACCAAGAGCAAATGGAGGAGATGCTCACGTCCAAAACAACCCAAGAGGGCAGCCAGCTGATCAAGTTCAAAGAGGCCCAAGAGAGTAACAATTCAGCTTATTCGGATCATCATTTGGGCTCTTTAAACACATCCAAATCACTCATGGATCTGTTGAACAATGCAGCCCATTCGGATAGCCCATTTGGCTCTTAGAAATCGGCCAGCTCACTCCCAAAGATATGTTTGAATAATTCAGCCTATTTCCATGCTGATTAGTGGTTTGTTAGGTTGTTAGCTACATTAGAGGAAGCTCTCTTATTACCACCTTCCCACTAATGTTTTCATCTTTCTTTTCTTTATTTTTGTCTAGATAAAAGAGTCTATTTATATAGCCTCTTTAGCTGCAGATTAGTTACGTTATTTTCCAATTGCTTAGAATTACATTTGTAATCATTTCACAAAATCAATCAAAGAACAAGAGAGTTTTTGGTTGGCATTGCTGTTGTTTGCTTGGCTGAGCTTGTTTGTGTCAACCGCCTTCGGATTGGTGCTTCGAGCCTTCACGAGTCCCTCTTTGTGCTAGTCCAGCCGGAGCTAGTGTAAAGTTGTATTGGAGACGGGTCTAGGGCAGTCACGATTGAGGTTTTGGCTCTTCAGCCTTGGTTCCTTCATTGACTCTCTCTTTGGTTCTTCTCTCACCTTTCATGCGCCATTCATCACCTACGTTCCATTCCGCATTCTGAAATCGCCTCATTCAACCGGATTCGAGATCATTATGCCTAGATCGACTCAATCACGGATTAACACCGTATCAGTTGGTATTAGAGCTCAGTTGGTACAGTTGATCACTTCTTCTTCTTGTTAACCTTATTGCTTATCCAATTGAGATCTAACTTGTGCTTGAAGTGTGCAAATTCAAAAGCCGGACAACATCTTGAGGAGAGGTAAACACAAAACACAACAAAAGGAAAAAAAGAGCTCAATGCTGCATACACATTTCGGTGACCCTATCTGCAATCAATTACGGCTACTTCTCTCTCCTACAAATCTTTGACAAAGTCTAAGAGATCTTTCAAAAAAAAAAAAAAAACACTACAATCGGCTGCCTTTTATTAATCTACAGCAAGCACAAGTGAACTCTTTCAATCATCTCAAAACGTCATTCTAAACACAATTCACCGTACCTACACCAACCCAACGGTCAATACTCCAATTAGGGGTGTCTTGATCCATATCCGACACTAACATTCAGTTTCAGCAGTTCTAGTTCCAAAGGGTTGCTAAGAAGGTTCGGAAATCGCGATCTTAAGGTGTTGGATCCTTACAACTCGAGCCACCAGCTAGGCAATACCAACGAGAGTGTGAGCGATACACAAGTGAGATCTTTGTTTTTCTAACCTAACCAGTTTCTTTGTTTGTTACTTGAGCATGTCTAGGTCCCTAAGTCCCAGCAAGTCGAGTAGCGAGACCGTCACGCCTGAGATGATCAGTCTATTGAAACAATTGTCCGATTCCGTAGCTAAACTATCCAAGCGAGTGGAGACTATGGAAGCACGAACACCACCAGCCAGAACACCACCTTTGAGAACCAACTATGAGTTTGGCGGTCCTTCACGCGTTACTAGAGAGCCGGATCCTCCGGATCAAGGTAATGTACAGTCCAACGTCCTTCCTAATGCTTCTAACATGCCACCATTTGTTGATGACTTTCAGCGACGGAATGAAGCTGAGGACCACACGTGGGAGGGCTACAATCGGCCATTCCAGCAGCCAAGGCAAGGACGAGATAACCTTCGGCCCTATCAAGAGCAAGACGGACTCGGAAAGGTCAAAATCAAAATTCCCGTCTTTGAAGGAAAGTGTGATCCCGACGTCTACACGGAGTGGGAAACTAAAGTTGAGGAAATCTGGTTGTGTCACAACTTTAGCGAGCCTAGGAAGGTTCAGCTAGCCGCTCTTGAGTTCCAAGGCTATGCTTTGGTATGGTGGGATCACGTAGTCAAAGAAAGAGTTCGAACCTTGGATCCTCAAACCAGCACATGGGAGCATATGAAGGCACTAATGAGGGCTAGGTTCGTTCCACCTCACTATACCCGAGAGCTTCTACAACGGCTGGAAATTTTGAGACAAGGCTCACTTAGCGCTGAGGAAGTCTATACGAATATGCAAGTTGCTATGGTGAAGGCCAACGTTCTAGAGGATGAACAAAACACTATGGCAAGGTACCTTCGTATTCTGAATTCTAATTTGGCTAATGAGGTTGATATGTATCCATACAGCACCATGGAGCAATTACTACACTTGGCCATCAAGGTGGAAAGGAAGACTAAGGTGCGAAACCGGGAATACAAGCCACCTCCCGGGACGCCCAATGCTTGGAAAGCACAAAACAGCCGGCTGTCTAACCACAACAGGGAGCAAGGCGGCCGGAAGGAGGAGAGGAAATCGGCAACTATGGGCCAAGAAGGGCAAAGAAGGTCTTCTACACCGTCCACTACACCACGATCCTTGAATGAGCCTTCAAGTGATCATCGAGGGAGTACTCCTATCTCTAACTCTAGAACTAGGGACATTGTGTGTTTTAAATGCCAAGGTAGAGGTCACATGAGTAGAGAATGTCCTAATAGACACACTTTGATCATAAATCATCTAGGAGAGTATGAGAGTGAGGATGATGTGGAATTAGATGATGAAAATGCCTTAAATGATGACAATGAACAAAATGAGAATGATGATTGCATTGAGTATGAACAAGGTGAATCTTTGATAGCTAGGAGAACTTTGCATGTCCAACTAGCACCTTGTGAGGATAACCAACGTGAAAATCTGTTTCATACTAGGTGTATCATTAAAGGAAAAGTGTGTAATGTGATAATTGATGGAGGAAGTTGTTGCAACATAGCTAGCACTGAAATGGTAAACAAATTACAACTTCTTACATTTTATCACCCTAGGCCATATAAACTACATTGGATGAATGAGTGTGGAGAACTTAAGGTCAATAAGCAAACTAAGGTCAATATAACATTAGGATCATATGAGGATGTTATTACATGTGATGTTGTGCCTATGAATGCTTGTCACTTATTGCTTGGTCGTCCATGGCAATATGATAGGAAAGTTGTCCATGATGGGTTTTCTAACAAGTATAGCTTTGAGTATAAGGGTAAAACTTTAACACTTAAACCTATGACACCTTTACAAATAGCCGAGTACTATGAGAACAAGAGGGTAGAGCAAGGAACCCCTCCAAAGCCTAAGATCACATGGCCTAAGAGTAAAGAGAACAAAACCCATCAAACATTGTTAGTACAACCAACAAGTAGCTATCTTGAGTCTAGGAATGAATATGTCACTAACTATGCTTCTATTGATGTGCTAATGATGAGTTTGTGTAAATCTCTAGTGAATGTGCCTCATGATTCTACGAACCCACTTCCTAGATCTATTCAGGGGCTGTTGAACGAATTTAGAGACGTTTTTCCTGAGGAGATTCCAGCCGGCTTGCCGCCCATTAGGGGCATTGAACACCAAATAGATTTAATACCCGGAGCCACTCTTCCCAATAGGCCCGCCTATAGGATGAACCCTACGGAAGCCCAGGAAATTCAGAACCAAGTTCAAGCCTTGCTAGATAAGGGGTATGTTCGGGAAAGCCTTAGTCCTTGTGCCGTTCCCGTTCTGCTAGTACCCAAGAAGGATAATACTTGGAGAATGTGTATTGATTGTAGAGCAATCAATAACATTACTATCAAGTATAGACACCAGATTCTCCATTTAGATGATATGCTTGATGAGTTACATGGAGCTACAATTTTCACTAAGATTGACCTTAGGAGTGGCTACCATCAAATTAGAATGAGGGAAGGGGATGAATGGAAAACAGCTTTTAAAACAAAATTTGGTCTCTATGATTGGCTAGTAATGCCTTTTGGCTTAACTAACGCTCCTAGTACTTTCATGAGATTAATGAATCATATTTTGAGACCTTATATTGGTTTATTTGTTGTAGTCTACTTTGATGACATTCTTATCTATAGTAAGACTTTAGAGGAGCAAGAAAATCATTTGAGAGATGTGCTTGCTACATGGCGTATAGAATACTTGTATGCTAATATTCAAAAATGTGATTTCTATACTAACCGAGTGATTTTTCTTGGTTTTGTAGTAAGTGCCAATGGCTTGCAAGTGGATGAGGACAAGGTTAAGGCAATCAATGATTGGCCGATTCCTAGGTCAGTTGGTGACCGTGAGGAGCTTCCATGGCTTAGCTACATTCTATAGAAGGTTTGTGAGAGATTTTAGCACCATTGCAGCACCACTCACGGCTTTGACCAAAAAGAAGGTTCCTTTTGAGTGGAATGAACCGCAGCAAAGAGCCTTTGAAGAGCTCAAGAGACGCCTCGCCCACGCACCACTACTAGCTCTAGCTCTACCGGACTTCACCAAACCCTTTGAGGTTGAATGCGACGCATCCGGCATTGGTATTGGCGGCGTCCTTATGCAAGAAGGTAAGCCTCTAGCTTTATTTAGTGAAAAATTGAAGGGTGCATGCTTAAACTATTCCACTTATGACAAAGAATTGTATGCCTTGTTTAGAGTACTCAAAACATGGCAACATTACCTTTGGCCTCAAGAGTTTGTTTTGAAAACCGATCATGATTCACTTAGACACTTTAGGAGCCAAGATAAGCTAGATAGACGGCATGGTAGGTGGATGGAGTTCATAGAAACCTTTCCTTACATTATCAAGTATAAGAAAGGAAAGGATAATGTCGTAGCGGATGCATTGTCTAGGAGATACACCTTAATCACCACTTTGGATTCTAGGATGTTAGGTTTTACTTACATTAAAGAATTATATGTGGATGATGCTGAGTTTGGGAAGATATTTCATAGATGCACTACTCAAGGCCCTTATGATAAGTACTTTGTGTTTGAAGGTTTCTTGTTTAAAGTGGATAAGATTTGCATACCTAGATGTTCCCTTAGGATCTTATTGGTGGAAGAAGCCCATAAAGGAGGTCTAACGGGGCATTTTGGGAGGGACAAAACTTATCACATGTTGCAAACTCACTTTTATTGGCCTCATATGTTAAGGGATGTAGAACACATGCTGAAAAGGTGCATTGAATGTCTTAAGGCCAAAGCTAGGGTACAACCCCACGGGCTGTATACACCCTTACCGACGCCTAATGGCCCTTGGGAGGACATAAGTATGGATTTCAATGTTGGACTACCTAGGACTAAGAAAGGAAGAGATTCTATTTTTGTGGTAGTAGATAGATTCTCTAAAATGACACATTTTATTCCATGTCATAAAACTGAAGATGCACATAATGTTGCTAATCTTTTCTTTAAGGAAATAGTGAGATTGCATGGAATACCTAAAACTATTGTTAGTGATAGGGATGTCAAGTTTTTGAGTTTCTTTTGGAAAACGCTTTGGGGAAAAATGGGCACTAGATTACTATTTTCGACCTCTAATCATCCCCAAACAGATGGGCAAACGGAAGTCACCAATAGGACCCTAACGACCCTCCTTAGAACCATGTTGAAAGATAACTTAAAAGAATGGGAAGACATGTTACCACATATTGAGTTTGCTTATAATCGCACCATGCATTCTTCCACTTCGTTATCACCTTTCAAATGTGTTTATGGATTTAACCCTTTAACTCCTTTGGACTTATTACCGATTCCTTGAAAGGATCGAGTAGCTTTTGATGCTTTGGAACAGGTGGACTACATTAAGGAACTTCATGCTAAGACCAAGGCTGCACTTGACAAGAAAGGCGTTGAAACTGCAGCTCGGAATAACAAAGGACGTCGGAAAATGGTTTTCCAGCCCGGCGACTTAGTTTGGCTACATCTAAGGAAAGAGCGGTTTCCAACAAAACGCCATTCCAAGCTAGCACCACGAGAAGATGGACCATTCAAAGTCTTACACCGGATTAATGACAATGCATATGTGTTGGACTTACCGGAAGAGTATGGAGTTAGCACCACTTTTAATGTAGGAGATTTGAGCCCCTATGAAGGAGATTCGGAACAAGATGAAAATTCGGGGTCGAATTCTTTCCAAGGAGTGGATGATGTAGGACCATCACATGGAAGCTATCAAGGTCCCATTACTAGAGCAAGAGCTAAGGAGATCCAAGAAGTTATGTCAAGGGAAGTGCTATTGCTTGACACAATGCGTGAACCATTTAACTTCCATACATCATGTGTTAATCTTTTGGTGAATGTAGGAGCAAGCGAACCAAGCAAGGAGACCATGCCGACGTGCTCACTTCCCATGCAGCTCGAGGAGACCATGCAGGCTGTTGCTCACGTCCCATGCAGCCCAGGAGAGGAGACTGTTGCTTACGTCAATGCAGCCCAAGAGGAGGCTGTTGCTCACGCCAATGCAGCCCAAGAGGAGGCTGTTGCTCACCCCCAATGCAGCCCAAGAGGAGGCTGTTGCTCACGCCCAATGCAGCCCAAGAGGAGGCTGTTGATCACGTCCAAAGCAACCCACGAGGTTAGCCTGCTGCTCACGTCCAAGGCAGCCCAAGAGCAAAGGGAGGAGACGTCCAAGGCAGCCCAAGAGCAAAGGGAGGAGATGCTCACGTCCAAAACAGCCCAAGAGGGCAGCCAGCTGATCAAGTTCAAAGAGGCCCAAGAGAGTAACAATTCAGCTTATTCGGATCATCATTTGGGCTCTTTAAACACATCCAAATCACTCATGGACCTGTTGAACAATGCAGCCCATTCGGATAGCCCATTTGGCTCTTAGAAATCGGCCAGCTCACTCCCAAAGATATGTTTGAATAATTCAGCCTATTTCCATGTTGATTAGTGGTTTGTTAGGTTGTTAGCTACATTAGAGGAAGCTCTCTTATTACCACCTTCCCACTAATGTTTTCAGCTTTCTTTTCTTTATTTTTCTCTAGATAAAAGAGTCTATTTATATAGCCCCTTTAGCTGCAGATTAGTTACGTTATTCCCAATTGCTTAGAATTACATTTGTAATCATTTCACAAAATCAATCAAAGAACAAGAGAGTTTTTGGTTGGCATTGCTGTTGTTGCTTGGCTGAGCTTGTTTGTGTCAACCGCCTTCGGATTGGTGCTTCGAGCCTTCACGAGTCCCTCTTTGTGCTAGTCCAGCCGGAGCTAGTGTAAAGTTGTATTGGAGACGGGTCTAGGGCAGTCACGATTGGGGTTTTGGCTCTTCAGCCTTGGTTCCTTCATTGACTTTCTCTTTGGTTCTTCTCTCACCTTTCTTGAGCAATTCATCACCTACGTTCCATTCCGCATTCTGAAATTGCCCCATTCAACCGGATTCGAGATCATTGTGCCTAGATCGACTCAATCACGGATTAACACCGTATCAAGTGAGCTAATGCACCCGGAGACATTTGCTATGTTGAAGCAACTAATGGATTCGGTGGCAAGATTGACACGTTGGAGCCTCGACCAACACCCACAACCACGCTACAACCGAGGTCCACTTTCGAGCTAGGAGGCACATCTAGAGATGCCCCTAGAGAAACAGCCCCTGAATCACCCCAAAGAACCCCTCAAGGGCAAGGTATGAGACATGCTAACACTCTTCCTAGAACACCTAATGTGCCAGGTTTTGTGGATGATTTTCAGGAGCCACAAGAGGATGTTGAGGAACAAGGTATGTGGAGAGAGTCCCCTAGGCGTCACCCACAGCCAAGGAGAGGACGAGAATATGAGCCATTTAGGCCTTATCAAGAGCTAGATGGAATAGGGAAAGTGAAGGTCAAGATTCCTAGTTTTGAAGGCAAGTGTGACCCGGATGCTTACATGGATTGGGAGACTAAATTGGAGCAAATTTTGTCTTGCCATCACTTTGGAGAGCAAAGGAAGGTCCAGCTTGCATCATTGGAGTTCCAAGGCTATGCACTAGTATGGTGGGATCATCTTGTCAAGGAAAGAAGAAGAACCTTGGATCCGGCCATCACTACATGGGAACAAATGAAGGCCTTGATGAGAGCTCGTTTTGTACCTCAACATTATGCTAGGGAGCTGAGGCAAAGGTTGGAGAACCTTAGACAAGGAGCCATGAGTGCCGAAGAGGTCTACACCTCTACGCAAATGGCAATGGTGAAAGCTAATGTGGTTGAAGATGAGGAGTCTACAATGGCTAGGTATCTACACATTTTAAACTCATCTTTGGCTAATGAAATTGATTTGTGTCCTTATAGTACCATGGTGGAGCTGCTACATTTGGCAATCAAAGTAGAGAAGAAGACAAAGGCTAGGAACCAAGGTGCCAAGACAAGCTTTGGAGCTACAAGCTCATGGAAAGCACAAAACAGCCTGCCCCAAGGATCCTCCAACCGTGAGCCTACATCCACCAAGGAGGACCGAAAAGCATCAACCATGGACCAAGGAGCACAAAGAAGGAGCTCAACACCTCATTCATCTTCTAGACCCTTGAATGAGTCTTCAAGTGGTCCTAAAGGGAGTACCTTAATGGATTGCATAAGGGATTGTCCTAATAAAAAAAATTCTGATTTTAAATCAATTTGGACAATATGAGAGTAAGGATGAGCATGAAAATGATGATAACACCCACCTTAATGGATTGCATAAATTGGTAATGATAGTGATGAGGGCATTAAATATGAGCATGGAGAATCATTAATAGCTAGAAGAACTTTGCATGCTAAGCTAGCTCCGTGTGAGGATAATCAAAGAGAACATTTTTCATACTAGATGTCTAATTAAAGGGAAGGTGTGTAATATGATCATAGATGGAGGTAGTTGTTGCAATATAGCTAGCACTTATTTGATTAATAAGTTGCAAATTACCACATTTTATCACCCTAGGCCTTACAAATTGCATTGAATCAATGATTGTGGAGAATTAAAAGTAAATAGGCAAGCTAGAGTTACTATCACTTTAGGTAGCTATGAGGACACCATTACTTGTGATGTAGTTCCCATGCAAGCTTGTCGTATTCTTTTGGGACGTCCATGGCAATTTGATAGGAGAGTTAAGCATCATGGTTTTACTAATAGGCATACCTTTGAATTTAATGGTCAAACACTAACTCTTAAGCCTATGACACCATTGCAGATTGATGAATTTTATGAGAAGAAGGAGTTGAGTGTGGAGCAAAATAAGGTGAAAAAGAGAGGGGATAGCTCACGGTCTAAAACAGAACCCACGGTCAAGATTATACCACCCTATTAGCCACACCTTCTAGTGTCCTTCTAGCATCCAAGGAGGAGTACATCCTAGATTAAACCCCTTTAGATGTCATTCTTGTGAGCTTGTGCAAGAGCTTAGTGACTTTGAGTGATGAAGCCAAGGCCACCCTATCTAAGCCCATCCTGGCTATCCTAGATGAGTTTAGTGATGTGTTTCCTGACGAGATTCCGGCTGGCCTTCCACCTTTTAGAGGTATTAAGCACCAAATAGATCTTATTCCCGGTGCTACACTCCCAAACCGTCCAGCCTATAGGATGAACCCTAAGGAGAGCCAAGAGATCCAAAACCAAGTCCAAGAACTCCTAAATAAGGGTTATGTAAGGGAGAGTTTGAGTCCTAGTGCCGTTCCCGTCCTCTTAGTGCCTAAGAAGGACAATACATGGAGGATGTGTGTTGATTGTAGAGCCATCAACAACATCACCATTAAGTACCGCCATCCTATCCTACATTTAGATGACATGTTAGATGAGTTGAATGGAGCCACATTGTTCTCTAAGATAGATCTTAGGAGTGGTTATCACCAAATCAGAATGAGGGAGGGAGATGAGTGGAAAACGGTATTCAAGACCAAGTTTGGTCTTTATGAGTGGCTAGTGATGCCATTTGGTTTAACCAATGCTCCTAGCACATTTATGAGATTGATGAATCATGTGTTGAGACATTACATTGGTAGGTTTGTTGTGGTTTACTTTGATGACATCCTCATCTATAGTAAGTCACTTGAAGAGCATGAGGAACATTTGAGGGAAGTACTTGCAACTCTTAGAATTGAATATTTGTATGCTAATTTGAAGAAATGTGAGTTTAGTACTAATCAAGTTGTTTTTCTTGGTTTTGTAGTGAGGACAAGAGGTCTAGAGGTGGATGGAAAGAAGATCAAGGCAATCCAGGAATGGCCTACTCCCGCAACCGTCGGTCAAGTGAGGAGTTTCCACGGCCTAGTAACCTTAGACATTTTGCGCGAGATTTCAGCACCATAGCAGCCCCACTCACGTCCTTGACAAAGAAGAAGGTGCCATTTGTGTGGGGAAATGCTCAAGAGAAGGCGTTTAAGGAGTTGAAGTGGCGGGTGTCCCATGCACCTCTCCTAGCTCTTCCGAACTTCACCAAACCTTTTGAGGTCATGTGTGATGCTTTGGGTATTGGCATTGGAGCAGTACTCATGCAAGAGGGTAGGCCACTAGCATTTTTTAGTGAGAAATTAAAGGGAGCATGTTTAAACTACTCGACGTATGATAAAGAACTTTATGCATTGTTTAGAGTATTAAAAACATGGCAACATTTTTATGGCCTAGTGAATTTGTCCTACGTACCGATCATGAGTCCTTAAGACATTTTAGGAGTTAAGATAAGTTAGATAGGAGACATGGTAGATGGATGGAGTTTATAGAAACTTTTTCTTATATCATAAAGTATAAAAAGGGCAAGGATAATGTTGTAGCGGATGCTCTCTCTAGGAGACACTCTTTAATCACAACTATGGATTCTAAGGTCTTAGGTTTCCATTATATTAAGGATTTATATGTTGATGATTCTGATTTTGGAGACATATTTAAGCAATGTGCATCTAGAGGAGCCTTTGATAAGTATTACTTGTTTGAGGGTTTTCTATTTAGAGTTGATAAAGTGTGCATTCCTAAGTGTTTCCTTAGGCTATTACTTGTTGAGGAAGCCCATATGGGAGGCTTAATGGGGCATTATGGGAGAGATAAGACTTATCATATGTTGCATTCACATTTTTATTGGCCTCATATGCTTAGAGATGTAGAGAACTTGCTTAAGAGATGTCTTGTGTGTTTAAAGGCTAAGGCTAGATTGAAACCTCATGGATTGTATACCCCCTTACCCACGCCTAAGTCACCTTGGGAGGATATTAGTATGGACTTCATTGTTGGGTTACCTAAGACTAAGAAAGGGAGAGATTCAATTTTTGTGGTGGTAGATCGATTTCCTAAAATGGCCCATTTTATTGCTTGCCATAAGACTGATGATGCTTATAATGTAGCTAACTTGTTCTTTAGGTAAATTGTTAGATTACATGGAGTACCTAGGAGTATAGTGAATGATAGGGATGTTAAGTTTCTTAATTTTTTTTGGAAGACTCTTTGGGGTAAACTAGGGACGAAGTTGCTGTTTTCGACTTCTAGTCATCCTCAAACGGATGGTCAAACCGAAGTAACTAATAGGACATTAACAACCATTCTGAGGGTTGTTTTAAAAGATAATTTGAAAGCTTGGGAAGATGTCTTGCCTCATGTAGAATTTGCATATAATCGTACATTACATTCTTCTACTAATCTAACTCCTTTTGAGTGTGTCTATGGGTTGAATCCTTTGACCCTTTTGATCTTATACCGTTGCCCATAGCGGAGCGAGTAGATTTTAATGCAGAAAAACAGGTGGAGATCATCAAGGAACTGCATGAAAGGACACGCAAAAGGCTAGAGGAGAAGGGGAGGCAAGTGGCGGTCAAGGCTAATAGGAACCGCAAACAAGTGTTGTTCGAACCGGGAGACCTCGTGTGGTTGCATTTAAGGAAGGATACGATCCCGGAAAGGCGCAAGTCCAAGCTATCACCTAGGGGAGACGGACCATTCAAAGTACTATGTAAGGTTGGCAACAATGCTTATGTACTAGAGCCCGGAGGAATATGGAGTGAGCCCTACTTTCAACGTAGGAGATCTAAGTCCCTTTGAGTCAAGTGATGCGGATGGTGATGATTCGAGGACGAATCCTTTCCAAGAAGGGGAGTATGATGAGGGACCATCACCAACAGCCCCTACTAGTCCTACAATGCAAGGGTCAATCACTAGATCAAGGGCAAGAGCAATTCAAGAGGAGGTGTCCAACTTGTTGGTGTCCTTAGCTCCTAAGGAGACCATTGATGATCCATTGATGACTGAGGCTTCCTTAGTCACGTTAATGACGATTCAAGAGGAGGTGTCCAACTTGTTGGTGTCCTTAGCTCCTAAGGAGACCATTGATGATCCATTGCTGACTGAGGCTTCCTTAGTCACGTTAATGACGATTCCCGACGACTTGGACGTGGAAGGGAGACCATGCACACGTGATTTTGAGCCATGCAAGAGCAAAGAAGAGACACTTGTTCCGCAATTGCAAGAAATGGAAGATTGAGGCTTTTGGAGCTTCTTTTGTATTTTATATCATCTTTTGGTATAAAATGAAAGACTGCTTATAACCTTTAGGTTCAAAACATTTTAAGGGTTATTTTTATTTGTTTTAGTTGTTTAATTGTCTTTTTGACAAAAGTTATTCCTTTTTTAGATATGAGGCTTTCTAGGCATATAAAAAGCCTCCCTTAGCTTCTTTCCTGATAAGATAGATTTTAGCAAAACTTTATAAAACGTCTCTTTGAGAGCTTTTGTTCATATTCAGAAAATTCAATCAATAAAGTGATCCAATTGATTGAATCGTTGTGAATCCCTGCTAGATTGTTCTTGTGTGTGTTAATCTCTTTAGAGATTGGTGCTACTAGTCAATACTAGTCCCTCCTTGTGCTTGTCTCCAATGAAGGTTTGTGTAAGGTTATAGAAGAAAGGGTTGAAGGCATCATCTTGCTTGAGTTTTGATCAATCTGATCAAGGTTCTTGTAAGGGAGTCTTTTGGTTATTTTGGATCTACTTCTACCATACATCCTACGTCCCCTTTCATCCTCTTTTCTTCCATCTTTCCATCGTCATTTTCTTGTTCTAACAATCTAAATTTTGTGCCATTGGTCAAGGAAAAACGTCATTGTTGGTTTCAAGGATTTCCAATCTAGATCTAGTCATTCGCGACCCCAACCCGCATCAAAATTTGATCCTACATATGGCATGCGAGGCAAAGATAGAGCAAATATGGTCCTGCCTTAACTTTCCCGAACACAAAAAGGTACACTACGCAGCCCTTGAATTTATTGACTATGCTATGATATGGTGAGATGATTTGGTGAAGGAAAGGAGAAGAACTTTGGATGCACCAGTAGCTACTTGGGAGCATATGAAGGCATTGATGAGAGCTCGGTTTGTTCACCAACACTATACAAGGTAATTGAGGCAAAGTGATACGGAATTAGTCCGTGGATTAGTCGATCTAGGTACAATGATCCCGAATCCGGCTGAATAAGGCGAATCCAGATGCGGAATGAAACGTGGGGAGTGAATGAACGCAGGAAGATGTAGAGAAGAACCAAAGAGAGTCAACGAAAGGAACTGATACGGAATTGTCCGTGATTGAGTCGATCTAGACACAATGATCTCGAATCCGGCTGAATGAAACGAATTCAGAATGCGGAATGAAACGAAGATGGTGAATGGCGCAGGAGGGTGAGAGAAGAACCAAAGAGAGTCAACGAAGGAACCAAGGCTGAAGAGCCAAAACCCCAATCGTGAATGCCCTAGACCCGTCTCCAATACAACTTTACACTAGCTCCGGCTGGACTAGCACAAAGAGGGACTCGTGAAGGCTCGAAGCACCAATCCGAAGGCGGTTGACACAAACAAGCTCAGCCAAGCAACAACAGCAATGCCAACCAAAAACTCTCTTGTTCTTTGATTGATTTTGTGAAATGATTACAAATGTAATTCTAAGCAATTGGAAATAACGTAACTAATCTGCAGCTAAAGAGGCTATCTATATAGACTCTTTTATCTAGACAAAATAAAGAAAAGAAAATTAAAACATTAGTGGGAAGGTGGTAATAAGAGAGCTTCCTCTAATGTAGCTAACAACCTAACAAACAACAAATTCAGCTTAAAAATAGGCTGACTTATTCAAACTAATCCTAGGAGTGTGCTGAGTGTGCTGGACGTTTTTTAAGAGCAGATTGGGCTATCCGAATGGGCTGAATTGTTCAACAGATCCATGAGTGATTTGGCTGTGTTTTAAGAGCCCAAATGATGATCCGAATGAGCTGACTTGTTACTCTCTTGGGCCTCCTAGAACGTGATCAACTTGCTATCCTCTTGGGCTACATTGGACATGAGCAACAGCCTACCCTCTTGGACTGCCTTGGACGTGTTTGCTTGCCTCCCCTCTTGGGCTGCTTTGGACGTGATCAACAGCTCCTTCTCTTGGACTGCTTTGGACGTAATCAACAGCTTCTCCTCTTGGGCTGCATTAGACGTGAACAACAGCCTCCCCTCTTGGCTTCTTTGGACGTGATCAACAGCCTCCTCTTGGACTGCTTTGTACGTGAGCAACATCTCCTCCCTTTGCTTGCTTGCTCCTGCATTCATCAAAAGATTAACACATGAGGTATGACAATTAAATGGTTCACGCATTGTGCCAAGCAATAGCACTTCCCTTGACGTAGCTTCTTGGATCTCCTTAGCTCTTGCTCTAGTAATGGGACCTTGATAGCTTCCATGTGATGGTCCTACATCAGGAACCAAGGCTGAAGAGCCAAAACCCCGCTTCGTGAATGCCCTAGACCCGTCTCCAATACAACTTTACACTAGCTCCGGCTGGACTAGCACAAAGAGGGACTCGTGAAGGCTCGAAGCACCAATCCAAAGACGGTTGACACGAACAAGCTCAGCCAAGCAAACAACGACAATGCCAACCAAAAACTCTCTTGTTCTTTGATTGATTTTGTGAATGATTACAATCTGAATTCTTAGCAAATAAAACGTATCCTATTCAGCAGCTAAAGAGACTATATATAGACTCTTTTATCTACACAAAATAAAGAAAAGACAACTAAAACATTTTTGGAAGGTGGTAACAAGAGAGCTTCCACAAATGTAGCTAACAACTTAACAAACAACTAATCAGTATCAAAATAGGCTGACTTATTCAAAACAAATCCTTGGGAGTGAGTTGGACGTTTTTTTAAGAGGTAAATGGGCTGATTTGTTCACAACAGATCCAGGAGTGATTTGGACTGTTTTTAAGAGCCCAAATGATGATCCGGCTGAGGGAGTTGGTTACTCTCTTGGGCCTCCTTGTACGTGAGCAGCTGGTTACTCTCTTGGGTTGCCTTGGACGTGAGCAGCTTGTTACTCTCTTGGGCTGCCTTGGACGTGAGCAGATGGTTACTCTCTTGGACCTCCTTGGACGTGAGCAACGTCTCTTCCCTTTGCTTGCTTGCTTGCTCCTGCATTCACCAAGAGATTAACACATGATGTATGGAAGTTAAATGGTTCACGCATGGTGCCAAGCAATAGCACTTCCCTTGACGTAACTTCTTGGATCTCCTTAGCTCTTGCCCTAGTAATGGGCCCTTGATATCTTCCATGTGATGGTCCTACATCACAAAGGTTAGAGAACTTGAGGCAAGGATCACTGACTGCTGAGGAGACCTATAATGCCATGCAACTGGCCATGGTAAAGGCCAATGTGCGAGAAGATGAAGAATCAACAATGGCTAGGTATCTTCGTATCCTTAATTCAAGTTTTGCTAACGAAGTAGATCTTTTTCCCTATGGCTCTATGACAGAACTACTCCATCTCGCAATCGAAGTGGAAAGGAAGAAGAAAGCGAGAAATCAAGACGGAAAGGCTTCTTATCGTATCTCCATCTCTTGGAAGAACCAAGGGAACCGCCAACAAGGTAGTTACAACAGGGAAGTGCCTAATAAGGAGAAAACAGCCCCGGAACAAGGAGGCCAGCATAAAGCACCTTATACAGCTACTTTTCCTAAAGGAACACAAGGGAGTACTTCTAACCCTTCATCTAGAGCTAGGGATATTGTGTGTTTTAAGTGTCAAGGTAGAGGACACATGATGAAAGACTGTCCTACCAAGAAAACATTGTTCATCAACCATTTAGGACAATATGAGTCCGAATCTGAGCATGAGCATGATAATGATGATTTTGAGCCTAATATGCATGATCATGATGATTTGGATGATGATGGTATTGAATATGAGCAAGGGGATTGTTTACTAGTTAAAAGAGTGTTATCTGACCATCCTAGCTCATTTCTAGCTAATAACTACATGCTTTGTGATCTTGATTCTCAAAATAAACCTAATGAGAATGAAAATGCAGGAAATGATCCTAATAACATGGTTTGTGATGAAAATCTTGAGCATGATAATTCTTTGATAGCTAGGAGAACTTTGAGTGCACACACAACCTACCCCTTGCGAGGATAACCAAAGAGAGAACTTGTTTCATACTAGGTGTTTGGTTAAGGGAAAGGTGTGTAATGTTATCATTGATGGAGGTAGTTGTTGTAACATAGCTAGTACTGAATTGATCTCTAAGTTGCAACTTCCTACATTTTGTTACCCTAGACCATATAAGCTGCATTGGATGAATTATTGTGGTGAATTGAAGGTTAAAAGGCAAGCTAAGATCACTTTCACTCTAGGACACTATGAGGATACTGTTTTATGTGATGTTGTGCCCATGCAAGCTTGTCATGTGTTATTAGGCCGTCCTTGGCAATATGATAAGAGAGTTATGCATGATGGTTTTACTAATAGGTATTCATTTACTTTTAATGAAAAATCCGTTACTCTAAAACCTATGACTCCCATGCAGATTGCGGAGGCATTTGAGAAGAAGAAGGCACAGAACAAGAGCAAGGACCAGCTAAGAAGGGGAGCAAGTCATCGAGACACCAAGAACCTGCCATAGACACGCCCTCTATCCAACAGCCTAGTACTCTCTTGGTCACGCCCACAAATCAGACTCCTACGGCCTTGTTAGCTTCTAAACTTGAGTTCCAAAGTGAGTACCTACCCTTAGAAACCATGTTGATGAGGTTGTGTAAGGAGATAACTTTAGTGAGTGAAGAAACAAAGGCTATCTTACCCCCTACCGTTACAACCATCCTAGAGGAGTTTAAGGATGTGTTTCCGGAAGAGATACCTCATGGCCTTCCACCTTTGAGAGGCATAGAGCATCAGATCGACCTTATCCCCGGAGCTACATTTCCTAACAGACCAGCCTATAGGATGAACCCTAAGGAGAGTCAAGAGATACAAACCCAAGTCCAAGATCTCCTAGATAAGGGATATGTTAGAGAAAGCTTTAGCCCTTGCGCCGTTCCTGTCCTATTAGTGCCTAAGAAGGATAACACTTGGAGGATGTGTGTTGATTGTAGGGCTATCAACAACGTAACCATTAAGTACTGCCACCCTACTCCCCGCCTTGATGACATGCTTGATGAGCTTCATGGTGCCACTACATTCTGCAAGATAGACCTTCGGAGTGGCTACCATCAGATCCGAATGAAGGAGGGGGACGAGTTGAAGACAACCTTCAAGACTAAATTTGGGTTGTATGAATGGCTTGTTATGCCATTTGGGTTAACCAATGCTCCATCTACTTTTATGCGTTTAATGAACCATGTGTTAAGACAATTCATAGGGAGATTTGTTGTAGTGTATTTTGATGATATCTTAATCTATAGCAGGTCCCTAGAGGAGCATGAAGAACATCTAAGGGAAGTTGTTTCTACCCTTAGGGTTGAACACTTGTATTCCAACCTGAAGAAATGTAGCTTTTGCACTAATAAAGTTATATTTCTTGGTTTTATAGTGACTACACAAGGTCTACAAGTGGATGAGGAGAAGATTAGAGCTATTCGAGATTGGCCAACACCTACATCCATTAGCCATGTAAGGAGTTTCCATGGGCTTGCAAGTTTCTATAGGCGCTTTGTGAGAGACTTCAGTACCATTGTTGCACCCTTGACGGAGATTTGCAAGAAACATGCACTATTTGTGTGGGAAGCAGCTCAAGAACGTGCTTTCAACAAGCTGAAGTTGGTTCTCACCGAGGCACCCTTACTAGCTCTCCCTGACTTCACTACGCTTTTCGAAGTGGAGTGTGATGCATCGGGAATTGTCTGCACAAGGTCTACAAGTAGAGTGAGAGACTTCAGTACCATTGCTGCACCCTTGACGGAGATTTGCAAGAAACATGCACCATTTGTGTGGGAAGCAGCTCAAGAACGTGATTTCAACAAGCTGAAGTTGGTTCTCACCGAGGCACCCTTACTAGCTCTCCCTGACTTCACTATGCCTTTCGAAGTGGAGTGTGATGCATCGGGAATTGGCATAGGAGGTGTGCTTATGCAACAAGGTAAGCCTATTGCCTTTTTCGGTGAAAAGCTTAAAGGGGCATGTCTTAACTACTCTACATATGATAAAGAGTTGCATGCATTATTTAGAGTACTTAAGACATGGCAACACTACTTGTGGCTTAGAGAGTTTATTTTGCATTCTGATCATGAATCTTTGAAACATTTTCGGAGTCAAGATAAATTAGATAGGAGGCATGGTAGATGGATGAAATTTATTAAGACTTTTCCCTATATCAAGTATAAAAAGGGAAAAGACAATGTAGTTGTGGATGCTCTTTCTAGGAGGCATACATTGCTAACTACATTGGATGCTAGGGTGTTAGGATTTGTTTACATTAAGGAGCTCTATGAATCTGATCTTGACTTTAAAGAAACATATAAGCTTTGTGTGCAAAAAGGTTCCTTAGATAAATTCTATTTGTTTGAGGGATTTCTATTTCGAGTAGATAAGGTGTTCATACCTAGGTGTTCCCTTCGTTTTTTGTTAGTGGAAGAAGCCCATTAAGGAGGTTTAATGGGTCATTTTTTGAGGGATAAGACTTATGCTATGTTGCACTCACATTTTTATTGGCCACATATGCTTAGGGATGTTGAAAATGTGCTTAAAAGGTGTTTAGAGTGCCTTAGAGCTAAATCGAAAGTGAAGCCTCATGGATTGTATACACCTTTGCCAATCGCCACAGCCCCTTGGGAAGACATTAGCATGGATTTCATTGTGGGATTGCCTAGGACTAGAAGAGGTAGGGATTCGATATTTGTGGTTGTAGATCAATTCTCTAAGATGGCTCACTTTATTGCTTGTCACAAAACTGAAGATGCAGCCAATGTAGCTAATTTGTTCTTTCGGGAAGTAGTTAGGCTACATGGTATTCCAAGGACAATAGTGAGTGATAGGGATGTTAAGTTCTTGAGTTACTTTTGGAAAACTCTTTGGGGAAAGCTAGGAACTAAGTTGTTATTTTCTACATCAAGCCACCCCCAAACTGATGGGCAAACTGAAGTAACTAATAGGACCCTAACAATACTTCTAAGGGCTATCATCAAGAAGAATTTCAAAGAATGGGAAGATGTATTTCCACATGTTGAGTTTGCCTATAATAGAGTCGTCCACTCATCTACTTCCATCTCTCCCTTTGAGCGTGTTTATGGTTTTAATCCACTAACCCCTTTTGATCTTACACCGTTACCTAAGAAGGAGCGAGTGGATTTAAGTGCTAAAACGCAGGTTGAACACATCAAGGAGCTTTACAGGTTGAACTCGGCGACCTTGTATGGCTACATTTGAGGAAGGAGAAGTTTCAACAGCTTCGGAAATCCAAGCTCTCCCCAAGAGGAAATGGGCCTTTCAAGGTGTTACACAAGGTGGGTGATAACGCCTATGTGCTTGACTTGCCGGATGATTATGCTTGTGATCCCACATTCAATGTGAGGGATCTAAGTCCTTTTCCGCTCCTGGATGATGATCAAGGCAATTCGAGGTCGAATTCTTCCAAAGAAGGGGAGAATGATGAAGGATCATCTGAGCTAACTCCATCTTCACCACCTCAAGGGACTCTTACAAGAGCACAAGCTAAACGTCAAGCTGAGATGGATGCTCTTTTCCTAAACATGGTCCATGAAGTTCAGCCAAGTCAACCTTCATCAAGTATAAGGACCGTCTTGTGGATCAGCCACGAACACATCCCAGCCAAGATGATTAATGGAGCTTAAATTGTATTTTTAGTTGTTGGGCAAGCCTTGGGACGCATTTCAAAGGACAAACTGAGGCCTTGAAATCAGATACAAGGGGTTTCACGTGTGTGCATGTGTATGGCTAGAACATTCATTTAAGTATGTGGATGTGAGATGCTGAATAGGAGAGTTTAATTAGGCCCAATTGTTTTCTATGTTTGTTGGGCTTTATTTAACTCACATTCAATGTAATTATTGTAATTAGTTTTTTTTTCTGTTTTAGAAGAAAAGGCCTAGGATGTATATAAAGCCTTTTCTCTCTTTTTTTGTAGTTAGACAAGTTTTATACAAGTTTTGCTGAGAGCATTTCAGAATTGTATCCAAGAGAATTCAATCATTCTTGTCTCATGAGTTTGTCTGTGTGATCTGGCTTTCTCGTTCTTGTGTATGTCAATCTCCTTCGGGATTGGTGTTTCAAGTCGAACAAGGCATCATCTTCGTGCTCTCGATTCTCAAATCGATTGTGTGGAGTTGTAAGAAGCGGGGTCGAATCGTCACTAGTTTGGTTCTTGGATCTCGAAACCAAGGGTTCTATCATTGTTCCTTTCGGTTCTTCTTGTCCCATTCTGTTTTCTCGTTTTCATTGTTGTCCATGTTTGTTAATTTTGTGTGTTCTTCATTCTTCAAAACAGGTTGTTCGTCTAGATCCGTTCTTCCCGGCTAATCCCCGCATCATTACGAGTGTCACAACCTTAAACTTTTAGGCTTATCTTTGATTTCCTTGGGTTTGGGCTTGGGTATTTGAGAGTTTAATCTTGTCCTTCGATCCTCTTTATAATAAGACTCAACATCCTTTATTGAGAGAGAGCCTTTGGGTGAGACTTATGGGTTTGGAACTTCACTGTACAAGACCCTACCTTAGATCTATACCTTTCCAATCCTAACTCTGTCATTATATCTTTAGAGCATCTTGAATCGATTGCCACAATTGGATACCTGAATCTTTAGAATCGTTGTTTTCCCAATTATCTTCACAAAAGCTTCATTATTTTCTAGACAAATTACGAACTGAATTTGATCCCCCAAATCCCTTAGTTCGATACTTTGGAAATCTTGCTTTACTATACCGATCCGTACACTACGGGTTTGCTTTGCTTGATTTCATAATTTATAAATTTAATACTTTGACGCACACACTTTTGAGCGAACAAGTTTTTGGCGCCATTGCCGGGGATTTGTATAGACCAATTTCGGTTTTCGATTGTCTAGCTTGGAAGCTTTTTTCCTTTTTCTTTTAATCTTTTTGTATGAGTTTTTGAAGTTTCAGGGTCTTTAATGGCTGCTGGGAGCAATGAGCCTATTTTCGATCCAATATGGATAACGAGGCAAATAGCTAGAGTAAATCATTATGAATACTCGGAAGATAAATACGCCTTCCATTGGTTTGACAGTGAAAGAGAAAGAGATGAAGTCATTCGGGATGAGCTTGCCTATTAGGATGAGCTTAATCCCCCTCATACGTTTTATGAGCAAGGAGACATCTCTTATACGTCTCAGGTGCAACCTCCACGACAAACCTCCGAGGATCGGATACAAATGATGTTGGAAAAGATGTTAAAAGTGATGGACAAGCTGGAAGACGACCTGAATGCTACTTCTGAATCTTATAAAGCCTTGGAAAATTATTTATCCAACAAGAAAGAATTTCAAGTCTTGAGCATTCCTCCTATCGAACCCGATGTTCCTCCACAAGTTATTGAAAGAAGAAGAAGAAGAAGAAGAGGAAGAAGTGGAAAAACTCGGCCCAATTACTGATATTGCGGTCGAGATTGAAGAAAAATCGATTGAGCTGGAAGAAGAGAAAGATGTGGAGAACCTTGGCCAAATCATTGAAATTGTGGCTAAGGTTGAAGAAAGATCAACTTAGTTGGGAGAAGTTTTATGTGTGGATTGTCATCCTAACACAAATCTCGTCCCAAGTTTTGAAATGCTTTACAAGGTACTTTCTCTTACTCCCTTTGAGATTCCTATTAAAATTTCTAATTTTTTCGAGAATGCACCAGAGAGTTGGAGGTCTCTTTCGAAAGAACCTCCAAAGGTCAAGATCAAACCCCACCTAAATTTGCTGAAAGAAGATGCTCCTTGGACTACAAGGAGTGGGGTTAGCAAGCACTTCACCGTTAGGCGATGAAGTGTCTTTTGTTCAAGTATGGGGTCACTCACGTGACAAAGACCATACGTCATCCCAAGCTGGAGATGAGGAAGCTAAGAGGATTCTCAGAAACTGATCTCTCGATCTAGAAAGGATGGGACACAAGGATGAATTATGTCCCATTAAAGTGCAAAAAAGCTAGAAGGATTCCGGTGAGAACCAAATCGTACAAGCTTGTACGTAGGAGATCTTACCATTAGCCGGTGAAATTAGGAACCGGAACCTTTTTGGAAGAATTTTACGATAAGTTTGATGAGCAATCCAAGATGTTCAAAGTGCATTGAATTATCTATGGAGATAGGTCCAACTAGCGACCTTAAACAAAACGCTTCTTGGGAGGCAACCCAAGGTATTGCTTTCTTTTTCCATTTTGATAGAATATATTAGTTTAGTTTGTTTTTGTCGTTGTTTTGGTATCTTTCTGGTTTGTCTTGTGTCTTTGAATGTCAAGCCTAAAAATCCTCCAAAAGAAATTAAGGAATGCAAAACAACGTCAAATTGGGAGTTTCAGACGAAAAAGAGAGTTCCACAGGTAAAAATCAGGTTCCACGGGCGTGGTTTTCTGAACTAAACCCGTGAAAAAGTATGTCGAGAGCCACCACGGCCTAAACCATGGGCGTGGTTTTGCCATGGGTGATTTCCACGGCCTAAACCACGGGTCGAAGATTTCCACGGGTGATTTCCACGGCCGCAGTTTTTTTCGGCAAAAAAAAATTCCGGAAAATTTATTCAGTCGAGACATGCTCCGCTTCTTCATTCAGCAACGCTCTTTGACGTCGATTAGAGTATTCAGAGTTCCCTATTTGAGCTTCTATAGATTTCCACCACCACCGCTCGATGAATGATTCGCCTCACCTGATTCGTCATTTTACATTGTGAGTATCTTTTTCCATCTTTTCTTTTCTTCACATTGGGGACAATGTGAGTTTTAAGTATAGGGTGGAGGTAATTGCAATACCTTTTGCATGTTTTATGTCTTGCAATTTATGATTTTGAAAATTTTGAAAAATTTTAAATTTTTTTTAAAATTGGCGAATTATGGAGCAAAATGGCACATTTAAGGATTAAGCCTTGATGCGGAACAAAAAAGAAGCATAAAAGGGAGCTAGGAAAGAGCTGGAGTGAAATCGGATACCGCGCCAAAGTATCTTCTGCTACCGTCTGATACTCCAGAGTGTTCTATGATACCGCGCGCCAAACTATTTTCTGATACCAGCTGACTCAATTATTTTTTCGGCCCAAATATCTAGGGTTTATCTTTTAGAGGCGATCTATTTTAACCCATGCTTGTAAACCCTAGGTTTATCTTTATAATTATTCTATAGCCTTTAACATTGGTAGACAGACTTGGACAACTATGACAGCTGGCACCAAGAATTCGACGCTCACATTGGCTACATACCTTTAAAAGATCTTATTGTGAGAAGATTTTGGAGGGAAGATTTGGAGAAGTACGCATTTTGATATTGCGAAGTTGGAAGATCTTAGGGTTTCACTTTGAAGGCGGATTGACATCCCATTCTTCTTTGTTCTTAAGATTTGTGAGAGATTTTTTACTCTATTTTATATTCATTGAACACAAGTACGGATTTTGAAGTATTTTAGATTGGTTTTGCATTCATTATTGACTTTTCAAAGTTCTATCTTTTCTCGCTTCTAAACTTGATTATTGATTTGATGACAATGATTGTTGGCTAAAACCTTTAATCGATTCTAAGTTGAAGGGTTGATAGTTGTGGCATAGATGATGATAGATTGAACCAAAATAGATTGGACCCTAAGAGTTGCGAGAAACCTCCCCGTCGCACCTTTCCACGGCCTGTTCTTAAGTTCCACGGTCGTGGTTCCTCAAGAACTGACCGTGGGTTTTCCTGTTTGACGTGTTTTTCTTTTGCTTTGATCCAAAGTTGAAGATTGGACCTAACCTAGTGATGTAGGACCATCCCATGGAAGCTATCAAGGTCCCATTACTAGAGCAAGAGCTAAGGAGATCCAAGAAGTTATGTCAAGGGAAGTGCTATTGCTTGACACAATGCGTGAACCATTTAACTTCCATACATCATGTGTTAATCTTTTGGTGAATGTAGGAGCAAGCGAACCAAGCAAGGAGACCATGCCGACGTACTCACTTCCCATGCAGCTCGAGGAGACCATGCAGGTTGTTGCTCACGTACAATGCAGCCCAGGAGAGGAGGTTGTTGCTCACGCCAATACAGCCCAAGGGGAGGCTGTTGCTCACGCCAATGCAGCCCAAGAGGAGGCTGTTGCTCACGCCAATGCAGCCCAAGAGGAGGTTGTTGCCCATGTCCAATGCAGCCCAGGAGAGGAGATGTTGCTCACGTCCAAGGCAGCCCAAGAGGGGAGGCAAGCAAACACGTCCAAGGCAGTCCAAGAGGGTAGGCTGCTGCTCACATCTAAAACAGCCCAAGAAGGCAGCCAGCTGATCACGTTTAAAGAGGTCCAAGAGAGTAACAATTCAGCCCATTCGGATCATCATTTGGGCCCTTTAAACACATCCAAATCACTCATGGATCTGTTGAACAATGCAGCCCATTCGGATAGCCCATTTGGCTCCTTAAAAACGTTAAAAACGTCCAGCTTGCACTCCAAGGATAAGTTTGATTAATTCAGCCTATTTCCATGTTGATTAGTGGTTTGTTAGGTTATTAGCTACATTAGAGGAAGCTCTCTTATTACCACCTTCCCACTAATGTTTTCAGCTTTCTTTTCTTTATTTTGTCTAGATAAAAGAGTCTATTTATAGCCTCTTATTAGCTGCAGATTAGTGACGTAAAATCCATTGCTCAGAATTGCATTTGTAATCATTCAGAAAATCAATCAAAGAATAAGAGAGTTTTTGGTTGGCATTGCTATTGTTGCTTGGCTGAGCTTGTTTGTGTCAACCGCCTTCGGATTGGTGCTTCGAGCCTTCACGAGTCCCTCTTTGTGCTAGTCCAGCCGGAGCTAGTGTAAAGTTGTATTGGAGACGGGTCTAGGGCATTCACGATTGGGGTTTTGGCTCTTCAGCCTTGGTTCCTTCGTTGACATCTCTTTGGTTCTTCTCTCACCTTTCCTGCGCCTATTCATCATCTTCGTTTCACTCCGCCTACTGGATTCGCTTCATTCAGTCCGTTTCGAGATCATTGTGCCTAGATCGACTCAAACACGGATTATACCGTATCAGTTGCTATCAGAGCACAGTTGGTACAATTGATCACTTCTTCTTCTTGTTAACCTTATTGCTTATCCAATTGAGATCTAACTTGTGCTTGAAGTGTGCCAATTCAAAAGCCGGACAACATCTTGAGGAGAGGCAAACACAAAACGAAAACAAAACAAAAGAGAAAGCTCAAACGCTGCATACACGTTTCGGTAACCCTATCTGCAATCAATTACGGTTACTTCTCTCTCCTACAAATCTTTGACAAAGTCTAAGATATCTTTCAAAAAAAAAAACACTACCCAAAAAACAGCTGGCCCTTGTTTTTATTAATCAAGCACAAGCAAACTCTTTCAATCATCTCAAAACGTCATTCTAAACACAATTCACCGTACCTACACCAACCCAACGGTCAATACTCCAATTAGGGGTGTCTTGATCCATTTCCGACACTAACATTCAGTTTCAGCAATTCTAGTTCCAAAGGGTTGCTAAGAAAGTTCGGAAATCGCGATCTTAAGGTGTTGGATCCTTACAACTCGAGCCACCATCTAGGCAATACCAACGAGAGTGTGAGCGATACACAAGTGAGATCTTTGTTTTTCTAACCTAACCGGTTTCTTTGTTTGTTACTTGAGCATGTCCAGGTCCATAAGTCCCAGCAAGTCGAGTAGCGAGACCGTCACGCCTGAGATGATCAGTATATTGAAAAAATTGTCCGATTCCGTAGCTAACCTATCCAAACGAGTGGAGTCTATGGAAGCACGAACACCACCAGCCGGAACACCACCTTTAAGAGCTAACTACGAGTTTGGCGGTCCTTCACGTGTTACTAGAGAGCCGGATCAGCCGGTTCAAGGTAATGTACATTCCAACGTCCTTCCTAATGCTTCTAACATGCCACCATTTGTTGATGACTTTCAGCGACGGAATGAAGCTGAGGACCACACGTGGGAGGGCTACAATCGGCCATTCCAGCAGCCAAGGCAAGGGCGAGACATCCTTCGGCCCTATCAAGAGCAAGACGGACTCGGAAAGGTCAAAATCAAAATTTCCGTCTTTGAAGGAAAGTGTGATCCCGACGTCTACACGGAGTGGGAAACTAAAGTTGAGCAGATTTGGTTGTGTCACAACTTCAGTGAGCCTAGGAAGGTTCAACTAGCAGCTCTCGAGTTCCAAGGCTATGCTTTGGTATGGTGGGATCACGTAGTCAAAGAAAGAGTTCGAACATTGGATCCTCAAATCAGCACATGGGAGCATATGAAGGCACTAATGAGGGCTAGGTTCGTTCCACCTCACTATACCCGAGAGCTTCGACAACGGCTGGAAAATTTGAGACAAGGCTCACTTAGCGCTGAGGAAGCCTATACGAATATGCAAGTTGCTATGGTGAAGGCCAACGTTCTAGAGGATGAAGAAAACACTATGGCAAGGTACCTTCGTATTCTGAATTCTAATTTGGCTAATGAGGTTGATATGTATCCATACAGCACCATGGAGCAATTACTACACTTGGCCATCAAGGTGGAAAGGAAGACTAAGGTGCGAAACCGGGAATACAAGCCACCGTCCGTGACGCCCAATGCTTGGAAAGCACACAGCAGCCGGCTGCATAGCCACGGCAGGGAGCAAGGAGTCCGGAAGGAGGAGAGGAAATCGGCACCTATAGGCCAAGAAGGACAAAGAAAGTCGTCTACAACAGCCACTACACCACGATCCTTGAATGAGCCTTCAAGTGATCATCGAGGGAGTACTCCTATCTCTAACTCTAGAACTAGAGACATTGTGTGTTTTAAATGCCAAGGTAGAGGTCACATGAGTAGAGAATGTCCTAATAGACACACTTTGATCATAAATCATCTAGGAGAGTATGAGAGTGAGGATGATGTGGAATTAGATGATGAAAATGCCTTAAATGATGACAATGAACAAAATGAGAATGATGATTGCATTGAGTATGAACAAGGTGAATCTTTGATAGCTAGGAGAACTTTGCATGTCCAACTAGCACCTTGTGAGGATAACCAACGTGAAAATCTGTTTCATACTAGGTGTAGCATTAAAGGAAAAGTGTGTAACGTGATAATTGATGGAGGAAGTTGTTGTAATATAGCTAGCACTGAAATGGTAAACAAATTACAACTTCTTACATTTTATCACCCTACCCCATATAAACTACATTGGATGAATGAGTGTGGAGAACTTAAGGTCAATAAGCAAACTAAGGTCAATATAACATTAGGATCATATGAGGATGTTATTACATGTGATGTTGTGCCTATGAATGCTTGTCACTTGTTGCTTGGTCGTCCATGGCAATATGATATGAAAGTTGTCCATGATGGGTTTTCTAACAAATATAGCTTTGAGTATAAGGGTAAAACTTTAACATTTAAACCTATGACACCTTTACAAATAGCCGAGTACTATGAGAACAAGAGGGTAGAGCAAGGAACCCCTCCCAAGCCTAAGATCACACGGGCTAAGAGTAAAGAGAACAAAATCCATCACACATTGTTAGTACAACCAACAAGTAGCTATCTTGAGTCTAGGAATGAATATGTCACTAACTATGCTTCTATTGATGTGCTAATGATGAGTTTGTGTAAATCTCTAGTGAATGTGCCTCATGACTCTACGATTCCACTTCATATTTTGAGACCTTATATTGGTTTATTTGTTGTAGTCTACTTTGATGTCATTCTTATCTATAGTAAGACTTTAAAGGAGCATGGAAATCATTTGAGAGATGTGCTTGCTACATTGCGTATAGAATACTTGTATGCTAATATTAAAAAATGTGATTTCTATACTAACCGAGTGATTTTTCTTGGTTTTGTAGTTAGTACCACTTTTAATGTAGGAGATTTGAGCCCCTATGAAGGAGATTCAGAACAAGATGAAAATTCGGGGTCGAATTCTTTCCAAGAAGGAGTGGATGATGTAGGACCATCACATGGAAGCTATCAAGGTTCCATTACTAGAGCAAGAGCTAAGGAGATCCAAGAAGTTATGTCAAGGGAAGTGCTATTGCTTGACACAATGCGTGAACCATTTAACTTCCATACATCATGTGTTAATCTTTTGGTGAATGTAGGAGCAAGCGAACCAAGCAAGGAGACCATGCCGACGTACTCACTTCCCATGCAGCTCGAGGAGACCATGCAGGCTGCTGTTGCTCACGTCCAATGCAGCCCAGGAGAGGAGGCTGTTGCTCACGCCAATACAGCCCAAGGGGAGGCTGTTGCTCACGCCAATGCAGCCCAAGAGGAGGCTGTTGCCCACGTCCAATGCAGCCCAGGAGAGGAGATGTTGCTCACGTCCAAGGCAGCCCAAGAGGGGAGGCAAGCAAACACGTCCAAGGTAGTCCAAGAGGGTAGGCTGCTGCTCACATCTAAAACAGCCCAAGAAGGCAGCCAGCTGATCACGTTGAAAGAGGTCTAAGAGAGTAACAATTCAGCCCATTCGGATCATCATTTGGGCCCTTTAAACACATCCAAATCACTCATGGATCTGTTGAACAATGCAGCCCATTCGGATAGCCCATTTGGCTCCTTAAAAACGTTAAAAACGTCCAGCTTGCACTCCAAGGATAAGTTTGAATAATTCAGCCTATTTCCATGCTGATTAGTGGTTTGTTAGGTTGTTAGCTACATTAGAGGAAGCTCTCTTATTACCACCTTCCCACTAATGTTTTTAGAATTGCATTTGTAATCATTCAGAAAATCAATCAAAGAATAAGAGAGTTTTTGGTTGGCATTGCTATTGTTGCTTGGCTGAGCTTGTTTGTGTCAACCGCCTTCGGATTGGTGCTTCGAGCCTTCACGAGTCCCTCTTTGTGCTAGTCCAGCCGGAGCTAGTGTAAAGTTGTATTGGAGACGGGTCTAGGGCATTCACGATTGGGGTTTTGGCTCTTCAGCCTTGGTTCCTTCGTTGACATCTCTTTGGTTCTTCTCTCACCTTTCCTGCGCCTATTCATCATCTTCGTTTCACTCCGCCTACTGGATTCGCTTCATTCAGTCCGTTTCGAGATCATTGTGCCTAGATCGACTCAAACACGGATTACACCGTATCAGTTGCTATCAGAGCACAGTTGGTACAATTGATCACTTCTTCTTCTTGTTAACCTTATTGCTTATCCAATTGAGATCTAACTTGTGCTTGAAGTGTGCCAATTCAAAAGCCGGACAACATCTTGAGGAGAAGCAAACACAAAACGAAAACAAAACAAAAGAGAAAGCTCAAACGCTGCATACACGTTTCGGTAACCCTATCTGCAATCAATTACGGTTACTTCTCTCTCCTACAAATCTTTGACAAAGTCTAAGATATCTTTCAAAAAAAAAACACTACCCAAAAAACAGCTGGCCCTTGTTTTTATTAATCAAGCACAAGCAAACTCTTTCAATCATCTCAAAACGTCATTCTAAACACAATTCACCGTACCTACACCAACCCAACGGTCAATACTCCAATTAGGGGTGTCTTGATCCATTTCCGACACTAACATTCAGTTTCAGCAATTCTAGTTCCAAAGGGTTGCTAAGAAAGTTCGGAAATCGCGATCTTAAGGTGTTGGATCCTTACAACTCGAGCCACCATCTAGGCAATACCAACGAGAGTGTGAGCGATACACAAGTGAGATCTTTGTTTTTCTAACCTAACCGGTTTCTTTGTTTGTTACTTGAGCATGTCCAGGTCCATAAGTCCCAGCAAGTCGAGTAGCGAGACCGTCACGCCTGAGATGATCAGTATATTGAAAAAATTGTCCGATTCCGTAGCTAACCTATCCAAACGAGTGGAGTCTATGGAAGCACGAACACCACCAGCCGGAACACCACCTTTAAGAGCTAACTACGAGTTTGGCGGTCCTTCACGTGTTACTAGAGAGCCGGATCAGCCGGTTCAAGGTAATGTACATTCCAACGTCCTTCCTAATGCTTCTAACATGCCACCATTTGTTGATGACTTTCAGCGACGGAATGAAGCTGAGGACCACACGTGGGAGGGCTACAATCGGCCATTCCAGCAGCCAAGGCAAGGGCGAGACATCCTTCGGCCCTATCAAGAGTAAGACGGACTCGGAAAGGTCAAAATCAAAATTTCCGTCTTTGAAGGAAAGTGTGATCCCGACGTCTACACGGAGTGGGAAACTAAAGTTGAGCAGATCTGGTTGTGTCACAACTTCAGTGAGCCTAGGAATGTTCAACTAGCAGCTCTCGAGTTCCAAGGCTATGCTTTGGTATGGTGGGATCACGTAGTCAAAGAAAGAGTTCGAACATTGGATCCTCAAATCAGCACATGGGAGCATATGAAGGCACTAATGAGGGCTAGGTTCGTTCCACCTCACTATACCCGAGAGCTTCGACAACGGCTGGAAAATTTGAGACAAGGCTCACTTAGCGCTGAGGAAGCCTATACGAATATGCAAGTTGCTATGGTGAAGGCCAACGTTCTAGAGGATGAAGAAAACACTATGGCAAGGTACCTTCGTATTCTGAATTCTAATTTGGCTAATGAGGTTGATATGTATCCATACAGCACCATGGAGCAATTACTACACTTGGCCATCAAGGTGGAAAGGAAGACTAAGGTGCGAAACCGGGAATACAAGCCACCGTCCGGGACGCCCAATGCTTGGAAAGCACACAGCAGCCGGCTGCATAGCCACGGCAGGGAGCAAGGAGTCCGGAAGGAGGAGAGGAAATCGGCACCTATAGGCCAAGAAGGACAAAGAAAGTCGTCTACAACAGCCACTACACCACGATCCTTGAATGAGCCTTCAAGTGATCATCGAGGGAGTACTCCTATCTCTAACTCTAGAACTAGGGACATTGTGTGTTTTAAATGCCAAGGTAGAGGTCACATGAGTAGAGAATGTCCTAATAGACGCACTTTGATCATAAATCATCTAGGAGAGTATGAGAGTGAGGATGATGTGGAATTAGATGATGAAAATGCCTTAAATGATGACAATGAACAAAATGAGAATGATGATTGCATTGAGTATGAACAAGGTGAATCTTTGATAGCTAGGAGAACTTTGCATGTCCAACTAGCACCTTGTGAGGATAACCAACGTGAAAATCTGTTTCATACTAGGTGTAGCATTAAAGGAAAAGTGTGTAACGTGATAATTGATGGAGGAAGTTGTTGCAATATAGCTAGCACTGAAATGGTAAACAAATTACAACTTCTTACATTTTATCACCCTACCCCATATAAACTACATTGGATGAATGAGTGTGGAGAACTTAAGGTCAATAAGCAAACTAAGGTCAATATAACATTAGGATCATATGAGGATGTTATTACATGTGATGTTGTGCCTATGAATGCTTGTCACTTGTTGCTTGGTCGTCCATGGCAATATGATATGAAAGTTGTCCATGATGGGTTTTCTAACAAATATAGCTTTGAGTATAAGGGTAAAACTTTAACATTTAAACCTATGACACCTTTACAAATAGCCGAGTACTATGAGAACAAGAGGGTAGAGCAAGGAACCCCTCCCAAGCCTAAGATCACACGGGCTAAGAGTAAAGAGAACAAAATCCATCACACATTGTTAGTACAACCAACAAGTAGCTATCTTGAGTCTAGGAATGAATATGTCACTAACTATGCTTCTATTGATGTGCTAATGATGAGTTTGTGTAAATCTCTAGTGAATGTGCCTCATGACTCTACGATTCCACTTCATATTTTGAGACCTTATATTGGTTTATTTGTTGTAGTCTACTTTGATGTCATTCTTATCTATAGTAAGACTTTAAAGGAGCATGGAAATCATTTGAGAGATGTGCTTGCTACATTGCGTATAGAATACTTGTATGCTAATATTAAAAAATGTGATTTCTATACTAACCGAGTGATTTTTCTTGGTTTTGTAGTTAGTACCACTTTTAATGTAGGAGATTTGAGCCCCTATGAAGGAGATTCAGAACAAGATGAAAATTCGGGGTCGAATTCTTTCCAAGAAGGAGTGGATGATGTAGGACCATCACATGGAAGCTATCAAGGTTCCATTACTAGAGCAAGAGCTAAGGAGATCCAAGAAGTTATGTCAAGGGAAGTGCTATTGCTTGACACAATGCGTGAACCATTTAACTTCCATACATCACGTGTTAATCTTTTGGTGAATGTAGGAGCAAGCGAACCAAGCAAGGAGACCATGCCGACGTACTCACTTCCCATGCAGCTCGAGGAGACCATGCAGGCTGCTGTTGCTCACGTCCAATGCAGCCCAGGAGAGGAGGCTGTTGCTCACGCCAATACAGCCCAAGGGGAGGCTGTTGATCACGCCAATGCAGCCCAAGAGGAGGCTGTTGCCCACGTCCAATGCAGCCCAGGAGAGGAGATGTTGCTCACGTCCAAGGCAGCCCAAGAGGGGAGGCAAGCAAACACGTCCAAGGTAGTCCAAGAGGGTAGGTTGCTGCTCACATCTAAAACAGCCCAAGAAGGCAGCCAGCTGATCACGTTTAAAGAGGTCCAAGAGAGTAACAATTCAGCCCATTCGGATCATCATTTGGGCCCTTTAAACACATCCAAATCACTCATGGATCTGTTGAACAATGCAGCCCATTCGGATAGCCCATTTGGCTCCTTAAAAACGTTAAAAACGTCCAGCTTGCACTCCAAGGATAAGTTTGAATAATTCAGCCTATTTCCATGCTGATTAGTGGTTTGTTAGGTTGTTAGCTACATTAGAGGAAGCTCTCTTATTACCACCTTCCCACTAATGTTTTTAGAATTAAATTTGTAATCATTTAGAAAATCAATCAAAGAATAAGAGAGTTTTTGGTTGGCATTGCTATTGTTGCTTGGCTGAGCTTGTTTGTGTCAACCGCCTTCGGATTGGTGCTTCGAGCCTTCACGAGTCCCTCTTTGTGCTAGTCCAGCCGGAGCTAGTGTAAAGTTGTATTGGAGACGGGTCTAGGGCATTCACGATTGGGGTTTTGGCTCTTCAGCCTTGGTTCCTTCGTTGACATCTCTTTGGTTCTTCTCTCACCTTTCCTGCGCCTATTCATCATCTTCGTTTCACTCCGCCTACTGGATTCGCTTCATTCAGTCCGTTTCGAGATCATTGTGCCTAGATCGACTCAAACACGGATTACACCGTATCAGTTGCTATCAGAGCACAGTTGGTACAATTGATCACTTCTTCTTCTTGTTAACCTTATTGCTTATCCAATTGAGATCTAACTTGTGCTTGAAGTGTGCCAATTCAAAAGCCGGACAACATCTTGAGGAGAGGCAAACACAAAACGAAAACAAAACAAAAGAGAAAGCTCAAACGCTGCATACACGTTTCGGTAACCCTATCTGCAATCAATTACGGTTACTTCTCTCTCCTACAAATCTTTGACAAAGTCTAAGATATCTTTCAAAAAAAAAACACTACCCAAAAAACAGCTGGCCCTTGTTTTTATTAATCAAGCACAAGCAAACTCTTTCAATCATCTCAAAACGTCATTCTAAACACAATTCACCGTACCTACACCAACCCAACGGTCAATACCAATTAGGGGTGTCTTGATCCATTTCCGACACTAACATTCAGTTTCAGCAATTCTAGTTCCAAAGGGTTGCTAAGAAAGTTCGGAAATCGCGATCTTAAGGTGTTGGATCCTTACAACTCGAGCCACCATCTAGGCAATACCAACGAGAGTGTGAGCGATACACAAGTGAGATCTTTGTTTTTCTAACCTAACCGGTTTCTTTGTTTGTTACTTGAGCATGTCCAGGTCCATAAGTCCCAGCAAGTCGAGTAGCGAGACCGTCACGCCTGAGATGATCAGTATATTGAAAAAATTGTCCGATTCCGTAGCTAACCTATCCAAACGAGTGGAGTCTATGGAAGCACGAACACCACCAGCCGGAACACCACCTTTAAGAGCTAACTACGAGTTTGGCGGTCCTTCACGTGTTACTAGAGAGCCGGATCAGCCGGTTCAAGGTAATGTACATTCCAACATCCTTCCTAATGCTTCTAACATGCCACCATTTGTTGATGACTTTCAGCGACGGAATGAAGCTGAGGACCACACGTGGGAGGGCTACAATCGGCCATTCCAGCAGCCAAGGCAAGGGCGAGACATCCTTCGGCCCTATCAAGAGCAAGACGGACTCGGAAAGGTCAAAATCAAAATTTCCGTCTTTGAAGGAAAGTGTGATCCCGACGTCTACACGGAGTGGGAAACTAAAGTTGAGCAGATCTGGTTGTGTCACAACTTCAGTGAGCCTAGGAAGGTTTAACTAGCAGCTCTCGAGTTCCAAGGCTATGCTTTGGTATGGTAGGATCACGTAGTCAAAGAAAGAGTTCGAACATTGGATCCTCAAATCAGCACATGGGAGCATATGAAGGCACTAATGAGGGCTAGGTTCGTTCCACCTCACTATACCCGAGAGCTTCGACAACGGCTGGAAAATTTGAGACAAGGCTCACTTAGCGCTGAGGAAGCCTATACGAATATGCAAGTTGCTATGGTGAAGGCCAACGTTCTAGAGGATGAAGAAAACACTATGGCAAGGTACCTTCGTATTCTGAATTCTAATTTGGCTAATGAGGTTGATATGTATCCATACAGCACCATGGAGCAATTACTACACTTGGCCATCAAGGTGGAAAGGAAGACTAAGGTGCAAAACCGGGAATACAAGCCACCGTCCGGGACGCCCAATGCTTGGAAAGCACACAGCAGCCGGCTGCATAGCCACGGCAGGGAGCAAGGAGTCCGGAAGGAGGAGAGGAAATCGGCACCTATAGGCCAAGAAGGACAAAGAAAGTCGTCTACAACAGCCACTACACCACGATCCTTGAATGAGCCTTCAAGTGATCATCGAGGGAGTACTCCTATCTCTAACTCTAGAACTAGGGACATTGTGTGTTTTAAATGCCAAGGTAGAGGTCACATGAGTAGAGAATGTCCTAATAGACGCACTTTGATCATAAATCATCTAGGAGAGTATGAGAGTGAGGATGATGTGGAATTAGATGATGAAGATGCCTTAAATGATGACAATGAACAAAATGAGAATGATGATTGCATTGAGTATGAACAAGGTGAATCTTTGATAGCTAGGAGAACTTTGCATGTCCAACTAGCACCTTGTGAGGATAACCAACGTGAAAATCTGTTTCATACTAGGTGTAGCATTAAAGGAAAAGTGTGTAACGTGATAATTGATGGAGGAAGTTGTTGTAATATAGCTAGCACTGAAATGGTAAACAAATTACAACTTCTTACATTTTATCACCCTACCCCATATAAACTACATTGGATGAATGAGTGTGGAGAACTTAAGGTCAATAAGCAAACTAAGGTCAATATAACATTAGGATCATATGAGGATGTTATTACATGTGATGTTGTGCCTATGAATGCTTGTCACTTGTTGCTTGGTCGTCCATGGCAATATGATATGAAAGTTGTCCATGATGGGTTTTCTAACAAATATAGCTTTGAGTATAAGGGTAAAACTTTAACATTTAAACCTATGACACCTTTACAAATAGCCGAGTACTATGAGAACAAGAGGGTAGAGCAAGGAACCCCTCCCAAGCCTAAGATCACACGGGCTAAGAGTAAAGAGAACAAAATCCATCACACATTGTTAGTACAACCAACAAGTAGCTATCTTGAGTCTAGGAATGAATATGTCACTAACTATGCTTCTATTGATGTGCTAATGATGAGTTTGTGTAAATCTCTAGTGAATGTGCCTCATGACTCTACGATTCCACTTCATATTTTGAGACCTTATATTGGTTTATTTGTTGTAGTCTACTTTGATGTCATTCACTTTAAAGGAGCATGGAAATCATTTGAGAGATGTGCTTGCTACATTGCGTATAGAATACTTGTATGCTAATATTAAAAAATGTGATTTCTATACTAACCGAGTGATTTTTCTTGGTTTTGTAGTTAGTACCACTTTTAATGTAGGAGATTTGAGCCCCTATGAAGGAGATTCAGAACAAGATGAAAATTCGGGGTCGAATTCTTTCCAAGAAGGAGTGGATGATGTAGGACCATCACATGGAAGCTATCAAGGTTCCATTACTAGAGCAAGAGCTAAGGAGATCCAAGAAGTTATGTCAAGGGAAGTGCTATTGCTTGACACAATGCGTGAACCATTTAACTTCCATACATCATGTGTTAATCTTTTGGTGAATGTAGGAGCAAGCGAACCAAGCAAGGAGACCATGCCGACGTACTCACTTCCCATGCAGCTCGAGGAGACCATGCAGGCTGCTGTTGCTCACGTCCAATGCAGCCTAGGAGAGGAGGCTGTTGCTCACGCCAATACAGCCCAAGGGGAGGCTGTTGCTCACGCCAATGCAGCCCAAGAGGAGGCTGTTGCCCACGTCCAATGCAGCCCAGGAGAGGAGATGTTGCTCACGTCCAAGGCAGCCCAAGAGGGGAGGCAAGCAAACACGTCCAAGGTAGTCCAAGAGGGTAGGCTGCTGCTCACATCTAAAACAGCCCAAGAAGGCAGCCAGCTGATCACGTTTAAAGAGGTCCAAGAGAGTAACAATTCAGCCCATTCGGATCATCATTTGGGCCCTTTAAACACATCCAAATCACTCATGGATCTGTTGAACAATGCAGCCCATTCGGATAGCCCATTTGGCTCCTTAAAAACGTTAAAAACGTCCAGCTTGCACTCCAAGGATAAGTTTGAATAATTCAGCCTATTTCCATGCTGATTAGTGGTTTGTTAGGTTGTTAGCTACATTAGAGGAAGCTCTCTTATTACCACCTTCCCACTAATGTTTTTAGAATTGCATTTGTAATCATTCAGAAAATCAATCAAAGAATAAGAGAGTTTTTGGTTGGCATTGCTATTGTTGCTTGGCTGAGCTTGTTTGTGTCAACCGCCTTCGGATTGGTGCTTCGAGCCTTCACGAGTCCCTCTTTGTGCTAGTCCAGCCGGAGCTAGTGTAAAGTTGTATTGGAGACGGGTCTAGGGCATTCACGATTGGGGTTTTGGCTCTTCAGCCTTGGTTCCTTCGTTGACATCTCTTTGGTTCTTCTCTCACCTTTCCTGCGCCTATTCATCATCTTCGTTTCACTCCGCCTACTGGATTCGCTTCATTCAGTCCGTTTCGAGATCATTGTGCCTAGATCGACTCAAACACGGATTACACCGTATCAGTTGCTATCAGAGCACAGTTGGTACAATTGATCACTTCTTCTTCTTGTTAACCTTATTGCTTATCCAATTGAGATCTAACTTGTGCTTGAAGTGTGCCAATTCAAAAGCCGGACAACATCTTGAGGAGAGGCAAACACAAAACGAAAACAAAACAAAAGAGAAAGCTCAAACGCTGCATACACGTTTCGGTAACCCTATCTGCAATCAATTACGGTTACTTCTCTCTCCTACAAATCTTTGACAAAGTCTAAGATATCTTTCAAAAAAAAAAAAAAACACTACCCAAAAAACAGTTGGCCCTTGTTTTTATTAATCAAGCACAAGCAAACTCTTTCAATCATCTCAAAACGTCAGTCTAAACACAATTCACCGTACCTACACCAACCCAACGGTCAATACTCCAATTAGGGGTGTCTAGATCCATTTCCGACACTAACATTCAGTTCCAGCAGTTCTAGTTCCAAAGGGTTGCTAAGAAGGTTCGGAAATCGCGATCTTAAGGTGTTGGATCCTTACAACTCGAGCCACCATCTAGGCAATACCAACGAGAGTGTGAGCGATACACAAGTGAGATCTTTGTTTTTCTAACCTAACCGGTTTCTTTGTTTGTTACTTGAGCATGTCCATAAGTCCCAGCAAGTCGAGTAGCGAGACCGTCACGCCTGAGATGATCAGTATATTGAAAAAATTGTCCGATTCCGTAGCTAACCTATCCAAACGAGTGGAGTCTATGGAAGCACGAACACCACCAGCCGGAACACCACCTTTAAGAGCTAACTACGAGTTTGGCGGTCCTTCACGTGTTACTAGAGAGCCGGATCAGCCGGATCAAGGTAATGTACATTCCAACGTCCTTCCTAATGCTTCTAACATGCCACCATTTGTTGATGACTTTCAGCGACGGAATGAAGCTGAGGACCACACGTGGGAGGGCTACAATCGGCCATTCCAGCAGCCAAGGCAAGGGCGAGACATCCTTCGGCCCTATCAAGAGCAAGACGGACTCGGAAAGGTCAAAATCAAAATTTCCGTCTTTGAAGGAAAGTGTGATCCCGACGTCTACACGGAGTGGGAAACTAAAGTTGAGCAGATCTGGTTGTGTCACAACTTCAGTGAGCCTAGGAAGGTTTAACTAGCAGCTCTCGAGTTCCAAGGCTATGCTTTGGTATGGTAGGATCACGTAGTCAAAGAAAGAGTTCGAACATTGGATCCTCAAATCAGCACATGGGAGCATATGAAGGCACTAATGAGGGCTAGGTTCGTTCCACCTCACTATACCCGAGAGCTTCGACAACGGCTGGAAAATTTGAGACAAGGCTCACTTAGCGCTGAGGAAGCCTATACGAATATGCAAGTTGCTATGGTGAAGGCCAACGTTCTAGAGGATGAAGAAAACACTATGGCAAGGTACCTTCGTATTCTGAATTCTAATTTGGCTAATGAGGTTGATATGTATCCATACAGCACCATGGAGCAATTACTACACTTGGCCATCAAGGTGGAAAGGAAGACTAAGGTGCAAAACCGGGAATACAAGCCACCGTCCGGGACGCCCAATGCTTGGAAAGCACACAGCAGCCGGCTGCATAGCCACGGCAGGGAGCAAGGAGTCCGGAAGGAGGAGAGGAAATCGGCACCTATAGGCCAAGAAGGACAAAGAAAGTCGTCTACAACAGCCACTACACCACGATCCTTGAATGAGCCTTCAAGTGATCATCGAGGGAGTACTCCTATCTCTAACTCTAGAACTAGGGACATTGTGTGTTTTAAATGCCAAGGTAGAGGTCACATGAGTAGAGAATGTCCTAATAGACGCACTTTGATCATAAATCATCTAGGAGAGTATGAGAGTGAGGATGATGTGGAATTAGATGATGAAGATGCCTTAAATGATGACAATGAACAAAATGAGAATGATGATTGCATTGAGTATGAACAAGGTGAATCTTTGATAGCTAGGAGAACTTTGCATGTCCAACTAGCACCTTGTGAGGATAACCAACGTGAAAATCTGTTTCATACTAGGTGTAGCATTAAAGGAAAAGTGTGTAACGTGATAATTGATGGAGGAAGTTGTTGTAATATAGCTAGCACTGAAATGGTAAACAAATTACAACTTCTTACATTTTATCACCCTACCCCATATAAACTACATTGGATGAATGAGTGTGGAGAACTTAAGGTCAATAAGCAAACTAAGGTCAATATAACATTAGGATCATATGAGGATGTTATTACATGTGATGTTGTGCCTATGAATGCTTGTCACTTGTTGCTTGGTCGTCCATGGCAATATGATATGAAAGTTGTCCATGATGGGTTTTCTAACAAATATAGCTTTGAGAATAAGGGTAAAACTTTAACATTTAAACCTATGACACCTTTACAAATAGCCGAGTACTATGAGAACAAGAGGGTAGAGCAAGGAACCCCTCCCAAGCCTAAGATCACACGGGCTAAGAGTAAAGAGAACAAAATCCATCACACATTGTTAGTACAACCAACAAGTAGCTATCTTGAGTCTAGGAATGAATATGTCACTAACTATGCTTCTATTGATGTGCTAATGATGAGTTTGTGTAAATCTCTAGTGAATGTGCCTCATGACTCTACGATTCCACTTCATATTTTGAGACTTTATATTGGTTTATTTGCTGTAGTCTACTTTGATGTCATTCTTATCTATAGTAAGACTTTAAAGGAGCATGGAAATCATTTGAGAGATGTGCTTGCTACATTGCGTATAGAATACTTGTATGCTAATATTAAAAAATGTGATTTCTATACTAACCGAGTGATTTTTCTTGGTTTTGTAGTTAGTACCACTTTTAATGTAGGAGATTTGAGCCCCTATGAAGGAGATTCAGAACAAGATGAAAATTCGGGGTCGAATTCTTTCCAAGAAGGAGTGGATGATGTAGGACCATCACATGGAAGCTATCAAGGTTCCATTACTAGAGCAAGAGCTAAGGAGATCCAAGAAGTTATGTCAAGGGAAGTGCTATTGCTTGACACAATGCGTGAACCATTTAACTTCCATACATCATGTGTTAATCTTTTGGTGAATGTAGGAGCAAGCGAACCAAGCAAGGAGACCATGCCGACGTACTCACTTCCCATGCAGCTCGAGGAGACCATGCAGGCTGCTGTTGCTCACGTCCAATGCAGCCTAGGAGAGGAGGCTGTTGCTCACGCCAATACAGCCCAAGGGGAGGCTGTTGCTCACGCCAATGCAGCCCAAGAGGAGGCTGTTGCCCACGTCCAATGCAGCCCAGGAGAGGAGATGTTGCTCACGTCCAAGGCAGCCCAAGAGGGGAGGCAAGCAAACACGTCCAAGGTAGTCCAAGAGGGTAGGCTGCTGCTCACATCTAAAACAGCCCAAGAAGGCAGCCAGCTGATCACGTTTAAAGAGGTCCAAGAGAGTAACAATTCAGCCCATTCGGATCATCATTTGGGCCCTTTAAACACATCCAAATCACTCATGGATCTGTTGAACAATGCAGCCCATTCGGATAGCCCATTTGGCTCCTTAAAAACGTTAAAAACGTCCAGCTTGCACTCCAAGGATAAGTTTGAATAATTCAGCCTATTTCCATGCTGATTAGTGGTTTGTTAGGTTGTTAGCTACATTAGAGGAAGCTCTCTTATTACCACCTTCCCACTAATGTTTTTAGAATTGCATTTGTAATCATTCAGAAAATCAATCAAAGAATAAGAGAGTTTTTGGTTGGCATTGCTATTGTTGCTTGGCTGAGCTTGTTTGTGTCAACCGCCTTCGGATTGGTGCTTCGAGCCTTCACGAGTCCCTCTTTGTGCTAGTCCAGCCGGAGCTAGTGTAAAGTTGTATTGGAGACGGGTCTAGGGCATTCACGATTGGGGTTTTGGCTCTTCAGCCTTGGTTCCTTCGTTGACATCTCTTTGGTTCTTCTCTCACCTTTCCTGCGCCTATTCATCATCTTCGTTTCACTCCGCCTACTGGATTCGCTTCATTCAGTCCGTTTCGAGATCATTGTGCCTAGATCGACTCAAACACGGATTACACCGTATCAGTTGCTATCAGAGCACAGTTGGTACAATTGATCACTTCTTCTTCTTGTTAACCTTATTGCTTATCCAATTGACATCTAACTTGTGCTTGAAGTGTGCCAATTCAAAAGCCGGACAACATCTTGAGGAGAGGCAAACACAAAACGAAAACAAAACAAAAGAGAAAGCTCAAACGCTGCATACACGTTTCGGTAACCCTATCTGCAATCAATTACGGTTACTTCTCTCTCCTACAAATCTTTGACAAAGTCTAAGATATCTTTCAAAAAAAAAAAAAAAACACTACCCAAAAAACAGTTGGCCCTTGTTTTTATTAATCAAGCACAAGCAAACTCTTTCAATCATCTCAAAACGTCAGTCTAAACACAATTCACCGTACCTACACCAACCCAACGGTCAATACTCCAATTAGGGGTGTCTAGATCCATTTCCGACACTAACATTCAGTTTCAGCAGTTCTAGTTCCAAAGGGTTGCTAAGAAGGTTCGGAAATCGCGATCTTAAGGTGTTGGATCCTTACAACTCGAGCCACCATCTAGGCAATACCAACGAGAGTGTGAGCGATACACAAGTGAGATCTTTGTTTTTCTAACCTAACCGGTTTCTTTGTTTGTTACTTGAGCATGTCCAGGTCCATAAGTCCCAGCAAGTCGAGTAGCGAGACCGTCACGCCTGAGATGATCAGTATATTGAAAAAATTGTCCGATTCCGTAGCTAACCTATCCAAACGATTGGAGTCTATGGAAGCACGAACACCACCAGCCGGAACACCACCTTTAAGAGCTAACTACGAGTTTGGCGGTCCTTCACGTGTTACTAGAGAGCCGGATCAGCCGGATCAAGGTAATGTACATTCCAACGTCCTTCCTAATGCTTCTAACATGCCACCATTTGTTGATGACTTTCAGCGACGGAATGAAGCTGAGGACCACACGTGGGAGGGCTACAATCGGCCATTCCAGCAGCCAAGGCAAGGGCGAGACATCCTTCGGCCCTATCAAGAGCAAGACGGACTCGGAAAGGTCAAAATCAAAATTTCCGTCTTTGAAGGAAAGTGTGATCCCGACGTCTATACGGAGTGGGAAACTAAAAGTTGAGCAGATTTGGTTGTGTCACAACTTCAGTGAGCCTAGGAAGGTTCAACTAGCAGCTCTCGAGTTCCAAGGCTATGCTTTGGTATGGTGGGATCACGTAGTCAAAGAAAGAGTTCGAACATTGGATCCTCAAATCAGCACATGGGAGCATATGAAGGCACTAATGAGGGCTAGGTTCGTTCCACCTCACTATACCCGAGAGCTTCGACAACAGCTGGAAAATTTGTGACAAGGCTCACTTAGCGCTGAGGAAGCCTATACGAATATGCAAGTTGCTATGGTGAAGGCCAACGTTCTAGAGGATGAAGAAAACACTATGGCAAGGTACCTTCGTATTCTGAATTCTAATTTGGCTAATGAGGTTGATATGTATCCATACAGCACCATGGAGCAATTACTACACTTGGCCATCAAGGTGGAAAGGAAGACTAAGGTGCGAAACCGGGAATACAAGCCACCGTCCGGGACGCCCAATGCTTGGAAAGCACACAGCAGCCGGCTGCATAGCCACGGCAGGGAGCAAGGAGTCCGGAAGGAGGAGAGGAAATCGGCACCTATAGGCCAAGAAGGACAAAGAAAGTCGTCTACAACAGCCACTACACCACGATCCTTGAATGAGCCTTCAAGTGATCATCGAGGGAGTACTCCTATCTCTAACTCTAGAACTAGGGACATTGTGTGTTTTAAATGTCAAGGTAGAGGTCACATGAGTAGAGAATGTCCTAATAGACGCACTTTGATCATAAATCATCTAGGAGAGTATGAGAGTGAGGATGATGTGGAATTAGATGATGAAAATGCCTTAAATGATGACAATGAACAAAATGAGAATGATGATTGCATTGAGTATGAACAAGGTGAATCTTTGATAGCTAGGAGAACTTTGCATGTCCAACTAGCACCTTGTGAGGATAACCAACGTGAAAATCTGTTTCATACTAGGTGTAGCATTAAAGGAAAAGTGTGTAACGTGATAATTGATGGAGGAAGTTGTTGCAATATAGCTAGCACTGAAATGGTAAACAAATTACAACTTCTTACATTTTATCACCCTACCCCATATAAACTACATTGGATGAATGAGTGTGGAGAACTTAAGGTCAATAAGCAAACTAAGGTCAATATAACATTAGGATCATATGAGGATGTTATTACATGTGATGTTGTGCCTATGAATGCTTGTCACTTGTTGCTTGGTCGTCCATGGCAATATGATATGAAAGTTGTCCATGATGGGTTTTCTAACAAATATAGCTTTGAGTATAAGGGTAAAACTTTAACATTTAAACCTATGACACCTTTACAAATAGCCGAGTACTATGAGAACAAGAGGGTAGAGCAAGGAACCCCTCCCAAGCCTAAGATCACACGGGCTAAGAGTAAAGAGAACAAAATCCATCACACATTGTTAGTACAACCAACAAGTAGCTATCTTGAGTCTAGGAATGAATATGTCACTAACTATGCTTCTATTGATGTGCTAATGATGAGTTTGTGTAAATCTCTAGTGAATGTGCCTCATGACTCTACGATTCCACTTCATATTTTGAGACCTTATATTGGTTTATTTGTTGTAGTCTACTTTGATGTCATTCTTATCTATAGTAAGACTTTAAAGGAGCATGGAAATCATTTGAGAGATGTGCTTGCTACATTGCGTATAGAATACTTGTATGCTAATATTAAAAAATGTGATTTCTATACTAACCGAGTGATTTTTCTTGGTTTTGTAGTTAGTACCACTTTTAATGTAGGAGATTTGAGCCCCTATGAAGGAGATTCAGAACAAGATGAAAATTCGGGGTCGAATTCTTTCCAAGAAGGAGTGGATGATGTAGGACCATCACATGGAAGCTATCAAGGTTCCATTACTAGAGCAAGAGCTAAGGAGATCCAAGAAGTTATGTCAAGGGAAGTGCTATTGCTTGACACAATGCGTGAACCATTTAACTTCCATACATCATGTGTTAATCTTTTGGTGAATGTAGGAGCAAGCGAACCAAGCAAGGAGACCATGCCGACGTACTCACTTCCCATGCAGCTCGAGGAGACCATGCAGGCTGTTGTTGCTCACGTCCAATGCAGCCCAGGAGAGGAGGCTGTTGCTCACGCCAATACAGCCCAAGGGGAGGCTGTTGCTCACGCCAATGTAGCCCAAGAGGAGGTTGTTGCCCACGTCCAATGCAGCCCAGAAGAGGAGATGTTGCTCACGTCCAAGGCAGCCTGAGAGGGGAGGCAAGCAAACACGTCCAAGGTAGTCCAAGAGGGTAGGCTTCTGCTCACATCTAAAACAGCCCAAGAAGGCAGCCAGCTGATCACGTTTAAAGAGGTCCAAGAGAGTAACAATTCAGCCCATTCGGATCATCATTTGGGCCCTTTAAACACATTCAAATCACTCATGGATCTGTTGAACAATGCAGCCCATTCGGATAGCCCATTTGGCTCCTTAAAAACGTTAAAAACGTCCAGCTTGCACTCCAAGGATAAGTTTGAATAATTCAGCCTATTTCCATGCTGATTAGTGGTTTGTTAGGTTGTTAGCTACATTAGAGGAAGCTCTCTTATTACCACCTTCCCACTAATGTTTTCATCTTTCTTTTCTTTATTTTGTCTAGATAAAAGAGTCTATTTATAGCCTCTTATTAGCTGCAGATTAGTGACGTAAAATCCATTGCTCAGAATTGCATTTGTAATCATTCAGAAAATCAATCAAAGAATAAGAGAGTTTTTGGTTGGCATTGCTATTGTTGCTTGGCTGAGCTTGTTTGTGTCAACCGCCTTCGGATTGGTGCTTCGAGCCTTCACGAGTCCCTCTTTGTGCTAGTCCAGCCGGAGCTAGTGTAAAGTTGTATTGGAGACGGGTCTAGGGCATTCACAATTGGGGTTTTGGCTCTTCAGCCTTGGTTCCTTCGTTGACATCTCTTTGGTTCTTCTCTCACCTTTCCTGCGCCTATTCATCATCTTCGTTTCACTCCGCCTACTGGATTCGCTTCATTCAGTCCGTTTCGAGATCATTGTGCCTAGATCGACTCAAACACGGATTACACCGTATCACCTAGCCTTGGCTTACCTTTTCTAGGTAATAGTGACACTCAATACTCTCTACATAGGTTACGAGTGTCACAACCTTAACCTTTTTGGCTTATCTTTGATTTCCTTAGGTTTGGGCTTGAGTATTTGAGAGTTTATTCTTGTCCTTCGATCCTCTTTATAATGAGACTCAACATCCTTTATTGAGAGAGCGTTTGGGTGAGACTTGTGGGTTTGGAACTTTACCATACAAAACCCTACCTTAGATCTATACCTTTGCAATCCTAACTTTGTCCTTATATCTTTAGAACATCTTGAATCGATTGCCACAAATGGATACCTGAATCTTTAGAATCGTTGTTTTCCCAATTATCTTTACAAAAGCTTCATTATTTTGTTAGAAAAATTACGAACTGAATTTGATCCTCCAAATCCTTGAGTTCGATACTCTGTAATTCTTGCTTTACTATACCGATCCGTACACCGCGGGTTCGCTTTGCTTGATTTCAGAATTTATAAATTTATGACTTTGACGCACACACTTTTGAGCGAACAATCACACACCCTAACCAAGGCATAGAGGAAAACCATCTCTAGCCCACCAATAACCACATCATAATGGCATGGAGGAAAACCATCTACAGCCAAACCACATTCATATCAAAAGGGCGTGGAGGAAAATCATCTCCACTCCACTATGTCCATAACAATAGCATGAAGGAATAAGTTATCTCCAACTAACCCTAATCATAACATAATAGCATGAAGAAAAGAACCATCTCCAGCTACAATCACATCTCGCGCAAGCAAAACAAGATCTAACAAGATCATATGCACACATCACAGCAAGCACGAAAACATATCATATGATATAAACACATAACATAACACTCACCAAGATAGTACTAAGATCTACTCGTGGATCCTATAGGTGCATCCATCTCGGCATAGAACTCTGGATAGTTCCTTTGGATACTATCCTCAATCTCCCATGTGGCTTCATTAGGTCCTCGTCTAGACCACTATATCCTCAGCATAGGAATGTCCTTCGAGCACAGGCGTCTCATTCCTCGTTCTAGGACTGTAATCGGGTGCTCAACAAAAGTGTGGTCCGGCTCAACCACTAAGTCATCATAGCTGATAATGTGCCTCAGATCTGGTATGTACTCCCTCAACTGAGATACCTGAAACACAGGGTGAACACCCTCTAACCTCGGTGATAAAGTCAATCTATCTGTTGCTCTCCCAACTCTATCTAGTATCTCAAAAGGATCGACATATCGAGGACTTAGCTTTCCCTTTATGCCAAAACGCTTAACGCCTCGCGTCGGAGATACTCTCAGCCAGACATGAGCTCCAACTCTAAACTCTAAAGGCCGACGCCTCTTGTCTGCATACGACTTCTGGCGACTCTGCGCATCTAGTATCCTCTCTCTGATCAACGCTACTCTGGCAATATCATCCTGAATCTGCTCAGGCGCTATACCACTGACATTGTTGGGCTCATCCCAGCATAATGGTGTACGACATCTCCGTCCATACAATGCCTCATATGGGGCCATCCCAATCGATGCATGCCAGCTTTTGTTGTACGAGAACTCAACCGATGGGAGGTGATCTGACCATCCCTTTCCCCAATCCAACACAGAAGCTCGCAGCATATCCTTTAATGTCTGAATGTTCCTCTCAGAGTGACCATTTGTCTAAGGATGAAATGCAGTAGTGAAGTGCAAACTCGTTTCCAAAGCAGTCTGAATCTACTGCCAAAACCTAGAGGTGAATCGTCCATCTCGATTTGAGACGATCGTCCTTGGTACACCATGGAGTCTCACTATCTGTCTAGTGAACTACTCAACTAATCTGCTCACTAGCCACATTTCCGTGATAGGAAGGAAACGTGTAGTCTTCGTTAGTATGTCCACCACAACCCATATGGCATCAAAGCTTGTACTCGGCTTCAATCCTGTCACAAAGTCCATGGAGATGTCCTCCCACTTCCACTACGGTATTGACAGTGGGTGGAGCTCTCCTTATGGTCTACAATGCTCTATCTTGACTTGCTGGCAGGTCGCACAATGAGCCACATATCTAGCCACATCGGGCTTCATCTTTCCCACCTATATGAACGTCTCACATCTTGATACATCTTACTCGCGCATGGGTGTACGGAGTAAGGTGTGGAGTGAGCCTCTTGTAAAATCCTCCGTCTCAGCTCCACATCAGCGGGTACACTGACGTGATCACGGCATCTCATCACTCCATCTACTCCGATGGAAAACAATGGGGCATCACCACGAGACATCCTATCTCGTATCCTCATCAACGTCGAGCATGTCTCTTGTTTCTGTTGGATCTCACCCAACAAATCAGGTAGAATCTCTAAAGTGCTCAATTGGGCATCCTCATCAAGAAACTGGATGTCCATCCCTAGCCATGCTAGATCTCTCTACAACTGAGGTTAAATTGTCAGTCTCACAATCGTCCTCTCTAGAGGTGTCTTCCTGCTCAGGACATCGGCGACAACATTCGCCTTCCTTGGATGGTGCAAAATCTCAAGGTCAAAGTCCTTGATCAACTCAAGCCACCTACGTTGGCGGTTATTCAATTCCTGTTGTGTAAAAATATACTTCAGACTCTTATGGTCTGTGAAGATCTGGCATGTAGCGTCATACAAGTAATGTCTCCACATCTTCAAAGTATGAACTACCGCTGCCAACTCTAGATCATGAGTCGGGTAATTCTCCTCATGCATCAGTACGCACCCCAAACCTAGTTTGGATGTGTCATTGTAGACTACAAAGTCCTATGTACCCTCCGGTTGCGCTAAGATAGGAGCGGAAGTCAGACGTCTCTTCAGTTCCTCAAAAACTCTGAGTATACGGCTTGCACCGTACAAATCGGGTATTCTTCCTCAATAGGATGGTAGTGGACGGGCAATCACATAGAATCCCTCCATAAATCGTCGGTAATAACCGGTTAACCCAAGAAAGTTGCGTACTTCCTTCACATTCGCCGGTGTCGTCCATGCTGCTACACACTCGATCTTCGCCGGATCAACCTTGATCCCTTCGGCGGAGACAACATGACCCAGAAAATGCTACCTCTAGCATCCAGAACTCGCACTTAGAGAACTTGGCATACAATTTTCTATCTCGCAAAACTCGCAACACTGTCCTCGGATGCCTACATTCTCCTCTCTTCTACGAGAATACACCAGGATATTGTCTATGCAGACCACCACAAATGTTTCCAGAAAGTCGATGAATATTCATCAACTCCATAAAGACGGCGGGCGCTTTCATGAGCCCGAATGACATTACTACAAACTCGTAGTGGCCATACCAAGTCTAAAATGCCGTCTTATACACATCCCGCTCTCTCACCCTCAGCTGGTGATATCCCGAGCGCAAGTCAATCTTGGAGAACACAGTCGCTCCTTGAAAGTGATCTAACAAGTCATCATTACGGGCAAAGGATGCTTGTTCTTGATGGTCACCTTGTTCAGCTCTTTGTAGTAGATGCATAATCTCAACGATCCGTCCTTCTTCCGCACGAAGAAGACAGATGCTCCCCACAAGGGTACGCTAGGGCAGATGAAGCCCTTCTCAGCCAACTCCTCGAGTTGCTTCTTTAGCTCTAACAACTCGATAAGCACCATACGGTATAATGCCTTCGAGATCGGTCTCGTACCAGGCTCCAACACGATACCGAAGTCCACGTTCCTCTGAGACGGTAAATTGGATGCCTCCGGAAACACATCCAGAAACTCGCAAACCACGGGGATGTCCTCTAATGCTACAGTCTCACTCTCCTTAATGGCATAACACTAGAAGGCATCACATCCATGTGTTATCAGTCTCGTTCCTCGTACCGTGCTAATAATTATGCCCGACTTTCCAAGGTCTCAACCTCGGAAAATCTCGATGTGACCTAACTCGGTAGAGGCCATCACGGTCCTTCTACCAACATCTAACACATCACGATATTTATCCATCCAATCCATACTCATAATGATTTCCTCATGCACCAGCGGCATAACAAAGAATTCCACAACCAAATTGCGGTTTCCTAAATATATAGGACAACCGTATACCTCTCGGGTACCTCTAACCTGACCCCCATCTTGTAACCCTGTCAAGCAAGGTCTACCCTCAACCGCATCTAAGGTTAGTCTATCAATGCATGCATCAGAAATAAAAGAGTGTGTAGCACCCGTATCAAACATAACTCTAACAGGTAAACCATTAATCAAAATGGTACTTGTAGCATCTAGCACTGGCGGCTCCTCAACTCAAAAACTCTAGCTCTAGCTCCTTTGATGTCACTAGCACCACCATCTCAACCTCTACCTCTACTCGGTCTTGGAGCAGAACCTTGAGTAGCAGGATGGTCCGGGACTCTCTGTTATCCCTATGTCGGATATTGAGGCGGCCTCTATTCACCTCCTACTACACCAGCAGGGGAAGAACCTTGTTGTGATGACGCCTTGCCTTGACGGCAAAATGTAGCCCTATGTCTTGGCTTCCCGCAAGTTGAGGCTCTGTCCTGATAGTCTGTCAAAGACTCGCAAAGAAAACCTGCCATGTAAGAACGTGTACTCTCCCTCACTCGACGGGAGAACAGATACACGTGTTGATCCTCTGAAGGTGCAACTGGACCTAGTAATGCCAGCTCCTCTTGGAAACGACTGATGACATCAGCTATCGGCACATCCTCGAAGCCTGCTTCAACAAAATCCTGTAGTTTCTCCCTCCTTAGAGAGACAGGGCAGAAACGTTCTCGAATCATGCTTTTCATCTGATCATAGTTGGTGGCTCGAACCTGCATGGTCCTCCACCATTGCTAAGCTAGGTCACAGAATAGAGTTTGTACTAACTATATTCGTCTGTCATCTGGGCATTTGATAGACTCAAGGGAAGAGTCTACGTGCCCAATCCAGATCTCAGTCTCCAATCTCACCTTTCTTGAGAAAGGTTGTACTCCCATCTAATGGAATGCCTTCAACCAAGTGTCTAATCGAGGCCTCCTCTGGAGCTCTAGCAAACTCAGCATCACGTGCCGGTATAACTGGCACCTGAGTAGCTTCCTAGGACATCTTTGATGATCCCACCTGTGTTGGTAGATCTGGGGCACGTCTACCCGCTCTGGAAGCCTCCTCAACTCTTCTGATGTACACGCGGAACTCTGGTTCCCTCATCGAGACATGATCCAAGTCATTTGACTACACTCGCTGTGATCTCTGTCTCGCAGCTCCAACCCTCCTAGTCTCAACAACGACGCTCTCAGCAACCTCCTCATGTACATCCTCCGCTGCAGGAGGATCAACAGCGGGAATTTGTCCCTGTCCTATTGGAGGAAGAGGGGGTCTACCCCTACCTCATCTCACTACAGATTTTGCTCTTGTCCGAGCCATCTGCGGGGTATGCACACCTAACTTATAAGGCTATATATATGCCATATGTATATATATAAATATATATAATACTTAAGGTCAACATGCAAACACAACATCACATAATACATATCTATATATATAGAGAAAAAATTTTAAACAGTACCCCATCTTTTAGACTGACTAAACTTTAGTACTCCTTCGTTTAAACTATCAGAACGGTACCTAATCTATTGAGTCCGATCAAAGATTAGTACCTAAATTACTATTTACAAGTTAAGTAAAAGGGTTAACACAATTGCAATGAGGCCTACAAGACATACTTACTCAACAAGAAACATAGGTGAAGGTTATAAGAGCAAAGTTATAGTGTTAACTTAACGTGTGAAAAGTAATCCAATCTTTGGTCGGGCTCAATAGCTGATGTACCGTTCTGATAGTTTAAATGACGGGATACTAAAGTTTAGTCAGCCTAAAAGATGGGGTACTGTTTGGACAATTTCTCTCTCTCTCTCTCTCTCTCTCTTGCTCTCTATATATATACATACATACATACATATATATATATATATATATATATATATATATTGTCGAGATCCTTAGAAGGGTGATGGCTTCCCGTACACTTTATCCCAATTCATTGTACTCATTTCAAAACCAAAATCCTTTTCCAAAAGTCAGAACCCTTTCGGGTTTTGTTTATTTGTCTATTCGACCTTTAATGCAGATTGCAAGTGTCATTGTTGTCAACCTAAAGCTCCGATACCAACTTTGTAACACCCCAAATCTGCGGGACTCGGGGCGCTACGGGGCTAGGATCTCATAGTGGATCCTAACCCTAGCCTGACAACAAGTTCACTAGATCTTACAACAAGGCACATATAGATTAAAACCAATACATAAAAACTGTATAAATATATACATCAAGGTTTACAAAACACATCCGAGTACAAAACGGAAACACCATACACAAACATATACAAAAGATCCCATAACCCTCGCACAACCTAGTGTACAGAAGCCCTCGGCTAATCACTCATCTGGCTCACTCTTCAGTCTTCCTAATCTGCTGATCATCTACAACGTGGTATGAAACCGTTAGCTAACAGATCATAGATAAGAATGAAGCAATAGCACATATAACACATCAACACATCACATCATGCTATGTACACACACTTATCCATTTATTATCTTTATTTAAGTTATACCATTTGTAATTCATTCATTGTGATACGAGGAGTAAAACTCTGTCGCCATTGTCCCCGTTTCCCCTCAAGTTTGGAATTGGTGCCAATCATCACCACTAGGAGGACTGGTCGTAAAGAACCCCCTAGCCACCCAATTTTGGGCTAGACAAGTTATCACCGCCCATTATCATATACTTGGGCCCATTAATATGCATATTAGGTCGTCCTAGTCCAGTTATCTTATAAATGCAACATACACATGCACACACCACCACAGCAAACACTCAGACCCATAACTACTCACTAAGTATGTCTCAAGGACTTACCTGTCCCAAACGTAATCCGTATCAAGTGGTTACAATTTCCCCTTGGGGAAATGATCAGTGCCTGCATCAGAAAAGCACAATAATATCAACATCGTTCCAAGGTTAGGAGATTTCACCTCCTAAACCCTATAACCATCCTCGAACCATAACTCGAATACAATCTTCGCTAGCATAAGCTCACAAATGCCTAAGGCATTACCAACATATATCTCATCATATCATACACATTCTACTAGTTTAGCTATTCTAATGTCAAGACCAAAGGAAAGGAAAGGAAGGGAAACATACCAACTAGGTATGTCCTAGACATGCACCTGCAGAAGCAGGAACACGCAAGGGTGCAACACACAACAGGGGCGGTGACACTCAATCGCAGGGGATGCGACAAGGCCTGGCAGCAGGGCGGCGGCTCCAATCCGCGGGGGCGGTCGAACAACACAGGGACATCTCTGATGCTTCTCTTCGATCTTCTCTTGATCTCTTCGCTTCTTCATTGCCCCAAAAGGCAACCATCAACACATATACATCACATACATTAATAAACATCCAAGAAAGGTCCAACATAAGCATTGCTTGTGGATTCCTAAGCTAAAGAAGAATGGAGGAAAAGAAGAATGAAGAAAATGAAAGCTTACCACATCAAGCTCAAGAAGGGGAGAACGTCTTACAACAACTCAACCACAACACAACTGCAACACACTCTCAACATCTCAGCAATAACAGCCAACATCATCATCATCAAAACACTTCTCAAAAGCCAACTCTAGAAGGTGATCAAGAAAGAACCAAGGAAAGAAGAAGAACGTGGAGAAGATGGAGTTGGGAAGAAGATGAAACGGAAACCCTCACCAGTAAGGGAACGAAGAGACTTAAGAAGAAAGAAAAGGTAAAGTACGGGTCAAAGGAGTCAAAGAAAGTGGTTGCAGCTGCCTCGGCCGCGGGGCGGTTCCCTAGTGCCGCTCGGGTGGTGCAACGCACTTGTGGCCATGCAGAACCGCAGGGGCGGGGTCCCTATAAAGACTAAGGATATTATAGATGCCTTGCAGGTTAAGGACGCCGCCGAGTGACTCGAAGAAGTGGTCAGCCGGGATTCCGTACATTATAGGACGGGAATGCGGGTTTGTATTACGTTCCGACGTCGGTTGTATCGTAGTTGTTGTTTGGATGTTGTTTTGAGGACCCGTCTAGAGTTTCCACATTGTATTTCGGTTTGAGTCATATTGCATTCAAATAATTTGGTTTTGCTTTTTTTGTGCCTTGTTAAAAAGTTCCGGTGAAATTGTTGTTAGGCTAAGGGTCGAGAACCATTATGAGGTCTCCGCCCGTAGCATCCCGAGTCCCGCGGATTTGGGTGTTACATCCATTCTTATTGAGTGCAACCATTCAGAAGCCAAAATGATCAGTCATGGATGGAACTCTAGGGCCTCGGATTGTGTCATTAGATCTCAATAATGAAGCAAACCATAGACCATATCTTACTCATTAGATCTCAATAATGACCTACAGATTGAAATTCAAGGATATAAAATAATGATTCAAACCACATACCATACCCGAGGAATGGTGAGTAATTAGAAGAAATTAAAGTTGTTCACAAACAACAACAACCGAAACCAAATCCAAGAGGTGTTCTGAGAATGTTTCGTAGGCAATCCAATGAATGTCGAGTGAAACCTTAATTGGCGGTTGATTAACCCCATTTTCTTGTCGAAACCAAGAGAACCGTCGACACTAATTAAGAAGAAGACGAGAGGGAGGTAGAAGAGGAAAAAATAAAAGCTTGAAGAAGAGGACATCGAAGCTTGAAAGCCGAACAACATACTTGTTGAGTAATATCTTCTCCTTGGCGATCGAAGAAGAAGAAGGGAAGGAGATAAGCTGCTTCAGAAGGCGTTGTTGCTCAGCTTCAAGGGAAGAAGATAGCTCGTCTTGTTGTGTTGGCCTACTGCTCGTGACTAGGGAAGAAAGAAGTTACGTTTACGGAGAAGATGAGATTTCAACTGTAAAAAAAAAAAAAGAAAAAGGGACCTACTTACTAAACGGATTATGCAATGAGCCTAGTTACTCTACACAAAACTTAAAAAAGCCTACTTACTAAATTCACCGAAAAAAGAAACCATTTTTTCTCTCTTGAAATCTGAATAAAAAAAAAGCAAATAAGAAATTTTAACACTAACAAGTCTAAATCGAAATAAAAAATTGTAAAAAAACCAAATTTCAATTAATTAAAATGCGAAATATTAAAAAAATACGAATCTTAATGAAAAAAGTCTAAGAAAGAATTTGGTCAAATATGCCATTTTCTATTTTCTTAGTAAGTGTACCCTTTTATTTTTACCACTTTCATTTATGGTATGTAAAAATAATTAACTCCTCTATTCAAAAAATCCAACATAAATTTTCTAAGTTACGTAAAAGACTTTTTTTTCTTCTTTTGTTTTATCTTTTTTTTAAAATTAATTTTCTATTATGAAATTTTGATACCAGAAATTCTCATAACAGAAAATCTCATACCAGAAATTCTCATACCAGAATTTCTCATACTAGAAATTATCATACCAGAAATTATGATACCAAAAATTATCATACCAAAAATTCTCAAACCAGAAACAAATTTCTCATACCAGAAACAAAGGCAAAAGGTACATATAATCGAATATAGCTGCTTTTCATTCTTTGAAAGCAACATGCAAAAGCAGACCTAACATTCTCACCACTCCAGCAAGGATCAATCACTAATCCCCGAGTGATTGTCGTAATCACCTTGTCCAAATCCTCTCTTGGCGACCTAATATTCTCACAACACTGCAGGCTCGTCCCTAGCTCCTTCCTGATGAACTTGTACAATGGGTATGATGTGCATTCCTTGATCATGCTCTCCACACCAAAACTTCCCTCATCGTACAGGCTTCTTGTTGTTTCCACCTCCTTTGGTAGCATGTTCTTCAGCTCCTCCTCCAATGCTCCAATCTTTTGGAAGATTGGAGTCGCGTTGTTCTTCTCCCTTTCCCCGTTTGCCAAGGCATGCAGCTAGAGTAGATAATCCTACATTACAACTTGCGTATACTAGAACCGCCATTACATATCTGTACTGGAATATAATATGCTCTCAATTAGTTTTCAGTAAGAAGAATTTTTACGGAGAACATTATAGACATACACCAATACTTCATCAAAGAGGAAGACTTGAAGTCAAGATCATAAGGCCATTGAATTACAAAGAAATCAAAATCAGTAAAATATTCAGTCCAGAAAAGTACAATTCCAACACAAATATTAATTTAATATTGATATTGGAATGTGGAAGAAAGAAACTGAAAACCACTTCATCTCAGGTTTCCAACCTAGACAACATTAAAAAAATACAAAATCGAACCGGACCTTTTACATTGACCAGTTCTTCGTGCTCCTTGTCGTCATCTTCCTCCTCCTCTAGATCGGTGTCGAGAAGTCCGCGACGATGGCCAGCCTTCCAGGCAAGGGCAAGATGGTTTCTGGCGGCAACATGCTGGTTCTTGAGGAAGCCAAGAATCTAGAGGTGGAGAATTTGCGAGAGCGGTGAATCGAAGAGCACCACGAGAGTGGTGAATCGAAGAGCACGGCGAGATCTATGAAAATTAGGGTTCAGAAGAGGGCAAAATTTTTAGAACGGTAAAAAAAAATTGGGGTACGTTTACGTAATATGAAAATTGTACGGGCCTAATTAATAGAACAAAAAATGAAAAATGTCCATTTACTAAATTTGGCCTTATTTTAATAAAATCAAATTTTCATCTTCTGGAATTTCAATAAAATCGGTTTAAAAAAATAATTGTTATAACATTTGATAGCTGAAAGACGATTGATAGCCGAAAACGATTGATATCCGAAATCGTATTTGGTGAAAAATGGTTGATAACAAAAATCATTGAAATTAATGATAGCCGAAGAGAATATTAAAGCGAATGATAGCGAAATTCGAAGATTGAAAATCGGTAAAAGAAAACAAATAGAATGATAACATCATGGACATATTTGGTGAAAAACGATTGAAAAAATTAGTTTTGATAAAGACTGAAGAGACATAAAACAGTTTCAAATCCTTAGAACCCTGAAAAAGATGAAAAATTATGATCAATATAGGAAATAGGAAATGAATGGAAGACTGTGGGATATGATTTGTATATAAAGTGTGAGAATTTTAACGTACATTTAAGTTTAGGTATTACTGTCAACTAATGTACCAGAGAAGTTGGTAGATATTATTGTTTTAGTAGACTAGTTGCGTCGCGCGTGTTGTGAATTTATATCGTGTTTGTAGTTGTGTTTTAATAATAGTGAACGATTCGTTCGTGAACAAGTGACTGAGTTACAAATCTGATTAAAACTAATAACAAGGCTAGTCAGTATCTGCTTATTAAAACTCGAAAATAATAACTCAGTATGTTATTATAAGAAAATTATATCAGTGAATAAAGTTAATCACAAAAGACTTATTCTATGATGAAATTACATCATTACAAACATCTATATACATGCAAGGTCCAGATTCATACTCTTTAGTTGTTCCTCCGATTTCTGAGAAATCATGTGGGGAAATACATGTTAATATCCAACGAAAGAAAAGTCATAGGCCCAAAGTAGTGTAGCAGCAAGTAAGAGGAGAAAAGCAACAACTCTTGTAAAAAGAAAAGCATAAACAAGTTAAAAGCTTTGCCCAAATTCTGAAAAGGATTCCAATAGAGAGTTTTACTTTATGTGATGGAGTCACGTATAGTTCCTCCTAACTCCATGCCAAATTATAGTTACAAGCAAACAAGAACTTGGTGATCCGTGGAAAACTTTTTAAACACGGTTTAAAAATAGAGAGTATCAAACTTCCAATCTTCTTTCTCAACTACGACAAAAAATTGTTTGGTGCCCTGAAATCATACAATGACACAAAATTATTTACTGTCTAGCTTGTAAGTCTCTCAAAAGTGAAAACAAAAGGGGTATAACTTACTTCCAAAGTCAATTCATCACGCTTCACAAGGATTCTAACAAGATCAGTCATAAGTTTGCTGATCATCTCCAAAATTTCATTTGGAAGGGTAGCAGATATCATAACCACCTACCAAAATTAAGTGAGTGTAAACATTTGTTTTTTAAATGTAATAAGTAGATTGCAGCAACTCTTGAACAAAACATCCACCACATATATACATAATTTCAGCAACAATTAACTATCCTTTGGCAGTCTTAGTTGGGATATTTCATATTTCTAAGAGTAGTTTCCACAAGGAAAATATAAGCACAACTTAAGAATATGAACATCTATACCAAGATGAAAACTGGGGAGAATTAAAGTCCAGCTTGTATATCATGGAACCAAGGAAAAAAAAGGAAACACAAGACTATGGAAATTGCAATCTCCAAATTGTAGTCAAGAAGTGCCCAAGCACATTCACTCCACAGGCAACGGCGATAACAAGAACTGAGAACTGAACCCAAACAATACGAGATGAATAAATCCATTTATTGGTCAAACAAAGAGGAAATTATGAGAAATGCGGAAGTGAAGAAAGATCTATTGATACTTGAAGTTTTGGGAGAAGATATATGTAAACATCATAGATTTGATCCTTGAAACCTCTGGTAAGCATCTCATCAGATTCATCATGTGCAATAATAAAAGAAATATGTTATGAATCCATTAGTCCAAAATCAACTCCTACTACTAGCTAAGAACTGCCTCAAAAAAGGGATAAGGCTAACTTACAAGAATCAACAACTTAATGTGTCTAGCTCACGTTCTCCTCTTGATCATATCACAAACTTTGCCTAGGGTTCCAGACACCACATGAACTCCGTTTTCGAGCTTCTTAATATCTTCACCAACACTTTGACCTCCTATGCATGCATGGGAAAGTATATTTATATAGCCACCAATGGCCAAAATAGTGGTTTGGGTCTGGGTAGCCAATTCTCTAGTAGGTGATAAGATCAATGCTTAGACCCTAAAAAACAAGAACAAAACATCATAAACAAAAGTTCACTACAAACACATCTAGCACCAAAAAACAAATCTTTGATATGAACAACTCTAGGCCTCTAGATGTTGCACTGACCACTAAGGCCTATATTTGAAACACAATTGCAACCAAACCTCACAAGTTTCCGACAAAATAAATATTTGGCCGAGTTGGCGTGTTAACTACTAGTTTGCTACACAATTAGATTAAATTTCAACAAGGGCGAATAACAGAAAAATCATCCAGATCAATCAATTGGCATACGGGGTGTACAAAGTCCACAAAACTCCCAAAAACATTCACAAATAGAGAAGGAAAAAGGAACATACTCTAGTGGTTGTGTCAACCATCTGGCAAACAGTGACGGCAATCATAGTGGACTTTCCGGTACCGGATTGCGCCTGAGCGATGACATCGCGACCCTTGATGATGGGATCAATAGCGCCCTGTTGGATAGCAGAGGGCTTCACGAAGCCGTGTTCGTAATCGTAAGATCCCTTGGAGTAGGTTGTACTTAATGACAGAGATGGTCTCGTTGATTTTGACCTCAACTGTTGTAGTGAAGGCGAAGAATTCAGTGCAGAACTGGCCTCATTCAAATTCAAATTAAGAAGTCACTATTTAGATGGATAGATTAACATAAATCACCAGCAATAACAAAGCACATATGAGATTCATTAGTGAAACATGCATATCCCTACGACACACACTAAAGTGATCCTATATGGGGGGTTATATATACCATGCCAGCGAGTGAGTAGGCAACAACCAACGGAGGGGAAGAAAGTTAGTTAACTCTATTGAGTAGATGCAAACGCCCTTCAAAGTTCCGGTTACCAGAAAGACAATTGAAGCGACAAAGTCTACATTAGAAACAAACATGTATATCAGACTCCTACAAAAAACTAAAGTTTGTAAACAATTTATTTCCCCAAAAGTACCATAACTATTAGTCACTGATGCTAGCATTTTGATATGGCGCTGCTAGAAGAGAACAACTAACCCTAGCTTTTGCAATCATTTTAACAAGATATCATGCAGAGAAAATTAACCATACCCAAAAATAACTAAAAATTCAAGTTTTCATTGGAAGGAAGAATGCAATACCATTTTCAGAAATAGCAGCAGCGACCGATTCATCGATATCTCTAGATTTTCCAATGCAAGTTGTGCATCCGTATTGGACAATTTTGAATCTTTGTACGTTAAGATATTGCTGAAGGTCACTATAGGGAGTATAATAAGTGAAAATTATACAAATAATTATAATGGGAAGATCAAAAAAGTGCTTGGCTGAAATAGATCATGTCATGAACCCAAAAGATGGAGAAGTAAATCAAGGTCCTACTCTAGAATCCACAAGTAGCAGTTATGGTGATGATATTCTAACCAATAATTTGGGTTGTAACTATGTCTAAGGTGAGTAATGGCTTAAATGGAAGGAGTTAAGATGGTTCTCCAAGTAAACAAAATTTATCCTGATTGCACTCGCTATAAAACCAGCAACGCGGACCTCTACAAGCATGATATTGAAGGCTTTACAACCTGTCAGATTCGGTGATATAAGGATTTAAAATAAAAAAAAATAGTTTTAATGTAATGAAAAAGAATCACCAAATACTCAGCAAAACAAAGATCCTTTAGCTGCAAAATACATCACAGATGACACAAAATAAAGAAATAAGTGGGAGCAAAAAGTTAAAGTGGGGAAGGTAAACTTGAGAGGAAATAAAAATATCAAATCATGGAAGGAGAAAAGGTAACGAGATTATGTTAGTTACAAGCTTCAACTCTTTTTTCCCCAAGGAATATCACTTTAACGAATTTTCTGAATATATTTCATAATTTGTTTGACTGAATCATTTTAAAAATACAATTAATAAATTAATTTACTCAAACGATATTAAAAGCTTCCTAGTGTAAACGGAGGCTTGAACCTTTTTACCCCAACAAACAAATGGACAAACCATAAATTGGTAGTTCCTCAATCCACGTGTATTCAAGGACCTCGGAGTAGAGAAGCCAGAAGGGAAGAGGAAGAGCACAAGTTGTGGCAGTAATGGTGTTCCCTAATTGTTCATCCCACCATTGAAGAGTCAACCCCTTTTGCACCTGCTCTTTTTCATCTTTCAATCTTTACCCTCCACTTCGATCTAATTTTATAACCTTTTTTCAACTAAAACTCAACACTCTCTTCCTTTTAGCATGATGAAATGTTTTGGGAAAATTGCACTCGAAAGAATTAATTTAATCTATTCAATGATGGACATTCCCCTATTTAACATATATACTTGCTTTTTGGTTTCATAAAAGACAAATTGAAAGGGAGTGATATGATTTGCTGTGGTAATTTTAAACACAGTGAGAAATTGAAAGCTACCTATGTTAGTTTGTTACTAATCACCATTAAATCTTCAAAGGGATATTTCTTAGCCTTGTACAGAGATCAGTAGCCAGCCAAGATAAAGAAAGATGGGGTTTTGCAGGTTGCACAGTTTTCTGGTACTCAGTAAAGCCTAGAAACCCTCCGGTATATGTTGTGGCCAACGATGATCAATCAATTGACGCTACGCCCATCGATCTACTAAAACAAAACCAAAGCAAGAGCCAAATGTCAAACGAATTGTCTAGATTTATCATCGTTGTCAGGAAAGAGAAATTCAGATATGAGTTTGTAATCTTACCTTTGGAGGGAAGGTGTCGCTTTGTGCTTCTCGTTAAACCCTAACTGTTGTGGCTTTGCTTCAATTTTCTGCTTCATCGCAGCCATACGGGGTATTAGGAGGGGGAAGCCGGTCGAGAAACCAACAAAGGTAGCGTCAGTAAGCGGAGCAGGAAATCACGAAAGAAAGAGTGACCTATTCTACATGCAATTGGAACCCATTAAGATAGAATAGGAATCAAACCAATTTAAATAGAAACCAAAGCCATCCCTAAACTTTAAAAAAGATCGATCAATTTGTGGGTCTGTGGAGAAGAAGAAGAAGAAGAAGAAGTATGGTTGAAAGAAGAGATAAAGGTTGAAGAAGAAGAAAGGAAAAAAGTATTACCTTGAGCAAGAAGGAGGCTGCTGACTGTTGTCGAGATCATAAGCTGAACGAACAATACTAATCCGCTTCAATATAATCGAGAAGGAAACCGAGACAAAAACCCTGGAAGATCGAAGAAGAAGACGAAGGTTGACTTGAATTGACAAGAGATGGATCTGGATGGCGGAAAACATGAAGTGGGAGAAGGCGGTGATATCTATGGTGTTTGAGATTGAGAAGGGTTTGTGGGGAGGTTTGAGATTCATATCATAGCTACAATAAAAGAATGAAGAAGACAGGAAGGGCGGATGAGGAAGCGGTCATGAAGCAGAAGACATCTGGACACCGGAAAGGGAGACATGTTAAACAAAATTAATGAGTCAGCAAATAAGGGCAAAATTGGAATTCCCCTATTAATTTGAGGAAGTCCCACATTTAGTATAATAAGGATTTCGGTAGATAATGTAGAACAATTAAAAATAAAAAGGATTTGGCCAAATAGACACTTTTCTATTTTCTTACCCTATAATTTTTTACTACTTTATATTCCACTCTATTAACTAAACAACTCCCATTTTCTTATCAGGTAGGTGTAGTTTTTTTTTTTTTTTTTACCGTTCAATCGCACTTCTAGGGTTTCACTCTCACTTACCTCTATGTCCTCTATTGAGAAGCCTCAACGAAGTCTTCTTCTCTCCCATCTGAATATGAATTTGGACTCAACCCTCACATACCGCCGCAGCCACGAGGATCTCTTCCTCCTTTGATCGATACACTTCCTTTACCATACCTGCTATCTACCTCAGCCTGGACTCAACTCTAACCTAACCGCCGCCGCGAGGAACTCTTCTCCCTCGTCCAGGAGCTCAAATCCTCTGCCCAAAAAGGCGTTGTCGCCGATACCCAAACCTTTTCTTCAATTCTCGAGACATTATTCCAATTAGGTGCCCTTGATCTCGGCGTTCGGCTTCATAGGCTTATCCCGACCCAAATTCTTAGGAAGAATGCTGGAGTTGCTTCCAAGCTGCTCCGGTTATATGCTTCTAACGAGATGGTCGACGATGCCCACACTGTTCGACGAAATGTCACTGTGATTTCAGCCATTACAACATTCAAGTGTCATGTTCTGGTATGAAATTCTGCCTTCTGGTATGTTCTTGTTTCTGAAGTAGCTTACTGGTGTTGCGAAGAACACTTCTTTTTCTGCTTCTTCTGGTATAGTTAAATTCATAATATGGCATAGTTAAATTCATACCATCCTTCTTCTAGTTCACAAACGCTGCTTCTTCTGTTTCTTCCGGTATGGTTATTACTATATGGAGATGTTCTTCTGCATCTTCTGGTGAAAACTGCTTCTTCTGCTTCTTCTGGTATAGATAAATTCATACCATCCTTAATATGGCATAGTTAAATTCATACCATCCTTCTTCTCGTTCACAAACGCTGATTCTTCTGCTCCTTCTAGTATAGTTATTAATATATGGAGATGTTCTTCTACTTCTTCTGGTGAAAATTCCTTCTATAACTGAAGTTGATTAATTTCGTTTTCCACGAGTTTAACGATTCTTAATTATGGTATGAATGTTCTTAATTTCATGTTCTGAATGTTCTTAATTTCAGGGAATCCCAAGGTATTATAGGAACAACTTACTTGTGTTGTAGAGCAGTCCAAACTTGGAACAGTCTTGAAAATCTCAGCTTGCAATTAATCTTGGAGACATTGTGGACGGGAATTTCCCGAAAGACCTATCTCTTGACACTTTAAAGAAGGTTGTTTTTGAGTTTGATAGATTCAAATGATCTTGCTTACTGAATTGGTAATCATTGCCTCAATTTGTGAAAACATATGACTGGCTTATTGGATTTTGATTTGGTCAAAATTACACGAGAAATTTAACTAATTCCCTGTAGCTGTGAGGAGAGATCAACTTCAGGGATTCGGGGATATTCCTATTGCTGAGATTGTCAGCAAGTTTCAGGAGGAGTTGTCTTTGTTGAGTCCATCTGCACCACCTGAGGATCAGCATGTGTACCTTTTTTCTCGGAGGTTGAGGAGTCTACAAGCTCTTATCTTGTTGGTTTCCACTGTGACTCCTTGATGGACTATCAAGATTGAGCATCTGCTTATGAGAGAGACCGACCGGGTCAAGGAGAGCTTCTCAGACAGGAGGTCTTGAGAAGAGGCAGAGGACTGGACTTGCCAGTACTGGAGCTAGAGCAGCTGGGTTCGGGCGTAGTCAAACGTCGGGGACGCTCATGTTTCCAATAGACGATGCAGAGTTTTGACAGAGGACGGAAGTGTCATAATTGTGTTTTGCCGTCGGGGCAAGGCGCTATCTCATCAGGGATCTTCACCTACCAATGTTGCTAGAGGTGGACAGAGACCACAATATCAGACACAGCAACAACAAAGAGCTCCTGGTTTTACTGCCCCTCAGGGTTCCGCTCAGAGACAAGGGAGAGGTAAGGGACGAGTTGGTGGTTTTGTAGACACCAAAGATGCATCAGCTAGAGTTTATGAGCTGAGGAGTGTTGTAGAGCCAACTGCGCCAACGACCACATGTACCATTCATATTAATGATTTTCCTTTCAGATTTCTTTTCGATACCGGTGCTACGCATTCTTTTATATCTGATGCATGTGTAGATTAGATTAGTCTTAGTTACCACAGAAGGTACACCCTTCTTTATAGGATTACCCGACGGGGATAAGATTAGAGGTAACCGAGAGGTTCACGATTTTCATACTAGATTGGGAGGTCGTGATTGGTTAACTGACTTTTTCGTCATGTACTTAGTACATGAAGAAATTATTTTGGATATGGATTGGATGGATCGACATCATGATGTTTTGGACATCGGCAAGAGGATTATGACGGTAACTATAGAGTCTGGCCACGTGGAGATTTTCCAATGATTGGATCTCGGAAATACCGGTACAGTTATTTGTGTAGTCCGTGCTACGAGACTTATCGGTCAAGGTTATGAGGCTTTCTAGTGCTATTCCATGAAGGATAGTACGAGCCCAGCGTTGGAGGATATTCCGGTAGCGTGCGAGTTTACCGACGTTTTTTGAGAGCCATCGGGTTTACCTCCACAGAGGAGTGTAGACTTTGGTATTAATCTAGATTCCGAGACGAAACCGATCTCAAAGGCTCCTTACCGTATGGCACATATCGAGATGTTTGAGCTTAAGAAGCAGCTCGAGGAGTTAGTAGAGAAGGGCTTCATCCGCCTTAGCGTATCTTCTTGGGGCGCACCAGTACCCTTTGTCGGAAAGAAAGACGGGTCAATGAGGTTATGTATTGACTACCGAGACCTTAACAAGGTGACAATCAAGAATAAGTACCCATTGCCCCGTATAACGATCTTTTGGACCAGTTGCATGGAGCTTCAGTGTTTTCATGGATCGATCTAAGATCCGGATATCACCGGTTGAGGGTGAGAGAGCATGACATAGCCAAGGCGGCATTACGGATACGAGTTTGTAGTGATGCCATTCAGGATCACGAATGCGCCCGTAGTTTTCATGGAGTTGATGAATAGCATCTTCATCGACTTCTTAGACTAGTTTATAGTTGTCTTTATAGATGACATTATGGTGTACTCTCGTAACAGAGAGGAGCATGCAGAACACCTAAGGATCATACTCCAATTCTTGCAAGATAGAGAGCTTTACGCTAACCTCTCTAAGTGTGAGTTTTGAATGTCCGATGTAGCATTCCTTGATCACATCATTTCAGCTGGAGGGATTAAGGTAGATCCGGCGAAGATCGAGTCAGTAGCATCGTGGCCGCCTCCTAAGAACGTTAAGAAGGTACCAAGTTTCTTAGGATTGGCGGGCTACTACCGTCGCTTTGTGGAGGGCTTTTCAATTATTGTCCGACTGCTCACTTCCTTGCTGAGGAAGACCACGAGGTTTGTGTGGTCCGAGTCGTGCTTGTAGAGTTTCGAGGAGCTGAAGAACAGGTTGAACTCTGCTCGTATCTTAGCTAAGCCAGACGGCATTGAAGATTTGTGGTTTACATCGATACATCCAAGATTGGCTTGGGATGTGTTCTTATGCAGAAGGGTAAGGTTATAGCATACACGTCTAGACAGCTAAAGATGTATGAAGAGAATTATCCTACCCATGATCTTGAGTTGGTTGTTCTCTTTGAAGATTTGGAGGCATTATCTGTGCAAAGATATGTGTTAGATTTTCACAGACCATAAAAGTTTGAAGTACATATTCACTCAACGGTAGTTGAATAACCGCCAGAAAAGATGGTTGGAGTTGATCAAAAACTTTGATCTGGAGATCTTGTGCCACTTGGGGAAGGCAAATGTGGTAGTTGACGCCCTTACTAGGAAGACTCCACGGGAGATGGCGATCGCTTGGTTGACAACTCAGCCTCAATTGTAGCGAGATTTGGCATGGCTAGAAATGAATAACCACTTTCCGGATTTCGACAGCCATTTATCCACCTTAGAGGTGTTACTTGATCTGTTGGTAGAAATCCGATGGAAGCAGGAGAGTTGCCCAACTTTGACATAGATCCGAGATAAGATATCTCGAGGAGTGGCACCACATTTTGTGGTCGGTGTCGATGGAGTTTTGAGACGTTAGGAGAGAGTATGTGTGCCCTCAGATCAAGAGTTGAGACAGCGGATCCTACACGAGGTTCACTCTACACCTTACTAATGTATCCCAGCGCGAATAAGATGTATCAATATATCAAATGCTCCTTCTGGTGGGGAGGCCTAAAGCCAGATGTAGTGAGATATGTAGATCAGTATGCGACCTGTCAGCAGGTCAAGATCAAGCATCATCGACCAAGAGACGAGCTACACCCACTTCCCGTTCCTCAATGAAAGTGGGAGGACATCTCTATGGATTTTGTTACCGGTTTGAGACCGAGTCGAGACTTTGATGCTATATGGGTTATATAGTGGATCGATTGACAAAGACCGCACGTTTCATTCCGATCAAGGAGACGTGGCCGGTAAGTCGATTGGCAAAGGAGTTCACTTGACAAATAGTGCGACTTCATGGAGTACCTAGAACTATAGTCTCTGACATAGACAGACGGGTCACCTCGAGGTTTTGGCAGCAAGTGCATGCCGTCCTAGGTATGAGTTTGCAGTTCACGACTACTTATCATCCTCAGACCGATGGTCAGTTGGAGCGAACCATCCAGACTTTGGAGGGTATTGTTCTCTCCAAAAGGTGTGTGCAAGCTTTAATATTTATAACCCAAGAAGTATGCTTGAACAATATGCGAACCCGCATTGTACATATCAATTATAATAAAAGCAAGAATTTCAAGGGTCGAACACAAGGATTATGGTGAAACAAAGTACGGTAATCAGGTTGTCAAATAACCACAAGCAATTAAAGTAATCAAAGATTATATAAAAGTCAAATAAAGAAAATGCGGATTCTAGGGATTAAAGCATTCAGTTGTGGTTCCGATTCAAGATCTTAAAAGAAACGTGGACAAAGCTAAGGTTTGCAAAGGGAAGGTGTTTCTAAGGTGGGAATAGATCACCGGATAAGTCTCACTACTCACTATCCCAAACCAAAACTCCTATTACCGGGTAAGTCTCAAAGTACTAAGGAAAGGAACTATAATCTCAACCAACACACCACCCAAAGGAATAAAATCAACCTTTACCAGGTAAGTCTCAGGCTAACTCTCAAAGATGGGATGAAGACACACTCAAACCCCAATAAAGGATAAACCATTATTACCTACACTCATGATCTTGGGTAAACAAACAAAAGAATCATCGGGCAAGTCTCATCCTAGGCTTGCGTTGAACTAGGAAAGGTATAACAAGGATAGGATTTGGCAAACTGAAACTCTTAACTCAGATAAGGTTCAGGAAATGTTCACCTCGTTCAGTTAAATTCCATCCCGGCCGAGATGTTCAATGACTGATCGAGGTGTTCTACTGTTAAGGTAAAGGCTCAAGCTTTCAGAGTCTTGTTGGGATTAAGATCATTCTATCATCGTCTTTCCCACAACTTTCAGCCAATCACCCTAAAATCGCATAAGAAACTTAGCCAACAATCATCATGATAACAATAATCAAATTTATAAGAAAGGAATCAATATTCAAACAAGAAAACCTTAACACAAAAGTCTCAATAACTTGAATCAAACAAATAACAATCAGCGTTCCTCAAATCACAAATCAAAAAAGACAACAAAACCAAAAGCAATCTAAGAAGATCTTACAAACTCCTTCAAAGCTAACTTCAACTATGGTTCCTTCCTTCCTTGAACTTCAACCTTCAAAACTTCCTTCAACTTCCTTCAAAACTCTTCAGAAAATCCTCCAGAAATCAATGATCCGAAGATGACTGAATTGTTGTAGAAAATCAGCCCATATATATAGGAAAATTATCTTCCAAACATAAAATATCTTAAAAAAATAATTTCCTAGAAAATATATCTATATCTCTCAAAATAAATCAGCCCATATATATAGAAATCAATGATCCGAAGATGTGATATTCTCTTTCCAAAAATATAAGATCTCAACCAAAAATAAAGATTTTGTCGGCAGTAAGATGTTCGCCTCGGTTCAGACGCTCCTTAAGATCACCTTAGTCGAGGTGGTACTGTAGCTGACCGAGTTGAATCTCAGCTGAATGTAAATCATCTCGAATCTGGTCCAAAATCAATCCTCTAAATCACTTCCATGTTTCCTGAGATCTTCTCAAAGCTCCAGAATGTAGCTTCAAGGACTCTTTAGCTTCCTTAGCGATATTTCGGTCCAAAACGTGTCATTTTCCCTACAATTACAATGAAACTAGGTGTACACCTCGATTTCCGCAAAGGCAGACAAAACAACAATATAATCAAAGAATATACATCCATACATGTAGATTTATGAAGATAAAACGTCTAAACCAATCCCAAAATATAGACTATTATACATGCTATCAAAATACCCCATAATTGTCCCTTGCTTGTCCCCAAGCAAGTTCCAAATCTTAGATGCAAGATAGAATGAATTATAAGTCAGAAAGATCAATGAAAAACATTTCAAAACCTTTTGTGGTGTGCTCCACTCGTAGATCACTCTAAGAGAATGCTTCATGGCAAATAAAATCAAGACATGATCAAAACATTTTATAAATAAAAAAAAGTTGTTCATCTTTGTATAAAATCATAGAATGCATAATAAATTATATTTATCGAAATCAATCATGTATAATCCAGTTTAAACCACCAAGTCAATCAACAAGATTAAGGTCTCAAGGGCTTTCAAAAGAGGTCAAAAAACGTGTCAGGGTGGAATGCATATAGGGTAATGTGGTGCTAGAATCCGGGAATATGATCTTACTTTCACCTTCTTTGAATCACAACATCTTCCACCAATAAGCTTTGCTTATTTTACTTTACTTTTTGGAATGCATGGGCAGATGTGCACAATAACCGAAGCCTAGGAGATCAGCAATCATCAATTTTTCGAGATGCCTCAAACTCTTGATGCACATACCATGACCCCTTAGGAATATCGCTCAATCCGACTTTGGCAAGACACAAATACCCGGCTATGTGAATTGATGTAAGATCATCACATGGAAGATATCAAGGGCCCATTACTAGGGCAAGAGCTAAGGAGATCCAAGAAGTTACGTCAAAGGAAGTGCTATTGCTTGGCACCATGCGTGAACCATTTAACTTCCATACATCATGTGTTAATCTCTTGGTGAATGCAGGAGCAAGCAAGCAAAGGGAAGAGACGTTGCTCACGTCCAAGGAAGCCCAAGAGAGTAACCAGCTGCTCACGTCCAAGGCAGCCCAAGAGAGTAACCAGCTGCTCACGTCCAAGGAGGCCCGAGAGAGTAACCAGCTCCCTCAGTCGGATCATCATTTGGGCTCTTAAAAACAGTCCAAATCACTCCTGGATCTGTTGTGAACAAATCTGCCCATTTACCTCTTAAAAAAACGTCCAACTCACTCCCAAGGATATGTTTTGAATAAGTCAGCCTATTTTAATGCTGATTAGTTGTTTGTTAAGTTGTTAGCTACATTTGTGGAAGCTCTCTTGTTACCACCTTCCACAAATGTTTTAGTTGTCTTTTCTTTATTTTGTAGTCTATATATAGTCTCTTTAGCTGCTGAATAGGATACGTTTTATTTGCTAAGAATTCAAATTGTAATCATTCACAAAATCAATCAAAGAATAAGAGAGTTTTTGGTTGGCATTGTCGTTGTTTGCTTGACTGATCTTGTTCGTGTCAACCGCCTTCGGATTGGTGCTTCGAGCCTTCACGAGTCCCTCTTTGTGCTAGTCCAGCCGGAGCTAGTGTAAAGTTGTATTGGAGACGGGTCTAGGGCATTCACGAAGCGGGGTTTTGGCTCTTCAGCCTTGGTTCCTTTCGTTGACTCTCTTTGGTTCTTCTCTACATCTTCATGCGTTCATTCACTCCCCACGTTTCATTCCGCATCTGGATTCGCCTCATTCAGCCGGATTCGGGATCATTGTACCTAGATCGACTAATCCACGGACTAATACCGTATCAGTTGGTATCAGAGTTCAGTTGGTACAATTGATCACTCCTTTCTTCTTTGTTAACCTTATTGCTTAACCAATTGAGGTTTAACTTGTGCTTGAAGTGTGCAAAATCAAAAAGCCAAGGGTTCTTAGGGCCGGACAACATCTTGAGGAGAGGTAAACACAAAACAAAAAAAAAGAGCTCGAACGTTGCAGACAAATTCGGTAACCTTCTCTCCCACAAATCTCGTTGCAATCAATTTCGGTTACCTTCTCTCCTACAAATCTTTGACAAAGTCTAAGAGATCTTTAAAAAAAAAAAAAGAACAACACAAAACGGTTGGCCTTCTATTAATCGTCCATCAAGCATAAGAAAACTCCCTCAAACAACTCCTATGTCATTCTAATCACAAATCACCATACCTACACCAACCCAACGGTCAATACTCCGATTAGGGGTGTCTTGATCCATCTCCGACACTAACATCAGTTTCAGCGGTTCTAGTTCCAAAGGGTTGCTAAGAAGGTTCGAAAATCGTGATCTTAAGGTGTTAGATCCTTACAACTCGAGCCACCAGCTAGGCAATACCAACGAGAGAGTGAGCGATACACAAGTGAGATCTTTGTTTTCTAGCCTAACCGGTTCTTTGTTTGTTACTTGAGCATGTCTAGGTCCCGAAGCCCCAGCAAGTCTAGTAGCGAGACCGTCACGCTTGAGATGCTCAGTCTATTGAAACAATTGTCCGACTCCGTAGCTAACCTATCCAAACGAGTGGAGTCTATGGAAGCACGAACCCCACCATCGCGGACACCACCTTTGAGAATAAACTATGAGTTTGGCGGTCCTTCACGTGTTACTAGAGAGACGGATCACCCGGATCAAGGTAATTTACAGTCCAACGTCCTCCCTACATCTTCATGTGTTCATTCACTCCCCACGAAGCGGGGTTTTGGCTCTTCAGCCTTGTTTCCTTTCGTTGACTCTCTTTGGTTCTTCTCTACATCTTCATGCTTTCATTCACTCCCCACGTTTCATTCCGCATCTGGATTCGCCTCATTCAGCCGGATTCGGGATCATTGTACCTAGATCGACTAATCACGGACTAATACCGTATCAGTTGGTATCAGAGCTCAGTTGGTACAATTGATCACTCCTTTCTTCTTTCTTAACCTTATTGCTTAACCATTGAGGTTTAACTTGTGCTTAAAGTGTGCAAAATCAAAAGCCAAGGGTTTCTTAGGGCCAGACAACATCTTGAGGAGAGGTAAACACAAAAAAAAAAAGAGATCAACGTTGCAGTCAAATTCGGTAACCTTCTCTCCCACAAATCTCGTTGCAATCAGTTTCGGTTAACTTCTCTCCCCCAAATCTTTGACAAAGTCTAAGAGATCTTTCAAAAAAAAAAAGACAACACAAAAATGGCTGGCCTTTTATTTTTTATTAATCGACATCAAGCACAAGAAAACTCCCTCAAACAACTCCTACGTCATTCTAATCACAAATCACCATACCTACACCAACCCAACGGTCAATACTCCGATTAGGGGTGTCTTGATCCATCTCCGACACTAACATCAGTTTCGACAGTTCTAATTCCAAAGGGTTGCTAAGAAGGTTCGAAAATCGTGATCTTAAGGTGTTGGATCCTTACAACTCGAGCCACCAGCTAGGCAATACCAACGAGAGAGTGAGCAATACACAAGTGAGATTGATACGGGGATTAGCCGCGAAGAACGGATCTAGACGAGCAACCTATTTTCGGGAATAAAAGCAAACGAAATTCAGCAAACAAATATGCAAGGAAAACGTGCAAAGCAATAAGGGAAAACGAAATAGGAAAGAAGAACCGAAAGGAACAAACGATAGAACTCTTGGATTCGATTATCCAAGAACCAAACCGATGACGATTTGACCCCGCTTCTTACAACTTCACACAATCGATCTAGAATTATCAAAGGCACGAAGAGGTTGCTTCGATTCGACTTGTAGCACCAACCCGAAGGAGATTGACACACACAAGAACGAGAAAGCTATGCAAACACCACAATTCTCACGAGACAAGAGGCTGAACTCAAAGGGTTCAATTTGGCACTTAGACAAAATGTGTTTAACTTCTCTACCCACAAAAAGGAAGAGAGAAAGACTTATATACAACCTAGGCCTTCTCTCCTAAAAATAGAAAGGAAATAAATACAATAATTACAAATTAGAGTGTTTTAAATAAATCCATAAAATAGACTAATTCTAGGCTTTACTTAACACTCTCTAACTAGCTTCTCACGCCATCCTAGTCGCGCCTTGCTTCGCGCCTTGCTCACGCCTTCATCCATGCACATGCACACGTGAGGCTCTCCTATGCTCCATTCAACTTCTTCTTGGCTGGTCCAATGTGGCTAAGCATCATGACAGGCCTTGGACTCATTGGAGGTCAGCTTGGGTGAGCTTCTTGAACCATGGCTAGGAAGATTGGCTTGAGCTCTTGTTAGGGCTCCTTGTGGTGTTGAAGATGGAGCTAGCTCGGATGACCCTTCATCATTCTCCCCTTCTTTAAAAGAATTCGACCTCGAATTTCCTTGATCATCACTAAGGGGTGGAAAAGGGCTTAGGTCCCTCACATTGAACGTGGGATCACAAGCATAGTCGTCCGGCAAGTCTAGCACACAGGCGTTGTCACCAGCCTTGTGTAGCACTTTGAAAGGCCCGTTTCCTCTTGGAGAGAGCTTGGACTTCCTAAGTTGTTGAAACCTCTCCTTCCTCAAGTGTAGCCATACAAGGTCACCGGCCTCAAATGTAACCTTCTTCCTTCCTTGGTTTGCCTTGGCTGCGTTGTATTTGCCTTTCTCCTTAAGCTTAATCCTTATCCTCCTATGTAGCTCCTTGATGTGTTCAACCTGCGTTTTAGCACTTAAATCCACTCGCTCCTTCTTAGGCAACGGTGTAAGATCAAAAGGGGTTAGTGGATTAAAACCACAAACAACTCAAATGGAGAGATGGAAGTAGACGAATGCACAACTCTATTATAGGCAAATTCAACATGTGGCAAGACATCCTCCCATTCCTTTAGATTCTTTTTGATGACAACCCTTAAAAGTGTGCTTAAAGTCCTATTAGTTACTTCCGTTTGCCCATCAGTTTGGGGGTGGCTTGATGTAGAAAATAACAATTTCGTGCCTAGCTTTCCCCAAAGAGTCTTCCAAAAATAACTTAACTTAACATCCCTATCACTTATTATTGTCCTTGGAATTCCATGTAACCTAACTACTTCCCGAAAGAATAGATTAGTTACATTGGCCGCATCATCAGTTTTGTAACAAGCAATAAAGTGAGCCATTTTAGAGAAACGATCTACAACCACAAAAATCGAGTCCCTACCTCTTTTAGTCCTAGGCAATCCCACAATAAAGTCCATACTAATGTCTTCCCAAGGGGCTATTGGGATTGGCAAAGGTGTGTACAATCCATGAGGCTTCACTTTAGATTTAGCTCTAAGGCATTCTAAGCCTCTTTTAAGCACATTTTCAACATCCCTAAGCATGTGTGGCTAATAAAAGTGTGAGTGCAGCATAGCATAATTATCCCTCCCAAAATGACCCATTAAACCTCCTTTATGGGCTTCCTCTACTAGCAACAATCGAAGGGAACACCTAGGTATGCACACCTTATCAATTCGAAACAAAAATCCCTCAAACAAATATTATTTATCTAAGGAACCTTTTCGCACACATAGCTTATATGTATCACCAAAATCAAGATCAGATTCATAGAGCTCCTTAATGTAAACAAATTAGCATCCAATGTAGTCAAAAATGTGTGCCTCCTAGAGAGGGTATCCACCACTACATTGTCTTTTCCCTTTTTGTACTTGATAACATAGGGAAAAGTCTCAATAAACTCCATCCACTTACCATGCCTCCTATCTAGTTTATCTTGACTCCGAAAATGCTTCAAAGACTGATGAACGGAATGCAAAATAAACTCTCTAGGCCACAAGTAGTGTTGCCATGTCTTAAGCACTCTAAACAAAGCATATAACTCTTTATCATAGGTAGAGTAATTAAGACATGCTCCTTTGAGCTTTTCACTAAAGAAGGCAATAGGCTTACCTTCTTGCATGAGCACACCGCCTATGCCAATGCCCGAGGCATCACACTCCACTTCAAAGGGCCTAGTGAAGTCGGGAAGAGCTAGCAAGGGCGCCTCGGTTAAGACCAATTTCATCTTGCTAAAGGAACGTTCTGCGCCTCCTCCCACACAAATGGCGCATGCTTCTTGCAAATTTCTGTCAAGGGCGCGGCAATGGTACTAAAGTCTCTCACAAAGCGCCTATAGAAGCTTGCAAGCCCATGAAAACTCCTTACTTGGCTGATGGATGTTGGCGTGGGCCAATTTTTGATTGCTCTAATCTTCTCCTCATCCACTTGTAGGCCTTGTGTATTCACTACAAAACCAAGAAATATAACCTCATTAGTGCAAAAGCTACATTTCTTAAGATTAGCATACAAGTGTTCAGCCCTAAGGGTAAGAACTACTTCCCTTAGATGTTCTTCATGCTCCTCTAGGGACCTGCTATAGATTAAGATATCATCAAAGTATACTACAACAAACTTCCCTATAAAATGTCTCAAAACATGGTTCATTAGGCACATAAAAGTAGGAGCATTAGTTAACCCAAATGGCATAACAAGCCACTCATACAAACCAAACTTAGTTTTAAAGGCTGTTTTCCACTCGTCCCCCTCCTTCATTCGGATTTGATGGTAGCCACTCCGTAGGTCTATCTTGCTAAAGGTGGTGGCGCCATGTAGCTCATCAAGCATGTCATCTAGGTGGGGAATAGGGTGGCGGTACTTGATGGTGATGTTGTTGATAACTCGACAATCAACACACATCCTCCATGTGTTGTCCTTCTTAGGCACCAAGAGCACGGGCACAGCGCACGGACTTAAGCTCTCCCTCACGTAGCCCTTGTCTAGGAGGTCTTGAACTTGCGCTTGGATCTCTTGACTCTCCTTTGGATTCATTCGGTAGGCTGGTCTATTTGGGATTGTGGCGCCGGGGATAAAGTCAATTTGGTGCTCAATGCCTCTCAAAGGTGAAAGGCCATGTGGTATTTCTTCCGGAAACACATCCTTAAACTCCTCAAGGATGGCTGAGATAGTAGGTGGTAAGCTACCCTTGGCTTCATCACTCATCAAGGTGAGCTCCTTACACAACATCATCAAGGTGGTGTCTAAGGGTTGGTAGTCATTTTGTAGCTCAAGTTTGGAAGCTAACAAGGCTGTTGTGGGCTGTTTTGTGGCCGTGGACACAAGGGTGCTAGGCTGGTGGTTAGAAGGCGTGGCTAGGGAGGGGTCTTGGCTCGATGGCTTGCTCCCCTTCTTAGCTTGTCCTTGCTCTTGCACACTTGCCTTCTTCTTCTCAAATGCCTCCGCAATCTGCAAGAGAGTCACAGGCTTAAGAGTCACGGTTTTACCATTGAATACAAAAGAATATCTATTTGTAAAACCATCATGCATAACTCTCCTATCATATTGCCAAGGGCGGCCTAACAACACATGACAAGATTGTATAGGCACAACATCACATAAAACCGTGTCTTCATAATGGCCTAAAGTAAAAGTGATCTTAGCTTGCCTATTAACCTTTAACTCACCACATTCATTCATCCAATGCAACTTATATGGCCTAGGGTGATAAAATGTAGGAATTTGCAACTTAGATCTCATTTCGGTGCTAGCAATATTGCAACAATGATACGGGGATTAGCCGCGAAGAACGGATCTAGAAGAACAACCTGTTGCGGAATAGAAAGCACGAAAGAGAAAGATAGGAGGCGAGCAAACTATGCTGTCTTGAACCAACCCATTGATACAACCAGCCAAGAACCAATACCACATACGGGTACAACCCATGGACTAGATCGATCAAGAACCGAATCCAAGAACGACATAACCCTCTCGTCTATAAGGCGATGGACAGATTATGAGGAACCCAACCCAAACAATGCAAAGCACCATGGCTAAAGAACCAAAACACAATTGCAAATGATGTGAAAAACCCGCTCATCGAGTAATCTAGACCCATCTCACAAGAACCATACAACTCGGGCTCCAATCTCCATTGGAGGGCGAGAGGGAAAGACGTTCAATCAAGGACACCACAAGGGCTGCTTATCCATTGCATCAAACGTGTCTTACAATGAGGGAGAAGTTCCCTTAAATAGGCAAATGCTAAAACAAAAATAAAACTAAACCAATAATTAATAAAACTAAAATAACTAAGGAAATAAAGCATTGAACCGGCTCTTAAAATGCAAGTGAACCGGCCCCAAATAAACACACTTAACCCTAATTAAAACAAATACAATTAGGCAACTAATGATATCTAAAATCAGCATCAATCAGCTTCTTCGTCTTCGGTTCCACATCATTCTCTCCTTCTTGGAAAAGCTTTGTCCCCGAAGCTTGTGGTAATTCTGATGGATGCAATACGGGGTAGAGGTACTCCGACGCAATGACACAACCAACATCACCCATATCATCCGGCCAGTTAAGAATGTGCACATAACCCAACCCACGGGCAAGGACCCGAAAAGGCCCTAGACCGTTTGGGTTCGCGTCAAGTCGAGGGCGGCCTTGCTGCGGTATCTTGGCCCAAACCCATGTTCCGGCCGCATGACTGGACCTCTTCCGAGCTTGGCGATCGGTCTCAACATCGAGGCGTGATGGTGGTGGCTTGTGGTTCGCCTTAGAGCGTGGGCGTCCTCTGCGGGCTGGAAAACGATCGGTTGATGAAGTCTCCATGGGAGGCCGATGTCTTCGTCTTGCAAGGGCTGTGGTTGAAGGCTGTAGAAAAGGTGAGGTGCCGAGTGCTAGGGCACTTGAAGAGAATAGGCAACTAATAAACACAACCAGCTAATTCGAAACTTATTTCTGGAATTAAAGAAAATTAAAACAAAATGCTAAGAAATCATAATTAGTTGCAAGAAGATAAAGTTTGACCAAGTAAATAGCTAACTAAGAGAGAGGAATTCAAAAAGGCTGATTTTGTGGATGAAAGAGGGTAGGGGAAATGGGGCTGTTGTGATGAATAGGCTGGACGAAAGTCAGCCCCTCTTTTTTTTTTTTTTTTGAATGTTTAGGGCTTGTTTGGATGTTTGGACGTGTAGGCACAAAGGCTGGTGGTGTAGGCGTGGTGGTTTGATGGTGTTCTGGCGTCCAAAACTTGCAAACAAAAGCACTAACTCGCAAGACTCAAACAAAACTTAGAATAGAAATGGAAACGGAAATAGACTAGAACAATGCAAGACTCAAACAAGAAAATGAGACACTTTTGGTTTTTGAATGATTTACCGACTCTTTTTGTAGGTAGAACGTCAATTAGCTCTGATACCAATTGATACGGGATTTGCCGCGAAGAACGGATCTAGACGAGCAACCTGTTTTCGGGAATAGAAGCAAACGAAATTCAGCAAACAAAGATGAAGGAAAACGTGCAAAGCAAAGAGGGAAAACGAAATAAGAAAGAAGAACCGAAAGGAACAAATGATAGAACCCTTGGATTCGATTATCTAAGAACCAAACCGATGACGATTCGACCCCGCTTCTTAGAACTTCACACAATCGATCTAGAGTTATCGAAGGCACGAAGAGGTTGCTTCAATTCGACTTGTAGCACCAACCCGAAGGAGATTGACACACACAAGAACGAGAAAGCTATGCAAACACCACAATTCTCACAAGACAAGAGGCTGAACTCAAAGGAATTCAATTTGGCACTTAGGAATTCAATTTGATACGGGGATTAGCCGCGAAGAACGGATCTAGACGAACAACCTGTTGCGGAATAGAAAGCACGAAAGGGAAAGATAGGAGGCGAGCAAACTATGCTGCCTTGAACCAACCCATTGATACAACAACAAAAATCGAGTCCCTACCTCTTTTAGTCCTAGGCAATCCCACAATAAAGTCCATACTAATGTCTTCTCAAGGGGCTGTTGGGATGGACAAAGGTGTGTACAATCCATGAGGCTTCACTTTAGATTTAGCTCTAAGGCATTCTAGGCATCTTTTAAGCACATTTTCAACATTTCTAAACATGTGTGGCCAATAAAAGTGTGAGTGCAGCATAGCATAAGTTTTATCCCTCCCAAAATGACCCATTAAACCTCCTTTATGGGCTTCCTATACTAACAACAATCGAAGGGAACACCTAGGTATGCACACCTTATCAATTCGAAACAAAAATCCCTCAAACAAATAGTATTTATCTAAGGAACCTTTTTGCACACATATCTTATATGTATCACCAAAATCAATATCATTTTCATAGAGTTCTTTAATGTAAACAAAGCCTAATACCTTAGCATCCAATGTATTCAACAATGTGTACCTCCTAGAGAGGGCATCCGCCACTACATTGTCTTTTCCCTTTTAATACTTGATAACATAGGGAAAAGTCTCAATAAATTCCATCCACCTACCATGCCTCCTATCTAGTTTATCTTGACTCCGAAAATGCTTCAAAGACTCATGATCGGAATGCAAAATAAACTCTCTAGGCCACAAGTAGTGTTGCCATGTCACACTCTAAACAAAGCATATAACTCTTTATCATAGGTAGAGTAATTAAGACATACTCCTTTGAGCTTTTCACTAAAGAAGGCAATAGCCTTACCTTCTTGCATGAGCACGCCGCCTATGCCAATGCCCAAGGCGTTACACTCCACTTCAAAGGGACTAGTGAAGTCGGGAAGAGCTAGCAAGGGCGCCTCGGTCAAGACCAATTTTTGCTTGCTAAAGGCACGTTCTTGCGCCTCCTCCCACACAAATGGCGCATGCTTCTTGCAAATTTCCGTCAAGGGCGCGGCAATGGTACTAAAGTCTCTCACAAAGCGCCTATTGAAGCTTGCAAGCCCATGGAAACTCCTTACTTGGCTGATGGATGTTGGCGTGGGCCAATCTTTGATTGCTCTAATCTTCTCCTCATCAACTTGTAGGCCTTGTGTAGTCACTACAAAACCAAGAAATATAACCTCATTAGTGTAAAAGCTACATTTCTTAAGATTAACATACAAGTGTTCAGCCCTAAGGGTAAGAACTACTTCCATTAGATGTTCTTCATGCTCCTCTAGGGACCTGCTATAGATTAAAATATCATCAAAGAATACTACAACAAACTTCCCTATAAAATGTCTCAAAACATAGTTCATTAAGCGCATAAAAGTAGAAGGAGCATTAGTTAACCCAAATGGCATAACAAGCCACTCATACAAACCAAACTTAGTTTTGAAGGCTGTTTTCCACTCGTCCACCTCCTTCATTCGGATTTGATGGTAGCCACTCCATAGGTCTATCTTGCTAAAAGTGGTGGCGCCATGTAGCTCATCAAGCATGTCATCTAGGCGGGGAATAGGGTGACGGTACTTGATGGTGATGTTGTTGATAGCTCGACAATCAACTCACATCCTCCATGTGTTGTCCTTCTTAGGCACCAAGAGCACGGGCATGGCGCACGGACTTAAGCTCTCCCTCACGTAGCCCTTGTCTAGGAGGTCTTGAACCTGCACTTGGATCTCTTGACTCTCCTTTGGGTTCATTCGGTAGGCTGGCCTATTTGGGAGTGTTGCGCCGGGGATAAGGTTAATTTGGTGCTCAATGCCTCTCAAAGGTGGAAGGCCATGTGGTATTTTTTCCGGGAACACATCCTTAAACTCCTCAAGGATGACTGAGATAGTAGGTGGTAAGCTAGCCTTGGCTTCATCACTCATCAATGTGAGCTCCTTACACAACATTATCAAGGTGGTGTCTAAGGGTAGGTAGTCATTTTGTATCTCAAGTTTGGAAGCTAACAAGGCTGTTGTGTGCTGTTTTGTGACCGTGGACACAAGGGTGCTAGGCTGGTGGTTAGAAGGCGTGGCTAGGGAGGGGTCTTGGCTCGACGGCTTGCTCCCCTTCTTAGCTTGTCCTTGCTCTTGCTCACTTGCCTTCTTCTCAAATGCCTCCGCAATCTGCAAGGGAGTCATAGGCTTAAGAATCACGGTTTTACCATTGAATACAAAAGAATATCTATTTGTAAAACCATCATGCATAACTCTCCTATCATATTGTCAAGGGCGACCTAACAACACATGACAAGCTTGCATAGGCACAACATCACATAAAACCGTGTCTTCATAATGGCCTAAAGTAAAAGTGATCTTAGCTTGCCTATTAACCTTTAACTCACCACATTCATTCATCCAATGCAGCTTATATGGCCTAGGGTGATAAAATGTAGGAATTTACAACTTAGATATCATTTCGGTGCTAGCAATATTGCAACAACTTCCTCCATCAATAATAACATTACAAACCTTTCCTTTTACCGGCATCTAGTGTGAAACAAGTTTTCTCTTTGGTTATCTTCACAAGGAGCAGGTTGTACACTTAAAGTCCTCCTAGCTATCAAAGAATTATCATGCTCAAGACTTTTTATCACAAATCATGGAAGTGTTAGCTAGGAATGAGCTAGGATGATCAAATAACACTCTCTTAGCTAATAAACAATCTCCTTGCTCATATTCAATCCCGTCATCATCCAAATCATCATGATCATGTATATTAAGCTCAAAATCATCATTATCATGCTCATGCTCAGATTCGGACTCATATTTCCCTAAATGGTTAACTAGCAAAGTTCTTTTGTTAGGACAATCCTTCATCATGTACCCTCTTCCTTGGCACTTAAAACATACAATATCCCTAGCTCTAGATGAAGGGTTAGAAGTACTCCCTTGAGTGCCTTTAGGTAGTGTAGGCGTGGGCTTGGTAGGGGCTGCATAAGGAGCCTTGCATGGGCCTCCTTGTTCCGGGGCTAGCTTCTCCTTGCTTGGCACCTCCCGGCTGTAATTCCCTTGCTGGCGACCTCTTTGGCTCCTCCATGAGCTAGGCATGCCATAGGCAGCCTTACCTCCTTGACTTCTTGCCTTTATTTTCCTTTCTACTTTGATTGCTAGGTGGAGCAATTCTGTCATAGAGCTATAGGGAAAAAGATCTATCTAGTTAGAAAAACTTGAATTGAGAATACGAAGATACCTAGCCATTGTAGTCTCTTCATCCTCTCGCACATTAGCCTTTACCATGGCCATTTGCATGGCATTATAGGTCTCCTCAGCGGTCATGGCTCCTTGCCTCAAGTTCTCCAACCTTTGCCTCAATTCCCTAGTGTAATGTTGAGGCACAAACCGAGCTCTCATCAAGGCCTTCATGTGCGCCCAAGTAACTACCGGTGCATCCATAGTTCTCCTCCTTTCCTTCACCAAATCATCCCACCATATCATAGCATAATCAATAAACTCAAGAGCTACGTAATGTACCTTATTATGCTCGGGAAAGTTATGGCATGACCATATTTGCTCTATCTTCGCCTCCCAAGCCATGTACAAGTCCGGGTCACATTTTCCTTTAAAGCTTGGGATCTTCACCTTTACTTTGACAAGTCCATCATACTCCGGATCTCGCTCCCTCCTTGGTTGGCCACCATAGGGCTCACGCCTCTGCTCGTCTTGGCGCCGGTCGTCATGAGGTCTCCGGGGCTGTTGGCGCTCCCTTCGTCCGTTTGGCCTCCATCCTCGTCATCTCCATCACCGTCCTCATCCTGCTCATAAGCTTGATTCTGAAACTGTTGAGGATAGTTATGCAAATTATCATGTATAATGGGAGAAGAAGGGATAGAAACGTGCTCCTCGAAAGCAAGATTGCCCCATCCAGGTTGGGACACGGTGTGGCCTAAGCCTTGGACATTCCGAGAGGGCTGCGTGGCATTAGAGTGCTGGGCTGCTTGAAACGCCTCTTGTTGGTTTTGGAGTGGTATTCGGTCTTGCCCTTGGTGTTGAGCCCTCGAGTGGTCTCCTACCTTCATATGGCCTCCTAGTGGTCGAGGCTCCGGAACTACCTTAGATGCCTCCAAGCTGGACAGCCTTGTAGTTAACCCTTCAATGCTATCTTTCAAGCCCTTGATAAGGTTAAACAACTCCGGGGTGATAGGCTCGGGGCTTGGCGTACCTGTGGGAGTTCCTGACATTGTTCAAAGACACTAAAATACTCAAACACGTTAGGTTAGCTAAAACAAAAACGCCTCACAAGTGTATCACTCGAAAGCAAACTCTCACTCTCTAGTGGTGCTCAACAAGCTTGTTGATGACTCGTCTTGTATTAGTCAAAAACCTCATGTGAGTTCAATACTTAGCCAAACAAAAGCTTTAAAGTAGAAGCGAAATTCGATTTCAATCACCTTAAAAACGTGTTTGACTCAATAAAAGAGAAGAAAAGACTCAAAACGGAAAGGACAAGTTGCACGAATGTTATATGCAACTAAGTATGGACTCAAAATTTGAACTCAAGAAAAGCCTTAAAAGAACTTACTCGTCAAGCCTAAGCAAGCAAACCTTGGACAACAAAGGTGTGTGTAGAAGGGCTGGTCAAGGCTAAGGCGTGGCTCGAGTGAAGTGAGCTAGGCGAGGGCCAAGGCATGGCTAGGCTAGGGTGAAGCTAGGCTAGGCGTGAATGGCTTGGTCCCTTTGAGTGAGATGAGCTCCTTTGTAGTCCTCTTTGATTGCTGAACAATAACACTTAGCAAGCACAACTTCAACTATTACAAACTATGAAATAAAATAAGAATAAGCTAGCAAGAATGAAATGAAATGAAATGAATACTAAGGCTGATTTCTTTTCTCTTTCTTTTCTTTTCTTTTCTTTTTCTTTTCTTTCTTTTTTTTTTGAAATTCGGATTTCTTTTCTTTCTTTTTTTTTTTTAAAATCAGGCCTCAAATAAACACGAAAGGGAAAGATAGGAGGCGAGCAAACTATGCTGCCTTGAACCAACCCATTGATACAATCAGCCAAGAACCAATAACACAAACGGGTACAACCCATGGACTAGATCAATCAAGAACCGAATCCAAGAATGACACAACCCTCTCGTCTATAAGGCGATGGAAAGTTTATGAGGAACCCAACCCAAACAATGCAAAGCACCATGGCTAAAGAACCAAAACACAATTGCAAATGATGTGAAAAACCCGCTCATCGAGTCATCTAGACCCATCTCACAAGAACCATACAACTCGGGCTCCAATCTCCATTGGAGGGCGAGAGGGAAAGACGTTCAATCAAGGACACCACAAGGGCTGCTTATCCATTGCATCAAACGTGTCTTACAATGGGGAGAAGTTCCCTTAAATAGGCAAATGCTAAAACAAAAATAAAACTAAACCAATAATTAATAAAACTAAAATAACTAAGGAAATAAAGCATTGAACCGGCTCTTAAAATGCAAGTACACCGGCCCCAAATAAACACACTTAACCCTAATAAAAAAAATACAATTAGGCAACTAATGATATCTAAAATCAGCATCAATCAGCTTCTTCGTCTTCGGTTCCGCATCAAACAACTTCCTCCATCAATAATAACATTACAAACCTTTCCTTTAACCGAGCATCTAGTGTGAAACAAGTTTTCTGTTTGATTATCTTCACAAGGAGCAGATTGTACACTTAAAGTTCTCCTAGCTATCAAAGAATTATCATGCTCAAGACTTTTATCACAAATCATGTAACTGTTAGCTAGGAATGAGCTAGGATGATCAAATAACACTCTATTAGCTGATAAACAATCTCCTTGCTCATATTCAATCCCATCATCATCCAAATCATCATGATCATGCATATTAAGCTCAAAATCATCATTATCATGCTCATGCTCAGATTCGGACTCATATTGCCCTAAATGGTTAACTAGCAAAGTTCTTTTGTTAGGACAATCCTTCATCATGTGCCCTCTTCCTTGGCACTTAAAACATACAATATCCCTAGCTCTAGATGAAGGGTTAGAAGTAGTCCCTTGAGTGCCTTTAGGTAGTGTAGGCGTGGGCTTGGTAGGGGCTGCATAAGGAGCCTTGCGTGGGCCTCCTTGCTCCGGGGCTAGCTTCTCCTTGCTTGGCACCTCCCGGTTGTAATTCCCTTGTTGGCGACCTCCTTGGCTCCTCCATGAGCTAGGCGCGCCATAGGCAGCCTTACCTCCTTGACTTCTTGCCTTCATTTTCCTTTCTACTTTGATTGCTAGGTGGAGCAATTCTGTCATAGAGCTATAGGGAAAAAGATCTATCTCGTTAGAAAAACTTGAATTGAGAATACGAAGATACCTAGCCATTATAGTCTCTTCATCCTCTCGCACATTAGCCTTTACCATGGCCATTTACATGGCATTATAGGTCTCCTCGGCGGTCATGGCTCCTTGCCTCAAGTTCTCCAACCTTTGCCTCAATTCTCTAGTGTAATGTTGAGGCACAAACCGAGCTCTCATCAAGGCCTTCATGTGCGCCCAAGTAACTACCGGTGCATCCAAAGTTCTCCTCCTTTCCTTCACCAAATCACCCACCATATCATAGCATAATAAATAAACTCTTGAGCTGCAAAATGTACCTTCTTATGCTCGGGAAAGTTATGGCATGACCATATTTGCTCTATCTTCGCCTCCAAAGCCATGTACACGTCCGGGTCACATTTGCCTTCAAAGCTTGGGATCTTCACCTTCACTTTGCCAAGACCATCATACTCCGGATCTCGCTCCCTCCTTGGCTGGCCACCATAGGGCTCACGCCTCTGCTCATCTTGGCGCCGGCCGTCATGAGGTCTCCGGGGCTGTTGGCGCTCCCTTCGCCCGTTTGGCCTCCATTCCTCGTCATCTCCATCACCGTCCTCATCATGCTCATAAGCTTGATTATGAAACTATTGAGGATAGTTAGGCATATTATCATGTATAATAGGAGAAGAAGGGAAAGAAACGTGCTCCTCGAAAGCAAGATTGCCCCATCCCGGTTGGGACACGGCGTGGCCTAAGCCTTGGACATTCCGAGAGGGCTGCGTGGCATTAGAGTGCCGGGCTGCTTGAAACGCCTCTTGTTGGCTTTGGAGTGGTATTCGGTCTTGCCCTTGGTGTTGAGCCCTCGAGTGGTCTCCTACCTCCACGTTGCCTCCTAGTGGCCGAGGCTCAGGAACTACCTTAGACGCCTCCAAGTTGGACAGCCTTGTAGTTAACCCTTCAATGCTATCTTTCAAGCCCTTGATAAGGTTAAACAACTCCGGGGAAAATAGGCTCGGGGCTCGGCGTACTTGAGGGAGTTCCTGACATTGTTCAAAGAAACTAAAACACTCAAACACGTTAGGTTAGCTAAAACAAAAACGCCTCACAAGTGTATCACTCGAAAGCAAACTCTCACTCTCTAGTGGTGCTCAACAAGCTTGTTGATGGCTCGTCTTGTATTAGTCAAAAACCTCACGTGAGTTCAATACTTAGCCAAACAAAAGCTTTAAAGTAGAAGCGAAATTCGATTTCAATCACCTTAAAAACGTGTTTGACTCAATAAAAGAGAAGAAAAGACTCAAAACGGAAAGGACAAGTTGCACGAATGTTATATGCAACTAAGTATGGACTCAAAATTTGAACTCAAGATAAGCCTTGAAAGAACTTACTCGTCAAGCCTAAGCAAGCAAACCTTGGACACCGAAGGTGTGTGTAGAAGGGCTGGTCAAGGCTAAGGCGTGGCTCGAGTGAAGTGAGCTAAGCGTGGGCCAAGGTATGGCTAGGCTAGGGTGAAGCTAGGCTAGGCGTGAATGGCTTGGTCCCTTTGAGTGAGATGAGCTCCTTTGTAGTCCTCTTTGGTTGCTGAAAAATAACACTTAGCAAGCACAACTTCAACTATTACAAACTATGAAATAAAGCAAGAATAAGCTAGCAAGAATGAAATGAATAACTAAGGCTGATTTCTTTTTCTTTCTTTTCTTTTCTTTCTTTCTTTTTTTTTTTTTGAATATCGGATTTCTTTTTTTTTTTTTTAAACTAGAAAATCAGGCCTCAATTTGAATTCAAAAGAGACAAATGAAATAAAAATGAAAGAAATAAAATCCTATAACAACTTGAAAGTTGCTAGCTATCTATTTACTAAAATGAAAGCAAATAAAACAAATAAAAACAACCAGCTATTTCGAAACTTACTGCTGGAATTAAAGAAAATTAAAACAAAAATGCTAAGAAAATCCTAATTAGTTGCAAGAGGATAGAGTTGACCAAGTAAATAGCTAACCAAGGGTGAAAATTCAAAAATAGGCTGAAAATGTGGAGGAAAGAGGTGGCTGGTAGCTTGAGGATAGGTTGGACGACTCAGCCCTTTTTTTGAAAGTTTAGGGCTTGTTTGGTGTTGTGTTTGGACGTGGGACAAAGCTTGATGCGGAACCGAAGACGAAGAAGCTGATTGATGCTGAAGCTTGTAATCATTAGTTGCCTAATTGTATTTGTTTTAATTAGGGTTAAGTGTGTTTATTTGGGGCCGGTTCACTTGCATTTTAAGAGCCAGTTCAATGCTTTATTTCCTTAGTTATTTTAGTTTTATTAATTGTTGGTTTAGTTTTTTTTTAGTTTTTGGCATTTGCCTATTTAATGGAACTTCTCCCTCATTGTAATGGACGTTTTTGATGCAATGGATAAGCAGCCCTTGTGGTGCCCTTGATTTGATTGAACGTCTTTTCCTCTCGCACTCCAATGGAGATTGGAGCCCGAGTTGTATGGGTTTTGTGAGATGGGTCTAGATTACTCGATGAGCGGGTTTATCACATCATTTGCAATTGTGTTTTGGTTATTTAGCCATGGTGCTTTGCATTGTTTGGGATGTGTTCCTCATAATCTGTCCATCGCCTTATAGACGAGAGGGTTGTGTCGTTCTTGGATTCGGTTCTTGATCGATCTAGTCCATGGGTTGTACCCGTTTGTGGTATTGGTTCTTGGCTGGTTGTATCAATGGGTTGGTTCAAGGGTAGCATAGTTTGCTTGCCTCCTATCTTTCCCTTTCGTAGTTTTAGTTTCCCTTTCCACAAAAAAAGTTTACAAGCTTCCGCAACTATGAGTTTCAAGGTGTCGTTCTCCAGCTTCTCGTGTTGATGGTGCTAGATCCGGCTCGACGGGCTAATCCCCGTATCAAAGCTGGTAGTGGCGTGGTGGTAGGCACAAGGGACTGGTGGTAGGCGCGGTGTAGGCGTGGGGTTGGAGTGGTGCCGGCGTCCAAAATTCACAAACAAAAGCAACAAACTTGTTAGTTCAATAAAAAAAACTTGGAATAGAAATGGCAATGGCAATAGACTCAAAACAAAGCAAGACTCAAACAAGCAACCTGTTTTTGGGAATAAAAGCAAACGAAATTCAGCAAGCAAATATGCAAGGAAAACGTGCAAAGCAATAAGGGAAAACGAAATAGGAAAGAAGAACCGAAAGGAACAAACGATATAACCCTTGGATTCGATTATCTAAGAACCAAACCGATGACGATTCGACCCCGCTTCTTACAACTTCACACAATCGATCTAGAATTATCGAAGGCACGAAGAGGTTGCTTCGATTCGACTTGTAGCACCAACCCGAAGGAGATTGACACACACAAGAACGAGAAAGCTATGCAAACACCACAATTCTCACGAGACAAGAGGCTGAACTCAAAGGGTTCAATTTGGCACTTAGACAAAATGTGTTTAACTTCTCTACCCATAAAAAGGAAGAGAGAAAGGCTTATATACAACCTAGGCCTTCTCTCCTAAAAATAGAAAGGAAATAAATACAATAATTACAAATTAGAATGTTTTAAATAAATCCATAAAATAGACTAATTCTAGGCTTTACTTAACACTCTCTAACTAGCTTCTCACGCCAGCCTAGTCGCACCTTGCTTCGCGCCTTGCTCACGCCTTCATCCATGCACATGCACACGTGAGGCTCTCCTATGCTCCATTCAACTTCTTCTTGGCTGGTCCAATGTGGCTAAGCATCATGACGGGCCTTGGACTCATTGGAGGTGAGCTTGGGTGAGCTTCTTGAACCATGGCTAGGAAGATAGCATCCATCTCCGCTTGGCGTTTGGCTTGAGCTCTTGTTAGGGCTCCTTGTGGTGTTGAAGGTGGAGCTAGCTCGGATGACCCTTCATCAGAGATCTTTGTTTTCTAACCTAACCGGTTCTTTGTTTGTTACTTGAGCATGTCTAGGTCCCGAAGCCCCAACAAGTTTAGCAGCGAGACCGTCACGCCTGAGATGCTCAGTCTATTGAAACAATTGTCCGATTCCGTAGCTAACCTATCCAAACGAGTGGAGTCTATGGAAGCACGAACTCCACCATTGCGGACACCACCTTTGAGAACCAACTATGAGTTTGGCGGGTCCTTCACGCGTTACTAGAGAGCCGGATCATCCGGATCAAGGTAATTTACAGTCCAACGTCCTCCCTAATGCTTCTAACATGCCACCTTTTGTTGATAACTTTCAGCGACGGAATGAAGCTCCTTTTGAGGACCATACTTGGGAAGATTACAATCGACCATTCCAACAGCCAAGGCAAGGACGAGAACGTGATAATCTACGGCCCTATCAAGAGCAAGACGGTCTCGGCAAAGTCAAAATCAAAATTCCCGTCTTTGAAGGAAAGTGTGATCCCGACGTCTACACGGAGTGGGAAACTAAAGTCGAGCAGATCTGGTTGTGTCATAACTTCAGCGAGCCTAGGAAGGTTCAGCTAGCCGCTCTCGAGTTCCAAGGCTATGCCTTGGTATGGTGGGATCACGTAGTCAAAGAAAGAGTGCGAACAATGGATCCTCAAATCACCACATGGGAGCATATGAAGGCACTAATGAGGGCTCGATTCGTCCCACTTCACTATACCCGAGAGCTTCGACAACGGCTGGAAAATTTGAGACAAGGCTCTCTTAGCGCCGAGGAAGCCTATACCAATATACAAGTAGCTATGGTGAAGGCTAACACTCTAGAGGATGAGGAAAATACTATGGCTAGGTATCTTCATATTCTGAACTCTAATTTGGCTAATGAAGTTGATATATATCCATACAACACCATGGAGCAATTACTACACTTGGCCATCAAGGTGGAAAGGAAGACTAAGGTGCGAAACCGGGAATACAAGCCACTTCATGGGACGCCCAACGCTTGAAAAGCACAAGGGAACCGGCTGCCTAACCACAACAAGGATCAAGGAGGCCGGAAGGAAGAAAGAAAGTCGGCACCTATGGGCCAAGAAGGACAAAGAAGGTATTCTACACCGTCCACTACACCACGATCCTTGAATGAGCCTTCGAGTGATCATCGAGGGAGTACTCCTACCTCTAACTCTAGAACTAGGGACATTGTGTGTTTTAAATGCCAAGGTAGAGGACACATGAGTAGGGAATGTCCTAATAGACGCACTTTGATCATAAATCATCTAGGAGAATATGAGAGTGAGGATGACGTGAAATTGGATGATGAAAATGCATTAATTGATGACAATGAGCAAAACGAGAATGATGATTGCATTCAGTATGAACAAGGTGAATCTTTGATAGCAAGGAGTGTCCAACTAGCACCTGTGAGGATAACCTACGTGAAAATCTGTTTCATACTAGGTGTAGTATTAAAGGAAAAGTGTGTAATGTCATAATTGATGGGGGAAGTTGTTGCAACATAGCTAGCACTGAAATGGTAAACAAATTACAACTTCTTACATTTTATCACCCTAGGCCATATAAACTACATTGGATGAATGAGTGTGGAGAACTTAAGGTCAATAAGCAAACTAAGGTCAATATAACATTAGGATCATATGAAGATGTTATTACATGTGATGTTGTGCCTATGAATGCTTGTCACTTGTTGCTTGGTCGTCCATAGCAATATGATAGGAAAGTTGTCCATGTTGGGTTTTCTAATAAATATAGCTTTGAGTATAAAGGTAAAACTTTAAGACTTAAACCTATGACACCTTTACAAATAGCCGAGTATTATGAGAACAAGAGGGTAGAGCAAGGAACCCCTCAAAAGCCTAAAATGACACGGCCTAAGAGTAAGGAGAACAAAACCTATCAAAATACTATTAGTACAACCAACAAGTAGCTATCTTGAGTCTAGGAATGAATATGTCACTAACTATGCTTCTATGGATGTGCTAATGATGAGTTTGTGTAAATCTCTAGTGACGGTGTCTCATGACTCTAAGATTACATTTCCTAGTTCTATCCAGGGGTTGTTAGACGAGTTTAAGGACGTTTTTCCTGAGGAGGTTCCAGCTGGCTTGCCGCCCATTAGGGGCATTGAACACCAAATAGACTTAATACCCGGAGCCACTCTTCCCAATAGGCCCGCCTATAGGATGAACCCTACGGAAGCCCAGGAAATTCAGAACGAAGTTCAAGCCTTGCTAGATAAAGGATATGTTCGGGAAAGCCTTAGTCCTTGTGCCGTTCCCATCCTACTAGTACCCAAGAAGGATAATACTTGGAGAATGTGTATTGATTGTAGAGCAATCAATAACATTACTATCAAGTATAGACACCCGATTCCCCGTCTAGATGACATGCTTGATGAGTTACATGGAGCTACAATTTTCACTAAGATTGACCTTAGGAGTGGCTACCATCAAATTAGAATGAGGGAAGGGGACGAATGGAAAACAGCTTTTAAAACCAAATTTGGTTGTAGTCTACGTTGATGACATTCTTATCTATAGTAAGACTGTAAAGGAGCATGAAAATCATTTGAGAGATGTGCTTGCTACATTGCGTATAGAATACTTGTATGCTAATATTAAAAAATGTGATTTCTATACTAACCGAGTGATTTTCCTTGGTTTTGTAGCAAGTGCCAATGGTTTGCAAGTGGATGAGGATAAGGTTAAGGCAATCAATGAATGGCCCATTCCTAGGTCGGTTGGTGAAGTAAGGAGTTTCCATGGCCTAGCTACATTCTATAGAAGATTTGTGAGGGATTTTAGTACCATTGCAGCACCACTCACGGATTTGACCAAAAAGAAGGTTCCTTTTGAGTGGAATGAACCTCAGCAAAGAGCATTTGAAGAGCTCAAGAAACGCCTCACCCACGCACCACTGCTCGCTCTACCGGACTTCACTAAACCCTTTGAGGTTGAATGCGACGCGTCCGGCATTGGTATTGGCGGTGTCCTTATGCAAGAAGGTAAGCCTCTAGCTTTCTTTAGTGAAAAATTGAAGGGTGCATGCTTAAACTATTCCACATATGACAAAGAATTGTATGCCTTGTTTAGAGTACTCAAAACATGGCAACATTACCTTTGGCCCCAAGAGTTTGTTTTGAAAACCGATCATGATTCACTTAGACACTTTAGGAGCCAAGATAAGCTAGATAGGCGGCATGGTAGGTGGATGGAGTTCATCGAAACCTTCCTTACATTATCAAGTATGAGAAAGGAAAGGATAATGTAGTAGCGGATGCATTGTCTAGGAGATACACCTTAATCACCACCTTGGATTCTAGGATGTTAGGTTTTACTTACATTAAAGAATTATATGTGGATGATGCTGAATTTGGGAAGATATTTCGTAGATGCACTACTCAAGGCCCTTATGATAAGTATTTTGTGTTTGAAGGTTTCTTGTTTAAAGTGGATAAAATTTGCATACCTAGATGTTCCCTTAGGATCTTATTAGTGGAAGAAGCCCATAAAGGAGGTTTAATGGGGCATTTTGGGAGGGACAAAACTTATCACATGTTGCGAACTCACTTTTATTGGCCTCATATGTTAAGGGATGTAGAACACATGCTGAAAAGGTGCATTGAATGTCTTAAAGCCAAAGCTAGGGTACAACCCCACGGGCTGTATACACCCTTACCAACGCCTAATGGCCTTTGGGAAGATATAAGTATGGATTTCATTGTTGGACTACCTAGGACTAAGAAAGGAAGAGATTACATTTTTGTGGTGGTAGATAGATTCTCTAAAATGGCACATTTTATTCCATGTCATAAAACTGATGATGCATATAATGTCGCTAATCTTTTCTTTAAGGAAATAGTGAGATTGCATGGAATACCTAAAACTATTGTTAGTGATAGGGATGTCAAGTTTTTGAGTTTCTTTTGGAAAACGCTTTGGGGAAAAATGGGCACTAGATTACTATTCTCGACCTCTAGTCATCCCTAAACAGATGGGCAAACGGAAGTCACCAATAGGACCCTAACGACCCTCCTTAGAACCATGTTGAAAGATAACTTAAAAGAATAGGAAGACATGTTACCACATATCGAGTTTGCTTATAATCGCACCATGCATTCTTCCACTTCGTTATCACCTTTCAAATGTATTTATGGATTTAACCCTTTAACTCCTTTGGATTATTACCGATTCCTCGAAAGGATCGAGTAGCTTTTGATGTTTTGGAACAGGCGGACTACATTAAGGAACTTCATGCCAAGACCAAGGCTGCACTTGATAAGAAGGGCGTTGAAACTGCAGCTCGGAATAACAAAGGATGTCGGAAGATGGTTTTCCAGCCCGACGACTTAGTTTGGCTACATCTAAGGAAAGAGCGGTTTCTGATAAAACGCCATTCCAAGCTAGCCCCACGGGGTGATGGACCATTCAAAGTCTTACACCGGATTAACGATAACGCATATGTGTTAGACTTACCGGAAGAGTATGGAGTTAGTACCACTTTTAACGTAGGAGATTTGAGCCCCTATGAAGGAGAGTCGAATCAAGATGAAAATTCGGGGTCGAATTCTTTCCAAGAAGGAGTGGATGATGTAGGACCATCACATGGAAGATATCAAGGGCCCATTACTAGGGCAAGAGCTAAGGAGATCCAAGAAGTTACGTCAAGGGAAGTGCTATTGCTTGGCACCATGCGTGAACCATTTAACTTCTATATATCATGTGTTAATCTCTTGGTGAATGCAGGAGCAAGCAAGCAAAGGGAAGAGACGTTGCTCACGTCCAAGGAAGCCCAAGAGAGTAACCAGCTGCTCACGTCTAAGGCAGCCCAAGAGAGTAACCAGCTGCTCACCTCCAAGGAGGCCCAAGAGAGTAACCAGCTCCCTCAGTCGGATCATCATTTGGGCTCTTAAAAACAGTCCAAATCACTCCTGGATCTGTTGTGAACAAATCAGCCCATTTACCTCTTAAAAAAACGTCCAACTCACTCCCAAGGATCTATTTTGAATAAATCAGCCTATTTTGATGTTGATTAGTTGTTTGTGAAGTTGTTAGCTACATTTGTGGAAGCTCTCTTGTTACCAACTTCCACAAATGTTTTAGTTGTCTTTTCTTTATTTTGTCAAGATAAAAGAGTCTATATATAGTCTCTTTAGCTGCTGAATAGGATACGTTTTTTTGCTAAGAATTCGGATTGTAATCATTCACAAAATCAATCAAAGAACAAGAGAGTTTTTGGTTGGCATTGTTGTTGTTTGCTTGGCTGAGCTTGTTCGTGTCAACCGCCTTCGGATTGGTGCTTCGAGCCTTCACGAGTCCCTCTTTGTGCTAGTCCAGCCGGAGCTAGTGTAAAGTTGTATTGGAGACGGGTCTAGGGCATTCACGAAGCGGGGTTTTGGCTCTTCAGCTTGGTTCCTTTAGTTGACTCTCTTTGGTTCTTCTCTATATCTTACTGCGTTCATTCACTCCCCACGTTTCATTCCGCATTTGGATTCGCCTCATTCAGCCGGATTCGGGATCATTGTACCTAGATCGACTAATCCACGGACTAATACCGTATCATGAATGGTGCCGAGTTACTCATCATCATGAATGACTTCCCCAAACCTAATTGTTTCTTTCTAACACTTTTAGCCAACATCCCAACTTCACTTTCACTTGCTTTTCTTTGCTTGCTTCCAAATTCCCGGATAGGTAAAGGGAGGCAAATATGTATATGAGGGTCTAAAGCATGGTTAAGAAGAAGAAGAGAAGAGAATGAATTGCCTTAATCATCCCAAGAAGAATGTGAGAGAACTCATCATGTGGTGTTAACCTTCAAATCCAACATAATTTTGATAAAAACAAAGTATTAAACATGCCAAAATTTCAAACAAAGCATTTTGCAACTTAAACATATCATAAAACCTTTCGAGCATATAAAGATTTTAAAACTAATCTGCAAACGGAATCATCATTGAGGTCATATCCAAAGAAGAAGCACAAAACTGCTTCGAAAACCTTTCAGTTAAAGACACCTCGGTCGAGGTGTTCTGGCGTCATCTGAGGTGTCATCCTCGATCGGCCATGAACGTCTCTGTCGAGGTCATAAAATTTTTTTTTTCAAACCAGTTTTCGACGTTTTTTCTCAAACAAAAACCTGTATATATGCATGTAATGACAAATAAGCACATAGAGTCAAGTAAACAAAATAAGATCATAATATCCGGGAGTCATACAAACATACACATAAGTCACATAAAATACATCCAAAGACACCATACTTGGGATACATTGTCCCAATGGGTCAAATATAAGTCTAAGGAAATAAAGTACTCACCAGACCTATCTAAACTGCATAATAAATAAAGGAAAGAAATCCATGAAGCTCTAATCCTCGTCAGTTGGCGGTGGTGGATGTGGAATGTAAGGATACTGGGACGGATCGAAAGGGTAGCCCATAACCTGCTGATGCTGGGTCTCCATCATCCGTCTGGTGTAGTGCTGTCTCTCGAACATCTGATGTGTCCACCCTCGATATGTCTACGCTCCTCCTCAAAGTGCTCATGAATTTCGATTGTAAGGGCTGCGTAGGAGTCAATCATCTGCTCAGTAAGATCATCTATCCTCTGATGTGCCTCGGGATCCCTAAAGCGGCGGGGGGATCTGCGCTGAGGTGGTGGTGGTGCTCTCTCCTCCTCTTCCACCTCATCATCAAGGTCGACAACGAGAATACTAGGGCTACCGGTATCAGTACCGGTCTCCATGGCAGCTCCTCTCTTATCATCATCATCATCGTTAGCTGCGTCTCTAGCATCTTGCATGTAGGGAAACCAAGCAGTAGACCAGTACTGACGGTCAAATATAGAGAACTAAGATGACCACATAATGCCATGTGGTGCAGTCGTCTCCCATGGTATGGCAACGTAAGGTGTGCCAAGGCTGCGAGGAACGAGAATACGTCTCGTGATCATCTCCTGCAGTCCAAGCGACTTCGCAGCCGCAACCAGTGTACAAGCCGACATATCCAACCCCATATAAGTGGTGATGTGGATCACCAACCCACCACAGCAGATATCGTCCTTCGACTTGCCCTTGATCATGTGCAAGTCCTCTGCCAGCATAGTAGCAAAATCCGGCACTCCTCCGGTCACCATACAAAACAGACTCAACAACTCCCCCTGTCGGACCTTTTGGGGTGTCTCAGTACGCGCCAGAAGTGTATCACTGAAAATCCTGTGAGCAAGGCGGAAAGCAAGATGAAATATGATACGCTCCCGGGAATCCCTGGGCCTCCACCTGTCGCTATGATCAGTCACATGGGCTATCTCGCCCCAGAAACTCCGAGCCACCGCTCGGGAAGGAAAATCAAAAATAGTAGGAGTAGGGAAACCAAAAATATCCCTGAACTGATCCATAGGAACTACACAGTTCCTGTTCAACGGCCGGTACTAGATTCCATTGTGCTCTGGCACGTATGTCACTGAGCTGACAAACTCCATCGTCGGCTTCAGATAAGCCGGCGCTCGAAAATCCATAAACTCCTCCATCCCTACCATGGAGATCATCTTCCTCAAGTCCGCCATCACATGGACGCACTCGAAGGCAGTAACATCTAGAAAACGCAAGGCAACGATCGGACGCCTGCAAATACGATCAAAGTCCTTATGGTAACGCTCGAGGATCACCGGAATCGAGAACTGAGAAGTAGAAGAAGGAGAAGACTGGTGGGAACTACTAGGTCTGTCTCTCAAGACCAACTATCGATTAGATCTGTTACTCATGTTTTTGGATGAAGAACACCTCGGTTGCCCTAAGAACACCTCGGCCGAGACACAACCGACTGGATCGAGGCGAAACACTGTTCGTACGCAAATCTCAAATCTGTAAGTTCTTTTTCCCCAAATCACTACCAAAGGCTTCCTAAGGGGTACTTATATCTTTTTCAACAACAAACAGTGGCAACCAAAGCCAGATCTGTGCAGAATCGACAAAAGAAGAACGGGTTAGGGTTTTGGAATGAAGTACCCAGATTCCGCAGATTTGGAGCGTTTTCCTTGCTGTTTGATGCTTGGAAACTGATCCTCTTGCTTCCTCCGGTGTAATCGAGCCAAGAATCATGGAAAACGGGCAAAAACGGAGAATTTAAGAGTTGGGAGTCACCGCGGTCGAGGCTTCACTTGGGAGGGAAAAGGTGAAGAGAGAGAAACCATCTCACCTTTTATACCCCTTGCTGAATTTGATTTCACCTCGGTCGAGGTGGTCCCGACCGGACCGAGGTGTCTGACTAGATGTCAGACCTAGTCGTCTCGGTTGCCCAAGAACATCTCGGTCGAGGTGCTGTGCCAGCAACCGAGATGTGTCTCAGTTAATCTCTGTCTTCTCAATTTCTCGAACTTTTGTCCTTCCAGTGCAGTTCCTGAGCTGAATCCTTCCTTAGAAAGTACTTGGTTCCTTGTCTAGAGGACGCAAAAACAAAACGAAGCAAACCATCTAAAAACTAAGCTAGAAAAGAGAAAAGAAAAGCAATACCTTGGGTTGCCTCCCAAGAAGCGCTTGGTTTAAGGTCGCTAGTTGGACGGTACATCATCCTCAAATAAGGTAGAGTGGTGCAATCTCCTCAGTTGGGACTTCCGGTCAGTACTTCTTTAGCCTATGACCGTTGACCTTAAAGTTTCCGCTTGTTTCACCCCAAATCTCAACTGCACCATAGAGAAAAACAGTTTCACAACGTAAGGTTCTTTCCTTGTAGATCTTGGCATTCTCATAGACGTTTAAGCGCAACTCCTCCAGCTCATTGATGTCTAAAAGTCTCTTCTCTCCAGCTTCCTTGATGTCGAAATTCAACCATTTGATTGCCCAATACGCCTTGTGCTCCAACTCAACGGGTAGATGACAAGACTTCCCATATACCAAATTTTAAGGGGTGGTACCAATGGGAGTCTTGAATGCAGTCCTATAAGCCCAAAGAGCATTGTCAAACTTCATGGACCAATCCTTCCTTTTCCTTGAAACGGTCCTCTCTAGGATTCCTTGATTTCTCTATTCGCGATCTCAACCTGCCCACTAGTTTGAGGGTGGTAAGGGGTTGCTACCTTGTGGGTTACCCCATACTTTGATAGAAGTGCCTTAAACTCCCGGTTGATGAAATGTGTCCCTCCATCGCTGATGATGATGTGTGGTGTCCCAAAACGTGGAAAGATAGTCCGATTGAAGAACTTCACAACCACCATGGCGTCATTAGTGGGGGAGGCAATGGCTTTCACCCATCTAGAGACGTAATCAACAGCTAAGAGAATGTAAATGTTTCATGCGGATGATGGGAAAGGTCCCATGAAATCAACTACTCATACATCAAAAATCTCAACCTCTTGAATATTGTTGAATGGCATCTCGTTCCTTCTAGACAAGTTCCCTGTTCTTTGGCATGCATCACAAGAAACAACAAACGCTTGCACATCCTTAAATAATATAGGCCAAAAGAAACCAGAACGTAATACCTTAGCACACGTTTTGTGAGCGCTAGCATGTCCTCCACAACGAAGCGAGTGGCAATGCCGTATGACACTAGCAACTTCATCCTCCAGAATGCATCGTCGAAGCATCCCATCCGGACCTCTCTTGAACAGTAGAGGTTCATTCCAGTAGTAATGACGTACATCCTTGAAGAACTTTTTTTCTTTGAGCGTACGTCAATCCGGGCGGTATTTCCTGGCAAACGAGGTAATTGACAATATCAGCATACCAAGGCTCTTTACCATCAAAAACTTGGCGAAGCCAGTGCTCCACCAACTGTAAGTGACTCTCAAAAAACGAATCAGAAAGCTTGTTGTCCTCAGTTGACAACATCTCGCTTGCTGTCTTGGTCGGTGTCCGAGGTGGGTGACCGAAATGTTCTTCAGATAAGAACACCTTGCTTGGTCTAGGAAGTGCCTCGGTCGAGGTATTGGAACTGGGACCGAAACCTAGCGTGCTTTTCTTCTCCTGAAGCAGTCTATCAAATCTAGCTCCTGGATTTGCTTCCAATGCCTTTAAGCTCCGTATATCTGCATCACAAGAGACATCTATACCTTCCTCCATTAAACTAAAACTAAGAACTCTTTCAATAGGATCGTTAATAAGGATAGAGCTCACCAATTCTCTTGATTCTTCTTCATCATAGATGTTGAAGATGTCATCCTCCAGCGGCTCCCCTTTCATTGCAGCAAGCAATGCAAACTCCACATGATCACCACCAATGTTGAATTTTAACTTGGCGTTCTTACAATCCACATTGCAACCCGAAGTTGCTAGAAATGGCCTCCCAAGAATGATAGGATGTGATAATCTACGGGAATGTAAAGTACAACAAAGTCTATAGGTATGTAGAAATTACCTAACTTGATGGGAACGTCTTCCAAAATACCCACGGGACGGATAATAGAGCGATCCGCCATGTATAGCATCATCTTCATCAGCTTGGGTTCTCCAAGTCCGACTTTCTCACATAGCTCCAGCGGAATGATACTCACGCTGGCTCCTAGATCACATAGTGCATCATAGGTTATATCCCCAACTTGAAATGGAATTCAAAATGAACTAGGACCCATCAATTTAGGTGATATCTTCTCTTTCATGATTTGAATGAGCTCCGAAGACTTAGATGTCATCCTTACTTCACCAAAATCCTCCAGCTTCTTCTTCCTTGATAGAATCTCTTTCAAAAACTTCCCATAGGCGGGCATCCCTAGAATGACATCAAGAAAAGGGATGTTAATATGTAGTTTATTCATTAGGTCTAGAAACTTACCAAAATGATTGTCTAGATGTTCCCTCGCCCTTGACTGAGGGAATGGAAGTGGTGGTTTATATGCAGGAGGTGGAACATAAACTTCAGATTTATCTTTCGCATTCTAGGGCTCCATCTCGGTTGGCACCTCGACCGAAGTGTTTGTCTGGTCGTGTCTCGACCGAGGTACTGGATTCGTAGTCTTCAATCCACTGCGTGTTGTTATTGTCATAATGTGTCCCTTAGGGTTGCTCGCTGTCCTTGCTGGAAGCTTCTCTGGATCTCTTGGCGCTTCATCCGCCTTGTTGAAAATTGTTGCTCTAAGGCTTTTTGTGCCTTGGAAAATGAATTCATCGATATCTCCATAGCATTGAGCTTGATCAGAATTGCCTCCAGCGCAACATCTTTCTTTTCTGGCTGAGACGAACTTGATGCAGGCTCCTGACTTCTCAATGGAGTAAAAGAAGAAGAAGAGGGGGCGTTAAGAGCATTATTAGTATGAGAATAAGGGTTACCGGAATTTTGTTGATTAGATTTCCAATTGTTCTTGTTGGAGTTTCTATTGTTGTTGTAATTGTTATTCCACGGCTCTTGATAGTTGTTTCTTCCTTGATATCCCCCATCTTGCTCCTTTTTCGTTTGAGCTACTAAAAGTTTCTTCAATGCCTTTACTTCATTGCAAAGCGAGGTGAGTTGAGCTCCAATTGATGATGTGTCTTGGAAGCTCACTCTCCTTTCTCCACTTTCAGTTCCTTGATGGGAATACTTCTCCATGTGTAAAGCTTGCTTTTCAATGAAATCCCAAGCTTCATCTATTTGCATATCCATGAATGTGCCGGCGAAAAGTAATTGGAGCTTGAATTGAGTATCTTCATCCAAACCCTTGAAGTATATTTCCAGCAACTCGATTGTTGGAATCCCATGATGTGGGAAATCCAACAGAAGATACTTGAATCTCTCCCATGACTTGGACAAACTCTCTTTGTCCTTCATAATAAAAGCATTGATCTTTCCCCTCAATTCAGCGGTCATAGAAGGGGGAAAGAACTTAGTGAGATACTCCGTTGTCATCTCTTCCCAAGTGTTGATTTTTCTGGCTGGAAGAGATTGATACCAAGCAAGCGTCTTGTCTTTCAACGAGAAATAGAAAGGCCTCAACTTGTAGTTGTTGTTCTCCACTCTTGAAGGTCTCAAAGTCTCCATCAGAATCTCATAATTTTGCAAGTGCTGATGCGGAGACTCTCTCTCCGAACCTCCAAATTGACATTGTCGAATCATGGTTAGAACTTGCGGTTGAAGTTCATAATCATTCTCAGCTGGATCACCTAGGTTGACTCCTGGACGCCTGACTTGTTGATTGGGGTCCATCCTCTGTCCTAGGGTTTGTGGAACTCCAACAAAAAGAACATCTCGGATTGGCATCCGAGGTGGTAAGTGTATCTCGGCCGGGACAACTTGAACTGGGTCTTGCCTCGGTCGAGGATTTGGGATCGGTCGAGGCAGAAACTAGGCCCTTAGAGCAGCCATATCTGCTTCAATTCCTTCTGCTCTGGCGCGAGTCTCGTCTTTCTCTCGCTGTAGTTCTTCCTTACTATAGCGTAGCTATTCCAATGCCACCTTCAATTCGGCTTCAAGATCGCGATTGTCTTGATTGGCCATCTTAGCTTCTTTCAATCTTCTTTTGTAGGTCTTTTCTAGTTCGGGATCGTAGGGAATGAATTCCTTTCCAGCACGAGTTCTTCGCATAAACCTAAGGAAAGATCCTGCGAAAACACTCAAGTAAAGTGGTCAAAAGCAACAAGGGCAATAGCCCTGAAAGACAACCGAAAATGAACTTGGTCTAGACCAAGTCCCCAACAACGGCGCCAAAAAATTGTTTGCTCCAAAAGGTGTGTGCAAGCTTTAATATTTAGAACCCAATAAGTATGCTTGAACAATATGCGAACCCGCAGTGTACGGATCAATTGTAATAAAAGCAAGAATTCCAAGGGTCGAACATAGGGACTATGGTGAAACAAAGTATGGTAATCAGGTTGTCAAATAACCAAAAGCAATTGAAGTAATCAAAGATGATATAAAAGTCAGATAAAGAAAATGCGGTATCTAGGGATTAAAGCATCCAGTTGATGTAGGACCATCACATGGAAGATATCAAGGGCCCATTACTAGGGCAAGAGCTAAGGAGATCCAAGGAGTTACGTCAAGGGAAGTGCTATTGCTTGGCACCATGCGTGAATCATTTAACTTCCATACATCATGTGTTAATCTCTTGGTGAATGCAGGAGCAAGCAAACAAAGGGAGGAGACCATGCAAACGTTGGAACAACAAGGGTTTGATCATATAGCCACGCCAGCCAATAAGTCAAGCAATCAAGACAAGGACAAGGTGGGAAAGATGGACGAGCAAGCAAGCATAGGAAATGGAACAACAAGCATGATGCCATCAAATCCGGAGTGGCTGGCAAGCTCGACGTTGCTCACTTCCCAAGCGGCCCAAGAGAGTAACCAGCTCCCTCAGTCGGGCCATCCATTTGGGCTCTAAAAACCGTCCAAAACACTCATGGATCTGTTTTGAATAAGTCAACCTATTTTGATGCTGTTAGTTTGTTTGTTAAGTTGTTAGCTACATTTGTGGAAGCTCTCTTGTTACCACCTTCCACCAATGTTTTAGTTTTCTTTTCTTTATTTTGTCTAGATAAAAGAGTCTATATATAGTCTCTTTAGCTGCTGAGTAAGGGACGTTTTTTATTTGCTAAGAATTACAGATTGTAATCATTCACAAAGTCAATCAAAGAACAAGAGAGTTTTTTGTTGGCATTGTCGTTGTTTGCTTGGCTGAGCTTGTTCGTGTCAACCGCCTTCGGATTGGTGCTTCGAGCCTTCACGAGTCCCTCTTTGTGCTAGTCCAGCCGGAGCTAGTGTAAAGTTGTATTGGAGACGGGTCTAGGGCATTCACGAAGCGGGGTCTTGGCTCTTCAGCCTTGGTTCCTTTCGTTGACTCTCTTTGGTTCTTCTCAACATCCTCCTGCATCCATTACATCTCCACGTTTCATTCCGCATCTGGATTCGCCTCATTCAGCCGGATTCGGATCATTGTACCTAGATCGACTAATCCACGGACTAATACTGTATCAGTTGGTATCAGAGCTCAGTTGGTACAATTGATCACTCTTTTCTTCTTTGTTAACCTTATTGCTTAACCAATTGAGGCTTAACTTGTGCTTGAAGTGTGCAAAATCAAAATCCAAGGGTTTCTTAGGGCCGGACAACATCTTGAGGAGAGGTAAACACAGGAAAAAAAAAGAGATCAAACGTTGCAGTCAAATTCGGTAACCTTATCTCCCACAAATCTCGTTGCAATCAATTTCGGTTACCTTCTCTCCTACAAATCTTTGACAAAATCTAAGAGATCTTTCAAAAAAAAAGAGAAAAAGAACAACACAAAAACGGCTGGCCTGCTATTAATCGACCATCAAGCACAAGAAAAAGCCCCCTCTTTGTGAGAACTCGTTCAAACAACTCCTACGTCATTCTAATCACAAACCACCATACCTACACCAAACCAACAGTCAATACTCCGATTAGGGGTGTCTTAATCCAACTCCGATACTAACATCAGTTTCGGCAGTTCTAGTTCCAAAGGGTTGCTAAGAAGGTTCAAAAATCGTGATCTTAAGGTGTTGGATCCTTACAACTCGAGCCACCAGCTAGGAAATACCAACGAGAGAGTGAGCGATAAACAAGTGAGATCTTTGTTTTCTAACCTAACTAGTTCTTTGTTTGTTACTTGAGCATGTCTAGGTCCCGAAGCCATCACGCCTGAGATGCTCAGTCTATTGAAACAATTGTCCGATTCCGTAGCTAACCTATCCAAACAAGTGGAGTCTATGGAAGCACGAACCCCACCATCACGGACACCACCTTTAAGAACCAACTATGAGTTTGGCGGTCCCTCACACGTTACTAGAGAGCCGGATCATCTGGATCAAGGTAATTTACAATCCAATGTCCTCCCTAATGCTTCTAACATGCCACCAGGGGTTGATAACTTTCAGCGACGGAATGAAGCTCCTTTTGAGGATCATACTTGGGAAGATTACAATCGACCGTTCCAACAGCCAAGGCAAGGATGAGAACGTGATAATCTACGATCCTATCAAGAGCAAGACGGTCTCGGCAAAGTCAAAATCAAAATTCCCGTCTTTGAAGGAAAGTGTGATCCCGACGTCTACACGGAGTGGGAAACTAAAGTCGAGCAGATCTGGTTGTGTCATAACTTCGGCGAGCCTAGGAAGGTTCAGCTAGCCGCTCTCGAGTTCCAAGGCTATGCCTTGGTATGGTGGGATCACGTAGTCAAAGAAAGAGTGCGAACATTGGATCCTCAAATCACCACATGGGAGCATATGAAGGCACTAATGAGGTCTCGATTCGTCCCACCTCACTATACCCGGGAGCTTCGACAACGGCTGGAAAATTTGAGACAAGGCTCTCTTAGCGCTGAGGAAGCCTATACCAATATGCAAGTTGCTATGGTGAAGGCCAACGTTCTAGAGGATGAGGAAAATACTATGGCTAGGTATCTTCGTATTCTTAACTCTAATTTGGCTAATGAAGTTGATATGTATCCATTCAGCACCATGGAGCAATTACTACACTTGGCCATCAAGGTGGAAAGGAAGACTAAGGTGCGAAACCGGGAACACAAGCAGCCTCATGGGACGCCCAACGCTTGGAAATCACAAGGAAGCCAGCTGCCTATCCACAACAAGGATCAAGGAGGCCAGAAGGAAGAGAGAAAGTCGGCACCTATGAGCCACGAAGGCCAACGAAGGTCTTCTACACCGTCCACTACACCACGATCCTTGAATGAGCCTTCAAGTGGTCATCGAGGGAGTACTCCTACCTCTAACTCTAGAACTAGGGACATTGTGTGTTTTAAATGCCAAGGTAGAGGACACATGAGTAGGGAATGTCCTAATAGACGCACTTTGATCATCAATCATCTAGGAGAATATGAGAGTGAGGATGATGTGGAATTGGATGATGAAAATGCATTAATTGATGACAATGAGCAAACTGAGAATGATGATTGCATTGAGTATGAACAAGGTGAATCTTTGATAGCTAGGAGAACTTTGCATGTCCAACTAGCACCTTGTGAGGATAACCAACGTGAAAATCTGTTTCATACTAGGTGTAGTATTAAAGGAAAAGTGTGTAATGTGATAATTGATGGGGGAAGTTGTTGCAACATAGCTAGCACTGAATTGGTAAACAAATTACAACTTCTTACATTTTATCACCCTAGGCCATATAAACTACATTGGATGAATGAGTGTGGAGAACTTAAGGTCAATAAGCAAACTAAGGTCAATATAACATTAGGATCATATGAGGATATTATTATATGTGATGTTGTGCCTATAAATGCTTGTCACTTGTTGCTTGGTCGTCCATGGCAATATGATAGGAAAGTTGTACATGATGGGTTTTCTAATAAATATAGCTTTGAGAATAAAGGTAAAACTTTAACACTTAAACCTATGACACCTTTACAAATAGCCGAGTATTATGAGAACAAGAGGGTAGAGCAAGGAACCCCTCAAAAGCCTAAAATGACACGGCCTAAGAGTAAGGAGAACAAAACCCATCAAACACTCTAGTGACGGTGCCTCATGACTCTAAGATTCCACTTCCTAGTTCTATCCAAGGGCTGTTAGACGAGTTTAAGAACGTTTTTCCTGAGGAAGTTCCAGCTGGCTTGCCGCCCATTAGGGGCATTGAACACCAAATAGATTTAATACCCGGAGCCACTCTTCCCAATAGGCCCGCCTATAGGATGAACCCTACGGAAGCCCAGGAAATTCAGAACCAAGTTCAAGATTTGCTAGATAATACTTGGAGAATGTGTATTGATTGTGATGAAGGGTCATCCGAGCCGGCTCCATCTTCAACACCACAAGGAGCCCTAACAAGAGCTCAAGCCAAACGCCAAGCGGAGATGGATGCTATCTTCCTAGCCATGGTTCAAGAAGCTCACCCAAGCTCACCTCCAATGACTCCAAGGCCCATCATGATGCTTAGCCACATTGGACCAGCCAAGAAGAAGTTGAATGGAGCATAGGAGAGCCTCACGTGTGCATGTGCATGGATGAAGGTGTGAGAGGCTGGCGTAAGAAGCTAGTTAGAGAATGTTAAATAAAGCCTAGAATTAGTCTATTTTATGGATTTATTTAAAACACTCTAAATTGTAATTATTGTATTTATTTTCGTTTCTATTTTTTAGGAGAGAAGGTCTAGGTTGTATATAAACCTTTCTCTCTTCCTTTTTGTGGGTAGAATACGTTAAAAACACATTTGTGAAAGTGCCAAATTGAAACCTTTGAGTTCAGCCTCTTGTCTTGTGAGAATTGTGGTGTTTGCATAGCTTTCTCGTTCTTGTGTGTGTCAATCTCCTTCGGGTTGGTGCTACAAGTCGAATCGAAGCAACCTCTTCGTGCCTTCGATAATTCTAGATAGATTGTGTGAAGTTGTAAGAAGCGGGGTCGAATCGTCATCGGTTTGGTTCTTGGATAATCGAATCCAAGGGTTCAATCGTTTGTTCATTTCGGTTCTTCTTTCCTATTTCGTTTTCCCTCTTTGCTTTGCACGTTTTCCTTGCATCTTTGTTTGCTGAATTTCGTTTGCTTTTACTCCCGAAAACAAGTTGCTCGTCTAGATCCGTTCTTCGCGGCTAATCCCCGTATCAATTGGTATCAGAGCTAATTGACGTTCAACCTACAAAAAGAGTCGGTAAATCATTCAAAAACCAAAAGTGTCTCGTTTTCTTGTTTGAGTCTTGCTTGTTTTGAGTCTATTGCCATTGCCATTTCTATTCCAAGTTTTTGATTGAACTAACAAGTTTGTTGCTTTTGTTTGTGAATCTTGGACGCCGGCACCACTCCCACATCACGCCTACACCACGCCTACACCGCGCCTACCACCAGTCCCTTGTGCCTACCACCACGCCACCACCAGCTGTTGTCCCACGTCCAAACACAACCCTAAACAAGCCCTAAACTTTCAAAAAAAAAAACAAGAAGGCTGATCGTCCAGCCTATTTTCAAGCTGAGTAGTCCACATTTTCAGCCACCTCTTTCCTCCACATTTTCAGCCTATTTTTTTTATTTTTTCACCCTTGGTTAGCTATTTACTTGGTCAAATCTATCCTCTTGCAACTAATTAGGATTTTCTTAGCATTTTTGTTTTATTTTTCTTTAATTCTAGCAGTAAGTGAAAAAAAAAAAGAAAATCCGAGTTTCAATAAAAAAAACAAAAGAGAAAGAAAGAAAAGAAAAAGAAAAGAAAAGAAAAGAAAAGAAAGAGAAAAGAAATCAGTCTTAGTTATTCATTTCATTTCATTTCATTCTTGCTAGCTTATTCTTGTTTTATTTCATAGTTTGTAATAGTTGAAGTTGTGCTTGCTAAGTGTTATTGTTCAGCAATCAAAGAGGACTAAAAGGAGCTCATCTCACTCAAAAGTTGTCTTGATAAGTGTTATTGTTCAGCAATCAAAGAGGACTACAAAGGAGCTCATCTCACTCAAAAGGACCAAGCCATTCACGCCTAGCCTAGCTTCACCCTAGCCTAGCCACGACTTGGCCCTCGCCTAGCTCACTTCACTCGAACCACGCCGTAGCCTTGACCAGCCCTTCTATACACACCTTCGGTGTCCAAGGTTTGCTTGCTTAGGCTTGACGAGTAAGTTCTTTCAAGGCTTATCTTGAGTTCAAATTTTGAGTCCATACTTAGTTGCATATAACATTCGTGCAACTTGTCCTTTCCGTTTTGAGTCTTTTCTTCTCTTTTATTGAGTCAAACACGTTTTAAGGTGATTGAAATCGAATTTCGCTTCTACTTTAAAGCTTTTGTTTGGCTAAGTATTGAACTCACGTGAGGTTTTTGACTAATACAAGATGAGCCATCAACAAGCTTGTTGAGCACCACTAGAGAGTGAGAGTTTGCTTTCGAGTGATACACTTGTGAGGCATTTTGTTTTAGCTAACCTAACGTGTTTGAGTGTTTTAGTGTCTTTGAACAATGTCAGGAACTCCCACATGTACGCCGAGCCCCGAGCCTATTTCCCCGGAGTTGTTTAACCTTATCAAGGGATTGAAAGATAGCATTGAAGGGTTAACTACAAGGCTGTCCAACTTGGAGGCGTCTAAGGTAGTTCCGGAGCCTTGGCCACTAGGAGGCAACATGCAGGTAGGAGACCACTCGAGGGCTCAACACCAAGGGCAAGACCGAATACCACTCCAAAGCCAACAAGAGGTGTTTCAAGCAGCCCGGCACTTTAATGCCACACAGCCCTCTCGGAATGTCCAAGGCTTAGGCCACACCGTGCCCCAACCGGGATGGGGCAATCTTGCTTTCGAGGAGCACGTTTCTATCCCTTCTTCTCCCATTATACATGATAATTTGCATAACTATCCTCAATAGTTTTAGAATCAAGCTTATGAGCAGGATGAGGACGGTGATGGAGATGACGAGGAATGGAGGCCAAACGGACGAAGCGAGCGCCAACAGCCCCGGAGACCTCATGATGGCCGGCGCCAAGACGAGCAAAGGCGTGAGCCCTATGGCGGCCAACCAAGGAGGGAGCGAGATCTGGAGTATGATAGTTTTGGCAAAGTAAAGGTGAAGATCCCAAGCTTTGAAGGCAAATGTGACCCGGACGTGTACATGGCTTGGGAGGCGAAGATAGAGCAAATATGATCATGCCATAACTTTCCCGAGCATAAGAAGGTACATTTCGCAGCTCTTGAGTTTATTGATTATGCTATGATATGGTGGGATGATTTGGTGAAGGAAAGGAGGACAACTTTGGATGCACCGGTAGTTACTTGAGGCAAGGAGCCATGACCGCCGGTTTGTGCCTCAACATTACACTAGAGAATTGAGGCAAAGGTTGGAGAACTTGAGGCAAGGAGCCATGACCGCCGAGGAGATCTATAATGCCATGCAAATGGCCATGGTAAAGGCTAATGTGCGAGAGGATGAAGAGACTACAATGGCTATGTATCTTCGTATTCTCAATTCAAGTTTTTCTAACGAGATAGATCTTTTTCCCTATAGCTCTATGACAGAATTGCTCCACCTAGCAATCAAAGTAGAAAGGAAAATGAAGGCAAGAAGTCAAGGAGGTAAGGCTGCCTATGGCGCGCCTAGCTCATGGAGGAGCCAAGGAGGTCACCAACAAGGGAATTACAACCGGCAGGTGCCAAGCAAGGAGAAGCTAGCCCCGGAGCAAGGAGGTCCACGCAAGGCTCCTTATGCAGCCCCTACCAAGCCCACGCCTACAATACCTAAAGGCACTATAGGGAGTACTTCTAACCCTTCATCTAGAGCTAGGGATATTGTATGTTTTAAGTACCAAGGAAGAGGGCACATGATGAAGGATTGTCCTAACAAAAGAACTTTGCTAGTTAACCATTTAGGACAATATGAGTCCGAATCTGAGCATGAGCATGATAATGCTGATTTTGAGCTTAATATGCATGATCATGATGGTTTGGATGATGATGGGATTGAATATGAGCAAGGAGATTGTTTATTAGCTAAGAGAGTGTTATTTGATCATCCTAGCTCATTCCTAGCTAACACTTCCTTGATTTGTGATAAAAGTCTTGAGCATAATAATTTTTTGATAGCTAGGAGAACTTTAAGTGTACAACCTGCTCCTTGTGAAGATAACCAAAGAGAAAACTTGTTTCACACTAGATGCTCGGTTAAAGGAAAGGTTTGTAATGTTATTATTGATGGAGAAAGTTGTTGCAATATTGCTAGCACCGAAATGATATCTAAGTTGAAAATTCCTACATTTTATCACCCTAGGCCATATAAGCTGCATTGGATGAATGAATGTGGTGAGTTAAAGGTTAATAGGCAAGCTAAGATCACTTTTACTTTAGGCCATTATGAAGATACGGTTTTATGTGATGTTGTGCCTATGCAAGCTTGTCATGTGTTGTTAGGCCGCCCTTGGCAATATGATAGGAGAGTTATGCATGATGGTTTTACTAATAGATATTCTTTTGTATTCAATGGTAAAACCGTGAATCTTAAGCCTATGACTCCCTTGCAGATTGCGGAGGCATTTGAGAAGAAGAAGGCAAGTGAGCAAGAGCAAGGACAAGCTAAGAAGGGGAGCAAGCCGTCGAGCCAAGACCACTCCCTAGCCACGCCTTCTAACCAACAACCTAGCACCCTTGTGTCCACGGCCACAAAACAGCCCACAACAGCCTTGTTAGCTTCCAAACTTGAGCTACAAAATGACTACCTACCCTTAGACACCACCTTGATGATGTTGTGTAAGGAGCTCACCTTGATGAGTGATGAAGCCAAGGCTAGTTTATCACCTACTATCTCAGCCATCCTTGAGGAGTTTAATGATGTGTTTCCGGAAGAAATACCACATGGCCTCCCACCTTTGAGAGGCATTGAGCACCAAATTGACCTTATCCCCGGCGCAACACTCCCAAATAGACCAGCCTACCGAATGAACCCAAAGGAGAGTCAAGAGATCCAAGCGCAAGTTCAAGACCTCCTAGACAAGGGCTACGTGAGGGAGAGATTAAGTCCGTGCGCCGTGCCCGTGCTCTTGGTGCCTAAGAAGGACAACACATGGAGGATGTGTGTTGATTGTCGAGCTATCAACAACATCTCCATCAAGTACCGCCACCCTATTCCCCGCCTAGATGACATGCTTGATGAGCTACATGGCGCCACCATCTTTAACAAGATAGACCTACGGAGTGGCTACCATCAAATTCGAATGAATGAGGGGGACGAGTGGAAAACAGCCTTCAAAACTAAGTTTGGTTTGTATGAGTGGCTTGTTATGCCATTTGGGTTAACTAATGCTCCTACTTTTATGCTCTCAATGAACTATGTTTTGAGACACTTTATAGGGAAGTTTGTTGTAGTATACTTTAATGATATCTTAATCTATAGCAGGTCCCTAGAGGAGCATGAAGAACATCTAAGGGAAGTAGTTCTTACCCTTAGGGCTGAACATTTGTATGCTAATCTTAAGAAATGTAGCTTTTGCACTAATGAGATTATATTTCTTGGTTTTGTAGTGACTACACAAGGCCTACAAGTGGATGAGGAGAAGATTAGAGCAATCAAAGATTGGCCCACGCCAACATCCATCAGCCAAGTAAGGAGTTTCCATGGGCTTGCAAGCTTCTATAGGCGCTTTGTGAGAGACTTTAGTACCATTGCCGCGCCCTTGACGGAAATTTGCATGAAGCATGCGTCATTTGTGTGGGAGGAGGTGCAAGAACGTGCCTTTAGCAAGGTGAAATTGGTCTCAACCGAGGCGCCCTTGCTAGCTCTTCCCTACTTCACTAGGCCCTTTGAAGTGGAGTGTGACGCCTCGGGCATTGGCATAGGCGGCGTGCTCATGCAAGAAGGTAAGCCTATTGCCTTCTTTAGTGAAAAGCTCAAAGGAGCATGTCTTAATTACTCTACCTATGATAAAGAGTTATATGCTTTGTTTAGAATGCTTAAGACATGACAACACTACTTGTGGCCTAGAGAGTTTATTTTGCATTCTGATCATGAGTCTTTGAAGCATTTTCGGAGTCAAGATAAACTAGATAGGAGGCATGGTAGGTGGATGGAGTTTATTGAGACTTTTCCCTATGTTATCTAGTATAAAAAGGGAAAAGACAATGTAGTGGCGGATGCCCTCTCTAGGAGGCAACATTGTTGACTACATTGGATGCTAAGGTATTAGGCTTTGTTTACATTAAGGAGCTCTATGAATCTGATCTTGATTTTGGTGATACATATAAGCTATGTGTGCAAAAAGGTTCCTTAGATAAATACTATTTGTTTGAGGGATTTTTGTTTCGAATGGATAAGGTGTGCATACCTAGGTGTTCCCTTCGATTGTTGCTAGTAGAGAAAGCCCATAAAGGAGGTTAATGGGTCATTTGGGAGGGATAAAACTTATGCTATGCTGCACTCACACTTTTATTGGCCACACATGCTTAGGGATGTTTAAAATGTGCTTAAAAGATGCTTAGAATGCCTTAGAGCTAAATCTAAAGTGAAGCCTCATGGATTGTACACACCTTTGCCAATCCCAACAGCCCCTTGGGAAGACATTAGTATGGACTTTATTGTGGGATTGCCTAGGACTAAAAGAGGTAGGGACTCGATTTTTGTGGTTGTAGATCGTTTCTCAAAAATGGCTCACTTTATTGCTTGTCACAAAACTGATGATGCGGCCAATGTAGCTAATCTATTCTTTCGGGAAGTAGTTAGGTTACATGAAATTCCGAGGACAATAGCAAGTGATAGGGATGTTAAGTTCTTAAGTTATTTTTGGAAGACTCTTTGGGGAAAGCTAGGTACGAAATTGTTATTTTCTACATCAAGCCACCCCAAACTGACGGGCAAACGGAAGTAACTAATAGGAGTTTAACCACACTTTTAAGGGCTGTCATCAAAAAGAATCTAAAGGAATGGGAGGATGTCTTGCCACATGTTGAATTTGCCTATAATAGAGTTGTGCATTCGTCTACTTCCATCTCTCCATTTGAGTGTGTTTATGGTTTTAATCCACTAACCCCTTTTGATCTTACACCGTTGCCTAAGAAGGAGCGAGTGGATTTAAGTGCTAAACACAGGTTGAACACATCAAGGAGCTACATAGGAGGACAAGGATTAAGCTTGAGGAGAAAGGCAAACCAAGGAAGGAAGAAAGTTACATTTGAGGCCGGTGACCTTGTATGGCTACACTTGAGGAAGGAGAGGTTTCAACAACTTCGGAAGTCCAAGCTCTCTCCAAGAGGAAACGGACCTTTCAAGGTGCTACACAAGGCTGATGACAATGCCTATGTGCTAGACTTGCCGGACGACTATGCTTGTGATCCCATGTTCAATGTGAGGGACCTAAGCCCTTTTCCACCCCTTAGTGATGATCAAGGAAATTCGAGGTCAAATTCTTTTAAAGAAGGGGAGAATGATGAAGGGTCATCCGAGCTAGCTCCATCTTCAACACCACAAGGAGCCCTAACAAGAGCTCAAGCCAAACGCCAAGCAGAGATGGATGTTATCTTCCTAGCCATGTTTCAAGAAGCTCACCCAAGCTCACCTCCAATGAGTCCAAGGCCCACATGATGCTTAGCCACATTGGACCAGCCAAGAAGAACTTGAATGGAGCATAGGAGAGCTTTACGTGTGCATGTGCATGGCTGGCGTGAGAAGCTAGTTAGAGAGTGTTATATAAAGTCTAGAATTATTCTATTTTATGGATTTATTAAAAACACTCTAAATTGTAATTATTGTTTTTATTTCATTTCTATTTTTAGGAGAGAAGGTCTAGGTTGTATATAAACCTTTCTCTCTTCCTTTTTGTGGCAGAATACGTTAAACACATTTGTGAAAGGGCAAATTGAAACCTTTGAGTTCAGCCTCTTGTCTTGTGAGAATTGTGGTGTTTGCATAGCTTTTTCGTTCTTGTGTGTGTCAATCTCCTTCGGGTTGGTGCTACAAGTCGAATCGAAGCAACCTCTTCGTGCCTTCGATAATCCTAGATCGATTGTGTGAAGTTGTAAGAAGCGGGGTCGAATCGTCATCGGTTTGGTTCTTAGATAATCGAGTCCAAGGGTTCTATCGTTTGTTCCTTTCGGTTCTTCTTTCCTATTTCGTTTTCCCTCTTTGCTTTGGACGTTTTCCTTGCATCTTTGTTTGCTGAATTTCGTTTGCTTTTATTCCCGAAAACAGGTTGCTCGTCTAGATCCGTTCTTCGCGACTAATCCACGTATCAATGAATCTGATATTGATTTTGGTGATACATATAAGTTATGTGTGCAAAAAGGTTCCTTAGATAAATACTATTTGTTTGAGGGATTTTTGTTTCGAATTGATAAGGTGTGCATACCTAGGTGTTCCCTTCGATTGTTGTTAGTAGAGGAAGCCCATAAAGGAGGTTTAATGGGTCATTTTGGGAGGGATAAAACTTATGCTATGTTGCACTCACACTTTTATTGACCACACATGCTTAGGGATGTTGAAAATGTGCTTAAATGATGCTTAGAATGCCTTAGAGCTAAATCTAAAATGAAGCCTCATGGATTGTACACACCTTTGCCCATCCCAACAGCCCCTTGGGAAGACATTAGTATGGACTTTATTGTGGGATTGCCTAGGACTAAAAGAGGTAGGGACTCGATTTTTGTGGTTGTAGATCGTTTCTCAAAAATGGCTCACTTTATTGCTTGTCACAAAACTGATGATGCGGCCAATGTAGCTAATCTATTCTTTCGGGAAGTAGTTAGGTTATATGAAATTCCAAGGACAATAATAAGTGATAGGGATGTTAAGTTCTTAAGTTATTTTTGGAAGACTCTATGGGGAAAGCTAGGCACGAAATTGTTATTTTCTACATCAAGCCACCCCCAAACTGATGGGCAAACGGAAGTAACTAATAGGAGTTTAACCACACTTTTAAGGGCTGTCATCAAAAAGAATCTAAAGGAATGGGAGGATGTCTTGCCACATGTTGAATTTGCCTATAATAGAGTTGTGCATTCGTCTACTTCCATCTCTCTATTTGAGTGTGTTTATGGTTTTAATCCACTAACCCCTTTTGATCTTACGCCGTTGCCTAAGAAGGAGCGAGTGGATTTAAGTGCTAAAACGCAGGTTGAACACATCAAGGAGCTACATAGGAGGACAAGGATTAAACTTGAGGAGAAAGGGAAATACAACGCAGCCAAGGCAAACCAAGGAAGGAAGAAGGTTACATTTGAGGCCGGTGACCATGTATGGCTACACTTGAGGAAGGAGAGGTTTCAACAACTTCGGAAGTCCAAGCTCTCTCCAAGAGGAAACGGGCCTTTCAAGGTGCTACACAAGGCTGGTGACAATGCCTATGTGCTAGACTTGCCGGACGACTATGCTTGTGATCCCACATTCAATGTGAGGGACCTAAGCCCTTTTCCACCCCTTAGTGATGATCAAGGAAATTTGAGGTCGAATTCTTTTAAAGAAGGGCAGAATGATGAAGGGTTATCCGAGCCGGCTCCATCTTCAACACCACAAGGAGCCCTAACATGAGCTCAAGCCAAACGCCAAGTGGAGATGGATGCTATCTTCCTAGCCATGGTTCAAGAAGCTCACCCAAGCGCACTTCCAATGAGTCTAAGGCCCGTCATGATGCTTAGCCACATTGGACCAGCCAAGAAGAAGTTGAATGGAGCATAGGAGAGCCTCACGTGTGCATGTGCATGGATGAAGGCGTGAGAGACTGGCTTAAGAAGCTAGTTAGAGAGTGTTAAATAAAGCCTAGAATTAGTCTATTTTATGGATTTATTTAAAACACTCTAAATTGTAATTATTGTATTTATTTTCTTTTCTATTTTTTAGGAGAGAAGGTCTAGGTTGTATATAAACCTTTCTCTCTTCCTTTTTGTGGGTAGAATACGTTAAACACACATTTGTGAAAGTGTCAAATTGAAACCTTTGAGTTCAGCCTCTTGTCTTGTGAGAATTGTGGTGTTTGCATAGCTTTCTCGTTCTTGTGTGTGTCAATCTCCTTCGGGTTGGTTCTACAAGTCGAATCGAAGCAACCTCTTCGTGCCTTCGATAATTCTAGATCGATTGTGTGAAGTTGTAAGAAGCGGGGTCGAATCGTCATCGGTTTGGTTCTTGGATAATCGAATCCAAGGGTTCTATATTTTGTTCCTTTCGGTTCTTCTTTCCTATTTCATTTTCCCTCTTTGCTTTGCACGTTTTCCTTGCATCTTTGTTTGCTGAATTTTGTTTGCTTTTATTCTCGAAAACAGGTTGCTCGTCTAGATTCGTTCTTCGCGGCTAATCCCCGTATCAGATTGTAGAGCAATCAATAACATTACTATCAAGTATAGACACCCGATTCCCCGTCTAGATGACATGCCTGATGAGTTACATGAAGCTACAATTTTCACTAAAATTGACCTTAGGAGTGGCTACCATCAAATTAGAATGAGGGAAGGGGACGAATGGAAAACAGCTTTTAAAACCAAATTTGGTTTCTATGAGTGGCTAGTAATGCCTTTTGGTTTAACTAATGCTCCTAGTACCTTCATCAGATTAATGAATCATATTTTGAGACCTTATATTGGTTCATTTGTTGTAGTCTACTTTGATGACATTCTTATCTATAGTAAGACTTTAAAGGAGCATGAAAATCATTTGAGAGATGTGCTTGCTACATTGCGTATAGAATGCTTGTATGATAATATTAAAAAATGTGATTTCTATACTAACCGAGTGATTTTCCTTGGTTTTGTAGTTAGTGCCAATGGTTTGCAAGTGGATGAGGATAAGGTTAAAGCAATCAATGAATGGCCCATTCCTAGGTCGGTTGGTGACGTGAGGAGTTTCCATGGCCTAACTACATTCTATAGAAGATTGTGAAGGACTTTAGTACAATTGCAGCACCACTCACGGCCTTGACCAAAAAGAAGGTTCCTTTTGAGTGGAATGAACCTTAGCAAAGAGCATTTGAAGAACTCAAGAAACGCCTCACCCACGCACCACTACTCGCTCTACCGGACTTCACTAAGCCCTTTCAGGTTGAATGCGACGCACCCGGCATTGGTATTGGCGGCGTCCTTATGCAAGAAGGTAAGCCTCTAGCTTTCTTTAGTGAAAAATTGAAGGGTGCATCTTAAACTATTCCACGTATGACAAAGAATTGTATGCCTTGTTTAGAGTACTCAAAACATGGCAACATTACCTTTGGCCCCAAGAGTTTGTTTTGAAAACCGATCATGATTCACTTAGACACTTTAGGAGCCAAGATAAGCTAGATAGGCGGCATGGTAGGTGGATGGAGTTCATTGAAACCTTTCCTTACATTATCAAGTATAAGAAGGGAAAGGATAATGTCGTAGCGGATGCTTTATCTAGGAGATACACCTTAATCACCACCTTGGATTCTAGGATGTTAGGTTTTACTTACATTAAAGAATTATATGTGGATGATACTGAATTTGGGAAGATATTTCATAGATGCACTACTCAAGGCCCTTATGATAAGTATTTTGTGTTTGAAGGTTTCTTGTTTAAAGTGGATAAAATTTGCATACCTTAGGATCTTATTAGTGGAAGAAGCCCATAAAGGAGGTTTAAAGGGACATTTTGGGAGGGACAAAACTTATCACATGTTGCAAACTCACTTTTATTGGCCTCATATGTTAAGGGATGTAGAACACATGCTGAAAAGGTGCATTGAATGTCTTAAGGCCAAAGCTAGGGTACAACCCCACGGGCTGTATACACCCTTACCGACGCCTAGTGGTCATTGGGAAGATATAAGTATGGATTTCATTGTTGGACTACCTAGGACTAAGAAAGGAAGAGATTTCATTTTTGTGGTGGTAGATAGATTCTCTAAAATGGCACATTTTATTCCATGTCATAAAACTGATGATGCATATAATGTCGCTAACCTTTTCTTCAAGGAAATAGTGAGATTGCATGGAATACCTAAAACCATTGTTAGTGATAGGGATGTCAAGTTTAATGAGTTTCTTTTGGAAAACGCTTTGGGGAAAAATGGGCACTAGATTACTATTCTCGACCTCTAGCCATCCCCAAACTGATGGGCAAACGGAAGTCACCAATAGGACCCTAACGACCCTCCTTAGAACCATGCTGAAAGATAATTTAAAAGAATGGGAAGACATGTTACCACATATCGAGTTTGCTTATAATCGAACCATGCATTCTTCCACTTCGTTATCACCTTTCAAATGTGTTTATGGATTTAACCCTTTAACTCCTATGGACTTATTACCGATTCCTCGAAAGGATCGAGTAGCTTTTGATGCTTTGGAACAGGCGGACTACATCAAGGAACTTCATGCCAAGACCAAGGCTACACTTGATCGGAAGGGCGTTGAAATTGCAGCTCGGAATAACAAAGGACGTCGGAAGATAGTTTTCCAGCCCGTCGACCTAGTTTGGCTACATCTAAGGAAAGAGCGGTTTCCGGCAAAACGCCATTCCAAGCTAGCCCCACGGGGTGATGGACCATTCAAAGTCCTACACCGGATTAACGATAACGCATATGTGTTGGACTTACCAGAAGAGTATGGAGTTAGTACCACTTTTAACGTAGGAGATTTGAGCCCCTATGAAGGAGAGTCGGAACAAGATGAAAATTCGGGGTCGAATTCTTTCCAAGAAGGAGTGGATGATGTAGGACCATCACATGGAAGATATCAAGGGCCCATTACTAGGGCAAGAGCTAAGGAGATCAAAGAAGTTACGTCAAGGGAAGTGCTATTGCTTGGCACCATGCGTGAATCATTTAACTTCCATACATCTTGTGTTAATCTCTTGGTGAATGCAGGAGCAAGCAAACAAAGGGAGGAGACCATGCAGACGTTGGAACAACAAGGGTTTGATCATATAGCCACGCCAGCCAATAAGTCAAGCAACCAAGACAAGGACAAGGTGGGAAAGATGGACGAGCAAGCAAGCATAGGAAATGGAACAACAAGCATGATGCCATCAAGTCCGGAGTGGCTGGCAAGCTCGACGTTGCTCACTTCCCAGGCGGCCCAAGAGAGTAACCAGCTCCCTCAGTCGGGCCATCCATTTGGGCTCTAAAAACCGTCCAAAACACTCATGGATCTATTTTGAATAAGTCAGCCTATTTTGATGTTGTTAGTTTGTTTGTTAAGTTGTTAGCTACATTTGTGGAAGCTCTCTTGTTACCACCTTCCACCAATGTTTTAGTTTTCTTTTCTTTATTTTGTCTAGATAAAAGAGTATATATATAGTCTCTTTAGCTGCTGAGTAGGGGACGATTTTTATTTGCTAAGAATTATAGATTGTAATCATTCACAAAATCAATCAAAGAACAAGAGAGTTTTTGGTTGGCATTGTCGTTGTTTGCTTGGTTGAGCTTCGTGTCAACCGCCTTCGGATTGGTGCTTCGAGCCTTCACGAGTCCCTCTTTGTGCTAGTCCAGCCGGAGCTAGTGTAAAGTTGTATTGGAGACGGGTCTAGGGCATTCACGAAGCGGGGTCTTGGCTCTTCAGCCTTGGTTCCTTTCGTTGACTCTCTTTGGTTCTTCTCAACATCCTCCTGCATCCATTCCATCTCTACGTTTCATTCCGCATCTGGATTCGCCTCATTCAGCCGGATTCGGATCATTGTACCTAGATCGACTAATCCACGGACTAATACTGTATCACCAGTAGTGGTTCCGACTCAAGATCTCAAAAGATAACGTGGACAAAGCTGAGGTTTGCAAAGGAAAGGTGTTTCTAAGGTGGGAATAGATCACCGGGTAAGTCTCACTACTCACTATCCCAAACCAAAGCTCCTATTACCGGGTAAGTTTCAAGGTACTAAGGAAAGGAACTATAATCTCAAACCAACACACCACCCAAGGGAATAGAATCAACCTTTACCGGGTAAGTCTCAGGCTAACTCTCAAAGATGGGATGAAGGCACACTCAAACCCCAATAAAGGATAAGCCTTTATTACCTACACTCATGATCTTGGGTAAACAAACATAGGAATCACCGGGTAAGTCTCATCCTAGGCTTGCATTGAACCAGGAAAGGTATAACAAGGATAGGATTTGGCAAACTGAAACTCTTAACTCATATAAGGTTCAGGAAAGATTCACCTCGTTCAGTTAAATTCCTTCCCGGACTGACCGAGGTGTTATACGGTTAAGGTAAAGGCTCAAGCTTTCAGGGTCCTGTTGGGATTAAGATCATTCTATCATCGTCTTTCCCACAACTTTCAGCCAATCACCCTAGAAGCGCATAAGAAATTTAGCCAACAATCATCATGATAACAATAATCAAATTTATAAGAAAGGAATCAATATTCAAACAAGAAAACCTTAACACAAAGGTCTCAATAACTTGAATTAAACAAATAACAATCAGTGTTCCTTAAGTCACAAATCATCATGATAACAATAATCAAATTTATAAGAGCTAGCAAGGGTTAGAAGTACTCCCTTGAGTGTCTTTAGGTAGTGTAGGCGTGGGCTTGGTAGGGGCTGCATAAGGAGCCTTGCGTGAGCCTCCTTGTTCCGGGGCTAGCTTCTCCTTGCTTGGCACCTCCCCGGCTGTAATTCCCTTGTTGGCAACCTCCTTGGCTCCTCCATGAGCTAGGCGTGCCATAGGCAGCCTTACCTCCTTGACTTCTTGCCTTTATTTTCCTTTCTACTTTGATTGCTAGGTGGAGCAATTCTGTCATAGAGCTATAGGGAAAAAGATCTATCTCGTTAGAAAAATTTTGAATTGAGAATACGAAGATACCTAGCCATTGTAGTCTCTTCATCCTCTCGCACATTAGCCTTTACCATGGCCATTTGCATGGCATTATAGGTCTCCTCAGCAGTCATGGCTCCTTGCCTCAAGTTCTCCAACCTTTGCCTCAATTCCCTAGTGTAATGTTGAGGCACAAACCGAGCTCTCATCAAGGCCTTCATGTGCGCCCAAGTAACTACCGGTGCATCCATAGTTCTCCTCCTTTCCTTCACCAAATCATCCCACCATATCATAGCATAATCAATAAACTCAAGAGCTGCGTAATGTACCTTTTTATGCTCGGGAAAGTTATGGCATGACCATATTTGCTCTATTTTCGCCTCCCAAGCCATGTACAAGTCCGGGTCACATTTGCCTTCAAAGCTTGTGATCTTCACCTTTACTTTGCCAAGGCCATCATACTCCGGATCTCGCTCCCTCCTTGGATGGCCACTATAGGGCTCACGTCTCTGCTCGTCTTGGCGCCGGCCGTCATGAGGTCTCCGGGGCTGTTGGCGCTCCCTTCGTCCGTTTGGCCTCCATTCCTCGTCATCTCCATCACCGTCCTCATCCTGCTCATAAGCTTGATTCTGAAACTGTTGAGGATAGTTATGCAAATTATCATGTATAATGGGAGAAGAAGGGATAGAAACGTGCTCCTCGAAAGCAAGATTGCCCCATCCAGGTTGGGACACGGTGTGGCCTAAGCCTTGGACATTCCGAGAGGGCTGCGTGGCATTAGAGTGCCCGGCTGCTTGAAACACCTCTTGTTAGCTTTGGAGTGGTATTCGGTCTTGCCCTTGGTGTTGAGCCCTCGAGTGGTCTTCTACCTGCATATTGCCTCCTAGTGGCCGAGGCTCCAGAACTACCTTAGACGCCTCCAAGTTGGACAGCCTTGTAGTTAACCCTTCAATGCTATCTTTCAAGCCCTTGATAAGGTTAAACAACTCCGGGGAAATAGGCTCGGGGCTGGGCGTACCTGCGGAAGTTCCTGACATTGTTCAAAGACACTAAAACACTCAAACACGTTAGGTTAGCTAAAGCAAAAACGCCTCACAAGTGTATCACTCGAAAGCAAACTCTCACTCTCTAGTGGTGCTCAACAAGCTTGTTGATGGCTCGTCTTGTATTAGTCAAAAACCTCATGTGAGTTCAATACTTAGCCAAACAAAAGCTTTAAAGTAAAGCGAAATTCGATTTCAATCACCTTAAAAACGTGTTTGACTCAATAAAAGAGGAGAAACGACTCAAAACGGAAAGGACAAGTTGCACGAATGTTATATGCAACTAAGTATGGACTCAAAATTTGAACTCAAGATAAGCCTTGAAAGAACTTACTCGTCAAGCCTAAGCAAGCAAACCTTGGACACCGAAGGTGTGTGTAGAAGGGCTGGTCAAGGCTAAGGCGTGGCTCGAGTGAAGTGAGCTAGGCGTGGGCCAAGGCGTGGCTAGGCTAGGGTGAAGCTAGGCTAGGCGTGAATGGCTTGGTCCCTTTGAGTGAGATGAGCTCCTTTGTAGTCCTTTTTGGTGGATGAACAATAACATTTAGCAAGCACAACTTTTGAGTGAGATGAGCTCCTTTGTAATCCTCTTTGGTTGCTTAACAATAACACTTAGCAAGCACAACTTCAACTATTACAAACTATGAAATAAAACAAGAATAAGCTAGCAAGAATGAAATGAAATGAAATGAATACTAATGCTGATTTATTTTCTCTTTCTTTTCTTTTCTTTTCTTTTTCTTTTCTTTCTTTCTTTCTTTTTTTTTTTGAATTGGGATTTTCCTTTCTTTCTTTCTTTTTTTTTTTTTTAACTTACTGCTGGAATTAAAGAAAAATAAAACAAAAATGCTAAGAAAATCTAATTAGTTGCAAGAGGATAGAGTTGACCAAGTAAATAGCTAACCAAGGGTGAAAATTCAAAAAAAAATAGGCTGAAAATGTGGAGGGGAGAGAGGGGCTGGAAAATAGGCTTGACGGATCAGCCTTCTTCTGTTTTTTTTTTTTGAAAATTTAGGGTTTGTTTAGTGTGGTGTTTGGACGTGGGACAAGGCTGATGGCGGCGTGCTGGTCGGCACAAGGGCTGGTGGTAGGCGCGGTGTAGGCGTGGTGTGGGAGTGGTGCCGGCGTCCAAAATTCACAAACAAAAGCAACAAACTTGTTAGTTCAATCAAAAACTTGGAATAGAAATGGCAATGGCAATAGACTCAAAACAAAGCAAGACTCAAACAAGAAAACGAGACACTTTTGGTTTTTGAATGATTTACCGACTCTTTTTGTAGGTTGAACGTCAATTAGCTCTGATACCAATTGATACGGGGATTAGCCGCGAAGAACGGATCTAGACGAGCAACCTGTTTTCGGGAATAGAAGCAAACAAAAATCAACACACAAAGATGAAGGAAAACGTGCAAAGCAAAGAGGGAAAACAAAATAAGAAAGAAGAACCGAAAAGGAACAAACGATAGAATCCTTGGATTCGATTATCCAAGAACCAAACCGATGACGATTCGACTCCGCTTCTTACAACTTCACACAATCGATCTAGAGTTATCGAAGGCACAAAGAGGTTGCTTTAATTCGACTTGTAGCACCAACCCGAAGAAAATTGACACACACACAGGAACGAGAAAGCTATGCAGACACCACAATTCTCACAAGACAAGAGGCTGAACTCAAAGATATTCAATTTGGCACTTAGGCAATGTGTTGAACGTATTTTGCTCCACAAAATGAAGAGAGAAAGGTTTATAACAACCTAGACCTTCTCTCCTAAAAAATAGAAAAGAAATAAATACAATAATTACAAATTAGAGTGTTTTAAATAAAACCATAAAATAAACTAATTCTAGGCTTTATTTAACACTCTCTAACTAGCTTCACGCCAGCCTTGCTCACGCCTCCTTGCTCACGCCTTCATCCATGCACATGCACACGTAGGCTCTCCTATGCTCCATTCGACTTCTTCTTGGTTGGCCCAATGTGGCTAAGCATCATGACGGGCCTTGGACTCATTGGAGGTGAGCTTGGGTGAGCTTCTTGAACCATGGCAAGGAAGATAGCATCCATCTCCGCTTGGCGTTTGGCTTGAGCTCTTGTTAGGGCTCCTTGTGGTGTTGAAGATGGAGCTAGCTCGGATGACCCTTCATCACCTCCGGAAGCTCTAGTACATAAGCATTGTTGCCAACCTTACGTAGTACTTTGAATGGTCCGTCTCCCCTAGGTGATAGCTTGGACTTGCGCCTTTTTGGGAACCTATCCTTCCTTAAATGCAGTCACACGAGGTCTCCCAGTTCAAACAACACTTGCTTGCGGTTCCTATTACCCTTGGCCGCCACTTGCCTCCCCTTCTCTTCTAGCCTTTTGCGTGTCCTTTCATGTAGTTCCTTGATGATCTCCACCTGTTTTTCTGCATTAAAATCTACTCGCTCCGCTATGGGTAACGGTATAAGATCAAAAGGGGTCAAAGGATTCAACCCATAGACACACTCAAAAGGAGTTAGATTAGTAGAAGAATGTAATGTATGATTATATGCAAATTCAACATGAGGCAATACATCTTCCCAAGCTTTCAAATTATCTTTTAAAACAGCCCTCAAAATGGTTGTTAACGTCCTATTAGTTACTTCGGTTTGACCATCCGTTTGAGGATGACTAGAAGTCGAAAACAGCAACTTCGTCCCTAATTTACCCCAAAGAGTTTTCCAAAAGAAATTAAGAAACTTAACATCCCTATCACTCACTATTGTCCTAGGTACTCCATGTAATCTAACAATTTCCCTAAAGAACAAGTTAGCTACATTATAAGCATCATCAGTCTTATGGCAAGCAATAAAATGGGCCATTTTAGAAAATTGATCTACTACCACAAAAATCGAATCTCTTCCCTTCTTAGTCCTAGGTAACCCAACAATGAAGTCCATACTAATATCCTCCCAAGGTGACTTAGGCGTGGGTAAGGGGATATACAATCCATGAGATTTCAATCTAGCCTTAGCCTTTAAACACACAAGACATCTCTAAAGCAAGTTCTCTACATCTCTAAGCATATGAGACCAATAAAAATGTGAATGCAGCATATAATAAGTCTTATCTCTCCCAAAATGCCCCATTAAGCCTCCCATATGGGCTTCCTCAATAAGTAATAGCCTAAGGGAACACTTAGGAATGCAAACTTTATCAACTCTAAATAGAAAACCCTCAAACAAGTAATACTTATCAAAGGCTCCTCTAGATGCACATTGCTTAAATATGTCTCCAAAATCAGAATCATCAACATATAAATCCTTAATATAATAGAAACCTAAGACCTTAGAATCCATAGTTGTGATTAAAGAATGTCTCCTAGAGAGAGCATCCGCTACAACATTATCCTTGCCCTTTTTATACTTTATGATATAAGGAAAAGTTTCTATAAACTCCATCCATCTACCATGTCTCCTATCTAACTTATCTTGACTCCAAAAATGTCTTAAGGACTCATGATCGGTATGTAGGACAAACTCACTAGGCCATAAATAATGTTGCCATGTTTTTAATACTCTAAACAATGCATAAAGTTCTTTATCATAGGTCGAGTAGTTTAAACATGCTCCCTTTAATTTCTCACTAAAGAAGGCTAGTGGCTTACCCTCTTGCATGAGTACTCCTCCAATGCCAATACCCGAAGCATCACACTCGACCTCAAAAGGTTTGGTGAAGTCCGGAAGAGCTAGAAGAGGTGCATGGGACAGCCGCCACTTCAACTCCTTAAACGCCTTCTCTTGAGCATCTTCCCACACAAATGGCACCTTCTTCTTTGTCAAGGACGTGAGTGAGGCTGCTATGGTGCTGAAATCTCGCACAAAACGTCTATAGAAGGTTGCTAGGCCGTGGAAACTCCTCACTTGACCAACGGTTGCGGGAGTAAGCCATTCCTGGATTGCCTTGATCTTCTCTCCATCCACCTCTAGACCTCTTGTGCTCACTACAAAACCAAAAAAAACAACTTGATTAGTACTAAACTCACAGTTCTTCAAATTAGCATACAAATATTCAATTCTAAGAGTTGCAAGTACTTCCCTCAAATGTTCCTCATGCTCTTCAAGTGACTTACTATAGATGAGGATGCCATCAAAGCAAACAACAACAAACCTACCAATGTAGTGTCTCAACACGTGATTCATCAATCTCATAAATGTGCTAGGAGCATTGGTTAAACCAAATGGCATCACTAGCCACTCATAAAGATCAAACTTGGTCTTGAATGCCATTTTCCACTCATCTCCCTCCCTCATTCTGATTTGGTGATAACCACTCCTAAGATCTATCTTAGAGAACAATGTGGCTCCATTCAACTCATCTAACATGTCATCTAAACGTGGGATAGGATGGCGGTACTTAATGGTGATGTTGTTGATGGCTCTACAATCAATACACATCCTCCATGTATTGTCCTTCTTAGACACTAAGAGGACGGGAACGGCACTAGGACTCAAGCTCTCCCTTACATAACCCTTATCTAGGAGTTCTTGGACTTGGTTTTGGATCTCTTGGCTCTGCTTAGGGTTCATCCTATAGGTTGGACGGTTTGGGAGTGTAGCACCGGGAATAAGATCTATTTGGTGCTCAATAACTCTAAAAGGTGGAAGGCCAGCTGGAATCTCGTCAGGAAACACATCACTAAACTCATCTAGGATAGCTAGGATGGGCTTAGGTAGGTTGGCCTTGGCTTCATCACTCAAAGTCACTAAGCTCTTGCACAAGCTCACAAGAATGGCATCTAAAGGGGTGTAATCTAGGATGTACTCCTCCTTGGATGCTAGAGGACACTAGAAGGTGTGGCTAATAGGGTGGTACTAATCTTGGCCGTGGGTTCTGTTTTAGACCGTGAGCTATCCCCTCTCTTTTTCACCTCATTTTGCTCCACACTCAACTCCTTCTTCTCATAAAATTCAGCAATCTACAATGGACGTCCCAAAAGAATATGACAAGCTTGCATAGGAACTACATCACAAGTAATGGTGTCCTCATAGCTACCTAAAGTGATAGTAACTCTAGCTTGCCTATTTACTTTTAATTCTCCACAATCATTCATCCAATGCAATTTGTAAGGCCAAGGGTGATAAAATGTGCTAATTTGCAACTTATTAATCAAATCAGTGCTAGCTATATTGCAACAACTACCTCCATCTATGATCATATTACACACCTTCCCTTTAATTAGACATCTAGTATGAAAAAGGTTCTCTCTTTGATTATCCTCACACGGAGCTAGCTTAGCATGCAAAGTTCTTCTAGCTATTAATGATTCTTCATGCTCATATTCAATGCCCTCATCACTATCACTACCAATTTCATGCAATCCATTAAGGTGGGTGTTATCATCATTTTCATGCTCATCCTCACTCTCATATTGTCCAAATTGATTTAAAATTAGAATTTTCTTATTAGGACAATCCCTCATGTAATGACCTCTACCTTGACATTTAAAACACACAATATCTCTAGAACAAAGAGTAGAGTTAGAGGTACTCCCTTGAGGACCACTTGAAGGCTCATTCAAGGGTATAGAGGATGAATGAGGTGTTGAGCTCCTTCTTTGTGCTCCTTGGTCCATGGTTGATGCTTTTCAGTCCTCCTTGGTGGATGTAGGCTCATGGCTGTAGGATCCTTGGGGCCGGCTGTTTTGTGCTTTCCATGAGCTTGTAGCTCCAAAGCTTGTCTTGGCACCTTGGTTCCTAGCCTTTGTCTTCTTCTCTACTTTGATTGTCAAATGCAGCAGCTCCACCATGGTACTATAAGGATACAAATCAATTTCATTAGCCAAAGATGAGTTTAAAATGCGTAGATACCTAGCCATTGTAGACTCCTCATCTTCAACCACATTAGCTTTCACCATTGCCATTTGCATAGAGGTGTAGACCTCTTCGGCACTCATGGCTCCTTGTCTAAGGTTCTCCAACCTTTGCCTCAGCTCCCTAGCATAATGTTGAGGTACAAAACGAGCTCTCATCAAGGCCTTCATTTGTTCCCGTGTAGTGATGGCTGGATCCAAGGTTCTTCTCCTTTCCTTGACAAGATGATCCCACCATACTAGTGCATATCCTTGGAACTCCAATGATGCAAGTTGGACCTTCCTTTGCTCTCCAAAGTGATGGCATGACCAAATTTGCTCCAATTTAGTCTCCCAATCCATGTAAGCATCCGGGTCACACTTGCCTTCAAAACTAGGAATCTTGACCTTCACTTTCCCTATTCCATCTAGCTCTTGATAAGGCCTAAATGGCTCATATTCTCGTCCTCTCCTTGGCTGTCGGTGACGCCTAGGGAACTCTCTCCACATGCCTTCTTCCACAACATCCTCTTGTGGCTCCTGAAAATCATCCACAAAACCTTGCACATTAGGTGTTCTAGGAAGAGGGTTAGCATGTCTCATACCTTGCCCTTGAGGGGTTCTTTAAGGTGATTCATGGGTTGTTTGTCTAGGGGCATCTCTAGACGTGCCTCCTAGCTCGAAAGTGGACCTCGGCTGTGGCGTGGCTATGGGTGTTGGCCGAGACTCCAACGTGCCAATCCGGTCGGTCAATCTTGCCACCGAATCCATTATTTGCTTCAACATAGCAAATGTCTCCTGGTGCATTGGCTCACTTCTTTGGGACTTTCTTGGACTATTAGACCTAGACATGATCAAAAAAACACACAAAACAAGCAAACTAGTTGAATTAGATAAAACAAAAAATTCTCACAAGTGTTTACTCTCACTCTCACACTCAAGTTGTGTTGATCACAAGCTATTTGATGTAATTGACTTGGATGGATTAAAACTCCTTCTAAGATCAATGCCTTAGCTCAACTAGCATACTCCTTAACTTGAAAAAGGGTGATACACGGCTGCTTGAAGGTTCACAACAGAAAACGTCAAGATAGACACTAAGAAGCTGAAATAAGACTCAAGACTCAACTAGTATGGCTTGCAAGCAATGTTAACTAGCTAAATCTCACAAAATACTCAAAAAAGACACAAGACTCAAAGATAGATGCAAAAGGCTGATATGGACTCGAAATGATGGTAAACTCAAGATATGATAGAATTAGAGTAAAACAAGGAAGATAGACACACAAGAGACTAAGAAGAGAGCTTCACTTACCTTGTCCTTATGCAATGGAGAGAGATATGGCCGGCTGTGGTGTTTAATGTTGGCTTTTGGGTAATGGTGATGGATAAGAAATGAGGTAGGTAACCCTTGTTTGTAGTCTCAATGATCCTTTCACAATCAGATTGCAAAAACACTTGTTTTTCTAGCTTCTACACAACTTAGGATAGTATAGAATATGATATGAAATGTATGATATGTAGGATGATGAAATATATGAGAAAATATTTCTTTTTCTTTGTTTTTATTTTGTGTTCCTTGCCTGACGTTTTGTGGAAGAAAATAGGAGAGAGGAATGAAATTAAAAATTGAAAAGAAATAAGAGATAACTAACTAGAAAAAGTCTCTTGTTGTTGCTACAAATAAGGAGCTTTTGTGGCCTCTCTCTCCTACTTGCAACGACTGATTTGTTTTGGAGAGTGGTCCCCTTCTTTTTTTTTTTGAACGGTTATTTGCCAAGAGGATGCAACTCGACATTTTGGATGAATAATGACTGATGAAGGTGATGTAGAATGGCTGGAAAATGGCTGTTTTGGCTTGGCTTTCTCTCTTCTCCAATAAACACAAGAAACAAAGCAAATTAGACTCAAATAGACTCTTAAGATGAAGCAAATGACTCAAACAAAGAAAAGGCTCAAAGAAGATACTCAAACCGTCAATGGTGATGGATGATTCCGGACTCGCAATCAACTAGCTCTGATACCACTTTGATGCGGGTTGGGGCCGCAAATAACTAGATCTAGATTGGGAATCCTTGAAGACCAACAATGGACGTTTTCCTTGACAAATGGCACGAAAATCAGATTGTTTAGAACCAGAAATGACGTTGGACAAAAGGGAAGAAAGAGAATGAAATGGAACGTGGAATGTTTGGTAGAAGTAGATCCAAAAGAACCAAACGACTCCCTTACAAGAACCTTGATCAGATTGATCAAAACCCAAGCAAGATGATGCCTTCAACCCTTTCTTCTATAACCTTACACAAGCCTTCAATGGAGACAAGCACAAGGAGGGACTAGTATTGACTAGTAGCACCAATCTCTAAAGAGATTAACACACACAAGAACAATCTAGCAGGGATTCACAACAATTCAATCAATGGCTCACTTTATTGATTGAATTTTCTGAATAGGAACAAAAGCTCTCAAAGAGACGGTTTATCAAGTTTTGCTAAAATCTATCTAATCTGGAAAGAAGCTAAGGGAGGCTTTTTATATGCCTAGAAAGCCTCCTATCTAAAAAAGGAAAAACATTTGTCAAAAAGACAATAAAACAAATAAAACAACTAAAACAAATAAAAATAACCCTTAAAATGTTTTGAACCTAAAGGTTATAAAAAGTATTTCATTTTATACCAAAAGATGATATAAAATACAAAAGAAGCTCCAAAAGCCTCAATCTTCAATTTCTTGCAATTCCGGAACAAGTGTCTCTTCTTTGCTTTTGCATGGCTCCAAATCACATGTGCATGGTCTCCCTTCCACGTCCAAGTCATCGGGAATCGTCATTAACGTGACTAAGGAAGCCTCAGTCAACAATGGATCGTCAATGGTCTCCTTAGGAGCTAAGGACACTAACAAGTTGGACACCTCCTCTTGAATTGCTCTTGCCCTTGATCTAGTGATTGACCCTTGCATTGTAGGACTAGTAGGGGCTGTTGGTGATGGTCTCTCATTATAACCTTTGGTTTTAATATGAGTTTTTGTTTTCATTTATTTATGTCTTGTTGTAAGATCCATTGTGTTGTTGTTACTGTGAGGGTCAGGATCCATTGTGAGGTCGTAGCCCGTAATAGTTCGAGTTCCTAGAACTTGGGGTGTTACACAATAGAAGAAGCAGAAGAACATCTCCATATACTAATAACTATACCATAAGAAGCAAAAGAAGCAACGTTTGTGAACCAGAAGAAGGATGGTATGAATTTAACTATGTCATATTAAAGATGGTATGAATTTAACTATACCAGAAGAAGCAAAAGAAGATCTCCATATAGTAATAATTATACATGAAGAAGTAGAAGAAGCAGCGTTTGTGAACCAGAAGAAGGACGGTATGAATTTAACTATGTCATATTAAGGATAGTATGAATTTAACTCTACTAGAAGAAGTAGAAGAAGTGTTCTCTGCAACACGAGTAAGCTGCTTCGGAAACAAGAACATACCAGAAGGCAGAATTTCATACCAGAACATAACACTTGAGGGTTGTAATGGCTAAACTTCACAGTGACATTTTGTCAAACAATTGGTGGGCATCGTCAACCATCCCATTAGAAGCATATAACCGGAGCAGCTTGGAAGCAACTCCAACATTCTTCCTAAGAATCTGGGTCGGGATAAGCATATGAAGCCGAACGCCGAGATCAAGGGCACCTAATTGAAATCAAGTCTCGAGAATGGAAGAAAAGGTTTGGATATCGACGACAACGCCTTTTTGGGCAGAGAATTTGAGCTTGTGCACGAGGGAAAAGAGATCCTCGCGATGGCGGTTATGTTAGAGTTGAGTCCAGACCGAGATAGATTGAAGGTCTGGTAAAGGAAGTGTCCCGATCGAAGGAGAAGAAGAGATCCTTGTGGCGGTGGCGGCATGTGAGGGTTGAGTCCAGATTCAAATTCAGATGGGAGAGAAGAAGGCTTCGTTGAGGCTGCTCATCAAGGACAAAGAGGTATGTGACATTGAAACCCTAGAATTGTCATTGAACGGTAAAAAAAATGAGGTATACTTACCTAATAAGAAAATGGAAGGGGTCTAGTTAATAAAGTAAAATATAAAAAAAGACCTAGTTACTTAATTCACCATTAAAATTTTGATAACTAACCGATTTTGTGATATATGATTGGCTAATTAATTTTTAGAAACAAATCATTAGATTTTGGTAGTTATGCCCTTTATCAATAGATTTCGAAATTTTGAAATTAAAGTAATTAACAAATTTGTTTTGATTATGATAGATTATTAAAAAACTACTTTCACCAAATTAGTAGATTTTGAAAATTTAAAATTAATAAATTTATTTTGATTGTAAGATTATTAAAAACTATTTTTCTATAACAAACCGATTTTGTAATATAATATATGTTAATTAATATTTAGGAAAAAAAAATTAGTAGATTTCGGTAGATATGCTCTCTATTAGTACATTTCAAAATTTTGAAATTAAAATAATTAACAAATTTAATTTGATTATGTAAGATTACACCAAATTAGTAGATTTCAAAATTTTATAATTAAAAAAATTAAAAAAAAATTATTTTGATTGTAAGATTATTAAAAAAAATATTTTTTCGTAACAAATCGATTTTGTTATATAAGATTCGTTAATTAATATTTAGGAAAAAAAATCAGTTGATTTCGGTAGATATGCCCTTTATTAGTAGGTTTTGAAAAATTTGAAACTAAATAATTAACTAATGGGAAATTCCTGATGGTACCCTCGTGGTTTGGGGTATTCCGGATTTTGCCCACCAGTTTTTTCAAGTTCGGATGGTACCCTTAAGTTTATGTTGTTTTCCGGATTTTGCCCAAATTCATTACACTTTTTTAAATTCCATTAAAAACATACAAAAGAAAATAAACTAAAATTTAAAAACAACTTAAAATAGAAATAATAATTTATTTAATTTAAAAATAAAGTAAAGCAGTAACTTTTATAAAAAAATATATATTATATTAATTTAAAAATAAATAAATTAGATAAATTTTAAAAAAATTCAAAAATCAGTGTTTTATTTATTTTAAAAATAAATAATTGAATTAGCATATTTTTTAAGAAATCTAAAAATATAAGTGTTATACTTTATTTAAAAAATAAATAAAAAGGGACTCTTTTAAATAATAAAAAAAGGACTGTTTTAATTTATTATTAAAATAAATAAATAAATTTTCTATTTTATTTATTTCCCAAAACTAAAAGAAAGAAAATAAAGTAATATTAAAAAATAAAAAAAATTAGAAAACTGATTTATTCAATTTAATAATAAATTAAAACAGTGATTTTTTAAAATTTTTTAAAAAATCCTTATTTTATTTATTTTTGAATAAAATATAAAACTTATTTTTTTAGATTTTGTTATAAAATGCTAACCCAATTTATTTATTTTTAAAATAAAAGAAAACAATGATTTTTTAAAATTAACTAACGAATTTATTTTTAAATTAATATAATATATATATATTTTTTTAAAAAAGTTACTGTTTTACTTTATTTAAAATATATAAATTATTCTTTCTATTTTAAATTGTTTTTTAATTTTAGTTTATTTTCTTTTGTATGTTTTTAATAGAATTTAAAAAAGTGTAATGAATTTGGGCAAAATCCGGAAAACAACATAAACTTGAGGGTACCATCCGAACTTGAAAAAACTGGTGGGCAAAATCCGGAATACCCCAAACCACGAGGGTACCATCCGGAATTTCCCTTAACTAATTTATTTTGATTATGTAAGATTATAAAAAACTACTTTTTCATAACTAACCGATTTTGTTATATAAGATTCGTTAATTATTTTTTCTTGCCAAAAAAAATCAACTTAAGTAAAAAGATCTTATCGTTTAAACATGGATTTAAATAAAAATTAATTGCTAGAAAATTGTCAAGTAGTCATGTCAGTCTTAGTGACTTCTGTTTTGATGAAGGGTCATCCATCTTTAACACCACAAGGAACCCTAACACGAGCTCAAGCCAAACGCCAAGCGGAGAGGGATGCTATCTTCCTAGCCATGGTTCAAGAAGCTCACCCAAGCTCACCTCCAATGAGTCCAAGGCCCGTCATGATGCTTAGCCACATTGGACCAGCCAAGAAGAAGTTGAATGGAGCATAAGATGAAGGCTCACGTGTGCATGTGCATGGATGAAGGCTGGCGTAAAGGCTGGCATGAGAAGCTAGTTAGAGAGTGTTAAATAAAGCCTAGAATTAGTCTATTTTATGGATTTATTTAAAACACACTAAATTGTAATTATTGTTTTTATTTCTTTTCTATTTTTTAGGAGAGAAGGTATAGGTTGTATATAAACCTTTCTCTCTTCTTTTTGTAGGCAGATTACGTTAAACACATTGCCTAAGTGCCAAAATCGAACCCTTTTGAGTTCAGCCTATTGTCTTGTGAGAATTGTGGTGTTAGCATAGCTTTCTCGTTCTTGTGTGTGTCAATCTCCTTCGGGTTGGTGCTACAAGTCGAATCGAAGCAACCTCTTCGTGCCTTCGATAACTCTAGATCGATTGTGTGAAGTTGTAAGAAGCGAGGTCGAATCGTCATCGGTTTGGTTCTTGGATAATCGAATCCAAGGGTTCTATCGTTTTGTTCCTTTTGGTTCTTCCTTCCTATTTTCGTTCCCCCAGGTTTTGCACGTTTTCATTCATTCTTGTTTGCTGAATTTCGTTTGTTTCTATTCCCGAAAACAGGTTGCTCGTCTAGATCCGTTCTTCACGGCTAATCCCCGTATCAATTGGTATCAGAGCTAATTGACGTTCAACCTACAAAAAGAGTCGGTAAATCATTCAAAAACCAGAAGTGTCTCGTTTTCTTGTTTGAGTCTTGCTTTGTTTTGAGTCTATTGCCATTGCCATTGCTATTCCAAACTTTTGATTGAACTAACGAGTTTGTTGCCTTGTTTGTGAATCTTGGACGACGGCACCCCTTCGACACCACGCCTACACCACGCCTACACCGCGCCTACCACCAGTCCTTGTGCCGACCACCACGCCTGCCACCAGTCGTGCCCCACGTCCAACCACAAACACCAAACGAACCCTAAAACGTTCAAAAAGGAGAGGCTGATCCGTTCAGCCTATTTTCCAGCTTCTCTCTCTCTCCTCCACAATTTCAGCTTATTTTTTTGAATTTTCACCCTTGGTTAGCTATTTACTTGGTCAACTCTATCCTCTTGTAACTAATTAGATTTTCTTAGCATTTTTTTTTCATTTTTTTTTCTTTAATTCCAGCAGTAAGTTAAAAAAAAAAAGAAAGGCAAATGCGAATTTAAAAAAAAAAAAAGAAAGCAAGAAAAGAAAAAGAAAAGAAAAGAAAAGAAAGAGAAAAGAAAAGAAAGAGAAAAGAAATCAGCATTATATTCATTTCATTTCATTTCATTCTTGCTAGCTTATTCTTGTTTTATTTCATAGTTTGTAATAGTTGAAGTTGTGCTTGCTAAGTGCTATTGTTCAGCAATCAAAGAGGACTACAAAGGAGCTCATCTAACTCAAAAGTTGTGCTTGCTAAGTGTTATTGTTCATCAACCAAAAAGGACTACAAAGGAGCTCATCTCACTCAAAGGGACCAAGACATTCACGCCTAGCCTAGCTTCACCCTAGCCTAGCCACGTCTTGGCCCTCGCCTAGTTCACTTCACTCGAGCCACGCCCTAGCCTTGACCAGCCCTTCTACACATGCCTTCGGTGTCCAAGGTTTGCTTGCTTAGGCTTGACGAGTAAGTTCTTTCAAGGCTTATCTTGAGTTCAAACTTTGAGTCCATACTTAGTTGCATATAACATTCGTGCAACTTGTCCTTTCCGTTTTGAATCTTTTCTTCTCTTTTATTGAGTCAAACACGTTTTTAAGGTGATTGAAATCGAATTTCGCTTCTACTTTAAAGCTTTTGTTTGACTAAGTATTGAACTCACGTGAGGTTTTTGACTAATACAAGACGAGCCATCAACAAGCTTGTTAAGCACCACTAGAGAGTGAGAGTTTGCTTACGAGTGATACACTTGTGAGGCATTTTTGTTTTAGCTAACCTAACGTGTTTGAGTGTTTTAGTGTCTTTGAAAAATGTCAGGAACTTCCGCAGGTACGCCCAGCCCCGAGCCTATCTCCCCGGAGTTGTTTAACCTTATCAAGGGCTTGAAAGATAACATTGAAGGGTTAACTACAAGGCTGTCCAACTTGGAGGCGTCTAATGTAGTTCCGGGGCCTCGGCCACTAGGAGGCAACAAGGAGGTAGGAGACCACTCGAGAGCTCCTCATCAATGGCAAGACCGAATACCACTCCAAAGCCAACAAGATGCATTTCAAGCAGCCCGGCACTCTAATGCCACGCAGCCCTCTCGGAATGTCCAAGGCTTAGGCCACACCGTGTCCCAACCTGGATGGGGCAATCTTGCTTTCGAGGAGCACGTTTCTATCCCTTCTTCTCCCATTATACATGATAATTTGCATAACTATCCTCAACAGTTTCAGAATCCAGCTTATGATCAGGATGAGGACGGTAATGGAGATGACGAGGAATGGAGGCCAAACGGGCGAAGGGAGTGCCAACAGCCCCGGAGACCTCATGACGCCCGGCGCCAAGATGAGCTGAGGCGTGAACCCTATGGTGGCCATCCAAGGAGGGAGCGAGATCCGGAGTATGATGGCCTTGGCAAAGTGAAGGTGAAGATCCCAAGCTTTGAAGGAAAATGTGACCCGGATGTGTACATGGCTTGGGAGGCCAAGATAGAGCAAATATGGTCATGCCATAACTTTCCCGAGCATAAGAAGGTACATTATGCAGCTCTTGAGTTTATTGATTATGCTATGATATGGTGGGATGATTTGGTGAAGGAAAGGAGGAGAACTATGGATGCACCGGTAGTTACTTGGGCGCACATGAAGGCCTTGATGAGAGCTCGGTTTGTGCCTCAACATTACACTAGGGAATTGAGGCAAAGGTTGGAGAACTTGGCAAGGAGCCATGACCGCTGAGGAGACCTATAATGCCATGCAAATGGCCATGGTAAAGGCTAATGTGCGAGAGGATGAAGAGACTACAATGGCTAGGTATCTTCGTATTCTCAATTCAAGTTTTTCTAACGAGATAGATCTTTTTCCCTATGGCTCTATGACAAAATTGTTCCACCTAGCAATCAATGTAGAAAGGAAAATAAAGGCAAGAAGTCAAGGAGGTAAGGCTGCCTATGGCACACCTAGCTCATGGAGGAGCCAAGGAGGTCGCCAACAAGGGAATTACAGCCGGGAGGTGCCAAGCAAGGAGAAGCTAGCCCCGGAGCAAGGAGGTCCACGCAAGGTTCCTTAAACAGCCCCTACCAAGCCCAAACCTACACTACCTAAAGGCACTCAAGGGAGTACTTCTAACCCTTCATCTAGAGCTAGGGATATTGTATGTTTTAAGTGCCAAGGAAGAAGGCACATGATGAAGGATTGTCCTAACAAAAGAACTTTGCTAGTTAACCATTTTGGGCAATATGAGTCCGAATCTGAGCATGAGCATGATAATGATGAATTTGAGCTTAATATGCATGATCATGATGATTTGGATGATGATGATGGGATTGAATATGAGCAAGGAGATTGTTTATTAGCTAAGAGAGTGTTATTTGATCATCCTAGCTCATTCCTAGCTAACACTTCCATGATTTGTGATAAAAGTCTTGAGCATGATATTTCTTTGATAGCTAGGAGAACTTTAAGTGTACAACCTGCTCCTTGTGAAGATAACCAAAGAGAAAACTTGTTTCACACTAGATGCTCAGTTAAAGGAAAGGTTTGTAATGTTATTATTGATGGAGAAAGTTGTTGCAATATTGCTAGCACCGAAATGATATCTAAGTTGCAAATTCCTACATTTTATCACCCTAGGCCATATAAGCTGCATTAGATGAATGAATATGGTGAGTTAAAGGTTAATAGGCAAGCTAAGATCACTTTTACTTTAGGCCATTATGAAGATACGGTTTTATGTGATGTTGTGCCTATGCAAGCTTGTCATGTGTTGTTAGGCCGCCCTTGGCAATATGATAGGAGAGTTATGCATGATGGTTTTACAAATAGATATTCTTTTGTATTGAATGGTAAAACTGTGAATCTTAAGCCTATTACTCCCATGCAGATTGTGGAAGCATTTGAGAAGAAGAAGGCAAGTGAGCAAGAGCAAGGACAAGCTAAGAAGGGGAGCAAGTTGTCGAGCCAAGATCCCACCCTAGCCACGCCTTCTAACAACCAGCCTAGCACCCTTGTGTCCACGGCCACAAAACAGCCCACAACAGCCTTGTTAGCTTCCAAACTTGAGCTACAAAATGACTACCTACCCTAGACACCACCTTGATGATGTTGTGTAAGGAGCTCACCTTGATGAGTGATGAAGCCAAGGCTAGCTTACCACCTACTATCTCAGCCATCCTTGAGGAGTTTAAGGATGTGTTTCCGGAAGAAATACCACATGGCCTTCCACCTTTGAGAGGTATTGAGCACCAGATTGACCTTATTCCCGGCGCCACACTCCCAAATAGACCAGCCTACCGAATGAACCCAAAGGAGAGTCAAGAGATCCAAGCGCAGGTTCAAGACCTCCTAGACAAGGGTTATGTGAGGGAGAGCTTAAGTCCGTGCGCCGTGCCCATGCTCTTGGTGCCTAAGAAGGACAACACATGGAGGATGTGTGTTGATTACCGAGCTATCAACAACATCACCATCAAGTACCGCCACCCTATTCCCCGCCTAGATGACATGCTTGATGAGCTACATTGCACAACCACCTTTAGCAAGATAGACCTACGGAGTGGCTACCATCAAATCCGAATGAAGGAGGGGGACGAGTGGAAAACAGCCTTCAAAACTAAGTTTGGTTTGTATGAGTGGTTTGTTATGCCATTTGGGTTAACTAATGCTCCTTCTACCTTTATGCGCTTAATGAATTATATTTTGAGACATTTTATTGGGAAGTTTGTTGTAGTATATTTTGATGATATTTTAATCTATAGCAGGTTCCTAGAGGAGCATGAAGAACATTTAAGGGAAGTAGTTCTTACCCTTAGGGCTAAACACTTGTATGCTAATCTTAAGAAATGTAGCTTTTGCACTAATGAGGTTATATTTCTTGGTTTTGTAGTGACTACACAAGGCCTACAAGTGGATGAGGAGAAGATTAGAACAATCAAAGATTGGCCCACACCAACATCCATCAGCCAAGTAAGGAGTTTCCATGGGCTTGCAAGCTTCTGTGGGCGTTTTGTGAGAGACTTTAGTACCATTGCTGCGCCCTTGACGGAAATTTGCAAAAAGCATGCACCATTTGTGTGGGAGGAGGCGCAAGAACGTGCCTTTAGCAAGCTGAAATTGGTCTTAACTGAGGCGCCTTTGCTAGCTCTTCCCGACTTCACTAGGCCCTTTGAAGTGGAGTGTTACACCTCGGGCATTGGCATAGGCGGTGTGCTCATGCAAGAAGGTAAGCCTATTGCCTTCTTTAGTGAAAAGCTCAAAGGAGCATATCTTAATTACTCTACCTATGATAAAGAGTTATATGCTTTGTTTAGAGTGCTTAAGACATGGCAACACTACTTGTGGCCTAGAGAGTTTATTTTGCATTCCGATCATCAGTCTTTGAAGCATTTTCGGAGTCAAGATAAACTAGATAGGAGGCATGGTAGGTGGATGGAGTTTATTGAGACTTTTCCCTATGTTATCAAGTATAAAAAGTGAAAAGACAATGTAGTGGCAGATGCCCTCTCTAGGAGGCACACATTGTTGACTACATTGGATGCTAAGGTATTAGGCTTTGTTTACATTAAGGAGCTCTATGAATCTGATCTTGATTTTGGTGATACATATAAGCTATGTGTGCAAAAAGGTTCCTTAGATAAATACTATTTGTTTGAGGGATTTTTGTTTCGAATTGATAAGGTGTGCATACCTAGGTGTTCCCTTCGATTGTTGCTAGTAGAGGAAGCCCATAAAGGAGGTTTAATGGGTCATTTTGGGAGGGATAAAACTTATGCTATGCTGCACTCACACTTTTATTGGCCACACATGCTTAGGGATGTTGAAAATGTGCTTAAAAGATGCTTACAATGCCTTAGAGCTAAATCTAAAGTGAAGCCTCATGGATTGTACACACCTTTGCCAATCCCAACAGCCCCTTGGGAAGACATTAGTATGGACTTTATTGTGGGATTACCTAGGACTAAAAGAGGTAGGGACTCGATTTTTGTGGTTGTAGATCGTTTCTCTAAAATGGCTCACTTTATTGCTTGTCACAAAACTGATGATGCGGCCAATGTAGCTAATCTATTCTTTCGGGAAGTAGTTAGGTTACATGGAATTTCAAGGACAATAGTAAGTGATAGGGATGTTAAGTTCTTAAGTTATTTTTGGAAGACTCTTTGGGGAAATCTAGGCACGAAATTGTTATTTTCTACATCAAGCCACCCCCAAACTGATGGGCAAACGGAAGTAACTAATAGGACTTTAACCATACTCTTAAGGGTTGTCATCAAAAAGAATCTAAAGGAATGGGAGGAAGTCTTGCCACATGTCGAATTTGCCTATAATAGAGTTGTGCATTCGTCTACTTCCATTTCTCCATTTGAGTGTGTTTATGGTTTTAATCCACTAACCCCTTTTGATCTTACACCATTGCCTAAGAAGGAGCGAGTGAATTTAAGTGCTAAAACGCAGGTTGAATACATCAAGGAGCTACATAGGAGGACAAGGATTAAGCTTGAGGAGAAAGGCAAATACAACGCAGCCAAGGCAAACCAAGGAAGGAAGAAGGTTACATTTGAGGCCGGTGACCTTGTATGGCTACACTTGAGGAAGGAGAGGTTTCAACAATTTCGGAAGTCCAAGCTCTCTCCAAGAGGAAACGGACATTTCAAGGTGCTACGCAAGGCTGGTGACAATGCCTATGTGCTAGACTTGCCGGACGACTATGCTTGTGATCCCACGTTCAATGTGAGGGATCTAAGCCCTTTTCCACCCCTTAGTGATGATCAAGGAAATTCGAGGTCAAATTCTTTTAAAGAAGGGGAGAATGATGAAGGGTCATCCGAGCTAGCTCCATCATCAACACCACAAGGAACCCTAACACGAGCTCAAGCCAAACGCCAAGTGGAGAGGGATGCTATCTTCCTAGCCATGGTTCAAGAAGCTCACCCAAGCTCACCTCCAATGAGTCCAAGGCCCGTCATGATGCTTAGCCACATTGGACCATCCAAGAAGAAGTTGAATGGAGCATAAGATGAAGGCTCACGTGTGCATGTGCATGGATGATGGCTGGCGTAAAGGCTGGCATGAGAAGCTAGTTAGAGAGTGTTAAATAAAGCCTAGAATTAGTCTATTTTATGGATTTATTTCAAACACTCTAAATTGTAATTATTGTTTTTATTTCTTTTCTATTTTTTAGGAGAGAAGGTATAGGTTGTATATAAACCTTTCTCTCTTCTTTTTGTAGGCAGATTACGTTAATCACATTGCCTAAGTGCCAAAATCGAACCCTTTTGAGTTCAGCCTATTGTCTTGTGAGAATTGTGGTGTTAGCATAGCTTTCTCGTTCTTTTGTGTGTCAATCTCCTTCGGGTTGGTGCTACAAATCGAATCGAAGCAACCTCTTCGTGCCTTCGATAACTCTAGATCGATTGTGTGAAGTTGTAAGAAGTGAGGTCGAATCGTCATCGGTTTGGTTCTTGGATAATCGAATCCAAGGGTTCTATCGTTTTGTTCCTTTCGGTTCTTCCTTCCTATTTTCGTTCCCCCTCTTGGTTTTGCACGTTTTCATTCATTCTTGTTTGCTGAATTTCGTTTGTTTCTATTCCCGAAAACAGGTTGCTCGTCTAGATCCGTTCTTCGCGGCTAATCCCCGTATCATGTTTTAGTATAGGTATATAGAATAATTTTGTAATTGAAATATAGTGAATTCGTTTACAAAAAAAAAAATTTTAAAGAAGTACACGTGGGTTAGACATTTATAAAAAAATAAATTTCAATATTTAAGATTGAAATTTTGTTTAAAATAATTTTTAAAGAAATAATTTTCACAAATAAACATGACTAATTCTTTGTTGACAGAAATTTATTACTGAAGTAATTTTGTTTTTAATTTTGAATAATTAAATTAGAGTAGTTTAAAAATTATAATTTAGTGATATATAAGTTTTTGGCTTAAATACTTGATTTTGAGCGTATCATAGAAAATCAATAAAGTGTTCTTCACAAAAAAACTGTCTAACCTTATTATTATTATTATCCGCTAATCATACATTTTAGTTATAATAAGTTGTTAGTTTAACAATCTTAACCAAATGAAGCCAACAATATTTAAAAATATACAAAAATATACGCAAAAAGATTATGTATTAGTAATTTAAAATATATAATTTAGATAATGACAATTTAGTATTATATAGGGATTTGGCTTAAATCCTCAATTTTCACCGTGCCACGTGAAGAAAGTGTACTCTACTTTAGTATGTATATATAAATTTATATCTTTGAGGTTTTCTTTTGTTTAATTTGTGGTTTTAATAAAGTGTTAAATGTTAGAAGTTTTTCTTTTGTTTACTTTGTGGTTTTAATAGGGTTAAATGTTAGAAGTTTTAAGATTTAAAGACAATTAAATTATTATTTTATTATTTGTGTTATGTTTTGTAATAGCATTGTATATATTTAGTTGTAAGAAGGACACATCATCAACTCTTTGTGTGTAAAAAAGAATGTGTTTAAACTATTTGTTCTTTATTTCCTCCTAAAATTGTTTAGGTGGTATGAGAGCTTTATTGATCTTTCCGGATCTGTGAACGTGAGAGGGAAAAAAGATCTTTCCAGATTTGTGAGTGCGAGAGGAGAAAAGTAAGAATCACAACAAAAGAAAATTCCTACCTTTTATGGATTTAATTACACAAATGTTAGTTCAACTCCGTCATTTTTCGGAGTAAACTACCATGTTTGGGCAGTGAAAATGAGGGTTTATCTCAAATGTCAGTTACTTTGGGATATGAACGAAGAGGATGTCGAGATTCCCCATTAGGTGAAAGTCCTACAATCACTCAGATAAAGAGGCATGAAAATTAAGTGCCTCAAAAATTTAGGGCTATGAGTGTCGCACTCTTCTCTAAGCGAGTCCATTTTCAAAAGAATAATGGCTTCTGAAACAGCGAGAGAGATTTTGGACAAGTTTAAGGAGGAGTTTGAAGGAAATGAGGGCAAATGAAATTATCCGATCACCAAAAGGAGTTTGAATTGTTGAGAATATAGGAATTTTAATCTATCAAAGAATATATTGATAGGATGACGAATGCGGTAAAAAAGATTCGATTGTTGGGTGAAGATTTTCTTAAAAAAGAGTACTAGAGAAGGTGATGGTGACCTCACCGGAGAAACGTGAGGAAAAAACTTATTCCTTGGAAGATACTCATGATATCTCGAAGATGACCGTAACTGATGCGGGGTGGATGTCACATTTCGTGATCTAGACTTAAAGTTCACGAATTGGGCGACAGAGGAATCTCGGTGTAAAATGGTAAATCTCGGGCGAGATTTATAAGAACAGGCCGAGATTTTGTAAAACTCACAATTCAGAATTATAGATGATATGGAAAGATAGAAGATGAATAATGGAATGAAAAAATGTAAATATAGGAAGAAAAGACTTCATGCTTAGGCTTACAAGGAACTATGATCAAAGGATCAAAACCCTCAACAAAGAATCAACGTAACTCTTCCTTCTTTAACCATACACAAGCCTTCTAAATAATACAAGCACAAGGAGGGACTAGTTTGACCAGTAACACCATTCTTCAATAAGAATAACACACACAAGAACAACCTAGAAAGGACTCGCAACGATTCAATCAAAGGCTCTCTCTTTTGATTGAATAGGAATGAATAAAACACAAACTTTGTAAGTGAAGCAGCGAGTATCTCACAATATTATGGAAATAAATCAAATCAAACTAAGCTACCTATGAATCTCAACTTGTATGGCTATTTATAGGCGAGATTCTCCTAAAAAATAAAATAAAAGATAGGATCAAAACCAAAAAGATACCTTCAAAATGTTTAGAGCTTTAGAGGTATTAAAATAATTAAAAAGATAACTATGAAATAAGATTTCAACTGGATCATATAGATCTTGACAGATATAAAATCTTGGTCTAAATCTCGGGCAGATTGTTGCCTCATGGCCGAGATTTCTTCATTGGTTCTTTTGAATCTCATTTTAGCCACATTTCTTGGTTCCTTGATCATCGATTTATAAATATGTATAGCTTCTCCTCTTGGATTATTTTAGATCTTGATCTAGTGATTGGTCCTTGTTTACATGGTATTGTGAATGTTCCTACATCAAACTCTCTTTCTTGAAAAGGATTCATCCTCGAATCTGCACCATGCTCATCACTAGTCACACCAGAACTCAAGTTGCTTTGTGGCAAAAACTTTGGCTTCCATGACTCTTCTAAACATCCCTCAAAGTTTGTAACACCCTTGACTTGAAGATGTGTACTATAACACACGACAACAAAGAAGATCGGTCAAAATTCCTAAATCTCGGGCGAGATTTCATCCTTATGAGGGTTGAGATATCTACTAGAGGTCCATAGATCACTATTGATGATGAAAATTGGGTATATTAAGGAAACATGTCCTCAAGTACCAATTTCATGCCCATTCGATCAACCTAGGCCACAACTAGCTTTCCGTTTACCCCTAGCCGTATGCGTGATTTCGCATGCATGTCTTTAACAATGTTCACCTGTTTTCCTACGATAAACTTTTCTCACTCCCCGAAAGGCAATGATATAAGATCAAAAGAAGTTAAGGAAAACAACTTAACTACATAGTTATGACAATTCAAGGCTAGGTAGGGGTGGCAAGTCCTAGATCAATTAAGCACACAATGCTTAATAAAATCACGTAATGACATGAATGACATGACTTCCTGGTTCATGTTCAACCCTTGTGTCGGACATGTAGAAAAAACATCGATAAAGGAACACTCAACTCAAAATTAATCCGTAGACACAAGAGGGGTTCTTGAGGGTTGAACCGAGTTTTTTGGTACACTAGAACGAGGTTCTGGTATACTGAAACGAGATTGAGCATTGAGACAAGGATTTTGTATACTAGAACGAGATTTTCGAATCTCGGATCAGGTATCAAGAATCTCGGGCGAGATTATCCCTCTAGAACGAGATTTTGTACTAGAATTAGATTCGATTCTTTGCTTGTCCAATGCTTGATCCTTGTCCTTTCTCGTCTGCTTTTCATAGTTCTCAGTGATCTACAAAGAGGTCATTGACTTTAGTATAACCTTTTTACCATTGAGTGCAAAGAGATACCTATTTGAGTGGTCATCATGTTCCACGTTCCGATCATATTGCCAAGGAAGACTAGTAAGATATGACACGCCTGCATAGGTACTACATCACACAAGATTTCATTGGTAATGTCCTAAGGTAATAGTCGCTCTAATGAAGGATCATATGAGCTAACTATATCTTCACCACCTCAAGGGACTCTTACAAGAGCACAAGCTAAACGTCAAGCTCAGATGGATGCTCTTTTCCTAAACATGGTCCATGAAGCTCAACCAAGTCCACCTTCATCAAGTATAAGGACCGTCTTGTGGATCAGCCACGAACACATCCCAGCCAAGATGAATAATGGAGCTTAAATTGTATTTCTAGTTGCTGGGCAGGCCTTGGGACGCATTTCAAAGGACAGACGAAGGCCTTGAAATCAGATACAAGTGGTTTCACGTGTGTGCATGTGCATGGCTGGAAATTTCATTTAAGTATGTGGACGTGAGAGGCTGAATAGGAGAGTTTAATTAGTCCCAATTGTGTTCTATGTTTGCTGGGCTTTATTTAACTCTCTCTCAATGTAATTATTGTAATTAGTTTTTTTTCTTTCTGTTTTAGAAGAAAAGGCCTAGGATGTATATAAAACCTTTTCTCTCTTCTTTTGTAGTTAGACAAGTTTTATACAAGTTTTGCTGAGAGCATTTCAGAATTGAATCCAAGAGAATTCAATCATTCTTGTCTCGTGAGTTAGTGTGTGTGATCTGGCTTTCTCGTTCTTGTGTATGTCAATCTCCTTCGGGATTGGTGTTGCAAGTCGAACAAGGCACCCTCTTCGTGCTCTCGATTCTCAGATCGATTGTGTGGAGTTGTAAGAAGCGGGGTCGAATCGTCACTGGTTTGGTTCTTGGATCTCGAATACAAGGGTTCTATCATTGTTCCTTTTGGTTCTTCTTGTCCCTTTCTGTTTTCTCGTTTTCATTGTTGTCCATGCTTGTTAATTTTGTGTGTTCTTCATTCTTCAGAACAGGTTGTTCTTCTAGATCCGTTCTTCACGGCTAATCCCCACATTGCTAGTACTGAATTGATCTCTAAGTTGCAAATTCCAACATTTTTTCACCCTAGACCATATAAGCTGCATTGGATGAATGATTGTGGTGAATTGAAGGTTAATAGGCAAGCTAAGATCACTTTCACTCTAAGACAATATGAGGATACTGTTTTATGTGATGTTGTACTTATGCAAGCTTGTCATGTGTTATTAGGCCGTCCTTGGCAATATGATAGTAGAGTTGTACATGATGGTTTTATTAATAGGTATTCATTTACTTTTAATGAAAAATCCGTTACTCTAAAACCTATGACTCCCATGCAGATTGCGGAGGCATTTGAGAAGAAGAAGGCGAGTGAACAAGAGCAAGGACCAGCTAAGAAGGGGAGCAAGTCATTGAGGCACCAAGAGCCTGCCATAGACACGTCCTCTAGCCAACAACCTAGTACTATCTTGGTCACGCCCACAAATCAAACTCCTACGGCCTTGTTAGCTTCTAAACTTGAGTTCCAAAGTGAGTACCTACCCTTAGAAACCATCTTGATGAAGTTGTGTAAGGAGATAACCTTAGTGAGTAAATAAACAAAGGCTATCTTACCCCCCTACCATTACAGCCATCCTAGAGGAGTTTAAGGATGTGTTTCCGGAAGAGATACCTCATGGCCTTCAACCTTTGAGAGACATAGAGCATCAGATTGACCTTATCCCCGGAGCTACACTTCCTAGACCAGCCTATAGAATGAACCCTAAGGAGAGTCAAGAGATACAAACCCAAGTGCAAGACCTCCTAGATAAGGGATATGTTAGAGAAAGCCTTAGCCCTTGCGCCGTTCCTGTTCTATTAGTGCCTAAGAAGGACAACACTTGGAGGATGTGTGTTGATTGTAGGGCTATCAACAACATAATTCCCCGCCTTGATGACATGCTTGATGAGCTCCATGGTGCCACTACATTCAACAAGATAGACCTTCGGAGTGGCTACCATCAGATCCGAATGAAGGAGGGGGACGAGTGGAAGATAGCCTTCAAGACTAAATTTGGGTTGTATGAATGGCTTGTTATGCCATTTGGGTTAACACTTGTATTTCAACCTGAAGAAATGTAGCTTTTGCACTAATGAAGTTATATTTCTTGGTTTTGTAGTGACTGCACAAGGTCTACAAGTGGATGATGAGAAGATTAGAGCTATTCGAGATTGGCCAACACCTACATCCATTAGCCATGTAAGGAGTTTCCATGGGCTTGCAAGTTTCTATAGGCGCTTTGTGAGAGACTTCAGTACCATTGCTGCACCCTTGACGGAGATTTGCAAGAAACATGCACCATTTGTGTGGGAAGCAGCTCAAGAACGTGCTTTCAACAAGCTGAAGTTGGTTCTCACCGAGGCACCCTTACTAGCTCTCCCTGACTTCACTAGGCCTTTCGAAGTGGAGTGTGATGCATCGGGAATTGGCATAGGAGGTGTGCTTATGCAAGAAGGTAAGCCTATTGCCTTTTTCAATGAAAAGCTTAAAGGAGCATGTCTTAACTACTCTACATATGATAAAGAGTTGTATGCATTATTTAGAGTACTTAAGACATGACAACACTACTTGTGGCCTAGAGAGTTATTTTGCATTCTGATCATGAATCTTTGAAATATTTTCGGAGTCAAGATAAACTAGATAGGAGGCATGGTAGATGGATGAAATTTATTGAGACTTTTCCCTATGTTATCAAGTATAAAAAGGGAAAAGACAATGTAGTTGCGGATGCTCTTTCTAGGAGGCATACATTGCTAACTACATTGGATGCTAGGGTGTATGGATTTGTTTACATTAAGGAGCTCTATGAATCTGATCTTGACTTTGGAGAAACATATAAGCTTTGTGTGCAATAAGGTTCCTTAGATAAATTCTATTTGTTTGAGGGATTTCTGTTTCGAGTAGATAAGGTGTGCATACCTAGGTGTTCCCTTCGTTTGTTGTTAGTGGAAGAAGCCCATTAAGGAGGTTTAGTGGGTCATTTTGGGAGGGATAAGACTTATGCTATGCTGTACTCACATTTTTATTGGCCACATATGCTTAGGGATGTTGAAAATGTGCTTAAAAGGTGTTTAGAGTGCCTTAGAGCTAAATCGAAAGTGAAGCCTCATGGATTGTATACACCTTTGTCAATCCCCACAGCCCCTTGGGAAGACATTAGCATGGATTTTATAGTGGGATTGCCTAGGACTAGAAGAGGTAGGGATTCGATATTTGTTGTTGTAGATCGATTCTCTAAGATGGCTCACTTTACTATTTGTCACAAAACTGATGATGCAGCCAATGTAGCTAATTTGTTCTTTCGGGAAGTAGTTAGGCTACATGGTATTCTAAGGACAATAGTGAGTGATAGAGATGTTAAGTTCTTGAGTTACTTTTGAAAAACTCTTTGAGGAAAGCTAGGAACTAATATGTTATTTTCTACATCAAGTCACCCCCAAACTGATGGGCAAACAGAAGTAACTAATAGGACCCTAACAACACTTCTAACGGCTGTCATCAAGAAGAATTTGAAAGAATGGGAAGATGTCTTGCCACAAGTTGAGTTTGCCTATAATAGAGTCGTCAACTCATCTACTTCCATCTCTCCCTTTGAGTGTGTTTATGGTTTTAATCCACTAACCCCTTTTGATCTTACACCGTTACCTAAGAAGAAGCGAGTGGATTTAAGTGCTAAAACGCAGGTTGAACACATCAAGGAGCTACACAGTAGGACAAGGATCAAGCTCGAGGAGAAAGACAAATACAACGAAGAAAAGGCGGATCAAGGACGCAAGAAGATTATATTTGAACCCGGCAACCTTGTATGGCTACATTTGAGGAAGGAGAGGTTTCAACAGCTTCAAAAATCCAAGCTCTCCCCAAGAGGAAATGGGCCTTTCAAGGTGTTACACAAGGCGGGTCACAACGCCTATGTGCTTGACTTGCCGGATGATTATGCTTGTGATCCCACATTCAATGTGAGGGATATAAGTCCTTTTCTGCTCCTGGATGATGATCAAAGCAATTCGAGGTCGAGTTCTTCCAAAGAAGGGGAGAATGATGAAGGATCATCTGAGCTAACTCCATCTTCACCACCTCAAGGGACTCTTACAAAAGCACAAGCTAAACGTCAAGCTCAGATGGATGCTCTTTTCCTAAACATGGTCCATGAAGCTCAGCCAAGTCCACCTTCATCAAGTATAAGGACCGTCTTGTGGATCAGCTACGAACACATCCCAACCAAGATGAATAATGGAGCTTAAATTGTATTTCTAGTTGATGGGCTGGCCTTGGGACGCATTTCAAAGGACAGACGAAGGCCTTGAAATCAGATACAAGCGGTTTCACGTGTGTGCATGTGCATGGCTGGAATATTCATTTAAGTATGTGGACGTGAGAGGCTGAATAGGAGAGTTTAATTAGGCCCAATTGTGTTCTATGTTTGCTGGGCTTTATGTAACTCTCTCAATGTAATTATTGTAATTAGTTTCTTATTTTTCTGTTTTAGAAGAAAAGGCCTAGGATGTATATAAAGCCTTTTCTCTCTTCTTTTGTAGTTAGACAAGTTTTGCTGAGAGTATTTCAGAATTGAATCCAAGAGAATTCAATCATTCTTGTCTCGTGAGTTAGTGTGTGCGATCTGGCTTTCTCGTTCTTGTGTATGTCAATCTCCTTCGGGATTGGTGTTGCAAGTCGAACAAGGCACCCTCTTCGTTCTCTCGATTTCTCAAATCGATTGTGTGGAGTTGTAAGAAGTGGGTTCGAATCGTTACTGGTTTGGTTCTTGGATCTCGAATTCAAGGGTTCTATCATTGTTCCTTTCGGTTCTTCTTGTCCCTTTTTGTTTTCTCGTTTTCATTGCTGTCCATGCTTGTTAATTTTGTGTGTTCTTCATTTTTCAGAACATGTTGTTCGTCTAGATCCGTTCTTTGCGGCTAATCCCCGCATCACGCTCTAGCTTGCTTGTTCACCTTTAATTCACCACAATCATTCATCCAATGCAGTTTGTATGGTCGAGGGTAATAAAACGTAAGAAGTTGCAATTTATTTATCAATTCAGTACTAGCAATAATGCAACAACTACCTCCATCAATAATCATGTTACATACCTTCCTTTTTACAAGGCACCTAGTATGAAAAAGGTTTTCCCGTTTATTATCTTCATAATGGAGTATATTAGCGTGCAAGGTTCTTGTAGCAATCAAAGACTCTCCATGCTCAAACTCAATACCTACATCACTATCACTTTCATTCTCATGCAATGCATTATAGTGGGTGTCAGATCATTCTCTTCCTCACTCTCATATAGTCCAAATTGATTAATAAGTAACACCTTATGATTAGGACAACCATTCTTTTAATGTCCTCTACCTTGACACTTGTTCGCTCCGAAAGGTGTGTGCAAGTTTTAATATTTATACCGAGAATAATTGCAACAAAACGAACCCGCAATGTACCAATTGATTGTAATAAAAACAAGAATTCTAGGGTCGAACACAAGGATTTGGTGACATCAAAATCAAAATAAAATATTTAACAAGGAAAGATGCAACTTTTGACAATTGAAAAGACAAAAACTTGATTTTGTGTAAAGATTTGGGAAAAACGGATTCTTAGGATCAAGGAATCCGATTGTGGTTTTTGATTCAAGACTTCTAAAGATTATATGGACAGAGTTGGGGTTGCTAAGGCATGTGTTCTAAAACGGAATGATGTACGGTAAAGTCTCCACCACCCATGTCCAAACCCAAAGGCTCTAAATAAAGGATGTTGAGTCTCGATAAGATAGAGGATCTAAGGGAAGGATAATATTCTCAAAACCAAATACAAACCCAAGGGAATCAGATCTAACTCACAAAGGTAAGGGTTATGGCACACTCAACCTTAATAGAGGGGTTTGAATCCTCTAGTACCTAGAACTTGTAATCGTTGGCAACCAAGGACGGGAATCACCGGGGGCACACTCGGATATAAGTTAGAAAGATTCAACAAGGCTAGGGTTTAAGAAATATTTAACCAAGGATAAAGGATAAGTCAAGATAGGTACGACAGAAGGAAAATCGGGATGTTCATCAAAGGAGATCGTCCGATCTGAACCAAGATCGGTCCGATTTTTCCCTTCTGCGATGGTTAAACTTAAATCTCAGGATCCAATCTGTTCCTGAAGATTATTCAATCATCATCTCAACCACAATCTTCAACCAATCATCCCAGAATCACAAGGGTTTTAACCAAGAATACACATTATCAAAATCAAAAGAGATTTTAAATCAAGAAAGCGAAGGATGATGCGAAAACTTGAATCTTTGAATTAAATCAGACCAAAAGTGTAAGAACAACATTTCAATCTTTCAAAACTCAAATTAAAACTCAATAACAAACTCCAATTCTCAATCACAAAGACAAAATATAGAATCAAACTCACAAAAACCTTCGAGAACTATATTCTCGAACTAGAACTTCCAACTTCCTTCGATCTTCCTTCGATCTTCCTCCTTGAATGACTCCCTCGATGCTCTCGATCCTATGACTCAATAGTTTTCGATGGAATTGGATGCCAATCTAAGGGTGAAAGGAGTTGTCAAATCCTATCCAGCCGTGGATGGGAGATGCGAATTGTAGTGTGTTGGATGAGATTGGATGATTAGGATGGTGGTGAGACGTCCTCTTTTTATAGGGAAAAATCTAGGGTTAGATAAGCATGGGCCTATCTTACAGAATAAAAAATCTTAAAGATAGATCATCTCAAAGATAGAAAATCTTAAGATAGATAATCTTCAAGAAAAACCCTATCTTAAAAATAAAATACAGCTTAAAGATAAACCTTAAATTTTTGGGCCAAAAAAGAATTTGAGTCCGCTGGTATCAGAGCCCACTCTGGCGTGCGGTATCTGAAAATACTTTGGCGAGATATCAGAAAATACTTTACCGCGGTATCAGAATGCACTCTGGAGTATCAGAATATACTCCGCTCTTTCCTAGCTCCTTTAATGCTCCTTTTTGTTCCGCATCAAGGTTTAATCGTTAAATATGCCATTTTGCTCCATAATTCGCCATTTTATCTACAAATGCAATAAAATTTTGTGTAGACATCTTTTCTAACAAAGTATGCAAATATAAGCTTATATAACATGGATTCATGTTTATTAATGCAAAATAAAGGGAAAAACTACGTAAATGCATGCCTAAAAAAAGGTCATAATTCATGTCATCAACACTTAAAGCGAAGTGCTCCCTTTAGGATCGTTTGAAGGCTCAGCCAAAGGGCGAGAGAGTGACTGTTGGGGCGAGACTTTTGAAGCTCATGGGTCGACATTCTGGCCTTTATTGTTGTCCTTGTGGTAATCTCGATGCAAATCTCGGGCGAGATTGTCATTGTGGGACCGAGATTTTTGTGATTTCCACGAGCCTTCGACTTGGTTTTGTCCCTTAAACTTTTCAATTTTGATGGCCCATGTCAGCAAACATGTCATGTTATCATAAGAATATAAGTCAATCTCATTTGTTAAGGATGGATGAAAAATACGTAAAAAAAAAAAAGCGAGCCATAGTTGTCTCCTCATCCTCTATGGCGTTGGCTTTCATCGTTGCCATTTGCATCGATGTATACATTTCTTCCGTATTCATGGAACCTTGCTTGAGGTTCTCCAGCCTTTGCCTTAATTCTCTAGCATGATGTTGAGGCACAAATCTAGCTCTATTAACCCTTCATTTGCTCCCAAGTGTTGATGTCCGGATCTAGTGTTCTCTTTTCTTTGACAAGATGATCCCACCACACAAAGGCATATCCTTGGAATTCCAACGCAACAAGTTGGATCTTTCTTTGCTCACTAAAATTATGGAAAGACCAAATTTGTTCAATTTTAGTCTTCATTCCATATAAGCGTGTGGATCACACTTTCCTTCAAAACTCATATCTTGACCATCACTTTTCTAATTTCATCACTATCATGGGGAGGCCTATAAGGTTGCAAGTCACGACCTCTCCTAGGACGATAGTTACGTCTAGGATAGTATCTCCACATTCCTTCGTCACCCTCTTCCTCGAGTTCTTCAAATTCATTAACAAAATCCGGCATAATAGTTGTATGGAAATTAGGATTCGGATATACCATACATGGCCTTGGAGGTGGTCTTGGAGGTGGATTAGGGGCTAGTGGCGCATATTGATTACGTGAGCTTTTTTCTACTTCAGTAGCAAATCTTTGTTGGACAAGGGCGAGATTTTGAGTTAAGCTTTCTTTTGTGGGATGTGCTTCCAACTTCTCCATCTACTCAGCCAATATTGAGATCATAGCTATTAGTTGTTCGAGTAGGTCCATGGCCTCCGATTCTGAAGAATGACTTTTATGTGATCCTCGAGTGCTACCATGCTTTGCCATCTACACAAACACGCAAAGTATCAGCAAGCTTGTCACGTTAGTAAAAACGAGGGTTCCTTACTTTATTTACTCTCGCACTCACACTCTGTTGTGATATCGCAAGCTGGTTTAACATAGTTGTCTTGGGTGAATTAATGCTTCTTAAGATTTTGGTAACTAGCTTCAACTATAAATCCTTGGGTGTCTTAAATAGTTAATTTGGTTCAAAAAAAGGTTCTTGTGTTGAAAGATAATCTAGTTAAACCTGCCGGAAGTCTCTTCACACAATGGACACAAGGTGGAAAGAATATTGCAAGTAGACACAACTAGTATGATAGAAAGTATAGATACTAACTAACACACCTAAAAAAATAGACTCAATGTGTTTAGAGTAGAAAGATGCACAAAATAAGCACACAAGTGATTAAGAAAAGAGCTTTTACGTACCTTGAAATTCTACAATTAGAGAAAAGAGATAGCTGGCTAGATGTAATCTCCATAGAAAGAAATCTCGGGTAAAATTACTCAAATTTTGGGTGAGATTTTTGTCTTAGGGTCGAGATTGTTGATTCAAAAACCGTTCAATCATTGGCTATGCTCTGGGATATACTCCTCTCTTGTTGCCTTGACGATCCTTTCTTAGTTGGATCACAACAAAACTCACTCAAAAGGTTCTTCTCAAACTTTAGGTCAAATGTGAGGATTTGAAACGATGTTATAGGAAGGTAGGAAAATTTGTCGACTCGCTTTCTTGTAGAGTTATGGGATGGACATATGTGTGTGTGTGTGTATATATATATATAGGAAAGGCAATTGTTGTAAGGAAAGGGAATTTGGAAAAGATATTTTGTTAAGATTTACAAATATGATAAGATCTCACATAATAGATAAGATCTTAACATAAAAGATAATGTGTAGATCTCCTTCCCCCTTAATATATTAACTGGATATGATTCAGGTTTGACTCAAATCCAAAAAGTTATCTTCACTTAAAATGGTTTCGAGCTTAGGGTCTTCAGTTGGCTTGTGTTTGGCTATGACGTTTCTCTCTTCTCCAATAGACACAAGTCAACGCAGGTTAAACTCAAATAATCTCACACAGAAAATAGAAACAAGAAATGACTCGGTTTTTATGTGACTCAAAGAAGACTTAAATAAAAATATTCAAACCTTGTTGTTTGAACTTCAATCGATTAGCTCTGATACCACATAGATGTCGGGTTGATGCCGTAGTTCCCGATCTAGACTTGAAGTTCACGAATTGGACAACAAAAAGAAATCTCAGGCGAGATTTATAAGTGTAGTACGAGATTTTGTAAAACTCAAGATGCGGAATTATGGATGATATAGAAATATAAGAAGACCAATAATGAAATGATTATATGGAAATATAGGAATAAATGACTTAATGTTTAGAGTTGCAAAGAACTTAGACCAATGGATCAAAACCCTCAACAATGAATCACCTTAACTCTTCCTTCTTTAACCTTACACAAGTCTTCTACATAAGACAAGCACAAGGAGAGAATAATTTGCTTGGTAACACCAATCTTCAATAAGATTAACACACACAAGAACAACCTAGCAAGGACTCACAACGATTCAATCAAAGGCTCTCTCTTTTGATTGAATAGGAATGAATAAAACACAAACTTCGTACGCGAAGCAACAAGTATCTCACAATATTGTGGAAATAAATAAAGTCAAATTTGTCTACCTATGAACCTCGACTTCTTTGGCTATTTACAAGCGAGAATCCATCAAGTAATTAAAATAAAAGATAATCCTAAAAGATAGGATCAAAAACTAAAAAGATACATTTAGAAAGTTTGAGATCTTTAAAGGGATTAAAAATATCTAAAAGTTTACTATATTTAATAAAATCTCGACGGGATCTTATTGATCTCGACATATAGGAAATCTCGATCTAAGTCTCGGGCAAGATTTTGTCTCAGAGCCGAGATTCCTTCACTGGTTCTCTTATGTCTCGTTGTAGCCATTTTCCTTGCTTCCTTGGTCATCTTTACTATGGTTAAGTCTTTCCACACTACACAACAATGTCACTAAGACATTTTATAGGGAAGTTTGTTGTAGTATACTTTGATGATATTTTATAGGGAAGTTTGTTGTAGTATACTTTGATGATATTTTAATCTATAGTAGGTCCCTAGAGGAGCATGAAGAACATCTAAGGGAAGTAGTTCTTACCCTTAACCCTTAAGGTTGAACACTTGTATGCTAATCTTAAGAAATGTAGCTTTTGCACTAATGAGGTTATTTGGTTTTGTAGTGACTACACAAGGCCTACAAGTGGATGAGGAGAAGATTAGAGCAATCAAAGATTGGCCCACGCCAACATCCATCAGCCAAGTAAGGAGTTTCCATGGGCTTGCAAGCTTCTATAGGCGCTTTGTGAGAGACTTTAGTACCATTGTCGTGCCCTTGACGGAAATTTGCAAGAAGCATGCGCCATTTGTGTGGGAAGAGGCGCAAGAACGTGCCTTTAGCAAGCTGAAATTGGTCTTAACCGAGGCGCCCTTGCTAGCTCTTCCCGACTTCACTAGGCCCTTTGAAGTGGAGTGTGACACCTCGGGCATTGGCATAGGCGGCGTGCTCATGCAAGAAGGTAAGCCTATTGCCTTCTTTAGTGAAAAGCTCAAAGGAGCATGTCTTAATTACTCTACCTATGATAACGAGTTATATGCTTTGTTTAGAGTGCTTAAGACATGGCAACACTACTTGTGGCCTAGAGAGTTTATTTTGCATTCCGATCATCAGTCTTTGAAGCATTTTCGGAGTCAAGATAAACTAGATAGGAGGCATGGTAGGTGGATGGAGTTTATTGAGACTTTTCCCTATGTTATCAAGTATAAAAAGGGAAAAGACAATGTAGTGGCAGATGCCCTCTCTAGGAGGCACACATTGTTGACTACATTGGATGCTAAGGTATTAGGCTTTGTTTACATTAAGGAGCTCTATGAATCTGATCTTGATTTTGGTGATACATATAAGCTATGTGTGCAAAAAGGTTCCTTAGATAAATACTATTTGTTTGAGGGATTTTTGTTTCGAATTGATAAGGTGTGCATACCTAGGTGTTCCCTTCGATTGTTGCTAGTAGAGGAAGCCCATAAAGGAGGTTTAATGGGTCATTTTGGGAGGGATAAAACTTATGCTATGCTGCTCTCACACTTTTATTGGCCACACATGCTTAGGGATGTTGAAAATGTGCTTAAAAGATGCTTAGAATGCCTTAGAGCTAAATCTAAAGTGAAGCCTCATGGATTTTGCACACCTTTGCCAATCCCAACAGCCCCTTGGGAAGACATTAGTATGGACTTTATTGTGGGATTGCCTAGGACTAAAAGAGGTAGGGACTCGATTTTTGTGGTTGTAGATCGTTTCTCTAAAATGGCTCACTTTATTGCTTGTCACAAAACTGATGATGTGGCCAATGTAGCTAATCTATTCTTTCGGGAAGTAGTTAGGTTACATGGAATTCCAAGGACAATAGTAAGTGATAGGGATGTTAAGTTCTTAAGTTATTTTTGGAAGACTCTTTGGGGAAATCTAGGCACGAAATTGTTATTTTCTACATCAAGCCACCCTCAAACTGATGGGCAAACGGAAGTAACTAATAGGACTTTAACCACACTTTTAAGGGCTGTCATCAAAAAGAATCTAAAGGAATGGGAGGAAGTCTTGCCACATGTCGAATTTGCCTATAATAGAGTTGTGCATTCGTCTACTTCCATCTCTCCATTTGAGTGTGTTTATGGTTTTAATCCACTAACCCCTTTTGATCTTACACCGTTGCCTAAGAAGGAGCAAGTGAATTTAAGTGCTAAAACGCAGGTTGAACACATCAAGGAGCTACATAGGAGGACAAGGATTAAGCTTGAGGAGAAAGGCAAATACAACGCAGCCAAGGCAAACCAAGGAAGGAAGAAGGTTACATTTGAGGCCGGTGACCTTGTATGGCTACACTTGAGGAAGGAGAGGTTTCAACAACTTCGGAAGTCCAACCTCTCTCCAAGAGGAAACGGGCCTTTCAAGGTGCTACACAAGGCTGGTGACAATACCTATATGCTAGACTTGCCGGACGACTATGCTTGTGATCCCACGTTCAATGTGAGGGACCTAAGCCCTTTTCCACCCCTTAGTGATGATCAAGAAAATTCGAGGTCAAATTCTTTTAAAGAAGGGGAGAATGATGTAGGATCATCTGAGCTAGCTACATCTTCAACACCACAAGGAGCCCTAACAAGAGCTCAAGCCAAACGCCAAGCGGAGATGGATGCTATCTTCCTAGCCATGGTTCAAGAAACTCTCCCAAGCTCACCTCCAATGAGTCCAAGGCCCGTCATGATGCTTAGCCACTTGGACCAGCCAAGAAGAAGTTGAATGGAGCATAGGAGAGCTTCACGTGTGCATGTGCATGGCTGGAGTGAGAAGCTAGCTAGAAAGTATTAAGTAAATCCTAGAATTAGTCTATTTTATGGATTTATTTAAAACACTCTAATTTGTAAATATTGTATTTATTTCTTTTCTATTTTTAGGAGAGAAGGTCTAGGTTGTATATAAACCTTTCTCTCTTCTTTTTGTGGATCAGAATACGTTAAACACATTGCCTAAGTGCCAAATTGAATTCCTTTGAGTCCAGCCTCTTGTCTTGTGAGAATTGTGGTGTTTGCATAGCTTTCTCGTTCTTGTGTGTGTCAATCTCCTTCGGGTTGGTGCTACAAGTCGAATCGAAGCAACCTCTTCGTGCCTTCGATAACTCTAGATCAATTGTGTGAAGTTGTAAGAAGCGGGGTCGAATCGTCATCGGTTTGGTTCTTGGATAATCGAATCCAAGGGTTCTATCGTTTGTTCCTTTCGGTTCTTCTTTCTTATTTCTTTTTCCCTCTTTGCTTTGCAAGGTTTTCCTTCATCTTTGTGTGCTGATTTTTCGTTTGCTTCTATTCCCGAAAACAGGTTGCTCGTCTAGATCCGTTCTTCGCGACTAATCCCCGTATTAATATTTGAACCCGGCGACCTTGTATGGCTACATTTGAGGAAGGAGAGGTTTCAACAGCTTCGGAAATCCAAGCTCTCCCCAAGAGGAAATGGGCCTTTCAAGGTGTTACACAAGGCGGGTGACAACGCTTATGTGCTTGACTTGCCGGATGATTATGCTTGTGATCCCACATTCAATGTGAGGGATCTAAGTCCTTTTCCGCTCCTGGATGCTGACCAAGGCAATTCGAGGTCGAATTCTTCCAAAGAAGGGGAGAATGATGAAGGATCATCTGAGTTAACTCCACCTTCATCACCTCAAGGGACTCTAACAAGAGCGCAAGCTAAACGTCAAGCTGAGATGGATGCTCTTTTCCTAAACATGCTCCATGATGCTGAACCAAGTCCACCTTCATCAAGCCTAAGGACCATCTTGTGGTCAGCCATGAACCCATACCAGCCAAGATGATTAATGGAGCTTAAATTGTATTTCTAGTTGCTGGGCAGGCTTTGGAAAGCATTTCAAAGGACAGCCGGAGGCCTTGAAATCAGATACAAGGGGTTTCACGTATGTGCATGTGCATGGCTAGATGATCATTTAAGTATGTGGACGTGAGAGACTGAATAGGAGAGTTTAATTAGGCCCAATTGTGTTATATGTTTGCTGGGATTTATTTAACTCTCTCTCAATGTAATTATTGTAATTAATTTTTTTTTTGTTTTAGAAGAAAATGCCTAGGATGTATATAAAGTCTTTTCTCTCTTCTTTTGTAGTTAGACAAGTTTTATACAAGTTTTGCTGAGAGAATTTCAGAATTGAATCCAAGAGAATTCAATCATTCTTGTCTCGTGAGTTTGTGTGTGATCTGGCTTTCTCGTTCTCGTGTATGTCAATCTCCTTCTGGATTGGTGTTGCAAGTCAACAAGGCACCCTCTTCGTGCTCTTGATTCTCAGATCGATTGTGTGGAGTTGTAAGAAGCAGGGTCGAATCGTCACTGATTTGGTTCTTGGATCTAGAATCCAAGGGTTCTATCATTGTTCCTTTCGGTTCTTCTTGTCCCTTTTTTCTGTTTCCTCGTTTTCATTGATGTCCATGTTTGTTAATCTCGTGTGTTCTTCATTCTTCGGAACAGGTTGTTCGTCTAGATCCGTTCTTCGCGGCTAATCCCCGCATTGATACCTGATAACACGATTTATGACATAGGTTTAGGTAATCATTTAGATAGATTTCTCGCTCATTCATGCATGGTTTGGCACTAGTTAACGACGTTTGCACTCAATTCACATATTATGTCGAGATAGACGTCTACACGGACTTGTGCATTGCTTTGTAGGTATATTGGGAGATTTAGGAGCTAAAACGATACGTTTGAGGATCGTTCATCAAGGTGACACACCCTCGGACTCATTAGGATGCAAGCTAAAGGCTAGGGAGGACTCATGGAACCTTGCCAACACAAGCCATGCACCAAATCGAAGCTTAATGATCAAAGGCAAAGCTGAAGCACAAAATCACGGTTCACTGACACTCCACGGCCGTGGAAATGGCCGTGGATTTTGCCAGGTTTTCGTGACAGCTGTGCCACGATCTCTTGGCCAGCTCTTGCAAAGTTGGAGTATAAAAGTGGTCCTGCATTGGCTGAGAGAATCATCTTGGAGCAGCTCTCCATTATCCACTATCATCCAATCAAAGATATTCTCTCAACAAGAAGATCCTTGGAGAAGGAGGTAGAAGGAAGCTACCATAGGAGGAAGAGCTTGATTGAAGAAGAAGAAGAAGAGCACACCATTGATAGATTTGGATAGCTTTGCAGTGAAGAATTTCGGAATCGATATCTTGAGTTGTATGAACCATTTGAACCTTCTTTAAGAAGGGTTGTGAGTCATTCTAATTCCATTTTTTTTGCTTGGTTTTGTTTACTTCACTTGTTCATCTCTTTCTCTTCATTATCTTGCAAATGGAAGCTATGATTTTATGTTTGATGATTTTGATTGCTATGATGCATGTTGTAGGCTAAATAGATATGATTCTAGGGTAAGGAAGGAACGGTTATGGCTAGAACTATGATAGGATGGACTTAGATCAACCCTTGGATGACTTGTGTGCTTGAACGTAGCCTCTGTTAGGATCCACGGTTTGTTCTTGCCAAACCACGGCCGTGGATTTGGTAGAACAACCCGTGATCTTCCCTGGTTCGATGGATCTAGTTTTAGATTGTTAGAATGTTGAAATCCTAAGTGTGCTAGGATGGTTGCTTAGAACTAACCCTTTCGAGACTTACCCGGTAAGGATAGGTTAGATCTCTAGGCGACAATCCGGTTCGTGTAGAATTCCCTCCCTTAGGTTCTTAGAGACTTACCCGGTAATAAGACCTTAGGAATGGACTAGTGGACCATGAGACCTACCCGGTAATTGATCCCAATCTAGGAACACTTACTCCCAACATATCATAGTTAATCCAAGGAACGAATAGATAGCTTGAGTGTGATCTTCCATTGTCATTCCTTGCCATGTGGAGGGCATGCTAGTTCACACAAGACATGTGCTAAAGTGTTGCAATCGGGCTTCTTTTGGCCAAGTTTGTTCAAGGATGTGCAAGGCTTTGTGGTAGCTTGTGATGCTTGCCAAAGGACGGGCAACATCTCAAGGAGGAATGAGATGCCCTTGAACAACATACAAGAAGTAGAAATATTTGATGTGTGGGGTGTGGACTTCATGGGACAATTTCCCTCTTCTTGTGGCAACCTCTACATCCTATTGGCGGTTGACTATGTTTCAAGGTGGGTGGAGGCAATCGCCTCTCCTACAAATGATGCCAAGGTTGTGATGCGCTTCTTCAACCGAGTGATCTTTCCAAGGTTTGGAACACCAAGAGTGATCATAAGTGATGGAGGGAAGCACTTCACCAATAGGAACTTTGGAGCACTTTTGGCTAAGTATGGGGTGACTCACAAGGTGGCAACACCTTACCATCCCCAAACTAGTGGCCAAGTGGAGATCTCCAACCGGGAGATAAAGGCCATTCTTGAGAAGACGGTATCTAGAACTAGAAAGGATTGGGCTATGAAGCTCAATGATGCCTTGTGGGCATATAGGACCGCTTTCAAGACACCAATTGGCACTACTCCTTACAAGTTGGTCTATGGCAAGTCTTGCCACCTTCCGGTAGAAATAGAGCATAGAGTGCATTGGGCCATTAAGTGGCTAAATTTTGACCTCAAGGAGGCGGGAGAGAAGAGATTGCTTGATATGAACGCACTTGAAGAGATCCGGTTGGATGCATACGAGAATGCCCGGATCTACAAAGAAAGGACCAAGCGGTGGCATGACAAGAGGATCATCCCCAAGGAGTTGAGTGAAGGCGACCTTGTCCTTCTCTTCAACTCAAGGCTGCGGCTCTTTCCCGGAAAGCTCAAATCAAGATGGACCGGGCCATATGTGGTGAAGAAGATCTTTCCCCATGGAGCTATTGAGATAGGAGGGGAGCATTGTGAAAACTTTAAGGTGAATGGGCACCGGTTGAAGAAGTATATCCCGGGAGCTCCGGTGGATATGATTGCCCCACTTTACCTTGAGTAGACGCCCCGAGTTTGGTCAAGCTAATGACCTTAAAGAAGCGCTTGGTGGGAGGCAACCCATCGGTAACATTTTCCTTTTCTCGTTTTGTTTTTGTTTTAGATTTTTCTGTTTTTGTGTGTGCTTTGTGTGTGCTAGAATCTTAGTAGCATTGGAAGCCTTGCTTGGCAAGCGAATGATGATGATGAACCCCTCATCAATTATGGGTGGAGCGGACGCGGAACTTGGACGGCTAGCGGTGCCTAGCGCGGGTCCCGACGCCTTGAGGAATACTTAGAGCTCTCTACCATGGTTGATAGGATCATCCACCATCAATTCCACTTGAGAATCCCAAATACCATAGCAAACCATTTTTACATTGTGAGAACCTTCTTTCACTCTTCTTTACTTCATTTACACATTGGGGACAATGTGTTTCTAAGTATGGGGTGGGGTTTGCATGATCCCTTGCATGATGAGCATCTAGGGTAGTTTAATATTTTCACATGTCTTGCATTGTATATATTCATTTCGAAAATCCCATAAAAATCAGAAAATTTAAAAATATTTTGTGCTTTCTAGGCTTGGATATGACCCTAATGATGAACCTTGTCTTGTGGATTGGCTATGGATGGCCTTATGTGTTAGATTGATGAGTGCATATGTGGACTTGAAGTACTTCTTTTGAATTCCATGGATGATTTGTGATCATGATGTTTGCCTAGGATGGATTGAGTATTGAAAGTCGAAATTACATGCTAGTTCTTGCATACCATCTAGGAATGAATGAGGCAATTCACCTTTCTCTAATTCTCATCTTGATCATGTTGTTTGAGCACCTCAATTGATATAAATTGACCTCTTTTGACCCATCCGGGAATAGGAGCATGATAGTGTGTTGATGTGTATGAAAAGCAAGTGTGGGGTGAAGATGTTGATGAAAGAATATCATGCATAAAATGCTGAATTTATTGTGAAAGTGTAGACAAAAACATATGTTTGGGGACGTTGGTTTAAATGACAAGTAACTCGGTACACTTCACATAATCGGGTGTTGGTGTCTTGCCAAAGTCAAATAAACCAATAGTCCTAACGAGCTTTGGTATGTGTGCCCGGTGTGGATGCACCTCGAAAAAAAAAATAGAAAAAGCCCGAGGACGGCTAATCACCAAGGTTTCGGCTTTTGTACACCAATGCCATTGTCTCAAAATAAGTCAAAGAAAAAGAAAAGAAAGAAAAGATAGAGAAAAATATGCACTTGAGGGAAGTTGATCGAGGACAAGATTGTGGAGTTAGTTCCATTCCCGGATTAGCATCACATACCCTAGAAAAATCCCACCTAATCACAACGTTTCTTGGCCTTCTATTTCACAAGAACTTGTGACCTATTTGCATGTTTGTAAGACTTAGTAATCTAGATTGGATATGCTCTTGATCTTCTTAGCTTCTTCATTTTTACATTTCATGCATGCTTTTGAGTTAAGTACAATTGTCTTTCCATGCCTTCACTTATTTGATGCATGATTGCTTATCCGGAGCCATGAAACATGACTATGAAGGTGATCCAATAGTAGAAGCACAAACCCAAAAAGATTTTACCATTTTTCTAGATACATAAATCATGTCATCTCTTAGTCTATAGTTGGGAATTTACTCGGGGACGAGCAAACCTTAAGTATGGGGTATTTTTGATAACACGATTTATGACTTAGGTTTAGGTAATCATTTAGATAGATTTCTCGCTCATTCATGCATGGTTTGGCACTAGTTAACGACGTTTGCACTCAATTCACGTATTATGTCGAGATAGACGTCTACACGGACTTGTGCATTGCTTTGTAGGTATATTGGGAGATTTAGGAGCTAAAACGATACGTTTGAGGATCGTTCATCAAGGTGACACACCCTCGGACTCATTAGGATGCAAGCTAAAGGCTAGAGAGGACTCATGGAACCTTGCCAACACAAGCCATGCACCAAATCGAAGCTTAATGATCAAAGGCAAAGCTGAAGCACAGAATCACGGTTCACTGACACTCCACGGCCGTGGAAATGGCCGTGGATTTTGCCAGGTTTTCGTGACAGCTGTGCCACGATCTCTTGGCCAGCTCATGCAAAGTTGGAGTATAAAAGTGGTCCTGCATTGGCTGAGAGAATCATCTTGGAGCAGCTCTCCATTATCCACTATCATCCAATCAAAGATATTCTCTCAACAAGAAGATCCTTGGAGAAGGAGGTAGAAGGAAGCTACCATAGGAGGAAGAGCTTGATTGAAGAAGAAGAAGAGCACACCATTGATAGATTTGGATAGCTTTGTAGTAAAGAATTTCGGAATCGATTTCTTGAGTTGTATGAACCATTTGAACCTTCTTTAAGAAGGGTTGTGAGTCATTCTAATTCCATTTTTTTTGCTTGGTTCTGTTTACTTTACTTGTTCATCTCTTTCTCTTCATTATCTTGCAAATGGAAGCTATGATTTTATGTTTGATGATTTTGATTGCTATGATGCATGTTGTAGGCTAAATAGATGTGATTCTAGGGTAAGGAAGGAACGGTTATGGCTAGAACTATGATAGGATGAACTTAGATCAACCCTTGGATGACTTGTGTGCTTGAACGTAGCCTCTGTTAGGATCCACGGTTTGTTCTTGCCAAATCACGGCCGTGGATTTGGTAGAACAACCCGTGATCTTCCCTGGTTCGATGGATCTAGTTTTAGATTGTTAGAATGTTAAAATCCTAAGTGTTTGTTAAGTTAAAACTTTCCTAGGGGAACCTAGTGTTAGCAACTAAGTGTTAGGAGAGACTTACTCGGTAATCCTAGTTCTTAGATTGCAAGGATCACAAACCCTAGGTAGTGGTGAGCCTCATAAGCCGCCATTGGACTAAGTGTGCTAGGATGGTTGCTTAGAACTAACCCTTTCGAGACTTACCCGGTAAGGATAGGTTAGATCTCTAGGCGACAATCCGGTTCGTGTAGAATTCCCTCCCTTAGGTTCTTAGAGACTTGCCCGGTAATAAGACCTTAGGAATGGACTAGTGGACCATGAGACCTACCCGGTAATTGATCCCAATCTAGGAACACTTACTCCCAACATATCATAGTTAATCCAAGGAACGAATAGATAGCTTGAGTCTTATGCCATAATCGGACTTTCCAACCCCTAGAATCCGCTTTTCTTTCTTTGATCTATATCTCGTGTCTAGTTTGTTTGTTTGCATTGATTGTTAGTTTAGTTGATGTTTACTTGCATCGTTTGTGATCCTTGATTGATCACCTAAAAACCAACCAAAAACATTGAAGTTTTCATTTCTTTATTTCTTCTCTTTTCTTAGCCTAGATCTTCACTAATCTTAATCACTAATTGAATCAATCTCACCTTAGTCTTTGTGTTCGACCTCGGAATACTATCCCTACTACAAACGTCCCGTACACTGCGGGTTCGCTAGGAGTTAGGATAAATACAACGAGAATATAAATTTAAAACCCATTGCGTATCACATCCTGAACGTAACAATACCCATGCCAACAAGAATTCTTCTTTTCCAGTGGTAGAGTGAGGACAAATAACTCTGGAGTTAAGCGTACGGGAAAAATTGCAGGATGGGTGACCTCCTCGGCTCTGTGAACATGGTTGGCATGGGGACCTAAACGTCAGGATTTTAAGTGGAAAGATTGTAAAACCCCCTAAAATTAGCATCCCGCGAGCATGGTTGACATGGGGACAACCTCCCTTTATTTCATTTTACGCAGTCGAGCATTTCTAGTAAAACTTGAGAAAATATGCGAGATACACATAATCCTTTTAGATTCGTCATTGATACTATAATCATATACTCACATTGACACGGTCGTGCACTTGTTGTAGTAATATATGGTATGGAGAGTGTCATTCCGCCCACATCACGTATTGTTAAAACAATAAAGGATTAAGATTACAATTATACCGGAGATAAATTGTAGGAGCATGTTTAAGTTCATTTGATAGGTAATTCCACATATATGAAAACATTTGTTCACGAACATATACGTAACCGATTGACACACTATAAGCGAGTCGAACAATTCTAGATAACAATTCATTTCCGTTCTCCTAAACTGAAAACCTAATCTCATCAATTTTACCTAATAAACTACAACAAAAGTACAAGCTCGAGAGCAAACCAAAGCATAAAGAGAAATGGTTAGAATCATTACTATCAGATCCAAAAATACAAATCCACGTACGAGATCTCTTAAATTACTTTCCACCTCAATCGACGTTTGGGTGTAAATTATAATGAAAATCAAATTGGGAAAAGGTAATGATCAAATCCTCAAAATCTTATCAAAATCCGTCGATAGAAGGTCGTTATACCTCATTGGCAAAGTTGAGCACGATATATACTGGTACAACTTTCACACGAGAAACAAAGGATTAGAAGAGCGTGATACATCGTTGACAAAGAGCAAAGAACATGAGCAAAGATCGAGAGCGAGGAATCTAAAAGCGAAGTCGGCGCTTTAGGAAGAGAAGGAAAGATCACGCCGGTTTTTGTTTCGCAAGGTCAGAAAAAGAACGCTTCAATTCCTTCTATTTCGTATTGGTTAAAGGATGGATTTTTTTCAAAAGAAACGCAATCCAATTACTGCCGTCTCATAAACATTGTTCTGTTGATGGCATTTCTTAGGCTCCGTTCATTATTGGCATCCATGGTATTTGTAAACGACATAACAATTTCGCGAATTTTTTCCTACCAAAATCTCACGGTGTTTTACGAACGACGTGGATTTTATGGCGTTTTCAAAGCACCATGAAATCCATGGAGTTTTTGTAGAACGCCGTGGAATTTTGGTAGGAAAAATCTTCGAAAGTTCACATCGTTTTACCAACACAGAGAATATTTGCCTGTTTTTTCAATCAAAATTGCATGGCGTTTTACAAATATAGTGGATTCTATGAAATTTTCAAAACGGCATGAAATTCATGATATTTTTAAAATGCGGTGAAATTTGGTGGGAAAAATTTATGAAATTTTATATCATTTTACAAACGCTATAGATTTCATAGTGTTTTAGGAACGTCATGGGAGTTTTTCGTTAAAGATGTCGTTTAACCCTATAAAACGTCACTAAATTTTTGTAATAGCATTCTTTTATAAACACCATGGTCTAAACTAACATTATACAAGGCCTTATATTCGGAACCACGGAACTAAAACTTCCGTTTTTCAAAGTTGGTTTCAACCGCATAGCCAAGCGAATGAACACTCCAAGTTAGAGCGGAAAATCGAAAAGAAAGAGGCAACTTAATTTATATATGACATGTTTGGCAACAAACGTGGGGCCCTAGACTATATATATACATAGTGATGAGACCTACTAGTCATCTACTTGTTCGTTATGCACACCCTAATTCCTCCTAAACACAAGAAGAAATAGCTAGCTAGGTAGCTAGCTATCGATATTCTCCAATTGATGTTAATGAGGAAGCAGCCATCTAGATTACATCTGGTGGTTGCTGTATTCCTTCTTCTGTCGAATTCCAATGGCATTCGCCTCCAATCACGACAAATGAAGGTCAGCATATTTGCCTTTTCGCCTTCTTCCTCTTTGTCGTCGTATAAGCTCTCATTCAAGTTGTTATTTCAAATGTGCAGACGAGTGATTCTAGCAATGCGAAAGAGTTTAGAGTATGTAGAGATAATGAAGATTGTCAATCATCACAACAGCCACGGTCATTTAGTTTAAAGGTTGATAGAAGTGCAAAAGGAGGACACAAGCGTCATCGATTTCCATGGATGTATGAAGATTATCGAGGTCCCAAGAGACATATTCCGAAACATCATGGCTTATTAGATTAGTTTTGCAAGGGTGGATCGTTTATAGACTAATTCATTCTTTCTATAGCCGACCATGTAGCTAGGTTTTCTCCATCTTGTACTTGTTTCCGACTAAAGCTTCGACTTTCTCACTTTTAAGGCTCGTTTAAAAGTGTTAACAATTATTTTCGATTACGAAATGATTTTGAATCAATTAAAAAGCCTATGGATTTGGTTCCCTTACATATATGATATGTCTTCCTTCAACGTAAAACACTTTTCAATAATACAAAGTTTTAATATTTTATTCATAGTAGTCGTTTGTTTCTTACAGTTCCTGGTTTCATTTATTATTAAATCATATGGTCCATACCCCAAAACTTGTGGGTTTGGTTCCTCTTGTTTTTCACACCCGAGAAGCATTGATTCTTGTTCCACTACATGGAGCAATAAAAAATTAGCGAATTAAACTAACTTGTCCATGATGTTTGACCATACTGTCGCATTGACGTATATTTGTATAGTAGATGAAAACATAAATCCCATCAGGTATAATTATGAATGATTTAATCCATAATTACAGACCCATTGCTCTCTCTCTATATATATATAGAATGAAGAGGCATCACTACAGAAAAAGTTGCAGAATTTTAGGGTTTCTTCTAGGGAATGATCTTGATGCATATAAGCACACTTAGAGCACTTGCTTCTTGCTTTTCGGTGATTGAGCCATTGCTATATTCTGTGCTTTTGAGCAGATCTCCTTAATGTACGCTACTTTATTTTATGTGATAATTGAATCATCAGATTCGCCTACGTACAAAAACAATGTAAGTGTACATATGGCCACAACCCATATTATATTTAACACAATCATATATGGCGGCCGGACTTTGTGATTCTCCTTCTACTGCGTCTTTGATTTTTACGTTTCATCAAACCCTAAAAATTGAATACAACGTTGTCATGGTAAGAGACATGATCTACCGCCGTCGTGCACCCATACTTACAACTTGGTTTCACCAGACTTAGACTAATTACCACTTCTGGGACCTTTCTTCTAATTTGCTAAAATGAGATTGACGCTACCCAAATTATGAATATATCATAAGCATGAAATCTCACCTAACGTACATAATGGGTTTGTGACCAACGTGCAAGTGCACTCAGACGTGCAATGTATGGACCCCATGCCAATTCTTACCTTTCGGAATTTCACATATTATTAGACCAATTCGATCTCTCGGGTCTTGTTTTATATATTGAACTTGTTCGCCTTCACTACTAGAAAAACGGTCATTAACTACGTTTTTTTTTTAAGTTTTTCTCGGCACTATATAGCGTTGAGAAAAAACCTCTCGACACTTTCACCAAGCGTAGTCTATGATGTATGAACACGGATACGGATACGGGAAACAGACACGGCGGAAAATGGGGAAACGACAATCCTTAAAAGCATAGGAAACGGAGACACGGCGAGGAACACTGATAATATATTATTGTAAAGCTATTGAAACGTAGAAATCATATATCATAACGAGATACATATACATGAAAAGCTCAATGATATATGAGTAGATAAAAATATTAGCATATCAACAAAATAATCGAAATAAAAGCTTGGAAACAAACATTTTCAATCTAACAAAACATAAAAATAAACATATTTAGTCTTATAATCTCCGATAAACATACTTAGTTTCAAAATTAAAAAAACGAGCCATCTATTTTTAAAATCACTAACAACCGAACAACATGATCGAGCAAGAAAAAAAATAATAAAAATTCGTAAAATTGAAAAGGTTAAAGAATTATGATAACACACTCGACATTTAACAAAGAAATATTACACAATAAAGTAGCAATCAAGGATTCAAAATTAATTTATGAAATCTTAAGAAGAATGGAGATAAGAGTAGGCCGGTGGAACAACAATACTTCAACATTAGAACCGAAGAAGAAAAAGATCGGTGTCCGACTCCGACAATCCCAATTCACAGGTGGACATGTGGGGGCTAGGTGGTTTGGTCGGAAAAAATGGGTGAGAAGAAAAAATATTACGGTAAATAAGTTTTTCTTTATGTTTTTAAAAAATATTATTTTTTTAGCCTTACAATATAGGTTAAACTTTCGTTGATCGTGTCTTGACCGGACACAATCTGCGTCCTCACCTTGTCCTATACGTGTTGGGTCATATTTGACCGTATCCGAGCCGTGTCCTGATGTGTCCCCGTGTCAGCAGGACACGGGACACTCCGCCTTCTAAAAGTGTCTGTGCATCATAGAGCGTACTTATTTGCGACACCGAGAATAATCGACGCTTTTTATTATCGACTTCTCTCAGCGCTATATATTGTGAGTTGCACATTATCGACGCTTTTGTTTTTGAAATTTTTTTTCAAAAAAAATCAAATACAGTGGACGCTATAAAGCGTCGAGATTTTTTCTCACCAAGTTTCCGACAATATTTATTGAGAAAATTAGTGTACGGAAGCCTTTTTTGTATCATAGATATAATCTAGGCCCCTCCATTTTTTAGCCAAAAAATAAAAGTAAATGAAATAAAAAATTCCTTAAATAAGAGAATCTATTTAAGAGCCTTGTATTAAGGAGGATAAATAACTATTAAAAATTAAAAAGATAAATTAAATTAAAAAGATAACTGAATATTAATTGTGGGGACCACTATCATTAAAAAGACTCTCTCCCTTACATAATATGATTGTTTTTTAATTAAATAAGGAAAATGAGAGTTATACCCCACAAATTCTGTACATAATTTTACACGCAAATTATGTACATAATTTCACACGCAAATTATGTACATAATTTTCACACATAACACAAATTATGTAGATAATTTTCACAAACAACACAAATTCTGTACATAATTTGCGTGTGAAATTATGTACATAATTTGCGTGTGAAATTATGTACAGAATTTGTGGGGGACCACTCTCATTTTTCTTATTTAATTAAAAATAGTCATATTAATTAAGGGAGAAATTTTTTTTAATGTTAAACCTAATTTCTTAATTGTAGGGGACCACTCTCATTTTCCTTTTTTTTTATTTTAAAAAATTAAGGGAGAGAATCTTTTTAATTTTGAATAATTGTAGGGGACCACTCTCATTTTCCTTTTTTATTTTAAAAAATTAAGGGACAATATCTTTTTATTTTTGAAAGTATCTTAAATTATTTTAGATTTTATCTTTTTTTCAAAATTACAAAGGGCCTAGTTAATTCACATTGAAACATAATGGCCTACTTAATCAACATTTATACAATTAAATCTACTTACCTCTTTTACTCTACTAAATTTTGTGCTTCTGAAGATGGTAGAAATAAATGAAGGATTTCATAGGCAGATGGTTGAAAGAAATGAAGGAGAAAAAGGAATGATTTCTGTAAAATCATTTGTAAAAAATGTGTTCTTGGTTTCTACCTCTTCTTTCCTTCTCTTTATGTATTTCCTCCTTTTGTATTTGATTTCTTTTTGCATTTGTTCTTTTAATTTACACGGTTCTCATCATCCCTATTGTATGTTTAATGCGATCCATTTATACAAGACAGAAGGGAGAGAGGTTCACAGAAGTTATTTTTTCTTTCCACTAACCCACTCATCCCACTTTCTGCAATATTTTAAACTCTTTTTCTTTAATCTGTTCCAAAATAACGGATGATTACTATAACCTCCTGCTCAACATTTATTTATTTTTTTAATTAATTAAGTTAATATTAGATTTTTTACTTAATTAATTAATTAATCAAGCTCATTAATAAATAAGCAAAACTTTAGGCTTTCCTCCAAACCACATTTTCTTAATTTTAAAAATTTAGCATATGGAACAAACAAATTATTATAAAACATTAATAACTTGTTTTTTTGGTTTCCATAATTTTTACTTATATTTTATATCATATCATAAATTGTTTTTAAATTTATGATATTTTACCCTCAAACAATATGCCTCCGCGATGTTAAGTGTATGTACCTTGGTGTTCTAGGCCAAGAGGATATGAAGTTATTCAAGTTTCGGGACGAAACATGTTTTTAGGGGGATTTGATATAATAGCCATATTCCTTAGGAGATCTCGCGACCGCGCTTGACCTCGCCCGCACGCACGCCACCGCGGGCGCGGTTCTGCCGGGCCGCGGTCGCGGCATTGCATTGTAGGCGGCCGACTTTTTAGCTGATCACTTTTCTCTTTTCCTTCCTCTTTAAGTTTTCCTCTCCTCCGTGTGAGGATTTGTGATCTCTTTAGAGCATCTTTCATCTCCTTCCTCGCGTTCTTTCTTCTTCTATTTGTCTTTCTTCTTTCTCTTCTTCCTTGCTTTCCTGCCAATTGATGATGATGATGATGATGATTGATGAGGGATCATCTAAGCTAAGTCAAGGTTCCTTAACAAGAGCTGAAGCTAAACTACAAGTTGAGATGGATGATTTGCTTCTAACCATGAACCATGAACCATGAAACTTCCATGAGCCAACGAGCCTTGATGATCATGGTCCACCAAGGAACAAGCTGCACGCCTAAGGGTTCTACATAAGGCTGAAATGTTCCAAATTGGCTGAATAAGCTTCTTTGGCTGTTTTAAGTGTTTTTAGGTTTTTTTAGAATAAAACCCCAAACTTATGTCTTGATGGGCCTTTAGTTAAGTATTTCAGTTCATTAACATATTAAACACTATATATATGTTATTAGACGTGCTAGGTCAGGGGGATATCCAGAAGATACACGTTAAACACAGTTTTTGTGCTGCTGTTGCAAATTGGCGATTTCTAGCCTGTTGGAGAGCTTTGTGATTGTGATTTTGGCTTAACTCTTCTTGTCTGAGTTAATCTCCTTAGGGATTAGTATTGCAAGTTGTTTATAAGCATCCTCTTGGTGCTTTCAATCTCCATATTGATTGTGTCAAGTTGTAAAAGCAGGGTTGATTAGTCTTTTGGAAGAGAATTCATTGTTCAAGGGTTCTTTCATAGTTCTATTCGGTTCTTCTTAACCATCTATCTTTATATTTTCGTGCTTATCATTCCTCCATATCTAAGTTTCATTCCATTATTTCCAGGTTGTTAGTCTAGATTGTTAAACGGGTTAATCCCCGTATCAATTGGTATCAGAGCTTTGGGGACGTTCAACCATCATCAAAAGAGTCATAAAATCACAAAAAGAGTTTGTTTTGATCATTGCAATTGATCATTGTCTTTTGTTAGTCCTTTCTTTTCTTCAGTTTTTCTCTTTTCTATTCTAAGTTGATTGAATTCTAACTTGTTTGTTGTTCTTGATCAGCGAATTGAGCACCGAAGTCATCAACAAACACCAACACCACCACACCAGCCCCACCACCACTTTCATGCCGCTAAAACCTACCCTAACCTACTGTTTTCGTAAACCCTAATCCTGCAACAGCCGTATCTTTCCATATCTTTCCTTAATCCTACAACAACCATATCTTTTCATATCTTATCTCTAACCATATCTTATCTTTTCATATTTTTTTTCCATAATCCTGTTTCAGCCATATCTTTTCATATCTTATCTCTAACCATATCTTATCTTTTTAGTTGTTTTCCCTATTTACCCTCTTATTATTTAATTTTCGTTTTATTTTTGCTGATATAAAAAAAGAGAGAGAAGGACGAACCAAAAATAAAAGAAAAGAAAAGAAGAATTCAGCTTTGTGTTTGCATTGTGTTTAGCTCTAAGTTATTGAACTAACAACATTGTTCTTGCAAGAGTTGACCAAGAGGAAGAAGATTTCAAGGGGACTCCAAGAAACCTACATTCGGCCACGCTACCCTAAACCGACCTTAGTTGTTGATTTTGGTGTTTGAGGTTGCAAGATGAGGCACTTACGAGTAAGGTTCTTTTAGCTTATCTTGAGTCTATATTTCGGGTCATTTTGGTTGTACATCTCATTCATACAACTAGTCCATTCCTTGAGTCATTATTTTTTTCTCTTTCTTTTGTTGAGTCAGCCTAGGACATGCCTTGATTAATTCAATTGTTGTTTCGTGTTAGCTTATATTTGAATAGACACTACCCACACAAAGTTGTTAATTCTTACAAGGTGAGCCATCAGCAAAGTCTTATCACATCACTTGAGAGTGAGGGATAAACACTTGAGAGACACACTAGACAAGATTTTGTTTTGATCTAATCTAATGTGTTTGCTTGTTTTGTTGTGTTTAACAAGATGTCTAGTGATCATCATACCGAGAAGCAACCGGAGCCTAGTCCGGCGGATTTGGTTAGCATGATGAAGGCTATGATGCAAGCAGAATTTAAAGCCATGGAAGATAGGCTTACGGGTTTACAAGGGAAAATAACCGAGCTTAAGACTAATAAAGGCTAAAGAAGACACCTCATTTCCCCTAACTAAGGCACTAGGCCATCACTTTGAGAAAGGAGCAGGTTCTAAACCCTTAACTATAAGCCATCGGTGAGTACCTCTTGGCAGCCAACAAGAAGCTTTCAACGAAGCCAAGAAGACTCCCATTAATGCTTCACAAGGGCATCATTCTAACTCTAAACCTCCTATTCATGATAACAGTCATTATGCTAATTTCTCTCTTAGTACCACACAAGATGGAGATAATGAGGAGTCCAAAGATGATGGCTATGATTATGCACAAGAAAGAAGGCAAGACGAGGAATGGATGAGAAATGAGGAAAGAAGGATGGAACAAAATAGGAGGCGCGAAGATAGGAGACGAGAAGATGAGAAAGATCAAGATGGGAGGCGTGAGTATAGATGGAGGCAAGAGGAAGACTATGAAGGGAGGAGAGACAATAGACACCAAAGGAGAGGGCGAGATCATGAGCAAGATGATCTAGGCAAGGTGAAGATCAAGATTCCATCCTTTGAAGGCAAGTGTGATCCGGATGTGTACATGGCTTGGGAGACGAAGATTGAGCAGATATGGGCGTGCCACAACTTTCCCGAGAATAAAAAGGTACATTACGCAGCCCTTGAGTTCACTGATTATGCTTTGATATGGTGGAATGAGCTTGTGAAGGAAAGGAGGCGAAACATGGATCCACAAGTTGCAACATGGGCACAAATGAGGGCAATCATGCGAGCTCGATTTGTTCCCCAACACTATAGGAGGGACTTGAGGCAAAAGTTGGAAAACTTGAGGCAAGGTTCAATGAGTGCCGAGGAGACCTGCAATGCCATGCAAATGGCTATGGCGAAGGCCAATCTTAGTGAGGATGAAGAGGCAACTATGGCTAGGTATCTCAGTATCCTTAATTCAAGTTTTACTAACGAGGTGGATTTGTTTCCCTACTCTACTATGACAGAATTACTACATATCGCCATCAAAGTCGAGAAGAAGATAAAAGGGAGGAGTCAAGGCGTAAAGAGCTCATTTGGGACCTCAAATGTATGGAAACAACAAGGAGGGCACTGACACGGAGGATACAACCGCGAAGCCCCCAAAACAGCCCCCGAGCAAGCTCCCACATGCCCAACCTACCCTAAGACGCCTACTGCAGCCCCTAAACCACCTCAAGGGAGTACTTATAGCTCTTCTTCTTCTAGGGCTAGAGACATTGTGTGCTTTAAGTGTCAAGGTAGAGGACACATGATGAAAGATTGTCCGAATAGGAGAACTTTGCTAATAAAGCATTTAGGCCAATATGAGTCAGAATCTGAGCATGAACTTGAATCTAATGAAATCGAGCCTAGTGATGATGTCGAGTCGGATGATGGAATGGCATATGAACATGGGGATTGCTTGCTTGCTCAACGTGTGTTGTATGATCACCCTAGTTCATTCCTAGCTAATAACTATGTGCTATGTGATTTGGATGTTCCAAACGAGTCTATTGCTTGTGCTGAATCTGATTTTGAGCATGATGAGTCTCTTGAGATACTGATTTTGAGCATGATGAGTCTCTTGAACGTATTGAATCTGATTTTGAGCATGATGAGCCTGTTTTGGATGTTTGCTTGTCACATGATAATGCTTTGATAGCTAGGAGAGCCCTTAGTATACAACCTGCCCCTTGTGAGGATAACCAAAGGGAAAACTTGTTTCACACTAGATGTTTGGTTAAAGGGAAGGTTTGTAATGTTATAATTGATGGGGGTAGTTGTTGTAACATAGCTAGCACCGAATTGGTTAATAAGATGCAATTAACAACTTTCTATCACCCTAGGCCTTATAAGCTTCATTGGATGAATAAATATGGAGAATTGAAGGTAAATAAGCAAGTTAAGGTCACATTTACTTTAAGCCATTATGAGGATAATGTTTTGTGTGATGTTGTGCCTATGCAAGCTTGTCATATCTTATTAGGTCGTCCTTGGCAATTTGATAGGAGAGTCTTACATGATGGTTACATTAATAGGTATACTTTCACTTTTAATGGAAAACCTGTAACATTAAAGCTTATGACTCCCTTACAAATAGCTGAGGCATTTGAGACAAAAAGGCAAGTGAACAAGGGGTAGACCAAGCTAAGAAGGGGAGTAAGCCAAATAATTCCAAAACCGAGCCTATAGAGCCTTCTAATACCCTTTTAGCTTCAACTAACACACAAATGCCCTCTACTTTGCTAGTAGCCAAATCTGAGTTTCAAAGTGCTTATGTTCCTCGAGAAATCACTTTGATGACCTTATGTAAGAAGTTAGCCCTAGTGAGTGATGAAACTAAGGCAAATCTTCCACCTAGCATTGTAGCCATACTTGAGGAGTTTAAGGATGTGTTTCCTAATGAGATACCCCATGGCCTACCACCCTTGAGAGGCATAGAGCATCATAGACCTCATTCCGGGAGCAACCTTACCAAATAGGCAAGCCTATAGAATGAACCCTAATGAGAGCCAAGAGGTTAGAAACCAAGTGCAGGAGCTCTTAAATAAGGGTTATGTGAGGGAAAGCCTTAGTCCATGTGATGTCCCCGTGGTTTTAGGGCCTAAGAAAGATAATACTTGGAGGATGTGTGTTGATTGTAGGGCCATCAATAACATAACCATTAAGTATCGACACCCTATCCCACGCCTTGATGATATGTTAGATGAGCTTCATGGTTCCACTATGTTTAGTAAAATTGATCTTAGGAGTGGATACCATCAGATTAGGATGAAGGAAGGGGATAAGTGGAAAACTGCTTTTAAAACCAAGTTTGGTTTATATGAGTGACTTATTATGCCATTTGGACTTACTAATGCTCCTTCTACTTTTATGAGATGAATGAACCATGTTTTGAGAAAGTTTGTAGGTAAATTTATTGTTGTTTACTTTGATGACATTCTCATTTACAGCAAATCACTAGAGGAGCATGAAAGACATCTAAGGGAAGTTGTTTCTACTCTTAGAGATGAACATTTGTATGCCAATCTTAAGAAATGTGACTTTTGCACTAATAAAGTTATTTTTATTGGGTTTGTAGTGAGCATAGATGGTTTACAAGTGGATGGAGAGAAGATCAAGGTCATTCGAGATTGGCCTATTCTGAGCTCTATTGGCAATGTTAGGAGTTTTCATGGTCTTGCTAGCTTCTATAGGCGTTTGTGCGTGATTTTAGCACCATTACAGCACCATTGCAGCCCCATTGACGGAAATATGCAAGAAGAACACGCCATTTGTGTGGGGTAGTGCGCAGGACCATGCATACAACAAGCTTAAGGAGGTTCTCACTCATGCACCTTTGCTTGCTCTTCCAGATTTCAACAAGCCATTTGAAGTGGAGTGTGATGCATCCGGAATCGGAGTTGGAGGTGTTCTTATGCAAGAAGGTAAACCTATTGCTTTCTTTAGTGAGAAACTCAAAGGAGCAGGTCTTAACTATTCTACTTATGATAAGGAGTTATATGCTTTGTTTAGAGTACTTAAGACATGGCAACACTACTTGTGGCCTAAAGAGTTTATCTTTCATTCTGATCATGAAACTTTAAAGCACTTTAGGAGTCAAGATAAACTAGATAGGCGACATGGTAGTTAGATGGAGTTCATTGAGACTTTTCCTTATGTTATCAAGTACAAAAAGGTAAAGGACAATGTAGTTGTTGATGCATTATTTAGGAGACACTCTTTGTTGACCACCACCCTTGATTCTAAAGTGCTAGGTTTCGTGTATATTAAGGAATTATATGTTGATGATGCTGATTTTGGTGAAACCTACAAGATATTGGCTAAGGGTGCTCTAGATAAGTTCTACTTGTTTGATGGTTTCTTGTTTAAGGCTGATAAGGTTTGTATCCCTAGGTGTTCTCTTCGGATGTTATTAGTTGATGAAGCCCATAAAGGATGATTAATAGGGTATTTTGGGAGAGATAAGACCTATCCTATGCTTACTTCACACATCTTTTGGCCTCATATGCTTAGGGATATAGAACATGCTGTTAAGAGATGTTTAGAATGCCTTAAAGCCAAATCCAAAGTGAAACCCCATGGTTTGTACACGCCTTTTCCAATCCCTACAGCCCCTTGGGAGGATATTAGTATGGACTTTATTGTGGGATTGCCTAGGACTAAGAGGGGAAGAGACTCGATATTTGTGGTTGTAGATCGATTCTCTAAGATGGCTCACTTTATAGCTTGCCATAAGACTGATGATGCCACCAATGTAGCCAAGTTGTTCTTTAGGGAAGTAGTTAGGTTGCATGGAGTTTCGAGGACTATAGTTAGTGATAGGGATGTTAAATTTCTAAGTTACTTTTGGAAAACTCTTTGGGGGAAAGCTAGGAACTAAGCTATTGTTTTCTACTTCTAGTGACTCTCAAATTGATGGCCAAACTGAGGTAACTAATAGGACACTAACTACTTTGTTAAGGGTTGTTATTAAGAAGAGTCTTAAGGAACGGGAAGATGCCTTACCTCATGTCGAATTTGCTTATAATAGGGTTGTGCATTCTTCAACTTCCATTTCTCCTTTTGAGTGTGTGTGTGGGTTAAATACAATAACCCCGTTTGATCTTACACCGTTGCCTAAGAAGGAGCGAGTAGATTTCAGTGCTAAAACGCAAGTTGAACACGTTTGGGAGTTGCATGAGAGGACACACCAGAAGCTTGAGGAGAAGGGCAAGTGCAATGCTGCGAAAGCTAACAACGGACGCAAGAAGATCACATTCGAGCCTGGTGATCTCGTGTGGTTGCACTTAAGGAAGGAGAGGTTTCAACAATTGAGGAAATCCAAGCTCTCTCCTAGAGGAAATGGACCTTTCAAGGTCTTACACAAGGCGGGGGATAATGCTTATGTTTTGGAGTTGCCGGATGATTACGCATGCGATCCTACATTCAATGTGCGTGACTTGAGTCCATTCCCACCGTCGAGCTATGATCATGGTGATTCGGGGTCGAATCCATTTCAAGAAGGGGAGAATGATGAAGGATCATCCAAGCTAAGTCAAGGTTCCTTAACAAGAGCTCAAGCTAAACTACAAGCTGAGATGGATGCATTGCTTCTAACCATGAACCATGAACCACCTAACTCACCTTCCATGAGCCAACGAGCCTTGATGATGATCATGGTCCACCAAGGAACAAGCTGTACGCCTAAGGGTTCTACATAAGGCTGAAATGTTCAAAATTGGCCGAATAAGCTTATTTGATTGTTTTAAGTGTTTTTAAGTTTTTTTAGAATAAAAGCCCAAACTTATGTCTTGATGGGCCTTTAGTTAATTATTTCAGTTCATTAACATATTAAACACTATATATATGTTATTAGGCGTGCTAGGTCAGGGGGATATCCAGAAGATACACGTTAAACACAATTTTTGTGCTGCTGTTGCAGATTGGCGATTTCCAGCCTGTTGGAGAGCTTTGTAATTGTGATTTTGGCTTAACTCTTCTTGTTTGAGTTAATCTCCTTAGGGATTAGTGTTGCAAGTTGTTTATAAGCATCATCTTGGTGCTTTCAATCTCCATATTGATTGTGTCAAATTGTAGAAGCAGGGTTGATTAGTCTTTTGGATTGGTTCTTGAATTCATTGTTCAAGGGTTCTTCCATAGTTCTATTCGGTTCTTCTTAACCATCTATCTTTATATTTTCGTGCTTATAATTCCTCCATATCTAAGTTTCATTCCATCGTTTCCAGATTGTTCGTCTAGATCGTTAAACGGGCTAATCCCCGTATCGATGATGATGATGATGACGACGACGACGATGATGATGATGATGATGATGGTCGCCAAGAACCTCTTAGCTCTACGCAAGAGCTAGGCAGTGATGTCACCGCCCGTTATCATACACTTGGGCCAAATAATATATAATGGTCGGTAATCCTATTTCCGGTTTAGTTGTTATAACATAAACAATAACCACACACTACCAAGCACACATCAACGCTAATACAAGGAATATGAGCTAAGTAAGTCCAGAGACTTACCTCTTCACCACAATCAAATCACATCACTCTCGTTTCCTTAGGGAGGAAGGCCGTAACTTTCTCACAAGAAGATAACTATATCAACAACAACGCACTCACAATAGAAGTCTGAGACTTCTATACAAATGATCTACCCTGTAACACCCCGAATCCGCAGGATATCAGAATGCTACGGGCAAGACCACACAGTGGGTCCCGACCCTTAGCTTGACAACAATCTCACCGGACCTTTTCAACAAGGCACAAATTAAAGGCATAAAACTCAAAAGTAGTTTATAATGTAGGCAAGAAAAGAAAGGAAGGGATACAAGTTGGAAACTCAGCCGAGTCCTCAAAACGACATAAACGTAAAGGAATTCAACGTACAACAAGACATAAACCGACAAAAAAAGGAAACCCCCAAAAACGTTCCCGTCCTATAATGTACAAAGACCACTTTGCTATCCACTCCTCCACCTCACTCGGCGGCATCCCTAACCTGCAAGGCATCTACACAAAACGGTTTTAAACCGTTAGCTCACATTCTATGCATTATAAGAAAAATATGGCACAAACACACACATGAGAACACAAAGCACACAACATGAACATTCATTACATAATTTCTTTTTAGGATGTTCCATATCTAATTCATTCGTTTCAAGTGTGACACGAGAGTCTTATAACTCTCGCCTCCGTCCCCGTGTAACCAACAGGAGTGTGGCGACGCCCAACCCGTATACCCTGAGGGAGTGATGAAGAAGCCCGCCCGTATACCGTGTATGGCCTGGTCGCAGAGTTACCCCAGTCTCCCTCGGGAAACTGAGCGGTGATGTCACCGCCTGATAATAATAGTAGTAGTAACGATGGGCCAATAAATAAGGTCAAGTAAATCCTAATCCATTTTCATGCTTAAAAGCGGTAAACACACACCACCATATACATCCAAATAAGGCATATAAGCGGCTAAGTAAGTCCGAGGACTTACCTCGTCTCAAGATAATCAAACCAACGATCTCACTTTCCGGAAAGGAAAACCAAAGAGTGACCAACAAGATATACATGTCAACAACAACTCACAACACACTTCAAGTCTCTCCAAAGCTAAAACCAAACAAGGGGTTCAACAACTAGAAGCTTGGAAGGCTCTCTTGAACCTTTAGGAGGTCAAGGACAAGATAAGCAAGGGTAGCAGGGAACATCAACCCACAACCCAAGAGAGATCAAGTACACAACCAAGCTGGACTAAGATGGTAAGTTGGAAGAGAGACCACAAGGCCTTCACACACAAAATCACTACAGATTCAAGGTCACCTAGGTTCAAGCCACTAAATGACATTCTCATAAGTCCTAGGTCCAACCTAATATGCTTCTAGCTAAGCAACAACATAAGGTCTAAGGATGGAACGAAGAGGAAAGGAGGAAGGAACCTACTAGTGAAGAAAACGCAGCCGCGGAAGCAAGGTGGTGCCCCCGGCGGAACCTTGTCGCCGCCCCTGCGGATCCTTGGCGCCGCCCCTGCGCCTCTGGTGGCCGCCCCTGCGGTGGCCTCAATCCGCCCCAGCGCCTCTGATGGTCCGCCCCGCGGTCGAACAATAGAAAGTCCGTCTTCTTCGTTTCTTCGGCTGGTTCTTTGCTCCTAGTGCCTCCTTCTCTTGTTGGGCTTCCTCCAAACCTTCACCACAGGTCTTAGCTTCCTCACCACGACCTAAACGAGATAAGAAAAGGGACATGCAAGGGTTTACTAGTTTTCTCTTCAAAAGCTTTCTCCATGGCTATGGAGGTGAAGAGAAGAGATAACAAGCAGCAAGAGGAAAGGGAGAGAGTTTACTTACCACAACAAATCCAGAAAGACTCAAGCTGCAGCTCCTACCAACCTCTTCCGAGACCAAAGGAGAAGAGAGCAAACAAGAATGAAGAGAGGAGTGGAAGGAAGTTAAAGAACGTAAGAGGGAAAGTGGGGAAAAGAGGAGAGAGTAAAGGCTGACAAAAGAGGTGGGATATCCAAGGGTCAGGTCTCTTGTCCCCTCACTCCTCTTCCTAAGGCCGGAAAGTAAAAAGGTGTCCCCATCCCGCGTTAAAACCCGAACTCTGAAAACGTGCACACGGGAAATAAGCCGCAAACGTGGAAAAGTCGGAAACAACTCGACTTTCGTACTCATGAAAGTCGATCTCAAGCCCAACGTCACTCTCATACTCATGAAAACGCCTCACGAGGTAATCACATACATACAAAACATGTCACAACACAAGCACATAAGTAAAGGTCAAGGAAGAAGCTCGGGACTAACCCGACTGCCCTATCGGTGTATCTAAACTCGCGTAAAACTCGGGATAGTTCCTCTGGATACTATCCTTCGTCTCCCAAGTAGCCTCGTCGGCTCCTCGCCTCGACCACTGCACCCTCCACATCGGTATCTCCTTCGATCGAAGGCGTCTCGTACTCCGCTCTAAAACCGCTATCGGGTGCTCTGCAAAAGTATGGTCCGGCTCGACCACAAGGTCCTCGTGACTAATGATGTGCCTCGGGTCATGGATGTACTCCCTCAACTGAGACACATGGAATACCGGATGTATACCCTCCAATCGTGGTGGCAATGCAAGTCGGTATGCCACCTCACCGGCTCTCTCTTCTATCTCGAAAGGGCCGACATATTGGGGGCTTAACATCCCCTTAATGCCGAACCGTCTAACACCCTGTGTTGGTGATACCCTCAACCACACCCGTGCTCTTATCCTGAACTCAAGGGGTCTATGCCTCCTATCCGCATACGATCTCTGACGACTTTGGGTGGTCAACATCCTCTCTCGTATCAAAGCAACCCTAGTCATGTCATCCTACACCTGATCCGGAGCTACAACACTAGAACTCCCCGGCTCATCCCAACATAAGGGAGTGCGACACCTCCTCTCATACAAGGCCTCATACGGTGCCATCCCAATCGACGCGTGCCAGCTATTATTATACGAAAACTCCACCAATGCGAGGTGGCCTAGCCACACCTTCCCCCAGTCTAGTACACATGCACGCAACATGCCCTCTAATGTCTGAATAGTCCGCTCTGACTGGCCATCAGTCTGCGGATGATATGCGGTGGTGAAATGATGACTCGAACCTTGGGCGGCGTGTACCTGATGCCAAAACCTCGAGGTGAAACACCCGTCCCTATCCGAGACAATGGTCTTCGGTACTCCGTACAATCTCACAATCTGACGGGTAAACTCCTCGGCTAAACGACTCACCGGCATCATCTCCCGGATGGGGATGAAAAGTGCGGTCTTCGTCAACCGATCCACTACTACCCAAATCGCATCGAAGCTCCTACTCGGTCTCAACCCGGTAACGAAGTCCATCGATATGTCCTCCCACTTCCACTACGGCACGAGCAGTGGGCGAAGCTCTCCTCCGTGTCTCTAGTGCTCGATCTTGACCTACTAGTAGGTCGCGCATCGGGCAACATATCTCGCTACATCGGGCTTGAGCCCGCCCCACCAATAAGATCTCCTAAGGTCCTGATACATCTTACTCATGCCTGGATGCACAGAATAAGGTGTAGAATGTGCCTCACACAAAATCCGCTCTCTCAACTCTGGGTTTGACGGTACACAAACACGCCCCTAGCGTCTCAGCAAGCCATCTGCTCCTACCACAAACTGCGGTGTCTCACCTCGGGTCATCCTATCTCTGACCCTCCTAAAAACCGGGTATCCCTCCTGCTTCTGCCGGATTTCTCCGGACAAGTCAGGGAGTACCTCCAACTCGGACAAGCGACCGTCCACATCCGGGAATCGGATGTCCATCTCTAACTCCGTCAAATCCCTCCTCAGCTGAGGCTGATCCGTAAGCCGTGCTATAGCGTCCTCTCGAGGAGTCCTCCTACTCAAAGCATCGGCGACTACGTTCGCCTTCCCCGGATGGTACAAAATCTCCAAATCAAAGTCCTTAATCAGCTCCAACCATCTCCTCTAGCGGTTATTCAACTGCCGTTGAGTGAATATATACTTCATACTCTTATGGTCTGTGAAGATCTAGCACGTTGCCCCGTACAAGTAGTGCCGCTAGATCTTCAAGGCATGAATCACTGCTGCTAGCTCGAGATCATGGGTAGGATAGTTCTCCTCGTACGGCTTCAGCTGCCGTGAAGCGTATGCAATAACCCTACCCCTCTGCATCAAAACACATCCCATGCCGAGCATGGAGGCGTCACTATATACAACAAAATCCTCTACGCCCTCGGGCTGGCCCAAAATAGGAGCGGAGGTCAACCTCCTCTTCAGCTCCTCAAAGTTGCTCTGACAAGCCTCGGACCAGACGGACCTGGTGGACTTTCTCAGTAAGGAAGTAAGGGGGCGTGCAATCACGGAGAAACCCTCAACAAATCGGCAGTAATACCCTGCTAAGCCCAAGAAACAGCGTACCTCCTTGACCGACCTAGGAGGCGGCCATGAAGAAACGGACTCTATCTTCGCCGGGTCAACCATGACACCCTCGGCGGAAACTATATGGCCTAAGAATGCCACCTCGGACATCCAAAACTCGCACTTAGAGAACTTTGCATAAAGCTCTCTATCGTGAAGGACTTGAAGAACTTTCCTCAGGTGTCCCGCATGCTCCTCCCTACTCCGGGAGTAGACCAAGATGTCATCTATAAACACTACCACGAACTGGTCCAAGAAGTCGATGAAGATGCCGTTCATCAACTCCATGAAGACGGCGGGTGCATTCGTGAGCCCGAAGGGATCATGACAAACTCATAATTGCCATATCTCATCCTGAATGCCGTCTTTGGCACGTCATCCTCTCTCACCCTTAGCTGGTGATAGCCTAACCTCAAATCGATGTTTGAAAACACGGAGGCTCCCTGTAACTGGTGAAGAAGATCATCGATGCGCGGTAGAGGGTACTTGTTCTTGATGGTGACTTTGTTCAATTCCCAAGTAATCGATACAAAACCTCAAAGATCCGTCCTTCCTGACGAAGAGGACCGGTGCACCCCAAGGGAAAACGCTCGGGCATATAAAACCTCTCTCAGCTAACTCCTCGAGCTGCTTCTTCAGCTCCAACAACTCGATCGGCGCCATGCGGTATGGAGGCTTGGAGATTGGCCTCGTGCCGGGCTCCAACTCAATAGCGAAATCAACACTCCTCTGCGTTGGTAATCCGGATGGCTCCCCGAAGATGTCCTCAAACTCACATGCCACAGGAATATCCTCCAGCGATGGTCACGTCTCCTCCTTCATGGCATAGCACCAAAAGGACTCGCATCCTTGCCCGATATGTCTCGCGGATTGGACCGCACTAATGACTGTACCGGTCTTCCCAAGGTCCCAATCTCGGAAAATCACCTCATGTCGTGTCTCCGTGGTAACTGTCACGGTCCTCCGGCTAATGCCCAAAACGGCTCGAAGGCGGTTCCCCAAACGTATGGGACAACCCCGTAGCTCTCGGGTACCACTAACCCTACCCCCATCGGGTAACCCACAACGGAGGGTCTCCCCTCTACCGTAACCAAGGGCAACCTAGCTACACAGTCATCAGATATAAAAGAGTGCGTGGCACCCGTATCAAATAAAATTCGGACCGGAAGTCCATGGATCTGAATAGTACTTGTAGCTGCCGGCGCTGCTGGATCCACAACGCTTCTCAACTCAAACACCCTGGCCTGTGTGCCACGGGTCTCCTGTGTACCTCCACCACAACCTCTACCACGACCCGGACTCTGAGCCGACCCCTGTGTACGTGTCTGACTTTGTCCCCTCTGCTGAAAACCCTAAGTCTGAACCTGAGGTGGCCTCTGTCCTCTACCTGCCCCGCTAGCAGGCAAAGACCCCTGTTGTGACGGTGCCCCACCCCGTCTGCAAAAAGCAACCTTGTGGCCCGTCCGACCACAAGAGAAACACGTCACTGGAGGCTTCCTGCAATCGGGCCTAAGATGATCATCTCCTCCGTAGTTGAAGCACTACCTCCCTTTGTCTAGCGCCTGAGTAGTAGGCAGATCTCCTGTGCTTCCTTGAGCCGGACCACGGCCCTATCCTGAGGCTCCTGCCCCTAAACTAGTGGGTCCCGTCCTCTAACGCTTGTACGGTCCCCCGGACTACGTCACCCTCCTAGCTCCCGGTCTGTCTCTCTCGTATGCCGAGGCTCAGTCCTGGTACTCGGCCAAAGATTCACAACGGAATCCCGCGAGGTATGCACGAGTAGACTCCCTCAATCTCCCGCCGGAAGTGCGGCGGGTCCCAACAAAGCCAACTCCGCTCGGAAATGTCTGATCGCCTCGATAACTGGAACATCCTCAAACCCAGCCTCCAAGAAATCATGGACTCGGTCTCTCCTCAATGAATCTGGGCAAAAAGTCTCTCTAACAAGTCTCAACAGCTGGCCCATTCTAGTCACACCTCCTCGTACCGACCTCCACCAGTAGTGGGCCTGCTCTCTAAACAATGTCTGAACCACCTCTACCTGCCTCTCCTCTAGGCAACAGATCGCCTCTAGTGCTGTCTCCACGTGCCCGATTCAATGCTCGACCTCTAACCCTACTTTCCTGTCAAAGTAAGGTACATGCTGCTAGTTGAAAGCCTTCAACCATGAATCAGGTCCAGGAGACCTCAGCCGTCTCCAGCCCTAGCAATCTCTACAACCGGTGCGGGTGCAACTACTATCGGTGCAACATTCTCAGGTACGACCCTAGTTTGTGTAACCCTTTGTGAGACCTCAGCAGATCTCGCGGGTGTAGGTACAGGCACCGGCACCGGTGGTGCTGGAGGTGGTGCTCCAGTCCTATACGCCTCCTCGACTCGACGTACATAATCCTCGAATACGGTAGCTCAAATCGATTATCCCCCGGTCCTAACAAATGAGGAACTACGTGCTCCAGACCTCACAACTGTCCTTTCCCTTCCCTCGGGGATGACACTCTCCACTACGTCCTCTACAGGAATCTCAGTTGTTGGCAGATCCACTACGGGTGGATCCGCAATGGGGATACGTCCCCGACCTCTCGTACCTGGAGGTCTCCCTACTCGCCGTCGTCTCGGGACGGTAGGAGGAAGTGGTGCTCTACCCCGGGCGGGTCCTACATAAGCGGTCACTCTCGTACGTGCCATCTAGTATCGTTCGCGTTTATTTAGGCGTAATTAATTCGATGTGTATGTCGTACTTATAGTATTATATGAACGAAGACTTATTAAAACATGTTAAGTAAGAAGCTGAAATCCATGGTACAAACAAGTCATAAAAATAAAAGCCCAAACATCCTAAGGTCACATGTATATCTAAGTACATACAAGTCCAGAAACATCCTAAGCCCATATATATATATATATATATATATATATATATATATATAACTATGCAACTATATGCATACATCAAGTCCAGAAATCTACGTCGCCGAGGTTTGCGTGAGGAGTGGAGGTCCCGTACATTCTAATCCGATCTTGACTCATGCATATGAATTTTGAAAACGAAAAGTAAGAACCCAAGGGGTTCTGTTTATTCCTTATTCAGCCTTTAGAAGGTTGCGAGTGCCATTGTTGTCAACCTAGGGCTCTGATACCACTTTGTAACACCCCGAATCTGCGGGATATCGGAATGTTACGGGCGAGACCAAACAATGGATCCCGACCCTTAGGCTGACAACAATCTCACCGGACCTTTCCAACAAGGCACAAATTAAAGGCATAAAACACAAAAGTAGTTTATAATGTATGCAAGAAAAGAAAGGAAGGGATACAAGTTGGAAACTCAGCCGAGTCCTCAAAACGACATAAACGTAAAGGAATCCAACGTACAACAAGACATAAACCGACAAAACAAGGAAACCCCCAAAAACGTTCCCGTCCTATAATGTACGGAGACCACTTTGCTGTCCACTCCTCCACCTTACTTGGCGGCATCCCTAACTTGCAAGGCATCTACACAAAACGGTTTTAAACCGTTAGCTCACATTCTATGCATTATAAGAATAATATGGCACAAACACACACATGAGAACACAAAGCACACAACATGAACATTCATTACATAATATCTTTTTAGGATGTTCAATATCTAATTCATTCGTTTCAAGTGTGACACGAGAGTCTTATAACTCTCGCCCCGACCCCGTGTAACCAACAAGAGTGTGGCGGCGCCCAACCCGTATACCCTGAGGGAGTGATGAAGAAGCCCGCCCGTATACCGTGTATGGCCTGGTCACAGAGTTCCCCCCAGTTTCCCTCGGAAAACTGAGCGGTGATGTCACTGCCCAATAATAATAGTAGTAGTAACGATGGGCCAATAAATAAGGTCAAGTAAATCCTAATCCATTTTCATGCTTAAAAGCGGTAAACACACACCACCATATACATCCAAATAAGGCATATAAGCGGCTAAGTAAGTCCAAGGACTTACCTCGTCTCAAGCTAATCAAACCAACAATCTAACTTTCCGGAAAGGAAAACCAAAGAGTGACCAACAAGATATACATGTCAACAACAACTCACAACACACTTCAAGTCTCTCCAAAGCTAAAACCAAACAAGGGGTTCAACAACTAGAAGCTAGGAAGGCTCTCTTGAACCTTTAGGAGGACAAGGACAAAATAAGCAAGGGTAGGAGGGAACAACAACCGACAACCCATGAGAGATTAAGTACACAACCAAGCTGGACTAAGAGGGTAAGATGGAAGAGAGACCACAAGGCCTTCACACAACAATATCACTAAAGATTCAAGGGCACCTAGGTTCAAGCCACTAAATGGCATTCTCATAAGTCCTAGGTCCAACCTAATCATGCTTCTAGCTAAGCAACAACATAAGGTCTAAGGAAGGAACGAAGAGAAAAGGAGGAAGGAACCTACTAAGGAAGAAAACGCAGCCGCGGAAGCAAGCTGGTGCCCCCGGCGGAACCTTGTCGCCGCCCCTGCGGATCCTTGGCACCGCCCCTGTGCCTCTGGTGGCCGCCCCTGCGGTGGCCTCAATCCGCCCCAACGCCTCTGATGGTCCGCCCCCGCGGTCGAATAACAGAAAGTCCGTCTTCTTCGTTTCTTCGACTGGTTCTTTGCTCCTAGTGCCTCCTTCTCTTGTTGGGCTTCCTCCAAACCTTCACCACAGGTCTTAGCTTCCTCACCACGACCTAAACGAGATAAGGAAAGGGATATGCAAGGGTTTACTAGTTTTCTCTTCAAAAGCTTCCTCCATGGCTATGGAGGTGAAGAGAAGAGATAACAAGCAGCAAGAGGAAGGGGAGAGAGTTTACTTACCATAACAGATCCATAAAGAATCAAGCTGCAGCTCCTACCAATCTCTTCCAAGACCAAAGGAGAAGAGAGCAAACAAGAACGAAGAGAGGAGTGGAAGGAAGTGAAAGAGTGTAAGAGGGAAAGTGGGGAAAAGAGGAGAGAGTAAAGGCTGACAAAAGAGGTGGGATATCCAAGGGTTAGGTCTCTTGTCCCCTCACTCCTCTTCCCAAGGCCGGAAAGTAAAAAGGTGTCCCCATCCCGCGTTAGAAGCCGAACTCAGAAAACGTGCATGCGGTAAATAAGCCGCAAACGCGGAAAAGTCGGAAACAACTCGACTTCCGGAAATAGAATTTCCGGATGTTACATACGCAAGACCATTTGACTCTCAATTCTAGGACTACATCCTAGAATCCCTCATGCTCACATCACACTCAACACAAGCTAGAAGTCCTAAGACTTCTATACCCTCGGATCTCGCAAGATCATAACTCACAACGCAACTAGGATAAGCCAAACCTAAACTCCAAAATCCCGCAAGATCATACAACCCCACCTCGAGCCTCAAAATGCTCACAAGATCAACCATATAACTTAAAGCCTTATAACAACCTCACAAGATAACCAACACCTCAAGCTTAGAATCAACATCAATCCATCAAACAATATCAAATCCTCGAAACTCGCTTAAGGTTCAAAACTACTACTTGGCATTAACTCTAAGTTATGCTAGATCCATCCTAGCATGATACTAAAACTTAACATAACTAGATCGAAGAGAAAGAATACTCACACGACGTCAAAAGACGGAAGTCATTCAACGGATGTCGACTTGGGCTCGTTAGGCCTTTATCGGGGCGCTTCCGAACCTAGCACCAAACTAAAAAAAATTTAGCTTATAAGCTAAATTTGAATGGAATAATGAACATGTATAATCTAAGGAAAACCCCACTTCTAAAACCCAAGTTAAAAACCGTAACTATAATATTCCGGGCAAATTGTATAACATCATAAACTCAAGGTAAAACTCGATTTCAAAGCCAAGGTTAATACCCACACTAAAATCTTTGCCATAAACCGAGATTAATCCAACAAAGGCATAATATGTAGTATATACAAATATAAGAATATCCCCTAATTGAAACCCGAGTTTAAAATCGACAAATACATTTTTAGGGCAAAGATGAACAAATTCATAAACTTGGGTCATATTCTGAAATGTAAATAAGGGTCATAATCTGTAATTTTCCAACAAAGGATATAAATGTAAGATTCCAAAATGTGGGTAAAATATGTAAATACAAAACTGGGGTCACAATATGCAATTATATCAATGAGTGGTGTTTGTTATGTTCTTTATAGCATGCGATATTGATTATTACCGACATTTCATTGGCCCACGATTGTTGTGTGGTGATAACTTTTCCAATACTCTCGAGGGAGGCTAGAGGGTTCTCTAGGACTATGTCAGACCTTGTATACGGTGAAGGTACCGAGCCACTCCTAATGGTATACGGTGGTAGTACGCTTAGCCACTCCATATGGTGAGGGAAGTAGAGGCGGGAAATGTTAGCTAATAGTTTATACCGTGTTGTAGATGCCTTGTAGGATAGGAGGATTGCAGAGTGATCTGGTGGAGTGATCAGCCGAGGGATTTTGTACATCTAAGATGGCTATGGGCTTTTGGATGTATATCAGTAGTACATGATGATATTGTTTTGATACTTGGTTGTCCGGTTTTGTAAGTATTTCAGCGTATGGTCTTTTGGTTTTATCTATGTTGGTTTTATATTTATTTGTGCCTTGTTGTAAGATCTAATAAACTTGTTGTCAGGCTAGGGTCAGGACCCATTGTGAGGTCCTAACCCGTAGCATTTTGTCCTATAGGTTTGGGATGTTACACTTCCTAGGCACTTTGGGATGCTTGGAGGATTGTAAAAATGCTAACCTTTGATGCAACATTGGTGAGGAAAACATCAAGTTCAAGCTGTCCACAATGGTGAAGGGGCCAACCCTTTGTGAGGATGTTGCAACATCCATGATGAAGAGGAGTCATGGGAGGTTGCGATTTCAATCTTGATTCCAATCGAAAAGGTTATAAGCATGAGTATCATGGAGGAGGGAATTGAGGAGAGTTGCAATGCAGAAATCCAAGCTTTGGATGCATTGGAAGAGTTACCAAGAATTGAGTTTGAAGTACTCAAAGGAGGGACAAAGAACTGTAGAAATCTCGGCCAAACAAAAGAAATCTTGCCCGAGATTTCAATTAATTCAATTAAATCACCCAAGATTTGCCATGTCGTATTCGAATCAAATCTCGGTCTGGATTTTCCTTAAGGGCCGTGATTTCTGGACTTCAAGAAGATCATCCAAGTGTTGTTGATGGAGCTTTAAGGTGTTATGGTGAGTCTTCCATGACCTTGGAATCATCTCAAGCTACATTGGAAGGATCGTAACCACTCGAAAAAGGTCCTCCTAAACTTGAATTGAAACCTCTCCCTTCTCACTTAAAATATGCTTTCCTTGGATAAAATTCTACTAATCCCGTGACTGTGAATGCTTCTTTGAATGATCTTGATAGATTATTGACTGAATTGAAATTGTATAGAAAGGCTCTAAGATACACCATTGATGACCTTTTTGGCATTAAAAACTCTTTGCATGCATAAGATATTGATGGAAGATGACCATAAACCCTCAGTTGAACCTTAAAGAAGACAAGACCCAATAATAAAAGAGATAGTGAAGAAAGATATCCTTAAATTGCTAGATGCGGGACTTAGTTTCCCAATTTTGGATAGTAAATGGGTTAGTCCCGTGCATGCGCTTCCTAAGAAGGGTAGTGCGACCGTAGTGACTAATGAGAAAAATGAGTTGATCCCAACTAGGACAGTTATCGGTTGGAGGATGTGTATTGACTATAGGAAGTTGAATGTGGCCTCTAGGAAGGATCATTTCCCTCTTCCCTTTATTGACTAAATGCTAGAGAGGTTAGCTCAACATTCACATTTTTATTACCTTGATGGTTATAGCGGGTTCTTTCAAATCCCTATGCACCCGGATGACCAAGAGAAACAACATTCACTTGTCCATGAGGTACATTTGCATATAGGAGAATGTCATTTGGATTGCGTAATGCACCCGCCACCTTTCAAAAATGCATGATGACCATATTTTTGGAACATATTGAAACCATAATGGAAGTGCTTATGGATGATTTCTCGGTTTATGGCTCTTCCTTTGATAATTGTTTGCCTAACTTGTCTTTGGTTTTGAAGAGATGTGAGAAGACTAACCTTGTGTTAAATTAGGAGAAATTCCATTTCATGGTTATGAAGGTATAGTGTTGGGACACATGGTATCCCACCGAGGCATTGAATTCGATAGGGCCAAGATTGAAACAATTGAGAAGTTGCCACCAACTACTTCGATGAAAGGGGTAAGGGGTTTCATGGGGCATGCCGGTTTTTACCGGAGGTTTATAAAGGATTTTTCAAAACTTTCTAAGCATCTTACTAAACTATTTATGAAGGATGTTGAGTTTGTTTTCTCAAAGGAATGTCTTGAAGCCTTTTGTAGGTTAAAAGAAGCTTTGATATCCGCCCCATCATGCAACCCCCAGATTGGAGCTTGCCATTTGAAGTGATGTGTGACGCAAGTGATGTGGCGGTTGAGATCGTGCTTGGCTAAAAGAAGGGTGGGCTTACACATGCCATCTACTACGCTATCAAGGCGCTAGATGAGGCACAACTCAACTATGCCACCACCGAGAAAGAGATTGTTAGCGGTGGTGTATGCGTTTGAGAAATTCCGCTCCTATCTTGTGCGAGCGAAGGTGATTGTTTACAGGATCATGCGGCGATCCGATATTTCATCACACAGAAGGATGCAAATTCTCACATCATTCGGTGGATTCTTCTCCTCCAAGAGTTTGACTTGGAGATGATTGACAAGAAGGGGGTCCGGAAATTCAGTAGCAGACCACCTTATCCGGCTAACTATGATAGAGATTGAAAAGGATGAAATCCCGATGGATAATTCATTCCGAGATGAATAATTGCAAGTGATAGTGGAATTCCTTCTTCAAGTGTCTAGAGGAAGTGAGCCTTGGTTTGCCGACATAGTGAACTATCTTGTTTGTGAAGAGGTACCACTCGGGTTGTCCTATGCTCAAAGAAATAAATACTTCAAGGATGTGAGACGTCATAATTGGAGAGACCCTCTCTTGTTCAAGAGAGGGCCGGATGAAATTTTTAGGAGGTGCTTCCCGGAGGATGAGGTGGAGAGTGTGATCCACCATTGTCATTCCTTGCCATGTGGAGGCCATGCTAGCTCACACAAAACTTGTGCCGATGTAATGTAATCGGTTTTCTTTGGATGTGTAGAATTTTGTAGTGGGTTGTGATGTTTGTCAAAGGACGGGTAATATTTCAAGGAGGAATGACATGCCATTGAACAATATTCATGAGGTTGAGATCTTCGATGTTTGGGGTGTGAACTTCATGTTGCCATTCCCTCTTCTTGTGGCAACCTCCACATTCTCTTGGCGGTGGACTACGTATCGAGAAGGGAGGAAGCAATTGCCTCTCCCACAAATGACGTCAAGGTGGTGGTGCAATTCTTCAACCGAGTGATCTTTTCTAGTTTTGGGACACCGAGAGTCATCATAAGTGATGGAGGAAAGCATTTCACCGCTAGAAACTTTGAGGCACTTTAGGCCAAATATGGGGTGACTGACAAGGTGGACACACCTTACCGCTCCATAACAAGTGGCCTATAGGGAGATCAAGGGCATACTTAAGAATATGGTTTCTAGGACAAGAAAAGATTGGGCGATGAAGCTCGGTGATGTTCTATGGGCTTATTGGACCGCCTTCAAGACCCCGATTGGCACCACTTCCTACAAGTTGGTCTATGGCTAATCTTGCCACCTTCCGGTTGAATTAGAGCATAGGGGGTATTGATCCATTAAGTGGCTAAATTTTGACACTAAGCACGCCGGAGAGAAGCGTTTATTGGATATAAACACACTTGAGGAGATCCTACTTGACGCTTACAAGAATGCTTGGATTTACAAAGAGAGAACCAAGAATTGACATGACAAGTGCATCATCCCGAAGGAGTTGGGTGAAGGTAACTTATTCCTTCTCTTCAACTCGAGACTTCGGCTTTTTCCCGGGAAGCTCAAGTCAAGATGGACGGGTACTTATGTGGTGAGGAAGATCTTTTCCCACGGAGCGGTCGAGATAGGAGGGGAGCATTGTGGGAATTTTGAGGTGAATGGGCACCAATTGAAGAAGTACATCCCAGAAGCTCTTGGTGTATATGATTGTCCCGCTTCACCTTGAGTAAGACGCTCTTTGAATTTGGTTTAGCTAAAGACCTTAAAGAAGCGCTTCTTGGGAGGCAACCCAAGGGAATATATTTTTCGCCTTTTTTTTTCATGTTTTTGTTTTTGGTGTTCTTTGGGTTTATTTTGTGTTTTGGATGATAAGATCTGGTTGTTGTGAAATATTATTGATGATGTTGGAGGTCTTGATGAGAGCCTCATGAATTTGTTGGGAGTGAAGCGCAAAATCCAAGCACAATTGCAAGGGATAAGAAGGACAAACTAGTAGAAATCTCGGTCACAATGGGCAACTCTCGGCCGATATTGTGGTTAATTAGACCGAGATTTCCTATGTCGTAGCCAACACTACAAAAAATAAATAGATTTGCAACGGTATCCTACCATCACAAATAAGGACATTACCGTCAAAAGAGATCATTTGCGACGGAATGGGTGTTGTCACGTGATCGTCCAAAAGAAATTTGCGACGACACGCATAGCTTTTTTGTGATGGAAAGCCAATGCCAATAATCCTCCTTGGCATCGCAAGTTTCTTATTTGCGACGGAAAGACCGTCACGAACAACTTATCCCTAGTCGCCAATTATCCTCGTCAGCGTCATGGGCGTTTTATTTGCGACGGAGAATGTCGTTGCAAATAAAATTTGTGACGACATGTTAATAATCCTTCTGCACGTCACGTAGATTTGAGTTTTGTTACGGTCATTAGTGTAACAAATAACTTAAATGACGGCATACAATCGTTGATACACGGTTTTTTCCGTTGCAATAACTGTTGATTTGTGACATCCGACCGTCGTGTATTTTTACAATTTTAAATATTTATATTTGTGATGCTAGAAACTCACAATATATTTATTTGTGGGTAATATTTTAGTTTGTGAACGCATTATACCACAAGCATTTTTAAAATTTTTGACTTTTACAATGGCATAATGCGGCAAATTTAGTAATATTTCAAGGTCGTCTTGGTCGATCGTTCCAATGTTTACGATGGCATTAGAGCTGTCACATATTGGATGTTGTGATCCTAACTACGCGCAATATTTTCACCAAATATAATGAATGACTCATAGCGCGCAATAAAATTAATCACAAACTAAACAATCAATTCTATACTATGATAAAAAAAAAATTGTATCAATTAATTTAAACAGTATATAGTCTAATATTACAAAAAATAACTGATACGGTGTAATCCGTGTTTGAGTCGATCTAGGCACAATGATCTCGAAACGGACTGAATGAAGCGAATCCAGTAGGCGGAGTGAAACGAAGATGATGAATAGGCGTAGGAAAGGTGAGAGAAGAACCAAAGAGATGTCAACGAAGGAACCAAGGCTGAAGAGCCAAAACCCCAATCGTGAATGCCCTAGACCCGTCTCCAATACAACTTTACACTAGCTCCGGCTGGACTAGCACAAAGAGGGACTCGTGAAGGCTCGAAGCATCAATCCGAAGGCGGTTGACACAAACAAGCTCAGCCAAGCAACAATAGCAATGCCAACCAAAAACTCTCTTGTTCTTTGATTGATTTTCTGAATGATTACAAATGCAATTCTGAGCAATGAATTTTATGTAACTAATCTGCAGCTAATAAGAGGCTATAAATAGACTCTTTTATCTAGACAAAATAAAGAAAAGAAAGCTGAAAACATTAGTGGGAAGGTGGTAATAAGAGAGCTTCCTCTAATGTAGCTAACAACCTAACAAACCACTAATCAGCATGGAAATAGGCTGAATTATTCAAACTTATCCTTGGAGTGCAAGCTGGACGTTTTTAACGTTTTTAAGGAGCCAAATGGGCTATCCGAATGGACTGCATTGTTCAACAGATCCATGAGTGATTTGGATGTGTTTAAAAAAACCCAAATGATGATCCGAATGAGCTGAATTGTTACTCTCTTGGGCCTCCTGGAATGTGATCAGCTTGCTATCCTCTTGGGCTGCATTGGACATGAACAACAGCCTCCCTTGGGCTGCCTTGGACGTGAGCAGCTGCCTCCCTCCTTGGGCTGCATTGGACGTGAGCAACAACCTCCCTCCTTGGGCTGCATTGGACGTGAGCAACAACCTCTCTCGTGGGCTGCATTGGGCGTGTGCAACGGCCTCCTCTTGGGCTGCATTGGCGTGAGCAACGGCCTCCTCTTGGGCTGCATTGGCGTGAGCAACAGCCTCCTCTTGGGCTGCATTGGCGTGAGCAACAACCTCCTCTCCTGGGCTACATTGGACGTGATCAACAACCTGCATGGCCTCCTCGAGTTGCATGGGAAGTGAGCACGTCGGCATGGTCTCCTTGCTTGGTTCGCTTGCTCCTACATTCACCAAAAGATTAACACATGATGTATGGAAATTAAATGGTTCACGCATTGTGTCAAGCAATAGCACTTCCCTTGACATAACTTCTTGGATCTCCTTAGCTCTTGCTCTAGTAATGGGACCTTGATATCTTCCATGTGATGTTCCTACATCAATAACATTTTGTAAACCATCATAAATGAAACAAAGTAGAACATATTTAAGAGTCTTTACTTGTGTTTTCTTCTTGGACAATTTCTCTAGCAACAATCTCTCATCAACCTTCATCTCCAATAAACTCATTTTGATGAACACTTGTTGCACCCTAAAATATAAGACATCAAATAATGTGAACCTTGGTAAAAGTTCCTACATAAGTGATAATAAATAGCTTTAACCAACCTACACAAGTGAATTTGCACTTCTCCCATCATTGCTCTCCAAAAATGCGACACAAGCAATTCGGGAACATCCAACACATTTCTTTGTTGTTTATAAATAACAGTAGTGACTCAATTACAATCAATATAAAACATGTAGAAAATATTTAATTTATTGTTAAGTTATTACCTTAACCTCTTTCCGAATTTCTCTTTGATTGACTCATCAACGGCGATCCAATCAAGAAAAGTTAGTGAGAATCAAAAGACACTTGGATTTTAACTCCGGTATTCCACCCCGACACACCCTTAGTGTGCCTTCAAATGCTAGTCTCTTTAAGAGCAACTTCTAACAAACTTTTAAAATATTAAGCTCATAACATATACAAAAGCGAACAAAATAAGTCGTATAATTATAACCGGCAACGTAGATGGCTTGAGTTGATGAAGGACTTTGACCTTGAGATTTTTTACCATCCTGAAAAGGCGAACGTTGTCGCCGACGCCCTTAGTAGAAAGACGCCTTGAGAGAAGACTATTGCACGACTGATGGTTTAGCCTCAATTGCAGAGAGATCTAGCGTGGCTAGAGATGGACATCCAGTTACTTGATGAGGATGCCCAATTATTTACCTTAGAGGTTCTACCTGATTTGTTGCGTGAGATCCAATAGGAAACAGGAGACCTGTCCGACGTTAATGCGGATTCGAGATAGGATGTCTTGTGGTGAGGCCTCACAATTCTCCATAAGAGTAGATCGAGTGATAAGACGCCGCGAGCGCATCTTTGTACCCGCGGATGCGGAGCTGAGACAGAGGATTTTGTAGGAGGCTCACTCCACACCTTATTCAGTGCACCTAGGTGCGAGTAATATGTATCAGGAAGTGAGACTTTCGTACTGGTGGGGAGGGTTGAAGCCCGAAGTGGCCAGATTTGTGGCACAGTTTGCGACCTGTCAACAAGTCAAGATAGAGCATTGTAGACTTGGAGGAGAGCTTCATCCACTGCCAATACCATAGTGGAAGTTGGAGGACATGTCCATGGACTTTGTGACAGGATTGAGGCTGAGCAGGAGCTTTAATGCCATTTGGGTTGTTGTGGATAGATCGATGAAGACTGCACGTTTCATCCCTATTCGGGAAACGTGGCCAGTGAGCCGGTTGGCTGAGGAGTTCACTTGGCAGATAGTGATACTCCATGGTGTACCCAGGACGATCGTCTCAAATCGAGATGAGCGATTTACCTCGAGATTTTCGCAGCAAATATAGACTATCTTGGGCACGAGTTTGCATTTTACGATTACGTTTCATCCTCAGATAGATGGTCAATCACAATGGACTATTCAGACCTTGGAAGTTATATTGAGAGCTTGCGTGCTAGATTGGGGCACGTGTGGTCAGATCACCTCCCATTGGTTGAGTTTTCGTACAACAATAGCTGGCATGGATCTATTGTGGGATGGCCCGATATGAGGCACTGTGTGGACGGATATGTCGTACATCGTTATGCTGGGATAAGCCTAGTAGTGTTAGTTGTATAGCGCTTGAGCAAATTCAAGATGATCTAGCCAGAGTGGCACTGATCAAAGAGCGGATGCTAGCTGCACAGAGTCGTAAAAAATCATATGCAGACAAGAGGCGTCAGACTCTAGATTTTAGGGATGGAGCTCATGTCTGGCTGAGAGTATCTCTGACGGATGGCGTTAGACGTTTTGACATAAAGGGGAAGTTGAGTCCCCGATATGTCGGTCCTTTTAAGATTCTAGATAGAGTTGGGAGAGCAGCGTACAAACTTGCTTTACTTCCGAGGTTAGAGGGTATTCACCCTATGTTTCATGTGTCACAACTAAGGGAGTACATACCAGACCCGAGACACATCGTCAGCTATAATGATTTAGTGGTCGAGCCGGACGACACTTTCGTTGAACATCCGGTCGCAATCCTATAAAGCAAGGTGTGAGACGCCTGCGTTCGAAGTACATTCCTATGTTGAGGACATAGTGGTCGAGACGAGGACCTGATGAGGCTACATGGGAGAGAGAGGATAGTATCTAGAGGAACTATCTAGAGTTCTATGCCGAGATAGATGCACCTGTAGGATCGACGAGTAGATCTTAGTGCTATCTTGATGAGTGATATGTTTATGTGCTTACGTGATTTGATGTGTTTTCGTGCTAGCCATGATGTGTGTTATACGATCATGTTAGATCCTGTTTTGCTAGCACGAGTTGTAATTATAGCTGGAGATGGTTCTTCCTCCATGCTATCGGGATGGGTTAGGATTTAGTTGGAGATGATTTATCCTCCATGCTATTGTGTTATGGACATAATCTGGCTGGAAATGGTTTTCCTTCATGCCATTGGGTAGTGTTTGTGATTATGATGCTCGGGTGGATGATTCCTCCATACTTATGTTTTGAGGTTATAGAGTGTTATAGGTTGATATCTTCTGAGCGAAGAGGTGATACCTCCGATAGAGAGAGTTGTATACCTCGGCGTATGGGTTCGAGAGGATTTGGAAACTGTTCAAGTTTTGGGACGAAACTTGTTTTTAGGGGGATCTAATGTAATATCCTTAGCCTTTTAGGGATCTTGCGCCTACGCCATGGCTTGGCCGCAGGTTCGGTGCCGCCCCGCGGCTCTAGTGACCTACCCCGCGGTTTTGCAGGGTGGGCGCCATCCTTTGACCACCTTGCTTTTTCCTTTGCTTCTTTTATAAGCTTTTTTTCCTCCTTCAGATGAGGGTTTCCTACCCTTCCTCCAGACCTCATTTCATCTTCACATTCTTCATCTTCTCTTTCTCCTTTCCTTAGTTTTTTCCTTTGTTGATCTTCTTTGATCTTCTTTCAAGAGTGTAAAGCTTTGGTTGTGTGGTATGATGATGATGATGATGATGATGATGAGGATGTTGAGAGTTTGTGATGGTTGTTGTGGATGAGCAACTGAGAATTGTGTTTTCCTTCTCTTGATCTGCAGTGGTAAGCTCTTCCCCCTTCCTCCTTCATCTTTTCTTCCTTTCTTCTTCTTTAGCTTAGAACTCCCACAAGAGTGATCTTGTGCACGTTCTTGGACGCTGATGATGTATATATGTATATGTATGTTGTTGGGTTTCCTTTGGTACCTTTGAAGAGGAAGAGATCGAATGAAGGATCGAAGAGAAGTAGAGAACCACCCTTTATTGTTTGGCCGCCCCGCGCCTTGACAGCTCCGCCTCCACGGCTGAAGTGTGTCACCGCCCCGCGGCTGTGAGCCACCGCCCTTGGGCGTGTCACCGCTCTTGTGCCTTGTTTCTTCCGCAGGTGCGTCTTGTCAAGAACATACCAAGTGTGGTATGTGTCCTTCCTTTCCTTATGACCTTAGCTTGAGAGTGAGGCTAGTCTAGTGTTGTTTATTAGGAGCTTGATGGTGTGTATGTTGAGGTAATGCCTTAGGCATTTGTGATTGGTGATGAGTTATCGAGGTTTAGTTATGGGTTGGGATCTCGTATGATCTTGGGGTGTAGGAGGTGGAATCTTCTACCCTTGGATAGTGTTTGATTTTGTGTGTGCCTTGCTGATGTAGGCATTGATCGTTTCCTCGAGGGGAAATTGTGACCATGTTGTTGAGGTTTACCTTGTGACAAGTAAGTCCTTCGGGCTTACTTAGCTAGTGTTTATGGGTTTGAGTGATTGTGATAGTGGTGTTTGTGCATATGATGAATGTTGCATTGATAACCTAACCGGACTAGGACGACCATATATGTATATTAAATGGCCCAAGTGTATTATAACGGGTCGTGACAACTTGTCGAAGCTCGTTGAGAGTGGAGAAGGTTCTTTGAAACCGGTACTCCAGGTGGGGAGGCTTCATCCCCAATTCCAAACCTGTGTGAAGGGGGACAAAGGCGAGGTTTTGGGTTCTCCTCGTGTCACAAAATAACTTGAATTATTAATGGAATAACTTAATTAAGATAATAATGGATATGTGTATGAGCATTGCATATTGTGATGTGATGATGTGTTTGTATGTGCTATTGCTATTATTCTTCTTCATGAACTATTAGCTAACGGTTTTATACCGTGTCGTAGATATTCTGCATGATAGGAAAATTGTAGAGTGATCCAGAAGGGTGATGCAGAGGGCTTCCGTACATTAGGATGTGTGGGTTTTTGGGATGTTTTGTACACAATTGTATATGATGTTTCCATTTTGTACTCGATTGTGACTTTGTATACGTTTTGATATACAATCTTACAGTTTTATGTATTTGGTTTTAATATTTATATGTGCCTTGTTGTAAGATCGAGTGAACTTGTTGTCATGCTAGGGTCAGGATCCATTGTGAGATCCTAGCCCAGTAGCGCTAATGACGTGAATTATGACACTAGTTTAGGCACTCTTTTAGGTAGTTTTTACATTCATTCATGCATGGTCTTGCACATGTTCAGGATGTTTATCACCGCCCGCTTCAAGGGGCCAATCATACGTTGATAATAATCAATATCCCATGCTATAAAGAACATAATAATTACCACTCATGTTGGTTTCGGTGTCCGGTCCTATGTCAAAGTTGTTGTAATCTAGAAGGAGTAGACTAACAACTTATAAGTTGTTGTAATATCCAATAGGAGTAGATAAACAACTTAATTAGGTAAAGGCACCGTAATCTCACAAGTGAGTAGCCAAACGACTTACAAGTGGTTGTAATCTCCGTCAAGGAGTATACTAACAATTTAGTGATGTAATCTCCCAAGTGAGTTGACAAATAGCCTTAAATTAGCAAACAAGAATTATATATATATATATATATATTCTTTAATTTGATATGCTGAATTAAATCCAAGGAGTTGTAGTCTCCAAAAGGAGTAGGCGAACATCCTTATATAGTTACATTCAATTGCATGCAAAACCGGTTATTAGGATATTGTATGTTCTTGACTTGGATAATGTTGAAATCACTCAAATATAGAGTTTTCCTTCTAAGTATATTTTCCCTACATCGGGATCCAAATACCTTAGTGGGATAAGACCAACAAGTCACAAAGACCAAAGTATAGAAACATACCTTGTCTTACGCTTATAAAGGAGTTTGATAACTCCACCTTGATTATATGTTTGTATATATGATGATGGAAGACTTAATATTATGAGCGATTTATAAACTAACAAATATTGATTATATTTCTAGATTGCATGGTTTGGTTTTGTGTTTGTTAAATGTGTGCAGGCCTTGAAAAATATTTCAAAGGACGAACTTAGGCCTTGAATAACATTTCAAGGGATAAATGCTTAAGCCTTGAAAAGCGATACAAGGGAGACATCGGCTGAAGCTTTCCAAAATCAAACAACCATATATACCAAGGATCAAGAGAAGATCTTCAAACAAGATATCAAAGAAGATATCGGCCCAACAAAAAAAAGATCTTAACCGATGCACGATTTGAATATCTCTTCCAACAGATTTCACACAAAGATCTCATATTCAAGGAAGATCTCCAACGGTCCTCAAAGAGAGATATCTTCAAAGAAAAATCCTCAATAACTTAGAAGATCTTGGAGCTTGAAATAAGGACTTCAACGACAAGATCTTCAACGAATCCTTCAAGAGAAGATCTCGAAGAAGAAGACCCTCAACGTGCGTCAAGGAGATTAATTAGATTTCACAATGACTACTTCATCTCAACCTAATACTGTTTTCCATGAAGAAAGAAGAACATCACAACGGCTAGAAGACTTCTCCATCGAAGACTATAAATGAAGATGGCGATTGAAGAGAACTATAACAAGCTTACACGGAAACATCTAAGTCTTCAAGCGATCCAAAGCATCTTCATTCGTTCCAAAAGTTTTTCTTCCTCTTTGTTTACAAAAGCTTACATCCCTAGAGATAGAAAAACACTAGAGCTCCATTTGAATATCTAGAGAGTGTTATACTCGAGTGTGTGTTACTCTGCGATGTAACTAGGCTATTATAGCTAGGTTAAGAGTTGGAACTAGATCGTAGCATTGGATACTATGAGGGAAGAAGGGGATTTTTTCTAGGTTGTATCTAGGACTCCTTGAAATTGATAATAGATAGTTAGATCCTACGGGTAAAGAAACCCTAGGATGGAGACGTAGGCTGTTAGAGCTGAACTTCATAAACATATCACCGTGTTAATCTTTTACTTCCGCACTATATCTTGCTTCATTGTGACTAGCTTCGTTTTGCAGGTTTTCATAGTCAAGCCTTGAAACTCTTTCAAAGCCCTTGAAAACCAATTGTGTCACAAAGACCACAAATCGACATCAAGGCCTTCAAATCAGTTTCAAAGCCTTGAGATTGGTTTTTGCGAAATATTCTCATACTCTATTCAACCCACCTTCTAGAGTATTTATATCCTTTATATTCACCTATATGGTTCTTCAATTAGTATCAAAGCTAGACTCACGTATATTAATTTAACCATCAATGAGACTAATCATGAACTTTGTAAGTGATGGAGGATTCACTTAAGGAAGATCCACATCTCGACCACCACTCTTTTGCGGCAACAACTTTGCCTATCGGTGAGCACTAATGCAAGGACATGGAACTATGAAGCATCATTCAAAATGACCCTAAAATTCCAACCACCACGGTTGAAGGAGTCCAAATCGCAAAGAAGGAAGCCGACTTTACACAAACAAAATTGGATAGTGTTTCAAAGAACTACAAGGTCATGAACTTGCTCGATTATGGATTGGATGCAAATGAAATCAACCGTGTCTCATCATACAAGAGTGCAAAAGAAATATGGGACAAACTAGTTGTCACATACGAAGGAACAAATCAAGTCAAAGAAACAAAGATCAACATCTTCCTCATACAATATGAGTTGTTCAAGATGAATTCAAACGAATCAGTCAAAGAAATGTTCACATGATTCACCGAGATAGTGAACAACCTCGTCGACTCAGTTGGAAAAGTCTTCACAAATGAAGAAAAAGTAAGGAAGGTTCTAAGGAGCTTACCTAAAGCCAAGTGGGGACCAAAGGTGACTACAATCGAAGAGGCTCAAAATCTCACAATACTTCCTCTAGACGACCTTCTTGGAAAGCTTATTACCCATGAAATGATTCTTGGTGAAGAAGATGTAGAGCTCCCATCAAACACAAAGAACCTAGCTCTTAGATCCAAAAAGGACGAAATGCCATTAGAGGAGGAAGATAGTGATGATGAAGATGAGGAAGATCCGTTCACCTTGATCTCAAGGGGTCTTACAAAAATTCTTCAAATGAAGAAGCAGTTCGCAAACAATAAAGATTATCTACGATCATCAAGACCTCGAGGTAAGTTTTCTAACCCAAATAAGAAAACTAAGATACTGACTTGCTTTGAATGTGGTGAAGCAGATCATCTCGTAAAGGATTGTCCACAAAATAAGAGGAACAACTTTAGGAAGAATGATCGAAAGAAGAAAGTTATGGTAGCTTCATGGAGTGACTCAGACTCTACCAATGAATAAAAAGACGAGAAAGAACAAGCAAAGTTGTGTCTAATGGCCGAAGATCATGAAGAAGACCCTAATCACTATGTTTATGGTGTTGTAAGTACGATTATGTCTCAACCTAAACTTGAACTCACGCAATTTCTTAAAGACATAATCATATGTGATTCTCAAGGGCAATCTCTCTTCTCTCCATCGAGAATACATCGATCTAGAGAAAGAAAAAGATGATCTAGTTGTTATGTGTCAAGACCAGAAGGTTGCACTTATTCAATTCACTGATTCAAAAGCTAACCTCGAAAGGATGATGAGTGAGCAACAATCGTCTCTTGATAAGAATGGAATAGGCTATCACGTAAGTTTCCCTAGAAAATCGACTTCCACTTTTGTTAAAGGTAAAAAAAGTATTCATATGCCCACATGTTTCTATTGTTACAATAAGGGTCACGTTAAGTTAACATGTTCATATAGAAGAAATGACCCTTACATCATTAGAAACACTTATCCTTTATGCCTAAGAAAACAAGTTAAGAAAATATGGGTTCCTAAATGTACTAGACCACCAAACATGATTGAGCCTGAATATGGACCAAAATATGTCATTTGGTCGACCCAGAAAGGTTCATGTTTGTGTTTTGCAGGATATCACCAAGGTTAAGGAGCATAAATGGATATTAGATAGTGGTTGTTCAAGACATATGAGTGGAAAAAGCTCACTGTTCTCATATCTAAAGAAACAATCATCTAGAACCATTACACTTGGTGATAAAGGAAAGCGTAACATCATTGGTTATTGATAAAATTGGATATAATTCATCTAACTTTATTGATGATGTCTATCTTATTGATGGTTTAAAGTATAACTTGCTTAGTATCTCTTAAATTTGTGATAAAGGCAACAAGGTAATTTTTGATTCAGAAAAATGTGAAGTTCAAGTTAATATATCGGGTGATTTGGTGCTTACCGCTCCTAGATGCAACAACATTTATTCAATGAGCACTAAGAAAGTTTCAAGAACTAAGCTAACGTGTCTCAAAGGATTTGGTACGTGGTTTGCCAAACCTAAACTTCAAGGTAGATGAACTATGTAAGGATTGTACAAATGCATACGATGCTACAACGTTTCTTCATCGTAAGCATGCATACAATGAAGAAACTACACTCAAAGGATTTGGTACGTGGTTTTCCAAACCTAAACTTCAAGGTAGATGAACTATGTAAGGATTGTACACAAGGTAAACAAACAAGAGGTTCATTCAAACCAAAGAAGGTTGTAAGTTCTTCTCGACCCATTGAACTTTTACATAGGATTTATGTGGTCCTATGCGTGTCAAATCTCCCAAAGGTAAATAGTACATCCTTGTCATTGTGGATGATTTTCTCGTATTACATGGATCTCATTTTTACGGGAAAAATCTGAAGCTTTGTTTGAGTTTTCAAAATTGTGTAAGGAGTTACAAATTTGGAAAAACCTACCTATTGTTTCGATAAAAAAGCGATCATGGTAGAGAATTTGATCAACTAAAGTTTGATTTGTTTTGTGAAAAATATGATATTTCACACAACTTTTCAGCTCCTAGAACTCCTCAACAAAATAGGGTTGTGGAACGTAAGAACCACCCTAGAGGACATGTCTAAAACTATGCTTTTGGAAAATAATTTGCCAAAAAGTTTTTGGGCTGAAGTTGCTAACACGACTAACTACATCTTGAATAGATGTTTAATCCGCCCTATTTTGAAAAAGACTCTTTATGAACACTTTAAGGGAAGAAAACCTAATATTTCCTATTTAAAACCGTTTGGATGTACGTGCTTTGTCCATAATAATTGCAAAGACAACATTGGTAAATTTGATGCCCGCAGTGATGAAGCTATTTTCATTGGATATGCTTCAAATAGAAAAGCTTATCGTGTTTATAATAGACGTACCAAAATCGTTGAGGAAAGTATTCATGTTATATTTGATGAAAGCAATGATGATACTTTGAGTGAAAGTTTTGTAGATCTTAATATGAATCAACATGAAGATCACAATTCTAAGGGAGAAGAAGATCCTAAAGCTAAGGAAACGAATATGCAAAAAAAGATTCAAGATACCGGAGAACAATCTCAAGACCTTGAAACGCATCTTCAAGACCTTAAAATGCAAACAACAATGTCAGAAGTCAGTTTCAAGGTCTTGAAACTCAACTTCAAGGCCTTGACAAAGGCAATACTCCAACGGTATTTGAATCTTGTCGAGCAAATGAGCCACAATCTTCCGGATCTGCTCCATCTTACAAAAGGAGAAAGTTTTAACATTCTTCATACCATCCACCAGAGAATAAGATCTCAGATCCAAACGCAGGAGTTCAAACCCGATCTACGGTTAACAACTTATGTGCTTTCTCAGCGTTCGTATCTCTTATGAGCCCAAGAACTATGTTCAAGCTCTTCAAGAACCCGATTGGATCATGATCATGCAAAATGAACTAAATGAGTTTGAGAGAAATAAAGTTTGGACTCTCACATCTAGAATAAGCAACAAGCCGTCATTGGCACTAAATGGGTATTTTGAAACAAGTTGGATGAAAATGGGAAGGTTATTTGAAACAAAGCACGACTTGTAGCTCAAGGCTATAACCAAGAAGAAGGTATTGATTATGAGGGGACTTTTGCTCCGGTCGCCAGGTTATAAGTCATACGTATGCTACATGCTTTTGCATCTTTCATGAACATAAAGCTCTTTTAAATGGATGTTAAATGTGCTTTTCGAAATGGCTTCTTAGAAGAAGTCTACGTTGCTGAACCTGTTGGTTTCGAAAATGATGAATTTTCGGATCATGTTTTTAAATTAGACAGAGCATTTTATGGTCTTAAGCAAGCTCCTCGAGCTTGGTATGTAAGATTGTCTAAGTATCTCCTTGAAAACAATTTCTAAAGAGGTTTGATTGACAAAACTTTATTTATGAACACCTGAAGCAACGATATTTTAGTAATACAAATCTATGTTGATGATATATTATTTGGTGCTACTAACATTTCTCTATGCAAGGAATTTTTAGATATTATGTGTAGGGAATTCGAGATGAGCTTAATACAAGAGTTAAATTTCTTTCTTGGACTTCAAGTGACACATGCAAAGAAAGAAATTTTCCTTAATCAAACCAACTATACAAAAGACATGCTCAAGAAGTATAAAATGGATCAATCCAAAGTAGCAAAAACTCTTATGAGTTCTACACTTCCACTTGATCAAGACAAGGATGGTAAAAGTGTTGTTCAAAAGGAGTATCGGGGTATGATCGGTTTGTTGTTACATCTAACCGCTAGTCGACCTGACATTATGTTTAGTGTGTGCATGTGTGCAAGATTTCAAGCTAATCCTAAAGAGCCACACTTGATAGTTATGAAAAGGAAATTTCGGTATCTCAATGGCACTAAGGACTTAGGGTTATGATATCCACGTCAAAGCTCATTTCACCTCGTTGGCTATTTAGATGTTGACTTTGCAGGCTACAAGGTCGATAGAAAGAGTACTTATGGATATTGCCAATTCTTAGGGTCATCCTTAATCAGTTGGCATTCCAAGAAGCAAAATTGATGTAGGAACATCACATGGAAGATATCAAGGTCCCATTACTAGAGCAAGAGCTAAGGAGATCCAAGAAGTTATGTCAAGGGAAGTGCTATTGCTTGACACAATGCGTGAACCATTTAATTTCCATACATCATGTGTTAATCTTTTGGTGAATGTAGGAGCAAGCGAACCAAGCAAGGAGACCATGCTGACGTGCTCACTTCCCATGCAGCTCGAGGAGGCCATGCAGGCTGTTGATCACGTCTAATGCAGCCCAGGAGAGGAGGTTGTTGCTCACGCCAATGCAGCCCAAGAGGAGGTTGTTGCTCACGCCAATGCAGCCCAAGAGGAGGCTGTTGCTCACGCCCAATGCAGCCCAAGGAGGGAGGCTGTTGCTCACGTCCAATGCAGCCCAAGGAGGGAGGCAGCTGCTCACGTCCAAGGCAGCCCAAGGGAGGCTGTTGTTCATGTCCAATGTAGCCCAAGAAGGCAGCCAGTTGATCACGTTTAAAGAGGTCCAAGAGAGTAATAATCAGCCCATTCGGATAGCCCATTTGGGCCATTTAACACATCCAAATCACTCATGGATCTATTGAACAATGTAGCCCATTCGGATAGCCCATTTGGCTCCTTAAAAACGTTAAAAACTTCCAGCTTGCACTCCAAGAATAAGTTTGAATAATTCAGCCTATTTCCATGCTGATTAGTGGTTTGTTAGGTTGTTAGCTACATTAGAGGAAGCTCTCTTATTATCACCTTCCCACTAATGTTTTCAGCTTTCTTTTCTTTATTTTGTCTAGATAAAAGAGTCTATTTATAGCCTCTTATTAGCTGCAGATTGGTAACGTAATTTTCATTGCTTAGAATTGCATTTTGTAATCATTCACAAAATCAATCAAAGAACAAGAGAGTTTTTGGTTGGCATTGCTGTTGTTGCTTGGCTGAGCTTGTTTGTGTCAACCGTCTTCGGATTGGTGCTTCGAGCCTTCACGAGTCCCTCTTTGTGCTAGTCCAGCCGGAGCTAGTGTAAAGTTGTATTGGAGACGGGTCTAGGGCAGTCACGATTGGGGTTTTAGCTCTTCAGCCTTGGTTCCTTCATTGACTCTCTCTTTGGTTCTTCTCTCACCTTTCCTGCGCCATTCATCACCTACGTTCCATTCTGCGTTCTGAAATCGCCTCATTCAACCGGATTCGAGATCATTGTGCCTAGATCGACTCAATCACGGACAATTCCGTATCAAAAATTCTATCGCCCTATCCACAGCTGAAGCCGAATATATATCTACAGAAGTCTCTTGTGCTCAAATTCTATGGATAGCTCCACAACTTCATGATCTTGGATTTGATCTCAAAGGTATACCTATTAAATGTGATAACACTAGTGTAGCACCCCAAATCCGCGGGACTCGGAGTGTGAAATTGGGTTAGGATCTCACAATGGATCCTGACCCTACCCTGACAACAAGTTCACTGGACCTTACAACATGGCACTGACAGATATAAAACAAATGCATAAAACTATATAAACTGTACAACCAAAAGGTGAACAACATCATAGCCGAGTATAAAACATCATCCTCACATAGGAGGTAACAAACATCATCCTCACGCAGGAGGAAAACAAAAACAACCCTAAAACCAACCACCTAATGTACGAGAGTCCTCGGCCTGTCACCCTAACATATCACTTTACAGCTCTCCTACCTACAAGGCATCTACAACACGGTATGAAACCGTTATCTAACCATACATATATAAAGAGTAATGCATAAGCACAAACACAAATCATGGAAGGCACACAACATCATGCTTTCACACATTTACCCATTTATTATCTTCATATAATAGTCAAACACTCAAATCATATATATATATATATATATATATATAGATGTAACTATGTGACACGAGAAACGATACATCCTCGCCGCTAGGCCTGCTAGCCAGTTGTACTAGTATTGGTCACACAATCCGTGTACCCTATGGGAGTGGATTGTGCCCTTCCTGTAAAGTCAGTCTGGCCTGACATTAGAGAACCTCCTAGACTCCGCGGCAGGATGAAAGGGAAAGGTTGTAACTGCCACGCATACGGGGCTATAGATAAAACATAGGTCGGTGATACTCGACATCACATGCTATCATATCAAGCATAGAAATTACACACCACTCATTCAACCACCCAATATAAAGATGGGAGCTAAGTAAGTCCTACGGACTTACCTCAACCTCGTACAATCCTCAAACACGATCAACCTCCAATCTTGAGAGGTACACTGCCCAATAACAAGGTGTAGAGATATGTAAATCTCCTATCAATCAAAGGGGTCACGCCTAGACCCAAGGGATCCGTAGGATCATCCTCAAACTAAACCTCACAACCTATAATCCTCGAAAGCCATATCCGGAATACTATGATCATAACATCATCCAAACACTCTCATCTAACTCTAGCTTGGCACTGCACTCTCATACTAGGAAAGGAAGAGGCAAAGTCAACCATAGGCCAGCCTAGAAGCAAGACACACCTGCAGAACCAAGGGAAAACACCAATTGGTGCAGGTGGCCGCAGGGGCGGCTAGGAGGTGGCGCAGGGGCGGATGTCAGATAGCGTTGGAGGCGGCTGCAAGTGGCGCAGGGGCGGCTGGTCGTGCAGAAGGCACACCTTCAACTCCTCCTTTCTTCTTCAATCGATCTGTTCACTCCTTCTTCAGCCAACATCCACACACACACATATACGTATCCAATCAAGGCTTCCACAAGATCAAACTTGTGGAACCTAAGCCATAGATGAAGGGAAGAAGAAAAAAAGCAAGAAAGATAGGAAGAGATGGAGGAAGAACTCACCAACTAAACCTATGCAGAGGAAATAACCTCACCAACACCTCATGGTTGGCTTAACAAGGCACAACAATAACAACCATCATCAATCAACAACAAAGCTAAGCTCAGAAGCTCTCGAACTCACACAAACTCAAACAAAGATCAAGAAGAGATCCAAGAGAGGAAGAAGAAGAAGAAGAAGAAGAAGAAGAAGAAGAAGAAGAAGAAGAAGAAGAAGAAGAAGAAGAAGAAGAACGTGAGGGAGAAGATGAAGTTGCAATAAGATAACCCTCATCAGAAGAGAGAGATAAGAAAGCTTATAAAGGAAGGAAAAGGATAAAGCACGGGTCAAGGGGTCAACAAAGGCGGCTGCAACCACACAAAGCCGTAGGGGCGGACCCTGTGAGGCGCAGGTGCGGCCCAGGCAAATCGCAGGGGCGGTTCTAGCACACGCAAGGGCAGTCTAGGCCTAATCTTGGTCCTTAGCACATACTCTCAGCAACTCATCAACTAGGTTCTTACATCTCACCCCCTTAAAACAAGTTTCGTCCCGAAACTTGCAAAATCCCAAATCCTCTCGAACCCATAAGCCGAGGTATAACTCTCTCTATCGGAGGTATCACATCTTTGCTCAGAAGGTCATAACCTATATCATTCTATAACCTCAAACACCAACATGGAGGAATCATCAACTCCAGAAAAAAGGGTCATAACGCTACCTAAAGGCATAGAGGAATCACATCTCTTACCATACTCACATCACAGGGCGTAGAGGGAAAACATCTCTAGCCAGATCGTACTCATACATAACGCATGGAGGAATAACATCTCCAATGAAACTATGTCCATCAAGGTAGCATGGAGGAAATAACCATCTCCAGCTAAATCCTAATCACACTCAGATAGCATGGAGGAAAGAACCATCTCCAGCTATAATCATACATCACACTAGCACGTCAAGATCTAATAAGATCATACATCGCATGATAGCTAGCATGGAATAAACATAGCAAAGCATATAAGCACATAAGCACATAGTCATAACGCTCATCGAGACAACACGAAAATCTGTTGGCGATCCTATAGGTGCATCTATCTCAGCATAAGACTCTGGATAGTTCCTCTGGATACTATCCTCAGTCTCCCATGTAGCCTCTTTAGGTCCTCATCTCAACCATTGTATCCTCAACAACATGGGGGATGTCCTTCGAACTCAGGCGTCTCACACCTCGCTCTAGGACAACAATAGGATGTCAGCAAATGTGTGGTCCGGCTCAACCACCAAGTCATCATAACTCATAATGTGCCTCAGATCTGGTATATACTCCCTCAGCTGGACACATGGAACACAAGGTGAACACCCTCTAACCTCGGAGGCTGCCCTCCCAACTCCATCCAGTTTCTCAAAAGGACCAACATATTGGGGACTCAGCTTCCCCTTTATGCCAAAATGTCTGACGCCTCGCGTCGGAGATACTCTCAGCCAAACGTGAGCTCCCACTCTTAACTCTAGAGGTCGACGCCTCTTGTCTGCATATGACTTCTGGCGACTCTGTGCAGCCAATATCCTCTCTCTAATCAATGCTACTCGAGTCATATTATCTTGAATCTGCTCTAGCGCTATCCCACTAATACAGCTAGGCTCATTCCAGCATAAAGGTGTACGGCATCTACGTCCATACAGTGCCTCAAATGGAATCATCCCAATAGATGAATGCCAGCTGTTGTTGTATGAGAACTCGACTAGTGGGAGGTAATTAGACCATCCTTGTCCCTAATCCAGAACACAAGCTCGCAGCACATTCTCAACGGTCTGGATGGTCGTCCCTGATTGACCATCTGTTTGGGAGTGAAACGCAATCGTAAAGTGTAGACTCGTCCCCAGAGCAGTCTAAATCTGCTGCCAAAATCTTGAGATAAACCGTCCATCTTGATTAGAGACGATCGTCTTCGGTACACCATGGAGTCTCACTATCTGTCTAGTGTACTCCTTAGCCAATCTACTCACTGGCCACGTCTCTCTGATTGGAATGAAATGTGCCGTCTTTGCCAGTCTGTCAACAACAACCCATATAACATCAAAACTTCTACTGGGTCTCAATCCGGCCACAAAGTCCATGGAGACGTCCTCCCACTTCCGTTGCGGTACTAGTAGTGGATGGAGCTCGCCTCCAGGTCTACAATGCTCTATCTTGACCTACTGACAAGTCGCAAACTATGCTACAAATCTGGCTACATCGGGCTTCAACCCTCCCCACCAATATGATCGTCTCACATCATGGTACATCTTACTCGTACCTGGATGTACTGAGTAAGGTGTACAGTGAGCCTCTTGTAAGATCCTCTGTCTCAACTCTACATCAGCAGGTACACAGACGCGGTCATGGCGCCTCAACACTCCATCTGCTCCAATGGAGAATTGTGGTGTCTCTCCATGAGACACCCTCTCTCTGATCCTCATCAAGGTTGGGTAGGTCCCCTGCTTCTGTTGGATTTCATCCAACAAACCAGGTAAAACCTCTAAAACAAACAACTGGGCATCCTCATCAAGAAACTGGATGTCCAGCTCTAGCCAAACTAGATCCCTCTGAAGCTGAGGCTGTATTATTAGTCTCGCAATCGCCTTCTCTCGAGACGTCTTCCTTCTGAAGGCGTCAGCTACAACATTCGCCTTCCCTAGATGATACAAAATCTCAAGGTCAAAGTCTTTGATCAACTCAAGCCATCGATGTTGGCGGTTATTCAACTCCCATTGCATAAAATGTACTTCAGACTCTTATGGTCTGTGAAGATCTTACATGTGGCACCATACAAGTAATTCCTCTAGATCTTCAAAGTATGAACTACCGCTACCAACTCCAGTTCGTGAGTCGGGTAGTTCTCCTCATACGTCTTCAACTGTCGAGATGCATATGCAATCACTCTGCCTCTTTGCATCAATACACATTTCAAGCCTAGTTTGGATGCGTCACTATAAACCACAAAATCCTCAAAACCATCTAGTTGTGTCAAGACAAGAGTAGAAGTCAAACGCCTCTTCAACTCCTCAAAACTCTAGGCACACTGATCAACCCAAACTAATCTAGTAGTCTTCCTCAGAAGACTCGTCAGTGGACGGGCAATCACAAAAAATCCCTCCACAAAAGCGTCGGCAATAACCGACTAGACCAAGAAAGCTATGCACTTCCTTGACGTTTGTCGACGTCGTCCATGCAACAACAAACTCAATCTTCACCGGATCAACCATGATCCCATCGACGGAGACGATGTGTCCAAGAAAAGCAACCTTGGACATCCAGAACTCGCACTTAGAGAGCTTGACATACAACTCTCTATCACTCAGAATCTGCAAAATTGTACTCAGATGACCGGCATGCTCCTCTCTGCTATGAGAGTATACCAGAATGTCATCAATGAAGACTACCAAAAATTTATCAAGGAAGTCGATGACAATACTGTTCATCAACTCCATGAAGACTGTTGGGGCATTCGTTAGCCCGAATGGCATCACTACAAACTTGTAGTGTCCATAACGGTTACAAAATGCCGTCCTATGCACATCATGCTCCCTCACCCTCAACTAGTGATATCCTGAGCGTAAGTCAATCCGGGAGAATATTGTCGCTCCCTAAAGCTGATCAAGTAGATCATCAATACGAGGCAGTGGATACTTGTTCTTGATGGTCACCTTGTTCAGCTCTTTGTAATCAATACACAGTCTCAACGATCCATCCTTCCACACGAAGAGGACAAATGCTCCCCAGGGGATACTCTAGGGCGGATGAAGCCCTTCTCAGCCAACTCCTCGAGTTGCTTCTTCAGCTCTAACATTTCGACAAACGCCATACGATATGGGGCCTTCGAGATGGGTCTCATACCAGGCTCCAACTCAATACTGAAATCCACACTCCTTTGAGGTGGCAAGCTCGACGGCTCAGCAAATATGTCTGCAAACTCGCAGACCACTGGTATGTCCTCCAATGCTAGAATCTCTCCATCCTTCATGGCATAGCACCAAAAGGCATCACATCCGTGTGCTATCAGTCTAGCTGCTCGTACGACACTGATGACAGAACCCGTCTTCCCAAGGTCCCAACCTCGGAAGGCCTCTATTTGACCTACCTAGGTAGAGACTGTAACAGTCCTCCTACCATCATCTAACACCGCCTGATAGCCAACTCTTCAATCCATACACAAAATGACTTCCCCATGCACCTATGGCATGACAAAGGAGTCCACCAGCAACACACAAGTCTCAAGACGAAAGAGACAAATGCGTAACTCACGGGTACCTCAGACCCTACTACCATCAGGTAATCCTACCAAGGAAGGTCTACTCCCTTCTATATCAAGGTCAAACTATTAACGCATGCATCAAAAGACAAGAAGTGCATAGCACCACAACAAACAAAATTCTACTAGGTAAACCATTAACAAGAATGGTACCTGTAACAGCTAACGCCAGCAACTCCACTACATATCATCACTCAAAGCTCGGACCTATGCTCCTCAAGTATTAGTGAGGTCACCGCCATCATGTCTGCCTCTACTCCATCTACACCGGAAAGAGGAGAATCTCACTGGAAAGGAACTCCACCTTGTTGACAAAAGGGAGCCAAATGGCCTAGTTCACCACATGTAAAGCATGTTATCAATGCCAAGGGGTACTCAAAGCGCAAATGATCTGGATCACCACAGTTGAAACACAAATGTCCCATCTCTACAACTAGTATGGGTAACTCCTCTAAACTCCCCAGCTCAAAGTCTCTACCCTGAGCTCCTCTTGTAACACCTAGAATCCGCGGGACTCGGGATGTCACATTGGGCTAGGATCTCACAGTGGATCCTGACCCTAGCTTGACAACAAGTTCGCTAGACCTTACAACATGACATTGATAAATATAAAACAAATACATAAAATTGTATAAAACTGTACAACCAAAAGGTATACAAAAAATAGCAGAGTATAAAATATCATCCTCACACAGGAGGTAACAAACGTCATCCTCACACAGGAGGGAAACATAAACAACCCCAAAACCAACCACCTAATGTACGAAAGTCCTCAGCCTGTCACCCTGCCAGATCACTCCGCAACTCTCCTATCCTGCAAGGCATCTACAACACGGTATGAAACCGTTAGCTAACCATACATATATAAAGAGTAATGTATAAGCACAAACACAAATCATGGAAGGCACACATCATTATGGTATCCCAAATTTACCCATTTATTATCTTTATATAATATTCAAGCACTAAAATCGTGTGTGTATGTATATATATATGTGACACGAGGACTGATACATCCTTGCCTGTAGGCATGCTAGCCAGCTGTACTAGTATCGGTCACACAATCCGTGTACCCTATGGGAGTGGATTGCGCCCTTCTTGTAAAGTCAGTTTGGCCTGACGTTAGAGAACCTCCCAGAGTCCACGGCGGGATGAAAGGGAAAGGTTATCACAGCTACGCATACAGGGCGATCAATAAAACATAAGTCCGTAAGAACGACATCACATGCTATCATATGAAGCATATAACACATGCACCACTCATGCAAACACCTAATGTAAAGATGAGAGCTAAGTAAGTCCTACAGACTTACCTCAACCTCGTACAATCCACAAACATGAACAACTTCCAATCCTGAGAGGTACACTGCCTAATAACAAGGTATAGAGATATGTAAATCTCCTATCAATCAAAGTTGTCACACCTAGACCCAAGGATCCATAGGATCATCCTAAACCTCACAACCTATAATCCTCGAAAGCCATATCCGGCATAACATGATCATAACATCATCAAAACACTCTTATCTAACCCTAGCATGACACTACACTCTCATCCTAGGAAAGGAAGAGGCAAAGCCAACCATAGGCCAACCTTGAATCAAGACACACCTGTAGAACCAAGTGAAAACACCAGCTGGTGCATGTGGCCGCAGGGGCGGCTAGGAGGTGGCGCAGGGGCGGCTGTCAAACAACGCTGGGGGGGGGGCTGCAAGTGGCGCAGGGGCGGCTGGTCGTGTTGAAGGCGCAGCTTCGGATACGGAGATTAGCCGGTTTAACGATCTAGACGAACAACCTGAAAACAATGGAATGAAACTTAAATATGGAGGAATGATAAGCACGAAAATATAAAGATAGATGGTTAAGAAGAACCGAATAGAACTATGGAAGAACCCTTGAACAATGAGTTCAAGAACCAATCAATTTGGAGATTGAAAGCACCAAGAGGATGCTTATAAACAACTTGCAACACTAATCCCTAAGGAGATTAACTCAGACAAGAAGAGTTAAGCCAAAAATCACAATAACAAAGCTCTCCAACAGGCTGAAAATCGCCAATCTGCAACAGCAGCACAAAAACTGTGTTTAACGTGTATCTTCTGGATATCCCCCTAACCTAGCACGCCTAATAACATATCTATAGTGTTTAATATGTTAATGAATTGAAATAATTAACTAAAGGCCCATCAAGACATAAGTTTGGGCTTTTATTCCAAAAAGACTTAAAAACACTTACAACAGCCAAATAAGCTTATTCAACCAATTTGGAACATTTCAGCCTTATGTAGAACCCTTAGGCATGCAGCTTGTTCCTTGGTGGACCATGATCATCATCAAGGCTCGTTGGCTCATGGAAGGTGAGTTCGGTGGTTCATGGCTCATGGTTAGAAGCAATGCATCCATCTCAGCTTGTAGTTTAGCTTGAGCCCTTGTTAAGGGACCTTGACTTAGCTTGGATGATCCTTCATCATTCTCCCCTTTTGAAATGGATTCGACCCCAAATCACCATGATCATAGCTCGACGGTGGGAATGGACTCAAGTCACGCACATTGAATATAGGATCGCGTACGTAATCATCTGGCAACTCCAAAACATAAGCATTATCCCCCGCCTTGTGTAAGACCTTTAAAGGTCCATTTCCTCTTGGAGAGAGCTTGGATTTCCTCAACTGTTGAAACCTCTCCTTCCTTAAGTGCAACCACACGAGATCACCAGACTCGAATGTGATCTTCTTGCGTCCGTGATTAGCTTTCCCAGTATTGTACTTGCCCTTCTCCTCAAGCTTCTGGCGCGTCCTCTCATGCAACTCCCGAATGTGTTCAACCTGCGTTTTAGCACTGAAATCTACTCGCTCCTTCTTAGGCAACGGTGTAAGAACAAATGGGTTAGTGGATTAAACCCATACACACACTCAAAAGGAGAAATGGAAGTTGAAGAATGTACAACCCTATTATAAGCAAATTCGACATGAGGTAAGGCATCTTCCCATTCCTTAAGACTCTTCTTAATAACAGCCCTTAACAAAGTAGTTAGTGTCCTATTAGTTACCTCAGTTTGGCCATCAGTTTGAGGGTGAATAGAAGTAGAAAACAATAGCTTAGTTCCTAGCTTTCCCCAAAGAGTTTTTCAAAAGTAACTTAGAAATTTAACATCCCTATCACTAACTATAGTCCTCGGAACTCCATGCAACCTAACTACTTCCCTAAAGAACAAGTTGGCTACATTGGTGGCATCATCAGTCTTATGACAAGTTATAAAATGAGCCATCTTAGAGAATCGATCTACAACCACAAATATCGAGTCTTTGCCCCTCTTAGTCCTAGGCAATCCTACAATAAAGTCCATACTAATATCCTCCCAAGGGGCTGTAGGGATTGGCAAAGGCGTGTATAAACCATGGGGTTTCACTTTGGATTTGGCTCTAAGGTATTCTAAACATCTCTTAACAGCATGTTCTACATCCCTAAGCATATGAGGCCAAAAGAAGTGTGAAGTAAGCATAGCATAAGTCTTATCTCTCCCAAAATGCCCCATTAATCCTCCTTTATGGGCTTCATAAACTAATAACATCCGAAGAGAACACCTAGGCATACAAACCTTATCAGCCTTGAACAAGAAACCATCAAACAAGTAGAACTTATCTAGAGCACCCTTAGCCACACATATCTTGTAAGTTTCACCAAAATCAGCATCATCAACATATAATTCCTTAATATACACGAAACCTAGCACTTTAGAATCAAGGGTGGTCAACAAAGAGTGTCTCCTAGATAATGCATCAGCAACTACATTGTCCTTTCCCTTTTTATACTTGATAACATAAGGAAAAGTCTCAATGAACTCCATCCAATTACCATGTCGCCTATCTAGTTTATCTTGACTCTTGAAGTGTTTTAAAGATTCATGATCAGAATGCAAGATAAACTCTCTAGGCCACAAGTAGTGTTGCCATGTCTTAAGTACTCTAAACAAAGCATATAACTCCTTACCATAAGTAGAATAGTTAAGACATGCTCCTTTGAGTTTCTCACTAAAGAAAGCAATAGGTTTACCTTCTTGCATAAGAACACCTCCAATTCCAATTCCGGATGCATCACACTCCACTTCAAATGGCTTGTTGAAATTTGGAAGAGCAAGCAAAGGTGCATGAGTGAGAACCTCCTTAAGCTTGTTGAATGCATGGTCCTGCGCACTACCCCACACAAATGGCGTGTTCTTCTTGCATATTTCCGTCAATGGGGCTGCAATGGTGCTAAAATCACGCACAAAACGCCTATAGAAGCTAGCAAGACCATGAAAACTCCTAACATTGCCAATAGAGCTCGGTCGGAATAGGCCAATCTCGAATGGCCTTGATCTTCTCTTCATCCACTTGTAAACCGTCTATGCTCACTACAAACCCAAGAAAAATAACTTCATTAGTGCAAAAGTCACATTTCTTAAGATTGGCATACAAGTGTTCATCTCTAAGAGTAGAAACAACTTCCCTTAGATGTCTTTATGAGTGGCTAGTGATGCCATTTGGTTTAACCAATGCTCCTAGCACATTTATGAGATTGATGAATCACGTTTTGAGACACTACATTGGTAGGTTTGTTGTGGTTTACTTTGATGACATCCTCATCTATAGTAAGTCACTTGAAGAGCATGAGGAACATTTGAGGGAAGTACTTGCAACTCTTAGAATTGAATATTTGTATGCTAATTTGAAGAAATGTGAGTTTAGTACTAATCAAGTTGTTTTTCTTGGTTTTGTAGTGAGCACAAGAGGTCTAGAGGTGGATGGAGAGAAGATTAAGGCAATCCGGGAATGGCCTACTCCCGCAACCGTCGGTCAAGTGAGGAGTTTCCACGGCCTAGCAATCTTCTATAGACGTTTTGTGCGAGATTTCAGCACGATAGCAGCCCCACTCACGTCCTTGACAAAGAAGAAGGTGCCATTTGTGTGGGGAGATGCTCAAGAGAAGGCGTTTAAGGAGTTGAAGTGGCGGCTGTCCCATGCACCTCTCCTAGCTCTTCCGGACTTCACCAAACCTTTTGAGGTCATGTGTGATGCTTCGGGTATTGGCATTGGAGGAGTACTCATGCAAGAGGGTAGGCCACTAGCATTTTTTAGTGAGAAATTAAAGGGAGCATGTTTAAACTACTCGACGTATGATAAAGAACTTTATGCATTGTTTAGAGTATTAAAAACATGGCAACATTATTTATGGCCTAGTGAATTTGTCCTACGTACCGATCATGAGTCCTTAAGACATTTTAGGAGTCAAGATAAGTTAGATAGGAGACATGGTAGATGGATGGAGTTTATAGAAACTTTTCCATATATCATAAAGTATAAAAAGGGCAAGGATATGTTGTAGCGGATGCTCTCTCTAGGAGACAATCTTTAATCACAACTATGGATTCTAAGGTCTTAGGTTTCTATTATATTAAGGATCTATATGTTGATGATTCTGATTTTGCAGAGACATATTTAAGCAATGTGAATCTAGAGGAGCCTTTGATAAGTATTACTTGTTTGAGGGTTTTCTATTTAGAGTCGATAAAGTGTGCATTCCTAAGTGTTCCCTTAGGCTATTACTTGTTGAGGAAGCCCATATGGGAGGCTTAATGGGGCATTTTGGGAGAGATAAGACTTATCATATGCTACATTCACATTTTTATTGGCCCCATAAGCTTAGAGATGTAGAGAACTTGCTTAAGAGATGTCTTGTGTGTTTAAAGGCTAAGGCTAGATTGAAACCTCATGGATTGTATACCCCCTTACCCACGCCTAAGTCACCTTGGGAGGATATTAGTATGGACTTCATTGTTGGGTTACCTAGGACTAAGAAAGGGAGAGATTCAATTTTTGTGGTGGTAGATCGATTTTCTAAAATGGTCCATTTTATTGCTTGCCATAAGACTGATGATGCTTATAATGTAGCTAACTTGTTCTTTAGGGAAACTGTTAGATTACATGGAGTACCTAGGAGTCTAGTGAGTGATAGGGATGTTAAGTTTCTTAGTATCTTTTGGAAGACTCTTTGGGGTAAACTAGGGACGAAGTTGTTGTTTTTGACGTGGAAGGGAGACCATGTAAGACATCTTCCAAGCTTTCAAATTCCCGACGACTTGGACGTGGAAGGGAGACCATGCACACGTGATTTGGAGCCATGCAAGAGCAAATAAGAGACACTTGTTCCGGAATTGCAAGAATTGGAAGATTGAGGCTTTTGGAGCTTCTTTTGTATTTTATATCATCTTTTGGTATAAAATGAAAGACTTTTTATAACCTTTAGGTTCAAAACATTTTAAGGGTTACATTTATTTGTTTTAGTTGTTTTATTTGTTTTATTGTCTTTTTGACAAATGTTATTCCTTTTTTTAGATAGGAGGCTTTCTAGGCATATAAAAAAGCCTCCCTTAGCTTCTTTCCTGATTAGATAGATTTTGAGCCAGTTGATAAACCGTCTCTTTGAGAGATTTTGTTTCCATTCAGAAAATTCAATCAATAAAGTGAGCCAATTGATTGAATCGTTGTGAATCCCTGCTAGATTGTTCTTGTGTGTGTTAATCTCTCTAGAGATTGATGCTACTAGTCAATACTAGTCTCTCCTTGTGTTTGTCTCCATTGAAGGCTTGTGTAAGGTTATAGAAGAAAGGGTTGAAGGCATCATCTTGCTTGGGTTTTGGTCAATCTGATCAAGGTTCTTGTAAGAGAGTCTTTTGGTTCTTTTGGATCTACTTCTACCATACATCCTACGTCCCTTTTCATTCTCTTTTCTTCCATCTTTCCATCGTCATTTTCTTGTTCTAACAATCTAATTTTTGTGCCATTGGTCAAGGAAAAACGTCATTGTTGGTTTCAAAGATTCCCAATCTAGATCTAGTCATTCGCGGCCCCAACCCGCATCAAGAATGCATGGTATTCTTCGTTCTAATGAAACAGATAATATGTTTTCGCGAGCAAAAGCTTAGTCAAAATTTTCAAACGCACACGAAAGAGCCAATGATGGCTGTGGTGTGAAACGGAGGACCTGGACCAGAGCAACGCTACAAGTTTAGAATCTATGATGTTAGTACGTGGTGAAGTACCAAGTTGGATCTTTCAGTGTTGTGGTTGGGGAACTCACCTAGCGTTCTCCATGGGGCATACTGGTACGGTTTTGAGGAAAAGTACGGGTTGGAGAAGTAGTACTATGATCGACTTTGAAGAACTGTAGGTGAAAATAAGGATATATATACTCTTGAAGGGGCTTGATTAGAGTATGAGAACTTTTTGCATATCGTATATCAAGGCTTTGAAACTGATTTTAAGGCTTTGACATCGATATATGCGCCTTGTGACAAAAATTGGTTTTGAATGCTTTGAAAAGGATTTAAAGGCCTTGACTTTGAAACCTACAAAACAATGTTAGTCACAATAAGCGAGATATAGTGCGAAATGAAAAGATTGGTACGGTGATATGTTTACGAAGTTCACCTCTAACAGCTAACGTTTCCGTCCTAGAGTTTCTTTACACTAGGATCTAACTATCTATTATCTGCTCAAAGAGTCCTGGATACAACCTAAAAGAAATCTCCTTCTTCTCTCACTATAGCCTCAATGATAAGATCTAGTCAACTCTAACCTAGCAATAATAGCCTAGTTACTTCGCAGAGTAACCCACACTCGAGTACAACACTCTCTAGGTATGTCAATGAAGTTCTAGTGTTTTTCTCACTCTAAGGATGTAAACTTTTGTAAGCTAAGAGAAAGAAAAACTTTTGAAACGAATGAAGATGTTTTGATCGCTCGAAGATTTGGATCTTTCCGTGTATGCTTCTTGTTGTTCTCTTCAATCGTCATCTTCATTTATAGTCTTCTATGTAGAACTTCTTAGCCGTTGTAATGTTCTTCTTTCTCCATGGAAAACGGTGCTTGGTTAAGGTGAAGTAGCCGTTGTAAGATCTTTTATCTCCTCTCTTCTACTTCCTCTCTTTGATGCACGTTGAGAATCTTCATCTTCGTGATCTTCTCCTGCTTTGGAAATGCCGTTGAAGATCTTGTTTTATTGAAGATCCTAGATCTTCTCCCTTGGATATGTTGTTGAAGATGTCCCTTAGATCCGAGATCTTCTTGCGTGGAATCCGTTTGGTATTATCTCATTGGCTGACCGAGATCTCCCCCTTGAGAATCTTTTAAATCTTGATCTTTGTTTTGGTTGTTGAGATATTCGAATGTTGTATTTGAACGCCCTTAGCCGAATCCACCTTTATAATGCTTTTCAAGGCTTCAGCGTTCATCATTTGAAATGCTTTCCAAGGACTCCGTGTTTGTCTTTTATAATGTGTTTCAAGGCCTACATTCTTCCTTTGAAATGTTTTCCAGGGCCTGCACACATTTAACGAACAAAAACCAAAACATGCAATCTAGAAATACAATCAATATTTGTTAGTTTGTAAAACCGCGTATAATTCTTAAGTCTTCCATCATTCACATAATCAATTTATAATCAAGGTGGAGTTATCAATCTCCCCTTGATGGAAGACAAAACAAATATCGTACACGCATTAAATGTTAGATATATGCATGTAATAGTTGTATCGAAAAAATGCAGAATGTAGTAATGTCGGATCAACACACATTTAACTTCTCCCCCTTTGTCTTTCAACAAGAGAGATAAATCATTAAAGTACGGGAGTTTAAAAATATTATAGACCCAGAAAGTATTTCCAAAATAAAAACACAATTTAAAAACGTAGTCCCACAAACATCGTTCAAGGCCTTGAAATCAAAACCAATGGGGCTTGAAGTCCATGTCAAGGCCTTGAAATCTACTTCAAGACTTTGAAAATCACTCCTGATTGTCCTCATAAAACTTCTTCCGCCATATGAATTGTGTTATTCCTTTGATCATGTCCTTGGTATTAGCTTGTAATCGCCGTATTCTCTCCGCAAGGCGATATTCCTTGACCACAACATATTCTTCAGTTGTTAAGACGGTAGGCTCAACGTGTGTGGGGTAAAGGATGTGTTTTTTCTGCACGATGCATTTATAGTTCAAGAGCACGTTCTCAACCTTTTCTTGAGTTTGTTGTCCATCATCTTCGGTCAGGGGCATAATTTTGCCAATGGTGGTAAGGGTAAGAGCATTCATGAGGTACATTTGGTTGATCTTCGCATGCATCAGAAACATAACCTCATGACTGTCATCCATTCTTCTCATCATATCCAGCTAGAAGTTAGCCATTTCTCTATTAAGAGAACTCAATTCCAACTCAAATCCATCCAGCCTAGTCTCAAATACAGAAGGAATTGTAGGAACTGTACGGAATGGTATCACAACAACCGTCTTGCGCTTTTATCTCCATACTTTGACAAGAGTCTTTTCTACCCCTAATCTTTCCAAACACGGTTCATCTATTCTTTTAGTCGACATTTGCTGATCCTCAGTGGAGGTGTCTATGGAAAAATAGGCAAAAATCTTAGGTAGTAGATTCCCATAAGGCAAGGGGATGGCTCGGGTGGAGTTTATGGTGTGGACCATGTGGTTCAAGATTAGGTTAGGCAGGTCAACATCCAACCTAGACAAAATCAAGTAGATCAGCTCCAAAGTCTAATCTATCAACAGTTCCCTTGAGTTAGCCCTAGGAGCCTTGTTGAGCCTTGTTGGACCCTATCAGCCGCCCCAGCGGACCATGGTGGCCGCCCCTGTGGCTAGGCGCCCCTGCGCCTCACAGTGACCGTCCCTGCGGCTATGTGTGGTTCCAGCCGCCTTCGTTGACTCTTTGACTTGTGCTTTGCGGCTGGCTTCCTTCATAAGACTTCCATTCCTTCATATGAGGGGTTTCTTCATCTCATTCCAGCTTCTTCATCCTCCTTACGCTCTTCTTCTTCTTCATCTTCTCTTCTTTGATCTTCCTTGATCTTGTGAGAGAGTTTTGAGAGTTTGTTGGTGATAGGGCTTTGGATTATCATGAGGATGATGCTGAGTGTTGTTGTTGTTGTGTTGAGGTTATGGAAGTGCTGATTGCTCCTAGTTGATGCTTAGGGTTTGCTGTGGTAAGTTATCCACCTCCATCTTCCTTCCTTCTTCTTTCTTGCTTCTTTCTTTCTTCTTAGCTTAGGATCACAAGTTAGACTTGTGTTGGATCCTCTACTGGACGTTTTTGGTGTTCATACATGTGTATATATGTATGTGTGTTGTTGTTGTGTGATGAAGAAGTGAGGAGAGTCGAGAAAGAGATCAAAGAGAAGTCGGGACCAACATTCTGCACAGACAGCCGCCCCTGCGCCTGAGCTTAGCCGCCCCTGCGCCTCACTGGGTCAGCCCTTGAGTCCTTTGCTTCTGTTGGTGCATTCAGGGCATACCTTGTTGGTATGTTTCCTTCTTTCCTTTCCTTTGGCCTTGTTTTAGATGTTGGCTAGGCTAGCTTGGTTAGGATGAGTTGTATGATAGAGATGTGCCCTAGGCACTTGTGTTTATTTTGAGGATATGCCTTAGGCATTCGTGAACATATTATGATCTAGAGGTTTAGATTGAGGTTGTAGGTTGGTTATGGTTATGGAGACGAGTCTCCCAACCCTTGCAGTATGTGATGTTGTGTGCCTTGCAATTATAGGCGTTGATTACTTCCCCAAGGGGGAGCTGTGACGTGGTATTGAATATGAGTATTACAGGTAAGTCCATAGGACTTATTAGCGTTCAGTTATGGGATTGTGTGATTGTGATGGTTGTGTGTGTTCATATGATTGTGCATTTATAACCTAAACCGGACTAGGATGACCATTTATTACATTAAATGGCCCAAGTGTATTATAACGGGTCGTGACCACCAGTCTCTGCCTGCTGGTAGGAGAAGGTGCCCTGAAGATGATCTCACAGGGGGGACTAGTGATGATCACCCCCATGCAATACCCCTGTGTTACGTTGGATGGGACGAGGTTCTTTAGGCTCCTCGTGTTACAAAATAAGTTGAATTAGTAATGGAATAACGTAATTGAAAGATAATAAATGAATGTGTGTGGCATTGCATGTATGAGATGTGGATGTGTTTTTGTGCTATCACCTTCATACTTATTCATTATTGTAGCTAACGGTGTATACCGTGTTGTAGATGATCTGCAGGTTAGGAAGACTGCAGAGTGAGCCAGATGTGGTGACCAGCAGAGGACTTCCGTATATTAGGGTTGCGTGGGATATGAGATCTTTTGTATCTGATGTTTATGGATGTTGTTTTGTACGCGGCTTTGTTGTTGTAAACCCTTTTGATGTATCTTATACAGTTTTATGTATTTGGTTTTAATCTACTTGTGCCTTGTTGTAAGATCCAGTGAACTTGTTGTCAAGGTAGGGTCATGATCCATTGTGAGATCCTAGCCCAATGTGACATCCCAAGTCCCGTGGATTTGGGGTGTTACACGGTGAATCACACACCTAACCAAAACAGTAAAAACAATCTTGGCATCTAGGGTTAGGGAGGTGTGGGTGAGCTGTCGAGACTTGGAGTTTGGGACCAAAAATTTCTCCTTTGCAAGCCTAATACACTCAGATCTGGATGGGTGTTGGAGGGAAGTATTTGTGGGAAGCCCTAAAATCTCGCACAGGACGGTAGAAGTAAGAGAAATCGGCGTACCATTAACAATTGTATCAAGGGTGAGGGTTCCCTGTTCCCATTTGGCTGAGAGGTTGACGTAGAACAACTTTGTGAGTTGTGTGAAATCCGTTTCTCCTGGGTTGAGGAATTTTCAAATGGAGCAATTTTTGAGCATAGAGACACAAGGAAGTTGAAGCGTCTCTAGGAACTCCATGTCGACCAAATCGCACATGCGTAGTGGGTGATTGTGAAACCCGTCCAACCATGTTCCGGTGGCTTTGAAATTGATGAACCACGTTGTTTGTAGTTCAGTGTGAGGTGAGATCTCAACATCCTCCGGAAAGTGTGACTCTTCGGATGTAGAGGATATATGGGATGTGTTTGCTTTGTGAGTCGAAGCAAGACGGTTCGAGTTTCTCTTTGGATCCATGGATGAGTTTGTGAGAGCAACAGAGAGATTTTTGGAAGAGGATTGTATTTAAAGGAGACATGTCAAATCAATTTATGGCTCATCAAGGTCTTGAAAACCGAAAATGATTTGCATGCTATCCTAATAAATCTCAACCAACTTTCAAAAAGATTTGAATTTTGAAAATAAAATCTTGGTGAAAAATTTTGAAATCATTTTAAAAATTATTCTTTAAAATGATTTAATGATCAATTATCTAAAAATATAACAACATTAATCCAATCCGTGATTATCAATATAGTCCTTGAAATCCATTTTAAGACCTTGTATTGCATTTCAAGGCCTTGATATGGAAAAGTGGACTGCATTATAAGGAGGAAATAAAACGATTTACTCTCCCTAAATTAATGCTTCCTTTATTCAACATACCAAGCTCCAATGTAATAAAATTGAATCGATCTTCAGGTAGAGGCTTAGTAAATATATCTGCAACCTACAAGTTAGTCGAGATAAAAGATATCGAAACATCACCTTTTTCAGCATGATCACGCATGAAGTCATGTCTCACATCAATATGCTTTGTTCTTGAATGCTTTGAGATCAAAACCAAGATCATAAAGTTGTTGAGCTATCCATAAAATTTGTACACAATAGGCTCCCACAACTATATATTCGGCTTCGGCTTTGGATAGGGCAACTGAATTTTGCTTTTTGGAGTGCCAAGTAATTAGGGATGACCCTAAAAAATTGGCAACATCTAGAAGTGCTCTTTCTATCGACCTTGAAACGACAAAAAACAACACTGTTGGAAGTCAATTTCAAGGCCTTGAAACCCAACTTCAAGGCCTTGACATAGGATCCAAAGGCAATAATCCAACGGTACCTGAATCTAGTCGAGCAAATGAGCCTCAATCTTCAAGATTTGTCCCAACCTTCAAAAGAAGAAAGCATCTGAATAGCCGATGAGGTGAAACGAGTTTTGTCGATACCATAACCCTAAGTGATACGGTGTTAATCCGTGATTGAGTCGATCTAGGCACAATGATCTCGAATCCGGTTGAATGAGGCGATTTCAGAATGCGGAATGGAACGTAGGTGATGAATGGCGCAGGAAAGGTGAGAGAAGAACCAAAGAGAGAGTCAATGAAGGAACCAAGGCTGAAGAGCCAAAACCCTAATCGTGACTGCCCTAGACCCGTCTCCAATACAACTTTACACTAGCTCCGGCTGGACTAGCACAAAGAGGGACTCGTGAAGGCTCGAAGCACCAATCCGAAGGCGGTTGACACAAACAAGCTCAGCCAAGCAAACAACAACAATGCCAACCAAAAACTCTCTTGTTCTTTGATTGATTTTGTGAATGATTACAAATGCAATTCTAAGCAATGGAAAATAACGTAACTAATCTGCAGCTAAAGAGGCTATATAAATAGACTCTTTTATCTAGACAAAAATAAAGAAAAGAAAGCTGAAAACATTAGTGGGAAGGTGGTAATAAGAGAGCTTCCTCTAATGTAGCTAACAACCTAACAAACCACTAATCAGCATGGAAATAGGCTGAATTATTCAAACATATCTTTGGGAGTGAGCTGGCCGATTTCTAAGAGCCAAATGGGGTATCCGAATGGGCTGCATTGTTCAACAGATCCATGAGTGATTTGGATGTGTTTAAAGAGCCCAAATGATGATCCGAATAAGCTGAATTGTTACTCTCTTGGGCCTCTTTGAACTTGATCAGCTGGCTGCCCTCTTGGGCTGTTTTGGACGTGAGCATCTCCTCCCTTTGCTCTTGGGCTGCCTTGGACGTCTCCTCCCTTTGCTCTTAGGCTGCCTTGGACGTGAGCAGCAGGCTAACCTCGTGGGCTGCTTTGGACGTGATCAACAGCCTCCTCTTGGGCTGCATTGGGCGTGAGCAACAGCCTCCTCTTGGGCTGCATTGGCGTGAGCAACAACCTCCTCTTGGGCTGCATTGGCGTGAGCAACAATCTCCTCTCCTAGGCTGCATGGGACGTGAGCAACAGCCTGCATGGTCTCCTCGAGCTGCATGGGAAGTGAGCACGTCGGCATGATCTCCTTGCTTGGTTCGCTTGTTCCTACATTCACCAAAAGATTAACACATGATGTATGGAAGTTAAATGGTTCACGCATTGTGTCAAGCAATAGCACTTCCCTTGACATAACTTCTTGGATCTCCTTAGCTCTTGCTCTAGTAATGGGACCTTGATAGCTTCCATGTGATGGTCCTACATCACTAAGTCCTTAGTGTCATTGAGATACCAAAATATCCTTTTCACCCCTATCAAGTGTGACTCTTTGGGATCAGCTTGAAATCTTGCAAAACACACTAAACATAATGTCAGGTCGACTAGTGGTTAAGCATAACAAAGAACCGATCATACCTTGATACTCCTTTTGTACAACACTTTTACCATTCTTGTCTTGATCAAGTGAAAGTGTGGAACTCATAGGAGTTGTTGGTACCTTGGATTAATCCTTTTTATATATCTTGAGCAAATCCTTGGTATACTTGCTTTGATTAAGAATTTTTTTTTCTTTGCTTGTGTGACTTGAAGACGAAGAAAGAAATCTAACTCTTCCATTAATCTCATCTTGAATTCCCTACACATAATATCTGAAAATACATTGCATGTGAATCGTTTGTAGCACCAAATAATATATCATCAACATTGATTTGTACTACTAATAAATCGTTGCCTCTAGTTTTAACAAACAATTTTTTGTCAATCAAAACTCTTTTGATATCGTTTTCAAGGAGATACTTGGACAGTCTTTCATACCAAGCTCGAGGAGCTTGCTTGAGACTATAAAGAAATTTGTCCAATTTAAAAACATGATCCGGAACTTTATCGTTTTCAAATCCAAGAGGTTAAGCAATGTAGACTTCTTCTTCTAAGAAGCCATTAAGAAAAGCACATTTAAAATCCATTTAAAATAGCTTTATGGTCATGAAGGATGCAACAGCAAGTAGCATACGTATGGATTCGAACTTGACAACCGAAGCAAAATTATCCTCATAATCAATACCTTATTCTTGGTTATAGCCTTGAGCTACAAGTCGTGCTTTGTTTTGAATGACCTTGCCATTTTCATCCAACTTCTTTCGAAAAACCCATTTTGTTCCTATGATGGATTGTTGCTTAGGTCTAAACATGAGAGTCAAAACTTTGTTTCTCTCAAATTCATTCAGCTCATTTTGCATGGCCATGATTCAATCAAGTTTTTGAAGTGCTTGAACCTAGTTCTTGGGCACTACAAGAGACACAAATGCTGAAAAAGCACACAAGTTGTTTACCCCTGATCAGGTTTGTACACCTGCTTTGGATCTGAGATCACATTCTCTTGTGGATGATATGAAGAATGTTGGAACTTTCTTCTTTTGAAGGTTGGGACAAATCTTGAAGATTGAGGCTCATTTGCTCGACTAGATTCAGGTACCGTTGGATTATTGTCTTTGGATCCTATGTCAAGGCCTTGAAGTTTGTCGTTTCAAGGTTTTGAAGATTCGTTTCAAGGTCTTGAGATTGTTTTCCGGTGTCCTGAATTTGTTCTTGCATGCTCTTATCTTCAGCCTTAGGATCTTCTTCTCCATCAGAATTATGATGTCCATGTTGATTAAGATTCAAAATCCTTTGAAAGAAGTTTCTTCATCGTATGCATGCTTACGTGACCAAGTCGGCTATGCCAAAGCCTTGAATCGTTAGTCAAGGCCTTGAGACACGTTAGCTTTGTTCTTGAAACTTGGTTAGTGCTCATTGAATAAACATTGTTACATCTAGGAGCTGCAAGCACAACATCACCCGATATTTTATCTTGAACTTCACATTTATCCGAACCAAAAATCAACTTGTTGCCTTTATCACATCTTTGAGAGATACTAAGCAAATTATACTTTAAACCGTCAACAAGATAAACATCATCAATAAAGTTAGATGAATTATAACCGATTTTGCCAATGTCAATGATGTTACACTTTCCTTTATCATCAAGCGTAATGGTTTCAGATGATAGCTTCTTTAAATTTGAAAACAATGAGTTTTTTCCACTCATATGTCTTTAGGAACCCAGATTTGCTTAACTTGTTTCTTCTATATGGACATGTTGATTTTACGTGACCCTTTTTACAACAATAGAAGCATGTAGGAATGTGTGAACTTTCTTTGGCTTTAACAAAAGTGGTAGTTTTTTTTTCTAGGAAAATTCATGTGAAAGCCGATATCTCTCTTGTTAAGAGAGGATTGTTGTTCACCCATTATCCTTTCGAGATTGGCTTTCAAACGAGTGGATTGAATAAGTGCACCCTTCTGGTCTCTACACGTCACAGTTAGATCAACCTTCTCTTTCTCTAGATTAATATAATCTTGATGTAGAGTGGAGAGATTGCCCTTGAGAATCGTATTTTCCGATTCCAAGGCCTTGATATTGTCATCAAGGTCTAACTTTTTTGTGTTGAGATTTTCAACTTCCAAAGATAAATCACTTACTCGTTTCTCTTGTTTGAGAAGCTTTTCTCTTAAGGCACTTATCCTTACCCTATGTTTTTTTTATCACATATAATAATGTCTTTAAGGATTTGTGTGAGTTCTAGGTTGGATTGCGACATAATAGTACTTACCACACCATCAACATAGAAGTTTGGATCCCTTTCGTGATCGGCTATTAAGCACAAGTTTGCTTAATCTTTTTCGTCTTCTGATTCATTTTTTGAATCTGAGTCACTCCGATGCTACCATAACCTTCTTATTTCGATCATTCTCCCTAAAGTTGTTCATGTTCTTTTGTGGACAATCCTTTATGAGATGATCTGCTTCAACATATTCAAAACAAGTCAATACTTTAGTTTTCTTATTAGAGTTAGAAAACTTACCTCGAGCTCTTGATGATCATGGATATTCTGTGTTGTTTTTGAATTGCTTCTTCATTTGAAGAATTCTTGCAAGACCTCTTGAAATCAAGGCGAATGGATCTTCCTCATTATCATCACTCTCTTCATCCTTTGATGACATGTCGTCCTTCTGGATCTTAGGGCACGATATCATTCTTTGTATCTAATGGGAGCTCTTGATGATCATGGATATTCTGTGTTGTTTTTGAATTGCTTCTTCATTTGAAGAATTCTTGCAAGACCTCTTGAAATCAAGGCGAATGGATCTTCCTCATCATCATGAGTCTTCATCCTTTGATGGCATGTCGTCCTTCTGGATCTTAGGGCACGATATCATTCTTTGTATCTAATGGGAGCTCCATCTTTTTCACCAAAAACCATTTCATGGGTGATTAGCTTTTCAAGAAGGTCATCTAGAGGTAGTGTAGTGAGATTTTGATCTTCTTCAACGGCGGTAACTTTTGGTCCCCACTTAGCTTTAGGTAAGCTCCTTAGTACTTTCCTCACTTTTTCTTCATTTGTGAAGACCGTTCCAAGTGAATCAAGATTGTTCACAATCTCGGTGAATCGTGTGAACATCTCCTTGACCGACTCATTTGAATTCATCTTGAATAGCTCGTATTGCCTAAGGAAGATGTTTATCTTGGTTTCCTTGACTTGACTTGTTTCTTCGTATGTGACTACTAACTTGTCTCATATTTCCTTTGCACTCTTGCATGATGAGACACGGTTGAATTCATTTGCATCCAATCCACAATAGAGCAAGTTCATGGCCTTGTAATTATTTGATACACTATCCAAGTCCTTTTGAGTGAAGTCGGCTTCCTTCTTTTCGACTTGGACTCCTTCAACCGTGGTGGTTGGGATTTTTGGGCCAGTTTGAATGATGTTCCATAGTTTCACGTCCTGATCAATGATAAACATTTGCATTAGTGCTCTTCAATGGGAAAAGTTATTACCGCAGAAGAGTGGTGGTCGAGATGTGGATCTTCCTTGAGCGAATTCTCCATCACCTACAGAGTTCATGATTAGTCTCATTGATGGTTAAACCAATATATGTGAGCCTAGCTCTGATACCAATTGAAGAACCGTATAGGTGAATAAATACCCTAGAAGGGGAGTTGAATAGAGTATGGGAACTTTTCGAAATATTGTATATCAAAGCTTTGAAACTGATTTCAAGGCCTTGACGTCGATTTGTGCGCCTTGTGACAAAATTGGTTTTCAAGGCTTTGAAAGGGATTTCAAGGCCTTGACTTTGAAACCTACAAAACAAAGTTAGTCACAATAAGAGAGATATAGTGCGGAATGAAAAGATCGACACAGTGATATGTTTACGAAGTTCAACTCTAACATCCTACGTCTCCGTCCTAGGAATTCTTTACCTTAGGATACAACCTAGAAGAAATCCTCTTCTTCTCTCACTGTAGCCTCAATGCTATGATCTAGTCAACTCTAATCTAGCAATAATAGCCTAGTTACTTCGCAGAGTAACCTACACTCGAGTATAACACTCTCTAGGTGTGCAAATGAAGCTCTAATGTTTTTCTCACTCTAAGGATGTAAACTTTTGTAAGCTAAGTAAGAGGAAGAAAAACTTTTGGAATGAATGAAGATGTTTTGATCGCTTGAAGACTTGGATCTTTCCCTGTATAGTCTTCTATGTAGAACTTCTTAGCCGTTGTATGATAGCCGTTGTAACGTTCTTCTTTCTCCATGGAAAACGGTGCTTGGTTGATGTGCCGTAGCCGTTGTAAGATCTTCTATCTTCTCTCTTCTACTTCCTTTCTTTGACGCACGTTGAGAATCTTCATTTTCGTGATCTTCTCCTGCTTTGGAAATGCAATTGAAGATCTTGGTTTGTTGAAGATCCTATATCTTCTCAATTGGATATGTTGTTGAAGATTTCCCTTAGATCCGAGATCTTCTTGCGTGGAATCCGTTTGGAAGATCTTATCTTATTGGCTGGCCGAGATCTTCTGCTTGAGAATCTTTTAAATCTTGATCTTTGTTTTGGTTGTTGAGATATTCAAATCTTGTAGTTGAACGCCCTTAGCCGAATCCACGTTTATAATGCTTTTCAAGGCTTTAGCGTTCATCCTTTGAAATGTTTTTCAAGGCCTTCGTGCTTGTCCTTTGTAATGTGTTTCAAGGCTTGCGTTCTTCCTTTGAAATTCTTTCCAAGGCTTGCACACATTTAACAAACACAAATCAAAACATGCAATCTAGAAATACAGTCGATATTTGTTAGTTTACAATACCGCATATAAATGAAAAGTCTTCCATCATTCACATAATAAATTTATAATCAAGGTGGAGCTATCAAACTTGAAGTCTAGATGTCACCAGCTAAGGGTGAGAAAAAGAAAGGACCTACGTAAGATGGCATTTCGGACCCGGTATGGTCACTACTAGCTGGAGTGAAGTCATTTGGGCTCACAAGTGCGCTTGATGAGTTATGGACTTTATAAATGAGTATTCATCGATTTTCGGAGTCAATTTTTGGAGTCGGGTTGTACTCTCGGAGTTGAGAGGGGCAAGCTTGACACGGACGACAATGTTATAGGCTATGTGGGATAAGAGTTAAAAGTATAGTTATTTAAGTGTGAGCTAGGATGTTTGAGGTGACTTCCTAGGACACGTATTGACAACTGGGAAGATCAAGTTGATCCAACGAATACCAAGATGGTATTTTAGGTACTACCTCCAAGGAATGTTGGGGAGGCACACAACTTTTTGGTTGGTGGGCTATAACCGCTGAGTTGCGGAATGGTTTTCAGTAATCGCCCGACACTCCCTTCCCTTTTGAGGAACTCAATTAGATTGTGTGGTCCGAGCTGTGTCCGTGGTGATTTAATAAAAGTTGAAGAGGTGAGTGGCCTCTATTTCGTTTTCTACAATCAGAGAGTCTTTTGGGCTTGGTAACAAAGAATTGATACATCCAAGCGAGGCTTGGGATGCGCTTGAATCAACAAGAGAAGTTTCGATTATGTGTTTAGACAATTATGGGCATATAAGAAGAATTACCGGTGAAGGGTCTTGTGTTAGCCACTTTAAATGCATTCACTCGGTAGGAGTGAATAACCGCGAGAGGAGACGATAGATCGATTGATGGCTCAACCTCAATTGTAGAGGGACTTAGCATGCTTGGAGATGGATACCTCGTTTCCGGATATGGACAGCCACTTGTCCGCTTTGAAGATGCTACTTGACCTGTAGGGATAAATCCGACAAAAGCAAGAGAGTTGTAAGATTTTGATGAGGATCCAAGATAGGATGACCCGAGGAGAGACACCATAGTGTACCTTATGTGATGACGAGTTGTTCAAACGCTAGGAGGGTGTATGTGTACCATCAAACAAGGGATAAGATATTATACCGGAACAACATATATTTATATTCGTGAGGCAGGCTTAAGCCCGATGTGGCTAGGTACGTAGCCAGTGTGCGACCTATCATCAAGTCAAGCGTGAGCACCATAAGAAGGGAGGAAGACTTCGTCCACTTCTAGTTACGCAATGAGAGAGGGAGGATATCTCCATAAATGTTATTACCGGTTTTATACTTAATTGGGAAACGTGGCCGGTAAGTCGGCTAGTTGAGGAATTTACGAAGCAGATAGTGAAATTCCACGGGGTACCGAGGACCATCGTCTCGAATTGAGATGGGCAATTCACTTTGGGATTTTGGCCGCAGGATCATGCCTGATACGGGAACTAGCCGAGAAGAACAGATCTAGACGAACAACCTGTTCTGAAGAATGAAGACCCTAGCGGTAGGTGAAATAAATAAGGTAAAAGATACTCTAGAAGAGGGGGGGAGGTTGAATAGAGTATGGAAACTTTTTGCAAATTAAATCTCAAGGCCTTGAAACTCCTTTCAAGGTCCTTGATGTCGATATGTGCTCTTTGTGAAACTTTGATTTCAAGGGTTTTGAAACTACTTTCAAGGGCCTTGACTTCTTGCTCCTGCAAAACAAAGTTAGTCACAGTAAAGTATATATGTTGCGGAATTGAAAAGATCGACACGAGGATATGTTTACGAAGTTCGGCTCTAAATAGCCTACTCTCCGTCCCAGGGTATAGCCTTAGGATCTAACTATCTATTATCAGCTTCAAAGAGTCCTAAATACAAACTAGAAGAAATCCCCTTCTTCTCTCACTGTAGCCAATGCTACGATCTAACTCCAACTCTCAACCTAGCTATAATAGCCTAGTTACTTCGCAGAGTAACACATACTCTAGTATAACACTATTTAGATCTTCCAATGGAGCTCTCGTGTTTTCTCTCTCTAAGAGGATATAGCTTTTGCGTAAAAGAGAGAAAGAAAAACAATGAATGAAGATGTTTAGGTTGCTTGAAGATGTACAGATGTTTTCCTATGTAAGCTTGTGTATTTTCTTCTTCGACCATCATCTTCATTTATACTCTTCAATGGAGAGGTCTTCTATCCATTGTAGAGATGACCATTTGAAGATGAATCTTCTTCTCTATGAAGATCGTTCTTGTTTCGAGATAAGGTAGACGTTGCAAATCTTCAGCTCCTGAAAACACGTCGAGTCCTTAGCTCCTTGATCTTCTCGTCTTCTGTTGAATTGAGAGAGAAGATATTTTGCCGCTCTTTGTTTTTAGAAAATCTTCTGAAAAGATTCTCTAATCTTCAGTTGATGAGATCTTTCTGTTAAGAAAAAATCTTCCTGGAAAATCTTAAGCTCATTTGAATCCTTGTTTCATGCATCTGTAACTCCAAGGCCTTTGAGATCATCCCTTTGTAAACGCTATCTTCCTTTTCCTTGAGTTATACTTCAAGGCCCTTGAAATCCATATCAAGGTCCTTGACATTTTGATAAAACCTGCACTGAATTCAAACCAACCAAACATCTAGAGAATATAATCAATACATTGTTAGTGTATCCAACTACCACATTTGTGTTAAGTCTTCCATCATCAACACCTATAAAACATTTATGAACAAGGTGGAGTTTTCAGAACCCTTGGATTCGAGATCCAAGAACCAAACCAGTGATGATTCAACCCCGCTTCTTACAACTCCACACAATCGATCTGAGAATCGAGAGCACGAAGAGGGTGCCTTGTTCGACTTGCAACACCAATCCCGAAGGAGATTGGCATACACAAGTACGAGAAAGCCAGATCATACACACAAACTCACGAGACAAGAACGATTGAATTATCTTGGATTCAATTATGAAATGCTCTCAGCAAAACTTGTATAAAACTTGTCTACTACAAAAGAAGAGAGAAAAGGATTTTATACATCCTATGCCTCTTCTTCCTGAAACAGGAAAAAAAAAAGAAACTAATTACAATAATTACATTGAGAGAGAGTTAAATAAAGCCCAACAAACATAGAACGAAAATGGGCCTAATTAAACTCTCCTATTCAGCCTCTCACATCCACATACTTAAATGAATGTTCCAGCCATGCACATGCACACACGTGAAGCCCCTTGTATCTAATTTCAAGGCCTCTGTCTGTCCTTTAAAATGCTTTCCAAGGCCTGCCCAGCAACTAGAAATGCAATTTAAGCTCCATTAAGCATCTTCGTAGGGATGTGTTCGTAACTGATCCACAAAATGGTCCTTAGACTTGATGAAGGTGGACTTGGTTGAGCTTCAAGGACCATGTTTAGGAAAAGAGCATCCATCTCAGCTTGACGTTTAGCTTGCGCTCTTGTTAGAGTCCCTTGAGGTGGTGAAGATGGAGTTAGCTTAGATGATCCTTCATCATTCTCGCCTTCTTCAGAAGAATTCGACCAAGAATTGCCTTGATCATCATTCAGGAGCGGAAAAGAACTTAGATCCCTCACATTGAATGTGGGATCACAAGCATAATCATCCGGCAAGTCAAGCACATAGGCGTTGTCACCCGCCTTGTGTAACACCTTGAAAGGCCCATTTCCTCTTGGGGAGAGCTTGGATTTCCGAAGCTGTTGAAATCTCTCCTTCCTCAAATGTAGCCATAAAAGGTCACCTGATACGGTATTAGTCCGTGGATTAGTCGATCTAGGTACAATGATCCCAAATCCGGCTGAATGAGGCGAATTTAGATGCGGAATGAAACGTGGGGAGTGAATGAACGCGGGAAGATGTAGAGAAGAACCAAAGAGAGTCAACGAAAGGAACCAAGGCTGAAGAGCCAAAACCCCGCTTCGTGAATGCCCTAGACCCGTCTCCAATACAACTTTACACTAGCTCCGGCTGGACTAGCACAAAGAGGGACTCGTGAAGGCTCGAAGCACCAATCCGAAGGCGGTTGACACGAACAAGCTCAGCCAAGCAAACAACGAAAATGCCAACCAAAAACTCTATTGTTCTTTGATTGATTTTGTGAATGATTACAATCTGAAATTCTTAGCAAAATAATACGTATCCTATTCAGCAGCTAAAGAGACTATATATAGACTCTTTTATCTAGACAAAATAAAGAAAAAGACAACTAAAACATTTGTGGAAGGTAGTAACAAGAGAGCTTCCACACATGTAGCTAACAACTTAACAAACAACTAATCAGCATCAAAATAGGCTGACTTATTCAAAACAGATCCTTGGGACTGAGTTGGACGTTTTTTAAGAGGTAAATGGGCTGATTTGTTCACAACAGATCTAGGAGTGATTTGGACTGTTTTTAAGAGGTAAATGGGCTGATTTGTTCACAACAGATCTAGGAGTAATTTGGACTGTTTTTAAGAGCCCAAATGATGATCCGACTGAGGAGCTGGTTACTCTCGTGGGCCTCCTTGGACGTGAACAGCTGGTTACTCTCTTGGGCCTCCTTGGACGTGAGCAGCTGGTTACTCTCTTGGGCTGCCTTAGATGTGAGCAGCTGGTTACTCTCTTGGGCTTCCTTGGACGTGAGCCACGTCTCTTCCCTTTGCTTGCTTGTTCCTGCATTCACCAAGAGATTAACACATGATGTATGGAAGTTAAATGGTTCACGCATGGTGCCAAGCAATAGCACTTCCCTTGACGTAACTTCTTGGATCTCCTTAGCTCTTGCCCTACTAACTCCATACTCTTCCGGTAAGTCCAACACATATGCGTTATCGTTAATCCGGTGTAAGACTTTGAATGGTCCATCACCCCGTGGGGCTAGCTTGGAATGGCGTTTTGTCGGAAACCGCTCTTTCCTTAGATGTAGCCAAACTAAGTCGCCGGGCTGGAAAACCATCTTCTGATGTCCTTTGTTATTCCGAGCTGCAATTTCAACGCCCTTCTTATCAAGTACAGCCTTGGTCTTGGCATGAAGTTCCTTAATGTAGTCCGCCTGTTCCAAAGCATCAAAAGCTACTCGATCCTTTCGAGGAATCGGTAATAAATCCAAAGGAGTTAAAGGTTAAATCCATAAACACATTTGAAAGGTGATAACGAAGTGGAAGAATGCATGGTGCGATTATAAGCAAACTCGATATGTGGTAACATGTCTTCCCATTCTTTTAAGTTATCTTTTAACATGGTTCTAAGGAGGGTCGTTAGGGTCCTATTGATGACTTCCGTTTGTCCATCTGTTTGGAGATGACTAGAGGTCGAGAATAGTAATCTAGTGCCCATTTTTCCCCAAAGCGTTTTCCAAAAGAAACTCAAAAACTTGACATCCCTATCACTAACAATAGTTTTAGTTATTCCATGCAATCTCACTATTTCCTTAAAGAAAAGATTAGCGACATTATATGCATCATCAGTTTTATGACATGGAATAAAATGTGCCATTTTAGAGAATCTATCTACCACCACAAAAATGGAATCTCTTCCTTTCTTAGTCCTAGGTAGTCCAAAAATAAAATCTCACTGTTTCCTTAAAATGGCACATTTTAGATTCTCTAAAATGTGCCATTTTAGAGAATCTATCTACTATCATCAGTTTTATGACATGGTAAGGGTGTATACAGCCCCTGGGGTTGTACCCTAGCTTTGGCCTTAAGACATTCAATGCACCTTTTCAGCATGTGTTTTACATCCCTTATCATATGAGGCCAATAAAAGTGAGTTTGCAACATGTGATAAGTTTTGTCCCTCCCAAAATGCCCCCATTAAACCTCCTTTATGGGCTTCTTTTCCACTAATAAGATCCTAAGGGAACATCTAGGTATGCAAATTTTATACACTTTAAACAAGAAACCTTCAAACACAAAATACTTATCATAAGGGCCTTGAGTAGTGCATCTATGAAATATCTTCCCAAATTCAGCATCATCCACATATAATTCTTTAATGTAAGTAAAACCTAACATCCTAGAATCCAAGGTGGTGATTAAGGTGTATCTCCTAGACAATGCATCCGCTACGACATTATCCTTTCCTTTCTTATACTTGATAATGTAAGGAAAGGTTTCGAGGAACTCCATCCACCTACCATGCCGCCTATCTAGCTTATCTTGGCTCCTAAAGTGTCTAAGTGAATCATGATCGGTTTTCAAAACAAACTCCATGTTTTGAGTACTCTAAACAAGGCATACAATTCTTTGTCATACGTGGAATAGTTTAAGCATGCACCCTTCAATTTTTCACTAAAGAAAGCTAGAGGTTTACCTTCTTGCATAAGGACGCCGCCAATACCAATGCCGGACGCGTCGCATTCAACCTCAAAGGGTTTAGTGAAGTCCGGTAGAGCGAGTAGTGGTGCGTGGGTGAGGCGTTTCTTGAGCTCTTCAAATGCTCTTTGCTGAGGTTCATTCCACTCAAAAGGAACCTTCTTTTTGGTCAAAGCCGTGAGTGGTGCTGCAATGGTACTAAAATCCCTCACAAATCTTCTATAGAATGTAGCTAGGCCATGGAAACTCCTTACTTCACCAACCGACCTAAGAATGGGCCATTCATTGATTGCCTTAACTTTATCCTCATCCACTTGCAAACCATTGGCACTTACTACAAAACCAAGGAAAATCACTCGGTTAGTATACAAATCACATTTTTTTAATATTAGGATACAATTCTATACACAATGTAGCAAGCACATCTCTCAAATGAATTTCATGCTCCTTTACAATCTTACTATAGATAAGAATGTCATCAAAGTAGACTACAACAAATAAACCAATATAAGATCTCAAAATATGATTCATTAATCGCATGAAAGTACTAGGAGAATTAGTTAAACCAAAAGGCATTACTAGCCACTCATAGAGACCAAATTTGGTTTTAAAAGCTGTTTTCCATTCGTCCCCTTCCCTCATTCTAATTTGATGGTAGTCACTCCTAAGGTCAATCTTAGTGAAAATTGTAGCTCCATGTAGCTCATCAAGCACGTCATCTAGACAGGGAATCGGGTGTCTATACTTGATAGTAATGTTATTGATTGCTCTACAATCAATACACATTCTCCAAGTATTATCCTTCTTGGGTACTAGTAGGACGGGAACGGCACAAGGACTAAGGCTTTCCCGAACATATCCTTTATCTAGCAAGGCTTGAACTTGGTTCTGAATTTCCTGGGCTTCCGTAGGGTTCATCCTATAGGCGGGTCTATTGGGAAGAGTGGCTCCGGGTATTAAGTCTATTTGGTGTTCAATGCCCCTAATGGGCGGCGAGCCAGCTGGAACCTCCTCAGGAAAAACGTCCTTAAACTCGTCTAACAGCCCCTGGATAGAACTAGGAAATGGAATCCTAGAGTCATGAGACACCGTCACTAGATATTTACACAAACTCATCATTAGCACATCCATAGAAGCATAGTTAGTGACATATTCATTCCTAGACTCAAGATAGCTACTTGTTGGTTGTACTAACAGTGTTTGATGGGTTTTGTTCTCCTTACTCTTAGGCCGTGTCATTTTAGGCTTTTGAGGGGTTCCTTGCTCTACCCTCTTGTTCTCATAATACTCGGCTATTTGTAAAGGTGTCATAGGTTTAAGTGTTAAAGTTTTACCTTTATACTCAAAGCTATATTTATTAGAAAACCCATCATGGACAACTTTCCTATCATATTGCCATGGACGACCAAGCAACAAGTGACAAGCATTCATAGGCACAACATCACATGTAATAGCATCCTCATATGATCCTAATGTTATATTGACCTTAGTTTGCTAATTGACCTTAAGTTCTCCACACTCATTCATCCAATGTAGTTTATATGGCCTAGGGTTATAAAATGTAAGAAGTTGTAATTTGTTTACCATTTCAGTGCTAGCTATGTTGCAACAACTTCCCCCATCAATTATCACATTACACACTTTTCCTTTAATACTACACCTAGTATGAAACAGATTTTCACATTGGTTATCCTCAAAAGGTGCTAGTTGGACATGCAAAGTTCTCCTAGCTATCAAAGATTCACCTTGTTCATACTCAATGCAATCATCATTCTCGTTTTGCTCATTGTCATCAATTAATGCATTTTCATCATCCAATTCCACGTCATCCTCACTCTCATATTCTCCTAGATAATTTATGATCAAAGTGCGTCTATTAGGACATTCCCTACTCATGTGTCCTCTACCTTGGCATTTAAAACACACAATATCCCTAGTTCTAGAGTTAGAGGTAGGAGTACTCCCTCGATGATCACTCGAAGGCTCATTCAAGGATCGTGGTGTAGTGGACGGTGTAGAAGACCTTCTTTGTCCTTCTTGGCCCATAGGTGCCGACTTTCTCTCTTCCTTCCGGCCTCCTTGATCCTTGCTGTGGTTAGGCAGCAGATTCCCTTGTGCTTTCCAAGCGTTGGGCGTCCCATGAGGTGGCTTGTATTCCCGATTTCGCACCTTAGTCTTCCTTTCCACCTTGATGGCCAAGTGTAGTAATTGCTCCATGGTGTTGTATGGATACATATCAACTTCATTAGCCAAATTAGAGTTAAGAATACGAAGATACCTAGCCATAGTATTTTCCTCATCCTCTAGAACGTTGGCCTTCACCATAGCAACTTGCATATTGGTATAGGCTTCCTCGGCGCTAAGAGAGCCTTGTCTCAAATTTTCCAGCCGTTGTCGAAGCTCTCGGGTATAGTGAGGTGGGACGAATCGAGCCCTCATTAGTGCCTTCATATGCTCCCATGTGGTGATTTGAGGATCAATTGTTCGCACTCTTTCTTTCACTACGTGATCCCACCATACCAAGGCATAGCCTTGGAACTCGAGAGCGGCTAGCTGAACCTTCCTAGGCTCGCTGAAGTTATGACACAACCAGATCTGCTCGACTTTAGTTCCCCACTCCGTGTAGACGTCAGGATCACACTTTCCTTCAAAGACGGGAATTTTCATTTTGACTTTGCCGAGACCGCCTTGCTCTTGATAGGGCCGTAGATTATCACGTTCTCGTCCTTGCCTTGGCTGTTGGAATGGTCGATTGTAATCTTCCCAAGTAGGGTCCTCAAAAGGAGCTTCATTCCGTCGCTGAAAGTTATCAACAAAAGGTGGCATGTTAGAAGCATTAGGGAGGACGTTGGACTGTAAATTACCTTGATCCGGATGATCCGGCTCTCTAGTAATGCGTGAAGGACCGCAAAACTCATAGTTGGTTCTCAAAGGTGGTGTCCGCGATGGTGGGGTTCGTGCTTCCATAGACTCCACTCGTTTGGATAGGTTAGCTACGGAATCGGACAATTGTTTCAATAGACTGAGCATCTCAGGCGTGACGGTCTCGCTGCTAGACTTGTTGGGGCTTCGGGACCTAGACATGCTCAAGTAACAAACAAAGAACCGGTTAGGTTAGAAAACAAAGATCTCACTTGTGTATCGCTCACTCTTTCGTTGGTATTGCCTAGCTGGTGGCTCGAGTTGTAAGGATCCAACACCTTAAGATCACGATTTTCGAACCTTCTTAGCAACCCTTTGGAACTAGAACCGCAGAAACTGATGTTAGTGTCGGAGATGGATCAAGACACCCCTAATCGGAGTATTGACCGTTGGGTTGGTGTAGGTATGGTGATTTGTGATTAGAATGATGTAGGAGTTGTTTGACGGAGTTTTCTTGTGCTTGATGTCGATTAATAAAAAATAAAAGGCCAGCCGTTTTTGTGTTGTCTTTTTTTTTTTTTTTGAAAGATCTCTTAGACATTGTCAAAGACTTGGGGGAGAGAAGGTAACCGAAACTGATTGCAACGAGATTTGTGGGAGAGAAGGTTACCGAATTTGACTGCAACGTTGATCTCTTTTTTTTTGTTTTGTGTTTACCTCCCCTCAAGATGTTATCCGGCCCTAAGAAACCCTTGGCTTTTGATTTTGCACACTTCAAGCACAAGTTAAACCTCAATTGGTTAAGCAATAAGGTTAAGAAAGAAGAAAGGAGTGATCAATTGTACCAACCGAGCTCTGATACCAACTGATACGGTATTAGTCCGTGGATTAGTCGATCTAGATACAATGATCCCGAATCTGGCTGAATGAGGCGAATCCAGATACGGAATGAAACGTGGGGAGTGAATGAATGCAGGAAGATGTAGAGAAGAACCAAAGAGAGTCAACGAAAGGAACCAAGGCTGAAGAGCCAAAACCCCGCTTCGTGAATGCCCTAGACCCGTCTCCAATACAACTTTACACTAGCTCCGGCTGGACTAGCACAAAGAGGGACTCGTGAAGGCTCGAAGCACCAATCTGAAGGCGGTTGACACGAACAAGCTCAGCCTTGCAAACAACAACAATGCCAACCAAAAACTCTCTTGTTCTTTGATTGATTTTGTGAATGATTACAATCTGAATTCTTAGCAAATAAAACGTATCTTATTCAGTAGCTAAAGAGACTATATATAGACTCTTTTATCTAGACAAAATAAAGAAAAGACAACTAAAACATTTGTGGAAGGTGGTAACAAGAGAGCTTCCACAAATGTAGCTACCAACTTAACAAACAACTAATCAACATCAAAATAGGCTGACTTATTCAAAACAGATCCTTGGGAATGAGTTGGACGTTTTTTTAAGAGGTAAATGGGCTGATTTGTTCACAACAGATCAAGGAGTGATTTGGACTGTTTTTAAGAGCCCAAATGATGATCTGGCTGAGGGAGCTAGTTACTCTCTTGGGCCTCATTGGACGTGAACAGCTGGTTACTCTCTTGGGCTGCCTTGGACGTGAGCAGCTGGTTACTCTCTTGGGCTTCCTTGGACGTGAGCAACGTCTCTTCCCTTTGCTTGCTTGCTCCTGCATTCACCAAGAGATTAACACATGATGTATGGAAGTTAAATGGTTCACGCATGGTGCCAATCAATAGCACTTCCCTTGACGTAAATTCTTGGATCTCCTTAGCTCTTGCCCTAGTAATGGGCCCTTGATATCTTCCATGTGATGGTCCTACATCAGGAGGTGTCCAACTTGTTGGTGTCCTTAGCTCCTAAGGAGACCATTGATGATCCATTGCTGACTAAGGCTTCCTTAGTCACGTTAATGACAATTCAAGAGGAGGTTTCCAACTTGTTGGTGTCCTTAGCTCCTAAGGAGACCATTGATGATCCATTGCTGACTGAGGCTTCCTTAGTCACGTTAATGACGATTCCCAATGACTTGGACGTGGAAGGGAGACCATCCACACGTGATTTGGAGCCATGCAAGAGCAAAGAAGAGACACTTGTTCCGGAATTGCAAGAAATGGAAGATTGAGGCTTTTGGAGCTTCTTTTGTATTTTATATCATCTTTTGGTATAAAATGAAAGACGTTTTATAACCTTTACGTTCAAAACATTTTAAGGGTTATTTTTATTTTTTTAGTTGTTTTATTTGTTTTATTGTCTTTTTGACAAATGTTATTCCTTTTTTAGATAGGTGGCTTTCTAGGCATATAAAAAGCCTCCCTTAGCTTATTTCCTGATTAGATAGATTTTAGCAAAACTTGATAAAACGTCTCTTTGAGAGCTTTTGTTCATATTCAGAAAATTCAATCAATAAAGTCAGCCAATTGATTGAATCGTTGTGAATCCCTGCTAGATTGTTCTTGTGTGTGTTAATCTCTTTAGAGATTGGTTCTACTAGTCAATATTAGTCCCTCCTTGTGCTTGTCTCCATTGAAGGCTTGTGTAAGGTTATAGAAGAAAGGGTTGAAGGCATCATCTTGCTTGGGTTTTGATCAATCTGATCAAGGTTCTTGTAAGGGAGTCTTTTGGTTCTTTTGGATCTACTTCTACCATACATCCTACGTCCCCTTTCATCCTCTTTTCTTCCATATTTCCATCGTCATTTTCTTGTTCTAACAATCAGAATTTTGTGCCATTGGTCAAGGAAAAACGTCATTGTTGGTTTCAAGGATTCCCAATCTAGATCTAGTCATTCGCGGCCCCAACCCGCATCAAGAAGTACTCCCTTGTGTTCCCTTAGGAAAGGTAGCTGTGGGCTTAGGAGGGGCTGCAGAAGGTGCTTTACGCTCTCCTCCTTGTCCCGGGGTTGTTTTCTCCTTAATTGACACTTCCTTGTTGGCGGTTCCCTTGGTTCTTCCAAGAGCTAGATACACCATAAGAAGCCTTTCCTCCTTGATTTATCGCTTTCATCTTCCTTTCCATTTTGATTGCGAGATGGAGTAGTTCTGTCATAGAGCCATAGGGAAAATGATCTACTTCGTTAGCAAAACTTGAATTAAGGATACGAAGATCCTAGCCATTGTTGATTCTTCATCTTCTCGCACATTGGCCTTTACCATGGCCATTTTCATGGCATTATAGGTGTCCTCAGCAGTCATTGATCCTTGCCTCAAGTTCTCCAACCTCTGCCTCAATTCCCTTGTATAGTGTTGGGGAACGAATCGAGCTCTCATCAATGCCTTCATATGCTCCCAAGTAACTATTGGTGCATCCAAAGTTCTTCTCCTTTCCTTGACCAAATCACCCCACCATATCATAGCATAGTTTATAAATTCAAGGGTTGTGTAGTGTACCTTTTTGTGTTTGGGAAAGTTATGGCATGACCATATTTGGTTTATCTTAACCTCTCATGCCATATACACATCAGGATCACATTTGCCCTCGAAATAGAGGACTTTCAGCTTTACTTTGCCAAGACCATCATGTTCTGGTTTTCGGTCTCTCGTTTGTTGGAATCTATAGGGTTCACGTCTCCATTCATCATTACGTCTCCCTTCTTGGTGCCTCCTTGGCTTATCTCGCCTCCTCCGTCCATTGGGCATCCATTCCGGTTTCCATTCCTCATCCTCCCCATCGTCCTCCTCTTCCTAGTCATAAACTAGATTTTGAAATTGGTGAGGATAGTTAGGTATATTATCATAAACTGGATTCTGAAATTGGTGAGGATAGTTAGTGATAAAGGATCATCTGAGCTAACTCCATCTTCACCACCCCAAGGGATTCTAATAAGAGCACAAGCTAAACGTCAAGCTGAGATGGATGCTCTTTTCCTAAACATGGTCCATGAAGCTCAACCAAGTCCACCTTCATCAAGTCTAAGGACCATCTTGTGGATCAGCCACGAACACATCCCAGCCAAGATGATTAATGGAGCTTAAATTGTATTTCTAGTTGCTAGCAGGCTTTGGAAGGCATTTCAAAGGACAGCCGGAGGCCTTGAAATCATATACAAGGGGTTTCACGTATGTGCATGTGCATGGCTGGATGATCATTTAAGTATGTGGACGTGAGAGACTGAATAGGAGAGTTTAATTAGGCCCAATTGTGTTATATGTTTACTGGGCTTTATTTAACTCTCTCTCAATGTAATTATTGTAATTAGTTTCTTTTTTTTTCCGTTTTAGAAGAAAAGGCTTAGGATGTATATAAAGTCTTTTCTCTCTTCTTTTGTAGTTAGACAAGTTTTATAAAAGTTTTGCTGAGAGCATTTCAGAATTGAATCCAAGAGAATTCAATCATTCTTGTCTCGTGAGTTTGTGTGTGTGATCTAGCTTTCTCGTTCTTGTGTATGTCAATCTCCTTCGGGATTGGTGTTGCAATTCGAACAAGGCACCCTCTTCGTGCTCTCGATTCTCAGATCGATTATGTAAGAAGCGGGGTCGAATCGTCACTAATTTGGTTCTTGGATCTTGAATCCAAGGGTTCTATCATTGTTCCTTTCGGTTCTTCTTTTCCCTTTTCTGTTTTCTCGTTTTCATTGTTGTCCATATTTGTTAATCTCGTGTGTTCTTCATTCTTCAGAAAAGGTTGTTCGTCTAGATCCGTTCTTCGCGGATAATCCCCGCATCAATTGGTATCAGAGCACAGTTGACGTCCAACCACCAAAAAGAGTCGGTAAATCAATCATAAAATTACAAAAAGAGTCTGTTTTGATCATTGTAATTGATCATTGTCTTTTGTTTGAGTCTATTTCCGTTTCTCTCTTCTACTCTAAGCTTTGTTTGAGTCTAACGAGTTTGTTCCTTGTTTGTGAGTTCTGGACACCGGAAACCACCATAGCACCAGCACCAACCACCACCACACCACCATTGACCATCATTTTTCCCTCAGCCGCATTAACCACACTTGAATCAGTTGAACATAAGCCAAACGGGGCTGCTTCTTTTTCCTGCATCCAGAACACGCAGAATTGAAGTTGAAGTAGATTGTTTCTCTTCCTGCATCCAGTAAACGCATAGTTGGAGTTGATTCAGCGTATTTCCTACTAATCCGGCGCAGAACTTGAAGCAGTTATTTTTTTTTTTTCTCCTACAGATTTGGCACGTTGAATCAGTTGCAACAAATCTAGGAGCTGAGATTTGATCTTATCTTGAAGATTTGCAACAGCTTGGTCCACGCTTATCTGCAAACAAGAATTAGTTTTATTTCTTTCTTTTTGTTTCTTCTTATTTCTGATTCCTTTAGTTAAAAAAAAAGAGAAAAGAAAAAGGATAAAAAAAAAAGAAAGAAATCCGAAATCAAAAAAAAAAAAGGAAAAGGAATCAGATCTTTTCATTTTATTCTTTCTTATTCATAGTTTGTAATTAGCCTAGTGTTATCCAGCAACAAAGAGGACTTCAAGAAAGGACTTCATTCAAGTATCTCGTCTCAGTCGGAGGAAGAACCAAGCATCTCGTTGAACCTATCTAGCCACACCTAGCTACTGTCCATTTCGGCCATCAAACACCATAGCTCAACCTTCCTTAACCCCATCCTACGGTGTCTAGGGTTCACTTCTTGGGTCTTACGAGTAAGTTCTTTCAAAGCTTATCTTGAGTTCTAAATTTTGAGTCATTTAGTTGCATATAACATTCGTGCAATTGTCTTTTCCGTTTGAGTCTTTTCTTCTATTTTTGTTGAGTCAAACACGTTTTTGAAGTGACTGAAATCTAACCTTGTTTCTATCTAAAAGCTTTAGTTTGACTAAGCATCGAACTCACGTGAGGTTTTTGATTAATACAAGACGAGCCATCAACAAGCTTGTATCACACCACTAGAGAGTGAGAGAACCTTATTTTCTGAGTGATACACTTGCGAAGTGTTTTTGTTTAAACTAACCTAACGTGTTTGATGTTGTTGAGTGTTTTTGCATCATGTCGGGGACTTCCGCAGGTTCAAAGAGCCTTGAGCCTATCACACCGGAGTTGTTCAGTCTCATCAAGAGCTTGAAAGATAGCATTGAGGGGCTAACTACAAGGGTATCTACCTTGGTAACCCCGGATTCTCGACCACTAGGAGGTAACCTGTTTGGGGAAACCTTCCTTTTGAGGAGCATATTTTTATTCCTTCTTCTCCTATTATTAGTGATAATATGCCTAACTATCCTCACCAATTTCTTAATCCAGTTTATGACCAGGAAGGGGAGGACGATGGGGAGAATAAGGAATGGAGACCGGAATGAATGCCTAATGGACGGAGAAGGCGAGATCAGCCAAGGAGGTATCAGGAAGGGCGACGTAACGATGAATGGAGACGTGAGCCCTATGGATTCCAGCAAAGGAGAGACCGAGAACCGGAACATGACGGTCTTGGTAAAGTGAAGGTGAAAGTCCCTAGTTTCGAGGGCAAATGTGATCCTGATGTGTATATGGCATGGGAGGCAAAGATAGAGCAAATATGGTCATGCCATAACTTTCCCAAAAACAAAAAGGTACACTAGGCAGCCCTTGAATTTATTGACTATGCTATGATATGGTGGGATGATTTGGTGAAGGAAAGGAGAAGAACTTTGGATGCACCAGTAGTTACTTGGTAGCATATGAAGGCATTGATGAGAGCTCGATTTATTCCCCAACACTATACAAGGGACTTGAGGCAAAGGTTGGAAAACCTGAGGCAAGGATCAATGATTGCTAAAGAGACCTAAAATGCCATGCAAATGGCCATGGTGAAGGCCAATGTGCGAGAAGATGAAGAATCAACAATGGCTAGGTATCTTCGTATCCTTAATTCAAGTTTTGCTAACGAAGTAGATCTTTTTCCCTATGGCTCTATGACAGAACTACTCCACCTCGCAATCAAAGTGGAAAGGAAGATAAAAGCTAGAAATCAAGGAGGAAAGGCTTCTTATGGTGTCTCCAGCTCTTGGAAGAACCAAGGGAACCGCCAACTTACAACAGGGAAGTGCTTAATAAGGAGAAAACAGCCCCGGAACAAGGAGGACAGCGTAAAGTACCTTCTGCAGCCCCTCCTAAGCCCACGGCTACCTTTCCTAAGGGAACACAAGGGAGTACTTCTAACCCGTCATCTAGAGCTAAGGATATAGTGTGTTTTAAGTGTCAAGGTAGAGGACACATGATAAAAGACTGTCCTAACAAGAAAACATTGTTAATCAACCATTTAGGGCAATATGAGTCCGAATCTGAGCATGAACATGATAATGATGATTTTGAGCCTAATATGCATGATCATAATGATTTGGATGATGATGGGATTGAATATGAGCAGGGGGATTGTTTACTAGCTAAAAGAGTGTTATTTGACCATCCTAGCTCATTTCTAGCTAATAATAACATGGTTTGTGATGAAAATCTTGAGCATGATAATTCCTTGATAGCTAGGAGAACTTTGAGTGCACAACCTGCCCTTTGTGAGGATAACCAAAGAGAGAATTTGTTTCATACTAGGTGTTTGGTTAAGGGAAAGGTGTGTAAAGTTATCATTGATGGAGGTAGTTGTTGCAACATAGCTAGTAATGAATTGATCTCTAAGTTGCAAATTCCTACATTTTGTCACCCTAGACCATATAAGCTGCATTGGATGAATGATCGTGGTGAATTGAAGGTTTATAGGTAAGCTAAGATCACTTTCACTCTAGGACACTACGAGGATACTGTTTTATGTGATGTTGTGCCTATGCAAGCTTGTCATGTATTATTAGGCCGTCCTTGGCAATATGATAGGAGAGTTATGCATGATGGTTTTACTAATAGGTATTCATTTACTTTTAATGAAAAACCCGTTACTCTAAAACCTATGACTCCCATGCAGAGTGCGGAGGCATTTGAGAAGAAGAAGGCGAGTGAACAAGAGCAAGGACAAGCTAAGAAGGGGAGCAAGTCATCGAGGCACCAAGAACCTTCCATAGACACGTCTCCTAGCCAACAGCCTAGTGCTCTCTTGGTCACGCCCACAACTCAGCCTCCTACGGCCTTGTTAACTTCTAAACTTGAGTTCCAAAGTGAGTATCTACCACTAGATGCCATCTTGATGAGGTTTTGTAAGGAGCTAACCTTAGTGAGTGAAGAAACAAAGGGTATCTTACCCCCTAATATTACAGCCATCCTAGAGGAGTTTAAGGATGTGTTTCCGGAAGAGATACCTCATGCCCTTCCACCGTTGAGAGGCATAGAGCATCAGATTGACCTTATTCCCGGAGCTACCCTTCCTAACAGACCAACCTATAGGATGAACCCTAAGGAGAGTCAACATATCCAAAACCAAGTCCAAGACCTCCTAGATAAGGGATATGTTAGAGAAAGCCTTAGCCCTTGCGCCGTTCATGTCCTATTAGTGCCTAAAAAGGACAACACTTGGAGAATGTGTGTTGATTGTAGGGCTATCAACAACATAACCATTAAGTACCGCCACCCTATTCCCCGCCTCGATGACATGCTTGATGAGATCCATGGCGCCACTACATTCAGCAAGATAGACCTTCGGAGTGGCTACCATTGGATCCGAATGAAGGAGGGGAACGAGTGAAAGACAGCCTTCAAGACAAAATTTGGGTTGTATGAATGGCTTGTTATGCCATTTGGGTTAACCAATGCTCCATCTACTTTTATGCGTTTAATGAACCATGTTTTGAGACAATTCATTGGGAGATTTGTTGTAGTGTATTTTGATGATATCTTACTCTATAGCAGGTCCCTAGAGGAGCATGGAGAACATCTAAGGGAAGTTGTTTCTACCCTTGGGGCTAAACACTTGTGTGCCAACTTGAAGAAATGTAGCTTTTGCACTAATGAAGTTATATTTCTTGGTTTTGTAGTGACTGCACAAGGTCTACAAGTGGATGAGGAGAAGATTAGAGCTATTCGAGATTGGCCAACACCTACATCCATTAGCCATGTAAGGAGCTTCCATGGACTTGCAAGTTTCTATAGGCGCTTTGTGAGAGACTTCAGTACCATTGTTGCACCCTTGACAGAGATTTGCAAGAAACATGCACCATTTGTGTGGGAAGCAGCTCAAGAACGTGCTTTCAACAAGCTGAAGTTGGTTCTCACCAAGGCACCCTTACTAGCTCTCCCGGACTTCACTAGGCCTTTCGAAGTGGAGTGTGATGCATCGGGAATTGGCATAGGAGGTGTGCTTATGCAAGAAGGTAAGCCTATTTCCTTTTTCAGTGAAAAGCTTAAAGGGGCATCTCTTAACTACTCTACATATGATAAAGAGTTGTATGCATTATTTAGAGTACTTAAGACATGGCAACATTACTTGTGGCCTAGAGAGTTTATTTTGCATTCTGATCATGAATCTTTGAAACATTTTCGGAGTCAAGATAAACTAGATAGGAGGCATGGTAGATGGATGGAATTTATTGAGACTTTTCCCTATGTTATCAAGTATAAAAAGGAAAAAGACAATGTAGTTGCGGATGCTCTTTCTAGGAGACATACATTGCTAACAACATTGGATGCTAGGGTGTTAGAATTTGTTTACATTTAGGAGCTCTATGAATCTGATCTTGACTTTGGAGAAACATATAAGCTTTGTGTGCAAAAAGGTTTCTTAGATAAATTCTATTTGTTTGAGGGATTTCTGTTTCGAGTAGATAAGGTGTGCATACCTAGGTGTTCCCTTCGTTTGTTGTTAGTAGAAGAAGCCCATAAAGGAGGTTTAATGGGTCATTTTGGGAGGGATAAGACTTATGTTATGTTGCACTCACATTTTTATTGGCCACATATGCTTAGGGATGTTGAAAATGTGCTTAAAAGGTGTTTAGAGTGCCTTAGAGCTAAATCGAAAGTGAAGCCTTGTAATAGCTAGGATTTCTGAATTCTAATTAATGTTGATTAACTTAATCAGTGATAGTAATTGACATATAACTTGCGAAGATTGCGTAAGTGTTGAGTATAAGTCCCACCGTTATGTTCCTGGCGTAATTTTGGGCTTATGGTGAAATTTTCACTTTTTCCCCCGGGTAATTATTTTTACCATCCGGTATTATTTGGAGCATTTGAGAGCTCCAATTAATAAAAATGCAGTTGAGAGAAATGATCAGGACATCGGACATGTCCTAGATATGAAATAACACGGAAAGGCAAAACGGACAAAAGAGTCGCTATTTCGTTTCTTAACGGCTAAGAAAGACGGTTTAGGAATACACGTTTTTCGAGGCAATTGTAGAATAATTATCCCTACAATATTCAAGATCTATTATTCCAATTTCGAGAAGTTTGGAGAAGGGGGTTCAACCCGCCATTGGATCGATACAAGGATAATTATCGACTTCGCTAAAGGATAATTATCGACTTCACTATAAATAGCGGAGAATCGTTTATTAATTCATTTCCTTTCACGTTTCCTCGTAAAAGCTCTGATTTCTCTCAAACTTCAAACTCAGATCTACTCTCCGTTTCTAATCCGATTTCAATTACGGTTGAGTTTTTGGATTCCTCTCTTCATTCTCTTCATATCGGTACCGAGTTTTTGCATTTCCAAGCAGATGAAGACCTGGTCGAGCATATGTCATTAGGACAGTTCCGTCACTCATATTCCGGTGAATTTGATGTTGTACATGCGTAGCCTGCGTCGTTGTGATTCCGAATCTTCTTTCAGATCGTCAATCGGGTTAGTAACGAATAAGTTATGAATTTATTCGTTTTCCGTACTGCGATTTGGCCTAAATCGACCTTAGGCTTTTCAAAACGGATAATTAGAAATTCCATTATGATCATTATATTATTCTGTTGTTTATGGTTTGTTTGTTGATGAAATCTGATGATAGGTGGGTTTAGAAATGGCCTGCGGGCAAAACGTTATTCTGGTGATATTTAATTAATTAATTAAAGGTTAATTAATTAAATTAGGATTAAATTTGAGATTGAGGAATACTGATTAGATGCATGCTAGGTGTCAGAATGATTTGAGGATCATGATGATGTTATGGATATCGGTTATGGCTTTAAGGATTAGTATGTGTACGAGTATGATGAGATGTTATGTTGAGGATATGCCTTAGGCATTTATGAATGTGTTGAGGATCTGAGGTTTAGATTTGAGATATAGGTTGGTTGTGGTTAGTGAGACGAGTCTCCTAACCTTTGCAGTATGTGATTGTGTGTGCCTTGCTATTGCAGGCGTTGATTACTTCCCCAAGGGGAAGCTGTGACGTGGTACAGGTTACGAGTATATCAGGTAAGTCCATAAGACTTACTTAGCGTGTAGTTGTGGATTGTATGATTGTGATGGTTGTGTGTGTTCATATGATTGTGCATTTATAACCTAAACCGGACTAGGATGACCATTCATTACATTTATTTGGCCCAAGTGTATTATAACGGGCGGTAACCGCCGGTCTCCGCCTGCTGGTTAGGAGGAGGTGCCCTAAAGATGATCTCACAGGAGGGGACGAGTGAAGGTCACCCCATGCAAAACTCCTATGTTACGTTGGATGGGACGGGGTTCTTGAGGCTCCTCTTGTTACAAAAGAAGTTGAATTAGTAATGGAATAACGTAATGAAAGATAATAAATGAATATGTGCGGCATTGCATGTTTGAGATGTTGATGTGTGGTTGTGCTATTACCTTCATGCTTTTCATTGCTGTAGCTAACGGTTTCATACCGTGTTGTAGTGTTCTGCAAGTTAGGAATACTGCAGAGTGAGCCAAATGGTGTGACAAACCGAGGACTTTTGTACATTAGGATGCGTGGGATGTGGGATCTTTTGTGGTTGTGGTTTATGTTGTTGTTTTGTACTCGGCTATGAGTTTGTAAACTCTTTTGATGTATCATACTCAGCTTTTATGTATTTGATTTTAATCTACCTGTGCCTTGTTGTAAGATCCAGTGAACTTGTTGTCGGGCTAGGGTCAGGATCCATTGTGAGATCCTAGCCCAATGTGACACTCGAAGTCCCGCGGATTTGTTGTGTTACAGAGTTGGTATCAGAGCTTTAGGTTGACAACAATGGCACTTGCTATCTGCAATAAAGGTAGAGTGGATAAATAAACAAAACCCACATGGGGTCTGACTTTTCAAAAGGTTTTGGTTTTAAGCGAGTATAGATGTTTTGGGATAGTATATACAGAAGTCGTCACCCATCTGAGGATCTCGACAGTGTAGATATATATATATATATATAGATATCTTTTATGTGATGATGTGTATGCATGTAATAATGAGTATTATATATATATCGATACATATGGCATATATATAGCCTTATAAGTTTAGGGACGTATATTCTATAGATGGCTCAGACTAGAGCAGTATCTGTAGTGGGACGAGATAGGGGTACACCCCCTCTTCCTTCAGTAGCGCCAAGTCAGGGACCAGTATCCGCTGCTGTGTTGCCTATGGCAGAGAACGAGTTTGAAGAGGCTGATCGTGTCTCCATGAGTAGATTCGAGTTTCAAGAGTATATGCAGCAAGTATATGAGGCGGCGATAGCGGGTAGATCTACACCGGATTTACCAACATCTATGAGATCAACTGAAGCTTCTGGATTAAACAAGAAACAACGGGTTGAATCACCAGAAGATGAGGTTGGATATTCGGGTTGTAAACCAAGCCCGACTTGTCGACGTTTGAGTACTTCTCGCTTCACACGGACTTCAGGTGAACCGAGGACTTGTTACAATTGTGGGAAGCCTGGACATGTACGACCATAGTGTCCAAGATCGCCAGTGACTTGCTTTGCCTGTGGTAGACAGGGTCATAGAATTGTCTTCTATAAGCAAACTGGAGTGGCATCACGACAGAGTTTTATTTCTACTAGTGTGATGGGAGGTGGTCAGAAGACACCTCAGCAGCAGACGCAGGGACAATAGAGAGTCTCAAATCATTCGCCTACTCAAGAATAGATATCATGTGTTTAGATAGCAGTAGGAAGACTATTATAGTCTCTACTGAGATTGACTAAGTAGAGGCTTTTCGAGGTTAGGACCTTTGAGGAGGTGAGTTGTTTTTAGTGCCATATGAGCAGCGAGGTTGATAACACCAGGGGGTGATTTTTTTTATGTATGCGCTGAAGGAAAGAGATAGTTCAACGCTGAAGATTATTCCAGTGGTTTATGATTTTATAAACGTGTTACTGAACCGTTTAATCTACTGCCTCAGCGGAGTGAGGACTTTGATATTACGTTGAAGTATGGTACGAGATTGGTTGGGAGAAGGCTTGTGAGGTATATGGCTTGTTGAGTTGTTAGAACTTGAAGAAGCAATTTGAAGAGTGGAATGAGATGGGCTTCGTTCGCCCTAGTATATTCATCGCTATGTATTGATGACTTGTCAGATCAACTAAGAGAAGCAATTGTGTTCTCAAGATTTCCATATGCTTAGGATATCATCAGTTAAGGATGAGAGAGCAGCGTGGGCATAGGACAGCATTCCATACCTGTTATGAACACTACAAGTTGTAGTGATGTCATCGGAGTTAAAGAGTGCTCTAATGGTTTTTATATGAGTTGATGAATAGTACTCTCACAATGGAGAGGAACGTACCGGTTATTTGAGGACGGTGTTGTAGAAACCCAGAGAGATAGAAGCCTGAATGCTATGCTCCCTATATGTGAGTTGAAATGCCAAAGTTAGCTTTTTTGGTCATGTTGCCCCTGCCAGCGGGATCATAGTTGATGTGACGAGGAGTGAGTATAATGCCTTGTGGATGATGCTGCTGAACATTAAGGGAATGCGTAGTTCTCGGCCCAGCCGATTGCTACCAACGCTTTGAGGAAGGATTCTATGTGATTGTGCATCCAATTACGAGTCTTCTGAGGAAGACCACCATAAGTGTGTGGTTGAAGTAGTATGTCGGAGTTTTGAAGAGTAGAGGAAGCATTTGAACTCTTCTTCTATTCGGTGATAATCAGAAGATTTTGGGAATCACGTGACTACGGTGCTGAGAACGTATGAGGAGAACTGCCCGACTCATGATTTTGAGTTAGTAGTGGTAGTTCAAGTGTCCAAATTTGAAGGCAATATCGGTGTGATATTTCATGTTAGATTCCCACCGATCATAAGAGTTTGAAGCATATTTTTATGCAACATAAGCTGAATAACTGCCAGCGTCATTGACTGGAGTTGATCAAGGAGTTTGATCGTGAAGTTTGGTACCATTCTGGCAAGGAGAATGTGGTAATTGATACCTTGAACTAGAAGACGCCTCGAGAGAAGGCAATTGTTGGAATTGCTGTACAACCTCGGTTGCAAAATGATCTAGCTTGGTTAGAGTTGGACCTACAACTATTGATAAGGACGTTAGTTTCATGTTTTAGGGGTTCTACCTGATTTGTTGGATGAGGTCCAACAAAAGCAGGGGACTTGTCTGACCTTGAGGGAATTTGATGGAAGGATGTCTCATGGCGAGACACCACAGTTCTTTAACGGAGCAGAAGGAGTATGAGGTGTCGCAACTACGTCTGTATAACCGCTTATGCAGAGTTGAGTGGAAAAGATTACAGTACACCCATAGTACACCTTCTTTAGTACATCCATGTACGAATAAGAGGTACCCTGAAGTAGTAGATCAGGTTAAAGTGTTACTGACCTGGAGATGAGCTCATCCACTACCAATGCTGTAGTGGAAGTGAGAGGACCTTTCTGTGGACTTGTGATGGGATTGAGACCCAGTAAGAGTTTTGGTGTTATCCAGATTATTGGTAACAGATTTACGAAGTCGACACGTTCCATCTCTACTGAGAGACGTGGTCAGTGAATGAAATAACAAAGGAGTACACTAGACAGATGGTGGGACTCCATAAGTGTACCGGGGACGATCGACTATGATTGTAGTAGACGGGTTACTTTGAGGTTTTGATAGCAGATTCAGACTACTTGGGGAACGCATCTACACTTCAAGATTGAGATTTACCTCAGATAGACGGTCAGTCTGAGAGGACCCTCCAGACCGTAGAGAACATGTTGCGAGCTTGTGGGATGGATTGGGAATAGGGACGATCTATTTATCTCCCACTCGTTGAATTCTTATACCACGACCGTTGGCATGCATCTATAGGGATGGTCCCTATGAGACATTATGTAGACATAGGTGTCATACACCTTTATGCGGGGATGAGTCTGGCAGTACCAGTGGGTTAGCGCCAGAGTAGATTCAAGATGATATAGCTCGAGTAACGTTAATCAGAGAAAGGATGATGGCTGTACAGAGTCACTAGAAGTCGTATGCAGATTGGAGGCGTCGACCTCTAGAGTTCAGGGTAGGAGCTCATGTCTGGTTGAGAGTATCTCCGACGTGAGGCGTCAGACGTTATGACATAAAGGGAAATTTGAGTCCCTGATAGGTCGGTCCTTTCGAGATACTGGATAGAGTTTGATGTGTTCGAGCCTACATATCTAGAGCCTACACATCTAGGTGATCACGCACAAGATGTTGGTGATGAAGAGGAGTCAAGAGAAGAAGCCGAAACGGCCAAGCCCAAGGAGGACCCACCACCCGGTGTTATCACTAGAGCCCGAGCTCGCCACCTACACCAACAACTCAAGGACACCCTCTTGAGCCTAGGCGAGCCGAACCTAAGTGGAGGGACTTTCATCACATGCCTAAGTCAAGAAAGGCCTGGGTCACTCGTGCACAATATTTCCGAATAAAGAGGGTTTGCATGGCAATTAGTTTGCATGGGATATTCTTAGACATTTTATCATTAGCATTGTTTGTTTTTTATTTTAACTTTCCAGCATTTATTTTCGGATAAAATAATTAGGAGATAACCAAATTAGTGGTTCTCTTAGTGGGTAGATTAGTGGGCTATTTTTTAGGATTTATTTCTTGTTTTATTTCCTATTTTCAGCAAGGCCTATTTAGGTCTAAACTTCAAATTGGTATAGTAGTTTTGAATGAATGAAAATAGCAACCTTTTTGCTGCCAAAACTCACGAGTCTTTTCTCTCATCTCCATAGAAGGATTGTGAGCACATCAACCTTCTTCTTCCTTTGATTCGAGTGGTTCCTATCTCGAGTCCCTCCCTTGATCTTCATAACCGAGTGCCACCCATCTTGGCTGGAGATCATTCACATTTTCGTACCAGTCCATCCCCACCAATCGTTCGTATCTCGGCTACAACATCTTCACCGGCGAGCCCTTGTGTACCCTCGGCGTTACCTTTGGCGAGCAAGATCTTGCACCGACTCCATCGATCCTAGATCTCACCAACTTCTTTGTCACCTTTCAAATGTGTTTATGTATTTAACCCTTTAACTCCTATGGACTTATTACCGATTCCTCAAAAGGATCGAGTAGCTTTTGATGCTTTGGAACAGGCGGAATCAATTAAGGAACTCCATGCAAAGGCCAAGGCTAAGCTTGAAAGGAAAGGAGTTGAAATCACAGCTAGAAATAACAAGGGACGTCGGAAGTTGGTTTTCCAGCCCGGCGATCTAGTTTGGTTACATCTAAGGAAGGAGCGATTTCCGGCGAAGTGACAATCAAAGCTAGCTCCACGGGGTAATGGTCCATTCAAAATCCTACACCGAGTTAATGATAACGCATATGTGTTAGACTTACCGGAAGACTATGGAGTTAGCACCACTTTTAACGTAGGAGATTTGAGCCCCTATGAAGGAGAATCGGAACAAGGAAATATTTCGGGGTCGAATTCTTCCCAAGAAGGGGCGGATGATGGAGGACCATCATGTGAGCCATTGCACAACTCACATGGGAGGGACCAAGGACCCATTACTAGGGCAAGAGCTAAGGAGATCCAAGATGTTACGTCAAGGGAAGTGTTAATGCGTGGCACCATGCATGAGTTATTTAATTTTCATAAATCACTTATTAATATCTTAGTGATTTCCGGGGTTGAAATGCAAGAGGAAAAGGCCATGCAAACGTTGGAACATCATGAGGAGAAGCTGGATAATGAAGCCAACGAAAAGCAAGCCAAAGAACAAAGCAAGCTAGACGTAGGCACGGTTGTGAAGGTGGACGGACAAGCAAGCATGGGAGACGGACAAGCAAGCATGGGAAACCCTAATCTCCGCCCGACCTCCCTCGACCCATCTGGCATGAACCCTAACTCCCGCCTAGCCTTGCCGATACACTCTATTCCTAACCCGACGCCAACACCGGTGATTCCTCATTCCCCAAAGGCGTTGTCGGCTTCCTCGATGCCATCTCGACAAGGTCTCAATCTCCGCCAGGAGTGGCTGTTGAGCTCGGCGTCTCTAGCCTCCCAGGCTGCCATAAATGGTATCCATTCCTCTCGCCGGGCCGCCCAGCTGGGCCATAAAACCCGCCCGGTCACCACGGGTTCCTTGGACCGAAATGGCTCTAAAACAGCCCCAAACACCACTTAAACATGAGTTAGACCATTCCTTGCATCAACTAGGGTTCTTGCCTTCTTCTTTCCTCCAAGAATGGGTCATTTGGAACCATAAATCCGGACCATCATGAGGCTCGAACCTCGGATATGATCAATAACATCTGAAAGGTCCCCAAATCACCTACAAAACCGACAAAAGCTCGTGTAGACGTCTATTCCAACAATATGCATGAATTAAGCGTAAACATCACAAACTAATGCGGAAACATGCATGAATGGAATGGAAAACTACCTAAACTAGTGTCATAAATCATGTTATCACGCTCCTTCAATGCTTTATTTTCATTGTTAATAATATCAAATTGAGCATTAATAGTAGTAGTGGCACTTACCTCATAGATTTCGGGTCTCCGGAGTCTCTCATCAACTCTTCTATGGGAAAATTTCTCAATCACTAGGGCTTGCTTCTCCACAAATTCCCATGCTTCATCAACGGTCTTCTCCATGGAAATCCCTCCAGAAAGGGAATGAAGCTTGAATTGAGTTTCCTCATCCAAACCCTTAAAATAGACCTCAGGAAGTTCGATCTTTGGAATGTCATGATGAGGACAATCTAGCAAAAGATCCTTGAATCTTTCCCATGACTTGAACAAGCTCTCCTTGTCCTTCATCACAATATTATTTTACCTCTAAATTCTACGGTTTTTGAGGGTGGAAAGAGTTTGGTGAGGAATTCGGTGGTAAACTCCTCCCAAGTGTCAACTCGTCCGGTTGGCAAAGATTGATACCAAGCAAGAGCTTTATCCTTCAAAGAAAAGGAAAATCCCCTCAACTTGTGATTGTTTTTTGAGTCTTGGAGGCCTCAATGTCTCCATAAGTATCTCATAATTCTGCAATTGTTGGTGTGGTTTCTCCCCCTCTAATCCTCCAAATTTATTCCGACGGATCATTATCAGAACATTAGGACGGAGCTCATAGTCGTGATCCGCTGGATTTCCGAAATTTACTCCCGGACGGCGTGGTTGTTGCATTAGATTCATCCTTTGACCTAGTGTTTGTGGCCCTGCCACAAATGGATCATGTCTAATATTCCTCGCCAGTTGGTGAGGTGTAGTTGTTGGTGCAACGGGTGAAGGTATCTCTACTCGAACATTGCCTCCTCTTTTAAGAAGCAATTGCCATATATCAACTTGCATCTCACCCATTTGTTCTCTATTCGCTTCTTCTCTTTCCTGTGATATTGCTCCTTTGTCTTCTAAGGCTTCATCTCTAATCCTTATTTGGTCCAAAGCATCTTCTAATTTGGCTTGAATATCTCTATTAACCATCTTTTCCTTGCTTCCCTTAGTCTTCTTATTCTGTAAGTTTCCTCCGGTTCAGGATCGTAGGGAATGAGTTCTTTACCGGCACGAGACCTTCACATAAACCTAAAAAGAAAGGGAATTCTTGTATGAACAACTATTCAAAGAAAAAAGATTAATAGTAAAAGAAAAAAATCTAAACTAGGCAACCGAAATTACCGCGTGCTCAAGACCATGTTCCTGATAACGGTGCCAAAAACTTATTTGCTCTCATACATGTGTGAAATATGAACAAAAATAAGCTTAAAATTTATACATGAAATAAAATCCAAGCAAATAAGCGAACCCGCAGTGTACGTATCAACCGCAACAAAAGCAAATATTCCAGGGTCGATCACAAGGACTATGGTGAAATTAAATGGTAACAAATCAAATCTGGAATAGATAATTGCAAGTATTAGTGACTGAAAAGAACAATAACGATGATATGAATATATGATAATCGTGAAAGTTTAGATTCTAGATATCAAAGCATCCGGTTGTGGTTTTCGATTCAAGACTTTTAAAGATTCTAGATATCAAAGCATCCGGCCGACCCAAACTCGGCCGACCCGCCCGTTTGACACCTCTACAAAGAACCTTGACCTAAAGGATCAAACCCCTTAACAAAGAATTATCTTTCACCCTTCTTTCTTTAACCTTACACAAGCTTTCTAGATAAGACAAGCTCAAGGAGGGACCAATTTGACTTGTAGCACCAATCTTCAAAAATATTAACACACACAAAAACAACCTAGCAAAGATTCACAACTTTTCAATCAAAAACTCTCATTTTGATTGAATAGAAATGATAAAATGCAAACTTCATAAAGAAGTCACAAGTCTCTCACAATATTGTGGAAATATAATTCTAATATGATCTATCTAACAATCTCCCCCTAGGAAATATATCTTTCAATCGATTATTTTGGGCATTGGTTGAGATTTTAGCATCTTCCATGCAATCTTCCATTCCATCGATTTGTCTCATGTTTGCAACTCGTAAGCGATCTTCCCTTGAGTTTCTCTTGTTTTTGGATTGGTGAAGGGTCCATGTGATGTAGGCGTGGATGCTATCAAGGATGGTCCCACAACATACTCCCCTTCTTGGAAATGATTCGACCTCGAATCATATCCTTGATCATCACTAATCACAATATGACTCAAGTTTGGCAGCTTCTGGATTTGATCAACTTCATGGAACGATTCATAATTTAAGTTCATTGACTCTCTTGGAAGGTCTCTATAACTTTGAAGCACTTGCGGCCTAAAAAATTTCATCATATTGTACAATAGTGGCAAATCTCGGGTGGTCTCCTCAGATTTCGGCCGATATTCCTGGGCAGGGGCCGAGATTTCTACTGTGACTCGACATTTCACCTCGGATGATGAAAATTGAATGTTTGCTTGCACTTTTCCTCTTTCTAGATGCAATCTCTTTAGAAGCTCCTCCTGCTTGACACTCTTATTTTGCAATCCTACAATAAAACTCACTCGCTTCCTCTTGAATAACGGTGCAAGATTAAAGTTTTTAAGAAGTAATGTATTAACCAAATCATGGCAATGCAAAGCATACAACACTCGATGCCCTCTTAAACTTTCATTAACAATATTATGCATAACATACTTCTTATGGCAATGCCAAAACATGAGGATACACTATATAAAACTTAGGTTTTATGTAATGAATTAAAGAAACATCACAAGATAGATTACTAGGACTTTGTAATGAATAACAATCCAAAGATGAATGAAACAATTGAGGGTCATGCACATTACATTCAAGAGAATGTTCTTCCATACTCATATGTACGTCATGCTTATCGTTGTTAATTTTGGTTATGAAATTAGATTCTGATAACTCCACAGTCCACATGATAATTAATAGAGACACTAGGTTTAGAATTACTAACCTTTTTAGTTTGGATAGCCCCCATGAATGCGATCAACTGGTTACGTACTTCCTCCAACTCATTTTTGAGTTCCTTTACGGGTTCAACCTTAATTGAAGGACGTCTCAGTAGTTTCGCCCTTGGGTAAAATTCCTCGTCATGTACAAATCTATTATGTGCTGTGATAACACGATTTATGACTTAGGTTTAGGTAATCACTTAGATAGATTTCTCGCTCATTCATGCATGGTTTAGCACTAGTTAACGACGTTTGCACTCAATTCACGTATTATGTCGAGATAGACGTCTACACGGACTTGTGCATTGCTTTGTAGGTATTTTGGGAGGTTTAGGAGCTAAAACGATACGCTTGAGGATCGTTCATCAAGGTGACATACCCTCGGACTCATTAGGATGCAAGCTAAAGGCTAGGGAGGACTCATGGAACCTTGCCAACACAAGCCATGCACCAAATCGAAGCTTAATGATCAAAGGCAAGCTGAAGCAAAAAAATCACGGTTCACTGACAAATCACGGCCGTGATTCTGCCCGTGGTTTTTGCCAGGTTTTCGTGACAGTTGTGCCACGATCTCTTGGCCAGCTCTTGCAAAGTTGTAGTATAAATGTGGTCCTGCATTGGCTGAGAGAATCATCTTGGAGCAACTCTCCATTATCCACTATCATCCAATCAAAGATATTCTCTCAACAAGAAGATTCTTGGAAAGAATATTGGAGAAGAAGGCTACCATTGGAGAAGATCTTGGTTGGAGAAGAAGAAGAACACACCATTGATAGACTTTGATAGGCTTGTAGAGAAGAATTTCGGAATCGATTTCTAGAGTTGTATGAACCATTTGAACCTTCTTTAAGAAGGGTTGTGAGTCACTCTAATTCCATTTTCAGCTTGGTTTTGTTTACTTAACTTGTTCATCTCTTTCTCTTCTTCATTATCTTGCAAATGGAAGCCATGATTTTGTGTTCAATGATTTCGATTGCTATGATGAATGTTGTAGGCTAAATAGATGTGATTCTAGGGTAAGGAAGGAATGGTTATGGCTAGACTATGATAGGATGGACTTAGATTAACCCTTGGATGACTTGTGTGCTTGAACGTAGCCTCTGTTAGAATCCACGGTTTGTTCTTGCCAAACCACGGCCGTGGACTTGGTAGAACAACCCGTGATCTTCCCTGGTTCGATGGATCTAGCTTTAGTCAGTAAGAGTGTTGAAATCCTAGAATTTATTGAGTTAAATCTACCCTAGGATGACCTAGTGTTAGCAACTAAGTGTTAGAAGAGACCTACCCGGTGATTCTTATGCTTAGATTTTGAAGATGACAAACCCTAGGTAGTGGTGAGCCTCATAAGCCGCCATTGGACTAAGTGTGCTAGGATAGTTGCTTAGGACTAACCCTTTTGAGACTTACCCGGTAAGAATAGGTTAGATCTCTAGGTGATAATCCGGTTTGTGTAGAATTCCGTCCCTTAGGTTCTTAGAGACTTACCCGGTGATGAGACCTTAGGAATGGACTAGTGGACCATGAGACCTACCCGGTGATTGATCCCAATCTAGGAATGCTTTCTCCCAACATATCATAGTTAATCCAAGGAATGATTAGATAGCTTGAGTCTTATGCCATAATCGGACTTTCCAACCCCTAGAATCCGCTTTTCTTTCTTTGATCTATACCTCGTGTCTAGCTTGTTTGTTTGCATTGATTGTTAGTTTAGTTGATATTTACTTGCATCGTTTGTGATCCTTGATTGATCACCCAAAATCCAACCAAAAACATTAAAGTTTTCATTTCTTTATTTCTTCTCTTTTCTTAGCCTAGATCTTCACTAATCTTAATCACTAATTGAATCAATCTCACCTTAGTCTTTGTGTTCGACCTCGGAATACTATCCCTTCTACAAACGTCTCGTACACTGCGGGTTCGCTAGGAGTTAGGATAAATATAACGAGAATATAAATTTAAAACCCAATGCGTATCACATCCTGAGCGTAACATGTTGGATGAGATTTATAGAAGTCATGATAGTGTTCCCTCCTGGAACGTTGATCATACCTATGATACTCCCTCTCATCCGCGAATGCCTGAAAATCAACATACTTTGGAGCGTTAGGCATATCATAATATTAATTTGAATATCTCATACCTTGCTCGTAATGGATTTGTGGATGTGGTTCCGGGGCTGGAGTTCTGTACGGGACACGTGAAAGTCTGTCATCCTCATTCATCGATCTCCGTTGAGGAACGTATTGATTAGACCTTGATTGGGGAAAATATCGGTCAAAATTTCGGGTGAAATTTTGCTCTAGGGGCCGATATTTTCCTCTGGAATGATATTCTGGATTATACATCTTTCACAATTACATAAAGTAACAACAAATGTGTGAAGTTAGTCAAAACAAGGGTTTCTTACTTGTTTTCTCTTGCACTCACACTTTGTTGTGATATCGCAAGCTGATTTGACGTAGTTGTCTTGGATGGATTAAAGCTTCTTTACTAATCATTGCACTAGCTTCCACTAGAACTTCCTTTGATGCCTCAAGTAGTTAACTTGTGTTTGGATTAAAAGGTTCTTGTGTTGGAAAATAGTAAAAGAATTCTTGTTGTAGATATCTTCGCACAATGGTTCAAGATAGAAAGAATATTGCAAGTATGACACAACTAGTATGATAGAAAGTGTAAATACTAACTAACACACCCAAAGAATTGACTCAATGTGTTTAGAGTAGAAAGAGGCTAGAAAAGGCACACCAGAGATTAAGAAGAAAGAAAGAACGTACCTTGAGTTTGTGAAGTTAGAAAGAGAGATAGCCGGGATTGGTTTTGGATGTGGCTAGGACTCTTAATTGTTTCAAGGTTGTTATAGAAACTCTTCATTTGTTGGACTCTTGCACAGGGTGCACTTTGGATTCTTCAAATTATGCCTAAAAAGTTTCTCGAAAGTTGACAACAGTAGCAAAAATGGGGTGAAATTTGGGCCGATTTTGTTGAGGGTTGGCCGAAATTTGTTGAAAAAATCGACTCTTTGATTCAACGTTCAATAATCACCCTTGGGATGCTACCCCTTGGTTGTCTTACGATCTTTAACTACTAGAGAAGTGTTTATAATATTGTTTTGACAAAGGATAGGTAAGATCTTAACTACTAGAAAAGATCTTAAATTTAAGCACAAACTTTTGTTCGCTCTTTCCGTAGGGTTGGGCGAGGCTTTTAAGGTCAATGGTTGGCTTGTGTTTGGATGTTGCATTTCTCTCTTCCAAAACTTACACAAAGCAACGTACGTTAATCTCAAATAATCTCACAAATATGTCAAACAATAGAAGACTCAGCTTTTATATGACTCAAAGAAGACTCAAACAAAAATCAAACATTTGGTAAACGTTCGGACTTCAATCAGTTAGCTCTAATACCACTTTGATGTGGGATGAAAGCCAAAATTTCATAATCTAGATTGAAAGTCCTCAAATCGTAACAGAATGGAAAATTCGGATGGCTCAATGAAATCTCGGCGAGATTTAATTGAAGAATAAGCCGAGATTTTGTAAAACTCATAATGCAAAATTATGGATGATATGAAAAGATAAGAAGATGATAATACGGAATGATAAATGATAGATATAGGAAGATAGGAATATTATAAGACTTGCAAAGAACTAGAGCTGTCAAAATCTGACCCGACCCGTGACACCCGCCCGATCCGCCCGACCCAAACCCGACCGACGCCCGTTAAAAGGAAAAAAAAATTACGCATATGAGACCGACCATGTGTTAACCGATTGAACCCGAAACCAAAAATAACTCAAACCCGAAAGTGACCGTAACCCGATTATACCCGAATGAACCAGCCCGACAACACCCGAAACCGAAAGCACCCGACCCGAAATGATCCGATTCCCGAAATAACCCGACCTAAAATGCCCGAAACCCGAAATCCATTGACCCGACATGACTTGTGAACCCGTAATGACTCAACGCAAAATAACTAACCCGAATTATTCCAAGAACTAGTAGTAAGTTGACTTAAAGCAGAATGACATATATGATAACCAAGGCCTCGAATTTAGAGGGGCCTTCGTTCAATTTTTCATTATATAATATATTTTTACTTTAATAAATTGTAAACATAAAACCCGAGTAGCTCAGTGGTTGAATGTGCATGTGAAGATTGTATTTTATATGGGTTGTGTTCGAAACCTTTTATTTTTACAACTAAATTAGTGGGACCTCTATCCTCACCTTTTATTCACTTTTTAAACAAATTTATTTAATTACTTTAATTTTGGGGATATTAATGTTATCTCATAAATAAATAAAATTTTTAATGAGAAATTTGATAAAATAAAATAATTTCAAAAATACAATCGATTTTTTGGTTACTATATATTAAATTAAAAAAATTAAAGAATATATACAAAAATAAAATGATAAAATTATAATCAAGATAGTGCACACGTGGCATTTAGATCTTTTGCTTTAACACAAACTAATACATGGGTTGGTTATGCACATATGCGATTTAATTGAAATTTAACTTAAAAATAGATAAGAAAATTATAATTTTGTACAAACATGTATATGTAATAATCTTAGAATGTTATTTATAATGCTAACAAATATAAAAATTTATATAAAAAATGAATGATTTAGTGATTGTATACTAATATATGTATCTAATTACTCTCTCCGTTCACAAATAATTGTCATTTTAGCATTTTGCACACTTATTAAAAATATACCAATTTACCCCTAATCATTCATTTACTTTTTGTTTTTTTGAAAATTACAAGTAGCAAACTACTAATGATTAGAAGGGGTAAATGTGTAAAGTAAATGTCAAAATAGCTAAAATGACAATTATTCTTTAACAAAAATATAGGGGTAAAACAACAATTATTTGTGAATGGAGGGAGTATAAAATAATTTTATATATTATAAATATAAAGTGTGTTAGATGAAAATTTAATTAGGAAAATAAAAGATAATAGAATAGTTTAATAAAATGTATATAGAATGTATTTAAAAATAGATAGTTCACATATTTTTAATTAAAAATTGTAAAAATAAGAATGCGTATAAAAATAACACGTGGTGAAATGAATAAAAGTTGACACATGGTGTTATTGTAACTATTAAGAGTTTTTGCTTTAATATTATGCATTAGCATATAGGTATATAGATATTAACTAATAGTAAGTGGTTAAGTCATATATAAGACTATGTATCGATTTTGTTATGGTTTACGGGTTTTTTTAATTGTAGTTAAATTGAGTGTAAAATATATATTAAAATTAATACGACTTAAAGTTGTTTAAAATAATATAATGAGTCATACATACAAGTCGAGTATAGCTTAATGCAAGTGACATAGTACAAATTTCTCTTTAAAAAATTTGTTGTTGAGTTCAATGTAAATTAGTATTGTAATATTATACTAGTATGATGCATAATTTATTTTAAATAAATATTAGTTAAATTGTTTATAATTTTACGCATGAAAAAGCATAAGAAATTAATAATCATACACTTTGATTGTAAATTTATAATATAGTCGTGAATTAATTGAGTTTTTATATACTTACAAAATAACTATGATGATGTTAGCTTTATTTGACTTTGTATGTACATACAAACTATAGTACTATCATGTTATTGTTCATAATATAAATTCCCATACTTTAAATTTCCGTTATTTCATAATATAATACAATTGTTAGCAAATGAACAAAGATGAAAAAAATAGCTAGTGATCATATATCGATTTTACCTAACACATATCATATTATTACACAAATCACAATATATACATCAAACATTTATTTAAAATTATATTTAAATTTTTTATCAATTACCTTTTAAACTTATTTTCTTAATTTTATAAATTAATTTTCTTAATTTATATCTTTATAATTTACAAAAAAATATAAGCATACTAATTTTATTGATCGGAAATTTAAGCATACTAATTACTTATAAGTTACTACCAACAAAGTGCTTTTGTAAAATATCATCGTTTTTTAAAACGACTTTCTCGAAATACCGAATTGTGAAAGACCGGTCAATTAATTATGGAGGTATTGTTTAAAGGGAGAATTTGATCTACTAGGCCTTTTTGAGAATATGATTTAGTAAATGTACCCCATAATTTTTTACCACTTTCATTTAATGGTAGGTAAAAATAATTAACTCTTCTATTTAAAATAAAAAGAAAAATACATAAACTTAGTCAAAATCTTTTAAATGTTACGTAAATGAATGTGAATTTTATTTTTATTCTTATTTTTATTTTCCTTTCTTTCTTTTTTTGTCTTTTATTTATTTATTTATTTTTATTTTTTTAGTATGAATTTGATACCAGAATTTCATATTCATACCAGAAATTTGTTCATACCAGAATTTTTTTTACACCAGAATTTTTTCATACCAGAATTTTTTTACATACCAAAATTTTTTCACATACCAGAAATTTATTTTTCACATACCAGAATTGAATTTTTTTTCACATACCATACCAGAATTTCACATACCGAAATTTCACATACTAGAACACCAAAATTTTTTCATACCAGAATTTTTTTCATACTAGAAATTTTTTTTTTCTGGTATGAGTTTTCTGGTATGAATTTATTTTTTGGTATGAATTTTTGTACCACAAAACTCATTACCAGAATTTTCTGGTATGAAAAATTCATACTAGAAAATTTTGGTATGAGTTTTCTGGTACGAACATTCATACCAGAATAACATACCAGAAAATACTAATAATCCAAACCAAGTCAAAGAATCCACAATTTATATTACAAGTTCTATCAGAATATTCAACAAAAACCTCCTAGCAACAACTAAGAGATGAATACTTTGAGGTCATTTGGTCAAAAGAAGTGAAAAGAAATACTAAGAATAAATCACAATAAGATTTACATTAAAAACTTTTATAGAAGTACGAACATTTTGTGGAGCAGGTTGATCTATATCTTTCCTCTCTTTTGAACCCATTGAACGAGCAACAACCAATGATCGAGGAGTATTTTTAGGAGGTGGGCCAAATATATCATTCCCACTGAGCTCATTGACTTCTCATAAAAGGTTAGTGCTGGACGTTGTGAGCTGATCTTGGCCCCAAAAATAAGCTAAGACCTTCCCTCGTGAAATACCAAACATGAAGTCTAGAAAGTAAATATCCTCCAACAGAGGCTCATATTCCAAATGGTTCAACAGTGAATTAATGAATCCACTGTCAATACAACAATACTAAAATCCTCAAGGTTAGTTCTATGAAATCTAAAAATACAAAACATTACAAATTTTAGAGCAAAATCATAAAATTAGCAAGGAGTGGAAAAATACCTTGTCATTTGAAAACTACACAATCCTTCTCGAGGTAGGTAAAAAATGAGATAAATGGCCACATATGTGCTGTTTATCTTGATTGATGGGTCCAAGGTCACTGCTTTTCTCATGTAAAGTTGGATCACTATTAGCTTCGTATACCCTGGTACTCTTAAAAGCTGATAGTATCCTCCCTAACAGAGGTGAGAAAAGAGTTAATTGTCTCAGTCACAAAGCACTAGATCTATGGACAAAAATGCTAGGAATTGGTTGACAGCAATCAAATTTACAAAGGAAGGCAAAACAAAAATGCTAGGAATTGGTTGACAGCAATCAAATTTACAAAGAAAGGCAAAACAAAAATGCTAGGAATTGGTCGAGCACCTAGGGCTTTTCATGCCGGACAGCGACCTCATCGGCGGACTTCATCGCCGGGATCCAATCAACGGTCGAGCACCTAGGTTGAATCGAGCAACACAACGTTTTCTGGTATGAGGCGTCCACAATAATCAGCAACAAAGAATTAGATCCGCAATATTCAGCAACAAAGAATCAGATCCGCAATAATCAGCAACAAAAACACAAGATAACTTACTGATCACTGGAAGATCCATTTCGAGCCCAACATACTCAAGGAGAGAACGATAAGAGTGCTAAAGAACAAGAATAGAGAATAGAGAACGAGAACAGAGAACGAACAAAAGAGAGAACATAGTACGAACAGAAGAGTACCAGAAGAACGGGAACGGACATAGAACGAGAAGAGTACTCCAGATCCAAAGCTCGAAGCGATGTAGAGGGGAGAGAGAGAGGAGTCGTGCTGCTCTTTTCTAGGTTAGAGACAAGGGTAATAAGAAGTTTGAACGGTAAAAATAAAACGGGGTATACTTACTAAAATAATTAATGCTATAAACCTAGTTACTAGACCAAATACAAGAAAGGCCTAGTTACCAAAAAAGCCCTTGTTTAAATTAATTATTAATTTTAAATATTAATTTAGAGTTATAATTATAAAATTAAATAAAAATTATAGTATTAATTATATAAAATTACGGAGGCCCTTTTTTGAAAAAAAAAATCTTCAAGAACATGAAATTAACTTGTAAAATCACTTTAAATTATAAATACATCAAAGCACCATAATAGTTGTATTTTTTTTATTGAAGTTATAACTAAGACATAATTGTGATTTTTTCCATATTAATTAAATTTCTTAGGTTCTGATTTGAAGGGGACCCGGAATTTGAAACTGCGGCTTTGTTGGAAATTAAAAAATATAAAAACAAAATTTGGTATAGGGACACTCTAAGAATCAAAACCAAAGAAACTACCATACCACTAAACCAAACACCTTTCTTGTTAATTTCTTGCTAACTTTGATAAACAATAATTTATGTTGAAATTTTTAAATACAAAGAATACATTTAGTGCCCGTTTGGTTGGAGCGGTGGAATGGAAACGGAATGAAATTGGATAAGGGTTAGGAATGGAAATGGAAATGATGGGATTACTTTCATGTGATAAAAGACCTTTAACCAAACGTATTTTTTTGATTGATTCGGAATCATTCCGTTACCGGGAATGATTCCTAGAGCTTCTAAACGGGCCCTTAGTACCAATTGCTAAAACAAATAAAAGAGTCATAAGGTTAGAACTCAAGACCTCTTACACCAAAAGTGAAACTCGAACCACTAGACCAACAACATCTTGTTTGTTTTATTTTTTAATTTCCAATAGACTGACAGTTTTAAACTACGGTTTTATTTGAAAAACCGTAGTTTAAAACTGCGGGTCTACTCCAACCCTAGTTGTCTTTCTATTGTGGGAAATAATTTTTATTTTGTAATTATTTTGGAAAAAATCCAAATAATTGATACATTAGTCTATTTATAAAAAGTATAGGTTAATTACGTGTTCATCTCCACATGCTCAGGATCATACCTACATTTTTAACTCTCTTGGTCAAAAAGTGTAGGTTAATCGACCCGACTATTATGCTTTTTTTATTTGAAATATGAATACGTCAAATTGGCTTAACAAAGGAGACCAACCTATAGATATGAAGAAAAAAACATAATAAGTTTGAGCCTGTCGGAATCGTTTGTCACAAAAAATTAGTCCAACTTAAAAAAATCAAATCCAAAAATTGTCGACCCGAAAACAATCGAACCTGATTATACCCAAAGTAATTCAACCCGGATTTACCTGATGCATAAACTAGACTGACCAGGAATAACCCGATAATTGAAGCGACCCGACCCGAAATAGACCGTGAACCCGAATTTCAATTGTACAAATGATCCCGACCCGATCTAAGCCCGATAACCGATTAAAACAACCCAAGATTGCCCGAGAACCCGATTATCAGTTGTGCAAGGGCACCCGACTTAACCCGACCCGAATAAACCCGACATGACATTATAGACAATTTTGATCCGGCACAAAGTGACCCGAAACAAAATTGATCCGACCCAAACTCGGCCGACCCGCCCGTTTGACACCTCTACAAAGAACCTTGACCTAAAGGATCAAACCCCTTAACAAAGAATTATCTTTCACCCTTCTTTCTTTAACCTTACACACGCCTTCTAGATAAGACAAGCACAAGGAAGGGTCAGCTTGACTTGTAACACCAACCTTTAAAATGATTAACACACACAAGAACAACCTAACAAAGATTCACAACTTTTCAATCAAAAACTCTCCTTTTGATTGAATAGAAATGATAAAATGCAAAAGTCTCTCACAATATTGTGAAAATATAATTCTAATCTGATTTATCTAACAATCTCCCCCTATAAGGCTATTTATAAGGGTTATCCTCTATCTAAACTAAGAAAAGATATCTTCTAAAAGATAATCTAGGAAAGATATCTTTAAAAGATATAAAAATAACAATCTCAAAAATAGGATCAAAACTAATAACTTCCTTAAGATTATTTGAGAGCTTTAAGGAAATAAAATGTAAAAGATAATTGCCAAATTTAAAAGATCTTTGGCCGGATCTTCTAGCACGCGTCAGAGACAAAAAATCGGGTAAGAATTGCGACCGATTTTCTTGGGCATTGGTCGAGATTTTGGCATCTTCCATGCAATATTCCATTCCATAGATTCGTCTCATGTTTGCAACTCGTAAGCGGTCTTTCCTTGAGTTTCTCTTGTTTTTGGATTGGTGAAATGTCCATGTGATGTAGGCGTAGATGCTATCAAAGATGCTCCCACATCATAATCTTTACCGGGTAAGTATCATTAACTCACAAAGGAAAGAAAGAGGCACACTCCAATGCAACCTAATAAAGGAAACACGAAAGGAAATCACCGGTTAAGTCTCTTTCCAAACTTGGATATAAGCTTGAAAGGCTCAACAAGGCTAGGATTTGGGCAATATATAACCTAAGCGTAAAAATATAACAAAAACGAATCAACAGAAGAAATCTCGGGTGGTTCTTGCTCAAATCTCGGCCGAGATTCTCAAGAACAGACCGAGATTTGGTTCTTCGAAGGTGAAACAAACTCTTAGGGTCTAATCTAAACTTAAAGACTCATTCTATCATCATCAATACCACAACTATCAACCAATCACCCTAAAATTGCAAGGGTTTTAGCCAACAACACATGATCAAATCAAGAAAGATATATCAAATCAAGAAACTCATAAACTCAATAAAACCAAAAGTAAGAAATACTTAGCAAGGTGTCTTCATTCTCCAAAACTGTAGCGAAAGTAATAACAATGACCCAATCTTTTGTTCGAAAGCAATGAAATCTAAAAACTAAGCAATCTCTCAAAGAATCTTCACAGTCTCTCTCAATCCTCAATGTTGTTGTAACTAACAATGTAATCTAGTATCCGATGTTGTAGAACGTTCTTGAACTATGTATGTGATGATGTTTTGGTCGTCCATATATCTCTGCAAGCCTCCAAGACTTATAGAAGGATCTAGGGTCTCTGGGTCATTTTAAACTAAACTCGGTTGAGCCCGTTAACAATCTTGGCCAAGATTCTCATAGATAGACCGAGATTTGTATTCTGTTGTGTGTTATCTTTAGCTCTTTGCTTATCTCCTTGTGATGATATCCTAGCTCCCCTTTTATGCTCAAGTGTGCTCCAACATGATCTCCTTTCGATGCCTTATCCTTGGATTATAATACTCCAAACCCGAGCTAGTAATATAAATAGAAAATCATCCTCTTTGTATTTTCTTAGCTTGAAATTGAAAAATATTGTGCATGGCTTGTCAATATTATTCGATATATTATCCAACACATGATATAATTCATCAATTTGTTCTAGCAATTCCATGTGTGCCTCTTGCTTCAAATGTTTGATTTGCATATTCATTCGGTTCTTGATTCGATCACCCTCGATTGAATCCGATATTGAATCATATCATTTTTCCTTTTATTTTTATTAATAACGTCTGTGATTGAATTTTTAGTTTTTTGGTAGTCTTCAAGTACCTTAGGTAGTTGCCCCAAAATTGGAGAAGTTTGAAGTTTGAAGTTGAATTCGATCAATTAGATTGAATAAGTTTGCTCATTTTTCCCTTTTAATTGGTCAATTCGATTTTAATATTGATTTTTAGTTTCTTGTAGCTTTTAGTAATAAAATTTTAGTCCCTTCTTCTAAACGTTTTCTCTTTAGTTATTGCTCTTAAATCCAACTCTTAGTTCTCGAGTATTGACGAGGAATATGAGGTTACTTGAGTTAAGGAACCTAGATAGAAAATCCGAGTATTAACAAGACTTTAAAATTTCTTGGAGGGAAGAATGAAGAGCCCTTTCGAAAATCGGACAATACAAGCAGAGTCCAAGGTACATGGCAACACACCCGAACTGTGAAACCAATGCGACGAACCCTAACCCGTCCGAGACCCAAAAACTTATAAAAAAAGGCATATCCGGAAGTAGTCCGCTTGAAACTGATTTAACGTGAAACCATGTATGTATAATGTTATCCCAAAAATGACAAAATTTCCCCCGTACTATCTAATAAGAATTTGGACTCTTATAATATTATCTCAAATTTTGGGTATCATTAGTTCAAACATTGTGTTTTATTAACATGGACATGAAAAAAATGCATAAAAACATTACTATTAATTTAACCAACCAATACATGAACTAATTATAAAAAATATCAATTGCTAGTATATATATTTTAATGAATTGAAATAATATTATGAAGTGGGGTAATATCTATTACAATTTTTTTAATGAAAATTACAAAAAATATAACCGAAAAAACAAGATTGTTAAAAATACAATACTGTCCCATACTACTTAATAATAGTAAAATTATGATCACACCTATTATCTTATCTTATATCTATTAAAGCAGAAACTTTTTGCCACATGTCAACATAAGGTTTCTCTAAGCCCACCAAATTTTTTTTAAAAGTTAATTATTAAGTTTATTATTTATTAATCAATTAATCAATCCGGCATTTCACAAAAAATTAAACTTAAAGATGTAAATCTTTTTGCCGCGTAAATCTTATCTCATCTTTCCAATTTTTTAATAATAAAAATATTTTTCGAAATGTGACTATTTTTTAGGAATACAGTCAAATCAAATTTTTTTAAAAGTTGTAAATCTTCTTATCGGTCAAATCTTACTATTTTTTTTATTCATAAATTTAAATTTCAATTTTAAATCAATACATGACAAAACAATTTAACCAAAAACAAAAATGATAAAAAAAAAATAATAGCAAACTTTTTTTACTTATTAATTAGGTACACAGAACGAATTTTGAAATATAGAGTGTACAACTAATTTTATCCATTTTGCTTAACAAAACTCATTTGCTTTAATTAACTACTAGTGTATTGCCCGCACTTTGTACGGGTTGAGTTTTAATAAATACTTAATACTTAAAAATTTACATGTATATTGTTTTAAAATAAAAATCCGGAGAATGAAATTATAATTATTATTATTATGACTTTTAATTCTCTTTTAAATATTTATCTCTTCTAATTAATTATATATTTAAACTGATTTGTTAAGATATGCTCGTTGGTTAAAAAAAAATCCTTAAAAGTTTAAAAACTATTTTTATAAAACTATTTATTTAAATAATTTTTAAAAAATTTAGAAATCAATTTCCAATTTATATTAACATTTAGAAATCACTTTTTATAATAATTTTTTAGGCTTCGAGAAGCATGGCATTGACACGTGACAATAGAGGCTTTTGCTTTAATAGATATAAGATTTTTTCCATCCCATTCTAATCTTTATTATTATGTATTTTTTGTAATATGTCTTCTTTTACTTATTTAATTATAAATTCTCAATTTATTTATGTTTGAATTTTATTGAAATCGATAATTTCGATCATACTCCCAACTTTATTTAAAAATCTTTTTTGGAAATAAATAAAAATAACAACCTTTTAAATGTTTTATGAAATTTTAATAGTCGTACTAATTTCAAATCGAAAATTTAAAAACAATACAAAATATATCTCCCTTCAAAATATATATTTTTTTACTTCAAAATTAATAATTCCGAAAATGAGAAAAAACAATACAAATATTATCTATAATAAAAATTTGTTCTTTTAGAAGCATTTAAGTTCTTATGGTACTCATATAAAGATTACAACTATTTCACATTATATTATTTTTGTAAAGTGATCTTACAAAAAATTCATAAGTACCTATTTTTTAATAAATAAAGATATGTAAACGCAAATTGGTTTTTCCATTAGTTTATAAATTTGTTAAATTTTATTAGTTTATTACTTTATTTTGCAGAAAGTATTCTACCAATTTAAATTCTCATAGTATATTGTTTACCCACTACTACAATATTTTTATTGAAAATTAATAATTAAAATATTAGAACATTTAAATAATACTTTTTAACTTTATATAAACATAAAGAATAATATATTCTTAATTATAATTTTTTTACTTTCAGAATTTTTTGTAACACCCCGAATTCTCAAAACTCGGGACATTATTGGTTAGGACCTCACAATGGGTCCCGACCTCTGTTTGACAACAATATTACTAGATCTTGCAACAAGACACAAATAAAGAAAACCGAAATTCATAAAATAGTATTTTTAAGGTAATGAATGCAACACTGTCTAGCAGCCTAAAGTACTTAAACAAAAGAAAAGAACATTGTCTTAACCAAAAGAAAGAAAAGACAAACACAACCCCCAACCCCCACTCTAAGGAGTACGGAGACCCGGCTGACCACTACTTCCGGATCACTCAGCTGCTGGTCTAACCTGCAGTAAATCTAAAAACACAACAAGAGGAACCGTTAGCTAGTTATCTAAATATTAGCAGAATAATAGTAGCACACACACACACGAAAATATAAACACCCATCATGCTTTCAAACAAGTCCGTTTTATTATCTTGAGTTAAGTTACTCTTTCACGCTAATGATACTTATTTTGTGACACGAGGGATTCCCAAACCTCGCCTCCGCCCCCGTGTAACCATCAGGAATGGATCCGATGCATCTCACCTTGTACCTGCCTGGTCTGGGTATAGAGAACCTCCCAGTCTCCTGTCAGAGCTGGGCAGTGATGTCACGACCCGTTATACATACACTTGGGCCTTAAACGTAATAATAACAGTCGTCCTAGCAAGTTATTATTATTAAAACACGCACATAGCACACACAACCACTATCACTCAACTAATATCCAGGAAACTGGCTAAGTAAGTCGCAAGGACTTACTTGAGTCAAAATACACTCTAACACGTCTCAACCAGTCCGTACTCGTGGTAACTCAAACGCCTGTCAAATAAGGCATGTGTATCAAAATCACATCCAGATGTCCAACCTCATGCTAAGGAATTACGGAACAAGTTCTTACGGTAAAAGACCATTTTACCCTCAGCCGAAGGCTTCTCAAATTTATTCTTAAACTTTCTTATTCCTTTTAAAACTTGTTTCCATACTTTGTGTCTCTCGGTTAGCTACTTATAGGTACCAGTTCAAACTTGAATCCACTCGAAAAAGAATAACACTCTTCCTCCTTCCCGGTTACCATCTATTCTATTACATATATTATCCGTATTATATACTTTAACCTTTCTCCTCAACTCACTTATTTAATTGTGTAATTATTCGGTACTCATATATATATATATATATATATATATATATATATATATATATATATATATATCTACATATTTTATTTTCCATCTTGTACGGGTATAGGTACACTTAAGTCATGAGTATATATTCTTATGGTTCTTTATATATATAACTCCCGAAATCCCAATTTATTTATATATATGTTTATATCTCTTTTACATTTTATTCACCTTTATTAATTCTGCAAAGCATTGTAGTGCAATTATATATATACTTATACACATATGTGCCTATCTCTCTCGATCATTCTTATATACCCACATCACTGTACATCTACATATCTATATATATATATATGTATATATACTTCGGTACCCTGCACACTAATGTCTAATTATATATATATATATATATATATATATATATATATATATATATAGCATTCGAACTCTTTCTCTTTTCTCAGCTAGGTCGACATATATACTCATACATCACCACATCTCAACACTTTCAACTACAGCTATATATATATACATACTGCAGTAACACGTAAACCACACTACAACAACTCCATTTACAACATAAAAACAGCACAGGCGCGGACATTACCGGACTCACCACGGTGTGCTTCGATCTGGCTCGGTGGCAGCCCTTCCAACTAGACAGGTGCAGCGATGGTTGGTACTCGGAAGGACCTCTCCGCCCGCCTGGTTCGTGGATCTGCAGCCTCGGTTTAACTCGATCGCGTTGGAATCTGTATTTGCGGGTTAACAGCAGCGTGTAGAAGGAGCGGTTTTCGGGTGCGGCGTTGCAGCGGTCGACGACGGGCAGCAAGGCGGCGCCGGCTGGTGGTGACTGGTTTGCTGGCGTTCCGGACGGCCCTCACTGGTGTCGGCCCTGCTGCTGCTGCGTGAAGACGAGGCACTGTTGCTGAGTTCCAGAAACGAGAAGAGAATCGAAGGAGAGCAACGAGGGGAGAAGACCAAGCTTACCGGATTCCAGCAGCAGAGGGTGGCGCCTGGGCGGTCGGCGTCGGGGCGGTCAACAGCGGTGGGGAGTAGCAGGGGCGGCGGAGGCTCACCGGCGTGATTCGCAACTGCTGCGTGGCGCCAAGGTCAACCTTGCTGCGCTTCGAACCAGAAAGAGGAACGGGGAGAGATAGACAGGACGGTGGCTCACCTGGTGGTCGCCTGCGACGGCGGTTGTGGCCGCAGTTTCCGGCGGCGGCGTAGTGGCTCGGTCAAGCGTGACTGCTGCTGTTCATTAGTGCCGCGAGAGAGAAGGGGAAGCAGCGGCAAACGATGAGATTAGGAGGATGATTAGGTTAAGTGGAAATTAGGGTTAGGATATGATTATGAGATGGGCTAATAATTGGGCCTCGTAGTGGCCCACATCCGGCTTGCTTCCTTTTAATTAGAACGGAATAGGAACTCGTTACTCGCTCGGATTCTGGTTAGGTACGGGAAGTTATATAATACGGAATTAAATTCCGTATTATCTAAGTTATTATTATTTTTATTTTAGGTGCGTACTTTATTTCCGATTACAAGGTTTTGTCATTTTATGTGAATTAATGTCACATAAAATGATAGAAATAACACTCGTTTTATTTTACTTTTAATTTATGTATTTATTTATTTAAGATTGGCGTTTCGGAAAACAGTTAAATTCAGGTTTAACGGAGTTTAAAAATTCCGGTTATTATATTTTTTAAGATTTAAAATCTTATGTACACGTAAACAAGATTACAAATCAATTCATAACCTTTGTCACAATTTTTAATAGAATTAAAAAAAATTCATGAATAATAATTTGTGATTTTAAAAAGTAACGTTAACATACTATAATTATTAGTTTGTGATTAGGATACCTTTGAAATGATACTAATAAGGGTCCGGTTGTTTCCAACTCCGGAAACGGAAACGGAATGGAAACGAATTTAATCCATATCTATATCCTTATTCATGAAGTTGTATGAAATCATTCCTTGTGGTTTAAGACAAAATGCACTTGATTCCCCACATTTTGTTACCATATAGGGTATCAAAAGTAATCAAACTCTATTCCAATTACTTCAAACCATAAGGAATGATTTCAAAAACTTTCATGAATAAGGGTATACGTATGGACTAGATTCGTTTCCATTCCGTTTCCGATTCCGGAGTTAAAACCAAACGGGCCCTAAATCTCTAAGTTATGTGGTGAAATTTGAAATCTTATAAGTTTGTACAAATTAATTTATTGTGAAATAAAAATACCAATTCGAACAAATTACTATATGAGGGATTCCTCATGTGAATTATGGATTTTACTTACATAATTCCGATAAATTTAGAGTCATTCACCTTATTCTAATTAGGAGATTCCGACAAGATATTTAGAAGGGAAATTACTCCTCTCAATGGGTCATGAGCCGGTGGAATTCCGACTCAAGAATTCGGTGGGGGTTTTCGATTATATATTTATAGTATCAATTAAAACCCATAATGTTTTAAATATTTATATTATTATAATAATATGATTGATATAAATTTTATACAATAATAATTACAAAAATTTCCGTGCAGGACACGGGTAATATACTAGTATATATTAAGGGAGAAACATTTTTTGCACGTGTCCTCTCAATATTTTTTCTCAGCCCAACCTTTTTTTAAATTCAGTAATTTAAATAATATTGTTAACATTCAAAAATAGTGAAAAAGATTTTGTTCAATATAACCCATGCAGTATCCATTTAAACAGATTTGTTTTAATTTCAATTAACAACCAAATTTTTAAAAGATATTCAACTTTAAATTTTATCCTAAAAAATAAAAAAATAATTAAAAATATAATATTTTATGGTTTCTAAAATTTTTGAATCCAATTTTTTTTGAAAAAAGAGAAGAAGAGATAAGCTATTACATAACACAAATTTAAATCAGTACTTCGAATATCAAGTCATTACTTTTAACCGTATTACTTTTAGCTTTATTTACTTCATTAATAAAATCTTACAAATCAGTTTTATTTAATTTTTAATAAATTAGTTATCTATTGTTTTAATCGAAACTAATAAAAAAATAGACAAAATAAAGGTTATTTATTCAAAATCAAAAGTATTTGTTAGGATTCGTTATCTTTAACGAATTTATATCTTTCATCGTAAGATGACTAGGTATATATATACTTCATTTCTTCACTTGATCAATCAATCACAAGGCACATTTTATGGGTCCAAGATATACACCTTTTATTAATTTAAAAATTAAATTAATATAATTTAATATGTTAAATACACAAAGTTTTTATTTAAATAAAAGGTTGAAAAAGATTGAAACAAATATTTTCAAAAAAAAAAGTGAAAAAATATTTAATCAAAAATATTGTAAAAAAATATATATTTTTTTTAAAAAAATTCGATTTCTTTTTATTTTTTTAATACTTTTTTTTGGATTTTTTCCCTCACTTATTATAATATTTTTTAATAATTTTTTACCATAATCGAAAAAAACTTTAAGGATTAAGTCAAACGATGATTTTTTTTTTAAAAAAATGATTTTTTTTAAAAAAAAAATTAATTTAATTTTATATAAATTTTTGAAAATAAATATGATAAAAAAATTATAAAAAATATTTCAAAAGTTTTTTCGAAAAAACATCTAATTTTTAAAAGATAACTTATTTAGACTTTTAGCATATTTAATATTAGTTTAAAATTTTGATTGATAAAATTCATATCACAAAACTCATCCTAATTTTTCGAAAAAATACGATATTTATTATATAATAAATAAATTTATAGTTTGTATTGCTTTAATAATTTTTAAAGTTGGTATTATTTTGGATTTAATATTGATAATTAATATTATTTTGGTTTATTTTTATTTTATTTATGTAGTAATGAAATGCATTAAAAAAAATTTATATATTCAATCAGAAAACATTAACCGATAATTTTAGTATAGGCTTTAAATTTAGTTTGTTCACTTTAAAATGTAAAACATAAGTTAAAAATTTGCTTAATTTTCAAAAATGTTTGTAAACTTTCTGCATAAATTATTATTTACGAAGTAATTAATATACATTCAATTATTAAAATGTAAAGTTTTCGTCTATTTATTTTTACAAAAATTGCACAAGGTTCGGGTATACACTAGTAAATAACTAAGCGACATCAAAAGAAAAAGGACAGGCATGCTGCTGTCGTACACTGATATTTAGCTAAGAATCCCTTAAAGTACGACCACTTATTTTATGTTGTACCTAGTGTATTTCCCATTATTCTTTCACTTTGTAGCTCGTGGTATCTTCCCGTTTCATCTGGTGATTTTTCTGCTCATTTGCCGTTGTTTGATTTGCTTAATAGATTTATAGGTCGAAAGTGAAGAAAAACGAATCCCAAAAGAGAGGAGAATCAGGTACTGTTGCCTCCTATAGAAATCAGTTGAAAGCTCATTCGCTTCCTTTGAATTCAAAGTTTTTCTGTATTGAAGTTCTATCTATCTTAGTTTATCATTTACAATCTGTGTTCATGAATTAGGGCTTTTTGATTTGACAATCTGTAAAAAATGGGAGTAGGAGCTTTGCTTTTAGCATTACTGATAGTACAAACAGCAAATTCAAGTGTTTCCAAGAGATCCACTGTTGTAAACATTGGTGCAATCTTCCCTTTCAATTCCACGATCGGAAGGGTAGCGAAAGTCGCTTTGTTAGCTGCTCTAGATGATATCAATTCCAATGAAGATGTTCTTGGGGGAGCCAAGCTCAACATTACTATGAAAGACACTGCTTATAATGGATTTCTTGGAATTGTTGAAGGTATAACCTTCATATCTTTTATCTTCATCAACACAACTTTGATTTGCTTTCTTACTATATTTCTGTTTGCTTATTTTCTTCATTTTAGCCCTACAGTTCATGGAAAGGGAAACTGTAGCCATAATTGGGCCCCAATCCTCAGTAATAGCTCATGTTATTTCACACATTTCAAATGAGCTTCAAGTTCCACTGCTCTCATTTGCAGCCACAGACCCAACACTTTCTTCTCTTCAGTATCCATTCTTTGTCAGGACCACACAAAATGACCTCTTCCAGATGTTTGCCATTGCTGACATGATCGAATACTTTGGTTGGAGGGAAGTAGTAGCTATCTTTGTCGACGATGATTTTGGGAGAAATGGCATAGCTGCCTTAGGCGATAAACTAGCTGAGAAACGCTGCAAGATAGCTTATAAAGCAGCCATGAACCCTGAGTTCAGCAGGGATGATATCACTAATGTGCTTGTTAAGGTTGCCTTAGCCGAATCCCGGATCCTCATCCTTCACACATACAATACCTATGGTCTTGAGGTGCTTAATGTGGCACATAACCTAGATATGATGGGAAATGGTTTTGTTTGGATTGCAACTAATTGGCTTTCTGATATCATAGACACGAACTCTCCCCTTTCCCAAGATGACATGGATCGTATCCAAGGTGTTATCACTTTGCGTATGCACACACCGGACTCTATACTAAAGAGAAACTTTGTCTCTAGATGGAGGAATCTGACCCACCAGGAGAACGGGAAGAGCTCACTTGGATTCAATACTTACGGCCTTTATGCTTATGACACGGTTTGGTTGCTTGCTCGGTCACTTAGAACTTACTTTGATCAGGGAGGGAACTTAACCTTCTCGCCTGATACACTTCTAAATGACCTCCAAGGTGGTAACTTGCATCTTGAAGCTATGAGCATTTTTGATGGTGGAGACAAACTCCTTCAGATCATTAATCGGGCCAATATGACTGGATTGACGGGCCTGTTTAGGTTCGACCAAGATAGGAACCTCATTCACCCTGCATTCGAGATTATCAATGTGATTGGTACAGGATACAGAAGGATAGGATACTGGTCCAACTATTCTGGGTTATCAGTTCGGCACCCTGAGGACTTCTACTCTCAGCCAGCTAATCGTTCCAGCTCAACGCAGCAACTATACAGTGTGATCTGGCCAGGACAGACAACGGATAAGCCTCGGGGATGGGTTTTCCCAAACAATGGAAGGCATCTAAGGATCGGGGTTCCTAATAGAGTGAGTTACCGCGAATTCATTGCATATTCACCAAGCACAGACTCGTTCAGTGGGTACTGTATAGATGTGTTCTTAGCTGCTCTTAATCTGTTGCCATATGCTGTTCCATATAAGTTGATTCCCTTTGGGGATGGCCGTAACAACCCCAGCTGCACTGATCTTATATTAAGCATGAATGCAGGGGTAAGTACAAATCATATCCTTGGATTCATAGTTGCAGCATCGTACAAAGCCATAGCTATTTCCCACCAAAAAAAAAAAAGCATAGCTAATTTTGTTTTATGTATGCTGCACTCGATCAGAATTACGACGCAGCCATTGGAGACATTGCAATTACAACTAATAGAACAAGGTTGGCGGACTTCACACAGCCATATATTGAATCGGGTTTAGTGGTTGTAGCCACTATTCAAGCCAAGCAGTCTGATGCTTGGGCGTTCTTAAGACCCTTCACTCCAATGCTATGGTGTGTTACTGCTGTTTTTTTCCTCGTTGTTGGGGCTGTCGTTTGGATTCTCGAGCACAGGATAAATGATGAATTCCGTGGTCCTCCTCGAAGGCAAATCGCGACAATTCTATGGTTAGTATACTGCTTCCTTCCCCTGATGTTCTTCCTTGTCATCGAACATCTCCTGATGCCCGTTTGGTGGTTTCGGCTTTGAATTGCAGGTTCAGCTTTTCGACATTGTTCTTTTCTCATAGTGAGTCAAAATCGGCTGGTCCATCACATAGTGTCTTGTCTTGGATCAACAATCTATATTGTATTCTTATGATGTTGTGCCTATTTTTCCAATGTTGCAGGAGAAAACACTGTCAGCACATTGGGCCGAATGGTTCTGATCATATGGCTGTTTGTAGTGCTGATAATCAATTCAAGTTACACCGCAAGTTTAACCTCAATCCTGACGGTGCAACAGCTTTCTTCACCCATTAAAGGAATTGATAGTTTAAGGGCAAGCAGTGAAGCCATCGGTTACCAACAAGGTTCATTTGCACGCAATTATTTGCAGCAGGAGCTTGGTATTCATGAGTCCCGGCTTGTTGCTCTCAACTCTGCAGATGATTATGCTGATGCCCTGATTAGAGGGCCAAAGCACGGAGGCGTTGCTGCGGTGGTTGATGAACGAGCATATATCGAACTCTTCCTCTCTACAAGGTGTGATTTCACCATTGTGGGTCAGGAGTTCACAAAAAATGGCTGGGGATTTGTAAGTTCCTGCTCTCCTTTACATGTTTGTTTATTTGGGAAGGAATGAAAAAGGTTTGTTGTTTGACCATCAGGCCTTCCCACGAGACTCTCCATTGGCTCTAGACATGTCAACAGCATTACTGAAGCTGTCAGAGAACGGAGACCTGCAGAGGATCCACGACAAGTGGCTAATGAGAAGCGCTTGCCGGTCACAGGACACGAAGCTGTCAGTGGATAGGCTGGAGCTCAGGAGCTTCTGGGGACTCTTCCTAATATGTGGAATGGCTTGCTTACTGTCTCTCCTCGTCTATGTCTACCTCGTGGTGAAGCAGTTCATGAAGCACTACAATGAAGACGAGAGCGAGATTCTAACAAGAGGGTCTCCCTCACAGCGTCTTGTTACGTTCCTCTCGTTTGTTAATGAGAAGGAAGAGGATAGCAAGAGGCGGTACAAGAGGAGGCAGCTCGAGAAACTGTCCAATGGAAGCAGCAGTCTTGGAGACGCATCAATGAATTCCGGGATCAGTAGCATCGACATGCCTTTAACACGGCCCGCTGAAGCTGAAGCCTCATCATATCTGGTGTAAGGTATGCATACAATTTTTACAACTATTCAACATTCATTCATAAAATTGTTATGTATAGAAGAAATCGCACCTGCTCAATTCATAAAATATCTGCCATCCTCCATCTCATTGAAGAGGCATCGACTGTTGCAATTATTTTGGTTATTTGGATGAAAATTCTAAAATAAATCATACTACATTTTTATCTGTCCAGAGACACCTTTATAATATATATTCAAAACAATGCATTTCTTGAATATACTACACATGTATATCACAACAAATAATATTACAAGTTAATAGACGTGAAAATTACAACCCGGATTGGTAAGATAAGGTACCATGATATTAGAATATTTGCATTTTCCGAGCAATTTAGATTATGAATTTAGAAAAAGAAAAAAAAAATGTATTCCGACCAATATAACCATATATTATTACACATGAATATTGATATATCAATCACACGACATGTAACACCTAGTTTTTCAAAGAATCTGAGACGCTACGGTTTGGGATCGGGTCTTGTCGGTTAGTTTGACGGCAAGTTGATTTGCAACGAGACCATGACAAATAATTTAAAAAGATTCAACCTTGTAATTTTATACCATTAATTAATATATTTAGACCATGCAACGAAATGACCACAAACTTCTTATCCTTGTCTTACGAGAAAAAACACAATTCACATACCAGCCTTGTCTTAACGACAAACAAACACAATTTACATAATGAGTATACGTCTAGACTTTCGCTCTTAATGCGGTTTTGTCTTACGTGGTTGGTGCCGCAGTTTTTCGATCTGGATTAAAGTCCACAAAATCGACGACAAAAGCAAATCTCGGGGAATATTTTGAAATGGTAAGGCATAGATTTGTAAAAACTCAAAGAACGAGAACGTGATTGTTGTGGATGATAATGGTAAGATAATATAAGATGATAAGAATTGTTGAAAAATATAGGAAGATAGAACAAAGATAAACACTTGCAAAGAACCTTAATCAATTGAATCAAAACCCTTAACAAAGAATTACTTTAGCCCTTCCTTCTTTAACCTTACACAAGCCTTCAAATTGAGACAAACATAAGGAGATACTAGCTTAACTAGTAGCACCAATCATCAAATGTTTAACACACACAAAAACAATCTAGCAAGGACTCACAACTATTCAATCAAAGACTCTCTTTTTGATTTAATTGAAATGAATAAAACGTAAGAGGGTATACAAGGCCATGGTCGGACATTATTCACACACGTATAAATTTAAGACTCACAACTATTACAAGTATCAATTTAAGACTATATTCGTTCATTATTCACACACGTCTGAGAGCGAACAATCGGGCATGGCGAGACCATGGTCGGATTATAAGGCCAGTGTCAGACATGACAAGGCAAAATCGAGCATGACAAGGCCGTCGCCGGTAAAAAAAGACCATGCCAAGGCCTGCGTCGGCCATGAAAAGGCCATGGTCGGACATGATGAGGCAAACCTTGGGCACGAGAAGGCTAGTGTGAGGCATGACAACGCCTTGGTCGGACATGACAAGACCAGTCTTGGGCATGACAAGGTCAACGTCGGGCATGACAAGGACAACAATTGTAAGAGAAGGCCACGTTCGGATATGATAATTCAGTTTCGGGCATGACAAGGCAAGTCTCAAGCATGACAAGGCCAATGTCAGACATGAAAAGGCCAACATCGGACATGACAAGGCCAACATCGGGCATGAAAAGGCCATGGTCCGACATTATAAGGCCAATCTCGGGCATGACAAGGCCGGCGCTGGTAAGACAAGGCCAAGACAAGGCATGTGTCGGGCATGACAGGGCCAGCGTCGGGCATGAAATTGATATGGTAGGACATAACAAGGCTAGCCTCGGACATGCCAAGGTTTGTGTCAAGCATGAAAATGCCAAGGACGATAAGACAAGGCCATGACAAGGCTAACATCAGGCATGCCGGAGGCCATGATCGGACATGACATATGACAAGGCCATGGTTGGACATGACAAGCTAGGCTCGGGCGTTACAAGGCAAGTCTCGGGCATGACAAGGCCATGGTCTAGCATTACAATGACAACATCTGCCATGACAAGGCCAACATCGAGAATGACAAGGCCATTATCAAGCATGAAAAGGCCAACGTTGAGCATGATAAGGCCAGTTTTGGGCATGACCAGGTCACACTAGGAATTACAAGGCCAGTATGGTGAATGACAAGGTCACTTCCAAAAAGACAAGGTTAAAGTCAAACATGACAAGGCCAAAATCGGGCATTACAAGGCCAACGTCAAGCATGACAAGGCCCATCAGGCATGAAGAGGCCATCGTCATGCATGAAGAGGCCATCGTCATGCATGAAGAGGCCATCGTCATGCATGACAAGGCCATGATCGGATATGACAAGGCCATGGTCAGACATGGAAAGTCAATTATCAAGCTTGAGAAGGCCAATGTCGGACTAAAAAGGCCATGGTCGGGCATGACAAGACCAACATCGGGCATTACATGACCAATGTCAAACATTAAAACAAACGTCGGGCATGACAAGGTCATGGTCGGACATGAAAAGGCCTTTTTCGGGCATGAGAAGGCCAATTTAATGGATGACAAGGCCAATACTGATAAGACAAGGCCAACATCGGGATGACAAGGCCATGATCAAGCATGAAAAGGCCAACGTCAAGCATGACAAGGCCCTGGTCGGGCATGAGAAGGACATGGTCGGGCATGACAACGCCAACATCCGGCTTGATATGGCCATTCTCAAACACGAAAAGGCCATGGTCGGACATGACAAGGCCAACATCGGTCATGACAAGGCCAACATCGGTCATGACAAGGCCATCACAAGGCCTGTGTCGGGGATGGCACAAGCCATGGTCGGAAATAAGAAGGACATGGTCGGGCATGACAACGCCAACATCCGGCTTGATAGGGCCAATCTCGAACACGCAAAGGCCATGGTCGGACATGGCAAGACCAACATCGGTCATGACAAGACCATCACAAGGCCTGTGTCGGGGATGACAAGGCCATGGGCGGGCTTGACAAGGCCAACGTCGAGTAGACAAGGCCAACATCGGGCATAAGAAGGCCATGGTCGGACATTATAAGGCCAGTCTCGATCATGATAAGGCCAACGACAAGCATTACAAGGCCGACACCGGTAAGACAAGGCCTTTTCGGGCATGAATTGGGCATGCCAAGGCCATGGTCGGGCATGACAAGGGCATCATCGGGACTGAATTGGCCATGATGGGACATAACAAGGCCAACCTCGGACATGACAAGGCCTTTCTCGGGCATGAAAAGGCCAACGTCGATAAGACAAGGCGATGAAAAAGCTAACATCGGGCATGACAAGGTTATGGTCGGACACGACAAGCCAAGCTCGGGCATGACAACGCATGTCTTCGGCATGACAAGGCCATGATCTAGCATTACAATGCCAACGTCTAGCATGACAAGGCCAACGTCGAGAATGACAAGGCCATTCTCGGGCATGACAAGGCTAGCGTCGGGCATGACAAGTCTAGGGTCGGGCATGACAAGGCCAGCGTAAGGAATTACAAGGCCACCTCTAGAAAGACAAGGTGAGAGTCAGACATGAAAAGGCCAAAGTCGGGCATGGAAATTCCATGGTCGACCATAACAAAGCCAACGTAAAAAATGACAAGGACAGTGCTGGGCATGACAAGGCCATCATCGGGCATGAAAAGGTCATGGTGGAACATGATAAGGCCGTGATCTGACATCAAAAGGAAGTTCTTAGGCATGACAAGGCCATGGTCGGGTATGATAACCCTATCGTCGGGCATGACAAGGCCCACATCATACGTAAAAAGGCCAATGTTGGACATGACAAGGTCAGCGTCGCTCAAGACGAGGCCTTTTTCGGTCATGAGAAGGCCACCGTCGGACATGATAAGGCCAATCCCGGAACAAGAATTAGTTTTATATCTTTCTTTTTGTTTCTTCTTATTTCTGATTCCTTTAGTTAAAAAAAAAGAGAAAAGAAAAAGGATAAAAAAAAAGAAGAAAGAAATCCGAAATAAAAAAAAAAAGAAGGAAAAGGAATCAGATCTTTTCATTTTATTCTTTCTTATTCATAGTTTGTAATTAGCCTAGTGTTATCCAGCAACAAAGAGGACTTCAAGAAAGGATTTCATTCAAGTATCTCGTCTCAGTCGGAGGAAGAACCAATCATCTCGTTGAACCTATCTAGCCACACCTAGCTACTGTCCATTTTCGACCATCAAACACCATAGCTCAGCCTTCCTTAACCCCATCCTACGGTGTCTAGGGTTCACTTCTTGGGTCTTACGAGTAAGTTCTTTCAAAGCTTATCTTGAGTTCTAAATTTTGAGTCATCTAGTTGCATATAACATTCGTGCAATTAGTCCTTTCCGTTTGAGTCTTTTCTTCTATTTTGTTGAGTCAAACACGTTTTTGAAGTGACTGAAATCGAACCTTGTTTCTATCTAAAAGCTTTAGTTTGACTAAGCATCGAACTCAGTGAGGTTTTTGATTAATACAAGACGAGCCATCAACAAGCTTGTATCACACCACTAGAGAGTGAGATAACCTTATTTTCTGAGTGATACACTTACGAGGTGATTTTTTTGTTTTATCTAACCTAACGCGTTTGTTTGTTTTGATGAGTGTGTGGAATTATGTCTAGGTCACCAAGTCCAGCAGGTACAAACAACCTAGAATCGATTCACATCGAATTGTTCAACCTTTGCAAGGGCTTGCAAGATAGCCTGGATGGTCTAAGTACAAAGTTGGCCACACTTGAGGCTAAAAGAAATTACAATGCTACGCAACCTTTAAGGCCTAATCCACAAGGCCAAAGAAACCATGCTTTCCAAGAGCATAATTCCGTCCCTTTTACTTCTAATATGCATGATTATCCTAATCAATATCTGAATTTTGCTTATGAGGCAGAGGTCTTTCTTTTGCTTGTGATCTTGTTTGGTTTGTGTCTTTAATTTTTCAAGACATATCCCATTCTTTAGGTGCATACGAAGATCTCGTGGCAAGGATTTAGCTCCATTCGATGCCGAACCGGAGAAGACCCTTAAAATGAGATCCAAAGGTGCTAAGAATAAGAAGTAGATGGCCGAAGCAAACCTTAGGGCTGAGTTTGATGAAGCTTTAGAGCAATTGAGGCTTAGGGATGGAGCATTGGAAATGAGAGGAGACTTGCAAACAAGAGGCAAGAAGCAATTAGGAGGGAGATTGAGGAAATTAGGCAAGCTCTTGAGCAAAGGGATCTTAATCTTCTTCAACAACCACCTCCACCACCGCCTCAACCGGCGGCACATGTTTGGGTTGAGCCGATTATTATTGAGGAGCCACAAACACTTGGCCAACGCTTGGATCCAGTTCAAAGAGTTCCCCGTCTGGGTGTCAATTTAGGCTATCCCATATCTCATGACTATGAGCTTCACCCTCAAGTGCTACAAATGATTCGACATAATCAATTTGGAGGGATGGAAGGAGAGTCACCTCATTAACACCTTATGAACTATGAGATCTTGATGGAGACTCTAAGACAACCTAGATTGGAGAGCAATAACCATAAGCTTAGGGCTTTCTCCATCTCACTTAAGGATAAAGCATTGGCTTGGTACCAATCCATACCACTTGGACGAGTGGCTACTTGGAAGGAGATGACAACCGAGTTTCTAAAAAAGTTCTTCCCGCCTCCCAAGAAAACCGAACTAAGAGGGAAGATAAATTCCTTCACCGTGAAGGATAGAGAGAGCCTTTTCAAATCTTGGGAAATATTCAAGGATCTCCTCCTAGATTGTCCACACCACGGAATTCCGAGGATAGAGCTTTTGAAGTTATACTTCAAGGGGCTTGATGAGGATAGCCAATTCAAGTTCCAATCACTTTCTAGAGAAACATTTATGGAGAAGAATGTGGATGAGGCTTGAAAATTTGTAGAGAAGCAAGCATTGGTGATAGAGAAATACTCCCATGGAAAAAGTGATGGGAGAAGCCTGAGAGCTTATGAAGTTAGTGAAGTAACCATGAGTAACTTCAAGCTTGATGCCATCAACAATGAGTTAAAGTCCTTGAGGAAGTTATGTGCTAACACTTTGAAGAATCAAGCAACTCCTCAAGCACAAGTGCAAGCTCAGGCAAACTTGACTTCCAAGGAGGAAGATGTGAATTACATGGAAAGGGGCAACTTTAATGGGGGCTATCAAGGCCCAAGAAATTACAACAATCGGAACTTCAACAACTACCTCCCCAACCACAATAGTCCTGGGTTCTCCTACTTGAACCCGGATGGTTGTTTAAACCCTCCCACTTCAATAAGCTAAGCACCACCACCGAAGGCTTCACAAGAGCGTCCACCCAGATTTTCTCAACCTCCAAAGGATAGGACCGAAATTCATGTTTGACCAACTTCTTGGGAGGTTGAGTGATCTTGACAGCACCGTGACATCCATTTCCAAGGCTCAAAAGGTGCTACAAGCACAAGTCTTCCAAAAGGCAGGTGAGACACAAAGAGATCTGGGGAAGCTTCCCGGAAGGACCAAGGACAACCCAAGGGGGAAAGTGTTAGCCATCACAACAAGGAGTGTACTGAGCACAAATGATCCATTGCCCAAGGGTGTTGACAAGGGGAAGAAGGTGATGGTGGAAGAGGAGCCAAGGGAAGATGAAGGAGGCAAAGGCAAGGAAGATGAGCCAATCAATGTGCCACCTCCTCCATACAAATCACCACTACCATGATGGTTTTACTAGGCCGTCCTTGGCAATATGATAGGAGAGTTATGCATGATGGTTTTACTAATAGATATTCATTTAATTTTAATGAAAAAACCGTTACTCTAAAACCTATGACTCCCTTGCAGATTGCGGAGGCATTTGAGAAGAAGAAGGCGAGTGAACAAGAGCAAGGACAAGCTAAGAAGGGGACCAAGTCATCGAGGTACCAAGAACCTTCCAGAGACACGTCCCCTAGCCAACAACCTAGTACTCTCTTGGTCACACCCACAACTCAGCCTCTTACGGCCTTGTTAGCTTCTAAACTTGAGTTTCAAAGTGAGTACCTACACTTAGATGCCATTTTGATGAGTGTGTAAGGAGCTAACCTTAGTGAATGAAGAAACAAAGGCTATCTTTACCCCCTACCATTACAGCCATCCTAGAGAAGTTTAAGGATGTGTTTCCGGAAGAGATACCTCATGACCTTCCACCTTTGAGAGGCATAAAGCATCAGATTGACCTTATCCCCAGAGCTACACTTCCTAACAGACCAGCCTATAGGATGAACCCTAAGGAGAGTCAAGAGATCCAAACCCAAGTCCAAGACCTCCTAAATAAGGGATATGTTAGAAAAAGCCTTAGCCCTTACGCCGTTCTTGTCCTATTAGTGCCTAAGAAGGACAACACTTGGAAGATGTGTGTTGATTGTAGGGCTATCAACAACATAACCATTAAGTACCGACACCCTATTCCCCGCCTCGACGACATGCTTGATGAGATCCATGGCGCCACTACATTCAGCAAGATAGACCTTCGGAGTGGCTACCATGAGATCCGAATGAAGGAGGGGGACGAGTGAAAGACACCTTTCAAGACTAAATTTGGGTTGTATGAATGGCTTGTTATTCTATTTGGGCTAACCAATGCTCCATCTACTTTTATGCGTTTAATGAACCATGTTTTAAGACAATTTATAGGGAGATTTGTTATAGTGTATTTTGATGATATCTTAATCTGTAGCAGGTCCCTAGAAGAGCATGGAGAATATCTAAGGGAAGTTGTTTCTACCCTTAGGGATGATGAACACTTGTATGCCAACCTAAAGAAATGTAGCTTTTGCACTAAAGAAGTTATATTTCTTGGTTTTGTAGTGACTGCACAAGGTCTACAAGTGGATGAGGAGAAGATTAGAGCTATTCGAGATTGGCCAACACCTACATCCTGATGCGGGGATTAGCCGCGAAAAACGGATCTAGACGAACAACCTGTTCTGAAGAATGAAGAACACACGAGATTAACAAATATGGACAGCAATGAAAACGAGAAAACAGAAAAGGGAAAAGAAGAACCGAAAGGAACAATGATAGAACCCTTGGATTCAAGATCAAAGAACCAAATCAATGACGATTCGACCCCGCTTCTTACAACTCCACACAATCGATCTGAGAATCGAGAGTACGAAGAGGGTGCCTTGTTCGATTTGCAACACCAATCCCGAAGGAGATTGACATACACAAGAACGAGAAAGCTAGATCACACACACAAACTCACGAGACAAGAATGATTGAATTCTCTTGGATTCAATTTTGAAATGCTCTCAGCAAAACTTTTATAAAACTTGTCTAACTACAAAAGAAGAGAGAAAAGGCTTTATATACATCCTAGGCATTTTCTTCTAAAACAGAAAAAATAAAAAGAAACTAATTACAATAATTATATTGAGAGAGAGTTAAATAAAGCCCAGTAAACATATAACACAATTGAGCCTAATTAAACTCTCCTATTCAGTCTCTCACGTCCACATACTTAAATAATCATCCAGCCATGCACATGCACATACGTGAAACCCCTTGTATCTGATTTCAAGGCCTCCGGCTGTCCTTTGAAATGCCTTCCAAAGCCTGCCAGCAACTAGAAATACAATTTAAGCTCCATTAATCATCTTGGCTGGGATGTGTTCGTGGCTGATCCACAAGATGGTCCTTAGACTTGATGAAGGTGGACTTGGTTGAGCTTCATGGACCATGTTTAGGAAAAGAGCATCCATCTCAGCTTGACGTTTAGCTTGTGCTCTTATTAGAATCCCTTGGGGTGGTGAAGATGGAGTTAGCTCAGATGATCCTTCATCATTCTCCCCTTCTTTGGAAGCATTCGACCTCGAGTTTCCTTGATCATCATCCAGTAGCGGAAAAGGACTTAGATCCCTCACATTGAATGTGGGATCACAAGCATAATCATCCGGCAAGTCAACCACATAGGCGTTGTCACTCGCCTTGTGTAACACCTTGAAAGGCCCATTTCCTCTTGGGGAGAGCTTGGATTTTCGAAGCTGTTGAAACCTCTCTTTCCTCAAATGTAGCCATACAAGGTCGCCGGGTTCAAATATAATATTCTTGCGTACTTGATTCGCCTTTTCTGCGTTGTATTTGCCTTTCTCCTCGAGCTTGAGCCTTGTCCTACTATGTAGCTCCTTGATGTGTTCAATCTGCGTTTTAGCACTTAAATCCACTCGCTCCTTCTTAGTTAACGGTGTAAGATCAAAAGGGGTTAGGGGATTAAAACCATAAACACACTCAAAGGGAGAGATGAAAGTGGATGAGTGGACGACTCTATTATAGGCAAACTCAACATGTGGCAAGACATCTTCCCATTCTTTCAAATTCTTCTTGATGACAGCCCTTAGAAGTGTTGTTAGGGTCCTATTAGTTACTTCCGTTCGCCCATCAGTTTGGGGGTGGCTTGATGTAGAAAATAATAACTTAGTTCCTAGCTTTCCCCAAAGAGTTTCCAAAAGTAACTCAAGAACTTAACATCCCTATCACTCACTATTGTCCTTGGAATACCATGTAACCTAACTACTTCCCGAAAGAACAAATTAGCTACATTGGCTGCATCATCAGTCTTGTGACAAGAAATAAAGTGAGCCATCTTAGAGAATCGATCTACAACCACAAATATCGAATCCCTACCTCTTCTAATCCTAGGCAATCCCACTATGAAATCCATGCTAATGTCTTCCCAAGGGGCTGTGGGGATTGGCAAAGGTGTATACAATCCATGAGGCTTCACTTTCGATTTAGCTCTAAGGCACTCTAAACAGCTTTTAAGCACATTTTTAAAATCCCTAAGCATATGTGGCCAATAAAAATGTGAGTGTAGCATAGCATAAGTCGTATCCCTCCCAAAATGACCCATTAAACCTCCTTTATGGGCTTCTTCTACTAACAACAAACGAAGGGAACACCTAGGTATGCACACCTTATTTACTCGAAACAGAAATTCCTCAAACAAATAGAATTTATCTAAGGAACCTTTTTGCACACAAAGCTTATATGTTTCTCCAAAGTCAAGATCAGATTCATAGAGCCCCTTAATGTAAACAATTCCTAACACCCTAGCATCCAATGTAGTTAGCAATGTATGTCTCCTAGAAAGAGCATCCGCAACTACATTTTCTTTTCCCTTTTTATACTTGATAACATAGGGAAAAGTCTCAATAAATTCCATCCAACTACCATGCCTCCTATCTAGTTTATCTTGACTCCGAAAATGTTTCAAAGATTCATGATCAGAATGCAAAATAAACTCTCTAGGCCACAAGTAATGTTGCCATGTCTTAAGTACTCTAAATAATGCATACAACTCTTTATCATATGTAGAGTAGTTAAGACATGCCCCTTTAAGCTTTTCACTGAAAAAGGCAATAGGCTTACCTTCTTGCATAAGCACACCTCCTATGCCAATTCCCGATGCATCACACTCCACTTCGAAAGGCCTAGTAAAGTCCAGAAGAGTTAGTAAGGGTGCCTCGGTGAGAACCAACTTCAGCTTGTTGAAAGCACGTTCTTGAGCTGCTTCCCACACAAATGGTGCATGTTTCTTGCAAATCTCCGTCAAGGGTGCAACAATGGTACTGAAGTCTCTCACAAAGCGCCTATAGAAACTTGCAAGTCCATGGAAACTCCTTACCTGGCTAATGGATGTAGGTGTTGGCCAATCTCGAATAGCTCTAATCTTCTCCTCATCCACTTGTAGACCTTGTGCAGTCCTACAAAACCAAGAAATATAACTTCATTAGTGCAAAAGCTACATTTCTTCAAGTTGGCATACAAGTGTTTAGCCCTAAGGGTAGAAACAACTTCCCTTAGATGTTCTCCATGCTCCTCTAGGGACCTGCTATAGATTAAGATATCATCAAAATACACTACAACAAATCTCCCAATGAATTGTCTCAAAACATGGTTCATTAAACGCATAAAAGTAGATGGAGCATTGGTTAACCCAAATGGCATAACAAGTCATTCATACAACCCAAATTTTGTCTTGAAGGTTGTCTTCCACTCGTCCCCCTCCTTCATTCGGATCTGATGGTAGCCACTCCGAAGGTCTATCTTGCTGAATGTAGTGGCGCCATGGAGCTTATCAAGCATGTCATCGAGGCGGGGAATAGGGTGGCGGTACTTAATGGTTATGTTATTGATAGCCCTACAATCAACACACATTCTCCAAGTGTTGTCCTTCTTAGGCACTAATAGGACAGGAACGACACAAGGGCTAAGGCTTTCTCTAACATATACCTTATCTAGGAGGTCATGGACTTGGGTTTGGATCTCTTGACTCTCCTTAGGGTTCATCCTATAGGCTGGTCTGTTAGGAAGGGTAGCTTCGGGAATAAGTTCAATCTGATGCTCTATGCCTCTCAACGGTGGAAGACCATGAGGTATCTCTTCCGGAAACACATCCTTAAACTCCTCTAAGATGGCTGTAATATTAGGGGGTAAGACAGCCTTTGTTTCTTCACTCACTAAGGTTAGCTCCTTACACAACCTCATCAAGATGGCATCTAATGATAGATACTCACTTTGGAACTCAAGTTTAGAAGCTAACAAGGCCGTAGGAGGCTGAGTTGTGGGCGTGACAAAGAGAGCACTAGGTTGTTGGCTAGGGGACGTGTCTATGGAAGGTTCTTGGTGACTCGATGACTTGCTCCCCTTCTTAGCTTGTCCTTGCTCTTGTTCACTCGCCTTCTTCTTCTCAAATGCCTCCGCAATCTGCATGGGAGTCATAGTTTTAGAATAACGGGTTTTTCAGTAAAAGTAAATGAATACCTATTATTAGTAAAACCATCATTCATAACTCGCATATCATATTGCCAAGGATGGCCTAATAACACATGAAAAGCTTGCATAGGCACAACATCACATAAAACAGTATCCTCATAGTGTCCTAGAGTGAAAGTGATCTTAGCTTGCCTATTAACCTTCAATTCACCACAATCATTCATCCAATGTAGGTTATATGGTCTAGGGTGACAAAATGTAGGAATTTGCAATTTAGAGATCAATTCAGTACTAGCTATGTTGTAACAACTACCTCCATCAATGATAACATTACACAACTTTCCCTTAACCAAACACCTAGTATGAAACAAATTCTCTCTTTGGTTATCCTCACAAGGGGAAGGTTGTGCACTCAAAGTTCTCCTAGCTATCAAGGAATTATCATGCTCAAGATTTTCATCACAAACCATGTTATTATTAGCTAGAAATGAGCTAGGATGGTCAAATAACACTCTTTTAGCTAGTAAACAATCCCCCTGCTCACATTCAATCCCATCGTCATCCAAATCATCGCGATCATGCATATTAGGCTCAAAATCATCATTATCATGTTCATGCTCAGATTCGGACTCATATTGCCCTAAATGGTTGATTAACAATGTTTTCTTGTTAGGACAGTCTTTCATCATGTGTCCTCTACCTTGACACTTAAAACACACTATATCCTAGCTCTAGATGAAGGCTTAGAAGTACTCCCTTGTGTTCCCTTAGGAAAGGTAGCCGTGGGCTTAGGAGGGGCTACAGAAGGTGCTTTACGCTGTCCTCCTTGTTCCGGGGCTGTTTTCTCCTTATTAAGCACTTCCCTGTTGTAACTACCTTGTTGGCGGTTCCCTTGGTTCTTCCAAGAGTTGGAGACACCATAAGAAGCCTTTCCTCCTTGATTTCTAGCTTTTATCTTCCTTTCCACTTTGATTGCGAGGTGGAGTAGTTCTGTCATAGAGCCATAGGGAAAAAGATTTACTTCGTTAGCAAAACTTGAATTAAGGATACGAAGATATCTAGCCATTGTTGATTCTTCATCTTCTCGCACATTGGCCTTTACCATGGCCATTTGCATGGCATTATAGGTCTCCTCAGCAGTCATTGATCCTTGCCTCAAGTTCTCCAACCTTTGCCTCAAGTCCCTTGTATAGTGTTGGGGAACAAATCGAGCTCTCATCAATGCCTTCATATGCTCCCAAGTAACTACTGGTGCATCCAAAGTTCTTCTCCTTTCCTTCACCAAATCATCCCACCATATCATAGCATAGTCAATAAATTCAAGGGCTGCATAGTGCACCTTTTTGTGTTCGGGAAAGTTATGGCATGACCATATTTGCTCTATCTTTGCCTCCCATGCCATATACACATCAGGATCACATTTGCCCTCGAAACTAGGGACTTTCACCTTCACTTTACCAAGACCGTCATGTTCTGGTTCTTGGTCTCTCCTTTGCTGGACTTCATAGGGCTCACGTCTCCATTCATCGTTACGTCGCCCTTCCTGATGCCTCCTTGGCTGATCTCGCCTTCTCCGTCCATTAGGCATCCATTCCGGTCTCCATTCCTCATTCTCCCCATCGTCCTCCCCTTCCTGGTCATAAATTGGATTCTGAAATTGGTGAGGATAGTTAGGCGTATTATCATTAATAATAGGAGAAGAAGGAATAGAAATATGCTCCTCAAAAGCAAGGTTTCCCCAAACAGGTTGGGAAACAATGTTGCCTAAACCATGGGCATGCCTGGAAGAATACGGAACATTCGAATTCCTTGCTGCTTGGAACGCAGCTTGCTGACTTTGAAGGGGAACTCGATCTTGTCCTTGGTTTTGCGCCCTCGAGTTGTCTCCTATCTCCAAGTTACCTTCTAGTGGTCGAGAATCTAGGGTTACCTTAGAGGTCTCCAAGGTAGATACCCTTGTAGTTAGCCCCTCAATGCTATCTTTCAAGCTCTTGATGAGACTGAACAACTCCGGTGTGATAGGCTCAGGGCTCTTTGAACTTGCAGAAGTCCCTAACATGATGCAAAAACACTCAACAACAGCAAACACGTTAGGTTAGTTTAAACAAAAACACCTCGCAAGTGTATCACTCAGAAAATAAGGTTCTCTCACTCTCTAGTGGTGTGATACAAGCTTGTTGATGGCTCATCTTGTATTAATCAAAAACCTCACGTGAGTTCGATGCTTAGTCAAACTAAAGCTTTTAGATAGAAACATGGTTCGATTTCAGTCACTTCTAAAACGTGTTTGACTCAACAAAAATAGAAGAAAAGACTCAAACGGAAAGGACAAATTGCACGAATGTTATATGCAACTAGATGACTCAAAATTTAGAACTCAAGATAAGCTTTGAAAGAACTTACTCGTAAGACCCAAGAAGTGAACCCTAGACACCGTAGGATGGGGTTAAGGAAGGCTGAGCTATGGTGTTTGATGACCGAAAATGGACAATAGCTAGGTGTGGCTAGATAGGTTCAATGAGATGCTTGGTTCTTCCTCCGACTGAGACGAGATATTTGAATGAAATCCTTTCTTGAAGTCCTCTTTATTGCTGGATAACACTAGGCTAATTACAAACTATGAATAAGAAAGAATAAAATGAAAAGATCTGATTCCTTTTCCTTCTTTTTTTTTTGATTTCGGATTTCTTTCTTCTTTTTTTTTATCCTTTTTCTTTTCTCTTTTTTTTAACTAAAGGAATCAGAAATAAGAAGAAACAAAAAGAAAGATATAAAACTAATTCTTGTTTGCAGATAAACGTGGGCCAAGTTGTTGCAAATCTTCAAGATAAGATCAAATCTCAGCTCCTAGATTTGTTGCAACTGATTCAACGTGCCAAATCTGTAGGAGAAAAAAAAACAACTACTTCAAGTTTTGCGCCGGATTAGTAGGAAATACGCTGAATCAACTCCAACTATGCGTTTACTGGATGCAGGAAGAGAAACAATCTACTTGAACTTCAATTCTGCGTGTTCTGGATGCAGGAAAAAGAAGCATCCCCGTTTGGCTTATGTTCAACTGATTCAAGTGTGGTTAATGCGGCTGAGGGAAAAATGATGGTTAATGGTGGTGTGGTGGTGTAGTGGTGGTTGGTGCTGGTGCAATGGTGGTTTCCGGTGTCCAAAACTCACAAATAAGGAACAAACTCGTTAGACTCAAACAAAGCTTAGAGTAGAAGAGAGAAACGGAAATAGACTCAAACAATAGACAATGATCATTTGCAATGATCAAAATAGACTCTTTTTTGTGATTTTATGATTGATTTACCAACTCTTTTTGGTGGTTGGATGTCAACTGTGCTCTGATACCAATTGATGCGGGGATTAGCCGCGAAGAACGGATATAGACGAACAACCTGTTCTGAAGAATGAAGAACACACGAGATTAACAAATATGGACAACAATGAAAATGAGAAAACAGAAAAGGGAAAAGAAGAACCGAAAGGAACTATGATAGAACCCTTGGATTCAAGATCCAAGAACCAAACCAGTGACGATTCGACCCCGCTTCTTACAACTCCACACAATCGATCTGAGAATCGAGAGCACGATGAGGGTGCCTTGTTCGACTTGCAACACCAATCCCGAAGGAGATTGACATACACAAGAACGAGAAAGCTAGATCATACACACAAACTCACGAGACAAGAATGATTGAATTCTCTTGGATTCAATTCTGAAATGCTCTCAACAAAACTTTTATAAAACTTGTCTAGCTACAAAAGAAGAGAGAAAAGGCTTTATATACATCCTAGGCCTTTTCTTCTAAAACAGAAAAAGAAACTAATTACAATAATTACATTGAGAGAGAGTTAAATAAAGCCCAACAAACATAGAACACAATTGGACCTAATTAAACTATCCTATTCAGCCTCTCACGTCCACATACTTAAATAAATGTTCTAGCTATGCACATGCACACACGTGAAACCCCTTGTATCTGATTTCAAGGCCTCCGTCTGTCCCTTGAAATGTGTCCCAAGGCCTGCCCAGCAACTAGAAATACAATTTAAACTCCATTAATCATCTTGGCTGGGATGTGTTCGTGGCTGATCCACAAGATGGTCCTTAGACTTGATGAAGGTGGACTTGGTTGAGCTTCATGGACCATGTTTAGGAAAAGAGCATCCATCTCATCTTGACGTTTAGCTTGTGCTCTTGTTAGAATCCCTTGGGGTGGTGAAGATGGAGTTAGCTCAGATGATCCTTCATCACATCCATTAGCCATGTAAGGAGCTTCCATGGACTTGCAAGTTTCTATAGACGCTTTGTGAGAGATGTCAGTACCATTGTTGCACCCTTGATGGAGACTTGCAAAAAACATGCACCATTTGTGTTGGAAGCAGCTCAAGAACGTGCTTTCAAAAAGCTGAAGTTGGTTCTCACCGAGACACCTTTACTAGCTCTCCCTGACTTCACTAGGCCTTTCGAAATAGAGTGTGATGCATCGGGAATTGGCATAGGGGTGTGCTTATGCAAGAAGGTAAGCCTATTGCCTTTTTTAGTGAAAAGCTTAAAGGAGCGTGTCTTAACTACTCTACATATGATAAAGGGTTGTATGCATTATTTAGAGTACTTAAGACATGGCAACACTACTTATGGCCTTGCGAGTTTATTTTGCATTCTGATCATGAATCTTTGAAATATTTTCGGTGTCAAGATAAAATAGATAGGAGGCATGGTAGATGGATGAAATTTATTGAGACTTTTCCCTATGTTAGGATTTGTTTACATTAAGGAGCTCTATGAATCTGATCTTGACTTTGGAGAAACATATAAGCTTTGTGTGCAAAAAGGTTCCTTTGATAAATTCTATTTGTTTGAGGGATTTCTCTTTCGAGTAGATAAGGTGTGCATACCTAGGTGTTCTCTTCGTTTGCTGTTAGTGGAAGAAGCCCATAAAGGAGGATTAATGGGTCATTTTGGGAGGGATAAGACTTATGCTATGCTGCACTCACATTGTTATTGGCCACATATTCTTAGGGATGTTGAAAATGTGCTTAAAAGGTGTTTAGAGTGCCTTAGAGCTAAATCGCAAGTGAAGCCTCATGGATTGTATACACCTTTGCCAATCCCAACAACCCCTTGGGAAAACATTAGCATGGATTTCATAGTGGGATTGCCTAGGGCTAGAAGAGGTAGGGATTCGATATTTGTGGTTGTAGATCGATTCTCTAAGATTGCTCACTTTATTGCTTGGCACAAAACTGATGATGCAGCCAATGTAGCTAATTTCTTCTTTCGGGAAGTAGTTTGGTTACATGGTAATCTAAGGACAATAGTGAGTGATAGGGATGTTAAGTTCTTGAGTTACTTTTAGAAAACACTCTGGGGAAAACTAGGAACTAAGTTATTTTCTACATCAAGCCACCCCTAAACTGATGGTCAAACAGAAGTAACTAATAGTACCCTAACAACACTTCTAAGGGATCTCATCAAGAAGAATTTGAAAGAATGGGAAGATGTATTGCCACATGTTAAATTTTCCTATAATAGAGTCGTCCACTCATCTACTTCCATCTCTCCCTTTGAGTGTGTTTATGGTTTTAATCCACTAACCCCTTTTGATCTTACACCGCTACCTAAGAAGGAGCGAGTGGATTTAAGTGCTAAAACACAAGTTGAACACATCAAGGAGCTACATAGTAGGACAAGGATCAAGCTCGATAAGAAAGGCAAATACAACGCAACCAAGGCGAATCAAGGACGCAAGAAGATTATATTTGAACCCGGCAACCTTGTATGGCTACATTTGAGGAAGGAGAGGTTTCAACAGCTTCGGAAATCCAAGCTCTCCCAAGAGGAAATGGGCCTTTCAAGGTGTTACACAAGGCGGGTGACAACGCCTATGTGCTTGACTTTCCGGATGATTATGCTTGTGATCCCCACATTCAATGTGAGGGATCTACGTCCTTTTCCGCCCCTGGATGATGATCAACGCAATTCGAGGTCGAATTCTTCCAAAGAAGGGGAGAATGATGAAGGATCATCTAAGCTAGCCCCATCTTCACCACCTCAAGGGATTCTAACAAGTGCGCAACCTAAACGTCAAGTTGAGATGGATGCTCTTTTCCTAAACATGGTCCATGAAGCTCAACCAAGTCCACCTTCATCAAGTCTAAGGACCATCTTGTGAATCAACCACCAACCCATACCAACCAAGATGATTAATAGAGCTTAAATTGTATTTTCTAGTTGCTGGGCAGGTCTTGGAAAGCATTTCAAAGGACAGATGGAGGCCTTGAAATCAGATACAAGGGGCTTCATGTGTGTGCATGTGCATGGCTGGAAAATTCATTTAAGTATGTGGATGGGTGAGGCTGATTAGGAGAGTCTACTTAGGCCCATTTTTGTTCTATTTTCTTTTTAGCAAAAAAAGGCCTAGGATGTATAAAAGCCTTTTCTCTTTTTTTCTTTGTAGTTAGACAACAAGTTTTGCTGAGAGCATTTTAGAATTGAATCCAAGAGAATTTAATCATTCTTGTCTCATGAGATTAGGTGTGTATGATCTAGCTTTCTCGTTCTTGTGTATGTCAATCTCCTTCGGGATTGGTGTTGCAAGTCGAACAAGGCATCCCCGTCGTGCTCTCGATTCTCATATCGATTGTGTGAAGTTGTAAGAAGTGGGGTTGAATCGTCACTGGTTTGGTTCTTGGATATTGAATCCAAGGGTTATATCATTGTTTCTTTCGGTTCTTCTTGTCCCTTTTTGTTTTCTCGTTTTCATTGTTGTCCATGTTTGTTAATTTCGTGTGTTCTTCATTCTTCAGAACAGGCTGTTCGTCTAGATCCATTCTTCGCGGCTAATCCCCGTATCAATTAGACAACATATCCTCTCAAGCCTGGCAACCTATGTCGGAACCTTTCACCCGAACCAGTTTCTGGTTTTAAGTGGGCTTTTTCGTTTCTGGTTTCCACTTTCAAGTTTCAGTTTTCAATGTTTGAGGTTTCAAGTTTCATGTTTTAGCAGTTTTAGGTTTCCAGTTAAGTTTCGTGTTTCCGGTTTGGGTTATTGGGTGGTTTTGTGATCAACAACAAAGTGCGCATTGCCATTTCATATTTGAAAAACCAAATTTTAACAACGTTCGATTTCACAATAAAAGTCGGACCAACGGTAGTTGGATACATACAACAATACAAATCAGTTCATATAGCTTGGTATCGAAAATGATTCGGTGTTAAAATATGAAAAAGGCTTCATAAATCAAAGGAAGAATAGACAACAAAACCTCTCATGCATGGCAAGGAAAAAAGGCGAAAGGAATAATCAAAACAGCTTAAGCTCTTCGGCAAAGGCGAAAGCTCTTAGGCGGCTGCGAAACTTCTTAAACGAAAATATTGGACTGATTTTATACAGATGTTGGACAATGGGATCATAGAGTAGGGAATAATTAGACAGCAAAACCTCTCAAGCCTATGAAGGCTTTGGCTCCTCGGCAAAGGCAAAAGTCAAAACCTCTCAAACTATTTGATTCATCATCATCGATCTGAAATTCAAAAAATTCTAAGCAATTTTTTTGTAAAACCAAATAGATAAACAAAGTTGCAACACTTCCAAACAAAATAATGGACTAGTTTTCTACAAATCATTAGACAAGGAAGATTAGACAACAAAATCTGTCAAGCCTGACAGCCTAAATCGGAACCTGTTACCTGAACCGATTTCATGTTTGAAGGTGAGTTTTCCGGTTTCAAGTTTGAGGTTTCAAAAATCCAAGGAAGATTAGACAACAAAACCTCTCAAGCCTAGCAAGGAAAAAAGGCAAAGCTATTCAGCAAAGGCGAAAGGAAGAATCAAAATAGCTTAAGCTCTTAGGCGGCTGCGAAACTTCCAAGACGAAATAGAGGACTGACTTTCTACAAATATTGGACAAGGGTATCAAAGAGAAAGGAAGAATTAGACAACAAAATTTCTCTCAAGCCTAGCAGGGCTTTCAACTCTTCAACAAAGGCGAAAGTTGAAACCTCTCAAGCCTTTCAATTCATCATCATCGATCTCAAATACATCATCATCGATCTCAAATACAAAAAATTCTAAACAATTTCTTTGTAAAATCCAATTGATAAACAAAGCTGCAATACTTCCAAAACAAAAATAATGGACTAATTTTCAACAAATCATTGGACAAGGAAGAATTAGACAACAAAACCTCTCAATCATGTCAACCTAAATCGGAACCTATTAGCCGAACTAGTTCTGATTTAAAGGTCGGTTTTCTAGTTTTGGGCTTCCGGTTTTCCATTTTAGGTTTCAAGGTTCAAGTTGTATGTTTCATGTTTCATGTTTCAAGTTTTAGTGATGATATGAAATATGACCTTAGTATAGATGTGCATACCGCTATTTTTTCCCTTTCTTTTGCATACATAGACATACATTCGTGGCAATTATGGTTTATATTCATCTATTATGTTAGAATAGAGATCTACACAAGCTTTGTTACAATTGTAGGTGAATTGGAGCAGAAATAGAGCATTCATGGACAATGGATCAAGGCGGACTACTTAGGAAGCATTACGGGACTTAAAAAGAAGTATGAAGTCAAGTTTTGAGAGATATAAGGGATGGCAAAGAGATCACATGCCTCAGAAAAGAAATCTCGGTTGAGGACATAAAACCTCGGCCGAGATTCATTTCGGGCCTGGCCGTGGTTTCGACATTTCAGCCCAAAACGCAATCTTTCAAACCCTAGCTTCATTATATAAAGATAGATGGTGGAAAGAATGAAAAACACACAACAACTACTGGAGATTAGAGACACATTGCAACAAGGAAGCTTTGGGATTCGTAGTTTGGAAACGGATTGACAACCCGTACTACTTCAACATTCGAGATTGAGAGATCTTGAGATTTTTTTGTGAGATTATTCTAGTTTTTGATTTTCTTTTCTTTGGAACATAAGAACGGAACTTGTTATTGATTTTGATTTAGTTTATGTTATTTGAGAAAGTCTTGCTTAGCAGTTCCTGCGATTATAGGGTGATTGGTTGAAGGTTGTGGTTTAGATGATGATAGACTAACATATACAAACAGATTGGACCTTGAGAGTTGTGTTTTTACCTCCGCATAGACAAATCTCGGGCTGTTCTTGAGAATCTCGGCCGAGATTTCACAAAGAACTGAATGTGGTTTCTTCTGTCGTACCATATATGCTTTATCCTTAACCTTTGGTTAAAGATTTCCTAAACCCTAGCCTTGTTGAACCTTCCTAACCTATATCCAAGTTTGGGAAGAGACTTACCCAGTGATTTCCTTGCTTTGTTACTAAAGATGATGAGTTCTAGGTAGTGAAGATTCATCATTTATTAGGCTTGAGTGTGCCTTCCTTTTGCCTTTGTGAGTTAATTTGAGACTTACCCGGTGATGGTTAATTTTGTTCCCTTAGGTTGAGTAGTTGGTTTGAGACTATCATTCCTTTCCCTTGAAGCTTTGAGACTTAGCCGGTGATAAGTTTCTTTGGTTTGCGATAGCAGATAGTGAGACCTCCCCCGTGATCTATCCCACCTTCAAAACACCTTTCCTTTGCAATCCGAGCTCTGTCCGTACATCTTTAGAAGTCTTGAATCGAAAATCACAATTGGATACCTTGATCTCTAGAATCTGTGATCCCTCAATTGTTACATATATTCATATCATCGCATTTGTGTTGCTTTTTGGTCATCGATATTTGCAAACTGTCTTAGCTAGATTTCTTTTATCATTCGGTTTCACTAAATCCCTGTGATCGACCCTAGAGTATTTTCCGTTACTACGATTGATCCGTACGTTGCGGGTCCACTTATCGTTCAGTCTTTTTTTATTTTAGGATATAAATTTAAGGCTTATTTGCACACACACTTTTGAGCGAATAATTTTTTGGCGTTGTTGCCGGGAATTTGGTCTAGACCAAGTTCGGTATTTTGGTTGTCTAGCTTAAACGTTTTTGCGATTGCTATTGACCTTTTGCTTTGAGTAGTTATGCTTCCAAGAATTCTTTTCCTTTTTAGGTTTATGTGAAGCACTCGTAACAATAGAGAACCCGTTCCTTACTATCCGGAACCAGAAAGAACCATCCGAAAAAGGCTAAGAAAATCTAGTCAAAGAAGAATGGCTGAAGTAGACGCCCAAACTGCGTTGCAAAGAGCCTTGGAACAAGTGAAGGCTGCAAATCAACAAACATGCGATGCGGAGGAACAAGCACGTCAAGTAGAGGAAGCAGCTTGGGAAAGGTAGGAATCACTTCAAGCGCAATTGGACGAGCTGCACAGAACAACATGAGAAACCAACTCCTTCAAAGAGGAGGAAACGTCCGGGTTGAAATCCCACCTCCCAATGCAGCTCACCCTCATCCACAAGACGCTGCACCTCATCCTCCAGTGAGGAACGTTAGAATGGATCCAATTGTGGAAGAACCACAAATGCTTGGACAAAGAATGAATCCAACACAACGTACCCGCACTACCGGAATAGATTTCGGGAACCCAGCTGTATCCTAGTTAAGTGTTGGACTATAGTTGTTTATGTGGATTGTTCTAATTTATGATGGACTTGTTATGTTATAGTTGTGACATGACCTTGATATTGATATGAGTTTATATACATGTGGCATGATAGTGGATTTCTTGGTTGTGATATCTTTCTAGCGATGAGGATATAGGACTTATATAGTCATACATACGTGTACTTAATATATATAGTAGCATATGGGGTTATGAGACCTAATAGAAAAGATGATAGTATGATATCATCACCCTTAAGACGACGTTGTTGGCTTGGGATAGCGTTCATACGTGGATGAGTATGCTCAAGTATCGAGTGGAGCATTTCGTGCCGACGAACACCATGACATTTCTCGGATTCCTTTAAAAGGATGTCGAAGAGGAGGATTAGAGATGACATAAACGAAGGACGAACAAGTGGAAGGAAAACTCGAGACAACTAAGAAGAATCGAGGTGGAAGCAATACAAGCAAGAAAGTAACATGGAGATGTGGAGCGGTTTTGAATAAAACAATGATTGAGTTGAAATGAAAGCAACTAGAGAAAACCAACTTATGAGAACTCCAAGTGTCGTGGCGATAAACAGAAGAAATGGATTAAGTGTATAGGATTGCAAAAATTGGGGATCCAATTAAGGCAAGTTTTCCCTAGACACTCCTAAGCAAGGGAGTCGAGATGAGAAGTATGATCAACAAATAACGAAAGGATTAAAGTTAAGCTTACCAAGGTACCATAAAGAGAGGAATCAAGTTTTGTAGGATACAAGCGGGTTGACTTCTTTGGTCTTGCGAAACTTATGAGCAGAATGGCAAGGTGAGGATTCACTTGGTGAAATCCCATTAGTGGAGTGGACCGATGTCCGTCATGATGACAAGGATAAGAAATGCCAAGAGAAAAGAAGTGTGAGTAGACCCCCGATGATGTAGGACCATCACATGGAAGCTATCAAGGTCCCATTACTAGAGCAAGAGCTAAGGAGATCCAAGAAGTTATGTCAAGGGAAGTGTTATTGCTTAACACAATGCGTGAACCATTTAACTTCCATACATCATGTGTTAATCTTTTGGTGAATGTAGGAGCAAGCGAACCAAGCAAGGAGACCATGCCGACGTGCTCACTTCCCATGTAGCTCGAGGAGACCATGCAGGCTGTTGCTCACGTCCCATGCAGCCCAGGAGAGGAGACTGTTGCTCACGCCAATGCAGCCCAAGAGGAGGATGTTGCTCACGCCAATGCAGCCCAAGAGGAGGTTGTTGCTCACACCCAATGCAGCCCAAGAGGAGGCTGTTGCTCACGCCCAATGCAGCCCAAGAGGAGGCTGTTGATCACGTCCAAAGCAGCCCACGAGGTTAGCCTGCTGCTCACGTCCAAGGCAGCCCAAGAGCAAAGGGAGGAGACGTCCAAGGCAGGCCAAGAGCAAAGGGAGGAGATGCTCACGTCCAAAACAGCCCAAGAGGGCAGCCAGCTGATCAAGTTCAAAGAGGCCCAAGAGAGTAACAATTCAGCTTATTCGGATCATCATTTGGGCTCTTTAAACACATCCAAATCACTCATGGATCTGTTGAACAATGCAGCCCATTCGGATAGCCCATTTGGCTCTTAGAAATCGGCCAGCTCACTCCCAGAGATATGTTTGAATAATTCAGCCTATTTCCATGCTGATTAGTGGTTTGTTAGGTTGTTAGCTACATTAGAGGAAGCTCTCTTATTACCACCTTCCCACTAATGTTTTCAGCTTTCTTTTCTTTATTTTTGTCTAGATAAAAGAGTCTATTTATATAGCCTCTTTAGCGGCAGATTAGTTACGTTATTCCCAATTGCTTAGAATTATATTTGTAATCATTTCACAAAATCAATCAAAGAACAAGAGAGTTTTTGGTTGGCATTGCTGTTGTTGCTTGGCTGAGCTTGTTTGTGTCAACCGCCTTCGGATTGGTGCTTCGAGCCTTCACGAGTCCCTCTTTGTGCTAGTCCAGCCGGAGATAGTGTAAAGTTGTATTGGAGACGGGTCTAGGGCAGTCACGATTGGGGTTTTGGCTCTTCAGCCTTGGTTCCTTCATTGACTCTCTCTTTGGTTCTTCTCTCACCTTTCCTGCGCCATTCATCACCTACGTTCCATTCCGCATTCTGAAATCGCCTCATTCAACCGGATTCGAGATCATTGTGCCTAGATCGACTCAATCACGGATTAACACCGTATCACCCGAGAGGATGAGAAACACAACTGGAAGCTTTCTGTTATGAAAGGACTTCAGTTCCCAACCCAAGAGAAACGTCATCAGACGCTATTTAACGTTTGATATGTTTGAAAAGGTGCACTTGAAGAGCATCATGGAATAGTGGTTAAGCCTAGAAAGTTAGTTATATGACCCTACGAGGTCAAGAAGGATAGAGATATCTATGAAAGAAGGAGTCTTAGTGTGAAGACTAGTCTAACGGAGTAAAGGTAAGAGTACCCTGAGGAGGGTAGCCTTCGTGCTAATGGTAACATGAAGAATATAGAAGAAAGTTAAGTCGATGACCTCGAGGAGGTCAGCAAAAAACGACCGGTGGCAATCAAGAACACACATGTGTGGGATTACCTAATGATGGGCATGGATATGAAGAGTAGACAAGACTATCAGAAAATGTTGGATCAGTGACAAGAGTTTGGTGTATGCCGACGGTTCAATGTTAATTACAAGGAGGTGTATCAAATAAGGCGCTTTGGTCTTGGTCATAAAGCGTTGAAAAGGTTAAAGCAAGTAACCATAACCGATCTCCCAGGGTGGGATTATAACGACCTTACGTGACCTTTTTAAGGACACGGGAGTGGCATAGGGGAGAATGGCGTGGATTTGGACCTTTAAGGTTTGAGCATGGTTAAGAGGCCCAGCGGATTGAGCGGAAGGTAAGGTTTCCATTGTGCTTTACACAAATGAGCATGTAAAGAAAGAAGAAGCACGATACCTTATTTCTTACAAAATGGATGATACGTTGTCGTGGATATGAGATGAGTCAAAGTTTCTTGAGTTACCCGAAGGAGCCATGTGGTTATGGTGTAGAATTGAAGACCGAGATTATAGTAACTTGTTAAGCTGTAAGCTTAAGGTACTGTTACTTTAGAATTTTCAAGTTGGAGGTTTCAGTGGTTTTGTATGGGGAATTTCTTCTGATTTTCCCCCACAGGGCGTTCTGGTACGGGTTTTGAGGAAAGGTACGAGTGGGAAAAGTTGTAACTCAGAGTATCAAGAGATGTGTATGGTGAATGACAAGTAGGGGTATCTTCTCCGTAGTGGGAGGCTCGTTAAGACTAGTGGAATATGATTGCCATGTTTGAATGATCGACTTGAAGTCGAGATGCCACCAGATTTAGGGTAGTGAGAAGAAAGGACCTTCGTAAGGCAGCATTTAGGGTCGATATTGTCACTACAAGTGTAGCGAAGCCATTTGGGATCATGAGTGCGATTGATGAGTTGGAGGTTATATAGATGAGTATCCATTGATTTTCTGAATCGAGTTGCGATAAGTCGCACAATTGTGGTGTTTCAGGTGGTCCCCTGGTGGACCCTAACCTAAGAATTTTGATGACAACTATTGATGCATGAGTGGTATGAATGAATCTTTATGTACTTACGTTTGACAATGTCCGTTGTACTCTCGGAATTGAGAGGAACAAGTTCGGCATGGGACGAAGATGATACAGGTTATGAAGAACGAGAGGATAAGCAAAGTTATCTAAGAGATCCAACAGTTGATCCAATGAGAACGAAGTGATAGTTTCTGTCATACCTCCAAGGTATGTGGAAGGGATATGCAACTTATAAGTCGGTGGCCATAACCGCCAAGTTACGAGATGGTTTTGAAACTTTCCTCCTTTCTAAGGAAGCCGATTAGATTGGGGGGGGACCAAGACGTGTCCATGGAGCTTTATTTGAAGCAGAAGAGGTGAGTGACCTCCTTTCCGTTTTCTTAGACACCAGAATTGAGTCATGGGGACTGTATGACTTTATGGATACATTCAAGCGGGGCTTGAGATACGTACGAAGTAACGAGAGTGGTTTCACATGGTGTTAGGAAATTGTGGGCATTCAAGAAGAATGACCGATGAAGAGTCGAGAGTTAGCCACCTTAGGGCACGTGATCAAAGATGATGTCAGTATTGTGTTATGAGCGACATGTTAGTCGTGTACGGACGATAAGAGTATGCTATGTTCATATATTCGCTCCGTGAGAGCCGAATATCCACCAGAAGTGATCGCTAGAGTTGGTTAAGGACTTTGGTCTTGTAATTTTGGTATCATCCAAAGTAGGTGAATGTGATCACCAACACCTTAGTAAGTGGACACTTTGAGAGGAAGCAACGACTTAACTAACGGTTCAACCTCAGTTTAGTAATGAAGATGATTGGTGAAAAGACCCAACATAATCGCGGGATTTGAATGGTTTTGAGAAAGATCCAGGGTAGAAGGTCCCGTGAGGAGGCCCCATAGTTACCATTATGGGTTAACAGTTGGTTGAGACGCCAGGAGCGTCCATGTATACTTATAACGGAGAGTTGAGATAGAGCCTCCAAAAGGCTCACACTACCCTTACTAGTTCACCCTAGTGCTAGTAAGGGGTATTTGGATTGGTGATGTCACCTTGGTGAGACGGTCTTAAGGCCAAGGTGGCTAAGAACATAGCTAGTATATGACCCGTCGTCAGGTCAGGTTTGAGCACCATAAGATGGGAATAGGACATTATCCACCGCAAGTTACGCCGTGGGAGTGGGAGGATACCTCCATAGAGGTGATTACCGGTTGGATACCATGTAACAGTTGTGACGCGTTTGGGTCGTTATGGGCCGACCGATAGAGTCGACGCGTTTTATACCCTTTTTAGGAAACCGGGGCGATGAGTCGGCTAGTTGTGGAATCTACTAAGTGATAGAGATATTACATGGGGTACCGAGTACCATCGTTCGGATTGAGATGGACGATTCATCTTGAGATTGTTGGGCAGCGGGATAGTGCCGCTTAGGGGCCCAGTTGTCTTTCATGACCATTTTCGTTCTCAGAGATATGGTCAGTTAGAGAGGGCTTTTCAAGCCTTAAAGGATGTGTTGGGAGCCTCTTTGTTAGAGTGGGAACAAGTGTAATCTGAACACCTTCCGTGATTGAGTTCACGTATTATGATAGCGGAGATGTATCGTTTGAGATGACACTTTGTGATGGCCTTAATGAGGCATTATACGAACGGAAGTGTAGTACCCTGTGGTGTTGGAATTTAGGTATAACCCTGAGCAGATATGGGACAACCTTGCCCGAGTAGCGATGGTACAAAGGCGGATGCTTGCCGAACTAAGTCGAAAGAAGGTGTGTACAGATAAGAAGTACGGACCTCTTGGGGTTCGGATATGAGACGAGTCGAGTTAAGAATATCACAGATGCGAGATGTCATATGTATTGGTCATTAGAAGAGAGATGGGTCCCAATATATCGGACCTTTTTGAGGTCGTGACGTGAGTTGACAAGTGGCTTACTGGTTGGCGTGGCCACCGAGAGTAGAAGATGTTCACCAAGTCTCATGTGTGACTCGAGTTATGATTGTTAGTTGTGATGATCTAATGATGAACGAGGAGCCGATGATGCTACTAGGAAGACGTGGGATAGTATCTTTGTTTCAGTTTGTACGATGATCCAGTTACATCGAGATGGCCATGTGCATGTGCGAGTTTATGTGTTTTGTGCCCCGAGCGGAAAAATGTTGTATGATTGGTTAGATTTTTTACTTAGTATGCGTTATGCGGTTCATGTGAGTAAGTGTGTCGGCCTTGCGAGGTCTTGACGCGGGTTTTACGAGGGTGTTTTGGTTATCGAGTAGAGTTGGCACGTTTACGGCTTTTGAGTGGTTACCAAGGTAGTTTTTCCTGAGAGTTCTGCGTTATCAAGTTTCGGGACAAAACTTGTTGTTAGGGGGATTAGTTGTAACGTCCGGAATTTTTATTCCGATTTTGAGCGGTTTATCGATCTTCCCGTAGGCGCGGCTCAACTTGACTTTTAGCTTGCGCTCTTTTTAGAGTCCCTTGAGGTGGTGAAGATGGAGTTAGCTCAGATGATCGTTCATTTTCGCACACACGTTTTGAAGCGAACATCTTGTAAAAGCAATTTCTCCCGGGTTGAGTGTAACGTCAGGAATTTTTATTCCGGTTATTGAGCGGTTTATCGATCTTCCCGCAGCCGCGGCTCACTTTTCCCGCAGGCACGATGTGCTGAGTGACGGGATTTTACCTCGATTCCGTTCCGACCCTTCGTTTGGGTGAGTGACCCTTCGTTTTGGGGAAACCGACCCCTCGTTATCCCCCTTTTGCTTACCCCCTCAGCGGAGCATTCTCTCTCCTCCCCTTTCCCTTTCACGTGGATTCTTCTCGTCTCCTCTCCTCTCTTTTGCTCCACCTTCTTCATTGGATCTTCCATGGCTCTTCCACCTTTGTTGTGTGAGTTGCTCCTATTGGATACGAGATAGAGATAGAGGATCTGAGCTAAAATGATGTAGGTAATCTCTTCTTCCTCCTTCATCTTCTCCTTCCTCCTCAAGCTTCAATCGAGAAGCCATGGATCCTTACTCTTTCCCCTTTTTGGCTTGCATGTGAGTGGATCATGTCTAGGATGGTTGTTTGTGTATGGATCTAAGTGATGGATGTTCTAGAGACAAGCAAGGGAGCTAGAAGACCTTGGAACATAAAAGAACCAGTCCAAGAATCGCTCGAAGATCGCCTTCTAGAGCTCGACCGCACCCGCGGCTGGACAGTGCCGCGGGGGTGGCCACTGCACAGAGCCGGGGGCAGCCAGCCTGAGCCGTAGGGGAAAACTAGTGAGCCGCAGGGGCGGCTGCCCAAGCCGCAGAGGTGGCCACTGGCTCAACCAGCCCTCCCGCGCTGTCTTTTTCTCCTCTTCATGGTTGTGCTTCCTTCCTTCCGAGCCCACGTCTTTGCCCGAGTGAGTATCGTCCCTTGAGCATGTGTTCATAGCTTATCCTAGGGTGTATACATATTAGAAGCATGCTAGGATGGGTTTAGATAACGTTGTCGAATGTCATGTAGTTGCTTTGGGCCTTAGTTTAGTGTTAGAGGTTATCATTGTTCTTAGACTTGTTGAGTGTTGGGGCTTGAGTTGGTTATCATGTGGTGAGTGTATGGTTGTCTTTGTGAGGCTCGTGAGACTTGTGAGGCTTTGATGGTTGTCGTTACAGATCGGTTGAGGTTGTGAAGATTAGGACGAGCGTATCCTATCTTGCGAGAGCGTTAGGACTAGAAGTCTAAGGACTTCTAGCATGCGATAGTGTTATTGTCTATCGTGCTTTGTCTTGAACAGGCTTTGATTATATTCTTGCGGGAAATGTGATTATGTTGATCGTTGGGACGAGGTAAGTTCCCGGACTTACTTAGCCACTTTTATGCATTATTTGGATGAGTGACGGTGGTGTGTGTTTTAGCTTGTTTATGATCATGAAAACTGGATTAGGATGACTCGGATATATATATATATATATATATATATATATATATATATATATATATATATATATTGTTGGCCCACTTGTTTTATTATGGGGCGGTGACATCATTGCCCAACTCCCGAGGGAGACTAGGAGGTTCTCTACGACCAGGCCATACATGGTATACGGGCGGGCTTCTTTACCACTCCACATGGTATACGGGAAGATCTCCGCATCACTCTTGTTGGTTACACGGGGACAAAGGTGAGAGTTATAAGACTCTCGTGTCACACTTTTGAATGAATGCAAATAGTAACGGAATGACTTAAAAAGAGGATAAGAATCGGATTGTATGTGTATGAGCATGATGTGTGTTATGTGTACTTATGTGTGTGTTTGTGCCCTTGTTATCTTTATAATGCCTAGAATGTAAGCTAACGGTTTTATACTGATTCTTGTAGTTGATGTGCAAGTTAGGGTGTGGCCGAGTGATCCAGAGGAGTAGGCAGCTGGGGTTTCCGTACATCATAGGAGGAGTTTGGGGGATTTGAGTCCGTGTGTTGTTGTATATTTGTGTATGGTTGGCATTTTGTATACACAACTGATGTCTTTGCTTTCTTTATGTATTCAGGAATCATATCATTGCATTAAATGTATTTTCGGTTTTGGCTTGTATTTGTGTCTTGTTGCAAGATCCGGTGAAATTGTTGTCAGGCTAAGGGCCGGGACACATTGTGAGGTCTCCGCCCGTAGCATCCCGAGTCCCGCGGATGCGGGGTGTTACATTGATTACCTTCCAGATTGAACAATTTATGAGCAGAGAGACACATGAAAGTTGAAGTGTTTCTAGAAACTCTAAGTCGGCCGAATCGCACATGCATAGTGGATGATTGTGAAATCCGTCCAGCCATGTGTTCGCTTCAAAACGTGGGTGCAAAAAGTCTTAAATTTATATCCTAAAAGGCTTGAGTGATATGCGAACATGTAGTGTACGGATCAATCGTAGTAACGGCTAATATTTCGGAGTCGATCACAGGGATTTGCTGAAGGCAATTTTAGCAAACACAATCTAACTTAGAAAGTATGCAATAGCAATGATCAAAAGTAATGACAAGAATATGTAATATAGTTGGGAAACGCAGATTCTAGAGATAAAAGTGTTCAATTGTGGTTTTTGATTCAAGATGTCTAAGGATGTATATGACAGAGCTGGGATTGCAAAGGTAAGGAGTTTCGAAGGTGGGATAGATCATGGGGGAGGTCTCATCATCTTTGGCAATCAAGCAAGGAAATCACGGGTGGATCTTGGTGAAATCTCGGCTGAGATTCTCAAGAACAGCCCGTGAAAATGTCTTTACGAAGGTCAAATCTAAACTCTCAAGGTCCAATCTGTTTGTGAAAGTCAATCTATCATCATATAGACCACAACATTTAACCAATCACCCTAGAATCACAAGGGTTTTAGCCAACAATCATCATATTTGAATCAATAATCATATATGTAATCAAGAATGGAATGCAACCAATAGAACCAAAAGAAACACAAGAATTTCTAAACAACGTGTTCTCAAATATCATAAACTGAATCAATCCAATAACAAACTCCGTTCTTGTGTTCTAAAGAAATTAAAATAAAAAACTAGAAAATCCCACAAAATCCCTATCTCCAATGTAAACCAAGTACGAGTTGTCAATCCGTTTCCGAGTGTGAATCCAATGCTCTTCCTTCCAATTGATGTTATCCTCCGTAATTTGAGATCTCTCTTGATGAAGGGTCATCCGAGCTAGCTCCATCTTCAACACCACAAGGAGCCCTAACACGAGCTCAAGCCAAACGCCAAGCGGAGAGGGATGCTATCTTCCTAGTCATGGTTCAAGAAGCTCACCCAAGCTCACCTCCAATGAGTCCAAGGCCCGTCATGATGCTTAGCCTCATTGGACCAGCCAAGAAGAAGTTGAATGGAGCATAGGATGAAGGCTCACGTGTGCATGTGCATGGATGAAGGCTGGCGTAAATGCTGACATGAGAAGCTAGTTAGAGAGTGTTAAATAAAGCCTAGAATTAGTCTATTTTATGGATTTATTTAAAACACTCTACATTGTAATTATTTTTTTTATTTCTTTTCTATTTTTAGGAGAGAAGGTCTAGGTTGTATATAAACCTTTCTCTCTTCTTTTTGTAGGAGATTACGTTAAACACATTGCCTAAGTGCCAAATTGAATTCCTTTGAGGTCAGCCTCTTGTCTTGTGAGAATTGTGGTGTTAGCATAGCTTTCTCGTTCTTGTGTGTGTCAATCTCCTTCGGGTTGGTGCTACAAGTCGAATCGAAGCAACCTCTTCGTGCCTTCGATAACTCTAGATCGATTGTGTGAAGTTGTAAGAAGCGGGGTCGAATCGTCATCGGTTTGGTTCTTGGATAATCGAATCCAAGGGTTCGATTGTTTGTTCCTTTCGGTTCTTCCTTCCTATTTTCGTTCCCCCCCTCTTTGTTTTGCACGTTTTCATTCATTCTTGTTTGCTGAATTTCGTTTGCTTCTATTCCCGAAAACAGGTTGCTCGTCTAGATCCGTTCTTCGCGGCTAATCCCCGTATCAATTGGTATCAGAGCTAATTGACGTTCAACCTACAAAAAGAGTCGGTAAATCATTCAAAAACCAAAAGTGTCTCGTTTTCTTGTTTGAGTCTTGCTTTGTTTTGAGTCTATTGCCATTGCCATTTCTATTCCAAGTTTTTGATTGAACTAACGAGTTTGTTGCTTTGTTTGTGAATCTTGGACGCCGGCACCCCTCCGACACCACGCCTACACTGTGCCTACCACCAGCCTTTGTACCGACAACACGCCTACACCGCGCCTACCACCAGCCCTTGTGCCGACCACCACGCCTGCCACCAGTCTTGCCCCACGTCCAACCACAAACACCAAACGAGCCCTAAAACGTTCAAAAAGGAGAGGCTGATCCATTCAGCCTATTTTCCAGCTTCTCTCTCTCTCCTCCACAATTTCAGCTTATTTTTTTGAATTTTCACCCTTGGTTAGCTATTTACTTGGTCAACTCTATCCCCTTGTAACTAATTAGATTTTCTTAGCATTTTTGTTTTATTTTTCTTTAATTCCAACAGTAAGTTAAAAAAAAAGAAAGGAAAGGAAAATCCGAATTCAAAAAAAAAAAAAAGAAAGAAAGAAAAGAAAAAGAAAAGAAAAGAAAAGAAAAGAAAGAGAAAACAAATCAGCATTAGTATTCATTTCATTTCATTTCATTCTTGCTAACTTATTCTTGTTTTATTTCATAGTTTGTAATAGTTGAAGTTGTGCTTGCTAAATGCTATTGTTTAGCAATCAAAGAGGACTACAAAGGAGCTCATCTCACTCAAAAGTTGTGCTTGCTAAGTGTTATTGTTCATCAACCAAAAAGGACTACAAAGGAGCTCATCTCACTCAAAGGGACCAAGCCATTCACGCCTAGCCTAGCTTCACCCTAGCCTAGCCACGTCTTGGCCCTCGCCTAGCTCACTTCACTCGAGCCACGCCCTAGCCTTGACCAGCCCTTCTACACACGCCTTCGTTGTCCAATGTTTGCTTGCTTAGGCTTGACGAGTAAGTTCTTTCAAGGCTTATCTTGAGTTCAAATTTTGAGTCCATACTTAGTTGCATATAACATTCGTGCAACTTGTCCTTTCCGTTTTGAGTCTTTTCTTCTCTTTTATTAAGTCAAACACGTTTTTAAGGTGATTGAAATCGAATTTCGCTTCTACTTTAAAGCTTTTGTTTGGCTAAGTATTGAACTCACGTGAGGTTTTTGACTAATACAAGACGAGCCATCAACAAGCTTGTTGAGCACCACTAGAGAGTGAGAGTTTGCTTTCGAGTGATACACTTGTGAGGCGTTTTTGTTTTAGATAACCTAACGTGTTTGATTGTTTTAGTGTCTTTGAACAATGTCAGGAACTCCCGCAAGTACGCCAAGCCCCGAGCCTATCACCCCGGAGTTGTTTGACCTTATAAAGGGTTTGAAAGATAGCATTGAAGGGTTAACTACAAGGCTGTCCAACTTGGAGGCGTCTAATGTAGTTCCGGAGCCTTGGCCACTAGGAGGCAACAGGGAGGTAGGAGACCACTCGAGAGCTCCACATCAAGGGCAAGACCGAATACCACTCCAAAGCCAACAAGAGGCGTTTCCAGCAGTCCGGCACTCTAATGCCACGCAGCCCTCTCGGAATGTCCAAGGCTTAGGCCGCAATCTTGCTTTCGAGGAGCACATTTCTATCCCTTTTTCTCCTAATATACATGATAATATGCCTAACTATCCTCAACAGTTTCAGAATCCAGCTTATGATCAGGATGAGGACGGTGATGGAGAGGACGAGGAATGGAGGCCAAACGGGCGAAGGGAGCACCAACAGTCCCGGAGACCTCATGACGGCCGGCGCCAAGACGAGCAGAGGCGTGACCCCTATGGTGGCAAGCCAAGGAGGGAACGAGATCCGGAGTATGATGGCCTTGGCAAAGTGAAGGTGAAGATCCCAAGCTTTGAAGGCAAATGTGACCCGGATGTGTACATGGCTTGGGAGGCCAAGATAGAGCAAATATGGTCATGCCATAACTTTCCCGAGCATAAGAAGGTACATTATGCAGCTCTTGAGTTTATTGATTATGCTATGATATGATGGGATGATTTGGTGAAGGAAAGGAGGAGAACTATGGATGCACCGGTAGTTACTTGGGCGCACATGAAAGCCTTGATGAGAGCTCGGTTTGTGCCTCAACATTACACTAGGGAATTGAGGCTAAGGTTGGAGAACTTGAGGCAAGGAGCCATGACCGCCGAGGAGACCTATAATGCCATGCAAATGGCCATGGTAAAGGCTAATGTGCGAGAGGATGAAGAGACTACAATGGCTAGGTATCTTCGTATTCTCTATTCAAGTTTTTCTAACGAGATAGATCTTTTTCTCTACAGCTCTATGACAGAATTGCTCCACCTAGCAATCAAAGTAGAAAGGAAAATAAAGGCAAGAAGTCAAGGAGGTAAGGCTGCCTATGGCACGCCTAGCTCATGGAGGAGCCAAGGAGGTCGCCAACAAGGGAATTACAGCTGGGAGGTGCCAAGCAAGGAGAAGCTAGCCCCGGAGCAAGGAGGCCCACGCAAGGCTCCTTATGCAGCCCCTACCAAGCCCACGCCTACACTACCTAAAGGCACTCAAGGGAGTACTTTTAACCCTTCATCTAGAGCTAGAGATATTGTTTGTTTTAAATGCCAAGGAAGAGGGCACATGATGAAGGATTGTCCTAACAAAAGAACCTTGCTAGTTAACCATTTAGGGCAATATGAGTCCGAATCTGAGCATGAGCATGATAATGATGATTTTGAGCTTAATATGCATGATCATGATGATTTGGATGATGATGGGATTGAATATGAGCAAGGAGATTGTTTATTAGCTAAGAGAGTGTTATTTGATCATCCTAGCTCATTCCTAGCTAACACTTCCATGATTTGTGATAAAAGTCTTGAGCATGATAATTCTTTGATAGCTAGGAGAACTTTAAGTGTACAACCTGCTCCTTGTGAAGATAACCAAAGAGAAAACTTGTTTCACACTAGATGCTCGGTTAAAGGAAAGGTTTGTAATGTTATTATTGATGGAGGAAGTTGTTACAATATTGCTAGCACCGAAATGATATCTAAGTTACAAATTCCTACATTTTATCACCCTAGGCCATATAAGCTGCATTGGATGAATGAATGTGGTGAGTTAAAGGTTAATAGGCAAGCTAAGATCACTTTTACTTTAGGCCATTATAAAGATACGGTTTTATGTGATGTTGTACCTATGCAAGCTTGTCATGTGTTGTTAGGCCGCCCTTGGCAATATGATAGGAGAATTATGCATGATGGTTTTACAAATAGATATTCTTTTGTATTGAATGGTAAAACTGTGAATCTTAAGCCTATGACTCCCATGCAGATTGCGGAAGCATTTGAGAAGAAGAAGGCAAGTGAGCAAGAGCAAGGACAAGCTAAGAAGGGGAGCAAGCTGTCGAGCCAAGACCCCTCCCTAGCCACGCCTTTTAACCACCAGCCTAGCACCCTTGTGTCCACGGCCACAAAACAGCCCACAACAGCCTTGTTAGCTTCCAAACTTGAGCTACAAAATGACTACCTACCCTTAAACACCACCTTGATGATGTTGTGTAAGGAGCTCACCTTGATGAGTGATGAAGCCAAGGCTAGCTTACCACCTACTATCTCAGTCATCCTTGAGGAGTTTAAGGATGTGTTTCCGGAAGAAATATCACATGGCCTTCCACCTTTGAGAGGTATTGAGCACCAGATTGACCTTATTCCCGGCGCCACACTCCCAAATAGACCAGCCTACCGAATGAACCCAAAGGAGAGTCAAGAGATCCAAGCGTAAGTTCAAGACCTCCTAGACAAGGGTTACGTGAGGGAGAGCTTAAGTCCGTGCGCCGTGCCCGTGCTCTTGGTGCCTAAGAAGGACAACACATAGAGGATGTGTGTTGATTGTCGAGCTATCAACAACATCACCATCAAGTACCGCCACCCTATTCCCCGCCTAGATGACATGCTTGATGAGCTACATGGCACCACCACCTTTAGCAAGATAGACCTACGGAGTGGCTACCATCAAATTCGAATGAAGGAGCGGGACGAGTGGAAAACAGCCTTCAAAACTAAGTTTGGTTTGTATGAGTGGCTTGTTATGCCATTTGGGTTAATTAATGCTCCTTCTACTTTTATGCGCTTAATGAACTATGTTTTGAGACATTTTATAGGGAAGTTTGTTGTAGTATACTTTGATGATATTTTAATCTATAGCAGGTCCCTAGAGGAGCATGAAGAACATTTAAGGGAAGTAGTTCTTACCCTTAGGGCTGAACACTTGTATGCTAATCTTAAAAAATGTAGCTTTTGCACTAATGAGGTTATATTTCTTGGTTTTGTAGTGACTACACAAGGCCTACAAGTGGATGAGGAGAAGATTAGAGCAATCAAGGATTGGCCCACGCCAACATCCATCAGCCAAGTAAGGAGTTTCCATGGGCTTGCAAGCTTCTATAGGCGCTTTGTGAGAGACTTTAGTACCATTGTTGCGCCCTTGACGGAAATTTGCAAGAAGCATGCACCATTTGTGTGGGAGGAGGCGCAAGAACGTGCCTTTAGCAAGCTGAAATTGGTCTTAACCGAGGCGCCTTTGCTAGCTCTTCCCGACTTCACTAGGCCCTTTGAAGTGGAGTGTGACGCCTCGGGCATTGGCATAGGCGGTGTGCTCATGCAAGAAGGTAAGCCTATTGCCTTCTTTAGTGAATAGCTCAAAGGAGCATGTCTTAATTACTCTACCTATGATAAAGAGTTATATGCTTTGTTTAGAGTGCTTAAGACATGGCAACACTACTTGTGGCCTAGAGAGTTTATTTTGCATTCCGATCATGAGTCTTTGAAGTATTTTTGGAGTCAAGATAAACTAGATAGGAGGCATGGTAGGTGGATGGAATTTATTGAGACTTTTCCCTATGTTATCAAGTATAAAAAGGGAAAAGACAATGTAGTGGCGGATGCCCTCTCTAGGAGGTACACATTGTTGACTACATTGGATGCTAAGGTATTAGGCTTTGTTTACATTAAGGAGCTCTATGAATCTGATATTGATTTTGATGATACATAAAAGTTATGTGTGCAAAAAGGTTCCTTAGATAAATACTATTTGTTTGAGGGATTTTTGTTTCGAATTGATAAGGTGTGCATACCTAGGTGTTCCCTTCGATTGTTGCTAGTAGAGGAAGCCCATAAAGGAGGTTTAATAGGTCATTTTGGGAGGGATAAAACTTATGCTATGCTGCACTCACACTTTTATTGGCCACACATGCTTAGGCATGTTGAAAATGTGCTTAAAAGATGCTTAGAATGCCTTAGAGCTAAATCTAAAGTGAAGCCTCATGGATTGTACACACCTTTGCCCATCCCAACAGCCCCTTGGGAAGACATTAGTATGGACTTTATTGTGGGATTGTCTAGGACTAAAATAGTTAGGGACTCGATTTTTGTGGTTGTAGATCGTTTCTCAAAAATGGCTCACTTTATTGCTTGTCACAAAACTGATGATGCGGCCAATGTAGCTAATCTATTCTTTCGGGAAGTAGTTAGGTTACATGGAATTCCGAGGACAATAGTAAGTGATAGGAATGTTAAGTTCTTAAGTTATTTTTGGAAGACTCTTTGGGGAAAGCTAGGTACGAAATTGTTATTTTCTACATCAAGCCGCCCCCACACTGATGGGCAAACGGAAGTAACTAATAGGATAATAACCACACTTTTAAGGGCTGTCATCAAAAAGAATCTAAAGGAATGGGAGGATGTCTTGCCACATGTTGAATTTGCCTATAATAGAGTTGTGCATTCGTCTACTTCCATCTCTCCATTTGAGTGTGTTTATGGTTTTAATCCACTAACCCCTTTTGATCTTACACCGTTGCCTAAGAAGGAGCGAGTGGATTTAAGTGCTAAAACGCAGGTTGAACACATCAAGGAGCTACATAGGAGGACAAGGATTAAGCTTGAGGAGAAAGGCAAATACAACGCAGCCAAGGCAAACCAAGGAAGGAAGAAGGTTACATTTGAGGCCGGTGACCTTGTATGGCTACACTTGAGGAAGGAGAGGTTTCAACAACTTCGGAAGTCCAAGCTCTCTCCAAGAGGAAACGGACCTTTCAAGGTGCTACACAAGGCTGGTGACAATGCCTATGTGCTAGACTTGCCGGACGACTATGCTTGTGATCCCACGTTCAATGTGAAGGATCTAAGCCCTTTTCCACCCCTTAGTGATGATCAAGGAAATTCGAGGTCGAATTCTTTTAAAGAAGGGGAGAATGATGAAGGGTCATTCGAGCTAGCTCCATCTTCAACACCACAAGGAGCCCTAACACGAGCTCAAGCCAAACGCCAAGCGGAGAGGGATGCTATCTTCCTAGCCATGGTTCAAGAAGCTTACCCAATGATACGGTGTAATCCGTGTTTGAGTCGATCTAGGCACAATGATCTCGAAACGGAATGAATGAAGCGAATTCAGTAGGCGGAGTGAAACGAAGATGATGAATAGGCGCAGGAAAGGTGAGAGAAGAACCAAAGAGAGAGCCAGTGAAGGAACCAAGGCTGAAGAGCCAAAACCCCAATCGTGACTGCCCTAGACCCGTCTCCAATACAACTTTACACTAGCTCCAGCTGGACTAGCACAAAGAGGGACTCGTGAAGGCTCGAAGCACCAATCCGAAGGCGGTTGACACAAACAAGCTCAGCCAAGCAACAATTGCAATGCCAACCAAAAACTCTCTTGTTCTTTGATTGATTTTCTGAATGATTACAAATGCAATTCTAAGCAATGAATTTTACGTAACTAATCTGCAGCTAATAAGAGGCTATAAATAGACTCTTTTATCTAGACAAAATAAAGAAAAGAAAGCTGAAAACATTAGTGGGAATGTGGTAATAAGAGAGCTTCCTCTAATGTAGCTAACAACCTAACAAACCACTAATCAGCATGGAAATAGGCTGAATTATTCAAACTTATCCTTGGAGTGCAAGCTGGACGTTTTTAACGTTTTTAAGGAGCCAAATGGGCTATCCGAATGGGCTGCATTGTTCAACAGATCCATGAGTGATTTGGATGTGTTTAAAGGGCCCAAATGATGATCCGAATGGGCTGAATTGTTACTCTCTTGGACCTCTTTAAACGTGATCAGCTGGCTGCCTTCTTGGGCTGTTTTAGATGTGAGCAGCAGCTCCCTTTGCTCTTGGGCTGCCTTGGACGTCTCCTCCCTTTGCTCTTGGGCTGCCTTGGACGTGAGCAGCAGGCTAACCTCGTGGGCTGCTTTGGACGTGATCAACAACCTCCTCTTGGACTGCATTGGGCGTGAGCATGGGCTGCATTGGACGTGAGCACCAGCCTCCTCTTGGGCTGCATTGGCGTGAGCACCAACCTCCTCTTGGGCTGCATTGGCGTGAGCAACAGCCTCCTCTCCTGGGCTGCATTGGACGTGAGCAACAGCAGCCTGCATGGTCTCCTCGAGCTGCATGGGAAGTGAGTACGTTGGCATGGTCTCCTTGCTTGGTTCACTTGCTCCTACCTTCATCAAAAGATTAACACATGATGTATGGAAATTAAATGGTTCACGCATTGTGTCAAGCAATAGCACTTCCCTTGACATAACCTCTTGGATCTCCTTAGCTCTTGCTCTAGTAATGGGACCTTGATAGCTTCCATGTGATGGTCCTACATCATCCACTCCTTCTTGGAAAGAATTCGACCCCGAATTTTCATCTTGTTCCGAATCTCCTTCATAGGGGCTCAAATCTCCTACATTAAAAGTGGTGGTAACTCCATACTCTTCCGGTAAGTCCAACACATATGCATTGTCATTAATCCGGTGTAAGACTTTGAATGGCCCATCACCTCGTGGTGCTAGCTTGGTATGGTGTTTTGTCGAAAACCGCTCTTTCCTTAGATGTAACCAAACTAAGTCGCCGGGCTGGAAAACCATCTTCCGACGTCCCTTGTTATTCCGAGCTGCAGTTTCAACGCCCTTCTTGTCAAGTGCAGCATTGGTCTTAGCATGAAGTTCCTTAATGTAGTCCACCTGTTCCAATGCATCAAAAGCTACTCGATCCTTTCGAGGAATCGGTAATAAGTCCAAAGGAGTTAAAGGGTTAAATCCATAAACACATTTGAAAGGTGATAACGAAGTGGAAGAATGCATGGTGCGATTATAAGCAAACTCAATATGTGGCAACATGTCTTCCCATTCTTTTAAGTTATCTTTCAACATGGTTCTAAGGAGGGTCGTTAGGGTCCTATTGGTGACTTCCGTTTGCCCATCTGTTTGGGGATGACTAGAGGTCGAGAATAGTAATCTAGTGCCCATTTTTCCCCAAAGTGTCTTCCAAAAGAAACTCAAAAACTTGACATCCCTATCAGTAACAATAGTTTTAGGTATTCCATGCAATCTAACTATTTCTTTAAAGAAAAGATTAGCAACATTATATGCATCTTCAGTTTTATGACATGGAATAAAATGTGCCATTTTAGAGAATCTATCTACTACCACAAAAATGAAATCTCTTCCTTTATTAGTCCTAGGTAGTCCAACAATGAAATCCATACTTATGTCCTCCCAATGGCCATTAGGCGTCGGTAAGGGCGTATACAGCCCGTGGGGTTGTACCCTAGCTTTGGCCTTAAGACATTCAATGCACCTCTTAAGCATGTGTTCTACATCCCTTAACATATGAGGCCAATAAAAGTGAGTTTGCAACATGTTATAAGTTTTGTCCCTCCCAAAATGCCCCATTAAACCTCCTTTATGGGCTTCTTCCACCAATAAGATCCTAAGGGAACATCTAGGTATGCAAATCTTATCCACTTTAAACAAGAAACCTTCAAACACAAAATACTTATCATAAGGTCCTTGAGTAGTGCATCTATGAAATATCTTCCCAAATTCAGCATCATCCACATATAATTCCTTATTGTAAGTAAAACCTAACATCCTAGAATCCAAAGTGGTGATTAAGGTGTATCTCCTAGACAATGCATCTGCTACGAGATTATTCTTTCCTTTCTTATACTTGATAATGTAAGGAAAGGTTTCTATGAACTCCATCCACCTACCATGCCGTCTATCTAGCTTATCTTGGCTCTTAAAGTGTCTAAGTGAATCATGATCGGTTTTCAAAACAAACTCTTGAGGCCAAAGGTAATGTTGCCATGTTTTGAGGACTCTAAACAAGGCATACAATTCTTTGTCATATGTAGAATAGTTTAAGCACGCACCTTTCAATTTTTCACTAAAGAAAGCTAGAGGCTTACCTTCTTGCATAAGGACGCCGCCAATACCAATGCCGGATGCGTCGCATTCAACCTCAAAGGGTTTAGTGAAGTCCGGTAGAGCTAGTAGTGGTGCGTGGGTGAGGCGCCTTTTGAGCTCTTCAAAGGCTCTTTGCTGCGGTTCATTCCACTCAAAAGGAACCTTCTTTTTGGTCAAAGCCGTGAGTGGGGCTGCAATGGTGCTGAAATCTCTCACAAACCTTCTGTAGAAGGTAGCTAAGCCATGGAAGCTCCTCACGTCACCAACAGTCCTAGGAGTGGGCCAATCATTGATTGCTTTCACCTTGTCCTCATCCACTTGCAAGCCATTGGCACTTACTACAAAACCAAGGAAAATCACTCGGTTAGTATAGAAATCACATTTCTGAATATTAGCATACAAGTATTCTATACGCAATGTAGCAAGCACATCTCTCAAATGATTTTCATGCTCTTTTAAAGTCTTACTATAGATAACAATGTCATCAAAGTAGACTACAACAAATAAACCAATATAAGGTCTCAAAATATAATTCATTAATCTCATGAAAGTACTAGGAGCGTTAGTTAAGCCAAAAGGCATTACTAGCCACTCATAGAGTCCGAATTTGGTTTTAAAAGCTGTTTTCCATTCATCCCCTTCCCTCATTCTAATTTGATGGTAGCCACTCCTAAGGTCAATCTTAGTGAAAATTGTAGCTCCATGTAACTCATCAAGCATATCATCTAAACGGGGAATCGGGTGTCTATACTTGATAGTAATGTTATTGATTGCTCTACAATCAATACACATTCTCCAAGTATTATCCTTCTTGGGTACTAGCAGAACGGGAACAGCACAAGGACTAAGGCTTTCCCACACATACCCCTTATCTAGCAAGGCTTGAACTTGGTTATGAATTTCCTGGGCTTCCGTAGGGTTCATCCTATAGGCGGGCCTATTGGGAAGAGTAGCTCCGGGTATTAAATCTATTTGGTGTTCAATGCCCCTAATGGGCGGCAAGCCGGCTAGAATCTCATCAGGAAAAACGTCTCTAAATTCATCTAACAGCTCCTGAATAGATCTAGGAAGTGGGTTCGTAGAGTCATGAGGCACATTCACTAGAGATTTACACAAACTCATCATTAGCACATCAATAGAAGCATAGTTAGTGACAAATTCATTCCTAGACTCAAGATAGCTACTTGTTGGTTGTACTAACAATGTTTGATGGGTTTTGTTCTCTTTACTCTTAGGCCGTGTGATCTTAGGCTTTGGAGGGGTTCCTTGCTCTACCCTCTTGTTCTCATAGTACTCGGCTATTTGTAAAGGTGTCATAGGTTTAAGTGTTAAAGTTTTACCCTTATACTCAAAACTATATTTGTTAGAAAACCCATCATGGACAACTTTTCTATCATATTGCCATGGACGACCAAGCAACAAGTGACAAGCATTCATAGGCACAACATCACATGTAATAACATCCTCATATGATCCTAATGTTATATTGACCTTAGTTTGCTTATTAACCTTAAGTTATCCACATTCATTCATCCAATGTAGTTTATATGGCCTAGGGTGATAAAATATAAGAAGTTGTAATTTGTTTTCCTTTAAGTTATCCACATGCTTAAGAGGTGCATTGAATGTCTTAAGGCCAAAGCTAGGGTACAACCCCACGGGCTGTATACGCCCTTACCGACGCCTAATGGCCCTTGGGAGGACATAAGTATGGATTTCATTGTTGGACTACCTAGGACTAAGAAAGGAAGAGATTCCATTTTTGTGGTAGTAGATAGATTCTCTAAAATGGCACATTTTATTCCATGTCATAAAACTGAAGATGCATATAATGCTGCTAATCTTTTCTTTAAGGAAATAGTTAGATTGCATGGAATACCTAAAACTATTGTTAGTGATAGGGATGTCAAGTTTTGGAGTTTCTTTTGGAAGACACTTTGGGGAAAAATGGGCACTAGATTACTATTCTCGACCTCTAGTCATCCCCAAACAGATGGGCAAACGGAAGTCACCAATAGGACCCTAACGACCCTCCTTAGAACCATGTTGAAAGATAACTTAAAAGAATGGGAAGACATGTTACCACATATTGAGTTTGCTTATAATCGCACCATGCATTCTTCCACTTCGTTATCACCTTTCAAATGTGTTTATGGATTTAACCCTTTAACTCCTTTGGACTTATTACCGATTCCTCGAAAGGATCGAGTAGCTTTTGATGCATTGGAACAGGTGGACTACATTAAGGAACTTCATGCTAAGACCAAGGTTGCACTTGACAAGAAGGGCGTTGAAACTGCAGCTCGGAATAACAAGGGACATCGGAAGATCGTTTTCCAGCCCGGCGAATTAGTTTGGCTACATCTAAGGAAAGAGCGGTTTCCGACAAAACGCCATTCCAAGCTAGCACCACGAGGTGATGGACCATTCAAAGTCTTACACCGGATTAATGACAATGCATATGTGTTGGACTTACCGGAAGAGTATGGAGTTAGCACCACTTTTAATGTAGGAGATTTGAACCCCTATGAAGGAGATTCGGAACAAGATGAAAATTCGGGGTCGAATTCTTTCCAAGAAGGAGTGGATGATGTAGGACCATCACATGGAAGCTATCAAGGTCCCATTACTAGAGCAAGAGCTAAGGAGATCCAAGAGGTTATGTCAAGGGAAGTGCTATTGCTTGACACAATGCGTGAACCATTTAATTTCCATACATCATGTGTTAATCTTTTGATGAATGTAGGAGCAAGTGAACCAAGCAAGGAGACCATGCCAACGTACTCACTTCCCATGCAGCTCGAGGAGACCATGCAGGCTGTTGTTGCTCACGTCCAATGCAGCCCAGGAGAGGAGGTTGTTGCTCACGCCAATGCAGCCCAAGAGGAGGCTGTTGCTCACGCCAATGCAGCCCAAGAGGAGGCTGGTGCTCACGTCCAATGCAGCCCATGCTTACGCCCAATGCAGTCCAAGAAGAGGCTGTTGATCACGTCCAAAGTAGCCCACGAGGTTAGCCTGCTGCTCACGTCCAAGGCAGCCTAAGAGCAAAGGGAGGAGACGTCCAAGGCAGCCCAAGAGCAAAAGGAGCTGTTGCTCACATCTAAAACAGCCCAAGAAGGCAGCCAGCTGATCACGTTTAAAGAGGTCCAAGAGAGTAACAATTCAGCCCATTCGGATCATCATTTGGGCCCTTTAAACACATCCAAATCACTCATGGATCTGTTGAACAATGCAGCCCATTCGGATAGCCCATTTGGCTCCTTAAAAACGTTAAAAACGTCCAGCTTGCACTCCAAGGATAAGTTTGAATAATTCAGCCTATTTCCATGCTGATTAGTGGTTTGTTAGGTTGTTAGCTACATTAGAGGAAGCTCTCTTGTTACCACCTTCCCACTAATGTTTTCAGCTTTCTTTTCTTTATTTTGTCTAGATAAAAGAGTCTATTTATAGCCTCTTATTAGCTGCAGATTAGTTACGTAAAATCCATTGCTTAGAATTGCATTTGTAATCATTCAGAAAATCAATCAAAGAACAAGAGAGTTTTTGGTTGGCATTGCTATTGTTGCTTGGCTGAGCTTGTTTGTGTCAAACCGCCTTCGGATTGGTGCTTCGAGCCTTCACGAGTCCCTCTTTGTGCTAGTCCAATAGGAGCTAGTGTAACGTTGTATTGGAGACGGGTCTAGGGCAGTCACGATTGGGGTTTTGTCTCTTCAGCCTTGGTTCCTTCATTGGCTTTCTCTTTGGTTCTTCTCTCACCTTTCCTGCGCCATTCATCAACCTACGTCCATTCCGCCTTCAGAAATCGTTTCATTCAGCCCGGTTCGAGATCATTGTGCCTAGATCGACTCAAATACGGATTAACACCGTATCATAAGCTCTCCCTCACGTAGCCCTTGTCTAGGAGGTCTTGAACTTGCGCTTGGATCTCGTGACTCTCCTTTGTGTTCATTCGGTAGGCTGGTCTATTTGGGAGTGTTGCGCCGGGAATAAGGTCAATTTGGTTCTCAATGCCTCTCAAAGGTGGAAGGCAATGTGGTATTTCTTCCGGAAACTCATCCTTAAACTCCTCAAGGATGGCTGAGATAGTAGGTGGTAAGCTAGCCTTGGCTTCATCACTCATCAAGGTGAGCTCCTTACACAACATCATCAAGGTGGTGTCTAAGGGTAGGTATTCATTTTGTAGCTCAAGTTTGGAAGCTAACAAGGCTGTTGTGGGCTGTATTGTGACCGTGGACACAAGGGTGCTAGGCTGGTGGTTAGAAGGCGTGGCTAGGGAGGGGTCTTGGCTCGACAGCTTGCTCCCCTTCTTAGCTTGTCCTTGCTCTTGCTCACTTGCCTTCTTCTTCTCAAATGCCTCCGCAATCTGCAAGGGAGTCATAGGCTTAAGAGTCACGGTTTTACCATTGAATACAAAAGAATATCTATTTGTAAAACCATCATGCATAACTCTCCTATCATATTGCCAAGGGCGGCCTAACAACACATGACAAGCTTGTATAGGCACAACATCACATAAAACCGTATCTTCATAATGGCCTAAAGTAAAAGTGATCTTAGCTTGCCTATTAACCTTTAACTCACCACATTCATTCATCCAATGCAGCTTATATGGCCTAGGGTGATAAAATGTAGGAATTTACAACTTAGATATCATTTCGGTGCTAGCAATATTGCAACAACTTCCTCCATCAATAACATTACAAACCTTTCCTTTAACCGAGCATCTAGTGTGAAACAAGTTTTCTCTTTGGTTATCTTCACAAGGAGCAGGTTGTACACTTAAAGTCCTCCTAGCTATCAAAGAATTATCATGCTCAAGACTTTTATCACAAATCATGGAAGTGTTAGCTAGGAATGAGCTAGGATGATCAAATAACACTCTCTTAGCTAATAAACAATCTCCTTGCTCATATTCAATCCCATCATCATCCAAATCATCATGATCATGCATATTAAGCTCAAAATCATCATTATTATGCTCATGCTCAGATTCGGACTCATATTGCCCTAAATGGTTAACTAGCAAAGTTCTTTTGTTAGGACAATCCTTCATCATGTGCCCTCTTCCTTGACACTTAAAACATACAATATCCCTAAATCTAGATGAAGGGTTAGAAGTACTCCCTTGAGTGCCTTTAGGTAGTGTAGGCGTGAGCTTGGTAGGGGCTACATAAGGAGCCTTGCGTGGGCCTCCTTGCTCTGGGGCTAGCTTCTCCTTGCTTGGCACCTCCCGACTGTAATTCCCTTGTTGGCGACCTCCTTGGCTCCTCCATGAGCTAGGCGTGCCATAGGCAGCCTTACCTCCTTGATTTCTTGCCTTTATTTTCCTTTCTACTTTGATTGCTAGGTGGAGCAATTCTGTCATAGAGCTATAGGGAAAAAGATCTATCTCGTTAGAAAAACTTGAATTGAGAATACGAAGATACCTAGCCATTGTAGTCTCTTCATCCTCTTGCACATTAGCCTTTACCATGGCCATTTGCATGGCATTATAGGTCTCCTCGACGGTCATGGCTCCTTGCCTCAAGTTCTCCAACCTTTGCCTCAATTCTCTAGTGTAATGTTGAGGCACAAACCGAGCTCTCTTCAAGGCCTTCATGTGTGCCCAAGTAACTACCGGTGCATTCATAGTTCTCCTCCTTTCCTTCACCAAATCATCCCACCATATCATAGCATAATCAATAAACTCAAGAGCTGCATAATGTACCTTCTTATGCTCGGGAAAGTTATGGCATGACCATATTTGCTCTATCTTCGCCTCCCAAGCCATGTACACGTCCGGGTCACATTTGCCTTCAAAGCTTGGGATCTTCACCTTTACTTTGCCAAAACCATCATACTCCGGATCTCGCTCCCTCCTTGGCTGGACACCATAGGGCTCACGCCTCTGCTCGTCTTGGCGCCGGCCGTCATGAGGTCTCCGGGGCTGTTGGTGCTCCTTTCACCCGTTTGGCCTCCATTCCTCGTCATCTCCATCACCATCCTCATCCTGCTCATAAGCTTGATTCTGAAACTGTTGAGGATAGTTATGCAAATTATTATGTATAATGGGAGAAGAAGGGATAGAAACGTGCTCCTCGAAAGCAAGATTGCCCCATCTAGGTTGGGACACGGTGTGGCCTAAGCCTTGGACATTCCGAGAGGGCTTCGTGGCATTAGAGTGCCGGCTGCTTGAAACGCCTCTTGTTGGCTTTGGAGTGGTATTCGGTCTTGCCCTTGTTGTTGAGCCCTCGAGTGGTCTCCTACCTGCATTTTGCCTCCTAGTGGCTGAGGCTCCGGGACTACCTTAGGATCCTCCAAGTTGGATAGCCTTGTAGTTAACCCTTCAATGCTATCTTCCAGGCCCTTGATAAGGTTAAACAACTCCAGGGAAATAGGCTCGGGGCTGGGCGTACCTGCGGAAGTTCCTGACATTGTTCAAAGACACTAAAACACTCAAACACGTTAGGTTAGCTAAAACAAAAACGCCTCACAAGCGTATCACTCGAAAGCAAACTCTCACTCTCTAGTGGTGCTCAACAAGCTTGTTGATGGCTCGTCTTGTATTAGTCAAAAACCTCACGTGAGTTCAATACTTAGCCAAACAAAAGCTTTAAAGTAGAAGCGAAATTTGATTTCAATTACCTTAAAAACGTGTTTGACTCAATAAAAGAGAAGAAAAGACTCAAAACGGAAAGGAAAAGTTGCACGAATGTTATATGCAACTAAGTATGGACTCAAAATTTGAACTCAAGATAAGCCTTGAAAGAACTTAGTCGTCAAGCCTAAGCAAGCAAACCTTGGACACCGAAGGTGTGTGTAGAAGGGCTGGTCAAGGCTAAGGCGTGGCTCGAGTGAAGTGAGCTAGGCGTGGGCCAAGGCGTGGCTAGGCTAGGGTGAAGCTAGGCTAGGCGTGAATGGCTTGGTCCCTTTGAGTGAGATGAGCGAGCTCCTTTGTAGTCCTTTTTGGTGGATGAACAATAACACTTAGCAAGCACAACTTTTGAGTGAGATGAGCTCCTCTGTAATCCTCTTTGGTTGCTGAACAATAACTCTTAGCAAGCACAACTTCAACTATTACAAACTATGAAATAAAACAAGAATAAGGTAGCAAGAATGAAATGAAATGAATACTAATGCTGATTTCTTTTCTCTTTCTTTTCTTTTCTTTTCTTTTTCTTTCTTTCTTGGTTTTTTTTTTTTGAATTTGGATTTTCCTTTCTTTTTTTTTCATTTTTTTTTAACTTACTGCTGGAATTAAAGAAAAATAAAACAATAATGATAAGAAATTCTAATTAGTTGTAAGAGGATAGAGTTGACCAAGTAAATAGCTAACCAAGGGTGAAAATTCAAAAAAAATAGGCTGAAAATGTGGTGGAGAGAGAGGGGCTGGAAAATAGGCTGGACGGATCAGCCTTCTTCTGTTTTTTTTTTTTTTGAAAATTTAGGGTTTGTTTAGTGTGGTGTTTGGACGTGGGACAAGGCTGATGGCGGCGTGGTGGTCGTCACAAGGGCTGGTGGTAGGCGCGGTGTAGGCGTGGTGTGGGAGAGTGGTGCCGGCGTCCAAAATTCACAAACAAAAGCAACAAACTTGTTAGTTCAATCAAAAACTTGGAATAGAAATGGCAATGGCAATAGACTCAAAACAAAGCAAGACTCAAACAAGAAAACGAGACACTTTTGGTTTTTGAATCATTTACCGACTCTTTTTGTAGGTTGAACGTCAATTAGCTCTGATACCAATTGATACGGGGATTAGCCGCGAAGAACGGATCTAGACGAGCAACCTGTTTTCGGGAATAGAAGCAATCGAAAATCAGCACACAAAGATGAAGGAAAACGTGCAAAGCAAAGAGGGAAAACGAATTAAGAAAGAAGAACCGAAAAGGAACAAACGATAGAACCCTTGGATTCGATTATCCAAGAACCAAACCGATGATGATTCGACCCTGCTTCTTACAACTTCACACAATCGATCTAGAGTTATCGAAGGCACGAAGAGGTTGCTTCAATTCGACTTGTAGCACCAACCCGAAGGAGATTCACACACACAAGAACGAGAAAGCTATGCTAACACCACAATTCTCACAACTCAAGAGGCTGAACTCAAAGGAATTCAATTTGGCACTTAGGCAATGTGTTTAACGTATTCTGATCCACAAAATGAAGAGAGAAAGGTTTATATACAACCTAGACCTTCTCTCCTAAAAATAGAAAATAAATAAATACAATAATTACAAATTATATTGTTTTAAATAAAACCATAAAATAGACTAATTCTAGGCTTTATTTAACACTCTCTAACTAGCTTCACGCCAGCCTTGCTCACGCCTCCTTGCTCACGCCTTCATCCATTCACATGCACACGTGAGGCTCTCCTATGCTCCATTCGACTTCTTCTTGGCTGGCCCAATGTGGCTAAGCATCATGACGGGCCTTGGAATCATTGGAGGTGAGCTTGGGTGAGCTTCTTGAACCATGCCAAGGAAGATAGCATCCATCTCCGCTTGGCGTTTGGCTTGAGCTCTTGTTAGGGCACCTTGTGGTGTTGAAGATGGAGCTAGCTCGGATGACCCTTCATCAAGACCTAAATAGGCCTTGCTGAAAATAGGAAATAAAACAAGAAATAAATCCTAAAAAATAGCCCTCTAATCTACCCACTAAGAGAACCACTAATTTGGTTATCTCCTAATTGTTTTATCCGAAAATAAATGCTGAAAAGTTAAAATGAAAAGCAAACAATGCTAATGATAAAATGTCTAATGATAAAATGTCTAAGAATATCCCATGTAAACTAATTGCCATGCAAACACTCTTTATTCGGAAATATTGTGCACGAGTGACCCGGGCCTTTCTTGACTTAGGCATGTGATGAAAGTCCCTCCACTTAGGTTCGGCTCGCCTAGGCTCAAGAGGGTGTCCTTGAGTTGTTGGTGTAGGTGGCGAGCTCGGGCTCTAGTGATAGCACCGGGTGGTGGGTTATCCTTGGGCTTGGCCGTTTCGGCTTCTTCTCTTGACGCCTCTTCATCACCAACATCTTGTGCGTGATCACCTAGATGTGTAGGCTCTAGATGTGTAGGCAAACTCGACATGTGGTAAAACGTCTTCCCATTCCTTTAGATTATCTTTCAAAATGGTTCTAAGGAGGGTCGTTAGGGTCCTATTGGTGAATTCCGTTTGCCCATCCGTCTGAGGATGGCTAGAGGTCGAGAATAGCAATCTAGTTCCCATCTTTCCTCAAAGCGATTTCCAAAAGAAACTCAAAAACTTGACATCCCTATCACTAGCAATGGTCTTAGGTATTCCATACAGTCTAACTATTTCCTTAAAGAAAAGATTTGCGACATTATATGCATCATCAGTTTTATGACATGGAATAAAATGTGCCATTTTAGAGAATCTATCTACCACCATAAAAATGGAATCTCTCCCTTTCTTAGTCCTAGGTATCCCTACAATGAAATCCATACTTATGTCTTCCCAAGGAGCACTAGGCGTCGGTAAGGGTGTACACATCCCGTGGGGTTGTACTCTAGCTTCGGCCTTAAGACATTCAATGCACTTCTTAAGCATGTGTTCTACATCCCTTAACATATGACGCCAATGAAGATGGGTTTGCAACATGTGATAGGTCTTGTCCCTCCCAAAATGTCCCATTAAGCCTCCCTCATGGGCTTCTTTTACCAATAACAACCTAAGGGAACATCTAGGTATGCAAATTTTATCCACTTTAAACAAAAATCCTTCAAACAAAAAAATACTTATCATAAGGGCCTCGTGTAGTGCATCTATGAAATATCTCCCTAAAATCAGCATCATCCATATATAATTCTTTAATGTAAGTAAAACCTAGCATCGTAGAATCCAAAGTGGTGATCAAAGTGTATCTCCTAGATAAGGCATCTGCTACTACATTATCCTTTCCCTTCTTATACTTAATAATGTAAGCAAAGGATTCAATGAACTCCATCAACCTACCATGCCTCCTATCTAGCTTATCTTGGCTCCTAAAGTGTCTAAGTGAATCATGATCGGTTCTCAAAACAAACTCTTGGGGCCAAAGGTAATGTTGTCATGTTTTGAGTACTCTAAACAAGGCATACAATTCCTTGTCATAAGTGGAATAATTTAAGCATGCACCCTTCAGTTTCTCACTAAAGAAAGCTAGAGGCTTACCTGCATGAGGACGCCGCCAATACCAATACCGGGCGAGTCACACTCAACCTCAAAGGGTTTAGTGAAGTCCGGTAGAGCGAGGAGTGGTGCTTGGGTGAGACGTTTCTTGAGCTCCTCAAATGCTCTTTGTTGAGGTTCAATCCACTCAAAAGGAACCTTCTTTTTGGTCAAGGCCGTGAGTGGCGCGGCGATGGTGCTAAAATCCCTCACAAATCTCCTATTAAAAGTAGCTAGGCCTTGGAAACTCCTTACTTCACCAACCGACCTAGGGATAGGCCATTCATTGATTGCTTTAATCTTATCCTCATCCACTTGCAAGCCGTTGGCACTTACTACAAAACCAAGGAAAATGATTCGGTTAGTATAGAAATCACATTTTTTAATATTAGCATACAAGTATTCTATACGCAATGTAGTAAGCACATCTCTCAAATGATTTTCATGCTCCTTTAAAGACTTACTATAGATAAGGGAAAATAACCGAGCTTACGGAGTGTATCGGCAAGGCTAGACGGGAATTTGGGTTCACGCCAAATGGGTCGAGGGAGGTTGAATGGAGTTTGGGGTTCGGGCTCGATGGTGTTATAGGAACCGGCCGGAGATTAGGGATCTCCCAAGGTGCCGGACTTTTCATGCTTGCTGGTCCGTCTCCCATGCTTGCTTGTTCATCCACCTTCACAACCTTGCTCACGTCTTGCTCACTTTGTTTATTGGCTTGCTTGACTGCATTATCAAGCTCCTCCTCATGATGTTCCAACGTTTGCATGGTCTCGTCCTCTTGCATGTTAACCTTTGAATTCACCAAGAGATTAATAAATGATTAATGGAAATTAAATACTTCATGCATGGTGTCATGCATTAACACTTCCCTTGACGTAACTTCTTGGATCTCCTTAGCTCTTGCCCTAGTAATGGGATCTTGATATTTTCCATGTGAGTTGTGCAATGGTTCACCTGATGGTCCTACATCATCCACTCCTTCTTGGAAAGAATTCGACCCCGAGTTTTCTTCTTGTTCCGACTCTCCTTCATAGGGGCTCAAATCTCCTACGTTAAAAGTGGTACTAACTCCATACTCTTCCGGTAAGTCTAAAATTATGCGTTATCGTTAACTCGGTGTAGGATTTTGAATGGTCCATCGCCCCATGGAGCTAGCTTTGATTGGCGCTTCGCCGGAAACCGCTCCTTCCTTAGATGTGACCAAACTAGATCGCAGGGCTGGAAAACCAACTTCCGACGTCCCTTGTTATTTCTAGCTGCGATCTCAACTCCTTTCCTTTCAAGCGTAGCCTTGGTCTTTGCATGAAGTTCCTTAATTGATTCCGCCTGTTCCAAAGCATCAAAAGCTACTCGATCCTTTCGAGGGATCGGTAATAAGTCCATAGGAGTTAAAGGGTTAAATCCATAAACACATTGGAAAGGTGACAAAGAAGTGGAAGAATGCATGGTTCGATTATAAGCAAACACGATATGTGGTAAAAACGTCTTCCCATTCTTTTAAATTATCTTTCAACATGGTTCTAAGGAGGGTCGTTAGGGTCCTATTGGTGACTTCCGTTTGCCCATCCGTTTGAGGATGGCTAGAGGTCGAGAATAGTAATCTAGTGCCCGTTTTTCCCCAAAGCGTTTTCCAAAACAAACTCAAAAACTTGACATCCCTATCACTAACAATGGTCTTAGGTATTCCATCCATTCTCACTATTTCCTTAAAGAAAAGATTTACGACATTATATGCATCATCAGTTTTATGACATGGAATAAAATGTGCCATTTTAGAGAATCTATCTACCACCACAAAAATGAAATCTCTCCTCTCTTAGTCCTAGGTAGTCCGACAATGAAATCCATACTTATGTCTTCCCAAGGAGCACTAGGCGTCGGTAAGGGTGTATACAGCCCGTGGGGTTGTACTCTAGCTTTGGCCTTAAGACATTCAATGCACTTCTTAAGCATGTGTTGATACGGTGTTAATCCGTGATTGAGTCGATCAAGGCACAATGATCTCGAATCCGGTTGAATGAGGCGATTTCAGAATGCGGAATGGAACGTAGGTGATGAATGGCGCAGGAAAGGTGAGAGAAGAACCAAAGAGAGAGTCAATGAAGGAACCGAGGCTGAAGAGCCAAAACCCCAATCGTGACTGCCCTAGACCCGTCTCCAATACAACTTTACACTAGCTCCGGCTGGACTAGCACAAAGAGGGACTCGTGAAGGCTCGAAGCACCAATCCGAAGGCGGTTGACACAAACAAGCTCAGCCAAGCAACAACAGCAATGCCAACCAAAAACTCTCTTGTTCTTTGATTGATTTTGTGAAATGATTACAAATGTAATTCTAAGCAATTGGGAATAACGGAACTAATCTGCAGCTAAAGAGTCTATTTATATAGCCTCTTTTATCTAGACAAAAATAAAGAAAAGAAAGCTGAAAACATTAGTGGGAAGGTGGTAATAAGAGAGCTTCCTCTAATGTAGCTAACAACCTAACAAACCACTAATCAGCATGGAAATAGGCTGAATTATTCAAACATATCTTTGGGAGTGAGCTGGCCGATTTCTAAGAGCCAAATGGGCTATCCGAATGGGCTGCATTGTTCAACAGATCCATGAGTGATTTGGATGTGTTTAAAGAGCCCAAATGATGATCCGAATAAGCTGAATTGTTACTCTCTTGGGCCTCTTTGAACTTGATCAGCTGGCTGCCCTCTTGGGCTGTTTTGGACGTGAGCATCTCCTCCCTTTGCTCTTGGGCTGCCTTGGACGTCTCCTCCCTTTGCTCTTGGGCTGCCTTGGACGTGAGTAGCAGGCTAACCTCGTGGGCTGCTTTGGACGTGATCAACAACCTCCTCTTGGGCTGCATTGGGCGTGAGCAACAACCTCCTCTTGGGCTGCATTGGGCGTGAGCAACAGCCTCCTCTTGGGCTGCATTGGCGTGAGCAACAACCTCCTCTTGGGCTGCATTGGCGTGAGCAACAGTCTCCTCTCCTGGGCTGCATGGGACGTGAGCAACAGCCTGCATGGTCTCCTCGAGCTGCATGGGGAAGTGAGCACGTCGGCATGGTCTCCTTGCTTGGTTCGCTTGCTCCTACATTCACCAAAAGATTAACACATGATGTATGGAAGTTAAATGGTTCACGCATTGTGTCAAGCAATAGCACTTCCCTTGACATAACTTCTTGGATCTCCTTAGCTCTTGCTCTAGTAATGGGACCTTGATAGCTTCCATGTGATGGTCCTACATCATCCGTTTCTACATCCCTTAACATATGAGGCCAATATAAGTGGGTTTGCAACATGTGATAGGTTTTGTCCCTCCCAAAATGTCCCATTAAACCTCCCTTATGGGCTTCTTCTACTAATAATATCCTAAGGGAACATCTAGGTATGCAAATTTTATCCACTTTAAACAGAAACCCTTCAAACACAAAATACTTATCATAAGGGCCTCGTGTAGTGCATCTATGAAATATCTTCCCAAATTCAGCATCATCCACATATATTTCTTTAATGTAAGTAAAACCTAGCATCCTAGAATCCAAGGTGGTGATCAAAGTGTATCTTCTAGATAAGGCATCCGCTACGACATTATCCTTTCCCTTCTTATACTTGATAATGTAAGGAAAGGTTTCAATGAACTCCATCCACCTACCATGCCGCCTATCTAGCTTATCTTGGCTCCTAAAGTGTCTAAGTGAATCATGATCGGTTTTTAAAACAAACTCTTGCGGCCAAAGGTAATGTTGCCATGTTTTGAGTACTCTAAACAAGACATACAATTCCTTGTCATAAGTGGAATAATTTAAGCATGCGCCCTTCAATTTCTCACTAAAGAAAGCTAGAGGCTTACCGTCTTGCATAAGGACACCGCCAATACCAATGTCAGACGCGTCGCACTCAACCTCAAAGGGTTTAGTGAAGTCCGGTAGAGCGAGTCGTGGTGCTTGGGTGAGATGTTTCTTGAGTTCCTCAAATGCTCTTTGTTGAGGTTCATTCCACTCAAAAGGAACCTTCTTTTTGGTCAAGGCCGTGAGTGGCGCTACGATGGTGCTAAAATCCCTCACAAATCTCCTATAGAAAGTAGCTAAGCCGTGGAAACTCCTTACTTCACCAACCGACCTAGGAATGGGCCATTGATTGATTGCCTTAATCTTATCCTCATCCACTTTCAAGCCATTGGCACTTACTACAAAACCAAAGAAAATCACTCGGTTAGTATAGAAATCACATTTTTTTATATTAGCATACATATATTCTATACGCAATGTAGCAAGCACATCTCTCAAATGATTTTCATGCTCCTTTAAAGACATACTATAGATAAGAATGTCATCAAAGTACACTACAACAAATAAACCAATATAAGGTCTCAAAATATGATTCATCAATCTCATGAAAGTACTAGGAGCATTAGTTAAACCAAAAGACATTACTAGCCACTCATAGAGACCAAATTTGATTTTAAAGGCCATTTCCATTCATCCCCTTCCCTCATTCTAATTTGATGGTAGCCACTCCTAAGGTCAATCTTAGTAAAAAAAGGTGGCTCCATGTAACTCATCAATCATGTCATCTAGATGGGGAATCGGGTGTCTATACTTGATAGTAATATTATATTGATTGCTCTACAATCAATACACATTCTCCAAGTATTATCCTTCTTGGGTACTAGGAGGACGGGAACAGCACAAGGACTTAGGCTTTCCCGAACATACCCTTTATCTAGTAAGTCTTGAACTTGGTTCTGAATTTCTTGTGCTTCCTTAGGATTCATCCTATAGGCGGGTCTATTGGGAAGAGTGGCTCCGGGTATTAAATATATTTGGTGTTCAATGCCCCTAATGGGCGGCAAGCCAGCCGGAACTTCCTCAGGAAAGACGTCCTCAAACTCGTCTAATAGCCCCTAGATAGAACTAGGAAGTGGAATCTTAGAGTCATGAGGTACCGTCACTAGAGACTTACACAAATTCATCAGTAACACATCCATACAAACATAGTTATTGACATATTCATTCCTAGACTCAAGATAGCTACCTGTTGGTTGTACTAACAGTGTTTGATGGGTTTTGTCCTCCTTACTCTTAGGCCATGACATTTTAGACTTTTGAGAGGCTCCTTGATCTATCCTCTTGTTCTCACAATATTCGGCTATTTGTAATGGCGTCATAGGCTTAAGTGTTAAGCTATATTTATTAGAAAAACCATCATGAACAACTTTCCTATCATATTGCCAAGGACGGCCAAGCAACAAGTGAAAAGCATTCATAGGCACAACATCACATATAATAATATCCTCATATGATCCTAATGTTATATTGACCCTAGTTTGCTTATTGACCTTAAGTTCTCCACACTCATTCATCCAATGTAGCTTATATGGTCTAGGGTGATAAAATATAGGAAGTTGTAATTTATTGACCATTATAGTGCTAGCTATGTTGCAACAACTTCCCCCATCAATTATCACATTACACACTTTTCCTTTAATGCTACATCTAGTATGAAATAGATTTTCACGTTGGTTATCCTTACAAGGTGCTAGTTGGACATGCAAAGTTCTACTAGCTATCAAAGATTCGCCCTGTTCATACTCAATGCAATCATCAGTCTCATTTTGCTCATGGTCATCAATTAATGCATTTTCATCATCCAATTCCATGTCATCCTCACTCTCATATTGCCCTAGATGATTTATGATCAAAGTGCGTCTATTAGGACATTCCCTACTCATGTGTCCTCTACCTTGGCATTTAAAACACACAATGTCCCTAGTTCTAGAGTTAGAGGTAGGAGTACTCCCTCGAGGACCACTTGAAGGCTCATTCAAGGATCGTGGTGTAGTGGACGGTGTAGAAGATCTTCGTTGGCCTTCTTGGCCCATAGGTGCCGATTTTCTCTCCTCCTTATGGCCTCCTTGATCCTTACTTTGGCTAGGCAGCCGGCTTCCTTGTGATTTCCAAGCGTTGGACGTCCCATAAGGCGACTTGAGTTCTCGGTTCCGCACCTTAGTCTTCCTTTCCACCTTGATGGCCAAGTGTAGCAATTGTTCCATGGTGCTGTAAGGATACATATCAACTTCATTAGCCAAATTAGAGTTAAGAATAAGAAGATACCTAGCCATAGTATTTTCCTCATCATCTAGAACGTTGGCTTTCACCATAGCAACTTGCATGTTGGTGTAGGCTTCCTCAGCGCTAAGAGAGCCTTGTCTCAAATTTTCCAGCCGTTGTCGAAGTTCTCGGGTATAATGGGGGGTGGGGGACGAACCTAGATCTCATTAGTGCTTTCATGTGTTCCCATGTGGTGATTTGGGGATTCAATGTCCGCACTCTTTCCTTTACCACGTGATCCCACCATACCAAGGCATATCCTTGGAACTCTAGGGCGGCTAGTTGAACCTTCCTAGGGTCACTGAAGTTATGACACAACTAGATTTACTCGACCTTAGTGTCCCATTTGATGCGGGTTGGGGCCGCGAATGACTAGATCTAGATTGGGAATCCTTGAAACCAAAAATGACGTTTTTCCTTGACCAATGGCACAAAATTCAGATTGTTAGAACAAGAAAATGACGATGGAAAGATGGAAGAAAAGAGGATGAAAGGGGACGTAGGATGTATGGTAGAAGTAGATCCAAAAGAACCAAAAGACTCCCTTACAAGAACCTTGATGAGATTGATCAAAAACCAAACAAGATGATGCCTTCAACCCTTTCTTCTATAACCTTACACAAGCCTTCGATGGAGACAAGCACAAGGAGGAAATAGTATTGAATAGTATCACCAATCTCTAAAGAGATTAACACACACAAGAATAATCTACCAGGGATTCACAACGATTCAATCAATTGCCTCACTTTATTGATTGAATTTTCTGAATATGAACAAAAGCTCTCTCAAGAGACGGTTTATCAAGTTTTGCTAAAATCTATCTAATCAGGAAAGAAGCTAAGGGAGGCTTTTTATATGCCTAGAAAGCCTCCTTTCTAAAAAGGAATAACATTTGTCAATAAAAGACAATAAAACAAATAAAATAACCCTTAAATTGTTTTGAGTTTAAAGGTTATATAAAGTCTTGTATTTTATACCAAAAGATGATATAAAATACAAAAGAAGCTCCAAAAGCCTCAATCTTCCATTTCTTGCAATTCCGGAACAAGTGTCTCTTCTTTGCTCTTGCATGGCTCCAAATCACGTGTGCATGGTCTTCCTTCCACATCCAAGTCGTCGGTAATCGTCATTAGCGTGACTAAGGAAGCCTCAGTCAGCAAAGGATCATAAATGGTCTCCTTAGGAGCTAAGGACACCAACAAGTTGGACACCTCCTCTTGAATTGCCCTTGCCCTTAATCTAGTGATTGGCCCTTGCATTGTAGAACTAGTAGGGGTTGTTGGTGATGGTCCCTCATCATACTCCCCTTCTTGGGAAGGATTCGTCCTCGAATTATCTCCATCCGCATCACTTGACTCAAAGGGACTTAGATCTCCTACGTTGAAAGTAGGACTCACTCCATAGTCCTCCGGAAGCTCTAGTACATAAGCATTGTTGCCAACCTTACGTAGTACTTTGAATGGTCCGTCTCCCCTAGGTGATAGCTTGGACTTGTGCCTTTCCGGGAACCTATCCTTCCTCAATTGTAGCCACACGAGGTCTCCCGGTTCGAACAACACTTGCTTGCGGTTTCCTATTAGCCTTGGCCGCCACTCGCCTCCCCTTCTCCTCTAGCCTTTTGCGTGTCCTTTCATGCATTTCCTTGATGATCTCCACCAGTTTTCCTTCATTAAAATCTACTCGCTCCTCAATGGGCAACGATATAAGATCAAAAGGGGTCAAAGGATTCAACACATAGACACACTCAAAAGGAGTTAGGTTAGTAGAAGAATGTAATGTACGATTATATGCAAATTCTACATGAGGCAAGACATCTTCCCAAGCTTTCAAATTATCTTTTGAAACAGCCCTCAAAATGGCTGTTAACGTCAGATTAGTTACTTCGGTTTGACAATCCGTTTGAGGATGACTAGAAGTCGAAAACAACAACTTCGTCCCTAATTTACCCCAAAGAGTTTTCCAAAAGAAACTAAGACACTTAACATCCTTATCACTCACTATAGTCCTAGGTACTCCATGTAATCTAACAATTTTCCTAAAGAACAAGTTAGCTACATTATAAGCATCATCAGTCTTATGGCAAGAAATAAAATGGGTCATTTTAGAAAATCGATCTACTAACACAAAAATCGAATCTCTCCCCTTCTTAGTCCTAGGTAACCCAACAATAAAGTCCATACTAATATCCTCCCAAGGTGACTTAGGCGTGGGTAAGGGGGTATACAATCCATGAGGTTTAAATCTAGTCTTAGCCTTTAAACACACAAGACATCTCTTAATCAAGTTCTCTACATCTCTAAGCATATGAGGCCAATAAAAATATGAATGCAGCATATGATAAGTTTTATCTCTCCTAAAATGTCCCATTAAGCCTCCCATATGGGCTTCCTTAAGAAGTAATAGCCTAAGGGAACACTTAGGAATGCACACTTTATCAACTCTAAATAGAAAACCCTCAAACAAGTAATACTTATCAAAGCCTCCTCTAGATGAACATTGCTTAAATATGTCTCCAAAATCAGAATCATCAACATATAAATCCTTAATATAATAGAAACCTAAGACCTTAGAATCCATAGTTGTGATTAAAGAATGTCTCCTAGAGAGAGCATCCGCTACAACATTATCCTTGCCCTTTTTATACTTTATCATATAAGGAAAAGTTTCTATAAACTCCATCCATCTACCATGTCTCCTATCTAACTTATCTTGACTCATAAAATGTCTTAAGGACTCATGATCGGTATGTAGGACAAACTCACTAGGCCATAAATAATGCTGCCATGTTTTTAATACTCTAAATAATGCATAAAGTTCTTTATCATAGGTCGAGTAGTTTAAACATGCTCCCTTTAATTTCTCACTAAATAAGGCTAGTAGCTTATCCTCTTGCATGAGTACTCCTCCAATGCCAATACCCGAAGCATCACACTCGACCTCAAAAGGTTTGGTGAAGTCCGGAAAAGCTAGGAGAGGTGCATGGAAAAACCGCCACTTCAACTCCTTAAACGCCTTCTCTTGAGCATCTCTCCACACAAATGGCACCTTCTTCTTTGTCAAGGACGTGAGTGAGGCTGCTATGGTGCTGAAATCTCGCACAAAATGTCTATAGAAGGTTGTTAGGTCGTGGAAAATCCTCACTTGACCGACGGTTGTGGGAGTAGGCCATTCCTGGATTGCCTTGATCTTCTCTTCATCCACCTCTAGACCTCTTGTGCTCACTACAAAACCAAGAAAAACAACTTGATTAGTACTAAACTCACATTTCTTCAAATTAGCATACAAATATTCAATTCTAAGAGTTGCAAGTACTTCCCTCAAATGTTCCTCATGCTCTTCAAATGACTTACTATAGATGAGGATGTCATCAAAGTAAACCACAACAAACCTACCAATGTAGTGTCTCAACACGTGATTCATCAATCTCATAAATGTGCTAGGAGCATTGGTTAAACCAAATGGCATCACTAGCCACTCATAAAGACCAAACTTGGTCTTGAATGCCGTTTTACACTCATCTCCCTCCCTCATTCTGATTTGGTGATAACCACTCCTAAGATCTATCTTAGAGCACAATGTGGCTCCATTCAACTCATCTAACATGTCATCTAAACGTGAAATAGGATGGCGGTACTTAATGGTGATGTTGTTGATGGCTCTACAATCAACACACATCCTCCATGTATTGTCCTTCTTAGGCACTAAGAGGACGGGAACGACACTAGGACTCAAACTCTCCCTTACATAACCCTTATCTAGGAGTTCTTGAACTTGGTTTTGGATCTCTTGGCTCTCCTTAGGGTTCATCCTATAGGCTGGATGGTTTGGGAGTGTAGCACCGGGAATAAGATCTGTTTGTTGCTCAATACCTCTAAAAGGTGGAAGGCCAGCCGGAATCTCGTCAGGAAACACATCACTAAATTCATTTAGGATAGCTAGGATGGGCTTAGGTAGGGTGGCCTTGGCTTCATCACTCAAAGTCACTAAGCTCTTGCACAAGCTCACAAGAATGGCATCTAAAGGGGTGTAATCTAGGATTTACGCCTCCTTGGATGCTAGAAGGACACTAGAAGGTGTGGATAATAGGGTGGTACTTATCTTGGTCGTGGGTTCTGTTTTAGACCGTGAGCTATCCCCTTTCTTTTTCACCTGATTTTGCTCCACACTCAACTCCTTCTTCTTCTCATAAAATTCAGCAATCTGCAATGGTGTCATAGGCTTAAGAGTTAGTGTTTGACCATTAAATTCAAAGGTATGCCTATTATTAATACCATCATGCTTAACTCTCCTATCAAATTACCATGGACGTCCCAAAAGAATATGACAAGCTTGCATGGGAACTACATCACAAGTAATAGTGTCCTCATAGCTACCTAAAGTGATAGTAACTCTAGCTTGCCTATTTACTTTTAATTCTCCACAATCATTCATCCAATGCAATTTGTAAGGCCTAGGGTGATAAAATGTGGTAATTTGCAACTTATTAATCAAATCAGTGCTAGCTATATTGCAACAACTACCTCCATCTATGATCATATTACACACCTTCCCTTTAATTAGACATCTAGTATGAAAAAGGTTCTCCCTTTAATTAGACATCTAGTATGAAAAAGGTTCTCACTTGAAGGCTCATTCAAGGGTCTAGAAGATGAATGAGGTGTTGAGCTCCTTCTTTGTGCTCCTTGGTCCATGGTTGATGCTTTTCGGTTCAACTTGGTGGATGTAGGCTCTCGGCTATAGGATCCTTGGGGCCGGCTGTTTTGTGCTTTCCATGAGCTTGTAGCTCCAAAGCTTGTCTTGGCACCTTGGTTCCTAGCCTTTTTCTTCTTCTCTGCTTTGATTGCCAAATGTAGTAGCTCCACCATGGTACTATAAGGATACAAATCAATTTCATTAGCCAAAGATGAGTTTAAAATGCGTAGATACCTAGCCATTGTAGACTCCTCATCTTCAACCACATTAGCTTTCACCATTGCCATTTGCATAGAGGTGTAGACCTCTTCGGCACTCATGGCTCCTTGTCTAAGGTTCTCCAACCTTTGCCTTAGCTCCCTAGCATAATGTTGAGGTACAAAACGAGCTCTCATCAAGGCCTTCATTTGTTCCCATGTAGTGATGACCGGATCCAAGGTTCCTCTTCTTTCCTTGACAAGATGATCCCACCATACTAGTGCATAGCCTTGGAACTCAAGTGATGCAAGCTGGACCTTCCTTTGCTCTCCAAAGTGATGGCAAGGCCAAATTTGCTCCAATTTAGTCTCCCAATCCATTTAAGCATCCGGTCACACTTGCCTTCAAAACTAGGAATCTTGACCTTCACTTTCCCTATTCCATCTAGCTCTTGATAAGGCCTAAATGGCTCATATTCTCGTCCTCTCCTTGGTTGTGGGTGATGCCTAGGGAACTCTCTCCACATACCTTCTTCCTCAACATCCTCTTGTGGCTCCTGCAAATCATCCACAAAACCTTGCACATTAGGTGTTCTAGGAAGAGTGTTAGCATGTCTCATACCTTGACCTTGAGCGGTTCTTTGGGGTGATTCAGGGGCTGTTTCTCTAGAGGCATCTCTAGATGTGCCTCCTAGCTCGAAAGTGGACATCGGCTGTGGCGTGGTTGTGGGTGCTGGTCGAGGCTCCAACGTGTCAATCCGGTGTGTCAATCTTGCCACCGAATCCATTAGTTGCTTCAACATAGCAAATGTCTCCGGGTGCATTGGCTCACTGCTGTGAGACTTGCTTGGACTATTAGACCTAGACATGATCAAAAAAACACACAAAACAAGCAAACTAGTTGAATTAGATAAAACAGAAGATTCTCACAAGTGTTTACTCTCACTCTCACACTCAAGTTGTGTTGATCACAAGCTATTTGATGAAATTGACTTGGATGGATTAAAACTCCTTCTATAAGATCAATGCCTTAGCTCAACTAGCACACTCCTTAACTTGAAAAAGGGTGATACACGGCTGCTTGAAGGTTCACAACATAAAACATCAAGATAGACACTAAGAAGCTGAAATAAGACTCAAGACTCAACTAGTATGGCTTGCAAGCAATGTTAACTAACTAAATCACACAAAATACTCAAAAAAGACACAAGACTCAAAGATAGATGCAAAAGGATGATATGGACTCGAAAAGATGGTAAACTCAAGATATGATAGAATTAGAGTAAAACAAGGAAGATAGACACACAAGAGACTAAGAAGAGAGCTTCACTTACCTTGTCCTTATGCAATGGAGAGAGATATGGCCGGCTGTGGTGTTTAGCGTTGGCTTTTGGGTAATGGTGATGGATAAGAAATGAGGTAGGTAACTCTTGTTTGTAGTCTCAATGATCCTTTCAAAATCAGATTGCAAAAACACTTGTTTTTCTAGCTTCTACACAACTCAGTTTAGTATAGAATATGATATGAAATGTATGATATGTAGGATGATGAAAATATATGAAAAAATATTTCTTTTTCTTTGTGGTCCTTGGCTGACGTTTTTGTGGAAGAAAATAGGAGAGAGTAATGAAATTAAAAATTGAAAAGAAATAAGAGATAACTAACTAGAAGTAGTCTCTTGTTGTTGTTACAAATAAGGAGCTTTTGTGGCCCTCTCCTCTCTCTTGCAATGGCTGATTTGTTTTGGAACAGTGGTCCCCCTTTTGCTTTTCTTTTGATTGTTTTTTTTGGACGGTTATTGCCAAGAGAAAATAGCTGGACGTTTTTGATGAACAATGGTTGATGAAGGTGATGTAGAATGGCTGGAAAATGGCGGTTTTGGTTTGGCTTTCTCTCTTCTCCAATAAACACAAGAAACAAAGCAAATTAGACTCAAATAGACTCTTAAGATGAAGCAAATGACTCAAACAAAGAAAAGACTCAAAGAAGATACTCAAACCGTCAATGGTGATGGCTGATTCCGGACTCGCAATCAACTAGCTCTGATACCACTTTGATACGGGTTGGGGCCGCAAATGACTAGATCTAGATTAGGAATCCTTGAAACCAACAATGACGTTTTTCCTTGACCATTGGCACAAAATTCAGATTGTTAGAACAAGAAAATGACGATGGAAAGATGGAAGAAAAGAGGATGAAAGGGGACGTAGGATGTATGGTAGAAGTAGATCCAAAAGAACCAAAAGACTCCCTTACAAGGACCTTAATCAGATTGATCAAAACCCAAACAAGATGATGCCTTCAACCCTTTCTTCTATAACCTTACACAAGCCTTCAATGGAGACAAGCACAAGGAGGGACTAGTATTGACTAGTAGCACCAATCTCTAAAGAGATTAACACACACAAGAACAATCTACCAGGGATTCACAACGATTCAATCAATTGGCTCACTTTATTGATTGAATTTTCTGAATATGAACAAAAGCTCTCTCAAGAGACGGTTTATCAAGTTTTGCTAAAATCTATCTAATCAGGAAAGAAGCTAAGGGAGGCTTTTTATATGCCTAGAAAGCCTCCTTTCTAAAAAGGAATAATATTTTGTCAATAAAAGACAATAAAACAAATAAAATAACCCTTAAATTGTTTTGAGCCTAAAGGTTATATAAAGTCTTGTATTTTATACCAAAAGATGATATAAAATACAAAAGAAGCTCCAAAAGCTTCAATCTTCCATTTCTTGCAATTCCGGAACAAGTGTCTCTTCTTTGGTCTTGTATGGCTCCAAGTCACGTGTGCATGGTCTCCCTTCCACATCCAAGTCGTCGGGAATCGTCATTAGCGTGACTAAGGAAGCCTCAGTCAGCAAAGGATCATAAATGGTCTCCTTAGTAGCTAAGGACACCAACAAGTTGGACACCTCCTCTTGAATTGCCCTTGCATTGTAGGACTAGTAGGGGTTGTTGGTGATGGTCCCTCATCACCATTCCATGTAGACGTCGGGATCACACTTTCCTTCAAAGACGGGAATTTTGATTTTGACTTTGCCAAAACCGTCTTGTTCTTGATAGGGCCGTGAATTCTCCCGTTCTCGTCCTTGCCTCGGTTGCTGGAATGGTCGATGATAATCTTCCCAGGTATGATCCTCAAAAGGAGCTTGATCGGGATGACCCGTCTCTCTAGTCACGTGCGAGGGGCCGCCAAACTCGTAGTTGGTTCTCAAAGGTGGCGTCCGAGATGGTGGGGTGCGTGCTTCCATAGACTCCACCCGTTTGGATAGGCTAGCTACGGAGTCGGACAATTGCTTCAATAGGTTGATCATCTCAGGCGTGACGGTCTCGCTGCTAGTCTTGCTTGGGCTTCGGGACCTAGACATGCTCAAGTAAACAAACAAAGAATTGGTTAGGCTAGAAAAACAAAGATCTCACTTGTGTATCGCTCACTCACTCGTTGGTATTGCCTCGCTTGTGGCTCGAGTTGTAAGGATCAAACACCTCAAGATCACGATTTTCGAACCTTCTTAGCAACCCTTTGGGACTAGAACTGCCGAAACTGATGTTAGTGTCGGAGATGAATCAAGACACCCTAACCGGAGTATTGACCATTGGGTTGGTATAGGTATGATGGTTTGAGGTTTGGATGACGAAGGAGATGTTTGAAGAAGGAGATGTTTGAAGAAGTTCTCACTAAAAGGGGACTTTTCCTTGTGCTTGTTGGTCGATTAATGGAAGGGCCGGCAGTTTTGTTTTTTTGTTTTTTTTGTGCACCTCTCCTCAAGATATTGACCGGGCCCTAAGAAACCTTTGGCTTTTGATTTTGAACACTTCAAGCACAAGTCAAACCACAATTAATTAATCAATAAGTGAAATGGCTAACAAAGAAGAAAGGAATTGATCAATTGTACCAACTGAGCTTTGATACCAACTGATACCGGATTAGTCTGTGGGTTAGCCGATCTAGGTACAATGATCCCAAATCCAGCGGAAAGAGGCGAATCCAGATGCGGGACTGGGCGTGGGGATGGAGATGGATGCAGGAAGATGTTGAGAAGAACCAAAGGGAATCAATGAAGAAGAACCGTGGCTGGAGAGCCAAGACCCCGCCTTGTGAATGCCCTTGACCCGTCTCCAATACAACCTTACACTAGCTCTAGCAGGACTAGCACAAAGAGGGACTCGTGAAGGCTCGAAGCACCAATCCGAAGACGGTTGACACAAGCAAGCTCAGTGAAGCAAACAACAACAATGCCAACCAAAAACTCTCTTGTTCTTTGATTGATTTTGTGAATTGATTACAATGTGTAATTCTTAGCAAAAGAAAATGTACCCTACTTAGCAGCTAAAGAAACTATATATGGACTCTTTTATCTAGACAAAGTAAAAAGAAAAGAAAACTAAATACATTGGTGGAAGGAGGTAACAATAGAGCTTCCACAAATATAGCTAACAATCTAACAAACAAACTAACAGCATAAAAATGGGCTGACTTCTCCAAGGAACCCTGGGTGACCGGACGGATTTTAGAGCCCAGTTGGACGGTCCGACGGAGGGAAATGGATACCATTTCGGACGACCTGGGAGGCTAGAGACGTCAAACTTGACAACCACTCTAGGCGGAGTTTAGACCATGTCGAAAGGTGTCGGGTTAGGGACGGAGTGTATCGGCAAGGCTAGACGGGAATTTGGGTTCACGCCAGATGGGTCGAGGGAGGTTGAACGGAGTTTGGGGTTCGGGATCGATGGCATTATAGGAACCGGCCGGAGATTAGGGATCTCCCAAGGCGCCGGACTTTTCATGCTTGCTGGTCCGTCTTCCATGCTTTCTTGTTCATCCACCTTCACAACCTTGCCCACATCTTGCTCACTTTGTTTATTGGCTTGCTTGGCTGCATTATCAAGCTCCTCCTCATGATGTTCCAACGTTTGCATGGTCTCTTCCTCTTGCATGTTAACCCCTGAATTCACCAAGAGATTAATAAATGATTTATGGAAATTAAATAATTCATGCATGGTGCTATGCATTAACACTTCCCTTGACGTAACTTCTTGGATCTCCTTAGCTCTTACCTTAGTAATGGGACCTTGATATTTTCCATGTGAGTTGTGCAATGGTTCACCTGATGGTCCTACATCACTTCGATAGCTAGGAGAGCCCTTAGTATACAACCTTCCCCTTCTGAGGATAACCAAAGGGAAAATTTGTTTCACACTAGATGTTTGGTTAAAGGGTAGGTTTGTAATGTTATAATTGATGGGGCTAGTTGTTGTAACATAGCTAGCACCTAATTGGTTAATAAGCTGCAATTAACAACTTTCTATCTCCATAGGCCATATAAGCTTCATTGGATGAATGAATGTGGAGAATTGAAGGTAAATAAGCATGTTAAGGTCACATTCACTTTAGGCCATTATGAGGATACTATTTTGTGTGATGTTGTGCCTATACAAGCTTGTCATTTCTTATTAGATCGTCCTTGGCAATTTAATAGGAGAGTCTTACATGATGGTTACACTAATAGGTATACTTTCACTTTTAATGGAAAACCTGTAACCTTAAAGCCTATGACTCCCTTACAAATAGCTGAGGCATTTGAGAAGAAAAAGGCAAGTGAACAAGGGGTAGACCAAGCTAAGAAGGGGAGTAAGCCAAATAATTCCAAAACCGAGCCTATAGAGCCTTCTAATACCCTTTTAGCTTCAACTAACACACTAATTCCCTCTACTTTGCTAGTAGCCAAATCTGAGTTTCAAAGTGCTTATCTTTCTCTAGAAATCACTTTGATGACCTTATGTAAGAAGTTAGCCCTAGTGAGTGATGAAACTAAGGTAAATCTTCCACCTAGCATTGTAGCCATTCTTGAGGAGTTTAAGGATGTGTTTCCTAATGAGATACCCCATGGCCTACCACCCTTGAGAGGCATAGAGCATCAAATAAATCTCATTCCGGGAGCAACCTTACCGAATAGGCCAGCCTATAGAATAAACCCAAATGAGAGCCAAGAGGTTAGAAACCAAGTGCAAGAGCTCTTAAATAAGGGTTATGTGAGGGAAAGCCTTAGTCCATGTGTTGTCCTCGTGCTTTTAGTGCCTAAGAAAGATAATACTTGGAGGATGTGTGTTGATGTGGGCCATCAATAACATAACCATTAAGTATCGCCACCCTATCCCACGCTTTGGTGATATGTTAGATGAGCTTCATGGTTCCACTATGTTTAGTAAAATTGATCTTAGGAGTGGATACCATCAGATTAGGATGAAGGAACGGGATGAGTGGAAAACTGCTTTATGTGAGTGGCTTGTTATGCCATTTGGACTTACTAATGCTCCTTCCATGTTCATGAGATTAATGAACCATGTTTTGAGAAAGTTTATAGGTAAATTTGTTGTTGTTTACTTTGTTGACATTCTTATTTACAGCAAATCACTAGAGGAGCATGAAAGAAATCTAAGGGAAGTTGTTTCTACTCTTAGAGATGAACACTTGTATGCCAATCTTAAGAAATGTGACTTTTGCACTAATGAAGTTATTTTTCTTGGGTTTGTAGTGAGCATAGACGGTTTACAAGTGGATGAAGAGAAGATCAAGGCCATTTGAGGTTGGCCTATTCCGAGCTCTATTGGCAATGTTAGGAGTTTTCATAGTCTTGCTAGCTTCTATAGGCGTTTTGTGCGTGATTTTAGCACCATTGTAGCTCCATTGACGGAAATATGCAAGAAGAACACGCCATTTGTGTGGGTAGTGCGCAGGACCATGCATTCAACAAGCTTAAGGAGGTTCTCACTCATGCACCTTTGCTTGCTCTTCCAGATTTCAACAAGCCATTTGAAGTGGAGTGTGATGCATCCGAAATTGGAATTGGAGGTGTTCTTATGCAAGAAGGTAAACCTATTGCTTTCTTTAGTGAGAAACTCAAAGGAACATGTCTTAACTATTCTACTTATGATAAGGAGTTATATGCTTTGTTTAGAGTACTTAAGACATGGCAACACTACTTGTGGCCTAGAGAGTTTATCTTGCATTCTGATCATGAATCTTTAAAACACTTTAGGAGTCAAGATAAACTAGATAGGCGACATGGTAGTTGGATGGAGTTCATTGAGACTTTTCCTTATGTTATCAAGTATAAAAAGGAAATGGACAATGTAGTTGTTGATGCATTATCTAGGAGACACTCTTTGTTGACCACCCTCGATTCTAAAGTGTTAGGTTTCGTGTATATTAAGGAATTATATGTTGATGATGCTGATTTTGGTGAAATCTACAAGATATGTGTGGCTAAGGGTGCTCTAGATAAGTTCTACTTGTTTGATGGTTTCTTGTTTATGGCTGATAAGGTTTGTATCCCTAGGTGTTCTCTTTGGATGTTATTAGTTATGAAGCCCGTAAAGGAGGATTAATGGGGAATTTTGGAAGAGATAAGACTTATTATGCTATGCTTACTTCACACTTCTTTTGGGCTCATATGTTTAGGGATGTAGAACATGCTGTTAAGAGATATTCAGAATGCCTTAGAGCCAAATCTAAAGTGAAACCCCATGGTTTGTACACGTCTTTTCCAATCCCTACTGCCCCTTGGGAGGATATTAGTATGGACTTTATTGTGAGATTGCCTAGGACAAAGAGGGGCAGAGACTCGATATTTGTGGTTGTAGATCGATTCTCTAAGATGGCTTACTTTATAGCTTGCATAAGACTGATGATGCCACCAATGTAGCCAACTTGTTCTTTAGGGAAGTAGTTAGGTTTCATGGAGTTCCGAGAACTATAGTTAGTGATAGGGATGTTAAAATTTTGAAGTTACTTTCGGAAAACTCTTTGGGGAAAGCTAGGTACCAAGCTATTGTTTTCTACTTCTAGTCACCCTCAAACTTATGGCCACATTGAGGAAACTAATAGGACACTAACTACTTTGTTAAGGGATGTTATTACGAAGAGTCTTAAGGAATGGGAAGATGTCTTACCTCATGTCGAATTTGCTTATAATAGGGTTGTGCATTCTTCAACTTCCATTTCTCCTTTTGAGTGTGTGTATGGGTTTAATCGTTTGATCTTACACCATTGCCTAAGAAGGAGCGAGTAGATTTCAGTTCTAAAATGCAGGTTGAACACATTCGGGAGTTGCATCAGAGGACGTGCGAGATGCTTGAGGAGAAGGGCAAGTACAATATTGCGAAAGCTAACCACGGACGCAAAAAGATCACATTCGAGCCTAGTGATCTCGTGTGGTTGCACTAAAGAAAGGAGAGGTTTCAACAGTTGAGGAAATCCAAGCTCTCTCCAAGAGGAAATGGACCTTTTAAGGTCTTACACAAGGCGGGGGATAATGCTTATGTTTTGGAGTTGCCGGATGATTACGCATGTGATCCTACTTTCAATGTGCGTGACTTGAGTCCATTCCCACCGTCGACCTATGATTATGGTGATTCGGGGTCGAATCTTTTTCAAGAAGGGGAGAATGATGAAGGATCATCCAAGCTAAGTCATTGATGCAGGGATTAGCCGCGAAGAACGGATCTAGACGAACAACCTATTCTGAAGAATGAAGAACACACAAAATTAACAAACATGGACAATAATGAAAACGAGAAAACAGAAAAGGGGAAGAAGAACCGAAAGGAACAATGATCCCTTGGATTCAAGATCCAAGAACCAAACCAGTGACGATTCGACCCCACTTCTTACAACTCCACACAATCGATCTGAGAATCGAGAGCACGAAGAGGGTGCCTTGTTTGACTTGCAACACCAATCCCGAAGGAGATTGACATACACAAGAACAAGAAAGCTAGATCACACACACAAACTCAGGAGACAAGAATGATTGAATTCTCTTGGATTTAATTCTGAAATGCTCTCAGCAAAACTTGTATAAAATTTGTCTAACTACAAAAGAAGAGAGAAAAGGCTTTATATACATCCTAGGCCTTTTCTTGTAAAACAGAAAAAAGAAACTAATTACAATAATTACATTAACAAAGAGTTAAATAAAGCCCAACAAACATAGGAACACAATTGGTTGGGCCTAATTAAACTCTCCTATTCAGCCTCTCACGTCCACATACTTAAATGAATGTTCCAACCATGCACATGCACACACGTGAAACCCCTTGTATCTGATTTCAAGGCCTCCGTCTATCCTTTGAAATGCGTCCCAAGCCTTGCCCAGCAACTAGAAATAAAATTTAAGCTCCATTAATCATCTTGGTTGGGATGTGTTCGTGGCTGATCCACAAGATGGTCCTTAAACTTGATGAAGGTGGACTTGGTTGAGCTTGATGGACCAATTTAGGAAAAGAGCATCCATCTCAACTTGACGTTTAGCTTGCGCTCTTGTTAGAGTCCCTTGAGGTGGTATAAAACTTGTCTAACTACAAAAGAAGAGAGAAAAAGCTTTATATACATCCTAGGCCTTTTCTTCTAAAACAATAAAAAAAAGAAACTAATTACAAGAATTACATTGAGAGAGTTAAATAACGCCCAGCAAACATAGAACACATTGGGCCTAATAAACTCTCCTATTCAGCCTATCACGTCCACATACTTAAATGAATGTTCCAGCCATGCACATGCACACACGTGAAACCCCTTGTATCTGATTTCAAGTCCTCCGTTTGTCCTTTGAAATGCGTCTCAAGGCCTGCCCAGCAACTAGAAATATAATTTAAGCTCCATTAACCATGTTGGATGGGATGTGTTCGTGGCTGATCCACAAGATGGTCCTTAGACTTGATGAAGGTGGACTTGGTTGAGCTTCATGGATCATGTTTAGAAAAAAAGCATCCATCTCAACTTGACGTTTAGCTTGCGCTCTTGTTAGAGTCCCTTGAGGTGGTGAAGATGGAGTTAGCTCAGATGATCCTTCATCAGTCAAGGTCCCTTAACAAGGGCTCAAGCTAAACTACAAGCTGAGATGGATGCACTGCTTCTAACCATGAACTATCAACCACCTAACTCACCTTCCATGAGCCAACAAGCCTTGATGATGATCATGGTCCACCAAGGAACAAGCTGCACGCCCAAGGGTTCTACATAAGTCTGTTTAGAATAAAAGCCCAAACTTATGTCTTGATGGGCCTTTTGTTAATTATTTAAGTTCATTAACATATTAAACACTATATATATGTTATTAGGCGTGCTAGCTCAAGAGATACCCAGAAGATACACGTTAAACACAGTTTTTGTGCTGTTGTTGCAGATTGGCAATTTTCAGCCTGTTGGAGAGCTTTGTGATTGTGATTTTTGGCTTAACTCTTCTTGTCTGAGTTTATCTCCTTAGGGGTTAGTGTTGCATGTTGTTTATAAGCATCCTCTTGGTGCTTTCAATCTCCATATTGATCGTGTCAAGTTGAAGAAGCAGGGTTGATTAGTCTTTTGGATTGATTCTTGAATTCATTGTTCAAGGGTTCTTCCATAGTTCTATTCGGTTCTTCTTAACCATCTATCTTTATATTTTCGTGCTTATCATTCCTCCATATCTAAGTTTCATTCCATTGCTTCCAAGTTGTTCGTCTAGATCGTTAAACGGGCTAATCCCTGCATCAATTGGTATCAGAGCACAAAAATGTGTTTAACGTGTATCTTCTAGGTATCTCTTGACCTAGCACGCCTAATAACATATATATAGTGCTAAATATGTTAATGAACTGAAATAATTATCTAAAGGCCCATCAAGACATAAGTTTGAGCTTTTAACGTGTATCTTCTAGGTATCTCTTGACCTAACACGCCTAAATCACCTTCCATGAGCCAAAAACCTTGATGATGATCATGGTCCACCAAGAAACAAGTTGCACGCCCAAGGGTTCTACATAAGGCTGAAATGCTCCAAATTGGCTGAATAAGCTTATTTGGCTGTTTTAAGTGTTTTTAAGTCTTTTTAGAATAAAAGCCCAAACTTATGTCTTGATGGGCCTTTAAATTATTATTTGAGTTCATTAACATATTAAACACTATGTATATGTTGTTAGGCTTTTGGATTGGTTTTTGCTAACGAGGTGGATTTGTTTCCCTACTCTACTATGACACAATTACTACATCTCGCCATCAAAGTCGAGAAGAAGATAAAGGGAGGACTCAAGGCGTAAGGAGCTCATTTGGGACCTCAAATGCATGGAAACAGCAAGGAGGGCACCGACACGGAGGATACAACCGCAAAGCCCCCAAAATAGCCCCCGAGCAAGGTCAAACACGCCCAACCTACCCTAGACGCCTACTGCAGCCCCTAAACCACCTCAAGGGAGTACTTATAACTCTTCTTCTTCTAGGGCTAGAGACATTGTGTGTTTTAAGTGTCAAGGTAGAGGACACATGATGAAAGATTGTCCGAATAGGAGAACTTTGCTAATAAATCATTTAGGCCAATATGAGTCAGAATCTGAGCATGAACTTGAATCTAATGAAATTGAGCCTAGTGATGATGTTGATTCGGATGATGGAATAGTATATGAACAAGGGGATTGTTTGCTTGCTCGACGTGTGTTGTATGATCACCCTAGTTCATTCCTAGCTAATAACTATGTGCAATGTGATTTGGATGTTCCAAACGAGTCTATTGCTTGTGTTGAATCTGATTTTGAGCTTGATGAGTCTCTTGAATGTGTAGAATCTGATTTTGAGCATGATGAGTCTCTTGAATGTGTAGAATCTGATTTTGAGCATGATGAGTCTCTCGAACGTATTGAATCTGATTTGAGCATGATGAGCATGTTTTGGATGTTTGCTTGTCGCATGATAATGCTTTGATAGCTAGGAAAGCCCTTAGTATACACTTGCTCCTTGTGAGGACAACCAAAGGAAAAACTTGTTTCACACTAGATGTTTGGTTAAAGGGAAGGTTTGTAATGTTATAATTGATGGGGTAGTTGTTGTAACATAGCTAGCACCAAATTGGTTAATAAGCTGCAATTAACAACTTTCTATCACACTAGGCCTTATAAGCTTCATTGGATGAATGGATGTGGAGAATTGAAGGTAAATAAGCACGCTAAGTGATGTAGGACCATCACATGGAAACTATCAAGGTCCCATTACTAGAGCAAGAGCTAAGGAGATCCAAGAAGTTATGTCAAGGGAAGTGCTTGCTTGACACAATGCGTGAACCATTTAACTTCCATACATCATGTGTTAATCTTTTGGTGAATGTAGGAGCAAGCGAACCAAGCAAGGAGACCATGCCGACGTGCTCACTTCCCATGCAGCTCGAGGAGGCCATGCAGGCAGTTGATCACGTCCAATACAGCCCAGGAGAGGAGGCTGTTGCTCACGCCATGCAGCCCAAGAAGAGGCTGTTGCTCACGCCAATGCAGCCCAAGAGGAGGCTGTTGCTCACGCCAATGCAGCCCAAGAAGGAGGTTGTTGCTCACGTCCAATGCAGCCCAAGGAGGGAAGCAGCTGCTCACGTCCAAAACAGCCCAAGAGGGCAGCCAGCTGATCACTTTCAAAGAGGCCCAAGAGAGTAACAATTCAGCTCATTCGGATCATCATTTGGGCTCTTAAAACACATCCAAATCACTCATGGATCTGTTGAACAATTCAGCCCATTCGGATAGCCCATTTTGCTCTTAAAAATCGGCCAGCACACTCAAAGGATATGTTTGAATAATTCAGCCTATTTCCATGCTGATTAGTGGTTTGTTAGGTTGTTAGCTACATTAGAGGAAGCTCTCTTATTACCACCTTCCCACTAATGTTTTTAATTCTCTTTTCTTTATTTTGTCTAGATAAAAGAGTCTATATAGATAGCCTCTTTAGCTGCAGATTAGTTACGTTATTTCCATTGCTTAGAATTGCATTTGTAATCATTCACAAAATCAAACAAAGAACAAGAGAGTTTTTGGTTGGCATTGCTGTTGTTGCTTGGCGGAGCTTGTTTGTGTCAACCGCCTTCGGATTGGTGCTTCGAGCCTTCACGAGTCCCTCTTTGTGCTAGTCCAGCCGGAGCTAGTGTAAAGTTGTATTGGAGACGGGTCTAGGGCAGTCACGATTGGGGTTTTGGCTCTTCAGCCTTGGTTCCTTCATTGACTCTCTCTTTGGTTCTTCTCTCACCTTTCCTGCGCCATTCATCACCTACGTTCCATTCCGCATTCTGAAATCGCCTCATTCAACCGGATTCGAGATCATTGTGTCTAGATCGACTCATTCACAGATTGACACCGTATCAGTTGGTATTAGAGCTCAGTTGGTACAATTGATCACTCCTTTCTTCTTTGTTAACCTATTGCTTATCCAATTGAGGTTTAACTTGTGCTTGAAGTGTTCAAAGGCAAAAGCCAAGGGTTCTTATTGCCGGACAACATCTTGAGGAGAGGTAAACACAAAACGAAAACAAAACAAAAAGAGAGCTCAAACGCTGCATACACAATTCGGTAACCTGCTCTCCTACAATTCTCGTTGCAATCAGTTTCAGGTTACCTTCTCTCCCTCAAATCTTTGACAAAGTCTAAGAGATCTTTCAAAAAAAAAAAACACATACAAAAAACGGCTGGCCCTTATTAATCTACATCAAGCACAAGTAAACTCTTTCAAACAGCTCAAAACGTCATTCTAAACACATTCACCGTACCTACACCAATCCAACGGTCAATCCTCCAATTAGGGCTGTCTTGATCCATCTCCGACACTAACATTCAGTTTCAGCAGTTCTAGTTCCAAAGGGTTGCTAAGAAGGTTCGGAAATCGCGATCTTAAGGTGTTGGATCCTTACAACTCGAGCCACCAGCTAGGCAATACCAATGAGAGTGTGAGCGATACACAAGTGAGATCTTTGCTTTTCTAACCTAACCAGTTCTTTGTTTGTTACTTGAGCATGTCCAGGTCCATAAGTCCCAGCAATTCGAGTAGCGAGACCGTCACGCCTTAGATGATCAGTCTATTGAAACAATTGTCCGATTCCGTAGCTAACCTATCCAAACGAGTGGAGTCTATGGAAGCACGAACACCACCAGCCGTGACACCACCTTTGAGAACCAACTATGAGTTTGGCGGTCCTTCACGTGTTACTAGAGAGCCGGATCATCCGGATCAAGGTAATTTACATTCCAACGAACCCCCTAATGCTTCTAACATGCCACCCTTTGTTGATAACTTTCAGCGACGGAATGAAGCTGAGGACCACACGTGGGAGGGTTACAATCGGCCATTCCAGCAGCCAAGGCAAGGACGAGATAACTTTTGGCCCTATCAGGAGCAAGACGGACTCGGAAAAGTCAAAATCAAAATTCCCGTCTTTGAAGGAAAGTGTGATCCCGACGTTTACACGGAGTGGGAAACTAAAGTTGAGCAAATCTAGTTGTGTCACAACTTTAGCGAGCCTAGGAAGGTTCAGCTAGCCGCTCTCGAGTTGCAAGGCTATGCTTTGGTATGGTGGGATCACGTAGTCAAAGAAAGAGTTCGAACATTGGATCCTCAAATCACCACATGGGAGCATATGAAGGCACTAATGAGGGCTAGGTTCGTTCCACCTCACTATACCCGAGAGCTTCGACAACGGCTGGAAAATTTGAGACAAGGCTCTCTTAGCGCTGAGGAAGCTTATACGAATATGCAAGTTGCTATGATGAAGGCCAACGTTCTAGAAGATGAAGAAAACACTATGGCAAGGTACCTTCGTATTCTGAATTCTAATTTGGCTAATGAGGTTGATATGTATCCCTACAGTACCATGGAGCAATTACTACACTTGGCCATCAAGGTGGAAAGGAAGACTAAGCTGCGAAACCGGGAATACAAACCACCCCATGGAACGCCCTACACTTGAAAAGCACAAGGGAGCCGGCTGCTGCCTAACCACAGCAAGGATCAAGGAGGCCGGAAGGAAGAGAGAAAATCGTCACCTATGGGCCAAGAAGGACAAAGAAAGTCGTCTACACCAGCCACTACACCACGATCCTTGAATGAGCCTTCAAGTGATCATCGAGGGAGTACTCCTATCTCTAACTCTAGAACTAGGGACATTGTGTGTTTTAAATGCCAAGGTAGAGGCCACATGAGTAGAGAATGTCCTAATAGACGCACTTTGATCATAAACCATCTAGGAGAATATGAGAGTGAGGATGATGTGGAATTAGATGATGAAAATGCCTTAATTGATGACAATGAACAAAATGAGCACGATGATTGCATTGAGTATGAACAAGATGAATCTTTGATAGCTAGGAGAACTTTGCATGTCCAACTAGCACCTTGTGAGGATAACCAACGTGAAAATCTGTTTCATACTAGGTGTAGTATTAAAGGAAAAGTGTGTAATGTGATAATTGATGGAGGAAGTTGTTGCAACATAGCTAGCACTGAAATGGTAAACAAATTACAACTTCTTACATTTTATCACCCTAGGCCATATAAACTACATTGGATGAATGAGTGTGGAGAACTTAAGGTCAATAAGCAAACTAAGGTCAATATAACATTAGGATCATATGAGGATGTTATTACATGTGATGTTGTGCCTATGAATGCTTGTCACTTGTTGCTTGGTCGTCCATGGCAATATGATAGGAAAGTTGTCCATGATGGGTTTTCTAACAAATATAGCTTTGAGTATAAAGGTAAAACTTTAACACTTAAACCTATGACACCTTTACAAATAGCCGAGTACTATGAGAACAAGAGGGTAGAGCAAGGAACCCCTCCAAAGCCTAAGATCACACGGCCTAAGAGTAAAGAGAACAAAACCCATCAAACATTGTTAGTACAACCAACAAGTAGCTATCTTTAATCTAGGAATGAATATGTCACTAACTATGCTTCTATTGATGTGCTAATGATGAGTTTGTGTAAATCTCTTGTGAATGTGCCTCATGACTCTACGATTCCACTTCCTAGTTCTATTCAGGGGCTTTTAGACGAGTTTAGGGACATTTTTCCCGAGGAGATTCCAGCCGGCTTGCCGCCCATTAGGGGCATTGAACACCAAACAGATTTAATACCCGGAGCCACTCTTCCCAATAGGCCCGCCTATAGGATGAACCCTACGGAAGCCCAGGAAATTCAAAACCAAGTCCAAGCCTTGCTAGATAAGGGGTATGTGCGGGAAAGCCTTAGTCCTTGTGCCGTTCCCGTCCTGCTAGTACCCAAGAAGGATAATACTTGGAGAATGTGTATTGATTGTAGAGCAATCAATAACATTACTATCAAGTATAGACACCCGATTCCCCGTTTAGATGATATGCTTGATGAGTTACATGGAGCTACCATTTTCACTAAGATTGACCTTAGGAGTGGCTACTATCAAATTAGAATGAGGGAAGGGGATGCATGGAAAACAGCTTTTAAAACAAAATTTGGTCTCTATGAGTGGCTAGTAATGCCTTTTGGCTTAACTAACGCTCCTAGCACTTTCATGAGATTAATGAATCATATTTTGAGACCTTATATTGGTTTATTTGTTGTAGTCTACTTTGATGACATTCTTATCTATAGTAAGACTTTAGAGGAGCATGAAAATCATTTGAGAGATGTGCTTGCTACATTGCGTATAGAATACTTGTATGCTAATATTCAAAAATGTGATTTCTATACTAACCGAGTGATTTTTCTTGGTTTTGTAGTAAGTGCCAATGGTTTGCAAGTGGATGAGGACAAGGTTAAGGAAATCAATGATTGGCCGATTCCTAGGTCAGTTGGTGACGTGAGGAGCTTCCATGGCTTAGCTACATTCTATAGAAGGTTTGTGAGAGATTTTAGCACCATTGCAGCACCACTCACGGCTTTGACCAAAAAGAAGGTTCCTTTTGAGTGGAATGAACCGCAGCAAAGAGCCTTTGAAGAGCTCAAGAGACGCCTCACCCACGCACCACTACTAGCTCTACCGGACTTCACCAAACCCTTTGAGGTTGAATGCGACGCATCCGGCATTGGTATTGGCGGCGTCCTTATGCAAGAAGGTAAGCCTCTAGCTTTCTTTAGTGAAAAATTGAAGGGTGCATGCTTAAACTATTCCACTTATGACAAAGAATTGTATGCCTTGTTTAGAGTACTCAAAACATGGCAACATTACCTTTGGCCTCAAGAGTTTGTTTTGAAAACTGATCATGATTCACTTAGACACTTTAGGAGCCAAGATAAGCTAGATAGACGGCATGGTAGGTGGATGGAGTTCATCGAAACCTTTCCTTACATTATCAAGTATAAGAAAGGAAAGGATAATGTCGTAGCGGATGCATTGTCTAGGATTTACACCTTAATCACCACCTTGGATTCTAGGATGTTAGGTTTTACTTACATTAAGGAATTATATGTGGATGATGCTGAATTTGGGAAGATATTTCATAGATGCACTACTCAAGGCCCTTATGATAAGTACTTTTTGTTTGAAGGTTTCTTGTTTAAAGTGGATAAGATTTGCATACCTAGATGTTCCCTTAGGATCCTATTAGTGGAAGAAGCCCATAAAGGAGGTTTAATGGGGCATTTTGGGAGGGACAAAACTTATCACATGTTGCAAACTCACTTTTATTGGCCTCATATGTTAAGGGATGTTGTATACACCCTTACCGACGCCTAATGGCCCTTGGGAGGATATAAGCATGGATTTCATTGTTGGACTACCTAGGACTAAGAAAGGAAGAGATTCCATTTTTGTGGTAGTAGATAGATTCTCTAAAATGGCACATTTTATTCCATGTCATAAAACTGAAGATGCATATAATGTTGCTAATCTTTTCTTAAAGGAAATAGTGAGATTGTATGGAATACCTCCTAAAACTATTGTTAGTGATAGGGATGTCAAGTTTTTGAGTTTCTTTTGGAAGACACTTTGGGGAAAAATGGGCACTAGATTACTATTTTCGACCTCTAGTCATTCCCAAACAGATGGGCAAACGGAAGTCACCAATAGGACCCTAACGACCCTCCTTAGAACCATGTTGAAAGATAACTTAAAAGAATGGGAAGACATGTTACCACATATTGAGTTTGCTTATAATCGCACCATACATTCTTCCACTTCGTTATCACCTTTCAAATGTGTTTATGGATTTAACCCTTTAACTCCTTTGGACTTATTACCGATTCCTCGAAAGGATCGAGTAGCTTTTGATGCATTGGAACAGGTGGACTACATTAAGGAACTTCATGCTAAGACCAATGCTGCACTTGACAAGAAGGGCGTTGAAATTGCAGCTCGGAATAACAAGGGACGTCGGAAGATGGTTTTCCAGCCCGGCGACTTAGTTTGGCTACATCTAAGGAAAGAGCGGTTTCCGACAAAACGCCATTCCAAGCTAGCACCACGGGGTGATGGACCATTCAAAGTCTTACACCGGATTAACGACAATGCTTATGTGTTGGACTTACCGGAAGAGTATGGAGTTAGTACCACTTTTAATGTAGGTGATTTGAGCCCCTATGAAGGAGATTCGGAACAAGATGAAAATTCGGGGTCGAATTCTTTCCAAGAAGGAGTGGATGATGTAGGACCATCACATGGAAGCTATCAAGGTCCCATTACTAGAGCAAGAGCTAAGGAGATCCAAGAAGTTATGTCAAGGGAAGTGATATTTCTTGACACAATGCGTGAACCATTTAACTTCCATACATCATGTGTTAATCTTTTGGTGAATGTAGGAGCAAGCGAACCAAGCAAGGAGACCATGCCGACGTGCTCACTTCCCATGCAGCTCGAGGAGGCCATGCAGGCTGTTGATCACGTCCAATGCAGCCCATGAGAGAAGGTTGTTGCTCACGCCAATGCAGCCCAAGAAGAGGCTGTTGCTCACGCCAATGCAGCCCAAGAGGAGGTTGTTGCTCACGCCAATGCAGCCCAAGAAGGAGGCTGTTGCTCACGTCCAATGCAGCACAAGGAGGGAAGCAGCTGCTCACGTCCAAAATAGCCCAAGAGGGCAGCCAGCTGATCACTTTCAAAGAGGCCCAAGAGAGTAACAATTCAGCTCATTCGGATCATCATTTGGGCTCTTAAAACACATCCAAATCACTCATGGATCTGTTGAACAATTCAGCCCATTCGGATAGCCCATTTTGCTCTTAAAAATCGGCCAGCACACTCAAAGGATATGTTTGAATGATTCAGCCTATTTCGATGCTGATTAGTGGTTTGTTAGGTTGTTAGCTACATTAGAGGAAACTCTCTTATTACCACCTTCCCACTAATGTTTTTAATTCTCTTTTCTTTATTTTGTCTAGATAAAAGAGTCTATATAGATAGCCTCTTTAGCTGCAGATTAGTTACGTTATTTCCATTGCTTAGAATTGCATTTGTAATCATTCACAAAATCAATCAAAGAACAAGAGAGTTTTTGGTTGGCATTGCTGTTGTTGCTTGGCTGAGCTTGTTTGTGTCAACCGCCTTCGGATTGGTGCTTCGAGCCTTCACGAGTCCCTCTTTGTGATAGTCTAGCCGGAGCTAGTGTAAAGTTGTATTGGAGACGGGTCTAGGGCAGTCACGATTGGGGTTTTGGCTCTTCAGCCTTGGTTCCTTCATTGACTCTCTCTTTGGTTTTCTCTCACCTTTCCTGCGCCATTCATCACCTACGTTCCATTCCGCATTCTGAAATTGCCTCATTCAACCAGATTCGAGATCATTGTGCCTAGATCGACTCATTCACAGATTAACACCGTATCACTAAGGTCACATTCACTTTAGGCCATTATGAGGATACTATTTTGTGTGATGTTGTGCATATGCAAGCTTGTCATATCTTATTAGGTCGTCCTTGGCAATTTGATAGGAGAGTCTTACATGATGGTTACACTAATAGGTATACTTTCACTTTTAATGGAAAACCTGTAACCTTAAAGCCTATGACTCCCTTACAAATAGCTGAGGCATTTGAGAAGAAAAAGGCAAGTGAACAAGGGGTAGACCATGCTAAGAAGGGGAGTAAGCCAAATAATTCCAAAACCGAGCCTATAGAGCCTTCTAATACCCTTTTAGCTTCAACTAACACACAAATGCTCTCTATTTTACTAGTAGCCAAATCTGAGTTTCAAAGTCTTGTCTTCCTCCAGAAATCACTTTGATGACCTTATGAAAGAAGTTAGCCCTAGTGAGTGATAAAACTAAGGCAAATCTTCCACCTAGCATTGTAGCCATACTTGAGGAGTTTAAGGATGTGTTTCCTAATGAGATACCCCATGGCCTACCACCCTTGAGAGGCATAGAGCATCAAATAGATCTCATTCCGGGAGCAACCTTACCGAATTCGCTAGCCTATAGAATGAACCCTAATGAGGGCCAAGAGGTTAAAAACCAAGTGCAAGAGCTCTTAAATAAGGGATGTGTGAGGGAAAGCCTTAGTCGATGTGCTGTCCCCGTGCTTTTAGTGCTTAAGAAAGATAATACTTGGAGGATGTGTGTTGATTGTAGGGTCATCAATAACATAACCATTAAGTATCGCCACCCTATCCCACGCCTTGATGATATGTTAGATGAGCTTCATGGTTCCACTATGTTTAGTAAAATTGATCTTAGGAGTGGATACCATCAAATTAGGATGAAGGAAGGGGATGAGTGGAAAACTGCTTTTAAAACCAAGTTTGGTTTATGTGAGTGGCTTGTTATGCCATTTGGACTTACTAATGATCTGATACGGGGCAGACCCGACGTTGGCTCGATCTAGACGATGGAAGGAAGGAAAGGACACAGAACGGCAAGATCAAGGCAGCCGACTAGGGTTGTTCGTGTGCTGCATGGCCTGCGAACAAAGGGAACAAAAGAAGACGCTAAACTGAATACGAAGGTACGGATTTTAAAGGAAAGGTACGATGTAGATGAACCCGACACAAACGACGTGGAAACCCTTGATCTCGGGATTAAGAACCACCAAGAACGATGCAACGAACTCAGCCCCTTACAACCTCACACAGCCGACTTAGAACATCGACATCACGAGGAGGATGCTTATGGAATCTCACGAACACCAAGAACCCGAGAGCAATTGACACACGCGAAACAACTAAGCCAAATCTAATCACAATAACTCTTCAATCAAAACTCGCCTTTGATTGAAGATGAAATCTAAAAACAAGTGTTTTTCACCAATAATAATCTGCCTAAAAATTAATGAAAAGAGCCTTTAAATAGTTTCATGATGCGGGAACATCCAAGCCAATTAATGGATGCAACATTCCAAGTCCATCATGATCCTGATGAAGGGTCAATCTCTAAGATGATTGCATTGCTCAACTTACTCTTGACCAAGGACCATCATGGTCATCTGAACCTGGAGTCCAAATTCATTGAGCTAACTCCATCTTCACCACCTCAAGGGACTCTAACAAGAGCGCAAGCTAAACGTCAAGTTGGGATGGATGCTATCTTCCTAGCCATGGTTCAAGAAGCTCACCCAAGCTCACCTCCAATGAGTCCAAGGCCCGTCATGATGCTTAGCCACATTGGACCAGCCAAGTAGAAGTTGAATGGAGCATAGGATGAAGGCTCATGTGTGCATGTGCATGGATGAAGGCAGTAAAGGCTGGCATGAGAAGCTAGTTAGAGAGTGTTAAATAAAGCCTAGAATTAGTCTATTTTATGGTTTTATTTAAAACACTCTAAATTGTAATTATTGTTTTTATTTCTTTTCTATTTTTTTAGGAGAGAAGGTCTAGGTTGTATATAAACCTTTCTCTCTTCATTTTTGTGGCAAATTACGTTAAACACATTGCCTAAGTGCCAAATTGAATTCCTTTGAGTTCAACCTCTTGTCTTGTGAGAATTGTGGTGTTAGCATAGCTTTCTCGTTCTTGTGTGTGTCAATCTCCTTCGGGTTGGTGCTACAAGTCGAATCGAAGCAACCTCTTCGTGCCTTCGATAACTCTAGATCGATTGTGTGAAGTTGTAAGAAGCGGGGTCGAATCGTCATCGGTTTGGTTCTTGGATAATCGAATCCAAGGGTTCTATCGTTTTGTTCCTTTTGGTTCTTCCTTCCTATTTTCGTTTCCCCTCATTGTTTTTGCACGTTTCCTTGCATCTTCGTTTGCTGAATTTCGTTTGTTTCTATTCCCGAAAACAGGTTGCTCGTCTAGATCCGTTCTTTGCGGCTAATTCCCGTATCAATTAGTATCAGAGCTAATTGACCTTCAACCTACAAAAAGAGTCGGTAAATCATTCAAAAACCAAAAGTGTCTCGTTTTCTTGTTTGATTCTTGCTTTGTTTTGAGTCTATTGCCATTACCATTTCTATTCCAAGTTTTTGATTGAACTAACAAGTTTGTTGCTTTTGTTTGTGAATTTTGGACGCCGGCACCACTCCTACACCACGCCTGCCACCAGCCCTTGTGCCTACCACCACGCCTGCCACCAGCCTTGTCCCACGTCCAAACACAAACACCAAACTAGCCCTAAACGTTCAAAAAGAGAGGCTGAATCTCCAGCCTATTTTCAAGCTACCCACCACCTCTTTCCTCCACATTTTCAGCCTATTTTTGAATTTTCACTCTTGGTTAGCTATTTACTTGGTCAACTCTATCCTCTTGCAACTAAATAGATTTTCTTAGCATTTTGTTTTATTTTTCTTTAATTCGAGCACCAAAATTCGAATAGCTGGCTGTTATTTGTTTTATTTGTTTTCATTTTAGTAACTAGATAGCTAGCAACTCTCAAGTTGTTATAGGATTTTATTTCTTTCATTTTTTTTTTCATTTGTCTCTTTTGAATTCAAATTGAGGCCTGATTTAAAAAAAAAAGAAAGTAAAGAAAGAAAAGAAAAGAAAAGAAAAGAAAAGAAAGAAAAAGAAAAAGAAAAGAAAAGAAAAGAAAGAAAAAGAAAAGAAAAGAAAAGAAAGAAAAAAAAATCAGCCATAGTTATTCATTTTCATTTCATTTCATTCTTGCTAGCCTACTCTTGTTTTATTTCATAATTTGTAATAGTTGAAGTTGTGCTTGCTAAGTGTTATTTTCAGCAACCAAAGAGGACTACAAAGGAGCTCATCTCACTCAAAGGACCAAGCCATTCACGCCTAGCCTAGCTTCACCCTAGCCTAGCCACGCCTTGGCCCACGCCTAGCTCACTTCACTCGAGCCACGCCTTAGCCTTGACCAGGCTTCTATACACACCTTCGGTGTCCAAGGTTTGCTTGCTTAGGCTTAACGAGTAAGTTCTTTCAAGGCTTATCTTGAGTTCAAACTTTGAGTCCATACTTAGATGCATATAACATTCGTGCAACTTGTCCTTTCCGTTTTGAGTCTTTTCTTCTCTTTTATTGAGTCAAACACGTTTTTAAGGTGATTGAAATCGAATTTCGCTTCTACTTTAAAGCTTTTGTTTGGCTAAGTATTGAACTTACGTGAGGTTTTTGATTAATACAAGACGAGCCATCAACAAGCTTGTATCACACTACTAGAGAGTGAGATAACCTTATTTTCTGAGTGATACACTTGCGAGGTGAATTTTGTTTTATCTAACCTAACGCGTTTGTTTGTTTTGATGAGTGTTTGGTATTATGTCTAGGTCACCAAGTCCGGCAGGTACAAACAGCCTAGAACCGATTAACATCGAATTGTTCAACCTTTTCAAGGGCTTGCAAGATACCCTTGATGGTCTAAGTACAAAGTTGGCCACACTTGAGGCTGAAAGAAATTCCAATGCTACGTAGCCTTTAAGGCCTAATCCACAAGGCCAAAGAAATCATGCTTTCCAGGAGCATAATTCTGTTCCTTTTACTTCTAATATGCATGATTATCCTAATCAATATCTGAATTTTGCTTATGAGGCAAAGGATTATTCGGAGGATGAAGGATGAAGACATGAGTCACCTCAGTACCAGCCAGTTAAGGTTTTCGCAGCCCCAAAGGGGATGTAATTCTATACCTTCTACTACCATGTTTAATCACTTAGAGTTGCTAAATTCAGAATCTGAGGTTGTTTTGCATGATATCTCTACGGATAGCATCATTGAGCATAAATCTGATTTAGTAGATGAAATTGGTAGTGATGAGTATGAGAAATGCACCAAATGTATTGTTAAGCCTAATTTTGAGCATGATGAGTCTATTGCATGTATTGAGGTTGTTTTAGAGTTTAACGAGTCTAGGGCATCTTCTAAGGTTGATTTGGAGCTTAATGAGTCTATTGCTTGTGTTGAATCTGATTTGGAGCTTAAGGAGTCTCTTGAATGTATTAAATCTGATTTTGAGCGTGTTAAGTCCTTTGAATGTGTTAAATCTGATTTTGAGCATGTTGAGCCTCTTGATGGTGTTAAATCTGATTCTGAGCAAGTTGAGCCTAGTAGTCTTGATTTACCACATGAGCTTGATGAGTTTAGTGATATGATTGTCTTCGCTTGTGTTGATGATGAGTGTAGAAAGGGTGCACACGAGAGTCTTTCTACAGGTTCGGATAGCTTGTTGTCTATGCATTGTTCTTTCTTGGAGTTATGTGAAGTCTATAGTTTGCAAGCTAGTGATGATATCATATTTGAGGATGATTTGGACCTAGGAAGTGAGTGTGATTTTGAAGGATTTGAGCTATATACTAAGGACTTTGGATATGATGATGAATTGGACTCTAAACTTGAGGATATTGCTCACAAGATTGCAAATGCAACAGAATCTGATTTGGAGGACTTTAGTTTGAAAATTGATGGTTTGTTGTGCTTGAGGAGTCTTTTTGGTTATCATGTTGCTTGGAAGTCTTTAGTATGCTTGGATGAACACTTAGAGTTGATTGGACCCTATAGGTTAGTTCTCTGGAGGAACATAAAAGACAAGTTCCCTATTGTGATAATGTTTGATAACTTTAGGGTTAAATCGGCCTATGTGTTACATTCTACTCGTTTGGAGTCTTTAGGACAGATTTGTATGATCTTTAGAGTTTCTACGGAGTGGAATCATGAGTTGAGCATGAGAGTTAGGAAAATAATCTCTGTACCACCTAGCCTATCCATGTCATTGAATGTATATGTGCTTGATCGTTATGTTTATACATGTGTTGTTTACAGTGATGACATATTGATGTATAACCCGTCCTTGAGAGCACATAAGGAGTATTTCAGGGAAGTTTTCTCTACCACTAGGCTAGAATACTTGAAGTATCTTTTTGATGCTTGTGTGTCTTGTCCTTATTGTGTGTTTACTCTTATGATTGTAGGGAGCAACCAAGGATTCCGGAAAGAGGATGGCGTTCGAGCTTGGAAGGAGATATTGCAAGGGATCAAGCAACCATTGTCTTTGCAAGAAAAGAGGACCTAGATTCGAGGACGAATCCTTTTCAACAAAGGGTTTCATGATGCGGGAACATCAAAGCCAATTAATGGATGCAACATTCCAAGTCCATCATGATCCTGATGAAGGGTCAATCTCTAAGATGATTGCATTGCTCAACTTACTCTTGTCCAAGGACCATCATGGTCATCTGAACCTGGAGTCCAAATTCATTGAGCTAACTCCATCTTCACCGCCTCAAGGGACTCTAACAAGAGCGCAAGCTAAATGTCAAGTTGGGATGGATGCTATCTTCCTAGCCTTGGTTCAAGAAGCTCACCCAAGCTCACCTCCAATGAGTCCAAGACCCGTCATGATGCTTAGCCACATTGGACCAGCCAAGAAGAAGTTGAATGGAGGATAGGATGAAGGCTCATGTGTGCATGTGCATGGATGAAGGCTGGCGTAAAGGCTGGCATGAGAAGCTAGTTAGAGAGTGTTAAATAAAGCCTAGAATTAGTCTATTTTATGGTTTTATTTAAAACACTCTAAATTGTAAGTATTGTTTTTATTTCTTTTCTATTTTTTAGGAGAGAAGGTCTAGGTTGTATATAAACCTTTCTCTCTTCATTTTTGTGGCAGATTACGTTAAACACATTCCCTAAGTGCCAAATTGAATTCCTTTGAGTTCAGCCTCTTGTCTTGTGAGAATTGTGGTGTTAGCATAGCTTTCTCGTTCTTGCGTGTGTCAATCTCCTTCAGGTTGGTGCTACAAGTCGAATCGAAGCAACCTCTTCGTGCCTTCGATAACTCTATATCGATTGTGTGAAGTTGTAAGAAGCGGGGTCGAATCGTCATCGGTTTGGTTCTTGGATAATCGAATCCAAGGGTTCTATCATTTTGTTCCTTTCAGTTCTTCCTTCCTATTTTCGTTTCCCCTCATTGTTTTTGCACGTTTCCTTGCATCTTCGTTTGCTGAATTTCGTTTGTTTCTATTCCCGAAAACAGGTTGCTCGTCTAGATCCGTTCTTCGCGGCTAATTCCCGTATTATTTCAGCTCTTTAAACAAAAGACATAATAAAAACTGGAAATTAAGCCCAATGGGCTACTTAAAACACACAATCACTAAGCAGACCTTAAAAAGCCTCATTCCTCAATGAGAGACATGAAACGGTGCTGGAAACGTGGGGATGAGCAGCGGCGTCATGTGCGGGGCTGGCCGAGTCCTGTACCTTGGCGCCTTTGCTCTCTTGCTTACTTAGGAGCCAGGCCTCGTTATGAACACTTGTAGCCAATAACATCAGCAAACCCTCGGTCTCATGCTCAATCTTCTTAGCTCGGAACGTGTGATAGCTCCCTCATACTCCGGTGATGCTAACTCGGACGGTCCCTCATCATTCCCCTCTCTTGGGAAGGATTCGTCCACGAATCTTCAAGCTCTACATCCATGATGGGAACGGACTGAGGTCTCTAACATTGAAGGTCGGGCTAATCCCGAATTCCTCCGGAAGATCCAATACATAAGCGTTGTCACCGGCTTTGTGAAGCACCTTGAAAGGACCGGTACCCCTAGGTGATAGCTTGGATTTTCAAAGCTCTTGGAAAAGCTCCTTCCTAAAATGTAAGCACACGAGATCTCCGGGCTCAAACAACAGCTTCCTCCGTCCCTTGTTTGCCTTAGCTGCGGTCCGAGCTGCTTTCTCCTCTAAGCTCAGCCGTGTCTTCTCATGTAATCCCCTAATGTACTCAACCTGTTTACCTGCATTTAAATCTACTCGCTCCTTTGAAGGTAACGGCATAAGATCAAAAGGGGTTAAGGGATTCAAACCATACACACACTTAAAAGGAGTCATGTTAGTGGAAGAATGGATGGTCCTGTTATATGCAAACTCAACATGTGGTAACACATCCTCCCACTCTTTCAAATTCTTCTTAATTACAGCCCTTAAAAGTGTCCCTAAAGTCCTATTAGTTACTTCGGTTTGGCCATTAGTTTGAGGGTGGCTAGCGGTAGAGAACAACAACTTAGTACCTAGCTTACCCCATCAAGTCTTCCAAAAGTAACTAAGAAATTTCACATCCCGATCACTAACAATGGTTCTAGGAACTCCATGTAACCTAACTACTTCTCTAAAGAAGAGGTTTGCAACATTAGTGGCATCATCCATTTTGTGACAAGCTATGAAGTGTGCCATCTTAGAGAACCTGTCTACCACCACAAAAATAGAGTCTCTTCCTCTCTTAGTCCTAGGTAACTCCAAAATAAAGTCCATACTAATGTCTTCCCAAAGAGCTGCGGGAATGGGTAAAGGGGTATACAAACCATGGGGCATGACTCTAGACTTTGCTTTCAAGCATTCTAAGCATCTTTTCACAAAATTCTCAACATCCCTAAGCATGTGTGACCAATAAAAATGAGTATGCAGCATATGATATGTCTTATCTCTACCAAAGTGACCCATCAAACCTCCCCTATGGGATTCATCCACAAGTAAATGCCTAAAAGAACACTTTGGAATGCACACTTTATCAACTCTAAACAAGAAGCCATCAAACAAGTAAAACTTATCTACAGCCCCTTTTTCCACACAAGCTTTATAAATCTCTCCAAAATCATCATCCTTTGCATATAAATCCTTAATGTAAACAAAGCCAAGAACTCTAGCATCCAATGTAGTGAGCAAAACATGTCTCCTAGAAAGTGCATCAGCTACTACATTATCTTTTCCTTTCTTGTACTTAATCACATAAGGAAATGTTTCAATGAACTCCATCCACCTACCATGCCTTCTATCAAGTTTATCTTGGCTCCTAAAGTGTTTTAATGATTCATGATCAGTATGCAATATAAACTCTCTAGGCCAAAGATAATGTTGCCAAGTCCTAAGCACTCTAAACAATGCATAAAGCTCCTTATCATAAGTAGAATAGTTAAGAGTTGGACCTTTCAATTTCTCACTAAAGATGGCGATGGGTTTTCCCTCTTGCATAAGTACTCCACCAATTCCTATACCCGACGCATCACACTCCACCTCAAATGGCCTAGTGAAGTCCGGGAGAACAAGCAATGGGGTGTTGGTCAACATCCACTTGAGCTTTTCGAAAGCTCTCTCTTGGGCCTCTCCCCACACGAATGGTATATTTTTCTTGGTGATCTCGGTTAGAGGAGCGGCTATGGTACTGAAATCTCTCACAAATTGCCTATAAAAGCTAGCCAATCCATGAAAGCTGCGCAAATCACCAATAGACGTCGGGGTTGGCCAATCTCGAATAGCTTTGATATTTTCCTCATCTACTCGCAGCCCTTGAGCACACACTACAAAGCCAAGAAATATAACTTCGTTTGTTTAGAAATCACACTTCTTAATATTAGCATATAAGTGTTCAAGTCTAAGAGTAGAAACAACCTGACGGAGATGATCCGCATGCTCCTCTGCAGACCGGCTATAGATGAGTATGTCGTCGAAGTAGACAACGACAAACTTCCCTATGAACTTCCTCAAAACATGGTTCATGAGGCGCCCTCATAGAGCCCAAACTTGGTCTTGAATGCCGTCTTCCATTCGTCGCCCTCCTTCATTCGAATCTGATGATAGCCACTTCTAAGGTCGATCTTGGAGAAGGTAGTTGTTCCATGTAGCTCATCCAACATGTCATCAAGGCGGGGAATGGGATGACGGTACTTGATGGTGATGTTGTTGACAGCTCTACAATCAACACACATCCACCAAGTGTTGTCCTTCTTAGGGACTAGTAGAACCGGAACCGCCATAGGACTAAGGCTCTCTCGAATGTATCCCTTATCAAGGAGCTCTTGTACCTGCGTTTGAATCTCCTCACTCTCCTTCGGATTCATTCTATAGGCGGGTCGGTTTGGGAGAGTAGCTCCGGGAATAAGATCTATTTGGTGCTCAATACCCCGCAATGGTGGCAACCCAGGGGTATTTCATCCGGAAACACATCTGCAAACTCATCCAAGATAGCTAAAATACTATGGGGTAAATCAACTAGGGTCGAGTTGCTTACCAAATTGAGCCCTTTACACAAACACACGAGCGCAACATCGGGAGGTAGGTAATATGTGATGTACTCCCTCTTGGCTGCGAGCAATGTCCTCGGTGGGGGCTGGACGGCTGCTGCATTTGTTTTGCCTTTGGCGGAGGTCCTTGCTGCAGCGCGGTTGTCCATGGCGTCGGCTTCCTTGGCGGCTGCAGAAAACGCTCCTCCCTTGGCCGGCGTCGTCTCGGTGTGACCGCTACGTGCTTGGACAGCTTCTCTTGGCTTGAGAGTAACAAGTTTATCTTTAAAGGTAAAAGAATACTTGTTAGTAAAACCGTTATGCAACACTTTCCTATCATATTGCCAAGGTCGGCCTAACAAAACATGACAAGCCTGCATTGGAACCACATCACATAGAATAGTGTCTTCATAATGTCCTAAGGAAATGTGAATTTTAGCTTGTTTGTTTACCTTAAGCTCCCCACAATCATTCATCCAATGTAGCTTGTAAGGCCTAGGGTGGTAGAACGTTGTGATTTGCAATTTAGTAATCAATTCCGTGCTAGCTATGTTGCAACAACTCCCACCATCAATTATAATGTTACAAGCCTTCCCCTTTACAAAGCATCTAGTGTGAAATAGATTTTCTCTTTGATTATCTTCACAAGGAGTGGGTTGTAAGTGTAAAGTCCTCCTAGCTATCAAAGTTTCCCCATGTTCATACCCTATATCCTCATCATCATCATTATCAAAAACAGGATTGTCAATAACATTGTCAAATTCATTTTCATCATTGTCGGATTCCGACTCATATTGACCTAGATGATTGATTATAAGGACTCTTTTGTTTGGGCATTCCCTCATCATGTGCCCTTTACCTTGGCACTTAAAGCAAGTCACATCTCTAGCTCTAGAATTAACATTAGGCACAAGGGGGTTAGAGTTACTTAGCTTGGATCCCGAAGGAGCAGCCGGGTTGGTCTTGGGAGGATAAGAGGAGCCGGAGTGTGTGGCACCACGCCTAGCAGTGGCGTCGGCTCCTTGTGCAGCGGTTGTTCCTCCCTTCGCAGCGGAGCTCTCCTTTCCGTAGGACGAGTTCTTCCACTTGTTCACTGCGTTTGGTGCATTGTATCCCGCTCCTTGGTACATACTCTTGGACTTCCTTTCCACTTTTATCGCTAAATGTAGCAATTCTGTCATAGAACCATATGGAAACAAGTCCACCTCGTTAGCTAAAGAAGGATGCAATACTCTAAGATACCTTGCCATCGTAGCCTCTTCATCCTCCGACACATTGGCTCGGGCCATTGCAACTTGCATGGCATTGAAGGTTTCCTCGGCGCTCAGATTGCCTTGCCTTAAGTTCTCAAGGCATTGCCGAAGCTCCCTATGGTAATGGTGAGGTATGAACTGAGCTCTCATCATTGCTTTCATTTGTTCCCAAGTAGCCACGGGGGGATCAAGAGCAAGCCTCCTTTCCCGTACTAGCTTATCCCACCAAATAAGAGCAAATTCCTGAAATTCCAAAGCCGCCAATTGCACCTTCTTGTGCTCGGGAAAATTGTGGCAGGACCAAATTTGTTCTATCTTGGCCTCCCACAACATATATGTATCCGGATCACACTTGCCCTCGAAGACGGGGATTTTCACCTTTATCTTACCAATCCCGTCTTGTTCAGGTTCCCGGTTCCTACGTTGATATCCTTGATACCCTTGCTGCGGTGGTGGAGCCCAAGCCTCTCCCGTCATTGATTGTTCCTCTTCCTCATTGTACCTGTGCACATTAATGGGAGGGACAACGTTTCTAGGTAAAGGAGAGTTGGGAGGAGGATCATACCCATATCGGTGACCCGGGTGGCCTTGAAGAGGCGGCTGCAAAAGCTCCTGCGGTTTATTACCTCGCTGCGCCATGGTAGCGGCCTCAAAGGCAGCTCGTTGGTTGGGAAAAGGACCTCGGGGCTGCAGTGGCTGCTGTGAATGGTCTCCTTGCTCAAAGGTTGAAGCTAAGGGCTGGAGAGCTTCTAGAACCCTCATACGAGTGGTCAAAGCGGCAATGTTGTCGTTCATTTGCTTCAACAAGCTGAATGTTGTCGGATCTGTCGGCTCGGGGCTCGTCGTCGAAACACGGCTATGGGTTGACATTATCACAAAGAAAACAAACACTGAATATGTTAAGGTTAGAAATCAAAACACCTCGCAAGTGTTTCACTCCTTTTTCCGCTCACACTCTTGTGATAGTCGGGCTTGTTGATGGATCGCTTCGAATGAGTCAAGAACCCCACTTGAGTTAAGGTGTCTAGTTATCCAAAACAACCAATAATCGATTAGGCTCAATGCAATTCAGTTCAATGCGAAATCAGCTCAAACTCAACAATACTCACGAATGGACAGAATTGAATCACAAAGACTTAAGAAGATCACCAAACAGAATGTTTGAAGAGAAGAAAAGAAGAAGACTCACCGATTAAAGCTCTACTTGTTGCACTTCCGGACTGCCTTGGAGTGTGAGTAATCCCGAGGCTAGGTTAGAGGTAGCAAGGTGAAAGGGAAAACGTGGTGAGGGAGAGGTAGAGTGGCGATGAGGGGTGCGAGTGGTGAGGGTGCGGCCGATGAGGGTACGGAGCTGGCTAAGGGCGATGGAGCGTTGATGGTTAGCTGAGCGTATGGTCTCGATGAAGGCCTCAAGAGGGCTGGGAGATAAAGACGTGAATAGGCAGCTTGCACCACAAAATAACATACAAGGCTAAAGATCACAAAATCAAATAAAATGTAACAAAACTTCTCTTTTTTTTTTTGAATGATCAGCTTCTTTTTTCTTTTTTTTTTTGAATGATCAGCTTCCTTTTTCTTTTTTTTTTTAATGATATGCTTTTTGTTACCTAAAATGTAGGAACTTCCTTGACCAACAAATCTGGCCAATAATTACAAAATAAATTAAAATTGAAACAAAAGAGATCTTCTACTAGTGCTTGAACGTGGGTTATGGAGTATGAAGAATAACAAGTCCAATGACAGCCGTTTTAGTCGCAGTCGATTAGGGAACAACCGGTTAGGGTACAACCGAGTAAGGCACAACCAGCAGCAATGGCGATTAGGGTTTGTGGGCGGCAGGGCGTGTGTAAGCAAAGGCCGGCGGCAGTAGGGTTTGTCGAGGAGATGGTGATGGCCAGCCTAGGATACTCAAAAACCAACAAACCTTCAACACAACAAGTCAAGCACAATCAGTTTCAAGAACACAAGAAGAAATCTCGCAGAATTCAAAACTGACACAATAAGAAGGAAAGACACAAGATCGATCCGTCGTCAACCCTTGAGCTCTGATACAAATTGATACGGGGCAGACCCAACTTTGGCTCGATCTAGACGACGGAAGGAAGGAAAGGACGTAGAATGGCAAGATCAAGGCAGCCGACTAGGGCTGTTCGTGTGCTGCGTGGCCTGCGAACAAAGGGAACAAAAGAAGACGCTAAACTGAATACGAAGGTACGGAATTTAAAGGAAAGGTACGATGTAGATGAACCCGACACAAACGACGTGGAAACCCTTGATCTCGGGATCAAGAACCACCAAGAACGATGCAACGAACTCAGCCCCTTACAACCTCACACAGCCAACTTAGAACATCGACAACAAGAGGAGGATGCTTATGGAATCTCACGAACACCAAGAACCCGAGAGCAATTGACACACGCGAAACAACTACTAAGCCAAATCTGATCACAATAACTCTTCAATCAAAACTCGCCTTTGATTGAAGATGAAATCTGAAAACAAGTGTTTTTCACCAATAATAATCTACCTAAAAAGTAATGAAAAGAGCCTTTAAATAGTTTCAGCTCTTTAAACAAAAGACATAATAAAAACTGGAAATTAAGCCCAATGGGCTACTTAAAACACACAATCACTAAGCAGGCCTTAAAAAGCCTCATTCCTCAATGAGATACATGGAACGGTGCTGGAAATGTGGGGATGAGCAGCGGCGTCATGTGCGGGGCTGGCCGAGTCCTGTACCTTGGTGTCGTTGCTCTATTGCTTACTTAGGAGCCAAGCCTCGTTATGAACACTTGTAGCCAATAACATCAGCAAAACCTCGGTCTCATGCTCAATCTTCTTAGCTCGGGAACGTGTGATAGCTCCCTCATACTCTAGAGATGCTAACTCGGATGATCCCTCATCATGATCCTACTTTCATGAGATTAATGAACCATGTTTTGAGAAAGTTTATAGGTAAATTTGTTGTTGTTTACTTTGATGACATTCTCATTTACAGCAAATCACTAAAGGAGCATGAAAGACATCTAAGGGAAGTTGTTTCTACTCTTAGAGATGAACACTTGTATGCCAATCTTAAGAAATGTGACTTTTGCACTAATGAAGTTATTTTCTTGGGTTTGTAGTGAGCATAGACGGTTTACAAGTGGATGAAGAGAAGATCAAGGCCATTCGAGGTTGGCCAATTCAGAGCTCTATTGGCAATGTTAGGAGTTTTCATAGTCTTGCTAGCTTCTATAGGCGTTTTGTGCGTGATTTTAGCACCATTGCAGCCCCATTGACGGAAATATGCAAGAAGAACACGCCATTTGTGTGGGGTAGTGCACAGGACCATGCATTCAACAAGCTTAAGGAGGTTCTCACTCATGCACCTTTGCTTGCTCTTCTAGATTTCAACAAGCCATTTGAAGTGGAGTGTGATGCATCCGGAATTGGAATTGGAGGTGTTCTTATGCAAGAAGGTAAACCTATTGCTTTCTTTGTGTGAGAAACTCAAAGGAGCATGTCTTAACTATTCTACTTATGATAAGGAGTTATATGCTTTGTTTAGAGTACTTAAGTCATGGCAACACTACTTGTTCCCTAGAGAGTTTATCTTGCATTCTGATCATGAATCTTTAAAACACTTTAGGAGTCAAGATAAACTAGATAGGAGACATGGTAGTTGGATGGAGTTCATTGAGACTTTTCCTTATGTTGTCAAGTATAAAAAGGGAAAGGACTATGTAGTTGCTAGTGCATTATCTAGGAGACACTCTTTGATGACCACCCTTGATTCTAAAGTGCTAGGTTTCGTGTATATTAAGGAATTATATGTTGATGATGCTGATTTTGGTGAAACCTACAAGATATGTGTGGCTAAGGTCTGATAAGGATCCCTAGGTGTTCTCTTCGGATGTTATTCGTTGATGAAGCCCATAAAGGAGGATTAATGGGGCATTTTGAGAGAGATAAAACTTATGCTATGCTTACTTCACACTTATTTTGGCCTCATATGCTTAGGGATGTAGAACATGCTTTGTACACGCCTCATAAAACTTAAGAGATGTTTAAAATGCCTTAGAGCCAAATCTAAAGTGAAACCCCATGGTTTGTACACGCCTTTGCCAATCCCTATAGCCCCTTGGAAAGATATTAGTAAGGACTTCATCGTGGGATTGCCTAGGACTAAGAGGGGCAGAGACTCGATATTTGTGGTTGTATATCGATTTTCTAAGATGGCTCACTTTATAGCTTTCCATAAGACTGATGATGCCACCAATGTAGCCAACTTGTTCTTTAGGGATGTAGTTAGGTTCCATGGAGTTCCGAGGACTATAGTTAGTGATAGGGATGTTAAATTTCTAAGTTACTTTTGGAAAACTTTTTGGAGAAAACTAGGAACTAAGCTATTGTTTTCTACTTCTAGTCACTCACAAACGGATGGCCAAACTGAGGTAACTAATAGGAGACTAACTACTTTGTTAAGGGTTGTTATTAAGAAGAGTCTTAAGGAATGGGAAGATGCCTTACCTCATGTTGAATTTGCTTATAATAGGGATGTGCATTCTTTAACTTCCATTTCTCCTTTTGAGTGTGTGTATGGGTTTAATCCACTAACCATGTTTGATCTGACACCGTTGCCTAAGAAGGAGCGAGTAGATTTCAGTGCTAAAACGTAGGTTGAACACATTCGGGAGTTGCATGAGAGGACACGCTAGAAGCTTGAGGAGAAGGGCAAGTATAATGCTGTGAAAGCTAACCACGGACGCAAGAAGATCACATTTGAGTCTGGTGATCTCGTGTGGTTGCACTTAAGGAAGGAGAGGTTTCAACAGTTGAGGATATCCAAGCTCTCTCCAAGAGGAAATGGACCTTTCAAGGTCTTACACAAGGCGGGGATAATGCTTATGTTTTGGAGTTGCCGGATGATTACGCATATGATCCTAAATTCAATGTGCGTGACTTGAGTCCATTCCCACCGCCGAGCTATGATCATGGTGATTCGGGGTCGAATCCTTTTCAAGAAGGGGAGAATGATGAAGGATCATCCAAGCTAAGTCAAGGTCCTTTAACAAGGGCTCAAGCTAAACTACAAGCTGAGATGGATGCATTACTTCTAACCATGAACCATGAACCACCTAACTTACCTTCCATGAGCCAACGAGCCTTGCTGATGATCATGGTCTACCAAGGAACAAGCTGCACACCCAAGGGTTCTACATAAGGCTGAAATGCTCCAAATTGGCTGAATAAGCTTATTTGGTTGTTTTAAGTGTTTTTAAGTCTTTTCAGAATAAAAGCCAGAACTTATGTCTTGATGGGCCTTTAGTTAATTATTTCAGTTCATTAACATATTAAACACTATATATGTAACACCCGGAAACCGCGGAACTCCGAGTGTCACTGATACGGGGATTAGCCGCGAAGAACGGATCTAGACGAGCAACCTGTTTTCGGGAATAAAAGCAAACGAAATTCAGCAAACAAATATGCAAGGAAAACGTGCAAAGCAATAAGGGAAAACGAAATAGGAAAGAAGAACCGAAAGGAACAAACGATAGAACCCTTGGATTCGATTATCCAAGACTCAAACCGATGACGATTCGACCCCACTTCTTACAACTTCACACAATCGATCTAGAATTATCGAAGGCACGAAGAGGTCGCTTCGATTCGACTTGTAGCATCAACCCGAAGGAGATTGACACACACAAGAACGAGAAAGCTATGCAAACACCACAATTCTCACGAGACAAGAGGCTGAACTCAAAGGGTTCAATTTGGCACTTAGACAAAAATGTGTTTAACTTCTCTCCACTAAAAGGAAGAGAGAAAGGCTTATATACAACCTAGGCCTTCTCTCCTAAAAATAGAAAGGAAATAAATACAATAATTACAAATTAGAGTGTTTTAAATAAATCCATAAAATAGACTAATTCTAGGCTTTACTTAACACTCTCTAACTAGCTTCTCACGCCAGCCTAGTCGCGCCTTGCTTCGCGCCTTGCTCACGCCTTCATACATGCACATGCACACGTGAGGCTCTCCTATGCTCCATTCAACTTCTTCTTGGCTGGTCCAATGTGGCTAAGCATCATGATGGGCCTTGGACTCATTGGAGGTGAGCTTGGGTGAGCTTCTTGAACCATGGCTAGGAAGATAGCATCCATCTCCGCTTGGTGTTTGGCTTGAGCTCTTGTTAGGGCTCCTTGTGGTGTTGAAGATGGAGCTAGCTCGGATGACCCTTCATCAGTCACATTGGGCTAGGATCTCACAATGGATCTGATGAAGGATCATCCAAGCTAAGTCAAGGTCTCTTAACAAGGGCTCAAGCTAAACTACAAGCTGAGATGGATGCATTGCTTCTAACCATGAACCACCTAACTCACCTTCCATGAGCCAACGAGCCTTGATGATGATCATGGTCCACCAAGGAAGAAGCTGCACGCCTAAGGATTCTATATAAGGCTGAAATGTTCCAAATTGGTTGAATAAGCTTATTTGGCTGTTTTAAGTGTTTTTAAGTCTTTTTAGAATAAAAGCGCAAACTTATGTCTTGATGGGCCTTTAGTTAATTATTTCAGTTCATTAACATATTAAACACTATATATATGTTATTAGGCGTGCTAGGTCAGGGAGAGATCCAGAAGATACACGTTAAACACAGTTTTTGTGCTGCTGTTGCAGATTGGCGATTTTCAGCCCGTTGGAGAGCTTTGTGATTGTGATTTTTGGCTTAGCTCTTCTTGTCTGAGTTAATCTCCTTAGGGATTAGTGTTGCAAGTTGTTTATAAGCATCCTCTTGGTACTTTCAATCTCCATATTGATTGTGTCAAGTTGTAGAAGCAGGGTTGATTAGTCTTTTTGATTGGTTCTTGAATTCATTGTTCAAGGGTTCTTCCGTAGTTCTATTCGGTTCTTCTTAACCATCTATCTTTATATTTTCGTGCTTATCATTCCTCCATACCTAAGTTTCATTCCATTGTTTCCAGGTTGTTCGTCTAGATCGTTAAACGGGCTAATCCCCGTATCAATTGGTATCAGAGCTTTGGGGACGTTCAACCATCATCAAAAGAGTCATAAAATCACAAAAAGAGTTTGTTTTGATCATTGTAATTGATCATTGTCTTTTGTTAGTCTTTTCTTTTCTTCAGTTTTTCTCTCTTCTATTCTAAGTTGATTGAATTCTAACTTGTTTGTTGTTCTTGATCAGCGAATTGAGCACCAAACATCAACAAATACCAACACCACCACGCCAGCCCCACCTCCACTTTCATGCTGCCAAAACCTACCCTAACTTACTGGTTTCGTAAACCCTAAGGAGCAACAACCATATCTTTCCATATCTTTATATATTTTTTTCCCATAATCCTACTTCAGCCATATCTTTCCATATCTTATCTCTAACCATATCTTATCTTTTTAGTTGTTTCCCTATTTACTCTCTTGTTATTTAATTTTTGTTTTATTTGTGCTGAGATAAAAAAAAAAAGGAAAGCTGTTAAAAAAAAAAAAAGAGAGAGAGAGAAGGACGAACCAAAAATAAAAGAAAAGAAAAGAAGAATTCAGCTTTGTGTTTGCATTGTGTTTAGCTCTAAGTTATTGAACTAACAACATTGTTCTTGCAAGAGTTGACCAAGAGGAAGAAGATTTCAAGGGGACTCCAAGAAACCTACATTCCAAGCCTTTTTCATTCGGCCACCCTACCCTAAACCGACCTTAGTTGTTGATTTTGGTGTTTGAGGTTGCAAGTTGAAGCACTTACGAGGAAGGTTCTTTTAGCTTATCTTGAGTCTATATTTCGGGTCATTTTGGTTGTACATCTCATTCATACATAGTTCATTCCTTGAGCCATTGTTTTTTTCTTTCTTTTGTTGAGTCAGCCTAGGACATACCTTGATTAATTCAATTGTTGTTTCGTGTTAGCTTATATTTGACTAGACACTACCCACACAAGGTTGTTAATTCTTACAAGGTGAGCCATCAGCAAAGTCTTATCACATCACTTGAGAGTGAGGGATAAACACTTGAGAGACACACTAGAGAGGATTTTGTTTTGATCTAGTCTAACGTGTTTGCTTGTTTTGTTGTGTTTAACAAGATGTCTGGTGATCATCATACTGAGAAGCAACCGGAGTCTAGTCCGGAAGATTTGGTTAGCATGATGAAGGCTATGATGCAAGCAGAATTTAAAGCCATGGAAGATAGGCTTACGGGTTTACAAGGGCAAATAACCGAGCTTAAGACTAATAAGGCTAAAGAAGACACCTCATTTCCCCTAACTAAGGCACTAGGCCATCACTTTGAGAAAGGAGCAGGTTCTAAACCCTTAACTGATGAAGGGTCATCCGAGCCGGCTCCATCTTCAACACCACAAGGAGACCTAACAAGAGCTCAAGCCAAACGCCAAGCGGAGATGGATGCTATCTTCCTAGCCATGGTTCAAGAAGCTCATCCAAGCTCACCTCCAATGAGTCCAAGGTCCGTCATGATGCTTAGCCACATTGGACCAGCCAAGAAGAAGTTAAATGGAGCATAGGAGAGCCTCACGTGTGCATGTGCATGGATGAAGGCCTGAGAGGCTGGCTAGCTAGTTAGAGAGTGTTAAATAAAGCCTAGAATTAGTCTATTTTAAGGATTTATTTAAAACACTCTAATTTGTAATTTTTGTATTTATTTCTTTTCTATTTTTAGGAGAGAAGGTCTAGGTTGTATATAAACCTTTCTCTCTTCCCTTTTGTGGGAGAATACGTTAAACACATTGCCTAAGTGCCAAATGGAACCCTTTGAGTTCAGCCTCTTGTCTTGTGAGAATTATGGTGTTTGCATAGCTTTCTCGTTCTTGTCTGTGTCAATCTCCTTCGGGTTGGTGCTACAAGTCGAATTGAAGCAACCTCTTCGTGCCTTCAATAACTCTAGATCGATTGTGTGAAGTTGTAAGAAGCGGGGTCGAATCGTCATCGGTTTTGTTCTTGGATAATCGAATCCAAGGGTTCTATCGTTTGTTCCTTTCGGTTCTTCTTTCTTATTTCGTTTTCCCTCTTTGCTTTGCACATTTTCCTTCATCTTTGTTTGCTGAATTTCGTTTGCTTCTATTCCCGAAAACAGGTTGCTCGTCTAGATCCGTTCTTCGCGGCTAATCCCCGTATCAATTAGTATCAGAGCTAATTGACGTTCAACCTACAAAAAGAGTCGGTAAATCATTCAAAAACCAAAAGTGTCTCATTTTCTTGTTTGAGTCTTGTTTTGTTTTGAGTCTATTGCCATTGCCATTTATATTCCAAGTTTTTGATTGAACTAACAAGTTTGTTGCTTTGTTTGTGAATCTTGGACGCCGGCACAACTCCCACACCACGCCTACACCGCGCCTTCCACCAGCCCTTGTGCCGACCACCACGCCGCCATCAGCCTTGTCCCACGTCCAAACACCACACTAAACAAACCCTAAATTTTCAAAAAAAAAATAGAAGAAGGCTGATCCGTCCAACCTATTTTCCAGCCCCTCTCTCCTCCACATTTTCAGCCTATTTTTTTTTGAATTTTCACCCTTGGTTAGCTATTTACTTGGTCAACTTTATCCTCTTGCAACTAATTAGATTTTCTTAGCATTTTTGTTTTATTTTTCTTTAATTCCAGTAGTAAGTTAAAAAAAAGAAAGGAAAATCCGAATTCAAAAAAAAAAAGAAAGAAAAGAAAAGAAAAAGAAAATAAAAGAAAAGAAAGAGAAAAGAAATCAGCATTAGTATTCATTTCATTTCATTTCATTCTTGCTAGCTTATTCTTATTTTATTTCATAGTTTGTAATAGTTGAAGTTGTGCTTGCTAAGTGTTATTGTTCAGCAATCAAAGAGGACTACAAAGGAGCTCATCTCACTCAAAAGGTTTGCTTGCTTAGGCTTGACGAGTAAGTTCTTTCAAGCCTTATCTTGAGTTCAAATTTTGAGTCCATACTTAGTTGCATATAACATTCGTGCACCTTGCCCTTTCAATTTTGAGTCTTTTCTTCTCTTTTATTGAGTCAAACACATTTCTAAGGTGATTGAAATCGAATTTCGCTTCTACTTTAACACTTTTGTTTGGCTAAGTATTGAACTCACGTCAGGTTTTTGACTAATACAAGACGAGTCATCAACAAGCTTGTTGAGCACCACTAGAGAGTGAGAGTTTGCTTTCGAGTGATACACTTGTGAGGCGTTTTTTTGTTTTAGCTAACCTAACGTGTTTGAGTGTTTTAGTGTCTTTGAACAATGTCAGGAACTTCCGCAGGTACGCCCAGCCCCGAGCCTATTTCCCCGGAGTTGTTTAACATTATCAAGGGCCTGAAAGATAGCATTGAAGGGTTAACTACAAGGCTGTCCAGCTTGGAGGCGCCTAAGGTAGTCCCGGAGCCTCGGCCACTAGGAGGCAACATGCAGTTAGGAGACCACTCGAGGGCTCAACACCAAGGGCAAGACCGAATACCACTCCAAAGCCAACAAGAGGCGTTTCAAGAAGCCCGGCACTCTAATGCCACGCAGCCCTCTCGGAATGTCCAAGGCTTAGGCCACACCGTGTCCCAACCGGGATGGGGCAATCTTGCTTTCGAGGAGCACGTTTCTATCCCTTCTTCTCCCATTATACATGATAATTTGCATAACTATCCTCAATAATTTCAGAATCAAGCATATGAGCAGGATGAGGATGGTGATAGAGATGACGAGGAATGGAGGCCAAACTGACGAAGGGAGCGCCAACAGCCCCGGAGACCTCATGACGGCCGGCGCCAAGACGAGCAGAGGCGTGAGCCCTATGGTGGCCAGCCAAGGAGGGAGCGAGATCCGGAGTATGATGGTTTTGGCAAAGTAAAGGTGAAGATCCCAAGCTTTGAAGGCAAATGTGACCCGGACGTGTACATGGCTTGGGAGGCGAAGATAGAGCAAATATGGTCATGCCATAACTTTCCTGAGCATAAGAAGGTACATTTCGCAGCTCTTGAGTTTATTGATTATGCTATGATATGGTGGGATGATTTGGTGAAGGAAAGGAGGAGAACTTTGGATGCACCGGTAGTTACTTGGGCGCACATGAAGGCCTTGATGAGAGCTCGGTTTGTTCCTCAACATTACACTAGAGAATTGAGGCAAGGAGCCATGACAGCCGAGGAGACCTATAATGCCATGCAAATGGCCATGGTAAAGGCTAATGTGCGAGAGGATGAAGAGACTACAATGGCTAGGTATCTTCGTATTCTCAATTCAAGTTTTTTTAACGAGATAGATCTTTTTCCCTATAACTCTATGACATAATTGCTCCACCTAGCAATCAAAGTAGAAAGGAAAATAACGGCAAGAAGTCAAGGAGGTAAGGCTGCCTATGGCACGCCTAGCTCATGGAGGAGCGAAGGAGGTCGCCGACAAGGGAATTACAGCCGGGAGGTGCCAAGCAAGGAGAAGCTAGCCCCGGAGCAAGGAGGCCCACGCAAGGCTCCTTATGCAGCCCCTACCAAGCCCACGCCTACACTACCTAAAGGCACTCAAGGGAGTACTTCTAACCCTTCATCTAGAGCTAGGGATATTGTATGTTTTAAGTGCCAAGGAAGAGGGCACATGATGAAGGATTGTCCTAACAAAAGAACTTTGCTAGTTAACCATTTAGGGCAATATGAGTCCGAATCTGAGAATGAGCATGATAATGATGATTTTGAGCTTAATATGCATGATCATGATGGTTTGGATGATGATGGAATTGAATATGAGCAAGAAGATTGTTTATTAGCTAAGAGAGTGTTATTTGATCATCCTAGCTCATTACTAGCTAACACTTCCATGATTTATAATAAAAGTCTTGAGCATGATAATTCTTTGATAGCTAAGAGAACTTTAAGTGTACAACTTGCTCGTTGTGAAGATAACCAAAGAGAAAACTTGTTTCACACTAGATGCTCGGTTAAAGGAAAGGTTTGTAATGTTATTATTGATGGAGGAAGTTGTTGCAATATTGCTAGCACCGAAATGATATCTAAGTTGCAAATTCCTACATTTTATCACCCTAGGCCATATAAGCTGCATTGGATGAATGAATGTGGTGAGTTAAAGGTTAATAGGCAAGCTAAGATCACTTTTACTTTAGGCCATTATGAAGATACGGTTTTATGTGATGTTGTGCCTATGCAAGCTTGTCATGTGTTGTTAGGCCACCCTTGGCAATATGATAGGAGAGTTATGCATGATGGTTTTACTATTAGATATTCTTTTGTATTCAATGGTAAAACCGTGACTCTTAAGCCTATGACTCCCTTGCAGATTGCGGAGGCATTTGAGAAGAAGAAGGCACGTGAGCATGAGCAAGGACAAGCTAAGAAGGGGAGCAAGCTGTCGAGCCAAGACCCCTCCCTAGCCACGCCTTCTAACCACCAGCCTAGCACCCTTGTGTCCACGGTCAAAAAACAACCCACAACAGCCTTGTTAGCTTCCAAACTTGAGCTACAAAATGACTACCTACCCTTAAACACCACCTTGATGATGTTGTGTAAGGAGCTCACCTTGATGAGTGATGAAGCCAAGGCTAGCTTACCACCTACTATCTCAGCCATCCTTGAGGAGTTTAAGGATGTGTTTCCGGAAGAAATACCACACGGCCTTCCACCTTTGAGAGGCATTGAGCACCAAATTGACCTTATCCCCGGCGCAACACTTCCAAATAGACCAGCCTACCAAATGAACCCAAAGGAGAGTCAAGAGATCCAAGCGCAAGTTCAAGACCTCCTAGACAAAAGCTACATGAGGGAGAGGTTAAGTCCGTGCGCCGTACCCGTGCTCTTGGTGCCTAAGAAGGACAACACATGGAGGATGTGTGTTGATTGTCGAGCTATCAACAACATCACCATCAAGTACCGCCACCCTATTCCCCGCTTAGATGACATGCTTGATGAGCTACATGGCGCCACCACTTTTAGCAAGATAGACCTACGGAGTGGCTACCATCAAATCCGAATGAAGGAGGGGGACGAGTGGAAAACAGCCTTCAAAACTATGTTTGGTTTGTATGAGTGGCTTGTTATGCCATTTGGGTTAACTAATGATCCTTCTACTTTTATGCGCTTAATGAACTATGTTTTGAGACATTTTATAGGGAAGTTTGTTGTAGTATATTTTGATGATATTTTAATCTATAGCAGGTCTCTAGAGGAGCATGAAGAACATCTAAGGGAAGTAGTTCTTACCCTTAGGGTTGAACACTTGTATGCTAATCTTAAGAAATGTAGCTTTTGCACTAATGAGGTTATATTTCTTGGTTTTGTAGTGACTACACAAGGCCTACAAATGGATGAGGAGAAGATTAGAGCAATCAAAGATTGGCCCACGCCAACATCCATCAGTCATGTAAGGAGTTTCCATGGGCTTGCAAGCTTCTATAGGCGCTTTGTGAGAGACTTTAGTACCATTGTCGCGCCCTTGACCGAAATTTGCAAGAAGCATGCGCCATTTGTGTGGGAGGAGGCGCAAGAACGTGCCTTTAGCAAGCTGAAATTGGTCTTAACCGAGGCGCCCTTGCTAGCTCTTCCCGACTTCACTAGGCCCTTTGAAGTGGAGTGTGACGCCTCGGGCATTGGCATAGGCGGCGTGCTCATGCAAGAAGGTAAGCCTATTGCCTTCTTTAGTGAAGAGCTCAAAGGAGCATGTCTTAGTTACTCTACCTATGATAAAGAGTTATATGCTTTGTTTAGAGTGCTTAAGACATGGCAACACTACTTTTGGCCTAGAGAGTTTATTTTGCATTCCGATCATGAGTCTTTGAAGCATTTTCGGAGTCAAGATAAACTAGATAGGAGGCATGGTAGGTGGATGGAGTTTATGGAGACTTTTCCCTATGTTATCAAGTGTAAAAAGGGAAAAGACAATATAGTGGCGGATGCCCTCTCTAGGAGGCACACATTGTTGACTACATTGGATGCTAAGGTATTAGGCTTTGTTTACATTAAGAAGCTCTATGAATCTGATCTTGATTTTGGTGATACATATAAGCTATGTGTGCAAAAAGGTTCCTTAGATAAATACTATTTGTTTGAGGGATTTTTGTTTTGAATTGATAAGGTGTGCATACCTAGGTGTTCCCTTCGATTGTTGCTAGTAGAGGAAGCCCATAAAGGAGGTTTAATGGGTCATTTTGGGAGGGGTAAAACTTATGCTATGCTGCACTCACACTTTTATTGGCCACACATGCTTAGGGATGTTGAAAATGTGCTTAAGAGATGCTTAGAATGTCTTAGAGCTAAATCTAAAGTGAAGCCTCATGGATTGTACACACCTTTTCCAATCCTAACAGCCCCTTGGAAAGACATTAGTATGGACTTTATTGTGGGATTGCCTAGGACTAAAAGTGATGAAGGGTCTTCCGAGCTAGCTCCATCTTCAACACCACAAGGAGCCCTAACAAGAGCTCAAGCCAAACGCCAAGTGGAGATGGATGCTATCTTCCTTGCCATGGTTCAAGAAGCTCACCCAACCTCACCTCCAATGAGTCCAAGGTCCGTCATGATACTTAGCCACATTGGGCCAGCCAAGAAGAAGTCGAATGGAGCATAGGAGAGCCTTACGTGTGCATGTGCATGGATGAAGGCGTGAGCAAGGAGGCATGAGCAAGGCTGGCGTGAAGCTAGTTAAAGAGTGTTAAATAAAGCCTAGAATTAGTCTATTTTGTGATTTTATTTAAAACACTCTAATTTGTAATTATTGTATTTATTTCTTTTCTATTTTTTAGGAGAGAAGGCTAGGTTGTATATAAGCCTTTCTCTCTTCCTTTTTGAGATAGAATACGTTAAACACATTGCCCAAGTGCCAAATTGAATTCCTTTGAGTTCAGGCTCTTGTCTTGTGAGAATTGTGGTGTTTGCATAGCTTTCTCGTTCTTGTGTGTGTCAATCTCCTTCGGGTTGGTGCTACAAGTCGAATTGAAGCAACCTCTTCGTGCCTTCGATAACTCTAGATCGATTGTGTGAAGTTGTAAGAAGCGGGGTCGAATCGTCATCGGTTTGGTTCTTGGATAATCGAATCCAAGGGTTCTATCGTTTGTTCCTTTTCGGTTCTTCTTTCTTATTTCGTTTCCCCTCTTTGCTTTGAACGTTTTCCTTCATCTTTGTGTGCTGATTTTCGTTTGCTTCTATTCCCGAAAACAGGTTGCTCGTCTAGATCCGTTCTTCGCGGCTAATCCCCGTATCAATAGGTATCAGAGCTAATTGACGTTCAACCTACAAAAAGAGTCGGTAAATCATTCAAAAACCAAAAGTGTCTCATTTTCTTGTTTGAGACTTGCTTTGTTTTGAGTCTATTGCCATTGCCATTTCTATTCCAAGTTTTTGATTGAACTAACAAGTTTGTTGGTTTTGTTTGTGAATTTTGGACGCCGGCACCACTCCAACACCACTCCAACACCGCGCCTACCACCAGTCCCTTGTGCCTACCACCAAGCCGCCACCAGCCTATGTCCCACGCCCAAACACAACCAAACAAGCCCTAAACGTTCGAAAAGAAAAAAACTTTTAGGCTGGACGATTCAGTCTATTTTTAAGCTACCAACCATCTCTTTCCTCCACATTTTCAGCCTATTTTTTGAATTTTCACCCTTGGTTAGCTATTTACTTGGTCAACTTTATCCTCTTGAAACTAATTAGATTTTCTTAGCATTTTTATTTTATTTTTCTTTAATTCCAGCAGTAAGTTAAAAAAAAAAGAAAGGAAAATCCAAATTCAAAAAAAAGAAAAGAAAGAAAGAAAAGAAAAAGAAAAGAACAGAAAAGAGAGAGAAAAGAAATCAGCCTTAGTATTCATTTCATTTCATTCTTGCTAGCTTATTCTTGTTTTATTTCATAGTTTGTAATAGTTGAAGTTGTGCTTGTTAAGTGTTATTGTTCAGCAACCAAAGAGGATTACAAAGGAGCTCATCTCACTCAAAAGTTGTGCTTGCTAAGTGTTATTGTTCATCCACCAAAAAGGACTACAAAGGAGCTCATCTCACTCAAAGGGACCAAGCCATTCACGCCTAGCCTAGCTTCACCCTAGCCTAGCCACGCCTTGGCCCACGCCTAGCTCACTTCACTCGAGCCATGCCTTAGCCTTGACCAGCCCTTCTACACACACCTTCGGTGTCCAAGTTTTGCTTGCTTAGGCTTGACGAGTAAGTTCTTTCAAGGCTTATCTTGAGTTCAAATTTTGAGTCCATACTTGAGGCAAGGAGCCATGACCGCCGAGGAGACCTATAATGCCATGCAAATGGCCATGGTAAAGGCTAATGTGCGAGAGGATGAAGAGACTACAATGGCTAGGTATCTTAGTATTCTCAATTCAAGTTTTTCTAACGAGATAGATCTTTTTCCCTATAGCTCTATGACAGAATTGCTCCACCTAGCAATCAAAGTAGAAAGGAAAATGAAGGCAAGAAGTCAAGGAGGTAAGGCTGCCTATGGCGCGCCTAGCTCATGGAGGAGCCAAGGAGGTCGCCAACAAGGGAATTACAACCGGGAGGTGCCAAGCAAGGAGAAGCTAGCCCCAGAGCAAGGAGGTCCACACAAGGCTCCTTATGCAGCCCCTACCAAGTCCACGCCTACACTACCTAAAGGCACTTAAGGGAGTACTTCTAATCCTTCATCTAGAGCTAGGGATATTGTATATTTTAAGTGCCAAGGAAGAGGGCACATGATGAAGGATTGTCCTAACAAAAGAACTTTGTTAGTTAACCATTTAGGGCAATATGAGTCCGAATCTGAGCATGAGCATGATAATGATGATTTTGAGCTTAATATGCATGATCATGATGATTTGGATGATGATGGGATTGAATATGAGCAATGAGATTGTTTATTAGCTAAGAGAGTGTTATTTGATCATCCTAGCTCATTGCTAGCTAACACTTCCATGATTTGTGATAAAAGTCTTGAGCATAATAATTCTTTGATAGTTAGGAGAACTTTAAGTGTACAACCTGCTCCTTGTGAAGATAACCAAAGAGAAAACTTGTTTCACACTAGATGCTCGGTTAAAGGAAAGGTTTGTAATGTCATTATTGATGGAGGAAGTTGTTGCAATATTGCTAGCACCGAAATGATATCTAAGTTGCAAATTCCTACATTTTATCATCCTAGGCCATATAAGCTGCATTGGATGAATGAATGTGGTGAGTTAAAGGTTAATAGACAAGCTAAGATCACTTTTACTTTAGGCCATTACGAAGATACGGTTTTATGTGATGTTGTGCCTATGCAAGCTTGTCATGTGTTGTTAGGCCGCCCTTGGCAATATGATAGGAGAGTTATGCATGATGGTTTTTCAAATAGATATTCTTTTGTATTCAATGGTAAAATAGTGACTCTTAAGCCTATGACTCCCTTGCAGATTGCGGAGGCATTTGAGAAGAAGAAGGCAAGTGAGCAAGAGCAAGGACAAGCTAAGAAGGGGAGCAAGCCGTCGAGCCAAGACCCCTCCCTAGCCACGCCTTCTAACCACCAGCCTAGCACCCTTGTGTCCACGGCCACAAAACAACCCACAAAAGCCTTGTTAGCTTCCAAACTTGAGCTACAAAATGACTACCTACCCTTAGACACCACCTTGATGATGTTGTGTAAGGAGCTCACCTTGATGAGTGATGAAGCCAAGGCTAGCTTACCACCAACTATCTCAGCCATCCTTGAGGAGTTTAAGGATGTGTTTTCGGAAGAAATACCACATGGTCTTCCACCTTTGAGAGGCATTGAGCACCAAATTGACCTTATCCCCGGCGCAACACTCCCAAATAGACCAGCCTATCGAATGAACTCAAAGGAGAGTCAAGAGATCCAAGCGCAAGTTCAAGACGTCCTAGACAAGGGCTACGTGAGGGAGAGCTTAAGTCCATGCGCCGTGCCCGTGCTCTTGGTGCCTAAGAAGGACAACAGATGGAGGATGTGTGTTGATTGTCGAGCTATCAACAACATCACCATCAAGTACCGCCACCCTATTCCCCGCCTAGATGACATGCTTGATGAGCTACATGGCGCCACCACCTTTAGCAAGATAGACCTACGGAGTGGCTACCATCAAATTCGCATGAAGGAGGGGGACGAGTGGAAAACAGCCTTCAAAACTAAGTTTGGTTTGTATGAGTGGTTTGTTATGCCATTTGGGTTGACTAATGCTCCTTCTACTTTTATGCTCTTAATGAACTATGTTTTGAGACATTTTATAGGGAAGTTTGTTGTAGTATACTTTGATAATATTTTAATGTATAGCAGGTCCCTAGAGAAGAAGGAAGAACATCTAAGGGAAGTAGTTCTTACCCTTAGGGCTGAACACTTGTATGCTAATCTTAAGAAATGTAGCTTTTGCACTAATGAGGTTATATTTCTTGGTTTTGTAGTGACTACACAAGGCCTACAAGTGGATGAGGAGAAGATTAGAGCAATCAAAGATTGGCCCACGCCAACATCCATCAGCCAAGTAAGGAGTTTGATGAAGGGTCATCCGAGCTAGCTCCATCTTCAACATCACAAAGAGCCCTAACACGAGCTCAAGCCAAACGCCAAGTGGAGAGGGATGGTATCTTCCTAGCCATGGTTCAAGAGGCTCACCCAAGCTCAACTCCAATGAGTCCAAGTCCCGTCATGATGCTTAGCCACATTGGACCAGCCAAGAAGAAGTTGAATGGAGCATAAGATGAAGGCTCACGTGTGCATGTGGATGGATGAAGGCTGGCGTAAAGGCTGGCATGAGAAGCTAGTTAGAGAGTGTTAAATAAAGCCTAGAATTAGTCTATTTTATGGATTTTTTTAAAACACTCTAAATTGTAATTATTGTTTTTATTTCTTTTCTATTTTTTAGGAGAGAAGGTCTAGGTTGTATATAAACCTTTCTCTCTTCTTTTTGTAGGCAGATGACGTTAAACACATTGCCTAAGTGCCAAAATCGAATCCTTTTGAGTTCAGCCTATCGTCTTGTGAGAATTGTGGTGTTAGCATAGCTTTCTCGTTCTTGTGTGTGTCAATCTCCTTCGGGTTGGTGCTACAAGTCGAATTGAAGCAACCTCTTCGTGCCTTCGATAACTCTAGATCGATTGTGTGAAGTTGTAAGAAGCGGGGTCGAATCGTCATCGGTTTGGTTCTTGGATAATCGAATCCAAGGGTTCTATCGTTTGTTCCTTTCGCTTCTTCTTTCTTATTTCGTTTTCCCTCTTTACTTTGCACGTTTTCCTTCATCTTTGTTTGCTGAATTTCGTTTGCTTCTATTCCCGAAAACAGGTTGCTCGTCTAGATCCGTTCTTCGCGGCTAATCCCCGTATCAATTGGTATCAGAGCTAATTGATGTTCAACCTACAAAAAGAGTCGGTAAATCATTCAAAAATCAAAAGTGTCTCGTTTTCTTGTTTGAGTCTTGCTTTGTTTTGAGTCTATTGTCATTGCCATTGTTATTCCAAGCTTTTGATTGAACTAACGAGTTTGTTGCCTTGTTTGTGAATTTTGGACGCCGGCACCCCTCCGACACCACGCCTAGACCGCGCTTACCACCAGCCTTTGTGCCGACCACCACGCATGCCACCAGTCTTGCCCCACGTTCAACCACAAACACCAAACGAGCCCTAAACGTTCAAAAAGGAGAGGCTGATCTGTTCAACCTATTTTCCAGCTTCTCTCTCTCTCCTCCACAATTTCAGCAAATTTTTTTGAATTTTCACCCTTGGTTAGCTATTTACTTGGTCAACTCCGAATTCAAAAAAAAAAAGGACTACAAAGGAGCTCATCTCACTCAAAGGGACCAAGCCATTCACGTCTAGCCTAGCTTCACCCTAGCCTAGCCACGCCTTGGCCCACGCCTAGCTCACTTCACTCGAGAAACGCCTTAGCCTTGACCAGCCCTTCTACATACACCTTCGGTGTCGAAGGTTTGCTTGCTTAGGCTTGACGAGTAAGTTCTTTCAAGGCTTATCTTGAGTTCAAATTTTGAGTCCATACTTAGTTGCATATAACATTCGTGCAACTTGTCCTTTCCATTTTGAGTCTTTTCTTCTCTTTTATTGAGTCAAACACGTTTTTTTAAGGTGATTGAAATCGAATTTCGCTTCTACTTTAAAGCTTTTGTTTGGCTAAGTATTGAACTCACGTGAGGTTTTTGACTAATACAAGACGAGCTATCAACAAGCTTATTGAGCACCACTAGAGAGTGAGAGTTTGCTTTCGAGTGATACACTTGTGAGGCATTTTTGTTTTAGCTAACCTAACGTGTTTGAGTGTTTTAGTGTCTTTGAACAATGTCAGGAACTTCCGCAGGTACGCCCAGCCCCGAGCCTATTTCCTCGGAGTTATTTAACCATATCAAGGGCTTGAAAGATAGCATTGAAGGGTTAATAACTACAAGGCTGTAAAACTTGGAGGCGTCTAAGGTAATTCCAGAGCCTCGGCCACTAGGAGGCAATATGCAGGTAGGAGACTATTTGAGGGCTCAACACCAAGGGCAAGACCGAATACCACTCCAAAGCCAACAAGAGGCGTTTCCAGCAGCCCGGCACTCTAATGCCACGCAGCCCTCTTGGAATGTCCAAGGCTTAGGCCACACCGTGTCCCAACCTGGATGGGGCAATCTTGCTTTCAAGGAGCACGTTTCTATCCCTTCTTCTCCCATTATACATGATAATTTGCATAACTATCCTCAACAGTTTCAGAATCCAGCTTGTGATCAGGATGAGGACGGTGATGGAGATGACGAGGAATGGAGGCCAAACGGGCGAAGGGAGCGCCAACAGCCCCGGAGACCTCATGACGCCCGGCGCCAAGATGAGCTGAGGCGTGAACCCTATGGTGGCCAGCCAAGGAGGGAGCGAGATCCGGAGTATGATGGCCTTGGAAAAGTAAAGGTAAAGATCCCGAGCTTTGAAGAAAATGTGACCCGGACGTGTACATGAAGGCCTTGATGAGAGCTCGGTTTATGCCTCAACATTACACTAGGGAATTGAGGCAAAGGTTGGAAAACTTGAGGCAAGGAGCCATGACCGCTGAGGAGACCTATAATGCCATGCAAATGGCCATGGTAAAGGCTAATGTGCGAGAGGATGAAGAGACTACAATGGCTAGGTATCTTCGTATTCTCAATTCAAGTTTTTCTAACGAGATAGATCTTTTTCCCTATAGCTCTATGACAGAATTGCTCCACCTAGCAATCAAAGTAGAAAGGAAAATAAAGGCAAGAAGTCAAGGAGGTAAGGCTGCCTATGGCACGCCTAGCTCATTGAGGAGCCAAGGAGGTCGCCAACAAGGGAATTACAGCCGGGAGGTACCAAGCAAGGAGAAGCTAGCCCCGGAACAAGGAGGTCCACGCAAGGTTCCTGATGCAGCCCATACCAAGCCCACGCCTACACTACCTAAAGGCACTCAAGGGAGTACTTCTAACCCTTTATCTAGAGCTAGGGATATTGTATGTTTTAAGTGCCAAGGAAGAGGGCACATGATGAAGGATTGTCCTAACAAAAGAACTTTGCTAGTTAACAATTTAGGGAAAATGAGTCCGAATCTAAGCATGAGCATGATAATGATGAATTTGAGCTTAATATGCATGATCATGATGATTTGGATGATGATGGGATTATATATGAGCAAGGAGATTGTTTAATTATTAGCTAAGAGAGTGTTATTTGATCATCCTAGCTCATTCCTAACTAACACTTCCATGATTTGTGATAAAAGTCTTGAGCATGATAATTCTTTGATAGTTAGGAGAACTTTAAGTGTATAACCTGCTCCTTGTGAAGATAACCAAAGAGAAAACTTGTTTCACACTAGATGCTCGGTTAAAGAAAAGGTTTGTAATGTTATTATTGATGGAGGAAGTTGTTGCAATATTGCTAGCACCGAAATGATATCTAAGTTGCAAATTCTTACATTTTATCACCCTAGGCCATATAAGCTGCATTGGATGAATGAATGTGGTGAGTTAAAGGTTAATAGGCAAGCTAAGATCACTTTTACTTTAGGCCATTATGAAGATACGGTTTTATGTGATGTTCTGCCTATGCAAGCTTGTCATGTGTTGTTAGGCCGCCCTTGGCAATATGATAGGAGAGTTATACATGATGGTTTTACAAATAGATATTCTTTCGTATTCAATGGTAAAACTGTGAATCTTAAGCCTATGACTCCCTTGCAGATTGCGGAGGCATTTGAGAAGAAGAAGGCAAGTGAGCAAGAGCAAGGACAAGCTAAGAAGGGGAGCAAGCTGTCGAGCCAAGACCCCTCCCTAGCCACGCCTTCTAACCACCCGCCTAGCACCCTTGTGTCCACGGCCACAAAACAGCCATAACAGCCTTGTTAGCTTCCAAACTTGAGCTACAAAATGACTACCTACCCCTAGACACCACCTTGATGATGTTGTGTAAGGAGCTCACCTTGATGAATGATGAAGCCAAGGCTAGCTTACCACCTACTATCTCAGCCATCCTGGAGGAGTTTAAGGATGTGTTTCCGGAAGAAATACCACATGGCCTTCCACCTTTGAGAGGTATTGAGCACTAAATTGGCCTTATTCCCGGCGCCACACTCCCAAATAGACCAGCCTACCGAATGAACCCAAAGGAGAGTCAAGAGATCCAAGCGCAGGTTCAAGATCTCCTAGACAAGGGCTACGTGAGGGAGAGCTTAAGTCCGTGCGCCGTGCCCATGCTCTTGGTGCCTAAGAAGGACAACACATGGAGGATGTGTGTTGATTGTCTAGCTATCAACAACATCACCATCAAGTACCGCCACCCTATTCCCCGCCTAGATGACATGCTTGATGAGCTACATGGCGCCACCAACTTTAGCAAGATAGACCTACGGAGTGGTTACCATCAAATCCGAATGAAGGAGGGGGACGAGTGGAAAACAGCCTTCAAAACTAAGTTTGGTTTGTATGAGTGGCTAGTTATGCCATTTGGGTTAACTAATGCTCCTTCTACTTTTATGCGTCTAATGAATCATGTTTTGAGTCATTTTATAGGGAAGTTTGTTGTAGTGTACTTTGATGATATTTTAATCTATAGCAGGTCCCTAGAGGAGCATGAAGAACATCTAAGGGAAGTAGTTCTTACCCTTATGGTTGAACACTTGTATGCTAATCTTAAGAAATGTAACTTTTGCACTAATGAGGTTATATTTCTTGGTTTTGTAGTGACTACACAAGGCCTACAAGTGGATGAGGAGAAGATTAGAGTAATCAAAGATTGGCCCACGCCAACATCCATCAGCCAAGTAAGGAGTTTCCATGGGCTTGCAAGCTTCTATAGGCGCTTTGTGAGAGACTTTAGTACCATTGTTGCGCCCTTGACGGAAATTTGCAAAAACCATGCGCCATTTGTGTGGGAGGAGGCGCAAGAACGTGCCTTTAGCAAGCTGAAATTGGTCTTAATTGAGGCGCCTTTGCTAGCTCTTCCCGACTTCACTAGGCTCTTTGTAGCGGAGTGTGATGCCTCGGGCATTGGCATAGACGGCGTGCTCATGCAAGAAGGTAAGCATATTGGCTTCTTTAGTGAAGAGCTCAAAGGAGCATGCCTTAATTACTCTACCTATGATAAAGAGTTATATGCTTTGTTTAGAGTGCTTAAGACATGGAAACACTACTTGTGGCCTAGAGAGTTTATTTTGCATTCCGATCATGAGTCTTTAAAGCATTTTCGGAGTCAAGATAAACTAGATAGGAGGCATGGTAGGTGGATGGAATTTATTGAGACTTTTCCCTATGTTATCAAGTATAAAAAGGGTAAAGACAATGTAGTGGCGGATGCCCTCTCTACGAGGCACATATTGTTGACTACATTGGATGCTAAGGTATTAGGCTTTGTTTACATTAAGGAGCTCTATGAATCTGATCTTGATTTTGGTGATACATATAAGCTATGTGTGCAAAAAGGTTCCTTAGGTAAATACTATTTGTTTGAGGGATTTTTGTTTCGAATTGATAAGGTGTGCATACCTAGGTGTTCCCTTCGATTGTTGTTAGTAGAGGAAGCCCATAAAGGAGGTTTAATGGGTCATTTTGGGAGGGATAAAACTTATGCTATGCTGCACTCACACTTTTATTGGCCACACATGCTTAGGGATGTTGAAAATGTGCTTAAAAGATGCTTAGAATGCCTTAGAGCTAAATCTAAAGTGAAGCCTCATGGATTGTACACACCTTTGCCCATCCAAACAGCCCCTTGGGAAGACATTAGTATGGACTTTATTGTGGGATTGCCTAGGACTAAAAGAGGTAGGGTCTCGATTTTTGTGGTTGTAGATCGTTTCTCTAAAATAGCTCACTTTATTACTTGTCACAAAACTGATGATGCGGCCAATGTAGCTAATCTATTCTTTCGGAAAGTAGTTAGGTTACATGGATTTCCGAGGACAATAATAAGTGATAGGGATGTTAAGTTCTTAAGTTATTTTTGGAAGACTGTTTGGGCAAACGGAAGAACCTAAATAAGTTCCGAGGACAATAGAAAGCTAGGTACGAAATTGTTATTTTCTACATCAAGCCAGCCCCAAACTGATGGGCAAACGGAAGTAACTAATAGCACTTTAACCACACTTTTAAGGGCTGTCATCAAAAAGAATCTAAATAAATGGGAGGATGTCTTGCCACATGTTGAATTTGCCAATAATAGAGTTGTGCATTCATCTACTTCCATCTCTCCTTTTGAGTGTGTTTATGGTTGTAATCCACTAACCCCTTTTGATCTTACACCGTCGTCTAAGAAGGAGCGAGTGGATTTAAGTGCTAAAACGCAGGTTGAACACATCAAGGAGCTACATAGGAGGACAAGGATTAAGCTTGAGGAGAAAGGCAAATACAACGCAGACACGGCAAACCAAAGAAGGAAGAAGGTTACATTTGAGGCCGGTGACCTTGTATGGCTACACTTGAGGAAGGAGAGGTTTCAACAACTTTGGAAGTCCAAGCTCTCTCCAAAAGGAAACGGACCTTTCAAGGTGCTACACAAGGCTGGTGACAATGCCTATGTGCTAGACTTGCCGGACGACTATGCTTGTGATCCCACGTTCAATGTGAGGGATCTAAGCCCTTTTTCACCCTTAGTGATGATCAAGGAAATTCGAGGTCGGATTCTTTTAAAGAAGGGGAGAATGATGAAGGGTCATCCGTGCTAGCTCCATCTTTAACACCACAAGGAGCCCTAACACGACCTCAAGCCAAACGCTAAGCGGAGAGGGTTGCTATCTTCCTAGCCATGGTTCAAGAAGCTCACCCAAGCTCAAGTCCAATGAGTCCAAGGCCGGTGATGATGCTTAGCCTCATTGGACCAGCCAAGAAGAAGTTGAATGGAGCATACGATGAAGGCTCACGTGTGCATGTGCATGGATGAAGGCTGGCATAAAAGCTGGCATGAGAAGCTAGTTAGAGAGTGTTAAATAAAGCCTAGAATTAGTCTATTTTATGGATTTATTTAAAACACTCCAAATTGTAATTATTGTTTTTATTTCTTTTCTATTTTTCAGGAGAGAAGGTCTAAGTTGTATATAAACCTTTCTCTCTTCTTTTTGTAGGCAGATGACGTTAAACACATTGCCTAAGTGCCAAAATCGAACCCTTTTGAGTTCAGCCTATCGTCTTGTGAGAATTGTGGTGTTAGCATAGCTTTCTCGTTCTTGTGTGTGTCAATCTCCTTCGGGTTGGTGTTACAAGTCGAATCGAAGCAACCTCTTCGTGCCTTCGATAACTCTAGATCGATTGTGTGAAGTTGTAAGAAGCTGGGTCGAATCGTCATCGGTTTGGTTCTTGGATAATCGAATCCAAGGGTTCTATCGTTTTGTTCCTTTCGGTTCTTCCTTCCTATTTTCGTTCCCCCTCTTTGTTTTGCATGTTTTCATTCATTCTTGTTTGCTGAATTTCGTTTGTTTCTGTTCCCGAAAACAGGTTGCTCGTCTAGATCCGTTCTTCGCGGCTAATCCCCGTATAAGAGTTTCCATGGGCTTGCAAGTTTCTATAGACGCTTTGTGAGAGACTTTAGTTCCATTGCCACGCCCTTGACGGAAATCTGCAAGAAGCATACGCCATTTGTGTGGGAGGAGGCGCAAGAACGTGCCTTTAGCAAGCTGAAATTGGTCTTAACCGAGGCGCCGTTGCTAGCTCTTCCCGACTTCACTAGGCCCTTTGAAGTGGAGTGTGACGCCTCGGGCATTGGCATAGGCGGCGTGCTCAAGCAAGAAGGTAAGCCTATTGCCTTCTTTAGTGAAAAGCTCAAAGGAGCATGTCTTAATTACTCTACCTATGATAAAGAGTTATATGCTTTGTTTAGAGTGCTTAAGACATGGCAACACTACTTGTGGCCTAGAGAGTTTATTTTGCATTCCGATAATGAGTCTTTGAAGCATTTTCGGAGTCAAGATAAACTAGATAGGAGGCATGGTAGGTGGATGGAATTTATTGAGACTTTTCCCTATGTTATCAAGTATAATAAGGGAAAAGACAATGTAGTGGCGGATGCCCTCTCTAGGAGGTACACATTGTTGACTACATTGGATGCTAAGGTATTAGGCTTTGTTTACATTAAGGAGCTCTATGAATCTGATATTGATTTTGGTGATACATATAAGTTATGTGTGCAAAAAGGTTCCTTAGATAAATACTATTTGTTTGAGGAATTTTTGTTTCGAATTGATAAGGTGTGCATACCTAGGTGTTCCCTTCGATGGTTGTTAGTAGAGGAAGCCCATAAAGGAGGTTTAATGGGTCATTTTGGGAGGGATAAAACTTATGCTATGCTGCACTCACACTTTTATTGGCCACACATGCTTAGGGATGTTGAAAATGTGCTTAAAAGATGCTTAGAATGCCTAGGAGCTAAATTTAAAGTGAAGCCTCATGGATTGTACACACCTTTGCCCATCCCAACAACCCCTTGGGAAGACATTAGTATGGACTTTATTGTGGGATTGCCTAGGACTAAAAGAGGTAGGAACTCGATTTTTGTGGTTGTAGATCGTTTCTAAAAAATGGCTCACTTTATTGCTTGTCACAAAACTGATGATGCGGCCAATGTAGCTAATCTATTCTTTCGGGAAGTAGTTAGGTTACATGGAATTCCAAGGACAATAGTAAGTGATAGGGATGTTAAGTTCTTAAGTTATATTTGGAAGACTCTTTGGGGAAAGCTAGGCACGAAATTGTTATTTTCTACATCAAGCCACCCCCAAACTGATGGGCAAACGGAAGTAACTAATAGGACTTTAACTACACTTTTAAGGGATGTCATCAAAAAGAATCTAAAGGAATGGGAGGATGTCTTGCCACATGTTGAATTTGCCTATAATAGAAAGCATTCGTCTACTTCCATCTCTCCATTTGAGTGTGTTTATGATTTTAATCCACTAACCCCTTTTGATCTTAAACCGTTGCCTAAGAAGGAGCGAGTGGATTTAAGTGCTAAAATGCAGGTTGAACACATCAAGGAGTTACATAGGAGGACAAGGATTAAGCTTGAGGCGAAAGGCAAATACAATGTAGCCAAGGCAAACCAAGGAAGGAAGAAGGTTACATTTGAGGCCGGTGACCTTGTATGGCTACACTTGAGGAAGGAGAGGTTTCAACAACTTTGGAAGTCCAAGCTCTCTCCAAGAGGAAACGGGCCTTTCAAGGTGCTACACAAGGCTGGTGACAATGCCTATGTGCTAGACTTGCCGGACGACTATGCTTGTGATCCCACATTCAATGTGAGGGATCTAAGCCCTTTTCCACCCCTTAGTGATGATCAAGGAAATTCGAGGTCGAATTCTTTTAAAGAAGGGGAGAATGATGAAGGGTCATCCGAGCTAGCTCCATCTTCAACACCACAAGGAGCCCTAACAAGAGCTCAAGCCAAACGCCAAGTGGAGATGGATGCTATCTTCCTTGCCATGGTTCAAGAAGCTCACTCAAGCTCACCTCCAATGAGTTCAAGGTCCGTCATGATGCTTAGCCACATTGGGCCAGCCAAGAAGAAGTCGAATGGAGCATAGGAGAGCCTCACGTGTGCATGTGCATGCTTGAAGGCGTGAGCAAGGAGGCGTGAGCAAGGCTGGCGTGAAGCTAGTTAGAGAGTGTTAATAAAGCCTAGAATTAGTCTATTTTATGGTTTTATTTAAAACACTCTAATTTGTAATTATTGTATTTATTTCTTTTCTATTTTTTAGGAGAGAAGGCTAGGTTGTATATAAGCCTTTTTCTCTTCCTTTTTGAGATAGAATACGTTAAACACATTGCCTAAGTGCCAAATTAAATTCCTTTGAGTTCAGCCACTTGTCTTGTGAGAATTGTGGTGTTTGCATAGCTTTCTCGTTCTTGTGTGTGTCAATCTCCTTCGGGTTGGTGCTACAAGTCGAATTGAAGCAACCTCTTCGTGCCTTCGATAACTCTAGATCGATTGTCTTAAGTTGTAATAAGCGGGGTCGAATCGTCATCGGTTTGGTTCTTGGATAATCGAATCCAAGGGTTCTATCGTTTGTTCCTTTTCGGTTCTTCTTTCTTATTTCGTTTTCCCTCTTTGCTTTGCACGTTTTCCTTCATCTTTGTGTGCTGATTTTCGTTTGCTTCTATTCCCAAAAACAGGTTGCTCGTCTAGATCCGTTCTTCGCGGCTAATCCCCGTATCAAAAAGAGGTATGGACTCGATTTTTTTGGTTGTAGACCGTTTCTCAAAAATGGCTCACTTTATTGCTTGTCACAAAACTGATGATGCGGCCAAATGTAGCTAATCTATCCTTCCGGGAAGTAGTTAGGTTACATGGAATTCCAAGGACATTTGTTAGTGATAGGGATGTTAAGTTCTTAAGTTATTTTTGGAAGACTCTTTGGGGAAAGCTAGGCACGAAATTGTTATTTTCTACATCAAGCCGCCCTCAAACTGATGGGCAAACGGAAAAAAAAAAAAGATAAAGTGTGAGGAGAAATGACAAGAAGATATTGGAACATAAATTTGGAAGAGATGATGCAAGCGGGAGTTCATTTTGGCCATGGTACTAGGAAATGGAATCCTAGAATGTCACCTTATATTTCTGCAAAGCGTAAGGGTATTCATATTACAAATCTTACTCGAACTGCTCGTTTTTTATCAGAAGCTTGTGATTTGGTTTTTGATGCAGCAAGTAAAGGAAAGCAATTTTTAATTGTTGGGACAAAAACTAAAGTAGCTGATTCAGTAGCACGGGCTGCAATAAGGGCTCGGTGTCATTATGTTAATAAAAAATGGCTTGGGGGTATGTTAACGAATTGGTCCACCACAGAAACGCGACTTCATAAGTTTAGAGATTTGAGAATGGAACAAAAGGCGGGACGACTGGCCTGTCTTCCGAAGAGAGATGCAGCCATGTTGAAAAGACAATTATCTCGTTTGCAAACATATCTGGGTGGGATTAAATATATGACAGGGTTACCGGATGTTGTAATCATCGTTGATCAGCAAGAAGAATATACAGCCCTTCGAGAATGTATTACTTTGGGCATTCCAACGATTTGTTTAATCGATACAAATTGTGACCCCGATCTTGCAGATATTTCGATTCCGGCGAACGATGACTCTATAGCTTCAATCCGATTAATTCTCACCAAATTAGTATTCGCAATTTGTGAATTTGCCTATAATAGAGTTGTACATTCGTCTACTTCCATCTCTCCTTTTGAGTGTGTTTATGGTTGTAATCCACTAACCCCTTTTGATCTTACACCGTTGCCTAAGAAGGAGCGAGTGGATTTAAGTGCTAAAATGCAGGTTGAACACATCAAGGAGCTACATAGGAGGACAAGGATTAAGCTTGAGGAGAAAGGCAAATACAACGCAGACACGGCAACCAAGGAAGGAAGAAGGTTACATTTGAGGCCGGTGACCTTGTATGGCTACACTTGAGAAAGGAGAGGTTTCAACAACTTTGGAAGTCCAAGCTCTCTCCAAAAGGAAACGGACCTTTCAAGGTGCTACACAAGGCTGGTGACAATGCCTATGTGCTAGACTTGCCGGACGACTATGCTTATGATCCCACGTTCAATGTGAGGGATCTAAGCCCTTTTTCACCCTTAGTGATGATCAAGGAAATTCGAGGTCGAATTCTTTTAAAGAAGGGGAGAATGATGAAGGGTCATCCGAGCTAGCTCCATGTTCAACACCACAAGGAGCCCTAACAAGAGCTCAAGCCAAAAGCCAAGCGGAGATGGATGCTATCTTCCTAGCCATGGTTCAAGAAGCTCATCCAAGCTCACCTCCAATGAGTCCAAGGTCCGTCATGATGCTTAGCCACATTGGACCAGCCAAGAAGAAGTTGAATGGAGCATAGGAGAGCCTCACGTGTGCATGTGCATGGATGAAGGCGTGAGAGGCTGGCTAAGAAGCTAGTTAGAGAGTGTTAAATAAAGCCTAGAATTAGTCTATTTTATGGATTTATTTAAAACACTCTAATTTGTTATTTTTGTATTTATTTCTTTTCTATTTTTAGGAGAGAAGGTCTAGGTTGTATATAAACCTTTCTCTCTTCCTTTTTGTGGGAGAATACGCACATTGCCTAAGTGCCAAATTAAACCCTTTGAGTTCAGCCTCTTGTCTTGTGAGAATTGTGGTGTTTGCATAGCTTTCTCATTCTTGTGTGTGTCAATCTCCTTCGGGTTGGTGCTACAAGTCGAATTGAAGCAACCTCTTCGTGCCTTCGATAACTCTAGATCGATTGTGTGAAGTTGTAAGAAGCGGGGTCGAATCGTCATCGGTTTGGTTCTTGGATAATCGAATCCAAGGGTTCTATCGTTTGTTCCTTTCGGTTCTTCTGTCTTATTTCATTTTCCCTCTTTGCTTTGCACGTTTTCCTTCATCTTTGTTTGCTGAATTTCGTTTGCTTCTATTCCCGAAAACAGGTTGCTCGTCTAGATCCGTTCTTCGCGGCTAATCCCCTTATCATTAACTATAAGCCATCGACGAGTACCTCTTGGCAGCCAACAAGAAGCTTTCAACGAAGACAAGAAGACTCCCATTAATGCTTCACAAGGGTATCATTCTAACTCTAAACCTCCTATTCATGATAACAATCATTATGCTAATTTCTCTCTTAGTACCACACAAGATGGAGATAATGAGGAGTCCGAAGATGATGGCTATGATTATGCACAAGAAAGAAGGCAAGAGGAAGCCTGGACTCAAGACGAGGAATGGATGAGAAATGAGGAAAGAAGGATGGAACAAAATAGGAGGCGTGAAGATAGGAGAAGAGAAGATGAGAGGGATCAAGATGGGAGGCGTGAGTATAGATGGAGGCAAGAGGAAGTCTATGAAGGGAGGAGAGACAATAGACACCAAAGGAGAGGGCGAGATCATGAGCAAGATGATCTAGGCAAGGTGAAGATCAAGATTCTATCCTTTGAAGGCAAGTGTGATCCGGATGTGTACATGGCTTGGGAGACGAAGATTGAGCAGATATGGGCGTGCAACAACTGTCCCGAGAATAAAAAGGTATATTACGCAGCCCTTGAGTTCACTGATTATGCTTTGATATGGTGGAATGAGCTTGTGAAGGGAGGAGGCGAAACATGGATCCACAAGTTGCAACATGGGAACAAATGAGGGCAATCATGCGAGCTCGATTTGTTCCCCAACACTATAGGAGGGACTTGAGGCAAAAGTTGGAAAACTTGAGGCAAGGTTCAATGAGTGCCAAGGAGACCTACAATGCCATGCAAATGGCTATGGTGAAGGCCAATGTTAGTGAGGATGAAGAGGCAACTATGGCCAGTGATGCGGGAGCATCACCACCACCTTCTAATAGTCCTCACAAGGCCATTGGTGAAGGAGCCATCACAAGGACGAGAGCAAAGGAGTTAGCAGAAGAGGTGAAGTACATGTTGATGACGTTTTCGCGTAAGGAGCAAGACATTTTAAGCATGTTTGAAGTAATTTTCTAGTATTTTAAGACATTTTAAGTTATTTTAGGAGTAGATAGCCTTTTAAAGCAATTTGAGCTTTTAAAGACTTTTAGAAGTTATTTTGCTGCTTTTTAGTTTTTTTTATTTAAGAAAAGGTTTAAAGACATATATAAACCTTTTCCTAATCAGTTTCTAGGAGATCAGACTATTTGTGAAATTTGTGTTTACGTAGTTTCAATCAAAAGAGAGCTTTTGGTGAGAATCATTGGTTGCTGAATTTTCCGGCTTAGTTGTCTTGGGTTGTGTCAATCTTCTTTGAGATTGGTGCTTCGAAGCTCCATAGGCATCCTCCTTGTGCTCTCAACCTCCATTGTTGAGTTGTTTAAGGTTGTATAAGGCAGGGTCATTGGCTGCGTTGTTTGGGTCTTTGATTCCGAAATCAAAGGTTCTTTCAATCGACATCTCTTCGGTTCTATCTTCCTATCCTTCTACCTTCATCTAGTTCGTTCCATTTGTTTCTTCTTTATTCCTGCGTCTTTACCATCATTATCTAACGTTAGTTGTATCCATTTGTGTGATTTGAAGCCCCTTTGTCTAGATCGAGAAGAATACGGAATTTCCCCGTATCAATTGGTATCAGAGCCAGGTTGACAAAGTCTTCTTCATTCCGGTTTGTGTCCTGCGTTTTTTTTTTCTAAAAATTTGAGTTAGTCCAGCCCTTAATCTTGAGTATTTCTTTGAGTTGAGTTTAGTAGTCTTGAATTGAGTCTTTAATTGCTTTGATCTTGTGTTATATGGAGTTTCCAGCCATAAAAACCCACAAGAAAGCCTACCTTTCATCACCATTGAAGCTGCAGAAAACTGTCGACATAAGGGAAGATAAGAACGTGTTTGCTCCAGCCAAATCTGACGTGAATCTCAACGAAGAGCAGCCCCAGCCCCACTTCTCCTACAATCAAGGCAACCAACAAGATTAGTTCAATACAGTTTTTGAGGGTTAATTTTCAGCTTTTTTTTACCTTCTTTTAATTATTTACCTTCATTAGTTACCCTCTTCATTTAACTTGTATTTCTCAGCATTGCTATCAAAAAGAAAAAAAGAAAGAAAAACAAAAGAAAAGAAAAGAAAACAAAAAAAAAAGAAAGAATGAAAATTCAGCAAAAGATTCATTCATATTGTATGTTATTTTATCTTATTGTAAGATCTTAAAGATAGAATTTGCTAGTCAAGATTGATGGTCAAGATTGAAGACTAAAGGGAAGCTACTACCAATCCTACCTCTCTCTAATTCCAACGTCAAATTCATTCCCTAAATCAAACCATTCGACACTTACTTCTCTACTACCATTCGACATCCCCAACTCCATTGATACAAGGTTGAGGTAAGTGAAGGTCTCTTCTTTAAGGCTTCTTGATTTTACTCTTGTCTTCTCTTATCTTCTTCTATCTATTCTTGAGTCTTTCTCGAAAATATTCTCTACATAGTTGCAAGTTCAAGTCTTGATTGTGTGATTGCTGAAATTCTGAATTTTAGGCTTTCATGCTAGCTTTGAGTCTTGTTGATCAGTCTTTGTCTTTCTAGAGTCTTTCCTACTTGTTTCTTGTTGCATTTTGTAATCTTTGCTGTATAGAGTAAAAAAAACATTTTGCTACAGCCCTTGCACGTCTCATATAGGGTGTTAATTGGTGTCTTAGATAGTGATCTTTCTTGAAAGCGTTGATCCTCTCAAGGCAACCCATCTAAGAAGCCTACAATTTAGCAGCTAGAGAGTGAGCGTAAGAGGGAAACACTAGTGAGGCGTTTTCTGATTTCACTCACTAACTCTAACGTGTTTACTATTGTTGTTGATTGTGTGATCATGTCTAAGCAAGGTAGTCGAACCAACGCCGATCTCAATAGCCTTCTAAAAAAGATGCAAGATGACCTAGAAAGTATGGCTAAGAGTATGACAGTTATAGAGGCTCGATATGCTCCGGCACCACCTACAAGAATGGAAGAGATGTACAACATGTTGAAAGCATTTGAACCACGAGCTCGACGGCCCCAGAAAGAGGAACCACATGTGCAAGGAAGGGAGAAACCGGACCTTGAGCATCATAGTTCACGCAACACACTACCTACCATTAGTTCACCTTCATCGTTATCAAAGATGATACCGCCAATTGGGGTTACCAAATCTCCAAAGGGGAGTGATTTTAAACCTTCTACTTCAATGTTTAATCACTTAGAATATCTAAAATCAGAATATGAGATTGTATCACATGTGAACCGTAATGAAACAATTAAGCATGAATCTGATTTAGTAGATGATATTGAATGTGATGATGAGCATGAAATAGATGGAAATGAATTGTATGCACATGAATCTACATTGGATGACGTTACAAAGTGTGATGTGCACAAGCATGATCTAGGTAGTAAGGGAGTGAAGGTGCATGAATCATCATCAGATGTTGTTGATAATGATCTTAATTATGATGATGAGCATGTAGTAGATATTGTTGTGCTGAATTTGTCAAAGTCGAATGTGGGTATGCTTGATATGGATGATCTAGAGCTAGATGAGCATAAATCTGATTTAGAATGTGCTTATTATCTTGTTTGTGATACTACCTCTAACTTGTTGCATTCATCTTTAGATTGTTCCGAAGAACTTTTTCCTAAGGATATAGCCCTTGTTTTGCCTTTAGTGTATCCTAGAACTCCTAGGATCAAACCGAAAGAGACTTGTAAGTTGGAGTCTCGTGTTCCGGCATTGGTGGATCCTTATAAAAAAGACATTAAGGATGAAGTTGCACATATAGATTTGAGACTTCCTAGTTTATTACCTACCTTGAACTCGAGCATTTTAGAAGATGTGCATATTGATGAGTTTGCTATAGGTAGATATGAATTGGAAGATGCTTATATAACTTGGGAAATGCTTGTTAAGGGTCCTAAGTTAATTGATCATGAGTTGAGGATTAGAGCTAGGAAAATAGCCCTTATACCACCTAGTTTACTCATGCCTATGTTGATTTATGTGTTTGATTGCAACATTTATATTTGTGTTGTTGTTTATCCTAATAAAATTCTTATGAACAACACTTCTTTAGATACACAAAAGAAATACTTAAGGGAAGTTCTTACTAACCATTTTGTTTGGTATTTAAAAGTCCAATTTGTTGTAAATGTGTTCAAATCTAATGTTGCTTATGTCCTTGTGTTTGTAGAAGTTTTCCGATCAGCCCATATGCAGATTACCGAAAGCTTTGAAAAGAAAGAGTTAATGGGCAATGAGCAGGGAAATGACAAGAAGAGCACATGGCTGCGAGAATGGAGCACGGTTGTTGTTGAGCCAAAACAACCCCAAGATGTGTTTTTAGCCTCTAAGGAAGAGATACAATTTGAGTATCTAGTCTTGGACACCATTCTTAGGTCAGTGAACATTTGGACAACCATGGTTAGAGACAATTTCATGGACACTACACCAATGTTTCACCATGCTAGATTGATGATTAAGACGCCTACCCCGGCTGTTTTAATGATGGGAGGTAAGAATCTTACCTTGTTGTGTGTTAACATGAAAGAAGCATGCCTAAACTTCTCTAGATGTGATAATGATCTCATTACCTTGTTTAGAATGTTTAGAGATTGACTACATTACATATGTCCTAGTGATAGTGTAGTGTTTGTTGCTCTTTTAAGGAAGTTTGTGTTAGTCACCATCTTAGACTATAATGTTCTAGGCATTGAGCATATTAGGGACATATATATTTCACATGCTAATTTTGGTGATTATCATATGCATTATGTGCTACAGAACTCTAGGAACGAGCTTTACTTGTTTAGAGAGTTCATTAGGCTTGATCATGTGTGCATTCTTAGTAGTTACCTTAGGATTCTAATTAAGTTTCACACACACTGTTATTGGCCGCAATTGTTTAAGTATGTAGTTCCCCAGCCTAAGAGATACTTGGAGAGTCTTATGAGCATTTTAGGTGTCTTAACCTACGGTTGCAGATTTATAAGGATTCAAACAGCCCCTTTGGAACCTTATAGCACGGGCTTCTCTTTGGATTTAGCTAGAACTAAGGAGAGAGATCTTATCTTTGAGGTTATAGTATTATCACCTATAGAGTTTGCCTATTTTATGACTTTCCACTCATATCTATCTTCGAATTATCTTGACTATGTTGATGACTTGTTGATACGGAATTGTCCGTGATTGAGTCGATCTAGGCACAATGATCTCGAACCGGGCTGAATGAAGCGATTTCAAAATGCGGAATGGAACGTAGGTGATGAATGGGCGCAGGAAAGGTAAGAGAAGAACCAAAGAGAGTCAACGAAGGAACCAAGGCTGAAGAGCCAAAACCCCAATCGTGAATGCCCTAGACCCGTCTCCAGTACAACTTTACACTAGCTCCGGCTGGACTAGCACAAAGAGGGACTCGTGAAGGCTCGAAGCACCAATCCGAAGGCGGTTGACACAAACAAGCTCAGTCAAGCAAACAACAGCAATGCCAACCAAAAACTCTCTTGTTCTTTGATTGATTTTGTGAATGATTACAAATGCAATTCTAAGCAATGGAAATAACGTAACTAATTAGCAGCTAAAGAGGCTATATAAATAGACTCTTTTATCTAGACAAAAATAAAGAAAAGAAAGCTGAAAACATTAGTGGGAAGGTGGTAATAAGAGAGCTTCCTCTAATGTAGCTAACAACCTAACAAACCACTAATCAGCATGAAAATAGGCTGAATTATTCAAACATATCTTTGGGAGTGAGCTGGCCGATTTCTAAGAGCCAAATGGGCTATCCGAATGAGCTGCATTGTTCAACAGATCCATGAGTGCTTTGGATGTGTTTAAAGAGCCCAAATGATGATCCAAATAAGCTGAATTGTTACTCTCTTGGGCCTCTTTGAACTTGATCAGCTGGCTGCCCTCTTGGGCTGTTTTGGACGTGAGCATCTCCTCCCTTTGCTCTTGGGCTGCCTTGGACGTCTCCTCCCTTTGCTCTTGGGCTGCCTTGGACGTGAGCAACAGGCTAACCTCGTGGGCTGCTTTGGACGTGATCAACAACCTCCTCTTGGGCTGCATTGGGCGTGAGCAACAGCCTCCTCTTGGGCTGCATTGGCGTGAGCAACAGCCTCCTCTTGGGCTGCATTGGCGTGAGCAACAGCCTCCTCTTGGGCTGCATTGGCGTGAGGAACAGTCTGCATGGTCTCCTCGAGCTGCATGGGAAGTGAGCACGTTGGCATGGTCTCCTTGCTTGGTTCGCTTGCTCCTACATTCACCAAAAGATTAACACATGATGTATGAAAGTTAAATGGTTCACGCATTGTGGCAAGCAATAGCACTTCCCTTGACATAACTCCTTGGATATCCTTAGCTCTTGCTCTAGTAATGGGACCTTGATAGCTTGTATGTGATGGTCCTACATCATCCACTCCTTCTTGGAAAGAATTCGACCCCGAATTTTCATCTTGTTCCGAATCTCCTTCATAGGGGCTCAAATCTTCTACATTAAAAGTGGTGCTAACTCCATACTCTTCCGGTAAGTCCAACACATATGCATTGTCATTAATCCGGTGTAAGACTTTGAATGGTCCATCACCTCGTGGTGCTAGCTTGGAATGGCGTTTTGTCGGAAACCACTATTTCCTTAGATGAAGCCAAACTAAGTCGCCGGGCTGGAAAACCATCTTCCGACGTCCCTTGTTATTCCGAGCTGCAGTTTCAACGCCCTTCTTGTCAAGTGCAGCCTTGGTCTTAGCATGAAGTTCCTTAATGTAGTCCACCTGTTCCAAAGCATCAAAAGCTACTCGATCCTTTCGAGGAATCGGTAATAAGTCCAAAGGAGTTAAAGGGTTAAATCCATAAACACATTTGAAAGGTGATAACAAAGTGGAAGAATGCATGGTGCGATTATAAGCAAACTCAATATGTGGTAACATGTCTTCCCATTCTTTTAAGTGTAATCTTTCAACATGGTTCTAAGGAGGTTCGTTAGGGTCCTATTGGTGACTTCCGTTTGCCCATCTGTTTGGGGATGACTAGAGGTCGAAAATAGTAATCTAGTGCCCATTTTTCCCCAAAGTGTCATCCAAAAGAAATTCAAAAACTTGACATCCCTATCACTAACAATAGTTTTAGGTATTCCATGCAATCTCACTATTTCCTTAAAGAAAAGATTAGCAACATTATATGCATCTTCAGTTTTATGACATGGAATAAAATGTGCCATTTTAGAGAATCTATCTACTACCACAAAAATGGAATCTCTTCCTTTCTTAGTCCTAGGTAGTCCAACAATGAAATCCATACTTATGTCCTCCCAAGGACCATTAGGCATCGGTAAGGGTGTATACAGCCCGTGGGGTTGTACCCTAGCTTTGGCCTTAAGACATTCAATGCACCTTTTCAGCATGTGTTCTACATCCCTTAACATATGAGGCCAATAAAAGTGAGTTTGCAACATGTGATAAGTTTTGTCCCTCCCAAAATGCCCCATTAGACCTCCTTTATGGGCTTCTTCCACCAATAAGATCGTAAGGGAACATCTAGGTATGCAAATCTTATCCACTTTAAACAAGAAACCTTCAAACACAAAGTACTTATCATAAGGGCCTTGAGTAGTGCATCTATGAAATATCTTCCCAAATTCAGCATCATCTACATATAATTCTTTAATGTAAGTAAAACCTAACACCCTAGAATCCAAAGTGGTGATTAAGGTGTATCTCCTAGACAATGCATCCGCTACGACATCATCCTTTCCTTTCTTATACTTGATAATGTAAGGAAAGGTTTCTATGAACTCCATCCACCTACCATGCCGTCTATCTAGCTTATCTTGGCTCCTAAAGTGTCTAAGTGAATCATGATCGGTTTTCAAAACAAACTCTTGAGGCCAAAGGTAATGTTGCCATGTTTTGAGTACTCTAAACAAGGCATACAATTCTTTGTCATAAGTGGAATAGTTTAAGCATGCACCCTTCAATTTTTCACTAAAGAAAGCTAGAGACTTACCTTCTTGCATAAGGACGCCGCCAATACCAATGCCGGATGCGTCGCATTCAACCTCAAAGGGTTTGGTGAAGTCCGGTAGAGCTAGTAATGGTGCGTGGGTGAGGCGTCTCTTGAGCTCTTCAAAGGCTCTTTGCTGCGGTTCATTCCACTCAAAAGGAACCTTCTTTTTGGTCAAAGTCGTGAGTGGTGCTGCAATGGTGCTAAAATCTCTCACAAACCTTCTATATAATGTAGCTAAGCCATGGAAGCTCCTCACGTCACCAACTGACCTAGGAATCGGCCAATCATTGATTGCCTTAACCTTGTCCTCATCCAGTTGCAAACCATTGGCACTTACTACAAAACCAAGAAAAATCACTCGGTTAGTATAGAAATCACATTTTTGAATATTAGCATACAAGTATTCTATACGCAATGTAGCAAGCACATCTCTCAAATGATTTTTATGCTCCTCTAAAGTCTTACTATAGATAAGAATGTCATCAAAGTAGACTACAACAAATAAACCAATATAAGGTTTCAAAATATGATTCATTAATCTCATGAAAGTACTAGGAGCGTTAGTTAAGCCAAAAGGCATTACTAGCCACTCATAGAGACCAAATTTTGTTTTAAAAGCTGTTTTCCATTCATCCCCTTCCCTCATTCTAATTTGATGGTAGCCACTCCTAAGGTCAATCTTAGTGAAAATTGTAGCTCGATGTAACTCATCAAGCATATCATCTAAACGGGGAATCGGGTGTCTATACTTGATAGTAATGTTATTGATTGCTCTACAATCAATACACATTCTCCAAGTATTATCCTTCTTGGGTACTAGCAGAACGGGAACGGCACAAGGATTAAGGCTTTCCCGAACATACCCCTTATCTAGCAAGGCTTGAACTTTGTTCTGAATTTCCTGGGCTTCCGTAGGGTTCATCCTATAGGCGGGCCTATTGGGAAGAGTGGCTCCGGGTATTAAATCTATTTGGTGTTCAATGCCCCTAATGGGCGGCAAGCCGGCTGGAATTCCTCAGGAAAAATGTCCCTAAACTCGTCTAACAGCCCCTGAATAGATCTAGGAAGTGGGTTCGTAGAGTCATGAGGCACATTCACTAGAGATTTACACAAACTCATCATTAGCACATCAATAGAAGCATAGTTAGTGACATATTCATTCCTAGACTCAAGATAGCTACTTGTTGGTTGTACTAACAATGTTTGATGGGTTTTGTTCTCTTTACTCTTAGGCCGTGTGATCTTAGGCTTTGGAGGGGTTCCTTGCTCTACCCTCTTGTTCTCATAGTACTCGGCTATTTGTAAAGGTGTCATAGGTTTAAGTGTTAAAGTTTTACCCTTATACTCAAAGCTATACTTGTTAGAAAACCCATCATGGACAACTTTCCTATCATATTGCCATGGACGACCAAGCAACAAGTGACAAGCATTCATAGGCACAACATCACATGTAATAACATCCTCATATGATCCTAATGTTATATTGACCTTAGTTTTCTTATTGACCTTAAGTTCTCCACACTCATTCATCCAATGTAGTTTATATGGCCTAGGGTGATAAAATGTAAGAAGTTGTAATTTGTTTACCATTTCAGTGCTAGCTATGTTGCAACAACTTCCTCCATCAATTATCACATTACACACTTTGCCTTTAATACTACACCTAGTATGAAATAGATTTTCACGTTGGTTATGCTCACAAGGTGCTAGTTGGACATGCAAAGTTCTCCTAGCTATCAATGATTCACCTTGTTCATACTCAATGCAATCATCATGCTCATTTTGTTCATTGTCATCAATTAATGCATTTTCAGCATCTAAATTCCACATCATCCTCACTCTCATATTCTCCTAGATGGTTTATGATCAAAGTGTGTCTATTAGGACATTCTCTACTCATATGGCCTCTACCTTGGCATTTAAAACACACAATGTCCCTAGTTCTAGAGTTAGAGATAGGAGTACTCCCTCGATGATCACTTGAAGGATCATTCAAGGATCGTGGTGTAGTGGATGGTGTAGAAGACCTTCTTTGCCCTTCTTGGCCCATAGGTGCCGACTTTCTCTCTTCCTTCCGGCCTCCTTGATCCTTGCTGTTGTTAGGCAGCAACCGTCTCCCTTGTGCTTTCCAAGTGTTGGGCATCCCATGAGGTGGCTTGTATTCCCGGTTTCGCACCTTAGTCTTCCTTTCCACCTTAATGGCCAAGTGTAATAATTGCTCCATGGTGCTGTAGGGATACATATCAACTTCATTAGTCAAATTAGAATTCAAAATACGAAGGTACCTTGCCATAGTGTTTTCTTCATCCTCTAGAACGTTGGCCTTCACCATAGCAGCTTGCATATTCGTATAGGCTTCCTCAGCGCTAAGAGAGCCTTGTCTCAAATTTTCCAGCCGTTGTCGAAGCTCTCGGGTATAGTGAGGTGGAACGAACCGGGACCTCATTAGTGCCTTCATATGCTCCCATGTGGTGATTTGATGATCCAATGTTCGAACTCTTTCTTTGACTACGTGATCCCACCATACCAAAGCATAGCCTTGGAACTCAAGAGCGGCTAGCTGAACCTTCCTAGGCTCGCTGAAGTTGTGACACAACCAGATCTGCTCAACTTTAGTTTCCCACTCCGTGTAGACGTCGGGATCACACTTTCCTTCAAAGACGGGAATTTTGATTTTGACTTTGCCGAGTCCGTCTTGCTCTTGATAGGGCCGAAAGTTATCTCGTCCTTTGCTTGGCTGCTGGAATGGCCGATTGTAACCCTCCCACGTGTGGTCCTCAAAATGAGCTTCATTCCGTCGCTGAAAGTTATCAACAATGGGTGGCATGTTAGAAGCATTAGGATGTTCGTTGGAATGTACATTACCTTGATCCGGAGGGTCCGACTCTCTAGTAACACGTGAAGGACCGCCAAACTCATAGTTGGTTCTCAAAGGTGGTGTTCCGGCTGGTGGTGTTCGTGCTTCCATAGACTCCACTCGTTTGGATAGATTAGCTACGGAATCGGACAATTTTTTCAATAGACTGATCATCTCAGGCGTGACGGTCTCGCTACTCGACTTGCTGGGACTTAGGGACCTGGACATGCTCAAGTAACAAACAAAGAACCGGTTAGGTTAGAAAAACAAAGATCTCACTTGTGTATCGCTCACACTCTCGTTGGTATTGCCTAGCTGGTGGCTCGAGTTGTAAGGATCCAACACCTTAAGATCGCGATTTCCGAACCTTCTTAGCAACCCTTTGAAACTAGAACTGCTGACTGAATGTTAGTGTCGGAGATGGATCAAGACACCCCTAATTGGAGTATTGACCGTTGGGTTGGTGTAGGTACGGTGAATGTGTTTAGAATGATGTTTTGAGCTGTTTGAAAGAGTTCACTTGTGCTTGCTGTAGATTAATAAAAGGCAGCCGATTTTTAGTGTGTTTTTTTTTTGAAAGATCTCTTAGACTTTGTCAAAGATTTGTAGAAGAGAGAAGTAACCGTAATTGATTGCAGATAGGGTCACCGAAATGTGTATGCAGCGTTGACCTCTTTTTTTGCTTTTGTTGTGTTTTGTGTTTACCTCTCCTCAAGATGGTGACCGGCTTTTGAATTTGCACACTTCAAGCACAAGTTAGATCTCAATTGGATAAGCAATAAGGTTAACAAGAAGAAGAAGTGATCAATTGTACCAACTGAGCTCTGATACCAACTGATACGGAATTGTCCGTGATTGAGTCGATCTAGGCACAATGATCTCGAACCGGGCTGAATGAAGCGATTTCAGAATGCGGAATGGAACATAGGTGATGAATGGGCGCAGGAAAGGTGAGAGAAGAACCAAATAGAGTCAACGAAGGAATCAAGGCTGAAGAGCCAAAACCCCAATCGTGAATGCCCTAGACCCGTCTCCAATACAACTTTACACTAGCTCCGGCTGGACTAGCACAAAGAGGGACTCGTGAAGGCTCGAAGCACCAATCCGAAGGCGGTTGACACAAACAAGCTCAGCCAAGCAAACAACAGCAATGCCAACCAAAAACTCTCTTGTTCTTTGATTGATTTTGTGAATGATTACAAATGCAATTCTAAGCAATGGAAATAACGTAACTAATCTGCAGCTAAAGAGGCTATATAAATAGACTCTTTTATCTAGACAAAAATAAAGAAAAGAAAGCTGAAAACATTAGTGGGAAGGTGGTAATAAGAGAGCTTCCTCTAATGTAGCTAACAACCTAACAAACCACTAATCAGCATGGAAATAGGCTGAATTATTCAAACATATCTTTGGGAGTGAGTTGGCCGATTTCTAAGAGCCAAATGTGCTATCCGAATGAGCTGCATTGTTCAACTGATCCATGAGTGATTTGGATGTGTTTAAAGAGCCCAAATGATGATCCGAATAAGCTAAATTGTTACTCTCTTGGGCCTCTTTGAACTTGATCAGCTGGCTGCCCTCTTGGGCTGTTTTGGACGTGAGCATCTCCTTCCTTTGCTCTTGGGCTGCCTTGGACGTCTCCTCCCTTTGCTCTTGGGCTGCCTTGGACGTGAGCAGCAGGCTAACCTCGTGGGCTGCTTTGGACGTGATCAACAACCTCCTCTTGGGCTGCATTGGGCGTGAGCAACAGCCTCCTCTTGGGCTGCATTGGGCGTGAGCAACAGCCTCCTCTTGGGCTGCATTGGCGTGAGCAATAGTCTGCATGGTCTCCTCGAGCTGCATGGGAAGTGAGCACGTCGGCATGGTCTCCTTGCTTGGTTCGCTTGCTCCTACATTCACCAAAAGATTAACACATGATGTATGGACGTTAAATGGTTCACGCATTGTGGCAAGCAATAGCACTTCCCTTGACATAACTCCTTGGATCTCCTTAGCTCTTGCTCTAGTAATGGGACCTTGATAGCTTGTATGTGATGGTCCTACATCACTTGTTTTCCTTAACCTTTGATGACCTTGTACCGTTGCCAATGAAGGAGCGAGTGAGTTTTATTGTAGGAATTAAGGTTCATATCATCAAGAAGAAAGGGAAGCACGGGGCCTACATTCAAGAGCTACTGGATGGCTATGGACAACTTGAAGAAGATTCGTGGGCGAATCCTTTTCAAGAAGGGGAGAATGATGCGGGAGCATCACCACCACCTTCTAATAGTCCTCACAAGGCCATTGGTGAAGGAGCCATCACAAGGACGAGAGCAAAGGAGTTAGCAGAAGAGGTGAAGTACATGTTGATGACGTTTTCGCGTAAGGAGGAAGACACTTCCATGGACACATCTATGAGGATCTTAAAGACATATATAAACCTTTTCCTAATCAGTTTCTAGGAGATCAGACTATTTGTGAAATTTGTGTTTACGTAGTTTCAATCAAAAGAGAGCTTTTGGTGAGAATCATTGGTTGCTGAATTTTCCGGCTTAGTTGTCTTGCGTTGTGTCAATCTTCTTTGAGATTGGTGCTTCGAAGCTCCATAGGCATCCTCCTTGTGCTCTCAACCTCCATTGTTGAGTTGTGTAAGGTTGTACAAGACAGGATCGTTGGCTGCGTTGTTTGGGTCTTTGATTCCGAAATCAAAGGTTCTTTCAATCGACATCTCTCCGGTTCTATCGTCCTATCCTTCTACCTTCATCTAGTTCGTTCCATTTGTTTCTTCTTCATTCCTGCGTCTTTACCATCATTATCTAACGTTAGTTGTATCCATTTGTGTGATTTGAAGCCCCTTTGTCTAGATCGAGAAGAATACAGAATTTCCCCATATCAGCCAGGTATCTCCGTATCCTTAATTCAAGTTTTTCTAACGAGGTGGATTTGTTTCCCTGCTCTACTATGACAAAACTACTACATCTCGCCATCAAAGTCGAGAAGAAGATAAAAGGGAGGAGTCAAGGCGTAAAGAGCTCATTTGGGATCTCAAATGTATGGAAACAACAAGGAGGGCACCGGCACGGAGGATACAACTGCGAAGCCCCCAAAACAGTCCCCGAGCAAGCTCCCACACGCCCAACCTACCCTAAGACGCCTACTGCTGCCCCTAAACAACCTCAAGGGAGTACTTATAACTCTTCTTCTTGATGAGCGACAATCCGAGCTAGCATCTCCGGAGTATGAGGGAGCTATCACACGTTCCCGAGCTAAGAAGATTGAGAATGAGACCGAGGGCCTACTGATTTTATTGGCTACAAGTGTTCATAACGAGGTTTGTCTCTTAAGTAAGCAAGAGAGCTACGACGCCAAAGCACAGGACTCGGCCATCCCCGCACATGACGCCGCTGCTCCTGCTCCTCACCACGTCTTCGGCACCGTTCCATGCCTCTCATTGAGGAATGAGGCTTTTTAAGGCCTGCTTAGTGATTGAGTGTTTTAAGTAGCCCATTGGGCTTAATTTCCAGATTTTTATTATGTATTTTGTTTAAGAGCTGAAAATATTTAAATGCTCTTTTCATTACTTTTTAGGGAGATTATTATTTGGTAAAAAACACTTGTTTTCAGATTTCATCTTCAATCAAAGGAGAGTTTTGATTGAAGAATTATTGTGATCAAATTTGGCTTAGTTGTTTCGCGTGTGACAATTGCTCTCGGGTTCTTGGTGTTCGTGAGATTCCATAAGCATCCTCCTCGTGTTGTCGAAGTTCTAAGTCGAATGTGTGAGGTTGTAAGGGGCTGAGTTCGTTGCATCGTTCTTGGTGGTTCTTGATCCCGAGATCAAGGGTTTCCACGTCGTTTGTGTCAGGTTCATCTACATCTTACTTTCCTTTAATTTTTGTACCTTCGTTTTTAGTCTAGTGTCTTCTTGTTCCTTTTATTCGCAGGTCACGCAGCACACGAAACCCTAGCCGGTTGTTTGATCCTGTCGTTCTGCGTCTTTCCCTCCTTCCGTCGTCTAGATCGAGCCAACGTCGTGTCATCCCCGTATCAATTGGTATCAGAGCTCCAGTTGACGACGGATCGATCTTGTGTCTTTCCTTCTTATCGTGTCAGTTTTGAATTTTTGGAGCTTTCTTCTTGTGTTCTTGAAACTGATTGTGCTTGACTTGTTGTGTTGAAGGTTGTGTTGGTTTGTGAGTATCCTAGGCCGGCCATCACCATCTCCTCGACGTAACATACCGTACTGCCACCGTCCTTGGTTACGCACGCCCTGCCGCCGGCCATCACCATCCCCGTATCAACGTCGGGCCATCACCATTGCTGCCGGTTGTGCCCTAATCGGCTGTCATTGGACTTGTTCTTCTTCAAATCCCACATTCCCACGTTCAAAGGCACTAGTAGAAGATCTCTTTTGTTCCATTTTAATTTATTTTGTAATTATTGGCCAGATTTGTTGGTCAAGGAAGTTCCTACATTTTAGGTAACAAAAAGAAAGCATACCATTCAAAAAAAGAAAAGCTGATCATTCAACAAAAAAAAAGAGAAGATTTTGTTACATTTTATTTGATTTTGTGATCTTTAGTTTTGTATGTTATTTTGTGGTGCAAGCTGCCTATTCAAGTCTTTATCTCCCAGCCCTCTCGAGGCCTTCATCGAGACCATACGCTCTGCTAACCATCAGTGCTCCATCGCCCTTAGCCCAGATCTGCACCCCTCATTGCCGCACCCCTCATCGCCACTCTACCTCTCTCACACGTTTTTCCCTCCTTACCTTGCTACCTCTAACCTAGCATCGGGATTACTCACACTCCAAGGCAGTCTGGATGTGCAACAAGTAGGGCTTTAAATCGGTGAGTCTTCTTCTTTTCTTCTCTTCATACATTCTGTTTGGTGATCTTTTGAGTCCTTGTGATTCAATTCTGTCTTTTCGTGAGTCTTGTTGAGTTTGAGCTGATTTTGCATTGAACTGAATTGCTTTGAGCCCTAATCGATTTTTGGTTGCTTTGGATACCTAGACACCTTAACTCAAGTGGGGTTTTTGACTAATTCGAAGCAATCCATCAACAAGCCCAACTATCACAAGAGTGTGAGCGGAAAAAGGAGTGAAACACTTGAGAGGTGTTTTGATTTCTAACCTTAACATATTTCAGTGTTTGTTTTCTTTGTGATAATGTCTACCCATAGCCGTGTTTCGACGACGAGCCCCGAGCCGACAAATCTGACAACGTTCAACTTATTGAAGCAAATGAACGACAACATTGCCGCTTTGACAACTCGGATGAGGGCTCTAGAAGCTCGCCAGCCATTAGCTTCAGCCTTCGAGCAAGGAGACCATTCACATCAGCAGCCGCAGCCACGAGGTCCTTTGCCCAACCAACGAACCGCATTTGAGGCCGCTACCATGGCGCAGCGAGGCAATGCGCCACAGGAACTTTTGCAGCCGCCTCTTCAAGGCCACCCGGGTCACCGATATGGGTATGATCCTCGTCCCAACTCTCCCTTACCTAGAAACGTTGTTCCTCCCATTAATGTGCACAGGTACAATGAGGAAAAGGAACAATCGATGACGGGAGAGGCTTGGGCTCCACCACCGCAGCAAGGGTATCAAGGATATCAACGTAGGAACCGGGAACCCGAACAAGACGGGATTGGTAAGATAAAGGTGAAAATCCCCGTCTTCGAGGGCAAGTGTGATCCGGATACATACATGTTGTGGGAGACCAAGATAGAACAAATTTGGTCCTGCCACAATTTTCCCGAGCACAAGAAGGTGCAATTGGCGGCCTTGGATTTTCAGGAATTTGCTCTTATTTGGTGGGATAAGCTAGTACGGGAAAGGAGGCTTGCTCTTGATCCCCCCGTGGCTACTTGGGAACAAATGAAAGCAATGATGAGAGCTCGGTTCATACCTCACCATTACCATAGGGAGCTTCGGCAACACCTTGAGAACTTGAGGCAAGGCAATCTGAGCGCCGAGAAACCTTCAATGCCATGCAAGTTGCAATGGCCCGAGCCAATGTGTCAGAGGATGAAGAGGCTACGATGGCAAGGTATCTTAGAGTATTGCATCCTTCTTTAGCTAACGAGGTGGACTTGTTTCCATATGGTTCTATGACAGAATTGCTACATTTAGCAATAAAAGTGGAAAGGAAGTCCAAGAGTAGGTACCAAGGAGCGGGATACAATGCACCAAACACAGTGAACAAGTGGAAGAACTCGTCCTACGGAAATGAGAACGCCGCTGCGAAGGGAGGAACAGCCGTTGCACAAGGAGCCGACGCCACTGCTCGGCGTGGTGCCATACACTCCGGTTCTTCGTATCCTCCCAAGGCAAATCCGGCTGCTCCTTCTGGATCCAAGGTAAGTAACTCTAACCCCCTTGTGCCTAATGCTAATTCTAGAGCTAGAGATGTGAATTGCTTTAAGTGCCAAGGTAAAGGGAACATGATGAGAGAATGTCCAAACAAAAGAGTCCTTATAATCAATCATCTAGGTCAATATGAGTCGGAATCCGACAATGATGAAAACGAATTTGAAAATGTTGTTGACAATCCTGTTTTTGATAATGATGATGATGAGGATATAGGGTATGAACATGGGGAAACTTTGATTGCTAGGAGGACTTTACACTTACAACCTACTCCTTGTGAAGATAATCAAAGAGAAAATCTATTTGACACTAGATGCTTAGTAAAGGGGAAGGCTTGTAACGTTATAATTGATGGTGGGAGTTATTGCAACATAGCTAGCACGGAATTGATTTCTAAATTGCAAATAACAACTTTCTACCACCCTAGGCCTTACAAGCTACATTGGATGAATGATTGTGGGGAGCTTAAGGTTAACAAGCAAGCTAAAATTTCACATTACCTTAGGACATTATGAAGACACTATTCTATGTGATGTGGTTCCAATGCAAGCTTGTCATATTTTGTTAGGCCGACCTTGGCAATATGATAGGAAAGTGTTGCATAACGGTTTTACTAACAAGTATTCTTTTACCTTTAAAGATAAACTTGTTACTCTCAAGCCTATGACTCCTATGCAGATTGCGGAGGCTTTTGAGAAGAAATCAAGAGAAGTTGTCCAAGCAAGCAGCGGTAACACCGAGATGACGCCGGCCAAGGGAGGAGGGCTTTCTGCAGCCGCCAAGGAGGCCGACGCCATGGACAACCTCGTTGCAGCAAGGACCACCGCCAAAGGCAAAGCGATCGCAGCAGGCGTCCAGCCACCACCGAGGACATTGCTCGCAACCAAGAGGGAGTACATCACAGATTACCTACCTTCCGATGTTGCGCTCGTGTATTTGTGTAAAGGGATGAATTTGGTAAGCAACTCGACCCTAGTTGGTTTACCCCATAGTATTTTAGCTATCTTGGATGAGTTTGCAGATGTGTTTCCGGATGAAATACCCCCCGGGTTGCCACCATTGCGGGGTATTGAGCACCAAATAGATCTTATTCCCGGAGCTCCGGAGCTACTCTCCCAAACCGACCCGCCTATAGAATGAACCCGAAGGAGAGTGAGGAGATTCAAACGCAGGTACAAGAGCTCCTTGATAAGGGATACATTCGAGAGAGCCTTAGTCCTATGGCGGTTCCGGTTCTACTAGTCCCTAAGAAGGACAACACTTGGCGGATGTGTGTTGATTGTAGAGCTGTCAACAACATCACCATCAAGTACCGTCATCCCATTCCCCGCCTTGATGACATGTTGGATGAGCTACATGGAATAACTACCTTCTCCAAAATCGACCTTAGAAGTGGCTATCATCAGATTCGAATGAAGGAGGGTGACGAATGGAAGACGGCATTCAAGACCAAGTTCGGGCTCTATGAGTTGCTTGTTATGCCATTCGGCTTGACTAATGCTCCTAGCACATTCATGCGCCTCATGAACCATGTTTTGAGGAAGTTCATAGGGAAGTTTGTCGTTGTCTACTTCGACGACATACTCATCTATAGCCGGTCCGTAGAGGAGCATGCGGATCATCTCCGTCAGGTTGTTTCTACTCTTAGACTTGAACACTTATATGCTAATATTAAGAAGTGTGATTTCTACACAAATGAAGTTATATTTCTTGGCTTTGTACTGTGTGCTCAAGGGCTGTGATTAGATGAGGAAAAGATCAAAGCTATTCGAGATTGGCCAACCCCGACGTCTATTGGTGATCTACGCAGCTTTCATGGAGTGACTAGCTTTTATAGGTGATTTGTGAGAGATTTCAGTACCATAGCCGCTCCTCTAACCGAGATCAGTAAGAAGAATGATGTAGGACAATCACATGAAAGATATCAAGGGCTCATTACTAGGGCAAGAGCTAAGGAGATCCAAGAAGTTACGTCAAGGGAAGTGCTATTGCTTGGCACCATGCGTGAACCATTTAACTTCCATACATCATGTGTTAATCTCTTGGTGAATGTAGGAGCAAGCAAGCAAAGGGAAGAGACGTTGCTTACGTCCAAGGAAGCCCAAGAGAGTAACCAGCTGCTCACGTCCAAGGCAGGCCAAGAGAGTAACCAATTGCTCACGTCCAAGGAGGCCCAAGAGAGTAACCAACTCCCTCAGTCGGATCATCATTTGGGCTCTTAAAAACAGTTCAAATCACTCCTGGATCTGTTGTGAACAAATCAGCCCATTTACCTCTTAAAAAAACGTCTAACTCACTCCCAATGATCTGTTTTGAATAAGTCAGCCTATTTTGATGCTGATTAGTTGTTTGTTAAGTTGTTAGCTACATTTGTGGAAGCTCTCTTGTTACCACCTTCCACAAATGTTTTAGTTGTCTTTTCTTTATTTTGTCTAGATAAAAAAAGTCTATATATAGTCTCTTTAGCTGCTGAATAGGATCCGTTTATTTGCTAAGAATTCAGATTGTAATCATTCACAAAATCAATCAAAGAACAAGAAAGTTTTTGGTTGGCATTGTCGTTGTTTGCTTGGCTGAGCTTGTTCGTGTCAACCGCCTTCGGATTGGTGCTTCGAGCCTTCACGAGTCCCTCTTTGTGCTAGTCCAGCCAGAGCTAGTGTAAAGTTGTATTAGAGACGGGTCTAGGGCATTCACGAAGCGGGGTTTTGGCTCTTCAGCCTTGGTTCCTTTCGTTGACTCTCTTTGGTTCTTCTCTACATCTTCCTGCGTTCATTCACTCCCCACGTTTCATTCCGCATCTGGATTCGCCTTATTCAGCCGGATTCGGGATCATTGTACCTAGATCGACTAATCCACGGACTAATACCGTATCAGTTGGTATCAGAGCTCAGTTGGTACAATTGATCACTCCTTTCTTCTTTCTTAACCTTATTGCTTAACCAATTGAGGTTTAACTTGTGCTTGAAGTGTGCAAAATCAAAAGCCAAGTGTTTCTTAGGGCCGGACAACATCTTGAGGAGAGGTAAACACAAAACAAAAAAAATGAGATCAACGTTGCAGTCAAATTCGGTAACCTTCTCTCCCACAAATCTCGTTACAATCAGTTTCAATTACCTTCTCTCCCCCAAATCTTTGACAAAGTCTAAGAGATCTTTCAAAAAAAAAAAAAAAAAAAGACAACACAAAAAGGCTGGCCTTTTATTTTTTATTAATCGACATCAAGCACAAGAAAACTCCCTCAAACAACTCCTATGTCATTCTAATCACAAATTACCATACCTATACCAACCCAACGGTCAATACTCCGATTAGGGATGTCTTGATCCACCAGCTAGGCAATACCAACGAGAGAGTGAGCGATACACAAGTGAGATCTTTGTTTTCTAACCTAACCGGTTCTTTGTTTGTTACTTGAGCATGTCTAGGTCCCGAAGCCCCAGCAAGTCTAGCAGCGTGACCGTCACGCCTGAGATGCTTAGTCTATTGAAACAATTGTCCGATTCCGTAGCTAACCTATCCAAACGAGTGGAGTCTATGGAAGCACGAACCCCACCATCGCGGACACCACCTTTGAGAACCAACTATGAGTTTTGCGATCCTTCACGCGTTACTAGAGAGCCGGATCATTCAGATCAAGGTAATTTACAATCCAACGTCCTCCCTAATGCTTCTAACATGCCACCTTTTGTTGATAACTTTCAGCGACGGAATGAAGCTTCTTTTGAGGACCATACTTGGGAAGATTACAATCGACCATTTCAACAGCCAAGGCAAGGACGAGAACGTGATAATCTACGGCCCTATCAAGAGCAAGACGGTCTCGGCAAAGTCAAAATCAAAATTCCCGTCTTTGAAGGAAAGTGTGATCCCGACGTCTACACGGAGTGGGAAACTAAAGTCGAGCAGATCTGGTTGTGTCATAACTTCAGCGAGCCTAGGAAGGTTCAGCTAGCCGCTCTCAAGTTCCAAGGCTATGCCTTGGTATGGTGTGATCACGTAGTCAAAGAAAGAGTGCGAACAATGGATCCTCAAATCACCACATGGGAGAATATGAAGGCACTAATGAGGGCTCGATTCGTCCCACCTCACTATACCCGAGAGCTTCGACAATGGCTGGAAAATTTGAGACAAGGCTCTCTTAGTGCCGAGGAAGCCTATACCAATATGCAAGTTGCTATGGTGAAGGCCAACGTTCTAGAGGATGAGGAAAATACTATGGCTAGGTATCTTCGTATTCTTAACTCTAATTTGGCTAATGAAGTTGATATGTATCCATACAATACCATGGAGCAATTACTACACTTGGCCATCAAGGTGGAAAGGAAGACTAAGGTGCGAAACCGGGAATACAAGCCACCTCATGGGACGCCCAACGCTTGGAAAGCACAAGGAAATCGACTGGCTAACCACAACAAGGATCAAGGAGGCCGGAAGGAAGAGAGAACGTCGGCACCTATGGGCCAAGAAGGACAAAGAAGGTCTTCTACACCGTCCACTACACCACGATCCTTGAATGAGCCTTCGAGTGATCATCGAGGGAGTACTCCTACCTCTAACTCTAGAACTAGGGACATTGTGTGTTTTAAATGCCAAGGTAGAGGACACATGCGTAGGGAATGTCCTAATAGACGCACTTTGATCATAAATCATCTAGGAGAATATGAGAGTGAGGATGACGTGGAATAGGATGATGAAAATGCATTAATTGATGACAATGAGCAAAACGAGAATGATGATTGCATTGAGTATGAACAAGGTGAATCTTTGATAGCTAGGAGAACTTTGCATGTCCAACTAGCACCTTGTGAGGATAACCAACGTGAAAATCTGTTTCATACCAGGTGTAGTATTAAAGGGAAAGTGTGTAATGTGATAATTGATGGGGGAAGTTGTTGCAACATAGCTAGCACTGAAATGGTCAACATATTACAACTTCTTACATTTTATCATCCTAGGCCATATAAACTATATTGGATGAATAAGTGTGGAGAACTTAAGGTCAATAAGCAAACTAAGGTCAATATATCATTAGGATCATATGAGGATGTTATTACATGTGATGTTGTGCCTATGAATGCTTGTCACTTGTTGCTTGGTCATCCATGACAATATGATAGGAAAGTTTCCATGATGGGTTTTCTAATAAATATAGTTTTGAGTATAAAGGTAAAACTTTAACACTTAAACCTATGACACCTTTACAAATAGCCGAGTATTATGAGAACAAGAGGGTAGAGCAAGGAACCCCTCAAAAGCCTAAAATGACACGACCTAAGAGTAAGGAGAACAAAACCCATCAAACACTGTTAGTACAACCAACAAGTAGCTATCTTGAGTCTAGGAATGAATATGTCACTAAATATGCTTCTATGGATGTGCTAATGATGAGTTTGTGTAAATCTCTAGTGACGGTGTCTCATGACCCTAAGATTCCATTTCCTAGTTCTATCCAGGGGATGTTAGACGAGTTTAAGGACGTTTTTCCTGAGGAGGTTCCAGCTGGCTTGCCGCCCATTAGGGGCATTGAACACCAAATAGACTTAATACCCGGAGCCACTCTTCCCAATAGGCCTGCCTATAGGATGAACCCTACGGAAGCCCAGGAAATTCAGAACCAAGTTCAAGCCTTGCTAGATAAAGGATATGTTCGGGAAAGCCTTAGTCCTTGTGCCGTTCCCGTCCTACTATTACCCAAGAAGGATAATACTTGGAGAATGTGTATTGATTGTAGAACAATCAATAACATTACTATCAAGTATAGACACCCGATTCCCCGTCTAGATGACATGCTTGATGAGTTACATGGAGCTACAATGTTCACTAAGATTGACCTTAGGAGTGGCTACCATCAAATTAGAATGAGGAAAGGGGATGAATGGAAAACAGCTTTTAAAACCAAATTTGGTCTCTATGAGTGACTAGTAATGCATTTTGGTTTAACTAATGCTCCTAGTACTTTCATGCGATTAATGAATCATATTTTGAGACCTTATATTGGTTTATTTGTTGTAGTCTACTTTGATGACATTCTTATCTATAGTAAGACTGTAAAGGAGCATGAAAATCGTTTGAGAGATGTGCTTGCTACATTGCGTATAGAATACTTGTATGCTAATATTAAAAAATGTGATTTCTATACTAATCGAGTGATTTTCCTTGGTTTTGTAGTAAGTGCCAATGGTTTGCAAGTGGATGAGGATAAGGTTAAGGCAATCAAAGAATGGCCCATTCCTAGGTCGGTTGGTGAAGTAAGGAGTTTCCATGGCCTAGCTACATTCTATAGAAGATTTGTGAGGGATTTTAGTACCATTGCAGCACCACTCATGGCTTTGACCAAAAAGAAGGTTCCTTTTGAGTGGAATGAACCTTAGCAAAGAGCATTTGAAGAGCTCAAGAAACGCCTCACCCACGCACCACTACTCGCTCTACCGGACTTCACTATAAACCCTTTGAGGTTGAATGCGACGCGTCCGGCATTGGTATTGGCGGCGTCCTTATGCAAGAAGGTAAGCCTCTAGATTTCTTTAGTGAAAAATTGAAGGGTGCATGCTTAAACTATTCCACGTATGACAAAGAATTGTATGCCTTGTTTAGAGTACTCAAAACATGGCAACGTTACCTTTGGCCCCAAGAGTTTGTTTTGTAAACCGATCATGATTTACTAAGACACTTTAGGAGCCAAGATAAGCTAGATAGGCGGCATGGTAGGTGGATGGAGTTCATAGAAACCTTTCCTTACATTATCAAGTATAAGAAAGGAAAGGATAATGTCGTAGCGGATGCATTGTCTAGGAGATACACCTTAATCACCACCTTGGATTCTAGGATGTTAGGTTTTACTTACATTAAAGAATTATATGTGCATGATGCTGAATTTGGGAAGATATTTCATAGATGCACTACTCAAGGCCCTTATAATAAGTATTTTGTGTTTGAAGGTTTCTTGTTTAAAGTGGATAAAATTTGCATACCTAGATGTTCCCTTAGGATCTAATTAGTGGAAGAATCCCATAAAGGAGGTTTAATGGGGCATTTTGGAGGGACAAAACTTATCACATGTGGCAAACTCACTTTTATTGGCCTCATATGTTAAGGGATGTAGAACACATGCTGAAAAGGTGCATTGAATGTCTTAAGGCCAAAACTAGGGTACAACCCCACGGGCTGTATACACCCTTACCGACGCCTAATGGCCCTTTGGAAGATATAAGTATGGATTTCATTGTTGGACTACCTAGGACTAAGAAAGGAAGAGATTCCATTTTTGTGGTGGTATAGATTCTCTAAAATGGCACATTTTATTCCATGTCATAAAACTGATGATGCATATAATGTCGCTAATCTTTTCTTTAAGGAAATAGTGAGATTGCATGGAATACCTAAAACTATTGTTAGTGATAGGGATGTCAAGTTTTTGAGTTTCTTTTGGAAAACGCTTTGGGGAAAAATGGGCACTAGATTACTATTCTCGACCTCTAGTCATCCCCAAACAGATGGGCAAACAGAAGTCACCAATAGGACCCTAACGACCCTCCTTAGAACGATGTTGAAAGATAACTTAAAAGAATGGGAAGACATGTTACCACATATCGAGTTTGCTTATAATCGCACCATGCATTCTTCCACTTCGTTATCACCTTTCAAATGTGTTTATGGATTTAACCCTTTAACTCCTTTGGATTTATTACCGATTCCTCGAAAGGATCGAGTAGCTTTTGATGCTTTGGAACAGACGGACTACATTAAGGAACTTCATGCCAAGACCAAGGCTGCACTTGATAAGAAGGGCGTTGAAACTGCAGCTCGGAATAACAAAGGATGTCGGAAGATGGTTTTCCAGCCCGGCGACTTAGTTTGGCTACATCTAAGAAAAGAGCGGTTTCCGACAAAACCCCATTCCAAGCTAACCCCACGGGGTGATGGACCATTCAAAGTCTTACACCGGATTAACGATAACGCATATGTGTTGGACTTACCGGAAGAGTATGGAGTTAGTACCACTTTTAACGTAGGAGATTTGAGCCCCTATGAAGGAGAGTCGGAACAAGATGAAAATTTGGGGTCAAATTCTTTCCAAGAAGGAGTGGATGATGTAGGACCATCACATGGAAGATATCAAGGACCCATTACTAGGGCAAGAGCTAAGGAGATCCAAGAAGTTACGTCAAGGGAAGTGCTATTGCTTGGCACCATGCGTGAACCATTTAACTTCCATACATCATGTGTTAATCTCTTGGTGAATGCAGGAGCAAGCAAGCAAAGGGAAGAGACGTTGCTCACGTCCAAGGAAACCCAAGAGAGTAACCAGCTGCTCACGTCCAAGGCAGCCCAAGAGAGTAACCAGCTGCTCACGTCCAAGGAGGCCCAAGAGAGTAACCAGCTCCCTCAGTCGGATCATCATTTGGGCTCTTAAAAACAGTCCAAATCACTCCTGGATCTGTTGTGAACAAATCAGCCCATTTACCTCTTAAAAAAACGTCCAACTCACTCCCAAGGATCTGTTTTGAATAAGTCAGCCTATTTTGATGCTGATTAGTTGTTTGTTAAGTTGTTAGCTACATTTGTGGAAGCTCTCTTGTTACCACCTTCCACAAATGTTTTAGTTGTCTTTTCTTTATTTTGTCTAGATAAAAGAGTCTATATATAGTCTCTTTAGCTGCTGAATAGGATACGTTTTATTTGCTAAGAATTCAGATTGTAATCATTCACAAAATCAATCAAAGAACAAGAGAGTTTTTGGTTGGCATTGTCGTTGTTTGCTTGGCTGAGCTTGTTCGTGTCAACCGCCTTCGGATTGGTGCTTCGAGCCTTCACGAGTCCCTCTTTGTGCTAGTCCAGCCGGAGCTAGTGTAAAGTTGTATTGGAGACGGGTCTAGGGCATTCACGAAGCGGGGTTTTGGCTCTTCAGCCTTAGTTCCTTTCGTTGACTCTCTTTGGTTCTTCTCTACATCTTCCTGCGTTCATTCACTCCCCATGTTTCATTCCGCATCTGGATTCGCCTCATTCAGCCGGATTCGGGATTATTGTACCTAGATCAACTAATCCACGGACTAATACCGTATCAAAGAATATACCATTCGTGTGGGGAGAGGCCCAAGAGAGAACTTTCGAAAAGCTCAAGTGGATGTTGACCAACGCCCCATTGCTTGTTCTCTCGGACTTCAGTAGGCCATTTGAGGTGGAGTGTGATGCGTCGGGTATAGGAATTGGTGGAGTACTTATGCAAGAGGGCAAACCTATCGCCTTCTTTAGTGAGAAATTGAAAGGTCCAACTCTAAACTATTCTACTTATGATAAGGAGCTCTATGCATTGTTTAGAGTGCTTAGGACTTGGCAACATTATCTTTGGCCTAGAGAGTTTATATTGCATACTGATCATTTATCATTAAAACACTTTAGGAGCCAAGATAAACTTGATAGAAGGCATGGTAGGTGGATGGAGTTCATTGAAACATTTCCTTATGTGATTAAGTACAAGAAAGGAAAAGATAATGTAGTAGCTGATGCACTTTCTAGGAGACATGTTTTGCTAACTACATTGGATGCTAGAGTTCTTGGCTTTGTTTACATTAAGGATTTATATTCAAAGGATGATGATTTTGGAGAGATTTATAAAGCTTGTGTGGAAAAAGGGGTTGTAGATAAGTTTTACTTGTTTGATGGCTTCTTGTTTAGAGTTGATAAAGTATGCATTCCAAAGTGTTGTCTTAGGCTATTACTTGTGGATGAATCCCATAGGGGAGGTTTGATGGATCACTTTGGTAGAGATAAGACATATCATATGCTGCATACTCATTTTTATTGGCCACACATGCTTAGGGATGTTGAGAATTTTGTGAAAAGATGCTTAGAATGCTTGAAAGCAAAGTCTAGAGTCATGCCCCATGGTTGTATACCCCTTTACCCATTCCCGCAGCTCCTTGGGAAGACATTAATGGACTTTATTTTGGGGTTACCTAGGACTAAGAGGGGAAGAGACTCTATTTTTGTAGTGGTAGACAGGTTCTCTAAGATGGCACACTTCATAGCTTGTCACAAAACGGATGATGCCACTAATGTTGCAAACCTCTTCTTAAGAGAAGTAGTTAGGCTACATGGAGTTCCTAGAACCATTGTTAGTGATCGGGATGTGAAATTTCTTAGTTACTTTTGGAAGACTTTATGGGGTAATCTAGGTACTAAGTTGTTGTTCTCTACCGCTAGCCACCCTCAAACTGATGGCCAAACCGAAGTAACTAATAGGACTTTAGGGACACTTTTAAGGGCTGTAATTAAGAAGAATTTGAAAGAGTGGGAGGATGTGTTACCACATGTTGAGTTTGCATATAACAGGACCATCCATTCTTCCACTAACATGACCCCCTTTAAGTGTGTGTATGGTTTGATGAGCGACAATCCGAGCTAGCATCTCCGGAGTATGAGGGAGCTATCACACGTTCCCGAGCTAAGAAGATTGAGAATGAGACCGAGGGCTTACTGATTTTATTGGCTACAAGTGTTCATAACGAGGTTTGGCTCTTAAGTAAGCAAGAGAGCAACGACGCCAAAGCACAGGACTCGGCCAGCCCCGCACATGACGCCGCTGCTCCTGCTCCTCACCACTTCTTCAGCACCGTTCTATGCCTCTCATTGAGGAATGAGGCTTTTTAAGGCCTGCTTAGTGATTGAGTGTTTTAAGTAGCCCATTGAGCTTAATTTCCAGATTTTTATTATGTCTTTTGTTTAAGAGTTGAAACTATTTAAAGGCTCTTTTCATTACTTTTTAGGGAGATTATTATTTGGTGAAAAACACTTGTTTTCAAATTTCATCTTCAATCAAAGGAGAGTTTTGATTGAAGAATTACTGTGATCAGATTTGGCTTAGTTGTTTCGCGTTTGTCAATTGCTCTCGGGTTCTTGGTGTTCGTGAGATTCCATAAGCATCCTCCTTGTGTTGTCGAAGTTCTGAGTCGACTGTGTGAGGTTGTAAGGGGCTGAGTTCGTTGCATCGTTCTTGGTGGTGCTTGATCCCGAGATCAAGGGTTTCCACGTCGTTTGTGTCGGGTTCATCTACATCGTACTTTCCTTTAATTTCCGTACCTTCGTTTTCAGTCTAGCATCTTCTTGTTCCTTTTATTCGCAGGTCACGCAGCACATGAAACCCTAGCCGGTTGTTTGATCCTGTCGTTCTGCGTCTTTCCCTCCTTCCGTCGTCTAGATCGAGCCAACGTCGGGTCATCCCCGTATCACTTCTTCTAGGGCTAGAGATGTTGTGTGTTTTAAGTGTCAAGGTAGAGTACACATGATGAAAGATTGTCCGAATAGAAGAACATTGCTAATAAATCATTTAGGCCAATATGAATCAGAATCTGAGCATGAACTTGAATCTAATGAAATCGAGCCTAGTGATGATGTTGATTCGGATGATGGAATAGTATATGAACAAGGGGATTGCTTGCTTGCTCAATGTGTTGTATGATCACCCTAGTTCATTCCTAGCTAATAACTATGTGCTATGTGATTTGGATGTTCCAAACGAGTCTATTGCTTGTTTTGAATCTGATTTTGAGCATGATGATTCTCTTGAATGTCGAGATACTGATTTTGAGCATGATGAGTCTCTTGAATGTATTGAATCTGATTTTGAGCATGATGAGCCTGTTTTGTATGTTTGCTTGTCACATGATAATGCTTTGATAGCTAGGAGAGCCCTTAGTATACAACCTGCCCCTTGTGAGGATAACCAAAGGGAAAACTTGTTTCACACTAGATGTTTGGTTAAAGGGGAGGTTTGTAATGTTATAATTGATGGGGGTAGTTGTTGTAACATAGCTAGCACCGAATTGGTTAATAAGCTGCAATTAACAACTTTCTATCACCCTAGGCCTTATAAGCTTCATTGGATGAATGAATGTGGAGAATTGAAGGTAAATAAGCAAGTTAAGGTCACATTCACTTTAAGCCATTATGAGGATAATGTTTTGTGTGATGTTGTGCCTATGCAAGCTTGTCATATCTTATTAGGTCGTCCTTGGCAATTTGATAGGAGAGTCTTACATGATGGTTACACTAATAGGTATACTTTCACTTTTAATGGAAAACATGTAACCTTAAAGCCTATGACTCCCTTACAAATAGCTGAGGCATTTGAGAAGAAAAAGGCAAGTGAACAAGGGGTAGACCAAGCTAAGAAAGGGAGTAAGCCAAATAATTCCAAAACCGAGCATATAGAGCCTTCTAATACCCTTTTAGTTTCAACTAACGCATAAATGCCCTCTACTTTGCTAGTAGCCAAATCTGAGTTTCAAAGTGCTTATCTTCCTCTAGAAATCACTTTGATGACCTTATGTAAGAAGTTAACCCTAGTGAGTGATGAAACTAAGGCAAATCTTCCACCTAGCATTGTAGCCATACTTGAGGAGTTTAAGGATGTGTTTCCTAATGAGATATCCCATGGCCTACCACCCTTGAGAGGTATAGAGCATCAAATAGATCTCATTCCGGGAGCAACCTTACCGAATAGGTCAGCCTATAGAATGAACCCTAATGAGAGCCAAGAGGTTAGAAACCAAGCGCAAGAGCTCTTAAATAAGGGTTATGTGAGGGAAAGCCTTAGTCCATGTGCTATCCCCGTGCTTTTAGTGCCAAAGAAAGATAATACTTGGAGGATGTGTGTGATTGTAGGGCCATCAATAACAACCATTAAGTATCGTCACCCTATCCCACGCCTTGATGATATGTTAGATGAGCTTCATGGTTTCACTATGTTTAGTAAAATTGATCTTAGGAGTGGATACCAACAGATTAGGATGAAGGAAGGGGGTGAGTGGAAAACTGCTTTTAAAACCAAGTTTGGTTTATATGAGTGGCTTGTTATGCCATTTGGACTTACTAATGCTTCTTCTACTTTCATGAGATTAATGAACCATGTTTTGAGAAAGTTTATAGGTAAATTTGTTGTTGTTTACTTTGTTGACATTCTCATTTACAGCAAATCACTAGAGGAGCATGAAAGACATCTAAGGGAAGTTGTTTCTACTCTTAGAGATGAACACTTGTATGCCAATCTTAAGAAATGTGACTTTTGCACTAATGAAGTTATTTTTCTTGGGTTTGTAGTGAGCATAGATGGTTTACAAGTGGATGAAGAGAAGATCAAGGCCATTCAAGATTGGCCTATACCGAGCTCTATTGGCAATGTTAGGTGTTTTCATGGTCTTGCTAGCTTCTATAGGCGTTTTGTGCATGATTTTAGCACCATTGCAGCCTCATTGACGGAAATATGCAAGAAGAACACGCCATTTGTGTGGGGTAGTGCATAGGACCATGCATTCAACAAGCTTAAGGAGGTTCTCACTCATGCACCTTTGCTTGCTCTTCCAGATTTCAACAAGCCATTTGAAGTGGAGTGTGATGCATCCGGAATTGGAATTGGAGGTGTTCTTATGCAAGAAGGTAACCTATTGCTTTCTTTAGTGAGAAACTCAAAGGAGCATGTCTTAACTATTCTACTTATGATAAGGAGTTATATACTTTGTTTAGAGTACTTAAGACATGGCAACACTACTTGTGGCCTAGAGAGTTTATCTTGCATTTTGATCATGAATCTTTAAAACACTTTAGGAGTCAAGATAAACTAGATAGGCGACATGGTAGTTGGATGGAGTTCATTGAGACTTTTCCTTATGTTATCAAGTATATAAAAAGGGAAAGGACAATGTAGTTTCTTATGCATTATCTAGGAGACACTCTTTGTTGACCACCCTTGATTCTAAAGTGCTAGGTTTCGTGTATATTAAGGAATTACATGTTGATGATGTTGATTTTGGTGAAACCTACAAGATATGTGTGGCTAAGGGTGCTCTATAAGTTCTACTTGTTTGATGGTTTCTTGTTTAAGGCTGATAAGGTTTGTACCCCTAGGTGTTCTCTTCGGATGTTATTAGTTGATTAAGCCCATAAAGGATGGGGCATTTTGGGAGAGATAAGACTTATGCTATGCTTACTTCACACTTCTTTTGGCCTCATATGCTTAGGGATGTAGAACTTGCTGTTAAGAGATGTTTAGAATGCCTTAGAGCCAAATCCAAAGTGGAACCCCATGGTTTGTGCACGCCTTTGTCAATCCCTACAACCCCTTGGGAGGATATTAGTATGGACTTTATTGTGGGATTGCCTAGGACTAAGAGGGGCAGATACTCGATATTTGTGGTTGTAGATCGATTCTCTAAGATGGCTCACTTTATAGCTTGCCATAAGACTGATGATGCCACCAATGTAGCCAACTTGTTCTTTAGGGAAGTAGTTAGGTTGCATGGAGTTCCGAGGACTATAGTTAGTGATAGGGATGTTAAATTTCTAAGTTACTTTTGGAAAACTCTTTGGGAAAAGCTAGGAACTAAGCTATTGTTTTCTACTTCCAGTCACCCTCAAATTGATGGCCAAACTGAGGTAACTAATAGGACACTAACTACTTTGTTAAGGGTTGTTATTAAGAAGAGTCTTAAGGAATGGGAAGATGTCTTACCTCATGTCGAATTTGCTTACAATAGGGTTGTGCATTCTTCAACTTCCATTTCTCCTTTTGAGTGTGTGTATGGGTTTAATCCACTAACCCCGTTTGATCTTACACCATTGCCTAAGAAGGAGCGAGTAGATTTCAGTGCTAAAACGCAGGTTGAACACATTCGGGAGTTGCATGAGAGGACACGCCAGAAGCTTGAGAAGAAGGGCAAGTACAATGCTGCGAAAGCTAACCATGGACGCAAGAAGATCACATTCGAGCCTGGTGATCTCGTGTGGTTGCACTTAAGAAAGGAGAGATTTCAACAGTTGAAGAAATCCAAGCTCTCTCCAAGAGGAAATGGACCTTTCAAGGTCTTACACAAGGCGGGGGACAATGCTTATGTTTTGGAGTTGTCGGATGATTACGCATGCGATCCTACATTCAATGTACGTGACTTGAGTTCATTCCCACCGTCGAGCTATGATCATGGTGATTCGGGGTCGAATCAATTTCGAGAAGGGGAGAATGATGAAGGATCATCCAAGCTAAGTCAAGGTCCCTTAACAAGGGCTCAAGCTAAACTACAAGCTGAAATGGATGCATTGCTTCTAACCATGAACCATGAACCACCTAACTCACCTTCCATGAAATGTTCCAAATTGGCTGAATAAGCTTATTTGGCTGTTTTAAGTGTTTTTAAGTCTTTTTAGAATAAAAGCCCAAACTTATGGCTTGATGGGCCTTTAGTCAATTATTTTAGTTCATTAACATATTAAACACTATATATATGTTATTAGGCGTGTTAGGTCAGGGAGAGATCCAAAAGATACACGTTAAACACAGTTTTTGTGCTGCTGTTGCAGATCGGCGATTTCCAGCCTGTTGGAGAGCTTTGTGATTGTGATTTTTGGCTTAGCTCTTCTTGTCTGAGTTAATCTCCTTAGGGATTAGTGTTGCAAGTTGTTTATAAACATCCTCTTGGTGCTTTCAATCTCCAAATTGATTGTGTCAAGTTGTAGAAGCAGGGTTGATTAGTCTTTTGGATTGGTTCTTGAATTCATTGTTCAAGGGTTCTTCCATAGTTCTATTCGGTTCTTCTTAACCATCTATCTTTATATTTTCGTGCTTATCATTCCTCCATATCTAAGTTTCATTCCATTGTTTCCAGGTTGTTCGTCTAGATCGTTAAACGGGCTAATCCCGTATCAGGATCCTGACCCTAGCCTGACAACAAGTTCACTAGACCTTAAAACATGGCACTAACAAATATAAAACAAATACATAAAACCTTATAAACTGTACAACCAAAGGTAAACAAGACATCATCCTCACACAGGAGGTAAACAAGACATCATCCTCACGTAGAAGGGAAAACATAAACAACCCCAAAAAGCAACCACCTAATGTACGAGAGTCCTTGGCTTGTCACCCTGCCAGATCACCCAGCAACTCTTATCCTACAAACATCTACAACACGGTATGAAACCGTTAGCTAACCATACATATATGAGGTAATGCATAAGCACAAGCATACTCATGAAAGATAAACACATCAACATCCTATCACACATTTACCCATTTATTATCTTTATATAATAACCATTCACTCAAATTGTATATAAAGATAGATGAAACTATGTGACACGAGGACCGCATCATCCCCGCCTTTGAGTGCTATATCCAGCTGTACGAGTATCGGTCACACTATTTGTGTACCCTATGGGAGTGGTTTGTGCCCTTCCTGGTCAACTAGTCTGGCCTGACGTCAAAGAACCTCCCAGAATCCATGGTAGGATGAAAGGGAAAGGTTATCACAACCACGCAACGGGGCAGTCAATAAAACATAGGTCAGTATAAACGATATCTCATGCTATCATAGCAAACATATAACACACACCACTCATGCAAACACCCAATATAAGGATGGCAGCTAAGTAAGTCCTACGGACTTACCTCAACCTTGTATAACCTCAACCATGATCAACCTCCAATCCCGAGAGAGGGGCACTACCTAATAACAAGGCATAAAGATATATCAATCTCTATTCATCAAAGGGGTCACACCTAGACCCAAGGGATCGATAGGATCATCCTCAACCTAAACCTCACAACCTAAAATGTAATAGTTAGGATTTCCGAATTCTAATTAATGTTGAGTATTTGACATATAACTCCCGAAGATTGCGTAAGTGTTGAGTATAAGTGCCATCGTTATGTTCCTGGCGTAATTTTGGGCTTATGGTGAAATTTTCACTTTTTCCCCCGGGTACTTATTTTTACCCTCCGGCATTATTTGGAGCATTTGGGAGCTCCAATTAATAAAAATGCAATTGAGAGAAATGATCAGGACATCGGACATGTCCTAGATATGAAATAACATGGAAAGGCAAAACGGACAAAAGAGTCGCTATTTGGTTTCTTAAAGGCTAAGAAAGACGGATTAGGAATACACGTTTTCCGAGGCAATTGTGGAATAATTATCCCTACAATATTCAAGATCTATTATTCCAATTTCGAGAAGTTTGGAGAAGGGGGTTCAACCCGCCATTGGATCGATAAAAGGATAATTATCGACTTCGCTAAAGGATAATTATCGACTTCACTATAAATAGCGGAAAATCGTTTATTAATTCATTTCCTTTCACGTTTCCTCGTAAAAGCTTTGATTTCTCTCAAACTTCAAACTCAGATCTACTCTCCGTTTCTAATCCGATTTCAATTCCGTTTGAGTTTCTGGATTCCTCTCTTCATTCTCTTCATATCGGTACCAACTTTCTGCATTTCCGAGCAGATGAAGACCTTGTCGAGCATATATGTCACCAGGACAGTTCCGTCGCTCAGATTCCGGTGAATTTGATGTTGTACATGCGTAGCCTGCGTCGTTGTGATTTCGAATCTTCTTTCAGATCATCATTCGGGTTAGTAACGAATAAGTTATGAATTTATTCGTTTTCCGTACTGCGATTTGGCCTAAATTGACCTTAGGCTTTTCAAAATGGATAATTAGAAATTCCATTATGATCATTATATTATTCTAGTGTTTATTGGTTGTTTGTTTGATGAAATCTGATGACAGGTGGGTTTAGAAATGGTCTGTGGGCAAAACGTTATTCTGGTGAAATTTGATAAATTAATTAAAGGTTAATTAATTAAATTAGGATTAAATTTGAGATTGAAGAATACTGATTAGATGCATGCTAGGTGTCATAATGATTTGAGGATCATGATGATGTTATGGATATCGGTTATGACTTTAAGGATTAGTATATGTACTAGTATGATGAGATGTTATGTTGAGGATATGCGTTAGGCATTTATGAATGTGTTGAGGATCTGAGGTTTAGATTTGAGATATAGGTTGGTTGTGGTTAGTGAGACGAGTCTCCTAACCTTTTTAGTATGTGATTGTGTGTGCCTTGCTATTGCAGGCGTTGATTACTTCCCGAAGGGAAAGCTGTGACGTGGTACAGGTTACGAGTATATCAGGTAAGTCCATAGGACTTACTTAGCGTGTAGTTGTGGATTTTATGATTGTGATGGTTGTGTGTGTTCATATGATTGTGCATTTATAACCTAAACTGGACTAGGATGACCATTCATTACATTTATAACCTAACGGGCGGTAACCGCCGGTCTCCGCCTGCTGGTTAGGAGGAGGTGCCCTGAAGATGATCTCACAGGAGGGGACGAGTGAAGTTCACCCCCATGCAAAACTCCTGTGTTACGTTGGATGAGATGGGCTTCTTGAGGCTCCTCGTGTTACAAAAGAAGTTAAATTAGTAATGGAATAACGTAACGAAAGATAATAAATGAATGTGTGTGGTATTGCATGTTTGAGATGTTGATGTGTGGTTGTGCTATTACCTTCATGCTTTTCATTGCTGTAGCTAACGGTTTCATACCGTGTTGTAGTGTTCTGCAAGTTAGGAATACTGCAGAGTGAGCCAGATGGTGTGACAAGTCGAGGACTTCTGTACATTAGGATGCGTGGGATGTGGGATCTTTTGTTGTGGTTTATGTTGTTGTTTTGTACTCGGCTATGAGTTTGTAAACTCTTTTGATGTATCATACTCAACTCTTATGTATTTGATTTTAATCTACCTGTGCCTTGTTTTAAGATCCAGTGAACTTGTTGTCAGGCTAGGGTCACAATCCATTGTTAGATCCTAGCCCAATGTGATACTCCAAGTTCCGCGGATTTGGGGTGTTACAGAGTTGGTATCAGAGCCTTAGGTTGACAACAATGGCACTTGCTATCTGCAATAAAGTTAGAGTGGATAAATAAACAGAACCCACATGGGGTCTGACTTTTCAAAAGGTTTTGGTTTTAAGCGAGTACAGATGTTTTGGGATAGTATGTACAAAAGTCGTCACCCATCTGAGGATCTCGACAGTGTATATATATATATATATAGATATCTTTTATGTGCTGATGTGTATGCATGTAATAATGAGTATTATATATATATATATATATATATATCGATACATATGGCATATATATAGCCCTATAAGTTTAGGGGCGTATATTCTACAGATGGCTCAGACTAGAGCAGTATCTGTAGTGGGACGAGATAGGGGTACACCCCCTCTTCCTTCAGTAGCGCCAAGTCAGGGACCATTATCCGCTTCTGTGTTGCTTATGGCAGAGAACGAGTTTGAAGAGACTGATCGTGTCTCTATGAGTAGATTCGAGTTTCAAGAGTATATGCAGCAAGTATATGAGGCGGCGATAGCGGGTAGATCTACACCGGATTTACCAACATCTGTGAGATCAACTGAATTAGAAGAAGACGAGGTTGGATATTTGGGTTGCAAACCAAGCCCGACTTGTGGACGTTTGAGTACTTCTCGTTTCACACGGACTTCAGGTGAACCGAGGACTTGTTACAATTGTGGGAAGCCTGGACATGTACGGCCATAGCATCCAAGATCGCCAATGACTTGCTTTACCTGTGGTAGACAGGGTCATAGAACTGTCTTCTGTAAGCAAACTAGAGTGGCATCACGACAGAGTTTTATTTTTGCTAGTGTGATGAGAGGTGGTCAAAAGACACCTCAACAGCAGACGCGGGGACAATAGAGAGTCCCAAATCATTCGCCTACTCAAGAATAGATGTCATGTTGGTTTAGATAGCAATACGAAGACTATTATAGTCTCTATTGAGATTGACTAAGTAAAGGTTTTTCGAGGTTAGGACCTTTGAGGAGGTGAGTTGTTTTTAGTGCCTATGAGCAGCGAGGTTGATAACACCAGGGGGTGATATTTTTTTTATGTATGCCGTGAGGAAAGAGATAGTTCCTTGCCGAAGATTATTCCAGTGGTTTATGATTTTATAGACATGTTACTGAACCGTCTAATCTACCGCCTCAGTGGAGTGAGGACTTTGATATTGCGTTGAAGTATGGTACGAGATTGATTGGGAGAAGGCCTATGAGGTATATGGCTTGTTGAGTTGTTAGAACTTGAAGCAGCAATTTGAAGAGTGGATTGAGATGGGCTTCGTTCGCCCTAGTATATTCATCGTTATGTATTGATGACTTGTCAGATCAACTAAGAGAAGCAATTGTGTTCTCAAGATTTCCATATGCTTAAGATATCATCAGTTAAGGATGAGAGAGCAGCGTGGGCATAGGACAACATTCCATACCTGTTATGGACACTACAAGTTGTAGTGATGTCATCGGAGTTGAAGAGTGCTCTAATGGTTTTTATAAGAGTTGATGAATAGTACTCTCACAATGGCGAGGAACGTACCGGTTATTTGAGGACGGTGTTGCAGAACTCGAGAGATAGAAGCCTGAATGCTATGCTCCCTATATGTGAGTTGAAATGCCAAAGTTAGCCTTTTTGGTCATGTTGTCCCTGCCAGCAGGATCATAGTTGATGTGACGAGGAGTGAGTATGATGCCTTGTGGATGATGTTGTTGAACATTAAGGGAATGTATAGTTCTCGGCCCAACCGATTGCTACCAACGCTTTGAGGAAGGATTCTATGTGATTGTGCATCCAATTACGAGTCTTCTGAGGAAGACCACCATAAGTGTGTGGTTGAAGTAGTATGTCCGAGTTCTGAAGAGTAGAGGAAGCATTTGAACTCTGCTTCTATTCGGTGATAATCAGAAGATTTTGGGAATCACGTGACTACGGTGCTGAGAACGTATGAGGAGAACTGCCCGACTCATGATTTTGAGTTAGTAGTGGTAGTTCAAGTGTCCAGATTTGAAGGCAATATCGGTGTGATATTTCATATTAGATTCCCACCGATCATAAGAGTTTGAAGCATATTTTTATGCAACATAAGCTGAATAACCGCCAGCGTCGTTAACTAGAGTTGATCAAGGAGTTTGATGGTGAAGTTTGGTACCATTCTGGCAAGGAGAATGTGGTAACTGATACCTTGAACTAGAAGACGCCTCGAGAGAAGGCGATTGTTGGAATTGTTGTACAGCCTCGGTTGTAGAATGATCTAGCTTGGTTAGAGTTGGACCTATAACTGTTAATAAGGACGTTAGTTTCATGTTTTAGGGGTTCTACCTGATTTGTTGGATGAGGTCCAACAAAAGCAGGGGACTTGACTAACCCTGAGGGAATTTGATGGAAGGATGTCTCATGGCGAGAGACCACAATTCTTTAACGGAGCAGAAGGAGTATGAGGTATCGCAACTGCGTCTGTATAACTGCTTATGAGGAGTTGAGTGGAGAAGATTACAGTACGCCCATAGTACACCTTCTTTAGTACATCCATGTACGAATAAGAGGCACCCTGAAGTAGTAGATCAAGTTAAAGTGTTACTGACCTGGAAATGAGCTCATCCACTACCAGTGTTGTAGTGGAAGTGAGAGGACCTTTTTGTGGACTTGTGATGGGATTGAGACCCAGTAAGAGTTTTGGTGTTATCCAGATTATTGGTAACAGATTTACGAAGTCGACAAGTTCCATCTCTACTGAGAGACGTGGCTAGTGAATGAAATAACAAAGGAGTACACCAGACAGATGGTGGGACTCCATAAGTATACCGGGGACGATCGACTATGACTGTAGTAGACGGGTTACTTTGAGGTTTTGATAGCAGATTCAGACTGCTTTGGAAACGATTCTACACTTCATGATTGAGATTTACCTCAGATAGACGGTCAGTCTGAGAGGAGCCTCCAAACCGTAGAGAACATGTTGCGAGCTTGTGGGATAGATTGGGAACAGGGATGATCTATTTATCTCCCACTCGTTGAATTCTTATACCACGACCGTTGGCATGCATCTATAGGGATGGTCCCTATGAGACATTGTGTAGACATAGGTGTCATACACGTTTATGCGGGGATGAGCCTGGCAGTACCAGTGGGTTAGCGCCAGAGCAGATTCAGGATGATCTAGCTCGAGTAACGTTAATCAGAGAAAGGATGATGGCTGCACAGAGTCGCCAGAAGTCATATGCAGATTGGAGGCGTCGACCTCTAGAGTTCAGGGTAGGAGCTCATGTCTGGTCGAGAGTATCTCCGACGTGAGGCGTCAGACGTTATGGCATAAAGGGAAAGTTGAGTCCCCGATAGGTCGGTCCTTTTGAGATACTGGATAGAGTTGGAAGAGCAGTGCACAGATTGGCTTTGCCATCGAAGTTAGAGGGTGTTCACCCTATGTTTAATGTGTCTCAGCTGAGGAAGTACATACCAGATCTGAGGCACATTGTGAGTCATGATGATCTAGTGGTTGAGTTGGATCACACTATTGCAGAACAACCTTTTGCGGTTCTAGGCAGAGAGGTGTGAGACGCCTGCATTCGAAGGATATTCCTATGATGAGGCTACGCGGGAGACTGAGGATAGTATCCAGGGGAACTATCCAGATTTTTACGCCGGGACATATGCACCTGTAGGATCCACGATTAGATTTTGGTGTTATCTTAGTGAGTGTATGTTATGCTATGTGCTTATGTGATATGTTGTGTTTTTGTGCTAGCTATGAGTTGTGCATATGATCTATTAGATCTTGTTTGCTAGTACGAGATAGGTATAACTGGAGATGGTTCTTTCCTCCATGCTACGGTGTATGTGTTAGGATTAGCAGGAGATGGTTCTTTCCTCCATGCTATCTTTGATGGACATAGCGTGAGTGGAGACGGTTTTCCTCCACATAGTTGTGTTACGAGTACGATTGGCTGGAGACGGCTTTCCTCCATGCCTTGTGACGTGGTTAGTAGTTGGCTAGAGATGATTTTTCCTCTATGCCTTTGGATAGCGTTATGATCTTGTTGTTGGAGTTGGTGATTCCTCCATGCCGTGTTTTGAGGTTATAGAGTGTTATAGGTTGACACGTTTGAACGGAGATGTGATACCTGCGATAGAGAGAATGTCTATACCTCGGTGTATGGGTCCGAGAGAATTTGGGAATTGTTCAAGTTTCGGGACAAAACTTTTTCTTAAGGGGTGTGTGATGTAATAGCTAGGATTTCCGAATTCTAATTAATGTTGATTAACTTAATCAGTGATAGTAATTGACATATAACTCGCGAAGATTGCGCAAGTGTTGAGTATAAGTCCCACTGTTATGTTCCTAGCGTAATTTTGGGCTTATGGTGAAATTTTCACTTTTTCCCCCGGGTAATTATTTTTACCCTCCGGTATTATTTGGAGCATTTGGGAGCTCCAATTAATAAAAATGCAGTTGAAAGAAATGATCAGGACATCGGACATGTCCTAGATATGAAATAACATGGAAAGGCAAAACGGACAAAAGAGTCGCTATTTCGTTTCTTAACGGCTAAGAAATATGGCTTAGGAATACACGTTTTTCGAGGAAATTGTGGATTAATTATCCCTACAATATTCAAGATCTATTATTCCAATTTCGAGAAGTTTGGAGAAGGGGGTTCAACCCGCCATTGGATCGATAAAAGGATAATTATCGACTTCGCTAAAGGATAATTATCGACTTCACTATAAATAGCAGAAAATCGTTTATTAATTCATTTCCTTTCACGTTTCCTCGTAAAAGCTCTGATTTCTCTCAAACTTCAAACTCAGATCTACTCTCCGTTTCTAATCCGATTTCAATTCCGTTTGAGTTTTTGGATTCCTCTCTTCATTCTCTTCATATCGGTACCGAGTTTCTGTATTTCCGAACAGATGAAGACCTGGTCGAGCATATATGTCACCAGGACAGTTCCATCGCTCAGATTCCGGTGAACTTGATGTTGTACATGCGTAGCCTGCGTCGTTTTCCGTACTGCGATTTGGCCTAAATTGACCTTAGACTTTTCAAAATGGATAATTAGAAATTCCATTATGATCATTATATTATTCTGGTGTTTATGGGTTGTTTGTTTGATGAAATCTGATAACAGTTGGGTTTAGAAATGGTCTGTGGGCAAAACGTTATTCTGGTGAAATTTGATAAATTAATTAAAGGTTAATTAATTAAATTAGGATTAAATTTGAGATTGAAGAATACTGATTAGATGCATGCTAGGTGTCATAATGATTTGAGGATCATGATGATGTTATGGATATCGGTTATGGCTTTAAGGATTCGTATGTGTACGAGTATGATGAGATGTTATGTTGAGGATATGCCTTAGGCATTTATGAATGTGTTGAGGATTTGAGGTTTAGATTTGAGATATAGGTTAGTTGTGGTTAGTGAGACGAGTCTCCTAACCTTTGCAGTATGTGATTGTGTGTGCCTTGCTATTGCAAGCGTTGATTACTTCCCCAAGGGGAAGCTGTGATGTGGTACATGTTACGAGTATATCAGGTAAGTCCATAGGACTTACTTAGCGTGCAGTTGTGGATTGTATGATTGTGATGGTTGTGTGTGTTCATATGATTGTGCATTTATAACCTAAACCGGACTAGGATGACCATTCATTACATTTATTTGGCCCAAGTGTATTATAACGGGCGGTAACCGCCGGTCTCCGCCTGCTGGTTAGGAGGAGGTGCCCTGAAGATGATCTCACAAGAGGGGACGAGTGAAGGTCACCCCCATGCAAAACTCTTGTGTTACGTTGGATGGGATGAGGTTCTTGAGGCTCCTCGTGTTACAAAAGAAGTTGAATTAGTAATGGAATAACGTAATGAAAGATAATAAATGAATGTGTGTGGCATTACATGTTTGAGATGTTGATGTGTGGTTGTACTATTACCTTCATGCTTTTCATTGCTGTAGCAAACGGTTTCATACCGTGTTGTAGTGTTCTGCAGGTTAGGAATACTACAGAGTGAGCCAGATGGTGTGACAAGCCGAGGACTTCTGTGCATTAGGATGCGTGGGATGTGGGATCTTTTGTGGTTGTGGTTTATGTTGTTGTTTTGTACTCGGCTATGAGTTTGTAAACTCTTTTGATGTATCATACTCAGCTTTTATGTATTTGATTTTAATCTACCTATGCCTTGTTGTAAGATCCAGTGAACTTGCTGTCAGGCTAGGGTCAAGATCCATTGTGAGATCCTCCCAATGTGACACTCCAAGTCCCGCGGATTTGGGGTGTTACATAAATCCTCAAATGCCGTATAAGGCATAAACTGATCATAACCTCATCAAAACACATCCTCACACATCTAACATGAACCTATACACTCATACTAGGAAAGGAGGGAACAAAGGCATCCTAAAGTAAGCCTAGAACCAACACACACCTGCAGAACCAAGTGCAACACCAAGCTGATGTAGGTGGCCGCATGGGCGGTCCAGAAGTGGCGCAGGGGCGGCTGGTGTGCAGAAAGTGCACCTCCGGCTGTCCTTTGCTTCTTCACCTCGATCTTCTTTCACTCCTTCTCTATCCAACAACCATACACATACATATACATACATATACACATCAATAGAAGCCAATCAAGGCTGACACAAGATCAAACTTGTGGAACCTAAGCTCTAGATAAAGAAAAGAATGAAAGATGCAAGAAAGAAAGAAGATAGGAAGAGATGGGAGATAGACTCACCAAGTTGAACCAAAACAAGATCATAAACCATCAAAACCTCAAGGCTGGCTATCAACAAGCACAACAGCATCCACAAGCATCAACGTTAGGTAAAGCCAAGTTTATAAGCTTCCAATCTTACACAAACTCAAACATGGATCAAAAAGTGATCCAAAGGAAGAAGAGAGGAGAAGATGAACGTAGGGAGAGAGATGGGGCTGCAATTGGAGAACCCTCATCAGAAGGAAAGAGAAGAAGCTTTATAAAGGAAGGAAAAGAGTAAAGCATGGGTCAAGGGGTCAACAAAGACGGCTGCAGCCGCATTGAGCCGTTGGGGCTGACTCGGTGAGCCACAGGTGCGGCCCAAACAAACCGCAGGGGCGGCCTCTAGGTCACGCAGGGGCGGTTTAGGCTTGATCCAAGTCCTCAGATCACACACTCAACAACTCAAGAACTAGGCTCTTACATCTCACCCCCCTAAAAACAAGTTTCGTCCCAAAACTTGCAAAATCCCAAATCCTCTCGGACCAATAAGCCGAGGTATAACTCTCATTCTCTCTATCGGAGGTATCACATCTCCGCTCAAAAGGTCATCACCTATAACAATCTATAACCTCAAACACCAACATGGAGGAATCATTAACTCCAGAAAATAGGCCATAACACTACCCAAAGGCGTAGAGGAATCACATGTCTCGCCATACCCCATCACAAGGCATAGAGGAAGTACATCTCTAACCAAAACATACTCATAAACATCGCATGGAGGAATAACATCTCCACTGAAACTATGTCCATCAAGTAGCATTGGAGGAAAGAACCATCTCCAGCTATATCCTAATCTCACTCAAATAGCATGGAGGAAAGAACCATCTCCAGCTATATCCTAATCCCACTCAAATAGCATGGAGGAAAGAACCATCTCCAGCCATAAATATAAATCATACTCATATAGCATGGAGGAAATAATCATCTCCAGCTATGACATTCATCACGCTAGCACATCAAGATCTACTAAGATCATAACTCACATCATAGATAGCATGGAATAAACACATCAGGGCATGTAAGCAAATAGGCACAACATCTTCAAGATAGCACTAAGGTCTACTCGTGCTCCCACAGATGGATCTGTCCCGACATAAACTTTAGATAGTTTCCCCAAGATACAATCCTCAGTCTTTCACGTGGCCTCCTCAGGTCCTCAATATGGGAATGTCTTTCGAATGCAAGCATCTCATATCTCATTCTAGGAATGTAATCAAATGCTCAACAAAGGTGTGGTTCGGCTCAACCACCAGATCATCATAACTCACAAGGTGTCTCGGATTTGGTATATACTCCCTCAGTTGAGACACATGAAACACAAGGTGAACACCCTCTAACCTCGGAGGCAAAGCTAATCATTATGCTGCTTTCATAATTCTGTTCAAGATCTCCAAGAAACCGATATATTGGGAACTCAGTTCCCCTTCTATGCCAACACGTCTGACGTCTCACAACGGAGATACTCTCAGCCGGAAATGAGCTCTCACTTGAACTTTAGACGTCAACGCCTCTTATATGCAAATAACTTCTGGCGACTCTGTGCTGTCAGCATCCTTTCTCTAATCAACGTTGCTCGGGTTATATAACCTTGAGTTTGATTAGTATCTATCTCACTAATGCTGCTAGGTTTATTTTGGCATAAAGGTATACGGCATCTACGTCTATATAATGCCTCATAGGGCTATCCCAATAGATGCACGTCAATCATTGTTATATAATAAACCCATTAATGGGAGGTAATCTAACCATTCATGTTCCCAATCCAACCTACAACTCATAGTATATCCTCAAGGGTTTAGATGGTCCTCACCGAGTGACCATTTGTCTAGGGGTGAAACGCAGCCGGGAAGTGTAGATTCGTCCCCAAAGAAGTTTGTATCTGCTGCCAAAATCTCGAGGTAAATCGCCCCTTTCGATCAGAGACGATCGTCCTCGGTATTCTATGGAGTTTCACTATCTGTCTACCAGTACTACTCAATTAATCTGCTCTCTAGCTACCTCTCTCTAATAAGAATGAGATGTGTCGTCTTGGTCAATCGGTCAACCACAACCCAAATAGCAGTAAAACTCCTACTAGGCCTCAATCCCGTCACAAAGTCCATAGAGATGTCCTCCCACTTCTACTACAGCACTAGTAGTGGATGGAGCTCATCTTCAGGTCGGTAATGCTCTATCTTGACCTGCTGTCTGGTCAGACACTGTATCACAAATCTGGTTACACCGGCTTCAATCTTGTTCATCAATATAATCGTCTCACTTCATGGTACATCTTACTCGTACTTGGATGTACTGAGTAAGGTGTACAGTGAGTGTACTGTAATATTTTCTATCTCAACTCTGCATGAGCGGTTATATAGACGCGGTCGCGGCGCCTCATTATTCCATCTGCTCTAATGGAGGATTGTGGTGTCTCTCCACAAGACATCTTCTCTCCAATCCTCATCAAGGTCGGGCAGGTCCCCTACTTCTGCTGGATCTCATCCAACAGACCAAGTAGAACCTCTAAAGCGTATAACTGGGCATCTTCATCTAAAACTTGAGGTCCATCTCTAGCCAAGCTAGATTCCTCTGAAGCTGAGGCTGAATAGTGAATCTCGCAAATTGTCTTCTCTTGAGGCGTCTTTCTATTCAGGTTGTCGGCGACAACGTTCAACTTCTCTGAATGATATGAAATCTCCAGGTTAGAGTCTTGATCAACTCGAGCCTGTAACGCTGGCGGTTATTCAACTCCCGCTGCGTAAAATTTTACTTCAGACTCCTATGGTCTATGGAAATCTGACATGAAATATCCCACAGGTACTGTCTTCAAATCTTAAAGGCTTGAACTACCACTACTAACTCTAGATCATGAGTCGGGTAGTTCTCCTCACACGTCTTCAGTTGTAGACACACGCATTAATAACTCTACTCTTTTGTATTAATACACGTCTTAAGTTTAGATGGGATGTTTCATCGTAAATCACGGGATCCCCAAAACCTCCTGACTATAATAGAATAGAAGCAGATGTCAAGTGCCTCTTCAACTCTTCAAAGCTCTGGCATACTGCTTTGACCACACAATTCTGGTGGTCTTCCTCAGAAGACTCGTAATCGGATACACAATCCCATAAAATCCTTCCTCAAAGCATTGGTAGTAATCGACTGAGCCGAGAAAACTACGCATTCCCTTAATGTTCATCAGTATCGTCTACGCTGCAACATACTCAATCCTTGTCAGATCAACCATGATCCCACTGGCGGAGACAATATGACCTAAAAAGGCTACCTCTGGCATCTCAACTCGCATTTAGAGAGCGTAGCATACAACCCTCTATCTCTCATATTTTGCAAAACCGTCCTCAAATGACCGGTACGTTCCTCTTTGCTGTGAGAATACACCAGAATGTCATCAATGAAGGCCACCACCAACTGATCGAGGAAGTCGACGAAGATATTGTTCATCAACTCCATAAAGACTGTTAAGGCATTCGTCAGCCCAAAAGGCATCACTACTGATTCATAGTGTCCATAACGGGTACGAAATATTATCTATGCACATCCTTCTCCCTCACCCTCAACTGGTGATATCCTGAGCACAAGGAAGTCCTGAAAAACACAACTGCTTCTTGAAGTCGACCCATCGGGTCGTCGATACGAAACAATAAATACACTAGGGCGAAATGAACCCTTCTCTACCAACTCCTCAAGTTGTTTTCAGCTCTAACACCTCAACAGGCACCATACAATATGGGGCCTTCCAAATCAACCTCGTACCATACCTTAACTCGATATCAAAGTCAACACTCCATTGAGGCGGCAAATCAGACGGTTCGGTAACACGTCTATAAGCTCATAAACCACTGGAATATCCTCCAACGTGAATCTATCTCTCTCCTTCATGGCATAACACTAGAAAGTGTCGCCTCCTTGTGCTATCGACCACGCTGCTCATATGACACTAATGATGAGACTCGCCTCTTCAAAGGTCATAACCCCGGAAGACCTCTATCTAATCTATCTCAGTAGGGACTATAACAGCCTTCCAATTGATATCCAACACAACATGATATCTATTCGTCCAAACCACACACATAATGACCTTCTCATGCACCTAAGGCATGACAAAGAAGTCTACAAGCCATACACAAGTCCCTGGTAAATGGGACAATCACATATCTCGCGGGTACCTCAGACCCTAACTGGTAATCCTGTAAAGGAAAGTCTACCTTCTACTATTTCCACAGTCAACTATTAACGCATGCATCAAAAGGCAAGAAGTGCATAGCACTCACAACAAACAAAACTCAACTAGGTAAACCATTAATGAGGATGGTACCTGTAACAGCTAACGCCAGAAGCTTCATTTGTATATCAACACTCAACCTCAGACCTATGCTTCTCAGGTATCACTGAGGTCATTGCCATAGCCTCTACTTCTACTCTTTCTACACCGGAAAGAGGAAGGTCTTGCTGAGAAGAAACACTACCTTGCTGACAAAAAGGGGCCAGATGCCTAGTTCCCCGCAGGTGAAGTAAGCTATCAGTGCCAAGGGGCACTTAGAGCGGAAATGATCTGGATAGTCACAGTTGAGACATAAACGTCTAATCTCTGCAACTAGTACGGGTGACTCCTCTACATTTCTCAGCTCAAAGGCTCTATCCTGAACTCTTCTAGTGTCCGTGGTACTCTCACCACGACCTCTACCTCTACTCTGCCCGGGAACGGATCCTAGAGTAGAAGGACGATCTGGGACTTTCTGTTGTCCCCGCTTCTGTTACTGAGGTGACTTCTGACCACCTCCCGTCACACTGGTAGAAGAAGAACCCTGTCGTGATGCAAATCCAACTTGCCTACAGAAGGCAGCTTTATGACCTGGTCTGCCACAGGTAAAACAAGTCACTAGCAATCTTGGACATTGTGGTCATATATGTCCAAACTTCCCACAATTGTAACAGGTTCTCCTCTCACCAAAAGTCCGTGTAGAACGAGAATTACTCAAACGTCCACAAACCGGACTCGGTTCACCACCTGAAGACCCTACCTCATCCTTCACTAATTCAACCCGTTGTTTCTTCTTTGATCCGGAGGTTTTAGTTGATCCCGCAGATGTTTGTAAATCCAGTGTAGGTCTACCCGCTCTTACAGCCTCATATACTTGGCGCATATATTCTTGAAACTCGAATCCACTCATGGAGACATGATCAACCTCTTCAAACTCGTTCTTTGCTATAGGTGGAACAATAGTGGAAACTAGTCCCTGACCTGGTGCTACTGGAGGAAGAGGGGGTGTACCCCTACCTCGTCCCACTATAGATACTGCAGAGATCCATGACAAAGGTGACGACTTCTCGTACATTCTAACCCAAAACCACACTTTAAAACCAAAAACCCTTTGAAAACGTCAGACCCCTTTCGGGTTTTGTTTATTTTACCTATCAAACCTCATTGTAGGTAGCAAGTGTCATTGTTGTCAACCTAAGGCTATGTTACCTACTCTATAACACCCCGAATCCGCGGGACTCGGAGTGTAACATTGGGCTAGGATCTCACAATGGATTCTAACCCTAGCCTGACAACAAGTTCACTTGACCTTACAACATGGCACTGACAGATATAAAACAAATACATAAAAAGGTAAACAACAACATAGCTGAGTATAAAACAACATCCTCACACATGAGGTAAACATCTATAACACGGTATGAAACCGTTAGCTAACCATACATATATGAGGTAATGCATAAGCACAATCATGAAAGATAAACACATCAACATGCTATCATACATTTACCCATTTATTATCTTTATATAATAACCATTCACTCAAATCGTATATATAAAGATGGATGAAACTATGTGACACGAGGACCGTATCATCCCCGCCTCTGAGTGCTATATCCAGCTGTACGAGTATCGGTCACACTATCTGTGTACCCTATGGGAGTGGTTTGTGCCCTTCCTGATCAACTAGTCTGGCCTGACGTCAGAGAACCTCCCAGACTCCATGGTAGGATGAAAGGGAAAGGTTATCACAACCACGCAACAGGGCAGTCAATAAAACATAGGTCAGTATAAATAATATCTCATGCTATCATAGCAAACATGTAACAAACACCACTCATGCAAACACCCAATATAAGAATGGCAGCTAAGTAAGTCCTACGGACTTACCTCAACCACGTATAACCTCAACCATGATCAACCTCCAATCCCGAGAGAGGGGCACTACCTAATAACAAGGCATAAAGATATAAAAACCTCTATTCATCAAAGGGGTAACACCTAGACCCAAGGGATCCATGAGATAATCCTCAACCTAAACCTCACAACCTAAAATCCTCAAAATGCCGTATAAGGCATAAACCGATCATAACCTCATCGAAACACATCCTCACACATCTAGCATGAACCTATACACTCATACTAGGAAAGGAGGGAACAAAGGCATCCTAAAGTAAGCCTAGAACCAACACACACCTGCAGAACCAAGTGCAACACCAAGCTGATGTAGGTGGCCGCAGGGGCGGTTCACTGCTGGCGCTGGGGCGGTCCAGAAGTGGCGCAGGGGTGGCTGGTGTGCAGAAAGTGCACCTCCGGCTGTCCTTTGCTTCTTCACTCGATCTTCTTTCACTCCTTCTCAATCCAACAACCATACACATACATAACATACATATACACATCAATAGAAGCCAATCAAGGCTGCCACAAGATCAAACTTGTGGAACCTAAGCTCTAGATGAAGAAAAGAAAGAAAGATACAAGAAAGAAAGAAGATAGGAAGAGATAGGAGATAGACTCACCAAGCTGAACCAAAACAAGATCAGAACACCATCAAAACCTCAAGGCTAGCTATCAACAAGCACAACAACATCCACAAGCATCAACCTCAGGTAAAGCCATGCTTATAAGCTTCCAATCTCACACAAACTCAAACATGGATCAAAAAGAGATCCAAAGGAAGAAGAGAGGACAAGATGAACGTAGGGAGAGAGATGGGGCTGGAATTGGAGAACCCTCATCAGAAGGAAAGAGAATAAGTTTATAAAGGAAGGAAAAGTGTAAAGCACGGGTCAAGGGGTCAACAAAGATAGCTGCAGCCGCACAGAGCCGCAAGGGCGGACTATGTGAGCCGCAGGTGCGGCCCAGGCAAACCGCAGGGGCGGCCTCTGGGTCACGCAGGGGCGGTTTAGGCTAGATCCAAGTCCTCAGCTCACACACTCAACAACTTAACAACTAGGCTCTTACAATATATATGTTATTAGGTGTGCTAGGTCAAGAGATACCCAGAAGATACATGTTAAACACAGTTTTTGTCCTGCTGTTGTAGATTGGCGATTTCCAGCCTGTTGGAGAGCTTTGTGATTGTGATTTTTGGCTTAACTCTTCTTGTCTGGAGTTAATCTCCTTAGGGATTAGTGTTGCAAGTCGTTTATAAGCATCCTCTTGGTGCTTTCAATCTCCATATTGATTGTGTCAAGTTGTAGAAGCAGAGTTGATTAGTCTTTTGGATTGGTTCTTGAATTCATTATTCAAGGGTTCTTCCATAGTTCTACTCGGTTCTTCTTAACCATCTATCTTTATATTTTCGTGCTTATCATTCCTCCATATCTAAGTTTCATTCCATTGCTTCCAGGTTGTTGGTCTAGATCGTTAAACGGGTTAATCCCCGCATCAACTTGAAGTCTCATACAAGGGTTCAGATGATGAGTGAGGTGTGGAAGGCTTCCTTGCTCCTACTTGATCCACAACTGGAGCTTTCCTTTCTTCCTTGGTTGATGTAGGCTCTCGGCTTTGTGAGGTTTGGAACAAGATGATTTGTGGTTTCCATGAACCTACAAATTTCGTAGCTAGTCTTGACTCCCAAGTTGTGTCCTTTATTCTGCTTCTCTACTTTGATAGCCAAGTGTAGCAAATTCACCATGGTATTATAAGGGTACAATCCAATTTCATTATCTAAGGATAGATGCAAAATAAGTAACTATGAAGCCATAGTAGACTCCTCATCCTTTATAAGATTGGCTTTCACCATTGCCACTTGCATAGATGTGTGAACCTCCTCAACACTCATGGTTCCTTGCTTAAGGTTCTCTAACCTTTTCCTTAGCTATCTAGCATGATGCTGAGGGAATAAATCAAGCTCTAATCAAGAGTGACGACAAACTTTTAGACCTAGACATCTTTCACAAACATCAAAAGTGACGACAAACTTCTGAAGTTAGTGAAATCAAAAACTCATCACTTGTGTTTCTTTCACACTCACACACACTCTATTATGATGATCACAAGATAAATTGTTATAGTTGCCTTTGATGGATTAATAATCCTTAAAGTTCGATGGCCTAGCTTCAACTAGAACTCTTCTTGGCTGAATCGAGATGAATGCTGGCTTAGATGAAGGTTTTTGTATTGAAAGATAGTTAATGAACTGCTGTTGGATTTTTTTCACACAATCGACATAAAGTGAAATAAATATAGCAAGTAGACTTAAGACTCAACTAGTGTGATAGCAAGCAAAGATAACTAACTAACGCACCTAAAGAAAAGACACAAGAGAGAATGGACTTAGAGTAGAAAAGATGCAAGAAATAGGCACACAAAGAGAGTGATAGTCAGTTAGGTATTTGTAACATCCAGAAATTCTATTTCCGGAAGTCGAGTTGTTTCCGACTTTTTCGCGTCTGCGGCTTATTTCCCGCAGACGCGTTTTTTGAGTTCGGGTTTTAACGCTGGGAGGGGGACACCTTTTTATTTCCGACCTTGGGAAGAGGAGTGAGGGGACAAAAGAGAGAGCTAACCCTTGGGATATCCCACCTCTTTTGTCAGTCTTTCCTCTTTCCTCTTTTTCCCACATCCTTTCTACGCTCTTTCACTTCTCCCTACTCACTCCTTTCTTCCTTCTTGTTTTGCTCTCTTCTCCTTTGGACTTGGAAGAGATTGGTAGGAGCTGCAACTTGGAACTCTGGATCTGTTATGATAGGTATACTTCTTCTTCCCTTCCTCTTGCTGTTGGTTATCTCTCCCTTCTCTTCTCTTCTCTTCACCTCCATAGCCATGGAGGAAGCTTTTGAAGAGAAATCTAGTAAACCCTTGCATGTTCCTTTCCTTAGCTCGTTTAGGTCGTGGTGAGGAGGCTAAAACTTCTGTTGTTCGACCGCGGGGGCGGATTGCTAGAGGCGCAGGGGCGGATTGAGGCCACCATAGGGGCGGCCAAAGCCACCGCAAGGGCGGCCACACCGGAGGCGCAGGGGCGGCGCCAGGAATCCACATGGGCGGCGATTGGGTTCCGCCGGGTGCGTCAGCTTACTTCCGCGGCTGCGTTTTCTTCACCAGTAGGTTTCTTCCTCCTTTCCTCTTTGTTCCTTCCTTAGACCTTATGTTATTACTTAGCTAGAAGCATGATTAGGTTGGACCTAGGACTTATGAGAATGCCATTTAGTGGCTTGAACCTAGGTGCCCTTGAATCTTTAGTGATCTTGTGGGTATGAAAGCCTTGTGGTCTCTCTTCCATCTTACCCTCTTAGTCTAGCTTGGTTGTGCACTTAATCTCTCTTGGGTTGTAGGCTGTTGTTCCCTCCTATCCTTGCTTATCTTGTACTTGACCTTCTAAAGGTTCAAGAAAGTCTTCCTAGCTTCTAGTTGTTGAACCCCTTGTTTGGTTTTAGTTTTGGAGAGACTTGGAGTGTGTTGTGAGTTGTTGTTGACATGTGTATCTTGTTGGTCAGGCTTTGGTTTTCCTTTCCGGAAAGTGTGATTGTTGGTTTGAATAGCTTGAGACGAGGTAAGTCCTCGGACTTACTTAGCCGCTTTTATGCCTTATTTGGATATATATGGTGGTGTGTATTTACCGCTTTTAAGCATGAAAATGGATTAGGATTTACTTGACCTTATTTATCGGCCCATAATTACTACTATTATTATTATTGGGCGGTGACATCACCGCTCAGTTTCCCGAGTGAGACTGGGGGGATCTCTACGAACAGGCCATACATGGTATACGGGCGGGCTTCTTCATCACTCCCTCAGGGTATACGGGTTGGGCGCCGCCACACTCTTGTTGGTTAGACGGGGACAGAGGCGAGGGTTATAAGACTCTCGTGTCACACTTGAAACAAATGAATTAGATTTGGAACAACCTAAAAAGATACTATGTAATGAATGTTCATGTTGTGTGCTTGTGTTCGCTTGTATGTGTTTGTGCCATATTATTCTTATAATGCATAAAATGTGAGCTAACGGTTTAAAACCGTTTTGTGTAGATGCTTTTCAGGTTAGGGACGCCGCCGAGTGAGGTGGAGGAGTGGACAGCCGAGTGGTCTCCGTACATTATAGGACGGGGACGCCTTTGGGGGTTTCTTTGTTTTGTCGGATTATGTCTTGTTGTACGTTTGGTTTCCTTTACGTTATGTCGTTTTGAGGACTCGGTTGAGTTTCCAACTTGTATCCCTTCCTTTCTGTTCTTGCATACATCATAAACTACTTTTGAGTTTTCTGCCTTTAATTTGTGCCTTGTTGGAAAGGTCCGGTGAGATTGTTGTCAGGCTAAGGGTCGGGACCCATTGTGTGGTCTCTCCCGTAGCATTCCGATATCCCGCGGATTCGGGGTGTTACAAAGTGGTATCATAGCCCTAGGTTGACAACAATGGCACTCGCAACCTTTTTTTTTTAAAAGGCCGAATGAGGAATAAACAGAACCCCTCCGGTTCTGACTTTTCGTTTTCAAAATTCATATGCATGAGTCGGGTTTGGGATAGAATGTACGGAACCTCCACTCCTCACGCAAACCTCGGCGACGTATTTTTCTGGACTTGATGTATATATACAGTTGCTTAGTTATAAATACATATACATATATGGCCTTAGGATGTTTTTGGACTTGTATGTACTTAGATATACATATGACCTTAGGATGTTTGGGCTTTTATGCCTTGTTTGTACCCTGGATTTCGGCTTCATTCTTACCATGCTTTAATAAGTCCTCGTTCTTATAATATTGTAAGTATGTCATACACATCGAATTATTTACGTCTAAATAAACGCGAACAATACCAGATGGCACGTACGAGAGCGACCGCTTATGTAGGACCCGCCCGGGGTAGAGCACCACTTCCTCCTACCGTCCCGAGACGGGGACGAGTAGGGAGACCTCCAAGCGCGAGAGGTCGGGGACGTATCCCCATTGCGGACCTACCCGCTGTGGATCCGCCAGTAGCTGAGATTCCTGTAGAGGACGTAGCTGAGAGTGTCACTCCCGAGGGAAGGGAAAGGGCAGTTGTGAGGTCTGGAGCGCGTAGTTCCTCTTCTGTTAGGACCGGGGGAGCATCGATTGGGGCTACCGTGTTCGAGGATTATGTGCGTCGAGTCGAGGAGGCATATAGGACTGGAGTGCCACCTCCAGCACCACCAGTGCCGGTGCCTACACCTGCACCTGCACCCGCGAGATCGGCTGAGGTCTCACAGAGGGTTACGCAGGGGTCATCACCGGCTAGCGGGGCAGGTAGTGGACAGAGGCCACTTCAGGTTCAGGATCGGGGTTTTCAGCAGAGAGGACAGAGTCATACACGCACACAAGGGTCGGCTCCGGGTCCAGGACGTGGTAGAGAACGTGGTGGAGGTACACAAGAGACTCGTGGCACACAGGCCAGGGTGTTTGAGTTGAGGAGCGATGTGGATCCAACAGTGCCGGCAGCTACAGGTACTATTCAGATCCATGGACTTCCGGTCCGAGTATTTTTTGACACGGGTGCCACGCACTCTTTTATTTCCGATGATTACGTAGCTAGGTTGTCCTTAGTTACGGTAGAGGGGAGACCCTTTGTTGTGGGGTTACCCGATGGGGGTAGGGTTAGTGGTACCCTAGAGGTACGCGGTTGTCCCATACGTTTGAATAACCGAGATTGGTTAGCTGACTTCTATGTCATGCACTTAGTGCATGAAGAAGTCATCCTTGGCATGGACTAGATGGACCGCCACCGAGCCATTTTGGACATCAGCTGGAGGACCGTGACAGTTACCACGGAGACAGGACATGAGGTGATTTTCCGAGGTTGGGACCTCGGGAAGACCGGTACAGTCATTAGCGCGGTCCGAGCCGCGAGACTTATCGGACAGGGATGCAAGGCCTTCTGGTGCTATGCCATGAAGGAGGAGACAAGACCGTCACTAGAGGAGATTCCCGTGGCTTGTGAGTTCGAGGATGTATTTGGGGAGCCACCCGGATTGCCACCACCGAGGAGCGTGGATTTTGCTATTGAGTTGGAGCCGGCACGAGGCCGATCTCCAAGGCCCCATACCGCATGGCACCGATCGAGTTGCTGGAGCTAAAGAAGCAGCTCGAGGAGTTAGCGGAGAGAGGTTTTATACGCCCGAGTGTTTCCCCTTGGGGCGCACCGGTCCTCTTCGTTAGGAAGAAGGACGGATCATTGAAGCTTTGTATCGGGAATTGAACAAAGTCACCATCAAGAAAAGTACCCTCTACCGCGCATCGACGGTCTTTTAGACTAGTTACAGGGAGCCTCGGTGTTCTCACGCATTGATTTGAGGTCGGGCTATCACCAGCTGAGGGTGAGAGAGGAGGACGTGCCGAATATGGCATTCAAGACGAGATATGGACATTATGAGTTTGTCGTGATGCCCTTCGGGCTCACGAACGCGCCCGCCGTCTTCATGGAGTTGATGAACGGCATCTTCATCGACTTTTTGGACCAGTTCGTGGTGGTGTTTATAGATGATTCTACTCCCGGAGTAGAGAGGAGCATGCGGGGCACCTGAGGACAATTCTTCGAGTCCTTCAGGATAGAGAGCTTTATGCAAAGCTCTCTAAGTGCGAGTTTTGGATGTCAGAGGTGGCATTCCTAGGTCATATAGTTTCCTCCGAGGGTGTCATGGTTGACCCGGCAAAGATAGAGTCCGTTTCTTCATGGCCGCCTCCTAGGACGGTCAAGGAGGTGCGCAATTTCTTGGGCTTATCGGGGTATTACCGCCGTTTTGTTGAGGGTTTCTCCGTGATTGCACGCCCACTTACTTCCTTGCTGAGGAAGTCCACTCGGTTCGTCTGGTCCGAGCCTTGCCATAGCAGCTTTGAGGAGCTGAAGAGGAGGTTGACCTTCGCTCCTGTTTTAGCCCAGCCCGAGGGCATAGAGGATTTTGTTGTATATAGTGACGCCTCCAAGCTCGGCTTGGAGTGCATTTTGATGCAGAGGGGTAGGGTTATTGCATACGCTTCGCGGCAGCTGAAGCCGTACGAGGAGAACTATCCCACCCATGATCTCGAGCTAGCGGTAGTGATTCATGCCTTAAAGATCTGGCGGCACTACTTGTACGGGGCTACGTGCTAGATCTTCACAGACCATAAGAGTCTGAAGTATATATTCACTCAGTGGGAGTTGAATAACCGCCAAAGGAGATGGTTGGAGCTGATTAAGGACTTTGATTTGGATATTTTGTACCATCTAGGGAAGTCGAACGTAGTCGCCGATGCCTTGAGTAGGAGGACTCCTCGAGAGGAGGTGATGTAGGACCATCACATGGAAGATATCAAGGCCCCATTACTAGAGCAAGAGCTAAGGAGATCCAAGAAGTTACGTCAAGGGAAGTGCTATTGCTTGACACAATGCGTGAACCATTAAATTTCCATACATCATGTGTTAATCTGATGTAGGACCATCACATGGAAGCTATCAAGGTCCCATTACTAGAGCAAGAGCTAAGGAGATCCAAGAAGTTATGTCAAGGGAAGTGCTATTGCTTGACACAATGCGTGAACCATTTAATTTCCATACAATATGTGTTAATCTTTTGGTGAATGTAGGAGCAAGCGAACCAAGCGAGGAGACCATGCCGACGTGCTCACTTCCCATGCAGCTCGAGGAGACCATGCAGGCGGTTGCTCACGTCCAATGCAGCCTAGGAGAGGAGGCTGTTGCTCACGCCAATGCAGCCCAAGAGGAGGTTGTTGCTCACGTCCAATGCAGCCCAGGAGAGGAGGCTGTTGCTCACGCCAATGCAGCCCAAGAGGAGGTTGTTGCTCACGCCCAATGCAGCCCAAGAGGAGGCTGTTGCTCACGCCCAATGCAGCCCAAGAGGAGAAGCAGCTTCTCACGTCCAAGGTAGCCCAAGAGGGGAAGCAGCTGCTCACGTCCAAAACAGCCCAAGAGGGCAGCCAGCTGATCTCGTTCAAAGAGGCCCAAGAGAGTAACAATTCAGCTCATTCGGATCATCATTTGGGCTCTTAAAACACATCCACATCACTCATGGATCTGTTGAACAATTCAGCCCATTCGGATAGCCCATTTTTCTCTTAAAATCGGCCAACTCACTTCAAAAGGATATGTTTGAATAATTCAGCCTATTTCCATGCTGATTAGTTGTTTGTTAGGTTGTTAGCTACATTAGAGGAAGCTCTCTTATTACCACCTTCCCACTAATGTTTTAATTTTCTTTTCTTTATTTTGTCTAGATAAAAGAGTCTATATAGATAGCCTCTTTAGCTGCAGATTAGTTACGTTATTCCCATCGCTTAGAATTACATTAGTAATTATTTCACAAAATCAATCAAAGAACAAGAGAGTTTTTGGTTGGCATTGCTGTTGTTTGCTTGGTTGAGCTTGTTTGTGTCAACCGCCTTCGGATTGGTGCTTCGAGCCTTTACGATTCCCTCTTTGTGCTAGTCCAGCCGGAGCTAGTGTAAAGTTGCATTAGAGACGGGTCTAGGGCATTCACGAGCGGGGCTTTGGCTCTTCAGCCTTGGTTCCTTCGTTGATTCTCTTTGGTTCTTCTCTCACCTTTCCTGCGCCCATTCATCACCTACGTTCCATTCCGCATCTGGATTCTTTTCATTCAGCCGGATTCGAGATCATTGTACCTAGATCGATTCATTCACGGACAACTCCGTATCAGTTGGTATCAGAGCTCAGTTGGTACAATTGATCACTCCTTTCTTCTTGTTAACCTTATTGCTTATCCAATTGAGATTTAACTTGTGCTTGAAGTGTGCAAATTCAAAAGCCGGACTACATCTCGAGGAGAGGTAAACACAAAACGAAAACAAAACAAAAAGAGAGCTCAAACGCTGCATACACAATTCGGTAACCTCCTCTCCTACAATTCTCGCTGCAATCAGTTTCAGTTACCTTTTTCTCCCTCAAATCTTTGACAAAGTCTAAGAGATATTTCAAAAAAAAAAAAACACTACAAAACGGCTGGTTTTTATTAATCAACATCAAGCACAAGTAAACTCTTTCAATCATCTCAAAACGTCATTCTAAACACATTCACCGTACCTACACCAACCCAACGGTCAATACTCCAATTAGGGGTGTTTTGATCCATCTCCGACACTAACATTCAGTTTCAGCAGTTCTAGTTTCAAAGGGTTGCTAAGAAGGTTCGGAAATCGCGATCTTAAGGTGTTGGATCCTTACAACTCGAGCCACCAGCTAGGCAATACCAATGAGAGTGTGAGCGATACACAAGTGAGACCTTTGCTTTTCTAACCTAACCGGTTCTTTGTTTGTTACTTGAGCATGTCCAGGTCCCTAAGTCCCAGCAAGTCGAGTAGCGAGACCGTCACGCCTGAGATGATCAGTCTATTGAAACAATTGTCCGATTCCGTAGCTAACCTATCCAAACGAGTGGAGTCTATGGAAGCACGAACACCACCAGCCGGGACACCACCTTTGAGAACCAACTATGAGTTTGTCAGTCCTTCACGTGTTACTAGAGAGCCGGATCATCCGGATCTAGGTAATTTACATTCCAACGAACCCCCTAATGCTTCTAACATGCCACCCTTTGTTGATAACTTTCAGCGACGGAATGAAGCTCATTTTGAAGACCACACGTGGGAGGGTTACAATCGTCCATTCCAGCAGCCAAGGCAAGGACGAGATAACTTTCGGCCCAATCAAGAGCAAGACGGACTCGGAAAAGTCAAAATCAAAATTCCCGTCTTTGAAGGAAAGTGTGATTTCGACGTCTACACGGAGTGGGAAACTAAAGTTGAGCAAATCTGGTTGTGTCACAACTTTAGCGAGCCTAGGAAGGTTCAGCTAGCCGCTCTTGAGTTCCAAGGCTATGCTTTGGTATGGTGGGATCACGTAGTCAAAGAAAGAGTTCGAACATTGGATCCTCAAATCACCACGTGGGAGCATATGAAGGCACTAATGAGGGCTAAGTTTGTTCCACCTCACTATACCCGTGAGCTTCAACAACGGCTGGAAAATTTGAGACAAGGCTCGCTTAGCGCTGAGGAAGCCTATACGAATATGCAAGTTGCTATGGTGAAGGCCAACGTTCTAGAGGATGAAGAAAACACTATGGCAAGGTACCTTCGTATTCTGAATTCTAATTTGGCTAATGAGGTTGATATGTATCCATACAGCACCATGGAGCAATTACTACACTTGGCCATCAAGGTGGAAAGGAAGACTAAGGTGCGAAACCGGGACTACAAGCCACCTCCAGGGACGCCCAATACGTGGAAAGCACAAAACAGCCGGCTGTCTAACCACAGCAGGGAGCAAGGCGGCCGGAAGGAGGAGAGGAAATCGGCACCTATGGGCCAAGAAGGGCAAAGAAGGTCTTCTACACCGTCCACTACACCACGATCCTTGAATGAGCCTTCAAGTGATCATCGAGGGAGTACTCCTATCTCTAACTCTAGAACTAGGGACATTGTGTGTTTTAAATGCCAAGGTAGAGGTCACATGAGTAGAGAATGTCCTAATAAACGCACTTTGATCATAAATCATCTAGGAGAATATGAGAGTGAGGATGATGTGGAATTAGATGATGAAAATGCCTTAAATGATGACAATGAACAAAATGAGAATGATGATTGCATTGAGTATGAACAAGGTGAATCTTTGATAGCTAGGAGAACTTTGCATGTCCAACTAGCACCTTGTAAGGATAACTAACGTGAAAATCTGTTTCATACTAGGTGTAGCATTAAAGGAAAAGTGTGTAATGTGATAATTGATGGAGGAAATTGTTGTAACATAGCTAGCACTGAAATGGTAAACAAATTACAACTTCTTACATTTTATCACCCTAGGCCATATAAACTACATTGGATGAATGAGTGTGGAGAACTTAAGGTCAATAAGCAAACTAAGGTCAATATAACATTAGGATCATATCAGGATGTTATTACATGTGATGTTGTGCCTATGAATGCTTGTCACTTGTTGCTTGGTCGTCCATGGCAATATGATAGGAAAGTTGTCCATGATGGGTTTTCTAACAAGTATAGCTTTGAGTATAAGGGTAAAACTTTAACACTTAAACCTATGACACCTTTACAAATAGCCGAGTACTATGAGAACAAGAGGGTAGAGCAAGGAACCCCTCCAAAGCCTAAGATCACACGGCCTAAGAGTAAGGAGACCAAAACCCATCAAACACTATTAGTACAACCAACAAGTAGCTATCTTGAGTCTAGGAATGAATATGTCACTAATTGTGCTTCTATGGATGTGCTAATGATGAGTTTGTGTAAATCTCTAGTGAATGTGCCTCATGACTCTACGATTCCACTTCCTAGCTCGATCCAGGGGCTGTTAGACGAGTTTAGGGACGTTTTTCCTGAGGAGATTCCAGCCGGCTTGCCGCCCATTAGGGGCATTGAACACCAAATAGATTTAATACCCGGAGCCACTCTTCCCAATAGGCCCGCCTATAGGATGAACCCTACGGAAGCCCAGGAAATTCATAACCAAGTTCAAGCCTTGCTAGATAAGGGGTATGTTCGGGAAAGCCTTAGTCCTTGTGCCGTTCCCGTCCTGCTAGTACCCAAGAAGGATAATACTTGGAGAATGTGTATTGATTGTAGAGCAATCAATAACATTACTATCAAGTATAGACACCCGATTCCACGTTTAGATGACATGTTTGATGAGTTACATGGAGCTACAATTTTCACTAAGATTGACCTTAGGAGTGGCTACCATCAAATTAGAATGAGGGAAGGGGATGAATGAAAAATAGCTTTTAAAACCAAATTTGGTCTCTATGAGTGGCTAGTAATGCCTTTTGGCTTAACTAACGCTCCTAGTACCTTCATGAGATTAATGAATCATATTTTGAGACCTTATATTGGTTTATTTGTTGTAGTCTACTTTGATGACATTCTTATCTATAGTAAGACTTTAAAAGAGCATGAAAATCATTTGAGAGATGTGCTTGCTACATTGCGTATAGAATACTTGTATGCTAATATTCAAAAGTGTGATTTCTATACTAACCGAGTGATTTTTCTTGGTTTTGTCGTAAGTGCCAATGGTTTGCAAGTGGGTGAAGACAAGGTGAAGGCAATCAATGAATGGCCCACTCCTAGATCAGTTGGCGACGTGAGGAGTTTCCACGGCCTAGCTACATTCTATAGAAGATTTGTGAGAGATTTTAGCACCATTGCAGCCCCACTCACGGCTTTGACCAAAAAGAAGGTTCCTTTTGAGTGGAATGAACCGCAGCAAAGAGCCTTTGAAGAGCTCAAAAGATGCCTCACCCACGCACCACTACTAGCTCTACCGGACTTCACTAAACCCTTTGAGGTTGAATGCGACGCATCCGGCATTGGTATTGGCGGCGTCCTTATGCAAGAAGGTAAGCCTCTAGCTTTCTTTAGTGAAAAAATGAAAGGTGCATGCTTAAACTATTCCACTTATGACAAAGAATTGTATGCCTTGTTTAGAGTACTCAAAACATGGCAACATTACCTTTGGCCTCAAGAGTTTGTTTTGAAAACCGATCATGATTCACTTAGGCACTTTAGGAGCCAAGATAAGCTAGATAGACGGCATGGTAGGTGGATGGAGTTCATCGAAACCTTTCCTTACATTATCAAGTATAAGAAAGGAAAGGATAATGTCGTAGCGGATGCATTGTCTAGGAGATACACCTTAATCACCACCTTGGATTCTAGGATGTTAGGTTTTACTTACATTAAGGAATTATATGTGAATGATGCTGAATTTGGGAAGATATTTCATAGATGCACTACTCAAGGCCTTATGATAAGTACTTTGTTTTTGAAGGTTTCTTGTTTAAAGTGGATAAGATTTGCATACCTAGATGTTCCCTTAGGATCCTATTAGTGGAAGAAGCCCATAAAGGAGGTTTAATGGGGCATTTTGGAAGGGACAAAACTTATCACATGTTGCAAACTCACTTTTATTGGCCTCATATGTTAAGGGATGTAGAACACATGCTGAAAAGGTACATTGAATGTCTTAAGGCCAAAGCTAGGGTACAACCCCATGGGTTGTATACACCCTTACCAACGCCTAATAGCCCTTGGGAGGACATAAGTATGGATTTCATTGTTGGACTACCTAGGACTAAGAAAGGAAGAAATCCCATTTTCGTGGTAGTAGATAGATTCTCTAAAATGGCACATTTTATTCCATGTCATAAAACTGATGATGCATATAATGTTGCTAATCTTTTCTTTAACGAAATAGTGAGATTGCATGGAATACCTAAAACTATTGTTAGTGATAGGGATGTCAAGTTTTTGAGTTTCTTTTGGAAGACACTTTGGGGTAAAATGGGCACTAGATTACTATTCTCGATCTCTAGTCATCCCCAAACAGATGGGCAAACGGAAGTCACCAATAGGACCCTAACGACCCTCCTTAGAACCATGTTGAAAGATAACTTAAAAGAATGGGAAGACATGTTACCACATATTGAGTTTGCTTATAATCGCACCATGCATTCTTCCACTTCGTTATCACCTTTCAAATGTGTTTATAGATTTAACCCTTTAACTCCTTTGGACTTATTACCGATTCCTCGAAAGGATCGAGTAGCTTTTGATGCTTTGGAATAGGTGGACTACATTAAGGAACATCATGCTAAGACCAAGGCTGCACTTGACAAGAAAGGTGTTGAAACTGCAGCTCGGAATAACAAAGGACGTCGGAAAATGGTTTTCCAGCCCGGCGACTTAGTTTGGCTACATCTAAGGAAAGAGCGGTTTCCAACAAAACGCCATTCCAAGCTAGCACCATGAGGAGATGGACCATGCATATGTGTTGGACTTACCGGAAGAGTATGGAGTTAGCACCACTTTTAATGTAGGAGATTTGAGCCCCTATGAAGGAGATTCGGAACAAGATGAAAATTCGGGGTCGAATTCTTTCCAAGAAGGAGTGGATGATGTAGGACCATCACATGGAAGCTATCAAGGTCCCATTACTAGAGCAAGAGCTAAGGAGATCCAAGAAGTTATGTCAAGGAAAGTGCTATTGCTTGACACAATGCGTGAACCATTTAACTTCCATACATCATGTGTTAATCTTTTTGTGAATGTAGGAGCAAGCGAACCAAGCAAGGAGACCATGCCGACGTGCTCACTTCCCATGCAGCTCGAGGAGGTCATGCAGGCTGTTGATCACGTCCAATGCAGCCCAGGAGAGGAGGCTGTTGATCACGTCCAATGGAGCCCAGGAGAGGAGGCTGTTGCTCACGCCAATGCAGCCCAAGAGGAGGTTGTTGCTCACGCCAATGCAACCCAAGAGGAGGTTGTTGCTCACGCCCAATGCAGCCCAAGAAGGAAGTTGTTGCTCATGTCCAATGCAGTCCAAGGAGGGAAGCAGCTGCTCACGTCCAAAACAGCCCAAGAGGGCAGCCAGCTGATCATTTTCAAAGAGGCCCAAGAGAGTAACAAGTCAGCTCATTTGGATCATCATTTGGGCTCTTAAAACACATCCAAAACACTCATGGATCTGTTGAACAATTCAGCCCATTCGGATAGCCCATTTGGCTCTTTAAAAACGTTAAAAACGTCCAGCTTTCACTCCCAAAGATATGTTTGAATAATTCAGCCTATTTCCATGCTGATTAGTGGTTTGTTAGGTTGTTAGCTACATTAGAGGAAGCTCTCTTATTACCACCTTCCCACTAATGTTTTCAACTTTCTTTTCTTTATTTTTGTCTAGATAAAAGAGTCTATTTATATAGCCTCTTTAGTTGCAAATTAGTTACGTTATTTCCATTGCTTAGAATTTCATTTTGTAATTATTCACAAAATCAATCAAAGAACAAGAGAGTTTTTGGTTGGCATTGCTGTTGTTTGCTTGGCTGAGCTTATTTGTGTCAACCGCCTTCGGATTGGTGCTTCGAGCCTTCACGAGTCCCTCTTTGTGCTAGTCCAGCCGGAGCTAGTGTAAAGTTGTATTGAGACGGGTCTAGGGCATTCACGATTGGGGTTTTGGCTCTTCAACCTTGGTTCCTTCGTTGACTCTCTTTGTTTCTTCTCTCACCTTTCCTGCGCTTATTCATCACCTACGTTCCATTCCGCATTCTGAAATCGCTTCATTCAGCCCGGTTCGAGATCATTGTGCCTAGATCGACTCAATCACGGACAATTCCGTATCAGTTGGTATCAGAGCTCAGTTGGTACAATTGATCACTTCTTCTTCTTGTTAACCTTATTGCTTATCCAATTGAGATCTAACTTGTGCTTGAAGTGTGCAAATTCAAAAGCCGGACAACATCTTGAGGAGAGGTAAACACAAAACACAACAAAAGCAAAAAAAGAGCTCAACGCTGCATACACATTTCGGTGACCCTATCTGCAATCAATTATGGTTACTTCTCTCTCCTACAAATCTTTGACAAAGTCTAAGAGATCTTTCAAAAAAAAAAACACACTACAAATCGGCTGCCTTTTATTAATCTACAGCAAGCACAAGTGAACTCTTTCAAACAGCTCAAAACGTCATTCTAAACACATTCACCGTACCTACACCAACCCAACGGTCAATACTCCAATTAGGGGTGTCTTGATCCATCTCCGACACTAACATTCAGTTTCAGCAGTTCTAGTTTCAAAGGGTTGCTAAGAAGGTTCGGAAATCGCGAGGGCTGGGAGATAAAGACTTGATTAGGCAGCTTGCACCACAAAATAACATACAAGACTAAAGATCACAAAATCAAATAAAATGTAACAAAATCTTCTCTTTTTTTTTTTGTTGAATGATCAGCTTTTTTTTTTTGAATGGTATGCTTTCTTTTTGTTACCTAAAATGTAGGAACTTCCTTGACCAGCAAATCTGGCCAATAATTACAAAATAAATTAAAAAGGAACAAAAGAGATCTTCTACTAGTGCCTTTGAACGTGGGAATGTGGGATTTGAAGAAGAACAAGTCCAATGACAGCCGATTAGGGCACAGCCGGCAGCAATGGTGATGGCCCGACGTTGATACGGGGATGGTGATGGCCGGCGGCAGGGCGTGCGTAAGCAAGGACGGTGGCAGTAGGGTATGTTACGTCGAGGAGATGGTGATGGCCGGCCTAGGATACTCACAAACCAACACAACCTTCAACACAACAAGTCAAGCATAATCAGTTTCAAGAACACAAGAAGAAAGCTCCAAAAATTCAAAACTGACACGATAAGAAGGAAAGACACAAGATCGATCCGTCGTCAACTGGAGCTCTGATACCAATTGATACGGGGATGACACGACGTTGGCTCGATCTAGACGACGGAAGGAGGGAAAGACGAAGAACGACAGGATCAAACAGCCGGCTAGGGTTTCATGTGCTGCGTGACCTGCGAATAAAAGGAACAAGAAGACGCTAGACTAAAACGAAGGTACGGAAATTAAAGGAAAGTACGATGTAGATGAACCTGACACAAACGACGTGGAAACCCTTGATCTCGGGATCAAGAACCACCAAGAACGATGCAACGAACTCAGCCCCTTACAACCTCACACATTCGACTTAGAACTTCGACAACACGAGGAGGATGCTTATGGAATCTCACGAACACCAAGAACCCGAGAGCAATTGTCACACGCGAAACAACTAAGCCAAATCTGATCACAATAATTCTTCAATCAAAACTCTCCTTTGATTGAAGATGAAATCTGAAAACAAGTGTTTTTCACCAAATAATAATCTCCCTAAAAAGTAATGAAAAGAGCATTTAAATATTTTCAACTCTTAAACAAAAGACATAATAAAAATCTGGAAATTAAGCCCAATGGGCTACTTAAAACACTCAATCACTAAGCAGGCCTTAAAAAGCCTCATTCCTCAATGAGAGGCATGGAACGGTGTTGAAGACGTGGTGAGGAGCAGGAGCAGCGGCGTCATGTGCGGGGCTGGCCGAGTCCTGTGCTTTGGCGTTGTTGCTCTCTTGCTTACTTAAGAGCCAAACCTCGTTATGAACACTTGTAGCCAATAAAATCAGTAAGCCCTCGGTCTCATTCTCAATCTTCTTAGCTCGGGAACGTGTGATAGCTCCCTCATACTCCGGAGATGCTAGCTCGGATTGTCGCTCATCAAGAAGAAGAGTTATAAGTACTCCCTTGAGGTTGTTTAGGGGCAACAGTAGGCATCTTAGGGTAGGTTGGGCGTGTGGGAGCTTGCTCGGGGGCTGTTTTGGGGGCTTCGCAGTTGTATCCTCCGTGTCGGTGCCCTCCTTGTTGTTTCCATACATTTGAGGTCCCAAATGAGCTCTTTACGCCTTGACTCCTCCCTTTTATCTTCTTCTCGACTTTGATGGCGAGATGTAGTAGTTTTGTCATAGTAGAGCAGGGAAACAAATCCACCTCGTTAGAAAAACTTGAATTAAGGATACGGAGATACCTGGCTGATACGGGGAAATTCCGTATTCTTCTCGATCTAGACAAAGGGGCTTCAAATCAAACAAATGGATACAACTAACGTTAGATAATGATGGTAAAGACGCAGGAATGAAGAAGAAACAAATGGAACGAACTAGATGAAGGTAGAAGGATAGGAAGATAGAACCGGAGAGATGTCGATTGAAAGAACCTTTGATTTCGGAATCAAAGACCCAAACAACGCAGCCAACGACCCTGCCTTATACAACCTTACACAACTCAACAATGGAGGTTGAGAGCACAAGGAGGATGCCTATGGAGCTTCGAAGCACCAATTTCAAAGAAGATTGACACAACGCAAGACAACTAAGCCGGAAAATTCAGCAACCAATGATTCTCACCAAAAGCTCTCTTTTGATTGAAACTACGTAAACACAAATTTCACAAATAGTCTGATCTCCTAGAAACTGATTAGGAAAAGGTTTATATATGTCTTTAAACCTTTTCTTAAATAAAAAAAAACTAAAAAGCAGCAAAATAACTTCTAAAAGTCTTTAAAAGCTCAAATAGCTTTAAAAGGCTATCTACTCCTAAAATAACTTAAAATGTCTTAAAATACTAGAAAATTACTTCAAACATGCTTAAACATAAGCATTATACACGCCCAAATTAGATTGTGATAATATGCATGATCACACACATAAACGACGCATGGAACGTGTGCATGGAGATCACAAACTTCCTTGGTTGTCATTCTCACATCTTTCAACCCTTCCTCCTTTGATGAAACCGTCACCAAGATCCTCATAGATGTGTCCATGGAAGTGTCTTCCTCCTTACGCGAAAACGTTATCAACATGTACTTCACCTCTTCTGCTAACTCCTTTGCTCTAGTCCTTGTGATGACTCCTTCACCAATGGCCTTGTGAGGACTATTAGAAGGGGGTGGTGATGCTCCCGCATCATTCTCCCCTTCTTGAAAAGGATTCGCCCACGAATCTTCTTCAAGTTGTCCATAGCCATCCAGTAGCTCTTGAATGTAGGCCCCGTGCTTCCCTTTCTTCTTGATGATATGAACCTTAATTCCTACAATAAAACTCACTCGCTCCTTCATTGGCAACGGTGCAAGGTCATCAAAGGTTAAGGAAAACAAGTGATGTAGGACCATCACATACAAGCTATCAAGGTCCCATTACTAGAGCAAGAGCTAAGGAGATCCAAGGAGTTATGTCAAGGGAAGTGCTATTGCTTGCCACAATGCGTGAACCATTTAACTTCCATACATCATGTGTTAATCTTTTGGTGAATGTAGGAGCAAGCGAACCAAGCAAGGAGACCATGCCGACGTGCTCACTTCCCATGCAGCTCGAGGAGACCATGCAGACTGTTGCTCACGCCAATGCAGCCCAAGAGGAGGTTGTTGCTCATGCCAATGCAGCCCAAGAGGAGGCTGTTTCTCACGCCCAATGCAGCCCAAGAGGAGGTTGTTGCTCACGCCCAATGCAGCCCAAGAGGAGGCTGTTGATCACGTCCAAAGCAGCCCACGAGGTTAGCCTGCTGCTCACGTCCAAGGCAGCCCAAGAGCAAAGGGAGGAGACGTCCAAGGCAGCCCAAGAGCAAAGGGAGGAGATGCTCACGTCCAAAACAGCCCAAGAGGGCAGCTAGCTGATCAAGTTCAAAGAGGCCCAAGAGAGTAACAATTTAGCCTATTCGGATCATCATTTGGCTCTTTAAACACATCCAAATCACTCATGGATCTGTTGAACAATGCAGCTCATTCGGATAGCCCATTTGGCTCTTAGAAATCGGCCAGCTCACTCCCAAAGATATATTTGAATAATTCAGCCTATTTCCATGCTGATTAGTGGTTTGTTAGGTTGTTAGCTACATTAGAGGAAGCTCTCTTATTACCACCTTCCCACTAATGTTTTCATCTTTCTTTTCTTTATTTTTGTCTAGATAAAAGAGTCTATTTATATAGCCTCTTTAGCTACAGATTAGTTACGTTATTTCCATTGCTTAGAATTGCATTTGTAATCATTCACAAAATCAATCAAAGAACAAGAGAGTTTTTGGTTGGCATTGCTGTTGTTTGCTTGGCTGAGCTTGTTTGTGTCAACCGCCTTCGGATTGGTGCTTCGAGCCTTCACGAGTCCCTCTTTGTGCTAGTCCAGCCGGAGCTAGTGTAAAGTTGTATTGGAGACGGGTCTAGGGCATTCACGATTGGGGTTTTGGCTCTTCAGCCTTGGTTCCTTCGTTGACTCTCTTTGGTTTTTCTCTGACCTTTCCTGCGCCCATTCATCACCTACGTTCCATTCTGCATTCTGAAATCGCTTCATTCATCCCGGTTCGAGATCATTGTGCCTAGATCGACTCAATCACAGACAATTCCGTATCAGCTCGTGCCGCAGTGGAAGTGGGAGGATATATCGATGGACTTCGTCACCGGGCTGAGACCGAGTAGGAGCTTTGACGCGATTTTGGTAGTAGTAGATCGGTTGACGAAGACCGTACGTTTCATCCCCATCTAGGAGGCGTGGTCGGTGAGTCGTCTAGTCGAGGAGTTTACCCGTCAGGTTGTGAGATTGCACGGAGTACCGAGGACCATTGTCTCGGATAGGGATGGGCGCTTTACCTCGAGGTTTTGACAGCAGGTACACGCCGCCCTAGGATCGAGCCTTCATTTCACCACAACATATCATCCACAGACCGACGACCAGTCAGAGTGGACTATTCGGACGTTAGAGGACATGTTGCGTGCATGTGTACTAGACTGGGGGCAGGTATGGCCAGACCACCTCCCATTGGTGGAGTTTTCGTATAATAATAGTTGGCACGCGTCGATTGAGATGCCACCGTATGAGGCATTATATGGGAGGAGATGCCGCACTCCCTTATGCTGGGATGAGCCTGGGAGTTCTAGTGTCATAGCTCCGGATCAGATACAGGATGACATGGCTAGAGTTGCCTTGATACGGGAGAGGATGTTGACCGCTCAAAGTCGTCAGAGATCTTACGCGGATAGGAGGCGTAGACCTCTCGAGTTCAGGGTAGGAGCCCAAGTGTGGCTGAGGGTATCACCGACCCGGGGTGTCAGACGATTCGGCATTAAGGGGAAGTTAAGTCCCCGATATGTCGGTCCACTCGAGATAGTGAAGAGAGTCGGTGAGGTAGCGTACCGACTTGCATTGCCACCACGGTTGGAGGGTATACATCCGGTATTCCATGTGTCTCAGTTGAGAGAGTACATCCATGACCCGAGGCACATCATTAGTCACGAGGACCTTGTGGTCGAGCCGGACCATACCTTTGTAGAGCACCCGATAGCGGTTTTAGAGTGGAGTACGAGACGCCTTCGATCGAAGGAGATACCGATGCTGAGAGTGCAGTGGTCGAAGCAAGGAGCCGACGAGGCTACTTGGGAGACGGAGGATAGTATCTGGAGGAACTATCCCGAGTTTTATGCGAGTTTAGAGACACCGATAGGGCAGTCGTGTTAGTCCCGAGCTTCTCCTTGACCTTACTTATGTGCTTGTGTTGTGACGTGTTTTGTATGTATGTGTTTACTTGTGAGGCGTTTTCACGAGTATGAGAGTGACGTTGGGCTTGAGATCGATAGTGGCGTTATGGGTTCCTCACGTTTCGAGCGTGCTTTGCGAGTACCTTTTGCAAGTTTCGGGACGAAACTTGTTTTTAGGGGGATTAGTTGTAACATCCGGAAATTCTATTTTCGGAACTCGAGTTGTTTCCGACTTTTCCGCGTCTGCGGCTTATTTCCCGCAGACGCGTTATCTGAGTTCGGGTTTTAACGCGGGGAGGGGGACACCTTTTTATTTTCGACCTTGGGAAGAGGAGTGAGGGGACAAAAGAGAGAGTTGACCCTTGGGATATCCCACTTCTTTTGTCAGCCTTTCCTCTCTCCTCTTTTCCCCACATCCTTTCTACGCTCTTTCACTTCTCCCTACTCACTCCTTTCTTCCATCTTGTTTTGCTCTCTTCTCCTTTGGACTTGGAAGAGATTGGTAGGATCTGCAACTTGGAACTTCTGGATCTGTTGTGATAGGTATACTTCTTCTTCCCTTCCTCTTGCTGTTGGTTATCCCTTCCATCTCTTCTCTTCACCTCCATAGCCATGGAGGAAGCTTTTGAAGAGAAATCTAGTAAACCCTTGCATGTCCCTTTCCTTAGCTTGTTTAGGTCGTGGTGAGGAGGCTAAGACTTGTGGTGAAGGTTTGGAGGAAGCCCAACAAGAGGAGGAGACACTAGGAGCAAAGAACCAGTCGAAGAAACGAAGAAGACAGACCTTCTGTTGTTCGACCGTGGGGGCGGATTGCTAGAGGCGCAGGGGCGGATTGAGGCCACCGCAGGGGCGGCCAAAGCCACCGCAAGGGCGGCCACACCGGAGGCGCAGGGGCGGCGCTAGGAATCCGCAGGGGCGGCAACTGAGTTCCGCCGTGGGCGTCAGCTTACTTCCACGGCTGCGTTTTCTTCACTAGTAGGTTTCTTCCTCCTTTCCTCTTCGTTCCTTCCTTAGACCTTATGTTATTACTTAGCTAGAAGCATGATTAGGTTGGACGTAGAACTTATGAGAATGCCATTTAGTGGCTTGAACCTAGGTTCCCTTGAATCTTTAGTGATCTTGTGGGTATGAAAGCCTTGTGGTCTCTCTTCCATCTTACCCTCTTAGTCTAACTTGGTTGTGCACTTAATCTCTCTTGTGTTGTAGGCTGTTGTTCCCTCCTATCCTTGCTTATCTTGTTCTTGACCTCCTAAAGGTTCAAGAAAGTCTTCCTAGATTCTAGTTGTTGAACCCCTTGTTTGGTTTTAGTTTTGGAGAGACTTGGAGTGTGTTGTGAGTTGTTGTTAACATCACTACTACAAAAAGGACTTTATAATCCGGTTAGTTGAGGGTTTATAATCCAGACCTGCACCGGATTAAAGGTTAGGGGTGTATTTGCCCCCAGGTTTTATAATCCGGGCATTTTTTTTGCCAAGCACCGGTGTATTTGCTAGGTTCATTTTACCCTGTTTTTGGATCGTTTGTTTGCCCGGATTATTTGACATTTTATAATCCGGATATTGGACTACATATAATCCGGATGTGGAACATCCGGATTATATAAGTGATCAAATATCCGGATTATATGAAACGTTTATAATCCGGAGGAACATCCGGATTATATAGTTGTGTAAAACACCGGAATATTTCGTTGTTTTATAATCCGGACTAAGAGAAACGGATTAAGAAGTTTAGTGGTGGCGCCATTGGGTGAGGTTAATATACACCGTTACTTACAACCGGATTATTATAATTTGGAATTGCTTTCAAAAAAAAAAACTAGTTCTTCACACCAGGAAAAAGAAAAGGAATTGCTTCATCTTCTAACTCAAAATAGTTGATAAAATTACACTAAACATCATATCCACACCAAAGTTATATGTTTACAACAGAATGATAAGTACATAATCAAAGATCTTGGATTCTCTCTAGGAACAAAAACAACATATGCTTTTGGTGTGCTTGGTGTTTTTTCATCGTCGCTGAAAAAAGCCACCTGCAATATTTTTTTCACATGGGATGCTGAAACACATTTATACAGATGTACAAAATTAAGTTGAATAGATTAAAATAATCGTACCTTCTAGCTTTCATTCTTGGGCTGATATTTTCTGGCAAGTACATAATCAAAGATCTTGGATTCTCTCTAGGAACAAAAACTACATATGCTTTTGGTTTGCTTGGTGTTTTTTCATCGTCGCTGAAAAAAGCCACCTGCAATATTTTTTTCACATGGGATGTTGAAACACATTTATACAGATGTACAAAATTAAGTTGAATAGATTAAAATAATCGTACCTTCTAGCTTTCATTCTTGGGCTGATATTTTCTGGCAGGTAATTTACAACACCAGCTCTTGACATCAGTAGTAGAGACATGTGAGTCTCTGGCACTTCTCTTGGCATCGGTAGCAGAGAAGACAGTGTAAACAAGAACAAAGGTGCCAATAATCTCAACACCAAGGCCATCACCAATAGTGTAGCCATTGTTGACCACATTGGCCCCACCACCAAAAGTCTGATACTGTGTAGGCTGAAAACCCTTTACAACACCAGCTCCACAAATGGCTCCTAAACACTGCATTATTATGTAAAATACTGCCCTTGTTAAGGACAACTTCCTTGCTAATAGCAACCCAAAGGTAACTGTTGGGTTTATGTGTCCTCCTGCTCAACCAAAAACCCTAAATCTCAAAATACCATGTCATGAATTTGAAGCAAGATAAAAAGAAGTAAACGGAGAACTGACCTGAGATGCCGGCGGTGCAGTAAACTAGGGCAAAGATCATACCACCAAACACCCAAGCAACACCCTGAATACCCACAGAGGCACACAAGGTGGGGGCCCGCTTAAGGCCCATAACAGTGAGGATGGAGATGTAGAGGAAGAGGAAAGTAGCGACGAACTCGGCGATGCCGGCTCTGTAGAAAGACCATGAGCTGAGTTCGCCGGGCTCAAAGAGCGGCGCCAGCGATGGCTCCTTGTAGTCCTTGGTTTGCGCGGAAGTTCCAAGTGGTTGTCTCTCAGGGAACTTGTTTGCTCCCAACCTCACGTCTTCTTCCTTCCCCTCCATTAATGATTCTTGTCTTTGTCTCTCTGAGATTTGAATTTTGTTTTGGATTGGAGGTTGTGACTGTAAGTGTGCAGGGATGGTGTTGTTTTATAGCTGCTTTTGGTTGTACCATTAATTCGCCAGAAAAGATAGAAGGAATCCGTGAAGAAGTCCCACAGGCCGGCGATGGCGATTGAGAAGAAGGAATTGGGAACCTAGGGTTGAGAGAGTAGAAATCGTGATTTGGAGAGGAAGGGGGAAAAAAGGGGCTAGGGCGTGCAAGGGAAAAGCCAAGCGGGAGAGTAAATTTTTTTTGATATTCAGAGAGCTTATTAATCCGGGCGTACTTCTATTCTCACTAGACATATAGATCAAATAATCCGGTTTTTAGGAAATCGGATCATTTGGTTTATTAAATAATCCGGGCGTTTATATTATGGTGTATTTGTACTGTTTATGACATAATTTAGCTAAGTTTATATTCCGAATCATAATTAAATCCGGATTATAATTATTTACTCATCCTATTTCTTATTTTATAATCTATATATTACACGTCCGGATTATATGTTATGGAATATAAACCCAATTTTGTAGTAGTGCATGTATATCTTGTTGGTCAGGCTTTGGTTTTGCTTTCCGGAAAGTGTGATCGTTGGTGTGAAAAGCTTGAGACGAGGTAAGTCCTCGGACTTACTTAGCCGCTTTTATGCCTTATTTGGATATATATGGTGGTATGTGTTTACCGCTTTTAAGCATGAAAATGGATTAGGATTTACTTGACCTTATTTATTGGCCCATCGTTACTACTATTATTATTATCGGGCGGTGACATCACCGCTCAGTTTCCCGAGGGAGACTGGGGGGATCTCTGCGACCAGGCCATACACGGTATACGGGCGGGCTTCTTCATCACTCCCTCAGGGTATACGGGTTGGGCGCCGCCACACTTCTGTTGGTTACACGGGGACAGAGGCGAGAGTTATAAGACTCTCTTGTCACACTTGAAACAAATGAATTAGATTTGGAATAACCTAGAAAGATACTATGTAATGAATGTTCATGTTGTGTGCTTGTGTTCGCTTGTATGTGTTTGTGCCATATTATTCTTATAATGCATAGAATGTGAGCTAACGGTTTAAAACCCGTTTTGTGTAGATGCCTTGCAGGTTAGGGACGCCGCCGAGTGAGGTGGAGGAGTTGACAGCCAAGTGGTCTCCGTACATTATAGGATGGGGACGTTTTTGGCGGTTTCTTTGTTTTGTCGGATTATGTCTTGTTGTACGTTTGGTTTCCTTTACGTTATGTCGTTTTGAGGACTCGGCTGAGTTTCCAACTTGTATCCCTTCCTTTCTGTTCTTGCATACATCATAAACTACTTTTGAGTTTTATGCCTTTAATTTGTGCCTTGTTGGAAAGGTCCGGTGAGATTGTTGTTAGGCTAAGGGTCGGGACCCATTGTGTGGTCTCGCCCGTAGCATTCCGATATCCCGCGGATTCGGGGTGTTACAATATTGATCTCGACAATGGCATATCTCTCGGCCGCGATTTCGACCGGGGGTGACATTTACGACATGCAAGTGTTAGGATATGTAAATTGGTTAGGAGTTGGGGTAAACATCTTTTTGTTCCCTTCTTCATATTTTTGCTCTTGGATTGCAAAAACTCTTGCTTTTCTAGCTTCACCCAAACTTTAGATTGTATAAAATGCGGAATCGAATGTAGGTTAAAATAAAAGAAGAGATCTTTTATCTTGTTTGACAGGTGGATCCAAAGAGGGAAACAGAAAAAATAGTTGTTGGTGCGAGATATGGATCCGAGATTTGGATAGGATATTTCAAGATCTCACTTACTAAATAAGATCTTATTATTCCTAAAATTAAGGAATCTTTTAGATCCCCTTCCTCTTTGATGTAGCAGCTGAATAATGATAGATTTGATCCAAGTCTTAAGATAAATTCGACGAATAGGGTTTTCCCAAGAAGTCATGTCGTTTTGGAGAAGACATGGCGGCCAAGCAATAATCTCGGCGTTGACGTAGCAAATCCCGCTGCGAGATTTACCGGTTGATGATGATTTTGGCGTTAGGGTTCTGGCACCAAGGGTATGGTTGGCTTGTTGTGTTTAGGCTTGGGTGTTCTCTCTTCAGCAAGTGACACAAGAACAAAGCAAATTAAACTCAAATAGACTCTTAAATAAAAGAATAAAAACAAAAAAACTCAATTTTGGCAAGACTTAAAGAAAACTCAAAAAAGACTCAATTAGCAAACTTTGATACCACTTTGATGCTGGGTTGATACCATAATGACGGATCTAGATAAGAAGTCCTTGAAAACCTTCAAAGATGAAAAATCTCAATTGTAGAATCTCGACTAGGATGGCGACAAAGTGAGCGAGATTTATGAAAGTAAAAGAAAGAAAAAGGGCGAGACTTTGATGGTGAATGGCAAGATTATGACGATGAACGGAGAGATTAGATATGAATATGGAATGGATGAATTGATGAAATATAGGTCAAGAAGAACCAAGATATACTTACTAGAGCCTTGATCGATTGGATCAAAACCCAAGCAATAAATTACGTTAACCCTTCCTTCTTCAACCTTATACAAGTCTTTAAATCGAGACAAGCACAAGGAGTGACTAGAACCGACTAGGAGTACCAATCTCTAAAGAAATTAACACACACAAGAACAACCTAGCAAAAATTCACAACGATTCAATCGAAGGCTAGCTCTTTTTTTGATTGAATAGAGATGAATAAGATGAAATCTTCTTAAGTGAAGAGTCAAATATCACAAGTTTTTTTGGCTAAAATAATCAAACTATATAAAATCGATCCTAAGGAGCCTTTTATAGCTTAAATATCCTACAAATAAATGAACAAAAACAATCCTGAAAATATAAGATAAAAGATATCTTTAGAATGTCTAGAACTTAAAGGTAATAAAATGTCTCATAATATAACTTAGAAGCTCCAAAAGCTTTAACTCTTGTCTTCCTCTCCATCTTCAGATGTGCATGGCATCTCCTGTATGGTCTCCATGGCTCAAAATAGTCATCAATGTATATACGGAAGACTTAGACACAAAAAGATCACAAATTGTCTCCTTAGAAGCTAATGACACCAACAAGCTAGAAACTTCTTCTTGAATGACTCTTTCTTTTGATCTAGTAATTGATCCTTCAATGGTATGCCTTGTAGTTGATGGCTTAGACTCCTTCTCCTTCAATGGCCCTGCCCTTGATCTAGTGATTGGTCCTTGTGTAACAGGGTTGTTGGAGTTTGTCCCTCATTACAAATGCTCTCTATTTGGATATGAATTAGCGTCAAAATGGGAATACAAGAAATTATCTTAATGTTAATCTAAAAAAATTATCTAAAAGAAAGACTAAGGAAGGCTTTTGTATGTCTAAATGCCTTCTTTTGTAAAAATATTATGTCTAAAAGCCTTTCTAAAAGTATTATATGCCTAAAAACCTTCTTTCCTAAAAAAAATTAATGAAAATACAAGTAATTAAAACTAATTACAAAATATAAACAAAACATTTAATTGTCTAGAGATTTTAAAGGTTTAAAATTTTCTTGCAAAAATATACTAAGTAATGATATCTTTATGTCAAAAGAAGCTTGTCGGGTTCACGTGTCTTGGATGGTGTTCATGGGACATCCTCACGTATGCATGGGGCTGAAATGAACCTAAGGAGGACAAGGGTAGACGTGGACATCAATGGAAGGCTAGCTCCATGTGATGCCAATGTCACCATCAAGTTAGATCGATGTTTCTTATTAAATCCTCTTTTGTCCTTGATCGAGGGCATGTTGAATATGCTCCCTCGTTAGACCAATCCCACCAAATTTTGGGATTTCGCTCTAATTTCAGTTCAGGTTGTTTGTACGTAGTTTTCGGGTCTTAAAACTGCATTTTGTTCTGGTTGATCTGACCCAAGTCGCTTGACCCGGCGGTTTTTGGTTTCTGTTACTTGTATATATTTGGTTTAGTTTATTTATTTGTTTAATTTGCTTAATTAATTTGTCAAAGCAATCCTTCCATTGGTTCCAATCATTACCTTCTCTTAGAGAGCTCCTGTTTCCCTTTTGATAGCAATTGATGCAAACCATATGTTGACTTTGATTATAGCATTTGAGTGAGTTACATGAAACATGGAAGCAAGAAGGTAGTGAATTTGTATATATGTTGCAATGGCAATTAATGTTTACATATTTGAGTGAAAGAGCTATTAGAGAATGTGTTACAAAAGTAGGTTATTCGTCATTATTTAAGAAAGATTCCTCCAAAATGGCTCGGATATGAGAGCGTTGATCTTGGTTCAAGGAGTTGGGGAATTCGACCATGAACTTGAGTAGAAGCTCCCCTCTCCTAGCATCCTCATGGAGAAGAGGCATCCCTTGTCCAGGTATTGATTTCTGGAAACCAGGGTGGATAACGTCATTAATTCTGAGAGTCATCTTGTCACCTCCCAAGAGAGGGAGTGTGACGGTGCAGCCCGTGAGAGCCTTGAGCAAGGGAACCTCTACTCCCAGCTCCAAGTCATCCCCAACTCTCTTGAAAAGAGGATGCCTCTTCTCGCGGATAGAGAAGATTATGTCAGCAGGGAGATACCCAGGCTTCTCGTCGCCTTTCCCTTCGAATGTTATCTGCGTTCCCTTTCTCCATCCTTTCTTCACGTTGATCTTTAGCGTCTCTTCTTCTTCTACAATCATCCTGCCATTAATCCCAACAAAAGTAGGTTAATTCATCTATTAAAGTTACCAATGTAATAACTATTACGTACGTACCCAGCGTCAGTGATGACGTCTTTCCTGATGCTTATATTCTTCACACCTCCGAAGCAAAGCTCCTCCAACGTGCACTCCAGTTGTTGCTCCACTGGCAGCGGCTTCCGTCTGGTCGACGAAGACTGGGAGAATACGATGGGCGTTGTGCTCCGCTTGCTCGTACTCCTCCCCAACTCCCTAGTCGGCGTTGTTGCCGCGCTTCGCCCTCCACGTCCCTGGCTCATCATCTTCGACAACGTCACCGTCGGTATCTCTAACGCCGTTGGTGTAGTAGGTCTCCTTGTCGCCGACTTTGACCGTCGGCTTGCGCTCCTCTGCATTGACGGCGTCGGTGTGTGGCTTCGCCGACTTCCCGTCCTCGATAACAGCGAAGACGCCGATCGCGCAAAGAAACCCTCGTGTTCATCCTTGCTTTGCTTTCTTTCGTGATTGTAATTGCTCTGGTCGAAGAATGATCGTGAGGTGCTCGGCGATTCATCGTCATCCTGAATTCACTTCTAATTATCATATTTACATAATTCACGCACACATCCATCAACAACCAAACGAAATCCTACCTTCTTGTATCCATGTTTGCTTTCCTCATTGTGCTTGCTCGATGAATTTTTGTCACGAGGACCCCATTTCATAACAAGATTTTTGTATGATTTGCATATTTCTTTAATCCCCAGGATGTTCTTGTAATCTTGTGCTTGCCCTCGTGCTTTACGATCTCCCATCAAATCTAAACAATGTATTCCAGGGGGAAATGAGAGAAAGAAGGGAATGAGAAGACTCGATTAGAGAAAAACCAGGAAAATAGAAACATGAAAAAAGGATCCACTCAAATAATAAACAGCATACCTATTTAGGTTTAATTTCTTTTGCACCAACTCAATATGTCTTTTAACTACCTATTTTATTAAATTTATCATTCATCTTAAAATTACAAAAATTATCACCACATCCACCCATCTACATTATTCAATTCACCCTCTCATTCACAATATTTTAAATACACATATTAAAAAATAAAAAATAATAAGTGATATATTTATTGATATACATTAATGTAAATTTTATATAAAAAATAATGGTAAAATATGTATAGTTTTATGCATATGAATGATCATTGTTTAACGTTGATCTTTTTTTTTCACATTCAACAATATTACAATCATCAAAACTATTTGTTTTAGTTCTGTCAACTAGATTGCAAATATCAAAACAAAATTATTTGTGTTGTCAAGAACACCTCAATCACCAAAAAAAAATGCTCAACACTACATTCATCAAAGAGTTGTTGCAGCTGCAACGGCTTTCTTGCTCGCCAACGGCTCTTTGAAAGAGTCGTTAGGCGGAGCCCACGTGTTCAACGGCTAGTAGCCATTGCACAGTGAGTTTAATTGATGCAGGTTGGGGCCGCAAATGACTAGATCTAGATTGGGAATCCTTGAAGACCAACAATGGACGTTTTTCTTGACAAATAGCACGCAAAATCATATTGTTTAGAACCAGAAATGACGTTGGACAAAAGGGAAGAAAGAGAATGAAATGGAACGTGGAATGTTTGGTAGAAGTAGATCCAAAAGAACCAAAAGACTCCCTTATAAGAACCTTGATCAGATTGATCAAAACCCAAGCAAGATGATGCCTTCAACCCTTTTTCTATAACCTTACACAAGCCTTCAATGGAGACAAGCACAAGGAGGGACTAGTATTGACTAGTAGCACCTATCTCTAAAGAGATTAACACACACAAGAACTGATGAGGGATCATCACCAACAACCCCTACTAGTCCTACAATGCAAGGGTCAATCACTAGATCAAGGGCAAGAGCAATTCAAGGGGAGGTGTCCAACTTGTTGGTGTCCTTAACTCCTAAGGAGACCATTGACGATCCATTGTTAACTGAGGCTTCCTTAGTCACGTTAATGACGATTCCCGATGACTTGGATGTGGAAGGGAGACCATGCACACGTGATTTGGAGCCATGCAAGAACAAATAAGAGACACTTGTTCCGGAATTGCAAGAAATGGAAGGTTGAGGCTTTTGGAGCTTCTTTTGTATTTTATATCATCTTTTGGTATAAAATGAAAGACTTTTTATAATCTTTAGGTTCAAAACATTTTAAGGGTTAATTTTATTTGTTTTATTTGTTTTATTGTCTTTTTGACAAATGTTTTTTCTTTTTTAGATAGGAGGCTTTCTAGGCATATAAAAAGCCTCCCTTAGCTTCTTTCCAGATTAGATAGATTTTAGCAAAATTTGATAAACCGTCTCTTTGAGAGCTTTTGTTCCTATTCAGAAAATTCAACCAATAAAGCGAGCCATTGATTGAATTGTTGTGAATCCCTTCTAGATTGTTCTTGTGTGCGTTAATCTCTTTAGAGATTGGTGCTACTAGTCAATGCTAGTCCCTCCTTGTCCTTATCTCCATTGAAAGCTTGTGTAAGGTTATAGAAAAAAGGGTTGAAGGCATCATCTTGCTTGGGTTTTGATCAATCTGATCAAGGTTCTTGTAAGGGAGTCGTTTGGTTCTTTTGGATCTACTTCTACCAAACATTCCACGTTCCATTTCATTCTCTTTCTTCCCTTTTGTCCAACGTCATTTCTGGTTCTAAACAATCTGATTTTGCGTGCCATTTGTCAAGAAAAACGTCCATTGTTAGTATTCAAGGATTCCCATTCTAGATCTAGTCATTTGCGGCCCCAACCCGCATCAAAGTGGTATCAGAGCTAGTTGATTGCGAGTCCGGAATCAGCCATCACCATTGACGGTTTGAGTATCTTCTTTGAGTCTTTTCTTTGTTTGAGTCATTTGCTTCATCTTAAGAGTCTATTTGAGTCTAATTTGCTTTGTTTCTTGTGTTTATTGGAGAAGAGAGAAAGCCAAGCCAAAACAGCCATTGTCCAGCCATTCTACATCACCTTCATCAGCCATTGTTCATCCAAAACGTCCAGATGCATCCTCTTGGCAAATAACCGTTCAAAAAAAAAGAAGGGGGACCACTCTCCAAAACAAATCAGTCGTTGAAAGTAGGAGAGAGAGGCCACAAAAGCTCCTTATTTGTAGCAACAACAAGAGACTACTTCTAGTTAGTTATCTCTTATTTCTTTTCAATTTTTAATTTCATTTCTCTCTCCTATTATTTTCTTCCACAAAACGTCAGCCAAGGAACACAAAAGAAAAACAAAGAAAAAGAAATATTTTCTCATATATTTTCATCATCCTACATATCATACATTTCATATCATATTCTATACTAACCTAAGTTGTGTAGAAGCTAGAAAAACAAGTGTTTTTGCAATCTGATTGTGAAAGGATCATTGAGACTACAAACAAGAGTTACCTACCTTATTTCTTATCCATTACCATTACCCAAAAGCCAACTTTAAACACCACAGTCGGCCATATCTCTCTCCATTGCATAAGGACAAGGTAAGTGAAGCTCTCTTCTTAGTCTCTTGTGTGTCTATCTTCCTTGTTTTACTCTAATTCTATCATATCTTGAGTTTACCATCTTTTCGAGTCCATATCAGCCTTTTGCATCTATCTTTGAGTCTTGTGTCTTTTTTTGAGTATTTTGTGTGATTTAGCTAGTTAACATTGCTTGCAAGCCATACTAGTTGAGTCTTGAGTCTTATTTCAGCTTGTTAGTGTCTATCTTGACGTTTTCTGTTGTGAACCTTCAAGCAGCCGTGTATCACCCTTTTTCAAGTCAAGGAGTGTGCTAGTTGAGCTAAGGCATTGATCTTCGAAGGAGTTTTAATCCATCCAAGTCAATTGCATCAAATAGCTTGTGATCAACACAACTTGAGTGTGAGAGTGAGAGTAAACACTTGTGAGAATTTTCTGTTTTATCTAATTCAACTAGTTTGCTTGTTTTGTGTGTTTTTTTGATCATGTCTAGGTCTAATAGTCCAAGCAAGTCCCAAAGCAGTGAGCCAATGCACCCGGAGACATTTGCTATGTTGAAGCAAATAATGGATTCGGTGGCAAGATTGACCGACCGGATTGGCACGTTGGAGTCTCGGCCAACACCCACAGCCACGCCACAGCCAAGGTCCACTTTCGAGCTAGGAGGCACGTCTAGAGATGCCCCTAGAGAAATAGCCCATGAATCACCTCAAAGAACACCTCAAGGGCAAGGTATGAGACATGCTAACCCTCTTCCTAGAACACCTAATGTGCAAGGTTTTGTGGATGATTTTCGGGAGCCACAAGAGGACCTTGAGGAAGAAGGCATGTGGAGAGAGTTCCCTAGGAATCACCCACAGCCAAGGAGAGGACGAGAATATGAGCCATTTAGGCCTTATCAAGAGCTAGATGGAATAGGGAAAGTGAAGGTCAAGATTCCTAGTTTTGAAGGCAAGTGTGCCCCGGATGCTTACATGGATTGGGAGACTAAATTGGAGCAAATTTGGTCATGCCATCACTTTGGAGAGCAAAGGAAGGTCCAGCTTGCATCATTGGAGTTCCAAGGATATGCACTAGTATGGTGGGATCATCTTGTCAAGGAAAGGAGAAGAACCTTGGATCCAGCTATCACTACATGGGAACAAATGAAGGCCTTGATGAGAGCTCGTTTTGTACCTCAACATTATGCTAGGGATCTGAGGTAAAGGTTGGAGAACCTTAGACAAGGAGCCATGAGTGCCGAAGAGGTCTACACCTCTATGCAAATGGAAATGGTGAAAGCTAATGTGGTTGAAGATGAGGAGTCTACAATGGCTAGGTATCTACGCATTTTAAACTCATCTTTGGCTAATGAAATTGATTTGTATCCTTATAGTACCATGGTGGAGCTGTTGCATTTGGCAATCAAAGTAGAGAAGAAGACAAAGGCTAGGAACCAAGGTGCCAAGACAAGCTTTGGAGCTACAAGCTCATGGAAAGCACAAAATAGCCGGCCCCAAGGATCCTACAGCCGTGAGCCTACATCCACCAAGGAGGACCGAAAAGCATCAACCATGGACCAAGGAGCACAAAGAAGGAGCTCAACACCTCATTCATCTTCTAGACCCTTGAATGAGCCTTCAACTGGTCCTCAAGGGAGTACCTCTAACTATACTCTTCGTTCTAGAGATATTGTGTGTTTTAAATGTCAAGGTAGAGGTCATTACATGAGGGATTGTCCTAATAAGAAAATTCTGATTTTAAATCAATTTGGACAATATGAGAGTGAGGATGAGCATGAAAATGATGATAACACCCACCTTAATGGATTGCATGAAAGTGGTAGTGATAGTGATGAGGGCATTGAATATGAGCATGGAAAATCATTAATAGCTAGAAGAACTTTGCATGCTAAGCTAGCTCCGTGTGAGGATAATTAAAGAGAGAACCTTTTTCATACTAGATGTCTAATTAAAGGGAAGGTGTGTAATATGATCATAGATGGAGGTAGATGTTGCAATATAGCTAGCACTGATTTGATTAATAAGTTGCAATTTACCATATTTTATCACCCTAGGTCTTACAATATGCATTGGATGAATGATTGTGGAGAATTAAAAGTAAATAGGCAAGCTAGAATTACTATCACTTTAGGTAGCTATGAGGACAACATTACTTCTGATGTAGTTCCCATGCAAGCTTGTCATATTCTTTTAGGACGTCCATGACAATTTGATAGGAGAGTTAAGCATGATGGTTTTACTAATAGGCATACCTTTGAATTTAATGGTCAAACACTAACTCTTAAGCCTGTGACACCATTGCATATTGCTGAATTTTATGAGAAGAAGAAGGAGTTGAGTGTGGAGCAAAATGAGGTGAAAAAAAGAGGGGATAGCTCACGGTCTAAAACAGAACCCACGGCCAAGATTAGTACCACCCTATTAGCCACACCTTCTAGTGTCCTTCTAGCATCCAAGGAGGAGTACATCCAAGATTACACCCCTTTAGATGTCATTCTTGTGAGCTTGTGCAAGAGCTTAGTGACTTTGAGTGATGAAGCCAAGGCCACCCTACCTAAGCCTATCCTAGCTATCCTAGATGAGTTTAGTGATGTGTTTCCTGACGAGATTCCGGCTGGCCTTCCACCTTTTAGAGGTATTGAGCACCAAATAGATCTTATTCCTGGTGATACACTCCCAAACCGTCCAGCCTATAGGATGAACCCTAAGGAGAGCCAAGGGATCCAAAATCAAGTCCAAGAACTCCTAGATAAGGGTTATGTAAAGGAGAGTTTGAGTCCTAGGGCCGTTCCTGTCCTCTTAGTGCCTAAGAAGGATAATACATGGAGGATGTGTGTTGATTGTAGAGCCATCAACAACATCACCATTAAGTACCGCCATCCTATCCCATATTTAGATGGCATGTTAGATGAGTTGAATGGAGCCACATTGTTCTCTAAGATAGATCTTAGGAGTGGTTATCATCAAATCAGAATGATGGAGGGAGATGAGTGGAAAACGGCATTCAAGACCAAGTTTGGTCTTTATGAGTTGCTAGTGATGCCATTTGGTTTAACCAATGCTCCTAGCACATTTATGAGATTGATGAATCACGTGTTGAGACACTACATTGGTAGGTTTGTTGTGGTTTACTTTGATGACATCCTCATCTATAGTAAGTCACTTGAAGAGCATGAGGAACATTTGAGGGAAGTATGTGCAACTCTTAGAATTGAATATTTGTATGCTAATTTGAAGAAATGTGAGTTTAGTACTAATCAAGTTGTTTTTCTTGGTTTTGTAGTGAGCACAAGAGGTCTAGAGGTGGATGGAGAGAAGATCAAGGCAATCCAGGAATGGCCTACTCCCGCAACCGTCGGTCAAGTGAGGAGTTTCCACGGCCTAGCAACCTTCTATAGACGTTTTGTGCGAGATTTCAGCACCATAGCAGCCCCACTCACGTCCTTGACAAAGAAGAAGGTGCCATTTGTGTGGGGAGATGCTCAAGAGAAGGCGTTTAAGGAGTTGAAGTGGCGGTTGTCCCATGCACCTCTCCTAGCTCTTCCGGACTTCACCAACCTTTTGAGGTCGAGTGTGATGCTTCGGGTATTGGCATTGGAGGAGTACTCATGCAAGAGGGTAAGCCACTAGCCTTCTTTAGTGAGAAATTAAAGGGAGCATGTTTAAACTACTCGACCTATGATAAAGAACTTTATGCATTGTTTAGAGTATTAAAAACATGGCAACATTATTTATGGCCTAGTGAGTTTGTCCTACATACCGATCATGAGTCCTTAAGACATTTTAGGATTCAAGATAAGTTAGATATGAGACATGGTAGATGGATGGAGTTTATAGAAACTTTTCCTTATATCATAAAGTATAAAAAGAGCAAGGATAATGTTGTAGCGGATGCTCTCTCTAGGAGACATTCTTTAATCACAACTATGGATTCTAAGGTCTTAGGTTTCTATTATATTAAGGATTTATATGTTGATGATTCTGATTTTTGAGACATATTTAAGCAATGTGCATCTAGAGGAGCCTTTGATAAGTATTACTTGTTTGAGGGTTTTCTATTTAGAGTTGATAAAGTGTGCATTCCTAAGTGTTCCCTTAGGCTATTACTTGTTGAGGAAGCCCATATGTGAGGCTTAATGGGGCATTTTGGGAGAGATAAGACTTATCATATGCTGCATTCACATTTTTATTGGCCTCATATGCTTAGAGATGTAGAGAACTTGCTTAAGAGATGTCTTGTGTGTTTAAAGGCTAAGGCTAGATTGAAACCTCATGGATTGTATACCACCTTACCCACGCCTAAGTCACCTTGGGAGGATATTAGTATGGACTTCATTGTTTGGTTACCTAGGACTAAGAAGGGGAGGGATTCGATTTTTGTGGTAGTAGATCGATTTTCTAAAATGGTCCATTTTATTGCTTGCCATAAGACTGATGATGCTTATAATGTAGCTAACTTGTTCTTTAGGGAAATTGTTAGATTACATGGAGTACCTAGGACTATAGTGAGTGATAGGGATGTTAAGTTTCTTAGTTTCTTTTGGAAAACTCTTTGGGGTAAATTAGGGACGAAGTTGCTATTTTCGACTTCTAGTCATCCTCAAACGGATGGTCAAACCGAAGTAACTAATAGGACGTTAACAACCATTTTGAGGGCTGTTTTAAAAGATAATTTGAAAGCTTGGGAAGATGTCTTGTCTCATGTTGAATTTGCATATAATCGTACATTACATTCTTCTACTAATCTAACTCCTTTTGAGTGTGTCTATGGGTTGAATCCTTTGACCCCTTTTGATCTTATACCGTTGCCCATAGCGGAGCGAGTAGATTTTAATGAAGAAAAACAGGTGGAGATCATCAAGGAACTACATGAAAGGACACGCAAAAGGCTAGAGGAGAAGGGGAGGCAAGTGGCGGCCAAGGCTAATAGGAACCGCAAGCAAGTGTTGTTCGAACCGGGAGACCTCGTGTGGCTGCATTTAAGGAAGGATAGGTTCCCGGAAAGGCGCAAGTCCAAGCTATCACCTAGGGGAGACGGACCATTCAAAGTACTACATAAGGTTGGCAATAATGCTTATCTACTAGAGCTTCCGGAGGACTATGGAGTGAGCCCTACTTTCAACGTAGGAGATCTAAGTCCCTTTGAGTCAGGTGATGCGGATGGTGATGATTCGAGGACGAATCCTTCCCAAGAAGGGGAGTATGATGAGGGACCATCACCAACAGCCCCTACTAGTCCTACAATGCAAGGGTCAATCACTAGATCAAGGGCAAGAGCAATTCAAGAGGAGGTGTCCAACTTGTTGGTGTCCTTAGCTCCTAAGGAGACCATTGACGATCCATTGCTGACTGAGGCTTCCTTAGTCACGTTAATGACGATTCCCGATGACTTGGATGTGGAAGGGAGACCATGCACACGTGATTTGGAGCCATGCAAGAGCAAAGAAGAGACACTTGTTCCGGAATTGCAAGAAATGGATGATTGAGGCTTTTGGAGCTTCTTTTGTATTTTATCATCTTTTGGTATAAAATGAAAGACTTTTTATAACCTTTAGGTTTAAAACATTTTAAGGGTTATTTTTATTTGTTTTAGTTGTTTTATTTGTTTTATTGTCTTCTTGACAAATGTTTTTCCTTTTTTAGATAGGAGGCTTTCTAGGCATATAAAAAGCCTCCCTTAGCTTCTTTCAAGATTAGATAGATTTTAGCAAAACTTGATAAACCGTCTCTTTGAGAGCTTTTATTCCTATTCAGAAAATTCAATCAATAAAGTGAGCCATTGATTGAATTGTTGTGAATCCCTGCTAGATTGTTCTTGTGTGTGTTAATCTCTTTAGAGATTGTTGCTACTAGTCAATACTAGTCCCTCCTTGTGCTTGTCTCCATTGAAGGCTTGTGTAAGGTTATAGAAGAAAAGGTTAAAGGCATCATCTTGCTTGGGTTTTGATCAATCTGATCAAGGTTCTTGTAAGGGAGTCGTTTGGTTCTTTTGGATCTTCTTCTACCAAACATTCCACGTTCCATTTCATTCTCTTTCTTTCCTTTTGTCCAACATCATTTCTGGTTCTAAACAATCTGATGTTGCGTGCCATTTGTCAAGGAAAACGTCCATTGTTGGTCTTCAAGGATTCCCAATCTAGATCTAGTCATTTGCGGCCCCAACCCGCATCAAGAACAATCACCTTGCCCTTGAGGGGTTCTTTGGGGTGATTAAGGGGTTGTTTCTCTAGGGGCATCTCTAGATGTGCCTCCTAGCTCGAAAGTTGACCTCGGCTTGTGGCGTGGCCGTGGGTGCTGGCTGAGGCTCCAACGTGCCAATCCGGTGGGTCAATCTTGCCACCGAATCCATTTGTTGCTTCAACATAGAAAATGTCTCCGGGTGCATTGGTCATTGCTGTGGGACTTGCTTGGACTATTAGACCTAGACATGATAAAAAAAAAACACACAAAACAAGCAAACTAGTTGAATTAGATAAAACAGATAAATTCTCACAAGTGTTTACTCTCACTCTCACACTCAAGTTGTGTTGATCACAAGCTATTTGATGCAATTGACTTGGATGGATTAAAACTCCTTCTAAGATCAATGCCTTAGCTCAACTAGCACACTCCTTGACTTAAAAAAGGGTGATACACGGCTGCTTGAATGTGCACAACAAAAAACGTCAAGATAGACACTAAGAAGCTGAAATAAGACTCAAGACTCAACTAGTATGGCTTGCAAGCAATGTTAACTAGCTAAATCACACAAAATACTCAAAAAAAACACAAGAATCAAAGATAGATGCAAAAGGCTGATATGGACTCGAAAAGATGGTAAACTCAAGATATGATAGAATTAGAGTAAAACAAGGAAGATAGACACACAAGAGACTAAGAAGAGAGCTTCACTTACCTTGTCCTTATGCAATGGAGAGAGATATGCCCGGCTATGGTGTTTAATGTTGGCTTTTGGGTAATGGTGATGGACAAGAAATGAGGTAGGTAACTCTTGTTTGTAGTCTCAATGATCCTTTCACAATCAGATTGCAAAAACACTTGTTTTTCTAGCTTCTACACAACTTAGGTTAGTATCGAATATGATATGAAATGTATGATATGTAGGATGATGAAAATATATGAGAAAATATTTCTTTTTCTTAGTTTTTTTTGTGGTTATTGGCTGACGTTTTTATGGAAGAAAATAGGAGAGAGGAATGAAATTAAAAATTAAAAAGAAATAAGAGATAACTAACTAGAAGTAGTCTCTTGTTGTTGCTACAAATAAGGAGCTTTTGTGGCCCTCTCCTCTCTCTTGCAATGGCTGATTTGTTTTAGAAAAGTGGTCCCTTTTTGCTTTTCTTTTGATTGTTTTTTTTTGGACGATTATTGCCAAGAGAAAAGAGCTGGACGTTTTTTTGATGAACAATGGCCGATGAAGGTGATGTAGAATGGCTGGAAAATGGCGGTTTTGGCTTGGCTTTCTCTCTTCTCCAATAAAGACAAGAAACAAAGCAAATTAGACTCAAATAGACTCTTAAGATGAAGCAAATGATTCAACCAAAGAAAATACTCAAAGAAGATACTCAAACCGTCAATGGTGATGGCTGATTCCGGACTCGCAATCACCTAGCTCTGATACCACTTTGATGCGGGTTGGGGCCGCGAATGACTAGATCTAGATTGGGAATCCTTGAAACCAACAATGATGTTTTTCCTTGACCAATGGCACAAAATTCAGATTGTTAGAACAAGAAAATGACAATGGAAAGATGGAAGAAAAGAGGATGAAAGGGGACGTAGGATGTATGGTAGAAGTAGATCCAAAAGAACCAAAAGACTCCTTACAAGAACCTTGATCAGATTGATCAAAACCCAAGCAAGATGATTTTTCTATAACCTTACACAAGCCTTCAATGGAGACATGCACAAGGAGGGACTAGTATTGACTAGTAGCACCAATCTCTAAAGAGATTAACACACACAAGAACAATCTAGCACGGATTCACTATGATTCAATCAATTGGCTTACTTTATTGATTGAATTTTCTGAATATGAACAAAAGCTCTCAAAGAGACGGTTTATCAAGTTTTGCTAAAATCTATCTAATCAGGAAAGAAGCTAAGGGAGGCTTTTTATATGCCTAGAAAGCATCCTATCTAAAAAAGGAATAACATTTGTCAAAAAGACAATAAAACAACTAAAACAAATAAAAAAAATAACCCTTAAAATGTTTTGAACCTAAAGGTTATAAAAAAAGTCTTTCATTTTATACCAAAAGATGATATTAAATACAAAAGAAGCTCCAAAAGCCTCAATCTTCCATTTCTTGCGATTCCGGAACAAGTGTCTCTTCTTTGCTCTTGCATGGCTCCAAATCACGTGTGCATGGTCTCCCTTCCACGTCCAAATCATCGGGAATCGTCATTAACATGACTAAGAAAGCCTCAGTCAGCAATGGATCATCAATGGTCTCCTTAGGAGCTAAGGACACCAACAAGTTGGACACCTCCTCTTGAATTGCTCTTGCCCTTGATCTAGTGATTGACCCTTGCATTGTAGGACTAGTAGGGGCTGTTGGTGATGGTCCTTCATCAATAACCAATGCTACGATCTAGTTCCAACTCTTAACCTAGCAATAATAGCCTACTTACTTCACAAAGTAACACACACTCGAGTATAATACTCTCTAGATATTCCAATGAAGCTCTCGTGTTTCTCTCGCTCTAGGGATGTTAGCTTTTGTAAACTAAGAGGAAGAAAAACTTTTGTAATGAATGAAGATGCTTTTGATCGCTTCAAGACTTGGATGTTTCCATGTAAGCTTGTTGTTCTTCTATTCAATCCCCATCTTCATTTATAGTCTTCTATGGAGAAGTATTCTAGCCGTTGTAAAAAGGGCGGTTGTGATGTTCTTCTTTATCCATGGAAAACGTTGTATGGTAGAGATGAAGTAGCCGGTGTAATATCTTCTATCTTCTTCATTTACTTCGTCTCCTTGACGCATGTTTAAGAATATTCAATATCGAGATAGAGTCATTGAAGATCTTGTCGTTGAAGCCCTTGTTTCAAGCTCCGACATCTTCCAAGTTGTTAAGGATCTTTGCTTGAAGATATCTCTCTTCGAGGACCGTTGGAGATCTTTGTTTGAGATCCGTTGGAGGAGATCTTCCAATCTTGCGTCGGTTTGTTAAGATCTTTGCAAGATCTTTTTGTTGGGCCGATATCTTCTATTCAAAATCCGTTGGAGATCTTCTTTGTTGAGCTGACGGAGATCTTCTCTTGATATCTTGTTTGAAGATCTTCTCTTGATCCTTGGTAGATTTGGTTGTTGAGATTGAATCTTGATTTTGAAAAGCCTCTAGCCGATGTCTCTCTTGTATCGCTTTTCAAGGCTTCAACTTTTATCCCTTGAAATGTTTTTCAAGGCCTCCGTGTTGAACCTTTGAAATGCTTTTCAATTTCTCCACGCTTGCACCTTGTAACGTGTTTCAAGGTCTGAATTCATCCTTTGAAATGATTTTGAAGGCCTACACACATTTAACATACACAAAACCAAACCATGCAATCTAGAAGTACAACTGAGATTTGTTAGTTTATAAACTGCTCATAAATGTTAAGTCTTCCATAATCAAATATACAAATATATAATCAAGGTGGAAATATAAATCTCCCCCTTGATGGAAGACAAAACAAATAACGTACTTGCTTTCAATGTTAGCAATACATATGCAATAATATCGAAAAAAAATATAAAATGTAAAATGCAGAAATATCGGATCAAGCATATATAATTTTCTCCCCCTTTGTCTTTCAACAAGGGAGAACAAAATTAAAGCACGGGAGTTTCAAAAATTTATTACAGACCCACAAAAAATTATTTCCAAAAATCAAAAATAGTTAAAAAAAAAAAAAAAAAAAAAAGCAGTCCTACAAAGGGTGTTTAGGCCTTAAAATAACATGGAAAGGCAAAATGGCCAAAAGAGTACTATTTCGTTTCTTAGCGGCTAAGAAAGACGGCTTAGGAACACGCGATTTTGAGACAATTGTGGAATAATTATCCCTACAATATTCCAGATTTATTATTCTAATTTCGAGAAGTTTGGAGAAAGGGGTTAACTGCCTTCGGATTGGTGAAAGGATAATTATCGACTCCGCTAAAGCCTAATTATCGTCTTTTCTATAAATAGCGGAAAATCGTTTATTAATTCATTTCCTTTCACGTTTCCTCTTAAAAGCTCTTAATTTCTCTCAACCTTCAAACTCATGTCTACTCTCCGTTTATAATACGATTTCAAATCCGTTTGAGTTTTTGGATTCCTCTCTTCATTCTCTTCATTTGGATACCGAGTTTTTGCGTTTCTGAGCAAGTGAAGATTTGATTGAGCATATATGCTACTGGTCCAGTTCCTTCCCTCAAATTCCGGTGAATTTGATATTTTTTTAGCATAACCTGCGTCGTTGTGATTCCGAATCTTCTTTCAGATCGTCAATCGGGTTAGTAACGAATAAGTTATGAATTTTTTCATTTTTTGTATTGCGATTTGGCCTAAATTGACCTTAGGCTTATCAAAATGGATGATTGGAAATTTCATTATCCTCGTTATATTATTCTAGTAATTATGGGTTGTTTGTTTGATGAGATTTGATAATAGGTGGGTTCAGAAATTGCCTACGGGCAAAACGCTATTTTGATGGCTTCCCCTACACTCTATCTCAAAGCAGTTGTACACATTTCCAAACCAAAATCCTTTGAAAAGTCAGACCCCTATCGGGTTCTTCTTATTTCTATTCGGCCTTTATCGTAGATTGCAAGTGTCATTGTTGTCAACCTAAGGCTCTAATACCAACTTTGTAACACCCCGAATCCGCAAGACTCGGGATGCTACTAGGCTAGGATCTCACAATGGATCTTGACCCTAGCCTAACAACAAGTTCACTGTATCTTACAACAAGGAACATATAGATATAAAACCAAATGCGTAAAACTGTATAAATATACACATCCATAAGGTATACAAAACACAACCGAGTAAAAAAACGGCAATATAAATACATAGGTATACAAAACATCCTTACAACCCACGCATGACCTAGTGCACGTAAGCCCTCAGATGATCACCCATTTGGCTCACTCTACAGTCTTCCTATCTTGCAGATTAACTACAACACTATATAAAACCGTTAGCTAAGAATAACAATAATAGCACATTCCATCACATCAACACATCACAATATGCAATGCTCACATCAAAACCGTTGATTATCTTCATTATGCTATATCATTACTAATTAAACTTATTTTTTCACACGAGAATCTCCCAAAACTCGTCTCCGCTTCCGTCTACTGACAGAAATAGATCAATAATATCCGTTACATGTGGGCCTCTAGGTCGCAAGAGGACCCCCAGTAACCTGTAGAATTGGACAAGTGGTCACGACCCGTTATAATACATTTGGGCCATTTAAATATACACATATGGTCGTCCTAGTCCGATTTAGGTTATAAATGAAACATTCATATGCACAAGCACCACTATCACAATCATTCAGATCCATAATCGCTAACTAAGTAAGTCCCATGGACTTACTTGTCCCAACGTAAACTTGTATCCAAGTCACAATTTCCTCTCGAGGAAACGATTAGTGCCTGCATTAGCAAGGGACACACAAGTATCAATCACAATCCATAGGCTAGGAGATCCCACCTCTTTGTCTTTAAGATCTCGCAAGATCATAATCATAACTCAATCCACAATATCAATATCCTCAAAGACCATAACTATCAATCCATAAACTCAACATCTCACAATTCCTCAAACCTCTCAAGATATCATCTAATCAACATTCCTCAATCTCAATTCTAATCCTAATCCTAATTTAATAAATTAACCTTTAATTAGTTAAATTAACTTTCACCAGAATAATATTTTGCCCGCATGCAATTTATGAACTCCTTGCCATCAGATTTCATCAAACAAACAACCCATAATCCCTAGAATAATATAACGAGCATAATGAAATTTCCAATTATCCATTTTGACAGGCCTAAGGTCAATTTAGGCCAAATTGCAACACGGAAAATGAATAAATTCATAACTTATTTGTTACTAACCCGATTGACGATCTGAAAGAAGATTCGGAATCACAACGACGCAGGCTACGCTTGGATAGCATCAAATTCACAGGAATCGGAGTGGCGGAACAGGCCTAATGACATATATGCTCGACCAGGCGTTTAGTTGCTCAAAAACGCAAAAACGCGGTACTAGAATGAAGAGAGGAATCTAAAAACTCAAAACGGATTAGAAATGAAGTGTAGATCTGAGTTTGAAGGTTGAGAGAAATCAGAGCTTTTACGAGGAAACGTGAAAGGAAATGAATTAATAAACGATTTTCCGCTATTTATAGCGAAGACGATAATTATCCTTTACCGAAGTCGATAATTATACTTTAACCGATCCAAAGGTGGGTTGAACCCTCTTATCCATTTTCTCGAAGTTGGAATAATAAATCTGGAATATCGTAGGGATAATTATTCCGTAACTGCCTCGAAAAACGTGTATTCCTAAGTTGTCTTTCCTAGCCGCTAAGAAACGAAATAGCGACTCTTTTGGCCGTTTTGCTTTTCCATGTTAGATCTTATCTAGGACATGTCCGATGTGCTGATCATTTCTCTCAATTGCATTTTTATTAATTGAACCTTCCAAATGCTCCAAATAACACCGGAGGGTAAAAATAATTACCCTGGGAAAAAGTGAAAAATTCCCCATAAGACCAAAATTACGCCAAGAACATAATCGTGGGACTCATACTCATCACTTACGCAATCTTCGCGAGTCATGTGTCAATTACTATCATGATTAAGTTAATCAACATTAATTATAATTCTAAAATCCTAGATCTTACATCACAAACCCCTTAAGATAAATTTTCGTTCCGAAACTTGAACAATTCCCAAATCCTCTCGGACCCACACGCCGAGGTATAAACACTTTTCTATCATAGGCATCACATCTCCGTTCAGAGGTATCAACCTATATCACTCTATCACCTCAAAACACAACATGGAGGAATCATCTACTCTAAATACATGATCATTATACTACCCAATAGTATAGAGGAAATCCATCTTTATCCAACCCATAACCACATCACAATGGCATGGAGGAAAACCATGTCCAGCTAAACCGCACTCATAATGCAAGGGCGTGGAGGAAAAACCGTCTCCAACCAACTATAACCACAACATTAGCATGGAGGAAGAACATCTCCAGCAAAATCACAATATCACAACTCAAATCATGGAAGTAAAATCATCTCCAACTATCCTAATCTCGCTCTATAGCATGGAGGTAGAACCATCTCCAACTAGACTAGTATCATAACTCAATAGCATGGAGGTAAAACCATCTCCAACTATCACTAGTACAAAACCCCCCTAGACCTCGCTTATGTTGGAGCGGTTTGAAAGAACCGTGATCAAAGGCATTTTCGGACTACGGTTATATGTATAACCGAGGTCAATTGTTTTTTATTATTTTTAAAAAAAATTTAGACCCCGGTTATTTGATTTAACCGGGGTATTAAAAGCTCGGACCCCGGTTAGTACATTAACCGGGTTGAAATAACGAAGTCGGACCCCGATTATTATATTAACCGTCTTGAAATACAAACCCGGACTACACTTACGCGTAATTAGGAAAAGAACCACTGACGCCCTATCTGATCTGCTTCCCTAACCTATCGATCCCGTATGTCCTCCTTCGTGTTCAACCATCCGGCGACTGCACTTGTGAATGTTTACAGGCTTGAAGGAGTTGAGAAAAGAAGCTCTTTTACCTTCTTCACTTCATTTGCGTTCTCCCTTTCCGGATTGCCCAAAGTTGAAAACTGAACCCTAACCCCAATCTGCGGCTGCACTTCCAATCGTCTTCTTCCTTCTTTCCAAGGTTCATTGCCCCTTCATTCTTTAAGGTATCACCTGCTCTCGTCTTCATCCATTCTTCTTCCTCAATTTTTATGCAGTGTCTTAGTGAAGTTGTTTAAGCTTCAATCTTTTATTTATTGAATTGCTGGACTTGTTGATGTGTTTATTGAGTTCAAGGAATGATGTCACAGACCCATATCATAAATCACCAATATTCACTATCTTATATGCCATGGCCACTTTCTGGTTCCGACCATTGTGAGAGCATTAAAGATAATGCTTGGCATTTGAAGTATTTGTTGGTTGTTTTTTCTTTTATTATGAAAATGTTACTATTACAAGTTAAGCTGCTTTTTTCTTTTACTATATATGAAGTCTCTACAATATATTGTAAGTTCCTTGTCAACCAAGTAAAACATTTGTTCGCTTATTGTTTGGCATTTTGAGTAACTGTCTGTTGTTTATTTCTGTTGTGTGAATGTATGTGCTTAGTGTATCAGCAATCTCTCTTAGGTATTGGTGGACAGACAACATTGAAGCTTATTCGTCAACACGGCTCAATAGAGAGCATACTTGAGGACATAAACAAAGAAAGGTGTGGTATGAAATCATGTAGTTTTATTTTTTTTGTTTATATAATTTTGAGGCCTTGTTATTGTTTCCTTTATTGTTGCTTGCAAAGGTCACTTGTGTCTTCTTAAATGAGTCATCCACAATTTCTAAAGCAGTGGATCAATAATTTTGCTTTTTCTGTTTGGTTAGTGTACCAACTACCAAGTGAAGCAATATTTTCCTTGTGACATCATTCCTTGTAATAAAACAATTGTTAAATGTGATTTAAAAGACTAAAACAATCACGTTTATGAAGATAATGTCCAATGTTTTGCAAAACAGCATGTGAAAGTGGCCATGGCATATAAGACAGTGAATATTGGTGATTTATGATATGAGTATGTGAAAGAAAATCATGTTTATCAAGATCTAGGGCTAGAAAACAATAACGGGCAGTAGAAACCAGTTGAGTAGAAAGCAATTATTGCCAGTATGCTCAATTTTTTATGCTTCTTATGTGAACTTCACTGGACTCAATATCAATTTAAGTTTTCTATCCTATATACTCAGGTTGGTCTATCTTCACTTAATGCAACTTTGTATGCTCTATTTTTAATCCACTATTAATGACACGCATAGGTAGCATACATCACTTCCTTTGTTCAAAAGTTGCTTTGCTACCCACATTATCTATCAGACTGTGTGAGTCTGACACAATAATGGGTCTTACAGGCCTCTGCTATGGGAAACTAGAAGTTGTTGTTCTCACTTTTGTAATCCCAACTCTTCTTCTTGGTCATTTGGTACTACTTCCTCTTTCACTAGCTTAACTTTTCTATTTTTCTTAATTAATTTGTTGCAGCAACTAGTGCAAATCAAGTCACTGACTTTATTGGTTCAAATTATTGTTATCTTAATTTCCCCATTTTCTCTTCTGATTATCATGAATTTTTCTAAGGATGATACAAACTATTGAATATGGACCAAATATAATCCCAAAATTTTAAAATCCTGCAATTATACAAACATAGGGTTATTGAATGTTGGATTATACACTTTGAGTTGTACAATCAGCTGTAGACATTGATGTTGGATTCAAATTATTGGTTCAAATTATTGTTATCTTCAGCTGTCATTGATGTTGGATTATACACTTCGAGTACTAGAGTGCTATTAGATTTATATCCCTTATTTTCATTAGGTTGCTTTCTTCTTCCAATTGTACAATCAGCTGTAGACAATTTCAGTTGTCATTGATGTTGAACTGTTTCATTGGGTGTGTTGGATTATGGTTTTCCAGTTTTGATGCTCATGTGTCATCATAGTTCTATTAGATTTATATCTCTTATTTTCATTAGGCTAGTTATATTACTCAAAAGTAGTTAAAAATTCTACCTTTAGTCCTTCCTCATGAAAACCATAACCTAAAATAATAAAAACAATTTAGTTGGTATATGATCAATGTAAATATACACATGAAACCTAATTTGTTATCATATGAAAGATTACCATGATGTATGCTGCAAAACCAAATGCTTCTTTTTCCTTGAATGTTATTCATGGCAAGTGAGGGTATATAACTACTAAAGTTTGTTGTTGAGATTGATTGAAAGCAACAGATTATAATAGAATTGAAGTATGTCATGAGGCTACCAAGGCGCTGAGCATGTTCGACGCAGCTGGTACTTGGGCTCTGGAATAGGTGCACTCGGCACCACCATTTCCACTTCCTGTAAGCAAAATATGTAAATGAAACAACTAAGGAGAATGTATAATACAGCTGTACATTATTAATGGACCTCAATGTAGAGATAGTTACAACAAGGCGAAAATGTTAAGCATGTTAACATAAAAGAAATAAGACTGTATTAGCTTTTAGGGCCGTCTAGGAGCAGTTTTGTTCTCCCAAATAATTGTCCAGCTTGTGAAAAAAAAAATTTTGTTCAAATCAGTAAGCTATTTCAGCTAGGCTATAAACTTCAGCTTGGGGTTCATATTGACAATCATATAAAGCCATGCAGTGGGAATGTTAAGCATCTATAATAATGGTGGATGCCTATATGTTGTCTATTACGTACCCAAATCTGAAATCTCAAAGGAGAATCAAATGGGGGAGTTTATTAGAGATTGTGAAGCATCCAGAGGAGGTGTTCTTTTTGTTGAAGATGAAGATGGCGTTGATGAGAGTCGCAAAGCAGATCCCTGCGGATCCGCACTTGGGTTTCTGCTACTCCATCCTCAACAACCTCTCTCTAAGCTTCTCTTTCGCTATTCAACAACTCGGCACAGACCTTCGTGATGCTGTAAGTCTTATGTATTGATTGATCTTTCTCTGCGTTGCATAATCAGTCTTCCTTTTGTTGTTTGATTGCAAATCTGCATATTTTACTTAGTCCTTCGAGCACTCAACACTGTAGGTTAGTTTCATTATCTTAATTTAATAATGCTTCGTAATGCTGATGACTAATTCATATTTATTTGACCGTAAAATCCGTTTTTTTAAATAGATATTATGATGCTCACATGATACGATACGTTTCTGTAGGGTTATAATACTAATTTTATAGTATTTATGCTGAGTAAATTTTAACAATTTTTTTTTTCGTTTATTGTAATTAAGAAAAATTCCATTCATATGTATTACTTTGAACTTAAGCAAGTTAAAATTTAAAATGCTTAAGCATGTAAATCAAACAATAACAGCAGCACACAAACAAATCAAACATAACGAACACCACCGTGAACAAAAGAAAATAAAATTGTTGATTCACTTGTAGTCTCTTTAGTCCTTTTTAGGGACAATTTATAGTTAATTATTTGTTTTGGTTACTCTAGCTATATATTATAAAATTTATTTTTTTATTTTTTTATAATCAACAAAGATAAATTTGATATTTTCTTGCTAAGTAAATTTCCTTAATTACTCTATTTAGTAGTTATCGATTTGGTCAATGTGAAAATAGCAATTCTATTATCACAGCTTAAACTTGTCATAACTAGATCAGAAGTTACAAGCAATTTCTTCAATTGTCAATTTAGATGGTGAGATATGATTGTATCTATATGTTAAAAAATGAACACAAAGATAGAGACGACATAAGGGAGCACAGCTAACACCATATGGAGTTTCACTTGCTGGAAAAGTATTACCTTTCACTTTGTGCGCATATGAAGTTTCAACACGCTTCATCAAGTCTGCAACTTCACAATTTAACCAAGATGAAGGGTTGGGGTACAAAAAAAGTTGTGGAAGAAACAAAAAACAGTGTATACGTTAGGGCATCAGCATTTTGCTATTGTTGATTCATTTGATATTTTCTTGTTAAGAAAATAATGGTATGCATGTGTACTTACTACATATAAAATATCGATATGTAAAATTGTTGATATATATTGTTGCTTGCTTTTGTTGTTTAATCTTTAATTGTTTAATACTTTAATTGCTCACCGAAGACGTATGACAAAGGCCATCTTCATGAACTGCACAAGGAGTGGCTCGAGTTTGTGGAGCCTCTCATTTAAGGATGCATCGACATTGACTGACTTGTCTAGCTTAGTTTTTCATGTAGAGACCATCGGTAAAAAGTGTTTGTTATCTTTTGTTAAGATATATAAGCTACATTTAGAACGACACGGTAGAAACTTGGTTTGTTTTTTGATGTTACTTTCGGATTATATGATTGGAATATTAATTATATGATAAGTTTACTTATGTATGTTAGCTTAATATTATTTATTTACTGATGAATAAGCAGGTGCCAAATTACCTATTTTCATATTAAAAATAATAAATTACGGTTAAAAAATTACCACGATTTTATGTAGAAACCGGGGAAATTTTTTTTAAAAAACTAGTAAAAATTACCCCGGTTATTGTACTAAAACTGAGGTCCAAAAATTGCCAATCTTTCCGAAATTAATCCGGTTTTTTAAAATAACCGGGGTCCGACTTTTACCCCGGTTATTAAAAAACTGGGGTCCGAAAATATTAACTCGGTGACATTTACCGGGGTGCGAACGCTCATACCTTAGTCCCGTTAACCACGCTTCCATAACCGGGTTCTCATGTACAAAATAACCGGGGTCTATGGGGTATTTGTACTAGTGTATAACCGCAAATCGTGCTAGCACAAAAAGATCTACTAAGATCACACATTACAATCTAGCACAACAATAAAATCACATATTGAATCACTTAATCACATAAGCACATAAGTTTCACAAGAACTATCAAAACTCTCTCTCGTCAATCCCGTAAGGGTAGATATTCTTGCATAACATTCTGGGTAGCTCCACTAGATACAACTCTTCATTTCCCATATGGACACATTGGCCATCCATCAAAACCATAGAATCTTCACCATCGGAACATCCTTCGAGCATGATCATCAAATATCTGCTCAGGACCACTATTGGATGCTCAAAATACATGTAGTCCGGCTCAACCACTAAATCCTTAAAACTAATAATGTGTCTCGGATCTGGCGTATACTCCTCCAGCTGAAACACATGAACAACGGGGTAAACATCCTCTAATTTGGTGGCAACACAAGTCGGTATATTATCACTTCAACTCGCTTCAAAACCACACACAATGTTGGTATAAGGATTCCATTTCCCTTAATGTTGAAACTTCCGACACCTCGCGCAAAAATCATTCTCATCCAGGCAAGAGCTCCTACTCGGAACTCTAGAGGTCGACACCTCTTAACAGTTCATGACTACAAGTAGTTTTATGCTATCATTATCCGCTTGTGGATCACATCGTCTTGTACCTTCTTAGGTTACACTATTAGCACTCTGACCAACACATGTCAATTATCGTTATACGATCTTAACCACAAATGGTAATTTTACCATACCAATATCCATACTAGTGTGTAAGCTCTTAACATTCTTCTTCAAGTCGGTATAAATATGATCCTGCTAGTATAACCTTCCTTCCAAGGATGATCGGTTATCATAATAAGTAAACTCGTATTTACGATTGCATGCATCGACTACAAAATCTTTAAGGATCTCATTCATCTCTATTTGAGATAATAAATCACATTATCCCATGAAATCTCATTATTTGTCCATTAAACTCATCAACTAGCTGAATCACCAACCACGTGTTTCCTTTGTGTAAATAACATGCGCCGTACTAGCCAATCTATCTCCCACAATTCAAGTAGCGTTAAAGTTCTCGCTCGGTCTCAAATTGATAACACAGTTCATGGAGATAACCTCCCACTTCCATTACAACATGGACAGTGGATGGAGTTCTCATCTGGGTCTATAATGCTCTATCTTGATCTACTAACAGGTCGCATTCTAGGCCACAAACCGGCCATGTTGTGCTTCAGTCCATCTCACTAGAACGAGCGCCTCACATCCTCTTACATCTTACTCGCACTGGGTGTACTAAGTAAAGAGTGATGTGGGTCTCCTATAGAATCCTTTGTCTCAACTCTGCATCAACAGATACACAGACGTGCTCGCGGCGTTCCATTACTCCATCTACTCTTATGGAGAACTGTAGCGCTTCACCACGAGACATCATGTCTCGGATCTTTCCTAACGTCGGACAAGTCTCCTGTTTCTGTTGGATCTCGCTCCACAGATCAGGTAGAACCTATAGTGCACACAATTGACAGTGCTCATCATGGAACCGAATGTTCATCTCTAGCCACACTAGATCTCTTTGCAACTAGGGTTGAATCGTCAGTCATGCAATCGCCTTCTCTCAAGGCATCTTCCTTCTACGGCATCAGCGATTACATTCGTTCTACCGAATGACACAAGAATTCCACGTTATAATCCATAATCAACGCAAGCCATCAATTCTGGCAGTTATTCAATCCTTGTTGAGTAAAACCAGACTTCAGACTCTTATGGTCTCGGAAGATCAGACATGAAACTCCATACAAATAATGTCGTCAGGTTTTTAATCCATAATCAACGCATAGGCGGTTACCCTACCTCGTTGCATCAATACACATTCCAAGCCTTGCTTGAATGCATCACTATACACTACAAAATCATTAGTGTCCTCCAGCTGTGCTAAGATAGGAGCAGAAGTCAATCTCCCCATCAGTTCCTCAAAATTCTGAGTAAACGGCTCGAACTATATCAACCAGGTAGTCTTCCTCATCCAGCTAACAAGTGATCGGGCAATTGCAGATATTTCTTCCACAAAACCGGCAATAATATCCGGCTAGTCCAAAGAACTACAAACTTTCTCGATATTTGTCGGCATTATCTATGTTGTTACAGACTCGCTCTTCGATAGATCAAATTTGATCTCTTCATCGGAAATCACATGACTTCAAAAGGTCACCTCAAACATCCAAAACTCGCACTTAGAGAGCTTGACATACCACTCTCTACTGTGTAAAAATCGTAAACCCGTCCTCAATATCCTACGTGTTCCTCTCTGCTACGAGAGTACACCAAGATATCGTCTATGAAGACCACCACAAACTGATATAGGAAGTCGATGAATATGTCATTCATCAACTACATAATGACGGCAGGCGCATTCGTGAGCCCGAATGGCATCACTACAGACTCGTAGTAGTCATATCAGATCCGAAATGCCATCTTATGCACATCCTGCTCTCTCACCCTCAGCCGGTGATATCCTGAGGGTAAGTCTATCCTGGAGAACACAGTCGCTCCCTGAAGCTGATCCAACAAGTCATCAATGCGGGGCAAAGGATACTTGTTCTTGATGGTCACCTTGTTCAGCTCTCTATAGTCGATCCACAACCTCAACAATCCGTCCTTCTTCCGCACGAAGAGGACAGGTGCACCCCACGGGGAAACGCTAGGGCGAGTGAAGCCCTTCTCAACCAACTCCTCGAGTTGCTTCTTCATCTATAATAACTCGACAAGCGCCATACGATGGGGACTTCGAGATCGGTCTCATCCACGGCTCCCACTTTATGCCGAAGTCCACACTCTTTAGTGTAAATAGACCGGTTGGCTTATCAAACGCTTCCACTAACTCGCACTCAACAAAATGTCCTCTAACGTTGCACCCAGAGGTGTCACAATCCTGTCCAATCAGCCTCACCTCAGCTTGAACCGTCGATCCCTTGGATGACGAATCGAATCCAATGATGTCTCTACATTTTCATACCAATAGTCTCTAGTAATTGTGAATCTTCAGTCATACATCTGGCGTCGGTGTTCCTAGCTTCTCTTGAGCCTTAACAACCTTAGTCATCCTCTTTGGTGTAACTAACACCGAAATCACCTTTTACAACACCTCACTGGATCAGGTGATGCCGAAGGATATGGAATGCATCTTTCCTTCTTCGCCACTTCTGTTACACGCTAGACGTCTTCTCAAGCTTCTTACTTCATCGAGTTGCAACTTGAATCTTCCACTTAGGTACTCTACAATCTAAGTAGGGTAACTATCTCATTCCTTACTGCGATCCACACGTCACCGACAACCTTGGAAATTACATTCTCACCATCTTCCATAACTTGGTCTTCCGCCTCTGGCGAATCATCAATGGGGACTTAACCCCGACCTCTTGTGACTGGAGGTCCACCAACTCGTTCACGACTTATGATTACCGGAGATAGAGGTGGTCTACCTTTTCCCCGTTATATATCAGATGTTGCTCTAGTCTGAGCCATTGGCGATAATATCATAGCTACGTAAAAGGCTACATAATGCCATATGTATAGATATATATATATATATATATATATATATATATATATATATATATATATATATATATATATATATATATATATAAAATACTCGAATCCATACAAGCATGCACAAACCAACACATAATATATATGTATATATATACATATATATATATACATATATATATATATATATATATATATATATATATATATATATATATATATATATATATATATATATATATATATATAAATATATATATATATACCGCCGAGATCCTCAAAAGGGGTGATGGCTTCCCGTACACTCTATCCCAAAATAGCTCTACACATTTCAAAACCAAAATCCTTGGAAAAGTCAAACCCCTATCAGGTTCTATTTATTTATCTAATCGACCTTTATCGTAGATTGCAAGTGCCATTGTTGTCAACCTAAGACTTTGATACCAACTTTGTGACACCCCGAATCCGCAAGACTCGGGCGCTACTGGGCTAGGATTTCACAGTGGATCCTGACCCTAGCCTAACAACAAGTTCACTAGATCTAACAACTAGGCACATATAGATATAAAACAAAGACATAAAGTTGTATAAATATACATATCCAAAATGTATACAAAATACAACCGAGTACAAAACGGAAATATCAATACATTGGTGTAAAAACATCCCTAGAACCCACACACGACCTAGTGTACGGAAGCCCTTGGCTGATCACCCATCTAGCTCACTCTACAGTCTTTCTATCTTGCAGAATAACTACAACACTGTATAAAATTGTTAGCTAACAAATCATGAATAAGAATAACAATAATAACACATACCATCACATCAACACATCACAATATGCAATGCTCACATCAAAACCGTTTATTATCTTCATTACGTTAAACCATTACTAATTCAATTTATTTTGTCATAAGAGAATCTCCCGAAACTCGCCTCCGCTTACGTCTGCCGACAAGAATAGATTAGTACTATCCGTTACTTGTGGGCCTGGTCGCAAGAGGACCCCCAGTCACCCGTAGAATTGGACAAGTGGTTACGACCCATTACAATACACTTGGGTTATTTAAATATAAACATATGGTCATCCTAGTCTAATTTAGGTTATAAATGCAACATTTATATGCGCAAGCACCACTATCACAATCATACAGATCCATAATTGCTAACTAAGTAAGTCCCATGGACTTACCTGTCCCAACGTAAACATGTATCCAAGTCACAGTTTCCCCTCGAGGAAACGATCAATTCCTACATCAGCAAGGCACACACAAGTACCAATCACTATCCACAGGCTAGGACGACTTCTTGAAATATGTTTATTAAAGTTCGACCCTTATTCGTTGTATCCTCACGATTCCAAAATAATACCGATTACACTTTGGACGACTTCTTGAAATTTTCTTGAGTATTTGGGTTGCACCCGACGGGTTGCCTATGTACCTTTCTTAAGAAGAATCATGTCTTACGTAGTTCGGAGGGATACTTTTTCGGACTTTGATTTCCATGTATCATAGGTCGGATCCAAACTCAACTTTTAAGACGGGTTGTTTATAATCCACCTTCTATGAAGGGTTTTCCAAATTATCCGACTATCATGTGCGCATGAAAAATTCATCAGTTGAGTATCTCTCTCCTTTTTTCTTCTCTTCATTTGGGGGTATGACTGAACTCGACGAGTTTCCTGCGTATCTGTTTCAAGGGAACCAAGTCAAACGTAGTTCTCATCTTTAACAAATTTTGGAATTTTGGGAGTGACCAAACTCAATGAGCGTCTTACTTTATACCGAGCTTCATACTTATCCGTTTGAGACGGAACCAAGTCACCGTAGTTCCAAGTAGAACTTTCGTTTGGATATCAACTCGATATTTGTGGTTGAACTCAACGATCATGAAATTGAGTTTTCTGCGTACCCTTTCGTAGGGATCAAATCATACGTAGTTCTTTGTCTTGTTTAGAAAACCAATAATTTAGTTTTCGCAATTGAACTCAATGATTTATTTGGTCAAATTTCCTACGTACCTTTTGTAGGGATTTTTGCATACAAATGTCAGCATGCACTTGACAAATTGTTATTTTTGTGTATTTACCGGCAAAAACTGTAATAGGCAGTAAACCCTTTTCAAATTCTACGCTTGTCATCAATTTATGTGTGTACACAATTGGAAGTCTTAACGTAATTTTAATTTTATTTTATTTAATTTTGATTTTTATGATAAACTTACGCACACAAACACAATAAATCAATCTATATTTGGATAATAAAATGATCTTCATATTTATCACCCAACTTTTTTTGTTATGTCAATATGGATAATAAAATGATCTTCATATTTATCACCCAACTTTTTTTGTTATGTCAATTGCTCATGACGTAACCATATGCAGATAATGAAAAATCCGAGACTATGGCCAGTCAACCCGAACTCCGGAATGATATAAGGGTTGAGAAACATATAGCCTTTTTTTATGTGAACCACCTCTCTTTGGTCTTCATCTAACCATAAGTAACATACAACTCCCTCGTGATCCTTTATACATCTTGGATACTTTTTCTTCTGATAAACTTTCGGCTTCTCCTTTACACCTTTGCTGGCATCTTTGACCGAATACCTTGAGCAACTCCTTAACTAAAGTCTTCTTCATAAAGACATCTGTTATATTTTCAGGAATAAAGGCTGCAAAATAGCGTTTTGGAGCTTCACAAGCCTTCTTCGCTTTATGGGCTTTCTCCATAAAAGTTGAAACCTTTTTTGGCTTTAGGTCATGATACGGGGAAGACCCGACGTTGGCTCGATCTAGACGACGGAAAGAGGAAACGACGCAGAATGAAAAGATCAAGGCAGCCGACTAGGGTTGTTCGTGTGCTGCGTGACCTGCGAACAAAGGGAACAAGGAAGACGCTAAACTGAATACGAAGGTACGGAAATTAAAGGAAAGGTATGATGTAGATGAACCCGACACAAACGACGTGGAAACCCTTGACATCGGGATCAAGAACCACCAAAAAGATGCAACGAACTCAGCCCCTTACAACCCCACATAGTCGACTTAGGACATCGACAACACGAGGAGGATGTTTATGGAATCTCACGAACACCAAGAACCCGAGAGCAATTGACACACGCGAAACAACTAAGCCAAATCTGATCACAATAACTCTTCAATCAAAACTCGCCTTTGATTGAAGATGAAAACTAAAAACAAGTGTTTTTCACCTAAAATAATCTGCCTAAAAAGTAATGAAAAGAGCCTTTACATAGTTTCAGCTCTTAAACAAAAGACATAATAAAAATCTGAAAATTAATCCCAATGGGCTACTTAACAACACAATCACTAAGCAGGCCTTAAAAGGCCTCATTCCTCAATGAGATGCATGGAACGGTGCTGAAGGCGTGGTGAGGAGCAGCGGCGTCATGTGCGGGGCTGGCCGAGTCTTGTGCTTTGGCGTTGTTGCTCTCTTGCTTACTTAGGAGCCAAGCCTCGTTATGAACACTTGTAGCCAACAAATTCAGTAAGCCCTCGGTCTCATGCTCAATCTTCTTAGCTCGGGAACATGTGATAGCTCCCTCATACTCCGGAGATGCTAGCTCGGATGGTCCCTCATCATTCCCCCTCTCTTGGGAAGGATTCGTCCACGAATCTTCAAGCTCTACATCCATAGGTGGGAACGGACTGAGGTCTCTAACATTGAAGGTCGGACTAACCCCAAATTTCTCCGGAAGATCCAATACATAAGCGTTGTCACCGGCTTTGTGAAGCACCTTGAAAGGACAGGTACCCCTAGGTGATAGCTTGGTCTTTCGAAGCTCTTGGAAACGCTCCTTCCTAAGATGTAACCACACGAGATCTCCGGGCTCAAACAACAACTTCCTCCGTCCCTTGTTTGCCTTAGCTGCGGTCCGAGCTGCTTTCTCCTCTAAGCTCAGCCGTGTCTTCTCATGTAATCCCCTAATGTACTCAACATGTTTACCTGCATCGAAATCTACTCGCTCCTTTGAAGGTAACGGCATAAGATCAAAAAGGGTTAAGGGATTCAAACCATACACACACTTAAAAGGGGTCATGTTAGTGGAAGAATGGATGGTCCCGTTATATGAAAACTCAATATGTGGTAACACATCCTCCCACTCTTTCAAATTTTTCTTAATTACAGCCCTTAAAAGCGTCCCTAAAGTCCTATTAGTTACTTCGGTTTGGCCATCAGTTTGAGGGTGGCTAGCGGTAGAGAACAACAACTTAGTACCTACCTTACCCCATAAAGTCTTCCAAAAGTAACTAAGAAATTTCACATCCCGATCACTAACAATGGTTCTAGGAACTCCATGTAGCCTAACTACTTCTCTAAAGAAGAGGTTTGCAACATTAGTGGCATCATCCGTTTTGTGACAAGCTATGAAGTGTTCCATCTTAGAGAACCTGTCTACCACCTCAAAAATAGAGTCTCTTCCCCTCTTAGACCTAGGTAACCCCAAAATAAAGTCCATACTAATGTCTTCCCAAGGAGCTGCGGGAATGGGTGAAGGGATATACAAACCATGGGGCATGACTCTAGACTTTGCTTTCAAGCATTCTAACCATCTTTTCACAAAATTCTCAACATCCCTAAGCATGTGTGGCCAATAAAAATGAGTATGCAGCATATGATATGTCTTATCTCTACCAAAGTGACCCATCAAACCTCCCCTATGGGATTCATCCACAAGTAATAGCCTAAGAGAACACTTTGGAATGCATACTTTATCAACTCTAAACAAGAATCCATCAAACAAGTAAAACTTATCTACAACTCCTTTTTCCACACAAGCTTTATAAATCTCTCCAAAATCATCATCCTTTGCATATAAATCCTTAATGTAAACAAAGACAAGAATTCTAGCATCCAATGTAGATAGCAAAATATGTCTCCTAGAAAGTGCATCAGCTACTACATTATCTTTTCCTTTCTTGTACTTAATCACATAAGGAAATGTTTCAATGAACTCCATCCACCTACCATGCCTTCTATCAAGTTTATCTTGGCTCCTAAAGTGTTTTAATGATTCATGATCAGTATGCAATATAAACTTTCTAGGCCAAAGATAATGTTGCCAAGTCCTAAGCACTCTAAACAATGCATAGAGCTCCTTATCATAAGTGGAATAGTTTAGAGTTGGACCTTTCAATTTCTCACTAAAGAAGGCGATGAGTTTGCCCTCTTGCATAAGTACTCCACCAATTCCTATACCCGACGCAGCACACTCCACCTCAAATGGCCTAGTGAAGTCCGGGAAAACAAGCAATGGGGCGTTGGTCAACATCTACTTGAGCTTTTCGAAAGCTCTCTCTTGGGCCTCTCCCCACACGAATGGTATATTTTTATTAGTGATCTCGGTTAGAGGGGCGGCTATGGTACTGAAGTCTCTCACAAATCGCCTATAAAAGCTAGCCAATCCATGAAAGCTGTGCATATCACCAAGAGATGTCGGGGTTGGCCAATCTCGAATAGCTTTGATCTTCTCCTCATCTACTCGCAGCCCTTGAGCACACACTACAAAGCCAAGAAATATAACTTCATTTGTGTAGAAATCACACTTCTTAATATTAGCATATAAGTGTTCAAGTCTAAGAGTAGAAACAACCTAACGGAGATGATCCGCATGCTCCTCTGCTGACCTGCTATAGATGAGTATGTCGTCGAAGTAAACAACGACAAACTTCCCTATGAACTTCCTCAAAACATGATTCATGAGGCGCATGAATGTGCTGGGAGCATTAGTGATAGCATGAATTATAGTCTAGTTTTTGGGGTTTGTTTGGACGTTTTATCTTTCATAATCTGTATGTTTGTATATACATTATGTGATTTTACTACCATTTCATCTACCTTTGCGAGAATCGAGGTCTACACCTAGTTTCGTTGTAATTGCAGGTAATATGGTATGTTTTGCATCAAAAAGGACCAAAAGGAGTCATGAGTCATTTGGAGCTACATCCAGGAAGCATAGCCATGATTAAAGATTCACTTTGGACCAGTTTTGAGAGATTCTACATTCAGTTGTGAGTCACCTCGGTTGACCAGAGATTCATCTCGACCGAGGTGATCCAGAGACGCCGACTCGACCGAGGCGAATACCTAGGACGCGGCGAGAATATTTTATTCTTGGAAGAGATCTTTTAAAATTGGAAAGTGATCTGATATTTTTGGGCTTGGCTTCTAGAAGGAAGGAGATATGCAGAATCATATATTTTACCTATATTTATGGGAAAATATCTTCTTAAGATTTATTTTCTTTGGAGGTTTATTTTCCTATAAAAAGGGTTGGATTTCCACAATTCCAACATCTCGCATACCACGAAAAGAGACCCGCCTACAGCTGAAACATCACGCAGCAGCCTACTCCAAGTTGGGAGATTTGAAGAACCTTTTTGAAGGTTGAAGGAAGATTGAAGTCCATAGCTTTTATAGCTTTATTGAAGGGTTTTGTAAAATTGTCTTCAATTCCCTCAATTGTTGTCTTGTCTTTTTGGAATATTATCCAAGGAACGCTCTTGTTGTGATATTTGATTCAGTTATTGAAGTCTTTTCATTAAATTCTTCTTTGTTTAAATATTCACCTTCTTCCCTTACATTTAATACTTTCATAATGATGATGAGTGGCTAATTTCCTTGTGTGATTCTAGGGTGATTGGCTGAAGGTTGTGGGAAAAACAATGATAGAATAATCTTAGATTTCAGTAGGATCCTGAAAGTTCGAATCTTTAACCTTAACCCTAAGCATCTCGTTCGGTTGATGAACATCTCGGCCGGGGTGGAATTCTTCTGACCGAGGTGACTTATCTGATCCATAACTGAGAGTTAAGTGTTAGAGTTTGCCAAATCCTATTCTTATTACACCTTTCCTGGTTCAAAGCAAGCTTAGGATGAGACTTACCCGGTAATTCCTTAGTTTGTGTATCAACGATCATAAGTGTAGGTAATAAAGGTTTATCCTTTATTGGGGTTTGAGTGTGCTTCCATCCCATCTTCGTGAGTTAGCCTGAGACTTACCCGGTAAAGGTTGATTCTATTCCCTTAGATGGTGTGTTAGTTTGAGGTTATAGTTCTTTATCTTGATTCCTTGAGACTTACCCGGTAATAGGAGTTACGGTTTAGGATTAATGTGTAGTGAGACTTACCCGGTGATCTACTCCACTTTAGAAACACCTTCCCCACGCAAAAATCTCAGCTTTGTCCGCTTATCTATAGATCTTGAGTTGGAACCACAACTAGATGCCTTAATCCCTAGAATTGCATATTTGCTTTATTTGACATCTTATTCATCTTTGATTGTGTTAAATCGCTCTTGTGGTTAGTATTAACATTAGCACACCGTATTGACTCTGTTTCACCGAGTCCCTGTGATCGACCCCTGAAATTTTCTTGCTTTTACTACGATTGACCCGTACACTGCGGGTTCGCATCCTTGTTTTAAGCTTAAGTCTAGGGTTATAAATTTAAAGCTTGCACACACCGTTTGGAGCGAACAAGTTTTTGGCGCCGTTGCCGGGGACTTGGTCTAGACCGAGCCGGTTGCGGTTTGCTTTCGGGGCACTTGCCCCTGTTGCTACTAACTACTCTTTCTATGAGTTTTGTAGTTTTCAGGATTTTCGATGACTACATTTGATCCAGCCTGGATAGCAAGGCAAAGTGCTAGGGCGGACCATTATGAATACTTGGAGGAGAAGTACTCCTTCTATTGGTTCAACAATGAATGGGAAAGAGAAGATGCCATTCAGCATGAACTTGCGATATGGGATGAGAAGAATGTCCCTAAAAACATTTATGAGCAACCTTTTGAAGACTCTCTCGAATCAAGATTGGAGAAGTTGATGAAGAAGGTGGAGGAGCTCAAGGAAAGCACCCTATCCTATGCTAAGCCGAAAGAGGAGCATAAGGAAGTGTTGCACGTTCCAAGCATTCCTTTGGTCGAACCGGAAGTTTTTCCTGAAGCTTCTGTGGAAGCGGAGGATGTGGAAGATCTCGATCCAACTGCCGAGACCTCGGCCGAGGTGGAGGAGATCTCGACCGAGATGGAAGAAGAATTTGTAGAACTGCAAGATGCGGCGAACCTTTGCCAAATTACTGAGACTGTGGTCAAGGTGGAAGAAAGGCCAGCTGAGTTGAGAGAGATTTCATGTGTTGGTTATCAACCTAACATGAAACTTGATCCGAGCTTTGGAGAACTTTACAAGGTAAGTTCTCTTACTCCATTCGAAATCCCTATTAAAATTTCTGAATTTTTCAGGAAAGCACCGGAGAGTTGGAGGTCTCTTCCGAAAGAACCTCCAAAGATCAAGATGAAGTCTTCCTTGAAATTGTTGGAAGAAGAAGCTCCTCGGATCATGAGGAGTGGAGTTGGCAAGCACTACACCGCTAAGGCGATGAAGAGTCTCTTGTTCAAGTATGGGGTCCCTCGCATGCTCAGGACCCTGTACCATCCCCAAGCTATAGATGGGGAAGCTGCTATGATTCTCGAGAAACTATTTTCTCGATCCAGGAAAGGATGGGACGCAAGGCTAGATTATGTCCCATTGAAGTGCAGGAAAGCTAGAAGGATTCCGGTAAGAATCAAACCGTACAAGCTTGTACGTGGGAGATCTTACCATTTGCCGGTGAAGTTAGGAACCGGAACCTTCTTGGAAGATTTTTACGGATGTGATGAGCACTCCACGACATTCGAAGTGCATTGAGTAATCCCATGCCGTATGGTCCAGCTAGCGACCTTAAACCAAGCGCTTCTTGGGAGGCAACCCAAGGTATTGCTTTCTTCTCCCTTTTCTAGTTTAGTTTAGATAGTTGCTTTGTTTTTGTTTTCCTCTAGACAACAACCAGGTATTCCAAAAGGAAGGATCACAGTTCAGGAGCTACACTGGAAGAACAAAATTTCGAGAAGTTGAGGAAACAAGCTTTACTGAGATACATCTCGGGTACTGTCAGAACACCTCGACCGAGATGTGCTTCGCCAACCGAGATGGTCATTTCTGGGAGCTGTTTCTTACTCCTTCATGCAGTTTAGCTATGTTCGGTGAGTATCCTGTCCTTAGACTTATTTTGACCCACTGGGACAGTATGTCCCAAGTATGGGGTATGCGGATATGTTATTTGACTATGGATGATTGTATGCTACTTTGATGGATATTTATGATCTTATTATGCTTCACTTTCGCTTCTATATGTTTATCTGAGATTACATACATGCATACAGGTTATTTGATTGAGAAAAACGTCGAAACTGAAAAAAATGGTTTTTTTAAAAAAAAAAATTTTTGACCTCGACCGAGTCAGTTCTGGCCAAACGAGGTGATTCACCTCGGTTGACTTAAGAACACCTCGACCGAGGTAGGTTAACTGAGAGTTTTCGAAAACGATTTTTGTACTACTTATCTGGATATGACCTCAGTGAAGATTTTGTTTACCTACTGGTTTTAAATTCTTTATGTGTTTGAAAGGTTTTATAATATGTTTAAGTTGTTAAATGCTTTGTTTGAAATTTTTGGCATGTTTAATACTTTGTTTTTATCCAAATTATGTTGAATTTGAAGGTTGACACCGCAGTATGAGTTCTCTCACTTTCTTCCCGGAAAGACCAAGGCAATTCATTCTTCTCTCCTCTTCTTCTTGATCATGCTTAACCCCTCATATACATTTTGCCTCCCTTTTACCTATCCGGGAATTTGGAAGCAAGCAAAGTGGTGAAAGCAAGTGAAGTAAAAGTTGAGAAGTTGGCTGGAAGTGAAAGTGTTAGAAAGTAATAAATAGGTTTGGGGAAGTCAATCATGAAGATGAGTAACTCGGCACCATTCACATAGCCGGGTGTTTGTGTCTTGCCAAAGTCGGATTGAGCGATATTCCTAACGGGTCATGGTATGTGCATCAAGGGTTTGATGCATCTCGAGAAATTGATGATTGCGGATCTCCTAGGCTTCGGTTATTGTGCACCTCTGTCCATGCATCCCAAAAAGTAAAGTAAAAGAGAAAAAAAGTGCGAAATAAGCAAAGCTTATTGGTGGAAGATGTTGCAAGTCAAAGTGAAAGTGAAGTTCATCCTTTTCCCGGATTCTAGCACCACATTACCTTACATACATCCCTACCCTACACGTTTCTTGACCTTTTCTTTTGGGAAGCCCTTGAGACCTTGAGCTTGTTGATTGACTTAGCGGTCTAAATCGGATTATACATGATTAATTTTGATAATTATGATTTATTATGCATTCTATGATTTTGTGCAAAGATGAACAACTTTCCTATATTTATAAAATGTTTTAAGCATATTGAGTTTTTAAATTCCAGGAAGTATTCTCTTAGAGTGATCTATGATAGTTGCACACCATAAAATGTTTTTGAAAAGCTTTTTCATTGATTTTATTGACTTATAATCCATTCTATCTTGTCTTCTATATAAGGAACTTGCTTGGGGACAAGCAAGGGCTAAGTATGGGGTATTTTGATAGCATGAATTATAGTCTAGTTTTTGGGGTTTGTTTGGACGTTTTATCTTTCATAATCTGTATGTTTGTATATACATTATGTGATTTTACTACCATTTCATCTACCTTTGCGAGAATCGAGGTCTACACCTAGTTTCGTTGTAATTGCAGGTAATATGGTATGTTTTGCATCAAAAAGGACCAAAAGGAGTCATGAGTCATTTGGAGCTACATCCAGGAAGCATAGCCATGATTAAAGATTCACTTTGAACCAGTTTTGAGAGATTCTACATTCAGTTGTGAGTCACCTCGGTTGACCAGAGATTCATCTCGACCGAGGTGATCCAGAGACGCCGACTCGACCGAGGCGAATACCTAGGACGCGGCGAGAATATTTTATTCTTGGAAGAGATCTTTTAAAATTGGAAAGTGATCTGATATTTTTGGGCTTGGCTTCTAGAAGGAAGGAGATATGCAGAATCATATATTTTACCTATATTTATGGGAAAATATCTTCTTAAGATTTATTTTCTTTGGAGGTTTATTTTCCTATAAAAAGGGTTGGATTTCCACAATTCCAACATCTCGCATACCACGAAAAGAGACCCGCCTACAGCTGAAACATCACGCAGCAGCCTACTCCAAGTTGGGAGATTTGAAGAACCTTTTTGAAGGTTGAAGGAAGATTGAAGTCCATAGCTTTTATAGCTTTATTGAAGGGTTTTGTAAGATTGTCTTCAATTCCCTCAATTGTTGTCTTGTCTTTTTGGAATATTATCCAAGGAACGCTCTTGTTGTGATATTTGATTCAGTTATTGAAGTCTTTTCATTAAATTCTTCTTTGTTTAAATATTCACCTTCTTCCCTTACATTTAATACTTTCATAATGATGATGAGTGGCTAATTTCCTTGTGTGATTCTAGGGTGATTGGCTGAAGGTTGTGGGAAAAACAATGATAGAATAATCTTAGATTTCAGTAGGATCCTGAAAGTTCGAATCTTTAACCTTAACCCTAAGCATCTCGTTCGGTTGATGAACATCTCGGCCGGGGTGGAATTCTTCTGACCGAGGTGACTTATCTGATCCATAACTGAGAGTTAAGTGTTAGAGTTTGCCAAATCCTATTCTTATTACACCTTTCCTGGTTCAAAGCAAGCTTAGGATGAGACTTACCCGGTAATTCCTTAGTTTGTGTATCAACGATCATAAGTGTAGGTAATAAAGGTTTATCCTTTATTGGGGTTTGAGTGTGCTTCCATCCCATCTTCGTGAGTTAGCCTGAGACTTACCCGGTAAAGGTTGATTCTATTCCCTTAGATGGTGTGTTAGTTTGAGGTTATAGTTCTTTATCTTGATTCCTTGAGACTTACCCGGTAATAGGAGTTACGGTTTAGGATTAATGTGTAGTGAGACTTACCCGGTGATCTACTCCACTTTAGAAACACCTTCCCCACGCAAAAATCTCAGCTTTGTCCGCTTATCTATAGATCTTGAGTTGGAACCACAACTAGATGCCTTAATCCCTAGAATTGCATATTTGCTTTATTTGACATCTTATTCATATTTGATTGTGTTAAATCGCTCTTGTGGTTAGTATTAACATTAGCACACCGTATTGACTCTGTTTCACCGAGTCCCTGTGATCGACCCCTGGAATTTTCTTGCTTTTACTACGATTGACCCGTACACTGCGGGTTCGCATCCTTGTTTTAAGCTTAAGTCTAGGGTTATAAATTTAAAGCTTGCACACACCGTTTGGAGCGAAGATTTAGTCAAACCGAATGGCATAACAAGAAACTCATAGAGCCCAAACTTGGTCTTGAATGTCGTCTTCCATTCGTCGCCCTCCTTCATTCGAATTTGATGATAGCCACTTCTAAGGTCGATCTTGGAGAAGGTAGTTATTCCATGTAGCTCATCCAACATGTCATCAAGGCGGGGAATGGGATGACGGCACTTGATGGTGATGTTGTTGACAGCTCTACAATCAACACACATCCGCCAAGTGTTGTCCTTCTTAGGGACTAGTAGAACCGGCACCGCCATAGGACTAAGGCTCTCTCGAATGTATCCCTTATCAAGGAGCTCTTGTACGTGCGTTTGAATCTCTTCACTCTACTTTGGGTTCATTCTATAGGCGGGTCGGTTTGGGAGAGTAGCTCCGGGAATAAGATCTATTTGGTGCTCAATACCCCGAAATGGTGGCTGCCCCAAGGGTATTTCATCCGGAAACACATCTGCAAACTCATCCAAGATAGCTAAAATACTAGGGGGTAAATAAACTAGGGTAGAGTTGCTTACCAAATTCAGCCCTTTACACAAACACACGAGTGCAACATCGGGAGGAGGTAATCTGTGATGTACTCCCTCTTGGTTGCGACCAATGTCCTTGCTGGTGGCTGGACGGCTGTTGCGAGCGTTTTACCTTTGGTGGCGGACCTTGCTGCAACGAGGTTGTCCATGGCGTCGGCCTCCTTGGCGGCTGCAGAGAGCGTTCCTCCCTTGGTCGGCGTCGTCTCCGTGTAACCGCTGCTTGCTTGGCCAACTTCTCTTGATTTCTTCTCAAAAGCCTCCGCAATCTGCATAGGACTCATAGGCTTGAGAGTAACAAGTTTATCTTTAAAGGTAAAAGAATACTTGTTAGTAAAACCGTTATGCAACACTTTTCTATCATATTGCCAAGGTCGGCCTAACAAAACATGACAAGCTTGCATCGGAACCACATCACATAGAATAGTGTCTTCATAATGTCCTAAGGTAATGTGAATTTTAGCTTGCTTGTTTACCTTAAGCTCACCACAATCATTCATCCAATGTAGCTTGTAAGACCTAGGGTGGTAGAAAGTTGTTATTTGCAATTTAGCAATCAATTCCGTGCTAGCTATGTTGCAACAACTCCCACCATCAATTATAACGTTACAAGCCTTCCCTTTTACTAAGCATCTAGTGTGAAATAGATTTTCTCTTTGATTATCTTCACAAGGAGTAGGTTGTAAGTGTAAAGTCCTCCTAGCTATCAAGGTTTCCCCATGTTCATACTCATCATCATCATTATCAAAAACAAGATTGTCAATAACATTGTCAAATTCATTTTCATCAATGTCGGATTCCGACTCATATTGACCTAGATGATTGATTATAAGGACTCTTTTGTTTGGACATTCTCTCATCATGTGCCCTTTACCTTGGCACTTAAAACAAGTCACATCTCTAGCTCTAGAATTAGCATTAGGCACAAGGGGGTTAGAGTTACTTAGCTTGGATCCCGAAGGAGCAGCCGGGTTTGCCTTGGGAGGATATGAAGAACCAGAGTGTATGGCACCACGCCGAGTAGTGGCGTCGGCTCCTTGTGCAGCGGCTATTTCTCCCTTCGCAGGAGTGTTCTCCTCTCCGTAGGACGAGTTCTTCCACTTGTTCACTGCGTTTGGTGCATTGTATCCCGCTCCTTGGTACCTACTCTTGGACTTCCTTTCCACTTTTATCGCTAAATGTAGCAATTCTGTCATAGAACCATATGGAAACAAATCCACCTCGTTAGCTAAAGAAGGATGCAATACTCTAAGATACCTGGCCATCGTAGCCTCTTCATCCTCCGACACATTGGCTCGGGCCATTGCAACTTGCATGGCATTGAAGGTTTCCTCGGCGCTCGGATTGCCTTGCCTCAAGTTCTCAAGGCGTTGCCGAAGCTCCCTATGGTAATGGTGAGGTATGAACCAAGCTCTCATCATTGCTTTCATTTGCTCCCAAGTAGCCACGGGGGGATCAAGAGCAAGCCTCCTTTCCCGTACTAGCTTATCCCACCAAATAAGAGCAAATTCCTGAAATTCCAAGGCCGCCAATTGCACCTTCTTGTGCTCAGGAAAATTGTGGCAGGACCAAATTTGTTCAATCTTGGTTTCCCACAACATATATGTATCCGGATCACACTTGCCCTCGAAGACGGGGATTTTCACCTTTATCTTACCAATCCCGTCTTGTTTGGGTTCCCGGTTCCTACGTGGATATCCTTGATACTCTTGCTGCGGTGGTGGAGCCCAAGCCTCTCCCGTCATTGATTGTTCCTCTTCCTCATTGTACTTGTGCACATTAATGGGAGGAACAAGGTTTCTAGGTAAGGGAGAATTGGGACGAGGATCATACCCATATCGGGGACCCGGGTGGCCTTGAAGAGGCGGCTGCACGAGCTCCTGCGGCGCATTGCCTCGCTGCGCCATGGTAGCGGCCTCAAATGCGGTTCGTTGGTTGGGCAAAGGACCTCGTGGCGGTGGTTGCTGCTGTGAATGGTCTCCTTGCTCGAAGGCTGAAGCTAATGGTTGGCGAGCTTCTAGATCCCTCATCCGAGTTGTCAAAGCGGCAATGTTGTCGTTCATTTGCTTCAACAAGCTGAACGTTGTTGGATCTGTGGGCTCGGGGCTCGTCGTCGAAACACGGCTATGGGTAGACATTATCACAAAGAAAACAAACACTGAAATATGTTAAGGTTAGAAATCAAAACACCTCTCAAGTGTTTCACTCCTTTTTCCGCTCACACTCTTGTGATAGTCGGGCTTGTTGATGGATCGCTTCGAATGAGTCAAAAACCCCACTTGAGTTAAGGTGTCTAGGTATCCAAAGCAACCAAAAATCGATTAGGGCTCAATGCAATTCAGTTCAATGCGAAATCAGCTCAAACTCAACAAGACTCACGAATGGACAGAAATGAATCACAAACACTCAAGAAGATCACCAAAACAGAATGTATAAAGAGAAGAAAAGAAGAAGACTCACCGATTAAAGCTCTACTTGTTGCACTTCCGGACTGCCTTGGAGTGTGAGTAATCCCGAGGCTAGGTTAGAGGTAGCAAGGTAAGGAGGGAAAAACGTGTGAGAGAGGTAGAGTGGCGATGAGGGGTGCGGAGCTGGGCTAAGGGCGTTGGAGCGCTGGGAGATGAAGACGTATGGTCTAGATGCAGGCCTCGAGATGGCCGGGAGATGAAGACGTGAGTAGGCAGTTTGCACCACAAAATAACATACAAGACTAAAGATCACCAAATCAAATAAAATGTAACAAAAGCTTCTCTTTTTTTTTTTGAATGATCAGCTTCCTTTTTTTTATTTATTTTTTGAATGATATGCTTTTTTGTTACCTAAAATGTAGGAACTTCATTGACCAACAAATCTGGCCAATAATTACAAATAAATTAAAATGAAACAAGAGATATCTTCTACTAGTGCTTGAACGTGGGAATGTGGAGTTGGAGAAGAACAAGCCCAATGGCAACCGTTTTAGTCACAACCGATTAGGGCACAGCCGGCAGCAATGGTGATGGTTCGACATTGATACGGGGATGGTGATGGCCGGCGGCAGGGCGTGTGTAAGCAAGGCCGGCGGCAGTAGGGTAGTTACGTCGAGTAGATGGTGATGGCCGGCCTAAGATACTCACAAACCAACACAACCTTCAACACAACAAGTCAAGCACAATCAGTTTCAAGAACACAAGAAGAAAGCTCACAAAATTTCAAAACTGACGCGATAAGAAGGAAAGACACAAGATCGATCCGTCGTCAACCGGAGCTCTGGTACCAATTGATACGGGGAAGACCCGACGTTGGCTCGATCTAGACGACGAAAGGAGGAAATGACGCAGAATGACAAGATCAAGGCAGCCGACTAGGGTTGTTCGTGTGCTGCGTGACCTGCGAACAAAGGGAACAAGAAAGACGCTAAACTGAATACGAAGGTACGGAAATTAAAGGAAAGGTACGATGTAGATGAACCCGACACAAACGACGTGGAAACCCTTGACCTCGGGATCAAGAACCACCAAGAACGATGCAACGAACTCAGCCCCTTACAACCCCACATAGTCGACTTAGGACATCGACAACACGAGGAGGATGCTTATGGAATCTCACGAACACCAAGAACCCGAGAGCAATTGACACACGCGAAACAACTAAGCCAAATATGATCACAATAACTCTTCAATCAAAACTCGCCTTTGATTGAAGATGAAAACTGAAAACAAGTGTTTTTCACCAAAAATAATCTGCCTAAAAAGTAATGAAAAGAGCCTTTAAATAGTTTCAGCTCTTAAAGAAAAGACATAATAAAAATCTGGAAATTAAGCCCAATGGGCTACTTAACAACACAATCACTAAGCAGGCCTTGAAAGGCCTCATTCCTCAACGAGAGGCATGGAACGGTGCTGAAGGCGTGGTGAGGAGCAGCGGCGTCATGTGCGGGGCTGGCCGAGTGCTGTGCTTTGGTGTTGTTGCACTCTTGCTTACTTAGGAGCCAAGCCTCGTTATGAACACTTGTAGCCAACAAATTCAGTAAGCCTTCGGTCTCATGCTCAATCTTCTTACCTCGGGAACGTGTGATAGCTCCCTCGTACTCCGAAGATGCTAGCTCGGATGGTCCCTCATCAGATGAACTCGCTCATCTACTTCCCTCTCATCCGAGCTGTAATCCTCATCGTCGAAACTGAGCTCGTTGTCAGCATAGTGTGATTCCAAAATCTCAAATATCTTAATCCACATATATTGTATTCTTTCCAAAAATCTCTATCATCCTTGCATCACAACTAAATGTTTTTTTTTTATCACAATTGCAGAGATTGTTTTTGCTTCTATACTCGTTCATATTTGGCGTCACATCATGTTGACTGCAGAGATAACTTCTCTTCATTTCCTTTGCAAATGATTTTGAGAAAATTAATGAGCTGCTTAGATCACTACCCTACATATTCCTTTTTTTTTATCTTTAGTTGACTTCTCTTTTTTTTTTTTTTCAATCCTAGGCGAAAGCTTACTGGAATCTTCAACCTAATGAATTGTGTGAGCTTCAAACATTCACCCATTTCTTAGTCCTTTTTAAATTTAAAAATAATCAAGTCAAGGATTGTACAGTGGCTAACATCGGAGTAAGAAAATCTTCTGTCAAAACTCTCTCTTCCTACTGAGTGTGAGTCTGTAAAAAGACCGAACCAAAAGACTCCCTTGAGTTGCCTTCCTCTTCAATGACAAGGGAACATGTTGTATTCTTCATATGGTGGGTACAAACATTCAATCTTCCTTTACGTGTGACTCGATCTTTCCGGCAATTTTTTTTACTTTCTTTTGTTCACTGCATCCATTGCCCTTCACTTCTATTCCGAGTCGATCTCTTCCTTTTACAAAGCTTCATTTGTTTCGCAACCTTTGCTCAAGAAAACCTAAATTGCGCTCCATGATTTATTCCTGACCCAAGAACTGCTCAAATAAAACCGGCATATAGAAAACGAGTAGAACCGCTTCCTTTGAACTTGATTTGAAGTCTGCGCATGCTAGAAGAATATTCTCGTCATTTTTATCGCAAACACTAGTAACGCCAATTCGATCTCGAGTTCGCCCAATATGGTTGGAGATTTTTGCATGATTTTGAATCTTCCATCATACAGTTGTCTCATATTGTATGTATTCCAAAATGGCACCGTCTAACTTGAGGGTGAAAGTAGAATATACAAACATAAAGGGATAAGAAGTAGACTCGAAGGTTTGTCAGAGAATATTGATACTCAGCCCGTTGAATCTGTGTTCTTCTTTCTTTAGCTTAGCTTCCTCTCTTTCTCTGAACTCTATGGCCTCCCTTTCTGATTTATTTGCACCGTCTCTATCTTCCTTCTATATTTGATTTGTTTTTCCAACTCTCCCTACTTTGTCGTCTTTTTATAGGGGGAATGAGTCAATATAAATTTAATAGAGCAATCAAAGGGCCCGTTATAATACAAAAAGTAACGTGTTTTGGAATCAAACATTTGTTTTGATAACTGATGCTCCTTCCCCTGTCACCATTTAATGGTTTGACTTTATTTGCTTTATGTCAGCTCACTATTTCTGCTTCTTTGTTTTTTGTAAATACCTTCTTCATTTGGCCTTAAAATTATACACAACCAATAGAATGATAATTATCTCTTGAATTGAGTTTAAGGGGTATTTAGAACCCATTAAAACTAATTGAAAATCATCCTAACGTTTGTTGTTATCCTTCTTTTTCACTCAAAAATTAAAAAGAATAAGGCTCTTAATTAGCCAAATGAGTCACCAAGGGTCCAAGACTAAGAGGATTATGGCCCATTAATAAAACTATTCCTTCTCTTAACAAATTATTTTGGGATTACTAATCCACAATGTATAAATTAATGATCAACAAAATTGAAGGATTAATAAAATTGATTCGGTAGTCACAAAGATTTCCGGTTTTATCGTAGGGATTTTCCGGACGTGCTTAATTGATATTTTTTTTAAACTATGGAGTGTGTATGTATATATACCCCTCAACAACCTTTCTCATTTTTCCTGTAAGGAGTTTGAGAGGTTCTCTAAGGTCAGGTTAGACCTGGTATACGGACAGGGTATTTCACCACTCCTTATGGTACATGGAAGTGCGCCTGATTTCACGCCAGATGGATTTATTACCTAGAGGCGGAATGATATGCTTCTCGTGTCACAACCATAAATATTGTTTTGAGTGTATAACGTTATAAAGATAATTAAACGGGAAATGTGTGTTAGCATGATTGATGTTTACTGTTATTATGTTGTGTGTATGTGCTTATGCATGATATGTATACGAATTGTAAGCTAACAATGTCATACCGTGTTGTAGATCCTTTGCAGGATAGGAAGGTTGCAGAGTGATCAACCCGGGGCTTCCATACATCTAGGATGTTACGGGTGTTGGGTATGTATGTATACAATGATGTTTTATACTCAGCTGTGGGGTTTTGTATGTATTACGGTACTTGATATTTCTGGTTTATTAAGGTTTACTTCATATTTATTTGTGCCTTGTTGTAAGATTTAGTCAAGTTGTTGCCATGCTAGGTTCAGGCCACAATGTGAGGTCCTAGCCCCGTAGCACTCCGAGTCCTATGGATTTGGGGTGTTACAAATATGGTATCAGAGCCTTTGGTTGACAACAATGACACTTGCACTCTTCTTGAAAGGACGAGTTGAGAAATAAACAGAACCCGAAAGGGGTCTCAGTTTTCAAAAGAAGTTTTGGTTTTAAACCTTGTTCATAGTCAATTTGAGATAGATAGTACGGAAAGTCATCACTCCTTCCATGGATCTCAATAGTTTAGTTATATATATATATATATATATATATATATATAGACAGACTATACCGCGTGTGTATTTTTGGACTTGCGTATTACCTCTGTATACATATGGCTTTAGCGTGGTGTTTTACGTAGTTATGATATTATTGCTAATAAATTAGATTAGAGCAACATCGGCCATAGGACAGGGAAGAGGCAGACCACCTCTATCTTTGGTAATCCTAGGTCGTGGACGAGTTGGTGGACCTCTAGTAGCGAGAGGTCGGGGTTGAGTCCCCATTGCTGATTCGCTAGAGGCGGAAGACCAAGTTAAGGAAGATGTTGAGAGTGTAGTTCTCGAGATTGTTGACAGTGTGAGAACCACGGTGGGGAACAAGATGGTTAACCTACCCGAATCACAGAGTACCCGAGTAATAGATTCGAGTTGTACCTCGACGAAGTAGTGAGCTTGAGAAGACTTCTAGTGTGTAACTGACGTGGCCCGATTTGCGGCCTAGAGAGTAACCTGTCAGTAGGTCAAGATAGAGCTTTGTAGACCCGGAGGAGAACTCCATACATTGCCCGTGCCGTAGTTGAAGTAGGAGAACATCTCCATGAACTGTGTTATCGATTTGAGACCGAGCGAGAACTTTAATGCTACTTGATTTTTGGGAGATAGACTGACTAGTACCGTACACGTTATTTCCACTAAGGAATACGTGTGGTCGGTGATTTGGCTAGTTGAGGAGCTCAATAATATGATAATATAATACCATGGGATAATGTGGTTTATTATCTTTGATAGAGATGGCTGGGTTCCTTAAAGATTTTGCAGTCGATGCATGCAATTGTAGATACGTATTTAACTTACATGATAGCCCGTCATCCTTGTAAGGATGATTATACTAGTAGGATCGTATTTATACCGACTTGAAGAAGGATGTTAAGAGCTTGCACGCTATTCTAGATATTGGTATGGTCAAATTACCATTTGTGGTTAAGACCGTATAACGATAATTGACATGTGTTGGTCAGACTGCTAATAGTGTAAACATGAGAAAGTACCGGATGATGTGACCCAAGAGTGGATACTAATAATGTAGAGCCGCCAGTAGTTGTGTGCGGTTAAGAGGCGTCGGCCTCTAGATTTCCAAGTAGGAGCTCATGCTGGGATGAGAGTGACTTTAATGCGAGGCATCGGAATTTCGACATTAAAGGAAATGGAATCCCTTATACGCCACATTGTGTGTGGTTTTGAAGCGAGTTGAAGTGATGGTATACCGACTTGTGTTGCCACCAGATTAGAGGATGTTTACCCCGTTTTCATGTGTCTCAGCTGGAGGAGTATACGCCAGATCCGAGACACATTATCAGCTATAAGGATTTAGTGGTTCAGCCGGACCAAATGTTTGTTGAGCATCTAGTAACGGTCCGAGAGAAGGTACTAGACGATTATGCTCGAAGGACGTTCCGATGACGAGGATTCAATGGTTTTGATGGATGGCCAATGAGGACATATTAGAGACGGAGGGTGTTATCCGGTGGAACTACCCAGAGCTTTAAGCAAGAATGACTGCATTTATGGGATTGACGAGAGAGAGTTTTAGTAGTTCTTGAAGGACTTATATGCTTATATGATTATGAGATTTGATATGTGTTATTATTGTCGTGCTAGATTGTGATGTGTGATCTTAGTAGATCTTGCTATGCTAGAATGAATCATAATTATAGCTGGAGATGATTCTACGTCCATGTTGTTGAGATATGATTGTAGTCTAGCTGGAGATGGTTCTACCTCCATTCTATAGAGTGATATAGGATAGTTAGAAATGATTTTACCTCCAAGATTTGAGCTGTGACATTGTGATTTTGCTGGAGATGTTCTTCCTCCATGCTATCGTTGTGATTATAGTTGTTGGAGATGTTTTTCCTCCATGCTTTTGAGTTATGATTACGGTTTGCTAGAGATGTTATACCTCCGTGCCTTTGTGATCGGTTTAGGTTGCCGGATATGTTCTACCTTCGTGCCTTTGGGATGAGTTTAATATTATTGGAGATGTTATGCTTCCGCCTGAGTAAGTGTTTATATCTCGGAATACAGGACCGAGAGGATTTTTGTTTGTCTAAAGTTTCGGGACATAACTTTTTCTTAAGGGGTGTGTGATGTAACAACTAGGATTTTCAAATCCTAACTAATGATGATTAATGTTGATTAACTTAATCATTGATATTAATTGAAATATAACTCGCGAAGAGTGTGTAAGTGATGAGATGAGTCCCACCTTATGTTCCTGGCTTAATTGGGGTTCAAACCGCCTTCGGATCGATGAAATGATAATTATTGACTCCGCTAAAGGCTAATTATCTTCTTCGCTATAGATAACAGAAAATCGTTTTTTAATTCATTTCCTTTCACATTTCCTCGTAAAAGCTCTTAAAAACTCACAACCTTCAAACTCAAGTCTACTCTCCGTTTCTAATCCGATTTCAATTCCCTTTGAGTTTTTGGATTCCTCTCTTCATTCTTTCATTTTGGTACCAAGTTTCTGCGTATCTGAGCAAGTGAAGATTTGGTCGAGCATATATGCTACTGGTTGGGTTCCGTCGCTTAGATTCCGGTGAATTTGATAGTTTTCGAGCGTGGCTTGCGTCGTTGTGATTTCAAATCTTCTTTCGGATCGTCAATCCGGTTAGTAACAAATAAGTTATGAATTTATTCATCTTCCGTATTGCGATTTCGCCTAAATTGACCTTAGGCTTGTCAAAATGGATGATTGAAAATTTTATTATGCTCGTTATATTATTTTGGTGATTATGGGGTGTTTGTTTGATGAAATCTGATGACAGGTTGGTTCAGAAATTGCCTGCGGGCAAATTGTTATTCTAGTGAAAGTTAATTAATTAATTAATTTAATTAAATTAGGATTAGAATTGAGATGGAGGAATGTTGATTAGATGATACCTTGAGATGTTTGAGGAATTGTGAGATGTTGTGTTTATGGATTGATAGTTATGATCTTTGAGGATGAATGAGGCTAGAAGTAGAGTCATCTAGCATGTGTTCTAATGATTGATGTTTATGCCTTGTTTACCAGGCGTGGTCATTATTCCTACGAGAATTCGAGGTTGATCGATTGTTGTAGATATTTGGATTCAAGTAAGTCCTTGGGAATTACTTAGTTGCATTCCTATATCGGATGTATGCATGAGTTGTGATTGTTATGTGCTTTATAACATACAATATTGATTATTACCGACGTTGTATTGGCCAATGATTGCTGGGTGGTGATAACCTTTCGCATATTTCCTGTAAGGAGTCTGAGAGGTTCTTTGAGGTCGGCCGAACTTGGTAAACGCACAAGGTACTTCACCAGTCCTTATGGTACACGTAAAGTGCGCTTGATTTCACTCCAGATGACTATGATACCCAGAGGCGAGAATGATATACTTCTTGTGTCACAACCATAAATATGGTTTTGAGTGTATAACATTATAAAGATAATTAAACGGGAAATGTGTGTTAGCATGATTGGTGTTTACTGTTATTCTAATGTGTGTATACGTTTATGCATGATCTTATATACGAATTGTTAGCTAACGGTTTGATACCGTATTGTAGATCCTTTGCAGGATAGGAAGGTTACAAAGTGATTTGGAGGAGTAATCAACTGAGGGCTTCCGTACATCTAGGATGTTATGGGTTTTGGGTTATGTATGTATACAACAATGTTTTATACTCGGATGTGGGGTTTTGTATGTATTATGATACTTAATAGTTCTATTTTATAAAAGGTTTGTGTTATATTTATTTGTTCCTTGTTCTAAGATCCAATGAACTTGTTGTCATGATAGGGTCATGACCCATTGTGAGGTCCTAGCCCCGTAGCACCCCGAGTCCTATGGATTTAGGGTGTTATAAGGTCATGGCTCCATCACAACAAGGATTATCCCTTGCGGGAGCATAGAGTGATGGACAGAGTCCACTGTAGTACCCGAATCAGTGGCAACAACAATACACAACCCCTGGGCATTCTACTCCACAGGGTTCCACACGGGGCTCAAGCCGGGGCAGAGTTCGAGGTGGTGATACTTCCGAGGCTAGGAGTTCTCAGGATCGAGTGTTTGAGATGAGGAAAATGGAGGATCCGGCAGCACCAACGACTACGCGTATCATACAAATTCACGGTATACCTGTTAGAGTTTTATTTGATACGGGTGCTACACACTCATTTATATCTGATGCATGTGTAGAGCGGTTGTCTTTGGAGATAATTGAGGGAACACCTTTTATTACTGGGTTAGCTGATGTGGGTAAGATTCGGGAAACTGGGAGATCCACGATTGTCCTATACGCTTAGGAAATCGTGAGTGGTGATTTGACTTCTTTGTAATGTACTTAGTACATGAGGAAGTTATTCTGGGGATGGATTGGATGGACCGGCACGGTGCAGATCTAAATATAGGTAGGAGGATCGTGACGGTCACTACCGACACTTGGTATGTTGAGATATTCCGAGGCCGTGAGCTCGGAAAGACCGGTATAGTTATCAGCGCCGTTCGAGCGGCAACGTTGATCAGACAGAGTTGTGAGGCCTTTTGGTGTTACGCATGAAGGAGAGTAAGAGCCCGATTCTAGCGAAGATACCAGTGATGAGTGAGTTCACTGACGTGGTTGGTGAACCACCAGGGTTGCCACCATAGAGGGCCGTGGACTTCAGTATCGAGTTGGAACCAGGAACGAGACAAATCTTGAAGGCTCCTTACCGTATGACGCCTATCGAGATGTTAGAGTTGAAGAAGCAACTCGAGGAGTTGGCAGAGAAGGGATTCATTCATCCGTGTGTTTCGCCTTGGGGAGCACCAGTCTTGTTTATGAGGATGAAGAATGTCTCGATAAGATTGTGCATTGACTACGGGGAGCTGAACAAGGTGACGATCAATAACAAGTATCCATTGCCACACATAGATGACTTTTCGACCAGCTACACGGAGCTACCGTGTGCTCCCGGATCGACTTGAGGTCTGGAAATCACTAGTTGAGGGTGAGAGATCACGATGTGCCCAAGACGGCATTCGGGCTGAGGAATGCCCCTGTCGTGTTCATGGAACTGATGAATGACACCTTCATCAACTTTCTAGACCAATTTGTGGTGGTCTTTATCGACGAATCCTAGTATACTCTAGAAGCCTGGAGGAGCATACTAAGCATCTAAGGACGGTGCTTAGAGTCCTGCAAGATATAGAGTTGTAGGCTAAGCTCTCTAAGTGTGAGTTTTGGATGTCCAAGGTGACATTCTTGGGCCATGTAGTCACTGCCGAGGGGATCAAGGTTGATCCGGAAAAGATTGATTTTGTAGCCTTGATGTGGGACCATCTCCAACACAAGGACCAGTTACACGCTCAAAAGCTAAAGTATTAAAAGATAAGCCAATAACTTCTTCACTTTCACCTTCTTTGGATTCGATTACTAATGGAGAGATCACACATTCATGAGCTAAAGCAATCCAAGATGAAGTTACGGATCTTCTCATGACATTTACACTCAAGAAAACTCTCATCACTCTCAAGAGTTCCTTGGTGACATTATTGACTATTATAAAAGAGCCAAGCCACGGCCAAGAAGATCCATCAAGCAAGGAAGAACGATAAGAGAAAATAAGAGTTCCAAAGAAGAAAAATCGACAGATTTTCCTGTAGGAAATTCAATCGATTTTCATACCCGATTTCCTTCACTGAAACGAGCTTTGCAAAAGATCCGGCAATGATCTTTATCTTTTGGCAATTATATCTTGTTATGATTTCCTTAAATCTCTCACACTATCTTAAATTATTAAGATTCTATCTATTAGATTTTATAGTTTTATATATTTTAAAGATATCTTTGCAAGATTATCTTTAAATATATTTTTCCTAGATTTAGTAGGATTAGTCTCCCTTATAAATAGCTTAGTGGAGGAGATTGTTAGGCATATTAGATTTGATATATTTCCACAGACTTGTGTGAACTTACAGCTTTGCTTACGGAGTTTGTATTTTATTCATTGCTATTCAATCAAAGGAGAGTTCTGGTTGAATCGTTGTGACGTTCTTGCTAGATTGTGCTTGTGTGTGTTAATCTTGTTGAAGGTTGGTGCTATTGGTAAATCCTAGTCCTTCCTTGTGCTTGCCTTACTTAGAAGACTTGTGTAAGGTTAAAGAAGTGTGGGTTAAGGTAATCTTCTCGTTTAAGGGTTTTGACACATCATTGGTGAAGGTTCTTTTGCGGAATATCTTGGTTTATATCTTCTGATATCTCTTTCATTAATCATTCTATAATCATCTTCTTATCTTTCCATCATTAGCCCTGTTATGAGTTTGTTAAAAAATCGACCTGTTTATCAGATAAATCGACCGATTTATTCCTTAGAACAACCCGATTTTTTTCCCAATTAAGGACTTTCAATCTGGATCGGAAACTGTGTCTTATCCCCACATCAAAGTGGTATCAAAGCTAATCGATTAAATTATGAAATTTCTTCAAAAGGTTTGATTTTTATTTGAGTCTTCTTTGAGTCTTTAAAAGTTGAGTCTTTTCTTGTTCGCCATCTTTCCGAGATTACTTGAGTTTAATGTGCGTTGATTTGTGTAAGTTTTGGAAGGGAGAAACGCCTTCAACCAAACAAAAGAAAACCGTTGACCTTTGAAAACTCACCAATACAAACAAAAAAAAAGAATGAAAAGAAAAGAAAGTTCTTGAACATCGAATCCAAGAGTCGATTTTTACAAAGAAAATCGATTTGTTCTTTAGCAGATTGACCAATTTTTCATCCGATTTTTGCTACTGTTGTCAAATTGCAAAAAATCTTTAAGGCATACTTTGCCGAATCGAAGTGCACCCTGTACAAGAGTATTACAATACAAGAGTTCTAGTATATACCTTGAAACAATCAAAGAGATCTAGCCATACCTAAACCCAATATGGCTATCTCTCTTTCTTAACTTCGCAACTCAAGGTATTTTCTTCTCTCTTATTAATCTCTTGTGTGATTTTTTGTAACACCCTGATTCCGTGGGACTCGGGATGTCACATTGGGCTAGGATCTCACAATAGATCCTGACCCTAGCTTGACATCAAGTTCACTGGACCTTACAACATGTCACTGACAGATATAAAAACAAATACATAAAACCGTATAACTAAAGGTAAACAACAACATAGCCGAGTATGAAACGACATCCTCACACAGGTGGGAAAACAAGACATCATCCTCACGCAGGAGGGAAAATATAAACAACCCCAAAACCAACCACCTAATGTACGAGAGTCATCGGCATGTCACCCTGCAAAATCACTCAGCAGCGCCTAACATGCAAACATCTACAACACGGTATGAAACCGTTAACTAACCATACATATATAAGGTAATGCATAAGCACAAGCACAATCATGAAAGATAAACACATCAGCATGCTATCACACATTTACCCATTTTATCATCTTTATATAATAGTCATTCACTCAAATCGTATATATATATATATATATAGATGAAATATGTGACACGAGGACCGATACATCCTCGCCTCTGAGAATGATAGCCATCTGGAGTGGAATCGGTCACACAACCTGTGTACCCTATGGGAGTGGTGTTGTGCCCTTCCCGTTTACCAGGTTTGGACTGTCTCAAGAGAACCTCCCAGACTCCACGGTGGGATGAAGGGGAAAGGTTATCACAACCACGCATACGGGGCAATCAATAAAACGTACGTCGGTATATACGACATCGCATGTTATCATAGCAACATACAAAGCACACACCACTCATGCAAACACCCAATATAAGGATGAAAGCTAAGTAAGTCCTACGGACTTACCTCAATCTCGTACTCAACTCAACCACAACAACCTCCAATCCTGAGAGAGGGGCACTGCCTAATAACAAGGCATAAAGATATATCAAACTCTATTCATCAAAGGGGTCACACCTAGACCCAAAGGGATCCATGAGGATCATACTCAATCTATAAGCCTCACAACCAACTAAACCTCAATATCTCAGCATAACTCACAATTCCTCAAATCTCAAGGTAGTATCTAATCAACATTCCTCAATCTCAATTCTAATCCTAATTTAATTAATTAACCTTTAATTAATTAATTAGATTTCGCCAGAATAACGTTTTGCCCGCAGGCAATTTCTAAACCCCCTGTCATCAGATTTCATCAAACAAACAACCCATAATCATTAGAATAATATAACGACCATAATGGAATTTCTAATTATCCATTTTGACAAGTCTAAAGTCAATTTAGGTCAAATCGCAGTACGGAAAACGAATAAATTTGTAACTTATTCGTTACTAACCCGATTGACGATCTGAAAGAAGATTCGGAATAACAATGACGCAGGCTACGCATGGACAACATCAAATTCACCGGAATCTGAGCGACGGAACCTGCTTGGTGACATATATGCTCGACCAACCCTTCATTTGCTCAGAAATGCAGAAACTCGATACCGATATGAAGAGAATGAAGAGAGGAATCCAGAAACTCAAACGGAATTGAAATCGGATTAGAAACGGAGAGTAGATCTGAGTTTGAAGGTTGAGAGAAATCAGAGCTTTTACGAGGAAACGTGAAAGGAAATGAATTAATAAAGGATTTTCCGCTATTTATAGTGAGACGATAATTATCCTTTAGAGAAGTCTATAATTATCCTTTAACCGATCCAAAGGCGGGTCGAACCTCCTTCTCCAAACTTCTCGAGATTGGAATATTAAATCTGGAATATTGTAGGGATAATTGTTCCACAACTACCTCGGAAAACGTGTATTCCTAAGTCGTCTTTCTTAGCCGTTAAGAACGAAATAGCGACTCTTTTTGCCGTTTTGCCTCTCCATGTTATTTCATATCTAGTATATATCCGATGTCCTGATCATTTCTCTCAACTGCATTTTTATTAGTTGGAGCTCCCAAATAACACCGGAGGGTAAAAATAATTACCCGGGGAAAAAAGTAAAAAATTTCCCAAACGTCCAAAATTACGCTAGGAACATAACGGTGGGACTGATACTCATCACTTGCGAAATCTTCGCGAGTTATATGTCCATTACTATAAACGATTAAGTTAATCAACATTAATTAGAATTCGGAAATCCTAGCTATTACATTTTCATTAGCCTCTTTTCTATTCTAAACACTGAGTCTTTCTTTGAGTGTGTTATTTAGTATCTATACTTCTTAACATACTCCCTTAGCTGAGACACGTGAACAACAGGGTGAATACCCTCTAACCTCGGAGGCAAAGCTACTATGTATGCTGCCCTCCGAACTCTATTCAGTATCTAGAAAGGACCGACATATCGGGGACTCAACTTACCCCCTTATGCCAAAACATCTGACGCCTCGCGTCAAAGATACTCTCAGCCAGACATGAGCTCTTATTCTAAACTAGAGGTTGGCACCTCTTGTCTACATACGACTTCTGGCGACTCTGTACCGCCATCATCCACTTCCTAAACAACGCTACTTGAGCCCCCTGAATCTTATCTGGTGCTATCCCACTGGTACTGCTAGACTCATCCCAACATAAAGGTGTACGACATCTACGCCCATACAGTACCTCATAAGAGGCCATCCCAATGGATGCATGTCAGCTGTTGTTGTATAAGAACTCAACTATTGGGAGGTAATCTGACCATCCTTGTCCCCAATCCAACACATCAGCTCACAACATATCCTCAAGGGTTTGGATGGTCCTCTCTGACTGACCATCGGTCTGGGGGTGAAATGTAGTCGTCAAGTGTAGACTTGTCCCCAAAGCAGTTTGAATCTGTTTTCAAAATCTCGACATCAAAATCCTAAGTTAGCTCAAAGCATCTACGCTGGCGGTTATTCAATTCCCACTGCGTAAAACTATACTTCCGACTATTATGGTCTGTGAAGATTTGGCATGTAGCACCATACAGGTAATGTCTCCAAATCTTCAAAGTATGAACTACCGTTGCTAACTCAAGATCATGAGTCGGGTAGTTCTCCTCATACGTCTTCAACTAGCGAGACGCATATGAAACCACTCTTGCCCTTCTGCGTCAAAACACATCCCAAACCTAGCTTGGATGCATCACTGTGGATCACGAAATCATTAGAATCATCTGACTGTGCCAGAACAGGAGCAGAAGTCAAACACCTCTTCAACTCCTCAAACTCTGGGCACACTGATCAATTCACACAAATCTGGTAGTCTTCCTTAGAAGACTCGTAAGTGGACGGTGATCATAGAAAATCCTTCCACAAAGTGTCGGTAATAATCTGCTAAGCCGAGAAAGCTACGTACTTCCTTATTGTTCATCAATATCGTCCATGCTGCAACATACTCAATCTTCGCCAAATCAATCTTGATCCCACTAGCAGATACCATGTGGCCTAGAAAAGCAATCCTCAGACATCCATAACTCGCACTTAGAGAGCTTAGTATACATCCCTTTGTCCCTCAAAATCTGTAAAACTTTCCTCAGATGACCGGCATGCTCCTCGCTGCTACGAGAGTATACTAGAATGTCATCAATGAATACTGCCATAAACTGATCAAGGAAGTCGAGGAAGATATTGTTCATCAACTCCATGGAGGTAGCGGGGCATTCGTCAGCCCGAATGGTATCACTACAAACTCGTAGTGTCCGTAACGAGTACGAAATGCCGTCCTATGCACATCCTGCTCCCCCCCCTAACTGGTGATATTCTGAGAGCAAGGAAGTCTTGGAACACATAATCGCTTCTTGAAGCTGACACAACAAGTTGTCAACACGACACAATGAATACACTAGGGCGAATGAAGCCCTTCTCTACCCATTCCTCAAGTTGTCTCTTCAGCTCTAACATCTCAACAGGCGCCATACGATATGGGGCCTTCCAAATCAATCTCATACCACACTTCAACTCAATATCAAAGTCCACACTCCACTAAGGCAGCAAACCAGACGGTTCAGTAACACGTCTCTAAACTCATAAACCATTGGAATATCTTCCAAGACTGGACTCTCTTCCTCCTTCATGGCATAACATCATAAGGCATCACATGCTTGTGCTATAAGCCTTGTTGCCCGTATGGCACTAATGACAAACCCGTCTCTTCATCGGTCTTAACCTCGGAAGACCTCTATCTAATCTATCTCAGTAGAGACTATAACAATCTTCCAATTAACATCTAACACAACATGATATCTATCCGTCCCATCCAAACACATAATGACCTCCTCATGCACCTATGACATGACAAAGAAGTCTACCAACAACACACAAAGTCCCTACATGAAGGAGACAATCACATATCTCACGGGTACCTCAGACCCCTAACTGATATCCTTATCAAGGAAGGTCTACCCTATATTGTATCTAAATTCAATCTATACATGTATCAAAAGCGAAGAGTGCATAACACCCATATCAAACAAAACTCCACTAGGTAAACCATTAACGAGAATGATACCTGTAACAGCTAACACCAGCAGCTCCATTGTATATCATCACTCAAACCTCGGACCTATGCTTCTCAGGTATCATTGAGGTCATCAGCATAGCCTCTACTTCTACTCTTTTTGCACCAAAAAGAGGAAGGTCTTGTTAAGAAGAAACACTACCTTGCTGACAAAAAGGGGCCAAATGGCCTAGTTCACCACATGCAAAGCACGCTATCGGTGCCAAGGAACACTCAGGGCGCAAATGATTTGGATCGCCACAGTTGAGAGACAGACGTCCCATCTTTGCTACTGATACGGGTGACTCCTCTGCACTTCTCAGCTCAAAGGCTCTACCCTGAGCTCCTTTGGTGTCAGTGGTACTTCCACCACGACCTCTACCTCTACTCGACCCGGGAACAGATCCTTGAGTAGAACGACGATCTAAAGCTCTCTGTTGTCCCTGTGTTTGCTGTTGAGGTGTCCTCTGAACACCTCCCGCCACACTGGCAGGGGAAGATCCCTACTGTGATGCAACTCTACCTTGCCTCTAGAAGGCAGCTCTATGACCTAGTCTACCACAGGTGTAGCAAGTCACTGGTAGACTCGTACACTTTGGTCGCAAATGTCCAGACTTCCCACAATTATAACAAGATCTCATCTCACCAACAGTCCGTGTAGAGCGGGGATCACTCAATGTCCATGTGCTAGACTCTGATACCAACTTTGTAACACCCCGATTCCGCGGAACTCGGGATGTCACATTGGGCTAGGATCTCACAATGGATCCTGACCCTAGCTTGACAACAAGTTCACTGGACCTTACAACATGGCACTGACAGATATAAAAACAAATACATAAAACCGTATAAACTGTACAACTAAAGGTAAACAACAACATAACCGAGTATGAAACGACATCCTCACACAAGAGGGAATACAAGACATCATCCTCACGCAGAAGGGAAAACATAAACAACCCCAAAACCAACCACCTAATGTACGAGAGTTCTCAGCCTGTCACCCTACCAAATCACTCAGCAGCGCCTAACCTGCAAACATCTACAACACGGTAAGAAACCGTTAGCTAACCATACATATATAAGGTAATGCATAAACACAAGCACAATCATGAAAGATAAACACATCAACATGCTATCACACATTTACCCATTTTATCATCTTTATATAGTAGTCATTCACTCAAATCGTATATATATATATAGATGAAATATGTGACACGAGGACCGATACATTCTCGCCTCTAAGAATGATAGCTATCTGGAGTGGAATCGGTCATACAACCCGTGTACCCTATGGGAGTGGTGTTGTGCCCTTGCCGTATACCAGGTCTGGACTGTCTCAAGAGAACCTCCCAAACTCCACGGTGGGATGAAGGGGAAAGGTTATCACAGCCACGCATACGGGGCAATCAATAAAATGTAGGTCGGTATATACGACATCACATGCTATCGTAGCAACATACAAAGCACACACCACTCATGCAAACACCCAATATAAGGATGGCAGCTAAGTAAGTCCTACGGACTTACCTCAACCTCGTACTCAGCTCAACCACAACAACCTCCAATCTTGAGAGATGGGCATTGCCTAATAACAAGGCATAAAGATATATCAAACTCTATTCATCAAAGGGGTCACACCTAGACCCAAAGGGATCCATGAGGATCATACTCAATCTATAAGCCTCACAACCAACTAAACCTCAATATCTCAACATAACTCACAATTTCTCAAATCTCAAGGTAGTATCTAATCAACATTCCTCAATCTCAATTCTAATCCAAATTTAATTAATTAACCTTTAATTAATTAATTATATTTCGCCAAAATAACGTTTTGCCCGCAGGCAATTTCTAAACCCCTGTCATCAGATTTCATCAAACAAACAACCCATAATCACTAGAATAATATAACGACCATAATGGAATTTCTAATTATCCATTTTTTCAAGCTTAAAGTCAATTTAGGTCAAATCGCAGTACGGAAAACGAATTAATTCATAACTTATTTGTTACTAACCCGATTGGCGATCTGAAAGAAGATTCGGAATCACAGCGGCGTAGGCTACGCATGGATAACATCAAATTTACCGGAATTTGAGCGACGGAACCTGCCTGGTGACATATATGCTCGACCAACCCTTCATCTGCTCAGAAATGCAGAAACTCGGTACCGATATGAAGAGAATGAAGAGAGGAATTCAAAAACTCAAACGGAATTGTAATCGGATTAGAAACGGAGAGTAGATCTGAGTTTGAAGGTTGAGAGAAATCAGAGCTTTTACGAGGAAACGTGAAAGGAAATGAATTAATAAAGGATTTTCCGGTATTTATAGTGAAAACGATAATTATCCTTTAGCGAAGTCGATAATTATCCTTTAACCGATCCAAAGGCGGGTCGAACCTACTTCTCCAAACTTCTCAAGATTGGAATATTAAATCTGGAATACTGTAGGGATAATTATTCCACAAATGCCTCGGAAAACGTGTATTCCTAAGTCGTCTTTCTTAGCCGTTAAGAAACGAAATAGCGACTCTTTTGGCCGTTTTGCCTCTCCATGTTATTTCATATCTAGGACATATCCGATGTCTTGATCATTTCTCTCAATTGCATTTTTTATTAATTGGAGCTCCCAAATGCTCCAAATAACACCAGAGGGTAAAAATAATTACCCGGGGGAAAAAGTAAAAATTTTCCCAAACGTCCAAAATTACGTTAGGAACATAACGGTGGGACTGATACTCATCACTTGCGAAATCTTCGCGAGTTATATGTCCATTACTATAAACGATTAAGTTAATCAACATTAATTAGAATTCGGAAATCCTAGCTATTACATTTTCATTAGCCTCTTTTCTATTCTAAACACTGAGTCTTTCTTTGAGTGTGTTATTTAGTATCTATACTTCTTAACATACTAGTTGTCTATCCGCAATCCGTCTTCTACCTTGTCGTGTGTGGAGTAAACTTCTTACAGGGATTCCTTAACCATCGCACCCGTAAGAACCTTTATCCGAACCAAGTTAATTACTTGATTCAACCAAGGAGTTCTAGGTTGCCAAGGCACTGATTTGTAAAGAAGCATTAATCCATACAAGTCAATTCCATCAACCATCTTGCGATAACACAACAAGAGCGTGAGTGCGAGAGAAATAAGAAATGTCTTTTCGATTTCTCTAACTTAACGATTTTGTTGTTACTGTGCGTGTTGGTATAGATGTCAGAAAGCGATAGTCCACGTGGTTCTCTAGTGGACAACACCCCGGATATAGCGGACATGTTCAAGGAAATCATGACCAAGATGACCAACATGGATAAACGGCTTGAACAAGTGGAAGCAAGGCATAATGAAGATTACCGATCCGAATCTCGCTTATGATTCGATCCTAAGTTTGTTTATGAAATAGGTGGGAGCTCCACTAATCCACCACCACCACCACCCCTCAAGTTTCAGCTATAAATCATCCACAAATGCCTAGCAATACTCACCCTAATCAATTCGTTAATGCTAACCACAATCCACTTTTTGGTGACGAATTTCAGGACATTAGTGATGAAGAGGATGAGGGAATGTGGAGAGACCACCCAAGACGTCATAAATGTAGGGGATGCTATAATGAACATCCTACCCCAACATGATAATGACGGACTTGAAAAGGTCAAAGTCAAAATCTCGAGTTTTGAAGGTAGATGTGATCCGGATGCATGCATGGAGTGGGAGACCAAGATTGAAAAACTTTGGTTTGCCATAACTTTAGTGAACAACAGAAAATCCAACTTGTTGCGTTGAAATTTCAAGGCTACGCTCTCATTTGGTGGGATCACCTCATCAAAGAACGTAGGAGAGCGGGAGAACCGGACATTACTACTTGGGAACGAATAAAAGCCTTGATGAAGTCTAGATTTGTGCCACCACACTATGGTCGGGAGTTGAGACAACAATTAGAGAACCTTAAGCAAGGTTCCATGTCCGTAGAGAAAGTCTACACCGCCATGCAAACGGCAATGGTGAAAGCCAACATACAAGAGGATGAGGAGTCTATTATGACTCGATTTCTAAGAATCTTACTTCCTTTATTAACTAATGAAATTGATCTCTATCCCTATGCTTCTATGACTAACTTATTACATTTGGCTATCAAGGTGGACAAAAAGCTCATATGACGGAATCAAGGAACGACTTATTGGACTCCAAAGAAGAAAAATCGGTCCCCTAACAGGTTAATCAACCGATTTCCTTCTCAGAGCGACGATGGAAAACGTTCTTTGCCCGATCCAGCAGCTCCCAAACCTTCTACACAGTCTCCTCCTTTGAATGAGCCTTCAAAGGACCATAGAGGGATTACTTCTAACCCTACCTTAAGATCTAGAGATATTGTTTGTTTGAAATGTCAAGGTAGAGGTCACTATATGTGCGATTCTCCTAATAAACGAGTTTTATTTCTAAATCAACAAGGACAATACGAAATTGAAGAAGAACATGAACATGACCATACCCACATCAATGCAGTACATGAACGTGAGCATGATAATCAAAGTGATAGTGATTGTGAATATGAACATGGTGATTCTTTGATTGCTAGACATACATTGTATGTTAAAATTGATTTATGTGAGGATAATCAACGTGAAAACCTTTTTCATACTCGATCTCTTGTTCAAGGAAAGGTTTGTAACATGATATTTGATGGGGCAATTGTTGCAACATTTCTAGTGAAGAATTGATCACTAAATTGCAAATACCTAATGATAGCATGAAATATGACGATATTTTAGGCACATGTTTTGGTTGTTTTCCCCCTTCTTTTGTGTATATGGATATGAGTTTGAAGCATTTATGAGAACTTTCACCTATTATGTTGGTATAGAGATCTACACAAGTTGTGTTGTGTTTTTAGGTGAATAAAGGCTTGTATTGGAGAATAAATGGAGTATGTATGAGTGATTGACCATACTAGACATCAAGGAGATGCATTGGAGAAGCCAAGGAATGAGTATGAGTAGAAAGCTTCGAGAAACAAGAGTTTTCATGCACGTTTTAGGCATTCCATAGTCCATTACAAGGAACCACGGCCGTGATTTTGGGAATTATATTAATTAAGACCATGGGAATGTATGTCGAGAGCAAATATGCCATTCCACGGTGTATTCCACGGGCGTGGAATTTTGCTCTTGGCCGTGATTCTTCTAACGGCTGCCACATGTCATATTTGTCATGTCAGCAACGTTTATGGGCTTTTCGTAACCCTATTTTCTCCCATAAGAAGGCTGAAGGAAGATAAAAAACATACACCACACTAGAGAGAAATTGAGATCATTTTCGGAGAAGATTACATTGGAGGAGATTTGGAAGGAAGATTTGGAGAAGTACGCACTTGGAGATGACGTAATTTGAAGATCTTAGGGTTTCACTTTGAAGGAGGATTGACATCCCGTTCTTCTTTGTTCTTAATATTTGTGAGAGATTTCTTACTCTATTCTGCATTCATTACACAAGTTACGGATTTTGAGTTTGATTAAGAATTGGTTTTGTGTTTGCTATTGAGTTTTCAAGGTTTTATCTTTTCCTTCTTTTAATCTTGATTATTGATTTTATGACAATGATTGTTGGCTAAAACCCTTACGCGATTCTAAGGTGAAGGGTTGATAGTTGTGGCATAGATGATGATAGATTGAACCAAAACATATTGGACCCTTAGAGTTGCGAGAATCCTCGTCGCTGAGCCTTTCCACGACCTATTCTTGAGTTCCACGGCGTGGTTCTTCAAGATCCGACCATGGTTTTTCCCTGTCGTACATGTTTTGCTTTTGCTTTGATCCAAAGTTAAAGATTGACCCTAACCTAGCCTTGGCTTACCTTTTCAAGGTAGTAGTGAGACTCAACATCCTCTACTTTGGTTTCGAGTGTTTTAACCTTAACCTTTTTGATTTATCTTTGATTGCCTTGGGTTTGGGCAAGGTTATTTGAGAGTTTAATCTTGTCCTTCAATCCTCTTTATAACGAGACTCAACATCCTTTATTGAGAGAGTCTTTGGGTGAGACTTATGGGTTTGGAACATCACCGTACAATACCCTACCTTAGATATACCTTCGCAATCCCAACTCTGTTCTTATATCTTTAGAACATCTTGAATCGATCGCCACAATAGGATACTTGAATCTTTAGAATCGTTGTTTTCCCAATTATCTTTACAAAATCTTTTTGTTATTTGCTTGACAATTTTGTGAACTGAATTTAACCCCCCAAATCCCGGAGTTCGATACTCTGAATTCTTGCTTTACTATACAGATCCATACACTGCGGGTTCGCTTTGCTTGATTTCAGTTTTATAAATTTAAGACTTTGACGCACGCACTTTTGAGCGAACAAGTTTTTGCCGCCTTTGCCGGGGATTTTGTTTAGGCCAAATTCGGTCTTCGGTTGTCGGGCTTGGAAGCTTTTGCTCTTGCTATTTGATCTATCTACTTGAGTGATTTTGCAGATTTTTCTTTAGATATATGTGAAGGTCTCGATCTAAGAAAGACCTCGTTCCTTTTGATCCTGAACCGGAGAAGACTCTAAAGAAACGGTTAAGGGAGAAAAAGATGCCTGCATATAATGAAAAGAACCTTCAAGAGGAGTTGGATAAAACTCGAGCTCTTCTTAATACAAGTGAAAGAAGACATATTGAGGAACAAGCTGCAACTCATGCTGACAGGGAGTGAATGCAAACTTAACTGGATGAAATCAAGGCGATGTTATTACAACAAAAATTGGATAAAGGCGCCGGGAGTAAGAAGGATGAACCATCCGATGATGATGATATGCCGGAGCTAGAAGATACACCACCCAATCCACGATTTAATCCTCGTGTCTATGTCGATCCTCGCATCCCTGTTAGAGAGGCGAGAGCTGCTCATGTCGTGGCTGAACCACGCATCCTTGGACAACCAATGGATCCGATTCAGCAACCACGTTGTTTAGGTGTGAATCTTGGAGACTGGACGAGCATGACTATGGGTTTCGCCCTCAAGTCATTACTATGATCCGTCAAAGTTAGTTTGGAGGGATGGAAGCTGAATCTCCACACCAACATTTACAGAATTATGAGATTCTTATGGAGACTTTGAAGCCTCCAAGAGCTGTCAACAACAACAACTACAAGTTGAGATCGTTCTTCTTCTCTCTGAAGGACAAGGCCTTAGCATGATATCAAGCTCTTCCAACTTGAAGATTTAATACATGGGAGGAGCTGACTTCGGAATTCCTTACCAAGTTCTTTCCGCCATCCAAACGGCGGAGTTGAGAGGTAAAATTAATGCTCTTTCTATGAAATCTAATGAAAGTTTGTTTAAATCTTGGGAAATGTTTCAAGATCTTGTGGAACTTTTATTGGAGATTCACTACAAGGGATTGGATGTGGAAACGCAATTCAAACTTCAATCGCTTTCTTGTGGAACTTTTATGGATATGAGAGAAGCTGATGCTTGAGATTTTATTGAGAAGCAAGCTCTAGTGATTGAGAAGTATTCCCATAGGAAGGCTGATGGTGGGAATCGAGATTTCGTAGAGCCGGGAGCAAAATTAAATCCAGTAGCCCAAGCTCAAAGTTCTTCCCTCAACAATGAGATTAAGGAGCTGAAGGAAGTTCTAAAATCTAACATGCAATCGAAAAAGGAGCAGGATGTTGGCTATTTAGGAGGAGAGAACAACCAAGGGAATAGGAACAATAACCGGAACAACCGTTGGAACAACAACATGAACTTCAACAACAATTGGCGATCCAACCAACAAAATCCCGGTAATCCTTACTCCCACGCTGAAAATGCACTAACATCTCCATCTTCTTCTTCTACCCCTTTGAAAAGTCAAGGGCAAGCATCAAACAATTCAAACCAGCCGGAGAAGGACAAATTCGATACGATGATGGAAACGATCTTGGGAAATATACAAGGAATGGAGAATCACATTACTTCGATTTCTAAAGCACAAAAAGCTTTGGATAATCAAGTATTCAGCAAGGTTGGAGAAGTTCCTAGAGATTGATGCTTTAGAAGAGTTAGAAGAAGTACAAGTTGAAAAATTCGAAAAATTGTACGATGGTTTGAAAAACACCAAAAACCACTGTCAATCGGTGTTTTCCACGGGCGGAGTTTCACCAATTCCACCCGTGGAATAGTATGTCGAGAGCAATAACTCGAATGACACACAAAACCACGGCCAGGAATACATCTTCCACGGCCGTGGCAGTAACAGTGGCACCGTGGAACTTGAAAATGCTGAAGAAAATTCCGTTCTTTCTACAAACATTCTTGCTTCTTCCTCCACCACTCCCACATCCTTGGAGACTTCCAAGGAGACCTCGGACAACCCTCACAACACTCAAAAGGCATCTACAACTTTGGAATTGAAGCCACTTCCCGCACATCTAAGGTACGCTTTTTTTGGATATAACTCTACGTTTCCCGTCATAGTTAGTTATAGTTTAAGTGAAGATGAGCATGATAGGCTTATGATTGTTTTGAGGAACAGATGAAAGCTTTAGGCTAAACCATAGAGGATCTTATAGGTATTAAACCATCTTTATGTATGTACAAGATACTAATGGAAGAGGATTATAAGCCTTCACATCAATCTCAACGACGGTTAAATCCGATAATGAAAGAGGTCGTGAAGAAGGAGATCCTTAAATTACTAGATGCAGGTATCATATTCCCGATATCCGATAGCAAGTGTGTGAGTCCAGTTCAAGTTGTCCTAAAGAAGGGAGGAATGACCGTTGTGGCCAACAAGAACAACAAACTCATTCCAACAAGAACAGTAACGGGATGGAGGACGTGCATCGACTATCGCAAGCTGAATAATGTGACGAGGAAGGACCACTTCCCGCTGCCCTTCATTGATCAAATGCTTGAGATGTTAGCACAACATTCTTACTTTTGCTACCTTGATGGTTATATTGGTTTCTTTCAGATTCCAATTCATCCGGACGACCAAGAAAAGTCCATATTCACGTTCCCCTAGGGTACGTTTGCTTATAGGAGGATGCCATTCGGACTTTGCAACGCTCCAGCCACCTTTCAAAGGTGTATGATGACCATCTTCTCAGATTACATTGAGGAAAGCATGGAGGTTTTTATTGATGATTTTTCAGTTTATGGTTCCTCATTTGATGATTGTCTTGGTAACCTATCTCTTGTTTTGCAAAGATGTGAAGATACTAACCTAGTTCTTAATTGGGAGAAGTGTCATTTTATGGTTAGGGAAGGTATTATTTTCGGACACTTGATCTCCAACAGAGGGATTGAGGTTGACAAGGCTAAGATTGAGACGATAGAAAAGCTTCCTCCTCCATCTTCGGTGAAGGGGATTAGAAGTTTTCTAGGACATGCTGGATTCTATAGGAGATTCATTAAAGACTTCTTGAAAATCTCTAAACCTCTAACTAATCTATTGATGAAGGATGTTGTTTTTGAGTTTTCGAAAGAGTGTTTGGATTCTTTTTACAGGATTCGAGAAGCTCTAATCTCATCCCCAATAATTCAGCCTCCGGATTGGAGTCTTTTATTGGAAGTCATGTGCGATGCAAGTGACGTAGCGGTGGGAGCGGTGCTTGGATAAAAGATTGATGGACGCACTCATTCCATCTATGATGTTAGCAAAACGCTAGATGAACTCAGCTCAACTGTGCCACAACGGAAAAGGAATTTCTTGATGTCGTGTATGCATTTGTAAAGTTTCGTTCTTATCTTGTAGGAGCGAAGGTGATTGTATACACGGATCATTATGCCATTCGGTATTTGCTTGCCAAGAAAGATGCAAAATCAAGGCTGATTAGATGGGTTTTTCTTCTTCAAGAGTTTGATCTTGAGATTCGTGACAAGAAAGGATCCCAAAATTCTGTTGCGGATCACTTGAGTCGTCTACCACATGTTACAAATGACGACTTACCTATTGATGACTCTTTCCCGGACGAACAAATGCATCTAATGGAAGAGTGCATCGATCATATTTCTAGAGGTAACGAACCTTGGTTTGTTGATTTTGTAATTTATTTTGTTTGTCAGGAAATACCTCCCGAACTATCCTATGCACAAAGGAAGTAGTTCTTTAGGGTTGTCCGTCAATACTATTGGAATGAACCTCTACTTTTCAAAAGAGGTCGTCTAGATGGCATCATTAGAAGATGTGTGTCTGAAGACGAAATGCAAAGTGTCATTCGTCATTGTCATTCTCTTCCTTGCGGAGGACACGCTAGTTCTCACAAGACTAGCGCTTAGGTATTACAATCTGGATTTTTTGGCCTACATTATTTAAGGATGTGCAAACTTTTGCTCCTTGTTGCGATGCTTGTCAAAGAATAAGGAACATATCCAGGAGAAACGAAATGCCTCTCAACAACATCCAAGAAGTGGAGATCTTCGACGTTTGAGGAGTTGACTTCATGGGACCATTCCCATCATCTTGCGGCAACCAATACATACTTCTAGCTGTAGACTATGTTTCAAGATGGGTTGAAGATATTGCTTATCCAACTAATGATGCGATGTGGTTGTTAAGTTGTTTAATCGAACTATTTTCCCAAAGTTTGGGACACCCCGGACCATCATTAGTGACGGAGGATCACACTTCATAGCCCGTCGATTTGAAGCTCTACTAGCTAAGTTGGGGTGACCCACAATATCGCCACACCCTACCATCCGCAAACAAGTGGGCTAGTGGAGATTTCAAATAGGGAGATCAAAGTAATTCTGGAGAAAACGGTGTCAAGGACAAGGAAGGATTGGTCGTAAAAGCTTGACTACGCATTGTGGGCGTATAGAACGGCATACAAGACTCCCATTGGCGCAACACCATACAATCTTGTGTATGGGAAGTCTTGTCATCTTCCGGTGGAGCTAGAACACAAGGCATATTGGGTTGTTAAGTGGTTGAACTTTGACATGAATGAAGCGAGAGAGAAAAGTCTCTTGGATCTTAATGAGCTAGAAGAACTCCGCTTGAACATCTATGAGAATGCCAAGATCTATAATGAGAGAGCGAAGCGTTGGCATGATAAGCACATCATTCCGAAAGACTTCATAGAAGGAGACCTCGTTCTTCTATTCAATTCTAGACTTCGACTCTTTCCCGGTAAGCTTAAATCTCGTTGGACAGGACCTTATGTTATTAAACACGTTTTTCCCCATGGTGCAGTCGAAGTATGGGGTGAGAAGTGCGGAAGTTTCAAAGTGAATGGCCAACGACTCAAGAAGTACTCCCCGGAACTCCAAACTTAGGAAGTCACATTGATTTTCCTCGCTTAAATGCAAATGAATGATCTAGCTACGGACCTAAAATAAAGCGCTACTTGGGAGACAACCCAAGGTAATGCATTCTTTTTTGTTTCTCGTTTTTCTTAGATTATATTAGTGTATTTGTTTTTGTTTGTTTTTCGTCGATGTCTTTCGGTATGTCTTGAGTCTTTGGATGTCACGCTTGAAAAAACAACTAAGGGAAGTGAAGAAAGCCAAAGGAACAACCAAATTTGGATTTTTGGCAGAAAAAGAGAAAATCACGGGTTTAATTGTGATTCCACGGCTGTGGTTCCTATAATTTAGCCCGTGGAAAAGTATGTCGAGAGCAGCCAAAGAAAAGGACGCAAAACCATGGTCTATCGTGCAATTCCACAGCCGTGGAAGTAATAGTGAGGCCGTGGTTTTTGAAAATTTGACGGGGTTGTATAAGTTCTTCTTCTTCACAAACCACACAACACCAAACCTCCTTTCCACGCCCTAAATCACGCCCACAACCGTCATACCGCATTTCTTCGTTCGGTGATCGTTTTGCACGATTCTTCACTCCAAACTGAAGCAAACTTGATTTTGTTGCGGATTTTGGCAACAAACAACACAAACATTCAGCGATCGGGCGAGATTTTGGATTTCTTCAAATTCAAAACCTAGGCTTTCTCTCAACTCTTTCCTTGGTTGATTTCATTCGTTTTCTTTGAAGATTTTTAGGAGAACTGAACGAAATTGAACCTAGAAATAGTTTAGGACTACTGTTGTTGTGGTTGTTGTGGAATTTCTGGATTTTTTAGCAAAATCGTGCAGTTCCACGGGTAGCCTTACAATTCCACGGGCGTGGTTTCACCAAGAACAGGCAGTGGTTTCTCAAAAAATGTTTGGAACTCGCAAATCAAGCCGAAACAAAAAGCAAAGAGGAAAGGCTCCTCTTCCCAACCCCTTCCTATTACTCCACCTATCCCTAGGATCCCTACCATCCATGAGAACCACTTGAGAGCTTTTGAAAAGATCCATAAATACAAAGTTATTGCTCCTAGGTACATTGTGCTTGAAGGGTTTGAGGATTTACATGTGGTGAATGATCTTAGATTGATGCGTGATAGAGTTGGGATGACTACATTTGCTGGCATTAGAGAGGATGCTTAAAAGGAGATCAGAAGGGAGTTCATAACTTCTTTTGACCATAGTGTCGTTAACCGAACGGTCTCCTTCCGTTTGACGGACCACACTCACCACCTCTCTATTGCTCAGTTTGGAGCAATGTTTGGCTTTGTGGAAACTTACAATGGGACGTTCCCTAAGAGTTCTCGAGCCCGAGAGTTTTGGGAGGAAATTGCTATGGTTGTAGGTCATGAGGATCGTTGGCAACCGGCCGACTCGAAAGCCAAGCTCATCTATAACCTCTTCTTTAAGATTGCCCATAGGATCCTCTCCGAGTGCCTTTTCCCTATGATTGAGACTCCCTAGAAGCTCAAGGTTGATAAGCTTTTTATCCTTTATTGCATGGAGGCCAGTGTCACTCCGGATTGCGCCACTATGCATGCATCTACTCTTAGTAAGATCAAGAACAAAGCTAAGGGGAATATAGGTTATGGAGGGATGGTGACTTACACAGCAAAGCAGTTGAGAGTTGATTATTCTACTTGCGAGATGGTAGCTGTTGCGAGGCCTTTAGGGCTTCAAGGTTTCATGACTAGGGGACTCTTGATTCCCCGCCACCGAGGTCCACCGTTTGTTTCCATGCCTTATGATGACAAGGGAGGACGAGGCATTCCATTGAGCGCTGATTACTCCATTAGGAACCGGCAGAATTGTAAAGCTACGTTTGTCCCGATGCATGCCAACCGCCTAGGAGCTCCAACTTATTACCCCGAGGATGTGTCAGCTGCTGTTGATGAGGGTGTTGATTAGGATGTTGATGAGGAGATGGGTGGTGATGAGTTCTTGGATATTGGAGGTGTTGAGGAGGCTTTTGGAGACTTTCCAGATCAGCCGGCGGATTTCCAGGAGCCGCCTAGGAGATCTACCTACCAGCAATGGCCTTCCGCTTCTTCCTCTTCCCGGCATACCAGCGTGCTTGAGAGACCTACGTGGATGGATGCACCGCCGACTTGGATGGGTACTCCTCCAGCTTGGATGGGAGTACCGCCGGAGTGGATGGCGCAGCGGCCCGCGTGGATGGATGAGTAGCTAGCATGGGTTACCGGACTTACGGAGAGGATAGGAGCTATTGAGACCCGCTTTGATGTGTATGATGATGAGCGCCGTGAAAATGCAAGGATCCTTCGAGAAGTTTACCGGAAGCAGTTTGGTCATCCGTTCGACCCAAACTTCTTCCCGTACCAACCACCGCCACCTCCCATGGGATGAGCTGATTTGCTTGGTTCGAGTTGCTCCACCACCTTTGTGAGTTTCTTTGTTCTTTTTCTATTTCTTTTTCCGCACATTAGGGATAATGTGTATCTTAAGTATGGGGTGGGGTATGATTCTAATGTGATGTAATTACTTGACATATTTGCTTCGCTTTATCAATGAACACTTGCATCTTTATTTTCATTGTCACACGTTTCTTATTTGCATTGCATTTTTATGTTTTGAAAAACCCATAAAAATTTGAAGAATTTTGATAATATTGTGCTTCTAGGATTGGAAAGGACCTCAATGATGAATCTACTTGTGGATTGAATTTTTGATGACATTTATGTGCTTAAATTGAATTGTGATGAAGAAATTGAGTATATTATTTGATCTCCTTGCAAGTTTCATAATGTAAACATTCTTGTCTAAATCATGTTGAGGAATGAAGGTTGAAATCACATTATAAGTTTGTGCTTCTTTTTGAAATGATTAAGGTACCTCGATTTTTCTTGCTTCTTCTTTATTCATTTAGCTCCTCAATAAAATTTTTGCCTCCTTTACCTATCCGGGAATTAGGAAGAGTGTAAATTTTAGCATGATTGATGTGGGAGGGCCATGAAAGAAAAGAAAAATTGTGCATTCAAAGTATAGAAAAATAGGTTTGGGGACGTTGAACATGAGGATGAGTAACTCGGCACCATTCACATAGCCAGGTGTTTGTGTCTTATCAAAGTCCGAATGAACGATAATCCTAACGGAATATGGTATGTGCATCAAGGGTTTGAGGCATATCGAAATTGAGAATCTCCGATCTCCTAGACTTCAGTTTTTGTGCACCGCTGTCCATACTTTTAAAAAGTAAAGTAAAAGAATTTTTTTTCGCATGCAAAGCATGTTTGGGAAGCAATGTTCCTCAAGTTTGTGTTGTGTTGTTCCTTTTTCTCGGATTTTTGCACCACATTACCTTTTGAGAAGTCCTACCCATTCATGTTTCTGAACCCTTACTTGAAAGTCCTTAAGATATTTGGATTGTTGTATGGCTTGGTAATCTAAATTGAATTTCCGCATGATTGATTTTGACATTACTTTGGGTTATGATGTTTGTCTTGGATTTTTTGCGATATATGATGTTATTTTTTCATGACATGATTCGTTTTGTGTATATAAGAGTTTTCAAAGAATCATGAAGCGAGATTTGAGAGCGATCTATTGAATAGAAGCACAATACCAAAAATATTTGTTTTCCCTTGTTTTGCATTCATATTTCATTCTACCTTATGTTCAAGCTTTTGAAAACCTTGCTTGGGGACAAGCAAGAGACAAGTATGGGGTATTTTAATAGCATGAAATATGACGATATTTTAGGCACATGTTTTGGTTGTTTTTCCCCTTCTTTTGTGTATATGGATATGAGTTTGAAGCATTTATGAGCACTTTCACCTATAATGTTGGTATAGAGATCTACACAAGCTTTGTTGTGTTTTTAGGTGAATAAAGGCTTGAATTGAAGAATAAATGGAGTATGTAGAAGTGATTGACCATGCTAGACATCAAGGAGATGCATTGGAGAAGCCAAGGAAAGAGTATGAGTAGAAAGCTTCGAGAAACAAGAGTTTTCATGCGCGTTTTAGGCATTCCACGGTCAAGTACAAGGAATAACGGCCGTGGTTTTGAGAATTAAATTAACTAAGACCGTGGGAATGTATTCCAAGAGCAAATATGCCATTCCACGGTGTATTCCACGGGCGTGGAATTTTGCTCTTGGCCGTGATTCTTCTAATAGCTGCCACGTGTCATATTTGCCATGTCAACAACGTTTATGGGGTTTTCGTAACCCTATTTTCTCCTATAAGAAGGTTGAAGGAAGAGAGAAAACATACACCACATTATAGAGAAATTGAGATCATTTTCGGAGAAGATTACATTGGAGGAGATTTGGAAGGAAGATTTGGAGAAGTACGCACTTGGAGATTGCGTAATTTGAAGATCTTAGGGTTTCACTTTGAAGGCGGATTGACATCCCGTTCTTCTTTGTTCTTAAGATTTGTGAGAAATTTCTTACTCTATTCTGCATTCATTTGAAAACAAGTTACGGATTTTGAGTTTGATTAAGAATTGGTTTTGTGTTTGCTATTGAGTTTTCAAGGTTTTATCTTTTCCTTCTTTTAATTTTGATTATTGATTTCATGACAATGATTGTTGGCTAAAACCCTTAAGCGATTCTAAGGTGAAGGGTTGATAGTTGTGGCATAGATGATGATAAATTAAACCAAAACAGATTGGACCCTTAGAGTTACGAGAATCCTCGTCGTCGAGCCTTTCCACGGCCTGTTTTTGAGTTCCACGGCCGTGGTTCTTCAAGATCCGACCGTGGTTTTCCCCTGTCGTACATGTTTTGCTTTTGCTTTGAACCAAAGTTAAAGATTGACCCTAACCTAGCCTTGGCTTACCTTTTCTAGGTAGTAGTGAGACTCAACATCCTCTACTTTGGTTTCGAGTATCATAACCTTAACCTTTTTAGGTTATCTTTGATTCCCTTGGGTTTGGGCCAGGGTATTTGAGAGTTTAATCTTGTCCTTCGATCCTCTTTATAACGAGAGTCAACATCCTTTGTTTAGAGAGTCTTTGGGTGAGACTTATGGGTTTGGAACTTCTTCGTACAATACCCTACCTTAGATATACATTCGCAATCCCAAATCTGTCCTTATATCTTTAGAACATCTAGAATCAATCGCCACAATAGGATACCTGAATCTTTTGAATCGTTGTTTTCCCAATTATCTTTACAAAAGCTTTTTGTTATTTGCTTGACAATTTTGTGAACTGAATTTAACCCCCAAATCCCGGAGTTCGATACTCTATTCTTGCTTTACTATACGGATCTGTACACTGCGGTTTCGCTTTACTTGATTTCAATTTTATAAATTTAAGACTTTGTGACACACACACTTTCGAGCGAACAAGTTTTTGGCGCCGTTGCCGGGGATTTTGTTTAGGCCAAATTCGGTCTTCAGTTGTCAGGCTTGGGAGCTTTTGCTCTTGCTATTTGATCTATCTACTTGAGTGATTTTGCAGATTTTTATTTAGACATATCTGAAGGTCTCGATCTGAGAAAGACCTCGTTCCTTTTGATTCTGAACCGGAGAAGACTCTAAAGAAACGGTTAAGGGAGAAAAAGATGGCTGCACATAATGAAAAGAACCTTCAAGAGGAATTGGATGAAACTCGAGCTCTTCTTAATATAAGTGAAAGAAGACGTATTGAGGAACAAGCCGTAGCTTGTGATGATAGGGAGCGAATGCAAACTCAAATGGATGAAATCAAGGCGATGTTCTTACAACAAAAATTGGATAAAGGCTTCGGGAGTAAGAAGGATGAGCCATCCGATGATGATGATATGCCGGAGGTGGAAAATATACCACCCAATCCACCATTTAATCCTCGTGTATATGTCGGTCCTCGCATCCCTGTTAGAGAGGCGAGAGCTGCTCATGTCGTGGCTTAACCACGCATCCTTGGACAACGAATGGATCCAATTCAGCAACCACGCCGTTTAGGTGTGAATCTTGGAGATCCGGACGAGCATGTCAATGGAATCTACCCTCAAGTCATTACTAAGATCCGCCAAAGTCAGTTTTTGGGATGGAAGCTGAATCTCCGCACCAACATTTACAAAATTATGAGATTCTTATGGAGACTTTGAAGCCTCCAAGAGCTATCAACAACAACTACAAGTTGAGACCGTTCTTCTTCTCTTTGATGGACAAGACCTTATCTTGGTATCAAGCTCTTCCAACTAGAAGATTTAATACATGGGAGGAGCTGACTTCGGAATTCTTCACCAAGTTCTTTTCGCCATCCAAAACGGCGGAGTTGATAGGTAAAATAAATGCTCTTTCTATGAACCCTAATGAAAGTTTGTTTAAATCTTGGGAAAGGTTTCAAGATCTTCTATTGGATTGCCTGCACCATGACATTTCAAAGCTGGAATTATTGGAGATTTACTACAAGGGATTGGATGTGAAAACGCAATTCAAACTTTAATCCCTTTCTTGTGGAACTTTTATGGATATGAGAGCAGATGATGTTTGGGATTTTATTGAGAAGCAAGCTCTTGTGATTGAGAAGTATTCCCATAGGAAGGTTGATGGCTAGAATCGAGATTTCGTAGAGCCGGGAGTAAAATTAAATCCAGCAGCCCAAGCTCATATTTCCTCCCTCAACAATGAGATTAAGGAGCTGAAGGAAGTTCTAAAATCCAACATGCAATAAAAAAAGGAGCAGGATGTTGGCTTAGGAGGAGAGAACAACCAAGGGAATAGGAGCAACAACCGGAACAACCGTTGGAACAACAACAGGAACTTCAACAACAATTGGAGATCCAACCAACAAAATCCCGATAATCCTTACTCCCACGCTGAAAATGCACTAACATCTCCATCTTCTTCTTCTACCCCTTTGAAAAGTCAGGGGCAAGCTTCAAATAATTCAAACCAGCCGGAGAAGGACAAATTCGATGCAATGATGGAAACGATCTTGGGAAAGATCGAAGGAATGGAGAATCACATTATTTTGATTTCTAAAGCACAAAAAGATTTGGAAAATCAAGTATTCAGCAAGGCTGGAGAAGTTCCTAGAGATCAAGGGAAGCTTCCCTGAAAAACGGAGGACAATCTGAAAGGAAGGATGATGGCGATTACAACAAGAAGTGGTGTCACAACCACCGACCCGCAACCCACATTCGTTGAGGTTTCCGTTGAGAAGGAAAAAGAAAAGGGAAAGGAGAAGGAAGATGTCTATGTTCCCCCTCCAGCTTATAAACCTCCTTTGCCATTCCCACAATCTAGAGAAAGAGCGCTTCTAGACAAGCATTTCGGTAAGTTTGTTGATCTCATGAGTAAGCTGCATATTAACATACCTTTTATCGATACAATTTTAGGTATGCCTGCTTATGGGAAGTTCTTAAAGGAGATCTTCTCTAACAAGATGAAACTTGAAGACTTTGTGAAGTAAAGATGAGTTTGGAGTCTTCGGAACTCATTAAAACGATGACGGAAAAGATGCCCCCAAAGCTGCGAGATCCGGGGTTATTTTGCATACCAATAGGAGTAGGAGAAGTCACATATGATGCACTTTGTGACTTGGGAGCAAGTGTGAGCATTATTCCACTTTCTTTGTGTAGGAAAGTCGGTTTAGGTGAACCTAAACCGTTGAAGATGACATTGTATATGGCGGATTGATCCATTACTCGACCCATTGGAATCATTGAAGACGTCTCGGTTAAGCTCGGTAAATTCTATATTCCTATAGATTTTGTTGTGCTTGACATTCCTGCAAATAGTCCAGTCCCAATCAACTTGGGAGACCTTTTCTTGCAACTTCCGATTGTATGGTTGATAGCAAGAACGCTAGATTGGCCTTCGATATTGGAGAAGAGAAAGTTGAATTTGTTCTCTCAATTTTGACAAAAGAACCAACATTTGGAGAGGATATGTTCAACATATACGATGAAGAGGATTCTAGAGAGGAAGTGAGTTTGATCTTGTTCAAAGATCTGTTACAAAAGGTTATAACCATGAGCATCATGGAAATGGGAGAAGAAGAGGACTGTAACGCTGAGATTGATGCTTTGGAAGAGTTAGAAGAAGTGCAAATTGAAGAATTCAAACAATTGTACGATTGTTCGGAAAACACCAGAAACCACGGTCAATCGGTGTTTTCCACGGGCGTGATTTCACCATTTCCACCCATGGAATAGTATGTCGAGAGCAATAACTCGAATGACACACAAAACCACGGCCAGGAATACATCTTCCACGGCCGTGGAAGTAACAGTGGAACCGTGGAACTTGAAAATGCTGAAGAAAATTCCGTTCTTTCTACAAACGTTCTTGCTTCTTCCTCCACCACTCTCACATCCTTGGAGACTTCCAAGGAGACCTCAGACAGCCCTCACAACAATCCAAATGCATCTACAACTTTGGAATTAAAGCCACTTCCCGCACATCTAAGGTACGCTTTTCTTGGATCTAACTCTACGTTTCCCGTCATAGTTAGTTATAGTTTAAGTGAAGATGAGCATGATAGGCTTATGATTGTTTTGAGAAACATAGGAAAGATTTAGGCTACACATAGAGGATCTTGTAGGTATTAAACCATCTTTGTGTATGCACAAGATTCTAATGGAAGAGGATTATAAGCCTTCACGTCAACCTCAACGACGGTTAAATCCGATCATGAAAGAGGTCGTGAAGAAGGAGATCCTTAAATTATTTGATGCATGTATCATATTCCCGATATCCGATAGAAAGTGTGTGAGTCCAGTTCAAGTTGTACCAAAGAAGGGAGGAATGACCGTTGTGGCCAACAAGAACAACGAACTCATTCCAACAAGAACGGTAACTAGATGGAGGACGTGCATCGAACATCGCAAGCTGAATAATGCAACGAGGAAGGATCACTTCCCGCTGCCCTTCATTGATCAAATGCTTGAGAGGTTAGCACAACAATCTTACTTTTGCTACCTTGATGGTTATAGTGGTTTCTTTCAGATTCTGATTCATCCGGACGACCAAGAAAAGACCACATTCACGTGCCCCTGGTGTACATTTGCTTATAAGAGGATGCCATTTGGACTTTGCAACGCTCCAGCCACCTTTCAAAGGTGTATGATGGCCATCTTCTCGGATTACATTGAGGAAATCATGGAGGTTTGTATGGATGATTTTTCAGTTTATGGTTCCTCATTTGATGATTGTCTTGGTAACCTATCTCTTGTTTTGCAAAGATGTGAAGACACTAACCTAGTTCTTAATTGGGAGAAGTGTCATTTTATGGTTAGGGAAGGCATTGTTTTAGGACACTTGATCTCCAATAGAGGGATTGAGGTTGACAAGGCTAACATTGAGACGATAGAAAAGCTTCCTCCTCCATCTCCGGTGAAGGGGATTAGAAGTTTTCTAGAACATGCTGGATTCTATAGGAGATTCATTAAAGACTTTTCTAAAATCTCTAAACCGCTAACTAATCTATTGATGAAAGATGTTTTTTTTCGAATTTTCGATAGAGTGTTTGGATGCTTTTTACAAGATTCGAAAAGCTCTAATCTCATCCCCAATAATTCAGCCTCCGGATTGGAGTCTCCCATTCGAAGTCATGCGCGACGCAAGTGACATAGCGGTGGGAGCGGTGCTTGGAGAAAAGAAAGATGGACGCATTCATGCCATCTATTATGCTTGCAAAACGCATGATGAAGCTCAGCTCAACTACGCTACAACGGGAAATGAATTTCTTGCTGTTGTGTATGCATTTGTAAAGTTCCGTTCTTATCTTGTAGGAGCGAAGGTGATTATATAGACGGATCATTCAACCATTCGGTATTTGCTTGCTAAGAAAGATGCAAAACCAAGGCTGATTAGATGGATTTTCTTCTTCAAGAGTTCGATCTTGAGATTCGTGACAAGAAATGATCTGAAAAGTCGTCTACCACATGTCACAAATGACGACTTACCTATTGATGACTCTTTCCCGGACGAACAATTGCATCTAGTGGAAGAGTGCATCGATCATATTTCTAGAGGTAACGAACCTTGGTTTGCTGATTTTGTAATTTATTTGGTTTGTCAGGAAATACCTCCCGGACTATCCTACGCACAAAGGAAGTAGTTCTTTAGGGATGTCCATCAATACTATTGGAATGAACCTCTACTTTTCGAAAGAGGTCCAGATGACATCATTAGAAGATGTGTGTCTGAAGACGAAATGAAAAGTGTCATTCGTCATTGCCATTCTCTTCCTTGCGGAGGACACGCTAGTTCTCACAAGACTAGCGCTTAGGTATTACAATCCGGATTCTTTTGGCCTACATTATTTAAGGATGTGCAAACCTTTGTTGCTTGTTGCGATGCTTGTCAAAGAATAGGGAACATATCCGGGAGAAACGAAATGCCTCTCAACAACATCCAAGAAGTGGAGATCTTCGACGTTTGGGGAGTTGACTTCATTGGACCATTCCCATCATCTTGCGGCAACCAATACATACTTTTAGCTGTACACTATGTTTGAAGATGGGTTGAAGCTATTGCTTATCCAACTAATGATGCGATGGTGGTTATTAAGTTCTTTAATCGAACTATTTTCCCAAAGTTTGGGACACCCCGAACCATCATTAGTGACGGAGGATCACACTTCATAGCCCGTCGATTTGAAGCTCTACTAGCTAAGTTGGGGTGACCCACAAGATCGCCACACCCTACCATCCGCAAACAAGTGGGCTAGTGGAGATTTCAAATAGGGAGATCAAAGTAATTCTTGAGAAAACGTGTCAAGGACAAGGAAGGATTGGTCGTAAAAGCTTGACTACACATTGTGGGCGTATAGAACCGCATACAAGACTTCCATTGGCACAACACCATACAATCTTGTGTGTGAGAATTTTTGTCATCTTCCGGTGGAGCTAGAACACAAGGCGTATTGGGTTGTTAAGTGGTTAAACTTTGGCATGAATGAAGCGAGAGAGAAAAGTCTCTTGGATCTTAATGAGCTAGAAGAACTCCGCTTGAACGTCTATGAGAACGCCAAGATCTATAAGGAGAGAGTGAAGCGTTGGCATGATAAGCACATCATTCCGAAAGACTTCATAGAAGGAGACCTCGTTCTTCTATTCAATTCTTGACTTCGACTCTTTCCCGGTAAGCTTAAATCTCGTTGGACAGGACCTTAGGTTATTAAACACGTTTTTCCCCATGGTGCAGTCGAAGTATGGGGTGAAAAGTGTTTAAGTTTCAAAGTGAATGGCCAACGACTCAAGAAGTACTCCCCGGAACTCCAAACTTAGGAAGTCGCATTGATTTTCCTCGATTAAATGCAAAGGAATGGTCTAGCTACGGACCTAAAATAAAGCGCTACTTGGGAGGCAACCCATGATAATACATTCTTTTTGTTTCTCGTTTTTCTTAGATTATATTAGTGTATTTGTTTTTGTTTGTTTTTCGTCGATGTCTTTCGGTATGTCTTGTGTCTTTGGATGTCAGGCTTGAAAAAACTGCTAAGCGAAGTGAAGAAAGCCAAAGGAACAACCAAATTTGGATTTTTGGCAGAAAAATGGAAAATCACGGGTTTAATTGTGATTCCACGGTTGTGGTTTCTATAATTTAGCCCGTAGAAAAGTATGTCGAGAGCAGCCAAAGAAAAGGACGCAAAACCACGTTCTGTCGTGCAATTCCACGGCCGTGGAAGTAATAGTGAGGCTGTGGTTTTTGAAAATTTGACGGGGTTGTATAAGTTCTTCTTCACAAACCACACAACACCAAACCTCCTTTCCACGCCCTAAATCACGCCCACAACCGTCATCCCGCATTTCTTCGTTCGGTGATCGTTTTTGCACGATTCTTTGTTCCAAACTCAAGAAAACTTGATTTAGTTGCGGATTTTGGCAACAAACAGCACAAACATTCAACGATCGGGCGAGATTTTGGATTTCTTCAAATCTAAAACCTAGGTTTTCTCTCAACTCTTTCCTTGGTTGATTTCCTTCGTTTTCTTTGCAGATTTTTAGGAGAACTGATCGAAATTGAACCTAGAAATAGTTTAGGACTACTGTTGTTGAGTTTGTTGTGGAATTTCTGGATTTTAGAGCAAAATCGTGCAGTTCCACGGGTAGCCTTACAGTTCCACGGGCGTGGTTTCACCAAGAACAGGTCGTGGTTTTTAAGAAAATGTTTGGAACTCGCAAATCAAGCCGAAACAAAAAGCAAAGAGGGAAAACTCCTCTTCCCAACCCCTTCCTATTGCTCCACCTATCCCTAGGACCCCTACCATCCATGAGAACCACTTGAGAGCTTTTGAAAAGATCTACAAACGCAAAGTTATTGCTCTTAGGTACATTGTGCTTGAAGAGTTTGAGGATTTGCATGTGGTGAATGATCTTAGATGGATGCTTGATAAAGTTGGGTTGACTACATTTGCTAGCATTAGAGAGGATGCTTATAAGGAGATTAGAAGGGAGTTCATAACTTCTTTTGACCATAGTTCCATTAACCAAATGGTCTCCTTCCGTTTGATGGACCACACTCACCACCTCTCCATTGCTTAGTTTGGAGCAATGTTTGGCTTTGTGGACACTTACAATGGGACGTTCCCTAAGAGTTCTCAAGCCCGGGAGTTTTGGGAGGAAATTGCTATGGTTGTAGGTCATGAGGATTGTTGGCAACCAGCCGACTCGAAATCCAAGCTCATCTATAACCTCTTCTTTAAGATTGCCCATAGGATCCTCTCCGAGTGCCTTTTCCCTAGGATCGAGACTCCCTAGAAGCTCAAGGCTGATGGGCTTTTTATCCTTTATTGCATGGTGGCCGGTGTCACTCCGGATTGCGCCACTATGCTTCATCTACTCTTAACAAGATCAAGAACAAAGCTAAGGGGAATATAGGCTATGGAGGGATGGTGACTTACACAACAAAGCAATTGGGAGTTGATTATTCTACTTGTGAGATGGTAGATGCTGGGAGGCCGGGCTTCATGGTTTCATGACTAGGGGACTCTTGATTCCCTGCCACCGAGGTCCACCGTTTTTTTCCATGCCTTGGGAAGACAAGGGGGATGAGGCATTCCATTGAGCGCTGATTACTCCTTAGGAACCGGCAGAATCGGAAAGCTACATTTGTCCCGATGCATGCCAACCGCCTAGGAGCTCCAGCTTATTACCCCGAGGATGTCCAAGCTGCTGTTGATGAGGCTGTTGATGAGGATGTTGATGAGGAGATGGGTGGTGATGAGTTCCCGGATATTGGAGGTATTGAGGAGGCTTTTGGAGACTTTCCGGATCAGCCGGTGGATTTCCAAGATCAGCCGGTGGATTTCCAGGAGCCGCCTAGGAGATCTACCTACTAGCAACGGCCTTCCGCTTATTCCTCTTCCCGGCATGCCAACGTGATTGAGAGAGCTACGTGGATGCATGCACCACCGTCTTAGATGGGTACTCCTCCAACTTGGATGGGAGCACCGCCGGAGTGCATGGCGCAACGGCCCGAATGGATGGATGAGCACCGGCATGGGTTACCGGATATACGGAGAGGATAGGAGCTTTTGAGACCCGCTTTGATGTGTATGATGATGAGCGCCGTGAAAATGCAAGGATCCTCCAAGACGTTTACCGGAAGCAGTTTGCGCGTCCGTTGACCCAAACGAGTTTCTTTGTTCTTTTTCTATTTCTTTTTCCGCACATTAGGGATAATGTGTATCTTAAGTATGAGGTGGAGTATGATTCTCATGTGATGTAATAACTTGACATATTTGCTTCGTTTTATCCATGAACACTTGCATCTTTATTTTCATTGTCACACGTTTCTTATTTGCATTGCATTTTTAAGTTTTGAAAAACCCATAAAAATTTGAAGAATTTTGAAAATATTGTGGTTCTAGGATTGGAAAGGACCTCAATGATGAATCTACTTGTGGATTGAATTTTTGATGACATTTATGTGCTTAATTTGAATTGTGAATTGTGAAGAAATTGAGTATATTGTTTGATCTCCTTGCAAGTTTCATAATGTAAACATTCTTGTCTAAATCATGTTGAGGAATGAAGGTTGAAATCACATTATAAGTTCTTGCGCTTCTTTTTGAAATGATTAAGGCACCTCGATTTTTCTTGCTTCTTTTTTTATTCATTTAGCTACTCAATGAAAATTTTGCCTCCTTTATCTATCCGGGAATTAGGAACAGTGTAAATTTTGGCATGATTGATGTGGGATGATCATGAAAGAAAAGAAAAATTGTGCATTCAAAGTATAGAAAAATAGATTTGGGGACGTTGAACATGAGGATGAGTAACTCGGCACCATTCACATAGCCGGGTGTTTGTGTCTTGTCAAAGTCCGAATGAACGATAGTCCTAACGGAATATGGTATGCACCGCTGTCCATACTTTTAAAAAGTAAAGTAAAAGAAAAAATTTTCGCATGCAAAACATGTTTGGGAAGCAATGTTCTTCAAGTTTGTGCTGTGTTGCTCCTTTTTCCCGGATTTTTGCATCACATTACCTTATGAGAAGTCCTACCCATTCATGTTCCTTAACCCTTACTTGAAAGTCCTTGAGATCTTTGGATTGTTGTTTGGCTTGGTGATCTAAATTGGATTTCCGCATGATTGATTTTGACATTACTTTGGGTTATGATGTTTTTCTTGGAGTTTTTGCGATAATATGATGTTATTTTTTCATGACATGATTCGTTTTGTGTATATAAGAGTTTTCAAAGAATCATGAAGCGAGATTTGAGAGCGATTTATTGAATAGAAGCACAATACCAAAAATATTTGTTTTCCCTTGTTTTGCATTCATATTTCATTCTACCTTATGTTCTAGCTTTTGAAAACCTTGCTTGGGGACAAGCAAGATACAAGTATAGGGTATTTTAATAGCATGAAGTATGAAGATATTTTAGGCACATGTTTTGGTTGTTTTTCCCCTTCTTTTGTGTATATGGATATGAGTTTGAAGCATTTATGAGCACTTTCAGCTATTATGTTGGTATAGAGATCTACACAAGCTTTGTTGTGTTTTTAGGTGAATAAAGGCTTGGATTGGAGAATAAATGGAGTATGTAGGAGTGATTGACCATGCTAGACATCAAGGAGATGCATTGGAGAAGCCAAGGAAGGAGTATGAGTAGAAAGCTTCGAGAAACAAGAGTTTTCATAAACGTTTAGGCATTCCACGGTCAAGTACAAGGAACCACGGCCGTGGTTTTGGGAATTAAATTAATTAAGACCGTGGGATTGTATGTCGAGAGCAAATATGCCATTCCACGGTGTATTCCATGAGCGTGGAATTTTGCTCTTGGCCGTGATTCTTCTAACGGCTACCACGTGTCATATTTGTCATGTCAACAATGTTTATGTTCTTTTCGTAACCCTATTTTCTCCTATAAGAAGGTTGGAGGAACAGAAAAAACATACACCACACTAGAGAGAAATTGAGATCATTTTCGGAAAAGATTACATTGGAGGAGATTTGGAAGGAAGATTTAGAGAAGTACAGACTTGGAGATTGCGTAATTTGAAAATCTTAGGGTTTCACTTTAAAGGCGGATTGACATCCCGTTCTTCTTTGTTCTTAAGATTTGTGAGAGATTTCTTACTCTATTCTGCATTCATTTGAACACAAGTTACGGATTTTGAGTTTGATTAAGAATTGGTTTTGTGTTTGCTATTGAGTTTTCAAGGTTTTATCATTTCCTTCTTTTAATCTTGATTATTGATTTCATGACAATAATTGTTGGCTAAAACCCTTAAGCGACTCTAAGGTGAAGGGTTGATAGTTGTTGCATAGATGATGATAGATTGAACCAAAATAGATTGGACCCTTAGAGTTGAGAGAATCCTCATCTTCGAGCCTTTCCACGGCCTGTTCTTGAGTTCCACAGCCGTGGTTCTTCAAGATCCGACCGTAGTTTTCCTCTATCGTACATGTTTTGCTTTTGTTTTGATCTAAAGTTAAAGATTGACCCTAACCTAGCATTGGCTTACCTTTTCTAGGTAGTAGTGAGACTCAACATCCTCTACTTTGGTTTCGAGTGTCATAACCTTAACATTTTTGGCTTATCTTTGATTTCTTAGGGTTTGGGCATGGGTATTTGAGAGTTTAATCTTGTCCTTTTATCCTCTTTATAACGAGACTCAACATCCTTTATTGAGAGAGTCTTTGGGTGAGACTAATGGGTTTGGAACTTCATCGTACAATATCCTACCTTAGATATACCTTTGCAATCCCAACTCTATCCCTATATCTTTAGAACATCTTGAATCGATCGCCACAATAGGATACTTGAATCTTTAGAATCGTTGTTTACCCAATTATCTTTACAAAAGCTTTTTGTAATTTGCTTGACAAATTTGTGAACTGAATTTAACCCCCCAAATCCCTGAGTTCGATACTCTGAATTCTTGCTTTACTATATAGATCCGTACACTACGGGTTCGCTTTGCTTGATTTCAGTTTTATAAATTTAAGACTTTGATGCTCACACTTTCGAGCGAACAAGTTTTTGGCACCATTGCCGGGGATTTGGTTTAGGCCAAATTCGGTCTCCGGTTGTCGGGCTTGTGAGCTTTTGCTCTTGCTATTTGATATATCTGCTTGAGTGATTTTGCATATTTTTTTTAGATATATGCGAAGGTCTCGATCTGAGAAAGACCTCGTTCCTTTTGATCCTGAACCGGAGAAGACTCTAAAGAAACGGTTAAGGGAGAAAAAGATGGCTGCACATAATGAAAAGAACCTTCAAGAGGAGTTGGATGAAGCTCGAGCTCTTCTTAATACAAGTGAAAGAAGACGTATTGAAGAACAAGCTGTAGCTCGTGCTGATAGGGAGCGAATGTAAACTCAAATGGATGAAATCAAGGTGATGTTATTACAACAAAAATTGGATAAAGGCGCCGGGAGTAAGAAGGATGAACCATCCGATGATGATGATATGCCGGAGCTAGAAGATATACCACCCAATCCACCATTTATTCCTTGTGTATAGGTCGATCCTCGCATCCCTGTTAGTGAGGCAAGAGCTGCTCATGTCGTGGCTGAACCACACTTCCTTGGACAAAGAATGGATCCGATTCATCAACCACGCCGTTTAGGTGTGAATCTTGGAGATCCGGACGAGCATGACTATGGGTTTTGCCCTCAAGTCATTACTAAGATCCGCCAAAGTCAGTTTTCCGGGATGGAAGCTGAATCTCCGTACCAACATTTGCAGAATTATGAGATTCTTATGGAGACTTTGAAGCCTCCAAGAGCTATCAACAACAACTAAAAGTTGAGACCGTTCTTCTTCTCTTTGAAGGACAAGGCCTTAGCTTGGTATCAAGCTCTTCCAAATGGAAGATTTAATACATGGGAGGAGCTGACTTTGGAATTCCTCACAAAGTTCTTTCGGCCATCCAAAACGGCTGAGTTGAGATGTAAAATAAATGCTCTTTCTATGAAACCTAATGAAATTTTGTTTAAATCTTGGAAAAGGCCTTAGCTGGAATTATTGGAGATTTACTACAAGGGATTGGATGTGGAAACGCAATTCAAACTTTAATCCCTTTCTTGTGGAACTTTTATGGATATGAGAGAAGATGATGGTTGGGATTTTATTGAGAAGCAAGCTCTAGTGATTGAGAAGTATTCCCATAGGAAGGCTGATGGCGGGAATCGAGATTTCGTAGAGCCGGGAGTAAAATTAAATCCAGCAACCCAAGCACAAATTTCCTCCCTCAACAATGAGATTAAGGAGTTGAAGGAAGTTCTAAAATCCAACATGCAATCGAAAAAGGAGCAAGATGTTGGCTATTTAGGAGGAGAGAACAACCAAGGGAATAAGAACAACAACCGGAACAACTGTTGGAACAACAACAGGAACTTAAACAACAATTGAAGATCCAACTAACAAAATCCCGGTAATCCTTACTCTCACGCTGAAAATGCACTAACATCTCCATCTTCTTCTTCTACCCCTTCGAAAAGTCAAGGGCAAGCTTCAAATAATTCAAACCAGCCGAAGAAGGACAAATTCGATGCGATGATGGAAACGATCTTGGGAAAGATGCAAGGAATAGAGAATCACATTACTTCGATTTCTAAAGCACAAAAAGCTTTGGAAAATCAAGTATTCAGCAAGGTCGGAGAAGTTCCTAGAGATCAAGGGAAGCTTCTTGGAAAAACAGAGGACAATCCGAAAGGAAGGGTGATGGCGATTACAACAAGAAGTGGTGTAACAACCACCGACCCATAGCCCACATTCGTTGAGGTTCCCGTTGAGAAGGAAAAAGAAAAGGGAAAGGAGAAGGAAGATGTCTATGTTCCCCCTCCAGCTTATAAACCTCTTTTTCCATTCCCGCAATCTAGAGCAAGAGCGCGTCTAGACAAGCATTTCGGTAAGTTTGTTGATCTCATGAGTAAGCTGCATATTAACATACCTTTTATCGATGCAATTTTAGGTATGCCCACTTATGAGAAGTTATTAAAGGAGATCCTCTCTAACAAGATGAAACTTGAAGAATTTGGTGAAGTTAAGATGAGTTTGGAGTCTTCGGAACTCATTAAAACGACGACGGAAAAGATGCCCCCAAAGCTGCGAGATCCGGGGTCATTTTGCATAACAATAGGAGTAGGAGAAGTCACACATGATGCACTTTGTGACTTGGGAGCAAGTATGAGCATTATTCCACTTGCTTTGTGTAGGAAAGTCGGTTTAGGTGAACCTAAACCGGTGAAGATGACGTTGTATATGGCGAATCGATCCATTGCTCGACCCGTTGGAATCATTGAATTAATTAAGACCGTGGGAATCTATGTCAAGAGATTTTGATGCGGGTTGGGGCCGCAAATGACTAGATCTAGATTGGGAATCCTTGAAGACCAACAATGGACGTTTTCCTTGACAAATGGCACGCAAAATTAGATTGTTTAGAACCAGAAATGACGTTGGACAAAAGGGTAGAAAGAGAATGAAATAGAACATGGAATGTTTGGTAGAAGTAGATCCAAAAAAACCAAATGACTCCCTTACAAGAACCTTGATCAGATTGATCAAAACTCAAGCAAGATGATGCCTTCAACCCTTTCTTCTATAACCTTACACAAGCCTTCAATGGAGACAAGCACAAGGAGGGACTAGTATTGACTAGTAGCACCAATCTCGAAAGAGATTAACACACACAAGAACAATCTAGCAGGGATTCACAACAAATCAATCAATGGCTCACTTTATTGATTGAATAGGAACAAAAGCTCTCAAAGAGACGGTTTATCAAGTTTTCCTAAAATCTATCTACTCTCGAAAGAAGCTAAGGGAGGCTTTTTATATGCCTAGAAAGCCTCCTATCTAAAAAAGGAAAAACATTTGTCAAAAAGACAATAAAACAAATAAAACAACTAAAACAAATATAAATAACCCTTAAAATGTTTTGAACCTAAAGGTTATAAAAAGTCTTTCATTTTATACTAAAAAGATGATATAAAATACAAAAGAAGCTCCAAAAGCCTCAATCTTCCATTTCTTGCAATTCCGGAACAAGTGTCTCTTCTTTTCTCTTGCATGGCTCCAAATCACGTGTGCATGGTCTCCCTTCCACGTCCAAGTCATCGGGAATCGTCATTAACGTGACTAAGGAAGCCTCAGTCAGCAATGGATCGTCAATGGTCTCCTTAGGAGCTAAGGACACCAACAAGTTGGACACCACCTCTTGAATTGCTCTTGCCCTTGATCTAGTGATTGACCCTTGCATTGTAGGACTAGTAGGGGCTGTTGGTGATGGTCCCTCATCATACTCCCCTTCTTGGGAAGGATTCATCCTCGAATCATCACCATCCGCATCACTTGACTCAAAGGGACTTAGATCTCCTACGTTGAAAGTAGGGCTCACTCCATAGTCCTCTGGAAGCTCTAGTACATAAGCATTGTTGCCAACCTTACGTAGTACTTTGAATGGTCCGTCTCCCCTAGGTGATAGCTTGGACTTGCGACTTTTTGGGAACCTATCCTTCCTTAAATGTAGCCACACGAGGACTCCCGGTTCAAACAACACTTGCTTGCGGTTCCTATTAGCCTTGGCCGCCACTTGCCTCCCCTTCTCCTCTAGCCTTTTGCGTGTCCTTTCATGTAGTTCCTTGATGATCTCCACCTGTTTTTTTTGCATTAAAATCTACTCGATCCGCTATGGGCAACGGTATAAGATCAAAAGGGGTCAAAGGATTCAACCCATAGACACACTCAAAAGGATTAGATTAGTAGAAGAATATAATGTACGGTTATATGCAAATTCAACATAAGGCAAGACATCTTCCCAAGCTTTCAAATTATCTTTTAAAACATCCCTCAAAATGGTTGTTAACGTCCTATTAGTTACTTCGGTTTGACCATCCGTTTGAGGATGACTAGAAGTCGAAAACAACAACTTCGTCCCTAATTTACCCCAAAGAGTTTTCCAAAAGAAACTAAGAAACTTAACATCCCTAGGTACTCTGATGTAGGACCATCACATGGAAGATATCAAGGTCCTATTACTAGAGCAAGAGCTAAGGAGATCCAAGAAGCTACGTCAAGGGAAGTGCTATTGCTTGGCACAATGCGTGAACCATTTAATTGCCATACATCATGTGTTAATCTTTTGATGAATGCAGGAGCAAGCAAGCAAAGGGAGGAGATGTTGCTCACGTCCAAAGCAGTCCAAGAGGAGAAGCTGTTGCTCACGTCCAAAGCAGTCCAAGAGGAGAAGTTGTTGCTCACGTCCAAAGCAGTCCAAGAGGAGAAGCTGTTGCTCACGTCCAAGGCAGCCCAAGAGGGGAGGCAGCTGCTCACGTCCAAGGCAGCCCAAGAAGGTAGCCAGCTGATCACGTTCAAGGAGGCCCAAGAAGAGTAATCAACTCCCTCATTCGGATCATCATTTGGGCTCTTAAAAACCATCCAAATCACTCATGGATCTGTTGAACAATTCAGCCCATTCGGATAGTCCATTTATCCCTTAAAAAACGTCCAGCTCACTCCAAAGATTAGTTTGAATAAGTCAGCCTATTCTCATGCTGAATTAGTTGTTTGTTAGGTTGTTAGCTACATTAGAGGAAGCTCTCTTATTACCACCTTCCCACTAATGTTTTAGTTTTCTTTTCTTTATTTTTGTCTAGATAAAAGAGTCTATATATAGCCTCTTTAGCTGCTGATTAGGTACGTTATTTTCATTGCTTAGAATTACAGATTGTAATCATTCACAAAATCAATCAAAGAACAAGAGAGTTTTTGGTTGGCATTGCTGTTGTTTGCTTGGCTGAGCTTGTTCGTGTCAACCACCTTCGGATTGGTGCTTCGAGCCTTCACAAGTCCCTCTTTGTGCTAGTCCAGCCGGAGCTAGTGTAAAGTTGTATTGGAGACGGGTCTAGGGCATTCACGAAGTGGGGTTTTGGCTCTTCAGCCTTGGTTCCTTTCGTTGACTCTCTTTGGTTCTTCTCTACACCTTCCTGCGTCCATTCACCATCCACGTTTCATTCCGCATCTGGATTCGTTTCATTCAGCCGGATTCGAGATCATTATGCCTAGATCGACTCATTCACGGACAATTCTGTATCAGTTGGTATCAGAGCTCAGTTGGTACAATTGATCACTCCTTTCTTCTTTGTGAACCTTATTGCTTATCCAATTGAGGTTTAACTTGTGCTTGAAGTGTTCAAAAGCAAAAGCCAAGGGTTCTTAGTGCCGGACAACATCTTGAGGAGAGGTAATCACAAAACGAAAACAAAACAAAAAAAGAGCTCGAACGCTGCATACACATTCGGTAACCTTCTCTCCTACAATTCTCGTTGCAATCAGTTTCGGTTACCTTCTCTCCCTCAAATCTTTGACAAAGTCTAAGAGATCATTCAAAAAAAAAAACCATATAAAAAACGGCTGGCCCTTTTATTAATCATCAAGCAAAAGAAAACTCCCTCAAAACAACTTCTACGTCATTCTAAACACAAATCACCATACCTACACCAACCCAACGGTCAATACTCCAATTAGGGATGTCTTGATTCATCTCCGACACTAACATCAGTTTCAGCAGTTCTAGTTCCAAAGGGTTGCTAAGAAGGTTCGGAAATCGTGATCTTAAGGTGTTGGATCCTTACAACTCGAGCAACCAGCTAGGCAATACCAAGGAGAGAGTGAGCGATACACAAGTGAGATCTTTGCTTTTCTAACCTAAACCGGTTCTTTCTTTGTTACTTGAGCATGTCTAGGTCCCTAAGTCCCAGCAAGTCTAGTAGCGAGACCGTCACGCCTGAGATGATCAGTCTATTGAAATAATTGTCCGATTCCGTAGCTAACCTATCCAAACGAGTGGAGTCTATGGAAGCACGAACACCACCAGTAGGGACGCCACCTTTGAGAACCAACTACGAGTTTGGCGGTCCTTCACGCGTTACTAGAAAGCCGGATCATCCGGATCAAGGTAATTTACAGTCCAACGTCCACCCTAATGATTCTAACATGCCACCATTTGTTGATAACTTTCAACGACGGAATGAAGCTCCTTTTGAGGACCACACTTAGGAAGGTTACAATCGCCCATTCCAACAACCAAGGCAAGGACGAGAACGTGATAATCTGCGGCCCTATCAAGTGCAAGACGGACTCGGCAAAGTCAAAATCAAAATTCCTGTCTTTGAAGGAAAGTGTGATCCCGACGTCTACACGGAGTGGGAAACTAAAGTTGAGCAGATCTGGTTGTGTCACAATTTCAGCGAGCCTAGGAAGGTTCAGCTAGCCGCTCTTGAGTTCCAAGGCTATGCTTTGGTATGGTGGGATCACGTAGTCAAAGAAAGAGTTCGAACATTGGATCCTCAAATCACCACATGGGAGCATATGAAGGCACTAATGAGGTCCCGGTTCGTTCCACCTCACTATACCCGAGAGCTTCGACAACGGCTTGAAAATTTGAGACAAGGCTCTCTTAGCGCTGAGGAAGCCTATACGAATATGCAAGTTGCTATGGTGAAGGCCAACGTTCTAGAGGATGAAGAAAACACTATGGCAAGGTACCTTCGTATTCTGAATTCTAATTTGGCTAATGAAGTTGATATGTATCCATACAGCACCATGGAGCAATTACTACACTTGGCCATCAAGGTGGAAAGGAAGACTAAGGTGCGAAACCGGGAATACAAGCCACCTCATGGGACGCTAAACACTTGGAAAGCACAAGGGAGCCGGTTGCCTAACCACAACAAGGATCAAGGAGGTGGGAAGGAGGAGAGAAAGTCGGCACCTATGGGCCAAGAAGGGCAAAGAAGGTCTTCTACACCGTCCACTACACCACGATCCTTGAATGAGCCTTCGAGTGATCATCGAGGGAGTACTCCTATCTCTAACTCTAGAACTAGGGACATTGTGTGTTTTAAATGCCAAGGTAGAGGCCACATGAGTAGAGAATGTCCTAATAGACGCACTTTGATCATAAACCATCTAGGAGAATATGAGTGAGGATGATGTGGAATTAGATGATGAAAATGCATTAATTGATGACAATGAACAAAATGAGAATGATGATTGCATTGAGTATGAACAAGGTGAATCTTTGATAGCTAGGAGAACTTTGCATGTCCAACTAGCACCTTGTGAGGATAACCAACGTGAAAATCTGTTTCATACTAGGTGTAGTTGATGTAGGACCATCACATGGAAGCTATCAAGGTCCCATTACTAGAGCAAGAGCTAAGGAGATCCAAGAAGTTATGTCAAGGGAAGTGCTATTGCTTGACACAATGCGTGAACCATTTAACTTCCATACATCATGTGTTAATCTTTTGGTGAATGTAGGAGCAAGCGAACCAAGCAAGGAGACCATGCCGACGTGCTCACTTCCCATGCAGCTCGAGGAGACCATGCAGGTTGTTGCTCACGTCCCATGCAGCCCAGGAGAGGAGACTATTGCTCACGCCAATGCAGCCCAAGAGGAGGTTGTTGCTCACGCCAATGCAGCACAAGAGGAGGCTGTTGCTCACGCCCAATGCAGCCCAAGAGGAGGTTGTTGCTCACGCCCAATGCTGCCCAAGAGGAGGTTGTTGATCACGTCCAAAGCAGCCCACGAGGTTAGCCTGCTGCTCACGTCCAAGGCAGCCCAAGAGCAAAGGGAGGAGACGTCCAAGGCAGCCCAAGAGCAAAGGGAGGAGATGCTCACGTCCAAAACAGCCCAAGAGGGCAGCCAGCTGATCAAGTTCAAAGAGGCCCAAGAGAGTAACAATTCAGCTTATTCGGATCATCATTTGGGCACTTTAAACACATCCAAATCACTCATGGATCTATTGAACAATGCAACCCATTCGGATAGCCCATTTGGCTCATAGAAATCGGCCAGCTCACTCCCAAAGATATGTTTGAATAATTCAGCCTATTTCCAATATCTAAAGAGATTAACACACACAAGAACAATCTAGTAGGGATTCACAACAATTCAATCAATGGCTCACTTTATTGATTGAATTTTAAGAATAGGAACAAAAGCTCTCAAAGAGACGGTTTATCAAGTTTTGCTAAAAAATTATCTAATCTGGAAAGAAGCTAAGGGAGGATTTTTGATGTAGGAACATCACATACAAGCTATCAAGGTCCCATTACTAGAACAAGAGCTAAGGAGATCCAAGAAGTTATGTCAAGGGAAGTGCTATTGCTTGACACAATGCGTGAACCATTTAATTTCCTTACATCATGTGTTAATATTTTGGTGAATGTAGGAGCAAGGGAACCAAGCAAGGAGACCATGACGATGTACTCACCTTCCATGAAGCACGAGGAGACCATGCCGGCTGTTGCTCACATCCAATGCAGCCCAGGAGAGGAGGCTGTTGTTCACGCCAATGCAGCCCAAGAGGAGGCTGTTGCTCACGCCAATGCAGCCCATGCTCACGCCCAATGCAGCCCATGCTCACGCCCTGTTGCTCACGTCCAATGCAGCCCATGCTCACGCCCAATGCAGTCCAAGAGGAGGTTGTTGATCAAGTCCAAAGCAGCCCACGAGGTTAGCCTGGTGCTCACGTCCAAGGCAGCCCAAGAGCAAACGGAGGAGACGTCCAAGGCAGCCCAAGAGCAAAGGGAGCTGCTGCTCACATCTAAAACAGCCCAAGAAGGCAGCCAGCTGATCATGTTTAAAGAGGTCCAAGAGAGTAACAATTCAGCCCATTCGGATCATCATTTGGGCCCTTTAAACACATCCAAATCACTCATGGATCTGTTGAACAATGCAGCCCATTCGGATAGCCCATTTGGCTCCTTAAACACGTTAAAAATGTCCAGCTTGCACTCCAAAGATAAGTTTGAATAATTCAGCCTATTTCCATGCTGATTAGTGGTTTGTTAGGTTGTTAGCTACATTAGAGGAAGCTCTCTTATTACCACCTTCCCACTAATGTTTTCAGCTTTCTTTTCTTTATTTTTGTCTAGATAAAAGAGTCTATTTATATAGCCTCTTTAGCTGCAGATTAGTTACGTTATTCCCAATTGCTTAGAATTACATTTGTAATCATTTCACAAAATAAATCAAAGAACAAGAGAGTTTTTGGTTGGCATTGCTGTTGTTGCTTGGCTGAGCTTGTTTGTGTCAACCGCCTTCGGATTGGTGCTTCGAGCCTTCACGAGTCCCTCTTTGTGCTAGTCCAGCCGGAGCTAGTGTAAAGTTGTATTGGAGACGGGTCTAGAGCATTCACGATTAGGGTTTTGGCTCTTCAGCCTTGGTTCCTTCGTTGACTCTCTTTGGTTCTTCTCTCACCCTCCTGCGCCATTCACCATCTTCATTTCATTCCGCATTCTGAATTCGTTTCATTCAGCCGGATTCGAGATCATTGTGCCTAGATCGACTCAATCACGGATCATCCCGTATCAGTTCGTATCAGAGCTCAGTTGGTACAATTGATCACTTCTTCTTCTTGTTAATCCTATTGCTTATCCAATTGAGATCTAACTTGTGCTTGAAGTGTGCAAATTCAATAGCCGGACAACATATTGAGGAGAGTAAACACAAAACACAACAAAAGCAAAAAGAGCTCGAACGATGCATACACAATTCGGTAACCTGCTCTCCCACATGTCTCATTGAATCAATTTCGGTTACCTCTCTCCTACAAATCTTTGACAAAGTCTAAGAGATCTTTCAAAAAAAAACAATACAAAACGGCTGGCCCTTTTTTTTAATTAATCAAGCACAAGCAAACTCTTTCAATCATCTCAAAACGTCATTCTAAACACAATTTACCATACCTACACCAACCCAACAGTCAATACTCCAATTAGGGGTGTCTTGATTCATCTCCGGCACTAACATCAGTTTCAACAGTTCTAGTTCCAAATGGTTGCTAAGAAGGTTCGGAAATTGCGATCTTAAGGTGTTGGATCCTTACAACTCGAGCCACCAGCTAGGCAATACCAACGAGAGTGTGAGCGATACACAAGTGAGATCTTTGTTTTTCTAACCTAACCAGTTTCTTTGTTTGTTACTTGAGCATGTCCAGGTCCCTAAGTCCCAGCAAGTCGAGTAGCGAGACCGTCACGCCTGAAATGATCAGTCTATTGAAACAATTGTCCGATTCCGTAGCTAAACTATCCAAGCGAGTGGAGACTATGGAAGCACGAACACCACCAGCCGGAACACCACCTTTGAGAACCAACTATGAGTTTGGCGGTCCTTCACGCGTTACTAGAGAGCCGGATCCTCCGGATCAAGGTAATGTACAGTCCAACGTCCTTCCTAATGCTACTAACATGCCACCATTTGTTGATGACTTTCAACGACGGAATGAAGCTGAGGACCACACGTGGGAGGGCTACAATCGGCCATTCCAGCAGCCAAGGTAAGGACAAGATAACCTTCGGCCCTATCAAGAGCAAGACGGACTCGGAAAGGTCAAAATCAAAATTCCCGTCTTTGAAAGAAAGTGTGATCCCGACGTCTACACGGAGTGGGAAACTAAAGTTCAGCAGATTTGGTTGTGTCACAACTTCAGCGAGCCTAGGAAGGTTCAACTAGCCACTCTCGAGTTCCAAGGCTATGCTTTGGTATGGTGGGATCACGTAGTCAAAGAAAGAGTTCGAACATTGGATCCTCAAATCACCACATGGGAGCATATGAAGGCACTAATGAGGTCCCGGTTCGTTCCACCTCACTATACCCGAGAGCTTCGACAACGGCTTGAAAATTTGAGACAAGGCTCTCTTAGCGCTGAGGAAGCCTATACGAATATGCAAGTTGCTATGGTGAAGGCCAACGTTCTAGAGGATGAAGAAAACACTATGGCAAGGTACCTTCGTATTCTGAATTCTAATTTGGCTAATGAAGTTGATATGTATCCATACAGCACCATGGAGCAATTACTACACTTGGCCATCAAGGTGGAAAGGAAGACTAAGGTGCGAAACCGGGAATACAAGCCACCTCATGGGATGCCAAACGCTTGGAAAGCACAAGGGAGCCGGTTGCCTAACCACAACAAGGATCAAGGAGGCGGGAAGGAGGAGAGGAAGTCGGCACCTATGGGCCAAGAAGGGCAAAGAAGGTCTTCTACACCGTCCACTACACCACGATCCTTGAATGAGCCTTCGAGTGATCATCGAGGGAGTACTCTTATCTCTAACTCTAGAACTAGGGACATTGTGTGTTTTAAATGCCAAGGTAGAGGCCACATGAGTAGAGAATGTCCTAATAGACGCACTTTGATCATAAACCATCTAGGAGAATATGAGAGTGAGGATGATGTGGAATTAGATGATGAAAATGCATTAATTGATGACAATGAACAAAATGAGAATGATGATTGCATTGAGTATGAACAAGGTGAATCTTTGATAGCTAGGAGAACTTTGCATGTCCAACTAGCACCTTGTGAGGATAACCAACGTGAAAATTGTTTCATACTAGGTGTAGCATTAAAGGAAAAGTGTGTAATGTGATAATTGATGGAGGAAGTTGTTGCAACATAGCTAGCATTGAAATGGTAAACAAATTACAACTTCCTACATTTTATCACCCTAGGCCATATAAACTACATTGGATGAATGAGTTAAGTCAATAAGCAAACTAAGGTCAATATAACATTAGGATCATATGAGGATGTTATTACATGTGATGTTGTGCCTATGAATGCTTGCCACTTGTTGCTTGGTCGTCCATGGCAATATGATAGGAAAGTTGTCCATGATGGGTTTTCTAACAAGTATAGCTTTGAGTATAAGGGTAAAACTTTAACACTTAAACCTATGACACCTTTACAAATAGCCGAGTACTATGAGAACAAGAGGGTAGAGCAAGGAACCCCTCCAAAGCCTAAGATCACACGGCCTAAGAGTAAAGAGAACAAAACCCATCAAACATTGTTAGTACAACCAACAAGTAGCTATCTTGAGTCTAGGAATGAATATGTCACTAACTATGCTTCTATTGATGTGCTAATGATGAGTTTGTGTAAATCTCTAGTAAATGTGCCTCATGACTCTACGAACCCACTTCCTAGATCTATTCAGGGGCTGTTAGACGAATTTAGAGACGTTTTTCCTGATGAGATTCCAGCCGGCTTGCCGCCCATTAGGGGCATTGAACACCAAATAGATTTAATACCCGGAGCCACTCTTCCCAATAGGCCCGCCTATAGGATGAACCCTACGGAAGCCTAGGAAATTCAGAACCAAGTTCAAGCCTTGCTAGATAAGGGGTATGTTCGGGAAAGCCTTAGTCCTTGTGCCGTTCCCGTTCTGCTAGTACCCAAGAAGGATAATACTTGGAGAATGTGTATTGATTGTAGAGCAATCAATAACATTACTATCAAGTATAGACACCCGATTCCCCGTTTAGATGATATGCTTGATGAGTTACATGGAGCTACAATTTTTACTAAGATTGACCTTAGGAGTGGCTTCCATCAAATTAGAATGAGGGAAGGGGATGAATGGAAAACAACTTTTAAAACAAAATTTGGTCTCTATGAGTGGCTAGTAATGCATTTTGGCTTAACTAACGCTCCTAGTACTTTCATGAGATTAATGAATCATATTTTGAGACCTTATATTGGTTTATTTGTTGTAGTCTACTTTGATGACATTCTTATCTATAGTAAGACTTTAGAGGAGCATGAAAATCATTTGAGAGATGTGCTTGCTACATTGCGTATAGAATACTTGTATGCTAATATTCAAAAATGTGATTTCTATACTAACCGAGTGATTTTTCTTGGTTTTGTAGTAAGTGCCAATGGTTTGCAAGTGGATGAGGACAAGGTTAAGGCAATCAATGATTGGCCGATTCCTAGGTCAGTTGGTGACGTGAGGAGCTTCCATGGCTTAGCTACATTCAATAGAAGGTTTGTGAGAGATTTTAGCACCATTGCAGCACCACTCACGGCTTTGACCAAAAAGAAGGTTCCTTTTGAGTGGAATGAACCGCAGCAAAGAGCCTTTGAAGAGCTCAAGAGACACCTCACCCACGCACCACTACTAGCTCTACCGGACTTCACCAAACCCTTTGAGGTTGAATGCGACGCATCCGGCATTGGTATTGGCGGCGTCCTTATGCAAGAAGGAGTCTCTAGCTTTCTTTAGTGAAAAATTGAAGGGTGCATGCTTAAACTATTCCACTTATGACAAAGAATTGTATGCCTTGTTTAGAGTACTCAAAACATGGCAACATTACATTTGGCCTCAAGAGTTTGTTTTGAAAACCGATCATGATTCACTTGGACACTTTAGGAGCCAAGATAAGCTAGATAGGCGGCATGGTAGGTGGATGGAGTTCATCGAAACCTTTCCTTACATTATCAAGTATAAGAAAGGAAAGGATAATGTCGTAGCGGATGCATTGTCTAGGAGATACACCTTAATCACCACTTTGGATTCTAGGATGTTAGGTTTTACTTATATTAAAGAATTATATGTGGATGATGTCGAATTTGGGAAGATATTTCATAGATGCACTATCAAGGCCCTTATGATAAGTACTTTGTGTTTGAAGGTTTCTTGTTTAAAGTGGATAAGATTTGCATACCTAGATGTTCCCTTAGGGTCTTATTGGTGGAAGAAGCCCATAAAGGAGGTCTAATGGGGCATTTTGGGAGGGACAAAACTTATCACATGTTGCAAACTCACTTTTATTGGCCTCATATGTTAAGGGATGTAGAACACATGCTGAAAAGGTGCATTGAATGTCTTAAGGCCAAAGCTAGGGTACAACCCCACGGGCTGTATACACCCTTACCGACGCCTAATGGCCCTTGGGAGGACATAAGTATGGATTTCATTGTTGGACTACCTAGGACTAAGAAAGGAAGAGATTCCATTTTTGTGGTTCTAAAATGGCACATTTTATTCCATGTCATAAAACTGAAGACGCATATAATGTTGCTAATCTTTTCTTTAAGGAAATAGTGAGATTGCATGGAATACCTAAAACTATTGTTAGTGATAGGGATGTCAAGTTTTTGAGTTTCTTTTGGAAGACACTTTGGGGAAAAATGGGCACTAGATTACTATTTTCGACCTCTAGTCATCCCCAAACAGATGGGCAAACGGAAGTCACCAATAGGACCCCAACGACCCTCCTTAGAACCATGTTGAAAGATAACTTAAAAGAATGGGAAGACATGTTACCACATATTGAGTTTGCTTATAATCGCACCATGCATTCTTCCACTTCGTTAACACCTTTCAAATGTGTTTATATATTTAACCCTTTAACTCCTTTCGACTTATTACCGATTCCTCGAAAGGATCAAGTAGCTTTTGATGCTTTGGAACAGGTGGACTACATTAAGGAACTTCATGCTAAGACCAAGGCTGCACTTGACAAGAAAGGCATCGAAACTGCAGCTCGGAATAACAAAGGACGTCGGAAAATGGTTTTCCAGCCCGGCGACTTAGTTTGGCTACATCTAAGGAAAGAGCGGTTTCCAACAAAACGCCATTCCAGGCTAGCACCACGAGGAGATGGACCATTCAAAGTCTTACACCGGATTAATGACAATGCATATGTGTTGGACTTACCGGAAGAGTATGGAGTTACCACCACTTTTAATGTAGGAGATTTGAGCCCCTATGAAGGAGATTCGGAACAAGATGAAAATCGGGGTCGAATTCTTTCCAAGAAGGAGTGGATGATGTAGGACCATCACATGGAAGATATCAAGGTCCCATTACTAGAGCAAGAGCTAAGGAGATCCAAGAAGCTACGTCAAGGGAAGTGTTATTGCTTGGCACAATGCGTGAACCATTTAATTGCCATACATCATGTGTTAATCTTTTGATGAATGCAGGAGCAAGCAAGCAAAGGGAGTAGATGTTGCTCACGTCCAAAGCAGTCCAAGAGGAGAAGCTGTTGCTCACGTCCAAAGCAGTCCAAGAGGAGAAGCTGTTGCTCACGTCCAAGGCAGCCCAAGAGGGGAGGCAGCTGCTCACGTCCAAGGCAGCCCAAGAAGGTAGCCAGCTGATCACGTTCAAGGAGGCCTAAGAAGAGTAATCAGCTCCCTCATTCGGATCATCATTTGGGCTCTTAAAAACCATCCAAATCACTCATGGATCTGTTGAACAATTCAGCCCATTCGGATAGTCCATTTGGCCCTTAAAAAACGTCCAGCTCACTCCAAAGATTAGTTTGAATAAGTCAGCCTATTCTCATGCTGAATTAGTTGTTTGTTAGGTTGTTAGCTACATTAGAGGAAGCTCTCTTATTAACACCTTCCCACTAATGTTTTAGTTTTCTTTTCTTTATTTTTGTCTAGATAAAAGAGTCTATATATAGCCTCTTTAGCTGCTGATTAGGTACGTTATTTTCATTGCTTAGAATTACAGATTGTAATCATTCACAAAATCAATCAAAGAACAAGAGAGTTTTTGGTTGGCATTGCTGTTGTTTGCTTGGCTGAGCTTGTTCGTGTCAACCGCCTTCGGATTGGTGCTTCAAGCCTTCACAAGTCCCTCTTTGTGCTAGTCCAGCCGGAGCTAGTGTAAAGTTGTGTTGGAGACGGGTCTAGGGCATTCACGAAGTGGGGTTTTGGCTCTTCAGCCTTGGTTTCTTTCGTTGACTCTCTTTGGTTCTTCTCTACACCTTCCTGCGTCCATTCACCATCCACGTTTCATTCCGCATCTGGATTCGTTTCATTCAGCCGGATTCGAGATCATTGTGCCTAGATCGACTCATTCACGGACAATTCCGTATCATACTTCATGTAATCTAACAATTTCCCTAAAGAACAAGTTAACTACATTATAAGCATCATCAGTCTTATGGCAAGCAATAAAATGGGCCATTTTAGAAAATCGATCTACTACCACAAAAATCAAATCTCTCCCCTTCTTAGTCCTAGGTAACCCAACAATGAAGTCCATACTAATATCCTCCCAAGGTGACTTAGGCGTGGGTAAGGGGGTATACAATCCATGCGGTTTCAATCTAGCCTTAGCCTTTAAACACACAAGACATCTCTTAAGCAAGTTCTCTACATCTCTAAGCATATGAGGCGAATAAAAATATGAATGCAGCATATGATAAGTCTTATCTCTCCCAAAATGCCCCATTAAGCCTCCCATATGGGCTTCCTCAACAAGTAATAGCCTAAGGGAACACTTAGAATGCACACTTTATCAAGTCTAAATAGAAAACCCTCAAACAAGTAATACTTATCAAAGGCTCCTCTAGATGCACATTGCTTAAATATATCTCCAAAATCAGAATCATCAACATATAAATCCTTAATATAATAGAAACCTAAGACATTAGAATCCATAGTTGTGATTAAAGAATGTCTCCTAGAGAGAGCATCCGCTACAACATTATCCTTGCCCTTTTTATACTTTATGATATAAGGAAAAGTTTCTATAAACTCCATACATCTACCATGTCTCCTATCTAACTTATCTTGACTCCTAAAATGTCTTAAGGACTCATGATCGGTATGTAGGACAAACTCACTAGGCCATAAATAATGTTGCCATGTTTTTAATACTCTAAACAGTGCATAAAGTTCTGTATCAAAGTCGAGTAGTTTAAACATGCTCCCTTTAATTTCTCACTAAAGAAGGCTAGTGGCTTACCCTCTTGCATGATTACTCCTCCAATGCCAATACCCGAAGCATCACACTCGACCTCAAAAGGTTTGGTGAAGTCCGGAAGAGCTAGGAGAGGTGCATGGGACAACCGCCACTTCAACTCCTTAAACACCTTATCTTGAGCATCTCCCCACACAAATGGCACCTTCTTCTTTGTCAAGGACGTGAGTGGGGCTGCTATGGTGCTGAAATCTCGCACAAAACGTCTATAGAAGGTTGCTAGGCCGTGGAAACTCCTCACTTGACCGACGGTTGTGGGAGTAGGCCATTCTTGGATTGCCTTGATCTTCTCTCCATCCACCTTTAGACCTCTTGTGCTCACTACAAAACCAAGAAAAACAACTTGATTAGTACTAAACTCACATTTCTTCAAATTACCATACAAATATTCAATTCTAAGAGTTGCAAGTACTTCCCTCAAATGTTCCTCATGCTCTTCAAGTGACTTACTATAGATGAGGATGTCATCAAAGTAAACCACAACAAACCTACCAATGTAGTGTCTCAACATGTGATTCATCAATCTCATAAATGTGCTAGGAGCATTGGTTAAACCAAATGGCATCACTAGCCACTCATAAACACCAAACTTGGTCTTGAATGCCGTTTTCCACTCATCTCCCTCCCTCATTCTGATTTGGTGATAACCACTTCTAAGATCTATCTTAGAGAACAATGTGGCTCCATTCAACTCATCTAACATGTCATCTAAACGTGGGATAGGAGGACGGTAACGGCACTAGGACTCAAACTCTCCTTTACATAACCCTTATCTAGGAGTTCTTGGACTTGGTTTTGGATCTCTTGGCTCTCCTTAGGGTTCATCCTATAGGCTGGACGGTTTGGGAGTGTAGCACCAGGAATAAGATCTATTTGGTGCTCAATACCTCTAAAAGGTGGAAGGCCAGCCGGAATCTCATCAGGAAACACATCACTAAACTCATCTAGGATAGCTAGGATAGGCTTAAGTAGGGTGGCCTTGGCTTCATCACTCAAAGTCACTAAGCTCTTGCATAAGCTCACAAGAATGGCATCTAAAGGGGTGTAATCTAGGATGTACTCCTCCTTAGATGCTAGAAGGACACTAAAAGGTGTGGCTAATAGGGTGGTACTAATCTTGGCCGTGGGTTCTGTTTTAGACCGTGAGCTATCCCCTCTCTTTTTCACCTCATTTTGCTCCACACTCAACTCCTTCTTCTTCTCATAAAATTCAACAATCTACAATAGTGTCATAGGCTTACGAGTTAGTGTTTGACCATTAAATTCAAAGGTATGCCTATTAGTAAAACCATCATGCTTAACTCTCCTATCAAATTGCCATGGACGTCCCAAAAGAATATGACAAGCTTGCATGGGAACTACATCACAAGTAATGGTGTCCTCATAGCTACCTAATGTGATAGTAACTCTAGCTTGCCTATTTACTTTTAATTCTCCACAATCATTCATCCAATGCAATTTGTAAGGCCTAGGGTGATAAAATGTGGTAATTTGCAACTTATTAATCAAATCAGTGCTAGCTATATTGTAACAACTACCTCCATCTATGATCATATTACACACCTTCCCTTTAATTAGACACCTAGTATGAAAAAGGTTCTCTCTTTGATTATCCTCACACGGAGCTAGCTTAACATGCAAAGTTCTTCTAGCTATTAATGATTCTCCATGCTCATATTCAATGCCCTCATCACTATTACTACCGATTTGATGCAATCCATTAAGGTGGGTGTTATCATCATTTTCATGCTCATCCTCATATTGGCCAAATTGATTTAAAATCAGAATTTTCTTATTAGGACAATCCCTCATGTAATGACCTCTCCCTTGACATTTAAAACACACAATATCTCTAGAACGAAGAGTAGAGTTAGAGGTACTCCCTTGAGGACCACTTGAAGGCTCATTCAAGGGTCTAGAAGATGAATGAGGTGTTGAGCTCCTTCTTTGTGCTCCTTGGTCCATGGTTGATGCTTTTCGGTCTTCCTTGGTGGATGTAGGCTCACGGCTGTAGGATCCTTGGGGCCGGCTGTTTTGTGCTTTCCATGAGCTTGTAGCTCCAAAGCTTGTCTTGGCACCTTGGTTCCTAGCCTTTGTCTTCTTCTCTACTTTGATTGCCAAATGCAGCAGCTCGACCATGGTACTATAAGGATACAAATCAATTTCATTAGCCAAAGATGAGTTTAAAATGCGTAGATACCTAGCCATTGTAGACTCCTCATCTTCAACCATATTAGCTTTCACCATTGCCATTTGCATAGAGGTGTAGACCTCTTCGGCACTCATGGCTCCTTCTCTAAGGTTCTCCAACCTTTGCCTCAGCTCCCTAGCATAATGTTGAGGTACAAAACGAGCTCTCATCAAGGCCTTCATTTGTTCCCATGTAGTGATGGCTGGATCCAAGGTTCTTCTCCTTTCCATGACAAGATGATCCCACCATACTAGTGCATATCCTTGGAACTCCAATGATGCAAGCTAGACCTTCCTTTGCTCTCCAAAGTGATGGCATGACCAAATTTGCTCCAATTTAGTCTTCCAATCCATGTAAGCATCCGGGTCACACTTGCCTTCAAAACTAGGAATCTTGACCTTCACTTTCCCTATTCCATCTAGCTCTTGATAAGGCCTAAATGGCTCATATTCTCGTCCTCTCCTTGGCTGTGGGTGACGCCTAGGGAACTCTCCCCACATGCCTTCTTCCTCAACATCCTCTTGTGGTTCCTGTAAATCATCCACAAAACCTTGCACATTAGGTGTTCTAGGAAGAGGGTAAGCATGTCTCATACCTTGCCCATGAGGGGTTCTTTGAGGTGATTCATGGGCTGTTTCTCTAGGGGCATCTCTAGACGTTCCTCCTAGCTCGAAAGTGGACCTCGGTTGTGGCGTGGCTGTGGGTGTTGGCTGAGACTCCAACGTGCCAATCCAGTCGGTCAATCTTGCCACCGAATCCATTATTTGCTTCAATATAGCAAATGTCTCCGGGTGCATTGGCTCACTACTTTGGGACTTTCTTGGACCATTAGACCTAGACATGATCAAAAAAACACACAAAACAAGCAAACTAGTTGAATTAGATAAAACGGAAAATTCTCACAAGTGTTTACTCTCACTCTCACACTCAAGTTGTGTTGATCACAAGTTATTTAATGCAATTGACTTGGATGGATTAAAACTCCTAAGATCAATGCCTTAGCTCAACTAGCACACTCCTTGACTTGAAAAAGGGTGATACACGGCTGCTTGAAGGTTCACAACAGAAAACGTCAAGATAGACACTAAGAAGCTGAAATAAGACTCAAGACTCAACTAATATGGCTTGCAAGCAATGTTAACTAGCTAAATCACACAAAATACTCAAAAAAGACACAAGACTCAAAGATAGATGCAAAAGGATGATATGGACTCGAAAAGATGGTAAACTCAAGATATGATAGAATTAGGGTAAAACAAGGAAGATAGGCACACAAGAGACTAAGAAGAGAGCTTCACTTACCTTATCCTTATGCAATGGAAAGAGATATGGCCGGCTGTGGTGTTAAAGTTGGCTTTTGGGTAATGGTGATGGATAAGAAATAAGGTAGGTAACTCTTCTTTGTAGTCTCAATGATCCTTTCACAATCAGATTGCAAAAACACTTGTTTTTCTAGCTTCTACACAACTTAGGTTAGTATAGAATATGATATGAAATGTATGATATGTAGGATGATGAAAATATATGAGAAAATATTTCTTTTTCTTTGTTTTTCTTTTGTGTTCCTTGGCTGACGTTTTGTGGCAGAAAATAGGAGAGAGGAATGAAATTAAAAATTGAAAAGAAATAAGAGATAACTAATTAGAAGTAGTCTCTTGTTGTTGCTACAAATAAGGAGCTATTGTGGCCTCTCTCTCCTACTTGCAACGACTTATTTGTTTTGGAGAGTGGTCCCCCTTCTTTTTTTTTGAACGGTTATTTGCCAAGAGGATGCACCTGGACGTTTTGGATGAACAATGGCTGATGAAGGTGATGTAGAATGGCTGGAAAATGGCTGTTTTGGCTTGGCTTTCTCTCTTCTCCAATAAACACAAGAAACAAAGCAAATTAGACTCAAATAGACTCTTAAGATGAAGCAAATGACTCAAACAAAGAAAAGACTCAAAGAAGATACTCAAACTGTCAATGGTGATGGCTGATTCCGGACTCGCAATCAACTAGCTCTGATACCACTTTGATGCGGGTTGGGGCCGCAAATGACTAGATCTGGATTGGGAATCCTTGAAGACCAACAATGAACGTTTTCCTTGACAAATGGCACGCAAAATCAGATTGTTTAGAACCAGAAATGATGTTGGACAAAAGGGAAGAAAGAGAATGAAATAGAACGTGGAATGTTTGGTAGAAGTAGATCCAAAAGAACCAAATAACTCCCTTACAAGAATCTTGATCAGATTGATCAAAACCCAAGCAAGATGATGCCTTCAACCCTTTCTTCTATAACCTTACACAAGCCTTCAATGGAGACAAGCACAAGGAGGGACTAGTATTGACTAGTAGCACCAATCTCGAAAGAGATTAACACACACAAGAACAATCTAGCAGGGATTCACAACAATTCAATCAATGGCTAACTTTATTGATTGAATTTTTTGAATAGGAACAAAAGCTCTCAAAGAGACGGTTTATCAAGTTTTGCTAAAATCTATCTACTCTGGAAAGAAGCTAAGGGAGGCTTTTTATATGCCTAGAAAACTTCCTATCTAAAAAAGGAAAAACATTTGTCAAAAAGACAATAAAACAAATAAAACAACTAAAACAAATAAAAATAACCCTTAAAATGTTTTGAACCTAAAGGTTATAAAAAGTCTTTCATTTTATACCAAAAGATGATATAAAATACAAAAGAAGCTCCAAAAGCCTCAATCTTCCATTTCATGCAATTCCGGAACAAGTGTCTCTTCTTTGCTCTTGCGTGGCTCCAAATCACGTGTGCATGGTCTCCCTTCCACGTCCAAGTCATCGGGAATCGTTATTAACGTGACTAAGGAAGCCTCAGTCAGCAATGGATCGTCAATGGTCTCCTTAGGAGCTAAGGACACCAACAAGTTGGACACCACCTCTTGAATTGCTCTTGCCCTTGATCTAGTGATTGGCCCTTGCATTGTAGGACTAGTAGGGGCTGTTGGTGATGGTCCCTCATCAGATTTCTTGCACGTTTTAGGCATTCCATGGTCAAGTACAAAGAACCACACCTGTGGTTTTGGGAATTAAATTAATTAAGACCGTGGGAATGTATGTCGAGAGCAAATATGCCATTCCACGGTGTATTCCACGGGCGTGGAATTTTGTTCTTGGCCGTGATTCTTCTAACGGCTTCCACGTGTCATATTTGCCATGTCAGCAATGGTTATGGGATTTTTCGTAACCCTATTTTCTCCTATAAGAAGGCTGAAGGAAGAGAGAAAATATACACCATGCTAGAGAGAAATTGAGATCATTTACGGAGAAGATTACATTGGAGGAGATTTGGAAGGAAGATTTGGAGAAGTACGCACTTGGAGATAACGTAATTTGAAGATCTTAGGGTTTCACTTTGAAGGCGGATTGACATCCCGTTCTTCTTTGTTCTTAAGATTTGTGAGAGATTTCTTACTCTATTCTGCATTCATTTGAACACAAGTTACGGATTTTGAGTTTTATTGAGAATTGGTTTTGTGTTTGCTATTGAGTTTTCAAGGTTTTGTCTTTTCCTTCTTTTAATCTTGATTATTGATTTCATGACACTGATTGTTGGCTAAAACCCTTAAGCGATTCTAAGGTGAAAGGTTGATAGTTGTGGTACAAATGATGATAGATTGAACCAAAACAGATTGGACCCTGAGAGTTGCGAGAATCCTCGTCGTCGAGCCTTTCCATGGCCTGTTCTTGAGTTCCACGGCCGTGGTTCTTCATGATCCGACCGTGTCTTTCCCCTGTCGTACGTGTTTTGCTTTTGCTTTGATCCAAAGTTAAAGATTGGCCCTAACCTAGCCTTGGCTTATAGGTAGTCGTGAGACTCAACATCCTCTAGTTTGGTTTCGAGTGTCACAACCTTAACTATTCTGGCTTATCTTTGATTCCCTTGGGTTTGGGCATGTGTATTTGAGAGTTTAATCTTGTCCTTCGATCCTCTTTATAACGAGACTCAACATCCTTTATTGAGAGAGTCTTTGGGTGAGACTTATGGGTTTGGAACTTCACCGTACAATACCCTACCTTAGATATACCTTCGCAATCCCAACTTTGTCCTTATATCTTTAGAACATCTTGAATCGATCGCCACAATTGGATACCTGAGTCTTTAGAATCGTTATTTTCCCAATTATCTTTACAAAAGCTTTTTGTTATTTTCCTGAAAATTTTGTGAGCTGAATTTAACCCCCCAAATTCCTAAGTTCGATACTCTGGAATTCTTGCTTTACTATACCGATCCGTACACTATGGGTTCGCTTTGCTTGATTTCAGTTTTTATAAATTTTAGACTTTGATGCACACACTTTCGAGCAAACATCTACCTTCTACCATCCTCGACCTTATAAATTGCATTGGATGAACGATTGCAGGGAATAGAAAGTTAATAAACAAGCTCGTATTGCGTTTACTTTGGGCAAATATGAGGATATTATTGTTTGTGATGTTGTGCCTATGTAAGCTTGTCATATGTTGTTAGGCCCCCCTTGACAACTTGATAGAAAGGTTACACATGATAGATTTTATAACAAACACTCGGTTGAGTTTAAAGGGAAAGCTATTAAGCTTAAACCCATGAATCCTTTACAGATTGTTGAGCCTTACGACAATAAGAAGGAGAAACACAAGTAGAAGGACAAAGAATCAACTCTTAGAGAGGAAAAATCGGGTAGTTCATCGAAGAATCGATCGATTTCTAAAGAAAATCGTTGTTCAGAGGAAAGTCGACCAATCTTCCTGTAGCTCATCCGATTTTTCCTCTCTGGGACAACAACGAGCCCTTCTTTCATCAAAAAGGGGAGTTTATCGATGATTATCTTCCCTTAGATCTTTCTTTACTGAGTTTATATAAAAGCCTATTGACCTTGAGTGATGAAGTGATGGCCGCTTCGCCTTCAAATATTTTACAGGCTTTAGATGAATTCAAAGACGTATTTTCAGATGAGATTCCCGCCGGACTACCATCATTCCGAGGCACTGAGTATCAGATTTATTTCATTTCTGGATCTTCATTTCCTAATCGTCCTGCGTATAGGATGAGTCCGCAGGAAAGCCAAGAAATACAGGATCAAGTACAAGACCTTTTGAACAAAGGATATGTACGTGAGAGTTTAAGTCCTTGTGCGGTTCCGGTTCTATTGGTACCCAAAAAGGACAACACTTGGAGGATGTTTGTGGATGATCGAGCAATCAACAAAATCACTATCAAGTATAGACATCCCATTCCTCGATTGGATGATATGCTAGATGAGTTAAGCGGTTCCACTTTGTTTTCAAAGATCGACCTTAAGTGTGGATATCATCAAATCCGAATGAGGGAGGGAGATGAATGGAAGATAGCCTTCAAGACCAAATTTGGACTTTATGAGTGGTTGGTAATGCCTTTCGGTTTGACTAACACTCCTAGTATTTTTATGAGGTTAATGAATCATGTCTTACACCATTTTATTGGATTGTTTGTGGTTGTTTATTTTGATGACATTCTCATTTATAGCAAATCCATTGAGGAACATGAATCACACTTAAGGGAAGCACTTGCAACTCTTAGATCTGAATCTCTATACGCTAACATTTGGAAATGTAAGTTTAGTACTAATTAAATTTGTTTTCTTGGATTTGTTGTCAGCAGAAGAGGACTTGAGGTGGATATTAAAGCAATTGAGGAATGGCCTACACATGCCACCATCGGACATGTGTGATCTTTCCATGGATTGACAACATTTTATAGGTGCTTTGTGAAGAATTTCAGTACTATCACAACCCCTCTCACACAGCTCACGAAGAAGCAAGTACTGTTCAAGTGGGGAGAAGCGCAAGAGAAAGCATTCTCGGAACTAAAGAGGAGACTATCAAATGCACCTCTTCTTGCACTTCCGGACTTCACCAAACACTTTGAAGTAGAGTGCGACGTTTCAGGTATTGGTATTGGAGGCGTACTCATGCAAGAAGGTAAACCTCTAGCTTACTTTATTGAGAAATTTAAAGGTCCATGTTTGAATTATTCTACTTATGACAAGGAATTATATGTCTTATTTCGAGTTTTGAAAACATGGCAGCACTATCTTTGGCCTAATGTGTAAGAGCCTTAGCCTTGAGAGTGCTGAAAGTGTTGAGTTTGTGCCTGAACCGCCCTTGCGGCCATGGCTAGGCGCCCCTGGGGGCCACCTGAGCCACCCCTGCGACCAGCACCTCCGACCTTGCGGATTAGGGTGTGATGATGTAGCCGTCTTCGTTGACTCGTGCCTATGCTTTTGACCCCTCTCTTACATACTTCTTCTTCTTCTTCTTCAGAATAAGGGTTTCCTCATTCTCTCTTCATCTTTCATCTTCTCCTCATGATCTTCTTCTCCTTCCTTTCTCCTTTGATCTCTTGTGATATTTCTTTGAGTTTTGAAGAGAGTTTTGTGTGGCTTTGGATGATGATGATGATTGATGTTGTTGTTGAGCTTGTGAGGAAGCCAGCAATGGTTATGGTGTGAGGATTCATCCTCTATTAGGGTTTAGTTTGGGGAGTTCTTCCTTTCTTTCTTCCTTCTTTCTTCTTTTTTTCTCTTCTACCTTTCTAGCTTAGGTTCCACAAGACTTGATCTTGTGGCAGCCATCATAGGATTTGTTTGAGGCATATGTGTGTGTATATGTATGTTTGGGGTTGTTGGCTGAAGAAGGAGTGAAGAGGTTCGAGTGAAGAAGTAAAGAGGAGCTGAAAGTGTGCATTTTTCACACCACCTGCCCCTGCGCCACCTCAAGGCCGCCCCAGCGCCGGCTAGACACTGCCCTTGCGCCACCCAAGGCCGCCCTTGTGGCTCCCTCAACCAGCCTTGCTTTGCTCTTGTCACGTAGGTGTGTCTTGCTTTTGGGCTTACCTAAGGATGGCATTATCCCTTCCTCTCTAGTGTGAGTATGAAGTATCATGCTAGGTATAGATGAGAGTGTGAAGATAATGTTATGATCATGTTATGCCTTGTAGGGCTTTGAGGATTAGTAGTTTGTGAGGCATAGGTTAATGATGATCCTATGGATCCCTTGGGTCTAGGTGTGACCCTTTGATTGATAGAAGATTGATATATCTCTATGCCTTGTTATTGGCAGTGTCCCACTCAAGATTGGAGGTTGATCGTGGTTGAGATTGTACGAGGTTGAGGTAAGTCTGTAGAACTTACTTAGCTACCATCCTTATATTGGGTGTTTGCATGAGTGGTGTGTGTGTTATTTGCTTGATATGATAGCATGTGATGTCGATTATTTCCGACCTATGTTTTATTGATAGCCCCATTGTGTGACAGGGATAACCTTTTCCTGTCATCCTGTAAGGAGTCTGGGAGGTTCTCTAACGTCAAGCCAGACTTGGTTTACGGAAGGGCACAACACCACTCCTAGAGAATACACAGGTTGTGTGACCGATACCACTCTAGATGGCTAGCAGGCCAAGAGGTGAGCATGATATGTTCCTCGTGTCACATAGTTTTGTATATATATATATATATATATATATATATATATATATATATATATATATATATATATATACATACATACACGATTTGAGTGAATGACTATCTATGTAAAGATAATTAAAACGGGTAAATGTGTGACAACATGATTATGTGCTTATCTTTCATGACTTGTGTTTGTGCTTATGCATTACCTTATATATGTATGGTTAGCTAACGGTTTTACACCGTGTTGTAGAGCCTTGCAGGACAGGCGAGCTAAAGAGTGATCTGGCAGGGTGAAAGGTTGAGGACTCTCGTGCATTAGGTGGTTATGGTTTTGGGGATGATGTTTTATACCTCCTGGGTGAGGTTGATGTTTTACACCTCCTGTGTGAGGATGATGTTTTATACTTGGCTATGATTTTGTATACCTTTTGATATACAATTTTATACCATTTTACGTATTTGTTTTGTATATGTCAGTGTCATGTTGTAAGGTCCAGTGAACTTGTTGTTAGGCTAAGGTCAAGATCAACTATGAGATCCTCACCCAATGTGGCATCCCGAGTCCCATGGAATCGGGGTGTTACAGAGTTGGTATCAGAGCCTTAGGTTGACAACAATGAAACTTGCTACCTGCAATAAAGGTCTGATAGGTGAATAAATAGAACCCGCAAGGGGTTTGACTTTATCAAAGGATTTTGGTTTTAAAAGCTGTGTATATTGTGTTTTGGGATAGAATGTATGGAAGTCGTCACCTCTTCCGTGGATCTTAGTAGTATAGATATGTATTGTATATATATATATACATATGACATATAGATAGCCTTATAAGTTAGGTGTGCATGCCCCGCAGATGACTCGGACTAGAGCAACTTCTCCTGTAGGCCGGGATAGAGGTAGACCACCTCTTTCTCCGGGTGTGATAGGACAAGGACAAGTTCCCGCTGCTGATCCACTAGTGGTGGAGGAGGTACATTGATCATTGTCTTTTGTTTGAGTATAACGCAGCTTGCTGACTTTCTATTAGTGTTATTCAGCAACAAAGATGACTTTAAGAAAGGACTTAAGTCAAGTATCTCGTCTCATTCAAAGGAAGAACCAAGCATCTCGTTGAACCTATCTAGCCACACCTAGCTACTGTCCATTTTCGGCCATCAAGCACCATAGCGCAGCCTTCCTTAACCTCATCCTACGGTGTCTAGGGTTCACATCAAAAATTCGTGCAATTTGTCCTTTCTGTTTGAGTATTTTTTTCTATTTTGTTGAGTCAAACACGTTTTTGAAGTGACTGAAATCGAACCTTGTTTCTATCTAAAAGCTTTAGTTTGACTAAGCATCGAACTCACGTGAGGTTTTTGATTAATACAAGATGAGCCATCAACAAGCTTGTATCACACCACTAGAGAGTGAGAGAATCTTATTGAGTGATACACTTCCGAGGTGTTTTTTTTAAACTAACCTAACGTGTTTGCTGTTGTTGAGTGTTTTGCATCATGTCAGGGACTCCTGCAGGTTCAAAGAGCCCTGAGCCTATCACACCGGAGTTGTTCAGTCTCATCAAGGGCTTGAAAGATAGCATTGATGGGCTAACTACAAGGGTATCTACCTTGGAGACCTCTAGGGTGACCCCGGATTCTCGACCACTAGGAGGTAACTTGGAGATAGGAGACAACTCGAGGGCGCAACACCAAGGACAAGATAGAGTTCCCCTTCAAAGTCAGCAAGCTGCGTTCCAAGCAGCAAGAAATTCGAATGTTCCGCAGTCTTCTAGGCATGCCCATGGTTTAGGCAACATTGTTTCCCAACTTGTTTGGAGAAACCTTGCTTTTGAGGAGCATATTTCTATTCCTTCTTCTCCTATTATTAATGATAATATGTCTAATTATCCTCACCAATTTCAGAATCTAGTTTATGACCAGGAAGAGGAGGACGATGGGGAGAATGAGGAATGGATACCGGAATGGATGCCTAATTGACGGAGAAGGCGAGATCAGCTAAGGAGGCATCAGGAAGGGCGACGTAACGATGAATGGAGACGTGAGCCCTATGGAGTCCAGCAAAGGAGAGACCGAGAACCGGAACATGACGGACTTGGCAAAGTAAAGGTAAAAGTCCCTAGTTTTGAGGGAAAATGTGATCCTCATGTGTATATGGCATGGGAGGCAAAGATAGAGCAAATATGGTCATGCCATAACTTTCCTGAACACAAAAAGGTACACTATGCAGCCCTTGAATTTATTGACTATGCTATGATATGGTGGGATGATTTGGTGAAGGAAAGGAGAAGAACTTTGGATGCACCAGTAGATACTTGGGAGCATATGAAGTCATTGATGAGAGCTCGATTTGTTCCCCAACACTATACAAGGGAATTGAGACAAAGATTGGAGAACTTGAGGCAATGATCAATGACTGCTGAGGAGACCTATAATGCCATGCAAATGGCCATGGTAAAGGCCAATGTGCGAGAAGATGAAGAATCAACAATGGCTAGGTATCTTCGTATCCTTAATTCAAGTTTTGCTAACGAAGTAGATCTTTTTCCCTATGGCTCTATGAGAGAACTACTCCATCTCGCAATCAAAGTGGAAAGGAATATGAAAGCGAGAAATCAAGGAGGAAAGGCTTCTTATGGTGTCTCCAGCTCTTAGAAGAACCAAGGGAACCGCCAACAAGGAAGTTACAACAGGGAAGTGTCAAATAAGGAGAAAACTGCCCCGGAACAAGGAGGACAGCATAAAAGCACCTTCTGCAGCTCCTCCTAAAAGCACCATCTGCAGCCCCTCCTAATCCCACGGATACTTTTCCTAAAGGAACACAAGGGAGTACTTCTAACCCTTCATCTAGAGCTAGGGATATAGTGTGTTTTAAGTGTCAAGGTAGAGGACACATGATGAAAGACTGTCCTAACAAAAAAATGTTGTTAATCAACCATTTAGGACAATATGAGTCCAAATCTGAGCATGAGCATGATAATGATGATTTTGAGCCTAATATGCATGATCATGATGATTTGGATGACGATGGCATTGAATATGAGTAGGGGGATTGTTTACTAGCTAAAAGAGTGTTATTTGACCATCCTAGCTCATTTCTAGATAATAATAACAAGGCTTGTGATGAAAATCATGAGCATGATAATTCCTTGATAGCTAGGAGAACTTTGAGTGCACAACCTGGCCCTTATGAGGATAACCAAAGAGAGAACTTGTTTCATACTCGGTGTTTGGTTAAGGGAAAGGTGTGTAATATTATCATTGACGGAGGTAGTTGTTGAAACATAGCTAGTACTGAATTGATCTCTAAGTTGCAAATTCCTATATTTTGTCACCCTAGACCATATAAACTGCATTGGATGAATGATTGTGGTGAATTGAAGGTTAATAGGCAAGCTAAGATCACATTCACTCTAGGACACTATGAGGATACTGTATTATGTGATGTTGTGCCTATGCAAGCTTGTCATGTGTTATTAGGCCGTCCTTGGCAATATGATAGGAGAGTTATGTATGATGGTTTTACTAATAGGTATTCATTTACTTTCAATGAAAAACCCATTACTCTAAAACCTATGACTCCCATGCAGATTGCGGAGGCATTTGAGAAGAAGAAGGCGGGTGAACAAGAGCAAGGACAAGGTAAGAAGGGGAGCAAGTCATCGAGGCACCAAGAACCTGCCATAGACCCGTTCCCTAGCCAACAGTCTAGTGCTCTCTTGGTCATGCCCACAACTCAGCCTCCTACGGCCTTGTTAGCTTCTAAACTTGAGTTCAAAGTGAGTATCTACCCTTCGATGCCATCTTGATGAGGTTGTGTAAGGAGCATGTCTTAACTACTCTACATATGATAAAGAGTTGTATGCATTATTTAGAGTACTTAAGACATGGAAACACTACTTGTGGCCTAGAGAGTTTATTTTGCATTCTGGTCATCAATCTTTGAAACATTTTCGGAGTCAAGATAAACTAGATAGGAGGCATGGTAGATGGATGGAATTTATTGAGACTTTTCCCTATGTTATCAAGTATAAAAAGGGAAAAGACACTGTAGTTGCGGATGCTCTTTTAGGAGGCATACATTGCTAACCACATTGGATGCTAGGGTGTTAGGATTTGTTTACATTAAGGAGCTCTATGAATCTGATCTTGACTTTGGAGAAACATATAAGCTTTGTGTGCAAAAAGGTTCCTTAGATAAATTCTATTTGTTTGAGGGATTTCTGTTTCGAGTAGATAAGGTGTGCATACCTAGGTGTTCCCTTCATTTGTTGTTAGTGGAAGAAGCCCATAAAGGAGGTTTAATGGGTCATTTTGGGAGGGATAAGACTTATGCTATGCGGCACTCACTTTTTATTGGCCACATATGCTTAGGGATGTTGAAAATGTCAAAAGGTGTTTAGAGTGCCTTAGAGCTAAATCGAAAGTGAAGCCTCATGGATTGTATACACCTTTGCCAATCCCCACAACCCCTTGGGAAGACATTAGCATAGATTTCTAGGACTAGAAGAGGAAGGGATTCGATATTTGTGGTTGTAGATCGATTCTCTAAGATGGCTCACTTTATTGCTTGTCACAAAACTGATGATGCAGCCAATGTAGCTAATTTGTTCTTTCGGGAAGTAGTTAGGTTACATGGTATTCCTAGGACAATAGTGAGTGATAGGGATGTTAAGTTCTTGAGTTACTTTTGGAAAACTCTTTGGGGAAAGCTAGGAACTAAGTTGTTATTTTCTACATCAAGCCACCCCCAAACGGATGGGCAAACAGAAGTAACTGATAAGACCCTAATAATAGAGTGTGTTTATGGTTTTATGGTTTTAATCCACTAACCCCTTTGAAAGAATTTGAAAGAATGGGAAGATGTCTTGCCACATGTTGAATTTGCCTATAATAGAGTCGTCCACTCATCTACTTCCATCTCTCCCTTTGAGTGTGTTTATGGTTTTAATCCACTAACCCCTTTTGATCTTACACCGTTACCTAAGAAGGAGCGAGTGGATTTAAGTGCTAAAAGGCAGGTTGAACACATCAAGGAGCTACATAGTAGGACAAGGATCAAGCTCGAGAAGAAAGGCAAATACAACGCAGAAAAGGCGAATCAAGGACGCAAGAAGATTATATTTGAACCCGGCGACCTTGTATGGCTACATTTAAGGAAGGAGAGGTTTCAACAGCTTCGGAAATCCAAGCTCTCCCCAAGAGGAAATGGGCCTTTCAAGGAGTTACACAAGGCGGGTGACAACGCCTATGTGCTTGACTTGCTGGATGATTATGCTTGTGATCCCACATTCAATGTGAGGGATCTAAGTCCTTTTCCAACCCTGGATGATGATCAAGGCAATTCGAGGTCGAATTCTTCCAAAGAAGGGGAGAATGATAAAGGATTATCTGAGCTAACTCCATCTTCACCACCTCAAGGGACTCTAACAAGAGCGCAAGCTAAACTTCAAGCTGAGATGGATGCTCTTTTCCTAAACATGGTCCATGAAGCTCAACCAAGTCCACCTTCATCAAGTCTAAGGACCATCTTGTGGATCAGCCACGAACACATCCCAACCAAGATGATTAATGGAGCTTAAATTGTATTTCTAGTTGCTAGGCAGGCCTTGGAACGCATTTCAAAGGACAAACGGAGGCCTTGAATTTAGATACAAGGGGTTTCACGTGTGTGCATGTGCATGGCTGGAACATTCATTTAAGTATGTGGACGTGAGAGGCTGAATAGGAGAGTTTAATTAGGCTCAATTGTGTTCTATGTTTGTTGGGCTTTATTTAACTCTCTCTCAATGTAATTATAGTAATTAGTTTCTTTTTCCGTTTTAGAAGAAAAGGCCTAGGATGTATATAAAGCCTTTTCTCTCTTCTTTTGTAGTTAGACAAGTTTTATACAAGTTTTATTGAGAGCATTTCAGAATTAAATCCAAGAGAATTCAATAATTCTTGTCTCGTGATTTTGTGTGTGTGATCTGGCTTTCTCGTTCTTGTGTATGTCAATCTCCTTCGGGATTGGTGTTGCAAGTCGAACAAGGCACCTCTTCGTGCTCTCGATTCTCAGATCGATTGTGTGGAGTTTTAAGAAGCGGGGTCGAATCGTCACTGGTTTGGTTCTTGGATCTTGAATCCAAGGGTTCTATCATTGTTCCTTTCGGTTCTTCTTGTTCCTTTCTATTTTCTCGTTTTTATTGCTTTCCATATTTGTTAATTTTGTGTGTTCTTAATTCTTCAGAACAGGTTGTTCGTCTAGATTTGTTCTTCACGGCTAATCCCCGTATCAGGAAAGCTGTAGAATGATCCGGAAGGGTGACAGGCTGAGGACTCTCGTACATTAGATGGTTATGGTTTTGGGGATGATGTTTTATACCTCCCACGTGAGGTTGATGTTTTATACCTCCTATGTAAGGATGATGTTTTATACTCGGCTATGATTTTGTATACCTTTTGATGTACAGTTTTATATCATTTTATGTATTTATTTTGTATCTATCACTGTCATGTTATAAGGTCCAGTGAACTTGTTGTCAGGTTATGGTTAGGATCCACTGTGAGATCCTAACCCAATGTGGCATCCTGAGTCCCGCGGAATCGCGTGTTACATAATGAATTCATTCTTAGAACTGATCATGAGTCTTTGAAGCATTTTCGAAGTCAAGATAAGTTGGACAAGAAACATGGGCGATGGATGGAGTTTATATATTATCAAATATAAAAAAGGAAAGTATAATGTCGTAGCGGATGCACTCTCCAAGAGGTATACTTTGATCACAACAATGGATTCCAAGGTCCTAGGATTCAATCATATCAAAGACTTATACGAGGATGATGAAGACTTTGGCGACATCTACACTGGATGCAAAAATCGACCCAATGCCAGGAAAATCGGCTGATTTTCTGACCGATTTTTGCTCCAGTCGATAGATAAGTATTATCTTTTTGAAGGTTTTCTATTCCATGAGGATAAAGTTTGTATTCCTAGATGTTCTCTAAGATTATTATTAGTTGAGGAAGCACATATGAGAGGCTTAATGGGACACTTTAGAAGAGATAAGACTTATCACATGCTTCATTCTCACTTCTTTTGGCCTCATATGCTCAAGGATGTTGAACATTTGATTAAGAGATGCCTTGTTTGTCTTATAAGCAAAATCAACACTGAAACCACACGGTTTGTATACTCCTCTACCTATTCCTACATCACCTTGGCTTGACATATGTATGGATTTTGTTGTAGGTTTGCCAAGGACTAAGAAGGGGAGAGATTTTATATCTGTGGTTGTTGACCGCTTTTCTAAAATGGCTCATTTTATCACTTTCCATAAAACGGATGATGCATATAATGTAGCTAACTTATTTTTCAAGGAAGTTTTTAGATTACATAGAGTTGCAAGAACTATTGTGAGCGATAGGGATGTCAAGTTCCTTAGTTTCTTTTGGAAGACACTTTGGGGCAAGCTAGGTACAAAGTTGTTGTTTTCAACTTCTAGTCATCCTCAAATGGATGGTAAAACGGAGGTAACTAATCGAACTTTGACTACGAATTTACGATCTGTCTTGAAAGATAATTTGAATGTGTGGGAAGATGTTTTACCACATGTTGAATTTGTTTATAATCGTACCTTGCATTCATCTACTAAACTAACGCCGTTTGAGTGTGTCTAGGTGCAGGGGCGGCTTAGGTCAGGCGCAGGGGAGGCTGATGTGCAAAAGGTTGGTCTTCGACTTCTCTTCGATCCTTCACTTTCTCTTCCTCACCACTTCATCAACCAGAAACCAAACATACACATATCTATACATGTATGAGCATCAAAATGTCCAAGAATATCTACACAAGCCTAAGCTTGTAAATCTCAAGCTAAGGAAGAAGATAAGAAGCAAAGAAGAAAGGATGAAGAGGAAGATGAAGAACTCACCAACATAAACCAAAGCAGAAGGAAAGGATAAGCAACCTACACAACCTCAGCTGGCTCTCCACAACACAACAACACATCCATCATCATCAAATCAAACTCCAAGCTCAACCACTCTCACAAACTCACACAAAACAAAGAAGATCCAAGAAGAACATCCAAAGGAAGAGAGGAAGAGAAAAGATGGTCGTGAGGAGAAAAAGAAGGATAAAGAAGATGAAGCAAAGGAAGGCTTATGAAGGAAGCCAACATAAAGCATTGTCAATAGTCAACAAAGGTGGTTGTAGCCGCACAAATCCGCAGGGGAGGATCTAATGAGGCGCAGGGGAGGCCTACAGAATGCGCAGGGGCGGCCTACAGAATGCGCAGGGGCGGTTCAGCCAAGCTCATCACAACTCAACACCTAAAAGACTAAGCTCTTACAACGGGAGTTGAATAACCCTCAGAGGAGATAGTTGGAGATGATTAAGGATTTCAACTTGGAAATACTGTATCATCCAAGAAAGGCGAGGGTGGTTGCCGACGCCCTTAGCCGGAAGACGCCTCGTGAGAAGGCGATAGCAATGTTGAAGGCTAAGCCTTAGTTGTAGAGATACCTAGTTGGGCTGGAGTTAGCTAACGGTTTATCCGTGTTGTTAGATGCCTTGCCGGATAGGGTAGCTGCCTAGTGAGCCGGAAGATGTGGGCAGTTAGGGTTCCCGTGCGTGATAGGACGGGTGTCGGTTTAGGTGTTTTCTTATCATAGTTGACTGTAGTTATTTTGCGGATTATGTTATTATTGTCATACCTTGGTTGTGAGTCGGTTGGTCTATTTTGCATTGCATCTTTTACACTTCAGTTTTGATGTTTTAATGTGTGTGCCTTGTTGTAAGATCCAGTAATATCGTTGTCGAGCTAGTGGGTCGAGACCCATTGTGAGGTCCTAACCCGTAACGATTTGAGTCTGAGATTTGTGGTGCTACACACCAAGTATTAGGAATGACTTATTCCAAATGATTATTCCACTCAGAATCCTGATTCCATTCCCATTCCCACAATCATACCAAACTAGGCCTAAATGGAAACAAGAACAAATCTTGTAAATACCGATCTTATCCCCGTCCCAAACTCGTCCCAATCATTGCGTAATTTCATAAAAATAGCAATACCTTCCCGTCAATAAATATTCGGGACGGGATGCGGACCTTAACTTCTTCATTCCGCTAGACCTATCTCATCCCCTTTATATAATATCAAAACAATTCTAAATAGTTTTGAATCATTATAAACTCAAAACATATCAATTGCAAAATAACAACTAAAATAAACAAAAATACATTAACATTTTAACCGTTTGTTTGAATTTTTTGCGATAAAGTTGTACTTTTACACCAATTGTTTTTCGATACTTCATAATTTAATAAATGTATGTTATTATATTAAGATTTAATTATTGTTTAGTTGTCGATAGTAAATAAAAATATTACCTATTTCATTTAACATGTAGTTGTTAGAAGTAAACTCAAGGATTTAATAGCAAATAATTTTCATATCAAAAGTAAATAGACAATTATTGTGTTTTATTCAGATAAAATAGAAAAAAAAATAGATTAGGCGTTATTTTATAAATGCACACGACTAATGGTCTAGAGATAATTTCAACAAAAAACTAAGAAAAGTATTAATAAGAGGTAACTTTGTTTTTGAATGCATGTGAATTTATTATGCGATATTGATGTGAATTTATTATGTGATATTGATAATAAATAATGTTAGTTAGATATGTTTGATATTTTCTTTAAGCTAAATTGTAATTTATAAAACTTAACTGTAATAACCGGTCTTATACCGGTTTGGACCTTTCTTCTTTTATTCCGATTATTTATGTGAGACTATACTCACATAAAGTACGCAAATCCGATCTAGCTGTTCTTAATCCGTTATTAGAGTTTTATCCGATGTGAGAAGTCAAGTTTCAGCCCATAAGTATCACACCATCTGGGCCTGTCAAGAGCAGCCAGTTGGGCCCAATAAGAAAATCAGCCATGTACTCCTTGCTTCCCACGTGAAACCTAAACCTAATCATATGCTTCTCCTTCCTTCCTTGCATCTGCTCTAGCCGACGCCAACACCGCAACCCTATCCTCATCGTCGGTACTCAGCATCGTCCTGCATCTTGTCTCCCTTGCACACGCAGGTCGAGACTATCGTCGTCTTCTCCGTCCTCGTGCACCAAGCAGCAACCTTGTATCGTTCTCCCCTCTTCGGCATACCTTCGACAGCGACGCCGAAGCCACAGTCGGCCCCCTCTCCCTCCGACTGCACTGGGTCGACAACAGTAGAAGAGGCTCCCCCGACGCCTCCTCCTCGAGCCCAACAAGCCAGAGCGAGCAACCTTGAGTCCGGTGCAGAAGGCCGTTGTCTGGTCCTCGCAGACAACCATGTTTCTTCCAACCGTTGGGGCGCCACTCATTGGCTGCAGGTGCGCCTCAGTTTGCCTGCTGGTATGGCAGGGTCACAGCAACCAATGTCCTCCTTTCGCAAGCGAGCTCGTGAGTTTGTGTTTGCTCAAAAGTGTGCGTGCAAAGTCTTAAATTTATAAAATCTGAAATCAAGCAAAGCGAACCCGCAGTGTACGGATCGGTATAGTAAAGCAAGAATTCCAAAGTCGAACTCAGGAATTTGGGGATCAAATTCAGTTCGTAAAACCGTTTGGCAAGTAAATAAGCTTTTGTAAAGATTAATGGGAAAACAACGATTCTAAAGATTCAGGTATCCAATTGTGGCAATCGATTCAAGATGTTCTAAAGATATAAAGACAGAGTTAGGATTGCAAATGTATAGATCTAAGGTTGGGTAGTGTTCGGTGAAGTTTAAAAATCCATAAGTCTCACCGAAAGGCTCTCTAAATAAAAGATGTTGAGTCTCGTTAATAAGAGGATCTAAGGACAAGATTAAACTCTCAAATACCCATGCCCAAACCCAATGGAATCAAAGATAAGCCAAAAAGGTTAAGGTTGTGACACTAGAAACCTAAGTAGAGGGTGTTGAGTCTCACTGCTACCTAAAAAAGGTAAGCCAAGGTTAGGTTAGAGCCAATCTTTAACTTTGGATTAAAGCAAAAGCAAAACACATCAAAAAGGGGAAAACCACGGTCAATTCTTGAGGAACCACGGCCATGGAACTCAAGAACAGGCCGTGGAAAGGTGCGACAGTGAGGTTTCTTGCAACTCTCAAGATCCAATCTGTTTTGGTTCAGTCTATCATTATCTATGCCACAACTATCAACCCTTCATCTTAGAATCGCGTAAAGGTTTTAGCCAATAATCATTGTCATCAAATCGATAATCAAATTTAGAAGATAGAAAAGACAAAACCTTAAAAACTCAATAAAGAATGCAAAACCAAACTCGAATAACGCAAAATCCGTACTTGCGTTCAATGAATATAGAATAGAGTCAAAAATCTCTCAAAAATCTTAAAGAACGAGAAGAACGGGATGTCAATCCGTCTACAAAGTGAAACCCTAAGATCTTCCAACTTCGAATATCAAAGTGCGTCTTTCTCCAAATCTTCCTTCAAAGCGTAGATGACGATCTCAATGTGTAAATCCTACGAATAGCCAAGCGTGGAACCCGTTTCTCTCTTTCTTCAGCCTTTTTATAGGAAAAACTAGGGTTACGAAAGGCCCACAACAGATGCTGACATGGAAAAAGTGCCACGTGGTGAATCTTTGAAAACCACGGCCTCCTCAGATTTTCACGCCGTGGAATTGACCGTGGGAGCATACGACATGATCTTCCACGACCTTAATTAAATTAATTACCAAAACCACGGCCGTGTTTCATGTACTTGGCCGTGTAATTCCTAAAAATGACGTACAATCCTTTGTTCTTCGAAGCTTTCCAATCATGCTCCTTCCTTAGCTACTCCAATGCATCCCCTTGATTTCTAGCATGATCAAAAGTGCGCAAATGCTCCATTTATGCTCCAATTTATTCACCTAAAACCACAACAAAGCTTGTGTAGATCTCTATACCAACATAATAGGTGAATGTGCTCATATATGCTTTAAACTCACATCCATGTACACAAAAGAAGGGGAAAAACTACAAAAAATATGTGCCTAAATATGTGTCATATTTCATGCTATCAAAATACCCCATACTTGTCTCTTGCTTGTCCTCAAGCAAGGTTTTCAAAATCTAGAACACAAGATAGGATGATATATGAATGCAAAACAAAGGAAGAACGGAACTTTCTGGTATTGTGCTCCTATTCAACAGATCGCTCTCAAATCTTGTTTCATGTTTCCTTGAAAACCTCTATGTACACAAAATGAATCACATCATGCAAAAGAAACAAAATACATCGCAAAAGCTCCAAGACAAACATCATAACCCAAAGTAATGTCAAAATCAATCATGTGGAAATCCGATTTAGATCACTAAGTCAAACAACAACTCAAAGATCTTAAGGACTTTCAAGCAAAGGTCAAGAAACGTGAATGGGTATGACTTTCATAAGGTAATGTGGTGCGATATCCGAGAAAAAGGAACTACACAACACTCGCAAGAAGAACATTGCTTCCCAAACATGCGTTGCATGCAAAAATCGAAGTGTCTTAATCATTTCAAAAAGAAGCGCAAGAACTTGTAATGCGATTTCAACTTTCATTTCTCAACATGATTTAGACAAAAATTTTTACATTATGAAATTTGCAAGAAGGTCAAACAATATACTCAATTTCTTCACAATTCACAACTCATCTCAAGAACATAAATGTCAACAAAAATTCAATCCACAAGAAATATTATCATGGAAGTCTTTTCCAATCGTAGAAGCACAAAATTTTTCAAATTTGTATGGGTTTTTCAAAGCTTAAAAATGCAAGACAAATATGAAATGTGTGACAAGAAATAAAAGGTGCAAATGTTCATGGATAAGAAGTAAAGCATAATGTCAATTTATTACATCACATGAGAATCATAATCCACCCCATACTTGAATTACACATTGTCCCTAATGTGCGATAAAAGAAAAAGAAAAGAACAAAGAAACTCACATAGTCCATGAAGCAATAAAACAAAGCAACTCATCACATGGGCGATGGTGGTGGCAGGTATGGGAAGAAATTCAGGTCGTATTGACGCCCAAATTGCTGCTTGTAGACATCGCGAAGGATCCTTGCATTGTCGCGGAGCTCCTTCTCATATGCATCAAAACGGGTCTCAAGTGCCTCCATCCGCTCCGTAAGTCCGGTGACCCATCCTGGCTGCTGATCCATCCATTCCGGCCTCTGTGCTATTCACTCCAGCGGAGCTCCCATCCAAGCTGGTGGTGCGTCCATCCAAGCCCACGGTGCATTCATCCAAGTCGGTCTCTCGATAACACTCGCACGCCGGGAAGAAGAGGAAGTAGAAGGTCGTTGCTGATAAGTAGACCTCCAAGGTGGCTCTTAGAAGTCCGCCGGCTGATCCGGAAAATCTCCAAAAGACTACTCAACAGCTGTAGCATCCTAGTACTCATCTCCACCCATCTCCTCATCAGCTGCTGCAGGCTCATCCTCGGGATAATAGTCAGGAGCTCCAAGGAGATTGGCATTCATCGGGACAAAGATTGCTTTCCAGTTCTTCCGGTCCCGGATGGTGTAATCAGCACTCCAAGGGATGCCTAGTCCTCCCTTGCTTTCCCATGGCATGGAGACGTATGGAGGACCTCGGTGGCGGGGGATCAAAAGCCCTCGAGTCATAAAACCCTGAAGCCCTAGAGGCCTCGCAGATGCCACTAACTCACAAGCAGAAAAATCCATCTCAAACTTCTCTGCAATGTGTGTAATCATCCCTCCATATCCAATATTCTCTTTGGCTTTGTTCTTTTACTAAGGGTGGCGGCAAGCATAGTGGCGCAATCCGAGTGATACCGCTCACCATACAATAGAGAATGTAAAGCTCGTCAGCCTTGAGCTTTTGAGGGGTTTCCGACCCAGGGAACAAGCACTGGGATAGAATCCTATGGACAATCTTAAAGGAAAGGTCCCATTATAGGTCCTAGGAAATGTCAGCCTTGAATCTGCAGGTTGCCAACGGTCCTCGGAACCTACCACCATAGCAATCTCTTCCCAAAACTCTCGAGCACGAGAGCTCCTAGGAAATGTCCCATTATAGGTCTCTCCAAAGCCAAACAAAGCTCCAAACTGAGCTAAAGACAAGTGATGGGTGCGGTTCATCAAACGGAAGGAAACCGTTCGGTTCACGGCACTATGATCAAACGAGCTTATGAACTCCATAGTAATCTCTTCATAAGCATCTTTCCTAATGTCAACGAAAGTAGCAAGACCATCCCTACCAATCATCATTCTAAGATCATTAATAACATGAAGATCCTCAAATTCTTCAAGCACAATGTACCTAGGGGTAATAACGTTGCGTTTTTGGATCCTATCGTAATCTTTCTTGTGGTCCTCATGGATTGCAGGGATCCTAGGGACTAGTTGAGGAACGGGAGGGGGTTGGGAAGAGGAGCTAGTACCTTTGGTGGTTTTCTTTCGGCTGGAGTTACGAGTTCCAAACATTTTCACAAAAACCAGGGCCAATTCTTGAGAAACCACGCCCGTGGAATTGTACGGCAGGCCATAGAAACACACGATCTTTCACAAATCACCTGAAATTTCACAGCAATCTCAACAACAATAGCCCTAGACTATTTCTACGTTCAATTCGTTCAATTATCCTAAAAATCCTTGAAGAAATCGAAAGAATCCAACCAAAGATAGAGAAGGAGAAAAACCTAGGTTTTGATTTGAAGAAATCCAAAATCTTGCTCGATTGTTGATTGTTTGCGCTGTTTGTTATCACAATCTGCAATAGGATGAAGTTTGCTCCAATTTGGGACGAAGAATCGTACGAAATGGTTGTTGGATGGAGATTTGGGGTTTGAGGGGTTAAGCGTGGAAGAGAGGCATGGAAGAAGGGGTAAGGTGGTGTGGGTTTGTGAAGAAGGAGACTTTATATAGCCCCCCGTCAATTTTTGAAAAACCACGGCCCCACTGTTACTTCCACGTCCATGGTTTTTGACATGGAAAGGTATGCTGCTCTCGACTTGTTTCTCCACGGCCTAAAATAAAGAAACCATGGCCGTGGAATTGTATTTTAACCCGTAATTTCTTGAATTTTTGCCAAAAATCCAAATTTCATCGTTCCTTTGGTTTTCTTCACTTCTCTCGGTTGTTCTTCAAGCCTGACATGCAAAGACACAAGACATACCGGAAAGATACCAACGAAAAACAAAACAAAACAATCTACCCTAATCTATTCTAAGAAAAAGAAAAACAAACATTACCATTGGGTTGCCTCCCAAGTAGCGCTTTGTTTTAGGTTCGTAGCTAGACCATTCCTTTGTGCTTAACTGAGGAGAATCGGAGCTATCTTCTCATTTTAAAGTTCCGGTGAGTATTTCTTAAGTCGTTGGCCATTCACCTTGAAACTTCCGCACTTCTCACCCCATACTTCAACTGCACCATGGGGAAAAGTTGAAGTCTCGAATTGAAGAGAAGAACAAGGTCTCCTTCTTTGAAGTCCTTCGGAATGATGTGCTTATCATGCCAACGCTTCACTCTTTCCTTGTAAATCTTGGCGTTTTCATAGGCGTTCAAGCGGAATTGTTCTAACTCATTGAGATCCAAGAGACGTTTCTCTCCCGCTTCCTTCATGCCAAAGTTCAACCACTTGACAGCACAATACGATTTGTGTTCCAGCTCCACCGGAAGATTACAAGACTTCCCATACAAAAGATTGCATGGTGTTGTGCCAATGGGAGTCTTGTATGCCGTTCTATACGCCCATAGTGCGTCATCTAGCTTTAACGCCCAATCCTTCCTTGTTCTAGAGACCATTTTCCCTAGAATTCCCTTATTTCTCTATTAGAAATCTCCACTTGCCCACTTCTTTGCGGATGGTAAGGGGTGGCGATCTTGTGAGTTACCCCATACTTAGCTAGTAGAGCTTCAAATCGACGGGCAATGAAGTGTGATCCTCCGTCACTAATGTTTGTTCGGGGTGTCCCAAACCTTGGGAAAATAGTTCGATTAAAGAACTTGACAACCACCATCGCATCATTAGTTGGAGAGCATCAACCCATCTTGAAACATAATCTATAGCTAGAAGTATGTATTAATTACCACAAGATGATGGGAATGGTACCATGAAGTCAACCCCCAAACTTCAAAGATCTCCATTTATTGTATGTTGTTTAGAGGCATTTCATTCCTCCTAGATATGTTCCTTGTTCTTTGACAAGCATCTCAACAAGCAAAATAGGTTTGCACATCTTTAAATAATGTAGGCCAAAAGAATCCGGATTGCAATACCTTAGCACAAGTCTTGTGAGAGCTAGCATGTCCTCCACAAGAAAGAGAATGGCAATGACGAATGACACTTTGCATTTCGTCTTCAGGTACACATCTTCTAAGGATGCCATCTGGACCTCTCTTGAAGAGTAGAGGTTCATTCCAATAGTATTGGCGGACATCCTTATAGAACTTCTTCCTTTGAGCGTAGGATAGTCCGAGAGGTATTTCCTAACAAACCAAATAATTTACAAAATCAGCAAGCCAATATTCGTTACCTCTAGAAATATGATCAATGCACTCCTCCATTAGATGCAATAGCTCGTCCGGGAAAGAGTCATCAATAGGAAGGTCATCATGGATGACATGTGGTAGACGGCTCAAGTGATCCGCAACTGAATTTTCAGATCCTTTCTTGTAACGAATCTCAAGATCGAACTCTTGAAGGAGAAGAATCCATCAAATCAACGTTGGTTTCGCATCTTTCTTGGCAAGCATATACCGAATGGCTGAATGATCCGTGTATACAATCACCTTCGCTCCTACAAGATAAGAACAAAACTTTTCAAATGCATACACAATAGCTAGAAATTCTTTCTCCGTTGTGGCGTAGTTGAGCTGAGCTTCATCTAGCGTTTTGCTAGCATAATAGATGGTATGAGTGCATCCATCTTTCTTTAGTCCAAGCACCGCTCCCACCGCTACGTCACTTGCATCACACATGATCTCAAATGGAAGACTCCAATCCGGAGGTTGAATTATTGGAGCTGAGATTAAGGCTTCTTTGATCCTGTAGAAATCATCTAAACACTCTTTTGAAAATTCAAAAACTGCATCCTTCATCAATAGATTGGTCAACAGTTTCGAAAACTTCGAAAAATCCTTGATGAATCTCCTATAGAATCCAGCATGTCCTAGAAAACTTCTAATCACCTTCACCGATGATGGAGGAGGAAGCTTTTCTATTGTTTCAATTTTAGCCTTGTCAACCTCAATTCCTCTATTAGAAATCAAATGTCCTAACACTATGCCTTCACTAACCATAAAATGACACTTCTCCCAATTTAGAACTAGGTTAGTGTCTTCACATCTTTGTAGAACTAGAGATAGGTTAGCAAGACAATTATCAAATGAGGAACCATAAATAGAAAAATCATCCATAAAAACCTCCATGATTTCCTCAATGTATTCCGAGAAGATGGTCATCATACACCTTTGAAAGGTGGCTGGAGCGTTGCACAATTTGAATGGAATCCTCCTATAAGCAAACGTAACCCATGGGCAGGTGAATGTGGTCTTCTTGATCGTGTAGATGGATCGGAATCTCAAAGAAGCCACATAACCATCAAGATAGCAAAAATAAGAATGTTGTGCTAACCTCTTAAGCATTTGATTAATGGAGGGCAGCGGGAAGTGATCCTTCCTCGTCGCATTATTCAGCTTGCGATAGTCTATACGCAATCTTCATCCCGTCACCGTCCTTGTTGGAATGAGTTCGTTGTTCTTGTCATCCACAACGGTCATTCCTCCCTTCTTTGGGACAACTTGGACTGGGCTCACCTACTTGCTATCGGAAATTGGAAATATGATACTTGCATCAAGCAATTTAAGGATTTCCTTCTTCACGACCTCTTTCATGATCGGATTTAACCGTCGTTGAGGTTGACGTGAAGGCTTATAATCCTCTTCCATTAGTATCTTGTGCATACATAGTGATTGATGGTTTAATCCCTACAAGATCCTCTATATTGTAACCTAAGGCTTTCCTATGTTTCTTCAAAACAATCATAAGCCTATATGTTCATGTTCACTTAAACTAGAACTAACTATTGCGGGAAACGTAGAGTTAGGTCCAAAAAAAGGGTACCTTAGATGTGTGGGAAGAGGCTTTAATTCCAAAGTTTTAGATGCCTTTGGTGTGTTGTGAGGGCTGTCCGAAGTCTCCTTGGATGTTTCCAAGGGTGTGGTAGTGGTGGAAGAAGGAGCAAGAACGTGTGTAGAACCTACGGAACCTTCCTTAGAATTTTCATAATCCACGACACCACTATTACTTCCACGGCCGTGGAAAGTTGATTTTTGGCCGTGGTTCCTTGTGTATTTTGAATGGTTGCTCTCGAGATATGTTTCCACGGGTGGAATTAATGGAACCACGCCTGTGGACAACACCAATGATGTAACACCCCGAATCCGCGGGACTCGGGATGTCACATTGGGCTAGGATCTCACAATGGATCCTGACCCTAGCCTGACAACAAGTTCACTAGACCTTACAACATGGCACTGACAGATATAAAACAAATATATAAAACAGTATAAACTGTACGACCCAAAGTAAACAACAACATAGCCGAGTATATAAAACGACAACCTCACACAAGAGGTACAAAAGAACATCCTCACGCATGAGGGGAACACAACAAACCCAAACCAACCACCTAATGTACGAGAGTCCTCGGCCTGTCACCCTGCCAGATCACCCAGTAGCGCCTAACCTGTAAACATCTACAACACGGTATGAAACCGTTAGCTAACCATACATATATGAGGTAATGCATAAGCACAAGCACAATCATGAAAGATAAACACATCAGCATGCTATCACACATTTACCCATTTATTATCTTTATATAATAACCATTCACTCAAAAACCGTATATATATAGATAGATGAAAGTATGTGATACGAGGACCGATACATCCCCGCCTCTGAGTACAATGTCCAGCTGTACGAGTATCGTCACACAATCCGTGTACCCTATGGGAGTGGATTGCGCCCTTCCTGTAAACCAGTCTGGCCCGACATCAGAGAACCTCCCAGACTCCACGGCGGGATGAAAGGGAAAGGTTATCACAGCCACGCAGTGGGGCAGTCAATAGAACATAGGTCGATAAAAACGACAACTCATGCTATCATAGCAAACATATAAAGCACACACCACTCATGCAAACACCCAATATAGGGATGGTAGCTAAGTAAGTCCTACGGACTTACCTCAACCTCGTACAAAAACAACCACGATCACCTCTACACTGGAGGGACAACACGGCCTATAAAAAGGCATAAAGAGATATATCAACCTCTATTCATCAAAGGGGTCACACCTAAACCCAAAGGGATCCATGAGGATCATAATTAATCTATAAGCCTCACAACCAACTAAACCTCAATATCTCAACATAACTCACACTTCCTCAAATCTCAAGGTATTATCTAATCGACATTCCTCAATCTCAATTATAATCCTAATTTAATTAATTAACCTTTAATTAATTAATTAGATTCCGCCAGAATAACGTTTTGCCCGCAGGCAATTTCTAAACCCACCTGTCATCAGATTTCATCAAACAAACTATCCATAATCACCAGAATAATATAATGAGCATAATGGAAATTTCAATTATCCATTTTAACCAACTCAAGGTCAATTTATACTAACCCGCAATACGGAAAACGAATAAATTCATAACTTATTCGTTACTAACCCGATATACGAACCGGAAGAAGATCCAGACTCCTAGCGATACGGGGAGTAAGAGCGCGGTATAAAACCTTACATTTGATGACTTGCGGTGGTCCGTCGGCGTTCCGATAGCGGTAAACGGAAGCTTAACCAAAAAGCTAGCAAACGGGAAATAAGTTTGTACCACGTTGAAGAGAACAAGGTAAGGGACTCGTTGGTACAAACGGATTTGAAATTGGATCGAAGATGAATGATTTATAGAAGGTTAAAGATGGATGTATAATTAGCCGACTCTTCTCTGCAACTTTGAATTGAAAGGTGAAAATGAATTGAAGTTGATATGTGCTGTACATTAGCCGACTTTCTATTAAAATATATATATATATATATATATATATATATATATATATATATATATATATATATATATATATATATATATATATATATATATATATATATATATATATATATAATGTTTATCCAAAACATTTAATTAAAACGCGGTTATATTTCCGATCTCAAAACTTTATGAAACTGGAATATAAAATCCGAAATATTATCGGGATAATTAATTCATAACTATCTCGTAAAATGGGCATTCCTAAGCCACCTTTCTTAACCGCTAAGAATCGGGATAGCGACTCTTTTATGTGTTTTGCCTTTTCATGTTATTTCATATCTAGGACATGTCCGATGCCCTGATCATTTCTCTCAACTGCATTTTTATTAATTGGAGCTCCCAAATGCTCCAAATAACACCGGAGGGTAAAAATAATTACCCGGGGGAAAAAGTAAAAATTTTCCCAAACGTCCAAAATTACGCGAGGAACATAATGGTGGGACTCATACTCATCACTTGCGAAATCTTCGCGAGTTATATATCAATTACTATCAATGATTAAGTTAATCAACATTAATTAGAATTCGGAAATCCTAGCTATTACATCACACACCCCTTAAAAAAAAGTTTCGTCCCGAAACTTGAACAATTCCCAAATCTTCTCGGACCCATACGCCGAGGTATAACTCTCACTCTTTCTATCGGAGGTATCACATCTCCGTTCAAAAGATCACAACCTATAACAATCTATAACCTCAAGTATAAACATGGAGGAATCATCATCTCCAGGAAACAGGGTCATAACGCTACCCAAAGGCGTAGAGGAATCACGTCTCTCGCCATACCACATCACAAGGCATAGAGGAAGCACATCTCTAGCCAAAACATATCACATGCATAGAGGAAATACGTCTCTAGCCAACCCATAAACATATATATCGCATGGAGGAATCACATCTCCACGAAACTATGTCCATCAAGGTAGCATGGAGGAAAGAACCATCTCCAGGTGAATCCTAATCCCACCCAAATAGCATGGAGGAAAGAACCATCTCCAGCTATAAATATGATCATACTCGGGTAGCGTGGAGGAAGTAATCATCTCCAGCTATAACATACATCACACTAGCACATCAAGATCTACTAAGATCATAAATCACATCACAACTAGCATGGAATAACATATCAAGGCATATAAGCACATAAGCACATAAACACAACATTCATCAAGATAGCACTAAGATATACTCGTGCTCCCACAAATGGGTATGTCCTAACATATACTCTGGATAGTCCCTCAAGAAACTATCCTCAGTCTCTCACATAGCCTCTTCAGGTCTTCATCTCGACCATCATATCCTCAATATGGGAATGTCTTTCGAATGCAAGCGTTTCATATCTCATTCCAAGAATGTAATCGAATGCTCAACAAAAGTGTGGTTGGACTCAACCATCAATCATCGTAACTCACAAGGTGTCTCGAGTCTGGTATATACTTCCTCAGTTAAGACATATGAAACACTGGGTGGATATCCTCTAATCTCATAGGCAAAGCTAAACATCATGCTACCTTCTCCGTACTGGTCGATCTCAAATAAACCATCATATTGGAAACTCAGTTCCCTTTCCACATTAACACAACTAATGTCTCACAGTTGAGATACCTCCAGCCGGACATGAACTCTCGCTTTAACTTTAGAGGTTAACGCCTCTTGTCTACATATAATATCTGGCGACTCTGTAAAACCAGCATTCTTCTTTCAATCAACGTTACTTGAACTATAAAATCCTGAATCTGGTCAGGTGTTATAACACTACTACTGCTAGATCACTTCTAGCATAAGGATATACGACATCTATGTCTATATATTGCCTCATAGGGCCATCCCAGAAAGATGCACGTCCTTCATTGTTATATAATAAACTCATTAATGGAAGGTAATATAACCATCCACGTTTCCCATTCGACTTACAACTTATAATAGATCTTTAAGATCTAGATGATCCTCTCTAACTGACCATCTGTCAGGGGGTGAAGTGTAGTCATGAGGTACAGACTCGTCCCCAAAGCAGTCTGAATCTGCTGACTAAAATCTCAAAGTAAAAACATCCATCTCGATCAGAAATGATCGTTCTCGGTATACCATGGAGTCTCACTATTTGTCTAGTGTACTCCTCAGCCAATTCATTCACTTGCCACGTCCTTCTGATAGAAATGAAACGTGCCGGTTTCATTAATCTGTTACCAACAATCCAAATAACATCAATCTTCTACTGGATCACAATCCCATAATAAAGTCCATAGAGATGTCCTCCCAAATTCTACTACTGCACTGGTAGTGGGTGGGGGCTTATCTCTAGATCGGAAATACTCTATCTGGACCTGCGGACAGGTCACACACTGTATCACAAATCTGGTTATGTCGGCTTCATAGAACATAATCGTCTCATCTCATGGTACATCTTACTCGTACCTGAATGTACTGAATAAGGCGTACAATGGGTATACCGTAATATTTTTTGTCTCCATCTGCATCAGCAGGTACACAAAAGCGGTCATGACTCTTCATCAGCCCATCTACTCCCATGGAGAACTATGGTGCCTCAGTACGAGTAGTCCTTTCTCTAAAACTTGTCAAGGTCGGGCAAGTCTCCTGCTTCTGTTGGGCTTCATCCAACATACCAGGTAGAACCTCTGAGGTATAACTGAGTATCCTCATCAAGGAACTGATTGTTCAACTCTAGCCAAGCTAGATCTCTCTGAAGTTGAAGCTGAACTATCAGTCTCACAATCATCTTCTCTTGGAGCGTCTTTCCATTCAAGTTATCGACGACAACGTTCAACTTCTCTGAATGATATGGAATCTTCAAGTCAAAGTCTTGATCAACTTAAGCTCTTAACACTTGCGGTTATTCAACCCCTGTTGCATATAATATACTTCAGATTCCTATGATCTATAGAAATCTAACATGAAGATCACACCGGTACGGTCTTCTCAAAAGACTCGCAAATGAATACGTAATCATATAAAATCCTTCCTCAAAGCATTGGTAGCAATCGGCTGAGCCGAGCAAACTACGTATTCCTTAATATTCATTAGTATCTCCCATGTTACAACATACTTAATTCTCACTAGGTCAACCATGATCCCACTGACGGAGACAACATGACCTAAAAAGGCTACCACTGACATCTCAACTTACACTTAGAGAGCGTAGCATACAACTCTCTATCTCTCGAAATCTGTAGAACGGTCCTCAGACGATCGGTCTACTATTCTCTGCTATGAGAGTATACCGACATGTCATCAATGAAGTCCACCACCAACTAATCAAGGAAGTCGATGAAGATATTGTTCATCAACTCCATAAAAACTACTAAAACATTCGTCAACCCAAATGACATCACTACAAACTCGTAGTGTCCATAACGGGTATGGGATGTTATCTCATACACATGTTGCTCTCTCATCCATGACTAGGGATATCTTGAGCATAAAGGAATCCCGAAAACACAATTGCTTCTTGAAGTTAACTCGTCAGGTCGTTAATACGGAACATGGAACCCATTAGGGTAAACCCGTTTCAGTAAACTTTTCAAGTTATCAGTACAATATCTCAACAAGCACCATATAGTGTGGCTTTCCCATTCAATCTTGTATCATACTTCAACTCGATAACAATGTCCACACTCCGCTGAGGTGGAAACTAGACGGTTCAGTAACACGTCTATAAACTCATAAACAACCGGAATACCTTCCATTGTTGGACTATCTCGCTCCTTCATGGTATAACACTAGAAGGCGTCACATCCCTATGCTATCAACTCGATGCTCGTACAGTCCTGATGACAAACCCGTCTCTTCAAAGGTTTTAACCTTAGAAGACCTCTATTTACCATCTCAGTAAAGACTATAATAGCCTTACTATTAATATCTAACATCTCATGATATCTATTCATCCAATCCATACACATAATGACTTCCTCATGCACCTACGGCATGACAAAGAAGTCTACAAGCCATACACAAGTCCCGGAATAAGGGAACAACCACATATCTCGCGGGTACCTCAGACCCCTAGCTGGTAATCCTGTAAAGGAAAGTCCACCTTCTACTATATATCAAAGATCAACCACTAACGCATGCATCGAAAGACAAGAAGTGCATAGCACTCATAACAAACAAAACTCCACTAGGTAAACCATTAACGAGAATGGTACCTGTAACAGCTAACTCCCGTACATATCATTACTCGATCTCGGATCTATGCTCCTCAAGTATCACTGAGGTCCTCAATATAGCCTCCACTTCCACTCTTTCAACACCAGAAAGAGGAAGGTCTTGCTGGGAAGAAACACTACCTTGCTGACAGAAAGGGGTCAGATGGCCTAGTTCACCACAAATAAAACAAGCTATCGGTGCCAAAGGGCACTCAGAACGCAAATGATCTGGATAGCCACAATTGTAACATAATTGTCCCATTCTTGCAAGCTGTGCAACTGAAGGGTAACTCGATCTTCATCGTCCACCTTGAATGATCGAGAGGGAACTTGTAAAGGCAAAACCTTGCCCTGTCGACAAAACTTCGCTCTATGTCCTGCTTTACCACACGTAAAGCATATGATGGGTGTCTTTGGGCACACAACTCGCCAGTGTCCCAACTTTCACGCAATTAAAACATTGTAGTTCCTTGCCAGTCATCTTCATGGCCAAAGGATCACTAGATTGTCCTGATATCGGACTTGATTCACCATTCATCATCTTGGCTTCTCCACTAACTGATTCAGTCTATTGCTTCTTTCCAGATCTATAAGCTTCAGTTGATCTCACAATTGTTGGTAAATCCGGTGTGGATCTACCCGCTATCACCGCTTCATATACTTGCTGCATATACTCTTAAAACTCGGATCTACTCATGGAGACGCGATCAGCTTCTTCAAACTCGTTCTCTGCCATAGGCGAAACAACAGCGGAAACTGGTCCCTAACTTATCACCACTGGAGGAAGATGGGGGTGTACCCCTACCTCATCCCACTACAGATACTACTCTAGTCTGAGTCATCTGTAGGATGTATGCACCTAATCTTATAAGGCTATATATATGCCATAGGTATCGATATGTATATAATAAATCCACATAATCCATAGTACACACAGATATATATACATATCTACGCTGCAGAGAAACATGGCAGAGGTGACGACTTCTCGTACATTCTATCCCAAAACCACACTTAAAACCAAAACCTTTCAAAACGTCAGATCCCATGTGGGCTCTATTTATTTTACCTATCAAACCTCATTGCAGGTAGCAAGTGCCATTGTTGTCAACCTGGGCTCTGATACCAACTCTGTAACACCCCGAATCCGCGGGACTCGGGATGTCACATTGGGCTAGGATCTCACAATGGATCCTGACCCTAGCCTGACAACAAGTTCACTGGACCTTACAACATGGCACTGACAGATATAAAACAAATATATAAAACAGTATAAACTGTACGACCCAAAGTAAACAACAACATAGCCGAGTATATAAAACGACAACCTCACACAAGAGGTACAAAAGAACATCCTCACGCATGAGGGGAACACAACAAACCCAAACCAACCACCTAATGTACGAGAGTCCTCGGCCTGTCACCCTGCCAGATCACCCAGTAGCGCCTAACCTGTAAACATCTACAACACGGTATGAAACCGTTAGCTAACCATACATATATGAGGTAATGCATAAGCACAAGCACAATCATGAAAGATAAACACATCAGCATGCTATCACACATTTACCCATTTATTATCTTTATATAATAACCATTCACTCAAAAACCGTATATATATAGATAGATGAAAGTATGTGATACGAGGACCGATACATCCCCGCCTCTGAGTACAATGTCCAGCTGTACGAGTATCGTCACACAATCCGTGTACCCTATGGGAGTGGATTGCGCCCTTCCTGTAAACCAGTCTGGCCCGACATCAGAGAACCTCCCAGACTCCACGGCGGGATGAAAGGGAAAGGTTATCACAGCCACGCAGTGGGGCAGTCAATAGAACATAGGTCGATAAAAACGACAACTCATGCTATCATAGCAAACATATAAAGCACACACCACTCATGCAAACACCCAATATAGGGATGGTAGCTAAGTAAGTCCTACGGACTTACCTCAACCTCGTACAAAAACAACCACGATCACCTCTACACTGGAGGGACAACACGGCCTATAAAAAGGCATAAAGAGATATATCAACCTCTATTCATCAAAGGGGTCACACCTAAACCCAAAGGGATCCATGAGGATCATAATTAATCTATAAGCCTCACAACCAACTAAACCTCAATATCTCAACATAACTCACACTTCCTCAAATCTCAAGGTATTATCTAATCGACATTCCTCAATCTCAATTATAATCCTAATTTAATTAATTAACCTTTAATTAATTAATTAGATTCCGCCAGAATAACGTTTTGCCCGCAGGCAATTTCTAAACCCACCTGTCATCAGATTTCATCAAACAAACTATCCATAATCACCAGAATAATATAATGAGCATAATGGAAATTTCAATTATCCATTTTAACCAACTCAAGGTCAATTTATACTAACCCGCAATACGGAAAACGAATAAATTCATAACTTATTCGTTACTAACCCGATATACGAACCGGAAGAAGATCCAGACTCCTAGCGATACGGGGAGTAAGAGCGCGGTATAAAACCTTACATTTGATGACTTGCGGTGGTCCGTCGGCGTTCCGATAGCGGTAAACGGAAGCTTAACCAAAAAGCTAGCAAACGGGAAATAAGTTTGTACCACGTTGAAGAGAACAAGGTAAGGGACTCGTTGGTACAAACGGATTTGAAATTGGATCGAAGATGAATGATTTATAGAAGGTTAAAGATGGATGTATAATTAGCCGACTCTTCTCTGCAACTTTGAATTGAAAGGTGAAAATGAATTGAAGTTGATATGTGCTGTACATTAGCCGACTTTCTATTAAAATATATATATATATATATATATATATATATATATATATATATATATAATGTTTATCCAAAACATTTAATTAAAACGCGGTTATATTTCCGATCTCAAAACTTTATGAAACTGGAATATAAAATCCGAAATATTATCGGGATAATTAATTCATAACTATCTCGTAAAATGGGCATTCCTAAGCCACCTTTCTTAACCGCTAAGAATCGGGATAGCGACTCTTTTATGTGTTTTGCCTTTTCATGTTATTTCATATCTAGGACATGTCCGATGCCCTGATCATTTCTCTCAACTGCATTTTTATTAATTGGAGCTCCCAAATGCTCCAAATAACACCGGAGGGTAAAAATAATTACCCGGGGGAAAAAGTAAAAATTTTCCCAAACGTCCAAAATTACGCGAGGAACATAATGGTGGGACTCATACTCATCACTTGCGAAATCTTCGCGAGTTATATATCAATTACTATCAATGATTAAGTTAATCAACATTAATTAGAATTCGGAAATCCTAGCTATTACAAATGACCCGTGGTTTCTTGTATTTTCCGAACTATCGTGCAATTCTTCGAATTTTTCAATTTGCACTTCTTCTAACTTCTCCAAAGCCTCAACTTCAATGTTACAATCCTCTTCCTCTCCTTTTTCCATGATGCTCATAGTTGTAACCTTTTGCAATGGATCTTTGAACAAGATTGAACTTACTTCCTCTCTGGAATCCTCTTTATCAAATATGTTGAACATGTCCTCTCCAAGTGATGGTTCTTTTGTCAAAGTTGAGAGTACAAATTCAACTTTCTCTTCTCCGATATCAAAGGCTAATTTAGCGTTCTTGCAATCAACCATACATCCGGAAGTTGCAAGAAAAGGTCTCCAAGTATGATTGGGACCGGACAATCAGTTGGAATGTCAAGCACAACAAAGTCTATAGGAATATAGAAAATGTCAAGCTTAAACCGGGACGTCTTCAATGATGCAACGAGTCGAGTAATGGATCGATCCGCCATATACAACGTCATCTTCACCGGTTTAGGTTCACCTAAACCAACTTTCTCACACAAAGCAAGTGGAATGATGCTCACACTTGCTCCCAAGTCACAAAGTGCATCATATGTGACATCTCCCACTCCTATTGGTATGCAAAACGACCCCGGATCTCACAGCTTTGGGGGTATCTTTTCTGTCATTGTTTTGATAAGTTCCGATGACTCCGAAGTCATCTTAACTTCACCGGAATCTTCAAGTCTCCTCTTGTTAGAGAGGATCTCCTTCAGGAACTTCCCATAAGCGGGCATACCTAAAATTGCACAAAAAAAAAGGTATGTTAATATGCAGTTTGCTCATGAGATCAACAAACTTAACAAAATATTTGTCTAGACGCGCTCTCGCTCTAGATTGCGGGAATGGCAAGAGAGGTTTATAAGCTGCGGGGGAACGTACACATCGTCCTTCTCCTTTCCTTTCTTCTTCTCGACGGGAAACTCGACGAATGCGGGTTGTGGGTCGGTGGTTATTATACCACTTCATGTAGTAATTTCCATCACCATTCCTTTCGGATTGTCCTCCATATTTCCGGGAAACTTCTCTTGATCTCTAGGAACTTCTCGGCTTTGCTAAACACTTGATTCTCCAAAGCTTTTTGTGCTTTGGAAATTGAAGTGATGGAATTCTCCATTCCTTGCATCTTCCCTAAGATTGTTACCATCATCGCTTCAAGCTTGTCCTTCTCCGGCTGGTTCGAACTCGGTGAAGCTTGTCTCTTACTTTTCCAAGGGGTAGAAGAAGAAGAAGAAGAAGGAGGTGTTAGTGAATTTTCAGCATGGGAATAAGGATTACCGGGATTTTGCTGATTGGCTCTCCAAATGTTGTTGAAATTCCTATTGTTGTTCTTGTTATTGTTCCAACGGTTGTTCCGATTTTTATTCCTATTCCCTTGATTGTTCTCTCCTCCTAGATAGCCAACGTCCTGCTCTTTTCTTGATTGAATGTTGGGCTTCAAGAGTTCTTTTAACTACTTAATATCATTGTTGGGAGAGAAAATTTGAGCTTTACTCGCTTGATTTAAATTCAGTCCCGGATCTCCGGAATCTCGATTCCCACCTTGAATCTTCCTATGGAAATACTTCTCAATCACTATAGTTTGCTTCTCAATAAAGTCTCAAGCATCATCATCTCTCATTTCCATAAAAGTTCCGCAAGAAAGAGATTGAAGTTTGAATTGAGTCTCCATATCCAATCCTTTGTAGTAAATCTCCAACAATTCCAACTTTGAAATGCCATGGTGAGGGCAATCCAATAGAAGGTCCTTGAACCTTTCTCAAGATTTAAACAAACTTTCGTTAGGTTTCATAGAAAAGGCATTGATTTTACCTCTCAATTCGGCCGTCTTGGATGGCGGAAGGAACTTGGTGTGGAATTCCGAAGTCATCTACTTCCATGTGTTAACTCTTCCAGTTGGAAGAGATTGATCCCAAGCTAAGGCCTTGTCCTTCAAAGAGAAAGAGAAAGGTCTCAACTTATAATTGTTGTTGATTGCTCTTGGAGGCTTCAAGTCTCCATAATAATCTCATAATTCTGCAAATGTTGATGCGGAGATTTCGTTTCCATTCCACCAAACAGACTTTGGCGGATCATAGTAATGATTTGAGGGTAAAACCCATAGTCATGCTCATCTGGATTTCCAAGATTCACGCTCAAACGACACGGCTGCTGATTCGGATCCATACGTTGCCCAAGAGTTCACGGTTCGGCCACGATAGGAGCAACTCTCGCCTTTCTAATAGGAGCACAAGGATTAAGTGGTGGATTAGGTTGATGAATTTCTTCCAACTCAGGCATATCATCATCGGATGATTCGTCTTTCTTAGCTTTGGCGGCTTTTTCCAAATTTGTTTGTGGTACCATCGCTCGGATTTCATCCATTTCAGCTTGAAAACGCTCTCTATCAGTGGGAGCTATAGCTTTCTCCTCAAGAAGTTTTCTTTCACTTGCGTTAAGGAGAGCTCGATTTTCATCCAACTCCGCTTGAAGGTCCTTTTCATTGTGTTCAGCCATTTTTTTCTCCCTTAATCGTTTCTTGAGAGTCTTCTCCGGATCAAGGTCAGAAGGAACGAGGTCTTTCTCAGATCGAGACCTTAACATATACCTAAAGAGAAATATGCAAGAACAATAAGATAGATGGATCAAATAACAAGAGAAAAAGCTCCCAAGCCGGACAACCGAAAACCGAATTTGGCCTAAACCAAATCCCCGGCAACGGCGCCAAAAACTTGTTCGCTCAAAAGTGTGCGTGCAAAGTCTTAAATTTATAAAATCTAAAATCAAGCAAAGCGAACCTGCAGTGTACGGATCGTTATAGTAAAGCAAGAATTCCATAGTCGAACTCATGGATTTTGGGGATCAAATTCAGCTCGTAAAACAGTTTGGCAAGTAAATAAGCTTTTGTAAAGATTAATAGGAAAACAACGATTCTAAGATTCAGGTATCCAATTGTGGCAATCGATTCAAGATGTTTTAAAGATATAAAGACAGAGTTAGGATTGCAAATGTATAGATCTAAGGTTGTGTAGTGTTCGGTGAAGTTCAAAAACCCATAAGTCTCACCCAAAGGCTTTCTAAATAAAGGATGTTGAGTCTCGTCAATAAGAGGATCTAAGGACAAGATTAAACTCTCAAATACCCATGCCCAAACCCAATGGAATCAAAGATAAAGCCAAAGAGGTTAAGGTTGTGACACTCAAAACCTTAGTAGAGGGTGTTGAGTCTCACTACTACCTAGAAAAGGTAATCCAACGCTAGGTTAGGGCCAATCTTTAACTTTGGATCAAAGCAAAAGCAAAGCACGTCAAAGAGGGGAAAACTACGGCCATCTCTTGAGGAACCACGACCGTGGAACTCAAAAACAGGGCGTGGAAAGGTTCGACGGCGAGGTTTCTCGCAACTCTCAGGATCCAATCTGTTTTGGTTCAATCTATCATTATTTGTGTCACAACTGTCAACCCTTTACCTTAGAATCGCTTAAGGGTTTTAGCCAACAATCATTTTCATCAAATCGATAATAAAATTTAGAAGATAGAAAAGACAAAATCTTGAAAACTCAATAATGAATGCAAAACCAAACTCGAATAATGGAAAATCCGTACTTGCGTTCAATGAATATAGAATAGAGTCAGAAATCTATCACAAATCATAAAGAACAAGAAGAACGGGATGTCAATCTGCCTTCAAAGTGAAACCCTAAGATCTTCAAAATTCGAATATCAAAGTGCGTCTTTCTTCAAATCTTCCTTCAAATTCTCCTTCAATGCGTAGATGACGATCTCAATGCTTAATCCTACGAATAGCCAAGCGTGGAACCCGCTTCTCTCTTTCTTCAGCCTTTTTATAGGAAAAACTAGGGTTACGAAAGACCTATAACAGATGTTGACGTGGCAAAAGTGCCACGTGGCAAATCTTTGAAAACCACGGCCTCCTCAGATTTCCACGGCCGTGGAATTGACCGTGGGAGCCTACGACATGATCTTCCACGACCTTAATTAAATTAATTACCAAAACCACGGCCGTGGTTTCATGTACTTGGCCGTGGAATTCCTAAAAATGACGTACAATCCTTTGTTCTTCGAAGCTTTCCAATCATGCTCCTTCCTTAGCTACTCCAATGCATTCCCTTGATGTCTAGCATGATCAAAAGTGCTCACATGCTCCATTTATGCTCCAATCCAAGCCTTTATTCACCTAAGACCACAACAAAGCTTGTGTAGATCTCTATACCAACATAATAGGTGAATGTGCTCATATATGCTTCAAACTCACATCCATGTACACAAAAGAAGGGAAAAAACTACCAAAATATGTGCCTAAATATGTGTCATATTTCATGCTATCAGCTTGTCGAGTCTTGCTTGTCCGGTAATGACCTCAACCCTCTTCCCTGCATTACCCTCTTTGTGTATGTGCTGATGAGAGTACCCTTGTATGTCTTTAGACCCTCCATAGTAGTCATGGAAGATGACTAGAAGAACTGTTACGTTTCTGATTTTTCGGAAGTGACGAACAGTCAACTTTGGATCCAAATTTGGGTAAGTTAAACTCTACCTTTGTTGCTGATTTTCGGATATGTTATAGTTGGTATTGTCTAGTATAACGTACAGAAATTTGAAAGGAATCGGAGTACAATTTAAGTTATGGTGTTCCAAAGGACCTTGAGCAGTTTATAGGTTGTGCTGAATTTTGCCTAAGTATGAAGAAAAGTGTCTTTGATGCAGTTTTGTGATACATATTTGATTGGGTTATATTCCTCGGTTAGACTTGAATTTTGGATATGTCATAGTTCGGATTACATAGTAGAATATATCAAAATTTGAGAGGATTTTATCAAGAGGTTTAGTAGTTATGATTTTTCAAAGTCGAGGTTGTAAGCAGTTTTCTAGATGGTTGCGGAAAGTTTTCTAAGTGTTGGAAGCATTTTGTATTGTGCAACCATGTTTGAACTTAAGTTTAGATACTGCAGAAAAATAATTCACCGTTTAGTTTTTAGTATGTTCTAAAGTGCCATGCATAGGGTGATGTATCAAAAGTTTAGAACGATCCAACGGTTGGATCTGGATCTATGACACCTCAAAGTTGACTAGTTAAGTAGTTAAGAAATACTCCGTTTTTGGCTAAGTCTGAATATCTGGTTTTGGAACCGACTTTGGGAAATTGTGTAGACGTGGTTATTAGGTATTTTTGGGAGATTTTTGCTTCTATGGATAGAGTGCATAGCATAGAAGACTTAGAAATTTTGTTAGAATTTTTATATTTTTATTCGGGGCTCGTATCATAGACTAAAGTTGGATCCTAGTGACCTTTTTGAAAAGTGAGGAGAATGTGTGTTTCTTCTAGTTTCTACCTAAACTCATTCTTAAAAGTTAGAATATGAAATTATGTCCCAAAGAAGAGGATAAACATATTTTAGGGGATTTTTGGAAGTCTCGGAACTAAGGGTAAAATCGTCATTCTACCCTAGGAGGGTATTTTAGTAATTTCTTTTCTGTTAAAATCTTACAACTTAGAAGTCTATGACTTCTAAGTGCATGGGAAATGTTTTGATCCACTTGGCTCTTGTGACAGGCAATTGAGTAATCTACGGTTGTTGACCGGGTTGAGATTTGAGATTCGAGATTGATTCAAGTAAGTCCTTTTGGCTTACTTAGCTAGCTTTTGGATATGAGTGTGAATAACGATAGTGGTGTTTGAAAGATGTGTTTATAAGTGTAATTTTATTAATTATCGACCGACCTACATATTTGGCCTAAGAGTAACAAGCGGTGGCATTCTACCTAGTTAGCCCGAGGACTTTGGGGGTTTCTTTAGGGACTAGTCCATACTTGGTTTGTGGTGACGCTACCGGCGGAGGTGTGCTAGACCCACACCAGTTTGATAAGGAACAGAGGCGAGAAATCTTAAGATTTCTCGTGCCACAACTTTAAAACGGAATAAAGTGAATCACTTAAGCTATCAGATAATAATCGGATTGTGTGCCAGCATGATGGGTGTTTATGTTACCTTGTTTGTGTTTGTGCTATCTTTATTCTACTTATATTTAGATTGTTAGCTAACGGTTTATCCGTGTTGCAAATTTTGTAGAGATAGACAGTTGCAGAGAGATCCAGGATGGATGGTCAGCCGGGTTCACATACTCATTAGATGGGGACGGGGTAGTCTTCCGTTCAGCATGCATGATATTAATACATTTATGTTCTGTAAGGCTGTCATGTGTTGTTCATTCATGTAAATACCCTTTGATGTTTTCAAAAATGTTTAAAATACATTTGTGCCTTGTTGCAAGATCCTAGTTAAATTGTTGCCAAATTAAGGTCAGAACCCATTGTAAAGTTCTAGCCAGTAGCTCCCCATGTTTTAAGAATTTGGGGTGTTACATTAACAAACGTGGAAAGGTAAAATAGTTTTTTTACAAGAAGGTAATATTTTTGTTCACCAAGATTGTAATAGTAATTATGATAAAAAAAAATTATATTTTTAACTTTACCAATTAAAATGTAATGGGTTAAATTCATAAAAAGAAAAGTAAAATTAAGATTAATGAAAACAAATCTAGGTTGAAACGTAAAATTAGTTAATATTGAGCACAATGATTTAACTAAGTGGGTAAAAAAAACTTAAATGGTATTAAAAATTGATTTTTTTTTAAAATGATGTTTTTTTAATGCATGTGAATTGATGTTTTTTAAAGACATAATGACTTATTTGGTTTGTTAAAAATATCAATTTAATTGGTAACTATTTTATAGCTCGCACCTTGTGCGGGTTTGTTTCTAAATACTTTCTCATATTGTAAATTTTTAACTATATTGTAAACACAATATTTGTAAGTGATACATTATTAGCATGCAGAAAGAGGAAAAATGACTTGTTAAAAATTTAAATAATTTTATTAGTTATGAATAATATAATAAATATTTTAAAGAAATTAATTTTGTATTCTATCGTCAACTAAAAAAAAGTTTAATGGAGTGATTTTTGTAACACCCCAAATGCACGGGACTCGAGATGTTACGGGCGAGATCTCACAAAGGGTCCCGACCCTTCGCCTGAAAACAATTTCACCGGATCTTGCAACAAGACACAAGTAAAGGCCAAAACAAAAATATATTTTTATGCAATGTAATGAAACCCGAATTCATAAGACAAAAAGACTTCAGCCGATATACAACACCAAAGGCCAAATGCCACCACGCGACATATAATATACATGAACAATATACAAACTCGACTCTAACCAAAAACCACTCCTTAAATGTACGGAACCCCGGCTGCCCACTCTTCCAGATCTCTCGGCCGCATTCCTAACCTGCAAGGCAATCTACAACATCGGTATAACACCGTTAGCTAATATTCGAGGCATTAGAATCAATGTGAAAGGCACAAACACAAGTAAATCATCAGAAACACCCAATATACTCCAAAGCACACAAGTCCGGTTTATTATCTTATTATTATTAATTCATATCCCGTTCTAATTCAACTTAGATTGTGACATGAGAGTCACCAAAACTCATCTCGGTCCCTACTTACCGGCATGGAATGGTACTGATGCATCTGACCGTCTACCAACACGGGATAGTCGCCAAGAACCTCCTAACTCTCGCGAGAGTTAGACAAGTTGTCATCGCCCGTTATCATACACTTGGGCCAAAGAATATATAAAGGTCGGTAATCCTATTTCCGATTTAGTTGTTATAACATGAAGAATAGACACACACCACCGAACACACATCAATGTTAATACAAGGAATACGAGCTAAGTAAGTTCGGAGACTTACCTCGTCCCAAATGCTAACTCATTCAACACTCTCGCTTCCCTTGGGAAGAAGTCTACACATGCTCACAACAAGATATCTACACAAATGATCTACGCAAGATCATTTGACTCTCATTCTAGGACCGCATCCTAGAATCCCTCATGCTCATCACACTCAACACAAGCTAGAAGTCCTTAGACTTCTAGACCCTATGATCTCGCAAGATCATAACCCATAACACATACTAGGATAAACAGGCATAGTCCAAACAAACTCAACGGTAACAACACCATGCTAGGATAAGTCAATCCTAAGCTCCAAGATCCCACAAGATCATACAATCTCAACCTCGAGCCTCAAAACGCTCACAAGATCAACCATATAACTTAAAACCTTATAACGAACTCACAAGATAACAATATCACCCCAAGCTCATAACAACATCAATCCATCAAACAATATCAAAACCTCAAAATTCACCTAAGGGTCCACAACCACTACTTGGCATTCTCACTAGGTTATGCTAGATCCAACCTACCATGATACTAATACTAAATATAACTAAATCGAGTAGGATCATATGCTCCGAGGAGAGGGTACTCACGTGATGTCAAAAGACGGAAGACGATCTATGAATGTCAATATGGATTCGTTGGGCCTTTATCGGGCGCTTCCGAACCTAACATCAAAAATAAAAAAATTTAGCTTATACGATAAATTTGAACGAAAGATTTAACTTATATAAGTCTTAAGGAAAACTCGCTTTCAAAACCAAGGTTAAAACTCTTTAAAACCATTTTCCGAGGCAATTATACAAATAATGAAATTTGGTCATAATCCGTAATTAATCTTTGAGCCATAAACCGAATTTAATCCAACAAAGGCATAATATATAGTATATATAAATATAAGAATATCCCCGTAATTAAAAACCCGCTAACACATTTTCTGGGGTAACATATACATTTTTGTAGAATATGGACTATCGTCCGTAATTAAAACCTTGGGGAATTTTCTGAAAATAACCCAACATAGGGCATAAATGCAACAATCCAGAATTATGGGTCAAATTTGTAATTATAAAAATATGGGTACATTCAGTAATTATTCCACAATTGGGGTGTCACGATTGTAAATAAACCAAAAGGGATTCTTTCTACTGGGACATGAGTGCAAGCTGGGGAAACAAAGGAACAGGCGGCAGCCATGGCTCCAACAAGGCTCCAGGCGGCAGGGCACATCGAGGCAGCGGTAGAGGGAGGCAGCCCAAAAAAGACGAAGGAAAGGGGAGGTCGAAGTGGCGAGGCTCCAGGGAAGACGAGGGAGAGGCGAGGCATCCTCCGGCTTCGGCAACTAATTTGTTGAGGCAGTGAAGAAAGGGAAGATGATTGAGGTTGCTGTATCGACAGAGGAAGCGGAAAGGGGGAACAAGGGAGAGGCTAAGAGAGACTTTTGAGGAGGTTGGCTGCAAAGGTTGAGATACAGACGAGGAGATGAGATAGGAGAGGGAGATAGGAGGGTGAGATGGGTAGATCAGGTGAGGACCGAGGGGTCGGGTGATAGCGAGGAGCCGGACGGAGAGGGGTTGGGGAGAGAGTGGAAGCGGCTCATCAACCGAAGGAGAGAGAAGAAAAAGAGAAAAGAAAAGAAAAAAAAAGAATGGTGAATTCGATCCAAAAGCGTTCGGAACGGGATCCCCGAACCGAAAATAATTTCCCGACTTGCCGAAAAAATAGTAATACGGTATCCAAAATATGAACATACTCGGGGAAAGATATTTTATGTCATAAAAATACCTTCTAAAAATATTTAAGCTAATAAAATATCAATAAAAGCCGGAAAAATAAATATTGCAAACGCGCCTAAAATTTGGGCGTTACATCAGATCCACCTAAAAAAAAATTTCGTCCCGAAACTTGCTATGCGTCGAACTTCTCGGTCTCTAAGGCCAAGGTATGAACTCAAACTAAGGAGGCTTAAACCTTCTAATCTATCCACACAAACTACTCAAATTACCATCGCAAGATATATCATGTCATATACCACATTCCAGCACACGGCACAAACTACACATAACATCACACATGCACATAACTCAACCAAGGGAAGAACTAGGTCTAACCCGTCAATTCTATCGATGCTACGAGCTCATCGTAAAACTCAACTAAAGATATTATCCTCCGTATCCCAGTTAGCCTCATCGGTTCCTCGTCTGCCACTAGATTGTCATCACTGACAATATATTTCGAGTCATGTATGTACTCTCTCGATTGATACACATGAAACACCGGGTGGACACCCTCTACTCTTGGTGGCAATGCCAACTTGTAAGCCACTTCTCCAACTCGCGCTAAGATCTCAAAAGGGTCCGATATATAGGAAACTCAACTTCCTTCTCGGGTCTCTCTCAATGCAATATTTTCATTATGTTTCTCTTTGATTGTCTCTAACAAATAAGATCGACCCTCCAATTTACACTGTTGGCTTCGGTTCTTGTCAAACCAAACTTTGATGTTACGTTTCCTCAATTCTTGTTGCAAGTTCTAAGTAATGAGGGAAGCACTTTACTTTCACATCGCTTGACAAGGCACGTATGTTATTACTTCTCCATTTTGCATCAATACTTAACCAAGACCTTGTCTTGGAGAATCGGTTATAATCTTATCAAACTACGAGGCAATCTAAAAACAATTGCACCAATGAATCTCCTCTTAACTCTCAACAACTTCATTGTCAATTTTCGTCCCACTCAATATTTCATTGTCATCCGGAGTAGGTTAGCCATAGACGGTGTTACTTGGAGAATCTCTCCACAAATCCGGTAAGGACCAGCACATTCAAGAAAACTTGTAACTTCTTCCACGTCCTTCGGGGGTTGCCATCCCGAGACAACTTGTCGTAAAACTTCTCTCTTCTTCAAGAGTAGACCAAAATATCTTATCCGGGGCATTAGTAAGCCTATATGGAATCACTACAACTCGTAGTAACCAAGGTTTGTCCGGAATGCCGTATTTGCAATATCCCAGTCTCGAATTCTCAATTGGTGACAATCAGACCTTAAATAATTCTTAGAAGAGACTACCGACCCTTGCAACCGATCGAGTAGATCATCCATTCGTTGTAAGGAATACTTGTCCTTCACCATTATCTTGTTCGACTCACGGTAATCGATGTACAAACGATAACCATCTCTCTTTTTGCAAATTGGTGTTCTCCATAACCACTTCAAATCAAGAGTTTAAGATATATTTCAGTATAAACTTCAAATCAAGAGTTGAAGATAACTTCTAGTGTTCTCTATGACAATGCGTTGGTTCTAATGACCTTGTATCAATAAGTCCTTAAAACTGGTCGTTCAAATGCTTCTTCAACTCACGTATCTTCACCATCCTATACGGCGCCTTGGATGTCGGAGGTGCGCCAAGATCAACCTTAGTGGAAAAATTCCACATTCCCACGTAGTGCAATCCGTAATATCTCGGTTTTTGTCTTTCCCTCTTTCGTCCCATAACATAAGACCGACACAACCTTGTCTTAAAACTTGACATGTGGTCATGATACTAATGATCTACCCCGATCTATGAATGTCGATATGAATTCGTTGGGCCTTTATCGGGGCGCTTCTGAACCTAACTCCAAAACTAAACAAATTTAGCTTATACGCTAAATTTGAACGGAAGATTTAACTTATATAAGTCTTAAGGAAAACTCGCTTTCAAAACCAAGGTTAAAACTTCTTAAAACCATTTTCCGAGGCAATTATACAAATATGGAAATTTGGTCATAAACCACAATTAATCTTTGAGCCATAAACCGAATTTAATCCAACAAAGGCATAATATATAGTATATATATATAAATATAAGAATATCCCCGTAATTAAAACCAAGGTTAAAAACCTGCTAACACATTTTCTGGGGCAACATATACACTTTTGTAGAAATATGGGCTATCATCCGTAATTAAAACCTTGGGACATTTTTTGAAAATAACCCAACATAGGGCATAAATGCAACAATCCAGAAATGTGGGTCAAATTTGCAATTATAAATATATGGGTACAATTAGTAATTATACCATAATTGGGGGGTCAAGATTGTAATTAATCCAAAAGGGTTTCTTTCTCCTGGGAGATGAGCGCAAGTTGGGAAGCAGAGGAACAGGCGGCGGCCATGGCTCCAACAAGGCTCCAGGCGGCAGGGCACATTGAGGCGGCGGTAGAGGGAGGCAGCCCGACAAAGACGAAGGAAAGGGGAGGTCGAAGTGGCGAGGCTCCAAGGAAGACAAGGGAAAGGTGAGGCTTCCTCCGGCTTCGACAGGGCGGCAACACTTCGTCTCCGGTTGTGTTTGGCGGAGGCAAGGGAGGCTACACTAGAGGTGGCATGTATGCTTGATCCGGAAGGACACTATCGAGACGGACCTTGACTGCCACTCTTCTTTGACGCAGTGAAGCAAGGGAAGATGATTGTGGGTGTTTTCTCGACAGAGGAAGTGGAAAGGGGGAACAGAGGAGAGGCTAAGAGAGACTTATGAGGAGGTTGGCTGCAGAGGTAGAGATACAAACGAGAAGATGGGATAAGAAAGGGAAATAGGAGGTTGAGATGGGTAGATTAGGTAAGGGCCAAGGGGTCGGGGTGAAGGCGAGGAGTCGGAGGGCGAGGGGTCGGGGAGAGAGAGGGAGCGGCTCACCAGCCGAAGGAGGGAGAAGAAAGAAAAAGAGAAAAGAAAAGAAAGAAAAAGAAAAAAAGAAAATAAAGAATGTTGCTATCGATCCAAAAGCATTCGGAACGGGATTCTCGAACCGAAAATAACTTCCCGACTTGCCGAAAAAATAGTAATACGGTATCAAAAATATAAACATACTCGGGGAGAGATATTTGACGTCATAAAAATACCTTTTATAAATATTTAAGTTAATAAAAAATATCGATAAAAGCCGAAAAAATAAATATTGCAAATGCGCCTAAAATTAGGGCGTTACAATTTTTCTATGGAATATAACTTATTTATAAATCATAAGGTAGATTTGATTAATCGTCTGATAGATTATGTCAATACATAATTTACTTCAGTGAAAGGTTATTGGTTAGAAGAAAATTTAATTTATTATTTAACGTATATATTGTATTTTGATAAATGATATTTTTTAAAGGAACTTAAAAATTGATATTTTTTTTAAAGAATTTTTATTGAAATTAAAGATCCACTAGGTTTAAATGTAATAATTGAATTATATAGGTATTATTTTGTGAATACTAATTTATGAAATACTTCAAAAAATTATATATATTTAATTAGGATAATAACCTAAATTGTAATAAGAAGATTTTCAAGAGTGTTTAATGTAAAAACGAAACATATTAAATTATTTATTCAATAATAAATTAAATAATTTAGATATATGAATTGAGTTAAATTTAAAAACATATATTAAATAGATTTGAATAAATATATTTTAATTTTGATATATATTGATTAAAATGATAAAAATAATAATAAAAATAAGTGACTTAGAGTCAAAAAAAACTGTTCACAACTTGATACATGTAACACAATCTTAATAAATAACAAATTATGATAATACTCTTATATTTTATTTTGTAATTTTTTTTGTAGATACAGAATATTATCCATAAAAATAAATCAAATGATAATATCAAAAGAGGGGTGTTACAAGTACGGCGATGCTTTTCGTTAATGCACCACGGTTACGTGATGCGTGACCCCCACGATTACGCATCCCGTAACCGTAACAAAATGTGACCGTTGAGATTTGAACGTTGTAATTCGAACGTTATGTAACGTTAATAATAGTGACCGTTGTAATTTGAACGTTGTTGATTTCCATCGGTTATATATAGATAGTAAATGAAGAGGTGAATAACGCTCACCAAATCTTCCAAAAAACAGCTGCGAGATTGTCAACACACAAGGATGATGAGATGATGATTCCGTTCGACGATACAAAATTTAGTGACCCATACGAGTTTCTTCGACATTTGTAGGTAAGTACTTTATAACCGAAAAACTAGAAATGTTAGATATTATTGTATGTTTATGTTAGAAACATTAGACATAATTGTAATTCACGTTAGAAACATTTAATATAATTTGTTTTTTATGATTTGAAATCATGTTTTGTAAAACTAGTAATCATTGAGGATTAAACCTACAAACTAGAAATCTTAAAGTTTTCTTTTCGATGTGAAATAGGGTCTTCCGAATTATTATCGTGATGAAGGGACTGATTATACACGAATGTTTGAAATGCGAAGTTTTTTTCCAAGATGGCGAGACAATGGTTGATTGGGCTCGATTCATGGGAGGAACTATTAACATGGTGTTGGTTACTAGTAGGTCGTGGAGAAACGCTTGGGGATTCTTTATGTTTCCTTTAACATTCGAAAGTTTCGGAACCCTTGTAAGAAGAAAGATGTTGATCCTGATACCGAGTCGTCTTCTACCCGAGCACACAAATCGAGAAAAGACTGATGTTCTTTTGAGCTTGAGGGCGTACAAAGCAAGGCTGAGAAATGGACGTTGCATGTTATAAACGGAGTGCACAATCATGCACTTCTCGAGCAGTTAAAGGGACATTGATGAAGGATCATCTGAGCTAACTCCATCTTCACCACCTCAAGGGACTCTAACAAGAGTGCAAGCTAAACGTCAAGCTGAGATGGATTCTCTTTTCCTAAATATGGTCCACGAAGCTCAACCAATATCTACAAGTGGATGACATGCTTGATGAGCTCCATGGCGCCACTACATTCAGCAAGATAGACCTTCGGAGTGGCTACCATCAGATCCGAATGAAGGAGGGGGACGAGTGGAAGACAACCTTCAAGACAAAATTTGGGTTAATGAATGGCTTGTTATGCCATTTTGGCTAACCAAAGCTCCATCTACTTTTATGCGTTTAATGAACCATGTTTTGAGACAATTCATTGGGAGATTTATTGTAGTGTATTTTGATGATATCTTAATCTATAGCACGTCCCTAGAGGAGCATGGAGAACATCTAAGGGAAGTTGTTTCTACCCTTAGGGCTGAACACTTGTATTCCAACCTAAAGAAATGTAGCTTTTGCACTAATGAAGTTATATTTCTTGGTTTTGTAGTGACTGGACAAGGTCTACAAGTGGATGAGGAGAAGATTAGAGCTATTCGGGATTGGCCAACACCTACATCCATTAGCCATGTAAGGTATTTCCATGGGCTTGCAAGTTTCAATAGACGCTTTGTGAGAGACTTCAGTACCATTACTGCACCCTTGACGGAGATTTGCAAGAAACATGCACCATTTGTGTGGGAAGCAGCTCAAGAACGTGCTTTCAACAAGCTGAAGTTGGTTCTCACCGAGGCACCCTTACTAGTTCTCCCTGACTTCACTAGGCCTTTCGAAGTGGAGTGTGATGCATCGGGAATTGGCATAGGAGGTGTGCCTATGCAAGAAGGTAAGCCTATTGCCTTTTTCAGTGAAAAGCTTAATGGGACATGTCTTAACTACTCTACATATGATAAAGAATTGTATCCATTATTTAGAGTACTTAAGACATGGCAACACTACTTGTGGCCTAGAGAGTTTATTTTGCATTCTGATTATGAATCTTTGAAACATTTTCGGAGTCAAGATAAACTAGATAGGAGGCATGGTAGATGGATGGAATTTATTGAGACTTTTCCCTATGTTATCAAGTATAAAAAGGGAAAAGACAATGTAGTTGCGGATGCTCTTTCTAGGAAGCATACATTAACTTGAGTTTCAAAGTGAGTATCTACCCTTAGATGCCATCTTGATGAGGTTGTGTAAGGAGCTAATCTTAGTGAGTGACGAAACAAAGGCTATCTTACCCCCTACCATTACAGCCATCCTAGAGGAGTTTAAGGATGTGTTTCCGGAAGAGATACCTCATGGCCTTCCACCTTTGAGAGGCATAAAGCATCAGATTGACCTTATCCCCCGGAGTTACACTTCCTAACAGACCAGCCTATAGGATGAACCCTAAGGAGAGTTAAGAGATCCAAACCCAAGTCCAAGACCTCCTAGATAAGGGATATGTTAGAGAAAGCCTTACCCCTTGTACCTTTCCTGTCCTATTAGTGCCTAAGAAGGACAACACTTGGAGGATGTGTGTTGATTGTAGGGCTATCAACAACATAACCATTAAGTACCCCCATCCTATTCTCCACCTCGATGACATGCTTGATGAGCTCCATGGCGCCACTACATTCAGCAAGATAGACCTTCGGAGTGGCTACCATCAGATCAGAATGAAGGAGGGGGACGGGTGGAAGACAACCTTCAAGACAAAATTTGGGTTTATGAATGACTTGTTATGCCATTTTGGCTAACCAATGCTCCATCTACTTTTATGCGTTTAATGAACCATGTTTTGAGACAATTCATTGGGAGATTTGTTGTAGTGTATTTTGGTGATATCTTAACCTATAGCACGTCCCTAGAGGAGCATGGAGAACATCTAAGGGAAGTTGTTTCTACCCTTAGGGATGAACACTTGTATTCCAACCTAAAGAAATGTAGCTTTTGCACTAATGAAGTTATATTTCTTGGTTTTGTAGTGACTACACAAGGTCTACAAGTGGATGAGGAGAAGATTAGAGCTATTCGGGATTGGCCAACACCTATATCCATTAGCCATGTAAGGTGTTTCCATGGGCTTGCAAGTTTCTATAGACGCTTTGTGAGAGACTTCAGTACCATTGCTGCACCCTTGACGGAGATTTGCAAGAAACATGCACCATTTGTGTGGGAAGCAACTCAAGAGCGTGCTTTCAACAAGCTGAAGTTGGTTCTCACCGAGGCACCCTTACTAGTCCTCCCTGACTTTACTAGGCCTTTCGAAGTGGAGTGTGATGCATCGGGTATTGGCATAGGAGGTGTGCTTATGCAAGAAGGTAAGCTTATTGCCTTTTTCAGTGAAAAGCTTAATGGGGCATGTCTTAACTACTCTACATATGATAAAGAGTTGTATCCATTATTTAGAGTACTTAAGACATGGCAACACTAATTGTGGCCTAGAGAGTTTATTTTGCATTCTGATCATGAATTTTGAAACATTTTCGGAGTCAAGATAAACTAGATAGGAGGCATGGTAGATGGATGGAATTTATTGAGACTTTTCCCTATGTTATCAAGTATAAAAAGGGAAAAGACAATGTAGTTGCGGATGCTCTTTCTAGGAGGCATACATTAAAAACTACATTGGATGCTAGGGTGTTAGGATTTGTTTACATTAAGGAGCTCTATGAATCTGATCTTGACTTTGGAGAAACATATAAGCTTTGTGTGCAAAAAGGTTCCTTAGATAAATTCTATTTGTTTGAGGGATTTTTGTTTCGAGTAGATAAGGTGTGCATACCTAGGTGTTCCCTTCATTTGCTGTTAGTGGAAGAAGCCCATAAAGGAGGTTTAATGGGTCATTTTGGGAGGGATAAGACTTATGCTATGTTGCACTCACATTTTTATTGGTCACATGCTTAGGGATGTTGAAAATGTGCTTAAAAGGTGTTTAGAGTGCCTTAGAGCTAAATCGAAAGTGAAGCATCATGGATTGTATACACCTTTGCCAATCCCCACAGCCCCTTGGAAAGACATTAGCATGGATTTCATAGTGGGATTGCCTAGGACTAGAAGAGGTAGGGATTCGATATTTATGGTTGTAGATCGATTCTCTAAGATGGCTCACTTTATTGCTTGTCACAAAACTGATGATGCAGCCAATGTAGCTAATTTGTTGTTTCGGGAAGTAGTTAGGTTACATGGTATTCCAAGGACAATAGTGAGTGATAGGGATGTTAAGTTCTTGAGTTACTTTTGGAAAACTCTTTGGGGAAAGCTAGGAACTAAGTTGTTATTTTCTACATCAAGCCACCCCCAAGCTGATGGGCAAACAGAAGTAACTAATAGGACCCTAACAACACTTCTAAGGGCATCAAGAAGAATTTGAAAGAATGGGAAGATGTATTGCCACATGTTGAATTTGCCTATAATAGTGTCGTTCATTCATCGACTTCCATCTCTCCCTTTGAGTGTGTTTATGGTTTTAATCCACTAACCGCTTTTGATCTTACACCGTTACCTAAGAAGGAGCGAGTGGATTTAAGTGCTAAAACGCAGGTTGAACACATCAAGGAGCTACATAGTAGGACAAGGATCAAGCTCGAGGAGAAAGGCAAATACAACGTAGAAAAGGCGAATCAAGGACGCAAGAAGATTATATTTGAACCCGGCGACCTTGCATGGCTACATTTGAGGAAGGAGAGGTTTCAACAGCTTCGGAAATCCAAGCTCTCCCCAAGAGGAAATGGGCCTTTCAAGGAGTTACACAAGGCGGGTGACAACGCCTATGTGCTTGACTTGCCGGATGATTATGCTTGTGATCCCACATTCAATGTGAGGGATCTAAGTCCTTTTCCGCTCCTGGATGATGATCAAAGGCAATTCGAGGTCGAATTCTTCCAAAGAAGGGGAGAATGATGAAGGATCATCTGAGCTAACTCCATCTTTACCACCTCAAGGGACTCTTGCAAGAGCGCAAGCTAAACGTCAAGCTGAGATGGATGCTCTTTTCCTAAACATGGTCCATGAAGCTCAACCAAGTCCACCTTCATCAAGTCCAAGGAGCATCTTGTGAATCAGCCACGAACACATCCCAGCCAAGATGATTAATGGAGCTTAAATTGTATTTCTAGTTGCTGGGCAGGTCTTGGGACGCATTTCAAAGGACAGACGGAGGCCTTGAAATCAGATATAAGGGGTTTCACGTGTGTGCATGTGCATGGCTGCAACATTCATTTAAGTATGTGGACGTGAGATGTAACACCCCGAATCCGCGGGACTCGGGATGTCACATTGGGCTAGGATCTCATAATGGATCCTGACCCTAGCCTGACAACAAGTTCACTGGACCTTACAACATGACACTAACAGATATAAAACAAATACATAAAATAGTATAAACTGTACGACCCAAAGTAAAAAACAACATAGCCGAGTATATAAAACGACATCCTCACATAGGAGGTACAAAAGATCATCCTCACGCAAGAGGGGAAACACAACAACCCCAAACCAACCACCTAATGTACGAGAGTCCTCGGCCTGTCACCCTGCCAAATTACTCAGTAGCGCCTAACTTGTAAACATCTACAACACGGTATGAAACCGTTAGCTAACCATACATATATGAGGTAATGCATAAGCACAAGCACAATCATGAAAGATAAACACATCAGCATGCTATGACACATTTACCCATTTATTATCTTTATATAATAATCATTCACTCAAAAACCGTATATATATAGATAGATGAAAGTATGTGACACGAGGACCGATACATCCCCGCCTCTGAGTACAATGTCCAGCTGTACGAGTATCGGTCACACAATCCGTGTACCCTATGGGAGTGGATTGCGCCCTTCCTGTAAACTAGTCTGGCCCGACATCAGAGAACCTCCCAGACTCCACGGCGGGATGAAAGGGAAAGATTATCACAGCCACGCAGTGGGGCAGTCAATAGAACATAGGTCGATAAAAACGACAACTCATGCTATCATAGCAAACATATAAAGCACACACCACTCATGCAAACACCCAATATAGGGATGGTAGCTAAGTAAGTCCTACGGACTTACCTCAACCTCGTACAAACTCAACCACGATCACCTCTACACTGGAGGGACAACACGGCCTATAAAAAGGCATAAAGAGATATATCAACCTCTATTCATCAAAGGGGTCACACCTAGACCCAAAGGGATCCATAAGGATCATACTCAATCTATGAGCCTCACAACCAACTAAACCTCAATAACTCAGCATAACTTACAATTCCTCAAATCTCAAGGTAGTATCTAATCAACATTCCTCAATCTCAATTTTAATCCTAATTTAATTAATTAACCTTTAATTAATTAATTAGATTTCGCCAGAATAACGTTTTGCCCGCAGGCAATTTCTAAACCCCCTGTCATCAGATTTCATCAAACAAGAACCCATTATCACCAGAATAATATAACGACCATAATGGAATTTCTAATTGTCCTATTTGACAAGCCTAAAGTCAATTTAGGCCAAATCGCAGTACGGAAAACGAATAAATTCATAACTTATTCGTTACTAACCCGATTGACGATCTGAAAGAAGATTCGGAATCACAACGACGCAGGCTACACATGGACAACATCAAATTCATCGGAATCTAAGCGACGGAACCGTCCTGGTGACATATATGCTCGACCAGCCCTCCATATACTCGAAAATGCAGAAACTCGGTACCGTTATGAAGAGAATGAAGAGAGGAATCCAGAAACTCAAACGGAATTGAAATCGGATTAGAAACGGAGAGTAGATCTGAGTTTGAAGGTTGAGAGAAATCAGAGCTTTTACGAGAAAATGTGAAAGGAAATGAATTAATAAAGGATTTTCCGATATTTATAGTGAAGACGATAATTATCCTTTAGTAAAGTCGATAATTATCCTTTAACCGATCCAAAGGCGGGTCGAACCTCTTTCTCCAAACTTCTCGAGATTGGAACATTAAATCTGGAATATTGTAGGGATAATTATTACACAACTGCCTCGGAAAACGTGTATTCCTAAGCCGTCTTTCTTAGCCGTTAAGAAACGAAATAGCGACTCTTTTGGCCGTTTTGCCTCTCCATGTTATTTCATATCTAAGACATATCCGATGTCCTGATCATTTCTCTCAACTGCATTTTTATTAATTGGAGCTTCCAAATGCTCCAAATAACACCGGAGGGTAAAAAATAATTACCCGGGGGAAAAAGTAAAAATTTCCCCAAACGTCCAAAATTACGCGAGGAACATAACGGTGGGACTCATACTCATCACTTGGGAAATCTTTACAAGTTATATGTCAATTACTATCAACGATTAAGTTAATCAACATTAATTAGAATTCGGAAATCCTAGCTATTACATCACACACCCCTAAAAAAAAGTTTCGTCCCGAAACTTGAACAATTCCCAAATCCTCTCGGACCCATACGCCGAGGTATATATAACTCTCACTCTTTCTATCGGAGGTATCACATCTCCGTTCAAAAGATCACAACCTATAACAATCTATAACCTCAAGTATAAACATGGAGGAATCATCACTCCAGGAAACAGGGCCATAACGCTACCCACAGGCGTAGAGGAATCACGTCTCTCGCCATACCACATCACAAGGCATAGAGGAAGCACATCTGTAGCCAAAACATATCACATGCATAGAGGAAATATGTCTCTAGCCAACCCATAAACATATATATCGCATGGAGGAATCACATCTCCACTGAACTATGTCCATCAAGGTAGCATGGAGGAAAGAAACATCTCCAGCTAAATCCTAATCCCACTCAAATAGCATGGAGGAAAGAACCATCTCCAGCTATAAATATAATCATAACGCGGAGGAAGTAATCATCTCCAGCTATAGCATACATCACGCTAGCACATCAAGATCTACTAAGATCATAAATCACATCACAACTAGCATAGAATAACACATCAAGGCATATAAGCACATAAGCACAACATTCATCAAGATAGCACTAAGATCTACTCGTGCTCCCACAAATGGGTCTGTCCCAACATATACTCTAGATAGTTCCTTAGGACACTATCCTCAGTCTCTCACATAGCCTCTTCAAGTCTTCATCTTTACCATCATATCCTCAATATGGGAATGTCTTTCGAATGCAAGCGTTTCATATCTCATTCCAAGAATGCAATTGAATGCTCAACAAACGTGTGGTTGGACTTAACCATCAAATCATCGTAATTCACAAGGTGTCTCGAGTCTGGTATATATTTCCTCAGTTGAAAAATATATGAAACATTGGGTGGATATCCTCTAATCTCAGAGGCAAAGCTAAACATCATGCTACCTTCTCCGTACTGGTCGATCTCAAATAAACCATCATATTGGAAACTCAGTTCGCTTTCCATATTAACACGTCTAACGTCTCACAGCTAAGATACTTACAGCCGGACATGAACTCTTGCTTGAACTTTAGAGGTTAACGCCTCTTGTCTACATATAATATCTGGCGACTCTGTACAACCATCATTCTTCCTTCAATCAACGTTACTTGAACTATAAAATCCTTAATCTGGTCAGGTGTTATTCCACTACTACTGCTAGATCACTTCTCGCATAAGGATATACGACATCTATGTCTATATATATTGCCTCATAGGGCCATCCCAGAAAGATGCACATCCTTCATTATTATATAATAAACTCATTAATGGAAGGTAATATAACCATCCCCGTTTCCCATTCGACTTACAACTTATAATAGATCTTTAAGATCTAGATGATCCTCTCTAACTGACCATCTGTTAGGGGGTGAAGTGTAGTCATGAGGTACATACTCGTCCCCAAAGAAGTCTGAATCTGCTGCCTAAAAACTCAAAGTAAAAACATCCATCTCGATCAGAAATGATCGTTCTCGGTATACCATGGAGTCTCACTATCTATCTAGTGTACTCCTCAGCCAATTCATTCACTAGCCACGTCCTTCTGATAGAAATGAAACGTGCCGGTTTCATTAATTTGTTACCAACAATTCAGATAACATAAATATTCTACTGGGTCACAATCCCATAAAAAAAAGTCCATAGAGATGTCCTCCCAAATTCTACTACTGCACTGGTAGTGGGTGGGGCTTATCTCTAGATCGGAAATACTCTATCTGGACCTGCTGACAGGTCGCACACTGTATCATAAATCAGGTTATATCGGCTTCATACAATATAATCGTCTCATCTCGTGGTACAACTTACTCGTACCTGAATGTACTGAATAAGGCGTATAGTGGGTATACCGTAATATTCTATGTCTCCATCTGTATCAGCAGGTACACAAAAGCGGTTATGACTCTTCATCAGTCCATCTACTCCCATGGAGAACTATGGTGCCTCAGTACGAGACATCCTTTCTCTAAACCTTGTCAAGGTCAGGCAGGTCTCCTGCTTCTGTTGGACCTCATCCAACAGACCAGGTAGAACCTCTCAGGTATAACAGGGTATCCTCATCAAGGAACTGATTGTCCAACTCTAGCCAAGCTAGATCTCTCTGAAGTTGAGGCGGAACTATCAGTCTCACAATCATCTTCTCTTGGAGAGTCTTTCCATTCAAGTTATCGGCGACAACGTTCAACTTCTCTGATTGATATGGAATCTTCAAGTCAAAGTCTTGATCAACTTAACCTCTTAAAACTGGCGGTTATTCAACCCATGCTGCATAAAATAAACTTCAGATTTCTATGATCTATGAAAATCTGACATGAAGATCACACCGGTACGGTCTTCAAAATTTAAAGGCTTGAACTACCACTACTAATTCTAAATCATGAGTCGAGTAGTTCTCATCATACGTTCTCAGCTGTAAACACACATATCAATAACCCTACTCCTTTGTAGTAATACACATCTCAAACTTAGCTGGGATGTATCACCATAAATCACGGGATCCCAAAAATCTTCTAACTACAACAGAATGGAAGCAGAGGTCAAATGCCTCCTCAACTCTTCAGAACATAGACACACTGTTTTCATCACGTAGTTATGGTGGTCTTCTCAAAAGACTCGCAAATGAATACATAATCAATAAAATCCTTCGTCAAAGCATTGGTAGCAATCGGCTGAGCCGAGACAACTACGTATTCCTTAATGTTCATTAGTATCTTCCATGTTACAACATACTTAATTCTCGCCAGGTCAACCATGATCCCACTGGTGGAGACAACATGGCCTAAAAAGGCTACCACTGGCATCTCAACTTACACTTAGAGAGCGTAACATACAACCCTCTATCTCTCGAAATCTGTAGAACGGTCCTCAGACGATCGGTCTACTATTCTCTGCTATGAGAGTATACCGACATGTCATCCATGGAGTCCACCACCAACTAATCAAGGAAGTCGATGAAGATACTATTCATCAACTCCATAAAAACTACTAAAACATTCGTCAACCCAAATGACATCACTACAAACTCGTAGTGTCCATAACGGGTATGGGATGCTATCTCATACACATTTTGCTCTCTCATCCATGACTAGGGATATCTTGAGCATAAAGGAATCCCGAAAACACAATTGCTTCTTGAAGTTAACTCGTCAGGTCGTCAATACGGAACATGGAACCCACTAGGGTAAACCCGTTTCAGTAAACTTTTCAAGTTATCAGTACAATATCTCAACAAGCACCATATAGTGTGGCTTTCCCATTCAATCTTGTATCATACTTCAACTCGATAACAATGTCCACGCTCCGCTGAGGTGGCAACTAGACGGTTCAGTAACACATCTATAAACTCATAAACAACTGGAATACCTTCAATTGTTGGATTATCTCGCTCCTTTATGGTATAAAACTAGAAGGCGTCACATCCCTGTGCTATCAGCTCGCTGCTCGTACAGTCCTGATGACAAACCCGTCTCTTCAAAGGTCTTAACCTCAGAAGGCCTCTATTTAACTCAACTCAGTAAAGACTATAATAGTCTTACTATTAAAAGCTAACACCACATGATATCTATTCATCCAAACCATACACATAATGACTTCCTCATGCACCTACGACATGACACAAAAGTCTACAACCATACACGGGTCCCTGAAATAAGGGAACAAACACGCATCTCACAGGTATCTCAGACGCAAAAAGGTAATCTTGTAAAGGAAAATCCGCCTTCTACTATATACAAAAAGTCAATCATTAACGCATGCATCGAAAGACATGAAGTACATAGCACTCACAACAAGCAAAACTCCACCAGGTAAACCATTAACGAGATAGTCCGGTCGGTATTGTAGAAGACGTCCCGGTCAAGCTAGGTAAATTCTTTGTCCCCATTGATTTTGTCGTGCTTGACATTCCTGCAGATAGTCCGGTCCCGATCATACTCGGAAGACCGTTTCTTGCAACTTCCGGCTGCATGGTCGATTGCAAAAATGGTAGACTCGCTTTTGATATTGGAGAAGAGAAAGTAGAATTCGTTCTTTCCACTCTAGTGAAGGAGCCGATCTTCGACGAGGATATTTACGATGTCCAAGATGAAGAAGGTTTATCTAGGGAAGAGGTAAGTGTGATTCTCTTTAACGATCATTTACAAAAAGTCATTACCATGAGTCTAACAGATGTAGGGGAAGAAGGAGAGTGCAAAGAGGAAATTGAAGCCTTAGAAGCACAAGAAGAGATGCATGAAGTGGAGTTTGAGAAACTCCACGATGAGGCTGAGAATGTTAGAATCCACGGTCATACCCTATATTCCACGACCGTGGATTTCACAACCAAAATCGACCTCCATTCCAGTGGATTACACGGCCGTGGAATATATGGAGAGCCCGTAATTCTGACCGTGGAAGAGGGTGATCGGCATACTTCTTCAACTTCTTTTGATTCTCCTCCAACCCACTCAACATCCTTAGAAACTTCTAAGGAAACGTCGGATGCTCCTCAAGGATCATTGGAAGCTCCGAAAGTGATGGAACTCAAACCGCTTCCTACTCATCTAAGGTACGCTTTTCTTGGATCTAATTCTACCTTTCCGGTTATTGTTAGCTCCGAATTAAGCATAGATGAACATGAACAGCTCATGATTGTCCTTAGGAAACATAGAAAAGCCATAGGCTATACTATTGAGGACTTAGTAGGAATTAAACCCTCCCTATGCATGCATAAGATACTAATGGAGGAGGACTTTAGAACTTCAAGACAACCTCAAAGGCGGTTGAATCCGACCATGAAGGAGGTTGTCAAGAAGGAAATTCTTAAACTTCTTGATGCAGGTATCATCTATCCTATCTCCGATAGCAAGTGGGTGAGTCCAGTTCAAGTAGTTCCGAAGAAGGGAGGAATGACGGTCATCACCAACAAGAACAACGAACTCATTCCTACCCGAACCGTGACTGGATGGCGGATGTGCATAGACTACCGCAAGCTCAAAAACGCAACGCGGAAGGATCACTTTCCATTGCCATTCATCGATCAAATGCTTGAAAGGTTAGCACAACATTCACATTTTTGCTACCTTGACGGTTATAGTGGTTTCTTTCAGATTCCGATACATCCGGATGATCAAGAAAAGACCACATTCACATGCCTTGGGAGACTAGGACAGGCAGGGGTATAGAGTGGCTGTCGGAGTATTCCATTATGGCGGGACGCCATAATTGGAAGGAGACGTTCGCTGCGATGCATGCGAACAGGATAGTAGCTCCCCCTTACGTCCCACCACCGGTTGTCGAGGAGGAGGATATGGGAGATCAGTTTAAGAGTAGAGGAGGAGCGGAGCAGGAGTTTGGCACGTTTCCGGACCAGCCGGAGGCGGCCCCAGATGTACCTAGACGCTCTCCACGTCCAGCTAGAGCCTCAGGCTCGTCATCTCGCCGCGCTAGCGTGAGTGAGAGGCCCACGTGGATGACCACACCTCCCACATGGTATGGCGTTCCCCCTCCTTGGTCCACGGAGCAGCCAGCACCACCACCACCAGCACCAGCACCATCCGACGCCCCAGCATGGTACAGTCACGCCCCGGGATGGTACGAGCAGATGCCGGATTGGGCTACCGGACTTTCAGAGAGAGTTGGAGCGTTGGAGATCCGAGCCGACGCTAGAGACGGACGCCTCGAAGACCTCGACCACATGATGAGGGACGTCTACCGCCAGCAGTTTGGGCGGCCCTACGACTCCAGCTTCTCCCCATTCCCGCCTCCGCCGGCACCGCAGTGATTTGATGCATGACCGTTCGTTTTAGACATTCCCGCCACCACTTTGTGAGTTTTTTTTTCTTTTCTTTCTTTTCTTTCTTTCTTCTGAACATTAGGGACAATGTTCGTCCTAAGTATGGGGTGGGATGTACTAAAAAGTTTGTAATAACTCTACTTACTATGTTCGCTTTCATTTGAGACTATCGTTGCATGTTCATTATGTGTTGCACGTTTCCTTATTGCATTGCATGAAAAATAACTTGAAAAACCCATAAAAATTGAAAAATTTTGAAAATTTTGAGCTTCTAATGAATTGAGATGATTTCCATGATAATCACTACTTGTGAATTGAGTTTGATGACAATTGCATGCTTAAAAGGATTGTGAATTGAAAAGAATTTGAATGAATGAATTTTACCTCTTTTGCAAGTTTTATAATGTGAAAATGTTACCTAAATCATGCTAGGAAATTGAAGTTGAAATCACGTTATAAGTTCCTATACTTCTTGTTGAAATGATTAAGGCAATTCGATACTTTCTTTCTTCTTTCTTTGATCATCTAGCTCCTCATTGAAATATTAGCCTCCTTTACCTAGCGGATTATGGTATGTGCGCTAAGGGTTTGAGGCATCTCTTGAAAAATTGAGAAACGCCGATCTCCTAGGCTTCGGTTTTTGTGCACCTCTGTCCATAACTCCAAAAGTAAAGTCGAAAAATGAAAAGAAGAGAGCGAAGCTCTAAGTTGAAGTGTTGCGGGAACCGCATAAGAAGAAGAAGGTAGTTGTCCACTTTCCCGGATTTATGCACCACTTTCCCTTAAAGTTTTCCCTTCCCTTCCACATTCTAGACCTTTTCTTTGAAAGTCCTTAAGATCAAAAGAATGTTATATGACTTGGTGATCTAAATCGAAGTTTCTTATGGTTGATTTTGATAATGTTTGAAGGTTATAATGCTTGTTAGAAGTTAAATTGGTTCATGAATTTTCTTTGCTTTTTACTCTTTGAGTGGGTGTGTGAGAGTTTGATAAACGATTGAAGCAAGATTTGAGAATGATCTATTCTTTAGAAGTCACATTCACCCAAAAAGAAGGTACACATATTTCATCCTAACTCTTGTTTAAAGCTTTTTGAAAGACCTTGCTTAGGGACAAGCAAGTGTTAAGTATGGGGTTATTTGTTAGCATGAAATATTGTGATATTTTAGGCACGTTTTCTAAACGTATTTGATTCATATTGATAGTCTTTGATTGAACTTCGCTGCATATGTGAGCTAGTATTACCTATATTGTCGATATGGATGTCTACACTAGTTCTATGTTGATTATAGGTAATTTGGAGCTATTTCCGAACGGAATCGAGCAAAGGAGAGTTGATTTGATATGTCCATGGATTAAGGACATTCTTAGGAAGCAAATTGGAGTTTTAGCTTGAGGAATGCACGAAGCTAAGGAAGGATCACGTTCTTACCCTAAACCACGCTCTAAAATACGGCCGTATTACAAACCACGTTCAGTTCCACGGCCGTGGAACCTTGCAAGAGAAGCGTGATGCATTCCAGTAACTATTACGGCCGTGGAATATATGGTACAAACCGTGATCTAATCCACGCCCTAAATTACGGTCGTGGAAACTTCCACGACCGTGATCTTGGCGAATCTTTTCGCCACACTTTGAAGCCACGATCTTTTGAAGATTGGGCCGGGCCGATATTTTATCTTGCCCTATAAAAAGACGGACGAAGCAAGATTCCATGATCGCCGCTTACACCCGCCATCTTGGCTTAGAAGGGAATTTTGGCAATCCACGCTTCATCGACGCTTAGGATCGTTTACCCCCGCTACCTCATCTTACACCGTCACTTGGAAGTATTGATCATCTCATTGGAGATCGAAGTTTGCATCGGGGAATTGCCCTAATCTCGCACTTTTGGTGGAGATTGATGTTGAGATCTTCGGATTGGCGGAAGATCGAAGCTTTTGGAAGATTTTGCAAGAAGATCTCTTTTCTTGTTTAGGTTTGATTTGGAAAACGGATTGACATCCCGTTTCCCCTTCTTTCCTAAAGTTGTGATTGTTTGCTTTATTCTGAATCTTTTGACAACACTCGTTCTTGATAGTGACTTTGAGATTGGTTTGAAGATTATTGAAAGTTCTTGAAAGTTTTCATCTTTTTATCTTTTAATTCTTGAATTGATATCAACATGACTGTTATTGGCTAAAAACCCTTAACAATTCTAAGGTGAAGGGTTGATAGTTGGGGCTTAGATAATGATAGATCGATCGCAAACAGATTAGACCCTGAGAGTTAGAGAGAATCGCCGACAAACCATAAATTACGGCCTGTTCTTGAGTCCACGGCCGTGGAACCTCAAGATCCAACCGTAATTTCCCTTAAGTTTATGAGTCTGCTTTTACTTTAATCCAAAGTTAAAGATTTGCTTTAACTTAGTTTAGACTTGTCTTTTCTAGGTGGTAGTGAAGCCTCAATAACCTCTACCTCGATTGTGAGTGTCACAACCTCAATCGGTTTAGTTAAGTCTTGTTCCTTGGATTACAAGTTTGGGTATTTGACATTAATTCTTACCTTTAGAACCTTTCTATATTGAAGCCTCAACAACCTGTATAGAGAGTGTCTTGTAGGTGAGTTATATAACGTTTTTGGAACTTCACCGTACGATTACCTTACAATAGTATACCTTTGCATATCTTAACTCTGTCTTTATATCATTAAGTATATCTTGAATCGATTGCCACAGCTGGATACTTGGATCTTTAGGATTGTTGTTTTCCCAATATTTGCAAAACTCTCATATTTACTTGCTTGATAATCTGCAATCGAATTTGTTCCCACCCAAATCCCTGTGTTCGATACTCTGGAATTCTTGCTTAGCTACGTCGATCCATACACTGCGGGTTCGCTTCTTGATTCTAGTTTTATAAATTTAAAGCTTATTTGCACACACCTTTAGGGGCGAACATCTCCAGATGCCACCGCTCGACAAATGCATGTATAAGGGCGTGGCCAACTACAGCGAAAGAGACGTCAAGCAATCCGTCAACCCACTTTGAGATTCAATAACAAACCAAGAAGTGGGGTCGTCTTTGTCAACATCGGAGATCCATCTACTCAGCAAAGCGATGTACTCTATCTGCCGCAACGACGTCAAGGGTCTCCTATAGTCCTCCTTCATAAAACAACGCATATTCAATTAAACGATTTATTAATTTAGCTTTCGTAACATAATGGGTTACACCTATAATTTAGTTTTCTACCTCTCTCATCCAAATACCGCGAGCACAGTGACCGGCGTAGCATGTCACCACATCGCTAATCAATGTTGCCCCTGTGTCTACAACAACACGACTTCGATCAGCCGATATAAATGGCTCCTGTGGCGGCACTACATGCTCCACAATTGGAACATCAAAATGAAACTCTGTCGTCTCGATATGGTCGCCAGCTGGTGGATCGATGTAACGACCGGAATTTTTGGTTCCGTTTACGAGATACGTTAGAAGCCTTGAGCTAGGGCTACCGCCCTTACGGATTAGAAGGCCCGCGAAGGCGGCTTGGACGTCCTGCAGGGGCGGTGGCACGCTATTGCGAGAATTTAGTATCTTCTCGCCCAACCTTTCACATTCCCACCATTAAGCTTCGTCCTATTAATGAGTGGGAGTTTCATGGCTGGGGTCTTTTGGTTATCCCACTCTTTTATGCAGCTCATCTCTTCCTCTCTCATTTCTTTTTGGTTACTTTCTTGGCTGGGGTCTTTTGGTGGTGTGTTTAGTCATGTTAAACAATGAAACCGGAAGAGGACGACCTATATATATTACGTAATTTGCCCAAGTGTATGATAACGGGAGGTGACATCACTGTCTAGCTTTGGCGAGAGCTACGAGGTTCTCTACGACTAGACCAGGCACGTAGAGGGTCAGATGCATTACTACCATTCCTTGCTGGTAATGGGGATGGAGGCGAGGTTTGGGAATCCCTCGTGTCACAAAATAAGTATCATTAGTAAAGGATATGACTTAAACAAAGATAATAATTTGACTTGAGTGTTGCATGTTGAATGTGTTCATTATGTGTTTATGTGTCGTTACCTTTATTCTAATGTATAGAATGTTTAGCTAACGGTTTTATACCGCTTGTAGATGCCTTACAGGTTAGGGAGGCGGTCGAGTGATCCGGTGTTAGTGAGCAGCCGGGGTTCCGTACATTATAGGACGGGATCAGTTAATCTTTTATTATTACTATTTCAGAAGTCTTCTTGTTGTTTGTTTTGAGAACTCGGCTGATTTTGTGTTTTACAGTTGTATTTCCGATACTCATCATGCATTAAAAATCTTTCCATTTGGCTTTTATTTGTGTCGTGTTGTAAGGTCCGGTGAAGTTGTTGTCAGGCTAAGGGTTGGAACCCATTGTGAGGTCCTAGCTTGTAGCATCCCGAGTCTATCAGATTTGGGGTGTTACAATATGGTATTAGAGCTCTAGGTTGACAACAATGGCACTCGCAATCTTCTAAAAGGCCAAATTGACAAACAAATAGAACCTGCAAGGGTTTTGAGTTTTCAAAATTAATTTCGTTTTAAAATCACGAGCATAGTCAGGTTGGGATAGAATATACGGGACCATCACTACCTCCGCGGATCTCGGCAGCCTAGTTTATTGGATATAAAGTTGTATGTTGGATTGTAAGTTGTTTCTAGACTTGTTAGGATTATAGTAGTAGCATGACCTCTATATACTTATATATATATTTATACGTATGGTACACTAGTATTATTGTAGAGTCGTAGACTTCATAGTTAGATGATAGGAAGCTATCATCGCCCCTTCACCAAACACCGGATGGCTTAGGCTAGTGTACATACGACGAGGAGTATGTTCAAATTATCGAATTGAGCATCAATTTTTAGCGAGCACCTCGATGATTTCTTGGATCCCTTTATGAGGACGTTGAAGTAGAAGACCAGAGATGACTTAACCGAAGGTTAAACAAATAGAGAGGAAATTCAGCGAAATTGAGAGGGAAACTACACATTGAAGGAGGCGACATGAAGATAGGAGAGTGCTCTAAGGAAGCAAGGATGGATCATCAAGAAAGCAACAAGAGACAACGAACTGAAGGTTCTTCCTAGTGTCGTACTGATAAATTAAAGATGCGAAGCAAGTGAAGATGAGTGCAGTTTCACTCAAGGGTAAGATTGGCGTTCCAATTGAGACGTAAGTTTCCCTAGGCGCTATTAAGCACGGGAGTCTAGACGAAAGGTGCAGATGGACTAATTACGAAGATCTAGGAGATACGTAAGTTAAGCTTACAGAAGGACTAGAAGGCGAAGTGCTGATTTTACGAGATCCCAAGTGGATGCTAACTAACATTAGAGACTTTTGAGAAGATGCACTCATAAGATATCATGAAATGCGGTTAAGCCTATGAAGGTGAGTCACATGACACAACAAGGCCGAGAAGGGTATAATTATATTGCAGAAGGAAAAGGGAGTATGGAATGAAGAATGAGCTAACGGAGTTAATGTACAGAGAGTAGCCTTCATGAGAATGGTAACATAGAGAGTATAGAAGAAAGGTAAGTTGTTGACCTCAAAGAAGGTCAACCAAAAGCTAAGCAGTGACAACCGAGAACCCACAAGTGTAGGTTGTCTATTGATGAGTGTAGATGGGAAGAGTAACCCATATTGTGGATCATAAAGGAACGGTAACAAGAGCTTGGAATATTCCTGGTGGTTCAATGTCAACAGTAAGGAGTTATATCAACGGAAGGGAAAATGGCGTAATCAAGTAGCATTGAATGGGTTCAAGGCAATTAATAGTAAAAGACCTCTTAGGGAGGGATTGTATAACCTATGAGACATTCTTAGGTCATGGGATTGACATGTGGAAGAACAAAACGGATCATAACCTTTAAGGTATGATCAGGGTTGGAAGAACTAGAGGATCAAGAGGAAGGTGAGGGTTTCATTGTGACTTTACGCAAACGAGAATATATATAAAGGATGCATGGTGTGAAACGGATGATATTTCGTCGTGAGCAAAAGATGAGTCAAAAAATTTCTAGACTCACCTGAAGAAGCCACGAGGGCTATGTCGGGTAACGGAGAACCCGAATTAGGGCAATGTTGCAAGCTTAGAAAAGAACGTAACGACTTGAAGTCGGGATGTCACCCGTTTAGGATGAGAAATGAAAGTACCTACGTAAGACGGTATTTCGGACCAGTATGGTCACTACAAGTTGTAGTGAAGCCATTTGGGCACGACACACGAGAAGTTGAGAGGTTATGTAAATACATATGCATCGGTTTCTAAATATAGTAGTAGTGGTGTCACACAATTTGTGGCTATACAGACGGTTCCAATATGGACCATAACCTAATGTTAGTAACAACAACTAGTGATGTGGGAGATGTACGAATGATTCTTATGTTCTCATTTTGACGACACCTTGTTGTACTCTCGGAGTTGAGAGGAACAAGCTTGATACGGGACGACAATAATACAAGTTATGCGGTATAAGATTATGAGCAAATTCATCTATGTGGGAGTTAAGACGTCTAAAGAGACTTCATAGGACACGTAGTGACAACGAAAGAGATCAAGTTGATCCGACGAAGACCAAGGTGGTATTTTTGGTGCTACCTCCAAAGAATGTTGGGGAGGTAGGGAGCTTTTAGATTGGTGGGCTATAACTGCCCAGTTGCGGAATGGTTTTAACGCCCTTCCTTTCCGAGGAGGTGTACTAGAATCGTAAGGTCCGAGCCGTGTCCGTGGAGCTTTGAAAAGTTGAAGAGATGATTAGCCTCTGCTTAGAATTCTTTTACACAGAATAGAGTCTTGTGGACTTGGTGACAAATAGGGATGCATCCAAGCGGGGCTTGGGATGCGGTTGAAGTAACAAGAGAGGTTTCACGTGTATGTGTTAGACAATTCTGGGCATATGAGAGGAATGTCGTGAGCTAGCCGCTTAATGCATGTGCTTATGAGAATGTCAGCATTTTTATGGAGCGACAGGCCAGCCTAGAGTGGGCGATAAGGATTTGATGTATATGTACGCTCAACAAGACTTGAATATCCACCATAAGCAATGGATAGGGTTGATTAAGGAATTCAGTCAAGTGTTTTTGCAATTGTATAATCCGGGGAAGTTGAGTGTAGTCACCGACACCCTTAGTATGTGGATGCCTCGAGAGGAGGCAATAGGTTGACTTACGGTCCAGTTTCAGTTGCAGAGGGAGCTAGTATGGATGGAGATGGATATCCGGTTTCCGGATAAGGACATACCATTTCCGATTTGGGGAGAGGATACCTTATCTGTTATACAAAATGTAAGATGAACCGGGACATCATATGCTGTAGTGGTGAGGAGGGCTTAAGCCCGATGCGACTAGGTACGAAGCCAATGTGGGATCTGCCATCAAGTCAGGTGTGAGCACTATATGACGGGATGAGGATTTCATCCACTTCTAGTTACACAGTGGGAGTGGGAGGATATCTTCGTAAATGTTATTACCGGTTTTAGACCGAGTAAAAGCTGTGACGCAATTGGGATTGTCTTAGAGCAACTGACAAGATCACGCGTTTTATAATTGTTTGGGAAACGTGGACAATGTCGGCTAGTGGAGAAATTCACTATGTTCAACGTAAAATTCTGTGGGGATACCAAGTACCATCGTCTCGAATTGAGAGCATGTGTGCCAGATTGGGGGACAAGTGTGATCAAAACACTTCCCTTATTTTAAGTTTTCGTATCATTATAGTTGTCATGCGTCGTTTGATATGGCCTTTGTGAGACACTATATGGGAAGATATGTCATACACCGTGGTGTAGGGATTAACCGAGTAGTAATGGTAGGATAGCATTGAGCAGATATGTGATGACATCGCTCGAGTAACGATGATCCAAAAGCGGATGCTAACCGCGCTGAGTTGCTAGCAGACGTGTACAGATAGGAGGCACATGCCTCGAGAGTTCAGATATGGAGCAACCCTACTTGAGTGTATCATCGACGCGAGGCGTTAGACGTTTTTGGGCGTTAAAAAGGAAGTTGAGTTCCATTACATCAAACCTTTTTGAGATCTTGGCGCGAGTTGGAAAAGTGGTTTATAGGTTGGCGATGCCACCGAGAAGTAGAATGTGTTCATCAACATTTCATTTGTATCAGCCAAGGGAGTACATACATGACTTGAGATGCGTTGTCAGTCATGACAGTCTAGTGGCATTGACGGGGAGCCTATGAGACTACTTGCGAGATGGAGGATAGTATCCTTGGTCGAATTTTACGCTGAGCTAGTAGGATCGACATGATCAATGAGTTAGACTTATGTGCATGTGTGATTTTATGTGTAGTTATGCCTGTGCGGGATTATGTGTTTGATCTGTATGATCTTGATGTGTTAGCTTGAGTAGATCGTGCGTGTAGATAGAAGGATTATGCCTTCATGTTCTGAGTGCATGTCTCCATTGAGACCAAGAGGATTAGTGTTTGTTTAAGTTTCGGGACGAAAATTATTTTGAGGGGGATCTAATGTAACGGCCAGAACTTTTGATTCCGTTTAAGAGAGACGTTAGAAGCCTTGAGCTAGGGCTATCGCCCTTGCGGCTTAGAAGGCCCGCGACCGTGGCTTGGAAGACCCACGGGGGCGGTGACACGCTATTGCGAGAATTCAGTATCTTCTCATCCAACCTTTCACATTCCCACCATTAAGCTTCGTCCTATTATTGAGTGGGAGTTTCATGGCTGGGGTCTTTTGGTTATCCAACTCTTTTATGAAGCCCATTTGTTCCTCTCTCATTTCCTTTTCACGTTACTTTGTTTTCCTCTCTTCTTCCAAATCCTCACCTCCATAAACATCCTCCATTCTTGCTCCATCATCCTTTGAGGTTTCCACGTGAAGCTAGGACTACAGAGACGTGCTAGGGTAAGTTTCTCATTCTTTCCTCTTCCTTCTCCTTTCCTCTTCTCCATAACTTTTGATTGGAAGATCTCCATGGATTCACACTCAAGGGCCTCTTCTTGTTCTTGCTTGTGTGATGTTGTGTCTAGACCTTGAAGATAGAGGGCGTCCATAGCATCAAAGGAGACCTTAAGAAGGCGGTTGTGCAATCGAAGAACCCAAAGAGGCGACGTTTCTGGACAGCAACCGCAGGATCGGGTCCAAATTTGGGTAAGTTAGACTCCTCCTTTGTTGCTGAATTTCGGATATGTTATAGTTGGTATTATAAAGTATAACATACAGAAATTTCTAAGTATTCCGAGTTATAGTTTAAGAGATATGATTCTCCAAAGTTGGTTCCTCATGTAGTTTTTAACAGTGCTGAATATTCTAAGTTTGAGAAAAAAAACTGCTTGCGATGCAGTTTTGTGGAACAAATTTGGTTAGTTTACATTCCTCGGTTAGACTTGAATTTTGGATATGTTATAGTTAGGATTTCATGGTAGAATATATCAAAATTTGAGAGGATTCCATCAAGATATTTAGTAGTTATGATTTTTCAAAGTCGAGGTTGTAAGCAGTTTTCTGGATGGTTGCTGAAATATTCTAAGTGTTAGAAAAACTGCTTGTGATGCAGTTTTGTCAGGTAGATTTTGATGGGTTATTGACCATCGTCGGACTTGATTTTTGGATATGTTGTTGATGGATATGCATACGAGCATGTGGTAAAAGTTGAGAACGATCCGGTGGTTTAATCCATATTTAGGATGTTCTGAAGTTGGGTATAAGTATAGTTTGGTTTAGAAGAGTTGTGTTAAGTTTAAAGTGCCGATCTATCCTATGCATTTATGTTCTTGTGAGGATATTGAACCTAGAACTCTAAGGACTTCTAGTTGACTAGAGTGATGTTGTTCTTGTGAGGATGTTGAGCCTAGAAGTCTAAGGACTTCTAGTTGACTAGAGTGATGTTGTTCGTGAGAGAATGTTGAGCCTAGAAGTCTAAGGACTTCTAGTTGACTAGAGTGTTGTTGTTCTTGAGAGGATATTGAGCCTAAAAGTGTAAGGACTTCTAGTTGACTAGAGTATTGTTTGATCTGTGTGCCTTGTGTTGAACAAGCGTTGCGTGTTTTCCCACGGGAGGTTGAGAGAGTTCGATCGTGTTTTGCGATGGGACTGGTAAGTCCACGGACTTACTTAGCTGACTTCTTCGTATTAGCATTATTGTGTTTTGGTGGTGTGTGGTAGTCATGTTAAACAACGAAATCGGAATAGGACGACCTATATATATTAAATAATTGATCCAATAGTATAATAACGGGCCGGTGACATCACTGTCTAGCTCTTGCGAGAGCTAGGAGGTTCTCTGCGACTAGACTAGGCAGGTAGACGATCAGATGCATTACTACTATTCCTTGCTAGTAAATGGGGATGAAGGTGAGGTTTGAGAATCCCTCGTGTCACCAAATAAGTATTATTAGTAAAGGATTATGTGTTTATGTGCCTTTACCTTTATTCTAATGCATAGAATGTTTAGCTAACGGTTTTATACCGCTTGTAGATGTCTTGCAGGTTAGGGAGGTGGTCGGGTCCGGCGGTAGTGAGCAGCCGGGGTTCCGTATATTATAGGACGGGATCAATTAATCTTTTATTATAACTATTTAAGAAGTCGTCTTGTTGTTTGTTTGAGAACTCGGCTGAGATTATGTTTTACAGTTGTATTTCCGATACTCATCATGTATTAAAAATCTTTCCATTTGGCTTTTATTTGTGCCGTGTTGTAAGGTCCGGTGAAGTTGTTGTCAAGCTAAGGGTCGGGACCCATTGTGAGGTCCTAGCCCGTAGCATCCCGAGTCTATCAGATTTGGGGTGATACAATCGACAGGTACGTCTGCTGGTCGTTCTACCTACTCGTCAGTAGTAATATTTGTAAGCTCATCAACTGGTGGATCTATCTCCTCTAGTTGTACAAAACGAGTGTCCTCCTCACCCTCCGACTCTGACCCAAAAGTCGGCTATGGAAGAACCTCCCTAAGGACAACTAGAGATGGATCTGATAGGCAAGGTCTCACTTGTAGCGGAGCTGGTGGTGTGCCGGCCGCCAAACCAACACCTTGAGTGCTGCTCTCCGTCGTCAAAGCTCTAGCTCTACGAGCGGAGGTCGTAGGACACCTCCGCCTCTCCATGCCCTGTAATAACTATAGTTTGGTATTTTAGTGTAGTTTAATTATTTTTATTAAATGTAGTTTACTTTAGTTCCATTTTAAATGAATTTAAAGGAAATTAAATGAGATTAACTGAAATTAAATTAATTAAAATAATTTTATTTTATTTTATTTTATTTTATTTAGTTTATTTTCATTTCCTTTTAAATGAAATTTAAAGTAAGTAAATTAATTTTATTTAATTTACTTTTAATTAATTCCATTTTAAATGAAATTTAACGTAATTAAATGATATTAAAAAGCAATTAAATTAAGTTCATTTACATTACTTTTTATTCATTCTATTTTAAATGAAATTTAAAGTAATTAAATAAAATTAAAAAGTAATTAAATTATTTTTATTTTATTAAATTTAATTAAATTTAGTTTATTTTCATTCCTTTTTAATTAAAATTAAAGTAATTGTATGAAATTAAAAAGTAAAATTAATTTAATTTAGTTTAATTTCATTCAATTTTAATTGAAATTAAAAGTTAATTAATCACAATGAAATTAATTAAATTAATTAATCCAAATTATTATTAATTATAATTATTTCAAATTCAATTTTCTTAACTAAAAATTGTATTTATATAAATCAAGTTAAATTAATTAAATTTAAGTTAAGTTAAACTAATTTAATTTAATTTAATTTTAATTCGATTTAATTTAAATATAAATTAATGAGATTTAATGCATTATAACATTCACTTTGCATTATAATGCATTAGAATGCAAAGCAAATGCAATGCATTATGAACAGTGGCACCAAGGCAGTGGTGCCACTATTAATCTTCTTCGCAAATCCGCCTTCAATGGCAGATTTGCGAAGGCTTTTGCCCTTCCATCCCGATTTCAACCCTAATCTAACCTATTCTAAACAAATCTAACCTAAAACAAGCCACATTAACAACAATAAATCAACGGAACACATCCCGATTTCCAAAAATGAGAAATTAAAACGATAAATCAAAAACTCGTAAATGTTTACCTTGCTTGGGGATCGCCTTCAATGGCAGATTTTGCGAAGGCTTTTGGCTTCGATTTGGTTCGATCTCCTTCACCTCCTGCGCCTCTTCGTTGTTTGAATGTCGTAACACTATGACGGCTGCGGTTTGCGTTTGCGTCAAGTAGGGAAAAAGCACCACAGTTAAGGGATGCGTGACCATGGCGGTTACGCATCCTGTAACCCTAACTAAAATGTAACGGTTAGGGATGCGTCACCGCCACGGTCACGCATCTCGTAACCGTGGTGCTTTCATGAAAACTTGAACCGTGCGTGTACGACTTCCGTAGCAAAATAATATATTCAGGTAATTATAGGTTTATCACAATTTTTTTTAACAATTGTTGACCAAATCATAATTAAAAAATTTCCATACTTGTCAACACAATGCCAATTGTTTTCTGTCTACTTCATTCTTGATGATGTTGCTGAAACTTGACTTATTAAACACATTTTTCGGTATATCAACCGTGTCAATTAGAATGCATGACGTGTTTTGGTAGAACAATATTTTATAGGGAAGTTTTGAGTATTTGAACCTTCCATGCTTATCAAATATACCGAAATTGGTAATCAAATAAGACGACTTTGTAGATAAGAATGAATAAAGATCCATATCATTCTTGCAGATGGTAGTAAGCATTCTATTAGCCTGCATTGAAATAAATAGAATAATAATTTATCAATTCATATATAAATATTAAATATACTAATAATTTTATGAAAAAAAACTACGAATCAAACATAGGTCTAGGCGTTGTTACCTTTCGGTCAATCAAAATAATATCTTTGGAAAAAAACATCATTTGGAATTTTTGTGTGGATGACTCAACCACATATTACTAATTGTAGCTTCGATCCTCCATTTAATGCGTTTGTTAATAAAAAGTTCGTCCAGAGTATGCAACTCATTGTTTTCCATCAACACTATTCTTATACACCACACATTACTTATATAGCTAGATAAAGATTATATATAATTTAATAAATCAATTTTGATAAACAATATCGGTCAATATATTTGGATTAAATACAATATCAAATATATTCATTATAAGAGGTATTTTGAAAATAGCATAAATAATTGGACTATTTTTCTTTAGTTTCCCTAGATGAAATAATATTCATTTTATATATTGTCCAAACTTTTCTAAATATTAGTGAAAATAAAAAAAAAGTAATAAATGATCCAAATATTTTGGAATAATAGTACAATTAAAAATTTTATCGAACAATAGCTTTTAAAAGAAAAGGTTTCTTCCATTTTGATGACATAAATGATAACCTATATTTTGGTATGTATTTATGTAGATTTTCCCTTTATTTTGCATGCATAGACATACATTCATAGCAATTATGGTTATATATACCTATATTATTAGAATAGAGATTTACATAGAGTTTTATTGCATTTGTAGGTAAAATGGCGAATTATGGAGCAAAATGACACATTTTAGGATTAAGCTTTGATGCGGAACAAAAATGAGCATAAAAGGGATCTCGAAAGAGCAAGAGTGTTCTCTGATACCGCGCCAAAGTATCTTCCGATACCGTCTGACGAGCCAAAATATTTTCTGATATCGTCCGATACTCTGTTACGCTAAGATCGTGATGCGCAAATGGGTTTTAAATTTATAACTCGAACTAAATCCTAACTACTTAGCGAAACCCGCAGTGTACGGGACGTTCGTAGAAGGGATAGTATTCCGAGGTCGAACACAAAGACTAAGGTGAAATTGATTCGATTTGTGATTGAGTTTAGTAAAGACCTAGGTTGAAAGAAAAGAAAGAAACAAAGAAATGAAAATCTCAAATGTTTTTTAGTTGGTTTTTGGTGATCAATCAAAGATCACAATTCATGCAAAGTAAACAATCAAACTAAACTAAAAACAACACAAATAAACAAGCTAAACAAGATAATGATCAAGGAAAGAAAAGACGGATTCTAGGGGTTGGAAGTTCCGGTTATGGCATAGGACTCAAGTTATCTATTCATTTCTTGGATTAACTATGATATGTTGGGATTAAGCGTTTCTAGATCGGGATCAATTACCGGGTAGGTCTCATGGTCCAACTAGTCCACTCCTAAGGTCTCATCACCGGGTAAGTCTCGAAGAACCTAAGGATAGAAATTCTACACAAACCGGGTTGTTAGCTAGGGGTCTAACCTATCCTTACCGGGTAAGTCTTGGAAAGGTAAGTCCTAAACAACTATCCTAGTACACCTAATCCAATGGCAGCTTATTAGGCTCACCACTACCTAAGATTTGTTATCTTTGGAATCTAAGAGCAAGGATTATCGGGTAAGTCTCTCCTAACACTTAGTTACTAACACAAGGTTACCCTAGGGTAGATTAAACTCAACAAACACTTAGGATTTCAACATTCTATAGATCTAAGACAAGATCCATCGAGCCAGGGAAAATCACGGTTTGTTCTACCTAAACCACGGCCGTGGTCAGACAAGAACTACCCGTGATTTCTAACAGCAGCTACGTTCATACACACAAGTCATCCAAAGGTAAATCTAAGTCCGTCCTATCATAACCCTAGTCATAACCATCCTTTCCTTACCCTAGAACCACATCAATTTAGTCTACAACGTTCATAATAGAAATCGAAACAAACAAACATAAAATCATGACATCCATTTGCAAGATAATGAAGGAAAAGAGATGAACAAGTGAACTAAAGAAAAACCAAGCTGAAAATAGAATTAGAGTAACTCACAATCCTTCTAAAAGAAGGTTCAAATGATTCATACAACTCTTAGAAATAGAATCCGGAATTCTTCAATACAAAACTATCAAGTGTGGTAATGGTGTGTGATCTTCTTCTCCTCTTCAATGGAGCTCTTCTTCTTCCTCTTTGACACTTTCCTTCCTAGAAAGACTTCTTGTTGAGAGAATATTTTTGTTAGAGGGTAATGGATAATGGAGAGCTGCTCCAAGATGCCTCTTACAGCCCATGAAGGACCACTTTTATAACAAACTTGCATGAGCTCGCAATGAGAGTCGTGGCACAGTTGTCACAAGAATCTGGCAAAATCCACGGGTGATTCCACGGCCGTGGAGTGTCAGAGAACCGTGATTCTGTGCAGAAACTTCGCCTTGGATCATTAAGCTGTGATTTGGTGCATGGCTCCATGAGTCCTCCTTAGCCTTTAGCTTGTGTCCTAATGAGTCCGAGGGTGTGTCATCTAGATGAACGATCCTCAAACGTATCGTTTTAGCTCCTAAATCTCCCGAAATACCTATAAAACACGCACAAGTCCGCGTAGACGTCTATCTCGGCAAAATACATGAATTGAGTGCAAAACGCCGTGAACTAGTGCTAAACCATGCATGAATGAGTGAGAAATCTATCTAAATGATTACCTAAAACTAAGTCATAAATCGTGTTATCAAAATACCCCATACTTAAGGTTTGCTCGGGGACGAGCAAATTCCCAACTATAGATTAAGAGATGACATGATTTATGTATGCAGAAAAATGGCAAAATCTTTTTGGGTTTGTGCTTCTATTATTGGATCACCTTCAAAGTCATGTTTCGTGGCAAAGGATAAGCAATCATGCATCAAACAAATGAAAGCATGGAAAGATAATTGTACTTAACTCAAAAGTATGCATGAAATGTAAAGATGAAGAAGTCAAGAAGATCAAGAGTACATCCAATCTAAATCACTAAGTCTTACAAACATGCAAATAGGTCATAAGGTCTTGGGAGATAAAAGGGCCAAGAAATGTAGTGATTTGGTGGGGTTTTCTAGGTTATGTGATGCTAATCCGGGAACGGAACTAACTCCACAAATCTTGTCCTCGATCAACTTCCCTCAAGTGTATATTTTCCTCTATCTTTTCTTTCTTTTCTTTTTCTTTGACTTGTTTTTGAGACAATGGCATTGGTGTACAAAAGCCGAAACCTTGGTGATTAGCCGTCCTCGGGCTTTTTCTTAGTTTTCGAGGTGCATCCACACCGGGCACACATACCAAAGCTCGTTAGGACTATTGGTTCATTTGACTTTGACAAGGCACCAACACCCGATTATGTGAAGTGTACCGAGTTACTTGTCATTTAAACCAATGTCCCCAAACCTATATTATTGGCTACACTTTTCAACAAATTCAGCATTTTATGCATGATGTTCTCTTCATCAACAACTTCACCTCACACTTGCTTTTCACACACATCAACACACTAGCATGCTCCTATTCCCGGATGGGTTAAAAGAGGTCAAATTTATCTCAATTGAGGTGCTCAAGCAATCATGATTAAGATGAGAAGTAGAGAAAGATTGAATTGCCTCATTCATTCCTAGATGGTATGCAAGAACTATCATGTAATTTCGATCTTCACTACTCAATCCTTTCTAGGCAAACATCATGGTCACAAATCATTCATAGAATTTTAAGAGAAGTACTTCAAGTCCACATATGCGTTCATTAATCCTAATACATGAGGCCATCCATAGCCAATTCACAAGACAAGATTCATCATTAGGATCATATCCAAGCCTAGAAAGCACAAAAATTTTTTTAAATTTTCTGATTTTTATGGTATTTTCGATTTAAGTATGTACAATGCAAGACATGTGAAGATTTTAAACTATCCTAGATGCTCATCATGCAAAGGATCATGCAAACCCCACCCCTTACTTAGAAACACATTGTCCCCAATGTGGTATACAAGTAAAGAGAGTGAAAGAAGGTTCTCACAATGTAAAAATGGTTTGCTATGGTATTTGGGATTGTTCAAGTGAATTGATATTGGATGATCCTATCAACAATGGTAGAGAGCTCTTAAGCATCCATCTAAGCTTTGGAACCCGCGCTAGGCACCGCTAGCCGTCCAAGTTCCGCGTCCGCTCCACCCATAATTGATGAGGGGTTCATCATCATCATTCCTATGTCAAGCAAGGCTTCCAATGCCACTAATGTTCTAGCACACACACAAAGTAGACAAAACACACACAAAGATAGAAAAATCTAGAAACGAAAACAAAATGAAAAGGAAAAATGTTACCAATGGGTTGCCTCCCACCAAGCGCTTCTTTAAGGTCATTAGCTTGACCAAACTCGGGGGCGTTTACTCGAGGTGAAGCAGGGCAATTATCTCCACCGGAGCTCCCGGGATATACTTCTTCAACCGGTGCCCATTCACCTTAAAGTTCCCACAATGTTCCCCTCCTATCTCAATGGCTCCATGGGAAAAGATCTTCTTTACCACATATGGCCCGGTCCATCTTGATTTGAGCTTTCCGGGAAAGAGTCTTAGCCTTGAGTTGAAGAGAAGGACAAGATCTCCTTCACTCAACTCCTTGGGGGTGATCCTCTTGTCATGCCATCTTTTGGTTCTCTCCTTGTAAATCCGGGCATTCTCATAAGCGTCCAACCGGATCTCCTCGAGGGCATTCAATTCAAGCAATCTCTTTTCTCCCGCCGCCTTGAGATCAAAATTTAGCCACTTAATGGCCCAATAAGCTCTATGCTCCATCTCTACCGGAAGGTGGCAAGACTTGCCATAAACCAACTTGTAAGGAGTGGTGCCAATCGGTGTCTTGAATAAGGCATCATTCAGCCTCATAGCCCAATCCTTTCTAGTCTTAGACACCGTCTTCTCAAGGATGGCCTTGATCTCCCGGTTGGAGATTTCCACTTGGCCACTAGTTTGGGGATGGTAAGGTGTTGCAACCTTGTGAGTCACCCCATACTTGGCCAAAAGCGCCCCAAAATTCCTATTGGTGAAGTGCTTTCCTCCATCACTAATGATCACCCTTGGTGTTCCAAACCTAGGTAAGATCACCCGGTTGAAGAACCGCACCACCATCTTGGCATCATTTGTAGGAGAGGCGATTGCCTCCACCCATCTTGACACATAGTCCACCGCCAATAGGATGAAGAGATTGCCACATGAAGAAGGGAAGGGTCCCATGAAGTCCACACCCCACACATCAAATATTTCGACTTCTTGGATGTTGTTCAAGGGCATCTCATTCCTCCTTGAGATGTTGCCCGTCCTTTAGCAAGCATCACATGCCGCTACAAAACCTTGCACATCTTTAAACAAGTTAGGCCAATAAAAACCGGATTGCAATACCTTTGCACACGTCTTGTGTGAGCTAGCATGGCCTCCACATGGTAAGGAGTGACAATGCCGGATCACACTCTCTACTTCATCTTCCGGTATGCATCTTCTAAACATTCCATCCGGGCCTTTCTTGAACAAGAGTGGCTCACTCCAATAGTAATGCCTCACATCGTTGAAGAACTTCTTTCTTTGTGCATATGTCAATCCGGGAGGCACTTCCTCACACACTAAGTACTTCACAATGTCGGCATACCATGGCTCATTTCCTCTAGACACTTGGAACAAGCATTCCTCCACCATTTGCAATTGCTCATCTCGGAATGAGTCATCAATTGGAATGTCATCTCTTCCAAGCTCTAATGGAGGCAATCTACTAAGGTGATCCGCAACGGAGTTCTCGGATCCCTTCTTATCTCGTATTTCCAAATCAAACTCTTGAAGAAGAAGGATCCACCGAATCAACCTTGGTTTGGCATCCTTCTTTGTAAGTAGATAACGGATCGCCGCATGATCCGTATAAACTATGACTTTCGCTCCAACAAGGTATGAGCGGAACTTCTCAAATGCATACACCACCGCTAGCAACTCCTTCTCGGTGGTAGCATAATTGAGTTGGGCATCATCTAGCGTCTTGCTAGCATAATAAATAGCATGAGTGCGCCCATCTTTCCTTTGCCCCAAAACAGCCCCTACGGCTACATCGCTTGCATCGCACATGATCTCAAATGGTAGACTCCAATCCGGAGGTTGCATGATAGGTGCGGAGATCAAGGCGTTCTTCAACCTACAAAAAGCCTCAAGACAATCTTTGGAAAAGACAAAATCAACATCCTTCATTAGTAGGTTAGTGAGAGGCTTAGAAATTTTAGAGAAGTCTTGAATAAACCTCCGGTAAAAACCGGCATGCCCTAAGAAACTCCTTACCCCCTTCACCGAGGTAGGTGGCGGCAACTTCTCTATCGTTTCAATTTTGGCCCTATCAACCTCAATGCCACGGTTAGACACCAAGTGTCCTAACACAATGCCTTCACTTATCATGAAGTGGCATTTTTCCCAATTCAAGACAAGATTTGTCTCCTCACATCTTTGCAATACTAATGACAAGTTAGCCAAGCAATTATCAAAGGAAGAACCATAAACAGAGAAATCATCCATAAACACTTCCATGATATTTTCTATGTATTCCGAAAAGATAGCCATCATACACCTTTGGAAGGTGGCGGGTGCATTACACAACCCAAATGGCATTCTCCTATACGCAAAGGTACCCCATGGACATGTAAAGGTTGTTTTCTCTTGGTCATCGGGGTGGATAGGGATTTGGAAGAATCCACTATAGCCATCTAGATTGCAAAAATGAGAGTGTTGAGCTAACCTTTCTAGCATTTGGTCAATGAAGGGGAGAGGGAAGTGATCTTTCCTAGAGGCCATGTTCAATTTCCTATAATCAATGCACATCCTCCACCCCGTAACCGTCCTAGTCGGGATTAGTTCATTGTTCTCATTAGTTACTACGGTCATCCCACCCTTCTTAGGAACTACATGAACGGGACTAACCCACTTACTATCCGAGATAGGGTAGATAATTCTCGCATCTAGCAACTTAATGATTTCCTTTTTGACTACCTCTTTCATTATAGGATTCAATCTCCTTTGATGTTCAATAGAGGGTTTGTGGTTATCTTCCATCATTATCTTATGCATGCACAAAGAAGGCTTAATGCCAACCAAATCATCAATAGTATAGCCAATGGCTTTCCTATGCAATCTTAGTTCATGCAACAACTTAGCAAGTTCATCATCACTCAAGCATGCATTAACAATCACAGGATATGTAGAGTTTTCACCAAGAAATGCATACTTCAAATGAGAGGGGAGGGGTTTAAGTTCAAGTGAAGGAGGACCTTTATCGGTTGAAGATGATCCAAATAAGGTTGGATGAGATGAGTCCAAAGCAAATGAAGGCTCTCCATGGTTCCTAGAAGCTTGACCATCATCAAGGACTGGTCCTGGGAAAACCACGGTTGGAATCACGGTTTGCTCAACTTCCATGGCCGTGGTTCTTGCTAAGCTTGCTTCCCGGAGTTGTCCAGAAAGTTTGACGGCCGTGGAACATAAATCTCGACCGTGGAACTTGCAGTTGTTCAACATCTCTTCGTGGCTTTCAAATCCAACTCTTGGCTCCTCTTCCAATGCTTCCAAGGCCTTGATCTCTTCATTGCAAGCCTCCTCAACACCTTCCTCCATCATACTTAAGGTAAGAACCTTCTCCAAGGGATCTTTGATCAAGATTGAGCTCACAACTTCCCTAGATTCCTCTTGCTCGACTATGTTGAAGACATCCTCATCAAGGGCTGGCCCTTTCGTCATTGTGGACAACTTGAACTTGATGTTCTCTTCTCCAATGTTGAAGGAGAGAGTTCCATTTTTGCAATCCACTAGGCATCCGGAGGTGGCTAGGAAGGGTCTTCCTAAAATGATGGGAACCGGATAGTCCGCCGGAATGTCCAAGACTACAAAATCAATTGGCACATAGAATCCACCTAGTTGCACCGGGATGTCTTCTAGGATCCCAACCGGATGAGTGATAGAACGATCCGCCATATAGAGGGTCATCTTGACCGGTTTCGGCTCTCCTAGCCCAACCTTGTTGCAAAGTGCAAGCGGTATGATGCTTACACTCGCCCCAAGATCACAAAGGGCCTCGTACTTCACATTTCCCACTCCAATTGGGACACAAAAAGAGCCCGGATCTCTTAGCTTGGGAGGCATCTCCTCCTTCATTGTTTGGATCAATTCCGAGGATCTCTTGGTCATTCTTATCTCCCCATACTCCTCCAACTCCCTTTTGTTGGAGAGTATTTCTTTCAAAAACTTGCCATATGCCGGCATTCCTAAAATGGCATCCATGAACGGAATGTTAATATGTAATTTGGACATTAGTTCAAGGAACTTACCAAAGTGATTGTCCAAACGAGCTCTTGCTCTTGATTGTGGGAACGGTAGTGGTGGCTTGTATGGAGGCGGTGCCACATAGGTTGGCTCTACATCCTTGCTCTTGCCTCCATCTTCTTGCAACTTTCCCTCTTCTATCACTACTTGCTTTCCCTTAGCATTGTCCTTGGGCAAAGGATCTTTCATACTCAACCCACTCCTCGTTGTGATAGCCAACACTTGGCCTCTTGGGTTGTCTTCGGTCCTTCCGGGAAGCTTTCCCGGATCTCTATGGGCTTCACCCGCTTTTTGGAACACTTGTGCTTCCAAAACTTTTTGAGCTTTAGAGATTGAAGTCACCGTGCTCTCAAGACCACTCAACCTTCCAAGCAATTGCTCAAACATTATTTCGGTTCTATCCTTTGGGGGTTGAGTAAATCCGGGTGGAGGTTCTTGCGAAGCTCTTGATGGTGGAGTTGTGCTTGTGGAGGAGGAAGGGTTCAAGGCTCCATCCGGGTTAGAGTAAGAAAATCCGGGATGGTTGTGGTTGGGCTGGTAATTGTTGAATTGCCGGTTGTTGTTAAAACTCCTTGGGCCTTGGTAATTGTTGAAGTTGCCCCTTCCCATATAATTCACATCCTCCTCCTTGGAAGACAAGTTGGCTTGTGGAAGTACTTGAGGAGTTGCTTGGTTCTTCAAAGTTGTAGCACACAACTCCCTCAAGGACTTCAACTCATTGTTGATGGCGTCAAGCTTGAAATTGCTCATGGTGACTTTACTCACCTCATATGCTCCCGCCTTTCTTCCTTCACTCTTCCTATGGGAGTACTTCTCAATCACTAGAGCTTGCTTCTCCACAAACTCCCAAGCTTCATACATATGCTTCTCCATAAATGTCCCACCGGAAAGAGATTGGAGCTTGAATTGGCTATCTTCATCAAGTCCTTTGAAGTAGATCTCCAATAGCTCAATTTTTGGTATGCCATGGTGTGGACAATCAAGAAGAAGATCTTTGAACCTCTCCCAAGACTTGAATAAACTCTCTCTATCCTTCATCACGAAGGCATTGATCTTCCCTCTTAACTCGGTAGTCTTGGAAGGTGGGAAGAACTTAGTCAAAAACTCGGTTGTCATCTCCTCCCAAGTACCAACTCACCCTTGTGGAATAGATTGATACCAAGCCAAGGCTTTATCCTTAAGAGAGAAGGAGAAAGCCCTTAGCTTATGGTTGTTGCTCTCCAATCTTGGCGGTCTAAGAGTCTCCATCAAGATCTCATAATTCATCAAATGTTGATGAGGAGACTCTCCTTCCATCTCTCCAAATTGATTATGCCGGATCATTTGTAGAACTTGAGGGCGGAGCTCATAGTTGTGGGCCGCGGGATCTCCTAAGTTCATACCCGGACGGTGTGCTCTTTGTGCCGGATCCATACGTCTCCCTAGGGTTTGTGGCTCTTCAATGGCAATGGGCACAACCCTAACATTAGCCGCTGGCTGCGGTTGTGGCGGAGGAGGTGGAGGTTGTCGGCGATTAAGCTCTCCTTGAACAAGGGCTTGCCTAATCTCATCAATCTCCCTCCTAGTTTCCTCTTGCCTCTCATTGGCAAGTCTCCTTTCTTCCTCCAAGAGCTCATCTCTTAGCCTTATTTGCTCTAAGGCTTCATCCAACTCAGCTTGGAGGTTTCTTCCGGCCATCTCTTTCTCTTTTCGGATGTTCTTGGATCTAGATCGAAGGGTTTTCTCCGGTTCGGGATCGAATGGAGCTAAATCCTTGCCACGAGATCTTCGCATACACCTAAAGAGTAATAGATTTCCTGAAAAGCAAAGACACAAACCAAAAAGAGATCAAAAGCAACAAGAAAGATCTATACTAGAAACAATCACAAAATAGACTCAATCTAGACCTAGTCCCCGGCAACGGCGCCAAAAACTTGTTACGCTAAGATCGTGATGCGCAAATGGGTTTTAAATTTATAACTCGAACTAAATCCTAACTACTCTCGAAACCCGCAGTGTACGAGACGTTCGTAGAAGGGATAGTATTCCGAGGTCGAACACAAAGACTAAGGTGAAATTGATTCGATTTGTGATTGAGTTTAGTAAAGACCTAGGTTGAAAGAAAAGAAAGAAACAAAGAAATGAAAATCTCAAATGTTTTTTAGTTGGTTTTTGGTGATCAATCAAAGATCACAATTCATGCAAAGTAAACAATCAAACTAAACTAAAAATCAACACAAATAAACAAGCTAAACAAGATAATGATCAAGGAAAGAAAAGACGGATTCTAGGGGTTGGAAGTTCCGGTTATGGCATAGGACTCAAGTTATCTATTCATTTCTTGGATTAACTATGATATGTTGGGATTAAGCGTTTCTAGATCGGGATCAATTACCGGGTAGGTCTCATGGTCCAACTAGTCCACTCCTAAGGTCTCATCACCGGGTAAGTCTCGAAGAACCTAAGGATAGGAATTCTACACAAAGCGGATTGTTAGCTAGGGGTCTAACCTATCCTTACCGGGTAAGTCTTGGAAAGGTAAGTCCTAAACAACTATCCTAGCACACCTAATCCAATGGCGGCTTATTAGGCTCACCACTACCTAAGGTTTGTTATCTTTGGAATCTAAGAGCAAGGATTACCGGGTAAGTCTCTCCTAACACTTAGTTACTAACACTAGGTTACCCTAGGGTAGATTAAACTCAACAAACACTTAGGATTTCAACATTCTATAGATCTAAGACAAGATCCATCGAGCCAGGGAAAATCACGGTTTGTTCTACCTAAACCACGGCTGTGGTCAGACAAGAACTACCCGTGATTTCTAACAGCAGCTAAGTTCATACACACAAGTCATCCAAAGGTAAATCTAAGTCCGTCCTATCATAACCCTAGCCATAACCATCCTTTCCTTACCCTAGAACCACATCAATTTAGCCTACATCGTTCATAATAGAAATCGAAACAAACAAACATAAAATCATGACATCCATTTGCAAGATAATGAAGGAAAAGAGATGAACAAGTGAACTAAAGCAAAACCAAGCTGAAAATAGAATTAGAGTAACTCACAATCCTTCTAAAAGAAGGTTCAAATGATTCATACAACTCTTAGAAATAGAATCCGGAATTCTTCAATACAAAACTATCAAGTGTGGTAATGGTGTGTGATCTTCTTCTCCTCTTCAATGGAGCTCTTCTTCTTCCTCTTTGACACTTTCCTTCCTAGAAAGACTTCTTGTTGAGAGAATATTTTTGTTAGAGGGTAATGGATAATGGAGAGCTGCTCCAAGATGCCTCTCACAGCCCATGAAGGACCACTTTTATAACAAACTTGCATGAGCTGGCAATGAGGGTCGTGGCACAGCTATCACAAGAATCTGGCAAAATCCACGGGTGATTCCACGGCCGTGGAGTGTCAGAGAACCGTGATTCTGTGCAGAAACTTCGCCTTGGATCATTAAGCTGTGATTTGGTGCATGGCTTGTGTTGGCAAGGCTCCATGAGTCCTCCTTAGCCTTTAGCTTGTGTCCTAATGAGTCCGAGGGTGTGTCATCTAGATGAACGATCCTCAAACGTATCTTTTTAGCTCCTAAATCTCCCGAAATAGTTATAAAACACGCACAAGTCCGCGTAGACGTCTATCTCGGCAAAATACATGAATTGAGTGCAAAACGCCGTGAACTAGTGCTAAACCATGCATGAATGAGTGAGAAATCTATCTAAATGATTACCTAAAACTAAGTCATAAATCGTGTTATCATACTCCATAGTGTTATCAGATACCGCACCAAAGTATCTTTTAATACCGTCTGACGCGCCAAAATATTTTCTTATACCTCTGATACTCCATGGTGTTCTCTGATACCGCGCCAAAATATTTTCTGATACCGTCTGACGTGCCAAAGTATTTTTTGGGCTCAATTTATTTTTCGACCCAAAAACCCATGTTTGTAAACCTAAGTTTATCCTTATAAATATTCTATAGCATTCAACAATGAAAGGCAGACTTGGACAACTGTGACGGTTGGCACCAATATCTCCGGTTCCGCGCTTGGCTATTGCCAAGATTACACATTTGAGATCGTCATCTACAGATTGAGAAGATTTTGAAGGAAGATTTGGAGAAAGGACGCACTTTGATATTCAAAGTTGGCAGATCTTAAGCTCGTTTGGTACGATTCCCATGGAATCAGGAATCGGAATCGGAATGAGTCATACCAATATTTCGTGTTTGGTAAGGCTTGGAATCGGAATAAGAATGATTTCCTGGAATGGCTCATTCCAACTCTAAAGAAGAAGTTGATTCCATAATTTAAAGGTGGCTATCATTCTTTCCAACTAAAACTCATTTCAAATGTAAAACTATATTTATATATTTTTATTATGTATATATATATATATATTGAAAATGGAAAGCAGTTAGAACGGCCTATGATGCGAGAACATCCAAACCAATTAAGGGATGCAACATTCCAAATCCATCATGATGAAGGATTATCTGAGCTAACTCCATCTTCACCACCTCAAGGGACTCTAACAAGAGTGCAAGCTAAATGTCAAGTTGAGATGGATGCTCTTTTCATAAACATGGTCCATGAAGCTCAACGAAGTCCACCTTCATCAAGTCTAAGGACTATCTTGTGGATCATCCACGAACACATCCCAGCCAAGATGATTAATGGAGCTTTAATTGTATTTCTAGTTGTTGGGCACGCCTTGGGACACATTTCAAAGGACAGACGGAGGCCTTGAAATCAGATACAAGGGGTTTCACGTGTGTGCATGTGCATGGCTAGAACATTCATTTAAGTATGTGGACGTTAGAGGTTGAATATGAGAGTTTAATTAGGCCCAATTGTGTTCTATGTTTGTTGGCCTTTTCTCTTTTCTTTTGTAGTTAGACAAGTTTTATACAAGTTTTGCTGAGAGCATTTCAGAATTGAATCCAAGAGATTTCAATCATTCTTGTCTCGTGAGTTTGTGTGTGTGATCTGGCTTTCTCGTTCTTGTGTATGTCAATCTCCTTCGGGATTGGTGTTGCAAGTTGAACAAGGCACCCTCTTCGTGCTCTCGATTCTCAGATCGATTGTGTGGAGTTGTAAGAGGCGGGGGTCGAATCGTCACTTGTTTGGTTCTTGGATCTTGAATCCAAGGGTTTTATCATTGTTCCTTTCGGTTCTTCTTGTCCCTTTTCTGTTTTCTCGTTTTCATTGTTGTCCATATTTGTTAATTTTGTGTGTTCTTCATTCTTCAGAACAGGTTGTTCGTCTAGATCCGTTCTTCGCGGTTAATCCCCGCATCAATTGGTATCAGAGCACAGTTGATGTCCAACCACCAAAAAAGAGTCGGTAAATCAATCATAAAATCACAAAAAGAGTCTGCTTTGATCATTGCAATTGATCATTGTCTTTTGTTTGAGTCTATTTCAGTTTCTCTTTTATATTCTAAGTGTTGGTTGAAACTAACGAGTTTGTTCCTTTGTTTGTGAGTTTTGGATGCCGAAAATCACCCATCACCACCACCTACCACCACGCCAGCCACCAGCCACCAAAACCTATCTTTTCGGACCAAACACAGACCAAAAACAAAAAAAATACCACAAAAAAACGTGGCTTCCTTTTTTCCATCGGATTACATTTGAATTCCTCTCTCCTCCCATAAAATCAGCTCATTTTTTTGAATTTTGTATCTTCCTCCAACAAATCTAGGATTTACTTGCATTTTCTGTTAATTCCAAAAAAATAAAGTGGCTTCCTTTTTTAGAAATTTGTTCCAGGAATTTTGTTTATATTTCTATTTTTTTCTATTCTTTTTTTTTTGTTTTATTTGAATTCAAATTAAGATCTGATATCCTAAGTTAAAAAAAAAAGAAGAAAAAGAAGAAAGAGAATCTTTCTATTCATTTCATTCTAATTTTGTTTTGTTTCATTCTTTCTTATTCTTAGTTTGTAATTAGCCTAGTGTTATTACATTCATTTTAGTGTTATTCGGCAACAAAGAGGACTTCAAGAAGGACTTAAGCTCAAGCATATCACCTCATTAGAAGGAAGAACCAAGTTGTCTCGTTGAGCCTATCTAACCACGCCAAGACCCTCACTAATTCCTATCCATTTCGGCCATCTAAACCATAGCTCAGCCTTGACCAACCTTACCCTTCGGTGTTCAAGGTTCACTTCTTGGGTCTTACGAGTAAGTTCTTTCAAGACTTATCTTGAGTTCTAAATTTGAGTTAATCTAGTTGCATATAACATTCGTGCAATTTGTCCTTTCCGTTTGAGTCTTTTCTTCTATTTTGTTGAGTCAAACACGTTTTTGAAGTGACTGAAATTGAATTTCGTTTCTACATAAAGCTTTTGTTTGACTAGGCATCGAGCTCACGTGAGGTTTTTGATTACTACAAGAAGAGCCATCAACAACCTTGTATCACACCACTAGAGAGTGAGAGAAGTTTGTTTTCCGAGTGATACACTTGCGAGGTGATTTTTTTGTTTTATATAACCTAACGCGTTTGTTTGTTGTGTTGAGTGTTTGGAATTATGTCTAGGTCACCAAGTCCAGCGGATGCAAAGAGCTCAAAACCGATTCACACCGAGTTGTTCAACCTTCTCAAGGGCTTGCAAGATAGCATTGATGGTCTAAGTATAAAGTTGGCCACACTTGAGGCTGAAAGAAATCCCAATGCTACACAGCCTTTAAGGCCTAATCCACAAGGACAAAGAAACCATGCTTTCCAGGAGCATAATTATGTTCCTTTTACTTCTAATATGCATGATTATCCTAATCAATATCTGAATTTTGCTTATGAGGCAGATGATTATTCGGAGGATGAAGGATGGAGACATGAGTCACCTCCGTACCAGCCAATTGAGGTTTCCGCAGCCCCAAAGGGATGTAATTCTATACCTTCTACTACCATGTTTAATCACTTAGAGTTGCTAAATTCAGAATCTGAGGTTGTTTTGCATGATATCTCTAGGGATAGCATCATTGAGCATAAATCTTATTTAGTAGATGAAATTGGTAGTGATGAGCATGAGAAATGCACCAAATTTATTGTTAAGCCTAATTTTGAGCATGATGAGTCTATTGCATGTATTGAGGTTGTTTTAGAGTTTAACGAGTCTAGTGCATCTTGTAAGGTTGATTTGGAGCTTAATGAGTCTCTTGATGGTGTTAAATCTGATTCTTAGCAAGTTGAGCCTAGTAGTCTTGATTTACCACATGAGCTTGATGAGTTTAGTGATATAGATGTCTTCGCTTGTGTTGATGATGAGTGTAGAAAGGGTGCACACGAGAGTCTTCCTACAGGTTCGGATAGCTTGTTGTCTATGGATTGTTCTTTCTTGGAGTTATGTGAAGTCTCTAGTTTGCAAGCTAGTGATGATATCGTATTTGAGGATGATGATGAGTTGTGATGCGGGATTAGGGCCGCAAATGACTAGATCTAGATTGGGAATCCTTGAAACCAACAATGACGTTTTTCCTTGACTAATTGCACAAAATTCAGATTGTTAGAACAAGAAATGACGTTGGACAAAAGGGAAGAAAGAGAATGAAATAGAACGTGGAATGTTTGGTAGAAGTAGATCCAAAAGAACCAAACGACTCCCTTACAAGAACCTTGATCAGTTGATCAAAACCCAAGCAAGATGATGCCTTCAACCCTTTCTTCTATAACCTTACACAAGCCTTCAATGGAAACAAGCACAAGGAGGGACTAGTATTGACTAGTAGCACCAATCTCTAAAGAGATTAACACACACACGAACAATCTAGCAGGGATTCACAACGATTCAATCAATTGGCTTACTTTATTGATTGAATTTTCTGAATATGAACAAAAGCTCTCAAAGAGACGTTTATCAAGTTTTGCTAAAATCTATCCAATTTGGAAAGAAGCTAAGGGAGGCTTTTGATATGCCTAGAAAGCCTCCTATCTAAAAAAGGAAAAACATTTGTCAAAAAAGACAATAAAACAAATAAAACAACTAAAACAAATAAAAATAACCCTTAAAATGTTTTGAACATAAAGGTTATAAAAAGTCTTTCATTTTATACCAAAAGATGATATAAAATACAAAAGAAGCTCCAAAAGCCTCAATCTTCCATTTCTTGCAATTCCGGAACAAGTGTCTATTCTTTACACTTGCATGGCTCCAAATCACGTGCGCATGGTCTCCCTTCTACTTCCAAGTCATCGGGAATCGTCATTAACGTGACTAAGGAAGCCTCAGTCAGCAATGGATCGTCAATCGTCTCCTTAGGAGCTAAGGACACCAACAAGTTGGACACCTCCTCTTGAATTGCTCTTGCCCTTGATCTAGTGATTGGCCCTTGCATTGTAGGACTAGTAGGGGTTGTTGGTGATGGCCCCTCATCATAATCCCCTTCTTGGGAAGGATTCGTCCTCGAATCATCACCATCCGCATCACTTGACTCAAAGGGACTTAGATCTCCTACGTTCAAAGTAGGGCTCACTCCATAGTCCTCCGGAAGCTCTAGTACATAAGCATTGTTGCCAACCTTACGTAGTACTTTGAATGGTCCGTCTCCCCTAGGTGATAGCTTGGACTTGCGCCTTTCCGGGAACCTATCCTTCCTTAAATGCAGCCACACGAGGTCTCCCGGTTCGAACAACACTTGCTTGCGGTTCCTATTAGCCTTGGCCGCCACTTGCCTCCCCTTCTCCTCTAGCCTTTTGCGTGTCCTTTCATGTAGTTCCTTGATGATCTCCACCTGTTTTTCTGCATTAAAATCTACTCGCTCCGCTATGGGCAACGGTATAAGATCAAAAGGGGTCAAAGGATTCAACCCATAGACACACTCAAAAGGAGTTAGATTAGTAGAAGAATATAATGTACGATTATATGCAAATTCAACATGAGGCAATACATCTTCCCAAGCTTTTAAATTATCTTTTAAAACAGCCCTCAAAATGGTTGTTAACGTCCTATTAGTTACTTCGGTTTGACCATCCGTTTGAGGATGACTAGAAGTCGAAAACAGCAACTTCGTCCCTAATTTACCCCAAAGAGTTTTCCAAAAGAAATTAAGAAACTTAACATCCCTATCACTCACTATAGTCCTAGGTACTCCATGTAATCTAACAATTTCCCTAAAGAACAAGTTAGCTACATTATAAGCATCATCAGTCTTATGGCAAGCAATAAAATGGGCCATTTTAGAAAATCGATCTACTACCACAAAAATCGAATCTCTCCCCTTCTTAGTCCTAGGTAACCCAACAATGAAGTCCATACTAATATCCTCCCAAGGTGACTTAGGCGTGGGTAAGGGGGTATACAATCCATGAGGTTTCAATCTAGCCTTAGCCTTTAAACACACAAGACATCTCTTAAGCAAATTCTCTACATCTCTAAGCATATGAGGCCAATAAAAATGTGAATGCAACATATGATAAGTCTTATCTCTCCCAAAATGCCCCATTAAGCCTCCCATATGGGCTTCCTCAACAAGTAATAGCCTAAGGGAACACTTAGGAATGCACACTTTATCAACTCTAAATAGAAAACCCTCAAACAAGTAATACTTATCAAAGGCTCCTATAGATGCACATTGCTTAAATATGTCTCCAAAATCAGAATCATCAACATATAAATCCTTAATATAATAGAAACCTAAGACCTTAGAATCCATAGTTGTGATTAAAGAATGTCTCCTAGAGAGAGCATCCGCTACAACATTATCCTTGCCCTTTTTATACTTTATGATATAAGGAAAAGTTTCTATAAACTCCATCCATCTACCATGTCTCCTATCTAACTTATCTTGACTCCTAAAATGTCTTAAGGACTCATGATCGGTATGTAGGACAAACTCACTAGGCCATAAATAATGTTGCCATGTTTTTAATACTCTAAAACAATGCATAAAGTTCTTTATCATAGGTCGAGTAGTTTAAACATGCTCCCTTTAATTTCTCACTAAAGAAGGCTAGTGGCTTACCCTCTTGCATGAGTACTCCTCCAATGCCAATACCCGAAGCATCACACTCGACCTCAAAAGGTTTGGTGAAGTCCGGAAGAGCTAGGAGAGGTGCATGGGACAACCGCCACTTCAACTCCTTAAACGCCTTCTCTTGAGCATCTCCCCACACAAATGGCACCTTCTTCTTTGTCAAGGACTTGAGTGGGGCTGCTATGGTGCTGAAATCTCGCACAAAACGTCTATAGAAGGTTGCTAGGCCGTGGAAACTCCTCACTTGACCGACGGTTGCGGGAGTAGGCCATTCCTGGATTGCCTTGATCTTCTCTCCATCCACCTCTAGACCTCTTGTGCTCACTACAAAACCAAGAAAAACAACTTGATTAGTACTAAACTCACATTTCTTCAAATTAGCATACAAATATTCAATTCTAAGAGTTGCAAGTACTTCCCTCAAATGTTCCTCATGCTCTTCAAATGACTTACTATAGATGAGGATGTCATCAAAGTAAACCACAACAAACCTACCAATGTAGTGTCTCAACACGTGATTCATCAATCTCATAAATGTGCTAGGAGTAACAATGTGCATACGGTCCGGACCGTAAACCCGTCCGACACAAATTGTTTAGAGCCGTGGACCGGACCGGACCGTTTAGACAACAAATGACGGTCCGGTCCAAACGGTCCGGTCCACGGTCTGGACCGTTTGGACCGTTTGATTTGTAAATTGCGGTCCGGTCCAAACGGTCCGGACCATTTGGACCGGACCGCAATTTACAGATCTAAAATATATCATATGTTTGATTACAGTGCACATGGATCAAAGATTCTACTGTTGCTGCTTCACTTCCCACCTAAAAAGATGAACCTTTATTTTTTACTACTCAAATCACACGTATCTACTTTATGAACTATTTCAATTTAGTGATTCACAAACATTTGACATGAATTGACAAACATAATCTAAAATCTTTATTTCGATCACCTACACTATACAACCTACATATTTTTACCCTAATTTATTGTTGAGTTTCAAAAAATAACATGACCATTACTACTAGATGCAGCCTGCAGTGGTGTTGTGATGGTTGCAGGTCTTCAAGAGAACCAACTCTACCTTCAAGGGGGAGACTACTGAAGGGTATGAGGCTTGTCCTGAACCTTTATTTTTTCACCTAGGGATTGTAACTTGTGGCAATGTACATGATCACTGTAATACCACATGGTTGAAACCACATGACCAGATAAGCTATATATCCACAAATGGAAAAAGCATGTTGCAAATTGATCTAGCTTCAGACTTGATAGATTGAGACATCAACCAAGTATTTTTTAGCAAATTCAACTTCCAAAAGGCAATCAACGAACAATACTTAAGATCAGTACCGTAATAACCAGAAATTAAGAAACAGCAAAAGGCAATCAACCAAGTATTTACAGCATGATCACTGTAGTACCGTAATAACCAGAAATTCAACTTCCAAAAGGCAATCAGCACGCTCCCTATTCTCTGGCAATTTCAAAAGCCCCTCAAATATCTGGATAAAACATAAACATAATTCATTTTCATCACAACAACAAATCTACACCAATATGATTAACAAAAATCTCAAAGAATCAACTGAAGAAGCAATAAATTAAGAAACAATAATGTACAAAGTAATATACCGTAAATCAAGAGCAAACAAAGAATGTTTATTCGTTAATATCAATCGAGCAATTTTTCTCCAAATCTGTACAATATATACATACAAATAAATACTTACTTAAAATGTTTTACATATATCATAAACACTAACAATAAATTTGAAAAATATTACCTTCTTTCAAGACATTTTCTTCGTCTAAGTCCTCTGCATCATCCTTTTTGGTTCTGTTTTTTAAGCGTAGCCAATCTTGGGTACATACAAGTGCTTGTACCGTCTTATACAAAACAACAAATAAAATTAACCTACTTAGTAAAAAAACTTCAGATATTTAGACTTTAAATAGCAAATACTTACTTGATGAACCAAACTACTTCTATATTCTGAAAGGTGACGACCTCCTGTGCTAAATGCAGATTCAGATGGAACAGTAGAAATCGGAATGGCTACCACGTCACGTGCCATTCGTGCAACAATGGGATATCTAGGGCCATTCAGTTTCCACCAATGCAATATATCCACCTTTTTCTTTTCACGGCTTTCATTCAGATATTGATCAAACTCAAATCGTGAAAGCTCATCTGTAACACCCCGAATCCGCGGGACTCGGGATGTCACATTGGGCTAGGATCTCACAATGGATCCTGACCCTAGCCTGACAACAAGTTCACTGGACCTTACAACATGGCACTGACAGATATAAAACAAATACATAAAATAGTATAAACTGTACAACCCAAAGTAAACAACAACATAGCCGAGTATATAAAACGACATCCTCACATAGGAGGTACAAAAGATCATCCTCACGCAGGAGGGGAAACACAACAACCCCAAACCAACCACCTAATGTACGAGAGTCCTCGGCCTGTCACCCTATCAGATCACTCAGTAGCGCCTAACCTGTAAACATCTACAACACGGTATGAAACCGTTAGCTAACCATACATATATGAGGTAATGCATAAGCACAAGCACAATCATGAAAGATAAACACATCAGCATGCTATCACACATTTACCCATTTATTATCTTTATATAATAACCATTCACTCAAAAATCGTATATATATATATATAGATATATGAAAGTATGTGACACGAGGACCGATACATCCCCGCCTCTGAGTACAATGTCCAGCTGTACGAGTATCGGTCACACAATCCGTGTACCCTATGGGAGTGGATTGCGCCCTTCCTGTAAACCAGTCTGGCCCGACATCAGAGAACCTCCCAGACTCCACGGCGGGATGAAAGGGAAAGGTTATCACAGCCACGCAGTGGGGCAGTCAATAGAACATAGGTCGATAAAAACGACAACTCATGCTATCATAGCAAACATATAAAGCACACACCACTCATGCAAACACCCAATATAGGGATGGTAGCTAAGTAAGTCCTACGAACTTACCTCAACCTCATACAAACTCAACCACGATCACCTCTACACTGGAGGGACAACACGGCCTATAAAAAGGCATAAAGAGATATATCAACCTCTATTCATCAAAGGGGTCACACCTAGACCCAAAGGGATCCATAAGGATCATACTCAATCCTATAACCTCGAATAACATGCTAAACCTAAAGGCCACATCAGGGCATAAATCCAACTCATGATATCATCACCAACTAAAATCCCATAATTACCAGAATAATGTAACGAGCATAAATGGAAATTCCACTTATCCATTTTAACCAACTCAAGATCAATTTATACTAACCCGCAATACGGAAAACGAATAAATTCATAATTTATTCGTTACTAACCCGATATACGAACCGGAAGAAGATCCAGACTCCTAGCGATACGGGGAGTAAGAGCGCGGTATGAAACCTTACATTTGATGACTTGCGGTGGTCCGTCGGCGCTCCGATAGCGGTAAACGGAAGTTTTACCAAAAAGTTAACAAACGGAAAATAGATTTGTACCACGATGTAGAGGACAAGATAAGGGACTCGTTGATACAAGCGGATTTGAAAATGGATCAAAAATGAATGATTTGTGAAAGGTTGAAGATGGAGCGTACGTTTCGGCGATACTTCGCCTGAAAGAATTGCAATTGCAATTGCAATTGAAGAAGAAGAGATGATACAGCGGCTGCACATGCCTCTATATATATATATACATATATATATATATAATATTATTTTATATTATATTATATTATATTATATTATATATAAAATATAATATAATAATACTTATTCAAAATATTTAATTAAAACACGGTTATATTTTCCGATCTCCAAACTTTATGAAACTGGAATATAAAATCCGGAATATTATCGGGATAATTAATTCATAACTATCTTGTAAAATGGGCATTCCTAAGCCACCTTTCTTAGCCGTTAAGAAACGAAATAGCGACTCTTTTTGCCGTTTTGCCTCTCCATATTATTTCATATCTAGGACATATCCGATGTCCTGATCATTTCTCTCAACTGTATTTTTATTAATTGGAGCTCCCAAATGCTCCAAATAACACCGGAGGGTAAAAATAATTACCTGGGGGAAAAACTAAAAATTTCCCCAAACGTCCAAAATTACGCGAGGAACATAACGGTGGGACTCATACTCATCACTTGCGAAATATTCGCGAGTTATATGTCAATTACTATCAACGATTAAGTTAATCTACATTAATTAGAATTCGGAAATCCTAGCTATTACATCACACACCCCTTAAAAAAAAAGTTTCGTCCCGAAACTTGAACAATTCCCAAATCCTCTCGGACCCATACGCCGAGGTATAACTCTCACTCTTTCTATCGGAGGTATCACATCTCCGTTCAAAAGATCACAACCTATAACAATCTATAACCTCAAGTATAAACATGGAGGAATCATCACTCCAGGAAACAGGGCCATAACGCTACCCAAAGGCGTAGAGGAATCACGTCTCTCGCCATACCACATCACAAGGCATAGAGGAAGCACATCTCTAGCCAAAACATATCACATGCATAGAGGAAATATGTCTCTAGACAACCCATAAACATATATATCGCATGGAGGAATCACCTCTCCACTGAACTATGTCCATCAAGGTAGCATGGAGGAAAGAACCATCTCCAGTTGAATCCTAATCACACTCAAATAGCATGAAGGAAAGAACCATCTCCAGCTATAAATATAATCATACTCGGGTAGCGTGGAGGAAGTAATCATCTCCAGCTATAACATACATCACGCTAGCACATCAAGATCTACTAAGATCATAAATCACATCACAGCTAGCATGGAATAACACATCAAGGCATATAAGCACATAAGCACAACATTCATCAAGATAGCACTAAGATCTACTCGTGCTCCCACAAATGAGTCTGTCCCAACATATACTCTGGATAGTTCCTCAGGACACTATCCTCAATCTCTCACATAGCCTCTTCAGGTCTTTATCTTGACCATCATATCCTCAATATGGGAATGTCTTTCGAATGCAAGCGTTTCATATCTCATTCCAAGAATGTAATCAAATGCTCAACAAAAGTGCGGTTGGACTCAACCACCAAATCATCGTAACTCACAAGGTGTCTCGAGTCTGGTATATACTTCCTCAGTTGAGACATAAGAAACACTGGGTGGATATCCACCAACTTCAGAGTGAAAGCTAAATATCATGTTGCCTTCACAAAACTGATCAAGATCTCAAGTAACTGACATATTGGAAACTCAATTCCCCTTTCCATAATACACAACTAACGTCTCACAGCTGAGATACCTCCAGCCGGACATGAACTCTCACTTGAATTTTAGAGGTTAACACCTCTTGTCTACACACACAATCTGGCGACTATGTAGAGCCAACACTCTTCCTTTAATCATCATTACTCGAACTATAAAATCCTGAGTCTGGTCATGTGTTATTTCCACTACTACTGCTAGATCACTTCTAGCATAAGGATATACGACATCTATGTCTATATATTGCCTCATAGGGCCATCCCAGAAAGATGCACGTCCTTCATTGTTATATAATAAAATCAGTAATGGAAGGTAATATAACCATCCACGTTTCCCATTCAACTTAAAAAATTTTAATAGATCTTTAAGATCTAGATGATCCTCTCTAACTGACCATCTGTCAGGGGGTGAAGTGTAGTCATGAGGTACAAACCTGTCCCCAAAGCAGTCTGAATGTGCTGCCCAAAATCTCAAAGTAAAAGCATCCATCTCGATCAGAAATGATCGTTCTCGGTATACCATGGAGTCTCACTATTTGTCTAGTGTACTCCTCAGCCAATTCATTCACTAGCCACGTCCTTCTGATAGAAATGAAACGTGCCGTTTTCATTAATTTGTTACCAACAATCCAGATAACATAAATCTTCTACTGGGTCACAATCCCATAAAAAAAGTCCATAGAGATGTCCTCCCAAATTCTACTACTGTACTGGTAGTGGGTGGGGCTTATCTCTAGATCGGAAATACTCTATCTAGACCTGCTAACAGGTCACACACTGTATCACAAATCTGGTTATATCGGCTTCATACAATATAACCGTCTCATCTCGTGGTACATCTTACTCGTACCTGAATGTACTGAATAAGGCGTACAGTGGGTATACCATAATATTCTATGTCTCCATATGCATCAGCAGGTACACAAAAGTGGTCATGACTCTTCATCAGTCCATCTACTCCCATGGAGAACTATGGTGTCTCAGTACGAGACATCCTTTCTCTAAACCTTGTCAAGGCCGGGCAGGTCTCCTACTTCTGTTGGACCTCATCCAACAGACCAGGTAGAACCTCTGAGGTATAACTGGGTATCCTCATCAAGGGACTGATTGTCCAACTCTAGCCAAGCTAGATCTCTCTGAAGCTGAGGTTGAACTATCAGTCTCACAATCATCTTCTCCTTTCCATTCAAGTTATCGGCGACAACGTTCAACTTCTCTGAATGATATGGAATCTTCAAGTCAAAGTCTTGATCAACTTAAGCTCTTAATACTGGCGGTTATTCAACCCCTGTTGCATAAATTATACTTCAGATTTCTATGATCTATAGAAATCTGACATGAAGATCACACCGGTACGGTCTTCAAAACTTAAAGGCTTGAACTACCACTACTAACTCTAAATCGTGAGTCGGGTAGTTCTCATCATACGTTCTCAGCTGTAAACACACATATCAATAACCCTACTCTTCTGTAGTAATACACATCTCAGACTTAGCTGGGATGTATCACCGTAAATCACGGGATCCCAAAAATCTTCTGACTACAACAAAATAGAAGCAGAGGTCAAATGCCTCCTCAACTCTTCAGAACTTAGACACACTGCTTCCATCACGTAGTTACGGTGGTCTTCTCAAAATACTCGCAAATGAATACGTAATCATATAAAATCCTTCCTCAAAGCATTGGTAGCAATCGGCTGAGCCGAGAAAACTATGTATTCCTTAATGTTCATTAGTATCTCCCATGCTACAACATACTTAATTCTCGCCAGGCCAACCATGATCCCACTGGCGGAGACAACATGGCCTAAAAAGGCTAGCACTGGCATCTCAACTTACACTTAGAGAGCGTAGCATACAACCCTCTATCTCTCGAAATCTGCAGAACGGTCCTCAGACGATCGGTCTACTATTCTCTGCTATGAAAGTATGCCGACATGTCATCAATGAAATCCACCACCAACTAATCAAGGAAGTCGATGAAGATACTGTTCATCAACTCCATAAAAACTACTAAAACATTCGTCAACCCAAATGACATCACTACAAACTCGTAGTGTCCATAACGGGTATGGGATATTATCTCATACACATGTTGCTCTCTCATCCATGACTAGGGATATCTTGAGCACAAAGGAATCTTGAAAACACAATTGTTTCTTGAAGCTAACTCATCAGGTCGTCAATACGGAACATGGAACGTACTAGGGTAAAAGAAGCCCGTTTCAGTCAACTTTTCAAGTTATCAGTATATTATCTCAACAAGCACCATATAATGTGGCTTTCCCATTCAATCTTGTATCATACTTCAACTCGATAACAATGTCCACACTCTGCTGAGGTGGCAGCTAGACGGTTCAGTAACACGTCTATAAACTCATAAACAGCTGAAATACCTTCCAATGTTGGACTATCTTGCTCCTTCATGGTATAACACTAGAAGGCGTCACATCCTTGTGCTATCAGCTCGATGCTCGTACAATCCGGATGACAAACCCGTCTCTTCAAAGGTCTTAATCTCAGAAGACCTCTATTTAACTCAACTCAGTAAAGGCTATAATAGTCTTACTATTAAAAGCTAACACCACATGGTATCTATTCATCCAAACCATACACATAATGACTTCCTCATGCGCCTACGACATGACAAAGAAGTCTGCAACCATACACGGGTCCCTGAAATATGGGAACAAACACGCATCTCACGGGTATCTCAGACCCAAAAAGGTAATCTTGTAAAGGAAAATCCACCTTCCACTATATACCAAAATTCAACCATTAACGCATGCATCGAAAGACATGACGTGCATAACACTCACAACAAGCAAAACTCCACCAGGTAAACCATTAACGAGAATGGTACCTATAACAGCTAACACTCGTAGCTCCTCTACATATCATCACTCAATGTCAGATCCATGCTCCTCAGATATCACTAAGGTCATTGTTATAGCCTCCACTTCCACTCTTTCTGCACCGGAAAGAGGAAGGTCTTGCTGGGAAGAAACACCACCGTGCTGACAGAAAGGGCCGGATGGCCTAACTCACCACAAGTGAAACAAGCTATCAGTGTCAAAGGGCACACAGAATGCAAATGATTTGGATAGCCACAACTGAAACATAATCATCCCATCCTTGCAACCTGTGCAACTGAAGGGTAACTCGACCTTCGTCGTCCACCTAGAATGATCTCACTCTTGAAGGGAACCTGTAAAGACAATGCCTTGTCCTGTCGACAAAACTTCGCTCTATGCCCTGCTTTACCACACGTAAAGCATATGATGGGCGTTTTTGGGCACACAGCTCACCAGTGTCCCAACTTCCACGCAATTAAAACACTGTAGTTCCTTTCCAGTCATCTTCATGGTCAAAGGATCACTAGATTGTCCTGATATCGGCCTTGGTTCCCCATTCATCATCTTTGCTTCTCCAATAACTGATTCAGTCCATTGCTTCTTTCCGGATCCAGAAGCTTCAGTTGATCTCACAATTGTTGGTAAATCCGGTGTGGATCTACCCGCTATCACCGCTTCATATACTTGTTACATATATTCTTGAAATTCGGATCTACTCATGGAGACACGATCAGCCTCTTCAAACTCGTTCTCTGCCATAGGCGAAACAACAGCGAAAACTGGTCCCTGACTTATCACCACTAGAGGAAGAGGGGGTGTACCCCTACCTCATCCCACTACAGATACTACTCTAGTCTGAGTCATCTGTAGGATATACGCACCTAATCTTATAAGGCTATATATATGCCATAGGTATCGATATGTATATAATAAATTCACATAATCCATAGTACACACAAATATATATACATATCTACGCTGCAGAGATCCATGGCAGAGGTGACGACTTCTCGTACATTCTATCCCAAAACCACACTTAAAACCAAAACCTTTAAAAATTTCAGATCCCATGTGGGCTCTGTTTATTTTACTTATCAAACCTCATTGCAGGTAGCAAGTGCCATTGTTGTCAACCTGGGCTCTGATACCAACTCTGTAACACCCCGAATCCGCGGGACTCGGGATGTCACATTGGGCTAGGATCTCACAATGGATCCTGACCCTAGCCTGACAACAAGTTCACTGGACCTTACAACATGGCACTGACAGATATAAAACAAATACATAAAATAGTATAAACTGTACGACCCAAAGTAAACAACAACATAGCCGAGTATATAAAACGACATCCTCACATAGGAGGTACAAAAGATCATCCTCACGCAGGAGGGGAAACACAACAACCCCAAACCAACCACCTAATGTACGAGAGTCCTCGGCCTGTCACCCTATCAGATCACTCAGTAGCGCCTAACCTGTAAACATCTACAACACGGTATGAAACCGTTAGCTAACCATACATATATGAGGTAATGCATAAGCACAAGCACAATCATGAAAGATAAACACATCAGCATGCTATCACACATTTACCCATTTATTATCTTTATATAATAACCATTCACTCAAAAATCGTATATGTATATATAGATATATGAAAGTATGTGACACGAGGACCGATACATCCCCGCCTCTGAGTACAATGTCCAGCTGTACGAGTATCGGTCACACAATCCGTGTACCCTATGGGAGTGGATTGCGCCCTTCCTGTAAACCAGTCTGGCCCGACATCAGAGAACCTTCCAGACTCCACGGCGAGATGAAAGGGAAAGGTTATCACAGCCACGCAGTGGGGCAGTCAATAGAACATAGGTCGATAAAAACGACAACTCATGCTATCATAGCAAACATATAAAGCACACACCACTCATGCAAACACCCAATATAGGGATGGTAGCTAAGTAAGTCCTACGAACTTACCTCAACCTCATACAAACTCAACCACGATCACCTCTACACTGGAGGGACAACACGGCCTATAAAAAGGCATAAAGAGATATATCAACCTCTATTCATCAAAGGGGTCACACCTAGACCCAAAGGGATCCATAAGGATCATACTCAATCCTATAACCTCGAATAACATGCTAAACCTAAAGGCCACATCAGGGCATAAATCCAACTCATGATATCATCACCAACTAAAATCCCATAATTACCAGAATAATGTAACGAGCATAAATGGAAATTCCACTTATCCATTTTAACCAACTCAAGATCAATTTATACTAACCCGCAATACGGAAAACGAATAAATTCATAATTTATTCGTTACTAACCCGATATACGAACCGGAAGAAGATCCAGACTCCTAGCGATACGGGGAGTAAGAGCGCGGTATGAAACCTTACATTTGATGACTTGCGGTGGTCCGTCGGCGCTCCGATAGCGGTAAACGGAAGTTTTACCAAAAAGTTAACAAACGGAAAATAGATTTGTACCACGATGTAGAGGACAAGATAAGGGACTCGTTGATACAAGCGGATTTGAAAATGGATCAAAAATGAATGATTTGTGAAAGGTTGAAGATGGAGCGTACGTTTCGGCGATACTTCGCCTGAAAGAATTGCAATTGCAATTGCAATTGAAGAAGAAGAGATGATACAGCGGCTGCACATGCCTCTATATATATATATACATATATATATATATAATATTATTTTATATTATATTATATTATATTATATTATATATAAAATATAATATAATAATACTTATTCAAAATATTTAATTAAAACACGGTTATATTTTTCGATCTCCAAACTTTATGAAACTGGAATATAAAATCCGGAATATTATCGGGATAATTAATTCATAACTATCTTGTAAAATGGGCATTCCTAAGCCACCTTTCTTAGCCGTTAAGAAACGAAATAGCGACTCTTTTTGCCGTTTTGCCTCTCCATATTATTTCATATCTAGGACATATCCGATGTCCTGATCATTTCTCTCAACTGTATTTTTATTAATTGGAGCTCCCAAATGCTCCAAATAACACCGGAGGGTAAAAATAATTACCTGGGGGAAAAACTAAAAATTTCCCCAAACGTCCAAAATTACGCGAGGAACATAACGGTGGGACTCATACTCATCACTTGCGAAATATTCGCGAGTTATATGTCAATTACTATCAACGATTAAGTTAATCTACATTAATTAGAATTCGGAAATCCTAGCTATTACATCATCACGGTCTAACATTCCACTCTCTACCTCTTCATTTATTTCCTCTAACCAACTTGAGCTGTCATTTTCATCAATAGCAGCTACATTCAAATGTGACCTAGTTTCTTGATCTTCCAAAGGAGAATAACGGATTTTATATTCATCAAACAAGCTGTAAGCAACATCTTTAACGGTTTTCATTAAGATCTCTGAGGAACTCTCAGGACAGCTCTCTTGCTCACAGATGCTACAAATAATAGACTGCACTCCAATTATCTTATAACACGGATCAAGCATAGCACACAGAAACATCAGCATATTCATCTTATCAGAGGAACCCCAATACTTTTCACACTTGGTTTGCATTTGACGGGCCATGTGCTTCAAAGCAAAGTTTGTATTGGAGAGTAACCTATTCAACACCTTCGTCGTTTTTAAAACATGTAAAATCATGAAGTTTCTTGTGACATATGAAGAGGTTGAGACACGATGTGTCAAATCATAGAACTCCTTTAAGAAACAGACAAGTGATTCAACCTTATCCCAATCTTCTGCACATAAAACACCCAAACCATCTAAATCTGGAATATCCATCCGACAGAAAACTGATTTATACTTCAATGCAATACTCAACATAGAATAAGTTGAATTCCACCTAGTCGAGACATTAGTAATCAAAGAACGTTTGCGCTCAATCTTCAAGTTATCAGCTATAAGTCGAAAAACAGCTAATCTAGGAGGAGAACACCTAACATACTTGAATGCGGATCGAACCTTCTCCACATAATCATCACACTCTTTGATACCATCTTTAACAATTAGATTAATAATATGCACCACACATCTCATATGCAAATGATTCCCCTTAAGAATGCAACCATTATCTTTTGAAATATTCTTAAGGTAGTTACATGCCACATCATTCGAAGATGCATTATCAACAGTCACTGTAAGAAGTTTACTTGACAATCCCCAATAACTTAAACAATCATCAAGTGCCCTACCTATAGCCTCCCCCTTATGAGTGGAAATTAGACAAAGATTAATAATCCTTTTTTGTAATTTCCAGTCATCATCAATAAAATGGACCGTGATACACATATAGTTATCCCTTGCCAACGAAGTCCATGTATCTGTTGTCAAACTCACACTCTGAGACGACTTTCTTAGATATTCTTTCATCTTCTCTCGTTCTTTCACAAACAATTTAAAAAAGTCTCTAGTTCTTGTAGTACGTGAAGGTATTGGAAATGAAGGGCAAGCGGCAAAAAATGCTTCTCGTAGGCCATCTTTCTCTATGTCTCTAAAAGGCATCTCATCCCTAACAATCATTTCTTCCACTTTTTCCCTAATATGTTTCTCATCAAATGACCAATTTGCATTTTTCAACCTATCATCCATATTGGGGAGGGTAAGGGAAGTTCGATTACCTTTGTTTGCCGGATTCTTCTCACATTTATAAAAATGATTCCGGACATTTTCCGTACCATTCTTGTTCGAGTCACAAGCATAGATGTTCCCACAATGATTGCATTTAGCCTTGAGGAGTTTATTGTCATCATAAAACTCCGTAAAGCCAACCCAATATTCTTTTCTTGTGGCTCTTCGTTTGGAGACTAGATTGGATCGACTTCGTCCCCGCGACGAGCCATCCTCTGCTGTATGTCCAACTGATGCCTCATCCCCCATACCATCATCACCCAACGCATCCTCAAACGATTCTAGATATTCACGTGATGGCTCGGTATATTCTTCTGTGTTGAGAGTTACTCTTGGTGAAGTAGAACTCGCCATCTATTCGGAAACAAATAACAACCCAAATTAGAAAACAATAACTAAGTAATTACTGAATTACAAAAAGAAAAAAAATAGTAAGTAAATTATAAATAAAAACAGTAAGTTATAAAATCATCAAGAACAGAAAGTAAAAAATCAGCAACAATAGAAAGTAAAAGGAGGTGGTGAAAATAGTCTTGTACTATACAATAAACCTGGAAAATCTCAAGCATTCCTGGGCATATTTCACTGTCGAGAAGGCATACAATAAACAATAACTTTAGAAACAAACCTGGAAAATCATAATTTAACATTACTTTCACGGTTGGCAGAAAATCATAATTCAACCCATAATCAACAGTCTTTTGTTGCAAAGAATCAATCTGGAAGACCAAAATAAAAGCAGATAGAGAATTGGAATCTATAAGGGTAGGAAGTGAATCGTGAGTGAACAGTCCTACATATAGCGTGAATGGTTGAGCTACAAACAATAGATGAACAGATTCCTCAATCATTTGAGTGAATCGTGAGCAGGGAATTGGAATCTATAACCAATTAGATTATATTATCGAGAAGTGAATATGTAAAGAATCAGGAAGTGTTGCAAAGAATATTGACAATCTAATTGGTTATAGTATGATTGATGTCAAGCATTCCTGGGCATATTTCACTGTCGAGAAGCTGCAAAGAATCAACCCAGATGTGAACTACATGCTAAGGAAATCAATGGACGAAACACGGAAAGCAAGCACACAAACACTTGCCCAGTTGCCCTAACTCAACATACAAACACTTGCCCTAACTCAGGCTTAGCAAAAAATCCCAAAAAACCGAGAGAGAAAACGAGTGTTTGAGAGGAATCCAGACTTAGGGTTAGCAAAGTACCTATGAATCGGCCGTCGGAGTAGACCAATCAAGGATTTGAGTGTGTGCGGGTGCGAGAGCCTGAATGGTTATCGTCGGTGTCGTCGAGAGTCGAGAGAGACAGAGTTGAGAGAAGCGCAGTTTGAGAAGCGCAGTCGAGAGAGACAGAGTTGCGAGAGCCTGAGTGTTTGAGTGCGTACGGTACATGTGCTTCAAAGCGTAGCCTCGAAAAATAACATTCGGGTTTATTACGGTCCGGACCGGACCATACAGTCTCAGACCGGACCGGACCGTAACCCGTTAGAAGAGGACCGGATGGACCGGTTATATACAAAAGACGGTCCGGTCCATGGACCAGACCATAAAGTCCGGTCCGGTTCTGCGGTCCGGGTCAAAAGTGAACAGTCCTAGCTAGGAGCATTGGTTAAACCAAATGGCATCACTAGCCACTCATAAAGACCAAACTTGGTCTTGAATGCCGTTTTCCACTCATCTCCCTCCCTCATTCTGATTTGGTGATAACCACACCTAAGATCTATCTTAGAGAACAATGTGGCTCCATTCAACTCATCTAACATGTCATCTAAACGTGGGATAGGATGACGGTACTTAATGGTGATGTTGTTGATGCCTCTACAATCAACACACATCCTCCATGTATTGTCCTTCTTAGGAACTAAGAGGACGGGAACGGCACTAGGACTCAAACTCTCCTTTACATAACCCTTATCTAGGAGTTCTTGGACTTGGTTTTGGATCTCTTGACTCTCCTTAGGGTTCATCCTATAGGCTGGACGGTTTGAGAGTGTAGCACCGGGAATAAGATCTATTTGGTGCTCAATACCTCTAAAAGGTGGAAGGCCAACCGGAATCTCGTCAGAAAACACATCACTAAACTCATCTAGGATAGCTAGGATAGGCTTAGGTAGTGTGGCCCTGGCATCATCACTCAAAGTCACTAAGCACTTGCATAAGCTCACAAGAATGGCATCTAAAGGGGTGTAATCTATGATGTACTCCTCCTTGGATGCTAGAAGGACACTAGAAGGTGTGGCTAATAGGGTGGTACTAATCTTGGCCGTGGGTTCTGTTTTAGACCGTGAGCTATCCCCTCTCTTTTTCACCTCATTTTGCTCCACACTCAACTCCTTCTTCTTCTCATAAAATTCAGCAATCTGCAATGGTGTCATAGGCTTAAAGTTAGTGTTTGACCATTAAATTCAAAGGTATGCCTATTAGTAAAACCATCATGCTTAACTCTCCTATCAAATTTCCATGGACGTCCCAAACGAATATGACAAGCTTGCATGGGAACTACATCACAAGTAATGGTGTCCTCATAGCTACCTAAAGTGATAGTAACTCTAGCTTGCCTATTTACTTTTAATTCTCCACAATCATTCATCCAATGCAATTTGTAAGGCCTAGGGTGATAAAATGTGGTAATTTCCAACTTATTAATCAAATCAGTGCTAGCTATATTGCAACAACTACCTCCATCTATGATCATATTACACACCTTCCCTTTAATTAGACATCTAGTATGAAAAAGGTTCTCTCTTTGATTATCCCCACACGGAGCTAGCTTAGCATGCAAAGTTCTTCTAGCTATTAATGATTCTCCATGCTCATATTCAATGCCCTCATCACTATCACTATCAATTTCATGCAATCCATTAAGGTGGGTGTTATCATCATTTTCATGCTCATCCTCACTCTCATATTGTCCAAATTGATTTAAAATCAGAATTTTCTTATTAGGACAATCCCTCATGTAATGACCTCTACCTTGACATTTAAAACACACAATATCTCTAGAACGAAGAGTAGAGTTAGAGGTACTCCCTTGAGGACCACTTGAAGGCTCATTCAAGGGTCTAGAAGATGAATGAGGTGTTGAGCTCCTTCTTTGTGCTCCTTGGTCCATGGTTGATGCTTTTCGGTCCTCCTTCGTGGATGTAGGCTCACGGCTGTAGGATCCTTGGGGCCATCTGTTTTGTGCTTTCCATGAGCTTGTAGCTCCAAAGCTTGTCTTGGCACCTTGGTTCCTAGCCTTTGTCTTCTTCTCTACTTTGATTGCCAAATGCAGCAGCTCCACCATGGTACTATAAGGATACAAATCAATTTCATTAGCCAAAGATGAGTTTAAAATGCGTAGATACCTAGCCATTGTAGACTCCTCATCTTCAACCACATTAGCTTTCACCATTGCCATTTGCATAGAGGTGTAGACCTCTTCGGCACTCATGGCTCCTTGTCTAAGGTTCTCCAACCTTTGCCTCAGCTCCCTAGCATAATGTTGAGGTACAAAACGAGCTCTCATCAAGGCCTTCATTTGTTCCCATGTAGTGATGGCTGGATCCAAGGTTCTTCTCCTTTCCTTGACAAGATGATCCCACCATACTAGTGCATATCCTTGGAACTCCAATGATGCAAGCTGGACCTTCCTTTGCTCTCCAAAGTGATGGCATGACTAAATTTGCTCCAATTTAGTCTCCCAATCCATGTAAGCATCTGGGTCACACTTGCCTTCAAAACTAGGAATCTTGACCTTCACTTTCCCTATTCCATCTAGCTCTTGATAAGGCCTAAATGGCTCATATTCTCGTCCTCTCCTTGGTTGTGGGTGACGCCTAGGGAACTCTCTCCACATGCCTTCTTCCTCAACATCCTCTTGTGGCTCCTGTAAATCATCCACAAAACCTTGCACATTAGGTGTTCTAGGAAGAGGGTTAGCATGTCTCATACCTTGCCCTTGAGGGGTTCTTTGAGGTGATTCATGGGTTGTTTCTCTAGGGGCATCTCTAGACGTGCCTCCTAGCTCGAAAGTGGACCTCGGTTGTGGCGTGGCTGTGGGTGTTGGCCGAGACTCCAACGTGCCAATCCGGTCGGTCAATCTTTCCACCGAATCCATTATTTGCTTCAGCATAGCAAATGTCTCCGGGTGCATTGGCTCACTGCTTTGGGACTTGCTTGGACTATTAGACCTAGACATGATAAAAAAAAACACACAAAACAAGTAAACTAGTAGAATTAGATAAAACAGAAAATTTTCACAAGTGTTTACTCTCACTCTCACACTCAAGTTGTGTTGATCACAAGCTATTTGATGCAATTGACTTGGATGGATTAAAACTCCTTCTAAGATCAATGCCTTAGCTCAACTAGCACACTCCTTGACTTGAAAAAGGGTGATAGACGGCTGCTTGAAGGTTCACAACAGAAAACGTCAAGATAGACACTAAGAAGCTGAAATAAGACTCAAGACTCAACTAGTATGGCTTGCAAGCAATGTTAACTAGCTAAATCACACAAAATACTCAAAAAAGACACAAGACTCAAAGATAGATGCAAAAGGCTGATATGGACTCGAAAAGATGGTAAACTCAAGATATGATAGAATTAGAGTAAAACAACGAAGATAGACACACAAGAGACTAAGAAGAGAGCTTCACTTACCTTGTCCTTATGCAATGGAGAGAGATATGGCCGGCTGTGGTGTTTAACGTTGGCTTTTGGGTAATGGTGATGGATAAGAAACAAGGTAGGTAACTCTTTTTTGTAGTCTCAATTATCCTTTCACAATCAGATTGCAAAAACACTTGTTTTTCTAGCTTCTACACAACTTAGGTTAGTATAGAATATGATATGAAATGTATGATATGTAGGATGATGAAATATATGAGAAAATATTTCTTTTTCTTTGTTTTTCTTTTGTATTCCTTGGCTGACGTTTTGTGGAAGAAAATAGGAGAGAGGAATGAAATTAAAAATTGAAAAGAAATAAGAGATAACTAACTAGAAGTAGTCTCTTGTTGTTGCTACAAATAAGGAGCTTTTGTGGCCTCTCTCTCCTACTTGCAACGACTGATTTGTTTTGGAGAGTGGTCCCCCTTCTTTTTTTTTTTTGAACGGTTATTTGCCAAGAGGATGCAGCTGGACGTTTTGGATGAACAATGGCTGATGAAGGTGATGTAGAATGGCTGGAAAATGGCGGTTTTGGCTTGGCTTTCTCTCTTCTCCAATAAACAAAAGAAACAAAGAAAATTAGACTCAAATAGACTCTTAAGATGAAGCAAATGACTCAAACAAAGAAAAGACTCAAAGAAGATACTCAAACCGTCAATGGTGATGGCTGATTCCGGACTCGCAATTAACTAGCTCTGATACCACTTTGATGCGGGATTAGGGCCGCGAATGACTAGATCTAGATTGGGAATCCTTGAACCCAACAATGACGTTTTTCCTCGACCAATTGCACAAAATTCAGATTGTTAGAACAAGAAATGACGTTGGACAAAAGGGGAGAAAGAGAATGAAATGGAACGTGGAATGTTTGGTAGAAGTAGATCCAAAAGAACCAAACGACTCCCTAACAAGAACCTTGATCAGATTGATCAAAACCCAAGCAAGATGGTGCCTTCAACCCTTTCTTCTATAACCTTACACAAGCCTTCAATGGAAACAAGCACAAGGAGGGACTAGTATTGACTAGTAGCACCAATCTCTAAAGAGATTAACACACACACGAACAATCTAGCAGGGATTCACAACGATTCAATCAATTGGCTTACTTTATTGATTGAATTTTCTGAATATGAACAAAAGCTCTCAAAGAGACGTTTATCAAGTTTTGCTAAAATCTATCCAATCTGGAAAGAAGCTAAGGGAGGCTTTTTATATGCCTAGAAAGCCTCCTATCTAAAAAAGAAAAAACATTTGTCAAAAAAGACAATAAAACAAATAAAACAACTAAAACAAATAAAAATAACCCGATGATATAAAATACAAAAGAAGCTCCAAAAGCCTCAATCTTCCATTTCTTGCAATTCCGGAACAAGTGTCTCTTCTTTGCTCTTGCATGGCTCCAAATCACGTGTGCATGGTCGCCCTTCCACGTCCAAGTCATCGGGAATCGTCATTAACGTGACTAAGGAAGCCTCAGTCAGCAATGGATCGTCAATGGTCTCCTTTGGAGCTAAGGACACCAACAAGTTGGACACCTCCTCTTGAATTGCTCTTGCCCTTGATCTAGTGATTGGCCCTTGCATTGTAGGACTAGTAGGGGCTGTTGGTGATGGTCCCTCATCAAATTGGACTCTAAACTTGAGGATATTGCTTGCAAGAGTGCAAATGCACCAGAATCTGATTTGGAGGACTTTAGTTTGAAAAGTGATGGTTTGTTGTGCTTGAGGAGTTTTTTTGGTTATCATGTTGCTTGGAAGTCTTTAGTATGCTTGGATGAACACTTAGAGTTGATTGGACCCTATAGGTTAGTTCTTTGGAGGAACTTAAAAGACAAGTTCCCTGTTGTGATAATGTTTGATAACTTTAGGGTTAAATCGGCCTATGTGTTACATTCTACTCGTTTGGAGTCTTTAGGACAGATTTGTATGATCTTTAGAGTTTCTACGGAGTGGAATCATGAGCTGAGCATGAGAGTTAGGAAAACAATCTCTGTACCACCTAACCTATCCATGTCATTGAGTGTGTATGTGCTTGATCATTATGTTTATACATGTGTTGTTTACAATGATGACATATTGATGTACAACCCGTCCTTGAGAGCACATAAGGAGTATTTCAGGGAAGTTTTTTCTACCACTCGGCTAGAATACTTGAAGTATCTTTTTTATGCTTGTGCGTCTTGTCCTTATTGTGTGTTTACTCTTATGATTGCAGGGAGCAACCAAGGATTCCGGAAAGAGGATGGCATTCAATCTTGGAAGGAGATATTGCAAGGGATCAAGCAACCATTGTTTTTACAAGGAAAGAGGACCTGGATTCGAGGACGAATCCTTTTCAACAAAGGGGGAATGATGCGGGAACATCCAAGCCAATTAAGGGATGCAACATTCCAAGTCCATCATGATGAAGGATTATCTGAGCTAACTCCATCTTCACCACCTCAAGGGACTCTAACAAGAGTGCAAGCTGAACGTCAAGCTGATATGGATGCTCTTTTCCTAAACATGGTCCATAAAGCTTAACCAAGTCCACCTTCATCACGTCTAAGGACCACCTTGTGGATCAGTCACGAACACATCCCAGCCAAGATGATTAATGGAGCTTAAATTGTATTTCTAGTTGTTGGGCAGGCATTGGGACGCATTTCAAAGGACAGATGGAGGCCTTGAAATCAGATACAAGGGGTTTCACGTGTGTGCATGTGCATGGCTGGAACATTCATTTAAGTATGTGGACGTGAGAGGCTGAATATGAGAGTTTAATTAGGCCCAATTGTGTTCTATGTTTGCTGGGCTTTATTTAACTCCCTCTCAATGTAATTATTGTAATTAGTTTCTTTTTTCTGTTTTAGAAGAAAAGGCCAAGGATGTATATAAAGCCTTTTCTCTCTTCTTTTGTAGTTAGACAAGTTTTATACAAGTTTTGCTGAGAGCATTTCAGAATTGAATCCAAGAGAATTCAATCATTCTTGTCTCGTGAGTTTGTGTGTGTGATTTGGCTTTCTCGTTCTTGTGTATGTCAATCTCCTTTGGGATTGGTGTTGTAAGTCGAACAAGGCACCCTCTTCGTGCTCTCGATTCTCAGATCGATTGTGTGGAGTTGTAAGAAGCGGGGTCGAATCTCCACTGGTTTGGTTCTTGGATCTTGAATCCAAGGGTTCTATCATTGTTCCTTTCGGTTCTTGTTGTCCCTTTTCTGTTTTCTCGTTATCATTGCTGTCCATATTTGTTAATTTTATGTGTTATTCATTCTTCAGAACAGGTTGTTCCTCTAAATCCGTTCTTCGCGGCTAATCCACGCATTAGCCTATCTTCTAGAGGTAGTCCATCCTAAAGCATCCTTGCGGATGTGAACACGAAGTTCGGGATCGTCAGAAAAGGGTGTGTTGGGGTGCGAAATTCCCAGATGGGTCAATCTGTCAGCAACACAATTGATTTCTCTGAACACATGTCTGATCTGGATTTCCTCAAAGAAGCGAAGATCTAGTCGGGAATCGGATAAAATCATCTCGACCTCCCAAGGGCAGCTCCAAAGTCCTTGGAGTGCCTTGATAACACATAAGTTATCACCTTCACTTTCAATCTTTTTTATATTGAGCCTTATTGCTTCACTTAGGCTAGCTTTCAGCGCGTAGGCTTCTGCTTTGATGACTGAGTTGAAATTGTTTTTCTGGCATCCAAGCTTATTACTTTTCCGTTGTGATTTCGAATGACAAAGCCAATGGATGTTATTCCTGAATCAAGTTTTGATCCGTCAAAGTTAAGTTTGTGAAAGCCAAATTTTGGTTTATCCCATTTGATATTATTTTTCTTTCTAGTAGTATGTGTCTTATTCTTTTGGTTGTAGTTAATATCGTATATGTCTTCATCATTGGCACGATTTTTCCAGTTATGTATCTGTGTAGTGATGAAATTTATGATGTTGTGATTCGAACCGACATCATCATTATTGAAAATGACTTTGTTTCTAAAGAACCATATGCTCCACCATATCGTGGCCAGCAGTGAAAAGTTCGATATTCCAATCTTATTTTTAGTTTCTAACATAAGTTCGTGTGATTTTTTATTATTTGTGTTGATTGTATTGAGGGTTGACAAGAAATCCTTATCAATTTTTGAAATTATGTTTTTGCTGTAAGGGCATTCGAAAAGGAGGTGTGCAATGTCCTCTAGTTGGTGATTACAAAATCCACAGTTGGAAGTAACTGTCATTCTTCTTTCGTTGAGTTTGGCTTTAGTTGGGATCCCATTTTTAGAAATTTTCCATATGAAGTTTTTTATTTTTGGTTGGATGTCAAGTTTCCAAATCCATTCACATGAATAGTCCGGGAGCCATCCAGACTCCTTATCCATCATTTTCGAGGCTGATTTAGTTGAGAACCAACCATTCGAGCTACATCTCCAGTATAATTTGTCTTGTATGTCATTTGTTGGTATTATAACTTCCAAGATTTTTTTCCTAATTGATGGGTTTATAACATTTTGGAGTTCATTTTCAATTTTGGTGTTATCCCATATATTCGAATTAATGAAATGACTTACCTTTATATGGGTATTGATGATGTTTGTGTTTTGGACCAATTTGATTAGGGGTGTCGTTGTGACCCAATTATCTTGCCAAAAGTTAATTGTTTTTCCGTTACCTACCTGCCAGATAATTCCCGTTTTGAACTCGGTTTTTAGTTTCATGAGGTTATTTCATTGCCATGACGCCGGATCTTTAATGTGGTATTGTAGAATGTTGGTGTTTTTCAAGTATTTTTGTTTGATAATTTTAACCCATATATTGTTTGGTTCGGCTAGGATTTTCTACAAGAGTTTCATTTGGAGGGCTTTATTTGTTGTGAGTGCCTTTTTTAGCCCGAGTCCACCATTTTTCTTTGGTTTGCAAATGGAGTCCCAACTAATCAAAGGTTTATGGTTGTCTCCTTTGTTCCAAAAAAAGTTTTTATATGTCTTGTCAAGCTCATTCAGATTACGTTTTGGGAGCATAAATCCTTGCATAGCAAATGATGGAATAGTTGCGAGATTATGTTTAATAAGGATATTATTTCGGCCTTCTTGTGAGAGGGAGTTTGCTTTCCATTTGCGTAGTTGATTTTTGGTTTTATTGTTAATATTGCTAAATATGTATATATATATATATATGTATATATATGTATATATATGTATATATATATATGTATATATATGTATATATATATATATATATATATATATATATATATATATATATATATATATATATATATATATAGGGTGTTGTTCAAGTAAGACACATTATTCCGGTACGGCCGTGCGGCCGACCGTACGGCCGACACGTGTCCCGAAATTTTTTTTTTAATACGAGTAAAAGTAATAGTTCAAAACTTATTATGGAATAGTTCATAACTTATAAAAGGATAGTTCATGAATTATAATAGAATAGTTCATAGTGCAAAATTTATAAAGGAATGAAAGTAATAGTTCAAAACTTATTAAGGAATAGTTCATAACTTCTAAAAGGATAGTTCATGAATTATAATAGAATAGTTCATAGTGCAAAATTTATAAAGGAGTGAAAGTAATAGTTCAAAACCTATTATGGGATAGTTCATGAATTATAATAGAATAGTTCATGAATTATAATAGATAGTTCAAAGTGCAAACTTTATAAAGGAGTGAAAGTAATAGTTCAAAACTTATTATGGGATAGTTCATGAATTATAATAGAATAGTTCATGAATTATAATAGAATAATTCAAAGTGCAAAATTTATAAAGGATAGTGCATAACTTATAAAATGATAGTTCATGAATTACAATTGAATAGTTCATAACATATAAACGATTAATTTATGAATAATTTGATAAAATATATTAAAAAGTAATAGTTCATGGATTATATGGAAATAGTTCAAAGTTTATAGGAGAATAGTGCATAAATTATAACATGGTAGTTCAAACAAATTTTCATTCGTTTCTAGAAAAAGAAAAAAAAATCGTTTCAGAAAAATAAAAAAATAATTTTTTTTTTCGGGACACGTGTCGGCCGTACGGCCGCCCGTACGGCCGTATCGCATTAATTGAACCGTACCTGAACAAAGGCCTATATATATATATATATACTTTATTATTTAGTTTCACAAAAAAAAATAATAATTTTTTATTAAAAAAATTATTGTCCATCAATTAATTTATATTATATTATTATGTTGTAGAAAAACATGATTTTGACAAAAAAAATATTTAAAATATAATACGAATATTTTATTCAAGATGTAATGTAACCGAAAAATGCTTGATTAGAATAAATATATTTGATAAAATTAGTTATATACCTATTTATTTGGGCTAGCGATTGTTTGTGTTTATTCTTTAAGTTATTAGTTACTATTCATTTTTCTTAAATGTAGTTTAAAAAATAGCATATATTTATATTATAAACATTCACACATATATCATCAAATATGATTTTGATTTCTCGTTTCATAACTCACATGTCTCAAAAATTTTTCATTCCAACATCATACCAAACACCAAGTATCAAGAATGACTTATTCTAATTCCTTATTCCATTCCGATTCTTGATTCCAACCCCATTCCTATAGTCATACCAAACGAGCCCTTAGGGTTTCACTTTTGAAGGCGCATTGACATCCGGTTCTTCTTTATTCTTTAAGATTTGTGAGAGATTTCTCACTCTATTCTATATTCATTGAACGCAAGTACGGATTTTGCATTATTCGAGTTTGGTTTTGCATTCATTATTGCGTTTTCAAAGTTCTATCTTTTCTCTCTTTTATATTTGATTATTGATTTGATGACTATGATTGTTGGCTAAAACCCTTAAGCGATTCTAGGGTGAAGGGTTGATAGTTGTGGCATAGTTGATGATAGATTGAACCAAACAGATTTGACCCTGAGAGTTGCGAGAAACCTCGCCATCGTACCTTTTCACGACCTGTTCTTGAGTTCCACGACCGTGGTTCCTCAAGAACTGACCGTGGTTTTCCCTGTTTGACGTGTTTTGATTTTGCTTTGATCCAAAGTTAAAGATTAGCCCTAACCTAGCCTTGGCTTACCTTTTCTAGGTAGTAGCGAGACTCAACATCCTCTACTTTGGTTTCGAGTGTCACAACCTTAACCTTTTTGTCTTATCTGTGATTCCCTTGGGTTTGGGCATGGGTATTTGAGAGTTTAATCTTATCCTTAGATATTCTTTATAACAAGACTCAACATCCTTTATTGAGAGAGCCTTTGGGTGAGATATATGGGTTTGGAACTTCACCGTACAACACCCTACCTTAGATTTATACCTTTGCAATCCTAACTCTGTCCTTATATCTTTAGAACATCTTGAATCGATTGCCACAATTGGATACCTGAATCTATAAAATCGTTGTTTTCCCAATCATCTACAAAAGCTTCATTGTTTTGCTAGACGATTTACGAGTTGAATTTGATCCCCAAATCTCTGAGTTCGATACTCTGTAATTCTTGTTTTACTATACCGATCCGTACAATGCGGGTTCGCTTTGCTAGATTTCAGATTTTATAAATTTAATACTTTGCACACACACTTTTGAGCGAAAACATTTATATTGGGTAACTATGAAAATGATTTGTTGAAAAACTAGGAAATTGATTTCGTAGAGCAGCATTTTTTTTATTTGGCGCAACAATCTCACAAACTTTGCGTATAACAACATTGTAAAAAAACGAGTTTGATTTTATTTTTTAAAAAAATAAAAATATATAAAAAATCTTATAGAATTTGAGAATAAAGTAAATATGAATCTGAATTAAGAAAAATCAAAAAAGTATGACCTGGAAAAAAAAAAAAGAAAAAAAGATTTAGGCAAAGTAGGCCTTTTTTAGTTTTGTTTTAGTAAGTGTACCCCATTATTTTTTACCACTTTCATTTAATGGTAGATAAAAGTAATTAACCCCTCTATTTGAAAAAAGAATAATAGATGTTTGTTAGTTGTTATGTAATTGTAGGTTTTAATTTCTAACTACTGAATTTTTTTTATTTTCTTTTATTGTTTTTTTTACCTTTTTTATTTTCTGGAATGCATTTTTTGTATGAAATTCATACTAGAAAATTTTCATACCAGAAATTTATATACCGGGAATTTACATACTAGAAATTCGTATCAGATTTACATAACAGAAATTCGTACCAGATTTACATACCAAAAATTTACATACCAGAAATTCATACTAGATCTTTTATACCAAACATTCACACCAAAATATTACATACCAGAAATTTTCATAGCCTCAATATTTATCTCCTTTCATAGGTCTACACATGCTTCATCATATACCCGGCATAACTCATTTGTCTGGTAAGAAGGTCTTGTAATAACCGGAAATTTTATTCCGATTATTTTCGAGCTAAACCGTACTTCTACCGGTTAATTCTTTTGGCATGATATTACGTACCATAAATTATGTTAATAACCATAAAATTTTATTCCGATTATTTTCGAGTTAAACCGGCCTTCTACCGATTGATTCTTTTGGCATGATATTAGGTATCATCAATTATGTTATTTTATATTATTTATTTTCATTTTTAGCATTTATGTGAGCTTGTTTCACACATAAAACCTTAGTATAGATGGGCCCATCAAGACTAGCCATCCGGGCCCATCAAATGAAGATAGTTGGGCGCCTATGTCCACCTTCACGCAACAGTGTCTTGCTCCTTCGGAGTTGCCCAGCAAGCGGTTGGCATTCCTTCCTATCTCCCACCCTCTTTCCCTCAAACAACCCTAGCCTGCTGCCATCTCTCTCTCTCTCTCTCTCGCGTACCACCGGCAGCCGCATACCTTCCTCCTCAATCTCTCGCTCAGGACCTTCTTCGTCTTCCGTCTACTCAACCATAGTTTCCCTTCCCTCTCTCTTCTTCTACTACAAATCAAAACCCGATATCTTCTACCATTGCTCTTCTCTGCACTCTAGACAAGGAGAACTAGCAGTCGACGCCGGACGCTTTCCTTCATTGTAGATCGGCCGCCACCACCTCGCTGTATGTCCAGCCAACCGTCATCCTCCTTTCTATTTGTTCATAACAGCGCCAGGGATGAGAGCGGACTTGTAACACCCCGAATCCGTGGGACTCGGGGCGCTACGGGTTGAAGACCTCACAATGAGTTCCGACCCTTAGCTTGACAATAATTTCACCGGATCTTTCCAACATGGCACAAATAAAGGCAAATAATGAAATCATTTTAATGCGATGCAAACAATTCGTAAAGAAAGATACAATTTGGAAACTCATCCAAGTCCTCAAAACCACGCAACTCCAAAATATAAATCCATAAGGTATAAGATTATCCAAAAACGACATCAACACATAACCATCCCCGTCCTATAATGTACGGAGACCCCGGCTGTCCACTCCTCCACCTCACTCGGCGGCATCCCTAACCTGCAAGGCATCTACACAATCGGTTTAAAACCGTTAGCTAATATTCAAAGCATTAGAAACAAGGTGATGACACAAGCACACGGAAATAAACAAAACACTCAACATGGTCAAAACACACAAGTCCGGTTCATTATCTTTTTATTTATTAAGTCGTATCCTATGACTAATTCAATTTCCATTTGTGACACGAGAATCACCGCATGATCTCGCCTCGGTCCCTACTAACCGTCAAGGAATGACACTGATGCATTTGGCCGTCTACCTGCCCGGGCTAGTCGCCGAGAACCCCCTAGATCTCCGCAAGAGCTAAGCAGTGTTGTCACCGCCCGTTATCATACACTTGGGCCAATAATAAATATAGTCGGTAATCCTAATTCCGATTTAATTGTTATACAATAAACGATAAACAAACACCACCAAACACACATCGAAGCTAATACGACGAATACGAGCTAAGTAAGTCCGGAGACTTACCTCGTCTCCACACTCAACTCACAACCACTAGTACAAATACCCCCCTAGACCTCGGTTGTGTTTGAGCGGTTTGAAAGAACCGTGATAATAGGTAATTTCGGACCACGGTTTTTATGTATAAGCGAGGAGAATTGATTTTATTTTTTTTAAAAAAGTTTTAGACCCCGGTTATATAATTAAACCGGGGTACTAAAATTTCGGACCCCGGTTATATTAGTAATCGGGGTGAAATTTTGATCTCGGACCCCACTTTAATAATAACCGTGGTAAAAGATTGTAATCCAACGGCGTCGTTTTGAGCGTTTTCGGAAACAACAGCACGCATCGATGCACCGGCCTCAAAGTCATTAGCCCTGACCTCTCAATGCCGAAGCTCTGCTATGGCGTTGAGCGATTCGATCACCATAGACGACCCCTGCACCTACAATCCCTTCATCTAAGCGATTGTTCCGTCAAGACTAACTCCACCTGCCACATCACTGCTGTGTACCGTATGCTCATCCTCTCCCGCGCTGAGTGATTCGATTGTTCCATCTTGTATATCCTAACACAGTGAGCTTAATTCATTCTCTCTTTCTTTCATTTTTTGTATATAGGAAACTACTGTGTAGTACTCTTTGGATGATGTAGTTGAAATCCATGATGCGCTCTGGAACTTGATTTACTTCACCAATTTGTAAATATAACACAGTGACTTATTTCCTCCATGAAAGCAACTAGGGCTTTTCTTTTTCTCTTTCTAAATGTCTTAATTTGTTGCAGGAATTTGGTCAGAATTACTTAACAGGTTCAAAATCTCCTTCCATTGGAAACCTTACAAAGATGCAATGGTTGTAATTAAGCACATCCCAGGTTTGTGCCAAGACTGCCATCTTTTCAAATTCGATAACTGCATTGTTTACACTTAGGGATCAATGCATCATCAGTCTTCAAGTACTTACCCTTCCCTTCAGCATTACTAAAATGTTAACCAGGACACAAATTTAAACTTGTCTATGCTCAACCATCATCTTTATAAACAAATGAAAGGTAGTTCCAACACGATTTTACCTATCATACCTTCACCAGGACACAAATTTAAACTTGTTGCATTAATTTAAACAATACCAATTAAACTTCCACGCTTAGAGCTTCCTAAAATGTTATAGTAAAGACCTTTTTTCAGAAAGAATTGTAAATGATCCTTTTTTGCAAATATATCTTCCAGCTCCTTAATTAATTTTTCTATTGGCTTAGAGTTCTGCAATTTTATATTTTCTCATTCCCTGTTTACACTTAGGGGTAGCCATATCTGAGCCACTTTTTGTACTCACTGAATTCACTTATTATTACCATTTCTTCCCTACCTTTCATTACACATAGTAAAACTGCCACTTCAAAGCTCACACTTCATTTGTCTTCTGCTCCTGCCTTTCATTACATTATTTAGGATTTAGGGTTTATGTAAGTTTTATGGGAAAACAATTGAATATGTTTGAACAAAATAGAATCTAATTCCATATGTTTTCATTAATGTAAATTGATTTATTGCAGATTGAAGATTCTTTTGAAAGTTAGACACATTCAACATATTATAAACGGACTTGGGGATAATTGAAACGGAGTAACGTTCGTATGCAAGTGAAAACAATGGAATTCTAAGGTACAAATGAACTTTTTAGTTGATATAATTGATTTCATCTGTTTCCATTAATTTTATTTTGCCTTTGCTGAAAGTGTTTTACTTAATTTAGAGATGTAGCTATCATATAATCCCTACGAACCCATTGTGAACTTATATGAAATTGAAAGTTTAATTGCTACTGTTTAAATTAATGCAACAAGTTTAAACCAAATTTGTGAGAGTTTCTATGCCTAACAATAAATTGTTAAATTATCTTATTTGGGCACTTGATGCTACTATGAAGTTAATGGACACATGACCTAAATATGAAGCTATCATATAATCAGTAAATTAATGCAGCAAGTTCAAAGAAGGAACTAGAAATTATTGTGGTCTTCTGCAGCTCATCCACTTCGCTACCATTTGAACTTGTCAAATATGATTTATTGTGGTCTTGTCAAGTAATCAAAGACAGGAGCAGAAAATTAATAAAGTTGTGTTACATAAGCTGTACTTTTTCTATTCTTTTGGGCTATTGGCTCAGTAAGATCTTGAATATGTTTTTCTTTCCTGTTTTCTGGGGTTTAAGAGTCTATATTCGTTATTTGTTGTCCAAATTAGGAAGAGCATTTTGCATAGGTCATACAACAACTTTATTGTTTAGAATTCATGAGAGAACGTGTTGTGTTGTGTTCTATTATGTTTTGAGAAATTAGATGAATTGAAGAATCATGCAATGAATTGAAATTTAGTATATTACTTACCCTGCCCGAGTAATCGACTAGTGTATCTGTAACTCTCTGACTTACTAATTATGACACTAAAGAAATGACCCATCAATGCATTAAAAAAACCGGAGTCCGAAAATGACCCCTGTTTTTTTAAAATAACCGGGGTCCCACTTTTACCCCGGTTTTTTAAAATAACCCGGGTCCGACTTTTTACCCCGGTTATTAAAAAATCGGGGTTCGAAAATTTTAACTCGGTGACATTTACCGGGGTGCGAACCGTCGGACCTCGCTCCCGTTAACCACGCTTCCATAACCGGGTTCCCATGTACAAAATAACCGAGGTCTAGGGGGTATTTGTACTAGTGAACACTCTTGCTTCCTTGGGAAGAAGCCCACAACCTGCTCACAAGAGGATATATGTCAACAACCTACTCACACAAGAAGTCTTAGACTTCTATACAAATGATCTATGCAAGATCATTTGACTCTCAATTCTAGGACCGCATCCTAGAATTCCTACACTCACGTCTCACTCAACGCATGATGAGATCTACCCAGATCTCACTCTCTCAACACATGCTAGAAATCATAATAGCATATACCTCACAAGTTCATGAACCCCAACCTAAGGAACGGTAATCTAGCCTAGAAGGTCTAACATGCTCAACCAATTCTTCTAAGGTCCAAAGCCACTACTTGGCATTCAATCTAAATTATGCTATATCCAACCTAGCATGCTACTACTAAACATAACTCGACGAGGAAGAAATTTACTCACACGAGGTCAAAGCCGGGAGACGAACTACGGATGTCGTTCGAGAAGGGATTTGTTGGCCTTTATCGGGGCGCTTCCGGACCTAAGACCGAAGGTAAACAAACTTAGCTTATACGCTAATATTTATCGTAAAATATAAGATATAATAATCTAAGGTAAAACTCATTTTCAAAAGCTAACGTTAAAACCCGCATTAAAACTTTGAGCCACAAACCGAGATTAATCCAACGAAGGCATAAAATATATTATATATCAAATAGAGTAAACTTCTATTTAATATCCAAGGTTAAAACTTGTAAGGACATTTTCTGGGCAACTTATAAAACTTCATAAATATGGGTCATAAATTGTAAATAACAATATGGGCCAAAATCTGTAATTAAGTTTAGTAGGGGTATAAATGCAACTTCCAAAAATGTGGGTCAAAACTGCAATAATAAACATATGGGTACAATCTGTAAATAACACACTTAATGGGGTCTCGATTTCAAAAAAAAAAAAAAGAAAAGAAGCAGGGCTTCTCAAACCCTATAGGTGGCGAAGCGCTGGGGAGGCTTTGCAGGGTGCCAGTAGCAAGCTTCGGCAAGGGTCTTCTCCGGCAGGCTCGCCTCTGGTGGATGAAGGGGATCGGTGGCTCCGGTAGCGGCGAGGCAGGGTTCGTCGATGGCGGTGGCAAGGCGTGGTGACAGCGGTTCTCCCTTGGAACAACCGCAACAAAAGAAGGGAAAAAGGGGAAAAGAAATCGAGCCAGCAATGGGGAAGGAAAGGCGGAACTGAGCCGGCGAGTCGAGGCGGCCAAGGCAGCGTCCAGAGCTGGTGGCGGCGGCGTCCCTGTTGGAGGAGGTAGGGCGGTTCTCCGGCAGTAGATGCAACGAGGGAAGAGAGATTGAGGTTGTTACTTCTGGTTCCAACAGAATCGAGATAGAAGAAGAGTGAGATGGAAGGGTTGTAGGAACTTGTAATACGACAGTTAAACTTTATGCAGTATAACGATAAGGTTCAGAATTTCATACCACCGCAGTGCGTATGTTGAGCAGAGTCGAGATAGGAATATCTTTCCTTAATTCTAAAAATACCCCGTATTACGACGGTTATCGGTGTTTAAGAATCACAGGATACAACTTCTTTTCGAATCTGTTCTTCGTAATAGAACCGGAAGCCTACGAACCAGTAGTGCGTTGCACTTTTGAGATAAGAATCTCAGGAGTTGTTGGCTGATCCGTTATAATTAGGTCCACCCGCAGCACAACACAGCACGGCTCGGACTCGGACTCGGCACGGCCACGAGCTTGAGCTTGAGCTCGAGCTCGGCTCGGCGCGCGCGTGGTGTTTTACCTACGCCGTTCCCCATTGAAAATGGGTAGTGACCCAAGGCCACATGCCTTAGAGCAAACTTGCCCCTTATATCCTACTCCCTTTTACCTCCATATAGTCGATGTGGGATTCACCTAATTTTTGACTATTTTCCCAAGTTATTGCCTATTACACAACTAACTTTGGGCATCCATTTCTCATTCAATCGAAACTCAAATTTAACATATGAATATACCACGAGCAAGAGCTCGCGGAGGCGAAGCCAATGCTCCTACTTTCCGGTGTTGATAATGGTCGGAGCCCACCAGAAATGTGCCCGAAAAAGTGTCCGGCGCACACATGTGTTAAAACATGTTTAATTCATTCTTTAAATAAATTTAGTTCCAACAATCCCCTACATGAATAGAAATGACTCTAAACATATGCTTCTTTGTTTTTTAGACAAACAGAATTCTGAAGAGTACAGTAGAAAAATCACGGCATTTGGACTAGTGCCGTGTTTCATGCTTGAACCGTTCATAGTGAATAGCTATCGGATTTACTCGACCAGGTAGTGACTATGATGTCTTGAATCACCCAGACTTTTATGTAAACCGAGACAACAACTATCACACAATTTCATTTTCTCGCAGAACGTTTGATTCTCTGGTTGTGTTCATTTTTGCCTTGAACATCCCTGGTTTATTCATGAGTGAATTTGGAGAATTCAGCCTCACTTTATTCTCTTAGACACGGCCCCATGTCACACTCACAAGGTGATTGACCATAAAGAGTATCTTTCATACTCCCCCTTTGTTTCAAGGCGATGGAATCATTAAAATCCAAGCTTAACCTTAACTCATACAGTTTGCACTGTCTATCATCCTTAGGAACTAGGTAGAGACAGTGCTCCACTCGATTTAACTTGGTTAGGTTTTCCCCTTGAGCCTACATCATGGGATCTCCAGTCACGTAGGTAGGGTTTTCTTTCAAGCATCCTCTTTCGTAATAGGCTTTAAACCCATTCCTTTTGATGATTTTAAAACTTGATCTCTTGACAAACCCTTAGTAAATGGATCCGCTAGGTTGTCAGCTGATTTGATATAGTCTATCGAGACTATACCTGTTGAGATCAGTTTTCTAATGGACTTATGTCGTCGTCTAATATGACGTGACTTTCCATTGTATAAAACGCTCAGTGCCCGAGCTATTGCCGATTAACTATCACAGTGTACACATAATGCCGACACTAGCTTTTCCCACATCGGAATATTTTCCAAGAAGTTCCGAAGCCAGTCAACTTCTTCTGTTGCTTTGTCCAACGCAATGAACTCAGACTCCATTGTGGATCTGGCCAATAACGTCTGTTTGGAAGATTTCCAAGACATTGCTGCACCACCCAGTGTAAACACATATCCACTTGTGGATTTTGAGTTTCTAGAGTCGGATATCCAGTTTGCGTCACTGTATCCTTCTAGAACTGCAGGTTGGTTTCCATAGTGCAGCCCATAACTTTGAGTATAACGAAGATAGTTCAATACTCTAGTTATCCTTTTCCAGTGTTTATGTCCCGGGTTACTAGTATAGCGACTTAGTACATTAACTGAGTGCGCTAAGTCGGGGCGTGTACAATTGGTTAAGTACATAAGACTCCCAATTACATGTGCATACTCAAGTTGTGACACTGCATCCCCCCCATTTTTGGTCAGGTGGAGTTGAGGATCCACAGGACTCTTTGCTGTTCCACTCGAGTAGTTCTTGAACCTCTCAAGGATCTTTTCAGCATAATGAGCTTGAGACAGGGTAACACCTTCGGAGTGTCTAGTGGTTTTAATCCCTAGAATGACATCCACTAATCCCATATCTTTCATGTCAAACTGACCCCTAAGTAAATTCTTAGTTCGGTTGATCATGTCTTTGTTGCTTCCAATGATAAGCATATCATCGACATATAGACATAAAAAGACATATCCCGTGGGAGTATTCTTGATATATATGCACTTGTCGCATTCATTAATGCTGAAACCATTCGACATCATTACATTGTCAAAATTTTCATGCCACTACTTAGGAGCTTGTTTGAGTCCATAAAGGGACTTTACAAGTTGGCACACTTTGTGTTCTTGTCCAGACACAACATACCCTTCAGGTTGTTTTATGTAGATCTCCTCTTCTAAATCTCCGTTTAGAAAGGAAGTTTTTACATCCATTTGATGTATTTCTAGATTGTGTAATGCCGCTATTGCAATTAGCATTCTTATAGAAGTTATTCTCGTAACGGGAGAATAGGTGTCAAAGAAATCCAACCCTTCTTTTTGTCGGAATCCTTGCACTACAAGCCTAGCCTTGTACTTCTCGATTGAGCCATCGGTTTTCAACTTGGTTTTGAAAATTCATTTGCACCCAAGTGCTTTACACCCTTTTGGTAAGTCAACTAACTCCCATGTATGGTTTTGCATAATGGAGTCAATCTCACTTTTGACTGCTTCCTTCCAAGAAGGTGCGTCAGGTGTAGACATGGCTTCTGTGTAACTTCTTGGTTCTTTCTCCATGAGAAATGCCGTTATGAAGTCATCCCCAAACGATTTTTCCGTTCGAGTTCTTTTGCTTCTTCGAGGTTCTTCCTCGACTATTTCATTTCCAGAAGTGCCTTCTTCCCTTTGTTCACGAGTTCGTTTTGGATTTTCTTTGTCCTTACACGGAAACACGTTTTCAAAAAAGAAACATTCCTAGATTCCATTATTGTATTAACATGTATATCTGGTACATCTAATTTATGTACCAGAAATCGATAAGCACTACTGTTGTGTGCATATCCTATGAAAATACAATCAACGGTTTTAGGTCCAATGGTGACCTTTTTAGGAGGTGGTACTGCCACTTTTGCTAAGCACCCCCACACTTTGAGGTATTTGTACGATGGTACTTTACCTTTCCAAAGTTTATATGGCGTTCTGCCAGTTACCTTATGAGGTATTTAGTTGATGATGTAATTGGTTGGTAAACAATGCTTCCCCCTACATGTTTTGGGGTAACCCAGAATCCTACAACAGAGCGGTCATCATCTCTTTCAGAGTTCGGTTCTTTCGTTCCGCAACTCCGTTAGATTCAGGTGAATAGGGAGCAGTTGTTTGATGAACTATCCCGTGTTCTCTACAAAACGCATTGAAAGGTTCATCGTACTCGCCTCCTCTATCACTTCGTACGACTTTGATTGTCTTACTAAGTTGGTTTTCAACTTCTAACTTGTATTCCTTGAATTTTTCCAAGGCCTCATCCTTGCTTTTTAGCAAGTAGATATAACAATATCTTGTACAGTCGTCAATAAATGTGACGAAATACTTTTTACCTCCTCTAGTTTGTATAAATTTCAAATCACACAAATCAGTGTGAATTAAGCCTAGAGGTTCTGTGGTTCTCTCCACTTGTGGAGATGGCGTTTTTATGAGTTTTGCTTGTACGCAGACTTCACATTTGTCCTTGTTTAATTTGCATTTTGGAATTAGGTTTAAATTCATCAGTCTTTGGATAGACTTATAATTTACATGTCCTAATCGTTCATGCAAAATATTAAAAGACTCAACAACATAAGCAATAGGAGTTTTATTCATTGAACTATCGGTTACAACTTTTGGGATGACTGTCATTACACACATTTTGAACAGTCCATCCTTGACATACCCGTTGCCTACATAAATCCCATTCTTCATGAGAGTCAGCTGCTCAGACACAAGCTTCACGGAGAATCCATGCTTACTGAGCAAAGATCCAGAAATCAAGTTCTTCCGGATATCTGGCATATGCATGGCATTGTTGAGAGTCAGCTCTTTCTCAGATGTCATCTTCAGCACTATCTTGCCGTGTCCTTCAACCTTTGAGGTGGATGAATTCCCCATAAACAGGTGCTCCTCCTTCTTATTCTTCTGATAGGTGGAAAACATCCCCTTGGCGGGTAGCACCAGTGTCAAACCGCACTCCATCGGGTTGCTGCCGACCATGTTGACTTCAGAAGTCACAGCATATAGATCAGTTAGCCCATCCTTAGCAATGTGGGCCTTTTCTTTCCCCTTGCTCTTGTTAGAGTCACCCTTATTCCGGCATTCGTCGGATTTGTGACCTATTTTTCCACAGGCGTGACACTTGCCGGCGAACTTCTTCTTTGCCGGTTACTTGTTGGGGACCTTGGGTTGAAACTTTCGTTTCTTTTCCTTCGGTTCAGTCAGATAAGCTTTCTCAGTCTTTTCCCCTTCAGTGCTCTTGCGGTTGCTTGATTCAATCCGCAATTTGACCATGAACTCTTCCAGAGTCATTTCCTTTCGCTTGTGCAAAAGGTAGCTCTTGAAATCCTTCCACGATGGAGGGAGTTTTCCGATGAATGCTGCTTCCTGAAATCTTTCACATATATTCATCCCTTCAGCAATGATCTCATGGGCTAGAAGTTGTAGCTTTTCAGCTTGCTCCATGACTAGTTTGTTGTCTACCATTTGGAAGTCCATGAACTTCTGAACAGCGAACTTTTTATGCCCTACATCCTCAGATTTGTACTTCTTTTGTAAGGCAAGCCACAGCTTCCTAGAAGTGTCGACTTTGATGTATACTTGATACAGTGAGTCGGACAGGCGGCTTAGAATCCACCCTTTGCATGCATAGTCATTGTCCATATCAGCTTGGAAGGATACCTCTTTATCCGCAATCACGTATCTGTCCAATTTGTTCATGGTTAAGAAGAACAACATCTTCTGTTGCCAGGTCTTTAAATTAGTTCCATCGAACTTATCTGCCAGTAATTCCGCGCTCAGAGAGCCAAGCATCGGTATTGTCTAAGGGACATGTTGTTGACCAGCCTGTACACCAGTTGGTACTACAATAGTCCTGGTCGGTGTGTTTGGCAAGCTAGCCGGTGGTAGACCACTCCCAAATTGGATTTGGGACGTCTGCTCACCCCCATTTGCAGCCTTAGTCAACATTCGTAGGATACTTCCATCATCAGTAGTGTTCGGATTCACAGAAGTGTTTGGATCCACTGTAGTTTCTTTTGTTGTATCAGCCATTTCTGTTACACAAAAACAACCATGGTCAATATTTCAATTTTTTGATCGGAAATCGAAACTCAAAAACCGAAGTTTAAAAAATTCGGGTATAAGTCCGTACAAGAACATACTTGTTTTCGATTTAATATTTAAATCGAATTCAGGTTTAAAAACAAAATCATTTTGTTTTAAAAATAATTTTGAAAACTTAATTTAAAATTCAATTTTTCCCGGTAGATAACCCGGTTTGACTATTCCGGCACCTTATCTGCAACACTTAATAAACGGTTAGTGCATAAAAGTTTAACAAGTTTTTAGAATTAAGACTGTAGGAACCTGTAATACGACAGTTAAACTTTATGCAGTATAACGCTAAGGTTCAGAATTTCATACCACCGTAGTGCGTATGTAGAGCAGAGTCGAGATACGAATCTCTTTCCTTAATTCTAAAAACACCCCGTATTACGACGGTTACCGGTGTTTAAGAATCCTAGGATCCAACTGTTGTTCGATTCGTTCTTCGTAATAGAACCGGAAGCCTACGAACCAGTAGTGCGTTGCACTTTTGAGATAAGAAAAGCTCGCAAGCTTGAGAGAGAGAAGAGAGAATGATTGTTGGTCTGTTTTGGAATGAATGAAGAGCTCTCTATTTATAGGAGCTGGAGGAGCTGAATTGGGCTATGGGCCTCGAGGCCCATTGAACCAGCCCAAAACCGGAGCCAATAGGAGGGCGACACGTGTCCGCAATCCAAGAGATTTCGGATTCACCTTTGAAGCCACGTTTTTAGGGGTCAATTGAAGACCATAACCGCCCACTATTGTAGGAGTTGTTGGCTGATCCATTGGACTGGATTTTTGGATGTCCGGTCCGCTGATCCGTTTGCACAAATGGGCCTGGCCCAAGGCCTTCCTCATTTGGACTGTTGGACTTCGAGTTGGGTCGGCCCAAAAATAATATAGGTGGCCAGCCCAGATTATAATTAGGTCCACCCGCCCCGCCCCGCGGCACGGCACGGCTCGGACTCGGACTCGGCTCGGAGCGTGCGCGTGTGGTGTTTTGCCTACGCCGTTCCCCATTGAAAATGGTTAGTGACCCAAGGCCACATGCCTTAGAGCAAACTTGCCCCTTATATCCTACTCCCTTTTACTTCTATATAGTCGATGTGGGATTCACCCAATTTTTGACTATTTTTCCAAGTTATTGCCTATTACGCAACTAACTTTGGGCATCCATTTCCCATTCAATCGAAACTCAAATTTAACATATGAATATACAACGAGCAAGAGCTCGCGGAGGCGAAGCCAATGCTCCCACTTTCCGGTGTTGATAATGGTCGGAGCCTACCGGAAATGTACCCGAAAAAGTGTCCGGCGCACACATGTGTTAAAACATGCTTAATTCATTCTTTAAATAAATTTAGTTCCAACAACCCCCACATGAATAGAAATGATTCTAAACATATGCTTCTTTGTTTTTTAGACAGACAAAATTCTCAAGAGTACAGTCGAAATATCACGGCATCTGGACTAGTGCCGTGTTTCGTGCTTGAACCGTCCATAGTGAATAGCTATTGGATTTACTCGACCAGGTAGTGACTATGATGTCTTGAATCACCCGGACTTTTATGTAAACCGAGACAACAAATATCACACAATTTTATTTTCTCGTAGAACGTTTGGTTCTCTAGTTTTGTTTATTTTGGCCTTGAACATCCCTGGTTTATTCATGAGTGAATTTGGAGAATACAGCCTCACTTTGTTCTCATAGACACGGCCCCATGTCACACTCACAAGGTGATTGACCATAAAGAGTATCTTTCATACTCCCCCTTTGTTTCAAGGCGATGGAATCATTAAAATCCAAGCATAACCTTAACTCATACAGTTTGCACTGTCTATCATCCTTAGGAACTGGGTAGAGACAGTGCTCCACTCGATTTAACTTTGTTAGGTTTTCCCCTTGAACCTACGTCATGGGATCTCCAGTCACGTAGGTAGGGTTTTCCTTCAAGCATCCTCTTTCGTAATAGGATTTAAACCCATTCCTTTTGATGATTTTAAAACTTGATCTCTTGACAAACCCTTAGTAAATGGATCCGCTAGGTTGTCAGCTGATTTGATATAGTCTATCGAGACTATACCTGTTGAGATCAGTTTTCTAATGGACTTATGTCGTCGTCTAATATGACGTGACTTTCCATTGTATAAAACGCTCAGTGCCCGAGCTATTGCCGATTGACTATCACAGTGTACACATAATGCCGGCACTGGCTTTTCCCACATCGGAATATCTTCCAAGAAGTTCCGAAGCCACTCAGCTTCTTCTGCTGCTTTGCCTAACACAATGAACTCAAACTCCATTGTGGATTTGGCCAATAACGTCTGTTTGGAAGATTTCCAAGACACTGCTGCACCACCCAGTGTAAACACATATCCACTTGTGGATTTTGAGTTTCTAGAGTCGGATATCCAGTTTGCGTCACTGTATCCTTCTATAATTGCACGTTGGTTTCCATAGTGCAGCCCATAAATTTGAGTATAACGGAGATAGTTCAATACTCTAGTTATCCCTTTCCAGTGTTTATGTCCCGGGTTACTAGTATAGCGACTTAGTACATTAACTGAGTGCGCTAAGTCGGGGCGTGTACAATTGGTTAAGTACATAAGACTCCCAATTACACGTGCATACTCAAGTTGTGACACTACATCCCCCCCATTTTTGGTCAGGTGGAGTTGAGGATCCACAAGACTCTTCGCTGTTCCACTCGAGTAGTTCTTGAGCCTCTCAAGGATCTTTTCAGCATAATGAGCTTGAGACAGGGTAACACCTTCGGAGTGTCTAGTGATTTTAATCCCTAGAATGACAACCTCTAATCCCATATCTTTCATGTCAAACTGACCCCTAAGTAAATTCTTAGTTCGGTTGATCATGTCTTTGTCGCTTCCAATGATAAGCATATCATCGACATATAGACATAATAAGACATATCCTGTAGGAGTATTCTTGATATATATGCACTTGTCGCATTCATTAATGCTGAAACCATTCGACATCATTACATTGTCAAATTTTTCATGCCACTGCTTAGGAGCTTGTTTGAGTCCATAAAGGGACTTTACAAGTTGGCACACTTTGTGTTCTTGTCCAGACACAACATACCCTTCAGGTTGTTTTATGTAGATCTCCTCTTCTAAATCTCCATTTAGAAAGGCAGTTTTTACATCCATTTGATGTATTTCTAGATTGCGTAATGCCGCTATTGCTATTAGCATTCTTATAGAAGTTATTCTCGTAACGGGAGAATAGGTGTCAAAGAAATCCAACCCTTCTTTTTGTCGGAATCCTTTCACTACAAGCCTAGCCTTGTACTTCTCGATCGAGCCATCGGTTTTCAACTTGATTTTGAAAATCTATTTGCACCCAAGTGCTTTACACCCTTTCGGTAAGTCAACTAACTCCCATGTATGGTTTTGCATAATGGAGTCAATCTCACTTTTGACTGCTTCCTTCCAAGAAGGTGCGTCAGGTGTAGACATGGCTTCTGTGTAACTTCTTGGTTCTTTCTCCATGAGAAATACCGTTATGAAGTCATCCCCAAACAATTTTTCCGTTCGAGTTCTTTTGCTTCTTCGAGGTTCTTCCTCGACTATTTCATTTCCAGAAGTGCCTTATTCCCTTTATTCACGAGTTTGTTTTGGACTTTCTTTATCCTTACACGGAAACACGTTTTCAAAAAAAGAAACATTCCTAGATTCCATTATTGTATTAACATGTATATCTGGTACATCTGATTTATGTACCAGAAATTGATAAGCACTAATGTTGTGTGCATATCCTATGAAAATACAATCAACGGTTTTAGGTCCAATGGTGACCTTTTTAGGAGGTGGTACAACGACTTTTGCTAGGCACCCCCACACTTTGAGGTATTTGTACGATGGTACTTTACCTTTCCAATGTTCATATGGCGTTCTGCCAGTTACCTTATGAGGTATTTTGTTGAGGATGTAATTGGTAGTAAGCAATGCTTCCCCCCACATGTTTTGGGGTAACCCAGAATCCTGCAACAGAGCGTTCATCATCTCTTTCAGAGTTCGGTTCTTTCGTTCCGCAACTCCGTTAGATTCAGGTGAATAGGGAGCAGTTGTTTGATGAACTATCCCGTGTTCTCTATAGAACGCGTTGAAAGGTTCATCGTACTCGCCTCCTCTATCACTTCGTACGACTTTGATTGTCTTACTAAGTTGGTTTTCAACTTCTCACTTGTATTCCTTGAATTTTTCCAAGGCCTCATCCTTGCTTTTTAGCATGTAGATATAACAATATCTTGTACAGTCGTCAATAAATGTGACGAAGTACTTTTTACCTCCTCTAGTTTGTATAAACTTCAAATCACACAAATCAATGTGAATTAAGCCTAGAGGTTTTGTGGTTCTCTACACTTGTGGAGATGGCGTTTTTGTGAGTTTTGCTTGTACGCAGACTTCACATTTGTCCTTGTTTAATTTGCATTTTGGAATTAGGTTTAAATTCATCAGTCTTTGGATAGACTTATAATTTACATGTCCTAATCGTTCATGCCATATATTAAAAGACTCAACAACATAAGCAATAGGAGTTTTATTCATTGAACCATCGGTTACAACTTTTGGGATGATTGTCATTACACACATTTTGAACGTCCATTCTTGACATACCATTTGCCTACATAAATCCCATTCTTCATGAGAGTTAGCAGCTCAGACACATGCTTCACGGAGAATCCATGCTTGCTGAGCAAATATCCGGAAATCATGTTCTTCTGAATATCTGGCACATGCATGACATTGTTGAGAGTCAGCTCTTTCTCAGATGTCATCTTCAGCACTATCTTGCCGTGTCCTTCAACCTTTGAGGTGAACGAATTCCCCATAAACAGGTGCTCCTCCTGCTTATTCTTCTGATAAGTGGAAAACATCCCTTTGTCAGAACAGATGTGGCGGGTAGCACTAGTGTCAAACCACCACTCCATCGGCTTGCTGCCGACCATGTTGACTTCAAAAGTCACATCACATAGATTAGTTAGCCCATCCTCAGCAATGTGGGCCTTTGCTTTCCCCTTGCTCTTGTTAGAGTCACCCTTGCTCCGGCATTCGTCGGATTTGTGACCTATTTTGCCACAAGCGTGACACTTGCCGGCGAACTTCTTCTTTGCCGGTTACTTGTTGGGGACCTTGGGTTGAAACTTTCGTTTCTTGTCCTTCGGTTCAGTCAGATGAGCTTTCTCAGTCTTTTCCCCTTCAGTGCTCTTGCGGTTGCTTGATTCAATCCGCAATTTGACCATGAACTCTTCCACAGTCATTTCCTTTCGCTTGTGCAAAAGGTAGCTCTTGAAATCCTTCCAAGATGGAATGAGTTTTCCAATGAATGCTGCTACCTGAAATCTTTCACAGATATTCATCCCTTCAGCAATGATCTCATGGGCTAGAAGTTGTAGCTTCTCAGCTTGCTCCATGACTGGTTTGTTGTCTACCATATGGAAGTCCATGAACTTCTGAACAACGAACTTTTTATGCCCGATCCTCAGATTTGTACTTCTTTTGTAAGGCAAGCCACGACTTCCTAGAAGTGTCGACTTTGATGTATACTTGATACAGTGAGTCGGACAGGAGGCTTAGAATCCACCCTTTGCATGCATAATCATTGTCCACATCAGCTTGGAAGGATACCTCTTTATCCTCAGTCACGTATCTGTCCAATTTGTTCATGGTTAAGAAGAACAACATCTTCTGTTGCCAGGTCTTGAAATTAGTTCCATCGAACTTGTCTGGCAGTAATCCTGCGCTCAAAGAGCCAGACATCGGTACTGTTTGAGGGACATGTTGTTGACCAGCCTGTACACCAATTGGTAGTGCAATAGTCCTGGTCGGTGGGTTTGGCAAGCTAGCCGGTGGTAGACCACTCCCGAAATGGATTTGGGACGTTTGCTCACCCCCATTTGCAACCTCAATCAATATCCGTAGGATACTTCCATCATCAGTAGTGTTCGGATTCACGGAAGTGTTTGGATCCACGGTAGTTTCTTTTGTTGTATCAGCCATTTCTGTTACACAAAAACAACCACGGTCAATATTTCAATTTTTTGATCGGAAATCGAAACTCAAAAACCGAAGTTTAAAATATTCGGGTATAAGTCCGTACAAGAACAGACTTGTTTTCGATTTAATATTTAAATCAAATTCAGGTTTGAAAAACTAAATCGTTTTGTTTTAAAAATAATTTTGAAAACTGAATTTAAAATTCAATTTTTCACGGTAGATAACCCGGTTTGACTATTCCGGCGCCTTATCTACAACACTTAATAAACGGTTAGTGCATAACAATTTAACAAGTTTTTAGAATTAAGACTGTAGGAACCTGTAATACGACAATTAAACTTTATGCAGTATAACGCTAAGGTTCAAAATTTTATACCACCGTAGTGCGCATGTTGAGCAGGGTTGAGATAGGAATCTCTTTCCTTAATTCTAAAAAAACCCCGTATTACGACGGTTACCGGTGTTTAAGAATCCCAGGATACAACTGTTGTTCGATCCGTTCTTCATAATAGAACCGGAAGCCTACGAACCAGTAGTGCGTTGCACTTTTGAGATAAGAAAAGCTCGCAAGCTTGAGAGAGAGAAGAGAGAATGATTGTTGGTCTGTTTTGAAATGAATGAAGAGCTCTCTATTTATAGGAGCTGGAGGAGCTGAATTGAGCTATGGGCCTCAAGGCCCATTGAGCCAGCCCAAAACCGGAGCCCATAGGAGGGCGACACGTGTCCGCAATCCAAGAGATTTCGGATGCACCTTTGAAGCCACGTTTTTAGGGGTCAACTGAAGACCATAACCGCCCACTTTTGTATGAGTTGTTGGCTGATCCATTGGACTGGATTTTCGAATATCCAATCCGGTCCGCTGATCCGTTTGCAAAGATGGGCCTGGCCCAAGGCCTTCCTCATCTGGACTGTTGGACTTCGAGTTGGGTCGGCCCAAAAATAATATAGGTGGCTAGCCCAGATTATAATTAGGTCCATCCGCCCCGCAGCACGGCACGGCACGGCTCGGACTCGGCACGACCACGACCACGACCACGAGCTCGGCTCTGCTCGGCTCGGCGCGCGCGTGGTGTTTTGCCTACGCCGTTCCCCATTGAAAATGGGTAGTGACCCAAGGCCACATGCCTTAGAGCAAACTTGCCCCTTATATCCTACTCCCTTTTACCTCCATATAGTCGATGTGGGATTCACCCAATTTTTTACTATTTTCCTAAGTTATTGCCTATTACGCAACCAACTTTGGGCATCCATTTCTCATTCAATCGGAATTCAAATTTAACATATGAATATATCACGAGCAAGAGCTCGTGGAGGCGAAGCCAATGCTCCCACTTTCCGGTGTTGATAATGGCCGGAGCCCACTGGAAATGTGCCCGAAAAAGTGCCCAGCGCACACGTGTTAAAACATGTTTAATTCATTCTTTAAATAAATTTAGTTCCAACAAGGGTTGCAGGCAAGGTATAGAGGTCGGGCTGCAGATGCTCACTGCTTTAGGCTAGCGTAGGCGGCAGCGTAGGGGGTCGAGGGGTCGTTGCACAGGAGGCGAGAAGTCGATGCATAGGTTGTGCAGAATGTGAGAGCCGTTGTTCATCCGCCAGTGAGAGATAACACAAAAGAAAAGAAAAAGCAAAAAAAATAAAGGAAATCGGGAATTTACAACTCGATCGAATTAATCGGAGTGAAATTTCATGATCGGAAAATATTCCCGAACTTTTCCGTTAAATAATTTGGGGAAAATATATAATCAATTATATGTAAATATACTTGTAATAGTATGATTTCGATATAGAAAACGTTCTCGTAAAAATATGTACGAGATTACAATGATAATTTTAAACGGATAATATATGTTTATGAAATATATTGATACATACCTATATACTCGTATAATTATTTAGGATATTAAAATATCAATAAATATATGGAACGATAAAAAAAATTGAGAACACGCCTCAAATTGGGGCGTTACAGGACTGCACTTCTGTAATGGACCCGCGGGGACGTCTTGCCCTAGCCGCTGGTGCGGCTGGGAACCCAAACCGCAGGTGCGCCACCAGCCCTTCACGGGTGCGCCAAGGTTCTGCCGCAGGGGCGCCTCCAGTACGGCGAAGGTGCGCCAAGGGGCTGGAGCCGCCTTCCGTCTTCTTCCTCGTACTCATGAGCTTATCGAGTCTCTCATGTCCAATAAACACCTCACCTCCGTTCACTACATTACCCTCTCTATATATGTGATGATTAGAACCCCATTGGGATCTTGGAACAGTTCATAACAACCCTAGAAGATGGCTTGAAGAGCTTATGCATTTCCGAGTTTTAAGAAGTGACCAACAAACAATTTTTGGTCCGGATTTGCGTAAGTTAGACTCCCCCTTTGTTGTTGAATTTTGGATATGTTATAGTTGGTATTGCATAGTAGAACAAACTAATATTTGAGAGTAATCCGAGTTATTATTTTGGAGATATGGTTCTCCAAAGTTGGTTCCTCATGTAGTTTTTATAAGTGTGCTGAATATCATGTGTTGAGAAAAACTACTTGTGATGCAGTTTTGTAAGATAGATTTGGATGGGTTATTTACCTCTGTTGGACTTGCATTTTGGATATGTTGTTTATGGATGTACATAGTAGCATGCGGTAAATGTTGAGAGTGATTCGTTGGTTTAATCCGGATTTGTGATGTTTTGGGTATAAGTGTAGTTTAGTTTTAGAAGAGTTGTACTAGGTTTTAAGTGTGTGTTCTTGGAGATGGTTTTGGAGTGTTTATATGTATGGATTACATCATTGGTAGTCATGTTTGAGCATGTGAAGTAGGTGAATCGGTATGTTTGGGATTTACTAGCAATATGTTAGTTGAGTCTTAATAGTAGATAGTAAGTTTGAAAGATAGTCATCTTTCATACCTAGTAGATCCTTCCTCTAGAGAGTTAGATATCTAGATTGGTTTTCTGGTAGATGTTCTTGAGATCTCAGGGAAACTTTAGAGTTTTCGGATCCTAGGGGTAAAACCGTCTTTTCTTAGAAAAGAGTTGATTTAGTGCAGTTTCTCGGTTTTCCATTGTTGAGCTCGAAGTTACGACTTCCAGAGGTCAGATAGTATAATGATATGAGCTTTATTTCATGATTAGGCAGTTGAGATATTACTCAGCGGGATCGAGTGGTTTGGTTGACGGGACTTGACCTGGTTTAGGTAAGTCCATGGACTTACTTAGCTAGCTTCTTCGTATTAACATGTTGTGTATTGGTGGTGTGTGTTAGTTATGTTAAAACAAAGAAACCGGAATAGGACGACCTATATATTATATAATTGGCTCAAGTGTATGATGACGGGCAGTGACATCACTACCTAGCTCTTGCGAGAGCTAGGAGGTTCTCTACGACTAGCCCAGATAGGTAGATGGCCGGATACAACAGTACCATTCCTTGCAGGTAAACGGGGACAGAGGCAAGTCGCGGGGATTCTCGTGTCCCAGACCGAAAGTTGAATTAGTAAGGAATAACTTAAATAAAGATAATAAACGGACTTGAGTGTTTGGATGTTGTTGGTGTTTGTCTTCATAAACCGAAAGTTGATTCTCACAATTTTGGGCAGTTGTAGAGAGATCCGGAGCGGATGGTCTGCCGGATCCACGTACTCATTTAGATGGGGACGGGGGTGTCTTCAGTTTCTTCACATGCGTTGTATAATTATAGTTGTCTAGTAAGGCTAATACATAACATTCATGTAAATATTATTTAATATTTTCATATGATATAAATATGTTTTTGCCTTGTTGTAAGATCCTAATAAAGTTGTTGTCAAACTAAGGTCAGGACCCATTGTGAGGTCCTAACCAGTATCTCCCCGAGTTTTGAGAATTTGGGGTGTTACAATATGGTATCAAAGCTCTAGGTTGACAAAAATGGCACTTCGAATCTTCTGAAAGCCCGAATGCATAAAATAACTAGAACCCGAAAGGGGTCTAAGATTTTCAAAACGGATTTATGTTTTTACACACACGCATAGTCGAGTTGTTGGTTAGTAGTACGTCGGACCACCATCGTTCTCCGTGGATCTCTGCAACTTGGAATGATAGGTGAGTTAGTATATATAGATTTATATTGATATGTTTTAATGTATGAGTACATATATATATATATATATGTGTGTGTGTGTGTGTGTGTGTGTGTGTGTAGCATGTTAGTATCCTATAGGATATTTTATATCCTTTAGTTGTGATATCATGAAGCGATTATAGCCTCATGATAAATCGGTAGGGGACTTCAAGAGTTTTCAACATGAGAAAACGAACACAGACCTTGGATTGAGTATTATACTTTGGTAGCCGTCCTGGTGACCTATATAAATCATCCGAAGAACGAGTGGGAAAAGAAGTAAAATGTTGAGATAATTTTTCACCACAAGGACAATCCGATGAGATAGAAATTTCCGAGTTAGCTCAGATAGAAGGAATAGGAAATCATGCAAGGGACTTGGTTGTATGAAGCCGAGAGATGAATTAGAAGAACCACACAAGAGACGATCAGAGATCGGATTAGAGATAACAATATGGGAACAAGAACCAAATAGAACGGAGTACAACCAAGATTTGTAGAGTAAAGGACATTAAATCGAGGTGGATGTCCCATAGACAATTATGAGCATGAGAGACCAAAAGAGATAGGGTGTCAACCCGGATATGAGGAGCTAAGGTGCACGGAATGAAGACCTACAATTGAGTGTAAAAGAGAAAATGTAGACCCCACAAGTGTGGAGAGGTTTTGAACTCTTCACAGATATAAGAAGTTTCAAAGAAATCGCGACGCCAGTATCAAAAGATTGGAATCCCTGTAGCAGGGTCAACGGAGTTTCATGAAGGCAATATTGCCACCAACACCAGCGAAGGAATATGTATGTGAGAACATCCTTGGAGAACTCGAGAGTCCAGGGTAACCCAATTATCACGGGACCTAAGTCATCAACACAAACGATCCATGTAAGAGGAACTGCAAGTGGATGTCAATTAAGGTCATAGGAACTGCAAGGACGCTTACAATCTATCGTGGGGGACTTGGAACGACTGTGGATGTCCGATGAATGACACAGTGGGACTCGAGAAAGAGAGTTGTCCCTAAGGAAAAATAAGTGTGGAAGATAGAATGAACTAACGAAGGGTAAAAGGATTAATCGAGTAGTTGATGCTCACCAAAAATTTTTTACTAGTAGAAGTATGAGAAGAGTGAGTCCGGGATATTGAGATAAGTCAATTATAGACTGACCGACATCAATGGAGGGCATGCAAGTGTTGCTTGGTATTAACGGGTTATGTGCCGTTAAGAAGAGATATTTGTGACTATGGATTTATGAAGTAGCTTTACCGACGCCTTGGAGGATTTCCTTAAGTAGGCAACGACAACCTTCTTGGATGAAGTAAAGGTATAAAGAGAATCGTGTTAGAGATTTCTTACTGGCTGGTTAAAGATCAAACTCCGGTCGAGTAAGAGAGTTTGGATCCGTGTTAGAAGAATTCAGAAAGTAAATGGAAGAGGTTGTCTTCCAAGCGTTATCTTATTTCCTTAAGGCAAGTAAGGAAGGTACTTGGTACTTCGTCCGGATAGGACTTATGGTGTAATTGGGAGAAATAGTTTTGGGGACAATCACTTTGGACTCACTGAAAATGTCCTTATGATTGATGGGTGACAACAGAATTATCAAAGTAGCGTAGCGGAAGCGTGGTGGGTCCTAAGCCACAGAGCAGGAAGCTCAATGGTACTGAAAAACGACATGTCGAGTTTAAAATGATGATAGTTGGTGAAATGCATTTCGTTTGGAAGGAACACGAGCTAGGCTACGCAAAGTGACTAGAAATTTTGTGGAGGAACTGTATCACCATGAAGGTAGAAGGAAAAGTGTGTGCATATAGAGGTTATAGAAAGAGAGTGGTACCCTATTATGGATTGGAGTGAAGCATGACGGATTCGTCACATGTTATTAGACAAGTAGTTTTGGAATCTAATACCTAATGGAGTAGTCTAGAGTGAGTTTTCTTGATGGCTTGAGAAAAGAATTAACGTTGTAATAAAAGTATTGTGCAGAGTCTAATATCCGGAATTTCTATTCCGGACTTGGAGCGTTTTATCGATGTTTCCGCGTTAGCGGCTCAGTTTTCGTGCAGGCACGGGATGCTAAGTGACGGGATTTTATTCCTGTTCCATTCCGACCTTCCATTTTCCCCCTTTTTGCTTTCCGACCCCTCGGTCTTTTAGAGTGAGGGGACATATGAGCCAGCTGACCCGTGGGTCTCCTCACCCCTTTTGTGCAGCTCACTTTTTACTCTTCTCTCTTTCTCTTCACTCTTCTCTTTCACGTTACTTCTCTCCTTCATTCTCCTTCTTGTGCTATTTCCTCTTCCCTCTCCTTGGAAGCTCTTGGATAGGGATCTGCAACATTGGAGAGCTTGGATCTGTTGTGGTAAGCTTCCTTCCTCCCCTCTTCTCCTTGCTTGTTGATTTCCTTTTTCCCTTCTTCTCTTCACCTCCATGGATATGGAGGAAGCTTTGAAGAGAGTCTTTGTTAAAACCTTTGCATGTGCATATTCTTAGCTCGATTAGGTCATGGAGAAGAGTCTAAGACCAGTGGTTGGTGTTTGAAGAAGGCCCAACCAGAGAAGGACGCACTTGAAGCAAAGACACAGTCAAAGAAACGAAGAAGACGAAGTTTCTACTGCTCGACCGCGGGGGCGGATAACCATAGGCGCAAGGGCGGACCAGAGCCACAGTAGGGGGTGGCACCAGGGTGCAGGGGCGGCTCCAGGTGTCTGCAGGGGCGGTGATAGGGCCACGCAGGGGGCGCCAGCTTGATTCCGCAACTGCGTTTTCTTCACAAGTAGGCTTCTTCCTCCCTTTCTTTTCGTTCCTTCCTTAGCTTTGAGGTTGTACCTTGTTAGTAGAATGCTTAGGATGGCCTAGAGTAGCTTGAGAATACCACCTAGTGGTTGTGAACCTAGGAGCCCTTATGGCTCGATGTAGTTGATGGCTTTGAGTTGGATGAGCTTGTTTGACCGTCTTGGCTAGTTTGTCTCTTCTAGGCTGTGGTGTATGATCATGTGAGGTCAGAGCTGTTGTGAGTTGCTTTCATGTGCTGAGAGTGTGGTGATGTCTTGGGTTCTAGGATGCGTTCCTAGGTTGAGGGTTAAGGTGATCTTGTCTAGATCACTAGAGTGAAGTCTAAGACTTCTTGAGTGTGAACAGGTGTTGATGTATGTACCCTCTTGTGAGCAGGTTGTGGGCTTCCTCCCTAAGGAAGCGAGAATGTTGTGAGTTGAGTGTGGTGACGACGTAAGAGTCTCCGGACTTACTTAGCTCGTATTTTACGTATTAGCATTGATGTATGTTTGGTGGTGTATGTATATGTTATTGTTTACGTTATAAACAACTAATCCGGTAATAGGACCACCGACCTTATATTATTTTGGCCCAAGTGTATGATAACGGGTGGTGACATCATTTGCCTAGCTCTTGCGAGAGTCTAGGAGGTTCTCAGCGACTAGCCCGTGCGGGTAGACGGTCGGATGCATTAGTATCATTCCTTGCCGGTAAGTAGGGACCGAGGCGGGACCACGGTGGTCTCGTGTCACAAACCTAAGTTGAATTAGAACGGGATACGACTTAATGATTATAAAGATAATAAACTAGATTGGTATTTGTGAGTATGTTGTGTGCTTGCGCCTTTCCCATTGATTCTAATGCTTCGAATATGAGCTAACGGTTCTAAACCGTTTGTGTAGATGCCATACAGGTTAGGGACACCGCCGAGTGAGGTGGAGGAGTGAACAGCCGAGAGTCGCCGTACATTATAGGACGGGGACGTTTTTGGGTTATGTTGTTGTGTTTTGGTTTATGGCTTATGTTGTACGTTTTGGATTTCTTTCTCGGAGTTGTGTCGTTTTGAGGACTCGGTTGAGTTTCCACCTTTTATCTTTACTTTCAGTTCTCGCATACATTATTAAAACAACTTTGATTTGCCTTTATATTGTGCCTTGTTGGAAAGGTCCGGTGAAATTGTTGTCAGGCTAAGGGTCGGGCCCATTGTGAGGTCTTGCCTGTAACATCCCGAGTCCCGCGGATTTGGGGTGTTACAAAGTGATATCAGAGCCCTAGGTTGACAACAATGGCACTCGCAATCTTCTAAAGGCCGAATGAGGAATAAACAGAACTCACACGGGTTCTGACTTTTTCGTTTTAAAAGTCATATGCATGAGTCGGGCTTGGGTTAGAATGTACGGGACCACCACTCCTCACGCAAACTTCGGTGATGTAGATTTCTGGATTTTATGTATGTGTATATATTTACATAGTTATCCACACACACACACACATAGCCTTAGGATGTTTTTTGGTTTGTATGTATCTAGTTATGTATGTGACCTTAGGATGATTGGGCTTATATGCCTTGGTTGTATATTTGGATTTTGGTTTACCATCATGCTTTTGTGAGTTATTATCATATTAAGTTCATAAGTATTACATACGTATTTATATAAATAAATGTGATACTCTATCAAATGGGACGTACAAGAGCTATCGGATACATAGGACTCGCCAGGGGTAGACCCCCTCTTCCTCTTACCGTCCCGGACGGGGATAAGTAGGGAGACCTCCAAGCACGAAAGGTCGGGGACGTATCCCCATTGCGGACCCACCAGTTGTGGATCCGCCAGCAGCTAAGGATCTCATAGACGTCGTAGAGAGCATCATTCCCGATGCTAGGGATAGGACAGTTGTAAGGTTTGGAGCGCATAGTTCTCCATCTACTAGGACTGGGGGAGCATCTATCGGAGCTACCGTGTTTGATGACTATGTACGATGAGTCGAGGAGGCATTTAGGACGGGAGCGCCACCTCCCGTGCCACCGGTGCCTGCACCTGCATCTGACCTGCGAGATCTATTGAGGTCTCGCAAGGGGTTACTCAAATTAGGGCCGTACCAAAGGTCGTTGCACCGGCGGTAGTGGCACCCAAGCCGGTTATGGAGGTTGCTAGGGCTAGAGACGAGGTGAGGTCTTCGAGACCAGATTCATGGTTGAAGGCTTTCAACCAGCAGCATGGAGATAGGTGGAGATAATCCAAACTTTATTTTGAGAGAAGGCCCAGTATTGGTGGAGGACGATTAGAGGAGGTGTGACCAGGATGGATCAGCTACCTTGCGGGATTTCATTGTGATTCATTGGCAAAGTATCAGGACCAAGCATCGGCCTACAAGAGGGACCACCCTGGGTATAGGAGGGCAACACAGTCCGGAGGGCCGGACAAGAGACAGAGGACAATACTAGCTAGTTAAGGGGCAGGAGTAGCGGGGCAGGGACATAGCCAAACTCTACGACGTCCTGATCCTCACACGTCGAGATAGGCACCGGACGGGGGACGTCGGTGCTACAATTGTGGAGAGTTTGGACAATGAGGAACACGTGTAGGAGACCACCCGTGGCTTGTTTCACTTGTGATTAGGTGGGGCACCGAGCCGCTTTTTTCCGTCAAGGCAAGTCATACTCGCAGTAGGGTTCTTGATAGCATGTATTATAGTCTATGTTTTGGGATTGGTTTAGACGTTTTATCTTCATAAATTTGCATGTATAGATGTATATTCTTTGATCATTATGTTGTTTTGTTTACATTTGCGAGAATCGAGGTCTATACCTAGTTTCGTTGTAATTGTAGGGAAAATGGAACATTTTGGAACAAAATGGAGCTAAGAAAGCCAAGGAATCATTGGTGCTACATTGTGGAGCATTGAGGAGCTATAGGAAAAGCTCAAGAAACATGGAAATCAGATGGAAGATTTACTTTGGACCAGATTAGAGAGATTTACACTCAGTTGAGACTCACCTCGGGTGGCTACAGTGTCACCTCGACCGAGGTGATCTTCAGGACAGGCTCGACTGAGGCGAATAATCTAACGGCCATAAGATCTCTGTTTTTGGATGAGATCTTCTATTTTTGAAAAAAGAATTTCATATATTTTAGGATGATTTTCGGGAAGGAAACATATCTTTTTGGTTGATCTATTTGGAAGATTGAAAGATATTTTAAGGAAGGAAATTGCCTTTAAAGATATTTTATCTTAGGAAGGTGATTCTCCTATATAAAGAGGCGTATTTTCTGGAGAGAAATAATCTCGGAGTTGCAGTTCTCTAGATCAGAAAGTTGAAGGAAGTTTTGAAGGTTGAAGAATCCAAGGAAGTTAGCTTTGAAGGCTTTGAGGTAAGTCGTAAGATTTTCTTAGTTTGTTTTGATTTGTTGTCTTTCTCGTTGTGGTTGAGGAACACAATTTGTTTGTTTGATTGAGACCTTTGTGTTAAGGTTTTCTTGTTTGAATATTGATTCCTTTCTTATATATTTGATTATTGTTATCATGATGATTGTTGGCTAAGTCTTTATGCGATTCTAGGGTGATTGGCTGAAAGTTGTGGGAAAGACGATGAAAGAATGAGCCTTTACCCCAGTGGACCCTGAAAGCTCGAGTCTTTACCTTAACCGACGAACACCTCGGTCAGTCGTGGAACATCTCGACCGAGATGGCACATGAACTGAGTGAGGCGAGACCTTTCCTGATCCTTATCTGAGGTGAGGTTTTAGTTTGCCAAATCCTATCCTTATTATACCTTTCTCGGTTCAACGCAAGCCTAGGATGAGACTTACCCGGTGATTCCTTTGTTTGTATACCCAAGATCATGAGTGATAGGTAATAAAGGTTTATCCTTGATTGAGGTTTGAGTGTGCCTTCATACCATCTTTGAGAGTTAGCCTGAGACTTACCCGGTAAAGGTTGATTCTATTCCCTAGGGTAGTTTGTTGGTTTGAGATTATAGTTCCTTTCCTTAGTACCTTGAGACTTACCCGGTGAGAGGATCTTTGGTCTGGGATATTGATTAGTGAGACTTACCCGATGATCTATTCCCACCTTAGAAACACCATCCCTTTGCAAACCTCGGCTATGTCCACGTTATCTTTTGAGATCTTTAGTCGGAATCACAACTGGATGCTTTAATGATGCGGGTTGGGGCCGCGAATGACTAGACCTAGATTGGGAATCTTTGAAACCAACAATGACGTTTTTCCTTGACCAATGGCACAAAATTCAGATTGTTAGAACAAGAAAATGACGATGGAAAGATGGAAAAAAAAGAGGATGAAATGGGACGTTGGATGTATGGTAGAAGTAGATCCAAAAGAACCAAAAGACTCCCTTACAAGAACCTTGATCAGATTGATCAAAACCCAAGCAAGATGATGCCTTCAACCCTTTCTTCTATAACCTTACACAAGCCTTGAATGGAGACAAGCACAAGGAGGGACTAGTATTGACTAGTAGCACCAATCTCTAAAGAGATTAACACACACAAGAACAATCTAGCAGCCGGATTCACAACGATTCAATCAATTGGCTCACTTTATTGATTGAATTTTCTGAATATGAACAAAAGCTCTCAAAGAGACGTTTTATCAAGTTTTGCTAAAATCTATATAATCAGGAAAGAATCTAAGAGAAGCTTTTTATATGCCTAGAAAGCCTCCTATCTAAAAAAGGAATAACATTTGTCAAAAAGACAATAAAACAAATAAAACAACTAAAAAAAATAAAAATAACCCTTAAAATGTTTTGAACCTAAAGGTTATAAAAAGTCTTTCATTTTATACCAAAAGATGATATAAAATACAAAAGAAGCTCCAAAAGCCTCAATCTTCCATTTCTTGCAATTCCGGAACAAGTGTCTCTTCTTTGCTCTTGCATGGCTCCAAATCACGTGTGCATGGTCTCCCTTCCATGTCCAAGTCGTCGGGAATCGTCATTAACATGACTAAGGAAGCCTCGGTCAGCAATGGATCATCAATGGTCTCCTTAGGAGCTAAGGACACCAACAAGTTGGACACCTCCTCTTGAATCTTCATTAACGTGACTAAGGAAGCCTCAGTCAGCAGTGGAACATCAATGGTATCCTTAGGAGCTAAGGACACCAACAAGTTAGACACCTCCTCTTGAATAGCTCTTGCCCTTGATCTAGTGATTGGCCCTTGCATTGTAGGACTAGTAGGGGCTGTTGGTGATGGTCCCTCATTATTTAATCTCTAGATTCCGCATTCCCTTTACCTGATTATTACATCATCTTTGATATTTGTTTTGTTGCTTGTTTTTGATTGACAACCTAAATTGCTGATCCTGAAGTATTTGCCGTTATTACAATTGATCCGTACACTGCGGGTTCGCATATTGTTTCAGGCTTATATTTTAGGTTATAAATTTAAAGCTATATCGTTCACCATATACACACGTCTGAGAGCGAACAAGTTTTTTGCGCCGTTGCTGGGGACTTGGTCAAGACCAAGTTCGTTTTCGGTTGTCTTTCGGGGTTGCTGCCTTGTTGCTATTAATTGCTTTGCTTGAGTAATTTTGCAAGATCTTTCCTTAGGTTTATGCGAAGAACTCGTGCTGGAAAGGAAATCGTTCCTTACGATCCCGAACCAGAAAAGACTTACAAATGGAGATTGAAAGAAGTTAAGATGGCCGATCAAGATAATCGCGATCATGAAACCGAATTGAAGGAGACATTGGAACAACTTCGCCTTAGTAAAGAAGAATTGCAGCAAGAGAAAGACGAGACTCGTGCAAGAACTGAAGAGATTCAAGCTGATATGGCCGCTCTACGAGCTCAGATTTTACAATTGTTCGACCGAGGTAGGATCTAGCCCTAGTTGCACCGGCTGAGATACACCCACCAACTCGGATGCCGGCTAGGGTAGACCGAGGCGATCTTTTTGCTGGAGTTCCACAAACCCTACGTTAGAGGATGGACCCGAATCAGCAAGTGCGGCGTCCAGAACTCAATCTAGGAGATCCGGCAGAGCATGATTATGAGCTTAGACCTCAAGTTCTAACCATGATTCAACAATGTCAATTTGGAGGTTTGGAGAGAATCTCCACATCAACAATTTACAAAATTACGAGATTCTGATGGAGACTTTGAGACCATCAACAGTGGAGAATAACAATTACAAGTTGAGGCCTTTCTACTTTTCATTGAAAGACAAGGCGCTTGCTTGGTATCAATCTCTTCCAACTGGAAAAATCAACACATGGGAAGAGATAACTACAGAGTTTCTTACTAAGTTCTTTCCCCCCATCAAAGACCGCTAAATTGAGGGGCAAGATCAATGCTTTATCATGAAAGACAAAGAAAGTTTGTCCAAGTCATGGTATAGGTTCAAAGACCTTTTGTTGGATTGCCCTCATCATGGGATTCCAAAGATCGAGTTGCTGGAGATATACTTCAAGGGTTTGGATGGAGAAACTCAATTCAAACTCCAATTACTTTCCGCCGGCACTTTCATGGATATGCCGATAGATGAAGCTTGGGATTTCATAGAAAAGCAAGCTTTACACATGGAGAAATATTCCCATCAAAGGGTTCAAGATGGAGTAAGGAGAGTTATCTTTCAGGATACAACATCAAATGTTGCTCAACTCACCTCGCTCAACAATGAAGTCAAGGCATTGAAGGAGCTTTTGGTAGCTCCAACTAAGAAGGAGCAAGATGTTGGATACCAAGGAAGAGGAAGTTATCAAGGGCCGCGGAACAAAAACAATTACAACAACAATAACAACAGGAATTCCAATAACAATTGGAGATCAAATCAACAAAATCCCGGTAACCCTTATTCTCATGCTGAAAATGCTCTTAACACCCCTTCTTCTTCTTCTACTCCATTGAGAAGGCAGGAGCCGTCATCAAGCTCGTCCTAGCCACCCAAGAAACTGGACGTTGTGTTGGAGGATATATTGATCAAGCTCAATGCTATGGAGATATCCATGAATTCATTTTCGAAAGCACAAAAAACCTTAGAACAACAATTTTTCAACAAGGCTAATGAAGCGCCAAGAGATCCTGGAAAACTTCCACGAAGGACAGAGAACAATCCAAAAGGGCAAGTCATGGCTATCACAACACGCAGTGGATTGAAGACTGCGGATCCAATACCTCGGTCGGACCACGATCAGACGAGGAACACCTCGGTCGAGGTGCTAACCGGATGGAGCCCCAGAAAGGGAAAGAAAAAGCTGAAGTTTATATTCCACCACCTACCTATAAACCACCACTCCCGTTCCCTCAGTCAAGGGTGCGGGCACATCTAGACAAGCACTTTGGTAAGTTTCTTGACCTTATGAATAAGCTACATATTGACATCCCTTTCATTGATATTATTCAAGGGATACCCGCCTATGGGAAGTTTCTGAAAGAGATCTTGTCGAGGAAGAGAAAACTAGAAGACTTTGGTGAAGTACGGATGACATCTAGATCTTCGGAGCTCATTCAAATCATGAAAGAGAACATGCCACCTAAGTTGAGAGATCCCGGTTCGTTTTGCATTCCCATCCAAGTTAGGGATGTGAGTTATGATGCACTTTGTGATCTAGGAGCTAGTGTGAGCATCATTCCTCTAGAACTTTCTGAGAAGGTCGGCCTTGGAAATCCCAAGGCCGTGAACATGACGTTATACATGGCGGATTGCTCCATTACCCATCCCGTTGGTATCTTGGAGGACGTTCGCATCAAGTTAGGTAATTTATACATACCTACAGACTTTGTTGTGTTGGACATTCCCGCAAATTATCCTATCCCTATCATTCTCGGGAGACCATTTCTAGCAACATCGGGTTGCAACGTTGATTGTAAGAACGCCAAGTTGAAATTCAACATTGGTGGCGATCATGTGGAGTTTGCACTATTGGCTGCAATGAAGGGAGAGCCTTTGGAAGATGACATCTTCAACATCTATGATGAAGAATATTCTCGAGAATTGGTGAACTCTAACCTTGTTAAAGATCCTCTTGAGAAAGTTTGAGTTTTAGTATGATGAAGGAAGGTATAGATGTTTAGTGTGATGCAGATGTGCGAAGCCTAGAAACATTGGAAGAAGATCCAGGAGCTAGATTTGATAAACTGATTCAGGAGAAGAAAAGCACATTAGGTTTCGGTCCTAGTTCCAATACCTCGACCGAGACAGTTTCTGGAGCAAGCGAGGTGATCTTATCTGAAGAACACCTCGGTCACCCATCTCGGACCACGACCGAGACAACAATTGAGATGATATCAACTGAGACTTCCGTTAGTCCAGTACTTCGATCTAAGTCCTCTTCACTAGAGAGAGAAGGTACAGATCCACCTCTGAAAGCACCCCCTGTTTTAGATCTAAAACCACTCCCGACTCACTTGAGGTATGCTTTCCTTGGTCCGGATTCTACTTATCCCGTCATTGTTAATGCTTCTCTTTCTGAAAATGAGTTGTCTAAGTTGATGCATGTACTGAGGAAACATAGAAAGGCTTTGGGATACACTATTGATGATCTTGTTGGTATTAAGCCTTCTCTTTGTGCGCATAAGATACTAATGGAAGATGATCACAAAACTTCACGGGAACCTCAAAGACGGTTAAATTCGATCATGAAAGAGGTTGTGAAGAAGGAGATTCTTAAGTTGTTGGATACAAGTATCATTTTTCCCATATCAGATAGCGAATGGGCGAGTCCGGTGCATATAGTTCCCAAGAAGGGTGGGATGACCGATGTGACAAATAAGAACAATGAGTTGATTCCTACTAGGACCGTTACGGGCTGGAGGATGTGCATTGACTATAGCAAGCTGAATTGGCCACTCGAAAGGACCATTTCCCTCTTCCATTCATCGACCAAATGCTTGAACGGTTAGCACAACACTCCCATTTTTCTATTTAGATGATTATAGTGGCTTCTTTCAGATTCCTATCCATCCGGATGATCAAGAGAAGACCACTCTCACCTGTCCATGGGGGACATTCGCTTATCGGAGGATGCCATTGGGATTGTGTAACGCACCCGCTACTTTTCAGCGTTGTATGATGGCTATCTTTTCCGAGTACATTGAGGTGATCATGGAGGTATTTATGGATGACTTTTCGGTATATGGTTCCTCTTTTTATAACTGTTTGGATAACCTTTCTCTAGTGTTACAACGTTGTGAAGATACTAATCTTGTTTTGAATTGGAAGAAGTGTCACTTCATAGTTAGTGAAGGAATTGTTCTAGGACACCTCGTTTCCAACCGAGGTATCGAGGTCGATCGAGCTAAGATCGAGACTACTGAGAAACTTCCTCCCCTTGTTCTGTTAAGGGTGTGCGGAGTTTTCTCGGACGTGCAAGTTTATACAAGAGGTTCATCAAGAATTTCTCTAAAATCTCTAAACCGCTCACTAATCTTTTGAATAAGGATGTTGTTTTTGAGTTTTCGCAAGAATGCATTGATGCTTTTTACAGGATAAAGGAAGTGTTGATTACTGCTCCCATCATTCAACCTTCCGATTGGACCTTACCCTTTGAGATCATGTGTGATGCTAGTGATGTGGCCGTAGGAGCTGTACTTGGAAAAAAGAAGGATGACCGGACCAACGCCATTTATTATGCTAGCAAGACGCTAGATGAAGCTCAACTGAACAACGCCACCACCGAAAATGAGCTTTTTGCAGTTGTTTATGCATTTGAGACGTTTCGCTCTTACTTAGTGGGAGCAAAAGTTATTGTTTACACTGACCATGCAGCTATTCGTTACTTGTTGGCTAAGAAAGATGCAAAGACGCGTCTAATTCGTTGGATTCTTTTGCTTCAAGAGTTTGACCTAGAGACTCGTGATAAGAAGGGATCCGAGAATTCCATGGCGGATCACCTCAGCCGGTTGCCACCCATCTCGCTCGAGAAGGATGACCTACCCATTGATGATTCGTTCCCCGATGAGCACTTGCACTTTATGAAGCATTGGATGGAATCCTTTGTTTCTCCCCATGATGAAGATAAAGTATGGGGTGAGGACACCTTACACGTTGTTTGAGGATGACGTACGGTCCAACTAGCGACCTTAAACCAAGCGCTTCTTGGGAGGCAACCCAAGGTATTTCTTTATTTTCCCTTTTCTAGCTTAGTTTAGATAGTTTGCTTCGTGTTTTTGCGTCTTGCTAGACAGGAATCAGGTACTCTCTAAGAAGAAATTACAACTCAGGAGCTACATGGAAGGGCAGAAGTTCGAAAAATTGAGAAGACGTAGTTACCTGAGACACATCTCGTTTGACTGTCACAGTACCTCGACGAGGTGTTCTTCGTCAACCGAGATGCTTAGGTCTGAAATTCGCTCTGACACCTCGGTCCACTCGGGAACACCTCGACCGAGGTGAAATCAAATCGAGCGAGGGTATAAAAGGCTGCGACGATTTCTCTCTCCTCTCATTTTTCCCTCTCTACGTGATGCGGGGATTAGCTGCAAAGAACGGATCTAGACGAACAACCTGTTCTGAAGAATGAAGAACACACAAAATTAACAAACATGGACAGCAATGAAAACGAGAAAACAGAAAGGGACAAGAAGAACCGAAAGGAACAATGATAGAACCCTTGGATTCGAGATCCAAGAACGAAATTAGTGACGATTCGACCCTGCTTCTTACAACTCCACACAATCGATTTGAGAATCGAGAGCACGGAGAGGGTGCCTTGTTCGACTTGCAACACCAACCCCGAAGGAGATTGACCTACACACGAACGAGAAAGCCAGATCACACACACAAACTCACGAGACAAGAATGATTGAATTCTCTTGGATTCAATTCTGAAATGCTCTCAGCAAAACTTGTATAAAACTTGTCTAACTACAAAAGAAGAGAGAAAAGGCTTTATATACATCCTAAGCCTTTTCTTCTAAAACAGAAAAAAGAAACTAATTACAATAATTACATTGAGAGAGAGTTAAATAAAGCCCAGTAAACATATAACACACTCGGGCCTAATTAAACTCTCATATTCCGTCTCTCACGTCCACATACTTAAATGATCATCCAACCATGCACATACGTGAAACCCCTTGTATCTGATTTCAAGGCCTCCGGCTGTCCTTTGAAATACTTTCCAAAGCCTGTTTGAAATGCTTTCCAAAGCCTGCCCAGCAACTAGAAGTGTCCCTAAAATCCTATTAGTTACTTCGGTTTCGCCATCAGTTTGAGCGTGGCTAGCGGTAGAGAACAATAACTTAGTACCTAGCTTACCCCATAAAGTCTTCCAAAAGTAACTATGAAATTTCACATCCCGATCACCAACAATGGTTCTAGGAACTTCATGTAGCCTAACTACTTCTCTAAAGAAGAGGTTTGCAACATTAGTGGCATCATCCGTTTTGTAACAAGCTATGAAGTGTGCCATCTTAGAGAATGATGTAGGACCATCACATGGAAGATATCAAGGGCCCATTACTAGGGCAAGAGCTAAGGAGATCCAAGAAGTTACGTCAAGGGAAGTGCTATTGCTTGGAACCATGCGTGAACCATTTAACTTCCATACATCATGTGTTAATCTCTTGGTGAATGCAGGAGCAAGCAAGCAAAGGAAAGAGACGTTGCTCACATCCAAGAAGGTACAAGAGAGTAACCAACTACTCACGTCCAAGGCAGCCCAAGAGAGTAACCAGCTACTCACGTCCAAGGAGGTCCAAGAGAGTAACCAGCTCCCTCAGTCGGATCATCATTTGGGCTCTTAAAAACAGTCCAAATCACTCCTGGGTCTGTTGTGAACAAATCAGCCCATTTACCTCTTAAAAACAGTCCAAATCACTCCTGGATCTGTTGTGAACAAATCAGCCCATTTACCTCTTAAAAAACATCCAACTCACTCCCAAGGATCTGTTTTGAATAAGTCAGCCTATTTTGATGCTGATTAGTTGTTTGTTAAGCTGTTAGCTACATTTGTGGAAGCTCTCTTGTTACCACCTTCCACAAATGTTTTAGTTGTCTTTTCTTTATTTTGTCTAGATAAAAGAGTCTATATAAAGTCTCTTTAGCTGCTGAATTGGATACGTTTTTATTTGCTAAGAATTCAAATTGTAGTCATTCACAAAATCAATCAAAGAACAAGAGAGTTTTTGGTTGGCATTGTCGTTGTTTGCTTGGCTGAGCTTGTTCGTGTCAACCGCCTTCGGATTGGTGCTTCGAGCCTTCACGAGTCCCTCTTTGTGCTAGTCCAGCCGGAGCAAGTGTAAAGTTGTATTGGAGACGGGTCTAGGGCATTCACGAAGCGGGGTTTTGGCTCTTCAGCCTTGGTTCCTTTCGTTGACTCTCTTTGGTTCTTCTCTACATCTTCCTGCGTTCATTGACTCCCCATGTTTCATTCCGCATCTGGATTCGCCTCATTCAGCCGGATTGGGGATCATTGTACGTAGATCGACTAATCCATGGACTAATACCGTATCAGAGAACCTATCTACCACCACAAAAATAGACTCTCTTCCCCTATTAGTCCTAGGTAACCCCACAATAAAGTCCATACTAATGTCTTCCCAAGGAGTTGTGGGAATGCTTAAAGGGGTATACAAACCATGGGGCATGACTCTAGACTTTGCTTTCAAGCATTCTAATCATCTTTTCACAAAATTCTCAACATTCCTAAGCATGTGTTGCCAATAAAAATGAGTATGCAGCATATGATATGTCTTATCTCTACCAAAGTGACCCATCAAACCTCCCCTACGGGATTCATCCACAAGTAATAGCCTAAGAGAGCACTTTGGAATGCACACTTTATCAACTCTAAACAAGAAGCCATCAAACAAGTAAAACTTATCTACAACCCCTTTTTCCACACAAGCTTTATAAATCTCTCCAAAATCATCATCCTTTGCATAAATTCCTTAATGTAAACAAAGCCAAGAACTCTAGCATCCAATGTAGTTAGCAAAACATGTCTCCTAGAAAGTGCATCAGCTACTACATTATCTTTTTCTTTCTTGTACTTAATCACATAAGGAAATGTTTCAATGAACTCCATCCACCTACCATGCCTTCTATCAAGTTTATCTTGGCTCCTAAAGTGTTTTAATGATTCATGATCAGTATGCAATATAAACTCTCTAGGCCAAAGGTAATGTTGCCAAGTCCTAATCACTCTAAACAATGCATAGAGCTCCTTATCATAAGTAGAATAGTTCAGAGTTGAACCTTTCAATTTCTCACTAAAGAAGGCGATGGGTTTGCCCTCTTGCATAAGTACTCCACCAATTCATATACCCGAAGCATCACACTCTACCTCAAATGGCCTAGTGAAGTCCGGGAAAACAAGCAACGGGGCGTTGGTCAACATCCACTTGAGCTTTTTGAAAGCTCTCTCTTGGGCCTCTCCCCACACAAATGGTATATTCTTCTTCGTGATCTCAGTTAGAGGGGCGGTTATGGTACTGAAGTCTCTCACAAAACGCCTATAAAAGCTAGCCAATCCATGAAAGATGCGCACATCACCAAGAGACGCTGGGGTTGGCCAATCTCGAATAGCTTTGATCTTCTCCTCATCTACTCGCAGCCCTTGAGCACACACTACAAAGCCAAGAAATATAACTTCATTTGTGCATAAATCACACTTCTGAATATTAGCATATAAGTATTCAAGTCTAAGAGTAGAAACAACCTGACGGAGATGGTCCGCATGCTCCTCTACTGACCTGCTATAGATGATTATGTCGTCGAAGTAGACAACGACAAACTTCCCTATGAACTTCCTCAAAACATGGTTCATGAGGTGCATGAATGTGTTGGGAGCATTAGTCAAACCGAATGGCATAACAAGCCACTCATAGAGCCCAAACTTTGTCTTGAATGCCGTCTTCCATTTGTCTCCCTCCTTCATTCGAATCTGATGGTAGCCACTTCTAAGGTCGATCTTGGAGAAGGTATTTGTTCCATGTAGCTCATCCAACATGTCATCAAGGTGGGGAATGGGATGACGGTACTTGATGGTGATGTTGTTGACAACTCTACAATCAACACATATCCGCCAAGTGTTGTCCTTCTTAGGGACTAGTAGGACCGGAACTGCCATAGGACTAAGGCTCTCTCGAATGTACCCCTTATCAAGGAGCTCTTGTACCTGCGTTTGAATCTCCTCACTCTCCTTCGGGTTCATTCTATAGGCGGGTCGGTTTGGGAGAGTAGCTCCGAGAATAAGATCTATTTGGTGCTCAATACCCCGCAATGGTGGCAACCCGGGGGTATTTCATCCGGAAACACGTTTGCAAACTCATCCAAGATAGCTAAAATATTAGGGGGTAAATTAACTAAGGTCGAGTTGCTTACCAAATTCAGCCCTTTACACAAACTCACGAGCACGACATCGGGAGGGAGGTAATCTGCGATGTATTCCCTCTTGGCTGCGAGCAACGACCTCGGTGGTGGCTGGATGGGTGTTGCGAGCACTTTACCCTTGGTGGCGGTCCTTGCTGCAGCGATATTGTCCATGGAGTCGGCCACCTTGGCGGCTGCATAGAGCGCTCCTCCCTTGGCCGGCATCGTCTCCGTGTAACCGCTGCTCACTTGGCCAGCTTCGCTTGATTTCTTCTCAAAAGCCTCCGCAATCTGCATAGGAGTCATAGGCTTGAGAGTAACAAGTTTATCTTTAAAGGTAAAAGAATACTTGTTAGTAAAACCGTTATGAAACACTTTCCTATCATATTGCCAAGGTCGGCTTAACAAAACATGACAAGCTTGCATTGGAACCACATCACATAGAATAGTGTCTTCTTAATGTCCTAAGGTAATGTGAATTTTAGCTTGCTTGTTTACCTTAAGCTCACCACAATCATTCATCCAATGTATCTTGTAAGGCTTAGGGTGGTAGAAAGTTATTATTTGCAATTTAGAAATCAATTCCGTGCTAGCTATGTTGCAACAACTCCCACCATCAATTATAACGTTACAAGCCTTCCCTTTTATTAAGCATCTAGTGTGAAATAGATTTTCTCTTTGATTATCTTCACAAGGAGTAGGTTGTAAGTGTAAAGTCCTCCTAGCTATCAAAGTTTCCCCATGTTCATACCCTATACCCTCATCATCATCATCATCATCATCATCATCATTGATACGTTATTAGTCCGTGAATGAGTCGATCTAGGTACAATGATCCGAATCTGGCTGAATGAAGCGAATCCAGATGCAGAATGAAACGTGAATATGGAATGGCTGCAGGAAGACGTAGAGATGAACCAAAGAGAGTCAACGAAAAGAACCAAGTCTGAAGAGCCAAGACCCCGCTTCGTGAATGCCCTAGACCCGTCTCCAATACAACTTTACACTAGCTCCGGCTGGACTAGCACAAAGAGGGACTCGTGAAGGCTCGAAGCACCAATCCGAAGGCGGTTGACACAAACAAGCTCAGCCAAGCAAACAACGACAATGCCAACCAAAAACTCTCTTGTTCTTTGATTGATTTTGTGAATGATTACAAACGATAATTCTTAGCAAAATAAAACGTACCCTATTCAGCACCTAAAGAGACTATATATAGACTCTTTTATCTAGACAAAATATAGAAAACAAAACTAAAACATTTGTGGAAGGTGGTAACAAGAGAGCTTCCACAAATGTAGCTAACAACTTAACAAACAACTAATCAACATCAAAATAGGCTGACTTATTCAAAGCAGCTCCATGAGTGTTTTTGGACGGTTTAGAGCCCAAATGGATGATCCGACTGAAAGAAATGGGCTGACTTATTCAACAAATCCATGAGTGAGTTGGACGGTTTTTAAGAGCCCAAATGGATGATCCGACTGAGGGAGCTAGTTACTCTCTTAGGCCGCCTTGGACGTGAGCAGCTGGTTACTCTCTTGGGTCGCCTTGGACATGAGCAGCTGGTTACTCTCTTGGGCCGCTTGGGAAGTGAGCAACGTCGAGCATGCTGGCGTGGCTATATGATCCAGCTCTTGTTGTTCTAACGTCTGCATGGTCTCTTCCCTTTGCTTGCTTGCTCCTGTATTCACCAAGAGATTAACACATGATGTATGGAAGTTAAATGGTTCACGCATGGTGCCAAACAATAGCACTTCCCTTGACGTAACTTCTTGGATCTCCTTAGCTCTTGCCCTAGTAATGGGTCCTTGATATCTTCCATGTAATGGTCCTACATCATCCACTCCTTCTTGGAAAGAATTCGACCCTGAATTTTCATCTTGTTCCGATTCTCTTTCATAGAGGCTCAAATCTCCTACGTTAAAAGTGGTACTAACTCCATATTCTTCCGGTAAGTCCAACACATATGCGTTATCGTTAATCCGGTGTAGGACTTTGAATTGTCCATCACCCCGTGCGGCTAGCTTGGAATGGCGTTTTTCCGGAAACCGCTCTTTCGTTAGATGTAGCCAAACTAGGTCGCCGGGCTGGAAAACCATCTTCCGGCATCCTTTGTTATTCCGAGCTGCAGTTTCAACGCCCTTCTTATCACGTGTAGCCTTGGTCTTGGCATGAAGTTCCTTAATGTAGTCTGCCTGTTCCAAAGCATCAAAAGCTACTCGATCCTTTCGAGGAATCGGTACTAAGTCCAAAGGAGTTAAAGGGTTAAATCCATAAACACATTTGAAAGGTGATAACGAAGTGGAAGAATGCATGGTGCGATTATAAGCAAACTCGATATGTGGTAACATGTCTTCCCATTCTTTTAAGTTATCTTTCAACATGGTTCTAAGGAGGGTCGTTAGGGTCCTATTGGTGACTTCCGTTTGCCCATCTGTTTGGGGATGACTAGAGGTCGAGAATAGTAATCTAGTGCCCATTTTTCCCAAAGCGTTTTCCAAAAGAAACTCAAAAACTTGACATCCCTATCACTAACAGTGGTTTTAGGTATTCCATGCAATCTCACTATTTCCTTAAAGAAAAGGTTAGTGACATTATATGCATCATTAGTTTTATGACATGGAATAAAATGTGCCATTTTATAGAATCTATCTACCACCACAAAAATGGAATCTCTTCCTTTCTTAGTCCTAGGTAGTTCAACAATGAAATCCATACTTATATCTTCCCAAGGGCAACTTGGCATCGGTAAGGGTGTATACAGCCCGTGGGGTTGTACCCTAACTTTGGCCTTAAGACATTCAATGCACCTTTTCAGCATGTGTTCTACATCCCTTAACATATGAGGCCAATAAAAGTGAGTTTGCAACATGTGATAAGTTTTGTCCCTCCCAAAATGCCCCATTAAACCTCCTTTATGGGCTTCCTCCACCAATAAGATCCTAAGGGAACATCTAGGTATGAAAATTTTATCCACTTTAAACAAGAAACCTTCAAACACAAAATACTTATCATAAGGGCCTTGAGTAGTCCATCTATGAAATATCTTCCCAAATTCAGCATCATCCACATATAATTCTTTAATGTAAATAAAACCTAACATTCTAGAATCCAAGGTGGTGATTAAGGTGTATCTCCTAGACAAAGCATCCGCTACGACATTATCCTTTCCTTTCTTATACTTGATAATGTAAGGAAAGGTTTCAATGAACTCCATCCACCTACCATGCCGCCTATCTAGCTTATCTTGGCTCATAAACTGTCTAAGTGAATCATGATCGGTTTTCAAAACAAGCTCTTGGAGCCAAAGGTAATATTTCCATGTTTTGAAAACTCTAAACAAGGCATATAATTCTTTGTCATACGTGGAATAATTTAAGCATGCACCCTTCAATTTTTCACTAAAGAAAGCTAGAGGCTTTCTTTCTTGCATAAGGACGCCGCCAATACCAATGCCGGATGCGTCGCATTCAACCTCAAAGGGCTTAGTGAAGTCCGGTAGAGCGTGTAGTGGTGCATGGGTGAGGCGTTTCTTGAGTTCTTCAAATGCTCTTTGCTAAGGTTCATTCCACTCAAAAGGAACCTTCTTTTTGGTCAAGGCCGTGAGTGGTGCTGCAATGGTACTAAAGTCCCTCACAAATCTTCTATAGAATGTAGCTAGGCCATGGAAACTCCTTACTTCACCAACCGACCTAGGAATGGGCCATTCATTGATTGCCTTAACCTTAGCCTCATCCACTTGCAAACCATTGGCACTTACTACAAAACCAAAGAAAATCACTCGGTTAGTATAGAATCACATTTTTAATATTAGCATACGAGTATTCTATACGCAATGTAGCAAGCACATCTCTCAAATGATTTTCATGCTCCTTTAAAGTCTTACTATAGATAAGGATGTCATCAAAGTAGACTACAACAAATAAACCAATATAAGGTCTCAAAATATGATTCATTAATCTCATGAAAGTACTAGGAGCATTAGTTAAGCCAAAAGGCATTAATAACCACTCATAGAGACCAAATTTGGTTTTAAAAGTTGTTTTCCATTCGTCCCCTTCCCTCATTCTAATTTGATGGTAGCCACTCCTAAGGTCAATCTTAGTGAAAATTGTAGCTCCATGTAACTCATCAAGCATGTCATCTAGACGGGGAATCGGGTGTCTATACTTGATAGTAATGTTACTGATTGCTCTACAATCAATACACATTCTCCAAGTATTATCCTTCTTGGGTACTAGCAGGACGGGAACGGCACAAGGACTAAGGCTTTCCCGAACATACCCTTTATCTAGCAAGGCTTGAACTTGGTTCTGAATTTCCTGGGCTTCCGTAGGGTTCATCCTATAGGCGGGCCTATTGGGAAGAGTGGCTCCGGGTATTAAATCTATTTGGTGTTCAATGCCCCTAATGGGCGGCAAGCCAGCTGGAACCTCCTCAGGAAAAATGTCCTTAAACTCGTCTAACAGCCCCTGGATAGAACTAGGAAGTGGAATCTTAGAGTCACGAGGTACCGTCACTAGAGATTTACACAAACTCATCATTAGCACATCCATAGAAGCATAGTTAGTGACATATTCATTCCTAGACTCAAGATAGCTACTTGTTGGTTGTACTAACAGTGTTTGATGGGTTTTGTTCTCCTTACTCTTAGGCCGTGTCATTTTAGGCTTTTGAGGGGTTCCTTGCTCTACCCTCTTGTTCTCATAATACTCGGCTATTTGTAAAGGTGTCATAGGTTTAAGTGTTAAAGTTTTACCTTTGTACTCAAAGCTATATTTATTAGAAAACCCATCATGTACAACTTTCCTATCATAATGCCATGGACGACCAAGCAACAAGTGACAAGCATTCATAGGCACAACATCACATGTAATAATATCCTCATATGATCCTAATGTTTTATTGACCTTAGTTTGCTTATTGACCTTAAGTTCTCCACACGCATTCATCCAATGTAGTTTATATGGCCTAGGGTGATAAAATGTAAGAAGTAGTAATTTGTTTACCATTTCAGTGCTAGCTATGTTGCAACAACTTCCCCCATCAATTATCACATTACACATTTTTCCTTTAATACTACACCTAGTATGAAACAGATTTTCACTTTGGTTATCCTCACAAGGTGCTTAGTTGGACATGCAAAGTTCTCCTAGCTATCAAAGATTCACCTTGTTCATACTCAATGCAATCATCATTCTCAGTTTGCTCATTGTCATCAATTAATGCATTTTCATCATCCAATTCCACATCATCCTCACTCTCATATTCTCCTAGATGATTTATGGTCAAAGTGCGTCTATTAGGACATTCCCTACTCATGTGTCCTCTACCTTGACATTTAAAACACACAATGTCCCTAGTTCTAGAGTTAGAGGTAGGAGTACTCCCTCGATGACCACTTGAAGGCTCATTCAAGGATCGTGGTGTTGTGGACGGTGTAGAAGACCTTCGTTGGCCTTCTTGGCTCATAGGTGCCGACTTTCTCTCCTCCTTCTGGCCTCCTTGATCCCTGCTGTGGATAGGCAGCCGGTTTCCTTGTGATTTCCAAGCGTGGGGCGTCCCATGAGGTGGCTTGTGTTCCCGGTTTCGCACCTTAGTCATCCTTTCCACCTTGATGGCCAAGTGTAGTAATTGCTCCATGGTGCTGTATGGATACATATCAACTTCATTAGCCAAATTAGAGTTAAGAATACGAAGATACCTAGCCATAGTATTTTCCTCATCCTCTAGAACGTTGGCCTTCACCATAGCAACATGCATATTGGTATAGGCTTCCTTAGCGCTAAGAGAGCCTTGTCTCAAATTTTCCAGCCGTTGTCGAAGCTCTCGGGTATAGTGAGGTGGGACGAATCGAGACCTCATTTGTGCCTTCATATGCTCCCATGTGGTGATTTGAGGATCCAATGTTCGCACTCTTTCTTTGACTACGTGATCCCACCATACCAAGGAGCAGCTAGCTGAACCTTCCTAGGCTCGCTGAAGTTATGACACAACCAGATCTGCTCGACTTTAGTTTCCCACTCCGTGTAGACGTCGGGATCACACTTTCCTTCAAAGATGGAAATTTTGATTTTGACTTTGCCGAGACCGTCTTGCTCTTGATAGGGCTGTAGATTATCACGTTCTCGTCCTTGCCTTGGCTGTTGGAATGGTCGATTGTAATCTTCCCAAGTATGATCCTCAAAACGAGCTTCATTCCGTCGCTAAAAGTGATCAACAAATGGTGGCATGTTAGAAGCATTAGGGAGGACATTGGACTGTAAATTACCTTAATCCGGATGATTTGGTTCTCTAGTAACGTGTGAGGGACCGCCAAACTCATAGTTGGTTCTTAAAGGTGGTGTCCGCGATGGTGGGGTTCGTGCTTCCATAGACTGCACTCGTTTGGATAGGTTAGCTACGGAATCGGACAATTGTTTCAATAGACTGAGCATCTCAGGTGTGACGGTCTCGCTACTAGACTTGTTGGGGCTTCGGGACCTGGACATGCTCAAGTAACAAACAAAGAACCAGTTAGGTTAGAAAACAAAGATCTCACTTGTTTATCGCTCACTCTCTCGTTGGTATTCCCTAGCTGGTGGCTCGAGTTGTAAGGATCCAACACCTTAAGATCACGATTTTCGAACCTTCTTAGCAACCCTTTGGAACTAGAAGTGCCGAAACTGATGTTAGTGCCGGAGATGGATTAAGACACCCCTAATCGGAGTATTGACTGTTGGGTTGGTGTAGGTATGGTGGTTTGTGATTAGAATGACGTAGGAGTTATTTGAAGGAGTTCTCATAAAGAGGGGACTATGGTCGATTAATAGCAGGCCAACCATTTTTGTGTTGTTCTTTTTCTTTTTTTTTTTTTGAAAGATCTCTTAGACTTTGTCAAAGATTTGTCGGAGAGAAGGTAACTGAAATTGATTGCAACGAGATTTGTGGGAGAGAAGGTTACCGAATTTGACTGCAACGTTCGATCTCTTTTTTTTTGTGTTTACCTCTCCTCAAGATGTTGTCCGGCCCTAAGAAACCCTTGGCTTTTGATTTTGCACACTTTAAGCACAAGTTAAACCTCAATTGGTTAAGCAATAAGGTTAACAAAGAAGAAAGGAGTGATCAATTGTACCAACTGAGCTCTGATACCAACTGATACGGTATTAGTCCGTGAATGAGTCGATTTAGGTACAATGATCCAAATCCGGTTGAATGAAGCGAATCCAGATGCGGAATGAAACGTGAATATGGAATGGCTGCAGGAAGACGTAGAGATGAACCAAAGAGAGTCAACGAAAAGAACCAAGGCTGAAGAGCCAAGACCCCGCTTCGTGAATGCCCTAGACCCGTCTCCAATACAACTTTACACCAGCTCCGGCTGGATTAGCACAAAGAGGGACTCGTGAAGGCTCGAAGCACCAATCCGAAGGCGTTGACACAAACAAGCTCAGCCAAGCAAACAACGACAATGCCAACCAAAAACTCTCTTGTTCTTTGATTGATTTTGTTAATGATTACAAACGATAATTCTTAGCAAAATAATACGTACCCTATTCAGCAGCTAAAGAGACTATATATAGACTCTTTTATCTAGACAAAATAAAGAAAAAAAACTAAAACATTTGTGGAAGGTGCTAACAAGAGAGCTTCCACAAATGTAGCTAACAACTTAACAAACAACTAATCAGCATCAAAATAGGCTGACTTATTCAAAGCAGCTCCATGAGTGTTTTTGGACGGTTTAGAGCCCAAATGGATGATCCGACTGAAAGAAATGAGCTGACTTATTCAAAAGATCCATGAATGAGTTGGATGGTTTTTAAGAGCCCAAATTGATGATCCGATTGAGGGAGCTGGTTACTCTCTTGGGCTGCCTTGGACGTGAGCAGTTGTTTACTCTTTTGGGTCGCCTTGGACGTGAGCAGCTGGTTACTCTCTTGGGCCGCCTGGGAAGTGAGCAACGTCGAGCTTGCTGGCGTGGCTATATGATCCAGCTCTTGTTGTTCTAACGTCTGCATGGTCTCTTCCCTTTGCTTGCTTGCTCCTGCATTCACCAAGAGATTAACACATGATGTATGGAAGTTAAATGGTTCACGCATGGTGCCAAGCAATAGCACTTTCCTTGACGTAACTTCTTGGATATCCTTAGCTCTTGCCCTAGTAATGGGTCCTTCATATCTTCCATGTAATGGTCCTACATCAATCATCATCATCATCATCATCATCAAAAACAGGATTGTCAACAACATTTTAAAATTCATTTTCATCATTGTCGGATTCCAACTCATATTGACCTAGATGATTGATTATAAGGACTCTTTTGTTTGAGCATTCTCTCATCATGTGCCCTTTACCTTGACACTGAAAACAAGTCACATCTCTAGAGAATTAGCATTAGGCACAAGGGGGTTAGAGTTACTTAGCTTGGATCCCGAAGGAGCAGCCGGGTTTGCCTTGGGAGGAATCGAAGGACCGGAGTGTGCGGCACCACGCCGAGCAGTGGCATCGGCTACTTGTGCAGCGGCTGTTCCTCCCTTCGCAGCGGTGCTCTCCTTTCCGTAGGACGAGTTCTTTCACTTGTTCACTGCGTTTGGTGCATTGTAAACCGCTCCTTGGTACCTACTCTTGGACTTCCTTTCCACTTTTATCGCTAAATGTAGCAATTCTGTCATAGAACCATATGGAAACAAGTCCACCTCGTTACCTAAAGAAGGATGCAATACTCGAAGATACCTGGCCATCGTAGCCTCTTCATCCTCCGACACATTGGCTCGGGCCATTGCAACTTGCATGGCATTGAAGGTTTCCTCGGCGCTCAGATTGTCTTGCCTCAAGTTGTCAAGGCGTTGCCGAAGCTCCCTATGGCAATGGTGAGGTATGAACCGAGCTCTCATCATTGCTTTCATTTGTTCCCAAGTAGCCACGGGGGGATCAAGAGCAAGCCTCCTTTCCCGTACTTGCTTATCCCACCAAATAAGAGCAAACTCCTGAATTTCCAAGGCCGCCAATTGCACCTTCTTGTGCTCGGAAAAATTGTGGCAGGAGTAAATTTGTTCTATCTTGGTCTCACACAACATATATGTATCCGGATCACACTTGCCCTCGAAGACGGGGATTTTCACCTTTATCTTACCAATTCCGTCTTGTTCGGTTCCCGGTACCTACGTTGGTATCCTTGATACTCTTGCTGCGGTGGTGGAGCCCAAGCCTCTCCCGTCATTGATTGTTCCTCTTCCTCATTGTACCTGTGCACATTAATGGGAGGAACATCGTTTCTAGGTAAGGGAGAGTTGGGACGAGGATCATACCCATATTGGTGTCCCGGGTGGCCTTGAGGAGGCGGCTGCAAAAGCACCTACAGTGACAATGCGCCATGGTAGCAGCCTCAAATGCGGTTCGTTGGTTGGGAAAAGGGCCTCGTGGCTGCAGCTGCGGCTGCGAGTGGTCTCCTTGCTCGAAAGCTGAAGCTAATGGTTGGCGAGCTTCTAGAGCCCTCATCCGAGTTGTCAAAGCGGCAATGTTATCGTTCACTTGCTTCAACAAGCTGAAAGTTGTCGGATCTATCGGCTCGGGGCTCGTCGTCGAAACACGGCTATGGGTAGACATTATCACAAGAAAATAAATACTAAAATATGTTAAGGTTAGAAATCAAAACACCTCTCAAGTGTTTCACTCCTTTTTCCGCTCACACTCTTGTGATAGTCGGGCTTGTTGATGGATCGCTTCGAATGAGTCAAAAACCCCACTTGAGTTAAGGTGTCTAGGTATCCAAAGCAACCAAAAATCGATTAGGGCTCAATGCAATTCAGTTCAATGCGAAATCAGCTCAAACTCAACAAGACTCACGAATGGACAAAATTGAATAAAAAAAGACTCAAGAAGATCACCAAACAAAATATATAAAGAGAAGAAAAGAAGAAGACTCACCAATTAAGCCCTACTTGTTGCACTTCCGGACTGCCTTGGAGTGTGAGTAATCCCGAGGCTAGGTTAGAGGTAACAAGGTAAGGAGGGAAGACGTGGTGAGAGAGGTAGGGTGGTGATGAGGGTGCGGAGCTGGACTAAGGGCGATGGAGCGCTGATGGTTAGCCGAGCGTATGGTCTAGATGAAGGCCTCGAGAGGGTTGGGAGACAAAGACGTGAGTAGGCAGTTTGCACAACAAATAACATACAAAACTAAAGATCACAAAATAAAATAAAATGTAACAAAAGCTTTTTTTTTTTTGAATGATCAGCTTCCCTTTTTTTTTTAATGCTGATCGAAATTGAGCTTTTTTTTTACCTAAAATGTAGGAACTTCCTTGACCAACAAATCTGGCCAATAATTACAATTAAAACAAAATAAATTAAAATGGAACAAGAGATAACTTCTACTTAGTGCTTTTAAACGTGGAAATGTGGAGTTGGAGAAAAATAAGCCCAATGGGCAGCAGATTTAGGCACAGCCGACAGCAATGGTTCGGAATAGTCTGTGTGTGTATGCAGGACCGGCAGCAGTAGGGTACGTTACGTCGAGGTGACGGTGATGGCCGGTCTAGGATACTCACAAACCAACACAACCTTCAACACAACAAGTCAAGCACAATCAGTTCAAGAACACAAGAAGAAAGCTCACAAAATTTCAAAACTGACGCAATAAGAATGAAAGACACAAGATCGATCCGTCGTCAACCAGAGCTCTAATACCAATTGATATGGGGATGACCCGACGTTGTCTCGATCTAGACGACGGAAGGAGGAAACGAAGCAACGACGAGAGCAAGCCGCCGATTACGGTTCGTGTGCTGCGTGACCTGCGAACAAAATGAACAAGACAAGACACCAAACTGAAGACAAATGTACGGAAATTAAAGGAACAGTCCGACATGGATGAACCCGACACAAACGACGTGGAAACCCTTGATCTCAGGATCAAGAACCACCAAGAACGATGCAACGAACTCAACCCCTTACAACCCCACACAGCCGACTTAGAACATCAACAACACGAGGAGGATGCTTATGGAATCTCACGAACACCAAGAACCCGAGAGCAATTGACACACGCGAAACAACTAAGCCAAATCTGATCACAATAACTCTTCAATCAAAACTCTCCTTTGATTGAAGATGAAAACTGAAAACAAGTGCTTTTCACCAAAAAATTAAGCTGCGTAAAATGCAATGAAAGAGCCTTTAAATAGTTTCAGCTCTTAAACAAAAGGCACAATAAAAATTCTGGAAATTAAGCCCAATGGGCTACTTAAAACACACAATCACTAAGCAGACCTTAAAAAGCCTCATTCCTCAGTGAGAGGCATGGAGCGGTGCTGAAAACGTGGTGAGGAGCAGCGGCGTCATGTGCGGGGCTGGCCGAGTGTTGTGCTTTGGCGTCGTTGCTCTCTTGCTTACTTAGGAGCCAAGCCTCGTTATGAACACTTGTAGCCAATAAAATCAGTAAGCCCTCAGTCTCATGCTCAATCTTCTTAGCTTGGGAACATGTGATAGCTCCCTCATACTCCGGAGATGCTAGCTCGGATGGTCCCTCATTATAGATCCCTCACACTGAATGTGGGATCACAAGCATAATCATCCGGCAAGTCAAGCACATAGGCGTTGTCACCCGCGTTGTGTAACACCTTGAAAGGCCCATTACCTCTTGGGGAGAGCTTGGATTTCCGAAGCTGTTGAAACCTCTCCTTCCTCAAATGTAGCCATACAAGGTCACCGGGTTCAAATATAATCTTCTTGCGTCCTTGATTCGACTTTTCTGCGTTGTATTTGCCTTTCTCCTCGAGCTTGATCCTTGTCCTACTATGTAGTTCCTTCATGTGTTCAACCTGCATTTTAGCACTTAAATCCACTCGCTCCTTGTTAGGTAACGGTGTAAGATCAAAAGGGGTTAGTGGATTAAATCCATAAACACACTCAAAGGGAGAGATGGAAGTAGATGAGTGAACGACTCTATTATAGACAAATTCAACATGTGGCAAGACATCTTCCCATTCTTTCAAATTCTTCTTGATGACAACCCTTAGAAGTGTTGTTAAGGTCCTATTAGTTACTTCTGTTTGCCCATCCGTTTGGGGGTGGCTTGATGTAGAAAATAACAACTTAGTTCCTTGCTTTCCCCAAAGAGTTTTCCGAAAGTAACTCAAGAACTTAACATCCCTATCACTCACTATTGTCCTTGGAATACCATGTAACCTAAATACTTCCCGAAAGAATAAATTAGCTACATTGGCTGCATCATCAGTTTTGTGACAAGAAATAAAGTGAGCCATCTTAGAGAATCGATCTACAACCACAAATATCGAATCCCTTCCTCTTCTAGTCCTAGGCAATCCCACTATGAAATCTATGCTAATGTCTTCCCAAGGGGTTGTGGGGATTGACAAAGGTGTATACAATCCATGAGGCTTCACTTTCGATTTAGCTCTAAGGCACTCTAAACACCTTTTAAGCACATTTTCAACATCCCTAAACATATGTTGCCAATAAAAATGTGAGTGCAACATAGCATAAGTCTTATCCCTCCCAAAATGACCCATTAAACCTCCTTTATGGGCTTCTTCCACTAATAGCAAACGAAGGGAGCACCTAGGTATGCACACCTTATCTACTCGAAACAGAAATCCCTCAAACAAATAGAATTTATCTAAGGAAACCTTTTGGACACAAAGCTTATATGTTTCTCCAAAGTCAAGATCAGATTTATAGAGCTCCTTAATGTAAACAAATCTTAACACCCTAGCATCCAATGTAGTTAGCAATGTATGCCTCCTAGAAAGAGCATCCGCAACAACATTGTCTTTTCCCTTTTCATACTTGATAACATAGGGAAAAGTCTCAATAAACTCCATCCATCTACCATGCCTCTTATCTAGTTTATCTTGACTACGAAAATGTTTCAAAGATTCATGATCAGAATGCAAAATAAACTCTCTATGCCACAAGTGGTGTTGCCATGTCTTAAGTCCTCTAAATAATGCATACAACTCTTTATCATATCTAGAGTATTTAAGACATGCCCTTTTAAGCTTTTCAATGAAAAAGGAAATAGGCTTACCTTCTTGCATAAGCACACCTCCTATGCCAATCCCCGATGCATCACACTCCACTTCGAAAGGCCTAGTTAAGTCAAGGAGAGCAAGTAAGGGTGCCTAGGTGAGAACCAACTTTAGCTTGTTGAAAGCACGTTCTTGAGCTGCTTCCCACACAAATGGTGCACGTTTCTTGCAAATCTCCGTCAAGGGTGCAACAATGGTACTGAAGTCTCTCACAAAGCGCCTATAGAAACTTGTAAGCCCATGGAAGCTCCTTACATGGCTAATGGATGTAGGTGTTGGCCAATCTTGAATAGCTCTAATCTTCTCCTCATCCACTTGTAGACCTTGCGTAGTCACAACAAAACCAAGAAATATAACTTCATTAGTGCAAAAGCTACATTTCTTCAGGTTGGCATACAAGTGTTTAGCCCTAAGGGTAGAAACAACTTCCCTTAGATGTTCTCCATGCTCTTCTAGGAACCTGCTATAGATTAAGATATCATCAAAATACACTACAACAAATCTCCCAATGAATTGTCTCAAAACATGGTTCATTAAATGCATAAAAGTAGATGCAGCATTGGTTAGCCAAAATGGCATAACAAGCCATTCATAGGCACAACCCAAATTTAGTCTTGAACGTTGTCTTCCACTCGTCCCCCTCCTTCATTCGGATCTGATGGTAGCCGCTCCAAAGGTCTATCTTGCTGAATGTAGTGGCGCCATGGAGCTCATCAAGCATGTCATCGAGGCGGGGAATAGGGTGACGTTACTTAATGGTTATGTTAATGATAGCCCTACTGATACAGGATTGTCCGTGATTGAGTCGATCTAGGCACAATGACCTCAAACCAGGCTGAATGAAGCGATTTCAGAATGCGGAATGGAATGTAGGTGATGAATGGCGCAGGAATGGTGAAGAGAAGAACCAAAGAGATGTCAACGAAGGAACCAAGGCTGAAGAGCCAAAACCCCAATCGTGAATGCCCTAGACCCGTCTCCAATACAACTTTACACTAGCTCCGGCTAGACTAGCATAAAGAGGGACTCGTGAAGGCTCGAAGCACCAATCCGAAGGTGGTTTGACACAACCAAGCTCAGCCAAGCAACAACAGCAATGCGAACCAAAAACTCTCTTGTTCTTTGATTGATTTTGTGAAATGATTACAAATGTAATTCTAAGCAATTGGAAATAACGTAACTAATCTGCAGCTAAAGAGGCTATCTATATAGACTCTTTTATCTAGACAAAATAAAGAAAAGAGAATTAAAAACATTAGTGGGAAGGTGGTAATAAGAGAGCTTCCTCTAATGTAGCTAACAACCTAACAAACAACTAATTCAGCTTAAAAATAGGCTGACTTATTCAAGCAAGTCTTTGGGAGTGTGCTGGACGTTTTTAAGAGCAAATTGGGCTATCCGAATGGGCTGAGATGTTCAACAGATCCATGAGTGATTTGGCTGTGTTTTAAGAGCCCAAATGATGATCCGAATGAGCTGAATTGTTACTCTCTTGGGCCTTCTGGAACGTGATCAACTTGCTATCCTCTTGGGTTGCATTGGACATGAACAACAGCCTCCCTTGGGCTGCCTTGGACGTGAGCAGCTGCCTCCCTCCTTGGGCTGCATTGGACGTGAGCAACAACCTCCCTCGTGGGCTGCATTGGGCGTGACCAACAACCTCCTCTTGGCCTGCATTGGCGTGAGCAACAACCTCCTCTTGGGCTGCATTGGTGTGAGCAACAACCTCCTCTCCTGGGCTGCATTGGACGTGATCAACAGCCTGCATGGCCTCCTCGAGCTGCATGGGAAGTGAGCACGTCGGCATGGTCTCCTTGCTTGGTTCGCTTGCTCCTACATTCACCAAAAGATTAACACATGATGTATGGAAATTAAATGGTTCACGCATTGTGTCAAGCAATAGCACTTCCCTTGACATAATTTCTTGGATCTCCTTAGCTCTTGCTCTAGTAATGGGACCTTGATATCTTCCATGTGATGGTCCTTCATCATCCACTCCTTCTTGGAAAGGATTCGACCCCGAATTTTCATCTTGTTCCGAATCTCCTTCATAGGGGCTTAAATCTCCTACATTAAAAGTGGTGCTAACCCCATACTCTTCCGGTAAGTCCAACACATATGCATTGTCATTAATCCGGTGTAAGACTTTGAATGGTCCATCTCCTCGTGGTGCTAGCTTGGAATGGTGTTTTGTTGGAAATCGCTCTTTCCTTAGATGTAGCCAAACTAAGTCGCCGGGCTGGAAAACCTTTTTCCGACGTCCTTTGTTACTCCGAGCTACAGTTTCAACGCCTTTCTTGTCAAGTGCAGCCTTGGTCTTAGCATGAAGTTCCTTAATGTAGTCCACCTGTTCCAAAGCATCAAAAGCTACTCGATCCTTTCGAGGAGTCGGTAATAAGTCCAAAGGAGTTAAAGGGTTAAATCCATAAACACATTTGAAAGGTGATAACGAAGCGGAAGAATGCATGGTGCGATTATAAGCAAACTCAATATGTGGTAACATGTCTTCCCATTCTTTTAAGTTATCTTTCAACATGGTTCTAAGGAGGGTCGTTAGGGTCCTATTGGTGACTTCCGTTTGCCCATCTGTTTGGGGATGACTAGAGGTCGAGAATAGTAATCTAGAGCCCATTTTACCCCAAAGTGTCTTCCAAAAGAAACTCAAAAACTTGACATCCCTATCACTAACAATAGTTTTAGGTATTCTATACAATCTCACTATTTCCTTAAAGAAAAGATTAGCAACATTATATGCATCATCAGTTTTATGACATGGAATAAAATGTGCCATTTTAGAGAATCTATCTACTACCACAAAAATGGAATCTCTTCCTTTCTTAGTCCTAGGTAGTCCAACAATGAAATCCATACTTATGTCCTCCCAAGGGCTATTAGGCGTTGGTAAGGGTGTATACAGCCCATGAGGTTGTACCCTAGCTTTGGCCTTAAGACATTCAATGCACCTTTTCAGCATGTGTTCTACATCCCTTAACATATGAGGCCAATAAAAGTGAGTTTGCATCATGTGATAAGTTTTGTCCCTCCCAAAATGCCCCATTAAACCTCCTTTATGGGCTTCTTCCACTAATAGGATCCTAAGGGAACATCTAGGTATGCAAATCTTATCCACTTTAAACAAGAAACCTTCAAACACAAAGTACTTATCATAAGGGCCTTGAGTAGTGCATCTATGAAATATCTTCCCAAATTCAGCATCATCCACATATAATTCCTTAATGTAAGTAAAACCTAACATCCTAGAATCCAAGGTGGTGATTAAGGTGTATCTCCTAGACAATGCATCCGCTACGACATTATCCTTTCCTTTCTTATACTTGATAATGTAAGGAAAGGTTTCGATGAACTCCATCCACCTACCATGCCGTCTATCTAGCATATCTTGGCTCCTAAAGTGTCTAAGTGAATCATGATCAGTTTTCAAAACAAACTCTTGAGGCCAAAGGTAATGTTGCCATGTTTTGAGGATTCTAAACAAGGCATACAATTCTTTGTCATAAGTGGAGTAATTTAAGCATGCACCCTTTAATTTTTCACTAAAGAAAGCTAGAGGCTTACCTTCTTGCGTAAGGACGCCGCCAATACCAATGCCGGATGCGTCGCATTCAACCTCAAAGGGTTTCGTGAAGTCCGGTAGAGCTAGTAATGGTGCGTGGGTGAGGCGTCTCTTGAGCTCTTTAAAGGCTCTTTGCTGCGGTTCATTCCACTCAAAAGGAACCTTCTTTTTGGTCAAAGCCGTGAGTGGTACTGCAATGGTGCTAAAATCTCTCACAAACCTTCTATAGAATGTAGCTAAGCCATGGAAGCTCCTCACGTCACCAACTGACCTAGGAATCGGCCAATCATTGATGGCCTTAACCTTGTCCTCATCCACTTGCAAACCATTGACACTTACTACAAAACCAAGAAAAATCACTCGGTTAGTATAGAAATCACATTTTTGAATATTAGCATACAAGTATTCTATACGCAATGTAGCAAGCACATCTCTCAAATGATTTTCATGCTCCTCTAAAGTCTTACTATAGATAAGAATGTCATCAAAGTAGACTACAACAAATAAACCAATATAAGGTCTCAAAATATGATTCATTAATCTCATGAATGTACTAGGAGCGTTAGTTAAGCTAAATGGCATTACTAGCCACTCATAGAGTCCAAATTTTGTTTGAAAAGCTGTTTTCCATTCATCCCCTTCCCTCATTCTAATTTAATGGTAGCCACTCCTAAGGTCAATCTTAGTGAAAATGGTAGCTCCATGTAACTCATCAAGCATATCATCGAAACGGGGAATCGGGTGTCTATACTTGATAGTAATGTTATTGATTGCTCTACAATCAATACACATTCTCAAAGTATTATCCTTCTTGGTTACTAGCAGGACGGGAACGGCACAAGGATTAAGGCTTTCCCGCAAATACCCCTTATCTAGCAAGGCTTGGACTTGGTTCCGAATTTCCTGGGCTTCCGTAGGGTTCATCCTATAGGCGGGCCTATTGGGAAGAGTGGCTCTGGGTATTAAATCTATTTGGTGTTCAATGCCCCTAATGGGCGGCAAACCGGCTGGAATCTCCTCAGGAAAAACGTCTCTAAATTCGTCTAACAGCCCCTGAATAGATCTAGGAAGTGGGTTCGTAGAGTCATGAGGCTCATTCACTAGAGATTTACACAAACTCATCATTAGCACATCAATAGAAGCATAGTTAGTGACATATTCATTCCTAGACTCAAGATAGCTACTTGTTGGTTGTACTAACAATGTTTGATGGGTTTTGTTCTCTTTACTCTTAGGCCGTGTGATCTTAGGCTTTGGAGGGGTTCCTTGCTCTACCCTCTTGTTCTCATAGTACTCGGCTATTTGTAAAGGTGTCATAGGTTTAAGTGTTAAAGTTTTACCCTTATACTCAAAGCTATACTTGTTAGAAAATCCATCATGGACAACTTTCCTATCATATTGCCATGGACGACCAAGCAACAAGTGACAAGCATTCATAGGCACAACATCACATGTAATAAGATCCTCATATGATCCTAATGTAATATTGACCTTAGTTTGCTTATTGACCTTAAGTTCTCCATATTCATTCATCCAATGTAGTTTATATGGCCTAGGGTGATAAAATGTAAGAAGTTGTAATTTGTTTACCATTTCGGTGCTAGCTATGTTGCAACAACTTCCTCCATCAATTATCACATTACACACTTTGGCTTTAATGCTACACCTAGTATGAAACAGATTTTCACATTGGTTATCCTCACAAGGTGCTAGTTGGACATGCAAAGTTCTCCTAGCTATCAAAGATTCACCTTGTTCATACTCAATGCAATCATCATTCTCATTTTGTTCATTGTCATCATTTAAGGCATTTTCATCATCTAATTCCACATCATCCTCACTCTCATACTCTCCTAGATGATTTATGATCAAAGTGCGTCTATTAGGACATTCTCTACTCATGTGACCTCTACCTTGGCATTTAAAACAAACAATGTCCCTAGTTCTAGAGTTAGAGATAGGAGTACTCCCTCGATGATCACTTGAAGGCTCATTCAAGGATCGTGGTGTAGTGGACGGTGTAGAAGACCTTCTTTGCCCTTCTTGGCCCATAGGTGCCGATTTCCTCTCCTCCTTCCGGCCGCCTTGCTCCCTGCTGTGGTTAGACAGCCGGCTGTTTTGTGCTTTCCAAGCATTGGGCATTCCGGGAGGTGGCTTGTATTCCCGGTTTCGCACCTTAGCCTTCCTTTCCACCTTGATGGCCAAGTGTAGTAATTGCTCCATGGTACTGTATGGATACATATCAACCTCATTAGCCAAATTAGAATTCAGAATACGAAGGTACCTTGCCATAATGTTTTCTTCATCCTCTAGAACGTTGGCCTTCACCATAGCAACTTGCATATTCGTATAGGCTTCCTCAGCGCTAAGTGAGCCTTGTCTCAAATTTTACAGCCGTTGTCGAAGCTCTCGGGTATAGTGAGGTGGAACGAACCTAGCCCTCATTAGAGCCTTCATATGCTCCCATGTGCTGATTTGAGGATCCAAGGTTCGAACTCTTTCTTTGACTACGTGATCCCACCATACCAAAGCATAGCCTTGGAACTCGAGAGCGGCTAGCTGAACCTTCCTAGGCTCGCTGAATATGTGACACAACCAAATCTGCTCAACTTTAGTTTCCCACTCCGTGTAGACGTCAGGATCACACTTTCGTTCAAAGACGGGAATTTTGATTTTGACCTTTCCGAGTCCATCTTGCTCTTGATAGGGCCGAAGGTTATCCCGTCCTTGCCTTGGCTGCTGGAATGGCCGATTGTAGCTCTCCCACGTGTGGTCCTCAAAATGAGCTTCATTCCGTCGCTGAAAATCATCAACAAATGGTGGCATGTTAGAAGCATTAGGAAGGACGTTGGACTGTACATTACCTTGATCCGGAGGGTCCGGCTCTCTAGTAACACGTGAAGGACCGCCAAACTCATAGTTGGTTCTCAAAGGTGGTGTTCCGGCTGGTGGTGTTCGTGCTTCCATAGTCTCCACTCGCTTGGATAGTTTAGCTACGGAATCGGACAATTGTTTCAATAGACTGATCATCTCAGGCGTGACGGTCTCGCTACTCGACTTGTTGGGACTTAGGGACCTGGACATGCTCAAGTAACAAACAAAGAAACTGGTTAGGTTAGAAAAACAAAGATCTCACTTGTGTATCGCTCACACTCTCGTTGGTATTGCCTAGCTGGTGGCTCGAGTTATAAGGATCCAACACCTTAAGATCGCGATTTCCGAACCTTCTTAGCAACCCTTTGGAACTAGAACTGCTGAAACTGAATGTTAGTGTCGGAAATGGATCAAGACACCCCTAATTGGAGTATTGACCGTTGGGTTGGTGTAGGTACGGTGAATTGTGTTTAGAATGACGTTTTGAGATGATTGAAAGAGTTCACTTGTGCTTGCTGTAGATTAATAAAAGGCCAGCGGATTTTGTATTGTTTTTTTTTTTTTTTTTGAAAGATCTTAGACTTTGTCAAAGATTTGTAGGAGAGAGAAGTAACCATAATTGATTGCAGATAGGGTCACCGAAATGAGTTTGCAGCGTTGAGCTCTTTTTTGCTTTTGTTGTGTTTTGTGTTTACCTCTCCTTAAGATGTTGTCCGGCTTTTGAATTTGCACACTTCAAGCAGAAGTTAGATGTCAATTGGATAAGCAATAAGGTTAACAAGAAGAAGGAGTGATCAATTGTACCAACTGAGCTCTGATACCAACTGATACGGTGTTAATCCGTGATTGAGTCGATCTAGGCACAATGACCTCGAACCAGGCTGAATGAAGCGATTTCAGAATGCGGAATGGAACGTAGGTGATGAATGGCGCAAGAATGGTGAAGAGAAGAAACAAAGAGATGTCAACGAAGGAACCAAGGCTGAAGAGCCAAAACCCCAATCGTGAATGCCCTAGACCCGTCTCCAATACAACTTTACACTAGCTCCGGCTAGACTAGCACAAAGAGGGACTCGTGAAGGCTCGAAGCACCAATCCGAAGGCGGTTTGACACAAACAAGCTCAGCCAAGCAACAACAGCAATGCCAACCAAAAACTCTCTTGTTCTTTGATTGATTTTGTGAAATGATTACAAATGTAATTCTAAGTATTTGGAAATAACGTAACTAATCTGCAGCTAAAGAGGCTATCTATATAGACTCTTTTATCTAGACAAAATAAAGAAAAGAGAATTAAAAACATTAGTGGGAAGGTGGTAATAAGAGAGCTTCCTCGAATGTAGCTAACAACCTAACAAACAACTAATTCAGCTTAAAAATAGGCTGACTTATTCAAGCAAGTCTTTGGGAGTGTGCTGGACGTTTTTAAGAGCAAATTGGGCTATCCGAATGGGCTGAGATGTTCAACAGATCCATGAGTGATTTGGATGTGTTTTAAGAGCCCAAATGATGATCCGAATGAGCTGAATTGTTACTCTCTTGGGCCTCCTGGAACGTGATCAGCTTGCTGCCTCCCTCCTTGCGCTGCATTGGACATGAACAACAGCCTCCCTTGGGCTGCCTTGGACATGAGCAGCTGCCTCCCTCCTTGCGCTGCATTGGACGTGAGCAACAACCTCCCTCCTTGGGCTGCATTGGACGTGAGCAACAACCTCCCTCGTGGGCTGCATTGGGCGTGAGCAACAGCCTCTTCTTGGGCTGCATTGGCGTGAGCAACAACCTCCTCTTGGGCTGCATTGGTGTGAGCAACAGCCTCCTCTCCTGGGCTGCATTGGACGTGATCAACAGCCTGTATGGCCTCCTCGAGCTGCATGGGAAGTGAGCACGTCGGCATGGTCTCCTTGCTTGGTTCGCTTGCTCCTACATTCACCAAAAGATTAACACATGATGTATGGAAATTAAATGGTTCACGCATTGTGTCAAGCAATAGCACTTCCCTTGACATAACTTCTTGGATCTCCTTAGCTCTTGCTCTAGTAATGGGACCTTGATATCTTCCATGTGATGGTCCTACATCACCTACAATCAACACACATTCTCCAAGTATTGTCTTTCTTAGGCACTAATAGGACAGGAACAGCGCAAGGGCTAAGGCTTTCTCTAACATATCCCTTATCTAGGAGGTCTTGGACTTGGGTTTGGATCTCTTGACTCTCCTTAGGTTTCATCCTATAGGCTGGTCTGTTAGGAAGTGTAGCTCCGGGGATAAGGTCAAACTGATGCTCTATGCCTCTCAAAGGTGGAAGGCCATGAGGTATCTCTTACGGAAACACATCCTTAAACTCCTCTAGGGTGGCTGTAATGGTAGGGGGTAAGATAGCCTTTGTTTCTTCACTCACTAAGGTTAGCTCCTTACACAACCTCATCAAGATGGCATCTAAGGGTAGATACTCACTTTGGAACTCAAGTTTAGAAGCTAACAAGGCCGTAGGAGGCTGAGTTGTGGGCTTGACCAAAAGAGCACTAGGCTGTTGGCTAGGGGGCGTGTCTATGACAGTTTCTTGGTGCCTCGATGACTTGCTCCCCTTCTTAGCTTGTCCTTGCTCTTGTTCACTCGCCTTCTTCTTCTCAAATGCCTCCGCAATCTGCAAGGGAGTCATAGGTTTTAGAGTAATGGGTTTTTCATTAAAAGTAAATGAATACCTATTAGTAAAACCATCATGCATAACTCTCCTATCATATTGCCAAGAACGGCCTAATAACACATGACAAGCTTGCATGGGCACAACATCACATAAAACAGTATCCTTATAGTGTCCTAGAGTGAAAGTGATCTTAGCTTGCCTATTAACCTTCAATTCACCACAATCATTCATCCAATGCAACTTATATGGTCTAGGGTGACAAAATGTAGGAAGTTGCAACTTAGAGATCAATTCAGTACTAGCTATGTTGCAACAACTACCTCCATCAATGATAACATTACACACCTTTCTGATGCGGGTTGGGGCCGCAAATGACTAGATCTAGATTGGGAATCCTTGAAGACCAACAATTCAGATTGTTTGGTAGAAGTAGATCCAAAAGAACCAAACGACTCCCTTACAAGAACCTTGATCAGATTAATCAAAACCCAAGCAAGATGATGCCTTCAACCCTTTCTTCTATAACCTTACACAAGCCTTCAATGGAGACAAACACAAGGAGGGACTAGTATTGACTAGTAGCACCAATCTCTAAAGAGATTTACACACACAAGAACAATCTAGCAGGGATTCACAACAATTCAATCAATGGCTCACTTTATTGATTGAATTTTCTGAATAGGAACAAAAGCTTTCAAAGAGATGGTTTTATCAAGTTTTGCTGAAATCTATCTAATTTGGAAAGGAGCTAAGGGAGGCTTTTTATATGCCTAGAAAGCCTCCTATCTAAAAAAGGAAAAACATTTGTCAAAAAGACAACAAAACAAATAAAACAACTAAAACAAATAAAAATAACCCTTAAAATGTTTTGAACCTAAAGGTTATAAAAAGTCTTTCATTTTATACCAAAAGATGATATAAAATACAAAAGAAGCTCCAAAAGCCTCAATCTTCCATTTCTTGCGATTCCGGAACAAGTGTCTCTTCTTTGCTCTTGCATGGCTCCAAATCACGTGTGCATGGTCTCCCTTCCACGTCCAAATCATCGGGAATCGTCATTAACATGCCTTAGGAAGCCTCAGTCAGCAATGGATCGTCAATGGTCTCCTTAGGAGCTAAGGACACCAACAAGTTGGACACCTCCTCTTGAATTGCTCTTGCCTTTGATCTAGTGATTGGCCCTTGCATTGTAGGACTAGTAGGGGTTGTTGGTGACGGTCCCTCATCATACTCCCCTTCTTGGGAAGGATTCGTCCTCGAATCATCACCATCCGCATCACTTGACTCAAAGGGACTTAGATCTCCTACGTTTAAAGTAGGGCTCACTCCATAGTCCTCCGGAAGCTCTAGTACATAAGCATTGTTGCCAACCTTACGTAGTACTTTGAATGGTCCGTCTCCCCTAGGTGATAGCTTGGACTTGCGCCTTTCCGGGAACCTATCCTTCCTTAAATGCAGCCACACGAGGTCTCCCGGTTCGAACAACACTTGCTTGCGGTTCCTATTATTGGCCGCCACTTGCCTCCCCTTCTCCTGTAGCCTTTTGTGTGTCCTTTCATGTAGTTCCTTGATGATCTCCACCTGTTTTTCTGCATTACAATCTACTCCCTTACAAGAACCTTGATCAGATTAATCAAAACCCAAGCAAGATGATGCCTTCAACCCTTTCTTCTATAACCTTACACAAGCCTTCAATGGAGACAAACACAAGGAGGGACTATTATTGACTAGTAGCACCAATCTCTAAAGAGATTTACACACACAAGAACAATCTAGCAGGGATTCACAACAATTCAATCAATGGCTCACTTTATTGATTGAATTTTCTGAATAGGAACAAAAGCTTTCAAAGAGATGGTTTTATCAAGTTTTGCTGAAATCTATCTAATTTGGAAAGGAGCTAAGGGAGGCTTTTTATATGCCTAGAAAGCCTCCTATCTAAAAAAGGAAAAACATTTGTCAAAAAGACAACAAAACAAATAAAACAACTAAAACAAATAAAAATAACCCTTAAAATGTTTTGAACCTAAAGGTTATAAAAAGTCTTTCATTTTATACCAAAAGATGATATAAAATACAAAAGAAGCTCCAAAAGCCTCAATCTTCCATTTCTTGCGATTCCGGAACAAGTGTCTCTTCTTTGCTCTTGCATGGCTCCAAATCACGTGTGCATGGTCTCCCTTCCACGTCCAAATCATCGGGAATCGTCATTAACATGCCTTAGGAAGCCTCAGTCAACAATGGATCGTCAATGGTCTCCTTAGGAGCTAAGGACACCAACAAGTTGGACACCTCCTCTTGAATTGCTCTTGCCTTTGATCTAGTGATTGACCCTTGCATTGTAGGACTAGTAGGGGTTGTTGGTGACGGTCCCTCATCATACTCCCCTTCTTGGGAAGGATTCGTCCTCGAATCATCACCATCCGCATCACTTGACTCAAAGGGACTTAGATCTCCTACGTTTAAAGTAGGGCTCACTCCATAGTCCTCCGGAAGCTCTAGTACATAAGCATTGTTGCCAACCTTACGTAGTACTTTGAATGGTCCGTCTCCCCTAGGTGATAGCTTGGACTTGCGCCTTTCCGGGAACCTATCCTTCCTTAAATGCAGCCACACGAGGTCTCCCGGTTCGAACAACACTTGCTTGCGGTTCCTATTATTGGCCGCCACTTGCCTCCCCTTCTCCTGTAGCCTTTTGTGTGTCCTTTCATGTAGTTCCTTGATGATCTCCACCTGTTTTTCTGCATTACAATCTACTCGCTCCGCTATGGGCAACGGTATAAGATCAAAAGGGGTCAAAGGAACTTATACGGTATTAGTCCGTGGATTAGTCGATCTAGGTACAATGATCCCGAATCCGGCTGAATGAGGCGAATCCAGATGCGGAATGAAACGTGGGGAGTGAATGAACGCAGGAAGATGTAGAGAAGAACCAAAGAGAGTCAACGAAAGGAACCAAGACTGAAGAGCCAAAACCCCGCTTCGTGAATGCCCTAGACCCGTCTCCAATACAACTTTACACTAGCTCCGGCTGGACTAGCACAAAGGGGGACTCGTGAAGGCTCGAAGCACCAATCCGAAGGCGGTTGACACGAACAAGCTCAGCCAAGCAAACAACGACAATGCCAACCAAAAACTCTTTCGTTCTTTGATTGATTTTGTGAATGATTACAATCTGAATTCTTAGCAAAAAAAAACGTATCCTATTCAGCAGCTAAAGAGACTATATATAGACTCTTTTATCTAGACAAAATAAAGAAAAGACAACTAAAACATTTGTGGAAGGTGGTAACAAGAGAGCTTCCACAAATGTAGCTAACAACTTAACAAACAACTAATCAGCATCAAAATAGGCTGACTTATTCAAAACAGATCCTTGGGAGTGAGTTGGACGTTTTTTAAGAGGTAAATGGGCTGATTTGTTCACAACAGATCCAGGAGTGATTTGGACTGTTTTTAAGAGGTAAATGGGCTGATTTGTTCACAACAGATCCAGGAGTGATTTGGACTGTTTTTAAGAGCCCAAATGATGATCCGACTGAGGGAGCTGGTTACTCTCTTGGGCCTCCTTGGACGTGAGCAGCTGGTTACTCTCTTGGGCTGCCTTGGACGTGAGCAGCTGGTTACTCTCTTGGACCTCCTTGGACGTGAGCAATGTCTCTTCCCTTTGCTTGCTTGCTCCTGCATTCACCAAGAGATTAACACATGATGTATGGAAGTTAAATGGTTCACGCATGGTGCCAAGCAATAGCACTTCCCTTGACGTAACTTCTTGGATCTCCTAAGCTCTTGCCCTAGTAATGGGCCCTTGATATCTTCCATGTGATAGTCCTACATCATCCACTCCTTCTTGGAAAGAATTCGACCCCGAATTTTCATCTTGTTCCAACTCTCCTTCATAGGGGCTCAAATCTCTTACGTTAAAAGTGGTACTAACTCCATACTCTTCCGGTAAGTCTAACACATAAGCGTTATCGTTAATCCGGTGTAAGACTTTGAATGGTACATCACCCCGTGGGGCTAGCTTGGAATGGTGTTTTGTCAGAAACCGCTCTTTCCTTAGATGTAGCCAAACTAACTAAGTTGCCGGGCTGGAAAACCATCTTCCGACGTCCTTTGTTATTCCGAGCTGCAGTTTCAACGCCCTTCTTATCAAGTGCAGCCTTGGTCTTGGCATGAAGTTCCTTAATGTAGTCCGCCTGTTCCAAAGCATCAAAAGCTACTCGATCCTTTCGAGGGATCGGTAATAAATCTAAAGGAGTTAAAGGGTTAAATCCATAAACACATTTGAAAGGTGATAACGAAGTGGAAGAATGCATGGTGCGATTATAAGCAAACTCGATATGTGGTAACATGTCTTCCCATTGTTTTAAGTTATCTTTCAACATGGTTCTAAGGAGGGTCGTTAGGGTCCTATTGGTGACTTCCGTTTGCCCATCTGTTTTGGGATGACTAGAGGTCGAGAATAGTAATCTAGTGCCCATTTTTCCCCAAAGCGTTTTCCAAAAGAAACTCAAAAACTTGACATCCCTATAACTAACACTAGTTTTAGGTATTCCATGCAATCTCACTATTTCCTTAAAGAAAAGATTAGCGACATTATATGCATCATCAGTTTTATGACATGGAATAAAATGTGCCAATTTAGAGAATCTATCTACCACCACAAAAATAGAATCTCTTCCTTTCTTAGTCCTAGGTGGTCCAACAATGAAATCCATACTTATATCTTCCCAAGGGCCATTAGGCGTCGGTAAGGGTGTATACAACCCGTGGGGTTGTACCCTAGCTTTGGCCTTAAGACATTAAATGCACCTTTTCAGCATGTGTTCTACATCCCTTAACATATGAGGCCAATAAAAGTGACTTTGCAACATGTGATAAGTTTTGTCCCTCCCAAAATGCCCCACTAAACCTCCTTTATGGGCTTCTTCCACTAATAAGATCCTAAGGGAATATCTAGGTATGCAAATTTTATCCACTTTAAACAAGAAACCTTCAAACACAAAATACTTACCATAAGGGCCTTGAGTAGTGCATCTATGAAATATCTTCCCAAATTCAGCATCATCCATATATAATTCTTTAATGTAAGTAAAACCTTACATCCTAGAATCCAAGGTGGTGATTAAGGTGTATCTCCTAGACAGTGCAACCGCTACGACATTATCCTTTCCTTTCTTATACTTGATAATGTAAGGAAAGGTTTCGATGAACTCCATCCACCTACCATGCCGCCTATCTAGCTTATCTTGGCTCCTAAAGTGTCTAAGTGAATCATGATCGGTTTTCAAAACAAACTCTTGGGGCCAGAGGTAATGTTGCCATGTTTTGAGTACTCTAAACAAGGCATACAATTCTTTGTCATACGTGGAATAGTTTAAGCATGCACCCTTCAATTTTTCACTAAAGAAAGCTAGAGGCTTACCTTCTTGCATAAGGACGCCGCCAATACCAATGCCGGACGCGTCGTATTCAACCTCAAAGGGTTTAATGAAGTCCGGTAGAGCGAGTAGTGGTGCGTGGGTGAGGCGTTTCTTGAGCTCTTCAAATGCTCTTTGCTGAGGTTCATTCCACTCAAAAGGAACCTTCTTTTTGGTCAAAGCCGTGAGTGGTGCTGCAATGGTACTAAAATCCCTCACAAATCTTCTATAGAATGTAGATAGGCCATGGAAACTCCTTACTTCACCAACCGACCTAGGAATGGGCCATTCATTGATTGCCTTAACCTTATCCTCATCCACTTACAAACCATTGGCACTCTGATGAAGGGTCATCCGAGCCGGTTCCATCATCAACACCACAAGGAGCCCTAACAAGAGCTCAAGCCAAACGCCAAGCGGAGATGGATGCTATCTTCCTAGCCATGGTTCAAGAAGCTCACCCAAGCTCTCCTCCAATGAGTCCAAGGCCCGTCATGATGCTTAGCCACATTGGACCAGCCAAGAAGAAGTTGAATGGAGCATAGGAGAGCCTCACGTGTGCATGTGCATGGATGAAGGCGTGAGAGGCTGGCGCAAGAAGCTAGTTAGAGAGTGTTAAATAAAGCCTAGAATTAGTCTATTTTATGGGTTTATTTAAAACACTCTAATTTGTAAATATTGTATTTATTTCTTTTCTATTTTTAGGAGAGAAGGTCTAGGTTGTATATAAGCCTTTCTCTCTTCCTTTTTGTGTAGCATACGTTAAACACATTGCCTAAGTGCCAAATTGAATTCCTTTGAGTTCAGCCTCTTGTCTTGTGAGAATTGTGGTGTTTGCATAGCTTTCTCGTTCTTGTGTGTGCCAATCTCCTTCGGGTTGGTGCTACAAGTCGAATTGAAGCAACCTCTTCGTGCCTTCGATAACTCTAGATCGATTGTGTGAAGTTGTAAGAAGCGGGGTCGAATCGTCATAGGTTTGGTTCTTGGATAATCGAATCCAAGGGTTCTATCGTTTGTTCCTTTCGGTTCTTCTTTCTTATTTTGTTTTCCCTCTTTGCTTTGCACGTTTTCCTTCATCTTTGTTTGCTGAATTTCGTTTACTTCTATTCCCGAAAACAGGTTGCTCGTCTAGATCCATTCTTCGCGGCTAATCCCCGTATCAATTGGTATTAGAGCTAATTGACGTTAAACCTACAAAAAGAGTCGGTAAATCATTCAAAAACCAAAAGTGACTCGTTTTCTTGTTTAAGTCTTGCTTTGTTTTGAGTCTATTGCCATTGCCATTTCTATTCCAAGTTTATGATTGAACTAACAAGTTTGTTGCTTTTGTTTGTGAATCTTGGACGCCGGCACCACTCCCACACCACGCCTACACCACGCCTACCACCAGTCCCTTGTGCCTACCACCATGCCGCCACCAGCTGTTGTCCCACGTCCAAAGACAACACCAAACAAGCCTAAATTTTCAAAAAAAAAAAAAAGAAGAAGGCTGATCGTCCAGCCTATTTTCCAGCCTTCTCTCCTCCACATTTTCAGCACCTCTTTCCTCCACATTTTCAGCCTATTTTTTTTGAATTTTCACCCTTGGTTAGCTATTTACTTGGTCAACTCTATCCTCTTGCAACTAATTAGATTTTCTTAGCATTTTTGTTTTATTTTTCTTTAATTCCAGCAGTAAGTTAAAAAAAAAAAAAGAAAGGAAAAATCGGAATTCAAAAAAAAAAAAAAAAAGAAGAACCGAAAGGAAAAAATGATAGAACCCTTGGATTCGATTATCCAAGAACCGAACCGATGACGATTCGACCCCGCTTCTTACAACTTCACACAATCGATCTAGAGTTATCGAAGGCACGAAGAGGTTGCTTCAATTCGACTTGTAGCACCAACCCGCAGGAGATTGACACACACAAGAACGAGAAAGCTATGCAAACACCACAATTCTCACAAGACAAGAGGCTGAACTCAAAGGAATTCAATTTGGCACTTAGGCAATGTGTTTAACGTATTCTACACAAAAAGGAAGAGAGAAAGGCTTAAATACAACCTAGACCTTCTCTCCTAAAAATAGAAAAGAATAAATACAATATTTACAAATTAGAGTGTTTTAAATAAACACATAAAATAGACTAATTCTAGGCTTTAATTAACACTCTCTAACTAGCTTCTTGCGCCTCCTTGCTCACGCTTTCATCCATTCACATGCACACGTGAGGCTCTCCTATGCTCCATTCAACTTCTTCTTGGTAGGTCCAATGTGGCTAAGCATCATGACGGGCCTTGGACTCATTGGAGGTGAGCTTGGGTGAGCTTCTTGAACCATAGCTAGGAAGATAGCATCCATCTCCGCTTGGCATTTGGCTTGAGCTCTTGTTAGGGTTCCTTGTGGTGTTGAAGATGGAACCGGCTCGGAAGTCCCTTCATCACACTCACTACAAAACCAAGGAAAATCACTCGGTTAGTACAGAAATCACATTTTTTAATATTAGCATACGAGTATTCTATACGCAATGTAGCAAGCACATCTCTCAAATAATTTTCATGCTCCTTTAAAGTCTTACTATAGATAAGAACGTCATCAAAGTAGACTACAACAAATAAACCAATATAAGGTCTCAAAATATGATTCATTAATTTCATGAAAGTACTAGGAGCATTAGTTAAGCCAAAAGGCATTACTAGCCGCTCATAGAGACCAAATTTGGTTTTAAAAGCTGTTTTCCATTCGTCCCCTTCCCTCATTCTAATTTGATGGTAGCCACTCCTAAGGTCAATCTTAGTGAAAATTGTAGCTCCATGTAACTCATCAAGCATGTCATCTAGACGGGGAATCGGGTGTCTATACTTGATAGTAATGTTATTGATTGCTCTACAATCAATACACATTCTCCAAGTATTATCCTTCTTGGATACTAGCAGGACGGGAACGGCACAAGGACTAAGGCTTTCCCGAACATACCCTTTATCTAGCAAAGCTTGAACTTGGTTCTGAATTTCCTGGGCTTCCGTAGGGTTCATCCTATAGGCGGGCCTATTGGGAAGAGTGGCTCCGGGTATTAAATCTATTTGGTGTTCAATGCCCCTAATGGTTGGCAAGCCAGCTGGAACCTCCTCAGGAAAAACGTCCTTAAAATCGTCTAACAGCCCCTGGATAGAACTAGGAAGTGGAATCTTAGATTCATGAGGCACCGTCACTAGAGATTTACACAAACTCATCATTAGCACATCCATAGAAGCATAGTTAGTGACATATTCATTCCTAGACTCAAGATAGCTACTTGTTGGTTGTACTAACAGTGTTTAATGGGTTTTGTTCTCCTTACTCTTAGGCCGTGTCATTTTAGGCTTTTGAGGGGTTCCTTGCTCTACCCTCTTGTTCTCATAATACTCGGCTATTTGTAAAGGTGTCATAGGTTTAAGTGTTAAAGTTTTACCTTTGTCCTCAAAGCTATATTTATTAGAAAATCCATCATGTACAACTTTCCTATCATATTGCCATGGACGACCAAGCAACAAGTGACAAGCATTCATAGGCACAACATCACATGTAATAATATCCTCATATGATCCTAATGTTATATTGACCTTAGTTTGCTTATTGACCTTAAGTTCTCCACACTCATTCATCCAATGTAGTTTATATGGCCTAGGGTAATAAAATGTAAGAAGTTGTAATTTGTTTACCATTTCAGTGCTAGCTATGTTGCAACAACTTCCCCAATCAATTATCACATTACACACTTTTCCTTTAATACTACACCTAGTATGAAACAGATTTTCACGTTGGTTATCCTCACAAGGTGCTAGTTGGGCATGCAAAGTTGATATGGGGATTAGCCACGAAGAACGGATCTACACGAGTAACCTGTTTTCGGGAATAGAAGCAAACGAAAATCAGCACACAAAGATGAAGGAAAACGTGCAAAGCAAAGAGGGAAAACAAATTAAGAAAGAAGAACCGAAAAGGAACAAACGATAGAACCCTTGGATTCGATTATCCAAGAACCAAACCGATGACGATTCGACCCCGCTTCTTACAACTTCACACAATCGATCTAGAGTTATCGAAGGCACGAAGAGGTTGCTTCAATTCGACTTGTAGCACCAACCCGAAGGAGATTGACACACACAAGAACGAGAAAGCTATGCTAACACCACAATTCTCACAAGACAAGAGGCTGAACTCAAAGGAATTCAATTTGGCACTTAGGCAATGTGTTTAACGTATTCTGATCTACAAAATGAAGAGAGAAAGGTTTATATACAACCTAGACCTTCTCTCCTAAATATAGAAAAGAAATAAATACAATAATTACAAATTAGAGTGTTTTAAATAAAACCATAAAATAGACTAATTCTAGGCTTTATTTAACACTCTCTAACTAGCTTCACGCCAGCCTTGCTCACACCTCCTTGCTCACGCCTTCATCCATGCACATGCACACGTGAGGCTCTCCTATGCTCCATTCGACTTCTTCTTGGCTGGCCCAATGTGGCTAAGCATCATGACGGGCCTTGGACTCATTGGAGGTGAGCTTCGGTGAGCTTCTTGAACCATGGCAAGGAAGATAGCATCTATCTCCGCTTGGCGTTTGGCTTGAGCTCTTGTTAGGGCTCCTTGTGGTGTTGAAGATGGAGCTAGCTCGGATGACCCTTCATCATTCTCCCCTTCTTTAAAAGAATTCGATCTCGAATTTCCTTGATCATCACTAAGGGGTGGAAAAGGGCTTATATCCCTCACATTGAATGTGGGATCACAAGCATAGTCGTCCGGCAAGTCTAGCACATAGGCATTGTCACCAGCCTTGTGTAGCACCTTGAAAGGCCCGTTTCCTCTTGGAGAGATCTTGGATTTCCGAAGTTGTTAAAACCTCTCCTTCCTCAAGTGTAGCCATACAAGGTCACCGGCCTCAAATGTAATCTTCTTCCTTCCTTGGTTTGCCTTGGCTGCATTGTATTTGCCTTTCTCCTCAAGGTTAATCCTTGTCCTCCTATGTAGCTCCTTGATGTGTTCAACCTGCGTTTTAGCACTTAAATCCACTCGCTCTTTCTTAGGCAACGGTGTAAGATCAAAAGGGGTTAGTGGATTAAAACCATAAACACACTTAAATGGAGAGATGGAATTAGACGAATGCACAACTCTATTATAGGCAAATTCAACATGTGGCAAGACATCCTCCCATTCCTTTAGATTCTTTTTGACGATAGCCATTAAAACTGTGGTTAAAGTCCTATTAGTTACTTCCGTTTGCCCATCAGTTTGGGGATGGCTTGATGTAGAAAATAACAATTTCGTGCCTAGCTTTCCCCAAAGAGTCTTCCAAAAATAACTTAAGAACTTAACATCCCTATCACTCACTATTGTCCTTGGAATTCCATGTAACCTAACTACTTCCCGAAAGAATAGATTAACTACATTGGCCGCATCATCAGTTTTGTGACAAGCAATAAAGTGAGTCATTTTTTAGAAACGATCTACAACCACAAAAATCGAGTCCCTACCTCTTTTAGTCCTAGGCAATCCCACAATAAAGTCCATACTACTGTCTTCCCAAGGGGCTGTTGGGATGGGCAAAGATGTGTACAATCATTGAGGCTTCACTTTAGATTTAGCTCTAAGGCATTCAAAGCATCTTTTAAGCACATTTTCAACATCCCTAAGCATGTGTGGCCAATAAAAGTGTGAGTGCAGCATAGCATAAGTTTTATCCCTCCTAAAATGACCCATTAAACCTCCTTTATGGGCTTCCTCTACTAACAACAATCGAAGGGAACACCTAGGTATGCACACCTTATCAATTCGAAACAAAAATCCCTCAAACAAATAGTATTTATCTAAGGAACCTTTTTGCACACATAACTTACATGTATCACCAAAATCAATATCAGATTCATAGAGCTCCTTAATGTAAACAAAGCCTAATACCTTAGCACCAATGTAGTCAACAATGTGTACCTCCTAGAGAGGGCATCCGCCACTACATTGTCTTTTCCCTTTTTATACTTGATAACATAGGGAAAAGTCTCAATAAATTCCATCCACCTACCATGCCTCCTATCTAGTTTATCTTGACTCCGAAAATGCTTCAAAGACTCATGATCGGAATGCAAAATAAACTCTCTAAGCCCACAAGTAGTGTTGCCATGTCTTAAGCACTCTAAACAAAGCATATAACTCTTTATCATAGGTAGAGTAATTAAGAGATGCTCCTTTGAGCTTTTCACTAAAGAAGGCAATAGGCTTACCTTCTTGCATGAGCACGCCACCTATGACAATGCCCGATACGTCACACTCCACTTCAAAGGGCCTAGTGAAGTCGGGAAGAGATAGCAAGGGCGCCTCGGTTAAGACCAATTTCAGCTTGCTAAAGGCACGTTCTTGCGCCTCCTCCCACACAAATGGCACATGCTTCTTGCAAATTTCCGTCAAGGGCGCAACAATGGTACTAAAGTCTCTCACAAAACGACTATAGAAGCTTGCAAGCCCATGGAAACTCCTTACTTGGCTGATGGATGTTGGCGTGGGCCAATCTTTGATTGCTCTAATCTTCTCCTCATCCACTTGTAGGCCTTGTGTAGTCACTACAAAACAAAGAAATATAACCTCATTAGTGCAAAAGCTACATTTCTTAAGATTAGCATACAAGTATTCAACCCTAAGGGTAAGAACTACTTCCCTTAGATGTTCTTCATGCTCCTCTAGGGACTTGCTATAGATTAAAATATCATCAAAGTATACTACAACAAAGTTCCCTATTAAATGTCTCAAAACATAGTTTATTAAGCGCATAAAAGTAGAAGGAGCATTAGTTGACCCAAATAGCATAACAAGCCACTCATACAAACCAAACTTAGTTTTGAAGGCTGTTTTCCACTCGTCCCCCTCCTTCATTCGGATTTGATGGTAGCCACTCCGTATAGGTCTATCTTGCTAAAGGTGGTGGCACCATGTAGCTCATCAAGCATGTCATCTAGGCGGGGAATAGGGTGGCGGTACTTGATGGTGATGTTGTTGATAACTCGACAATCAACACACATCCTCCATGTGTTGTCCTTCTTAGGCACCAAGAGCACGGGCACGGCGCACGGACTTAAGCTCTCCCTCACGTAGCCCTTGTCTAGGAGGTCTTGAACTTGCACTTGGATCTCGTGACTCTCCTTTGGGTTCATTCGGTAGGCTGGTCTATTTGGGAGTGTTGCGCGGGAATAAGGTCAATTTGGTGCTCAAATGCCTCTCAAAGGTGGAAGGCCATGCGGTATTTCTTCCGGAAACACATCCTTAAACTCCTCAAGGATGGCTGAGATAGTAGGTGGTAATCTAGCCTTGGCTTCATCACTCATCAAGGTGAGCTCCTTACACAACATCATCAAGGTGGTGTCTAAGGGTAGGTAGTCATTTTGTAGCTCAAGTTTGGAAGTTAACAAGGTTGTTGTGGGCTGTTTTGTGACCGTGGACACAAGGGTGCTAGGCTGGTGGTTAGAAGGCGTGGCTAGGGAGGGGTCTTGGCTCGACAACTTGCTCCCCTTCTTAGCTTGTCCTTGCTCTTGCTCACTTGCCTTCTTCTTCTCAAATGCCTCCGCAATCTGCAAGGGAGTCATAGGCTTAAGAGTCACGGTTTTACCATTGAATACAAAAGAATATCTATTTGTAAAACCATCATGCATAACTCTCCTATCATATTGCCAAGGGCGGCCTAACAACACATGACAAGCTTGCATAGGCACAACATCACATAAAACCGTATCTTCATAATGGCCTAAAGTAAAAGTGATCTTAGCTTGCCTATTAACCTTTAACTCACCACATTCATTCATCCAATGTAGCTTATATGGCCTAGGGTGATAAAATGTAGGAATTTGCAACTTAGATATCATTTCGGTGCTAGCAATATTGCAACAACTTCCTCCATCAATAATAACATTACAAACCTTTCCTTTAACCGAGCATCTAGTGTGAAACAAGTTTTCTCTTTAGTTATCTTCACAAGGAGCAGGTTGTACACTTAAAGTCCTCCTAGCTATGAAAGAATTATCATGCTCAAGACTTTTATCACAAATCATGGAAGTGTTAGCTAGGAATGAGCTAGGATGATCAAATAACACTCTCTTAGCTAATAAACAATCTCCTTGCTCATATTCAATCCCATCATCATCCAAATCATCATGATCATGCATATTAAGCTCAAAATCATCATTATCATGCTCATGCTCAGATTCGGACTAATATTGCCCTAAATGGTTAACTAGCAAAGTTCTTTTGTTAGGACAATCCTTCATCATGTGCCCTCTTCCTTGGCACTTAAAACATACAATATCCTAGCTCTAGATGAAGGGTTAGAAGTACTCCCTTGAGTGCTTTTAGGTAGTGTAGGCATGGGCTTGGTAGGGGCTGCATAAGGAGCCTTGTGTGGGCCTCCTTGCTCCGGGGCTAGCTTCTCCTTGCTTGGCACCTCCCGGCTGTAATTCCCTTGTTGGCGACCTCCTTGGCTCCTCCATGAGCTAGGCGTGCCATAGGCAGCCTTACCTCCTTGATTTCTTGCCTTTATTTTCCTTTCTACTTTGATTGCTAGGTGGAGCAATTCTGTCATAGAGTTATAGGGAAAAAGATCTATCTCATTAGAAAAACTTGAATTGAGAATACGAAGATACCTAGACATTGTAGTCTCTTCATCCTCTCGCACATTAGCCTTTACCATGGCCATTTGCATGGCATTATAGGTATCCTCGGCGGTCATGGCTCCTTGCCTCAAGTTCTCCAACCTTTGCCTCAATTCTCTAGTGTAATGTTGAGGCACAAACCGAGCTCTCATCATGGCCTTCATGTGCGCCCAAGTAACTACCGGTGCATCCATTGTTCTCCTCCTTTCCTTCACCAAATTATCCCACCATATCATAGCATAATCAATAAACTCAAGAGCTGCGTAATGTACCTTCTTATGCTCGGGAAAGTTAGGGCATGACCATATTTGCTCTATCTTCGCCTCCCAAGCCATGTACACGTCCGGGTCACATTTGCCTTCAAAGCTTGGGATCTTCACCTTTACTTTGCCAAAACCATCATACTCCGGATCTCGCTCCCTCCTTGGTTGGCCACCATAGGGCTCACGCCTCTGCTCATCTTGGCGCCGGCCGTCATGAGGTCTCCGGGGCTGTTGGCACTCCCTTCATCCGTTTGGCCTCCATTCCTCGTCATCTCCATCACCGTCCTCATCCTGCTCATAAGCTTGATTTTGAAACTGTTGAGGATAGTTATGCAAATTATCATGTATAGTGGGAGAAGAAGGGATAGAAACGTGCTCCTCAAAAGCAAGATTGCCCCATCCAGGTTGGGACACGGTGTGGCCTAAGCCTTGGACATTCCGAGAAGGCTTCGTGGCATTAGAGTGCCGGGCTGCTTGAAACGCCTCTTATTGGCTTTGGAGTGGTATTCGGTCTTGCCCTTGTTGTTGAGCCCTCGAGTGGTCTCCTACCTGCATGTTGCCTCCTAGTGGCCGAGGCTCCGGAACTACCTTAGACGCCTCCAAGTTAGACAGCCTTGTAGTTAACCCTTCAATGCTATCTTTCAAGCCCTTGATAAGGTTAAACAACTCCGGGGTGATAGGCTCGGGGCTTGGCGTACCTGTGGGAGTTCCTGACATTGTTCAAAGACACTAAAACACTCAAACACGTTATGTTAGCTAAAACAAAAAAACGCCTCACAAGTGTATCACTCGAAAGCAAACTCTCACTCTCTAGTGGTGCTCAACAAGCTTGTTGATGGCTCGTCTTGTATTAGTCAAAAACCTCACGTGAGTTCAATACTTAGCCAAACAAAAGCTTTAAAGTAGAAGCGAAATTCGATTTCAATCACCTTAAAAACGTGTTTGACTCAATAAAAGAGAAGAAAAGACTCAAAACGGAAAGGACAAGTTGCACGAATGTTATATGCAACTAAGTATGGACTCAAAATTTGAACTCAAGATAAGCCTTGAAAGGACTTACTCGTCAAGCCTAAGCAAGAAAACCTTGGACACCGAAGGTGTGTGTAGAAGGGCTGGTAAAGGCTAAGGTGTGGCTCGAGCGAAGTGAGCTAGGCAAGGGCCAAGGCGTGGCTAGGCTAGGCGTGAATGGCTTGGTCCCTTTGAATGAGATGAGCTCCTTTGTAGTCCCTTTTGGTTGATGAACAATAACACTTAGCAAGCACAACTTTTGAGTGAGATGAGCTCCTTTGTAATCCTCTTTGGTTGCTGAACAATAACACTTAGCAAGCACAACTTCAACTATTACAAACTATGAAATAAAACAAGAATAAGCTAGCAAGAATGAAATGAAATGAAATGAATACTAAGGCTGATTTCTTTTCTCTTTCTTTTCCTTTTCTTTTCTTTCTTTCTTTTTTTGTTTGAATTCGGATTTTCTTTTCTTTTTTTTTATTAACTTACTGCTAGAATTAAAGAAAAATAATAAAAAAATGCTAAGAAAAATCTAATTAGTTGCAAGAGGATAGAGTTGACTAAGTAAATAGCTAACCAAGGGTAAAAAATCAAAAAAATAGGCTAAAAATGTGGAGGAAAGAGGTGGCTGAAAATGTGGAGGAGAGAAGGCTGGAAAATAGGCGGGACGATCAGCCTTCTTCTTTTTTTTTTTTTTTGAAAGTTTAGGGTTTGTTTAGTGTGGTGTTTGGACGTGGGACAAGGCTGATGGCGGCGTGGTGGTTGGCACAAGGGCTGGTGGTAGGCGCGGTGTAGGCGTGTTGTGGGAGTGGTGCCGGCGTCCAAACTTGACAAACAAAAGCAACAAACTTGTTAGTTCAATCCAAAACTTGGAATAGAAATGGCAATGGCAATAGACTCAAAACAAAGCAAGACTCAAACAAGAAAATGAGACACTTTTGGTTTTTGAATGATTTACGGACTCTTTTTGTAGGTTGAACGTCAATTAGCTCTGATACCAATTGATACGGGGATTAGCCGCGAAGAACGGATCTAGACGAGCAACCTGTTTTCGGGAATAGAAGTAAACGAAAATCATCACACAAAGATGAAGGAAAACGTGCAAAGCAAAGAGGGAAAACGAATTAAGAAAGAAGAACCGAAAAGGAACAAACGATAGAACCCTTGGATTCGATTATCCAAGAACCAAACCGATGACGATTCGATCCCACTTCTTACAACTTGACACAATCGATCTAGATTTATCGAAGGCACGAAGAGGTTGCTTCAATTCGACTTGTATCCCCAACCCGAAGGAGATTGACACACACAAGAACGAGAAAGCTATGCTAATACCACAATTCTCACAAGACAAGAGGCTAAACTCAAAGGAATTCAATTTGGCACTTAGGCAATGTGTTTAACGTATTCTGATCCACAAAATGAAGAGAGAAAGGTTTATATACAACCTAGACCTTCTCTCCTAAAAATAGAAAAGAAATAAATACAATAATTACAAATTAGAGTGTTTTAAATAAAACCATAAAATAGACTAATTCTAGGCTTTATTTAACACTCTATAACTAGCTTCACGCCAGCCTTGCTCACCCCTCCTTGCTCACGCCTTCATCCGTGCACATGCACACGTGAGGCTCTCCTATGCTCCATTCGACTTCTTCTTGCCTGGCCCAATGTGGCTAAGCATCATGACGGGCCTTGGACTCATTGGAGGTGAGCTTGGGTGAGCTTCTTGAACCATGGCAAGGAAGATAGCATCCATCTCCGCTTGGCGTTTGGCTTGAGCTCTTGTTAGGGCTCCTTGTGGTGTTGAAGATGGAGCTAGCTCGGATGACCCTTCATCAAAACACCTATAGAACCCAGATAGTCCAAGCAAGCTTCGGACTTGGGTCATGGTGGTGGGTGTAGGCCAATCTCTAATAGCTTCCACCTTGCTCTCATCCATAGTCAAGCCATCTTTCCCTACAACAAAACCAAGAAAAATAGTAGACTCCGCACAAAAATGACACTTCTTTAGGTTAGCATAGAGTTGTTCCTTCCTAAGAATAACGAGCACTTGGCGGAGGTGATCAACATGTTCAGATTCGGTTTTGCTATAGACTAAGATATCATCAAAGTAGACTACAACAAATTTTCCTAAGTAAGGTCTCAAGACATGGTTCATTAGCCTCATAAAAGTAGATGGTGCATTAGTCAATTCAAAGGACATTACTAACCATTCATAAAGTTGATACTTAGTTTTAAAAGTTGTTTTCCATTCGTCACCCTCTTTCATCCTAATTTGATGGTAACCACTCCTAAGGTCAATTTTAGTAAAAATAGTGGAACCATGTAATTCATCTAACATATCATCTAAATGAGGTATAGGGTGACGGTACTTAACTGTTATGTTGTTGACAACTATGCAATCTACGCACATACGCCATGAACCATCCTTCTTAGGCACCAAAATCACTGGAACCGTGCATGGGCGGAGTCTCGAACATAGCTCTTCTTCAACACAGCTCCTCTACTTGTTTCTGCAACTCCTCGGTCTCCTTAGGGCTTGTTCTATATGCAGCTCTATTAGGAATGATGGCGCTTGGAATGAAGTCAATGTGGTGCTCAATTCCTCTCAAAGGTGGTAGACCTGGCGGAATATCATCCGGGAAGACGTCCTCAAATTCCTGTAATAAAGGAGTAAAAATAGGAGGTAAATCCTGTAAGGACTCCAAAACCACGCAAGACTCTTTAATTAAGAGTAGAAATCAAGGATAACTTCCCTTAAGAGCGTTGTTGACCTCACTAGCACTAGCCAGAGAAGATGTTTAGGTGGTTGTCCTGTAGGTGGCGCCTTCTTCTTCGGGTGAACGGAGGGCCCTAGCTGCAAAGGCGTCATCTCCTGCTCCCGACTCTCCTTCTTTGCTCCCTTTCTACATGGTCTTGAAAACACTCATGCGGGTTTAGTGGAAACAAGGTTATACGACGTCCCTTAAAGTTGAAACAGTAGGTGTTAGAAAACCCATCATGAATGGCCTTACGATCAATTGCCAATGTCGTTCTAGCAATAGATGACAAACTTCCAAAGGAACGACGTCACAAGTAACCAAATCGCTTTATTCACCAATAGAGAAGGTGATTTTAGCTTGCTTCCTAACTTTAAGGTTACCTGCAAATGTTATCCAATTCAATTGATATTGGAGTAGGATGATCAATAGTAGGCAATTTAAAATGTTCAACCACATTTGAATCAAAAATATTGCAGCAAGACCCACCATCAATAACAATACTACAAACCTTATCCCGGAAAAACAACGAATATGAAAGATGGTCTCACGTTGGTTAGTGCGGGGCACATGATCTGCAGTCAATACCTGTTTAACCACCATAAAAGCTTCTCAGTCACTGGTTTGCACTCAATTTCCTTAGGGTCTTGATCATCCTGATGTGGTTCATCATCATAAATGACCTGCATAGCATCAGAAACAATGAACTCATCCTCTTCCTGTGTCACGTAGTCACCAAAAGCGGTCATTAGCACGGCCTGAACATTAGGGCATTTCTTCGCAATGTGGCCTCAACCCTGGCATCTGTAGCATCTGATGTCCAGGCGGGATGCGTTAGGGGTGGCCTCTTTGGGTGGTAGAGTTGGGCGGTTCAAGCTGCGAGTGTCTCCACCTCAGCTGGGCAGCGGGCGATCAAAGCGGCCTCTTGGACCCATCGTCGTTGGCTGCGGCGCTGAGTGGGAGGGAGTGGACTGCGGTTCTTGCCACTTGCGGTTGCTTGCTGCGCCGGTGTTGTAAGAATAGGTAGAACCCGAACCTACACGTTTTTGCTCATACAAAATAGTAGCATAATGAAGAGCATCATTAATATTCGAGTACCTTTGTTGTTCAACTTGTTCACCAATGTCCCGGTTAAGGCTTGAGATGAATTTGGACATGATAATCTTTTCAGGATATCGAATTCTAGTTCGTTGCATCAATATGCGCATTTCGGCATGTAACTCTTCTGGGGATTGTGAACCTTGGCGGAGACGGTCTAGGCGAACTTGAATACGCTGCTCATAGTCAAAAGGAATAAAACAAGCCCTCATGATTTCTTTCAAATCTTCCCAAGTAGTGATGGGCTTTCTCATTTCATATTCCCGATCAGAAACATCTTGAATCCACCAAGATTGAGCTATACTTGTAAAATGGATAGAAGCAACCTCGACCTTTTCCTCCTCGGGGTAACCATAATACTTCAAGACCAACTCGGTTTGTTGTTCCCATTGGAGGTAAGCTTCGGGGTCAGTTGTTCCTGCAAATTCAGAAATCTTTCGCTTCATACCTTGGTCAAAACGGCGTTGTGGCTGCTCGTTGTTGGGTTGGTGGTAGACAGGAACACGACGGGGTGCCGGTGCCTCAAAAGGTGGAGGGCGGGGTGCGGCGACGAACCATTGCGGCAAGAGCCTGGGAGCGCCGTGGAGACCTCCACGACCACCTCTTCCAGCGGCGTAGGTGATGTAAGACCATCACATGGAAGATATCAAGGGCCCATTACTAGGGCAAGAGCTAAGGAGATCCAAGAAGTTACATCAAGGGAAGTGCTATTGCTTTGCACCATGCGTGAACCATTTAACTTCCATACATCATGTGTTAATCTCTTGGTGAATGCAGGAGCAAGCAAGCAAAGGGAAGAGACCATGCAGACGTTGGAACAACAAGAGCTGGATCATATAGCCACGCCGGCCAATAAATCAAGCAAACAAGACAAGGACAAGGTGGGGAAGATGGAGCAAGCAAGCATAGGAAATGGGACAACAAGCATGATGCCATCAAATCCGGAGTGGCTGGCAAGCTCGTCGTTGCTCACGTCCCAGGCAGCCCAAAAAGAGTAATCATTTCCCTCAGTCGGATCATCCATTTGGGCTCTTAAAAACCGTCCAAATCACTCATGGATCTGTTGAACAAGTCAGCCCATTCAGATCATCCATTTGGCTCTTAAAAACCGTCCAACTCACTCCAAGGATCTGTTTTGAATAAGTCAGCCTATTTTGATGCTGATTAGTTGTTTGTTAAGTTGTTAGCTACATTTGTGGAAGCTCTCTTGTTACCACCTTCCACCAATGTTTTAGTTTTCTTTTCTTTAGTTTGTCTAGATAAAAGAGTCTATATATAGTCTCTTTAGCTGCTGAATAGGGTACGTTTTATTTTGCTAAGAATTATCGTTTGTAATCATTCACAAAATCAATCAAAGAACAAGAGAGTTTTTGGTTGGCATTGTCGTTGTTTGCTTGGCTGAGCTTGTTCGTGTCAACCGCCTTCGGATTGGTGCTTCGAGCCTTCACGAGTCCCTCTTTGTGCTAGTCCAGCCGGAGCTAGTGTAAAGTTGTATTGGAGACGGGTCTAGGGCATTCACGAAGCGGGGTCTTGGCTCTTCAGCCTTGGTTCCTTTCGTTGACTCTCTTTGGTTCTTCTCTACATCTTCCTGCGTCCATTCACTCTCCACGTTTCATTCCGCATCTGGATTCGCCTCATTCAACCGGATTCAAGATCATTGTACCTAGATCGACTAATCCACGGACTAATACCGTATCAGTAGGTTCCGTAAGGGTGCTCAGCGTCGGGCTGTTACTTTGTACCATGCGTGAACCATTTAACTTCCATACATCATGTGTTAATCTCTTGGTGAATGCAGGAGCAAGCAAGCAAAGGGAAGAGACCATGCAGACGTTGGAACAACAAGAGCTGGATCATATAGCCACGCCGGCCAATAAATCAAGCAAATAAGACAAGGACAAGGTGGGGAAGATGGAGCAAGCAAGCATAGGAAATGGGACAACAAGCATGATGCCATCAAATCCGGAGTGGCTGGCAAGCTCGTCGTTGCTCACGTCCCAGGCAGCCCAAAAAGAGTAATCATTTCCCTCAGTCGGATCATCCATTTGGGCTCTTAAAACCCGTCCAAATCACTCATGGATCTGTTGAACAAGTCAGCCCATTCAGATCATCCATTTGGCTCTTAAAAACCGTCTAACTAACTCCAAGGATCTGTTTTGAATAAGTCAGCCTATTTTGATGCTGATTAGTTGTTTGTTAAGTTGTTAGCTACATTTGTGGAAGCTCTCTTGTTACCACCTTCCACCAATGTTTTAGTTTTCTTTTCTTTAGTTTGTCTAGATAAAAGAGTCTATATATAGTCTCTTTAGCTGCTGAATAGGGTACGTTTTATTTTGCTAAGAATTATCGTTTGTAATCATTCACAAAATCAATCAAAGAACAAGAGAGTTTTTGGTTGGCATTGTCGTTGTTTGCTTGGCTGAGCTTGTTCGTGTCAACCGCCTTCGGATTGGTGCTTCGAGCCTTCACGAGTCCCTCTTTGTGCTAGTCCAGCCGGAGCTAGTGTAAAGTTGTATTGGAGACGGGTCTAGGGCATTCACGAAGCGGGGTCTTGGCTCTTCAGCCTTGGTTCCTTTCGTTGAATCTCTTTGGTTCTTCTCTACATCTTCCTGCGTCCATTCACTCTCCACGTTTCATGCCGCATCTGGATTCGCCTCATTCAGCCGGATTCAGGATCATTGTACCTAGATCGACTAATCCACGGACTAATACCGTATCAGTAGGTTCCGTAAGGGTGCTCAGCGTCGGGCTGTTGCGGCCTAAAGGCCCTTGGTGGCGGGTGGGCAGAAGAGCCCTCATTGCGCCGTAGGAAGGTAATGTAAGCAAAAGGATTAGACTCCTCCTCCTCGCTGTCCTCATCGATCGGAGCTTGATAGGCGGGCTGTTTTTGTGATGCCCGCAGCTGTCGCTCAAGCTCCACAATGCGGAGCTTCAGCTCTTCAAGTTCGAGCTCCCTAGAATCATTATCAACCGGGCGTTTTCCGTTGTCCTGCAACATGGTTAGTGGACAAAAAGCAACACAACAAAGGAGAGCTAAACCGAATAAATGTTGACAATGCACAACCTCAACAATTACAAGGTAAGGTATGGTAATGTGGAGCTCGGAAAAGAACTAAAGCAAACCAACCTAGAAATGACAAGTAATCAAGTAAAATAAAAGCCAAATTCCAAAACAAAAACCCAAGGTATGCAATTGATTAATGAAAATTAGTGCTTACTAGAACCAAAACAAATAACCACTCCCTTTCTAAAAACTCAACTTAGCTTCACCGGGCTTCAACTTAGTTTCGCTTTTCTTTTTTTTTTCTTTTTTTTTTTTTTTACAGATTTTCTAGTTTTTTTTTTGAATGAACTTGTAGCTTATAGATATCTAACAAGTCAAGAATGGGGGAAAACTAGCATGTATAGCGTATGCTAGGGAATAGAGGGGAGCAGCTCGGTAATCTTTTCTTTTTTTTTTTTGTACTAAACCGACAAGCACCGCTCGAAGAAGAAGAAGAAAATTAGCGCTAGGAGCCTTGTCCAAGTAAAGAAATTAAAAACAAAGTAGAAACTAAATAAGAATAATAATAAGCAACTAGATAATCACAAATCAAGCACAAACTTAACAAAACTTAACAACTTTCCAACGATAGAATAGGTGGACTTCTAGAGCAAGGAACAAAGGTTTAAGGTTTTCGGCTGCAAGGGTTTCAACGACCTACAGTAGGATGGTGGAGGGGTGGTGGCGGGGTGTGTGGTGGTAGAGGGCGGCAATGGTGGGCAGACGGATGCAGGGTGGCGGCGGGAAGGCGTCGATGGTGGGGTACGGCAGTGATGGGTTCCAACGTAGACAAAACAAACAGGCTCGAACGCTGTATTGGATTGGCGTCGGTTGAACAAGGGATGAACGCTTGAGTTTCTCTCTAGAACACCATATGATTTCTTTTTGATTAATAAAAATACGGTTGTCCTTCACAATGAAAAAGCGCTAAACCTAAATACCTAGAGCTGGGCTATTTTTCCTAATAATAATAGAAGCTTTTAATTCAGCCATAAGTGCTGAAAATCAGCCCATAAAACACATTTGTCATATTCACCCTATAAGTGCTGAAAATACCCTAAGAGAAAGTCTAAATATAATGTATAAAAACCAACTAAAAAAAATAGCTCAAAACATAAGTCATCCCAAGATCTCATGAACTAGAAGTGTCACTAATCCCGGGTCTTCCTTAGCGAGCTCCTGAGTCGATATCCAAGGCAAAGTAGCATAAGAAAACACATGCCTTAGGGTAGAGTGAAGAACACTCGACATCTTCCTTGCTTTAGTCCTAGTGATAGGACCATCTCCATGAAGTGTGATGTCGGTCTGTAGATCTTCAAGCTCCTTAAATGTCCTCGGGTTCACATCAGTTGAAGAAGGAAGGGTTAAGTTAACTCTTTAATGAGGGTTTTTGATGAGGGTTTCATGCCGCAATTTCCCGATCTAAATTGAAGACCACAAAACTGACAACAAAAGCAAATCTCGGGCGAGATTTATATGATAAGGCCGAGATTTGTGAAACTTGAGCACAAAAGTTTGATGGAATAATAATGGAATGATAAGAAGATGAATAATGGAATGAAAATATGGAAAGTATTAGATTTGTAAAGAACCTTGACCAATGGATGAAAACTCTCAACAAAGAATTATCTTAACCCTTCCTTCTTTAACCTTCCAAAAACCATCTAAAAAAGACAAGCCCAAGGAGAGACTAGTTTGACTAGTAGCACCAATCATTAATAAGATTAACACACACACAAGAACAACCTAGCAAGGATTCACAACTATTCAATCAAAAGGCTCTCTTTTTAATTGAATTGAAATGACTAAAACACAAACTTCATAAACGAAGCAGCGAGTATCTCACAGTATTGTAGAAATAATAATCAATCAAATCTACTTGTGACTCTCGTCCTCTATGGCTATTTATAGGAGAGATTCCTGTAAAAGGATGAAATAATGATAATCATAAAGATAGGATCAAAACCAAAAGATACTTTACAATGTTTACAGCTTTTAAGGTATTAAAATAATAAAAGATAATGAAAAGTATTTTAAAGCTTCTGGTTGAGATTTTACTCGATCTTCCACGACAGTAGGAATCTCGGTCATGGGTTGTATAATCTCGGGAGAGATTATTAGGATGGGCCGAGATTTGTCCCTGCCATGCAATTCTCCACTATACGAGATCCTCCAATGTTTGACTCATGCTAGCAACCTTTCCTTGAGTGCCTCTTGCTCTTGGACTAGTGATGGATCCATGTTTAATAGATGATATCAAGGATGGTCCCACATCATACTCCCCTTCTTAAAAATTATTCGACCTCGAATAATAGCCTTCCTTGTAACTAGTCATATAATGACTCATGTATCGTAGCTCTTGGATTGGATCAACTCTATGTGGTAAAATTGTCAACTTTTCCTTCCTTAGCCATGCGGTCTCAACATGTACATCAATATGCACATCACTAGATGCAAACAGAGTGAAATATCCTTGTGGTGAAGGTTCCGCTTTCCTTGAATCCCCTGAAAGTCCCTCAAACTTTGCTACACTCTTGTGGTAAATATTTAACCATAACTCGCAACAATAGTGAATCTCGGTCATAATCTCGGTCGAGATTCTTCATTGGGGCCGATATCGCTACTAGAGGTTTATATCTCATTTCGGATGACGAAAAGTGGATGTACTTTGGAATTCTTATCCTTTCCTGGTTGCAACAACACTCGATCTCCTAGATCAATTAGAAATTCCTTGCGCACTTGACTAGCCTTGGCTACAAATAGCTTCACTTCATCTTCTAGGCTTTGCATGATTTCTCACACATCTCCTTGAAAGTGTCCCCCTGTTTTCCTTAAACTCTACTCGTTCCTCTAAAGGCAACGGTATAACATCAAAGACAATAAAGACAACAACTTAACTACATAGTCATAATAGTTCAAGGTTAGATAGGGGTTGAAAATCCTAGAGTAGGCAAGACTTATAGTAGATATCACTACAACCTTAAAGATATTATTTATCCTTGATGATATGAATTATATGCCATTATAATAATGCATATTGTAGATGTTTTACCTCGGTCACCCTTACATTCAAAGAGATTTATGTGCCTTTAAGGTTTATTTCGTATATATTTCGGAAATAGAGGTCTACATGAGTTTTGATTGAATTGTAGGTGCATTACGACGGAATTGGAAGCAATGAGGAGCAAGGGAAGTGCGTGGAAGAGTCACACAAAGAAGGTGGAAAACAAGTCAAGAAACGAGCACTTTCTGTTGTGGAAAATCGGGTGATTTATTAACTAAATCGGATGATTTTCCTGTAGGAAAAATCGGACGAGTTATGTAGTAGATCGACCGATTTTCACTTGTAACCGTCTAAAAATATAACGTTTTAGAACCCAAAGCTTTTGGGCCTGAAGAGGGATATGATTTCCAGCCCATTAACGAGTTGGGTTATGTTGGAACCCTAGGAGATGAAAACGGAAGGTCGCACCAGAACGAGATAGGACGGCATACGATAGAGATTGAAGATTCCGAGAGAAAAGGGATTGGCGGAAAGGGGATAGAGTTCAAGATTAAAGAAAGTTTTGAGATCTTTAATTATTGTTTGTTATTGTGATATGTGAACACATATTTTTGAGTGTTTTGAGAGATTCTATTGAAGTTTTGAAGGATTGATTACAGGTTTTGGAGATTTATTGAGTTTTATAAGAAGTTTGGTTTTTATTTGGTTTTCCTTATTCAATCTTGATTTTGATTCAAAAGTGAGAATGATCGGCTAAAAACCTTGTGATTCTGGGGAGAATAGTTGATGATTGAGGCTTAGATGATGATATACTAAACTCATTCAACCATTTGGACCATGAGAGTTGAGATTTAACCTTTGCGATTGCGAAAAATCGTGGTGTTCTTGAGAAAATCGGCCGATTTTCCCTAGAACAGGCCGATTTTCCCCTCTGACGTTCCTTAAATGCTTTGTTCTTTAACCAAAGTTAAAAGTTGCCTAAATCCTAGCCTTGCCTAACATTTATAACCCTTATCCAAGTGTAAGAAGAGACTTCATCATTGATTCTTCACTTGATAACCAAAGTTTGCAAGATTCGGGTAATAGAGAGACTCAACATCCTCTATTAAGGTTTGAGTGTACGTTTCACCTTTACCTTCGAGAATCTTATCCTTGGGTTTTGGTGGGTGGTTTGAGTGTTAATCCTTACCTTGAGTACTCTTCTTGATGAGACACAACATCCTTCGGGTTGAGAGCTTCTAAATTGGGATAAGTGAGTAGTGGAACTTCACCGTACATTATTACTTTCTTCGAAACACATAACCTTGGCAACACCAACTCTGTCCTTTGATCTTTGGAGTGTCTTGAATCGAAAGCCGCAGTCGGATACTTGAATCCTTGGAATCATTTGTCTCTTACATCTTAACAAAAGCTTTTACCTTTTGCCGGACAGTATTTGAACTGATTTTATTCTCACCAAATCCCTTAGTTTGACTCTGGAATTTCTTGCTTTACTACAATCGATCCGTACACTATGGGTTCGCTTTTACTTAAGTTCTGGATATAAATTTAAGACTTTGATGCACACACTTTTGAGCGAACACTCCCCTTCTTAGGTCTAGCCAACTCCTCAAATAAGCTCACACTAATGTCTCACAATTAATTGGCAATAAACTCCAAGGGCCAACAAAAGTCATGAAAAATACATCTAGATATGCTCATGATATGCAAATGTGATCAATGTGAGCCATAATCATATGCGCTCAACCTATTACAAAACATGTACCTCTTCAAGTGAACTTTATCAACCGTATATGATACGGGACAGACCCGACGTGGGCTCGATCTAGACGACGGAAGGAAGGGAAAGACGCAGAATGGCAAGATCAAGGCAGCCGACTAGGGCTGTTCGTGTGCTGCGTGGCCTGCGAACAAAGGGAACAAAAGAAGACGCTAAACTGAATACGAAGGTACGAAAATTAAAGGAAAGGTACGATGTAGATGAACCCGACACAAACGACGTGGAAACCCTTGATCTCGGGATCAAGAACCACCAAGAACGATGCAACGAACTCAGCCCCTTACAACCTCACACAGCCAACTTAGAGCATCGACAGCACGAGGAGGATGCTTATGGAATCTCACAAACACCAAGAACCCGAGAGCAATTGACACACGCGAAATAACTAAGCCAAATTTGATCACAATAACTCTTCAATCAAAACTCGCCTTTGATTGAAGATAAAATCTGAAAACAAGTGTTTTTCACCAATAATAATCTACCTAAAAAGTAATGAAAAGAGCCTTTAAAATAGTTTCAGCTCTTTAAACAAAGACATAATAAAATCTGGAAATTAAGCCCAATGGGCTACTTAAAACACACAATCACTAAGCAGGCCTTAAAAAGCCTCATTCCTCAATGAGAGACATGGAACGGTGCTGGAAACGTGGGGAGGAGCAGCGGCGTCATGTGCGGGGCTAGCCGAGTCCTGTGCCTTGGTGTCGTTGCTCTCTTGCTTACTTAGGAGCCAAGCCTCGTTATGAACACTTGTAGCCAATAACATCAGCAAGCCCTCGGTCTCATGCTCAATCTTCTTAGCTCGGGAACGTGTGATAGCTCCCTCATACTCCGGAGATGCTAACTCGGATGGTCCCTCATCATTCCCCCTCTCTTGGGAAGGATTCGTCCACGAATCTTCAAGCTCTACATCCATAGGTGGGAACGGACTGAGGTCTCTAACATTGAAGGTCGGGCTGACCCCAAATTCCTCCGGAAGATCCAATACATAAGCATTGTCACCGGCTTTGTGAAGCACCTTGAAAGGACCGGTACCCCTAGGTGATAGCTTGGACTTTCGCAACTCTTGGAAGCGCTCCTTCCTAAGATGTAACCACACGAGATCTCTGGGCTCAAACAACAACTTCCTCCGTCCCTTGTTTGCCTTAGCTGCAGTCCGAGTTGCTTCCTCCTCTAAGCTCAACCGTGTCTTCTCATGTAATCCCCTAATGTACTCAACCTGTTTACCTGCATTGAAATCTACTCGCTCCTTTGAAGGTAACGGCATAAGATCAAAAGGGGTTAAGGGATTCAAACCATATACACACTTAAAAGGAGTCATGTTAGTGGAAGAATGGATGGTCCTGTTATATGCAAACTCAACATGTGGTAACACATCATCCCACTCTTTCAAACTCTTCTTAATTACATCTCTTAAAAGTGTCCCTAAAGTCCTATTAGTTACTTCGGTCTAGCCATCAGTTTGAGGGTGGCTAGCGGTAGAGAACAACAACTTAGTACCTAGCTTACCCCATAAAGTTTTCCAAAAGTAACTAATAAATTTCATATCCCGATCACTAACAATGGTCCTAGGAACTCCATGTAGCCTAATTACTTCTCTAAAGAAGAGGTTTGCAACATTAGTGGCATCATCCGTTTTGTGACAAGCTATGAAGCGTGCCATCTTAGAGAACCTGTCTACCACCACAAAAATAGAGTCTCTTCCCCTCTTAGTCCTAGGTAACCCCAAAATAAAGTCCATACCAATATCTTCCCAAGGAGCTGCGGGAATGGGTAAAGGGGTATACAAACCATGGGGCATTACTCTAGACTTTGCTTTCAAGCATTCTAAGCATCTTTTCACAAAATTCTCAACGTCCCTAAGCATGTGTGGCCAAAAAAATGAGTATGCAGCAAATGATATGTCTTATCTCTACCAAAGTGACCCATCAAACCTCCCCTATGGGATTCATCCACAAGTAAGAGCCTAAGAGAACACTTTGGAATGCACACTTTATCAACTCTAAACAAGAAGCCATCAAATAAGTAAAACTTATATACAACCCCTTTTTCCACACAAGCTTTATAAATCTCTCCAAAATCATCATGCTTTGCATATAAATCCTTAATATAAACAAAGCCAAGAACTCTAGCATCCAATGTAGTGAGCAAAACATGTCTCCTAGAAAGTGCATCAGCTACTACATTATCTTTTCCTTTCTTGTACTTAATCACATAAGGAAATGTTTCAATGAACCCCATCCACCTACCATGCCTTCTATCAAGTTTATCTTGGCTCCTAAAGTGTTTTAATGATTCATGATCAGTATGCAATATAAACTCTCTAGGCCAAAGATAATGTTGCCAAGTCCTAAGCACTCTTAACAATGCATAAAGCTCCTTATCATAAGTAGAATAGTTTAGAGTTGGACCTTTCAATTTCTCACTAAAGAAGGCTATGGGTTTGCCCTCTTGCATAAGTACTCCACCAATTCTTATACCCGATGTATCACACTCCACCTCAAATGGCCTAGTGAAGTCCGGGAGAACAAGCAATGGGACGTTGGTCAACATCCACTTGAGCTTTTCGAAAGCTCTCTCTTGGGCCTCTCCCCACACGAATGGTATATTCTTCTTAGTGATCTCGGTTAGAGGGGCGGCTGTGGTACCGAATTCTCTCACAAATCGCCTATAAAAGCTAGCCAATCCATGAAAGCTGCGCACATCACCAATAGACGTCGGGGTTGGCCAATCTCGAATAGCTTTGATATTTTCCTCATCTACTCGCAGCCCTTGAGCACACACTACAAAGCCAAGAAATATAACTTCATTTGTGTAGAAATCACACTTCTTAATATTAGCATATAAGTGTTCAAGTCTAAGAGTAGAAACAACCTGACGGAGATGATCCGCATGCTCCTCTACTGACCTGCTATAGATGAGTATGTTGTTGAAGTAAACAACGACAAACTTCCCTATGAACATCCTCAAAACATGGTTCATGAGGCGCATGAATGTGCTGGGAGCATTAGTCAAGCCGAATGGCATAACAAGCCACTCATAGAGCCCAAACTTGGTCTTGAATGTCGTCTTCCATTCGTCGCCCTCCTTCATTCGAATCTGATGATAGCCACTTCTAAGGTCGATCTTGGAGAAGGTAGTTGTTCCATGTAGCTCATCCAACATGTCATCAAAGCGGGGAATGGGATGATGGTACTTGATGGTGATGTTGTTGACAGCTCTACAATCAACACACATCCGCCAAGTGTTGTCCTTCTTAGGGACTAGTAGAACCGGAACCGCCATAGGACTAAGGCTCTCTCGAATGTATCCCTTATCAAGGAGCTCTTGTACTTGCGTTTGAATCTCCTCACTCTCCTTCGGGTTCATTCTATAGGCGGGTCGGTCTGGGAGAGTAGCTCCGGGAATAAGATCTATTTGGTTCTCAATACCCCGCAATGGTGGCAACCTAGGGGGTATTTCATCCGGAAACACATCTGCAAACTCATCCAAGATAGCTAAAATACTATGGGGTAAATCAACTAGGGTCGAGTTGCTTACCAAATTCAGAGTAACAAGTTTATCTTTAAAGGTAAAAGAATACTTGTTAGTAAAACCGTTATGCAACACTTTCCTATCATATTGCCAAGGTCGGCCTAACAAAACATGACAAGCTTGCATTAGAACCACATCACATAGAATAGTGTCTTCATAATTGATACGGTGTAATCCGTGTTTGAGTCGATCTAGGCACAATGATCTCGAAACGGACTGAATGAAGCGAATTCAGTAGGCGGAGTGAACAAAGATGATGAATAGGCGCAGGAAAGGTGAGAGAAGAACCAAAGAGAGAGCCAATGAAGGAACCAAGGCTGAAGAGCCAAAACCCCAATCGTGACTGTCCTAGACCCGTCTCCAATACAACTTTACACTAGCTCCGGCTGGACTAGCACAAAGAGGGACTCGTGAAGGCTCGAACCACCAATCCGAAGGCGGTTGACACAAACAAGCTCAGCTAAAGCAACAATAGCAATGCCAACCAAAAACTCTCTTGTTCTTTGATTGATTTTCTGAATGATTACAAATGCAATTCTAAGCAATGGATTTTACCGTAACTAATCTGCAGCTAAAGAGGCTATCTATATAGAATCTTTTATCTAGACAAAATAAAGAAAAGAGAATTAAAAACATTAGTGGGAAGGCGGTAATAAGAGAGCTTCCTCTAATGTAGCTAACAACCTAACAAACAACTAATTCAGCTTAAAAATAGGCTGACTTATTCAAGCAAGTCTTTGGGAGTGTGCTGGATGTTTTTAAGAGCAAATTGGGCTATCCGACTGGGCTGAGATGTTCAACAGATCCATGAGTGATTTGGCCGTGTTTTAAGAGCCCAAATGATGATCCGAATGAGCTGAATTGTTACTCTCTTGGGCCTCCTGGAACGTGATCAGCTTGCTATCCTCTTAGGCTGCATTGGACATGAACAACAGCCTCCCTTGGGCTGCCTTGGACGTGAGCAGCTGCCTCCCTCCTTGTGCTGCATTGGATGTGAGCAACAACCTCCCTCCTTGGGCTGCATTGGACGTGAGCAACAACCTCCCTCGTGGGCTGCATTGGGCGTGAGCAACAGCCTCCTCTTGGGCTGCATTGGCATGAGCAACAACCTCCTCTTGGTCTGCATTGGCGTGAGCAACAGCCTCCTCTCCCGGGCTGAATTGGACGTGATCAACAGCCTCCTCTCCCGGGATGCATTGGACGTGATCAACAGCCTCCTCTCCCGGGCTGCATTGGACGTGATCAACAGCCTCCTCTCCCGGGCTGTATTGGACGTGATCAACAGCCTGCATGGCCTCCTCGAGCTGCATGGTAAGTGAGCACGTCGGCATGGTCTCCTTGCTTGGTTCGCTTGCTCCTACATTCACCAAAAGATTAACACATGATGTATGGAAATTAAATGGTTCACGCATTGTGTCAAGCAATAGCACTTCCCTTGACATAACTTCTTGGATCTCCTTAGCTCTTGCTCTAGTAATGGGACCTTGATATCTTCCATGTGATGTTCCTACATCATCCACTCCTTCTTGGAAAGAATTCGACCCCGAATTTTCATCTTGTTCCGAAACTCCTTCATAGGGGCTCAAATCTCCTACATTAAAAGTGGTACTAACTACAAAACCAAGAAAAATCACTCGGTTAGTATAGAAATCACATTTTTGAATATTAGCATACAAGTATTCTATACGCAATGTAGCAAGCACATCTCTCAAATGATTTTCATGCTCCTTTAAAGTCTTACTATAGATAAGAATGTCATCAAAGTAGACTACAACAAATAAACCAATATAAGGTCTCAAAATATGAAGTGGAATCGTAGAGTCATGAGGCACATTCACTAGAGATTTACACAAACTCAGCATTAGCACATCAATAGAAGCATAGTTAGTGACATATTCATTCCTAGACTCAAGATAGCTACTTGTTGGTTGTAGTAACAATGTGTGATGGATTTTGTTCTCTTTACTCTTAGGCCGTGTGATCTTAGGCTTGGGAGGGGTTCCTTGCTCTACCCTCTTGGTCTCATAGTACTCGGCTATTTGTAAAGGTGTCATAGGTTTAAGTGTAAAAGTTTTACCCTTATACTTAAAGCTATATTTGTTAGAAAACCCATCATGGACAACTTATATATCATATTGCCATGGACGACCAAGCAACAAGTGACAAGCATTCATAGGCACAACATCACATGTAACAACATCCTCATATGATCCTAATGTTATATTGACCTTAGTTTGCTTATTAACCTTAAGTTCTCCACATTCATTCATCCAATGTAGTTTATATGGCCTAGGGTGATAAAATGTAAGAAGTTATAATTTGTTTACCATTTCAGTGCTAGCTATGTTGCAACAACTTCCTCCATCAATTATCACATTACACACTTTTCCTTTAATGCTACATCTAGTATGAAACAAATTTTCACGTTGGTTATCCTCACAAGGTGCTAGTTGGACATGCAAAGTTCTCCTAACTATCAAAGAATCACCTTGTTCATTCTCAATGCAATCATCATTCTCATTTTGTTCATTGTCATCATTTAAGGCATTTTCATCATCTAATTCCACATCATCCTCACTCTCATACTCTCCTAGATGAATTATGATCAAAGTGCGTCTATTAGGACATTCTCTACTCATATGGCCTCTACCTTGGCATTTAAAACACACAATGTCCCTAGTTCTAAAGTTAGAGATAGGAGTACTCCCTCGATGATCACTTGAAGGCTCATTCAAGGATCGTGGTGTAGTGGACGGTGTAGAAGACCTTCTTTACCCTTCTTGGCCTATAGGTGCCAATTTCCTCTCCTCCTTCCGGACTCCTTGCTCCCTGCCGTGGCTATGCAACCGGCTGTTGTGTGCTTTCCAAGCATTGGGCGTCCCGGACGGCGGCTTGTATTCCCGGTTTCGCACCTTAGTCTTCCTTTCCACCTTGATGGCCAAGTGTAGTAATTGCTCTATGGTGCTGTATGGATACATATCAACCTCATTAGCCAAATTAGAATTCAGAATACGAAGGTACCTTGCCATAGTGTTTTCTTCATCCTCTAGAACATTGGCCTTCACCATAGCAACTTGCATATTCGTATAGGCTTCCTCAGCGCTAAGTGAGCCTTGTCTCAAATTTTTCAGCCGCTGTCGAAGCTCTCGGGTATAGTGAGGTGGAACGAACCTAGCCCTCATTAGAGCCTTCATATGCTCCCATGTGTTGATTTGAGGATCCAAGGTTCGAACTCTTTCTTTGACTACGTGATCCCACCATACTAAAGCATAGCCTTGGAACTCAAGAGCTGCTAGTTGAACCTTCCTAGGCTCGCTGAAGTTGTGACACAACCAAATCTGCTCAACTTTAGTTTCCCACTCCGTGTAGACGTCGGGATCACACTTTCCTTCAAAGACGGGAATTTTGATTTTGACCTTTCCGAGCCCATCTTGCTCTTGATAGGGCCGAAGGTTATCTCTCCCTTGCCTTGGTTGCTGGAATGGCCGATTGTAGCCCTCCCACGTGTGGTCCTCAGCTTCATTCCGTCGCTGAAAGTCATCAACAAATGGTGGCATGTTAGAAGCATTAGGAAGGACGTTGGAATGTACATTACCTTGATCCGGCTGATCCGGCTCTCTAGTAACACGTGAAGGACCGCCAAACTCGTAGTTAGCTCTTAAAGGTGGTGTTCCGGCTGGTGGTGTTCGTGCTTCCATAGACTCCACTCGTTTGGATAGGTTAGCTACGGAATCGGACAATTTTTTCAATATATTGATCATCTCAGGCGTGACGGTCTCGCTACTCGACTTGTTGGGACTTATGGACCTGGACATGCTCAAGTAACAAACAAAGAAACCGGTTAGGTTAGAAAAACAAAGATCTCACTTGTGTATCGCTCACACTCTCGTTGGTATTGCCTAGCTGGTGGCTCGAGTTGTAAGGATCCAACACCTTAAGATCGCGATTTCCGAACCTTCTTAGCAACCCTTTGGACTAGAACTGCTGAAACTGAATGTTAGTGTCGGAAATGGATCAAGACACCCCTAATTGGAGTATTGACCGTTGGGTTGGTGTAGGTACGGTGAATTGTGTTTAGAATGATGTTTTGAGATGATTGAAGAGTTTGCTTGTGCTTGATTATTAAAACAAGGGCCAGCCGTTTTTTTTTGTAGTGTTTTTTTTTTTTTTGAAAGATATCTTAGACTTTGTCAAAGATTTGTAGGAGAGAGAAGTAACCATAATTGATTGCAGATAGGGTTACCGAAACGTGTATGCAGCGTTTGAGCTTTCTCTTTTGTTTTGTTTTCGTTTTGTGTTTGCCTCTCCTCAAGATGCTGTCCGGCTTTTGAATTGGCACACTTCAAGCACAAGTTAGATCTCAATTGGATAAGCAATAAGGTTAACAAGAAGAAGAAGTGATCAATTGTACCAACTGTGCTCTGATACCAACTGATACGGTGTAATCCGTGTTTGAGTCGATCTAGGCACAATGATCTCAAAACGGATTGAATGAAGCGAATTTAGTAGGCGGAGTGAACGAAGATGATGAATAGGCGCAGGAAAGGTGAGAGAAGAACCAAAGAGAGAGCCAATGAAGGAACCAAGGCTGAAGAGCCAAAACCCCAATCGTGACTGCCCTAGACCCGTCTCCAATACAACTTTACACTAGCTCCGGCTGGACTAGCACAAAGAGGGACTCGTGAAGGCTCGAAGCACCAATCCGAAGGCGGTTGACACAAACAAGCTCAGCCAAGCAACAATAGAAATGCCAACCAAAAACTCTCTTGTTCTTTGATTGATTTTCTGAATGATTACAAATGCAATTCTAAGCAATGGATTTTACCGTAACTAATCTGCAGCTAAAGACGCTATCTATATAGAATCTTTTATCTAGACAAAATAAAGAAAAGAGAATTAAAAACATTAGTGGGAAGGTGGTAATAAGAGAGCTTCCTCTAATGTAGCTAACAACCTAACAAACAACTAATTCAGCTTAAAAATAGGCTGACTTATTCAAGCAAGTCTTTGGGAGTGTGCTGGACGTTTTTAAGAGCAAATTGGGCTATCCGACTGGGCTGAGATGTTCAACAGATCCATCAGTGATTTGGCTGTGTTTTAAGAGCCCAAATGATGACCCGAATGAGCTGAATTGTTACTCTCTTGGGCCTCCTGGAACGTGATCAGCTTGCTATCCTCTTGGGCTACATTGGACATGAACAACAGCCTCCCTTGGGCTGCCTTGGACGTGAGCAGCTGCCTCCCTCCTTGGGCTGCATTGGACGTGAGCAACAGCCTCCCTCCTTGGGCTGCATTGGACGTGAGCAACAGCCTCCCTCGTGGGCTGCATTGGGCGTGAGCAACAGCCTCCTCTTGGGCTACGTTGGCGTGAGCAACAACCTGCATGGCCTCCTCGAGCTGCATGGGAAGTGAGCACGTCGGCATGGTCTCCTTGCTTGGTTCGCTTGCTCCTACATTCACCAAAAGATTAACACATGATGTATGGAAAGTAAATGGTTCACGCATTGTGTCAAGCAATAGCACTTCCCTTGACATAACTTCTTAGATCTCCTTAGTTGTTGCTCTAGTAATGGGACCTTGATATCTTCCATGTGATGTTGCTACATCAATAATGTCCTAAGGTAATGTGAATTTTAGCTTGCTTGTTTACCTTGAGCTCCCCACAATCATTCATCCAATACAGCCCCTACTAGTCCTACAATGCAAGGACCAATCACTAGATCAAGGGCAAAAGCAATTCAAGAGGAGGTGTCCAACTTGTTGGTGTCCTTAGCTCCTAAGGAGACCATTGACGATCCATTATTGACTGAGGCTTCCTTAGTCACGTTAATGACGATTCCCGATGACTTGGACGTGGAAGGGAGACCATGCACACGTGATTTGGAGCCATGCAAAGCAAAGAAGAGACACTTGTTCCGGAATTGCAAGAAATGGAAGATTGAGGCTTTTGGAGCTTCTTTTGTATTTTATATCATCTTTTGGTATAAAATAAAAGACTTTTTATAACCTTTAGGTTCAAAACATTTTAAGGGTTATTTTTATTTGTTTTAGTTGTTTTATTTGTTTTATTGTCTTTTGACAAATGTTTTTCCTTTTTTAGATAGGAGGATTTCTAGGCATATAAAAAGCCTCCCTTAGCTTCTTTCCAGATTGGAGCGATTTTAGCAAAACTTGATAAACCGTCTCTTTGAGAGCTTTTGTTCCTATTTAGAAAATTCAATCAATAAAGTGAGCCATTGATTGAATTGTTGTGAATCCCAGCTAGATTGTTCTTGTGTGTGTTAATCTCTTTAGAGATTGATACTACTAGTCAATACTAGTCCCTCCTTGTGCTTGTCTCCATTGAAGGCTTGTGTAAGGTTATATAAAAAAGGGTTGAAGGCATCATCTTGCTTGGGTTTTGATCAATCTGATCAAGGTTCTTGTAAGGGAGTCGTTTGGTTCTTTTGGATCTACTTCTACCAAACATTCCATGTTCCATTTCATTCTCTTTTTTTCCTTTTGCCCAACGTCATTTCTGGTTCTAAACAATATGATTTTGCGTGCCATTTGCAAGGAAAACGTCCATTGTTGGTCTTCAAGGAATCCCAATCTAGATCTAGTCATTTGCGGCCCCAACCCGCATCAAAGTGGTATCAGAGCTAGTTGATTGCGAGTCCAGAATCAGCCATCACCATTGACGGTTTGAGTATCTTCTTTGAGTCTTTTCTTTGTTTGAGTCATTTGCTTCATCTTAAGAGTCTATTTGAGTCTAATTTGCTTTTTTTCTTGTGTTTATTGGAGAAGAGAGAAAGCCAGGCCAAAACAGCCATTTTCCAGCCATTCTACATCACCTTCATCAGCCATTGTTCATCCAAAACGTCCAGCTGCATCCTCTTGGCAAATAACCGCTCAAAAAAAAAAGAAGGGGGACAACTCTCCAAAACAAATCAGTCGTTGCAAGTAGGAGAGAGAGGCCACAACAACTCCTTATTTGTAGCAACAACAAGAGACTACTTCTAGTTAGTTATCTCTTATTTTTTTTCAATTTTTAATTTCATTCCTCTCTCCTATTTTCTTCCACAAAACGTCAGCCAAGGAACACAAAAAAAAAACAAAGAAAAAGAAATATTTTCTCATATATTTTCATCATCCTACATATCATACATTTCATATCATATTTTATACTAACCTAAGTTGTGTAGAAGCTAGAAAAACAAGTGTTTTTGCAATCTGATTGTGAAAGGATCATTGAGACTACAAACAAGAGTTACCTACCTTATTTCTTATCCATCACCATTACCCAAAAGCCAACTTTAAACACCACAGCCGGCCATATCTCTCTCCATTGCATAAGGACAAGGTAAGTGAAGCTCTCTTCTTAGTCTCTTGTGTGTCGATCTTCCTTGTTTTACTCTAATTCTGTCATATCTTGAGTTTAACATCTTTTCGAGTCCATATCAGCCTTTTGCATCTATCTTTGAGTCTTGTGTCTTTTTTTGAGTATTTTGTGTGATTTAGCTAGTTAACATTGCTTGCAAGCCATACTAGTTGAGTCTTGAGTCTTATTTCAGCTTCTTAGTGTCTATCTTGACGTTTTCTGTTGTGAACCTTCAAGCAGCCGTGTATCACCCTTTTTCAAGTCAAGGAGTGTGCTAGCTGAGCTAAGGCATTGATCTTAGAAGGATTTTTAATCCATCCAAGTCAATTGCATCAAATAGCTTGTGATCAACACAACTTGAGTGTGAGAGTGAGAGTAAACACTTCTGAGAATTTTCTGTTTTATCTAATTCAACTAGTTTGCTTGTTTTGTGTGTTTTTTTGATCATGTCTAGGTCTAATAGTCCAAGCAAGTCCCAAAGCAGTGAGCCAATGCACCCTGAGACATTTGCTATGTTGAAGCAAATAATGGATTCGGTGGCAAGATTGACCGACCGGATTGACACGTTGGAGTCTCGGCCAACACCCACTGCCACGCCACAGCCGAGGTCCACTTTCGTGCTAGGAGGCACGTCTAGAGATGCCCCTAGAGAAACAGCCCATGAATCACCTCAAAGAACCCCTCAAGGGCAAGGTATGAGACATGCTAACCCTCTTCCTAGAACACCTAATGTGCAAGGTTTTGTGGATGATTTTCAGGAGCCACAAGAGGATGTTGAGGAAGAAGGCATGTGGCGAGAGTTCCCTACGCGTCACCCACAGCCAAGGAGAGGACGAGAATATGAGCCATTTAGGCCTTATCAAGAGCTAGATGGAATAGGGAAAGTGAAGGTTAAGATTCCTAGTTTTGAAGGCAAGTGTGACCCGGATGCTTACATGGATTGGGAGACTAAATTGGAGCAAATTTGGTCATGCCATCACTTTGGAGAGCAAAGAAAGGTCCAGCTTGCATCATTGGAGTTCCAAGGATATGCCCTAGTATAGTGGGATCATCTTGTCAAGGAAATTAGAAGAACCTTGGATCCAGCCATCACTACATGGGAACAAATGAAGGCCTTGATGAGAGCTCGTTTTATACCTCAACATTATGCTAGGGAGCTGAGGCAAAGGTTGCAGAACCTTAGACAAGGAGCCATGAGTGCCGAAGAGGTCTACACCTCTATGCAAATGGCAATGGTGAAAGCTAATGTGGTTGAAGATGAGGAGTCTACAATGGCTAGGTATCTACGCATTTTAAACTCATCTTTGGCTAATAAAATTGATTTGTATCCTTATAGTACCATGGTGGAACTGCTGTATTTGGCAATCAAAGTAGAGAAGAAGAAAAAGGCTAGGAGCCAAGGTGCCAAGACAAGCTTTGGAGCTACAAGCTCATGGAAAGCACAAAACAGCCGGCCCCAAGGATCCTACAGCCGTGAGCCTACATCCACCAAGGAGGACCGAAAAGCATCAACCATGGACCAAGGAGCACAAAGAAGGAGCTCAACACCTCATTCATCTTCTAGACCCTTGAATGAGCCTTCAAGTGGTCCTCAAGGGAGTACCTCTAACTCTACTCTTCGTTCTAGAGATATTGTGTGTTTTAAATGTCAAGGTAGAGGTCATTACATGAGGGATTGTCCTAATAAGAAAATTCTGATTTTAAATCAATTTGGACAATATGAGAGTGAGGATGAGCATGAAAATGATGATAACACCCACCTTAATGGATTGCATGAAAGTGGTAGTGATAGTGATGAGGGCATTGAATATGAGCATGGAAAATCATTAATAGCTAGAAGAACTTTGCATGCTAAGCTAGCTCCGTGTGAGGATAATCAAAGAGAGAACCTTTTTCATACTAGATGTCTAATTAAAGGGAAGGTGTGTAATATGATCATAGATGGAGGTAGTTGTTGCAATATAGCTAGCATTGATTTGATTAATAAGTTGCAAATTACCACATTTTATCACCCTAGGCCTTACAAATTGCATTGGATGAATAATTGTGGAGAATTAAAAGTAAATAGGCAAGCTAGAGTTACTATCACTTTAGGTAGCTATGAGGACACCATTACTTGTGATGTAGTTCCCATGCAAGCTTGTCATATTCTTTTGGGACGTCCATGGCAATTTGATAGGAGAGTTAAGCATGATGGTTTTACTAATAGGCATACCTTTAAATTTAATGGTCAAACACCAACTCTTAAGCCTATGACACCATTGCAGATTGCTGAATTTTATGAGAAGAAGAAGGAGTTGAGTGTCGAGCAAAATGAGGTGAAAAAGAGAGGGGATATGATATGGAGATTAGCCGCGAAGAACGGATCTAGACAAGCAACCTGTTTTCGGGAATATAAGCAAACGAAATTCAGCAAACAAAGATGCAAGGAAAACATGCAAAGCAAAGAGGGAAAACGAAATAGGAAAGAAGAACCACAAGGAACAAACGATAGAACCCTTGGATTCAATTATCCAAGAACCAAACCGATGACGATTCGACCCCGCTTCTTACAACTTCACACAATCGATCTAGGATTATCGAAGGCACGAAGAGGTTGCTTTGATTCGACTTGTAGCACCAACCCGAAGGAGATTGACACACACAAGAACGAGAAAGCTATACAAACACCACAATTCTCACAAGACAAGAGGCTGAACTCAAAGGTTTTAATTTCGCACTTTTCACAAATGTGTTTAACGTATTCTCCCACAAAAAGGGAAGAGAGAAAGGTTTATATACAACCTAGACCTTCTCTCCTAAAAAATAGAAAAGAAATAAAAACAATAATTACAATTTAGAGTGTTTTAAATAAAACCATAAAATAGAGTAATTCTAGGCTTTATTTACACTCTCAAACTAGGTTCTCATGCCAGCCTTTACGCCAGCCTTCATCCATGCACATGCACACGTGAGCCTTCATCCTATGCTCCATTCAACTTCTTCTTGGCTGGTCCAATGTGGCTAAGCATCATGACGGGCCTTGGACTCATTGGAGGTGAGCTTGGGTGAGCTTCTTGAACCATGGCTAGGAAGATAGCATCCATCCCAACTTGACGTTAGCTTGCGCTCTTGTTAGAGTCCCTTGAGGTGGTGAAGATGGAGTTAGCTCAATGAATTTGGACTCCAAGTTCAGATGACCATGATGGTCCTTGGACAAGAGTAAGTTGAGCAATGCAATCATCTTAGAGATTGACCCTTCATCAGGATCATGATGGACTTGGAATGTTGCATCCATTAATTGGCTTGGATGTTCCCGCATCATTCCTCCTTTGTTGAAAAGGATTCGTCCTTGAATCCAGGTCCTCTTTTCTTGCAAAGACAATGGTTGCTTGATCCCTTGCAATATCTCCTTCCAAGCTCGAACGCCATCCTCTTTCCAGAATCCTTGGTTGCTCCCTACAATCATAAGAGTAAACACGCAATAAGGACAAGACGCACAAGCATAAAAAAGATACTTCAAGTATTCTAGCCTAGTGGTAGAGAAAACTTTCCTGAAATACTCCTTATGTGCTCTCAAGGACGGGTTGTACATCAATATGTCATCACTGTAAACAACACATGTATAAACATAACGATCAAGCACATACACATTCAATGACATGGATAGGTTAGGTGGTACAGAGATTGTTTTCCTAACTCTCATGCTCAGCTCATGATTCCACTCCGTAGAAACTCTAAAGATCATACAAATCTGTCCTAAAGACTCCAAACGAGTAGAATGTAACACATAGGCCGATTTAACCCTAAAGTTATCAAACATTATCACAACAGGGAACTTGTCTTTTATGTTCCTCTAGAGAACTAACCTATAGGGTCCAATCAACTCTAAGTGTTCATCCAAGCATACTAAAGACTTCCAAGCAACATGATAACCAAAAAGACTCCTCAAGCACAACAAACCATCAATTTTCAAACTAAAGTCCTCCAAATCAGATTCTGGTGCATTTGCAATCTTGCGAGCAATATCCTCAAGTTTAGAGTCCAATTCATCATCATATCCAAAGTCCTTAGTATATAGCTCAAATCCTTCAATATCACACTCACTTCCTAGGTCCAAATCATCCTCAAATATGATATCATCACTAGCTTGCAAACTATAGACTTCACATAACTCCAAGAAAGAACAATCCATAGACAACAAGTTATCCGAACCTGTAGGAAGACTCTCGTGTGCACCCTTTCTACACTCATCATCAACACAAGCGAAGACAATCATATCACTAAACTCATCAAGATCATGTGGTAAATCAAGACTACTAGGCTCAACTTGGTCAAAATCATATTTAACACCATCAAGAGGCTCAACATGCTCAAAATCAGATTTAACACATTTAAAGGACTTAACGCGCTCAAAATCAGATTTAATACATTCAAGAGACTCCTTAAGCTCCAAATCAGATTCAACACAAGGAATAGACTCATTAAGCTCCAAATCAACCTTAGAAGATGCACTAGACTCGTTAAACTCTAAAACAACCTCAATACATGCAATAGACTCATCATGCTCAGAATTAGGCTTAACAATACATTTGGTGCATTTCTCATGCTCATCACTACCAATTTCCTCTACTAAATCAGATTTATGCTCAATGATGCTATCCCTAGAGATATCGTGCAAAACAACCTCGGATTTTGAATTTAGCAACTCTAAGTGATTAAACATGGTAGTAGAAGGTATAGAATTACATCCCTTTGGGGCTGCGGAAACCTTAATTGGATGGTACTGAGGTGACTCATGTCTCCATCCTTCATCCTCCGAATAATCCCTGCCTCATAAGCAAAATTCAGATATTGATTAGGATAATCATGCAAATTAGAAGTAAAAGGAACAAAATTATACTCCTGGAAAGCATGATTTCTTTGGCCTTGTGGATTAGGCCTTAAAGGCTGCGTAGCATTGGAATTTCTTTCAGCCTCAAGTGTGGCCAACTTTGTACTTAGACCATCAAGGGTATCTTGCAAGCCCTTGAAAAGGTTGAACAATTCGATGTGAATTGATTCTAGGTTGTTTGTACCTGGGGGACTTGGTGACCTAGACATAATTCCAAACACTCATCAAAACAAACAAACGCGTTAGGTTAGATAAAACAAAATTCACCTCGCAAGTATATCACTCAGAAAATAAGGTTCTCTCACTCTCTAGTGGTGTGATACAAGCTTGCTAATCGCTCGTCTTGTATTAATCAAAAACCTCACGTAAGTTCAATACTTAGCCAAACAAAAGCTTTAAAGTAGAAGCGAAATTCGATTTCAATCACCTTAAAAACGTGTTTGACTCAATAAAAGAGAAGAAAAGACTCAAAACGGAATGGACAAGTTGCACGAATGTTATATGCAACTAAGTATGGACTCAAAATTTGAACTCAAGATAAGCCTTGAAAGAACTTACTCGTCAAGACTAAGCAAGCAAACCTTGGACACCGAAGGTGTGTGTAGAAGGCTGGTCAAGGCTAAGGCGTGGCTCGAGTGAAGTGAGCTAGGCGTGGGCCAAGGCGTGGCTAGGCTAGGGTGAAGCTAGGATAGGCGTGAATGGCTTGGTCCTTTGAGTGAGATGAGCTCCTTTGTAGTCCTCTTTGTTTGCTGAAAATAACACTTAGCAAGCACAACTTCAACTATTACAAATTATGAAATAAAACAAGAGTAGGCTAGCAAGAATGAAATGAAATGAAAATGAATAACTATGGCTGATTTTTTTTCTTTCTTTTCTTTTCTTTTCTTTTTCTTTCTTTTCTTTTCTTTCTTTCTTTTTTTTTTAAAATTCGGATTTCTTTTCTTTCTTTTTTTTTTAAATAAGGCCTCAATTTGAATTCAAAAGAGACAAATGAAAAAAAAAATGAAAGAAATAAAATCCTATAACAACTTGAGAGTTGCTAGCTATCTAGTTACTAAAATGAAAACAAATAAAACAAATAACAGCCAGCTATTCGAATTTTGGTGCTGGAATTAAAGAAAAATAAAACAAAATGCTAAGAAAATCTATTTAGTTGCAAGAGGATAGAGTTGACCAAGTAAATAGCTAACCAAGGGTGAAAATTCAAAAATAGGCTGAAAATGTGGAGGAAAGAGGTGGTGGGTAGCTTGAAAATAGGCTGGAGATTCAACCTCTCTTTTTGAACGTTTAGGGCTAGTTTGGTGTTTGTGTTTGGACGTGGGGCAAGGCTGGTGGCAGGCGTGGTGGTAGGCACAAGGGCTGGTGGCAGGCGTGGTGTAGGAGTGGTGCCGGCGTCCAAAATTCACAAACAAAAGCAACAAACTTGTTAGTTCAATCAAAAACATGGAATAGAAATGGCAATGGCAATAGACTCAAATCAAAGCAAGACTCAAACAAGAAACGAGACACTTTTGGTTTTTGAATGATTTACCGACTCTTTTTGTAGGTTGAACGTCAATTAGCTCTGATACCAATTGATACGGGGATTAGCCGCGAAGAACGGATCTAGACGAGCAACCTTTTTTCGGGAATAAAAGCAAACAAAATTCAGCAAACAAAGATGCAAGGAAAACGTGCAAAGCAAAGAGGGAAAACGAAATAGGAAAGAAGAACCGAAAGGAACAAACGATAGAACCCTTGGATTCGATTATCCAAGAACCAAACCGATGACGATTCGACCCCGCTTCTTACAACTTCACACAATCGATCTAGAATTATCGAAGGCACAAAGAGGTTGCTTCGATTCGACTTGTAGCAACAACCCGAAGGAGATTGACACACACAAGAACGAGAAAGCTATGCAAACACCACAATTCTCACAAGATAAGAGGCTGAACTCAAAGGTTTCAATTTGGCACTTTTCATAAATGTGTTTAACGTATTCTCCCATAAAAAGGAAGAGAGAAAGGTTTATATACAACCTAGACCTTCTCTCCTAAAAAATAGAAAAGAAATAAAAAAAATAATTACAATTTAGAGTGTTTTAAATAAAACCATAAAATAGACTAATTCTAGGCTTTATTTAACTCTCTAACTAGCTTCTCATGCCAACCTTTACGCCAGCCTTCATCCATGCACATGCACATGTGAGCCTTCATCCTGTGCTCCATTCAACTTCTTCTTGGCTGGTCCAATGTGGCTAAGCATCATGACGGGCCTTGGACTTATTGGAGGTGAGCTTGGGTGAGCTTCTTGAACCATGGCTAGGAAGATAGCATCCATCCCAACTTGACGTTTAGCTTGCGTTCTTGTTAGAGTCCCTTGAGGTGGTGAAGATGGAGTTAGCTCAATGAATTTGGGCTCCATGTTCAGATGACCATGATGGTCCTTGGACAAGAGTAAGTTGAGCAATGCAATCATCTTAGAGATTGACCCTTCATCAGGATCATGATGGACTTGGAATGTTGCATCCATTAATTGGCTTGGATGTTCCCGCATCAAGATAGCTCACGGTCTAAAACAGAACCCACGGCCAAGATTAGTACCACCCTATTAGCCACACCTTCAAGTGTCCTTTTAGCATCCAAGGAGGAGTACATCCTAGATTACACCCCTTTAGATGCCATTCTTGTGAGCTTGTGCAAGAACTTAGTGACTTTGAGTGATGAAGCCAAGGCCACCCTACCTAAGCCTATCCTAGCTATCCTAGATGAGTTTAGTGATGTGTTTCCTGACGAGATTCCGGCTGGCCTTCCACCTTTTAGAGGTATTGAGCACCAAATAGATCTTATTCCCGGTGCTACACTCCCAAACCGTCCAGCCTATAGGATGAACCCTAAGGAGAGCCAAGAGATCCAAAACCAAGTCCAAGAATTCCTAGATAAGGGTTATATAAAGGAGAGTTTGAGTCCTAGTTCCGTTCCCGTCCTCTTAGTGCCTAAGAAGGACAATACATGGAGGATGTGTGTTGATTGTAGAGGCATCAACAACATCACCATTAAGTACCGCCATCCTATCCCACGTTTAGATGACAAGTTAGATGAGTTGAATGGAGCCACATTGTTCTCTAAGATAGATCTTAGGAGTGGTTATCACCAAATCAGAATGAGGGAGGAAGATGAGTGGAAAACGGCATTCAAGACCAAGTTTGGTCTTTATGAGTGGCTAGTGATGCCATTTGGTTTAACCAATGCTCCTAGCACATTTATGAGATTGATGAATCACGTGTCGAGACACTACATTGGTAGGTTTGTTGTGGTTTACTTTGATGACATCCTCATCTATAGTAAGTCACTTGAAGAGCATGAGGAACATTTGAGGGAAGTACTTGCAACTCTTAGAATTGAATATTTGTATGCTAATTTAAAGAAATGTGAGTTTAGTACTAATCAAGTTGTTTTTCTTGGTTTTGTAGTGAGCACAAGAGGTCTAGAGGTGGATGGAGAGAAGATCAAGGCAATCCAGGAATGGCCTACTCCCGCAACCGTCGGTCAAGTGAGGAGTTTCCACGGCCTAGCAACCTTCTATAGACGTTTTGTGTGAGATTTCAGCACCATAGTAGCCCCACTCACGTCCTTGACAAAGAAGAAGGTGCCATTTGTGTGGGGAGATGCTCAAGAGAAGGCGTTTAAGGAGTTGAAGTGGCGGCTGTCCCATGCACCTCTCCTAGCTCTTCCGGACTTCACCAAACCTTTTGAGGTAGAGTGTGATGCTTCGGGTATTGGCATTGGAGGAGTACTCATGCAAGAGGGTAAGCCACTAGCCTTCTTTAGTGAGAAATTAAAGGGAGCATGTTTAAACTACTCGACCTATGATAAAGAACTTTATGCATTGTTTAGAGTATTAAAAACATGGCAACATTATTTATGGCCTAGTGAGTTTATCCTACATACCGATCATGAGTCCTTAAGACATTTTAGGAGTCAAGATAAGTTAGATAGGAGACATGGTAGATGGATGGAGTTTATAGAAACTTTTCCCTATATCATAAAGTATAAAAATGGCAAGGATAATGTTGTAGCGGATGCTCTCTCTCTAGGAGACATTCTTTAATCACAACTATGGATTCTAAGGTCTTAGGTTTCTATTATATTAAGGATTTATATGTTGATGATTCTGATTTTGGAGACATATTTAAGCAATGTGCATCTAGAGGAGCATTTGATAAGTATTACTTGTTTGAGGGTTTTCTATTTAGAGTTGATAAAGTGTGCATATGGGAGGCTTAATGGGGCATTTTGGGAGAGATAAGACTTATCATATGCTGCATTCACATTTTTATTGGCCTCATATGCTTAGAGATGTAGAGAACTTGCTTAAGAGATGTCTTGTGTGTTTAAAGGCTAAGGCTAGATTGAAACCTCATGGATTGTATACCCCCTTACCCACGCCTAAGTCACCTTGGGAGGATATTAGTATGGACTTCATTGTTGGGTTACGTAGGACTAAGAAGGGGAGAGATTTGATTTTTGTGGTAGTAGATCGATTTTCTAAAATGGCCCATATTATTGCTTGCCATAAGACTAATGATGCTTATAATGTAGCTAACTTGTTCTTTAGGGAAATTGTTAGATTACATGGAGTACCTAGGACTATAGTGAGTGAGAGGGGTGTTAAGTTTCTTAGTTTCTTTTGGAAAACTCTTTCGGGTAAATTAGGGACGTAGTTGCTGTTTTCGACTTCTAGTCATCCTCAAACGGATGGTCAAACCGAAGTAACTAATAGGACGTTAACAACCATTTTAAGGGTTGTTTTAAAAGATAATTTGAAAGCTTGGGAAGATGTCTTGCCTCATGTTGAATTTGTATATAATCGTACATTACATTCTTCTACTAATCTAACTCCTTTTGAGTGTGTCTATGGGTTGAATCCTTTGACCCCTTTTGATCTTATACCGTTGCCCAAGCGGAGCGAGTAGATTTTAATGCAGAAAAACAGGTGGAGATCATCAAGGAACAACATGAAAGGACACGCAAAAGGCTAGAGGAGAAGGGGAGGCAAGTGGCGGCCAAGGATAATAGGAACCGCAAGCAAGTGTTGTTCGAACTGGGAGACCTCGTGTGGCTGCATTTAAGGAAGGATAGGTTCCCCGAAAGGCACAAGTCCAAGCTATCACCTAGGGGAGACGGACCATTCAAAGTACTACGTAAGGTTGGCAACAATGCTTATGTACTAGAGCTTACGGATGACTATGGAGTAAGCCCTACTTTTAACGTAGGAGATCTAAGTCCCTTTGAGTCAAGTGATGCGGATGGTGATGATTCGAGGACGAATACTTCCCAAGAAGGGGAGTACGATGAGGGACAATCACCAACAACCCCTACTAGTCCTACAATACAAGGGCCAATCACTAGATCTGATGTAGGACCATCACATGGAAGATATCAAGGACCCATTACTAGGGCAAGAGCTAAGGAGATCCAAGAAGTTACGTCAAGGGAAGTGCTATTGCTTGGCACCATGCGTGAACCATTTAACTTCCATACATCATGTGTTAATCTCTTGGTGAATGCAGGAGCAAGCAAGCAAAGGGAAGAGACGTTGCTCACGTCCAAGGAGGTCCAAGAGAGTAACCAGCTGCTCACGTACAAGGCAGCCCAAGAGAGTAACCAGCTGCTCACGTCCAAGGAGGCCCAAGAGAGTAACCAGCTCCCTCAGTCGGATAATCATTTGGGCTCTTAAAAACAGTTCAAATCACTCCTGGATCTGTTGTGAACAAATCAGCCCATTTACCTTTTAAAAACAGTCCAAATCACTCCTGGATCTTTTGTGAACAAATCAGCCCATTTACCTCTTAAAAAACGTCCAACTCACTCCCAAGGATCTGTTTTGAATAAGTCAGCCTATTTTGATGCTGATTAGTTGTTTGTTAAGTTGTTAGCTACATTTGTGGAAGCTCTCTTGTTACCACCTTCCACAAATGTTTTAGTTTTCTTTTCTTTATTTTGTCTAGATAAAAGAGTTTATATATAGTCTCTTTAGCTGCTGAATAGGATACGTTTTTATTTGCTAAGAATTCAGATTGTAATCATTCACAAAATCAATCAAAGAACAAGAGGGTTTTTGGTTGGCATTGTCATTGTTTGCTTGGCTGAGCTTGTTCGTGTCAACCGCCTTCGGATTGGTGCTTCGAGCCTTCACGAGTCCCTCTTTGTGCTAGTCCAGCCGGAGCTAGTGTAAAGTTGTATTGGAGACGGGTCTAGGGCATTCACGAAGCGGGGTTTTGGCTCTTCAGCCTTGGTTCCTTTCGTTGACTCTCTTTGGTTCTTCTCTACATCTTCCTGCGTTCATTCACTCTCCACGTTTCATTCCGCATCTGGATTCGCCTCATTCAGCCGGATTCGGGATCATTGTACCTAGATCGACTAATCCACAGACTAATACCGTATCAAGATCAAGGGCTAGAGCAATTCAAGAGGAGGTGTCGAACTTGTTGGTGTCCTTAGCTCCTAAGGAGACCATTGACGATCCATTGCTGACTGAGGCTTCCTTAGTCATGTTAATGACGATTCCCGATGACTTGGACGTGGAAGGGAGACCATGCACACGTGATTTGGAGCCATGCAAAAGCAAAGAAGAGACACTTGTTCCGGAATTGCAAAAAATGGAAGATTGAGGCTTTTGAAGCTTCTTTTGTATTTTATATCATCTTTTGGTATAAATTGAAAGACTTTTTATAACCTTTAGGTTCAAAACATTTTAAGGGTTATTTTTATTTGTTTTAGTTGTTTTATTTGTTTTATTGTCTTTTTGACAAATGTTTTTCCTTTTTTAGCTAGGAGGCTTTCTAGGCATATAAAAAGCCTCCCTTGGCTTCTTTCCAGATTGGAGAGATTTTAGCAAAACTTGATAAACCGTCTCTTTGAGAGCTTTTGTTCCTATTCAAAAAATTCAATCAATAAAGTGAGCCATTGATTGAATTGTTGTGAATCCCTACTAGATTGTTCTTGTGTGTGTTAATCTCTTTAAAGATTGGTGCTACTAGTCAATACTAGTCCCTCCTTGTGCTTGTCTCCATTGAAGGCTTGTGTAAGGTTATAGAAGAAAGGGTTGAAGGCATCATCTTGCTTGGGTTTTGATCAATCTGATATGCTTTTTGTTATCTAAAATGTAGGAACTTCCTTGACCAACAAATCTGGCCAATAATTACAAAATAAATTAAAATTGGAACAAAAGAGATCTTCTACTAGTGCTTGAACGTGGGAATGTGGAATTTGAAGAAGAACAAGTCCAATGGCAGCCGATTAGTCACAGCCGGTTAGGGCACAACCGAGTAGGGCACAACCGACAGCAATGGCGATTAGGGTTTGTGGGCGGCGGGGCGTGTGTAAGCAAAAAGGCCGGCGGCAGTAGGGTTTGTCGAGGAGATGATGATGGCCAGCCTAGGATACTCACAAACCAACACAACCTTCAACACAGCAAGTCAAGCACAATCAATTTCAAAAACACAAGAAGAAAGCTCGTAGAATTCAAAACTGACACGATAAGAAGGAAAGACACAAGATCGATCCGTCGTCAACCGGAGCTCTGATACCAATTGATACGGGACAGACCCGACGTGGGCTCGATCTAGACAACGGAATGAAGGGAAAGACGCAGAACGGCAAGATCAAGGCAGCCGACTAGGGTTGTTCGTGTGCTGCATGGCCTGCAAACAAAGGGAACAAAAGAAGATGCTAAATTGAATACGAAGGTACGAAAATTAAAGGAAAGGTACGATGTAGATGAACCCGACACAAACGACGTGGAAACCCTTGATCTCGAGATCAAGAACCACCAAGAACGATGCAACATCGACAGCACGAGGAGGATGCTTATGGAATCTCACGAACACCAAGAACCCGAGAGCAATTGACACACGCGAAACAACTAAGCCAAATCTGATCACAATAACTCTTCAGCCGGATTCGGTATCATTGTACCTAGATCGACTAATCCGCGGACTAATACCGTATCAGTTGGTATTAGAGCCAGGTTGGTACAATTGATCACTCCTTTCTTCTTTCTTAACCTTATTGCTTAACCAATTGAGGTTTAACTTGTGCTTGAAGTGTGCAAAATCAAAAGCCAAGGGTTTCTTAGGGCCGGACAACATCTTGAGGAGAGGTAAACACAAAAAAAAAAGAGATCAACGTTGCAGTCAAATTCGGTAACCTTCTCTCCCACAAATCTCGTTGCAATCAGTTTCGGTTACCTTCTCTCCCCCAATTCTTTGACAAAGTCTAAGAGATCTTTCAAAAAAAAAAAAAAAAGACAACACAAAAACGGCTGGCCTTTTTTTTTTTATTAATCGACATCAAGCACAAGAAAACTCCCTCAAACAACTCCTACGTCATTCTAATCACAAATCACCATACCTACACCAACCCAACGGTCAATACTCCGATTAGGGGTGTCTTGATCCATCTCCGACACTAACATTAGTTTCCGCGGTTCTAGTTCCAAAGGGTTGCTAAGAAGGTTCAAAAATCGTGATCTTAAGGTGTTGGATCCTCACAACTCGAGCCACCAGCTAGGCAATACCAACGAGAGAGTGAGCGATACACAAGTGAGATCTTTGTTTTCTAACCTAACCGGTTCTTTGTTTGTTACTTGAGCATGTCTAGGTCCCGAAGCCCCAACAAGTCTAGCAGCAAGACCGTCACGCCTTAGATGCTCAGTCTATTGAAACAATTGTCCAATTCCGTAGCTAACCTATCCAAACGAGTGGAGTCTATGGAAGCACGAACCCCACCATCGCGGACACCACCTTTAAGAACCAACTATGAGTTTGGCGGTCCCTCACACGTTACTAGAGAGCCGGATCATCCGGATCAAGGTAATTTACAGTCCAATGTCCTCCTTAATGCTTCTAACATGCCACCATTTGTTGATAACTTTCAGCGACGGAATGAAGCTCCTTCTGAGGATCATACTTGGGAAGATTACAATCGACCATTCCAACAGCCAAGGTAAGGACGAGAACATGATAATCTACGGCCCTATCAAGAGCAAGACGGTCTCAGCAAAGTCAAAATCAAAATTCCCGTCTTTGAAGGAAAATGTGATCCCGACGTCTACACGGAGTGGGAAACTAAAGTCGACCAGATCTAGTTGTGTCATAACTTCAACGAGCCTAGGAAGATTCAGCTAGCCGCTCTCGAGTTCCAAGGCTATGCCTTGGTATGGTGGGATCACGTAGTCAAAGAAAGAGTGCGAACAATGGATCCTCAAATTACCACATGGGAGCATATGAAAGCACTAATGAGGGCTCGATTCGTCCCACCTCACTATACCCGAGAGCTTCGACAACGGCTGGAAAATTTGAGACAAGGCTCTCTTAGCGCCGAGGAAGCCTATACCAATATGCAAGTTGCTATGGTGAAGGCCAACGTTCTAGAGGATGAGGAAAATACTATGGCTAGGTATCTTCGTATTCTTAACTCTAATTTAGCTAATGAAGTTGATATGTATCCATACAGCACCATGGAGCAATTACTAAACTTGGCCATCAAGGTGGAAAGGAAGACTAAGGTGCGAAACTGGGAATACAAGCCACCTCATGGGACGCCCAACGCTTGGAAATCACAAGGAAACCGGCTGCCTATCCACAGCAGGGATCAAGGAGGCCAGAAGGAGGAGAGAAAGTCGGCACCTACGAGCCAAGAAGGCCAACGAAGGTCTTCTACACCGTCCACTACACCACGATCCTTGAATGAGCCTTCAAGTGGTCATCGAGGGAGTACTCCTACCTCTAACTCTAGAACTAGGGACATTGTGTTTTTTAAATGCCAAGGTAGAGGACACATGAGTAGGGAATGTCCTAATAGACGCACTTTGATCATAAATCATCTAGGAGAATATGAGAGTGAGGATGATGTGGAATTGGATGATGAAAATGCATTAATTGATGACAATGAGCAAACTAAGAATGATGATTGCATTGAGTATGAACAAGGTGAATCTTTGATAGCTAGGAGAACTTTGCATGTCCAACTAGCACCTTGTGAGGATAATCAACGTGAAAATTTGTTTCATACTAGGTGTAGTATTAAAGGAAAAGTGTGTAATGTGATAATTGATGGGGGAAGTTGTTGCAACATAGCTAGCACTGAAATGGTAAACAAATTACAACTTCTTACATTTTATCACCCTAGGCCATATAAACTACATTGGATGAATGAGTGTGGAGAACTTAAGGTCAATATAACATTAGGATCATATGAGGATATTATTACATGTGATGTTGTGCCTATGAATGCTTGTCACTTGTTGCTTGGTCGTCCATGGCAATATGATAGGAGAGTTGTACATGATGGGTTATCTAATAAATATAGCTTTGAGTACAAAGGTAAAACTTTAACACTTAAACCTATGACACCTTTACAAATAGCCGAGTATTATGAGAACAAGAGGGTAGAGCAAGGAACCCCTCAAAAGCCTAAAATGACACGGCCTAAGAGTAAGGAGAACAAAACCCATCAAACACTGTTAGTACAACCAACAAGTAGCTATCTTGAGTCTAGGAATGAATATGTCACTAACTATGCTTCTATGGATGTGCTAATGATGAGTTTGTGTAAATCTCTAGTGATAGTGCCTCATGACTCTAAGATTCCACTTCCTAGTTCTATCCAGGGGCTGTTAGACGAGTTTAAGGACGTTTTTCCTGAGGAGGTTCCAGCTGGCTTGCCGCCTATTAGGGCCATTGAACACCAAATAGATTTAATACCCGGAGCCACTCTTCCCAATAGGCCCGCCTATAGGATGAACCCTATGGAAGCCCAGGAAATTTAGAACCAAGTTCAAGCCTTGCTAGATAAAGGGTATGTTCGGGAAAGCCTTAGTCCTTGTGCCGTTCCCGTCCTGCTAGTACCCAAGAAGGATAATACTTGGATAATGTGTATTGATTGTAGAGCAATCAATAACATTACTATCAAGTATAGACACCCGATTCCCGTCTAGATGACATGCTTGATGAGTTACATGGAGCTACAATTTTCACTAAGATTGACCTTAGGAGTGACTACCATCAAATTAGAATGAGGGAAGGGGACGAATGGAAAACAACTTTTAAAACCAAATTTGGTCTCTATGAGTGGCTAGTAATGCCTTTTGGCTTAAATAATGCTCCTAGTACTTTCATGAGGATAAGGTTAAGGCAATCAATGAATGGCCCATTCCTAGGTCGGTTGGTGAAGTAAGGAGTTTCCATGGCCTAGCTATATTCTATAGAAGATTTGTGAGGGATTTTAGTACCATTGCAGCACCACTCACGGCTTTGACCAAAAAGAAGGTTCCTTTTGAGTGGAATGAACCTCATCAAAGAGCATTTGAAGAGCTCAAGAAACGCCTCACCCACGCACCACTACTCGCTCTACCGGACTTCACTATATACCCTTTGAGGTTGAATGCGATGCGTCCGACATTGGTATTGGCGGCGTCCTTATGCAAGAAGGTAAGCCTCTAGCTTTCTTTAGTGAAAAATTGAAGGGTGCATGCTTAAACTATTCGACGTATGACAAAGAATTGTATGCCTTGTTTAGAGTACTCAAAACATGGCAACATTACCTTTGGCCCCAAGAGTTTGTTTTGAAAACCGATCATGATTCACTTAGACACTTTAGGAGCCAACATAAGCTAGATAGGCGGCATGGTAGGTGGATGGAGTTCATCGAAACCTTTCCTTACATTATCAAGTATAATAAAGGAAAGGATAATGTCGTAGCGGATGCATTGTCTAGGAGATACACCTTAATCACCACCTTAGATTCTAGGATGTTAGGTTTTACTTACATTAAAGAATTATATGTGGATGATGCTGAATTTGGGAAGATATTTCATAGATGCACTACTCAAGGCCCTTATGATAAGTATTTTGTGTTTGAAGGTTTCTTGTTTAAAGTGGATAAAATTTGCATACCTAGATGTTCCCTTAGGATCTTATTAGTGGAAGAAACACATGCTGAAAAGGTGCATTGAATGTCTTAAGGCCAAAGCTAGGGTACAACCCCACGGGTTGTATACACCCTTACCGATGCCTAATAGCCCTTGGGAAGATATAAGTATGGATTTCATTGTTGGACTACCTAGGACTAAGAAAGGAAGAGATTCCATTTTTGTGGTGGTAGATAGATTCTCTAAAATGCCACATTTTATTCCATGTCATAAAACTGATGATGCATATAATGTCGCTAATCTTTTCTTTAAGGAAATAGTGAGATTGCATGGAATACCTAAAACAATTGTTAGTGATAGGGATGTCAAGTTTTTGAGTTTCTTTTGGAAAACGCTTTTGGGAAAAATGGGCACTAGATTACTATTCTCCACCTCTAGTCATCCCAAAACAGATGGGCAAACGGAAGTCACCAATAGGACCCTAACGACCCTCCTTAGAACCATGTTGAAAGATAACTTAAAAGAATGGGAAGACATGTTACCACATATCGAGTTTGCTTATAATCGCACCATGCATTCTTCCACTTCGTTATCACCTTTCAAATGTGTTTATGGATTTAACCCTTTAACTCTGGATTTATTACCGATTCCTCGAAAGGATCGAGTAGCTTTTGATGCTTTGGAACAGGCGGACTACATTAAGGAACTTCATGCCAAGACCAAGGCTGCACTTGATAAGAAGGGCATTGAAACTGCAGCTCGGAATAAGAAAGGACGTCGGAAGATGGTTTTCCAGCCCGGCGACTTAGTTTGGCTACATCTAAGGAAAGAGCGGTTTCCGACAAAACGCCATTCCAAGCTAGCCCCACGGGGTGATGGACCATTCAAAGTCTTACACCAGATTAACGATAACGCATATGTGTTGGACTTACCGGAAGAGTATGGAGTTAGTACCACTTTTAACGTAGGAGATTTGAGCCTCTATGAAGGAGAGTCGGAACAAGATGAAAATTCGGGGTCGAATTCTTTCTAAGAAGGAGTGGATGATGTAGTACCATCACATGGAAGATATCAAGGGCCTATTACTAGGGCAAGAGCTAAGGAGATCCAAGAAGTTACGTCAACGGAAGTGCTATTGCTTGGCACCATGCGTGAACCATTTAACTTCCATATATCATGTGTTAATCTCTTGGTGAATGCAGGAGCAAGCAAGCAAAGGGAAGAGACGTTGCTCACGTCCAAGGAGGTCCAAGAGAAGTAACCAGCTGCTCACATCCAAGGCAGCCCAAGAGAGTAACCAGCTGCTCACGTCCAAGGAGGCCCAAGAGAGTAACCAGCTCCCTCAGTCGGATCATCATTTGGGCTCTTAAAAACAGTCCAAATCACTCCTGGATCTGTTGTGAACAAATCAGCCCATTTACCTCTTAAAAACAGTCCAAATCACTCCTGGATCTGTTGTGAACAAATCAGCCCATTTACCTCTTAAAAAACGTCCAACTCACTCCCAAGGATCTGTTTTGAATAAGTCAGCCTATTTTGATGCTGATTAGTTGTTTGTTAAGTTGTTAGCTACATTTGTGGAAGCTCTCTTGTTACCACCTTCCACAAATGTTTTAGTTGTCTTTTCTTTATTTTGTCTAGATAAAAGAGTCTATATATAGTCTCTTTAGCTGCTGAATAGGATACGTTTTTATTTGCTAAGAATTCAGATTGTAATCATTCACAAAATCAATCAAAGAACAAGAGGGTTTTTGGTTGGCATTGTCATTGTTTGCTTGGCTGAGCTTGTTCGTGTCAACCGCCTTCGGATTGGTGCTTCGAGCCTTCACGAGTCCCTCTTTGTGCTAGTCCAGCCGGAGCTAGTGTAAAGTTGTATTGGAGACGGGTCTAGGGCATTCACGAAGCGGGGTTTTGGCTCTTCAGCCTTGGTTCCTTTCGTTGACTCTCTTTGGTTCTTCTCTACATCTTCCTGCGTTCATTCACTCCCCACGTTTCATTCCGCATCTGGATTCGCCTCATTCAGCCGGATTCGGGATCATTGTACAACTTGTTGGTGTCCTTAGCTCCTAAGGAGACCATTTATGATCCATTGCTGACTGAGGCTTCCTTAGTCACGCTAATGATGATTCCGGACGACTTGGATGTGGAAGGGAGACCATGCACACGTGATTTGGAGCCATGCAAGAGCAAAGAAAAGACACTTGTTCCGGAATTACAAGAAATGGAAGATTGAGGCTTTTGGATCTTCTTTTGTATTTTATATCATCTTTTGGTATAAAATGAAAGACTTTTTTTTATAACTTTTAAGTTCAAAACATTTTAAGGGTTATTTTTTTAATTGTTTTAGTTGTTTTGAACCTAAAGGTTATAAAAAGTCTTTCATTTTATACCAAAAGATGATATAAAATACAAAAGAAGCTCTAAAAGCCTCAATCTTCCATTTCTTGCAATTACGGAACAAGTGTCTCTTCTTTGCTTTTGCATGGCTCCAAATCACGTGTGCATGGTCTCCCTTCCACGTCCAAGTCATCGGGAATCGTCATTAACGTGACTAAGGAAGCCTCAGTCAGCAATAGATCGTCAATGGTCTCCTTAGGAGCTAAGGACACCAACAAGTTGGACACCTCCTCTTGAATTGCTCTTGCCCTTGATCTAGTGAACGGCCCTTGCATTGTAGGACTAGTAGGGGCTGTTGGTGATGGTCCCTCATCAGGATCGAGTAGCTTTTATGCTTTGGAACAGGCGGAATCAATTAAGGAACTCCATGCAAAGACCAAGGCTAAGCTTGTAAGGAAAGGAGTTCAAATCGCAGCTAGAAATAACAAGGGACGTCAGAAATTGGTTTTCCAGCCCGGCGATTTAGTTTGGTTACATCTAAGGAAGGAGCGATTTCGGGCGAAGCGGCAATCAAAGCTAGCTCCACGCGGTGATGGTCCATTCAAAATCCTACACCGAGTTATTGATAACGCATATGTGTTAGACTTACCGGAAGACTATGGAGTTAGCACCACTTTTAACGTTGGAGATTTGAGCCCCTATGAAGGAGAATCGGAACAAGGAAATAATTCGGGGTCGAATTCTTCCCAAGAAGGGGAGGATTATCGATGACCATCATGTGAACCATTGCACAACTCACATGGGAGGGACCAAGGAACCATTACTAGGGCAAGAGCTATGGAGATCCAAGATGTTACGTCGAGGGAAGTGTTAATGCATGGCACCATGCATGAGTTATTTAATTTTCATAAATCACTTATTAATATCTTGGTGATTTCAAGGGTTGAAATGCAAGAGGAAGAGGCCATGCAAACGTTGGAACATCATGAGGAGAAGCTGGATAATGAAGCCAACGAAAAGCAAGCCAACGAACAAAGCGAGCTAGACGTAGGCACAGTTGTGCAGGTGGACGGACAAGCAAGCATGGGAAACCCTAATCTCTGCCCGACTTCCCTCGACCCATCTGGCGTGAACCCTAATTCCCGCCTAGCCTTGCCGATACACTCCGTTCCTAACCCGACGCCAACACCGGTGGTTCCTCATTCCCCAAAGGCATTGTCGGCTTCCTCGACGCCATCTCGACAAGGTCTCAATCTCCGCCCGGAGTGGCTGTCGAGCTCGGCGTCTCTAGCCTCCCAGGCCGCCCGAAATGGTATCCATTCCTCTCCGCCAGGCCGCCCAACTGGGCCCTAAAACCCGCCCGGTCACCACGGGTTCCTTGGAGAAATTAGCCTATTTTTATGGTGTTAGTTTGTTTTGTTAGACTTTTAGCTACATTTGTGGGAGCTCTCTTGTTATCTCTTCCCACTAATGTATTTAGTTTTCTTTTTATTTTTGTCTAGATAAAAGAGTCTATATATAGTCTCTTTAGCTGCCTAAGTCGATAGATCAGTTTTAGCTAAGATTTGCACATTGTAATTTCCTTCACAAAATAAATCGAAGAACGAGAGAGTTTTTGGTTGGCATTGTCGTGTTTGCTTGGTTGAGTTTGTTTGTGTCAACCGTTTGTAGATTGGTGCTTCGAGCCTTCACGAGTCCCTCTTTGTGCTAGTTCCGCCGGAGCTAGTGTAAGGTTGTATTGGGGTTGGGTCAAGGGAGTTCACGAGGCCGGGTCTTGGTTATTCAGCCACGGTTCTTATTCATTGATTCCCTTTGGTTCTTCTCAACATCTCCTTGCATCCATCTCCATTTCCACGCCTAGTCCACACCCGGATTTATCTCTTTTCAACGGATTTGGGATCATTGTACCTAGATCGGCTAACCCACGGTTTTACGCCGTATCAGTTAGTTTAGCAATGCATATGAAAATCAAAAACTAAAATGCAGAATGCAGAATATCAAATGTCGGATCACATTCATTTCTCCCCCTTTGTCTTTCAACAAGGGAGAAAAATAGTTAAAGCACGAGAGTTTTAAAACCGATTACAGACCCAAGAGTATTTTTACAAAAACCACACAAAGAATTTTTCAAGCGGCGGGCTCAATTCTCCTCATAGAACTTCCTTTTTTCCTTTGGATGAAGACTTCTTATAGCGCCAATCGTCTCTTGGTGTCAAACTGAAAATCAGATAACTCACGATTCAGACATACTATTTCTTTTTCACAACCGTCTAACATGATTTCTGGAGTAGGAGAAGGTTGAGCCTTTGTAGTTGGAATTTGAATAGTTTCTTTTCCTTTTAAAGTTCATGTGCCTACAAGGGTTTTCTCAATTCCCAATCTTTCTAAGCAGGTCTCATCAATTTTACCAGAAATTGACTGTCAATCTTCAGAAGATGTATCAATTTTAAAATAGTAAACGATCTTAGGTAGCAAGTTTCCTTAAGGAAGAGGAATGGGTTGCTTAGAATTGATAGAATGTATCATATGGTTGAGAATTAGATTAGGTACATTATGTCTAGACAAGACATAATCAGATGAATTAGTTCCATAGATTGATCAGTCAACAGTTCTCTTGAGTTTGCACGAGGAACAATACATCGAACCATTATGGTAAACACTATTTTAGCCTCTAAGGTTAGATAGGTATGAGTAAGTTGACGTGATGTTGTATTTGGAACTAGAAATTTCTCCTTAGCCATACGAACACTCTCTGATCTTGAAGGGTGATTAAACACAATATCGGTAGGAATTTCAAATATCTCACTTAAAACAGAAGAAGTGAGTGAAATCGGAGTAACTTTGACCGAAGATTCAAGAGTGATACATCCTTTGTCCCTTTTTGTGATGAGATTAACATAGAATAGTCTCGTGAGTCGTGGAAGTGCAAAATCTCCAGGGTTTAGAACCTTCCAGATAATCGAACTCTTGAGCTTGTCTATGCAAGGAATCTTAAGAGTATCGAGAAAATCAGTGTCCACCAGATCACACATACAGAGCGGTCGATTGTGAAAACCATCAAGCCAAGATCCAAAAGTTTAAAAATATATGAATCATGATGAGGGAAGACCAGTTGTCTGAGATGTATCCAAATCCTCATAGAATATTTCTTCTTTAGCAATTGAGGGCCTCTGGACGCCTTTCTTTTTGGGAGCTTCAGGAGCGGATTTCTTGCTTCTAGGTGCCATGAGGGAAGTTTGAGAGAGAAATCAAGGGATTTTGGAATAGGGTTTCTGTGAAAGGATGAAAAAGATAGGAAAATAGGCCTTTTTAACAGTGATATAACAAGATCTTGAGAAAATCAAGCTTTTAAAAGACCAATTTAAATACCAATAAAACAACAAATCTTTTTCAAAATTTCAAACAAAAGACTCATAAAAACATTTTAAGAATTAAAATATCTAAAAAATAATAATTCTTAAAAGATCCGTAGAATTAATTTACCCTTTGAAAAATATTTCAAGGCCCTTTAATTTCATTTCAAGGCCCTTGAAAACATCAATTGGGCTGCATGCGTAGGAACAAATAAACTTGTTTACTCTCTCTACGTTAATGCTTCCTTGTTCAACATACCAAGTTAGTCGATATAAAAGAGATCGAAACGTCACCTTTCTCAACATGATCACGTATGAAGTGATGCCTTACATCAATATGCTTAGTCCTTGAATGTTGCACAGGATTTTTAGTTATCGAAATAGCACTAGTATTATCACATTTTATAGGGATACCTTTTAAATCAAAGCCAAGGTCACGAAATTGTTGAGCAATCAATAGAATTTGTGCACAACAGGCTCCCGCAGCGATATATTCAGTTTTGGCTGTGGATAAGGCGACAAAATTTTGCTTCTTGGTGTGCCAACTAATTAGGGATGACCCTAAGAATTGGCAACATCCAGAAATGCTTTTTCTATCGACCTTATAACCTGCAAAGTCTGCATCTGAATAGCCAACAAGATGAAACGAACTTTGACGTGGGTACCATAACCCTAGATCCTTAGTGCCATTGAGATACCGAAAGATTCTTTTCACAGCTATCAACTGTCACTCTTTAGGATCAACATGAAATCTTGCACACATGCACACGCTAAACATAATGTCAGGACGACTAGCAGTTAGATACAACAATGAACCAATCATACCTCGATACTTCTTTTGTACTACACTTTTGCCATTCTTGTCATGATCTAGCGAAAGTGTTGAACTCATAGGAGTCTTTGCAACCTTAGATTGATCCATTTTTTTACTTATTAAGCAAGTCAAATTCACTGCACATGCTAAACTCATAGGAGTCTTTGCAACCTTAGTATACTTGCTTTGATTGAGAAAAATTTCTTTCTTTGCTTGTGAAACTTGAAATCCAAGAAAGAAATTTAGCTCTCCCATTAAGCTCATTTCAAATTCCCTACACATAATATCTGAAAATTCCTTGGAAAGGGAATCATTAGTAGCACCGAATAAAGGAAAGGGAATCATTAGTAGCACCGAATAATATCTCATCAACATAGATTTGCACTACTAGAATGTCATTGCCTCTGGTTTTGATAAATAATTTTTTTTTATCAATCAATCCTCTTTTGAATTTGTTTTCAAGAAGATATTTAGACAATCTTTCATACCAAGCTCGAGGAGCTTGCTTAACACCATAAAGAGCTTTGTCTAGTTTAAAAACATGATGTGGATATTCATCATTTTCAAAACCAGGAGGTTGAGCAACGTGGACTTCTTCTTCTAAGAAGCCGTTTAGAAAAGCACATTTTACATCCATTTGAAAAAGTTTTATGCTCATAAAAGATGCAAATACAAGTAGCATACATGGCTTCTAACCTGGCAACTGGAGCAAAAGTCTCCTCATAATCAATATCTTCCTCTTGGTTATATAGCCTTGTGCTACAAGTCGTGCTTTATTTCATATGACTTTTCCACTTTCATCCAATTTGTTCCGAAAGACCCATTTTGTGCCAATGATGGATTGATGTTTTGGTCTTGAAGTAAGACTCCAGACTTTATTTCTCTCAAATTCGTTTAGTTCATTTTGCATGGCAATAATCCAATCAGGTTCTTGAAGAGCTTGGACGTAGTTCTTTGGCTCGACAAGAGACACAAAAGTGGAGAATGCACATAGATTGTTCACTTTAGAACGAGTTTGAACTCCAACGTTTGGATCAGAGATCACATTCTCTTGTGGATGATGTGAGGAGTGTTGAACTTTTCTTCTTTTGACAGACGGAATAGATCCATAAGGTTGAGGCTCATAGGTTTGACTAGATTCAGGTACCGTTGATATATTACCCGTTGATCCAATCTCAAGGCCTTGAAGTTGGGTTTCAAGCCCTTGAAGCTGAGTTTTGTTATTACAGTTTTCTGTTTCAAGGACTTGAAGATGAGTTTCAAGGTCTTGAGGATATTCTTCGGTATCTTGAATCTTTTCCTGCATATTCTTTTCTTAATCTTTTGGATCTTCCTCTTCATCCGAATTTTGATCTTCTCGTTGATTTAGATTTAGATCTGCAAAACTTTCACTCAAAGTACCATCATTGCTTTCATCAAAAATAATATGAATGCTTTTCTCTACAACTTTGGTATGTTTGTTATAGACATAATAAGCTTTGCTACTTGAAGCATATCCAATGAATATTGCTTCATCACTACGTGCATCAAACTTCTCAAGGTTATCTTTACCATTATTATGAACAAAACAAGTACATCCAAAGGGTTTGAAATATGAAATATTAGGTTTTCTTCCTTTGAAGAGTTCATATGGAGTCTTTTTCAAGATAGGGAAAAATAAACATCTATTCAAAATATAATTTGCAGTGTTTACCGCTTCAGTCCAAAACTTTTTGACAAATTGTTTTCTAAAAGCATTGTCCTAGACATGTCCTCAAGAGTGCGGTTCTTACGTTCCACAACTCCATTTTATTGAGGAGTTCTAGGAGCTGAAAAATTGTGTGAAATACCATATTTTGCACAAAACAAATTAAACATTAGTTGATCAAATTCTCTACCATGATCATTTCTTATAGAAACGATTGGTAGGTTTTTCAAAGTTTGTAACTCCTTACACAATTTTGAAAACTCAAATAATGCTTCAGATTTTTCTCGTAGAAAAGAAATCCATGTGAAACGAGAGAAATCACTTTAACAAGGTTGCCTCTTGGAGATTTGACACGCATAGGTCCACAAAGATCCATATGTAAGAGTTCAATGGGTCGAGAAAAACTTACAGATTTCTTAGGTTTGAATGAGTCTCTTGTTTGTTTACCTTGTGTAAAAGCCTTACATAGATCATTAACCTTGAAATTTAGGTTTGGCAAATCACGTACCAAATCTTTTGTAAATAGCTTCTACATGATGTGCATGCTTACGTGACCAAGCCATCTATGTCAAAGCCTTGGATCATCAGTTAAGGCCTTTAGACATTTTAGCTTAGTTCTTGAAACTTGGTTAGTACTCATGGAATAAACATTATTACATCTAGGAGCAGTAAGCACCACTTCACCCGTCTTTTTGTCTTGAACCTCACATTTATTTGAATCAAACATAACTTTATTGCCTTTATCACATATTTGAGAAATACAGCAGATTATATTTCAAACCATCAACCAAGTAAACATCATCAATAAAGTTAGATGAATTATAACATTTTTTTACCAATGCCAACAATGTCACACTTTCCTTTACCACCAAGCGTAATGGTTCCAGATGATTGCTTCTTTAAATCGGAGAATAAAGAGCTCTTTCCACTCATGTGCCTTGAGCAGCCACTATCTAATATCCATTTATGCTCCTTAATCTTAGTGATATCTTGCAAAACAGCAAACATCAACCTTTCCGGGTCGACCAAATGACATATTTTGGTCCATATTCAGGTTCGATCAGGTTTGGTGGTCTTGCACCTTTAGCAACCCAGATTTGTTTGACCAGTTTCCTTAAACATAAAGAATAGGTGTTTCTAATGATATAAGGATCATTTCTTCTATAAGGACAAGTTGATTTAACATGACCCATTTTACAACAGTAAAAGCAAGTAGACATATGAATACTTCCTTTGGCTTTGACAAAAGTGGTAATTGGTTTTCGAGGAAAGCTCCTATGATAACCAATACCATTCTTGTTAAGAGAGGACTGTTGTTCACCCATCATTCTTTCAAGATTAGATTTTGAACGAGTGAACTTAACAAGTGTAGCCCTATGGTCTTGACACGTTAAAGTAAGATCAACTTTATCTAGATCGATATAGTGTCGATGGAGAGAGGAGAGGTTGTCCTTGAGAATCATATTTTCTAATTCCAAGGCCTTGATATCATCATCAAGGTCCACTTTTTCAGTGTTAAGATTTTCAATTTCCAGAGACTTTTCACTTAGTTGTTTTTCTTGTTCAATGAGCTTTTCTTGTAAAGAACTTATCCTTATGATAATGTTTTTAAGGAATTGTTTCAGGTCAGATTCAAGTTGAGACATAATTGTACTTACCACATTGTCAATATACAGATTTGAATTTTCTTCATGATCGGCCATGAGACACAGGTTTGCTTGTTCTTTTTTGTCTTCTGATTCATTTGATCATTTTGAATCACTCCATGAAGCTACCATAGCTTTCTTCTTTCGATCATTTTCTTGAAGTCTGTCCTCTTCTTTTGTGGACAATCCTTCACAAGATGATCTGTTTCACCACATTCAAAACAAGTCAGTACTCTAGTTTTCTTGTTAGATTTAGAAAACTTACCTCGGGGTTTTGATACTCGTGGATATTCTCTATTGTTAGCAGATTATTTCTTTATCTTGAGAATTCTTGCGAGACTCTTAGAGATCATTGCAATTGCATCTTCTTCATCATCGTCATCACTATCCTCTTCGTCAGATGGTAATTCATCTCTTCTTGATTTTAATGCCAAATTCTCGGAGTTGGATGTGAGCTCTCCATCTTCTTCACCAAGAACCATTTCATGTGTGATGAGTTTTCCAAGGAGGTCATCAAGAGGAAGAGTTGTGAGATTCTGAGCTTCTTCAATAGATGTCATCTTTGGTCCCCACTTAGCTTTAGGTAGGCTCCTTAGAACCTTCCTAACTTTCTCTTCATTTGTGAAGATCTTTCCTAGTGAGTCCAAGTTATTCACGATCTAAGTGAATCTGGTGAACATTTCTTTGACTGTCTCATTTGGGTTCATCTTGAATAGCTCATATTGTCTGAGAAAGATACTAATCTTTGTTTCCTTGACTTGACTTGTTCCTTCATATGTGACAACAAGCTTGTCCCATATTTCTTTTGCACTCTTGCATGATGAGATGCGATTGAATTCATTCACATCTAATCCGCAGTATAGTAGGTTCATTGCTTTGTAATTCTTTGACACACTGTCCAGGTCAGCATGTGTGAAGTCAGCTTCCTTCTTTGGGACTTGGACATCTTCAACCGTTGTCATTGGAACTTTAGGTCCATTTTGAATGATGCTCAAAAGCTCCATGTCCTGTTCAATAATGAACATACGCATGAGTGCTCTTCAATGAGAAAAGTTGTTACCACAGAAGAGTGGTGGTCGAGATGAGGATCTTCCTTGAGCAAATCCACCATCACCTACAGGATTCATGATTAGTCTCACTAATGGTTAAATCAATATACGTGAGTCTAGCTCTGATACAAATTGAAGAACCGGTAGGTGAAATAAAAAGGTTAAAAGATACTCTAGAAGGGGGGTTGAATAGAGTATGAGAACTTTTTGCAAACCCAATCTCAAGGACTTGAAACTCCTTTCAAGGGCCTTGATGTAGATCTGAGATCTTTGTAAAACTTTGATTTGAAGGACTTTGAAACAACTTTCGAGGGCCTTGAATTCGTGCTCCTGCAAAACAAAGTTAGTCAAAATAGCGAGATATACTACGGAATGTAAAAGATAGACACGAGGATATGTTTACGAAGTTCGACTCTAAATAGCCTACTCTCCGTCTCGGGTATAGCCATAGGATCTCACTATCTATTATCAACTTCAAAGAGTCCTAGATACAAACTAGAAGAAATCCCCTTCTTCTCTCATTATAGTCAGTGCTACGATCTAGCTCCAACTCTTCACCTTACTATAATAGCCTAGTTACTTCGCAGAGTAACACACTCTAGTATAACACTATTTAGATCTTCCAATGAAGCTCTTGTGTTTTATCTCTCTCTAAGGGGATAAAACATTTTAGAAAAAGAGAGAGAAAAACAATGAATCAAATGAAGATGTTTGGGTTGCTTGAAGACGTAAAGATGTTTCCGTGTAAGCTGTTGTACCTCCTTCTTCAATCACCATCTTCATTTATACTCTTCTATGGAGAGGTCTTCATCTCCTGAGAACACGTTGATTCTTCAGCTCCTTAATCTTCTCATTTTCTGTTGAACCGAACGAGAAGAAATCTTGATGCTTTTCGTATTAGAAAATCTTCTGAAAAGATCTTCTAATATTCGGTTGAAAAAGATATTCACTGAAATCTTTCTGTTGAGCAAATCGTTCCTGGAAAATCTTCTTTGTAATTTTAATCCTTGTTTCGTGCAACTATATTTCTTCAAGGCCTTTGAGATCGTCCCTTTGTATAACACTATCTTCCTTGTGTCCGTGAATAATATTTCAAAGCCCTTGAAGTCCATATCAAGGCCTTTGAAATCTTTGATAAGTCCTGCACTGAGTTCAAACCAACCAAGCATCTCGAGAATATAATCAATACATTGTTAGTGTATCAAACTACTACATTTGTGTTTAAATCTTCCATCATCAACACCTTTAAAACATTATAATAAAGGTGGAGTTTTCAGGCCTCTTAGGTGGGAGTCTTCTGTGGGAGTCCGTTTCAATGTAGAAGGCTATAAGATATTTATAGGGATAAATCTAAGGTTTGAAAACTCAAGATCCCAAAGGATAATGTGGACAAAGATGAGGTTTGCAAAGGAAGGTATTTCTAAGATGGGAATAGATCACCGGGTAAGTCTCACTACTCACTATCCCAAACCGAAGATCCTCTCACCAGGTAAGTCTTAAGGAACTAAGGAAAAGAACTATAATCTCAAATCAACACAGCGGCTAAAGGGATAAAACTAACCTTTACCAAGTAAGTCTCAGACTAACTCACAAAGGTAGGATGAAGGTACACTCAAACCCTAATAAAGGATAAACCTTTATTACCTAACACTCATCATCATCGGTATACAAGCAAATGAATCACCGGTTAAGTCTCATCATAGACTTGTGTATGGACCAAGAAAGGTGCAACAAGGATAAGATTTGGCAAATTAAAACCTAAACTCAGGTATGGATTAGATAAGGTCACGCCTCGCTCAATTCATATCTGAAGAACCAGTATGATGTAGGATCATCACATGGAAGCTATCAAGGTCCCATTACTAGAGCAAGAGCTAAGGAGATCCAAGAAGCTACGTCAAGGGAAGTGCTATTGCTTGGCACAATGCGTGAACCAATTAATTGCCATACCTCATGTGTTAATCTTTTGATGAATGCAGGAGCAAGCAAGCAAAGGGAGGAGATGTTGCTCACATCCAAAGCAGTCCAAGAGGAGGCTGTTGATCACGTCCAAAGAAGCCAAGAGGGGAGGTTGTTGTTCACGTCTAATGCAGCCCAAGAGGAGAAGCTGTTGATTATGTCCAAAGCAGTCCAAGAGGAGTTGTTGATCACATCCAAGGTAGCCCAAGAGGGGAAGCAGCTTCTCACGTCCAAAACAGCCCAAGAGGGCAGCCAGTTGATCTCGTTCAAAGAGGCCCAAGAGAGTAACAATTCAGCTCATTTGGATCATCATTTGGGCTCTTTAAACACAGCCAAATCACTCATGGATCTGTTGAACAATTAAGCCCATTCGGATAGCCCAATTTGCTCTTAAAAAACGTCCAACACACTCCAAGTAGTTGCTTGAATAAGTCAGCCTATTTTTAAGCTGAATTAGTTGTTTGTTAGGTTGTTAGCTACATTAGAGGAAGCTCTCTTATTACCACCTTCCCACTAATGTTTTAATTTTCTTTTCTTTATTTTGTCTAGATAAAAGAGTCTATACAGATAGCCTCTTTAGCTGCAGATTAGTTACGTTATTTCCATTGCTTAGAATTACATTTGTAATCATTTCACAAAATCAATCAAAGAACAAGAGAGTTTTTGGTTGGCATTGTTGTTGTTGCTTGGCTGAGCTTGTTTGTGTCAACCGCCTTCGGATTGGTGCTTCGAGCCTTCACGAGTCCCTCTTTGTGCTAGTCCAGCCTGAGCTAGTGTAAAGTTGTATTGGAGACGGGTCTAGGGCATTCACGATTGGGGTTTTGGCTCTTCAGCCTTGGTTCCTTCGTTGACTCTCTTTGGTTCTTCTCTCACCCTCCTGCGCCATTCACCATCTTCGTTTCATTCCGCATTCTGAATTTGTTTCATTCAGCCGGATTCGAGATCATTGTGCCTAGATCGACTCATTCACGGACAATCCCGTATCAGTTGGTATCAGAGCTCAGTTGGTACAATTGATCACTCCTTTCTTCTTTGTTAACCTATTGCTTATCCAATTGAGGTTTAACTTGTGCTTGAAGTGTTCAAAGGCAAAAGCCAAGGGTTCTTAGTGCCGGACAACATCTTGAGGAGAGGTAAACACAAAACGAAAACAAAACAAAAAGAGAGCTCAAACGCTGCATACACAATTCGGTAACCTGCTCTCCTACAATTCTCGTTGCAATCAGTTTCAGGTTACCTTCTCTCCCTCAAATCTTTGACAAAGACTAAGAGATCTTTCAAAAAAAAAAAAAAAAAACACATACAAAAAACGGCTGGCCCTTATTAATCTACATCAAGCACAAGTAAACTCTTTCAAACAGCTCAAAACGTCATTCTAAACACATTCACCGTACCTACACCAACCCAACGGTCAATACTCCAATTACGGGTGTCTTGATCCATCTCCGACACTAACATTCAGTTTCAGCAGTTCTAGCACTGAAATGGTAAACAAATTACAACTTCTTAGGATCATATGAGTGTGGAGAACTTAAGGTCATATAAACTACATTGGATGAATGAGTGTGGAGAACTTAAGGTCAATAAGCAAACTAAGGTCAATATAACATTAGGATCATATGAGGATGTTATTACATGTGATGTTGTGCCTATGAATGCTTGTCACTTGCTGCTTGGTCGTCCATGGCAATATGATAGGAAAGTTGTCCATGATGGGTTTTCTAACAAATATAGCTTTGAGTATAAAGGTAAAACTTTAACACTTAAACCTATGACACCTTTACAAATAGCCGAGTACTATGAGAACAAGAGGGTAGAGCAAGGAACCCCTCCAAATCCTAAGATCACACGCCCTAAGAGTAAAGAGAACAAAACCCATCAAAAATTGTTAGTACAACCAACAAGTAGCTATCTTGAGTCTAGGAATGAATATGTCACTAACCATGCTTCTATTGATGTGCTAATGATGATTTTGTGTAAATCTCTGGTGAATGTGCCTCATGACTCTACGATTCCACTTCCTAGTTCTATTCAGGGGCTGTTAGACGAGTTTAGGGACGTTTTTCCTGAGGAGATTCCAGCCGGCTTGCCGCCCATTAGGGGCATTGAACACCAAATAGATTTAATACCCGGAGCCACTCTTCCCAATAGGCCCGCCTGTAAGATGAACCCTACGGAAGCCCAGGAAATTCAGAACCAAGTTCAAGCCTTGCTAGATAAGGGGTATGTTCGGGAAAGCCTTAGTCCTTGTGCCGTTCCCGTCCTGCTAGTACCCAAGAAGGATAATACTTGGAGAATGTGTATTGATTGTAGAGCAATCAATAACATTACTATCAAGTATAGACACCCGATTCCCCGTTTAGATGATATGCTTGATGAGTTACATGGAGCTACAATTTTCAGTAAGATTGACCTTAGGAGTGGCTACCATCAAATTAGAATGAGGGAAGGGGATGAATGGAAAACAGCTTTTAAAACCAAATTTGGACTCTATGAGTGGCTAGTAATGCCGTTTGGCTTAACTAACGCTCCTAGTACTTTCATGAGATTAATGAATCATATTTTGAGACCTTATATTGCTTTATTTGTTGTAGTCTACTTTGATGACATTCTTATCTATAGTAAGACTTTAAAAGAGCATGAAAATCATTTGAGAGATGTGCTTGCTACATTGCGTATAGAATACTTGTATGCTAATATTCAAAAGTGTGATTTCTATACTAACCGAGTGATTTTTCTTGGTTTTGTAGTAAGTGCCAATGGTTTGCAAGTGGATGAGGACAAGGTGAAGGCAATCAATGAATGGCCCACTCCTAGGTCGGTTAGCGACGTGAGGAGTTTCCATGGCCTAGCTACATTCTATAGAAGGTTTGTGAGAGATTTTAGCACCATTGCAGCACCTCTCACGGCTTTGACAAAAAAGAAGGTTCCTTTTGAGTGGAATGAACCGCAGCAAAGAGCCTTTGAAGAGCTCAAGAGACGCCTCACCCATGCACCCCTACTCGCTCTACCGGACTTCACTAAACCCTTTGAGGTTGAATGCGACACATCCGGTATTGGTATTGGCGGCGTCCTTATGCAAGAAGGTAAGCCTCTAGCTTTCTTTAGTGAAAAATTGAAGGGTGCATGCTTAAACTATTCCACTTATGACAAAGAATTGTATGCCTTGTTTAGAGTACTCAAAACATGGTAACATTACCTTTGGCCTCAAGAGTTTGTTTTGAAAACTGATCATGATTCACTTAGACACTTTAGGAGCCAAGATAAGTTAGATAGGCGGCATGGTAGGTGGATGGAGTTCATCAAAACCTTTCCTTACATTATCAAGTATAAGAAAGGAAAGGATAATGTCGTAGCGGATGCATTGTCTAGGAGATACACCTTAATCACCACCTTGGATTCTAGGATGTTAGGTTTTACTTACATTAAGGAATTATATGTGGATGATGCTGAATTTGGGAAGATATTTCATAGATGCACTACTCAAGGCCCTTATGATAAGTATTTTGTGTTTGAAGGTTTCTTGTTTAAAGTGGATAAGATTTGCATACTTAGATGTTCCCTTAGGATCTTATTAGTGGAAGAAGCCCATAAAGGAGGTTTAATGGGGCATTTTGGGAGGGACAAAACTTATCACATGTTGCAAACTCACTTTTATTGGCCTCATATGTTAAGGGATGTAGAGCACATGCGGAAAAGGTGCATTGAATGTCTTAAGGCCAAAGCTAGGGTACAACCCCACGGGCTGTATACACCCTTACCGACGCCTAATGGCCCTTGGGAGGACATAAGTATGGATTTCATTGTTGGACTACCTAGGACTAAGAAAGGAAGAGATTCCATTTTTGTGGTAGTAGATAGATTCTCTAAAATGGCACATTTTATTCCATGTCATAAAATTGATGATGCATATAATGTTGCTAATCTTTTCTTTAAGGAAATAGTGAGATTGCATGGAATACCTAAAACTATTGTTAGTGATAGGGATGTCAAGTTTTTGAGTTTCTTTTGGAAGACACTTTGGGGAAAAATGGGCACTAGATTACTATTTTCGACCTCTAGTCATCCCCAAACAGATGGGCAAACGGAAGTCACCAATAGGACCCTAATGACCCTCCTTAGAACCATGTTGAAAGATAACTTAAAAGAATGGGAAGACATGTTACCACATATTGAGTTTGCTTATAATCGCACCATGCATTCTTCCACTTCGTTATCACCTTTCAAATGTGTTTATGGATTTAACCCTTTAACTCCTTTGGACTTATTACCGATTCCTCAAAAGGATCGAGTAGCTTTTGATGCTTTGGAACAGGTGGACTACGTTAAGGAACTTCATGCTAAGACCAAGGCTGCACTTGATAAGAAGGACGTTGAAACTGCAGCTCGGAATAACAAGGGACGTCGGAAGATGGTTTTCCAGCCCGACGACTTAGTTTGGCTACATCTAAGAAAAGAGCGGTTTCCGACAAAACGCCATTCCAAGCTAGCACCACGGGGTGATGGACCATTCAAAGTCTTACACCGGATTAACGACAACGCTTATGTGTTGGACTTACCGGAAGAGTATGGAGTTAGTACCACTTTTAATGTAGGAGATTTGAGCCCCTATGAAGGAGATTCGGAACAAGATGAAAATTTGGGGTCGAATTCTTTCCAAGAAGGAGTGGATGATGTAGGACCATCACATGGAAGCTATCATTGACCCATTACTAGAGCAAGAGCTAAGGAGATCCAAGAAGCTACGTCAAGGGAAGTGCTATTGCTTGGCACAATGCGTGAACCAATTAATTGTCATACCTCATGTGTTAATCTTTTGATGAATGCAGGAGCAAGCAAGCAAAGGGAGGAGATGTTGCTCACATCCAAAGCAGTCCAAGAGGAGGTTGTTGATCACGTCCAAAGAAGCCAAGAGGGGGAGGCTGTTGTTCACGTCTAATGCAGCCCAAGAGGAGAAGCTGTTGATTACGTCCAAAGCAGTCCAAGAGAAGGAGCTGTTGATCACGTCCAAGGTAGCCCAAGAGGGGAAGCAGCTTCTCACGTCCAAAACAGCCCAAGAGGCCAGCCAGCTGATCTCGTTCAAAGAGGCCCAAGAGAGTAACAATTTAGCTCATTCGGATCATCATTTGGGCTCTTAAAACACAGCCAAATCACTCATGGATCTGTTAAACAATTTAGCCCATTCGGATAGCCCAATTTGCTCTTAAAAAACGTCCAGCACACTCCAAGTAGTTGCTTGAATAAGTCAGCCTATTTTTAAGCTGAATTAGTTGTTTGTTAGGTTGTTAGCTACATTAGAGGAAGCTCTCTTATTACCACCTTCCCACTAATGTTTTAATTTTCTTTTCTTTATTTTGTCTAGATAAAAGAGTCTATATAGATAGCCTCTTTAGCTGCAGATTAGTTACGTTATTTCCATTGCTTAGAATTACATTTGTAATCATTTCACAAAATCAATCAAAGAACAAGAGAGTTTTTGGTTGGCATTGCTGTTGTTGCTTGGCTGAGCTTGTTTGTGTCAACCGCCTTCAGATTGGTGCTTCGAGCCTTCACGAGTCCCTCTTTGTGCTAGTCCAGCCGGAGCTACTGTAAAGTTGTATTGGAGACGGGTCTAGGGCATTCACGATTGGGGTTTTGGCTCTTCAGCCTTGGTTCCTTCGTTGACTCTCTTTGGTTCTTCTGTCACCCTCCTGTGCCATTCACCATCTTCGTTTCATTCCGCATTCTGAATTCGTTTCATTTAGCCGGATTCGAGATCATTGTGCCTAGATCGACTCATTCACGGACAATCCCGTATCACAATAGGTGAAATAAAAAGGATAAAAGATACTTTAGAAGAGGGGGTTGAATAGAGTATGGGAACTTTTCGCAAACCCAATCTCAAGGCCTTGAAACTCCTTTCAAGGGCCTTGATGTAGATCTGAGCTCTTTGTGAAATTTAATTTCAAGGACTTTGAAGCAACTTTTGAGGGCCTTGACTTCGTGCTCCTGCAAAACAAAGTTAGTCACAATAGCGAGATATACTGCGGAATGTAGAAGATAGACATGAGGATATGTTTACGAAGTTCGACTCTAAATAGCCTACTCTCTATCCCAGGGTATAGCCTTAGGATCTCACTATCTATTATCAACTTCAAAGAGTCCTAGATACAAACTAGAAGAAATCCCCTTCTTCTCTCACTACAGCCAATGCTACGATCTAGCTCCAACTCTTCACCTACCTATAATACCCTAGTTACTTCGCAGAGTAACACACACTCTAGTATAACACTATTTAGATCTTCCAATGGAGCTCTTGTGTTTTATCTCTCTCGAGGGAATAAAGCTATTTAGAAAAAGAGAGAAAGAAAAACAATGAATCAAATGAAGATGTTTGGGTTGCTTGAAGGTGTAAAGATGTTTCCGTGTAAGCTGGTGTACCTCCTTCTGTAATCACCATCTTCATTTATACTTTTCTATGGAGAGGTCTTCTAGCCGTTGGAAAGATGACCGTTTGAAGATGAATCTTCTTCTCCATGAAGATCGCTTCCTGTTTTGAGATGAGGTAGACGTTATAGATCTTCATCTCTTGAGAACATGTTGATTCTTCAGCTCCTCAATCTTCTCGTTTTCTTTTGAACCGAACGAGAAGAAATCTTGATGCTTTTCGGTATTAGAAAATCTTTTGAAAAGATCTTCTAATATTCGGTTGAAAAAGATCTTCACTGAAATCTTTCTGTTGAGCAAATCGTTCTTGGAAAATCTTCTTTGTAATTTGAATCCTTGTTTCGTGCAACTATATTTCTTCAAGGCCTTTGAGATCGTCCCTTTGTATAGCACTATTTTCCTTGTGTCCTTGAATATTATTTCAAGGCCCTTGAAGTTCGTATCAAGGCCTTTTTAATCTTTGATAAGTCCTGCACTGAATTCAAACCAACCAAGCATCTCGGGAATATAATCAATACATTGTTAGTGTATCAAACTACTACATTTGTGTTTAAATCTTCCATCATCAACACTTGTAAAACATTATAATCAAGGTGAAGTTTTCAATATCTGATCTCGGTCAAGATGTTCTATGAACCGACCGAGGTGAGGTTCAGCTAAAGTTTGGCTCGAGCTTTCAGGGCCCACTAAGGTAAAGGCTCATTCTTTCATCGTCTTTCCCACAACCTTCATCCAATTACCCTAAAATCGCAAGAGAATTTCGCCAATAATCAAATATATATGAAAAGAATCAATATCCAAACAATAAAACCTTAACACAAAGGTCTCAATAATCACTCAATCCAACAATCGAACAATCCAAACAAACAACAAACGTGTTCCTTAATAACAAACCAAAAGACAACAATCAAGGAACCTAAGAAAATCTTACAAACTTCCGTCAAAAGCCTTCAACTTTATCTTCAAAGCTATATTCCTTCAACTTCCTCCATCCTTGGAATATCTTCCAAACTAATCAGTTTCCAACCTTCAAAATCGATCTTCTTCCAAATAGAAAACATCTTCCAATATATAGGAGAATCACTTGCCAAAAATAAAAGATATTATGGGCCGTGGGCCGTGCGTCTTGATCTAGCCTAGTAATTCATCTCGGTCGAGGTGATACAGTAGCCAACCGAGATGATCTTCAGCTATGTACAAATCCCTAAAAAATGGTCCAAAATCAAACTTCTGTCCAACTTTCATGGTTCCTATGCTTTCCTTGTAGCTCCTCAATGTTCCAAAATGTAGCTCCAATGACTCCTTGAATCCTTTGGCTTCATATCGCTCCAAAAGATGCCATTTTACCTACAAATACAATAAAACTAGGTGTAGACCTTAATTCTTGCAAATGTAAACAAAACAACATAATGATCAAGAATATACATCCATGCATGTAGATTTATGAAGATAAAACGTCCAAACCAATCCCAAAACATACACTATAATGCATGCTATCAGAGGTTTGAGGAATTGTGAGATGTTAAGTTTATGGATTGTGTAACACCCCGAATTTGCGGGACTCGGGGCGCTACTGGGTTGGGATCTCACAATGGATCCTGACCCTAGCCTGACAACAAGTTCAACGGATCTTACGACAAGGCACAAATAGATGTAAAACCAAATACATCAAACTGTATAAATATACATCAAAAGGTATACAACATCACAACCGAGTTCAAAACGGTAAAACATATACAAAGGTGTACAACACATCCCCAAAACCCACGCACGAACTAGTGTACGGAATCCCTCGGCTGATCACACATTTGACTAACTCTGCAGTCTTCCTATCCTGTTGAAACATTTACAACACGGTATAAAACCGTTAACTAGCAGTTCGTGAATAAGAATAATAGTAATAGCACATACCAACACACCATCACATCACAATATGCAATGTTGATTAAGAAATAAAACTCGTTTATTAGAACAATTGCGCATATAATGACATCTACCTTGATATTTAAAACAAACAATATCTCTAGATCTTAAGGTAGGGTTAGAAGTACTCCCTCTATGATCCTTTGAAGGCTCATTCAAAGGAAGAGATTGAGTAGAAGGTTGGGGAGTTGTTGGATCGGGCAAATAACGTTTTCCATTGTCGTTATGAGAAGAAAATCGGTCGATTTTTCTTCTTTGGAGTCCAAGAAGTTGTTCCTTGATTCCGTCCTTTGATCTTTTTCTCCACCCTGATAGCCAAATGCAGTAAGTTAATCATAGAAGCATAGGGGTAAAGATCAATATCATTAGCTAACAAGGGATGTAAAATTCGTAAAAATCAACCCATAATAGACTCCTCATCCTCTTGTATGTTGGCTTTCACCATTGTTGTTTTCATGGCGGTGTAGATTTCTTCAACGGACATAGAACCTTGTTTTAGGTTCTCTAAGCATTGCCTCAATTCTCGACCATAGTTTGGTGGCACAAATCTAGCTTTCATCAAAGCGTTCATTCGTTCCCATGTGGCGATGTCCGGTTCTCCCGCTCTTCTCCATTCTTTGATGAGATGATCCCACCAAATGAGAGCGTAGCCTTGGAATTCCAACACAGCAAGTTGGATCTTCCTTTGCTCACTAAAGTTATGGCAAGACCAAAGTTGTTCAATTTTGGTCTCTCGCTCCATGTATGCATCCGAATCGCATCTACCTTCAAAACTCGAGATTTTGACTTTGACCTTCCCAAGTCCGTCATTATCCTATTGGGGTCTAGGGTGTTCATTATAGCGTCCCCTAAGTTGATGACGCCGTGGGTGATATCTCCACATACCCTCATCCTCTTCATCACTTATGTCCTGAAATTCGTCACCAAAAAGTGGATTGCGGTTAGCATTAAAATTTGATTAGGGGTGAGTATTACCGGGCATCGGTGGATTGTTAATAGCTGAAACTTGAGGTGGTGGTGGTGATGGATTAGTGGAACTCCCGCCTACTTCATAAACAACCTTCGGATCAAATCTTAGGGGAGATTCAGATCGGTAGTCCACATTGGGCCTTGCTTCCACTTGTTTAAGCCGTTTATCCATGTTGGACATCTTGGTCATGATTTGCTTGAACATGTCCGCTATATCCGGAGTGTTTCCCTTCTGGGATCTGTGTGGACTATCTCTTCCTGACATCTATACCAACACGTACAGTAACAACAAACTCGTAAGGTTAGGGAAAATCATAAAAGGTCTTACTTGCTTTCTCTCGCTCTGACGCTCATGTTGTGTTGTCTCAAGCTGGTTGACGGAATTGACTTGTGTTGATTAATACTTCTTTACAAATCAGCGCCTTGGTCTCACTAGAACTTCTTGACTGAATCAAGTGATCAACTTGGTTGGGTTATAGGTTCTTGTAGGGTGCGATGGTTAAGGAATCCCTTTAAGAAGTTTACTCCACACACGACAAGGTAGATGGAAAATATTGCGGAAAGACAACTAGTGTGTTAAGAAGTATAGATACTAACTAACACACTCAAGGAAAGACTCAGTGTTTAGAATAGAAAGGCCAAAGAAAAGCACACAAGAGATTAAGAAGAGAGAAGAACGTACCTTGAGTTGCAAAGTTTAGGAAAAGAGAGTTAGCCGGGCTTGGATTTCAATATGGCTAGAACTCTTTAACTGGATCAAGGTATGTACTATGATTCTTCTTTGGTAATACTCTTGCACATGGTGCACTTGGATTTTGCAAAGTGAGGAAAGACTCAGTTGGTGTTATAACATGTATTACCAAAAAGAATAACAGTACATACCTTGATCCAGTTAAAGAGTTCTAGCCATATCGAAATCCAAACCCGGCTAACTGTCTTTTCCTAAACTTTGCAACTCAAGGTACGTTCTTCTCTCTTCTTAATCTCTTGTGTGCCTTTAGCCTTTCTATTCTAAACACTGAGTCTTTCCTTGAGTGTGTTAGTTAGTATCTATACTTCTTAACACACTAGTTGTCTTTCCGCAATATTTTCCATCTACCTTGTCGTGTGTGGAGTAAACTTCTAATAAACGAGTTTTATTTCTTAATCAACAAGGACAATATGAAAGTGGGAAGAAAATGAGCATGATTGATGCGGGGATTAGCCGCGAAAAATGGATCTAGACGAACAACCTCTTGTGGAATAGAAAGCACGAAAGGGAAAGATAGGAGGCGAGCAAACTATGCTGCCTTGAACCAACCCATTGATACAACCAGCCAAGAACCAATACCACAAACGGGTACAACCCATGGAATAGATCGATCATGAACCGAATCCAAGAACGACACAACCCTCTCGTCTATAAGGCGATGGACAGATTATGAGGAACCCAACCCAAACAATGCAAAGCACCATGGCTAAAGAACCAAAACACAATTACAAATGATGTGAAAAACCCGCTCATCGAGTAATCTAGACCCATCTCACAAGAACCATAAAACTCGGGCTCCAATCTCCATTGTAGGGCGAGAGGGAAAGACGCTCAATCAAGGACACCACAAGGGCTGCTTATCCATTGCATCAAACGTGTCTTACAATGAGGGAGAAGTTCCCTTAAATAGGCAAATGCTAAAACTAAAATAAAACTAAACCAATAATTAATAAAACTAAAATAACTAAGAAAATAAAACATTGAACCGGCTCTTAAAATGCAAGTGAACCGGCCCCAAATAAACACACTTAACCCTAATTAAAACAAATACAATTAGGCAACTAATGATATCTAAAATCAGCATCAATTAGCTTCTTCGTCTTCGGTTCCGCATCATTCTCTCCTTCTTGGAAAAGCTTCGTCCCCGAAGCTTGTGGTAATTCTGATGGAGGCAATACGGGGTAGAGGTACTCCGACGCAATGACACGACCAACATCACCCATATCATCCGGCCAGTTAAGAATGTGCACATAACCCAACCCACGGGCAAGGACCCGAAAAGGCCCTAGACCGTTTGGGTTCGCGTCAAGTCGAGGGCGGCCTCGCTGCGGTATCTTGGCCCAAACCCATGTTCCGGCCGCATGACTGGACCTCTTCCGAGCTTGGCGATCGGTCTCAACGTCAAGGCGTGATGGTGGTGGCTTGCGGTTTGCCTTAGAGCGTGGGCGTCCTCTGCGGGCTGGAACACGATCGGTTGATGAAGTCTCCATGGGAGGCCGATGTCTTCGTCTTGCAAGGGCTGTGGTTGAAGGCTGTAGAAAAGGTGAGGTCCCGAGTCCTAGGGCACTTGAAGAGAATAGGCAACTAATAAACACAACCAGCTAATTCGAAACTTATTTCTGGAATTAAAGAAAATTAAAACAAAATGCTAAGAAAATCCTAATTAGTTGCAAGAAGATAGAGTTTGACCAAGTAAATAGCTAACTAAGAGAGAGGAATTCAAAAAGGTTGATTTTGTGGATGAAAGAGGGTAGGGGAAACGTGGGGCTGTTGTGATGAATAGGCTAGACGAAATTCAGCCCCTCCTTTTTTTTTTTTTGAATGTTTAGGGCTTGGATGTTTGGACGTGTAGGCACAAAGGCTGGTGGTGTAGGCGTGGTGTAGGCGTGGTGGTTTGATGGTGTTCCAGCGTCCAAAACTTGCAAACAAAGGCACAAACTCGCAAGACTCAAACAAAACTTAGAATAGAAATGGAAACGGAAATAGACTCGAACAATGCAAGACTCAAACAAGAAAACGAGACACTTTTGGTTTTTGAATGATTTACCGACTCTTTTTGTAGGTTGAACGTCAATTAGCTCTGATACCAATAGATACGGGGATTAGCCGCGAAGAACGGATCTAGACGAACAACCTGTTGCGGAATAGAAAGCACGAAAGGGAAAGATAGGAGGCAAGCAAACTATGCTGCCTTGAACCAACCCACTGATACAACCAGCCAAGAAACAATACCACAAACGGGTACAACCCATGGACTAGATCAATCAAGAACCGAATCCAAGAACGACACAACCCTCTCGTCTATAAGGCGATGGACAGATTATGAGGAACCTAACCCAAACAATGCAAAGCACCATGGCTAAAGAACCAAAACACAATTGCAAATGATGTGAAAAACCCGCTCATCGAGTAATCTAGACCCATCTCACAAGAACCATACAACTCGGGCTCCAATCTCCATTGGAGGGCGAGAGGGAAAGACATTCAATCAAGGACACCACAAGGGCTGCTTATCCATTGCATCAAACGTGTCTTACAATGAGGGAGAAGTTCCCTTAAATAGGCAAATGCTAAAACTAAAATAAAACTAAACCAATAATTAATAAAACTAAAATAACTAAGGAAATAAAACATTGAACCGGCCCCAAATAAACACACTTAACCCTAATTAAAACAAATACAATTAGACAACTAATGATATCTAAAATCAGCATCAATCAGCTTCTTCGTCTTCGGTTCCGCATCATTCTCTCTTTCTTGGAAAAGCTTCGTCCCCGAAGCTTGTGGTAATTCTGATGGAGGCAATACGGGGTAGAGGTACTCCAACGCAATGACACGACCAACATCGCCCATATCATCCGGCCAGTTAAGAATGTGCACATAACCCAACCCACGGGCAAGGACCCGAAAAGGCCCTAGACCGTTTGGGTTCACGTCAAGTCGAGGGAGGCCTCGCTGCGGTATCTTGGCCCAAACCCATGTTCCGGCCGCATGACTGGACCTCTTCCGAGCTTGGCGATCGGTCTCAACGTCAAGGCGTGATGGTGGTGGCTTGCAGTTCGCCTTAGAGCGTGGGCGTCCTCTGCGGGCTGGAACACGATCGGTTGATGAAGTCTCTATGGGAGGCCGATGTCTTCGTCTTGCAAGGGCTGTGGTTGAAGGCTGTAGAAAAGGTGAGGTGCCGAGTCCTAGGGCACTTGAAGAGAATAGGCAACTAATAAACACAACCAGCTAATTCGAAACTTATTTCTGGAATTAAAGAAAATTAAAACAAAATGCTAAGAAAATCCTAATTAGTTGCAAGAAGATAGAGTTTGACCAAGTAAATAGCTAACTAAGAGAGAGGAATTCAAAAAGGCTGATTTTGTGGATGAAAGAGGGTAGGGGAAACGTGGGGCTGTTGTGATGAATAGGCTAGACGAAATTCAGCCCCTCCTTTTTTTTTTTTTTTTTGAATGTTTAGGGCTTGTTTGGATGTTTGGACGTGTAGGCACAAAGGCTGGTGGTGTAGGCGTGGTGTAGGCGTGGTGGTTTGATGGTGTTCCAGCGTCCAAAACTTGCAAACAAAGGCACAAACTCGCAAGACTCAAACAAAACTTAGAATATAAATGGAAACGGAAATAGACTCGAACAATGCAAGACTCAAACAAGAAAACGAGACACTTTTGGTTTTTGAATGATTTACCGACTCTTTTTGTAGGTTGAACGTCAATTAGCTCTGATACCAATAGATACGGGGATTAGCCGCGAAGAACGGATCTAGACGAACAACCTGTTGCGGAATAGAAAGCACGAAAGGGAAAGATAGGAGGCAAGCAAACTATGCTGCCTTGAACCAACCCATTGATACAACCAGCCAAGAAACAATACCACAAACGGGTACAACCCATGGACTAGATCGATCAAGAACCGAATCCAAGAACGACACAACCCTCTCGTCTATAAGGCGATGGACAGATTATGAGGAACCCAACCCAAACAATGCAAAGAACCATGGCTAAAGAACCAAAACACAATTGCAAATGATGTGAAAAACCCGCTCATCGAGTAATCTAGACCCATCTCACAAGAACCATACAACTCAGGCTCCAATCTCCATTGGAGGGCGAGAGGGAAAGACGTTCAATCAAGGACACCACAAGGGCTGCTTATCCATTGCATCAAACGTGTCTTACAATGAGGGAGAAGTTCCCTTAAATAGGCAAATGCTATAACTAAAATAAAAGTAAACCAATAATTAATAAAACTAAAATAACGAAGGAAATAAAACATTGAACCGGCTCTTAAAATGCAAGTGAACCGGCCCCAAATAAACACACTTAACCCTAATTAAAATAAATACAATTCGGCAACTAATGATATCTAAAATCAGCATCAATCAGCTTCTTCGTCTTCGGTTCCGCATCAATGATCATACCCACATCAATGCATTACATGAGCATGAGCATGATAACCATAGTGACAGTGATTGTGAATATGAGCATGGTGAATCATTAATTATTAGACGTACTTTGCATGCTAAAATTGATTTATGTGAGGATAATCAATGAGAAAACCTTTTTCATACTCGATGTCTTGTTCAATGAAAGGTTTGTGACATGATTATTGATGGGGGCAGCTGTTGTAACATTGCTAGTGAAGAATTGATCACTAAGTTTCAAATCAGTACCTTCTACCATCCTCCACCTTATAAATTGCAGTGGATGAATGATTGTGGAGAATTAAAAGTTAATAATCAAGCTCGCATTGCGTTTACCTTATGATGAAGGATCATATGAGCTAATTCCATCTTCACCACCTCAAGGGACTCTAACAAGAGCGCAAGTTAACGTCAAGTTGAGATGGATGCTCTTTTCCTAAACATGGTCAATGAAGCTCAACCAAGTCCACCTACATCAAGCCTAGGGACCATCTTGTGGTTCAGCCACGAACTCATACCATCCAAGATGATTAATGGAGCTTAAATTGTATTTCTAGTTGCTGGGACAGGCCTTGGAAAGGATATCAAAGGACAGAAGGAGGTCTTGAAATAAGATACAAGGGGTTTCACGTGTGCGCATGTGCATAGCTGGAAAATTGATTTAAGTATGTGGACGTGAGAGGCTAAATAGGAGAGTTTAATTAGGCCCGTTTTTGTTCTGTTTTTTTGCTGGGCTTTATTTAAATCTCTCTCAATGTAATTATTGTAATTATTTCTTTTTTCTTTTTTAGGAAGAAAAGGCCTAGGATGTATAAAAGCCTTTTCTCTCTTCTTTTGTGGCTAGACAAGTTTTATACAAGTTTTCTTGAGAGCATTTCAGAATTGAATCCAAGAGAATTCTGTAACGCCCCGTTTATTGGGAGCGTTTCGATTTTTTATTTTTCCTACTTTTATCAATATTTTAATGGCCTAAATATATATATATATATATATATATATATATATATATATATATACTTTTTTTACGAGTATTTTTCTTCGTAACTTAAACTTTACGAGAACGATTTTATATCATGAACTATATTTATGAGTAATTACATATATATATTTCCCATATTTTATTTTACGGAAAAGTTCGGAATTCCGGTTATTTCCTTCTCGAGTTATGCTATTATATATATATATATATATATATATATATATATATATATATATATATATGTATATATATATATATATCATTTTCTTTTTTTGTTTTCTTTCTTCTTCCCTTCTGTTTCCCTACTTCTTGTGCTAGGCGGCACAATTGTGGAAGCCGGACCTCTGGTCTCTCAATGCGAACTAGCAGCCCTTAGCCCCCTAATCTATCAAGCCTACTCCGACCGCTCGCTCTCCCCGACCTGCTGCAACCTTGACCCCTCGACCACCCTGCACTAACCCCCAAAACCCTCTTTTCCTCTGTTGACTTCCACGCAAGAAGCCCTTTTGGAAGCTCTCATTTGGAACTGCAGAAACCGCCATAGATGACCTCCTTCATGCCCTGCCTCCGCCTAGTCGTCGGAGCAAGCCAACGTCCCCTTTCCTTCATTTGGTTGTCGGATTTGAACAACCCTACATGCCATTGGAGCCACCCTTTCTCTTCCTCTTCTCCTTCTGTCGAGCCTGCCGGAACTCCAGAGTCGCAGCACCCCCCTCGTCATCACCGCTAGAGCCTCGACGCCTCGCCTGGCCTCCTTACCTCGAGCCATCATTAGGAACCTTTGCTCTTCTTTGCCACAACCAGAGAGCCCACCAGACGAGCCCTACTTGCATCGATCCGCAAGGGAGCTTACCCAGCCTCGCCTCCTTGCCGCCAGCTGCTCCTCTCCCCTACACCTCCGCTTGCCCTAACCTCCATCTTCGCCGCCCAATGTTGACCTCGCTCTTGTGTAGCTCTTGCGTAGAGCTAGGAGGTTCTTGGCGGTGTATGATAATGGGCGGTGACATCACTACATGACTCTTGCGAAGAGCTAAGAGGTTCTTGGTGGCTAGCCGTGTTGGTTAGACAGTCGGAGGCATCTGTACCATTCTATGCCGGAAATGGGGACCGAGGCGAGTTTCGGGAGATTCTCGTGTCACAAAAGAAGTTAAATTAGAACGGGATATGACTTAATAATAATAAAGTTAATAACCGGACTTGTGTGCTTTGGAGTGTATTGGGTGTTTATGATGATTGACTTGTGTTTGTGCCTTTCACCTTGATTCTAATGCCTCGAATATTGGCTAACGGTTTTATACCGATTGTTGTAGATTCCTTTGCAGGTTGGGAATGTAGCTGAGAGATCCGGAAGAATGGGCAGCCGGGGTTCCGTACATTTTAGGAGGGGTTGTGGTTGTAGTCGGGTTGTGTTTTGTTCTTCGGTAATTGTGTTTTGTATGCAGCGTGTATGGCATTTAGTCTTGTTTTGTATCTCGGCTGAAGTCTTTTGTTTGTTTAGTTTCGGGTTTCATTGTATTGTATAAAAATGTATTTCATTTTGGCCTTTATTTGTGTCTTGTTGCAAGATCCGGTGAAATTGTTGTCAGGCTAAGGGTCGGGACCCATTGTGAGGTCCCAAACCATAGCGCCCCGAGTCTTGCGGATTCGGGGTGTTACAAAAGTGGTATCAGAGCCCTAGGTTGACAACAATGACACTAGCAATCTTCTAAAGGCTGAATAGAGGGAAATAGAACCCTTAAGGGTTCTAAGTTTAAAATGGCTTTCAGTTCTTCTTGTCCCTTTTTGTTTTCTCGTTTTCATTGCTGTCCTTGTTTGTTAATTTCGTGTGTTCTTCATTCTTCAGAACAGGTTGTTCGTCTAGATCCGTTCTTCACGGCTAATCCCCGTATCAATTGGTACAAGAGCCATTTGACGTCCAACCACAAAAAAGAGTCCGTAAATCTGTCAAAAAAAACAAAAGTGTCTTCATTTTTGCTGTTGAGTCTTGCATTGTTTGAGTCTATTTAAGTTTCTCTCTTCTACTCTAAGCTTTGTTTGAGCCTAACGAGTTTGTTCCTTTGTTTGTGAGTTTTGGACACCGGAAACCACCATAGCACTAACCACCCCCACACCACCATCAACCACCATTTTTCCCTCAGCCACATTAGCCACACATGAACCAGTTGAACAAAAACCAAACGTGGTTGCTTCTCTTCCTACATCCAAGTACACGTAGAATTGAAGTTGAAGTAGATTGTTTCCCTACATCCAATTCACGCCAAAATTGGAGTTGATTCAGCGTGTTTCCTACAAATCCGGCACAAAGCTTGAAGTAGTTGTTTTTCCTCCTACGAATCTGGCATTTAAAAAGTTGCAATACACGCAGAGGTTGTTGCTTGCCTGATTTAATCTTATCGTGAAGATTTGCAACAGCTTAGCCCACGTTTATCTGCAAACAAGAATCTGTTTTTATTTCTTTCCATTTTTTTTCTTCTTATTTTCTGATTTCTTGAGTTATAAATTCACAAAAAAAGGGAAGGAAAAGAAAAGAAAAAGGATAAAAAAAAGAGAAGAAAGAAATACGAAATAAAAAAAGAAAATGAAAAGGAATCAGATCTATTCATATCATTCTAGTTTATTGTTTTATTTCATTCTTTCTTATTCATAGTTTGTAATTAGCCTAGTGTTATTACATTTGTTGTAGTGTTATTCAGCAACAAAGAGTACTTCAAGGAAGGACTTAAGTCAAGTATCTCGTCTCATTCGGAGGAAGAACCAAGCAATCTCGTTAAACCTATCTAGCCACACATAGCTACTGTCGATTTTCGGTCATCAAACCCCATAGCTCAGCCTTCCTTAACCTCATCCTATGGTGTCTAGGGTTTACTTCTTGGGTCTTACGAGTAAGTTCTTTCAAAGCTTATCTTGAGTTCTAAATTTCGAGTCATTTAGTTGCATATAACATTCGTGCAATTGTCCTTTCTGTTTGAGTCTTTTCTTCTATTTTGTTGAGTTCTAAAAGCTTTAATTTGACTAGGCATCGAACTCACGTGAGGTTTTTGATTAATAAATGACGAGCCATCAACAAGCTTGTATCATGTCAGGGACCCCAGCAGGTTCAAAGAGCCCCGAGCCTATTACCCCGGAGTTGTTCAATCTCATTAAGAGCTTGAAAGATAGCATTGATGGGCTTACTACAAGGATATCTACCTTGGAGACCCCTAGGGTGACCCCGGACTCTCAACCTCTAGGAGGTAACTTGGAGATAGGAGACAACTCGAGGGCGCAAAACCAAGGACAAGATCGAGTTCCCCCTTCAAAGCCAGCAAGCTGCGTTCCAAGCAGCGAGGAATTCGAATGTTCCGCAGCCTTCTAGGCATGCCCATGGTTTAGGAAACATTGCTTCCCAACCTGGTTGGGGAAACCTTGCTTTTGAGGAGCATATTTCTATCCTTCTTCTCATATTATTAATGATAATATGCCTAACAATCCTCACCAATTTCTGATACAGGGCAGACCCGACGTTGGCTCGATCTAGACGACGGAAGGAGGGAAAGACGCAGAACGACAGGATCAAACAGCCGGCTAGGGTTTCGTGTGCTGCGTGACCTGCGAATAAAAGGAACAAGAAGACGCTAGACTGAAAACGAAGGTACGGAAATTAAAGGAAAGTACGATGTGGATGAACCCGACACAAACGACGTGGAAACCCTTGATCTCGGGATCAAGAACCACCAAGAACGATGCAACGAACTCAACCCCTTAAAACCTCACACAGTCGACTTAGAACTTCGACAACACGAGGAGGATGCTTATGGAATCTCACGAACACCAAGAACCCGAGAGCAATGACACACGCGAAACAACTAAGCTAAATCTGATCACAATAATTCTTCAAGCAAAACTCTCCTTTGATTGAAGATGAAATCTGAAAACAAGTGCTTTTCACCAATAATAATCTGCCTAAAAAGTAATGAAAAGAGCCTTTAAATAGTTTCAGCTCTTAAACAAAAAGACATAATAAAAATCTGGAAATTAAGCCCAATGGGCTTAAAACACACAATCACTAAGCAGGCCTTAAAAAGCCTCATTCCTCAATGAGAGGCATGGAACGGTGTTGAAGACGAGGTGAGGAGCAGGAGCAGCGGCGTCATGTGCGGGGTTGGCCGAGTCCGGTGCTTTGGCGTCGTTGCTCTCTTGCTTACTTAAGAGCCAAGCCTCGTTATGAACACTTGTATCCAATAAAATCAGTAAGCCCTTGGTCTCATGCTCAATCTTCTTAGCTCGGGAACGTGTGATAGCTCCCTCATACTCCGGAGATGCTAGCTCGGACGGTCCCTCATCATTCCCCCTATCTTGGGAAGGATTCGTCCACGAATCTTCAAGCTCTACATCCATAGGTGGGAACGGACTGAGGTCTCTAACATTGAAGGTCGGGCTGACCCCGAATTCCTCCGGAAGATCAAATACATAAGCGTTGTCACCGGCTTTGTGAAGCACCTTGAAAGGACCGGTACCCCTAGGTGATAGCTTGGACTTTCGTAGCTCTTGGAAGCGCTCCTTCCTAAGATGTAACCACACGAGATCTCCGGGCTCAAATAACAACTTCCTCCGTCCCTTGTTTGCCTTGGCTGCGGTCCGAGTTGCTTTCTCCTCCAAGCACAGCCGTGTCTTGTCAAGTAATCCCCTAATGTACTCAACCTGTTTACCTGCATTGAAATCTACTCGCTCCTTTGAAGATAACGGCATAAGATCAAAAGGGGTTAAGGGATTCAAACCATACACACACTTAAAAGGGGTCATGTTAGTGGAAGAATGGATGGTCCTGTTATATGCAAACTCAACATGTGGTAACACATCCTCCCACTCTTTCAAATTCTTCTTAATTACAGCCCTTAAAAGTGTCCCTAAAGTCCTATTAGTTACTTCGGTTTGGCCATCAGTTTGAGGGTGGCTAGCGGTAGAGAACAACAACTTAGTACCTAGCTTACCCCATAAAGTCTTGCAAAAGTAACTAAGAAATTTCACATCCCGATCACTAACAATGGTTCTAGGAACTCCATGTAGCCTAACTACTTCTCTAAAGTAGAGGTTTGCAACATTAGTGGCATCATCCGTTTTGTGACAAGCTATGAAGTGTGCCATCTTAGAGAACCTGTCTACCACCACAAAAATAGAGTTTCTTCCTCTCTCAGTCCTAGGTAACCCCAAAATAAAGTCCATACTAATGTCTTCCCAAGGAGCTGCGGGAATGGGTAAAGGGGTATACAAACCATGGGGCATGACTCTAGACTTTGCTTTCAAGCATTCTAAGCATCTTTTCACAAAATTCTTAACATCCCTAAGCATGTGTGGCCAATAAAAATGAGTATGCAGCATATAATATATCTTATCTCTACCAAAGTGACCCATCAAACCTCCCCTATGGGATTCATCCACAAATAAAAGCCTAAGAGAACACTTTGGAATGCACACTTTATCAACTCTAAACAAGAAGCCATCAAACAAGTAAAACTTATCTACATCCCCTTTTTCCACACAAGCTTTATAAATCTCTCCAAAATCATCATCTTTTGCATATAAATCCTTAATGTAAACAAAGCCAAGAACTCTAGCATCCAATATAGTTAGCAAAACATGTCTCCTAGAAAGTGCATCAGCTACTACATTTTCTTTTCCTTTCTTGTACTTAATCACATAATGAAATGTTTCAATGAACTCCATCCACCTACCATGCCTTCTATCAAGTTTATGTTGGCTCCTAAAGTGTTTTAATGATTCATGATCAGTATGCAATATAAACTCTCTAGGCCAAAGATAATGTTGCGAAGTCCTAAGCACTCTAAACAATGCATAGAGCTCCTTATCATAAGTAGAGTAGTTTAGAATTGGACCTTTCAATTTCTCACTAAAGAAGGCGATGGGTTTGCCCTCTTGCATAAGTACTCCACCAATTCCTATACCCGACGTATCACACTCCACCTCAAATGGCCTAGTGAAGTCCGTGAGAACAAGCAATAGGGCGTTGGTCTACATCCACTTGAGCTTTTCGAAAGCTCTCTCTTGGGCCTCTCCCCACACGAATGGTATATTCTTCTTAGTGATCTCGGTTAGAGGAGCGGCTATGGTACTGAAATCTCTCACAAATCACCTATAAAAACTAGCCAATCCATGAAAGTTGAGCACATCACCAATAGACGTCGGGGTTGGCCAATCTCGAATAGCTTTGATATTTTCCTCATCTACTCGCAGCCCTTGAGCACACACTACAAAGCCAAGGAATATAACTTCATTTGTGTAGAAATCACACTTCTTAATATTAGCATATAAGTGTTCAAGTCTAAGAGTAGAAACAGCCTGACGGAGATGATCCGCATGCTCCTCTGCGGACCGGCTATAGATGAGTATTTCGTCGAAGTAGAAAACGACAAACTTCCCTATGAACTTCCTCAAAACATGGTTCATGAGGCACATGAATGTGGTGGGAGCATTAGTCAAGCCGAATGGCATAACAAGCCACTCATCCAACTTCTAAGGTCGCCCTCCATTCGTCGCCCTCCTTCATTCGAATTTGATGATAGCCACTTCTAAGGTCGATCTTGGAGAAGGTAGTTGTTCCATGTAGCTCATCCAACATGTCATCAAGGCGGGGAATGGGATGACAGTACTTGATGGTGATGTTGTTGACAGCTCTACAATGAACAAACATCCGCCAAGTATTGTCCTTCTTAGGGACTAGTAGAACCTGAACCGCCATAGGACTAAGGCTCTCTCGAATGTATCCCTTATCAAGGAGCTCTTGTACCTGCGTTTGAATCTCCTCACTCTCCTTCGGGTTCATTCTATAGGCGGGTCGGTTTGGGAGAGTAGCTCCGAGAATAAGATCTATTTGGTGCTCAATACCCCGCAATGGTGGCAACCCGGGGGGGGGGGGGTATTTCATCCGGAAACACATCTGCAAACTCATCCAAGATAGCTAAAATACTATGGGGTAAATCAACTAGGGTCGAGTTGCTTACCAAATTCAGCCCTTTACACAAACACACGAGCGCAACATCGGGAGGTAGGTAATCTGTGATGTACTTCCTCTTGGCTGCGAGCAATGTCCTCGGTGGTGGCTGGATGGCTTCTGCAATCGCTTTGCTTTTTGGCGGCGGTCCTTGCTGTAGCGCGGTTGTCCATGGCGTCGGCCTCCTTGGCGGCTGCAGAAAGCGCTCCTCCCTTGGCCGGCATCGTCTCGGTGTAACCATTGCTTGCTTGGACAACTTCTCTTGATTTCTTCTCAAAAGCCTCCGCAATCTGCATAGGAGTCATAGGCTTGAGAGTAACAAGTTTATCTTTAAAGGTAAAAGAATACTTGTTAGTAAAACCGTTATGCAACACTTTCCTATCATATTGCCAAGGTCGGCCTAACAAAACATGACAAGCTTGCATTGGAACCAAATCACATAGAATAGTGTCTTCATAATGTCCTAAGGTAATGTGAATTTTAGCTTGCTTGTTTACCTTAAGCTCCCCACTATCATTCATCCAATGTAGCTTGTAAGGCCTAGGGTGGTAGAAAGTTGTTATTTGCAATTTAGAAATCAGTTCCGTGCTAGCTATGTTGCAACAACTCCCACCATCAATTATAACGTTACAAGCCTTCCCCTTTACTAAGCATCTAGTGTGAAATAGATTTTCTCTTTGATTATCTTCACAAGGAGTAGGTTGTAAGTGTAAAGTCCTCCTAGCTATCAAAGTTTCCCCATGTTCATACCCTATATCCTCATCATCATCATTATCAAAAACAGGATTGTCAATAACATTGTCAAATTCATTTTCATCATTGTCGGATTCCGACTCATATTGACCTAGATGATTGATTATAAGGACTCTTTTGTTTGGACATTCTCTCATCATGTGCCCTTTACCTTGACACTTAAAGCAAGTCACATCTCTAGCTCTAGAATTAGCATTAGGCACAAGGGGGTTAGAGTTACTTAGCTTGGATCCCGAAGGAGCAGCCGGGTTTGCCTTGGAAGGATACGACGAACCGGAGTGTATGGCACCACGCCTAGTAGTGGCGTTGGCTCCTTGTGCAGCGGCTGTTCCTCCCTTCGCATCGGTGTTCTCCTTTCCGTAGGACGAGTTCTTCCACTTGTTCACTGCGTTTGGTGCATTGTATCCCGCTCATTGGTACCTACTCTTGGACTTCCTTTCCACTTTTATCGCTAAATGTAGCAATTCTGTCATAGAACCATATGGAAACAAATCCACCTCGTTAGCTAAAGAAGGATGCAACACTCTAAGATACCTTGCCATCGTAGCCCCTTCATCCTCCGACACATTGGCTCGGGCCATTGCAACTTGCATGGCATTGAAGATTTCCTCGGCGGTCAGATTGCCTTGCCTCAAGTTCTCAAGGCGTTGCCAAAGCTCCCTATGGTAATGATACGGAATTGTCCGTGAATGAGTCGATCTAGGCACAATAATCTCGAATCCGGCTGAATGAAACGAATTCACAATGCGCAATGAAACGAAGATGGTGAATGGCGCAGGAGGGTGAGAGAAGAACCAAAGAGAGTCAACGAAGGAACCAAGGCTGAAGAGCCAAAACCCCAATCGTGAATGCCCTAGACCCGTCTCCAATACAACTTTACACTAGCTCCGGCTGGACTAGCACAAAGAGGGACTCGTGAAGGCTCGAAGCACCAATCCGAAGGCGGTTGACACAAACAAGCTCAGCCAAGCAACAACAGCAATGCCAACCAAAAACTCTCTTGTTCTTTGATTGATTTTGTGAAATGATTACAAATGTAATTCTAAGCAATTGGAAAATAACGTAACTAATCTGCAGCTAAAGCTATCTATATAGACTCTTTTATCTAGACAAAATAAAGAAAAGAAAATTAAAACATTAGTGGAAAGGTGGTAATAAGAGAGCTTCCTCTAATGTAGCTAACAACCTAACAAACAACTAATTCAGCTTAAAAATAGGCTGACTTATTCAAACTAATCCTAGGAGTGTGCGGAGTGTGCTGGACGTTTTTTAAGAGAAGATTGGGCTATCCGAATGGGCTGAATTGTTCAACAGATCCATGAGTGATTTGGCTGTGTTTTAAGAGCCCAAATGATGATCCGAATGAGCTCACTTGTTACTCTCTTGGGCCTCCTAGAACGTGATCAGCTTGCTATCCTCTTGGGCTGCATTGGACATGAGCAACAGCCTACCCTCTTGGACTGCCTTGGACGTGTTTGCTTGCCTCCCCTCTTGGGCTGCTTTGGACGTGATCAACAACTCCTTCTCTTGGACTGCTTTGGACGTAATCAACAGCTTCTCCTCTTGGGCTGCATTAGACGTGAACAACAACCTCCCCTCTTGGCTTCTTTGGACGTGATCAACAACCTCCTCTTGGACTGCTTTGTACGTGAGCAACATCTCTTCCCTTTGCTTGCTTGCTCCTGCATTCATCAAAAGATTAACACATGAGGTATGGAAATTAAATGGTTCACGCATTGTGCCAAGCAATAGCACTTCCCTTGACGTAGCTTCTTGGATCTCCTTAGCTCTTGCTCTAGTAATGGGACCTTGATAGCTTCCATGTGATGGTCCTACATCATCCACTCCTTCTTGGAAAGAATTCGACCCCGAATTTTCATCTTGTTCCGAATCTCCTTCATAGGGGCTCAAATCACCTACATTAAAAGTGGTACTAACTCCATACTCTTCCGGTAAGTCCAACACATAAGCATTGTCGTTAATCCGGTGTAAGACTTTGAATGGTCCATCACCCCGTGGTGCTAGCTTGGAATGGCGTTTTGTCGGAAACCGCTCTTTCCTTAGATGTAGCCAAACTAAGTCGCCGGGCTGGAAAACCATCTTCCGACGTCCTTTGTTGTTCCGAGCTGCAGTTTCAACGCCCTTCTTATCAAGTGCAGCTTTGGTCTTAGCATGAAGTTCCTTAATGTAGTCCACCTGTTCCAAAGCATCAAAAGCTACTCGATCCTTTCGAGGAATCGGTAATAAATCCAAAGGAGTTAAAGGGTTAAATCCATAAACACATTTGAAAGGTGATAACAAAGTGGAAGAATGCATGGTGCGATTATAAGCAAACTCAATATGTGGTAACATGTCTTCCCATTCTTTTAAGTTATCTTTCAACATGGTTCTAAGGAGGGTCGTTAGGGTCCTATTGGTGACTTCCGTTTGCCCATCTGTTTGGGGATGACTAGAGGTCGAAAATAGTAATCTAGTGCCCATTTTTCCCCAAAGTGTCTTCCAAAAGAAACTCAAAAACTTGACATCCCTATCACTAACAATAGTTTTTTAGGTATTCCATGCAATCTCACTATTTCCTTAAAGAAAAGATTAGCAACATTATATGCGTCTTCAGTTTTATGACATGGAATAAAATGTGCCATTTTAGAGAATCTATCTACTACCACAAAAATGGAATCTCTTCCTTTCTTAGTCCTAGGTAGTCCAACAATGAAATCCATACTTATGTCCTCCCAAGGGCCATTAGGCGTCGGTAAGGGTGTATACAGCCCGTGGGGTTGTACCCTAGCTTTGGCCTTAAGACATTCAATGCACCTTTTCAGCATGTGTTCTACATCCCTTAACATATAGGCCAATAAAAGTGAGTTTGCAACATGTGATAAGTTTTGTCCCTCCCAAAATGCCCCATTAGACCTCCTTTATGGGCTTCTTCCACCAATAAGATCCTAAGGGAACATCTAGGTATGCAAATCTTATCCACTTTAAACAAGAAACCTTCAAACACAAAGTACTTATCATAAGGGCCTTGAGTAGTGCATCTATGAAATATCTTCCCAAATTCAGCATCATCCACATATAATTCTTTAATGTAAGTAAAACCTAACATCCTAGAATCCAAAGTGGTGATTAAGGTGTATCTCCTAGACAATGCATCCGCTACGACATTATCCTTTCCTTTCTTATACTTGATAATGTAAGGAAAGGTTTCTATAAACTCCATCCACCTACCATGCCGTCTATCTAGCTTATCTTGGCTCCTAAAGTGTCTAAGTGAATCATGATCGGTTTTCAAAACAAACTCTTGAGGCCAAAGGTAATGTTGCCATGTTTTGAGGACTCTAAACAAGGCATACAATTCTTTGTCATAAGTGGAATAGTTTAAGCATGCACCCTTCAATTTTTCACTAGAGAAAGCTAGAGGTTTACCTTCTTGCATAAGGACGCTGCCAATACCAATGTCGGATGCGTCGCATTCAACCTCAAAGGGTTTGGTGAAGTCCGGTAGAGCTAGTAGTGGTGCGTGGGTGAGGCGTCTCTTGAGCTCTTCAAAGGCTCTTTGTTGCGGTTCATTCTACTCAAAAGGAACCTTCTTTTTGGTCAAAGCCGTGAGTGATGCTACAATGGTGCTAAAATCTCTCACAAACCTTCTATAGAATGTAGCTAAGCCATGGAAGCTCCTCACGTCACCAACTGACCTAGGAATCGGCCAATCATTGATTGCCTTAACCTTGTCCTCATCCACTTACAAACCATTCGCACTCACTACAAAACCAAGAAAAATCACTCGGTTAGTATAGAAATCACATTTTTGAATATTAGCATACAAGTATTCTATACGCAATGTAGCAAGCACATCTCTCAAATGATTTTCATGCTCCTCTAAAGTCTTACTATAGATAAGAATGTCATCAAAGTAGACTACAACAAATAAACCAATATAAGGTCTCAAAATATGATTCATTAATCTCATGAAAGTACTAGGAGCGTTAGTTAAGCCAAAAGGCATTACTAGCCACTCATAGAGTCCAAATTTGGTTTTAAAAGTTGTTTTCCATTCATCCCCTTCCCTCATTCTAATTTGATGGTAGCCACTCCTAAGGTCAATCTTAGTGAAAATTGTAGCTCCATGTAACTCATCAAGCATATCATCTAAACGGGGAATCGGGTGTCTATACTTGATAGTAATGTTATTGATTGCTCTACAATCAATACACATTCTCCAAGTATTATCCTTCTTGGGTACTAGCAGGACGGGAATGGCACAAGGACTAAGGCTTTCCCGCACATACCCCTTTTCTAGCAAGGCTCGAACTTGGTTCTGAATTTCTTGGGCTTCCGTAGGGTTCATCCTATAGGCGGGCCTATTGGGAAGGGTGGCTCCGGGTATTAAATCTATTTGGTGTTCAATGTCCCTAATGGGCGGCAAGCCGGCTGGAATCTCCTCAGGAAAAACGTCCCTAAACTCGTCCAACAGCCCCTGAATAGCACTAGGAAGTGGAATCGTAGAGTCATGAGGCACATTTACTAGAGATTTACACAAACTCATCATTAGCACATCAATAGAAGCATAGTTAGTGACATATTCATTCCTAGACTCAAGATAGCTACTTGTTGGTTGTACTAACAATGTTTGATGGGTTTTGTTCTCTTTACTCTTAGGCCGTGTGATCTTAGGCTGTGGAGGGGTTCCTTGCTCTACCCTCTTGTTCTCATAGTACTCGGCTATTTGTAAAGGTGTCATAGGTTTAAGTGTTAAAGTTTTACCTTTATACTCAAAGCTATATTTGTTAGAAAACCTATCATGAACAACTTTCCTATCATACTGCCATGGACGGCCAAGCAGCAAGTGACAAGCATTCATAGGCACAACATCACATGTAATAACATCCTCATATGATCCTAATGTTAAATTGACCTTAGTTTGCTTATTGACCTTAAGTTCTCCACACTCATTCATCCAATGTAGTTTATATGGCCTAGGGTGATAAAATGTAAGAAGTTGTAATTTGTTTACCATTTCAGTGCTAGCTATGTTGCAACAACTTCCTCCATCAATTATCACATTACACACTTTGCCTTTAATACTACACCTAGTATGAAACGGATTTTCACGTTGGTTATCCTCACAAGGTGCTAATTGGACATGCAAAGTTCTCCTAGCTATCAAAGATTCACCTTGTTCATACTCAATGCAATCATCATGCTCATTTTGTTCATTGTCATCAATTAATGCATTTTCATCATCTAATTCCACATCATCCTCACTCTCATATTCTCCTAGATGGTTTATGATCAAAGTGCGTCTATTAGGACATTCTCTACTCATATGACCTCTACCTTGGCATTTAAAATACACAATGTCCCTAGTTCTAGAGTTAGAGATAGGAGTACTCCCTCGATGATCACTTGAAGGCTCATTCAAGGATCGTGGTGTAGTGGCTGGTGTAGACGACTTTCTTTGTCCTTCTTGGCCCATAGGTGACGATTTTCTCTCTTCCTTCCGGCCTCCTTGATCCTTGCTGTGGTTAGGCAGCAACCGGCTCCCTTATGCTTTCCAAGCGTTGGGCGTTCCATGAAGTGGTTTGTATTCCCGATTTCGCACCTTAGTCTTCTTTTCCACGTTGATAGCCAAGTGTAGTAATTGCTCCATGGTGCTGTATGGATACATATCAACCTCATTAGCCAAATTAGAATTCAGAATATGAAGGTACCTTGCCATAGTGTTTTCTTCATCCTCTAGAACGTTGGCCTTCACCATAGCAACTTGCATATTCGTATAGGCTTCCTCAGCGCTAAGCGAGCCTTGTCTCAAATTTTCCAGCCGTTGTCTAAGCTCTCGGGTATAATGAGGTGGAACGAACCGAGCCCTCATTAGAGCCTTCATATGCTCTCATGTGGTGATTTGAGGATCCAATGTTCGAACTCTTTCTTTGACTACGTGATCCCACCATACCAAAGCATAGCCTTGGAACTCAAGAGCGGCTAGCTGAACCTTTTTAGGCTCGCTAAAGTTGTGACACAACCAGATTTGCTCAACTTTAGTTTCCCACTCCGTGTAGACGTCGGGATCACACTTTCCTTCAAAGACGGTAATTTTGATTTTGACTTTTCCGAGTCCGTCTTGCTCCTGATAGGGTCGAAAGTTATCTCGTCCTTGCCTTGGCTGCTGGAATGGCCGATTGTAACCCTCCCACGTGTGGTCCTCAAAATGAGCTTCATTCCGTCGCTGAAAGTTATCAACAAAGGGTGGCAGGTTAGAAGCATTAGGGGGTTCGTTGGAATGTAAATTACCTTGATCCGGATGATCCAGCTCTCTAGTAACACGTGAAGGACCGCCAAACTCATAGTTGGTTCTCAAAGGTGGTGTCCCGGCTGGTGGTGTTCGTGCTTCCATAGACTCCACTCGTTTGGATAGGTTAGCTACGGAATCGGACAATTGTTTCAATAGATTGATCATCTCAGGCGTGACGGTCTCGCTACTCGAGTTGCTGGGACTTAGGGACCTGGACATGCTCAAGTCACAAACATAGAACCGGTTAGGTTAGAAAAGCAAAGATCTCACTTGTTTATCGCTCACACTCTCGTTGGTATTGCCTAGCTGGTGGCTCGAGTTGTAAGGATCCAACACCTTAAGATCGCGATTTCCGAACCTTCTTAGCAACCCTTTGGAACTAGAACTGCTGAAACTGAATGTTAGTGTCGGAGATGAATCAAGACACCCCTAATTAGAGTAATGACCGTTGGGTTGGTGTAGGTACGGTGAATGTGTTTAGAATGTCGTTTCGAGTTGTTTGAAAGAGTTTACTTGTGCTTAATGTACATTAATAAAAGGCCAGCCGATTTTGTAGTGTTTTTTTTTTTTTTGAAAGATCTTAGACTTTGTCAAAGATTTGTAGGAGAGAGGTAACCGAAATTGATTCAATGAGACGTGTGGGAGAGCAGGTTACCGAATTGTGTATGCAGCGTTCGAGCTCTTTTTGCTTTTGTTGTGTTTTGTGTTTACTCTCCTCAAGATGTTGTCCTGTTTTTGAATTTTCACCCCAATCGTGAATGCCCTAGACCCGTCTCCAATACAACTTTACACTAGCTCCGGCTGGACTAGCACAAAGAGGGACTCGTGAAGGCTCGAAGCACCAATCCGAAGGCGGTTGACACAAACAAGCTCAGCCAAGCAACAACAGCAATGCCAACCAAAAACTCTCTTGTTCTTTGATTGATTTTGTGAAATGATTACAAATGTAATTCTAAGCAATTGGAAAATAACGTAACTAATCTGCAGCTAAAGAGGCTATCTATATAGACTCTTTTATCTAGACAAAATAAAGAAAAGAAAATTAAAACATTAGTGGGAAGGTGGTAATAAGAGAGCTTCCTCTAATGTAGCTAATAACCTAACAAATAACTAATTCAGCTTAAAAATAGGCTGACTTATTCAAACTAATCCTAGGAGTGTGTTGAGTGTGCTGGACGTTTTTTAAGAGCAGATTGGGCTATCCGAATGGGCTGAATTGTTCAACAGATCCATGAGTGATTTGGCTGTGTTTTAAGAGCCCAAATGATGATCCGAATGAGCTGACTTGTTACTCTCTTGGGCCTCCCGGAACGTGATCAGCTTGTTATCCTCTTGGGCTGCATTGGACATGAGCAACAGCCTACCCTCTTGGACTGCCTTGGACGTGTTTGCTTGCCTTCCCTCTTGGGTTGCTTTGGACGTGATCAACAACTCCTTCTCTTGGACTGCTTTGGACGTAATCAACAGCTTCTCCTCTTGGGCTGCATTAGACGTGAACAACGGCCTCCCCTCTTGGCTTCTTTGGACGTGATCAACAGCCTCCTCTTGGACTGCTTTGTACGTGAGCAACATCTCCTCCCTTTGCTTGCTTGCTCCTGCATTCATCAAAAGATTAACACATGAGGTATGGCAATTAAATGGTTCACGCATTATGCCAAGCAATAGCACTTTCCTTGACGTAGCTTCTTGGATCTCCTTAGCTCTTGCTCTAGTAATGTGACCTTGATAGCTTCCATGTGATGGTCCTACATCAGGTAATGGTGAGGTATGAACCGAGCTCTCATCATTTCTTTTATTTGTTCCCAAGTAGCCACAGGGGGTCCAAGAGCAAGCCTCCTTTCCCGTACTAGCTTATCCGACCAAATAAGAGCAAATTCCTAAAATTCCAAGGCCGCCAATTGCACCTTCTTGTGCTCGGGAAAATTGTGGCAGGAACAAATTTGTTCTATCTTGGTCTCCCACAACATGTATGTATCCGGATCACACTTGCCCTCGAAGACGGGGATTTTCACCTTTATCTTAACAATCCCGTCATGTTCGGGTTCCCGGTTCCTACGTTGATATCCTTGATACCCTTGCTGCGGTGGTGGAGTTCAAGCCTCTCCCGTCATTGATTGTTCCTCTTCCTCATTGTACCTATGCACATTAATGGGAGGGACAACGTTTCTAGGTAAGGGAGAGTTGGGACGAGGATCATACCCATATCAGTGACCCGGGTGGCCTTGAAGAGGCGGCTGCAAAAGTTCCTGCGGTGCATTGCCTCGTTGCGCCATGGTAGCGGCCTCAAATGCGGTTCGTTCGTTGGGCAAAGGACCTCGTGGCTGCGGCTGCTGCTGTGAATGGTCTCCTTGCTCGAAGGCTGAAGCTAATGGCTGGCGAGCTTCTAGAGCCCTCATCCGAGTTATCAAAGCGGCAGTTGTCGTTCAATTGCTTCAACTAGCTGAACGTTGTCGGATCTGTCGGCTCGGGACTCGTCATCGAAACACGGCTATGGGTAGAAATTATCACAAAGAAAACAAACTCTGAAATATGTTAAGGTTAGAAATCAAAACACCTCTCAAGTGTTTCACTCCTTTTTCCGCTCACACTCTTGTGATAGTCGGGTTTGTTGATGGATTGCTTCGAATGAGTCAAAAACCCCACTTGAGTTAAGGTGTCTAGGTATCAAAAGCAACCAAAAATCGATTAGGGCTTAAAGCAATTCAGTTCAATGCAAATTCAGCTCAAACTCAACAAGACTCACGAATGGACAGAATTGAATCACAAGGACTCAAAAGATCACCAAACAAAATGTATGAAGAAAAGAAAAGAAGAAGACTCACCAATTTAAAGCCCTACTTGTTGCACTTCCGGACTGCCTTGAAGTGTGAGTAATCCTGAGGCTAGGTTAGAGGTAGCAAGGTAAGGAGGGAAAAACGTGTGAGAGAGGTAGAGTGGCGATGAGGGGTGCGGCGATGAGGGGTGCGGAGCTGGGCTAAGGGCGATGGAGCGCTGATGGTTAGCCGAGCGTATGGTCTCGATGAAGGTCTCGAGAGGGTTGGGAGATAAAGACGTGAATAGGCAGCTTGCACCACAAAATAACATACAAGACTAAAGATCACAAAATCAAATAAAATGTAACAAAAGCTTCTCTGTTTTTTTTTTTGAATGATATGCTTTCTTTTTGTTACCTAAAATGTAGGAACTTCCTTGACAAACAAATCTGGCCAATAATTACAAAATAAATTAAAATGAAACAAAAGAGATCTTCTACTAGTGCCTTGAAGGTGGGAATGTGGGATTTGAAGAAGAACAAGTCCAATGGCAGCCGATTGGGGCACAGCCGGGCAGCAATGGTGATGGCCCGACGTCGAGGAGATGGTGATGGCCGGCCTAGGATACTCACAAACCAACACAACCTTCAACACAACAAGTCAACCACAATCAGTTTCAAGAACACAAGAAGAAAACTCCAAAAATTCAAAACTGACACGATAAGAAGGAAAGACACAAGATCGATCCGTCGTCAACTGGAGCTCTGATACCAATTGATACGGGGCAGACCCGACGTTGGCTCGATCTAGATGACGGAAGGAGGGAAAGACGCAGAACGACAGGATCAAACAGACGGCTAGGGTTTCGTGTGCTGCGTGACCTGCGAATGAAAGGAACAAGAAGACGCTAGACTGAAAACGAAGGTACGGAAATTAAAGGAAAGTACGATGTGGATGAACCCGACACAAACGACGTGGAAACCCTTGATCTCGGGATCAAAAACCACCAAGAACGATGCAACGAACTCAGCCCCTTACAGCCTCACACAATCGACTTAGAACTTCGTCAACACGAGGAGGATGCTTATGGAATCTCACGAACACCAAGAACCCGAAAGCAATTGACACACGCGAAACAACTAAGCCAAATCTGATCACAATAATTCTTCAATCAAAACTCTCCTTTGATTGACGATGAAATCTGAAAACAAGTGTTTTTCACCAATAATAATCTGCCTAAAAAGTAATGAAAAGAGCCTTTAAATAGTTTCATCTCTTAAACAAAAGACATAATAAAACACACAATCACTAAGCAGGCCTTAAAAAGCCTCATTCCGCAATGAGAGGCATGGAACGGTGCTGAAGACGTGGTGAGGAGCAGGAGCAGCGGCGTCATGTGCGGGGCTGGCCGAGTCCGGTGCTTTGGCGTCGTTGCTCTCTTGCTTACTTAAGAGTCAAGCCTCGTTATGAACAATTGTAGCCAATAAAATCAGTAAGCCCTCGGTCTCATGCTCAATCTTCTTAGCTCGGGAACGTGTGATAGCTCCCTCATACTCCGGAAATGCTAGCTCGGATGGTCCCTCATCGATTTCAGAATCCAGTTTATAACCACAAAGAGGAGGACGGTGGGGAGAATGAGGAATGGAGACAGGAATGGATGCTTAATGGACGGAGAAGGTGAGATCGGCCAAGGAGGCATCAAGAAGGGCGACGTAATGATGAATGGAGACGTGAGCCCTATGGAGTCCAGGAAAGGAGAGACCGAGAACCGGAACATGACGGTCTTGGCAAAGTGAAGGTAAAAGTCCCTAGTTTCGAGGGCAAATGTGATCTTGATGTGTATTTGGTATGGGAGGCAAAGATAGAGCATATATGGTCATGCCATAACTTTCCCGAACACAAAAAGGTACACTACGCACCCCTTGAATTTATTGACTATGCTATGATATGGTGGGATGATTTGGTGAAGGAAAGGAGAAGAACTTTGGATGCACCAGTAGCTACTTGGAAGAATATGAAGGCATTGATGAGATCTCGGTTTGTTCCCCAACACTATACAAGGGAATTGAAGTTTTGCTAACGAAGTAGATCTTTTTCCCTATGGCTCTATGATAGAACTACTCCATCTCGCAATCAAAGTGGAAAGCAAGATAAAAGTGAGAATCAAGGAGGAAAGGCTTCTTATGGTGTCTCCAACTCTTGGAGGACGCAAGGGAACCGCCAACAAGGAAGTTACAACAGGGAAGTGCTAAATAAGGAGAAAACAGCCCCGAAACAAGGAGGCCAGCGTAAAGCACCTAATGCAGCCCCTCCTAGGCCCACGGCTACCTTTCCTAAAGGAGCACAAGAGAGTACTTCTAACCCTTCATCTAGAGCTAGGGATATAGTATGTTTAAAGTGTCAAGGTAGAGGACACATGATGAAAGATTGTCCTAACAAGAAAATGTTGTTAATCAACCACTTAGGACAATATGAGTCCAAATCCGAGCATGAGCATGATAATGATGATTTTGAGCCAAATATGCATGATCATGATGATTTTGATGATGAGTATTGAATATGAACAGGGGGATTGTTTACTAGCTAAAAGAGTGTTATCTGACCATCCTAGCTCATTTCTAGCTAATAACTACTTGCTTTGTGATCTTGATTCTCAAAATGAACCTAATGAGCTTGAAAACGCAGGAAATAATCCTAATAACATGGTTTGTGATGAAAATCTTGAGCATGATAATTCCTTGATAGCTAGGAGAACTTTGAGTGCACAACCTAGCCCTTGTGAGGATAACCAAAGAGAGAACTTGTTTCATACTAGGTGTTTGGTTAAGGGAAAGGTGTGTAATGTCATCATTGATGGAGGTAGTTGTTTCAATATTGCTAGTACTGAATTGATCTCTAAGTTGGAAATTCCTATATTTTGTCACCCTAGACCATATAAGTTGCATTGGATGAATGATCGTGGTGAATTGAAGGTTAATAGGCAAGCTAAGATCACTTTCACTCTTGGACACTATGAGGATAATGTTTTATGTGATGTTGTGCCTATGCAAGCTTGTCATGTGTTATTAGGCCGTTCTTGGCAATATGATAAAAACTGTTATTCTAAAACCTATGTGATGAGGGACCATCACCAACAGCCCCTACTAGTCCTACAATGCAAGGGCCAGTCACTAGATCAAGGGCAAGAGCAATTCAAGAGGAGGTGTTCAACTTGTTGGTGTCCTTAGCTTCTAAGGAGACCATTGATTATCCATTGCTGACTGAGGCTTCCTTAGTCACGTTAATGACGATTCCCGACGACTTGGACGTGGAAGGGAGACCATGCACACGTGATTTGGAGCCATGCAAGAGCAAAGAAGAGACACTTGTTCCGGAATTGCAAGAAATGGAAGATTGAGGCTTTTGGAGCTTCTTTTGTATTTTATATCATCTTTTGGTATAAAATGAAAGAATTTTTTTATAACCTTTAGGTTCAAAACATTTTAAGGGTTATTTTTTTATTTGTATTAGTTGTTTTATTTGTTTTATTGTCTTTTGACAAATGTTAATCTTTTTTTTAGATAGGATGCTTTCTAGGCATATAAAAAGCCTCCCTTAGCTTCTTTCTTGATTAGATAGATTTTAGCAAAACTTGATAAACCGTCTCTTTGAGAGCTTTTGTTCATATTCAGAAAATTCAATCAATAAAGTGAGCTAATTGATTGAATCGTAGTGAATCCCTGCTAGATTGTTCTTGTGTGTGTTAATCTCTTTAGAGATTGGTGTTACTAGTCAATACTAGTCCCTCCTTGTGCTTGTCTCCATTGAAGGCTTGTGTAAGGTTATAGAAGAAAGGGTTGAAGGCATCATCTTGCTTGGGTTTTGATCAATCTGATCAAGGTTCTTGTAAGGGAGTCTTTTGGTTCTTTTGGATTTACTTCTACCATACATCCTGCGTCCCCTTTCATCCTCTTTTCTTCCATCTTTCCATCGTCATTTTCTTGTTCTAACAATCTGAAGTTTGTGCCATTGGTCAAGGAAAAACGTCATTGTTGGTTTCAAGGTTTCCCAATCTGGATCTAGTCATTCGCGGCTCCAACCCGCATCAAAGTGGTATCAGAGCTAGTTGATTGCGAGTCCGGAGTCAGCCATCACCATTGACGGTTTGAGTATCTTCTTTAAGTCTTTTCTTTGTTTGAGTCATTTGCTTCATCTTAAGAGTCTATTTGAGTCTAATTTGCTTTGTTTCTTGTGTTTATTGGAGAAGAGAGAAAGCCAAGCCAAAACCGCCATTTTCCAGCCATTCTACTTCACCTTCATCAGCCATTGTTCATAAAAAAACGTCCAGCTCTTTTCTCTTGGCAATAACCGTTCAAAAAAAAACAATCAAAAGAAAAACAAAAGGGGGACCACTCTTCCAAAACAAATCAGCCATTGCAAGAGAGAGGAGAGGGCCACAAAAGCTCCTTATTTGTAGCAACAACAAGAGACTACTTCTAGTTAGTTATCTCTTATTTCTTTTCAATTTTTAATTTCATTTCTCTCTCCTATTTTCTTCCACAAAAATGTCAGCCAAGGACCACAAAAAAAATAACAAAGAAAAAGAAATATTTTCTCATATATTTTCATCATCCTACATATCATACATTTCATATCATATGATTGTGTATAAGCTAAAAAAACAAGTGTTTTTGCAATATGATTGTGAAAGGATCATTGAGACTACAAAAAAGAGTTACCTACCTCATTTCTTGTCCATCACCATTACCCAAAAGCCAACGTTAAACACCACAGCCGGCCATATCTCTCTCCATTGCATAAGGACAAGGTAAGTGAAGCTCTCTTCTTAGTCTCTTGTGTGTCTATCTTCCTTGTTTTACTCTAATTCTATCATATCTTGAGTTTACCATCTTTTCGAGTCCATATCAGCCTTTTGCATCTATCTTTGAGTCTTGTGTCTCTTTTGAGTATTTTGTGTGATTTAGCTAGTTAACATTGCTTGCAAGCCATACTAGTTGAGTCTTGAGTCTTATTTCAGCTTCTTAGTGTCTATCTTGACGTTTTCTTTTGTGAACCTTCAAGCAGCCTTGTATCACCCTTTATCAAATAAAGGAGTGTGCTAGTTGAGCTAAGGCATTGATCTTAGAAGGAGTTTTAATCCATCCAAGTCAATTGCATCAAATAGCTTGTGATCAACACAACTTGAGTGTGAGAGTGAGAGTAAACACTTGTGAGAATTTTCTGTTTTATCTAATTCAACTAGTTTGCTTGTTTTGTGTGTTTTTTTTTGATCATGTCTAGGTCTAATAGTCCAAGCAAGTCCCACAACAGTGAGCCAATGCACCCGGAGACATTTGCTATGTTGAAGCAACTAATGGATTCGGTGGCAAGATTGACCCACCGGATTGGCACGTTGATGAGGGACCATCCGAGCTAGCATCTCCGGAGTATGAGGGAGCTATCACACGTTCCCGAGCTAAGAAGATTGAGCATGAGACCGAGGGTTTGCTGATGTTATTGGCTACAAGTGTTCATAACGAGGCTTGACTCCTAAGTAAGCAAGAGAGCAACGACGCCAAGGTACAGGACTCGGCCAGACCCGCACATGACGCCGCTGCTCATCCCCACGTTTCCAGCACCGTTCCATGTCTCTCATTGAGGAATGAGGCCTTTTAAGGCCTGCTTAGTGATTGTGTGTTTTAAGTAGCCCATTGGGCTTAATTTCTTGTTTTTATTATGTCTTCTGTTTAAAGAGCTGAAACTATTTAAACGCTCTTTTCATTACTTATTAGGGAGATTATTATTGGTGAAAAACACTTGTTTTCAAATTTCATCTTCAATCAAAGGCGTGTTTTGATTCAAGAGTTATTATGATCAGATTTGGCTTAGTTGTTTCGCGTGTGTCAATTGCTCTCGGGTTCTTGGTGTTCGTGAGATTTCATAAGCATCCTCCTCGTGTTGTCGATGTTCTAAGTCGGCTGTGTGAGGTTGTAAGGGGCTGAGTTTGTTGCATTCTTCTTGGTGGTTCTTTATCCTGAGATCAAGGGTTTCCACGTCGTTTGTGTCGGGTTCATCTACATCGTACCTTTCCTTTAATTTCCGTACCTTCGTATTCAGTTTAGCATCTTCTTTTGTTCCCTTTGTTCGCAGGCCACGCAGCACACGAACAGCCCTAGTCGGCTGCCTTAATCTTGCTGTTTTGCGTCCTTTCCTTCCTTCCGTCGTCTAGATCGAGCCAACGTCAAGTCTGCCACGTGTCAATTGGTATCAGAGCTCAAGGGTTGACGACGGATCGATCTTGTGTCTTTCCTTCTTATCGTGTCAGTTTTGAATTTTTGGAGCTTTCTTCTTGTGTTCTTGAAACTGATTGTGCTTGACTTGTTGTGTTGAAGGTTGTGTTGGTTTGTGAGTATCCAAGGCCAGCCATCACCATCTCCTCGGACGTAACATACCCTACTGCCACCGTCCTTGCTTATGCACGCCCTGCCGCCGGCCATCACCATTCCTACTCTGTTGTGCCCTAACCGGCTGTGCCCTACTCGGTTGTGCCCTAATCGACTGCGACTAAAATGGCTGCCATTGGACTTGTTCTTCTCCAACTCCACATTCCCACGTTCAAGCACTAGTAGAAGATCTCTTTTGTTCCATTTTAATTTATTTTGTAATTATTGGCCAGATTTGTTGGTCAAGGAAGTTCCTACATTCTAGGTAACAAAAAGAAAGAATATCATTCAAAAAAAATAAAATAAAAGGAAGCTGATCATTCAAAAAAAAGAAGAGAGAAGTCTTGTTACATTTTATTTAATTTTGTGATCTCAAGTCTTGTATGTTATTTTGTGGTGCAAGCTGCCTATTCACGTCTTTATCTCCCAGCCCTCTCGAGGCCTTCATCGAGACCATACGCTCGGCTAACCATCAGCGCTCCATCGCCCTTAGCCCAGCTCCGCACCCCATCGCCGTACCATTCATTGCCACTCTACCTCTCTCTCACACGTTCTTCCCTCCTCACCTTGCTACCTCTAACCTAGCCTCGGGATTACTCACACTCCAAGGTAGTCCAGAAGTGCAACAAGTAGAGCTTTAATCGGTGACTCTTCTTCTTTTATTCTCTTCATACATTCTGTTTGGTGATCTTCTTGAGTCTTTGTGATTAAATTCTGTTCATTCGTGATCCTTGTTGAGTTTGAGCTGATTTTGCATTGAACTGAATTGCATTGAGATCTTATCGATTTTTGGTTGCTTTGGATACCTAGACACCTTAACTCAAGTGGGGTTTTTTACTCATTCGAAGCGATCCATCAACAAGCCCGACTATCACAAGAGTGTGAGCGGAAAAAGGAGTGAAACACTTGAGAGGTGTTTTGATTTCTAACCTTAACATATTCAGTGTTTGTTTTCTTTGTGATAATGTCTACCCATAGCCGTGTTTCGACGACCAGCCCGAGCCGAGAGATCCGACAACATTCAGCTTGTTGAAGCAAATGAACGACAACATTGCCGCTTTGACCACTCGGATGAGGGCTCTAGAAGCTCGTCAGCCCTTAGCTTCAGCCTTTGAGCAAGGAGACCATTCACAGCAGCAACCGCAACCCCGAGGTCCTTTGCGCAACCAACGAGCTGCATTTGACGCCGCTACCATGGCACAGCGAGGCAATACACCGCAGGAGCTTTTGTAGCCGCCTCTTTAAGGCCACCCGGGTCACCGATATGGGTATGATCCTCGTCCCAACTCTCCTTTACCTAGAAACGTTTTCCCTCCCATTAATGTGCACAAGTACAATGAGGAAGAGGAACAATCAATGACGGGAGACTCTTTGGGCTCCACCACCGCAGCAAGGGTATCAAGGATATCCACGTAGGAACCGGGAACCCGAACAAGACGAGATTGGTAAGATAAAGGTGAAAATCCCCGTCTTCGAGGGCAAGTGTGATCCGGATACATATATGTTGTGGGAAACCAAGATAGAACAAATTTGGTCCTGCCACAATTTTCCGGAGCACAAGAAGGTGCAATTGGCGGCCTTGGAATTTCAGGAATTTGCTCTTATTTGGTGGGATAAGCTAGTACGGGAAAGGAGGCTTGCTCTTGATCCCCCCGTGGCTACTTGGGAACAAATAAAAGCAATGATGAGAGCTCGGTTCATACCTCACCATTACCATAGGGAGCTTCGGCAACGCCTTGAGAACTTGAGGCAAGGCAATCTGAGCGCCGAGGAAACCTTCAATGCCATGCAAGTTGCAATGGCCCGAGCCAATGTGTCGGAGGATGAAGAGGCTACGATGGCCAGGTATCTTAGAGTATTGCATCCTTCTTTAGCTAATGAGGTGGACTTGTTTTCATATGGTTCTATGACAGAATTGCTATATTTAGCGATAAAAGTGGAAAGGAAGTCCAAGAGTAGGTACCAAGGAGCGGGATACAACGCACCAAACGCAGTGAACAAGTGGAAGAACTCGTCCTACGGAAAGGAGAACACCTCTGCGAAGGGAGGAACAGCCGCCGCACAAGGAGCCGACGCCACTGCTCGGCGTGGTGCCATACACTCCGGTTCGTCGTATCCTCCTAAGGCAAACCCGGCTGCTCCTTCGGGATCCAAGCTAAGTAACTCTAACCCCCTTGTGCCTAATGCTAATTCTAGAGCTAGAGGTGTGACTTGTTTTAAGTGCCAAGGTAAAGGGCACATGATGAGAGAATGTCCAAACAAAAGAGTCCTTATAATCAATCATCTAGGTCAATATAAGTCGGAATCCGATAATGATGAAAATGAATTTGACAATGTTATTGACAATCATGTTTTTGATAATGATGATGATGAGGATATAGGGTATGAACATGGGGAAACTTTGCTCGCAGCCAAGAGGGAGTACATAACAGATTACCTACCTCCTGATGTTGCGCTCGTGTGTTTGTGTAAATGGCTGAATTTGGTAAGCAACTCGACCCTAGTTGATTTACCCCTAGTATTTTAGCTGCCTTGGATTAGTTTGCAGATGTGTTTCCGGATGAAATACCCCCGGGACTGCCACCATTTCGGGGTATTGAGCATCAAATAGATCTTGTTCCCGGAGCTACTCTCCCAAACCGACCTGCCTATAGAATGAACCCAAAGGAGAGTAAGGAGATTCAAATGCAGGTACAAGAGCTCCTTGATAAGGGCTACATTCGAGAGAGCCTTAGTCCTATGGCGGTTCCGGTTCTACTAGTCCCTAAGAAGGACAACACTTGGCGCATGTCTGTTGATTGTAGAGTTGTCAACAAAATCACCATCAAGTACCGTCATCCCATTCTCCACCTTGATGACATGTTGGATGAGCTACATGGAACAACTACCTTCTCCAAGATCGACCTTAGAAGTGGCTATCATCAGATTCGAATGAAGGAGGACGACGAATGGAAGACAGCATTCAAGACCAAGTTTGGGCTCTATGAGTGGCTTGTTATGCCATTCGGCTTGACTAATGCTCCCAACACATTCATGCACCTCATGAACCATGTTTTGAGGAAGTTCATAGGGAAGTTTGTCATTGTCTACTTCGACGACATACTCATCTATAGCCGGTCTGCAAAGGAGCATGCGGATCATCTCCGTCAGGTTGTTTCTACTCTTAGACTTGAACACTTATATGCTAATATTAAGAAGTGTGATTTCTACACAAATAAAGTTATATTTCTTGGCTTTGTAGTGTGTGCTCAAGGGCTGCGAGTAGATGAGGAAAAGATCAAAGCTATTCGAGATTGGCCAACCCCGACGTCTATTGGTGATGTGCGCAGCTTTCATGGATTGGCTAGCTTTTATAGGCAATTTGTGAAAGATTTCAGTACCATAGCCGCTCCTCTAACCGAGATCACTAAGAAGAATATACCATTCGTGTGGGGAGAGGCCCAAGAGAGAGCTTTCGAAAAGCTCAAGTGGATGTTGACCAACGCCCCATTGCTTGTTCTCCCGGACTTCACTAGGCCATTTGAGGTGGAGTGTGATGCATCGGGTATAGGAATTGGTGGAGTAGTTATGCAAGAGGCAAACCCATCGGCTTATTTAGTGAGAAATTGAAAGGTCCAACTCTAAACTATTCTACTTATGATAAGGAGCTTTATGCATTGTTTAGAGTGCTTAGGACTTGGCAACACTATCTTTGGCCTAGAGAGTTTATATTGCATACTGATCATGAATCATTAAAACACTTTAGGAGCCAAGATAAACTTGATAGAAGGCATGGTAGGTGGATGGAGTTCATTAAAACATTTCCTTATGTGATTAAGTACAAGAAAGGAAAAGATAATGTAGTAGCTGATGCACTTTCTAGGAGACATGTTTTGCTCACTGCATTGGATGCTAGAGTTCTTGGCTTTGTTTACATTAAGGATTTATATGCAAAGGATGACGATTTTGGAGAGATTGATAAAGCTTGTGTGCAAAAAGGGGCTATAGATAAGTTTAACTTGTTTGATGGCTTCTTGTTTAGAGTTGATAAAGTGTGTATTCCAAAGTGTTCTCTTAGGCTTTTGCTTGTGGATGAATCCCATAGGGGAGGTTTGATGGGTCACTTTGGTAGAGATAATACATATCATATGCTGCATACTCATTTTTATTGGCCACACATGCTTAGGGATGTTGAGAATTTTGTGAATAGATGCTTAGAATGCTTGAAAGCAAAGTCTAGAGTCATGCCCCATGGTTTGTATACCCCTTTACCCATTCCCGCAGCTCCTTGGGAAGACATTAGTATGGACTTTATTTTTGGGTTACCTAGGACTAAGAGGGGAAGAGACTCTATTTTTGTGGTGGTAGATAGGTTCTCTAAGATGACACACTTCATAGCTTGTCACAAAACGGATGATGCCACTAATGTTGCAAACCTCTACTTTAGAGAAGTAGTTAGGCTACATGGAGTTCCTAGAACCATTGTTAGTGATCGGGATGTGAAATTTCTTAGTTACTTTTGGAAGACTTTATGGGGTAAGCGATGTACTAAGTTGTTGTTCTCTACCGCTAGCTACCCTCAAACTGATGGCCAAACCGAAGTAACTAATAGGACTTTAGGGACACTTTTAAGGGCTATAATTAAAAAGAATTTTAAAGAGTGGGAGGATGTGTTACCACATGTTGAGTTTGCATATAACAGGACCATCCATTCTTCCACTAACATGACCCCTTTTAAGTGTGTGTATGGTTTGAATACCTTAACCCCTTTTTATCTTATGCCGCTACCTTCAAAGGAGCGAGTAGATTTCAATGCAGGTAAACAGGTTGAGTACATTAGGGGATTACATGAGAAGACACGACTGAGCTTAGAGGAGAAAGCAACTCGGACCGCGGCTAAGGCAAACAAGGGACGGAGGAAGTTGTTGTTTGAGCCCGGAGATCTCGTGTGGTTACATCTTAGGAAGGAGCGTTTCCAAGAGCTTCGAAAGTCCAAGCTATCACCTAGGGGTACCAGTCCTTTCAAGGTGCTTCACAAAGCCGGTGACAACGCTTATGTATTGGATCTTCCGGAGGAATTCGGGGTCAGCCCGACCTTCAATGTTAGAAACCTCAGTCCGGTCCCACCTATGGATGTAGAGCTTGAAGATTCGTGGATGAATCCTTCCCAAGAGAGGGGGAATGATGAGGGACCATCCGAGCTAGCATCTCCGGAGTATGAGGGAGCTATCACACGTTCCCGAGCTAAGAAGATTGAGCATGAGACCGAGGGTTTGCTGATGTTATTGGCTACAAGTGTTCATAATGAGGCTTGGCTCCTAAGTAAGCAAGAGAGCAACGACGCCAAGGTACAGGACTCGGCCAGCCCCGCACATGACGCCGCTGCTCATCCCCACGTTTCCAGCACCGTTCCATGTCTCTCATTGAGGAATGAGGCCTTTTAAGGCCTACTTAGTGATTGTGTGTTTTAAGTAGCCCATTGGGCTTAATTTCCAGTTTTTATTATGTCTTCTTTTTAAAGAGCTGAAACTATTTAAACGCTCTTTTCATTACTTTTTAGGGAGATTATTATTGGTGAAAAACACTTGTTTTCAGATTACATCTTCAATTAAAGGCGAGTTGATTGAAGAGTTATTGTGATAAGATTTGCCATAGTTGTTTCGCGTGTGTCAATTGCTCTCGGGTTCTTGGTGTTCGTGAGATTCCATAAGCATCCTCCTCGTGTTGTCGATGTTCTAAGTCGGTTGTGTGAGGTTGTAAGGGGCTGAGTTCGTTGCATCGTTCTTGGTGGTTCTTGATCCCGAGATCAAGGTTTTCCACGTCGTTTGTGTCGGGTTCATCTACATCGTACCTTTCCTTTAATTTCCATACCTTCGTATTCAGTTTAGCGTCTTCTTTTGTTCCCTTTGTTCGCAGGCCACGCAGCACACGAACAACCCTAGTCGGCTGCCTTAATCTTGCTGTTCTGCGTCCTTTCCTTCCTTCCGTCGTCTAGATCAAGCCAACGTCGGGTCTGCCCCGTATCACACGTTGGAGCCTCAGCCAGCACCCACGGCCACGCCACAGCCGAGGTCCACTTTCGAGCTAGGAGGCACATCTAGATATGCCCCTAGAGAAACTGCCCCTGAATCACCCCAAAGAACCTCTCAAGGGCAAGGTATGAGACATGCTAACACTCTTCCTAGAACACCTAATGTGCAAGGTTTTGTGGATGATTTTCAGGAGCCACAAGAGGATGTTGAGGAAGAAGGTATGTGGAGAGAGCTCCCTAGGCGTCACCCACAGCCAAGGAGAGGACGAGAATATGAGCCAATTAGGCCTTATCAAGAGCTAGATGGAATAGGGAAAGTGAAGGTCAAGATTCCCTGCTTTGAAGGCAAGTGTGACCCGGATGCTTACATGGATTGGGAGACTAAATTGGAGCAAATTTTGTCTTTCCATCACTTTGGAGAGCAAAGGAAGGTCCAGCTTGCATCATTGGCGTTCCAAGGCTATGCACTAGTATGGTGGGATCATCTTGTCAAGGAAAGGAGAAGAACCTTGGATCCAGCCATCACTACATGGGACCAAATGAAGGCCTTGATGAGAGCTCGTTTTGTACCTCAACATTATGCTAGGGAGCTGAGGCAAAGGTTGGAGAACCTTAGACAAGGAGCCATGAGTGCCAAAGAGGTCTACACCTCTATGCAAATGACAATGGTGAAAGCTAATGTGGTTGAAGATGAGGAGTCTACAATGGCTAGGTATCTACGCATTTTAAACTCATCTTTGGCTAATGAAATTGATTTGTATCCTTATAGTACCATGGTGGAGCTGCTGCATTTGGCAATCAAAGTAGAGAAGAAGACAAAGGCTAGGAACCAAGGTGCCAAGACAAGCTTTGGAGCTACAAGCTCATGGAAAGCACAAAACAGCCGGCCCTAAGGATCCTACAGCCGTGAGCCTACATCCACCAAGGAGGACCGACAAGCATCAACCATGGACCAAGGAGCACAAAGAAGGAGCTCAACACCTCATTCATCTTCTAGACGAGCACCTCTAACTCTACTCTTCGTTCTCGAGATATTGTCCTAATTAGAAAATTCTTATTTTTGATACGGGGATTAGCCGCGAAGAACGGATCTAGACGAGCAACCTGTTTTCGGGAATAAAAGCAAACGAAATTCAGAAAACAAGATGCAAGGAAAACGTGCAAAATAAAGGGGGAAAACGAAATAGGAAAGAAGAACCGAAAGGAACAAACGATAGAACCCTTGGATTCGATTATCCAAGAACCAAACCGATGACGGACCCCGCTTCTTAGAACTTCACACAATCGATCTAGGATTATCGAAGGCACGAAGAGGTTGCTTCGATTCGACTTGTAGCACCAACCCGAAGGAGATTGACACACACAAGAACGAGAAAGCTATGCTAACACCACAATTCTCACAAGACAAGAGGCTGAACTCAAAGGGGTTCAATTTGGCACTTAGGCAATGTGTTTAACATATTCTACCACAAAAAGGAAGAGAGAAAGGCTTATATACAACCTACACCTTCTCTCCTAAAAATAGAAAAGCAATAAATACAAAAATTACAAATTAGAGTGTTTTAAATAAATCCATAAAATAGACTAATTCTAGGCTTTATTTAACACTCTCTAACTAGCTTCTTAGCCAGCCTCTCACGCCTTTATCCATGCACATGCACACGTGAAACTCTCCTATGCTCCATTCAACTTCTTCTTGGCTGGTCCAATGTGGCTAAGCATCATGACGGACCTTGGACTCATTGGAGGTGAGCTTGGATGAGCTTGTTGAACCATGGCTAGGAAGATAGCATCCATCTCTGCTTGGCGTTTGGCTTGAGCTCTTGTTAGGGCTCCTTGTGGTGTTGAAGATGGAGCTAGCTCGGATGGCCCTTCATCATTCTCCCCTTATTTAAAAGAATTCGACCTCGAATTTCCTTGATCATCACTAAGGGGTGGAAATGGGCTTAGATCCCTCACATTGAACGTGGGATCACAAGCATAGTCGTCCGGCAAGTCTAGCACATAGGCATTGTCACCAGCCTTGTGTAGCACCTTGAAAGGCCCGTTTCCTCTTGGAGAGAGCTTGGACTTCCGAAGTTGTTGAAACCTCTCCTTCCTCAAGTGTAGCCATACAAGGTCACCGGCCTCAAATGTAACCTTCTTCCTTCCTTGGTTTGCCTTGGCTGTGTTGTATTTGCCTTTCTCCTCAAGCTTAATCCTTGTCCTCCTATGTAGCTCCTTGATGTGTTCAACTTGCGTTTTAGCCCTTAAATCCACCCGCTCCTTCTTAAGCAACGGTGTAAGATCAAAAGGGGTTAGTGGATTAAAACCATAAACACGCTCAAATGGAGAGATGGAAGTAGACGAATGCACAACTCTATTATAGGCAAATTCAACATGTGGCAAGACATCCTCCCATTCCTTTAGATTCTTTTTGATGACAGCCCTTAAAAGTGTGGTTAAAGTCCTATTAGTTACTTCCGTTTGCCCATCAGTTTGGGGGTGGCTTGATGTAGAAAATAACAATTTCGTGCCTAGCTTTCTCCAAAGAGTCTTCCAAAAATAACTTAAGAGCTTAACATCCCTATCACTTACTATTGTCCTCGGAATTCCATGTAACCTAACTACTTCCCGAAAGAATAGATTAGCTATATTGGCCGCATCATCAGTTTTGTGACAAGCAATAAAGTGAGCCATTTTTGAGAAACGATCTACAACCACAAAAATCGAGTCCCTACCTCTTTTAGTCCTAGGCAATCCCACAATAAAGTCCATACTAATGTCTTCCCAAGGGGCTGTTGGGATGGGCAAAGGTGTGTACAATCCATGAGGCTTCACTTTAGATTAAGCTCTAAGGCATTCTAAGCATCTCTTAAGCACATTTTCAACATCCCTAAGCATGTGTGGCAAATAAAAGTGTGAGTGCAGCATAGCATAAGTTTTATCCCTCCCAAAATGACCCATTAAACCTCCTTTATGGGCTTCCTCTACTAGCAACAATCGAAGGGAACACCTAGGTATGCACACCTTATCAATTCGAAAAAAAATCCCTCAAACAAATAGTATTTATCTAAGGAACCTTTTTGCACACATAACTTATATGTGTCACCAAAATCAATATCAGATTCATAGAGCTTCTTAATGTAAACAAAGCCTAATACCTTAGCATCCAATGTAGTCAACAATGTGTGCCTCCTAGAGGGGGCATCCGCCACTACATTGTCTTTCCCCTTTTTATACTTGATAACATAGGGAAAAGTCTCAATAAACTCCATCACCAACCATGCCTCCTATCTAGTTTATCTTGACTCCGAAAATGCTTCAAAGACTCATGATCGGAATGTAAAATAAACTCTCTAGGCCACAAGTAGTGTTGCCATGTCTTAAGCACTCTAAACAAAGCATATAACTCTTTATTATAGGTAGAGTAATTAAGACATGCTCCTTTGAGCTTTTCACTAAAGAAGGCAATAGGCTTACCTTCTTGCATGAGCACGCCGCCTATGCCAATGCCCGAGGCGTCACACTCCACGTCAAAGGGCCTAGTGAAGTCGGGAAGAGCTAGCAAGGGCGCCTCGGTTAAGACCAATTTCAACTTGCTAATGGCACGTTCTTGCGCCTCCTCCCACACAAATGGCGCATGCTTCTTGCAAATTTCCGTCAAGGGCACGGGTACGGCGCATGGACTTAAGCTCTCCCTCACGTAGCCCTTGTCTAGGAGGTCTTGAACCTGCGCTTGGATCTCTTGACTCTCCTTTGGGTTCATTCGGTAGGCTGGTTTATTTGGGAGTGTTGCGTCGGGGATAAGGTCAATTTGGTGCTCAATGCCTCTCAAAGGTGGGAGGCCATGTGGTATTTCTTCCGGAAACACATCCTTAAACTCCTCAAGGATGGCTGAAATAGTAGGTGGTAAGCTAGCATTGGCTTCATCATTCATCAAGGTGAGCTCCTTACACAACATCATCAAGGTGTTGTCTAAGGGTAGGTAGTCATTTTGTAGCTCAAGTTTGGAAGCTAACAAGGCTGTTGTGGGCTGTTTTGTGGCCGTGGACACAAGGATGCTAGGCTGGTGGTTAGAAGACGTGGCTAGGGAGGGGTCTTGGCTCGACGGCTTGCTCCCCTTCTTAGCTGGTCCTTGCTCTTGCTCACTTGCCTTCTTCTTCTCAAATGCCTCCGCAATCTACAAGGGAGTCATAGGCTTAAGAGTCACGGTTTTACCATTGAATAAAAAAGAATATCTATTTGTAAAACCATCATGCATAACTCTCATATCATATTGCCAAGGGCGGCCTAACAACACATGACAAGCTTGTATAGGCATAACATCACATAAAACCGTATCTTTATAATGGCCTAAAGTAAAAGTGATCTTAGCTTGCCTATTAACCTTTAACTCACCACATTCATTCATCCAATGCAGCTTATATGGCCTAGGGTGATAAAATGTAGGAATTTGCAACTTAGATATCATTTTGGTGCTAGCAATATTGCAACAACTTCCTCCATCAATAATAATAACATTACAAACCTTTTCTTTAACCGAGCATCTAGTGTGATACAAGTTTTCTCTTTGGTTATCTTCACAAGGAGCATGTTGTACACTTAAAGTTCTCCTAGCTATCAAAGAATTATCATGCTCAAGACTTTTATCACAAATCATGGAAGTGTTAGCTAGGAATGAGCTAGGATGATCAAATAACACTATCTTAGCTAATAAACAATCTCCTTGCTTGTATTCAATCCCATCATCATCCAAATCATCATGATCATGCATATTAAGCTCAAAATCATCATTATCATGCTCATGCTCAGATTTGGACTCATATTGCCCTAAATGGTTAACTAGCAAAGTACTTTTGTTAGGACAATCCTTCATCATGTGCCCTCTTCTTTGGCACTTAAAACATACAATATCCCTAGCTCTAGATGAAGGGTTAGAAGTACTCCCCTGAGTGCCTTTAGGTAGTGTAGGCGTGGACTTGGTAGGGGCTGCATAAGGAGCCTTGCGTGGACCTCCTTGCTCCGGGGCTAGCTTCTCCTTGCTTGGCACCTCCCGGTTGTAATTCCCTTGTTGGCGACCTGCTTGGCTCCTCCATGAGCTAGGCGCGCCATAGGCAGCCTTACCTCATTGACTTCTTGCCTTCATTTTCCTTTCTACTTTGATTGCTAGGTGGAGCAATTCTGTCATAGAGCTATAGGGAAAAAGATCTATCTCCTTAGAAAAACTTGAATTGAGAATACGAAGATACCTAGCCATTGTAGTCTCTTCATCCTCTCGCACATTAGCCTTTACCATGTCCATTTGCATGGCATTATAGGTCTCCTCGGCGGTCATGGCTCCTTGCCTCAAGTTCTCCAACCTTTGCCTCAATTCCCTAGTGTAATGTTGAGGCACAAACCGAGCTCTCATCAAGGCCTTCATGTGAGCCCAAGTAACTACCGATGCATCCAAAGTTCTCCTCCTTTCCTTTACCAAATCATCCCACCATATCATAACATAATCAATAAACTCAAGAGCTGCGTAATGTACCTTCTTATGCTCGGGAAAGTTATGGTATGACCATATTTGCTCTATCTTCGCCTCCCAAGCCATGTACACGTCCGGGTCACATTTGCCTTCAAAGCTTGGGATCTTCACCTTTACTTTGCCAAAATCATCGTACTCCGGATCTCGCTCCCTCCTTAGCTGGCCACCATAGGGCTCACGCCTCTTCTCGTCTTGGCGCCGGCCGTCATGAGGTCTCCGGGGCTGTTGGCGCTCCCTTCGCCCGTTTGGCCTCCATTCCTCGTCATCTCCATCACCGTCCTCATCCTGCTCATAACCTTGATTCTGAAACTGTTGAGGATAGTTATGCAAATTATCATGTATAATGGGAGAAGAAGGGATAGAAACGTGCTCCTCGAAAGCAAGATGGCCCCATCCCGGTTGGGACATGGTATTGCCTAAGCCTTGGACATTCCTAGAGGTCTGCGTGGCATTAGAGTGCCGGGCTGCTTGAAACGCCTCTTCTTGGCTTTGGAGTGGTATTCGGTCTTGCCCTTGGTGTTGAGCCCTCGAGTAGTCTCCTACCTGCATGTTGCCTCCTAGTGGCCGAGGCTCCGGAACTACCTTACACGCCTCCAAGTTGGACAACCTTGTAGTTAACCCTTCAATGCTATCTTTCAAGCCCTTGATAAGGTTAAACAACTCCGGGGTAATAGGCTCGGGGCTTGGCGTACCTATGGGAGTTCCTGACATTGTTCAAAGACACTAAAACACTCAAACACGTTAGGTTAGCTTAAAACAAAAACGCCTCACAAGTGTATCACTCGAAAGCAAACTCTCACTCTCTAGTGGTGCTCAACAAGCTTGTTGATGGCTCGTCTTGTATTAGTCAAAAATCTCACGTGAGTTCAATACTTAGCCAAACAAAAGCTTTAAAGTAGAAGCGAAATTCGATTTCAATCACCTTAAAAACGTGTTTGACTCAATAAAAGAGAACAAAAGACTCAAAACGGAAAGGACAAGTTGCACGAATGTTATATGCAACTAAGTATGGACTCAAAATTTGAACTCAAGATAAGCCTTGAAAGAACTTACTCGTCAAGCCTAAGCAAGCAAACCTTGGACACCGAAGGTGTGTGTAGAAGGGCTGGTCAAGGCTAAGGCGTGGCTCGAGTGAAGTGAGCTAGGCGTGGCTAGGCTAGGGTGAAGCTAGGCAAGGCGTGAATGGCTTGGTCCTTTGAGTGAGATCAGCTCCTTTCTAGTCCTTTTTGGTTGCTGAAAATAACACTTAGCAAGCACAACTTCAACTATTACAAACTATGAAATAAAACAAGAATAGGCTAGCAAGAATGAAATGAAATGAAATGAAATGAATAACTAAGGATGATTTCTTTTTCTTTCTTTTATTTTCTTTTCTTTTTCTTTACTTTCTTTCTTTTTTTTTTCTTTTCTGATGTAGGACCATCACATGGAAGATATCAAGGTCCCATTACTAGAGCAAGAGCTAAGGAGATCCAAGAAGCTACGTCAAGGGAAGTGCTATTGCTTGGCACAATGCGTGAACTATTTAATTGCCATACATCATGTGTTAATCTTTTGATGAATGCAGGAGCAAGCAAGCAAAGGGAGGAGATGTTGCTCACGTCCAAAGCAGTCCAAGAGGGGAGGTTGTTGATCACCTCCAAAGCAGCCCAAGAGGAGAGGCTGTTGCTCACGTCCAAGGCAGCCCAAGAGGGAAGGCAGCTGCTCACGTCCAAGGCAGCCCAAGAAGGGAGCCAGCTGATCACGTTCAAGGAGGCCCAAGAAGAGTAATCAACTCCCTCATTCGGATCATCATTTGGGCTCTTAAAAACCATCCAAATCACTCATGGATCTGTTGAACAATTTAGCCCATTCGGATAGTCCATTTGGCTCTTAAAAACATCCAGCTCACTCCAAGGATTAGTTTGAATAAGTCAGCCTATTTTTATGCTGAAATAGTTGTTTGTTAAGTTGTTAGCTACATTAGAGGAAGTTCTCTTATTACCACCTTCCCACTAATGTTTTAGTTTTCTTTTCTTTATTTTTGTCTAGATAAAAGAGTCTATATATAGCCTCTTTTAGCTGCTGAATAGGTACGTTAATTTCATTGCTTAGAATTACATTTGTAATCATTCACAAAATCAATCAAAGAACAAGAGAGTTTTGGCTCTTGTTCTTTGATTGATTTTGTGAATGATTACAAATGTAATTCTAAGCAATGAAATTAACGTACCTATTCAGCAGCTAAAAGAGGTTATCTATAGACTCTTTTATCTATATATGGCCTTCAGATTGGTGCTTCGAGCCTTCACGAGTCCCTCTTTGTGCTAGTCCAGCCGGAGCTAGTATAAAGTTGTATTGGAGACGGGTCTAGGGCATTCACGAAGTGGGATTTTGGCTCTTCAGCCTTGGTTCCTTTCGTTGACTCTCTTTGGTTCTTCTCTACACCTTCATGCGTCCATTCACCATCCACGTTTCATTCCGCATCTGGATTCGTTTCATTCAGCCGGATTCGAGATAATTATGCCTAGATCGACTCATTCACGAACAATTCCGTATCAGTTGGTATCAGAGCTCAGTTGGTACAATTGATCACTCCTTTCTTCTTTGTTAACCTATTGCTTATCCAATTGAGGTTTAACTTGTGCTTGAAGTGTTCAAAATCAAAAACCAAGGGTTCTTAGTGCCGGATAACATCTTGAGGAGAGGTAAACACAAAACAAAAACAAGAAGAGCTCAACGCTGCATACACATTTCGGTAACCCTCTCTCCAATCAATTTCGGTTACCTTCTCTCCTACAAATCTTTGACAAAGTCTAAGAGATCTTTCAAAAAAAAAAGGAAACAAAAGAACAATACAAAAAAAAACGGATGACCCTTTTTATTAATCAAGCACAAGAAAACTCTCTCAAAACAACTTCTACATCACTCTAAACACAAATCACGATACCTACACCAACCCAACGGTCAATACTCCAATTAGGGGTGTCTTGATTCATCTCCGACACTAACATCAATTTCAGCAGTTCTAGTTCCAAAGGGTTGCTAAGAAGGTTTGGAAATCGTGATCTTAAGGTGTTGGATCCTTACAACTCGAGCCACCAGCTAGGCAATACCAACGAGAGAGTGAGCGATACACAAGTAAGATCTTTGCTTTTCTAACCTAACCGGTTCTTTGTTTGTTACTTGAGCATGTCCAGGTCCCTAAGTCCCAACAAGTCTAGTAGCGAGACCGTCACGCCTGAGATGATCAGTCTATTGAAACAATTGTCCAATTGCGTAGCTAACCTATCCAAACGAGTGGAGTCTATGGAAGCACGAACACCACCAGCAGGGACGCCACCTGTGAGAACCAACTACGAGTTTGGTGGTCCTTCACGCGTTACTAGAGAGCCGGATCATCTGGATCAAGGTAATTTACAGTCCAACTACCTCCCTAATGCTTCTAACATGCCACCATTTGTTGATAACTTTCAGCGACGGAATGAAGCTCCTTTTGAGGACCATACTTGGGAAGGTTACAATCGACCATTCCAGCAGCCAAGGCAAGGACGAGAACGTGATAATCTGCGGCCCTATCAAGAGCAAGACGGACTCGGCAAAGTCAAAATCAAATTCCCGTCTTTGAAGGAAAGTGTGATCTTGACGTCTACACGGAGTGGGAAACTAAAGTTGAGCAGATCTGGTTGTGTCACAACTTCAGCGAGCCTAGGAAGGTTCAGCTAGCCGCTCTTGAGTTCCAAGGCTATTCTTTGGTATGGTGGGATCACGTAGTCAAAGAAAGAGTTCGAACATTGGATCCTCAAATCACCACATGGGAACATATGAAGGCACTAATGAGGTCCCGGTTCGTTCCACCTCACTATACCCGAGAGCTTCGACAACGGCTGGAAAATTTGAGACAAGGCTCACTTAGCGCTGAGGAAGCCTATACGAATATGCAAGTTGCTATGTTGAAGCCCAACGTTCTAGAGGATGAACAAAACACTATGGCTAGGTACCTTCGTATTCTTAATTCTAATTTGACTAATGAAGTTGATATGTATCCCTACAGCACCATGGAGCAATTACTACACTTGGCCATTAAGGTGGAAAGGAAGACTAAGGTGCGAAACCGGGAATACAAGCCACCTCATGGGGCGCCCAACGCTTGGAAAGCACAAGGGAGCCGGTTGCCTAACCACAACAAGGATCAAGGAGGCCGGAAGGAAGAGAGAAAGTCGGCACCTATGGGCCAAGAAGGGCAAAGAAGGTCTTCTACACCGTCCACTACACCACGATCCTTGAATGAGCCTTCGAGTGATCATCGAGGGAGTACTCCTATCTCTAACTCTAGAACTAGGGACATTGTGTGTTTTAAAAACCAAGGTAGAGGACACATGAGTAGAGAATGTCCTAATAGACGCACTTTGATCATAAATCATCTAGGAGAATATGAGAGTGAGGATGATGTGGAATTAGATGATGAAAATGCATTAATTGATGACAATGAACAAAATGAGAATGATGATTGCATTGAGTATGAACAAGGTGAATCTTTGATAGCTAGGAGAACTTTGCATGTCCAACTAGCACCTTGTGAGGATAACCAACGTGAAAATCTGTTTCATACTAGGTGTAGTATTAAAGGAAAAGTGTGTAATGTGATAATTGATGGAGGAAGTTGTTGCAACATAGCTAGCACTGAAATGGTAAACAAATTACAACTTCTTACATTTTATCACCCTAGGCCATATAAACTACATTGGGTGAATGAGTGTGGAGAACTTAAGGTCAATAAGCAAACTAAGGTCAATATAACATTAGGATCATATGAGGATATAATTACATGTGATGTTGTGCCTATGAATGCTTGTCACTTGTTGCTTGGCCGTCCATGGCAATATGGTAGGAAAGTTGTTCATGATGGGTTTTCTAATAAATATAGATTTGAGTATAGAGGTAAAACTTTAACACTTAAACCTATGACACCTTTACAAATAGCCGAGTACTATGAGAACAAGAGGGTAGAGCAAGGAACCCCTCCCAAGCCTAAGATCACACGGCCTAAGAGTAAGGAGAACAAAACCCATCAAACACTGTTAGTACAACCAACAACTAGCTATCTTGAGTCTACAAATGAATATGTCACAAACTATGCTTCTACGGATGTGCTAATGGTGAGTTTGAGTAAATCTCTAGTGAATGTGCCTCATGACTCTACGATTCCACTTCCTAGTTCTATTCAGGGGCTGTTAGACGAGTTTTGGGACGTTTTTCCTGAGGAGATTCCAGCCGGCTTGCCGCCCATTAGGGGCATTGAACACCAAATAGATTTAATACCCGGAGCCACTCTTCCCAATAGGCCCGCCTATAGGATGAACCCTACGGAAGCCCAGGAAATTCAGAACCAAGTTCAAGCCTTGCTAGATAAGGGGTATGTTCGGGAAAGCCTTAGTCCTTGTGCCGTTCCCGTCCTGCTAGTACCCAAGAAGGATAATACTTGGAGAATGTGTATTTATTGTAGAGCAATCAATAACATTACTATCAAGTATAGACACCCGACTCCCCGTTTAGATGACATGCTTGATGAGTTACATGGAGCTACAATTTTCACTAAGATTGACCTTAGGAGTGGCTACCATAAAATTAGAATGAGAGAAGGGGATGAATGGAAAACAGCTTTTAAAACCAAATTTGGTCTCTATGAGTGGCTAGTAATGCCTTTTGGCTTAACTAACGCTCCTAGTATCTTCATGAGATTAATGAATCATATTTTGAGACCTTATATTGGTTTATTTGTTGTAGTCTACTTTGATGACATTCTTATCTATAGTAAGACTTTAAAAGAGCATTAAAATCATTTGAGAGATGTGCTTGCTACATTGCGTATAGAATACTTGTATGCTAATATTCAAAAATGTGATTTCTATACTAACCGAGTGATTTTTCTTGGTTTTGTAGTAAGTGCCAATGGTTTGCAAGTGGATGAGGACAAGGTGAAGGCAATCAATGAATGGTCCATTCCTAGGTCGGTTGGCGACGTGAGGAGTTTCCATGGCCTAGCTACATTCTATAGAAGATTTGTGAGAGATTTTAGTACTATTGCAGCACCACTCACGGCTTTGACCAAAAAGAAGGTTTCTTTGAGTGGAATGAACCGCAACAAAGAGCCTATGAAGAGCTCAAGAGACGCCTCACCCATGCACCACTACTCGCTCTACCAGACTTCACTAAACCCTTTAAGGTTGAATGCGACGCGTCCGGTATTGGTATTGGCGGCGTCCTTATGCAAGAAGGTAAGCCTCTAGCTTTCTTTAGTGAAAAATTGGAGGGTGCATGCTTAAACTACTCCACTTATGACAAAGAATTGTATGCCTTGTTTAGAGTACTCAAAACATGGCAATATTACCTTTGTCCTCAAGAGTTTGTTTTGAAAACCGATCATGATTCACTTAGACACTTTAGGAGCCAAGATAAGCTAGATAGGCGGCATGGTAGGTGGATGGAGTTCATCGAAACCTTTCCTTACATTATCAAGTATAAGAAAGGAAAGGATAATGTCGTAGCGGATGCATTGTCTAGGAGATACACCTTAATCACCACCTTGGATTCTAGGATGTTAGGTTTTACTTTCATTAAAGAATAATATGTGGATGATGCTGAATTTGGGAAGATATTTCATAGATGCACTACTCAAGGTCCTTATGATAAGTATTTTGTGTTTGAAGGTTTCTTGTTTAAAGTGGATAAGATTTGCATACCTAGATGTTCCCTTAGGATCTTATTGCTGGAAGAAGCCCATAAAGGAGGTTTAATGGGGCATTTTGGGAGGGACAAAACTTATCACATGTTGCAAACTCACTTTTATTGGCCTCATATGTTAAGGGATGTAGAACACATGCTGAAAAGGTGCATTGAATGTCTTAAGGCCAAAGCCAGGGTACAACCCCACGGGCTGTATACACCCTTACCAACGCCTAATGGCCCTTGGGAAGATATAAGTATGGATTTCATTGTTGGACTACCTAGGACTAAGAAAGGAAGAGATTCCATTTTTGTGGTAGTAGATAGATTCTCTAAAATGGCACATTTTATTCCATGTCATAAAACTGATGATGCATATAATGTTGCTAATCTTTTCTTTAAGGAAATAGTGAGATTGCATAGAATACCTAAAACTATTGTTAGTGATAGGGATGTCAAGTTTTTGAGTTTCTTTTGGAAAACGCTTTGGGGAAAAATGGGCACTAGATTACTATTCTCGACCTTTAGTCATCCCCAAACAGATGGGCAAACGGAAGTCACCAATAGGACCCTAACGACCCTCCTTAGAACCATGTTGAAAGATAACTTAAAAGAATGGGAAGACATGTTACCACATATTGAGTTTGCTTATAATCGCACCATGCATTCTTCCACTTCGTTATCACCTTTCAAATGTGTTTATGGATTTAACCCTTTAACTCCTTTGGACTTATTACCGATTCCTCGAAAGGATCGAGTAGCGTTTGATGCTTTGGAACAGGCGGACTACATTAAGGAACTTCATGCTAAGACCAAGGCTGCACTTGATAAGAAGGGCGTTGAAACTGCAGCTCGGAATAACAAAGGACGTCGGAAGATGGTTTTCCAGCCCGGCGACTTAGTTTGGCTACATCTAAGGAAAGAGCGGTTTCCGACAAAACGCCATTCCAAGCTAGCACCACGGGGTGATGGACCATTCAAAGTCTTACACCGGATTAATGACAACGCTTATGTGTTGGACTTACCGGAAGAGTATGGAGTTAGTACCACTTTTAATGTAGGAGATTTGAGCCCCTATGAAAGAGATTCGGAACAAGATGAAAATTCGGGGTCGAATTCTTTCCAAGAAGGAGTGGATGATGTAGGACCATCACATGGAAGATATCAAGGTCCCATTACTAGAGCAAGAGCTAAGGAGATCCAAGAAGCTACGTCAAGGGAAGTGCTATTGCTTGGCACAATGCGTGAACTATTTAATTGCCATACATCATGTGTTAATCTTTTGATGAATGCAGGAGCAAGCAAGCAAAGGGAGGAGATGTTGCTCACGTCCAAAGCAGTCCAAGAGGGGAGGCTGTTGATCACGTCCAAAGCAGCCCAAGAGGAGAGGTTGTTGCTCACGTCCAAGGCAGCCCAAGAGGGAAGGCAGCTACTCACGTCCAAGGCAGCCCAAGAAGGGAGCCAGCTGATCACGTTCAAGGAGGCCCAAGAAGAGTAATCAGCTCCCTCATTCGGATCATCATTTGGGCTCTTAAAAACCATCCAAATCACTCATGGATCTGTTGAACGATTCAGCCCATTCGGATAGTCCATTTGGCTCTTAAAAACGTCCAGCTCTTTCCAAGGATTAGTTTGAATAAGTCAGCTTATTTTTATGCTGAAATAGTTGTTTGTTAAGTTGTTAGCTACATTAGAGGAAGTTCTCTTATTACCACCTTCCCACTAATGTTTTAGTTTTCTTTTCTTTATTTTTGTCTAGATAAAAGAGTCTATATATAGCCTCTTTTAGCTGCTGAATAGGTACGTTAATTTCATTGCTTAGAGTTACATTTGTAATCATTCACAAAATCAATCAAAGAACAAGAGAGTTTTTGGTTGGCATTGCTGTTGTTTGCTTTGCTGAGCTTGTTCGTGTCAACCGCCTTCGGATTGGTGCTTCGAGCCTTCACGAGTCCCTCTTTGTGCTAGTCCAGCCGGAGCTAGTGTAAAGTTGTATTGGAGACGGGTCTAGGGCATTCACGAAGTGGGGCTTTTGCTCTTCAACCTTGGTTCCTTTCGTTGACTCTCTTTGGTTCTTTTCTACACCTTCCTGCGTCCATTCACCATCCACGTTTCATTCCATATCTGGATTCGTTTCATTCAGCCGGATTCGAGATCATTGTGCCTAGATCGACTCATTCACGGACAATTCCGTATCATTTTCTTTTCTTTTTTTTTTTTGAAACTCGGATTTTCCTTTCTTTTTTTTTAACTTACTGCTGGAATTAAAGAAAAATAAAACAAAAATGCTAAGAAAATCTAATTAGTTGCAAGAGGATAGAGTTGACCAAGTAAATAGCTAACCAAGGGTGAAAAATCAAAAAAATAGGCTAAAAATGTGGAGGAAAGAGGTGGCTGAAAATGTGGAGGAGAGAAGGCTGTAAAATAGGCTGGACGATCAACCTTCTTCTTTTTTTTTTTTTTTGAAAGTTTAGGCTTGTTTGGTGTTGTGTTTGGGACGTGGGACAAGGCTGGTGGTAGGCGCAGTGAAGGCGTGGTGTTGGAGTGGTGCCGGCGTCCAAGATTCACAAACAAAAGAACAAACTTGTTAGTTCAATCAAAAACTTGGAATAGAAATGGCAATAACAATAGACTCAAAACAAAGCAAGACTCAAACAAGAAAACGAGACACTTTTGGTTTTTGAATGATTTACCGACTCTTTTTGTAGGTTGAATGTCAGTTAACTCTGATACCAATTGATACGGGGATTATCCATGAAGAACGGATCTAGACGAGCAACCTGTTTTCGGGAATAAAAGCAAACGAAATTTAGCAAACAAGATGCAAGGAAAACGTGCAAAACAAAGGGGGAAAACGAAATAGGAAAGAAGAACCGAAAGGAACAAACGATAGAACCCTTGGATTCGATTATCCAAGAACCAACCCGAAGGAGATTGACATACACAAGAACGAGAAAGCTATGCTAACACCACAATTCTCACAAGACAAGAGGCTGAACTCAAAGGGGTTCAATTTGGCACTTAGGCAATGTGTTTAACGTATTCTACCACAAAAAGGAAGAGAGAAAGGCATATATACAACCTACACCTTCTCTCCTAAAAATAGAAAAGCAATAAATACAAAAATTACAAATTAGAGTGTTTTAAAAAAATCCATAAAATAGACTAATTCTAGGCTTTATTTAACACTCTCTAACTAGCTTCTTAGCCAGCCTCTCACGCCTTCATCCATGCACATGCACACGTGTAGCTCTCCTATGCTCCATTCAACTTCTTCTTGGCTGGTCCAATGTGGCTAAGCATCATGACGGACCTTGGACTCATTGGAGGTGAGCTTGGATGAGCTTCTTGAACCATGGCTAGGAAGATAGCATCCATCTCCGCTTGGCGTTTGGCTTGAGCTCTTGTTAGGGCTCCTTGTGGTGTTGAAGCTGGAGCTAGCTCGGATGACCCTTTATCAATTTTAAATCAATTTGGACAATATAAGAGTGAGGATGAGCATGAAAATGATGATAACACCCACCTTAATGGATTGCATGAAATTGGTAGTGATAGTGATGAGGGCATTGAATATGAGCATGGAGAATCATTAATAGCTACAAGAACTTTGCATGCTAAGCTAGCTCCGTGTGAGGATAATCAAAGAGAGAACCTTTTTCATACAGATGTCTAATTAAAGGGAAGGTGTGTAATATGATCATAGATGGAGGTAGTTGTTGCAATGTAGCTAGCATTGATTTGATTAATAAGTTGCAAATTACCACATTTTATCACCCTGGGCCTTATAAATTGCATTGGATGAATGATTGTGGAGAATTAAAAGTAAATAAGCAAGCTAGAGTTACTATCACTTTAGGTAGCTATGAGGACACCATTACTTGTGATGTAGTTCCCATGCAAGCTTGTCATATTCTTTTGGGACGTCCATGGCAATTTGATAGGAGAGTTAAGCATGATGGTTTTACTAATAGGCATACCTTTGAATTTAATGGTCAAACACTAACTCTTAAGCCTATGACACCATTACAGATTGCTGAATTTTATGAGAAGAAGAAGGAATTGAGTGTGGAGCAAAATGAGGTGAAAAAGAGAGGGGATAACTCACGGTCTAAAACAGAACCCACAAACAGAACCCACGGCCAATTATAGTATCACCCTATTAGCCACACCTTCTAGTGTCCTTCTAGCATCCAAGGAGGAGTACATCCTAGATTACACCCCTTTAGATGCAATTCTTGTGAGATTGTGCAAGAGCTTAGTGACTTTGAGTGATGAAGCCAAGGCCACCCTACCTAAGCCCATCCTAGCTATCCTAGATGAGTTTAGTGATGTGTTTCCCGACGAGATTCCGGCTGGCCTTTCACCTTTTAGAGGTATTGAGCACCAAATAGACCTTATTCCCGGTGCTACACTCCCAAACTGTCCAGCCTATAGGATGAACCCTAAGGAGAGCCAAGAGATCCAAAACCAAGTGCAAGAACTCCTAGATAAGGTTATGTAAGGAAGAGTTTGACTCCTAGTGCCGTTCCCGTCCTCTTAGTGCCTAAGAAGGACAGTTCATGGAGGATGTGTGTTGATTGTAGAGCCATCAACAACATCACCATTAAGTACAACCACCCTATCCCACGTTTAGATGACATGTTAGATGAGTTAAATGGAGCCACATTGTTCTCTAAGATCGAGCTTAGGAGTGGTTATCACCAAATGAGAACGAGGGAGGGAGATGAGTGGAAAACATCATTCAAGACCAAGTTTGGTCTTTATGAGTGGCTAGTGATGCCATTTGGTTTAACCAATGCTCCTAGCACATTTATGAGATTGATGAATCACGTGTTGAGACACTACATTGGTAGGTTTGTTGTGGTTTACTTTGATGACATCCTCATCTATAGTAAGTCCCTTGAAGAACATGAGGAACATTTGAGGGAAGTACTTGTAACTCTTAGAATTGAATATTTGTATGCTAATTTAAAGAAATGTGAGTTTAGTACTAATCAAGTTCTTTTTCATGGTTTTGTAGTGAGCACAAGAGGTCTAGAGGTGGATGAAGAGAAGATCAAGGCAATCCACGAATGGCCTACTCCCACAACCGTCGGTCAAGTGAGGAGTTTCCACGGCCTAGCAACCTTCTATAGAGGTTTTGTGCGAGATTTCAGCACCATAGCAGCCCCACTCACGTCCTTAACAAAGAAGAAGGTGCCATTTATGTGGGGAGATGCCCAAGAGAAGGCGTTTAAGGAGTTGAAGTGGCGGCTGTCCCATGCACCTCTCCTAGCTCTTCCGGACTTCACCAAACCTTTTGAGGTCGAGTGTGATGCTTTGGGTATTGGCATTGGAGGAGTACTCATGCAAGAGGGTAAGCCACTAGCATTTTTTAGTAAGAAATTAAAGGGAGCATGTTTAAACTACTAGACGTATGATAAAGAACTTTATGCATTGTTTAGAGTATTAAAAACATGGCAACATTATTTATGGCCTAGTGAATTTGTCCTACATACCGATCATGTCCTTTAGACATTTTAGGAGTCAAGATAAGTTAGATAGGAGACATGGTAGATGGATGGAGTTTATAGAACTATGGATTCTAAGGTCTTAGGTTTCTATTATATTAAGGATCTATATGTTGATGATTCTGATTTTGGAGACATATTTAAGCAATGTGCATCTAGAGGAGCCTTTGATAAGTATTACTTGTTTGAGGGTTTTCTATTTAGAATCGATAAAGTGTGCATTCCTAAGTGTTCCCTTAGGCTATTACTTGTTGAGGAAGCCCATATGGGAGGCTTAATTGGGGCATTTTGGGAGAGATAAGACGTATCATATGCTACATTCAGGTTTTTATTGGAACCATATGCTTAGAGATGTAGAGAACTTGCTTAAGAGATGTCTTGTGTGTTTAAAGGCTAAGGCTAGATTGAAACCTCATGCATTGTATACCCCACCCACGCCTAAGTCACCTTGGGAGGATATTAGTATGGACTTCATTGTTGGGTTACCTAGGACTAAGAAAGGGAGAGATTCAATTTTTGTGGTGGTAGATCGATTTTCTAAAATGGCTCATTTTATTGCTTGCCATAAGAATGACGATGCTTATAATGTAGCTAACTTGTTCTTTAGGAAAATTGTTAGATTACATGGAGTACCTAGGAATATAGTGAGTGATAGGGATGTTAAGTTTCTTAGTTTCTTTTGGAAGACTCTTTGGGGTAAACTAGGGACGAAGTTGCTGTTTTTGACTTCTAGTCATCCTCAAACGGATGGTCCAACCGAAGTAACTAATAGGACATTAACAACCATTCTAAGGGCTGTTTTAAAAGATAATTTGAAAGCTTGGGAAGATGTCTTGCCTCATGTAGATATGCATATAATCGTACATTACATTCTTCTACTAATCTAACTCCTTTTGAGTGTGTCTATGGGTTGAATCCTTTGACCCCTTTTGATCTTATACCGTTACTCATAGCGGAGCGAGTAGATTTTAATGCAGACAAACAGGTGGAGATCATCAAGGAACTGCATGAAAGGACATGCAAAAGGCTAGAGGAGAAGGGGAGGCAAGTGGCAGCCAAGGCTAATAGGAACCGCAAGCAAGTGTTGTTCGAACCGGGAGACCTCGTGTGGCTGCATTTAAGGAAGGATAGGTTCCCAGAAAGGCGCAAGTCCAAGCTATCACCTAGGGTAGACGGACCATTCAAAGTACTACGTAAGGTTGGAAAAAATGCTTATGTACTAGAGCTTCCGGAGGATAATGGAGTGAGCCCTACTTTCAACGTAGGAGATCTAAGTCCCTTTGAGTCAAGTGATGCGGATGGTGATGATTCGAGGACGAATCCTTGCCAAGAAGGGGAGTATGATGAGGGACCATCACCAACAAGCCCTACTAGTCCTACAATGCAAGGGCCAATCATTAGATCAAGGGCAAGAGCAATTCAAGAGGAGGTGTTCAACTTGTTGGTGTCCTTAGCTCCTAAGGAGACCATTGATTATCCATTGCTGACTGAGGCTTCCTTAGTCACGTTAATGACGATTCCCGACGACTTGGACGTGGAAGGGAGACCATGCAGACGTGATTTGGAGCCATGCAAGAGCAAAGAAGAGACACTTGTTCCGGAATTGCAAGAAATGGAAGATTGAGGCTTTTGGAGCTTCTTTTGTATTTTATATAATCTTTTGGTATAAAATGAAAGACTTTTTTTATAACCTTTAGGTTCAAAACATTTAAGGGTTATTTTTTTGTTTGTTTTAGTTGTTTTATTTGTTTTATTGTCTTTTGACAAATGTTAATCTTTTCTTTTAGATAGGAGGCTTTCTAGGCATATAAAAAGCCTCCCTTAGCTTCTTTCTTGATTAGATAGATTTTAGCAAAACTTGATAAACCGTCTCTTTGAGAGCTTTTGTTCATATTCAGAAAATTCAATCAATAAAGTGAGCCAATTGATTGAATCGTAGTGAATCCCTGCTAGATTGTTCTTGTGTGTGTTAATCTCTTTAGAGATTGGTGTTACCAGTCAATACTAGTCCCTCCTTGTGCTTGTCTCCATTGAAGGCTTGTGTAAGGTTATAGAAGAAATGGTTGAAGGCATCATCTTGCTTAGGTTTTGATCAATCTGATCAAGGTTCTTGTAAGGGAGTCTTTTGGTTCTTTTGGATCTACTTCTACCATACATCCTTCGTCCCATTTCATCCTCTTTTCGTCCATCTTTCCATCGTCATTTTCTTGTTCTAACAATCTGAAGTTTGTGCCATTGGTCAAGGAAAAACGTCATTGTTGGTTTCAAGGATTCCCAATCTGGATCTAGTCATTCGCGGCTCCAACCCGCATCAATGTGGCTAAGCATCATGACGGGCCTTGGACTCATTAGAGGTGAGCTTGGGTGAGCTTCTTGAACCATGGCAAGGAAGATAGCATCCATCTCCGCTTGGCGTTTGGCTTGAGCTCTTGTTAGGGCTCCTTGTGGTGTTGAAGATGGAGTTAGCTCGGATGACCCTTCATCATTCTCCCCTTCTTTAAAAGAATTCGACCTCGAATTTCCTTGATCATCACTAAGGGGTGGAAAAGGGCTTAGATCCCTCACATTGAATGTGGGATCACAAGCATAGTCGTCCGGCAAGTCTAGCACATAGGCATTGTCACCAGCCTTGTGTAGCACCTTGAAAGGCCCGTTTCCTCTTGGAGAGAGCTTGGACTTCCGAAGTTGTTGAAATCTCTCCTTCCTCAAGTGTAGCCATACAAGGTCACCGGCCTCAAATGTAACCTTCTTCCTTCCTTGGTTTGCCTTGGCTGCATTGTATTTGCCTTTCTCCTCAAGGTTAATCCTTGTCCTCCTATGTAGCTCCTTGATGTGTTCAACCTGCGTTTTAGCACTTAAATCCACTCGCTCCTTCTTAGGCAACGGTGTAAGATCAAAAGGGGTTAGTGGATTAAAACCATAAACACACTCAAATGGAGAGATGGAAGTAGACAAATGCACAACTCTATTATAGGCAAATTCAACATGTGGCAAGACATCATCCCATTCCTTTAGATTCTTTTTGATGACAGCCCTTAAAAGTGTGGTTAAAGTCCTATTAGTTACTTCCATTTGCCCATCAGTTTAGGGGTGGCTTGATGTAGAAAATAACAATTTCGTACCTAGCTTTCCCCAAAGAGTCTTCCAAAAATAACTTAATAACTTAACATCCCTATCACTTACTATTTTCCTCGGAATTCCATGTAACCTAACTACTTCCCAAAAGAATAGATTAGCTACAGTGGCCGCATCATCAGTTTTGTGACAAGCAATAAAGTGAGCCATTTTTGAGAAACGATCTACAACCACAAAAATCGAGTCCCTACCTCTTTTAGTCCTAGGCAATCCCACAATAAAGTCCATACTAATGTCTTCCCAAGGGGCTGTTGGGATGGGCAAAGGTGTGTACAATCCATGAGGCTTCACTTCAGATTTAGCTCTAAGGCATTCTAAGCATCTCTTAAGCACATTTTCAACATCCCTAAGCATGTGTGGCCAATAAAAGTGTGAGTGCACCATAGCATAAGTTTTATCCCTCCCAAAATGACCCATTAAACCTCCTTTATGGGCTTCCTCTACTAGCAACAATCGAAGGGAACACCTAGGTATGCACACCTTATCAATTCGAAACAAAAATCCCTCAAACAAATAGTATTTATCTAAGGAACCTTTTTGCACACATAACTTATATGTGTCATCAAAATCAATATCAGATTCACAGAGCTCCTTAATGTAAACAAAGCCTAATACCTTAGCATCCAATGTAGTCAACAATTTGTGCCTCCTAGAGAGGGCATCCGCCACTACATTGTCTTTTCCCTTTTTATACTTGATAACATAGGGAAAAGTCTCAATAAACTCCATCACCAACCATGCCTCCTATCTAGTTTATCTTGACTCCGAAAATGCTTCAAAGACTCATGATCGGAATGTAAAATAAACTCTCTAGGCCACAAGTAGTGTTGCCATGTCTTAAGCACTATAAACAAAGCATATAACTCTTTATCATAGGTAGAGTAATTAAGACATGCTCCTTTGAGCTTTTTACTAAAGAAGGCAATAGGCTTACCTTCTTGCATGAGCACGCCGCCTATGCCAATGCCCGAGGCGTCACACTCCACGTCAAAGGGCCTAGTGAAGTCGGGAAGAGCTAGCAAGGGCGCCTCGGTTAAGACCAATTTCAGCTTGCTAAAGGCACGTTCTTGCGCCTCCTCCCACACAAATGGCGCATGCTTCTTGCAAATTTCCGTCAAGGGTGCGGCAATGGTACTAAAGTCTCTCACAAAGCGCCTATATAAGCTTGCAAGCCCATGGAAACTCCTTACTTGGCTGATGGATGTTGTCGTGGGCCAATCTTTGATTGCTCTAATCTTCTCCTCAACCACTTGTAGACCTTGTGTAGTCATTACAAAACCAAGAAATATAACCTCATTAGTGCAAAAGCTACATTTCTTAATATTAGCATACAAGTGTTCAGCCCTAAGGGTAAGAACTACATACCTTAGATGTTCTTCATGCTCCTCTAGGGACCTGCTATAGATTAAAATATCATCAAAGTATACTACAATAAACTTCCCTATAAAATGTCTCAAAACATAGTTCATTAAGCGCATAAAAGTAGAAGGAGCATTAGTTAACCCAAATGGCATAACAAGCCACTCATACAAACCAAACTTAGTTTTGAAGGCTGTTTTCCACTCGTCCCCCTCCTTCATTCGGATTTGATGGTAGCCACTCCGTAGGTCTATCTTGCTAAAGGTGGTGGCGCCATGTAGCTCATCAAGCATGTCATCTAGGCGGGGAATAGGGTGGCGGTACTTAATGGTGATGTTGTTGATAGCTCGACAATCAACACACATCCTCCATGTGTTTTCCTTCTTAGGCACCAAGAGCACGGGCACGGCGCACGGACTTAAGCTCTCCCTTACGTAGCCCTTGTCTAGGAGGTCTTGAACTTGCGCTTGGATCTCTTGACTCTCCTTTGGGTTCATTCGGTAGGCTGGTCTATTTGGAAGTGTGGCGCCGGGGATATGGTCAATTTGGTGCTCAATGCCTCTCAAAGGTGGAAGGCCATGTGGTATTTCTTCCGAAAACACATCCTTAAACTCCTCAAGGATGGCTAAGATAGTAAGTGGTAAGTTAGCCTTGGCTTCATCACTCATCAAGGTGAGCTCCTTACACAACATTATCAAGGTGGTGTCTAAGGGTAGGTAGTCATTTTGTAGCTCAAGTTTGGAAGCTAACAAGGCTATTGTGGGCTGTTTTGTGGCCGTGGACACAAGGGTGCTAGGCTGGTGGTTAGAAGGCGTGTCTAGGGAGGGGTCTTGGCTTGACGGCTTGCTCCCCTTCTTAGCTGGTCCTTGCTCTTGCTCACTTGCCTTCTTCTTCTCAAATGCCTCCGCAATCTGCAAGGGAGTCATAGGCTTAAGAGTCACGGTTTTACCATTGAATACAAAAGAATATCTATTTGTAAAACCATCATGCATAACTCTCCTATCATATTGCCAAGGGCGGCCTAACAACACATGACAAGCTTGCATAAGCACAACATCACATAAAACCGTATCTTCATAATGGCCTAAAGTAAAAGTGATTTTAGCTTGCCTATTAACCTTTAACTCACCACATTCTTTCATCCAATGCAGCTTATATGGCCTAGGGTGATAAAATGTAGGAATTTGCAACTTAGATATCATTTCGGTGCTAGCAATATTGCAACAACTTCCTCCATCAATAATAACATTACAAACCTTTCCTTTAACCGAGCATCTAGTGTGAAACAAGTTTTCTCTTTGGTTATCTTCACAAGGAGCAGGTTGTACACTTAAAGTTCTCCTAGCTATCAAAGAATTATCATACTCAAGACTTTTATCACAAATCATGGAAGTGTTAGCTAAGAATGGGCTAGGATGATCAAATAACACTCTCTTAGCTAATAAACAATCTCCTTACTCATATTCAATCCCATCATCATCAAAATCATCATGATCATGCATATTAAGCTCAAAATCATCATCATTATGCTCATGCTCAGATTCGGACTCATATTGCCCTAAATGGTTAACTAGCAAAGTTCTTTTGTTAGGACAATCCTTCATCATGTGCCCTCTTCCTTGGCACTTAAAACATACAATATCCCTAGCTCTAGATGAAGGGTTAGAAGTACTCCCTTGAGTGCGTTTAGGTAGTGTAGGCATTGGCTTGGTAGGGGTTGCATAAGGAGCCTTGTGTGGACCTCCTTTCTCCGGGGCTAGCTTCTCCTTGCTTGGCACCTCCCGGTTGTAATTCCCTTGTTGGCGACCTCCTTGGCTCCTCCATGAGCTAGGCGCGCCATAGGCAGCCTTACCTCCTTGACTTCTTGCCTTCATTTTCCTTTCTACTTTGATTGCTAGGTGGAGAAATTCTATCATAGAGCCATAGGGAAGAAGATCTATCTCGTTAGAAAAACTTGAATTGAGAATACGAAGATACCTAGCCATTGTAGTCTCTTCGTCCTCTCGCACATTAGCCTTTACAATGGCCATTTGCATGGCATTATAGGTCTCCTCGGCGGTCATGGCTCCTTGCCTCAAGTTCTCCAACCTTTGCCTCAATTCCCTAGTGTAATTTTGAGGCACAAACCGAGCTCTCATCAAGGCCTTCATATGCGCCCAAGTAACTACTGGTGCATCCAAAGTTCTCCTCCTTTCCTTCACCAAATCATCCCACCATATCATAGCATAATCAATAAACTCAAGAGCTGCGAAGTGTACCTTCTTATGCTCGGGAAAGTTATGGCATGACCATATTTGCTCTATCTTCGCCTCCCAAGCCATGTACACGTCCGGGTCACATTTGCCTTCAAAGCTTGGGATCTTCACCTTCACTTTGCCAAGGCCATCATACTCCGGATCTCGCTCCCTCCTTGGCTGGCCACCATAGGGCTCACGCCTCTGCTCGTCTTGGCGCCGGCCGTCATTAGGTCTCCGGGGCTGTTGGCGCTCCTTTCGTCCGTTTGGCCTCCATTCCTTGTCATCCCCATCACCGTCCTCATCCTGCTCATACGCTTGATTCTGAAACTGTTGAGGATAGTTAGGCATATTATCATGTATAATAGGAGAAGAATGGATAGAAACGTGCTCCTTGAAAGCAAGATTGCCCCATCCTGGTTGGGACACGGTGTGGCCTAAGCCTTGGTCATTCCGAGAGGGTTGCGTGGCATTAGAGTGCCGTGCTGCTTGAAACGCCTCTTGTTGGCTTTGGAGTAGTATTCGGTCTTGCCCTTGTTGTTGAGCCCTCGAGTGGTCTCTTACCTGCATGTTGCCTCCTAGTGGCCGAGGCTCCGGGGCTACCTTAGGCGCCTCCAAGTTGGAAAGCCTTGTAGTTAACCCTTCAATGCTATCTTTCAGGCCCTTGATAAGGTTAAACAACTCCGGGGAAATAGGCTCGGGGCTAGGCGTACTTGCGGAAGTTCGTGACATTGTTCAAAGACACTAATACACTCAAACACGTTAGGTTAGCTAAAACAAAAACGCCTCACAAGTGTATCACTCAAAAGCAAACTCTCACTCTCTAGTGGTGCTCAACAAGCTTGTTGATGGCTCGTCTTGTATTAGTCAAAAAACCTCACGTGTTAGCCAAATAAAAGCTTTAAAGTAGAAGCGAAATTCGATTTCAATCACCTTAAAAACGTGTTTGACTCAATAAAAGAGAAGAAAAGACTCAAAACGGAAAAGGCAAGTTGCACGAATGTTATATGCAACTAAGTATGGACTCAAAATTTGAACTCAAGATAAGCCTTGAAAGAACTTACTCGTCAAGCCTAAGCAAGCAAACCTTGGACACCGAAGGTGTGTGTAGAAGGGCTGGTCAAGGCTGAGGCGTGGCTCGAGTGAAGTGAGCTAGGCGAGGGCCAAGGCGTGTCTAGGCTAGGCGTGAATGGCTTGGTCCCTTTGAGTGAGATGAGCTTCTTTGTAGTCCTTTTTGGTTGATGAACAATAACACATAGCAAGCACAACTTTTGAGTCAGATGAGCTCCTTTGTAGTCCTCTTTGATTGCTGAACAATAACACTTAGCAAGCACAACTTCAACTATTACAAACTATGAAATAAAACAAGAATAAGCTAGCAGGAATGAAATGAAATGAAATGAAATAAACACTAATGCTGATTTCTTTTCTCTTTCTTTTCTTTTCTTTTTTTTTCTTTTCTTTCTTTCTTTTTTTTTTTTTGAATTTGGATTTTTCTTTCTTTTTTTTTTAACTTACTGCTGGAATTAAAAGAAAAATAAAACAAAAATGCTAAGAAAATCTAATTAGTTGCAAGAGGATAGAGTTGACCAAGTAAATAGCTAACCAAGGGTGAAAATCCAAAAAAATAGTCTGAAAATGTGGAGGAGAGAGAGGGGCTGGAAAATAGGCTGAACGGATCAGCCTTCTTCTATTTTTTTTTTTTTTTTGAAAATTTAGGGTTTGTTTAGTGTGGTGTTTGGACGTGGGAAAAGGTTGATGGCGGCGTGGTGGTCGGCACAAGGGCTGGTGGTAGGCGCGGTGTAGGCTTGGTGTGGGAATGGTGCCGGCGTCCAAGATTCACAAACAAAGCAACAAACTTGTTAGTTCAATCAAAAACTTGGAATAGAAATGGCAATGGCAATAAACTCAAAACAAAACAAGACTCAAACAAGAAAACGAGACACTTTTGGTTTTTTGAATGATTTACCGACTCTTTTTGTAGGTTGAACGTCAATTAGCTCTGGTACCAATTGATACGGGGATTAGCCGCGAAGAACGGATCTAGACGAGCAACCTATTTTCGGGAATAGAAGCAAACGAAATTCAGCAAACAAAGATGAAGGAAAACGTGCAAAGCAAAGAGGGAAAACGAAATAAGAAAGAAGAACCAAAAAGAACAAACGATAGAACCCTTGGATTCGATTATCCAAGAACCAAACCGATGACGATTCGACCCTGCTTCTTACAACTTCACACAATCGATCTAGAGTTATCGAAGGTACGAAGAGGTTGCTTCAATTCGACTTGTGGCACCAATCTGAAGGAGATTGACACACACAAGAACGAGAAAGCTATGCAAACACCACAATTCTCACAAGACAAGAGGCTGAACTCAAAGGAATTCAATTTGGCACTTAGGCAATGTATTTAATGTATTCTCCCCCACAAAATGAAGAGAGAAAGGTTTATATACAACCTAGACCTTCTCTCATAAAAATAGAAAAGAAATAAATACAACAATTACAAATTAGAGTGTTTTAAATAAAACCATAAAATAGACTAATTCTAGGCTTCATTTAACACTCTCTAACTAGCTTCACGCCAGCCTTGCTCACGCCTCCTTGCTCACGCCTTCATCCATGCACATGCACACGTGAGGCTCTCCTATGCTCCATTCGACTTCTTCTTGGCTGGCCCAATGTGGCTAAGCATCATGACGGGCCTTGGACTCATTGGAGGTGAGCTTGGGTGATGATGTAGGACCATCACATGGAAGATATCAAGGTCTCATTACTAGAGTACGAGCTAAGGAGATCCAAGAAGTTATGTCAAGAGAAGTGCTATTGCTTGACACAATGCGTGAACCATTTAATTTCCATACATCATGTGTTAATCTTTTGGTGAATGTAGGAGCAAGCGAACCAAGCGAGGAGCCATGCCGACGTGCTCACTTCCCATGCAGCTCGAGGAGACCATGCAGGTTGTTGCTCACGTCCAATGCAGCCCAAGAGGGAGGCTGTTGCTCACGCCCAATGCAGCCCAAGAGGAGGTTGTTGCTCACGCCCAATGCAGCCCAAGAGGAGGCTGTTGCTCACGCCCAATGCAGCCCAAGAGGAGGCTGTTGCTCACGCCCAATGCAGCCCAAGAGAAGGTTGTTGCTCATGTCCAAGGTAGCCCAAGAGGGGAGCAGCTGCTCACGTCCAAAACAGCCCAAGAGGGCAGCCAGCTGATTACGTTCAAAGAGGCCCAAGAGAGTAACAAGTCAGCCCATTCGGATGGCATTCGGATAGCCAATTTTTGCTCTTAAAATCGTCCAACTCAGCCAAGGAGTTGTTTGAATAAGTCAGCCTACTTTCATGCTGAATTAGTTGTTTGTTAGGTTGTTAGCTACATTAGAGGAAGCTCTCTTATTACCACCTTCCCACTAATGTTTTAATTTTCTGTTCTTTATTTTGTCTAGATAAAAGAGTCTATATAGATAGCCTCTTTAGCTGCAGATTAGTTACGTTATTTCCATTGCTTAGAATTACATTTGTAATCATTCACAAAATCAATCAAAGAACAAGAGAGTTTTTAATTGGCATTGCTGTTGTTTGCTTGGCTGAGCTTGTTTGTGTCAACCGCCTTCGGATTGGTCCTTCGAGCCTTCACGAGTCCCTCTTTGTGCTAGTCCAGCCGGAGCTAGTGTAAAGTTGTATTGGAGACGGGTCTAGGGCATTCACGATTGGGGTTTTGGCTCTTCAGCCTTGGTTCCTTCGTTGACTCTCTTTGGTTCTTCTCTTCACCTTCCTGCGCCATTCACCATCCCCGTTTCATTCCGCATCTGAATTCGTTTCATTCAGCCGGATTCGAGATCATTGTGCCTAGATCGACTCATTCACGGACAATTCCGTATCAGTTGATATCAGAGCTCAGTTGGTACAATTGATCACTCCTTTCTTCTTTGTTAACCTATTGCTTATCCAATTGAGGTTTAACTTGTGCTTGAACTGTTCAAAGGCAAAAGCCAAGGGTTCTTAGTGCCGGACAACATCTTGAGGAGAGGTAAACACAAAACGAAAACAAAACAAAAAGAGAGCTCAAACGCTGCATACACAATTCGATAACCTGCTCTCCTACAATTCTCGCTGCAATCAGTTTCGGTTACCTTCTCTCCCTCAAATATTTGACAAAGTCTAAGAGATCTTTCAAAAAAAAAAAAAGACAATACAAAACGGCTGGCCTTTTTTTTTATTAATCAAGCACAAGTAAACTTTTTCAAACAACTCAAAACGTCATTCTCAACACATTCACCATACCTACACCAACCCAACGGTCAATACTCCAATTAGGGGTGTCTTGATTCATCTCCGACACTAACATCAGTTTCAGAAGCTCTAGTTCCAAGGGGTGCTAAGAAGGTTCGGAAATCGTGATCTTAAGGTGTTGGATGCTTACAACTCGAGCCACCAGCTAGGCAATACCAACGAGAGAGTGAGCGATACACAAGTGAGATCTTTGCTTTTCTAACCTAACTAGTTCTTTGTTTGTTACTTGAGCATGTCCATGTCCCTAAGTCCCAACAAGTCTAGTAGCGAGACCGTCACGCCGGAGATGATCAGTCTATTGAAACAATTGTCCGATTCCGTAGCTAACCTATCCAAACGAGTGGAATCTATGGAAGCACGAACACCACCAGCAGGGACGCCACCTTTGAGAACCAACTACGAGTTTGGTGGTCCTTCACGTGTTACTAGAGAGCCGGATCATCCGGATCAAGGTAATTTACAGTCCAGTGTCCTTCCTAATGCTTCTAACATGCCACCATTTGTTGATGACTTTCAGCGACGGAATGAAGCTGCTTTCGAGGACCACACTTGGGAAGGTTACAATCGGCCATTCCAGCAGCCAAGGCAAGGACGAGAACGTGACAATCTGCGGCCCTATCAAGAGCAAGACGGACTCGGCAAAGTCAAAATCAAAATTCCCGTCTTTGAAGGAAAGTGTGATCCCGACGTCTACACGGAGTGGGAAACTAAAGTTGAGCAGATCTGGTTGTGTCACAACATCAGCGAGCCTAGGAAGGTTCAGCTAGCCGCTCTTGAGTTCCAAGGCTATGCTTTGGTATGGTGGGATCACGTAGTCAAAGAAAGAGTTCGAACATTGGATTCTCAAATCACCACATGGGAGCATATGAAGGCACTAATGAGGTCCCGGTTCGTTCCACCTCACTATACCCGAGAGCTTCGACAACGGCTGGAAAATTTGAGACAAGGCTCTCTTAGCGCTGTGGAAGCCTATACGAATATGCAAGTTGCTATGGTGAAGGCCAACGTTCTAGAGGATGAAGAAAACACTATGGCAAGGTACCTTCGTATTATGAATTCTAATTTGGCTAATGAAGTTGATATGTATCCCTACAACACCATGGAGAAATTACTACACTTGGCCATTAAGGTGGAAAGGAAGACTAAGGTGCGAAACCGGGAATACAAGCCACCTCATGGGACGCCCAACAGTTGGAAAGCACAAGAGAGCCGGCTGCTGCCTAACAACAGCAAGGATCAAGGAGGCCGGAAGGAAGAGAGAAAGTCGGCACCTATGGGCCAAGAAGGGCAAAGAAGGTCTTCTACACCATCCACTACACCACGATCCTTGAATGAGACTTCAAGTGATCATCGAGGGAGTACTCCTATCTCTAACTCTAGAACTAGGGACATTGTGTGTTTTAAATGCCAAGGTAGAGGCCATATGAGTAGAGAATGTCCTAATATACGCACTTTGATCATAAACCATCTAGGAGAATATGAGAGTGAGGATGATGTGGAATTAGATGATGAAAATGCATTATTTGATGACAATGAACAAAATGAGCATGATGATTGCATTGATTATGAACAAGGTGAATCTTTGATAGCTAGGAGAACTTTGCATGTCCAACTAGCACCTTGTGAGGATAACCAACGTGAAAATTTGTTTCATACTAGGTGTAGTATTAAAGGCAAAGTGTGTAATGTGATAATTGATGGAGGAAGTTGTTGCAACATAGCTAGCACTGAAATGGTAAACAAATTACAACTTCTTACATTTTATCACCCTAGGCCATATAAACTACATTGGATGAATGAGTGTGGAGAACTTAAGGTCAATAAGCAAACTAAGGTCAATATAACATTAGGATCATATGAGGATGTTATTACATGTGATGTTGTGCCTATGAATGCTTGTCACTTGTTGCTTGGCCGTCCATGGCAATATGATAGGAAAGTTGTTCATGATGGGTTTTCTAATAAATATAGCTTTGAGTATAAAGGTAAAACTTTAACACTTAAACCTATGACACCTTTACAAATAGCCGAGTACTATGAGAACAAGAGGGTAGAGCAAGGAACCCCTCCCAAGCCTAAGATCACACGGCCTAAGAGTAAGGAGAACAAAACCCATCAAACATTGTTAGTACAACCAACAAGTAGCTATCTTAAGTCTAGGAATGAATATGTCACTAACTATGCTTCTATGGATGTGCTAATGATGAGTTTGTGTAAATCTCTAGTGAATGTGCCTCATGACTCTACGATTCCACTTCCTAGTTCTATTCAGGGGTTGTTAGACGAGTTTAGGGACGTTTTTCCTGAGGAGATTCCAGCCGGCTTGCCGCCCATTAGGGGCATTGAACACCAAATAGATTTAATACCTGGAGCCACTCTTCCTAATAGGCCCGCCTATAGGATGAACCCTACGGAAGCCCAGGAAATTCAGAACCAAGTTCAAGCCTTGCTAGATAAGGGGTATGTTCGAGAAAGCCTTAGTCCTTGTGCCGTTCCCGTCCTGCTAGTACCCAAGAAGGATAATACTTGGAGAATGTGTATTGATTGTAGAGCAATCAATAACATTACTATCAAGTATAGACACCCGATTCCCCGTTTAGATGATATGCTTGATGAGTTACATGGAGCTACAATTTTCACTAATATTGACCTTAGGAGTGGCTACCATCAAATTAGAATGAGGGAAGGGGATGAATGGAAAACAGCTTTTAAAACCAAATTTGGTCTCTATGAGTGGCTAGTAATGCCTTTTGGCTTAACTAACGCTCCTAGTACCTTCATGAGATTAATGAATCATATTTTGAGACCTTATATTGGTTTATTTGTTGTAGTCTACTTTGATGACATTCTTATCTATAGTAAGACTTTAAAAGAGCATGAAAATCATTTGAGAGATGTGCTTGCTACATTACGTATAGAATACTTGTATGCTAATATTCAAAAGTGTGATTTCTATACTAACCGAGTGATTTTTCTTGGTTTTGTAGTAAGTGTCAATGGTTTGCAAGTGGATGAGGACAAGGTGAAGGCAATCAATGAATGGCCCACTCCTAGGTCGGTTGGCGACGTGAGGAGTTTCCATGGCCTAGCTACATTCTATAGAAGGTTGCGAGAGATTTTAGCACCATTGCAGCACCTCTCACGGCTTTGACCAAAAAGAAGGTTCCTTTTGAGTGGAATGAACCACAACAAAGAGCCTTTGAAGAGCTCAAGAGACGCCTCACCCATGCACCCCTACTCGCTCTACCGGACTTCACTAAACCCTTTGAGGTTGAATGCGACGCATCCGGTATTGGTATTGGCGGCGTCCTTATGCAAGAAGGTAAGCCTCTAGCTTTCTTTAGTGAAAAATTGAAGGGTGCATGCTTAAACTACTCCACTTATGACAAAGAATTGTATGCTTTGTTTAGAGTACTCAAAACATGGCAACATTACCTTTGGCCTCAAGAGTTTGTTTTGAAAACCGATCATGAGTCACTTAGACACTTTAGGAGCCAAGATAAGCTAGATAGGCGGCATGGTAGGTGGATGGAGTTCATCGAAACCTTTCCTTACATTATCAAGTATAAGAAAGGAAAGGATAATGTTGTAGCGGATGCATTGTCTAGGAGATACACCTTAATCACCACCTTGGATTCTAGGATGTTAGGTTTTATGTGGATGATGCTGAATTTGGGAAGATATTTCATAGATGCACTACTCAAGGCCCTTATGATAAGTACTTTGTGTTTGAAGGTTTCTTGTTTAAAGTGGATAAGATTTGCATACCTAGATGTTCCCTTAGGATCTTATTGGTGGAAGAAGCCCATAAAGGAGGTTTAATGGGGCATTTTGGCAGGGACAAAACTTATCACATGTTGCAAACTCACTTTTATTGGCCTCATATATTAAGGGATGTAGAACACATGCTGAAAAGGTGCATTGAATGTCTTAAGGCCAAAGCGAGGGTACAACCCCACGGGCTGTATACACCCTTACCAACGCCTAAAGGCCCTTGGGAAGATATAAGTATGGATTTCATTGTTGGACTACCTAGGACTAAGAAAGGAAGAGATTCCATTTTTGTGGTAGTAGATAGATTCTCTAAAATGGCACATTTTATTCCATGTCATAAAACTGATGATGCATATAATGTTGCTAATCTTTTCTTTAAGGAAATAGTGAGATTGCATGGAATACCTAAAACTATTGTTAGTGATAGGGATGTCAAGTTTTTGAGTTTCTTTTGTAAAACGCTTTGGGGGAAAATGGGCACTAGATTACTATTCTCGACCTCTAGTCATCCCCAGACAGATGGACAAACGGAAGTCACCAATATGACCCTAACGACCCTCCTTAGAACCATGTTGAAAGATAACTTAAAAGAATGGGAAGACATGTTACCACATATTGAGTTTGCTTATAATCGCACCATGCATTATTCCAGTTCGTTATCACCTTTCAAATGTGTTTATGGATTTAACCCTTTAATGTCTTTGGACTTATTACCGATTCCTCGAAAGGATCGAGTAGCTTTTGATGCTTTGGAACAGGTGGACTACATTAAGGAACTTCATGCTAAGACCAAGGCTGCACTTGATAAGAAGGGCGTTGAAACTGCAGCTCGGAACAACAAAGGACGTTGGAAGATGGTTTTCCAACCCGGCAACTTAGTTTGGCTACATCTAAGGAAAGATCGGTTTCTGACAAAACGCCATTCCAAGCTAGCACCACGGGGTGATGGACCATTCAAAGTCTTACACCGGATTAACGACAATGCATATGTGTTGGACTTACCGGAAGAGTATGGAGTTAGTACCACTTTTAACGTAGGAGATTTGAGCCTCTATGAAGGAGATTCGGAACAAGATGAAAATTCGGGGGTCGAATTCTTTCCAAGGAGTGGATGATGTAGGACCATCACATGGAAGATATCAAGGTCCCATTACTAGATCATGAGCTAAGGAGATCCAAGAAGTTATGTCAAGGGAAGTGCTATTGCTTGACACAATGTGTGAACCATTTAATTTCCATACATCATGTGTTAATCTTTTGGTGAATGTAGGAGCAAGTGAACCAAGCGAGGAGACCATGCCGACGTGCTCACTTCCCATGCAGATCGAGGAGACCATGCAGGTTGTTGCTCACGTCCAATGCAGCCCAAGAGGGAGGCTGTTGCTCAGGCCCAATGCAGCCCAAGAGGAGGTTGTTGCTCACGCCCAATGCAGCCCAAGAGGAGGCTGTTGCTCACGCCCAATGCAGCCCAAGAGGAGGTTGTTGCTCACGCCCAATGCAGCCCAAGAGAAGGTTGTTGCTCATGTCCAAGGTAGCCCAAGAGGGGAGCAGCTGCTCACGTCCAAAACAGCCCAAGAGGGCAGCCAGCTGATTACGTTCAAAGAGGCCCAAGAGAGTAACAAGTCAGCCCATTCGGATGGCATTCGGATAGCCCATTTTTGCTCTTAAAATCGTCCAACTCAGCCAAGGAGTTGTTTGAATAAGTCAACCTACTTTCATGCTGAATTAGTTGTTTGTTAGGTTGTTAGCTACATTAGAGGAAGCTCTCTTATTACCACCTTCCCACTAATGTTTTAATTTTCTTTTCTTTATTTTGTCTAGATAAAAGAGTCTATATAGATAGCCTCTTTAGCTGCAGATAGGGGTGAGCAAAAAAATCCGATCCGACCAATCCGGTCCGAGTATCCGATGATCCGGCGTAAAAAAATTCCGATCCGAAAAGGTCCGACAAATTGTTATCCGAATCCGATCTGATCCGGGCCATTTTTCCGGATAGTCGGATCGGATATGGAATGGTTTTTTTTTGGTCGGATATCCGAACATATTAGTATAATATTTTATGTTTTGAATATATATCAACAAAAGACACTCAACACAATTGGTTCAGGTCTTTAGACACATACCTGAGGTCTCAGGTTCGATTCTCCTGGACTCCTTGGAATGTTGAGTGTATTTTTTTTAATTGCTGTGTGTGTGAGCTGCTGCATTTTTTTATTTCGGTAATTGGCTATACAAAATAAAATAGAAAGTCGAAAGCGCCGAAACTCAAAAAGGGCTTTAGTTCCGTCGAAAAGTCGAGACTCAAGAGAAGAGATTCAAAACCCTAATCTTCTTCTCCATCCTTTTTCTTCGAACGGCCGGCGTTATTCTCCCTAGTTATCCGGTTCTCTTTGCGGTGTTCTTGTCCCCATTTCTCCTGTTCTCTTTCTAGTTTCTATGGTGTTCTGATTTCTGAGATCTAGTACAAAGGCCGGTTCTTCGGAGTTCAGAATCTTCAGATCTCTTTTTGTCTCGTCTTTGGCTCTCTCTTAGCGGCACAACCAACAATTTCAGTTTCATATCTTATCCATGGTAAGCTTCTAAATCCTGCTCAACCTCTTCAATCTTCATTGCATTATTTGAATAAAAATGTCTGCTCAATCACGACTCATGAGCACTGTAGTGACTGCACACCATATGTTTTTTTTGGTTGAGTCGGGTTTGAACTTGATCTTCTTCACACCATTTGCTCAATCATGCGCACTGTAATGACTGCTCAATCATGTGCACTACAGTGACTACACACCATCTGCTTAATCTTCTTCAATGTGTTTACTGTTTAGTCATTTAGTGCTTATTGCTGTATTATTTTCTATATATGCAACCTAGTTGATTACAATGTTTTTATTATTTTCTAAATATGCATTCTAATTGATTATAATTGCTCATTGAACTATTTACTTAATTTATAGTTTATACAGAAAGTTAATACATTCTAAAATTGTATTTTTTACAGGAAAATTTAACTACTTTAACTCAATCGAGTGAAGATGAACTTGAGTCGAGTATGCAAGACATCCCATTCAGGAAAGTGGAACAAAGAGGAAGGGCAATGCATCTACTGCAAAACCACCAAAACATCCGTCTTCTGATAACGATTCTGTGAATTCAGGTAAAAGAAAAGTTTCAGTTTGGTGGGATCATTTTGAAAGATTACTTGATGATAGAAATCGTGCTGCATGCAAGTATTGTAAATCAGTTGTTGGTTGTTCATCTCAAAATGGAACTAGTCCTTTGTTAAATCACATTAAGAGATGTAAAAACTTGCCTGCAAATATGGATAAGAAACAGAAGTTGCTTGAATTTAGCCAAAAATCTGTTGTGCGTTCTGATGGTGTGATTGAAACTGTTTATGTTCCGTCTGCATGGAAATTTAGTCAAGAAGATTGTAGAAAAGCTCTTGCAAAAATGGTTGTTGTGGATGAGTCTCCCTTTGCTGTTGTTGAGCATGAAAGCTTTAGATTGTTTTGCAAAACTATGCAGCCTGCATTTTCTATTCCATCACGAACTACTGTTGCTAGAGATTGTTATAGTTTGTTTTTTGAAGAAAAGAAAACCTTGAAAGATACTTTCATGAAGTTGTCTTCTTGTGTTAGTCTTACCACGGATGCATGGACTTCTAGTCAGAATTTGAGTTATATGTGTCTCAATGCCCATTTTATTGATGATGATTGGGTTTTACATAAAAGGATCATCAACTTTTGCCCTCTTGCTGGTCATTCTAGTCAATTAATTGATAGAGCCGTTGAGCAATGTTTAGTTGATTGGGAGATAAAAAATGTTATGACTGTAACTGTTGATAATGCTAGTTCCAATGATTTGGCAATTGATTATTTGAGAAGGAGATTTAATCATTGGGAATCTAGTATTCTAGAAGGCAAGTACTTGCACATGAGATGTGTTTGTCACATTATGAATTTGGTTGTGAAAGATGGTTTGAAAGATATTGATGCATCGATTATGAGAGTCCGTGCTCTTGTAAGGTATGTGAGGTCTTCCCCTGCACGACTTCAAAAGTTCAAAGATTGTGTAATAGAGGAGAAATTGGATAGTAAAAGTCTTGTTTGCTTAGATGTTGAAACAAGGTGGAATTCAACATATTTGATGCTTCAATCTGCTGTGAAGTTTAAAAAAGCATTTGATAACTTGATTTTGAGAGACACTTTTTGTGTTAAGGAACTTAAGAAAGGTTGGAAACATGGAACAACTGCAACGGTTGCTAATGATGATGATTGGAATAGGGTTAATAGTTTTTTGCCAATTCTGAAAGTGTTTTACAATGCCACATTGAAGTTATCTGGTTCCCGTTATGTGACTTGTAATACTGTTGTGGAAGATATGTTTGGTGTTGGCATGGTGATTTCGAATTATTGCAAGAAGGATGATGTAGGCCATAAGAATATGGCAATGAAAATAAAGACAAAGTATGATAAGTATTGGGGTGATGTTGTTAACATCAATCTTTTGATGTTTGTTGCTGTGTTTCTTGATCCCTGTCGTAAGATGAAGTATGTTGAGTTTGTTGTGCGGAAGTTATTTGATGATACAAGAGCTAAACTCTTATCTCTTAGCATCACAATTTTGCTTGGGGAGTTGTTTGATTTATATGCTTCTTCTATGCCTCAAGAAAAGAAACACCAGGAAAGTTCATCTTCTGTAACTTCTAACATGGATGAGAGTGAACTAGGTGACCATGATCTAGATTTTTCTAAGGTGTTGAACGAAGAGTTTGAAATGGAGATTGGTTCCCATGCCGGTGTACAATCTGAGTTGGATAAATATATGAAGGATGGAACTGAAAGTGCATCTAAAACTTTTAGTGTTTTGCAATGGTGGAAGGATAATGAAAGGAGGTACCCAGTTTTGTCAAAAATTGCTCGAGACGTGCTTGCTATTCCTGTGTCGACTGTAGCTTCAGAGTCTGCTTTTAGTACCGGAGGGCGTGTTCTTGATTCATTTCGTACTTCATTGTCTCCAAGGATGGTAGAAGCTCTTATTTGTGCACAAGATTGGTTGCGCACCTCTGCTTCTCCTATAATTATTGAAGAAAGTTTGCTTGCAATGGAGAAATTTGAGGAAGAAGGTTAGTTTCTAATTTTCTATATATATTGTATCTTATAACTTAAACTTTAACCTATTTTTACCTAAGTTAATGATAGTTATGATATGATACTTTTGTATACAATTTTGTAGTATTGCAAGACTTGATTGGAGATCATCCACATGTTATAATTGAAGAATCTTGTGAGTCTTGAGAAGAGATTGCTTGTAGTTGAGCAATTTGAAGAAAAGGTTATCTTCAAGTCTTTAACTATTAGTCTATTAGCCTATTACCATTTCATATTGTTACTTTATTTTAACCCTTTTTTGCTTATGTTAATGATGTGAAATGTTGTAGGATTGCAAGACTTGATTTGGGATCATCCACACATCATACTTCAAAAATTTTATGGCTATTGATCATTTATAAATTATGTAATGCTACAATTACATTGCTACTTTATGTTGGAGGAGTCTCCCTTTTGAACTTAAATGATGTACAATTTAGAACTTGCCAATTGCCGTCATTTTTGTTTTTGCTTAGAACCTCGTTTATTGTAATTTCATCAATACTTTGTTATTTGTAATGTTTTTTTTTACTTTTCAAGTGTTTTATTTAGGTTTTTTGGTCGGATAGTGGTCGGATATCACTTCTTACAAACTGTCGGATAGTTGTCGGATATCCGATCCGACCCAAGTTGTCGGATATCCGGCCATGGTCGGATCGGATTCGGATAGTACATTTAGGAAATTCCCGGATCGGATATCCGGAGGTTCGGATCGGATCGGATCGGATCGGATATCCGACTTTGCTCAGCCCTAGCTGCAGATTAGTTACGTTATTTCCATTGCTTAGAATTACATTTGTAATCATTCACAAAATCAATCAAAGAACAAGAATGTTTTTGGTTGGCATTGCTGTTGTTTGCTTGGCTGAGCTTGTTTGTGTCAACCGCCTTCGGATTGGTGCTTCGAGCCTTCACGAGTCCCTCTTTGTGCTAGTCCAGCCGGAGCTAGTGTAAAGTTGTATTGGAGACGGGTATAGGGCATTCACGATTGGGGTTTTGGCTGTTCAGCCTTGGTTCCTTCGTTGACTCTCTTTGGTTCTTCTCTTCACCTTCCTACGCCATTCACCATCCCTGTTTCATTCCGCATCTGGATTCGTTTCATTCAGCCGGATTCGAGATCATTGTGCCTAGATCGACTCATTCACGGACAATTCTGTATCAGGTGAGCTTCTTGAACCATGGAAAGGAAGATAGCATCCATCTCCGCTTGGTGTTTGGCTTGAGCTCTTGTTAGGGCTCCTTGTGGTGTTGAAGATGGAGCTAGCTCAGATGACCCTTCATCAAGACCGATTTTGAAAGCACCATATCATATAGCGCTATTAGAATTGAAGAAGCAACTCGATGAGTTAGCAAAGAAGGGCTTCATAAGCTCTAGCGTTTCCCCATTGGGTGCGCCGATGTTTGTCGCGCGGAAGAACGGATCGATGAGGTTGTGCATGGATTATTAAGAGTTAAATAAGATGATCAAATCAAGAACGAGTAGTCATTGCAGTGATGATCCGTTGGATCCATTGCAGGAAGCTTTAGTGTTTTTCCAGATATATTTGAGATTCGAGTATTACTCGATGATTGTGAGAGAGAGTAGGGTGTGCCCAAAACAACATTTTGGACTCGGTATTGCCATTACTAGTTTGTAGTGATGTCGTTCGGGCTCACGAATGCGCTTTTCATCTTTATGGAGTTATGAATAGCACCTATATCGACAATCTGGATCCGTTTGTAGTGGTCTTCGATGATGATATTTTGTCGTACTCTCGTAGCAGAGAGGAACACGTAGGATATTGATGATGGATTTACATGTTTTACAAGGTAGAGAGTTGTATTCCGAGCTCTCTAAGTGCGAGTTTTGGATGTTTGAGGTGACCTTTTGAAGTCATGTGATTTCCGCTCAAGAGATCAAGGTTGATCAGGCGAGGAGCTTGTCTGTAACAACATAGATGACACCGACGAATATTGAGAAAGTTTGTAGTTCTTTAGATTATCCGGATATTACCACCGGTTTTGTGGACGAAATTTCTGCGATGGCCGATCACTTATTATGCGTCTCGGTAGTTGAAGACGTATGAAGGGAAATACCTGATTCAAAACCTCGAGTTAGCTGCAGTAGTTCATACTTTAAAGACCCAACGACATTATCTGTATGGAGTTTCATGTCTGATCTTCCAACACTAAAAGAGTACGAAGTCTAGTTTTACTCTACACGGATTGAATAACTTCCATAATTGATGTCTTGAGTTTATTAAGAATTGTAACCTGAAATTCTCGTGTCATTTGGTAGAACGAATGTAATCGCTGATGTCGTAGGAGGAAGACACCTCGAGAGAAGGCGATTGCATGACTGAGGATTCAACCCCAGTTGTAGAGAGATCTAGTATGGCAAGAGATCTACATTCGGTTCCCTAATGAGAACTGTCAATTGATTTTTCTAGAAGTTCTACCTGATCTGTGGAGCGAGATCCAACAAAAACAGGATACGTGCGCAACGTTTAGACACATCCGAGACCAGATGTCTCGTGGTGAAGCGCCACAGTTCTCCATAAGAGTAGATGGAGTAATGGAACACCGTGAGCACGTCTGTGTATCCACAGATGCAGAGTTGAGACGGAGGATTCTGTAGGAGACCCACAACACTCCTTACTTAGTGCACCCAAGTGCGAGTAAGATGCATCAGGATGTGAGGCACTCGTTCTAGTGGGATGGGCTAAAGCACAACATGGCCGGTTTGTGGCCTACTTCCAGTGCTGCAGTGTAAGTGGGAGGTTATCTCCATGAGTTGTGTTATCGATGTGCGACCGAGCAAGAACTTTAATGCTACTTGAATTGTGGGAGATAGATTGACTTGTACCGCACACGTTATTTCCACTAAGGAAAACTCATGGTCGGTGATTCGGCTAGTTGAGGAACTCAATAGACAAATAATATGATACCATGGGATTATGTGGTTTATTATCTCTGATAGAGATGAATGGGTTCCATAAAGATTTTACAGTCGATGCATGCAATTGTAGATACGAGCTTACTTATCATGATGATGCGAATCCACGCAGAAGGGATGGCCCGATCTTTCGAATGGTAGTCGAATTGGGGTTGCCTTTCCTAACGATACGCACACACGAAAGGATTGACGGATTCTTCACTCTTCGATACGCACACACGAAGAACAAGGGATGAACGCTTTATTTTCTCTCTAGAACACAATTCTGATTTCTTTTTTTGATTGATAAAAGTACGGCTGTCCTTCACAATGAAAAAGCGTTAAACCTAAATACTTAGAGCTGGGCTATTTTTCCTAATAATAATAGAAGTCTTCTGATTCAGCCCATAAGACACAATTGCCATATTCAGCCTATAAGTGCTGAAAATACCCTAAAGAGAAAGTCTGAATATAATGTATAAAAACCAACTAAAAAAATAGCCCAAAACATAAGTCATCCCGAGATCTCATGAACTAGAAGTGTCACTAATCCCGGGTCTTCCTTAGCGAGCTCCTGAGTCGATATCCAAGGCAAGGTAGCATAAGAAAACACATGCCTTAGGATAGAGTAAAGAGCACTCGACATCTTCCTTGCTTTAGTCCTAGTGATAGGACCATCCCCATGAAGTATGATGTCGGTCTGTAGATCTTCAAGCTCCTTAAGTGTCCTCGGGTTCACATCATTCTCCCTTTCTAAGACTTGATTCGTCCCCGAATCATGGAAAGGCGGCTCATAATTATCATCAATGTAGGGAGACAAATCAGCCACGTTGAAAGTAGCATGAACACCATAATCACTAGGGAGATCAATCTCATAGGCATTGTTGTTGATGCGTTTGAGAACCCGGAAAGGACCATCACCTCTAAGATCCAGCTTGGACTTGCGCCGGGACGGAAACCTCTCCTTCCTAAGGTGCAACCAGAAGAGATCTCCCGGCTGGAACACAAGCTCACAGCGTCCACGGCTGTGTTGTGCAGTGTATTGTTCGGCGCAACGTTGTAGCTGGGCGGTAGTACGCTGGTGGAGCTCCCAAACAAAGGCGGTGTGTTGTCCGGCGTCGAAGCTTTCACGGGCCTTGAGTGGCTGCAGCGTAAGATCCAAGGGAGTGTGGGGATTCCGACCATAAACCACCTTAAACGAACTCGTCCTACTCGCCGAATGGACTGACCCGTTATATGCAAACTCCACAAAAGGCAAACATTCTTCCCATCTCTTAAGGTTAGTCTTTAAAATAGAACGAAGAAGAGTTCCAAGAGTACGGTTTACCACTTCAATATGGCCATCGGTCTGTGGGTGGCAACTAGTAGAGAACAAGAGCTTAGTTCCCAACTTTTCCCAAAGGGTCTTCTAAAAGTAGCTTAGGAACTTAGTATCCCTGTCAGAAACAATTGTACAAGGAATACCATGCAATTTCACAATATTAACAAAGAACAGATCAGCTACACGAGATGCATCCTCAGTTTTGTGACAGGCAATGAAATGAGCCATTTTGCTAAACTTGTCTACAACCACAAAAATAGAATCCCTCCATTTCTTAGTTCTTGGTAATCCTACAATGAAATCCATACTAATGTCTTCCCAAGGGGTTGTGAGAATAGGAAAGGGAGTGTATAGGCCATGGGGGTTCAATCTAGACTTAGCTTTCCTACATTGGACTCAAGATGCACAAAATTTCCTAATATCCTTCTTCATCTTAGGCCAATAGAAATTTTCCTTAAGCATAGCTAGAGTCTTATCAATTCCAAAGTGTCCCATTAAACCTCCACAATGAGATTCTTGAACCAAAAGCAATCTAATAGAACTCATAAGGATACAAAGTTTTGAAGCCTACAAATATCCCTCTTCAACAAAGTACTGGTTCGAGCTACCCTTAGACACACATTCACTATATATATCTTTGAAATCAGCACAAGAAGCATATAGATCACAAAGCAAAGAAAATCCAAGCAAAAGTGCATCTAGAGAAGAGAGTAGAGTATACGTGCGAGACAATGCGTCGGCTACAACATTGTTCTTACCTTGTTTGTGCTTGATCACATAAGGAAAGGTCTTTATGAATTCTACCCAACGAGCATGTCTCTTGTTCAGCTTGGCTTGTCCTCTAAGGTGCTTGAGAGCTTCATGATCCGATTGAATCACAAACTCTTTAGGCCATAGATAATGCTGCCAAGTGCGAAGGACCCGAACTAAAGCGTAGAGCTCCTTCTCATAAGTAGAGTAATTGAGCTCGGCACCATTGAGTTTCTCACTGAAGTAGGCTATAGGGCGATTTTTTTGGATGAGAACGCCGCCAATGCCAATGCCCGATGCATCACACTCGATCTCAAAGGTGCGGCTGAAGTCCGGCAAGGCTAGGAGTGGCGCATGGGTCAGCTTGTCGTTCAAGTGCTGAAAAGCACGCTCTTGGCTCGGTCCCCACCTGAAGACGGCATCCTTCCGGGTCAGCTCAGTCGAGGGATGTGCCAATGTGCTGAAATCCCTCACAAAACGCCTATAGAACCCACCTAGTCCAAGGAAGCTTTGAACTCGGGTCATGGTGGTGGGTGTAGGCCAATCTCTAATAGCTTCCACCTTGCTCTCATCCACAGTCAAACCATCTTTCCCTACAACAAAACCAAGAAAAACAGAAGACTCCGCACAAAAATGACACTTCTTTAGGTTAGCATAGAGTTTTTTCTTCCTAAGAATAACTAGCACTTGGCGTAGGTGATCAACATGTTCAGATTCAGTTTCGCTATATACTAAGATACCATCAAAGTAGCCGGTCATCTTTAGATGGATGGTTATACTAGCAGGATCGTATATACCGACTTGTGTTTCCACGAGATTAGAGGGTGTTTACCCCATTTTCATGTGTCTCAGCTGGAGGAGTATACACTAGATCCGAGACATATTATCAGTTATAAGGATTTAGTGGTTGAACCAGACCACATGTTTGTTGAGCATCGAGTAGCGATAGAGTGAGATGGTTCTACCTCCATGCTATAGAGCGAGATTAGGATAGTTGGAGATGATTTTACCTCCATGATTCGATTTGTGATATTGTTCTTTTGTTGGAGATGTTCTTCCTCCACGCTATTGTTGTGGTTATAGTTGCTGGAGATGTTCTTCCTCCATGTTTTTGAGTTATGATTATGGTTTGTCGGAGATGTTTTATCTCCGAGCCTTTGTGATGGGTTTAGATTTTCCGGAGATGGTCTACCTCTGTGTCTTTGGGATGAGTTTAAGATTATTGGGGATGTTATGCCTCTGCATGAGTGAGCGTTTATACCTCGGCATATGGGACCAAGAGGATTTGGATTTGTCTAAAGTTTTGGGACGAAAATTTTTCTTAAGGGGTGTGTAATTTAAGAGCTAGGATTTTTGAATCCTAATTAATGACAATTAAGTTAATCAGTAATTGACACATAACTCATGAAGAGTGCGTAAGTAATGAGTATGAGTCTCATCATCATGTTCCTAGCGTAATTTTGGACTTAAGGGGAGTTTTTCACTTTTTTCCCCGAGTAATTATTTTTACCCTCCGGAGTTATTTGGAGAATTTGGGAGCTTCAATTAATAAAAATGCAGTTGAGAGAAATGATCAGGACATCAGACATGTCCTAGATACGAAATAACATTGAAAGGCAAAACTATTTCGTTTCTTAACGGCTAAGAAAGACGGCTTAGAAATACGCGTTTTCCGAGGCACTTGCGGAATAATTATCCCTACAATATTCCATATTTATTATTCCAGTTTCGTTAAGTTTGGAGAAGGAGGTTCAACCCACCTTTGGATCGGTTAAAGGATAATTATCGACTTCGCTAAAGTATTATTATCGTCTTCACTATAAATAACGGAAAATCGTTTATTAATTAATTTCCTTTCACATTTCCTCGTAAACCTCTGATTTCTCTCACCCTTCAAACTCAGATCTACACTCCGTTTCTAATCCGATTTCAAATCCAATTTCAAATCCGTTTGAGTTTTTGGAGACATCTCCTCATTCTCTTCATTTTTGTACCGAGTTTCTGCGTTCCAAGCAAGTGATGATCTGGTCAAGCATATACGATACTGGGCTGGTTCCGTCGCTTAGATTCCGGTGAATTTGATAGTTTCCAAGCGTAGCCAGCGTCGTTGTGATTCCGAATCTTCTTTCATATTGTCAACTAGGTTAGTAACGAATACGTTATGAATTTATTCATTTTACGTATTGCGATTTGGTCTAAATTGACCTAAGGCTTGTTAAAATGGATAATTGGAAATTGCATTATGCTTGTTGTATTATTCAGGTGATTATGGGTTGTTTGTTTGATGAAATCTGATGACAGATGGGTTCAAAAATTGCATGCGGGCAAAACGTTAATTTAGTGAAAGTTAATTTAATTAATTAAATTAGGATTAGAATTCAGTTTGAGAATTGTTGATTAGATGATACCTTGAGAGGTTTGAGGAATTGTGAGATGTTGAGTTTATGGATTGATAGTTATGATCTTTGAGGATATTGATATTGTGGATTGTGTTATGGTTATGATCTTGAAGACCAGGAGGTCGAATCTCCTAGCTTGTGGATAGTGATTGATATTTGTGTGCCTTGTTTATACAGACACTGATAGTTTCCTCGAGGGGAAACTATGACCATGTGGTTGAGATTTATCTTGTGACAGTGAGTGGTAAGTCCTTCGGGCTTACTTAGCTAGCATTTATGGGTTTGACTGATTGTGATAGTGGTGTTTGTGCATATGAATGTTGCATTGATAACCTAACCGGACTAGGACGACCATATATGTATATTAAATGGCCCAAATGTATTATAACTAGTCGTGATAACTTGCCTGAAGCTCGTCAAGAGTGTGAAGGTTCTCTACGACCGGTACTCCAGGTGGGGAGGCTTGATCCCTGATCCCAAACCTATGTGAAAGGGGACATAGGCAAGGTTCTTGGTGTTCCTCGTGTTACAAAATAAGTTGAATTAGTAATGGTATAACGTAATGAAGATAATAAACGGATATGTGTGAGCATTGCATATTGTGATTTGATGATGTGTTGTATGTGCTATTTCTATTATTCTTATTCATGAACTGTTAGCTAACGGTTATATACCATGTTGTAGATATTCTACAGGACATGAAGACTGCAGAGTGATCTAGATGGGTGATCAGCTGAGGGCTACCGTACATTAGGATGCGTGGGTTTTTGGGATGTTTATGTACACATATGTTTATGTTGTTTCCGTTTTGTACTCTGCTGTGACTTTGTATGTTTTGATATACAATCTTACAGTTTTATGTATTTGGTTTTATATTTATTTGTCCCTTGTTGTAAGATCCAGTGAACTTATCGTCAAGCTAGGGTCAAGATCCATAGTGAGATCCTAGCTCGTAGCACTCCGAGACCAGCGGATTCGGGGTGTTACAAAACATGTGAAGTTAGTGAAAACGAGGGTTTCTTACTTGTCTTCTCTTGTACTCATACTCTATTGTGAATCACAAGATAATGTGATGTAATTATATTGGATGGATTAATGCTTCTTTACCAATCGATGCACTAGCTTCCACTAGAACTTCATCGGATGCCTCAAGTAGTCAACTTGTGTTCAGAGAAAGGTTCTTGTGTTGAAAGATAGTGAAAGGATTCTTGTTGTAGGTCTCTTCACACAATGGTTCAAGATAGAAAGAATATTGTAAGTATGACCCAACTAGTATGAGAGAAAGTATAAGTACTAACTAGCACAACCAAAGAATTGACTCAATGTGTTTAGATTAGAAGAGAGGCGAGGAAAAGGCAATAAGAGATTAAGAAGAGAGAAAGAATGTACCTTGATTTTGTGAAGTTCCGAAAGAGAGATAGCCGGGGTTGGTTTTGGGTATGACTAGGACTCTTAACTGTTTTTAAGGTTGTTGCGGAACTCTTCCTTTGTTTTACTCTTATACAAGGTGCACTTGGATTCTTCAAATTATGCCTTAAAATTTCTCAAAAATTGACAACAATAGAAAAACTCGGGTGAAAATTTCGGCCAATTTTCCTAAGTGTGGCCGCTATTTTTGTGAAAAATCAACTCTTCGATTCATCATTCAACAATCTCCCTTGGGATGCTACTCCTTGATTGCCATCTGATCTTTAACTACTGGAGAAGGGTGTAACTTTAAGTGCAACTTGATTCGCTCTTTCCATAGGGTTGGGCGAGGTTTTCAAGGTCAACGATTAGCTTGTGTTTGTCTGTGGCGTTTCTCTCTTCCAAAACTTACACAAATCAACGCACGTTAATCTCAAATAATCTCACAAAGATGGAGAACAAGAAAAGATTCAACGTTTATATGACTCAAATAATAATTGACTCAAACTTGATATGGACTTCAATCAATCAGCTCTGATACCACTTTGATGCGGGGTGAAAACCGTAGTTTCCCAATGTAGATTGAAAGTATTCAAGATGACAACAAAATAGAAATATCGAATGGCCCAAGAAAATCTCGCCTGAGATTTGATGAAGAACAACCGATATTTTATGAAACTCAGAATGCGCAATTTCAAATGTTATGGAAAGTTAAGAAGATGATAATACGGAATGATAATGATAAATATAGGAAGATAGGACTATGTTAAGACTTGTAAAGAACCTTGACCAATTATGTGTCAAATCCCGATACAAAGAATTACCTTTCACCCTTCCTTCTTTAACATTACACAAGCCTTCTAAATAAGATAAGCAAAAGGAGGGACCAGTTTGACTTGTAGCATCAACCTTTAAAAATATTGACACACACAAGAAAAACCTAGCAAAGACTCATAACTTTTCAATCAAAAACTCTCCTTTTGATTGAACAAAAATGATATAATGCAAACTTCATGAATGAAGTCAAAAGTGTCTCACAATATTGTGGAAATCAAACTCAAAATTGAGCTCCCTCACAATCTCCCCCTCTAAAGCTATAAGGGAGATCTTTTGTGTAAACTAGGAAATGTATCTTTAAAAGATAATTTGAGAAAGATATCTTTGAAAGATAATCTAAAAATAATCCTAAAAGATAGGATCCAAAAATAACAATTTCCTTTAGATAGTTTGAGAGCTTTAAGGAAATAAAATATAAAAGATAATTGCCAAATTTAAAAGATCTTTAGCCGGATCTTCTAACACACGTCAGAGGCAGAAACTCGGAGGAAAACTTGACCGATTTTCCTAAGTGTTGGTCGAGAATTTGCATCTTCCATACAATCCTCCATTCCATCGATACCTCCCATGTCTGCAGCTTGTAAGTGACCTTTCCTTGAGGTTCTCTTGCTCTTGGATTGGTGAATGGTCCATATGATGTAGGCGTAGATGCAATCAGGGATGGTCCCACATCATTATCGGTCCAAATCGCGAGCGAGATTTCTTACTAGGGGCCGAGATTTTCCACTAGAACGAGTTTCGAGTGTGTGGAGGCAGGATTTCATTGTTCCTAGATGCTTGTGTATGTTTCCAAGATGTACCTGGATTTGCTTCAACATGGTATGAGCTTCAGAATTGTTTAACCACTCCTCATCGGTAAATTTTGACCTAGACATCCTTCACATTCACATAACATAACAACAAACTCGTGAAGTTAATGAAATCGAAAATGCATTCCTTGTTTTCTCTCACACTCACACTCTTGTTGTGAATCGCAAGCTAATTTGATGCATTTGTGTTGGATGAATTAACTCATTTTTACAAATTGATGATTAGCTTCAACTAGAACTCCTTTGATGACTTAAATAGTTGACTTTTCTCGGAAGAAGGTTCGTGTGTTGGAAGTTAGTCAAGGTAAACATGTTGGAAGTCTCTTCACACAATTGACACAAAGTAGAAAGAATATTTCCACTAGACTCAACTAGTATGACAAAAAATATAGATACTAAATAACAAACCCAAAGAAAAAGACTCAATATGTTTAGAGTAGAAAAGAAGCAAGAGATAGACTCACAAGAGACTTCTCAAGGGCCCGAGATTTCTAAAGAGGCAAGGTTTTTGGGATGGAGTTGGGGTTTGGGGTAAAGCTTCTTCCTTGACGCCTTCTTTGTATATATACCCTAATGGATCGTAGTATCTCTCGCTTGATGGGTTTCACCAAATCTTTAGTTATAATTGAATATATAAAATATATGTGAAGTCAAGTGAGGAATTTGATATGATATATATACGAGCGTGAATCCAACATTGGGGATGAATATACAACTGTTGGATAGAAGATATGGTCGAAACTTTGAAAGAAATATTCAGTTAGGATTTTTAAGCTATGATAAGATCTTACCTTTTTAGATAAGATCTCAACAATAAGATACTCCTTAAATCTTTTTCCTTCCTTGCTGCAAATTGATAAGATATCTCTCTGACGATATGATCCATAAATATATTGCAGGATCGTATTGGATTGAAAGAAATCACGAAACTTGTTGGCCAAGTAACGCAAGATTCCAATATTATGCATGAAATCTCGGGCGAAATAGGAACAATCTCGGGCGAGAAAATCGACGAGGTTTCAATTAGGGTTTTCGTTTGGCTTGTGTTTGACTATGGTGTTCATCTTCTCTCCCTAGAAACAAGACAAAGCATGTTAAGCTCAAATAATCTCAAAAAGATGAAAACTTAGAAAAGACTCGATTTTTATATAAATCAAAGAAGACTCAAATAAAAATATTCAAATTACCGATACGGTTTAAGTTGAAGCTCAATCGATTAGTTATGATACCACTTCAATGCAAGGTTGATGCCATAGTTTCCCGGTCTAAATTTAAGTCCACGAAAGTAACAACAAAAGAAGAACTCGGTGCAAATCTCGGGCGAGATTTGTATGGTAAGGCTGAGATTTGTGAAACTTGAACACAAAGAACGTGCGTTAGATAGATTGATATTGGAAAGATAAGAAGATGAATAATGGAATGAAATCATGGAAATTATTGGAAAAAATACTTAGTATTAGACTTGCAAAGAACCTTAACCAAAGGATCAAAAACCCTTAATAAAGAATTACCTTAACCCTTCCATTTTTAACCTTGCACAAGCCTTTTAAATAAGACAAATACAAGGAGGGACTAGTTTGACTAGTAGCACCAATCTGCAATAAGATTAACACAGACAATAACAACCTAGCTAGGACTCACAACTATTCAATCAAAGACTCTTTTTTTGATTGAATTGAAATGAATAAAACAAACTTCATAAATGATGCAACGAGTATCTCACAATACCGTGGAAATAATAATTAATCAAATCTACCTATGAATCTCATCATTTATGGCTATTTATAGGAGAGATTCCATAAAAAAATAAAATAGAGATAATCGTAAAAGAAAGTATCAAAACCAAAAGATACATTTAGAATGTTTGTAGTTTTAAAGATAACGAGAAGTATTTTAAGGCTTCTGGTCGAGTATCTACTCGATATTCCACAACAATAGGAATATCGGTCATGGGTTGCATAATCTCGGGCGAGATTATTAGAATGGGTCGAGATTTCTCCCTGTCATGCAATTCTCCACTCTACGAGATCCTCCAATGTTTGAATCTTGCGAGCAATCTTTCCTTGAGTGCTTCTTGCTCTTGCTCTAGTGATGGATCCATGTTTAATAGAAGATATCAAGGATGGTCCCACATTAATTTTGATTCAATTGGTCAAGGTTTTTTTTGCAAGTTTATATCTTGGTTCTATCTTCCTATATTTTCCATCAATTCATTGCATTATCATCTTCTTACTCTTACCATTATCATCCATAAAATTCACTTTCTCGTTCTTTGTGGCTTCATAGATCTCGCCTTACCATTAAGGAATCTTGCCCGTCATTTGCACCGAGATTTGCTTATGTCGAGCTTTTGGTAAACTTCAATCGAGATCGGGAAACTACGACAATAACCCCGCATCACAAAGTCTTTTGAAAATGGAATTGGATGAACATTATTATAACCATATTGTTCTCCATTTTTTTCTCAAATAAGATGAGTGTCAAATATGAATCAATAACGTCAGCAATGGGGGTTATCATAACCACTAAAATCTTAAGTCCGTCTTGAATACAAAAGTTCAAAATATGACATGCACAACTTTCACGAGTAAAATGAGTTTGCAAATATTGTCGTGCCGCCTCGACGAAATGGTTTACGGTGGCGGTGTTAGCCGATGCATTGTCAAAAGAATATGAATAAACTCGACCTTGCAAATTAAATTATTGTAAAATGTTTTTATCAAGTTTGAAATGTTTTTTTGCATCATGTCTTTTGTTGAAATAGCAAAGTACAATAACATATTTACGCAAAAACATATTTTATCAATAAAATGTAAAGTAATGCCCATGTAAAAATGTTTTTGTGATTGTGTGCTACAAATGTCACTACAAATAGAAACTTGATGCGAAAAAGATGTCAAAATCGAAAGAATTTTAATTATCTTTTGCATGTAATATTCAGAAACTAGTTTAAAAACGGTATCGTAAGAAATTGGTTTATAAGAAGGTTGAAGATATTTAGTGTTATATGCTCGAACTTCTTCATATTCCGCATAAGAAAACGGATATGTATGAGAACATATAACATCGGTTGATCCTTAACTTTCTTCACTATGGTTTATACATAAATAAAGAAGACTTAAAGGAAGAAGATGCAAACCCCTGGGATAATTGTTATTGTCCACGTGTTATCCCTAGCTTTTCGTGATGGATCATTTGCATGTGTGATTGAAAATCCCGTAGCCGCCCTTCACCCTCCACTTGTACACCTTTGGACAATAGTTGCATGAAACTTGACAATAATCGTTCACTAGCTCACCCTTTGTGTAATGCTTCATTTCTTTGTAAAAATGTCGGATGTAAGCATTTTCGGTGGAGGTACTTATCGAAATGCCCCTTGTGACATTTCAAGCATTTGAGTTTCGCATACTTGGGTGCTAGGGAAGAATTGGGAAGAAATGTTGTCACTCGGATTTTCCATTACGAGATTGAGGTTACAAGATTGAGAGATGAATTTGAGAAAGACGAGAAATTGAGAATTACGAGAATATGAGATTGAGAGTAGTAGAGAGAGTTGAGAATGTAGGAAGATGATGTTGGATAAAATGGAAGTGTTTTAGTATTTATAGGAAAGGGTTGGGTTTACTATTTTTTAACAACCATTTTCATTGAATAAAAAAATAATATTAATGATGAGGGACAATCACCAACAGCACCTACTACTAGTCCTACAATGCAAGGGTCAATCACTAGATCAAGGGCAAGAACAATTCAAGAGGAGGTGTTCAACTAGTTGGTGTCCTTAACTCCTAAGGAGACCATTGATGATCATTTGCTAACTGAGGCTTCCTTAGTCATGTTAATGACGATTCCCGATGACTTGGACGTGGAAGGGAGACCATGCACACGTGATTTGGAGCCATGCAAGAGCAAAGAAGAGACACTTGTTCCGGAATTGCAAGAAATGGAAGATTGAGGCTTTTGGAGCTTCTTTTGTATTTTATATCATCTTTTGGTATAAAATGAAAGACTTTTTATAACCTTTAGGTTCAAAACATTTTAAGGGTTATTTTTATTTGTTTTAGTTGTTTTATTTGTTTTATTGTCTTTTTGACAAATGTTATTCCTTTTTTAGATAGGAGGCTTTCTAGGCATATAGAAAGCCTCCCTTAGCTTCTTTCCTGATTAGATAGATTTCAGCCAATTGATAAACCGTCTCTTTGAGAGTTTTTGTTCCTATTCAGAAAATTCAATCAATAAAGTGAGCCATTGATTGAATTGTTGTGAATCCCTGCTAGATTGTTCTTGTGTTTGTTAATCTCTTTAGAGATTGTGATACGGAACCGAAAACGAAGAAGTTGATTGATGCTGAAGTTTGTAATCATTAGTTGCCTAAATTGTTTGTGTTTTGATTAGGATTAAGTTGTTTATTTGGGGCCGGTTCACTTGCATTTTAAGAGCCGGTTCATTGCTTTATTTTCTTAGTTATTTTAGGTTTATTAATTGTTGGTTTAGTTGTCTTTATTTTAGTTTTTGGAAGATGCCTATTTAAGGGAGTTTCTTCTCCTTTGTAAGAACAAGTTTTGATGCAATAGATAAGCAGTTCTTGTTTTGAGCGAACGTCTTTCCCCTCTCGCCCTCCAATGGAGATTGGAGCCCGAGTTGTATGTTTTCTTGTGAGATGGACCTAGATTACTCGATGAGTGGGTTATCACATCATTTGTAATTGTGTCTTGGCTCTTTAGCCATGGTGCTTTGCATTGTTTGGGATGGGTTCCTCAAAATCGGTCCATCGCTTTATAGACGAGAGGGTTGTGTCGTTCTTGGATTCGGTTCTTGATCGATCTAGTCCATGGGTTGTACCGTTTGTGGTATTGGTTCTTGGCTGATTGTATCAATGGGTTGGTTCAAGGGTAGCATAGCTTGCTTGCCTACTATCTTTCTCTTTCGTAGCTTTAGTTTCCATTTCCACAAAAGAGTCTACAAGAGTCCGCAACTATGAGTCCCATGGAGTCGTTTTCAGTTTCTCGTGTTGATGGTGCTAGATCCGGCTCGACGGGCAAATCCCCGTATCAGATTGGTATCAGAGCCAAATGCGCCGTCAACGTTCCGGTTCGTGATGTTCATCGGGTGTCCTTGGTGTTGCCGCCGCCCTAACCTCAGCCAAACTGCCGCCCACGTACACTCTCCACTGTGTCGACCAAAAAAAAAAAAAAAACCGCCTACTACCCCCTCCTACACGTTTCAACCTTGCCTCCATGAAATCAGCAATGCCCATAACCACCTCCTACATTTTAGCCATCACATTTTAGCCATCACATTTTAGCCTATGTGATCCTATTACATTGCCTCCACAAAATTAGCTAACCCCCGTAACCACCTCCTACATTTTAGCCATCACGTTTCAGCCTATGTGATCCTATCAATTTGCCTCCACAAAATTAGCTAACCTATAACCACCCCCTACATTTTAGCTACCACGCCTCCTTCTTCTACTCCGTCAAACTGTAGCGCCCTCACGCCTCTCCCTCTTCTACTCCGTCAAACTGTAGCGCCCTCACGCCTCTCCCTCTTCTACTCCCGTCAAACTGCAGCGCCCTCACGCCTCTCCCTCTTCTACTCCCGTCAAGCTGTAGCACCCTCACGCCTCCCTCTTCTACTCTCGTCGAACTGCAGCGCCATTACGCCTTTCCCTCTTCTACTTCCGTCAAACTGCAACGCCATCGCCGCCCTTCTTCTCTCCCGTTGAGCTGCTGCGCCGCAGCCATCTCACCTAGTCTACGGCCTTCAACCACGGCCTTGCAAGACGAGGATCCCCGTATCAACATCGGCCTCCCATGGAGTCGTCTTCAACCGCTCGTGTTCCAGCCTGCAGAGGACGCCCACGTTCTAAGGCAAACCGCAAGCCACCATCACGCCTCGATGCTGAGACCGCTCGCCAAGCTCGGAGGAGGTCCACTCATGCGGCCGGGACATGGGTTTGGGTCAAGATACCGCAGCGAGGCCGCCCTCAGCTTGACGCGAACCCAAACGGTCTAGGGCCTTTTCGGGTCCTTGCCCGTGGGTTTGGTTATGTGCACATAGTTAACTGGCCGGATGATAAGGGTGATGTTAGTCGTTTCATTGCATCGGAGTACCTCTACCCTGTATTGCCTCCATCAGACTTACCACAAGCTTTGGGGTCGAAGCTTTTCCAGGAAGGAGAGAATGATACGGAACCGAAAACAAAGAAGCTGATTGATGCTGAAGTTTGTAATCATTAGTTGCCTAAATTGTTTGTGTTTTGATTAGGATTAAGTTGTTTATTTGAGGCCGGTTCACTTGCATTTTAAGAGCCGGTTCATTGCTTTATTTTCTTAGTTATTTTAGGTTTATTAATTGTTGGTTTAGTTGTCTTTATTTTAGTTTTTGGAAGATGCCTATTTAAGGGAGTTTCTTCTCCTTTGTAAGAACAAGTTTTGATGCAATAGATAAGCAGTTCTTGTTTTGAGCGAACGTCTTTCCCCTCTCGCCCTCCAATGGAGATTGGAGCCCGAGTTGTATGTTTTCTTGTGAGATGGACCTAGATTACTCGATGAGTGGGCTATCACATCATTTGCAATTGTGTCTTGGATCTTTAGCCATGGTGCTTTGCATTGTTTGGGATGGGTTCCTCAAAATCGTTCCATCGCTTTATAGACGAGAGGGTTGTGTCGTTCTTGGATTCGGTTCTTGATCGATCTAGTCCATGGGTTGTACCGTTTGTGGTATTGGTTCTTGGCTGATTGTATCAATGGGTTGGTTCAAGGGTAGCATAGCTTGCTTGCCTCCTATCTTTCCCTTTCGTAGCTTTAGTTTCCCTTTCCACAAAAGAGTCTACAAGAGTCCGCAACTATGAGTTCAATGTGTCGTCCTCCAGTTTCTCGTGTTGATGGTGCTAGATCCGGCTCGACGGGCAAATCCCCGTATCAGATTGGTGCTACTAGTCAATACTAGTCCCTCCTTGTGCTTGTCTCCATTGAAGGCAAGAAAGGGTTGAAGGCATTATCTTGCTTGGGTTTTGATCAATTTGATCAAGGTTCTTGTAAGGGAGTCTTTTGGTTCTTTTGGATCTACTTCTACCAAACATTCCACGTTCCATTTCATTCTCTTTCTTCCATTTTGTCCAACGTCATTTCTGGTTCTAAAGAATTTGATTTTGCGTGCCATTTGTCAAGGAAAACGTCCATTGTTGGTCTTCAAGGATTCCCAATCTAGATCTAGTCATTTGCGGCCCAAATCCGCATCAAAGTGGTATCAGAGCTAGCTGATTGCGAGTCCAGAATCAACCATCACCATTGACGGTTTGAGTATCTTCTTTGAGTCTTTTCTTTGTTTGAGTCAATTGCTTTATTTTAAGAGTCTATTTGAGTCTAATTTGCTTTGTTTCTAGTGTTTATTGGAGAAGAGAGAAAGTGATGCGGGTTGGGGCCGCAAATGACTAGATCTACATTGGGAATCCTTGGAGACCAACAATGGACGTTTTCCCTGACAAATGGCACGCAAAATCAGATTGTTTAGAACCAGAAATAAAGTTGGACAAAAGGGAAGAAAGAGAATGAAATGGAACGTGGAATGCTTGGTAGAAGTAGATCCAAAAGAACCAAACGACTCCCTTACAAGAACCTTGATCAGATTGATCAAAACCCAAACAAGATGATGCCTTCAACCCTTTCTTCTATAACCTTACACAAGCCTTCAATGGAGACAAGCACAAGGAGGGACTAGTATTGACTAGTAGCACCAATCTCTAAAGAGATTAACACACACAAGAACAATCTAGCAGGGATTCACAACAATTCAATCAATGGCTCACTTTATTGATTGAATTTTCTGAATAGGAACAAAAGCTCTAAAAGAGACGGTTTAGCAAGTTTTCCTAAAATCTATCTAATCTGGAAAGAAGCTAAGGGAGGCTTTTTATATGCCTAGAAAGCCTCCTATCTAAAAAAGGAAAAACATTTGTCAAAAAGACAATAAAACAAATAAAACAACTAAAACAAATAAAAATAACCCTTAAAATGTTTTGAACCTAAAGGTTATAAAAAGTCTTCCATTTTATACCAAAAGATGATATAAAATACAAAAGAAGCTCCAAAAGCCTCAATCTTCCATTTCTTGCAATTCCGGAACAAGTGTCTCTTCTTTGCTTCTGCATGGCTCCAAATCTCGTGGGCATGGTCTCCCTTCCACGTCCAAGTCATCGGGAATCGTTATTAACGTGACTAAGGAAGCCTCAGTCAGCAATGGATCGTCAATGGTCTCCTTAGGAGCTAAGGACACCAACAAGTTGGACACATCCTCTTGATTTGCTCTTGCCCTTGATCTAGTGATTGGCCCTTGCATTGTAGGACTAGTAGGGGCTGTTGGTGATGGTCCCTCATCATACTCCCCTTCTTGGGAAGGATTCGTCCTCGAATCATTACCATCCGCATCACTTGACTCAAAGGGACTGAGATCTCCTACGTTGAAAGTAGGGCTCACTCCATAGTCCTCCGGAAGCTCTAGTACATAAGCATTGTTGCCAACCTTACGTAGTACATTGAATGGTCCGTCTCCCCTAGGTGATAGCTTGGACTTGCGCCTTTCTGGGAACCTATCCTTCCTTAAATGCAGCCACACGAGGTCTCCCGGTTCAAACAACACTTGCTTGCGGTTCCTATTAGCCTTTCCTCTAGCCTTTTGTGTGTCCTTTCATGTAGTTCCTTGATGATCTCCACCTGTTTTTCTGCATTAAAATCTACTCGCTCCGCTATGGACAACGGTATAAGATCAAAAGGGGTCAAATGATTCAACCTATAGACACACTCAAAAGGAGTTAGATTAGTAGAAGAATGTAATGTACGATTATATGCAAATTCAACATGAGGCAAGACATCTTTCCCAGCTTTCAAATTATCTTTTAAAACAGCCCTCAAAATGGTTGTTAACGTCCTATTAGTTACTTCGGTTTAACCATCCGTTTGAGGATGACTAGAAGTTAAAAACAGCAACTTCGTCCCTAATTTACCCCAAAGAGTTTTCCAAAAGAAACTTAAAAAATTAACATCCCTATCACTCACTATACTCCTAGGTACTCCATGTAATCTAACAATTTTCCTAAAGAACAAGTTAGCTACATTATAAGCATCATCAGTCTTATGTCAAGCAATAAAATGGGCCATTTTAGAAAATCGATCTACCACCACAAAAATTGAATCTCTCCCTTTCTTAGTCCTAGGTAACCCAACAATGAAGTTCATACTAATATCCTCCCAAGGTGACTAAGGCGTAGGTAAGGGGGTATACAATCCATGAGGTTTCAATCTAGCCTTAGCCTTTAAACACACAATACATCTCTTAAGCAAGTTCTCTACATCTCTAAGCATATGGGGCCAATAAAAATGTGAATGCAACATATGATAAGTCTTATCTCTCCCAAAATGCCCCATTAAGCCTCCCATATGGGCTTCCTCAACAAGTAATAGCCTAAGGGAACACTTAGGAATGCACATTTTATCAACTCTAAATAGAAAACCCTCAAACAAGTAATACTTATCAAAGGCTCCTCTAGATGCACATTGCTTAAATATGTCTCCAAAATCAGAATCATCAACATATAAATCTTTAATATAATAGAAACCTAAGACCTTAGAATCCATAGTTGTGATTAAAGAATGTCTCCTAGAGAGAGCATTCGCTACAACATTATCCTTGCCCTTTTTATACTTTATGATATAAGGAAAAGTTTCTATAAACTCCATCCATCTACCATGTCTCCTATCTAACTTATCTTGACTCCTAAAATGTCTTAAGGACTCATTATCGGTATGTAGGACAAACTCACTAGGCCATAAATAATGTTGCCATGTTTTTAATACTCTAAACAATGCATAAAGTTCTTTATCATAGGTCGAGTAGTTTAAACATGCTCCCTTTAATTTCTCACTAAAGAAGGCTAGTGGCTTACCCTCTTGCATGAGTACTCCTCCAATGCCAATACCCGAAGCATCACACTCGACCTCAAAAGGTTTGGTGAAGTCCGGAAGAGCTAGAAGAGGTGCATGGGACAGCCGCCACTTCAACTCCTTAAACGCCTTCTCTTGAGCATCTCCCCACACAAATGACACCTTCTTCTTTGTCAAGGACGTGAGTGGGGCTGCTATGGTGCTGAAATCTCGCACAAAACGTCTATAGAAGGTTGCTAGACCGTGGAAACTCCTCACTTGACCGATGGTTGTGGGAGTAGGCCATTCCTGGATTGCCTTGATCTTCTCTCCATCCACCTCTAGACCTCTTGTGCTCACTACAAAATCAAGAAAAACAACTTGATTAGTACTAAACTCACATTTCTTCAAATTAGCATACAAATATTCAATTCTAAGAGTTGCAAGTACTTCCCTCAAATGTTCCTCATGCTCTTCAAGTGACTTATTATAGATGAGGATGTCATCAAAGTAAACCACAACAAACCTACGAATGTAGTATCTCAACACGTGATTCATCAATCTCATAAATGTGCTAGGAGCATTGGTTAAACCAAATGGCATCACTAGCCACTCATAAATACCAAACTTGGTCTTGAATGCCGTTTTCCACTCATCTCCCTCCCTCATTCTGATTTGGTGATAACACCTCCTAAGATCTATCTTAGAGAACAATGTGGCTCCATTCAACTCATCTAACATGTCATCTAAACGTGGGATAGGATGGCGGTACTTAATGGTGATGTTGTTGATGGCTCTACAATCAACACACATCCTCCATGTATTGTCCTTCTTAGGCACTAAGAGGACGGGAACGGCACTAGGACTCAAGCTCTCCCTTACATAACCCTTATCTAGGAGTTCTTGGACTTGGTTTTGGATATCTTGGCTCTCCTTAGGGTTCATTCTATAGGCTGGACGGTTTGGGAGTGTAACACCGGGAATAAGATCTATTTGGTGCTCAATACCTTTAAAAGGTGGAAGGCCAGCCGGAATCTCGTCAGGAAACACATCACTAAACTCATCTAGGATAGCTAGGATGGGCTTAGGTAGGGTGGCCTTGGCTTCATCACTCAAAGTCACTAAGCTCTTGCACAAGCTCACAAGAATGGCATCTAAAGGGGTGTAATCTAGGATGTACTCCTCCTTGGATGCTAGGACACTAGAAGGTGTGGCTAATAGGGTGGTACTAATCTTGGCCGTGGGTTCTGTTTTAGACCGTGAGCTATCCCCTCTCTTTTTCACCTCATTTTGCTCCACACTCAACTCCTTCTTCTTCTCATAAAATTCAACAATCTGCAATGGTGTCATAGGCTTAAGAGTTAGTGTTTGACCATTAAATTCAAAGGTATGCCTATTAGTAAAACCATCATGCTTAACTCTCCTATCAAATTGCCATGGACGTCCCAAAAGAATATGACAAGCTTGCATCGGAACTACATCACAAGTAATGGTGTCCTCATAGCTACCTAAAGTGATAGTAACTCTAGCTTGCCTATTTACTTTTAATTCTCCACAATCATTCATCCAATGCAATTTGTAAGGCATAGGGTGATAAAATGTGGTAATTTGCAACTTATTAATCTAATCAGTGCTAGCTATATTGCAACAACTACCTCCATCTATGATCATATTACACACCTTCCCTTTAATTAGACATCTAGTATGAAAAAGGTTCTCTCTTTGATTATCCTCACATGGAGCTAGCTTAGCATGCAAAGTTCTTGTAGCTATTAATGATTCTCCATGCACATATTCAATGCCCTCATCACTATTGATAACACGATTTATGACTTAGGTTTAGGCACTCATTTAGATAGTTTTTCCGCTCATTCATGCATGGTTTGCACTAGTTCGTGACGATTTGCACTCAATTCATGTATTTTGTCGAGATAGACGTCTGCACGGACTTTTGCATGCTTTGTAGGTATTTTAGGAGTTTTAGGAGCTTAATCGATACATTTGAGGATCGTTCCTCGAGATGACACACCTTCGGACTCATTGGGATGCAAGCTAGGGGCTAAGGAGGACACATGGGACCTTGTTGGTGCATGTCATGCACCAAATTGAGGCTTGATGATCCAAAACAAGCTGAGGCACCAAAACCACGGCCACTGGGACTTCCACGGGCGTGGTTTTGGCCGTGGTTTTCCCCAGACAGCTGTGACAGCTGTCCCACGATCTTCATGGCCGAATCTTGCAAATTTGGAGGATAAAAGGTGGTCTTGCAAGGCTGTTTGGGGCAGACCCCTCACTCCCATTCTCTCCCACACTCTCAACAATAATATTCTCTCATTGGAAGATTGGATTGGAGCTACCATTGGAGAAGAAGAAAGGCTTCCATTTGAGAAGAAGAAGAAGCACACTAGTTCATAGTTCCATAGTCTTTTTGAGTGAGCTTTGTGAAACGTTTTGCAAGGGTTTGTAAGAAACGATTCGAACCTTCTTTTGAAGGGTTGTAAGTCCTTCTTGAACCTTGATTTAGCTTGTTTTACTTGTTTCATTTGCTTAATCCATCTTTCATTTCATCTTCTTGCCATTGATTCTATGATTTTATGCTTGTTGAGTTTGATTGTTAAGATGCATGTTGTTGGCTAAATAGATGCGATTCTAGGGTAAGGAAAAGATGGTTATGGCATAGACTATGATAGAATAGACTTAAATGAATACTTGGATAACTCGCTTGATTGAACCTAGTCACTGTTCAAAACCACGGTTGGATCTTGCCCTTCCACGGCCATGGAAAGGGATGAACAGCCCGTAATTCTGACTAACTCATTTGATTTGATAAATCTAAGTGTTAGGTTGTTGATTTGTTGAAACCCTAGTGTTAGTTGAGCTAAATCTATCCTATGGTGACCTAGTGTTAGCAACTAAGAGTTAGAAGAGACCTACCCGGTGATTCTTGCTCTTAGATACCGAAGATAACGAACTCTAGGTAGTAGTGAGCCTCATAAGCCGCTATTGGACTGAGTGTGCTAGGATTGATGTCTAGGACTTGCCTTCCCGAGACTTACCCGGTAAGGAGAGGTTAGATCCCTAGATAACAATCCGGTTTGTGTAGAATTCCTATCCTTAGGCTCTTTGAGACTTACCCGGTGATGAGACCTTAGGAACGGACTAGTGGACCATGAGACCTACCCGGTGATCGATCCCAATCTAGAAACGCTCGCTCCCAACATACTATAGTTGATCCAAGGAATGATTAGATAGCTTGAGTCTTATGCCATAACCGGAATTTCCAACCCCTAGAATCCGCTTTTCTCTCTTTGATCTCATATCTCGTGTTTGTCTTGCTTGTTTGTGTTTATTTGCTAGATTGTTAGTTTGTTTTGCATTCTTATATCGTTGTGATTCTTGATTGATCACCACACAAAACCAAACCCAAAAATATTGAGATTTTCATTTATTTGTTTCTTTCTCTTTTCTTAGCCTAGATCAACACTATCCTTAGTCACTAATCGACTCAATTTCACCTCATTCTTTGTGTTTGACCTTGGAATACTATCCCTACTACAAAACTTTCCGTACACTGCGGGTTCGCTAGGAGTTAGGAGAAATATATACGAGTAATAATTTAAGACTTTTTGCGTGTCACGTTCTTAGCGTAACAAGTATTTGGCGCCGTTGCCGGGGACTAGGTCTAGATTGAGCCTTTTTGTGATTGTTTATAGTGTAGGTCTTTCTTGTTGCTTTTGATCTCGTTTGGTTTGTGTCTTTGCTTTTCAGGACATCTCTCACTCTTTAGGTGTATGCGAAGATCTCGTGGCAAGGATTTAGCTCCATTCAATCCCGAACCGGAGAAAACCCTTAGATCTAGATCCAAGAGCATTAGAAAGGGAAGAGAGATGGCCGGAAGAGATCTCCAAGCTGAGTTGGATGAGGCTTTAGAGCAAATTAGATTAAGAGATGAGCTCTTGGAGAATGAAAGAAGACTTGCCAATGAGAGGCAAGAAGCAACTAGGAGGGAGATTGAAGAGATTAGGCAAGCTCTTCTGCAAAGAGAGCTTAATCGTCAACAACCTCCACCTCCACCACAACCGCAGCCGGCGGCGGTTAATATTCGGGTTGTGCCCATTGCTATTGAAGAGCCACAAACGTTAGGCCAACGTATGGATCCGGCACAAAGAGCACACCGTCCGGGTGTGAACTTAGGAGATCCCGCAACCCATGATTACGAGCTCCGCCCTCAAGTTCTACAAATGATCCGGCATAATCAATTTGGAGGGATGGAAGGAGAGTCTCCTCATCAACACATGATGAACTATGAGATCTTGATGGAGACTCTAAGACTGCCTAGATTGGAGAGCAACAACCATAAGCTTAGGGCTTTCTCCTTCTCACTTAAGGATAAGGCCTTGTGTTGGTATCAATCTATTCCACAAGGGCGAGTGAGTACTTGGGAAGAGATGACAACCAAGTTTTTGACTAAGTTCTTCCCACCTTCCAAGACTACCGAGCTAAGAGGGAAGATCAATGCCTTCGTGATGAAGGATAGAGAAAGCCTATTCAAGTCTTGGGAGAGGTTCAAAGACCTTCTCCTAGATTGTCTATACCATGGTATACCAAAAATTGAGCTATTGGAAATCTACTTCAAGGGACTTGATGAAGATAGCCAATTCAAGCTTCAATCTCTTTCCGGTGGGACTTTCATGGAGAATAATGTGGATTAAGCTTGAGAATTTGTAGAGAAACAAGCTTTGGTGATTGTGAAGTACTCCCATAGGAAGAGTGATGGGAGGAAAGCGGGAGCATATGAGGTGAGTGAAGTCACCATGAGCAACTTCAAGCTTGATGCAATCAACAATGAGCTTAAGTCTTTGAGGGAGTTGTGTGCTACAACTTTGAAGAGTCAAGCAAGCCCTCAAGTGCAAGTGCAAGCAAACTTGTCTTCCAAGGAGGAAGATGTGAACTACATGGGAAGGGGCAACTACACCAACTATCAAGGCCCAAGGAACTTCAACAATAACCGGCAATTCAACAATTACCGGCCTAATCACAACCATCCCGGGTTTTCCTATTCTAACCCGGATGGTGCCTTGAACCCTCCCGCTTCCACAAGCGCAGCACCACCACCAAAGGCTTCACAAGAACTGCCACCCGGATTTACTCAACCTCTAAAGGATAGAACCGAGATGATGTTTGAGCAATTGCTTGGAAGGTTGAGTGGTCTTGAGAGCACGGTGACTTCCATTTCTAAGGCTCAAAAGGTGTTGGAAGAACAAGTGTTCCAAAAGGCGGGTGAAGCTCATAGAGATCCGGGAAAGCTTCCCAGAAGAACCGAAGATAACCCAAGAGGCCAAGTGTTGGCCATCACAACAAGGAGCGGTTTGAGCATGAAGGATCCCTTACCTAAGGGAAGTGACAAGGGGAAGCAAGTGGTGATAGAGGAAGAGACTTTGCAAGAAGATGGAGGAAAGAGAAAGGACGATGAGCCAACATATGTGGCACCACCCCCATACAAGCCACCAGTATTGTTCCCACAATCACGAGCAAGAGCTCGTTTGGACAAACACTTTGGTAAATTCCTTGAACTTATGTCTAAATTGCATATTAACATTCCGTTCATGGATGCTATTCTAGGTATGCCGGCATATGGTAAGTTTTTGAAGGAAATACTCTCCAACAAGAGGAAGTTGAAGGAGTATGGAGAAGTGAGGATGACGAAGAGGTCCTCGGAATTGATCCAAACCATGAAGGAGGAGATGCCTCCTAAGCTAAGAGATCCAGGATCCTTTTGTGTGCCAATTGGAGTGGGAGAAGTAAAGCATGAAGCCCTATGTGATCTTGGGGCTAGTGTAAGCATCATACCGCTTGCACTTTGCAACAAGGTTGGGCTAGGAGAGCCAAAGCCGGTCAAGATGACCCGTTACATGGCGGACCGTTCGATCACTCACCCGGTTGGAATCTTGGAGGACATACCGGTGCAACTAGGGAAGTTCTATGTGCCCATAGACTTCGTTGTTTTGGACATCCCGGCGGACTATCCGGTTCCTATTATCTTAGGGAGACCTTTCCTAGCCACATCCAGATGCTTGGTGGATTGTAAAAATGGAATTCTATCCTTCAACATTGGAGAAGAGAATATCAAGTTTAAATTATCCATAATGATGAAGGGGCCAGCCCTTGGTGAAGATGTGTTCAACATTGTCGAGCAAGAGGAGTCTAGAGAAGTTATGAGCTCGATCTTGATCAAGGACCCCTTGGAGAAGGTTCTTAGCTTAAGTTTGATGGAGGAAGGAGTTGAGGAGGCTTGCAATGAAAAAATCAAGGCTTTGGAATCATTGGAAAAGGAGACAAGAGCTGAATTTAAAGCACACGAAGGTGTGTTGAATTTCTGTGAAAACCACGGCCAGGTAGGGGAAACCACGCCCATGGAAAGTCCCGTGGAACTCTCTGGAATGCTCAAAAAGGCTAGCTTTGCAAGTTCCACGGCCGTGGTTGTGCCAGAGCCCGTAATTTTGACCGTGGTTTCTCCAAAAACTACATTAGTTGTTGATCAAGCTTCAAGGAGCTTTGGGGAGTCTTCCATGGCTTTGGATTCATCTCAACCAACATTATACGGATCGTCTCCACTCGATAAAGGTCCTCCTAAACTTGAACTCAAACCCCTCCCCCCTCATTTGAAGTATGCTTTTCTTGGTGAGAATTTTACATATCCGGTTATTGTGAATGCATGCTTGAATGATGATGAACTTGCTAGATTGTTGCATGAGTTGAGATTGCATAGGAAGGCTGTTGACTATACCATTGATGATTTAGTTGGCATTAAACATTCTTTGTGCATGCATAAGATCTTAATGGAAGACAATCATAAACCTTCAATTGAACCTCAAAGAAGACTAAACCCTATCATGAAAGAAGTAGTAAAGAAAGAGATCCTTAAATTGCTAGATGCGGGAATCATTTTCCCGATTTTGGATAGTAAATGGGTTAGTCCCGTGCATGTGGTTCCTAAGAAGGGTGGGATAACCGTAGTGACTAATGAGAATAATGAACTAATCCCAACTAGAACGGTTACGGGATGGAGGATGTGTATAGACTATAGGAAACTAAATGTTGCCTCTAGGAAAGATCACTTCCCTCTTCCTTTCATTGACCAAATGCTAGAGAGATTAGCTCAACATTCCCATTTTTGTTACTTAGATGGCTATAGTGGATTCTTCCAAATCCCTATTCACCCCGATGATCAAGAGAAAACCACATTCACATGTCCTTGGGGTACTTTGCATATAGGAGAATGCCATTTGGGTTGTGTAATGCACCCGCCACCTTTCAAAGGTGTATGATGGCCATCTTTTCTGAGTATATTGAAAACATCATGGAAGTGTTTATGGATGATTTTTCTGTTTATGGATCTTCCTTTGATGATTGTTTAGCTAACTTGTCTCTAGTGCTTAAGAGATGTGAGGAGACTAACCTAGTCTTGAATTGGGAGAAATGCCACTTCATGGTAAGTGAAGGAATTGTGTTGGGACACTTGGTGTCCAACCGAGGCATTGAGGTTGATAGGGATAAGATAGAAACCATAGAGAAGTTGCCACCACCTAACTCGGTGAAGGGGGTAAGGAGTTTTTTAGGGCATGCCGGTTTTTACCGGAGATTTATTAAAGATTTCTCTAAGATTTCTAAGCCTCTTACTAACCTACTAATGAAAGATGTTGAGTTTGTTTTCTCCAAGGATTGCCTTGAGGCTTTTTGTAGGTTGAAGAATGCTTTGATCTCCGCACCTATCATGCAACCTCAGGATTGGAGTCTACCATTTAAGATCATGTGTGATACAAGTGATGTAGCCGTTGGGGCTGTTTTAGGGCAAAGGAAAGATGGGCGCACACATGCCATTTATTATGCTAGCAAGACGCTAGATGATGCCCAACTCAATTATGCTACTACCGAGAAGGAGTTACTAGCGGTTGTGTACGCATTTGAGAAGTTCCGCTTGTATCTTGTTGGAGCGAAGGTCGTTGTGTATACGGATCATGCTGCGATCCGTTATCTCCTTACAAAGAAGGATGCCAAGCCTCGGTTGATTCGGTGGATCCTTCTTCTTCAAGAGTTTGACTTGGAAATCCGGGATAAGAAAGGGTCCGAAAATTCCGTGGCGGATCACCTTAGTAGACTTCCACCATTGGAACTTGAGAGAGATGACATCCCGATTGATGACTCATTCCGGGATGAGCAATTGCAAATGGTGGAGGAGTGCTTGTTTCAAGTGTCAAGGGGTAATGAGTCATGGTATGCCGACATTGTGAACTACCTTGTGTGTGAGGAGGTGCCACCCGGTTTATCCTATGCCCAAAGGAAAAAGTTCTTCAAGGATGTGAGACACTACTATTGGAGTGAACCGCTTTTGTTCAAGAGAGGGCCGGATGGAGTCTTTAGAAGATGCATACCGGAGGATGAGGTGGAGAGTGTGATCCGCCATGGTCATTCCTTGCCATGTGGAGGCCATGCTAGCTCACACAAGACATGTGCAAAGGTGTTGCAATCGGGTTTCTTTTGGCCAAGTTTGTTCAAGGATGTGCAGAATTTTGTGGTAGCTTGTGATGCTTGCCAAAGGACGGGAAACATCTCAAGGAGGAATGAGATGCCCTTGAACAACATACAAGAGGTGGAGATATTTGATGTTTGAGGTGTGGACTTCATGGGGCCATTCCCCTCTCTTCATGTGGCAACCTCTACATCCTATTGGCGGTAGACTATGTTTTGAGATGGGTGGAGGCAATCGCCTCTCCCACAAATGATGCCAAGGTTGTGATGCGGTTCTTCAACCGAGTGATCTTCCCTAGGTTTGGAACACCAAGGGTGATCATAAGTGATGGAGGGAAGCACTTCACTAATAGGAACTTTGGGGTACTTTTGGCTAAGTATGGGGTGACTCATAAGATGGCAACACCTTACCACCCCCAAACTAGTGGCCAAGTGGAAATTTCCAACCGGGAGATAAAGGGAATTCTTGAGAAGACGGTTTCAAGGACGAGAAAGGATTGAGCTATGAAGCTCGATGACGCTTTGTGCGCATATAGAACCGCTTTCAAGACACCAATTGGCACCACTCCCTACAAGCTAGTCTATGGCAAGTCTTGCCACCTTCCGGTGGAGATGGAGCATAGAGCATATTGGGCCATTAGGTGGCTGAATTTTGACCTCAAGGAGGCCGGTGAGAAAAGATTGCTAGACATGAACGCCCTTGAGGAGATCCGGTTGGATGCCTATGAAAACGCCCGGATCTACAAAGAAAGGACCAAACGTTGGCACGACAAGCGTCTCATCCCGAAGGAGTTGAGTGAAGGCGACCTTGTCCTTCTCTTCAACTCAAGGCTGCGGCTCTTCCCCGGAAAGCTAAAGTCGAGATGGACGGGTCCTTATGTGGTGAAGAAGATCTTTCCCTATGGAGCGGTCGAAATAGGAGGGGAGCATTGTGGAGATTTTAAGGTGAATGGGCACCGTTTGAAGAAGTATGGAGCGGTCGAAATAGGAGGGGAGCATTCCGAGTTTGGTCAAGCTAATGACCTTAAAGAAGCGCTTGGTGGGAGGCAACCCATTGGTAGACATCTTTCCCTTTTTGTTTTGTTTTGTTTTTGATTTTTCTGTTTTTGTGTGTTTGGTGTGCTTTGTGTGTGTGCTAGAGTCTTGGTAGCATGGACGCCTTGCATGGCATGTGGATGATGATGATGAGTCCCTCATCAATTGTGGGTGGAGCGGACGTGGGACTTGGACGGCTAGCGGTGCCTAGCGCGGATCCCGATGCCATAACGAACACTTTGAGCTCTCTACCATCGTTGATAGGATCATCCGACATCACTCCACTTAAGTGATCCCGAATACCAAAGCAAACCATTTTTACATTGTGAGAACCCTCTTTCACTCTTCTTTACTTAAATACCACATTGGGGACAACGTGTTTCTAAGTATGGGGTGGGGTTTGCATGATCTTTTGCATGATTAGCATCTAGGGTAGTTTCTTTTAGTCACATGCTTCATTATGTCTTGCATTGTACATACACATTTCGAAAAAGCCAAAAAAATCAGAAAATTTTAAAAAATTATTAGTGCTTCTAAGCTTGGGAATGACCCTTATGATGAGATTGTTGTGTGGATTGGCTATGAATGGCCTTATGTGTTGAATAGATGAATGCATATGTGGACTTGAAGTACTTATCTTGAATCCCATGAATGGATTGTGATCATGATGTTTGTCTTGATTGGATTGAGTATTGAAAGTCGATATTACATGCTAGTTCTTGCACATCATCTAGGAGTGATTAAGGCAATTCATCTTTCTCTACTTCTCATCTTGATCGTGTTGTTTGAGCACCTCAATTGATATAAATTTGACCTCTTTTGACCTATCCGGGAATAGGAGCATGTTAGTGTGTTGAGTGTGTGAGGAGCAATTGTGGGGTGAAGTTGTTGATGGATGAATGTTATGAATGAAGTGCTGAATTTGTTGTGAAAGTGTAGACAAAAATATAGGTTTGGGGACATTGGTTTAAATGACGAGTAACTCGGCACCATTCACATAATCGGGTGTTTGTGCCTTGCCAAAGTCAAATAAACCGATAGTCGTAACGAGCTTTGGTATGTGTGCCCGGTGTGGATGCACCTCGAAAAATAAAAAAGCCCGAGGACGGCTAATCACCAAGGTTTCGGCTTTTGTACACCAATGCCATTGTCTCAAAAATAAGTGAAAGAAAAAGAAAAGAAAAGAAAGAAAAGATGGAGAAAATATACACTTGTGGGAAGTTGATAAAAATGTGAAGTTGTGAAGTTAGTTCCATTCCTAGATTAGCATCACATAGCCTAGAAAAATTCCAACCTAATCACAACGTTTTTTGGCCTTTTATTTCACAAGCCCTTGTGACCTATTTGCATGTGTGTAAGACTTAGTGATCTAGATTGAATATGCTCATGATCATCTTGACTTCTTCATTTTTACATTTCATGCATGCCTTTGAGTTAAGTATAATTGTCTTTCCATGCCTTCATTTATTTGACACATGATTGCTTGTCCATTGCCATGAAACATGACTATGAAGGTGATCTAATATTAGAAGCACAACTTCAAAAATATTTTCGGTTTTTCATGCATGCATAAATCATGTCATCTCTTAGTCTATAGTTGGGGACTTGCTCGGGGACGAGCAAACCTTAAGTATGGGGTATTTTTGATAACACGATTTATGACTTAGGTTTAGGCCCTCATTTAGATAGTTTTTCCGCTCATTCATGCATGGTTTGCACTAGTTCGTGACGATTTGCACTCAATTCATGTATTTTGTCGAGATAGACGTCTACACGGACTTTTGCATGCTTTGTAGGTATTTTAGGAGTTTTAGGAGCTTAATCGATACATTTTAGGATCGTTCCTCGAGATGACACACCTTCGGACTCATTGGGATGCAAGCTAGGGGCTAAGGAGGACACATGGGACCTTGTTGGTGCATGCCATGCACCAAATTGAGGCTTGATGATCCAAAACAAGCTGAGGCACCAAAACCACGGCCACTGGGACTTCCACGGGCATGGTTTTGGCCGTGGTTTTCCCAAGACAGATGTGACAGCTGTCCCACGATCTTCATGGCCGACTCTTGCAAATTTGGAGGATAAAAGGTGGTCCTGCAAGGCTGTTTGGGGCAGACCCCTCACTCCCATTCTCTCCCACACTATCAACAATAATATTCTCTCATTGGAAGATTGGATTAGAGTTACCATTGGAGAAGAAGAAAGGCTTCCATTTGAGAAGAAGAAGAAGCACACTAGTTCATAGTTCCATAGTCTTTTTGAGTGATTTTGAGTGAGCTTTGTGAAACGTTTTGCAAGGGTTTGTAAGAAATGATTCGAACATTCTTTTGAAGGGTTGTAAGTCCTTCTTGAACCTTGATTTAGCTTGTTTTACTTGTTTCATTTGCTTAATCCATCTTTTATTTCATCTTCTTGCCATGGATTCTATGATTTTATGTTGTTGAGTTTGATTGTTAAGATGCATGTTATTGGCTAAATAGATGCGATTCTAGGGTAAGGAAAAGATGGTTATGGCATAGACTATGATAGAATAGACTTAAATGAATACTTGGATAACTCGCTTGATTGAACCTAATCACTGTTCAAAACCACAGTTGGATCTTGCCCTTCCACGGCCGTGGAAAGGGATGAACAGCCCGTAATTCTAACTAACTCGTTTGATTTGATAAATCTAAGTATTAGGTTGTTGATTTGTTGAAACCCTAGTGTTATTTGAGCTAAATCTATCCTGGGGTGACCTAGTGTTAGCAACTAAGAGTTAGAAGAGACCTACCTGGTGATTCTTGCTCTTAGATACCGAAGATGACGAACTGTAGGTAGTAGTGAGCCTCATAAGCCGCTATTGGACTGAGTGTGCTAGGATTGATGTCTAGGACTTGCCTTCCCGAGACTTACCCCGTAAGGAGAGGTTAGATCCCTAGATAACAATCCGGTTTGTGTAGAATTCCTATCCTTAGGCTCTTTGAGACTTACCCGGTGATGAGACCTTAGGAACGGACTAGTGGACCATGAGACCTACCCGGTGATCGATCCCAATCTAGAAACGCTCGCTCCCAACATACTATACTTGATCCAAGGAATGATTAGATAGCTTGAGTCTTATGCCATAACCGGAATTTCCAACCCCTAGAATCCGCTTTTCTCTCTTTGATCTCATATCTCGTGTTTGTCTTGCTTGTTTGTGTTTATTTGCTAGATTGTTAGTTTGTTTTGCATTCTTATATCGTTGTGATTCTTGATTGATCACCACACAAAACCAAACCCAAAAATATTGAGATTTTCATTTATTTGTTTCTTTCTCTTTTCTTAGCCTAGATCAACACTATCCTTAGTCACTAATCGACTCAATTTTACCTCAGTCTTTGTGTTCGACCTCGGAATACTATCCCTACTACAAAACGTCCCGTACACTGCGGGTTCGCTAGGAGTTAGGAGAAATATATCGAGTAATAATTTAAGACTTTTGCGTGTCACGTTCTTAGCGTAACAACTATCACTACCAATTTCATGTAATCCATTAAGGTGGGTGTTATCATCATTTTCATGCTCATCCTCACTCTCATATTGTCCAAATTGATTTAAAATCAGAATTTTCTTATTAGGACAATCCGTCATGTAAAGACCTCTACCTTGACATTTAAAACACACAATATCTCTAGAACAAAGAGTAGAGTTCGAGGTACTCCCTTGAGGACCACTTGAAGGCTCATTCAAGGGTCTAGAGGATGAATGAGGTGTTGAGCTCCTTCTTTGTGCTCCTTGGTCCATGGTTGATTCTTTTCGGTCCTCCTTGGTGGATGTAGGCTCACGGCTGTAGGATCCTTGGGGCCGGCTGTTTTGTGCTTTCCATGAGCTTGTAGCTCCAAAGCTTGTCTTGGCACCTTGGTTCCTAGCCTTTGTCTTCTTCTACTTTGATTGCCAAATGCAACAGCTCCACTATGGTACTATAAGGATACAAATCAATTTCATTATCCAAAGATGAGTTTAAAATGCGTAGATACCTAGCCATTGTAGACTCATCATCTACAACCACATTAGCTTTCACCATTGCCATTTGCACAGAGGTGTAGACTTCTTCGGCACTCATGGCTCCTTGTCTAAGGTTCTCCAACCTTTGCCTCAGCTCCCTAGCATAATGTTGAGGTACAAAACGAGCTCTCGTCAAGGCCTTCATTTGTTCCCATGTAGTGATGGCAGGATCCATGGTTCTTCTCCTTTTCTTGACAAGATGATTCCACCATACTAGTGCATATCCTTGGAACTCCAATGATGTAAGCTGGACCTTCCTTTGCTCTTCAAAGTGATGGCATGACCAAATTTGCTCCAATTTAGTCTCCCAATCCATGTAAGCATCCGGGTCACACTTGCCTTCAAAACTAGGAATCTTGACCTTCACTTTCCCTATTCCATCTAGCTCTTGATAAGGCCTAAATGGCTCATATTCTCGTCCTCTCCTTGGCTGTGGGTGACGCCTAGGGAACTCTCTCCACATGCCTTCTTCCTCAACATCCTCTTGTGGCTCCTGAAAAGCATCCACAAAACCTTGCACATTAGGTGTTCTAGGAAGAGGGTTAGCATGTCTCATACCTTGCCCTTGAGGGGTTCTTTGAGGTGATTCATGGGCTGTTTCTCTAGGGTCATCTCTAGACGTGCCTCCTAGCTCGAAAGTGGACCTCGGCTATGGCGTGGCTGTGGGTGTTGGCCGAGACTTCAACGTGCCAATCCGGTCGGTCAATCTTGCCACCGAATCCATTATTTGCTTCAACGTAACAAATGTCTCCGGGTGCATTGGCTCACTGCTTTGGGACTTGCTTGGACTATTAGACCTAGACATGATAAAAAAAAAACACAAAACAAGCAAACTAGTTGAATTAGATAAAACAGAAAATTCTCACAAGTGTTTACTCTCACTCTAACACTCAAGTTGTGTTGATCACAAGCTATTTGATGCAATTGACTTGGATGGATTAAAACTCCTTCTAAGATCAATGCCGTAGCTCAACTAACACACTCCTTAACTTGAAAAAGGGTGATACACGGCTGCTTGAAGGTTCACAACAGAAAAACGTCAAGATAGACACTAAGAAGCTGAAATAAGAATCAAGACTCAACTAGTATGGCTTGCAAACAATGTTAACTAGCTAAATCACACAAAATACTCAAAAAAGACACAAGACTCAAAGATAGATGCAAAAGGCTGATATGGACTCGAGAAGATGGTAAACTCAAGATATCATAGAATTAGAGTAAAACAAGGAAGATAGACACACAAGAGACTAAGAAGAGAGCTTCACTTACCTTGTCCTTATGCAATGGAGAGAGATATGGTCGGCTGTGGTGTTTAACGTTGGCTTTTGGGTAATGGTGATGGATAAAAAATGAGGTAGGTAACTCTTGTTTGTAGTCTCAATGATCCTTTCACAATCAGATTGCAAAAACACTTGTTTTTCTACCTTCTACACAACTTAGGTTAGTATAGAATATGATATGAAATGTATGATATGTAGGATGATGAAATATATGAGAAAATATTTCTTTTTCTTTGTTTTTCTTTTGTGTTCCTTGGCTGACGTTTTGTGGAAGAAAATAGGAGAGAGGAATGAAATTAAAAATTGAAAAGAAATAAGAGATAACTAACTAGAAGTAGTCTCTTGTTGTTGCTACAAATAAGGAGCTTTTGTGGCCTCTCTCTCCTACTTGCAACGACTGATTTATTGTGGATAGTGGTCCCTCTTCTTTTTTTTTTTTGAACAGTTATTTGCCAAGAGGATGCAGCTGGACGTTTTTGATGAAGAACGGCCGATGAAAGTGATGTAGAATGGCTGGAAAATGGCGGTTTTGGTTTGGCTTTCTCTCTTCTCTAATAAACAGAAGAAACAAAGCAAATTAGACTCAAATAGACTCTTAAGATGAAGCAAATGACTCAAACAAAGAAAAGACTCAAAGAAGATACTCAATGTTGATGGCTGATTCCGGACTCGCAATCAACTAGCTCTGATACCACTTTGATGCGGGTTGGGGCCGCAAATGACTAGATCTAGATTGGGAATCCTTGAAGACCAACAATGGACATTTTCCTTGACAAATGGCACGCAAAATCAGATTGTTTAGAACCAGAAATGACGTTGGACAAAAGGGAAGAAAGAGAATGAAATGGTACGTGGAATGTTTGGTAGAAGTAGATCCAAAAGAACCAAACGACTCCCTTACAAGAACCTTGATCAGATTGATCAAAACCCAAGCAAGATGATGCCTTCAACCCTTTCTTCTACAACCATACACAAGTCTTCGATGGAGACAAGCACAAGGAGGGACTAGTATTGACTAGTAGCACTGATCTCTAAAGAGATTAACACACACAAGAACAATCTAGTAGGGATTCACAACAATTCAATCAATGGCTCACTTTATTGATTGAATTTTCTGAATAGGAACAAAAGCTCTAAAAGAGACGGTTTATCAAGTTTTGCTAAAATCTATCTAATCTGGAAAGAAGCTAAGGGAGGCTTTTTATATTCCTAGAAAGCCTCCTATCTAAAAAAAGGAAAAACATTTGTCAAAAAGACAATAAAACAAATAAAACAACTAAAACAATTAAAAATAACCCTTAAAATGTTTTGAACATAAAGGTTAAAAAAAGTCTTTCATTTTATACCAAAAGATGATATAAAATACAAAAGAAGCTCCAAAAGCCTCAATCTTCCATTTCTTGCAATTCCGGAACAAGTGTCTCTTCTTTGCTTTTGCATGGCTCCAAATCACGTGTGCATGGTCTCCCTTTCACGTCCAAGTCATCGGGAATCGTCATTAACGTGACTAAGGAAGCCACAGTCAGCAATGGATCGTCAATGGTCTCCTTAGGAGCTATGGACACCAACAAGTTGGACACCTCCTCTTGAATTGCTCTTGCCCTTGATCTAGTGATTGTCCCTTGCATTGTAGGAATAGTAGGGGCTGTTGGTGATGGTCCCTCATCAGAAAGCCAAACCAAAACCGCCATTTTCCATCCATTCTACATCACTTTCATCGGCCGTTCTTCATCAAAAACGTCCAGCTCTTTTTTTCTCTTGCCAATCACGTCCCAACACAATTTTAGAAGCAAAAGGGGACCACACTTCCAAAGACAAATCAGGCGTTGCAAAATAGAAGAGAGAGGCCACAAAAAGCTCCTAAATTGTAGCAACAACCAATAGACTACTTCTAGTTAGTTATCTCTTTTTTCTTTTCAATTTTATTTTCATTCCTCTCTCCAATTTTATTCCAAAAAGAAAGTCAGCCAAGGTCCTACATTTAAAAAAAAAAAAAGAAGAAGAAGAAGAACATTTTATCATATCATTTCACCCTTCCAATCTATCATACATATCATATCATATTCTATACCAACCTAAGTTGTGTAGAAGCTAGAAAAACAAGTGTTTTTGCAATCTGATTGTGAAAGGATCATTGAGACTACAAACAAGAGTTACCTACCTCATTTCTTATCCATCACCATTACCCAAAAGCCAACGTTAAACACCACAGCCGGCCATATCTCTCTCCATTGCATAAGGACAAGGTAAGTGAAGCTCTCTTCTTAGTATCTTGTGTGTCTATCTTCCTTGTTTTACTTTAATTCTATTATATCTTGAGTTTACCATCTTTTCGAGTTCATATCAGCCTTTTGCATCTATCTTTGAGTCTTGTGTCGTTTTTTGAGTATTTTGTGTGATTTAGCTAGTTAACATTGCTTGCAAGCCATACTAGTCGAGTCTTGAGTCTTATTTCAGCTTCTTAGTGTCTATCTTGACGTTTTCTGTTGTGAACCTTCAAGCAGCCGTGTATCACCCTTTTTCAAGTCAAGGAGTGTGCTAGTTGAGCTAAGGCATTGATCTTAGAAGGAGTTTCAATCCATCCAAGTCAATTACATCAAATAGCTTGTGATCAACACAACTTAAGTGTGAGAGTGAGAGTAAACACTTGTGAGAATTTTCTATTTTATCTAATTCAACTAGTTTGCTTGTTTTGTGTGTTTTTCTGATCATGTCTAGGTCTAATAGTCCAAGCAAGTCCCATAGCAGTTAGCCAATGCACCCGGAGACATTTGCTATGTTGAAGCAAATAATGGATTCGGTGGCAAGATTGACACACCGGATTGACACGTTGGAGCCTCGACCAGCACCCACGGCCACGCCACAGCCGACTGCCACTTTCGAGCTAGGAGGCACATCTAGAGATGCCCCTAGAGAAACAGCCCCTGAATCACCCCAAAGAACCCCTCAAGGGCAAGGTATGAGACATGCTAACACTCTTCCTAGAACACCTAATGTACAAGGTTTTGTGGATGATTTTCAGGAGCCACAAGAGGATGTTGAGGAAGAAGGTATGTGGAGAGAGTTCCCTAGGCGTCCCCACAGCCAAGGAAAGGATGAGAATATGAGCCATTTAGGCCTTATCAAGAGCTAGATGGAATAGGAAAAGTGAATGTCAAGATTCCTAATTTTGAAGGCAAGTGTGACCCGGATGCTTACATGGATTGGGAGATTAAATTGGAGCAAATTTGGTCCTGCCATCACTTTGGAGGGCAAAGGAAGGTCCAGCTTGCATCATTGGAGTTCCAAGGCTATGCACTAGTATGGTGGGATCATCTTGTCAAGGAAAGAAGAAGAACCTTGGATCCGGCCATCACTACATGGGAACAAATGAAGGCCTTGATGAGAGCTCGTTTTGTACCTCAACATTATGCTAGGGAGCTGAGGCAAAGGTTGGAGAACCTTAGACAAGGAGCCATGAGTGCCGAAGAGGTCTACATGATGCGGGTTGGGGCCGCGAATGACTAGATCTAGATTGGGAATCCTTGAAACCAACAATGACGTTTTTCCTTGACCAATGGCACAAAATTCAGATTGTTAGAACAAGAAAATGACGATGGAAAGATGGAAGAAAAGAGAATGAAAGGGGACGTAGGATGTATGGTAGAAGTAGATCCAAAAGAACCAAAAGACTCCCTTACAAGAACCTTGATCAGATTGATCAAGACCCAAGCAAGATGATGCCTTCAACCCTTTCTTCTATAACCTTACACAAGCCTTCAATGGAGACAAGAACAAGGAAGGACTAGTATTGACTAGTAGCACCAATCTCTAAAGAGATTAACACACACAAGAACAATCTAGCAGGGATTCACAACGATTCAATCGATTGGCTCACTTTATTGATTGAATTTTGTGAATGGAAACAAAAGCTCTCTAAGAGACGGTTTATCAATTGGCTAAAAATCTATCTAATCAGGAAAGAAGCTAAGGGAGACTTTTTATATGCCTAGAAAGCCTCCTTTCTTAAAAGGAATAACATTTGTCAATAAAAAATAAAACAAAAACAACAAATAAAATAATCCTTAAATTGTTGAGCCTAAAGGTTATATAAAGTCTTGTATTTTATACCAAAAGATGATATAAAATACAAAAGAAGCTCCAAAAGCCTCAATCTTCCATTTCTTGCAATTCCGGAACAAGTGTCTCTTCTTTGCTCTTGCATGGCTCCAAATCACGCGTGCATGCAGGTCTCTCTTCCACATCCAAGTCGTCAGGAATCGTTATTAGCGTGACTAAGGAAGCCTCAGTCAGCAATGGATCATAAATGGTCTCCTTAGGAGCTAAGGACACCAACAAGTTGGACACCTCCTCTTGAATTGCCCTTGCCCTTGATCTAGTGATTGGCCCTTGCATTATAGGACTAGTAGGGGTTGTTGGAGATGGTCCCTCATCACTACACCTCTATGCAAATGGCAATGGTGAAAGCTAATGTGGTTGAAGATGAGGAGTCTACAATGGCTAGGTATTTACGTATTTTAAACTCATCTTTGGCTAATGAAATTGATTTGTATCCTTATAGTACCATGGTGGAGCTGCTGCATTTGGCAATTAAAGTAGAGAAGAAGACAAAGGCTGGGAACCAAGGTGCCAAGACAAGCATTGGAGCTACAAGCTCATGGAAAGCACAAAACAGCCGGCCCGAAGGATCCTACAGCCGAGAGCCTACATCCACCAAGGAGGACTGAAAAGCATCAACCATGGACCAAGGAGCACAAAGAAGGAGCTCAACACCTCATTCATCTTCTAGACCCTTGAATGAGCCTTCAAGTGGTCCTAAAGGGAGTACCTCTAACTCTACTCTTCGTTCTAGAGATATTGTGTGTTTTAAATGTCAAGGTAGAGGTCATTACATGAGGGATTGTCCTAATAAGAAAATTCTGATTTTAAATCAATTTGGACAATATGAGAGTGAGGATGAGCATGAAAATGATGATAACACCCACCTTAATGGATTGCATGAAATTGGTAGTGATAGTGATGAGGGCATTGAATATGAGCATGAAGAATCATTAATAGCTAGAAGAACTTTGCATGCTAAGCTAGCTCCGGGTGAGGATAATCAAAGAGAGAACCTTTTTCATACTAGATGTCTAATTAAAGGGAAGGTGTGTAATATGATCATAGATGGAGGTAGTTGTTGCAATATAGCTAGCACTGATTTGATTAATAAGTTGCAAATTACCACATTTTATCACCCTAGGCCTTACAAATTGCATTGGATGAATGATTGTGGAGAATTAAAAGTAAATAGGCAAGCTAGAGTTACTATCACTTTAGGTAGCTATGAGGACACCATCACTTGTGATGTAGTTCCCATGCAAGCTTGTCATATTCTTTTGGGACATCCATGGCAATTTGATAGGAGAGTTAAGCATGATGGTTTTACTAATAGGCATACCGTTGAATTTAATGGTCAAACACTAACTCTTAAGCCAATGACACCATTGTAGATTGCTGAATTTTATGAGAAGAAGGAGTTGAGTGTGGAGCAAAATGAGGTGAAAAAGAGAGGGGATAGCTCACGGTCTAAAACAGAACCCACGGCCAAGATTAGTACCACCCTATTAGCCACACCTTCTAGTGTCCTTCTAGCATCTAAGGAGGAGTACATACTAGATTACACCCCTTTAGATGCCATTCTTGTGAGCTTGTGCAAGAGCTTAGTGACTTTGAGTGATGAAGCCAAAGCCACCCTACCTAAGCCCATCCTAGCTATCCTAGATGAGTTTAGTGATGTGTTTCCTGATGAGACTCCGGCTGGCCGTCCACCTTTTAGAGGTATTGAGCACCAAATAGATCTTATTCCCGGTGATACACTCCCAAACCGTCCAGCCTATAGGATGAACCCTAAGGAGAGCCAAGAGATCCAAAACCAAGACCAAGAACTCCTGAATAAGGGTTATGTAAGGGCGAGTTTGAAACCTAGTTCCGTTCCCGTCCTCTTAGTGCCTAAGAAGGACAATACATGGAGGATGCGTGTTGATTGTAGAGCCATCAACAAAATCACCATTAAGTACCGCCATCCTATCCCACATTTAGATGACATGCTAGATGAATTGAATGGAGCCACATTGTTCTCTAAGATAGATCTTAGGAGTGGTTATCACCAAATCAGAATGAGGGAGGGAGATGAGTGGAAAACGGCATTCAAGACCAAGTTTGGTATTTATGAGTGGCTAGTGATGCCATTTGGTTTAACCAATGCTCCTAGCACATTTATGAGATTGATGAATCACGTGTTGAGACACTACATTGGTAGGTTTGTTGTGGTTTACTTTGATGACATCCTCATCTATAGTAAGTCACTTGAAGAGCACGAGGAACATTTGAGGGAAGTACTTGCAACTCTTAGAATTGAATATTTGTATGCTAATTTGAAGAAATGTGAGTTTAGTACTAATCAAGTTGTTTTTCTTGGTTTTTTAGTGAGCGCAAGAGGTCTAGAGGTGGATAAAGAGAAGATCAAGGCAATCCAGGAATGGCCTACTCCCGCAACCGTCGGTCAAGTGAGGAGTTTCCACGGCCTAGCAACCTTCTATAGACGTTTTGTGCGAGATTTCAGCACCATAGCAGCCCCACTCACGTCCTTGACAAAGAAGAAGGAGCCATTTGTGTGGGGGAGATGCTCAAGAGAAGGCGTTTAAGGAGTTGAAGTGGCGGCTGTCCCATGCACCTCTCCTAGCTCTTCCGGACTTCACCAAACCTTTTGAGGTCGAGTGTGATGCTTCGGGTATTGGCATTGGAGGAGTACTCATGCAAGAGGGTAAGCCACTAGCCTTCTTTAGTGAGAAATTAAAGGGAGCATGTTTAAACTACTCGACCTATGATAAAGAACTTTATGCATTGTTTAGAGTACTAAAAACATGGCAACAATATTTATGGCCTAGTGAGTTTGTCCTACGTACCGATCATGAGTCCTTAAGACATTTTAGGAGTCAAGATAAGTTAGATAGGAGACATGATAGATGGATGGAGTTTATAGAAACTTTTCCTTATATCATGAAGTATAAAAAGGGCAAGGATAATGTTTAGCGGATGCTTTCTCTAGGAGACATTCTTTAATCACAACTATGGATTCTAAGGTCTTAGGTTTCTATTATATTAAGGATTTATATGTTGATGATTATGATTTTGGAGACATATTTATGCAATGTGCATCTAGAGGAGCCTTTGATAAGTATTACTTGTTTGAGGGTTTTCTATTTAGAGTTTATAAAGTGTGCATTCCTAAGTGTTCCCTTAGGCTATTACTTGTTGAGGAAGCCCATATGGGAGGCTTAATGGGGCATTTTGGGAGAGATAAGACTTATCATATGCTACATTCACATTTTTATTGGCCCCATATGCTTAGAGATGTAGAGAACTTGCTTAAGAGATGTATTGTGTGTTTAATGGCTAAGGCTAGATTGAAACCTCATGGATTGCATACCCCCTTACCCACGCCTCAGTCACCTTGGGAGGATATTAGTATGGACTTCATTGTTGGGTTACCTAGGACTAAGAAAGGGAGAGATTCAATTTTTGTGGTGGTAGATCGATCTTCTAAATTGGCCCATTTTATTGCTTGTCATAAGACTGATGATGCTTATAATGTAGCTAACTTGTTCTTTACGAAAATTGTTAGATTACATGGAGTACCTAGGAGTAACTAATAGGACATTAACAACCATTCTGAGGGCTGTTTTAAAAGATAACTTGAAAGCTTGGGAAGATGTCTTGCCTCATGTAGAATTTGCATATAATCGTCTTCCTTCTAGGAGAATCGGATTTGCTATTCAGAAAGGTTTGGCGGCACAACTTGTTGCCCGTCTTCCTTCTAGTTCGATGTAAATTTGGGTTCATGGAATATAAGTGAATTTTTCAAAAAAAAAAAAATATAATCGTACATTACAGGCCCGTTTGGTTTTAACTCCGGAATCGGAAACGGAATGGAAATGAATGTTGTCCATATATATACCATTGTTCATGAAGGTTTGTGGAATCATTCCTTGTTGTGTGAAGGAATTGAAGTAGAGTGTGATTACTTTTGATACCCTATAGGGTAACAAAATGTGGGGAAACAAGTGCATTTTGCATTAATTTACAAGGAATGATTCCACAAAATTTTATGAATAAGGGTATACATATGGACTAAATTCGTTTCCATTCCGTTTCCGTTTCCGTTACTGGAACCAAACGGGCCCTACATTCTTCTACTAATCTAACTCCTTTTTAGTGTGTCTATGGGTTGAATCCTTTGACCCCTTTTGATCTTATACCGTTTCCCATAGCGGAGCGAGTAGATTTTAATGCAAAAAAACAGGTGGAGATCATCAAGGAACTACATCAAAGGACACGCAAAAGGCTACAGGATAAGGGGAGGCAAGTGGCGGCCAAGGCTAATAGGAACCACAAGCAAGTGCTGTTCGGACCGGGAGACCTCGTGTGGCTGCATTTAAGGAAGGATAAGTTCCCGGAAAGGCGCAAGTCCAAGCTATCACCTAGGGGAGACGGACCATTCAAAGTACTAAGTAAGGTTGGCAACAATGCTTATGTACTAGAGCTTCTGGAGGACTATGGAGTGAGCCCTACTTTCAACGCAGGAGATCTAAGTCCCTTTGAGTCAAGTGATGCGGATGGTGATGATCCGAGGACGAATCCTTCCCAAGAAGGGGAGTATGATGAGGGACCATCACCAAAAGCCCCTACTAGTCCTACAATGCAAGGACCAATCACTAGATCAAGGGCAAGAGCAATTCAAGAGGAGGTGTCCAACTAGTTGGTGTCCTTAGCTCCTAAGAAGACCATTGATGATCCATTGCTGACTGAGGCTTCCTTAGTCACGTTAATGACTATTCCCGACGACTTGGACGTGGAAGGGAGACCATGCACACGTGATTTGGAGCCATGCAAGAGCAAAGAAGAGACACTTGTTACGGAATTGCAAGAAATGGAAGATTGAGGCTTTTGGAGCTTCATTTGTATTTTATATCATCTTTTGGTATAAAATGAAAGACTATTTATAACCTTTATGTTCAAAACATTTTAAGGGTTATTTTTATTTGTTTTAGTTGTTTTATTTGTTTTATTGTCTTTTTGGCAAATGTTATTCCTTTTTTAGATAGGAGCTTTCTAGGCATATAAAAAGCCTCCCTTAGCTTCTTTCCTGATTATATAGATTTCAGCCAATTGATAAACCGTCTCTTTGAGAGTTTTTGTTCCTATTCAGAAAATTCAGTCAATAAAGTGAGCCATTGATTGAATTGTTGTGAATCCCTGCTAGATTGTTCTTGTGTGTGTTAATCTCTTTAGAGATAGGTGCTACTAGTCAATACTAGTCCCTCCTTGTGCTTGTCTCCATTGAAGGCTTGTGTAAGGTTATAGAAGAAAGGGTTGAAGGCATCATCTTGCTTGGGTTTTGATCAATCTGATCAAGGTTCTTGTAAGGGAGTCTTTTGGTTCTTTTGGATCTACTTCTACCAAACATTCCACGTTCCATTTCATTCGCTTTCTTCCCTTTTGTCCAACGTCATTTCTGGTTCTAAACAATATGATTTTGCGTGCCATTTGTCAAGGAAAAAGTCCATTGTTGGTCTTCAAGGATTCCCAATCTAGATCTAGTCATTTGTGGCCCCAACCCGCATCAAAGTGGTATCAGAGCTAGCTGATTGCGAGTCCGGAATCAACCAACACCATTGACGATTTGAGTATCTTCTTTGAGTCTTTTTTTTGTTTGATGCTTCATTTTAAGAGTCTATTTGAGTCTAATTTGCTTTGTTTCTTGTGTTTATTGGAGAAGAGAGAAAGCCAAACCAAAACCGCCATTTTCCAGCCATTCTACATCACTTTCATCGGCCGTTCTTCATCAAAAACGTCCAGCTCTTTTTTTCTCTTGCCAATCACGTCCCAACACAATTTTAGAAGCAAAAGGGGACCACACTTCCAAAGACAAATCAGACGTTGCAAAATAGAATAGAGAGGCCACAAAAAGCTCCTAAATTATAGCAACAACCAAGAGACTACTTCTAGTTAGTTATCTCTTTTTTCTTTTCAATTTTATTTTCATTCCTCTCTCCAATTTTATTCCAAAAAGAAAGTCAGCCAAGGTCCTACATTTAAAAAAAAAGAAGAAGAAGAAGAAGAAGAAGAAGAAGAAGAAGAACATTTTATCATATCATTTCACCCTTCCAATCTATCATACATATCATATCATATTCTATACCAACCTAAGTTGTGTAGAAGTTAGAAAAACAAGTGTTTTTGCAATCTGATTGTGAAAGGATCATTGAGACTACAAACAAGAGTTACCTACCTCATTTCTTATCCATCACCATTACCCAAAAGCCAACGTTAAACACCACAGCCGGCCATATCTCTCTCCATTGCATAAGGACAAGGTAAGTGAAGCTCTCTTCTTAGTATCTTGTGTGTCTATCTTCCTTGTTTTACTTTAATTCTATCATATCTTGAGTTTACCATCTTTTCGAGTTCATATCAGCCTTTTGCATCTATCTTTGAGTCTTGTGTCGTTTTTTGAGTATTTTGTGTGATATAGCTAGTTAACATTGCTTGCAAGCCATACTAGTCGAGTCTTGAGTCTTATTTCAGCTTCTTAGTGTCTATCTTGACGTTTTCTGTTGTGAACCTTCAAGCAGCCGTGTATCACCCTTTTTCAAGTCAAGGAGTGTGCTAGTTGAGCTAAGGCATTGATCTTAGAAGGAGTTTTAATCCATCCAAGTCAATTGCATCAAATAGCTTGTGATCAACACAACTTGAGTGTGAGAGTGAGAGTAAACACTTGTGAGAATTTTCTGTTTTATCTAATTCAAATAGTTTGCTTGTTTTGTGTGTTTTTGTGATCATGTCTAGGTCTAATAGTCCAAGCAAGTCCCACAATAGTGAGCCAATGCACCCGGAGACATTTGCTATGTTGAAGCAAATAATGGATTCGGTGGCAAGATTGACACACCGGATTGACACGTTGGAGCCTCGACCAGCACCCACGGCCACGCCACAGCCGAGGTCCACTTTCGAGCTAGGAGGCACATCTAGAGATGCCCCTAGAGAAACAGCCCATGAATCACCACAAAGAACTCCTCAAGGGCAAGGTATGAGACATGCTAACACTCTTCCTAGAACACCTAATGTGCATGGTTTTGTGGATGATTTTTAGGAGCCACAAGAGGATGTTGAGGAAGAAGGTATGTGGAGAGAGTTCCCTAGGCGTCACCCACAACCAAGGAGAGGATGAGAATATGAGCCATTTAGGCCTTATCAAGAGCTAGATAGAATAGGGAAAGTGAAGGTCAAGATTCCTAATTTTGAAGGCAAGTGTGACCCGGATGCTTACATGGATTGGGAGATTAAATTGGAGCAAATTTGGTCTTGCCATCACTTTGGAGGGCAAAGGAAGGTCCAGCTTGCATCATTGGAGTTCCAAGGCTATGCACTAGTATGGTGGGATCATCTTGTCAAGGAAAGAAGAAGAACCTTGGATCCGGCCATCACTACATGGGAACAAATGAAGGCCTTGATGAGAGCTCGTTTTGTACATCAACATTATGCTAGGGAGCTGAGGCAAAGGTTGGAGAACCTTAGACAAGGAGCCATGAGTGCCGAAGAGGTCTACATGATGCGGGTTGGAGCCGCGAATGACTAGATCTAGATTGGGAATCCTTGAAACCAACAATGACGTTTTTCCTTGACCAATGGCACAAAATTCAGATTGTTAGAACAAGAAAATGACGATGGAAAGATGGAAGAAAAGAGAATGAAAGGGGACGTAGGATGTATGGTAGAAGTAGATCCAAAAGAACCAAAAGACTCCCTTACAAGAACCTTGATTAGATTGATCAAAACCCAAGCAAGATGATGCCTTCAACCCTTTCTTCTATAACCTTACACAAGCCTTCAATGGAGACAAGAACAAGGAAGGACTAGTATTGACTAGTATCACCAATCTCTAAAGAGATTAACACACACAAGAACAATCTAGCAGGGATTCACAACGATTCAATCGATTGGCTCACTTTATTGATTGAATTTTCTGAATGGAAACAAAAGCTCTCTAAGAGACGGTTTATCAATTGGCTAAAAATCTATCTAATCAAGAAAGAAGCTAAGGGAGACTTTTTATATGCCTAGAAAGCCTTCTTTCTAAAAAGGAATAACATTTGTCAATAAAAGACAATAAAACAAAAACAACAAATAAAATAACCCTTAAATTGTTGAGCCTAAAGGTTATATAAAGTCTTGTATTTTATACCAAAAGATGATATAAAATACAAAAGAAGCTCCAAAAGCCTCAATCTTCCATTTCTTGCAATTCCGGAACAAGTGTCTCTTCTTTGCTCTTGCATGGCTCCAAATCACGTGTGTATGGTCTCCCTTCCACATCCATGTCGTCGGGAATCGTCATTAGCGTGACTCAGGAAGCCTCAGTCAGCAATGGATCATAAATGGTCTCCTTAGGAGCTAAGGACACCAACAAGTTGGACACCTCCTCTTGAATTGCCCTTGCCCTTGATCTAGTGATTGGCCCTTGCATTATAGGACTAGTAGGGGTTGTTGGAGATGGTCCCTCATCACAACACCTCTATGCAAATGGCAATGGTGAAAGCTAATGTGGTTGAAGATGAGGAGTCTACAATGGCTAGGTATCTACGCATTTTAAACTCATCTTTGGCTAATGAAATTGATTTGTATCCTTATAGTACCATGGTGGAGCTGCTGCATTTGGCAATTAAAGTAGAGAAGAAGACAAAGGCTAGGAACCAAGGTACCAAGACAAGCTTTGGAGCTACAAGCTCATGGAAAGCACAAAACAGCAGGCCCCAAGGATCCTACAGCCGAGAGCCTACATCCACCAAGGAGGACTGAAAAGCATCAACCATGGACCAAGGAGCACAAAGAATGAGCTCAACACCTCATTCATATTCTAGACCCTTGAATAAGCCTTCAAGTGGTCCTAAAGGGAGTACCTCTAACTCTACTCTTCGTTCTAGACATATTGTGTGTTTTAAATGTCAAGGTAGAGGTCATTACATGAGGGATTGTCCTAATAAGAAATTTTGATTTTAAATCAATTTGGACAATATGAGAGTGAGGATGAGCATGAAAATGATGATAACATCCACCTTAATGGATTGCATGAAATTGGTAGTGATAGTGATGAGGGCATTGAATATGAGCGTGAAGAATCATTAATAGCTAGAAAAACTTTGCATCTAAGCTAGCTCCGTGTGAGGATAATCAAAGAGAGAACCTTTTTCATACTAGATGTCTAATTAAAGGAAAGGTGTGTAATATGATCATAGATGGAGGTAGTTGTTGCAATGTAGCTAGCACTGATTTGATTAATAAGTTGCAAATTACCACATTTTATCACCCTAGGCCTTATAAATTGCATTGGATGAATGATTGTGGAGAATTAAAAGTAAATAGGCAAGCTAGAGTTACTATCACTTTAGGTAGCTATGAGAACACCATTACTTGTGATGTAGTTCCCATGCAAGCTTGTCATATTCTTTTGGGACGTCCATGGCAATTTGATAGGAGAGTTAAGCATGATGGTTTTACTAATAGGCGTACCTTTGAATTTAATGGTCAAACACTAACTCTTAAGCCTATGACACCATTGCAGATTGCTGAATTTTATGAGAAGAAGGAGTTGAGTGTGGAGCAAAATGAGGTGAAAAAGAGAGGGGATAGCTCACGGTCTAAAACAGAACCCACGACCAAGATTAGTACCACCCTATTAGCCACACCTTCTAGTGTCCTTCTAGCATCCAAGGAGGAGTGCATCCTAGATTACACCCCTTTAGATGCCATTCTTGTGAGCTTGTGCAAGAGCTTAGTGACTTTGAGTGATGAATCCAAAGCCACCCTACCTAAGCCCATCCTAGCTATCCTAGATGAGTTTAGTGATGTGTTTCCTGACGAGATTCCGGCTGGCCTTCCACCTTTTAGAGGTATTGAGCACCAAATAGATCTTATTCCCGGTGCTACACTCCCAAACCGTCCAGCCTATAGGATGAACCCTAAGGAGAGCCAAGAGATCCAAAACCAAGTCCAAGAACTCCTAGATAAGGGTTATGTAAGGGAGAGCTTGAGTCTTAGTGCCGTTCCCTTCCTCTTAGTGTCTAAGAAGGACAATACATGGAGGATGTGTGTTGATTGTAAAGCCATCAACAACATCACCATTAAGTACCGCCATCCTATCCCACGTTTAGATGACATGTTAGATGAGTTGAATGGAGCCACATTGTTCTCTAAGATAGATCTTAGGAGTGGTTATCACCAAATCAGAATGAGGGAGGGAGATGAGTGGAAAACGGCATTCAAGACCAAGTTTGGTCTTTATGAGTGGCTAGTGATGCCATTTGGTTTTACCAATGCTCCTAGCACATTTATGAGATTGATGAATCACGTGTTGAGACACTACATTGGTAGGTTTGTTGTGGTTTACTTTGATGACATCCTCATCTATAGTAAGTCACTTGAAGAGCATGAGGAACATTTGAGGGAAGTACTTGCAACTCTTAGAATTGAATATTTGTATGCTAATTTGAAGAAATGTGAGTTTAGTACTAATCAAGTTGTTTTTCTTGGTTTTGTAGTGAGCACAAGAGGTCTAGAGGTGGATAAAGAGAAGATCAAGGCAATCCAGGAATGGCCTACTCCCGCAACCGTCGGTCAAGTGAGGAGTTTCCACGGCCTTGCAACCTTCTATAGATGTTTTGTGCGAGATTTCAGCACCATAGCAGCCCCACTCACGTCCTTGACAAAGAAGAAGGAACCATTTGTGTGGGGGAGATGCTCAAGAGAAGGCGTTTAAGGAGTTGAAGTGGCGGCTGTCCCATGCACCTCTCCTAGCTCTTCCGGACTTCACCAAACCTTTTGAGGTCGAGTGTGATGCTTCGGGTATTGGCATTGGAGGAGTACTCATGCAAGAGGGTAAGCGACTAGCCTTCCTTAGTGAGAAATTAAAGGTAGCATGTTTAAACTACTCGACCTATGATAAAGAACTTTATGCATTGTTTAGATTATTAAAAACATGGCAACATTATTTATGGCCTAGTGAGTTTGTCCTATGTACCGATCATGAGTCCTAAAAGACATTTTAGGAGTCAAGATAAGTTAGATTGGAGACATGATAGATGGATGGAGTTTATAAAAACTTTTCCTTATATCATGAAGTATTAAAAGGGCAAGGATAATGTTGTAGCGGATGCTCTCTCTAGGAGACATTCTTTAATCACAACTATGGATTCTAAGGTCTTAGGTTTCTATTATATTAAGGATTTATATGTTGATGATTCTGATTTTGGAGACATATTTGAGCAATGTGCATCTAGAGGAGCCTTTGATAAGTATTACTTGTTTGAGGGTTTTCTATTTAGAGTTGATAAAGTGTGCATTCCTAAGTGTTCCCTTAGGCTATTACTTGTTGAGGAAGACCATATGGGAGGCTTAATGGGGCATTTTGGGAGAGATAAGACTTATCATATGCTGCATTCACATTTTTATTGGCCCCATATACTTAGAGATGTAGCGAACTTTCTTAAGAGATGTATTGTGTGTTTAAAGGCTAAGGCTAGATTGAAACCTCATGGATTGCATACCCCCTTACCCACGCCTAGTCACCTTGGGAGGATATTAGTATGGACTTCATTGTTGGGTTACCTAGGACTAAGAAAGGGAGAGATTCAATTTTTGTGCTGGTAGATCGATTTACTAAAATGACCCATTTTATTGCTTGCCATAAGACTGATGATGCTTATAATGTAGCTAACTTGTTCTTTAGGAAAATTGTTAGATTACATGGAGTACCTAGTAGTATAGTGAGTGATAGGGATGTTAAGTTTCTTAGTTTCTTTTGGAAGACTCTTTGGGGTAACTATAGGACATTAACAACCATTCTGAGGGCTGTTTTAAAAGATAACTTGAAAGCTTGGGAAGATGTCTTGCCTCATGTAGAATTTGCATATAATCGTACATTACGGGCCCGTTCGGTTTCAACTTCGGAATCGGAAACGGAATGGAAACGAATGTAGTCAACATGTATACCATTGTTCATGAAGGTTTGTGGAATCATTCCTTGTTGTGTGAAGGAATTGAAGTAGAGTGTGGTTACTTTTGATACCCTATAGGGTAACAAAATGTGGGGAAACAAGTGCATTTTGCATTAATTCACAAGGAATGATTCCACAAAATTTTATGAATAAGGGTATACATATGGACAAAATTCGTTTCCATATCGTTTCCGTTTCCGGAGCTGGAACCAAACGGGCCCTACATTCTTCTACTTATCTAACTCCTTTTTAGTGTGTTTATGGGTTGAATCCTTTGACCCTTTTGATCTTATACCGTTGCACATAGCGGAGCGAGTAGATTTTAATGGAGAAAAACAGGTGGAGATCATCAAGGAACTACATGAAAGAACACGCAAAAGGCTACAAGAGAAGAGGAGGCAAGTGGCGGCCAAGGCTAATAGGAACCGCAAGCAAGTGCTGTTCGGACCGGGAGACATCGTGTGGCTGCATTTAAGGAAGGATAGGTTCCCGGAAAGGCGCAAGTCCAAGCTATTACCTAGGGGAGACGGACCATTCAAAGTACTACGTAAGGGTGGCAACAATGCTTATGTACTAGAGCTTCCGGAGGACTATGGAGTGAGCCCTACTTTCAACGTAGGAGATCTAAGTCCCTTTGAGTCAAGTGATGCGGATGGTGATGATCCGAGGACGAATCCTTCCCAAGAAGGGGAGTATGATGAGGGACCATCACCAACAACCCCTACTAGTCCTACAATGCAAGGGCCAATCACTAGATCAAGGGCAAGAGCAATTCAAGAGGTGTCCAACTAGTTGGTGTCCTTAGCTCCTAAGGAGACCATTGATGATCCATTGCTGACTGAGGCTTCCTTAGTCACGTTAATGACGATTCTCGACGACTTGGACGTGGAAGTGATGTAGGGCCATCACATGGTAGATATCAAGGGCCCATTACTAGGGCAAGAGCTAAGGAGATCCAAGAAGTTATGTCAAGGGAAGTGCTATTGCTTGGTACCATGCGTGAATCAGTTAACTTCCATACATCATGCGTTAATCTCTTGGTGAATGCAGGAGCAGACAAGCAAAGGGAAGGGGCCATGCAGACGTTGGAACAACAAGAGCTTGATCTTATAGCCACGCCAGCTAATAAGTCAAGCAAACAAGACAAGGACAAGGTGGGGAAGATGGACGAGCAAGCAAGCATAGGAAATGGAATAACAAGCATGATGCCATCAAGTCTGGAGTGGCTGGCAAGCTCCACGTTGCTCACTTCCCAGGCGGCCCAAGAGAGTAACCAACTCCCTCAGTCGGGCCATCCATTTGGGCTCTAAAAACCGTCCAAAACCACTCATGGATCTGTTTTGAATAAGTCAGCCTATTTTGATGCTGTTAGTTTGTTTGTTAAGTTGTTAGCTACATTTGTGGAAGCTCTCTTGTTACCACCTTCCACCAATGTTTTAGTTTTCTTTTCTTTATTTTGTCTAGATAAAAGAGTCTATATATAGCCTCTTTAGCTGCTGAGTAGGGTACGTTTTATTTGCTAAGAATTCAGATTGTAATCATTCACAAAATCAATCAAAGAACAAGAGAGTTTTTGGTTGGCATTGTCGTTGTTTGCTTGGCTGAGCTTGTTCGTGTCAACCGTGTAATAGCTAGGATTTTCGAATTTTAATTAATGTTGATTAACTTAATCGTTTATAGTAATTGACATATAACTCGCGAAGATTTCGCAAGTGATGAGTATGAGTCCCACCGTTATGTTCCTAGCGTAATTTTGGACGTTTGGGGAAATTTTTACTTTTTCTCTGGGTAATTATTTTTACCCTCCGGTGTTATTTGGAGCATTTGGGAGCTCCAATTAATAAAAATCCAGTTGAGAGAAATGATCAGGACATCAAATATGTCCTAGATATGAAATAACATGGAGAGGCAAAACGGCCAAAAGAGTCGCTATTTCGTTTCTTAACGGCTAAGAAAGACGGCTTAGGAATACACATTTTCCGAGGCAGTTGTGGAATAATTATCCCTACAATATTCCACATTTAATATTAAAAATCTCGGTAAGTTTGGAGAAGGAGGTTCGACCCGCTTTTAGATCGGTTAAAGGATAATTATCGAGTTTGCTAAAGAATAATTATCGTCTTCACTATAAATAGCGGAAAATCCTTTATTAATTAATTTCCTTTCACGTTTCCTCGTAAAAGCTCTGATTTCTCTCAACCTTCAAACTCAGATCTACTCTCCGTTTCTAATCCGATTTCAATTCCGTTTGAGTTTCTGGATTCCTCTCTTCATTCTCTTCATATCGGTACCGAATTTCTGCATTTTCGAGTATATGGAGGACTGGTCGAGAATATATGTCACCAGGACGGTTCCGTCGCTCAGATTCCGGTGAATTTGATGTTGTCCATGCGTAGCCTGCGTCGCTGTGTTTCCGAATCTTCTTTCAGATCGTCAATCGGGTTAGTAACGAATAAGTTATGAATTTATTCGTTTTCTGTACTGCGATTTGGCCTAAATTGACTTTAGGCTTGTCAAAATGGATAATTAGAAATTCCATTATGGTCGTTATATTATTCTGGTGATTATGGATAGTTTGTTTGATGAAATTTGATGACAGAGGGTTTAGAAATTGCCTGCGGGCAAAACGTTATTATGGCGAAATCTAATTAATTAATTAAAGGTTAATTAATTAAATTAGGATTAGAATTGAGATTGAGGAATGTTGATTAGATACTACCTTGAGATTTGAGGAATTGTGAGTTAGGTTGAGATATTGAGGTTTAGTTGGTTGTGAGGCTTATAAATTGATTATGATCCTTATGGATCTCTTGGGTCTAGATGTGACCTTTTTGATTGATAGGAGTATTGATATCTCTTTATGCCTTGTTATTAGGCAGTATCCCTCTCAAGATTGGAGGTTGATCGTGGTTGTGATTGTACGAGGTTGAGGTAAGTCCGTAGGACTTACTTAGCTACCATCCCTATATTGGGTGTTTGCATGAGTGGTATGTGCTTTATATGTTTGCTATGATAGCATGAGTAGTCGTTTTTATCGACCTATGTGCTATTGACTGCCCCACTGCGTGGCTGTGATAACCTTTCCCTTTCATCCCGCCGTGGAGTCTGGGAGGTTCTCTGATGTCGGGCCAGACTGGTTTACAAGAAGGGCGCAATCCACTCCCATAGGGTACACGGATTGTGTGACCGATACTCGTACAGCTGGACATTGTACTCAGAGGCGAGGATGTATCGGTCCTCGTGTCACATATTTTCATCTATCTATATATATACGGTTTTTGAGTGAATGGTTATTATATAAAGATAATAAATGGGTAAATGTGTGATAGCATGTTGAGGTGTTTATCTTTCATGATTGTGTTTGTGCTTATACATTACCTCATATATGTATGGTTAGCTAACGGTTTCATACCGTATTGTAGATGTTTACAGGTTAGGCGTTGCTGGGTGATCTGGCAGGGTGACAGGCTGAGGACTCTCGTACATTAGGTGGTTGGTTTTGGGGTTGGTTATGTCTTCCCTCCTGCGTGAGGATGATGTCTTGTTTTCCCTCCTGTGTGAGGATATCGTTTCATACTCGGCTATGTTATTGTTTATTGTTTACCTTTGGTTATACGGTTTATACGGTTTTATGTATTTTTTTTATATTTGTCAGTGCCATGTTGTAAGTTCCAGTGAACTTGTTGTGATGCTAGGGTCAGGATCCATTGTGAGATCCTAGCCCAATGTGACATCCCGAGTCCCGCGGAATCGGGGTGTTACAGAGTTGGTATCAGAGCCCAGGTTGACAACAATGGCACTTGCTACCTGCAATGAGGTTTGATAGGTAAAATAAACAGAGCCCACACGGTATCTGACGTTTTCAAAGGTTTTGGTTATAAGTGTGGTTTTGGGATAGAATGTACGAGAAGTCGTCACCTCTTTCATGGATCTCTGCAGCGTAGATATGTATATATATCTGTGTGTACTATGGATTATGTGGATGTATTATATACATATCGATACCTATGGCATATATATAGCCTTATATGATTAGGTGCGTATATCCTATAGATGACTCAGACTAGAGTAGTATCTGTAGTGGGATGAGGTAGGGGTACACCCCCTCTTCCTCCAGTAGTGATAGGTCAGGGACCAGTTTCCGCTGTTGTATCGCCTATGGCAGAGAACGAGTTTGAAGAGGCTGATCGTGTCTCCACGAGTAGATCCGAGTTTCAAGAATATATGTAACAAGTATATGAAGCGGTGATAGCGGGTAGATCCACACCAAATTTACCAACAATTGTGAGATCAATTGAAGCTTCTGGATCCGGAAAGAAGCAATGGGCTGAATAAGTTACTAGAGAAGCAAAGATGATGAATGGGGAACCAAGTCCGATATCAGGACAATCTATTGATCCTTTGGCCATGAAGATGACTGGCAAGGGATTACAGTGTTTTAATTGCGTGGAAGTTGGGACACTAGCGAGTTGTGTGCCCAAAGGCACCCATCATATGCTTTACGTGTGGTAAAGTAGGGCATAGAGCGAAGTTTTGTCGACAGGGCAAGGCATTGCCTTTACAGGTTCCCTTCAAGAGTGAGATCATTCCAGGTGGACGACGAAGGTCGAGTTACCCTTCAGTTGCACAGTATGCAAGGATGGGATGATTATGTTTCAATTGTGGCTATCCAGATCATTTGCGTTCTGTGTGCCCTTTGGCACTGATAGCTTGTTTCACATGTGGTGAGCTAGGCCATCTGGCCCTTTCTGTCAGCACGGTGGTGTTTCTTCCCAGCAAGACCTTCCTCTTTCCGGTGCAGAAAGAGTGGAAGTGGCGGCTATAGTAATGACCTCAGTGATACCTGAGGAGCATGGATCTGACATTGAGTGATGATATGTAGTGGAGCTACGAGTGTTAGCTGTTATAGGTACCATTCTCGTTAATGGTTTACCTGGTGGAGTTTTGCTTGTTGTGAGTGCTATGCACTTCATGTCTTTCGATGCATGCGTTAATGGTTGACTTTTGGTATATAGTAGAAGGTGGATTTTCCTTTACAAGATTACCTTTTTGGGTCTGAGATACCCGTGAGATGCGTGTTTGTTCCCTTATTTCAGGGACCCATGTATGGTTGCAGACTTCTTTGTCATGTCGTAGGTGCATGAGGAAGTCATAATGTGTATGGTTTGGATGAATAGATATCATGTGGTGTTAGCTTTTAATAGTAAGACTATTATAGTCTTTACTGAGTTGATGTAAATAGAGGTCTTCTGAGGTTAAGACCTTTAAAGAGACGGGTTTGTCATCAGGACTGTACGAGCAGCGAGCTGATAGTACAGGGATGTGACGTCTTCTAGTGTTATACCATGAAGGAGCGAGATAGTCCAACATTGGAGGTATTCCAGTTGTTTATGAGTTTATAGACGTGTTACTGAACCGTCTAGTTGCCACCTCAGCGGAGTGTGGACATTGTTATCGAGTTGAAGTATGATACAAGATTGAATGGGAAAGCCACACTATATGGTGCTTGTTGAGATATTGTACTAATAACTTGAAAAGTTGACTGAAACGGGCTTCTTTTACCCTAGTGGGTTCCATGTTCTGTATTGACGACCTGATGAGTTATCTTCAAGAAGCAATTGTGTTTTCAGGATTCCTTTGTGCTCAAGATATCCCTAGTCATGGATGAGAGAGCAGCATGTGTATAAGATAACATCCCATACCCGTTATGGACACTACGAGTTTGTAGTGATGTCATTTGGATTGACGAATGTTTTAGTAGTTTTTATGGAGTTGATGAACAATATCTTCATCGACTTCCTTGATTAGTTGGTGGTGGACTTCATTGATGACATGTCAGCATACTCTCATAGCAGAGAATAGTAGACCGATCGTTTGAGGACCGTTCTGTAGATCTCGAGAGATAGAGGGTTGTATGCTACGCTCTCTAAGTGTAAGTTGAGATGCCAGTGGTAGCCTTTTTAGCCCATGTTGTCTCCACTAGTGGGATCATGGTTGACCTGGCGAGAATTAAGTATGTTTTAACATGGGAGATACTGATGAACATTAAGGAATACGTTGTTTTTTCGGCTCAGCCAATTGCTACCAATGCTTTGACGAAGGATTTTATATGATTACGTATTCATTTGCGAATCTTTTGAGAAGACCACCATAACTACGTGATGAAAGCAGTGTGTCTATGTTCGGAAGAGTTGAGGAGGCATTTGACCTCTGCTTCGATTCTGTTGTAGTTAGAAGATTTTTGGGATCCCGTGATTTACGGTGATACATCCCAGCTAAGTCTGAGATGTGTATTACTACAGAGGAGTAGGGTTATTGATATGGGTGTTTACAGCTGAGAACATATGATGAGAACTACACGACTCATGATTTAGAGTTAGTAGTGGTAGTTCAAACCTTTAAGTTTTGAAGACCGTACCGGTGTGATCTTCATGTCAAATTTCTATAGATCATAGAAATTTGAAGTATATTTTATGCAACGGGGTTGAATAACCGGCAGTATTAAGAGCTTAAGTTGATCAAGACTTTGACTTGAAGATTCCATATTATTCAGAGAAGTTGAATGTTGTCACTGATAACTTGAATGAAAAGACGCTCCAAGAGAAGATGATTGTGAGACTGATAGTTCAACCTCAGCTTCAGAGAGATCTAGCTTGGCTAGAGTTGGACAATCAGTTCCTTGATGAGGATACCCAGTCATACCTCAGAGGTTCTACCTGGTCTGTTGGATGAGGTCCAACAAAAGCAAGAGACCTGCCCGACATTGACAAGGTTTAGAGAAAGGATGTCTCGTACTGAGGCACCATAGTTTTCCATGGGAGTAGATGGACTGATGAAGAGTCGTGACCACTTTTGTGTACCTGCTGATGCAGATGGAGACATAGAATATTATGGTATACCCACTGTATGCCTTATTCAGTACATTCAGGTACGAGTAAGATGTACCACGAGATGATACGATTATATTGTATGAAGCCGATATAACCAGATTTGTGATACAGTGTGTGACCTGTTAGCAGGTCCAGATAGAGTATTTCCGATCTAGAGATAAGCCCCACCCACTACCAGTGTAGTAGTAGAATTTGGGAAGACATCTCTATGGACTTTGTTATGGGATTGTGACCTAGTAGAAGATTGATGTTATCTGGATTGTTGGTAACAGATTAATGAAACCGGCACGTTTCATTTCTATTAGAAGGACGTCGCTAGTGAATGAATTGGCTGAGGAGTACACTAGATAGATAGTGAGACTCCATGGTATACCGAGAACGATCATTTCTGTTTGAGATGGATGTTTTTACTTTGATATTTTGGGCAGCAGATTCAGACTGCTTTGGGGACAAGTTTGTACCTCATGACTACACTTCACCCCGTGACAGATGGTCAGTTGGAGAGGATCATCTAAATCTTAAAGATCTATTATAAGTTGTAAGTCGAATGGGAAACGTGGATGGTTATATTACCTTCCATTAATGAGTTTATTATATAGCAATGAAGGACGTGCATCTTTTTGGGATGACCCTATGAGGCAATATATAGACATAGATGTCGTATATCCTTATGCTAGAAGTGATCTAGCAATAGTAGTGGAAATAACACATGACCAGACTCAGGATTTTATAGTTCGAGTAACGATGATTAAAGGAAAAGTGTTGGCTCTACATAGTCGCCAGATTGTGTGTATAGACAAGAGGTGTTAACCTCTAAAGTTCAAGTGAGAGTTCATGTCCGGCTGGAGGTATCTCAGTTGTGAGACGTTTGTTGTGTATTATGGAAAGGGGAACTGAGTTTCCAATATGTCGGTTACTTGAGATCTTGATCAGTTTTGTGAAGGCAACATGATGTTTAGCTTTCACTCTGAAGTTGGTGGATGTTCACCCAGTGTTCATGTGTCTCAACTGAGGAAGTATATACCAGGTTGGAAACACTTTGTGAGTTATAATGATCTAGTGGTTAAGTTGAACCACATCGTTGTTGAGCATGTGATTACATTCTTGGAATAAGATATGAAACGCTTGTATTTGAAAGACATTCCCATATTGAGGATATTATGGTCGAGATGAAGACCTGAAGAGGCTATGTGAGAGACTGAGGATAGTGTCCTGAGGAACTATCCAGAGTATATGTTGGGACAGACCCATTTGTGGGAGCACGAGTAGATCTTAGTGCTATCTTGATGAATGTTGTGCTTATGTGCTTATATGCCTTCATGTGTTATTCCATGCTAGTTGTGATGTGATTTATGATCTTAGTAGATCTTGATGTGCTAGCGTGATGTATGTTATAGCTGGAGATGATTACTTCCTCCACGCTACCCGAGTATGATTATATTTATAGCTGGAGATGGTTCTTTCCTTCATGCTATTTGAGTGTGATTAGGATTCAGTTGGAGATGGTTCTTTCCTCCATGCTACCTTGATGGACATAGTTTTAGTGGAGATGTGATTCCTCCATACGATATATATGATTATGGTTTGCTAGAGACGTATTTCCTCTATGCTTGTGATATGTTTGGGCTAGAGATGTGTTTCCTCTATGCCTTGTGATGTGGTATGGCGAGAGACGTGATTCCTCTACGCCTTTGGGTAGCGTTATGACCCTGTTTTCTGGAGTTGATGATTCCTCCATGGTGACATTGAGGTTATAGATTGTTATAGGTGATGACCTTTTGAACGGAGATGTGATACCTCCAATAGAGAGAGTGAGAGTTATACCTCGGCTTATGGGTCCGAGATGACTTTGGGATTTTGCAAGTTTCGGGACGAAACTTTTTTTTAGGGTGGGTGATGTAATAGCTAGGATTTTCGAATTTTAATTAATGTTGATTAACTTAATCGTTTATAGTAATTGACATATAACTCGCGAATATTTCGCAAGTGATGAGTATGAGTCCCACCGTTATGTTCCTAGCGTAATTTTGGACGTTTGGGGAAATTTTTACTTTTTCCCCCGGGTTATTATTTTTACCCTCCGGTGTTATTTGGAGGATTTGGGAGCTCCAATTAATAAAAATGCAGTTGAGAGAAATGATCAGGACATCAGATATGTCCTACATATGAAATAACATGGAGAGGCAAAACGGCCAAAAGAGTCGCTATTTCGTTTCTTAACGGCTTAGGAATACACATTTTCCGAGGCAGTTGTGGAATAATTATCCCTACAATATTCCAGATTTAATATTCCAATCTCGGTAAGTTTGGAGAAGGAGGTTCGACCCGCTTTTGGATCGGTTAAAGGATAATTATCGACTTTCCTAAAGGATAATTATCGTCTTCACTATAAATAGCGGAAAATCCTTTATTAATTCATTTCCTTTCACGTTTCCTCGTAAAAGCTCTAATTTCTCTCAACCTTCAAACTCAGATCTACTCTCCGTTTCTAATCCGATTTCAATTCCGTTTGAGTTTCTGGATTCCTCTCTTCATTCTCTTCATATCGGTACCGAGTTTCTGCATTTTCGAGTATATGGAGGGCTGGTCGAGCATATATGTCACCAGGACGGTTCCGTCGCTCAGATTCCGGTGAATTTGATGTTGTCCATGCGTAGCCTGTGTCGCTGTGTTTCCGAATCTTCTTTCAGATCGTCAATCGGGTTAGTAACGAATAAGTTATGAATTTATTCGTTTTCCGTACTGCGATTTGGCCTAAATTGACTTTAGGCTTGTCAAAATGGATAATTAGAAATTCCATTATGGTCATTATATTATTCTGGTGATTATGGATAGTTTGTTTGATGAAATCTGATGACAGAGGGTTTAGAAATTGCCTGCGGGCAAAACGTTATTATGGCGAAATCTAATTAATTAATTAAAGGTTAATTAATTAAATTAGGATTAGAATTGAGATTGAGAAATGTTGATTAGATACTACCTTGATATTTGAGGAATTGTGAGTTATGTTGAGATATTGAGGTTTAGTTGGTTGTGAGGCTTATAAATTGATTATGATCCTTATGGATCTCTTAGGTCTAGATGTGACCTTTTTGATTGATAGGAGTATTGATATCTCTTTATGCCTTGTTATTAGGCAGTATCCCTCTCAGGATTGGAGGTTGATCGTGGTTGTGATTGTACGAGGTTGAGGTAAGTCCGTAGGACTTACTTAGCTACCATCCCTATATTGGGTGTTTGCATGAGTGGTATGTGCTTTATATGTTTGCTATGATAGCATGAGTAGTCGTTTTTATCGACCTATGTTCTATTGACGGCCCCACTGCGTGGCTGTGATAACCTTTCCCTTTCATCCCGCTGTGGAGTCTGGGAGGTTCTCTGATGTCGGGCCAGACTGGTTTACAAGAAGGGCACAATCCACTCCCATAGGGTACACGGATTGTGTGACCGATACTCGTACAGCTGGACATTGTACTCAGAGGCGAGGATGTATCGGTCCTCGTGTCACATATTTTCATCTATCTATATATATACGGTTTTTGAGTGAATGGTTATTATATAAAGATAATAAATGGGTAAATGTGTGATAGCATGCTGAGGTGTTTATCTTTCATGATTGTGTTTGTGCTTATGCATTACCTCATATATGTATGGTTAGCTAACGGTTTTATACCGTATTGTAGATGTTTACAGGTTAGGCGTTGCTGGGTGATCTGGCAGGGTGACAGGCCGAGGACTCTCGTACATTAGGTGGTTGGTTTTGGGGTTGATTATGTTTTCCCTCCCGCGTGAGGATGATGTCTTGTTTTCCCTCCTGTGTGAGGATGTCGTTTCATACTCGGCTATGTTATTGTTTACCTTTGGTTATACGGTTTTATGTATTTGTTTTTATATCTGTCAGTGCCATGTTGCAAGGTCCAGTGAACTTGTTGTTAGGCTAGGGTCAGGATCCATTGTGAGATCCTAGCCCAATGTGACATCCCGAGTCCCGCGGAATCGGGGTGTTACAAACCGCCTTCGGATTGGTGCTTCGAGCCTTCACGAGTCCCTCTTTGTGCTAGTCCAACCGGAGCTAATGTAAAGTTGTATTGGAGACGGGTCTAGGGCATTCACGAAGCAGGGTTTTGGCTCTTCAGCCTTGGTTCCTTTCGTTGACTCTCTTTGGTTCTTCTCTACATGATACGGGGATTAGCCGCGAAGAACGGATCTAGACGAGCAACCTGTTTTCGGGAATAAAAGCAAACAAAATTCAGCAACAAAGATGCAAGGAAAAACGTGCAAGCAAAGAGGGAAAACGAAATAGAAAAGAAGAACCGAAAGGAACAACGATAGAACCCTTGGATTCGATTATCCAAGATCCAAACCGGTGACGATTCGACCCCGCTTCTTACAACTTCACACAATCGATCTAGAATTATCGAAGGCACGAAGAGGTTGCTTCAATTCGACTTGTAGCACCACCCCGAAGGAGATTGACACACACAAGAACGAGAAAGCTATGCAAACACCACAATTCTCACGAGACAATAGGCTGAACTCAAAAGGTTCGATTTGGCACTTAGGCTATGTGTTATTAACGAATTCTCCCCAAAAAGGAAGAGAGAAAGGTTTATATACAACCTAGACCTTCTCTCCTAAAAAATAGAAAAGAAATAAAAACAATAATTACAATTTAGAGTGTTTTAAATAAATCCATAAAATAGACTAATTTTAGGCTTTATTTAACACTCTCTAACTAGCTTCTCACGCCAGCCATGCACATGCACACGTGAGGCTCTCCTATGCTCCATTCAACTTCTTCTTGGCTGGTCCAATGTGGCTAAGCATCATGACGGGCCTTGGACTCATTGGAGGTGAGCTTCTTGAACCATGGCTAAGAAGATAGCATCCATCTCCGCTTGGCGTTTGGCTTGGGCTCTTGTTAGGGCTCCTTGTGGTGTTGAAGATGGTGCCGGCTCGGATGACCCTTCATCATTCTCCCCTTCTTTAAAAGAATTCGACCTCGAATTTCCTTGATCATCACTAAGGGGTGGAAAACGGCTTAGATCCCTCACATTGAACGTGGGATCACAAGCATAGTCATCCGGCAAGTCTAGCACATAGGCATTGCCACTAGCCTTGTGTAGCACCTTGAAAGGTCCGTTTCCTCTTGGAGAGAGCTTGGACTTCCGAAGTTGTTGAAACCTCTCCTTCCTCAAGTGTAGCCATACAAGGTCACCGGCTTCAAATGTAACCTTCTTCCTTCCTTGGTTTGCCTTGGCTGCGTTGTATTTGCCTTTCTCCTCAAGCTTAATCCTTGTCCTCCTATGTAGCTCCTTGATGTGTTCAACCTGCATTTTAGCACTTAAATCCACTCGCTCCTTCTTAGGCAACGGTGTAAGATCAAAAGGGGTTAGTGGATTAAAACCATAAACACACTCAAATGGAGAGATGGAAGTAGACGAATGCACAACTCTATTATAGGCAAATTCAACATGTGGCAAGACATCCTCCCATTCCTTAAGATTCTTTTTGATGACAGCCCTTAAAAATGTGGTTATTATCCTATTAGTTACTTCCGTTTGCCCATCAGTGTGGGGGTGGCTTGATGTAGAAAATAACAATTTCGTACCTAGCTTTCCCCAAAGAGTCTTCCAAAAATAAATTAAGAACTTAACATTCCTATCACTTACTATTGTCCTTGGAATTCCATGTAACCTAACTACTTCCCGAAAGAATAGATTAGCTACATTGGCCGCATCATCAGTTTTGTGACAAGCAATAAAGTGAGCCATTTTAGAGAAACGATCTACAACCACAAAAATCGAGTCCCTACCTCTTTTAGTCCTAGGAAATTGTTAGCATGAAATATTGTGATATTTTAGGCACGTTTTCTAAATGTATTTGATTCATATTGATAGTCTTTGATTGATCTTTGTACATATGTGAGCTAGTATTGCCTATATTTTCGATATGGATGTCTACACTAGTTCTATGTTGATTATAGGTAATTTGGAGCTATTTCCGAACGGAATCGAGCAAAGGAGAGTTGAGTTGATATGTCCATAGATCGAGGACACTTTTTGAAGCAATTTGGAGTCTTAGATTGAAGAATGCACGAGTTCAGGGAAGAATCACGTTCTTGCCCTAAATTACGCCCTAAAACACGGCCGTATCACAAACCACGTTCAGAATTACGGCCGTGGATTCAGAGTCAGAATTCGATGTTCATTCCAGGGGATTCTACGGCCGTGGAACTAACCGTAATTGTTTCCACGCCCTAAATTACGGTCGTGGAATCTTCCACGACCGTGATCTTGGCGAATCTTTTCGCCACACTTCGAAGCCATGATCTTTTGAAAGATTGGGCCGGGCCGACACTTTACCATACACTATAAAAAGACGGACGAAGCAAGATTTCGTCACCTCGCTTACGATCTTTTCAACCCTCGCTTAGCGGCAAACGCACGCTTACAATCCACGTTTAGCAACGCACAAACCCTCATCTTGGAGGTAATTTGGAGATCTCATTGAAGATCAAAGTTCGTATTGGAGAGTTGTTGTTTGTGATCTTCGTGTTTGTGGAAGATCGAAGTTCTTGGAGGGTTTTGCAAGATGATCCCTCTTCTTGCTTAGGTTTGATTTAGGATCGGATTGACATCCCGTTTCTTTTCTTTCCTAAGATTGTGATTGTTTACTCCGTTTTGAATCTTTTGATAAACACTTGTTCTTGACTGTGATTCTGAGATTCATTTGAAGATTATTGATAGTTCTTGAAAGTTCCCATCTTTTATCTTTTAATTCTTGAATTGATATCAATATGACTATTATTGGCTAAAAACCCTTAACAATTCTAAGGTGAAGGGTTGATAGTTGTGGCATAGGTGATGATAGATCAATCGCAAACAGATTAGACCCTGAGAGTTAGAGAATTGTCGCCGACAGCCCTAAATTACGGGCTGTTCTTGAGTCCACGGCCGTGGAACCTCAAGAACTAACCGTGATTTACCTTAAGTCTACGAACCTGCTTTTACTTTAATCTAAAGTTAAAGATTTGCTTTAACTTAGTTTAGACTTGTCTTTTCTAGGTGGTAGTGAAGCCTCAACAACCTCTACCTCGATTGTGAGCCTCAACAACCTCAATCGGATAAGTTAGTCTTGATCTTTAGATTATAAGTTGGGGTATTTGATACTAATCCTCGTCTTTAGAACCTTATCTATATTGAGCCTCAACAACCTGTATAGGGAGTGTCTTTTAGGTGAGTTACATAAGGTTTTTGGAACCTCAACCGTACGATTACCTTACATTAGTATACCTTTGCATATCTCAACTCTGTCTTTATATCATTAAGTATATCTTGAATCAATTGCCACAGCTGGATACTTGGATCTTTAGGATTGTTGTTTTCCCAATATCTGCAAAACTCCCATATTTACCTGCTTGATAACTTGCAATTGAATTCGCTCCACCCAAATCCCTGTGTTCGATACTCTGGAATTCTTGCTTAACTACGTCGATCCGTACACTGCGGGTTCGCTTGCTTGATTCTAGTTTTATAAATTTAAAACTTATTTGCACACACCTCTAGGGGCGAACAAGTTTTTGGCGCCGTTGCCGGGGATTTGGTTTCGTCCGAATCCGGTAGCCGGTTGTCAAGCTTGGGAGCTTGCTCTCGTTATTTGATTTCCTTTGAGTGCATGCGCAGGTCTAGGAACACCGAAGATCTCTTACCTCTTGATCAAGAGCTAGAGAAAACCTTGAGGCAAAAGCGCAAGGAAAAGAGGATGGCTGAAGAGAACGAACGCGATCTTCAAACGGAGTTGGCGGAGAAGGAAGCTCAACTCCGATGGAATGAGACTCTCCGCCAGGATGAGATGGATCGTCATCAATCTCAAGTTAACGGTCTACAAGACATGATCGTCCAAATGAGGATAAAGATGAGCGACCTTGAAGATAAGGTAGGCAAGAAGTCCTCGAGAAGGAGATCAAGGTCTAGAAGAAAAAGCCACTCATCCACTGATGATAGTGATTCTTCCATGCCACCGTTAGAAGAGATTGATCCCACGATCAACATGAATCCTTTCCATCCACAAGGAGCTACTAATCGCCGCATTCCACCTAGGAATGTGAGAGTCGAACGTGTGGATAATGAGCCAAGGACTCTTGCCCAACGAATGGATCCAACACAACAACCACGCCGCTTGGGTGTGAAATTTGACGCTGAAGATGTGCAAGGGTTTAGCTTTAACCCTCAAGTTATCACTCTTGTTCGCCAAAGTCAATTCGGCGGTACAAGTGCTGAATCTCCACACCAACACTTACAAAACTTTGAGTGTATGATGGAGACGATGAGACCGAAGAACGCTACTACCAACAGCTATAAGCTCAAGCCTTTCTTCTTCTCCTTGAAGGGGAAAGCGTTATCTTGGTATCAAGCTCTTCCTAATGGGAAACTAGACACGTGGGAAGATCTTTCCGCAGAGTTTCTCACCAAATTCTTTCCGCCTTCCAAAACGGCGGAACTTAGAGGTAAGATTAATGCTTTTTCTATGAGACCTAACGAAAGTTTGTTTCAATCTTGGGAAAGGTTTCAGGATTTGCTCTTGGATTGCCCTCATCATGGCATATCCAAGCTTGCCTTGCTGGAGATTTACTACAAGGGGCTGGATGCGGGAACGCAATTCAACCTCCAATCCCTCTCATGTGGAACGTTCATGGACATGAGAGAAGATGACGCTTGGGACTTCATTGAGAAGCAAGCAAGAGTCATAGAGAAGTATTCCCACCGGAAAGTGGAGGGAAATCGTGTAGAGCAAGGAGCAAAGCTCACACATGAAGCTCAAAATCAGATTTTCTCCCTCAACAATGAGATCAAAGAGTTGAAGGAGACTGTCAAGACCAACTTCCCAAAGCAACAAGAGAAGGATGTTGGCTATTTGGGCAACAACAACGGCGGTGATAACACCAACCGCAACAACAATAACCGGAACAATAACCGGAATAACAATTGGAATGGAAACAACAACAACCGGAACAACAACAATTGGAACAACAATCGGGGTTCAAACAACAACAATTGGCGTTCCAATCAACAAAATTCCGGTAACTCCTATCCTTCCAATTCCAATTCACTAACTCCACCCTCTTCTTCCTCTACTCCTTTGAAAAGCCAGGGGCAATCATCAAATGGAGGAAACAATACGGGAAAGGAGAAGCCCGATCCCATGTTGGAGACAATCTTGGGAAAGCTTCAAGGGTTGGAGAACCGCATCATCAAGGTTGATGATCAAATTTCTAAGGTTGACAAAGCTCAAAAGGTTTTGGAAAACCAAATGTTCAACCATGCGGAGGAAGTTCCCAGAAATCAAGGGAAACTTCCAGGAAAGACGGAGGACAACCCTAAGGGAAGGGTAATGGCGATTACGACTAGGAGCGGAGTGACTACCACCGATCCGCAGCCTACGTTCGTTGAAGTGCCCGTAGAGAAGGACAAAGAAAAGGGGAAGGAAAAGGAAGACGTCTATGTTCCTCCTCCAGCTTTCAAACCACCCCTACCGTTCCCTCAATCTAGAGCGCGAGCGCGCCTAGATAAACAATTTGGTAAGTTTATAGAACTCATGAGCAAGCTGCATATTAATATACCTTTCATTGATGCTATTGTAGGTATGCCGGCTTATGGCAAGTTCTTGAAGGAGCTCCTCTCTAACAAGAGGAAGCTAGAAGACTTCGGAGAAGTCAAGATGAGTTCGGATTCCTCGGCTCTCATCAAGACTATGAAGGAGAAAATGCCCCCAAAGCTGAAAGATCCGGGGTCATTTTGCATTCCCATTGGAGTGGGAGAGGTCACATATGACGCTTTATGTGACTTGGGAGCAAGTGTGAGCATCATACCACTTGCATTGTGCAGGAAGATCGGTTTAGGCGACCCAAAACCGGTGAAGATGACGTTATACATGGCGGATCGATCCATTACTCGTCCCGTCGGCATTGTAGAAGACGTCCCGGTCAAGCTAGGCAAGTTCTTTGTCCCCATTGATTTTGTCGTACTTGACATTCCTGCAGATAGTCCGGTCCCGATCATACTCGGAAGGCCGTTTCTTGCAACTTCCGGCTGCATGGTCGATTGCAAGAATGGGAGACTCGCTTTTGATATTGGGGAAGAGAAAGTAGAGTTCGTTCTTTCCACTCTAGTGAAGGAGCCAATCTTTGATGAGGATATTTACAATGTCCAAGACGAAGACGGTTTATCTAGGGAGGAGGTAAGTGCGATTCTCTTTGACGATCCTTTACAAAAGGTTATTACTATGAGTCTAACCGATGTAGGAGAAGAAGAAGGGTGCAAAGAGGAAATTGAAGCCTTGGAAGCACAAGAAGAGATGCATGAAGTGGAGTTTGAGAAACTCCACGATGAGGCTGAGAATACTAGAATCCACGGTCATACTCTGTATTCCACGACCGTGGATTCCACGACCAAAATCGACCTCCATTCCAGAAGATATTACGGCCGTGGAATGCCAGAGGAGACCGTAATTTTGACCGTGGAAGAGGGTGATCGGCATACTCCTTCAACTTCTTCTAATTCTTCTCCAAACCATTCAACATCCTTAGAAACTTCTAAGGAAACATCGGAAGCTCCTCAAGGATCATTGGAGGCTCCGAAAGCAATGGAACTCAAACCACTTCCTACTCATCTAAGGTACGCTTTTCTTGGATCTAATTCCACCTTCCCGGTTATCGTTAGTTCCAAATTAAGCATAGATGAACATGAACAGCTCATGATTGTCCTTAGGAAACATAGAAAAGCCATATGCTATACTATAGAGGACTTAGTAGGAATTAAACCCTCCCTATGCATGCATAAGATACTAATGGAGGAGGACTTTAGAACTTCAAGACAACCTCAACGGCGGTTGAATCCGACCATGAAGAAGGTTGTCAAGAAGGAAATTCTTAAACTTCTTGATGCAGGTATCATCTATCCTATCTCCGATAGCAAGTGGGTGAGCCCAGTTCAAGTAGTTCCGAAGAAAGGAGGAATGACGGTCATCACCAATAAGAACAACGAACTCATTCCTACCCGAACCGTAACTGGATGGCGAATGTGTATAGACTACCGCAAGCTCAACAACGCAACGCGGAAGGATCACTTTCCATTGCCATTCATCGATCAAATGCTTGAAAGGTTAGCACAACATTCATACTTTTGCTACCTTGACGGTTATAGTGGCTTCTTTCAGATTCCGATACATCCGGATGATCAAGAGAAGACCACATTCACGTGCCCTTGGGGTACGTTCGCTTATAGGAGAATGCCATTCGGGCTTTGCAACGCCCCAGCCACTTTTCAACGATGCATGATGACCATCTTCTCCGAATACGTAGAGGAAATCATGGAAGTCTTCATGGACGACTTCTCCGTTTACGGTTCCTCTTTTAACGATTGTCTTTCTAACCTTTCTCTTGTTTTGCAAAGATATGAAGACACTAACCTAGTTCTAAATTGGGAGAAGTGTCAATTCATGGTTAAGGAAGGAATCGTGTTAGGTCACTTAGTCTCTAGTAGAGGGATAGAGGTAGACAGGGCTAAGATAGAGACCATAGAGAAACTTCCTCCCCCAATTTCGGTGAAGGGAGTAAGAAGTTTCCTAGGACATGCTGGATTCTATAGACGTTTCATTCAGGACTTTTCTAAGATATCAAAACCTCTCACTAATCTATTGATGAAGGATGCGGTTTTTGAGTTTTCACAGGAATGTCTAGATGCATTCAACACCATTCGGCAAGCTCTAATTTCAGCACCCATTATCCAACCTCCGGATTGGACTCTCCCCTTCGAGATTATGTGTGATGCTAGTGACGTAGCCATTGGAGCTGTTCTTGGGCAACGAAAGGAAGGACGAACCCACGCCATATACTACGCTAGCAAGACGCTAGACGAAGCTCAGCTCAACTACGCCACCACAGAGAAGGAATTTTTAGCCATTGTCTACGCTATTGACAAGTTTCGCTCTTATCTTGTAGGTGCAAAGGTGATTGTCTACACGGATCATGCTGCGATCCGGTACCTCCTTGCGAAGAAAGACGCGAAGCCAAGGCTGATTAGATGGATTCTTCTCCTACAAGAATTCGATCTTGAGATCCGCGACAAGAAAGGCTCGGAAAATTCTGTTGCGGATCATTTGAGTCGTCTAACACATCTAGAGGACGACCATTTGCCCATTGATGACTCCTTCCCGGACGAACACCTACATATCATAGAGGAGTGCATCAAGGTAATCTCCAAAGGTAACGAACCATGGTTTGCTGACTTCGTTAACTATTTGGTTTGCCAGGAGATACCGTCCGGACTATCCTACTCACAAAAGAAGAAGTTCTTCAAGGACGTCCGGGAATATTATTGGAACGAGCCTCTCCTCTTCAAGAGAGGTCCGGATGGCATCATCCGGCGGTGTGTGCCGGAAGAGGAAATGCAAAGTGTCATCCGCCATTGTCATTCACTACCTTGTAGAGGACACGCTAGTTCAAACAAAACTAGCGCAAAGGTATTGCAATCTGGATTCTATTGGCCTACTTTATTTAAAGATGTGCAATCCTTTGTTTCTTGTTACGATGCTTGTCAAAGAACAGGCAATATCTCTAGAAGGAACGAGATGCCCCTCAACAACATCCAAGAGGTGGAGATTTTCGACGTTTGGGGAGTCGATTTCATGGGACCATTCCCTTCTTCTTGTGGAAACCAATACATATTATTGGCGGTAGACTACGTTTCTAGATGGGTGGAAGCAATTGCCTCTCCCACAAATGATGCCATGGTGGTGGTCAAGTTCTTCAACAAGACCATCTTTCCGCGATTCGGGACACCAAGGACAATCATTAGTGATGGAGGTTCTCACTTCATAGCCCGTCGCTTTGAAGCTCTTCTAGCCAAGTATGGGGTTACTCACAAGATCGCTACCCCTTACCATCCACAAACGAGTGGACAAGTTGAGATCTCAAACAGGGAGATCAAGGGAATTCTAGAGAAGACGGTTTCAAAGACTAGGAAGGATTGGTCCTTGAAACTAGATGACGCATTATGGGCATACCGGACTGCATACAAGACTCCCATAGGAACCACACCATACAACCTTGTGTATGGGAAGTCTTGTCATTTGCCGGTTGAGCTAGAGCACAAAGCGTTTTGGGCTATCAAATGGCTAAATTTCAGCATGAAGGAAGCGGGAGAGAAGCGTCTCCTAGACATCAACAAGCTGGATGAACTCCGTTTGAACGCCTACGAAAACGCTAAGATCTACAAGGAAAGAGCAAAGCGTTGGCATGATAAGCATATCATTCCAAAGGACTTCAAAGAAGGAGATCAAGTTCTCCTCTTCAATTCGAGACTTCGCCTCTTCCCAGGTAAGTTAAAATCTCGTTGGACTGGACATTTTCTAATTAAGCGTATTTTCCCCCATGGTGCAGTTGAAGTATGGGGTGAAGCTAGCGGAAGTTTTAAGGTGAACGGCCAACGACTCAAGAAGTACTCGCCGGAACTCCAAGCTGAGGAGTTTGCACCTACCGCACTCGAATAAGTGCGAGATTGGTCTAGCTACGGACCTTAAACAAAGCGCTTCTTGGGAGGCAACCCAAGGTATTACATTCTCGTTTTGTCTTCGATTCATAGATTAGTTTAGAATAGACGTTTTCGCTTTATTTTGCCTCGATTTCTTCCGGTATGTTCGTGTTTTTGGTTGTAGGATCGATGGAAAAGGAGAAATGAGGGATAATGTCGAAGAGAAGTGACGAAATTTGGACTTTGAAGCTTTACAGAAGGTTCCACGGTCTAAATTACGGTCGTCATAGCTACAGTGGCCGTAATTCTCAAAAGCCTGTGAAAAATCACCAAAACCACGGGTCCGTACACTTCCACGGCCGTGTAATGCCCCGATAGACCGTGATTTTTGAATTTTTGCCTGCGAGTATAAAAGCCACACTTCATCACAAAAACCACCACAATTCTTCCCCCAATTCCACGACCTAGATACCGAAAACCCGCAGCCTCTCCCAATTCTTCATTCTCTAATCGTTTTCAACGATTCTTCGCTCTAAACTGCAGCAAATCCAACCACGAACAGGATCCAAGCAACAAATCGAGTGGAAATCGATCAACAAACGCGCATTTTGGATTTTTCAATCCGAAAAAGAGGTTATCTCTTTCTCTTCGATTCTCGCGGATTTGGTTCGTTTTTGCTATAGATTTTTAGGAAGAACTGACAAAGATTGGAAGGAATTAGATTAGGACTGCTTGTTGTGGTGATATTTGGTGAATTTGCTGAGATTCACGAGATTCTGTGACGAATCACGGTCTCTGGAGGTTCCACGGCCGTGGTTTCTATAGAACAGACCGTGATTTTTGCTGAAAATGGATTTCGTAAGGAGAGTTTCAGGAAGGATAAAGGAGAAGAAAGGGGAGCAAAATAAGAAAAGAAAGGGCAACCCCTCCACATCTAGGGCACCACCACCCTCATCTCCCTCACTACCATCCTCACCTTCACCTCCATCTTCACCCCCTCACCCTAGCATCCCAACCATACACGAAAACCACCTAGCTGCATTTGAAAGGATAGAGAAGAGGGCAGTGATTGGCCCTAGGTACTTGTTGTTGGAGGATCTACATCCTCTCAACATAGTTGATGACCTTACATGGCTCTTGGATAGAGCCGGATTGCTTGTCTTCACGAACATTCGTGAAGACGCTTACGAGGAGATTACCCGAGAGGTTGTGACGTCCTTTGAGCACAGCCCAGTAGATAGGACCGTCTCCTTCCGTCTTATGGATCGAGACTACCACTTGAGCATTGTTGAGTTCGGGACCATTTTCGGGTTCCATGAGACCTACAATGGTCGACTTCCTAGAGGCGTTTCCGCCAAGGATTTTTGGGCGGAAGTGGCCATGATTTATGCCGACGAGGACCGTTGGCAACCAGCTGATACCAAGGCTAGATTGATGTACCATCTAGCCTTGAAGATAGCTCACCGTGTTCTTTCGGAGTGTCTCTTTCCTAGGACGGAGACGCCCCAAAAGATCAAGACGGATGAGCTATTCCTTCTTTACGCCATGCTTTATGGATGCCGCGCAGATTGTGCTACTCTTTTGGCGGCAACGATGAGTAAACTCAAGAACAAATCGAGAGGGAACATTGGATATGGTGGGATAGTGACCCACATAGCTAGGAGCTTTGGTGTAGATTTTTCAGCTTGCACCCGCATACCCGCCGTACCTCTAGGATTACATGCATTCATGGTTAGGGGACTCATCTTCCCCACACATAGAGGTCCGCCTTATGCGGGCATGCCTTGGGAGAGTAGGACAGGCAGGGGTATTGAGTGGCTGCCAGAGTATTCCATTGTGGCGAGACGCCACAATTGGAAGGAGACGTTCGCTGCGATGCATGCGAACAGGCTTGTAGCTCCCCCTTTTGTCCCACCACCGGTTGAGGATGAGGAGGAGATGGGAGAGCAGTACGAGAGTGGTGGAGGAGCGGAGCAGGAGTTCGGCACGTTTCCGGATCAGCCGGAGGCGGTCCCGGATGTACCTAGGCGCTCTCCACGTCCAGCTAGAGCTTCAGGCTCGTCATCTCGCCGCGCCAGCGTGAGTGAGAGGCCCACGTGGATGACTACACCTCCCACTTGGTACGACACACCCCCTCCTTGGTCCACGACGCAGCCAGCAGCACCACCACCACCACCAGCACCAGCACCAGCCGATGCCCCCTCATGGTATGATCACGCCCCGGGATGGTATGAGAGGATGCCGGATTGGGCTACCGGACTTTCAGAGAGAGTCGGAGCGCTAGAGATCCGGGCGGATGCTAGAGACGGACGCCTAGACGACCTTGACCACATGATGAGGGACGTCTACCGCCAGCAGTTCGGGCGGTTCTATGATCCGAGCTTCTCTCAATTTCCACCTCCACCGGCGCCGCAGTGATCGATGCATGACCGTTTGATTTAGACATTCCCGCCACCACTTGTGAGTTTCTTTTTCTTTTCTTTCTTTTGTTCTTTCTTTTGAACATTAGGGACAATGTTCGTCCTAAGTATGGGGTGGGATGTACTAAAGTTTGTAATAACTCTACTCTCTATGTTTGCTTCATTTGAGACTATCATTGCATGTTCGTTATGTGTTGCACGTTTCCTTATTGCATTGCATGAAAAATGACTTGAAAAAACCATAAAAATTGAAAAGTTTTGAAAATTTTGAGCTTCTAATGAATTGAGATGATTTCCATGATAATCACTACTTGTGAATTGAGTTCGATGACAATTGCATGCTTAAAAGGATTGTAAATCGAAAAGAATTTAAATGAATGAATTCTACCTCTTTTACAAGTTTTATAATGTGAAAACATTGCCTAAATCATGTTGAGAGATTGAAGTTGAAATCACATTATAAGTTCCTATACTTCTTGTTGAAATGATTAAGGCAATTCGATACTTTCTTTCCTCTTTCTTTGATCATCTAGCTCCTCATTGAAATATTAGCCTCCTTTACCTATCCGGGAATTTGGAAAAGTGAATGAGAAAAAGGCATGTTTGATGTGGGAGGGCCATGAGAGCAATTATTTGCAATCAATTGAATAGAAAGAAATTATAGGTTTGGGGAAGTCAATCATGACGATGAGTAACTCGGCACCATTCACATAGCCGGGTGTTTGTGTCTTGCCAAAGTCGGATTGAGCGATATTCCTAGCGGATTATGGTATGTGCGCTAAGGGTTTGAGGCATCTCATGAAAATTGAGAAACGCCAATCTCCTAGGCTTCGGTTTTTGTGCACCTCTATCCACAACTCCAAAAGTAAAGTCGAAAAATGAAAAGGAGAGAGCGAAGCTCTAAGTTGAAGTGTTGCGGGAACCGCATAAGAAGAAGAAGGTAGTTGTCCACTTTCCCGGATTTATGCACCACTTTCCCTTAAAGTTTTCCCTTCCCTTCCATACTCTAGACCTTTTTTTTGAAAGTCCTTAAGATCAAAAGAATGTTATATGACTTGGTGATCTAAATTGAAGCTTCTTATGATTGATTTTGATAATGTTTGAAGGTTATAATGCTTGTTTAGAAATTGAGTTGATTCATGAATTTTCTTTACCTCTTACTCTCTAATTAAGTGTGTGAAAGTTTGAAAAACGATTGAAGCAAGGTTTGAGAATGATCTATTCTTTAGAAGTCACATTCACCCAAAAGAAGGTACACATATTTCATCCTAACTCTTGTTTAAAGCTTTTTGAAAGACCTTGCTTAGGGACAAGCAAGTGCTAAGTATGGGGTTATTTGTTAGCATGAAATATTGTGATATTTTAGGCACGTTTTCTAAATGTATTTGATTCATATTGATAGTCTTTGATTGATCTTTGTACATATGTGAGCTAGTATTGCCTATATTTTCGATATGGATGTCTACACTAGTTCTATGTTGATTATAGGTAATTTGGAGCTATTTCCGAACGGAATCGAGCAAAGGAGAGTTGAGTTGATATGTCCATAGATAGAGGACACTTTTTGAAGCAATTTGGAGTCTTAGATTGAAGAATGCACGAGTTCAGGGAAGAATCACGTTCTTGCCCTAAATTACGCCCTAAAACACGGCCGTATCACAAACCACGTTCAGAATTACGGCCGTGGATTCAGAGTCAGAATTCGATGTTCATTCCAGGGGATTCTACGGCCGTGGAACTAACCGTAATTGTTTCCACGCCCTAAATTACGGTCGTGGAATCTTCCACGACCGTGATCTTGGCGAATCTTTTCGCCACACTTCGAAGCCATGATCTTTTGAAAGATTGGGCCGGGCCGACACTTTACCATACACTATAAAAAGACGGACGAAGCAAGATTCCGTCACCTCGCTTACGATCTTTTCAACCCTCGCTTAGCGGCAAACGCACGCTTACAATCCACGTTTAGCAACGCACAAACCCTCATCTTGGAGGTAATTTGGAGATCTCATTGAAGATCAAAGTTCGTATTGGAGAGTTGCTGTTTGTGATCTTCATGTTTGTGGAAGATCGAAGTTCTTGGAGGGTTTTGCAAGAAGATCCCTCTTCTTGCTTAGGTTTGATTTAGGATCGGATTGACATCCCGTTTCTTTTCTTTCCTAAGATTGTGATTGTTTACTCCGTTTTGAATCTTTTGATAAACACTTGTTCTTGACTGTGATTCTGAGATTCATTTGAAGATTATTGATAGTTCTTGAAAGTTCCCATCTTTTATCTTTTAATTCTTGAATTGATATCAATATGACTATTATTGGCTAAAAACCCTTAACAATTCTAAGGTGAAGGGTTGATAGTTGTGGCATAGGTGATGATAGATCGATCGCAAACAGATTAGACCCTGAGAGTTAGAGAATTGTCGCCGACAACCCTAAATTACGGGCTGTTCTTGAGTCCACGGCCGTGGAACCTCAAGAACTAACCGTGATTTACCTTAAGTCTACGAACCTGCTTTTACTTTAATCTAAAGTTAAAGATTTGCTTTAACTTAGTTTAGACTTGTCTTTTCTAGGTGGTAGTGAAGCCTCAACAACCTCTACCTCGATTGTGAGCCTCAACAACCTCAATCGGATAAGTTAGTCTTGATCTTTAGATTATAAGTTGGGGTATTTGATACTAATCCTCGTCTTTAGAACCTTATCTATATTGAGCCTCAACAACCTGTATAGGGAGTGTCTTTTAGGTGAGTTACATAAGGTTTTTGGAACCTCAACCGTACGATTACCTTACATTAATATACCTTTGCATATCTCAACTCTGTCTTTATATCATTAAGTATATCTTGAATCAATTGCCACAGCTGGATACTTGGATCTTTAGGATTGTTGTTTTCCCAATATCTGCAAAACTCCCATATTTACCTGCTTGATAACTTGCAATTGAATTCGCTCCACCCAAATCCCTGTGTTCGATACTCTGGAATTCTTGCTTAACTACGTCGATCCGTACACTGCGGGTTCGCTTGCTTGATTCTAGTTTTATAAATTTAAAACTTATTTGCACACACCTCTAGGGGCGAACAGAAATCCCACAATAAAGTCCATACTAATGTCTTCCCAAGGGGCTGTTGGGATGGGCAAAGGTGTGTACATATCATGAGGCTTCACTTTAGATTTAGCCCTAAGGCATTCTAAGCATCTTTTAAGCACATTTTCAACATCCCTAAGCATGTGTGGCCAATAAAAGTGTGAGTGCAGCATAGCATAAGTTTTATCTGTCCCAAAATGACCCATTAAACCTCCTTTATGGGCTTCCTCTACTAGCAACAATCGAAGGGAACACCTAGGTATGCACACCTTATCAATTCGAAACAAAAATCCCTCAAACAAATAGTATTTATCTAATGAACCTTTTTGCACACATAGCTTATATGTATCACCAAAATCAAGATCAGATTCATAGAGCTCCTTAATGTAAACAAAGCATAATACCTTAGCATCCAATGTAGTCAACAATGTGTACCTCCTAGAGAGGGCATCCGCTACTACATTGTCTTTTCCCTTTTTATACTTGATAACATAGGGAAAAGTCTCAATAAACTCCATCCACCTACCATGCCTCCTATCTAGTTTATCTTGAATCCGAAAATGCTTCAAAGACTCATGATCGGAATGCAAAATAAATCTCTAGGCCACAAGTAGTGTTGCCATGTCTCAAGCACTCTAAACAAAGCATATAACTCTTTATCATAGGTAGAGTAATTAAGACATGCTCCTTTGAGCTTTTCACTAAGGAAGGCAATAGGCTTACCTTCTTGCATGAGCACACCGCCTATGCCAATGTCTGAGGCGTCACACTCCATTTCAAAGGGCCTAGTGAAGTCGGGAAGAGCTAGCAAGGGCGCCTCGGTTAAGACCAATTTCAGCTTGCCAAAGGCACGTTCTTGCGCCTCCTTCCACACAAATGGCGCATGCTTCTTGCAAATTTCCGTCAAGGGTGTGGAAATGGTACTAAAGTCTCTCACAAAGCGCCTATGGAAGCTTGCAAGCCCATGGAAACTCCTTACTTGGCTGATGGATGTTGGCGCCAATCTTTGATTGCTCTAATCTTCTCCTCATCCACTTGTAGGCCTTGTGTAGTCACTACAAAACCAAGAAATATAACCTCATTAGTGCAAAAGTTACATTTCTTAAGATTAGCATACAAGTGTTCAGCCCTAAGGGTAAGAACTACTTCCCTTAGATGTTCTTCATGCTCCTCTAGGGACCTGCTATAGATTAAAATATCATCAAAGTATACTACAACAAACTTCCCTATAAAATGTCTAAAAACATAGTTCATTAAGCGCATAAAAGTAGAAGGAGCATTAGTTAACCCAAATGGCATAACAAGCCACTCATACAAACCAAACTTAGTTTTGAAGGCTGTTTTCCACTCGTCCCCCTCCTTCATTCGAATTTGATGGTAGCCACTCCGTAGGTCTATCTTGCTAAAGGTGGTGGCGCCATGTAGCTCATCAAGCATGTCATCTAGGCGGGGAATAGGGTGGCGGCACTTGATGGTGACGTTTTTGATAGCTCGACAATCAACACACATCCTCCATGTGTTGTCCTTCTTGGGCACCAAGAGCACGGGCATGGCGCACGGACTTAAGTTCTCCCTCACGTAGCCCTTGTCTAGGAGGTCTTGAACTTGCGCTTGGATCTCTTGACTCTCCTTTGGGTTCATTCGGTAGGCTGGTCTATTTGGAAGTGTGGCGCCGGGGATAAGGTCAATTTGGTGCTCAATACCTCTCAAAGGTGGAAGGCCATGTGGTATTTCTTCTGGAAATACATCCTTAAACTCCTCAAGGATGGCTGAGATAGTAGGTGGTAAGCTACCCTTGGCTTCATCACTCATCAAGGTGAGCTCCTTACACAACATCATCAAGGTGGTGCTAAAGGTAGGTAGTCATTTTGTAGCTCAAGTTTGGAAGCTAACAAGGCTGTTGTGGGCTGTTTTGTGGCCGTGGACACAAGGGTGCTAGGCTGGTGGTTAGAAGGCGTGGCTAGGGAGGGGTCTTGGCTCGACGGCTTGCTCCCCTTCTTAGCTTGTCCTTGCTCTTGCTCACTTGCCTTCTTCTTCTCAAATGCCTCCGCAATCTGCAAAGGGAGTCATAGGCTTAAGAGTCCCGGTTTTACCATTGAATACAAAAGAATATCTATTATTAAAACCATCATGCATAACTCTCCTATCATATTGCCAAGGGCGGCCTAACAACACATGACAAGCTTGCATAGGCACAACATCACATAAAACCGTATCTTCATAATCGCCTAAAGTAAAAGTGATCTTAGCTTGCCTATTAACCTTTAACTCACCACATTCATTCATCCAATGCAGCTTATATGGCCTAGGGTGATAAAATGTAGAATTTTGCAACTTAGATATCATTTCGGTGCTAGCAATATTGCAACAACTTCCTCCATCAATAATAACATTACAAACCTTCCCTTTAACCGAGCATCTAGTGTGAAACAAGTTTTCTCTTTGGTTATCTTCACAAGGAGTAGGTTGTACACTCAAAGTTCTCCTAGCTATCAAAGAATTATCATGCTCAAGACTTTTATCACAAATCATGGAAGTGTTAGCTAGGAATGAGCTAGGATGATCAAATAACACTTTCTTAGCTAATAAACAATCTCCTTGCTCATATTCAATCTCATCATCATCCAAATCATCATGATCATGCATATTAAGCTCAAAATCATCATTATCATGCTCATGCTCAGATTCGGACTCATATTGCCCTAAATGGTTAACTAGCAAAGTTCTTTTGTTAGGACAATCCTTCATCTTGTGCCCTCTTCCTTGGCACTTAAAACATACAATATCCCTAGCTCTAGATGAAGGGTTAGAAGTACTCCCTTGAGTGCCTTTAGGTAGTGTAGGCGTGGGCTTGGTAGGGACTGCATAAGGAGCCTTGCGTGGACCTCCTTGCTCCGGGGCTAGCTTCTCCTTACTTGGCACCTCCCGGTTATAATTCCCTTGTTGGCGACCTCCTTGGCTCCTCCATGAGCTAGGCGCGCCATAGGCAACCTTACCTCCTTGACTTCTTGCCTTCATTTTCCTTTCTACTTTGATTGGTAGGTGGAGCAATTCTTTCATAGAGCTATAAGGAAAAAGATCTATCTCGTTAGAAAAACTTGAATTGAGAATACGAAGATACCTAGCCATTGTAGTCTCTTCATCCTCTCGCACATTAGCCTTTACCATGGCCATTTGCATGGCATTATAGGTCTCCTCGGCGGTCATGGCTCCTTGCCTCAAGTTCTCCAACCTTTGCCTCAATTCTCTAGTGTAATGTTGAGGCACACACCGAGCTCGTATCAAGGCCTTCAAGTGCGCCCAAGTAACTACCGGTGCATCCAAAGTTCTCACCCTTTCCTTCACCAAATCATCCCACCATATCATAGCATAATCAATAAACTCAAGAGATACGAAATGTACCTTCTTATGCTCGGGAAAGTTATGGCATGACCATATTTGCTCTATCTTCGCCTCCCAAGCCATGTACACCTCCGGGTCACATTTGCCTTCAAAGCTTGGGATCTTCACCTTTACTTTGCCAAGGCCATCATACTCCGGATCTCGATCCCTCCTTGGCTGGCCACCATAGGGCTCACGCCTCTGCTTGTCTTGGCGCCAGCCGTCATGAGGTCTCCGGGGCTGTTGGTGCTCCCTTCGCCCGTTTGGCCTCCATTCCTCGTCATCTCCATCACCGTCCTCATCCTGCTCATAGGCTGGATTCCGAAACTGTTGAGGATAGTTAGGCATATGATCATGTATAATAGGAGAAGAAGGGATAGAAACGTGCTCCTCGAAAGCAAGATTGCGGCCTAAGCCTTGGACATTCCGAGAGGGCTGCGTGGCATTAGAGTGCCGGGCTGCTTGAAACGCCTCTTGTTGGCTTTGGAGTGGTAATCGGTCATGCCCTTGGTGTTGAGCTCTCGAGTGGTCTCCTACCTCCCTGTTGCCTCCTAGTGGCCGAGGCTCCGGAACTACCTTAGACGCCTCCAAGTTGGACAGCCTTGTAGTTAACCCTTCAATGCTATCTTTCAAGCCCTTGATAAGGTTAAACAACTCCGGGGTAATAGGCTCGGCGCTCGGCGTACCTGCGGGAGTTCCTGACATTGTTCAAAGACACTAAAACACTCAAACACGTTAGGTTAGCTAAAACAAAAACGCCTAACAAGTGTATCACTCGAAAGCAACCTCTCACTCTCTAGTGGCTCTCAACAAGCTTGTCGATGGATCGTCTTGTATTAGTCAAAAACCTCACATGAGTTCAATACTTAGCCAAACAAAGGCTTTAAAGTAGAAGCGGAATTCGATTTCAATCACCTTAAAAACGTTTTGACTCAATAAAAGAGAAGAAAAGACTCAAAACGGAAAGGACAAGTTGCACGAATGTTATATGCAATTAAGTATGGACTCAAAATTTAAACTCAAGATAAGCCTTGAAAGAACTTACTCGTCAAGCCTAAGCAAGCAAACCTTGGATACCGAAGGTGTGTATAGAAGGGCTGGTCAAGGCTAAGGCGTGGCTCGAGTGAAGTGAGCTAGGCATGGGCCGAGGCGTGGCTAGGCTAGGGTGAAATGAAAATGAATAACTATGGCTGATTTCTTTTTCTTTCTTTTCTTTTCTTTTCTTTTTCTTTCGTTTCTTTTCTTTTCTTTTTCTTTTCTTTCTTTCTGTTTTTTTTTTGAAATTCGGATTTCTTTTCTTTCTTTTTTTTTTTTTAAAAAAAACAGGCCTCAATTTGAATTCAAAACAGACAAATGAAATAAAAAATGAAAGAAATAAAATCCTATAACAACTTGAGAGTTGTTAGCTATCTAGTTACTAAAATGAAAACAAATAAAACAAATAACAACCAGCTATTCGAATTTTGGTGCTGGAAATAAAGAAAAATAAAAGAAAATGCTAAGAAAATCTATTTAGTTGCAAGAGGATAGAGTTGACCAAGTAAATAGCTAACCAAGGGTGAAAATTCAAAAATAGGCTGAAAATGTTGAGGAAAGAGGTGGTGGGTAGCTTGAAAATAGGCTGGAGATTCAGCCTCTCTTTTTGAACGTTTAGGGCTAGTTTGGTGTTTGTGCTTGGACGTGGGGCAAGGCTGGTGGCAGGCGTGGTGGTAGGCACAAGGGCTGGTGGTAGGCGTGGTGTAGGAGGGGTGCCGGCGTCCAAAATTCACAAACAAAAGCAACAAACTTGTTAGTTCAATCAAAAACTTGGAATGGAAATGGCAATGGCAATAGACTCAAAACAAAGCAAGACTCAAACAAGAAAACGAGACACTTTTGGTTTTTGAATGATTTACCGACTCTTTTTGTAGGTTGAACGTCAATTAGCTCTGATACCAATTGATACGGGGATTAGTCGCGAAGAACGGATCTAGACGAGCAACCTGTTTTCGGGAATAAAAGCAAACGAAATTCAGCAACAAAGATGCAAGGAAAAACGTGCAAGCAAAGAGGGAAAACGAAATAGAAAAGAAGAACCGAAAGGAACAACGATAGAACCCTTGGATTCGATTATCCAAGAACCAAACCGGTGACGATTCGACCCCGCTTCTTACAACTTCACACAATCGATCTAGAATTATCGAAGGCACGAAGAGGTTGCTTCAATTCGACTTGTAGCACCAACCCAAAGGAGATTGACACACACAAGAACGAGAAAGCTATGCAAACACCACAATTCTCACGAGACAATAGGCTGAACTCAAAAGGTTCGATTTGACACTTAGGCAATGTGTTTTTAACGTATTCTCCCCAAAAAGGAAGAGAGAAAGGTTATATACAACCTAGACCTTCTCTCCTAAAAAATAGAAAAGAAATAAAAACAATAATTACAATTTAGAGTGTTTTAAATAAATCCATAAAATAGAATAATTCTAGGCTTTATTTAACACTCTCTAACTAGCTTCTCACGCCAGCCATGCACATGCACACGTGAGGCTCTCCTATGCTCCATTCAACTTCTTCTTGGCTGCTCCAATGTGGCTAAGCATCATGACGGGCCTTGGACTCATTGGAGGTGAGCTTGGGTGAGCTTCTTGAACCATGGCTAAGAAGATAGCATCCATCTCCGCTTGGCGTTTGGCTTGAGCTCTTCTTGTTAGGGCTCCTTGTGGTGTTGAAGATGGAGCCGGCTCGGATGACCCTTCATCACTACATCTTCCTGCGTCCATTCACTATCCACGTTTCATTGCGCATCTGGATTCGCCTCATTCAGCCGGATTCGGGATCATTGTACCTAGATCGACTCATTCAAGGACTAATACCGTATCAGTTGGTATCAGAGCGAGGTTGGTACAATTGATCACTCCTTTATTCTTTGTTAACATTATTGCTTAACCAATTGAGGTTTAACTTGTGCTTGAAGTGTGCAAAATCAAAAGCCAAGGGTTTCTTAGGGCTGGACAACGTCTTGAGGAGAGGTAAACTCAAAAAAAAAAAAAAATAAGAGATAGAACGGTGTAGTCAATTTTGGTTACCTTCTCTCCCACAAATCTCGTTGCAATCAATTTCGGTTACCTTCTCTCCCACAAATCTTTGACAAAGTCTAAGAGATCTTTCAAAAAAAAAAAAAAAACGGCTGGCCCTTCTATTTATCGACCATCAAGCACAAGGAAAAGTCCCCTCTTTGTGAGAACTCCTTTAAACAACTCCTTCATCATTCTAATCTCAAACCACCATACCTACACCAACCCAACGGTCAATACTCCGATTAGGGGTGTCTTGCACCATCTCCGACACTAAACATCAATTTCGGCAGTTCTAGTTCCAAAGGGTTGCTAAGAAGGTTCGGAAATCGTGACCTTAAGGTGTTGGATCCTTACAAGTCGAGCCACCAACTAGGCAATACCAACGAGAGAGTGAGCGATACACAAGTGAGATCTTTGTTTTCTAACCTAACCGGTTCTTTGTTTGTTTACTTGAGCATGTCTAGGTCCCGAAGCCCCAACAAGACTAGCAGCGAGACCGTCACGCCTGAGATGCTCAATCTATTCAAACAATTGTCCAATTCCGTAGCTAACCTATCCAAACGAGTGGAGTCTATGGAAGCACGAACCCCACCATCGCGGACACCACCTTTGAGAACCAACTATGAGTTTGGCGGTCCTTCACACGTTACTAGAGAGCCGGATCATCCGGATCAAGGTAATTTACAGTCCAATGTCCTCCCTAATGCTTCTAACATGCCACCATTTGTTGATAACTTCCAGCAACGGAATGAAGCTCCTTTTGAGGATCATACTTGGGAAGATTACAATCGACCATTCCAACAACCAAGGCAAGGACGAGAACGTGATAATCAACGGCCCTATCAAGAGCAAGACGGTCTCGGCAAAGTCAAAATCAAAATTCCCGTCTTTGAAGGAAAGTGTGATCCCGACGTCTACACGGAGTGGGAAACTAAAGTCGAGCAGATCTGGTTGTGTCATAACTTCAACGAGCCTAGGAAGGTTCAGCTAGCCGCTCTTGAGTTCCAAGGCTATGCCTTGGTATGGTGGGATCACGTAGTAAAAGAAAGAGTACGAACATTGGATCCTCAGATCACCACATGGGAGCATATGAAGGCACTAATGAGGTCTCGGTTCGTCCCACCTCACTATACCCGAGAGCTTCGACAACGGCTGGAAAATTTGAGACAAGGCTCTCTTAGCGCTGAGGAAGCCTATACGAATATGCAAGTTGCTATGGTGAAGGCCAATGTTCTAGAGGATGAGGAAAATACTATGGCTAGGTATCTTCGTATTCTTAACTCTAATTTGGCTAATGAAGTTGATATGTATCCATACAGCACCATGGAGCAATTACTACACTTGGCCATCAAGGTGGAAAGAAAGACTAAGTTTTGAAACCAAGAACACAAGCCACCTTATGGGACATCCAACGCTTGGAAATCACAAGGAAACCGGCTGCCTATCCACAGCAGGGATCAAGGAGGCCAGAAGGAAGAGAGAAAGTCGGCACCTATGAGCCAAGAAGGCCAACGAAGGTCTTCTACACCGTCCACTACACCACAATCCTTGAATGAGCCTTCAAGTGGTCATCAAGGGAGTACTCCTACCTCTAACTCTAGAACTAGGGACATTGTGTGTTTTAAATGCCAAGGTAGAGGACACATGAGTAGGGAATGTCCTAATAGACGCACTTTGATCATAAATCATCTAGGAGAATATGAGAGTGAGGATGACGTGGAATTGGATGATGAAAATGCATTAATAGATGAACATGAGCAAAATGAGAATGATGATTGCATTGAGTATGAACAAGGTGAATCTTTGATAGCTAGGAGAACTTTGCATGTCCAACTAGCACCTTGTGAGGATAACCAACGCGAAAATCTATTTCATACTAGGTGTAGTATTACAGGAAAAGTGTGTAATGTGATAATTGATGGGGGAAGTTGTTGCAACATAGCTAGCACTGAAATGGTAAAAAAATTACAACTTCTTATATTTTATCACCCTAGGCCCTATAAACTACATTGGATGAATGAGTGTGGAGAACTTAAGGTCAATAAGCAAACTAAGGTCAATATAACATTAGGATCATATGAGGATATTATTACATGTGATGTTGTGCCTATGAATGCTTGTCACTTGTTGCTTGGTCGTCCATGGCAATATGATAGGAAAGTTGTACATGATGGGTTTTCTAATAAATATAGTGATACGGAGTTAATCCGTGATTGAGTCGATCTAGGCACAATGATCTCGAATCCGGTTGAATGAGGCGATTTCAGAATGCGGAATGGAACGTAGGTGATGAATGGCGCAGGAAAGGTGAGAGAAGAACCAAAGAGAGAGACAATGAAGGAACCAAGGTTGAAGAGCCAAAACCCCAATCGTGACTGCCCTAGACCCGTCTCCAACACAACTTTACACTAGCTCCGGCTGGACTAGCACAAAGAGGGACTCGTGAAGGCTCGAAGCACCAATCCGAAGGCGGTTGACACAAACAAGCTCAGCCAAGCAACAACAGCAATGCCAACCAAAAACTCTCTTGTTCTTTGATTGATTTTGTGAATGATTACAAATGCAATTCTAAGCAATGGAAATAACGTAACTAATCTGCAACTAAAGAGGCTATCTATATAGACTCTTTTATCTAGACAAAATAAAGAAAAGAGAATTAAAAACATTAGTGGGAAAGTGGTAATAAGAGAGGTTCCTCTAATATAGCTAACAACCTAACAAACCACTAATCAGCATGGAAATAGGCTGAATTATTCAAACATATCCTTTGAGTGTGCTGGCCGATTTTTAAGAGCAAAATGGGCTATCCGAATGGGCTGAATTGTTCAACAGATCCATGAGTGATTTGGATGTGTTTTAAGAGCCCAAATGATGATCCGAATGAGCTGAATTGTTACTCTCTTGGGCCTCTTTGAAAGTGATCAGCTGGCTGCCCTCTTGGGCTGTTTTGGACGTGAGCAGCTGCTTCCCTCCTTGGGCTGCATTGGACGTGAGCAACAACCTCCTTCTTGGGCTGCATTGGCGTGAGCAACAACCTCCTCTTGGGCTGCATTGGCGTGAGCAACATCCTCTTCTTGGGCTGCATTGGCGTGAGCAACAGCATCCTCTCCTGGGCTGCATTGGACGTGATCAACAGCCTGCATGGCCTCCTCGAGCTGCATGGGAAGTGAGCACGTCGGCATGGTCTCCCTGCTTGGTTCGCTTGCTCCTACATTCACCAAAAGATTAACACATGATGTATGGAAGTTAAATGGTTCACGCATTGTGTCAAGCAATAGCACTTCCCTTGACATAACTTCTTGGATCTCCTTAGCTCTTGCTCTAGTAATGGGACCTTGATAGCTTCCATGTGATGGTCCTACATCATCCACTCCTTCTTTGAAAGAATTCGACCCCGAATTATCATCTTGTTCCGAATCTCCTTCATAGGGGCTCAAATCTCCTACATTAAAAGTGGTGCTAACTCCATACTCTTCCGGTAAGTCCAACACATATGCATTGTCATTAATCCGGTGTAAGACTTTGAATGGTCCATCACCTCGTGGTGCTAGCTTGGAATGGCGTTTTGTCGGAAACCGCTATTTCCTTAGATGAAGCCAAACTAAGTCGCCGGGCTGGAAAACCATCTTCCGACGTCCCTTGTTATTCCGAGTTGCAGTTTTAACGCCCTTCTTGTCAAGTGCAGCCTTGGTCTTAGCATGAAGTTCCTTAATGTAGTCCACTTGTTCCAAAGCATCAAAAGCTACTCGATCCTTTCAAGGAATTGGTAATAAGTCCAAAGGAGTTAAAGGGTTAAATCCATAAACACATTTGAAAGGTGATAATGAAGTGGAAGAATGCATGGTGCGATTGTAAGCAAACTCAATATGTGGTAACATGTCTTCCCATTCTTTTAAGTTATCTTTCAACATGGTTCTAAGGAGGGTCGTTAGTGTCCTATTGGTGACTTCCGTTTGCCCATCTGTTTGGGGATGACTAGAGGTCGAAAATAGTAATCTAGTGGCCATTTTTCCCCAAAGTGTCTTCCAAAAGAAACTCAAAAACATGACATCCCTATCACTAACAATAGTTTTAGGTATTCCATGCAATCTCACTATTTCCTTAAATAAAAAGATTAGCAACTTTATATGCATCATCAGTTTTATGACATGGAATAAAATGTGCCATTTTAGAGAATCTATCTACTACCACAAAAATGGAATCTCTTCCTTTCTTAGTCCTAGGTAGTCCAACAATGAAATCCATACTTATATCCTCGCAAGGGCCATTAGGCGTCGGTAAGGGTGTATACAGCCCGTGGGGTTGTACCCTAGCTTTGGCCTTAAGATATTCAATGCACCTTTTCAGCATGTGTTCTACATCTCTTAACATATGAGGCCAATAAAAGTGAGTTTGGAACATGTGATAAGTTTTGTCCCTCCCAAAATGCCCCATTAAACCTCCTTTATGGGCTTCTTCCACTAATAGGATCCTAAGGGAACATCTAGGTATGCAAATCTTATCCACTTTAAACAAGAAACCTTCAAACACAAAGTACTTATCATAAGGGCCTTGAGTAGTGCATCTATGAAATATCTTCCCAAATTCAGCATCATCCACATATAATTCCTTAATGTAAGTAAAACCTAACATCCTAGAATCCAAGGTGGTGATTAAGGTGTATCTCCTAGACAATGCATCCACTACGACATTATCCTTTCCTTTCTTATACTTGATAATGTAAGGAAAGGTTTCGATGAACTCCATCCACCTACCATGCCGTCTATCTAGCTTATCTTGGCTCCTAAAGTGTCTAAGTGAATCATGATTAGTTTTCAAAACAAACTCTTGAGGCCAAAGGTAATGTTGCCATGTTTTGAGTACTCTAAATAAGGCATACAATTCTTTGTCATAAGTGGAATAGTTTAAGCATGCACCCTTCAATTTTTCACTAAAGAAAGCTAGAGGCTTACCTTCTTGCATAAGGACGCCGCCAATACCAATGCCGGATGCGTCGCATTCAACCTCAAAGGGTTTGGTGAAGTCCGGTAGAGCTAGTAGTGGTGCGTGGGTGAGGCGTCTCTTGAGCTCTTCAAAGGATCTTTGCTGCGGTTCATTCCACTCAAAAGGAACCTTCTTTTTGGTGAAAGCTGAGAGTGGTGCTGCAATGGTGCTAAAATCTCTCACAAACCTTCTATAGAATGTAGCTAAGCCATGGAAGCTCCTCACGTCACCAACTGACCTAGGAATCGGCCAATCATTGATTGCCTTAACCTTGTCCTCATCCACTTGCAAACCATTGGCACTTACTACAAAACCAAGAAAAATCACTCGGTTAGTATAGAAATCACATTTTTGAATATTAGCATACAAGTATTCTATACGCAATGTAGCAAGCACATCTCTCAAATGATTTTCATGATCCTCTAAAGTCTTACTATAGATAAGAATGTCATCAAAGTAGATTACAACAAATAAACCAATATAAGGTCTCAAAATATGATTCATTAATCTCATGAAAGTGCTAGGAGCGTTAGTTAAGCCAAAAGGTATTACTAGCCACTCATAGAGACCAAATTTTGTTTTAAAAGATGTTTTCCATTCATCCGCTTCCCTCATTCTAATTTGATGGTCTCCACTCCTAAGGTCAATCTTAGTGAAAATGGTAGCTCCATGTAACTCATCAAGCATATCATCTAAACGGGGAATCGGGTGTCTATACTTGATAGTAATGTTATTGATTGCTCTACAATCAATACACATTCTCCAAGTATTATCCTTCTTGGGTACTAGCAGGACGGGAACGGAACAAGGACTAAGACTTTCCCGCACATACCCCTTATCTAGCAAGGCTTTGACTTGGTTCTGAATTTCCTGGGCTTCCGTAGGGTTCATCTTATAGGCGGGCCTATTGGGAAGAGTGGCTCCGGGTATTAAATCTATTTGGTGTTCAATGCCCCTAATGGGCGGCAAGCCGGCTGGAATCTCCTCAGGAAAAACGTCTCTAAATTCGTCCAACAGCCCCTGAATTGATCTAGGAAGTGGGTTCGTAGAGTCATGAGGCACATTCACTTGAGATTTACACAAACTCATCATTAGCACATCAATAGAAGCATAGTTAGTGACATATTTATTCCTAGACTCAAGATAGCTACTTGTTGGTTGTACTAACAATGTTTGATGGGTTTTGTTCTCTTTACTCTTAGGCCGTGTGATCTTAGGCTTTGGAGGGGTTCCTTGCTCTACCCTCTTGTTCTCATAGTACTCGGCTATTTGTAAAGGTGTCATAGGTTTAAGTGTTAAAGTTTTACCCTTATACTCAAAGCTAACCTAACGTGTTTGAGTGTTTTAGTGTCTTTGAACAATGTCAGGAACTCCCACAGGTACGCCAAGCCCCGAGCCTATTACCCCGGAGTTGTTTAACCTTATCAAGGGCTTGAAAGATAGCATTGAAGGGTTAACTACAACGCTGTCCAACTTGGAGGCGTCTAAGGTAGTTCCAGAGCCTCGGCCACTAGGAGGCAACAAGGAGGTAGGAGACCACTCGAGAGCTCAATACCAAGGGCAAGACCGAATACCACTCCAAAGCCAACAAGAGGCGTTTCAAGCAGCCCGGCACACTAATGCCACGCAGCCCTCTCGGAATGTCCAAGGCTTAGGCCACGCCGTGTCCCAACCGGGATGGGGCAATCTTGCTTTCGAGGAGCACGTTTCTATCCATTCTTCTCCTATTATACATGATAATATGCCTAACTATCCTCAACAGTTTCAGAATCAAGCTTATGAGCAGGATGAGGACGGTGATGGAGATGACGAGGAATGGAGGCCAAATGGGCGAAGGGGGCGCCAACAGCCCTAGAGACCTCATGACGGCCGGCGCCAAGACGAGTAGAGGCGTGAGCCCTTTGGTGGCCAGCCAAGGAGGGAGCGAGATCCGGAGTATGATGGCCTTGGCAAAGTGAAGGTGAAGATCCCAAGTTTTGAAGGCAAATGTGACCCGGACGTGTACATGGCTTGGGAGGCGAAGATAGAGCAAATATGGTCATGCCATAACTTTCCTGAGCATAAGAAGGTACATTTCGCAGGTCTTGAGTTTATTGATTATGCTATGATCTGGTGGGATGATTTGGTGAAGGAAAGGAGGAGAACTTTGGATGCACCGGTAGTTACTTGGGCTCACATGAAGGCCTTGATGAGAGCTCGGTTTGTGCCTCAACATTACACTAGAGAATTGAGGCAAAGGTTGGAGAACTTGAGGCAAGGAGCCATGACCGCCGAGGAGACCTATAATGCCATGCAAATGGCCATGGTAAAGGCTAATGTGCGAGAGGATGAAGAGACTACAATGGCTAGGTATCTTCGTATTCTCAATTCAAGTTTTTCTAACGAGATAGATCTTTTTCCATATATCTCTATGACAGAATTGCTCCACCTAGCAATCAAAGTAGAACGAAAAATGAAGGCAAGAAGTCAAGGAGGTAAGGCTTCCTATGGTGCGCCTAGCTCATGGAGGAGCCAAGGAGGTCGCCAACAAGGGACTTAAAACCGGGAGGTGCCAAGCAAGGAGAAGCTAGCCCCGGAGCAAGGAGGCCCACACAAGGCTCCTTATGCAGCCCCTACCAAGCCCATGCCTACACTACCTAAAAGCACTCAAGGGAGTACTTCTAACCCTTTATCTAGAGCTAGGGATTTATATGTTTTAAGTGCCAAGGAAGAGGGCACATGATGAAGGATTGTCCTAACACCAGAACTTTGCTAGTTAACCATTTAGGGCAATATGAGTCCGAATCTGAGCATGAGCATGATAATGATGATTTTGAGCTTAATATGCATGGTCATGATGATTTGGATGATGATGGGATTGAATATGAGCAAGGAGATTGTTTATTAGCTAAGAGAGTGTTATTTGATCATCCTAGCTCATTCCTAGCTAACACTTCCATGATTTGTGATAAAAGTCTTGAGCATGATAATTCTTTGATAGCTAGGAGAACTTTAAGTGTACAACCTGCTCCTTGTGAAGATAACCAAAGAGAAAACTTGTTTCACACTAGATGCTCGGTTAAAGGAAAGGTTTGTAATGTTATTATTGATGGAGGAAGTTGTTGCAATATTGCTAGCACCGAAATGATATCTAAGTTGCAAATTCCTACATTTTATCACCCTAGGCCATATAAGCTGCATTGGATGAATGAATGTGGTGAGTTAAAGGTTAATAGGCAAGCTAAGATCACTTTTACTTTAGGCCATTATGAAGATACGGTTTTATGTGATGTTGTGCCTATGCAAGCTTGTCATGTGTTGTTAGGCTGCCCTTGGTAATATGATAGGAGAGTTATGCATGATGGTTTTAATAATAGATATTCTTTTGTATTCAATGGTAAAACCGTGACTCTTAAGCCTATGACTCCCTTTGCAGATTGCGGAGGCATTTGAGAAGAAGAAGGCAAGTGAGCAAGAGAGCAAGGACAAGCTAAGAAGGGGAGCAAGCCGTCGAGCCAAGACCCCTCCCTAGCCACGCCTTCTAACCACCAGCCTAGCACCCTTGTGTCCACGGCCACAAAACAGCCCACAACAGCCTTGTTAGCTTCCAAACTTGAGCTACAAAATGACTACCTACCCTTAGACACCACCTTGATGATGTTGTGTAAGGAGCTCACCTTGATGAGTGATGAAGCCAAGGGTAGCTTACCACCTACTATCTCAGCCATCCTTGAGGAGTTTAAGGATGTATTTCCAGAAGAAATACCACATGGCCTTCCACCTTTGAGAGGTATTGAGCACCAAATTGACCTTATCCCCGACGCCACACTCCCAAATAGACCAGCCTACCAAATGAACCCAAAGGAGAGTCAGGAGATCCAAGCGCAAGTTCAAGACCTCCTAGACGAGGGCTACGTGAGGGAGAGCTTAAGTCCGTGCGCCGTGCCCGTGCTCTTGGTGCCTAAGAAGGACAACACATGGAGGATGTGTGTTGATTGTCGAGCTATCAACAACATCACCATCAAGTACCGCCACCCTATTCCCCGCCTAGATGACATGCTTGAGGAGCTACATGGTGCCACCACCTTTAGCAAGATAGACCTACGGAGTGGCTACCATCAAATTCGAATGAAGGAGGGGGACGAGTGGAAAACAACCTTCAAAACTAAGTTTGGTTTGTATGAGTGGCTTGTTATGCCATTTGGGTTAACTAATGCTCCTTCTACTTTTATGCGCTTAATGAACTATGTTTTGAGACATTTTATAGGGAAGTTTATTGTAGTATACTTTGATGATATCTTAATTTATAGCAGGTCCCTAGAGGAGCATGAAGAACATCTAAGGGAAGTAGTTCTTACCCTTATGGCTGAACACTTGTATGCTAATCTTAAGAAATGTAGCTTTTGCACTAATGAGGTTATATTTCTTGGTTTTGTAGTGACTACACAAGGCCTACAAGTGGATGAGGAGAAGATTAGAGTAATCAAAGATTGGCCCACGCCAACATCCATCAGCCAAGTAAGGAGTTTCCATGGACTTGCAAGCTTCTATAGGCGCTTTGTGAGAGACTTTAGTACCATTGCCGCGCCCTTGACGGAAATTTGCAATAAGCATGCGCCATTTGTGTGGGAGGAGGCGCAAGAACGTGCCTTTAGCAAGCTGAAATTGGTCTTAACCGAGGCGCCCTTGCTAGCTCTTCCCGACTTCACTAGGCCCTTTGAAGTGGAGTGTGACGCCTCGGGTATTGGCATAGGCGGCGTGCTCATGCAAGAAGGTAAGCCTATTGCCTTCTTCAGTGAAAAGCTCAAAGGAGCATGTCTTAATTACTCTACCTATGATAAAGAGTTATATGCTTTGTTTAGAGTGCTTAAGACATGGCAACACTACTTGTGGCCTAGAGAGTTTATTTTGCATTCCGATCATGAGTCTTTGAAGCGTTTTCGGAGTCAAGATAAACTAGATAGGAGGCATGGTAGGTGGATGGAATTTATTTAGACTTTTCCCTATGTTATCAAGTATAAAAAGGGAAAACACAATGTAGTGGCGGATGCCCTCTCTAGGAGGTACACATTGTTGACTACATTGGATGTTAAGGTATTAGGCTTTGTTTACATTAAGGAGCTCTATGAATCTGATCTTGATTTTGGTGATACATATAAGCTATGTGTGCAAAAAGGTTCCTTAGATAAATACTATTTGTTTGAGGGATTTTTGTTTCGAATTGATAAGGTGTGCATACCTAGGTGTTCCCTTCGATTGTTGCTAGTAGAGGAAGCCCATAAAGGAGGTTTAATGGGTCATTTTGGGAGGGATAAAACTTATGTTATGCTGCACTCACACTTTTATTGGCCACACATGCTTAGGGATGTTGAAAATGTGCTTAAAAGATGCTTAGAATGCCTTAGAGCTAAATCTAAAGTGAACCCTCATGGATTGTACACACCTTTGCCAATCCCAACAGCCCCTTGGGAAGACATTAGTATGGACTTTATTGTGGGATTGCCTAGGACTAAAAGAGGTAGGGACTCGATTTTTTGTGGTTGTAGATCGTTTCTCTAAAATGGCTCACTTTATTGCTTGTCACAAAACTGATGATGCGGCCAATGTAGCTAATCTATTCTTTCGGGAAGTAGTTAGGTTACATGGAATTCCGAGGACAATAGTAAGTGATAGGGATGTTAAATTCTTAAGTTAATTTTGGAAGACTCTTTGGGGAAAGCTAGGTACGAAATTGTTACATTCTACATCAAGCCACCCCCAAACTGATGGGCAAACGGAAGTAACTAATAGGAATTTAACCACACTTTTAAGGGCTGTCATAAAAAAGAATCTAAAGGAATGGGAGGATGTCTTGCCACATGTTGAATTTGCCTATAATAGAGTTGTGCATTCGTCTACTTCCATCTCTCCATTTGAGTGTGTAAATGGTTTTAATCCCCTAACCCCTTTTGATCTTACACCGTTGCCTAAGGAGCGAGTGGATTTAAGTGCTAAAACATAGGTTGAACACATCAAGGAGCTACATAGGAGGACAAGGATTAAGCTTGAGGAGAAAGGCAAATACAATGCAGCCAAGGCAAACCGAGGAAGGAAGAAGGTTACATTTGAGGCCGGTGACCTTGTATGGCTACACTTGAGGAAGGAGAGGTTTCAACAACTTCGGAAGTCCAAGCTCTCTCCAAGAGGAAACGGACCTTTCAAGGTGCTACACAAGGCTGGTGACAATGCCTATGTGCTAGACTTGCCGGACGACTATGCTTGTGATCCCACGTTCAATGTGAGGTATCTAAGCCCTTTTCCACCCCTTAGTGATGATCAATGAAATTCGAGGTCGAATTCTTTAAAAGAAGGGGAGAATGATGAAGGTCATCCGAGCCGGTTCCATCTTCAACACCACAAGGAGCCCTAACAAGAGCTCAAGCCAAACGCCAAGCGGAGATGGATGCTATCTTCCTAGCCATGGTTCAAGAAGCTCACCCAAGCTCACCTCCAATGAGTCCAAGGCCCGTCATGATGCTTAGCCACATTGGACCAGCCAAGAAGAAGTTGAATGGAGCATAGGAGAGCCTCACGTGTGCATGTGCATGGATGAAGGCGTGAGAGGCTGGCGCAAGAAGCTAGTTAGAGAGTGTTAAATAACGCCAAGAATTAGTCTATTTTATGGGTTTATTTAAAACACTCTAATTTGTAAATATTGTATTTATTTCTTTTCTATTTTTATGAGAGAAGGTCTAGGTTGTATATAAGCCTTTCTCTCTTCCTTTTTGTGTAGAATACGTTAAAACACATTTGTGAAAGTGCCAATTGAAACCTTTGAGTTCAGCCTCTTCTCTTGTGAGAATTGTGGTGTTTGCATAGCTTTCTCGTTCTTGTGTGTGTCAATCTCCTTAGGGTTGGTGCTATAAGTCGAATCGAAGCAACCTCTTCATGCCTTAGATAATCCTAGATCGATTGTGTGAAGTTGTAAGAAGCGGGGTCGAATCGTCATCGGTTTGGTTCTTGGATAATCGAATCCAAGGGTTCTATCGTTTGTTCCTTTCGGTTCTTCTTTCCTATTTCATTTTCCCTCTTTGTTTTGCACGTTTTCCTTGCATCTTTGTTTGCTGAATTTCGTTTGCTTTTATTCCCGAAAACAGGTTGCTCGTCTAGATCCGTTCTTCGCGGCTAATTCCCGTATCACAGGGGCTGTTAGACGAGTTTAAGGACGTTTTTCTTGAGGAAGTTCCAGCTGGCTTGCCGCCCATTAGGGGCATTGAACACCAAATAGATTTAATACCCGGAGCCACTCTTCCCAATAGACCCGCCTGTAGGATGAACCCTACGGAAGCCCAAGAAATTCAGAACCAAGTTCAAGCCTTAGTCCTTGTGCCGTTCCCATCCTGCTAGTACCCAAGAAGGATAATACTTGGAGAATGTGTATTGATTGTAGAGCAATCAATAATATTACTATCAAGTATAGACACCCGATTCCCCGTCTAGATGACATGCTTGATGAGTTACATGGAGCTACAATTTTCACTAAGATTGACCTTAGGAGTGGCTACCATCAAATTAGAATGAGGGAAGGGGACGAATGGAAAACAACTTTTAAAACCAAATTTGGTCTCTATGAGTGGCTAGTAAAGCCTTTTGGTTTAACTAATGCTCCTAGTACCTTCATGAGATTGATGAATCATATTTTGAGACCTTATATTGGTTTATTTGTTGTAGTCTACTTTGATGACATTCTTATCTATAGTAAGACTTTAAAGGAGCATGAAAATCATTTGAGAGATGTGCTTGATACGTTGCGTATAGAATACTTGTATGCTAATATTAAAAAATGTGATTTCTATACTAACCGAGTGATTTTCCTTGGTTTTGTAGTAAGTGTCAATGGTTTGCAAGTGGATGAGGATAAGGTTAAGGCAATCAATGAATGGCCCATTCCTAGGTCGGTTGGTGAAGTAAGGAGTTTCCATGGCCTAGCTACATTCTATAGAAGATTTGTGAGGGATTTTAGTACCATTGCAGCACCACTCACGGCCTTGACCAAAAAGAAGGTTCCTTTTGAGTGGAATGAACCTCAGCAAAGAGCATTTGAAGAACTCAAGAAACGCCTCACCCATACATCACTACTCGCTCTACCGGACTTCACTAAACCCTTTGAGGTTGAATGCGATGCGTCCGGCATTGTTATTGGCGGCGTCCTTATGCAAGAAGGTAAGCCTCTAGCTTTCTTTAGTGAAAAATTGAAGGGTGCATGCTTAAACTATTCCACGTATGACAAAGAATTGTATGCCTTGTTTAGAGTACTCAAAACATGGCAACATTACCACTGGCCCCAAGAGTTTGTTTTGAAAACCGATCATGATTCACTTAGACACTTTAGGAGCCAAGATAAGCTAGATAGGCGGCATGGTAGGTGGATGGAGTTCATCGAAACCTTTCCTTACATTATCAAGTATAAGAAAGGAAAGGATAATGTCGTAGCGGATGCATTGTCTAGGAGATACACCTTAATCACCACCTTGGATTCTAGGATGTAAGGTTTTACTTACATTAAAGAATTATATATGGATGATGCTGAATTTGGGAAGATATTTCATAGATGCACTACTCAAGGCCCTTATGATAAGTATTTTGTGTTTGAAGGTTTCTTGTTTAAAGTGGATAAAATTTGCATACCTAGATGTTCCCTTAGGATCTTATTAGTGGAAGAAGCCCATAAAGGAGGTTTAGTGGGGCATTTTGGGAGGGACAAAACTTATCACATGTTGCAAAGTCACTTTTATTGGCCTCATATGTTAAGGGATGTAGAACACATGCTGAAAAGGTGCATTTAATGTCTTAAGGCCAAAGCTAGGGTACAACCCCACGGGTTGTATACACCCTTACCGACGTCTAATGGCTCTTGGGAAGATATAAGTATGGATTTCATTGTTGGACCACCTAGGACTAAGAAAGGAAGAGATTCTATTTTTGTGGTGGTAGATAGATTCTCTAAAATGGCACATTTTATTCCATGTCATAAAATTGATGATGCATATAATGTCGCTAATCTTTTCTTTAAGGAAATAGTGAGATTGCATGGAATACCTAAAACTATTGTTAGTTATAGGGATGTCAAGTTTTTGAGTTTCTTTTGGAAAACGCTTTGGGGAAAAATGGGCACTAGATTACTATTCTCGACCTCTAGTCATCCCAAAACAGATGGGCAAACGGAAGTCACCAATAGGACCCTAACGACCCTCCTTAGAACCATGTTGAAAGATATCTTAAAAGAATGGGAAGACATGTTACCACATATCGAGTTTGCTTATAATTGCACCATGCATTCTTCCACTTCGTTATCACCTTTCAAATGTGTTTATGGATTTAACCCTTTAACTCCTTTGGACTTATTACCGATTCCTCGAAAGGATCGAGTAGCTTTTAATGCTTTGGAACAGGCGGACTACATCAAGGAACTTCATGCCAAGACCAAGGCTACACTTGATAGGAAGGGCGTTGAAATTGCAGCTCGGAATAACAAAGGACGTCGGAAGATGGTTTTCTAGCCCGGCGACCTAGTTTGGCTACATCTAAGGAAAGAGCGGTTTCCGGCAAAATGCCATTCCAAGCTAGCCCCACGGGGTGATGGACCATTCAAAGTCCTACACCGGTTTAACGATAACGCATATGTGTTGGACTTACCGGAAGAGTATGGAGTTAGTACCACTTTTAACGTAGGAGATTTGAGTCCCTATGAAGGAGAGTCGGAACAAGATGAAAATTCGGGGTCGAATTCTTTCCAAGAAGGAGTGGATGATGTAGGGCCATCACATGGAAGATATCAAGGGCCCATTACTAGGGCAAGAGCTAAGGAGATCCAAGAAGTTATGTCAAGGGAAGTGCTATTGCTTGGCACCATGCGTGAATCATTTAACTTCCATACATCATGTGTTAATCTCTTGGTGAATGCAGGAGCAAGCAAGCAAAGGGAAGGGGCCATGCAGACGTTGGAACAACAAGAGCTTGATCATATAGCCACGCCGGCCAATAAGTCAAGCAAACAAGACAAGGACAAGGTGGGGAAGATGGACGAGCAAGCAAGCATAGGAAATGGAATAACAAGCACGATGCCATCAAGTCCGGAGTGGCTAGCAAGCTCCACGTTGCTCACTTCACAGGCGGCCCAAGAGAGTAACCAGCTCCCTCAGTCGGGCCATCCATTTGGGCTCTAAAAACCGTCCAAAACCACTCATGGATCTGGTTTGAATAATTCAGCCTATTTTGATGCTGTTAGTTAGTTTGTTAAGTTGTTAGCTACATTTGTGGAAGCTCTCTTGTTACCACCTTCCACCAATGTTTTAGTTTTCTTTTCTTTATTTTGTCTGGATAAAAGAGTCTATATATAGCCTCTTTAGCTGCTGAGTAGGGTACGTTTTATTTGCTAAGAATTCAGATTGTAATCATTCACAAAATCAATCAAAGAACAAGAGAGTTTTTGGTTGGCATTGTCGTTGTTTGCTTGGCTGAGCTTGTTCGTGTCAACCGCCTTCGGATTGGTGCTTCGAGCCTTCACGAGTCCCTCTTTGTGCTAGTCCGGCCGGAGCTAGTGTAAAGTTCTATTGGAGACGGGTCTAGGGCATTCATGAAGCGGGGTTTTGGCTCTTCAGCCTTGGTTCCTTTCGTTGACTCTCTTTGGTTCTTCTCTACATCTTCCTGCGTCCATTCACTATCCACGTTTCATTCCGCATCTGGATTCGCCTCATTCAGCCGGATTCGGGATCATTGTACCTAGATCGACTCATTCACGGACAAATACCGTATCAGGAAGGGAGACCATGCACACGTGATTTGGAGCCATGCAAGAGCAAAGAAGAGACACTTGTTCCGGAATTGCAAGAAATGGAAGATTGAGGCTTTTGGAGCTTCTTTTGTATTTTATATCATCTTTTGGTATAAAATGAAAGACTTTTTATAACCTTTACGTTCAAAACATTTTAAGGGTTATTTTTATTTGTTTTAGTTGTTTTATTTGTTTTATTGTCTTTTTGGCAAATGTTATTCCTTTTTTAGATAGGAGGCTTTCTAGGCATATGAAAAGCCTCCCTTAGCTTCTTTCCTGATTAGATAGATTTCAACCAATTGATAAACCGTCTCTTTGAGAGTTTTTGTTCCTATTCAAAAAATTCAATCAATAAAGTGAGCCAATGATTGAATTGTTGTGAATCCCTGTTATATGAGACATACTAGCACTCTTCCTAGAACACCTAATGTGCAAGGTTTTGTGAATGATTTTCAGGAGCCACAAGAGGATGTTGAGGAAGAAGGTATGTGGAGAGAGCTCCCTAGGCGTCACCCGCAGCCAAGGAGAGGACGAGAATATGAGCCATTTAGGCCTTATCAAGAGCTAGATAGAATAGGGAAAGTGAAGGTCAAGATTCCCCGCTTTGAAGGCAAGTGTGACCCGGATGCTTACATGGATTGGGAGACTAAATTGCAGCAAATTTGGTCTTGCCATCACTTTGGAGAGCAAAGGAAGGTCCAGCTTGCATCATTGGAGTTCCAAGGCTATGCACTAGTATGGTGGGATCATCTTGTCAAGGAAAGGAGAAGAACCTTGGATCCAACCATCACTACATGGGAACAAATGAAGGCCTTGATGAGAGCTCGTTTTGTACCTCAACATTTTGCTAGGGAGCTGAGACAAAGGTTGGAGAACCTTAGACAAGGAGCCATGAGTGCCGAAGAGGTCTACACCTCTATGCAAATGGCAATGGTGAAAGCTAATGTGGTTGAAGATGAGGAGTCTACAATGGCTAGGAATCTACGCATTTTAAACTCATCTTTGGCTAATAAATTGATTTGTATCCTTATAGTACCATGGTGGAGCTGCTGCATTTGGCAATCAAAGTAAAGAAGAAGACAAAGGCTAGGAACCAAGGTGCCAAGACAAGCTTTGGAGCTACAAGCTCATGGAAAGCACAAAACAACCGGCCCCAAGGATCCTACAACCGTGAGCCTACATCCACCAAGGAGGACCGAAAAGCATCAACCATGGACCAAGGAGCACAAAGAAGGAGCTCAACACCCCATTCATCTTCTAGACCCTTGAATGAGCCTTCAAGTGGTCCTAAACGGAACCTCTAACTCTACTCTTCGTTCTAGAGATATTGTGTGTTTTCATTATACGAGGGATTGTCCTAATAAGAAAATTTTGATTTTAAATCAATTTGGACAATATGAGAGTGAGGATCAGCATGAAAATGATGATAACACCCACCTTAATGGATTGCATGAAATTGGTAGTAATAGTGACGAGGGCATTGAATATGAGCATAAAGAATCATTAATAGCTAGAAGAACTTTGCATGCTAAGCTAGCTCCGTGTGAGGATAATCAAAGAGAGAACATTTTTCATACTATATGTCTAATTAAAGAGAAGGTGTGTAATATGATCATAGATGGAGGTAGTTGTTGCAATATAGCTAGCACTGATTTGATTAATAAGTTTCAATTTACCACATTTTATCACCCTAGGCCTTACAAATTGCATTGGATGAATGATTGTGGAGAATTAAAAGTAAATAGGCAAGCTAGAGTTACTATCACTTTAGGTAGCTATGAGGACACCATTACTTGTGATGTAGTTCCCATGCAAGCTTGTCATATTCTTTTGGGACGTCCATGTCAATTTGATAGGAGAGTTAAGCATGATGGCTTTACTAATAGGCATACCTTTGAATTTAATGGTCAAACACTAACTCTTAAGCCTATGACACCGTTGCAAATTGCTGATTTTATGAGAAGAAGAAGGAGTTGAGTGTGGAGAAAAATGAGGTGAAAAAGAGAGGGGATAGCTCACGGTCTAAAACAGAACCCACGGCCAAGATTAGTACCACCCTATTAGCCACACCTTCTAGTGTCCTTCTAGCATCCAAGGAGGAGTACATCCTAGATAACACCCCTTTAGATGCCATTCTGCTGAGATTGTGCAAGAGCTTAGTGACTTTGAGTGATGAAGCCAAGGCCACCCTACCTAAGCCCATCCTAGCTATCCTAGATGAGTTTAGTGATGTGTTTCCCGATGAGATTCCGGCTGGCCTTCCACCTTTTAGAGGTATTGAGCACCAAATAGACCTTATTTCCGGTGCTACACTCCCAAACCGTCCAACCTATAGGATGAACCCTAAGGAGGGCCAAGAGATCAAAAACCAAGTGCAAGAACTACTAGATAAGGGTTATGTAAGGGAGAGTTTGAGTCGTAGTGCCGTTCCCGTCCTCTTAGCGCCTAAGAAGGACAGTTCATGGAGGATGTGTTTTGATTGTAGAGCCATCAACAACATTACCATTAAGTACCGCCACCCTATCCCACGTTTAGATAACATGTTAGATGAGTTAAATGGAGCCACATTGTTCTCTAAGATCGACCTTAGGAGTGGTTATCACCAAATCAGAATGAGGGAGGGAGATGAGTGGAAAACGGCATTCAAGACCAAGTTTGGTCTTTATGAGTGGCTAGTGATGCCATTTGGTTTAACCAATGCTCCTAGCAGATTTATGAGATTGGTGAATCACATGTTGAGACACTACATTGGTAGGTTTGTTGTGGTTTATTTTGATGACATCCTCATCTATAGTAAGTCACATGAAGAGCATGAGGAACATTTGAGGGAAGTACTTGCAACTCTTAGAATTGAATATTTGTATGCTAATTTAAAGAAATGTGAGTTTAGTACTAATCAAGTTGTTTTTCTTGGTTTTGTAGTGAGCACAAGAGTTCTAGAGGTGGATGAAGAGAAGATCAAGGCAATCTAGGAATGGCCTACTCCCACAACCGTCGGTCAAGTGAGGAGTTTCCACGGCCTAGCAACCTTCTATAGACATTTTGTGCGAGATTTCAGCACCATAGCAGCCCCACTCACGTCCTTAACAAAGAAGAAGGTGCCATTTGTGTGGGGAGATTTTCAAGAGAAGGCATTTAAGTAGTTGAAGTGGCGGCTGTCCCATGCACCTCTCCTAACTCTTCCGGACTTCACCAAACCTTTTGAGGTCGAGTGTGATGCTTCGGGTATTGGCATTGGAGGAGTACTCATGCAAGAGGGTAAGCCACTAGCATTTTTTAGTGAGAAATTAAAGGGAGCATGTTTAAACTACTCGACGTATGAGAAAGAGCTTTATGCATGTTTAAACTACTACGTAAGGTTGGCAACAATACTTATGTACTAGAGCTTCCGGAGGACTAAGGAGTGAGCCCTACTTTCAACGTAGGAGATCTAAGTCCCTTTGAGTCAAGTGATGCGGATGGTGATGATTCGAGGACAAATCCTTTTCAAGAAGGGGAGTATGATGAGGGACCATCACCAACAGCCCCTACTAGTCCTACAATGCAAGGGCCAATCACTAGATTAAGGGCAAGAGCAATCAAGAGGAGGTGTCCAACTTGTTGGTGTCCTTAGCTCCTAAGGAGAGCATTGATGATCCATTGCTGACTGAGGCTTCCTTAGTCACGTTAATGACGATTCAAGAGGAGGTGTCCAACTTGTTAAAAGCACGTTCTTGAGATGCTTCCCACACAAATGGTGCACGTTTCTTGCAAATCTCCGTCAAGGGTGCATCAATCGTACTGAAGTCTCTCACAAAATGCCTATAGAAACTTGCAAGCCCATGGAAGCTCCTTACATGGCTAATGGATGTAGGTGTTGGCCAATCTCGAATAGCTCTAATCTTCTCCTCATCCACTTGTAGACCTTCTGCAGTCACTACAAAACCAAGAAATATAACCTCATTAGTGCAAAAGCTACATTTCTTCAGGCTGGCATACAAGTGTTTAGCCCTAAGGGTAGAAATAACTTCCCTTAGATGTTCTCCATGGTCCTCTAGGGACCTGCTATAGATTAAGATAGCATCAAAATACACTACAACAAATCTCCCTATGAATTGTCTTAAAACATGGTTCATTAAACGCATAAAAGTAGAGGAGCATTGGTTAACCCAAATGGCATAACAAGCCATTCATACAACCCAAATTTAGTCTTGAAGGTTGTCATCCACTCGTTCCCCTCCTTCATTCGGATTTGATGGTAGCCACTCCGAAGGTCTATCTTGCTGAATGTAGTGGCACCATGGAGCTTATCAAGCATGTCATCGAGGCGGGGAATAGGATGGCGGTACTTAATGGTTATGTTGTTGATAGCCTTACAATCAACACACATCCTCCAAGTGTTGTCCTTCTTAGGCACTAATAGGACAGGAACGGCGCAAGGGCTAAGGCTTTCTCTAACATATTCGTTATCTAGGAGGTCTTAGACTTGGGTTTGGATCTCTTGACTCTCCTTAGGGTTCATCCTCTAGGCTGGTCTATTAGGAAGTGTAGCTCCGGGGACAAGGTCAATCTGATGCTCTATGCCTCTCAAAGGTGGAAGGCCATGAGGTATCTCTTCCGGAAACAGATCCTTAAACTCCTTGATATGGTGTTAATCCATGATTGAATCGATCTAGGCACAATGATCTTGAATCCGGTTGAATGAGGCGATTTCAGAATACGGAATGGAACGTAGGTGATGAATGGCGCAGGAAAGGTGAGAGAAGAACCAAAGAGATAGCCAATGAAGGAACCAAGGCTGAACAGCCAAAACCCCAATCGTGACTGCCCTAGACCCGTCTCCAATACAACTTTACACTAGCTCCGGCTGGACTAGCACAAAGAGGGACTCGTGAAGGCTCGAAGCACCAATCCGAAGGCGGTTGACACAAACAAGCTCAGCCAAGCAACAACAGCAATGCCAACCAAAAACTCTCTTGTTCTTTGATTGATTTTGTGAAATGATTACAAATGTAATTCTAAGCAATTGGGAATAACGTAACTAATTTGCAGCTAAAGAGGCTATATAAATAGACTCTTTTATCTAGACAAAAATAAAGAAAAGAAAGCTGAAAACATTAGTGGGAAGGTGGTAATAAGAGAGCTTCCTCTAATGTAGCTAACAACCTAACAAACCACTAATCAGCATGGAAATAGGCTGAATTATTCAAACATATCTTTGGGAGTGAAAGCTGGACGTTTTTAACGTTTTTAAAGAGCCAAATGGGCTATCCGAATGGGCTGAATTGTTCAATAGATCCATGAGTGTTTTGGATGTGTTTTAAGAGCCCAAATGATGATCCAAATGAGCTGACTTGTTACTCTTTTGGGCCTCTTTGAAAGTGATCAGCTGGCTACCCTCTTGGGCTGTTTTGGACGTGAGCAGCTGCTTCCCTCCTTGGACTGCATTGGACGTGAGCAACAACCTCCTTCTTGGGTTGCATTGGGCGTGAGCAATAGCCTCCTCTTGGGCTGCATTGGCGTGAGCAACAGCCTCCTCTTGGGCTGCATTGGCGTGAGCAACAACCTCTTCTTGGGCTGCATTGGCGTGAGCAACAACCTCCTCTCCTGGGCTGCATTGGACGTGATCAACAGCCTGCATGGCCTCCTCGAGCTGCATGGGAAGTGAGCACGTCGGCATGCTCTCCTTGCTTGGTTCGCTTGCTCCTACATTCACCAAAATATTAACACATGATGTATGGAAGTTAAATGGTTCACGCATTGTGTCAAGCAATAGCACTTCCCTTGACATAACTTCTTGGATCTCCTTAGCTCTTGCTCTAGTAATGGAACCTTGATAGCTTCCATGTGATGTTCCTACATCATCCACTCCTTCTTGGAAAGAATTCGACCCCGAATTTTCATCTTGTTCCGAATCTCCTTCATAGGGGCTCAAATCTCCTACATTAAAAGTGGTGCTAACTCCATACTCTTCCGGTAAGTCCAGCACATATGCATTGTCATTAATCCGGTGTAAGACTTTGAATGGTCCATCACCTCGTGGTGCTAGCTTGGAATGGCGTTTTGTCGGAAACCGCTCTTTCCTTAGATGAAGCCAAACTAAGTCGCCGGGCTGGAAAACCATCTTCCGACGTCCCTTGTTATTCCGAGCTGCAGTTTCAACGCCCTTCTTGTCAAGTGCAGCCTTGGTCTTAGCATGAAGTTCCTTAATGTAGTCCACCTGTTCCAAAGCATCAAAAGCTACTCGATCCTTTCGAGGAATCGTTAATAAGTCCAAAGGAGTTAAAGGGTTAAATCCATAAACACATTTGAAAGGTGATAACGAAGTGGAAGAATGCATGGTGCGATTGTAAGCAAACTCAATATGTGGTAACATGTCTTCCCATTCTTTTAAGTTATCTTTCAACATGGTTCTAAGGAGGGTCGTTAGGGTCCTATTGGTGACTTCCGTTTGCCCATCTATTTGGGGATGACTAGAGGTCGAAAATAGTAATCTAGTGCCCATTTTTCCCCAAAGTGTCTTCCAAAAGAAACTCAAAAACTTGACATCCCTATCACTAACAATAGTTTTAGGTATTCCATGCAATCTCACTATTTCCTTAAAGAAAAGATTAGCAACATTATATGCATCTTCAGTTTTATGACATGGAATAAAATGTGCCATTTTAGAGAATCTATCTACTACCACAAAAATGGAATCTCTTCCTTTCTTAGTCCTAGGTAGTCCAACAATGAAATCCATACTTATATCCTCCCAAGGGCCATTAGGCATCGGTAAGGGTGTATACAGCCCGTGGGGTTGTACCCTAGCTTTGGCCTTAAGACATTCAATGCACCTTTTCAACATGTGTTCTACATCCCTTAACATATGAGGCCAATAAAAGTGAGTTTGCAACATGTGATAAGTTTTGTCCCTCCCAAAATGCCCCATTAAACCTCCTTTATGGGCTTCCTCCACTAATAGGATCCTAAGGGAACATCTAGGTATGCAAATCTTATCCACTTTAAACAAGAAACCTTCAAACACAAAGTACTTATCAAAAGGGCCTTGAGTAGTGCATCTATGAAATATCTTCCCAAATTCAGCATCATCCACATATAATTCCTCAATGTAAGTAAAACCTAACATCCTAGAATCCAAGGTGGTGATTAAGGTGTATCTCCTAGACAATGCATCCGCTACGACAATATCCTTTCCTTTCTTATACTTGATAATGTAAGGAAAGGTTTCGATGAACTCCATCCACCTACCATGCCGTCTATCTAGCTTATCTTGGCTCCTAAAGTGTCTAAGTGAATCATGGTCAGTTTTCAAAACAAACTCTTGAGGCCAAAGGTAATGTTGCCATGTTTTGAGAACTCTAAACAAGGCATACAATTCTTTGTCATAAGTGGAGTAGTTTAAGCATGCACCCTTTAATTTTTCACTAAAGAAAGCTAGAGGCTTACCTTCTTGCATAAGGATGCCGCCAATACCAATGCCGGATGCGTCGCATTCAACCTCAAAGGGTTTGGTGAAGTCCGGTACAGCTAGTAGTGGTGCGTGGGTGAGGCGTCTCTTGAGCTCTTCAAAGGCTCTTTGTTGCGGTTCATTCCACTCAAAAGGAACCTTCGTTTTGGTCAAAGCCGTGAGTGGTGCTGCAATGGTGCTAAAATCTCTCACAAACCTTCTATAGAATGTAGCTAAGTCATGGAAGCTCCTCACGTCACCAACTGATCTAGGAATCGGCCAATCATTGATTGCCTTAACCTTGTCCTCATCCACTTGCAAACCATTGGCACTTACTACAAAACCAAGAAAAATCACTCGGTTAGTATAGAAATCACATTTTTGAATATTAGCATACAAGTATTCTATACGCAATGTAGCAAGCACATCTCTCAAATGATTTTCATGCTCCTCTAAAGTCTTACTATAGATAAGAATGTCATCAAAGTAGACTACAACAAATAAACCAATATAAGGTCTCAAAATATGATTTATTAATCTCATGAAAGTACTAGGAGCGTTAGTTAAGCCAAATGGCATTACTAGCCACTCATAGAGTCCAAATTTGGTTTTAAAAGCTATTTTCCATTCATCCCCTTCCCTCATTTTAATTTGATGGTAGCCACTCCTAAGGTCAATCTTAGTGAAAATGGTAGCTCCATGTAACTCATCAAGCATATCATTTAAACGGGGAATCGGGTGTCTATACTTGATAGTAATGTTATTGATTGCTCTACAATCAATACACATTCTCCAAGTATTATCCTTCTTGGGTACTAGCAGGACGGGAACGGAACAAGGACTAAGGCTTTCCCGCACATACCCCTTATCTAGCAAGGCTTGGACTTGGTTCTGAATTTCCTGGGCTTCCGTAGGGTTCATCCTATAGGCGGGCCTATTGGGATGAGTGGCTCCGTGTATTAAATCTATTTGGTGTTCAATCCCCCTAATGGGCGGCAAGCCGGCTGGAATCTCCTCAGGAAAAACGTCTCTAAATTCGTCCAACAGCCCCTGAATAGATCTAGGAAGTGAGTTCATAGAGTCATGAGGCACATTCACTTGAGATTTACACAAACTCATCATTAGCACATCAATAGAAGCATAGTTAGTGACATATTCATTCCTAGACTCAAGATAGCTACTTGTTGGTTGTACTAACAATGTTTGATGGGTTTTGTTCACTTTACTCTTAGGCCGTGTGATCTTAGGCTTTGGAGGGGTTCCTTGCTCTACCCTCTTGTTCTCATAGTACTCGGCTATTTGTAAAGGTGTCATAGGTTTAAGTGTTAAAGTTTTACCCTTATACTCAAAGCTATACTTGTTAGAAAACCCATCATGGACAAGTTCCTATCATATTGCCATGGACGACCAAGCAACAAGTGACAAGCATTCATAGGCACAACATCACATGTAATAACATCCTCATATGATCCTAATGTTATATTGACCTTAGTTTGCTTATTGACCTTAAGTTCTCCACGCTCATTCATCCAATGTAGTTTATATGGCCTAGGGTGATAAAATGTAAGAAGTTGTAATTTGTTTACCATTTCAGTGCTAGCTATGTTGCAACAACTTCCTCCATCAATTATCACATTACACACTTTTCCTTTAATGCTACACCTAGTGTGAAACAGATTTTCACGTTGGTTATCCTCACAAGGTGCTAGTTGGACATGCAAAGTTCTCCTAGCTATCAAAGATTCACCTTGTTCATACTCAATGCAATAATCATTCTCATTTTGTTCATTGTCATCATTTAAGGCATTTTCATCATCTAATTCCACATCATCCTCACTCTCATACTCTCCTAGATGATTTATGATCAAAGTGCGTCTATTAGGACATTCTCTACTCATGTGACCTCTACCTTGGCATTTAAAACACACAATGTCCCTAGTTCTAGAGTTAGAGATAGGAGTACTCCCTCGATGATCACTTGAAGGCTCATTCAAGGATCGTGGTGTAGTGGACGGTCTAGAAGACCTTCTTTGCCCTTCTTGGCCCATAGGTGCCGATTTCCTCTCCTCCTTCCGGCCGCCTTGCTCCCTGCTGTGGTTAGACAGCCGGCTGTTTTGTGCTTTCCAAGCATTGGGCGTTCCGGGAGGTGGCTTGTATTCCCGGTTTCGCACCTTAGTCTTCCTTTCTACCTTGATGGCCAAGTGTAGTAATTGCTCCATGGTGATGTATGGATACATATCAACCTCATTAGCCAAATTAGAATTCAGAATACGAAGGTACCTTGCCATAGTGTGTTCTTCATCCTCTAGAACGTTGGCCTTCACCATAGCAACTTGCATATTCGTATAGGCTTCCTCAGCGCTAAGTGAGCCTTGTCTCAAATTTTCCAGCTGTTGACGAAGCTCTCGGGTATAGTGAGGTGGAACGAACCTAGCCCTCATTAGTGCCTTCATATGCTCCCATGTGCTAATTTGAGGATCCAAGGTTCGAACTCTTTCTTTGACTACGTGATCCCACCATACCAAAGCATAGCCTTGGAACTCGATAGCGGCTAGTTGAACCTTCCTAGGCTTGCTGAAGTTGTGACACAACCAAATCTGCTCAACTTTAGTTTCCCACTCCGTGTAGACGTCGGGATCACACTTTCCTTCAAAGACGGGAATTTTGATTTTGACCTTTCCGAGTCCGTCTTGCTCTTGATAGGGTCGAAGGTTATCTCGTCCTTGCCTTGGCTGCTGGAATGGCCGATTGTAGCCCTCCCACGTGTGGTCCTCAAAATGAGCTTCATTCCGTCGCCGAAAATTATCAACAAATGGTGGCATGTTAGAAGCATTAGGAAGGACGTTGGACTGTACATTACCTTGATCCGGAGGGTCCGACTCTCTATTAACACGTGAAGGACCGCCAAACTCATAGTTGGTTCTCAAAGGTGGTGTTCCGGCTGGTGGTGTTCGTGCTTACATAGTCTCCACTCGCTTGGATAGTTTAGCTACGGAATCGGACAATTGTTTCAATAGACTGATCATTTCAGGCGTGACGGTCTCGCAACTCGACTTGCTGGGACTTAGGGACCTGGACATGCTCAAGTAACAAACAAAGAAACTGGTTAGGTTAGAAAAACAAAGATCTCACTTGTGTATCGCTCACACTCTCGTTGGTATTGCCTAGCTGGTGGCTCGAGTTGTAAGGATCCAACACCTTCAGATCGCGATTTCCGAACCTTCTTAGCAACCCTTAGGAACTAGAACTGCTGAAACCGATGTTAGTGTCGGAGATGAATCAAGACACCCCTAATTGGAGTATTGTCCTTGGGTTGGTGTAGGTATGGTAAATTGTGTTTAGAATGGCGTTTTGAGATGATTGAAAGAGTTCACTTGTGCTTGCTGTAGATTAATAAAAGGCAACCGATTTGTAGTGTGTTTTTTTTTTTGAAAGATCTTAGACTTTGTCAAAGATTTGTAGGAGAGAGAAGTAACCGTAATTGATTGCAGATAGGGTCACCGAAATGAGTTTGCAGCGTTGAGCTCTTTTTTTGGTTTTGTTGTGTTTTGTGTTTACTCTCCTCAAGATGCTGTCCGGCTTTTGAATTTGCACACTTCAAGCACAAGTTAGATCTCAATTGGATAAGCAATAAGGTTAACAAGAAGAAGAAGTGATCAATTGTACCAACTGTGCTCTGATACCAACTGATACGGTGTTAATCCGTAATTGAGTCGATCTAGGCACAATGATCTTGAATCCGGTTGAATGAGGCGATTTCAGAATGCGGAATGGAATGTAGGTGATGAATGGCGCAGGAAAGGTGAGAGAAGAACCAAAGAGATAGCCAATGAAGGAACCAAGGCTGAAGAGCCAAAACCCCAATCGTGACTGCCCTAGACCCGTCTCCAATACAACTTTACACTAGCTCCGGCTGGACTAGCACAAAGAGGGACTCGTGAAGGCTCGAAGCACCAATCCGAAGGCGGTTGACACAAACAAGCTCAGCCAAGCAACAACAGCAATGTCAACCAAAAACTCTCTTGTTCTTTGATTGATTTTGTGAAATGATTACAAATGTAATTCTAAGCAATTGGGAATAACGTAACTAATCTGCAGCTAAAGAGGCTATATAAATAGACTCTTTTATCTAGACAAAAATAAAGAAAAGAAAGCTGAAAACATTAGTGGGAAGGTGGTAATAAGAGAGCTTCCTCTAATGTAGCTAACAACCTAACAAACCACTAATCAACATGGAAATAGGCTGAATTATTCAAACATATCTTTGGGAGTGAAAGCTGGACGTTTTTAACGTTTTTAAAGAGCCAAATGGACTATCCGAATGGGCTGAATTGTTCAATAGATCCATGAGTGTTTTGGATGTGTTTTAAGAGCCCAAATGATGATCCAAATGAGCTGACCTTTTACTCTCTTGGGCCTCTTTGAAAGTGATCAGCTGGCTGCCCTCTTGGGCTGTTTTGGACGTGAGCAGCTGCTTCCCTCCTTGGACTGCATTGGACGTGAGAAACAACCTCCTTCTTGGGCTGCATTGGGCGTGAGCAACAGCCTCCTCTTGGGCTGCATTGGCGTGAGCAACAGCCTCCTCTTGGGCTGCATTGGCGTGAGCAACAGCCTCTTCTTGGGCTGCATTGGCGTGAGCAACAACCTCCTCTCCTGGGCTGCATTGGACGTGATCAACAGCCTGCATGGCCTCCTCGAGCTGCACGGGAAGTGAGCACGTCGGCATGCTCTCCTTGCTTGGTTCGCTTGCTCCTACATTCACCAAAAGATTAACACATGTTGTATGGAAGTTAAATGGTTCACGCATTGTGTCAAGCAATAGCACTTCCCTTGACATAACTTCTTGGATCTCCTTAGCTCTTGCTCTAGTAATGGGACCTTGATAGCTTCCATGTGATGGTCCTACATCACTCCTCTAGGATGGCTATAATGGTAGTGGGTAAGATAGCCTTTGTTCTTCACTCACTAAGGCTAGCTCCTTACACAACCTCATCAATATGGCATCTAAGGGTAGATACTCACTTTGGAACTCAAGTTTAGAAGCTAACAAGGCGGTAGGAGGCTGAGCTGTGGGCGTGACCAAGAGAGCACTAGGCTGTTGGCTAGGGGACGTGTCTATGGCAGGTTCTTGGTGCCTCGATGACTTGCTCCCCTTCTTAGCTTGTCCTTGCTTTTGTTCACTCGCCTTCTTCTTCTCAAATGCCTCCGCAATCTGCATGGGAGTCATAGGTTTTAGAGTAACGGGTTTTTCATTAAAAGTAAATGAATACCTATTAGTAAAACCATCATGCATAACTCTCCTATCATATTGCCAATGACGGCCTAATAACACATGACAAGCTTGCATAGGCACAACATCACATAAAATAGTATCCTCATAGTGTCCTAGAGTAAAAGTGATCTCAGCTTGCCTATTAACCTTCAATTCACCACAATCATTCATCCAATGCAGCTTATATGGTCTAGGGTGACAAAATGTAGGAATTTGCAACTTAGAGATCAATTCAGTACTAGAAATGTTGCAACAACTACCTCCATCAATGATAACATTACACACCTTTCCCTTAACCAAACACCTAGTATGAAACAAGTTCTCTCTTTGGTTATCCTCACAAGGGCCAGGTTGTGCACTCAAAGTTCTCCTAGCTATCAAGGAATTATCATGCTCACGATTTTCATCACAAACCATGTTATTATTAACTAGAAATGAGCTAGGATGGTCATATAACACTCTTTTAGCTAGTAAACAATCCCTCTGCTCATATTCAATCCCATCGTCATCCAAATCATCATTATCATGGATATTAGGCTCAAAATCATCATTATCATGCTCATGCTCAGATTCGGACTCATATTGTCCTAAATGGTTGATTAACAACGTTTTCTTGTTAGGACAGTCTTTCATCATGTGTCCTCTACATTGATACTTAAAACACACTATATCTCTAGCTCAAGATGAAGGGTTAAAAGTACTCCCTTGTGTTCCTTTAGGAAAAGTAGCCATGGGATTAGGATGTGCTGTATAAGGTACTTTACGCTGGCCTCCTTGTTCCGGGGCTGTTTTCTCCTTATTAGGCACTTCCCCGTTGTAACTACCTTGTTGGCGGTTCCCTTGGTTCTTCCAAGAGTTGGAGACACCATAAGAAGCCTTTCCGCTTTGATTTCTCGCTTTCGTCTTCCTTTCCACTTTGATTGTGAGATGGAGTAATTCTGTCATAGAGCCATAGGGAAAAATATCTACTTCATTAGCAAAACTTGAATTACGGATACGAAGATACCTAGCCATTGTTGATTCTTCATCTTCTCGGACATTGGCCTTTACCATGACCATTTGCATGGCATTATAGGTCTCCTCAGCAGTCATTGATCCTTGCCTCAAGTTCTCCAATCTTTGTCTCAATTATCTTGTATAGTGTTGGGGAACAAATTGTGCTCTCATCAATGCCTTCATATGCTCCCAAGTAGCTACTGGTACATCCAAAGTTCTTCTCCTTTCCTTCACCAAATCATCCCACCATATCATAGCATAGTCAATAAATTTAAGGGCTGCGTAGTGTACCTTTTTGTGTTCGGGAAAGTTATGGAAGGACCATATTTGCTCTATATTTGCCTCCCATGCCATATACACATCAGGATCACATTTGCCCTCCAAAATAGGGACTTTCACCTTCACTTTGCCAAGACCTTCATGTTCCGGTTCTCGGTCTCTCCTTTGTTGGACTCCATAGGGCTCACGTCTCCATTCATCATTACGTCGCCCACCCTGATGCCTCCTTGGCTGATCTTGCCTCCTCCGTCCATTAGGCATCCATTCCGGTCTCCACTCCTCATTCTCCCCATTGTCCTCCTCTTCCTGGTCATAAACTGGATTCTGAAATTGGTGAGGATAGTAAGGCATATTATCATAAACTGGATTCTGAAATTGGTGAGGATAGTTAGGCATATTATCATTAATAATTGGAGAAGAAGGGATAGAAATATGCTCCTCAAAAGCAAGGTTTCTCAACCCATGTTGGGAAGCAATGTTGCTTAAACCATGGGCATGCCTAGAAGGTTGCGGAACATTCGAATTCCTTGCTGCTTGGAATGCAGCTTGCTGACTTTGAAGGGGAACTCGATCATGTCCTGGGTGTTGCGCCCTCGAGTTGTCTCCTATCTCCAAGTTACCTCCTAGTGGTCGAGAATCCGTGGTCACCTTAGAGGTCTCCAAGATAGATATCCTTGTAATTAGCCCCTCAAGGTTGTCTTTCAAGCTCTTGATGAGACTGAACAACTCCGGTGTGATAGGCTCAGGACTCTTTGAACCTGCGGAAGTCCATGACATGATGCAAAACACTCAACAACAGCAAACACGTTAGGTTAGTTTAAACAAAAACACCTCGCAAGTGTATCACTCAGAAAATAAGGTTCTCTCACTCTCTAGTGGTGTGATACAAGCTTGTTGATGGCTCGTCTTGTATTAATCAAAAACCTCATGTGAGTTCGATGCTTAGTCAAACTAAAGCTTTTAGATAGAAACAAGGTTCAATTTCAGTCACTTCAAAAACGTGTTTGACGCAACAAAATAGAAGAAAAGACTCAAACGGAAAAGACAATTGCACGAATGTTATATGCAACTAAATGACTCAAAAATTTAGAACTCAAGATAAGCTTTGAAAGAACTTACTCGTAAGACCCAAGAAGTGAACCCTGGACACCGTAGGATGAGGTTAAGGAAGGCTGGTCTATGGTGTTTGACGGCCGAAAATGGACAGTAGCTAGGTGTGGCTAGATAGGTTCAACGAGATGCTTGGTTCTTCCTTCAAGGAGACGAGATACTTGACTTAAGTCCTTTCTTGAAGTCCTCTTTGTTGCTGAATAACACTAAAACGAATGTAATAACATTAGGCTATTCACAAACTATGAATAAGAACGAATGAAATAAAATAATAAACTAGAATGAAAAGAATAAAATATGATTCCTTTTTTTTAATTCGGATTTCTTTCTTCTCTTTTTTTTTGAACTTTATGATTCAGGAATTCAGAAAAGAAGAATAAACAAAAAATTGAATCAAATAAAAAAAACAAATTGATGCGGGTTGGGGCCGGCCGCGAATGACTAGATCTAGATTGGGAATCCTTGAAACCAACAATGACGTTTTTCCTTGATCAATGGCACAAAATTCAGATTGTTAGAACAAGAAAATGACGATGGAAAGATGGAAGAAAAGAGGATGAAAGGGGACATAGGATGTATGGTAGAAGTAGATCCAAAAGAACCAAAAGACTCCCTTACAAGAACCTAGATCAGATTGATAAAAACCCAAGCAAGATGATGCCTTCAACCCTTTCTTCTATGACCTTACACAAGCCTTCAATGGAGACAAGCACAAGGAGGGACTAGTATTGACTAGTAGCACCAATCTCTAAAGAGATTAACACACACAAGAACAATCTAGCAGGGATTCACAACGATTCAATCAATTGGCTCACTTTATTGATTGAATTTTCTGAATATGAACAAAAGCTCCCAAACAGACGTTTTATCAAGTTTTGCAAAAATCTATCTAATCAGGAAAGAAGCTAAGGGAGGCTTTTTATATGCCTAGAAAGCCTCCTATCTAAAAAAGGAATAACATTTGTCAAAAAGACAATAAAACAAATAAAACAACTAAAACAAATAAAAATAACCCTTAAAATGTTTTGAACCTAAAGGTTATTAAAAGTCTTTTATTTTATACCAAAAGATGATATAAAATACAAAAGAAGCTCCAAAAGCCTCAATCTTCCATTTCTTGCAATTCCGGAACAAGTGTCTCTTCTTTGCTCTTGCAAGGCTCCAAATCACGTGTGCATGGTCTCCCTTCCATGTCCAAGTCGTCGGGAATCGTCATTAACGTGACTAAGGAAGCCTCAGTCAACAATGGATCATCAATGGTCTCCTTAGGAGCTAAGGACACCAACAAGTTGGACACCTCCTCTTGAATTGCTCTTGCCCTTGATCTAGTGATTGGCCCTTGCATTGTAGGACTAGTAGGGGTTGTTGATGATGGTCCCTCATCATACTCCCCTTCTTAGGAAGGATTCGTCCTCGAGTCATCACCATCCACATCACTTGACTCAAAGGGACTTAGATCTCCTACGTTGAAAGTAGGGCTCACTCCATAGTCCTCCAGAAGCTCTAGTATATAAGCATTGTTGCCAACCTTACGTAGTACTTTGAATGGTCCGTCTCCCCTAGGTGATAGCTTGGACTTGAGCTTTTCCGGGAACCTATCCTTCCTTAAATGCAACCACACGAGGTCTCCCGGTTCGAACAACACTTGCTTGCGGTTCCTATTAGCCTTGGCCGCCACTTGCCTCCCCTTATCCTCTAGCCTTTTGCGTGTCCTTTCATGCAATTCCTTGATGATCTCCACCTGTTTTTCTGCATTAAAATCTACTCACTCCGCTATGGGCAACGGTATAAGATCAAAAGGGGTCAAATGATTCAACCCATATACACACTCAAAAGGAGTTAGATTATTAGAAGAATGTAATGTACGATTATATGCAAATTCTACATGAGGCAAGACATCTTCCCAAGCATTTAAATTATCTTTTAAAACAGCCCTCAGAATGGTTGTTAATGTCCTATTAGTTACTTCGGTTTGACCATCCGTTTGAGGATGACTAGAAGTCGAAAACAACAACTTCGTCCCTAGTTTACCCCAAAGAGTCTTCCAAAAGAAACTAAGAAACTTAACATCCCTATCACTCACTATACTCCTAGGTACTCCATGTAATCTAACAATTTTCCTAAAGAACAAGTTAGCTACATTATAAGCATCATCAGTCTTATGGCAAGCAATAAAATGGGCCATTTTAGAAAATCGATCTACCACCACAAAAATTGAATCTCTCCCTTTCTTAGTCCTAGGTAACCCAATAAAGAAGTCCATACTAATATCCTCCCAAGGTGACTTAGGCGTGTGTAAGGAGGTATACAATCCATGAGGTTTCAATCTAGCCTTAGCCTTTAAACACACAAGACATCTCTTAAGCAAGTTCTGATGTAGGACCATCACATGGAAGCTATCAAGGTCCCATTACTAGAGCAAGAGCTAAGAAGATCCAAGAAGTTATGTCAAGGGAAGTGCTATTGCTTGACACAATGCGTGAACCATTTAACTTCCATAGATCATGTGTTAATCTTTTGGTGAATGTAGGAACAAGCGAACCAAGCAAGGAGACCATGCCGACGTGCTCACTTCCCATGCAGCTCGAGGAGACCATGCAGGCTGTTGCTCACGTCCCATGCAGTCCAGGAGAGGAGACTGTTGCTCATGCCAATGCAGCCCAAGAGGAGGCTGTTGCTCACGCCAATGCAACCCAAGAGGAGGCTGTTGCTGATGCCCAATGCAGCCCAAGAGGAGGTTGTTGCTCATGCCCAATGCAGCCCAAGAGGAGGTTGTTGATCACGTCCAAAGCAACCCACGAGGTTAGCCTGCGGCTCCCGTCCAAGGCAGCCCAAGTGCAAAGGGAGGAGACGTCCAAGGCAGCCCAAGAGCAAAGGGAGGAGATGCTCACGTCCAAAACAGCCCAAGAGGGCAGCCAGCTGATCAAGTTCAAAGAGGCCCAAGAGAGTAACAATTCAGCTTATTCGGATCATCATTTGGGCTCTTTAAACACATCCAAATCACTCATGGATCTGTTGAACAATGCAACCCATTCGAGTAGCCCATTTGGCTCTTAGAAATTGGCCAGCTCACTCCCAAAAGATATGTTTGAATAATTCTGCCTATTTCCATGCTGATTAGTGTTTGTTAGGTTGTTAGCTACATTAGAAGAAGCTCTCTTATTACCACCTTCCCATTAAAGTTTTCAGCTTTCTTTTCTTTATTTCTGTCTAGATAAAAGAGTCTATTTATGTAGCCTCTTTAGCTGCAGATTAGTTACGTTATTCCCATTGCTTAGAATTACATTTGTAATCATTTCACAAAATTAATCAAAGAACAAGAGAGTTTTTGGTTGGCATTGTTGTTGTTTGCTTGGCTGAGCTTGTTTGTGTCAACCGCCTTCGGATTGGTGCTTCGAGCCTTCACGAGTCCCTCTTTGTGCTAGTCCAGCCGGAGCTAGTGTAAAATTGTATTGGAGACGGGTCTAGGGCATTCACGATTAGGGTTTTGGCTCTTCAGCCTTGGTTCCTTCGTTGACTCTCTTTGGTTCTTCTCTCACCCTCCTGCGCCATTCACCACCTACGTTCCATTCCGCATTCTGAAATCGCCTCATTCAACCGGATTCGAGATCATTGTGCCTAGATCGACTCAATCACGGATTAACACCGTATCATGTTCTCTACATCTCTAAGCATATGAGACCAATAAAAATGTGAATGCAGCATATGATAAGTCTTATCTCTCCCAAAATGCCCCATTAAGCCTCCCATATGGGCTTCCTCAACAAGTAATAGCCTAAGGGAACACTTAGGAATGCACACTTTATCAACTCTAAATAGAAAACCCTCAAACAAGTAATACTTATCAAAGGCTCCTCTAGATGCACATTGCTTAAATATTTTTCCAAAATCAGAATCATCAACTTATAAATCCTTAATATAATAGAAACGTAAGACCTTAGAATCCATAGTTGTGATTAAAGAATGTCTCCTAGCGAGAGCATCCGCTACAACATTATCCTTGGCCTTTTTATACTTTATGATATAAGGAAAAGTTTCTATAAACTCCATCCATCTACCATGTCTCCTATCTAACTTATCTTGACTCCTAAAATGTCTTAAGGACTCATGATCGGTACGTAGGACAAACTCACTAGGCCATAAATAATGTTGCCATGTTTTTAATACTCTAAACAATGCATAAAGTTCTTTATCATAGGTCGAGTAGTTTAAACATGCTCCATTTAATTTCTCACTAAAGAAGGCTAATGGCTTACCCTCTTGCATGAGTACTCCTCCAATGCCAATACCCGAAGCATCACACTCGACCTCAAAAGGTTTGGTGAAGTCCGAAGAGCTAGGAGAGGTGCATGGGACAACCGCCACTTCAACTCCTTAAACGCCTTCTCTTGAGCATCTCCCCACACAAATGGCACCTTCTTCTTTGTCAAGGACGTGAGTGGGGCTGCTATGGTGCTGAAATCTCGCACAAAACGTCTATAGAAGGTTGCTAGGCCTTGGAAACTCCTCACTTGACTGACGGTTGTGGGAGTAGGCCATTCCTAGATTGCCTTGATCTTCTCTCCATCCACCGCTAGACCTCTTGTGCTCACTACAAAACCAAAAAAACGACTTGATTAGTACTAAACTCACATTTCTTCAAATTAACATACAAATATTCATTTCTAAGAGTTGCAAGTACTTCCCTCAAATGTTCCTCATGCTCTTCAAGTGACTTACTATAGATGAGGATGTCATCAAAGTAAACCACAACAAAACTACCAATGTAGTGTCTCAACACGTGATTCATCAATCTCATAAATGTGCTAGGAGCATTGGTTAAACCAAATGGCATCACTAGCCACTCATAAAGACCAAACTTGGTCTTGAATGCCGTTTTCCACTCATCTCCCTCCCTCATTCTGATTTGGTGATAACCACTCCTAAGATTTATCTTAGAGAATAATGTGGTTCCATTCAACTCATCTAACATGTCATCTAAACGTGGGATAAGATGGCGGTACATAATGGTGATGTTGTTGATGGCTCTACAATCAACACACATCCTCCATGTATTGTCCTTCTTAGGCACTAAGAGGACGGGAACGGTACTAGGACTCAAAACTCTCCCTTACATAACCCTTATCTAGGAGTTCTTGGACTTGATTTTGGATCTCTTCGCTCTCCTTAGGGTTCATCCTATAGGCTGGACGGTTTGAGAGAGTAGCACCGGCAATAAGATCTATTTGGTGCTCAATACCTCTAAAAGGTGGAAGGCCAGCCGGAATCTCGCCAGGAAACACATCACTAAACTCATCTAGGATAGCTAGGATGGGCTTAGGTAGGGTGGTTGATACGGTGTTAATCTGTGATTGAGTCGATCTAGGCACAATGATCTCGAATCCGGTTGAATGAGGCGATTTCAGAATGCGGAATGGAATGTAGGTGATGAATGGCGCAGGAAAGGTGAGAGAAGAACCAAAGAGAGAGTCAATGAAGGAACCAAGGCTGAAGAGCCAAAACCCCAATCGTGACTGCCCTAGACCCGTCTCCAATACAACTTTACACTAGCTCCGGCTGGACTAGCACAAAGAGGGACTCGTGAAGGCTCGAAGCACCAATCCGAAGGCGGTTGAGACAAACAAGCTCAGCCAAGCAAACAAAAGCAATGCCAACCAAAAACTCTCTTGTTCTTTGATTGATTTTGTGAATGATTACAAATGCAATTCTAAGCAATGGAAAATAACGTAACTAATCTGCAGCTAAAGAGGCTATCTATATAGACTCTTTTATCTAGACAAAATAAAGAAAAGAAAATTAAAAACATTAGTGGGAAGGTGGTAATAAGAGAGCTTCCTATAATGTAGCTAACAACCTAACAAACCACTAATTCAGCATGAGAATAGACTGATTTATTCAAACTAATCCTAGGAGTGTGCTGGACGTTTTTTAAGAGCAAAATGGGCTATCCGAATGGGCTTAGTTGTTCAACAGATCCATGAGTGATTTGGATGTGTTTTAAGAGCCCAAATGATGATCCGAATCAGCTAACTTGTTACTCTCTTGGGCCTCTTTGAATGTGATCAGCTGGCTGCCTTCTTGGGCTGTTTTGGACATGAGCAGCAACCTACCCTCTTGGACTGCCTTGGACGTGTTTGCTTGCCTCCCCTCTTGGGCTGCTTTGGACGTGATCAACAACTCCTTCTCTTGGACTGCTTTGGACGTAATCAACAACTTCTCCTCTTGGGCTGCATTAGACGTGAACAACAGCCTCCCCTCTTGGCTTCTTTGGACGTGATCAACAGCCTCCTCTTGGAATACTTTGGACGGGAGCAACATCTCCTCCCTTTGCTTGCTTGCTCTTGCATTCATCAAAAGATTAACACATGAGGTATGGCAATTAATTGGTTCACGCATTGTGCCAAGCAATAGCACTTCCCTTGACGTAGCTTCTTGGATCTCCTTAGCTCTTGCTCTAGTAATGGGACCTTGATTGCTTCCATGTGATGGTCCTACATCATCCACTCCTTCTAGGAAAGAATTCGACCCCGAATTTTCATCTTGTTCCGAATCTCCTTCATAGGGGCTCAAATCTCCTACATTAAAAGTGTTACTAACTCCATACTCTTCCGGTAAGTCCAACACATAAGCGTTGTCGTTAATCCGGTGTAAGACTTTGAATCCATCACCCCGTGGTGCTAGCTTGGAATAGAGTTTTGACGGAAACCACTCTTTCTTTAGATGTAGCCAAACTAAGTCGCCGGGCTGGAAAACCATCTTCCGACGTCCCTTGTTATTCTGAGCTGCAGTTTCAACGCCCTTCTTATCAAGTGCAGCCTTGGTCTTAGCATGAAGTTCCTTAATGTAGTCCACCTGTTCCAAAGCATCAAAAGCTATTCGATCCTTTCGAGGAATCGGTAATAAGTCCAAAGGAGTTAAAGGGTTAAATCCATAAACACATTTTAAAGGTGATAACGAAGTGGAAAAATGCATGGTGTGATTATAAGCAAACTCAATATGTGGTAACATGTCTTCCCATTCTTTTAAGTTATCTTTCAACATGGATCTAAGGAGGGTCGTTAGGGTCCTATTGGTGACTTCCGTTTGCCCATCTGTTTGGGGATGACTAGAGGTCGAGATTAGTAATCTAGTGCCCATTTTTCCCCAAAGTGTCTTCCAAAAGAAACTCAAAAACTTGACATCCCTATCACTAACAATAGTTTTAGGTATTCCATGCAATCTCACTATTTCCTTAAATAAAAGATTAGCAACATTATATGCATCATCAGTTTTATGACATGGAATAAAATGTGCCATTTTAGAGAATCTATCTACTACCACAAAAATAGAATCTCTTCCTTTCTTAGTCCTAGGTAGTCCAACAATGAAATCCATACTTATGCCTTCCCAAGGGCCATTAGGCGTTGGTAAGGGTGTATACAGCCCGTGGGGTTGTACCCTAGCTTTGGCTTTAAGACATTCAATGCACCTTTTCAGCATGTGTTCTACATCCCTTAACATATGAGGCCAATAAAAGTGAGTTTGCAACATGTGATAAGTTTTGTCCCTCCCAAAATGCCCCATTAAACCTCCTTTATGAGCTTCTTCCACTAATAAGATCCTAAGGGAACATCTAGGTATGCAAATCTTATCCACTTTAAACAAAAAACCTTCAAACACAAAGTACTTATCATAAGGGCCTTGAGTAGTGCATCTATGAAATATCTTCCCAAATTCAGCATCATCCACATATAATTCTTTAATGTAAGTAAAACCTAACATCCTAGAATCCAAGGTGGTGATTAAGGTGTATCTCCTAGACAATGCATCCGCTACGACATTATCCTTTCCTTTCTTATACTTGATAATGTAAGGAAAGGTTTCGATGGACTCCATCCACCTACCATGCCGTCTATCTAGCTTATTTTGGCTCCTAAAGTGTCTAAGTGAATCATGATCGGTTTTCAAAACAAACTCTTGAGGCCAAAGGTAATGTTGCCATGTTTTGATTACTCTAAACAAGGTATACAATTCTTTGTCATAAGTGGAATAGTTTAAGCATGCACCCTTCAATTTTTCACTAAAGAAAGCTAGAAGCTTACCTTCTTGCATAAGGACGCCGCCAATACCAATACCGGATGCGTAGCATTCAACCTCAAAGGGTTTAGTGATGTCCGGTAGAGTGAGTAGTGGTGCATGGGTGAGGCGTCTCTTGAGCTCTTCAAAAGCTCTTTGTTGCGGTTCATTCCACTCAAAAGGAACCTTCTTTTTGGTCAAAGCCGTGAGAGGTGCTACAATGGTGCTAAAATCTCTCACAAGCCTTCTATAGAATGTAGCTAAGCCATGGAAACTCCTCACGTCGCCAACCGACCTAGGAGTGGGCCATTCATTGATTGCCTTCACCTTGTCCTCATCCACTTGCAAACCATTGGCACTTACTACAAAACCAAGAAAAATCACTCGGTTAGTATAGAAATCACACTTTTGAATATTAGCATACAAGTATTCTATACACAATGTAGCAAGCACATCTCTCAAATGATTTTCATGCTCTTTTAAAGTCTTACTATTGATAAGAATGTCATCAAAGTAGACTACAACAAAGAAACCAATATAAGGTCTCAAAATATGATTCATTAATCTCATGAGAGTACTAGGAGCGTTAGTTAAGCCAAAAGGCATTACTAGCCACTCATAGAGGCCAAATTTGGTTTTAAAAGCTATTTTCCATTCATCCCCTTCCCTCATTCTAATTTGATGGCAGCCACTCCTAAAGTCATTCTTAGTGAAAATTGTAGCTCCATGTAACTCATCAAGCATATCATCTAAACGGGGAATCGGGTGTCTATACTTGATAGTAATGTTATTAATTGCTCTACAATCAATACACATTCTCCAAGTATTATCCTTCTTGGGTACTAGCAGAACGGGAACGGCACAAGGACTAAGGCTTTCCTGAACATACCCCTTATCTAGCAAGGCTTGAACTTGGTTCTGAATTTCCTGGGCTTCCGTAGGGTTCATCCTATAGGCGGGCCTATTGGGAAGAGTGGCTCCGGGTATTAAATCTATTTGGTGTTCAATGCCTCTAATGGGCGGCAAGCCGGCTGGAATCTTCTCAGGAAAAACGTCCCTAAACTCGTCTAACAGCCCCTGAATAGATCTAGGAAGTGGAATCGTAGAGTCATGAGGCACATTCACTAGAGATTTACACAAACTCATCATTAGCACATCAATAGAAGCATAGTTAGTGACATATTCATTCCTAGACTCAAGATAGCTACTTGTTGGTTGTACTAACAATGTTTGATGGGTTTTGTTCTCTTTACTCTTAGGTCGTGTGATCTTAGGCTTTGGAGGGGTTCCTTGCTCTACCCTCTTGTTCTCATAGTACTCGGCTATTTGTAAAGGTGTCATAGGTTTAAGTGTTAAAGTTTTACCCTTATACTCAAGGGTATACTTGTTAGAAAACCCATCATGGACAACTTTCCTATCATATTGCCATGGAAGACCAAGCAAGTGACAAGAATTCATAGGCACAATATCACATGTAATAACATCCTCATATGATCCTAATGTTCTATTGACCTTAGTTTGCTTATTGACCTTAAGTTCTCCACACTCATTCATCCAATGTAGTTTATATGGCCTAGGGTGATAAAATGTAAGAAGTTGTAATTTGTTTACCATTTCAGTGCTAGCTATGTTGCTACAACTTCCTCCATCAATTATCACATTACACACTTTTCCTTTAATACTACACCTAGTATGAAACAGATTTCACGTTGGCTATCCTTACAAGGTGCTAGTTGGACATGCAAAGTTCTCCTAGCTATCAAAGATTCACCTTGTTCATACTCAATGCAATCATCATTCTCATTTTGTTCATTGTCATCAATTAAGGCATTTTCATCATCTAATTCCACATCATCCTCACTCTCATATTCTCCTAGATGGTTTATGATCAAAGTGCGTCTATTAGGACATTCTCTACTCATGTGGCCTCTACCTTGGCATTTAAAACACACAATGTCCCTAGTTCTAGAGTTAGAGATACGAGTACTCCCTCGATGATCACTTGAAGGCTCATTCAAGGATCGTGGTGTAGTGGCTGGTGTAGACGACTTTCTTTGTCCTTCTTGGCCCATAGGTGCCGATTTTCTCTCTTCCTTCCAGCCTCCTTGATCCTTGTTGTGGTTAGGCAGCAGTCGGCTCCCTTGTGCTTTCCAATGGTTGGGCATTCCATGGGGTGGTTTGTATTCCCGGTTTCGCACCTTAGTTTTCCTTTCCACCTTGATGGCCAAGTGTAGTAATTGCTCCATGGTGCTGTATGGATACATATCAACCTCATTAGCCAAATTAGAATTCAGAATACGAAGGTACCTTGCTATAGTGTTTTCTTCATCTTCTAGAACGTTGGCCTTCACCATAGCAACTTGCATATTCGTATAAGCTTCCTCAGCGCTAAGAGAGCCTTGTCTCAAATTTTCCAGCCGTTGTCGAAGCTCTCGGGTATAATGAGGTGGAACGAACCTAGCCTTCATATGCTCCCATGTGGTGATTTGAGGATCCAATGTTCGAACTCTTTCTTTGACTACGTGATCCCACCATACCAAAGCATAGCCTTGGAACTCGATAGCGGCTAGTTAAACCTTCCTAGGCTCGCTGAAGTTGTGACACAACCAAATCTGCTCAACTTTAGTTTCCCACTCCGTGTAGACGTCGGGATCACACTTTCCTTCAAAGACGGGAATTTTGATTTTGACTTTTCCAAGTCCGTCTTGCTCCTGATAGGGCCGAAAGTTATCTCGTCCTTGCCTTGGTTGCTGGAATGGCCGATTGTAACCCTCCTACGTGTGGTCCTCAAAATGAGCTTCATTCCGTCGCTGAAAGTTATCAACAAAGGGTGGCATGTTAGAAGCATTAGGGGGTTCGTTGGAATGTAAATTACCTTGATCCGGATGACCCGGCTCTCTAGTAACACGTGAAGGACCGCCAAACTCATATTTGGTTCTCAAAGGTGGTGTCCCGGCTGGTGGTGTTCGTGCTTCCATAGACTCCACTCGTTTGGATAGGTTAGCTATGGAATCGGACAATTGTTTCAATAGACTGATCATCTCAGGCGTGACGGTCTCGCTACTCAACTTGCTGGGACTTAGGGACCTGGACATGCTCAAGTAACAAATAAAGAACCGGTAAGGTTAGAAAACCAAAGATCTCACTTGTGTATCGCTCACACTCTCGTTGGTATTGCCTAGCTGGTGGCTCGAGTTGTAAGGATCCAACACCTTAAGATCGCGATTTCCGAACCTTCTTAGCAACCCTTTGAAACTAGAACTGCTGAAACTGAATGTTAGTGTCGGAGATGGATCAAGACACCCCTAATTGGAGTATTGACCGTTGGGTTGGTGTAGGTACGGTGAATGTGTTTAGAATGACATTTTGAGCTGTTTGAAAGAGTTTACTTGTGCTTGATGTAGATTAATAAAAGGCTAGCCGATTTTGTAGTGTTTTTTTTTTTGAAAGATCTTAGACTTTGTCAAAGATTTGTAGGAGAGAAGGTAACCGAAATTGATTGCAGCGAGAATTGTAGGAGAGAAGGTTACCGAATTGTATATGCAACGTTTGAGCTCTTTTTGCTTTTGTTGTGTTTTGTGTTTACCTCTCCTCAAGATGTTGTCCGGCTTTTTGAATTGGCACACTTCAAGCACAAGTTAGATCTCAATTGGATAAGCAATAAGGTTAACAAAGAAGAAAGGAGTGATCAATTGTACCAACTGATACGGAATTGTCCGTGAATGAGTCGATCTAGGTACAATGATCTCGAATCCGGCTGAATGAAACGAATTCAGAATGCGGAATGAAACGAAGATGGTGAATGGCGCAGGAGGGTGAGAGAAGAACCAAAGAGAGTCAACGAAGGAACCAAGGCTGAAGAGCCAAAACCCCAATCGTGAATGCCCTAGACCCGTCTCCAATACAACTTTACACTAGCTCCGGCTGGACTAGCACAAAGAGGGACTCGTGAAGGCTCGAAGCACCAATCCGAAGGCGGTTGACACAAACAAGCTCAGCCAAGCAACAACAGCAATGCCAACCAAAAACTCTCTTGTTCTTTGATTGATTTTGTGAAATGATTACAAATGTAATTCTAAACAGTTGGAAATTAACGTAACTAATTTGCAGCTAAAGAGGCTATCTATATAGACTCTTTTATCTAGACAAAATAAAGAAAAGAAAATTAAAACATTAGTGGGAAGATGGTAATAAGAGAGCTTCCTCTAATGTAGCTAACAACCTAACAAACAACTAATTCACTTTAAAAATAGGCTGACTTATTCAAACTAATCCTAGGAGTGTGCTGAGTGTGCTGGACGTTTTTTAAGAGCAGATTGGGCTATCCGAATGGGCTGAATTGTTCAACAGATCCATGAGTGATTTGGCTGTGTTTTAAGAGCCCAAATGATGATCCGAATGAGCTGACTTGTTACTCTCTTGGGCCTCCTGGAACGTGATCAGCTTGCTATCCTCTTGGGCTGCATTGGACATGAGCAGTAGCCTACCCTCTTGGACTGCCTTGGACGTGTTTGCTTGCCTCCCCTCTTGGGCTGCTTTGGACGTGATCAACAGCTCCTTCTCTTGGACTGCTTTGGACGTAATCAACAGCTTCTCCTCTTGGGCTGCATTAGACGTGAACAACAGTCTCCCCTCTTGGATTCTTTGGACGTGATCAACAGCCTCCTCTTGGACTGCTTTGTACGTGAGCAACATCTCCTTCCTTTGCTTGCTTGCTCCTGCATTCATCAAAAGATTAACACATGAGGTATGACAATTAAATGGTTCACGCATTGTGCCAAGCAATAGCACTTTCCTTGACGTAGCTTCTTGGATCTCCTTAGCTCTTGCTCTAGTAATGGGACCTTGATAGCTTCCATGTGATGGTCCTACATCAACACCGGTATTGATACAGTTGGTCCTAGTGCGGCTGCACAAGATGTAGATGATGAGAACACAGATGACAACCCGAGCATTAGGGTTGCTGACGCGAGGTCTGGACGGCATGGGGAGCCTATGAGGGTGTGATACCCTAGTTCCTTTGTGACCTAGCGATTGCGCTTCGGCTTGGCCGTAGGTGCGGTGCCGCCCCTGCAGTTTTGTAGCGTGGGCGCCGCCTTTGTTGGCCACCTTTCCCTTTTTGCTTTTCTTTTATACTTTCTTCTTTACCTCCTGAGGAGGGTTTCCTCTTCCCTTGCAGGCTACTCATCTTCTCATCTCTCTTTCTCTCGCCCTTTTCCTTGCTTCCTTTTCCTCTTGGTTTTCTTGTTCTCTTTTGAATCTTCCCCTAGCTTTGGATGAGAGTTTTGATGGCCTTGATGATGAATGTGTATGTGGATGTTGAGGATGTGTAGTGGTTGTTGTGGTGTTTTCCAAATCTAGATCTGCAGTTGTAAGTCTTCTTCCTTCTCCCCTTCTTTCTTCTCCTCTTTCCTTCCTTAACTTTGAATCCCACAAGCTTGCTCTTTTATTAAGCTCTTGGATGTTTGTGTATGTTATACATTTATGACGAAGACGGGTTGACTTTCACACCTTGGAGGAGTGAAGAATCGAGTGAGAGATCTGTCGAATAAATCTTGAGAGCTGCCTTTTGTCTAGAATCCGCCCCCGCAGTTTGCCATCGCCGCCCCCGCGGCTAGAGCGTCTCAATACCCCTGCGACGTCTTCTTGCCGCTATTACGGCTTATGTGAGTATGCCGATGATATCATGATGATGAGTTATGCCCTGATCAGACTTTTGAGGTTTAATATAATTTTCGAGGTTTATACGAAGCTTGTGATCCGTATGGATCCTTTGGGTCTGATGTGATCCTTTAGGCTGATGATATGAGAATTATATTATGATTATGATCTTATGTGCTCTTGAAGACTAGTAGGTGGAATCTCCTATCTTGTGGTATAGTATATGATATTTTTGTATCTTATGCATACAAGCACTGATCGTTCCCTGAGGGAAATCGTGACCATTGTGGTTAGAACTGCCTTGTGACAGGTAAGTCCTTTGGACTTACTTGTAACACCCCAGATCCGCGGGACTCGGGGCATTACTGGGCTAGGATCTCACAGTAGATCCTGACCCTAGCTTGACAACAAGTTCATTGGATCTTACAACAAGGCACATTAAAACTAAAACATCAAATTGTATAAATATATACAAACAAAGGTTTACAAAAGCACCGATGAGTACAAAACAAACAATCCATACATAATACAAAATATCCCATAATCTCTCGCACAATCCTAGTGTACGGAAACTCTCAGTGGATCACCCATCTGGCTCACTCAACAGTCCTCCTAACCTGTAGATCATCTACAACACGATATAAATCGTTAGCTAACCATTCATATATAAGATAATACATAAGCACATACACATGTCATGGAATGATAAACACATAATCATGTTATTACACATTTACCCGTTTAATTATCTTTATAATGTCATACACTCAAGGTGTATATATATATATATATATATATATATATATATATATATATATATATATATATATATAGATCATATGAGAACAGGCTTATCGTGTAATCATGAGAACATATTCGTAATTATTATTAATTTTGTTACGAAGGTGCCTTATCGTTTAATATATAATTCGTAGTTATTGTTGGTTGAGTGGATTATTCGTAGTTATTGTTGGTTGAATGGATTTTTCCTAATTATTATTATTCGTAGTTATTATTAATTATGATATCTACTTTAAATCTCGAACCTTATTACTCACCATCCGACGGTCTAAGATTGTTCTCATGATTACACGATAAGCGTGTTCTCATGGGAACCGCACCCTATATATATATATATATATATATATATATAGTATAGATCCTATGAGAACATGCTTATCGTGTAATCATGAGAACAGATTCGTAATTATTAATAGTTTTGGTATGAAGGTGTCATATCGTTTAATGTATTATTCGTAGTGATTGTTGGTTGAGTGGATTATTCATAGTTATTGTTGGATTTGTAATTATTATTATTCGTAGTTATTATTAATTATGATATCTACTCTAAATCTCTACCCTTAATACTCACCATCCAACGGTGTACGATTGTTCTCATGTATACACGTTAGGGGTGTTCTCATGGGAACCACACCCTATATATATATATATATATATATATATAAATAGATGAAAATATGTGACACGAGCAATATATCATCCTTGCCTCTAGGTACCATAGCCATCCGGAGTAGTATCAGCGCACTTTCCGTGTATCATAAGGAGTGGTGAAGTGCCTATCTTGTATATCAATACTAACCTGACCACTAAGAACCTCCCAAACTCCTTACAGGATGAAAGGGAAAGGTTATCACTGCCACTACAAGGGGGCTATCCAATAAACCAGAGGTCATTAATAATCAACATCGCATGCTATCAAGCATATAACAAACACCACTCATGCATACATCCAACATAGGGATGGTATCTAAGTAAGTCCTACGGACTTACCTCAACCTCAAGATAACCTTAACCACGATAAACTCCAATCCGGAGGACAGCACTATCAATAACAAGGCATAAAGAGATACCAAATCTCCTATCAATCAAAGGGGTCACACCTAGTGTAATAGGTAGGATTTTCGAATTCTAATTAATGTTGATTAACTTAATCGTTTATAGTAATTGACATATAACTCGCGAAGATTTTGCAAGTGATGAGTATGAGTCCCACCGTTATGTTCCTAGCGTAATTTTGGACGTTTGGGGAAATTTTTACTTTTTCCCCCGGGTAATTAATTTTACCCTCCGGTGTTAATTGGAGCATTTGTAACACCCCGATTCCGCGAGCCTCGGGATGTCACATTGGGCTAGGATCTCACAATGGATCCTGACCCTAGCCCGACAACAAGTTCACTGGACCTTACAACATGGCACTGACAGGTATAAAAATAAAACATAAAACCGTATAAATTGTATAACCAAAGGTAAACAACAATATAGCCGAGTATGAAACGACATCCTCACACAGGAGGGAAAACAAGACATCATCCTCACGCAGGAAGGAAAACATAAACAACCCCAAAACCAACCACGTAATGTACGAGAGTCCTCGGCCTGTCACCTTGTCAGATCACCCAGCAGCGCCTATCATGCAAACATCTACACTACGGTATGAAACCATTAGCTAACCATACATATATAAGGTAATGCATAAGCACAAGCACAATCATGAAAGATAAACACATCAGCATGTTATCACACATTTACCCATTTATTATCTTTATATAATAAACATTCACTCAAAAACCGTATATATATAGATAGATGAAAGTATGTGACACGAGGACCAATACATCCCCGCCTCTGAGTGCAATGTCCAGCTGTACGAGTATCGGTCACACAATCCGTGTACCCTATGGGAGTGGATTGCGCCCTTCCTGTAAACCAGTCTGGCCCGAAATCAGAGAACCTCCTAGACTCCACGGCGGGATGAAAGGAAAAGGTTATCACAGCCACACGGTGGGGCAGTCAATAGAACATAGGTCGATAAAAACGACAACTCATGCTATCATAGAAAACATATAAAGCACACACCACTCATGCAAAGACCCAATATGGGGATGGTAGCTAAGTAAGTCCTACGGACTTACCTCAACCTCGTACTCAACTCAACCACAACAACCTCCAATCCTGAGAGAGGGCACTACCTAATAACAAGGCATAAAGATATATCAAACTCTATTCATCAAAGGGGTCACACCTAGACCCAAAGGGATCCATGAGGATCATACTCAATCTATAAGCCTCACAACCAACTAAACCTCAATATCTCAGCATAACTCACAATTCCTCAAATCTCAAGGTAGTATCTAATCAACATTCCTCAAAAAAAAAAAAAAAAAAAACCGATCGAACCGGGTGTTCCCCCAACAATGGGCCACGATTTAGTACCCGATCCGGACGTAGATCGGCAAAGCCGATCGAACCGGGTGTTCTTATTAACTCTTCAAAAAAAAAAAAAAAAAAAAAAAAAAAAAAAAAAAAAACATTCCTCAATCTCAATTCTAATTCTAATTTAATTAATTAACCTTTAATTAATTAATTAGATTTCGCCAGAATTACGTTTTGCCCGCAGGCAATTTCTAAACCTCCTGTCATCAGATTTCATCAAACAAACAACCCATAATCACCAGAATAATATAACGACCATAATGGAATTTCTAATTATCCATTTTGACAAGCCTAAAGTCAATTTAAGCCAAATCGCAGTACGGAAAACGAATAAATTCATAACTTATTCGTTACTAACCAGATTGACGATCTGAAAGAAGATTCGGAATCACAGCGACGCAGGCTACGCATGGACAACATCAAATTCACCGAAATCTGAGTGACGTAACCTGCCTAGTGACATATATGCTCGACCAACCCTTCATATTCTCGAAAATGCAAAAACTCGGTCCCAATATGAAGATAATGAAGAGAGGAATCCAGAAACTCAAACGGAATTGAAATCGGATTAGAAACGGAGAGTAGATCTGAGTTAAAGGTTGAGAAAAATCAGAGTTTTTACGAGGAAACGTGAAAGGAAATGAATTAATAAAAGATTTTCCGCTATTTATAGTGAAGACGATAATTATCCTTTAGCAAAGTCGATAATTATCCTTTAGCAAAGTCGATAATTATCCTTTAACCGATCCAAAGGCGGGTCGAACCTCCTTCTCCAAACTTCTCGAGATTGGAATATTAAATCTGTAATATTGTAGGGATAATTATTCCACAACTGCTTCGGAAAATGTGTATTCCTAAGCCGTCTTTCTTAGCCGTTAAGAAACGAAATAGCGACTCTTTTGGCCTTTTTGCCTCTCCATGTTATTTCATATCTAGGACATATCCGATGTCCTGATCATTTCTCTCAACTGCATTTTTATTAATTGGAGCTCCCAAATGCTCCAAATAACACGGGAGGGTAAAAATAATTACTAGGGGGAAAAAGTAAAAATTTCCCCATACGTCCAAAATTACGCTAGGAACATAACGGTGGGACTCATACTCATCACTTGCGAAATCTTCGCGAGTTATATGTCAATTACTATAAACGATTAAGTTAATCAACATTAATTAGAATTCGAAAATCCTACCTATTACACCTAGAGCCAAGGGATCCATAAGGATCATATAAAACCTATAATAAGCCTCAACAACCTACTAAACCTCAAAGCCATAACCGGCATATATCGATACCACCATCGTCATCCTAATCCATACTCAAACCTAGCATGCTACTAACCCACTCATACTAGGAAAGGAAAGGATCCATACCACCCTAGGTAGGTCCTGCACAAGATGCACCTGCATGACAGGAAGGCGCGGGGAAAATCACTAGGAGGCGCAAGGGAGGCTCCTGGTGGCGCAGGGGCGGCGACACACCGGCACAGGGGCGGATGATTATGCAGTGAGCGATTTCCGACTTCTCTTCGATCCTTCACTCGATTACCTTTACTTCTTCACCATCGAGCAACCATACACATACATATATATACATATATACATCAATATGTGCCTAGGAAGATCACCACAAGATCAATCTTGTGGAATCCTAAGCTAAAAGAGAAGGAAAGAAAGAAAAGAAGAAAGAAAGAAGAAGAAGAAGAGGACGAGGAAAGATCTTACTACAGCTGCCACTAACAGAGGGAAAGGATTCACCACATAACTCAACTGGCTCTCATAGCACAACATCAACACTCCTCATCATCATCAACATCAAAACTCACTCAAACTCTAGTAAGATCAAAGGAAAACCAAGAAGGAGATCAAAGAAGGAAGGAGAAGAGGAGAAGAACGTGATGAAGGGGGATGAAGCTCGGAGACAATGGAAACCCTCGCCCAAAAGGAATGAGGAAGCTTATATAGGAAGATATGGAAAAACACGGGTCAAAGGGTCAACAAAGGTGGCTATAGCCGCAGGAAACCGCAGGGGCAGATCCATGAGCCGTAGGGGCGGCCTACAGGGTGTTGGAGGCGGCTCACAGGGCATTGGGGCGACTCAGAAGCAGCTCAGTACTTGCGTCTCAACAAAGGCGCAGGTGCGGAATCCCTAGAAGACTAAGGCTTTTACATCTCACCCCCTAAAAACAAGTTTCGTCCCAAAACTTGCATGATCCCAAATCCTCTCGGACCCATATGCCGAGGTATAACTCTTTCTATCAGAGGTATCTCATCTCTGCTCATAAGGTATCAACCTTACCACTCTATAGCCTCAAAACATAGGCATGGAAGAAATCATCAACTCGAGCAACACGATGACTACACTATCCAATGGCATAGAGGAAAGCCATCTCTATCTAGACTATAATCACATCACATGGGCATAGAGGAAACACATCTCTTGCCTTAACATACTCATAACCCAAGGGCGTGGAGGAAGAACATTTCCAGAGAAACTATACTCATAATAGCATGGAGGAAGAACCATCTCCAGCTAATCATAAATCGCGCTACACATCCAGATCTAATAAGATCATATATCACATGATAGCTAGCACGAGAATAAACACATCAAAACACATAAGCACATAATCACAATACTCACCAAGATAGCACTAAGATCTACTCATGGATCCTGCAAGTGCATCTATCTCGGCATAAAACTCTGGATAGTTCCTCTGGATACTATCCTCAGTCTCCCATGTAGCCTCCTCAGATCCTCGTCTAGGCCACTGTATCCTCAACATAGAAATGTCCTACGAATGTAGGCGTCTCACAGCTCGCTCTAGGGCTACAATCGGGTGCTCAGGAAAAGTGTGGTCCGGATCGACCACCAAATCATCATAGCTGACTATGTGTCTCGGATCTAGTATGTACTCCCTCAGCTGAGACACGTGAAACACTAGTAAACACCTTCTAACCTCGGTGGCAAAGTCAATCTGTATGTTGCTCTCCCAACTTTGTCCACTATCTCAAAAGGACCGACATATCGGGGACTCAACTTCACCTTTATTCTAAAATGTCAGACGCCTCACGTCGGAGATGCTCTCCACCAGACATGAGCTCCTACCCTTACCTCTATAGGCCGATGCCTCTTGTTTGTATACGACTTTGGGCGACTTTGTGCAGGTAGCATCCTCTCTTTGATCAATGCTACACGGGCAATATCATCCTGAATCTGATAAGGTGCCAACCTACTAACACTACTAGGCTCATCCCAATACAACGGTGTATAACATCTCCGTCCATACAGTGCCTCATATGGGGCTATCCTAATCGATGCATGTCACCTGTTGTTGTACGAGAACTCAACCAATGGGAGGTGATCTAACCATCCCTATCCCCAATCCAACATACAAGCTTGTAGCATGTCCTCCAACATCTGAATGGTCCTCTCTGACTGACCATCTGTTTGAGGATGAAACGTAGTCGTGAAGTGCAAACTCGTCCCTAGGGCTGTTTGTATCTGCTGCTAGAACCTCGGGGTGAATCGTCCATCACGATTTGAGACGATCGTCCTTGGTACACCATGGAGTCTCACTATCTGTATAATGAACTCCTCGGTTATTCTGCTCATTGGCCACGTTTACTTGATAGGGATGAAACGTGCAGTCTTCGTCAGTCTATCTACTACAAGCCAGATAGCATCAAAGCTTCTGCTCAGTCTTAACTTGGTCATAAAGTCCACGGAGATGTCCTCCTACTTCCATTGTGGTACTGGCAGTGGGTGGAGCTCTGCCCCTAGTCTACAATGCTCTATCTTGACCTGTTGGCAGGTCGCACACTAGGCCACATCGGGCTTCAACCCTTCCCACCAATATGAACGTCTCACATCCTGATACATCTTACTCGAACCTAGGTGCACTGAGTAAGGTGTGGAGTGAGCATCCTACAGAACCCTCAATCTCAACTCCGCATCTGTGGGTACACGGACGCAATCACGGCGCCTCATCACTCAATCTACTCCTATGGAGAACTGTGGTACCTCACCACAAGACAACCTCTCTCGATTCCTCATCAACGTCGGGCAGGTCCCCTACTTTTGTTGGATCTCACCCAACAGATCAGGTAGAACCTCTAAGGTACTAAACTGGGCATCCTCATTAGGAAATTGGATGTTCATCCTAGCCACGCTAGATCTCTTTACAATTTTGGCTGAACTGTCAATCTCACAATCGCTTTCTCTCGAGGCGTCTTCCTACTCAGGGCGTCGGTAACAATTTTCGCCTTCCTTGGATGATACAAAATCTCAAGGTCAAAGTCCTTGATCAGCTCAAGCCATCTACGTTGGCATTATTCAATTCCCGTTGCATGAAAATATACTTCAGACTCTTATGGTCTGTGAAGATCTCATATGTAGCACCATACAGGTAATGTCTCCAGATCTTCAATGCATGAACTACCGTTGCCAACTCCAGATCATGAGTTGGGTAATTCTCCTCATACGTCTTCAACTATCTAGACGCATATGCAATCACTCTGCCACACTGCATCAAAACACATCCATGCCTAGAGTCGATGCATCATTGTAAACCACAAAATCCTTTGTGCCCTCCGGTTATGCCAAGATAGGAGTAGAAGTCAAATGTCTCTTCAGCTCCTCAAAACTTTGTGCACACTGATCAGACCATATTGATGCGGGGATTAGCCGTGAAGTACGGATCTAGACGAACAACTTGTTTTGAAGAATGAAGTACACACAAAATTAACAAACTTGGACAACAATGTAAACGAGAAAACAAAAAGGGACAAGAAGAACCGAAAGGAACAATGATTGAACCCTTGGATTCGAGATCCAAGAACCAAACCAGTGACGATTCCACACAATCGATCTGAGAATCGAGAGCACGAAGAGGGTGCCTTGTTCGACTTGTAACACCAATCCCGAAGAAGATTGACATACACAAGAACGAGAAAGCTAGATCACACACACAAACTCATGAGGCAAGAATGATTGAATTCTCTTGGATTCAATTCTGAAATGCTCTCAGCAAAACTTGTATAAAACTTGTCTAACTACAAAAGAAGAGAGAAAAGGCTTTATATACATCCTAGGCCTTTTCTTCTAAAACAGATAAAAGAAACTAATTACAATAATTACATTGAGAGAGAGCTAAATAAAGCCCAACAAACATAGAACACAATTAGGCCTAATTAAACTCTCATATTCAGCCTCTCATGTCCACATACTTAAATGAATGTTCCAGCCATGCACATGCACAGACGTGAAACCCCTTGTATCTGATTTCAAGGCCTCCGTCTATCCTTTGAAATGCATCCCAAGGCCTGCCCAACAACTAGAAATACAATTTAAGCTTCATTAATCATCTTGGTTGGGATGTGTTCGTGGCTGATCCACAAGATGGTCCATAGACTTGATGAAGATGGACTTGGTTGAGCTTCATGGACCATGTTTAGGAAAAGAGCATCCATCTCAGTGACAAGACTTTTCTCTATGGTCGTTTTTATCTTATCAAAATATAATCCCGACTTAGCACTAAAATGTGTATAGTGGTTAAGTAAGAGTCGAACCCAAGAGAGTTTAGTATTTTTATTAAATTCAGTTTTTTAATTATAGAAACAAGTAACAAAAGGGGGGGGTTTGGTTGAATTGATGCACACAAAACTTATGAAAACAAGTAACGCAACAAGTAAGACAATGATGGGTGAATCTACAATAGGTTGATTCTAAGCATGCGATTGCTACTTTGGTGAGTTCCTTTTACAAGTTTTCAAGTAATCTCCCATCTCGATCATATATATGTGTTGAGCCAACCGGCATCAACACAACTTAATAGGTTAGTGTTCCGTAAACCTACAAGAACAATTAACAAGTTAGCTTTCAAACAAAGACTAAGGGATATAAAGAAAAGATTAAAACCGTTAAACTTATCTTTATATTTGTGTTCCTTTCCTTTAAGCAATCACAACCCGTTACTACTTAAAGTTTACTACTAGATTAAAGACCCGAACCCGGAATCTATTAATCCTAGTTCTTTGCATGCACTTTAGAACCTAAGGTGATCAATCTCAAGTGATAGTAAAACATGCAATAAGACAATGAAGATCAAGGAAACACAAAGTATTACTGAATGAAAACTTATATTAGAAAGAATACAACCAAAGTAACAATGCAGCTTCAAACCAACCCAATGTAGCAAGGGAGTTAGCAACTCATTACAAAGGTAGCAAGATAGTTTTTAATGGAAAAAGTGGATTCTAAATTGGATGATAAGTGGATGATTCTAGCAATCAACCAAGGACTATTTATACTACAAATGACACTAAATAGGAGTAAATAGCCAGCCCAAAACACCCACTTTTAATGCCATAAAGGTGGTGTAAACAGTCGGAGTAAAGCTTCTGTCGCTGTACCGCAGGGGCGGCCTTCAGATCCGCAGGGGCGGTGCAGGCGAAAACGCTTGATCTTCTTGATGGCCGCAGGGGCGGCCAGGCCATTCCGCAGGGGCGGATCTTTAATGCTCTTCAAACGTCCGACTCTTCAACTTCCTATCGTTTCTGATGCCGAGCCGCCGGGGCGTCCCAGTGTTAACGCGGGGGCGGTGACACTGACTCTTCATCTTCCAACTCCCAAGTTGAGGCGCTGGCAGAGGCGTAGGAAGAGGCGGGGGGGCGCTGGTCTTTGCTTCTTCAGGGCAAGTCACCGCAGGGACGCCAAGGGTTGACGCAGGTGCGGTGACAGTCTTCGTTCCTGGTGCGGGCGAAGGTGCAGGCTGTGCTCCAGAGTATGGTGTCACCCGCAGGAGCGGTGACACTGCTCCGCGGGGGCGGTGAAGCAACAGAAGCTTTGCTTCGTGAACGATCTTCACTCCTAAGTGCTTATAACTCCTTCTTTATCTTCTTTTAGTCTTCTTCTTCTAGACCAAGGAGTTAGTAGCATAAACTGACACAAATGTAATAAAAAGACTCTAAAACTAACCTAAATGATAGTGATTCCATCACCTATCACTCAGCTTGACGTTTAGCTTGCGCTCTTGTTAGAGTCCCTTGAGGTGGTGAAGATGGAATTAGCTTAGATGATCCTTCATTATTCTCCCCTTCTGTGGAAGAATTCGAACTCAAATTGCCTTGATCATCATCCAGGAGCGGAAAAGGACTTAGATCCTTCACATTGAATGTGGGATCACAAGCATAATTATCCGGCAAGTCAAGCACATAGGCGTTGTCACCCGCCTTGTGTGACACCTTGAAAGGCCCATTTCCTCTTGGGGAGAGCTTGGATTTCCGAAGCTGTTGAAACCTCTCCTTCCTCAAATGTAGCCATACAAGGTCGCCGGGTTCAAATATAATCTTCTTGCGTCCTTGATTTGCCCTTAGAAGTGTTATTAGGGTCCTATTAGTTACTTCTGTTTGCCCATCAGTTTGGGGGTGACTTGATGTAGAAAATAACAACTTAGTTCCTAGCTTTCCCCAAAGAGTTTTCAAAAAGTAACTCAAGAACTTAACATCCCTATCACTCACTATTGTCCTTGGAATACCATGTAACCTAACTACTTCCGGAAAGAACAAATTAGCTACATTGGCTACGTCATCAGTCTTGTGACAAGCAATAAAGTGAGCCTTCTTAGAGAATCGATCTACAACCACAAATATCGAATCCCTACCTCTTCTAGTCCTAGGAAATCCCACTATGAAATCCATGCTAATGTCTTCCCAAGGGGCTGTGGGATTGGCAAAGGTGTATACAATCCATGAGGCTTCACTTTCGATTTAGCTCTAAGGCACTCTAAACACCTTTTAAGCACATTTTCAATATCCCTAAGCATATGTGGCCAATACAAATATGAGTGCAGCATAGCACAAGTCTTATCACTCCCAAAATGACCCATTAAACCTCCTTTATGGGCTTCTTCCACTAGCAACAAACGAAGGGAACACCTAGGTATGCACACCTTATCTACTCGAAACAAAAATCCCTCAAACAAATAAAATTTATCAAAGGAACCTTTTTGCACACAAAACTTATATGCTTCTCCAAAGTCAAGATCAGATTCATAGAGCTCCTTAATGTGAACAAATCCTAACACCCTAGTATCCAATGTAGTTAGCAATGTATGCCTCCTAGAAAGAGCATCCGCAACTACATTGTCTTTTCCCTTTTTATACTTGATAACATAGGGAAAAGTCTCAATAAATTCCATCCATCTACCATGCCTCCTATCTAGTTTATCTTGACTCCGAAAATTTTTCAAAGATTCATGATTAGAATGCAAAATAAACTCTCTAGGCCACAAGTAGTGTTGCCATGTCTTAAGTACTCTAAATAATGCATACAACTCTTTATCATATGTAGAGTAGTTAAGACATGCCCCTTTAAGCTTTTCAATGAAAAAGGCAATAGACTTACCTTCTTGCATACGCACACCTCCTATGTCAATTCCCGATGCATCACACTCCACTTCAAAAGGCTTAGTGAAGTCAAGAAGAGCTAGTAAGGGTGCCCCGGTGATTTGTTGAAAGCATGTTCTTGAGCTGCTTCCCACAAATGGTGCATGTTTCTTGCAAATCTCCGTCAAGGGTGCAACAATGGTACTGAAGTCTCTCACAAAGCGCCTATAGAAACTTGCAAGCCCATGGAAACTCCTTACATGGCTAATGGATGTAGGTGTTGGCCAATCTCGAATAGCTCTAATCTTCTCCTCATCCACTTGTAGACCTTGTGCAGTCACTACAAAACCAAGAAATATAACTTCATTAGTGCAAAAGCTACATTTCTTTAGGTTGGCATAGAAGTGTTCAGTCCTAAGGGTAGAAACAACTTCCCTTAGATGTTCTCCATGCTCCTCTAGGGACCCGCTATAGATTAAGATATCATCAAAATACACTACAACAAATCTCCCAATGAATTGTCTCATAACATGGTTCATTAAACGCATAAAAGTAGATGGAGCATTGGTTAACCCAAATGGCATAACAAGCCATTCATACAACCCAAATTTAGTCTTCAAGGCTGTCTTCCACTCGTCCCCCTCCTTCATTCGGATCTGATGGTAGCCACTCCGAAGGTCTATCTTGCACCATAGAGCTCATCAAACATGTCATCGAGGCGGGGAATAGGGTGCCGGTACTTAATGGTTATGTTGTTGATAGCCCTACAATCAACACACATCCTCCAAGTGTTGTCCTTCTTAGGCACTAATAAGACAAGAACGGCACAAGGGCTAAGGCTTTCTCTATCATATCCCTTATCTAGGAGGTATTGGACTTGGGTTTGGATCTCTTGACTCTCCTTAGGGTTCATCCTATAGGGTGGTTTGTTAGGAAGTGTAGCTCCGGGGATAAGGTCAATCTGATGCGCTATGCCTCTCAAAGGTGGAAGGCCATGAGGTATCTCTTCCGAAAACACATCCTTAAACTCCTCTAGGATGGCTGTAATGGTAGGGGGAAGATAGCCTTTGTTTCTTCACTCACTAAGGTTAGCTCCTTACACAACCTCATTAAGATGGTATCTAAGGGTAGGTACTCACTTTGGAACTCAAGTTTAGAAGCTAACAAGGTTGTAGGAGTCTGATTTGTGGGCGTAACCAAGAGAGTACTAGGCTATTGGCTAGAGGTCATGTCTATGGCAGGTTCTTGGTGCCTCGATGACTTGCTCCCCTTCTTAGCTTGTCCTTGCTCTGGTTCACTCGCCTTCTTCTTCTCAAATGCCTCCGCAATCTGCATGGGAGTCATAGGTTTTAGAGTAACGGGTTTTTCATTAAAAGTAAATGAATACCTATTAGTAAAACCATCATGCATAACTCTCCTATCATATTGCCAAGGACGGCCTAATAACACATGACAAGCTTGCATAGGCACAACATCACATAAAACAGTATCCTTATAGTGTCCTAGAGTGAAAATGATCTTAGCTTGCCTATTAACCTTTAATTCACCACCATCATTCATCCAATGCAGCTTATATGGTCTAGGGTGACAAAATGTAGGAATTTGCAACTTAGAGATCAATTCAGTACTAGCAATGTTGCAACAACTACCTCCATCAGTGATAACATTACACACCTTTCCCTTAATCAAACACCTAGTATGAAACAAGTTCTCTCTTTGGTTATCCTCACAAGGGGCAGGTTGTTACGCTAGGAAATAGCACAAAAAGCTTTACATTTATAACTCGAACTAAATCCTAAACTACCTAGCGAAACCCGTAGTGTACGGGTCGTTTTGTAGAAAGGAAAGTATTCCGAGGTCGAACTCAAGGACTGAGGTGAAACTAAGTCATTCAATGATCGAAAATAGTGTGAATCTAGACTAAGATAAGATGAGGAATAAAGAAAATGGAAAACACAATGTTTTTGGAGGGTTTTGGGTGATCAAACAAAGATCACAAGTATGTGAACACAATCAAGCAACACAAACACACACTAACACTAAAGATAGGAGAATGGAAATAACAAAGCGGATTCTAGAGTTTGGAAGTCCGGGTATGGCATAGACTCAAGCTATCTATTCATTCCTCGGATTAACTATGATATGTCGGGATTTAGCGTTTCTAGATTGGGATCAATTACCGGGTAGGTCTCATGGTCCACTAGTCCATTCCTAAGGTCTCATCACCGGGTAAGTCTCTAAGAACCTAAGGATAGGAATTCTACACAAACCGGATTGTTACCTAGGGGTCTAACCTATCCTTACCGGGTAAGTCTCGGAAAGGGAAGTCCTAATCAACTATCCTAGCACACTTAGTCCAATGGAGGCTTGTGAGGCTCACCACTACCTAGGGTTTGTCATCTTAGGTATCTAAGATCGGAAATCATCGGGTAGATCTCTTCCCTCACTTAGGTTGATAGCATTAGGTGATCCTAAGCTAAATTAAGCTCAACAAACACTAGGATTTCAACAACACAAGTCATCCAAGGGTAAAAATCTAGGTTCATCATATCATGCTTCTAGCCATAACCCTTCTTTCCTTACCCTAGAATCGCAATCTATCTAGCCAACAACATTCATTTCAAGATCAATCTCCACAAATAAAGCATGCTTGCAAGTCATGGTCAAATGATGAAGAACAACCAAAGAAAAGACATTAAAAGCATAGAATAGAAATTACCAAATCCTTACAAGGCTCCAAGAGCAAATCCAACTTGACAACAATGAAAGCTTCACTCGAATCCACTCTAATCTCACTCTAAAACGAGAATCTATACTAATCTCATCCAAGAACACCCCTAATGGGTGCTTGGAAGAGAGGCAACAATGGAGAAGTGTTTTTGGGAAGAAAGGTAGGTCAAAAGAGAGGAGAAGATCCCCAATTACAGCCTGCAAAATCCTTTAAATACCCACTAAGATGCAAGAGCAATGGAAGAGATCGTGGCCAGCTGTCAATGTGGTCCTGGCAAGAATCACGGTCATAATCACGGCCGTGGAAAGGGCTTAGACCGTGGTTTTGTCCAGAAGCCTCTCCTAGGCTCGTTAGACCATGATTTGGTGCATGGTTTGTGTTTGCAAGGTTCCATGAGTCCTCCTTAGCCCTTAGCTTGCATTCCAATGAGTCCGGAAGTGTGTCATCTCGAGGAATGATCCTCGGATGTATCGATTAGGCTCTTAAATCTCCCAAAATACCTACAAAGCAAGCAAAAGTCCGAGTAGACGTCTATCTTGACAAAATACGTGATTTGAGTGCAAATGCCATGAACTAATGCTAAACCATGCATGAATGAGCGGAAAATCTATCTAAATGAGTGTCTAAATCTAGATCATAAATCGTGTTATCAAAATACCCCATACTTAAGGTTTGCTCGTCCCCGAGCAAATGCTCAACTATAGACTAAAGGATGACATGATTTATACATGCAGAAAAATGGCAAATCTTTTTGGAGTTGTGCTTCTAATATTGGATCACCTTCATAGTCATGTTTCATGGCAATGGACAAGCAATTATGTATCAAATTAATGAAAGCATGGAAAGACAATTACACTTAACTTAATAGCATGCAATGAAATGTAAAGATGAAGAAGTCAAGATGATCATGAGTGTATCCAATCTAAATCACTTAGTCTTACACACATGCAAGTAGGTCAAAAGGACTTGTAAAATAGAAGGCCAAGAAACGTTGTGATTAGGTGGGAATTTTCTAGGGTATGTGATGCTAATCCGGGAAAGGAGCTAAACAACCACAACTTCACATTTCTTATCAACTTCCCTCAAGTGTATATTTTTCTTCATTTTCTTTTCTTTCTTTTCTTTTTTTTCTTTCGCTTATTTTTGAGACAATGGCATTGGTGTACAAAAGCCGAAACCTTGGTGATTAGCCGTCCTCGGGCTTTTTCTTAGTTTTCGAGGTGCATCCACACCGGGCACACATACCAAAGCTCGTTAGGACTATTGGTTTATTTGACTTTGGCAAGGCACCAACACCCGATTATGTGAAGTGTACCGAGTTACTTGTCATTTAAGCCAACGTCCCCAAACCTATATTTTTGGCTACACTTTCACAACAATTTCAGCACTTCATTCATGACATTCCTTTCATCAACAACTTCACCCCACACTTGCTTTTCACACACATCAACACACTAACATGCTCCTATTCCCGGATGGGTCAAAAGAGGTCAAATTTATCTCAATTGAGGTGCTCAAGCAATCATGATTAAGATGAGAAGTAGAGGAAGATGAATTGCCTTAATCACTCCTAATTGATGTGCAAGAACTAGCATGCAATTTCGACTTTCAATTCTCAATTAAATCAAGGCAAGCATCATAATCACAAGTCATTCATGGAATTCAAGATAAGTATTTCAAGTCCACATATGCATCATCAATTAAACACACAAGGCCATCCATAGCCAATCCACAAGACAAGGTTCATCATTAGGGTCATATCCAAGCCTAGAAAGCACAAAAATTTTTAAATTTTCTGATTTTTTTGAAATTTTCGAAATGAATATGTGCAATGCAAGACATGTGAAAATGTTAAACTACCCTAGATGCTCATCATGCAAAGGATCATGCAAACCCCACCCCATACTTAGAAACACATTGTCCCCAATGTGGTATTCAAGTAAAGAGAGTGAAAGAAGGTTCTCACAATGTAAAATGGTTTGCTTCGGTATTTGGGATGAACTCGTGTGGAGTGGTGGTGATGGACGATCGATCAAGCATGGTAGAGAGCTCTTCATAATCATTCCGGCGTTGAGACCCGCGCCAAGGCATATGTGAGATGGGAGCTCTTCCATCTAACAAGACACCTCAAGCCGTCCAAGCCTCACGTCCGCTCCACCCATGTTTGAAAACGGAATCATCGTCATCAACTCGCCTTGCAAGGCTTCCTCATTACCTAAAATCTACCACAAACACAAAACACAAAAACACACAAAAGCAAAAAGAAAAGCAAAAACAAAAGAGAAAAGGGAAAGAGTTGTACCAATGGGTTGCCTCCCATTAAGCGCTTCTTTTAGGTCATTAGCTTGACCAAACTCCATGGATGTGTTAATTGACCTCGAATACCATGGTTTGCTTGAGGAGTCCAAGCAACCATCTTTTCCCGGGATCCATGATGACAAGCAAGGGCCACTTGATGCCCAAATAAGCTTTAAGTTCTCTCTTCACCGGTGAGTGGTAGACTCCTTCATCACCGCTTCCTTGATGATAGTATAGAGTTGCAACCATAGGTGCCACCCCATACTTGGGCAATTTATACCCGCGGTCACTCTGGTGAAATGCTTGTCATCCTCATCCTCTATGATCCGAGGAAAGCCGATTCTCAGAAAGAATCCTTCATTGAAGTACTTCATAACCAACATGGATCCATCATGCTTGCTTTCATCATTCAATAATGGAGAATCCTTAGGAAAGGGGCTCTAATCCTCGTGTGTACTCCGGGCAAGCAAGGAAGGGTCGGAGGGAGCTGAGATTGGCTTAAGATGGACCACGACATAGCCTTCCACGGTCGTGGTTTGCCCTCCACGGCCGTGGTTCTCTCTGTTGGCTTCCACGGGCGTGGTTTGTCCTCCACGGCCGTGGTTCACTCTGCTGCATCCGTTCCAAGCGAGCTCTTCATGTATGGTTCCGGGGTTGATGGCAAGGATGTCCGGGGATGAGAATACTTCATTGCACTCCTCTAAAGGTGAAGGAGATGGAGGTGGACCTTGAAGAATGGTAGGATCTCTTAGCATAAGAGCATTCCTAATCTCCTCAATCTCCCTCCTCATTTGTTCTTCTCTCTCGGTATTCAATCTCCTTTCTTCCTTTAGGGCCAAATCCCTTAGCCTCAATTGCTCCCGAGCTTCATTCAACTCTTCCTCAAGGCTTCTATTGGTTATAGTTGAATCGGGCAATTCTTGGATCTCCTCATAGTGAACCTCCTCTTGATGACATACTTCCGCTTCAAGCTCCATGTGGGAACTAGAAATGGAAGCAAGGTTGCTTTCTAGATCATCCATCTTCCTCAACATTTTCTCTAGCATTGATTCCAATCGATCTTCATGAGCTTGATGGTGAGGTTCCTCATGAGGTAATGTAATCATGTGAGCTTGATCATGGGACTCATGATAGACATTGAACTCCTCCCAATACTCAAACTCATCATGGAGAGGTCCTAGATCTTGGCCTTCCATCCACTCCTCATACTCCATGTTGTCAAGGTCGTCTTGGAGGTACAATCCGTCCATGCCAAACATGAAAAGGCAAAGACAAAAACAACACAAGATCAAAAGTAACAAGAAAGATAAACACTAAAAACAATCAAAGGCAAATGACTTAATCTTAACCTAGTCCCCGGCAACGGCGCCAAAAACTTGTGACGCTAGGAAATAGCACAAAAAGCTTTACATTTACAACTCGAACTAAATCCTAAACTACCTAGCGAAACCCGCAGTGTACGGGTCGTTTTGTAGAAAGGAAAGTATTCCGAGGTCGAACTCAAGGACTGAGGTGAAACTAAGTCATTCAATGATCGAAAATAGTGTGAATCTAGACTAAGATAAGATGAGGAATAAAGAAAATGGAAAACACAATGTTTTTGGAGGGTTTTGGGTGATCAAACAAAGATCACAAGTATGTGAACACAATCAAGCAACACAAACACACACTAACACTAAAGATAGGAGAATGGAAATAACAAAGCGGATTCTAGAGTTTGGAAGTCCGGGTATGGCATAGACTCAAGCTATCTATTCATTCCTCGGATTAACTATGATATGTCGGGATTTAGCGTTTCTAGATTGGGATCAATTACCGGGTAGGTCTCATGGTCCACTAGTCCATTCCTAAGGTCTCATCACCGGGTAAGTCTCTAAGAACCTAAGGATAGGAATTCTACACAAACCGGATTGTTACCTAGGGGTCTAACCTATCCTTACCGGGTAAGTCTCGGAAAGGGAAGTCCTAATCAACTATCCTAGCACACTTAGTCCAATGGCGGCTTGTGAGGCTCACCACTACCTAGGGTTTGTCATCTTATGTATCTAAGATCGGAAATCATCGGGTAGATCTCTTCCCTCACTTAGGTTGATAGCATTAGGTGATCCTAAGCTAAATTAAGCTCAACAAACACTAGGATTTCAACAACACAAGTCATCCAAGGGTAAAAATCTAGGTTCATCCTATCATGCTTCTAGCCATAACCCTTCTTTCCTTACCCTAGAATCGCAATCTATCTAGCCAACAACATTCATTTCAAGATCAATCTCCACAAATAAAGCATGCTTGCAAGTCATGGTCAAATGATGAAGAACAACCAAAGAAAAGACATTAAAAGCATAGAATAGAAATTACCAAATCCTTACAAGGCTCCAAGAGCAAATCCAACTTGACAACAATGAAAGCTTCACTCAAATCCACTCTAATCTCACTCTAAAACGAGAATCTATACTAATCTCATCCAAGAACACCCCTAATGGGTGCTTGGAAGAGAGGCAACAATGGAGAAGTGTTTTTGGGAAGAAAGGTAGGTCAAAAGAGAGGAGAAGATCCCCAATTACAGCCTGCAAAATCCTTTAAATACCCACTAAGATGCAAGAGCAATGGAAGAGATCGTGGCCAGCTGTCAATGTGGTCCTGGCAAGAATCACGGTCATAATCACGGCCGTGGAAAGGGCTTAGACCGTGGTTTTTTCCAGAAGCCTCTCCTAGGCTCGTTAGACCATGATTTGGTGCATGGTTTGTGTTTGCAAGGTTCCATGAGTCCTCCTTAGCCCTTAGCTTGCATTCCAATGAGTCCGGAAGTGTGTCATCTCGAGGAATGATCCTCGGATGTATCGATTAGGCTCTTAAATCTCCCAAAATACCTACAAAGCAAGCAAAAGTCCGAGTAGACGTCTATCTTGACAAAATACGTGATTTGAGTGCAAACGCCATGAACTAATGCTAAACCATGCATGAATGAGCGGAAAATCTATCTAAATGAGTGTCTAAACCTAGATCATAAATCGTGTTATCACAGGTTGTGCACTCAAAGTTCTCCTAGCTATCAAGGAATTATCATGCTCAAGATTTTCATCACAAACCATGTTATTAGGATAATTTCCAGCATTTTCAAGCTCATTAGGTTCATTTTGAGAATCAAGATCACAAAGCATGTAGTTATTAGTTAGAAATGAGCTAAGATGGTCAAATAACACTCTTTTAGCTAGTAAACAATCCCCCTGCTCATATTCAATACCATCATCATCCAAATCATCATGATCATGCATATTAGGCTCAAAATCATCATTATTATGCTCATGCTCAGATTCGGACTCATATTATCCTAAATGGTTGATTAACAGCGTTTTCTTGTTAGGACAGTCTTTCATCATGTGTCCTCTTCCTTGACACTTAAAACACACTATATCCCTAGCTCTAGATGAAGGGTTAGAAGTACTCCCTTGCGTTACCTTAGGAAAAGTAGTTGTGGGCTTAGGAGGGGCTGCAGTAGGTGCTTTACGCTGTCCTCCTTGTTCCAGGTCTGTTTTCTCCTTATTTGACACTTCCATGTTGTAACTTCCTTGTTGGTGGTTCCCTTGGTTCCTCCAAGAGCTGGAGACACCATAAGAAGCCTTTTCGCCTTGATTTCTCGCTTTCATCTTCCTTTCCACTTTGATTGCGAGATGGAGTAATTCTGTCATAGAGCCATAGGGAAGAAGATCTACTTCGTTAGCAAAACTTGAATTAAGGATACGAAGATACCTAGCCATTGTAGATTCTTCATCTTCTCGCACATTGGCCTTTACCATGGCCATTTGCATGGCATTATAGGTCTCCTCAGCAGTCATTGATCCTTGCCTTAAGTTCTCCAACCTTTGTCTCAATTCCCTTGTATAGTGTTAGGGAACAAACTGAGCTCTCATCAATGCCTTCATATGCCCCCAAGTAGCTACTGGTGCATCCAAAGTTCTTCTCCTTTCCTTCCCCAAATCATCCCACCATATCATAGCATAGTAAAAAAATTCAAGGTTTAGACACTCATTTTAGATATCTTCACCTTCCATGCTTTGTGATCTTGATTCTCAAAATGAAATGACCATATTTGCTCTATCTTCACCTTCCATTCCATATACACATCACGATCACATTTGCCCTCGAAACTAGGGACTTTCACCTTCACTTTGCCAAGACCGTCATGTTCCGGTTATCGGTCTCTCCTTTGCTGGACTCCATAGGGCTCACGTCTCCATTCATCGTTACGTCGCCCTTCCTGATGCCTCCTTAGCTGATCTCGCCTCCTCCGTCCATTAGGCATCCATTCTGGTCTCCATTCCTCATTCTCCCCATCGTCCTCCTCTTCTTGGTCATAAACTGAATTCTGAAATTGGTGAGGATAGTTAGGCATATTATCATAAATAATTGGAGAAGAAAGAATAGAAATATGCTCCTCAAAAGCAAGGTTTCTCAACCCAAGTTAGGAAGCAATGTTTCCTAAACCATGGGCATGCCTAGAAGGCTGCGGAACATTCGAATTTCTTGCTGCTTGGAACGCAGCTTGCTGACTTTGAAGGGGAACTCGATCTTGTCCTTGGTTTTGCGCCCTCGAGTTGTCTCCTATCTCCAGGTTAAGTGGTCGAGAATCTGGGGTCACCCTAGAGGTCTCCAAGGTAGATATCCTTGTAGTTAGCCCCTCAATACTATCTTTCAAGCTCTTGATGATACTGAACAACTCCGGTGTGATAAGCTCAGGGCTCTTTGAACCTGCGGAAGTCCCTGACATGATGCAAAACACTCAACAACAAAAAACACGTTAGGTTAGTTTAAACAAAAACACCTCGCAAGTGTATCACTCAGAAAATAATATTCTCTCACTCTCTAGTGGTGTGATACAAGCTTGTTGATGGCTCGTCTTGTATTAATAAAAACTCACGTGAGTTCGATGCTTAGTCAAACTAAAGCTTTTAGATAGAAACAAGGTTCGATTTCAGTCACTTCAAAAACGTGTTTGACTCAACAAAATAGAAGAAAAGACTCAAACGGAAAGGACAAATTGCACGAATGTTATATGCAACTAGATGACTCAAAATTTAGAACTCAAGATAAGCTTTGAAAGAACTTACTCGTAAGACCCAAGAAGTGAACCCTAGACTCCGTAGGATGGGGTTAAGGAAGGCTGAGCTATGGTGTTTGATGGTCGAAAATGGACTGTAGCTAGGTGTGGCTAGATAGGTTCAACGAGATTGCTTGGTTCTTCCTCCAAATGAGACGAGATACTTGACTTAAGTCCTTTCTTGAAGTCCTCTTTGTTGCTGAATAACACTAAAACAAATGTAATAAAACTAAAACAAATGTAATAAAACAATAAACTAGAATGAAATGAATAGATCTGATTCCTTTTCTTTTCTCTTTTTTTTATTTCGGATTTCTTTCTTCTCTTTTTTTTTGTCCTTTTTCTTCTTCTTTTTTTGAACTTTATGATTCAGGAAAATCAGAAAAGAAGAATAAACAAAAAAATGAAAGAAATAAAAACAAAATTTTGTTTGTAGATAAACGTGGGCCAAGCTTTTGCAAATCTTCAGGATAAGATAAAATATCAGCTCCTAGATTGTTGCAGCTGATTCAACGTGCCAGATCTGTAGGAGGAAAAACAACTGCTTCAAGCTCTGCGCCGGATTTGTAGGAAAACGATGAATCAACTCCAATTTTGGCGTGTATTAGATGAAGGGAAACAATCTACTTCAACTTCAATTCTGCGTGTATTGGATGCAGGAAAAGAAGCAACCACGTTTGGTTTTTGTTCAATTGGTTCAATGAAGACTAATAAGGCTGAGGGGAAAATGGTGGTTGATGGTGGTGTGGTAGTGGTTGGTGTGGTGCTATGGTGGTTTCCGGTGTCCAGAACTCACAATCAAAGGAACAAACTCGTTAGACTCAAACAAAGCTTAGAGTAGAAGAGAGAAACAAAAATAGACTCAAACAAAAGACAATGATCAATTGCAATGATCAAAACAGACTCTTCGTTGTGATTTTATGATTGATTTACCAACTCTTTTTGGTGGCTGGACGTCAACTATGCTTTGATACCAATTGATGCGGGGATTAGCCGTGAAGAATGGATCTAGATGAAGAACACACAAAATTAACAAACATAGACAACAATGAAAATGAGAAAACAGAAAGGGACAAGAAGAACCGAAAGGAACAATGATAGAACCCTTGGATTCGAGATCCAAGAACCAAACCAGTGACGATTCGACCCCGCTTCTTACAACTCCACACAATCGATTTGAGAATCGAGAGCACGAAGGGGATGCCTTGTTCGACTTGCAACACCAATCCCGAAGGAGATTGACATACACACGAACGAGAAAGCCAGATGACACACACAAACTCACGAGACAAGAATGATTGAATTCTCTTGGATTTAATTCTGAAATGCTCTCAGCAAAACTTGTATAAAACTTGTCTCACTACAAAAGAAGAGAGAAAAGGCTTTATATACATCCTAGGCCTTTTCTTCTAAAACAGAAAAAGTAAATAATTATAATAATTACATTGGGAGAGAGTTAAATAAAGCCCAGCAAACATATAGCACAATTGGGCCTAATTAAACTCTCCTATTCAGCCTCTAACGTCCACATACTTAAATGAATGTTCCAGCCATGCACATGCACACACGTGAAACCCCTTGTATCTGATTTCAATACCTCCATCTATCCTTTGAAATGCGTCCCAAGGTTTGCCTAGCAACTAGAAATACAATTTAAGCTCCATTAATCATCTTCGTTGGGATGTGTTCGTGGCTGATCCACAAGATGGTCCTTAGACTTGATGAAGGTGGACTTGGTTGAGCTTCATGGCCCATGTTTAGGAAAAGAACATCCATCTCAGCTTGACGTTTAGCTTGCGCTCTTGTTAGAGTCCCTTGAGGTGGTGAAGATGGAGTTAGCTTAGATGATCCTTCATCACATATAAACCATGTAGTCTTCCTCAGCAAACTCGCAAGTGGATAGACAATCACAGAAAATCCCTCAACAAAGCGTTTGTAATACCCGGCTAGGAAAAGGAAGCTACGCACTTCCTTAACGTTCGTCGGTGTCGCCCATGCTGCTACAAACTCTATCTTTGCCGGATTAACCATGATCCCATCAGCAGAGACAACATGACCCACAAATGCTACCTCTAGCATCCAGAACTCGCACTTAGAGAACTTGGCATACAATTCTCTATCCCTCAAAACTCGTAGAACTGTCCTCAAAAATCCTTCATAATCCTCTCTGCTACGAGAGTACACCAGGATGTCGTCTATAAAGACCACCACAAACTGATCTAGGAAGTCGATGAAGATATTGTTCATCAACTCCATGAAGACTGATGGCGCATTCGTGAGCCCAAATGGCATCACTACAAACTTGTAGTGTCCATATCGGGTCCGAAATGCCGTCTTGTATACACCCTGCTCTCTCACCCTCAGCTATTGATATCCCGAGCGCAAGTCGATCTTGGAGAACATAGTCGCTCCTTGAAGCTGATCTAACAAGTCATCGCTGCGCGGAAAAGGATACTTGTTCTTGATGGTCACCTTGTTCAAGTCTTTGTAATTGATACACAATCTCAAAGATTCGTCATTCTTCCGTACGAAGACGACAGGTGCTCCCCACGGGGATACGCTAGGGGCGGATAAAGCCCTTCTCAGCCAACTCCTCGAGTTGCTTCTTCAGCTCTAACATCTCGACAAGCGACATGTGGTATGGGGCCTTCGAGATCGGTCTCCTACCATGCTCAACTCGATGCCAAAGTCCACGCTCTTCTGAGGCGGTAAACGGGACGTCTCAACAAACACGTATGTAAACTCGTGGACTACATGGATGTCCTCTAACATTGGACTCTCGCCCTCCTTCATGGCATAACAACAGAAGGCCTCGCAACTTTGTGTGATTAATCTGGCTACACGTACTATGATAATCACCATGCCTGACTTTCCAAGGTCCCAACCTCGGAAAATCTCGATCTAACCCGACTCGGTAGAGACCGTCACGGTCCTCTTACCTACATTTAATACAGCACGATGACTATCCATCCAATCTATACGCAGAATGACTTCCTCATGCACCACCGGCATGACAAAGAAGTCCACAATCAAATTGCGGTTTTCTAAATGTATAGGACAACCGTGTATCTCTCGGGTACCTCTAACCTGACCCCCATCTAGTAACCCTATCAAGAAAGGTCTACCCTCTACTATATCTAAGGCCAGTCTATCAAAATATGCATCAGAAATGAAAGAGTGTGTAGCATCCATATCAAATAAAACTTTAACAGGTAAACCGTTAATCAGAATGGTACCAGTAGCAGCTGGCGCTGGCGGCTCCTCAGTGCTCCTCAACTCAAAAACTCTACCATGTACTCCTCTAGTGTCAATGGTACTCCCATCACGACCCCTACCTCTACTCGTTCCGGGAGCAGATCCTGAGTAGGACACTCTAGGACTATCTATTGTCCTTGTGTCTACTTTTTAGGTGGCATGTGCCCACCTCCTGCTGCGATAGCAGGGGAAGAACCCTGTTGCGATATAGTTATGCCCTTTCTACAAAAGAAAGCTCTATCACCTGGTCTTCCACAAGTTTAATAAGTCACCAGTGGCCTCGTACACTTTGGTCGTATATGGCCAGGATCTCCATAGTTGAAACATTGTCGTCCCTTCTTTGCAATCGATGCGGATGAGGGGTAACTCTAGCGTCTTTGGCTCCGCCAGAACCTAAAGCTCCACCAACACCACTGGTCTGCCCAGTCCGTTGTCTCTTCTCAAATCGTCCCCTCTGAGAAGTGCTCCTCTGGCTGGCCCGCTCTTGCTCATAAGCTGAGGCCCTGTCCTGATAATTTGTCAAAGACTCGCAATGAAAACCTGCTATATAAGAACGTGTACTCTACCTCAGCCGACGGGACAAAAGATACATGTGTTGCTCCTCAGAAGGTGCAATTGGACCCAATAATGCCAGCTCATCTTGAAATCGACCGATGGCATCAGTTATCGGCACATCCTCGAAGCTTGCCTCAACAAAATCCTGCAGTTTCTCCCTCCTCAGAGAGGCTGGGCAGAAACGCTCTCGGATCATACTCCGCATCTGGTCATAGCTAGTGGCTTGAACCCGCATAGTCCTCCCCCATTGTTGAGCAAGGTCACGGAATAGACTATGTACTATCTCTCTACTCGTATGTCCTCTGGACACCTAATAGACTGAAGAGTTGAGTCCACATGTCCAATCCAGATCTCCGTCTCCAATCCCACCTTCCCAGAGAAAGCGGGTAACCCCAACCGATGAAATGCCGTCAATTAAGTGTCTGGTCGAGGCCCTCTATACTCCTCCGGAGCTCTAGCAATCTCAGCAGCACGTGCCGGTATGACTGGCACCTAAGTAGCTATCTGGGACATCTCAGAAGATCCCTCATGTGTTGGAAGATCCCTCATGTGTTGGAAGATCCGGAGCACGTCTACCCGCTCTAGCAGCCTCCTCAACTCGTCTGATGTACGCGCAGAACTCTGGTCCCCTCATAGAGACATGATCCGAGTCATTTGACTGGACTCACTGTGATGAAGGATCATCCAAGCTAAGTCAAGGTCCCTTAACAAGAGCTCAAGCTAAACTACAAGCTGAGATGGATGCATTGCTTCTAACCATGAACCACCTAACTCACCTTCCATGAGCCAACGAGCCTTGATGATAATCACGGTCCACCAAGGAACAAGTTGCACGCCTAAGGGTTCTACATAAGGCTGAAACGTTCCAAATTGGCTGAATAAGCTTATTTGGTTGTTTTAAGTGTTTTAAAGTTTTTTTAGAATAAAAGTCCAAACTTATGTCCTGATGGGCCTTTAGTTAATTATTTCAGTTCATTAACATATTAAACACTATATATATGTTATTAGGCGTGCTAGGTCAGGGGGATATCCAGAAGATACACGTTAAACACAGTTTTTGTGCGGCTGTTGCAGATTGGCGATTTCCAGCCTGTTGGAGAGCTTTGTGATTGTGATTTTGGCTTCACTCTTCTTGTCTGAGTTAATCTCCTTATGGATTCGTGTTGCAAGTTGTTTATAAGCATCCTCTTGGTGCTTTCAATCTCCATATTGATTGTGTCAAGTTGTAGAAGCAGGGTTGATTAGTCTTTTGGATTGGTTCTTGAATTCATTGTTCAAGGGTTCTTCCATAGTTCTATTCGGTTCTTCTTAACCATCTATCTTTATATTTTCGTGCTTATCATTCCTCCATATCTAAGTTTCATTCCATTGTTTCTAGGTTGTTCGTCTAGATCGTTAAACGGGCTAATCCCCATATCAATTGGTATCAGAGCTTTGGGGACGTTCAACCATCATCAAAAGAGTCATAAAATCACAAAAAGAGTTTGTTTTGATCATTGCAATTGATCATTGTCTTTTGTTAGTCTTTTCTTTTCTTTTGTTTTTCTCTCTTCTATTCTAAGTTGATTGAATTCGAACTTGTTTGTTGTTCTTGATCAGCGAATTGAGCACCGAAGTCATCAACAAACACCAACACCACAACACCAGCCCCACCACCACTTATATGCCGCTAAAACCTACCCTAACCTACTGTTTTCGTAAACCCTAATCCTGCAACAGCCATATCTTTTCATATCTTTCCTTAATCCTACAACAACCATATCTTTTCATATTTTTTTCCATAATCCTGTTTCAGCCATATCTTTCCATATCTTTTCTCTAACCATATCTTATTTTTTTAGTTGTTTTCCCTATTTACCCTCTTGTTATTTAATTTTCGTTTTATTTTTGCTGAGATAAAAAAAAAGAAGAGAGAAGGACGGACCAAAAGTAAAAGAAAAGAAAAGAAGAATTCAGCTTTGTGTTTGCATTTTGTTTAGCTCTAAGTTATTGAACTAACAACATTGTTCTTGCAAGAGTTGACCAAGAGGAAGAAGATTTCAAGGGGACTCCAAAAAACCTACATTCCAAGCCTTTTTCATTCGGCCACCCTACCCTAAACCGACCTTAGTTGTTGATTTTGGTGTTTGACACTGGAAGATGAGGCACTTACGAGTAAGGTTCTTTTAGCTTATCTTGAGTCTATATTTCGGGTCATTTTGGTTGTACATCTCATTCATACAACTAGTCCATTCCTTGAGTCATTATTTTTTTCTCTTTCTTTTGTTGAGTCAGCCTAGGACATACCTTGATTAATTGAATTGTTGTTTCGTGTTAGCTTATATTTGACTAGACACTACCCACACAAAGTTGTTAATTCTTACAAGGTGGGCCATCAGCAAAGTCTTATCACATCACTTGAGAGTGAGGGATAAACACTTGAGAGAGGATTTTGTTTTGATCTAATCTAACGTGTTTGCTTGTTTTGTTGTGTTTAACAAGACGTCTAGTGATCATCATACCGAGAAGCAACCGGAGTCTAGTCCGGCGGATTTGGTTAGCCTGATGAAGGCTATGATGCAAGAAGAATTTAAAGCCATGGAAGATAGGCTTACGGGTTTACAAGGGCAAATAACCGAGCTTAAGACTAATAAGGCTAAAGAAGACACCTCATTTCCCCTAACTAAGGCACTAGGCCATCACTTTGAGAAAGGAGCAGGTTCTAAACGCTTAACTATAAGCCATCGACGAGTACCTCTTGGCAGCCAACAAGAAGCTTTCAACGAAGCCAAGTAGACTCCCATTAATACTTCACAGGGGCATCATTCTAACTCTGAACCTCCTATTCATGATAACAATCATTATGCTAATTTCTCTCTTAGCACCACACAGGATAGAGATAATGAGGAGTCTGAAGATGATGGCTATGATTATGCACAAGAAAGAAGGCAAGAGGAAGCCTGGAGGCAAGATGAGGAATGGATGAGAAATGAGGAAAGAAGGATGGAACAAAATAGGAGGCGTGAAGATAGGAGACGAGAAGATGAGAGGGATCAAGATGGAAGGCGTGAGTATAGATGGAGGCAAGAGGAAGACTATGAAGATAGGAGAGACAATAGACACCAAAGGAGAGGGCGAGATCATGAGCAAGATGATCTAGGCAACGTGAGATCAAGATTCCATCCTTTGAAGGCAAGTGTGATCCGGATGTGTACATGGCTTGGGAGACGAAGATTGAGCAGATATGGGCGTGCCACAACTTTCCCGAGAAAAAAAAGGTACATTATGCAGCCCTTGAGTTCACTGATTATGCTTTGATATGGTGGAATGAGCTTGCGAAGGAAAGGAGGCGAAACATGGATCCACAAGTTGCAACATGGGCACAAATGAGGGCAATCATGCGAGCTCGATTTGTCCCCCAACACTATAGGAGGGACTTGAGGCAAAAGTTGGAAAACTTGAGGCAAGGTTCAATGAGTGCCGAGGAGACCTACAATGCCATGCAAATGGCTATGGTGAAGGCCAATGTTAGTGAGGATGAAGAGGCAACTATGGTCAGGTATCTCCGTATCCTTAATTCAAGTTTTGCTAAGGAGGTGGATTTGTTTCCCTACTCTACTATGACAGAATTACTACATCTCGCCATCAAAGTCGAGAAGAAGATAAAAGGGAGGAGTCAAGGCGTAAAGAGCTCATTTGGGACCTCAAATGTATGGAAACAACAAGGAGGGCACCGACGTGGAGGAAACAACCGCAAAGCCCCCAAAAAAGCCCCCGAGCAAGCTCTCACACGCCCAACCTACCCTAAGACGCCTACTGCAGCCCCTAAACCACCTCAAGGGAGTACTTATAACTCTTCTTCTTCTAGGGCTAGAGATGTTGTGTGTTTTAACTGTCAAGGTAGAGGAAACATGATGAAAGATTGTCTTAATAGGAGAACTTTGCTAATAAATCATTTAGGCCAATATGAGTCAGAATCTGAGCATGAACTTGAATCTAATGAAATCGAGCCTAGTGATGATGTTGAGTCGGATGATGGAATAGTATATGAACAAGGGCATTGCTTGCTTGCTCAACGTGTGTTGTATGATCACCCTAGTTCATTCCTAGCTAATAACTATGTGCTATGTGATTTGGATGTTCCAAACGAGTCTATTGCTTGTGTTGAATCTGATTTTGAGCATGATGAGTCTCTTGAATGTCTAGATATTGATTTTGAGCATGATGAGTCCCTTGAATGTCTGATATTGATTTTGAGCATGATGAGTCTCTTGAACGTATTGAATATGATTTTGAGCATGATGAGCCTGTTTTGGATGTTTGCTTGTCACATGATAATGCTTTGATAGCTAGGAGAGCCCTTAGTATACAACCTGCCCCTTGTGAGGATAACCAAAGGGAAAACTTGTTTCACACTAGATGTTTGGTCAAAGGGAAGGTTTGTAATGTTATAATTGATGGGGGTAGACGTTGTAACATAGCTAGCACCGAATTGGTTAATAAGCTACAATTAACAACTTTCTATCACCCTAGGCCTTATAAGCTTCATTGGATGAATGAATGTGGAGAATTGAAGGTAAATAAGAAAGTTAAGGTCACATTCACTTTAGGCCATTATGAGGATAATGTTTTGTGTGATATTGTGCCTATGCAAGCTTGTCATATCTTATTAGGTTGTCCTTGGCAATTTGATAGGAGAGTCTTACATGATGGTTACACTAATATGTATACTTTCACTTTTAATGGAAAACCTGTAACCTTAAAGCCTATGACTCCCTTACAAATAGCTGAGGCATTTGAGAAGAAAAAGGAAAGTGAACAAGGGGTAGATCAAGCTAAGAAGGGGAGTATGCTAAATAATTCCAAAACCGAGCCTATAGAGCCTTCTAATACCCTTTTAGCTTCAACTAACACACAAATGCCCTCTACTTTGCTAGTAGCCAAATCTAAGTTTCAAAGTGCTTATCTTCCTCTAGAAATCACTTTGATGACCTTATGTAAGAAGTTAGCCCTAGTGAGTGATGAAACTAAAGAAAATCTTCCACCTAGCATTGTAGCCATACTTGAGGAGTTTAAGGATGTGTTTCCTAATGCGATACCCCATGGCCTACCACCCTTGAGAGGCATAGAGCATCAAATAGATCTCATTCCGGGAGCAACCTTACCGAATAGGCCAGCCTATAGAATGAACCCTAATGAGAGTCAAGAGGTTAGAAACCAAGTGCAAGAGCTCTTAAATAAGGGTTATGTGAGGGAAAGCCTTGGTCCATGTGTTGTCCCCGTGCTTTTAGTGCCTAAGAAAGATAATACTTGGAGGATGTGTGTTGATTGTAGGGCCATCAATAATATAACCATTAAGTATCGAGACCCTATCCCACGCCTTGATGATATGTTAGATGAGCTTCATGGTTCCACTATGTTTAGTAAAATTGATCTTAGGAGTGGATACCATCAGATTAGGATGAAGGAAGGGGATGAGTGGAAAACTGCTTTTAAAACCAAGTTTGGTTTATATGAGTGGCTTGTTATGCCATTTGGACTTACTAATGCTCCTTCTACTTTCAATAGATTAATGAACCATGTTTTGAGAACGTTTATAGGTAAATTTGTTGTTGTTTACTTTGATGACATTCTCATTTACAGCAAATCACTAGAGAAGCATGAAAGACATCTAAGGGAAGTTGTTTCTACTCTTAGAGATGAACATTTGTAAGCCAATCTTAAGAAATGTGACTTTTGCACTAATGAAGTTATTTTTCTTGGGTTTGTCGTGAGCATAGACCGTTTACAAGTGGATGGAGAGAAGATCAAGGCCATTCGAGATTGGCCTATTCCGAGCTCTATTGGTAATGTTCAGAGTTTTCATGGTATTGCTAGCTTCTATAGGCGTTTTGTGCGTGATTTTAGCACCATTGCAGCCCCATTGACGGAAATATGCAAGAAGAACACGCCATTTGTGTGGGGTAGTGCGCATGACCATGCATTCAACAAGCTTATGGAGGTTCTCACTCATGCACCTTTGCTTGCTCTTCCAGATTTCAACAAGCCATTTGAAGTGGAGTGTGATGCATCCGGAATCGGAATTGGAGGTGTTCTTATGCAAGAAGGTAAACCTATTGCTTTCTTTAGTGAGAAACTCAAAGGAGCATGTATTAACAATTCTACTTATGATAAGGAGTTATATGCTTTGTTTAGAGTACTTAAGACATGGCAACACTACTTGTGGCTTAGAGTTTATCTTGCATTTTGATCATGAATCTTTAAAACACTTTAGGAGTCAAGATAAACTAGATAGGCGACATGGTAGTTGGATGGAGTTCATTGAGACTTTTCCTTATGTTATCAAGTATAAAAAGGGAAAGGACAATGTAGTTGTTGATGCATTATCTAGGAGACACTCTTTGTTGACCACCCTTGATTCTAAAGTGCTAGGTTTCGTGTATATTAAGGAATTATATGTTGATGATGCTGATTTTGGTGAAACCTACAAGATATGTGTGGCTAAGGGTGCTCTAGATAAGTTCTACTTGTTTGATGGTTTCTTGTTTAAGGCTGATTTGGTTTGTATCCCTAGGTGTTCTCTTCGGATGTTATTAGTTGATAAAGCCCATAAAGGAGGATTAATGGGGCATTTTGGGAGAGATAAGATGTATGCTATGCTTACTTCACACTTCTTTTGGCCTCATATGCTTAGGGATGTAGAACATGATGTTAAGAGATGTTTAGAATGCCTTAGAGCCAAATCCAAAGTGAAACCCCATGGTTTGTACACGCCTTTGCCAATCCCTACAGCCTCTTGGGAGGATATTAGTATGGACTTTATTGTGGGATTGCCTAGGACTAAGAGGGGCAGAGACTCCATATTTGTGGTTGTAGATCGATTCTCTAAGATGGCTCACTTTATAGCTTGCCATAAGACTGATGATGCCACCAATGTAGCCAAGTTGTTCTTTAGGGAAGTAGTTAGGTTGCATGGAGTTCCGAGGACTATAGTTAGTGATAGGGATGTTAAATTTCTAAGTTACTTTTGGAAAACTCTTTGGGGGAAAGCTAGGAACTAAGCTATTGTTTTCTACTTCTAGTGACCCTCAAACTGATGGCCAAACTGAGGTAACTAATAGGACACTAACTACTTTGTTAAGGGTTGTTATTAAGAAGAGTCTTAAGGAATGGGAAGATGCCTTACCTCATGTCGAATTTGCTTATAATAGGGTTGTGCATTCTTCAACTTCCATTTCTCCTTTTGAGTGTGTGTATGGGTTTAATCCACTAACCCCATTTGATCTCACACCGTTGCCTAAGAAGGAGCGAGTAGATTTCAGTGCTAAAATGCAGGTTGAACACATTCGGGAGTTGCATGAGAGGACACGCCAGAAGCTTGAGGAGAAGGGCAAGTACAATCCTGCGAAAGCTAAACACGAACGAAAGAAGATCACATTCGAGCCTGGTGATCTCGTGTGGTTGCACTTAAGGAAGGAGCGGTTTCAACAGTTGAGGAAATCCAAGCTCTCTCTTAGAAGAAATGGACCTTTCAAGGTCTTACACAAGGCGGGGGATAATGCTTATGTTTTGGAGTTGCCGGGTGATTACGCATGCGATCCTACATTCAATGTGCATGACTTGAGTCCAGTCCCACCGTCGAGCTATGAACATGGTGAGTCGGGGTCGAATCCATTTCAAGAAGGGGAGAATGATGAAGGATCATCCAAGCTAAGTCAAGGTTCCTTAACAAGAGCTCAAGCTAAACTACAAGCTGAGATGGATGCATTGCTTCTAACCATGAACCATGAACCACCTAACTCACCTTCCATGAGCCAACGAGCCTTGATGATGATTATGGTCCACCAAGGAACAAGCTGTACGCCTAAGGGTTCTACATAAGGCTGAACTGTTCCAAATTGGCTGAATAAGCTTATTTGGCTGTTTTAAGTGTTTTTAAGTTTTTTTAGAATAAAAGCCCAAACTTATGTCTTGATGGGCCTTTAGTTAATTATTTCAGTTCATTAACATATTAAACACTATATATATGTTATTAGGCGTGCTAGGTCAGGGGGATATCCAGAAGATACACGTTAAACACAATTTTTGTGCTGCTGTTGCAGATTGGCGATTTCCAGCCTGTTGGAGAGCTTTGTGATTGTGATTTTGGCTTAACTCTTCTTGTCTAAGTTAATCTCCTTAGGGATTAGTGTTGCAAGTTGTTTATAAGCATCCTCTTGGTGCTTTCAATCTCTATGTTGATTGTGTCAAGTTGTAGAAGCAGGGTTGATTAGTCTTTTGGAATGGTTCTTGAATTCATTGTTCAAGGGTTCTTCCATAGTGCTATTCGGTTCTTCTCAACCATCTATCTTTATATTTTTGTGCTTATCATTCCTCCATATCTAAGTTTCATTCCATTGGTTTCAGGTTGTTCGTCTAGATCGTTAAACTGGCTAATCCCCGTATCAAAGGCTATTACATGACTTAGCTAACTTCTATGAGTTAGAGTGATTGTGATAGTGGTGTGTGTGGATATGTGTGTTTCTTTTGATAACCTAACCGGACTAGGATGACCATATGTGTTAATTGGCCCAAGTGTATGATAACGGGCGATGATAACCTTTCTAATCTCATATTGGGAGAAAAGGGGGTTCTTTGAGACCAGTCTACTAGATGGTGATGATTGGCCCCAATTCCAAACTTGTGTGGTGAAAGGGGACAAAGGCGAGGTTGTTTTACTCCTCGTATCACAACAAAATGAATTAGTAATGATATCACTTAATGAAGATAATAAACGGTTTATATGTGTGAGCATGCATTGTGGTGTAATGTCATTACGTGTTGTGGGTGCTATTACGTTATTCTTATCCGTAGCTTGTTAGCTAACAAATTCATACCGTGTTGAAGATGCTTTGCAGGATAGGAGGATTGTAGATTGATTTGGCGGAGTGATCAACCGAGAGCTTCCATGCATTTAGGTGGTGTATGGGTTTTTGGGATGTATATATGTATATGATGTTACTGTTTTGATACTCGGCTGTGGTTTTCTATGATTTATGTTATACCATATTTTAGTATATAAAGGTTTATTTTATATTTATTTGTGCCTTGTTGTAAGATCCAGTGAACTTGTTGTCAGGACCTATTGTGAGGTCCTAGCCCGTAGCACTCCGAATTCTATGGATTTGGAGTGTTACAATGGGCACCTCAATACGGATTTTGAGGTAGAGCAAGTATATTTGAGCGCCCTGACATGTTTGCAGGTCTTGAGACCAGGATGGGAAAAATCATATCATTTTATTAAGTAAATCGGCCGATTTTTATAAAGATAGACCGATTTGTATCTTGGATCGACCGATCCCGTGTAGGAGTCATCAAAAGATAAAGAGTTGCAACCCTAGTTTCTCTCTATAAATTATAACACCCCGAATCCGCGGAACTCGGAGTGCCACATTGGGCTAGGATCTCACAATAGATCCTGACCCTAGCCTGACAACAAGTTCACTGGACCTTACAACATGGCATTGACAGATATAAAAACAAATACATAAAACCGTATAAACTATATAACCAAAGGTAAACAACAACATAGCCGAGTATGAAACGACATCCTCACACAGGAGGGAAAACAAGACATCATCCTCATGCAGGAGGGAAAACATAAACAACCCCAAAACCAACCACCTAATGTACGAGAGTCCTCGGCCTGTCACCCTGTCAGATCACCCAGCAACGCCTATCCTGCAAACATCTACAACACGGTATAAAACCGTTAGCTAACCATACATATATAAGGTAATGCATAAGCACAAACACAATCATGAAAGATAAACACATAAGCATACTATCACACATTTACCCATTTTATCATCTTTATATAATAGTCATTCACTCAAATTGTATATATATAGATAGATGAAAGTATCCGACACGAGGACCGATACATCCCCGCCTCTAAGTGCAATGTCCAGCTGTACGAGTATCGGTCACACAATCCGTGTACCCTATGGGAGTGGATTGCGCCCTTCCTGTAAACCAGTCTGGCCCGACATCAGAGAACCTCCTAGACTCCACGGCGGGATGAAAGGGAAAGGTTATAACATCCACGCAGTGGGACAGTCAATAGAACATAGGTCGCTAAAAACAACAACTCATGCTATCATAGAAAACATATAAAGCACACACCACTCATGCAAACACCCAATATAGGGATGGTAGCTAAGTAAGTCCTACGGACTTACCTCAACCTCGTACAATCACAATCACGATCAACCTCCAATTCTGAAAGGGACACTACCTAATAACAAGACAGAAGGAGATATCAATACTCCTATCAATCAAAAAGGTCACACCTAGACCCAAGGGATCCATAAGGATCATAATCAATCTATAAGCGTCGCAACCAACTAAACCTCAATATCTCAGCATAACTCACAATTCCTCAAATCTCAAGGTAGTATCTAATCAACATTCCTCAATCTCAATTTGAATCCTAATTTAATTAATTAACCTTTAATTAATTAATTAGATTTCACCAGAATAACATTTTGCCTCCAGACAATTTCTAACCCCCTATCATCAGATTTCATGAAACAAACAACCCATAATCACCAGAATAATATAACGACCATAATGGAATTTCTAATTATCCATTTTGACAAGCCTAAAGTCAATTTAGGCCAAATCGCAGTACGGAAAACGAATAAATTCATAACTTATTCGTTACTAACCCGATTCACGATCTGAAAGAAGATTCGGAATCACAGCGACGCAGGCTATGCATGGACAACATCAAATTCACCGGAATCTGAGCGACGGAACCTGCCTGGTGACATATATGCTCGACCAACCCTTCATCTACTCGGAAATGCAGAAACTTGGTACCGATATGAAGAGAATGAAGAGAGGAATCCAGAAACTCAAACGGAATTGAAATCGGATTAGAAACGGAGAGTAGACCTGAGTTTGAAGGTTGAGAGAAATCAGAGCTTTTACGAGGAAACGTGAAAGGAAATGAATTAATAAAGGATTTTCCGCTATTTATAGTGAAGACGAAAATTATCCTTTAGCAAAGTCGATAATTATCCTTTAACCGATCCAAAGGTGGGTCGAACCTCCTTCTCCAAACTTCTTGAGATTGGAATATTAAATATGGAATATTGTAGGGATAATTATTCCACAACTACCTCGGAAAATGTGTATTCCTAAGCCGTCTTTCTTAGCCGTTAAGAAACGAAATTAGCGACTCTTTTGGCCGTCCATGTTATTTCATATCTATGACATATCCGATGTCCTGATCATTTCTCTCAACTGCATTTTTATTAACTTGAGCTCCCAAATACTCCAAATAACTCCGGAGGGTAAAAATAATTACCCGGGGGAAAAAGTAAAAATTTCCCCAAACATCCAAAATTACGCTAGGAACATAACGGTGAGACTCATACTCATCACTTGAGAAATCTTCGCGAGTTATATGTCAATTACTATAAACGATTAAGTTAATCAACATTAATTAGAATTCGAAAATCCTAGCTATACATCACACACCCCTAAAAAAAAGTTTCGTCCCGAAACTTACAAAATCCCAAAGTCATCTCGGACCCATAAGCCGAGGTATAACTCTCACTCTCTCTATCGGAGGTATCACATCTCCGTTCAGAAGTTCATCACCTATAACAATCTATAACCTCGATGTCACCATGGAGGAATCATCAACTCCAGAAAACAGGGTCATAACGCTACCCAAAGGCGTAGAGGAATCACGTCTCTCGCCATACCACATCACAAGGCATAGAGGAAGCACATCTCTAGCCCAAACATATCACAGGCATAGAGGAAATACGTCTCTAGCAAACCATAATCATATATATCGTATGGAGGAATCACATCTCCACTAAAACTATGTCCATCAAGGTAGCATGGAGGAAAGAACCATCACCAGCTGAAACCTAATCACACTCCAATAGCATGGAGGAAAGAACCATCTCCAGCTATAAATATAAATCATACTCAGATAGCGTGGAGGAAATAATCATCTCCACCTATGACATACACTACGCTAGCACAACAAGATCTACTAAGATCATAAATCACATCACAGCTAATATGGAATAAACACATCAAGTCATATAAGCACATAACCACAACATTCATCAAGATAACACTAAGATCTACTCGTGCTCCCACAGATGGACCTGTCTCGACATAATCTCTGGATAGTTCCTCAAAATACTATTCTCAGTCTCTCATGTGGTCTCTTTAGGTCCTCACCTCGACCACTACGTCCTTTAAAATGGAAAAGTCTTTCGAATGCAAGCGTCTCATATCTCATTCCAGGAATGTAACCAAATGCTCAACAAGGATGTGGTTCGACTTAACCACTAGATCATCATAACTCACCAGGTGTCTCGAACCTGGTATATACTCCCTCAGTTAAGACATATGAACACTGGGTAAACACCCTCTAACCTCAAAGGCAAAGCTAAACATCATGCTGCCTTCATAATTCTGGTCAAGATCCCAAGTAAATCGACATATTGGAAACTCGGTTTCCCTTTTATGCCAACACATCTAACATTTCACAGCAGCGATACTCTTAGCCGGTCATGAACTCTCACTTGAACTTTAGAGGTCGACGCCTCTCGTCTACATATGATATATGGCGACTATGTACAACCAACATTCTTCCTCTAATTAGCGTTACTTGAAGTATAAAATCTTGAATCGGATCAGGTGTTATTCTACTAATACTGCTAGGTCAATTCTAGCATAAAGGTATACGGTGTCTACATATGTATAATACCTCATAGGGGGTATCCCAAAAGAGGCACGTCAATCATTATCACATAATAAATCCATTAATGGAAGTAATCTAACCATCCATGTTTCCAATTCAATACATAAGCTCATAACATATCTCAAGGGTTTGGATGATCCTCTCTGACTGACCATCTATTTGGGGGTGAAACGCATTCATAAAGTGTAAACTCATCCCTCAAAGCAGTCTGTATCTGCTGCCCAAAATCTCAAGGTAAAACGTCCATCTCGATCAGAGATGATCGTTCTCGGTACACCATGGAGTCTCACTATCTATCTAGTGTACTCCTCAACCAATGCATTCGCTGGCCACGTCTCTCTAATAGGAACGAAACGTCCCGGCTCCGTTAATCTATCACCAACAATCCGGATACATCAAAATTTCCACTGGGCCTCAATCCCATCACAAAGTCCATAAAGATGTCCTACCACTTCCACTACTGCACTAGTAGTGGATGAAGCTCATCTCTAGGTCGGAAATGTTCTATGTTGACATGCTGACAGGTCACACACTGTGTCACAAATCTGATTACATCAGTTGTCATCTTCTCCATCAATATAATCGTCTCACCTCGTGGTACCTCTTACTCGTACCTGAATGTACTGAGTAAGATATACAGTGAATGTACTGTAAAATTGTCTGTCTCACTCTGCATCAGCAGGTACACAAAAGCGGTCATGACTCTTCATCATTCCATCTACTCTCATGGAGAATTGTGGTGCCTCATTACGAGACATCATCTCTCCCATCTTCAACAAGGTCGGGCAGGTCCCCTACTTCTGTTGGACCTCATCCAACAGACCAGGTAGAACCTTTAAGGCATAACTGGATATCCTCATTAAGGAACTGATTGTCCAACTGGATATCCTCATTAAAGAACTGATTGTCCAACTCTAGCCTAGCTGGATCTCTCTAAAGCTGAGGCTGAACTGTCAGCCTCGCAGTTATCTTCTCTTGAGGCGTCTTTCTGTTCAAGTTGTTGGAGACAACGTTCAACTTCTTTGAATAGTATGGAATCTCTATGTTAAAGTCTTGATTAACTCGAGTCCTTAACGCTGGTGGTTATTCAACTCCGCTGCTAACTCTAAATCAGGCGTCAGGTAGTTCTCCTCACACGTCTTCAACTGTAGACCCACATATCCATAACTCCACTCCTCTGTATTAATAAGCGTCTTAAACGTAGTTGGGATATATCACCGTATATTATGGAATCCCCAGAACCTTCGGACTATAACAAAATCGAAGCAAAGGTCAAATGTCTCCTCCACTCTTCAACGTTCTGGCTTATTTCTTTGACCACACAATTCTGAGGGTCTTTCTTAGAAGACTCGTAAAGGGATACATATTCACAAAACCCTTCCACAAGCGTGGGTAGTAATCAGCTAAGCCGAGAAAACTACACATTCCCTTAATGTTCATCAGTATCGTCCATGTTGCAACATACTCAATCCTCGTCAGATCAACCAAGATCCCACTGGCGGAGACAACATGGCCTAAGAAGGGTACCACTAGCATCCCACTCGTACTTAGAGAGCGTAGTATACAACCCTCTATCTCTCGACATCAGCAAAACTGTCCTCAGATGATCGGTCTGCTTCTCTCTACTACGAGAGTATACCGAAATGTCATCAATGAAGACCACCACCGACTGTTCAAAGAAGTCGACAAAAATTCTATTCATCAACTCCATAAAGACCGTTAAGGCATTCGTTAACCCAAATGACATCACTACATACTCGTAGTGTCCATAACGGGTATGAACAACTATCCTATGCACATCCTGCTCTCTCACCCTCAATTGGTGGTAATCTGAGCGCAAGGAAATCCTGAAAAACACGATTGCTCCTTGAAGCTGATTCATTAGGTCGTCAATACGAGACATTGGATACACTAGGGCGAAGAAAGCTTGTCTCGGCCCACTCTTCAATCCTTCAGTTACAACATCTCAACAAGCACCATATGATATGGGCCTTCCCAATCAGTGTCGTATCACACTTTAACTTGATAACAATGTCCACACTCCGCTGAGGTGGCAACTAGACGGTTCAGTAACACATCTATAAGCTCATAAACCAATGGAATATCCTCCAACATGGAACTATCTTCTTCATATCATAACATCAGAAAACATCACCTCCTTGTGTTATCAACTTTGCTGCTCATACGGCACTAATGACAAGACTCATCTCTTCAAAGGTTGTAACCTTGGAAGACCTCGGTCTAATCGGTCTCGGTAGAGATTGTAACAACCTTCCAACTGATATATAACATGGCATCATATTTATTCATCCAAACCATACACATAGTGACTTCCTCATGCACCTAAGGCATGACAAAGAAGTCTATAAACCATACACAAGTCCCTAAATGAATGGGACAATCACAATCTCGTGGGTACCTCAGACCCCTAACTAGTAATCATGTAAAGGAAAGTCTATATTCTAATGTTTCCACAGTCAACTATTAACGCATGCATCGAAAGATATGAAGTGCATAGCACTCACAATAAACAAAACTCCACTACGTAAACCTTTAACAAGAATGGTACCCGTACAGCTAACACCAGAAGCTCCACTATATATGATCACTAAATCTTGGGTCTATGCTCCTCAGGTCTGAGGTCATCGCCATAGCCTCCACTTCCACTCTTTCTGCACCGGAAAGAGGAAGGTCTTGCTGAGAAGAAACACCACCTTGCTGACAGAAAGGGGCCAGATGGCCTAGTTCACCACAAGTGAAGCAAGCTATCGGTGCCAAGGGACACTCAGAGCGCAAATGATTTGGATAGCCACATATGAGACATAAACGTATCACAACTGTAATTGGTACGGATGAATCCTCTACACTTCTAAGCTCCAAGACTCTACCCTGAGCTCTTCTAGTGTCTATGGCACTCCCACCACGACCTGTATCTCTACTCGGTCTGGGAACGGATCTCTGAGTAGGCAGACGATCTAGGATTCTCTGTTATCCTTGTGTCTGCTGCTGAGGGGTCTTCTGACCACCTCCCGTCATATTGGCAGAAGAAGGTCCCACAAATGTTGGTAGATCCGGTGTAGGTCTAACCCCTATTACTGCCTCATATACTTGGCGCATATATTCTTGAAACTCGGATCTGCTCATGGAGACATGATCATTCTTTTCAAACTCGTTCTCTACCATAGGCGAAACAACAGTGGAAACTGGTCCCTGACTTGACGTTACCGGAGGAAGAGGGGGTGTACCCCTACCTCGTCCCACTACAAATACTTCTCTAGTCTGAGCCATATGTAGGATATACGCACCTAAGCTTACAAGGCTATATATATGCCATATGTATCGATATATATATAATACATCCACATAATCCATAATATGCACATATATATATATACATATCTACGTTGCAGAGATCCATGACAGAGATGACGACTTCTCGTACATTCTAACCCAAACCAAACTTAAATCCAAAAAAGTTTTCAAACGTCAGACCCCTTTCGGGTTCTGTTTATTTTACCTATTAGACCTTATTGCATGTAGCAAGTGTCATTGTTGTCAACCTGGGCTCTGATACCAACTCTGTAACACCCCGAATCCGCGGAACTCGGAGTGCCACATTGGGCTAGGATCTCACAATGGATCCTGACCCAAGCCTGACAACAAGTTCACTGGACCTTACAACATGGCACTGACAGATATAAAAACAAATACATAAAACCGTATAAACTATATAACCAAAGGTAAACAACAACATAGCCGAGTATGAAACGACATCCTCACACAGGAGGGAAAACAAGACATCATCCTCACGCAGGAGGAAAAACATAAACAACCCCAAAACCAACCACCTAATGTACGAGAGTCCTCGGCCTGTCACCCTGTCAGATCACCCAACAGCGCCTATCCAGCAAACATCTACAAAACGGTATAAAACCGTTAGCTAACCATACATATATAAGGTAATGCATAAACACAAGCACAATCATGAAAGATAAACACATCAGCATGCTATCACACATTTACCCATTTTATCATCTTTATATAATAGTCATTCACTCAAATCGTATATATATAGATAGATGAAAGTATTTGACACGAGGACCGATACATCCCCGCCTCTGAGTGCAATGTCCAGCTGTACGAGTATCGGTCACACAATCCGTGTACCCTATGGGAGTGGATTGCGCCCTTCCTGTAAACCAGTCTGGTCCGACATCAGAGAACCTCCCAGACTCCATGGCGGGATGAAAGGGAAAGGTTATCACGGCCACGTAGTGGGCAGTCAATAGAACATAGGTCGCTAAAAACGACAACTCATGCTATAATAGCAAACATATAAAGCACACACCACTCATGCAAACACCCAATATAGGGATGGTAGCTAAGTAAGTCCTACGGACTTACCTCAACCTCGTACAATCACAACCACGATCAACCTCCAATCCTGAAAGGGACACTGCCTAATAACAAGGCAGAAGGAGATATCAATACTCCTATCAATAAAAAAGGTCACACCTAGACCCAAGGGATCCATAAGGATCATAATCAATCTATAAGCCTCGCAACCAACTAAACCTCAATATCTCAGCATAATTCACAATTCCTCAAATCTCAATGTAGTATCTAATCAACATTCCTCAATCTCAATTCGAATCCTAATTTAATTAATTAACCTTTAATTAATTAATTAGATTTCGCCAAAATAACATTTTTCCCGCAGGCAATTTCTAACCCCCTGTCATCAGATTTCATCAAACAAACAACCCATAATCACCAGAATAATATAAAGACCATAATGGAATTTCTAATTATCCATTTTGACAAGCCTAAAGTCAATTTAGGCCAAATCGTAGAACGGAAAACAAATAAATTCATAACTTATTCGTTACTAACCCGATTCACGATCTGAAAGAAGATTCGGAATCACAGCGACGCAGGCTACGCATGGACATTCACCGGAATCTGAGCGACGTAACCTGCCTGGTGACATATATGCTCAACTAACCCTTCATCTGCTCGGAAATGCAGAAACTCGGTACCAATATGAAGAGAATGAAGAGAGGAATCCAGAAACTCAAACGGAATTGAAATCGGATTAGAAACGGAGAGTAGACCTGAGTTTGAAGGTTGAGAGAAATCAGAGCTTTTACGAGGAAACGTGAAAGGAAATGAATTAATAAAGGATTTTCCGCTATTTATAGTGAAGACGATAATTATCCTTTACCAAAGTCGATAATTATCCTTTAACCGATCCAAAGGCGGGTCGAACCTCCTTCTCCAAACTTCTCGAGATTGGAATATTAAATATGGAATATTGTAGGGATAATTATTCCACAACTACCTCGGAAAATGTGTATTCCTAAGCCGTCTTTCTTAGCCGTTAAGAAACGAAATAGCGACTCTTTTGGCCGTTTTGTCTCTCCATGTTATTTCATATCTAGGACATATCCGATGTCCTGATCATTTCTCTCAACTGCATTTTTATTAATTGGAGCTCCCAAATGCTCCAAATAACACCGGAGGGTAAAAATAATTAACCCGGGGAAAAAGTAAAAATTTCCCTAAACGTCCAAAATTACGCTAGGAACATAACGGTGGGACTCATACTCATCATCACTTGAGAAATCTTCGCGAGTTATATGTCAATTACTATAAACGATTAAGTTAATCAACATTAATTAGAATTCGAAAATCCTAGCTATTACATAAATAGAGGACGTCTCTTCACATCCTAGATCATCCAAGGACAAGCTGAGGCATTATAGAAACCCTAGGAAGGAGAAGGAGAAACACTCTTGAAATTTTGGCATTGAAGATTGAAGAAAGATTGAAGTTCTTGAGAGATTTTTCTAGTTTTGATTCTTTTGTCATTGTGAGCACATGTTTGGAGTTTGGTTTTGGTTTTTAGTTGACTTTCTGAGATTAATAAACCTTTGTTAAGGATTTGTTTCGCTTTATATCAAGATTCAATGATTTCTTGATAGTCTTGGTTCATTCCCTTTCTTAATTCTAACAATGTGTGTTATTGGCTAAAATCCTTGCGATTATAGGGTGATTGGTTGAAGATTGTGGTTAAGATGAAGATAGAATGAACCTTACGCTGAGATTGAACCATGAGAGTTGAATTTTACCTTTGCAGAGAAGAAAAATCGGGTTGTTTTTGAGAGAAATCGACCGATTTTTAGGAAGAACAGACCAATTTTATCTTCTTTCGTACCTATCATGCTTTATCCTTAATCCAAAGCTAAAGATTGTTTAAACCCTAACCTTGTTCAAACTTTCTAACCTATATCAGAGCGTGGGAAGAGACCTAGGCGGTAATTCCCTTGTGTGGTTGCCAACGATGATGAGTTCTAGGTAATAGAGGATTCAAAACCTTCTATTAAGGTTTGAGTGTGTCAATCCTCTACCTTTGTGAGTTAACCTGATCCCTTGGGTTGAGTGTTTGGTTTGAGTGATACGGGGATTAGCCGCGAAGAACGGATCTAGACGAACAACCTATTCTGAAGAATAAAGAACACACAAAGTTAACAAACATGGACAGCAATGAAAACGAGAAAACAGAAAGGGACAAGAAGAACCGAAAGGAACAATATTGAACCCTTGGATTCGAGATCCAAGAACCAAACCAGTGACGATTCGACCCCGCTTCTTACAACTCCACACAATCGATCTGAGAATCGAGAGCACGAAGAGGATGCCTTGTTCGACTTGCAACACCAATCCCAAAAGAGATTGACATACACAAGAACGAGAAAGCCAGATCACACACACAAACTCACGAGACAAGAATGATTGAATTCTCTTGGATGCAATTCTGAAATGCTCTCAGCAAAACTTGTATAAAACTTGTCTAACTACAAAAGAAGAGAGAAAAGGCTTTATATACATCCTATGCCTTTTCTTCTAAAACAGAAAAAAGAAACTAATTACAATAATTACATTGAGAGAGAGTTAAATAAAGCCCAGCAAATATAGAACACAATTGAGCCTAGTTAAACCCTCCTATTCAGCCTCTCACGTCCACATACTTAAATGAATGTTCCAGCCATGCACATGCACACACGTGAAACCCCTTGTATCTGATTTCAATACCTCCATCTGTCCTTTGAAATGCGTCCCAAGGCTTGCCTAGCAGTAGAAATACAATTTAAGCTCCATTAATCATCTTTGTTGGGATGTGTTCGTGGCTGATCCACAAGATGGTCCTTAGACTTGATGAAGGTGGACTTTGTTGAGTTTCATGGAAGAGCATCCATCTCAGCTTGACGTTTAGCTTGCGCTCTTGTTAGAGTCCCTTGAGGTGGTGAAGATGGAGTTAGCTCAGATGATCCTTCATCATTCTCCCCTTCTTTGGAAGAGTTCGACCTTGAATTGCCTTGATTACTATCCAGGAGCGAAAAAGGACTTAGATCCCTCAGATTGAATGTGGGATCACAAGCATAATCATCCGACAAGTTGATCACATAGGCGTTGTCACCCGCCTTGTGTAACACCTTGAAAGGTCCATTTCCTCTTGGGGGAGCTTGGATTTCTGAAGCTGTTGAAACCTCTCCTTCCTCAAATGTAGCCATACAAGGTCGCCGGGTTCAAATATAATCTTCTTGCGTCCTTGATTCGCCTTTTCTGCATTGTATATGCCTTTCTCCTCGAGATTGATCCTTGTCTTACTATGTAGCTCCTTGATGTGTTCAACTTGCGTTTTAGCACTTAAATCCACTCGCTCCTTCTTAGGTAACGGTGTAAGATCAAAAGGAGTTAGTAGATTAAAACCATAAACAAACTCAAAGGGAGAGATGGAAGTAGATGAGTGGACGACTCTATTATAGGAATTTTCAACATGTGGCAAGACATCTTCCCATTCTTTAAATTCTTCTTGATGACAACCCTTAGAAGTGTTGTTAGCGTCCTATTAGTTACTTCTGTTTGGCCATCAGTTGGGGGGGTGGCTTGATGCAGAAAATAACAACTTAGTTCCTAGCTTTCCCCAAAGAGTTTTCCAAAAGTAACTCAAGAACTTAACATCCCTATCACTCACTATTGTCCTTGGAATACCATGTAACCTAACTACTTCCCGAAAGAACAAACTAGCTACATTGGCTACATCATCAGTTTTGTGACAAGCAATAAAGTGAGCCATCTTAGAGAATCGATCTACAACCACAAATATCAAATCCCTACCTCTTCTAGTCCTAGGCAATCCCACTATGAAATCCATGCTAATGTCTTCCCAAGGGGCTGTGGGGGTTGGCAAAGCTTTATACAATCCATGAGGCTTCACTTTTGATTTAGCTCTAAGGCACTCTAAACACCTTTTAAACAACTTTTCAACATCCCTAAGCATATGTGGCCAATAAAAATGTGAGTGCAGCATAGCATAAGTCTTATCCCTCCCAAAATGACCCATTAAACCTCCTTTATGGGCTTCTTCCACTTACAGCAAACGAAGGGAACACCTAGGTATGCACACCTTATCTACTCGAAACAGAAATCCCATTAAACAAATAGAATTTATCGAAGGAACCTTTTTGCACACAAAGCTTATATGTTTCTCCAAAGTCAAGATCAGATTCATAGAGCTCCTTAATGTAAGCAAATCCTAACACCCTAGCATCGAATGTAGTTAGCAATGTATGCCTCCTAGAATGAGCATCCGCAACTACATTGTCTTTTCCCTTTTTATACTTGATAACATAGGGAAAAGTCTCAATAAATTTCACCCATCTACCATGCCTCCTATCTAGTTTATCTTGAATCCGAAAATGTTTCAAAGATTCATGATCAGAATGCAAAATAAACTCTCTAGGCCACAAGTAGTGTTGTCATGTCTTAAGTACTCTAAATAATGCATACAACTCTTTATCATATGTAGAGTAGTTAAGACATGCCCCTTTAAGATTTTCACTAAAAAAGGCAATAGGCTTACCTTCTTGCATAAGCACACCTCCTATGCCAATTCCCGATGCATCACACTCCACTTCGAAAGGCCTAGTGAAGTCAGGGAGAGCTAGTAAGGGTGCCTCGGTGATAACCAAATTCAGCTTGTTGAAAGCACGTTCTTGAGCTGCTTCCCACACAAATGGTGCATGTTTCTTGCAAATCTCCGTCAAGGGTGCAGCAATGGTACTGAAGTCTCTCATAAAGCTCCTATAGAAACTTGCAAGCCCATGGAAACTCCTTACATGGCTAATGGATGTAGGTGTTGGCCAATCTCGAATAGCTCTAATCTTCTCCTCATCCACTTGTAGACCTTGTGCAGTCACTACAAAACCAAGAAATATAACCTCATTAGTGCAAAAGCTACATTTCTTCAGGTTGGCATACAAGTCTTTAGCCCTAAGGGTAGATACAACTTCTCTTAGATGTTCTCCATGCTCCTCTAGGGACCTGCTATAGATTAAGATATCATCAAAATAAATTAAAACAAATCTCTTTATGAATTATCTTAAACATGGTTCATTAAACGCATAAAAGTAGAGGGAGCATTGGTTAACCCAAATGGCATAACCAGCCATTCATACAACCCAAATTTAGTCTTAAAGTCGTCTTCCACTCATTCCCTCCTTCATTCGGAAGCCACTCCGAAGGTCTATCTTGCTGAATGTATTGGCGCCATGGAGCTCATCTAGCATGTCATCGAGGCGGGGAATAGGGTGGCGTACTTAATGGTTATGTTGTTGATAGCCCTACAATCAACACACATCCTCCAAGTGCTGTCCTTCTTAGGCACTTGATGAAAGATTGTCCTAACAAGAAAACATTGTGTTCCCTTAGGAAAGGTTGCCGTGGGCGTAGGAGGGGCTGCAGAAGGTGCTTTACGCTATCCTCCTTGTTCCGGGGCAGTTTTCTCCTTATTTGACACTTCCCTGTTGTAACTTCCTTGTTGGCGGTTCCGTTGGTTCTTCCAAGAGCTGGAGACACCATAAGAAGCCTTTCCTCCTTGATTTCTCGCTTTCATCTCCTTTCCACTTTGATTGTGAGATGGAGTAGTTTTGTCATAGAGCCATAGGGAAAAAGTTCTACTTCGTTAGCAAAACTAGAATTAAGGATACGAAGATACCTAGCCATTGTTGATTCTTCATCTTCTCGCACATTGGCCTTTACCATGGCCATTTGCATGGCATTATAGGTCTCCTCAACAGTCATTGACCCTTGCCTCAAGTTCTCCAACCTTTGCCTCATTTCCCTTGTATAGTGTTGGGGGACAAACCGAGCTCTCATCAATGCCTTCATATGGTCCGAAGTAGCTATTGGTGCATCCAAAGTTCTTCTCCTTTCCTTCACCAAATCATCCCACCATATCATAGCATAGTCAATAAATTCAAGGGCTGTGTAGTGTACCTTTTTGTGTTTGGGAAAGTTATGGCATGACCATATTTGCTCTATCTTCGCCTCCATGCCATATACACATCATGATCACATTTACCCTCAAAACTAGGAACTTTCACCTTCACTTTGCCAAGACCGTCATGTTCCAGTTCTCGATCTCTCCTTTGCTGGACTCCATAAGGCTCACGTCTCCATTCATCATTACGTCGCCCTTCTTGGTGCCTCCTTGGCTGATCTCGCCTCCTACGTCCATTAGGCATCCATTCCGGTCTCCATTCCTCATTCTCCACATCGCCCTCCTCTTCCTGGTCATAAACTGGATTCTGAAATTGGTGAGGATAGTTAGGCATGTTATCATTAATAATTGGAGAAGAAGGGATAGAAATATGCTTCTAAAAAACAAGGTTTCCCCAACCAGGTTGGGAAGCAATGTTGCCTAAGCCATGGGCATGCCTAGAAGGTTGCGGAACATTTGAATTCCTTGCTGCTTGGAACACAACTTGCTGACTTTGAAGGGGAACTCGATCTTGTGCTTGGTTTTGTGCCCTCGAGTTGTCTCCTATCTCCAAGTTACCTTCTAGTGGTCAAGAATCCGGGGTCACCCTAGAGGTCTCCAAGGTAGATATCCTTGTAGTTAGCCCCTCAATGCTATCTTTCAAGCTCTTGATGAGATTGAACAACTCCGGTGTGATAGGCTCAGGGTTCTTTGAACCTACGGGAGTCCCTGATATGATGCCAAACACTCAACAACAGGAAACACGTTAGGTTAGTTTAAACAGAAACACCTCGCAAGTGTATCACTCAGAAACTAAGGTTCTCTCACTCTCTAGTGGTGTGATACAACCTTGTTGATGGCTCGTCTTGTATTAATCAAAAACCTCACGTGAGTTCGATGCCTAGTCAAACTAAAGCTTTTAGATAGAAACAAGATTCGATTTCAGTCACTTCAAAAAAAAATGTGTTTGCCTCAACAAAATAGAAGAAAAGACTCAAACGGAAAGGACAATTGCACGAATGTTATATGCAACTAAATGACTCAAAATTTAGAACTCAAGATAAGCTTTTAAATAACTTACTCGTAAGACCCAAGAAGTGAACCCTAGACACCGTATGATGAGGTTAAGGAAGGCTGAGCTATGGTGTTTGATGGCCGAAAATGGACAGTAGCTAGGTGTGGCTAGATAGGTTCAACGAGATGCTTTGTTCTTCCTCCGAATGAGACGAGATACTTGACTTAAGTCCTTTCTTGAAGTCCTCTTTGTTGCTGAATAATACTAAAACAAATGGAATAACACACTAGGCTAATTACAAACTATGAATAAGAAAGAATGAAAAAATAAACAATAAACTAGAAGGAAATGAATAGATCTGATTCCTTTTCTTTTCTTTTCTTTTTTTTTATTTTGGATTTCTTTCTTCTCTTTTTTATTTATTTTGGATTTCTTTCTGCTCTTTTTTTATCCTTTTTCTTTTCTTTTCTTTTCTTTTTTTTTGAACTTTATGATTCAAGAAATTAGAAAAGAAGAATAAACAAAAATTGTAAGAAAAAAAAAACAAATTCTTGTTTGTAGATAAACGTGGGCCAAGCTGTTGCAAATCTTCAGGATAAGATCATATCTCAGCTCCTAGATTGTTGCAACTGATTCAACGTGCCAAATCTGTAGGAGGAAAAAACTGCTTCAAGCTTTGCGCCGGATTTGTAGGAAACACGCTGAATCAACTCCAATTTTGACGTGTATTGGATGTAGGGAAACAATCTACTTCAACTTCAATTCTGAGTGTACTAGATGCAGGAAAAGAAGCAGCAATGTTTGGTTTTTGTTCAACTGGTTCAAGTGTGGCTAATGTGGCTGAGGGAAAAATGGTGGTTGATGGTGGTTGGTGTGGTGCTATGGTGGTTTCCGGTGTCCAGAACTCACAAACAAGGTACAAACTCGTTAGAATCAAACAAATCTTAGTGTAGAAGAGAGAAACGGAAATAGACTCAAACAAAAGACAATAATCAATGGCAATGATCAAAACAGACTCTTTTTGTGATTGTATGATCGATTTACCGACTCTTTTTGGTGGTTGGACGTCAACTTTGCTCTGATACCAATTGATACGGGGATTAGCCGCGAAGAATGGATCTAGACGAACAACCTGTTCTGATGAATGAAGAACACACAAATTAACAAACATGGACAGTAATGAAAACGAGAAAACGGAAAGGGACAAGAAGAACCGAAAGCAGCAATATTGAACCATTAGATTCGAGATCCAAGAACCAAACCAGTGACGATTCGACCCCGCTTCTTACAACTCCACACAATCGATCTGAGAATTGAGAGCACGAAGAGGATACCTTGTTCGACTTGCAACACCAATCCCGAAGGAGATTGACATACACAAGAACGAGAAAGCCAGATCACACACACAAACTCACGAGACAAGAATGATTGAATTCTCTTGGATTCAATTCTGAAATGCTCTTAGCAAAACTTGTATAAAACTTGTCTAACTACAAAAGAAGAGAGAAAAGGCTATATATACATCCTAGGGCTTTTCTTCTAAAACAGAAAAAAGAAACTAATTACAATAATTACATTGATAGAGAGTTAAATAAAGCCCAGCAAACATAGAATTGGGCCTAATTAAACCCTCCTATTCAGCCTCTCACGTCCACATACTTAAATGAATGTTCCATCCATGCACATGCACACACGTGAAACCCCTTGTATCTGATTTTAATGCCTCCATCTGTCCTTTGAAATGCGTCACAAGGCCTGCCCAGCAACTAGAAATACAAATTAAGCTCCATTTATCATCTTGGCTGGGATGTGTTCGTGGCTGATCCACAAGATGGTCCTTAGAATTGATGAAGGTGGACTTGGTTGAGTTTCATGGACCATGTTTAGGAAAAGAGCATCCATCTCAGCTTGACGTTTAGCTTGCGCTCTTGTTAGAGTCCTTTGAGGTGGTGAAGATGGAGTTAGCTCAGATGATCCTTCATCATTGAGAGTATAATCCTTCCCATAAATCTCTATCTTATCGAGACTCAACATCCTTTATTTAGAGCCTTTGGGTTAGGATAAGTGGGAAGTGGAACTTCACCGTACATTATCCCGTTTTAGAGCATAATTTCCTTTCCAATCCCAGATCTGTCCATAGATCATTAGAAGTCTTGAATCGAAAACCATAATTAGATACCTTGATCTCTAGAATCTCTCTTTCCCAATTATTATACATATATTTGCATTATTGTCTTTGCTAGATTGCTTTTATCGACTTTGATTTCACCAAATCCCTGATATCGACCCTGGAGTATTTGCCGATACTACGATTGATCCGTGCACTACGGGTTCGCATAACGCTAAGGCTTATTTTTTAGGTTATAAATTTAAAGCTTATTTGAACACACACTTTCGAACGAACATTAGCTAACGGTTTCATACCGTATTGTAGATGCTTTGTAGGATAGGAGAACTATAGAGTGATCTGGAGGAGTGATCAGCCGAGGGCTTCCGTACATTTAGGTGGTGTATGGGTTTTCGGGATGTATATATGTATATGATGTTACCGTTTTGATACTCGGCTGTGGTTTTGTATGATTTACGTTATGATATATCAGTTTATAAAGGTTTGTTTTATATTTATTTGTGCCTTGTTGTAAGATCTAGTGAACTTGTTGTCATGCTAGGGTCAGGACCTATTGTGAGGTCCTACCCCGTAGCACTTCGAGTCCTATGGATTTGGGGTGTTACAAAGTTGGTATCACAGCCTTAGGTTGAAAACAATGGCACTTGAAATCTTCTTGAAAGGCCAAATAGATAAAATAAACGGAACCCGAAAGGGGTCCAAGTTTGCGAAAGGATTTTGGTTTTAAAACTTGTTCGCAGTTGATTAGGGATTGAATGTACGGGAAGCCATCACTCCTTCCATGGATCTCAGCAGTTTATATCAATATATATATATATATATATATATATATATATCCTAGTGCCACATCTGCCATAAGATGGGGAAGAGGTAGACCACCTCTATCTCCGGTATTTTTAGGTCATGGGCAAGTTAGTAGACTTCCAGTAGTGAGAGGTCGGGGTCGAATTCCCAATGCTGATCCGCTAAAGATGAAATTTAGAGTTGAGGAAGACGTTGAGAATATAATTCCCGAGATTGACGACAGCGTGAGATATGAAGTGGGGAACGAGATGGTTACCCTAAAGACGATAGAGTTGGGGTCGCCTTCTTTATGGAGTTGATGAATGGTGTCTTCATCGAAAACTTGGATCAATTTGTGGTGGTCTTCATAGATGACATCCCGGTGTACTCTCATAACAAAGAGGAATACGCCGGGCATGTGAGGGCGCTGTTACGACTTTTGTAGGATAGAGAGTTGTATGCCTTGCTCTCTAAGTGCGAGTTTCAGATATTTAAGGTAGCTTTTCTAGGTCATGTGGTTTTTACCGAGGGGATTAAAGTTGATACAGCGAAGATCGAGACAATATCAGCATAGACGATTCCGACGAATGTCAAGGAAGTACGCAGTTTCCATGGCGTAGCCGGATATTACCGTAGATTAGTGAAAGGGGCTTTTTGTGATTGTCGAACACTTACCAGTCTTGATGAGGGACCATCACCAACAACCCCTACTAGTCCTACAATGCAAGGGCCAATCACTAGATTAAGGGCAAGGGCAAGTCAAGAGGAGGTGTCCAACTTGTTGGTGTCCTTAGCTCATAAGGAGACCATTTATGATCCATTGCTGACTGAGGCTTCCTTACTCACGCTAATGACGATTCCCGACGACTTGGATGTGGAAGGGAGACCATGCACACGTGATTTGGAGCCATGCAAGAGCAAAGAAGAGACACTTGTTCCGGAATTGCAAGAAATGGAAGGTTGAGGCTTTTGGAGCTTCTTTTGTATTTTATATAATCTTTTGGTATAAAATACAAGACTTTATATAACCTTTAGGCTCAAAACAATTTAAGGGTTATTTTATTTGTTTTATTTGTTTTATTGTCATTTATTGACAAATGTTATTCCTTTTTAGAAAGGAGGCTTTTTAGGCATATAAAAAGTCTCCCTTAGCTTCTTTCCTGATTAGATAGATTTTAGCAAAACTTGATAAACCGTCTCTTTGAGAGCTTTTGTTCATATTCAGAAAATTCAATCAATAAAGTGAGCCAATTGATTGAATCATTGTGAATCCCTGCTAGATTGTTCTTGTGTGTGTTAATCTCTTTAGAGATTGGTGCTACTAGTCAATACTAGTCCCTCCTTGTGCTTGTCTCCATTGAAGGCTTGTGTAAGGTTATAGAAGAAAGGGTTGAAGGCATCATCTTGCTTGGGTTTTGATCAATCTGATCAAGGTTCTTGTAAGGGAGTCGTTTGGTTCTTTTGGATCTACTTCTACCAAACATTCCGCGTTCCATTTCATTCTCTTTCTTCCCTTTTGTCCAACGTCATTTCTTGTTCTAACAATCTGAATTTTGTGCAATTGGTCAAGGAAAAACGTCATTGTTGGTTTCAAGGATTCCCAATCTAGATCTAGTCATTTACGGCCCTAATCCCGCATCAAAGTGGTATCAGAGCTAGTTGATTGCGAGTCCGGAATCAGCCATCACCATTGACGGTTTGAGTATCTTCTTTGAGTCTTTTCTTTGTTTGAGTCATTTGCTTCATCTTAAGAGTCTATTTGAGTCTAATTTGCTTTGTTTCTTGTGTTTATTCGAGAAGAGAGAAAGCCAAGCCAAAACCGCCATTTTCCAGCCATTCTACATCACCTTCATCAGCCATTGTTCATCCAAAACGTCCAGCTGCATCCTCTTGGCAAATAACCGTTCAAAAAAAAAAGAAGGGGACCACTCTCCAAAACAAATCAGTCGTTGCAAGTAGGAGAGAGAGGCCACAAAAGCTCCTTATTTGTAGCAACAACAAGAGACTACTTCTAGTTAGTTATCTCTTATTTCTTAACAATTTTTAATTTCATTCCTCTCTCCTATTTTCTTCCACAAAACGTCAGCCAAGGAACAAAAAAGAAAAACAAAGAAAAAGAAATATTTTCTCATATATTTCATCATCCTACATATCATACATTTCATATCATATTCTATACTAACCTAAGTTGTGTAGAAGCTAGAAAAACAAGTGTTTTTGCAATCTGAATGTGAAAGGATCATTGAGACTACAAACAAGAGTTACCTACCTCATTTCTTATCCATCACCATTACCCAAAAGCCAACGTTAAACACCACAGCCGGCCATATCTCTCTCCATTGCATAAGGACAAGGTAAGTGAAGCTCTCTTCTTAGTCTCTTGTGTGTCTATCTTCCTTATTTTACTCTAATTCTACAATATCTTGAGTTTACCATCTTTTCGAGTCCATATCAGCCTTTTGCATCTATCTTTGAGTCTTGTGTCTTTTTTGAGTATTTTGTGTGATTTAGCTAGTTAACATTGCTTGCAAGCCATACTAGTTGAGTCTTGAGTCTTATTTCAGCTTCTTGTCTATCTTGACGTTTTCTGTTGTGAACCTTCAATCAGCCGTGTATCACCCTTTTCAAGTCAAGAAGTGTGCTAGTTGAGCTAAGGCATTGATCTTAGAAGGAGTTTTAATCCATCCAAGTCAATTGCATCAAATAGTTTGTGATCAACACAACTTGAGTGTGAGAGTGAGAGTAAACACTTGTGAGAATTTTCTGTTTTATCTAATTCAACTAGTTTGCTTGTTTTGTGTTTTTTTTTATCATGTCTAGGTCTAATAGTCCAAGCAAGTCCCACAGCAGTGAGCCAATGCACCCGGAGACATTTACTATGTTGAAGCAACTAATGGATTCGGTGGCAAGATTGACACACCGGATTGACACGTTGGAGCCTTGACCAGCACCCACGGCCACGCTACAACCGAGGTCCACTTTCGAGCTAGAAGGGATATCTAGACATGCCCCTTGAGAAACAGCCCCTGAATCACCCCAAAGAACCCCTCAAGGGCAAGGTATGAGACATGCTAACACTCTTCCTAGAACACCTAATGTGCAAAGTTTTGTGGATGATTTTCAGGAGCCACAAGAGGAAGTTGAGGAAGAAGGTATGTGGAGAGAGTTCCCTAGGCGTCACCCACAGCCAAGGAGTGGACGAGAATATGATCCATTTAGGCCTTATCAAGAGCTAGATGGAATAGGGAAAGTGAAGGTCAAGATTCCTAGTTTTGAAGGCAAGTGTGACCGGATGCTTACATGGACTGGGAGACTAAATTGGAGCAAATTTGGTGTTGCCATCACTTTGGAGAGCAAAGGAAGGTCCAACTTGCATCATTGGAGTTCCAAGGCTATGCACTAGTATGGTGGGATCATCTTGTCAAGGAAAGAAGAAGAACCTTCGATCCGGCCATCACTACATGGGAACAAATGAAGGCCTTGATGAGAGCTCGTTTTGTACCTCAACATTATGCTAGGGAGCTGAGGCAAAGGTTGGAGAACCTTAGACAATGAGCCATGAGTGCCGAAAAGGTCTACACCTCTATGCAAATGGCAATGGTGAAAGCTAATGTGGTTGAAGATGAGGAGTCTACAATCGCTAGGTATCTACACATTTTAAACTCTTCTTTGGCTAATGAAATTGATTTGTATCCTTATAGTACCATGGTGGAGCTGCTGCATTTGGCAATCAAAGTAGAGAAGAAGACAATGGCTAGGAACTAAGGTGCCAAGACAAGCTTTGGAGCTACAAGCTCATGGAAAGCACAAAACATCCGGCCCCAAGGATCCTACAGCCGTGAGCCTACATCCACCAAGGAGGACCGAAAAGCATCAACCGTGGACCAAGGTGCACAAAGAAGGAGCTCAACACCTCATTCATCTTCTAGACCCTTGAATGAGCCTTCAAGTGGTCCTAAAGGGAGTACCTCTAACTCTACTCTTCGTTCTAGAGATATTGTGTGTTTTAAATGTCAAGGTAGAGGTCATTACATGAGGGATTGTCCTAATAAGAAAACTCCGATTTTAAATCAATTTGGACAATATGAGAGTGAGGATGAGCATGGAAATGATGATAACACCCACCTTAATGGATTGCATGAAATTGGTAGTGATAGTGATGAGGGCATTGAATATGAGCATGGAGAATCATTAATAGCTAGAAGAACTTTGCATGCTAAGCTAGCTCCGTGTGAGGATAATCAAAGAGAGAACCTTTTTCATACTAGATGTCTAATTAAAGGGAAGGTGTGTAATATGGTCATAGATGGAGGTAGTTGTTGCAATATAGCTAGCACTGATTTGATTAATAAGTTGCAAATTACCACAGTTTATCACCCTAGGCCTTACAAATTGCATTGGATGAATGATTGTGGAGAATTAAAAGTAAATAGGCAAGCAAGAGTTACTATCACTTTAGGTAGCTATGAGGACACCATTACTTGTGATGTAGTTCTCATGCAAGCTTGTCATATTCTTTTGGGACGTCCATGGCAATTTGATAGGAGAGTTAAGCATGATGGTTATACTAATAGGCATATATTTGAATTTAATGGTCAAAGACTAACTCTTAAGCCTATAAAACCATTGCAGATTGCTGAATTTTATGAGAAGAAGAAGGAGTTGAGTTTGGAGCAAAATGAGGTGAAAAAGAGAGGGGATAGCTCACGGTCTAAAACAGCACCCACGGCCAAGATTAGTACCACCCTATTAGCCACACCTTCTAGTGTCCTTCTAGCATCCAAGGAGGAGTACATCCTAGATTACACCCCTTTAGATGCCATTCTTGTGAGCTTGTGCAAGAGCTTAGTGACTTTGAGTGATGAAGCCAAGGCCACCCTACCTAAGCCCATCCTAGCTATCCTAGATGAGTTTAGTGATGTGTTTCCTGACGAGATTCCGGCTGGCCTTCCACCTTTTAGAGGTATTGAGCACCAAATAGATCTTATTCCCGGTGCTACACTCCCAAACCGTCCAGCCTATAGGATGAACCCTAAAGAGAGCCAAGAGATCCAAAACCAAGTCCAAGAACTCCTAGATAAGGGTTATGTAAGGGAGAGTTTGAGTCCTAGTGCCGTTCCCGTCCTCTTAGTGCCTAAGAAGGACAATACATGGAGGATGTGTGTTGATTGTAGAGCCATCAACAACATCACCATTAAGTACCGCCATCCTATCCCACGTTTAGATGACATGTTACATGAGTTGAATGGAGCCACATTGTTCTCTAAGATAGATCTTAGGAGTGGTTATCACCAAATCAGAACGAGGGAGGGAGATGAGTGGAAAACGGCATTCAAGACCAAGTTTGGTCTTTATGAGTGGCTAGTGATGCTATTTGGTTTAACCAATGCTCCTAGCACATTTATGAGATTGATGAATCACGTGTTGAGACACTACATTGGTAGGTTTGTTGTGGTTTACTTTGATGCCATCCTCATCTATAGTAAGTCACTTGAAGAGCATGAGGAACATTTGGGGGAAGTACTTGCAACTCTTAGAATTGAATATTTGTATGCTAATTTGAAAAAATGTGAGTTTAGTACTAATCTGATACGGTGTTAATCCGTGATTGAGTCGATCTAGGCACAATGATCTCGAATCCGGTTGAATGAGGCGATTTCAGAATGCGGAATGGAACGTAGGTGATGAATGGCGCAGGAAAGGTGAGAGAAGAACCAAAGAGAGAGTCAATGAAGGAACCAAGGCTGAAGAGCCAAAACCCCAATCGTGACTGCCCTAGACCCGTCTCCAATACAACTTTACACTAGCTCCGGCTGGACTAGCACAAAGAGGGACTCGTGAAGGCTCGAAGCACCAATCCGAAGGCGGTTGACACAAACAAGCTCAGCCAAGCAAACAACAACAATGCCAACCAAAAACTCTCTTGTTCTTTGATTGATTTTGTGAATGATTACAAATGCAATTCTAAGCAATGGAAAATAACGTAACTAATCTGTAGCTAAAGAGGCTATCTATATAGACTCTTTTATCTAAACAAAATAAAGAAAAGAAAATTAAAAACATTAGTGGGAAGGTTGTAATAAGAGGGCTTCCTCTAATGTAGCTAACAACGTAACAAACCACTAATTCAACATAAGAATAGGCTGATTTATTCAAACTAATCCTAGGAGTGTGCTGGACGTTTTTTAAGAGCAAAATGGGCTATCCGAATGGGCTGAGTTGTTCAACAGATCCATGAGTGATTTGGATGTGTTTTAAGAGCCCAAATGATGATCCAAATGAGCTGACTTGTTACTCTCTTGGGCCTCTTTGAATGTGATCAGCTGGCTGCCTTCTTGGGTTGTTTTGGACATGAGCAGCAGCCTACCCTCTTGGGCTGCCTTGGACGTGTTTGCTTGCCTCCCCTCTTGGGCTGCTATGGACGTGATCAACAGCTCCTTCTCTTGGACTGCTTTGGACGTAATCAACAGCTTCTCCTCTTGGGCTGCATTAGACGTGAACAACAGTCTCCCCTCTTGGCTTCTTTGGACGTGATCAACAGCCTCCTCTTGGACTGCTTTGGACGTGAGCAACATCTCCTCCCTTTGCTTGCTTGCTCCTACATTCATCAAAAGATTAACACATGAGGTATGGCAATTAATTGGTTCACGCATTGTGCCAAGCAATAGCACTTCCCTTGACGTAGCTTCTTGGATCTCCTTAGCTCTTGCTCTAGTAATGGGACCTTGATAGCTTCCATGTGATGGTCCTACATCATAATCAAGTTTTCTTTCTTGGTTTTGTAGTGAGCACAATAGGTCTAGATGTGGATGGAGAGAAGATCAAGGCAATCCAGGAATGGCCTACTCCCGCAACCGTCGGTCAAGTGAGGAGTTTCCACGGCCTAGCAACCTTCTATAGACGTTATGTGCGAGATTTCAGCACCATAGCAGCCCCACTCACGTCCTTGGCAAAGAAGAAGGTGCCATTTGTGTGGGGAGATGCTCAAGAGAAGGTGTTTAAGGAGTTGAAGTGGCGGCTGTCCCATGCACCTCTCCTAGCTCTTCCAGACTTCACCAAACCTTTTGAGGTCGAGTGTGATGCTTCGGGTATTGGCATTGGAGGAGTACTCATGCAAGAGGGTAAGCTACTAGCCTTCTTTACTGAGAAATTAAAGGGAGCATGTTTAAACTACTCGACCTATGATAAAGAACTTTATGCATTGTTTAGAGTATTAAAAAACATGGCAACATTATTTATGGCCTTGTGAGTTTGTCCTACGTACCGATCATGAGTCCTTAAGATATTTTAGGAGTCAAGATAAGTTAGATAGGAGACATGGTAGATGGATGGAGTTTATAGAAACTTTTGCTTATATCATAAAGTATAAAAAGGGCAAGGATAATGTTGTAGCGGATGCTCTCTCTAGGAGACATTCTTTAATCACAACTATGGATTCTAAGGTCTTAGGTTTCTATTATATTAAGGATTTATATGTTGATGATTCTGATTTTGGAGACATATTTAAGCAATGTGCATCTAGAGGAGCCTTTGATAAGTATTACTTGTTTGAGGGTTTTCTATTTAGATTTGATAAAGTGTGCATTCCTAAGTGTTCCCTTAGGCTATTACTTGTTGAGGAAGCCCATATGGGAGGCTTAATGGGGCATTTTGGGAGAGATAAGACTTATTATATGCTGCATTCACATTTTTATTGGCCCCATATGCTTAGAGATGTAGAGAACTTGCTTAAGAGATGTCTTGTGTGTTTAAAGGCTAAGGCTAGATTGAAACCTCATGGATTGTATACCCCCTTACCCACGCCTAAGTCACCTTGGGAGGATATTAGTATGGACTTCATTGTTGGGTTACCTAGGACTAAGAAGGGGAGAGATTTGATTTTTGTGGTAGTAGATCGATTTTCTAAAATGGCCCATTTCATTGCATACCATAAGACTGATGATGCTTATAATGTAGCTAACTTGTTCTTTAGGGAAATTGTTAGATTACATGGAGTACCTAGGACTATAGTGAGGTCTAGGGATGTTAAGTTTCTTAGTTTCTTATGGAAAACTCTTTGGGGTAAATTAGGGACGAAGTTGGTGTTTTTGACTTCTAGTCATCCTCAAACGGATGGTCAAACCGAAGTAACTAATAGGACGTTAACAACCATTTAGAGGGCTGTTTTAAAAGATAATTTGAAAGCTTGGGAAGATGTCTTGACTCATGTAGAATTTGCATATAATCGTACATTACATTCTTCTACTAACCTAACTCCTTTTGAGTGTGTCTATGGGTTGAATCCTTTAGCCCCTTTTGATCTTATGCCGTTGCCCATTGAGGAGCAAGTAGATTTTAATGCAGGAAAACAGGTGGAGATCATCAAGGAAATGCATGAAAGGACCCACAAAAGGCTAAAGGAGAAGGGGAGGCAAGTGGCGGCTAAGGCTAATAGGAACCACAAGCAAGTGTTGTTCGAACCGGGAGACCTCGTGTGGCTGCATTTGAGGAAGGATAGGTTCCCGGAAAGGCACAAGTCCAAGCTATCACCTAGGGGAGACGGACCATTCAAAGTACTACGTAAGGTTGGCAATAATGCTTATGTACTAGAGCTTTTAGAGGACTATGGAGTGAGTCCTACTTTCAATGTAGGAGATCTAAGTCCCTTTAACTCAAGTGATGCGGATGGAGATCATTCGAGGACGAATCCTTCCCAAGAAGGGGAGTATGATGAGGGACCATCACCAACAACCCCTACTAGTCCTACAATGCAAGGGCCAATCACTACATCAATGGCAAGTGCAATTCAAGAGGAGGTGTCCATAGCTCCTAAGGAGACCATTTATGATCCATTGCTGACTGAGGCTTCCTCACTCACGCTAATGAAGATTCCCGACGACTTGGATGTGGAAGGGAGACCATGCTCACGTGATTTGGAGCCATGCAAGAGCAAAGAAGAGACACTTGTTCCGGAATTGCAAGAAATGGAAGATTGAGGCTTTTGGAGCTTCTTTTGTATTTTATATCATCTTTTGGTATAAAATACAAGACTTTATATAACCTTTAGGCTCAATTTAAATTTAAGGGTTATTTTATTTTATTTATTTATTTTATTGTCTTTTATTGACAAATGTTATTCCTTTTTAGAAAGGAGGCTTTCTAGGCATATAAAAAGCCTCCCTTAGCTTCTTTCCTGATTAGATAGATTTTAGCAAAACTTGATAAACCGTCTCTTTGATAGCTTTTGTTCATATTCAGGAAATTCAATCAATAAAGTGAGCCAATTGATTGAATCGTTGTGAATCCCTGCTAGATTGTTCTTGTGTGTGTTAATCTCTTTAGAGATTGGTGCTACTAGTCAATACTAGTCCCTCCTTGTGCTTGTCTCCATTGAAGGCCTGTGTAAGGTTATAGAAGAAAGGGTTGAAGGCATCATCTTGCTTGGGTTTTGATCAATCTGATCAAGGTTTTTGTAAGGGAGTCTTTTGGTTCTTTTGGATCTACTTCTACCATACATTCTACGTCCCCTTTCATCCTCTTTTCTTCCATCTTTCCATCGTCATTTTCTTGTTCTAACAATCTGAATTTTGTGCCATTGGTCAAGGAAAAACGTCATTGTTGGTTTCAAGGATTCCCAATCTAGATCTAGTCATTCGCGGCCCCAACTCGCATCAAGTCTGTTGTGGAAGACAACCCGCTTTGTATGGTCCGAGCCGTGTACTTAGAGTTTCGAGGAGCTAAAGAGGAGATTGACTTCTGCTCCTATTTTAGCACAACCGGAGGTCATAGATGATTTTGTGGTTTATAGTGACGCTTCCAAGCTTGATTTCGGATGTGTGTTGATACAGCGGGGTAGAGTAATCGCCTATGCGTCTCGAATGTTGAAGATGTATGAGGAGAATTACCCGACTCATGATCTCAAGTTTCATGCATTGAAGATCTGGCGACAATACTTGTATGGAGTTTCATGCCAGATCTTCACATACCACAAGAGTGTCAAGTATTTTTCACTCAGCGGGAATTGAATGACCGCTAGAGGAGGTGGCTCGAGCTGATCAAGGACTTTGACCTTGAGATTTTGTATCATCCAAGGAATGCGAATGTAGTCGCTGATGCTCTTAGTATGAAGACGCCTTGAGAGAAGGCGATATCGAGATTTACAGTCCAGCCTCATTTGTAAAGCGATCTAGCCTTGCTAGAGTTGAACATTTAGTTTCCTAATACAGACAATCATTTGTCTACTTTAGAGGTTCTACCTGATCTATTAAGGAAGATCCATTAGAAACAGAAGACTTGCCCGACATTGAGACGGATTCGAGAAATGATGTCTCAAGGTGAGGCTCCAAAGTTCACCATTGGTATTGATGGGGATTGATGAGACACCGTGATCACATTTGTATACCTTATAATAGAGAGTTGAGGCAAAGGATTCTCCAGGAGGCCCACACCGCACTTTACTCAATGCATCCAAGTACGAGTAAGATGTATTAGGATGTGAGGTGCTCATTCTGGCGGGGTGGGCTGAAGCCCAACGTGGTTGGTTTTTGGCCTAGTGTGCGACCTGCTAGCAGGTCAAGATAGAGCATTGTAGACTAGGAGAAACGCTCCATCCACTACTAGTGCCGCATTGGAAGTGGGAGGATATCTCCATGAATTTTGTTACCGGCTTGACGCCGAGCAAGAGTTTTGATGCCATCTGGGTTGTAGTTGATAGGCTGATAAAGACAACACATTTTATCCCTGTTTGGGAAACGTGGTCGGTGAGTCAGTTAGCTGAGGAGTTCACTAAGTAGATAGTTAGACTCCATGGATTACTAAGGACCATTGTATTTGATCGAGATGGACGTTTTACCTTGCAATTTTGGCAGCAGGTGCATACTGCCTTGGGTACGAACCTTTATTTTACGACGGCTTTTCATCCTCAGTCCGATGGTCATTCAGAGAGGCCCATTCAAACGTTAGAGGATATGCTGAAAGCTTGCGTGCTAGACTGGGTACAGGTATGGTCAGATCACCTCCCGTTGGTCGAGTTTTCTTACAACAATAGTTGGCATGTGTCGATATGATGGCCCCTTAGGAGGCATTGTATAAACGGAGGTGTGGTACACCTTTATGTTGGGATAAGTCGAGCAGTGTTAGTGGTATAGCTCCTGAGCAGATTCAGGATGATATTGCCCAAGTGGCATTGATTAGAGAGAGGATGTTGGCCGCACGGAGCCTCCAAAATTCGTATGTAAACAAGAGGCGTCGACCTGTAGAGTTCAGAGTTGGAGCTCATGTCTGGCTGAGAGTATCCCCGATGCGATGTGTCAGACTTTTTAGCATAAAGGGGAAGTTGAGTCCTAATATATCGGTCCTTTTGAGATTCTGGATTGAGTTGGAAGAGTAGCGTACAGACTTGCTTTACCCTAAGATTAGAGGGTGTTCACCCCATATTTCATGCGTCTCAACTGAGGGGTATATGTCAAATCCGAGACACGGTATCAATTATGAGGATTTAGTGGTTGAGTTGGACCACACGTTTGTTGAGCAACTAGTTGCGGTTCTAGAATGAGGTATTAGACGCTTGTGCTCGAAGGGCATTCCGATGATGATGATACAGTGGTCCAGACGAGGACCTGATGAGGCCACATGGGAGACCGAGGATAGTATCCAGAGGAATTATCCAGAGTTTCATGTAGAGATAGCTGCACCTATAGACTTGCCGAGTGAGTCTTAGTTGTATTTTGGTGAGTCATATGGTAATATGATTATGTGATTTGATATGTGTTATTATTGCTGTACTAGATTGTGATGTGTGATCTTAGTAGATCGTGTATGCTAGCACGAGTTATGATTATAGTTGGAGATGGTTCTACCTCCATGCTATTGTGAGGTGATTGTAGTGTAGCCGGAGATGGCTCTATCTCCATGCTATATAGAGTGAGATTGTGATAGTTGGATATGGTTTTACCTCCGTGATTCGAGTCGTGATATTGTGATTTTGGCTGGAGATGTTCTAACTACATGCTATCGTTATGATTATAGTTGTTGGAGATGTTCTACCTCCACGCACTTGGGAAATGCTTATACTTTGTTGGAGAGGTGTTGCCTCCATGCTAGTGAGTTATGCTTATAGTTTGACGGAGATGTTCTACCTCTGTGCCTTAGGGATGAGTTTAGGTTCTAGAGATGTTATGCCTCCAATAGAGTGAGTATATATACCTCGGCAAATGGGTTCGAGAGGAATTGGGTTTGTTCAAGTTTTGGGACGAAACTTGTTTTTAGGGTATCTGATGTGATATCCCTAGTTCCTTTGTGACCCAACGACCGTGCCTCGGCTTGGCCGTAGGTGCGGTGCCGCCCCCGCGGTTTTGCAAGGTGGGCGCCACCTATGTTGGCCGCCTTTCCCTTTTTTCTTTTCTTTTATACTTTCTTCTTTACCTCCTGAGGAGGGTTTCCTCTTCCCTTGCAGGCTACTCTTCTTCTCATCTCTCTTTCTCTCGCCCTTTTCCTTGCTTCCTTTCCCTCTTGGTTTTCTTGGTCTCATTTGAATCTTCGTCCAGCTTTGGACGAGAGTTTTGATGGCCTTGATAATGAATGTGTATGTGGATCTTGAGGATGTGTAGTGGTTGTTGTTGTGGTTTTACCATATCTAGATCTACAGGGGTAAGTCTTCTTCCTTCTTTCCTTCTTTCTTCTCCTCTTTCCTTCCTTAGCTTTGAATCCCACAAGCTTGCTCTTGTGTTAAGATCTTGCACGTTTGTGTATGTATATACATGTATGACGAAGGATGGGTTGCCTTTGGCACCTTGGAGGAGTGGAGAATCGAGCGAGAGATCCGTCGAACAGCTCTTGGGTTGTCTTCTGTCACGAAACCACCCCCGCGGTTTGCCATCGCCGCCCCACGGCTAGAGTGTGTCACCGCCCCTGCGGCGTCTTCTTTCCGCTGTCGCGGCTTGTCACCGCCCCTGCGCCTCTTCCTTTCCGTGGGTGCGCCTGATTTTAGAACCTACCAAGTGTTGGTATGTTCTCATCCTTTCCTTGCCTTTGGCTTGGGTTTAGAAGTATGCAAGGATGTATGTATGTGAGTATGATGATGAAATAATGATGATGAGCTATGCTTAATGAGGCTTTTGAGGTTTAATATGATATTCGAGGTTTATACGATGTTTATGATCCGTATGGATCCTTTGGGTCTAGATGAGATCATTTAGGCTGATGATATGAGGATTATATTATGATTATGATCTTGTGGGCTCTTGAAGACTAGGAGGTGGAATCTTCTAGCATGTGGTATATAGTATATGATATTTGTGTGCCTTGTGTATACAAGGGAAAACGTGACCACTGTGGTTAGGACTACCTTGTGACAAGTAAGTCCTTTGGGCTTACTTAGTTGACTTCTATGAGTTAGAGTGATTGTGATAGTGGTGTGTGTGCATATGTGTGTTACATTTGATAAACTAACCGGACTAGGATGACCATATGTGTTAATTGGCTCAAGTGTATGATAACGGACGGTGATAACTTTTCTAAGCTCAAATTGGGAGCTAAGGGGGTTCTCTGAGACCAGTCCACCAGGTGGTGATGATTGGCACCAATTCCAAACCTGTGTGGTGAAAGGGGAAAAAGGGGAGGTGGTTTTACTCCTCATATCACAACAAAATGAATTATTAATGATATCACTTAATAAAGATAATAAACGGTTTATATGTGTGAGCATGCATTGAGGTGTAATGTGATGACGTATTGTGGGTGCTATTACGTTATTCTTATTCGTAGTTTGTTAGCTAACAGTTTCATACCGTGTTGTAGATGCTTTGCAGGATAGGAGAACTCCAGAGTGATTTGGCGGAGTGATCAGCCAAGAGCTTCCATACATTTAGGTGGTGTATGGGTTTTTAGGATGTATATGATGTTACCATTTTGATACTCGTTGTGGTTTTCTATGATTTACGTTATACGATATTTCAGTTTATAAAGGTTTATTTTATATTTATTTGTGCATTATTGTAAGATTCAGGGAACTTATTGTCAGGCTAGGGTCAGGACCCATTGTGAGGTCCTAGCCCGTAGCACTCCGAGTCCTATGGATTTGGGGTGTTACAGAGGGTACCTCAACGCGAATTTCGAGGTAGAGCAGGTACATTTGAGCGCCTTGACATGTTTGTAGGTCTTGAGACGAGGATGGGAAACTTGGAGGTATCACTCAAGACTATACAGGATGATATCCACAACATTGATGATCGCCTTGACGCGTTTCAGAGCGACCATCTCCTCCATGCACGGATGATGGAGGACATGTACCGCCATCAATTTGCGCGGGAATTCGATCATTCTTACTTCCCGTTTCCACCACCTCCACCGGATGCATGATGATCTTCACTATGGACTTATTTCTTATTTATTATGCTTTGAGTCAAACATTGTGAGTTCTCTTACTCTTTCTTATTTCACATTAGGGACAATGTGTATTTTAAGTATGGGGTGGAGAAATTCTGTAATAACTGCTACCTATGATACGCTTTTGCTTATGTGTCTATACATTGCTTTGGATTTCATGTTACATGTTATGTTTCATGCATTGCATCATATTTTTGAAAAATCCATAAAAATTGAAAATTTTGAAAAACATTTGTGCTTCTAGGATGTCAGTGATCCCAATGATGATAATGTTTGTTGATTAGCTTTAAATGATCTTCATATGTTTGAAATGATGTATGACATATTTGGGATTTTAATGCCTTGTTTGTACTTTTGCATGTTTGGTAAAAAAAAATTTCCATCATGTTGAAATTTGAAGGTTGAAACCGTTGTTACGCTAAGATCGTGATGCGCAAATGGGTTTTAAATTTATAACTCGAACTAAATCCTAACTACCTAGCGAAACCCGCAGTGTACGGGACGTTTGTAGAACGGTTAGTATTCCGAGGTCGAACACAAAGACTAAGGTGAAATTGATTCGAATGGTGATTGAATTTAGTAAAGATCTAGGTTGAAAGAAAAGAAGGAAATAAAGAAAAGAAAATCTCAAATGTTTTTGGTTGGTTTTTGGTGATCAATCAAAGATCACAATTCATGCAAAGTAAACAATCAAACTAAACTAAGAATCAACACAAATAAACAAGCTAAACAAGATAATGATCAAAGAAAGAAAAGACGGATTCTAGGGGTTGGAAGTTCCGGTTATGGCATAGGACTCAAGTTATCTATTCATTCCTTGGATTAACTATGATATGTTGGGATTAAGTGTTTCTTAAATTGGGATCAATTACCGGGTAGGTCTCATGATCCAACTAGTCCACTCCTAGGTCTCATTACCGGGTAAGTCTCTAAGAACCTAAGGATAGGAATTCTACACAAACCGGATTGTTAATTAGGGGTCTAACCTATCTTTACCGGGTAGGTCTTGGAAAGGAAAGTCCTAAACAACTATCCTAGCACATCTAATCCAATGGCGGCTTATTAGGCTCACCACTACCTAAGGTTTGTTATCTTTAGAATCTAAGAGTAAGGATTACTGGGTAAGTCTCTCCTAACACTTAGTTACTAACACTAGGTTACCCTAGGGTAGATTAAACTCAACAAACACTTAGGATTTCAACATTCTATAGATCTAAGGCAAGATCCTTCGAACCAGGGAAAATCACGGTTTGTTCTCCCTAAACCACGGCCGTGGTCAGACAAGAACTACCCGTGATTTCTAACAGCAGCTACGTTCATAAACACAAGTCATCCAAAGGTAAATCTAAGTCCGTCCTATCATAGCCTTAGCCATAACCATCCTTTCCTTACCCTAGAACCACATCAATTTAGCCTACAACATTCATAATAGAAATCGAAACAAACAAACATAAAATCATAACATCCATTGCAAGATAATGAAGGAAAAGAGATGAACAAGTGAACTTAAAACAAAACCAAGCTGAAAATAGAATTAGAGCAACTTACAATCCTTCCAAAGGAAGGTTCAATGATTCATACAACTCTTAGAAATAAAATCCGGAATCCTTCACTACAAAACTATCAAGTGTGGTGATGGTGTGTGTTCTTCTCCTCCTCTTCAATGGAGCTCTTCTTCTTCTCTTTGACACTTTCCTTCCTAGAAAAACTTCTTGTTGAGAGAATATTTCTTGTTAGAGAGAAAATGGATAATGGATGAGCTGCTCCAAGCTCCCAGCTGCCTCTCACAGCCCATGAAGGACCACTTTTATAACAAACTTACATGAGCTGGCCATGAGAGTCGTGGCACAGCTGTCACAAGAATCTGGCAAAATCCACGGTTGATTCCACGGCCGTGGAGTGTCAGAGAACCGTGATTCTGTGCAGAAACTTCGCCTTGGATCATTAAGCTGTGGTTTGGTGCATGGCAAGTGTTGGCAAGGCTCCATGAGCCCTCCTTAAGCCTTTAACTTGTGTCCTAATGAGTCCGAGGGTGTGTCATCTAGATGAACGATCCTCAAACGTATCGTTTTGCTCCTAAATCTCCCGAAATACCTATAAAATGCGCACAAGTCCGTGTAGACGTCTATCTCGGCAAAATACATGAATTGAGTGCAAAACGTCGTGAACTAGTGCTAAACCATGCATGAATGAGTGAGAAATCTATCTAAATGATTACCTAAAACTAAGTCATAAATCGTGTTATCAAAATACCCCATACTTAAGGTTTGCTCGTCCCTGAACAAATTCCCAACTATAGACTAAGAGATGACATGATTTATGTATGCAGAAAAATGGCAAAATCTTTTTGGGTTTGTGCTTCTATTTTTGGATCACCTTCAAAGTCATGTTTCATGGCAAAGGTCAAGCAATCATGCATCAAACAAATGAAAGCATGGAAAGACAATTGTACTTAACTCAAAAGTATGCATGAAATGTAAAGATGAAGAAGTCAAGAAGGTCAAGAGTACATCCAATCTAAATCACTAAGTCTTACAAACATGCAAATAGGTCATAAGGTCTTGTGAGATAAAAGGGCCAAGAAATGTAGTGATTGGGTGGGGATTTCTAGGTTATGTGATGCTAATCCGGGAACGGAACTAACTCCACATCCTTGTCCTCGATCAACTTCCCTCAAGTGTATATTTTCCTCTATCTTTTCTTTCTTTTCTTTTTCTTTGACTTGTTTTTGAGACAATGGCATTGGTGTACAAAAGCCGAAACCTTGGTGATTAGCCGTCCTCGGGCTTTTTCTTAGTTTTCGAGGTGCATCCACACCGGGCACACATACCAAAGCTCGTTAGGACTATTGGTTCATTTGACTTTGGCAAGGCACCAACACCCGATTATGTGAAGTGTACCGAGTTACTTGTCATTTAAACCGATGTCCCCAAACCTATATTATTGGCTACACTTTTCACAACAAATTCAGCATTTTATGCATGGTGTTCTTTTCATCAACAACTTCACCTCACACTTGCTTTTCACACACATCAACACTAGCATGCTCCTATTCCCGGATGGGTTAAAAGAGGTCAAATTCATCTCAATTGAGGTGCTCAAGCAATCATGATTAAGAGGAGAAGTAGAGAAAGATTGAATTGCCTCATTCATTCCTAGATGGTATGCAAGAACTATCATGTAATTTCGATCTTCACTACTCAATCCTTTCTAGGCAAACATCATGGTCACAAATCATTCATAGAATTTCAAGAGAAGTAGTTCAAGTCCACATATGCGTTCATTAATCCTAACACATGAGGCCATCTATAGCCAATTCACAAGACAAGATTCATCATTATGATCATATCCAAGCCTAGAAAGCACAAAAAAATTTTAAATTTTCTGAATTTTTATGGGATTTTCGATTTAAGTATGTACAATGCAAGACATGTGAAGATTTTAAACTATCCTAGATGCTCATCATGCAAAGGATCATGCAAACCCCACCCCATACTTAGAAACACATTGTCCCCAATGTGGTATACAAGTAAAGAGAGTGAAAGAAGGTTCTCACAATGTAAAAATGGTTTGTTACGATATTTGAGATTGCTCAATAGTGAATTGACGTTTGATGATCCTATCAACCATGGTAGAGAGCTCTAAGCATCCATCAAAGCTTCGGGACCCGCGCTAGGCACCGCTAGCCGTCCAAGTTCCGCGTCCGCTCCACCCATAATTGATGAGGGTTTCATCATCATCATTCCTATGTCAAGCAAGGCCTCCAATGCCACTAATGTTCTAGCACACACACAAAGTAGACAAAACACACACAAAGATAGAAAAATCTAGAAACAAAAGCAAATCAAGAAAAGAAAAATGTTACCAATGGGTTGCCTCCCACCAAGCGCTTCTTTAAGGTCATTAGCTTGACCAAACTCGGGGGCGTTTACTCAAGGTGAAGCGGGGAAATTATCTCCACCGGAGCTCCCGGGATATACTTCTTCAACCGGTGCCCATTCACCTTAAAGTTCCCACAATGATCCCCTCCTATCTCAATGGCTCCATGGGAAAAGATCTTCTTCACTACATATGGCCCGGTCCATCTTGATTTGAGCTTTCCGGGAAAGAGCCTTAGCCTTGAGTTGAAGAGAAGGACAAGATCTCCTTCACTCAACTCCTTGGGGATGATCCTCTTGTCATGCCATCTTTTGGTTCTCTCTTTGTAAATCCGGGCATTCTCATAAGCGTCCAACCGGATCTCCTCGAGGGCATTCAATTCAAGCAATCTCTTTTCTCCCGCCGCCTTGAGATCAAAATTTAGCCACTTAATGGCCCAATAAGCTCTATGCTCCATCTCTACCGGAAGATGGCAAGACTTGCCATAGACCAACTTGTAGGGAGTGGTGCCAATCGGTGTTTTGAAGGCGGTTCTATATGCCCATAAGGCATCATTGAGCCTCATAGCCCAATCCTTTCTAGTCCTAGACACCGTCTTCTCAAGGATGGCCTTGATCTCCCGGTTGGAAATCTCCACTTGACCACTAGTTTGGGGATGGTAAGGTGTTGCCACTTTGTGAGTCACCCCATACTTGGCCAAAAGCGCCCCAAAATTCCTATTGGTGAAGTGCTTTCCTCCATCACTAATGATCACCCTTGGTGTTCCAAACCTAGGGAAGATCACCCGGTTGAAGAACCGCACCACCACCTTGGCATCATTTGTAGGAGAGGCGATTGCCTCCACCCATCTTGACACATAGTCCACCGCCAATAGGATGAAGAGATTGCCACATGAAGAAGGGAATGTTCCCATGAAGTCCACACCCCACACATCAAATATTTCGACTTCTTGGATGTTGTTCAAGGGCATTTCATTCCTTCTTGAGATGTTGCCCGTCTTTTGGCAAGCATCACATGCCGCTACAAAACCTTGCACATCTTTAAACAAGTTAGGCCAATAAAAACCGGATTGCAATACCTTTGCACACGTCTTGTGTGAGCTAGCATGGCCTCCACATGGTAAGGAGTGACAATGCCGGATCACACTCTCTACTTCATCTTCCGGTATGCATCTCCTAAACATTCCATCCAGGCTTTTCTTGAACAAAAGTGGCTCACTCCAATAGTAGTGCCTCACATCATTGAAGAACTTCTTTCTTTATGCATATGTCAATCCGGGAGGCACTTCCTCACACACTAAGTAGTTCACAATGTCGGCATACCATGGCTCATTTCCTCTAGACACTTGGAACAAGCATTCCTCCATCATTTGCAATTGCTCATCTCGGAATGAGTCATCAATTGGAATGTCATCTCTTCCAAGCTCTAATGGAGGCAATCTACTAAGGTGATCCGCCACGGAGTTTTCGGATCCTTCTTATCTCGTATTTCCAAATCAAACTCTTGAAGAAGAAGGATCCACCGAATCAACCTTGGTTTGGCATCCTTCTTTGTAAGTAGATAACGGATCGCAGCATGATCCGTATAAACTATGACCTTCGCTCCAACAAGGTATGAGCGGAACTTCTCAAATGCATACACCACCGCTAGCAACTCCTTCTCGGTGGTAGCATAATTAAGTTGGGCATCATCTAGCGTCTTGCTAGCATAATAAATAGCATGAGTGCGCCCTTCTTTCCTTTGCCCCAAAATAGCCCCAACGGCTACATCGCTTGCATCACACATGATCTCAAATGGTAGACTCCAATCCGGAGGTTGCATGATAGGTGCGGAGATCAAGGCGTTCTTCAACCTACAAAAAGCTTCGAGACAATCCTTGGAAAAGACAAAATCAACATCCTTCATTAGTAGGTTAGTGAGAGGCTTAGAAATTTTAGAGAAATCTTGGATAAACCTCCGGTAAAAACCGGCATGCCCTAAGAAACTCCTTACCCCCTTCACCGAGGTAGGTGGCGGCAACTTCTCTATCGTTTCAATTTTGGCCCTATCAACCTCAATGCCACGGTTAGACACCAACTGTCCTAACACAATGCCTTCACTTACCATGAAGTGGCATTTTTCCCAATTCAAGACAAGATTTGTTTCCTCACATCTTTGCAATACTAATGACAAGTTAGCCAAGCAATTATCAAAGGAAGAACCATAAACAGAGAAATCATCCATAAACACTTCCATGATATTTTCTATGTATTCTGAAAAGATAGCCATCATACACCTTTGGAAGGTGGCGGGTGCATTACACAACCCAAATGACATTCTCCTATATGCAAAAGTACCCCATGGACATGTAAAGGTCGTTTTCTCTTGGTCATCGGGGTGGATAGGGATTTGGAAGAATCCACTATAGCCATCTAGATAGCAAAAATGAGAATGTTGAGCTAACCTTTCTAGCATTTGGTCAATGAAGGGGAGAGGGAAGTGATCTTTCCTAGAGGCCATGTTCAACTTCCTATAATCGATGCACATTCTCCACCCTGTAACCGTCCTAGTCGGAATTAGTTCATTGTTCTCATTAGTTACTACGGTCATCCCACCCTTCTTAGGAACTACATGAACGGGACTAACCCACTTACTATCCGAGATAGGGTAGATAATTCCTGCATCTAGCAACTTAACGATTTCCTTTTTGACTACCTCTTTCATTATAGGATTCAATCTCCTTTGATGTTCAATAGAGGGTTTATGGTTATCTTCCATCATTATCTTATGCATGCACAAAGAAGGCTTAATGCCAACCAAATCATCAATAGTATAGCCAATGACTTTCCTATGCAATCTCAGTTCATGCAACAATTTAGCAAGTTCATCATCACTCAAGCATGCATTAACAATCACAGGATATGTAGAGTTTTCACCAAGAAATGCATACTTTAAATGAGAGGGGATGGGTTTGAGTTCAAGTTGAGGAGGACCTTTATCGGTTGAAGATGATCCAAATAAAGTTGGATGAGATGAATCCAAAGCAAATGAAGACTCCTCATGGCTCCTAAAAGCTTGACCATCATCAAGGACCGGTCCAGGGAAAACCACGGCTGGAATCACGGATTGCTCAACTTCCACGGCCGTGGTTCTTGCTAAGCTTGCTTCCCGGAGTTGTCCAGAAAGTTTGACGGCCGTGGAACTTAAATCTCGACCGTGGAACTTGCAGCTGTTCAACACCTCTTCGTGGCTTTCAAATCCAACTCTTGGCTCCTCTTCCAATGCTTCCAAGGCCTTGATCTCTTCATTGCAGGCCTCCTCAACACCTTCCTCCATCATACTTAAGGTAAGAACCTTCTCCAAGGGATCCTTGATCAAGATCGAGCTCACAATTTCCCTAGATTCCTCTTGCTCGACTATGTTGAAGAGATCCTCATCAAGGGCTGGCCCTTTCGTCATTATGGACAATTTGAACTTGATGTTCTCTTCTCCAATGTTGAAGGAGAGAGTTCCATTCTTGCAATCCACTAGGCATCCGGAGGTGGCTAGGAAGGGCCTTCCTAAGATGATGGGAACCAGATAATCCGCCGGAATGTCCAAGACCACAAAATCAATTGGCACATAGAATCCTCCTAGTTGCACCAGGATGTCTTCTAGGATCCCAACCGGATGAGTGATAGATCGATCCGCCATATAGAGGGTCATCTTGACTGGTTTTGGCTCTCCTAGCCCAACCTTGTTGCAAAGTGCAAGCGGTATGATGCTTACACTCGCTCCAAGATCACAAAGGGCTTCGTACTTCACATCTCCCACTCCTATTGGGACACAAAAAGAGCCCGGATCTCTTAGCTTGGGAGGCATCTCCTCCTTCATTGTTTAGATCAATTCTGAGGATCTCTTGGTCATTCTTATCTCCCCATACTCCTCCAACTTCCTTTTGTTGGAGAGTATTTCTTTCAAAAACTTGCCATATGCTGGCATTCCTAAAATGGCATCCATGAACGGAATGTTAATATGTAATTTGGACATTAGTTCAAGGAACTTACCAAAGTGATTGTCCAAACGAGCTCTTGCTCTTGATTGTGGGAACGGTAGTGGCGGCTTGTATGGAGGCGGTGCCACATAGGTTGGCTCTACATCCTTGCTCTTGCCTCCATCTTCTTGCAACTTTCCCTCTTCTACCACTACTTGCTTTCCCTTAGCATTGTCCTTGGGCAAAGGATCTTTCATACTCAACCCACTCCTTGTTGTGATAGCCAACACTTGGCCTCTTGGGTTGTCTTCGGTCCTTCCGGGAAGCTTTCCCGGGTATCTATGGGCTTCACCCGCTTTTTGGAACACTTGTGCTTCCAAAACCTTTTGAGCTTTAGAGATTGAAGTCACCGTGCTCTCAAGACCACTCAACCTTCCAAGCAATTGCTCAAACATTATTTCGGTTCTATCCTTTGGAGGTTGAGTAAATCCGGGTGGAGGTTCTTGTGAAGCTCTTGATGGTGGTGTTGTGCTTGTGGAGGAGGAAGGGTTCAAGGCTCCATCCGGGTTAGAGTAAGAAAATCCGGGATGGTTGTGGTTGGGCCGGTAATTGTTGAATTGCCGGTTGTTGTTAAAACTCCTTGGGCCTTGATAATTGTTGAAGTTGCCCCTTCCCATGTAATTCACATCCTCCTCCTTGGAAGATAAGTTAGCTTGAGGAAGCACTTGGGGAGTTGCTTGGTTCTTCAAAGTTGTGGCACACAACTCTCTTAAAGACTTCAATTCATTGTTGATGGCGTCAAGCTTGAAATTGCTCATGGTGACTTCACTCACCTCATATGCTCCCGCCTTTCTTCCTTCACTCTTCCTATGGGAGTATTTCTCAATCACTAGAGCTTGCTTCTCCACAAACTCCCAAGCTTCATCTACATGCTTTTCCATAAATGTCCCACCAGAAAGAGATTGGAGCTTGAATTGGCTATCTTCATCAAGTCCTTTGAAGTAGATCTCCAATAGCTCAATTTTCGGTATGCCATGGTGTGGACAATCAAGAAGAAGATCTTTGAACCTCTCCCAAGACTTGAATAAACTCTCTCTATCCTTCATCACGAAGACATTGATCTTCCCTCTTAACTCGGTAGTCTTGGAAGGTGGGAAGAACTTAGTCAAAAACTCGGTTGTCATCTCCTCCCAAGTACCAACTCGCCCTTGTGGAATAGATTGATACCAAGCTAAGGCTTTGTCCTTAAGAGAGAAGGAAAAAGCCCTAAGCTTATGGTTGTTGCTCTCCAATCTTGGCGGTCTAAGAGTCTCATAGTTCATCAAGTGTTGATGAGGAGACTCTCCTTCCATCCCTCCAAATTGATTATGCCGGATCATTTGTAGAACTTGAGGGCGGAGCTCATAGTTGTGGGCTGCGGGATCTCCTAAGTTCACACCCGGACGGTGTGCTCTTTGTGCCGGATCCATACGTCTCCCTAGGGTTTGTGGCTCTTCAATGGCAATGGGTGCAACCCTAATATTAGCCGCCGGCTGCGGTTGTGGTGGAGGAGGTGGAGGTTGTCGGCGATTAAGCTCTCCTTGAACAAGAGCTTGCCTAATCTCCTCAATCTCCCTCCTAGTTTCCTCTTGCCTCTCATTGGCAAGTCTCCTTTCTTCCTCCAAGAGCTCATCTCTTAGCCTTATTTGCTCTAAGGATTCATCTAACTCAGCTTGGAGATTTCTACCGGCCATCTCTTTCTCTTTTCGGATGCTCTTGGATCTAGATCGAAGGGTTTTCTCCGGTTCGGGATCGAATGGAGCTAAATCCTTGCCACGAGATCTTCGCATACACCTAAAGAGTAATAGATGTCCTGAAAAGCAAAGACACAAACCAAAAAGAGATCAAAAGCAACAAGAAAGATCTACACTAATAATCAATCACAAAATAGACTCAATCTAGACCTAGTCCCCGGCAACGGCGCCAAAAACTTGTTACGCTAAGATCGTGATGCGCAAATGGGTTTTTAATTTATAACTCGAACTAAATCCTAACTACCTAGCGAAACCCGCAGTGTACGGGACGTTTGTAGAACGGTTAGTATTCCGAGGTCGAACACAAAGACTAAGGTGAAATTGATTCGAATGGTGATTGAATTTAGTAAAGATCTAGGTTGAAAGAAAAGAAGGAAATAAAGAAAAGAAAATCTCAAATGTTTTTGGTTGGTTTTTGGTGATCAATCAAAGATCACAATTCATGCAAAGTAAACAATCAAACTAAACTAAGAATCAACACAAATAAACAAGCTAAACAAGATAATGATCAAAGAAAGAAAAGACGGATTCTAGGGGTTGGAAGTTCCGGTTATGGCATAGGACTCAAGTTATCTATTCATTCCTTGGATTAACTATGATATGTTGGGATTAAGTGTTTCTTAAATTGGGATCAATTACCGGGTAGGTCTCATGATCCAACTAGTCCACTCCTAGGTCTCATTACCGGGTAAGTCTCTAAGAACCTAAGGATAGGAATTCTACACAAACCGGATTGTTAATTAGGGGTCTAACCTATCCTTACCGGGTAGGTCTTGGAAAGGAAAGTCATAAACAACTATCCTAGCACATCTAATCCAATGGCGGCTTATTAGGCTCACCACTACCTAAGGTTTGTTATCTTTAGAATCTAAGAGCAAGGATTACCGGGTAAGTCTCTCCTAACACTTAGTTACTAACACTAGGTTACCCTAGGGTAGATTAAACTCAACAAACACTTAGGATTTCAACATTCTATAGATCTAAGGCAAGATCCTTCGAACCAGGGAAAATCACGGTTTGTTCTCCCTAAACCACGGCCGTGGTCAGACAAGAACTACCCGTGATTTCTAACAGCAGCTACGTTCATAAACACAAGTCATCCAAAGGTAAATCTAAGTCCGTCCTATCATAGCCTTAGCCATAACCATCCTTTCCTTACCCTAGAACCACATCAATTTAGCCTACAACATTCATAATAGAAATCGAAACAAACAAACATAAAATCATAACATCCATTGTAAGATAATGAAGGAAAAGAGATGAACAAGTGAACTTAAAACAAAACCAAGCTGAAAATAGAATTAGAGCAACTTACAATCCTTCCAAAGGAAGGTTCAATGATTCATACAACTCTTAGAAATAAAATCCGGAATCCTTCACTACAAAACTATCAAGTGTGGTGATGGTGTGTGTTCTTCTCCTCCTCTTCAATGGAGCTCTTCTTCTTCTCTTTGACACTTTCCTTCCTAGAAAAACTTCTTGTTGAGAGAATATTTCTTGTTAGAGAGAAAATGGATAATGGATGAGCTGCTCCAAGCTCCCAGTTGCCTCTCACAGCCCATGAAGGACCACTTTTATAACAAACTTGCATGAGCTGGCCATGAGAGTCGTGGCACAGCTGTCACAAGAATCTGGCAAAATCCACGGTTGATTCCACGGCCGTGGAGTGTCAGAGAACCATGATTCTGTGCAGAAACTTCACCTTGGATCATTAAGCTTGGTTTGGTGCATGGCAAGTGTTGGCAAGGCTCCATGAGCCCTCCTTAGCCTTTAACTTGTGTCCTAATGAGTCCGAGGGTGTGTCATCTAGATGAACGATCCTCAAACGTATCGTTTTGCTCCTAAATCTCCCGAAATACCTATAAAATGCGCACAAGTCCGTGTAGACGTCTATCTCGGCAAAATACATGAATTGAGTGCAAAACGTCGTGAACTAGTGTTAAACCATGCATAAATGAGTGAGAAATCTATCTAAATGATTACCTAAAACTAAGTCATAAATCGTGTTATCAACCGCACTATAAGTTCTTACACATCTTTTTGATATGATTAAGGCAATTCGATTTCTTTATTCTTCTTGATCATGATTTTAGCTGCTCATATATATATTGGTCTTTCTTTACCTATCCGGAAATTAGGAAGCTTATTAGTAAAAAGCTTGTGAAGTTGAGGTTGAAAGTGAAGTTTGTGTTAGAAAATAGGTTTGGGGATGTTAGTCATGATGATGAGTAACTCGGCACCATTCACATAGCTGTGTGTTTGTTTTTTGCCAAAGTCTGATTGATTGATAGTTCTAATGAGTCATGGTATATGCATCAGGTTTGAGCCACCTCGTGAAATTGAGGCTAGCTGATCTTCAAGGCTTGGGTTTAGAAGCATGCTAGGATGTATGTATGTGAGTATGATGATGATATCATGATGATGAGTTATACCATGTTGAGGCATTTGAGGTTTAATATGATATTCGAGGTTTATACGATGTTTATGATCGGTATGGATCCTTTGGATCTAGATATGATAATTTCAGCTGATGATAAGAGGAGTATATTATGATTATGATCTTGTGGGCTCATGAAGACTAGGAGGTGGAATCTCCTAGAATGTGGTATAGTTATCATATTTGTGTGCCTTGTGCATACAAAGCACTTATCGTTTCTTGAGGGAAAATGTGATCACTGTGGTTAGGACTAAATTGTGACAGGTAAGTCCTTTGGGCTTACTTAGCTGACTTCTATGAGTTAGAGTGATTGTGATAGTGGTGTGTGCGCATATGTGTGTTGCATTTGATAACCTAACCGGACTAGGATGACCATATGTGTTGATTGGCTCAATTGTATGATAACGGGCGGTGATAACTTTTCAAAGTTCAAATTGGGAGCTAAGGGGGTTCTTTGAGACCAGTCCACCAGGTATGGATGATTGGCACCAATTCCAAACATGTGTTGTGATAGGGGACAAAGGCGAGGTTATTTTACTCCTCGTAACACAACATAATGAATTAGTAATGATATCACTCAATGAAGATAATAAATGGTTTATATGTGTGAGCATGCATTGCGGTGTAATGTGATTACGTGTTGTGGGTGCTATTACATTATACTTAATGTAGTTTGTTAGCTAACGGTTTCATACCGTGTTGTAGATGCTTTGCAGGATAAGAGAATTGTAGAGTGATTTGGCGGAGTGATAAGCCGAGAGCTTCCGTACATCTAGGGTCAGGACCCATTGTGAGGTCCTTGCCCATAGCACTCCGAATCCTATGGATTTGGGGTGTTACAAAGGGCACCTCAACGCGGATTTCGAGGTAGAGTAGGTACATTGGAGCACCTTGACATGTTTGCAGGTCTTGAGACGAGGATGGGAAACTTGGAGGTATCAGTCAAGACTATACAGGATGATATCCACAACATTGATGATCGCGTTTGAGAGGGACCGTCTCCGTCATGCACGGGTGATGGAGGACATGTACCGCCATCAATTTGGGCGGGCATTCGATCATTCGTACTTCCCGTTTCCACTACCTCCTCCGGATGCATGATGATCTTCACTATGGATTCTTTCTTATTTATTATGCTTTGAGTCAGACATTGTGAGTTCTTTTATTCTTTCTTATTTCACATTAGGGACAATGTGTATTTTTCGTATGGGGTGGAGAATTTCTGTAATAACTGCTACCTATGATACTCTTTTGCTTATGTGTCTATGCATTGCTTTGGATTTCATGTTACACGTTTATTTTTCATGCATTGCATCATGTTTTTGAAAAATCCATAAAAATTGAAATATTTGAAATGCAATTTGTGCTTCTAGGATGGATGTGATCTGAATGATGATATTATTTGTTGATTATCCTTTGATGATCTTTATATGTTTGAACTGATGTATGACATATTTGGGATTTTAATGCCTTATTTGTAGTTTTGCATGTTTGGTAACTTGTTTTTATCTAAATCATGTTGAGATTTGAAGGTTGAAACCGCACTATAATTTCTTACACATATTTTTGATATGATTAAGGTAATTTGATTTCTTTCTTCCTCTTGATCATGATTTTAGGAAGCTTGTTAGTAAAAAGCTTGTAAAGTTGAGGTTGAAAGTGAAGTTTGTGTTAGAAAATAGGTTTGGGGATGTTAGTCATGATGATGAGTAACTCGACACCATTCACATAGCCGGGTGTTTGTGTCTTGTCAAAGTATGTCCATGTTCTCAAGTGAAAGTAAAGAAAATGAAAGAATTAAGAAAAGTGCTTACTGGTGGATATTGAGTTGTTTTTACAGTTGTTGAGTTTTTGTACTTTTCTCGGATTTGCACAACATTCCCTATATATATCCTACCCGTAACACATTTCTTGGCCTTTATTTGAAAGCCCTTAAGATATTTGAGCATGTGATATGACTTGTTGCTTTAAATTGAATCTTTCATGATTGATTTTGATAAATCTATTTTGCTATGCATGCTATGATTTTATTTAAAGATTATACTTTTTTGCCTATATATCCTTTTGATCATATATTGATTGTGATTTTCAATGACACATTCTCTAAGGGTGATTTATGAATAGAAGCACAACAACAAAAAGATTGTGAATTTTCATTGTCTTCCATGTACATAATCCATTTCATCTTGTACCTTAACTTTAAACCTTGTTTGGAGACAAGCAAGAGGCAAGTATGGGGTATTTTGATAACATGAATTATGACCTTAGTTTAGGGATGCATTTAGGTATATTTTTCCTTTGTTTTGCATGCATTGACATATATTTGCATCGATTATGTTGATATTCACCTACTTTGCGGAAATAGAGGTCTACACACAGTTTTGTTGCAATTGTAGGGAATGCAATGCATTTTGGAGCAAAAAAATGCATAAGGATATATGAAGTCCAGGAGAGAGCATGATGGAGTACATTGAGATGCAGAAGAAGATCAAGGATCACAAGGAAAAAAGATTCAGTTGGAACAGAAGAAAAAGATAGAAGAAAGTACGTAACAGAAGAGACATCTCGAATGGAGAGATATTAGCTCGACTGAGATTTTCCTGAGGCCCGTCCGAGATTTTGCTGAAAAACAGCCTGTGGCCCAAAGTCAAACCCTAATTTTGTTATTAAATGGAAGTTGCAGCAAAGAGTTAAAGAGACTTCTTCGGACCGGATTTTAGATACGTGATAGACGGCTGGATATACGGAGATAATTTCCCGGAGACTACTGACAACAGTTCTTGGATATGATTTCCGCCGCAAGGAGGAAGAACATCGAAGGATTGAAGATTTGTATAGGAAGTTACAAGTTTTGAGAGTTATTCCTGGAAGGATATACTTGAGTTGTTATTTTCGTTATTTGAACAAAAGGACGAACCTTTGTTATTGCTTTTGATTAGTTTTGATAATTGAAGCTTGTTGCTTACTTTTATTTACCTTTTATTGGTTTATGTCTCATTTGATATCATATAACTTCTTTGATTTAAATATGATGATTGTTGGCTAGAACCTTTGCGATTCTAGGGTGACTAGTTGATGGTTCTGGCTTAAATGATGATAGAATGACCCTTTAAGTTAGATTGGAACCTGAAGGTTGAGTTTTACCTGCGCAATTGACGATCTCGGATGAATCCAGGAATCTCGGCCGAAATTTGAGTATGATCAATCCGAGATTTGCTACTGTTTGCCCGATCATGTCTTACCTTAATCCTAGGTTATAGTTTGCCCAAATCCTAGTCTGTTGAGAGATTTATACCCTTAGATTCCTCTAAGGCTTACGCTTGAGTGTGCCTTCACCTTACGTTTGTGAGCTAACATGAGACTTACCCGGTGATGGTTATTTATATTCCCTTAAGTTGAAGTTATTTGTTTGAGTTACAGTTCCTCTCCCTAGATCCTTGAGACTTACCCGGTAAAAGTAATTTTGATTAGTAATAGTGGAAAGTGATACCTCCCCCGTAATCTATCCCATAGTAGAAACACCTTACCTTTGCAACCTTAGCCTTGTCCATAGATATTTAGAAGTATTGAATCGAAAAGTACAACTTGGTGCTATGATCTCTAGAATCTGCATTTTCCTTGAATGTTATATCTTCGTTGATTGCTTCGCATTGTCCTTTGTTATTTGCAAGTATTTTATCCAAATTACCTACCTACTTGATTTCACCATAGTCCATGTGATTGACCCTAAAATATTTTCCTTTATTGTGATTGATCCGTACACTGCGGGTTCGCTATTGCTTTTATTCTTCTTATAAATTTAAAGTTATTTGCCTTCACATACACACACGTTTTGGAGCAAAAATAACCGCCAAAGGAGATGGCTCGAGCTTATCAAGGACTTTGACCTTGATATTTTGTATCATCCAAGGAAGGCGAATGTATTTGCCAATGCCCTTAGCATGAAGATGCCTCGAGAGAAGGCGATAGCGAGATTGGCAGTTCACCTCAGTTGTAGAGGGATCTAGCGTGGCAAGAGTTGGACATTTGGTTCCCTGATACAACGTAAGCCGAAGACCTGCCCGATATTGAGACGGATCCAAGACAATATGTCTCGAAGTGAGGTTGCATAGTTCATCCATAAGTGTTGATGGATTGATGAGATGCCGCAAGCGCATTTGTGTACCTTTTGATGGAGAGTTGAGGTAGAGGATTCTGTAGGAGGCCGATACCGCACCTTACTCAGTACACCCAGGTGCGAGTAAGATGTATCAAGATGTGAAGCTCTAATTCTGGTGAAGTGGGATGAAGCTCGACGTGGCCCGGTTTGTGGCCCAGTTTGTGGCCCAGTGTGTGACTTGTCAGCAGGTCAAGACAGAGCATTATAGACTTGGCAGAGAGCTCCATCCACTGCCGGAACTGCTGCGGAAGTTGAAGCATATATCCATGGACTTTGTTACCGGCTTGAGGCCGAGTAGGAGCTTTGATTCTATATGGGTTGAGTTGATGGACTGACGATGACGGCACGTTTTATTCCTATTCGGAAAACTGGCCGCTGAGTCGGCTAGCAGAGGAGTTCACTAGGTAGATAGTGAGACTCCATGGAGTACCGATGACTATATTGTCTGATTGAGATGGACGTTTTACCTTGCGGTTTTTGCAACAGGAGCACACTGCCTTGGGTGCGAGCCTTCACTTTACGATGGCTTTTCATCCTCAGTTTGATGGTTAGTCAAAGAGGACTATACAGACTTTGGAGAATATGTTGAGGGCTTGCATGCTAGACTGGGGAAAGTTGTCGTCAAATCACCTCCCGTTGGTCGAGTTTTTGTACAACAACAGTTGCCATGCGTCGATAAGGATGGCCCCTTAGGCATTGTATGCACGGAGGTGTTGTACACCTTTATGCTGGGAAGAGCCGAGCAATATTAGTGGTATAGCTCCTTAACAGATTCATTATGATATTGCCCGCGTGGCACTGATTAGAGAGTGGATGTTGGCCGCGTAGAGCCACCAGAAGTTTTATGCAGACAAGAGGCGTCAACCTCTGGAGTTCTAAGTTTGAGCTCATGTTTGGTTGATAGTGTCACCGACATGAGGCGTTAGAATTTTTGGCATAAAAGGGAAGTTGAGTCCCCGATATGTTAAACCTTTTGAGATATTAGAGCGAGTCGGAGAGGTGACATGCCGTCTTGCGTTGCCACCCAGATTAGAGGGTGTGCACCCCATTTACATGTGTCTTAGCTAAGGGAGTATATATCATATCTGAGACACATTATCAGTTATGAGGACTTAGTGGTTGAGCCGGACTATATATTTGTTGAGCATCTAGTACTAGTCCTAGAGTGGGGTATGAGACACTTGCGCTCAAAGTACATTCTTATGATGAGGATACAGTGGTCTAGACGGGGACCCGATGAGACCACATGGAAGGCAGAGGATAGTATCTAGCGGAACTATCCCGAGTTTTATGCAAAGATAGCTACATTTGTGAACTTGTCGAGCGAGTCTTAGTTATATATTGGTGAGTTATGTGATTATGTGATTATATGATGTTATATGATATTGTTTTTTGTGATAGATTGTGATTTGTGATCTTATAGATCTTGCTATGCTAGCACGAGTAGTGATTATTGTGGCTGGAGATAATCTAACTCCATGCCATCGAATATGATTGTAGTTTGCTGGATATGTTCTACCTCCATGTTATCGTTGTGATTAATGTTTTGTTGGAAATGTTCAACCTCCATGCTACCGAGTTATGATTATGGTTTTCCAAAGATGTTTTACCTCCGTGCCTTTTGATGAGATTGTAGTCATTGGATGTCATGCCTCCGCGATGTGGAGCGTTTATACCTTGGCGTTTCAGACCGAGAGGGTTTGAGGTTATTCAAGTTTCGGGACGAAACTTGTTTTTAGGGGGTTCTGATGTAACAACCATGCTTAGTTGAAGGCCCCGCGATCGCACCTTGCCATGGTCGCACTCCCGGTGCAGATGTCGCAGCGAGGATGACTCACGGACGCGGGTTAGTATTATGGGCAGTCGTCTTTTAACCGACCACCTTTCAGTTTTCTTCCTTCTTAAGATTCTTCTTGTCCCTTCTTGTGAGGGTTTACTCTTTCTCTCCAGCCTTTCTTTCCTTCTGTTTGTCCTAGATAGTGTGGGCATAAGTATTATAATTTATCAATCGATCTATTTTTCTAATCTACCTAGCGAACCCACAGTGTATTGGCCGTTATGTAGCATGGAAGGGCCGTTACGTAGCATGGAAAGCATTTCGAGGTCGAACACAAAGACTAAGGTGAAATTGAATCATGCAATGATCATGGGTAGTATGAGTCTAAACTAAGAAAAGAGAAAGAAATAAAGAAATGAAAATCATAAAGTTTTTGGATGGGTTTTATGGTGATCAATCAAGTATCACAATCATGCAAGATTATTAATCAATCAACAACAGAAACACGGATATAAGATCAAGGTATGAAAAGAGGATTCTAGATATTCGAATTTCCGTTTATGGCATGGACTCAAGCTTCTAATCAACAAAGAACAAGATGTGGTATGTTGGGATAGAGTGTTTCACTAATGAGAACAATTACCGGGTAAGTCTCATGCTCCACTAGTCCCGCACCAAGGTCCTATTGTTAGCATGAAATATTGTGATATTTTAGGCACGTTTTCTAAGTATATTTCATCCATATTGATAGTCATTGATTAAGCATTGATGCATTTGTGAGCTAGTTTATCTATAATGTCGACATAGAGATCTACACAAGCTTTATGTTGATTGTAGGCAATTAAGAGCTATTTCCGAACGAATTGAGCAAGGATGGAGTTTGATTGAGCATGTCCATGAATTAAGACATTCCTAGGAGCTAAGGAAGTGCCAACTTGAAGAATGGCACGAGACTAAGGAAGAATCACGTTCTAGCCCTAAACCACGCTCTAAAATACGGTCATACTACATTCCACGTTCAAGTCCACGGCCGTGGAACCTTGGCAAGGGAAGCGTGATTCATTCCAGCAACTTCTACGGCCGTGGAAGAGTTGTGTCAAACCGTGACAGTTTCCACACTCTAAAATTACGGCCGTGGAACCCTTCCACGACCGTGATCTTGGCGATCTTTTTCGCCACACTTTAAGCCACGATCTCCTACGCAATTGGGCCGGGCCAATATTTTATCTTACACTACGATCATAGCATGTTTCTGTTGAAGAAAATCGACCTACACCCAGGAAAATCGGCCGATTTATTGCTCTGGGTCGATTTTTAGGCCTTTGACAGCTTAAAGCCACGTGTCCCACGATCTCTTGCCCGTCCTTGCTCTTGGTGGAGAATATAAGTGGTCCTTCAGGTGGTTGCTGAGCATCTCTCCTCTCCCACACTCTCATTGACAGCTCATTTTGATCTTGGAGAAAGATTGGAGGAGAAGAAAAGCTCTCAAAGATTGAAGGAAGAAGAAGAACACCATTCTAAGAGTTTAGAGTGATTTTGAGTGATTTTGTAGTCTTGGATTGAAGAACTAATCGCAAGGATTGTTAAGAACGTTTTGAATCTTCATTCTAGAGTTTGTAAGTCTTGCTACAACTAGTCTTTGGCTGAGATTTATTGATTTTGCTTACTCATCTTTCATTACTCATCTATGAACACCATGTATGCTTGTTTGATGATTTCGGATCTTGATATGCATATTATTGGCTAGTTTCTTGTGATTTTAGAGTGATGGATTGATGGTTATGGCTAGGGTGATGATAGGATGGACTTATATGTCAGTTTAGGATGATTTGTATGCACGAAACCCACCCCAGGAAGAAAAATCGACCTGTTCATCAGATAAATCGGCCGATTTATCTGTAGAACAGCCCGATTTATTCTCCTGTTGCTCTTTAAATGATAAATCTGCATGTTGGGGTCCTTGGTTTTTTAAATCCTAGTGTTTATTAAGCCTAATTTAGCTTAGAATCACCTAATGTTACCAACCTAAGTGAGGGAAGAGATCTACCCGATGATTTCCGATCTTAGATACCTAAGATGATGAATGCTAGGTAGTAGTGAGCCTCATAAGCCGCTATTGGATTGAGTGTGCTAGGATTATTGCTTGAGATTTCCCTATTCCGAGACTTACCCGGTAAGGAGAGGGTTACCCTTAAGTAGTATCTAGTTTGTGTGGAATTCCTTACTCTAACCCCTAGAGACTTACCCGGTAATAGGAGTTTGATGCGGGATTAGTGAAGTGAGAGACCTACCCGGTAATTGCTTCCATTAGCGAAACATTCTTTTCCCAATACCACAACTTGTCCTTAGAACCCTTAGAACCTTGAGTCCAATGCCATAACCGGAAATCTTGACCTCTAGAATCTACTTTTCTCTCTTGAACATATACTTGTGCCTTGTGTTACTTACTCGTTTGCTAGCTTAATTTGTTAGTTGTTTTATTTCTTTGCTTGACTTGTGATCTTTGTTTGATCACCACAAAAACCAACAAAAACATTGCGTTTTCCATCTTCTTTGTTCCTCATCTTATCTTAGTCTAGATTCACACTATCTTTGATCATTGCTTGACTCTATTTCACCTTAGTCTTTGTGTTCGACCTCGGAGTACTTACCTTTCTACAAACGTCCCGTACACTGCGGGTTCGCTAGGAGTTAGGATAATTATAACGAGTATAAATTTAAGACTTATTGCGTGCACATCACACGATTCTAGCGTAACAAGTTTTTGGCGCCGTTGCCGGGGACTAGGTCTAGATTGAGTCATTTCGTGATTGTTTATAGTGTAGATCTTTCTTGTTGCTTTTGATCTCTCTTTGGTGTGTGTCTTTGCTTTTCAGGACATCATCTCTCTCTTTAGGTGTATGCGAAGATCTCGTGGCAAGGATTTAGCTCCATTCGATCCCGAACCGGAGAAAACCCTTCGATCTAGATCCAAGAACATCCGAAAAGAGAAAGAGATGGCCGGAAGAAACCTCCAAGCTGAGTTGGATGAAGCCTTAGAGCAAATAAGGCTAAGAGATGAGCTCTTGGAGGAAGAAAGGAGACTTGCCAATGAGAGGCAAGAGGAAACTAGGAGGGAGATTGAGGAGATTAGGCAAGCCCTTGTTCAAGGAGAGCTTAATCGCCGACAACCTCCACCTCCTCCACCACCGGTGGTACAACCGCAGCCGGCGGCTAATGTTAGGGTTGTGCCATTGCCATTGAAGAGCCACAAACCCTAGGGAGACGTATGGATCCGGCACAAAGAGCACACCGTCCGGGTGTGAACTTAGGAGATCCCGCAGCCCACAACTATGAGCTCCGCCCTCAAGTTCTACAAATGATCCGGCATAATCAATTTGGAGGGATGGAAGGAGAGTCTCCTCACCAACATTTGATGAACTATGAGATTTTGATGGAGACTCTTAGACCGCCAAGATTGGAGAGCAACAACCATAAGCTAAGGGCTTTCTCCTTCTCTCTTAAGGACAAGGCCTTAGCTTGGTATCAATCTATTCCGCAAGGGCGAGTTGGTACTTGGGAGGAGATGACAACCGAGTTTTTGACTAAGTTCTTCCCACCTTCCAAGACTACCGAATTAAGAGGGAAGATCAATGCCTTCGTGATGAAGGATAGAGAGAGTTTGTTCAAGTCTTGGGAGAGATTCAAAGACCTTCTCCTAGATTGTCCACACCATGGCATACCGAAAATTGAGCTATTGGAGATCTACTTCAAGGGACTTGATGAAGATAGCCAATTCAAGCTTCAATCCCTTTCCGGTGGGACTTTCATGGAGAAGCATGTGGATGATGCTTGGGAGTTTGTGGAGAAGCAAGCTCTTGTGATTGAGAAATACTCCCATAGAAAGAGTGAAGGGAGAAAGGCGGGAGCATATGAGGTGAGTGAGGTCACCATGAGCAACTTCAAGCTCGACGCCATCAACAACGAGCTAAAGTCCTTGAGGGAGTTGTGTGCTACAACTTTGAAGAGTCAAGCAACCCCTCAAGTGCTTCCACAAGCTAACTTATCTTCCAAGGAGGAGGATGTGAATTACATGGGAAGGGGCAACTACAACAACTACCAAGGCCCAAGGAACTTCAACAACAACCGGCAATTCAACAATTACCGGCCCAACCATAACCATCCCGGGTTTTCTTACTCTAACCCGGATGGAGCCTTGAACCCTCCCGCTTCTACAAGCACAACTCCGCCACTAAGAGCTTCACAAGAACCTCCACCCGGATTTACTCAACCTCCAAAAGATAGAACCGAAATGATGTTTGAGCAATTGCTTGGAAGGTTGAGTGGTCTTGAGAGCACGGTGACTTCTATCTCAAAGGCTCAAAAGGTTTTGGAAGCACAAGTATTCCAAAAGGCGGGTGAAGCACATAGAGATCCAAGAAAGCTTCCCGGAAGAACCGAAGAAAACCCAAGAGGCCAAGTGTTGGCCATTACAACAAGAAGTGGGTTAAGCATGAAGGATCCTTTGCCCAAGGAGAATGCTAAAGGGAAGCAAGTGGTGAATGAAGAAGAAACTTTGCAAGGAGATGGAGGCAAGAGCAAGGATGTAGAGCCAACCTATGTGGCACCGCCTCCATACAAGCCACCACTACCGTTCCCTCAATCACGAGCAAGAGCTCGCTTGGACAATCACTTTGGTAAGTTCCTTGAACTAATGTCTAAATTGCATATTAACATTCCGTTCATGGATGCTATTTTAGGGATGCCGGCATATGGCAAGTTCTTGAAGAAAATACTCTCCAACAAAAGGAAGTTGGAGGAGTATGGTGAGATAAGGATGACTAAGAGATCCTCGGAGTTGATTCAAACGATGAAGGAGGAGATGCCTCCCAAGCTAAGGGATCCGGGATCTTTTTGTGTGCCAATCGGAGTAGGAGAAGTGAAGTATGATGCCCTATGTGATCTTGGGGCAAGTGTACGCATCACCCCGCTTGCACTTTGCAACAAGGTTGGGCTAGGAGAGCCAAAGCCGGTCAAGATGACCCTTTACATGGCGGACCGCTCAATCACTCATCCGGTTGGATCTTGGAAGACATCCCGGTACAATTAGGGAAGTTCTATGTGCCCATAGACTTCGTTGTTTTGGACATCCCGGCGGACTATCCGGTTCCTATCATCTTGGGGAGACCTTTCCTAGCTACTTCCGGATGTCTAGTGGATTGCAAGAATGGGACTCTCTCCTTCAACATTGGAGAAGAGAACATCAAGTTCAAGCTATCAACAATGATGAAAGGGCCAACCCTTGATGAGGATATATTCAACATAGTTGAAGAAGAGGAATCTAGAGAGGTTGTGAGCTCAATCTTGCTCAAGGATCCACTTGAGAGAGTTCTTAGCTCAAGCTTGATGGAGGAAGGAGTTGAGGAGAGTAGCAATGAAGAGATCAAGGCCTTGAATACATTGGACGAGCTACCAAGTGTTGGTTTGAAGTGCTAGAAGAAGAGGAAAACTGCCAGAAAAATCGGACTGAAGGGCAAAAATCGGCCGATTTTTGTACTTATGCTGAAATTTCAGCCAGTTTTGCCAAAACAGAAACTCAGATCGACCCCTCTTCAGAAAAATCGACCGATTTTTCTTCCTGGGTCGATTTTCCTGAGTCTTTTCAGCATCAACAACTTGAGTATGAGCAATCATCAAGAGACTTCAAGGAGGCTTCCATGGCTTTGCAATCATCTCAACCTACATTGTATGGATCGTCTCCAACCGAAAAAGGTCCTCCTCAACTTGATCTTAAACCTCTTCCTTCTCATTTAAAGTATGCTTTCCCTGGTTCAAATTCTACTTATCCGGTGATTGTGAATGCATCTTTGAATGATGATGAGCTTAATAGATTGTTGAATGAATTGAAACTGCATAGAAAGGCAATAGGATACACCATTGATGATCTTGTTGGCATCAAGCCCTCTTTGTGCATGCATAGGATAATGATGGAAGATAATCATAAACCCTCTATTGAACATCAAAGAAGGATGAATCCCATAATGAAAGAGGTAGTCAAAAAGGAAATCATTAAGTTGCTAGATGCGGGAATTATCTACCCTATCTCGGATAGTAAGTGGGTTAGTCCCGTTCATGTAGTACCTAAGAAGGGTGGGATGACCGTAGTAACCAATGAGAACAATGAATTAATCCCCACTAGAACGGTTACGGGATGGAGGATGTGCATTGATTATAGGAAGTTGAACATGACCTCTAGGAAAGATCACTTCCCTCTCCCTTTCATTGACCAAATGCTAGAGAGATTAGCTCAACACTCTCATTTTTGCTACTTAGATGGTTATAGCGGATTCTTCCAAATCCCTATCCACCCCGATGACCAAGAGAAAACAACCTTTACATGTCCATGGAGTACTTTTGCATATAGGAGAATGCCATTTGGGTTGTGTAATGCACCCGCCACCTTCCAAAGGTGTATGATGGCTATTTTTTCGGAATACATTGAAAATATCATGGAAGTGTTCATGGATGATTTCTCTGTTTATGGTTCTTCTTTCGATGATTGCTTGGCTAACTTGTCCTTAGTATTGCAAAGATGTGAGGAGACAAATCTTGTCTTAAATTGGGAAAAATGCCACTTCATGGTAAGTGAAGGTATTGTGTTAGGACACTTGGTGTCTAACCGTGGCATTGAGGTTGATAGAGCCAAGATTGAAACGATAGAGAAGTTGCCACCACCTACCTCGGTGAAAGGGGTAAGGAGTTTTTTAGGGCATGCCGGTTTTTACCGGAGGTTCATTCAAGATTTCTCTAAAATTTCTAAGCCTCTCACTAACCTACTAATGAAGGATGTTGAATTTGTCTTCTCCAAAGATTGCCTTGAAGCTTTTTGTAGGTTGAAGAACGCTTTGATCTCCGCACCTATAATGCAACCTCCGGATTGGAGTTTACCGTTTGAGATCATGTGTGATGCAAGCGATGTAGCCGTTGGGGCTGTTTTGGGGCAAAGGAAAGATGGGAAAACTCATGCTATTTATTATGCTAGCAAGACGCTAGATGATGCCCAACTCAATTATGCTACCACCGAAAAGGAGTTGCTAGCGGTTGTGTATGCATTTGAGAAGTTCCGCTCATATCTTGTTGGAGCGAAAGTCATAGTCTATACGGATCATGCTGCGATCCGTTATCTCCTTACCAAGAAGGATGCCAAGCCTAGGTTGATTCGGTGGATCCTTCTTCTTCAAGAGTTTGACTTGGAAATCCGGGACAAGAAAGGATCCGAGAACTCCGTGGCGGATCACCTTAGTAGACTCCCACCGATGGAGCTTGAGAGAGATGACATCCCGATTGATGACTCATTCCGGGATGAGCAATTGCAAATGGTGTAGGAATGCTTGTTACAAGTGTCTAGGGGAAGTGAGCCATGGTACGCCGACATTGTGAACTATCTTGTGTGTGAGGAAGTGCCTCCCGGTTTGACATATGCCCAAAGGAAGAAGTTCTTCAAAGATGTGAGGCACTACTATTGGAGTGAACCACTTTTGTTCAAAAGAGGGCCGGATGGGATGTTTAGAAGATGCGTACCGGAGGATGAAGTGGAGAGTGTGATCCACCATTGTCATTCCTTGCCATGTGGAGGGCATGCTAGTGCACACAAGACATGTGCGAAAGTGCTACAATCGGGCTTCTTTTGGCCAAGTTTGTTCAAGGACGTGCAAGGCTTTGTGGTAGCTTGTGATGCTTGCCAAAGGACGGGCAACATCTCAAGGAGAAATGAGATTCCCTTGAACAACATACAAGAGGTGGAAATATTTGATGTGTGGGGTGTGGACTTCATGGGGCCATTCCCTTCTTCATGTGGCAACCTCTACATCCTATTGGCGGTTGACTATGTTTCGAGATGGGTGGAGGCAATCGCCTCTCCTACAAATGACGCCAAGGTCGTGGTGCGGTTCTTCAACCGAGTGATCTTTCCTAGGTTTGGAACACCTAGGGTGATCATAAGCGATGGAGGGAAGCACTTCACCAATAGGAATTTTGGAGCACTTTTGGCCAAGTATGGGGTGACTCATAAGGTGGCAACACCTTACCATCCCCAAACTAGTGGCCAAGTGGAGATCTCCAACCGGGAGATCAAGGCCATTCTTGAGAAGACGGTATCAAGGACGAGAAAAGATTGGGCTATGAAGCTCGATGATGCCTTGTGGGCATATAGGACCGCCTTCAAAACACCAATTGGCACCACTCCTTACAAGTTGGTCTATGGAAAGTCTTGCCACCTTCCGGTAGAGATGGAGCATCGAGCATATTGGGCTATAAGGTGGCTAAATTTTGATCTCAAGGAAGCCGGAGAAAAGCGGTTGCTAGACATGAACGCCCTTGAGGAGATCCGGTTGGATGCATATGAGAATGCTCGGATCTACAAGGAGAGAACCAAGCGATGGCATGATAAGAGGATCATCCCAAAGGAGTTGAGTGAAGGCGACCTTGTCCTTCTCTTCAACTCGAGGCTGCGGCTCTTCCCCGGAAAGCTCAAATCAAGATGGACCGGGCCATATGTGGTGAAGAAGAACTTTCCTCATGGAGCGGTAGAGATAGGAGGAGATCATTGTGGTGACTTCAAAGTGAATGGGCATCGATTGAAGAAGTACATCCCGGAAGCCCCGGTGGAAGTGATTGCCCCGCTTCACCTTGATTGAAACGCTCCTGCATTTGGTCAAGCTAATGACCTTAAAGAAGCGCTTAATGGGAGGCAACCCATTGGTGCATATTTTTCCCTTTCTTTTTCTTGCTTTTGCTTGATCTTACTCTTGGTGTGCTTTGTTTTTCCTTTGTGTTTTTGGGTGCTAGATCTTGTTGATTGTCATGAGTTATGAGATGTTGGAGGTCATGTGAAGGCCTCATGAAATGGTTGAAGAAGCAAGATCCGAGCACATGGACAAGGAAGAAAGCACCCAGGAAATCGGACCGTTTATGCACAAAATCGGCCGATTTTCCTGGGTTGCTTGGCCGATTTTTCCTCTGTAAAGGAAAGTGATGATCTCCAATCAAGCATGGGTGGAGCGGACGTGGAACTTGGACGGCTTGCGGTGCCAAGCGCGGGTTCCGACACCATAATGAACATCAAGAGCTCTCTACCATCCTTGATCGATCATCCACCATCATCATCCAATGAGAACCGAAATACCAAAGCATCACCAATTTTACATTGTGAGGACTCTCTTTCACTTCTTTATTTAGTCTACACATTAGGGACAATGTGTTTCTAAGTATGGGGTGGGGTTTTCATGATCACTTGCATGATTAGCATCTAGGATAGTTTAAAATATTGTCACATGTTTCATTATGTCTTGCATTGTACATACATATTTCAAAAAATCCAAAAAAAATTCAGAAAATTTTAAAAATTTTAGTGCTTCTAAAGCTTGGATATGAACCTAATGATGAATCTTGTCTTGTGAATTGGCTATGGATAGCCTCATGTGTTGAATAGATGATGCATATGTGGACTTGAAGTACTTCTCTTGAAACCATGAATGATTTGTGATCATGAATGTTTGTCTTGATTGAATTGAGTATTGAAAGTCGAAATTGCATGCTAGTTCTTGCACATCAATTAGGAGTGATTAAGGCAATTCATTTTCCTCTACTTCTCATCTTGATCATGTTGCTTAAGCACCTCAATTGAGATAAATTTGACCTCTTTTGACCCATCCGGGAATAGGAGCATGCTAGTGTGTTGATGTGTGTGAAAAGCAAGTGTGGGGTGAAGTTGTTGATGAAAGAATGATGTGAATGAAATGCTGAAATTGTTGTGAAAGTGTAGACAAAAATATAGGTTTGGGGACGTTGGTTTAAATGACAAGTAACTCGATACACTTCACATAATCGGGTGTTGGTGCCTTGCCAAAGTCAAATAAACCGATAGTTCTAACGAGCTTTGGTATGTGTGCCCGGTGTGGATGCATCTCGAAAAATAGAAAAAGCCCGAGAATGGCCAATCACCAAGGTTTCGGCTTTTGCACACCAATGCCATTGTCTCAAAAATAAAAGAAAGAAAAGAAAATGAAGAAAAATATACACTTGAGGGAAGTTGATAAGAAAATTTGAAAGTTGTGGTTGTTTAGTTCCTTTCCCGGATTAGCATCACATAGCCTAGAAAATTCCCACCTAATCACAACGTTTCTTGGCCTTCTATTTTACAAGTCCTTTTGACCTACTTGCATGTGTGTAAGACTAAGTGATTTAGATTGGACATGCTCATGATTATCTTGACTTCTTCATCTTTACATTTCATCGCATGCTATCAAGTTAAGTGTAATTGTCTTTCCATGCTTTCATTTATTTGATGCATAATTGCTTGTCCATTGCCATGAAACATGACTATGAAGGTGATCCAAAATTAGAAGCACAACTCGAAAAGATTTTGCCATTTTTCTGCATGCATAAATCATGTCATCTCTTAGTCTATAGTTGGGAATTTGCTCGGGGACGAGCAAACCTTAAGTATGGGGTATTTTTGATAACAAGATTTATGACTTAGGATTAGGAAATCATTTAGATAGATTTCTCACTCATTCATGCAAGTTTTGGCATTGATTCATGACGTCTTCGCTCAATTCGCGCATATTTCTAGAAAAGACGTCTACACTACCTTTTATCGGTTTTGTAGGTAATTCGGGGATCTATTGGACGTTAATCGATACATTTGAGGGCCAAGCCTCATGATGGTACACATCCAAAGCCTTGGAGGAGCATAATTGGATCAACAAAGGACACAAAGACCACCATTGGTGCAAGCAATGGAGCAACTCATGGCAAGACGATCATAGCATGTTTCTGTTGAAGAAAATCGACCTACACCCAGGAAAATCGGCCGATTTATTGCTCTGGGTCGATTTTTAGGCCTTTGACATCTTATGTTTCTGTTGAAGAAAATCGACCTACACCCAGGAAAATCGGCCGATTTATTGCTCTGGGTCGATTTTTAGGCCTTTACAGCTTAAAGCCACGTGTCCCACGATCTCTTGCCCGTCCTTGCTCTTGGTGGAGAATATAAGTGGTCCTTCAGGTGGTTGCTGAGCATCTCTCCTCTCCCACACTCTCATTGACAGCTCATTTTGATCTTGGAGAAAGATTGGAGGAGAAGAAAAGCTCTCAAAGATTGAAGGAAGAAGAAGAACACCATTCTAAGAGTTTAGAGTGATTTTGAGTGATTTTGTAGTCTTGGATTGAAGAACTAATCGCAAGGATTGTTAAGAACGTTTTGAATCTTCATTCTAGAGTTTGTAAGTCTTGCTACAACTAGTCTTTGGCTGAGATTTATTGATATTGCTTACTCATCTTTCATTACTCATCTATGAACACCATGTATGCTTGTTTGATGATTTCGGATCTTGATATGCATATTATTGGCTAGTTTCTTGTGATTTTAGAGTGATGGATTGATGGTTATGGCTAGGGTGATGATAGGATGGACTTATATGTCAGTTTAGGATGATTTGTATGCACGAAACCCACCCCAGGAAGAAAAATCGACCTGTTCATCAGATAAATCGGCCGATTTATTTGTAGAACAGCCCGATTTATTCTCCTGTTGCTCTTTAAATAATAAATCTGCATGTTGGGGTCCTTGGTTGTTTAAATCCTAGTGTTTATTAAGCCTAATTTAGCTTAGAATCACCTAATGCTACCAACCTAAGTGAGGGAAGAGATCTACCCGATGATTTCCGATCTTAGATACCTAAGATGATGAATGCTAGGTAGTAGTGAGCCTCATAAGCCGCTATTGGATTGAGTGTGCTAGGATTATTGCTTGAGATTTCCCTATTCCGAGACTTACCCGGTAAGGAGAGGGTTACCCTTAAGTAGTATCTAGTTTGTGTGGAATTCCTTACTCTAACCCCTAGAGACTTACCCGGTAATAGGAGTTTGATGCGGGATTAGTGAAGTGAGAGACCTACCCGGTAATTGCTTCCATTAGCGAAACATTCTTTCCCCAATACCGCAACTTGTCCTTAGAACCCTTAGAACCTTGAGTCCAATGCCATAACCGGAAATCTTGACCTCTAGAATCTACTTTTCTCTCTTGAACATATACTTGTGCCTTGTGTTACTTACTCGTTTGCTAGCTTAATTTGTTACTTGTTTTATTTCTTTGCTTGACTTGTGATCTTTGTTTGATCACCACAAAAACCAACAAAAACATTGCGTTTTCCATCTTCTTTGTTCCTCACCTTATCTTAGTCTAGATTCACACTATCTTTGATCATTGCTTGACTCTGTTTCACCTTAGTCTTTGTGTTCGACCTCGGAGTACTTACCTTTCTACAAACGTCCCGTACACTGCGGGTTCGCTAGGAGTTAGGATAATTATAACGAGTATAAATTTAAGACTTATTGCGTGCACATCACACGATTCTAGCGTAACAGGACGGACGAGGAGAGATTCCGTCACCTTCGCTTACGCTTAGACGTATCTTACGCTTACACTTGGAATTACCCTAATTTCGCATTTGGCGAAGATTGTGTTTGAGAGATTTGCGCGTTGCTAGTGTGATTTCCGGATTGACGGAAGATTGAAGATTCGGAAGATTGTTCGTAAGAAGATTTCGCTTCTTACTTAGGTTTGATTTAGAAGACGGATTGACATCCCGTTCTTCCTTCTTATCTAAGATTTGTGATTGTTTGTGTTATTCCGAATCTATTGACGAATGTTGTTCTTGATTGTGGATTTGAGATTGACTTTAAAGTTATTGAAAGTTTTCGGAAGTTTCCATCTTTCATTCTTTTAAACCTTGAATTTGATATCAATATGACTGTTGTTGGCTAAAACCCTTTAACAATTCTAAAGATCCAAGTATCCAGCTGTGGCAATCGATTCAAGATATACTAAAGGTATAAGGACAGAGTTGAGGTATGCAAAGGTATGCTAATGTAAGGTAATCGTACGGTGAAGTTCCAAAAACCTTATATGACTCACCTAAAGGTATAAGAACAAGTTTTTGGCGCCGTTGCCGGGGATTTGGTCTAGGCCGAATTCGGTTTACGGTTGTCAAGCTTGGGAGCTCTTCCCTTGTTATTTGATATCTTTTCAAGTGCATGCACAGGTTTAGGAACACCAAAGACCTCTTACCTCTTGATCAAGAGCTTGAGAGGACTTTAAGGCAAAAGCGTAAGGAAAAGAAAATGGTTGAAGAAATAGAACGTGATCTCCAATCGGAGCTTGCGGAAAAGGAAGCTCAACTCCAATGGAGTGAGAAGACACGTAGAGAAGAGACGGATCGTCACCAAATGAAGGTTGATGATCTAACGGACATGATGTTCCAAATGAGGTTGGAAATAAACAACCTTAAGGAGAAAAAGAAAAGGAGGAGACCGGGAAGATCGGTTAGAGCCAACTCATCTAATGAGGATAGCGACTCCTCCATGCCACCGCTAGAGGAAATTGATCCAACGATCAATGTGAATCCATTCCATCCACGGGCAGCTGCAAATCGCCGTGTTCCACCTAGGAATGTAAGGATCTAACGTGTGGATGAGGAGCCAAGAACTCTTGGCCAAAGGATGGATCCAACGCAACAACCACCCCGTCTAGGTGTGAACTTTGATGCTGACGATGTACAAGGGTTTAGCTTCAACCCGCAGGTTATTACTCTTGTTCGCCAAAACCAATTTGGCGGAACAAGCGCTGAATCTCCACACCAACACTTACCAAACTTTGAGTGTATGATGGAGACAATGAGGCCGAAGAACGCGACTACCAACAACTATAAACTCAAGCCTTTCTTCTTCTCCTTGAAGGGGAAAGCGTTGTCTTGGTACCAAGCTCTTCCTAGTGGGAAACTAGACACGTGGGAAGACCTTTCCGCGGAGTTCCTCACTAAGTTCTTTCCGCCATCCAAAACGGTGGAACTAAGAGGTAAGATTAATGCATTTTCCATGAGATCTAACAAAAGTTTGTTTTAATCTTGGGAAAGATTTCACGATTTGCTCTTGGATTGCCCTCACCATGGCATATCCAAGCTTGCACTTTTGGAGATATACTATAAGGGGCTGGATGTGGAGACACAATTCAAGCTCCAATCCCTCTCATGTGGTACATTCATGGACATGAGGGAAGATGACGCTTGGAACTTCATTGAGAAGCAAGCAAGGGTCATAGAGAAGTATTCTCACCGGAAGGTAGAGGGAAATCGTGTGGAGCAAGGAGCAAAGCTCACACATGAAGCTCAAAATCAAATTTTTTCCCTCAACAATGAGATCAAAGAGTTGAAGGAAGCTATCAAGACCAACTTTCCAAAGCAACAAGGAAAAGATGTTGGCTACTTGGGCAACAACAACAATGGTGGTGAGAATACAAACCGCAACAACAATAACCGGAACAACAACCGGAATAATTGGAATGGCAACAACAACAACCGGAACAATAATTGGAACAACAATAGGGGTTCAAACAACAACAATTGGCGCTCCAATCAACAAAACTCCGGTAACTCTTATCCTTCCAATTCAAATTCACGAACTCCACCTTCCTCTTCCTCTACTCCTTTGAAAAGCCAGGGGCAAACATCTAATGGAGGAAGTACTTCGGGGAAGGAGAAGCCCGATCCCATGTTGGAGACGATCTTGGGAAAGCTTCAAGGGTTAGAGACTCGCATCATCAAAGTTGATGATCACATAACTAAGGTTGATAAAGCCCAAAAGGTTTTAGAAAACCAAATGTTTACTCATGCGGAGGAAGTTCCTAGGAATCAAGGGAAACTTGTAGGAAAAACGGAGGACAACCCAAAGGGAAGGGTGATGGCAATCACAACTAGGAGCGGGGTGACAACTACCGATCCGCAGCCTAAGTTTGTTGAAATCTCCGTTGAGAAAGAGAAAGAGAAAGGGAAGGAGAAGGAAGATTTCTACGTTCCTCCTCCGGCTTACAAACCTCCCCTACCATTCCCTCAATCTAGAGCGAGAGCGCGTCTAGATAAATAATTCGGTAAGTTTATAGAACTCATGAGCAAGCTGCATATTAATATACCTTTCATTGGTGCTATTGTAGGTATGCCGGCTTATGGCAAGTTCTTAAAGGAGATCCTCTCTAACAAGAGAAAGTTAGAGGATTTTGGAGAGGTTAAGATGAGTTCGGATTCTTCGGATCTCATCAAGACCATGAAGGACAAAATGCCCTCAAAGCTAAAGGATCCGGGGTCATTTTGTATTCCTATAGGAGTGGGAGATGTCACATATGATGCATTATGTGACTTAGGAGCAAGTGTGAGCATCATACCACTTGCATTATGTAGGAAGATCGGTTTAGGCGACCCTAAACCGGTGAAGATGATGTTGTACATGGCAGATCGATCCATCACTCGTCCCGTCGGTATTGTAGAAGACGTCCCAGTCAAGCTAGGTAAATTCTTTGTTCCCATTGATTTTGTCGTGCTTGACATTCCTGCAGATAGTGTGGTCCCGATTATACTCGGAAGACCGTTTCTTGCAACTTCCGGCTGCATAGTCGATTGCAAGAATGCTAGACTCGCCTTTGACATAGGAGAAGAGAAGTAGAGTTCGTTCTTTCCACTCTAGTGAAGGAACCAATCTTTGATGAGGATATATTCAATATCCAAGATGAAGAAGGGTTGTCTAGAGAGGAGGTAAGTGCTATTCTCTTCAAAGATCCTTTGCAAAAGGTTATTACTATGAGTCTAACGAATGTAGGGGAAGAAGAGGAGTGCAATGAGGCAATTGAGGCCTTAGAAGCACAAGAAGAAGTATGGGAAGAGGAGTTTGAGAAACTCCACGACGAAGCAGAAAACGTGAGAATCCACGGCCATACACTATATTCCACGGCCGTGGATTTCACCAACCAAAGCGTGGCTCACTCCAGAGGGTTACACGGTCGTGGAGGAAACAGAGCAACCGTATTTCCTTTCCACGCCCTAAACCACGGCCGTGGAGGATGCAGGGAAACCGTGATTCAGGCCGTGGAAGAGGGTGATCGTGCCTCTTCTTCAACTTCTCTTGATTCTTCTCCTACACCTTCTACTTCCTTAGACACTTCTAAGGAGGCATCGGATGCTCCTCAAGAACCATTGGAAGCTCCGAAAGCAATGGAATTGAAACAACTTCCTACACATCTAAGGTACGCTTTTCTAGGACCTAACTCTACTTATCCGGTTATTGTTAGTTCCGATCTAACCATAGATTAACATAGTAAGCTTATGGTTGTCCTTAGGAAACATAGGAAATCTTTAGGTTATACTATAGAAGACTTAGTAGGAATCAAACCTTCCCTATGTATGCATAAAATATTAATGGAAGAGGACTTTAGGACTTCAAGACAACCTCAAAGGCGGTTGAATCCGACCATGAAAGAGGTTGTCAAGAAGGAAAATCTTAAACTTCTTGATGTAGGTATCATCTACCCTATCTCCGATAGCAATTGGGTGAGTCCGGTTCAAGTAGTTCCGAAGAAGGGAGGAATGACGGTCATCACCAACAAGAATAACGAACTCATTCCTACCCAAACCGTAACGGGATGGCGGATGTGCATAGACTACCGCAAGCTTAACAATGCAACGAGGAAGGATCACTTCCCATTGCCATTCATCGATCAAATGCTTGAAAGGTTAGCGCAACATTCTCATTTTTTCTATCTTGACGGTTATAGTGGTTTCTTTCAGATTCCGATACACCCGGATGATCAGGAAAAGACCACATTCACGTGCCCATGGGGTACGTTTACTTATAGGAGGATACCGTTCGGGCTTTGCAACGCCCCGGCCACCTTTCAAAGGTGCATGATGGCCATCTTCTCCGAATACATAGAGGAAATAATGGAGGTTTTTATGGATGACTTCTCCGTTTATGGTTCCTCTTTTGACAATTGTCTTGCTAACCTTGCTCTTGTATTACAAAGGTGTGAAGACACTAACCTAGTTCTAAATTGGGAGAAGTGTCAATTCATGGTTAAGGAAGGCATTGTTTTAGGACACTTAATCTCTAGTAGAGGGATTGAGGTGGATAAGGCGAAAATAGAAACTATAGAGAAGCTTCCTCCCCCAACTTCGGTGAAAGGGATAAGAAGTTTCCTAGGACATGTTGGATTTTATAGGCGCTTCATAAAGGATTTCTCAAAAATATCAAAACCGCTAACTAATCTATTGATGAAGGATGCAGTTTTTGAGTTTTCGCATGAATGCTTGGATGCGTTTAACATGATCCGGGAAGCTCTAATTTCAGCACCTATTATCCAACTTCCCTTTGAGGTTATGTGCGATGCTAGTGACGTAGTCATAGGAGCTGTCCTTGGACAAAGGAAGGAAGGACGGACGCACGCTATCTACTACGCTAGCAAAACGCTAGATGAAGTGCAACTCAACTACGCCACTACGGAAAAGGAATTTTTAGCCATTGTTTATGCTATTGACAAGTTTCGCTCTTATCTTGTAGGTGCAAAGGTGATTGTATACACGGATCATGCTGCGATCCGGTATCTCCTTGCAAAGAAGGATGCGAAGCCAAGGCTAATTAGATGGATTCTTCTCCTACAAGAATTCGATCTAGAGATCCGCGACAAGAAGGGTTCGGAAAATTCTGTTGCGGATCATTTGAGTCGCCTAACACATCTCGAGGACGACCACTTACCTATAGATGACTACTTCCCGGACGAACATCTACATATCATTGAGGAGTGCATCGAAGTAATCTCCAAAGGTAACGAACCATGGTTTGCTGATTTTGTTAACTATTTGGTTTGCCAGGAGATACCGCCCGGATTATCCTACGCACAAAGAAAGAAGTTCTTTAAGGATGTTCGGGAATACTTTTGGAATGAACCTCTCCTCTTTAAGAGAGGTCCGGATGGCATCATTCGGCGATGTGTGTCGGAAGATGAGATGAAAAGTGTCATCCGCCATTGTCATTCACTACCATGTGGAGGACACGCTAGTTCGAACAAGACTAGCGCTAAGGTATTGCAATCTGGATTCTTTTGGCCTACTTCATTTCGAGATGTGCAAACCTTTGTTTCCTGCTGCGATGCTTGTCAAAGAACAGGAAATATCTCTAGGAGGAATGAGATGCCTCTCAATAACATCCAAGAGGTGGAGATTTTCGATGTTTGGGGAGTTGACTTTATAGGACCGTTCCCATCATCTTGTGGAAACCAATACATACTCTTGGCAGTGGATTATGTTTCTAGATGGGTGGAAGCAATTGCCTCTCCCACCAATGATGCCATGGTGGTGGTTAAGTTCTTTAACAAGACCATCTTCCCACGATTTGGGACACCAAGGACTATCATTAGTGATGGAGGTTCTCATTTCATTGCCCGGCGCTTTGAAGCTCTTCTAGCTAAGTATGGGGTTACTCATAAGATCGCTACCCCTTATCATCCACAAACTAGTGGACAAGTTGAGATCTCAAACCGGGAGATCAAAGGAATCCTAGAGAAGACGGTTTCAAGGACTAAGAAGGATTGGTCCTTGAAGCTTGATGATGCATTATGGGCGTACCGGACTGCATACAAGACTCCCATAGGAACCACACCATACAACCTTGTGTATGGGAAGTCTTGCCATTTACCGGTAGAGTTGGAGCATAAGGCGTTTTGGGCCATCAAGTGGTTGAATTTCAGCATGAAGGAAGCGGGAGAGAAGCGTCTCTTGAACCTTAATGAGCTTGAAGAACTCCGCTTGAACGCTTATGAAAACGCCAAGATCTATAAGGAGAGAGCAAAGTGTTGGCATGATAAGCATATCATTCCAAAGGACTTCAAAGAAGGAGATCAAGTTCTCCTCTTCAATTCAAGGCTTCGTCTCTTTCCAGGTAAGCTTAAATCTCGTTGGACCGGACCTTTTCTAATCAAACGTATTTCCCCCATGGTGCAGTTGAAGTATGGGGTGAAGCGGGCGGAAGCTTTAAGGTGAACGGTCAACGACTCAAGAAGTATACGCCGGAACTCCAAGTTGAAGAGTTCGCGCCCACCGCACTCGAATAAGTGCGAATATGGTCTAGCTACGGACCTTAAACAAAGCGCTTCTTGGGAGGCAACCCAAGGTATTGCATTTACGTTTTTTTGCTTCTGATTCATAGTTTAGCTTAGTTTAGACGTTTTTGCTTTGTTTTGCCTTCGATTCCTTCCGGTATGTTCGTGTTTTTGGATGTAGGAACAGTGGAAAAGGAAAGGGGAAGAGTAATTTTGAAGAAAAATGACGAAACTTGGACTTTGGAGCATTACAGAGAGTTCCACGGCCTAAACCACGGCCGTGACAGCTACAGTGACCGTAATTTCCAAAAGTTTTTGAAAAATCACCAAAACCACGGTTCCGTACATTTCCACGGCCGTGGAACCCCCCGATAGACCGTGGTTTTCAAAAATTTTGCCGGCCACTATATAAACCACGTTCTTCATAAAAACGCACCACAAAACCCAATTCCACGCCCTCTTCGCCGAAATCACGCCTCTACCCTCAAATCCACATTCGTTAATCGTTTTCAACAATTCTTCGACCCAAACTGAAGCAAATCCGATCACTAACGAGATCCAAGCAACAAATCGAGCAGCAAATCACCAAGGAACGCAGAATTCGGATTTTAAAATCCGAAACCTAGGTTTTTTCCGCTTTTCTCTATCTTTGTCAATTCGGCTTCGTTTTTGCTAGCATTTATAGGAGAACTGATTGAAATTGGAAGGAATTAGTCTAGGACTGCCTGATTGCTGAGTTTGGTTGTTGATTGCTGAGTTTTGAGAAAAGTCGAGACGAACCACGGTCTCTGTCACTTCCACAGCCGTGGAACACCAAGAACAGACCGTGGTTTTCAACAGTAATGGATTTTGTGAGGAGAGTTTCCGGGAGAAATAAGGATAAGAACAAGGAGAAGGATAAGAATAAAAAGAGGAAGGGTAACCCCTCTTCCTCTTCATCCTCTAGAGCACCACCGCCTTCCTCCCCTTCACCTCCATCATCACCTTCATCACCATCACCTCCTAGCCCTAGAGTACCCACCATTCACGATGATCATCTCGACGCCTTAGAGAGGATCCATAAGAGGGCTGTTATAGGACCTAGGTACCTATTGTTGTAGGATTTAGCTCCTCTACACATCATAGATGACCTTACTTGGCTCTTGGATAGAGCCGGTCTTATCATCTTCTCGGCTATCCGAGAAGATGCCTACGAGGAGATGACTAGAGAGGTTGTGACGTCTTTTGAGCACAGCCATGTGGATAGGACAGTTTCTTTCCGTCTGATGGAAAGAAACTATGATTTCTCCATCCGGGAGTTTGGAACCTTTTTTGGGTTCCAAGAGACCTTCAATGGTCGTTTCCCCAGCGGCGTTTACGCCAAGGATTTTTGGGAGGAGGTAGCCATGATTTACGCCAGCGAGGACCGCTGGCAACCAGCTGATACCAAGGCTAAGTTGATGTATCACTTAGCCTTGAAGATTGCTCACCGGGTTCTTTCTTAGTGTCTCTTCCCTAGGACGGAGACACCTCAGAAGATCAAGACGGATGAGCTCTTCCTTCTGTACTCCATGCTATATGGACAACCTGCTGACTGCGCCACCCTCTTAGCTGCTACTATGAGCAAGCTAAAGAACAAGAGGCTGGCAACATTGGATATGGTGGGATAGTCACCCACCTTGCTAGGACATTAGGGGTAGATTTTTCTGCTTGTACACGTATCCCTACTGTACCCCTAGGACTCCAGGCCTTCATGACTAGAGGTCTCATCTTCCCTACCCATAGAGGTCCACCATATGCAGCTATGCCATGGGAGAGCAGGACGGGGAGGGGCATTGAGTGGCTCCCAGAGTATTCCATTATGGCTGGACGCCATAACTGGAAGGCGACGTTCGCTGCTATACATGCGAACAAAATTGCAGCCCCTCCATATGTTCCACCACCACCTGTAGTTGAGGAGGAGGAGATGAGAGACCAGTATAAGGGAGGAGGAGGAGGAGCTGATGACTTTGGCACATTCTCGGATCAGCCGGATGTGGTCCCTGACATGCCCAGACGTTCTCCACGTCCAGCCAGAGCTTCAAGATCATCCTCTCGCCGCGCCAGCGTGAGCGAGAGACCCACTTGGATGGAGACCCCTCCTGCATGGTACGGAGCTCCACCTCCATGGTCGGCACAGGCACCACCAACACTAGCACCAGCACCGTCAGATGCACCGGGGTGGTACAACCAGGTTCCTGGTTGGTATGAGCAGATGCTAGAGTGGGCTACCAGCCTTTCTTATAGGGTGGGAGCTTTGGAGATCCGAGCTGACGCGAGAGATGGACGCATGGATGACCTCGACCATATGATGAGGGATGTCTACCGCCAGCAGTTCGGGCGGTACTATGATCCTAGCTTCTCTCCATTCCCGCCTCCACCGCAGTGACGATGATGATGACCGACAGCTTTAGCCGCTCCACCGCCATTTTGTGAGTTTCTTTTTCTTTCTTTTTCTTTCTTTCTTTTCTTCTTTTTTTTTTATTTGAACATTAGGGACAATGTTTGTTCCAAGTATGGGGTGGGGTGTGACTAAAAGTTTGTAATAACTCTTACTCACTTTGATTGCTTCTATTGAGACTATCTTGCATGTTCATTATAATGTTACACGTTTCATTATTGCATTGCATGAAAAAGAGCTTGAAAAAACCCATAAAAATTGAAAATTTTTGAAAATTTTGTGCTTCTAAGGATAGAGATGATTTCTATGATAATCACTACTTGTGAATTGAGTTTGAGGACAATCGCATGCTTAAACGAATAGTGAATTGAAAAGAAATTTAATGAGTTGATTATACCTCTTTTGCAAATTTCATAATGTGATGAATGTTACTTAAATCATGTTGAGAGATTAAGGTTGAAATCACACTAAAAGTTCTTATGCTTCCTTTTGAGATTATTAAGGCAATTCGATTTTTTCTTTCTTCTCTCTTTGATCGTTTAGCCCCTCATTGAAATATTGACCTCCTTTACCTATCCGGGAATTTGGAAGAGTTGAATGAAAAAGGCATGTATGATGTGGGAGGGCCATGAAAGCAATACTTTGCATTCAAAGGAATAGAAAGAAATTATTGGTTTGGGGAAGTCAATCATGATGATGAGTAACTTGGCACCATTCACATAGCCGGGTGTTTGTGTCTTGCCAAAGTCGGATTGAGCGATAATCCTAGCGGATTATGGTATGTGCGCTAAGGGTTTGAGGCATCTCATAAAAATTGAGAACCGCCAATCTCCTAGGCTTCGGTTTTTGTGCACCTCTATCCATAACTCCAAAAGTAAAGTCGAAAAATGAAAAGAAGAGAGCGAAGCTGTAAGTTGAAAGTGTTGCGGGAACCGCAAGAAAAGAAGAAAAGAGTAGTTATCCACTTTCCCGGATTCATGCACCACATTCCTTAAAGTTTCCTTCCCTTTCCACATTCTAGACCTTTTTTCATTGAAAGTCCTTAAGATCAAAAGAATGTTATATGACTTGGTGATCTAAATTGAAGTTTCTTATGATTGATTTTGATAATGTTTGAAGGTTATGATGTTTACATGGAAGTTTGATTAATTCATGAGCTTTCTTTATTCTTTACTCTTTGATTAAGTGTATGAAAGTCTTGTAAACGAATGAAGCAAGGTTTGCAAATGATCTATTGATTAGAAGGCACATTCATCCAACAGAAGTTTTGCCTTGAGAAGGTACACATATTTCATCCTAACTTGTGTTTTAAAGCTTTTGAAAGACCTTGCTTAGGGACAAGCAAGTGGCAAGTATGGGGTTATTTGTTAGCATGAAATATTGTGATATTTTAGGCACGTTTTCTAAGTATATTTCCTCCATATTGATAGTTATTGATTAAGCATTGATGCATTTGTGAGCTAGTTTATCTATAATGTCGATATAGAGATCTACATAAGCTTTATGTTGATTGTAGGCAATTAAGTGCTATTTCCGAACGAATTGAGCAGGGATGGAGTTTGATTGAGCATGTCCATGAATTGAGACATTCCTAGGAGCTAAGGAAGTGCCAACTTGAAGAATGGCACGAGACTAAGGAAGAATCACGTTCTAGCCCTAAACCACGCTCTAAAATACGGCCGTACTACATTCCACGTTCAAGTCCATGGCCGTGGAACCTTGGCAAGGGAAGCGTGATTCATTCCAGCAACTTCTACGGCCGTGGAAGAGTTGTGTCAAACCGTGACAGTTTCCACGCTCTAAATTACGGCCGTGGAACCCTTCCACGACCGTGATCTTGGCGATCTTTTTCGCCACACTTTAAGCCACGATCTCCTACGCAATTGGGCCGGGCCGATATTTTATCTTACACTATAAAAGGACGGACGAGGAGAGATTTCGTCACCTTCGCTTACGCTTAGACGTATCTTACGCTTACACTTGGAATTACCCTAATTTCGCATTTGGCGAAGATTGTGTTTGAGAGATTTGCGCGTTGCTAGTGTGATTTCCGGATTGACGGAAGATTGAAGATTCGGAAGATTGTTCGTAAGAAGATTTCGCTTCTTACTTAGGTTTGATTTAGAAGACGGATTGACATCCCGTTCTTCCTTCTTATCTAAGATTTGTGATTGTTTGTGTTATTCCGAATCTATTGATGATTATTGTTCTTGATTGTGGATTTGAGATTGACTTTAAAGTTATTGAAAGTTTTCGGAAGTTTCCATCTTTCATTGTTTTAAACCTTGAATTTGATATCAATATGACTGTTGTTGGCTAAAACCCTTTAACAATTCTAAGGTGAAGGGTTGATAGTTGTGGCTTAGATGATGATAGATCGATCGTAAACAGATTGGACCCTGAGAGTTAGAGAGAATCGCCGACAACCCTAATCCACGGTCTGTTCTTGAGCTTCCACGGCCGTGGAACTCAAGAACTACCTGTAATTTTGTGTTAGTTTACAAACTTGCTTTTACTTTAATCCAAAGTTAAAGATTTGCTTTAACTTAGTCTTGGCTTGCCTTTTCTAGGTGGTAGTGAAGCCTCAACAACCTCTACCTCGATTGTGAGTGTCACAACCTTAATCGGTTTAGTTAGTCTTGATCCTTGGATTATAAGTTTAGGTGTTTGACGTTAATTCTTGCCTTTAGAACCTTTCTATGCTGAAGCCTCAATAACATTTATAGAGAGTGTCTTTTAGGTGAGTCATATAAGGTTTTTGGAACTTCACCGTACGATTACCTTACATTAGCATACCTTTGCATACCTCAACTCTGTCCTTATACCTTTAGTATATCTTGAATCGATTGCCACAGCTGGATACTTGGATCTTTAGGATTGTTGTTTTCCCAATATTTAAAAAGCTTCATACATTTACTCGCTTGATAACCTATAATTGAATTTGTTCCCCCCAAATCCCTGTGTTCGATACTCTGGAATTCTTGCTCAACTATATCGATCCGTACACTGCGGGTTCGCTTGCTTGATTTCTAGTTTTATATTTAAAGCTTATTTGCACGCATGCTAAGTGGCGAACACCTATTGCATGGTAAGTCTCAAGAAACCTAGGATGGGAATTCTACGTAAACTAGATCACTACCTAAGGGTCAAACCTCTCCTTACCGGGTATGTCTCGGGAAGGCAAGTCCTAAGCAACAATCCTAGCACACTCGATCCAAAAGCGGCTTTTTTGGCTCACTACTACTTAGAGTTCATCATCTTCTATACCTAAGAGCAAGAATTGCCGGGTAAGTCTCTTCCCTCACTTAGTTTACTAACATATGTTACCCTAAGCTAGATTAGGTTAAACAAACACTAGGATTTCAACTCTCAAACATCCTAACATGCAAATTCATCATCATATGAGCAGCAAAACAAGAAACTCAGGTGGATCATAGTGAATCTCGGCCGAGATGTATGAAGAACAAGCCGAGATCTTAAATTGAGCTAGGGTTCGAGCATGCAAGCTATCCTAAGGTACATTCAAATATATTCTATCATCACCCACGCCAGAACCTTTCATCCATCACCCTATAATCACAACTTACTTAGCCAACAACAATCAATTCAAGATCATTCATCATCATATCAACACACATGCATACCATAGCTAGATAATGAGAAGTAAAGGAAATGAAAACAAGACTTAGCTGAATAATGAGTTTAAGACAAGCTTACAAGTTTCCTCACTACAAGTCTCTCAAGCTCACTCTAAGTCTATGAAATGGTGTGTTCTTCTTCTTCTCTTCAATGGGAGTGTTTCCTCCCCCATCTCCCACACAATGGATGGTGCAAATCAAAATGGGATCCCCCTGCAAAAGGTCTAGGCTGCACATACAACCCCTCACTCAACCAAGGAAAAGTAAGGATCGGAAAATAGGAGATGTGTGCCAAGTGTCGAGCTAACTGCACAGGAATCTCGGTTGCCCCAAGAGTTATCTCGGCTGAGATGCATGTGTGTTGGACTGAGATTTTGTTCCAGCCAAGCTTGGGTCATGGTTAACCATCAGCCGGTGCATGGCTAGCACCAACTAAGGTCCTTGCGTTCTTCCTTCTTCCAAGCTTGCTCCCTTAGGAACCTCGAATTCGAACCGCCATGAGGCTTGATCCTCGGATGTGATCAATATGTCCAAAAGGTCCTCAAAATTCCTACAGAACCAACAAAAGCTCGCATAGACGTCTTTTCTAGCAATATCACTCGATCGAGCGTAAACTTCCCGAGCTAAGGCAAAACTATGCATGAATGAAGGAAAAAACTATCTACAAGAATGCCTAAAATAGTGTCATAAATCATGTCATCACCTTCTTCTCCTCCACGTACACTTTCTTCTTCTTCTTCTTCTTCTTCTTCTTCTTCTTCTTCTTCTTCTTCTTCTTCTTCTTCTTCTTGGATCTTCTTTGGTTCTTCTTCTTGATTTGAAGATTGATATTGATGATGATGAGTTGTGGATTGTTGCTGTGAGAAGCTGGCAAGTTCTAATGTTGGTCTCTTCCTTGTGTTGTAGAGAAGTGGTGAGTCTTCCTTCTCCTCTTCTCCTTGTTCTTCTTCTCACTTTTCTTGTTTGAATCCAACAAGTGGAACTTATTATGATATGTTTATGGATGTTTGATGTGTTGTATATGCATATGGATGATGGGCAGATTTTGCTTGAGTGGCTCCCATTTGAGGAGTGTTGAGTTAAGAGAAAGAGCTATCGTAAAGCACTTAAGAGGTGTACTCTGTCGAGGAAACCGCACCCGCTCCTTAAAGTTGCCGCCCCTGCGGCTAGAGCCTTGTCACCGCCCCCGCGGCATCTCCTTTCTGTTGTTGCCGCTTATGCCCGCACCCACGCTTCTTCATTCCCACGAGTGCGTCTTCTTCTAGGACATACCAAGTGTTGGTATGTTTGATTCCTACCTTTGGTGAACTTTTTGTCAAGCTAGGGTCATATAACACCCCAAATCCATAGGACTTGGAGTGCTACAGGGCTAGGACCTCACAATGAGTCCTGAATCTAGCCTGACAACAAGTTCATTGGATATTATACAAGCTACAAATATATATAAAATAACCTTTATAAAACTTAAATATCAAATATCAAAACATATACAAAACACACAGCCGAGTATCAAAATAGTATCACCATATATACATACATCCAAAAACCCATAACCATCCGATATGTACAAAAACCCTCGGTTGATCACTCCAATGGACAAGATGCAGAACAAGGCCCATACTTGACAACTTGAGGAGTGCTGGCATAAATGCCCAACTAGGCCCAATAGTGACAACCCAGGTGCTAAGACTTTGACAACATTCTGGCATGTACTTGACAACATATGGCAGTTTTGACAACCAAGTGGCCTATCTGTGACAACCTGGAGCGATGGCAGTCATGCCCATCTAGGCCCATCCGACAAGGCCATGACAACAAATGCCGGTTTTGACAACTCTGCTGCCCATCACCGACAACATTGAACGATGGCATTAATACCCATGTGGGCCTATCCGACAAGGCCATGAGAATAAAAACAAAGCCCATATCCGTCCGGCGCCAGCTTCGCTTAGCCTTGGCCATGCTTGGTCTTTACCTACCATGATGATCTTCAGCCATCACACCCACATGCTCAGGGAACGCCGAGTGAAGTAGTCGGTACACGTGCACCTTTACCAACCTAATGGTTACCTCCTCCGGCAACAAGTTGCCCTCAAAGACGATGCTGTTACGTGCATGCCATATGAAGTAAATGGTTGCAACAAAAGAAAACCTCATGGCACTAGCCTTACGTTGCTTCTTCCCTAAGCAAGTTATAGGCCCCAACGACTGCGGTATTAAAAAGGTGATTGAGTACAAGTTTGACGCTCATCTAGGTTGTATTTATCGGTCGTAGAAATCTCTCCTCCAAATCAGTAAGGTTCGGTAAGATTCGTGAGGTGTTGGAAGCTCAAGTCTCTATGCACACCTGTTTTTTTGATTTCAGGGTTTTACGGCCATAAATTTCTATTTTAGGGTATGGGTTGGAGGTAGAAACTTATTTATTCCTATCACCCGCATTGAGGAGATTCGTGAGGTGTTGGAAGAGGGAGGTTTTCGTCTTGCCTCGACTAGTGATGTAACGGTGGCTATGAAGCCGAAGACCAAGCCGAAGAATGGTGATGTTGGATTTTGTTTTCCTTTTTCTGCTATCGGTAACAGGTTGGTTCCTATCTAAATCTAGGAGGGTTAGTATTCTCTTGATTCTTTTCTCTAATGAATCTCTTGATGTATGTGTATATATATTGGCTCTCTCTCTGCTTCAGTAATATACAACTCATTGAATATATCTATATGGTATTAGAGCCTAAGATCCACCTCACAAAAACGCATCCATCAATCACACAAAATGACAAAGTTTGCTTCATCCCTAGCAAACCCTTATGAACCCACAAAGCCATTCACAGTAGTGGTTTTGAAAAATATAATCAAACTCGCTCCACAAAACTACTTCAACTGGAAGAAGTCAGGCATTGCTACCTTTGAAGGTTTTGATCTTCAAGGATTTGTCCTAGGAACGGTTGAAATCCAAGAATCAACTCTTCCCAACTCAACAACGCCAAATCCGGCATATCAAACCTACAATCGTCAAGATAAGTTGGTTTATGGAGCAATTCTTGGAACACTCGCGTCTGAAGTAACAGGATTTGTTGCCGTAAACACTACATCTCATGGGGTTTGGAGAACATTACGTCTAACATATGGCAATCCATCCAGAGGCCATGTGAAGCAGGTTAAAGACCACTTACGCTCAGTTGTGAAGGGTATTGATACAATAACAGTTTACCTTCATCACATCAGATCTCTTGCTAACCTTTTGGCCTCACTGGACTCGCTTGTTCCTCAAGAAGATCTGACAGACTATATTCTAAGGGGCCTAGACGACTTGCATCTCCCCATTGTTCACGCCATTAACGCAAGGGACACTTCCATCAGCTTTGAAGCTCTTCATGAAAAATTGATCAACCATGAACTACATTTGAAGATCAAGGAGAAGAGCTCATCTGCACCAATGACGGCCTTCAATGTCCAAACAAAATCGGCTCACAAAAATGGTAAGAACTCAAACTTTACATGGTCTTCATCTACTCCATCCCATTCTAACAATCGCCCATACCAGAATTCACCTATAAAACCCTCCCCTCCACCCAGTGGCGGCCCAAAACCATTCAAAGGATGATGCAAGTGGTGTCGTCAAGTATGGCATGTCTTAAACCAATGTCGAGTCTTACGTGCTTCACACCCGACTATAGAACCACCATCATCTGTACGTTTTCCCAGTACCACACAGACAAATGTAACCAATTCTACTCCCTACCAACAACCCTAGCTTGTTAATAGCGGTGTGAGTCATCATGTGACAAATGACCTGGAAAACTTGGCACTACATCATCCCTATACAAGACCAGATGGTATTCATGTTGGTAATGGTAGGGATCTCTTAATCACACCCTCAGGTTCTCTCACAAAATCTACTTCTAGGGCTGATTTCAAGTTATCAAATGTTCTTTGTGTACCCCAAATGACCAAAAACATCATTTTTGTTTCCAAACTCACTGAACATACTTCCTATGCAGTGGTTTTTACATCAAACTGTTTTTATGTGAAGGACCTCAAGTCCAAAGCAACTCTCCTTAGAGGCCCTTTCATTGATGGTGTGTATTATTGGCCAAATAATTCACCACAACCCTCCCCTCCACCCAGTGGCGGCTCAAAACCATTCAAAGGGTGATGCTAGTGGTGTCGTCAGGTAGGGCATGTTTTAAACCAATGTCGAGTCTCTCGTGCTTCATACCCGACTATAGAACCACCATCATCTGTACGTTTTCCCAGTATCCCACAGGCAAATGTAACCACTTCTACTCCCTACCAACAACCTTGGCTTGTTGACAGCGGTGTGAGTCATCATGTGACAAATGATCTGGAAAACTTGGCACTACATCATCCCTATACAAGATCAGATGATATTCATGTTGGTAATGGTAAGGATCTCTCAATCACATACTCAGGTTCTCTCACAAAATCTACTCCTAGGGCTGATTTCAAGTTATCAAATGTTCTTTGTGTACCCCAAATAACCAAAAACACCATTTCAGTTTCCAAACTCACTGAACATACTTCCTATGCAGTGGTTTTTACATCAAACTCTTTTTATGTGAAGGACCTTAAGTCCAAAGCAACTCTCCTTAGAGGCCCTTGCATTGATGGTGTGTATTATTGGCCAAATAATTCGCAATAACCCTCCCCTCCACCCAGTGGCGGCCCAAAACCATTCAAAGGACGATGCCAGTGGTGCCGTCAGGTAGGGCATGTCTTAAACCAATGTCGAGTCTTTCGTGCTTCACAACTGACTATAGAACCACCATCATCTGTATGTTTTCCTAGTACCCCACAGGCAAATGTAACCACTTCTACTCCCTACCAACGACCCTGGCTTGTTGACAGCGGTGCGAGTCATCATGTGACAAATAACTTGGAAAACTTGGCACTGCAGCATCCCTATACAGGACTAGATGATATTCATGTTAGTAATGGTAAGGCTCTCTCAATCACACACTCAGGTTCTCTCACAAAATCTACTCCTAGGGTTGATTTCAAGTTATCAAATGTTCTCTATGTACCCCCAATGACCAAACATATCATTCCAGTTTCCAAATTCACTGAACATACTTCATATGCAGTGATTTTTACATCAAACTAATTTTATGTGCAGGACCTCAAGTCCAAAGCAACTCTCCTTAGAGGCCCTTGCATTGATGGTGTGTATTATTGGCCAAATAATTCGCTTCAAGTGAACTCAGCAATTCGTACCTCTCTCAACACTTTTCATCACACCTTTGGGCATCTTTCATCTCGTGTTTTTCATGGATATCAGTGACCGATTGGTTCCTATCTGCTACCTCCTTTTTTATAGTATAGATATGCATTCTGATTATCTATGTCCCTTGTTATGCTTCACAATGTAGATTATTAGGCTAAAATCAATTCGTACAACGAGAGAAAATGACAGGTAACGAGCATCCATGACAAATTCAGGAATTCGCCCCCTTGACGTTTGCAAGGTAACCTGCTCCAAACCCTAGAGCAGATTTTGAGCTTTTCCTTCTTCCCCAACCATTTGATTGTTTCTTTCCATCATAAATTCCAACTTATTCATGTTGATGTTTTTGTCTTTTTGATATTGATTGATCAAGGAATTGGAATTCATTCATAAGAGAAATTGTACAGTAGGGTGCATAAGGTAGTAGTAGAAATCTGAAATAAACTGAATTAGACTACTAAAAATAGCTAAACAGTAGCAACAGAATTGAGTTAATATGTTTCCTAAATTGCATTCTAAATCGCATTTTGAATCACGTTTCAACAAGTTTTTTGTATTTCAGTATGATTATAAAGAATTTTTTTCGTTATTTAGTTGAATATGTTAGCATCTGATGTTGGAGGTTGTATCTGCTATGGTATTTACCTTTTTAGAGCATCGGTGACATAAGGCCACTTCCATGGTTTCCATGCATTTTGTGCTCCATCAGATGTACACTGAATGATTGAATATGAGGTTTCTATAATGTAGTTGAGTTGTACGCATGTCTGAAGTGGTAATGACCGATGACACCCTACATATGATTTGAGGGTGTAGTTAAGCTTGCGCTTGTTGAGGATGTTGGTGATTGAGATTGATTTTCACATATGTGCACATTTGTTTTAGAAGCTTGCAATTGCTTAAGACGGATAGGAAATTGTCTTTATAAATATTTTCTAATGGATAATTAACTTTTTTTTGACATTTAATTTGATTATTTGGCAAGGTAATCTAAGCTTTATGATGTTCTTGTCTCCTTCATATACATATATTATAAGACTTTAATAAATTACTCACTTGAATTGTCGTTGTTACAAATCTAAGCTTTATGACACCCTTATACCTTGCTATTTTGTATTAAATAAAATCGGAAGACTGCTCAAATGTGAAAATGGCTTGCGCAAAACACTGATTGTAGTGCTAAAGTTGATGTAAGAGTCTAATATAGATTATGTTCATTGACTATTAGATGAGCATATTCTCGACATTTTTTTTAATAAATGGTCTTAGGACGGTAATACTTCTGTAAATCAACTTTTACCTAGAGGACCAGAGAGAGCGTAAAGCAATTGAAGCTTGTAGTGAGACAAAAGCTAAGATGGACCAACTTGAGCATGAATCGTTGAAGATGGTAGATCTAAGTGATCTTAAGTTGCAGTTGAGAATAATGGCATAGGGTCCTTGGACTCAAAGTGGGTGCTCGACGCCCACCAAACATGACGTTTCTTGGTAAGCATAGAAAATGTAACTGTCTTAAAATGGTTTTGTTTTTTAAGAAGTCCTTAAAAATATTTTTTATGCATCATCTTCTTTCGTCATTGGTTATATATCTCAGAAACTTAAATCTTGATTAATGTATTAGCTGGACCCAACCTGATTTTTTTCAAGTATCTTTGGCTAATCCTAGATGACATAAGAACTTGGATGGTTCCTTTTGAGGGGAACTGATGCGGGGTTGAGGCCGCAGTTTTTCGATCTAGATTGTAGTCCACAAATAGCTCGATAGAAGAAAATCTCGGTGCAAATCTCGGCCGAGATTCCTTAAATGTAAGGCCGAGATTTATGAAAACTCAGAAAACGAGAACGGGAATGTTATGGATGATAATGATAAGATTATTGAAGATTATAATGGAATGAATTTGATGGATAATATAGATAGAATCAAGATATAAACTTGCAAAGAACCTTAAACAATTAGATCAAAACCCTCAATAAAAGAGTTACTTTAACCCTTCCTTCTTCAACCTTACACAAGCCTTCAAATTGAGGCAAGCGCAAGGAGAAACTAGTTTGACTAGTAGCACCAATATTTAAAAAGATTAACACAGACAAGAACAACTTAGCAAGGACTCACAACTATTCAATCAAAGACTCTCCTTTTGATTGAATTAGAATGAATAAAACATTGTTCATAAACGAAGCAACGAGTATCTCAGAATAACGTGGAAAGAAATAATCGATAATATTCTACTAATTATCTCGGCCTCATAGGGGTTATATTGGTGAGATCCTAAGAAAAATAAAAAGGATAAAATATTCTCAAAAGATAGGATCAAATTCAAAAGATACCTTTAGAATATTTAGAGCATTAAAAGTATTAAATAAATAAAATAACTAAAAATAGAGGAGTTATATGGACTTGATTAAAATATCGATATGGCAAGTTGCAAATCTCGACTAAGCAACGCGTTAATCTCGGATGGATGCTAGTAATCTCAGCTAGCCACTTTCCTTGCTTCTTTGATCATCTTCACTCTTGTTTGGCTCCTCCACAATGGATATCAATGTGACTAAAGAAGAATTAGACACAACTAGATCAAAAATGGTCTCCTTAGAGGCTAATGATGTCACCAAGCTAGAAACCTCTTCTTTAATGGCTTTTAATATTGATCTAGTAATTGATCCTTCCATGATAAAACTTGAAGATGATGTAGACTCAATCGCCCTCAATGCTCTTGCTCTTACTCTAGTGATTGTTTCATGTATAGGAGGTGTTGGGGATGGTCACTCATCATAGTCCCCTTCTTGAAAAGGGTTCTTCCCATGCTTATCACTAGACACAAAAGGACTCAAGTCTCCTACATTAAAGGTAGGGTTCACGCCATAATCCTCCGGAAGCTCCAATACATAAGCGTTATTGTCAACCTTACGTAGCACTTTAAAAGGTTTGCATAGGAGGTGTTGGGGATGGTCACTCATCATACTCCCCTTCTTGAAAAGGGTTCTTCCCATGCTTATCACTAGACACAAAAGGAATCAAGTCTCCTACATTAAACGTAGGGTTCACGCCATAATCCTCCGAAAGCTCCAATACATAAGCGTTATTGCCAACCTTACGTATCACTTTAAAAGGTTTGTATCCACGTAGTGAAATCTTGCTCTTTCGCTTCTCCGCGAACCTTTCCTTCCTTAGGTGTAACAAAACTAGATCTCTTGGCTTAAATAGCTATTTTTCTGCATTAAATCTAGTCGCTCTTCTATAGGCAACGGTATATGTAACGCCTGGAATTTTTGGTTCCGTTTACGAGAGACGTTAGAAGCCTTGAGCTAGGGCTACCGCCCTTGCGGCTTAGAAGGCCCGCGACCGCGACTTGGACGTCCCGCGGGGGTGGTAACACGCTATTGCGAGATTCAGTATCTTCTCGCCCAACCTTTCACATTCCCACCATTAAGCTTCGTCCAATTAATGAGTGGGAGTTTCATGGCTGGGGTCTTTTGGTTATCTCACTCTTTTATGCAGCCCATCTCTTCCTCTCTCATTTCCTTTTCAAGTTACTTTGTTTTCCTCTCTTCTTCCGAATCCTCACCTCCATTTCCATCCTCCATTCTTGCTCCATCGTCCTTTGAGGTTGCCACGTGAAGCTAGGACTGCAGAGACGTGCTAGGATAAGTTTTTCCTTCCTTCCTCTTCCTTCTTCTCCTTTCTTCTTCTCCATAACTCTTGATTGGAAGATCTTCATGGATTCACACTCAAGGGTCTCTTCTTATTCTTGCTTATATGATGATGTGTCTAGACCTTGAAGGAAGGCTAAGACCTTGTGTTGGAAGCTAGAGGACGTCCATAGAATCAAAGGAGACCTCAGGAAGGCGGTTGTGCAATCAAAGGACTAGAGAGGCGGCATTTCTGGACAGCAATTGCAGGGTCGGGTCTAGGTTTGGGTAAGTTAGACTCCTCCTTTGTTGCTAAATTTCGGATATGTTGCAGTTGGTATTATAAAGTATAACATACTAAAATTGAGAGTATTCTAAGTTATAGTTCAAGAGATATGATTCTCCAAAGTTGGTTCCTCATGCAGTTTTTAGAACAGTGCTGAATATTCTAAGTTTGAGAAAAAACTGCTTGGGATGCAGTTTTGTGGAACAGACTTGATTGGGTTATATTCCTCGGTTAGAATTGAATTTTGGATATGTTATAGATAGGATTGCATGGTAGAATATATCAAAATTTGAGAGGATTCCATCGAGAGGTTTAGTAGTTATGATTTTCAAAGTCGAGGTTGTAAGCAGTTTTCTAGATGGTTGCTAAAATATTTAAGTGTTAGAAAAACTGTTTGTGATGCAGTTTTGTGAGGTAGATTTGGATGGGTTATTGACCTCCCTTGGACTTGACTTTTGGATATGTTGTTGATGGATATACATAGGAGCATGTAGTAAAAGTTGAGAACGATCCGTTGGTTTAATCCATATTTAGGATGTTCCGAAGTTGGGTATAAGTATAGTTTAGTTTAGAAGAGTTGTGTTAGGTTTTAAGTTTCGATCTATCTTAGGCGTTTATGTTCTTGTGAGGATGTTGAACCTAGAAGTCTAAGGACTTCTAGTTGACTAGAGTGATGTTGTTCTTGTGAGGATATTGAGCCTAGAAGTCTAAGGACTTCTAGTTGACTAGAGTGATGTTGTTCTTGAGAGGATGTTGAGCCTAGAAGTCTAAGAACTTATAGTTGACTAGAGTCTTGTTGTTCTTGAAAGGATGTTGAGCCTAAAAGTCTAAGGACTTCTAGTTGACTAGAGTATTGTTTGATCCGTGTGCCTTGTGTTGAACAGGCGTTGCGTGTTTTCCCACGGGAGGTTGAGAGAGTTCGATCGGGTTTCGCGTTGGGACCGGTAAGTCCACGGACTTACTTAGCTAACTTCTTCGTATTAGCGTATTGTGTTTTGGTGGTGTGTGTTAGTCATGTTAAACAACGAAACCAGAATAGGACAACATGTATATATTACGTAATTGGCCCAAGTGTATGATAACGGGCGGTGACATCACTGTCTAGCTCTTCCGAGAGCTAGGAGGTTCTCTGCGACTAGACCAGGTAGGTAGACGGTCAGATGCATTACTACCATTCCTTGCTGGTAAATGGTGACGGAGGCGAGGTTTGGGATTCCTTTGTGTCACAAAATAAGTATCATTAGTAAAGGATATGACTTAAACAAAGATAATAAATTGACTTGAGTGTTGCATGTTGAATGTGTTCATTATGTGTTTATGTGTCTTTACCTTTATTCTAATGCATAGAATGTTTAGCTAGCGGTTTTATACCGCTTGTAGATGTCTTGCAGGTTAGAGGCGGTCGAGTGATCCGGCGGCAGTGAGCAGTCGGGGTTCCGTACATTATAGGACGGGATCAGTTAATCTTTTATTATTACTATTTCAGACGTCGTCTTGTTGTTTGTTTTGAGAACTCGGCTGGGTTTATGTTTTACAGTTGTATTTCCGATACTCATCATGCATTAAAACTCTTTTCATTTGGCTTTTATTTGTGCCGTGCCAAGCTAAAGCTCGGGACCCATTGTGAGGTCCTAGTCCATAGCATCCCGAGTCTATCAGATTTGGGGTGTTACAGTATAAGATCAAAAGGGGTCAAAGGATTCAACTCATAGACACACTCAAAAGGTGGTAGGTTAGTAGAACAATGAATAGTTCGATTATATGCAAATTCAGCATGAGGCAAGACATATTCCCAAGCATTCAAATTATTCTTCAAAATAGCCCACAATATGGTAGTTAAGGTCCTATTAGTAACCTCCGTTTGCCATCCGTTTGAGAATGAGTAGAGGTTGAAAGTAACAACCTAGTTCCTCGCTTTTTCCAAAGAGTCTTCCAAAAGAAAGTAAGGAACTTAACATCTCTATCACTCACAATAGTTCTAGGTACTCCATGTAATCCAACAAATTTCCTAAAGAACAAGTTAGCAACATTAGAAGCACTATGGGTCTTTTGACAAGCAATAAAATGGTAGGTCTTAGATAATCGATCTACAACCACAAATATCGAATATCTCCCCTTCTTAGTTCTAGGTAACCCTACAACAAAGTTCATATTAAAAAATTATCCATGGTGAAGTAGGCGTAGGAAGAGGGGTAGAAAAACCATGAGGCTTCAATCAAGCCTTAGCTTTCAAGCACACAAGTATGAATGCAACATATGAAATGGCTTATCCCTAAAATGTCCCATTAAACCTCCCTTTGAGCTTCCTCGACAAGTAAAAGTCTAAGAGAACATCTAGGAATTCATATTTTATCCATACAAAACAAAATTCCTTCAAATAAATAAAATTTATCATGGGAATTTCGTGTCCTACATAGTTCATAGATGTCATCAAAATCAATATCATCAACATATAGATCCTTATGTAATAGAAACTTAAAAACTTAGAATTCATAGTAATGATCAAAGAATGCTTCCTAGAAAAGGCATCAGCAACAACATTTTCCTTTCCCTTCTTATACTTAATGACATATGGAAACGTTTCTACAAACTCTATCTATCTACTATGTTTCAGGGTTTCAATCCTTTCGACACTAGCGTTGTGATTCCTCTTAGAATTCTTATCTTTAAAGAAGACAAAATGTCTCCAGGCTTGTGAAGTCTACCCTTCGCTCTTACATTAAGTTGTATCTCTCCATTCCGTATAAATTGTGATCTGTCAAAATTTCCTTAGCTAGTAGGTAAACAGTTGCTCACAACAATCCTTTTATACTTCTTTAGTTCGTTCTACCTTCCACCGTTCCGCTTCTTATAGGCTAACTCCATTTCTCTAGTCCGATTGTGTCATTCATCTGGCATAAATAGTCATTTCAAGTTTTCACGATAGCTTGCAAACGTCTTTGAAATACTTATGGCCGTAACGATCATCCACTTGCAGTTCCTTTTGCATGGACCATATGTGTTGATTGCTTAGGTCCCGTGATAATTCGGGTTACCTTGGACTCTCGAGTCTATCAAGGCCGTCTCCCATACCGATTTCTTCACTCGTGTTGGTGATAATATCGCCTTCCTGAAACTCCATTTACTCTGCTACAGGCTTCCATTCTTTAGATATTGGCGTCGCGGTTTCTTTCAAACTTCTTATATTGCTGAGGAGGTCAAAACCTCCCCACGCTTGTGGGGTCTGCCTTTTTGCTTTTACACTCAATTGTAGGTCTTCATTCCGTGCACCTTAGATTCTCACACCCGGATTGATACATTGTCTCTTCTGGTTTCTCATGCCCCTAATGGTCTATGGGGCATCCGTCTCGATTATAATGTCCTTGATTCCGCAAAGCTTGGTTGTACTCAATTCTACTGGTCTCGTTCCAATATTGTTATCTCCACTCCGCACTCTTGTAGTCTCTTGTATGATTCTTCTAATTCCATCTCTCGGCCTCGTATGCCCGAGTTCCTTGTACGACCTTCTATTCCTTCTAACTGAACTGACTCAAGAATTTCTTCCTCATCTAATTATGCTTGTGGTAACAATTATCTTCACAACTTTTACTTACTGGTTCGCTTGTTCTTTGGATGATTTGTAAGGATCACCAAACGGCCTACACGAGTATAATACTCAATTCAAGGTCCGATTCCATTGCCTCGTGCTGGAGATTCTTCAAGTCCGAAGTTGATTTATCATGAGGCGACAATCGCTTCGTGATAACACGACTAAAGGATATAAAATATCCTTTAGGATACTAACAACTAAGAATTCACATGTATATAACATATAATAAGAAACATCATAAAAAGTCTCTATACTAACTCCTATCGATCCAAGTTGCAGAGATCCACGGAGAGCGATGGTGGTCCGACGTACTACTAACCCAACAACCCGACTATGCGTGCGTGTAAATACATAAATCCGGTTTAAAACTTTAGACCCCTTTCGGGTTCGAGTTATTTTATACATTCGGTCTTTCAGAAGATTTCAAGTGCCATTGTTGCCAACCTAGAGCTCTAATACCATATTGGAACACCCCAAATTCTGAGAACTCGGGGAGTTACTGGTTAGGACCTCACAATGGGTTCCGACCTTAGTTTGACAACAATTTTACTTGGATCTTACAACAAGGCACAAATGTATTTAAAACAATTTTAAAACATATTATTATTATTTTTAATGTATGAATGTACATATGTGACAGCCTTACAAAACATATATATAGATACATAACATGCATGTCGTATGAGAGACCCCCTATCCCCATCTAATGAATACGTGGACCCGGCTGACCATCCGTTCGGGATCTTTCTGCAACTGTCTATCTCTACAAATCTACAACACGGATAAAACCGTTAGCTAACATTCTATGCATAAGTATAAAGGTAAAAGCACAAACACACAACATACACAATCAACATGCAACACTCAATCCTTTTTATTATCTTTTAATTAGGTGATATGTCATTACTAATGATACTTATTTTGTGACACGAGGGATTCCCAAACCTCGCCCTTGTCCCCGTTTACCAACGCGGAATGGTACTAATGCATCTGACCGTCTACCGGACTGGGCTGGTCGCAGGGAACCTCCTAGACTCTCGCAAGAGCTAGGCAGATGATATCACGACCCGTTATCATACACTTGGGTCAATTACGTAAATAATAAAGTTGGCCTAATCCGGTTTCGTTGTTTATCATAACTAACAAACACCACTCATACACATTACACTCATACAATAAGCCAGCTAAGTAAGTCCGTAGACTTACTAGAATCAAATCTCGACTCTCTCTTAACCGCCACTAAATCCGTAAGTGCAGAACTCAGTTGCCTGTCAGAGGAGGCACGTGAGTCAACATATTTCCCTGGATACTTATAAGTCTAAAACTCTTAAGATATACGATTTTATGTGCAAAAGTTATTACAGTGTTTATTTAAGGTAAAATGACTATTTTACCCTTAGTCCCGGAACTTCCAAAAACTCGGAATATGTACTTAAATTATAATTTGAGGCTATCTAACCATATTCTACTCCCTATGATGATTTTAGGTAACAACTAGAAAAATTACCCATTTTCTATTTCCCGAAAAGTCACTAAAGTCCAACTACAGCTTCAAATATAAAATTTGAATAATCTTATAAAAATTCCGAAATAATTCCCTAGATCATCTATGATATCCCATCTACTCATAGGAGAAAGAATTTTTTTAAAACTGTTAAAGCATCGCTTCTACAAAAATTTCTAAAGTTGGTTACAACACTTAACAAGCAACACACTTTCTTAACTTTGAAAAATCATAACTCCTAAACTACTCGCTGGATTTATCCCAAATTTTGATATGTTCTACTATAAAATCTTATCTCTAATATATCCAAAATTCAGACGCAAAGGAGATCAAAATCCTATTTAAAACTATCTCACAAAACCGAATTTCAGCACAACAGAAAAACTGTTTACGACTCAATCTTGGAAAAATCATAAATCCCAAACCACTCGCTGGATGCCTCTCAAATTTTAATATGTTCTACAACAGTATGTCGACCATATCATATCCAAAATTCAATCTCAATGGAGATCAAGAGCTTATTTAAAACCATCTCACAAAACAGCATCACTTGCTGTTTTCCCCAACACTCAGCACATATATAAAAACTGCATGAGGCGTCAACTTTGGAACACAATAACTCTCAAACCGTAACTCCGATTCTTTCCAAATTTTAGTATGTTATACTATTTACTACTGTCTATGACATATCCGAAAACTAGCCAAAAATAAGAAGTCTAATTTACCCAAATCTGGACCCGAAGATGACTGTTTGTCACTTCCGAAAATTTCAGAAAACACCTCAGCTCTTCAAGCTATCTTCCGAGGCTGTTAGGGACGGATTGATGACACAAAGGGTACCCACATCAGCAAATATATATATTAAGGATCGATCAAAGAGAAGGGCCAAGGAAGGACGGAATTGGATCTTACTCGATTCTATGACTCGAAGGCATGAAGATGGCACGAATTCTGCTGTCACGAACCGAAGGGGATGGACGGTTCAGTTTAGGGTTGTGTCCAAGGTGTGCTGCGCCGCTGAGCATCTGGACACGTTCGGACTCCTTGCTGGTATCGGCTGTAAAGGAAAGCGAGGCAGCAACTGGGCTTGTACGGAATCGTTGTCGGGCGTGCAGGGAGAAGGTTGCCGCTGCTCAAAGGAGGAGATCGCCACTGCTGCTTCCGGGAGAGATCGGCTAAGGTTAACGAGGGAGAGTGAGGCTGCTGCGTTGAAGGCTGCTGCTGAAGACCGATGTTGCGCTGAAGGCCAATGAAGACGCTGGATATCGTGACTCTCCATCTCTGGGTTGCTGTGGCGTTGAAGAGGGTTGCTGAAGACCGAAGGGAAGGCGAGCAGTTGTACGCAGATCCGGCGCTGCCCATGCCCTCATCACATCCCTGGGCCAGTGCACAAGCAAGGGTAGTTGGGCCACGTACAAGCAGTTGCTGATGGGCTGAAAAAGGCCAAGGGAAAGCAAGGAAAGGTGGGCTCAAACAAGGTAAGAAGAAGTGGGCTGAAAGTTTGTCACAGATTTGTCGGGCTTTATCATGGCCTCGTCTCAGCTTAGTCATGATCTCGTCACAGCTTGTCATGATCTCGTCACAGCTTGTCATGATCTCGTCACAGCTTGTCATGATCTCGTCTAAAGTCATCGATAGGAATGAATTATAATAATTAGAGTTTGATATAAATCTATCATTTTATGTGAATTAAATTCTACATAAAATAATAAATAATTATAGGAATTAGAGCTTGATATAATTTTATCATTTTATGTGGATTAAATTCTACATAAAATAATAAAATTTGTGAAGAAAGAAATACTAGATAGAATGGGAAACCGTCAACGGCTCGAAGTCCGATTTGATTTGGAATTAAACGGAATAAAAATTTCAGATATTACATCCAACTTTGTTGGAGTTGTCTTCACACAATTGATACAAAGTTCTTATGTTGTCTTCACACAATTGGCTTAGAAGAAGGTTCTTATGTTGAAAGATAGTTAAGAAAGATAGTTAAGATAACCGTTGTTGGAGTTGTCTTCACACAATTGATACAAAGTAGAAAGAATATTGCAAGTAGACACAACTAGTATGATAGAAAGTATAGATACTAACTAACACACCCAAAGAAAAAGACTTAATGTGTTTAGAGTAGAAAGAGACAAGAAATAGGCACACAAAAGACTAAAAAGAGAAGTTGTATGTACCTCGCACTTATGCAGTTAGATAGAGAGATAGTCGGGTAGGTTTTGATCTTGACTAGGGCAAATCTCCGTCAAAATTTCGGCCAAGATTATCTCTAGGGGACAAGATCGATCAGAAAAGGTATGTTTAGGCTATGAATTGTATGGAGGGTAATAAAAAAATTATTCTCTAGATACTCCGTGGAACTTGTCAAACTTGAATTTCACAACTCTTGCCTTGAAAATTTTCGATAAAAATCACAATAGTAGCAAATCTCGGCCTAAATCTCGGGCGAGATTTTAAGTGATGGGGCCGAGATGGTCGAACGTCAACTGTTTGACGACAATCAATGTACCTGATGTGGGATATACTCCACCCTTGTTGCCTTGATGATCCCTTCTCAGTTGGATTGCAACAATTCTTGCTCAGCTAGCTTCACCAAAACTTTGGTTAAAATTTATGAAATAAAGTGTAGGCTAGGATAAGAAAGAGGGAAAAGTGTTTGGATTTCATATAGAGCAATGGGTATGGATGAGGCGAGATATCCAGCTGTTGAGTAAAGAATATACCAAGATATAGATAGATATTGGGTTAGGATTTGAAAGATATGATAAGATCTCACCTACTAAATAAGTGTAACACCCCAAATCCGCGGGACTTGGAGTGTCACATTGGGCTAGGATCTCACAATGGATCCTGACCATAGCCTGACAACAAGTTCACTGGATCTTAAAACAAGGCACAGGTAGATTAAAATCAAATACATAAATGCTGAGTATGATACATCAAAAGAGTTTACAAACTCATAGTCGAGTACAAAACAACAACATAAACCACAACCACAAAAGATCCCACATCCCACGCATCCTAATGTACAGAAGTCCTTGGCTTGTCACACCATCTGGCTCACTCTGCAGTATTCCTAACCTGCAGAACACTACAACACGGTATGAAACCGTTAGCTACAGCAATGAAAAGCATGAAGCTAATAGCACAACCACACATCAACATCAAAAACATGCAATGCCACACACATTCATTTATTATCTTTCATTACGTTATTCCATTACTAATTCAACTTCTTTTGTAACACGAGGAGCCTCAAGAACCCCGTCCCATCCAACGTAACATAGGAGTTTTGCATGGGGGTGACCTTCACTCGTCCCCTCCTGTGAGATCATCTTCAGGGCACCTCCTCCCAACCAGCAGGCGGAGACCGGCAGTTACCGCCCGTTATAATACACTTGGGCCAAATAAATGTAATGAATGGTCATCCTAGTCTGGTTTAGGTTATAAATGCATAATCATATGAATACACACAACCATCACAATCATACAATCCACAACTACACGCTAAGTAAGTCCTATGGACTTACCTGTTATACTCGTAACCTGTACCACGTCACAGCTTCCCCTTGGGGAAGTAATCAACGCCTGTAATAGCAAGGCACACACAATCACATACTGCAAAGGTTAGGAGACTCGTCTCACTAACCACAACCAACCTATATCTCTAATCTAAATCTCAGATCCTCAACACATTCATAAATGCCTAAGGCATATCCTCAACATAACATCTCATCATACTCGTACACATACTAATCCTTAAAGCCATAACCGATATCCATAACATCATCATGATCCTCAAATCATTCTGACACCTAGCATGCATCTAATCAGTATTCCTCAATCTCAAATTTAATCCTAATTTAATTAACCTTTAATTAATTAATTAAATTTCACCAAAATAATGTTTTGCTCGCAGGCCATTTCTAAACCCACCCTGTCATCAAATTTCATCAAACAAACAACCCATAAATACCAGAATAATACAATGATCATAATGGAATTTTAAATTATCCATTTTGAAAAGCCTAAGGTCAATTTAGGCCAAATCGTAGTACGAAAAACGAATAAATTCATAACTTATTCGTTACTAACCCGATTGACGATCTGAAAGAAGATTCGGAAACACAACGACGCATGCTACCATGTACAACATCAAATTCACCGGAATTTGAGCGACAGAACTGTCCTGGTGACATATATGCTCGACCAGGTCTTCATCTGCTCGGAAATGTAGAAACTTGGTACCGATATGAAAAGAATGAAGAGAGGAATCCAGAAACTCAAACGGAATTGAAATCGGATTAGAAACGGAGAGTAGATCTGAGTTTAGAGTTTGAGATAAATCAGAGCTTTTACGAGAAAACGTGAAAGGAAATGAATTAATAAACGATTTTCTGCTATTTATAGTGAAGTCGATAATTATCCTTTAGCAAAGTAGATAATTATCCTTTTATCGATCCAATGACGGGTTGAACCCCCTTCTCCAAACTTCTCAAAATTGGAATAATAGATCTTGAATATTGTAGGGATAATAATTCCACAATTGCCTCGAAAAATGTGTATTCTTAAGCCGTCTTTCTTAGCCGTTAAGAAACGAAATAGCGACTCTTTTGTCCGTTTTGCCTTTCCATGTTATTTTATATCTAGGACATGTCCGATGTCCTGATCATTTCTCTCAACTGCATTTTTATTAATTGGAGCTCCCAAATGCTCCAAATAATACCGGAGGGTAAAGATAATTACCCGGGGGAAAAGGCGAAAATTTCACCGTAAGCCCAAAATTACGCCAGGAACATAACGGTGGGACTTATACTCAACACTTACGCAATCTTCGCAAGTTATATGTCAATTACTATCACTGATTAAGTTAATCAACATTAGTTAGAATTCAGAAATCCTAGCTATTACATCACACACCCCTTAAGAAGAAGTTTCGTCCCGAAACTTGAACAATTCCCAAATCCTCTCGGACTCATACGCCGAGGTATAAACACTCTCTCTATCGGAGGTATCACATCTCCGTTCAAACGTTTCAACCTATAACACTCTATAACCTCAAAACACAGCATGGAGGAATCACCAACTCCAGCAACAAGATCATAACGCTATCCAAAGGCATAGAGGAAAAATCATCTCTAGCCAACTATTAACAACGTCACAAGGCATGGAGAAGGCCGTCTCCAGCCAATCGTACTCGTAACACAACTATGTGGAGGAAAACCGTCTCCACTCACACTATGTCCATCAAAGATAGCACGGAGGAAAGAACTGTCTCCTGCTAATCCTAACACATACACCGTAGCATGGAGGAAAGAACCATCTCCAGCTATACCTATCTCGTACTAGCAAACAAGATCTAACAGATCATATGCACAACTCACATCTAGCTTGAAAACACAACATATCACATAAGCACATAGCATAACATACACTCACTAAGATAGCACCAAAATCTAATCGTGGATCCTACAGGTGCATCTGTCCCGGCGTAAAAATCTGGATAGTTCCCCTGGATACTATCCTCAGTCTCTCGCGTAGCCTCATCATAGGAATATCCTTCGAATGCAGGCGTCTCACACCTCTCTGCCTAGAACCGCAAAAGGTTGTTCTGCAAAAGTGTGCTCTGGCTCAACCACTAGATCATCATGACTCACAATGTGCCTCAGATCTGGTATGTACGTCCTCAGCTGAGACACATGAAAAATAGGGTGAACACCCTCTAACTTCGATGGCAAAGTCAATCTGTGCCCTGCTCTTCAAACTCTATCCAGCATCTCGAAAGGACCGACCTATCGGGACTCAACTTTCCCTTTATGACATAACGTCTGACACCTCACGTCGGAGATACTCTCAACTAGACATGAGCTCCTACCCTGAACTCTAGAGGTCGACGCCTCCAATCTGCATATGACTTCTGGCGACTTTGTGCAACCATCATCCTTTCTCTGATTAACGTTACTCGAGCTATATCATCCTGAATCTGCTCTGGCACTAACCCACTGGTACTGCCAGGCTCATCCCCGCATAAAGGTGTATGACACCTATGTCTACACAATGTCTCATAGGGACCATCCCTATAGATGCATGCCAACGGTCGTGGTATAAGAATTCAACAAGTGGGAGATAAATAGATCATCCCTGTTCCCAATCCATCCCACAAGCTCGCAACATGTTCTCTACGGTCTGAAGGGTCCTCTCAGACTGACCGTCTATCTGAGGTAAATCTCAATCATGAAGTGTAGACACGTTCCCCAAGCAGTCTGAATCTGCTATCAAAACCTCAAAGAAACCCATCTACTACAATCATAGTCGATCGTCCCCGGTACACTTATGGAGTCCCACCATCTGTCTAATGTACTCCTTTGTTATTTCATTCACTGGCCACGACTCTCAGTAGAGATGGAACGTGTCGACTTCGTAAATTTGTTACCAATAATCTGGATAACACCAAAACTCTTACTGGGTCTCAATCCCATCACAAGTCCACAAAAAGGTCCTCTCACTTCCACTACAGCACTGGTAGTGGATGAGCTCATCTTCAGGTCAGTAACACTTTAACCTGATCTACTACTTCAGGGCACCTCTTATTCGTACATGTATGTACTAAAGAAGGTGTACTATGGGTGTATTGTAATCTTCTCCACTCAACTCCGCATAAGCGGTTATACAGACGCAGTTGTGGCACCTCATACTCCTTCTGCTCCGTTAAAGAACTGTGGTGTCTCGCCATGAGACATCCTTCCATCAAGTTCCCTCAGGGTTAGGAAAGTCCCCTGTTTTTGTTGAACCTCATCCAACAAACCAGGTAAAATCCCTAAACATGAAACTAACGTCCTTATCAGCAGTTGTAGGTCCAACTCTAACCAAGCTATATCATTTTGAAACCGAGACTGTACAGCAATTCCAACAATCGCCTTCTCTCGAGACGTCTTCTTATTCAAGGCATCAGTGACCACATTCTCCTTGCCATAATGGTACAAATCTCAAGGTCAGCGTCCTTGATCAACTCAAACCATCGACGCTAGCAGTTATTCAACCTTTATTGCATAAAAATATGCTTCAACCTCCTATAATTTGTGAAACTCTGACACGAAATATCACGCAGGTATTTTCTTCAAATCTTGGAACTTGAACTACCACCACTAACTCGAAATCATGAGTCGGGCAGTTCTCCTCATACATTCTCAGCACCGTAGTTACGTGATTCCCAAAATCTTCTGATTATCACCGAATAGAAGCAGAGGTCAAATGCTTCCTCTACTCTTCAGAGCTTCGACATAATACTTCAACCACACAATTATGGTGGTCTTCCTCAGAAGACTCGTAATGAATGCACAATCACATAGAGTCCTTCCTCAAAGCATTAATAGTAATCGGCTAGGCCGAGAACTACGCATTCCCTTAACGTTCATCAATATCATCCATAAGACTTCATACTTACTCCTCGTCACATAAATCATGATCCTACTGGCGGAACAACATGACCTTGAAGGTTACTTCTGGCATCTCAATTCACATTTAGGGAGCATAGCACACTAGCTTCTATCCTTCGGATTCTGCAAAACCGTCCTCAAATAAACGGTACGTTCCTCTCCGTTGTGAGAGTACACCAAACGTCATCAACTAGGTCTACCACCAACTGATCAAGGAAGTAGATGAAGACATTGTTCATCAACTCCTATAACGACTACTAGGACGTTCATCAACTCAAATGACAGCACTACAACTCGTAGTGTCCATAACGGGTATGGAATGTTGTCCTATGCCCATTCTGCTCTCTCATCCTTAGCCGATGATATCCTAAGCATACGGAAATCTAAAAAACACAATTGCTTCTCTTAGTTGATACAACAAGTCGTTCATACGTAGCAATGAACGTGCTAGGGCGAACATAGCCCGTCTCAAACCACTCTTCAAATTGCTTCTTCAAGTTCTAACAACTCAACAAGCCATATACCTCATAGGCCTTCTCCCAACCAATCTCGTACCATACTTCAACGCAATATCAAAGTCCTCACTCCGCTGAGGCGGTAGATTAGACGGTTTAATAACACGTCTATAAAATCATAAACCACTAGAATAATCTTCAGCGTGGAACTATCTCTTTCCTTCACGGCATACATAAAAAAAACATCACCCCCTGGTGTTATCAACCTCGCTACTCATATGGCACTAAAAACAACTCACCTCCTCAAAGGTCCTAACCTCGAAAAACCTCTACTTAGTCAATCTCATTAGAGACTATAATAGTGTTCCTACTGCTATCTAAACCAACATGATATCTATTCTTGAGTATGTGAATGATCTGGGACTCTCTATTGTCCCCGCGTCTGCTACTGAGGTGTCTTCTGACCACCTCCCATCACACTAGCAGAAATAAAACTCTGTCGTGATGCCACTCCAGTTTGCTTACAAAAGACAGTTCTATGACCCTGTCTACCACGGGTAAAGCAAGTCACTGGCGATATTAGACACTATAGTCGTACATGTCCAGGCTTCCCACAATTGTAACAAGTCCTCGGTTCAGCTGAAGTCCGTGTGAAACGAGAAGTACTCAAACGTCCACAAGTCGGACTTGGTTTTCAACTCGAATATCCAACCTCGTCTTCTGCTGATTCAACCCGTTATTTCTTCTTTAATCCAAAAGCTTCAGTTGATCTCACAGATGTTGGTAAATCCGGTGTAGATCTACCCGCTATCGCCACCTCATATACTTGCTGTATATACTCTTGAAACTCGAATCTACTCATGGAGACACGATTAGCCTCTTCAAACTCGTTCTCTACCATAGGCAACACAACAGCGAATACTGGTCCCTGACTTGGCGCCACTGAAGGAAGAGGGGGTGTACCCCTATCTCGCCACACTACAAATACTGCTCTAGTCTGAGCCATCTGTAGAATATACGCCCCTAAACTTATAAGGCTATATATATGTCATATGTATCGATATATATATATATATATATATATATATATATATAATACTCATTATTACATGCATACACATCAGCACATAAAAGATATATATATATATATATATATATATATATATATATATACATATATATATATATATATATATATGTATATATACTATCGAGATCCTCAGATGGGTGACGACTTATGTACATACTATCCCAAAACATCTGTACTCGCTTAAAACCAAAACCTTTTGAAAAGTCAGACCCCATGTGGGTTCTGTTTATTTATCCACTCTATCTTTATTGTATATAGCAAGTGCCATTGTTGTCAACCTAAGGCTCTGATACCAACTCTGTAACACCCCAAATCCACGGGACTTGGAGTGTCACATTGGGCTAGGATCTCACAATGGATCCTGATCCTAGCCTGACAACAAGTTCGTTGGATCTTACAACAAGGCACATGTAGATTAAAATCAAATACATAAAAGTTGTATATGATACATCAAAAGAGTTTACAAACTCACAGCCGAGTACAAAACATCAAACCACAACATCTGATACAAAAGATCTCATATCCCACGCATCCTAATGTACAGAAGACCTCGGTTGGCCACACCATCTGTCTCACCCTACAGTCTTCCTAACCTGCAGATCATCTACAACACGGTATGAAACCGTTAGCTACAGCAATGAAAAGCATGAAGGTAATAGCACAACCACACATCAACATCTCATACATGCAATGCCACACACATTCATTTATTATCTTTGATTACGTCATTCCATTACTAATTCAACTTCTTTTGTAACACGAGGAGCCTCAAGAACCCCGTCCCATCCAACGTAACACAGGAGTTTTGCATGGGGGTGACCTTCACTCGTCCCCTCCTGTGAGATCATCTTCAGGGCACCTCCTCCTAACCAGCAGGCGGAGACCGGCGGTTACCGCCCGTTATAATACACTTGGGCCAAATAAATGTAATGAATGGTCATCCTAGTCCGGTTTAGGTTATAAATGCACAATCATATGAACACACACAACCATCACAATCATACAATCCACAACTGCACGCTAAGTAAGTCCTATGGACTTACCTGATATACTTGTAACCTGTACCACGTCACAGCTTCTCCTTGGGGAAGTAATCAACGCCTGCAATAGCAAGGCACACACAATCACATACTGCAAAGGTTAGGAGACTCGTCTCACTAACCACAACCAACCTATATCTCAAATCTAAACCTCAGATCCTCTACAGATTCATAAATGCCTAAGGCATATCCTCAACATAACATCTCATCATACTCGTACACATACTAATCCTTAAATCCATAACCGATATCCATAACATCATCATGATCCTCAAATCATTCTGACACCTAGCATGCATCTAATTAGTATTCCTCAATCTCAAATTTAATCCTAATTTAATTAATTAATCTTTAATTAACTAATTAAATTTCACCAGAATAACGTTTTGCCCGCAGGCCATTTCTAAACCCATCTGTCATCAGATTTCATCAAACAAACAACCCATAAACACTAGAATAATATAATGATCATAATGGAATTTCTAATTATCCATTTTGAAAAGCCTAAGGTCAATTTATGCCAAATCGAAGTACGGAAAACGAATAAATTCATAACTTATTCGTTACTAACCCGATTGACGATCTGAAAGAAGATTCGGAATCACAACGACGCGGGCTAGCATGTACAACATCAAATTCACCGGAATTTGAGCGACGGAACTGTCCTGGTGACATATATGCTCGACCAGGTCTTCATCTACTCGGAAATGCAAAAACTTGGTACCGATATGAAAAGAATGAAGAGAGGAATCCAGAAACTCAAACGGAATTGAAATCGGATTAGAAACGGAGAGTAGATCCGAGTTTGAAGTTTGAGAGAAATCAGAGCTTTTACGAGGAAACGTGAAAGGAAATGAATTAATAAACGATTTTCCGCTATTTATAGTGAAGTCGATAATTATCCTTTAGCGAAGTCGATAATTATCCTTTTATCGATCCAATGGCGGGTTGAACCCCCTTCTCCAAACTTCTTGAAATTGGAATAATAGATCTTGAATATTGTAGGGATAATTATTCCACAATTGCCTCGGAAAACGTGTATTCCTAAGCCATCTTTCTTAGCCGTTAAGAAACGAAATAGCGACTCTTTTGTCCGTTTTGCCTTTCCATGTTATTTCATATCTAGGACATGTCCGATGTCCTGATCATTTCTCTCAACTGCATTTTTATTAATTGGAGCTCTCAAATGCTCCAAATAATACCGGAGGGTAAAAATAATTACCCGGGGAAAAAGTGAAAATTTCACCATAAGCCCAAAATTACGCCAGGAACATAACGGTGGGACTTATACTCAACACTTACGCAATCTTCGCAAGTTATATGTCAATTACTATCATTGATTAAGTTAATCAACATTAATTAGAATTCAGAAATCCTAGCTATTACAATAAGATCCTAACAATAAGATAGCTTTTGTAGATCTCTTCCTCCTTGATATGGCAGCTTGATATGACATCTTTGAGAAGATATGATCCAAATATATTGCTGGATTGGATTGAATTTGGAGAAAACATAATGATCTTGTTGTTGACACAAAATCTCGGTCAATTCTTCCAAAATCTCGGGAGAGATTTTTCCACTATGTCTGAATCTCGACGTGAGTGTTTGTGGACGAAGGTGTCGCTAGTTTGTTTTGGGCTACAGTTGTTCATTCTTCTCCAATAGACATAAGGCAAAGCACGTTAAACTCAAATAATCTCACAAAAGATGAAAACGATAAAAGACTCCATTTTTATATGACTCAAAGAAGAGTCAAATAAAAATTACTCAAACCGTGATGTATGGTTGAGTTGAAATTCAATCGATTAGCTCTTATACCACTTTTAATGGGGGTTGAGCCGCAGTTTTTCGATCTAGATTGAAGTCCACGAAAAGCTCGACAGAAACAAATCTCGGTAAAAATCTCGGGGGGAATTCCTTAATGGTAAGGTTGTGATATATGAAAACTCAGAGAACGGGAACATGAATGTTATGGATATGATAAGATAATAGAAGATGATAATGCAATAAGTTTGATGGATAATATAGGAAGATAGAACCAAGATATAAACTTACAAAGAACCTTGACCAATTGGATCAAAACCATCAACAAAGAGTTACCTTAAAACTTCATTCTTCAACTTTACACAAGCCTTCAAATTGAGACAAGCACGAGGGACTAGTTTGAATAGTAGCACCAATCTTTAGGAAGATTAACACACACAAAAACAACCTAGCAAAGACTCACAACTATTTAATCAAAGGTTCCCTTTTTTATTGAATTGGAATGAATAAGACGCAAACTTCATAAACAAAGCAACGAGTATCTATAATGTGGAAATCAATAATCGATAATAATCTACTAATGTTCTCGGCCTCCTAGGGGTTATATGGGCTAGATCCTAAGAAAAATAAAAAGGAAAAAATAATTTCAAAACATAGGATCAAATCCAAAAGATACAATTAGAATGTTTAAAGATTTAAAGGTATTAAATAAATAAAAATAACTAAAAGTAGACGAGATATCTCGACTTGCTTAAAATCTCATGTGGCAAGATGCAAATCTCGACTAAGCAAAGCGCTAATCTCGTTTGGATGCTAGTAATCTCGGCTAGCCACTTCGCTTGCTTCCTTGGTCATCTTCAATCTTGTATGGCTCCTTCACAATGAATATCAATGTGACTAAAGAAGACTTAGACACAACTAGATCAACAATGGTCTCCTTAGAGGCTAATTATGTCACCAAGCTAGAAAACTCTTCTTGAATGGTTGTGGATCTTGATCTAGTAATTGATCCTTCCATGATAGAACTTGAAGATGATGTAGACTCTATCTCCCTAAATGATCTAGCTCTTGTTCTAGTGATATGTTCATGTATAGGAGGTGTTGGGGATGGTCCCTCATCAGGAACAAAGACTAGAGTAATTCAAATGGGAGTGGTCATGTGAAATATGATTGAATTTGACATCTTTATTCATGGATTTGATGAAAAATTAGGTAATTAGAGGTTGTACTGGAATTTGACATCTTTATTCCAATTATGTACTCGTAGGCGATATTTTATTTGGTGACGGTTTATAACAAACAACATTGTTGCAAACATTGATCACTCCAAATTGTGAATTTGGTTGTTTTGGAAATGTGGACCAACAATTGACATTGAGATTTGGTTTTTCTACATTTAGTGCTCGTTTGGGAACGCTAAGAATTATTCTCGGTAACGGAATGATTTTGAATACATCAAAAACTATGTTTGTTTAGAGGTCTTTTAACACATAAGATTAATCTCATCATTGTCATTTACTTTCCTTACCCTTATCCAATTTCATTTCGTTTTCATTTTACCGCTCCAACCAAACGGACACTAAAAGTATGACTATTAAGATGTCAATTGCTGAGAGTTGAGAATGGATGTCATATTGAGATTGTGAGGCATGTGTGCTCGTGAATGTTGCAAATATTACTTTGAGCTACAAAGCTTAATTTATTTTGATTTGAACTCATTCCAATTTCAAAGACTCAAACAAGTTTCAACTTTTGACTCGGCCATTAAGGATGATAAACAAATTTTGGTGTGTGCAACTACATCAACGTTTAATTTGTTCCATGACTTCAAAACTGTATTCATGATTGCAGCTTGCTTAAGGTCCATGACGTCAAACTATACCCTTTGGTGCTAGAGAAGCATGTCCATCTGTATCTTAGTAATTATGCTAAAACTCAGCTTGCCGGAGAAGCTTGAAGAGAAGGATGAGAGATGAGAAAGAGAGCTTTAATCAATATGGAAAAAGGAAGAGACGATACAGGATTGGAGAAAAAGAGCTTGAATTATCATTTATATAACCAAACACAATATCATATAAATAATGTTATAATTTTGATACATTTTGTTACTTTGTCCCTACTTTTATATAAATTGTATTATTTACGCAAACTTTAGTAAATAGATTTACTGAATCTAGTTCGGTTGCACTTGCCTCTGACTCAACCTTAGCTGAGGCTCTCCCCGCTTGGATTGGCTCGCCCATGTAGTATATTAATTTCTACTCCATTCCAACAATTTTGGAAATTGTTTTTTTGTATATCGTTCCTTTGTATAAAAATTTTTGTTTTCTTATACCGAGTTAAAAGAGCATTCACATTTTTCAATACTCGAACAACGATGCGCGTGCACAGCACGAGCGTCACGCCTATTTTTACAAGATACGAGAGATAGGTAGAGTTTTTTTTTTGAAAATGGAAAGTGGTTCCAACCATTCGACGGCGCGCTGTCTCGTAGTTCGAAAGGCCGAAAAAAGATCAACAGACGGACTAACCGTGATGAAGGATTACAAAGAAATGAGAAAAGAAATAGACAAAAATACATCAGAAAAACCCGAAAGCAAAAAGATCTTCAAGGGAAAGTAGGATGATACAAAACGAGTATAAACGTTCATCTTCGAAGGAAGTACACAAGTAGATTTCCTAGGTACAACTCTGAACACCTCTGATTTGGACTACAACAAAGCTATCAGGATTCGATCACAAATCCACACCCCCTTCTAAATAATACGCTCGAACCACAACCAAAAGACAGCATCATACCTCGGAAGACGAGAGTGCAGAAAACGGGTATTATGACATGTAAGTGTGTATAACTTGATGGTTTAAGGATTAACGATTTGTAACGAGTAAATTGTTCATAGATGATTAAATTACAAATTGGCTAAAAACAACGCAAGAGCTTATAGAAAGAAAAGTAGTAAGCCCATACACTTTTGGATGAAAAGTATTAACTACTAATTTGGAGGAGATTTTCAAAAATCTCAATTAATGTTTTTTGGACTATTTTAAATTTTCCATTAAAGGAGGAGGATTGGTTAATTGTGCCGTTAGGCCGGAATCGGTGTTGTTAGGTCGGGATCTTAGTGATGTTAGGCCGCTAAATTGGTGCCTAAAGACGAGATTAATCTCTTAATGCTTCGTAAAGCATCTCAAAGAGAATAGAGTGTCAAAGTTGATCCTTATAAAAAATTAGAATGAAAATTTTTAAAAAAGTAAAGTCTAATTATCAAATTAAACCTTACAATAACACAAGGAGAAATGGTCATTTTAGTGTTTTATTTATTTTTTTTATGTTCGGTTTAGTGAACATTTGAAAGCGTTAGTTCCGAAATGATGGTCGGCGGGATTTACCGACTAGGGATTAAGGAGTTATCGATGGTCATGGAAAGGGGGTGACAGCGGTTCGTTCATGCGGAAGGAAAGGCGACCCAAGGGCTTGCAGCATCGTCTAGAGAACACTGAACCGACAGAAGAGATGAGGGATGGGAAGGAGCACAAAGAAACCTCCGAAACCACCGGCGAAGCAATGACCCGGAAGGTGATGACGAAACAGATCTGAGTAGGGGGACAAACATTCAGATCTAGGGTAAAGAGGTGTCGTGGATTTGATGGTGGTAGTCGAAGGGGTGTAGCCCAGTGGTGGAGAAGGAAGGGAAAAAGAAGGATCGGGAAGCTTGCGGTTGTAAGGGTAATTCCAGATCCTGAAACTCAACAACAGCAGAGATTTTCCATCTAAGCAAGAAGCAAAGTTGATTGAGGGTGGGTGAGGACCGACAACGGTCCACCATTGAATGCGATAACTTGGACTTCGACAGAGGCACATCAACAGGGTGGAGGGCTTCTCGGACCGCAACCATAAATGGTCAACGAGAAGTATTCCGAAGGCCTCCTCACCCAAATTTCATTTTCATTGAAATAAATCAATAAGTTGAAAGAAAGGTTGACAAAGGATTGGAGGGTTTGGTAGATTAAGTTTTTCAATCCCTTGAATTTTTGTGAAGCTGGGATATTAGTGTTGAGTAATAGATGGGGAGGAAGGAAAGAAGCTCCCCAGTGGCGGTCAGCCCATTAGTTATGGGCCTTCGGTTGTCATCTAGGCGGAGTTTAGTCATCGACGGTCAGTCTAAGGGATGGAAAATAGGGTTTTCATCATGGCTCTCAATAGAAAGAGCTTTTTGTTTGGAAGAAAACTCCAAGAGAAGAGATAGTTAGAGTTGTTTCCTATGTCGACCGATTCTTTGCCTTTTGTGTTAAATTTTTGTTTGTATTTTATTTATCTGCCTTTAGGATTAATGAGTCAAATCATTATTATATGAAATTTTTGTTTGTATTTTATTTATCCGCTTTAGGATTAATGAGTCAAATCATTATTATATTTCCTATGTTCAATCCCGACTCTTTAGTTAAATTGAATCTTGTAAAATTACCGAGATGAGAGAATGGCTTTTTCTTCTTTACTCGGTCTAAAGTTGATCCAAATTTCAACGTAGTCGGCCAGGGGTTGGGAACAATTGGAACGTGTTGCAGTGTGATTTTATCAATGCCTTTAAAATTCCTAAAAAATAGCCTATTCCAAAATAATAACAGCTCACGTGCAATGTCGAGATAAGTGAGCCTAATCATCCCATTCGGTTAGGATGATACCTTGTTAGCATATGAAACGGTCCTTCACCTTCAAAACCTCAAATGCTACCAAAAAAAATATGAAAAACCTAGGTGTGCCACATATTAAGTAATACTGAATCTACAAGGCACAACATTTGCAGTTTTATACGTTTAATAACAGTGGATTTAGTTCAAGTGTGTCCACAATTAGTTAAACCATGATGAATAGGCTCAAAAATCCCAAGAAATAAGCTTACAATTCAACTGCCAACACATAGCATCCCCTTGATCATACTTGTTTCACAAAGTGTGTAGTGAGAAGCTTTGAGACTGTAAATCCATCGAAGGAATCGACCTCAAAGAGTTCCTTCAATTTCTCATCACACAAGATTGTTTTTTTATTCCCAGGATCCTTCAAGACAAGGTAGACGTATATTTAGTGATAGGTTAATGTTCCAGATACATATGCAGCTAAACTTTGGCTCAGTGATGGAATACTCACCCTTGGAAACCAAATACAATATATAAAATGAAATTTTAAATCTTTCTGCAAAAAATAAGGGATTGTTGAAGCCTTTTGATTACTTGTTTATTACTTCTATACAGTATTGTGAGGTACATAAACGAATAACAAAAATCTAATCAATTCTTTGGTGAAAAGGAATTTTTGGAGTTGCCAAAATAGGCACATTTCACAGTAGATCAAATTATTTTTCGATATACAGTGTCAAACATGTCTTAAATTTCATAAAGCTAGTGAAAATTATTGAAAAAGCTCCCAAAAGCTAAAGCTCATCGAAAGGATTATTTGCCAAACACTATATTAAGTTTCAAAATTGGCAAAACTACACTAAAAGCTAACGAAAAATCTATATCAAACATGAAACACACCCATTTATAAAGCAGTAAGTCGTGGAGAAGTTGATTTGATCTTACCTGAAGGTTATGCTCTTTAATGTGATCCCATACTCTCTTGATAGCATCGGGGCGTGTTAGCTCTCTTTCTCCTGTTCCAAGAAACTTGATAAATGACTGGGAAATGGGAGCAGGAGCAAGAAAACCCGAAGTTACTAATCTCTTTTGGCGTTTCTCTCCTAGATTCTCACCTATCATAAACAGAGTACAGTTTTTGTTAGTTGTAACATTCTTCTAACAAAGAAAAACAGACTACCATTGCTCAGGTTATGGTATTTAAGTAATTGGAAATCAAACTCGATGTAAAGGATGTTCAAATTCGCCTCACCTTCCATTTCCGCTCTCTCGTGTTTCTTAGACTTCTGCTTACAGCATGACTTAATAGCTGTTTAATCATGCAACTAAAAATTAATGAGAAGCATGCTAAACTGAAGTTTCCATGGAAAAAGGAGCATGAAACTAGTAATTGCAGACATGGTAATCGCGCAATTGGGAAGCTCTAGCTGAAAATTAAAAAAAACTAGAGACAAATTTTTATTTAATAATCGGACAAAAAGTTCTTCAAAACAAAAAAAAACTGAAACCAAACAGGCTGTTAAGCTTTTGAACTGTGATTTAATTTTTATTTTTTTTAAGTGATGCTTTGTGCATAAAAGTTGACAGAGTACCAGTGAGATACTTTGACAAGAACGTATTCATCTGACTTATTTTGAAGGATTCAACACCGAAAAGGCCTTGCAAACTTTCATCACATAGTATGTTCTGTTTATCATCTGGATCTATCAAGTTATGATTTGATACATAATCCCAAAGCTGGTTGACAGGTTGAGAACCTGTAATCAACAACTGAATTCAACATAACACCAGGCAACAAACAGAGAAAAAGGGTTTTCCAGAAAAGAGTATTATTATATATTTATCATACCTCATAGCGCAACAGTTTAGATGCTCCGAGGAACTTCTGAAGCTCTGGTGATAGGACACATGATTTTGACCTAATTGATAGAATATGTAATTATTGTAAATAGAGGTCCGCCCTATGTAATTATGTAAAACTGTTATACCTATTAATACGAGTCATCCGACGATGGAAACCCTAAGGGGAATTTATCCAAATCTTATTATTCTCACATGGTATCAGAGGGTTACGTTCCATAACCCTTCTCCTCCACACCTTCCGCTCTATTAACGCCGGCTTCTTCCCTTCAACGCCGTCGCGTAATCTACTTCTCTTCGTCCTTCTTTAACCGACCCCAATGACTACGGAGAAGAAACATACGTTTCATTCCGCTCTTGGGATATCCAACATCAAAAACAATATAGCTCTTGTTCTAGATCATGACACGCCATATGCATCATGGGTTACTCTTTTTCGTGTCACCGCCAAAGCACACAACGTTTTGGATCACATTGAAGCAAAAGTTTCCCGCCCTGCTGATATTGACGATGCTCTCTGGAATCAGGTTGACGCTACTGTTCTTCAATGGATTTACAGTACGGTTTCAAAGGATATTCTTCTTCAAATTCTTGATCCCGACGACACCGCTCTCAAAGCTTGGGGTCGCATTCAGGATATTTTTCAAGACAACAAGAACACGCGCGCAGTTTATTTGGAACATGAATTTTCCAATTGCAAATTGGCGTCGTTTGCTTCCATAGCCGCCTACTGTCAGCACATGAAAGCCTTGTCTGATCAACTCAAGGGTGTTGATTCACCAATCTCCGACAATCGGTTAGTCCTTCAATTATTGTCCGGTTTACCTGCTGAGTATAACGCAACTGCTAGTTTCATTCAACAAACGGATCCCTTGCCAACGTTTCAAAAAGCACGTTCGCAACTCCTCCTTGAAGAAACACGTATGGCCAAACAAAAAGCGAATGAAACAGATTCTGCGGCTCTCACCGCCGCCACTAGAAGCTCGGCCAAGTCACAGTCGGCCGACCACCGTGGAACCACCTCTGCCGGCAACCAGGACGCCACCCAGCGCAGCCGCAACAGGGGGCCGGAAGGGCAAGAATCGAACCGGCGGCGCACAGCAGCATCCTACGCAGTACGTCTTTCGCCCTAACTCCGGATGGGTTCCTGTGCACTCCGGCCCACAGCAGCCTCAGGCCCAATGGTTTCCGGCCCACTGGCCTGTTTACCCCTCTGGCCTGCAGCGTCCACCATGCCCATTTCCTACTCAGCAAGGCTTATTGGGCCCAGCCCCTGCGCAGCCCACTTCTGCAGCCCATGTTGCTGATGCTTCTCAATTTATGCAGCCCACTTCTGTCGATCAAGCCTTTGCAACTATGACGTTAAATCCCGCAGATAATTTATGGTACATGGACACCGGAGCTACTTCCCACATGACGAATAATTCAGGTAACCTCTCGTCCATCTCTTATAATGGTTCATTAAATTCGATAATTGTCGGAAATGGCATGCGGATACCATCTACAGGTCTTGGTGAAGCTAATATTCCAACCCCATCCAAACCACTACATTTATCCCAAGTTCTAGTTGCACCTAAACTAGTTAAAAACCTTGTCTCCGTCCGCCGATTCACAACCGATAGCCACGCCACAATTGAGTTTGACCCGTTTGGTTTTTCTGTGAAGGATTTACACACGGGGAACCTTCGCCTGAGATGCAATAGCTCTAGGGACCTTTATCCAGTTACCAAGGATTCTGCATCAGCTCATGCTTTTTCTGCTCAGTCATCGAGTCTCTGGCATGCCCGTCTAGGCCATCCTGGCATGCCGTTTCTAGATGTTCTTAAGAAATTTTCTTTTCTTAGTTTTAATAAGGAGCGCGACTCCTCTCTTTGTCATACTTGTCAACTTGGAAAACATCATAGGCTACCGTTTGAACGTTCTATTAATAAAACTGTTGCACCTTTTGACATCATTCATAGTGATCTTTGGACTTCCCCGATTCCTAGTCGGGAAGGTTTCAAATATTATCTTCTATTTCTTGATGATTTCTCACATTTTCTTTGGGTATTTCCAATTAAATTCAAATCTCAAGTCTTTGATCGTTTTGTGCAATTTCATAAATTCATTCAAACACAATTCAATGCCCCTATTAAAACTTTCCATTGTGACATGGGTCGCGAGTTTGACAATCATCAATTTCACTCATTCTTCGCACTTCATGGCATTTCTTTTCGGTTTTCTTGTCCTCACACCTCCCCACAAAATGGAAAAGCCGAACGTGTCATCCGCACCATCAACAACATGATGCGTTCTCTTCTATTTCATGCTTCCCTACCCATCACGTTTTGGTCTCATGCTCTTGACATGGCATGTTTTCTACTAAACATCCTTCCGTCCACCACAATACAAAATCAATCCCCCACCCAAGTGTTGTATTTTTCAACACCTTCCTATCATCATCTCCGCGTTTTTTGGTGTCTTTGCTACCCAAATCAAAACGCAACAATCCCCCACAAATTAACTCCTAGGACAACTCCTTGTGTCTTTTTAGGATATCCGAGTCATCACCGAGGTTACAAATGTTTGGATTTGAAATCAAATAAAATTATCATTTCCCGTCATGTAACTTTCGATGAGTCCATTTTTCCGTTTTCAAAGCTTGAGTCGTTTCGCTCTTCTTCTGCGGTGCTGGAAAATGAACCCAATTGCTCTCCTTATCATCAGGCCCAACAATCTGCATCTCAGGCCCGCATACATCCCTCACCAACCCGGCCCACTTTGAATGCCTCACTTGCTGCCCTCCCACCTTCGCCTGGGCCCAACCCCTTATTCCCACATCCGCCAAGCCATCTTTCTAGCCCACCTTCCTTCTCTGACCACGCCGGCCCATCTTCCTCATCTGACCACGCCGGCCCACCTTCCCCATATGTTCACACTGGCCCAGCTGATGAGCCCACTGTTGGCAACGCTACAACTGAGCTACCCCTTCAACCACCGACCGAACCGCATCCCACATCCTCCACGGTACACTCCACCCATCAGCTCCCCACGAATATAAATCCCACCAACCGGCCTAATACTCGCTCTTTAAGTGGTATTTTTAAACCCCGCCAAATATTCGACCTCAATACCACCACCGCATCCGACTTATCTCCTATACCCACATCCCACAAATTAGCTCTCCAGGATCCCAAATGGTCCGCTGCCATGCTCGACGATATCGAGCCCTTATACGAAATGGTACTTGGGTTCTTGTTCCTCGTCCTGAACAGACTAATATTGTGAGGTGTATGTGGATTTTCCGTCATAAGTTCCGATCTGATGGTTCTCTTGAGAGATATAAGGCGCGCCTAGTAGCTAATGGATGTTCCCAACAAATTGGAATAGATTGCGATGAGACTTTTAGCCCAGTTGTTAAGCCCGCCACCATCCGTACGGTTTTCAGCTTAGCTGTGTCTCGCTCTTGGCCTATTCATCAACTTGATGTAAAGAATGCTTTTCTTCATGGGCATCTCAACGAGACAGTTCACATGTTTCAACCCCCTGGGTTTGTTGACTTTGCTCGTCCTTCACACGTCTGCTTATTAAAGAAATCTCTGTATGGGCTAAAGCAGGCACCCCGGACTTGGTTTCAACGTTTTGCAAGATATTTACTCAGAATTGGTTTCATAGGCAGTAAGAGCGATTCTTCTCTGTTTATCTATCGGCATGGGACTAATCTTGCTTATCTATTACTTTATGTTGATGATATCATACTCACAGCCTCATCAGATGCCCTCCGCAACACTCTCACTGCTTCCCTAAGCAGGGATTTTCTATGTCTGATCTCGGCTCCATATCTTATTTTTTGGGCATTTCTGTTCAGAGATCTTCATCAGGACTGTTTTTGTCTCAAGACAAGTATGCTCGCGAAATTGTTGCACGAGCCAAGATGACTGCATGTAAACAGTTGTCACTCCTGCTGAACCCTCAATCAAGCTCAGCGCCTCCTCTGGACCACCTGTCAGTGATCCCACATTATATCGCAGTTTGGCAGGGGCACTTCAGTACCTCACTTTCACAAGACCTGACATCAGTTTTGCTGTCCAACAGATATGTCTTTTCATGCATGATCCTCGAGAGCCTCATTTCGCTGCCCTGAAACGTATCATCCGTTATATTTCTGGGACAGCTTCATTAGGTATCACCATCTCCCCTTCACCAAAAACTGATCTCATTGCATACATTGATGCTGATTGGGCTGGCTGTCCTGATACACGCCGATCCACATCAGGCTATTGTGTCTTCTTCAATGACACCCTTATCGCATGGTCTTCCAAACGGCAATCTGTGGTTTCTCGCTCCAGCGCAGAGGCAGAGTATAGAGGAGTTGCCAACGTTGTCTCTGAATGTTCCTGGCTTCGCAATCTTTTGCTTGAGCTTCACTGTCCTCTTGCCAAGGCATTCATTGTCTACACCGACAATATCTCTGCTACTTGTCTAGCCAGCAACCCGGTTCAACATCAACGGACCAAACATATCGAGATTAATATTCATTTCGTCCGAGATAAGGTTGCGCGCGGTCACGTTCGAGTTCTTCATGTGCCTTCGGCTTATCAGTATGCTGACATTTTTACAAAGGGCCTACCACGACAACTTTTTCTTGATTTTAGATCCAGTCTCACTGTTTTGTCTCCTCCCGTTTCGACTGCGGGGTATGATAGAATATGTAATTATTGTAAATAGAGGTCCGCCCTATGTAATTATGTAAAACTGTTATACCTATTAATACGAGTCATCTGACGATGGAAACCCTAAGGGGAATTTATCCAAATCTTATTATTCTCACACTAATCACCATTTTCTTAGCATCTTTGTTTGAGGTATGAGAACTGGAAGGCAGCAAACATATTTGTTATAGTTGATCATAGATTAATTTTAACAATTTCAATTGTTTCTTTGACTGTTTGGAAATAAAGAGACAATGGGGATGTTCTACACTTTGGTACATCAACCGAGGTCGTGAATCAGCCGGCTATCCCAGTATTCCTTGGTCAGTTACATTACAAAACCGTTCTGCGGAAAAATTGAACTTCGATTCATAGAAACTGAGGAAATTTATACTTTTTGAAGAAGATCAAAATTCATTAATCTAATTTCCAGAAATTTTGCATACATGATAAATTTCCTTTAATCCAGACATTTAAATTATTATCTACAAACTTCCTGTGGAACCACAAACATTACATATCAATCAACATATGATCACTTACGTATACAAACACCAATTTATTTAATGTTTTGTAGAAGGCTGTTTGTACTATAAATATCCAATTGAAACCAAATCACCTTAGCAATCATTTTATGAAACCTTATCAACTATCTTATCATACATTAAGCATAGTTTACAAATTTTACAGTGACAAACACACTAAGAAATAGACTTGTAAGGTCATGATTGACAGCAAGAAGTTATAGAGCAAGAAGAGATAGTATAATGGCTGATTTGACCACATTATAGTCAATGGAATATCACATGGATGCATGAGCCCTACTTGTAACTTATTGAGTTGTAACCCCAAACTGATTCTAAGAAGAGAATTTCCGAAGGTATACAATATAACTTCACTAGGAAAAACAAAAGAATTAGCAGATATAATCACACGTTGCTATATGCTACATTAGTCATCAATTATCATCCTACTAGTAGAATGGAGCAAATGAAAGCACCGAAATGAATGACAATAAAATGACATTGAACAAAATAGGAAAGCCACAGAAAAAAATGCAGGATATTAGTACTGACCTTTCCTTAGTGCGGCTAGGTCCGCCGTTGGACTTCGGGTCGAGAAATACCGGTGTCAAACCGGCGCTGCCATCCTCATCAGAATCAGAAACGTCGTTGTTCTGATCAGAGTACGATCCAGCTTCTTCTTCACGGGCCTCGTCGTCGGATCCCTCCTGGACATGGTTATAGAGGAAAAGCTCGACCTGTTGACGAATGAAAGGCTTACGTTGGGACAAATCCACACCAAAACTATCCTCCAGCTTGCGGCGGACGATTGTAACTGTGGTCTTCTTCAAGTCCGCTGAGCGGAGATAGTCGCCTATTCCAACGACCAGGTCATTATCTGACACAGGGGCGGCACCAAGGGTGGCGGGGTTGGGCGGCCGCCCCCTCCGAAAAAAAAAAAAAAAAATTTTTTTTTTTTTGAAAAAAATCGTTTTAAAATGGGGTTGCTTCTCTCGATTATAAAAAAAATTTTCTACAATTTATTTTTTTTAAATATCACTATTCTTCTTGTGTTATATTTAAATGTTTTTTTGGATCTTTCGTCGAAGTGAACGAAACTTCATAAGTATTTCCTGTTTTAGACTCTAGAGTGAAATAATTCACCAAAATGCACGAGATTTGTTGTTTGGATTAAAAGCGCGGTCTTAGATCACACTCTTATTTGTAAAAAGCGTTGTCCAAGACAACGTTTTAATATCTGAAATAAAGATAACAAAACACAAATAGAGGTGTGGTCCTAGACCGTGGCTATAGTATAACGTTTTTGAAAAAAAAAAAAACTAAAGAGGCGCGGTTATAGACCGCGCCTATAGGACAGTTTTTTTTTTTTAAATATATAGGCGTGGTCATAGACCGCGCCTTTTAAGTGTAATGTTTTTATAATTTTTTTTTTGTATTGTTGTTTATTGTAAGTAGATGACATATTGACTTTGTTTTTATCGCAATATTATTTTCATAAATATTTTTATCGAAAATAAAATTTCGCCCCCCCCAAAAAAAATCCTGCAGCCGCCACTGATCTGACACCATTTCCGATTTCCCCTCTCCAAATTCAAAGACAGACAAAAGTAGGTTGGCGGTTCTTAGAAAAGGGAAAGAAATTGGATCTTGGAACTTTGGGGGGCATGAACGAAAGTTATAAGAGCGGAAGAGAATTGAGAGGCTTTGATGTAGCAAAATTGTCTCTCGAATTTTCGCTTCCTACTATCGAGTATCTCTAGTGAAGCCAAGGACGAGGAAAACAAGACGTCCTCGTCTTCAATATATCCTACTAAATTATGAACGGATTAAATTTTTTACTCAAAAATTAGTAGGAATATAATACGTAATATTTTTCCGCCAAAAATTCAAGTTCCGGTGATGACATGGTTGCCGAAATGTTACATGTCATCACATATTTTTTAAAAAATATTTTTTTTGTAATTTTAAATGTGTAATGTGGATTTTTTTTAAAAAAAAAAAAAGTCAATTTAATAATATTAAAAATATTAAAAAATTAAATGAAGCTAATTTTAAAATTTTTTTTTTTGTAATTTTGAAATAAAGTTTGACAATTTATTTTAAATAAATCGTTTTCTTGTGAATTTTTTGAAAAACGTTTTTTTGGGGCTTATTTTCATTATATATTTTAACTAATTATTAATATATATTTTTTAACAAAATTGGGGAAAATTTTCAGAGATTAGGTTAAAAGATGAAATTTTTTTTAAAAAAATCAAATATTTTTTACAAAATATTTTTTTAGAATTAAAATTTTCATTTCATACAAAAATCCAAAAATCAAGTTGATAAAATAAAAATCAAAAATTATTTTTTGGAAAAATCAATTTTAATTATTAAATTAATATATTTTTTGGAAAAATAAATATTAAATAAATATTTTTACATTTTCTTACAAACCTATTAAAAAATATGTTCAAACTTTTTTTAATTTTTGTTTTATTACAAAATTTTTTTTTAAATATTTGTACAAAAATTTTTTAAAAAATTATTATGTAAATTTTAAAATAATAATTTTTCAAATTTTTTAATATTAAAATATTATTAAATTAATTTTAAAAAAAATAATATCCACGTCAAACATTTTAATCCATTTATTTGATGACATGTAACATTTTGGATGCCACGTCATCGCCGGAGTTAGGGTTTTTTGACGGAAAAGTATGACGTATTATTTTTGGTAAATACATTGATAGTTTGTATCTTGCCTAGTAATTTTCAAAGTTCGTATTATTTTCGGTTCAATGTTGATAGTTGGTATTATTTTGGATTATTTTTTATTTCTTACTAAATTATGAATTATGCTAATAAATTTTTTTTACTAAAATAAAAAAAATTTAAAATAAATAAATCTAATAAAACAATAACTAATTAATTAGTTTAAAAATATATTTAATTAATTCCGTTAAATAACATATACAAACAGTTAATATCAAAATCTACTAAATCTAATAATATCTACCGATTACACAAATTATGTTGACTGGCGATAAAACCTAACTTCTCCTGTACGTTTTATTTCTGACACTATATATACAAATAATATCTCATCGTCTTCCATTCAGTTCTTGTTTTCTAATATTGATCATATTTCTTCATCTTTTTTCAGGATTTTGATAATTTAAAGATATTTCTAAGTTGATTTGTCATATCTTTTTCAGCTTATTCTCTACGTTGTTATTCCCTTACTATCATTCCTTTTTTTTAATAACCGATTTTCAATCGTCGCATTCGTTTTGCTATCGTTTATTTATTTTCAAATCTATCGATTTTAAATCTACATTTTTATCTTTAAATCCATTCAAAATCGGATGCCTCCTTATCTTCTCTCAGTCTTTTCTACTTTCATGATTTATGTGTTATGTGTAATCTATAGTTCGAGAGAATATGTGAAATATGCATCAAATAACCCAATTATTTTTTCCATCTGTTTGAATTTTTCGTACTTCCGTGATTTGTTTTCATAAATTGGTGTTTCAACAACTTGCAAGAATAAGAGTTTCAATAGCTTGCAAATAACCCATCTATTTTCTTATACGTTTTTTTATTCTGATCTTTCATTACTGTTAAGAAAAAAATCAAATTTGTCGTTAGTTTTAAAAAAAATTTAGCGACCTACCACAACTTGTACCTTTAAAAGATTTCATTACTTTTTTTTCAATTATCTTAAGATTTTGTTATAACAATTACTCCAAGTACAAATTCGGTTTTTCACAATCGTCTTTTGTTTTTTGTTTTAACAAATTTTTATTATTGAGCTTCGTTTTTTCAATAATATTTCACATCTTTTTATTCAAATTTGGTTTCTTATTAAAAAAATTATTCTGATTCTGATTTGTTAATTTTATTCTGTTTTTTCATTCAAATTCCAAGAAATTTTTTTGTTCGATTACTTCGACTACAAATCTTCAGGGTCATCAAATTTTTTAATAGTTATTTTTTTATTTAACAATTATTTCAACTACAAATCTTCATTACAATTAGAGCTCCGGGTTCGGGCCGAATCCGGACCGGGCTTTTTCAACTTTTTTGTCTGGATGTACGAGCTGGATCCGGGCTAAGCCCGGGTCCCGGTCTTTCAGTCATGTCCGGGCCGGAGCTACCCGCCGGGTACCCGGATTCACGTTTTGTCTATCTAAATAATGTATTTTTGTAAGACTATAATTCACATTTGTAGACAATTAGACAACACAGTAGATTTATAGACATCACTCCATGTTTGAGAACAAAAATCATTAGTTAAGCCCTAACATTACAAATTACAAATCAATTATCATGTAGATTGATACAGCAACAACAATATTACTAAGCAAGCATATAGAGTTAATATATACAGATTGATACAACAATAATGATTTTACAAAGTTCAGCAGAGAGAAGAGAAGGGTGTTCAAAAGACAATTAGGGGAACCCAACCATATTGAACAACTTGAGAGATCTTCGTTTGAGAGGCTGCTAAGAGAAACGAAGATCTCTTTCTTAATCGCCTTTTGGGGAGAACCCATCCGAGGGAATTTGAGATCTCGACATCTCTCCTCAAATAGTAAGATCGAGCAGACGAACATCTTGGCAGAACCTAGATCGAGCGGACGAGCAACTTCGTTTGAGAGGGTTGAAGTCTCGATCTGAACGAGAAGAAAACTTCGTTTGAGAGAGAACTTGATGTTGAAAACTTGAGAGATCTTCGCTTGAGAGAGAGAAAATTTGACCGTTGAGAACTTGAGAGAGAGATCTGTGAGTTAGGGTTTGAGAGAGGAGCATAGGGTTTGAGAGAGGAGTTGTGAACTCAGAGAAATAATGAATGGTTGAATGAATTAGGGTTTTATGAGCATATATATTGAATTCGGGCCGGACAAGCAGCCCGTCCGGACTTTGCACTATGTCCAGATCCATCCCGGATGTCCGGACGGGCTTTTTATTCCGGTCGGATTTTTTTATTGTCCATACCCGCCCGTTTTTGCGGGCGGGCCGGGCCAGTCGGGACAACCCGGTGTGTATCAACTCTAATAACAATTACTTTTTTTTTATTAAGATTCATTGTTTATAACATTTTGATTTTTTTATTCAAATTCGATTTTGTTACAGTTTTTTTAAAGATTCTAATTTTTTTTTAATTTTAGTTGATTTTTTATTCAAATTCCAAAAGAAAAAAAATTATTTTTTGTTTAGATAAACATAAAAAAATTGATTAAAATCACCCACACAAGATTTGGATTAATTATTTAAGCATTGTGTCTCCTTTTCAGACTTAGAATCATACGTATAAACCTCAATTTTTCACTATCTCAATCTTCCTTCTCTTTTTCGTTTCCTTTCATCCTAAACACCATTTTTACTGCTATTAGGTTTTAATTAGGCAAAAATGAGTCTCCTTAGGCATGATTTCTCTTCATATAATGATAGTATTATGATTTTTCAATTGAGCCATAACTATGTGAATGATGGATTCGTTTATATTTAAATTTTGTAAAAGGACTCGAAATTTTTTTTTGTTTTCCAATATATTCTGATGTTGTTTTTTTTTTTTTGAAAAAAATGATTCCTTTTTAATTTTTACAAAATTGGTTTTTTTTTCGACTAACTAGTCCGTAAGGATTCGTATCTTTACAAAATCTATTCATATTTGTTTACTGTTTTTGTTGTTTTTTGGCTTCGATATACTTTTTTTTAATATTTACATTTGAATTCGTTTTAGTTTTTTTTTTGTTTTTCTTTGTTATACTTTATTTTATTTTTAAAAATATGTATGGATTTGTTTTATTTTTTGCAAAATTTGTTTGGGTTTTTTTTTACAAAACTATTTTACAAATCTGTTTTACTATTTTTATTAAAAAATAAATCTGTTTTACAGTTTTTAAATAAAAAAATACATTTGAATTCGTTAAGAAGTATTTTTGCAATATATATTTGGATTCTTTTTTTTTTCTAAATATGTTTTATTTTTTTATAAAAAATTCTGTTTTACTGTGTTTTCTATAAATTTTTTTTTTCTAAAGAAAAAATTGGATGTTTTTATTGAAATAAACTATTGTACTAAACAGGCTTAAAAAACGATTCCAATTTTTTGACTAAATAAGGGATCGTTTGTTTTCTGCATAATCCGTTTGGATTCGTTGTACTTTTTTTTTGTTTTTCGTTATGTTTTACTATTTTTTTTATAAAATTTTATTTGGATTCGTTTTACTGCTTTTTGCAAAATTTATTTGGATTCTTTCCATGCAAAACTATTTTGCAAAATCTGTTTTACTGTTTTTTTTATAGAAAAATTTATTTTACTTTTTTTTATTAAAAAAATATATGTTTTTTTCTATAGGAAAAATTGGTTGTTTTTATTCGAATAAACTCTTTTACTAAAAAGAGTTCAAAAAGTATTGAATTTGTTTCTCTTAACTAAAAAATGGATATTGATTCTCCGTTTACTATTTATAGTTTTTTTTAAAAATTATTTGTCTTTTTCTTAATTAAAAAATATTTGAATTTCAAATATCTATTGTTACTAAACAAACCAATTGTAAAAATTTTGTAACAATTTTCTACGTTGTTTTCTAATAAACTTTACTTTTTTTTAAAAAACATTTAATCGTTTTTTAATAAAGAAAAAAAATACTTTCTTAAGAATAAACTCTTATACAAACTCAAATATTCCTACTATTATGCACATCTATATACTTTACTAGTGTAGGCGACATAATGCTGATGTGGCGGTGTTACGTTTTTTCTCGAATTATATCTTTCACAAAATCACAAATTAAGTCAATAAAACCTTTTTTTACTAAAACAATATCTAAACTGTAAATGTTTAATTTTAATAAAGGTAGGATAAATTGATTGTTAAACTTATCATCTACGTTACACTGTTAACTGACAAGGAAAGCAATATCTTGATTTCACATATACTTAACGTAAACTTCTCAAGTACTTTTCTCACATTATTTCCAATATATATATATATATATATATATATATTTATGGAATGACACCTTCTCATAAGTCAATACACATTTTTTATTTTTCTTGTTGATCTACAAATTTCTACATCTTCCAGTTCCAATTCCACTATTTATTGATCATGTTTCGTCGTCTTTTTCAAGTTCCAACGATTGAAGATATTTTCCAAGTTACAATTTCATTGCTTCATCGTATTTTTCTGCGTAAATCTCGCACCATCTTATAAGCAAAAGTTTGTATATTGATTTTTTTTAAAAAAAATATCCATGTTTTGTCTTTTTTATAAAAATTTTGATCAGATTTTGATCAGCCTAAAAAGCATCTCATATGCACTAGACTATTTTGAAAATTTTTTTGATGAGATTCATTTTTTCTAAAAAGGCCGAATTTTTTTAAAAAATTTTGATCAGATTTTGATAAATCTAAATATTTTTTGAACAAATTCATTTTTTTTAGAATTATCCATATTTTGTTTATGTTTATATTTTTACAAATATTGAAGAATCGAGTAAAAGGAATAATAAGGATATAAATACTTTAGAAGAAGGGGGGTTGAATAGAGTATGAAAACTTTTCGAATATCGTATATCATGGCTTTGAAACTAATCTCAAGGCCTTGAAGTCGATCTCTACGTTTAGTGACAAAACTGTTTCTCAAGGCTTTGAAGTGGATCTCAAGGCCTTGACTTCGAAACCTGCAGAAAGTTGTTAGTCACAATAATACGCGATATAAAGTGCAGAATGTAAAAGATCGACGCAACGATATGTTTACGAAGTTCGGCCCTAACAGCCTACTCTCCGCCTAGGGGTTTTCGACCCTAGGATTCTAACTATTTATTATCTGCTTGTTTTGAGTCCTAGATACAACCTAGAAGAACTTCCTTTCTTCTCTAAATGTAGCATCAATGCTACATTCTAGTCAACTTCTATTCTAGCAATGATAGCCTAGTGTAAGAATTAGGATTTTCGAATTGTAATTAATGTTGATTAACTTAATCATTGATTGTAATTGACAAAAAATCTGTTAATGATAACTTAAAAGATAGTCAACTTCTATTCTAACAATTCATATCAAAGATGAAGTTATCAAATATTTTTCACAAAAATTAAATTCTCTTTTTCTTATTCTTCACAAAAAATCTGTTAATGATAACTTAAAAGATATGTTAATCGTTTTATTTTCATAAAAATAGATTCATTTTTATCTATAATATTTGTTGTTTTTCAACAAAATTTTGATCAGATTTGATTTTTTTTAAATGCCGATTTTTTTAAAAAAATTTGATCAAATTTCGCTCGGACTAAACACCATCTCATAAAAACAAACTGTTTTAAAAAAATTGATCAGATTCATTTTTCTAAATATCTATATTTTTTTTTTGTTTTTTTTACAAACATGTTTCACAATGTGAATGATGTAAAGGTAAAACTTTGTAGTTGAAAATTATATTCTCTTTTATTCTTTTTCTTTACAAAATTTTTGTTAGTGATAAGTTAAAAGAAATATCTAATTTGACTTTTTTTTTTCACAAATATACAGTTAGTTCCCACGTACACAAGTTGACAACGTTTTTTTTTTAAAAAATCTCAAATATATAAATATACCCGCACAAGGTGCCGAATATGAACTAGTTTTCGCAATATAACTCCAAATCATTAGAAATTCGTTTTGGTGTCCTCAAAATTTTATCTTTACTGATTTGGTACCCACTACATTTTACATTTTTGATTAGTGTCCTTTTTTTTTGTCTTTTTAATTTTCATGGTTTGGTCTTTTTCGCTCCTTGGCTAGAGTATGAAAGCACAAGACAATCGATGATTTGTACTCATTTAGGTTGGAGAACCTAGTCTTCTCCCTTATCGTCACCGTCGATTTGTCTGGAGAATGTCTTTGTCGCCGAGATCCCTCAACTTGAAGAAGTTTTCGGGTCGCCCTCATTGTTGTCCTCGATTAGCCCCTTTCGAAAATTGGGTTCAATTTGAGTATGAAATCAACACTAACTTTGTTTTTGAGTATGAAACATCCTCACCTTGGATTTATTTGGAGAGCTTGTTTTGATATCTTTATGTTTCTTTCCAGAATAATATGTTGAAATCGGCCATAATTTTTGGGTTTGAGTTCGATTAATAGTTCCGTTATCGAAGTTTGAAATTAGCCCTAATTTTCATTATTGGGTTTGAAATATGTCATAATTTTGCTTTAATTTTCGTATTTGAGTATGAAACTGGTCATAACTTTCTAAGGTTGTTTCTGAAATCAACCATAATTTTGTATATGTGGTTTCATTTAGGGAATTTGCTTTAATCTTTATTTATAGAACCACAATGGTACAAAAACAATGGCATTCATATGTGATGTAGAAGCATCTCTGAACCTAGCACGCTTCAAGACCATGGTTGCTGGGAAGCATGGAGTGACGAGCATTCTAAGGAGGAGAAGAGGAAGAGTCGGAAGCTTCAGGATCACAAGAAGTCAAGGAAGCTCAAAGGCAAGGAGTGAAGAAACTCTCACAATAAGAAGGAGAAGAGTCAAATTCATTTCTAGGAGATAAATAAATAGCATTTTCAAGAAAGAAATGGAAACCGTTTTTTGCAAATAAATGAAGACAATTTCCCATAGAGAAATGAAAACCATTTCCAATAGAAGAATGAAGAACATTTATAAAATGGAGATGAAGATCATTTCCGAAATATTTCTATCAAGGAAATGGATATCACTTCTCGAATCATTTCTAGAAGGTGATGAAGACCACTTCTCGGAAAAAGTTGATGATCATCCTTTAGAAGGAAATGAAATTCATCTCTAATGAAGAAGTGAAGACCAATTATTGAAGATGGAAGATGACAAGATCCACACATGCATGAAAACCATATTTTCCATGCAAATATATGCGTGGAAGGAAGAGATGATGAATCGATCTTATACCAACACTAGAAGATCACGAGCCCATACACACATGGAGTTGGACGAATCTCAAGGCTATAGATCGGTGCAAGTGCTATTATTTTCTAGCCCATAAAACCAGATTTAAACTATGGGTTAAGTTGTGATTTCCTTTGGGCTTTTATTTATATTTTCAGCCCAAGTCAATTTAATTTATTTGCAAATAATATAGAAAAGCTTAAATTAGATCTTATCTTTTTAGAAGATAGATCTTATTTTATTAGTTTTTCTTAGGGTTCAATCTTATCTTCTTCTAGATGGATCATGGGCTTTTTGCAAGCCCACACCACCGTCTCTCTATGTAACCCTAGATGCCCTCTCTCCTATATATAGGAAGGTTTGAGATTTCCGAGACAAAGCACTTACTCATTTCTCTTGTTTGATTAGCATTTCTCTTAAGATACTTATCCTAACTCTATGTTATTTATCGCTTATGATAATATCTTTAAGAAACTCTGTAAGTTCTTGGGTAGATTGAGGCATTAGGGCTCTTACCACTCCTTCGACGTAAAAGTTTGGATCCTCTTCTTGGTCAGCCATTAAGCATAAGTTTTCTTGATCATTTTCTTCATCTAACTCATTTGTAGAATCTTAGTCACTCCATGATGCTACCATAGCCTTCTTCTTTTGATCATTCTTCTTAAAATTACTCATCTTCTTTTTGTGGACAATCCTTTACAAGACGATTTGCTTCACCACATTCAAAAAAAGTCAATACTTTAGTGTTCTTATTAGGGTTAGAAAACTTAGATTTGGGTCTTGATGATCGTGGATATTCTTTGTTTGCAAATTGCTTCTTCATTTGTAGTATTCTTGCAAGACGTCTTGAACTCAAGGCGAATGGATCTTCCTCCTCATCATCACTCTCTTCTTCATCCGATGGAATGTTAGCCTGCTTGGATCTTAGGGCAAAGTTCTTTGTGTTTGAAGATGGCTCTCCATCTTCTTCACCAAGAACCATGTAACACCCCAAATCCCCAGGACTTGGAATGCTACATTGGGCTAGGATCTCAAAATGAATCCTGGCCCTAGCCTAACAACAAGTTCACTGAATCTTACAACAAGGCACAAGTAGAGGAAAAACCAAATACATAAAAGTTGTACATGATACATCAAAAGTGTTTACAAACACAAAGCCGAGTACAAAACATCAAACATAAAGATCTGATACAAAAGATCCCATATCCCACACATCCTAATGTACAAAAGTCCTTGGCTGGTCACACCATGTGGCTCACTCTGCAGTCTTCCTAACCTGCAGATCATCTACAACACGGTATAAAACCGTTAGCTACAGCAATGAAAAATGTGAAGGTAATAGCACAAACACACATCAACATCTCATACATGCAATGCCACACACATTCATTTATTATCTTTTATTACGTTATTCCAATACTAATTCAACTTCTTTTGTAACACGAGGAGCCTCAAGAACCCCGTCCCATCCAACGTAACACAGGAGTTTTACATGGGGGTGATCATCACTCGTCCCCTCCTGTGAGATCATCTTCAGGGCACCTCCTCCTATCCGCAGGCGGAGGCAAGTGGTCACGACCCGTTATAATACACTTTGGCTATTTAAAGTAATAAATGGTCATCCTAGTCCGGTTTAGGTTATAATTGCACAATCATATGAACACACACAAACATCACAATCACACAAACTCATAACTGAACGCTAAGTAAGTCCTATGGACTTACCTCATACATTCGTATCCAATACCACGTCACAGCTTCCCCTTGGGGAAGAACCAACGCCTGCAATAGCAAGGCACACAATATCATATACTGCAAAGGTTAGGAGACTCGTCTCCATAACCAAAACCAACCTACAACCTCAACTAACCCTCAAGACCATAACAAGCTCACAGATGCCTACAACATAACCTCAACATCAACACGAGTGCATAAGGCACATCTCTAACATACAACTCATCCTAACCAAACTAGCCTAGCCAACATCTAAGCCAAGGCCAAAGGAAAGGAAGGAAGGAAGGAAGACATACCAACAAGGTATGCACCAACAAAAGCAAGGAACTCCAAGTTGACCCAGTGAGGCGCAGGGGCGGCTCACACCAGGCGCTGGGGCGGTCCACAGCAAATGCAGGGGCGGCTTGGTTCAGGCGTAGGGGCAGCAAACTGTGCAGAGAGTTGGTCCTGACTTCTCTTCAATCCCTTCTCGTTGCTCTTCACTTCTTCAACACCCCACAACAACACATAAACATATATACAGATATATGATCATCAAACCATCCAACACAAGTCTAACTTGTGATCCTAAGCTAGAAGAGAAAGAAAGAAGCAAAGAAGAAGAAAGAAGGAAGATGGAAGATGGAGGAGAAGAGCTTACCACAGCAAACCCTAAGTTGCAACCAGGAGCCTCTACACATCTTACCATTCTAACATGACAACAACAACTCTCAGCCACAAGCTCTTAATCATCCAAGCCTTAAACCACCAACAACTCTAAAAACTCACACACACAAGATCAAAGAGAGATCAAAGAAGATCAAGGAAGAAGAGAGGAGAAGATGAACGTGAGGAGGAAGATAGGAGTTGGAGAGATGAAGAAACCCGTCCTCTAAAGCTAAGGAAAGCTTATATAGGAAGCTAACCAAAAGCAAAGTCAAGAGGTCAACAAAGGTGGCTGTAGCCGCACAAAACCACAAGGGCGGATCAACTAAGGCGCATGAGCGGTTTACCTGTGGCGTAGGGGCGGCTCACAGGGTCTGCTAAGGCGGTTAACAGGGTCAAGGCAAGCTCAGCTAAGGCTCAACAAGGCTTCTAGGCTCCAAAGACTAAGGCTCTTACATCACACCCCCCTAAAAACAAGTTTCGTCCCGAAACTTGCAAAATCCCAAAACCTCTCGGACCCATAAGCTGAGGTATAACTCTAAACACTATCATCTACTCTCCACAAGGCCTAGAGGAAGATCATCTTTAGCCAAACACTAACCACATCACACTGGCATAGAGGAAAGCCGTCTCCAGCCAAAACGTACACATAACACTACTATGTGGAGGAAAACCATCTCCATTCAGACTATGTCCATCAAAGGTAGCGTGGAGGAAAGAACCATCTCCAACTAATCCTAACACACACACACCATAGCATGGAGGAAAGAACCATCTCCAGCTATACCTATCTCGTACTAGCAAACAAGATCTAACAGATCATATGCTCATATCACAGCTAGCACGAAAACACAGCATATCACATAAACACATTACATAATATGCACTCACCAAGTAGGCACTAAGATTTACTCGTGGATCCTACTGGTGCATCTATCTCAGCGTAGAACTCTGGATAGTTCCTCTAGATACTATCCTCTGTCTCCCAGGTAGCCTCATCAGGTCCTCGTCTCGACCACTGTATCCTCATCATAGGAATGTCCTTCGAACGCAGGCGTCTCATACCTCGCTCTAGGACTGCAATAGGGTGCTCTGCAAAGGTGTGGTCCGGCTCAACCACTAGATCATCATAACTCACGATGTGCCTCGGATCTGGTATGTACCCCCTCAGCTAAGACACATGAAACACAGGATGAATACCCTCTAACCTCGGAGGCAAAGCTAATATGTAGGCTGCTCTCCCAACTCTATCCAATATCTCAAAAGGAACGACATATCGGGGACTTAGCTTCCCCTTTATGCCAAAACGTCTGACGCCTCGTGTCGGAGATACTCTCAACCAGACATGAGCTCCTACCCTGAACTCTAGAGGTCGACGCCTCATATCTGCATATGACTTCTGGCGACTCTGTGCAGCCAACATCCTCTCTCTGATCAGCGCTACTCGAGCCATATCATCGTGAATCTGCTCTGGCGCTATCCCACTGATACTGCTAGACTCATCCCAACATAAAGGTATACGGCACCTACGTCCATACAATGCCTCATAAGGAGCCATCCCTATAGATGCATGCCAGCTGTTGTTGTATGAGAACTCAACGAGTGAGAGGTAATCAGACCATCCCTGTCCCCAATCCAACACACAGGCTCGCAACATGTCCTTTAAGGTATGGATGGTCCTCTCTAACTGACCGTCTATTTGGAGGTGAAACACAGTCGTGAAATGTAGACTCGTCCCCCAAAGTAGTCTGAATCTGCTGCCAGAATCTCGAAGTAAACCGTCCTTCACGATCAAAAACGATCGTCCTCAGTATCCCATGGAGTCTCAATATTTGTCTTGTGTACTCCTCAGCTAATCTGCTCACTGGCCACGTCTCTCTGATAGGAATGAAACGTGCCATCTTCGTTAGTCTGTCAACGATCACCCAAATGGCATCAAAACTCTTACTGGTCCTCAACCCAGTCACAAAGTCCATAGAGACATCCTCCCACTTCCACTGCGGCACTGGCAGTGGATGAAGCTCACCTCCAGGCCTGAAATGCTCTATCTTGACTTGTTGACAGATCGCACACTGAGCCACATATCTGGCTACGTCGGTCTTCAGCCCTCCCCACCAATATGAGCGTCTCACATCATGATACATCTTACTCACACCTAGATGTACAGAGTAAGGTGTATAGAGAGCCTCCTGTAATATCCGCTGCCTCAGCTCTGCATCTACAGGGGCACAAATACGGTCATGTCGCCTCATAACTCCATCTACTCCAATGGAGAATTGTGGTGCCTCCCCATAAGACATCCTCTCTCTAATCCTCGTCAAGGTCGGGCAGGTCCCCTGCTTCTGTTGGATCTCATCTAACAGACTAGGTAGAACCTCTAAAGCAAATAACTGGGCATCCTCATTAGGAAACTGGATGTCCATCTCTAGCCAGACTAGATCCCTCTGAAGTTGAGGCTGTACAGTAAGTTTGGCAATCGCCTTCTCTTGAGGCGTCTTCCTGCTCAAGGCGTCAGCTACCACATTCGCCTTGCCAGAATGATACAAAATGTCAAGGTCAAAGTCCTTGACCAACTCAAGCCACCAATGCTGGCGGTTATTCCATTCCCACTGCCAACTCCAAATCATGAGTCGGGTAGTTCTCCTTATACGTCTTCAGCTGTCAAGACGCATATGCAATCACTCTGCCTCGCTGCATCAGTACACATCCCAAGCCCAACTTGGATGTATCACTGTAGACCACAAAGTCATAAGAACCCTCTGGTTGTGCCAAGACAGGAGCAGAAGTCAAACGCCTCTTCAACTCCTCAAAACTCTGAGCGCACTGATCAGTCCATACAAATCTGGTAGTCTTCTTCAGAAGACTCGTCAGTGGACGGGCAATCACAAAAAATCCCTCCACAAAGCGCCTGTAGTAACCGGCTAGGCCAAGAAAGCTACGCACTTCTTTGACGTTCATCGGTGTCGTCCATGCAGCAACATACTACTCAATCTTTGCCGGATCTACCATAATCTTGTCGGCGGAGACGATATGTCTAAGGAAAGCAACCTCAGACATCCAGAACTCACACTTAGAGAGCTTGGCGTACAACTCTCTATCCCTCAAAATCTGTAGAACTGTCCTCAAGTGCCCAACATGCTCCTCTCTACTACGAGAATACACCAAAATGTCATCAATGAAGACTACCACAAATTGATCTAGGAAGTCGATGAAAATGCTGTTCATCAACTCCATGAAAACTACCGGGGCATTCGTCAGTCCAAATGGCATCACTACAAACTCGTAGTTTTCATAACGGGTACGAAATGCCGCATGTGCACGTCCTGCTCTCTCACCCTCAGCTGGTGATATCTTGAACGCAAGTCGATCCGGGAGAAGACTGTCGCTCTCTGAAGCTGATCAAGTAGATCATCAATACGAGGTAGTGGATACCTGTTCTTGATGGTCACCTTGTTCATCTCTCTGTAATCTATACACAGTCTCAACGATCCGTCCTTCTTCCGGACGAAGAGGACAGGTGCACCCCATGGTGAAACGCTAGGGCGTATGGAAGCCCTTCTCAGCCAACTCCTCGAGTTGCTTCTTCAGCTCCAACATCTCGACAGGTGCCATACGGTATGGGGCCTTCGAGATGGGTCTCGTGCCAGGCTCCAATTCAATGCCAAAATCTACGCTCCTCTGAGGTGGCAAACTAGACACGGCTCTACAAATACGATTGTAAACTCAAGACCACTAGTATGTCCGCCAAAGCTGGACTCTCTCCATCCTTCATGGCATAGCACCAGAAGGCATCACATCCCTATGCAATCAGTCTGGCTGCTCGTATTGCACTGATGACAGATCCTGCCTTCCCAAGGTCCCAACCCCGGAAGACCTCTATTGGACCTATGTCGGTAGAGACTGTAACAGTTCTCTTACCCACATCTAACACCGCACGGTGTCTACGCATCCAATACATACCTAATATGACTTCTTCATGCATCAGAGCCATGACTAAGAAGTCAACAAGTAACACACGAGCCCCTAAGTGTAGGGGACAACTACGTATCTCCTGGGTACCTCTGACCCTACTACCATCAGGTAACCCTATAATAAATGGTGCCCCCTCTATGGTAGACAAACTCAAACGCTCAACACAAGCAGCAGAAATAAATGAATGCGTAGCACCCGCATCAAACAAAACTCTAACAGGTAAACCATGTAACAGAATGGTACTTGTAGCAGCTGGTGCTGGCGGCTCCTTAGCACTCCTCAGCTCAAAAACTCTCCCTCGAGCTCCTCGGCCATCACTGGTACCGGCCTCTCTACCTCTACCTCTACTCGGTCCTGGAGTTGATCCCTGAGTAGCAGGTGTGTCTGGGACTCTCTATTGTCCCTGTGTTTGATGCTGAGGCGGTCTCTGCCCACCGCCTGCTGCATCTGTAGGGGAAGAACCCTACTGTGATGACGCCTTGCCTTGATGGAAAAACGTAGCTCTATGTCCTAGCTTCCCACATGAGAAGCAAGTCAATGGTGCTCTAGGGCAATCAACCCTCATATGCCCATAGGCCCCGCAGTTGTAACACTGCCGACCTCTATCAGTAGTCTGTACAGACACTGGAACACTCGAGCGGCCCTGAGTCTGACCTCGCCCGTATCCAGATGCTCCTGCACTAGTCGGAGCAGTACACTGCCTCTTCTCAAACCGTCCTGTCTGAGAAGTCCTCCTCTGGCTAGCTCTCTCTCTCTTATAGGCAGAGGCCCGATCCTGGTAGTCTGCCAATGAGTCACAGTGAAATCCCGCCATGTATGAGCGTGTGCTCTCCCTCAAACGACAGGTGAAAAGGTACACATGCTGGTCCTCAAATGGTGCAGCTGGACCCAACAATGCTAACTCAGTCTGGAAGCGGTGAATAACGTCTGTAATGGATACTTCCTCAAAACCCGCCTCCATGAAGTCCTGCAGCTTCTCCCTTCTTTGTGAGGCAAGGCAGAACTACTCCCTCAACATAGTCCTCATCTACTCGTAGCTCGTAACTCGTGCTCTAACTGTCCTCCACCACTGGTGTGCCAAGTCACGGAATAGAGACTGTACTAGCTCTACCCGTCTGTTCTCAGGGCATCGAATAGATTCTAAAGCTTAGTCTACATGCCCAATCCACACCTTAGTCTCTAAGCCAATCTCCCCTAAGAAGTATGGAACTCCCTGCTGATGAAATGCCTTCAACCAAACATCTGGTCGAGGCCCTCTGGTCTCCTCTACAACTCGAGCAACCTCAACAGCACGTGCCGGCATAGCCGGCACCTAAGTAGCTCCATGGGATCTCTCAGATGATCCCTCATGCCCTGGGAGATATGGGGCTCGTCTGCCCGCTCTAATGGCCTCCTCAAAGTGTTTGAGATACTATTTGAACTCTGTTCCACCCATAGAGACACGGTCTGAGCCATCAGACTGGCCTGGATGAGCATGCTGTCTCCTGGACCCACCACTCCTCGTAGCTGGAACTACACTCTCAGCAACCTCCTCAGAAGCCTCCTCCACCACTGGTGGATCTGCAGCGGGAGCTGGTCCTTGTCCTATCCCTCCTAGAGGAAGAGGTGGTCTACCTCTACCTCGGCCTGCAGCAACAGTAGCTCTAGTCCGAGCCATCTACGGGGTATGCACACCTAACGTATACGGCTCTATATAGGCCATATGTATAGATATATATATATATATATATATATATATATATATATATATATATAATACTTAATAGTACATGCATACACATCAACACATAGAAGATATATATATATATATATATATATATATATATATATATATATATATATATATATATATATAATGTCGAGATCCTCAGATGAGTGACGGCTTCTATACATACTATCCCAAAACATCTGTAGTCGCTTTAAAACCAAAATCTTTTGAAAAGTAAGAACCCATGTGGGTTCTGTTTATTTATCCACCCTACCTTTATTGCAGATAGCAAGTGCCATAGTTGTCAACCTGGCTCTGATACCAACTCTGTAACACCCCAAATCCCCGGGACTTGGAACACTACATTGGGCTAGGATCTTACAATGGATCCTGACCGTAGCCTGACAACAAGTTCACTGGATCTTACAACAAGACACAAGTAGAGGAAAACCCAAATACATAAAAGCTGTATATGATACATAAAAAGTGTTTATAAACACAAAGCCAAGTACAAAACATCAAACATAAACATCTGATACAAAAGATCCCATATCCCACACATCCTAATGTACAGAAGTCCTCGGCTGGTCACACCATTTGACTCACTCTACAATCTTCCTAACCTGTAGATCATCTACAACACGGTATAAAACCGTTAGCTACAACAATGAAAAGTGTGAAAGTAATAGCACAAACACACATCAACATCTCATACATGCAATGCCACACACATTCATTTATTATCTTTGATTACGTTATTCTATTACTAATTCAACTTCTTTTGTAACACTAGGAGCCTCAAGAACCCCGTCCCATCAAACGTAACACAGGAGTTTTGCATGAGGGTGATCATCACTCGTCCCTTCCTGTGAGATCATCTTCAAGGCACCTCCTCCTACCCACAGGCGGAGGTAAGTGGTCACGACCCGTTATAATACACTTGGGCCATTTAAAGTAATAAATGGTCATCCTAGTCCAGTTTAGGTTATAAATGCACAATCATATGAACACACACAACCATCACAATCACACAAACTCATAACTGAACGCTAAGTAAGTCCTATGGACTTACCTCATACACTTGTATCCAATACCACGTCACAGCTTCCCCTTGGGGAAGAACCAATACCTGCAATAGCAAGACACATAATATCATATATTGCAAAGGTTAAGAGACTCGTTTCCATAACCAAAACCAACCTACAACCTCAACTAACCCTCAAGACCATAACAAGCTCACAGATGCCTACAGCATAACCTCAACATCAACACGAGTGCATAAGGCACATCTCTTATATACAACTCATCCTAACCAAACTAGCCTAGCCAACATCTAAGCCAAGGCCAGTGCAAAGGAAGGAAGGAAGACATACCAACAAGGTATGCACTAACAGAAGCAAGAAGCTCCAAGTTGACCCAGTGAGGCGCAGGGGCGGCTCACACCAGGCGCAGGGGCGGCTAACACCAGGCGCAGGGGCGGCTTGGTTCGGACGCAGGGGCGGCCAACTGTGCAGAGAGTTGGTCCCGACTTATCTTCGATCCCTTTCTCGTTGCTCTTCACTTCTTCAACACATCACAATAACACATAAACATATATACACATATATGATCATCAAATCATCCAAGAAAGGATCCAACACAAGTCTAACTTGTGATCCTAAGCTAGAAGAGGAAGAAAGAAGCAAAGAAGAAGAAAGAAGGAAGATGGAAGATGGAGGAGAAGAGCTTACCACAGCATACCCTAAGCTACAACCAGGAGCCTCTACACACCTCACCACTCTAACACAACAACAACAAATCTCAACCACAAGCTCTTGATCATCCAAGCCTTAAACCACTAACAACTCTCAAAACTAACACACACAAGATCAAAGAGAGATCAAAGAAGATCAAGGAAGAACCCAAATAAGGAGTGATTAGGGTTACTAGAACCACAACCTGTTTATGTCGCCTCCTACTTGTAGTTCATCCTTGTCACACACAAACACTGTAGTAAGTAGGGTTACTAGAACCCAAATAAGGAGTGATTCTACGCCTCATATTTGTAAGCTAGATGAACCTTTTTATGATAATAAAGAGCTAATTGGAGAATCATGTAGAATAAAGGCTAAAATGAATAATGGACATATGATACATGATGACTAAATTGCTGAAAAGATTATTAAATTATCTTGTGATCATATAGTGCCTTTTGTGAACTTTAGATAACCTTTTAGGGGGCATCTTGAACCTATTGTCTATGATGATCTAATGATTCTAATTTCCTCTATTGATGAGCACATTGGTGATGTTAAGATTCTTGTTGTATATACTAACTGTTGAAGTTTAATATTATCAATGTGTTTTTCTCCGAGCATACCATTCTCATTACATATGTTTATAATTATGCTAATTTTATCATGACTATTGTTATGAATGTTGAGCCTGTAACACCCCGAATCCGCTAGACTCAGAGCGCTACTGGGTTAGGATCTCACAATGGATCCTGACCCTACCCTAACAACAAGTTCAATGGATCTTACGACAAGGCACAAATAGATTAAAACCAAGACATCAAACTATATAAATATATACAAACAAAGGTTTACAAAACACCGCTGAGTACAAAACAACCACACAAATCCATTCATATACAAAACATCCCTAAAACCCTCGGACAACCTAGTGTACAGAAGCCCTCAGCGGATCACCCATCTGGCTCACTCTGCAGTCCTCCTATCCTGCAGAATATCTACAACACGGTATAAACTGTTAGCTAACAAAAATGAACAAGAATGAAGTAATAACATATACACATATCAACACATCACAATATGCAATTTCACACACAACCGTTTATTATCTTCAATTACACTATTACATTACTAATTCAACTTCTTTTGTGGCACGAGGAGCCTTAAGAACCTCACCTCTTCCCCCTTTAACCTAGGTTTTGCATGGGGATATACCTCCCCCCTGAGCTACTAGCTTTCGAGCACCTTCTCCACTCTCGACGCGCTTTGACAGGTGGTCAAGGCTCGGTTATAATACACTTGGGCCAATTATGTATATATGGTCGTCATCCTAGTCCGGTTTAGGTTATAAATGCAACAATCATATGCACACACACAACCATCACAAACACTCAAATCCACAACTGCTCGCTAAGTAAGTCCTACGGACTTACTTGTAATACTCGTAAACTTGTAACACGTCACAGTTTCCCCTCGAGGAAACGATCAATACCTGCATCAGCAAGGCACACACAATATCAATCTCTGGAGCCAAAAAGGAAAGGAAAGAAGAATCATACCAATCTTGGTATGTCCTGGACACGCACCTGGGTAAACAAGGAAGCACAGGAGCGCAACACACCGTGGGGGCGGTGATACTAGGCTGTAGGGGCGGGGACAAGGCCTAGCCGCAGGGGTGGCGGCTCCAATCCACAAGGGCGGTCGAACAACAGAGGGACACCTTTGAGACTTCTCTTTGATCCTCTCTTGATCTCTTCGCTTCTTCATTGCCTCCACAGGCAATCATCAACATATATACACACACATAAACCATCATAAAACGTCCAGGAAGATCAATACAAGATCAAGCTTATGGGAATTCATCACCAAGGAATCGAAATAAAGAAGAAAGAAGAAAGAAAGAGGAAGAAAGAAAGAAGCTTACCACAGCAAGCTCGGGACAGGGGAGAACTCTCTCAGCTAGCTATCCAAAGCACAACATCATACCAACAACAACATGAGCATCATCGTCATCAAAACACTTTCAAGGCCAACTCTTGAAAGGAATCAAGAAGAATCAAGGAAAGAAGAAGAACGTGGAGAAGATGAAGCTGTGGAAAGAAAAGGGAGAAACCCTCATCAGAAGAGAAGAGGAAGAAACTTATAAGGGAAGATAAAACAAAAGAACGGGACAAACAGTCAAGGAAAATGGCTGAGGCCGCCATAGCCGCAGGGGTGGCTCACCGCACCAGCGTCCATACAAAACCGTAAGGGCGGGGTCCATATGAACACTAAGGATATTACATCAGATCCCCTAAAAATAAGTTTCGGCTCAAAACTTGAACAAACCCCAAATCATCTCGGACCCATATGCCGAGGTATACAACTCTCTCTATCAGAGGTATCCCATGTCCGCTCATAAGGTCACAACCTGTAACATTCTAAAACCTCAAGACACAACATGGAGGAATCATCTACTCCAACATCATGATCATAAATGCTAACTAAGGCATAGAGGAAAGCCATCTCTAACCAATCTATAACCACATCACAAGGCATGGAAGAAAACCATCTCCAGCTAAACCGCACTCATAACGCAAGGGCGTGTAGGAAAACCATCTCCACTCAAACTATATCCACATACAATAGCATGGAGGAATAACCATCTCCAACTAAACCCTAATCATATAGCAATAGCATGGAGGAAAGAACCATCTCCAACTATAAACACATCTCGTGCTAGCAAACAAGATCTAAAAAGATCATATACACACATCACAATTAGCACGAAAACACATCATATCATATAAGCACATAACATAACACTCACCAAGATAGCACTAAGATCTACTCGTGGATCCTACAAGTTCATCTATCTCAACATAGAACTCTAGATAGTTCCTTTGGATGCTATCCTCCGTCTCCCATGTAGCCTCATCAGGTCCTCGTCTCGACCACTATATCCTCAGCATAAGAATGTCCTTTGAATGCAGGCGTCTCACACCTCGTTCTAGGACTACAATCGGGTGCTCCATAAAAGTGTGGTCCGGCTCAACCACTAAGTCATCATAACTGACGATGTGTCTCGGATCTAGTATTTACTCTCACAGGTGAGACACATGAAACACTAGGTGAATACCCTCTAACCTCGGTGGTAAAGTCAATCTGTATGCTGCTCTCCCAACTCAATCTAGTATCTCAAAAGGACCGACATATCGGGGACTCAACTTCCCCTTTATGCCAAATGTCTAACACCACGCGTTGGAGATACTCTTAGCTAGACATGAGCTCCAACCAGTGGAAGGTGATCTGACCATCCTAATCCTCAGTTCAAAACACAAGCTCGTAACATATCCTATTGAGTCTGAATGGTCCTCTCTGACTGACCATCTATTTGAGGATGAAACACAATCGTGAAGTGTAAACTCGTACCCAAAGCAATTTGAATCTACTGCCAGAACCTCGAGGTGAATCGTCCATCTCGATCTGAGATGATTGTCTTCGGCACACCATGGAGTCTCACTATCTGTCTAGTGAATTCCTCAACTAGTTTGCTCATTGGCCACGTTTCCTTAATAGGAAGGAAACATTGAATCTTCGTCAGTCTATCAACCACAACCCAAATAGTATCAAAACTCCTACTCGGCCTTAATCTTGTCACAACGTCCATGGAGATGTCCTCCCACTTCTATTGTGGTACTAGCAGTGGATGGAGCTCTCCTTCTGGTCCACCATGCTCTATTTTGACCTATTGACAGGTCGCACGTTGTGCCACAAATCTGGCCACATCGAGCTTCAACCCTCCACACTAGTATGACCGTCTCACATCTTGATACATCTTACTCACGCCTGGGTGTACAGAGTAAGTGTGGAGTGAGCCTCCTACATAATCCTCTATCTTAACTCTGAATTTGCGGGTACACATACGTGATCGCGATGTCTCATCACTACATCTGCTCCTTTGGAGAACTTTGGGGCCTCTCCACGAGACATCCTATCTCGTATCCTCATCAGGGTCGGGCAGGTCCCCTTCTTCTGTTGGATCTCTCCCAACAGATTAGGTAGAACCTATAAGGTACTCAACTGGGCATCATCATCAGGAAACTGGATGTCCATCTCTAGCCAAGATAGATCTCTCTGTAGTTGAGACTAGATTTTCAATCGCTCAATCGCCTTCTCCCGAGGTGTCTTCCTGCTCAGGGCATCGGCTATAACATTTGACTTTCCTGGATGGTACAAAATCTCAAGGTCAAAGTCCTTGATCAACTCAAGCCATCTATGCTGGCGGCTATTTAATTCCTGCTGCGTGAAAATATATTTAAGATGCTTATGGTTTCTGAAGATGTGGCATATAGCGCCATATAGGTAATGTCTCCTAATCTTTAAAGCATGAACTACCGCTGCCAACTCTTGATCATGAGTCGGGTAGTTTTCCTCATACGTCTTCAACTGTCTAGACGCATAGACAATCACTCTACCACACTGCATCATAATACATCCCAAGCCTAGCTTGGATGCATCACTGTAGACTACGAAGTCCTCTGTGCCCTCCGGTTGCGCTAAGACAGGAGCGGAAGTCAAACGTCTCTTCAACTCCTCAAAACTCTGAGTACACGGCTCGGACCATAGAAACCGGGTAGACTTCCTCAACAGGTTGGTAAGTGGATAAGCAATCACAGAGAATCCCTCCACAAACCGTCGGTAATAACCGGCTAGGCCAATGAAGTTGCGTACTTCCTTGACGTTCGTCGGTGTTGTCCATGTTGCTACTGACTCGATCTTCGCCGGATAAACCTTGATCCCATCGACGGAGACAATATGACCCAGAAATGCTACCTCTAGCATCCAAAAATCACACTTAGATAGTTTTCTATCTCGCAAAACTTGCAACACTGTCCTCAAATGTCCTGGATGTTCATCTCTCTGCTACAAGAGTAAAGCAAGATATCATCTATGAAGACCACCACAAACTGATCCAAACAGTCGATGAATATGCCATTCATCAGCTCCATAAAGATGATGGGCACATTCGTGAGCCCGAATGGCATCACTACAAACTCGTAGTGGCCATAACGAGTCCAAAATGCCGTCTTATGCACATCCTGCTCTCTCACCCTCAACTGGTGATATCCCGAGCGCAAGTCGATCCTAGAGAACACAATTGCTCCCTAAAGCTGATCTAACAAGTCATCAATACGGGGCAAAGGATACTTGTTCTTGATGGTCACCTTGTTCAGCTCTTTGTAGTGGATGCACAATCTCGACGATCCATCCTTCTTCCGCACGAAGAGGATAGGTGCTCCCCACGGGGATACGCTAGGGCAGATAAAGCCCTTCTCAGCCAACTCCATGAGTTTCTTCTTCAGCTCTAATAACTCGATAGGTGCCATACAATATGGGGCCTTCAAGATCGGTCTCATACCAGGCTCCAAATCAATTCCGAAATCTACGCTCCTTTGAGGCGGCAAACTGGATGGCTCGACAAACACATCCAGAAACTCATAGACCAAGGATGTCCTCTAATGCTGGACTCTCACCCTCCTTCATGGCATAACACCAGGAGGCCTCACATCCATGTGCAATCAATCTCGCTGCTCGCACTACGCTAATAACCATACCCGACTTCCCAAGGTCCCTACCTCAGAAAATCTCAATTTGTCCCGACTCGGTAGAGACCGTCATGGTCCTCCTACCAACATCTAACACAACACGATGTCTATCCATCCAATCCATACCCAGAATAACTTCCTCATGCACCAGCGGCATGACAAAGAAGTCCACAACCAAATCGCGGTTTCCTATATGTATAGGCAAACCGTGGACCTCTCGGGTACCTCTAACCTGACCCCCATCTGGTAACCCTATCAAGAAAGACCTACCCTCTAATGTGTTGATGACGTGATTTATGACACTAGATTAGGCACTCTTTTAGGTAGTTTTCACATTCATTCATGCACGGTTTTGCACACGCTCGGGATGTTTTATGCTTTATCGAGTTATTTCGTCGGAATAGACGTCTACACGAGAATTTGTCGGTTTTGTAGGTGTTTTGGGGAGCTTTCATGCATTATTGATCATATCTGAGGATCGAACCTCGTGACGGCCCGGATTCAAGGTTCCAATGGAGCAAGCATGAAGAAAAGAAGAAGAAATTGACCTTAGTTGGTTCGAGCCATGCACTAGCTTGTGTTTAGCCATGATTTTAGCCATGAAGTACTTCATCTTGGTCCAGCCCTCATCCATCTCGGTCGAGATGCTTTCTGGACCATCCGAGATGATTCATTGGTCCCCCACGACACTTTGCACACTCCTCTTCCAACCCACGATTTTCTCTCCCGTGATGGAGAGGAAGTGTTATACTGCAGACTACTCACATTTTGCTGGGGATTCCCACTTCCCTTTTTTCACTTTTGAATTTCATTCTTGTTGGGAAAGCCATAGAGAGGAGAAGAGAAGAGAAGAAATACTCCATTGAAGGGAAGAAGAAGAACACACATTTTCATAGACTTAGAGTGAGTTTTTGAGAGACTTGTAGTGAGGAAAGTTGTAGAGACTGTTGAGCTCGATTTGAAGCTTTATTTGGATGGTTGTAAGCTCATTCTTAACTTATTATTCAGCTTGTTCTTGGTTTATATTGCTTCTCTTACCTTTCTAAAATCTTAATAGAAGACAATCATAAACCATTCATTGAACCTCAAAGGAGATTGAACCCAATTATGAAAGAAGTGGCTAAGCAAGAGATCCTTAAATTGCTAGATGCGGGAATCATTTTTCCGATTTTGGATAGTAAGTGGGTCATTCCCGTGCCTGTAGTGCCTAAGAAGGGTGGGATGACCGTAGTAACTAATGAGAACAATGAACTTATCCCGACTAGGACGGTTACGGGTTGGAGGATGTGTATTGCCTATATGAAACTTAATGTAGCCTCTAGGAAAGATCACTTCCCTCTTCCCTTTATTGACCAAATGCTAGAGAGGTTAGCTCAACATTCTCATTTTTGTTATCTTGATGGTTATAGTGGGGTTTTCCAAATCCCAATTCACCCGCATGACCAAGAGAAAACCACATTTACATGTCCATGGGGAACATTTGCATATAGAAGGATGCCATTTGGGTTGTGTAATGCACCAGCCACCATTCAAAGGTGTATGATGGCTATTTTTCTGAATATATTGAAAATATCATGGAAGTGTTCATGGATGATTTCTCGGTTTATGGATCTTTATTTGATGATTGTCTTGCTAATCTATATTTGGCGTTGAAGAGGTGTGAGGAGACTAACCTTGTTTTAAATTGGGAGAAATGTCACTTCATGGTGAGTGAAGGTATAGTGTTGGGACATTTGGTTTCTCATAGAGGCATTGAAGTTGATAGAGCTAAAATTGAGATAATAGAGAAGTTTCCACTACCTACCTCGGTGAAAGGGGTTAGGAGTTTCTTAGGGCATGCCGGTTTTTACCGGAGGTTTGTAAAAGATTTCTCTAAAATTTCTAAGACTTTCACTAACCTACTAATGAAGGATGTTGAGTTTGTTTTCTCCAAGAATTGTGTTGAAGCTTTTTATAGGTTAAAGAATGCTTTGATCACCGCCTCGATTATGCAACCTCCGGATTGGAGATACCTTTTGAGGTGATGTGTGATGCAAGTGATGTGGCCGTTGGGGTTGTGCTTGGACAAAGGAAAGATGGGATTACACATGCCATCTACTACGCTAGCAAGACGCTAGATGAAGCCCAACTCAATTATGCCACCACCGGAAAGGAGTTGTTAGCGGTTGATTACGCTATTGAAAAGTTCCAGTCATACCTAGTTGGAGCCAAGGTGGTTGTGTACACGGATCATGTTGCGATCCGTTATTTGCTCACAAAGAAGGAAGCCAAACCTCGATTGATTCGGTGGATCCTTCTTGAATTTGATTTGGAGATTAGAGATAAAAAGGGGTCCGACAACTACGTAGTGGACCACCTTAGTAGACTTCCTCCCTTAGAGATTGAGAGAGATGAGATCCCGATTGATGACTCATTTCGGGATGAGCAATTGCAAGTGGTGGAGGAGTGTCTACTCCAAGTGTCTAGAGGAAGAGAAACATGGTTCGCGGACATTGTGAACTACTTGGTTTGTGAAGAAGTGCCTCCGGGTTTGTCCTATGCCCAAAGAAAGAAGTTTTTCAAGGACGTGAAGCACTACTTTTGGAGTGAACCTTTCTTGTGCAAGAGAGGACCGGATGGAGTATTTTGAAGATGTATTCCGGAGGACAAGATGGAGAGCGTGATCCAGCATTGCCACTCTCTACCATGTGGAGGACAAGCAGACTCACATAAGACTTGTGCCAAGGTATTGCAATCCGGATTTTATTGGCCTAAATTGTTTCATGATGTGCTAAATTTTGTTGTGGCATGTGACGCTTGTCAAAGGACGAGCAACATTTCAAGGAGAAATAAGATGCCATTGAACAATATTCAAGAGGTGGAGATATTTGATGTTTGGGGTGTAGACTTCATGGGTCCATTCCCCTCCTTATGTGGCAACCTCTACATCCTCTTGGCGGTGGACTACATATCTAGGTGGGAGGAAGCAATCGTTTCTCCCACAAATGATGCCAATGTAGTGGTACAGTTCTTCAACCAAGTGATCTTCCCGAGATTTGGAACACCAAGAGCAATTATAAGTGATGGAGGGAAGCACTTCACCGCTAGAAACTTTGGATCTTTGTTGGTCAAGTATGGGGTGACTCACAAGGTTGCAACACCTTATCACCCCCAAATGAGCGGGCAAGTCGAAATCTCCAACCGGGAAATCAAGGGGAATTTAAAGAAGACAGTGTCAAGGGGTAGAAAGGATTGATCTATGAGGCTTGATGATGCCTTGTGGGCATATAGAACCGCCTTCAAGACATCAGTTGGAACAACCCCCTACAAGTTGGTCTATGTCAAATTGTGTCACCTCCCGGTTGAAACGGAGCATAGAGTGTTTTGGGCCGTTAAGTGGTTGAACTTTGACATTAAGGAGGCTGGTGAGAAGAGATTGCTAGACATTAATGCACTTGAGGAGCTTAGACTTGATGCTTACATGAATTCCCAAATCTACAAGGAAAGAACCAAGCGTTGGCATGACAAGCGCCTCATACCGAAGGAGTTGAGTGAAGGAGACTTGGTCCTTCTCTTCAACTCAAGGTTGCGTCTCTTCCCCGGAAAGCTCAAGTCAAGATGGACTGACCTGTATGTGGTGAGGAAGATCTTTCCTCATGGAGCGGTTTAAATTGGAGGAGATCATTATGGCAACTTTAAGGTGAATGGGCACCGGTTAAAGAAGTACATCCAGGAAGCTCCGGTTGATGTGTTTGCCTCGATTCACCTTGAGTATAAGCTCCGGAATTTGGTCAAGCTAATGACCTTAAAGAAGCGCTTGATGGGAGGCAACCCATTGGTACACGTTTTTCCCTTTTCGTTTTGTATTTTGTTTTCGTTTTTGCTTTTGTGTGTGTTTTCTTTTGTCTTTGATGATAGGTTGTAGGAGTTGTGATGAGTCTTGATGTTGTTGGAGACCATGGTGTACCTTATGGATTCATTTAAGTGAACTACAAGATCAAAGCACTTAGGCATGGAAGAATCTTGAACACATCTCGACCGAAATAGTGTTGAACCAACCGAGATGAACTCAACAGAACCTCACCTCGGTCTGGACCTCGGTCTAGATGCCTTGGTGATGATCCGAGATCCCTTTGCTAGGCCATGTTTGCCTTGGTGTGTACCCGTACTTCATGGATGCAGCTTGAACTTTCACCTCCACTTGAGTGAACCGAAATACCGACATCCCGTCATTTTACATTGTAAGGACTTCGTTCACTCTCTATTTAGCTTTCACAATGGGGACATTGTGGTTCTTAAGTATGGGGTGGGGTTTTCATGATCCCTTACATGATCGCATCTAGGATAGTTTCATTTCTTAGTCACACGTTTCTTATCATGTTTTGCATTGTATATACATATATCAAAATTCCAAAAAAATTGAAATAATTTAAAATTTTTGTGGTTCTAAGTTTTGATGTGATCCTTATGATGAATTTTCTTTTATAGATTGACTATGGATGGCCTTGTGTGTTGATTGAATACATGCATATGTGGACTTGAATACTTCTCTTGAATCCTATCTATGAATTGTGATGATGATACTTGTTTTGATTGGATTGAGAATTGATAGTCAAAATTACATGCAAGTTCTTGCACATCATCTAGGAATGATTAAAGGCAATTCATTTCTCTTCTTCTCATCTTGATCATGTTGTTTGAGCACCTCACTTGAAAAAAAATTTGACCTCTTTTGACCCATCTGGGAATAGGAGCATGTTAGTGTGTTGTGTGCAAAAAGCAAGTGTGGGGTGATGTGAAGTGAATGAATGTGGTGAATGAAGAAGTTGAATGTGTTATGAAAAAGTGTACAAAAAAATAAAGGTTTGGGGACTTTGGTTTTGATGACGAGTAACTAGGCACCATTCACATAATCGGGTGTTTGTGTCTTGCCAAAGTCAGATTAACCGAATGTCCTAACGAGCCTTGGTGTGTGCCCGGTGTGAGGCACTTTGGAAAAGTTTCAAGGACCACTAATCAACAAGGTTTAGGCTTTTGTACACCAATGCCATTGTCTCAAAAAGTTAATAAAAAAAGAAAAATAAAAAGAAAAGAAAGAAAAAAAGGAGAAAAATACACTTTGGTGGATGAAGAACAAAAATTTTGTGGTTTAGTTCCTTTCCCAGATTAGCACCACATGACTTGAAAAATCCCCACCCTATCATCACGTTTCTTGGCCTCTTCTTTTTTAAGTCCTTGTGACCTATTTGCATATGAGTATGACTTAGTGATCTAGATTGATTATTCTCATGATCATCTTGACATTCTCGTTTTTGCCTTTCATGTATATTTTTGAGTTAAGTGTGATTGTCTTTCCATGTCTCTATTCTTTTAATACATGATTGATCATCCATTACCATGAAACATAATAACTATGAAGGTGATCAATACTTGAAGCACAATTCCAAAAAGATTTTTTGTTTTTCCGCATTCATAACTCACGCCATCTCTTAGCCTACATTTGGACCTTGCTCGGGGACAAGCAAGAAAAAAGTATGGGGTATTTTGATGACGTGATTTATGACACTAGATTAGGCACTCTTTTAGGTAGTTTTGACATTCATTCATGCACGGCTTTTCACTTGTTCAGGACGTTTTATGCTTTATCGAGTTATTTCGTCGAAATAGAAGTCTACACGAGCAATTGTGGGTTTTGTAGGTGTTTTGGGGAGCTTTCATGCATTATTGATCATATCCGAGGATCGAGCCTCGTGACAGCCCGGATTCAAGGTTCCAATGGAGCAAGCATGAAGAAAAGAAGAAGAAATTGACCTTAGTTGGTTCGAGCCATGAACCGGCTTGTGTTTAGCCATGATTTTAGCCATGAAGCCCTTCATCTCGGTCCATCCCTCACCCATCTCGGCCGAGATGCTTTCTGGACCATCTGAGATCGTTCACTGGTTCCCCACGATACTCGGCACACTCCTCTTCCAGCCCACGATTTTCTCTCCCATGATGGAGAGGAAGTGTTATATTGTAGGCTGCTCACATTTTTCAGGGATTTCCACTTCCATTTTCTCACTTTTGAATTTCATTCTTGTTGGGAAAGCCATAGAGAGGAGAAGAGAAGAGAATAAAGACTCCATTGAAGGGAAGAAGAAGAAGAAGAACACACATTGTCATAGACTTAGAGTGAGTTATTGAGAGACTTGTAGTGAGGAATTGTGAGGAAAAATGTGTATAAATTCCCAAAACATTATTTGATTTATTTTTCATGATGTTTTAGTCTGACCCTATTTTTTTACCCTCTTGATTCGAAATAATATTAATACAAAATATTAAGGGTTTTTATTGATTGGGCTGCACCCGGATTTTTAAGGGTTGCATACGTATCTTTTTGAAGAGAATCAAGCCTTACGTAGTTCAGTTGGTGTTATGCATCAGAGAATGTAATCTAGACCCACCTTCTATGAAAGGTTGCCTAAATATAATCCAACTATCATTTGCATGGTTTATATTTCTATTCATGCATCAAAGGGATGAGATTAAACCCACCTTCTATAAAGGCTTGCTTAACTCTCCTAATATCACGTGCATGAGTAAAACATTCACTTATATTTCTTATACTTTGATATTTTATAAATTTTGGAATTTTAATTTAGACTTTAGTTTTATACGAAAGTCAGCGATTTGTTTTTAGTATTTTAAATACATCGTCACATGGACTTTATTGTATTTTATTTATTTTGGGCGACTGCACTTAGTACATATTTAACTTCGGACCAAGTTTCCTACGTAACTCATAATCGAGTATAAAGTCTTTACGTAGTTCTTGAATTTATTTTATTTTACTTTTAGACTTTATTTATATTTTCAAGTCAATTTAATATGTGCGATTGGACTCGACAATTTGTAAGCCGAGATTCCTACGTAGTCTTTTTCGAAGACATCAAATCATGCGTAGTTCTTTTTCCACATTGTATATATGTGTTTTATTTTTTTATTATTATAAATTTATGACATATCAGCTTAATGTATATGGATTCTCCATATACACAAAATTTAATTAAATTAAGGATAAGTGGACAAGGCATCTTTCAAATATTTATTATAGAAAATCCTTCCATTTATATATTGCATGTCCACTTGTCCAAATCAAAATGATTGCGCTGGCAATTTGAAGATATGGATACACGTTTCTTCCCTTCTTTACTTTTATCACTAGTGTATTATCCGTGCCTTGCACGGGATATGGTTTAATATCTATTATTAATATATAAATATAAAATTATCTTATTAGATTTTAATATATTTAATGCATTACAAAATTTAACAAAAAGTGTTAATACACATAATGTGATAAAATCAACGTAGAAAACTTATAATGCACTCTTTGAATATGTTTGACAAAATATTTTAGATACGTTTTTTTTTAAATTATCCAATTTATATCAACAATTAAAAAAATATACATTTATATTACATAAAGAAAAGATTTAAAAAAGTGTGTGGGTTGAGGAGAAATATGGGTTGGTGGAAGCGAATTTTGAGTATTATCTTGGGCAAATTTGGTAACTAGGCTATTATGAGAAATCAGGATAGTAAGTAGGCGTTTACATATTTTCAGTTAATAAAATATACCCCATTTTCATTTTACCGTTCAACTCTAGGGTTTTCACCGTCTCTCTCATCTCTCTCCTCTGGTTTTAGTATGAAGCGCCAAAAACCTTGGTTCGCTTCCGTCTCTCCTCTACTTCGCTTCCATCTCTTGCTTCCCATCCTTGCCGTAACCGCTGCCACCAGTCTCCTTCCTTCCCGTTCGGTAGCAGAGTGACGACATCTTCACAAACCGATTGAGTAGACAACAGTCGGAGTGACAAGGTGAATAAAACGGCACCTCTTGCTTCCCTCACTGTCTTTCAGTCCAGACGTGGCAAGCTTCCATCTCGCAGCTAGTAGAGTCCCCCAAACCCTAGATCCATTCCGAGTTCTCCTCCGCCGAAAATCCTAAAGATGAGAGAAATCCTCCACATCCAGGGTGGTCAGTGCGGTAACCAGATCGGTGCCAAGTTTTGGGAGGTCGTATGCGCCACACACGGTATCGATTCCACCGGTAGGTACCAGAGAGACTCCGATCTGCTGCTTGAGAGGATCAATGTCTACTACAACGAGGCTAGTTGTGGTAGGTTCGTTCCTAGGGCTGTTCTCATGGATCTGGAGCCTGGAGTCGTCGACAGCATCAGAGCCGGACCTTACGGCTAGGTTTTCCGACCCGATAACTTCGTCTTTGGACAGTCCGGTGCCGGAAACAACTGGGCTAAAGGTCACTACACCGAAGGTGCTGAGCTGATCGACGTTGTTCTCGATGTTGTTCGCAAGGAGGCCGAGAATTGCGATTGCTTGCAAGGTTTAAGTTCTCTTTTTCTTTGGTTGAAGCTTGATGAAATGCTTGACAAGGGTGGAGTCAAAGTTGACAAAGATCTCAATTTTGCAATTGATGATTCGATTTTGGAAGAAAGAATCACTGGTCGGTGGATCCACCCCTCTAGTGGTCGTACCTACCACACTAAGTTCGCTCCTCCCAAAACTCTTGGAGTTGATGATGTGAGTCTAGATGAACCTGGTCTTCTTTCAATCTATTACATCATTATTTTATTGTTTTCATATTCACTGAGATGATAATACTGAAATATGAGCTTATAGTGTGATCAAGTGAATCTACAATCTTGATTGTGAGCCTTGAATGTTACATCAATCATTCTTGCTTGAATGTCTATAACGCAATATGATTGCTGTAATATGCCACAGATTTGCATTAGTATGTAACTTTATGATATGTAATTTTATGATAGTTTTACCTATCATTAAATGTAACTATATGGTATGTAATTTTATGGTATGAAAATCTGGTGTAAAAAAATTCTGGTATGACAAAATGCAATTTTATGGTATGTATTTATGGTATGTAATTTTATGGTATGAAAATCTGGTGTAAAAAAAAATTCTGGTATGACAAAATATAATTTCATGGTATGTAATTTTATGGTATGTAATTTATGGTATGAAAATCTTGTGTAAAAAGTTTTGGTATGACAAAATTCTTGTATGACAAAATTCTGGTATGAACTTTTCGTATGATAATTTCTGGTATGAAATTTCTGGTATGAACTTTTCGTATGATAAATTTTGGTATGAAAATTCTGGTATGAGAAATTTAGTCCAGAAAATAAAAAAGAAAATAATAAAAAAAAAGCAAGAAAATAATAAAAAAAAAAACAAAAAACAAATTCAGATGTAACGCCCCGTTTATTCGGGTGCGTTCCGACTTTGCTTTTCTCCCTTCCATCGATTCGTTATGGCTCGAGTTCTTATTTAAAGTATATTTTTATAGTTTTAAAAATAACTTTTTCGAGTATTACATTATTTTGAGGACACATGTATGTATCCCCGTATTTTATTAATTTAATTTTGTCGGAAATCGGGATTTACCGATCCGGAAAAAAAAAAAAAAATCCCGTTCCAAATATTAATCGAGTTGTTTTTGTTTTTTTTAAGCCCTCCTCATTACTCCTTTATTTTTTTTCCCTTTTTATTTCTTCCCTTCTCTCTTTATCTTTTTTCTTGTGTTTCTTTCCTGCGCTAGTGACGCGCTCAGCAAGGGCAAGGGGCAGCGACCCCTCGTTCCCTCCACCGGCCTAGCCTGCAGCCACCCTATCCCTGCTTCCGACCTCTCGATACTCTCCCTCCTGTGATGACTACCCTAGCAGCCAACCCCTCACTCCCTTCCCTCCCACTCTCCTCTTCTCTCTCTCTCGCTGTTACTTCCCCCAAACTACAGCCCTTCTCCCCTCGTTTCTCTTCACCTCTGTAGCAGTCCGAAAGTCGATTGAGAGCCTGCAAAGCGCCGGGGAAGAGCTGCACCACAGGGTACCGTCGGAAGGGATGAAGGCCACCCCTCAGCATCCGCCGCGACCCCCATCGGAGCACAATAGACCGCCCCTTTCTTTCCCCTGCTTGCGGCCTATCGGGTGGAGGCTGGACCGATTCGACTCCAGAGATTGGCCGCCCCACTGTCGCCTCCGTCACCAGTGAGCCGCCGCCGGCTTCCCTCCTCCTCCTCTTTCCTCCGCCGCGCAGCCGCCGGGCCTTGCCTTCCTTTCTTTCCTGTAAACGCTCAACAGAAGGTTGAAGATGGGGTTTTGGATTAATTCCAATTTTCGCCCCCTTTTTCTATTTATTGCAGTTTTGACCAATTTGTATGGATAATTACAGTTTCCACCCTAATATTTGGCATAATTACAGTATGGACCCATATTCTATATAATCTCAGTTTTGGACCCACAATTTCTGGAATTTGATATTTATACCCTGCAGGAATTTAATTACATATTATGGCCAAGGTTTTATTTTTGGAAAATGTAATTATGGGTTTTAAAATTGGGATTTACTTGAATTATATTCTTATTTATATATACCATATATGTTATGCTCATGTTGGATTAATTCCGGGTTATGACTCAAAGACTAAATTACGGGATTTTAACGTTGGCTTTGCAAACGAGTTTTACCTTGGGTTTATGATGTTATACAATTAGCCCGTAAAATGTATTTACGGTTTTAACTTGGGTTTTAAAAGTGGGGTTTCCCTTAGAGTATATATGTTCTTTATTCCGTTCAAATTTAGCTTATAAGCTAAATTTGCTTAGTTTGATGTTAGGTTCGGAAGCGCCCCGATAAAGGCCTAACGAGTCCAAGTCGACATCCGTTGAATGACTTCCGTCTTTCGACGTCGTGTGAGTATTCTTTCCCTTCGATCTAGTTATGTTAAGTTTTAGTATCATGCTAGGAAGGATCTAGCATAACTTAGAGTTAATGCCAAGTAGTGGCTTTGGACCTTAGGTGAGTTTTGAGGATTTATGATCGTTATAAGGCTTGAGGTGTTGATGTTATCTTGTGAGGATTGTAAGGCGTTGAGTGTTTGGGTTGATCTTGTGAGCTTATGAGGATTGAGATTATGGTTGTATGATCTTGTTGAGATTGTGGTGAATAGGCCGAGAGTATCCTAGCCTAGTGTTGTTACCATTGTGATCGTGGGGACTAAGCATGTTATCCTAGTGGTGTTGTGAGTTATGATCTTGCGAGATCCGAGGGTTTAGAAGTCTTAGGACTTCTAGATTCTTTTGAGTGTGATGTGAGCATGTGAGATTCTACGATGCGGTCCTAGAATTGAGAGTCAAATGGTCTTGCGTAGATCATTTGTATAGAAGTCTAAGACTTCTATTGTGAGTGGGTTGTTGTTGATATAGTTATCTTGTTGTGAGCAGGTTATGAATTTCCTCCATAAGGAAGCGAGAGTGTTGTGAGTTGAGTGTGGTACGAGGTAAGTCTTCGGACTTACTTAGCTCGTATTCTTTGTATTAGCATTATTGTGTGTTGGGTGGTGTGTGTTTATTATTTTACTGTTTATAACAACTAAACCAGAAATAGGATTACCGACCTTTATATTATTTGGCCCAAGTGTATGATAACGGGCGGTGACATCACTGCCTGGCTCCCCGTGAGAGCTAGGGGGATCTCGGCGACTGGCCCGTGCTGGTTAGACGGTCGGAGGCATCCGACCGTTCCATTGCCGGAAGAAGGGACCGAGGCGAGTTTCGGAGGATTCTCGTGTCACAAAAGAAGTTGAACTAGAACGGGATATGACTTAATAAATAAAGATAATAAACCGGATTTGTGTGCTTTGAGTATGTTGTGTGACTATGTTGAATTAATTGTGTTTGTGCCTTTCCCTCTAATTCTAATGCTTCGAATGTGAGCTAACGGTTTTATACCGAATGTTGTAGTTTGCCTTGCAGGTTAGGCATGCTTCGAGAGATCCGGAAGGGTGGGCAGCCGGGGTCCGTACATTTTAGGAAGGGTTTTGATTTGGGGTTATCTTGTGTTTTGGTCTTCCGGTTATTACGTTTCGTGTGCCGCTTGTTTGGCGTTTGGTTTAAGTTGTACCTCGGCTGAAGTCTTTTGTTTGTTTTCCTTCGGGTTTCTTATCATCTGCATTAAAAGGAATTTCGTTTTTGCCTTTATTTGTGCCATGTTGAAAGATCCGGTGAAATTGTTGTCAAGCTAAGGGTCGGGACCCATTGTGAGGTCCCAACCCGTAGCATCCCGAGTCCCGCGGATTCGGGGTGTTACAAAAGTGGTATCAGAGCCCTAGGTTGACAACAATGGCACTCGCAATCTTCTAAAGGCCGAATAAGGAGTAAACAGAACCCCGCGGGTTCTGAGTTTTCATTTTCAAAATCACATGCATGAGTCGGGGTAGAATGTACGGACCACCACTCCTTCCGCGGATCTCGGCAGCTTAGTTTATTGGATTTTGATATGTATATATATGTATATATAGTAGTATATGTGGATTGTAGTTGCATGATGGACGTGATTATATGTATAGTATATATGTGGACTATAATATATGCTTTGAACTCGTTCTGTATAGTAGTGGCATGGCCTTATATAGATATATGCTTATATATGTGGTATGATAGGATTTGATTAGCTTTTGAACCTTGTATTATTGTAATGTATTTTCTGGATTTGGCATATTAGTAGTGATATGGACATAGGACCTATATAGTCGTTTGTACGGATTCTTATTATACATAATAGTATATAGTACGATACCTAATAGAGAACATGATAAGTATAATATCATCACCTTTAAAGACGATGTGGTTTGCTTGAGATAGCGTTCATACGTGGAGGAGTACACTCAAATATCGAGTTGAGCATTTCGTGTTGACGAACATCATGGCGTTCTCGGATTCCTTTAAAGGGATGTCTAAGAGGAGGAGTAGAGATGACGTAAATGAAGGACAAACAAACGGAAGAAAACCTCGAGTCAGTTTAAGCAAAACTGAGAAGGAAGTCATACAAGGGAGCGAGATGGAGACAATACAAGTAAAGGGAGCAACATTAATGTGCGGAAGTGGTTCCAAAGAAGTCATGATGGAAAGACGACGAGACCTATAAGAAGTAACGAACTTAAGTTCTTCAAGAAGACGTGGGGACAACTAAAGATACGAATCGAAGAGGAGATGTGTGCATTCTAACAAGGTTAAAGGCGGTGTTCCATTACAAGAAGTGAAGCTTCCCTTATACGCTCCTAGGCATGGGAGTCGGATGAGAGGTGTGGATGAACCAATCACACAAGTTTTAAGAGACCCGTAAGTTAAGCTTACGGAGGTATTAGAAGGTGAAGTGTCGATTTTACGAGATCCCAAGTGGGTGACTTTCTTCGGACATATGAGGCTACGAGAAGAATCATATGGTGAAGGTTCACATAGTAGAATGTCTTTAAGAGGGTCAACTGTTTTTCGTTATGTTGAGAGGCCAAAGCAACATCAAAAAGAAAGAAGTTCTTATTGATGATGGTTTGAGAAGATGAGAGACGCGACAAGAAGTTTCTATTGATGGAGAGACTTGAGATACCCATCAAGAGAAACATGAACGGACGATATATGAGGCTAGAATTTTGGTGAAGGTGTACTTGAAGGACAACCTGGAATAATGGTTAAGCCTATGAAAGGGAGTTATACGAAACAACAAGGCCAATAAGATATGGTTACCTTATAAGGAAAGGAAGCGTAGAATGAAGAGGGAGCTATTAGAGTTGAAGTAGAATACACCAAGAGGGTAGCATTCATGAGTATGGTAACATGATAAGTATAGAAGAATGGTGAGCCGTTGAACTTGGAGAAGTTCAGCTATAAGTTAATCGGCGACAACTAAGAACGCACAAGTGCGGGTTGTCTATTGATGAGTGTCGAGGGGATGAGGAAACAAAACTATGGGAATATAGATGATTGACAACAAGAGCTTAGAGTATTCTTGGTGGGTCAATGTCAACGGTAAGGAAGTACATCAACGGAAGCACATTTTTCTAAAATCAAATAATGTTGAATGAGTTCAAACAAGTAGTTGTTATTGACCTCCTAGGGGAGGATGTAGATGACCCTTTGCAACCTTCTTAGGTCATGAGAACGGCATATGGGAGAACGAACCGGATTAGAAGTTATAAGTTTTGATCATGGTAAAGGAAACTGGTAGATCAAGAATAAGGGGAGGTTTCATTGCTTATGGTGCGTAGACGGGAGTATAATAAGAGGATGCATAGTATGTTTGTTCTAATAAAATGAATAAAATGTTTTCGAAAAAAAAAAAAAAAAAAAAAAAAAAACTGAGTTAGATGTTTCGGAATCACACGAAAGAGCCATGGTGGCTATGACGTGAAAGGGAGGACCTAGATTACGGCAAAGCTGCAAGCTTAGAGTTTATGATGTTAGTACTTGGAGATGTAATGAGTTTGCTATTTCAGTGGTTATGGATGGGGAATTTCTTCTAGCATTTTCCACGGGGATACATGTACGGTTGTGAAGTTGTTCAGAGAATATTGAGAGATGCATAAGGTGACCAACAAGAGCAAGAGAAGACCGAAGTTTTGAAGTTTGTTGTCGATACGAGATGTACAAGGAGTACATGAAAGGTTAAGGTTAGAGCCTCTACGTTCGGTTTAACGTTACATAAGAAACTAAAGTATAAATTTCTACGCCTACTTGAAGAAAGGATGTCTATGGTGAATGCTTATGTAGAAGACGAAGAGCTCATTCCATATATTGGGATGTCATGGAAAGCGAAGAAGATAAGATGAATTGTTTGGAAGCACGGTTAAGTCTTGCAGTTTGGACCCTTATGGTTACACATAAGTGAGAAACCTTAGAAAATTTTTACAATCATGTTACCAAAGAGGGGGAATGAGATTAAGATAAAGAAATACTTAAATAAGGCTACAAGAGTTAGAAGACTCGAGCAAGTCTCTCGAGTTCGAGAGATGAAGGATCTCGGAAAGAAGACGGTAAACATTGTAGCTAAAGAGGGAACAATACACGTGTTTAAAGGACTTCACCCCAACAGATCGAGGTAGATCATTAGTATCATGACCACTTGTAAAGTGATAAGAAGAGATTTTGTCGATTATTACGATATGTGACCGGAAGATAAAAGATGAAACCTGAGATAACACGGATTCCAATACGTCAGAATGTGGAATTTTCCACTAAGGTCGAGCTTGATTTAATTCCGATGTCTAAGGTGTCGTATGGAATAACACTGGTGCAGGGACATGAGTTGTGGAAGCAAGTGAAGGAGCAATTGCAAGAACTTAATGATAAGATTCATTAGAATTAGTGAAATGTCATAGAGAACACCAAACATTATCTTAAACTCTTGATTAGAATCTCATGTTTTATTATATCTTGAGCTTTTGATTGAAGTTATTATGAGAACACCGGAATTGTTGTGATAAACACAGACAATTCTCTCCATTTGAACATCGATTACCGTGATTCGAACAAGATAATGGTGAGAGACAAATATTTCTTACAACGAATGGATGATCTACTCGACCAGTTGCAAGGGTCGGTAGTCTTCTAAGAATGATTTAAGGTTTGTGTGTCACAAACTGAGAGTTCGAGATTGGGATATCGCAAATACGACATTCCGGACAAACGATGGTCACTATGAGTTGTAGTGATTCCATATGGGCTTACTAAAGCCCTGGATAAGATATTTTGGTCTACTCTCGAAGAAGAGAGAAGTTGTATGACAAGTTATCTCTGGATGACAACACCCGAAGGATGTGGAAAAAGTTACAAGTTTTCTTGGATGTGTTTGTCATCACCGGATTTGTGAAGAGATTCTCCAAGTAACACCATCTATGGCTAACCTACTCCGGATGACAATGAAGTATTGAGTGAGATGAAAATTGACAATGGAGTTGTTGAGAGTTAAGAGGCGAGTCGTCATGCAACTGTTTGACATTTACCTTGAGGTATTATTGGTTTGAAGTGGACAAGTGATTTACCAAGACAAGGTCTTGATTGGGTATTGAGGAACGATGTAAAAGTAATAGCATATTGACTTCGTTAGAAGAAGCGGTGCGAAGTAAAGTACTTCCTTCGTTACTTGGAATTGCCACAAGAATTGAGGAAACGTAACATCAAAGTTTGGTTTGACAAGAACCAAAGCTAATGGTGTGAATTAAAAGTTAGATCTTCTTTGATAGAGATATCAAAGAGAAACCTAATGGAAATGCTGCATTGAGAAAGACCCGAGAAGGAAGTTTAGTTTCCGATATATCGGACCTTTTGGAGATCTTAGCGCGGGTGGGGTTAGTGGTTTACCGGTTAGCGTGACCGCCGAGAGTAAAGGGTGTTCACCCTGGGGTTCACGTGTATCAGTCGAGGGAGTACATACATGACTCGAGACAAGTAGTCCGTTGTGATGATCTAGTCGAGACGAGGAGCCAATAAGGCTAACTGGAAGACGTAGGATAGTATCTTTAGTCGAATTTTACGCAGGTTTAGTAACATCTATAGGACCGTCGGGTTAGTCCCGAGATCTATCCTTGGTTATTCTTATGTGATTTGTGACGTGATGTGTTCTGTCTGTTTCATATGTGTATACCTTGCGAGTCTTGATGTGTCTAGGCGAGTAGACTTTGGATTAGAAGAGCCATAGCTACCACGTTGTAGTGTTCCGAGAGGATATTAAGACATGTTTGTTTGAGAGTTCCGCGTTTAGCAAGTTTCGGGACGAAACTTTTCTTTAGGAGGACCTGATGTAACGCCCCGTTTATTCGGGTGCGTTCCGACTTTGCTTTTCTCCCTTCCATCGATTCGTTATGGCTCGAGTTCTTATTTAAAGTATATTTTTATAGTTTTAAAAATAACTTTTCCGAGTATTACATTATTTTGAGGACACATGTATGTATCCCCGTATTTTATTAATTTAATTTTGTCGGAAATCGGGATTTACCGATCCGGAAAAAAAAAAAAAAAAATCCCGTTCCAAATATTAATCGAGTTGTTTTTGTTTTTTTTAAGCCCTCCTCATTACTCCTTTATTTTTTTCCCTTTTTATTTCTTCCCTTCTCTCTTTATCTTTTTTCTTGTGTTTCTTTCCTGCGCTAGTGACGCGCTCAGCAAGGGCAAGGGGCAGCGACCCCTCGTTCCCTCCACCGGCCTAGCCTGCAGCCACCCTATCCCTGCTTCCGACCTCTCGATACTCTCCCTCCTGTGATGACTACCCTAGCAGCCAACCCCTCACTCCCTTCCCTCCCACTCTCCTCTTCTCTCTCTCTCGCTGTTACTTCCCCCAAACTACAACCCTTCTCCCCTCGTTTCTCTTCACCTCTGTAGCAGTCCGAAAGTCGATTGAGAGCCTGCAAAGCGCCGGGGAAGAGCTGCACCACAGGGTACCGTCGGAAGGGATGAAGGCCACCCCTCAGCATCCGCCGCGACCCCCATCGGAGCACAACAGACCGCCCCTTTCTTTCCCCTGCTTGCGGCCTATCGGGTGGAGGCTGGACCGATTCGACTCCAGAGATTGGCCGCCCCGCTGCCGCCTCCGTCACCAGTGAGCCGCCGCCGGCTTCCCTCCTCCTCCTCTTTCCTCCGCCGCGCAGCCGCCGGGCCTTGCCTTCCTTTCTTTCCTGTAAACGCTCAACAGAAGGTTGAAGATGGGGTTTTGGATTAATTCCAATTTTCGCCCCCTTTTTCTATTTATTGCAGTTTTGACCAATTTGTATGGATAATTACAGTTTCCACCCTAATATTTGGCATAATTACAGTATGGACCCATATTCTATATAATCTCAGTTTTGGACCCACAATTTCTGGAATTTGATATTTATACCCTGCAGGAATTTAATTACATATTATGGCCAAGGTTTTATTTTTGGAAAATGTAATTATGGGTTTTAAAATTGGGATTTACTTGAATTATATTCTTATTTATATATACCATATATGTTATGCTCATGTTGGATTAATTCCGGGTTATGACTCAAAGACTAAATTACGGGATTTTAACGTTGGCTTTGCAAACGAGTTTTACCTTGGGTTTATGATGTTATACAATTAGCCCGTAAAATGTATTTACGGTTTTAACTTGGGTTTTAAAAGTGGGGTTTCCCTTAGAGTATATATGTTCTTTATTCCGTTCAAATTTAGCTTATAAGCTAAATTTGCTTAGTTTGATGTTAGGTTCGGAAGCGCCCCGATAAAGGCCTAACGAGTCCAAGTCGACATCCGTTGAATGACTTCCGTCTTTCGACGTCGTGTGAGTATTCTTTCCCTTCGATCTAGTTATGTTAAGTTTTAGTATCATGCTAGGAAGGATCTAGCATAACTTAGAGTTAATGCCAAGTAGTGGCTTTGGACCTTAGGTGAGTTTTGAGGATTTATGATCGTTATAAGGCTTGAGGTGTTGATGTTATCTTGTGAGGATTGTAAGGCGTTGAGTGTTTGGGTTGATCTTGTGAGCTTATGAGGATTGAGATTATGGTTGTATGATCTTGTTGAGATTGTGGTGAATAGGCCGAGAGTATCCTAGCCTAGTGTTGTTACCATTGTGATCGTGGGGACTAAGCATGTTATCCTAGTGGTGTTGTGAGTTATGATCTTGCGAGATCCGAGGGTTTAGAAGTCTTAGGACTTCTAGATTCTTTTGAGTGTGATGTGAGCATGTGAGATTCTACGATGCGGTCCTAGAATTGAGAGTCAAATGGTCTTGCGTAGATCATTTGTATAGAAGTCTAAGACTTCTATTGTGAGTGGGTTGTTGTTGATATAGTTATCTTGTTGTGAGCAGGTTATGAATTTCCTCCATAAGGAAGCGAGAGTGTTGTGAGTTGAGTGTGGTACGAGGTAAGTCTTCGGACTTACTTAGCTCGTATTCTTTGTATTAGCATTATTGTGTGTTGGGTGGTGTGTGTTTATTATTTTACTGTTTATAACAACTAAACCAGAAATAGGATTACCGACCTTTATATTATTTGGCCCAAGTGTATGATAACGGGCGGTGACATCACTGCCTGGCTCCCCGTGAGAGCTAGGGGGATCTCGGCGACTGGCCCGTGCTGGTTAGACGGTCGGAGGCATCCGACCGTTCCATTGCCGGAAGAAGGGACCGAGGCGAGTTTCGGAGGATTCTCGTGTCACAAAAGAAGTTGAACTAGAACGGGATATGACTTAATAAATAAAGATAATAAACCGGATTTGTGTGCTTTGAGTATGTTGTGTGACTATGTTGAATTAATTGTGTTTGTGCCTTTCCCTCTAATTCTAATGCTTCGAATGTGAGCTAACGGTTTTATACCGAATGTTGTAGTTTGCCTTGCAGGTTAGGCATGCTTCGAGAGATCCGGAAGGGTGGGCAGCCGGGGTCCGTACATTTTAGGAAGGGTTTTGATTTGGGGTTATCTTGTGTTTTGGTCTTCCGGTTATTACGTTTCGTGTGCCGCTTGTTTGGCGTTTGGTTTAAGTTGTACCTCAGCTGAAGTCTTTTGTTTGTTTTCCTTCGGGTTTCTTATCATCTGCATTAAAAGGAATTTCGTTTTTGCCTTTATTTGTGCCATGTTGAAAGATCCGGTGAAATTGTTGTCAAGCTAAGGGTCGGGACCCATTGTGAGGTCCCAACCCGTAGCATCCCGAGTCCCGCGGATTCGGGGTGTTACATCAGTAATTAAAATTTTAAACTTATACTTATATAACAAATAACAAACATCATTTATTCCTTTCTTTCTAAATAGATGGGTTAATAATTTTTACCTACTATTAAATGAAAGTGGTAAAAAATTTGGGTACACTTTCTTAAACAAAAACTCAAAAAAGCCTAGTATGTTAAATTATCCCTATTATCTTTTAAATAGCTTTTGTAATATGTTTAAACGGAATTTAAATATTTAGTAATTCTTTTTGGATTTAAGAATCTTATTGAAATTTTTGAATTTAAAGAGTTAAAATTTATGATAAGATAAGATTTAAAATTTTAAAAACTTAATTTAAGATTTTCCGGTTCCAAGACATTCTAGCTTTTTAGATCTACTAAGATAAATTGACACAAAAAAGTAATTATTTTTTAATTAATTTACACAACAAATTAATACTTAACTTAAGTAAACTTAAAGTTATTAAGATTTTTGGTTCAAAAAAATTAAAGAAAATCTCACTGATTACAGCAATCAGAAAGAAAGATGTGTCGGCAAGTCGCAACTTCGATGTTGTCTTGTAAATAAAAACGGTCAAGTTGAATGTGATTTTTTAAATCCGCATTGACAATATCAATAAAAGGACCCGAGAATTTCATTAACCAAAACAAAAGCCTAACAATCATCAACCAAATAGGTTGACTATGACCAACTGAAATAGAGAACCAAAATCGGAAGGGATAAAATAAAGATTGACCGTCTTATACTCGAATCTCATAAACTATTTGTCGACAGAGAACACGCCAAGCTGGGGTAGTTCACCATTGATTGACGATCAACATCACTCGTGATAATTGGTAAGTTTTCTTCGTATGTTTATTCTATTTCTTACTTACTCTATTTTTGTTACCATCCATCCATAAAAGTCTCTTCAATAATGTTTCTTCCTTCATCTTCCGGACATTAGAACAAATAAAACAAATACCAAACATCAACAAAGAATCAAGCAGAAAAATGAAACTAAAATAAATAAGTTAAAGAAGTTGAAAAAGAGAATTCAAGAGGGATAGAAGAAGAAAGGTTGGACGATGACTTTTTGAAAAAGTAGAATGAATTTATAGAGATTAATAATACTATGATGCGAGACATTTTAGGATTAGTAGTTAGTTTTAACAAAAATTTTCTTATATCGTAATGAATTTGGTTTTCAAATCTAAACTGAATCATATACCACTAACAAATAAGATATAATCAAATCTAATTTTCTTGCAAATCAATCTGCTTATCAGCTTAAATGACTATCTCTTTTAATCTTTTTTTCAACTAATTTAAAATAATAACTAATTTAAAATAATAACTAATTTTACCGATTTAGTGGTTGTCAGTGTATTTGAGTGGAGCTATGTAATCAATCCTATTTTTTTTAAAAAAGCTTTCAATTTTTAATGACTAATTTAAATTTATTTGGTTAAATCTTGTCAATCAAAATTTATGTATTTCGATATACTTTTCTCAGTCAATATCATTTTTTTAAAATTTTTTTGAAGGGAAACGATATCTTCTCAAATCAAATCTGACTAATTTAAAGTTATTTTATTAAAATTTGACTTTCATTTTATGAAGAGATATTTTACTAGAGTAAAAAGATGATGATTTTAAAATTTTAATTTCTCAGTCAATATCTTCTTTTAATATTAAAATAAGTATATTAAATTTTAAAATTTAATAAACTTGATTTAAAAAAAATTGAAAGCTGTTATTAATTGCTAAATTGACATGTGACATTAGAGTATTCATGGAAAGACACGTGGCAATAGGTGCTACTCCCTATAATATATATAAGATTAAAACTTTATTTCCTTTTTATTATCTATTTCTTTATACATATGCCTCTTTGTCTCCTCTAAATACTTTCTCTCTCTCTTTCTTTATTTTTACGTTAGCATAACTTTTATAGGAAGAAGGAGAGAACAAAGCTCCCAACAATGGTGAAGATGAAAATCGTTTCTGGTTCCGGCGAAATCAAAGGATACGGGATATACTACAAAAGTTCCTAATTTAGAAGGAAAAAAATGAGAGTGAAGACCACTCAAAGCACTTGGAGGCCGAATTCAGAAGATGTTCACAAAATCAAAGCCACGGAAGCAAGATTATAGTTCAAAGAAAGCCAAGACATTTTTTTCGTATGTTAGGAATTCTTTTCTTTCTTACCCTTTTACATTTTGACGTTCCAGATCTAGATCTAGATCTGAATCTGAATGGTACTTCGAATTTACATATGCTTTTCCGTTCTGCATACTAGGACCTGTATTCGGTTGTTTTCTTATTCAGATTTATATTTGCATGTCTAGACTCTTGATCTGCCCGTTTCGGATGATTGAGCTTTTTTTTCATAAAAAAAATACCGAATCTGAACCCATTGAAGATCCGATAGGATTTCTATTTCAAAAATAAAATAAAATAAATTTATTTTATGCCTTCATATGATCTCTTTTTTTCCAGAAATTATAAAGATGATTTTTTTTTACTTCTGTAAATTGAAATTATAAAAGGATTCTTTTTTTTGTACATACAAAGGATCTCTTCCTATTTTACTTTCGAAACGTATATTAGTTAGGAAAAGATTTTCATGATTATTCTTTTCTTTTAATTAACTATTAGATTATACTAAATTTTTTTAAAATTTGAAACAGAGCATAATCAGTTGAGGGAAGATTTATATTAATTATTTTTTTCTTTAAGTCAAAGTAAATCATATCAATGCTAAATCTTTTAGGATCTAGAAAGATAATATGTTTTTTTACTACTCAATGTGATCTATAAGTTAAACGTCAACTGTGATTCCTCTTTATTCTTTATCAACTTTAGCTTCTGGCAAACTCGTACAGAGAGATGAACAAGGTGGGTTGATCTTTCTTCTCTTTCAAGGACACATTTTGTTTGTATATAATTACCCATGAATACTTCCTATTGTACTCTATGTATGGTTCGTTTGTTTACAATCTCGATTTATACATCCGGTATGCAGTCATCGAAAGTAATTAATTTCGAGTAACTGCTGATTTGGTGTGGCGGTCGAAAGAAATTACTTTCGATCCAACCACGAGTCTTGTATAATAACAATGGATCACTACCGATTTGGTGTGGCGGTCGAAAGTAATTACTTTTGAGCCGACCACGAGTCTTGTATGGTAAAGGAAGTAATTACTTCCGCTCCCATAACTTTTTAGAGAAGAAAAAGCCTCTCGACGATATTTTCGATTGTCGTTCTTTAACCCATGGGTTGCCTCTTTTTTTTTTTTGAAACAAACGAAACAGTTTAGAGTAATAAGCATGGCCAATAAAATACGTACTTTAGACTAGTGAAATCTGTAGCCTTAGTGTAATACGTAATTTAGATTATAACTTGTGAAATTTGTAGCCTTAGTGTACAAGCTTTTTCAATGTACAGGGTTTTCCAAAAGATGTAATAAATTTCCTCATTTAGTGCTTTGAAAGAATAAAAAATAAAGAAAAAATGAGGGATTTGACCATGATCATTAAAGAAAGAGAATTGACATCAATCAAATCAGAAAAATAAAGTAGAAATGAGATTACGTACTTACTGTTGTTTAAAAACAAGGATTGTAACCTTTTTTTCCTCTTGATTTCCTTTTCTCCTTTTTTTTAATGTTTCATCTCTCTGTAACTACCAGTTTCTCTCCTACAACGTTTGTTTTTTATTTGTGTGCCAAAATAAAAGAAAGTCCCCCTTCCCCTTTCATCTCTCATATATATATATATATATATATATATATATATATATATATATATATATACGGAACCGGTCTGTTGGAAATTGAACTGCAATAAAACTACCCTTGAATTGTAACTGCTTTTTATCTTTTGCACATATAAATATTTTTTTAAAAAAAGAAAAATTAAGATTCAACAAAATGTTTGGAGGTACAGAAAATAATAAATTGCATTCCCTTCTTTCTCTTATATATATATATATATATATATATATATATATATATATATATATACGGAACCGGTCTGTTGGAAATTGAACTGCAATCAAACTACCCTTGAATTGTAACTGCTTTTTATCTTTTGCACATATAAATATTTTTAAAAAAAAAAAAAATTAAGATTCAACAGAATGTTTGGAGGTACAGGAAATAATAAATTGCATTCCCTTCTTTCTCTTATATATATATATATATATATATATATATTTTACAAACTCGTATATTTATAACTCCAAATGCGCTTCACCTTAAATACTCCTTTTTTTATACTTATTCTATGGTATGAAGCATTATTTTATATATACATTTTCGTCAAAATATGAGGTTAAACAGATACCCCCAAACTTTGTAGGTGTGAACCGTTGAACGCATTCAAAGTTTGTTGTATAAATAAACTCGAAGTTTACCCTCCTTAATCGATGATCTTCATTTTTTTAGGAAACAAATATGCAGATTTGTGGTAGGGTTGGCAGAGATCGAGTGATGGATTAAAATGGAATGAAAATTTCTTATGGTCTTTTCTACTACAGCAGTCTTTTCATGAAGGAGTTGAATGCGGATTCATTAGGAAATGAAATAGTTGCATTAACCAAAAAGGAGGAAGTCTCAGAAGGGAGTTTCAAATTCACCATATACAGTGACAAGGGATGTATATTACCAACTAAAGGTTTTGGTCCGAGGTTCACAACTACACTTCTTGAAAAGTTCCAACTTGAAGATGATTTTTCTGAGGTGAATGAGGAATTTTATCCTACCATAAAACGACTCATGAGTATACCTATGAACTGGGGGTGAAGTTTACTTTCCGTGGATTATCTACTTTTGATGACAAGCTTATAGAATGGCTAGTCATATTCTCACAAGGCATGATCGAAAGTTGAAAACTATTGACATGTACGGGCTTGCTGGAGCGTCTCAATATCCATATAATTACAATAAAGATGTATGGAAAGCTTTTTGTGAGCACTAGAGTACTTTGACCAACACTCTTCATCATGGAGGTGGAGAGTTAGGAATATCGCTACATGATCTAAAGTACATTTGCGGCCTCCCTATTCTAGGTCATCCTTATGAGGAATACATTCCACCTAATAAACACCTCATTGATGAAACCAAATGCCCTTCTACCGTAGCAGAGCTTTTGAGGATTCACGTTGTCGCCATGAAGATGTCTAGGAGTTGTCGTGGTACAAATGGATTCAACACTTTGATATAGGGAAACAGACTATTGTTGCATATGTGCAAGGTCATTTTAAGACCCATACCAAGAAACTTCCTGCTACTACTAGTAAGAGGTCGTTACCATTAAATATCTCTGATAAAGGAGAGCTTGCAACCTTTCTAGTGCCTTGTTACTTAGTAGATTTGTGTTACCAAATAAGACTAGATCTGTTAGACACGAGACTTTTATGATGGCTTCACTCATGGCTCAAGGCGAAAAGGTGTCTCTTGCTTCCACGGTTTTGGGACATATATATAACGGAACGGGAAAGATAGCAACTTTTCAAGGTAATCATGGGAGTGGAAAGCCTAGTTTCGGGATTCACTTTGTTATTGGTTGGCTGGCAAAATATCTTCCTTTTCTATACCCATGGCGTCCTGACAACGAAATTGAAAAGGACTATTCACCTTTGGCGAGATATGGTGGTATAAGTGGTCATCCTTTAACTTTGTACCAAGCTAGGCTCTTATTCAGAGGTACTGACCACGTTTCCTATCGAGCCACGAGATTTGGGGCCGACATTGGTGGAAAAGATTATGTAGACTCTAATGACCTCCTAGATTTATGTTTTGAGCACCCGTTGAGTATCCGACATACATTTTTACCAGTTCGCTTTGAGGATACTCTAATCTTAGAACTGTACTATCCAAACAGATTTGCCAGACAAATTGGTTTTGATCAAGGGGTTTCCTCAAACACGCTAAATTATTGCTTCTCTCATCGGAGTAGAAAATCACTGGAGGATATCGCCAAAGCGTATGCACGCTTATTCAGAAAGAACACTAGCACTCTTTTCCATATCCCATTTGTTTACCATCAAGGGACTTACACATACCCGCCTACTAAAGGTTGTGGGCCAGAGTTTCTACACCCTATCTAGCTCAGTCATGCCATAAAGTCAAGACCATTCTTCTTGGGAAGGACTGCGTCGAGCGGGGCCCTATATTTGTGATTAAAAACATAAGAAGTGTGGTTGCAGGTTTGCAGGGAGCTGTAAAATTTTCTGCAGAGAGAAAGTCTAAAACTGACTCCCCTTCTTTGATTGATTCTTCGCCTCAGTTAAACATTGGAACTTTGTCAAGGAAAAAACAGGTGTTGCTAGAAAAGAGATTATCAAGGCTAAAGTGGTATCGAGAAGAAAGTCCCCTAGTGACGATGTGAATCCCAAAAGGGCACGTTACACCAGACCTGAGAGATCCTACATTTCAAATTCAATCGGGTTTCAGGATCTTCCTATCCTTGATACACCAGCTGATGTTGATGCTTGTTAGCATGAAATATTGCGATATTCTAGGCATTTATTTTGGTTGTTTTTCCCTTATTATTGTGTACATGGATGAAGTTTAGAAGCAATTGTTAGCTTGTTCGTCTATTTTGTCTATATGGATGTCTACACTAGATTTGTGTTGATTGTAGGTGAAAAGGAGCTAAACAAGAGAAATTGTGAGAGAAAAGAGAGTAATCGATCATGTTCGAGGATTAGGAACACATCAAGGAAGCTAAGGAAGGAGCTAGGATGAAGAATGTCACAACACAAAGGAAACCACAAGCATTTTACACTTCCACGCCCTAAATTACGGCCGTAGAAGAGTCCACGCTCTAAACCACGGCCGTGGATATTGGAATCATGAATGTGGAGCACTCCAATAGGTTACACGGCCTAAAGTACGGTCGTGGAAGTCACAAGACACCGTAACCCTTTTCCACGCTCTAAACCACGGTCGTGGAAACCCATGAGACCGTGATTTAGGCGATCTTTTGACGTGTCTTTATTTGCCACGTTATTTACGTAATGGGCCTGGACGGTTATTCTTTCTCGTCTTATAAAAAGTTCGGAAAAGAGAGTTTCGGGGATCCCTGCTTATCGCCGCTTAGACGCCGCATACATCTCGCATACACTTCGGGATAGACGGCCGCTTATCTTGCTTGGAGCATTCTTGCCTAGGGTTGATTGAAGATCGCCGAAGGTTTAGCCTCTTTCTTAGGTTTTCATATTGAAGACGGATTGACAACCTGTTCTTCGTACTTACCTTAGATCATTGTGAGGTTTTGTGTTATACATTCTGAATCCATTAAACATCGCTTCTTGTGTTTCGGATTTGAGATTTGGTTTTGAAGTTTTATTGAGTATTCGAGGGTTTTCATATTTCATTCTCTTTAAATTGAATAATGATATTATGACAATGGTTATTGGCTAAAACCCTTTAGCAATTCTAAGGTGAAGGGTTGATAGTTGTAGCTTAGATGATGACAGATTGATCGTAAATTGATTGGACCTTGAGAGTTAGAGAGATCTCGTCGACGAACCTAAATCACGGCCTGTTCTTAGCTTTCCACGGCTGTGGTTCTCAAGATCTGACCGTGATTTACCTCAGTTTACGAACTTTGCTTTTACTTTGATCCAAGGTTAAAGATTAGCTTTAATCTAGTCTTGGTTTACCCTTTTCTAGGTAGTAGTGAGACTCATCATCCTCTATTTCGGTTTTGAGTGTCACAACCTTAACCGTTTGAGTTTATCTTGATCCTTGGGTTACAAGTTTGGGTATTTGAGATTAATTCTTGTCCATAGATCCTCTCTGTACTACAGCCTCAACAACCTTTATAGAGAGTGTCTTTAGATAAGTCATATAAAGTCTTGGAACTTCACCGTACATTACTGTACTTTAGCATACCTTTGCAATTCTTGACTCTGTCCTTAGTTCTTTAGCATATCTTGAATCGATTGCCACAATTTGATACCTGGATCTTTAGGGTTGCTGTTTTCCCAATATTTGCAAAGCTTTACAACTTATTTGCTTGACAACTTGAAATTGGATTTTGTTTCATCAAATCCCTATGTTCGATACTCTGGAATACTTGCTGATCTACGCCGATCTGTACACTATGAGTTCGCTTGCTTTTATTCTAGTTTATAAATATAAAGCTTATTTGCACACACGTTTTCGGGCAAACAAGTTTTTAGCGTCGTTGCCGGGGATTTGGTTTAGGCCATATTCGGTTTTCAATTGTCGGGCTTGAGAGCTTTTGCCTTTTCTTTTAATCTTTTGTTATGAGTTTTTGAGTTTTTAGACTTTCCAATGGATGGAAGCAGCTATCAGACGGCGAGGAACGAAATATGGAGCCTCAGAGCTGAACTTAACAACTCTTTGGAGCAACATTGACTTAGGAACAAATCCTTGGAAAGAGAGAGATGTAGAAAGAAAGAAGTAGCTAAATGGAAGGAGTATAGGTATTTGCTGAATTATTTTTCATTTTTTTTCAGTGATAAAAATGAAATGGAGGAAGCCATTAAGAAGGAGCTTGAAATTTGGGAGGAGCTCTATACCGATCGCGAGGTGTATGAACAACCTCCTGAATATCAACTTGAATCGAAGATCAAGCAATCAATAAAGGATCTCGATGACCGTGAAAGAAAATTTGATCCTTGCTGAAATTGCTCGACTGGAGGAGAAGTGCGACGAAGAACTCCAAGTTTTGAGCATTTCTCCTATCGAATCCGAAGCTCCTCTTGAGGTCCTCATTGAAGAAGAGGAAGAAGTGGAGAATCTTGTCCAAATTACCGAAACTGTGGCCAAGGTTAAAGAGGATCCAACTGAGTTGGGAGATATTTCATGTGTGGATCATCATCCCAACATGAAACTTCTCCCAATCCTTGAAGAACTTTACGAGGTACATTCTCTTATTTCTTTTAAAATTCCTATTAAAATTTCTAATTTTTTCAGGAATGCACCGGAGAGTTGGAGGTCTCTTCCAAAAGAACCTCCTAAGGTGAAGATGAAACCTCCATTAAAACTGCTGAAAGAAGATGCTCCTTGGACTACAAGGAGTGGAGTTAGCAAGCACTTCACCGTTAAGGCGATGAAGTGTCTTTTGTTCAAGTATGAGGTCATTCACATGATGAAGACCATAAATCATCCCCAAGCTGGAATTAGGGAAGCTAAGTGGATCCTCGAAAAACTAATTTCTCGATCTAGGAAAGGATGGGACGCAAGGCTGAATTATGTCCCATTAAAGCATAGGAAAGCTAGGAGGATTTTGGTGAGAATCAAACTGTACAAGCTTGTACGTAGGAGATCGATGAAATTAGGAACCGGAACCTTTTTTGAGGAATTTTATGATGAGTTTGATGAGCAATCCAAGATGTTCAAGGTGCATTGAGTCATCTATGGAGATAGGTCCAGCTAGCGACGTTAAACCAAGCGCTTCTTGGGAGGCAACCCAAGGTAATGCATCCTTTTCCCCTTTTCTTTTTCTTAGATTAGATTAGAGTAGTTGTTTTTGTTTGTTTTTCTTCGATACCTTCCGGTATGTTTGTGTTTTTCGATGTCAGGAATAAGGAATAAGCAAGAGAAGATGAGAAAAGCCGAAAAGAATGACGAAACTTGGATTTTTGGCACAGATTAGAGAGTTCCACGATTTAAACCACGACCGTGGTTATGCATTGAGTCGTGGAAAGCGATTTTCGAGAGCAACAAAAAGTTCCACGGCCAAAACCACGGCCGTGGTTTTGCACGATAGGCCGTGAAATTTTTTTTTCTTTTCGGAAAAATTTTCGGCGGAAAGACGTTCCCCCTTCTTCATTTTTCAACACCGATTGGAATATTCAGAATTCCCTATTGAGCTTATATAGATTACCACCACCATCACCCGATGAAGGATTCGCCATCTTACATTGTGAGTATTCTTTTCTGCCTTTTCTTTTCTTCACATTGGGGACAATGTGAGTTTTAAGTATGGGGTGGAGGTATTTGCAATACCATTCGCATGTTTTTATGTCTTGCATCATATGATTTTGAAAATTTTGAAAAATTTTAAAATTTTTGTGCTTCTAGAATGGATATGATCTCTATGATGAACATTGTTTTGTGGAATAGCTATGATGATTTTGATATGCTTGAATTGATTTATGACATATGTGGGATTTGAATACTTTGATAGAATTTCATGCATGTTTGATAATTCGCTTTCATTCTAAATCATGTTGAGTGTTGAAGGTTGAAACTGCATATAAGTTCTTACACTTCTTATTGAAATGATTAAGGCACCTCTATTTTTCTTACTTCTTTCCTTGTTCATTTAGCCCCTCAATGAAAATATTTGCCTCCTTTACCTATCTAGGACTTAGGAAGGGTTAAATTTTGGCATGTTTAATGTGGGAGGGCCATGAAAGAAATTTGTGCATTTAAAGTATAGAAAAATAGGTTTGGGGAAGTCAATCCTGATGATGAGTAACTCGGCACCATTCACATAGCCGGATGTTTGTGTCTTGCCAAAGTCGGATTGAGCGATATTCCTAACGGATTATGGTATGTGCATCAAGGGTTTGAGGCATCTCGAAATTGAGAAACGCCGATCTCCTAGGCTTCAGTTTTTGTGGACCGCTGTCCATATTTCCAAAAAGTAAAGTCGAAAAATTTTGTGCAAAAATGAGGAGCAAAGCTCTCAAAAAGGTGTTGGTTCAAATTGCAAAAAGAAAAGAGTTTGTGTTGTTCCTTTTTCCCGGATTCATACACCACATTCCTTTATAAGTTTCCCACCTATTCACGCTTCTTGACCTTTGCTTGAAAGACCTTAAGATCTTTGAGTATGTTGTTTGGCTTTGTAGTCTAAATTGAATTCCTCACGATTGATTTTGATATATTGCAAGTTAGGAAGCATGTTATGATTTTCTTGCAAAGTGTGATTATCCTTTTCATGGTATAATTCCTTTTGATCATATGATGATTTTCATTAGATATGAAGCAACTCTTTGAGGGTGATCTATGAATAGAAGCACAACCAAAATATTGTGGTTTTTCTTTATTTTTGCATATTCATAATCCATATCATCTTGTATCTTAAGTTTGAACCTTGCTTAGGGACAAGCAAGAGGCAAGTATGGGGTATTTTGATGACATGAATTATGACATATTTTTAGGCATGTATTTATAAAGATTTTCTCTTTATTTTGCATGCATAGACATACATTCATGACATTTATGATTATATTCACCTACTATGCAAGAATAGAGGTCTACACAAAGTTTTATTGCATTTGTAGGTAATTTGGCGATTTATGGAGCGAAATGACATATTTTAAAGATCAAGCCTTGAAGAGGGATAAAAAGGAGCATAAAATGAAGCTAGGACGCGCCAGAGTATTCTCTGATACCGTCTGACGCGCCAAAGTATCTTCTGATACCGTCTGACGCGCCAAAGTATCTTCTGATACCGTTTGACGTGCCAAAGTATTTTTTGATACCGTCTGACGCGGCCTAGAGTATTTTCGGATACCGTCTGACGCGCCAAAGTATTCTCTGATACCTTCTGACGCGGCCCAGAGTATTTTCTGATACCAGCGGGCTCGACTTCTTTTCAACCCAAATATTTAGGGTTTTACCTTTAAACCCTAGATTTATCCCTACAAATATTCGAGAGCCTTCAACATTGAAGGGGAGCCAAAATCTCCAAAAGGGGAAACTTAGGGAGAGTCAAATTCTCCAAGGGACGGTGACAGCCCCAGGACTTTGACCTTCGCTTACGGCCGCTTACCCTTGCTTTCAACACTCTTGCCTAGGGTTGATTGGAGATCGCCGAGAGTCGCGGAAACGCCGGATTATTAAAGATTGGAGATTGCTCACAGCGAAGGTTTAGCCTTTTTCTTAGGTTTTGATATTGAAGACGGATTGACATCCCGTTCTTCGTACTTGCCTTAGATCATTGTGAGGTTTTGTCTTATACATTCTGAATCCATTAACATTACTTCTTGTGTTTCGGATTTGAGATTGGTTTTGAAGTTTTATTGAGTATTCGAGGGTTTTCATCTTCCATTCTTCTTAAATTGAATATTGATATCATGACAATGGATATTGGCTAAAACCCTTTAGCAATTCTAAGGTGAAGGGTTGATAGTTGTGGCTTAGATGATGATAGATCGATCGTAATTCGTTTGGACCCTAAGAGTTAAAGAAATATCGTCGACACCCAAAATCACGGCATGTTCTTAGGTTTCCACGGCCGTGGTTCTTAAGATCTGCCCATGATTTACCTCAGTTTAAAAACCTTGCTTTTACTTTAATCCAAAGTTAAAGATTTGCTTTAACTTAGTCTTGACTTGCCTTTTCTAAGTAGTAGTGAGACTCAACATCCTCTATTTCGGTTTCGAGTGTCACAACCTTAACCGTTTGAGTTTATCTTGATCATTGGGTTATAAGTTTGGGTATTTGAGATTAATTCTTGTCCTTATATCCTTTCTATACTGCAGCTTCAACAACCTTTATAGAGAGTGTCTTTGGATAAGTCATTTAAAGTTTTGGAACTTCACCGTACATTACTTTACCTTAGTATACCTTCGCAATTCTTGACTCTGTCCTTAGTTCTTTAGTATATCTTGAATCGGTTGCCACAATTGGATACTTGGATCTTTAAGGTTGCTGTTTTCCCCAATATTTGCAAAGCTTTACATCTTATTTGCTTGACAATCTGAAATTGGATTTTGTTTCACCAAATCCCTGTGGTCGATACTCTGGAATACTTGCTAATCTACGCCGATCCGTACACTGCGGGTTCGCTTGCTTTTATTCTAGTTTTATAAATATAAAGCTTACTTGCACGCACGTTTTCGGGCGAACAATGCCATTGCTCCGGCTCAAGAAGCACCAGCTTTGGTTACTGTCCCAGGCAACACTGCTGTTATAACCTTGTCCAATTCATCATCCTCAAGCGACCAACGAGACATGCTTATTTATCGAGAGACTCCTTCAACTTTGCAGGATGTACTCTCCGGAGTGCAAAACGAATGGATCCGCCAAATCATCTCCAATGGGGTAAATTTCATCCTAAAGATTATTTCTGCTTTAGAATCTCCAGAGGGATTGTCGGGTTCTCGTCATGAAATCATGGAATCTGTCGGGACGTTGGAGGCTATGGTAGCAATTATGCCAGTTGGCCTTGGTTTGTTTCAAAGGTTCGACAATTACTAGATGTAGTTGATGATCTGGTTACCATGCAGAATAAAGTTGATGTGCCCCGCATTGAGCAACTACAAGTTGATTTAGCATAGTGTTCTACTGAACTTTCATCCGAAAGGGTTAAACTTTCTACGATATCGGAACGTTTTCTTACCTTGAAGGAGAAAGAATAAGAAATCGTGGCTTTAAAAGAGAGGGTCAGCAATCTGGAGATTGAAGTTGAAGTCAACAAGACTTCTTTAACAAAAGAAGAAATTGAAGTAAGACAATCAATCCAACTTAATGAAAATAAAGTACAACAAGTCCAAGGCCAACTGGACCAAGTGAAGCATATTGATACTGAAGAACTCAACGCTAAGAATCGCGATTCTCGTGATTTGGTTAATATTCTCGGTCGCTTTGTCTCTCCTCAATAGACTATTTTGAAGTATATCTCCATTTTAGGCCTTCTTATTTGTTGCTCTCTTCTTGTTTTTTTTTCTTTCTTTGTTTTCTTTTTTTAAAAGATAATAATCTTCATTCAGACACTTATAATGTATGGAGAAGTTTACTACATTCTCGTGCTACATAGCTTTGTACAGTTTACTAGTGAGGCTTTATTTATCATTTTATATATTTATTTTATTTTGTGGTGGTGGCTGCATCTAGCATTTTTGATAGCTAGACTGCCTACGTACCTTCTTGATGAAGGATCAAGCCATTTGTAGTTCTTTATGAACTGATTTAATTATATATATATATATATGCCCCTTCACCGTACACATCACCGAAATGATTTGAACCCACCTTCTGTGAAGGATTGCTCAACTCACTCAAACTATCATTTGTATACTTACGGGCAAATTAAAATTACGCTTTATATATATATTGAATCTAAAGTTAACGACTGAATTCGATACCTATTTTGACTTTGTACCGAATTCCTTATGTAATCCATAGACGTACATCCAGTCTTAATGTAGACCTCTGAATATTAAATTTATAGATCTTCAAGTGAAGTATTTCTTCACAAACTTTCCATTTACAGAAGTGTAAATCACCCCACAATTCGTATGCGAGAGTTCATAAGCACCTTTTGGGAAGACTTTAGTAATGACATAGGGACCTTCCTATTTTGGTTCAAACTTCCCTTACGATATTCTATTGATGACAATAGATCTTTTTATTGTAAGAACTAGATCACCAACAAAAATGAGCGAAACTTGACTCGCTTATTAAATGCCCCGGCAACTTGTGCTTGATAAATCTCAAGTTTTTGTTGCGTTGCCAATTGATGTTCGTTTAGAGCTTCAAGCTCAACCAAACGAATTTTAACGTTCTCGTCTGAATTCGATGTTTGTACCGCTACTCTAAGGGAGGGTATTTGTATTTCCAAGGGCAAGACACCTTCTGACCCAAAGACCAGATTGTAAGGCGTACATCCAGTGGATGTTCTAGTAGTCGTTCGATATGTCCATAATGCTTCAGGTAGACGTTCATGCCAATCCCTCTTAGATTTTGATGCAATCTTTTTGAGGATTTTGCAAAGAACCTTATTAAAAGCTTCAACCTGACCGTTTGAGGATGGATTCTAGCTTGATGAGAAGCTATGTTTGAAACCAAATTTCTGAGCTTGTCTCACAATGAGTTGATTCTTGAAATAGAGGGCGTTATTTGAAATTATCTTCGAAGGAACTCCGTATCTATAGATCAATTGAATTCTTATGAAATCAACAACTTCTTTGACCCCCACTTGTTTCAACGATATGACTTCTGCCCATTTTGAGAAATAGTCAGTTGCTGCCAATATGTACAGATTACCACGAGACGATGATGGTTTTATAGGGCCTACAACATCAAGACCCCATGCATCGAAAGGCAAAGACAAGGCAGTTGGATGAAGAAATTGGGGTGGTTGATGAATGAAGTCACTATGTATCTAACAAGAGTGACAAGCTTTAGCGAACTCAACTGCATCTTTCACCATGGTCGGCCAATAGTATCCCAAACGTTTAACTTGCTCGGCTAATTTGGGACCGGCTTGATGTGACCCGCATACTCCTGCATGAGTTTCTGCAAGGATAAATTTGCTTTCTTCTTTTGACAAACATCTAAGTAAGATTCCATCAAAAGCTCTACGATATAAAGTATCGTTTTCTAACAAAAACCTTACTACCCGTCGTTTTAGATCTATCTTTTGTTTTGCGTCCTCGGGCATGATTCCATGTTGCAAATATTCTAGAAATGGTTGTCGCCAATCCATCTCTCCGCTAATCTCATAAACTGATACCACATGTGTTTCCTTAATTGATGTGAGCCGATCTAAGGCTGATGATAACAAATGACGTTCTCCAACTGTCACTTGCATTTCTCTTTCGTCGGTGAGCGTCAATGATCCTGCTAATTTGGCTAGAGCATCGGCTTTATTATTTTCAGACAGTGGTACGTGCATAACTTTGATATCTTGAAATTGTTGCACGAGATCGTTTGCTCTTTGGTACAAAGGAATTAAACTAGAGGTTTTGACCTCATATTGTCCATTTACTTGTCTGATGATCAATTGATAATCACCAAACACCCTTAAAGAATCAATATGTATTTCAAGGGCTATTTCAAGGCCAATGAGAAGTGCCTCATATTCTGCCACATTGTTTGTACATGTCTCCAAAACAGAAAAGGAATAGGGTACTAGTCCACCGGAAGGTGTGATGAATATAATGCTCACTCCGGCGCTTTGTTTTGTTGATGCACCATCAAAATATAATTGCCATATACCTTCTCCTATCGTGAAAACTTCCTCAACAGGTAAGTCGTTTGACAACTCCTAGTTGTCCGGGGTTGGATAAGCAGCTAGAAATTCAGCAATGATTTGTCCCTTTATTCCCTTTTGAGGTACAAATTTGATATCAAAAGGTGCTAAAAGCATAGCCCATTTGGCCAATCTTCCAGACAAAATTGTCTGTGATAAAATATATCGTAAGGGATAAGCTTTTGATACCAATGTAATTGGGTGAGACAAAAAGGTAATCTCGCAATTTTTGAATGGCGAATATTAATGATAGGCATATTGTAACACCCCAAATTCTTGGAACTCGGAGAGTTACTAGTTAGGACCTCACAATGGGTCCCGACCTTAGTTTAACAACAACTTTACTAGGATCTTGCAACAAGGCACAAATGTATTTAAAACCTTTTTTAAAACATCAATAGTATTTACATGAATGATCAACACATGACATCCTTACAAAATATAAATATATTAATAACATACATGCTGATCGGAAACTCCCTGTCCCCATCTAATGAGTACGTGGACCGACTGACCATCCGTCCCGGATCTCTCTACAACTGTCTATCCCTACAAAATCTACAACACGGATAAACCGTTAGCAAACAATCCAAATGTAAGTAGAATAAAAATAGCACAAACACAACTCGGGAAAAATAAAACAATCATCATGTTGGCACACAAACCGGTTATTATGTGATAACTTAGGTGATTCACTTTATTCCGTTTTTAAAGTTGTGGCACGAGAAATCTTAAGATTTCTCGCCTCCGTTCCTTATCCAACTTGGTGCAGGTCTAGCACACCTCCGCTGGTAGCATCACTACAAACCAAGTATGGACTAGTCCCTAAAGAAACCCCAACATCCTTGGGCTAACTGAGAAGAATGCCACCGCCCATTACTCTTAGGCCAAATATGTAGGTCGGTCGATAATTATTAATAAGTACGATTATAAACACATCATTCAAACACCACTATCATTATTCAAACTCACATCCAGAAGCTAGCTAAGTAAGCCCAAAGGACTTACCTGAATCAATCTCGACTCTCAAATCTCAAACTGGTTAGCAACCGTAGATTACACAATTGCTTGTCATAAGAGGCAAGTGGATCAAAACATTTCCCATACACTTAGAAGTCTATGACTTCTAAGATGTAAGATTCTAATAGAAGAGAAATTTCTAAAATACCCTCCTAGGGTAGAATGACCATTTTACCCTTGGTTCTGAAACTTCAAAAAATCCCCTAAAATGTGTCTCCTCTTCTTTGGGATATAATTTCATATTCTAACTCTTAAGAATGAGTTTAGGTAGAAGCTAGAAGAAACACACATTCTCCTCACTATTCAAAAAGGTCACTAGGATCCAACTTTAGCCTATGATACGAGCCCCGAATAAAAATATAAAAATTCTAACAAAACTCACTAAGTCTTCTATACTATACACTCTATCCATAGAAGCAAGAATTTCTCAGAAATACCTAATAACCACTTCTGCACAAGTTCCCAACGTCGGTTCCAAAACCAGAAATTCAGACTTAGCCAAAACTGAGTATTTCTTACTTGCTCAACCAACCAAGTTTGGATCTTCATAAATCTACATATAACCGTTGGATCAACATCAATTTTTGATATATCACTTTATGCATGACACTCTATAACATACTAAAAACGGAACGGTGGATTATATTTCTAAGGTATCTAAACTTAAGTTCAAACATAACTGCACAAAACAAAAATATTTCCAACAGTTAGAAAATTTCAGCAACATTCAGAAAAAATGCTTACAACCTCAACTTTGAAAAATCATAAATCCTAAACCTCTTGGTGAAATCCTCTCAAATTTTGATATATTATACTATGTAATCCTAACTATGACATATACGAAATCCAAGTCCATCAGAGATCAAAAACCTATTCAAAACTATCTCACAAAACTGCACACTTATAAAAACTACATGAGGAGCCAACTTTGGGACACCATAACTCTCACTCTGTAAATCCGATGCTTCTCAAATTTTAGTATAATATAATATGCAATACCGACTAACACATATCCGAAAAACAGCCAAAAAGGAAGGGTTTAGCTTACCCAAAATTGGACACAAAGTTAGTTGTTCATCACTTCCGAAAACTCAGGAAACATAACAAGTCATCTTCCATGGCTGCTATGGATGGTTTAAGCTACAAATGAGGGTTCTCATCAGCACTGATATAGAGAGGGCAATGCAAAGAAAAGGGTCAGTAATGAAAGGGTATGAATCTTACATGATTCTTAGACTCAAAGAAGCGAAGGTATAAGCACTCGCCTCTACTGCTGGCAGGCGCTACAATGGCATGGGAGGGATGCAACAACATCCCAGGAGGCAAACCCGCAAAGCAGGGGGAGTGGCGCACCCGCAGCCAACCTTAGCGCCCATGCGTTTTTGCTGTCTGAAGGTAGTCTCGATGGTGGTTTGCTTTGCTGAGCGGCTAGAGAGAAGGCTCGTCCGTCATTGCCTGCTGGAGTCGGCAGAAGAGGGAGAGCGATCCCTCCTGGTGTCGTTGTTGGAGTCGACTGAAGGGGCAGGCACGAACCATTCCGGTGCCATCGCTAGTGTTGTCTACAAGAGGGAACGCGAGCCTGTTGCTGTCTAGTTAAAGATGGGAGAAGCTAGTTGGCGTGGTGGCGGAGACGAAGGATGAGGCTGCCGTTGGGTGTTGCCGGTGTGCGAGAGGAGAAGGGCAGCATCGATGTACGTGATATCGAGAGAGGGAAGGGGAGATTCACGAGAATGGTCGACTAGGGTTAATTCACGTAGGAGAGGAGATGGGAGATAGAAATCTCAACGGCCCAATTGGCCTATTGTTCGCCACTTAGAGTGCGTGCAAATAAGTCTTAAATTTATAAAACTAGAATCAAGCAAGCGAACCCGCAGTGTACGGATCAGCGTAGTAAAGCAAGAATTCTAGAGTATCGAACACAAGGATTTGGGGGGAACAAATTCAGTTATAAAGTTGTCAAGCAAGTAAAAGGGTAAAGCTTTGCAAATGTATTGGGAAAACAGCAAACCTAAAGATCCAGGTATCTAATTGTGGCAATCGATTCAAGATATACTAAAGAACTAAGGACAGAGTTAAGAGTTGCAAAGGTATGCTAAGGTAAAGCAATGTACGGTGAAGTTCCAAGGCTTTATATGACTTATCTAGAAATACTCTCTATAAAGGTTGTTGAGGCTTCAGTATAGAAAGGATCTAAAGACAAGAATTAATCTCAAATACCCAAACTTGTAACCCAAGGATCAAGACTAACTAAACCGATTAAGGTTATGACACTCGAAATCGAAGTAGAGGTTGTTGAGGCTTCACTACTACCTAGAAAAGATAAGTCAAGACTAGATTAAAGCTAATCTTTAACCTTGGATCAAAGTAAAAGCAAAGTTCGTAAACTGATGTAAATTACGGGTGGATCTTGAGTTCCACGGCCGTGGAACCTTAAGAATAGACCGTGATTTTGGTTCGTCGGCGAATCTCTCTAACTCTCAGGGGCCAATCTGTTTACGATCGATCTATCATCATCTAAGCCACAACTATCAACCCTTCACCTTAGAATTGCTAAAGGGTTTTAGCCAACAACAGTCATTATGATATCAAATTCAAGATTAAGAAGAATTAAAGATGAAAACCTTCGAAAACCTTGAATAAACTTCAAATCAATCTCAAATCCACAAACAAAGGTATAATGTATATCAGACTTGGAATAACACAAACCAATTACAATCCTTGATAAGAACGAAGAGCGGGATGTCAATCCGTCTTCAAATCAAACCTTGGAACAAAAGCGCAACTTCCAAATCTTCAAGAATTCGTGAATCTCCGTTGCAAAATTGCAATCCTCCGCACGTCCAATGAAACCCTAGGCACGTGCAAGCGAGCGTAAGCGAAGGTGCCGAATTCTCCCTCCTTCAGTCTTTTTATAAGGAAAGATAGAATAACCGTCCGGCCCATGTGCGTAGACAATGTGTCTATATTTTATTCGTCAAAAGATTGCCTAAATCACGGTTTCATGGAGTTCCACGGCCGTGGTTTAGAGCGTGGAAGTGGATTACGGTTCTTCACAACTTCCACGACCGTACTTTATACCATGTAACTCTCTGGAATGCTCCACGTTCATGTTGCCAAGTTCCATGGCCGTGGTTTAGAGCGTGGACTTCATTACGGCCGTATTTTAGAGCGTGGAAGCATAGATTGCTCGTAGCTTCCTTTGTTTCGTGTCATTCCTCATCTTAGCATCTTCCTCGGCCTCTTTGTGGTGTCCTCAATCCTTGGATATGCTCAATTCATCTCCATCCTCTCTTAATTCGTTCGGTTTTAGCTCTTATTCGCCTACAATCAACACAAAGCTTATGTAGACCTCTATATCGATAATATAGACAAACTAGCTAACAATTGCTTCCATGCTTTATCGATGAACACTATAATGGATGAAAAACATCTAGAAAACATGCCTAAAATATCATAATATTTCATGCTAACAAAATACCCCATACTTGCCACTTGCTTGTCCCTAAGCAAGGTCTTTCAAAAGTTTTAAAACTCAAGTTAGGATGAAATATGTATGCAATCTCAAAAACAAAACATCTTTTAAGTAAATGTGCTTCTAGTCAATAGATCATTCTTAAATCTTGCTTCATTCATTCACGAGACTCTCATATACATAACCAAAGAATAAAGAGGAAAAAAACATCATGAATTGATCAAACTTCAATGTAAGCATCATAACTTTCAAACATTATCAAAATCAACCATAAGAAACTTCAATTTAGATCACCAAGTCATATAACATTCTCTTGATCTTAAGGACTTTCAAGTAAGGTCTAGAATGCGGAAAGGGAAAGGAAACTATAAGGAATGTGGTGCATGAATCCGGGAAAGTGGATGACTATCTCTTTTCTTTTTCTCTTGCGGTTTTGCAACACTTTCAACTTAGAGCTTTGCTCTCATCTTTTCACATTATTTTTTGACTTTACTTTTGGAGTTATGGACAGAGGTGCACAAAAACTGAAGCCTAGGAGATTGACGTTTCTCAATTTTGCGAGATGCCTCAAACCCTTGATGCACATACCATAATCCGCTAGGAATATCGCTCAATCCGACTTTGGCAAGACACAAACACCCGGCTATGTGAATGGTTCCGAGTTACTCATCGTCATGATTGACTTCCCCAAACCTATAAGTTCTTTCTATTCTTTGAATGCAAAATTTTGCTTTCATGGCCCTCCCACATCAAACATGCCAAATATCAACTCCTCCAAATTCCCGGATAGGTAAGGGAGGTCATTATTTCATTGAGGGGCTAAATGATCAAAGAAAGAAGAAAGAAAATCGAATTGCCTTAATCATTTCAACAAGAAGTATAAGAACTTATCATGTGATTTCAACCTTGATTTCTCAATATGATTTTGGTAACACTCTTCACATTATGAAACTTGCAAAAGGGGAATAATTAACTCATTCAATTTCTTTTCAATTCACTATTTGTTTAAGCATACAATTGTCATCAAAACTCAATTCACAAGTAGTGATTATCATAGAAATCATCTCATTCCTTAGAAGCACAAAATTTTCAAATTTTTTCGATTTTTATGGGTTTTTTCAAAAGCTTTTCCATGCAATGCGATAATGAAACGTGTAACAATGGAATGAAACATGCAAGGTGTTCTCGATCAAAGCAAGCAAAAGTGAGTAGAGTTATTACAAACGAATAGTCACACCCCACCCCATACTTGAGACAAACATTGTCCCTAATGTTCAAAAAGAAATAAAGAAAAGAAAGAAAGAAAATGAACTCACAAGATGGTGGTGGAGTGGCTAAAGCGGTAGATCATCATCATCCTCACTAGGGTGCCGGTGGTGGTGGAAACGGGAAGAAGCCGGGGTCGTAGTTCCGCCCAAACTACTGGCGGTAGATGTCTCTCATCATCCGGTCATGTGCCTCAGCTCGTGTATCTCTAACATCCGCCGGATCTCCAAAGCTCCGACTGTCCTGGAAGGGTCGGTGGCCCACTCTGGCAGCTGCTCGTACCACTCCGGCACCTGGCTATACCAAGCTGGTGCATCTGACGGTGCTGGTGCAGGTGGTGGCTGTGCATGCCAAGTCGGTGGAGCTCTCATCCAATCCGGCTGCGTGCTATACCACTAAGGAGGGGTCACCATCCATGTCGGCCTCTCACTCACGCTAGCACGGCGAGAGGAAGAACCTAAAGCTCTAACGAGGCGGGGAGAGTGTCTAGGCAGGTCGGGAACTGTATCTGGCTGATCCGGAAAGGTACCAAAATCGTGCTCCTCACCTCCTCCCTCAAACTCACCATCTCCTCTCATCTCCTCCTCATATGCAGCAGGTGCCTCTGGTGGAATGTAGGGAGGTGCTACTAATCTATTCGCATGCATAGCAGCGAATGTCTCCTTCCAATTATGGCGTCCAGCCATAATGGAATACTCAGGAAGCCACGTAACCCCTCTACCTCCTCTACCCTCCCAAGGCATGGCAGCGGTAGGTGGACCTCTATGTCTAGGAAAGATAATACCTCTAGTCATGAGGCTCTGAAGTCCTAGAGGTCTAGCCGCTATCCTAGTGCACGCGGAGAAGTCAATACCTAGCTGTCTAGCAAGGTGGGTGACCATCCCACTGTATCCAATATTGTCGGCCCTCTTGTTCTTTAGCTTACTCATAGTAGAAGCTAAGAAGGTGGCACAATCAGCTGGCCTACCATGCAGCATACAGTAAAGCAGAAACAACTCATCAATCTTGATTTTCTGAGGAGTCTCCGTCCTAGGGAAGAGACACTCAGAAAGCACTCGGTGGGCAATCTTCAAGGCTAAGTGATAGATCAACTTAGCCTTGGTATCAGCAGGTTGCCAGCGGTCCTCGCTGGCGTACACCATAGCAATATCCTCCCAAAAATCTTTGGCGTACACGCCACTAGGAAATCGACCATTGAAGGTCTCATGGAACCCAAAGAAGGCTCCAAACTCTCGAATCGAGAACTCATAGTTCCTCTCCATCAGCCGGAAAGAAATCGTCCTATCTACATGACTATGCTCAAATGATATCACAAACTCTCTAGTGATCTCCTCATACGCATCTTCCCGAATAGCGGAGAAGATGATCAACCCGGCTCTATCAAGTAGCCATGTAAGGTCACCTACCACATTCAGTGGCTCTAGATCCTCAAGCAACAAATATCGTGGTCCTATGACCGGTCTCTTCTCGATCCTCTCTAAGGCATCGAGGTAATCCTCATGGATCGTAGGAATTTTAGGGGGTGGGGGTGATGGTGGTGATGGTGGTTCAGTAGGGGGTGCCTGAGAGGAGGAGGAAGCATTGCCTTTCCTTTTCTTATTCCTATTGGACATTCTCCTAACCAAATCCATATTCTGTCAAAAATTACGGCCTATTCTTGAGGTTCCACGGCCGTGGAATGCCCAAAGACCGTGATTCGGTTCGTAAATCCTCAAAAATCACTCAATCAACAGCACAATCACCAGATAGCAGCCCTAGACTAATTCCAATCCAATTCCAATCAGTTCTCCTAATATATCTTGTAAAAACTGAATCGAATCGACAAAGTGAGAGAAGAGAAGAAAAACCTAGGTTTTTGGATTTTAAAATCCAAATTCCGTCTTCTCCGGCGATTGTTCACTCGAATCATTGCTTGGATCTTGTAGATGATCGAATTTGCTCCAGTTTGGGTTAAAGAATCGTTCGAAACAATTAACGAACGGAGAATTGAGAGAGCGGGACAAATTCGGCGTTTTTGGGCGTGGAAAATGGAGTTTTGGTGTGTTTTGTGAAGAAACGTGGTTTTTATAGTGGCCGTAAATTTTTTTGAAAATTACGGTCACTTGGGGGTTTCCACGGCCGTGGAAATGTACGGAACCGTGGTTTTGGTGATTTTTCTCAGGCTTTTGCAAATTACAGTCACTGTAGCTGTCACGGCCGTGGAACTCTCTGTAATGTGCCAAAGTCCAAGTTTCGTCAATTTTTCTTCCAACCTTTCCTTCTCTTTTCTTTTTTTCCACTGATCTGGCATCCAAAAACACGGACATACCGGAAGGTATCGAAGGCAAAACAAAACAAAAACGTCTAAATTATTCTAATCTACGAATCAAAAACAAAAACGTAAGTGCAATACCTTGGGTTGCCTCCCAAAAAGCGCTTGTTTAAGGTCCGTAGCTAGACCATATTCGCACTTATTCGAGTGCGGTGGGCGTGAACTCTTCAGCTTGGAGTTCCGGTGAATACTTCTTGAGTCGTTGACCGTTCACCTTAAAGCTTCCGCCCTTTTCACCTCATACTTCAACTGCACCATGGGGAAAAACATGTTTGATTAGGTAAGGTCCAGTCCAACGAGATTTAAGCTTACCTGGAAAGAGACGAAGCCTTGAATTGAAGAGGAGAACTTGATCTCTTTCTTTGAGGTCTTTTGGGATGATATGCTTACCATGCCAACACTTCGCTCTTTCTTTATAGATCTTGGCGTTTTCGTAGGCGTTCAAGCGGAGTTCTTCAAGCTCGTTAAGGTCCAAGAGACGCTTCTCTCCCGCTTCCTTCATGCTGAAGTTCAACCACTTTATTGCCCAATACGCCTTATGCTCCAGTTCTACTGGCAAGTGACAAGACTTCCCATACACAAGGTTGTATGGTGTTGTTCTGATGGGAGTCTTATATGCAGTCCGGTATGCCCATAATGCGTCATCTAGTTTCAAAGACCAATCCTTCCTTGTCCTTGAAACCGTCTTCTCTAGGATCCCTTTAATCTCCCGGTTCGAGATCTCCACTTGTCCACTAGTTTGTGGATGATAAGGGGTGGCGATCTTGTGAGTCACCCCATACTTAGCTAATAGAGCTTCGAATCGTCGGGCAATGAAGTGAGAGCCTCCATCACTAATGATAGTCCATGGTGTCCCAAATCGTGGGAAGATGGTCTTGTTAAAGAACTTAACCACAACCAGGGCATCATTAGTGGGAGAGGCAATAGCTTCAACCCATCTCGAAACGTAATCTATGGCTAAAAGTATGTATTGGTTTCCACAAGATGATGGGAAAGGTCCCATGAAGTCTACTCCCCAAACGTCAAAGATCTCCACCTCTTGAATGTTGTTAAGAGGCATCTCATTTCTCCTAGATATGTTCCCTGTTCTTTGACAAGTATCGCAGCAGGAAACAAAGGTTTGCACATCTTTAAATAAAGTAGGCCAAAAGAATCCAGATTGCAGTACCTTAGCGCTAGTCTTGTTCGAACTAGCGTGTCCTCTACAAGGTAGTGAATGACAATGACGGATGACACTTTGCATTTCATCTTCCGGCACACATTGCCGAATGATACCGTCCGGACTTCTCTTAAAGAGGAGAGGTTCGTTCCAAAAGTATTCCCGAACATCCTTAAAGAACTTCTTTCTTTGTGCATAGGATAATCCGGGTGGTAATTCCTAGCAAACCAAATAGTTAACAAAATCAGCAAACCATGGTTCGTTACCTTTGGTGATCACGTCGATGCACTCCTCTATGATATGTAAATGCTCGTCCGGAAAGGAGTCATCTATAGGTAGATTGTCGTCCTCTAGATGTGGTAGACGACTCAAATGATCCGCAACAGAATTTTCCGAACCTTTCTTGTCGCGGATCTCTAGATCGAATTCTTGTAGGAGAAGAATCCATCTAATCAGCCTTGGTTTCGCATCTTTCTTCGCAAGCAAATACCGGATCGCAGCATGATCCGTGTACACAATCACCTTAGCACCTACAAGATAAGAGCGAAACTTTTCAAATGCATATACAATTGCTAAAAATTCCTTCTCGGTAGTGGTGTAGTTGAGCTACACTTCATCTAGCGTCTTGCTAGCATAGTAAATAGCATGGGTTCGTCCTTCCTTCTTTTGCCCAAGCAGAACCCCTATAGCTACGTCACTGCGTCACACATAACCTCAAATGGAAGATTCCAATCCGGAGGTTGGATAATCGGGGCTGAGATTAGAGCTTCCCGAATCATATTAAACGTATCTAAGCATTCCTACGAGAAATCAAAAACTACATCCTTCATTAATAAGTTAGTAAGCGGTTTTGATATCTTGGAGAAATCCTTTATAAAGCGTCTATAGAATCCAGCATGTCCTAGAAAACTTCTTATCCCTTTCACCGAAGTTGGGGGAGGAAGCTTTTCTATAGTCTCTATCTTAGCCTTATCCACTTCAATCCCTCTACTAGAGATTAAGTGTCCTAATACAATGCCCTCTTTCACCATAAATTGACACTTCTCCCAATTAAGAACTAGGTTAGTGTCTTCACACCTTTGTAACACAAGAGCAAGGTTAGAAAGACAATTATCAAAAGATGAACCATAAACGGAGAAATCATCCATAAAGACCTCCATGATCTCCTCTATGTACTCCGAGAAGATAGCCATCATGCACCTTTGAAAGGTGTCTGAGGCGTTGCAAAGCCCAAACGGCATTCTCCTATAAGCAAAAGTTCCCCACGGACACGTGAATGTGGTCTTCTCTTGATCGTCCGGATGTATCGGGATTTGAAAGAAACCACTATAACCGTCAAGATAGCAAAAGTGTGAGTGTTGTGCTAACCTCTCAAGCATTTGGTCGATGAAGGGTAGTGGGAAGTGATCCTTCCTCGTCGCGTTGTTTATCTTGCGGTAATCTATGCACATCCTCCATCCAGTTACGGTTCGTGTGGGAATGAGTTCATTGTTTTTATTGGTGATGACCGTCATTCCTCCCTTCTTTGGAACCACCTGTACGGGACTCACCCACTTGCTATCGGAGATAGGGTAGATGATACCTGCATCAAGTGGTTTAAGAATTTCCTTCTTGACAACCTCCTTCATGGTCAGATTTAACCGCCTTTGAGGTTGTCGCGAAGTTCTAAAGTCCTCTTCCATTAGGATCTTATGCATACATAGTGAAGGTTTGATTCCTACTAGATCCTCTATAGTATACCCTAAGGCTTTCCTATGTTTCTTAAGAACAACCATGAGCTTACTATGTTCATCTATACTCAAATCGGAACTAACAATTACCGGAAAGGTAGAATTAGGTCCTAGAAATGCGTACCTTAGATGTGTAGGAAGTGGCTTCAACTCCATCACTATAGGAGTCTCTAATGGCTCTTGAGGAGTGTCCACTGCTTCCTTAGAAGTGTCTAAGGATGTAGAAGATGTTGGAGAAGAATCAAAAGAAGTGGTGGAGAAGATGCAGTCTCCTTCAGATTCACCCAAAATTACGGCTGCCCTGTTTCCTCCACGGCCGTGGTTTTGGGTGTGGAAATCAATTACGGGGCCTCTGTTTGTTCCACGGCCGTGGTTTTGGCCGTGTAACTTACTGGAGTCCTCTGAATAGCTGATTACGGTCATGTTGGTAGATTCCACGGCCGTGGAATAGCACGACTGACCGTGATTTCTTACGTTTTCTGATCCATCGAAGAGTTTCTCAAATTCTTCTTCATACACTTCTTTTTGCTTCTCTAAAGCTTCAATTTCCTCATTGCATTCCTCTTCTTCCCCTATATCCATAATGCTCATAGAAATAACTTTTTGCAAGGGATCTTTGAAGAGAATCAAACTTACCTCCTCTCTAGATAGCTCTTTGTCATGAATGTTGAATATGTCCTCATCGAAAGCGGGTTCCTTCACCAAAGTGGAGAGAACGAACTCTACCTTTTCTTCTCCTATGTCGAAGGCGAGTCTATCATTCTTGCAATCAACTATGCAACCGGATATTGCAAGAAACGGTCTTCCGAGTATGAACGGGACCGGACTATCTGCAGGAATGTCAAGCACAACAAAATCTATAGGAACATAGAACTTACCAAGCTTGACCGGGACGTCTTCAACTGCCGACGGGGCGAGTTATGGATCGATCCGCCATGTATAACGTCATCTTTACCGGTTTAGGTTCGCCTAAACCGATCTTCCTGCATAAGGCAAGCGGAATGATACTCACGCTTGCTCCTAAATCACATAATGAATCATATGTGACATCTCCCACTCCTATGGGAATACAAAATGACCCCGGATCCTTCAGCTTTGGGTGCATCTTCTCCTTCATTGTCTTGATGAGATCCGATGAATCCGAACTCATCTTAACCTCTCCAAAATCCTCTAATTTTCTTTTATTAGAGAGGATCTCCTTTAGGAACTTTCCATAAGCTGGCATACCTACAATTGCATAAATGAAAGGTATATTAATATGCAGTTTGCTCATGAGCTCAATAAACTTACCGAATTGCTTGTCTAGACGCGCTCTTGCTCTAGATTGAGGGAATGGTAGTGGATGTTTGAAAGCTGGAGGAGGAACGTAGACATCTTCCTTCTCCTTCCCATTCTCTTTCTCCTTCTCGACGGGAACTTCTACAAACTTAGGCTACGGGTCGGTGGTTGTTGCCCCGCTCCTAGTTGTGATTGCCATCACTCTTCCCTTTGGGTTGTCCTCCATCTTTCCTGGAAGTTTTCCTTGATTCCTAGGAACTTCCTCAGCTTGACTAAACATTTGGTTTTCTAAAACCTTTTGGGCTTTATCCACCTTAGTAATGTGATCATCGACTTTAATGATGCGAGTCTCCAATGCTTGAAGCTTTCCTAAAATTGTTTCCAACATGGGATCGGACTTCTCTTTCCCCGAAGTGCTTCCGCTATTGGATGCTTGTTCCTGGCTTTTCAAGGGAATGGAAGAAGAAGAAGGTGGAGTTAGTGAATTTCATGAATTGGGATAAGAGTTACCGGAATTGTGTTATTGGTTGGACCGCCAATTGTTGTTTTTTGAACCCCTATTGTTGTTCCAACCGTTATTCCGGTTGTTGTTGTTGTTCCAATTGTTCCGGTTGTTGCGGTTTGTATTCTCATTCCCATTGTGGATATTGTTGTTTCCCAAATAGCCCACATCTTGCCCCTTTTGCTTTGGGAAGTTAGTTTTAATAGCTTCCTTCAACTCTTTAATCTCGGTATTGAGAGAAAAGATTTGAGTTTGAGCAGCTTGTGATAACTTTGCTCCTTGCTCCACTTGGTTTGCTTCTACTTTCCGGTGGGAATACTTTTCTATGACTCGGGCTTGCTTCTCAATGAAGTCCCAAGCGTCATCTTCCCTCATGTTCATGAATGTGCCACATGAAAGGGATTGGAGCTTGAATTGTGTTTCCACATCCAACCCCTTATAGTATATCTCCAATAAACCCAATTTTGAAATGCCATGATGTGGGCAATCCAATAATAAATGCTGAAATCTTTCCCAAGATTGAAACAAACTTTCGTTAGATCTCATAGAAAATGCATTAATCTTACCTCTCAACTCCGCCGTCTTGGAAGGCGGAAAGAATTTGGTGAGGAATTCCATGGAAAGATCCTCCCATGTGTTAAGTCTCCCATTTGGAAGAGCTTGATACCAAGATAAAGATTTCCCTTTCAAAGAGAAGAAGAATGACTTGATCTTATAGTTGTTAGTGGTTGCATTCTTTGGCTTCATTATCTCCATCATAATCTCGAAATTTTGTAAATGTTGATGTGGAGATTCAGCACTCGTTCCTCCAAACTGATTTTGGTGAACTATGGTAATAACTTGTGGGTTGAAGCTAAACCTTTGCATATCATCAACATCAAAGTTCACACCTAAACGGCGTGGTTGCTGAACTGGATCCATCCTTTGGCCAAGAGTTCTTGGCTCCCCATCTACACGAGCAGCTCTCGCATCCCCAGATGGAACACGACGATTGGCGGCTGTCCGTGGAACAAATGGGTTCACATTGATCGTTCTCTTTCTTCAGCCATCTTTCTTTCTTTGAGCTTCTTCCTCAAAGTCTTCTCAAGTTCTTGATCAAGAGGTAAGAGGTCCGTATTATTCCTAGACCTGCACATAAACCTAAAATAACCTGCAAATATCACTCACAAGAGATATCAAATAACAAGAGCTAAGCTCCCAAGCTTGACAACCGGTAACCGAATTCGGCCTAAACGAAATCCCCGGCAACGGCGCCAAAAACTTGTTCGCCACTTAGCGTGCGTGCAAATAAGTCTTAAATTTATTAAACTAAAATCAAGCAAGCGAACCCGCAGTGTACGGATCGGCGTAGTAAAGCAAGAATTCCAGAGTATCGAACACAAGGATTTGGGGGAACAAATTCAGTTATAAAGTTGTCAAGCAAGTAAAAGGGTAAAGCTTTGCAAATGTATTGGGAAAACATCAACCCTAAAGATCCAGGTATCTAATTGTGGCAATCGATTTAAGATATACTAAAGAACTAAGGACAGAGTTAAGAGTTACAAAGGTATGTTAAGGTAAAGCAATGTACGGTGAAGTTCCAAGGCTTTATATGACTTATCTAGAAATACTCTCTATAAAGGTTGTTGAGGCTTCAGTATAGAAATGATCTAAAGACAAGAATTAATCTCAAATACCCAAACTTGTAACCCAAGGATCAAGACTAACTAAACCGATTAAGGTTATGACACTCGAAATCGAAGTAGAGGTTGTTGAGGCTTCACTACTACCTCGAAAAGACAAGTCAAGACTAGATTAAAGCTAATCTTTAACCTTGGATCAAAGTAAAAGCAAAGTTCGTAAACTGATGTAAATTACGGGTGGATCTTGAGTTCCACGGCCGTGGAACCTTAAGAACAGACCGTGATTTTGGTTCGTCGGCGAATCTCTCTAACTCTCAGGGTCCAATCTGTTTACGATCGATCTATCATCATCTAAGCCACAACTATCAACCCTTCACCTTAGAATTGCTAAAGGGTTTTAGCCAACAATAGTTATTATGATATCAAATTCAAGATTAAGAAGAATGAAAGATGAAGACCTTCGAAAACCTTCAATAAACTTCAAATCAATCTCAAATCCACAAACAAAGGTATAATGTATATCAGACTTGGAATAACACAAACCAATCACAATCCTTGATAAGAACGAAGAGCGGGATGTCAATCCGTCTTCTAATCAAACCTAGGAACAAAAGCGCAACTTCCAAATCTTCAAGCCTTCGTGAATCTCCGTTGCAAAATTGCAATCCTCCGCACGTCCAATGAAACCCTAGGCACGTGCAAGCGAGCGTAAGCGAAGGTGCCGAATTCTCCCTCCTTCAGTCTTTTTATAAGGAAAGATAGAATAACCGTCCGGCCCATGTGCGTAGACAATGTGTCTATATTTTATTCGTCAAAAGATTGCCTAAATCACGGTTTCATGGAGTTCCACGGCCGTGGTTTAGAGCGTGGAAGTGGATTACGGTTCTTCAGAACTTCCACGACCGTACTTTATACCGTGTAACTCTCTGGAATGCTCCACGTTCATGTTGCCAAGTTCCACGGCCGTGGTTTAGAGCGTGGACTTCATTACGGCCGTATTTTAGAGCGTGGAAGCATAGATTGCTCGTAGCTTCCTTTTTTTCGTGTCATTCCTCATCTTAGCATCTTCCTCGGCCTCTTTGTGGTGTCCTCAATCCTTGGATATGCTCAATTCATCTCCATCCTCTCTTAATTCGTTCGGTTTTAGCTCTTATTCGCCTACAATCAACACAAAGCTTATGTAGACCTCTATATCTACAATATAGACAAACTAGCTAACAATTGCTTCCATGCTTTATCGATGAACACTATAATGGATGAAAAACATCTAGAAAACGTGCCTAAAATATCACAATATTTCATGCTAACACCTATTCGGAATGGGCCCGGATGGTAAGTTCTCACGGGCTGAAACTCATCTCCATAATGGGTCCAGAAGGCAAGCCCTGATGGGCCGGGATGGGTCCATTTAAAGACTAAAGAAGATGGATAAATAAGGAGAAGTTGGTTGACTCGGAAATAATCAGAGATTAAATTTCCGGATGTTACATCAGTGCCCCCTTAAAATAAGTTTCGTCCCAAAACTTAAAAGAAGACCACAAAAAGTCGGAGTCCAAACCAAAGAACTAAAGTGCTGGAAAAAGGTCACAAACGGTCAAGGGTATTACATCAATCCCTCCTTAACAATGAGTTTCGTCCCAAAACTTAGGGTTAGACAATCTTGATTGGTCTTTAAGGCACCAATTATGTGTATCTAATCACTACACAAAAGTCTCGTCGTTTCCACATCTAGGTATCTCCCACAACAAAGGTCATCAATATAAAACACATCATTGACTAAGCACACAAGCATGAAATGTAACACCCTAAAATTTTGGCGCGTTTTCGATATTTATTTTATCCTACTTCTCTCGATATTTTATTAGCTTAAATATTTTATTTATGATTAAAAAGTATTTTACGACGTAAAATAGCTTTCCCGAGTATATTTATATTTTTTGTTTATATTTAGAAAAAGTATTTTTCGGAAATCCCGTTCTGAATGCTTTTGATCGGGTATACATCATTCCCATATTTTCCCATTTATTTATTTTATTCTATTTTCCTTTTATACCTTTTCCCTTTCTTTCTTCTTGCGTGATGAGAAGAGTATGTGCAGTCCTGCACTGTGGTGCTGACCTACCCGCCCCCTCGTTTGCACCCCTCTGTCCCTTGGCCTTTCTCACGCTATCTCCCTCTCAACCTCACTCCCTCTCAACCTCACTTTTACCCCATCTGCATCTCCCTTCAGCAGCACCCCGCAGCTCCCACCGGAACCTCCCATCTCTCTCCTATCCTTGCGAACCGGAGCCGGCAGCCTCCCATGTGCTACAAACTCCCCGACTCTTCCCCCCTTGGTTTCTTCGGAGACTCTACGCTGCCCTCCCCTTCTCCAGTGAACTCGCCGAGACTGGAATGAACCTCACCCTCTCGAGCTGCAACTCTCCTTTGAGCCGCTGGGAAGGGCACTACAGATGCCTTCATTCCGCATTACTAGCCTCGCCACCTCTCCTCCCTTCTCCCAACTTTTTCCACCCCGGAACCCACCGTCTGCAACTCTCTACAGTTCGCTTTCGTGTCCCCTGTGCCGCCGCCAACCGCCGGAGAAGAGACGCAAGCACCCTGCGCAGTCCCTCCACCGCCGCCGATCAAGCCGCCCCATGATGTCCGTCTTCCCTCGCCACTGGCCGCCTCCTCTACTTCCTGTTGGGCGCCGGTGCTCCTTCATTTCCCCAACTGAAGAAGAAGAAGTTGAAGCCTCAAACCCTTCTGTTTTAATTACAAACGGGCCCCCTTGACTTTGGTATAATTACAATATGGGCCCATGCTTAGTATTTGCACATTTTACCCAACTTTTCAAAGATTAACGATTATGTCTTGCTGATTTATATAATTCTAGTTTTGGCCCTATGTTTTGGATATGTGCAGATTTGCCCTTGTGAATAAATTATAGATTTGACCCAAAGTTTATTTTGGGAAAATGGCCTAAGTTTTTTGAGTTCCACATTTATGGCCCCGAGATTTAATTGCGGACTTTGACCTATGTTTATAAAATTGTATAAATCCTCAGAAAATGTTTTGCGAGTTTTAACCTTGGTTTTGAAAGCGAGTTTTCCTTAGATTTATATACGTTAAATCTCCCATTCAAATTGAGCATATGAGCTAAATTTACTTAATTTTGGTGTTAGGTTCGGAAGCGTCCCGATAAAGGCCTAACTAGTCCAAAGTCGACATCCATTGATCGACTTCCGTCTTTTGACGTTGTGTGAGTATCCTTTCCCACGATCTAGTAATGTTTAGTATTAGTATAATGCTAGGTTGGATAATCTAGCATAACTTAGAGTGAATGCCAAGTAGTGGCTTTGGACCTTAGGTGAGTGTTTGAGGATTGTGAAATGTTCTAAAGCTTGAGGTGTGTTTGATTTGGAGAGGTTATAAGACTTTGAGTGTATGTTTGATCTTGTGAGCGTTCTGAGGCTCGAGGTTGGGGTTGTATGATCTTGTGGGATTTTGGAGCTTAGGATTGACTTATCCTAGCATGGTGTTATTACCGTTGAGTTTGTTTGGACTAAGCATGTTTATCCTAGAATGTGTTATGGGTTAGGATCTTGCGAGATTGATGACATGAATTATGACCTACTTTTAGGCATGTATTTATATAGATTTTCCCTTTATTTTGCATGCATAGACATACATTCATGACATTTATGGTTATATTCACATATTGTGCAAGAATAGAGGTCTACACACAGTTTTATTACATTTTTAGGTAATTTGGCGAATTATGGAGCGAAATAGCATATTTTAAAGATCAAGGCTTGAAGAGGGACAAAAAGGAGCATAAAATGAAGGTAGGACGCGCCAGAGTATTCTCTGATACCGTCTGACGCGCCAAAGTATCTTCTGATACCGTCTAACGCGCCAAAGTATCTTCTGATACCGTCTGACGCGCCAAAGTATTTTTCTGATACCATCTGACGCGGCCCAGAGTATTTTCTGATACCGTCTGACGCGCCAAAGTATTATCTGATACCTTCTGACGCGGCCTAGAGTATTTTCTGATACCAGCGGGCTCGACTTCTTTTCAGCCCAAATATTTAGGGTTTTACCTTTCAACCCTAGATTTATTCCTACAAATATTCGAGAGCCTTCAACATTGAAGGGGAGCCAAAATCTCCAAAAGGGGAGACTTAGGGAGAGTCAAATTCTCCAAGGGACGGTGACAGCCCCAGGACTTTGACCTTCGCTTACGTCCGCTTACCCTTTCTTTCAGCACTCTTGCCTAGGGTTGATTAGAGATCGCCGAGAGTCGCGGAAACGCCGGATTATTAAAGATTGGAGATTGCTCACAACGAAGGTTTACCTTTTTCTTAGGTTTTGATATTGAAGACGGATTGACATCCCGTTCTTCGTACTTGCCTTAGATCATTGTGAGGTTGTGTTATATATTCTAAATCCATTAACATTACTTCTTGTGTTTCGGATTTTAGATTGGTTTTGAAGTTTTATTGAGTATTCGAGGGTTTTCATCTTCCATTCTTCTTAAATTGAATATTGATATCATGACAATGGTTATTGGCTAAAACCCTTTAGCAATTCTAAGGTGAAGGGTTGATAGTTGTGGCTTAGATGATGATAGATCGATCATAATTTGTTTGGATCCTGAGAGTTAAAGAAATATCGTCGACACCCAAAATCACGGCCTGTTCTTAGGTTTCCACGGCCGTGGTTCTTAAGATCTGCCCGTGATTTACCTCAGTTTACGAACCTTGCTTTTACTTTAATCCAAAGTTAAAGATTTTCTTTAACTTAGTCTTGGCTTGCCTTTTCTAAGTAGTAGTGAGACTCAACATCCTCTATTTCGGTTTCGAGTGTCACAACCTTAACCGTTTGAGTTTATCTTGATCCTTGGGTTATAAGTTTGGGTATTTGAGATTAATTCTTGTCCTTATATCCTTTCTATACTGCAGCCTCAACAACCTTTATAGAGAGTGTCTTTGGATAAGTTATTTAAAGTTTTGGAACTTCACCGTACATTACTTTACCTTAGCATACCTTTGCAATTCTTGACTCTGTCCTTAGTTCTTTAGTATATCTTGAATCGATTGCCACAATTGAATACTTGGATCTTTAGGGTTGTTGTTTTCTCCAATATTTGCAAAGCTTTACATCTTATTTGCTTGACAATCTGAAATTGGATTTTGTTTCACCAAATCCCTATGTTCGATACTTTGGAATACTTGCTAATCTACGCCGATCCGTACACTGCGGGTTCACTTGCTTTTATTCTAGTTTTATAAATATAAAGCTTATTTGCACGCACGTTTTTGGGCGAACAAGTTTTTGGCGCCGTTGCCGGGGATTTCGTCTAAACCAAACTTCGGATTTCGGTTGTCGAGTATGGGAGCTTTGCTCTTGTTATTTGATATCTCTTGTGAGTGCTATTTGCAGGTTCTCTTAAGTATATGTGCAGGTCTGGATCCAATAAGGACCTCGTACCTTTTGATCCGGAACTTGAAAGGACTCTTAGGAAGAAAGCTAAGGAAACAAAGATGGCTGAAAATAAAGAGAGAGATCTCCAGACGGAGTTAGAAGAGTCTCAAGCTCAATTTAGATTGAGTGAGAAGGCTCGTAAGGAAGAAGCGGAGCACCATCAATTCCAAATTGACGAGCTCAAAGCTATGATATTGGACATGAAGTTGGAATAAAATAGTGCTTAGAAAAAGAAGGTCAAGAAGCCAAATAAGTCCATTAGAGTGGAATCATCCGATGATGAGGAATTCAATCCGGATATGCCGGAATTAGAGGAGATTGATCCAACTATCAATCCAGTCCGGGTTGGTCCAATACCAGCCACCAATCCTCGTGTCCCATCTGGGGGTGCGAGAGCCGCTCGTGTAGATGAAGAGCCAAGAACTCTTGGCCAAAGGATGAATCCGATTCAACAACCACGCCGTCTAGGTGTGAACTTTGATGCTGACGATATTCAGGGGTTTAGCTTTAACCCACAAGTTATTACCATCGTTCGCCAAATCCAGTTTGGAGGAACGAGTGCAGAATCTCCACATCAACATTTACAGATTTTGGAGATTTTGATGGAGACAATGAAGCCAAAGAATGCAACCACCAACAATTATAAGATCAAACCATTCTTTTTCTCCTTGAAGGGGAAGGCTTTATCTTGGTATCAAGCTCTTCCAAATGGAAGACTCAACACTTGGGAGGATCTATCTTCGGAATTCCTAACCAAGTTCTTTCCGCCATCCAAGACAGCGGAGTTGAGAGGTAAAATCAATTTTTTTTATATGAAATCTAATGAAAGTTTGTTTCAGTCTTGGGAAAGATTTCAGGATTTATTATTGGATTGCCCACACCATGGCATTTCCAAATTAGAGTTCTTGGAAGTATACTACAAGGGGCTGGATGTGGAAACACAATTCAAGCTCCAATCCCTTTCATGTGGCACATTCATGGACATGAGGGAAGATGACACTTAGGACTTCATTGAGAAGCAAGCCCGAGTCATTGAGAAGTACTCTCACCGGAAGGCGGAAGCTAACCGAGTAGAGCAAGGAGCGAAGCTAACACAAGCTGCTCAAACTCAAATCTTTTCTCTCAACACCGAGATTAAAGAGTTGAAGGAAGTTATTAAAGCTGGCTTTCAAAAGCCTAAGGAGCAAGATGTTGAATATCTAGGAAACAACAATAACCATCATGGGAATGTGTATACCAACCGCAACAACCGGAACAACAACCGGAATAATTGGAACAACAACAACCGGAACAACAATTGGAACAACAATAGGAATTCAAACAACAATTGGCGTTCCAACCAACAATAAAATTCCGGTAATTCTTATCCCAATTCAGGAAATTCACTAACTCCACCATCTTCTTCTTCCATTCCTTTGAAAAGTCAGGGGAAAACATCTAATAATGGAAGTACTTTGGGGAAAGAGAAGCCCGATCCCATGCTGGAAACGATCTTGGGAAAGCTTCAAAGGCTGGAGAATCACATCACTAATGTTGATAAAGCTCAAAAGGTTTTAGAAAGCCAAATGTTCAGCAATGCTGAGGAAGTTCCTAGAAATCAAGGAAAACTTCCAGGAAAGACGGAGGATAATCCGAAAGGAAGGGTGATGGCTATCGCAATTAGGAGCGGAGCAACAACTACCGACCCACAACCTAAGCTTGTTGAAGTTCACGTCGAAAAGGAGAAGGAAAAGGGGAAGGAAAAGGAAGACATCTACATTCCTCCCCCAGCTTACAAACCTCCCCTACCATTTCCACAATTTAGAGCAAGAGCGCGTCTAGACAAGCAATTCGGTAAGTTCATTGAACTCATGAGCAAACTGCATATTAATATACCTTTTATTGATGCAATTGTAGGTATGCCCGCTTATGGGAAGTTCTTAAAAGAAATCCTCTCTAACAAGAGGAAGCTGGAAGACTTTGGAGAAGTCAAGATGAGTTTGGAATCGTCAGATCTCATCAAAACGATGAAGGAAAAGATGCCCCCAAAGCTAAAGGATCCGGGGTCATTTTGTGTTCCAATAGGAGTATGAGATGTCACATATGATGCATTATGTGATTTAGGAGCAAGCGTTAGCATCATTCCGCTTGCCTTATGCAGAAAGATCGGTTTAGGTGAACCTAAACCGGTGAAGATGATGTTATACATGGTGGATCGATCCATAACTCGTCCTGTCGGTGTCATTGAGGACGTCCCGGTCAAGCTTGGTAAGTTCTATGTTTCAATAGATTTTGTTGTACTTGACATTCCTGCAGATAGTCCGGTCCCGATCATACTCGGAAGGCCGTTTCTTGCAACATCCGGTTGTATGGTGGATTGCAAGAATGCTAGATTTGCCTTCGACATAGGAGAGGAGAAAGTAGAGTTTGCTCTTTCCACTTTGGTGAAAGAGCCAGCTCTTGGAGAAGATATATTCAATACCTATGATGAAGAGGCATCTAGAGAGGAAGTAAGCTCGATTCTATTCAAGGATCCATTGCAAAAGATTATCACTATGAGCATTATGGAGAAAGGAGAGGAAGAGGATTGCAATGAGTAAATTGAAGCTTTGGAGGAGCTAAAGGAAGTGCATAAAGAAGAGTTTGAAAAACTCTACGATGGGTCGGAAAACGTGAGGAATCACGGTCAGTCGTGCTATTCCACGGCCGTGGTTTCCACCAACATGACCGTAATTAGCGATTCAGAGGACTCCAGTAAGTTACACGGCCAAAACCATGGCTGTGAAACTATCAGAGGTGCCGTAATTGACTTCCACGCCCTAAACCACAGCCGTGGAAGTAACAGAGGTGCCGTAATTTTGGGAAATTCTGAGAACAATTACGTTCTTTCCACCAATGCTCTTGAGCCTTCTTCAACAACTTCTACACCCTTAGAGACTTCTAAGGAAGCATTGGACACTCCTCAAGAGCCATTAGAGACTCCAATAGTGATGGAATTGAAGCCACTTCCCACACATCTAAGGTACGCATTCCTAGGAACTAATTCTACTTTTCCAGTAACTGTTAGTTCCGATTTAAGTGAAGATGAACATAGTAAACTTATGGTTATTCTAAGGAAACATAGGAAAGCCTTAGGTTACACTATAGAGGATCTAGTAGGAATTAAACCTTCATTGTGTATGCATAAGATCCTAATGAAAGAAGACTTTAGACCTTCACGACAACCTCAACGACGGTTAAATCCGATCATGAAGGAGGTTGTCAATAAGGAAATTCTTAAACTACTTGATGTAGGTATCATCTACCCTATCTCCGATAGCAAGTGGGTGAGTCCCGTACAGGTTGTTCCAAAGAAGGGAGGAATGACGGTTATCACCAACAAAAACAATGAGCTCATTCCTACAAGAACCGTGACTGGATGGAGGATGTGCATTGATTACCGAAGGTAAACAATGCAACTAGAACGGATCACTTCCCATTACCTTTCATTGATCAAATGCTTGAAAGGTTAGCATAACATTCTCATTTTTGCTACCTTGACTGTTATAGTGGCTTCTTTCAGATTCCGATTCATCCGGAAGATCAAGAGAAGACCACATTCACGTGCCTGTGGGATACGTTCGCTTATAGGAGAATGCCGTTCGGGCTTTGCAACGCCCCAGCCACCTTCCAAAGGTGCATGATGGCTATCTTCTCGGAGTACAAAGAGGAGATCATGGAGGTTTTCATGGATGACTTTTTTTGTTTATGGTTCCTCTTTTGATAATTGTCTATCTAACCTTTCTCTTGTACTACAAAGATGTGAAGACACTAACCTAGTTCTTAATTGGGAGAAGTGTCAATTTATGATGAAGGAAGGCATTGTACTCGGACACTTAATCTCTAGTAGAGGGATTGAGGTAGATAAAGCTAAGATAGAGACCATAGAAAAGCTCCCTCCTCCATCTTCGGTGAAGGGGATAATAAGCTTTCTAGGATATGCTAGATTTTATAGACGTTTTATAAAGGATTTTTCTAAGATATCAAAACCGCTTACTAATCTATTGATGAAGGATGTAGTTTTTGATTTCTCGCAGGATTGTTTAGATGCATTTCATAAGATTCGGGAAGCTCTAATCTCAGCCCTGATCATCCAACCTCCGGACTGGAATCTTCCATTCGAGGTTATGTGTGATGCAAGTGACGTAGCTATAGGAGCTGTGCTAGGGCAAAAGAAGGAGGGCCGAATCCATGCTATCTATTACGCTAGCAAGATGCTAGATGAAGTGCAGCTTAACTACGCCACTACTAAAAAAGAATTTCTAGCTATTGTTTATGCCTTTGAAAAGTTTCGTTCTTATCTTGTAGGTGCTAAGGTGATTGTATACACGGATCATCCTGCGATCCGGTATCTACTTGCAAAGAAGGATGCGAAACCAAGGCTGATTAGATGGATTCTTCTCCTACAAGAATTCGATCTAGAGATCCGTGACAAGAAGGGTTTGGAAAATTCTGTTGCGGATCATTTGAGTCGTCTACCACATCTAGAAGACGACAATCTACCTATAAATGACTCCTTTCCGGACGAGCATTTACCAATCATAGAGGAGTACATCGATAAGATAACTAAAGGTAACGAACCATGGTTTGCTGATTTTGTTAACTATTTGGTTTGTCAGGAAATACCACCTGAACTATCCTATGCACAAAGGAAGAAGTTCATTAAGGATGTCCAGGAATACTTTTGGAATGAACCTCTACTATTCAAGAGCGGTCCTGATGGCATCATTCGAAGATGTGTGCCGGAAGACGAGATGCAAAGCGTCATCCGTCATTGTCATTCACTACCTTGTGGAGGACACGCTAGCTCGAACAAGACTAGCGCTAAGGTATTGCAATCTGAATTTTTTTGGCCTACTTTATTTAAAGATGTGCAAACCTTTGTTTCTTGATGCGATGCTTGTCAAAGAACAAGGGAACATATCTAGGAGAACCGAAATGCCTCTTAACAACATTCAGGAGGTAGAGATCTTCGACGTTTGGGGAGTAGACTTCATGGGACCTTTCCCATCATCTTGTGGAAACCAATACATACTTCTAGTTGTAGATTATGTTTCGAGATAGGTTGAAGCAATTGCCTCTCCAACTAATGATGTCATGGTTGTGGTTAAGTTCTTTAATAGAACTATATTCCCAAGGTTTGGGACACCACATACTATCATTAGTGATGGAGGCTCTCACTTCATTGCCCGACGATTCGAAGCTCTATTATCTAAGTATGGGGTGACTCATAAGATCGCCACCCCTTATCATCCACAAATAAGTGGACAAGTGGAGATTTTGAATAGGGAGATCAAGGGAATCCTAGAGAAAACAGTTTCGAAGACAAGGAAGGATTGGTCTTTGAAACTAGATGATGCATTGTGGGCATATAGGACTGCATACAAGACTCCCATAGGAACAACACCTTACAACCTTGTGTATGAGAAGTCTTGTCACTTACCAGTAGAGCTGGAACATAAAGCGTATTGGGCGGTTAAGTGGTTGAACATTAGCAAGAAGGAAGCGGGCGAGAAGTACCTTTTGGACCTTAATAAGCTTGAAGAACTCCGCTTAAACGCTTATGAGAACGCCAAGATCTATAAGGAAAGAGCAAAGCGTTGACATGATAAGCATATCATTCCAAAGGACCTCAAAGAAGGAGATCAAGTTCTCCTCTTCAATTCGAGACTTCGGCTCTTTCTAGGTAAGCTTAAATCTCGTTGGACTGGACCTTATCTAATCAAACATGTTTTTCCCCATGGTGCAGTTGAAGTATGGGGTGAAAAGAGCGGAAGTTTTAAGGTGAACGGTCAACGACTCAAGAAGTATACACCGGAGCTCCAAGCTGAGGAGTTTGCACCTACCACACTCGAATAGATGCAAGTATGGTCTAGCTACAAACCTAAAACAAGCGCTTCTTGGGAGGCAACCCAAGGTAATGCACTTATGCTTTTGTTTTTCATTCTTAGTTTAGATTAGTTTAGTCGTTTTTGCTTTGTTTTGCCCTCGATACCTTCCGGTATGTCGTGTTTTTGGATATAGGAACAATGGAATAAGCAATGGGAGGAGAAAAGGTTAGAAGGAATTGACGAAACTTGGATTTTGGCACATTACAGAGAGTTCCACGCCCTAAACCACGATCGTGGAAGCTACAGAGACCGTAATTTGCAAAAATCTGAGAAAAATCACCAAAACCACGGTTCCGTACAAAACCACGGCCGTGGAACATCCCGAGTGACCGTAATTTTCAAAATTTTTTACGGTCACTATATAAACCACCTTCTTCACAAAAACAACACAAAAACTCCATTCCACGACCCTATTTCACGACCGGAACGCCGAAATCACTCCCCCTCTCTCAAATCTTCGTTCGGAGTCTGATTCAAACGATTCTTGAGCCTAAAGTGAATCAAATTCAATTATCTACAAGATCCAATCAATAAATCAAATGAACATTCCCTGCAGAAGACGAAATTTGGATTTAAAGAATCCAAAACCTAGGTTTTCTTCTCTTTCTCTACTTTGTCGATTTGGCTCAATTCTTGCAAGATTTTTTAGGAGAACTGATTGGAATTGGATTGGAATTAGTCTAGGACTATGCCTGCTGAATTTGGTGTGATTTGGTTGAGATTTGAGCAAAACAGAGCCGAACCACGGTCCCTGTAGGTTCCACGGCCGTGGTTTCTGTAGAACAGGCCGTGATTTTCCTTCTGTAATGGATTTGTTTAGGAGGAAGTCGACTAGGAACAAGAAGAGGAAAGGTGACACTTCCTCTTCTTTCCAAGCACCCCCTAGTGAACCACCATCACTCCCACCTCCTAGAATTCCAACAATCCATGAGGATTACCTCGATGCTTTGGAAAGGATCGAGAAGAGGGCGGTCATAGGACCGCGCTACTTAGTACTTGAGGAGCTAGAGACGCTGAATGTAGTGAATGAATTGATGTGGCTTTTAGATAGAGCCGGTTTGTTCATATTCTCCGCTATTAGAGAAGATGCATATGAGGAGATTACAAGGGAGTTCGTGATTTCCTTTGAGCACAGTGCCATGGATAGGACAGTTTCTTTTAGGCTGATGGAGGAGAACTATGGGTTCTCAATCTTGTAGTTTGGAGCCTTCTTTGGGTTCCAAGAGACCTTCAATTATCGGTTTCCTAGCAGCGTGTACGCTAAGGACTTTTGGGAGGACATAGCCATGATCTATGCTAGTGAGGACCGTTGCAGCCGGCCGACACCAAGGCTAAGCTTATCTATCACTTAGCCTTGAAGATTGCTCATAGGGTTCTTTCCGAGTGCCTTTTTCCTAGGACCGAGACCCCTCAGAAGATTAAGACAGATGAGCTTTTCCTTCTCTATTCTATGCTTCATGGTAGACCCGCTGACTGTGCTACCCTCCTAGCCTCCACCATGAGTAATCTCAAGAACAAGAGAGCCGGTAACATAGGATACGGTGGTATGGTTACACACATTGCTAGGCAGCTGGAGATAGACTTTTTTGCCTGTATTAGGATTGCAGGGAGACCTTTGGGTCTCAACAACCTGATGACAAGAGGTATCATCTTCCCTAGGCACCGCGGTCCACCTACCGCCGGTATGCCTTGGGAAGAGAGAGGAAGTAGAGGCATCCCGTGGCTCCCTGAGTATTCCATTATGGCTAGACGCCATAATTGTAAGAGCCTAGTCGCTGAGAGCTGAGAGAGGGAACAAAGAGGACAGGCTTTTACTTGAGCCGCCCCTGCGTGACCTAGGAGGCGCCCCTACGCCTAACCTGGTCCGCCCCTGCGGCTCTGTGTGCTGTAGCCGCTTTCTTTGACTGCTTTGACTCGTGCTTTACCCTTTACCATCCTATTTATACTTCTTCTTCTCCTCCTTGATGAGGGTTTACTTCCAGATCTCTCTCTCTCCTCACGTACTTTCTCTTCTCTTCTTCTCCTTTGAATCACCTTGGTTGATCTTGTTAAAGTTGTGAGCTTTTGGTTAGAAATCTTGCTAGCTTTGGTTGGTTTGGATGTTGCTGATGTTGTTGTGCCTTTTAGAGCCAACTTGAGGGTGTTGTTGTTGTTGTGTGACTTCTGGAGAGCTTGTTTGGTAAGTTCCATGGATGCTCCTCATCGTTCCTTCTTTTCTTCATCTTTTCTATCTTCTCCTTAGTCTAGCATGACTTCCCTTAGGTTTTGATCCTATTCCAGCGAAGTTTGGCTTGTGATGATGTATATATGTGTATGTTATGTTGTTATGTTGTTGTTGGAGTGAAGGGAAGTAAAGGAACGAGAGTAGAAGTGAAGAAGGAGCTGAAGTGGTGTCTTCTGCACACCAGCCGCCCCTGCGCATGCCTTGTGGCCGCCCCTACGCCAGCCTGTGCACCGCCCTTGCGCCACCAGAGTGCCGCTCCTGCGCCTGCCTGCACCAGCTTGGTATTTCATTGGGCTTTGCAGGTGTGTGTCGCTTCTCGGCCTTCCTTAGGGTGCCTTTGTTCCCTCCTTTCCTAGTATGAGTGCTTAGGATCATGCTAGATGTGTGAGGTTGAGTTTGATGATGTTTATGATCGGTTTATGCCTTGTATGGCTTTTGAGGTTGTTAGGTTGTGAGTGAGGTTGAGGTTGATCCTTTGGATCCCTTTGGGTCTAGGTGTGACCCTTATATGGTTAGGAGTTTGATATATTTCCTTATGCCTTGTTTATAGGTTGTGCTATCTCTCCAGTTTAGAGGTGATCTTGGTTGAGATGTGATCGAGGTTGAGGTAAGTCCATAGGACTTACTTAGCTACCATCCTTATATTGGGTGTTTGCATGAGTGGTGTGTGTTTATATGTGTGCTATGATAGCATGTGATGTTGTATTTACCGACCTATATTTTATTGATTGCCCCACTGCGTGGCTGTGATAACCTTTCCCTTTCATCCCGCCGTGGAGTCTGGGAGGTTCTCTGGTGTCAGGCCAGACTGGTTTACAGGAAGGGCGCGATCCACCCCCATAGGGTACACGGATTGTGTGACCGATACTAGTACGGCTGGCTAGCAGACTCAGAGGCGAGGATGTATCGGTCCTCATGTCACATAGTTTCATATATATATATATATATTATATCTATACGATTTGAGTGAATGACCATTATATTGAGATGAATAAATGGGTAAATGATTGCAAGCATGCTGATATGTTTATCTTTCCTTATGTGTGACTATGCTTATGCATTACTCTATATATTTGTATGGATAGCTAATGGTTTATTACCATGTTGTAGATGCCCAACAGGATAGGCATGCTGCTGGGTGATCTTGCAGGGTGGCAGGCCGAGGACGTCTCGTACATTAGGTTGTGTGGGCTTTTGAGTTTGTTACCTTTCCCTCCTGTGTGAGGATGGTCTTTTGTTACCTCCTGTGTGAGGGTGTTATGTTTCTTACTCAGCTATGATGTCTTATCTTTTGGGTTGTACAGTTTTATACTATTTTATGTATTTGTTTTCATATCTATCAGTGCCATGTTGTAAGCTCCAGTGAACTTGTTGTCAGGCTAGGGTGAGGATCCATTGTGTGATCCTAACCCAGTGTGGCACTCCGAGTCCCGCGGATTCGGGGTGTTACAGAGTTGGTATCAGAGCCTAGGTGGACAACAATGGCACTTGCTACCTGCAATGAGGTCTGATAGGTAAAATAAACAGAACCCACATGGGATCTGACGTTTTCAAAGGTTTTTGGTTTTAAATGTGGTTTTGGGTTAGATGTACGAGAAGTCGCCACTCTTGCTATGGATCTCTGCGGTATAGATATGATATGATATGTATGTATGATGGTTTATGTATGTGCTTATGTTGAGTATATATATATATACACACACACACACCTATGGCCTATATAGAGGCTTATAAGTTAGGTGTACATACCCCGCAGATGGCTCGGACTAGAACTACTGCCGTTGTAGGCAGAGGTAGAGGTAGACCACCTCGTCCTCCGGGTGTGGTAGGTGAGGGACCAGTTCCCGCTACTGATTCACCAGTGGTGGAGGAGATACATGAGGAAGTTGGAGAGAGCGTCGTCCTAGAGACGAGGAGTAGTGTATCTGTGAGATATCATTCACATCGAGCTTAGTCTGATGACACTAATCGTGTCTCCATGGGAGGACCGGAGTTTAGAGAATACCTCCGACGTTTTGAGGAGGATATTAGGGCTGGCAGGTGAGCCCTAGATTTACCAGTACTTGAGGGATCTCCCGAGAGATCTCAGGGAGCGACCAGGGTGCCAGTTGCACCTGCACGCGTTGTTGATCCTGTTCGAGTCCCAGTGGAGACTAGAGGGCCTCAACCAGATGCCTGGTTGAAGGCATTTCATCAACAGGGAGTACTACACTTCTCAGGGGAGATTAGTTTAGAGACTGAGGTGTGGATTAGGCATGTAGACTCAGCCTTGGAGTCTATTAGATGTCCTGAGGACAGACGGATAAATCTAGTTCAGTCTCTATTCCGTGACCTCGCACACCAGTGGTGGAGGACTGTCCGGACTAGAGATACTAATTATGACCACATGAGGCGCATGATTAGAAAGCAGTTCTGCCCTGCCTCACTGAGGAGGGAGAAGCTCAGGATTTTGTGGAGGCTGGCTTTGAGGATGTGCCTATTACTGATGTCATCCGCCGTTTCCAGACCGAGTTAGCTTTGTTGGGTCCAGCTGCACCATCTAAGGACCAGCATGTGTATTTGTTCTGTCGTCGTCTGAGAGAGAGCACCCGTTCATATATGGCGGGATTCCATTGTGAGTCCCTAGCTGATTACCAGGACCGGGCTTCTACTTTTGAGAGAGAGCGAGCCAGTCAGAGGAGAGCTTCTCAGATGGGACGGTCTGAGAAGAGGCAATGCACTGGGCAGACTAGTGGAGTTAGAGGGTCATCTGGATTTAGACTAGACCAGAGGCGTTAGAGTTACCCCTCATCTGCACAGACTACAGATAAGGGACGTCAATGTTACAACTGTGGTAACCTTGGTCATCTGAAGCCAGCTTGTCCCAAACCAGTTGTGACTTGTTTTACCTGTGGCCAGGGACATCGAGCTGCCTTCTGTAGGTAGGGAGGAGTAGCATCTCAGCAGGGTTCTTCTCCTGCCAGTGTAGTAGGAGGTGGTCAGAGGACACCACAGCAGCAGACACAAGGACAACAGAGGGTCCTAGATCGTCCATCTACCCAGGGTTCTGCTCCAGGACCGAATAGAGGTAGAGGTAAAGATGTTGGCACCAGTGATGCCAGAGGAGCCCGAGGGCGAGCTTTTGAGTTGAGGAGTGCAGAGGATCCACCTGCACCGGCTGCTACAGGTACCATTTTACTTCATGGTTTACCTATTAGAGTTTTATTTGATGTTTGTGCTACGCATTCCTTTATTTCTGATACTTGTGTTGAGCGTCTGAGTTTAGATACCGTAGAGGGGATACCCTTAACTATAGGGTTACCTGATGGTAGTCGGGTCAGAGGTACCCGTGAGATCCGTAGTTGTCCCTTCGTTTAGGGACTCGTGTTTTACTTGTTGACTTCTTAGTCATGCCATTGGTGCATGAAGAAGTCATTTTAGGTATGGATTGGATGCGTAGACACCATGCAGTGTTGGGTGTTGGTAGACGGACTGTTACAGTCTCTACCGAGGTTGGTCAGTTCGAGGTCTTCCGGGGTTGGGACCTTGGGAAGACAGGTTCAGTTACTAGTGCCGTACGAGCAGCTAGGTTGATTGCACAGGGTTGTGATGCCTTCTGGTGCTACGCCATGAAGGATGGAGAAAGTCCAGCTCTGGAGGATATTCCAGTAGTCTGCGAGTTTATAGATGTGTTTGCTGAGCCATCGAGTTTGCCGCCTCAGCGGAGTGTGGACTTCAACGTAGAGTTAGATCCTGACACGCGACCCATCTCGAAGGCCCCATACCGTATGACACCTGTCGAGATGTTGGATCTGAAGAAGCAACTTGAGAAGTTGGCTGAGAAGGGCTTCATACGCCCTAGTGTTTCACCATGGGGTGCACCTATCCTCTTCGTGCAGAAGAAGGACAGATCTTTGAGGTTATGCATAGATTATAGAGAGTTGAACAAGGTGACCGTCAAGAACAGGTATCCATTGCCTCGTATTGACGATCTACTTGATCAACTTCAGGGAGTTACAGTTTTCTCCCGGATTGATTTACGCTCAGGATATCACCAGTTGAGGGTGAGAGAGCAGGCCGTACACAAGACGACATTTCGTACCCGTTATGGACACTACGAGTTTGTAGTGATGCCATTCGGGCTGACGAATGCCCCAACAATCTTTATGGATTTGATGAACAGTATATTCATCGACTTCCTTGATTAGTTTGTGTTGGTCTTTATTGATGATATTTTAGTGTACTCTCGTAGTAAAGAGGAGCATGCCGGTCATCTGAGGACGGTTTTGCAGATTTTGAGGGATAGAGAGTTGTATGCTAAGCTCTCTAAGTGTGAGTTCTGGATGTCTGAGGTTGTTTTCCTTGGGCACATCGTCTCCGCCGATGGGGTTATGGTTGACCCGGCGAAGATCGAGTCTGTTGCTGCATGGACGACACCGACGAACGTCAAGGAAGTACATAGCTTTCTTGGCTTAGCCGGTTACTATAGACGCTTTGTGGAGGTTTTTTCTGTGATTTCCCGTCCACTGACGAGTCTTCTGAGGAAGACTACCCAGTTTGTGTGGACCGACCAGTGTGCTCAGAGCTTTGAGGAGTTGAAGAGGCGTTTGACTTCTGCTCCTGTCCTGGCACAGCCAGAGGGATCTGATGAGTTTGTGGTCTATAGTGATGCATCCAAGCTAGGCTTGGGATGTGTGTTGATGCAGAGAGGTAGAGTTATTGCATATGCGTCTCGACAGTTGAAGACGTATGAGAAGAACTACCCGACTCATGATCTGGAGTTGGCAGCGGTAGTGCATGCTTTGAAGATCTGGAGACATTACATGTATGGTGCTACATGTCAGATCTTCACAGACCATAAGAGTATGAAGTATATTTTTACGCAGCAGGAGTTGAACAACCGCCAGCGTCGATGGCTTGAGTTGATCAAGAACTTTGACCTTGAAATTTTGTATCACCCTGGAAAGGCGAACGTAGTTGCTAACGCCTTGAGCAGGAAGACACCACGAGAGAAGGCGATTGCGAGATTGACTATACAGCCTCAACTTTAGAGGGATCTAGCTTGGCTAGAGATGGACATCCAGTTTCCTGATGAGGATGCCCAGTTGTGTGCTTTAGAGGTTTTACCTAGTCTGTTGGATGAGATCCAACAGAAGTAGGGGACCTGCCCGACCTTGATGAGGATTAGAGAGAGGATGTCTCGTGGAGAGGCACCACAGTTTTCAGTTGGAGCTGATGGAGTGATGAGGCGACATGATCGCGTCTGTGTTCCTGCTCATGCAGAGTTGAGGCAGAGGATCTTACAGGAGGCTCACTGTACACCTTACTGTGTACATCCCGGTACGAGTAAGATGTACCATGATGTAAAACGTTCATATTGGTGGGGAGGGCTGAAGCCCGATGTAGCCAGATTTGTGGCTCAGTGTGCGACCTGTCAACAGGTCAAGATAGAGCATTGTAGACTTGGAGGTGAACTCCATCCACTGCTAGTGCCGCAGTGGAAGTGGGAGGACGTCTCCATGGATTTCGTGACTAGTTTGAGACCTAATAGGAGTTTTGATGCCATTTGGGTTATTGTTGATAGATTGACGAAGACGGCACGTTTCATCCCTATCAGAGAGACGTGGCCGGTGAGTAGATTGGCTGAGGAGTACACTAGACACATAGTGAGACTCCATGGTGTACCGAGGACGATCGTCTCTGATCGAGATGGACGATTCACCTCGAGGTTTTGGCAGCAGATCCAGACTGGCTTGGGAACGAGTCTATATTTTATGACTGCGTTTCACCCCCAAACTGACGGACAGTCAGAGAGGACCATTCAAACTTTGGAGGATATGCTGCGAGCTTGTGTGTTGGATTGGGGACAGGGATGGTCTGATTACCTCCCACTTGTTGAGTTCTCATACAACAACAGCTGGCATGCATCTATTGGGATGGCTCCTTATGAGGCACTATATGGACGTAGGTGCCGTACACCTTTATACTGGGATGAGCCTAGCAGTATCAGTGGAATAGCGCCAGAGCAGATTCGTGATGAGATGGCTCGAGTAGCGCTGATTAGATAGAGGATGCTGGCTGCACAAAGTCGCCAGAAGTCATATGTAGACAAGAGGTATCGGCCTCTAGAGTTCAGAGTAGGAGCTCATGTCTGGTTGAGAGTATCCCCGAGGCGTGGCGTTAGACGTTTTGGCATAAAAAGGAAGTTGAGTCCCCGATATGTCGCCTTTTGAGATACTGGACAGAGTTGGGAGGGCAGCCTACAGATTAGCTTTGCCTCCGAGATTAGAGAGTGTTCACCCGGTGTTCCATGTGTCTCAGTTGAGAGAATACATACCGGATCCGAGGCACATCGTGAGTTATGATGATTTGGTGGTAGAGCTAGACCACACCTTTGTTGAGCATCCTATTACAGTCCTAGAACGAGGTGTGAGATGCCTGCGTTCGAAGGATATACCTATGATGAGGATACAGTGGTCGAGATGTAGACCTGAGGAGGCTACATGGGAGACCGAGGATAGTATCCAGAGGAACTATCCAGAGTTTTATGTCGAGATAGATGCACCTAGGGTCGATGAGTAGATCTTAGTGCTATCTTGGTGAGTATGTGATTATGTGCTTATATGCTTTCATGCCTTGATGTGCTTATTCCATGCTAGTGTTGTTATGCCTTATGATCTTATTAGATCTTGCTATACTAGCGTGATATATGTATAGTTGGAGATTATTATTCCCTCCATGCTATTTGAGTATGACTTATGTTTATAACTAGAGATGGTTCTTTCCTCCATGTTATCTGAGTGGATTAGGATTCAGCTGGAGATGGTTCTTTCCTCCATGCTACTTTGATTGACACAGTTAAGTGGAGATGTGATTCCTCCGTACGATGTATATACTTATGAATCAGCTAGAGACGTATTTCCTCTATGCCTGTGTTATGTTTGGCTAGAGATGTACTTCCTCTATGCCCTGTGATGTGATATAGCAAGAGATGTGATTCGTCTCTGCCTTGGGTAGCGTTATGGCCCTGTTTTCTGGAGTAGATGATTCCTCCATGTTGATGTTTATGGTTATAGATCTGTTATCTGTTATATGTTATGACCTTCTGAGTGGAGATGTGATACCTCCGATAGAGAGAGTGAGTTATACCTCGGCTTATGGGACCGAGAGGACTTGGGATTTTGCAAGTTTCAACACGAAACTTGTTTTTAGGGGGGTGAGGTGTAAGAGCCTAGTTGCTGAGAGCTGAGAGAGGGAACAGAGAGGCCAGGCTTTTACATGAGCCGCCCCTACGTGACCTAGGAGGCACCCCTCCGCCTAGCCTGGTCCGCCCCTGCGGCTCACAGAGTCTGCCCCTGCGGCTCACAAGGTCCGCCCCTACGGCTTTGTGTGCTGCAGCCGCTTTCTTTGACTTCTTTGACTCGTGCTTTACCCTTTACCATCCTATTTATACTTCTTCTTCTCCTCCTTGATGAGGGTTTACTTCCAGATCTCTCTCTCTCCTCACGTACTTTCTCTTCTCTTCTTCTCCTTTGAATCACCTTGGTTGATCTTGTTAAAGTTGTGAGATTTTGGTAAGAAATCTTGCTAGCTTTCGTTGGTTTAGATGTTGCTGATGATGCTGTGCCTTTTGGAGCCAGCTTGAGGGTGTTGTTGTTGTTGTGTGACTTCTGGAGAGCTTGTTTGGTAAGTTCTATGGCTGCTCCTCATCCTTCCTTCTTTTCTTCATCTTTTCTATCTTCTCCTTAGTCTAGCATGATTTCCCTTAGGTTTTGATCTTATTCCAGCGAAGTTTGGCTTGTGATAATGTATATATGTGTATGTTATGTTGTTATGTTGTTGTTGGAGTGAAGAGAAGTAAAGGAACGAGAGTAGAAGTGAAGAAGGAGCTGAAGTGGTGTCTTCTGCACACCAGCCGCCCCTGCGCTTGCCTTGTAGCCGCCGCTACGCCGGTCTGTGCACCGCCCCTGCGCCACTAGAGTGCCGCCCCTGCGCCTGGCTGCACCAGCTTGGTGTTTCCTATAGCTTTGCAGGTGTGTGTCACTTCTCGGCCTTCCTTAGGGTGCCTTTGTTCCCTCCTTTACTAGTATGAGTGCTTAGGATCATGCTAGATGTCTGAGGTTGAGTTTGATGATGTTTATGATCGGTTTATGCCTTGTATGGCTTTTGAGGTTGTTAGGTTGTGAGTGAGGTTGAGGTTGATCCTTTGGATCCCTTTGGGTCTAGGTGTGACCCTTATATGGTTAGGAGTCTAATATATCTCCTTATGCCTTGTTTATAGGTTGTGCTATCTCTCCAGTGTAAAGGTGATCTTGGTTGAGTTGTGATCGAGGTTGAGGTAAGTTCGTAGGACTTACTTAGCTACCATCCTTATATTGGGTGTTTGCATGAGTGGTGTGTGTTTATGTGTGTGCTATTATAGCATGTGATGTCGTATTTACCGACCTATGTTTTATTGATTGCCCCACTGCGTGGCTGTGATAATCTTTCCCTTTCATCCCGCCGTGGAGTCTGGGAGGTTCTTTGATGTTAGGCCAGATTGGTTTACAGGAAGGGCGCAATCCACCCCCATAGGGTACATGGATTGTGTGACCGATACTAGTACAACTGGCTAGCAGACTTAAAGGCGAGGATGTATCGGTCCTCGTGTCACATAGTTTCATATATATATTATATCTATACGATTTGAGTGAATGACCATTATATTGAGATGAATAAATGGGTAAATGATTGCAAGCATGCTGATATGTGTATCTTTCCTTATGTGTGATTGTGCTTATGCATTACTCTATATATGTGTATGGATAGCTAATGATTTATTACCATGTTGTAGATGCCCCACAGGATAGGCATGCTACTGGGTGATCTAGCAGGGTGGCAGGCCGAGGACGTCTCGTACATTAGGTTGTGTGGGCTTTTGAGTCTGTTACCATTCCCTCCTGCGTGAGGATAGTCTTTTGTTACCTCCTGTGTGAGGGTGTTATGTTTCTTACTCGACTATGATGTCTTATCTTTTGGGTTGTACAGTTTTATACCGTTTTATGTATTTGTTTTCATATCTGTCAGTGCCATGTTGTAAGGTCCAGTGAACTTGTTGTCAGGCTAGGGCCAGGATCCATTGTGTGATCCTAACCCAATGTGGCACTCCGAGTCCCGCGGATTCGGGGTGTTACAATAATTGGAAGCAGACTTTCGCTGCTATGCATGCGAATAGGCTAGTGGCACCTCCCTATGTCCCCGATGAGGTTCCGGCTGCAGATGTTGAGGAGGAGGTAGGAGGAGGTGATGAGCAGGACTTTGACACTTTCCCGGATCAGTCGGCACACTTACCTGACCCTCCTAGGCGTTCACCACGACCCGCTGGACCTTCTGGAGCCTCTTCCTCTCGCCGTGCTAGCGTGAGTGAGAGGCCGACCTGGATGGATGCTTCTCCCTCTTGGTATAGGGAGCAGCCATCATGGATGGGAGCTCCCCCTCCTTGGTATGATCAGGCACCGGCAAATCAGCAGCACCGACTCCACAGGACGCACCGGCATGGTACGGTCAGCCACCATCATGGTACCAACAGCTACCGGAGTGGGCTACCGACCTTTCTAGGCGAGTTGGTGACTTGGAGATTCATCGGGAGACGCAGGAGACTCGGAGCCGGGAGCATGACGAGATGATGAGTGATATCTACCGCCAGCAGTTCGGGCGGTACTACAACCATGACTTCCGCCCATTCCCACCACCGCCGCCTCCGTAGTGATGAGCTATGCCGATTGACAGTTTCAGCCGCCCCACCACCATTTTAGTGAGTTCATTTTTCTTTTCTTCTTTTCTTTATTTCTTTTCGAACATTGAGGACAATGTATGTTCTAAGTATGGGGTGGGGTGTGACTATTATGTGTAATAACTCTACTACATTTGCTTGCTTCTATCCATAACACTATGCATGTTTCATTTTCATAGTCACACATTTCATTATTGCATTGCATGAAAAAGTTTGAAAAACCCATAAAAATTTGAAAATTTTTGAAAGAGTTCTTGTGCTTCTAAGATTAGAGATGACTTCTATGATAGCTCTCACTTGTGGAATGAGTTTTTAATGACAATTGTATGCTTAAACGGAATAATGAATCGAAAAGAAATTGAATGTGTTGTCTATCCTTTCTTGCAAGTTTCATAGTGTGAAAGATTGATCTAATTCATATTGAGAAATTGAGGTTGAAATCACATGATGAGTTCTTATACTTCTTTATGAAATGATTAAGGCAATTCGAATTTCTTTCTTCTTTCTTTGATCACTTAGCCGCACAATAAAATTAATTGCCTCCCTTACCTATCCGGGAATTTGGAGGAGTTGATATTTGGCATTTTTGATGTGGGAGGGCCATGAAAGCAAAATTTTGCATTCAAATAATAGAATTAATAGGTTTGGGGAAGCCAATGATGACGATGAGTAACTCGGCACCATTCACATAGCCGGGTGTTTGTGTCTTGCCAAAGTCGGATTGAGCGATATTCCTAACAAATTATAGTATGTGCATCAAGGGTTTGAGGCATCTCGAAATTTGAGAAACGCCGATCTCCTAGGCTTCGGTTTTTGTGCACCTCTGTCCATCTTTCAAAAATTAAAGTCGAAAATTAATGTGAAAAAGAAGAGAGAAAAGCTCAAAGTTGATGGTGTTGCAATTCAAAGTAAAAAGAAAAAGAGTTGGGTTATTCATTTTCCCGGATTCATGCACCACATCCCTTATAAGTTTCCCTCCCTTCCGCATTCTAGAACTTACTTGAAAGTCCTTAAGATCAAAAGAATGTTATTTGACTTGGTGATCTAAATTGAAGTTTCTTATGCATGATTTTGACAATACTAGGTTATGATGTTTGTCTTAAAGTTTATGCGATTTATGATGTTTCTTTGCTTTACATTCTTTGGTTTATGTATATAAGCGTTTCAAGGATAAATGAAGCAAGATTTGAGGATGATCTATTGACTAGAAGCACATTTACCTAAAGAATAGTTTTGTTTTGAGATTGCAAGCATATTTCATTCTAACTTGTATTCTAAGCTTTTAAAAACCTTGATTGGGGACAAGCAAGTGACAAGTATGGGGTATTTTGTTAACATGAAATATTGCGATATTCTAGTGATAGGTGATGGAATCACTATCAAATAGGGTAGTTTTTAGAGTCTTTTTATTGCATTAGTGTCGGTTTATGCTACTAACTCCTTGGTCCAGAAGAAGAAGATCAAAAGAAGCTAAAGAAGGAGTTATAAGCACTTAGGAGTGAAGATCGATCACGAAGCAAAGCTTCTGTTGCCTCACCGCCCCTGCGGGTCCTTGCAGCCGCCCCTACAGATGACGTTTCCACTGGAAAGCTCCCTATGCCTTCACCAACGTCGGCCATGAAGAGTGTCACCGCCCCTGCGTCACTCTTTGGCGCCCTTGCGGTGACCTGCCCTAAAGATATGAAGACCAACTCCCCTGCGTCTCCCACTACGCCCCAACCGGGGAGCTGGAAGACGAAGAGGCTATGTCGACGCCCCTGCGTCGACATAGGGACGCCCCGGCGGCTTGACATCAGAAACGTCAGGAAGGTGAAAGGTCAGACATTGAAGTGCATTAAAGATCCGTCCCAGCGAAATTGTGTAGCCGCCCCAGCGGCTCTGAAGAAGATCAACCGATTTTGCCTAAACCGCCCTTGTAGTTCCTGAAGGCCGCCTCTGTGGTTTAACGCCAGAAGCTTTACTCCGGCTGTTTACACCACCTTTGTGGCATTTAAGGTGGCTGTTTTAGGCCGGCTATTTACTCCTAATTAAGTGTCTTTGGTAGTATAAATAGTCCATGGCTGATTGCTAGAATGATCCATGCTTTTCCTCACAAAATCCATTTTAGACTTGAGTTTTCTATTGGAATGAGTTGCTAACTCCTTGCTATATTGGGTTGGTTTGAAGCTGCTTTGTTGCTTTGGTTGTAAGTACTTTATAATATAAGTTTACATTCAGTAATACTTTGATTTTCCTTGATCTCCATTGTCTAATTGCATGTTTACTATTGCTTGAGATTGATCACCTTAGTTTCTAAAGTGCATGCATAAACTAGGATTAATAGGTTCCGGGTTCGGGTCTTTAATCTAGTAGCAACTTTAAGTAATAACGGGTTGTGATTACTTAAAGAAAAGGAACACAAATATAAAGATAAGTTTAACGGTTTTAATCTTCTCTTTATATCCCTTAGTCTTTGTTTAAAAGCTAACTTGTTATTTGTTTTTGTAGGTTTACGGAACTTTAATAGGTTAAGTTGTGTTGATGTCGGTTGGCTCAACACATATATACGATCGAGACCGAAGATTACATGGAAACTTGTAAAAAGAACTCACCAAAGTAGCAATTGCATGCTTAGAATCAACCTAGTTTAGATTCATCCATTATTGTCTTACTTGTCGCATTAATCATTTTCATAAGTTTTTGTGCATCTATTCAACCAACCCCTCCCCCCCTTGTGTCACTTGTCCTTATAATCGATAATTGCATCTAAAACACCTTAACTTTCTTGGGTTCGACCCTTACTTAATCACTATACTTGTTCTTAGTTCTAAGTCGGGATTTACTTTTAATTGGGTATAGACGACCATAGAAATACCTTCGGTCAAATTTTGGCGCCGTTGCCGGGGAGTTTTAATGTTTTATTGTTATTATTGATTATTGGTTTGAACCATTTTTATGGTTCAAACCCGTGCTACTAATTCCGGCTTTGCTTCTTTTGATTCAGAAATTGAGAGGACGCACATCCGGCAACGAAGACGACAACAACTTCAACAAGAGATGGCTGACCGTACTCTTCGTCAACTTACGCTGCCCACCTTGGCTCAAAACCCTCTTGCGGTCGTTATACCGGCACTAGGGGAAGGAGTCAACTTTGAGCTCAAACCGGGCCTCATTCACTTGTTTTAATCCTTCCATGGGCTAAGTGGTGAAGACCCCATCAAGCACCTTGGGAAGTTTCATACTGTGTGTATGAGCATGAAGCCGGCCAACATTACCGAAGAACAGATCAAGATGAGGGCATTCGGCTTCACACTCAAAGATTCGACAGACGATTGGTATTACCACCTTCCATCCGGGAGTATTGACACTTGGGAGAACCTTCACAAAGTGTTCTTGGAGAAATATTTTCCAGCTAAAAAGGCCAATAGCTTGAAGAAAGCTATAAGCAATATTGAGCAAGAGGCAACCGAAACTCTCTACGAGTACTATGAAAGGTTTGCACGCCTCTGATCCAGCTGTCATTTTCACGGATATTCAACTCAAGATCTAGTATTGTACTTGTACAATGGCTTGCTAGACAATGAAAGGAGGATCGTCGATGCGGCTTGCCGAGGTAATATTCTTAACTCTACTCCTGACCTTTCTTTGGAAAAGATACAAGAACTAGCGGAAGGAACTCGGAACTTTGGAAGGACCCCGGCTAAGAAACGAGTTCATGCTGTGAGTTCCGGGAAGAGTGAGATTTCCACCGAGCTAGCGGAATTGAAGAAAATGGTGAAGAGGCTAACACTTATGGGAACACCGCAACAGCTCAAAGCTTGTGGAGTTTGTGCTGACCCGTATCATCCAACGGACATGTGTCCACAAGTTCAAGATGGCGATGCTGAAGTAAACGCAATGGGTTATGGACAACCACAGTAGCAAAGACCTAGGAACGATCCCTATGCATAGAATTCCATGCCAAATTGGCGTGACCGACAGAATTTTCGTTGGAGGGATCAACAAAACCAACAACAACAGCCCAACCAAGTTAAGTATCACTCAACTGAAGATATGTTGCAGGTTTTGACTAAACACTTTGCTACTCATGTCCAAACAACAGAATCTAGCATCAAGAACCTTGAGCAACAGGTTGGTCAAATGGCGGAAGCCATTACAAAAATTGAAACCAGGACCTCCGGCGGATTACCTTCTGAAACGGTTATAAACCCAAAGGTGATGTTGGAAGAGGCTCAATCATAGAGGAAGAATCCCTGCGTCGAGCCAACGACGTAAAACAAAGGCGCTGCTCGGAAGGCAACCCGGAGAAACAAAAAGAGGAGGTTCTGTCAAGAAAACCGCCCCTGCGGCTCTAAGCACCGCCCTTGCGGTGACACCCCTGGCCAGCGCCGCCCCCGGTGCTGGGCCTGCGTCTGCTCACGTAGGTCACCGCCCCGCGGTGACAACCCTACACCCCTGCGGCGGCCACCCTTGACACGCACCCTCAGCACCGCCCCCGGCGCTGAGGCTGCGTACCCCCTCTCTCTTGTCACCGCCCCCGCGGCGACAAACACAGCCCCTGCGGTTCAGTTAAGAAAAGAAAAAAAAATACACTTCCCAAAAATAACCTACATCTACCGCCCTCTCCACTCCCTCTCCATTCACTCTTCGAAACCTAGCCGCCTCACCTCCCACGCCCTTGCGTCCTCCGGAAACTCTCGCCACCACCTCGTTGCGCCCCTGCGCCACCTCCGGCAACCTAGTGTCGCCACCCCGTTTCTAACACGAACCATCTCCACCACACACAACCCTTTCATTCTCGCTCGACTACTCCACCTCCGGCGACAACTGCAACAACAGAAGAAAACACCGGAAATGCCCCATCGCCACCACCTTTGTCGAACGACCAAATCGCCTTCTGCTCTTCGCCCGCACCTGCGCCTGCATGCTCCCGCCCCTACGTCAAGCCGCTCCTGCGCCTGTTGCAGCCACCCCTGCGGATATTACGACAAAAGGTTCGTCTTTTGATCAGATTGTTGAACTTTATAACTCTTTTACTTGATCAATTGCAAGAGATGGAATCACAAAGGAAATACAAGTTGACGGAAGGTGAAAAGGATCGGTATAGGATAGCTCAAAGCTGGGAGGTGCATGCAACCCGGTTCCTTGATGTTTCCACCTTGGAAAATCTGGGGATGTTGGAAAGTATGCAAGAATTCCTAAACAATGCCGGATTGGGTGATTTTCTGATAAAGAACGCTCCAACACACCCCGACCTCAACAGACAGTTTATCGCCACATTCAAAATGGAGACGGAAGACTAATTGTGTGTTGGGCTTTCATTCAAGTACAACAAGAGAAAATACATATTGGATTACACCCAAATACAGGAAGCATTAGGGGTGATCATAGCAGCTTCTGATGACTGGATGGAACCCATTTCGACACCTGATTTGTTGGAATTTTGGCAGGCCGCCACTAGGTTAGAGTTTCATGCAAGAGGTGAGTACTCCAACAAATTCACTCACCCCTGTTTGATGCTCATCTCAAAGGTCTTCATGAGTGTCTTCTGTGGACACAAGGAGGAGAATAAGGTCGCTCTGAAGGACCTTCCATTGATTTATGCGTGCCTCTCCACGAATGATTGGGTGCCGGATTGGGCATATCTCTTCCTTACCGTTTTTAAGCAGATTAGGAAGAATGAGCCTCGGGACATCGTTGGAGGTGGGATCATATCATTATTAGCAGCACAGGTGATGGATCTTCCTCCATTGGAAGAGGGTTTGGAGGCACCTTTATACACTGAAGGATTATTGAGGAGGTGCAGGCTCCTCAGGAGAGACGGAGAGTATCGTTTTTGGCTCTCTTTAGCAGATGGGAGTCACATCACATACCTCCCTCGACGACTTCCATTGGGAGACGAGCTCGCGAATCTGTATGTACCGGCTGGCCCAGTCCCTCTGAGACGGCCTCAAGCTGATATTGTTGGGAGGTACGCAGCCAGCTCTAGCAGGGCCCACACCACTGATGAGGAGATGCCGACGGCAGGACACGACAGTCAAACCATGGAGAGTCCGCAGGCTTAGATGGCAGCTTTGACCACACAGCACCAGGCATGGCAGACCGAGTACCAGCGGACCATGCTTGAGCAGCAGTAGGCGTGGCAGTCCAGCTTCGCCTCCTCCATGACCACTCACTTTGACCGCTGTCAGGATGCTTGGTAGGCGGTTCATCAACAGCAGTTGGAGACTCAGCAGCTAGCTTGGCAAGCTAGCTATGAGACTTCATTTAGAGAGAGAATGGAGGCTCAGGAGTACCGTATTGACACCCTTCACCGCCGCCAGAAGCATTTCTTCCGCCACTTCCCTTACCCACCGGAGGAGGGTCCGGGTGGTCCATCCGGACCACCCCAGTGAGGGGTACATTTCTTTCCCTTCTACCACATTTATCTTTGACTCATTTCCACTTTGAGGACAAAGTGTACTTCAAGTATGGGGGAGGGATATATCATTGCTTGTACAGTTTATTGAGTTGTTTTTGGCATTTGTTTTTGCATTGTTGAATTCAGTTTCATTCAAAAAAAAATGAAAGAAAGAAAAAAGCCAAAGAAGTGAAAAAAGGCATGAAAATTCTTGGATAAACCGAAAACCCGAAAGGGCGGTTTAGGTAAAAAGAAGGTAGTGCGACCAACCTTAGGTTGGTGCAAAATTGGACTTGAGGGATGTGAGTTAAAGTGAGAAAAGAAGAAGAGTGGCAAGGTGAAAACCCGAAAAAACGCCTTGGCAAAATGAGCGACACCGAGCGTAGGTTTCCCTTCCGGCGTTTTGGCGACATAAGAAGGGGAGTCATAAGGAGGTTGTCTGGGTAGGCCACTCTTGTAGCGATAAGGATGGTAGTATTTCTTTTTCTCACATTTTCTCTCTTTTCTTTCTTTCCTTCTTGGCTTTTCTCTTGTTTTCCATTATCTTTCTGCTTACTCATGCTTCCTGAGGCCTTTGAGTCTAGTTGATGACATTAGTTTTTATTCAGGACGAGTAAAAGGTCTAAGTATGGGGGAGTTTGATAGGTGATGGAATCACTATCAATTAGGGTAGTTTTTAGAGTCTTTTTATTGCATTAATGTCGGTTTATGCTACTAATTCCTTGGTCCAGAAGAAGAAGATCAAAAGAAGCCAAAGAAGGAGTTATAAGAACTTAGGAGTGAAGATCGATCACGAAGCAAAGCTTTTGTTGCCTCACCGCCCCTGCGGGTCCTTGCAGCCGCCCCTGCGGATGATGTTTCCACTGGAATGCTACCTGAGCCTTCACCAGCGCCGGCCATGAAGAGTGTCACCGCCCCTGCGTCACTCCTTGGCGCCCCCGCGGTGACCTGCCCTGAAGATATGAAGACCAGCTCCCCTGCGTCTCCCACTGCGCCCCTGCCTGCGCCCAAACCTGGGAGCTGGAAGACGAAGAGGCTATGTCGACGCCCCTAGGTCGACATAGGGACGCCCCGACAGCTTGACAACAGAAATGTCAGGAAGGCGAAAGGTTAGACATTGAAGTGCATTAAAGATCCGCCCCAACGGAATTGTGTAGCCGCCCCAGCGGCTCTGAAGAAGATCAACCGATTCTGCCTAAACCGCCCCTGCGGTTCCTGAAGGCCGCCCTTGCGGTTTAACGCCAAAAGCTTTACTCCGGCTGTTTACACCACCTTTATGGCATTTAAGGTGGCTGTTTTAGGCCGGCTATTTAATCCTAATTAAGTGTCTTTGGTAGTATAAATAGTCCATGGCTGATTGCTAGAGTGATCCATGCTTTTGCTCACAAAATCCATTTTAGACTTGAGTTTTCCATTGTAATGAGTTGCTAACTCCCTTGCTACATTGGGTTGGTTTGAAGCTGATTTGTTGCTTTGGTTGTAAGTACTTTATAATATAAGTTTACATTCAGTAATACTTTGTGTTTCCTTGATCTCCATTGTCTAATTGCATGTTTACTATTGCTTGAGATTGATCACATTAGGTTCTAAAGTGCATGCAAACAACTAGGATTAATAGGTTCCGGGTTCGGGTCTTTAATCTAGTAGCAACTTTAAGTAATAATGGGTTGTGATTACTTAAAGAAAAGGAACACAAATATAAAGATAAGTTTAACGGTTTTAATCTTCTCTTTATATCCCTTAGTCTTTGTTTGAAAGCTAACCTGTTATTTGTTCTTGTAGGTTTACGGAACTTTAATAGGTTAAGTTGTGTTGATGCCGGTTGGCTCAACACATATATACGATCGAGATGGGAGATTACTTGGAAACTTGTAAAAAGAACTCACCAAAGTAGCAATTGCATGCTTAGAATCAACCTAGTGTAGATTCATCCATTATTGTCTTACTTGTCGCATTAATCGTTTTCATAAGTTTTTGTGCATCGATTGAACCAACCCCCCCCCCCCTTTGTGTCACTTGTCCTTATAATCGATAATTGCATCTAAAACACCTTAACTCTCTTGGGTTCGACCCTTACTTAATCATTATACTTGGTCTTAGTGCTAAGTCGGGATTTACTTTTGATTGGGTATAGACGACCATAGAAATACCTTTGGTCATCTAGGCACTTATTTTGGTTATTTTTCCCTTATAATTGTGTACATGGATGAAGTTTAGAAGCAATTGTTAGCTTGTTCGTCTATTTTGTTGATATGGATGTCTACACTAGCTTTGTGTTGATTGTAGGTGAAAAGGAGCTAAATAAGAGAAATTGAGAGAGAAAAGAGAGTAATTGATCATGTTCGAGGATTAGGAACACATCAAGGAAGCTAAGGAACGAGCTAGGATGAAGACTGTCACGACACAAAGGAAACCACAAGCATTTTACACTTCCACGCCCTAAATTATGGCCGTAGAAGAGTCCACGCTCTGGCATCATGAACGTGGAGCACTCCAGTAGGTTACACGGCCTAAAGTATGGTCGTGGAAGTCATAAGACACCGTAACCCTTTTCTACGCTCTAAACCACGGTCGTGGAAACCCATGAGACCGTGATTTAGGCGATCTTTTGGCGTGTCTTTATTTGCCACGTTATTTACGTAATGGGTCTGGACGGTTATTCTTTCTCGTCTTATAAAAAGGTCGGAAAAGAGAGTTTCGGGGATCCCTGCTTATCGCCGCTTAGACGCCGCATACATCTCGCATACACTTCGGGTTAGACGGCCGCTTATCTTGCTTGGAGCATTCTTGCGTAGGGTTGATTGAAGATCGCCGAAGGTTTAGCCTCTTTCTTAGGTTTTGATATTGAAGACAGATTGACAACCAGTTCTTCGTACTTACCTTAGATCATTGTGAGGTTTTGTGTTATACATTTTGAATCCATTAAACATCGCTTCTTGTGTTTCAGATTTGAGATTTGGTTTTGAAGTTTTATTGAGTATTCGAGGGTTTTCATATTTCATTCTCTTTAAATTGAATATTGATATTATGACAATGGTTATTGGCTAAAACCCTTTAGCAACTCTAAGGTGAAGGGTTGATAGTTGTGGCTTAGATGATGACAAATTGATCGTAAATTGATTGGACCCTGAGAGTTAGAGAGATCTCGTCGACGAACCTAAATCACGGCTTGTTCTTAGCTTTACACGGCCGTGGTTATCAAGATCTGACCGTGATTTACCTCAGTTTACGAACTTTGCTTTTACTTTGATCCAAGGTTAAAGATTAGCTTTAATCTAGTCTTGGTTTGCCCTTTTCTAGGTAGAAGTGAGAATCATCATCCTCTATTTCGGTTTCGAGTGTCACAACCTTAATTGTTTGAGTTTATCTTGATCCTTGGGTTACAAGTTTGGGTATTTTAAGATTAATTCTTGTCCATAGATCCTCTCTATACTGCAGCCTCAACAACCTTTATAGAGAGTGTCTTTAGATAAGTCATATAAAGTCTTGGAACTTTACTGTACATTACTTTACTTTAGCATACCTTTGCAACTCTTGACTCTGTCCTTAGTTCCTTAGCAAATCTTGAATCGATTGCCACAATTTGATTCCTGGATCTTTAGGGTTGTTGTTTTCCTCATATTTGCAAAGCTTTACAACTTATTTGCTTGACAACTTGAAATTGGATTTTGTTTCACCAAATCCTTGTGTTCGATACTCTGGAATACTTGCTGATCTACGCCAATCCGTACACTGCGGGTTCGATTGCTTTTATTCTAGTTTTATAAATATAAAGCTTATTTGCACGCACGTTTTCGGGCGAACAGAGATCATAGGGTGTACAAGTCTTAGGACTTCTAGCTGGTGTTGAGTGTGATGTGAGCATGAGGGATTCTAGGATGCGGTCCTAGAATGAGAGTCAAATGATCTTGCGTAGATCATTTGTGTAGAAGTCTAAGACTTCTTGAGTTGAGTGAGTTGTTGATATAGATATCTTGTTGTGAGCAGGTGTAGACTTTTTCTCGAGGGAAGCGAGAGTGTTGCGTGAGTTAGCGTTTGGTACGAGGTAAGTCTCCGGACTTACTTAGCTCGTATTTCTTGTATTAACATTGATGTGTGTTTGGTGATGTGTGTTTATTGTTTATGTTATATCAACTAAACCGGAAATAGGATTACCGACCTTTATATATTATTTGGCCCAAGTGTATGATAACGGGCGGTGAAAACTTGTCTAGCTCCCGTGAGAGCTAGGAGGTTCTTGACGACTATCCCGTGCTGGTAAACGGTCGGATGCATCAGTACCATTCCATGCCGGTAAGTAGGGACCGAGGTGAGTTTTGGTGACTCTCGTGTCACAACCTAAGTTGAATTAGAATGGGATATTGCTTAATAATAATGATAAGATAATAAACCGGACTTGTGTGCTTTTTGGAGTGTATTGTGTGTTTATGATGATTGACTTGTGTTTGTGCCTTTCACGATTCTAATGCCTCGAATATTAGCTAACGGTTTTATACCGATTATTGTAGATTGCCTTGCAGGTTAGGAATGCGGCCGAGAGATCCGGAAGAGTGGACAACTGGGGTTCCGTACATTTTAGGATGGGTTTGGTTGGAGTCGTGTTTGGGTATTGTTTCTTGTATATTGTTATGTATTTGACGTTTGAGTCTTGGGAGTTGAGAACTCGGCTGAAGTTTGTCATTTGTTTGATTCTGGGGATCATATCATTTGCATAAAAATGTATTTCGGTTTTGCTTTTATTTGTGTCTTGTTGTAAGATCCGGTGAAATTGTTGTCATGCTAAGGGCCGGGACCCATTGTGAGGTCCCACCCATTGTGAGGTCCCAACCCGTTGCGCCCCAAGTCCCGCGGATTCGTGGTGTTACAAAAGTGGTATCAGAGCCCTAGGTTGACAACAATGACACTCGCAATCTTCTAAAGGCCGAATAGAGGGAAACAAAACCCTCAAGGGTTCCGAGTTTTAAAATGAATTTCGTTTTAAAAATCACGAGAATAGTCAGTTGCGGTAGAATGTACGGACCACCACTCCTTTCGCGGATCTCGGCAGCATAGTTTAGTGGATCATTTGTATAGTATATGTATATATATGTATGTATAGATATGGACCGTGGACTTAGGATGTTCGTTGGACTATTATTATATATTGACTATAGTTGTGTATGATGGACTTGTTATAGTGACATGATCTTTATATTTATATGGGTTGTACATGTGGCATGATAGTATTATATTAGTGCTTGGAACTTGTTTTATGAGAACTGTTTCCTTGGATGTGTTATGTTGATAGTATGTGGACATAGGACTTATATAGTTATATATGTATACTAGGATATATAGTGACATATGGATCCAATACCTTATAGTTGAGATGATAGAAAGCTATCATCGCCCCTTGGATGACGCCATTTGGCTAGTTTACATCTGAGGAAGAGTATGCTCAAGTGCCGAGTCGAGTATCATGTGTTGACAAACACCTTGAAGTTTCTCGACCCTTTTAAGTGGACGTCGAAGTGGAATATTAGAGATGGCGTAAACAAAGGACAAGCGAGTGGAAGAGAACCTCGAGTTAGTTTAAGCAAACTAAGAAGGAAGTTATACAAGAAGGGAAACGACATGAAGGCATGAGAGTGGTTGCATAGAAGCAACGTTTGAACAACGACGAGACCAGCTAGAGATGATGAACTTATGGTTCTTCAAGACGATGCATGGACAACTAAAGACGCGACACGAGAAGGAAAGGAGTGCATTCTAGCAAGGGTAGAAGTGGTATTTCATTGAGACGTGAAGTTTTCCTAGATGCTCCTAAACATGGGAGTCAGGATGTTAAGTGTGATCGAACTATTACGAAGAATTATCAGATATATAAGTTAGGCGTGCAGAGGAACTAGAAGGTGAAGTGACGGTTTTTACGAGATCCTAAGCACCAAACTTCTTCAGGGATACGAGAATTACGAGGATCACGTGGTGAAAGTTCACGTAGTAGAATTACCTTGTGGAGTCAATTGTTTTCCATCATGGTGATGAGACTGAGCAACGCTAAGAAGGAGGAAGTGTGTGTGGATGATGAGCTTCAGAAGATGAAAGGTGCAATAAGGAGCTTTATTAGAAGATGAAGGATACCAACCAAGAGAAGAGAGAGTGGTTACTAACGATAGAGATGTGGGGAAGGTGCACTTCCAAGATATTATGAAGACAGGTTAAGCCTATGAAGGTGGGTCATATGACACGATAGAGCTGGGAGGGTATAGTTATCTTACATAAGTGGAAAGATGAGAGGAGCGTAATAGGAGCCAATGAAGTTGGAAGTAGAGTAAATGAGCTAGTGAAGTTTAAGGCATAGTACCCCGGGAGGGTATCCTTCAGGTGGTAACATGGAAGTGTGGTAGGAGGGTAAATCGTTGATCTTGGAGAGGGTCATCAATGAGTTAATCGGTGACCACCGAGAATGCACAGGTGAGGTTGTACACTGGAGACTAAAGGTGGGAAGAGTAACCCACGATGTGGGATCATGAAGACGGGTAACTAGAACGTGGAATATTCGTGGTGGTTGAATGTCGGCAATAAGAGGTATATGAAGGGAAGTGCAAATATCTTAATCATGCAACAAATTATCGATTCCTCCAAGTGATGGTAACGTACGTTGTGGAGAGGGATTATAACAATCTGGTGCGACCTTCTTAGGTCATGGGATTGTCATATGAAGAAATGATATGGATCAGAGTAAAGGGAACAGGAAGGACGAAGATAAAGGTGAGTCTTCTATTGCTATTGTGCGTAAAGGGGGAAAATATAAGAGGGATGTATGGTGTGTTTGTTCTAAGGCGATGAATGTCGTGTTTTCGTGAGAAAAAGATGGGTCAAAATCTTCTAGACTCAAGAAGAGAAGCCATAGTGGCTATAGCGTGAAAGGGAGGATCTGGATTTTTAGCAACGCTTGAAGCTAGAGTTGATGACGTTAGCACTTTGGAAGTAATTTGTGGGGTTTTCGGTGAGGTGGTTGAGAATTTCGCCTAGCGTTCTCAACAAGGCATACTAGTACGGTTGTGAAGATTGTTTATGGAATATCAAGAGATTCTTAAGGAGACCAGCAAGAGTAGGAGAAGACCAAAGTTTTGAAGTTTGTTGCCGATATGAGATGTACAAGGAGTACATGAAAGATTGAGGTTAGAGCCTCTACGGTAGGTTTGACGTTAGATAAGAAGCTGGAGTATAAATTTCTACGCCTACTTGAAGAAATGATGTCTATGGTGAAAGCTTATGTAGAATACGAAGAGCTCATCCCATATGTTGAGATGTCAAGGAATGCGAGGAAGATAAGATCGATTCGTTATAAGGCATGAGATAGTCTTGTAGTCAGGACCCTCGTGACTGAACATATGTGCAAGATCAAGAAATATTATCATCGTTGTTCTTTTAAAGCGAGAAGAGGAATTAAGCTAACTAAGGCTTCAAGAGTCGGAAAAGTAGAGCAAGTCTCCCGAGTTCTGTAGATGAAAGATCTTTGAAGGAGGATGGTAAACATAGTAGCTACAAAAGGAGCAATACACGGGTTGAAGGACGTCACCCCAACAAATCGGGGTGGACCACTTGTCAAGCATTAGCACTAGGTTGTGTTGGTCATTACGATATGAGATGGGTAGAGACAAGATGGAACCCGGGATAGAATGGATTCCAATGCATCGGAAAGTGGATTTCACCATTTGGTTAATTTGAAGTTCATGTTGGAAGGGTATCTTGAACTCTTAATTTGAAGTTCATGTTGGAAGTATATCTTGAACTCTTGATTTGAAGTTAACGTTAGTCTACATCTTGAACTCTTGATTTAAGTTCACGTTAGAATACATCTTCAACTCTTAATTTGAAGTTCATGTTGGGATATATCTTGAATTCTTGATTTAAAGTTGTCATGGTGGACACCAGTTTGCGAAAGAGAGGCGATTATCTCCGTTTGTACATCGATTACTATAAGTTGAGCAAGATGACAATGAAGGACAAGTATCCCTTACTACGAATGGGATATCTGCTCGATTAGTTGCAAGGGTCGGTAATATCTTCTAAGATTAAGGTTAAGACCTGATTGTCACCGTTTGAGAATTTGAGACTGAGATATTGCAATTACGGCATTCCGGATCAACCAAGGTCAATTGAATTGTAGTTATTCCGTATTGGCTTACTAATGCCCGGATAAGTTATTTTGGTCCTACTCTCGAGAAGAGAGAAGTTGTATGGTTAGATGTCTCGGGATGGCAACCCCCGAAAGATGTGGGAGAAGTTACAAGTCTTCTTAGATGTACTAGACTTTACCAAATCCGTGAAGAGAGAAGTCGTATAACACCATTTATGGTAACCTATGAATGACAATGAAGTTTTATATGGGACGAAGAATTGACAATAGAGTTGGTGAGAGTTAAGAGGGGATTCATTGCTGTAGCTGTTTTGATTTACCTTGAGGTATTATGGGTTTGCAGTGTACAAGAGATTCTTCAAGACAAGGTCTTGATTGAGTATTGAGGAGCGATGTAAAAGTAACAGCATACGTGTTGTGTTAGTAGAAGTAGTATGGAGTAAAGTACTTCCTTTGTTACTTGGAATTGCAACAAGAATTGGGGAAACGTAACATCAAAGTTTGGTTTGATAATAACCAAAGCCAACGGTGTGAATTGGAAGTTCGATCTTCTTTGTTAGAGACAAGCAAAGAACAAACATAATAGGAATGCTACATTAAGAAAGACCCGAGAAGGAAGTTGAGTTTCCGATATATCAGACCTTTTTGAGATCTTAGCGCAAGTTTGAGAAGTGGCTTACAAGTTGGTGTTGCCACCAAGAGAAGAGGGTGTTCACCCGTTGTTTTATGTGTATCAATCGAGAGAGTACATATATGACTTGAGACATGTTGTCAGCCATGATAATCTAGTCGTAGACGAGAAACCGATGCGGCTAATTGGAAGACGAGGGACAATATCTTTGTTTGAGTTTTAGGCTGAGTTAGTAGCATCGAAAGAATCGATGGGTTAGACTTAGTTCTTTCTTTGGTTGATTATGTGCATGTGTGATGTTATGTCTAGTTGAGCCTCGTGCGGTAATGTGCTATGTGACGTGTTATATCTTGCGGTGGTAGTTTGAGTAGATTGTGTTTATAGATTAGATGGTTTAAGCCTTCTTAGTTTGAGAGTTCATACCCCGGCCTTAGGGACCGAGAAGTTCGACTCATAGAAAGTTTCGGGACGGAACTTGTTTTTAGGGGGATCTAATATAACGGCCCAAATTTTTGGCGCGTTTTTTATATTTATTTTATCCTACTTCTCTCGATATTTTATTAGCTTAAATATTTTTATTTATGATTAAAAAGTATTTTACGACGTAAAATAGCTTTCCAAAGTATATTTATATTTTTGGTTTATTTTCAGAAAAAATCGGGAAAGTTTTCCGACTTGAAAATCCCGTTCCGAATGCTTTTAATCGGGTTTACTACATTCCCATCTTTCCCCATTTATCTATTTTATTCTTTTTTCCTTTTATACCTTTTCCCTTTCTTTCTTCTTGCGTAATGAGAAGAGTATGTGCAGTCCTGCACTGTGGTGCTGACCTACCCGTCCCCTCGTTTGCATCCCTCTATCCCTTGGCCTTTCTCACACTATCTCCGTCTCAACCTCACTCCCTCTCAACCTCACTTTTACCCCATCTGCATCTCCCTTCAGCAGCACCCCGCAACTCCCACCGGAACCTCCCATCTCTCTCCTATCTCCTTTTCTTCACCTATCCTTGCGAACCGGAGCCGGAGGCCTCCCATGTCCAACAAACTCCCTCACTCTTCCCCCCTTGGTTTCTTCGGAGCCTCTGCGCAGCCCTCCCCTGCTCCAGTGAACTCGCCGGGACTGGAATGAAACTTACCAAGTCAAGCTAAAACTCTCCTTTGAGCCGCCAGGAAGGGCACTACTGAGGCCTTCATTCTGCCATTGCTGGCCTCGCCACCTCTCCTCCCTTCTCCTAGCTTTTTCCACCCCGAAACCCACTGCCTGCAACTCTCTGCAGTTCGCTTTCGTGTCCCTTGTGCTGCTGCCAACCGCCTGAGAAGAGACGCAAGCACCCTGCGCAGTCCCTCCACCGCCGCCGATCAAGCCTCCCCGGGGTGGCCGTCTTCCCTCGCCACTAGCCGCCTCCTCTGCATCATGTTGGCCGCCGTTGCTCCTTCATTTCCCCAGCCGAAGAAGAAGCTGAAGCCTCAAACCCTTCTCTTTTAATTACAAACGGGTCCCCTTGACTTTGGTATAATTAAAATATGGGCCCATGCTTTGTATTTGCACATTTTACCCAGATTTTTGGAGATTAACGATTATGTTCCGCTGATTTATATGATTATAGTTTTGGCCCTATGTTTTAGATATGTGCAGATTTGCCATTGTGAATAAATTATAGATTTGACCCAAAGTTTATTTTTGGAAAATGGCCTAAGTTTCTTGAGTTCCATATTTATGGCCCAGAGGTTTAATTGCGGACTTTGACTTATGTTTATATAATTGTATAAATCCCCGGAAAATGTTTTTACGAGTTTTAACCTTGGTTTTGAAAGCGAGTTTTCCTTAGATTTATCTACGTTAAATCTCTCGTTCAAATTTAGCATATGAGATAAATTTGCTTAATTTGGTCTTAGATTCGCAAGCGTCTCGATAAAGGCCTAACGAGTCCAAAGTCGACATCCATTGATCGACTTCCGTCTTTTGACGTCGTATGAGTATCCTTTCCCGCGATCTAGTATTGTTTAGTTTTAATATCATGCTAGGTTGGATAATCTAGCAGAAGTTAGAGTGAATGACAAGTAGTGGCTTTGGACCTTAGGTGAGTGTTTGAGGATTGTGAAATGTTCTAAAGCTTGAGGTGTGTTTGATTTGGAGAGGTTATAAGGCTTTGTGTGTATGTTTGATCTTGTGAGCGTTCTGAGGTTCGAGGTTGGGATTGGATGATCTTGTTGGATTTTGGAGCTTAGTGTTGACTTATCCTAGCATGGTGTTGTTACCGTTGAGTTTGTTTGGACTAGGCATTTTTATCCTAGTATGTGTTATGGATTAGGATCTTGTGAGATCATAGGGTCTAGAAGTCTAAGGACTTCTAGCTGGTGTTGAGTGTGATGTGAGCATGAGGGATTCTAGGATGCAGTCCTAGAATGAGAGTCAAATGATCTTGCATAGATCATTTGTGTAGAAGTCTAAGACTTGTTGAGTTGAGTGAGTTGTTTATATAGATATCTTGTTGTGAGTAGGTGTAGACTTCTTTCCGAGGGAAGCGAGAGTGTTGCGTGAGTTAGCGTTTGGGACGAGCTAAGTCTCTGGATTTACTTATCTCATATTCCTTGTATTAGCATTGATGCGTGTTTGGTGGTGTGTTTTTATTATTTATGTTATATCAACTAAACCGGAAATAGGATTGCCGACCTTCGTATATTATTTGGCCCAAGTGTATGATAACGGGCGGTGACAACTTGTCTAGCTCCCGCGAGAGCTAGGAGGTTCTTGGCGACTATCCCGTGCTAGTAGACTGTCTTATGCATCAGTACCATTCTATGCCGGTAAGTGGGGACCGAGGCGAGTTTCGGTGACTCTCGTGTCACAACCTAAGTTGAATTAGAACGGGATATGACTTAATAATAATTATAAGATAATAAACCGGACTTGTGTGCTTTGGAGTGTATTGAGTGTTTATGATGTTTGACTTGTGTTTGTGCCTTTCACCTTGATTCTAGTGCCTCAAATATTAGCTAACGGTTTTATACCGATTACTGTAGATTGCCTTGCAGGTTAGGAATGCGGCCGAGAGATCCGGAAGAGTGGACAGTCGGGGTTCCGTACATTTTAGGAGGGGTTTGGTTGAAGTCGTGTTTGGGTATTGTTTATTTGTATATTGTTATTTATTTGATGTTCGAGTCTTTGGAGTTGAAAACTCGGTTGAAGTTTGTCTTTTGTTTGTTTCTGGGGATCATATCATTTGCATAAAAATGTATTTCGGTTTTGCCTTTATTTGTGTCTTGTTGTAAGAACCGTTGAATTTGTTGTCAGGGTAAGGGTCGGGACCCATTGTGAGGTACCAACCCGTAGCGCCCCGAGTCCCGCGGATTCGGGGTGTTAGATGAAATAAACAAGTAGTCAAACAATATAACACACACAAGGTCAAGCCTTCACTAGTCGTTCCCAAGGTTACAACTAATTCAACATAGGTCTCCAAAAGGTTACATCTCAAACTATCCACAATATCCAGGTAGCCTCGTTGGCTTTTCATAAAACCACTAACTCCGAAATCTTTTCATGTACTTTACATCACAAGCGCATGCTACAACGTTCTAGAGTGGTTACTAGATATCTCACCGGTATCATCCGGCTCAACTGTCCAATCTTCTAATGTGATGACCTAACTCGTGTCTTGTAAGTATCTCTCTAACTGAAATCCCCAAACTGAGTTCCTAACCGAGTCTCCGTTAGGTATTAAATTCCACAACTACTTGTCTGTCGAAATGCTTCACCTGGTTCCAAAATAGGGTACAACTCTCTTTCTATAATCTCTATATTCACATACTTTCTTGTCAACCTTGTGGGGTGATACAATTCCCATACAAAAAGCATTTCTTCAACTACCATATAGCTTTAAACTCGACATGTCATCCTATTGTACCATTAAGCTTCTCGCTCTGTGGGTTAGGTCCCACCACGCTTCCGCTGCACTATTATGATTATTCTGTTGTCACCCATTAATCATAACGACATTTTTTGTGAGTCCAAAATGATTGACCGCACAACTCTTTCTTCCAATTACACCATAAGTCCTATCCGGATGAAGTACACGTACCTTCCTTACTTGCCTTAATGAAGTCATATAACGATTAGAAACAACCTCTTTTGTTTACTTTCTTCATTCTTCTAACACAAACCTACTCTTTGACTCAACCGTAGTCCGTTCTTAACCAACCAGTAAGCAACCTCTAATACGATTCTCTCAATAACCTTAGATCATCCTAGAAGGTTTTCGTTGCTTACTTGAGAGAATGCTTTAAGGCATCGGTAAAGCTACCTCATAAATCCGCAGTGACTAATATATCTTCTTAACGGTACATACTCGTCCATACCAACCAACACTTGCACGTCCTTTGTTGAGGTCTCAGTGTATAGTTGACTTATCTCAATATCCTGTACTTACTCTTCTCATACCTCTACTAGCGTGAAATTCTTGGTGAGTATCATCTACTCGGTTAATCCTTTTATACTTCGTTAGTTCGTTCTATCTTCCACACTTTTGTTTCCTTAGGGCTAACTCTACTTCTCGAGTCCAACTGTGTCATTCATCTTGACATAAACAGTCATTCCAAGTCTTCAAGATAGCAGGTAAGTTTCTTTGTAGTTCCGATGACCTTAATTATCATCCCCTTTGCAGTTCCCCTTGCATGGGCCGTCGGTGTTGATGACTCAGGTCCCGTGATAATGTGGGTTACCTTGGACTCTCGAGTCCACCAAGGCCGTTCTCACATACGCATTCCTTCGCTAATGTTGCTGTCACGCTAAGATCGTGTGATGTGCACGCAATAAGTCTTAAATTTATACTCGTTATAATTATCCTAACTCCTAGCGAACCCGCAGTGTACGGGACGTTTGTAGAAAGGTAAGTATTCCGAGGTCGAACACAAAGACTAAGGTGAAATCGAGTCAAGCAATGATCAAAGATAGTGTGAATCTAGACTAAGATAAGATGAGGAACAAAGAAAATGGAAAACACAATGTTTTTGTTGGTTTTTGTGGTGATCAAACAAAGATCACAAGTCAAGCAAAGTAATAAAACAACTAACAAATTAAGCTAGCAAACGAGTAAGTAACACAAAGCACAAGTGTATGATCAAGAGAGAAAAGTAGATTCTAGAGGTCAAGATTTCCGGTTATGGCATTGGACTCAAGGTTCTAAGGGTTCTAAGGACAAGCTGTGGTGTTTGGGAAAGAATGTTCACTAATGGAAGCGATTACCGGGTAAGTCTCTCACTTCACTAATCCCGCATCAAACTCCTATTACCGGGTAGGTCTCAAGGGGTTAGAGTAAGGAATTCTGCACAAACTAGATGCTACTTAAGGGTAACCCTCTCCTTACCGGGTAAGTCTCGGAATAGGGAAATCTCAAGCAATAATCCTAGCACACTCGATCCAATAGCGGCTTATGAGGCTCACTACTACCTAGCATTCATCATCTTAGGTATCTAAGGTCGGAAATCATCGGGTAGATCTCTTCCCTCACTTAGATTGGTAGCATTCGGTGATACTAAGCTAAATTAGGCTTAATAAACACTAGGATTTAAACAAACAAACACCCTAACATTCAGATTTATCATTTAAAGAGCAACAGGAGAATAAATCGGGCTGTTCTACAGATAAATCGGCCGATTTATCTGATGAACTGGTCGATTTATTTTTCTGCCGTGAGTTTCGTGCATATAAATCATCCTAAACTAACATATAAGTCCATCCTATCATCACCCAAGCCATAACCATCAATCCATCACTCTAGAATCACAATAAACTAGCCAATAATATGCATATCAAGATCCAAAATCATCAAACAAGCATACATGGTGTTCATAGATGGATAATGAAAGATAGCAAGTAAAATCAATAAACCTCAGCCAAATCCAAGTTGTAGCAAGACTTACAAACTCTTAAATGAAGATTCAAAACGTTCCTAACAATCCTTGCAATGGTTCTTCAAGCCAAGATTACAAAAATTACTCAAAAGTTACTCAAAACCTCACTATCCTCCTACAATGGTGTTCTTCTTCTTCCTTCAATCCTTGAGAGCTTTTCTTCTTCTCCAATCTTCCTCCAAAATCAATGAGCTGTCAATGAGAGTGTGGGAGAGGAGAGATGCTCAGCAACCACCTGCAGGACCACTTATATTCTCCACCAAGAGCAAGGACAGACAAGAGATCGTGGGACACGTGGCTTAAGCTGTCAAAGCCTCAAAAATCGACCTAGTAGGAGAAAATAGGCCGATTTAGCTGCTTGCTGGTCCGATTTTTTTCAGCAGAAAGGTGCTATGATCGTCTAGCCATGAGTTGATCCATTGCTTGCACCAATAGTGGTCTTTGTGTCCCTTGTTGCTCCATTTATGCTCCTCCTTAGCCTTGGATGTGTACCATCATGAGGCTTGGCCCTCTAATGTATCGGTTAATGTCCAAAAGACCCCCGAAATACCTACAAAGCAACACACAAGTCCGTGTAGACGTCTATCTCGACAAAATACGTGAATTGAGTGCAAACGTCGCGAATTTGTGCTAAACCATGCATGAATGAGTGATGAATCTATCTAAATGATTACCTAAACCTAAGTCATAAATCGTGTTATCAAAAATACCCCATACTTAAGGTTTGCTCGTCCCCGAGCAAATTCCCAACTATAGACTAAGAGATGACATGATTTATGTATGCAGAAAAATGGCAAAATCTTTTTGGGTTTGTGCTTCTAATATTGGATCACCTTCATAGTCATGTTTCATGACAACGGACAAGCAATTATGTATCAAATAAATGAAAGCATGGAAAGACAATTATACTTAACTTGATAGCATGCAATGAAATGTGAAGATGAAGAAGTCAAGATGATCATGAGCATATCCAATCTAAATCACTTAGTCTTACACACATGCAAGTAGGTCAAAAGGACTTGTAAAATAGAAGGCCAAGAAACGTTGTGATTAGGTGGGAATTTTCTAGGCTATGTGATGCTAATCCAGGAAAGGAACTAAACAACCACAACTTTAAATTTTCTTATCAACTTCCCTCAAGTGTATATTTTTCTTCATTTTCTTTTCTTTCTTTTATTTTTGAGACAATGGCATTGGTGTGCAAAAGCCGAAACCTTGGTGATTAGCCATTCTCGGGCTTTTTCTATTTTTTGAGATGCATCCACACCGGGCACATATACCAAAGCTCGTTAGGACTATTGGTTTATTTGACTTTGGCAAGGCACCAACACCCGATTATGTGAAGTGTACCGAGTTACTTGTCATTTAAGCCAATGTCCCCAAGCTTATATTTTTTGCTACACTTTCACAACAAATTCAGCATTTTATTACATGACATTCTTTTCATCAACAACTTCACCCCACACTTGCTTTTCACACACATCAACACACTAACATGCTCCTATTCCCGGATGGGTCAAAAGAGGTCAAATTTATCTCAATTGAGGTGCTCAAGCAACATGATCAAGATGAGAAGTAGAGGAAGATGAATTGCCTTAATCACTCCTAATTGATGTGCAAGAACTAGCATGCAATTTCGACTTTCAATACTCAATTCAATCAAGGCAAACATTCATGATCACAAATCATTCATGGTATTCAAGAGAAGTACTTCAAGTCCACATATACATTCATCAATTTAACACATAAGGTCATCATCCATAGCCAATCCACAAGACAAGGTTCATCATTAGGGTCATATCCAAGCCTTAGAAGCACTAAAATTTTTAAAATTTTCTGAATTTTTTTTGGATTTTTCGAGATATGTATGTACAATGCAAGGCATAATGAAGCATGTGACAATATTAAACTATCCTAGATGCTAATCATGCAAGTGATCATGAAAACCCCACCCCATACTTAGAAACACATTGTCCCCAATGTGGAAACTAAATAAAGAAGTGAAAGAGAGTTCTCACAATGTAAAATTAGTGATGCTTTGGTATTTCGGTTCACATTGGATGATGATGGTGGATGATCGATCAAGGATGGTAGAGAGCTCTTGATGTTCATTAAGGTGTCGGAACCCGCGCTTGGCACCGCAAGCCGTCCAAGTTCCACGTCTGCTCCACCCATGCTTGATGGAGATCATCACTTTCCTTTATACAGAGGGAAAATCGGACTAATTACCCAGGAAAATCGGCCAATTTCTATGAAGAACAGTCCGATTTTTCTGGGTGCTTTCTTCCTTGTCCATGTGCTCGGATCTTGCACCTTCTTCTCAATAGTTCCATGAGGTTTTCACATGACCTCCAGCATCTCATCACTCATGATATCATCAAGATCTAGCACCCAAAAACACAAAAGAAAAACAAAGCACACCAACAGTGAGATTAAACAAAAGCAAGAAAAAGAAAGGGAAAAATATGTACCAATGGGTTGCCTCCCATTAAGCGCTTCTTTAAGGTCATTAGCTTGACCAAATTCAGGAGTGTTTCAATCAAGGTGAAGCGGGGCAATCACTTCTACCGGGGCTTCCGGGATGTACTTCTTCAATCGATGCCCATTCACTTTGAAGTCACCACAATGATCTCCTCCTATCTCTACCGCTCCATGAGGAAAGATCTTCTTCAGCACATATGGCCCGGTCCATCTTGATTTGAGCTTTCCGGGGAAGAGCCGCAGCCTCGAGTTGAAGAGAAGCACCAAGTCGCCTTAATTCAAATCCTTTGGAAGGAGGCGCTTGTCATGCCACCTTTTGGTCCGCTCCTTGTAGATCCGAGCATTCTCATATGCATCCAACCGGATCTCCTCAAGGGCGTTCATGTCTAGCAACCGCTTTTCTCCAGCCTCCTTGAGGTCAAAATTTAGCCACTTAATGGCCCAATAAGCTCTATGCTCCATCTCTACCGGAAGGTGGCAAGACTTGCCATAGACCAACTTGTAAGGAGTTGTGCCAATTGGTGTCTTGAAGGCGGTCCTATATGCCCACAAGGCATCATTGAGCTTCATAGCCCAATCCTTTCTCGTCCTTGATACTGTCTTCTCAAGAATGGCCTTGATCTCCCGGTTGGAGATCTCCACTTGGCCACTAGTTTGGGGATGGTAAGGTGTTGCCACCTTATGAGTCACCCCATACTTAGCCAAAAGTGCCCCAAAGTTCCTATTGGTGAAGTGCTTCCCTCCATCACTTATGATCACCCTTGGTGTTCCAAACCTAGGAAAGATCACTCGATTGAAGAACTGCACCACAACCTTGGCGTCATTTGTAGGAGAGGCGATTGCCTCCACCCATCTCGAAACATAGTCAACCGCCAATAGGATGTAGAGGTTTCCACATGAAGAAGGGAATGGCCCCATGAAGTCCACACCCCACACATCAAATATCTCTACCTCTTGTATGTTGTTCAAGGGCATCTCATTCCTCTTTGAGATATTGCCCGTCCTTTGGCAAGCATCACAAGCTACCACAAAGCTTTGCACATCCTTGAACAAACTTGGCCAAAAGAAACCCGATTGCAACACTTTAGCACATGTCTTGTGCGAGCTAGCATGCCCTCCACATGGCAAGGAATGGCAATGCCGGATCACACTCTCCACCTCATCCTCCGGTATGCATCTCCTAAACATTCCATCCGGCCCTCTTTTGAACAAAAGTGGCTCACTCCAATAGTAGTGCCTCACATCCTTGAAGAACTTCTTCCTTTGGGCATATGTTAATCCAGGAGGCACTTCCTCACACACCAAGTAGTTCACAATGTCGGCGTACCATGGCTCACTTCCCCTAGACACTTGGAACAAGCATTCCTCCACCATTTGCAATTGCTCATCCCGGAATGAGTCATCAATCGGGATGTCCTCTCTTTCAAGCTCCAATGGTGGGAGTCTACTAAGGTGATCCGCCACGGAGTTCTCGGATCCCTTCTTGTCCCGGATTTCCAAATCGAACTCTTGAAGAAGAAGGATCCACCGAATCAACCTAGGCTTGGCATCTTTCTTTGTAAGGAGGTAACGGATCGCAGCATGATCCGTATAAACAATGACCTTCGCTCCAACAAGGTATGACCGAAACTTCTCAAAGGCATACACTACCGCTAGCAACTCCTTCTCGGTTGTGGCATAGTTAAGTTGGGCATCATCTAGCGTCTTGCTAGCATAATAAATGGCATGAGTTCGTCCATCTTTCCTTTGCCCCAAGACAGCCCCAACGGCTACATCGCTTGCGTCACACATGATTTCAAACGGTAGGCTCCAATCCGGAGGTTGCATGATGGGTGCGGAGATCAAAGCGTTCTTCAACCTACAAAAAGCCTCAAGGCAATCTTTGGAGAAAACAAATTCAAGATCCTTCATTAGTAGGTTAGTAAGGGGCTTAGAAATTTTAGAGAAGTCTTGAATAAACCTCCGGTAGAAACCGGCATCCCTAAGAAACTCCTTACCCCTTTCACCGAGGTAGGTGGTGGCAACTTCTCTATCGTTTCAATCTTGGCCCTATCAACGTCAATGCCACGGTTAGACACCAAGTGTCATAACACAATACCTTCACTTACCATGAAGTGGCATTTTTCCCAATTTAAGACAAGATTTGTCTCCTCACATCTTTGCAATACTAAGGACAAGTTAGCCAAGCAATCATCGAAAGAAGAACCATAAACAAAGAAATCATCCATGAACACTTCCATGATATTTTCAATGTATTCTGAAAAAATAGCCATCATACACCTTTGGAAGGTGGCGGGTGCATTACACAACCCAAATGGCATTCTCCTATATGCAAAAGTACCCCATGGACATGTAAAGGTTGTTTTCTCTTGGTCATCGGGTGGATAGGGATTTGGAAGAATCCGCTATAACCATCTAAGTAGCAAAAATGAGAGTGTTGAGCTAATCTCTCTAGCATTTGGTCAATGAAGGGGAGAGGGAAGTGATCTTTCCTAGAGGCCATGTAAAGCTTTCTATAATCAATACACATCCTCCATCTCGTAACCGTCCTAGTCGGGATTAGTTCATTGTTCTCATTGGTTACTACGGTCATCCCACCCTTCTTAGGTACTACATGAACGGGACTAACCCACTTACTATCCGAGATAGGGTAGATAATTCCCGCATCTAGCAACTTAATGATTTTCTTTTTGACTACCTCTTTCATTATGGGATTCAATCTTCTTTGATGTTCAATAGAGGGTTTATGATTATCTTCCATCATTATCCTATGCATGCACAAAGATGGTTTGATGCCAACAAGATCATCAATGGTGTATCCTATTGCCTTTCTATGCAGTTTCAATTCATTCAACAATCTATTAAGCTCATCATCATTCAAAGATGCATTCACAATCACCGGATAAGTTAAATTTGAACCAAGGAAAGCATACTTTAAATGAGAAGGAAGAGGTTTAAGATCAAGTTGAGGAGGACCTTTTTCGGTTGGAGATGATCCATACAATGTAGGTTGAGATGATTGCAAAGCCATGGAAGCCTCCTTGAAGTCCCTCGATGATTGCTCATACTCAAGTGGTTGATGCTGAAAAGACTCAGGAAAATCGGTCCAGGAAGAAAAATCGGACGATTTATCTGAGGGTGGGTCGATCTGAGTTTATGTTTTGGCAAAACTGGCTGAAATTTCAGCACAAGTACAAAAATCGGCCGATTTTTGCCCTTCAGTCCGATTTTTCTGGCAATTTTCCTCTTCTTCTAGCACTTCAAACCCAACACTTGGTTGCTCGTCCAATGCATTCAAGGCCTTGATTACTTCATTGCTACTCTCCTCAATTCCTTCTTCCATCAAGCTCGAGCTAAGAACTCTCTCAAGCGGATCCTTGACAAGATTGAGCTCACAACCTCTCTAGACTCCTCTTCTTCAACTATGTTGAATATATCCTCATCAAGGGTTGACCCTTTCATCATTGTGGACAGCTTGAACTTGATGTTCTCTTCTCCAATGTTGAAGGAGAGAGTCCCATTCTTGCAATCTACTAGACATCCGGAAGTAGGTAGGAAAGGTCTCCCCAAGATGATAGGAACCGGATAGTCCGCCGGGATGTCCAAAACAACGAAGTCTATGGGCACATAGAACTTCCCTAATTGCACCGGGATGTCTTCCAAGATCCCAACCGGATGAGTGATTGAGCGGTCCGCCATGTAAAGGGTCATCTTGACCGGCTTTGGCTCTCCTAGCCCAACCTTGTTGCAAAGTGCAAGCGGAATGATGCTCACACTTGCCCCAAGATCACATAGGGCGTCATACTTCACTTCTCCTACTCCGATTGGCACACAAAAGGATCCCGGATCCCTTAGCTTAGGAGGCATCTCCTCCTTCATCGTTTGAATCAACTCCGAGGATCTCTTAGTCATCCTTATCTCACCATACTCCTCCAACTTCCTTTTGTTGGAGAGTATTTCCTTCAAGAACTTGCCATATGCCGGCATCCTAAAATGGCATCCATGAACGGAATGTTAATATGCAATTTAGACATTAGTTCAAGGAACTTACCAAAATGATTGTCCAAGCGAGCTCTTGCTCGTGATTGAGGGAACGGTAGTGGTGGCTTGTATGGAGGCGGTGCCACATAGGTTGGCTCTACATCTTTGCTCTTGCCTCCATCTTCTTGCAAAGTCTCTTCTTCATTCACCACTTGCTTCCCTTTAGCATTCTCCTCCTGCAAAGGATCCTTCATGCTTAACCCACTTCTTGTTGTAATAGCCAACACTTGGCCTCTTGGGTTTTCTTCGGTTCTTCCGGGAAGCTTCCCCGGATCTCTATGGGCTTCACCCGCCTTTTGGAACACTTGTGCTTCCAAAACCTTTTGAGCCTTTGAGATAGAAGTCACCGTGCTCTCAAGACCACTCAACCTTCCAAGCAATTGCTCAAACATCAATTCGGTCCTATCCTTTGGAGGTTGAGTGAATCCGGGTGGAGGTTCTTGTGAAGCTCTTGGTGGTGGAGTTGTGCTTGTAGAAGCGGGAGGGTTCAAGGCTCCATCCGGGTTAGAGTAAGAAAACCCGGGATGGTTATGGTTGGGCCGGTAATTGTTGAATTGCCGGTTGTTGTTGAAGTTCCTTGGGCCTTGGTAGTTGTTGTAGTAGCCCCTTCCCATATAGTTCACATCCTCCTCCTTGGAAGACAAGTTAGCTTGTGGAAGCATTTGAGGGGTTGCTTGGTTCTTCAAGGTTGTAGCACACAACTCCCTCAAGGACTTTAGCTCGTTGTTGATGGCGTCGAGCTTGAAGTTGCTCATGGTGACCTCACTCACCTCATATGCTCCCGCCTTTCTCCCTTCACTCTTTCTATGAGAGTATTTCTCAATCACAAGAGCTTGCTTTTCCACAAACTCCCAAGCATCATCTACATGCTTCTCCATGAAAGTCCCACCAGAAAGGGATTGAAGCTTGAATTGGCTATCTTCATCAAGTCCCTTGAAGTAGATCTCCAATAGCTCAATTTTCGGTATGCCATGGTGTGGACAATCTAGTAGAAGGTCTTTGAATCTCTCCCAAGACTTGAACAAACTCTCTCTATCCTTCATCACGAAGGCATTGATCTTCCCTCTTAATTCGGTAGTCTTGGAAGGTGGGAAGAACTTAGTCAAAAACTCGGTTGTCATCTCCTCCCAAGTACCAACTCGCCCTTGTGGAATAGATTGATACCAAGCCAAGGCCTTGTCCTTAAGAGAGAAGGAGAAAGCCCTTAGCTTATGGTTGTTGCTCTCCAATCTTGGCGGTCTAAGAGTCTCCATCAAAATCTCGTAGTTCATCAAGTGTTGATGAGGAGACTCTCCTTCCATCCCTCCAAATTGATTATGCCGGATCATTTGTAGAACTTGAGGGCGGAGCTCATAGTTGTGGGCTGCGGGATCTCCTAAGTTCACACCCGGACGGTGTGCTCTTTGTGCCGGATCCATGCGTCTCCCTAGGGTTTGTGGCTCTTCAATGGCAATGGGGCACAACCCTAACATTAGCCGCCGGCTGCGGTTGTACCACCGGTGGTGGAGGTTGTCGGCGATTAAGCTCTCCTTGAACAAGGGCTTGCCTAATCTCCTCAATCTCCCTCCTAGTTTCCTCTTGCCTCTCATTGGCAAGTCTCCTTTCTTCCTCCAAGAGCTCATCTCTTAGCCTTATTTGCTCTAAGGCTTCATCCAACTCAGCTGGGAGGTTTCTTCCGGCCATCTCTTTCTCTTTTCGGATGTTCTTGGATCTAGATCGAAGGGTTTTCTCCGGTTCGGGATCGAATGGAGCTAAATCCTTGCCACGAGATCTTCGCATACACCGAAAGAGAGAGATGATGTGCTGAAAAGCAAAGACACACACCAAAGAGAGATCAAAAGTAACAAGAAAGATCTACACTATAAACAATCACAAAATGACTCAATCTAGACCTAGTCCCCGGCAACGGCGCCAAAAACTTGTCACGCTAAGATCGTGTGATGTGCACGCAATAAGTCTTAACTTTATACTCGTTATAATTATCCTAACTCCTAGTGAACCCGCAGTGTACGGGACGTTTGTAGAAAGGTAAGTATTCCGAGGTCGAACACAAAGACTAAGGTGAAATCGAGTCAAGCAATGATCAAAGATAGTGTGAATCTAGACTAAGATAAGATGAGGAACAAAGAAAACGGAAAACACAATGTTTTTGTTGGTTTTTTTGGTGATCAAACAAAGATCACAAGTCAAGCAAAGTAATAAAACAACTAACAAATTAAGCTAGCAAACGAGTAAGTAACACAAAGCACAAGTGTATGATCAAGAGAGAAAAGTAGATTCTAGAGGTCAAGATTTCCGGTTATGGCATTGGACTCAAGGTTCTAAGGGTTCTAAGGACAAGCTACGGTGTTTGGGAAAGAATGTTCACTAATGGAAGCGGTTACCGGGTAAGTCTCTCACTTCACTAATCCCGCATCAAACTCCTATTACCGGGTAGGTCTCAAGGGGTTAGAGTAAGGAATTCCGCACAAACTAGATGCTACTTAAGGGTAACCCTCTCCTTACCGGGTAAGTCTCGGAATAGGGAAATCTCAAGCAATAATCCTAGCACACTCGATCCAATAGCGGCTTATGAGGCTCACTACTACCTAGCATTCATCATCTTAGGTATCTAAGGTCGGAAATCATCGGGTAGATCTCTTCCCTCAATTAGATTGGTAGCATTAGGTGATACTAAGCTAAATTAGGCTTAATAAACACTAGGATTTAAACAAACAAACACCCTAACATTCAGATTTATCATTTAAAGAGCAACAGGAGAATAAATCGGGCTATTCTACAGATAAATCGGCCGATTTATCTGATTAACTGGTCGATTTATTTTTCTGCCGTGAGTTTCGTGCATATAAATCATCCTAAACTAACATATAAGTCCATCCTATCATCACCCAAGCCATAACCATCAATCCATCACTCTAGAATCACAATAAACTAGCCAATAATATGCATATCAAGATCCAAAATCATCAAACAAGCATACATGGTGTTCATAGATGGATAATGAAAGATAGCAAGTAAAATCAATAAACCTCAGCCAAATCCAAGTTGTAGCAAGACTTACAAACTCTTAAATGAAGATTCAAAACGTTCCTAACAATCCTTGCAATGGTTCTTCAAGCCAAGATTACAAAAATTACTCAAAAGTTACTCAAAACCTCACTATCCTCCTACAATGGTGTTCTTCTTCTTCCTTCAATCCTTGAGAGCTTTTCTTCTCCTCCAATCTTCCTCCAAAATCAATGAGCTGTCAATGAGAGTGTGGGAGAGGAGAGATGCTCAGCAACCACCTGCAGGACCACTTATATTCTCCACCAAGAGCAAGGACGGACAAGAGATCGTGGGACACGTGGCTTAAGCTATGAAAGCCTCAAAAATCGACCTAGTAGGAGAAAATCGGCCGATTTAGCTGCTTGCTGGTCCGATTTTTTTCAGCAGAAAGGTGCTATGATCGTCTAGCCATGAGTTGATCCATTGCTTGCACCAATAGTGGTCTTTGTGTCCCTTGTTGCTCCATTTATGCTCCTCCTTAGCCTTGGATGTGTACCATCATGAGGCTTGGCCCTCTGATGTATCGGTTAATGTCCAAAAGACCCCCGAAATACCTACAAAGCAATGCACAAGTCCGTGTAGACGTCTATCTCGACAAAATACGTGAATTGAGTGCAAACGTCGCGAATTTGTGCTAAACCATGCATGAATGAGTGATGAATCTATCTAAATGATTACCTAAACCTAAGTCATAAATCGTGTTATCACATACGCATTCCTTCGCTAATGTTGCTAGCAATACTGCCTTCATGAAACTCCGTTGACTCCGCTACAGGGCTTCAACTCTTTGATACCGGCATTGCGATTTCTTTCACACTTCTATATCTCTGAGGAGGTCAAAACCCCTCCACACTTGTAAAGTCTACATTTTTGCTTCTACACTCCATTGTAGGTATCCATTCCATGCACCTTAGATCCTCATATCCGGGTCGACATTTTATTTCTTCTGGTCTCTCATGCTTTTCTTGTGAACGCTTCTACTAGGTCACTCATCTTATATATTTTTTCTTCTCTGAATCAGTCTCTAACTGTCTGTTGATCATTACTACCCATTATGTGTTGGAACTTCAGTTACTTTGTACTCTTGCATAAATTTCATAAAGACATCCTCATCTCAAAACTTTAATTAAATTTAGCATGATCCGCCTTTTGATGCATGACTTTCCTTCTCACTAGTTAAGTTATACGCTTGGTTTACACTTTATCCATCATAGTGTCATTGGTCCGATAGTATGACTTTTATTAAACATCTACTGGTACCATTTATATACGACACATCGATTGCATATGATTTTCTCACAAATCAAATTTCTCGCATCACATTTATTATGTTTTCCTTATACTCATGTTGCTTTACCTTCTTTAAATCTTTACACCCCGTAAGATAGTAATATCCCATTGAGTTTTCTCGTATACGCCTACGGACCATGTTGATTGGTCTTATTACTTTCATCAACTCTTATATAACCACTTTTCGGTAATCATCTTATTGGAGTGATACAAGATCCGTATAACAACTTTCAAGCATGCAACCTTACTCTTTCTCATGTTTGTTCCAACCAAGATGTAGATTCCTTCTATAATCATCTCATAACTCCATGAGACATTTTACCACGGCATTAATCATACTCTTTATGTTTGTGCAGCCTCTATAATTCCAATTATCTTGTGTTACATCGTTAGTCACTTCCTCTATCAATTTGGGTCATTAACCCCAATTTTTGCTCGGAAGAGCACCATCAGTTTCACTTCTGTAGACTGTTAAGCACCCTCCATCTTGATTAACGTAGCACCTGATCAAAATCATCCGCTTCTTCTTACTCATCTACTTCTTTTATACAATCCATTCGTACCACTGTGATATATATATATATATATATATATATATATATATATATATATATATATATAATTTATTTTTTTCCAATAGGTAAGCAACTACTCACACAATTTCCTTGACATCTTTAATGGCATAAAGGGGGCATCTCCGACCGTCAACATCCACTTCTTAAATTCTCAATTAGAGGATTTGGCCCTCATTCCATGTTACTGTCAAGGGTTCTAGTACTTGTGTAGATTTAACTTCAGCATTGTGGTCGTTGATCTCTTGAAGGATTTCTCCATATGTTGATAAAATTCTTCTATAGATCCGTTGTTATTCTTCTTATGTACCAACTAGTCATCACTAGTCAGTACATACGTGTAAATTCTCAGTTGTTACTATTTAGTCTATAGTCGATCTTCTATGAGACCCTAGACTTACCTTTCTTAGGTCTCCTTCAATGTGGATGTACTTGGTAAAAAGCTATCCCCTCTAGGTTATCGGTTTATACTCCTTTGGCTCCTTCTACAGTCTTCATTGTAAGCTCATTTATACTCTTCTAAGTCCGGTTGTATCATTCCTTTGTCGTCGATGAACTTATCAATTCTTCCACAATAGCTTATAAGCGCGTCTTCGCGATTCCTCTTACATTATTCATCATCTGTTTGCGGTTCTTTGGTATGAACCGTTAATGTTGGTAACTTAAATCTCTATGTGAATGAGAAATTATTGTGGACCCTCGAGTCCACCAACATCATTCTCTCACATTCTTCCTCCTTGGTTTGTGTAGTTCTGTAATGCCACCTGTATAGAAATTCGTTGTCTTAATTTCAGACTTCTATTGTATTTGATACATGGTCATACTTTCTTTCAAAATTCTTGAATCTCTGAGGAAGTCAACTCGTCTCTATGATGATGAAATTTATTTCTCGTCTTTAAACTCATTTGTCAATTTCTGTTTTTGTACACCTTTAATTCTTCACATCGGAGTCAACACCATATCTTCTTTGTACTCTCAGGCCCATACTTGCCTATAGCGTCGTCCACCTTGGTTGCACTGTTATTTAACCCACCAAGTGTAGTTGTACTCTACCCCACTTGATTTGTATTCCGATATTGTCCTCTTCAATCTGTGCTTCTTATCAGTCCTTACATGCATCCTTGAGTTTCATCTCTCGTCTTCACACCGCTAAATTTCTTGTACAGACTTCTATCACTTCTATTTGAGTTTATTTGATATTCTTTGCTATCTGATTGTTGTTGTGGTTAAGAATCATCTTGTAATCTTCACCTTACGTCCACTTGTTCTTCGGAAGATTGTAGGAATCGCCAGAGTGTCTATCAGAATACATTACTCTACTCCGAGGTCGGAGTCCATTATCTTCCTATAGACATATTCTTTAAGATCTACTAACCTTTTATCATCAGGCGATGATCGCATCATGATACTCAACTAAAGGATATTTCCTATCCTTTAGGGCACTAAAATGTTACATGTATATAGATATACATATAACCTACATAAACGTACAATACTATAAGTCCAAATACTATTTTCAATCTACTAAGTTGCAGAGATCCACGAAGAGCGATGGTGGTGCGACGTATTACTATCCCAACAACCCGACTATGCGCGTGTGTAAAACAAAACTCCGTTTTGAAATTCTTAAACCCCTTTCAGATTCTAGTTATTTTCTACATTCGGTCTTTCAGAAGATTCCAAGTGCCATTGTCGCCAACCTCTCTCTGATACCATGTTGTAAAACCCCAAATTCTTAGAACTCGGGGAGTTACTAGTTAGGACCTCACAATGGGTCCCGACCTTAGTTTGACAACAACTTTACTAGGATCTTGCAACAAAGCACAAACGTATTTAAAACCTTTTTGAAAACATCAATAGTATTTACATGAATGATCAACACATGACTGCCTTACAAAACATCAATATATTAATAACATGCATGTTGATCGGAAACTCCCCGTCCCCATCTAATGAGTGTGTGGAACCGGCTGACCATCTGTCCCGGATCTTTCTGCAACTGTCTATCTCTACAAAATCTACAATACGGATAAACCGTTAGCTAACAATCCAAATATAAGTAGAATAAAAATAGCACAAACACAACTCAGGCAAAATAAAACAATCATCATACTGCACAAACTGGTTATTATGTGATAACTTAGGTGATTCACTTTATTCCGTTTTTAAAGTTGTGGCACGAGAAATCTTAAGATTTCTCGCCTCCGTTCCTTATCCCACTTGGTTCAGGTCTAGCACACCTCCGTCAGTAGCATCACTACAAACCAAGTATGGACTAGTCCCTAAAGAAACCCCCAACGCCCTCGGGCTAACTGAGTAGAATGCCACCGCCCGTTACTCTTAGGCCAAATAAGTAGGCTGGTCGATAATTAATAATAAGTACGATTATAAACACATCATTTAAATACCACTGTCATTATTCACGCTCATATCCAGAAGCTAGCTAAGTAAGCCAAAGGACTTACCTTAATCAATCTCGACTCTCAAATCTCAACCTAGTTAGCAACCGTAGATTACTCAATTGCCTGTCACAAGAGGCAAATTGACAAAAACATTTCCCATATACTTAGAAGTCTATGACTTCTAAGATGTAAGATTCTAACAGAAGAGAAATTTCTAAAATACCCTCCTAGGGTAGAATGACCATTTTACCCTTGGTTTCGAAACTTTTAAAAATCCCCTAAAATGTGCCTATCCTCTTCTTTGGGACATAATTTCATATTCTAACTCTTAAGAATGAGTTTAGGTAGAAACTAGAAGAAACACACATTCTCCTCACTGTTCAAAAAGGTCACTAGGATCCAACTTTAGCCTATGATACGAGCCCTGAATAAAAATATAAAAACTCTGACAAAACTTATTAAGTCTTCTATACTATGCACTCTATCCATAGAAGCAAGAATTTCTCAGAAATACCTGATAACCACTTCTGTACAAATTTTCAAAGTCGGTTCCAAAACTAGAAATTCAAACTTAGCCAAAACTGAGTATTTCTTACTTGCTCAACCAGTCAATTTTGGATCTTGATAAATCTACATCTAACCGTTGAATCAATCTCAACTTTTGATATATCACTTTATGCATGACACTCTATAACATACTATACTCTGAAAGGTGGATTATATTTCTAAGGTATCTAAACTTAAGTTCAAACATGACTGCACAAAACAAAAATATTTCAAGCATTTAAAAACTTCAGCAACATCCAAAAAATTGTTTATAGTCTCGACTTTGAAAAATCACAACTCCTAAACCTCTTGATGAAATCCTCTTAAATTTTTATTGATATATTATACTATGTAATCCTAACTATGACATATTCGAAATCCAAGTCCATCAAAGATCAAAAACCTATTCAAAATTATCTCACAAATCTGCATCACACACAATTTTTCTCAACACTAAACACACTTATAAAAACTGCATGAGTAACCAACTTTGGGACACCTTAACTCTTAAACTGTAATTTCGACGCTTCTCAAATTTTAGTATAATATAGTATGCAATACTAACTAAGACATATCCAAAACTCAGCCAAAAATGAAGAGTTTAGCTTACCCAAAATCGGACCCAAAGTTATCTGTTCATCACTTCCGAAAATTCAGGAAACATAACAAGTCATCTTCCATGGCTGCTATGGATGGTTTAAGCTACAAATGAGGGTTCTCATCAGCACTGATATAGAGAGGGTAATGCAAAGAGAAGGGTCAGAAATGAAAGGGTACGGATCTTACACGATTCTTAGACTCAAAGAAGCGAAGGTATAAGCACTCGCCTCTACTATTGGCAGGCGCTACAGCGGCATGGGAGGGATGCAACAACATCCTAGGAGGAGAACCCGCAGCGAAGGGGGAGTGGTGGACCCGCAGCCGACCCTAGCGCCCCTGCGTTTTTGCTGTCTGAAGACAGTCCCGATGGTGGATTGCTTTGCTGAATGGCTGGAGAGAAGGCTCGTCCGTCATCGCTTGCTGGAGTCGGCAGAAGAGGGAGAGCGAGCCCTCCTGGTGTCGTTGTTGGAGTCAACTGAAGGGGGAGGCACGAACCACTTCGGCGCCGTCGCTAGTGTTGTCTGCAGGAGGGAACATGAGCCTGTTGCTATCCAGTCGAAGATGCGAGAAGCTCGTCGGCGTGGTGGCGGAGACAAAGGATGAGGTTGCCGCTGGGTGTTGCCGGTGTGCGAGAAGAGAAGGGCAACGTCGAAGTACGTGATGTCGAGAGAGGGAAGGGGAGATTCACGAGAATATCCGGCTAGGGTTAATTCACGTAGGAGAGGAGATGGAAGATAGAAATCTCAACGGCCTAGCTGACCTATTTGTAATGGGCCCGGATGGTAAGTTCTCATGGGCTGAAACTCAGCTCCATAATGGGTCCGGAAGGAATGCCCTGATGGGCCCGGATGGGTCCATTTAAAGACTAAAGAAGATAGATAAATAAGGAGAAGTTGGTTGACTCGGTAATAATCAGAGATTAAATTTTCAGATGTTACATATATTTTCTCCATGGTAGAGTAATTATGTTCTGCTCCTACCATTGTCCGACTTATGTAGTACAAGGCATTTTCCTTTCCTTCATCATTGTGTTGGGCAAGCATAGCCCCCAATGATCACTCAAGGGTTTCCGTGTATAAAATCAACGGTCTTCCTTGTATTTGTGCCATTAAGACTGGTGGATTCTACAAGTATTTCTTGATACTTTCCAAGGCATTTTGACACTGTTGATCCCAAATAAATGGTGAGTCCTTTTTCATTAATCATAGAAATGGTTGACACCTCCCTGTTAAATTTGAGATGAAATGTCTTATGTAAGCGAGCCTCCCTTGTAATCCACGAAGTCGACAAAGGTTCTTTGGAGGTGGCATTTGAACAATTGCTTTTATTTTATCGGGGTCGATTTCAATTCCTCGATGACTTACAATGGATCCAAGAAATTTTCCTGAACTTACACCGAATGCACATTTGAGGGGATTCATCTTGGGTTGGTGCATGCACAACCTTTCAAAAGTTATACGAAGGTCATTGGGGTGATCCACCTTTTCATTTGTTTTAACCACTAGATCATCTACATAACATTCAATGGACACATGGAGTAAATCATGAAATATGGTCGTCATGGCCCGTTGATAAGTTGCCCCCGTATTTTTTAAACCGAAAGGCATCATTGTATAACAAAATGTTCCTTGGGGGGTTCGAAAGGCTGTCAGCTCCTCATCTTCAGGATCCATCTTAATTTGATTATATCTTGAAAAACCGTCCATGAAAGACAAGGCTTTGAATCTAGTAGTAGAATCTACCAAGAGCTCGATGATGGGTAATGGAAACTCATCTTTTGGGCATGCTTCATTCAAATCCCTAAAATCCACACATATGCGAGTTGACCATTCTTTTTCTTGACGGGAACTATGTTAGCTAGCTAAATAGGATATTGAACTTCACGGATGAATCCTGCTTTGATGAGCTTATCTACCTCAACATTGATTTGACTAGTTAACTCCGGACGGAAGCGTCGTTGTGTTTGTTTTACCGGCATTGTACCGTCGGAGATTGCCAACTTGTGAACAACAACATTTGGATCTAAGCCAGGCATATCTTGGTATCCCAAGCGAAAACATCTTTGTACTCTCGAAGGAGTTTTTCATATACTACTTTCTCATCTTCTGTTAACGTAACACTAATGAAGATGGGCTTAGGATCCTCACTTGTCCCCAAATTAATTTCTTGAAGTTCATCAACGGTAGCTTGTCCTCCATCTTCTAGTTTTGGGGGTGCTGGTTGAATTGTGTTGATGAAATCATGTGATTTTTCAGATGCCTCTTGCTCATGATGACTTTGGGATTCTTCATCACCTATTACGGACATTATATTTACCTCCTCATTATAGGTATTTGTAGGAGTCTTTTGCTTCCATGAAATGATTTTCAAATGTTTCTTCTTATTGAGTTTCCATTTTCTACCTCCATTTGCACATTTGCCTTGAGGTATTTCAAGTCTTTGGAATACGGAAACTCGCGACGTATCTTTCATGGCAGTTGCCTCGAGCCTGTCAAATACTGACACTCGAGGTGTTATAACCATATCTTCGGAGAACATATGTTGTTCTTTGGGTGTTAGTATTGTTGACTCTATAAATTTTGAAGTCAAAATTCCTCCATCCAGAGAAATCTGTAAATTTCTACAGATTTCTTCATCTAAAAGTTTTTGTAGGGCTTTTTCTTTACGGAAGAACTTTTTCTCTTGCATTTTGATCTCACAATTTTTGTATGCCCCTGAGGATGAATCCTCGTAACGAGGATTGGAAGTGCCACTTCTTAAAATCATATTTTTATTGTCATCTTCTAGATCTTCAGAAGATTTATGAACGATCATCGCTTTTCTCGGAATAGACTAATCAATCTTCCGAAGAGGACAAGTATAACTCGTCATAAGAGAATGCATGACTCTCTCTACGGAGGTTAAATGTCTTTCACCATCCCCTCTTTTATCCTTCGGTGTATATTTGAACAACACTTTAGGTTGTGAACTTTTATCATTATCATTTTTCGAGGATACTTGGGCTACCTTCTTGATCTCTTTGTCCTTTTGCAAAGAAGAGATTTTGTCACCTCCATGTATAACTGCATTTGGATCAAAGCTTATGGATTTGTAAAACTTAGCATCAGCATAATTGACATTCTCCCCGTAAAAAGGGTTAGAATCTCCCCGAATAGTTCTTACATTTCCTTCATCATCGGTGTATTTCAGGCATTGATGAAGTGTGGAAGCTAAGCATTTACTGGTATGTAACCACGGACGTCCGAGTAGAGCATTGTAAGAAGTGTTTGCATCGATTACATGGAAAAGAACATCTTTGTAAAGATCGTCCAATACCACTTTTAAAGCTATAGTGCCCATGGCTCTTTGCACAACTTGATTAAAGCCTTGTTTCGTGAGCATAGTAAGGGATAATTGACTAGATGTTAGCCCCATCGCTCTCAAGGTCTTGAATGGAAGGAGGTTTACAGGTGACCCACAGTCAAGCAAGATCCGGCTAATCCTAGTATCTCCAATTGTGCCCGTCACATATAATGGCCTATTATGATGCTCCTCCCCTAACTGTAAATCTTCGTCAGAGAATGATATACAAGCCATGCATGAAGCGCATTGGATTATCGGAGCTAATGATACCTCGTTAATTTCAACTGGATCTACTTGGTCTTTATAATCTTCCGGGTCTGTAAGAGCTTGAATGAGTGCCTTTCTCATATCCTTTGACATTTGTAATGCATCATACACACTTAAACACGCTGGGATGCGTTTTAGATGATTTATCACATCGTATTTGACTCCCTCCCATTTAGATACTTTTTTAGTTAAATCCAATCCCTTAGAAGTAGAGTCATTTTTGTGTTCTTCCTTACTATTTTGAGATGATTGAGGAAGTTCTTTGCCAAGACATTCCTCAAGAGTTAATGCTTTTGAGTTTTCTTCAGATGCTGACTCTTTCTCCTTTCCTTTCTTCTCTGGAGGAGAAAGTTGGCGTCCGGATCGAAGAGTAGCCGCATCTACTTCCGATTGCTCCTCTTCACAACTATCTACCCCAGAGACCAAACAACATCGGGCGGTTTCTTCACCCCAAAAATCTTATTCATTTGAAGATTTATCATTAATAATTTCCTCTGGGATGAAATCTTTCAAAGTAATGGGTATCCGTCAAGGTTGTGTGTAATCATCTTCACAACTTTCACATTGTTTCTTTTCTTTCTTAACTTTTTTTTCACTTAATGTTCCTTTTTTCACTTTTCTTCTGTCCCACGTCGCTTGTACTAGACTCTAGCTGACTTACACATCTAGTGAATATTTGTTGATGTTTTCTTCGGCCGTCACAAGTTTGCCACTCAAAGTCACTATCATAGTTGTCGTCATCGTCTGAGTATAGATCTTCAATGTCAGAGCAAGTCATTATCTCATATAATATCGGAATCCCAGGACCATCTCTCGGCATATCAGGGTGTGCCCATACAATGTGGACGTCATCTTCGTCTTTGACTGAAAACCACACTGGTATTGCCATTAGAGGTAGAGAAGATGTCGGAATTTGTAAGGGCATTTCTGGATTTTCTTCAACTGTATAAACCGGATTGGTGGTCTCTATGGCTTCTAATGTAGAAATTGTGTTTGATGATGCTTTTAGAGCATGCGAGGGTCCATCTTCAATCTCAATTTCACCCTTGTTTACCATTCTTTCAATAATGTCTTTAATGACATAACAATCTTTAATTGTGTGACTAATGAGATGATGGAACGGGCAATAGTTTGGGTCGCTTGTTTTGCTAACCTCTCTAGGCCTTTTTGGCTCTGGGAGAGTTATGAGTTTAGCGGCCATCAACTCCTCAAAGATCCCTTGAACATCTTCATCATCAAAGGGATATTTCTTTTGTTTTCCTTCTTCAAGGGCAAGCTTTTTGCTAGCGTCCCTTGATTTATTATTTTTTTTCTTGAAATCTGGAATTGTTTCGGCCATAGGTTCTATTGTCTGTTTTAATGAAAGTCGCAAGAGAATCTCCTTTATTTGTGGCCTCTTGACTTCTTCTCTTCTACTATCGACAACTTGAGGTCGACTAATGCTTTTGGCGCGACGTGTGAGTTGTCTTTCAACATTACACGCCTTCGAAACAAAAGCACTAAATGAGGTTGACTCGGCACTTCCAACATGCACCGCTAATTCTGTAAGTAGATTATTTGTACACATTTGCACACATGCGTGCTCGCTTAGTTTTTCTAGGCATTGCAACCTGAGACTTCTCCTGTAAGAGCCTTGTTGCTGAGAGCTGAGAGAGGGAGCAGAGGGGCCAGGTTTATGCCTGAGCTGCCCCTGCGTGACCCAGGGGATGCCCCTACGCCTAGCCTGGTCCGCCCCTGCGGCTCACAAGGTCCGCCCTTGCGGCTCTATGTGTTGCAGCCGCCTTCTTTGACCCTTAGACCCATGCTTTACCCTTTTCACCTCCTATTTATACTTCTTCTTCTCCTCTTTGATGAGGGTTTGGATCTCAGATCTCTCTCTCTCTCCTTACGTACTTTCTCTTCTTTTCTTATCCCTTGGATCCTTGGTTGATCTTTCTTGAGTTTGTGTGAGTTTGGAGAGCTTTTGCTTGGCTTTAAGGTTGATGATGGTTGCTGAGCTTTGTGAGCCAGCTTGAGGACGTCTTAGTTAGTTGGTGAGCATCTGGTGCTCCAGCCTGGTAAGCTTTCATGGTTTCTATTTCCTTCTTCTTCTCCTTTTCTTCATCTTCTCCCTTTTTCCTCTTCTCCTTAGTCTAGCATGGCTTTCCTTAGGTTTTGATCCTATTCCAGCCATGTTTGGCTTTTGTTGATGTACATATGTGTATGTTATGTTTATATGTTGTTGTTGGAGTGAAGAAGAGTAGAGCAGCAAATAAAGAAGTGAAGAAAGGAGTTGAGGGGTGTCTTCTGCACACCACTCGCCCCTGCGCCTGCCTTGTAGCCGCCCCTGCGCCTGCCTGCACCAGCTTGGTGTTTACTTTGGTTTTGCAGGTGTGTGTTCCTTCTAGGCCTTCCTTAGGGTGCCTTTGTTCCCTCCTTTCCTAGTATGAGTGCTTAGGATCATGCTAGATGTGTGAGGTTGAGTTTTGATGATGTTATGATCGGTTTATGCCTAGTATGGCTTCTGAGGATCGTTAGGTTATGAGTTAGGTTAAGGTTGATCCTTTGGATCCCTTTGGGTCTAGGTGTGACCCTTATGTGGTTAAGAGTCTGATATATCTTCTTATGCCTTGTTTATAGGTTGTGCTATCCCTCCAATGTAGAGGTGATCTTGGTTGAGTTGTGATCGAGGTTGAGGTAAGTCCGTAGGACTTACTTAGTTGTCATCCTTATATTGGGTGTTTGCATGATTGGTGTGTGCTTTGTATGTCAGCTATGATAGCATGTGATGTCTTATTTACCGACCTATGTTTTATTGATTGCCCCACTGCGTGGCTGTGATAACCTTTCCCTTTCATCCCGCCGTGGAGTCTGGGAGGTTCTCTAATGTCAGGCCAGACCAGTTTACAGGAAGGGCGCAATCCACTCCCATAGGGTACACGGATTGTGTGACCGATACTAGTACGGCTGGCTAGCAGGCTCAGAGGCGAGGATGTATCGGTTCTCATGTCACATAGTTTCATATATATTATATCTATACGAATTGAGTGAATGACCATTATATGGAGATGATAAAATGGGTAAATGAGTGAAAGCATGCTGATTTGTTTATCTTTCCTTACGTGTGATTGTGCTTATGCATTACTCTATATATGTGTATGGTTAGCTAATGGTTTATTACCATGTTGTAGATGCACTACAAGATAGGCATGCTGCTGGGTGATCTAGCAGAGTGGTAGGCCAAGGACGTCTCGTACATTAGGATGTGTGGGCTTTTGGGTCTATTATCTTTCCATCCTGTGTGAGGATGGTCTTTTATTACCTCCTGTGTGAGGGTGTTATGTTTCTTACTCGGCTATGATGTCTTATCTTTTGGGTTGTACAGTTTTATATAGTTTTATGTATTTGTTTTCATATCTGTCAATGTCATGTTGTAAGGTCCAGTGAACTTGTTGTCATGCTAGGGTCAGGATCCATTGTGAGATCCTAACCCAATGTGGCACTTCGAGTCCCGCGGATTCGGGGTGTTACAGAGTTGGTATCAGAGCCTAGGTTGACAACAATGGCACTTGCTACCAGCAATGAGGTCTGATAGGTAAAATAAACAAAACCCACATGGGATCTGACATTTTTAATAGGTTTTGGTTTTAAATGTGGTTTGGGTTAGATGTACGAGAATTTGCGACTCCTGCTATGGATCTCTACAGTGTAGATATGATATGTATGTATGTATGATGGATTATATATATGTGTTTGTGTTGAGTATGTATAGATATATCTATACCTATGGCCTATATAGAGTCTTATAAGTTAGGTGTGCATACCCTGTAGATGGCTCGTACTAGAACTACTGCCGCTATAGGTAGAGGTAGAGGTACACCACCCTATCCTCGGGGTATGGTAGGTGAGGGACCAATTTCCGCTGCTGATCCACCAGTGGTGGAGGAGATACATGAGGAGGTTGCGGAGAGCGTCGTTCCAGAGACGAGGAGTAGTGGATCTGTGAGACATCATTCACATCGAGCTCAGTCTGATGACGCTGACCGAGTCTCCATGGGAGGAGAATATTAGGGCTGGCAGGCGAGCCCCAGCTTTACCAGTACCTGAGGGATCTTCTGAGAGATCTCAGGGAGCGACCCGGGTGCCAGTTGCACCTGTACGCGTTTTTGATCCCGTTCGAGTCCTAGTGGAGACTAGAGGGCCTCAACCAGATGCCTGGTTGAAGGCATTTCACCAGCAAGGAGTGCCACACTTCTCAAGAGAGATTGGGTTAGAGACTAAGGTGTGGATTGGGCATGTAGACTCAGCCTTGGAGTCTATCAGATGTCCTGAGGACAGACGGATAGAGCTAGTTCAGTCTCTATTTCGTGACCTTGCACACCAGTGGTGGAGGACTGGCGGACCAGATATACCAATTATGACCACATGAGATGCATGATTAGAGAGTAGTTCTGCCCTGCCTCACTGAGGAGGGAGAAGTTGCAGGATTTTGTGGAGGCGGGCTTTGAGGATGTGCCTATTATTGATGACATCCGCCGTTTCTAGACCGAGTTAGCCTTGCTGGGTCCAGATATACCATCTGAGGAGCAGCATGTGTATCTATTCTCTCATCATTTGAGAGAGAGCACCCATTCATACATGGGGGGATTCCATTGTGAGTCCCTAGCTGATTATCAGGACCGGGTTTCTGCTTTTGAGAGAGACCGAGCCAGTCAGAGGAGAGCTTCTCAGACGGGACGGTTTGAGAAGAGGCAACGCACTGGGCAGACAAGTGGAGTTGGAGGATCATCTGGGTCTAGACGAGATCAGAGGCGTCAGAGTTACCCCTCATCTATCTGCACATACTGTAGATAAGGGACGTCAGTGTTACAACTATGGTGACCTTGGTCATCTGAAGCTAGCTTGTCCCAGACCAGTTGTGACTTGTTTTACTTGTGGCCAGGGACATTGAGCTGCCTTCTGTAGGCAGGGAGGAGTAGCATCTCAGCAGGGTTCTTCTCCTGCCAGTGTAGTAGGAGGTGGTCAGAGGACACCTCAACAGCAGACACAGGGACAACAGAGGGTCCTAGAGCGTCCATCTACCTAGGGTTATGCTCCAGGACCGAATAGAGGTAGAGATGTTGGCACCAGTGATGCCAGAGGAGCCCGAGGGTGAGATTTTGATTTGAGGAGTGCAGAGGATCCACCTGCACCGGCTGCTACAACTACCATTTTACTTCATGGTTTACCTGTTAGAGTTTTATTTGATGCTGGTGCTACGCATTCCTTTATTTCTGATACTTGTGTTGAGCGTCTAAGTTTAGATACCGTAGAGGGGATACCCTTTACTATAGGGTTACCTGATGGTAGTCGGATCAGAGGTACCCGTGAGATCCGTAGTATTCCTTTCGTTTAGGGACTCGTGTTTTACTTGTTGACTTCTTAGTCATGCCATTGATGCATGAAGAAGTCATTTTAGGTATGGATTGGATGCGTAGACACCATGCAGTGTTGGATGTTGGTAGACGGACTGTTATAGTCTCTACCAAGGTTGGTCAGATCGAGGTCTTCCAGGGTTGGGACCTTGGGAAGACAGGTTTGGTTACTAGTGCCTTACAAGCAGCTAGGTTGATTGCACAGGGTTGTGATATATAAAAGTAGCCTCTCTCAGGGGTAATTTCTCAGGGGTTAATAATAACTCTTGTAATATAAAAACACTCTAGGAGGTTTTTAGAATAACCGCTGAGAAGGTATTATATATATATTTTTTAATTTTTTAAATATACTCTCAGGTGTTTTATTTAACTCCCTTAAAAAAATCTCGTTAAATTCTCTTAATGCATTACTATCGGGAGTTAAATAAAAAAATGCCGTAAACCCCGGTTGGTTCTATCTAAAATAACCGGCGTAAACCCCAAAAAACCGTTGTAAACACTATACCGTACCTCATCTATCTATTCGGCCGCTTCAAGCGTCGATCTTCAACTCCAACAAATCGACCAACACAGACAGAGAGGATTTTAGAATTGATCGACTACTACAACTGCTAGATCGAGAGGAGATACCTGATTGACAACTTCAACTCAAAGCTTCTGTTGTAGATCGATTGCTATTCGGTTTTGCTGGGCGCACTGCAACGATTGACAACAGCTGCATATTTTGATTCGTTCGGGAATTAGGTTTCAATTGGAGTCCGTTTAGTACGTTGCAACACAGTTAGAGAGGAGATACTTGATCGACGACTGCAACACATACAGATAGGAGAAAGAATCAACTGCAATTCGTTCAGAGAGGAGAAACACAGACTGAGAGGAGAAATAATCGATCGACGACTGCAATTTGTTCAGTTGCAACGACGGCCTCGACTACGATTCATTCAGTTGCAATAACTGCAATTCGTTCAGTTGCAATAACTGCAATTCGTTCAGTTGCAAAGAATGACGACTATGGTTGTAGATTGCAATTCGTTCGGACATTAGGTTTAACACGTAAGAACGTAACCACTTCAACCATCGATCTGCAGGTTTAAGTTTCGATCTTGAGTTTCAATCATGAGCATCAGGTTTAAATGAAACTAATATCGATCCTGTCACTTTGTTTATCAATCTTGAATTTGTCAATTGGACCACAAATTGCGCACAACTCATTGTCCATTTTGGCATGAACTTTAGTTTTTTTTGCTTATTGTTTGCTGTTAAACCTTAGCTTTTGAAGTTCATTAGCATTAGTGTTGTATATGATAACACGATTTATGACTTAGGTTTAGGTAATCATTTAGATAGATTTCTCACTCATTCATGCATGGTTTAGCACTAGTTCACGACGTTTGCACTCAAATCACGTATTTTGTCGAGATAGACGTCTACACGGACTTGTGCATTGCTTTGTAGGTATTTTGGGAGATTTAGGAGCTAAATCAATACGTTTGAGGATCGCTCATCAAGATGACACACCCTCGGACTCATTAGGATGCAAACTAGAGGCTAAGGAGGACTCATGGAACCTTGCCAACACAAGCCATGCACCAAATCAAAGCTTAATGATCAAAGGCAAAGCTGAAGGTCCAAACCACGGTCCACTGGAAGTCCACGGCCGTGGAACTGTCCGTGGATTTTGCCAGGTTTTTGTGACAGTTGTGCCACGATCTCTAGTCCAGCTCTTGCAAAGTTGTAGTATAAAAGTGGTCCTGCATTGGCTGAGAGAAGCATCTTGGAGCAGGTCTGCATTATCCACTATCATCCAATCAAAATATACTCTCAACAAGAAGATTCTTTTGGAGGAGAAGGGAGAAGGAGGCTACCATTGGAGAAGAGCTTCATTTGAGAAGAAGAAGAGCACACCATTGATAGATTTTGATAGCTTTGTAGTGAAGATTTTCGGAATCGATTTCTAGAGTTGTATGAACCATTCAAACCTTCTTTAAGAAGGGTTGTGAGTCATTCTAATTCCATTTTTCAGCTTGGTTTTGTTAACTTGACTTGTTCATCTCTTTTTCTTCATTATCTTGCAAATGGAAGCCATGATTTTATGTTTGATGATTTCGATTGCTATGATGATTGTTGTAGGCTAAATAGATGTGATTCTAGGGTAAGGAAAGGATGGTTATGGCTAGAACTATGATAGGATGGACTTAGATTAACCCTTGGATTACTCACTTGCTTGGACGTAGTCTCTGTTGAAGTCCACGGGTTGTTCTTGCCAAACCACGGCCGTGGACTTGGTAGAATACACCGTGATTCTTCCTAGTTAGATGGATCTAGCTTTACATTGTTAGAATGTTGAAAACCTAGTGTTTGTTGAGTTAATCGTATCCTAGGGTGACCTAGTGTTAGCAACTAAGTGTTAGGAGAGACTTACCCGGTAATCCTTACTCTTAGATTCCAAAGATAACACACCCTAGGTAGTGGTGAGCCTCATAAGCCGCCATTGGACTAAGTGTGCTAGGATAGTTGTTTAGAACTAACCCTTCCGAGACTTACCCAGTAAGGATAGGTTAGATTTCTAGGTGACAATCCGGTTTGTATAGGAATCCATCCCGTAGGTTCTTAGAGACTTACCTAGTGATGAGATCTTAGGTATGGACTAGTGGACCATGAGACCTACCCAGTGATTGATCCCAATCTAAAAATACTTGCTCTCAACAATTCATAGTAAATCCAAGGAATGATTAGATAGCTTGAGTCCTATGCCATAACCGGAACTTCCAACCCCTAGAATCCGTTTCTCTCTTTGATCCATATCTTGTTTTAGCTTGATTGTTTGTGATTGATTGCTAGCATAGTTGGTTTGTTTACTTTGCATGCTTAGTGATCCTTGATTGATCACCTAAAATCCCACCAAAAACAATTGAGATTTTCATTTCTTTATTTCTTTCTTAAACTAGATCTTCACTAAACTTAATCATAAATTGAATCAATCTCACCTTAGTCTTTGTGTTCGACCTCGGAATACTATCCCTACTACAAACGTCCCGTACACTGCGGGTTCGCTAGGAGTTAGGATAAATATAACGAAAATATAAATTTAAAACCCATTGCGTATCACATCCTGAGCGTAACAAGTTTTTGGCGCCGTTGCCGGGGACTAGGTCTAGATTGAGTCTATCTTGTGATTGTTTATAGTGTAGATCTTTCTTGTTGCTTTTGATCTCTTTTGGTGTGTGTCTCTGCTTTTCAAGACATCTCTTACTCTTTAGGTGTATGCGAAGATCTCGTGGCAAGGATTTAGCTCCATTCGATCCCGAACCGGAGAAAACCCTTAGATCTAGATCCAAGAGCATTAAAAAGGGAAAAGAGATGGCCGGAAGAGATCTCCAAGCTGAGTTGGATGAGGCTTTAGAGCAAATTAGGATAAGGGATGAAGCTTTGGAGAATGAAAGAAGACTTTCCAATGAGAGGCAAGAGGCAACTAGGAGGGAGATTGAGGAGATTAGGCAAGCTCTTGTGCAAAGGGAGCTTAACCGTCAACAACCTCCTCCACCTCCACCACAACCGCAGCCGGTGGCAGTGAGTATTAGGGTTGTGCCCATTGCTATGGAAGAACCACAAACGTTGGGGCAACGTATGGATCCGGCACAAAGAGCACACCGTCCGGGTGTGAACTTAGGAGATCCCGCAGCCCATGATTACGAGCTCCGCCCTCAAGTTCTACAAATGATCCGGCATAATCAATTTGGAGGGATGGAAGGAGAGTCTCCTCATCAACACTTGATGAACTATGAGATCCTGATGGAGACTCTTAGACCACCTAGATTGGAGAGCAACAACCATAAGCTTAGGGCTTTCTCCTTCTCTCTTAAGGATAAAGCCTTGGCTTGGTATCAATCTATTCCACAAGGGCGAGTTGGTACTTGAGAGGAGATGACAACCGAGTTTTGGACTAAGTTCTTCCCACCTTCCAAGACTACCGAGTTAAGAGGGAAGATCAATGCCTTCGTGATGAAGGATAGAGAGAGTTTGTTCAAATCTTGGGAGAGATTCAAGGATCTTCTCCTAGATTGTTCACACCATGGTATACCAAAAATCGAGCTATTGGAGATCTACTTCAAGGGACTTGATGAAGATAGCCAATTCAAGCTCCAATCTCTTTCCGGTGGGACTTTCATGGAGAAGCATGTAGATGAAGCTTGGGAGTTTGTAGAGAAACAAGCTCTTGTGATTGAGAAATACTCCCATAGGAAGAGTGAAGGGAGAAAGGCGGGAGCATATGAGGTGAGTGAAGTCACCATGAGCAATTTCAAGCTTGACGCCATCAATAATGAATTGAAGTCTTTAAGAGAGTTGTGTGCCACAACTTTGAAGAACCAAGCAACTCCTCAAGTGCTTCCTCAAGCTAACTTATCTTCCAAGGAGGAGGATGTGAAATACATGGGAAGGGGCAACTACAACAACTACCAAGGCCCGAGGAACTTCAACAACAACCGGCAATTCAACAATTACCGGCCCAACCACAACCATCCCGGGTTTTCCTACTCTAACCCGGATGGAGCCTTGAACCCTCCCGCTTTCACAAGCACAACTCCACCACCAAAAGCTTCACAAGAACCTCCACCCGGATTTACCCAACCTCCAAAGGATAGAACCGAAATGATGTTTGAGCAATTGCTTGGAAGGTTGAGTGGTCTTGAGAGCACGGTGACTTCAATTTCTAAAGCTCAAAAGGTGTTGGAAGCACAAGTGTTCCAAAAGGCGGGTGAAGCCCAAAGAGATCCGGGAAAGCTTCCCGGAAGAACCGAAGACAACCCAAGAGGCCAAGTGTTGGCCATCACTACAAGGAGTGGGTTGAGTATGAAAGATCCTTTGCCCAAGGACAATGCTAAAGGGAAGCAAGTGGTGAATGAAAAAGAACTATTGCAAGAAGATGGAGGCAAGAGCAAGGATGTTGAGCCAACTTATGTGGCACCGCCTCCATACAAGCCACCACTACCGTTCCCACAATCACGAGCAAGAGCTCGCTTGGACAATCACCTTGGTAAATTCCTTGAACTAATGTCTAAATTGCATATTAACATACCGTTCATGGATGCTATTTTAGGAATGCCGGCATATAGCAAGTTCTTGAAAGAGATACTCTCCAACAAAAGGAAGTTGGAGGAGTATGGGGAGATAAGAATGACCAAGAGATCCTCGGAATTGATCCAAACAATGAAGGAGGAGATGCCTCCCAAGCTAAGAGATCCGGGTTCCTTTTGTGTCCCAATTGGAGTGGGAGATGTGAAGTATGAAGCCCTTTGTGATCTTGGGGCAAGCGTAAGCATCATACCGCTTGCACTTTGCAACAAGGTCGGGTTAGGAGAGCCAAATCCGGTCAAGATGACCCTCTATATGGCGGACCGTTCTATCACTCATCCGGTTGGAATTTTGGAAGACATCCCGGTGCAACTAGGAGGATTCTATGTGCCAATTGATTTTGTTGTCTTGGATATTCCGGTGGACTATCCGGTTCCCATCATCTTAGGAAGGCCTTTCCTAGCCACCTCCGGATGCCTAGTGGATTGCAAGAATGGAACTCTCTCCTTCAACATTGGAGAAGAGAACATCAAGTTCAAGTTATCCACAATGATGAAAGGGCCAACCCTTGATGAGGATGTCTTCAACATAGTCGAGCAAGAGGAATCTAGAGAAGTTGTGAGCTCGATCTTGATTAAGGATCCTTTGGAGAAGGTTCTTACCCTAAGTATGATGGAAGAAGGTGTTGAGGAGGCTTGCAATGAAGAGATCAAGGCCTTAGAAGCATTAGAAAAGGAGGCAAGAGTTGGATTTGAAGACCACAAAGAAGTGCTGAACACCTGTAGGTTCCACGGTCGAGATTTAGGTTCCACGGCCGTAGAACTCTCTGGACAACTCCGAGAAGCAGGCTTGGCAACTTCCACGGCCGTGGACTTGGAGCAAACCATGGAGTTGGCCGTGGTTTCCCCTGAATCAACCCTTGATGATGATCAAGCTTCTAGGAGCCTTGGTGAGCCTTCATTTGTTTTGGATTCATCTCATCCAACCTTATTTGGATCGTCTACACTCGATAAAGGTCCTCCTAAACTTGAACTTAAACCCCTCCCCTCTCATTTGAAGTATGCTTTTCTTGGTGATAATTCAACATATCCGGTGATTGTTAATGCATGCTTGAGTGATGATGAACTTGCTAAGTTGTTGCATGAACTAAGATTGCATAGGAAAGCCATTGGCTATACTATTGATGATTTGGTTGGCATTAACCCTTCTTTGTGCATGCATAAGATAATGATGAAAGATAACCATAAACCCTCTATTGAACATCAAAGAAGATTGAATCCTATAATGAAAGAGGTAGTCAAAAAGGAGATCATTAAGTTGCTAGATGCGGGGATAATCTACCCTATCTCGGATAGTAAGTGGGTTAGTCCCGTTCATGTAGTACCTAAGAAGGGTGGGATGACCGTAGTGACCAATGAGAACAATGAACTAATCCCGACTAGGACGGTTACGGGGTGGAGAATGTGCATTGACTATAGGAAGTTGAACATGGCCTCTAGGAAAGATCACTTCCCTCTCCCCTTCATTGACCAAATGCTAGAGAGGTTAGCTCAACATTCTCATTTTTGCTACTTAGATGGCTATAGTGGATTCTTCCCAATCCCTATCCACCCCGATGACCAAGAGAAAACCACCTTTACATGTCCATGGGAACTTTTGCATATAGGAGAATGCCATTTGGGTTGTGTAATGCACCCGCCACCTTCCAAAGGTGTATGATGGCTATCTTTTTGGAATACATTGAAAATATCATGGAGGTGTTCATGGATGATTTCTCTGTTTATGGTTCTTCCTTTGATAATTGCTTGGCTAACTTGTCATTAGTATTGCAAAGATGTGAGGAGACAAATCTTGTCTTGAATTGGGAAAAATGCCACTTCATGGTAAGTGAAGGTATTGTGTTGGGACACTTGGTGTCCAACCGTGGCATTGAGGTTGATAGGGCCAAGATTGAAACGATAGAGAAGTTGCCACCACCTACCTCGGTGAAGGGGGTAAGGATTTTCTTAGGGCATGCCGGTTTTTACCGGAGGTTTATTCAAAACTTCTCTAAAATTTCTAAGCCTCTCACTAACATACTAATGAAGGATGTTAATTTTGTCTTTTCCAAAGATTGTCTTGAGGCTTTTTGTAGGTTGAAGAACGCCTTGATTTCCGCACCTATCATGCAACCTCCGGATTGGAGTTTACCGTTTGAGATCATGTGCGATCCAAGTGATGTAGCCGTTGGGGCTGTTTTGGGGCAAAGGAAAGATGGGCGCATCCATGTCATTTATTATGCTAGCAAGACGCTAGATGATGCCCAACTCAATTATGCTACCACCGAGAAAGAGTTGCTAGCGGTGGTGTGTGCTTTTGAGAAGTTCCGCTCATATCTTGTTGGAGCGAAGGTCATAGTTTATACGGATCATGCTGCGATCCGTTACCTCCTTATCAAAAAGGATGCAAAGCCTAGGTTGATTCGGTGGATCCTTCTTCTTCAAGAGTTTGATTTGGAAATCCGGGACAAGAAGGGATCCGAGAACTCCGTGGCGGATCACCTTAGTAGACTCCCACCATTGGAGCTTGAAAGAGATGACATCCCGATTGATGACTCATTCCGGGATGAGCAATTGCAAATGGTGGAGGAATGCTTGTTCCAAGTGTCTAGAGGAAGCGAGCCATGGTTTGCCGACATTATGAACTATCTTGTGTGTGAGGAAGTGCCTCCCGGTTTGACATATGCCCAAAGGAAGAAGTTCTTCAAGGATGTGAGGCACTACTATTGGAGTGAGCCGCTTTTGTTCAAAAGAGGGCCGGATGGAATGTTTAGACGATGCATACCGGAGGATGAGGTGGAGAGTGTGATCCGCCATTGTCATTCCTTGCCATGTGGAGGGCATGCTAGCTCCCACAAGACATGTGCGAAAGTATTGCAATCGGGCTTCTTTTGGCCAAGCTTGTTCAAGGATGTGCAAACCTTTGTGGTAGCTTGTGATGCTTGCCAAAGGACGGGCAACATCTCAAGGAGGAATGAGATGCCCTTGAACAACATACAAGAAGTGGAAATATTTGATGTATGGGGTGTGGACTTCATGGGACCATTCCCTTCTTCGTATGGCAACCTCTACATCCTATTGGCGGTTGATTATGTATCAAGATGGGTGGAGGCAATCGCTTCTCCTACAAATGACGCCAAGGTTGTGGTGCGGTTCTTCAACCGAGTGATCTTTCCTAGGTTTGGAACACCAAGGGTGATCATAAGTGATGGAGGGAAGCACTTCACCAATAGGAACTTTGGGGCACTTTTGGCTAAGTATGGGGTGACTCATAAGGTGGCAACACCTTACCATCCCCAAACTAGTGGCCAAGTCGAAATCTCCAACCGGGAGATAAAGGCCATTCTTGAGAAGACGGTATCTCGAACTAGAAAGGATTGGTCTATGAAGCTCAATGATGCCTTGTGGGCATATAGGACCGCTTTCAAGACACCGATTGGCACCACTCCTTACAAGTTGGTCTATGGCAAGTCTTGCCACCTTCCGGTAGAAATAGAGCATAGAGCACATTGGGCCATCAAGTGGCTAAATTTTGATCTCAAAGAGGCCGGAGAGAAGAGGTTGCTTGATAAGAACGTACTTGAGGAGATCCGGTTGGATGCATACGAGAATGCCCGGATCTACAAGGAAAGGACCAAACGGTGGCATGACAAGCGCCTCATCCCGAAGGAGTTGAGAGAAGGCGACCTTGTCCTTCTCTTCAACTCAAGGCTGCGACTTTTCCCCGGAAAGCTAAAATCAAGATGGACCGGGCCATATGTGGTGAAGAAGATCTTTCCCCATGGAGCTATTGAGATAGGAGGGGAGCATTGTGGAAACTTTAAGGTGAATGGGCACCGGTTAAAGAAGTATATCCCGGGAGCTCCGGTGGATATGATCGCGCCACTTCACCTTGAGTAGACCCCCCGAGTTTGGTCAAGCTAATGAACTTAAAGAAGCGCTTGGTGGGAGGCAACCCATTGGTAACGTTTCCCTTTTCTCATTTTGTTTTTGTTTTAGATTTTTCTGTTTTTGTGTGTGTTTTGTGTGCTTTGTGTGTGTGTGCTAGAGCCTTAGTAGCATTGGAAGCCTTGCTTGGCAAGTGAATAACGATGATGAACCCCTCATCAATTATGGGTGGAGCGGACGTGGAACTTGGATGGCTAGCGGTGCCTAGCGCGGGTCCCGAGGCCTTGATGAACACTTAGAGCTCTCTGCCATTGTTGATAGGATCATCCACCATCAATTCACTTGAGCAATCCCAAATACCATAGCAAACCATTTTTACATTGTGAGAACCTTCTTTCACTCTTATTTACTTCATTTACACATTGGGGACAATGTGTTTCTAAGTATGGGGTGGGGTTTGCATGATCCTTTGCATGATGAGCATCTAGGATAGTTTAACATTTTCACATGTCTTGCATTGTATATGTTCATTTCGAAAATCCCATAAAAATTCAGAAAATTTAAAAAATTTTGTGCTTTTTGGGCTTGGATATGACCCTAATGATGAATCTTGTCTTGTGAATTGGCGATGGATGGCCTTATATGTTAAATTGATGATGCATATGTGGACTTGAAGTACTTCTCTTGAATCCCATGAATGATTTGTGATCATGATGTTTGCCTAGAATGGATTGAGTATTGAAGGTCGAAATTACATGCTAGTTCTTGCACATCATCTAGAAATGAATGAGGCAATTCATCTTCCTCTAATTCTCATCTTGATCATGATTGTTTGAGCACCTCAATTGATATAAATTTGACCTCTTTTGACCCATCCGGGAATAGGAGCATGTTAGTGTGTTGATGTGTGTGAAAAGCAAGTGTGGGGTGAAGATGTTGATGAAAGAATGTCATGCATAAAATGCTGAATTTGTTGTGAAAGTGTAGACAAAAATATAGGTTTGGGGACGTTGGTTTAAATGACAAGTAACTCGGTACACTTCACATAATCGGGTGTTGGTGCCTTGCCAAAGTCAAATAAACCAATAGTCCTAACGAGCTTTGGTATGTGTGCCCGGTGTGGATGCACCTCGAAAAATAGAAAAAGCCCGAGGATGGCTAATCACCAAGGTTTCGGCTTTTGTACACCAATGCCATTGTCTCAAAAATAAGTCAAAGAAAAGATAGAAAAAAATATACACTTGAGGGAAGTTGATCGAGGACAAGATTGTGGAGTTAGTTCCATTCCCGGATTAGCATCACATAGCCTAGAAAATTCCCACCTAATCACAACGTTTCTTGGCCTTTTAGTTCGTAAGACCTTATGACCTATTTGCATGTTTGTAAGACTTAGTAATCTAGATTGGATATGCTCTTGATCATTTTGACTTCCTCATTTTTACATTTCAAGCATGCTTTTGAGTTAAGTACAATTGTCTCTCCATGCCTTCATTTATTTGATAGATGATTGCTTGTCCGTTGCCATAAAACATGACTATGAAGGTGATCCAATAGTAGAAGCACAAACCCAAAAAGATTTCGCCATTTTTCTGCATACATAAATCATGTTACCTCGTAGTCTATAGTTGAGAATTTGCTCGGGACGAGCAAACCTTAAGTATGGGGTATTTTTGATAACACGATTTATGACTTAGGTTTAGGTAATCATTTAGATAGATTTCTCACTCATTCATGCATGGTTTAGCACTAGTTCACGACGTTTGCACTCAAATCACGTATTTTGTCGAGATAGACGTCTACACGGACTTGTGCATTGCTTTGTAGGTATTTTGGGAGATTTAGGAGCTAAATCGATACGTTTGAGGATCGCTCATCAAGATGACACACCCTCGGACTCATTAGAATGCAAACTAGAGGCTAAGGAGGACTCACGGAACCTTGTCAACACAAGCCATGCACCAAATCAAAGCTTAATGATCAAAGGCAAAGCTGAAGGTCCAAACCACGGTCCACTGGAAGTCCACGGCCGTGGAACTGTCCGTGGATTTTGTCAGGTTTTCGGGACAGCTGTGCCACGATCTCTTGGCCAGCTCTTGCAAAGTTGTAGTATAAAAGTGGTCCTGCATTTGCTGAGAGAAGCATCTTGGAGCAGGTCTGCATTATCCACTATCATCCAATCAAAATATACTCTCAACAAGAAGATTCTTTTGGAGGAGAAGGGAGAAGGAGGCTACCATTGGAGAAGAGCTTCATTTGAGAAGAAGAAGAGCACACCATTGATAGATTTTGATAGCTTTGTAGTGAAGATTTTCGGAATCGATTTCTAGAGTTGTATGAACCATTCAAACCTTCTTTAAGAAGGGTTGTGAGTCATTCTAATTCCATTTTTCAGCTTGGTTTTGTTTACTTCACTTGTTCATCTCTTTTTCTTCATTATCTTGCAAATGGAAGTCACGATTTTATGTTTGATGATTTCGATTGCTATGATGAATGTTGTAGGCTAAATAGATGTGATTCTAGGGTAAGGAAAGGATGGTTATGGCTAGAACTATGATAGGATGGACTTAGATTAGCCCTTGGATTACTCACTTGCTTGGACGTAGTCTTTATTGAAGTCCACGGGTTGTTCTTGCCAAACCACGGCCGTGGACTTGGTAGAACACACCGTGATTCTTCCTAGTTAGATGGATCTAGCTTTAGATTGTTAGAATGTTGAAAACCTAGTGTTTGTTGAGTTAATCCTATCCTAGGGTGACCTAGTGTTAGCAACTAAGTGTTAGGAGAGACTTACCCGGTAATCCTTACTCTTAGATTCCAAAGATAACAAACCCTAGGTAGTGGTGAGCCTCATAAGCCGCCATTGGACTAAGTGTGCTAGGATAGTTGTTTAGAACTAACCCTTCCGAGACTTACCCGGTAAGGATAGGTTAGATTTCTAGGTGACAATCCGGTTTGTGTAGGAATCCATCCCGTAGGTTCTTAGAGACTTACCCAGTGATGAGATCTTAGGGATGGACTAGTGGACCATGAGACCTACCCGGTGATTGATCCCAATCTAGAAATACTTGCTCCCAACAATTCATAGTAAATCCAAGGAATGATTAGATAGCTTGAGTCCTATGCCATAACCGGAACTTCCAACCCCTAGAATCCGTTTCTCTCTTTGATCCATATCTTGTTTTAGCTTGATTGTTTGTGATTGATTGTTAGCATAGTTGGTTTGTTTACTTTGCATGCTTAGTGATCCTTGATTGATCACCTAAAAACCCACCAAAAACAATTGAGATTTTCATTTCTTTATTTCTTTCTTAAACTAGATCTTCACTAAACTTAATCATAAATTGAATCAATCTCACCTTAGTCTTTGTGTTCGACCTCGGAATACTATCCCTACTACAAACGTCCCGTACACTGCGGGTTCGCTAGGAGTTAGGATAAATATAACGAGAATATAAATTTAAAACCCATTGCGTATCACATCCTGAGCGTAATAGTATACATTGTTCATTTTGGCATGAAACTCAAATTCGAATTACTTTTTGTTGGTTTAATTTATCTTCTTTGATTCTTGTTTTCTACACAAGATTGTGTTGATCTCTTGTTTTCTGCAAACAATCCAGCAGAAGCACAAATAATCCAGAAGAATAAACAAGAGAATTTTCCTTCTGAACCAACAATATCTCCTTCTCCTGCACATAACCAAATCCAGCCTTAACTTCACTCCAGCCGGTTTGTTCTTGTCCTTCATCACAAGGCTAGAAAAAACACCAATGGAAGTTCACGTGGATATGGTATAAGAGCCTTCTCTTACATGGTGAGTAGGTTCGCGAAGGTCCGTAATGATTTTCAATGACTCTCAGTTGATTATTTGAACTAAGTACCAAATTTAATTAATAGGTTCCAGTTTATATAACTGAAAGTTGTTGGCTTTTTTATCTTTTCACATGTTTGTCTTTACATTTCATACCGCTTTTTCCAATTGCAGACTTTGAACACATGATCACTATTTTATGCCACTTTGAATGTTATCACATACTTTTACATGGTAAGACAGTGCCTCTTTGTCTGTTTTAATTCCTTTTCTTTTAATTTGTCTATAAATATTTTTTTCACTATTCTAGGTTTTTTGTTGTAGGAAGTGAAGGGTACCGACGCAGCTCTCACAACAGCAACTCTTTTGGCTATGGTATGTATGAAAATATATTGACATGTAAATTTTAATTGAATTTTTCTAACAATTTATAGCTGAGAAAGCATACACAAAAATAATGAATGGTTTAGACTAGAACATTGCTTTCTAATTGGTGAATGATTTACTATAAAATAATGAATGGTTTATGCAAAAATATTAAACAATGCATAAACAAATATAATCAGCTGAAATATAAAATATATAAGAAAAAAAAATAAAAGCCGATCCTTTGAACGCTAACCGGTCAGTGAGATTTTTCTGTATGTGCTGTCTTTATTTTTTCAAGTTATGTACAAGTAGACAATCTTTTTGGTGACTAGATAAAAGTTGTAATCATCTTAACTGTATAGGTTGCAGCTAGAGTTTTTTTTTACTTTTGATTTTTGGCAATAGAATCATGAATGGTATTGAATAGAGCATTGCACTTCTTTGTTTATAGTTGACAACCACTTACTGTCTTTGACTCTGTACTTGGAGCAAAAGAATCTAGTTTCATAAGCTACTCTGTTTGTAGGTCCCATCGTGTATATCTAGATCAGTGCTTGGAAGCTATCATAATGAAGTTATTGCAATATTTGCCATGATCTTCAGATTTTATCTGTATATAAAGGTGCGTTATATAAATTGTTGGCCTTATCTTAATAATTACATGGGTACTATATTTTCCTGATGTTTCATATGGTTGTGGAATTAACTATTAGACTTGCTAGATGGAATCTATTCTTGTGTGTGTTTTAGATGTAATGGAGAGGGTCTGTATTCTTCAATGAGCTTTATCTAACCAAGAAATGAGAGTTTTGTGAGTGTAATTTGGGCAGTCACATCTTTCGGGTCATTCTTGTGCAGTTTTGAAATAAGTAGCAAGTTTTCACTTAGATGTTATTAATTTTCTAAGAGCTTCTCCCTGCTAATATAATCTTACTCTCATTGGCTCTCTCTACTTTTTGATGTATGCTTTGCAAATCCTTACTAAAGATTTGTCCCTAGTGTCCCAACAATTGATGTGGGCTTTTTTTTAATCTTTTCACACGTCCGTCCTTACATTTCATACCTCTTTTATCAAGTGCAGACCTTGAACACAAGATCTCTATTTTATGCCACTTTGAATGCTATCGCATACTTCTACATGGTAAGACAGTATATATCCTTGTTTGTTTTTAATTCCATCTTTTTAGTTTGTCTATAACTCTTTTTTCACTATTCTAGGTTTGTTCTTGGGGAGGGCATACCTTCATAATTAATCTTATACCCATGCACGTGCCCCTCTACATCATAAATGGTCGATATATTTAGCAAGAAGTGATTAATTATGGAGGAGGAAACTGAATTGTTATTAAACTTCTTTTATATTCACTAATGCCAAATTTGTATTTGGCAAGAAGAGATTCATTCATTAAAGATCAAAACTCTCTTATTGTTACTCTCTACTTCTAACTATTCGTTGTTGGTTTTCAGGCGTGTGTCAAGTTAGATTTTGATAGCATGACGTTGTTGTGGAGGAGGAAACTGGAAAAACAAAATGATTTGCAGAAGAGCTCGTGATCCAAAGCCAATGACAGATGGATCTTCAACTTGATGTTAAGAGAAGCCATCATCCGAACTATAATCATCCTCTTCTCATATTGGTCCGAATAAGCACATATAGAGCTCAAGGTTAATTGATATTTTACTTTTCATGTCAGATACTAAAATCTGATTTATAGTAGCATTTCCTTGTTCAAGGCAAATTTAACTTTTAAATTTATTAAACCGACATGTAGATTTTTCGCAGAGTTGTAAATCATTTTGTATGACTTGATTTGTGATTATATAGATTACTAATTTTTGTGTTCTGAATAAGTGATGAAATGTGTTCATTTACATAACATGGTCGGTTTAGGGAACACAAAATATTGAGCTTTAATATTTTATAAATGTTGGTCAACTCTAAATTAACAGAAAAAAAGAATCGGCAAAATGTTTTTCAGGGTTTTTAAAAGAAAACTTATTCTCAAGGGTTTTTTGAAAAACCCCTGAGAAATGTTTCTCAGGGGTTTTTAGAAAACCGCCGAGAAATGTTTCTCGGGGGTTAATTCAAAAAACCCCTGAGAAACATTTCTTAGGGGTTTTTTGAGAAAACTATCATCCTTGCCACTTATTTCTCAGGGGTTAAAAATAACCCCTGTAAAATATTTCTCAGGGAGACGTATAAAGGGGAAGCAAAAACCCCCTTCCCCTTAAATAAAAAACCCCTGAGAGAGCCTATTTTTGTACTAGTCGATGCCTTCTGGTGCTACGCCATGAAGGATGGAGAGAGTCCAGCTCTGGAGGATATTCTAGTAGTTTGCGAGTTTACAGATGTGTTTGCTGAGCCGTCGAGTTTGCCGCCTCAGCGGAGTGTGGACTTCAGCATAGAATTAAAGCCTGGCACGCGACCCATCTCGAAGGCCCCATATCGTATGGCACTTGTCGAGATGTTGGAGCTGAAGAAGCAACTCGAGGAGTTGGCTGAGAAGGGCTTCATACGCCCTAGTGTTTCACCATGGGGTGCACCTGTCCTCTTCGTGCGGAAGAAGGACGGATCTTTGAGGTTATGCATAGATTACAGAGAGTTGAACAAGGTGACCGTCAAGAACATGTATCCAATGCCTCGTATTGACGATCTACTTGATCAGCTTCAGGGAGCCACAGTTTTCTCCCGGATTGATTTGCGCTCAGGGTATCACCAGCTGAGGGTGAGAGAGCAGGATGTACACAGGACGACATTTCGTACCCGTTATGGACACTACGAGTTTGTAGTGATGTCATTCGGGCTGACAAATGCCCCAACAGTCTTTACGGAGTTAATTAACAATATATTCATCGACTTCCTTGATCAGTTTGTGGTGGTCTTCATTGATGATATTTTAGTGTACTCTCGTAGTAGAGAGGAGCATGCCGGTCATCTGAGGACGGTTTTGCAGATTTTGAGGGATAGAGAGTTGTATGCTAAGCTCTCTAAGTGTGAGTTCTAGATGTTTGACGTTGCTTTCCTTGGGCACATCATCTCTGCCGATGGGGTTATGGTTTACCCGGTGAAGATTGAGTCTGTTGCTGCATGGACGACACCGACGAACATCAAGGAAGTGCGTAGCTTTCTTGGCTTAGCCGGTTACTATAGACGCTTTATGGAGGGTTTTTCTGTGATTTTCCGTCCACTGACGAGTCTTCTGAGGAAGACTACCCGATTTACGTGGACCGACCAGTGTGCTCAGAGCTTTGAGGAGTTGAAGAGATGTTTGACTTCTGCTCCTGTTCTGGCACAACTAGAAGGATCTGATGATTTTGTGGTCTACAGTGATGCATCCAAGCTAGGCTTGGGATGCGTGTTGATGCAGAGAGGTAGAGTGATTGCATATGCGTCTCGATAGTTGAAGACATATGAGGAGAACTACCTGACTCATGATTTGGAGTTGGCAGCGGTAGTGCATGCTTTGAAGATCTGGAGACATTACCTGTATGGTGCTACATGTCAGATCTTCACAGATCATAAGAGTCTGAAGTATATTTTTACGCAGCGGGAGTTGAACAACCGCCAACATCGATGGCTTGATTTGATCAAGGACTTTGACCTTGAGATTTTGTATCATCCTGGAAAGGCGAACGTAGTTGCTGACGCCTTGAGCAAGAAGATGCCTCGAGAGAAGGTGATTGCGAGATTGACTGTACAACCTCAGCTTCAGAAGGATCTAGCTTGGCTAGAGATGGACATCTAGTTTCCTGATGAGGATGCCCAGTTGTATGCTTTAGAGGTTTTACCTGGTCTGTTGGAGGAGATCCAACAAAAGTAGGGGACCTGCCCGACTTTGATGAGGATTAGAGAGAGGATGTCTCGTGGAGAGGTACCACAATTTTCCATTGGAGTTGATGGAGTGATGAGGCAACATGATCGCATTTATGTTCCTGCTGATGCGGAATTGAGGCAGAGGATTTTACAGGAGGCTCACTGTACACCTTACTCTGTACATCCAGGTACGAGTAAGATGTACCATGATGTGAGACGTTCATATTGGTGGGGAGGGCTGAAGCCCGATGTAGCCAGATTTGTGGCTCAGTGTACGACCTGTCAACAGGTCACGATAGAACATTGCAGACCTGGAGGTGAGCTCCACCCACTGCTAGTGCCACAGTGGAAGTAGGAGGACGTCTCCATGAATTTTGTGACTGGATTGAGACCTAGTAGGAGTTTTAATGCCATTTGGGTTGTTGTTGATAGACTGACGAAGACGGCACATGTCATCCCTATTAGAGAGATGTGGCCAATGAGTTGGTTGGCTGAGGAGTACACTAGACAGGTAGTGAGACTCCATGGTATACCGAGGACGATCGTCTCTGATCGAGATGGGCGATTTACCTCGAGGTTTTGGCAGCAGATTCAGACTACTTTAGGGACGAGTCTGCATTTCATGACTGCGTTTCACCCCCAGACTGACGGACAGTCAGAGAGGACTATCCAGAGTTTGGAGGATATGTTGCGAGCTTGTGTGCTGGATTGGGGACAGGGATGGTCTGTTACCTCCCACTTGTTGAGCTCTCATACACCAACAGCTGACATGCATCTATTAGGATGGCTCCCTATGAGGCATTATATGGACGTAGATGCCGTACACCTTTATGCTCGGATGAGCTAAGCAGTATCAGTGGGATAGCATCAAAGCAGATTCGTGATGATATGGCTCGAGTAGTGCTGATTAGAGAGAGGATGTTGGCTACACAGAGTCGCCAAAAGTCATATGCAGACAAGAGGTGTCGGCCTCTAGAGTTCAATGTAGGAGCTCATGTCTGGAGAGTATCCCCGACATGTGGCGTCAAACATTTTGGCATAAAGGGGAAGATGAGTCCCCGATATGTCAGTCCTTTCGAGATACTGGATAGAATTGGGAGGGTATCCTACAGATTAGCTTTGCCTCCAAAGTTAGAGGGTGTTCACCCTGTGTTTCATGTGTCTCAACTGAGAGAGTACATACCAGATCCGAGGCACATCGTGAGTTATGATGATTTGGTGGTGGAGCAAGACCACACCTTTGTTGGGCATCCTATTGCAGTCCTAGAACGAGGTGTGAGACGCCTGCGTTCGAAGGACATACCTATGATGAGGATATAGTGGTCGAGACGTGCACCTGAGGAGGCTAGATGGGAGACTGAGGATAGTAACAAGAGGAACTATCTAGAGTTTTATGCCGAGATAGATGCACCTAGGGTCGATGAGTAGATTTGAGTGCTATCTTAGTGAGTATGTGATTATGTGCTTATGTGCTTTCATGCCTTGATGTGTTTATTCCATGCTAGTGTTGTTGTGCCTTATGATCTTATTAGATCTTGCTATACTAGCATGATGTATGTTATAGCTGGAGATGATTATTCCCTCCATGCTATTTGGGTATGACTTATGTTTATAGCTGGAGATGGTTCTTTCCTCCATGCTACTTTGATGGACATAGTTTAGTGGAGATGTGATTCCTTCATACGATGTATATACTTATGGATCGGCTAGAGACGTATTTCCTCTATGCATGTATTATGTTTGGCTAGAGATGTGCTTCCTCTATGCCCTATGATGTGATATAGCGAGAGATGTGATTCCTCTCTGCCTTTGGGTAGCGTTATGGCCCTAGTTTTTGGAGAGGATGATTCCTCCATGTTGATGTTTATGGTTATAGATTTGTTATAGGTTATGACCTTCTGAGCAGAGATGTGATACCTCCGATAGAGAGAGTGAGTTATACCTCAGCTTATGGGACCGAGAAAACTTGGGATCTTGCAAGTTTCGGGACAAAACTTGTTTTTAGGGGGTGAGATGTAAGAGCCTTGTTGCTGAGAGCTGAGAGAGGGAGCACAGGGGCCAGGTTTATGCTTGAGCCACCCTTGCGTGACCCAGGGGGCGACCCTGCACCTAGCATGGTCCGCACCTGCGGCTCACAAGGTCCGCCCCTGCGGCTCTGTGTGCTGCAGCCGCCTTCTTTGACCCTTTGACTCGTGCTTTACCCTTTTCACCTCCTATTTATACTTCTTCTTCTCCTCTTTGATGAGGGTTTGGATTTCAGATCTCTCTCTCTCTCCTTACGTACTTTCTCTTCTCTTCTTCTCCCTTGGATCCTTGGTTGATCTTTCTTGAATTTGTGTAAGTTTGGAGAGCTTTTGCTTGGCTTTGAGGTTGATGATGGTTGTTGAGCTTTATGAGTCAGCTTGAGGACGTCTTGGTTAGTTGGTGAGCTTCTGGTTCTCCAGCCTGGTAAGTTTTCATGGCTTCCATCTCCTTCTTCTTCTCCTTTTCTTCTTTTTGTCCCTTTTTCCTCTTCTCCTTAGTCTAGCATGGCTTTGCTTAGGTTTTGATCCTATTCCAGCCATGTTTGGCTTGTGTTGATGTACATATGTCTATGTTATGTTTATATGTTGTTGCTGGAGTGAAGAAGAGTAGAGCACCGAAGGAAGAAGTGAAGAAAGGAGTTGAGGGGTGTCTTCTGCACACCCCCCGCCCCTGCGCCTGCCTTGTAGCCGCCCCTGCGCCTGCCTTGTAGCCGCCCCTGCGCCGGCCTGTGCACCGCCCCTGCGCCACCAAAGTGCCGCCCCTGCGCCTGTCTGCACCAGCTTGGTGTTTCCTTTGGTTTTGCAGGTGTGTGTTGCTTCTAGGCCTTCCTTAGGGTGCCTTTGTTCCCTCCTTTCCTAGTATAAGTGCTTAGGATCATGCTAGATGTGTGAGGTTGAGTTTTGATGATGTTATGATCGGTTTATGCCTAGTATGGCTTTTGAGGATCGTTAGGTTATGAGTTAGGTTGAGGTTGATCCTTTGGATCCCTTTGGGTCTAGATGTGACCCTTATGTGGTTAGGAGTCTGATATATCTTCTTATGCCTTGTTTATAGGCTGTGCTATCCCTCCAGTGTAGAGGTGATCTTGGTTGAGTTGTGATCGAGGTTGAGGTAAGTCCGTAGGACTTACTTAGTTGCCATCCTTATCTTGGGTGTTTTCATGATTGGTGTGTGCTTTGTATGTCTGCTATGATAGCATGTGATGTCTTATTTACCGACCTATGTTTTATTGATTGCCCCACTGCGTGGCTGTGATAACCTTTCCCTTTTATCCCACCGTGGAGTCTAGGAGGTTCTCTGATGTTAGGCCAGGCCAGTTTACAGGAAGGGCGCAATCCACTCCCATAGGGTACACGGATTGTGTGACCGATACTAGTACGCTTGGCTAGCAGGCTCAGAGGCGAGGATGTATCGGTCCTCGTGTTACATAGTTTCATATATATTATATCTATACGATTTGAGTGAATGACCATTATATGGAGATGATAAAATGGGTAAATAAGTGAAAGCATGCTGATTTGTTTATCTTTCCTTACGTGTGATTGTGCTTATGCATTACTCTATAGATGTGTATGGTTAGCTAATGGTTTATTACCATACTGTAGATGCACTACAGGATAGGCATGATGTTGGGTGATCTAGCAGAGTGGCAGGCCGAGGACGTCTCATACATTAGGATGTGTGGGCTTTTGGGTCTGTTATCTTTCCCTCCTGCGTGAGGATGGTCTTTTGTTACCTCCTGTGTGAGGGTGTTATGTTTCTTACTCAGCTATGATGTCTTATCTTTTGGGTTGTACAGTTTTATGTATTTGTTTTCATATCTGTCAGTGTCATATTGTAAGGTCCAATGAACTTGTTGTCTGGCTAGAGTCAGGATCCATTGTGAGATCCTAACCCAATGTGGCACTCCGAGTTCCGCGGATTCGGGGTGTTACACCTCCATCTCGCAATGAAGTCATTTGTGAGTTCATTAGGTCTTTGAAAGGTGTTTGCAAGATCTATGATTGAAACTTTGGCTTTAGAACTCACAAATTGGGCTAAAAATGCCGTTTGAAGATCATCCCATGTTTGGATTGACTCTAGTTGAAGTTGTGTATACCAGGTAAATGACGATCCTCTTAGTGATTGTACAAACTGTCTAATGAGTAGTGCATCTTCGAGTGCCATTTCACCACAAGCCGAATAGAAATGGGCTAAATGTTCATGTGGTGATCCATGAATCCCGTCAAATTTATCAAAGTTTGGTTTCCGATATCCAGAAGGAAACGGAATTGAATCATAGTGTGCCGGGTATGGCTTTCTATATCCAACAACATAAGGGTTTTGGGATTTTTGGAACTCCTTAATCCCTTGGGAAATCATCTCTCGGACCTCTTGTGGGGAGATGGATTAGTTATTGTGTGAGCCATCATGACTTGTACCTATATGCTCGTGCAAGTTTCCATGAGTTTGACTTTTTGCTTGAGCTACGAGTGATGCTATTTGGGCATCCTTCTCGGCCAATTGTTCTTGCAAATTTCGAAGTTGTTCTTCCATGTTTGTAGTTTCGGAAGTCAACACTGGCATGTTATTTGCTTCATCTTGAAGACCAAGGTATTTCTTTTTTATATCGGTCATAGGTGGAAACTCCTCTTCTTGAAAAAGAGTAGTCTTATCTCCATTCAAAGGAAAGAAAACGCTTTCTTCCAATAAGCTCCTTGATCATTTTTTAGGACGAGGTGACGGAGATGGTGTCCTTGAAACTATATCAGCAAAGGACATTTGCGAAGATTTTGACCTTGTAATGGGACCCGTGTGTAACGCCCCAAAATTTTTGGCGCGTTTTCGATACTTATTTTTCCGACGGTTATCGATATTTTAATATATTAAGTATGTATTATGAGTATTTTACGTCATAAAATTTGATTTTACGAGTATAATTTATTTTTATATATTAATATTTTAACGGTATTTTAATCTCGCAATATTCTTTACAAGAATGGTTTCTATATCGCAAAGTATATTTTTTTTTGCGATTTTAATTATTTATAGATTCGATCTATATATATGTTTCCGTAACTTTATTCGGAAAAGTTCAAAAAAGGTTCCTGATCCAAAAATCCCGAACCAGATGAAATTGGATCTAGTTCATTCCAAATTGTCTTATTTCTTTTTTTATTTATTTTATTATCCCTCTCTCTCGCGGCTGGGTGCAGCCCTATTTGACTCTTTGCCTCCCTATGTGACTCCTCGCTTTCCCACTTCTCTCTCTCACGCAACTTTTCACTCCTCTCTTCTACATGGGAACGCGGCCGGAGGGCCACCCTTCCACCGCCACACTCCACTGCGTCGCTCCCTCTCGCCCCACTCCCTCCCCCTTCTGGACCGGAGCAAGCTGTCAACACCCCTTCCCGAAAGCCTTCGATATGCCCTGCTCCTAGAACCCTTGCTGGAGACATGGCCGCCGCTGCTTCTCCCTCTCCCGTCGAATGGAGCCGGCACAACGAGCCACTGCTGCAAGGGAGGGCCAGTAACCACCGGAGGGAGCCTAGCGAGACGCCTCCGCCCTCTTCCGCCGCCTCCTCCCTCACCATTCTCTTCTCTGTGCAACCGCCAAATTGGGGCAATTGTCGCCGAAATCGCTGCCTCCTCGCCGTGCCGCCGGGAACTCCATCGGAAAGGATCCTGCCTCGCCCAGCCTGCCGGATCCCCAATGCATCCCATCCGCCGGCATTGCGTTCTTCTTCTTAGGGAAAGTAGTGGATCGGTTATTTGAAATATGGGATAATTACAAAAGAGAACCCCTGTTTATATTTTGCAAATTTGACCCTAATTTTTAAAAGTTGCGAATTTGGCCCTAATTTTTGAAAGTTGCGTGTATATATACATACATATATCTATATACATATATATATATATACATATATATATATATTGATACATATATAGATATATATATACATATATATATATATGTATATATATATATATACATATATATATATACATATATATATATATATATATATATATATTACCTATGATGTCCTCGTTGGTTTATTTATGGAATTTTGCCCAAAGATTCAATTATGTATTAAGACCCATGTTTTTAGAATGGTATTAATTGTCCCGGAAAATGCGTTAGCGGCTTTAACCTTGGTTTTGGAAAAATGAGTTTTACCTTAAGTTTTATATAAGTTACATATTCCGTTCAAATTTAGCGTATTAGCTAAATTTGCTTAGCTTTGGTTTTAGGTCCGGAAGCGCCCCGATAAAGGCCCAACAAGTACAAGTTCGACTTCCGTCTTTTGACGTCACGTGAGTACCCTCTTCCTCGAGATTATGATCTTACTCGATTTAGTTATGTTTAGTATTAGTATCATGCTAGGTTGGATCTAGGATAATTTAGAGTGAATATCAAGTAGTGGTTGTGGATCTTAGGCGAGTGTGAGGAGCATGTTAGACATCATAGGCTTTTACGTTGTTCTTGGTTGGTGAGTTTGATTATGAGAGTTAGTATACTGTTGAGAGATCTCCTCATGCGTTGAGTGAGATGTGAGTGTTACAGATTCTAGGATGCGGTCCTAGAATGAGAGTCAAACGATCTTGCTTAGATCGTTTGTGTGAGATGCCTTAAACTTTTGAGTTGAGTGAGTTGTTGATATATATATTTATCCTCTTTGATCAAGTTGTGGACTTCTTCCAATGAGAAGCGAGAGTGTTGTGAGTTGAGTGTGGAGACGAGGTAAGTCTCTAGACTTACTTAGCTCGTATTTTACGTATTAGCACGATGTGTGTTTGGTGGTGTGTGTTTTAGTATTGCGGAGAGTTAGAGGGGTTCTCGGTAACTAGCCCGGACAGGTAGACGGCCAGATGCATCAGTGTCATTCCTTGATGGTGAGTAGAAACCGAGGCGAGATCATGCGGTGATTCTCGTGTCACAAACCTAAGTTGAATTAGTAACGTGATATGATTTATTAATAAAAGAAAAAGATAATGAACCGGATTTGTGTGTTTTTGAGCATGTTGTGTGTTTATATTTATTTGTGTGGGTGTCATCACCTTGATTCTAATGCTTTGAATATAGCTAACGGTTTTATACCGATTGTTGTAGATTGTCCTGCATGTTAGGAATGCGGCTGAGAGATCCGGAAGAGTGGGCAGCCGGGGTTCGTACATTTTAGGAAGGGTTTTTGTTTGGAGTTTGTATGCTGTATTTTTGTAGTAGGCCGCGTGTATGGCTTATAGTCTTTGGAGTTGTGTTTTCGGCTGAAATCCATTGTTGTTATCGTTAGGGTTTCTTATCATTGCATCAAAATGTATTTCGTTTTGGCCTTTATTTGTGACTTGTTGCAAGATCCGGTGAAATTGTTGTCAAGCTAAGGGTAGGGACCCATTGTGAGGTCTCTGCCCGTAGCATCCCGAGTCCCGCGGATTTGGGGTGTTACACCGTGTAGGCATGAGGTCGACCATCTTGTGAAATTTCTTTACATGTTTTTGTCGAGACTCTCTTTTTCACATGAGTCTATGGAATTTGAACGACTTGCTTGTCCTCTTAAATGTTTGTAGACTTTACAGACTTGATTATCTTGGCTTGAGATGCCTTTCGTAGACTCTCCTAATAAGAAATCATATTCACCTCAGCGGACCCTCCAATGGAGATGGGAATGGATCTGATGTAGATTTGGGTTGGTAAAACAAATTGATCAATCCTAGTTGGACGTCCTTGTTTTGTTAGATCATGCTTCGCCTCGCCTAGAGTTTTCTGTACTAACTCTAAAGCCGTAAATTGTGCTAGTCGGCGAAGCACCTTTGACCACTTGGACCCATTCTTGCGAGTCCTCATTTTGGGCTTGGTGGTTTTTGTGGAGGTAGAGTGTCTCTCTTTTACCCCCTCATCAGTCTTGATAACTTGGGTAATGGGTTTGCAAGGGTGTCCAACTGTTGGCTTGGTGCCACTGGTACTTGGTCCTCTATTATAAACAACTTGGAGCTTGTTTGGCTTCTTGTCAGTCGACTGAGCCGACTTAAAGAGATGAGGTTTTGTGCTCCTTTTGTTTGTCACGGTTATAGACGGGTTTGGTATCCATCCATGGGCGATTTTATCCTCCGAGGCTTGTAGGGCTATGAAAGAGTTTCTTAGTGGGATTTCTGCAGTGATTGAATCTCGGGTGACTTGGAAAAGCATTTCAAATGATCTTTTCCTCACCATTTGGCCTCCCTTAACAACGAAGGTTGCGGGAAGCTCGTTGAACGTGATTGTTGCTTTTGGTGCCATTTCCTTACAACCAAAGTAAACTTAAAGTTAGTACCAATATTACTAAGAGATGAAAAGGAAAATAGGGTCCCACTGGACGTGCCAAAAATTGTTGAGGAAAAATGTGTATAACTTCCCAAAATATTATTTGATTTATTTTTCATGATATTTTAGTTTGACCCTATTTATTTTAGGGCAATTTTGGTAAATAGGCCTTTTTGAAAAAGTAGGTAGTAACTAGACTTTTTAATGTTTAATTAAGTAAATATACCCCAACCTTTTGTATTTATTTTCAAACTCTACACACTCTTCTCTCAAGGGGTACATTTATTAAACACAAAAGTGGAAAAAACATAGTAAACCAAATTGTTTCTTTATTTTACCCTCTTGATTCAAATAATATTAATACAAAATATTAAGGGTTTTTATTGATTGGGTTCCACCCGGATTTTTAAGGGTTGCCTACGTATCTCTTGAAGAGATTCAAGCCTTACGTAGTTCAGTTGGTGTCATGCATCAGATGATGTAATCTAGACCCACCTTCTATGAAGGGTTGCCTAAATATAATCCAACTATCATTTGCATGGTTTATATTTCCGTTCATGCATCAAAGGGATGAGATTAAACCCACCTTCTATGAAGGGTTTTGCTTAACTCTCCTAATATCACGTGCGTGAGTAGAACATTCATTTATATATACTTTGATATTTAATAAATTTTAGATTTTTAATTTAGACTTTAATTTTATACGAAAGTCAGCGATTTCTTTTTAGTATTATAAATACATCGTCACATGGACTTTATTGTATTTTATTTATTTTGGGCGACTGCACTTAGTACATATTTAACTTCGGACCAAGTTTCCTACATAACTCATAATCGAGTATCAAGTCCTTACGCACTTCTGGAATTTATTTTATTTTACTTTTAGACTTTATTTATATTTGCAAAGTCAATTTAATATGTGCGATTGGACTCGACAATTTGTAAACCGAGATTCCTACGTAGTCTTTTTCGAAGATATCAAATCACGTGTAGTTCTTTTTCCACATTTTATATATGTGTTTTATTTTTTTATTATTATAAATTTATAACATATCAACTTAATGTATATGGATTCTCCACATACACAAAGTTTAATTAAATTAAGGATAAGTGGACAAGGCATCTTTCAAATATTTATTATAGAAAATCCTTCCATTTATATATTGTATGTCCACTTGTCCGAATCAAAATATATGTGTTGGCAATTTGAAGATATGGATACACGTTTCTTCCCTTCTTTAATTTTATTTTTATTCCCTATTTCTTTATACATATGTCTCTTTGTAGCCTCTAAATGCTTTCTCTCTCTCTTTCTTTATTTTTACTTCATTGTAACTTTTATCGGAAGAAGAAGGAGAGAACAAAGCTCCCACCAATGGTGAAGATGAAATCCGTTTCTGGTTCCGGCGAAATCAAAGGATATAGGATATACTACAAAAGCTCCTAATTTAGAAGAAAAAAAAAAGAGAGCGAAGACCACTCAAAGCACTTGGAGACCGAATCCGGAAGATGTTCACAAAATCAAAGCCACGGAAGCGAGATTATAGTTCAAAGAAAGTCGAGACATTTTTTCGTATGTTAGGAATTATTTTCTTTCTTACCCTTTTACATTTTGACTTTCCGGATCTAGATCTAGATATGAATCTGATCTGAATGGTACTTCGAATGTACATATGCTTTTCCATTCTACATACTTTGACCTGCATTCGGTTGTTCTCTCGGTTGTTCTCTTATTCAGATTTATACTTGCATGTTCAGACTCTGGATCATCCCGTTTCAGATGATTGAATTTTTTTTTTAATTAAAAAAAACACCAAATCTGAACCCATTGAAGATCCGATAGGATTTCTATTTCAAAAATAAAATAAAATAAAATAAAATAAAATTATTTTATGCCTTCTTATGATCTCTTTTTTTCAGAAATTATAAAGATGATGTTTTTTTTACTTCTGTAAATTGAAATTATAAAAAGGATTCTTTTTTTTTTGTATATACATACAAAGGATCTCTTCCTATTTTACTTTCGGAACGTATATTAGTTAGGAAAAGATTTTCATGATTATTCTTTCCTTTTAATTAACTATTAGATAATACTACTTTTTTTAAAATTTGAAAAAGAGTAGAATCAGTTAAGGGAAGATTTATATTAATCATTTTTTCTATAAGTCAAAGTAAATCATATCAATACTAAATCTTTTAGGATCTAGAAAGATAATTTTTTTTATTACTCAATGCGATCTATAAATTAAACGTCTACTGTGATTCCTCTTTATTCTTTATCAACTTTAGCTTCTGGCAAACTCGTACAGAGAGATGAACAAGGTGGGTGATCTTTCTTCTCTTTCAAGGACACATTTTGTTTGTATATAATTGACCATGAATACTTCCTATTCCACTCTACGTATGGTTCATTTGTTTACAATTTCGGTTTATACATCTGGTATGCAGTCATCGAAAGTAATTACTTTCAAGTAACTGTTGATTTGGTGTGGCGGTCGAAAGTAATTACTTGCGATCCAACCACGAGTCTTGTATAATAACAGTGGATCACTAGATTCACTACCGATTTGGTGTGGCGGTCGAAAGTAATTACTTTCGAGCTGACCACGAGTCTTGTATGGTAAAGGAAGTAATTACTTCCGCTCCCATAACTTTTTAGAGAAGAAAAAGCCTTCCGACGATATTTCCGATTGTCGTTCGTTAACCCAATGGCTGCCTCTTTTTTTTTTTTGAAACAAACGAAACAATTTAGAGTAATAATTATGACCAATAAAATACGTACTTTAGATTAGTCAAATCTATAGCCTTAGTATAATACATAATTTAGATTATAATTTGTGAAATTTGTAGCCTTAGTGTACAGGCTTTTCTACTGTACAGGGTTTTTCAGAAGACAGTAATAAATTTCCTCATTTATTGCTTTGAAAGAATAAAAAAAAAATGAGGGATTTGACCATGATCATTAAAGAAAGAGAATTGACATCAATCAAATCAGAAAAATAAAGTAGAAATGAGATTACGTACTTACTCTTGTTTGAAAACAAGGATTGTAATTTGTTTCCTCTTGATTTCCTTTTCTCCTTTTTTTTTTTAATGTTTGATCTCTCTGTAAAAACCACTTTCTCTCCTACAACGTGTGTTTTTTATTTGTCTGCCAAAAAAAAAAAAAACGTCCCCCTTCCCCTTTCATCTCACACACATGCATACATATATATATATATGTATACGGAACCGGTCAGTTGGAAGTTTAACTGCAATGAAACTACCCTTGAATTTTAACAACTTTTATCTTTTGCACATATAAATATTTTTTCAAAAAAAGAAAAATTAAGATTCAACAGAATGTTTGGAGGTACAGGAAACAATAAATTGCATTCCCATCTTTCTCTTTTATATATATATATATATATATATATATATATAGATTTTAGTTCAAGTGAGGAGAGTGCTTGTAGATAGGAATTAGGAGGGTTGTAAGTCATTGGATGAATTTAAATCAAGGGCTCTCACACGCTCATCATTAATGGCATTTTTGTAAATTGACTTAAAATCTGGAAAAATACCCTTACGTTCAAAATAGTCATCGGTGTTCATACTTTTATATGTCATTGTTCATGTTTTTATACATCGGTGTTCATAGTATTTTTATTCATCATAGTGTCATGTCTATTTATTTTTTTGTGTTCATTTTATAATGCATAGATGTTCATTTACAGTATATAACCACACAAAATAAAAAAAAATTCATCACAAAACGTTTAAAGATGATCATAACATGTTATGTATGCGTCAAAATTATAAATAAGTCATTGGTGTTCATACTTTTATACGTCATTGTTCATGTTTTTATTCGTCAGTGTTCGTACTTTTTATGTCATTGTTCCTGTGAATATTATAAACTATTTTTTTATAAGGCATTTTGCCGAACAGTTTGCGTGCACACTAAAAGGAGCATATAGATTATTCAATTGAAGCTATTAGACCAACTCAACATATGTATATACATGTATTTTCTCAATCAAACTTATCAAACACAAAATGATTCAAACAAATTTGATTTCGAACACAAACATCAATCATAATGAAATATAAACCTTAAGAATGGAAATCTAAACAATGAGAGTAGAAATTCGAAGAAACAAAACCTGAATCGTCTTGTATTCTCTTTGATTTCACAGTTTTTTATGTAATCGATCTCGAAATATTATAAAGACGATTTTAAAGAAAAGTATAATTTTCAAAAAAAAATGAACATCATATTATAAACACCATAACTATAAAAAAATGAATACATACTTGTAAAAAAATGAGCATCATATTTTATTAACACGATTTGATAGAATAGTATAATTTTCAAAAAAAAAAATCCAAAAAAAATGTTTTAAAAAATAAAAAATGAAAATTATTGTTAAAAAATGAATAGTTAGTGTTGGAAAAAATGAACATTTATTGATAAAATATGAACAATGACTCTTTTAAAAATGAACACACACTTATAAAAATATGAACACCAATTTTTATTTACAAAAAGAAAATCTGGAAAAAAAAGGTGACATGGCATGCCACATGTCACCACCCCGGCTCTCCTCATTCCTATCTGCAAGGATCCTCCTCACCGGAACTAGACCCTATATATATATATATATATATATATATATATATATATATATATATATATATATATATATATATATATATATATATATAGGGAAGTGTTCAAGTAAGGCCCATTATTCCGGTACGGCCGTGCGGCCGTCTGTACGGCCGACACGTGTCCCGGAAAAAAAAAATTTCTGAGAGAGTTTTTGTTTTTTTTTTTTAAAAACGAGTAAAAGTAATAGTTCAAAACTTATTATGGAATAGTTCATAACTTATAAAAGGATAGTTCATGTAACACCCCAAATTTTACAACCTAGGGAGTTACTGGTTAGGACCGCACAGTGGGTCCCGACCTTAGTTTGACAACAACTTAACGAGATCTTACAACAAGGCACAGATAAGGAAAATCAGAAAACATAAAATAGTTCTTAATAATGCATGAATGTGACCAGATCGACTACAGCCGGAAAACGGAATATAACAAGGTACGAAAGGAAACAATGTTCAACTGTAAAACCCACAAATGCAGAAACTGTAAAACGTCCTAAAATACGACACCCCGGCTGACTACTACCGTCTGGATCACTCGGCATCTGCTCTAACCTGTGTCAAGTCTAAACAACATATCAACAGTTAGCTAACTATCCAAATATAAGCAAAATGATAACAGCACAAGCACACGCAGAAACAAAAATAAACAAACATCATGCTGGCACTCAACCGTTTATTATCTATTATTTAAGTGATTCACATTATTCAATTTAAGTTGTGGCACGAGAACTATTATTAGTTCTCGCCTCCGTTCCTTATCCAACTGGTGTAGGTCTAGCTGACTCCCACTGGTAGCATCACTACAAACCATGTATGGACTAGTCCCGAAAGAAACCCCCAGCGCCCCGCGAGCTACTGAGCAGAATGCCACCGCCCGTTACTCTTAGGCCAAAATATAGGTCGGTAATTGTATATCACAACCTATCTCCATAAACATTTCAATCACACACCACCATCATCATTTATACTCATATTTAGAAGTCAGCTAAGTAAGCCCAAAGGACTTACCTGATATAAAGCTCGACTCTTTGTAAACCACTCGCTCTGTAAACTGTAGCAACTCAGTTGCCTGTCAAAGGCGATAAGTGCATTAGCACACTCTCACGTAGTTAGAAGTCTAAGACTTCTAAGATCGAATAATGTATTAAGACATAGCTAGTTACAGTATTAATTTAGGTAAAATGACCATTTTACCCTTGGTCCCGAAATTCCCGAAAATTCTAAAATTCATGTCTAAACTCCTATTTGAGATTCTAAATTCATATTCTAACTCCTAAAGTTTCGTTTGGTCCCAAGTGACATTTTTCCTATGTTTCTGTTTTTCAGAAGATCGTAAAGGTCTAACTTTGATTCCAAATATAAAATTCGTAAAAGCTTATAAAAATTCCGAATTAAATCTCTAGATCATCTATGAGGTTCTATCTAACCTTAGGAGGAAGAATTCCTCAAAACTGTTCAGCCATTATTTTTATAAAAATTCATAAAGTTGGCTACTACACTTATTATTCCTATACTTAGCCAAAAATTTAAGTTTACCAAAAACTGCTCAACTACCTAACTTCGGAAGCTTATAACTTCTAATCCGACCGTTCATTTCCTCTCAAATTTTTATACCATATACTACGTATAACCGTCTACAACATATCCAAAATTCTAAAAGTGCTAACTTCTAAAGCTATCATGATCATTTAAGAACGGAAAGAAAAACAACTAGTCTTATTAGTGCAAAGGCAACTCTACCCTTGAATCCGGAACTCTAAACAATTCTAGAACTCGAAGGCGCCCTTACCACTTCTAGACGGAAGGCTAACGGGTTAAAGGTTTCCCAAAATCCATCTTATCCGTTAGCTTCCATGTCAGCCTAGTCTAATTTATTAAAGAGTACTGGTTCTCATATTTGAACTTAAACCAAGGAAATAATAAGTAGTGTAAAACACGTGTAAATCCTCACAAAGGACACAAGAATTTGGCTAATCTTTCAATTCAGATTTTGAATTGAGAAATAAAAAAAAAATGAAAAGAAAGAATTAACCCCAACACACAGTACGCTTGAATCTACCTACTGCATATCCCATATACTACTCATCTCTATATTAACAACACCCTATTCGAACGAATCTACTCCCTAGCTAACCCGACGTCCGGTATTAAGGTTAAGGGAACTCACCGTCCACTATGGTGCTGACAGCAACGCAGGATTTAGTCCCAAGCAGGTGGGGAGTTATCTCGACTCGAAGCCGCAACCGTCGTCAAGAGCCTGATTGTTATCGACGGACTCGTCTCTCCTATCTTCGTTCGCCCTAGGATGGCGTTAGTTTGCTCGGCGATGAACGTGAGAGGGAGGGGGAAGAACCGGCGCTGCTGTTTCTCATCGAGAGAGACACCGACGAGTCTTTGCAGAGGTGTTGCGGAGCTGCGGTGTTGCGTCGGTTTAACTCCGACTGGGACCAAGGTGATGCTGGGATGACCGCTTGCTTTCGTTGGGGTGGGTTGGCGTGCAGAGGCGGGATGAGGAGGGCGGTTTCCGGCTACTGCCCTCAAGGATTGAGTCAACGTCTCGTCGGTCGTTAATGTCCGATCCACGCGATGATCTCCCAGGGGTTTTGTACAGAGGAGGTATATGTTTTTAAGGCAGAATTTGGTTATGAAACTTAATTAGGAGAGAGATAAACGGGTGAGAGAAATGGGGAAGCAAAAGGAAACAAAGGGGATACGGTATAAACCGTTACAATCTCCGCTAAGCACGTTGCTGAGATGGTTACAACTATCCTCACAATTTATTGGGTTGTTTAGTTGGGCCCGGCAAGTCAATCCAAATGGCCCATCTATTTACTCAGAAGAGGAACAAAAAGGCTTGTACTATTACGAGCAAGATTTTGCGTAACCGGGGAAACGTTTACGTTAAAACTTGATTTAAATTAATGTGCATTTAGGTCAAGTCTTCGGAATCCGGTTTGATCCGAAATTACTCGGAATATATTATTTATTTATTTATTTATTTATTTATTTATTTATTTATTTATTTATTTATTTATTTATTTATTTATTTATTTATTTATTTATTTATTTATTTATTTATTTATTTTCGGGTATTACATCATTATTCCCTTAAAATATGTTTCGTCCCGAAACTTGGAATAAGGAACATCACTTGGGACAAAGATCTATAAATTGGATCGGAGTATCTTACTCTCCTTCAAAAGAATTTCCTTTCTAACTTCCTAATATTCAAGTACCATTCATATCATAGAATGGAAACACATAAGATTAAACCCCCAAGCACAAAAGTAATCACATAGTCAAATAATGTCATATATATCCACGTCCGAGTACTAACTCGTCGGTACAAAAGTAGTGACTAACTCCGCAAAGAATTCGGGATAACTACGTCTATTGTCTCTTCTGTCTCCTATGTGGCCTCATCGGCTCCTCGTCTAGACCACTGGATCCTCAACATCGGTATCTCCTTGGATCGTAGACGTCTAGTACTACACTCCACGACAGCTACTAGGTACTCCACAAAAGTGTGATTGGGCTCAACTATTAGATCCTCATGGTTGATGACGTGTCTCGTGTCCGGTATATACTCTCTCCACTGGGATACATGAAAGACTGGATGAACCCCCTTCAATCTCAGTGGCAGTGCTAATCGGTAGGCGACCTCTCCGACTCTCTCTAAAATCTCAAAAGGTCCAACATATCGGGGCTCAGCTTCCCCTTAATGCCGAAACGCTGGACTCCTCTCGTCGGTGACACTCTCAACCACACCTGGGTACCCACTCTAAACTCCAAAGGTCGACGCCTTTTGTCGGCGTAGGACTTCTGACGACTCTGAGCTGCTAACATCCTCTCCCGGACTAAGGCAATCCGGGCGATGTCATCCTGTACCTGGTCTGATACCACTCCATCAGCCTTGCTAGGCTCATCCCAACACAACGGTGTACGACATCTCCGCCCATACAGAGCCTCATAAGGTGCCATCCCAATAGACGCATGCCAACTGTTATTATATGAAAACTCTACCAGTGGGAGATGATCTGGCCATACCTGTCCCAAATCTAGCACACATGCCCGCAACACATCTTCTAAGGTCTGAATGGTCCTCTCGGACTGACCGTCTATCTGTGGGTGGTAGGCAGTGGTAAAGTGGAGACTCGTCCCCAGAGCAGTATGTACCTGCTGCCAAAACCTCGAGGTAAAACGTCCATCCCTGTCGGAGACGATAGTCCTCGGTACTCCATGGAGTCTCACAATGTGCCTGGTGAACTCCTCTGCTAGACGACTCACCGGCCACGTTTCCTTAATCGGAATGAAAGGTGCGGTCTTCGTCAGACGGTCTACCACCACCCAAATGGCATCAAAACCTCTGCTGAGCCTCAATCCTGTAACAAAATCCATAGATATATCTTCCCACTTCCAGTGTGGTACCGGAAGTGGGTGGAGCTCTCCTCCGGATCTACGATGCTCAATCTTGACCTGCTGATAGGTCGCACACTGGGCTACATATCGGGCCACATCAGGCTTCAAACCACCCCACCAGAAGGAACGTCTCACGTCCTTATACATCTTACTCGCTCCTGGATGTACGGAGTAAGGGGTAGCATGAGCCTCACCTAGTATCCTCTGTCTCAGCTCACCGTCTGATGGCACACAGATACGATCCTGCCGTCTCATTACTCCATCGGCACCAATAGTGAACTGAGGTGCTTCATCTCGTGACATCCGGTCTCGGATCCGGGTCAACGTCGGACAGGTCTCCTGCTTCTGTCGGATCTCACCCAACAGGTCAGGAAGTAACTCTAAGGTGGCTAATTGATGAGCTGTATCGGGGAACTGGATCTCTACCTCCAACCAAGCTAAGTCTCTCTATAACTGTGGTTGTACTGTCAACCGAGTTATCGCCTTCTCCCGAGGTGTCTTCCGACTCAAAGCGTCAGCAACTACATTCGCCCTTCCGGGGTGGTAGAGAATCTCAAGGTCGAAATCCTTGATCAACTCTAGCCACCGTCTCTGGCGGTTATTCAACTCCCGCTGAGTGAATATGTACTTCAGACTCTTATGGTCTGTGAAGATCTGACAGGTCGCTCCATAGAGATAATGACGCCAGATCTTAAGAGCGTGCACTACTGCTGCTAACTCCAGATCGTGAGTGGGGTAGTTCTCTTCATACGTCTTCAGTTGTCGAGACGCATATGCTATAACCTTACCCCTCTGCATCAGGACACACCCCAAGCCCAGCTTGGATGCGTCACTGTACATTACGAAGTCCTCTGTACCCTCAGGTTGTGCTAAGATCGGAGCAGACGTCAATCTCCTCTTCAGCTCCTCAAAATTCTGCTGACACGGCTCGGACCAGACGAACCGAGTAGCCTTCCTTAGGAGAGAAGTAAGTGGTCGGGCGATCAGGGAAAACCCTTCCACAAACCGACGGTAATAACCTGCCAATCCAAGGAAGCTGCGAACCTCCTTAACATTCTTCGGAGGTTGCCAAGAGGACACTGACTCAATCTTCGCTGGGTCGACCTTAATCCCCTCAGCAGTCACTACATGGCCTAGGAACGCCACCCCTGACATCCAGAACCCACACTTGGATAGCTTAGCATATAGCTGACTATCCTGTAGAATCTGCAACACTGTCCTCGCTGTCCGGCATGCTCCTCTCGACTTCTAGAGTAAACTAGAATGTCGTTAATGAAGACCACTACAAACTGGTCTAAGAAGTCAATGAAAATCCCATTCATCAACTCCATAAATACTGCTGGCGCATTAGTGAGCCCGAATGGCATCACTACAACCTCATAATGACCATACCTAGTCCGGAATGCCGTCTTAGGTATGTCCTGATCTTTCACCCTCAGCTGGTGATAACCCGATCTCAAATCCATCATCGAAAACACAGACGCTCCCTGCAACTGGCCCAACAGGTCATCTATGCTAGGCAGTGGATATTGTTCTTGATAGTGGCCTTATTCAAATCGCTGTAATCGATGTATAACCTCATCGATCCATCTTCTTCCTCACAAACAATATCGGAGCCCCCCCCCATGGAGAAACACTAGGGTGTATGAAGCCCTTCTCTACTAACTCCGATAACTACTTCTTCACTTCAAGCAGCTCTATCGGTGCCATGCGTCACGGGGCCTTCGAGATCAGTCTCGTGCCCGGCTTTAACTTAAAGCTAAAGTCAACTCTCCTTTGTAAATCTAGAAATTGACCACAACTTTTGCTCGAAAGAGCACCATCCGTCTCAATTGTGGGGAATGCTAAGTAACCTCTATCTGGACTGACGTAGGATCTAATCAATTCTTCTTACTCCTCTAGTTCTTCTAATACGACTTCATTTGTACTTACTATGATTTGTACCTTTTTCTTAGTCCGCAAGTAAACAACTTCTCACAACCCTTCTCTTTATATCATTAATTATATAAGGGGTCCTTTCTGACCGTCAACTCTTCCTTTACAATTTTAATTAGATTTACTGATTTGAATTATTCGGTATTACTTGCACTCGTATCGATTGGACTTTACAATTGTCGTATTTGATCTCTTTAAGGATTTCTCCACATGTCGATAGAATTCATTTGTAACCGTGTGTTTATTCTTCTTATCTGTCAACCAGTCACTACTAGTCAACCCGCACATGTAAAGGCTCCGATAGTTACCATTTAGTCTATAGTTGACCTTCAACAAGATCTTAGACTAACTTTTCTTCTATCTCTTTGAAGTTTAATTTACTTGGCGGAAATCTATCTCCTCCAGCTTCTCTGTTTATACTCCTTTCACTTCTTCTATAATTCACACTTCTCTTTCTCACTATAAGCCCACGATACTCTTTCCTATTTTAGCTGCACCACAATGGACTCATCAGATATCCCACGATAGCTCGTAAATACATCTTCATGACTTCTTTTACCTCAGTCATCAACTGCTCGCGGTGCTCCTGTGTGAATCGTTGGTGTTGGTAGCTTAAGTCCCATTGTGAGAGGGAAGTTATTACGGCCCTTGGGTATGCCACGATCATTTTCACACACTCTTGTTCCTGAGTTGGTGTTAGATTATAATGTTGCCTTTATAGAGGTCCTTTGACTCCGCTTTCAAGATTCTATCATTTGGATATTTGTAACACCATCTTTCTTGTAACTCACTTGTCATATAGAAAGTCACTCTACCTCCATACTTATGAATTCTACTCTCCACTTTCTGGCAATTCCATAAGCTCCAGTTGTGCGGCTCTTTAAGTCCTCATAGTTGGTTTGACGACATCTCTCTTCGTAACTCTTAGGTTATCAATGTCTAGGTGGGACCCTCTTGATTAGGATGCCGACTTACCTTGCCAATAGTGGTCATATTCCGCCCTGCTTCTAACAACAACCTTCATATTTTGGTCTGGCGGTAAGCTTAAATTTAATGTTTCTTGTTTGGATTGGTTCTAAACCTTACTTTGACTTTCATTACTATGACTGTTTTTGACGGTATCCACGTTGTTCGTATCATCATTTTACACCACACTTGAAAGAACCTCTGTGATGTCGCTCCAAATCTGCATCATTGTCGACCATCCAATGCTTTTCCGGAACTACTCTCATGTATAATCTTCATTTGATCCTATTAAGTTAACTCGGGATCCCCTTCATGCCATGGTCGTTGGTGTTGTCCTTCAGCCTTCACTTTTCCATCTCGACGTTCCTCAACCAATCGGAGGAGTTGTCTGCCATTCGTCTACCCTAATGCACATAATATGTGCATACTAATCCTCACATTGACACCCTTCAAAATCTACTTAGATGTGCCAACGGAGTGAGAAACTCATTAATCTCTATTAAGGACATAATATATTATCATGCTACTAACCTTCGACATAAGTTATCTATTGTACATATCTTTATAAGCAGCTACTACATCAATATAACATTTCTAAATGTACTCAGCTGCCGAGATCCGCAGAGGTAGTGGTGGTCATCCGTACTTTCTATCCCAACCCGACTCTGTATGCATTTTAAAATCAAAATCTTCTTTGGAAAACTCAGACTCCTTTCGGGTTCTGTTTATTTACTTATATGACCTTTTTAGAAGATTTCAAGTGCCATTGTTGCCAACCTAGAGCTCTGATACCATGTTGTAACACCCTAAATTTTACAACCTAGGGAGTTACTGGTTAGGACCGCACAGTGGGTCCCGACCTTAGTTTGACAACAACTTAACGAGATCTTACAACAAGGCACAGATAAGGAAAATCAGAAAACATAAAATAGTTCTTAATAATGCATGAATGTGACCAGATCGACTACAGCCGGAAAACGGAATATAACAAGGTACGAAAGGAAACAATGTTCAACTGTAAAACCCACAAATGCAGAAACTGTAAAACGTCCTAAAATACGACACCCCGGCTGACCACTACCGTCTGGATCACTCGGCATCTGCTCTAACCTGTGTCAAGTCTAAACAACATATCAACAGTTAGCTAACTACCCAAATATAAGCAAAATGATAACAGCACAAGCACACGCAGAAACAAAAATAAACAAACATCATGCTGGCACTCAACCGTTTATTATCTATTATTTAAGTGATTCACATTATTCAATTTAAGTTGTGGCACGAGAACTATTATTAGTTCTCGCCTCCGTTCCTTATCCAACTGGTGTAGGTCTATCTGACTCCCACTGGTAGCATCACTACAAACCATGTATGGACTAGTCCCGAAAGAAACCCCCAGCGCCCCGCGAGCTACTGAGCAGAATGCCACCGCCCGTTACTCTTAGGCCAAAATATAGGTCGGTAATTGTATATCACAACCTATCTCCATAAACATTTCAATCACACACCACCATCATCATTTATACTCATATTTAGAAGTCAGCTAAGTAAGCCCAAAGGACTTACCTGATATAAAGCTCGACTCTTTGTAAACCACTCGCTCTGTAAACTGTAGCAACTCAGTTGCCTGTCAAAGGCGATAAGTGCATTAGCACACTCTCACGTAGTTAGAAGTCTAAGACTTCTAAGATCGAATAATGTATTAAGACATAGCTAGTTACAGTATTAATTTAGGTAAAATGACCATTTTACCCTTGGTCCCGAAATTCCCGAAAATTCTAAAATTCATGTCTAAACTCCTATTTGAGATTCTAAATTCATATTCTAACCAGTGATTGATCCCATTAGAAAAACATTCCTTCCCAACATACCGCAACTTGTTCCTAGGTTGATTAGAAGCTTAAGTCCATGCCATAACCGGACATCTGAATCCCTAGAATCCGCTTCCTATACATTGATCTTATATCTTGTGTTTGTTTTGTTGTTTGGTTGACATTGTTGTTGATTGTGATCTTTGCTTGATCACCCTAAAACCCATAAAAAAACATATGATTTTCATTTGTTTATTCCTATCTCTTTTCTTGGTTTAGATCTTCATTATCTTTGATCATTGCATGGTTTAATCTCACCTCGGTCTTTGTGTTCGACCTCTGAATGCTTCCCTTTCTACTCTATGACCCGTACACTACGGGTTTCGCTAGGTAGTTTAGGAGATCTATCGAGTATAAATTTAAGACTTTGTGTGTGCATGATTGGACGAACAAGTTCTTGGCATTCTTGCCTTGGATTTGTATCATCACTTCCTAGCATCTCAACACGTGTCTAGGGCTAGTCTATCAACACATGCATAATAAATGATAGAGTGTGTAGCACCTGTTTCTCATCGAGAGAGACACCGACGAGTCTTTGCAGAGGTGTTGCGGAGCTGCGGTGTTGCGTCGGTTTAACTCCGACTGGGACCAAGGTGATGCTGGGATGACCGCTTGCTTTCGTTGGGGTGGGTTGGCGTGCAGAGGCGGGATGAGGAGGGCGGTTTCCGGCTACTGCCCTCAAGGATTGAGTCAACGTCTCGTCGGTCGTTAATGTCCGATCCACGCGATGATCTCCCAGGGGTTTTGTACAGAGGAGGTATATGTTTTTAAGGCAGAATTTGGTTATGAAACTTAATTAGGAGAGAGATAAACGGGTGAGAGAAATGGGGAAGCAAAAGGAAACAAAGGGGATACGGTATAAACCGTTACAATCTCCGCTAAGCACGTTGCTGAGATGGTTACAACTATCCTCACAATTTATTGGGTTGTTTAGTTGGGCCCGGCAAGTCAATCCAAATGGCCCATCTATTTACTCAGAAGAGGAACAAAAAGGCTTGTACTATTACGAGCAAGATTTTGCGTAACCGGGGAAACGTTTACGTTAAAACTTGATTTAAATTAATGTGCATTTAGGTCAAGTCTTCGGAATCCGGTTTGATCCGAAATTACTCGGAATATATTATTTATTTATTTATTTATTTATTTATTTATTTATTTATTTATTTATTTTCGGGTATTACAGTTCATGAATTATAATAGAATAGTTCATAGTGTAAAATTTATAAAGGATTGAAAGTAATAGTTCAAAACTTATTAAGTAATAGTTCATAACTTCTAAAAGGATAGTTCATGAATTATAATAGAATAGTTCATAGTGCAAAATTTATAAAGGAGTGAAAGTAATAGTTCAAAACTTAATATGGGATAGTTCATGAATTATAATAGAATAGTTTAAAGTTCAAAAATTTATAAAGGAGTGAAAGTAATAATTCAAAACTTATTATGGGATAGTTCATGAATTATAATAGAATAGTTCATGGATTGTATTAAAAAGTAATAATTCATGGATTATATGGGAATAGTTCAAAGTTTATAGGATAATAGTGCATAAATTATAACATGCTAGTTCAAATAAATTTTCATTAGTTTCCGGAAAAAAAAAATTAAAAAAATAAAAAAAAATCGTTTCAGAAAAGAGAAAAAAAAAATCGTTTCAGAAAATTTTTTTTTATTTTTTTCGGGACACGTGTCGCCCGTACGGTCGGCCGTACGACCGTACTGCAATAAAAGGGCCGTACCTGAACATTTACCTATATATATATATATATATATATATATATATATATATATATATATATATATATATTTTTTTTTTTTTTTGCAAACTCGTATATTTATAACTCCAAATGCGCTTCACCTTAAATACTCCCTTTTATTATACTTATTGTATGGTATGAAGCATTATTTTATATATACATTTTTGTCAAAATATGAGGTTAAACAAGGAAAGTTGTAGAGATTGTTGAGCTCGATTTGAAGCTATCTTTGGATGGTTATAAGCTCATTCTAAATTTATTATTCAGCTTGTTTTTGGTTTACATTGCTTCAATTACCTTCATCTAGCTATGGAATGCATGTTTGTTGTTTTTATGATGAATGATCTTGAGATGATTGTTGTTGGCTAAGTAGCATGTGATTCTAGGGAGTTGGATGAAAGGTTATGGCTAGGATAATGATAGATTGGACTTAGATGTATCTTAGGATAGTTTTATGCTCGAAATCCCTAGCTCAGTTTGCAATCTCGGCCTGTTCCTCAACCACTTCGGCCGAGATGTTCTCGATCCGCCCGAGGTGTGTGAGCTGTTGTTTCTATAGTGTTATATCTTCATGTTAGGGAGTTTGAGAGTTGAAATCCTAGTAATCTAGGATTAGGGTGACTTATGTTAGTAAACTAGGTGAGGGATGATGTAACACCCCAAATTCTCGGAACTCGGGGAGCTACTGGTTAGGACCTCACAATGGGTCCCGACCTTGGTTTAACAACAACTTTACTAGGATCTTACAACAAGGCACAAATGTATTTAAAACAATTTCTAAAATATAATTTTTTTAATGGTATGAACGTACACATGTGACAGCCTTACAAACATATATAAAGATACATAACATGCATGACGTATGGAAGACTCCCCCGTCCCCATCTAATGAGTACGTGGACCCGGCTGACCATCCGTTCCGGATCTCTCTGCAACTGTCTATCTCTACAAATCTACAACACGGATAAACCGTTAGCTAACAATCCAAATATAAGCAGAATAACAATAGCACAAACACACGCAGAAAATTTTTTTAAACAAACATCATGCTGGCACTCAACCGTTTATTATCTATTATTTAGGTGATTCATCTTATTCAATTTTACAGTTGTGGCACGAGTGCTATTAACAGTTCTCGCCTCCGTTCCTTATCCAACTAGGTGTAGGTCTAGCTGACCTCCGCCGGTAGCATCACTACAAACCGAGTATGGACTAGTCCCTAAAGAAACCCCCAACGCCCGCAAGCTAACTGAGCAGAATGCCACCGCCCGTTACTCTTAGGCCAAGTATAGGTCGGTAAATATCTATTACAACCTATAACTCTAAACATCTCAATCACACACCACTATCATCATTCATGCTCATAATTAGAAGTCAGCTAAGTAAGCCCAAAGGACTTACCTGAATTCAAACATAATCTCGTTATCTCGACTCGGTCCGTAACCGCAGGAACTCAACCGCCTGTTATAAAGGCAAGTGGATCAATACTATATTCCACTTAATTAGAAGTCTCTGACTTCTAAGATATTTAACTCTATCATCAGCTAAATTACCAAAATACCCTTATACGGATAAATGACTGTTTTACCCCTGGTCCCGAAACTTTATAAAATTCCATAACAAAGTTCCAAATTATTCTTTGAAACTCAAAACCACCCTCAAACTCTCAAAGGAAAGTTTGCTAAAGATTTAGAAGAGTTAACTACATTCTTGACTTTCATAAAAAGTCGTCAAGGTCCGACTTTGGCTTAAGATATGAGAACCGAATAAAAATATAAAAAGTCTAACAAAAATCTCTAAGTCTTTTATGCTATGCACTCTATCCATAGTATCCAGAATTTTCCAAAAATACATAATAATCCCTTCTACACAAATTCTCAAAGTCGGTTCCAAAATCAGAAATTTATACTTAGCCAATTTCTGAGTTCTTTCTCAAACAGCTCAACTAGCCTACTTTGAGCTCCTATGGATCCAGATCCGACCGTTGGATCGGTCTCAACTTCTGATATGTTGAACTATGTATGACACTCTATAACATACTAAAAACTGAACGGTGGATTATGTTTCTAAGGTATCCAAACCTAAGCTCAAACATGGCTGCACAACCCAGAAAATTCCAGCACTTAACAATTTCAGCAACATCTAGAAAACTGTTTAAGGTCTCAACTTCAAAAATTCATAACTCCTAAACCACTAGCTGGATTCATCCCAAATTTTAATATGTTCCACCACAATCTGCCAAATATATCATATCCAAAATTCAAGTCAAACAGAGATCTATAAACCCTCCAAATTTATTCCACAAAACTGCATCTCAAGCAAATTTCCTCAAACTCAGCACACTAAAGAAAAACTGCATGAATAGCCAACTTCGGGATACTATAACTCTCACACCGTAACTCCGATTGTTCCCAAATTTTAGTATGATATACTATGCAACACTGACTACAACAATACCGAAAATCAGCAAGAAAGGAGGTGTCTAACATACCCAAATTTGGACTCGAAAATGCCTGCTTGTCACTTCATGAAAACTCGGAAACAGCATGACTCTTCACTGCTCCTCTATGGCTGTTCTGGGTAGCTTTAGGAGACATAAAAGGCATTCATTAGGCATGAATTACGTGGACGGAGGTGCATGGAAGAGAAGGGTATCAACCTTACCCAATTCTAAGGCTCGAGGGGGAGGAAGTAGATGGCACTAGGTGGTTGTCGAGTTGGATGTTGCACATAACAAGAGAGGCTTATTGTCCGTATTTTCTCCAGATTGAATGCACCAGGAGAGGGAAAGCTGGGCCACTGTCTCCAGGAAGCACACCCTGGTAGAGCTGGGCGCACCTGCGGCGTGAAGGCTGGGCGTGATCTCTATGTATCGACTGCTACTGGTTCGTGTTAAGTGATTGCAACGGAGGAGAGATGGTGGCTTGACACAGGGACGTCAAACCTCGCTGGTTGTTGACGTTGGAGACTCATTGGTTGCTAGACACAAAGGTTTCCGTCATCTTCCACTCAACGCCAGGGTTGATGTCTGGAGCTCTTTGGAACGCAGTGAAGGAGGTCCGAGATTAGCATACCTGGTTGCAATAGAGGCAAGGAGGGCGTGTCCCAGGAAGAGAGGAGGTCGACGCATCTGTTGACGACGGAGGAAGGAGGGGAGTGCGGCGTGAAAGGGGGATCGTTGCTGCGTTTGTTCTGGGCGATCGAAGAGGAAATAGAGGCGTGATATCCGGAACCGCTCATGGGATATGGAAAGTCTGGAGACGTTACGCAGTGTGGGGCTGATCTGGACGGTGATGGAGGCTAAAGTTGGGCTCGTTACTGCTGGGCTTTGTGGGCTGCTCAAATCCATCAGCAAAGGAGATGCAAAGGGCTGGACAAGTGAATCAAATAAGAATCACAATGGGCTGAAAACAAGGTAAGAATAAGAGTGGGCTGATGTTGTCAAGTTCTTGTCAAAACTCGTCATTGTCTTGCCAAGCCCATGCATGGCCTTGTCATGATCTCGTCTTGGTCTCGTCAAAGGGGTGTCATGACTTTGTCAAGGACATGTCATGATAAAACTAGGGTTTGATAGATTAGGGTTTGATATAAAATTCTATCATTTTATGTGAAGTGATGTTACATAAAATGATGAAATTTTGAGATAGTGTACTACTAGGTAGATAGAGGAAATCAACGGAATAAACTCCGGTTTGCTACGGAATTAAATGAAATGAAAATTTCCGGATGTTATAGATGAGACTTACCCGGGAATTCCCGCTCTTAGATATAGAAGATGGCAAATATTAGGTAGTAGTTAGTCTCAACAACCGCTATTGGTTTGAGTGTTCTAGGATTGTTATTTAGGACTTTCCTTCCCGAGAGTTACCCGGTAAGGAGAGGTTTGACCCCTAGATAGCAATCCGGTTTGTGTAGAATTTCCAGCCTTAGGTTCCCAGAGACTTACCCGGTAAGAGAACCATGGGTGCGGGACTAGTGGACCATCAGACCTAACCAGTGATTGATCCCATTAGAAAAACATTCCTTCCCAACATACCGCAACTTGTTCCTAGGTTGATTAGAAGCTTAAGTCCATGCCATAACCGGACATCTGAATCCCTAGAATCCGCTTCCTATACATTGATCTTATATCTTGTGTTTGTTTTGTTGTTTGGTTGACATTGTTGTTGATTGTGATCTTTGCTTGATCACCCTAAAACCCATAAAAAAACATATGATTTTCATTTGTTTATTCCTATCTCTTTTCTTGGTTTAGATCTTCATTATCTTTGATCATTGCATGGTTTAATCTCACCTCGGTCTTTGTGTTCGACCTCTGAATGCTTCCCTTTCTACTCTATGACCCGTACACTACGGGTTTCGCTAGGTAGTTTAGGAGATCTATCGAGTATAAATTTAAGACTTTGTGTGTGCATGATTGGACGAACAAGTTCTTGGCATTCTTGCCTTGGATTTGTATCATCACTTCCTAGCATCTCAACACGTGTCTAGGGCTAGTCTATCAACACATGCATAATAAATGATAGAGTGTGTAGCACCCGTATCAAAAAAAACTCTAACACGTAAATCATTTATCAGAATGGTACCTGTAGCAGCTGGCGCTGGCGGCTCCTCAGCGCTCCTCAACTCAAAAACTCGTCCTCGAGCTCCCTTGGTATCACTAGCACCTCCATCTCGACCTCGGCCTCTACTCAGTCTTGGAGCAGAACCCTGAGTAGCAAGTAGGTCTGACCTAGTGATGAAGGATCATCCAAGCTAAATCAAGGTCCCTTAACAAGGGTTCAAGCTAAACTACAAGCTGAGATGGATGCATTGCTTCTAACCATGAACCATGAACCACCTAACTCACCTTCCCATGAGCCAACGAGCCTTGATGATGATCATGGTCTACCAAGGAACAAGCTGCACGCCTAAGGGTTCTACATAAGGATGAAATGTTCCAAATTGGCTAAATAAGCTTATGTGACTGTTTTAAGTGTTTTTAAGTCTTTTTAGAATAAAAGCCCAAACTTATGTCTTGATGGGCCTTTAGTTAATTATTTCAGTTCATTAACATATTAAACACTATATATATGTTATTGGGCGTGCTAGGTCAGGGGGATATCCAGAAGATACACGTTAAACACAGTTTTTGTGCTGCTGTTGCAGATTGGCGATTTCCAACCTGTTGGAGAGCTTTGTGATTTTGGCATAACTCTTCTTGTCTGAGTTAATCTCCTTAGGGATTAGTGTTGCAAGTTGTTTATAAGCATCTTCTTGGTTCTTTCAATCTCCATATTGATTATGTCAAGTTGTAGAAGCAGGGTTGATTAGTCTTTTGGATTGGTTCTTGAATTCATTGTTCAAGGGTTCTTCCATAGTTCTATTCGGTTTTCTTAACCATCTATCTTTATATTTTCGTGCTTCTCATTCCTCCATATCTAAGTTTCATTCCATTGTTTCCAGGTTGTTCGTCTAGATCGTTAAACGGGCTAATCACCGTATCAATTGGTATTAGAGCTTTGGGGATGTTCAACCATCATCAAAAGATTCATAAAATTACAAAAAGAGTTTGTTTTGATCATTGCAATTGATCATTGTCTTTTGTAGTCTTTTCTTTTCTTCAGTTTTTCTCTCTTCTATTCTAAGTTGATTGAATTCTAACTTGTTTGTTGTTCTTGATCAGCGAATTGAGCACCGAAGTCATCAACAAACACCAACACCACCACACCAGCCCCACCACCACTTTCATGCCGCCAAAACCTACCCTAACCTACTGTTTTCGTAAACCCTAATCCTGCAACAGCCATATCTTTCCATATCTTTCCTTAATCCTACAACAACCATATCTTTTCATATTTTTTTCCATAATCTTGCTTCAGCCATATCTTATCTCTAACTATATCTTATCTTTTTAGTTGTTTACCTATTTACCCTCTTGTTATTTAATTTTTGTTTTTATTTTTGCTGAGATAAAAAAAAAAGGAAAGCTGTTGTCCAGAATATTAAAAAAAAAAGAGAGAGAAGGACGAACCAAAAATAAAAGAAAAGAAAAGAAGAATTCAGCTTTGTGTTTGCATTGTGTTTAACTCTAAGTTATTGAACTAACAACATTGTTCTTGCAAGAGTTGACTAAGAGGAAGAAGATTTCAAGGGGACTCCAAGAAACCTACATTCCAAGCCTTTTTCATTCGGCCACCCTACCCTAAACCGACCTTAGTTGTTGATTTTGGTGTTTGAGGTTGCAAGTTGAGGCACTTGCGAGTAAGGTTCTTTTAGCTTATCTTGAGTCTATATTTCGGGTCATTTTGGTTGTACATCTCATTCATACAACTAGTCCATTCCTTGACTCATTATTTTTTCTTTCTTGTGTTGAGTCAGCCTAGGACATACCTTGATTAATTCAATTGCTGTTTCGTGTTAGCTTATATTTGACTAGACACTACGCACACAAGGTTGTTAATTCTTACAAAGTGAGCCATCAACAAAGTCTTATCACATCACTTGAGAGTGAGGGATAAACACTTGAGAGACACTAGAGAGGATTTTGTTTTGATCTAATCTAACGTGTTTGCTTGTTTTGTTGTGTTTAACAAGATGTCCAATGATCATCATACTGAGAAGCAACCGGAGTCTAGTCCGGCAGATTTGATTAGCATGATGAAAGCTATGATGCAAGCAGAATTTAAAGTCATGGAAGATAGGCCTACGGGTTTACAAGGGCAAATAACCGAGCTTAAGACTAATAAGGCTAAAGAAGACACCTCATTTCCCCTAACTACGGCACTAGGCCATCACTTTGAGAAAGGAGCAGGTTCTAAACCCTTAACTATAAGCCATCGACGAGTACCTCTTGGCAGCCAACAAGAAGCTTTCAACGAAGCCAAGAAGACTCCCATTAATGCTTCACAGGGGCATCATTCTAACTCTAAACCTCCTATTCATGATAACAGTCATTATGCTAATTTCTCTCTTAGCATCACACATCATGAAGATAATGAGGAGTCTGAAGATGATGGCTATGATTATGTACAAGAAAGAAGGAAAGAGGAAGCTTGGAGGCAAGACGAGGAATGGATGAGAAATGAGGAAAGAAGGATGGAACAAAATAGGAGGCGTGAAGATAGGAGACGAGAAGATGAGAGGGATCAAGATGGGAGGTGTGAGTATAGATGGAGGCAAGAGGAAGACTATGAAGGGAGGAGAGACAATAGACATCAAAGGAGAGGGCGAGATCATGAGCAAGTTGATCTAGGCAAGGTGAAGATCAAGATCCTATCCTTTGAAGGCAAGTGTGATCCGGATGTGTACATGGCTTGGGAGACGAAGATTGAGCAGATATGGGCGTGCCACAACTTTCCCGAGAATAAAAAGGTACATTACACAACCCTTGAGTTCACTGATTATGCTTTGATATGGTGGAATGAGCTTGTGAAGGAAAGCAGGCGAAACATGGATCCACAAGTTACAACATGGGCACAAATGCGGGCAATCATGCAAGCTCGATTTGTTCCCCAACACTATAGGAGGGACTTGAGGCAAAAGTTGGAAAACTTGAGGCAAGGTTCAATGAGTTCCGAGGAGACCTACAATGCCATGCAAATGGTTATGGTGAAGGCCAATGTTAGTGAGGATGAAGAGGCAACTATGGCCAGGTATCTCCGTATCCTTAATTCAAGTTTTGCTAACGAGGTGGATTTGTTTCCCTACTCTACTATGACAGAATTACTACATCTCGCTATTAAAGTCGAGAAAAAGATAAAAGGGAGGAGTCAAGGTATAAAGAGCTCATTTGGGACCTCAAATGTATGGAAACAACAAGGAGGGCACCGACACGAAGGATACAACCGCGAAGCCCCCAAAACAGCCCCCGAGCAAGCTCCCACATGCCCAACCTACCCTAAGACGCCTACTGCAGCCCCTAAACCACCTCAAGGGAGTACTTATAACTCTTCTTCTTCTAGGGCTAGAGATGTTGTGTGTTTTAAATGTCAAGGTAGAGGACACATGATGAAAGATTGTCCGAATAGGAGAACTTTGCTAATAAACCATTTAGGCCAATATGAATCAGAATGAGCATGAACTTGAATCCAATGAAATCGAGCCTAGTGATGATGTTGATTCGGATGATGGAATAGTATATGAAAAAGGGGATTGCTTGCTTGCTCAACGTGTGTTGTATGATCACCCTAGTTCATTCCTGGCTAATAACTATGTGCTATGTGATTTGGATGTTCAAAACGAGTCTATTGCTTGTGTTGAATCTGATTTTGAGCATGATGAGTCTCTTGAATGTCTAGATACTGATTTTGAGCATGATGAGTTTCTTGAACGTATTGAATCTGATTTTGAGCATGATGAGCCTGTTTTGGATGTTTGCTTGTCACATGATAATGCTTTGATAGCTATGAGAGCCCTTAGTATACAACCTGCCGCTTGTGAGGATAACCAAAGGGAAAACTTGTTTCACACTGGATGTTTGGTTAAAGGGAAGGTTTGTAATGTTATAATTGATGGGGGTAGTTGTTGTAACATAGCTAGCACCGAATTGGTTAATAAGCTGCAATTAACAACTTTCTATCACCCTAGGCCTTATAAGCTTCATTGGATGAATGAATGCGGAGAATTAAAGGTAAATAAGCAAGTTAAGGTCACATTCACTTTAGGCCATTATGAGGATAATGTTTTGTGTGATGTTGTGCCTATGCAAGCTTGTCATATCTTATTAGGTCGTCCTTGGAAATTTGATATGAGAGTCTTACATGATGGTTAAACTAATATGTATACTTTCACTTTTAATGGAAAACCTGTAACCTTAAAGCCTATGACTCCCTTACAAATAGCTGAGGCATTTGAGAAGAAAAAGGCAAGTGAACAAGGGGTAGACCAAGCTAAGAAGGGGAGTAAGCCAAATAATTCCAAAACCGAGCCTATAGAGCCTTCTAATACCCTTTTAGCTTCAACTAACACACAAATGCCCTCTACTTTGCTAGTAGCCAAATATGAGTTTCAAAGTGCTTATCTTCCTCTAGAAATCACTTTGATGACCTTATGTAAGAAGTTAGCCCTAGTGAGTGATGAAACTAAGGCAAATATTCCACCTAGCATTGTAGCCATACTTGAGGAGTTTAAGGATGTGTTTCCTAATGAGATACCCCATGGCCTACCACCCTTGAGAGGCATAGAGCATCAAATAGATCTCATTCCGTTAACAACCTTACCGAATAGGCTAACCTATAGAATGAACCCTAATGAGAGCCAAGAGGTTAGAAACCAAGTGCAAGAGCTCTTAAATAAGGGTTATGTGAGGGAAAGCCTTAGTCCATGTGATGTCCCCGTGCTTTTAGTGCCTAAGAAAGATAATGATGAGGGACCATCACCAACAACCCCTACTAGTCCTACAATGCAAGGGCCAATCACTAGATCAAGGGCAAGAGCAATTCAAGAGGAGGTGTCCAACTTGTTGGTGTCCTTAGCTCCTAAGGAGACCATTGATGATCCATTGCTGACTGAGGCTTCCTTAGTCACGTTAATGACGATTCCCGATGACTTGGACGTGAAAGGGAGACCGTGCACACGTGATTTGGAGCCATGCAAGAGCAAAGAAGAGACACTTGTTCCGGAATTGCAAGAAATGGAAGATTGAGGCTTTTGGAGCTTCTTTTGTATTTTATATCATCTTTTGGTATAAAATGAAAGACTTTTTATAACCTTTAGGTTCAAAACATTTTAAGGGTTATTTTTATTTGTTTTATTTGTTTTATTTGTTTTATTGTCTTTTTGACAAATGTTATTCCTTTTTCTAGATAGGAGGCTTTCTAGGCATATAAAAAGCCTCCCTTAGCTTCTTTCCTGATTAGATAGATTTTAGTAAAACTTGATAAATTGTCTCTTTGAGAGCTTTTGTTCATATTTAGAAAATTCAATCAATAAAGTGAGCCAATTGATTGAATCGTTGTGAATCCCTGCTAGATTGTTCTTGTGTGTGTTAATCTCTTTAGAGATTGGTGCTACTAGTCAATACTAGTCCCTCCTTGTGCTTGTCTCCATTGAAGGCTTGTGTAAGGTTATAGAAGAAAGGGTTGAAGGCATCATCTTGCTTGGGTTTTAATCAATCTGATCAAGGTTCTTGTAAGGGAGTATTTTGGTTCTTTTGGATCTACTTCTACCATACATCCTACGTCCCCTTTCATCCTCTTTTCTTCCATCTTTCCATCGTCATTTTCTTGTTCTAACAATCTGAATTTTGTGCCATTGGTCAAGGAAAACGTCATTGTTGATTTCAAGGATTCCCAATCTAGATCTAGTCATTCGTGGCCCCAACCCGCATCAAAGTGGTATAAGAGCTAGTTGATTGCGAGTCCGGAATCTGCCATCACCATTGACGGTTTGAGTATCTTCTTTGAGTCTTTTCTTTGTTTGAGTCATTTGCTTCATCTTAAGAGTCTATTTGAGTCTAAGTTGCTTTGTTTCTTGTGTTTAGTGGAGAAGAGAGAAAGCCAAGCCAAAACTGCCATTGTCCACCATTCTAGATCACCTTCATCAGCCATTGTTCAAAAAAAAATGCCAACTCTTTTCTCTTGGCAATAACCGTAAAAAAAAACAATCAAAAGAAAAGAAAAAGGGGGACCACTCTTCCACTCTTCCAAAACAAACCAGCCATTGCAAGAGAGAGGAGAGGGCAACAAAAGCTCCTTATTTGTAGCAACAACAAGATACTACTTCTAGTTACTTATCTCTTATTTCTTTTCAATTTTTAATTTCATTCCTCTCTCCTATTTTCTTCCACAAAAACGTCAGCCAAGGACCACAAAAAAAAAAAAGAAAAGAAAAAGAAATATTTTCTCATATATTTTCATCATCCTACATATCATGCATTTCATATCATATTCTATACTAACCTAAGTTGTGTAGAATCTAGAAAAACAAGTGTTTTTGCAATCTGATTGTGAAAGGATCATTGAGACTACAAACAAGAGTTACCTACCTCATTTCTTATCCATCACCATTACCCAAAAGCCAACGTTAAACACCACAGCCGGTCATATCTCTCTCCATTGCATAAGGACAAGGTAAGTGAAGCTCTCTTCTTAGTCTCTTGTGTGTCTATCTTCCTTGTTTTACACTAATTCTATCATATCTTGAGTTTACCATCTTTTCGAGTCCATATCAGCCTTTTGCATCTATCTTTGAGTCTTGAGTCTTATTTCAGCTTCTTAGTGTCTATCTTGACGTTTTCTGTTGTGAACCTTCAAGCAGCCATATATAACCCTTTTTCAAGTCAAGGAGTGTGCTAGTTGAGCTAAGGCATTGATCTTATAAGGAATTTTAATCCATCCAAATCAATTGCATCAAATAGCTTGTGATCAACACAACTTCGGTGTGAGAGTGAGAGTAAACGAACGGAACACCTAGGTATAGACACCTTATCTACTCGAAACAAAAATCCCTCAAACAAATAGAATTTATCTAAGGATCCTTTTTGCACACAAAGCTTATATGTTTCTCCAAAGTCAAGATCACATTCATAGAGCTCCTTAATGTAAACAAATCCTAACACCCTAGCATCCAATGTAGTTAGCAATGTATGCCTCCTAGAAAGGGCATCTGCAACTACATTGTCTTTTTCCTTTTTATACATGATAATATAGGGAAAAGTCTCAATAAATTCCATCCATCTACCATGCCTCCTATCTAGTTTATCTTGACTCCGAAAATGTTTCAAAGATTCATGATCAGAATGCAAAATAAACTCTCTAGGCCACAAGTAGTGTTGCCATGTCTTAAGTACTCTAAATAATGCATACAACTCTTTATCATATGTAGAGTAGTTAAGACATGCCCCTTTAAGCTTTTCACTGAAAAAGGTAATAGGCTTACCTTCTTGCATAAGCACACCTCCTATGCCAATTCCCGATGCATCACACTCCACTTCGAAAGGCCTAGTGAAGTCCGGGAGAGCTAGTAAGGGTGCCTCAGTGAGAACCAACTTCAACTTGCTGAAAGCACGTTCTTGAGCTGCTTCCCAGACAAATGGTGCATGTTTCTTGCAAATCTCCGTCAAGGGTGCAACAATGGTAGTGAAGTCTCTCACAAAGCGCCTATAGAAACTTGCAAGCCCATGGAAGCTCCTTACATGGCTAATGGATGTAGGTGTTGGCCAATCTCGAATAGCTATAATCTTCTCCTCATCCACTTGTAGACCTTGTGCAGTCACTACAAAACCAAGAAATATAACCTCATTAGTGCAAAAGCTACATTTCTTCAGGTTGGCATACAAGTGTTCAGCCCTAAGGGTAGAAACAACTTCCCTTAGATGTTCTCCATGCTCCTCTAGGGACCTGCTATAGATTAAGATATCCTTAAGCGGGGAGTAGCCGCGAAGAACGGATCTAGACGAACAACCTGTTCTGAAGAATGAAGAACACACGAGATTAACAAACATGGACAGCAATGAAAACGAGGAAACAGAAAAGGGACAAGAAGAACCGAAAGGAGTAATGATAGAACCCTTGGATTCAAGATCCAAGAACCAAACTAGTGACGATTCGACCCTGCTTCTTACAACTCCACACAATTGAATTGAGAATCGAGAGCAAGAAGAGGGTGCCTTGTTTGACTTGCAACACCAATCCCGAAGGAGATTGACATACACAAGAACGAGAAAGCCAGATCCACACACAAACTCACGAGACAAGAATGATTGAATTCTCTTGGATTCAATTCTGAAATGCTCTCAGCAAAACTTGTATAAAACTTGTCTAACTACAAAAGAAGAGAGAAAAGGCTTTATATACATCCTAGGCCTTTTCTTCTAAAACAGAAAAAAAGAAACTAATTACAATAATTACATTGAGAGAGTTAAATAAATCCCAGCAAACATATAACACAATTGGGCCTAATTAAACTCTCTTATTCAGTCTCTCACGTCCACATACTTAAATGATCATCCAGCCATGCACATGCACATACGTGAAACCCCTTGTATCTGATTTCAAGGCCTCTGGCTATCCTTTGAAATGCTTTCCAAAGCCTGCCCAACAACTAGAAATACAATTTAAGCTCCATTAATCATCTTGGCTGGTATGGGTTCATGGCTAATCCACAAGATGGTCCTTAGGCTTGATGAATGTGGACTTGGTTCAGCTTCATGGAGCATGTTTAGGAAAAGAGCATCCATCTCAGCTTGACGTTTAGCTTGCGCTCTTGTTAGAGTCCCTTGAGGTGGTGAAGATGGAGTTAGCTCAGATGATCCATCATCACTTACGTTGAAGGAAAATTCAGCCACATGAACAACTCCTTTACATCTCAGAACAACTCCTTTACAACTTAGAAGAACAGTCTCTGTAGTAATATAGAGAATCATCTCACAGTCTATGAATATTTTCTCATGAGTTTCATGAATCTGCATATCTTTTTGCAAATTTTCTCTGTGGTGATCCCTTTGACGATTTCTTTGCAGGTAAACAACTACAACAACCTGAGACCTATCCTCTCTAGGAGAAGGGAGGATCAAAGCTTATATCAATCCAACAAGCAAGAAGAAGGCAGAAACAATATTCAGCCTAGAAAAAAGCTGAACAAATGGTGGAAACCAATCAAGTCGAACTTTACTCGACTATTTGGACAAACTAGTCTTGGGGCTAAGCATAAACAAAAGTTTATCTTTGGTCAGGAACGAGAAATTTGTATAAATCACAGTAATAAACTTGTCTTTCTTCTATATGATTCTTGCATTGCTTATGTCTTTCTAACCTATGAGGAGGCAAATTGTATCCTTGAATATATTTTGAACATTTGGAAGCAAGAGTTGAAGTTCCATAGTTATACGAATCAAAACACCGAGCAAACATCTCCTAGTAGCAAACATAGGAATTTTTATACTTGTTTAAATGAACTAGTGAGTGAACATGCTTTTCCATGCTTTGAAAAGACAAAATTTTTCTTAGGAAGGATTTCTCCCGTAATAAGGTACACATCAAGATCTAGAAAAATTATAATTAAAGAGACCATGGTTGGAACAATGGGGCGTAACTACCCATTCACAAAAATTACTAGCTAATGAAGATTGCTTTTTGGACTTGTAGAGCATGAAGAAAAAGAATTTTTGGACTAATATGAGTATTACTTGTAAAAACGAGCACATCCAATTGATCATGGTGGCAGGAACAAAAACTAAGGACGAACCTGAAGAAAGAGTTTGGAAGAGCGCGGGTTTTGACAGAATTTTTTTCATTCCGGCAATGGGTTTTGCAGGGGGATTATGCCTTCTATGTAAAGTTTATCAAATTAAAGGCGAAAAAATAGAAATTTGTAAATCTTCAGAAAGATATTTACTAGTTAAACACACAAACCAAAACACTAATTTTGAATCTATGTTAGTGTTTATGTATGCACCCCCGAATAAACAAATGAAAAATATGTTCTCGTCACAATTTAATGATGAATTGAACAATATTAACCTTCCAATGTTAATTATTGGAGACTACAATGAGTTACTGGTACCTTTTGATAAAAAGGGAGGAACTTGCCCTGCTAACAACAAGTTTGATAGATTAACTCAATTTTCTAACTAACATAACCTCCTCGATCTCCCAACTAAAGGAAATAACTATACTTGGAAATGAAGGAAAGAAGGTGATGATAATACGTACGAAAAATTAGATGGAATTATGTCCTCGATAGAAATCATTCAGGAATATCCAGGGTTTCATACTAGAAACCACGCTTTTAGAAATTCTAATCATTGTATGATTTCCTTTTCCTTTCAAAGCGCACAAGTCATCGTAAAAAAAACCGTTTAGATTTGAATCGATGTGGATGCAAATACCAGATTGCGAGAATATCGTTAAAAAAGTTTGGAGAACCCAATTCCCAAGGACTCATATGTTCAATCTCGCAAAAAAGACAAATCTATTAAAACAAAAACTGAAACAGTGGAGTCGGGAAAAATTCGGTAACATACATAGACAACTGCAAAATGTGGATGTTGAATTAGAGGGTCTCCAAAAAAAGAATTTTGCAAAGTTTGACCAAGTCCTTAACGAAAAAATTAACAGATTAAATAGGAAACGAGACTGTTTAGTGGAGGACCAAAATATGTTTTGGATGCAGCGAGCTAAAACGACAAATCTACAATTAGGTGATAAGAACACTAAATTCCACCATAGGAAAGCAACGGGCCGAAGGAATAAAAAAATTATAACAACAATTACAAAGACTGATGGTATGGTAATAGCTAAAGAAGATGATATCAATGAAGAATTTATTAAAGACTACAAGTTTCGTTTCAAAGCATCAATAATTGATATGAGTAAACTTCGAAGTCAATTACAAGTGATTAAGCCAGAAATAAATGAAAGAGATAACATCAATTTGGCACTACCATTCACCTCAAGGGAAATTACAGAAGCCTTATTTTCTATAGGTAGCGACAAATCTCTAGGACCCGATGGGATGAATACGGGTTTCTATAAGAAATATTGGCACATTGTCGGTCCAGAGGTCACTAGGGCAGTCAAAAGCTTTTATAGAACCGGAAGAATTCTTAGACAATTAAATCATACATTCATCGCTTTACTTCCAATAACTAATAACCCAACTACAACATCAAACTACAGACCTATAAGTCTCTGGTCCACAAAGGTGGCCGCAACCGCACAAAACCGCAAAAGCGGATCAGGCAAGGCACAGGGGAGGTTCACCTGTGGCGCAGGGGCGGCTGACAGGGTCTAATGGGACGGCTGACAGGGTCAAGGCAAGCTCAGCTAAGGCTCAGCAAGGCTCCTAGGCTCCAAAGACTAAGGCTCTTACAATCCTATGTTTCATGTGTCTTAGCTGAGGGAGTACATACAAGATCCGAGGCAGATCGTGAGTTATGATGATCTGATGGTTGAGCCAGACCACGCCTTTGCAAAGCACCCTATTGCAGTCCTAGAGCAAGGTGTGAGATGCCTGCATTCGAAGGACATTCCTATGATGAGGATACAGTGGTCGAGACGAGGACCTGATGAGGCTACCTAGGAGACAGATGATAGTATCCAGAGGAACTATCCAGAATTCTACGCTGAGTTAGAGGCACCAGTATGATCCACGACTAGATCTTATTGCCATCTTGGTGAGTGCATGCTATGTTATGTGCTTATGTGATATGCTATGTTTTCGTGCTCGCTGTGATATGTGCATATGATCTGTTACATCTTATTTGCTAGCGCGAGATAGGTATAGCTGGAGATGGTTCTTTCCTCTATGCTAGGATATGTGTTAGGATTAACTGGAGATGGTTCATTCCTCCATGCTATCTGTGCTGGACATAGTGTGAATGGAGATGGTTTTCCTCCACATAGTAGTATTATGTGTACGTTTTGGCTGGAGACGGCTTTCCTCCATGCCAATGTGATGTGGTTAGTGTTTGGCTAGAGATGATCTTCCTCTAGGCCTTGTTAAGAGTTGATGATAGTGCTCAGAGTTATACCTCGGCTTATGGGTCCGAGAGGTTTTGGGATCTTGCACATTTCGGGACGAAACTTGTTTTTAGGGAGGTGTGATGTAAGAGCCTTAGTCCTTGGAGCCTAGGAACCTTGTTGAGCCTTGGGTGAGCCGCCCCTGCGGCTCTGTGTAGGTGCAGCCGCTTTCATTGACTCTTTGACCCGTGCTTTGCGGCTGGCTTCCTTCATAAGCCTCCCATTCCTTCAGATGAGGGGCTTCCTTACCTCATTTCAGCTTCTTCATCTCCCTTACGCTCTTCTTCTTCTTCTTCTTCTTCTTCTTCTTCTTCTTCTTCTTCATCTCCTCTTCTTGATATTCCTTTGAGTTTGTGAGAAGGTGTTAGCATGAAATATTGTGATACTTTAGGCACGTTTTCTAAGTGTATTTGATTCATATTGATAGTCATTGATTGAGCATTGTTGCATTTGTGAGCTAGTTTGCCTATATTGTCGATATGGATGTCTACACAAGCTTTATGTTGATTATAGGTGATTGAGAGCCATTTCCGAACGGAATTTAGCAAAGATGAGTTGATTGAGTATGTCCATGGATTGAGGGCATTCTTAGGAGCAAAAGGAGTGTCAACTTATGGAATGCACGAGGCTAGGGAAGAATCATGTTCTTGCCCTAAACCACGCTCTAAAATACGGCCGTATTACATTCCACGTTCAGTTCCACGGCCGTGGAACCCTAGCAAGTGAAGCGTGATTCATTCCAGCAACTTCTACAGTCGTGGAATCATGTGTTCAAACCGTGTTGAATTCCACGCTCTAAATTACGGTCATGGAACCTTCCACGACCGTGATCTTGGCGATCTTTTTCGCCACACTTTAAGCCACGATCTTTTAAAAGATTGGGCCGGGCCGCTATTTCATCATACACTATAAAAGGACGGACGAGGAGAGATTCCGTCACCTCGCTTTAGGCTTACGCTTACACCTTCGCTTAGAGATTTTGCGACTTTGCAAAAGACGTACTTGCACTCATCTTTGGAGTTGCCCTAATCTCGCACTTTGGTGGAGATTGTGATCGAGATTTCCGGATTGATGGAAGATCGAAGATTCGGAAGGTTAATTGCAAGAAGATTTCTCTTCTTGTTTAGGTTTGAGTTAGAAGACGGATTGATATCCCGTTCTTCCTTCTTATCTAATATTGTGTTTGTTTGTTCTATTCCGAATCTAGCGACGATATTTGTTCTTGATTGTGACATTGAGATTGGTTTGAAGTTTATTGGAAGTTTTCGGAAGTTTTCATCTTTCAATCTTTTAAACCTTGAATTTGATATCATAATGACTATTGTTGGCTAAAAACCCTTAACAATTCTAAGGTGAAGGGTTGATAGTTGTGGCTTAGATGATGATAGATCGATCGTAATTAAATTGGACCTTGAGAGTTAGAGAGAATCGTCGACAACCTTAAATTACGGCATGTTCTTGAAGTCCACGGCCGTGGATTCTCAAGAACTACCCGTAATCTCCCTTAAGTTTACGAACTTGCTTTTACTTTAATCCAAAGTTAAAGATTTGCTTTGACTTAGTTTAGGCTTACCTTTTCTAGGTGGTAGTGAAGCCTCAACAACCTCTACTTCGATTTCGAGTGTCACAACCTTAATCGGTTTAGTTAGTCTTGATCATTGGATTACAAGTTTGGGTATTTGACATCAATTCTTACCTTTAGAACCTTTCTATACTGAAGCCTCAACAACCTTTATAGGGAGTGTCTTTTGGTGAGTCATATAAGGTTTTGGAACTTCATCGTACAATTACCTTACTTTCGTATATCTTTGCAACCTCAACTCTGTCCTTATATCATTAGTATATCTTGAATCAATAGCCACAGCTGGATACTTGGATCTTTAGGATTGTTGTTTTCCCAATAATTTGCAAAGCTCTTATATTTACTCGCTTGATAATCTACAACTGGATTTAACCCCCCAAATCCCTGTGTTCGATACTCTGGAATTCTTGCTTAACTACGTCGATCCGTACACTGCGGGTTCGCTTGCTTAATTTCAGTTTTATAAATTTAAAGCTTATTTGCTCGCACGCTAAGTGGCGAACAAGTTTTTGGCGCCGTTGCCGGGGATTTGGTCTAGACCGAATTCGGTTATTGGTTGTCAAGCTTGGGAGCTTGCTCTCGTTATTTGATATTTCTTTGAGTGCATGCGCAGGTCTAGGAACACCGAAGACCTCTTACCTCTTGATCAAGAGCTTGAGAGGACTTTAAGGCAGAAGCGTAAGGAAAAGAAGATGGCTGAAGAACACGAACGTGATCTTCAAGCGGAGTTGGCGGAGAAGGAAGCTCAACTCCAATGGAATGAGAACATCCGCCGGGATGAAATGGATCGTCATCAATCTCAAGTTAACAACCTACAAGATATGATTTTCCAAATGAGGATAGAACTAAGCGACCTTAAGAATAAGGGGAGCAAGAAATCCTCAAGGAGGGGATCAAGATCAAGAAGAAGAAGCCATTCATCCGCCGATGATAGTGATTCTTCCATGCCACCGCTAGAGGAAATTGATCCCACGATCAATGTGAATCCTTTCCATCCACGGGGAGCTGCTAATCGTCGTGTTCCACCTAGGAATGCGAGGATCGAACGTGTAGATGATGAGCCAAGAACTCTTGGCCAAAGGATGGATCCAACACAACAACCGCGCCGTTTGGGCGTGAACTTTGATGTTGATGATGTGCAAGAGTTTAACTTCAACCCTCAAGTCATTACTCTTGTTCGCCAAAACCAATTTGGCGGGACAAGCGCTGAATCTCCACACCAACACTTGCAAAACTTTGAGTGTATGATGGAGACAATGAGACCGAAGAACGCTACTACCAACAACTATAAGCTCAAGCCTTTCTTCTTCTCCTTGAAGGGGAAAGCATTGTCTTGGTATCAAGCTCTTCCTAGTGGGAAACTAGATACGTGGGAAGACCTTTCCGCGGAGTTCCTCACCAAATTCTTTCCGCCATCCAAAACGGCGGAACTTAGAGGTAAGATCAATGCATTTTCCATGAGGTCTAACGAAAGTTTGTTTCAATCATGGGAAAGGTTTCAGGACTTGTTATTGGATTGCCCTCATCATGGCATATCCAAGCTTGCATTGCTGGAGATCTACTACAAGGGGCTGGATGCGGGAACGCAATTCAACCTCCAATACCTCTCATGTGGAACATTCATGGACATGAGAGAAGATGGCGCTTGGGACTTCATTGAGAAGCAAGCAAGGGTCATAGAGAAGTATTCCCACCGGAAAGTGGAGGGAAATCGTGTGGAGTAAGGAGCAAAGCTCACACATGAAGCTCAAAATCAGATTTTCTCCCTCAACAATGATATCAAAGAGTTGAAGGAGGCTATCAAAACCAACTTTCCAAAGCAACAAGGCAAGGATGTTGGATATTTGGGCAACAACAATGGCGGTGATAACACAGACCGCAACAACAACAACAATAACCGGAACAACAACCGGAATAACAATTGGAATGGCAATAACAACAACCGGAACAACAATTGGAACAACAATAAGGGTTCAAACAACAACAATTGGCGCTCCAATCAACAAAATTCCGGTAACTCTTATCCTTCTAATTCTAATTCACTAACTCCACCTTCCTCTTCCTCTACTCCTTTGAAAAGCCAGGGGCAATCATCTAATGGAGGAAACGCTTCGGGGAAGGAGAAGCCCGATCCCATGTTGAAAACGATTTTGGGAAAGCTTCAAGGATTGGAGAACCGCATCATTAAGGTTGATGATCAAATTTCTAAGGTTGACAAAGCCCAAAAGGTTTTGGAAAACCAAATGTTCAGCCATGCGGAGGAAGTTCCTAGGAATCAAGGGAAACTTCCAGGAAAGACGGAGGACAACCCTAAAGGAAGGGTGATGGCAATCACAATTAGGAGCGGAGTGACTACCACCGATCCGCAGCCTAAGTTCGTTGAAGTCCCCGTAGAGAAAGACAAAGAGAAGGGGAAGGAGAAGGAAGATGTCTACGTTCCTCCTCCAGCTTACAAACCTCCCCTACCATTCCCTCAATCTAGAGCGAGAGCGCGCCTAGATAAACAATTTGGTAAGTTTATAGAACTCATGAGCAAGCTGCATATTAATATACCATTTATTGATGCTATTGTAGGTATGCCGGCTTATGGTAAGTTCTTGAAGGAGCTCCTCTCTAACAAGAGGAAGCTAGAAGACTTCGGAGAGGTTAAGATGAGTTCGGATTCTTCGGACCTCATCAAAACCATGAAGGAGAAAATGCCCCCAAAGCTAAAGGATCCGGGGTCATTTTGCATTCCCATAGGAGTGGGAGATGTCACATACGATGCGTTATGTGATTTAGGAGCAAGTGTGAGCATCATACCACTTGCATTATGTAGGAAGATCGGTTTAGGTGACCCTAAACCGGTGAAGATGACGTTGTACATGGCGGATCGATCCATTACTCGCCCCGTCGGTATTGTAGAAGACATCCCGGTCAAGATAGGTAAATTCTTTGTTCCCATTGATTTTGTTGTGCTTGACATTCCTACAGATAGTCCGGTCCCGATCATACTCGGAAGACCGTTTCTTGCAACTTCGGGCTGCATAGTCGATTGCAAGAATGGTAGACTCGCTTTTGATATAGGAGAAGAGAAAGTAGAGTTCGTTCTTTCCACTCTACTAAAGGAGCCCATCTTTGATGAGGATATATTCGATATCCAAGATGAAGAAGGGTTATCTAGGGAGGAGGTAAGTGCTATTCTCTTCAACGATCCTTTACAAAAGGTTATTACTATGAGTCTAACAAATGTAGGGGAGGAAGAAGAGTGCAATGAGGCAATTGAAGCCTTAGAGGCACAAGAAGAGATGGGTGAAGTGGAGTTCGAAAAACTCCACGAAGAGGCAGAAAACGTGAGAATCCACGGCCATACATTATATTCCACGGCCGTGGATCTCACAACCCAAAGCGTGGCTCACTCCAGGGGGTTACACGGTCGTGGAGAAGACATGACAACTGTATTTCCTTTCCACGCCCTAAACCACGGCCGTGGAGGCCATGAGGAACCCGTAATTTTGGGCGTGGAAAGGGGTGATCGAGACACTTCTTCAACTTCTTCCGATTCTACTCCCACACATTCAACACCCTTAGAAACTTCTAAGGAGACATCGGAGGCTTCTCAAGGATCATTGGAAGCTCCGAAAGCAATGGAACTCAAACCACTTCCTACTCATCTAAGGTACGCTTTTCTAGGATCTAATTCTACCTTCCCGGTTATTGTTAGTTCCGATCTAAGCATAGATGAACATAATGAACTCATGGTTGTCCTTAGGAAACATAGAAAAGCTTTAGGATATACTATTGAGGATTTAGTAGGAATTAAACCCTCCCTATGCATGCATAAGATACTAATGGAGGAAGACTTTAGAACTTCAAGACAACCTCAAAGGCGGTTGAATCCGACCATGAAGGAGGTTGTCAAGAAGGAAATTCTTAAGCTTCTTGATGCAGGTATCACCTACCCTATCTCCGATAGTAAGTGGGTGAGTCCGGTTCAAGTAGTTCCGAAGAAGGGAGGAATGACGGTCATCACCAACAAAAACAACGAACTTATTCCTACCCGAACCGTGACAGGATGGCGGATGTGCATAGACTACCGCAAGCTCAACAATGCAACGAGGAAGGATCACTTCCCATTTCCATTCATTGATCAAATGCTTGAAAGGTTAGCACAACATTCGCATTTTTGCTATCTTGACGGTTATAGTGGTTTCTTTCAGATCCCGATACACCCGGATGATCAAGAGAAGACCACATTCACGTGCCCATGGGGTACGTTTGCTTATAGGAGAATGCCGTTCGGGCTTTGCAACGCCCCAGCCACCTTTCAACGGTGCATGATGGCCATCTTCTCCGAATACATAGAGGAAATCATGGAAGTCTTCATGGACGACTTCTCCGTATACGGTTCCTCTTTTAACGATTGCCTTTCTAACCTTTCTCTTGTTTTGCAAAAGTGTGAAGACACTAACCTAGTTCTTAATTGGGAGAAGTGTCAATTTATGGTTAAGGAAGGAATTATATTAGGTCACTTAATCTCTAGTAGAGGGATAGAAGTAGATAAAGCTAAGATAGAGACCATAGAGAAACTTCCTCCCCCAACTTCGGTGAAAGGGATAAGAAGTTTCCTAGGACATGCTGGATTTTATAGACGTTTCATTAAAGACTTTTCTAAGATATCAAAACCTCTCACTAATCTATTGATGAAGGATGCGGTTTTTGAGTTTTCGCAAGAATGTTTGGATGCGTTTAACACCATTCGGCAAGCTCTAATTTTAGCACCTATTATTCAACCTCCGGATTAGAATCTTGCCTTTGAGGTTATGTGCGATGCTAGTGACGTAGCTATTGGAGGTGTTCTTGGACAACGAAAAGAAGGACGAACCCATGCCATATACTATGCTAGCAAGACGCTAGATGAAGCGCAGCTCAACTACGCCACTACCGAAAAAGAGTTTTTAGCCATTGTCTATGCTATTGACAAGTTTCGCTCTTATCTTGTAGGTGCAAAGGTGATTGTCTACACGGATCATGCTGCGATCCGGTACCTCCTTGCGAAGAAAGACGCGAAGCCAAGGATAATTAGATGGATTCTTCTCCTACAAGAATTCGATCTAGAGATCCGCGACAAGAAAGGTTCAGAAAATTCTGTTGCGGATCATTTGAGTCGCCTAACACATCTAGAGGACGACCATTTACCCATCGATGACTCCTTCCCGGACGAACACCTACACATTATAGAGGAGTGCATCGACGTGATCTCCAAAGGTAACGAACCATGGTTTGCTGATTTTGTTAACTATTTGGTTTGTCAGGAGATACCGCCCGGATTATCCTACGCACAAAGGAAGAAGTTCTTTAAGGATGTTCGGGAATACTTTTGGAACGAGCCTCTCCTCTTTAAGAGAGGTCCGGATGGCATCATTCGGCGATGTATGCCGGAAGATGAGATGCAAAGTGTCATCCGCCATTGTCATTCACTACCTTGTGGAGGACACGCTAGTTCGAACCAGACTAGCGCAAAGGTATTGCAATCCGGATTTTTTTGAACTACATTATTTAGAGATGTGCAATCCTTTGTTTCTTGCTGCGATGCTTGTCAAAGAACAGGCAATATCTCTAGGAGGAATGAGATGCCCCTCAACAACATCCAAGAGGTGGAGATTTTCGATGTATGGGGAGTTGATTTTATGGGACCATTCCCATCCTCTTGTGAAAACCAATACATACTATTGGCGGTAGATTACGTTTCTAGATGGGTGGAAGCAATTGCCTCACCCACCAATGATGCCATGGTGGTGGTTAAGTTCTTTAACAAGACCATCTTCCCGCGATTTGGGACGCCAAAGACTATCATTAGTGATGGAGGTTCTCACTTCATTGCCCGGCGCTTTGAAGCTCTTCTAGCTAAGTATGGGGTTACTCACAAGATCGCTAACCCTTACCATCCACAAACAAGATGACAAGTTGAGATCTCAAATAGGGAGATCAAAGGAATTCTAGAGAAGACGGTTTCAAGGACTAGGAAGGATTGGTCTTTGAAACTTGATGATGCATTGTGGGCGTACCAGACTGCATACAAGACTCCCATAGGAACCACACCATACAACCTTGTGTATGGGAAGTCTTGTCACTTGCCGGTAGAGTTGGAGCACAAGGCGTTTTGGGCTATCAAGTGGTTGAATTTCAGCATGAAGGAAGCGGGAGAGAAGCGTCTCCTAGACCTTAATGAGCTGGACGAACTCCGCTTGAATGCTTATGAAAACGCTAAGATCTATAAGGAGAGAGCAAAGCGTTAGCATGATAAGCATATCATTCCAAAGGACTTCAAAGAAGGAGATCAAGTTCTCCTCTTCAATTCAAGGCTTCGTCTCTTTCCGGGTAAGCTCAAATCCCGTTGGACCGGACCTTTTCTAATTAAGCGTATTTTCCCCCATGGTGCAGTTGAAGTATGGGGTGAAGCGAGCGGAAGCTTTAAGGTGAACGGCCAACGACTCAAAAAGTATACGCCGGAACTCCAAACCGAAGAGTTCGCGCCTACCGCACTCGAATAAGTGCGAGATTGGTCTAGCTACGGACCTTAAACAAAGCGCTTCTTGGGAGGCAACCCAAGGTATTGCATTTTTGTTTTTGTTTTCGATTCATAGTTTAGCTTAGTATAGACGTTTTTTTTCCTTTATTTTGCCTCGATTCCTTCCGGTATGTTCGTGTTTTTGGATGTAGGAACGATGGAAAAGGAGAAGGAAGGGATAATGTTGAAGAAAAGTGACGAAACTTGGACTTTGGAGCTTTACAGAGAGTTCCACGGCCTAAACCACGGTCGTGACAGCTACAGTGACCGTAATTTCCAAAAGCCTTTGAAAAATCACCAAAACCACGGTTCCGTACAACTCCACGGCCGTGGAACACCCCGACAGACCGTGATTTTCAAAATTTTGCCTGTGACTATATAAACCACATTCTTCACAAAAATCACTCCACAAACACCTCTTCCACGACCTAAACGCCGAATCCATGGCCCCTCCTCCAATTTCTCGTCTCTTAATCGTTTTCAACGATTCTTCTTCCCAAATTGAAGCACATTCGACCACCAACAAGATCCAAGCGACAAATCGAGCGGCAATTCACCAAAGGACGCACAATTCGGATTTCAAAATCCGAAACCTAGGTTTTTCCACTCTTCTTGATCTTTGTCGATTTGGTTCGTTTTTGTTAGAAATTTTAGGAAGAACTGACTAAAATTGGAAGGAATTAGATTAAGGCTGCCTGATTGTTGAGATTGAGTGTTGAATTCTGAGATTTGCGAAAAACTGAGACGAACCACGGTTCCTGGAAGAACCACGGCCGTGGAAAGGCTAGAACAAACCGTGATTTTTGACAGTGATGGATTTCGTGAGGAGAGTTTCGGGAAGGATTAAGGAGAAGAAGAATGATCAGAACAAGAAGAGGAAGGGTAATCCCTCTTCTTCTTCATCCTCTAGAGCACCACCACCCTCTTCCCCTTCACCTCCATCTTCACCTTCATCACCCTCACCGCCTAGCCCTAGAGTTCCGACCATTCATGAGGATCACCTTGCTGCATTTGAGAGGATCGAGGAGAGGGCTGTGATTGGTCCTAGGTATCTATTGTTGGAGGAGCTAACTCCTCTTAACATCGTAGATGACCTTACTTGGCTCTTGGATAGAGCCGGACTTATTGTCTTCTCGGCTATCCGAGAAGACGCATATGAGGAGATTACGAGGGAGGTAGTGACGTCCTTTCAACATAGCCATGTAGATAGGACCGTTTCTTTCCGTCTTATGGAAAGAAACTATGACTTTAGCATCCGTGAGTTTGGGACTTTCTTCGGGTTTCAAGAGACCTTTAACGGTCGCTTTCCTAGTGGCGTTTACACCAAGGACTTTTGGGAGGAGGTAGCTATGATATACGCCAGTGAGGACCGCTGGCAACCTGCTGATACCAAGGCCAAGTTGATGTATCACTTGGCCTTGAAGATTGCTCACCGTGTTCTTTCGGAGTGTCTCTTTCCTAGGACGGAGACGCCCCAAAAGATCAAGACGGATGAGCTCTTTTTGCTGTATTCCATGCTGTATGGGCGCCGAGCTGACTGTGCCACCCTCTTAGCTGCTACTATGAGCAAGCTCAAGAACAAGAGGAAGGGCAACATTGGATACGGTGGGATAGTTACCCACCTTGCTAGGAGTTTGGGTGTTGATTTTTCTGCCTGTACCCTTATACCAGCCGTACCCTTAGGACTTCATGCCTTCATGACTAGAGGGCTCATCTTCCCCACACATAGAGGTCCGCCTTATGCGGCCATGCCTTGGGAGAGCAGGACCGGTAGGGGTATTGAGTGGCTGCAGGAGTACTCCATTATGGCTGGATGCCATAATTGGAAGGAGACGTTCGCTGCTATGCATGCGAACAGGATTGCAGCTCCTCCGTATGTTCCACCACCGCCCGTTGTTGAGGAGGAGGAGATGAGGGATCAGTTTGAGGGTGGAGGAGAAGCCGAGCAGGAGTTTGGCACGTTTCTGGATCAGCCGGATGCGGCCCCCGATGTGCCTAGACGTTCTCCACGTCCAGCTAGAGCTTCAGGCTCGTCTTCTCGCCACGCCAGCGTGAGTGAGAAACCCACATGGGCTGAGACACCTCCTGCATGGTATGGAGCTCCACCTCCATGGGCTACAAAGACACCATCTGCACCAGCACCAGCACCAGCACCATCCGACGCTCCAGCATGGTACAGTCAGGCTCCGGGATGGTATGAGCAGATGCCGGATTGGGCTACTGGTCTTTCGGAGAGAGTAGGAGCATTGGAGATTCGAGCCGATGTTAGAGATGGACGCTTGGACGACCTCGATCACATGATGAGAGATGTCTACCGCCAGCAGTTTGGGCGGTTTTATGATCTTAGCTTCTCTCTATTCCTGCCTCCACCAGCGCCGCAGTGATTGATTGCATGACAGTTTCGCTTTAGCCGCTCCACCGCCATTTTGTGAGTTTCTTTTTCTTTTCTTTCTTTTCTTTCTTTCTTTTGAACATTAGGGACAATGTTCGTCCTAAGTATGGGGTGGGGTGTGACTAAAAGTTTGTAATAACTCTTACTCACTATGTTTATTTCTATTCGAGACTATCATTGCATGTTCATTATATTGTTGCATGTTTCGTTATTGCCTTGCATGAAAAAGAACTTGAAAAACCCATAAAACTTGAAAAATTTTGAAAAATTTTGTGCTTCTAAGGAATTGAGATGATTTCCATGATAATCACTACTTGTGAATTGAGTTTGATGACAATTGCATGCTTAAAAGAATAGTGAATTGAAAAGAATTTGAATGAGTTGATTATACCTCTTTTACAAGTTTCATAATGTGATAAATGTTACCTAAATCATGTTGAGGAATTGAAGTTGAAATCACACTATAAGTTCTTATACTTCTTGTTGAGATGATTAAGGCAATTCGATTTTTCTCTCTTCTTTCTTTGATCATTTAGCTCCTCATTGAAATATTGACCTCCTTTACCTATCCGGGAATTTGGAGAAGTGAATGAAAAAGGCATGTTTGATGTGGGAGGGCCATGAGAGCAATTATTTGCAATCAAAAGAATAGAAAGAAATTGTAGGTTTGGGGAAGTCAATCATGATGATGAGTAACTCGGCACCATTCACATAACCGGGTGTTTGTGTCTTGCCAAAGTCGGATTGAGTGATATTCCTAGCGGATTATGGTATGTGCGCTAAGGGTTTGAGGCATCTCATAAAAATTGAGAAACGCCAATCTCCTAGGCTTCGGTTTTTGTGCACCTCTGTCCATAACTCCAAAAGTAAAGTCGAAAAATGAAAGGAAGAGAGCGAAGCTCTAAGTTGAAGTGTTGCGGAAACCACAAAAGAAGAAGAAGGAATAGTTGTCCACTTTCCCGGATTCATGCACCACATTCCTTAAAGTTTCCTTCCCTTTCCACATTCTAGACCTTTTCTTTGGAAGTCCTTAAGATCAAAAGAATGCTATATGACTTGGTGATCTAAATTGAAGTTTCTTATGATTGATTTTGATAATGTTTGAAGGTTATGATGCTTGTATGGAAGTTTGATTGATTCATGAGCTTTCTTTGCTTTTTACTCTTTGATTAAGTGTATAAAAGTCTTATAAACGATTGAAGCAAGATTTGAGAATGATCTATTGATTAGAGAGCACATTCCTCCAAAAGAAGTATTGCTTTGAGAAGGTACACATATTTCATCCTAACTCTTGTTTTAAAGCTTTTGAAAGACCTTGCTTAGGGACAAGCAAGTGTTAAGTATGGGGTTATTTGTTAGCATGAAATATTGTGATATTTTAGGCACGTTTTCTAACTGTATTTGATTCATATTGATAGTCATTGATTGAGCATTGTTGCATTTGTGAGCTAGTTTGCCTATATTGTCGATATGGATGTCTACACAAGCTTTATGTTGGTTATAGGTGATTGAGAGCCATTTCCGAACGGAATTTAGCAAAGATGAGTTGATTGAGTATGTCCATGGATTGAGGGCATTCTTAGTAGCAAAAGGAGTGTCAACTTATGGAATGCACGAGGCTAGGGAAGAATCACGTTCTTGCCCTAAACCATGCTCTAAAATACGGCCGTATTACATTCCACATTCAGTTCCACGGCCGTGGAACCCTAGCAAGTGAAGCGTGATTCATTCCAGCAACTTCTATGGTCGTGGAATCATGTGTTCAAACCGTGTTGAATTCCACGCTCTAAATTACGGTCGTGGAACCTTCCACGACCATGATCTTGGCGATCTTTTTCGCCACACTTTAAGCCACGATCTTTTAAAAGATTGGGCCGGGCCGCTATTTCATCATACACTATAAAAGGACGGACGAGGAGAGATTCCGTCACCTTGCTTTAGGCTTACGCTTACACCTTCTCTTAGAGATTTTGCGACTTTGCAAAAGACGTACTTGCACTCATCTTTGGAGTTGCCCTAATCTCGCACTTTGGTGGAGATTGTGATCGAGATTTCCGGATTGACGGAAGATCGAAGATTCGGAAGGTTAATTGCAAGAAGATTTTTCTTCTTGTTTAGGTTTGATTTAGAAGACGGATTGACATCCCGTTCTTCCTTCTTATCTAATATTGTGTTTGTTTGTTCTATTCCGAATCTAGCGACGATATTTGTTCTTGATTGTGACATTGAGATTGGTTTGAAGTTTATTGGAAGTTTTCGGAAGTTTTCATCTTTCAATCTTTTAAACCTTGAATTTGATATCATAATGACTATTGTTGGCTAAAAACCCTTAACAATTCTAAGGTGAAGGGTTGATAGTTGTGGCTTAGATGATGATAGATCGATCGTAATTAAATTGGACCCTGAGAGTTAGAGAGAATCGTCGACAACCTTAAATTACGGCCTCTTCTTGAAGTCCACGGCCGTGGATTCTCAAGAACTACCCGTAATCTCCCTTAAGTTTACGAACTTGCTTTACTTTAATCCAAAGTTAAAGATTTGCTTTGACTTAGTTTAGGCTTGCCTTTTCTAGGTAGTAGTGAAGCCTCAACAACCTCTACTTCGATTTCGAGTGTCACAACCTTAATCGGTTTAGTTAGTCTTGATCATTGGATTACAAGTTTGGGTATTTCACATCAATTCTTACCTTTAGAACCTTTCTATATTGAAGCCTCAACAACCTTTATAGAGAGTGTCTTTTGGTGAGTCATATAAGGTTTTGGAACTTCATCGTACAATTACCTTACTTTCGTATATCTTTGCAACCTCAACTTTGTCCTTATATCATTAGTATATCTTGAATCAATAGCCACAGCTGGATACTTGGATCTTTAGGATTGTTGTTTTCCCAATAATTTGCAAAGCTCTTATATTTACTCGCTTGATAATCTACAACTGGATTTAACCCCCCAAATCCCTGTGTTCGATACTCTGGAATTCAAGCTTAACTACGTCGATCCGTACACTGCGGGTTCGCTTGCTTAATTTCAGTTTTATAAATTTAAAGCTTATTTGCATGCACGCTAAGTGGTGAACAGAAGGTTTTGAGAGTTTGCTGAGGTTTTTGAGCTTGGATGATCTTGAGGATGATGTTGAGTGTTGTTGTTGTGGTGCTAAGGTTGTGAGGTGGGTAGATGCTCTTGGTTGCTGCCTAGGATTTTGTTGAGGTGAGACCTTCTTCAACATCTTCTTTTCTTCTTCTTCTTGCTTCTTCCTTCCTTTTCTAACTTAGGATCACAAGTTAGACTTGTGTTGGTCCTTTCCTGGATGTTTTGATAATCATATATGTGTATGAATATATATGTGTTATTGTGGTGTGTTGAAGAAGTGGAGAGAGTCGAGAAAGAGATCGAAGAGAAGTCGGGGCCAACATTCTGCATAGATAGCCGCCCCTGCGCCTAACTGGGTCAGCCTTGAGTCCTTGCTTCTGTTGGTGTGTTCAGGGCATACCTTGTTGGTATGTTTCCTTTCTTCCTTTCCTTTTGCCTTGGCTTAGATGTTGGCTAGGCTAGCTTGGTTAGGATGAGTGGTATGATAGAGTTGTGCTTTAGGCACTCGTGTTGATGTTGAGGTTATGTTGTAGGCATCTGTGTGCTTGTTATGGTGTTGAGGTTGTAGGTTGGTTTTGGTTATGGAAACGAGTCTCCTAACCCTTGCAGTTTGTGATGTTGTGTGCCTTGCTATTGCAGGCGTTGATTTCTACCCCAAGGGGAAGCTGTGACGTGGTATTGGATACGAGTATGATGACCTTTATTACTTTAAATGGCCCAAGTGTATTATAATGGGTCGTGACCACCTGCCTCCGCCTGCGGGTAGGAGGAGGTGCCCTGAAGATGATCTCACAGGAGGGGACAAGTGATGATCAACCCCATGCAAAAATCCTGTGTTACGTTGGATGGGACGGGGTTCTTGAGGCTCCTCGTGTTACAAAAGAAGTTGAATTAGTAATGGAATAACGTAATGAAAGATAATAAATGAATGTGTGTGGCATTGCATGTATGAGATGTTGATGTGTGGTTGTGCTATTACTTTCATACTTATTCATTGTTGTAGCTAACAGTGTATACCGTCTTGTAGATGATCTGCAGGTTAGGAAGACTGCAGAGTGAGCTAGATGTATGACCAGCCGAGGACTTCTGTACACTAGGATGCATGGGATATGGGATCTTTTGTATCAAATGTTTATGTTTGATGTTTTGTACTCGGCTTTGTGTTTGTAAACTCTTTTTATGCTTCATATACAACTTTTATGTATTTGGTTTTAATCTACCTGTTCCTTGTTGTAAGATCCAGTGAATTTGTTGTCAGACTATGGTCAAGATCCATTGTGAGATCCTAGCCCAATGTAGCACTCCGAGTCCCGCGGATTTAGGGTGTTATAGGTCATACGTTTTGAAAGGATTTTGGTTTTAAAAGTTGTTGTTTTGGGATAGAATGTACGAGAAGTCGTCACCTCTGCCGTGGACCTCAGTAGTATAGATATGTATATATATGTATTATGGATTATGTGTATGTGTTATATATATATATACATAGTACATATATATAGCCTTATAAGATTAGGTATGTATACCCTACAGATGGCTCAAACTAGAGTGACATCTGTAGTGGGACGAGGTAGGAGTACACCCCCACTCCCTTCAATAGCGATAGGTCAAGGACCAGTTTCTATTGTTCTGTCGCCTATAGCAGATGACGGACTTAAGGAGACTGACTACGTCTCGATGAGTGGACCCGAGTTTCAAGAATATATACGCCAAGTACAAGAGGCTTCAAGAGCAGGTAGACCTACACCGGGTTTACCAGTATCGGTGGGATCGACTGAAGCTTCTAGATTAAAGAAGGAACAACGAACTGAACTAGTAAGTGATGAAGCAGATCCTTCAAGTGTTACACAAAGTCTGGCACATGGACGTTCGAGTGATCCCTTATCCACATGGACTTCTTGTGGGATGAGATCTTGTTTCAACTGTGGAAGATTGCACACCTACGACCGAAGTGTAGGAGACCTTTAGTGACGTGTTTTACTTGCGTGGTAAGATCGGACATCGATCGATTTTCTGTCGATAAAACAAGATACCGCATCAGCAAGTTTCTTCCCATGCTAAGGTTACTAAGGCTGAACGAAGAAGATCGAGTTTCCCTTCAGCCCCACAGGTTGTGAAGACTGGACGACCGTGTTTCAACTGTGGTGATCCAGGCCTTTTGCGCTCTGAGTGTTCTTTAGCACCGATAGCTTGTTTCACATGTGGTGACGACCGTGTTTCAACTTCTGGAGACTTTGTGCAGCCAACATCCTCTCTCTGATCAACATTACTCGAGCCATATTATCCTGAATCTGTTCTGGCGCTATTCCACTGATAGTGCTAGGCTCATCTCAACATAAAGGTGTACGACACCTACGTCCACATAGTGCATCATAAGGAGCCATCCCAATGGATGCATGCCAGTTGTTGTTGTATGAGAACTCAACAAGTGGGAGGTGATCAGACCATCCCAGTCCCCAATCCAACACACAAGCTTGCAGCATTTCCTCTAAGGTCTGGAGGGTTCTCTCAGACTAACCGTCTGTCTGAGGTAAAACTCAATCATGATATGTGGACAAGTTCCCCACGCAGTCTGAATCTACTATCAAACCCTAAAAGTAAACCGTCTACTACAATCATAGTCGATCGTCCTCGGTACGCTTATGGAGTCCCACCATCTGTCTAGTGTACTCCTTTGTTACTTCATTCACTGGCCACATCTCTCTGTAGAGATGGAACGTGTCGACTTCGTAAATCTGTTACTAATAATCTGGATAACACCAAAACTCTTAATGGGTCTCAATCCCATCACAAGTCCACAGAATAGTCCTCTCACTTCCACTACAACACTGGTAGTGGATGAGCTCATCTCCAGGTCAATAACACTTTAACCTGATTTACTACTTCGTGGTACCTCTTATTCGTACATGGATGTACTAAAGAAGGTGTACTATAAGTGTATTGTAATCTTCTCCACTCGAATCCGCATAAGCGGTTATACTGACACAGTTGCGGCGCCTCATACTGCTTCTATTCCATTAAAGAATTGTGGTGCCTTCCCATGAGGCATCCTTCCATCAAGTTCCTTCAAGGCCAGGCAAGTCCCCTGTTTTTGTTGAACCTCATCCAACAAACCAGGTAAAATCCCTAAACATGAAATTAACGTCCTTATTAGTAGTTGTAGGTCCAACTCTAACCAAGCTAGATGATTTTGAAACCGAGACTGTACAACAATTCCAACAATCACCTTCTCTCGAGGCGTCTTCTTATTGAAGGCATCAGTGACCACATTCTCCTTGCCAGAATGGTACAAATCTCAAGGTCAGCGTCCTTGATCAACTCAAACCATCGACGTTGGAAGTTATTCAACCTTTATTGCATAAAAATATGCTTCAACCTCCTATGATATGTGAAACTCTGACACGAAATGTCACACACGTATTGTCTTCAAATCTTAGAACTTAAACTACCACCACTAACTCGAAATCATCAGTCGGGCAGTTCTCCTCATACGTTCTCAGCACCGTAGTCACGTGATTGTTACGCTAAAAAGAGTGTACGCAATAAGCCTTAAATTTAGACTCGTTATAATTATCCTAACTTCTAGCGCACCCGCAGTGTACGGGACGTTTGTAGCATGGATAGTATTCCGAGGTCGAACACAAAGACTAAGGTGAAATTGACTCGGTTTTGTGATTAAGTTTAGTGAAGGTCTAAGGTTAGAAAAGAGGAAAACAAAGAAGTGAAAATCTAAATTGTTTTTGGTCGGTTTTGGTGATCAATCAAAGATCACAATTCATGCAAGACAAACAATCAAACTAGACTCAAAATCAGCACAAATGAACAAACCAAACAAGATAATGATCAAGGGAAGGAAAGACGGATTCTAGGGGTCGGAAGTTCCGGTTATGGCATAGAACTCAATTTATCTATTCGTTCTTTGGATTAACTAATATATGTTGGGATTAAGTGTATCTAATTTGGGATCAATTACCGGGTAGGTCTCATGGTCCAACTAGTCCACACCTAAGGTCTTATTACCGGGTAGGTCTCTAAGAGCCTAAGGATAGGAATTCTACACAAACCGGATTGTAAATTAGGGGTCTAACCTATCCTTACCGGGTAAGTCTTGGAAAGGGAAGTCCTAAGCAACTATCCTAGCATATCTAATCCAATGGTGGCTTATTAGGCTCACCACTACCTAAGGTTTGCTATTTTGGATTCTAAGAGCAAGGATTACCGGGTAAGTCTCTCCTAGCACTTAGTCACTACACTAGGTAGGTTAAACTCAGCAACAATTAGGATTTCAACATTTTATAGGTTTAAGGCAAGATCCTTCAAATAAGGGAAAATCACGGGTTGTTCTTCCTAAACCACGGCCGTGGTTCTTCAAGAACTACCCGTGATTCCTAACAGCAACTACGTTCATAAACAAAAGTCATCCAAAGGCAAATCTAAGTTCATCCTATCACGGTTCTAGCCATAACCATCCTTTCCTTACCCTAGAACCACATCAATTTAGCCTACAACATTCATAATGGAAATCGAAGCAAACAAACATAAAATCAAAACATCCATTGCAAGATAATGAAAGAAGAGAGGTGCACAAGTGAACTTAATTCAAAACTAAGCTGAAGATTAGAATAGAGTCACTTACAACCCTTCCAAAAGAAGGTTCAAAGGTTCATACAATCTCTAGAAAACGAAATCCGAAATACAAGAAAGCTAGGGTGTATTTCCTTCTCCTCCTCTTCAATGGAAATCTCCTTCTTCTCTTTGACACTTTCCTTCCTAGAAAAATCTTCTTCTTTTTTTTGAGAATATATTTGTTAGAGAGAAATGGATAATGGATGAGCTGCTCCCCAAACTACCCCAGCTGCCTCAAACAACCCATGAAGGACCACTTTTATAACAAATCCTTCATGAGCTGGCCATGAGAGTCGTGGCACAGTTGTCACGAGAATCTGGCAAAATCCACGGTCATTTCCACGGCCGTGGTTCGTCAGAGAACCGTGATTCTATGCAGAAACTTCGCCTTGAATCATTAAGCTGTGATTTGGTGCATGGCTTGTGTTGGCAAGGTTCCATGAGTCCTCCTCATCCCTTGGCTTGTGTCCTAATGAGTCCGAGGGTGCATCATCTAAACGATCGATCCTCAAACGCGTCGTTTAAGCTCCTAAACTTCCCGTAATACCTACAAAACGCGCACAAATCCGTGTAGACGTCTATTTCGACAAAATATGTGAATTGGGTGCAAAACGTCTTGAACTAATGCTAGATCATGCATGAATGAGCGAGAATTCTATCTAAATGTACACCTAAAACTATGTTATAAATCGTGTTATCAAAATACCCCATACTTAAGGTTTGCTCGTCCCCGAGCAAATTCCCACATATAGACTAGAAGATGACATGATTTATGTATGCAGAAAAATGGCAAAATCTTTTTGGGTTTTGTGCTTCTACTATTGGATCACCTTCATAGTCATGATCAATGGCAATTGGATAAGCAATTATGTATCAAACAATAAGGGCATGGAAAGACAATTGTACTTAACTCAAAAGCATGCATGAAATGTGAGGATGAAGAGGTCAAGAAGATCAAGAGTCTATCCAATCTAGATTACTAAGTCTTACAAACATGCAAGTAGGTCATAAGGGCTTGTGACATAAAAGGCCAAGAAACGTTGCAATTGGGCGGGGGATTCTCTAGGTTATGTGATGCTAATCCGGGAATGGAACTAACTCCACATCCTTGTCCTCGATCAACTTCCCCCAAGTGTATATTTTTCCTATCTTGCTTTCTTTTCTTTTTCTTTAACTCATTTTTGAGACAATGGCATTGGTGTACAATAGCCGAAACCTCGGTGATTAGCCATCCTCGGGTTTTTTTTCTCTTTTTCGAGGTGCATCCACACCGGGCACACATACCAAAGCTCGTTAGGGCTATTGGTTCATTTGACTTTGGCAAGGCACCAACACCCGATTATGTGAAGTGTACCGAGTTACTTGTCATTTAAACCAACGCCCCCAAACCTATATTTTGGCTACACTTCCACAATAATTTCAGCATTTCATTCACGATATTCTTTTCATTACATCTTCACCCCGCACTTGCTTTTCGCACATTTCAACATACTAGCATGCTCCTATTCCCGGATGGGTTTAAAGGAGGTCGATTTTATATCAATTGAGGTGCTCAAGCAATCATGATCAAGATGAGAAGTAGAGAAAGATGAAATGCCTCATTCATTCCTAGATGGTATGCAAGAACTATCATGTAATTTCGACTTTCAATACTCAATCCATTCTAGGCAATCATCATGATCACAAGTCATTCATATAATTTAAGAGAAGTAGTTCAAGTCCACATATGCATTTATCAATTCAACACATAAGGCCATCCATAGCCAATCACAAGACAAGTTTCATTATTAGGATCATATCCAAGCCTAGAAAGCACAAAATTTTTTTTAAATTTTCTGATTTTTATGGGATTTTCGTTCTAAGTATGTACAATGCAAGAAATGTGCAAATATTAACCTATCCTAGATGCTCATCATGCAAAGGATCATGCAAACCCCACCCCATACTTAAAAACACATTGTCCCCAATGTGTAAATGAAGTAGAGAGAGTGAAAGAAGGTTCTCACAATGTAAAATTGTTTGCTATGGTATTTGGGAATTCTCAAGTGAATTGATGTTGGATGATCCTTGCAACCATGGTAGAGAGCTCTAAGCATCCTTCAAAGTTTCGGAACCCGCGCTAGGCACCGCTAGCCGTCCAAGTTCCGTGTCCGCTCCACCCATAATTGGTGAGGGTTTCATCATCATCATTTTCATCGCCAAGAAAGGCTTCCAATGCCACTAATGCTCTAGCACACACACGAAGGTAGACAAAACACACACAAAGTACACAAAAACAGAAAAATCTAAGCAAAAATAAAAAGGGAAAAATGTTACCAATGGGTTGCCTCCCACCAAGCGCTTCTTTAAGGTCATTAGCTTGACCAAACTCGGGAGCGTCTATTCGAGGTGAAGCGGGGCAATCATGTCTACCGGGGCTCCCGGAATATACTTCTTCAAGCGATGTCCATTCACCTTGAAATTTCCACAATGCTCCCCTCCTATTTCAATAGCTCCATGGGGAAAGATCTTCTTCACTACATATGGCCCGGTCCATCTTGATTTGAGCTTTCCGGGAAATAGCCTTAGCCTTGAGTTGAAGAGGAGGACAAGATCTCCTTCACTCAACTCCTTTGGAATGATCCTCTTGTCATGCCACCTTTTGGTTCTCTCCTTGTAGATCCGGGCATTCACATAAGCTTCCAACCGGAGCTCCTCAAGGGCATTGATATCAAGCAACCTCTTTTCTCCCGCTTCCTTGAGGTCAAAATTTAGCCACTTAATGACCCAATAAGCTCTATGCTCCATTTCCACCGGGAGATGGCAAGACTTGCCATAGACCAACTTGTAGGGAGTGGTTCCAATTGGTGTCTTGAAGGCGGTTCTATATGCCCATAGTGCGTCATTGAGCTTCATAGCCCAATCCTTCCTTGTCCTAGACACCGTCTTTTCAAGGATGGCCTTGATCTCTCGGTTGGAGATCTCCACTTGACCACTAGTTTGGGGGTGGTAGGGTGTTGCCACCTTATGAGTCACCCCATACTTGGCCAAAAGTGCTCCAAAGTTCCTATTTGTGAAGTGCTTCCCTCCATCACTAATGATTACCGTTGGTTTTCCAAACCTAGAGAAGATCACCCGGTTGAAGAATCGCACTACCACCTTGGCATCATTCGTAGGAGAAGCGATTGCTTCTACCCATCTTGACACATAGTCCACCGCCAATAGGATGTAGAGATTGCCACATGAAGAAGGGAATGGTCCCATGAAGTCTACACCCCACACATCAAAAATCTCAACTTCTTGGATGTTATTCAAAGGCATTTCATTCCTCCTTGAGATGTTGCCCGTTCTTTGGCAAGCATCACATGCCGCTACAAAACCTTGCACATCCCTAAACAAGTTAGGCCAATAAAAACCGGATTGCAATACCTTTGCACACGTCTTGTGTGAGCTAGCATGGCCTCCGCATGGTAAGGAGTGGCAATGCCGGATCACACTCTCCACCTCATCCTCCGGTACGCATCTTCTAAGCACCCCATCCGGCCCTCTCTTGAATAGAAGTGGCTCACTCCAATGGTAATGCCTTACATCGTTGAAGAACTTCTTCCTTTGTGCATATGTAAATCCGGGAGGCACTTCCTCACATACTAAGTAGTTCACGATGTCGGCGTACCATGGCTCACTTCCTCTAGCCACTTGGAACAAGCATTCCTCCACCATTTGCAATTGTTCATCCCGGAATGAATCATCTATCGGGATGTTGTCCTTCCCAAGCTCCGATGGTGGGAGTCTACTAAGGTGATCCGCCACGGAGTTCTCGGATCCCTTCTTATCTCGTATTTCCAAATCAAACTCTTGAAGAAGAAGGATCCATCGAATCAACCTTGGTTTGGCATCCTTCTTTGTAAGTAGATAACGGATCGCCGCATGATCCGTATAAACTATGACCTTCGCTCCAACAAGGTATGAGCGGAACTTCTCAAATGCATACACCACCGCCAACAACTCCTTCTCGGTGGTAGCATAGTTGAGTTGGGCATCATCTAGCGTCTTGCTAGCATAGTAAATAGCATGAGTGCGCCCTTCTTTCCTTTGCCCTAAAACGGCCCCAACGGCCACATCACTCGCATCGCACATGATCTCAAATGGTAGACTCCAATCCGGAGGTTGCATGATAGGTGCGGAGATCAAGGCGTTCTTCAACCTACAAAAAGCTTCAAGACACTCCTTGGAAAAGACAAAATCAACATCTTTCATTAGTAGGTTAGTGAGAGGCTTAGAAATTTTAGAAAAGTCTTGAATAAACCTCCGGTAAAAACCGACATGCCCTAAGAAACTCCTTACCCCTTTCACCGAGGTAGGTGGTGGCAACTTCTCTATCGTTTCAATCTTAGCCCTATCAACCTCAATGCCACGGTTAGACACCAAGTGTCCTAACACAATCCCTTCACTTACCATGAAGTGGCATTTTTCCCAATTTAAGACAAGATTTGTCTCCTCACATCTTTGCAATACTAATGACAAGTTAGTCAAGCAATCATCGAAAGAAGAACCATAAACAGAGAAATCATCCATGAACACTTCCATGATATTTTCTATGTATTCCGAAAAGATAGCCATCTTACACCTTTGGAAGGTGGCGGGTGCATTACACAGCCCAAATGGCATTCTCCTATATGCAAAGGTACCCCATGGACATGTAAAGGTCGTTTTCTCTTCGTCATCGGGGTGGATAGGGATTTGGAAGAATCCACTATACCCATCTAAATAGCAAAAATGAGAGTGTTGAGCCAACCTTTCTAGCATTTGGTCAATGAAGGGGAGAGGGAAGTGATCTTTCCTAGAGGCCATGTTCAATTTTCTATAATCAATGCACATCCTCCACCCCGTAACCGTCCTAGTCGGTATTAGTTCATTGTTCTCATTAGTGACGACCGTCATTCCACCCTTCTTAGGTACTACATGAACGGGGCTAACCCACTTACTATCCGAGATAGGGTAGATAATCCCCGCATCTAGCAACTTAATGATTTCCTTTTTGACCACCTCTTTCATTATAGGATTCAATTTCCTTTGATGTTCAATAGAGGGTTTGTGGTTATCTTCCATCATTATCTTATGCATGCACAAAGATGGCTTAATGCCAACCAAATCATCAACATTATAACCAATGGCTTTCCTATGTAATCTTAGTTCATGCAGCAATTTAGCAAGTTCATCATCACTTAAGCATGCATTAACAATCATAGGATACGTAGAATTATCACCAAGAAATGCATACTTTAAATGAGAGGGAAGGGGTTTAAGTTCAAGTGAGGGAGGACCTCTATCGGTTGAAGACGATCCAAATAAGGTTGGATGAGATGAATCCAAAGCAAAGGAAGACTCCCCATGGCTCCTAAAAGCTTGATCATCATCAAGAGTTGATTCAGGGAAAACCACGGTTGGAAACACGGGTTGCTCATCTTCCACGGCCGTGGTTCTTGCCAAGCTTGCTTCTCGGAGTTGTCCAGAAAGTTTGACGGCCGTGGAACATAAATCTCGACCGTGGAATTTGCAGCTGTTCATCACCTCTTCGTGGCTTTCAAATCCAACTCTTGGCTCCTCATCCAAGGCTTCCAAGGCTTTGATCTTTTCATTGCAGTCCTCTTCAACACCTTCCTCCATCATACTTAAGGTGAGAACCTTTTCCAAGGGATCCTTGATCAAGATCGAGCTCACAATTTCTCTAGATTCTTCTTGCTCGACTATGTTGAAGATATCTTCATCAAGGGTTGGCCCTTTCATCATTGTGGAAAGCTTGAATTTGATGTTCTCTTCCCCGATGTTGAAGGAGAGAGTCCCGTTCTTGCAATCCACTAGGCAACCGGAAGTGGCTAGGAAAGGTCTTCCTAAGATGATAGGAACCGGATAATCCGCCGGAATGTCCAACACTACAAAATCAATAGGCACGTAGAATCCTCCTAGTTGCACCGGAATGTCCTCTAGAATCCCAACCGGATGAGTGATAGAACGGTCCGCCATATAGAGGGTCATCTTGACCGGCTTTGGCTCTCCTAACCCGACCTTGTTGCTAAGTGCAAGCGGTATGATGCTTACACTCGCCCCAAGATCACAAAGGGCCTCGTACTTCACATCTCCCACTCCTATTGGGACGCAAAAGGAGCCCGAATCCCTTAGCTTGGGAGGCATTTCTTCCTTCATGGTTTGGATCAATTCCGAGGATCTCCTGGTCATCCTTATCTCCCCATACTCCTCCAACTTCCTTTTGTTGGAGAGTATTTCTTTCAAAAATTTCCCATATGCCGGCATTCTTAAGATGGCATCCATGAACGGAATGTTAATATGTAACTTGGACATTAGTTCAAGGAACTTACCAAAGTGATTGTCCAAACGAGCTCTTGCTCTTGATTGTGGGAACGGTAGTGGCGGCTTGTATGGAGGCGGTGCTACATAAGTTGGCTCTACATCCTTGCTCTTGCCTCCATCTTCTTGCCTTCTTCCCTCTTCTACCACTACTTGCTTTCCTTTAGCTTGGTCCTTGGGCAAAGGATCCTTCATACTTAACCCACTCCTTGTTGTGATAGCCGACACTTGGCCTCTTGGGTTGTCTTCGGTTCTTCCGGGAAGCTTTCCCGGATCTCTATGTGCTTCACCCGCCTTTTGAAAGACTTGTGCTTCCAAGACCTTTTGAGCTTTAGAAATTGAAGTCACGGTGCTCTCAAGTCCACTCAACCTTCCTAGCAATTGCTCAAACATGACTTCGGTTCTATCCTTTGAAGGTTGAGGAAAACCGGGTGGAGGTTCTTGTGAAGCTCTTTGTGGTGGAGTTGTGCTTGTGGAGGCGGGAGGGTTCAAGGCTCCATCTGGGTTAGAGTAAGAAAATCCGGGATGGTTGTGGTTGGGCCGGTAATTGTTGAATTGCCGGTTGTTGTTGAAATTTCTTGGGCCTTGGTAGTTGTTGAAGTTGCCCCTTCCCATATAATTCACATCCTCCTCCTTGGAAGACAAGTTAGCTTGTGGAAGCACTTGAGGAGTTGCTTGGCTCTTCAAGGTTGTAGTACACAACTCTCTCAAGGATTTCAATTCGTTGTTGATGGCGTCAAGCTTGAAATTGCTCATGGTGACTTCGCTCACCTCATATGCTCACGCCTTTCTTCCTTCACTCTTCCTATGAGAGTACTTCTCAATCACTAGAGCTTGCTTTTCCACAAACTCCCAAGCATCATCTACATGTTTTTCCATAAATGTCCCACCGGAGAGAGATTGAAGCTTGAATTGGCTATCCTCATCAAGTCCCTTGAAATAGATCTCCAATAGCTCAATTTTTGGTATGCCATGGTGTGGACAATCTAGGAGAAGGTCTTTGAATCTCTCCCAAGACTTGAACAAACTTTCTCTATCCCTCATTACGAAGGCGCTGATCTTTCCTCTTAATTCGGTGGTCTTGGAAGGTGGGAAGAACTTGGTCAAGAACTCGGTTGTCATCTCCTCCCAAGTACCAACTCGCCCTTGCGGAATAGATTGATACCAAGCCAAGGCTTTATCCTTAAGAGAGAAGGAAAAAGCCCTAAGCTTATGGTTGTTGCTCTCTAATCTTGGCGGTCTAAGAGTCTCCATCAAAATCTCGTAGTTCATCAAATGTTGGTGAGGAGACTCTCCTTCCATCCCTCCAAATTGATTGTGCCGGATCATTTGTAGAACTTGAGGGCGGAGCTCATAGTTGTGGGTTGCGGGATCTCATAGATTCACACCCGGTCGGTGTGCTCTTTGTGCCGGATCCATACGTCTCCCTAGGGTTTGTGGCTCCTCGATAGCAATGGGAACTACCCTAACATTGGCCGCCGGCTGCGGTTGTACCACCGGTGGTGGAGGAGGTGGAGGTTGTCGGCGATTAAGCTCTCCTTGAACAAGGGCTTGCCTAATCTCCTCAATCTCCCTCCTTGTTTCCTCTTGCCTCTCATTGGCAAGTCTCCTTTCTTCCTCCAAGAGCTCATCTCTTAACCTTATTTGCTCTAAGGCTTCGTCCAACTCGGCTTGGAGGTTTCTTTCGGCCATCTCTTTCTCTTTTTCGGATGTTCTTGGATCTAGATCGAAGGGTTTTCTCCGGTTCGGGATCGAATGGAGCTAAATCCTTGCCACGAGATCTTCGCATACACCTAAAGAGTAATAGATGTCCTGAAAAGCAAAGACACACACCAAAGAGAGATCAAAAGCAACAAGAAAGATCTACACTATAAACAATCACAAAATGACTCAATCTAGACCTAGTCCCCGGCAACGGCGCCAAAAACTTGTTACGCTAAAAAGAGTGTACGCAATAAGCCTTAAATTTATACTCGTTATAATTATCCTAACTTCTAGCGAACCCGTAGTGTACGGGACGTTTGTAGCATGGATAGTATTCCGAGGTCGAACACAAAGACTAAGGTGAAATTGACTCGGTTTTGTGATTAAGTTTAGTGAAGGTCTAAGGTTAGAAAAGAGGGAAACAAAGAAGTGAAAATCTAAATTGTTTTTGGTCGGTTTTGGTGATCAATCAAAGATCACAATTCATGCAAGACAAACAATCAAACTAGACTCAAAATCAGCACAAATGAACAAACCAAACAAGATAATGATCAAGGGAAGGAAAGACGGATTCTAGGGGTCGGAAGTTCCGGTTATGGCATAGAACTCAAGTTATCTATTCATTCTTTGGATTAACTAATATATGTTGGGATTAAGTGTATCTAATTTGGGATCAATTACCGGGTAGGTCTCATGGTCCAACTAGTCCACACCTAAGGTCTTATTACCGGGTAGGTCTCTAAGAGCCTAAGGATAGGAATTCTACACAAACCGGATTGTAAATTAGGGGTCTAACCTATCCTTACCGGGTAAGTCTTGGAAAGGGAAGTCCTAAGCAACTATCCTAGCACATCTAATCCAATGGTGGCTTATTAGGCTCACCACTACCTAAGGTTTGCTATTTTGGATTCTAAGAGCAAGGATTACCGGGTAAGTCTCTCCTAGCACTTAGTCACTACACTAGGTAGGTTAAACTCAGCAACAATTAGGATTTCAACATTTTATAGGTTTAAGGCAAGATCCTTCAAATCAGGGAAAATCACGGGCTGTTCTTCCTAAACCACGGCCGTGGTTCTTCAAGAACTACCCGTGATTCCTAACAGCAACTACGTTCATAAACAAAAGTCATCCAAAGGCAAATCTAAGTTCATCCTATCACGGTTCTAGCCATAACCATCCTTTCCTTACCCTAGAACCACATCAATTTAGCCTACAACATTCATAATGGAAATCGAAGCAAACAAACATAAAATCAAAACATCCATTGCAAGATAATGAAAGAAGAGAGGTGCACAAGTGAACTTAATTCAAAACTAAGCTGAAGATTAGAATAGAGTCACTTACAACCCTTCCAAAAGAAGGTTCAAAGGTTCATACAATCTCTAAAAAACGAAATCCGAAATACAAGAAAGCTAGGGTGTGTTTCCTTCTCCTCCTCTTCAATGGAAATCTCCTTCTTCTCTTTGACACTTTCCTTCCTAGAAAAATCTTCTTCTTTTTTTTGAGAATATATTTGTTAGAGAGAAATGGATAATGGATGAGCTGCTCCCCAAACTACCCCAGCTGCCTCAAACAACCCATGAAGGACCACTTTTATAACAAATCCTTCATGAGCTGGCCATGAGAGTCGTGGCACAGCTGTCACGAGAATCTGGCAAAATCCACGGTCATTTCCACGGCCGTGGTTCGTCAGAGAACCGTGATTCTATGCAGAAACTTCGCCTTGAATTATTAAGCTGTGATTTGGTGCATGGCTTGTGTTGGCAAGGTTCCATGAGTCCTCCTCAGCCCTTGGCTTGTGTCCTAATGAGTCCGAGGGTGCATCATCTAAACGATCGATCCTCAAACGCGTCGTTTAAGCTCCTAAACTTCCCGTAATACCTACAAAACGCGCACAAGTCCGTGTAGACGTCTATTTCGACAAAATATGTGAATTGGGTGCAAAACGTCTTGAACTAATGCTAGATCATGCATGAATGAGCGAGAATTCTATCTAAATGTACACCTAAAACTATGTTATAAATCGTGTTATTAGTGATTCCCAAAATCTTCTCATTATCACCGAATAGAAGCAGAGGTCAAATGATTCCTCTACTCTTCAGAGCTTCGACATACTACTTCAACGACACAATTATGGTGGTCTTCCTTAGAAGACTCGTAAATGGATGCACAATCACATAGAATCCTTCCTCAAAGCGTTGGTAGCAAGTGGCTGGGCCGAGAATTACTCATTCCCTTAACGTTCATCAATATCATCCATAAGACTTCATACTTACTCCTCGTTACATCAATCATGATCCTACTAGCGGAACAACATGACCTTGAAGGTTACTTCTGGCATCTCAATTCACATTTAGGGAGCATAGCACACTGGCTTCTATCCCTCGGATTGTGCAAAACCGTCCTCAAATAACCGGTATGTTCCTCTCCGTTGTGAGAGTACACCAAACATCATCAATAAGGTCTACCACCAACTGATCAAGGAAGTAGATGAAGACATTGTTCATCAACTCCTATTACGACTAATAGGACGTTCCTCAACCCAGATGACAGCACTACAACTCGTAGTGTCCATAACGGGTATGGAATGATGTCCTATGCCCACGTTGTTCTCTCATCCTTAGCTGATGATATCCTAAGCATACGGAATCTTAAAAACACAATTGCTTCTCTTAGTTGATCCAACAAGTCATCCATACGTAGCAATGAACGTGCTAGGGCGAACGGAGCCCGTCTGAAACCACTCTTCAAATTGCTTCTTCAATTTCTAACAACTCAACAAGCCATATACCTCATAGGCCTTCTCCCAACCAGTCTCGTACCATACTTCAACGCAATATCAAAGTCCTCATTTTGCTGAGGCGATAGATTAGATGGTTAAGTAACACGTCTATAAGATCATAAACCACTGGAAGACTCTTAAGTGTGGAACTATCTCTTTCCTTCACGACATAACATTAGAAATCATCACCTCCTTATTAACCTTGCTACAAATACGATACTGTCAGCAACTTGCCTCTTCAAGGTTCATAATCTTGAAAAACCTCTACCTAGTCGATCTCAGTACAGACTATAATAGTCCTCCTACTGCTATCTAAACCAAAATGATATTTATTCGTCCACCACACACATAAAGACCTTCTCATGCACCTAAGGCATGCCAAAGAAGTCTTCAAGCCATACACAAGTCCTTGAACAAAGGGAACAACCACATATCTCGCGGGTACCTAAGACCCGTAACTCGTAATCCTATAAAGGAAGATCTATCTTCTACTGTATCCATAGTTAACTATTTACACATGCATCAAAAGACAAGAGGTGCATAGCACTCACAACAAACATAACTCCACTAGGTAAACCATTAACAAGAATGGTACCTATAACAGCTAACGCCCGAAGCTCTATTGCATATCATTACTCAGTCTCAGACCTATGCTCCTCGGGTATCACTGAGGTCATCGCCATAGCCTCCACTTCCACTCTTTCTACATCGGAAAGAGGAAGGTCTTGATGAGAAGAAACACTACCTTGCTGACAGAAAGGGGCCAGATGGCCTAGTTCACCACAGGTGAAGCAAGCTATCGCTGCCATGGGGCACTTAGAGCGCACATGATCTGGATAACCACAGTTGAGACATATACGTCTCATCTCTGCCACTAGTACGGGTGGCTCCTCTGCACTGCCCAACTCAAAGGCTCTACCTTGAACTCTTCTAATTTCCGTGGTACTCCTACCACGACCCTTACCTCTACTCAGCCTGGGAACGGATTCCTAAGTAGGCGAATGATCTGGGACTCTCTACTGTCCCCGCGTCTGCTGCGGAGGTGTCTTCTGTCCACCTCCCGTCACACTAGTAGAAATAAAACCCTGTCGTGATGCCACTCCAGTTTGCTTACAGAAAACAGCTCTATGACCCTGTCGACCACACGTAAAGCTAGTCACTAGCGATCTTGGACACTGTGGTCGTACATGTCCAGGCTTCCCACAATTGTAACAAATCCTCGTTTCACCAGAAGTTCGTGTGAAACGAGAAGTACTCAAATGTCCACAAGTCGGGCTCGGTTTGCAACCTGGATATCCAACCTCCTCTTTCTCTGATTCAACCCGTTGTTTCTTCTCTAATCCAGAAGCTTCAGTCGATCTCACAGATGTTGGTAAATCTGGTGTAGATCTACCTGCTATCACGACCTCATATACTTGTTGCATATACTCTTGAAACTCGAATCTACTCATGGAGACACGATCAACCTCTTCAAACTCGTTCTTTGCCGTAGGCAACACAGCAGCGAAAATTGGTCCCGGACTTGACGCTAGTGGAGGAAGAGGGGGTGTACCCCTATCTCGTCCCACTATAGATACTGCTCTAGTCTGAGCCATCTGTAGAATATACGCTCCTAACTTATAAGCCTATATATATATGCGATATGTATCGATATATATATATATATATACATATATAATACTCATTATTAAATGCATACACATTAGCACATAAAAGATATATATATATATATATATATATATATATATATATATATATATATATATATATACACTGTCGAGATCCTCATATGGGTAACGAATTCTGTACATACTATCCCAAAACATTTGTACTTGCTTTAAAACCAAAATCCTTTACAAAGTCATACCTCATGTGGGTTCTGTTTATTTATCCACTCTTCCTTTATTGTAGATAGCAAGTGCCATTGTTGTCAACCTAAGACTCTGATAATAACTCTGTAACACCCCAAATCCACGGGACTTGGAGTGTGACGTTGGGCTAGGATCTCACAATAGATCTTGACCCTAGCCTGACAACAAGTTCACTGGATCTTACAACAAGACACATGTAGATTAAAACCAAATACATAAAAGTTGTATATGATACATAAAAAGAGTTTACAAACTCAAAGCCGAGTACAAAAAATCAAACAACAATATGTGATACAAAAGATCCCATATCCCACGCATCCTAATGTACGGAAGTCCTCGGTTGGCCACACATCTGTCTCACCCTGCAGTCTTCCTAACCTGCAGATCATCTACAATACCGTATGAAACCGTTAGCTACAGCAATGAAAAGCATGAAGGTAATAGCATAACCACACATCAAAATCTCATACATGCAATGCCACACACATTCATTTATTATTTTTCATTACGTTATTCCATTACTAATTCAAGTTCTTTTGTAACACGAGGAACCTAAAGAACCTCGTCCCTTTCCCCGTTAACATAGGGGTTTGCATTGGGGGTGATCGTCACTCGTCCCCCCCTGTGTTATTGGCTTCCAGGAACCTCCTCCTAACCAACAGGCGGAGACCGGTGGTTACCGCCCGTTATAATACACTTGGGCTAAATAAATGTAATAAATGGTCATCCTAGTCCGATATAGGTTATAAATGCACAATCATATGAACACACACAACCATCACAATCAAACAATCCATAACTACACGCTAAGTAAGTCCTATGGACTTACCTGATATACTCGTAACCTGTTCCACGTCACAGCTTCCCCTTGGGGAAGTAATCAATGCTTGCAATAGCAACGCACACACAATCACATACTGCAAAGGTTAGGAGACTCGTCTCACTAACCACAACCAACCTATATCTCAAATCTAAACATCAGATCCTCAACAAATTCATAAATGCCTAAGGCATACCCTCAACATAACATCTCATCATACTCGTACACAAACTAAACCTTAAAGCCATATCCGATATCCATAACATCATCATGATCCTCAACTCATTCTGACACCTAGCATGCATCTAATCAATATTCTTCAATCTCAAATTTAATCCTAATTTAATCAATTAACCTTTAATTAATTAATTAAATTTCACCAAAATAACGTTTTGCCCGCAGGCTATTTTTAAACCCACCTGTCATCAGATTTCATCAAACAAACAACCCATAAACACCAGAATAATATAATGATCATAATGGAATTTCTAATTATCCATTTTGAAAAGCCTAAGGTCAATCTAGGCCAAATCGCAGTACAGAAAACGAATAAATTCATAACTTATTCGTTACTAACCCGATTGACGATCTGAAAGAGATTCAGAATCACAACGACGTAGGCTACGCATGTACAACATCAAATTCACCGGAATCTGAGCGACGGAACTGTCCTGGTGACATATATGTTCGATCAGGTCTTCATCTGCTCGGAAATACAGAAACTCGGTACCGATATGAAGAGAATGAAGAGAGGAATCCAAAAACTCAAACAGAATTGAAATCGGATTAGAAACGGAGAGTAGATCTGAGTTTGAAGTTTGAGAGAAATCAGAGCTTTTACGAGGAAACGTGAAATGAAATGAATTAATAAACGATTTTCCGCTATTAATAGTGAAGTCGATAATTATCCTTTAGCGAAGTCGATAATTATCCTTTAACCGATCCAATGGCGGGTTGAACCCCCTTCTCTAAACTTTTCGAAATTGGAACAATAAATCTTGAATATTGTAGGGATAATTATTCCACAATTGCCTCGGAAAACGTGTATTCCTAAGCCGTCTTTCTTAGCCGTTAAGAAACGAAATAGCGACTCTTTTGGCCGTTTTGCCTTTCCATGTTATTTCATATCTAGGACATGTCCGATGTCCTGATCATTTCTCTCAACTGCATTTTTATTAATTGGAGCTCCCAAATGCTTCAAATAATACCGGAGGGTAAAAATAATTACCCGGGGGAAAAAGTGAAAATTTCACCATAAGCCCAAAATTACGCCAGGAACATAACGGTGGAACTTATACTCAACACTTAAGCAATCTTCGCGAGTTATATGTCAATTACTATCACTGATTAAGTTAATCAACATTAATTAGTATTCAGAAATCCTACGTATTACACTTTTTCTTTCATCCCGTCGTGGAGTCTGGGAGGTTCTCTGATGTCAGGCTAGACTGACTTTACAGGAAGGGCGCAATCCACTACCATAGGGTACATGGATTGTGTGACCGATTCTTGTGCAGCTGGCTACCAAGCTCAGAGGCGATGATGTATCGGTCCTCGTGTCACATACTTTTATATATATACATATACGACTTGAGTGAATGACCATTATATTGAGATGATAAACTAGGTAAATGTTTAATATCATGTTGATGTGTTTATCTTTCCATGATTGTGATTGTGCTTGTGCATTACTCTATATATGTGTATGGATAGCTAATGGTTTATTACCATGTTGTAGATGCCCCACAGGATAGGTGTGCTGCTGAGTGATCTAGCAGAGTGGCAGGCCGAGGACCTCTCGTACATAGGTTGTGGTGGGCTTTTGGGTTTGTTTACCTTTCCCTCCTGCATGAGGATGATCTTTTGTTACCTCCTGTGTGAGGGCGTTGTTGTTTATACTCGGCTATGTTGTGTTACCTTTTGGTTGTACAATTTACACCGTTCCATGTATTTTTTTTATATCTGTCAATGACATGTTGTAAGGTCCAGTGAACTTGTTGTTAGGCTAGGGTCAGGATCCATTGTGAGATCCTAGCCCAATGTGGCACTCCGAGTCCCGAGAATTCGGGGTGTTACATTACTAAATCGATAGTATTTCTTTTGCTAACATTCTCTAGTGCCAATTGTACATGATTTTCCCTAAAAACTGATTCCTCAGCCATGTCTATTAGGTTGTCAGTATACTCATGTTGTTCTCTTGTCTTTCAATTCCTTACACCACGTATGATGGTCAAATCCCTTTAGGCTTCCTCTTATATTCCTTATGGAACATGTTGATTAGATTTACTACTTTCGTAAATTCTTCTCGCATCAGTCGAGAAAGGACTATAGGGTACACGATTTGTACGTGGTTCTACAACTACTCCCCAATCTACATATGGCCGGGTTATCAGGCTCGACTTAATACGGTATTGGAGTACCCCCAATTCTCATTAAACTCCTATATAAACACTTTTTGGTGATTATCTTAGTGGGGTGATACATGATCCGTATACAACCTAGTGATGTAGTATTAATCTTTCTCATGTTCGTTCCAACTGAGCTGTAGATTTCATCTAGAATCACCTCCCAACTCGACGAGACATTTTACTAAGGCACTAACGTCATGATCTCCATGTTTGCTCTATCTCTATAACTCAGTTATTCGGTGTCACATCTTTAGTCACAAAGACTTCCTCTGTAAATCTTTGAAGAGCACCATCAGTCCCATTTATGTGGAATGCTAAGAACCTTTTGTCTTGATTGACGTAGGACATGATTAAAATCATATGCTTCTTCTTACTCCTCTAGTTCTTCTTATACAATTCATCCGTACTAACTGTGATTTGTACCTTTTTCTTAGCCAATAGGTAAGCAGCTGCTCACAACCATTTCCTTTATCTCTTTAATGACCTAAGGGGGTCATTTCCGGCCGTAGAACTCTTCACTTGGATGATTGCTTAGAGTTACTTGCTTGAACTCATTCAATGTTATTACCAAAGAATACTCGTGCTTGTACTTTTATAGCTTCCCAACTGTCGCCATTGACCACCTGAGGAAATCCTCCAAGGTGCCGATAAAATTCCTTTATAACTCCACGGTCACTCTTCCTATCTGTCAACAACTCATCAATAACCAACAAACACGTGTACATTATCGGTTGTCGCCAGTCAGTTTATAGTTGGCCTACCCCAAGATCATGAACTTACCCTTCTCTATACATTTTGACGCTGAATTTCTTTGTGAGACACTACTTACTCGAGTTCATCCATCCATACTCATGTAGGTTGTTCTACACTCCACAGTTCCTTCTCTTCTATAAGATGACTATACCTTCTCGGGTCATGTTGTGTCATCTGACCCACATTTATAGGCTTAACCGCTCTTCCATGTTGTCTTGTAAATGCGTCTTCTCAAATACTCTAACCTTAGTTATCATCCACTCGCGTTTCTCTTGGTTGGCATCTTACGTCTTTCGACAAAAGCTCCTTATTGTGTCATTAAAAATCTTGAAACCATCATCTACATACACTTCCTTTTTCTTGGTGTTGCTTAGTCTTACCACCATAACGGAAACCGGTGGACTCCATTAAAGAAATTCTGTTGTGCAACTTCTACCATGTGATTCTTCTTGTAATCTCTAATATGTCCAACGAAGTCACCCACTTAGGATCTCTTAAATATCGACACTTCACATTCTAGTTCCTTTGTAAGCTTACTTACGTATCTTCGTAATAGTTCGTCCACACCTCTCATCTCGACTCTCATGGTTAGGAGCGCCTAGGAAAGCTTATGTCTTGATGAAATACCACCTTTACCCTTGCTAGAATGTACTCCTTTCCTCCTCAATTTGCGTCTTTAGTTGTCCAAGCGTTCTCTTGAAGAATCCTTAAGTTCATTATCTCTAGTGGGTTTCATTGTTGTTTCGTTGTTTCTTTGGAACCACTCCCATATCTTCATGTCGCTTCCTTACTTGTATGCCTTCCATCTCGATTTTTGCTTAAATTGACTTGGGATTTTCTTCTATATGCTTATCCTTCGGTTATGTCATCTCTAGTCTTCTGCTTCGACGTCCTCTAAGGGAGTCCGGAAAACCACCGGGTGCTCGCTAAAACGTGATGCTCAACTCAATATCTTGCGCATACTCATCTTTGTATGTACAATATCCTAAGCCATACGACGTTTGTCCAAGGAGCAATGATAGCTTCCTATCAACTAACTACAAAGTTTACAAATCCAATATGATACTAGTGTACCATACGTGTATATATATATAAAGGCCATGCTACTACTATAAATATAACAAGTCCAGAAACAACTTACAATCCAACATAAAACTATAGTCCAAACACTAAGTCACCGAGGTCCGCAGAAGGAGTGGTGGTCCCGTACATTCTATTCCCAACCCGACAATTCTCGTGATTTGAAAACAAAATTCATTTTGAAAGCTCACAACCCTTGCGGGTTCTGTTTGGTTGTCTATTCAGCCTTTAGAAGATTGCGAGTGCGATTGTTGTCAACGTAGGGTTGTGATACCATATTGTAGCACCCCGAATCCGCGGGACTCGGGGCGCTACAGGCGGAGACCTCTGATCGGATCTTTCCAACAAGGCACAAATAAAATGGAAAAACCAAATAGTTGAATGCAATGTGACATGAACCAGAGTACGATACAAGGTGAAAACTCAGCCGAATCCTCAAAACAACATACCGACAATGAATAAGGTACAAATGACAACGAAACGTAATATAAAACCCTCATCCCCATCCTATAATGTACAGAATCCCGGCTTCCCTCTCCTCTAATTCACTTGGTGGCGGCCCTAACCTATAAGGTATCTACAACAATCGGTATAAAACCGTTAGCTAACATTCTAAGCATTAGAAAGATAGTATTAGCACACACACACACAAGGAAAGTAAACACGTAGCATGCTTGCACACAAGTCCGATTTATTATCTTTTCTTCATGTTATTCACTTTACTAATTCACTTCTATTGTGGCACGAGAATCTTATGAGACTCGCCTCTGCCCCCTTTCACCAAACATGGTTGTAAATGATGCAAAATTAGCATTAGTTGTTGGAATGGTCGCAAAGCACCTCCCAGTCTCCCCATTTTGGACTGGACAAGTCGTCACACGCCCAGTTATAATGCACTTGGGCCAATTAATACATACAAAGGTCGTCCTAGTCCGGTTTGTTTTTATAACGATAAATAAACACACATCACCATCACAGGCCAAACTAATACAACGAAGCTAGCTAAGTAAGTCCGTGGACTTACATGTCTCAAAGCTAATCCCGATATGACCCGCACTCAGCTTCCCACAAGAAGACACTCAACGCCTTGTCAAACAAGGCACACGATCAACAATTAAGCGATACGCTAGAAGTCCTTGGACTTCTAGTCTCCAAATCTCTACAAGATCATATAACCACAACATGCTAGGTTACTCTCGTCCTAGTCTCAAGATCTTACAAGATCTAACCACAACAACTTCAAGCCTCAAGATCCTTACAGGATCAAACCATGTCTACTCCTAGTTAGGATGCCCAAAATTCTAGAATATGTATCACTAAGACCTGCCGATATATATAGTAATAACAACCTACAGGCTAATATCAAAAGAAAAAGAAAGCTCATTCTAACTACAAGCTACCAAACTCCACTTATGACGGAAAGTATCCTCAATAAATTCATATAAAGCTTCAGAAACTCACAACTATGTCTATAATCTATTACCACTAATAAACTTGTAAACTCGGGTCTAGTTTCTACAATAAAAATTTTCGGGTTTTACAGGTTTTTTGGATATGGTTTCGGGGTGGACGGAACACGTGAGCGTCCATCATCCTCACTCATCGATCTCCGTTGAGGAACGCATTGATTAAACCTTTACTGGGGCAAATCTCATCCAAAATCTCGTTTGAGATTTTGCTTTGGGGGTTGAAACTCTCCTCCGGAATGATAGTCCAGATAATACATCTTGCACAATCACATAAAATAACGACAAATGTGTGATATTAGTGAAAACAAGGGTTTCTTACTTGTCTTCTCTCGCACTCACACTCGTGTTGTGTTGTCGCAAGCTCGTTTGAAGGAATTGACTTGTATGGATTATTGCTTCTACAAATGTGTGATATTTGTTTGAATTAAGGTTCTTTTGGGGTGCGAAGGTTAGGGAATCCCTGTAAGAAGTTTACTCCACACACGAAAAGGTAAAAAGAAAGATTGCAGATAGACAACTAGTGTGTTAAGAAGTATATATACTAACTAACACACTCAAGGAAAGACTCTGTATTTAGAATAGAAAAGAGGCTAAAGAAATGTACACAAGAGATTAAGAAGAGAGAAGAACGTACCTTGAGTTGTGAAGTTTAAGAAAAGAGAGTTAGGTGGGTTTGGATTAGATGTGGCTAGAACTCTTTAATTGGATCAAGGTATGTACTGTAACTCTTCTTTTGCATATTCTTGAACAGGGTACTGGATTCTACAAACTGTGCCTCAAAAGTTTCTCGAAAATTGGCAACAGTGGCAAAAATAGAGTGAAAAATCGGACGATTTTTTTGGAAGAACATGTCAATTTTCTTTGATAAAATCGACTCTTTCGTCGTTCAAGAACTTTCTTTCCTTTACTCTTTTTTTGTTTTGTAATGGCAAGGTTTCAAGGTCAACGGTTGGCTTGTGTTTGGTTGATGACGTTTCTCCCTTCCAAAACTTACACAAATCAACGCACGTTAAACTCAAATAATCTAGCAAAGATGGCGAACAAGAAAAGACTCGACTTTTAAAAACTCAAAGAAGACTCAGAATAAAATCAAACCTTTTAATGAACGTTCAGTCTTCAATCGCTTAGCTCTGATACCACTTTGATGCGGGGATAAGCCGCAGTAACCGATCTAGATTGAAAGTCCTTAAAAGGAATAAATCGGTCAATTTATTTAATGATCAGGTCAATTTTTCGACAAACACAGAACACGGATTAGTGAATGATATGGATAGAAAAGAATATCATTAGGGAATGATAAATGAAAGATATAGGAAGATATGAACCAAGATAATTCCACAAAAGAACCTTGACCAGTGATGTGTCAAAACCCTTAAACGAGAAGATTACCTTAACCTGCACTTCATTAACCTTACACAAGTCTTCTATGTAAGACAAGCACAATGAGGGACTAGGATTGACCAAGAGCACCAACTTTCAACAAGTTTAAGACACACAAGCACAATCTAGCAAGAACGTCACAACAATTCAACCAAAACTCTTTTTTGATTGAATAGTAGTGAATAAAATAAGAACTTCATAAGCGAAGTTGTAAGTTCACACAAATCTGTGGAAATATATCAAAACTAATCTACTAAACAATCCCCCCCCCCCCCACTAAGTCTATTTATAAGGGAGATCAATCTTACAATAGCTAGGAAAATATCTTTAAAAGATAGGTTAGGGAAGATATCTTTGTAAAAGATAGTCTAGGTAAGATATCTTTGTAAAAGATAGTCTAGGTAAGATATCTTTGTAAAAGATAATCTAGGAAATATATCTTTTTTAAAAGATAATCTATGAAAGATATCGTTTTAAAAGATAATCAAGGAAATATATTTTTTAAAAGATAGTCTAGGGAAGATATCTTTTAAAATATAGTCTAGAAAAGATATCTTTTAAAATATAGTCTAGAAAAGATATCTTTTAAAAGATAATCTAGAAAAGATATCTTTAAAAGATAATTTTAAAATACAATTCCCAAAATAGGATAAAAAACTAACAACTTGAGATTGTTTGAGAGCTTTAAAGAAATAAAGTTAAAAGATAGTATCCAAAAATAGAAGAGCATGGCTGGATCTTAATCGTTCCAGTGAAGGAAATTAGACAGGAAAATCGATCGAGTTTTCCTACAGGAAATCGGCCGATTTATTAGGTCAATTTTTCTGAGCATTGGTAGATTTCATCATATGCCATGCAATCTTCCATTCCACGGATTTAACTCATGTTTGCAACTTGTAAGCGCTCCTTTCTTGAGTTTCTCTCACTTTTGGATTGGTGAATGATCTATGTAGCGTAGTCGTAGATGCCAAGGATGGTCCCATATCAGGAAGAGTCAAATTCATTTCTAGGAGAGAAATGAATAACATTTTCAGAAAAGAAATGAAAACCATTTCTTGCAAAGAAATGAAGACCATTTCCATAAAGAGACGAAAACCAATTCTAGTAAAAGAATGAAGAAAATTTCTAGAAGGGAGATGAAGATCATTTCCCGTAATATTTCTAGAAGGGAAACGAAGACCACTTCTTGGAACATTTCTAGATGGGAGATAATGACCACTTCTCGGAAGAAATTGATATCATCCTTAAGAAGGAATTGAAAGTCATCTCTAATGAAGAAGTGAAGACCAATTATTGAAGATAGAAGATGACAAGATCCACGGATGCATGTAAACCATATTTATCATGCAAATATATATGTGTAGAAGGAAAATATAATGGATCGATCTTATACCAACACTAGAAGATCACGAGCCCATACACACATGGAGTTGGACGAATCCCAAGGCTACAGATCGGTCCAACTACTATAGTTTTCCAACCCATAAAAACACATTACTATTATGGGTTAAGTTGCTGTTTGCTTTGGGCTTTTAATTATATTTTGAGCCCAAGTTTATTTTATTTATTTGCAAATAAAATAAGGAAGCCTAAAATTACATTTTATCATTATAGAAGATAAATCTTATTTTATTAATTTTCCTTAGGGTTTGATCTTATCTTCTTCTAGATGGACCGTGGGCTTCCGGGCTTTTTCCAAGCCCACGTCACCGTCTCCCTATGCAACCCTAGATGCCCCCTCTCCTATATACAAGGAGGTTGTGCCTTGAAAACTCCACCTTGATTATATATGTATAGGTGATGATAGAAGACTTAACACAAATAAAAGTGTTTTTTATACTAACAAAATATCGATTGTATTTCTAGTTGCTTTGTTTGTTTTGGTGTTTGTCTTGAATATATGCAGGCCTTGGAAAACATTTTAAGGGACATAAGGAGGCCTTGAAATCAGATACAAGGGAAAGACGTAGAGTTTGAAGAAGTTCAACACGGAGGCCTTGAAATCCATTTCAAGGGATCAAAAGCCACAGCCTTGGAGTAAAATTCAAAAGGACGAAGCGGCAGGATTTCAAATCTCTAACAACCAAATCAATCAAGAATCAAATGAAGATCTTCCAAGGATAAATGCTCAACAAGAAGATACGCTCAAAGAAGATCTGAACGACCAAGTGGATTTGATTCAAATCAGGATCGCACAAAGATCCTCAACCAAAAGCGCAAGATCTCTTCTCAACAAATTTCGGAGATCTTCACAACAAGACCAAGAAGTATTTTCCATGGAGAAGAAGAACCATCTACAATGGTAATCTTCCCAACGGTTAGAAAATCTCTCCATCGAAGACTATAAATAAAGATGTCAAATGAAGAAGAAAGGACACAAGCTTACACGGAAACATTTAAAGTCTTCAAGCGATTCAAAGCATCTTCATTCGATCAAACAAGTTTTTCTTTCTCTCTTTTACAAAAAGCTTTATCCCCTAGAGATACAAAACTTGAGAGCTCCATTGGAATATTTAAAGAGTGTTATACTAGAGTGTGTGTGTGTTACTCTGCGAAGTAACTAGGCTATTATAGCAAGGTGAAGAGTTTGAGCTAGATCGTAGCGTTGGCTACAATGAAAGAAGAAGGGGAATTCTTCTAGTTTGTATCTAGGACTCTTTGAAGCTGATAATAGATAGTTAGATCCTACGGATATACCATCGGACGAAGAGTAGGCTATTTAGAGCCGAGCTTCGTAAACATATCCTCGTGTCGGTCTTTTACATTCCGCACTTTATCTGCTTTATTATGACTAACTTTGTTTTGCGAGTGAAAAAAGTCAAGGCCCTTGAAATCAGTTTCAAAGCTCTTGAAATTAAAGTGTGTCACAAAGGGCTCAGATCGACATCAAGGCCTTTGTAATCAGTTTCAAAGCCTTGAGATAGGTTTTTGTGAAAAGTTCTCATACTCTATTCAACCCCTCTTTTAGAGTATCTTTTATCCTTTATATTCACCTAACGGTTCTTCAATTGGTATTAGAGCTAGACTCACGTATATTGATTTAACCATCAGTGAGACTGATCATGAATCCTGTAGGTGATGGAGGATTTGCTCAAGGAAGATCCTCATCTAGACCACCACTATTCTGTGGCAACAACTTGCCCATTGGATAGCACTTATGCGCATGTTCATTATTGATCAGCACATGATATTATGGAGCCTTGTTCAGAATGGCCCCAAAATCCCAACTACCACAGTTGAAGGTGTCCAAGTCGCAAAGAAGGAAGATGGCTTCACCCAAGCCGACTTGGATAGTGTGTCAAAGAACTACAAGGCCATGAACCTACTATATTGTGGATTATATGCAAATGAATTCAACCGCATCTCATCATGCAAAAGTGAAAAAGAAATATGGGACAAACTTGTTGTCACTTACGAAGGAACAAGTCAAGTCAAGGAAACAAAAATCAGCATCTTCCTCAGATAATATGAGCTATTCAAGATGAATTCAAACGAAACAGTCAAAGAAATGTTCACAAGATTTACTGAGATTGTGAATAACCTAGACTCACTTGGAAAGGTCTTCACAAACGAAGAAAAAGTTAGAAAGGTTCTAAGGAGCTTACCTAAACCTAAGTGGGGACCAAATGACTGTAATCGAAGAAGCTCAGAATCTCTCAACTCTTCCTCTTGACGACCTCCTTGAAAAACACATCACACACGAAATGGTTCTTGGAAAAGAAGATGGAGAGCTCCCATCTAACACAAAGAATCTAGCATTAAGATCGAAAAAGGATGAGTTACTATCTAAAGAGGAAGACGATGATGAAGAAGATGCAATTGCCATGATCTCTAAGGGTCTCGCGAGAATTCTCAAACTAAAGAAACAGTCTACAAACAATAGAGAATATCCGCGAACATCAAGACCTTGAGGTAAATTTTCTAATTATAACAAGAAAACTGAAGTTCTGACTTGTTTTTAATGTGGTGAAACAGAATCATCTCGTTAAGGACTGTCCACAAAAGAAGATGACCAACTTTAAGAAGAATGATCGAAAGAAGAAAGCTACGGTAGCTTCATGGAGTGATTCAGATTCCTCAAATGAATTAGGAGACGAAAAAGAACAAGCAAACATTTGTCTTATGGCCGATCATGAACAAGATTCAAATCTCTACGTTGATAATGTGGTAAGTACCATCATGTCCCAACCTGAAATATGATCTCGCACAATTTCTTAAAGATATTATCATATGTGATAAAGAACATAGAGTAAGGATATGTTCCTTGAAAGAAAAGCTTCTTAAACAAGGGAAAAGATTAAGTGACATGTCTTTGGAGATTGAAAACCTTAACACCGAAAATTAGACCTTGATATCAATATCAAGGCCTTGGAATCTAAAAATGCAATTCTCAAGGGAAATCTTTCTTCTCTCCATCGAGAATATATCGATCTAGATAATGAAAAGGTTGATCTAACCGTGACATGTCAAGATCAGAAGGCTGCACTTATTCAATTCACTCGTTCGAAAGCCAACCTCGAAAGGATGATGGGCGAGCAACAATCTTCCCTTAACAAAAATGGTATAGGGTATCATGTTAGTTTTCCCAAAAAAACAACTACCACTTTTGTCAAGGCTAAAGGAATTATTCATATGCCCACATGTTTCTACTGTTGTAATAAGGGTCATGTCAAATCTACATGTCCATAAAGAAGAAATGATCCTTACATCATTAGAAACATTTATCCTCTATGTTTAAGGAAACAAGTCAAGAAAATATGGGTTTCTAAAGGCACTAGATCACCAAACATGATTGATGTAACACACCGAATTCGCGGGACTCGGGAATGCTACGGGCGAGACCTCACAATGGGTCCCGACCCTTAGCTTGACAACAATTTCACCGGACTTTTCCAACATGGCACAAATAAAGGCAAAAACATAAATCAATTTTAATGCAAATGATGAGAAACCCGAAAGAATGCAACAACAAATTTCAGCCGAGATACAACTCAAACCAAACGCCAAACAAGCGGCACACGAAACGTAATAACCGGAAGACAAAACACAAGACAACTCCAACTCAAAACCCTTCCTAAAATTTACGGACCCCGGCTGCCCACCCTTTCGGATCTCTCGACCGCAATCATAACCTGCAAGGCAACTACAACATTCGGTATAAACTGTTAGCTCATATTCGAGGCATTAGAACTAATGGGAAAGGCACAAACACACGGAAATCAACATAGAACACAACATACTCAAAGCACACCAATCCGGTATATTATCTTTGTTATTATTAAGTCGTATCTCGTTCTAATTCAACTTAGGTTTGTGACACGAGACCACCGTGGTCCCGCCTTGGTCCCTATTTCCGGCATGGAACGGTACGGATGCCTCCGACCGTCTAACCAGCACGGCTAGTCGCCGAGAACCTCCTAGACTCTCGCAAGAGCTGGGCAGATGATGTCACCGCCCGTTATCATACACTTGGGCCAAAATAATATAAAGGTCGGTAATCCTATTTCCGGTTCCGTTGTTATAACATAAATAGTTACACACACCACCCAACACACATCAATGCTAATACAACGAATACGAGCTAAGTAAGTCCGGAGACTTACCTCGTCTTAAAGCTAAACTGACAAATACCGCTCTCAACTTCTCGTAGGAAGGTACTTAACGCCTGATCAAAACAAGGCACGAAATCAACATCACTCTCATGATCTAGAAGTCCTTAAACTTCTAGACCCGATGATCTCGTAAGATCATAAACCATGACAACATAAACTAGAATAAAACATGTCTAGTCTAGATGATCTCAACAATAGAAACGCTATGCTAGGATGCTCACATCCTAGTCCCCAACCTCAACCGACATATAATCACAACCTCAAGCCTCACAAGCCTCACAAGAACAAACAAACGCTTACACCCTTATAACCATCTTAAGATCAGACGCACATCAAGGCTTAGAACATCAACAACCTCAAACACTCATCTAAGGTTTCAAGCCACTACTTGGCATACAATCATACATAACAACTAAATCCATACACAACGTAACCCAACATTTCCACAATATACAAATTACCTAATCATAATAGGTCAAATTCCACCATCATCACAAACTTCACCAAAAACAACAACTACTTACATTTAATCAATAAAATCACCCATTTACAATATAATTCACTTAGCCCTAATAACTTCTAATTCAGCAAACCCATACTTTCCACATATATCAAACCAAGATTATAACTACAAAATTCAGCAAACATTATAAACACAATTACCTATAATAACATACACACTTAAACTAAGCAAGCTTGGACATATAAAATCACTAATTTCACAATTTAGGGTTTAACGTACAAGAGACTCTCACCCTAAAGCAGACCCAAATCTGCACACAAAAGAAGATGTAGAAGATTGCTGGTGCTAATGGGGTAGAGGGGCGTCACTGGTGGCCTGAAAGAAGCGGCCCAGGAGATGGTGCCGGTTGCTAGTGCTGAGTGAAGCAGACGCCTCCAACGACGGAATCTGGTGACCAGTTCGTGGGCCAACACGCCACGTCTTCGGTACCGGGACTGGCAGCAATGGTGGCGGAAATCCGGCGGTAACTGGGCAGCAACCACCGGCTACACTACGGTTGAGCCTTTCCCGTTCGACTCTCGCAAATCTCTGGCGCGGGACTGGAGGTTCGTGGTGCGACTAGTGGCACCGGTTGTAGCGACGACGAAGGAGAGAATCATGGGGGGCCGGTCTGTGGTGGAGAGGAAGGAAGGACCATCGGTGGACTCGATGGCGACCCTCGGTGCAGCCAACCAATGGCAAACGGCGGCCGTCTTCAACGGCTGCGGCGCGACTCTTGCCGAACTATCAGCGGCGAGAGAGAGAGAGGAAGACCATGGTGAGGAGGCCGGCGTGAGAGGTTCGGAGGCCGCCGAGAAGGGCGGCGTGAGCAAGGGTGAGGAAGAAAGCATCCTGCGCTGAGGTGAGGAAAGAGAAGGGAAAGAAAGAGAGTGCGGCTAGGTTAAGAAAAAGGAGGAGAGTGGAGTTGGTTCTCTTCAAATATCAAAAATAAAATCAGCCACATCGGGCCCAATTGACGGGTCCGGTTAGCTTGTCTAAAAAAAAATTAAAAACTCGGAACAAGTCCAAACCGATCAGCTTCGGTTGATTCGAAATTTATCGAAAATAATTATTATTATTATTTTTTGGGTATTACATCAGTTCCCCCTAAAAAATAAGTTTCGTCCCGAAACTTGCTAATGCAGAACTCTCGGGCATAACTACCTCGGTAACCGCTCAAAAACCATTAACGTGTCAACTCTCTACTCGATAACCATCATACAATCGTATAACCGCGTCAAGACCTGCAAGGTACACACATATACTCATACAAAACGCACACAATATATCACCTCTAGATCTAACCGATTAAACTGCATCTTCCCGCTCGGGGCACAAAACACATAAACTCGCACACACACATAACATCTAACCCATCGGCGATATCAACACAACTAGCTCATCGTGGAAACTCAACCAAGGGTACTATACCACGTCCTTCCGGTAACCTCACTGGCTCCTCAACTGCCACTAGATCATCACGACTAACATCATAACTCGATTAATGTATGTACTCCCATGACTGGTACGATAGGAACATCAGAAAACACTCTCCACTCTTGGTGGCAACACAAATCTATAAATCACTTCCTAACTCCCGTCGAGATCCTAAAAAGGTCCAATAAACCGGAAACTCAACTTCCCTCTTTTATGTCGACAATGTATGACGCCTCACGTCCTTGGTACTCTTAACCACATCTACTCCGTATCAGAACTCTAGAGGTCTGAGCCTCTCATCTATATACGTCATCTAGCAACTCAACCCAACTATTCCCACATATATTATCAAAACTCCAATACTACGGTGTACTATACTTCCATTCGTAAAATGCCTCATAACGGCCCACCATAAACACATCTCAACTATCATTATACGTGAACTCAACCACGAACAGTGTGCGGATCACACTCGTTCTCATTTTAGCATGGAGGCTCCGAACACGTCCTTTAAGCACGGAGACTCCCACCATAAACACATCTCAATTATCATAATTTTGAAAAGCTCTCTTTATCTGACCATACCTGAGAACGAAAAACTATCATGAAAGACAACTAGTCCCTTTGTGGCATGATCCTGCTTCCCAAAATTCCGAGATAAACCGCCCATCTCGATTCGAGATAACGATACTCGGTATCCCAAATCATGTTACTATAACTAGTAGACTCCACAACTAGCCAACTCATCGGCCCTATTTCCCAAAAAGGGTATAAAATACGTTATCTCTTTCTGGATATCAGTAAAGACCCAAATTACATCACAGCTGTTACTCGGTCTCAAACTGGTAATAACCTCTATGGAGGTATCTTCTCACTCCCAGTGCATAACTTGCGGTGGTGGAGTCTTCTTCCGGTCTTATGGTGCTCCAACTTTACGTGACAACGGTCACTTACTAGCTATGTTCTTAGCCATATCGCCTTTAGGCCGCCTCATCAATGTGAACATTACCAATCCGAGTACCTCTTACTAACACCAGGGTGAACTAGTAAGGGTAGTGTGAGCCTCCTGGAAACTCGAACTCAACTCTTTGTTATAAGTACACATAGACGCTTCTGGCGTCTCAACAAAAAGGTCAACCCATGAAGGTACCACTCAAATCCCGCGCTTCGGTTGGGTCTCTTCACATATCATATAAGTTAAAAAAAACTGATGTTGAACTGTCAGATAAGTTGTTGTTTCCTCTCAAAGTGTCCACTTACCATGGTGTTGGTGATCACATTCACCTACCCCGGATGATACCATAATCATATGACCCAAGTCCTTAACCAACTCTACCCATCACCTCCGGTGGGTATTCAACCCTTGCTGAGCGAATATATAAACATAGTATACTCTTCTCGTCCGTACATGACTAACATGTAGCTCATAACACAAATACCGACACAATCTTAAGCACGTGCCCTAAGGCAGCTAACTCTTGACGCTTCATCAGTCATTCTCCTTAAATGCCCACAATTGTCCACATACACACGAGACCTCTTTTGTTACTTCATACGCATCCTAAGTCCCGCTTGGATGTTTCCATAATGTCATCTAGTTCGCATAACTCAATGTTTGCGTCAAAGAAAACGGAATGAAGGTCACTCACCTCTTCTGTTTCTAATAAAGCTCCATGAACACGTCTCAGTCATTACTACCTAATCGACTTCCTCAGAAAGAAGGAAAGTGTCAACATCATCCCGCAACTCGACGTTTATGGCCTACCAACTTATAAGCTGTATATCTCCTCCACATACCTTGGAGGTATTACAGAAACTATCACCTCATCCTCATCCGATCAACTAGATATCCTCAACACCGCTACGTCTCTTAGGAGGTCACCTCGGACGTTCCAACCCGTTTAGATAACTCTACTCATCCCGCATAACTTGTATTATCGTCGCCCCATGTCCAGCTTGTTTCTCTCAGTTCTGAGAGTACAACAAAGCATCGTCAAATATGAACATAGAATCATTCGTATTTCTCCCACCTCACTAACTGTCATACTTAACATTAGATTATGGTCCACCTCATACAACATCGCTTACTAGTCTTCAACATTTAGCATAATCTTAGGGTCCACCTTGGAACCACTAGAAACCACAAACCGAACGTCATCACCGCAACTCGATTCAGAAACCCGATGAAGGCACATCTATATGACTCTAACTCATCAATCGCACTTGTGAGTCCAGAAAGCTTCACTACATTAAAGTGACCATACCGACCCGAAATGCCGTCTTACTTAAGTCCTTTCCTTTCTCCATCCTAAACGGGTGACGTCTCAACTGCAACACGATCACACAAAACATCGTACTCACATGTAACTGGTCTAACGAGTCGTCCACTACGGGGCAAAGGTACTTATCCTCGTTAGTAATCTTACGCGTTTCCCGATAGCCAAATTACCACTTCTCAACTCGTACGTTTTCCCACCACTCGTACCAGAATGTTCGGAGGGGAAGACCAGAAGCAATTCCCCATTCCAAACTATGGAAAGCTCTAACTCATGAATTTCTCAAGCACCACCACTTTAAGCTTAAAGCATATATTGTCATTATACCCACGGTCCCCCGTTTAGCACCATAGCCTCCAAGGCTTTTTTGGGTGAGTCAAGAAACTTTGACTCATCTCTTGTTCGCGACAAAATATCATTCATTTCATAAGAAAGAAAGTATACTGCATCTTCTTCTTCTTTTTTTTCTTTTTTTTTTACATCCTCGTTTGTATAAAGCAACAATGGAAACCTCACCTTCCTCTTAATCCACTAGTCCTCTAAACCATGCTCAAACCTTAAATGTCCAAATCTGCGTCGTTCTCCTACATGTCAATCCCATGACCGTAAAATTCACGTAAGGTCTTTGCAATCCTTCCCTAGGAGGTCAGTGATGGTTACTTGCTTAAACCTCTCCAACGTTATATGACCAAGACAATTGCGCCTTAGTTGATACACCTCCTTACCATTGGCATTGAACCACCGGGCATACACCAACTCTTATTACCAATCCGCTATATCCCACAATCTTGTTAACTCTTCCTATGCGTACCCATCACTAGGCAATCCCGCACATGTGCGTACTTGATTACCACCGGTCAGATTATAGCTGGCCGCCTTGAGGTCATCGACTTAACTTTCTTCGATACTCTTCACGCTACCTGTAGCACGAAGGCTACCCTCCTCGGGGTACTCTTACCTTAACTCCGTTAGCTCCATCTACTCTCCATGATTCCTTCTCCTTTCACAAGATAACTATACTCTTCTTGAGCCTTGTTGTGTCATCCGACCCACTTTTATAAGCTTAACCGCTCTCCCATGATGTCTCGTAAGTTCATCTTCTCAAGTACGTTCTCCTTAAATATCTTCCACTCGTGTCTCTCTCGTTTGGTATCTTATGTCTTTCGATAAACAAAAGCTCTTTATTGAGTCTCGCATCTTTTGAACCCATCATCACTACGCACTTCCTTCTTCTTGGCTTTGCTTAGCCTAATCCTCATAACGAAAACCGGTCAACTCCACTGAGGAAATTCTACCATGTGAATCCCCACCACACCATTCATCTTATAACTCTCGTAAGTCCGATAAGTCATCCACTTATAATCTTGTAATGTTGATATTTCACCCCTTTTCGTATTCCCGTAAGCTTAACTTACGGTTACCTTAAATCTTTCACAATTTGTTTGACCACACTTCTCATCTCATGCTTAGGAGCGCCTTTGGAACACTTGCCTTAATAAAGCCATTTTGTTATCATCGATCGAGATTATGGTCCTCTCTACCTGATTTGTGTCTTCGATTTACCGGCATGATACTTGGAAAACCTTAAGTTTGTTGTCTCTAGTTGATTTATTGATGCTTAATCCTTGCTCCCTTAGAACCAGTCTCATGTCTTCATGTCGCCTCCTTACTTGTATAGCTTCGATATCGGTTTCGCTCAAGTTGACTCAAAGTTTGCTTCCATTTGCTCGTCCTTCGGTTACGTCATCTCTAATCTTCCTCATCGACATCCTTTTAAAGGAATCCGAGAACCGTCATCGTGTTCGTTAGCACAAAATGCTCAACTTGATACTTGAACGTACTCCTCCACGTATGAACGCTATGCTAAGCCAACAACATTGTCTTAAAGATAATGATATCGTGCTCATCTTTTCAACAAGGTCCTACATCTCCATATGCTACTATATAATAAGGGTCCGTATGTAAGACTATATAAATCGTATGTCCACATCACTACTATAATATATATAAAATACATCATGCAACTAAAATCCACATATACATATCTACATATATATATTTATATATCAAATCCAATAAACTAAGCTGCCGAGATCTGCGGAAGGAGTGGTGGTCCGTACATTCTACCCCGACTGACTATCCTCGTGATATTGAAAACGAAAAGTCTTTTCAAACTTAGACCCCTCTAGGGTTCTATTTCCCTCTATTCAGCCTTTAAAAGATTGCGAGTGCCATTGTTGGCAACCTAGGGCTCTGATACCACTTTGTAACACACCAAATCCGCGGGACTCGGGAATGCTACGGGCGAGACCTCACAATGGGTCCCGACCCTTAGCTTGACAACAATTTCACCGGACCTTTCCAACATTGTACAAATAAAGGCAAAAACATAAATCAATTTTAATGCAAATGATGAGAAACCCGAAAGAATGCAACAACTAATTTCAGCCGAGATACAACTCAAACCAAACGCCAAACAAGCGGCACACGAAACGTAATAACCGGAAGACAAAACACAAGACAACTCCAACTCAAAACCCTTCCTAAAATGTATGGACCCCGGCTGCCCACCCTTCCGGATCTCTCGGCCGCAATCCTAACCTCCAATGCAACTACAACATTCGGTAATAACGGTTAGCTCATATTCGAGGCATTAGAACTAATGGGAAAGGCACAAACACACGGAAATCAACATAGAACACAACATACTCAAAGCACACCAATCCGGTATATTATCTTTGTTATTATTAAGTCGTATCCCGTTCTAATTCAACTTAGGTTTGTGACACGAGACCACCGTGGTCCCGCCTCGGTCCCTATTTCCGGCATGGAACAGTACGGATGTCTCCGACCGTCTAACCAGCACGGCTAGTCGCCGAGAACCTCCTAGACTCTCGCAAGAGCTAGGCAGATGATGTCACCGCCCGTTATCATACACTTGGGCCAAAATAATATAAAGGTCGGTAATCCTATTTCCGGTTCCGTTGTTATAACATAAACAGTTACACACACCACCCAACACACATCAATGCTAATACAAAGAATACGAGCTAAGTAAGTCCGGAGACTTACCTCGTCTCAAAGCTAAACTGACAAATACCGCTCTCAACTTCTCGTAGGAAGGTACTCAACGCCTGATCAAAACAAGGCACGAAATCAACATCACACTCATGATCTAGAAGTCCTTAAACTTCTAGACCCGATGATCTCCTAAGATCATAAACCATGACAACATAAACTAGAATAAAACATGTCTAGTCTAGATGATCTCAACGATAGAAACGCTATGCTAGGATGCTCACATCCTAGTCCCCAACCTCAACCGACATATAATCACAACCTCAAGCCTCACAAGCCTCACAAGAACAAACAAACGCTTACACCCTTATAACCATCTTAAGATCAGACGCACATCAAGGCTTAGAACATCAACAACCTCAAACACTCATCTAAGGTTTCAAGCCACTACTTGGCATACAATCATACATAACGACTAAATCCATACACAACGTAACCCAACATTTCCACAATATACAAATTACCTAATCATAATAGGTCAAATTCCACCATCATCACAAACTTCACCAAAAACAACAACTACTTACATTTAATCAATAAAATCACCCAATTACAATATAATTCACTTAGCCCTAATAACTTCTAATTCAGCAAACCCATACTTTCCACATATATCAAACCAAGATTATAACTACAAAATTCAGAAAACATTATAAACACAATTACCTATAATAGCATACACACTTAAACTAAGCAAGCTTGGACATATAAAATCACTAATTTCAAATTTAGGGTTTAACGTACAAGAGACTCTCACCCTAAAGCAGACCCAAATCTGCACACCAAAGAAGATGAAGAAGATTGCTGGTGCTAATGGGGTAGAGGGGCGTCACTGGTGGCCTGAAAGAAGTGGCCCAGGAGATGTTGTCGGTTGCTAGTGCTGAGTGAAGCAGACGCCTCCAACGACGGAATCTGGTGACCAGTTCGTGGGCCAACACGCCACGTCTTCGGTACCGGGACTGGCAGCAATGGTGGCGGAAATCCGGCGGTAACTGGGCAGCAACCACCGGCTACACTACGGTTGAGCCTTTCCCGTTCGACTCTCGCAGATCTCTGGCGCGGGACTGGAGGTTCGTGGTGCGACTAGTGGCACCGGTTGTAGCGAAGACGAAGGAGAGAATCATCGGGGGCCGGTCTGCGGTGGAGAGGAAGGAAGGACCATCGGTGGACTCGGCGGCGACCCTCGGTGCAGCCAACCAATGGCAAACGGCGGCCGTCTTCAACGGCTGCGGCGCGACTCTTGCCGAACTGTCAGCGGCGAGAGAGAGAGAGGAAGACCATGGTGAGGAGGCCGGCGTGAGAGGTTCGGAGGCCGGCGAGAAGGGCGGCGTGAGCAAGGGTGAGGAAGAAAGCATCCTGCGCTGAGGTGAGGAAAGAGAAGGGAAAGAAAGAGAGTGCGGCTAGGTTAAGAAAAAGGAGGAGAGTGGAGTTGGTTCTCTTCAAATATCAAAAATAAAATCTGCCACATTGGGCCCAATTGACGGGTCCGGTTAGCTTGTCAATAAAAAAATTAAAAACTCGGAACAAGTCCTAACCGGTCAGGTTCGGTTGATTCGAAATTTATCGAAAATAATAATTATTATTATTATTATTTTTCGGGTATTACAATTGAGCCCGAGTATGGACCAAAGTATACCATTTGGTCGACCCGAAAAGGTTGATGTTTGCTGTTTTGCAGGATATCACCAAGGTAAAGGAGCATAAATAGATATTAGATAGTGGTTGTTCAAGACACATGAGTGGAAAATGTAATACCCAAATTTTAGGCGTGCTCTTGATAAGTATCTTCCCGTATATTTATTGAGATCTTAATAGTCTAAATATATTTTCCGAGTATTTTTACGTCGTAATTTGAATTTTACGAGTTTTGATATATATATATATATATATATATATATATATATATATATATATATATATATATATATATATATATATACATATATAGACTTTTGTTTAGGTACGGTTCAATTAATGCAGTACGGTCGTACGACCGCCCGTACGACCGACACGTGTCCCGAAATATTTTTTTTTTTCGTGAATTGAATTTTTTTTTTCTTTTTCCAGAAACGAATGAAATTTGTTTGAACTACCATGTTATAATTTATGCACTATTCTCTTATAAACTTTTAACTATTCTCATATAATCCATGAACTATTACTTTTTAATATATTTTATCAAATTATTAATAAATTAATTGTTTATGTGTTATGAACTATTCAATTGTAATTCATGAACTATCATTTTATAAGTTATGCACTATTCTTTATAAATTTTGCACTTTGAACTATTCTATTATAATTCATGAACTATTCTATTACAATTCATGAACTATCCCATAATAAGTTTGAACTATTTCTTTCACTACTTTGTAAATTTTGCACTCTGAACTATTCGATTATAATTCATAAACTATCCCATAATAAGTTTTGAACTATTACTTTCACTCCTTTATAAATTTTGCACTATGAACTATTCTATTTCATGAACTATCCTTTTAGAAGTTATGAACTATTCCTTAATAAGTTTTGAACTATTACTTTCATTCCTTGATAAATTTTTCACTATGAACTATTCTATTATAATTCATGAACTATCCTTTTATAAGTTATGAACTATTCCATAATAAGTTTTGAACTATTACTTTTACTCGTTTAAAAAAAAACTCGTTCAGAAAAAAAAAATTTATTTAATTTTTTTTTCTGGGACACGTGTCGGCCGTATGTTCGGCCGTATGTTTGGCCGCATGGCCATACCAGAATAATGTGCTTTAGTTGAACAACACCCTATATATATATATTATCCGTATTTATATCATTATATTATTATTAAGTATATTTTACGGAAGTAAATTATGTATCGTAAACAATATTTTTACGAGTATATATTGTGTTTATATTTTCAGTGTATTATTTTACGGAAAAGTTTGAAAAATTGTCCCGATCTAGAAATCCTGTTCCGATCAAGTTTGATCGAGTTTATATTTTTCTCTTTTTCTTGTCCTATTTTCGTTTACCTTATTTGTTTTTGTTTCCCTCTCTTTTGCCTATTTCCTCGACCCATTTGATGATCTGTTGTGATTGCCTCCTTTGTAGCCGCCCAGGCTAGCTTCCCTACTTCCTGTAGACTCGCCAACCTCTCGACCCTCCACTGCCCTCATCTATCGCTCCCTTCGACCCTTCGTTTCACCATTCAAGCAACAAGACTCCCCTACTCCCTCACTCAACTTCTTTCTTCTACACCTACTGAACAACAAGGATGGGATCAGCCTCCTTCATTCCTGGTTCTTCACCAACGCACAAGAGAGCAACCTCTCTTTGCCTTGCCACCAGAAGAAGCCCCACGCCATTCTTGTAATATCCGGAATTTTTATTCCGTTTAATTCCGAATCAATTCGGAATTTTTGAGTCGTTGACGGTTTCCCATTCTATCTAGTACTTCTTTCGTCACAAATTTATCATTTTATGTAGAATTTAATTGACATAAAATGATAGAATTATATCAAACCCTAATTCTTATAATTATTTATCATTTTATGTAGAATTTAATGCACATAAAATGATAGAATTATATCAAACCCTAATTCTTATAATTAATTCTTAACGGCGACTTTAGACGAGATCATGACAAGGCTGAGACGAGACCATGACAAAGCTGTGACGAGGCCCAGACAAGTAGTTGACGAGGCCCAGACAAGCAGTTGGCAAGACCCAGACAAGCCTTGACGAGACCCAGACAAGGCCTGATCTCGAGTATGGCCGGCCAGCCCAAAACACACCAGCTGCTTCAACATCTCCCTTGCCCTAGATTCTATTCACGTGTCCTGAAACTCACGTACGCCGGCACCATCTTCTACTCCACGCAAGCTGGAAACATCCAGCGGCGCTCCTCTCCTCTTCTGCACACCCCAGCCGTTGCTCCTCTCCTCTTCTGCACACCCCAACCGGCGCTCCTCTCCCCTTCTGCACACAACCATGGATGGCGCTAGCAAGCCACTCAAGCCCCGTCCTCAGCCATGGACACCACCATCAATGCAAAACGCCCTTCTTCACGTGGATCTCGCAAGCAGCAATCCATCGGAGATCTGTCTCCTTTGCACCACAACAGCCCGGCCTTATACTCCCCTCTGCGACAGGAGGCAAGCGAAGCCGGAGGCACTCCCTCCTTGCTGCACGTGAAGCAGTACATTCCCAAGCAACCCCTTCCCTGTCGTGCAACGCCACCAACAACATGGGGACAGATCTCGCCTCTTCACACCAATAGATCTCTTGCAAGCGGCCTCTTCGCTTCTGTGCAACAGCTGGCTCGACAACAACCTTGTGCAACCTTCTTGCTCCTTTTCGAGTCTTAGAATCGTGTAAGGTTAATGCCCTTTTCTTCCTGCACTTCCTTCCACACTTTTCATGTATAATGAATGTCCTTTATGTCTCCTAATCATGCCAGAACAGCCATACATAGAAGAAACAGTAAAGATAGATGCAGTTTATGAGTTTTCGGAAGGGACGAATAGTTAACTTCGGGTCCAGATTTGGGTAAGTTAAACTTCTTCTTTTTGGCTGAATTTTGGATATGTTGTAGTCAGTAGTACATAGTAGATTATACTAAAATTTGGGAAGAATCGGAGTTACGGTGTGAGAGTTATGATGTTGCAAAGTTGATTCCTCATGGAGTTTTATATATGTGCTGAGTGTTGGGGAAAACAGCAAGTGATGCTGTTTTGTGAGATGGTTTTGAATAAGCTCTTGATCTCCGTTGGGCTTGAATTTTGGATATGATATAGTTGACATATTGTTGTAGAATATATTAAAATTTGAGAGGAATCCAGCGAGTGGTTTGGGATTTATGATTTTTCAAAGATTGAGTCGTAAGCAGTTTTTCTGTTGTGCTGAAATTCGGTTTTGTGAGATAGTTTTAAATAGGATTTTGATCACCTTTGTGGCTAAATTTTGGATATATTATAGATAAGATTTTATAGTAGAACATATCAAAATTTGGGATAAATCCAGCGTGTAGTTTAGGAGTTATGAATTTTTCAAAGTTAAGACAGTGTGTTGTTTGTTAAGTGTTGTAACCAACTTTAGGAATTTTGTAGAAGTGATGCTTTAACAGTTTTAAGAAATTCTTTCTCCTATGAGTAGATGGGATATCATATAGGACCTAAGAAATTATTTCGGAAATTTTATAAATTTATTTGAGTTTTATATTTGAAGCCGAAGTTGGATCTTAATGACCTTTCGGAAAATAAGAAGAATGTGTAAATTGCCAGTTTGTAACCAAACTCATCTTTATGAGTTAGAATATGACATTTTAGTCTCAAATAAGAGTTTAGACATAAATTATGGAATTTTTAGAAGTTTCGGGACCAAGGGTAAAATAATCATTTTACCATAAATTAATATTGTAATCAATTCTGTTCTATTAAGACCTACTATCTTAGAAGTCTTAGACTTCGAATCACCTAGAAAGTGTGCTGACACACTTGCCTCCTTTGACAGACCACTGAATTCCTACTGTACAGATCGATTTGCAAATTAGAAAGTCGAGATCTGATTCAGGTAAGTCCACGGACTTACTTAGCTGGGTTCTTACATGTGTGTGATGTGTATGAGTGGTGTTTGTTAGTTAAGATAAATAACGAAAATGGAATAGGCCGACTTTAGTATATTGTGTAATTGACCCAAGTGTATGATAACGGGTCGTGACATCATCTGCCTAGCTCTTGCGAGAGTCTAGGAGGTTCCCTGCGACCAGCCCAGTCAGGTAGACGGTCAAATGCATTAGTACCATTCTGCATTGGTAAACGGGGACAGGGGCGAGGTTTGGGAATCCCTCGTGTCACAAAATAAATATCATTAGTAATGACATATCACCTAATTAAAGATAATAAAAGGATTGATTGTGCATGTTGATTGTGTATGTTGTGTGTTTGTGCTTTTACCTTTATACTTATGCATAGAATGTTAGCTAACGGTTTTATACCGCTTGTAGATGCCTTGCAGGTTAAGTCAGTTGTAGAGAGATCCGGAGGAAATGGTCAGCCGGGTCCACGTACTCTTTTAGTTGGGGGCAAGGTTGTCTTATGTTCTTTATATGCGTCGTTTTAGTACCGTTGCTTTGTAAGGCTGATACATATCCTTCATGTATATATTTTTTAAAGTTTTCAAATGTTTTAATACTTTTGTGCCTTGTTGTAAGATCATAGTAAAATTGTTGTCAAACTAAGGTCAGGACCCATTGTGAGGTCCTAACCAGTAGCTCCCCGAGTTTTGAGAATTTGGGGTGTTACAATTCTTCTTCTTCCTTCCTTCACACTGCAGCAGACAACTCAACCTGCTCCTCTTGGGCGCCTCGCGAATGCTCGCTTCTAGGATGACAATCATCGCCTCGAGTTTCATCTATGGGCTCTCGCCTGGGAAAAATGACTGTTACGCTAAGATCGTGATGCGCAAATGGGTTTTAAATTTATAACTCGAACTAAATCCTAAACTACCTAGCGAAACCCGCAGTGTACGGGACGTTTGTAGTAGGGATAGTATTCCGAGGTCGAATACAAAGACTAAGGTGAAATTGATTCGATTTGTGATTGAGTTTAGTAAAGACCTAGGTTGAAAGAAAAGAAAGAAATAAAGAAATGAAAATCTCAAATGTTTTTGGTTGGTTTTTGGTGATCAATCAAAGATCACAATTCATGCAAAGTAAACAATCAACTAAACTATGAATCAACACAAATAAACAAACTAAACAAGATAATGATCAAAGAAAGAAAAGACGGATTCTAGGGGTTGGAAGTTCCGGTTATGGCATAGGACTCAAGCTATCTATTCATTCCTTGGATTAACTATGATATGTTGGGATTAAGCGTTTCTAGATTGGGATCAATTACCGGGTAGGTCTCATGGTCCAACTAGTCCATTCCTAAGGTCTCATCACCGGGTAAGTCTCTAAGAACCTAAGGATAGGAATTCTACACAAACCGGATTGTTAGCTAGGGGTCTAACCTATCCTTACCGGGTAAGTCTTGGAAAGGGAAGTCCTAAACAACTATCCTAGCACACCTAATCCAATGGCGGCTTATTAGGCTCACCACTACCTAAGGTTTGTTATCTTGGAATCTAAGAGTAAGGATTACCGGGTAAGTCTCTCCTAACACTTAGTTGCTAACACTAGGTCACCCTAGAGTAGATTAAACTCAACAACACTTAGGATTTCAACATCTTAACAATCTAAGACAAGATCTATCGAACCAGGGAAAATCACGGTTTGTTCTACCTAAACCACGGCCGTGGTTAGGCAAGAACTACCCGTGATTTCTAACAGCAGCTACGTTTATGCACACAAGTCATCCAAAGATAAATCTAAGTCCGTCCTATCATAGCCCTAGCCATAACCATCCTTTCCTTACCCTAGAACCACATCTATTTATCCTACAACGTTCATAATAGAAATCGAAACAAACAAACATAAAATTATGACATCCATTTGCAAGATGATGAAGGAAAAGAGATGAACAAGTGAACTAAAACAAAATCAAGCTGAAAATAGAATTAGAGTAACTCACAATCCTTCCAAAAGAAGGTTCAAATGATTCATACAACTCTTAGAAATAGAATCCGGAATTCTTCAATACAAAACTATCAAGTGTGGTAATGGTGTGTGTTCTTCTTCTCCTCTTCAATGGAGCTCTTCTTCTTCCTCTTTGACACTTTCCTTCCTAGAAAGACTTCTTGTTGAGAGAATATTTTTGTTAGAGGATAATGGATAATGGAGAGCTGCTCCAAGATGCTTTTCTCAGCCAATGAAGGACCACTTTTATAACAAATTTTGCATGAGCTGGCCATGAGAGTCGTGGCACAACTGTCACAAGAATCTGGCAAAATCCACAGGTGATTCCACGGCCATGGAGTGTCAGAGAACCGTGATTTGCTCCAGAAACTTCGCTTTGGATCGTTAAGCTGTGATTTGGTGCATGGCTTGTGTTGGTAATGCTCCATGAGTCCTTCTTAGCCTTTAGCTTGTGTCCTAATGAGTCCGAGGGTTGTCATCTAGATGAACGATCCTCAAACGTATCGTTTTAGCTCCTAAATCTTCCGAAATACCTATAAAACACGCACAAGTCCGTGTAGACGTCTATCTCGGCACAATACATGAATTGAGTGCAAAACGTCGTGAACTAGTGCTAAACCATGCATGAATGACTGAGAAATCTATCTAAATGATTACCTAAAACTAAGTCATAAATCGTGTTATCAAAATACCCCATACTTAAGGTTTGCTCGTCCCCGAGCAAACTCCCAACTATAGACTAAAAGATGACATGATTTATGTATGCAGAAAAATGGCAAAATCTTTTTGGGTTTGTGCTTCTATTATTGGATCACCTTCAAAGTCATGTTTCATGGCAAAGGACAAGCAATCATGCATTCAAACAAATGAAGACATGGAAAGACAATTGTACTTAACTCAAAAGTATGCATGAAATGTAAAGATGAAGAAGTCAAGAAGATCAAGAGTACATCCAATCTAAATCACTAAGTCTTACAAACATGCAAATAGGTCATAAGGTCTTGTGAAATAAAAGGGTCAAGAAATGTAGTGATTGGGTGGGGATTTCTAGGTTATGTGATGCTAACCCGGGAACGGAACTAACTCCACAATCTTGTCCTCGATCAACTTCCCTCAAGTGTATATTTTCCTCTATCTTTTCTTTCTTTTCTTTTTCTTTGACTTATTTTTGAGACAATGGCATTGGTGTACAAAAGCCGAAACCTTGGTGATTAGCCGTCCTCGGGCTTTTTCTTAGTTTTCGAGGTGCATCCACACCGGGCACACATACCAAAGCTCGTTAGGACTATTGGTTCATTTGACTTTGGCAAGGCACCAACACCCGATTATGTGAAGTGTACCGAGTTACTTGTCATTTAAGCCAATGTCCCCAAGCCTATATTTTTTTGCTACACTTTCATAACAAATTCAGCATTTTATGCATGATGTTCTTTCATTAACAACTTCACCCCACACTTGATTTTCGCACACATCAACACACTAGCATGCTCCTATTCCCGGATGGGTTAAAAGAGGTCAAAATTATCTCAATTGAGGTGCTCAGGCAATCATGATTAAGATGAGAAGTAGAGAAAGATGAATTGCCTCATTCATTCCTAGATGGTATGCAAGAACTATCATGTAATTTCGATTTTCACTACTCAATCCTTTCTAGGCAAACATCATGGTCACAAATCATTCATAGAATTTCAAGAGAAGTACTTCAAGTCCACATATGCGTTCATTAATCCTAACACATGAGGCCATCCATAGCCAATTCACAAGACAAGATTCATCATTAGGATCATATCCAAGCCTAGAAAGCACAAAATTTTTTTTTTAAATTTTCTGATTTTTATGGTATTTTCGATTTAAGTATGTACAATGCAAGACATGTGAAGATTTTAAACTATCCTAGATGTTCATCATGCAAAGGATCATGCAAACCCCACCCCATACTTAGAAACACATTGTCCCCAATGTGGTATACAAGTAAAGAGAGTGAAAGAAGGTTCTCACAATGTAAAAATGGTTTGTTATGGTATTTGGGATTGCTCAATAGTGAATTGATGTTTGATGATCCTATCAACCATGGTAGAGAGCTCTAAGCATCCATCAAAGCTTCGGGACCCGCGCTAGGCACCGCTAGCCGTCCAAGTTCCGCGTCCGCTCCACCCATAATTGATGAGGGGTTCATCATCATCATTCCTATGTCAAGCAAGGCCTCCAATGCCACTAATGTTCTAGCACACACACAAAGTAGACAAAACACACACAAAGATAGAAAAATCTAGAACAAAAGCAAATCAAGAAAGGAAAAACGTTACCAATGGGTTGCCTCCCACCAAGCGCTTCTTTAAGGTCATGAGCTTGACCAAACTCGGGGGCGTCTACTCAAGGTGAAGTGGGGCAATTATCTCCACCGGAGCTCCCGGGATATACTTCTTTAACCGGTGTCCATTCACCTTAAAGTTCCCACAATGTTCCCCTCCTATCTCAATGGCTCCATGGGAAAAGATCTTCTTCATCACGTATGGCCTGGTCCATCTTGATTTGAGCTTTCCGGGGAAGAGCCTTAGCCTTGAGTTGAAGAGAAGGACAAGATCTCCTTCACTCAACTCCTTGGGGATGATCCTCTTGTCATGCCATATTTTGGTTCTCTCCTTGTAAATCCGGGCATTCTCATAAGCGTCCAACCGGATCTCCTCGAGGGCATTCAATTCAAGCAATCTCTTTCCTCCCGCCTCTTTGAGATCAAAATTTAGCCACTTAATGGCTCAATAAGCTCTATGCTCCATCTCTACCGGAAGGTGGCAAGACTTGCCATAGACCAACTTGTAAGGAGTGGTGCCAATCGGTGTCTTGAAGGCGGTTCTATATGCCCATAAGGCATCATTGAGCCTCATAGCCCAAACCTTTCTAGTCCTAGACACCGTCTTCTCAAGGATGGCCTTGATCTCCCGGTTGGATATCTCCACTTGGCCACTAGTTTGGGGATGGTAAGGTGTTGCCACCTTATAAGTCACCCCATACTTGGCCAAAAGCGCTCCAAAGTTCCTATTCGTGAAGTGCTTTCCTCCATCACTAATGATCACCCTTGGTGTTCCAAACCTAGGGAAGATCACCCGGTTGAAGAATCGCACCACCACCTTGGCATCATTTGTAGGAGAGGCGATTGCCTCCACCCATCTTGACACATAGTCCACCGCCAATAGGATGAAGAGATTGCCACATGAAGAAGGAAATGGTCCCATAAAGTCCACACCCCACACATCAAATATTTCGACTTCTTGGATGTTGTTCAAGGGCATCTCATTCCTTCTTGAGATGTTGCCCGTCCTTTGGCAAGCATCACATGCCGCTACAAAACCTTGCACATCTCTAAACAAGTTAGGCCAATAAAAACCGGATTACAATACCTTCGCACACGTTTTGTGTGAGCTAGCATGGCCTCCACATGGTAATGAGTGACAATGCCGGATCACACTCTCTACTTCATCTTACGGTATGCATCTTCTAAACATTCCATCCGGGCCTCTCTTGAACAAGAGTGGCTCACTCCAATAGTAATGCCTCACATCGTTGAAGAACTTCTTTCTTTGTGCATATGTCAATCCGGGAAGCACTTCCTCACACACTAAGTAGTTCACAATGTCGGCATACCATGGCTCATTTCCTCTAGACACTTGGAACAAACATTCCTCCACCATTTGCAATTGCTCATCCCGGAATGAGTCATCAATTGGGATGTCATCTCTTTCAAGCTCTGATGGTGGGAGTCTACTAAGGTGATCCGCCACGGACTTCTCGGATCCCTTCTTATCCCGTATTTCCAAATCAAACTCTTGAAGAAGAAGGATCCACCGAATCAATCTAGGCTTGGGATCCTTCTTGGTAAGTAGATAACGGATCGCAGCATGATCCGTATAAACTATGACCTTCGCTCCAACAAGATATGAGCGGAACTTCTCAAATGCATACACAACCGCTAGCAACTCCTTCTCGGTGGTAGCATAATTGAGTTGGGCATCATCTAGCGTCTTGCTAGCATAATAAATGGCATGAGTGTGCCCATCTTTCCTTTGCCCCAAAACAGCCCCAACGGCTACATCGCTTGCATCACACATGATCTCAAATGGTAAACTCCAATCCGGAGGTTGCATGATAGGTGCGGAGATCAAGGCGTTCTTCAACCTACAAAAAGCCTCAAGACAATCTTTGGAAAAGACAAAATCAACATCCTTCATTAGTAGGTTAGTGAGAGGCTTAGAAATTTTAGAGAAGTCTTGAATAAACCTCCGGTAAAAACCGGCATGCCCTAAGAAACTCCTTACCCCCTTCACCGAGGTAGGTGGCGGCAACTTCTCTATCGTTTCAATTTTGGCCCTATCAACCTCAATGCCACGGTTAGACACCAAGTGTCCTAACACAATGCCTTCACTTACCATGAAGTGGCATTTTTCCCAATTCAAGACAAGATTTGTCTCCTCACATCTTTGCAATACTAATGACAGGTTAGCCAAGCAATTATCAAAGGAACAACCATAAACAGAGAAATCATCCATAAACACTTCCATGATATTTTCTATGTATTCCGAAAAGATAGCCATCATACACCTTTGGAAGGTGGCGGGTGCATTACACAACCCAAATGGCATTCTCCTATATGCAAAAGTACCCCATGGACATGTAAAGGTTGTTTTCTCTTGGTCATCGGGGTGGATAGGGATTTGGAAGAATCCACTATAGCCATCTAGATAGCAAAAATGAGAGTGTTGAGCTAACCTTTCTAGCATTTGGTCAATGAAAGGGAGAGGGAAGTGATCTTTCCTAGAGACCATGTTCAATTTCCTATAATCAATGCACATCCTCCACCCCGTAACCGTCCTAGTCGGGATTAGTTCATTGTTCTCATTAGTTACTACGGTCATCCCACCCTTCTTAGGAACTACATGAACGGGACTAACCCACTTACTATCCGAGATAAGGTAGATAATTCCCGCATCTAGCAACTTAATGATTTCCTTTTTGACTACCTCTTTCATTATAGGATTCAATCTTCTTTGATGTTCGATAGAGGGTTTGTGGTTATCTTCCATCATTATCTTATGCATGCACAAAGACGGCTTAATGCCAACCAAATCATCAATAGTATAGCCAATGGCTTTCCTATGCAATCTTAGTTCATGCAACAACTTAGCAAGTTCATCATCACTCAAGCATGCATTCACAATTACCGGATATGTAGAATCAACACCAAGGAAAGCATACTTTAAATGAGAAGGGAGGGGTTTGAGTTCAAGTTTAGGAGGACCTTTATCGGTTGGAGATGATCCAAATAAGGTTGGATGAGATGAATCCAAAGCAAATGAAGACTCCTCATGGCTCCTAAAAGCTTGACCATCATCAAAGACTGGTCCAGGGAAAACCACGGCTGGAACCACGGTTTGCTCAACTTCCACGGCCGTGGTTCTTGCTAAGCTTGCTTCCCGGAGTTGTCCAGAAAGTTTGACGGCCGTGGAACATAAATCTCGACCGTGGAACTTGCAGCTGTTCAACACCTCTTCGTGGCCTTCAAATCCAACTCTTGGCTCCTCTTCCAATGCTTCCATGGCCTTGATCTCTTCATTGCAAGCCTCCTCAACACCTTCCTCCATCATACTTAAGGTAAGAACCTTCTCCAAGGGATCCTTGATCAAGATCGAGCTTACAACTTCCCTAGATTCCTCTTGCTCGACTATGTTGAAGACATCCTCATCAAGGGTCGGCCCTTTCATCATTGTGGACAATTTCAATTTGATGTTCTCCTCTCCAATGTTGAAGGAGAGAGTTCCATTCTTGCAATCCACTAGGCATCCGGAGGTGGCTAGGAAGGGTCTTCCTAAGATGATGGGAACCGGATAGTCCGCCGGAATGTCCAAGACTACAAAATCAATTGGCACATAGAATCCTCCTAGTTGCACCGGAATGTCCTCTAAGATCCCAACCGGATGAGTGATAGAACGATCCGCCATATAGAGGGTCATCTTGACCGGTTTCGGCTCTCCTAGCCCAACCTTGTTGCAAAGTGCAAGCGGTATGATGCTTACACTTGCTCCAAGATCACAAAGGGCCTCGTACTTCACATCTCCCACTCCTATTGGAACACAAAAAGAGCCCGGATCTCTTAGCTTGGGAGGCATCTCCTCCTTCATTGTTTGGATCAATTCCGAGGACCTCTTGGTCATTCTTATCTCCCCATACTCCTCCAACTTCCTTTTGTTGGAGAGTATTTCTTTCAAAAACTTGCCATACGCCGGCATTCCTAAAATGGCATCCATGAACGGAATGTTAATATGTAATTTGGACATTAGTTCAAGGAACTTACCAAAGTGATTGTCCAAACGAGCTCTTGCTCTTGATTGTGGGAACGGTAGTGGTGGCTTGTATGGAGGCGGTGCCACATAGGTTGGCTCTACATCCTTGCTCTTGCCTCCATCTTCTTGCAACTTTCCCTCTTCTACCACTACTTGCTTTCCCTTAGCATTGTCCTTGGGCAAGGGATCTTTCATACTCAACCCACTCCTCGTTGTAATAGCCAAAACTTGGCCTCTTGGGTTGTCTTCGGTTCTTCCGGGAAGCTTTCCCGGGTCTCTATGGGTTTCACCCGCCTTTTGGAACACTTGTGCTTCCAAAACCTTTTGAGCCTTAGAAATTGAAGTCTCCGTGCTCTCAAGACCACTCAACCTTCCAAGCAATTTCTCAAACATTATTTCGGTTCTATCCTTTGGGAGTTGAGTAAATCCGGGTAGAGGTTCTTGTGAAGCTCTTGGTGGTGGAGTTGTGCTTGTGGAGGGGGAAGGGTCAAGGCTCCATCCGGGTTAGAGTAAGAAAATCCGGGATGGTTGTGGTTGGGCCGGTAATTGTTGAATTGCCGGTTGTTGTTGAAACTCCTTGGGCCTTGGTAATTTTTGAAGTTGCCCCTTCCCATGTAATTCACATCCTCCTCCTTGGAAGACAAATTGGCTTGTGGAAGCACTTGAGGAGTTGCTTGGTTCTTCAAAGTTGTAGCACACAACTCCCTCAAGTACTTCAACTCGTTGTTGATGGCGTCAAGCTTGAAATTGCTCATGGTGACTTCACTCACCTCATATGCTCCCGCCTTTCTTTCTTCACTCTTCCTATGGGAGTATTTCTCAATCACTAGAGCTTGCTTCTCCACAAACTCCCAAGCTTCATCTACATGCTTCTCCATAAATGTCCCACCGGAAAGAGATTGGAGCTTGAATTGGCTATCTTCATCAAGTCCTTTGAAGTAGATCTCCAATAGCTCGATTTTCGGTATGCCATGGTGTGGACAATCAAGGAGAAGATCTTTGAACCTCTCCCAAGACTTGAATAAACTCTCTCTATCCTTCATCACGAAGGCATTGATCTTTCCTCTTAACTCGGTAGTCTTGGAAGGTGGGAAGAACTTAGTCAAAAACTCGGTTGTCATCTCCTCCCAAGTACCAACTCGCCCTTGTGGAATAGATTGATACCAAGCCAAGGCTTTATCCTTGAGAGAGAAGGAGAAAGCCCTTAGCTTATGGTTGTTGCTCTCCAATCTTGGCGGTCTAAGAGTCTCCATCAAGATCTCATAATTCATCAAATGTTGATGAGGAGACTCTCCTTCCATCCCTCCAAATTGATTATGCCGGATCATTTGTAGAACTTGAGGGCGGAGCTCATAGTTGTGGGCTGCGGGATCTCCTAAGTTCACACCCGGACGGTGTGCTCTTTGTGCCGGATCCATACGTCTCCCTAGGGTTTGTGGCTCTTCAATGGCAATGGGCACAACCCTATCATTAACCGCCGGCTGCGGTTGTGGTGGAGGAGGTGGAGGTTGTCGGCGATTAAGCTCTCCTTGAACAAGGGCTTGCCTAATCTCATCAATCTCCCTCCTAGTTAACTCTTGCCTCTCATTGGCAAGTCTCCTTTCTTCCTCCAAGAGCTCATCTCTTAGCCTTATTTGCTCTAAGGCTTCATCCGATTCAGCTTGGAGGTCTCTTCCGGCCATCTCTTTTCCCTTTTTAATACTCTTGGATCTAGATCGAAGGGTTTTCTCCGGTTCGGGATCGAATGGAGCTAAATCCTTGCCACGAGATCTTCGCATACACCTAAAGAGTAAGAGATGTCCTGAAAAGCAAAGACACAAACCAAAAAGAGATCAAAAGCAACAAGAAAGATCTACACTAATAATCAATCACAAAATAGACTCAATCTAGACCTAGTCCCCGGCAACGGCGCCAAAAACTTGTTACGCTAAGATCGTGATGCGCAAATGGGTTTTAAATTTATAACTCGAACTAAATCCTAAACTACCTAGCGAAACCCGCAGTGTACGGGACGTTTGTAGTAGGGATAGTATTCCGAGGTCGAACATAAAGACTAAGGTGAAATTGATTCGATTTGTGATTGAGTTTAGTAAAGACCTAGGTTGAAAGAAAAGAAAGAAATAAAGAAATGAAAATCTCAAATGTTTTTGGTTGGTTTTTGGTGATCAATCAAAGATCACAATTCATGCAAAGTAAACAATCAACTAAACTATGAATCAACACAAATAAACAAACTAAACAAGATAATGATCAAAGAAAGAAAAGACGGATTCTAGGGGTTGGAAGTTCCGGTTATGGCATAGGACTCAAGCTATCTATTCATTCCTTGGATTAACTATGATATGTTGGGATTAAGCGTTTCTAGATTGGGATCAATTACCGGGTAGGTCTCATGGTCCAACTAGTCCATTCCTAAGGTCACATCACCGGGTAAGTCTCTAAGAACCTAAGGATAGGAATTCTACACAAACCGGATTGTTAGCTAGGGGTCTAACCTATCCTTACCGGGTAAGTCTTGGAAAGGGAAGTCCTAAACAACTATCCTAGCACACCTAATCCAATGGCGGCTTATTAGGCTCACCACTACCTAAGGTTTGTTATCTTGGAATCTAAGAGTAAGGATTACCGGGTAAGTCTCTCCTAACACTTAGTTGCTAACACTAGGTCACCCTAGGGTAGATTAAACTCAACAACACTTAGGATTTCAACATCTTAACAATCTAAGACAAGATCCATCGAACCAGGGAAAATCACGGTTTGTTCTACCTAAACCACGGCCGTGGTTAGGCAAGAACTACCCGTGATTTCTAACAGCAGCTACGTTTATGCACACAAGTCATCCAAAGATAAATCTAAGTCCGTCCTATCATAGCCCTAGCCATAACCATCCTTTCCTTACCCTAGAACCACATCTATTCAGCCTACAACGTTCATAATAGAAATTGAAACAAACAAACATAAAATTATGACATCCATTTGCAAGATGATGAAGGAAAAGAGATGAACAAGTGAACTAAAACAAAACCAAGCTGAAAATAGAATTAGAGTAACTCACAATCCTTCCAAAAGAAGGTTCAAATGATTCATACAACTCTTAGAAATAGAATCCGGAATTCTTCAATACAAAACTATCAAGTGTGGTAATGGTGTGTGTTCTTCTTCTCCTCTTCAATGGAGCTCTTCTTCATCCTCTTTGACACTTTCCTTTTTAGAAAGACTTCTTGTTGAGAGAATATTTTTGTTAGAGGATAATGGATAATGGAGAGCTGCTCCAACATGCTTTTCTCAGCCAATGAAGGACCACTTTTATAACAAATTTTGCATGAGCTGGCCATGAGAGTCGTGGCACAGCTGTCCCAAGAATCTGGCAAAATCCACGGGTGATTCCACGGCCGTGGAGTGTCAGAGAACCGTGATTTGCTCCAGAAACTTCGCTTTGGATCGTTAAGCTGTGATTTGGTGCATGGCTTGTGTTGGCAAGGCTCCATGAGTCCTCCTTAGCCTTTAGCTTGTGTCCTAATGAGTCCGAGGGTGTGTCATCTAGATGAACGATCCTCAAACGTATCGTTTTAGCTCCTAAATCTCCCGAAATACCTATAAAACACGCACAAGTCCGTGTAGACGTCTATCTCGGCAAAATGCATGAATTGAGTGCAAAACGTCGTGAACTAGTGCTAAACCATGCATGAATGAGTGAGAAATCTATCTAAATGATTACCTAAAACTAAGTCATAAATCGTGTTATCAATGACAACAACAATCGACCTCTCCCATCTCCCCTATTTCCCTCTCTATTGAAGCCCTGGAGACCGGTTGAGAGCTTCACCACACCGGAGAGGAAGCTACGCCACCTGTACCTGCCGGAACGATGAGGAGGCGCGTCCAATCGGAGCTCCAACAGGCAATTTGCCGTCCCCTTTTCCTCCCCCTGCTCTCTGCACTTTTTGTTGCGAGGAGGACAACCTTCCGCCTCGAGAACGCCAAGGAAAGGCGTCTTCATCGCCGGAGATGCCGGCCGCCCACCTGCGACCATTGGAGGGCTAGCCTTGTGCCCTCGCCGCCTTGCCGGAGCCGGAGGTCGAATGGCCGCCAGTCCTGCCTTCTCCTTGGTCGTCTAATCCCCTTGTAAACCTTATTTTTCTCATTCAATTCGGGGACCCAAAGTTTTTGTGTAATTGCAAATGCAACCCATTACTTTGAATTTGCAATTTTGACCCATATTTCTAGATTGTTGCAATTATGCCCTATGTTGGGTAAATTTCAGAAAATGCCCCCTGGCTTAATTAAGGATGATGACCCGTATTTATGAAATCGTATGATTTGCCCCGGAAAACGTGTTTACGGGTTTTAAACTTGGATTTTACTTCGAGTTTTATCCTTGTATTTATGTACTATATATGTTGTCCTTTGTTGAATTAAATTTGGTTTATGGCTCGACGTTTAATTGCGGTTTACGAGTAAGTTCGTGAATTTATATTTTTCCCGAAGGGATTATTTAGGGGTTTTAATGATGGCATTTGGAAAACGAGTTTTACCTTGAGTTATATATTATATATATTTAAAATCAATTTAGCATATAAGCTAAATTTGCCTAGCTTTAGTGTTAGGTTCGGAAGCGCCCCGATAATTGCCTAACGAATCCATTCTCGACATCTTTAGATCGTCTTTTGTCTTTTGATGCATGTGAGTACCCTCTTTCCCGAGCTTATGATCTTACTCGGTTTAGTAATTGTTCGCTCGAAAGTGTGCATCACTAGTTTTAAAATTTATGAAACTGAAATTAAAACAAAGCAAACCTGCAGTGTACGGATCGGCATAGTAAAGCAAGAATTCCAAAGTATCGAACTCAGGGATTTGGGGGGAACAAAATCAGTTCACAAATTTTCGAGTAATGAAAATAAAAGCTTTGCACATATATTGGGAAAACAACAATTCTAAAGATCCAAGTATCCAATTGTGGCAATCAATTCAAGATATTTTATAGATGTAAGGATAGAGTCGGGATTGCAATGGTATATCTAATGTAAGGTTATGTACGGTGAAGTTCCAAAACCCTATATGTCTCACCCCATAATTCTCTCTATAAAGGTTGTTGAGGCTGCAGTATTGAAAGGATAAGAATTACTCTCAAATATTCATGCCCAAACCTAAGGGAATCAAAGACAAGCCAAAACGGTTAAGGTTGTGACACTCGAAACCGAAATAGAGGATGTTGAGTCTCACTACTACTTAGAAAAGGCAAGTCAAGGCTAGTTTAAAGCATATCTTTAACTTTGGATCAAAGCAAAAGCAAAGGACGTACGACAGAGGAAACCACGGCTGGATCTTGAAGAACCACGGCCGTGGAACTCAAGAACAGACCGTGGAAATCCTCGACTACGAGGTTTCTCGCAACTCTCAGGGTCCAATATGTTTACGTTCAATCTATCATTATTTAAGCCACAACTATCAACCCTTCACCTTAGAATTGCTAAAGGGTTTTAGCCAATAACCATCATCATTGAATCAATAATCATGTTTAAAAGAGAAAAAGGGTAAAGTCTCGAAAACTCAATAATAACCAAGTAATCAATCTCAAAAACAATCAACAAGTATATGCGTTCAATGAAAATGGAATAGGGAACATAAATCCTCACAACAATCAATAGGAATAATGAAGAACGGGATGTCAATCCGCCTTCGAATGTAAACCCTAAGATCTTCCTAAGTACGCAATCTCGAAATGCGTCCTTCTCGGAATCTTCCCTGTATGCAACGGAATCTTCCTAAGCAATCTCCAATGAAATGTAGCGTATGCAGCCGTATATGCGAGTCATCCAACTTCTCATTTCTTCAGCCTTCTTATAGGGAAAAAGTAGGGTTACGAAAAGCCCGATAACCGTCGCTGACGTGGCAAATATAACACGTGGCAACCGTTATAAGTATCACGGTCTAGTGTAAACTTCCACGGTAGTGGTTCTGGTCGTGGTTGTAGAAAGAATGTAAAAGAATAATAAATAAAATGAGTTCTTGATTCGATTACGAATTCCATTTTGTATTGAGTATGGATAAAGCCCAGAGCATAAAGGGCATGATGACTTGACGTCATCCTCACCTTCCTCCGGCTTATCACCGGCAGTGTGTTCAGGGTTCCAAACTCAACGTTGGTAACTAAACACGAGGGTTGCGCTCGTTGCGGGACTTAACACAACACCTTACGGCACGAGCTGACGACAACCATGCACCACCTGTATCCGCGTTCCCAAAGGCACCCCTCCCTTTCAAGAGGATTCGCGGCATGTCAAGCCCTGGTAAGGTTCTTCGCTTTGCATCAAATTAAACGGAATCTTTCTGTTGCTCTCGACATAACTTTCCACGCTCTCAATGCTAAAACCACGGTCGTGGTTCTCTTGGTTTGGCCGTGATTTGTCAAATTCCTTTGTAAAAGCCTTTGCTTCATAAAGTACTCTAACCATGCTCCTTCCTTAGCTTTTCCAATGCATCCTCTTGATGCCTAGCATGATCAAATACTCCTACTCTCTCATATATGCTCCAATCCAAGCCTTTATTCATGTAAAAACATAACGAAGCTTGTGTAGATCTCTATATCGACAAAATGGGTGAATGTGCTCATAAATGCTTCAAACTCTCATCCATGTACACAACTAAAAGGGAAAAACAATCAAAACAAGTGCCTAAAATATGGTCATATTTCATGCTATCAAAATACCCCATACTTGTCGCTTGTTTGTCCTCAAGCAAGGTTTTCAAAAGCTTAGAATACAAGGTAGGATGAAATATGAATGCAAAACAAGGTAAAAACAATCTTTTTTTTATTGTGCTTCTAATCAACAGATCATTCTCAAATCTTGCTTCATGTTTCCTTGAAAACATCCATATACATGAATCAAAGTATGTCAAGCAAAAGGAAACAACATAAATTGCATAAACTTCAAGACAAACATCATAACCTTCAAGCATTGTCAAAATCAAACATGTGAAACTTCAATTTAGATCACCAAGTCAAAAATCATTCTCATGATCTCAAGGACTTTCAAGTAAGGTCAAGAATATGAATATGTGGGAAACTTATAAGGGAATGTGATGTATAAATCCGGGAAGAAGGAACAACACAAACTTTTTCTACAATTTGATCCAACCACCAATTAGAGCTTTTCTCTTTATTTTAGCACAAAATTTTTCGATTTTACTTTTTAGAAATATGGACAGCAATGCACAAAAACCGAAGCCTAGGAGATTGGCGTTTCTCAATTTCGAGATGCCTCAAACCTTTAATGCACATACCATAACCTGTTAGGAATATCGCTCAACCCGACTTTGGCAAGACACAAACACCCGGCTATGTGAATGGTGTTGAGTTACTCATCATCACGATCGACTTCCCCAAACCTATTTTTCTACACTTTGAATTCACAAAATTTCTTTCATGGCCCTCCCACATCAAACATGCCAAAATCAACTCTTCCTAATTCCCGGATAGGTAAAGGAGGCAATTATTTTCATTTAGGGGCTAAGTGATTAAGGAAAGAAGCAAGAAAAATCGAAGTTCCTTAATCATCTCTCATAAAGAAGTGCACGAACTTATATTGTGATTTCAATCTCTATTCCTCAATATAATTTAGATAAAACTCTCACATTATGAAGCTTGCAAGAAAGGTTAAACAACATACTCAATTTCTTCACAATTCATAATTCAATTCAAGCATACAAATGTCATCAAAAATTCATTCAACAAGTAGATTCATCATAGAATTCATTTCCAATCTTAGAAGCACAATAATTTTCAAAAATTTTCCCAATTTTTATAAGTTTTTTAAAGCTTTTTAATGCAATGCAATAAAGAAACATGTGACAATAAAAGAAAGATGCAAGTGTTCATGGAAATAAAACGAAGCAAGTGTATCGAGTTATTACAAACGAGAGTCACACCCCACCCCATACTTAACATACACGTTGTCCTCAATGTTTAGGAAAAATAAAGAAAAGAAAAAGAAGCAAAGAAAACTCACTAAGGCGGTGGAGTGGCTCGAAACATCCATCATCAATCACTGTGGATATGGTTGTGGGTATGGAAAGATGTCGGAGCTGAAAGGTCACCCAAACTGCTGGCGATAGACGTCACGAAGGATCCTTGCATTCTCTTGCCTCTCTACATCATGCTCCTCCTGACGGCTCTCTAAGTCATCCACCCTCCTAGAAAGATCACCCGCACACGCTGGCTGCTTTCCATACCAAGAAGGGGGATGTTGTGCCCATGTTGGCGGTTGTTGGTACCATGTAAAAAGTTGTTGAGTCCAAGGTGGAGGAGCTCCCATCCAAGCCGGCTGCTGGCCGTAGCAATCCGGCACACTACTCATCCATGTGGGGCGCTCACTAACACTGGCTCGGCGGGAGGAGGAAGAGGCTGAAGGCCTCGACTGGTAGGTGGATCTCCTAGGTGGCTCCGGCATATCCGCTGGCTGCACCGGGAATGATCCAAAGTCATGCTCATCCTCTCCTACATACGGAAAGTCACCCCCTCCCATCTCCTCATCCTCATCGACTGCAACTGCATCTGGAACCTCATTGGGAACATAAGGAGGAGCTACTAACCTGTTAGTATGCATCGGAACAAAGGTCTCCTTCTAGTTATGGCGGCCAAGCATAAGAGAGTACTCCGGGAGCCATGGAATGCCTCTACCACCTCTTTCCTCCCAAGGCATGGTTGCGATAGGTGGACCACGGTGGAGAGGGAAGATAAGTCCTCTAGTCATGAGGCCATTGAGACCCAAAGGTCTCGCAACTATCCTCGTACAAGTGGAATAATCAATGTCCAGCTGGTTAGCAATGTGTGTCACCATGCCTCCATATCCTATATTCCCGGCTGATTTGTTCTTCACCTTACTAAGGATGGAGGCAAGCAAGGTTGCACAAACCGGAGAATGACCGGAAACCATACAATATAGGAGGAAGAGCTCATCGGCCTTGATCTTTTAAGGTGTTTTAGTTCTAGGGAAAAGGCATTCCGAGAGGATCCTATGAGCTATCTTGATGGCTAAATGGTAGATAAGCTTGGCCTTAGAATCGGCCGGTTGCCAACGGTCCTCTGAAGCTACTATCATGGCTATCTCTCTCCAAAACTCTTTAGCCTTCACTCCTCTAGGAAACGTTCCATTGAACGTCTCATGAAACCCAAATATGGTTCCAAACTGCACAATGGAGAACTCGTAGCTACGCTCCATCAACCTAAAGGATTCTGTTCGGTTAACGGCACTATGCTCAAAGGAAGTTATGAACTCCCTTGTAATCTCCTCGTATGCAACCTCCCTAATAGTGGATAATATAATCAGCCCAACCCTATCTAGCAACCAAGTAAAATCATTAACCACATTAAGCTCTTGAAGCTCCTCCATGACAATGTACCTAGGACCTATCACATCTCTCTTAGAGATCTTCTCCATGGCTTTTCGGTAATCTTTATGGATCGTGGGGACTTTAGGGATTGGTGGTTCTACAGGAGAGGTTGGGTAGAAGACTCATCACCCTTTGACTTCTTGGTTCTATTGGATTTCCTAGTTCCGAACATTTTCTCTCAACTCAGAAGAAACCACGGTTTGTTCTTCAGAAAACCACGGCCGTGGAACTGTACGAACCCGTGGAATTTCTCGATTTCGCTCACAAATTCAGCAAATGCACAACAAACTCAACAATCACAGCCCTAAACTATTTCTAATTCCAATTTCGTTCAGTTCTCCTAGAAACTTGCAAGAAAAACGAACAAAATCAACCAAGAAGAAATAGAGAGAAAACCTAGGGTTTGGATTTGAAAAAATCCAAAATCCTTTCCGATTGTTGATTGTTTGCTCAGTTTGTTGATGGAATCTTGTAGAGGATTCGATTTGCTTCACTTTGGGTGGAATAATCGTTCGAAACGGTTACCGGATGAAAGATCACGTGTATGGGGCTGTTTCGGCTTTTAGGGCGTGGTTTGGGGCGTGGTTGAGAAGAAGAAGTGAGTTTCTGTGAAGAAGAAGGAAATATATAGTGGCCGTAAAAATTTAGAAAACCACGGCCAGTCGGGGTTTTCCATGGTCGTGGTTTTGTACGGACCCGTGGAATTTTGGCGTTTTTATTTTCTTTAGCTACGACCTTGTTTTCCAAGAATCCAAGTTTCGTCATTTTGGCGTGGTTTTGCCTTTTTGGGCGTGGAATCCTCTATTTTCGCCAAGAATCCAAGTTTCGTCATTTTGTTCGGCTTTTCCTCTCTTCTTTTGCTCATTCCTTATTCCTAGCATTCAAAGACTCAAACATACCGGAGCGTATCTAAGAAAAACAAACAAAAACATCTAAACTAATCTAATCTAAGAAAGAAACAAAAAAAAACAAGAATGCATTACCTTGGGTTGCCTCCCAAGAAGCGCTTTGCTTTGGGTCCGTAGCTAGACCGTTCTTTTGTTTAAGTGAGGACAATCAGAGCAATTTCCTCAGCTTGGAGCTCCGGTGAATACTTCTGGAGTCATTGACCGTTCACCTTGAAACTTTTGCACTTCTCACCCCATACTTCAACTGCACCATGGGGAAAAACACCTTTAATCACATAAGGTCCTGTACAACGAGACTTAAGCTTACCTGGAAAGAGCCGAAGTCTAGAATAAAAGAGTCTCAAGGTCTCCTTCTTTGAGATCCTTTGGAATGATATGCTTATCATGCCAACGCTTCGCCCTTTCTTTGTAAATTTTGGCGTTCTCATAGGCGTTCAAGCGGAGTTCTTCTAGCTCGTTAAGGTCCAAGAGGCGCTTCTCGCCCGCTTCCTTCATACTGAAGTTCAACCACTTTACAGCCCAATATGCCTTATGTTCCAGCTCTACCGGGAGATGGCAAGACTTTCCATACACAAGGTTGTAAGGTGTTGTGCCGATGGGGGTCTTGTATGCTGTCCTATACGCCCATAATGCGTCATCCAACTTCAATGACCAATCCTTCCTTGTTTTTGACACCGTCTTCTCAAGGATTCCTTTAATTTCTCTATTTGAAATCTCTACTTGTCCACTAGTTTATGGATGATAGAGTGTGGCGATCTTGTGAGTCACCCCATACTTAGCTAGTAGAGCTTCGAATCGTCGGGCTATGAAGTATGAACCTCCGTCACTAATGATGGTTCGTGGTGTCCCAAACCTTGGGAAAATAGTTCTATTAAAGAACTTGACAACCACCATAGCATCGTTAGTTGGAGAGGCAATGGCTTCAACCCATCTCGAAACATAATCTACATCTAGAAGTATGTATTGGTTTCCACAAGATGATGGAAATGGTCCCATGAAATCGACTCCCCAAATTTCGGGACGAAACTTGTTTAAGGATATAGGCTGGTATAGGTTATGATATGATACCTCTGAGAGGGAGAGTTATACCTCGGCTTGGGTCCGAGAGGATTTGGGATCTTGCAAGTTTCGGGATGAAACTTGTTTTTAGGGGAGTGTGATCTAAGAGCCTTAGTCCTTAGGAGCCTTGAATCCTTGCTGAGCCCCTAGCTGACCCTGGCAACCGCCCCTGCGGACCAGGTGGCCGCACCTGCGGCTAGGCGCCCCTGCGCCTCACAGTGTCCGCCCCTGCGGCTCTGTGTGGTTGCAGCCGCCTTCGTTGACCCTTTGACTTGTGCTTTGCGACTGGCTTCCTTTATAATCCATCTTAGACTTCAGATGAAGGGTTTCTTCATCTCTCCAGCCTCTTCTTCTGCACGTTCATCTTCTTCTCTCCCTTTCTTCCTTTGATCTCTTTCTTTGTTCTTGTTCTTGTTCTTGTGAGAAACTAGAGTGGATCTTGATCTACGCTTATGTGGGTTGAATCCTAGATGAGGATGTTGAGCCTTGATGTTGCTGATGTGGTTGTGTAGTGGTGTGGATGTTCTTCCTTCCTTTAGCTGTTGTGGTAAGATCTTCATCTTCATCTTCTTTCCTTCTTCTTCCTTGCTTCTTTCTTTCTTCTTTAGATTAGGATCACAAGATGAGCTTGTGGGGATCCTTTCCAGGCTGTTCTGATGTTCATAAATGTGTATATATGTATGTGTGATGTTGTTGTGAGATAAAGAAGTTAAGAGAGTCGAGAAAGAGATCAAAGAGAAGTCGGGGCCAACCTTCTACACAGACAACTGCCCCTGCGCCTACACCAGGCCGCCCCTGCGCCTGCTGTGAACCGCCCATGTGCCTTGAGTAAGCCGCCCCTGCGCCTCACTAGTTCAGCCCTTGCTTCCTTTGTTTCCGCTGGTGTGTTCAGGGCATACCTTGTTGGTATGGTTCCTTCTTTCCTTTCCTTTGGCCTTGGCTTAGATGTTGGCTAGGCTAGCTTGGTTAGGATGAGTTTGATGAGTGGCATGATAGAGATGTGCCTTAGGCACTTGTGTTTTTGTTGAGGATATGCCTTAGGCACCTGTGAGCATGTTATGATCTCGAGGTTTAGATTGAGGTTGTAGGTTGGTTATGGTTATAGAGATGAGTCTCCTAACCCTTGCAGTATATGATGATGTGTGCCTTGCTATTGCAGGCGTTGATTACTTCCCCAAGGGGCAGCTGTGATGTGGTATTGATTACGAGTATTACAGGTAAGTCCGTAGGACTTACTTAGCATACAATTGTGGGTTTGTGTGATTGTGATGGTTGTGTGTGTTGATATGATTGTGCATTTATAACCTAAACCGGAATAAGATTACAATTTATTATATTAAATGGCCCAAGTGTATTATAACGGGTCGTGACCACTTGCCTCCGCCTACGAGTAGGAGGAGGTGACCTGAAGATGATCTCACGGGGGGGGGGGGCGAGTGATGATCACCCCCATGCAAAACCCCTATGTTACGTTGGAAGGGACGAGGTTCTTTAGACTCCTCATGTTACAAAATAAGTTGAATTAGTAATGGAATAACGTAATGGAAAGATAATAAATGAATGTGTGTTGCATTGCATGCATGAGATGTTGATGTGTGTTTGTGCTATTACATTCATGCTTATTCTTTACTGTAGCTAACGGTGTATACCGTGTTATAGATGATCTGCAAGAGAGGAAGACTGCAGAGTGAGCCAGATAGGGTGACCAGCCGAGGACTTCTGTACATTAAGGTTGCGTGGGATATGGGATATTTTGTACCTGATGTTTATGGATGTTGTTTTGTACTCGGCTTGTTGTTGTAAAACCCTTTTGATGTATCTTATACAACTTTATGTTTTTGGTTTTAATCTACATGTGCCTTGTTGTAAGATCCAGTGAACTTGTTGTCAGGCTAGGGTCGGGATCCGTTGTGAGATCCTAGCCCAATGTGGCACTCTGAGTCCCGCGGATTCGGGGTGTTACAGTCAGAAGTATCTCACAATAATGTGGAAAACAATAATCAACTCAACTAACTAATAATCTCCTCCACTAAGCCTATTTATAAGGGAGATTAATCTACAAAAACTAGGAAAGATATCTTTAAAAGATAATCTAGAAAAAATATCTTCTAAAAGATAATCTAAAATAATCCTAAAAGATAGGATCCAAAAATAATAATTTTCTTAAGATAGTTTGAGATTTTTAAGGAAATAAAAATTTAAAAGATAGAATTTCCAAGTTTAAAAAATCTTTTGCCGGATCTTCTAGATCGTCAACAAGCAGATATCGCCTTAAGAAAATCGACCGATTTACTTCATATGTAGGTCGATTTTCGTGTAGAATTTGTCGACCGATTTTCTTCATACATGTGGATCGATTTCTTCATTTCCAACTTTCCTTGATCTTCCTTGATAATGTCTCCTCTCGGATCCTTTTAGCATTTGATCTAGTGACTGGTCCTTGTATGATAGGTGTCAAGGATGGTCCCACATCATACTCCCCTTCTTGAAAAGGATTCGTCCTCGAATCTCTATCTTGATCATCACTAGTGACTTCGAAATTCAAGTTTTGTAGCGGTAGAGACTGCAATACCCTTTCTCCCAGAGGATCCCTGGAGGTTTGTAAAACTCGTGTTTTGAAAATGAGTCGTGCAACACTCAACATCAATGTATCTCGGTCATCAAACATACATCTCGGGTGAGAGAATTCTTCAAGAATGGCCGAAACATCTACGAAGTATCTGATAGCATGAATTAATGTCTATATTTTGGATATGGTTTTGGCGCTTTCTCATCATTATTCTGCATGCATGTCATTATTCGGTTACTTTGCAAGAATCAAGGTCTACACACATTTTTTTGTAATTGTAGGGAATGTGGCACATTTTCGGTCGAAATGGAGCATAAGAAGCGAAGGAAGTTATGGACCTACATTGTGGAGCATTAAGAAGGACAAGAAGAAAAGCACGAACTATAATGGAAGGATAAAAGCATGATTCAGTTGAAGATACGAAGACATGCACGTAGATCACTACTGATCTCGGATGAACATAGTGATGCATCTCGACCGAGATGACCCACTCGGTCTGGCTCGAGGTCGACGGCTCACAACCCAAGGAAAATAAAATATAATTTGACCTAAAATTCTTCTATAAGAATGGAAGGTGAGTGTGAAGTTAGAGAGGTTGGATCTTGGAGAGATAAAAAAGACAGCTATTGAAAGGAATAAGATTTAAGGAAAGATTGCTTAGGGTTCAAGGAACCATAGATTGTGAGAATTTTCTTGGGAAGTTACTTGTGAGTTTATTATCATATTTATTGGACCACGTTGTTGAGATAATTGATTTTTTTGGTTGCATGATTATTGAGATAGTTTTGTTGATTATTCTACTCGGTTTTCTTGATATCTAGATATATTAATTAATTGCTTTGATAATGATAAGTGTTGGCTAAACCCCCTGTGATTCTAGGGTGATTAGTTGAAGGTTATGGTATAGACGATGAAAAAATGAGCCTTTGTTTGAGTGGACCTTGAAGGATTGAGTTAACCCTAAACCGAAACCCGCCTCGGACTGTTCATTGAGCATCTCGACTGAGATCGATATAGAACAACACGAGACGATCCACTATTTTGCAGATCTCGAGTTTAAGTTCTAGTTTCCCAAATCCTATCCTTGTTTCACCTTTCCTAGTTTACATGCAAGCCTAGGATGAGACCTACCCGGTGATTCCTTTGCTTGTTTACCGATGATGATGAGTGTTGCGTAATAAAGGTTTATCCTTTTTAGGGTTTGAGTGTGCCTTCACCCTACCTTTGAGAATTAACCAAAGACTTACCCGGTGATGGTTAGTTCTATACCGTTAGGTGAGTGTGTTGGTTTGAATACTCTTACCTTTCTTTAGTTCCTTGAGACTTAACCGGTGATAGGAGCTTTGTTTTGGGAAAGTGGATAGTGAGACCTCCCCCGTAATCTATCCCATAGTTGAAACACCTTCCCTCAGCAATCTTCAGCTTTGTCCACCCTATTCTTGAGAAATCTGGAGTCGAAACCACAATTGGATACTATGATCTCTAGAATCTGCATCCCCCCATCTTGCTATACATCTTGTCTTTTGCTTTTGATCAGTATTATTGCATGCTTATGAAGTTAGATTGCTTTGCTGTGATTGTTCTCACCGATTCCCTGATATCAACTCCGAAATATAAGCCATCACTACGATTGATCCGTACACTATGGGTTCGCTTATCGTTAGGTCTATAATTCGGGATATAAATTTAAAGCTTTGTTTGCACACACCTTTTGGAGCGAACAAGTTTTGGCGCCGTTGGCAGGGAATTGGTCAAGACAAATCCAGTGTGCGGTTGTCTAACTTGGAAGCTTCTTATTTTGCTACTGATTATTCTGTCTGAGTGTTCTTACAGAACCTTTTCTTTGGTTTGTGCGAAGAACTAGAGTTAGTAAAGAACTCGTTCCTCATGATCCTGAACTAGAAAAAACTTACAAGAGAAGGTTGAAAGAAGTTAAGAAGATGGCTGCTGCCAACAATAAAGGAGTAGAGGATCTTCGAGCTGAATTAGCTGGTGCTCTAGATCAGATAAGAATTCGAGATGAAGCTCTTTGGAAGGAGAGAGATGAAACAATTACTCAACAAGAGCAACTTCGGGCCTAGATGTCCGAATTAAGAGAGCAAATTCGGCTAGCAAATGAGGAAAGAGAGAGGGGTGCTAGAGTTGTGATTAATCCACCGGCGTCCATTTATGTGCCGCCATCACCACCTCCACCGAGGGCTGAGCAAACTGACCCGTTTGTGGGTATTCCGCAAACACTTGGTCAACGGATTCAACATAAATGATTCAACATAAATGTTTTGGAGGAATAGAGAGAGAGTCACCACACCAACATTTACAAAACTATGAGATTTTGATGGAGACTTTGAGACCTTTGTAGATATGAAAATAACAATTATAAACTGTGTGTTTTATCTTCTCTTTGAAGGATAAAGCACTTGCATGGTACCAATCGCTTCCCACCGGAAGAGTTAACACATGGGAGATGACCGCGGAGTTTCTCACCAAGTTCTTTCCGCCATCAAAGACGGCGGAGTTGAGGGTAAAAGTAAATGCATTTGTGATTAGGGATGGTGAAAGCCTCTTTAATTCATGGGAAAGGTTCAAGAACCATTTGTTGGATTGCCCACATCATGGGATTCCAAAGATTCTTTTGCTACTGATCTACTTCAAGGGTTTGGATGCGGAAATGCAATTCAAGCTTCAATCACTCTCGGCTTGAGCATTCATGGATAAACCGGTTGATGAACCATGAGATTTTGTTGAAAAACAAGCTCTCACTATTGAGAAGTACTCCCACCGGAGTGTTGATACAAGAGGTAAAAGATCAAGACCTCAAGAGCTGAACTTTACTTCATCCAGCATTGAATAAATGCTCTTAACAATGAGATAAAGGCTTTGAAGGAGTTATTGAAGATACAAACACAACAACCCAAGGAGCAAGATGTTGGGTATGTTTGGAGAGGAAACTACCAATGGAATAGGAACAATAACTAGAATAACAACAACCGGAACTACAACAATTGGAGATCCAATCAAAACAATTCCGGTAATCCTTATTTCCATGCTGATAATGCTCTAACTCCACCATCTTCTTCTTCCACTCCATTGAAAGCCAGGAACCATCATTATTTCCATGCTGATAATGCTGATAATGCTCTAACTCCACCATCTTCTTCTTCCACTCCATTGAAAGCCAGCCACCCAAGAATAATTTGGAGGCAATGCTAGAAACTTTGATGGGAAAGATGAGTGGATTGGAAAGCACAATTACTTCGAATTCTAAGGCACATAAAGGCTTGGAAAAACCAGTATTTAGCAAGGCTGGGGAAGTTCCTAAAGATAAAGGGAAGCTTCCAGGACGTACAGAGAATAACCCAAAGGGCCAAATCATGGAAATTACAACGAGGAGTGGTGTAAAGACCACTGACCCACAACCTCGATCGAACGAAGCTGTGAAGTATCCCATCTCGACCAAGGTGATTTCTGGGTCAACCGAGGAAAACACGACAGGAGGTCACCTCGGAAAGGACCTCGACCGAAATACTTCTAGGTCAACCGAGGTGAAGGAAAAAAAAAGAAATTTATGTACCTCCTCCTTACAAGCCTCCACTGCCATTCCCACAGTCTAGAGCGAGAGCACGTCTAGACAAGCATTTCGGTAAGTTTCTAGACCTTATAAGAAAAATCCATATTAACATACATTTCATTGATACAATTCTAGGTATGCCCGCATATGGGAAGTTCTTGAAGGAAATCTTCTCTAACAAGAGGAAGCTGGAAGATTTTGGTGAAGTAAAGATGTCCTTGAGCTCATCGGAACTCATTAAGATCATGAAGGTGAAAATGCCACCTAAATTAAGAAATCCTGGACCATTTTGCATTCCAATTGGAGTAGAAGAAGTCACATATGATGCATTATGTGATCTAGGGGCAAGTGTGAGCATCATTCCACTTGCATTGTGTGAGAAGGCCGGTTTAAGGAAGCCTAAACTAGTGAAGATGACGTTGTACATGGCGGATCGATCAATCACTCGACCCGTAGGCGTGTTGGAAGACATCCCACTAAGGCTAGGTAAGTTTTACATTCCCATAGATTTTGTGGTATTGGACATTCCTGCAGATTATCCAGTCCCAATCATCCTTGCGAGGCCGTTTCTTGCAACCTCCAGTTGCTACGTGGATTGCAAGAATGCCAAATTGTCTTTCAACATCGGTGAGGAACATGTTGAATTCCTGTTGTCAGCTTTAATAAAAGGCCAAGGCCTTGAGGAAGACTTTTACAACATATACGATGAGGAGGAATCACGAGAATTGGTTAGCTCTATTCTTAGTAACGATCCTCTTGAGAGAAATTTGAATCATCATATAAATGAGAAAGGTCTAGATGTTTCTTGTAATGTAGATATAAAAGGCTTGGAAACTTTTGAGGAAGACCCAAGGGCTGCCTCCGAGAAAATCGAAGAGGATACGAATGACTATCTCGACCTCGGATTAGGTTTCGACCGAGACGCTTCATAAGGAATCGAGATGCCTGGATCCTCAGATCCTCCTCATTCAATGATTGTGAGCGTTGCAAGCACTAGCCACGACCCTTCCAAAGCTTTACAAGACAATGCTAGGAAAGTGAAACCGCCATTTCACACGATGATGGCAAAAGTTGCGAAGACTCGCAAAGAACATGCAAAGAAGTGTCAAGAAAAGCATATCACTCGGAAAGGACTCAAAGAAGGAGAATTTGTTCTTCTTTTAGATTATCATTCTCACCTCCTCTCCAATAAACTGAAATCAAAATGGACAAGACCTTTTATTATAAAACAAGTTTTTCCTCATGGTGCAGTTGAAGTATGGTGTAAACACTGTGGAACCTTTAAAGTTGACAGATGTAGGCTGAAGAAACACATACCGGAACCCCCGGTCGAGGATATTGCATCCATGCATCTCACATGAACATATAGAGCTAGGTCCAACTAGTGACCTAAAATGAAGCGCTTATGGGGAGGCAACCCAAGGTATTGCTTTCTTTCTTGCTTTCTAGATTAGATTAGTGTAGTTTGTGTGTTTTGTGTCCATGATAATAGGAACTAGGTACAACCCAAGAGAAACATCAAAGATGAAGCATGTGGACAAAGCTACAGTTCAAGAAACTGGAAGCCATTTCGAGAGCAATCTCGATCGAGATACAATTTGGGCCAACCGAGATGAGAGCAACAAGGAGTCACCTCGGTTGACCACCTCGGCCACTGACAACCATCTCAACCGAGATGCAACTGAATTTTTTGAAGGGTATAAAAAGGAGAATGGCTTTCACTCTCTTCACCCCTCTTCTCTCTCGACGCCGTCTCGACCGAAACAAACCCTAATCTCTCAAATTCCTATTTCATGCTTGTTTTCAACGATTTTCGACTCGGAATCCACAAGGAAGGCATGATAAAGACTTCTCCAACATCGATCGAGACTTCAATCCACCACAATCTGTAGAAAATCAGGTAATCTCATTCGAAAACCCCTCTTTCTTGATTTCAGTTGATTTCGTCAGATATTTGGAGATTTCTGCTTGTTGTGTTGGAAATAATTCGAGAACCCCCTAGGAAGTAATTGGTCATGATTTTAGGGCAGAAAGTTACCGTTTCAGAGAAACGTTCGAAGTGTTGTTCGTCTCTGTTGAAACCCATTCATCTCGACCGAGATACACTCAAGAATAGTTCAAGATAGCCTTCTGATATGGATAGTTTACGTCGTTCCCATTGGCAAATAGTTCTCCGTGATTGTGTTGAGGCCAAACAACCTTCACCTCCATCTCCTCCACCCTCACAACTACCAATTATCCTCCTTAACCGCAGGGAAAAATATGACCGCATTTGCTCCCGCCCGGTCATAGCACCTCGTTACATCAACGTCGATGATTTTGCTTGCATGCACATTGTCAATGACCTGAACAAAATGATCTCAGATGTAGGGCTTGAAATAATTGTTTCACTTCGGACACCGGCTTATGTAAAGCCAACATCTAAATTCCTAAGCTTCATTATCTATGTGCCGGAGTAAATTATGTGAAATTTCGCTTGATGAACAAAACTTACTTGTACACAATGTAGACCTTTGGAGCTATATTTGGTTTCTACGATGCCACAACTACTGATTTCCCTTCCCGCAACCATGCTAGGGCAATTTGGGCCTGTATTGCCCACATTCCGACTAGCGCCAAAACTTGGCAACCAGGAGATTCGAAAGAAAAGTGCATATTTCATGTCGCCTTTAAGATTGCACATCGGACCCTCACTGAGATGTTACTAGTTTGTACCGAGACGCCACAGAAAATCAGGCAAAGTGAGCTTTTCACACTATGGTGTATGACCAAAGATGAGGTCCCGGATTTCACTATCATGTTGGTTGAAGATCTACCCAAGATTAGGAGCAAGAAAAAGGGGATATTTGTGTAGGTGGATTGGTGGCGCACATTGCCAATGTCATCGGCCTTGATCTTTCTGTTTGTACTTTAGCCGTTGAGGCCAAACCATTAGGGTTACATGAGTTCATCACTCGCCGTATCTTGGTTCCTCGAGGGCATGGTCCACCATACGTGGTCATGCCTTGGGAAACCAAGGCTACTAGAGGCATCATGTGGACATCCCGACCCGTGCAACTAGCACAATGTATGGGATCCCCTCGTTAAAGAGGCGGTGAGACTTGCAAAGATGGAGGCAGTTGATGAGGATGATGAGGGAGGCACTCCTCTGGACACTAGGACGGACACTGCTGGTCCGAGTGCCCCGGTGATTGAGCTCATGGATGATGCAACGACTAATGATGATCAGCCACGACAGATGCCACCGTAACAGTAGGCACGCCATCAGCACCACCGCCGCCGTGATCTTGAGGCCCACAGTAAGATTGACGACCTTACTAGTCAGATGGATGACTCTTTCAGTGATCTGCGCGCTGATTAGGATAGACGCCTCGATGCTCAAAATAGGGAGATTGGCGCTATGAGATGTGAGACAGAGGAGAGTCACCACTACCAGCGTCAGATGATGGAGCTGCAATTTCAGCGTCTGATGGGTCATCCATTCAACCCCTCCTTGTACTCGTTCCACCTACCTCCTCCTCCAGATGCATGATTGAGTCTTCCACGCAGCTGCTATTATTTTAGTTTCTCTTCTTTTTTTTGGATCTGCATTTCACATGGTAAGTGTTTTTCTCTAGACTTCTTATACCCTTCGGGACGATGTGTCCTAAGTATGGGGTGCTTTGATATATTTGGTATGTAATAACTAACTTATGTGCTTATGACTATTTCCACTCCTTCCATTATGTGCTTAGAGGCTATTTTGTACATTACATGCATTGGAACGGGATTTTTGATCAAAAAAACGTACAAAATAGGTTTGAAATGTTTTTTAGTCTAGACCAAAATGACTTATGGCCAAACGAGGTGACCATAACAGGAGCCTACCTCGGTCTAGTACCTCATTTTCCCTTAAGCATCTCGATCGAGATGGGTTTCGAAAACTTGATATTTTGAAAAATTGTGCTTCGAAGTTGGATATGATCCCAATGATGAAAATTGTTTGTTGATTAGTTTTTCTGATCTTTATGTGGTTGAAACAATTTGTGATGTGATTAAGGTATGATTTTGCATCCTTTGAAATTTGAGCATGTTTAGTAAGTTGCATTATCTAAATCATGTTAAATTTGAAGGTTGATACTGCGTCATAAGTTCTCTCACATCCTTACTGGAATGATTGAGGCAATTCGTTATTCTTTCCTCCTCTTCTTGATCATGCTTTTAGCCCCTCATTGAAATATGTTTGTCTTCCTTTAACTATCCAGAAATTTGGAAGCAAAAAAAGTAAAAAAGCAAGTGAAAGAAGATGTTGAAAAGAGAAGAAGAGTTAGAAAACAATAGGTCTGGGGACGTTAGTCATGAGGATGAGTAACTCGGCACCATTCACATAGCCGGGTGATTGTGTCTTGCCAAAGTCCGATTGATTGATAGTCATAACTGGTCATGGTATGTGCATCAAGGTTTGAGGCATCTCGAGAAATTGAGATTAGCTGATCTCCAGGCTTCGGTTATTGTGCACCTCTTTCCATGTTCTCAAAAAGTGAAAAGTGAAGAAAAATGCTAAAAAGAAGCAAGAAAATCTTGTTGATGAAGTGAAGTTCAAAGTTATGAAGTTCTTATCCTTGTCCCGGATTTAGCACCACAATATCCTTTATACATTTCATCCCTAACACGTTTCTTGACCTTTGATTGAAAGCCCTTGAGACCATGAGCATGTTATTTGACTTTGTGGTTTAAATTGAAGAATAGATAGGTGAAATAAAAGGTTAAAAATAATCTAGAAGGGGGGTTGAATAGAGTATGAGAACTTTTTGCAAACCCAATCTCAAGGCCTTGAAACTCCTTTCAAGGGCCTTGGTGTCGATCTGAGCTCTTTGTGATACTTTGATTTCAAGGGCTTTGAAACTGCTTTCAAGGGCCTTGACTTTGGCTCCTGCAAAACAAAGTTCGTCACTATAGTAAATTATAGTGCGGAATGTAAAATATCGACACAAGGATATGTTTACAAAGTTCGGCTCTAAATAGCCTACTCTCCGTCCCAGGGTATAACATTAGGATCTAACTATCTATTATCAGCTTCAAAGAGTCCTAGATACAAACTAGAAGAAATCCCCTTCTTCTCTCACTGTAGCCAATGCTACGATCTAGCTCCAACTCTTCACTTTGCTATAATAGCCTAGTTACTTCGCAGAGTAACACACTCGAGTATAACTCTCTTTATATCTTCCAATGGAGCTCTTGAGTTTTATCTCTCTCTAGGGGATAAAGCTTTTTAGAAAAAAGAGAGAAAGAAAAACTAATTTATCGAATGAAGATGTTTAGGTTGCTTGAAGAGTATTGATGTTTCCGTGTAAGCTTCTGTATCTTTGTTCTTTAAATGCCATCTTCATTTATAGTCTTCTATGGAGTGGTCTTCTAGCCGTTGGAGAGATGACCGTTTAAAGATGATTCTTCTTCTCCATGAAGATCGCTTCCTATTTGAGATGAAATAGACGTTGTAGATCTTCATCTCTTGAGAACACGTTGATCTCTCAGATCCTTAATCTTCTCGTTTTTGTTGAACAATATTGTAAACCGGAGGAGAGAGAATCTTTATGCTTTTCGGTTGAGGATCTTTTGAAAAGATCTCTAACATTCGGTTGGAAGAGATCTTCGCTTGATCAAATCTTCTTGTTGAGCAAATCTCTCCTAGAAGATCTTCATATTAATTTGAATTCTTGTACCGTGCGGCCTTAGCTTCCTTGTTCCCTTGAAATCCACTTCAAGGCCTTTGAGATCTTTTCGTTGAGAAACCTTGTTTTCCCTGTGACCTTGAAATCAATTTCAAGGCCTTTGAAATCTTCGACAGAACCTACACTTAATCCAAACCAACCAAGCATCTCGAAAATATAATCAATACATTGTTAGTTTATCAAACTACTACATTTGTGTTTAAATCTTCCATCATCAACACCTATAAACCTTTATAATCTAGGTGGAGTTTTCAATCTCCCACTTGATGGAAGACAACACAAATGTTTATCGTACCTGCATGTGTTGGTTAGCAATGCATATACAAATATCAACTTGAAATGCAGAATGCAGAATATCGAATGTCGGATCACATTCATTTCTCCCCCTTTGTCTTTCAACAAGGGAGAAAAATAGTTAAAGCAAATGAGTTTTAAAAACATTACAGACCCAAAAAATATTTCCACAAAAATCATAAAAAGTTTTACTCAAACAGCAAGCTCAATGTTCCTCATAGAACTTCCTTTTTCCTTTCGATGAAGACTTCTTATTGCTCCAATCATCCATTTTAGCTGCTAAACGTCGTTTCTTTTCTTCAGCTCTTTGTTGCTTAACTACTTCACACTCCACTACTGGCAGAAAAGATGGCTCAAACATACCATCTCTTAGTATCGAATTGGAAATCAAACAGTTCCCGATTCAAACATACCATCTCTTTGCACAACCTTCTAACCTGATTTCTGGAATAGATGATGTTGGAGCTTCTTGAGTTAAACATGGAGTAGCTCCTTTTCCTTTTAAAGTCCATTTGCCTACAAGAGTCTTCTCAATCCCAAGTCGTTCTAAGTAGTTCTCATCAATCTTACTAGAAATTGACTGTTGATCTTCAGCAGACGTATCAATTTTGAAATAATCAAAGATCTTAAGCAGTAAGTTTCCATAAGGTAGAGGAATGGGTCGTTTAGAGTTGACAAAATGTATCATATGGTTGAGAATGAGATTAGGTACATCAATATCTAGCTCATACATAATCAGATGAAATAGTTCCAAGGATTGGTCAGTCAACAATTCTCTTGAGTTTGCACGAGGAACAACACATCGAACCAGAATGGTAAACACGATTTTGGCCTCCAAGATTAGAGAAGTATGGGTAAGTTGGCGAGAGGTTGAATTTGGAACAATAAACTTTTCCTTAGCCATTCGATCACTCTCTGATCGGGACGGATGATTGAACACAATATCTGTAGGAATTCCAAAAATCTCGCTTAAAACAGCAGAGGTGAGCGAAATTGGGGTACCTTTCACTGAAGATTGAAGAGTGAGAATTCCTTTGTCCCTTTTTGAGATAAGATTAACATAAAACATCTTCGTGAGTCGTGGAAAAGCAAAATCTCCAGGGTTTAGGACTTTCTAGATAATAGAGCTCTTGAGCTTGTTTATGCACGAAATCTGAAGAGTTTCAAGAAAATCAATGTCCACCAGATCATACATACAGAGCGGTCGATTGTGAAAGCCATCAAGCCAAGATCCTGAAGCTTGAAAATTGATGAACCAAATTTTGGGAAGACCGGTAGTTTGAGAGATGTCCAAATCCTCAATAGGTGTTTCTCCCTTTACAAACGAACAACTCTTAACAGATTTCTTTTTGTACGCTTGAGGAGTGGATTTCTTGCTTCTGGGAGCCATGAGTGATGTTTGAGAAAGAAAATAAGGGTTTTGAAAAGGGTTTTTGTAAAAGAGTAGAATGAAAAAGATAGAGGAATCTGATCCTTTTAAATAGAAACAAAAAAAACAAGATCTTGAAAAATTTTCCAATAAAAAACCAATATCTTTTTCGTAAATACATCAAAATAAAACAATTTAAGGTTTGAGATATCTAAAAGATATTAATCCTTAAATTTACCCGTAATTTAATTTACCCTTTGAATCATGTTTCAAGGCCCTTGAATTTCATTTCAAGGCCCTTGAAGATGAATTTTGGGCTGCATACGTAGGAACAAATAAAATCTTTTACTCCCCCTATGTTAATGCTTCCTTGTTCAACATATCAAGATCCAATCTAATAAAATTAAATTGTTCCTCAGGAAGAGGCTTGGTAAAGATATATGCAAGCTGCAAGTTAGTAGATATAAAAGAAATCGAAACATCACCTTTCTCAACATGATCACGTATTAAGTGATGCCTTACATCAATATACTTAGTCCTTGAATCCTGCACATGATTTTTAGTTATCGAAATAGCACTAGTATTATCACATTTTATAGGAATACCTTTTTAAATCAAACCCAAGATCACGAAGTTGTTGAGCAATCCATAGAATTTGTGCACAATAGGCTCCCGCCGATATATATTCAACTTCGGTTGTGGAAAGAGCGACTACATTTTGCTTCTTGGAGTGCTAACTAAATAGGGATGACCCTAAGAATTGGCAACATCCAAAAGTGCTTTTCCTATCGACCTTATAACCTGCAAAGTTTGCATCTGAATAGCCAACAAGGTGAAACGAGCTTTGACGTGGGTACCATAACCCTAGATCCTTAGTGCCATTAAGATACCGAAAGATTCTTTTCACAACTATCAAGTGTGACTCTTTAGGATCAGCTTAAAATCTTGCACACATGCACACACTAAACATAATGTCAGGACGACTAGTAGTTAGATACAACAATGAACCGATCATACCTCGATACTCCTTTTGTACTACACTTTTGCCACCCTTGTCATGGTCAAGCGAAAGTGTTGAACTCATAGGAGTCTTTGCAACCTTAGATTGATCCATTTTGTACTTCTTAAGCAAGTCTTTAGTATAATTGCTTTGATTGAGAAAATTTTCGTTCTTTGCTTGTGAAACTTGAAGTCCAAGAAAGAAATTAAGCTCTCCCATTAGGCTCATTTCAAATTCCATGCACATAATATTTGAAAATTCCTTGCAAAGGGAATCATTAGTAGCACCGAATAATATATCATCAACGTATATTTGTACTACTAGAATGTCGTTGCCTCTGGTTTTGATAAATAATGTTTTATCAATTAAACCTCTTTCGAATTTTTTTCAAGAAGATATTTAGACAATCTTTCATACCAAGCTCTATGAGCTTATTTAATACCATAAAGAGCTTTGTCTAATTTAAAAACGTGATTTGGAAATTCATCATTTTCAAAACCAGGAGGTTGAGCAACGTAGACTTCTTCTTCTAACAAGCCGTTTAGAAAAGCACATTTTACATTTGAAAAAGTTTAATTCTCATAAAAGATGCAAATGCAAGTAGCATACGTATATGGCTTCTAACCTCGCAACTGGAGCAAAAGTCTCCTCATAATCAATCAATACCTTCTTCTTGGTTATAGCCTTGTGCTACAAGTCGTGCTTTATTTCGTATGACTTTGCCACTTTTATCCAACTTATTTCGAAAGACCCATTTCGTGTCGATGATAGATTGATGTTTTGGCCTTGAAGTAAGAGTCCCGACCTTGTTTCTCTCAAATTCGTTTAGTTCATTTTGCATTGCAATGATCCAATTAGGTTCTTGAAGAGCTTGGACATAGTTCTTTGGCTCGACAAGAGACACAAAAGTGGAGAAAGCACATAAATTGTTCGCTTTAGATCGAGTTTGAACTCCAGCGTTTGGATCTGAGATCACATTCTCTTGTGGATGATATGAATAGTGTTGAACTTTTCTTCGTTTGATAGATGGTACAGATCTAGAAGGTCGAGCCTCATATGTTTGACTAGATTCAGGTATTGTTGATATATTTCCCTTGGATCCAATCTCAAGGCCTTGAAGTTGAGTTTCAAGTCCTTGAAACGTAGTTCTGACATCGCAGTTTTCTGTTTCAAGGTCTTGAAGGTGTGTTTCAAGGTCTTGAGGGTTTTCTTCGGTATCTTGAATCTTTTCCTGCATATTCTTTTCTTGATCTTTAGGATCTTCATCTGAATTGTGATATTCTCGTTGATTCAGATTTAGATCTGCAAAACTCTCACTCAAAGTACCATCATTACTTTCATAAACAATAATATGAATGCTTTCCTCAACAATTTTGGTACGTATGTTATAGACACAATAAGCTTTGCTACTTGAAGCATATCCAATGAATATTGTTTCATCACTACGTGCATCAAATTTTTCAAGGTTATCTTTGCCGTTGTTATGAACAAAACAAGTACATCCAAAGGGTTTGAAATATGAAATATTTGATTTCCTTCCTTTAAAGAGTTCATGAGGATTCTTTTTCAAGATAGGTTGAATTAAACATCTATTCAAAATATAATTTGCAGTGTTTACTGCTGCAGCCCAAAAACTTTTTGGCAAACTGTTTTCTAAAAGCATCGTCCTAGACATATCCTCAAGAGTGCGGTTCTTACGTTCGGTTACTCCATTCTATTGAGGAGTTCTAGGAGCTGCAAAGTTATGTGAAATACCATATTTTGCACAAAATAAATCAAACTGTAGTTGATCAAATTCTCTACCATGATCAGTTCTTATAGAAACGATTGGTAGGTTTTTCAAAGTTTGTAACTCCTTACATAATTTTGAAAACTCAAATAATGCTTCAGATTTTTCTCGTAGAAAAGAAATAAATGTGAAACGAGAGAAATCATCCACAATAACAAGGATGTATTACTTGCCTTTGGGAGATTTGACACGCATAGGTCCACAAAGATCCATATGTAAGAGTTCGATTGGTCGAGAAGAACTTACAACTTTGTTAGGTTTGAATGAACCTCTTGTTTGTTTACCTTGTGTACAAGCCTTACATAGTTCATCTACCTTGAAATTTAGGTTTGGCAAACCAAGTTCCAAATCCTTTCTAAGTAGCTTCTGCATTGTGTGCATGCTTACGTGACCAAGTCTTCTATGCCTAAAGCCTTGGATCATCAGTCAAGGCCTTTAGACATTTTAGCTTAGTTCGTGAAACTTGGTTAGTACTCATGGAATAAAAATTGTTACATATAGAAGCAGTAAGCACAACTTCACCCGTCTTTTTGTCTTGAACCTCACATTTTTCTGAATCAAATAACACTTTGTTGCCTTTATCACATATTTGAAAAATACTAAGCATATTATATTTCAAACCATCAACCAAATAAACATCATCAATAAAGTTAGATGAATTATAACATATTTTACCAATGTCAATAATGTCACACTTTCCTTTATCACCAAGTGTAATGGTTCTAGATGATTGCTTCTTTAAATCTGAGATAAAGAGCTTTTTCCACTCATGTGCTTAAGCAACCACTATCTAATATCCAATTATGCTCCTTTACCTTGGTGATATCGTGCAAAACAGCAAACATCAACCTTTTTGGGTCGACCAAATGACATATTTTGGTCCATATTCAAGTTCGATCATGTTTAGTGGTCTAGTACCTTTAGGAATCCAGATTTGTTTGACCTGTTTCCGTAAACATAAGGATAGGTGTTTCTAATAATATAAGGATCATTTCTTCTATAAGGCAATGTAGATTTAACATGACCCTTTTTACGACAGTAAAAGCAAGTAGGCATATGAATACTTCCATTGGCTTTGACAAAAGTGGTAATAGGTTTTCTAGGAAAGCTCCTATGATAACCTATACCATTTTTGTTAATGGAGGACTATTGTTTACCCATCATTCTTTCAAGATTAGCTTTTGAACGAGTAAACTTAACAAGTGCAGCCTTCTAGTCTTGACACATCAAAGTTAGATCAACTTTCTCTTTGTCTAGATCGATATAGTTTCGATGAAAAGAGGAGATGTTGTCCTCGAGAATCATATTTTCTGATTCCAAGGCCTTGATATTGTCATCAATGTCCACTTTTTCTGTGTTAAGATTTTCAATCTCTAGAGACATCTCATTAGTTGGTTTTCTTGTTCAAGTAGCTTTTTTCTTTTACAGAATTTATCCTTATTCTTTGTTGCTTGTCACATATGATAATATCTTTAACGAATTGTTTCAGGTCAGATTCAGGTAGAGACATAATTGTACTTACCACATTGTCAACATATAGATTTGAATCTTCTTCATGATCGGCCGTGAGACACAAGTTTGCTTGTTCTTTTTCGTCTTCTGATTCATTTGATGATTTTGAATCACTCCATGAAGCTACCATAGCTTTCTTCTTTCGATCATTTTTCTTGAAATTGGTCCTCTTCTTTTGTGGACAATCCTTCACGAGACCCTCGAGGTTTTGATGTTCGTGGATATTCTCTATTGTGTGCAGATTGTTTCTTATTTTTGAGAATTCTCGCAAGACCCTTAGAGATCATAGCAATTGCATCATCATCATCATCATCATCATCATCATCATCATCATCATCATCATCATCATCATCATCATCATCATCATCATCATCATCATCATCATCATCATCATCATCATCATCATCATCATCATCATCATCATCATCATCATCATCATCATCATCATCATCATCATCATCATCATCATCATCATCATCATCATCATCATCATCATCATCATCATCATCATCATCATCATCATCATCATCATCATCACTATCTTCCTCGTCTGATGGTAGTTCATCCTTTCTTGATTTTAAGTCTAAATTCTTAGTGTTGGATGGGAGCTCTCCATCTTCTTCACCAAGAACCATTTCATGTGTAATGAGCTTTCCAAGAAGGTCATCAAGAGGAAGTGTTGAGAGGTTCTGAGCTTCTTTGATGGCAGTCATCTTTGGTCCTCTCTTTGCTTTAGGTAAGCTCCTTAGAACCTTCCTAACTTTTTCTTCGTTTGAGAAGATCTTTCCTACTGAGTCCAAGTTGTTCACGATCTCAGTGAATCTTGTGAACATTTCCTTGATTGATTCATTTTGAGTCATCTTGAATAGCTCGTATTATCTGAGGAAGATGCTAATCTTTGTTTCCTTGACTTGACTTGTTCCTTTGTAAGTGACAACAAGCTTGTCCCATATTTCTTTTGCACTCTTGCATGATGAGATGCGGTTGAATTCGTTTGCATCTAATCCGCAACATAATAGGTTCATTGCTTTGTAGTTCTTTGACACACTGTCCAGGTCAGCTTGTGTAAAGTCAACTTCCTTCTTTGGGACTTGGACATCTTCAACCGTTGTCATTGGAACTTTAGGTCCATTTTGAATGATGCTCCATAGCTCCATGTCCGGATCAATAATGAACATACGCATGAGTGTTGTAACACCCCGAATCTGCGGGACTCGGGATAATACGGGTGGAGACCTCACAATGGGTCCCGACCCTTAGCCTAACAACAATTTCACCGGATCTTACAACAAGACACAAATAAAGGCAAAACCAAAATTCATTTTAATGCAATGATAAGAACCCCAAAAGGAAACAACGAAAGACCCCAGCCGAGATACAACTCCAAAGGCAAACGCCATACACAAGACATACATAATACCATAAACAATAGATAAATACAACCCCCAAAATCCATCCTAAAATGTACGGACCCCGGCTGCGCACTCTTCGGGATATCTCGGCCGCATCCCTAACCTGCAAGGCAACTACAACAATATCGGTATAAAACCGTTAGCTAGCATTCAAGGCATTAGAATCATGGTATTGGCACACACACATAAGGCATCATAAACACACAACATACTCCAAAACACACAAGCCGGTTTATTATCTTTTTATCATTAGGTCATATCCCGTTCTAATCAAATTCTTTTGTGACACGAGAATCTTAACGATCTCGCCCTTGTCCCCTTTCACCATACGGGTTTGTACTTGATGCGGATCAGCATCACCCGTTGGAGAGGTTGCAAGGCACCTCCCAATCATCCCCATTTTGGACTGGACAAGCGGTCACCGCCCGTTATCATACACTTGGGCCAAATATACACATATAAAGTCGGCGATCCTATTACCGGTTTAGATGTTATAACATAAACAATAAACACACACAAAAACAATAAACACACACATAAACAATAAACACACACCACCAAACACGCATCGAAACTAATACAGAGAATACGAGCTAAGTAAGTCTGGAGACTTACCTTATCGCCACACTCAACTCACAACACTCTAGCTTCCCTTGGGGAAGAAGTCCACAACCTGCTCACAAGAAGAAAACTATATCAACAACTCGCACAACTCAAGAAGTCTAAGACTTCTACACAAATGATCTATGCGAGATCATTTGACTCACATTCTAGGACCGCATCCTAGAATCTCTCATGCTCACATCCCACTCAACACAGGCTAGAAGTCCTTAGACTTCTAGACCCTATGATCTCACAGGATCATAACCCATACTACATACTAGGATAAACATGCCTAGTCCAAAGAAACGCAACGGTAATAACAAAATGTTAGGATACGCATATCCTAGCCCATAAACCCAACAACCATATACTCCAATTCTCAAGCCTCACAAGATAACATCAACACCTCAAGTCATAAAACATTTTACAATCCTCAAACACTCACCTAAGGTCCATAACCAATACTTGATATTCACTCTAAGTTATGTTATATCCAACCTAGCATGATACTACTAAACATAACTAGATCGAGGGAAAGGATACTCACACAATGTCAAAAGACGGAAATCGATCAACGGATATCGACTTGGACTTGTTAGGTCTTTATCGGGACCCTTCCGAACCTAACACCAAAACTAAGCAAGTTTAGCTCATACGCTAAACTTGAACGGAATGTATAATATAAATATTTTAAGGAAAACCCGTTTTCAAAAGCCAACGTTAAAACTCATTAAACCCTTCCGGGGCAAAAATATGAAATCAAACCAATTGGTTGTAAGCCCGAAATTACAACTTGAACCATAAACCGAATTTAAAATCCGTAATTATATTTTCCGGGCAATCTAAACAACATCATAAACCCAATGGTAAAACTCGTTCTCAATGCCAATGATAAACAAAACCGCTCAACATTTTCCGGACAAATTATACAATTATAAAAACATGGGTCATAATCTGCAAATAAATTTCTGGGCCAAAACTGTAAATAATTCTACAGGGATACATTTTCAAATTTCACAAAACTTGGGTCAAAAACGTAAAATAGGATTATGGGTTATTTACTGCAATTACAATAAAATATGGGGGCCCAATTTTAAAATCCCATAAAGGGTTTCTTTGAACCCGATACTGCTGATGGATCTCGCGCAGACTGGGGCAACGAAGGAGCAGAGGCGGCGGAGAAGGGAGATGCACCGAGGCGTCTCCGGCGGCTTCGACAGGGGCAGGCGAGGGTTGACTGCGCCGGATTCCGGCGATGCTGCAGTGAGGCGGCGAAATAAGGAGGAGCCGGTCTTCTTCCTCGCTGGAATGGGGCGTCGAAGGTGGCGGTTCAAGGGGTTCGCCGCTGATCGAGACTCTCTTCCGGCGCCCCTCCTAGCGGATCGAAGGCGGCATCGGCCTTGCAGCCGGCAAGTGGTGTCAAGGCATAATTTCTCCCTCTGTTTTCTGTTTCTAACAGCAGGTCTCGGTGGCTTCTCGGCGGCAGCTCAAACGTGGGATAGAGGCGGAGAGGGGTGAAACAGAGGGAAGAGGCGAAGCTGCTTGCGGGAAAGAGAGAGCGTGTAGGCTCGAGGTGTTGCGCTAGAGATCAATGGTTGAGAAGGAGCTGCTCACTGCGTTGATGGTTGCAGATTTGGTCCTGGTGTGGCATTTGTGAGTTTGAGAATTGAGAGGAGAGGGGAAATGGGGCAACAACTGCTGGGCGTGAAAGAAGACGGGTCAGTTCGGGATTACGTGTGAGGGTGTAGGCATCATAGAGGTTGCAGGTGTAGATGGCGAGGGGTCGGGTGTTGAGAGGTCGGGGAGAGAAGTGGCTCATCAGCCAGCAAGGAAAGGGAAGAATAAAGAAAAGGGAAAATGGGAAATAAAAATAAATAAATAAATAAATAAATAAAATAACAAAAGAAAATGAATACGATATATACTCGATTTAAAATTATCTGATGCGAAAACTTTATGAGCTTTTCCGTAAATTATTTTGCGGAAAATATATGACTCAAATATCTGTAAATATACTTGTAATAGTATGATTGCCGATATAGAAATCGTTCTCGTAAAATTTGTACAAGATTAAAATAATAATTTGAAACAGATTATATATGAATATGACGTATACTGATACACATATATACTCGTAAAATTTAATTTATGACGTAATAATACTCGTAAGAATTTCTTCTCTCTTTTTTTTGGCGATTAAAAAATCAATAGAAGTCGGAAAATTAAATATAAAAAATCCACCCAAAAGCGGGGCGTTACAAGTGCTCTCCAATGGGCAAAGTTGTTGCCACAGAAGAGTGGTGGTCGGGATGAGGATCTTCCTTGAGCAAATCCACCATCACCTACAGGATTCATGATTAGTCTCAATGATTGTTAAATCAATAAACGTGAGTCTAGCTCTGATACCAATTGAAGAACCGATAGGTGAAATAAAAGATTAAAAGATACTCTAGAAGGGTGGTTGAATAGAGAATGAAAACTTTTTGCAAACCCGATCTCAAGGCCTTGAAAGGAGTTTCAAGGGCCTTCATGTCGATTTGAGCTCTTTGTGATACTTTGATTTCAAGTGCTTTGAAACTGCTTTCAAGGGCCTTGACTTTGTACTCCTACAAAACAAAGTTAGTCACAATAGCAAAATATAGTGCGGAATGTAAAAGATCGACACAAGGATATGTTTACGAAGTTCGGCTAGCCTACTCTCCATCCTAGGGTATAGTCTTAGGATCTAACTATCTATTATCAGCTTCAAAGAGTCCTAGATACAAACTAGAAGAAATCCCCTTCTTCTCTCATTGTGGTCAATGCTACGATCTAGCTTCAACTCTTCACATTGCTATAATAGCCTAGTTACTTTGCAGAGTAACACACACTCGAGTATAACTCTCTTTAGATCTTCCAATGGAGCTCTTGAGTTCTATCTCTCTCTAGGGGATAAAGCTTTTCAGAAAAAGAGAGAAAGAAAAACTAATTTATCGAATGAAGATGTTTAGGTTGCTTGAAGACTATTGATGTTTCCGTGTAAGCTCCTGTATCTTTGTTCTTCAAATGCCATCTTCATTTATAGTCTTCTATCGATAGGTCTTCTAGCCGTTGGAGAGATGACCGTTCGAAGATTATTCTTCTTCTCTATGTAGATCGCTTCCTGTTTGAGATGAAATAGATATTGTAGATCTTCATCTTCCGAGAACACGTTGATCTCTCAGCTCCTTAATCTTCTAGTTTTTTTTGAACAATAATGTAAACCGGAGGAGAGAGAATCTTTATGCTTTTCGGTTGAGGATCTTTTGAAAAGATCTCTAAAATTCGGTTGGCAGAGATCTTCACTTGATCAAATCTTCTTGTTGAGAAAATCTTTCCTAGAATATCTTCTTAGTAATTTGAATTCTTGTACCGTGCGGCCTTAACTTTCTTGTTCCCTTGAAATCCACTTCAAGGCCTTTGAGATCTTTTCGTTGTGCAACCTTGTTTTCCTTGTGCCCTTGAAATCTTCGACAGAACCTGCACTTAATCCAAACCAACCAAGCATCTCGAGAATATAATCAATACATTGTTAGTGTATCAAACTACTACATTTGTGTTTAAATCTTCCATCATCAACACCTGTAAACCTTTATAATTAAGGTGGAGTTTTCATAAACCATTATTCGTGATTGATTTTGAAGAGTATGATTTGCTACACATTTTATGATCTCAAGTGAAGTATGATTAGCTTTCGTATATCTATAACTTGTTTTGATCATATATTGATTCTTACTAGCTATGAAGCATTCTCTAAGGGTGATCTATGGGAAGAAGCACACAACCAAAAGGTTTTGAAAGTTGTTCGCTGAGTTTTAACTAATTATAAATCATTCTATACTATGTCTAAGATTTGAACCTTGCTTGGGGACAAGAAAGAGGCAAGTATGGGGTATTTTAATAGCGTGAATTATTGTCAATATTTCGAATAGGGTTTGGCATTTTCTCATCATTATTTTGAATGCATGTACATGTATTCTTAGTGTTTATGTCATTATTCGGTTACTTTTCAAGAATCGATGTTTACACCACGTTTGATTGTAATTGTAGGGAATATGACACATTTTGGGTTGAAATGGAGCATAAGAAGCTAATGATGCTATGAAGCTACATTGTGGAACATTAGGAAGGACAAGAAGAAAAGCAAGAACTATACTGGAAGGATGAAAGCTTGATTCAGTTGAAGATATGAAGGCATGCACGTAGATCACTACTGATCTCGGATCAACACAGTGATGCATCTCGACCGAGATGGCCCATTGGGTCTGGCTCGAGGTCGACGGCTCACAACCCAAGGAAAATAAAATATAATTTGACCTAAAATTCTTCTACAAGAATGGTAGGTGAATGTGAAGTTAGAGAGGCTGGATCTTGGAGAGATAAAAAAGACGGCTAGGAAGACGGTTATTGAAAGGAAGAAGATTTAAGGAAGGATTGCTTAGGGGTCAAGGAACCATAGATTGTGAGAACTTTCTTGGGAAGTTACTTCTGAGTTTGTTATCATATTTTCTAGAACACGTTGTTGAGATCATTGATTTGTTTGGTTTCTTGGTTATTGAGATAATTTTGTTGATTGTTCTACTCGCTTTTCTTGATATCTAGATATATTATTTAATTGCTTTGATAATGATGATTGTTGGCTAAACCCCCTACGACTATAGGGTGATTAGTTAAAGGTTGTGGTATAGACGATGAAAGAATTAGCCTTTGTCTGAGTGGACCCTGAAGGCTTGAGTTAACACTAAATCGAAACCCGCCCCAGACTGTTCATTGAGCATCTCGACCGAGATTGACATAGAGCAGCACGAGACGATCCACTATTTTGTAGATCTCAAGTTTAGGCTATAGTTTGCCAAATCCTATCCTTGTTGCACCTTTCTTGGTTTACATGCAAGCCTAGGATGAGACCTCCCCCGTAATCCTACCCTGAAGGCTTGAGTTTATCCTTTATTAGGGTTTGAGTGTGCCTTCATCCTACCTTTGAGAGTTAACCTGAAATTTACCCGGTGATGGTTAGTTTGTACCCAAATGTGAGTGTTTTGGATTGAGTACTCTTACCTTTCTTTAGTTCCTTGAGACTTACCCGGTGATAGGAGCTTTGGTTTGGGACAGTGGATAGTGAGACCTCCCCCGTAATCTATCCCACAGTTGAAACACCTTCCTTCAGCAATCCTCAGCTTTGTCCATGTTATCCTTGAGACTTCTTGAGTTGAAACCACAATTGGATACTATGATCTCTAGAATCTGCATTCCTCCCATTATTTTATACATCTTGTCTTTTGCTTTTGATCAGTATTATTTCATGCTTATGAAGTTAGATTTCTCTGCTGTGATTATTCTCACCGATTCCCTGAGATCGACTCCGGAATATAAGCCCTTACTACGATAGATCCGTACATTTCGAGTTCGCTTATCGCTAGGTCTATAATTCCGGGTATAACTATAAAGCTTTGTGTGCACACAACTTTTGGAGCGAACATTATCCGCATATCGCTATTGATGATGCTAACTTGGAATGAATTGCAACTCCATTATGTCCTAGTGGTGATTCCTTAAGATTTCCGGAATCAAGTAGTAACGTCATGCCCATCTGATCTCTTTTGTCCTCTCCTAAACTTCTTGTAAAGACACTTAATCGCTTCCCGAAAGACAACGGTATAAGATCAAAAGAAGTCAAGGAAAATAACTAAATCGGATAGTCATGACAACGGAAAGATAGAGAAGAGTGCTAATTCCTTACTTTCTTAAGCACACATCCTACAATGAATTCAACCAAAGACATGAATGATATAACTTGAAAATCCATGGGATTATGCTCAATCTGTAGTGGTTCTAGATCAACTAGAGGAGCCCTTGAAGGTGTTGCATTGGTGGCTTCAGTGGATCGACTCTTAGGAAAAATCAGATGACTCCCAGAAAAATCAACCTATTTGTTGCCAAAAACATGTCGATTTTCTTCACTGGATTGCTCTTCGACCACTTCTTTTTCCAATGCTCTTTCCTTGCCTCCTTTCTTCTGCTTCTCATAGGTCTCAATGATCTATAGAGGGGTCATAGGCTTCAGTTTACCCCTTTTCCATTGAAAGTGAACAAGTATTTGTTGGTATGACCATAATGCTCTACTTTCCTATCATATTACCACGGACGACCTAGTAAAATATGACAAGCCTGCATAGGTACTACGTCACATAAATTCTCATCAATATAATGTCCTATTGTGATAGTTACCTTAACTTGTTTGTTGATCTTTAATGTACCACAATCATTCATCCATTTGGGCTTATAGGGTTTAGGGTGATATGAAGTAGGAAGTTGCAACTTTTAACCATCTCAATGCTAGCAATATTACAACAACTACCTCCATCAACGATCATATTACACACCTTTCCCTTGACAAGACATCTAGTATAAAAGAGATTTTCTTGTTGGATCTTTTCACTAAGAGAAAATTAACATGCAAAGTCTTTCTAGCAATCAAAGATTCTTCATGTTTAAACTCGCAACTCTCATCACCTTCACTAGCACTCTTAGGATCCTCTTCACTTTCATATTTTCCATGTTGATTAATGATTAAAACCTTTTTGTTAGAACAATCCTTTTTATAATGACCTATACCTTGACATTTGAAACACACAATGTCTCTTGAACGTAAAGTATAGTTAGAAGTACTCCCTTTATGGTCCTTTGAAGGCTCATTCAAAGGCTTAGAAGGTTGGGGATTGAATTATGAAGCTTTCAAGACTTCTTGATTGTGGCTCCTGCTTCGAGACTCTCTCTGGGACAAAAATCGGTCCAAAGTTCGGCCGATTTTTTCCTAGTTGGGTCGATTTTCGTTCTAGTTCCAATAGTTCGTCTCTTGGTTCCATCTTTGGAGCTTCTTTTCCACCCTAAGAGCCAAGTGCAGTAAGTTAGTCATATTATCATAGGGATATAGATGGATTTCATTAGCTAATAATGGATGCAAAATTCTTTAAAATTGAGCCATAGTAGACTCCTCATCCTCGTGGACATTAGCCTGGATCATTGCCATTTGCATGAAAGTGTAAGCTTCCTCTACGCTGCGGGTATCTTGCTTGAACCTTTTCCTTGCTTCCCTAGCGTAATATGGAGGTATGATTCTTGCTCTCATCAATGCCTTCATGTGTTCCCAAGTGTGGATCTCCGGCTCTAAAGTTCGTCTCCGTTCTTTGAGGAGGTGATCCCACCAAACTAGGGCATATCCTTGGAATTCCAACGCAGCAAGTTGGACCTTTTTTTGCTTGCTAATAGTATGGCAAGACCAAATTTGTTCAACTTTAGGCTCTCATTCCATGTGAATATCCGTCGTTTCCTTGGGAAGGTCTATAAGGTTCCAAATCTTGTATTCTCCGAGGTTGATTATTGCGCCTAGGGTAACCTATCCACCTTTCGTCATCCATCTCCTCTTCTAATTCCTGAATTTCATAAACAACATTTGCAATGTTAGGGGCATGGAAAATTGGGTTTGGATGATGCGTACCTGATCCTCTACGGCGTCTTGGATCCGGGGCTGGAGGTAGGGGTGGTTTTTGTGTGGTTTCGCCCATTCCAGAGGAGAAAATCGGATGGGGGTCAATTTTTTGGGTCGATTTTTCTTCTCGGGGACACGTTTCTAGCCGGTCCGTCCGTTCAGCTAATCACGAGACCATCTTTATGAGTTGGGAAAGTTGGTCATTTGTTTGGGACTTAGTTCGGTCACCCCATGCTGATCCTTGTGGACTCTTAGACATCCTACACCAACACACAAAGCAACAACAAACATGTGAAGTTAGTGGAAACGAGGGTTTCTTACTTGTTTCACTCGCTCTCACACTTTGTTGTGATATCGCAAGCTGGTTTGATGTAGTTGTCTTGGATGGATTAATGCGCACTAGTGTCAACTAGAACTTCCTTGGATGTTGTAAGTAGTCAACTTGTGTTTTGAATAAAGGTTCTTGTGTTGGAAGATAGCGAAAAGATTCTTGCCGTAGGTCTCTTCACACAAAGGTTCAAGACAGAAAGAATGATGCAAGTAGGACACAACTAGTATGTTAGAAAGCACCAATACTAACTAACACACCCAAAGAGTTGACTCAATGTGTTTAGAGTAGAGAGAGGCTAAAGAAAAGCACACAAGAGATTAAGAAGAGAGAAGAACGTACCTTGAGTTGCGAAGTTAAGAAAAGAGAGTTAGCCAGGTTTGGATTTAGATGTGGCTAGAACTCTTTAAGTGGGTCAAGGTATGTACTGTAATTCTTCTTTTGTAATACTCTTGCACAGGGTGCACTTGGGTTTTGAAAGTGTGCCTTAAAAAATTTCTCGAAAAATTGACAACAATGGCAAAAATCGGGTGAAAATTCGGGTGATTTCTTTACAGAACAAGTCAATTTTATTTGAGAAAAAACAACTCTTAAATTCGATGTTTAAGAACTTTCTTTCCTTTGCTCTTTTTTTTTTGTATTGGCGAGGTTTCAAGGTGAACAGCTGGTTTGTGTTTGGTTGATGGCGTTTCTCTCTTCCAAAACTTACACAAATCAATGCACGTTAAACTCAAATAATCTCGCAAAGATGGCGAACAAGAAAAGACTCAATTTTATGTGACTCAATAAGACTCAAATAAAAATCAACCTTTTGATGGACGATCGGACTCCAATCGCTTAGCTCTGATACCACTTTGATGCGGGGATAAGCCGCAGTTCCCGATCAAGACTGAAAGTCCTTAACTGGGATAAAAATCGGGTTGTTCTATACAGAAAATCGGCCGATTTTTCTCAAGAATAGGTCGATTTTTCGACAAACTCAAAATACGGATTAGTGATTGATATGGAAGGATAAGAAGATGATATGGAATGATAAATGAAAGAAATATAGGAAGATAGGACTACTATAAGATTTGCAAAGAACCTTGAACTCAATTGGATCAAAACCCTTAACAAAGAATTACCTATCACCCTTCCTTCTTTAACCTTACACAAGTCTTCTAGATAAGACAAGTACAAGAGGGACTAGTTTGACTTGTAGCACCAACCTTCAAAAAGATTAACACATACAAGAACAACCTAGCAAAGATTCATAACTCTTCAACCAGAAACTCTCCTTTTGATTGAATAGAAATGATAAAATGCAAACCCCGTGAGCGAAGTTACAAGTATCTCACAATAATGTGGAAACTAATAATCAACTCAGCTAACTAATAGTCTCCCCCACTAAGGCTATTTTATAAGGGAGATTAAACTACAAAAACTAGGAAAGATATCTTTAAAATATAATCTAGGAAAGATATCTTTAAAAGATAATCTAGGAAAGACATCTTTTAAAAGATAATCTAAAATAATCCTAAAGATAGGATCCAAAAATAATAATTTCCTTAAGATAGTTTGAGAGATTTAAAAAAATAAAAATATAAAAGATAGAATTGTCAAGTTTAAAAGATCTTTGGCCGGATCTTCTAGATCGTCAACAAGGAGAAATCGCCTTAAGAAAATCCACCGATTTGCTTCACATGTAGGTTGATTTTCCTCTAGAGTTAGCTGTAGTATTCCATGCCCTTAAGATCAAGGATTTCGACCTTGAGATTATCTACCACCCTAGAAAGGCGAATGTGGTTGCTGACGCTATGAGTCGAAAGACGCCTCAGGAGAAGGCGATAGCCCGATTGATAGTACAGCTGCAGTTGCAGAGAGATTTGCCTTGGTTAGAGATAGAGATTCAATTTCCAGATACAGTTCATCACTTGGCTATCTTGGAGTTACTTCCTGATGTGTTGGGTGAGATTCGACAGAAGCAGGAGACTTGTCCGACTCTGACCAGGATCCGAGACAGGATGTCTTGATATGAGGCACCTTAGTTCACTATTGGTGCTGACGGAGTGATGAGACGTCAAGACCGTATTTGTGTACCATCAGGCAGTTAGTTGAGACAGAGGAAATTGGGTGAGGCTCATGCTACCCCATACTTAGTACATCCAAGAACGAGCAAGATGTACAAGGATGTGAGGCGTTCCTTCTGGTGGGGTGGTTTGAAGCCCGACGTGTCTACATAGTGTGCGACCTGTAGCAGGTGAAGATTGAGCATCATAGGTCCGAAGGAGAGCTCCACCCACTTCTAGTACCACAGTGGAAGTGGGAGGATATCTCTATGGATTTTGTCACGGGATTGAGACTCAACAGAGGTTTTCACGCTATTTGGGTGGTGGTAGACCGTCTAATGAAGACCGCACGTTTCATTCCGATTAAGGAAACGTGGCCGGTGAGTCGTCTAGCTGAGGAGTTCACCATACACTTTGTAAGACTCCATGGAGTACCGAGGACTATCGTCTCTGAAAGGGATGGACGTTTCACCTCGAGATTTTCGCAGCAGGTACATACTAATTTGGGGACAAGTCTCAACTTTACCATTGCTTACCGTCCACAGACTGACGGTCAGACTGAGAGGACCATCTAGACGTTAGAGGGCGTGTTGCGGGCCTGTCTACTGGATTGGGGACAAGTATGGCATGATCACCTTCCACTTGTAGAGTTTTCATATAATAACAATTGGCACGCGTCTATTGGGATGGTCCCTTATAAGGCTTTGTAATGGCGGAGATGTCGCACGCCATTGTGTTGGGATGAGCCTAGCAGAGCTGATGGAGTAACTCCATACCAGATACAGGACGACATCGCTCGGATTGCTCTAGCCCGAGAGCGGATGTTAGCAGGTCAATGTCGTCAGAAATCCTACGCCGACAAGAGGCGTCGGCCTTTGGAGTTTATAGTAGGTCCACAGGTGTGGTTGAGAGTGTCACCGACGAGAGGTGTCTGACGTTTCGGCATTAAGGGGAAGTTGAGTCCCCGATATGTCGGACCTTTTGAGATCTTGGAGAGAGTCAAAGAGGTTGCCTACCGATTAGCACTCCCACCGAGATTGGAGGGGGTCCATCCGGTTTCCATGTATCTCAGTTGAGGAAGTATATACCGGACCCGAGACATGTCATCAGCAATGAGGATTTGATAGTTGAGCCCGACCACACTTTTATGGAGTATCCAGTAGGCGTCCTAGAGCGCAGTACTAGACGTTTGGGGTCCAAGGAGATACCGATGTTAAGGATCCAGTGATCTAGACGATGAGCTAATGAGGCCACCCGGGAGACAGAGGAGAGCATTAGACGTAGTTATCCCGAGGTCTTTGCATAGTTAGCCGCTAATTCTGTACCGACCGGTTAATACTTAGACGTTGTTTGTTTGACTTCTATGGTTATACATTAGAATGAGTGATTGTGTTTTTATTTGTTGCCTGATTATGATGATTGAGTAGTTTTGCATGCTAGAAAACAAGACTAAAATTTAGTGAAACCAGGGTATACAAGTTTATTTTTGGAAGTCAATTGATTAGCTAGCTTATTCTAAATTTCGGGACGAAACTTATTTTTAGGGGTTACTGATGTAATATCCGGAATTTTAATTCCGTTCACCCCCAAGTCGAACCGAATTTAGAACCGATAATTCGGGTACATGTTACCTAATTTTCTATCATCACAAATCTTGTCAGTTTATGTAAGCTAAATCTCACATAAAATGATGAAATACATAACAAACCCTAGTTCTTATAATTAGTTCTTATAACGACGTGTTTTGACAAGACCATGACAAAGCTGAGACGAGGCCATGACGAAGCCCGACAATCTTGTGAAAAGGCCCAGACAAACAATTCTCAGCCAACCTCCCTACCTATTGCTTGTTGAATCCCTCACGCAAGCCAAGGACGCCAGGCCAGGACGTGCAACCCTCGTGATCAGTGGACTGCTTGTGCCAGCCAGAAGCCCATCGGGACGCCGGCCCATTGAGTAGCAGGCCTACTTCCCCTACGATGTGTTGTGAACTGGAGGAGGGAGAAATCTGCCATGTAACAGCTCCCGCAAATCACGCAGCAACATACTCCTTGATGGTGCAGCCTCACGTTCCCCTCCTTCCGTCTACATTCAAAGCACCCTCACAATTACCCTTCCTTCCGCAGTAAAGCGCTGCTCTCGATCGATCTCTTCGGCACAACAACAGATATAGTCCTCGGCCTTCTCGACAGAACCAAATGTGCCGCTAGTGACCTCCTGCACGCGTGGTCGACCTGGTAAACCGCTTCACCTTGCTTCATTCCGTCTCCTCCAACTCGAGTTGATATCCCTCCAAGTTTTTCTGTGCACGAGCAGGCAGTAACGATCGTCCTTCTACGACCCAAGTCACGCTCGAGTACCTTGCGCAAGCGCCTCGTTTCTGGTCCCTCATTTTCCCCCTGCAGGTGAGTGCATGTGTGCCTTTGGTACTCATTTGTTTCAACCGACTCAGCTTTGTCGAGTCTTACCTCAGTCTCATTTGTATCCATGATAGGGAAAGGCTACCTCTGTGTGATGTGTAAACCGGGTGAATCAAGGGAACCTCCTCCGAATATGATCGCCGATGACTCTGATCCATTGCTACTGCAAGAGGTAAGCCTCCCTTATTCTTCCAGACTGGTCCTTTTCTTTCCTGAGAATAGGTGTGTAAGTGTGCATAAGTGTTAAGGGTGATTGTTTTTGTGTGTTGCTGTGAGGGAGATTCAATCCAAGAAGGTGGGTGTAGTAGTAGAGCCTTGTTGATGCCCTCCTAGAGTGTCAAACTCATGACCATTAGACTACAAAAGTAGTAGATGAGGCTGCCATAGAACACTGAAGTGAAGAGCTTCCTTTTAAAATTCAGATTTTTGGGTTTGGAACTGCAGACTTTGAAGATTATTTTCGAGGCTTTAGTATGATCATCTACCGTTGAATTTTTGATATGTTATGTATAGATATATTTAGTTTAATGTGTTAAAATTTGAGATTGAATGAACAGTCAGATTTGAACTAATAAGGTCCCAAAGTAGAGTAGTTGGGCTGCTTTTCCAGCAGGGAAAATTTTGGCCAAATATAGAATGTTGAGTTGGAACCAACTTTAGAGAATTTTGTATAAGTGATGGTTGGACATATTTAAGAAATTCTTGCTTATATGAGTAGAATGCATATCATAGGAGACTTGGAGATTTTTATCGGAATTTTTATAAATTTATTTGAGCTTCATATTTTGAGCTAAAGTTGGATCCTAGTGAATCTTTATAGAGTAAGGAAAAGGGGTAATTCTCTAGTTTCTACCCAAACTCATCCTTAAGAGTTAGAATATGGTATTTTAGTCTCAAATAAGAGTTTAAGCATAAATTATGAGTTTTTTTTGGAAGTTTCGGGACCAAGGTTAAAATAGTCATTTTACCTTAAATGTGTAATGTAGTAGTTCTCCTCTGATAGGATCTTACATCTTAGAAGTCTTAGACTTCTAAGTACCTAGAAAATGTATCGATCCACTTGCCTCCTTTGGCAGGCAACTGAGTTTCTACAGTTACAAAACGAGTTGCGATTAATAGAGTCAAGACCTGACTCAGGTAAGTCCTTTGGACTTACTTTGCTAGCTTTCAGATATGAGTGTGAATAATGATAGTGGTGTTTGAATGATGTGTGTATTAGTGTATTTAATATTACTCATCGATTGACCTACCTATCGGGCCTAAGAGTAACGGGCGGTGACATTCTGTTTAGTTAGCCCGAGGGCGCTGGGGGTTTCTTTAGGACTAGTCCATACTTGGTTTGCAGGGACGCCACCGGCAGAGGTGTGCCAAACCATCACCAGTTGGATAAGGAACGGAGGCGAGAAATCTTAAGATTTCTCGTGACACAAATTAGTTTGAAAACAGGATGAAGTGAATCACCTAAGTTATCAGATAATAACCGGATTGTGTGTCAACATGTTGAGTGTTTATATTTCCTTATGTGTGTTTGTGCTATTTATTATTCTGCTTATATTTGATTAGTTAGCTAATTGTTTTATCGTTGTTTAGACTTGCCACACGTTAGAGCGGATGCCGAGTGATCTGGATGGTAGTGGTCAGCCGGGGTGTCGTACTTCTTAGGACGGGTTGAAGTTTCCTTTTATTGTTGGTCTTTCAGTTATGACTTTTTCATGTTCTCAAATTGTGAGATATTACCGGTTGTTAATGTTTTTGGTCACATTCACGACATTATTAAACATTTTATGATTTCTGGTTTTTCTTTATATGTGCCTTGTTGTATGATCTAGTTAAATTGTTGTCAAACTAAGGTCGGAACCCACTGTGAGGTCGTAACCAGTAGTTCCTCGAGTTCCGAAAATTTGGGGTGATACAACATGGTATCAAAGCTCTAGGTTGACAACAATTGCACTTGAAATCTTCTAAAAGGTCAAATAAGTAAATAAGCAGAACCCAAAAAGGGTCTGAGTTTTTCTACATGAATTTTTGGTTTTCCAAATTCACGCATAGTCGGGTTGGGATAGAAATTACGGCCGGCCACCACTACCTCCGCGGATCTCGGTATTCTTAGTATGATTACTTTAGAATGTCATTGCTTTTAACCGATTAGTTAGATTATGACTGTAGTTGTTATCACTCGTGCAGATGGCACATACTAGGGCTACACCAGCTATTGGTAGAGGTAGAGGTCGTCCACCTCTTCTTTCAGCTAGACACGATAGGGGTGATAAGACTTTTGTTGTTATAGGACGTGGCCGTAGAGGTAGCCCTCCACTGGTGAGAGGTCGAGGTCGAGCTCCTCGAGAGGATCCACCAGCAGCAAGCATCCCAGATGCTGTAGCAGAAGAGGTAGCTGAGAGTATTGTTCCCGAGGTCGGGAATGAGACCGCTGCTAGGTTTGGAGCAAGTGGGCACGTTCGACTGGGTTGGGACGCGTCTCTATAGGGGCATCTGAGTACAGAGAGTATAGAGCGTCCTTACAGCATATAGAGGAGGCTGCCAGGACAGAGGGACTTGCCCAGGTACCACTAGTACCGGCTAGGTAAGCTCAGGTGACACAAAGAGTGGCTCAAGCGCCGGTTGTGCTTGAGAGTAGAGTTGAGGCTGACAGAGCTCCTATTGGGTCTAGAGATCCGAGGCCGGATGAGTGGTTGAAGGCTATCAACACTTTGAAAGTCCCCTCATTCGATGGAGAGATAGGGTTGGAAATAGAGCATTGCATAGGACACGTATAGACTACATTAGAGGTGATACGTTGCCCAAAGGATCGACAGGTGGAGTAAGTACAAACCTTGTTCACGGAGGAGGCACATTACTGGTGGCGGACCATTCGTAGCCGAGTCACCAGTTGGGATCAAATGAGGAGCATTATTAGAGAGAGGTACTGCCCTGCCTCGTTGAGGAGAGAGAAGTTTCAGGACTTCATTGAGGCGGGATTTAAGGATATTCCGGTTGCTGACGCAGTCAAGATGTTTCAGAAGGAGTTGACAGTACTTGGACCAGCTGCACCTCATGAAGAGCAGCACGTGTACCTCTTTTCCGGGAGATTAAGAGAGAGCACTCGTTCTTATCTTGCAGGATTCCGCTGTGAGTCTCTATCAGACTATAAAGATAGGGCTTCTTCATATGAGAGGGATAGGCCAGTTCTGAGGAGAGCAGTTCAGTCTGGTGGGCCGGATAAGCGGCAAAGGACAGGTTATGCTAGTGGTGGTACAACTGTATCCGGGTTTGAACGAGGGCAGACTCAAGGGAGATCGAGCTATCACACTACAGTTCAGGCTCCGGGGAGAGAGAGGTAGTGTTTTAACTACGGTAGTTGTGATCATCTCAGGCCAAATTGTAAGAGTCCACCGACTACCTGCTTCACTTGTGGTAAGCCGGGACACAAGGCTACTTTTTGCCATCAAGGCAGAGCTCCTTCACAGTAAGGTTCTTCCCCTGCAGGTACTGAGAGGAGTGGACAGAGGCCTCTGCGGTACCGAGCGCCGAGTTAGTAGTAGCAGCAGTACCGGGCTCCAGGACACCTTGCTTCACACAGTACTGCACAGGGATCAGGCTGTGGCAGGGGACGTGGTGGTACTACTGACACCAGAGGAGCCCCGTCGAGAGTGTTTGAGTTGAGGAGTGCCGATCAGCCAGCGACACATGCGACCACAGGTACTATCTAGATTCATGATTTACCTATGCGAGTTTTGTTTGATACGGGTGCTACGCACTCCTTTATATCAGATGCATGTGTAGATAGGTTATCCTTAGCTATGATAAAGGGAGTACCTTTTGTAGTTGGGTTACCTTATGGGGGTAAGATTAGAGGATCTTGAGAGATATATGACTGTCCTATTCATCTGGAAGATCGGGATTGGCTGGTAGATTTCCTAGTCATGACCTTAGCACATGAGGACGTGATTTTAGGGATAGATTGGATGACGAGACATGGAGCGTCTTAGACATTGGCAGGAGGATTGTGACTGTCGCAACTGAGGAGAGTGACAGAGTTATATATCGAGGTTGGGACCTCGGAAAGTCCGGCACCGTTATCAGCGTAGTGAGAGCAACGAGACAGATAACACAGGGTTGCGACGCCTTCTGGTGTTACGCCATGAAGGAACGCAATAGTCTGACAGTAGAGGAGATACCAGTCGCATGCGAGTTTGCAGAAGTATTTAGTGATGACCTGCCAAGCTTACCCCTACAGAGGAGCGTTGACTTTAGCATTGAGTTAGAGCCGGGCACGTGACCGATCTCGAAGGCCCTGTACCACATGGCACCGATAAATTTGCTTGAGCTGAAGAAGCAGTCAGAGGAACTAGCTGAGAAGGGCTTCATACGCCCTAGTGTGTCCCCCTGGGGAGCGCCAATGTTATTTGTGAGAAAGAAGGATGGATCGATGAGGTTGTGCATTGATTACATAGAGTTGAACAAAATCACCATCAAGAACAAGTATCCACTGCCTCGCATAGATAATTTGTTGGACCAGTTCCATCGAGCGTCAGTGTTTTTGAGGATAGACTTGAGGTCGGGTTATCACCAGTTGAGGGTGATTGACCAGGACATACCTAAGACGGCATTCGGGACTAGGTATGGCCACTATGAGTTTGTAGTGATGCCATTCGGGCTTATGAATTCACCAACGGTATTCATGGAGTTGATGAATGGAATTTTCATCGACTTCTTAGACCAATTTGTAGTGATCTTCATTGACGACATCCTAGTTTACTCTAGGAGTTGAGAGGAGCATTCCGGATATTTAAGGACAGTGTTACAGATTCTGCAGGATAGCCAACTTTATGCTAAGCTGTCCAAGTTCGAGTTCTGGATGTCAAAGGTGGCCATCCTAGGCCATGTAGTGACTGATGAGGGGATTAAGGTCGATCCGGAGAAGATCGAGTCAGTGTCTTCTTGGCAACCTCCGAAGAATGTTAAGGAAGTTCGCAGCTTTCTAGGTTTGGTAGGTTACTACTGCCGGTTTGTGGAAGGATTTTCCCTGATTGCCCGACCACTTACCTGCCTTCTGAGGAAGACTGCTCGGTTCGTTTGGTCTGAGCCGTGTTAGCGGAGCTTTGAGGATCTGAAGAGGAGATTGACGTCTGCTCTGATTTTAGCACAGCCTAAGGGTACAAATGACTTTGTGGTATACAATGATGCATCCAAGCTAGGCTTGGGGTGTGTCTTGATGTAGAGGGGTAAGGTCATAGCATATGCGTCTCGCCAGCTGAAGACGTATGAAGAGAACTACCCCACACATGACGTGGAGTTAGATGCAGTAGTACATGCCCTTAAGATCTGGCGCCACTATATCTATGGGGTGACATGTCAAATTTTCACAGATCATAAGAGTCTGAAATACATATTCACTCAGCGGGAGTTGATTAACCGCCAGAGGCGGTGGCTAGAGTTGATCAAGGATTTCGACCGTGAGATTCTCTACCACCCGGGAAAGGCGAATGTGGTTGTTGACGCTTTGAGTCGGAAGACGCCTGGGGAGAAGGCGATAGCCCGGTTGACAGTACAACCGCAGTTGCAGAGAGATTTGGCTTGGTTAGAGGTAGAGATTCAATTTCCATATATAGTTCATTAGTTGGCTATCTTGGAGTTACTTCCTGATGTGTTGGGTGAGATCCGATAGAAGCAGGAGACTTATCCGACTCTGATCAGGATCTGAGATAGGATGTCTTGAGATGAGGCACCTCTATTCACTATTGGTGCTGAAGGAGTGATGAGATGTTGGGACCGTATTTTTGTACCATCAAACAGTGAGTTGAGACAGGATATTGGGTGAGGCCACTGCTACCTCATACTTAGTACATCCAGGAGTGAGCAAGATGTACAAGGATGCGAGGCATTCCTTCTGGTGGGGTGATTTGAAGCCCGACGTGGCTCGGTATGTAGATCAGTGTGCGACTTGCAACAAGTCAAGATTAAGCATCGTAGGTCCGGAGGGGAGCTCCACCCACTTCCAGTACCACAGTGGAAGTGGGAGGATATCTCTATGGATTTTGTCACGGGATTGAGACTTAGCAGAGGTTTTGACGCTATTTGGGTGTTGGTAGACCGTTTGACGAAGACCGCACGTTTCATTCCGATTAAAGGAAACGTGGCCGGTGAGTCGTCTAGCTGAGGAGTTCAACAGACACATTGTGAGACTCCATGGAGTACCGATGACTATCGTCTCCGACGGGGATGGACGTTTCACCTCGAGATTTTCGCAGCAAGTACATACTGCTTTGGGGACGAGTCTCCATTTTTCCACTGCTTACCATCCACAGACTGACGGTCAGTTTGAGAGGACCATCCAGACGTTAGAGGACATGTTGCGGGCCTGTGTACTGGATTGGGGACAAGTATGGCTTGATCACCTTCCTCTTGTAGAGTTTTCATATATAAACAGTTGGCACGAGTCTATTGGGATGGCCCCTTATGAGGCTTTGTACGGCGGAGATGTCGCCCGCCATTGTGCTGGGATGAGCCTAGCAGAGCTGATGGAGTAACTCTAGACCAGATACAAGACGACATCGCTCGGATTGCTTTGGTCCGAGAGCGGATGTTAGTAGCTCAGAGTCGTCAGAAATCCTATACCGACAAGAGGCGTCGGCCTCTAGAGTTTAGAGTAGGTGCGTGGTTGAGAGTGTCACCGACGAGAGGCGTCCGACGTTTCGGCATTAGGGGAAGCTGAGTCCCCGATATGTCGTTCCTTTCGAGATCTTGGAGAGAGTCGATGAGGTTGCCTACCGATTAGCACTGCCACCGAGATTGGAGGGGGTCGATCCGGTCTTCCATGTATCTCAGTTGAGGGAGTATATACCGGACCCGAGACATGTCATCAGCCATGAGGATTTGATAGTTGAGCCCGACCACACTTTTATGGAGTATCCAGTAGCCGTCCTAGAGCGCAGTACTAGACGTCTGCGGTCCAATGAGATACCGATGTTGAGCATCCATTGGTCTAGACGAGGAGCCGATAAGGCCACCTGGGAGACAGTGGAGAGCATTAGACATAGTTATCCCTAGTTCTTTGTGGAGTTAGCCGCTACTTCTGTACCGACGGGTTAGTACTTAGACGTTGTTTGTGTGACTTCTATGGTTATATATTAGAATGAGTGATTGTATTTTTATGTGTTGCCTGATTATGATGATTGAGTAGTTTTCATTGCTAGAAAATGAGACTAAAATTTAGTGAAACTAGGGTATCCTAGTTTATTTTTGGAAGTCAGTTGATTAGCTAGTGTATTCTAAGTTTCGGGACGAAACTTATTTTTAGGGGGTACTAATGTAATGTCCGGAAATTTAATTCCGTTCACCTCCTTGTCGAACCGAATTTCGAACCAATAATCCGGGTACATGTTACCTAATGTTCTATCATCACAAATCTTGTCAATTTATGTAAGTTAAAACTCACATAAAATGATGAAATACATAATAAACCCTAGGTCTTATAATTAGATCATATAACGACGTCTTTTGACGAGACCATGACAAAACCCGACAACCTTGTGACAAGGCCCAAACAAACAATTGACAGCCAATCTCCCTACTTATTGCTTGCTGAATCTCTTACGCCAGCCAAGGACGCGCAACCCTCATGATTAGCAGACTGCTTGTGCTAGCCACAAGCCCATCGGGACGCCGGCCCATCGAGCAGCAGGCCTGCTTCCGCTACGACGTGTGCTGAGCTGGAGGAGGAAGAGATCATCCATTTAACAGTTCCCGCAAATCATGCAGCAACATCTCCCTTCATGGTGCAGCCTCACGTTCCCCTCCTTCCGTGTACATTCAAAGCACCCTCACAATTTCCCTTCCTTCTGCAATAAAGCCCTTCTCTCGATCGATCTCTTCGGCACAACAATAGATCTAGTCGTCGGCCTTCTCGACAGAACCAAGGGTGCCTCCAGTGACATCCTCCACGCGTGGTCGACCTGGTAAACCGCTTCACCATGCTTCCTTCCATCTCCTCCGACTCGAGTTGACAGCCCTCCTAGTTATTCTTTGCACCAGCAGGCAGTAACGATCGTCCTTCTACGACCCCAATCACGCTCGAGTACCCTGCGCAAGAGCCTCGTTTCTGGTCCATCATTTTCCCCCTAGACGTGAGTGCATCTCTGCCTTTGGTACTCATCTTTTTCAGCCGACTCAGCTTTGTCGAGTCTTACCTCAGTCTCATCTGTATCCATGATAGGGAAAGTCTACCTCTGTGTGACGTGTGAACCGGGTGAATCAAGGGAACCTCCTCCGAATTTGATCACCGGTGACTCTGATCCATTGCTACTGCAAGAGGTATGCCTCCCTCCTTCTTCCAGACTGATCCTTTTCTTTCCGGAGAATGGGTGTGTAAGTGTGTGCATAAGTGTTAGGGGTGATTGTTTTTGTGTGTTGCTATGAGGGAGATTCAATCCAAGGAGGTGGGTGTAGTAGTAGAGCCTTTTTGATGCCTTCATAGAGTGTCAAACTCAAGACCACTGGACTACAATAGTAGTAGATCAGGCTGCCATAGAAAACTGAAGTGAAGAGCTTTCTTTTAAAATTCAGATTTTTGGGTTTGGAACTGCACACTTTGAGGATTATTTTCGAGGCTTTAGAATGATCATCTACCACTGAATTTTTGATATTTTAATGTATAGATATATGTAGTTTACTGTGTTAAAATTTGAGATTGAATGAATGGTCGCATTAGAAGTTATAAGGTCCCCAAGTAGAGTTGTTGGGCTGTTTTTCCAGCAGGGAAAATTTTGGCTATGTATAGAATGTTGAGTTAGAACCAACTTTAGAGAATTTTGTAGAAGTGATGGTTGGACAAATTTAAGAAATTCTTGCTTCTATGAGTAGAATGCATATCATAGGAGACGTGAAGATTTTTATCGGAATTTTTATAAATTTAATTGAGCTTCATATTTTGAGCCAAAGTTGGATCCTAGTGAATTTTTATAGAGTAAGGAAAGGGGGTAATTCTCTAGTTTCTACCCAAACTCATCATTAAGAGTTAGAATATGGTATTTTAGTCTCAAATAAGAGTTTAAGCATAAATTATGAGTTTTTTTTGGAAGTTTCGGGACCAAGGGTACAATAGTCATTTTACCTTAAATGTGTAATGTAGTAGTTCTCCTCTGATAGGATCTTACATCTTAGAAGTCTTAGACTTCTAAGTACCTAGGATATGTGTTGATCCACTTGCCTCCTTTGACAGGCAACTGAGTTTCTACAGTTACAGAACGAGTTGCAACTGAGAGAGTCGAGACTTGAGTCAGGTAAGTCCTTTGGGCTTACTTAGCTAGCTTTCACATATGAGTGTGAATAATGATAGTGGTGTTTGAATGATGCGTGTGTATTTGTGTATTTAATATTACTCATCGACCGACCTACCTATCTGGCCTAAGAGTAACGGGCGGTGACATTCTATTCAGTTAGCCCGAGGGCGTTGGGGATTCTTTGGGGACTAGTCCATACTTGGTTTGTGGGGACGCCACCTACGGAGGTGTGTCAAACCATCACCAGTTGGATAAGAAATGGAGGCGAGAAATCTTAAGATTTCTCGTACCACAACTTTTAAAACGGTATGAAGTGAATCACCTAAGCTATCAGATAATAACCGGATTGTGTGCCAGTATGTTGAGTGTTTATATTTCCTTATGTGTGTTTGTGCTATTTATTATTCTGCTTATATTTGATTTGTTAGCTAACTGTTTTATCGTTGTTTAGACTTGTCACGGGTTAGAGCGGATGCCGAGTGATCTGGATGGTAGTGGTCAGCCGGGGTGTCGTACTTCTTAGGACGGGTTGTAGTTTCCTTTTATTGTTGGTCTTTCAGTTATGACTTTATCATGTTCTTAGATTGTGATATATTTTTATTACCGGCTGTTAGTGTTTCTGGTCACATTCACGACATTATTAAACATTTCATGATTTCTGGTTTTTCCTTATATGTGCCTTGTTGTAAGATCTAGTTAAATTGTTGTCAAACTAAGGTTGAGACCCACTGTGAGGTCCTAACCAGTAGCTCCCCGAGTTCCGAAAACTTGGGTGTTACATACAGATTATACATTTCATATTAAATTAACCTACCAAATGACAAATTTTCTCTTTCTTGTGTAAAAAATATATGAATTGTTCTTTGACGAAACGATCAATTGTGTCATAAGTTGATGCGAGTATGATCTTTATTTTACACGTTAGTAGGATTGAGTAATGTAGTTGGACATAGTGAGTTCTTCATATTTATCACCAAAATAAAGAAGGCAAAGCACATTAAGTGCATTACTCCAACAGAAAAAATACCATAGACAGGCTAAATTCTCTGGCAAGTCCAAGAATGAAGATGGCCACCTTAATAGGAAAACATGTGAAATGGGTTCGATGAAGTTACGAAATAAAAAGGATTGATTTGAGAGGTTAAGACTTACCAAAGAAAAAAAAACATGGAGGATCTGCTGAAATATGATAAAGAAGCATGCCCGAAGGAAGAAGTAGGCAATTTTGAAACCAAGGAAACTAGTGTGTAATAAACAAATATAGTTGAAAAAACAAATTGAAGTTATTATAGCTTACCATACACTTCATTGTAGTGTCTCCTAGTAGAATGACGGCGTTGATTGTATGCATGTCTATAATCAGATGCAATTGTAAAAGAGCAAGACTTAAATATTTTCAAAATTCAAATACATAGCCAAGATATACTTCTTTTTGTGTACTTACAAAGTTGACATCATAGTTTTTGGTTGCAAGAAACGGGACTATAACGAACCAAAAGACGCAATTTGTCAATATTACAACTCCTGCATTCATTTGAAAGATGATTTGGACGACGTAAGCACAAAAACCTGCTATCTTGCGAGGTGGGTGACTATGGCTTGCTTGTACATCGAAGCTCTTGGGGCCTCCATTTGACAATGCTACATTGTCTTCCTGCAACGTATAAATGACTACTAACTTAACTGAGCAGTACGAATGAACATTCAAAGAGAAGAGGTGAACTTTGTCAAATTCAACAAGTTAGGTTGTCATCTTTGTCTTTGGCCGTCGTCTCTGTCTTGAACACCGCACTACTTGAAAAAGAAAACAGTCTAAGTTGCAATTTCAAACCAACACAATGTAAGAACGTTTAATTTATAAGAGTAGAGTGACGAATTCACCTGGTCACCTTCTTGAGAAACAACCATTGAAGTGTAGAGGATGAAGCAAAGATGCTCGCAATATCGATAACTGAGAAGAAAAAACGTTTTAAAGCTTGAGAATTTGAGGTAGGAACTTCAAATGGTGGTGGTCACTGCTCCACAAATTAGATGAGCATCACAATAAATTTGGATTTCAAAATCGTTCCACCTCAGATCTCAAAATTCAAACTGAAGAGTGAAAACGCATACAGTTCCTCTTTTGAAGAAATTAAAACCGTATAACACACATCGATGAGAGAAAGAGAGACACTTGAAAACTTTTTGGGGATGAAAGAAAATGAGTTATTACATATATAATGTTTGGGAGATTAGAATGCCAAAAGAAAGGCAAATGATAAGACAAGTTGATGAGGGACCATCACCAACAGCCCCTACTAGTCCTACAATGCAAAGGTCAATCACTAGATCAAGGGCAAGAGCAATTCAAGAGGAGGTGTCCAACTTGTTGGTCTCCTTAGCTCCTAAGGAGATAATTGATGATGCATTGCTGATTGAGGCTTCCTTAGTCACGTTAATGACGATTCCCAGCGACTTGGACGTGCAAGGGAGACCATGCACATGTGATTTGGAGCCATGCAAGAGCAAAGAAGAGACACTTGTTCCGGAATTGCAAGAAATTGAAGATTGAGGCTTTTGGAGCTTATTTTGTATTTTATATCATCTTTTGGTATAAAATGCAAGACTTTTTATAACCTTTAGGTTCAAAACATTTTAAGGGTTATTTTTATTTGTTTTATTTGTTTTACTTTTTTATTGTCTTTTTGACAAATGTTATTCCTTTTTTTTTATAGGAGGCTTTCTAGGCATATAAAAAGCCTCCCTTAGCTTCTTTCCTAATTAGATAGCCAATTGATAAACCGTCTCTTTGAAAGCTTTTGTTCCTATTCAGAAAATTCAATCAATAAAGTGAGCCATTGATTGAATTGTTGGGAATCCCTGCTAGATTGTTCTTGTGTGTGTTAATCTCTTTAGAGATTGGTGCTACTAGTCAAGACTAGTCCCTCCTTGTGCTTGTCTCCATTGAAGGCTTGTGTATGGTTATAGAAAAAAGGGTTGAAGACATCATCTTGCTTGGGTTTTGATCAATCTGATCAAGGTTCTTGTAAGGGAGTCTTTTGGTTCTTTTGGATCTACTTCTACCAAACATTCCACGTTCCTTTCATTCTCTTTCTTCCCTATTGTCCAACGTCATTTCTAGTTCTAAACAATCTGATTTTGCGTGCCATTTTTAAAGGAAAATGTCCATTGTTGGTCTTCAAGGATTCTCAATCTAGATCTAGTCATTTGCGGCCCCAACCCGCATCAAAGTGGTATTAGGGCTAGTTGATTGTGAGTCCGGAATCAACCATCACCACTGACGGTTTGAGTATCTTCTTTGAGTCTTTTCATTTTTTCAGTCAATTGCTTCATTTTAAGAGTCTATTTGAGTTTAATTTGCTCTATTTCTTGTGTTTATTGGAGAAGAGAGAAAGCCAAGCCAAAATCGCCATTTTCCAGCCATTCTACATCACTTTCATCGGCCTGTTCTTCATCAAAAACGTCCAGATCTTTTTTCTCTTGCCAAATAACTTCCCAACACAATTTTTGAAGCAAAAGGGTAACACTCCTTCAAAGACAAATCAGACGTTGCAAAATAGAAGAGAGAGGCCAAAAAAAGCTCCTAAATTGTAGCAATTACCAAGAGACTACTTCTAGTTAGTTATCTCTTTTTCTTTTCAATTTTATTTTCATTCCTCTCTCCTATTTTTATTACAAAAAGAACGTCAACCAAGGTCCTACATTAAAAAAAAAGGAAGAAGAACATTTTATCATATCATTTCATCCTTCTAATCTATCATACATATCATACCATATTCTATGCCAACCTAAGTTGTGTAGAAGCTAGAAAAACAAGTGTTTTTGCAATCTGATTGTGAAAGGATCATTGAGACTACAAACAAGAATTACCTACCTCATTTCTTATCCATCACCACTACCTAAAACTAACGTTTAACAGCCGGCCATATCTCTCTGCATTGGATAAGGACAAGGTAAGTGAAGCTCTCTTCTTAGTCTCTTGTGTGTCTATCTTTCTTGTTTAATTCTAATTCTATCATATATTGAGTTTACCATCTTTGAGAGTCCATAACACCCTCTTGCATCTTTCTTTGAGTCTTGATTCTTATCTCCATCTCTTAGTTTCTATCATAACGTTTTTCTGTTGTAAACCTTCAAGCAGCCGTGTATCACCCTTATTCAAGTCAAGGATTGTGCTAGTGAGCGAAGGCATTGATCTTAGAAGGAGTTTTAATCCATCCAAGTCAATTGCATCAAATAGCTTGTGATCAACACAACTTGAGTGTGAGAGTGAGAGTAAACACTTGTGAAAATTTTCTGTTTTATCTAATTCAACTAGTTTACTTGTTTTGTGTGTTTTTTGATCATGTCTAGGTCTAACAGTCCAAGCAAGTCCCAAAGCAGTGAGCCAATGCACCCGAAGACATTTGCTATGTTGAAGCAACTAATGGATTCGGTGGCAAGATTGACCCACTAGATTGGCACGTTTGACCCTCGGCCAGCACCCACGGCCACGCCACAACCGAGGTCCACTTTCGAGCTAAGAGGCACATCTAGAGATGCCCCTAGAGAAATAACCCCTGAATCACCCCAAAGAACCCCTCAAGGGCAAGGTATGAGACATGCTAACACTCTTCCTAGAACACCTAATGTGCAAGGTTTTGTGGATGATTTTCAGGAGCCACAAGAGGATGTTGAGGAAGAAGGTATGTGGAGAGAGTTCCCCAGGTGTCACCCACAACCAAGGAGAGGACGAGAATATGAGCCATTTAGGCCTTATCAAGAGCTAGATGGAATAGGGAAAGTGAAGGTCAAGATCCCCGGATTTGAAGGCAAGTGTGACCCGGATTCTTACATGGATTGGGAGACTAAATTGGAGAAAATTTGGTCTTGCCATCACTTTGGAGAGCAAAGGAAGGTCCAGCTTGCGTCATTGGAGTTCCAAGGCTATGCACTAGTATGGTGGGATCATCTTGTCAAGGAAAGGAGAAGAACCTTTGATCCAGCCATCACTACATAGGAACAAATGAAGGCCTTGATGAGAGCTCGTTTTCTACCTCAACATTAAGCTAGGGAGGTGAGGCAAAGGTTGGAGAACCTTAGACAAGGAGCCATGAGTGCCGAAGAGGTCTACACCTCTATGAAAATGGCAATGGTGAAAGCTAATGTGGTTGAAGATGAGGAGTCTACAATGGCTATGTATCTACGCATTTTAAACTCATCTTTGGCTAATGAAATGATTTGTACCCTTATAGTACCATGGTGGAGCTGCTGCATTTGGCAAACAAAGTAGAGAAGAAAATAAAGGTTAGGAACCAAGGTGCCAAGACAAGCTTTGGAGCTACAAGCTCATGGAAAGCACAAAACAGCCGGCCCCAAGGGTCCTACAACCGTGAGACTACATCCCCCAAGGAGGACCGAAAAGCATCAACCATGGACCAAGGAGTACAAAGAAGGAGCTCAACACCTCATTCATCTTTTAGACCCTTGAATAAGCCTTCAAGTAGTCCTAAAGGGAGTACCTCTAACTCTACTCTTCGTTCAATATATATTGTGTGTTTTAAATGTCAAGGTAGATGTCAATATATGAGGGATTGTCCTAATAAGAAAATTCTGATTTTAAATCAATTTGGACAATATGAGAGTGAGGATGAGCATGAAAACGATGATAACACCAACCTTAATGGATTGCATGAAATTGGTAGTGATAGTGATGAGGGCATTGAATATGAGCATGAAGAATCATTAATAGCTGGAAGAACTTTGCATACTACGCTAGCTCCGTGTGAGGATAATCAAAGAGAGAACCTATTTCATACTAGATGTCTAATTAAAGGGAAGGTATGTAATATGATCATAGATGGAGGTAGTTGTTGCAATATAGCTAGCACTGATTTGATTAATAAGTTGCAAATTACCACATTTTATCACCCTAGGCCTTACAAATTGCATTGGATGAATGCTTGTGGAGAATTAAAAGTAAATAGGCAAGCTAGAGTTACTATCACTTTAGGTAACTATGAGGACACCATTACTTGTGATGTAGTTCCCATGCAAGCTTGTCATATTCTTTTGGGACGTCCATGGCAATTTCATAGGAGAGTTAAGCATGATGGTTTTACTAATAGGCATACCTTTAAATTTAATGGTCAAACACTAACTCTTAAGCCTATGACACCATTGCAGATTGCTGAATTTTATGAGAAGAAGGAGTTGAGTGTGGAGCAAAATGAAGGAAAAAAGAGAGGGATAGCTCACGGCCTAAGTCAGAACCCACAACCAAGACTGGTACCACCCTATTAGCCACACCTTCTAGTGCCCTTCTAGCATCCAAGGAGGAGTACATCCTAGATTACACCCCTTTAGATGCCATTCTTGTGAGATTGTGCAAGAGCTTAGTGACTTTGAGTGATGAAGCCAAGGCCACCCTACCTAAGCCCATCCTAGCTATCCTAGATGAGTTTAGTGATGTTTTCCCGACGAGATTTCAGCTGGCCTTCCACCTTTTAGAGGTATTGAGCACCAAATAGACCTTATTCCCGGTGCTACATTCCCAAACCGTCCACCCTATAGGAAGAACCCTAAGGAGAGCCAAGAGATCCAAAGCCAAGTGCAAGAACTCCTAGATAAGGGTTATGTAAGGGAGAGTTTCAGTCCTAGTGTTGTTCCCGTCCTCTTAGTGCATAAGAAGGACAATACATGGAGGATGTGTGTTGATTATAGAGTCATCAACAACATCACCATTAAGTACCACCACCCTATCCCACGTTTAGATGACATGTTAGATGAGTTCAACTGAGCCACATTGTTCTCTAAGATTGACCTTAGGAGTGGTTATCACCAAATCAGAATGAGGGAGGGAGATGAGTGGAAAACGGCATTCAAGACCAAGTTTGGTCTTTATGAGTGGCTAGTGAGGCCATTTGGTTTAACCAATGCTCCTAGCACATTTATGAGATTGATGAATCACGTGTTGAGACACTACATTGGTAGGTTTGTTGTGGTTTACTTTGATGACATCCTCATCTATAGTAAGTCACTTGAAGAGTATGAGGAACATTTGACGGAAGTACTTGCAACTCTTAGAATTGAATATTTGTATGCTAATTTGAAGAAATGTGAGTTTAGTACTAATCAAGTTGTTTTTATTGGTTTTGTAGTTAGGACAAGAGGTCTAGATGTGGATGAAGAGAAGATCAAGGCAATCCAGGAATGACCTACTCCCACAACCGTCGGTCAAGTGAGGAGTTTCCACGACCTAGCAACCTTCTATAGACGTTTTGTGTGAGATTTCAGCACCATAGCAGCCCCACTCACGTCCTTGACAAAGAAGAAGGTGCCATTTGTGTGGGGAGATGCTCAAGAGAAGGCGTTTAAGGAGTTGAAGTGATGGTTGTCCCATGCACCTCTCCTAGCTCTTCCGGACTTCACCAAACCTTTTGAGGTCGAGTGTGATGCTTCGGGTGTTGGCATTGGAGGAGTACTCATGCAAGAGGGTAAACCACTAGATTTTTTTAGTGAGAAATTAAAGGGAGCATGTTTAAACTACTCGACCTATGATAAAGAACTTTATGCATTGTTTAGAGTATTAAAAACATGCAACATTGTTTCTGGCCTAGTGAATTTGTCCTACGTACCGATCATGAGTCCTTAAGACATTTTAGGAGTGAAGATAAGTTAGATAGGAGACATGGTACATGGATGGAGTTTATAGAAACTTTTCCTTATATCATAAAGTATAAAAAGGGAAAGGATAATGTTGTGGCGGATGCTCTCTCTAGGAGACACTCTTTAATCACAACTATGGATTCTAAGGTCTTAGGTTTCTATAATATTAAGGATCTATATGTTGATGATTCTGATTTTGGAGACATATTTTAGTAATGTGCATCTAGAGGAGCCTTTGATAAGTTTTACTTGTTTGAGGGTTTTCTATTTAGAGTCGATAAAGTGTGCATTCCTAAGTTTTCCCTTAGGCTATTACTTGTTGAGGAAGCCCATATGGGAGGATTAATGGGGCATTTTGGGGGAGATAAGACTTATCATATGCTACATCCACATTTTTAGTGGCCTCATATGCTTAGAGATGTAGAGAAGTTGCTTAAGAGATGTCTTGTGTGTTTAAAGGCTAAGGCTAGATTGAAACCTCATGGATTGTATACCCCTTACCCACGCCTAAGTCACCTTGGGAGGATATCAGTATGGACTTCATTGTTGGGTTACCTAGGACTAAGAAAGGGAGAGATTCGATTTTTGTGGTGGTAGATCGATTTTCTAAAATGGCCCATTTTATTGCTTGCCATAAGACTGATGATGATCATAATGTAGTTAACTTGTTCTTTTAGGAAATTGTTAGATTACATGGAGTACCTACGAGTATAGTGAGTGATAGGGATGTTAAATTTTTTAGTTTCTTTTGGAAGACTCTTTGGGATAAACTAGGGAAGAAGTTGATGTTTTCGAATCTAGTCATCCTCAAACCGATGGTCAAACCGAAGTAACTAATCGGACGTTAACAACCATTATGAGGGCTGTTTTAAAGATAATTTGAAAGCTTGGGAATATGTCTTGCCTCATGTAGAATTTGCATATTATCGTACATTACATTCTTCTACTAATCTAACTCCTTTTGAGTGCGTCTATGGGTTGAATCCTTTGACCCCTTTTGATCTTATACCGTTGCCCATAGCGGAGAGAGTAGATTTTAATGCAGAAAAACAAGTGGAGATCATCAAGGAAATGCATGAAAGGCAGGCCCGTCCAACAAGGGGTGTCATTCGGCCCAACAGCACAGGGCCTCCAGTTTTTTTGGGCCCCATAATATTTACTTTTAAGTTAGTTTAATATAGAAAAGTGTGCTTGCCATAATGGTTAGAACACAATATTTGGTGCTCTTGGTTAAGAGATCCAATCCTCCCTACTACATTTTTTTTTAAATTTCCATATATATTTTGCAATATTTCGTTTTTCTCTTTTGTTTAATTTTATTCGTTTATAACGGTCTTGTTTTACTTTTTATCTTTTTATCTTTTTATCGTCATTCTTTCATGTATTGTTTTGCCTTTTATTGTCATTCTTTCATGTATTTTTTTATTTAAAAAAGTATTTTTCGTTTATTTTTTTATTTTTTCTAATATAACATAATTTTTAAAATTGATAAAATAAAATTAAAAATTCTTGACACAAGGCCTCCAAAATTCATTGGACGGCCTTGATGAAAGGACACGCAAAAGGCTAGAGGAGAAGGGGAGGCAAGTGCCGGCCAAGGCTAATAGGAACCGCAAGAAAGTGTTGTTCGAACCGGGAGACCTCGTGTGGCGGCATTTGAGGAAGGATAGGTTCCTGAAAAGGCGCAAGTCCAAGCTATCACCTAGGGGAGACGGACCAGTCAAAGTACTACGTAAGGTTGGCAACAATGCTTATGTACTAGAATTTGAGGAAGAATATCGTTTACACCGACCTATGTGTGACCGATCTTCGTTGAGGCTTCGCAGCACTATTTCTGGCCTCCTGGAAGACATGATACCAAAAATCCAGTATCGTTCACAAAAAGAAATGGCTTTGTTAATGGCGTTTTCTGGTCGTTTTGTCCTCCTGTAGAGGGGAATCTCCAAGCGTCGTTTCCTCCTCCTTCTGAGTTGTTGATTTTTCTCTCAGACGGGTGGCGAGGTGATCTTCTCCGGCTATCATGGTTCCTAATGTGGGTACAATGGATGAATACATGTCTAGTAAGAAATTACTTAAGAATTGATCTCCATAACCCTTTACACAATCGAAAAAAGGAATATTTACATCTTCTCAGGTATAATCTTCTCCTAGTGATGTTAATGTGCAGATTTCTTTCTAAATCCAAAGGTATGCCAAACGTTTTTGAAACCATGACTTCAGCACTGTTGTTTATTGCTCTCTTGTGTGTTTGTTTGAGTGTGCTGGTACTGTGTTTTGAGTATGTTAAATTAAGTGAAATCATGAACACCTAACCAATCCTTTGATCTACATCTTATTGAAGAACCCGTCTGCTCCCTGAATGTGTTCTTGCAGGTTTTAAAATCCAAACCCATTGTCTAACTATTTCTAAGATTAACTTAGCTGACCAATTTCATCATCCGTTTCAAGTATGACTCTGACTATTGGTTTGCTTTTTTGACTAAGTCCTTTGATTACACTTGTATACCTTGTTTTGCGTGGACTGATGAGGTGTCTTCTCTTCTTTCTTCTGCTAAACATTCTCAAAACATGTTGGTTTGTAAACTGGAGTTTTTGCTCAAAGTTTGCTGTTAGAAATCAAAGCTTACATTTATATTGGTGGTACATATGTGTGCTTTGTTTGTCTACTTTTGCAATTGCTACAATGATCAACTCTTAGAACAACAAAAACTTAATAATATGTGCTTTTAATTTTCACTTAAATGAAGTGCTTGTTTTTCTCTATTTCCCACAAACTCCTTTGCTGGTCTGCGTGTGTTTAGTTTTTCTTGGTATAGATGAACAAGGAGATCCCAAAATATACAAAATTACTATCAGTGCAACGTGTATAATAGGTGGAAGCGTGGTTACCTGGACCTCTTTTCCACGATGTCAAGAGAAACTCTTTTGTTCTTACGTTGAAGGAAAATTCAACCACATGAACAACTCCTTTACAACTCAAAAAAACTCCTTTACAACCTAGAACAACAGTCTCTGTAGTAATATAGAGAATCATCTCATAGTCTATGAATATTTTCTCATGAGTTTCTTGAATCTGCATATCTTTTTGCAAATTTTCTCCGTGGTGATCCCTTTGACGATTTCTTTGCAGGTAAATAAGAACAAAATAGGGGAAACAAGAGCCACACGAACAACTACTAATACCAGGTTAAACAACTACAACAACCTGAGACCTATCCCTCTAGGAGAAGGGAGGATAAGAATTACCAAAGCTTATATCAATCCAACAACCAAGAGGAAGGCAGAAACAATATTCAGCCTAGAAAAAAGCTGAACAAATGGTGGAAACCAATCAAGTCGAACTTTACTCGACTATTTGAACAAACTAACCTTGGGGCTAAGCATAAACAAAAGTTTTTCTTTGGTCAGGAACGACAAATTTGTATAAATCATAGTAATAAACTTGTCTTTCTTCTATATGATTCTTGCATTGCTTATGTCTTTCTAACCTATGATGAGGTAAATTGTATCCTTGAATATATTTTGAACATTTGGAAGCAAGAGTTGAAGTTCCATCGTTATACGAATCAAAACACCGAGCAAACATCTCCTAGTAGCAAACATAGGAATTTTTATACTTCTTTAAATGAACTAATAAGTGAACATGCTTTTCCATGCTTTGAAAAGACAAAATTTTTCTTAGGAAGAATTTCTCCCGTAATAAGGTACACATCAAGATCTAGAAAAATTATAATTAAAGAGACCATGGTTGGAACAATGGGGCGTAACTACCCATTTACAAAAATTACTAGCTAATGAAGATTGCTTTTTGTAATTGTAGAGGCATGAAGAAAAAGAATTTTTGGACTAATATGAATATTACTTGTAAAAACGAGCACATCCAAATGATCATGTTGGCGGAAACAAAAACTAAGGACGAACCTGAAGAAAGAGTTTGGAAGAGCGCGGGTTTTAATAGAATTTTTTTCATTCCGGCAATGGGTTTTGCAGGGGGATTATGCCTTCTATGGAAAGATTATCAAATTAAAGGAGAAAAAATAGAAATTTGTAAATCTTCAGAAAGATATTTACTGGTTAAAAACACAAACCAAAACACTAATTTTGAATCTATGTTAGTGTTTATTTATGCACCCCCGAATGAACAAATGAAAAATATGTTCTGGTCACAACTCAACGATGAATTGAACAATATTAACCTTCCAATGTTAATTATTGGAGACTACAATGAGTTACTGGTACCTTTTGATAAAAATGGAGGAACTTGCCCTGCTAACAACAAGTTTGATAGATTAACTCAATTTTCTAACCAACATAACCTCCTAGATCTCCCAACTAAAGGAAATAACTATACTTGGAAAAGAAGGAAAGAAGGTGATGATAATACGTACGAAAAATTAAATAGAATTATGTCCTCGATAGAAATCATTCTGGAATATCCAGGGATTCATACAAGAAACCATGCTTTTACAAATTGTGATCATTGCATGATTTCCTTTTACTTTCAAAGCGCACAAGTCATCGTAAAAAACAAACCGTTTAGATTTGAATCGATGTGGATGCAAAGACCAAATTGCGAGAATATCGTTAAACAAGTTTGGAGAACCCAATTTCCAAGGACTCATATGTTTAATCTCGCAAAAAAGACAAATTTATTAAAATAAAAACTGAAACAGTGGAGTCGGGAAAAATTCGGTAACATACATAGACAACTACAAAATGTGGATGTTGAATTAGAGGGTCTCCAAAAAAAGCATTTTGCCAAGTTTGACCAAGTCCTGAACGATAAAATTAACAGATTAAATAGGAAACAAGATTGTTTAGGGGAGGACCAAAATATGTTTTGGATGCAGCGAGCTAAAACGACAAATCTACAATTAGGTGATAAGAACACTAGATTCCACCATAGGAAAGCAACGGGCCGAAGGAATAAAAAAATTATAACAACAATTACAAAGACTGATGGTATGGTAATAGCCAAAGAAGACAATATCAATCAAGAATTTAATAAAGACTACAAGTTTCGTTTCAAAGCATCAATAATTGATATGAGTAAACTTCGAAGTCAATTACAAGTGATTAAACCAGAAATAACTGAAAGAGATAACATCAATTTGGCACTACCATTCACCTCAAGCGAAATTAAAGAAGCCTTATTTTCTATAGGTAGCGACAAATCTCCAAGACCCGATGGGATGAATGCGGGTTTCTATAAAAAATATTGGCACATTGTCGGTCAAGAGGTCACTAGGGCATTCAAAAGCTTTTATAGAACCGGAAAATTTCTTAGACAATTAAATCATACATTCATCGCTTTACTTCCAAAAACTGATAACCCAACTACAACGTCAAACTACAGACCTATAAGTCTATTATCAACTGTATACAAAATTATCGCTAAAATCCTAGCAAAAAGATTAAGCTTAGTCCTTCCGAAGTTGATTCACCCACTACAAAGTGCCTTCGTTGAAAATAGAGCAATTCATGATAATGTGCTTATAGCACATGAAATATTTCACGGTTTTAAAGCAAAAAAGGGAAAGTGTAATAACCGGAAAAATTATTGCCGATTAATTCCGGGTCAAAACGAGATTTGGGCACCCTTGACCTCTTTAAGATACCTATCTTTACGTTTAGCACTAATTTTATCAATTTATGTAAGTGTTATAACCACATAAAATGATAAATATACACCAAACCCTAGATATATATATATATATATATATATATATATATATATATATATATATATATATATATATATATGTATATATATATATATATAACTAGGGTTTGGTGTATATATATAGAGTATAGATCCTATGAGAACACCCCCTAACGTGAGAACATGAGAACAAATTCGTAATTATTATCAGTTTTGTTGCGAATGTGCCATATCGTTTAATGTATTATTCGTAGTTATTGTTGGTTGAGTGGATTATTCGTAGTTATTACTGGATTCCTAATAATTATTATTCGTAGTTATTATTATTTTTGATATCTACTCTAAATCTCAACCCTTAATACTCACATCCAACGGTGTACGATTGTTCTCATGTTCTCACGTTAGGGGTGTTTTCATGGGAACCACACCCTATATATATATATATATATATATATATATATATATATAACGAGGCAATGACGAGTTTTGACGAGGTCATGACGAGTTTTGACGAGGTCATGACGAGTTTTGACGAGGTCATGATGAGACCAAGACAAGGCCCAAGACAAGAGATTTGGCCGCCCTCCTCATGCGCATAACTGCTTGCGTCTACACTCCTTCTAGGCCACAATGAGAGATGCACCAGCCATTTTATCCCAACGTGCTCTCGACCCGGCCCAACAGTAGAATGACCAACTACCTCATCCCATCTCACGCCGCAACACAACAACCTTAGTTCACCGTCACGCTGGAAGATACTCCGGATCTCTCTCCTTCCTCCTTCGACAATCATGGCCTCCTTGTTGCCATACCAGGAGCAAGCATCTCGCTCCTAACCTAGCGCCTCTCCTCGCCTCCTACATACTCGACTAAAGATGTCTCATACTCCCCTTCGGTCCAAGACAGCGGCGGCCTTCCATCTCCTTCGGTTCGTGCACAGCAGCACCAGGAGAACAGCAGATGGCGCGTTTTTGCTCTAGTCGCTGGGCAGTTGAGAACCAGGTTGTGGGTGCGCCACACTAGGGCGGTGGGTGCGCCTCCTTGGCCACTGTCGCACCCCACTCCAGCCTTCCAATCACGCAGCTACAACGACACAACAAAGCCAGCCCTAGAGTGCGTGACCTACAAGTTGTAGATGCGCCACAGGGACAGCAGCAACAGCCTTTGGGCCATCTTCCTTCATGCCTTCGAGTCTCGGAATCGGGTAAGGCTTGTAACCCTTGCTACACTACACTTCAGTCCACCTTTTCCTTGCCTAACATGTACCCGTTTCGTCTGTTAAACCTACTCAGAACAACCGTAGGAGAGCTGTACATATTCTTGCGTTTTCCTGAATTTCCGGAAGTGTTGAGCACTCAACTTCGGTCCATTTTTGGGTAAACTAGACTCTTCCTTTCCGGCTGATTTTCGGATATGCCGTAGTCGGTGTTGCATAGTATAGTATATGAAATTTGAGAATAATCAGAGTTACAGTTTGAGAGTTATCGTGCCCCAAAGTTGGCTCCTCATCCAGTTTTTATAAGTGTGTTGAGTGTTGAGAAAAAAACTACGTCTGATTCAGTTTTGTGGAATAGTTTTTAATAGGCTTTTGATCTCTGTTGAACTTGAATTTTGGATATGATATAGTTGGTATACTGTGGTAGAACATATTAAAATTTGGGAGGAATCCAGCAAGTGATTTAGAAGTTATGATTTTTCAAAGTTGGGACCTTAAATAGTTTTCTAGATGTTGCTGAAATTCTCAAAATGCTGGAAACATTTTTTGTTGTCCAGTCATGTTTGAATTTACGTTTAGATACCTTAGAAATACATATCACCGTTCAATCTTTAGGATATTATAGAGTGTCATGCATAGTATGATGTATCAAAAGTTGGGGTTGATCCAACGGTTGTATTTAGATCTATGAAGGTCCAAAGTGGACTGGTTGAGCAGTTTATAAACACTCAGACATTTGGCTAAGTATGGATTTCTGGATTTTGGAACCATCTTCGGAGATTTATGTAGGAGTTATGGTTGGATGTTTTTGAGAGATCTTTTCTTATAAGATTAGTAGACATATCATATAAGATCTAGAGATTTATTCCGGAAGTTTTATCTTCTTATTTGAGCCTCGTATCTTAACCCAACGTCGGACCTTAACGACTTTTTGTGAAAACCTAGAACTTTGTGTAACTCCTGTAAATCTTTACCAAACGTTTCCGTAAGAACTAGATTGTGTAAATAGGTTCCAAAGGAGAGTTTGAAATTAAGTTATAGAAAAATCTTGGAGTTTCGGGACCGGGGGTAAAATGGTCATTTTACCTTTAGAGGACTTTTTGTAATCTTCCCTTCATGAGAGTGTACATCTTAGAAGTTTATAACTTCTAAGAGTATGAGATGTGATTTTTGATCCACGTGCCTAGTTTGACAAGCGATTGAGTTCCACGGTTGTAGACCGAGTAAAGATTTTAGAGAGTCGTGATTTGATTCAAGTAAGTCCTTTGGACTTACTTAGCTAGCTTCTAGATATGAGTATGGATAATGATAGTGGTGTTTGAATGATGTGTTTATAGTTGTATTTAATAGTAAGTATATACCGACCTATACACTGGCCTAAGAGTAATGGGCGGTGGCATTCTGCTCAGTTAGCCTGAGGGCGCTGGGAGTTTCTTTAAGGACTAGTCCACACTCGGTTTGTAGTGATGCTACCGGCGGAGGTAAGCTAGACCTACACCCAGTTGGATAAGGAACGGAGGCGAGAACTCTTAAGATTTCTCGTGCCACAACTTTAAAACGGAATAAAGTGAATCACCTAAGCTACTAGATAATAACCGGATTGGGTGCCAGCATGATGAGTGTTTATGTTTACCTTGTTTGTGTTTGTGCTATCTTTATTCTTCTTATATTTTAGATTGTGAACTAACGGTTTATCCGTGTTATAGATTTTGTAGAGATAAACAGTTGCAGAGAGATTCGGGACGGATGGTCAGCCGGGTCCGTGTACTCATTAGATGGGGATGGGGGAGTCTTCCATATGGCATGCATGTTATATATATGTTTTGTAAGGCTGTAACATGTGTACATTCATAAAATAAAATATTATGTTTTGAAATTGTTGTTAAACCAAGGTCGGGACCCATTGTGAGGTCCTAACCAATAGCTCCCCGAGTTCCGAGAACTTGGGGTGTTACAACATGGTATCAGAGCTTTGGGTTGGCAACAATGGCACTTGGAATCTTTTGATAGACCAAATGTAGAAAATAACTAGAACCCAAAAGAGGTCTGAAATTTTTAAAATGAATTTCTACATCAAAATCATGTGCATAGTCGGGTTGTTGGGATAGTAGTACGTCGGGCCACCATCACCCTTTTTGGATCTCTGCAACTTAGTTAGATTAGTAAAAACAGCTTACGGACTTATAAGATTATTGGCTTATGTATCTTATATGGATATGTATATATATACATGTAGCATGTTAGCAACCTAAAGGATAATTCCTATTATCCTTTAGTTGAGATATCACGATGTTAACATCCCCTCGTGATAAAATGTTAGTAGGTTTTAGGAGTATCAATACAAGATAGTGGAATCAGACCTCAAAGCAGAGTACTAGATCTAGCATACACTCTGGTGACTCATAAAAGTATTCTGAAGGACGAGTGGGAAAGAAGTAAAGACGTTGAGATAATTTTCATCACAAGTACAACCCAATGGGAAAGGAGTTCCCGAGTCAACTCAGGCAGAAGGAATAGGAAATCATACAAGGGACTTGGTCGTATGAAGCTGAGAGATGAATTAGAAGAACAATGTAAGAGACGACAAGAGATCGGATTAGAGATGACAATAAGGGAACCAGAATCAAATAGAACGGAGTACAATCAAGATTTGCATGGTAAAAGACGTTAGAATCGAGATGGACGCCGCCATATGCAAGCATGGGCATGAGAGTACAAAGAAGATAGGGTGTTGACCCAATTGTGAGAAATTAAAGGGTAGAAAGATAGATGATGAGTTTAATGACGAGAAACAATTTTTGTAACCATGGAAACATGTGTAGTCCTTCAAGGATACGAGAATTTTGAGAGAAACTTCGACATAAGTATCAAAGAAACTAGAAGTCTAAAACTGAGACAACGAATTTCTATAAAGATAGCATGATCAAAACAACACCAATCAAGGGGTATGAACAAAGAAACTGGAGGAGATAGATTTCACCAAGTGTATCAAACTTCAAAAGAGAATGTAACGCCCAAAATTTTGGCGCGTTTTCGATATTTTTTTTTCCGACTTTTATCGATAATTTACTAGCATAAACATTTTGATTAAAAGTATTTTTACGACGTGAAGTATTTATTCCTGAGTATGTTTATATTTTGGATATCGTATTACTATTATTTTTCGGAAGAATTCGGAAAATTTTCCGATCCAGAAATCTGGTTCTAATTAAGTTGGAGCGAGTTTATATATTACTCTTTTTCTTTCCCTTTTTTTAAAAATTTATTTATCTTATTTAATTCTTTCCCCTCTCTTTTGGCCTATCTCTCCCCGACCCATTTGATGAGAGCTGTCGAGGAACCAATGAGTGTGGCCGCCCAAGCTATACCTGCAACATCTCCTCTAGCCGTGACTTGGTGCACCTAGTCTGCCTACCCCGACCCCTCGGTAATCTTGTGCAGTACAACAGGAGCTCTAACTCACTCCCTCCCTTACTTGCCTTCTCCTCTACATTGAATCTGTTTCAACCTCAGCTCTCCTTATCTCCCAACTCACCCCCATCACTTTCAGCCCTTTGAGAAGAACCCTGCAATAGCACGCTGTAACATTTGCAGCCACCAACGAAGCACCACCTCTCCTCCCTATCGAGACGCCGGAGCCTGTCGCCGCCCCCCTACTCTTCGACTTCAGTCTCTCGCAGCCCTCTTCTCTACTTCGACCGCCCCTTCGTCTGCCTCATCGCTTGCAACCTCAAGCAAGGTCCTTCTGCCGGAGAAGAGTCGTCTGCCACCACCAAGGGGAAGTCTGCCGCCACCCTAATTTCTTCTTCCCCCTCGTTTTGCGCCGCCAATCGAACAGAGAAGGGAAGAGAGGGCCGTTCCTCTCCTTCTCCTCATCTACCACCGGACCGCTTCATCCTCCACTGCAACCGGATTCGATCTCTCTTGTCGCTCACGACCGGAATTGTCCAGCAGCCTTCCTTGCAACTCTCCCCAACCTCCCTTTTATCTGTCTCTCTTCGCCTATGCTGCAACCACTGGCCGGCAGTTTGGCCTCACCCTCTAGAACCGGAAACCATTCACACCGGAAGGAGCACACCGCCCTGCTTTGCCATCGCCTCTGAAGCGCCGCCACCCCCTCTGGACTTGTCCTCCTCCTGCGTTGAAAAGGGTTAAGAAACCCTACTTGTGTAATTAAATCGTCCCCCTTATTTTGGTATAATTGCAGATTTTATCCTATGTTTTGTATTTGCAGTTTTGGCCCATGTTTATGAGTTTATGCAATTATGCCCCTGTTGGAATTAATTACAGATTTGACCCAGAAAATTAAATTACGAATAATGTCCCATATTTATAAAATTGTATTATTGGCAGAAAATGTGTTTATGGGTTTTAAATTTGGGATTTACTTGAATTATATCCTTATTTATATATACCATATATGTTATGCTCATGATGAATTAATCCCGGGTTATGACTCAAAGATTAAATTACGGGATTTTAACGTTGGATTTGAAAACGAGTTTACCTTGGGTTTATGATGTTATACAATTTTCCCGGAATATATATTTACGGTTTTAACTTAGATTTTAAAACTGGGGTTTTCCTTAGATTTATATATGTTATTTATTCCGTTCAAATTTAGCGTATAAGCTAAATTTGTTTAGATTTGGTGTTAGGTTCGGAAGCGAACCGATAAAGGCCCAACGAGTCCATATCGACGTCCATAGATCGTCTTCCGTCTTTTGACGTCACGTGAGTACCCTCTCCCCCGAGCTTATGATCTTACTCGATTTAGTTATGTTTAGTATTAGTATCATGCTAGGTTGGATAATCTATAACTTAGAGTGAATACCAAGAAGTGGTTTGGTCCTTAGGTGAGTTTTGAGGATTGTCGATTGTAGTAAGACTTTGAGTGTTTGGTTGATCTTGTGAGTATCTAAGGCTTGAGGTTCTGTTATATGGTTGTTGAGATTATGAGCTAGGATATGCTTATCCTAGCATGTTGGACTAGGCATGTTATCCTAGTGGTGTTGTGAGTTATGATCTTGCGAGATCCGTGGGTTTAGAAGTCTTAGGACTTCTAGCTTCTTATGAGTGTGATGTGAGCATGAGGGATTCTAGGATGCGGTCCTAGAATTGAGAGTAAAATGGTCTTGCGTAGATCATTTGTATAGAAGTCTAAGACTTCTATTGTGAGGGGGTTGTTGTTGATATAGTTATCTTCTTGTAAGCAGGTTATGGGCTTCCTCCCTAAGCGAGAGTGTTGTGAGTTGAGTGTGGTGACGAGGTAAGTCTCCAGACTTACTTAGCTTGTATTCTACGTATTAGACTTGATGTGTGTTTGGTGGTGTGTGTTTTATTGCTTTAATTATAACTTATAAAACCGGAAATAGGATTACCGACCTTTATATATTATTTGGCCCAAGTGTATGATAACGGGCGGTGACAACTTGTCTAGCACTTGCGTAGAGTTAGGAGGTTCTTGGAGACTAGCCCGTGTGGTTAGACGGTCGGATGCATCCGTACCGTTCCATGCGGTAAGTGGGGACCGAGGCGAGTTTTGGGAGATTCTCGTGTCACAAAAGAAGTTGAATTTGAACGGGATATGACCTAATAATAAAAAGATAATAACCGAACTTGTGTGTTTTGAGCATGTTATGTGTTATGTTGATGTATGTGTGTATGTGCCTTCACCTTGCTTCTAATGCTGCGAATATTAGCTAACGGTCTTATACCGATTGTTGTAAATTGCCTTGCAGGTTAGGAATGACAACCGGGGTTCCGTACATTTTAGGAGTGGGTTTTGTTTGGAGTCGGGTTGTGTTGATTCTTCGTTTATTGTGTTTGTATGCTGCGTGTATGGCGTTTGGTCTTTGTAGTTGTTTTCGGATGAAGTCCGTGTTTGTTTTCTTTCGGGTTTTCTTACATTGCATAAAAATGTATTTCGGTGTTGGCCTATATTTGTGCCTTGTTGCAAGATCCGGTGAAATTGTTGTCAAGCTAAGGATCGGGACCCATTGTGAGGTCCTAACCCGTAGCATCCCGAGTCCCACGGATTCGGGTTGTTACAAAAAAAAGAAGAACAATAAGTCCGTGATCTTATAGAAGGTCAACTACAGACTAATTGGTGATAACTGAGACATAACACGTGCGGGTCAACTAGTAGTAACTGGTAGGCAGATAAGGAGGATAACCATAGACTTATGAAAGAATTTTATGGACATTTGGAGGACCCTTCAACAGATCAACGGCGACAATTGTGAAGTTAAATTGGTACACGTGCTAGTAACCTTAATAGTAACATGGAGTGAGTCGAGTCAGTAACTCTAATTAAGAACTTAAGAAGAAAGACTAGATGGCCAGGAATGACCCCCTTATGTTATTTGAGACCAAGGGAATTGTGTAAGTGATTTACTACCTACTGGCTAAGAAAAAGGTACATATCACAACTAGTACAGATGGATTATAAAAGGAGAACTAGAGGAGTAAAAAGTATAAATTTTTGATAAGGTTCTATATCAGTCAAGACAGAGTGTGCGTAACATTTCATACAAGGGAGACTGAGGATTCTCTTACGATGGTTGTGAAAGAAACCCTTGTGACCAAGAGATGCACGGAATGAAGACCTACAATTAAGTGTAAGAGCGAAGATAGACCCCACAAGTGTAGAGGAGTTTTGACTTTGTTAGAGATATAAGAAGTTGTAAGGAATCACGACGCTAGTATCAAAAAGAGTAAGAGGCCGGTAGCAGAGTCAATGGAGTTCAACAGAGCAATATTATAAACAACGCTAATGAAGGAACATGTGAGAATGACCTAGGGGACTCGTGAAAGAGAGTTGGCCTAAGGAAACGGAAATGGAGAGGATAGAACAAACTAACGAAGGGGAAAAGGGTTAACCGAGTAGTGGGGGCGTACCAGGAATTTTACGCCATTAGAAGTATGAGAAGAGTGAGTACGAAATATTGAGGTAAGTCAACTATAGACTAAGCAACGTCAACGGGGACGTGCAAGTGTTGCTGGTATTGATGAGTAATGTGCCGTTAAGAAGAGATAATTATGAATGACGATTTACAAGGTAGCTTTACCGACGCCTTGGAGGATTTCCTCCAGTAGGCAATGACCACCTTCTTGGATGAACTAAAGGTATAAAGAGAACCATGTTAGAGATTTCTTGATGGTAGGTTTAGATCAAACTCCGGTTGAGTCAAAGAGTTTGGATCCGTGTTAGTAGAATTCAAAAAGTGAACGGGAGAGGTTGCCTACTAATCATTACCTTATTTCCTTAAGTCAAGTAATTGCGGTTCTCGATACTACATCCGGATAGGACTTATGGTGTAATCGGGGGGATAGAATTTTGGGGGACAATCACTTTGGACTCATAGAAAATGTCCTTATGATCAATGGAGGACAACAGAACTATCAGAGTAGCGCAGCGGAAGCGTGGTGGGTCCTAACCCAAAGGAGTAGGAAGCTCAATGTTATAAAAAAAATGGCGTGTTGAGTTAAGGCGATGATAGTTGAAGAAATGCATTTTGTTGGGAATAAACATGGAATAAGCCATGCGGAGCGACTGGAGATTTGGTATGAAAACCGTATCAACTAGTCAAGGTAGACAAGAAAGTGTGTGCACATAGAGGTTATGGAAAGGTATCGGTACCCTATTATGAATCTGAGTGAAACATGACGACTTTGTCACATGTCGACAAACAAGTAATTTTGGAATATAATACCGAATGAGGGACTCTAGAGCTGTTTTCCCGATGGATTGAGAGAAGAGATGACGAAGTAATAAATGTGTTGTACCGGGTCAGCACTAGAAAGATCCAAGTGGGTAACTATCATATCGAGTCGAAATATGCATAAGAAAAAGAAGCTACGGGAGTATACTTACAACTCAGTAACCGGGCACAGAGGAAGCAAAATCTCGGAGTTGAGTTTACGTGTAATGTTATATCAGAACGGCGCCGAGTTGCATTTTGAGTCAGAGGGATATTATCGGTCTGACAAACGGGGTGGATAATGGAGTGCAATGTTGTTGGTGTTTTAACATCTAAGGAGTAGTTATGATCAAACGTCGGTGAAGTGAGATCACCTTGTGTCTATATCGTTAGTCCGGACATATTCTATGTCACTTAAGATCTTGGAAAATGCGTAAGAAGCCTGCGGTGGAGTTACCAATATATTGGAGATCTAAAAATAATATGATGACGCCTAGTGAACGCAAAGAATGACCACTTGATTTGATTTTTAGTTGTCTCAGGTACTAGACCCGAAAAGGGTATAGGTGATGATTCTTTAATTGAGGAATAAGATGATTGAGTCATATTAAAAAACAATACCAAGTGAGTCATTATACGACGAGCATTAGACACTTGGTAGAGTTCCGGTGGATGTCTAAGACCTTTGGCCCTGAGTATGTAGTCAGAACCTTTCAGAAGCCCGGAAGCAAGTGGTCGCAACGAAGAAAAGGAAGTTAAATAGATTATTTCCCGTAAGGTCATCGAAGGATCTAGAGGTGAGTTGCATAAGGCGACCAATTGAGGTTTTAACGCGGTTTAGATATGTTTGAGGGACAAGTATACCTCATCTTATTGGAGAGTGTAACTCCAGACTCCACAGTTTGCCAAAGATTCAGTTGGAGGGTTACCTACTAGACACGACTAAGGTCATCAGATTAGAGAATCGGACAATTGAGCCGGATGATACCGGTCAGTTATCCGGTGACCAATCTAGAGCATAGTAGCAGATGCTTGTGATGTAAGTACATGAAAAGATTTCAGAATCGGTGGTTTTATGAATAGCCGACGAGGCTATCTGAGATGTTGTGGATAGTATGAGACGTAACCTTTAAGAGACCAGGTTGAGATAGGTGTAACCTCGAGAGCTACAAGTTAGGGTTGGGCCTGTATTTGTGTGACATTGTTTGGCTACTTGTTTATTTCACGTTTGATTGCATAGTCAGTGATGTGTGCTTTATTGGTGACCTTGATGTGCGGGGTACTTAGGTGGGGAAACGACAAGACTCGTGTTGTAGTGATTAGGTATACTGGACTTGTTACTTTGATGTACCTTGAGGACCGACCTTGTGATTGGCGTATTTTAAGTTTCGGGGCGAAACTTATTTTTAAAGGGGGATTAATGTAATACCCGGAAACTTTTGTTCCGGCCATTTCAGAGACAAAGCAGAACGTGACCGATTGTGACTTTTTCTGGTGTCTTCTTTTATGATGTCTTCTTTTAAGTTTCGGGACGAAACTTATATTTAGGGGGTACTGATGTAATAACCGGAAAAATTATTTCCGAATCAAAACGAGATTTGGGCACACCTTGACCTCTTTAAGATACCTAACTTTATGCTTAGCACTAATTTTATCATTTTATGTAAGTGTTATAACAACATAAAATGGTAAATTGTTGGTAATCCTATTTCTGGTTTTGACAAAGCAATGACAAGCTCTGACGAGGCCATGACGAGTTTTGACGAGGTCATGACGAGTTTTGACGAGGTCATGATAAGTTTTGACGAGGTCATGACGAGACCAATACAAGGCCCAAGACAAGAGATTTGGCCGCCCTCCTCCTGCGCAAGACTGCTTGCGTCTACACTCCCTCTAGGCCAGCATGAGAGATGCACCAACAATTTTATCCCAGCCTGCTCTCGACCCGGCCCAACAGTAGAATGCCCTGCTGCCTCATCCCATCTCACACCATAACACAACAACCCTAGTTCACCGTCACGCTGGAAGATACTCCGGATCTCTCTCCTTCTTCCTTCGACAATCATGGCCTCCTTGTTGCCATTCCAGGAGCGAGCATGTCGCTTCTAACCTAGCGCCTCTCCCCGCCTCCCGCATACTCGACTGAAGCTGTCTCCTTCTCCCCTTCGGTCCAAGACAGTGGCGGCCTTACATCTCCTTCCGTTCGTGCACATCAGCACCAGAAGAACAGCAGATGGCGTGTTTTTGCTCTAGCCGCTAGGCAGTTGAGAACCACGTTGTGGGTGCGCCGCACTAGGGCCACAGGTGCGCCTTCTGGGCCACTGTCGCACCCCTCTCCAGCCCTCCAATCACGAACACACAACGACACAACATAGCCAGCCCTAGAATGCGTGTCCTACTCGCCGCAGATGCGCCACAGGGACAGTAGCAACAACCTTTGGGCCATCTTCCTTCATGCCTTCGAGTCTCGGAATCGGGTAAGGCTTGTAACCCTTGCAACAATACACTTCAGTCCACCTTTATCTTGCCTAATGTGTACCCGTTTTGTCAGTTAAACCTACTCAAAACAACCGTAGGAGAGCTGTACAGATTCTTGCGTTTTCTTGAATTTCCGGAAGTGTTGAGCCGTCAACTTCGGGTCCATTTTTGCGTACGCTAGACTCTTCCTTTTTGGCTGATTTTCGGATATGTCTTAGTCGGTATTGCATAGTATAGTATACTTAAATTTGAGAATAATTGGAGTTACAGTTTTAGTGTTATCGTGTCCCAAAGTTGGCTCCTCATCTAGTTTTTATAAGAGTGTTGAGTGTTGCGAAAAAAAACTACGTCTGATGCAGTTTGGAGGAATAGTGTTGAATAGACTTTTGATCTCTGTTGAACTTGAATTTTGGATATGATGTAGTTGGTATACTGTGGTAGAACATATTAAAATTTGGGAGGAATCCAGCAAGTGATTTAGAAGTTATGATTTTTCGAAGTTGGGACCTTAAACAGTTTTCTAGATGTTGCTGAAATTCTCCAAGTGCTGGAAACATTATGTGTTGTGCAGTCATATTTGAACTTACGTTTAGATACCATAGAAATACAATCCACCGTTCAATCTTTAGGATGTTATAGAGTGTCATGCATAGTGTGATGTATCAAAAGTTAGGGTTGATCCAACGGTTGGATTTAGATCTAAGAAGGTCCAAAGTGGACTAGTTGAGAAGTTTATAGACACTTAGTATTTTGGCTAAGTATGGATTTCAGGATTTTGGAACCATCTTTGGAGATTTATGTAGGAGTTATGGTTTGGTGTTTTTGAGAGATCTTTGCTCCTATGATTAGTAGACATATCATATAAGATCTAGAGATTTATTCCGGAAGTTTTATCTTCTTATTTAAGCCTCGTATCTTAACCCAAAGTCGGACCTTAACGACTTTTTGTGAAAACCTAAAATTTTGTGTAACTCTTGTAAATCTTTACCAAATGTTTCCGTAAGAACAAGATTGTGGAAAAAGGTTCCAAAGGAGAGTTTAAGTTATAGAAAAATCTCGGAGTTTCGGTACCGGGGGTAAAATGGTCATTTTACCTTAAGAGGGCTATTTGTAATTTTCACTTCATAAGAGTGTACATCTTAGAAGTTTATAACTTCTAAGAGTATGATATGTGATTTTTGATCCACGGCTGTGGACCGAGTTGAGATTTTAGAGAGTCGTGATTTGATTCAAGTAAGTCCTTTGGGCTTACTTAGCTAGCTTCTAGATATGAGTATGGATAATGATAGTGGTGTTTGAATGATGTGTTTATAGTTGTATTTAATAGTAAGTATATACCGACCTATACACTGGCCTAAGAGTAACGGGCGGTGGCATTCTGCTCAGTTAGCCTGAGGGCGCTGAGGGTTTCTTTAGGGACTAGTCCACACTCAGTTTGTAGTGATGCTGCCGGCGGAGGTAAGCTAGAACTACACCCAATTGGATAAGGAACGGAAGCAAGAACTCTAAAGATTTCTCGTGCCACAACTTTAAAACGGAATAAAGTGAATCACCTAAGCTACCACATAATAACCGGATTGGGTGCCAGCATGATGAGTGTTTATGTTTACCTTGTTTGTGTTTGTGTTTGTGCTATGTTTATTCTTCTTATATTTTAGATTGTTAGCTAACGGTTTATCCGTGTTGTAGATTTTGTAGAGATAAACAGTTGTTGAGAGATTCGGGACGGATGGTCAGCCGGGTCCACGTACTCATTAGATGGGGACGGGGGAGTCTTCCATACGGCATTCATGTTATATATATATATATGTATATATGTTTTGTAAGGCTGTAACATGTGTACATTCATAAAATAAATTATTATGTTTTGAAATTGTTTTGATTACATTTGTGCCTTGTTGTAAGATCCTAGTAAAGTTGTTGTTAAACCAAGGTCGGAACCCATTGTGAGGTCCTAACCAATAGCTCCCCGAGTTCCGAGAACTTGGGGTGTTACAAAAAGAAGGATATATGGCTATTAAATTAGTTATGGAAAAAGCTTACGACAAAGTTGAATGGGAATTCTTAAAAGCATTATTACAAAATTTTGGATTTGGCGACAAATTTAAAAATTGGATTCAAGAATGTTTTTCCAGTGTCTCATTATTCATTCTAATCAATGACTCCCCTACTAAAATTTTTTGTCCACAACTTGGTCTCCGGCAAGACGACCCCCTCTCTCCTCTTTTATTTAACCTGTGTGCGGAGGTCCTATATAGAAATATTAAGAAAGTTTCTGATGAAAATCCTAAATAAAAAATGGGACTAGAATTCCATTCCTACCTTTTGCGGATGACATTATAATTTTCACTAAAACAACTGTGGAAGCTAGTAATAAAATTCTTTCAACTCTACATGATTATTGTGACATCTTAGGTCAGATTATTAACTTTAATAAATCGGCATTTCAAACCACAGTTAACATTGATCAAAGTACAAAAAGACGAATACAGGCACATTTGGAAATAAATGGAACTTCTAGCCTTGAACAATATTTATGATGTCCTATTATTAGTGGTCTTGTTAATAAAGATATTTTTAACTCCGTAATAATTAAAACCAAACAACAACTATCCAGGTGGAAAGCATCGACGTTGTCTCAAGAGGGAAGAATAACGTTAATTAAAGCAAATCTTAACGCCAAACCAAGTTACTTAATGCAAGCCTTTATGTTACCAACAAGCATTCATAATGAGTTAGATAAACTTAATAGACTATTTTTTTGGAATAAGGGACCCAACTTCCACCAGTGATAAGTTGGGACAAAATTTGTAAACCAAGGACATTAAGGGGCACGGGTATTAGAAAATCAAAAGACATGAATAAAGCTTTACAAATGAAACTCTTGTGGAAAATCATGGCAGAACCAGAAAATATTTGGGTCAAAATTGTGGAGGAAAAATACCTTAAGGGAAATTGCCTATGGAACTACCAATGTAGATCGAATGCTTCATGGCAATGGAAGAACCTTACAAAACTTAGAAAAGATTTTGATAAAGGACTTAGATGGAGAGTATGTGACGGTAATACGATTAGATTCTGGAAGGATAAATGGTTATTTGATAAACCGCTCATAAATTTGGCCAAGAATACAACTATAGATAATCCGATGGAATTTGTGTCCAAGTTTATCACCAATGATACATGGAATCATCAAATGTTAAACCAAGTAAATACGATCCTTCCTCATGATATTATCGACAAAATCAAAAAATACAACCTTCCATTAATGAGATAAGGGATAGATTATATTGGGCGGGAAGCGATGAAGGGTGGTATTCGACTAAATCTGCTATGGAGTTAATTGAAAAACATAAAATAGGCGCACAACGGATAAAACTTGGATTTGGAAAATGGATGTCTTGCCGAAAATTAAAAACTTTTTTTATAGAAACTAGCCTTAGATGGCCTCCCAACAAAACAGAATCTCGATAGGCAATGAATACCTATAGTTATGAATTTTGATTTTTGTAACCACCATACAAAAAGCTCAAAACACCTTTTTTCCAATGTTCTTCATTGGAAATGGCCATTGATGATAGTAAAATTACAACCATTTTAAAAAAAATTGACATTGACAACAGGGGCATTACAGAGGTCATTTTTTATCTCAAAGAAAAATTGTCTGCAACCGAGTTCAACCTTTTAGACGTCATCTGGTGGAACATGTGGATAGCTAGTGTTACGCTAAGATCGTGTGATGTGCACGCAATAAGTCTTAAATTTATACTCGTTATAATTATCCTAACTCCTAGCGAACCCGCAGTGTACGGGACGTTTGTAGAAAGGTAAGTATTCCGAGGTCGAACACGAAGACTAAGGTGAAATCGAGTCAAACAATGATCAAAGATAGTGTGAATCTAGACTAAGAGAAGATGAGGAACAAAGAAATGGAAAACACAATGTTTTTGTTGGTTTTTGTGGTGATCAAACAAAGATCACAAGTCAAGCAAGATGATAAACAACTAACAACTCAAGCTAGCAAACGAACAAGTAACACAAAGCACAAGAATATGATCAAGAGAGAAAAGTAGATTCTAGAGGTCAAGATTTCCGGTTATGGCATAGGACTCAAGGTTCTAAGGATTCTAAGGACTAGCTGCGGTGTTGGGGAAAGAATGTTTCACTAATGGAAGCGATTACCGGGTAGGTCTCTCACTTCACTAATCCCGCATCAAACTCCTATTACCGGGTAGGTCTCAAGGGGTTAGAATAAGGAATTCCACACAAACTAGATACTACTTAGGGGGTAACCCTCTCCTTACCGGGTAAGTCTCGGAATAGGGAAATCTCAAGCAATAATCCTAGCACACTCAATCCAATAGCGGCTTATGAGGCTCACTACTACCTAGAATTCATCTTCTAAGGTATCTAAGATCGGGAATCATCGGGTAGATCTCTTCCTTCACTTAGGTTGATAGCATTAGGTGATCCTAAGCTAAATTAGGCTTAATAAACACTAGGATTTAAACAACCAAGGACCCTATCATGCAGATTCATCAATTAAAGAGCAACAGAGAAGAAAATCGGATGGATCATACAAAAATCGGTCGATCTAGCATGATGAACAGGTCGATTTTTGTCTCTGGAATGGGTTTCGTGCATACAAGTCATCCTAAACTAAAATATAAGTCCATCCTATCATCACCCTAGCCATAACCATCAATCAATCACTCTAAAATCACAAGAAACTAGCCAATAATATGCATATCAAGATCCGAAATCATCAAACAAGCATACATGGTGTTCATAGATGAGAAATGAAAGATGAGTAAGCAAAATCAATAAATCTCAGCCAAATCCAAGTTGTAGCAAGACTTACAAACTCTAAAATGAAGATTCAAAACGTTCTTAACAATCCTTGCAATTAGTTCTTCAATCCAAGACTACAAAATCACTAAAAATCACTCTAAACTCTTAGAATGGTGTTCTTCTTCTTCCTTCAATCCTTGAGAGCTTTTCTTCTCCTCCAATCTTCCTCCAAAATCAATGAGCTGTCAATGAGAGTGTGGGAGAGGAGAGATCTCAGCAACCACCTGAAGGACCACTTATATTCTCCACCAAGAGCAAGGACGGACAAGAGATCGTGGGACACGTGGCTTAAGCTGTCAAAGCCTCAAAAATCGACCCAGCAGGAGAAAATCGTCCGATTTAACTGCTAGCTGGTCCGATTTTCTTCAGCAGAAACTTGTTATGCTCGTTTAGCAATAAGTTGATCCATTGCTTGCACCAATAGTGGTCTTTGTGTCCTTTATTGCTCCAATTATGCTCCTCCTTAGCCTTGGATGTGTACCATCATGAGGCTTGGCCCTCAAATGTATCGGTTAATGTCCAAAAGACCCCCGAAATACCTACAAAGCAACGCACAAGTCCGTGTAGACGTCTATCTCGACAAAATACGCGAATTGAGTGCAAACGTCGCAAAATTGTGCTAAATTATGCATGAATAAGTGATGAATCTATCTAAATGATTACCTAAACCTAAGTCATAAATCGTGTTATCAAAAATACCCCATACTTAAGGTTTGCTCGTCCTCGAGCAAATTCCCAACTATAGACTAAGAGATGACATGATTTATGCATGCAGAAAAATGGCAAAATCTTTTGGAGTTGTGCTTCTAATATTTGATCACCTTCATAGTCATGTTTCATGGCAATGGACAAGCAATTATGCACCAAATAAATGAAAGCATGGAAATACAGTTACACTTAACTTGATAGCATGCAATGAAATGTAAAGATGAAGAAGTCAAGATGATCATGAGTATATCCAATCTAAATCACTTAGTCTTACACACATGCAAGTAGGTCAAAAGGACTTGTAAAATAAAAGGCCAAGAAACGTTGTGATTAGGTGGGAATTTTCTAGGCTATGTGATGCTAATCCGGGAAAGGAACTAAACAACCACAACTTCACATTTCTTATCAACTTCCCTCAAGTGTATATTTTTCTTCATTTTCTTTTCTTTCTTTTATTTTTGAGACAATGGCATTGGTGTGCAAAAGCCGAAACCTTGGTGATTAGCCATTCTCGGGCTTTTTCTATTTTTCGAGATGCATCCACACCGGGCACACATACCAAAGCTCGTTAGGACTATTGGTTTATTTGACTTTGGCAAGGCACCAACACCCGATTATGTGAAGTGTACCGAGTTACTTGTCATTTAAGCCAATGTCCCCAAGTATATATTTTTGGCTACACTTTCACAACAATTTCAGCATTTTATTCACATCATTCTTTCATCAACAACATCACCCCACACTTGCTTTTCACACACATCAACACACTATCATGCTCCTATTCCCGGATGGGTCAAAAGAGGTCAATTTATATCATCAATTGAGGTGCTCAAACAACATGATCAAGATGAGAAGTAGAGGAAAATGAATTGCCTTAATCACTCCTAATTGATGTGCAAGAACTAGCATGCAATTTCGACTTTCAATACTCAATTCAATCAAGGCAAACATTCATGATCACAAATCATTCATGGTTTCAAGAGAAGTATTTCAAGTCCACATATACATTCATCAATTTAACACATAAGGCCATCCATAGCCAATCCACAAGACAAGGTTCAATCATTAGGGTCATATCCAAGCCTTAGAAGCACTAAAATTTTTAAAATTTTCTGAATTTTTTGGATTTTTCGAAATACGTATGTACAATGCAAGACATAATGAAACATGTGACAAAATTAAACTATCCTAGATGCTAATCATGCAAGTGATCATGAAAACCCCACCCCATACTTAGAAACACATTGTCCCTAATGTGTAAACTAAATAAAGAAGTGAAAGAGAGTCCTCACAATGTAAAATTGGTGATGCTTTGGTATTTCGGTTCTCATTGGATGATGATGGTGGATGATCGATCAAGGATGGTAGAGAGCTCTTGATGTTCGTTGTGGTGTCGGAACCCGCGCTTGGCACCGCAAGCCGTCCAAGTTCCTCGTCCGCTCCACCCATGCTTGATTGGAGATCATCACTTTCCTTTATACAGAGGAAAAATCGCCCCATAGCCCAGGAAAATCGGCCGATTTTGTGCATGAACAGTCCGATTTTCCTGGGTGCTTTCTTCCTTGTCCATGTGCTCGGATCTTGTACCTTAAATGGCTCCATGAGGTCTTCACATGACCTCCAACATCTCATAACTCATGACAATCAACAAGATCTAGCACCCAAAAACACAAGAGAAAAACAAAGCACACCAAGAGTGAGATCAAACAAAAGCAAGAAAAAGAAAGGAAAAAAACATGTACCAATGGGTTGCCTCCCATTAAGCGCTTCTTTAAGGTCATTAGCTTGACCAAATTCAGGAGCGTTTCAATCAAGGTGAAGCGGGGCAATCACTTCCACCGGGGCTTCCGGGATGTACTTCTTCAAACGGTGCCCATTCACTTTGAAGTCACCACAATGATCTCCTCCTATCTACCGCTCCATGAGGAAAAACTTTATTCACCACATATGGCCCGGTCCATCTTGATTTGAGCTTTCCGGGGAAGAGCCGCAGCCTCGAGTTGAAGAGAAGCACCAAGTCGCCTTCATTCAACTCCTTTGGAAGGATCCTCTTATCATGCCATCGCTTGGTTCTCTCCTTGTAGATCCGAGCATTCTCATATGCATCCAACCGGATCTCCTCAAGGGCGTTCATGTCTAGCAACCGCTTCTCTCCCGCCTCCTTGAGGTCAAAATTTAGCCACTAAATGGCCCAATAAGCTCTATGCTCCATCTCTACCGGAAGGTAGCAAGACTTGCCATAGACCAACTTGTAAGGAGTGGTGCCAATTGGTGTCTTGAAAGCGGTCCTATATGCCCACAAGGCATCATCGAGCTTCATAGCCCAATCTTTTCTCGTCCTTGAGACCATCTTCTCGAGAATCCCCTTGATCTCCCGGTTGGAGATTTCCACTTGGCCACTAGTTTGGGGATGGTAAGGTGTTGCCACCTTATGAGTCACCCCATACTTAGCCAAAAGTGCCCCAAAGTTCCTATTGGTGAAGTGCTTCCCTCCATCACTTATGATCACCCTTGGTGTTCCAAACCTAGGAAAGATCACTCGGTTGAAGAATCGCACCACAACCTTGGCGTCATTTGTAGGAGAGGCGATTGCCTCCACCCATCTCGAAACATAGTCAACCGCCAATAGGATGTAGAGGTTGCCACATGAAGAAGGGAATGGTCCCATGAAGTCCACACCCCACACATCAAATATCTCTACCTCTTGTATGTTGTTCAAGGGCATCTCATTTCTCCTTGAGATGTTGCCCGTCCTTTGGCAAGCATCACAAGCTACCACAAAGCCTTGCACGTCCTTGAACAAACTTGGCCAAAAGAAGCCCGATTGTAGCACTTTCGCACATGTCTTGTGTGCACTAGCATGCCCTCCACATGGCAAGGAATGACAATGGCGGATCACACTCTCCACCTCATCCTCCGGTATGCATCTTCTAAACATCCCATCCGGCCCTCTTTTGAACAAAAGTGGCTCACTCCAATAGTAGTGCCTCACATCTTTGAAGAACTTCTTCCTTTGGGCATATGTCAAACCGGGAGGCACTTCCTCACACACTAGGTAGTTCACAATGTCGGCAAACCATGGCTCACTTCCTCTAGACACTTGGAACAAGCATTCCTCCACCATTTGCAATTGCTCATCCCGGAATGAGTCATCAATAGGGATGTCCTCTCTTTCAAGCTCCAATGGTGGGAGTCTACTAAGGTGATCCGCCACGGAGTTCTCGGATCCCTTCTTGTCCCGGATTTCCAAGTCAAACTTTTGAAGAAGAAGGATCCACCGAATCAACCTAGGCTTGGCATCCTTCATGGTAAGTAGATAACGGATCGCAGCATGATCCGTATAGACTATGACCTTCGCTCCAACAAGATATGAGCGGAACTTCTCAAAAGCATACACCACCGCTAGCAACTCTTTCTCGGTGGTAGCATAGTTAAGTTGGGCATCATCTAGCGTCTTGCTAGCATAATAAATGGCATGAGTTCGCCCATCTTTCCTTTGCCCCAAGACAGCCCCAACGGCTACATCGCTTGCATCACACATGATCTCAAACGGTAAACTCCAATCCGGAGGTTGCATTATAGGTGCGGAGATCAAGGCGTTCTTCAACCTACAAAAAGCTTCAAGGCAATCTTTGGAGAAAACAAATTCAACATCCTTCATTAGTAGGTTAGTAAGGGGCTTAGAAATTTAGAGAAGTCTTGAATGAACCTCCGGTAGAAACCGGCATGCCCTAAGAAACTCCTTACCCCTTTCACCGAGGTAGGTGGTGGCAACTTCTCTATCGTTTCAATCTTGGCCCTATCAACCTCAATGCCACGGTTAGACACCAAGTGTCCTAACACAATACCTTCATTTACCATGAAGTGGCATTTTTCCCAATTCAAGACAAGATTTATCTCCTCACATCTTTGCAATACTAAGGACAAGTTAGCCAAGCAATCATCGAAAGAAGAACCATAAATAGAGAAATCATCCATGAACACTTCCATGATATTTTCAATGTATTCCGAAAAAATAGCCATCATACACCTTTGGAAGGTGGCGGGTGCATTACACAACCCAAATGGCATTCTCCTATATGCAAAAGTACCCCATGGACATGTAAAGGTTGTTTTCTCTTGGTCATCGGGGTGGATAGGGATTTGGAAGAATCCGCTATAACCATCTAAGTAGCAAAAATGAGAGTGTTGAGCTAATCTCTCTAGCATTTGGTCAATGAAGGGGAGAGGGAAGTGATCTTTCCTAGAGGCCATGTTAAGCTTTCTATAATCAATACACATCCTCCATCCCGTAACCGTCCTAGTCGGGATTAGTTCATTGTTCTCATTGGTTACTACGGTCATTCCACCCTTCTTAGGTACTACATGAACGGGACTAACCCACTTACTATCCGAGATAGGGTAGATAATTCCCGCATCTAGCAACTTAATGATTTCCTTTTTAACTACCTCTTTCATTATAGGATTTAACCTTCTTTGATGTTCAATAGAGGGTTTATGATTATCTTCCATCATTATCCTATGCATGCACAAAGAGGGCTTGATGCCAACAAGATCATCAATGGTGTATCCTATTGCCTTTCTATGCAGTTTCAATTCATTCAACAATCTATTAAGCTCATCATCATTCAAAGATGCATTCACAATCACCGGATAAGTAGAATTTGAACCAAGGAAAGCATACTTTAAATGAGAAGGAAGAGGTTTAAGATCAAGTTGAGGAGGACCTTTTTCGGTTGGAGACGATCCATACAATGTAGGTTGAGATGATTGCAAAGCCATGGAAGCTTCCTTGAAGTCCCTTGATGATTGCTCACACTCAAGTGGTTGATGCTGAAAAGACTCAGGAAAATCGGCCTAGGAAGAAAAATCGGACGATTTTTCTGGCAGTGGGTCGATCTGAGTTTCTATTTTGGCAAAACTGGCTGAATTTTTAGCCCAAGGACAAAAATCGGCCGATTTTTGCCAAGCAGTCCGATTTTTCTGCCAGTTTCTCCCTTCTTCTAGCACTTCAAATCCCACACTTGGTAGCTCGTCCAATGCATTCAAGGCCTTGATTACTTCATTGCTACTCTCCTCAACTCCTTCCTCCATCAAGCTTGAGCTAAGAACCCTCTCAAGTGGATCCTTGAGCAAGATTGAGCTCACAACCTCTCTAGACTCCTCTTCTTCAACTATGTTGAATACATCTTCATCAAGGGTTGGTCCTTTCATCATTGTGGACAGCTTGAACTTGATGTTTTCTTCTCCAATGTTGAAGGAGAGAGTACCATTCTTGCAATCTACTAGACATCCGGAAGTAGCTAGGAAAGGTCTCCCCAAAATGATAGGAACCGGATAGTCCGCCGGGATGTCCAAAACAACGAAGTCTATGGGCACATAGAACTTCCCTAATTGCACCGGGATGTCTTCCAAGATCCCAACCGGATGAGTGATCGAGCGGTCCGCCATGTAAAGGGTCATCTTGACCGGCTTTGGCTCTCCTAGCCCAACCTTGTTGCAAAGTGCAAGCGGAATGATGCTCACACTTGCCCCAAGATCACATAGGGCGTCATACTTCACTTCTCCTACTCCGATTGGCACACAAAAGGATCCCGGATCCCTTAGCTTGGGAGGCATCTCCTCCTTCATTGTTTGAATCAACTCCGATGATCTCTTAGTCATCCTTATCTCACCATACTCCTCCAACTTCCTTTTGTTGGAGAGTATTTCCTTCAAGAACTTGCCCTATGCCGGCATCCCTAAAATAGCATCCATGAACGGAATGTTAATATGCAATTTAGACATTAGTTCAAGGAACTTACCAAAATGGTTGTCCAAGCGAGCTCTTGCTCGTGATTGAGGGAACGGTAGTGGTGGCTTGTATGGAGGCGGTGCCACATAGGTTGGCTCTACATCCTTGCTCTTGCCTCTATTTCCTTGCAAAGTCTCTTCTTCATTCACCACTTGCTTCCCTTTAGCGTTCTCCTTTGGCAAAGGATCCTTCATGCTTAACCCACTTCTTGTTGTAATAGCCAACACTTGGCCTCTTGGGTTTTCTTCGGTTCTCCCGGGAAGCTTTCCCGGATCTCTATGTGTTTCACCCGCCTTTTGGAACACTTGTGCTTCCAAAACCTTTTGAGCCTTAGAAATTGAAGTCACGGTGCTCTCAAGACCACTCAACCTTCCAAGCAATTGCTCAAACATCAATTCGGTCCTAACCTTTGGAGGTTGAGTGAATCCGGGTGGAGGTTCTTGTGAAGCTCTTGGTGGTGGAGTTGTGCTTGTGGAAGCGCGAGGGTTCAAGGCTCCATCCGGGTTAGAGTAAGAAAACCCGGGATGGTTATGGTTGGGCCGGTAATTGTTGAATTGCCGGTTGTTGTTGAAGTTCCTTGGGCCTTGGTAGTTGTTGTAGTTGCCCCTTCCCATATAGTTCACATCCTCCTCCTTGGAAGACAAGTTAGCTTGTGGAAGCACTTGAGGGGTTGCTTGGTTCTTCAAGGTTGTAGCACACAACTCTCTCAAGGACTTTAGCTCGTTGTTGATGGCGTCGAGCTTGAAGTTGCTCATGGTGACCTCACTCACCTCATATGCTCGTGCCTTTCTCCCTTCACTCTTCCTATGGGAGTATTTCTCAATCACTACAGCTTGTTTCTCTACAAACTCCCAAGCATCATCTACATGCTTCTCCATGAAAGTCCCACCGGAAAGAGATTGAAGCTTGAATTGGCTATCTTCATCAAGTCCCTTGAAGTAGATCTCCAATAGCTCAATTTTCGGTATGCCATGGTGTGGGCAATCTAGGAGAAGGTCTTTGAATCTCTCCTAAGACTTGAACAAACTCTCTCTATCCTTCATCACGAAGGCATTGATCTTCCCTCTTAATTCGGTAGTCTTGGAAGGTGGGAAGAACTTAGTCAAAAACTCGGTTGTCATCTCCTCCCAAGTACCAACTCGCCCTTGTGGAATAGATTGATACCAAGCCAAGGCTTTGTCCTTAAGAGAGAAGGAGAAAGCCCTTAGCTTATGGTTGTTGCTCTCCAATTTTGGCGGTCTAAGAGTCTCCATCAAAATCTCGTAGTTCATCAAATGTTGGTGAGGAGACTCTCCTTCCATCGCTCCAAATTGATTATGCCGGATCATTTGTAGAACTTGGGGGCGGAGCTCATAGTTGTGGGCTGCGGGATCTCCTAAGTTCACACCCGGACGGTGTGCTCTTTGTGCCGGATCCATACGTCTCCCTAGGGTTTGTGGCTCTTCAATGGCAATGGGCACAACCCTAACATTAGCCGCCGGCTGCGGTTGTACCACCGGTGGTGGAGGAGGTGGAGGTTGTCGGCGATTAAGCTCTCCTTGAACAAGGGCTTGCCTAATCTCCTCAATCTCCCTCCTAGTTTCCTCTTGCCTCTCATTGGCAAGTCTCATTTCTTCCTCCAAGAGCTCATCTCTTAGCCTTATTTGCTCTAAGGCTTCATCCAACTCGGCTTGGAGGTTTCTTCCGGCCATCTCTTTCTCTTTTCGGATGTTCTTGGATCTAGATCGAAGGGTTTTCTCCGGTTCGGGATCGAATGGAGCTAAATCCTTGCCACGAGATCTTCGCATACACCTAAAGAGAGAGATGATGTCCTGAAAAGCAAAGACACATACCAAAGAGAGATCAAAAGTAACAAGAAAGATCTACACTATAAACAATCACCAAATAGACTCAATCTAGACCTAGTCCCCGGCAACGGCGCCAAAAACTTGTTACGCTAAGATCATGTGATGTGCACGCAATAAGTCTTAAATTTATACTCGTTATAATTATCCTAACTCCTAGCGAACCCGCAGTGTACGGGACGTTTCTAGAAAGGTAAGTATTCCGAGGTCGAACACGAAGACTAAGGTGAAATCGAGTCAAACAATGATCAAAGATAGTGTGAATCTAGACTAAGAGAAGATGAGGAACAAAGAAATGGAAAACACAATGTTTTTGTTGGTTTTTGTGGTGATCAAACAAAGATCACAAGTCAAGCAAGATGATAAACAACTAACAACTCAAGCTAGCAAACGAACAAGTAACACAAAGCACAAGAATATGATCAAGAGAGAAAAGTAGATTCTAGAGGTCAAGATTTCCGGTTATGGCATAGGACTCAAGGTTCTAAGGATTCTAAGGACTAGCTGCGGTGTTGGGGAAAGAATGTTTCACTAATGGAAGCGATTACCGGGTAGGTCTCTCACTTCACTAATCCCGCATCAAACTCCTATTACCGGGTAGGTCTCAAGGGGTTAGAATAAGGAATTCCACACAAACTAGATACTACTTAGGGGGTAACCCTCTCCTTACCGGGTAAGTCTCGGAATAGAGAAATCTCAAGCAATAATCCTAGCACACTCAATCCAATAGCGGCTTATGAGGCTCACTACTACCTAGAATTCATCTTCTAAGGTATCTAAGATCGGGAATCATCGGGTAGATCTCTTCCTTCACTTAGGTTGATAGCATTAGGTGATCCTAAGCTAAATTAGGCTTAATAAACACTAGGATTTAAACAACCAAGGACCCTATCATGCAGATTCATCAATTAAAGAGCAACAGAGAAGAAAATCGGATGGATCATACAAAAATCGGTCGATCTAGCATGATGAACAGGTCGATTTTTGTCTCTGGAATGGGTTTCGTGCATACAAGTCATCCTAAACTAAAATATAAGTCCATCCTATCATCACCCTAGCCATAACCATCAATCCATCACTCTAAAATCACAAGAAACTAGCCAATAATATGCATATCAAGATCCGAAATCATCAAACAAGCATACATGGTGTTCATAGATGAGAAATGAAAGATGAGTAAGCAAAATCAATAAATCTCAGCCAAATCCAAGTTGTAGCAAGACTTACAAACTCTAAAATGAAGATTCAAAACGTTCTTAACAATCCTTGCAATTAGTTCTTCAATCCAAGACTACAAAATCACTCAAAATCACTCTAAACTCTTAGAATGGTGTTCTTCTTCTTCCTTCAATCCTTGAGAGCTTTTCTTCTCCTCCAATCTTCCTCCAAAATCAATGAGCTGTCAATGAGAGTGTGGGAGAGGAGAGATCTCAGCAACCACCTGAAGGACCACTTATATTCTCCACCAAGAGCAAGGACGGACAAGAGATCGTGGGACACGTGGCTTAAGTTGTCAAAGCCTCAAAAATCGACCCTGCAGGAGAAAATCGTCCGATTTAACTGCTAGCTGGTCCGATTTTCTTCAGTAGAAACTTGTTATGCTCGTTTAGCCATAAGTTGATCCATTGCTTGCACCAATAGTGGTCTTTGTGTCCTTTGTTGCTCCAATTATGCTCCTCCTTAGCCTTGGATGTGTACCATCATGAGGCTTGGCCCTCAAATGTATCGGTTAATGTCCAAAAGACCCCCGAAATACCTACAAAGCAACGCACAAGTCCGTGTAGACGTCTATCTCGACAAAATACGCGAATTGAGTGCAAACGTCGCAAAATTGTGCTAAATTATGCATGAATAAGTGATGAATCTATCTAAATGATTACCTAAACCTAAGTCATAAATCGTGTTATCAGCTAGGAACCAATTTATTTTTCATAAGACAAAAATTCCACAAACCTTTAAACCACAAGTTATGAATCAAATAGTTGTATGGGATCAAGCTAATAAGAACCAGAACAACAATAACACAGTGAATAAAAAAACGAGGAGAAAAAAGTAAAATTTAAGATGGATACGACCGGAAGAAGGGAACAAAAAACTAAATTTTGATGCATCTTGTGTCCAATGTAGGAAAGCTAAGTCTAGACTGAACCTCCATGGCCTATACACTCCCTTGCCAATTCCCACAGCCCCTTGGGAGGACATTAGTGTGGATTTCATTGTAGGATTACCAAGAACTAAGAAAGGGAGGGATTCTATTTTTGTGGTTGTAGACAGATTTAGCAAAATGGCTCATTTCATTGCATGTCACAAAACTGAGGATGCATCTCATGTAGTTGATCTGTTCTTTGTTAATATTGTGAGATTGCATTTATTCCTTGTACAATTATTTCTGACAGGGATGCTAAGTTCCTAAGCTACTTCTGGAAGAACCTTTGGGCAAAGTTGAGAACTAAGCTTTTATCTCTACTAGTTGACACCCACAGACCGATGGCCAAACTGAAGTGGTAAACCGTACTCTTGGAAATCTTCTTTGTTCTATTTTAAAGACTAACCTTAAAAGGTGGGATGAGTGCTTGCCTTTTGTGGAGTTTGAATATAACAGGTCAGTCCATTCGGCGACTAGGATGAGTCCGATTGAGGTGGTTTATGGACGGAATCCCCACACTCCCTTGGATCTTACGCCACAACCACTCAAGGTCCGGGAAAGCTTCGACGCCGGACAGTGCGCCGCCTTCGTTCGGGAGCTCCACTAGCATACTACCGCCCAGCTGCAGCGCCGCGCCGAACAATACACTGCCCAACACAATCATGGAAGTCGTGAGCTTGTGTTCCAGCCAGGAGATCTCGTCTAGTTGAACCTTAGGAAGGAGAGGTTTCCGTCCCGCCGCAAGTCCAAGCTGGATCCTAGAGTTGATGGTCCTTTCCGGGTTCTCAAATGCATCAACAACAATGATTATGAGATTGATCTCCCTGGCGATTATGGTGTTCATGCTACTTTCAACGTGGCTGATTTGTCTCCCTACATTGATGATGATTCTGAGCCGCCTTTACATGATTCGGGGACGAATCAAACCTTAGAAATGGAGAATGATGTGAACCCGAGGGCACTTAAGGAGCTTGAAGATCTACAGACTGACATCACACTTCATGGAGATGGTCCTATCACTAGGACTACAGAACGAAGATGTCGAGTGCTCTTTACTCTATCCTAAGGCATGTTTTTTCTTATGCTACCTTGCCTTGGATATCGACTCAGGAGCTCGCTAAGGAAGACGCGGGATTAGTGACACTTCTAGTTCATGAGATCTCGGGATGACTTATGTTTTGGGCTATTTTTTTAGTTGGTTTTTATAAATTATATCAGACTTTCTCTTAGGGTATTTTCAGTACTTATAGGCTGAATATGGCAAATTCGTTTTATGGACTGATTTTCAGCACTTATGGGTTGAATTAGAAGTCTTCTATTATTATTAGGAAAAATAGCCCAACTCTAGGTATTTAGGTTTAAACTTTTTCATTGTGAAGGACAACAATATTTTTTATCAATCAAAAAAGAAATCAGAATTGTGTTCTAGAGAGAAACTCAAGCGTTCTTCCCTTGTTATTCGTGTGTGCGTATCGAAGAGTGAAGAATCCGTCAATCCTTTCGTGTGTGTGTATCGTTAGGAAAGGCAACCCCAATTCGACTACCATTCGAAAGATCGGGTCATCCCTTCTGCGTGGATTCGCATCAAGAGGAGACTCCACTGAAGAGAAGAGAAGAACACCATTTTTCATAGACTAAGAGTGTTTTTTTGAGAGACTTGTAGTGTGGAAAGTTGTAGAGATTGTTGAGCTCGATTTGAAGATACCTTTGGATGGTTGTAAGAACATTCTAAACTTATTATTCAGCTTGTTCTTGGTTTATATTGCTTCTCTTACCTTGATAAGCTATGACATGCATGTTTGTTGTTTTGATGATGAATGAACTTGAGATGATTGTTGTTGGCTAAGTAGCATGTGATTCTAGGGAGATGGATGAAAAGTTATGGCTATGATAATGATAGATTGGACTTAGATGTATCTTAGGATAGTTTCTTGGTCGAAATCCTAGCTCAACTTGCAACCTCGGCCTGTTCTTTAACCATTTCGGCCGAGGTGTGTGAGTTGTTGTTCCTATAGTGTTATATCTTCATGTTAGGGAATTTGAGAGTTGAAATCCTAGTGTTTGTTGAGCCTAATCTAGCATTAGGGTGACCTATGTTAGTAAACTAGTTAAGGGAAGAGACTTACCTAGTAATTCCCTCTTTTAGGTACAGAAGATGACAAACATCACATTGTAGTGAGCATCAACAACCGCTATTGTATTGAGTGTGCTAGGATTGTTGACTAGTACTTGCCTTCCCGAGACTTACCCGGTAAGGAGAGGTTTGACCCCTAGGTAGTAATCCGGTTTGTGTAGAATTCCCAACCTTAGGTTCCTAGAGACTTACCCGGTAATTGGACTTTAGGTGCGGGATTAGTGGACCATGAGACCTACCCGGTGATTGATCCCATTAAAGAAACATTCCTTCTTAACATACCGCAGCTTGTTTCTAAGTTGATTAGACGTTTGAGTCCATGCCATAACCGGACATCCGAGTCTCCTGCATCTGCTTTATATACATTGATCTTATATCTTGTGTTTGCTTGTTGTTTCGTTGACACTGTTGTTTGATTGTGATCTTTGCTTGATCACCATAAACCCATAAAAAATATATGATTTTCATTTCTTTGTTTCCATCTCTCTTCTTGGTCTAGACTTGAACTATATTTGATCATTGCTTGATTTAATCTCATCTCGGTCTTTGTGTTCGACCTTGGAATGCTTTTCTTTCTACTTTGCGATATGTACACTACGAGTTGGATAGTTGTTTAGGATTTTAGTTCGAGTTATAAATTTAAGACTTTGTGTGAATGATTTGGGCGAACAAGTTCATGGCACTCTTGCCTCAGATTTGCTTAGCATCACTTCCTAAAATACGACAACAGGTTTTTGGCACCGTTTCTGGGGACTAGGTTAAGATTGAATAATTGTTTGTGATTGTTTATAGTTTAGGTCTTTCTTTTGCTTGTGATCTTGTTTGTTTTGTGTCTTTGATTTTTCTGGACATCTCCCAATCTTTAGGTGCATGCGAAGATCTTTTGGCAAGGATTTAGCTCCAATCGATTTTGAACCGGAGAAAACCATTAAGACTAGATCAAAAGGTGTTAAGAAGAAGAAATGGATGGCCAAAGCAAACCATAGAGCTGAATTGGATGCAACAAGAGAGGAAATGAGGCTTAGGGAAGAAGCTTTTGACAATGAAAGGAGACATGCAAACAAAAGGCAAGACGCTTTTAGGAGGGAGATTGAGGAAGACACGCAAGCTTTTGAGCAAAGGGAACTTAATCTACGTCAAGCACCGCTTCCACTACCGCCTCAACTAGTGGCGCATGTTCGCTTTGAGCTGATTATTATTGAGGAGCCACAAACACTTGGCCAACGCATCGATCCGGCTCAAAGGGTACACCTTCTGGGTGTCAATTTAGGAGATCCCGCAGCTCATGACTATGAGCTCCGCCCTCAAGTGCTACAAATGATTCGACACAATCAATTTGGAGGGATGGAAGGGGAGTCACCTCATCAACAGTTGATGAATTACGAGATTTTGATGGAGACTCTAAGATCACCTAGATTGGAGAACAACAACCATAAGCGTAGGGATTTTTCCTTCTCACTTAAGGATTAGGCCTTGGCTTGGTACCAATCCATACCTTGATGAATTACGAGATTCTGATGGAGACTCTAAGACCACCAAGATTGGAGAACAACAACCATAAGCGTAGGGCTTTTTCCTTCTCACTTAAGGATAAGGCCTTGGCTTGGTACCAATCCATACCGCAAGGACGAGTGGCCACTTGGGAGGAGATGACAACCGAGTTCTTGACGAAATTCTTCCCACCTTCCAAGACAACCGAATTAAGAGGGAAGATAAATGCCTTCATCATGAAGGATAGAGAGAGCCTATTAAAATCTTGGGAGAGATTCAAGGATCTCCTCCTACATTTTCCACACCACGGAATTACGAAGATAGTGTTGTTGGAAATATACTTCAAGGGGCTTGATGAGGAGAGTTAATCCAAGCTCCAATCGCTTTCCGGAGGTACATTTATGGAGAAAAATATGGATGAGGCTTGGGAGTTTATAGAGAACCAAGCCTTGGAGATAGAGAAGTACTCCCATAGAAAGAGTGATGGGAGAAGACTTGGAGTTTAAGAAGTAAGTGAGGTCACCATGAGCAACTACAAGCTTTATGCCATCAACAATTAGTTAAAGTCCTTTGGAGAGTTGTGTCCTACCACTTTAAAGAATCAAGCAACTCCTCAAGTGCAAGTGCAAGCTCAAGCAAGTTTGTCCTCTAAGGAGGAAGATGTGAATTATATGGGGAGCAACAACTTCAATAGGGGTTACCAAGGCCCCAAGAACTTCAACAATAATAGGAACTTCAATAACTACCGCCCCAACCACAACCATCCCGGGTTCTCATACTCTAATCCGGATGGTACCTTAAACCCTCCCGCTTCGACAAGCCAAGGACCACCACAAAGGGCTTCACAAGAGCCTCCACCCGGTTTTACTCAACCACCAAAGGATAGAACCGAGATGTTGGTTGAACAATTGATTGGAAAGGTGAACGGTCTTGAGGGTACGGTGACTTCAATTTCCAAGGCTCAAAAGGTGCTAGAAGCACAAATGTTCCAAAAAGCGGGAGAGACACAAAGAGATCCGGGGAAGCTTCCCGGAGGAACCGTTGATAACCCTAGATGGAAAGTATTAGCAATTACCACTAGAGTGGATAGAGCACAAATGATCCCTTGCCCAAGGGTGTTGACAAGGGGAAGAAGGTGATGGTGGAAGAATAGCGAAGGCAAGGTGATGGTGGCAAGAGCAAAGAAGATGAGCCAATCTATGTGCCACCTCCTCCATAAAAGCCACCACTACCATTTCCCGATTCTCGGGCAAGAGCTTGGTTGGACAAACACTTGGGTAAATTCCTTGAACTTATGTCTAAATTGCATATTAACATTCCGTTCATGGATGGTATGACTGCTTACGGGAAATTTTTGAAAGAGATATTGTCCAACAAGAGAAAGTTGGAAGAATATGGGGAAGTGAGAATAACAAAGATGTCTTCCGAGTTGATTCAAACAATGAGAGAGGAAATGCCTCCTAAGCTGCGAGATCCGGGCTCATTTTGTGTGCCGATTGGTCTTGGTGAAGTGCAATATGAAGATCTTTGTGACCTTGGTGCTAGTGTAAGCATAATCCCGCTTGCACTATGCAAAAAGGTTGGGCTAGGAGAGCCAATCCGGTCAAGATGACCCTTTATATGGCGGACCGATCCATCACACATCCGGTAGAGATACTAGAAGACATCGCGGTGCAACTCGGAAAATTCTATGTACCAATAGACTTCGTTGTGCTAGACATTCCGGCGGATTACCCCGTTCCCATCATCTTGGGAAGGCCATTCTTAGCTACATCCGGATGTCTAGTTGATTGTAAGAATGGAACTCTCTAATTCAAAATTAGAGAGGAGCATATAAAGTTCATATTGTCCACAATGGTGAAGGGGCCACCTCTAGATGAAGATATCTTTGACATTTGTGATGATGAAGAGTCTAGAGGTGGTGAGTTCCATCTTGATTAAGGACCATTTGGAGAAGGTTCTTAGCATGAGCATCATGGAGGAAGGTCTATAGGAGCATTGCAATGAAGAAATCCGAGCCTTGGATGCATTGGAAGAAGAGCCAAATGGTGAATTTGAAGCCTTAGAAGAGGAACCAAGTGTTGAAATTGAAGAGAGGAGCAAATTAAGCTGAGCTTGATTTCGGTTGGAAATAGGTCATCTCGACCGAGATGAGTTTAGAGCCATCTGAGGTGAACACAACAGAACCATACCTTGGTTCATACCTCGACAGAAATGCCCCTGATCAACCAAAGCCCCCGAAATCCATGAAGAAGGTCCATTGTTGTTGATGAAGCTTCAAGGTGTCTTGGAGAGTCTTCAATGGCTTTGGAATCATCTAATGTTGAGCTATATGGAGCACAACCCATTGCGAAAGTTCCTTCTAAACTTGATCTTAAACCTCTCCCTTCTCATTTATAGTATGCTTTACTTGGTGAAAATTCTACATATCCTGTGATTGTGAATGCATCTTTGAATGATGATGAGCTTGAGAAGCTTTTGACTGAATTGAAATTGCATAGGAGAGCTGTAGGTTACATCATTGATGACTTAGTTGGCATTAAATCATCCTTGTGCATGCATAAAATCTTAATGGAAGACAATCATAGGCCATTTATTGAACCTCAAAGGAGATTGAACCCAATAATGAAGAAAGTGGTTAAGAAAGAGATCTTAAAATTGCTAGATGTGGAAATCATTTTTCAGATTTCTGATAGTAAATGGGTTAGTCATGTGCATGTAGTGCCAAAGAAGGGTGGTATAACCGTAGTAACTAACGAGAATAATGAACTCATCCCGACTAGGACGGTTAAGGGGTGGAGGATGTGTGTTGACTATAGGAAACTTAATGTGGCCTCTAGGAAGGATCATTTCCTACTTTCCTTTATTTACCAAATGCTAGAGAGGTTAGCTCTACATTCTCATTTTTGTTACCTTGATGGTTATAATAGGTTTTTCCAAATCCCAGTTCACCCGGATGACCAAGAAAAAAATACATTCACTTGTCCATGGGGCACATTTGCATATAGGAGGATGTCATTTGGGTTGTGTAATGCACCCGCCACCTTTAAAAGGTGTATGATGGCCATTTTTTTTGAATATATTGAGATCATGGTGGAAGTATTTATGGATGATTTCTCGGTTTATAGATCTTCATTTGATGATTGTCTTGCTAATCTATCTTTGGTGTTGAAAAGATGTGAGGAGACTAACCTTGCTTTTAATTGGGATAAATGCCATATGATGGTTATAGAAGGTATAGTGTTGGGATATTTGGTATCCCATAGAGGCATTGAAGTTGATAGGGCCAAAATTGAGACGATAGAGAAGTTTCCACCACCTACCTCGGTGAAAGGGGTAAGGAGTTTCTTAGGGCATGCCGGTTTTTACTGGAGATTCATTAAAGATTTATCTAAAATTTCTAAGCCTCTCACTAACCTATTAATGAAATATGTATAGTTTGTGTTTTCAAAGAATTGCCTTGAGGATTTTTGTAGGTTAAAGAACGCTTTGATGACCGCACCGATTATGCAACCTCCGGATTGGAGCTTGCCGTTTGAGGTGATGTGTGACGCGAGTGATGCGGCGTTGGGGCCGTGCTAGGAAAAAGGAAAGATGGGTTTACACATGCCATGTACTACGCTAGCAAGAAGCTAGATGAAGCCCAACTCAATTATGCCACCACCGAGAAGGAGTTGCTAGCAGTTGTGTATGCTATTGAGAAGTTCCGGTCATACCTAGTTAGAGCCAAGGTGATAGTGTACACGGATCATGATGCAATCTGTTATTTACTCACAAAGAAGGATGCCAAACCTCAATTGATCCGGTGGATCTTTTTTCTCCAAGAATTTGATTTGGAGATTAGAGACAAGAAGGGGTCCAAAAACTGTGTGGCGGACCACCTTAGTAGACTTCCTTCCTTGGAGTTTGAGAGAGATGAGATCCCGATTGATGACTCATTCCAGGATGATCAATTGCAAATGGTGGATGAGTGTCTACTTCATGTATCTAGAGGAAAAGAGCCATGGTTTGCAGACATTATGAACTACTCTGTTTGTGAAGAAGTGGCTCTGGGTTTTTCCTTTGCCCAAAGAAAGAAGTTTTTCAAGGACGTGAGGCACTACTTTCGGAGTGAACCTCTCTTGTTCAAGAGAGGACCAGATAAAGTATTCTGGAGGATGAGATGGATAGCGTGATCCGGCATTGCCACTCTCTACCATGTGGAGAACACGCAAGCTCACATAAGACTTGTGCCAAGGTATTGCAATCCGGATTTTATTGGCCTAATTTTTTCATGATGGGCAGAATTTTTTTGTGGCATGTGACGCTTGTCAAAGGACGGGCAACATTTTAAGGAGAAACGAGATGCCATTGAACTTTATTCAAGAGGTGGAGATATTTGACGTTTGGGGTGTGGACTTCATGGGTCCATTTCCCTCTCATGGGGAAACCTCTACATCCTCCTGGTGGTTGACTACGTATCTAGGTGAGTGGAAGCAATTGCCTCTCCCACCAATGATGCCAAGGTAGTGGTGCGGTTCTTCAACCGAGTGATCTTACTGAGATTCAGAACACCAAGATCAATTATAAGTGATGGAGGGAAGCACTTCTCCGCTAGAAACTTTGGAGCTTTGTTGTCCAAGTCTGGGGTGACTCATAAGGTTGCAACACCTTATCACCCACAAACGAGTGGGCAAGTTGAGATCTCCAACTGGGAGATCAAGGGGATTTTAGAGAAGACGGTGTCAAGGGGTAGAAAGGATTGGGCCATGAGGCTAGATGATACTTTGTGGGCATATAGAACTGCATTCAAGACACCAATTGGAACAACCCCCTACAAGTTGTTCTATGGTAAATCTTGCCACCTCCCGGCTGAAATGGAGAATAGAGAATTTTGGGCCATCAAGTGGTTGAACTTTGACATCAAAGAGGCCGCTGAGAAGAGATTGCTTGATATCAATGCACTTGAGGAGCTTAGACTTGATGCTTACGAGAATGCCCGAATCTACAAAGTGAGAACCAAGCGGTGGCATGACAAGCGCCTCATACCGAAGGAGTTGAGTGAAGGAGATTTGGTCCTTCTCTTCAACTCAAGGTTGCATCTCTTCCCCGGAAAGCTCAAGTCAAGATGGACTGGCCCGTATGTGGTGAGGAAGATCTTTCCTCATGGAGCGGTTGAAATTCGAGGAGATAATTGTGGTAACTTTAAGGTGAATGGGCACCGGTTGAAGAAGTATATCCGGGAAGCCCTGGTTGATGTGTTTGCCTAACTTGAGTAGACGCTCCGGAGTTTGGTAAGATAATGACCTTAAAGAAGCGCTTGGTGGGACGCAACCCATTGGCAGACATCTTTCCTTTTTCGTTTTGCTTTTGTTTTCATTTTTTCTTTTGTGTGTGTTTTCTTTTGTCTTTGATGATATGTTGTAGGAGTCATTATGAGTGTTGATGTTGTTGGAGGCCATTGTGGACCTTATGGATTCATTGGAGTGAAGTGCAAGATCAAATCACTTAGGCATGGTAGAAGCTAGACCATATCTCGACCGAAATGGTGCTGACCCAACTGAGATGAACTCAACAAAACCTCACCTCGGTCTGGACCTCGGTCTAGGTGCCCTGGTGATGGTCCGAGATCCCTCTTTTGAGCCATGTTTCCCTAGGTGTGTGCCCGTACTTAATGGATGCAGTTTGAACTTTCATGTCCACTCTAGTGAACCGGAATACCAACATCCCGTCATTTTACATCGCGTGGACTTCTTTCACTCTTTATTTAACTTTCACATTGGGGAGAATGTGGTTCTTAAGTAAGGGATGGGGTTTTCATTATCTTTTGCATGATCGCATATAGGATAGTTTCAATTGTAGTCACACGTTTCTTATCATGTTTTGCATTGTATATACATACATCAAAATTCCAAAAAAAATCGAAATATTTAAAAATTTCCGTGCTTCTAAGTATAGATATGACCCTAATGATGAATTTTGTTTCGTTTATTGGCTATGAATCACCTTGTGTGTTGAATGAATACATGCATATGTGGACTTGAATACTTCTCTTGATTGAATCCTATGGATTAATTTGTGATGATGATGTTTGTTTTGATTGGATTGAGAACTGATAGTCGAAATTACATGCTAGTTCTTTAACGTCATCTAGAAATGATTAAAGCAATTCATCTCTCTTCTTCTCATCTTGATCATGTTGTTTGAGCACCTCACCTGATTAAAAGTTTGACCTCTTTTGACCCATCCGGAATAGGAGCATGCTAGTGTGTGTAGTGTGTGAAAAGCAAGTGTGGAGTGATGTAAAGTGAATGAGTGTTGTGAATGAAGAAGTTGAATCTCTTGTGGAAAGTGTAGAAAAAATATAGGTTTGGGGACTTTGGTTTTGATGGCGAGTAACTTGGCACCATTCACATTATCGGGTGCTTGTGTCTTGCCAAAGTCGGATAAACCGAATGTCCTAACGAGTCTTGGTATGTGTGCCCAATGTGAGGCACCTCGGAAAAATCCCGAGGACCGCTAATCACCAAGGTTTAGTCTTTTGTACACCGATGCCATTGTCTCAAAAATAAGTGAATGAAAAAGAAAAAAAAAGAAGTAGAAAAAATGCACTTTGGTGGAAGAAGAACAAAAACAAAGTAGTGGTTTAGATCCTTTCCCGGATTAGCACCACTTTGCCTAGAAATTTCCCACCACATCATCACGTTTTTTGACCTCATCTTTCCTAAGTCCTTGTGACCTATTTGCATATGTGTATGACTTAGTGATCTAGATTGTATATTCTCATGATCATCTTGACATTCTCGTTTTTGCCTTCCATGCATGTGTTCGAGTTAAGTGTGATTGTCTTTCCCTGTCTCTATTTTTTTTAATCCATGATTTCTCATCCATTGCCATGAAACATAACTATGAAGGTGATCAAGACTTGAAGCATAATTCCAAAAAGATTTTTTGTTTTTCCGCATTCATAACTCACGCCATCTCGTAGCCTACATTTGGATCTTGCTCGAGGACGAGCAAGCGACAAGCATGGGGTATTTTGATGACGTGATTTATGCCACTAGATTAGGCACTCTTTTAGGTAGTTTTTACGTTCATTCATGCATGGTTTTACACATGTTCAGGATTTTTATGATTTAACGAGTCATATCGTCGGAATAGACGTCTACACGAGCATTTGTCGGTTTTGTAGGTATTTTGTGGAGCTTTCATGCATTATTTATCATATCTGAGGCTCAAGCCTCATCCTGGGCCGGATTCAAGGTTCCAATGGAGCAAGTATGAAGAAAAGAAGAAGAAATTGAACTTAGTTGGTTTTAGCCATGCACCTGCTTGTGTTTAGCCATGATTTTAGCCATGCAACCCTTCATCTCTGTCCAGCCCTCACCCATCTCGGCCGAGATGACTTCCGGGAAGTCTGATTTTGCATGTTGGACCACCTTGACACTTGACACACAACTTCTAGCCCACGACCTTTCTCTCACATGATGGATGGGGGTGTCTTGTTTGCAATCTGCATACTTTTGTAGGACTTCTTCCAATCCATTCTATTCTCTAGCATTCATAACTTTGAAATCCCAAGTGTGGAGAAGAGAAGAGAGGAGACTCCATTGAAGAGAAGAGAAGAACACCATTTTTCATAGACTTAGAGTGAGTTTTTGAGAGACTTGTAGTGAGGAAAGTTGTAGAGATTGTTGAGCTCAATTTTAAGCTACCTTTGGATGGTTGTAAGCTCATTCTAAACTTATTATTCAGCTTGTTCTTGGTTTATATTGCTTCTCTTACCTTCATCTAGCTATGGCATGTAGGTTTGTTGTTTTGATGATGAATGAACTTGAGATCATTGTTGTTGGCTAAGTAGCATGTGAATCCAGGGAGATGGATGAAAGGTTATGGCTATGATAATGATAGATTGGACTTAGATGTATCTTAGGATAGTTGCTTGCTCGAAATCCCTAGATCAGCTTGCAACCTCGGCCTGTTCTTCAACCATTTCGGCCGAGGTGTTCTTGATCCACCCGAGGTGTGTGAGTTGTTGTTCCTATAGTGTTATATCTTCATTTTAGGGATTTTGAGAGTTTAAATCCTAGTGTTTGTTTATCCAAATCTAGCAATACGGTGACCTATGTTAGTAAACTAGGTGATGGATGAGACTTACCTGGTAATTCCCGCTCTTAGGTATAAAAGATGACAAACATCTAGTAGTAGTGAGCCTGAACAACCGCTATTGGATTGAGTGTGCTAGGATTGTTGCTTAGGACTTGCCTTCCCGAGACTTAACCGGTAAAGAGAGGTTCCCCTAGGTAGTAATCCGGTTTGTGTAGAATTCCCAACCTTAGGTTCCTAGAGACTTACCCGGTAATTGGACTTTAGGTGTGGGATTAGTGGACCATGAGACCTACCCGGTGATTGATCCCATTAGAGAAACATTCCTTCCCAACATACCGCAGTTTGTTCCTAAGTTGATCAGAAGCTTGAGTCCTTGCCATAACCGGATATCCGAATCTCGAAAATCCGCTTTATATACATTGATCTTATATCTTGTGTTTGCTTGTTGTTCGGTTGACATTGTTGTTTGATTGTGATCTTTTCTTGATCACCATAAACCCATCAAAAATATATGATTTTCATTTCTTTGTTTCCATCTCTCTTCTTGGTCTAGACTTGAACTATCTTTGATGATTGCTTGATTTAATCTCACCTCGGTCTTTTTGTTCGACCTCGAAATGCTTTCCTTACTACTTTGCGATATGTACACTGCGGGTTGGATAGGTGTTTAGGATTTTAGTTCGAGTTTTGAACTTAAGACTTTGTGTGGATGATTTGGGCGAACAAGTTCTTGGCACTCTTGCCTCGGATTTGCTTAGCATCACTTCCTAAAATACCACAACAACTCACAGGGCGTTTGGGCGGCTCAACACTAGCTCAGCACTTGCGTCTCAGCTGATGCACAGGTGCAGGATCCCTAGAAGACTAAGGCTCTTATAGAAGTGAGGAAAGATGAATGTGAAGAAGGAGAAGCACGGAGCTCTGGAAGAAGAAACACAAACCCTCAAACGAAGGAGGAGGAAGAAAAAGAGAAAGGTGCACGGTCGACTTGTACAAATCCGGGCCGGCCCGTCCAACCCTTCCGCCCGCCCGGGAAAAAACATGGGTATGGGCAACTAGTTTAGCCCGTTCGAGTCTGGCCCGGCCCGTATTTGGTGGGACGGGTACGGGTAAACATTTTACCCCGTGGGCCAACCCGGCCCGGCCTGCATATAGTTTTATACATATAAGTTTTTTATATATGTGTACATAATTTATATTGTATTGACTGTCACATATTGTGATTTTTCATTTATTTTATTAGGAGTATTTTGCCGAGCTATACTCGTTGTTAATTTAAGATTGCACGGCTAACTTGAGTGTAATGGTACTTGTTACTTGTTAGGCATTTGGATTTATTCATTTTGTGTTTATTGTAGTTGAACTTGTTAATAGTGCACTATGTAAGTATAATTGGATTGAAATTGTGTGTTAAATACATTATATTACTTGTTTTGAATGATAAATTCCAAAGAAAAAATGCACAATCAAGTACATACGGGTCATTCGGGCCGACCTGGCAGCCCGCCCGCTTTTTACATGAGTGGACATGGGCAGCGTTTGTGGGGCCCGAACCTTATGGGTAGAGTTTTATGTATGGCCATGCCCGAACACGGAGCCCGCTTTTGTACAAGTCTAGTGGTCGGCTAAAAAGACGGCCGCCTACCCTTTTAACCCGCGACCGCGGGCCGTTGTTTGCTTAAAAGTGTGCCTGCAAATAAGCCTTAGATTTATACCAAGAATAAAAGCAATAGCGAACCCGCAGTGTACAGATCAATCGATATAAGTAAGTATTCTAGGGTCGATCTCAAGGACTTGGTGAAATCAAGCGGCAAAGAAATCTAGTTTAGACAAATATGCTAATAAAAGACAAATGACGATTTGTATGCAATAATTGGGAAATGCATATTCTTGAGATTAAAGTATCCAATTGTGGTTTCGATTCAAGACTTCTAAAGATCTATGGCCAGAGTTGAGATTGCAAAGGAAATATGTTTCTAAGACGGGATAGCTCACTGTGAGGTTTCACTATCAAATAATCTCAACCCAACGGCTCTAAATAAAGGGTGTTGAGTCCTCTATGGGATAGAGACATAAGGAAAGGAACTATACTATCACTTAACCTAATAGTATAGAGCTAACCGTCTCCGGTTAACTCACAGAGGTAAGGGAATGGCACACTCGAACCTTAATAGAGGGTGTTTGGTCCCCTACTACTTAGAACTCATCATCGTTGTCAACCATACAAGGTAAATAACCGGGTAAATCTCTTCCCAAATGTGGATATAGGTTAGAAAGGTTCAACAAGGCTAGGGTTTAAGCAATCTTTACCCAAGATTTAAGAATAAAGCATCAAAGGTACAACAGAGAGAAAATCGGTATGCTGTTTACTAAAACTCAGTCGATCTTCCTCAAGAACAACCTGATTTTTCTTCTCTACAAAGGTAAAAGTCAACTCTTAGGATCCAATCTCAATGTGAGGTTCAATCTATCATCATCTGAACCACAATCTTCAACCAATCACCCTAGAATCGCAAGGGTTTTAGCCAATAATACACATTGTTAGAATCAAGAAAGATATTGAATCAAGAATATCAAGAAAACTTTGAATCTTCAATAAAAACAAACAAATCCTTAACAAAGGTTCTGCAATCTTAAAAACTAACTAAAAACAAAATACAACTCAAGATCTTGTGTTCAAAAGACATAAAGAACCAAAAACTAGAAAAAAAAACCTCAAAAGAACTTCACTTTCTCTTCAATCTTCAATCTTGGATCTTCGAATGTGTTTCTCCTTCTCCTTCCTAGGGTTTCTTCAATGACTCTAGCTGTAATGGGATGTCCTTTGATGTTGCAAGACGTACTTCATTTATAGGAGAAAACTAGTGTTGCAATTCTTATCTTTTGAAGACGTCTTGATAGAAATCGTTCGATTAAAGATATAAATCAGGTGATATTCTAAAAATTGGCCGATTTTCCTTATAAAATACACCGATTTTTCTTCTCTGCAGCGTGTTATCATTTAGCTCCGTCTTCTATCTTTCTTTATGGTTTCTTCTCATATCTTTTGCTATCTTTTAGACTCCTTCTTGATCCATCATGATGCTAAGTCCGTAATTTATTCATTCCTGCATCCAAACTTGATCATTTTGCCTGCAATTACATCTAGAACTCGTGTAGACCTCTATTATAGAAATGTATATGAATATGGAATTAAAGGCTATTGATTCCCACCAAATGTATGTAAAACAAAGGTGAAATACTCGCAATATGCATGATTACGATGGTACATAATTCATGTCATCATTAATACTCCATACTTGCCTCTTGCTTGTCCCCAAGATAAATTCAAATCTAGCATACAAGATGTCATGGATTATATGATGCTTAAGAAAAAACTCTTTTTGGAATGTGATTTAATTACGGATCTCCCTAAAAGTGATATTTCAAGGCGTAGGAAGACAACGTATGTATCAATAGAATCATAGCATGAAAAGACAAGAACACTTTATCCAAGAGTATATATGAAAGGTATGGTAAAGACGTAAGAATAATCAAGAGGAAACAAATTTAAATCATTAAGCCTTAAACATGTGCATAAAGGTCTCAAGGACTTCCAATGTAAGAGGCCAAAAAACGTGTAAAGGATGGGAATGTATAGGATATGTGGTGTGAAATCCGGGAAAAAGGAAAATGACTCCGAAACATTACTTCTTCATAACCACCGAAAATAAGCTCCTTCACTTCATAATAATTTTTCAATTTTTACTTTCACTTTAGAACATGGATAGAGGTACACAAACACCCGGCTATGTGAATGGTGCCGAGTTACTGATCATCATGATTGACATCCCCAAACCTATTTTCTATACTTAACACATCACTTCACTTTTTCAACTCCACTTCATAACGTTTCAACACTTCACACTAGCATGCTTCCTAATTCCCGGAAAGGTAAAAGGGAAGGCAAATAATATATATGAGGTGCTAAACGTGAATAAGAAGAAGAAAGAAAAGAAACGAATCGCCTTAGTCATTCCAATATGTTTTATAAGAACTTATTAAGTGGTTTCGACCATTATTTCTCAATCTCATCAAATAAGATACAAATCATACATAAACTTAACTAAAGTATTTAAGTCCACATATGCCATAATTTAATCTCAACATACACGTCATCTTTTAGCGAATTCACATACACAATTGTCATGATTCGGATCATATCCGTTTTTAGAAACACAAATTTTGAAAATTTTCAGTTTTTTTGGGTTTTCGAAAATAGATGAAATGCAATGCAATGCTATAATCGTGTTACAAGAGTTATTACAAACCAGAAACGAAAGTGCAATGCAAATAAAAGAAACGTTTGACATATGAAATAATATTCCAAGTACCCCCACCCCATACTTAAAACTCACATTTCTCCAATGTGAAGAATCAAGTACAAGATGTAGAAAAAAACTTACAATGTAAAAATGGCGAGTCTATCACTCCTATGGTGGTGATGGTTCCGGATATCGCAGATATCTCGGAGCCATCAGATCATTTAATATCCTAACAGTCTGAAAATATAGATCATCCCATTGCCCATTTGATTCTGAATGTCGCGCCCGAACCTCATCACGGAAATCATGAAACTCGGTTCGGAGACTTTGGTAGTCGGTACGAAGACCCTGGCAATCCGTAGTCCTCAATGCTAGATGTGAAAGCCTGCGACTGTGTAGAGTACTTTGAATAGTCGACTCTATGTCGGCTCCTGCTCCGGGGTGCATGTAAGACCGAATGTTATGGTGGTCTCATCGGCATCCCCTGACGTCTAGGAAACCCGTCGGTCCTCCCAGCTACATGCTCATCCTCCGTAGCATCATCATCGTCTACTAGAGCTCTTCTCGGCCCTCAACCATGTGTATTAGTTTCCATGGCATTTGTATCTCGAGCACCGTATGCATCGCTCTCAATCTCAACCGTAGCATCATTCGCTACAATCTCATCATCAACAATAACATAGCCCTCAGTGGCCTCATATCCCTCAGCAGCAAAGTCCTCAACATCATCTGAACCATCTGAGAACTCGAATCCATCTCTCTAGTGATGATGATTCTTAATAGTGTACTCGCCCTTCCACAAGATCTCTCTCGGGTTCCTAAGCCAAGACATGGCCACATAATGAGTACCGCACCTTCTCGGAACTATAATCCCCGAGAAATATATCGCTAAAGTCCTAAAGGACGAGCCTTTGCCGCTAAAGTACAAGTAGAAAAACCTAAGCTCAAAGCTTTGGCTACATGAGTCACAAGTCCCCCTGCACATATATCTTCTCCTAACTTGTTTGTTATCTTCCCAAAATAGTGTGCGAGCATAGTAGCAGTGTCCGGAAGGTTATCCCTAGTCATACAGTAGAGAATGTACAACTTGTCTGCTTTAACCTTTTGTGGAGTCTCTGTTCTTGCGAACATTGACTCGTAAGGATACGGTGTGCTAGCTTGAAAGAGAGATTGTACATACTATTCTCTTTCGAGTTACTAGGTCCCCGCCTGTCCTTCCCCCCTTCTCCAAATAAAATACTCTCCTAAAAATTACTAGCACTAACACCTCAAGGAAAAGCGCTTGTAGACGAGGTCAGGAATCCAAACATATTCTCAAATAAAACAATAGGGTACGCATTGTTCTTATTAAAAAGTCTGAATGTTACAGTTCTTTCCCTAGGATCATGTTTGAAAGAGCTCAAGAATTAAAAAGTGATCTCCATATACGTATCTTCCCTAATCCTCACAAAATCAAACAATCTAGTTCTTTCTATCATCCAATCAATGTCTTCCCTCACATGTAATATATCTAGCTCATCAAGCAAAACATATTGGGGAGGAATGAGAAGACAAGTCAAGAGGCGATCGTACCTTTTTTTATGCTTTTCTTCGATTACCGGGAGCCTAACAAAGGGTGGTGGTGGAGGTTGGGAAGGCTGGGAGGAAAAACCCCTCCTTGGGACCAGAGAACGTGTAGAACAACGCAAAGATTCCATCTCACACAAAGAAAATCGGGTTGTTTTTTGGGGAAAATCGGCCAATTTTTCTGGGTTGAGTCGATTTTCCTGCCGTGATACAGAATCGATCGATTCTAGAAAGTTTCCGTCCAACAATCATTTCCAAACGTTCCCTCAGACATTTCCTAGACTATTGAGCACAACAAATCGAACCAAACAACTCTCCAAATGCACGAATCTATGCAAAGAAAAACTCGTTACGGTTTGGAAAGAAAAACCTGAAAATCGGATGATTCGTCGGTTTGCCCCGCTGTTTGTGCTTTGAATCTTCTATATCGTGTCGAGAGCTTCGGTTTTGACCCAAGAATGAGTGAAAACAATTGGGAAATAAGGATTTGAGGTGTTGAGGGATATGACAACCGGTTTTCATCGTGGGAGAGAAAAAGAATAAGGTTGAAGACAAAGAAATGAGGGTTTTATACCCTGATTGAAATGCGAAGAAAATCGGCCGATTTTTCCTTTGGGGGTTAATTTTTTGTTTGATTTCACCTACAACATAGGAAAAATTGGTTTAATTAAATAATTTAATTCTTCTCGATCGACCGATTTTCGTGTAATGGTCGATTTTTGTGCATTTTCTTCCTTCATTCCTTTCTAAGTGCAACTTCTTCATTCATTCTCCACCAACCTTTTAAGCATTTGATCGATGAAAGGAAGTGGGAAGTGATCCTTCCTAGTTGCAACGTTCAACTTTCTATAGTCGATGCACATTCTCCATCCCGTTATTTTCTTGTAGGAATGAGTTTATTGTTTTTGTTAGTTACAACGGTCATTCCTCCTTTCTTCGGAACCATATGAAAGGGGCTCACCCATTTCATATCGAAAATTGGAAAGATAATACTTGCATCAAGAAGCTTAAGAATTTCTTTCTTCACAACCTCTTTCATGATCGGATTTAACCGTCTTTGAGGTTCTTGTGAAGGCTTGTGGTTATCTTCCATCAAAATCTTTTGCATAAAGAAGGCTTAATATCAACAAGATCATCTATTGTATATCCCAAGGCTTTCTTATGCAGTCTTAATCCATGCATTAATCTATTATGTTCATCTTTAGTTAAATTAGCGTTAACAATAACCGGATATGTAGAGTTTGGTCCTCGAAATGTGTACCTTAAGTGTGTGGGAAGATGTTTCAATTCCAAGGTAAGGGTTCCTTGTTTGATGAGTTCTGACCAAGCAAGGTGGTTGGGGGTGCTTTTGAAGTTGAGGGAGGTGTTTTGTTGCACCCAATAACGCTTGCAATTGATTCCGGAGAAGTTTGCAAAATATCAGGAAAATCGCCCCCTATTGGTAAATATCGGTCGATTTTTTTGTCCATCTTACAATCGACATGGGAAAAATCGGATGAATTAATTAAATTAATAGGAAAAATCGGTCGATTTTCCTGAAGGGGGTCGATTTTTTCAGCTTTTTCCGTAGCTTATTCTAGCACTTCAAACTTCGCTTTGGGATCTTCCTCCAATGTTCTTAGTGCTCGGATTTCAATGTTACAGTCCTCCTCTACTTCTTATTCGCCATTTTTTAACTAATCACCTTTTCAAGCGGATCTTTGAGTAAGATAGAGCTTACCTCTTCCCTTGATTCTTCTTCATCATAAGTGTTGAAAATATCTTCTCCAATGACTGGCCCTTTGATCATCGCAACTAGTTAGAACTCTATATTCTCTTCTCCAATGGTGAAGAAGAGTGTTGCATTTTCGCAATCCACTATGCAACCCGAAGTTGCAAGGAACGGTCTTCCAAGTATGATTGAACGGGATGATATGTAGGAATGTCTAGAACAACGAAATCAATGGGAATGTATAACTTACCTAGCAATACGGGAATGTCTTCAAAAATTCCCACAGGGTGCCTTATGGACATATCCGCCATGTAGAGTGTCATCGTGACGAGTTTCAGCTCTCCAAGTTCATCTTTCTCGCACAATGCTAGAGATATTATGCTCATGCTTGCTCTAAGATCACATAAAGCTTTGCATGTCACCTTTCCAATGCCTATGGGAACGCAGAAAGATATGGGAATCCTTAGCTTAGGCAGAATCTCCTCTCTCATCATTTGGATAAGTTTGGAATACCTCTTGGTCATCCTTACTTCCCCAACATTTTCTAGCTTTCTTTTGTTGGAAAGGATTTCCATCAAGAACTTTCCATATGCCGGTATACCTACAATGACATCCATAAAAGGAATATAAGTATGTAGATTACTCATGAGTTTGACGAACTTACCGATGTGTTTGTCGATGCACGCTCTAGCGCGATATTGCGGGAATGGAAGTTGTGGTTTGTATGCGGGAGGAGGTACATAAATCGGTTCTTTTTCTTTCTCCTTGTTGCTTAGCTCCGGCTCCTCATCGATGATAGTTGCTTCCCTTTATTAACGCTCTTTGGAAATGGCTCATTAGTTTTAATTCCGCTTCTTGTGGTGATAGCCATTACTTGCCCTTGGAATTGTTTTCCATCCTTCCGGGAAGTCTTCCTTAATCTCCAGGAACTTCTCCTGCATTATTAAAAACTTGATTTTCCAAGATTTTTTGAGCCTTAGAAATGGAAGTTATATTGTCATTCATCTCTTTCATGTATTTTAACACATTTTCTAACATCGCCTCCGTTGGATCTTTAGGAAGTTGGTTGAATCCCAGTGGGGGATTTGGAGTTCTTGCTAGAGGATGCGGGCGGATTCAATGCGCCATCTGGATTCCAGTATGAAAATCCGGGATGACTATGATCCGGGCGCCAAATTTCCCCTCTTCCGGAATTTCAGTTATTATAATTGTTGTTCCGGTTTCCTTGATAATTATTTCCTTGATAATTTCTTCACCCCGTGAAATTCACATCACGCTCCTTAGGGGCAAGTTTGCTTGTGTTGGAACTTGATTTTTCTATAATTCTTTCATTTTATGTTTATGAGTATCAACTTTAACAGAAAAATAGGTAGTAAGACTTACCTCGTGGGCTCCGGGAGCCGGAGTCGATCGTCGTTCCTTCTTTGGGAGTACTTCTCTTGCACCAAGGCTTGCCTTTCAACAAGCTCCCATACATCGTCAGCTTGCTTATCCATGAAGGTACCTCCGTAATGGGATTGAAGTCGGGATTGTGTATCGTCATCCAATCCTTTTTAGTAGATCAAGTAGAAGGTCCTTGAATCTCTCCCAAGATTCAAACAAGCTCACCCTGTCTTTCATGGTAAAAGCATTAATTTTACCTCTAAATTCAACAGTTTTAAAGGTGAAAAGAATTTTGTTAGAAATTCGGAGGTCATGTCCTCCCATGTGTTTATCCTTCCATCTGGTAAGATTGAAGTCATGCTTGCGCCATGCCTTTCAAAGAAAAAGAAAAACCTCGCAATTTATGATTCTTAGTTTATAATCTAGTAGGTCTCAATGTTACCATAAGAATTTTATAGTTTTGTAAATTTGAATGAGGAGACTCCCCTTCGGATCCTCCAAATTGACTTTGGCAGATCACAGTGATGACATTAGCGCAGAACTCATAATCATGGTCAGCGGGGTTTCTAAAGTATATTCCGATGGCGCGGGTACATTGAGTTGGATTCATTCTTTGTCCAAGTGTTTGTGGTTCTTCCACAATTGGATCCGATCTAACGTTCCTCAGCATATGGTGAGGTGCCGCACCTTGTGGAGGTGGGCTGGCTGCATTGGGGGGTGGAATTTCAACACGGACATTTCCTCCTCTTTGAAGGAGTTAGTTTCTCATGTTGTTGTCGTTGTTCTGCTCGTCCAATTCTGCTTGAAGTGCTTCCTCCCTTTCGCGAGCCTCTTTTTGTATTTGATGTTGATAACTCCACCTTGGTTACGTATTTGCATATGTGATGACGGAAGACATAACATTATGAGCGGTGTTTATACTAACAAATATCGATTATATTTCTAGATTGCATGATTTTGATTATGTGTTTGTGAAAAGTGTGCAGGCCTTGGAAAGCATTTCAAAGGATGAATGGAGGCCTTGAAAATCAATACAAGGGACAAGCGTAGAGATTGGAAAGCAATTCAAAGGTTCAACACGAAGGCCTTTAAAACCATTTCAAGGAATCAAAGCCGAAGCCTTGAAACAAGATACAAAGGATACATCGGCTGGAAGGAACTCAAAATTCAAGATTCTATCTCAACAACCAAATCTACCAAGGATCAAGAGAAAGAAGATTTCAAGAAAGATCTCCGCCAACTTAAGGGACATCTTCAACGGATTTTGGAGAAGATCTTTTCGGCCCAACAAAAAGATCTTAGGAAGATCTTAACTGGCGCAAAGATTGAATATCTCTTCCAAACGGAAATATCTCGAAGATCTTCAACCAAAGATTCTCAACAAACTCAATGATCTCGGAGCTAGAAACAAGGTCTTCAATAACAAGATTTTCAACGGCTCTTTCGGGAGAAGATCTCGAAGAAGAAGATTCACAAACATGCGTCAAGGAGATGAAGAAGATAAGAAGATTTACAACGGTTATTTCATCTTAACCTACACCCTTTTCTATGGAGAAGGAAGAACATCACAACGATCATCTTCACAACGGCTAGAAGAATTCTCCATCGAATAATATAAATGTAGATGGCGATGAAAGAGAAGAATAACAAGCTTACACAGAAACATCTAAGTCTTCAAGCAATCAAAGCATCAAAACAAAATACCTTTTCTTAGTAGGTGTGATTCGTTGGACATAGCTCCAATTTTTCAATTTCGTTTGTCCCCTTCCCGGCGGTATCAAAATGCCCCTGTGTCGGGATATCTTATCTGTTTTTCTAGGAAAATGGATATTTCCCGAAAATATTTTTAGTTCAATCTTTTTTTTTCTTCTCAACTCGGACCAATCCGCCTTCATTTCGTTCCATAAGTTTTTTTTTTTCATCTGCGATTACAAAAGGTTACATTCCTAAGAGAGAAAACACGGGAGCCTCATTGGAATATCTAGAGAGTGTTATACTCCAGTGTGTGTTACTCTGCAAAGTGACTATGCTATTATTGTTAGGTTAAGAGTTAGAACTAGATCATTGCATTGGCTAACGTGAGAGAAGAAGGGGATTTCTTCTAGGTTTTATCTAGGCTAGGACTCTTTGAAGCAGATAACAGATATTTGATCCTATGTGAAAAGAAACCCTAGGACAGAGACGTAGGTTGTTAGAGTTGAACTTCGTAAATATATCACCATGTCGATCTTTTACTTCCCCTTTATTTCTTGCTTAATTTTGACTAACGTTGTTTTACAGGTTTTCAGAGTAAAGGCCTTGAAATCACTTTCAAAGCCCTTGAAAACCAATTGTGTCACAAAGAGCACAGATCGACATCAAGGCCTTGAAATCTGTTTCAAAGCCTTGAGATAGGGTTTTGCGAAAAATTTTCATACTCTATTCAACCCTCCTTCTAGAGTATTTATATCCTTTATATTCACCTATACGGTTCTTCAATTGGTATCAGAGCTAGACTCACGTATATTGATTTAATCATCAGTGAGACTAATCATGAACTTTGTAGGTGATGGAGGATTTGCTCATGGAAGATCCACATCTCAAACACCACTCTTCTGTGGCAACAACTTTGCCCATTGGAGAGCACTAATGAAAATGTTCGTTATTGATCAGGACATGGAACTACGGAGCATTATTCAAAATGGCCCTAAAATCCCAACCACCACGGTTGAAGGAGTCCAAGTCGCAAAGAAGGAAGATGACTTCACACAAACCGACTTGGATAGCATTTCAAAGAAATACAAGGCCATAAACTTGCTCTATTGTGGATTGGACGCAAATGAATTCAACCGTGTCTCATCATGTAAGAGTGCAAAAGAAATTTGGGACAAACTTGTTGTCACATACGAAGGAACAAGTCAAGTCAAGGAAACAAAGATTAGCATCTTCTTCAGACAATATGAGTTATTGAAGATGAACTCAAATGAATCAGTCAAAGAAATGTTCACACGATTCACCGAGATCGTGATCAACCTAGACTCACTTGTAAAATTCTTCACAAATGAAGAGAAAGTAAGGAAGGTTCTAAGGAGCTTACCTAAAGCCAAGTGGGGACCAAAGGTGACTGTAGTCGAAGAAGCTCAAAATCTCACAACACTTCCTCTTGACGACCTTCCTGGAAACCTTATCACCCATGAAATGGTTCTTGGTAAAGAAGATGGACAGCTTCTATCCAACACAAAGAACTTGGCTCTAAGATCTTAGAAGGATGAGATACCATTAGAGGAGGAAGATAATGATGATGAAGATGAGGAAGATCCATTTGCCTTGATCTCTAGGGGTCTTGCAAAAATTCTTCAAATGAAGAAGTAGTTTGCAAACAATAAAGATTATCTGCGAACATCAAGACCTCGAGGTAAGTTTTCTAACCCTAAAAAGAAAACTAAGGTACTTACTTGTTTTGAATGTTGTGAAACTGATCATCTCCGAAAGGATTGCCACAAAAAAAGAGGAACAACTTTAGCAAGAATAATTGAAAGAAGAAAGATATGGTAGCTTCATGGAGTGATTCAGATTCTACAAATGAATCTGAAGACGAAAAAGAGCAAGCAAGCCTATGTCTTATGACCGATCATGAAGAAGATCCAGATCACTATGTTGATAACGTGGTAAGTAGAATTATGTCTCAACCTGAATATGAACTCAACCAATTCCTTAAAGACATAATCATATGTGATAAAGAACATAGGGTAAGGATAAGTTCCTTGAGAGAAAAAGCTATGTCTTTGGAGATTGAAAATCTTAACATTAAAAAGTTAGACCTTCATATAAATATCAAGACCTTCGAATCAGAAAATGCGATTCTCAAGGGCAATCTCTCTTCTCCTCATCAAGAATATATCGATCTAGAGGAAGAAAAGGTTGATCTAACTGTGACTTGTCAAGAATAGAAGGTTGCACTTATTCAATTTACTCGTTCGAAAGCCAGCCTCGAAAGGATGATGGGTGAGCAACAATCTTCTCTTAACAAAAATGGTATAGGCTATCATGTAAGTTTTCCAAGAAAAATGACTACCACTTTTGTCAAAGCTAAATGAAGTATTCATATGCCCACGTGTTTTGATTGTTGTAAAAAGAGTCAAGTAAAATCAACATGTCTGACTAGAGGTATTTCTATGGTCGTCTATACCTTATCAAAAATAAATCCCGACTTAGCACTAAAACAAGTAAAGTGGTTAATTAAGGGTCGAACCCAAGAGAGTAAAGGTATTTTTATTAAATTTCATTATTGATTATAAGAACAAGTAACAAATGGGGGGTTTTGGTTGAATTGACGCACACAAAACTTATGAAAACAAGTAACGCAACAAATGAGACAATAATGGATGAATCTACACTAGGTTGATTCTTAGCATGCAAATGCTACTTTGGTGAGTTCCTTTTACAAGTTTTAAGTAATCTCCCGTCTCGATCATATGTATGTGTTGAGCCAACCGGCATCAACACAACTTAACAGGTTAGTGTTCCGTAAACCTACGAGAACAATTAACAAGTTAGCTTTCAAATAAAGACTAAGGGATATAAAGAATAGATTAAAACCGTTAACCTTAACTTTATATTTGTGTTCCTTTTCTTTAAGTAATTACAACCCGTTATTACTTAAAGTTTACTACTAGATTAAAGACCCGAACCCGGAATCTATTAATCCTAGCTCTTTGCATGTACTTTAGAACCTAAGGTGATCAATCTTAAGTGTTAATCAAACATGCAATTAGACAATAAAGATCAAGGAAACAGAAAGCATTACTGAATGAAAACTTATATTAAAGATAACTTACAACCAAAGTAACAATGCAACTTCAAACCAACCCAATGTAGCAAGGGAGTTAGCAACTCATTACAATGGAAATGATGAGAAAATTGGATTCTAAGTGGATAATGATGGGGGATAAGTGGATGGTTCTAACAATCAATCAAGGACTATTTATACTACAATTTGCACTAAATAGGAGTAAATGACCGGCCCAAAACAGCCACATTTAATGCCATAAAGGTGGTGTAAACAGCCGGAGTAAAGCTTCTGTCGTTGAAGCGTAGGGGCGGCCTTCAGATCCGCAGGGGCGGTGAAGGCAAAAACGCTTGATCTTCTTCATGGCCGTAGGGGCGGCTAGGCAATTCCGCAGGGGCGGATCTTTAATGCTCTTCGAACGTCTGACTCTTCAACTTCCTGCCGTTTCTGATGCCAAGCCGCCGGGGCGTCCCAGTGTCAACGCAGGGGTGGTGACACATACTCTTCATCTTCCAGCTCCCAGGTTGAGGCACAGGCAGAGGCGTAGGGGGAGGCGCAGGGGCGTTGGTCTTCGCTTTATCTGGGCAAGTCACCGCAGGGGCGCCAAGGGTTGACGCAGGTGCGGTGACCGTCTTCGTTGTTGGCGCTGGCGAAGGCGCAAGGAGCGCTCCGGAGTAAGGTGTCACCCGCAGGGGCGGTGACACTACTCCGCGGGGGCGGTGAGGCAACAAAAGCTTTGCTTCGTGCATGGTCTTCCCTCCTAAGTACTTATAACTCCTTCTTAGATTCTTTTTGTCTTCTTCTTCTGGACCAAGGAGTTAGTAGCATAAACCGACACAAATGTAATAAAAAGACTCTAAAAACTAGCCTAAATGATAGTGATTCCATCACCTATCAAACTCCCTTATACTTATACCTTTTACTCGTCCCGAGTAAAAAAAATGACAACAACTAGACTCAAAGGCCTCAGGTAGCATGGGCAAGCAGAAAAGACAAAGAAAACAAAAGAAAAGCCAAGAAAGAAAGAAGGAAAAGAGACAAAATGTGAGGAGAAGGTGAGAAACTACTATCCTTATTGGTCCAAGAGTGACCTACCCGGACAACCTCCTTATGTCGCCAAACGCTGGAAAGGGAACCTACACTTGGTGCCGCTCATTTTGCCAAGGTGTCCTTTCGGGTTTTCACCTTGCCACTCTTCTGCTTTTCATTGATGATCTCACTATGAACTCACATCCCTCAAGTCCAATTTTACACCAACCTAAGGTTGGTCGGACTACCTTCTTTTTGCCTAAACCGCCATTTCAGGTTTTCGGTTTATCCAAGGATTTTTCATGCCTTTTTTCATTTTCTTTGGCTTTTCTTTTTTTTTTACTGAATTTCAAATGAAAATACAAGACTCAATACAAAACAACTCGAAACAAAACAACTATAAATGCAATGATATGTCCCTCCCCCATACTTGAAGTACACTTTGCCCTCAAAGTGGAAATGAAGCAAAGATAAATGTGGGAAAAGGATGAGAATGATACCACTAGTGGGATAGTCCTGTTGGACCATCCAGACCCTCCTCTGGTGGGTATGGAAAGTGGCGGAAGAAATGCTCCTGCCGACGGTAGATGTCCTCAATGCGGGTCTGCTGAGCCTCCATCCGACGGCCAAAAGAGGTCTCAAAGCTGGCTTGCAAAGCCAATTGCTGCTGCTGGGCCGCCTGCCAAGCCTCTTGCCTCTAGTCGAAGTGTGAGGTCATGGAGGCGGCAAAGCTCGTCTGCCAGCTCTGCTACTGCTCCAGCATGGTCCTCTGGTAGTCAGACTGCCATGTCCGGTGTTGGGTGGTCATAGCCGCCATTTGAGCCTGAAGGCTCGCAAGGGTCGGATCCTCCTTTGGTGCCGCAGTGGGCATCTCCTCGTCGTTGGGGATGGGAATCTGCTCCTCCTGATGAGCCCGGATGGAGCTCGCAACATGCCACTCCACAATGGTCACTAGCGGCCTCCTCGGTACGAAGGGATCTGCCGGAATGTAGAGCTCGGAGAGCTCATCCCCGAATGGTAAAGGCCGAAGGAGGTAAGTGAGGTGGCTCCCATCTGCAAGGGAGATCCAAAATAGGTTCTCCCCGTCCCGTCGGAGGAGCTTGCACCTCCTAAGCATCCCCTCAGTGTAAAGGGGAGCCTCCAGCCCGTCCTCAAGCTCGGACAGGTCCATCACCTGTGAGGAAATCAAGGAGATCACCCCACCACCAACAATGTCCCGCGGCTCGTTCTTCCTAATCCGCTTCAAAGCGGTAAGGAAGAGAAACGGCCAATCCATCACCTTCTCCCTCATTGGAAGACATGAGTATAGTAGACGGAGGTCCTTGAGGGCGTCTTTATTCTCCTATTTGTGTCTACAAAAGACACTCATGAGGATCTTGGAGAGGAGCCTCAAGCAAGGGTGAGTGAGTTTGTGGGAGTACTCACCCCTGCATGGAACTCTAACCCGGTAGCTGCTTGCCAAAACTCACACAAGTCCGGGGTCGGGACTGGCTCCCACCAGTTCTCGGAGGGGTTGAGAGTCACCCCGAAAGCCTCCTGTAGCTGGTGGTAATCAAGTGTGTATTTCACCTTGTTGAACTTGAAAGTGGGTCCAATACTCACATGATCATCCTTCTCCATGGTGAAGGTGGAGATGAACTGTCTGCTGAGCTCGGGATACGTTGGAGCACTATTCCGTAGGAAGTCTCCGAGCCCGACATTGGCCAGAAAGGACTGCATGCTCTCCAGCATGCCTAGCTTCTCCAATGTAGGAACGTGCAAAAACCGAGTTGCGTACACAACTCGATCTTGTACGATCCTATACCTCTCCTTCTCAGCTTCGGACATCTTGTATTTCCTTTGTGGCTCCATTCTGGTATTTGATTTAGCGAAGGAATTAGAAACTTTCAAAAATAGGGAAAGAAAACGAACCCTTTGTTGTGTTTTCCGCAGGGGCGGCTGAAGCAGGCGTAGGGGCAGCAAGGCGCGGGGGCGGGAGAAGTGCAGAGGGCGATTTCTGGGGAGCGATGAAGGTGGTGATGTTGAGGCCATTCCGGTGACTTCTTTGTTGGTGTAGGCTTCGCCGGAGGTGGAGCTGGAGTGGAGTTTTGTAGTGGGTGGTGATGAAGAGTGTAGTAAGGTGTGAGAGTTTGGAGGGAGGAAGGTGGAGTTGGTGAGGGTGGCGCAGGAGCGTCGCGAAGGGTTGGCTGTCGTCGGAGGTGGCGCAGGGGAATTGCAGGGGTGGCTTATGAGTGTTTGGTGGGGGCGCAGGGGCGTTGCATCTTGAGAGGGGTAAAGTGCGAGGGAGATGTGGTTATGGTTGGTGAGGAGATAGAGAGTGGGTGGGTGGGGTAGGTGTAGGAAGTGCTTTGGAGAGTGCTATTTTTTTTCTTTTCTGGGTAAACCCGTAGGGGCGGGGGCTTGTCGCCGCGGGGCGGCGACAAGGGAGAGGGGTCACGCAGGCTCAGCGCCGGGGGCGGCGCTAAGGATGTGTGTCAGGATTGCCGCCGCAGGGGCGTAGGGGAGTCACCGCGGGGCGGTGACCAGTATGTTGAAAAAGCTATCCCAGCGCCGGAGGCAGCGGTGACACTGAGCCGCAAGGGCGGTATTCTTGACAGAGGCTCCTCTTCTTATTCCTTCGGGTTGTCTCTCGAGGAGCGCCTTTGTTTTACGTCGTTTGCTTGACGTAAGGCCTTTACTTCTTTGACTGTGCCTCCTCCAACACCATCCCATCAATCGGATTGTTCTTGACTCCTTGAAGGTAAGGCTTTAGCCTTTGAGTGTTTACCTTGAACACCTTGTGCGTTTGGGGATCATAAAGATCCACCGCCCCGTGAGGGTATACTTCGGCTACCACGAACGGCCCCGTTCATCTTAAACGTAGCTTACCTACGAAGAGTTCCAAACGTGATTGAAAGAGAAGTACCTTATTACCTACCTTGAAGTCTTTCCGGAGAATGTTTTGGTCATGCCATGCTTTAGTCTTTTCTTTGTATGCGGTGGCATGGCCATATGCATCTAACCTCAATTCCTCCAACTCTTGCAATTGGAGCTTCCGGAATTCTCCCAGTTCCTCTACGTTCATGTTACACTTCTTTACCGCCCACCAAGCTTTGTGTTCTAGCTCCACCGGTAGGTGGCAAGCTTTCCCAAACACGAGCCTGAAAAGGAGACATCCCGATAGGAGTTTTGTAGATTGTCCGATATACCCATAGGGCGTCATTTAGCCTTGCACTCCAATCCTTCCGTCCGGGCGAGACCGTCTTTTCAAGGATGGTCTTTATTTCCCGGTTAGATACCTTAGCTTGGCCATTTGTTTGTGGATGGTAAGCTGTGGACACCCGTTGGTGGATGTGATACTTCTTAAAGAGAGTTGTGATCGTTTTGTTGTAGAAATGGGTACCCCTATCGCTGATTAAGGCTTTCGAAATTCCAAATCGTGCGAAAATGTTTTCCTTAAGAAAAGCTGCAACCACTTTTAAATCATCAGTCTTGGTGGCTTTTGCTTCCACCCACTTGGAAACATAGTCCACTACAAGCAAAATATATGTGTGCCCGAATGAACTAGGAAACGGCCCCATGAAATCAATCCTCCAAATGTCAAATATTTCGCAAAATATAAGAGATGATTGGGGCCTTTCATGTCTCCTTGAAATATTTCCTACCCTTTGGCATTTATCGCATACTTTGCAAAACACAAAAGCGTCTCGAAAAATGTGCGGCCAAAAGAAACCGGCATCCAAAACTTTTGTTGCAGTTTTGTTTGCCCCAAAGTGCCCCCACATGCTTCAGAATGACAGAAAGTTAGGACGGATTGTACCTCATTATTCGGAATGCAACGTCGGGTCACTTGGTCACTACAATGCTTCCAAAGGTAAGGATCGTCCCAAACGTAGTGCCGAACTTTAGCCTTTACCTTCTCTCGTTGTGCCTCAGAGAAATCTGGAGGGTACTCCTTCCTGACAATGAAGTTCACGATGTTAGCAAACCAAGGCTTAAAAGACTGGAGCTTAAGACAAACCTCTGTCGACAATTCCGCAGGGGCGCCTAGACTGACCCGTAGGGGTGGCTGGTGTGAGGCGCGGGGGCGGTTACACAACAGAGAGTTGTGTAAAATATATCGTCTGGAAAACTTCCAACTATCTCTCTTCCTTTTCCTGGATCCTCCTCTCCTTTCACTAGCCTGCTCAAATGATCGGCCACCAGGTTCTCAGCCCCCTTCTTGTCCCGTATCTCTAAGTTGAACTCACTCAGAAGGAGCACCCATCGAATCAATCGTGGCTTTGCTTCCTTCTTCGCCATGAGGTACCTAAGAGCTGCATGGTCAGTGAAGATAATTACCTTAACCCCAAGTAGGTAATTCCTGAATTTCTCAAGGGCAAAAACCACCCCTAACATTTCCTTCTCGGTAGTAGAGTAATTCCTTTGCGCTCCATTGAGTGTCATAGACGCATAATGGATCACATGTGAAGCCCGTCCGTCTTTTTGTACTAAGACTGCTCCAACGGCGTAATCACTGGCATCACACATGATTTCGAAAGGTTTCTCCCAATCCGGAGAACGGATGATCGGTGCGCTGGCGAGACATGCCTTCAAAGTGTCGAAAGCTTTCTTGGATCTCTCATCCACTATGAAGGTGACGTCTTTATTGAGAAATTTGCATAGGGGTGCCAAGATCTTCGAAAACTCTTTGATGAAACGTCGGTAGAAACCTGCATGACCAAGAAAAGATCGGATTTCCCGAACATTAGTAGGATAAGGTAAATTTCGAATTACATCAACCTTTGCACTACCTACCTCTATCCCTTTTGAGGATATTACATGTCCTATCACAATTCCTTGTTCGACCATGAAATAACATTTTTCCGAATTAAGAACAAAATTGGTTTCAACACATTTTTCAAGAACAAGTTTTAAATGTCCTAAACATGCATCAAAACTGTTTCCATGGACGGTAAAATCATCCATGAAGACTTCAATGAAATTTTCTATGTATTCGGAGAAAATACTTATCATGCAACGTTGGAAGGTGCCGGGTGCGTTGCAAAGTCCAAATGGCATTTTGCGGTACGCAAAAGTGCCAAATGGGCAAGTGAACGTCGTCTTTTCTTGATCTTCCGGTGCGATGGCTATTTGGAAATAGCTCGAATATCCATCAAGGAAGTAGTAGTACGGATGACCTGTAAGACGTTCCAACATTTGGTCAATAAAAGGTAATGGGAAATGGTCTTTTCGTCTTACCTTGTTTAGCTTGTGGTAGTCAATGCAAACTCTCCATCCGGTTTGTGTTTTGCTTGGGACCATCTATCCATGTTGATTTTCTACCATGGTGATGCCTCCTTTCTTTGGAACCACTTGGGTTGGACTAACCCAAGTGCTATCTGAAATAGGGAAGATCATATCCGCTTGGAGGAGCTTCAACACTTCCTTCTTGACCACATCCATCATTGGCGGATTCAACCTCCGTTGAGGTTGCCTAGAGGGTTTGGCTTCATCATCAAGTAAGATCCTATGCATGCAAGTTGAAGGGCTTATCCCTTTGATGTCCGCAATGGTCCATCCAAGGGCCGTCTTGTGCTCTTTTAGCACTTTCACCAACATGTCTTCTTGACCGGTGGTCAACTTGTTGGAGATGATCACCGGCAAGGTGTTGTCTTCTCCAAGGATAACGTACTTGAGGTATGACAGAAGGTCCTTCAATTCTATTTCTGGTGACTACACTATAGATGGAACAAGCTTCTTGCTTGGGGTTAGTAAAGTGGGCCCAATGGCCAAGTTGGAGATAGGTAGCCTTTTATGCCCATCTAATTGGGCTAGGACCTTTTTCATGCTGGATGTTAATACATAATCTGATTTGAAACCATCAATGTCATGCTCAATTACATTTTTCAATTCATCAACATTAGAATTATCAAAAACATCTTACACAATAGGTTCAACAATGTCAATAGCAAATAAAGAATGATCATCACTAGGAAATCTCGTTGCATCATAGATGTCAAATTCCACTACTTCACCAGCAAACTCCATGGTTAGTTTACCAGTAACATAATCGATTTTAGTCCTAGAAGTTTTCAGAAATGGCCTACCTAACAGTATCGGTGCAGCATGCGAATCATTTTCCATATCCATTACGAAAAAATCAGCAGGAAATATTAGGTTGTCTACCATTACTAATACATCTTCAATTATCCCTTTCGGGTACACATTAGAACTACCAACAAGTTGCACTAAAATGCTAGTTTCCATTAATGGCCCAAGGCCAAGTGATTTGTAAATAGAATATGGTAAAACATTTATAGAAGCACCAAGATCAAGCTATGCTTTGTCAAACCGGGTTTCCTCTATAACACAAGGAATGCTTACCATGCCCGGATCGCTGCACTTCTTGGACATTCTCCGTCGGAAAACAGCAGACACATGCTCACTTACTTGCACTTTTTGTTTCCCTTTCATCTTCTGATTCCTCTTGATAGTGCAAAGCTCCTTCAAGAAACGAGCATATTTAGGAATACTCTTCACTAGGTTAAGGAGGGGAATGTTTACCTCGCATTTGGAGAAAGTCTCAAAGAGGTCTTTGTCCTCAATGATTCTTCTCTCCTTCAGAGCCTCATGAAAAGGAGCTCGTGGTTTCTCAAAGTATAGTGGCGGAAAGTTAGGCTGGATGTAAGAATCCTTCTCAACGGAACCTTCTGTCCTGTTTTCCGCAGGGGCGTCAGCTTGTATGCGCAGGGGCGGCTCAAGGATTGTCACCGCAGAGGCGGGGACATCCATCCGCAGGGGCGGCGTCTGTTTGGTGCTGGGCGCAGTTGCAGCCGTGGGGGTGGTTGTGGGTGAGGTAAACTCGACAGAGGGTTTTCTTTGTGATTCTTTTGCTGGTTTTTGTTGGATTTGCTTCCCACTCCTTAATGTTAGGGCACTAACATTATCCTTGGGGCTTATAATCGTCTGGGAAGGCAGTCCTCCGGAAAACCTAGCCTCGGTCCTTGATATGGTTTCTGCCATTTGCTCAACCTGTTTTTCAAGGTTCTTGATGTTGGATTCTGTTGTTTGGACATGAGTAGCAAAGTGTTTAGTCAAAACCTGCAACATATCTTCAGTTGTTTGATACTTACCTTGTCAGGGCTGTTGTTGTTGGTTTTGGTGATCCCTCTAACAAAATTTTTGTTGATCACGCTAGTTTGGCATGAAATTATGTGCATAGAGATCGTTCCTAGGCCTTTGCTGTTGTGGTTGTCCATAGCCCATTGCGTTCACCTCAGCATCATCATCCTGGACTTGAGGACACATATATGTTGGATGGTATGGGTCAGCACACACTCCACATGCCTTCAGTTGCTGTGGGGTTCCCATAAGTGTTTGTCTCTTCACCATTTTCTTCAATTCTGCAAGCTCCGTGGAGATCTCACTCTTCCCGGTATTCACAACATGAACACCTATCTTGGAAGGTGTCCTTCCAAAGTTCCGGGTCCCTTCAGCTAGTTCCTGTATTTTTTCAAACGCAAGGTCAGGGGTAGAGTTAAGAATGTTACCTCCACAAGCCGCATCGACGATCCTCCTTTCATTGTCTAGCAAGCCATTGTACAAGTACAAGGCTAGATCTTGAGTTGAATATCCGTGGACAGGACAGCTGGATCGGAGGCGTGCGAATCTTTCGAAGTACTCATAGAGAGTTTCGTCCGCCTCTTGCTCGATGTTGCTTATAGCTTTTCTTAAGCTATTTGCCTTCTTGACTGGGAAGTATTTTTCCAAAAACGCCTTGTAGAGGTTCTCCCAAGTGTCGATACTCCTGGATGGAAGGTGGTAATACCAATCATCTGCTGAGTCTTTGAGTGTGAAACCGAATGCCCTCATCTTGATTTGTTCTTCGGTAATGTTGGCCGTCTTCATGCTAATACACACGGTATGGAACTTCCCAAGGTGCTTGATGGGGTATTCACCACTTAGCCCATGGAAAGATGGGAGCAAGTGGATGAGACCCGGCTTGAGCTCAAAGTTGATTCCTTCCCCTAATGCGGGTATGGTAACCGCAAGAGGGTTTTGAGCCAAAGTTGGCTGAGTGAGTTGACGAAGAGTGCGATCAGCCATTTCTTGGTGGAGTTGTTGTTGTCTTCGTTGCCGGATGTGCGTCCTCTCAATTTCTGGATCAAAAGAAGCAAAGACGGAGTTAGTAGCACGGGTTTGAACCATAAAAATGGTTCAAACCAATAATAAACAATAACAATAAAATAAAAACACTAAACTCCCCGGCAACGGCGCCAAAATTTGACTAGAGGTATTTCTATGGTCGTCTATACCCTATCAAAAATAAATCCCGACTTAGCACTAAAACAAGTATAGTGGTTAAGTAAGGGTCGAACCCAAGAGAGTTAAGGTATTTTTATTAAATTTAATTATTGATTATAAGAACAAGTAACAAAGGGGGGGTTTTGGTCGAATTGACGCACACAAAACTTATGAAAACAAGTAACGCAACAAATGAGACAATAATGGATGAATCTACACTAGGTTGATTCTTAGCATGCAAATGCTACTTTGGTGAGTTCCTTTTACAAGTTTTAAGTAATCTCACGTCTCGATCATATATATTTGTTGAGCCAACCGACATCAACACAACTTAATAGGTTAGTGTTCTGTAAACCTACAAGAACAATTAACAAGTTAGCTTTCAAATAAAGACTAAGGGATATAAAGAATAGATTAAAACCGTTAACCTTATTTTTATATTTTTGTTCCTTTTCTTTAAGTAATTACAACCCGTTATTACTTAAAGTTTACTACTAGATTAAAGACCCGAAACCGGAATCTATTAATCCTAGCTCTTTGCATGCACTTTAGAACCTAAGGTGATCAATCTTAAGTGTTAATCAAACATGCAATTAAACAATAAAGTTCAAGGAAATACAAAACATTACTGAATGAAAACTTATATTAAAGATAACTTACAACCAAAGTAACAATGCAGCTTCAAACGAACCAAATGTAGCAAGGGAGTTAGCAACTCATTACAATGGAAATGATGAGAAAATTGGATTCTAAGTGGATAATGATGGGTGATAAGTGGATGGTTCTAACAATCAATCAAGGACTATTTATACTACAATTTTCACTAAATAGGAGTAAATGGCGGCCCAAAACAGCCACCTTTAATGCCATAAAGGTGGTGTAAACAGCCGGAGTAAAGCTTATGTCATTGAACCGCAGGGGCGGCCTTCAGATCCGCAGGGGCGGTGAAGGAAAAAATGCTTGATCTTCTTCATGGCCGCAGGGGCGGCTAGGCAATTCCGCAGGGGCGGATCTGTAATGCTCTTCAAACGTCTTACTCTTCAACTTCCTGCCGTTTCTGATGCCAAGCCACCGGGGCGTCCTAGTGTCAACGTAGGGGCGGTGACATAGACTCTTCATCTTCCAGCTCCTAGGTTGAGGCGCAGGGGGAGGTGCAGGGGCGTTGGTCTTTGCTTCTTCAGGGCAAGTCACCGCAGGGGCGCCAAGGGTTGACGCAGGTGCGGTGACCGTCTTCATGGCTGATGCTGGCGAAGGCGCAGGGAGCGCTCCGGAGTAAGGTGTCACCCGCAGGGGCGGTGACACTGCTCCGCGGGGGCGGTGAGGCAACAAAAGCTTTGCTTCGTGCATGGTCTTCACTCCTAAGTGCTTATAACTCCTTCCTTACCTTCTTTTAGTCTTCTTCTTCTGGACCAAGGAGTTATTAGCATAAACCGACACAACAGTAATAAAAAGACTCTAAAAACTAGTCTAAATGATAGTGATTCCATCACCTTTCAATGTCCATATAGAAGAAATGATCCTTACATCATTAGAAATACTTATCCTCTATGTCTAAGGAAACAAGTTAAGAAAATATGGGTTCTTAAAGGTAGTAGAACACCAAACATGATTGAGCCTGAATATGGACCAAAATATGCCATTTGGTCTACCCAGAAAGGTTGATGTTTTTTGCTTTGCAGGATATCACCAAGGTAAATGAGCATAAATGGATATTAGATAATGGTGGCTCACGACATATGAGTGGAAAAAGTTCACTTTTCTCGGATCTAAAGAAGCAATCATCTGGAACCATTACGCTTGGTGATAAAGAAAAGGGTAACATTATTGGCATTAGTAAAATTGGTTATAATTTATCCAACTTTATTGATGATGTCTATCTTGTTGACGGTTTGAAGTACAACTTCCTTAGTATCTCTAAAATTTTTTATAAGGCAACAAGGTGATTTTTTATTCAGAAAAATGTGAAGTTCAAGATAAGATATCGGGTGATGTTGTGCTTATAGCTCTTAGATGCAACATTGTTTATTCTATGAGTACTAACCAAGTTTCAGGAACTAAGCTAAAATGTCTCAAGGCCTCGACTGACGATCCAAAGCTTTGCATAGAAGACTTGATCACGTAAGCATGCATACAATGAAGAAACTACTTTCAAAGAATTTGGTACGAGGTTTGCAAAATCTAAACTTCAAGGTAGATGAACTATGTAAAGCTTGTACACAAAGTAAACAAACAAGAGGTTCATTCAAACCAAAGAAGGTTGTAAGTTCTTCTCGACCCATTGAACTTTTACATATGGATCTATGTGGTCCTATGCGTGTCATATCTCCCAAAGGTAAACAATACATCCTTATCATTTTGGATAATTTTTCTCGTTTTACATGGATCTCATTCTTACGGGAAAAATTTTAATCTTTCTTTTTAGTTTTCAAATTTGTGTAAGGAGTTGCAAACCTTGAAAACCTACCTATTGTTTCGATAAGAAGCGATCATGGTAGAGAATTTGATAAACTAAAGTTTCATTTGTTTTGTGCAAAATATGGTATTTCACACAACTTTTCAGCTCCTAGAACTCCTCAACAAAACAGGGTTGGGGAACGTAAGAACTGCACCCTAGAGGACATGTCTAGCACTATGCTTTTAGAAAATAGTTTGCCAAAATTTTTTGGGCTGAAGCAATTGACACGGCTAACTACATCTTGAATAGATGTTTAATCCGTCCTATTTTGAAAAAGACTCCTTATGAACTATTTAAGGAAAGAAAACCTAATATTTCCTATTTTAAACCCTTTGGATGTACATGCTTTGCCCATAATAATGGCAAAGACAACCTTGGTAAATTTGATGCACGTAGTGACGAAGCAATCTTCATTGGATATGCTTCAAATAGCAAAGTCTATTGTGTTTATAATAGACGTACCAAAATCGTTGAGGAAAGTATTCATGTTATATTTGATGAAAGCAATGATGGTACTTTGAAGGTGAAAGTTTTGAAGATCTCAATCTGAATCAACATGAAGATCATAATTCTGATGGAGAAGAAGATCCTAAAGCTTAGGAAAATAATATACAAGAAAAGATTCAAGATACCGGAGAACAATATCAAAACCTTGAAACGCATCTTCAAGACCTTGAAATGGAAAACTACGATGTCAGAACTCAGTTTCAAAGCCTTGAAACTAAACTTCAAGGCCTTGATATAGGATCCAAGGGCAATACTCCAGCGGTACCTGAATCTAGTCGAGCAAATGAGCCCCAATCTTCAAGATCTGCTACATCTTACAAAAGGAGGATGTTTCAATATTTATCATACCATCCACCAGAGAATGTGATCTCAGATCCAAACGCAAGAGTTTAGACTCAATATAGGGTTAACAATCTATGTGCATTCTCAGCGTTTGTGTCTCTTATTGAGGCCAAGAACTATGTTCAAGCTCTTCAAGAACCCAATTCGATCATAGCCATGCAAAATGAACTAAATGAGCTCGAGAGAAAAAAATTTTGGACCCTCACATCTAGAGCGAAGCATCAATCCGTCATTGGCACAAAATGGGTTTTTCGAAACAAGTTGGATGAAAGTGGACAAGTCATTCGAAATAAAGCACGACTTGTAGCTCAAGGCTATAACCAAGAAAAAGGTATTGATTATGAGGAGACGTTTGCTCCGATTGCCATGTTAGAAGCCATACGTATGCTACTTACTTTCGCATCCTTCATGAACATAAAGTTATTTCAAATGGATGTAAAATGTGCTTTTCTAAATGGCTTCTTAGAAGAAGAAGTCTGCGTTGCTCAACCTCCTGGTTTTAAAAATGATGAATTTCCGGATCATACATTTAAAATGGACAAAACTTATGGTCTTAAGCAAGCTCCTCGAGCTTGGTATGAAATATTGTCCAAGTATCTCCTTGAAAATGATTTCAAAAGAGGTTTGATTGACAAAACTTAATTTATCAAAACCAGAGGCAATGATATTCTAGTAGTACAAATCTATGTTGATGATATATTATTCGGTGTTAGTAATGATTCTCTATGTAAGGAATTTTTAGATATTATGTGTAGAGAATTCGAAATGAGCTTAATGGGAGAGTTAAATTTCTTTCTTGGACTTCAAGTCTCACAAGCAAACAAAGGAATATTTCTCAATCAAAGCAAGTGTATACCAAGGACTTGCTTAAGAAGTATAAAATGGATCAATCCAAGGAAGCAAAAACTCCTATGAGTTCCATACTTTCACTTGATCAGGACAAGGACGGTAAAAGTTTTGTACAAAAGGAGTATCGAGGTATGATCGGTTCTTTGTTATATCTAACCGTTGGTCGACTTGACATTATGTTTAGTGTGTGCATGGTAGGCATGATTTCAAGCTGATCCTAAAGAGTCACACTTGATAGCTGTGAAAAGGATATTTTGGTATCTCAATGGCACTAAGGATTAAGGGTTATAGTACCCACGTCAAAGCTCGTTTCACCTCGTTCCCTATTCAAATGCTGATTTTGCAGGCTATAAGGTCGATCGAAAAAGTACTTTTGGATGTTTCCAATTCATAAGGTCTTCCCTAATCAGTTGGCACTCCAAGAAGCAAAACTCGGTCGCTCTATCCACAGTTGAACCAGAATACATAGTTGCGGGAGCCTGTTGTGCACAAATTCAATGGATAGCTCAACAACTTCGTGATCTTGGCTTTGATCTTAAAGGTATCCCAATTAAATGTGACAATACTAGTGTTATTTCAATTACTAAAAATCTTGTGCTGTATATTCAAGAACAAATCATACCGATGTGAGGCATCACTTCATACGTGATCATATTGAGAAAGGTGATGTATCAATATCTTTTATATCAACTAACGTTCAGCTTTTAGATATATTTACTAAGCCTCTACCTGAAGATCAATTCAATTTTATTATATTAGAGCTTGGTATGTTGAACAAGGAAGCAATAACTTAGAGGGAGTAAATCGTTTTATTTCCTCCTTAGAGTGCAACACGCTTTTCAATTTCAAGGGCCTTGAAACGGAAACCAAAGGTCACATTGAAAATCACGGATCAATTTATTGGTTAATATATTTTAGATATTTAATCATCAAATAATTTTAAAGAGGATTTTTAAAATGATTTCAAAAGTCTTTGTTTTCAAATTCAAAGAATTGTTTTGAAAAGTGGTTACAAAATTAATGGGAAAGAATACTAATCAAAATCTGTTTTCAAGATCTTGATTCCTTCAAGATCTTATCAAACCGTAAATTGATATGACTTCTCCCTTTAAATATCACTTCTCTCCCTTTTTTTTTTAACTCTTTGCGCTTCAACTCTCTTTCAAACCCATCTACTTTACTCTTTCAGTTTCCAAAACCCTTTCAACTTCTCTCACAAACAAACTCCATGGCTTCCAAGTGACAATCAACTAATGAAGCATCATCGTCGGCCACCAAACGCCACAAGGTCGTTCACATCTCCTCCGTCTTTGAATCTTCTTCTCCCATGGACGATGTGGAGATTTGTGCTGAGACAGGTTTTCCCTCTAACTGATTCAACAGTCACACAGCCGTTGGCAAATTGCTTGATGGGTTCAAGATCACAACCTCTTACATGTGTGAGTTAGTGGACTTATAATTCTTTCTCTTTCTCGGTCTCCTCTACATCACAATGCTACGAGGATGCTTCATTTGGAAGATTCTCAATCGAGGGGAAGTAGCATATCCAAGATTGACTAGGTCATTCTTCGTCAATCTTAACGTCATAAGAGAATGAGGGAAGCTAATCCTTCCGGTCAATGGTCAAAGGTAAAACTATCACCCTTTCTTCCACGGTAATTGCTCAGGTTTTAGGGCTTCCTACCTGCTCTTTTTATGACCACCCCCATAGAACCAACACTGTTAATTTGGCCAAAGAGCAATTTCTCTTCTCAACTCTCCTCCACAACCCATCTTGACATCTTCACTCTTGAGGCCAGGATTGTTTGCACCATTCTTGTTATATGTGTTGTTCCACGGGTTAAATGTAGGGATGTGCAGACCAATCAACTTTTTTCTTTTCTGTATCACGTGCTAAATGGTTTAGAGGTTGACCTCCCTAGCATTATCCTTAACCATATGCTGCACATCAAAAACTCCCCCTGTGATACCCCTCTCCCTTATGCCAATTTGCTTCCAAAAATCTTTCAATATTTCTCTGTTGATTTTGTTGATGAGGAAAAACACTATGTTGCTAAAGAACTCGATAAGGATTTCTTTGACAACATAGTGATTGAAAGAACACTGTCTGGAGAATGGATTCTGAAGGAACAACGCGCTAGTGCGCTTTCTGCAGCCCAGAGGCTCGACGCAGTAGAGTTTGGTCTGGATTCACTGAGAAGGGATATGCTGGAATTTAAATCCAAGATCACAAACAAGTTAGACGAATCACATGATCTGATGGCTATAATGCATCAAAAAATCAACCAAATGTTTCATGTGAATGCCCTCTCCTTGACCTTTGTGAGCAGCCTTAAGCCCTTAACTGAGGAAGATGCCAAAGCGACCACAAAACAGGCTAAAGAGGTCATGAATCAGTGCTACAAAATTATGAAGGATCGTCCTATTCGTCAACCTGTTCCTGCGGATCCAGATATTCTACAAATCGAGGAGTTTGTCATAGTGAAGAAATATAAGAACCAGAAGGATCAACGGTGTGTGGATGAGTACTTCAAAACCATCGACCTCAGTAACGCTCATGCTCGCTTGAAAAAGAAGTGCTACGATGAACTCTATGGAAAAGGCATTCTGAATCCTAAGTGGTACAAAGAGTAGCTCTTCACAACCTTGAAATGTATGTCAAGGCCTTAACATTGATTTCAAGACCCCTTGGTTTTGATTTCAAGGCCATGACTTATGTTTGTGGGACTTGTGTTCTAACTGTTTTTTTCTGGTTTTTGGAAATACTTTTTTAATGGGTCTGTAATACTTTAAAACTCTCGTGCTTTGACTATTTTTCTCCCTTGTTGAAAGACAAAGGGGGAGAAATTATGTGATCCTATATTTCGATATTTCTGCATTCTGCATTTTAGATTTTGATATTATTACATATGCATCGCTAACCATAAATGCAGGTACGATATTTGTTTTGTCTTCCATCAAGGGGGAGATTTGATACGGGGATGACCCGACGTTGGCTCGATCTAGACGACGGAAGGTGGAAACAAAGTGAAGAACAAGTTGATCCAAGGCGTCTTGATCTCTGCAGAGAGGTGACGCCAACAATAATAGCCAAGACAAGGTACTAAACTGGAAACAAAGGTACAAAATTTAAAGGGAAGATCCGGCGTTGATAAACCCGATACAAACGACGTGGAAACCCTTGATCTCGGGATCAAGAACCAACAAGAACGATGCAACGAACTCAGCCCCTTACAACCCCACATAGTCGACTTAGACCATCGATAGCACGAGGAGGATGCTTATGGAATCTCACGAACACCAAGAACCCGAGAGCAATTGAGACACGCGAAACAACAAAGCCAAATCTGATCACAATAACTCTTCAATCAAAACTCTCCTTTGATTGAAGATGAAATCTGAAAACAAGTGTTTTTCACCAAAAATAAGCTACCTCGAAAATGGCATTAAAAGAGCCTTTAAATAGTTTCAGCTCTTAAACAAAAGAGAAGAATAAAATTCTGGAAATTAAGCCCAATGGGCTACTTAAAACACACAATCACTAAGCAGGTCTTGGTGAGGAGCAGCGACGTCATGTGCAGGGCTGGCCGAGTCTTGTGCTTTGGCGTCGTTGCTCTCTTGCTTACCTAGGAGCCAAGCCTCGTTATGAACACTTGTAGCAAATGAAATCAGTAAGCCCTTGGTCTCATGCTAAAATCTTCATAGCTCGGGAACGTGTGATAGCTCCCTCATACTCCGGAGATGGTAGCTTGGATGGTCCCTCATCATTCCCCCCCACCTCTTGGGAAGGATTCGTCCATGAATCTTCAAGCTCTACATCCATAGGTGGGAACGGACTGAGGTCTCTAACATTGAAAGTCGGACTGACCCCAAAGTCCTCCGGAAGATCCAATACATAAGCGTTATCACCGGCTTTGTGAAGCTGTTCGCTCCAAACGGTGTGTGCAAGCTTTAAATTTATCAACCTAGATGTAAGCTTAAAACAAGGATGCGAACCCGCAGTGTACGGGTCAATCGTAGTAAAAAGCAAGATGATAAAAGTCAATAAAGGAAATATGCAATTCTAGGGATTAAAGCATCTAGTTGTGGTTCCAACTCAAGATCTAAAGATAAGCGGACAAAGCTGAGGTTTTTGAATAGGGAAGGTGTTACTAAAGTGGAATAGATCACCGGGTAAGTCTCACTAATCACTAATCCCAAACCGTAACTCCTATTACCGGGTAAGTCTCAAGGAATTAAGATAAGGAACTAAAACCTCAAACAAACACACCCCCTAAGGGAATAGAATCAACCTTTACCGGGTAAGTCTCAGGCTAACTCACAAAGATGGAATGAAAGCACACTCAAACCCCAATAAAGGATAAACCTTTATTACATACACTTATGATCTTTGGTAAACAAACTAAGGAATTACCGGGTAAGTCTCATCCTAAGCTTGCATTGAACCAGGAAAGGTGTAATAAGAATAGGATTTGGCAAACTCTAACACTTAACTCTCAGTTTCGGATCAGATAAGTCACCTCGGTCAGAAGAATTCCACCCCAGCCAATATGTTCATCGAGTGAGCGAGATGCTTAGGGTTAAGGTTAAAGACTCGAACTTTCAGGGTCCTACTGTGATTAAGATTATTCTATCATTGTTTTTCCCACAACCTTCAGCCAATCACCCTAGAATCACACAAAGAGATTAGCCACTCATCATCATGAAAGTATTAATCAAATATATGGGAAGAAAGAGAATAATTGAACAAGAAAACCTTAAGAGAAAGGTTTCAATAACTGAATCAATTATCAAAACAACAAGCGTTCCTTGGATAGAAATCCAACAAGACAACAACAAGGAAGGGAATCTAAGATGATCTTATAAAAACCCTTCAAAAAGCTATAAAAGCTATAGACTTTCTTCCTTCAACCTTCAAAAAGGTTCTTCAAATCTCCCAACTGGAGTATGGCTGCAGCGGTGTATTCGGATCTATGCGAGATGTATAGCATGATATGGATTTGTGGAAAATCCAACCCTTTTTATAGGAAAATTACTCTCGAAAGATAAGATATCTTAGAAAGATCTCTTCCTATAAAAATAGGTAAAATATATGGTCTATCATATCTTCTTCCTTCCAGGAGCCAAGCCCAAAAATATAAGATCCTCTTTCCAAAGATAAAAGATCTGAGCCAAGAATAAAATATTCTCGCCGCGTCCCAGGTGTTCGCCTCGGTCGAGTCGACTTCTCTGGATCACTTCAGTCGAGGTGACTCTGTTGTCAACCGAGGTGATTCACAACTGAATGTGAAATCCCTCAAATCTGGTCCAAAGTGATTCTCTAATCCATAGCTATGCTTCCTGGATGTTTCCTTACGTTCCTGAATGTAGCTCCAATGACTCCTTAACTCCTTTTGCTCCTTTTTGACGCAAAACGTGCCATTTTACCTACGATTACAACAAAACTAGGTGTAGACCTCGATTCCCACAAAGGTAGATGAAATTGTAATATAATCACATAATATACATACAAACATGTAGATTATTGAAGATAAAACGTCTAAACAAACCCCAAAATATAGACAATAATTCATGCTATCAGAAGCACCTTGAAAGGACCGTTACCCCTAGGCGATAGCTAGGACTTTCGAAGCTCTTGGAAGCGCTCCTTCCTAAGATGTAACCACACGAGATCTCCGGGCTCAAACAACAACTTCCTCCGTCCTTTTTTTGCCTTAGCTGTGGTCCGGGCTGCTTTCTCCTCCAAGCGCAGCCGTGTCTCTTCATGTAATCCCCTAATGTACTCAACCTGTTTACCTGCATTGAAATCTACTCGCTCCTTTGAAGGTAACGGCATAAGATCAAAAGGGGTTAAGGGATTCAAACCATACAAACACTTAGAAGGGGTCATGTTAGTGGAAGAATGGATGGTCCTGTTATATATGCAAACTCAACATGTGGTAAACATCCTCCCACTCTTTCAAATTATTCTTAATTATAGCCCTTTAAAGTGTACCTAAAGTCCTATTAGTTACTTTGTTTGGCCATCAGCTTGAGGGTGGCTAGCGGGAGAGAACAACAACTTAGTACCTAGCTTACCCCATAAAGTTTTCCAAAAGTAACTAAGAAATTTCACATCCCGATCACTAACAATGGTTCTAGGAACTCCATGTAGCCTAACTACTTCTCTAAAGAATAGGTTTGCAACATTAGTGGCATCATCTGTTTTTTGACAAGGTATGAAGTGTGCCATCTTAGACAACCTATCTACCACCACAAAAATAGATTCTCTCCCCCTCTTAGTCCTAGGTAACCCCACAATAAAGTCCATGCTTGTAACACCCCAAATCCGCAGGACTCGGAGTGCCACATTGGGTTAGGATCTCACAATGGATCCTGACCCTAGCCTGACAACAAGTTCACTGGACCATACAACATGGCACTGACAGATATGAAAACAAATACATAAAACTGTATAAAACTGTACAACCTAAAAGATAAGACCTCGTAGCCGAGTAAGAAACATAACACCTTACACAGGGGATAACAAAAGACCATCCTCACACAGGAGGGAAAGATAATAGACCCAAAAGTCCACACATCCTAATGTACGAGACGTCCTCGGCCTGCCACTCTGCTAGATCACCCAGCAACATGCCTATCCTGTAGTGCATCTACAACATGGTAATAAACCATTAGCTAACCTTACACATATATAGAGTAATGCATAAGCACAAACACACGTAAGGAAAGATAAACACATCATCATGCTTTCACTCATTTACCCATTTTATCATCTCCATATAATGGTCATTCACTCAAATCATATAGATATAATATATATATGAAACTATGTGACACGAGGACCGATACATCCTTGCCTCTGATCCTGCTAGTCAGCCGTTCTAGTATCGGTCACACAATCCGTGTACCCTATGAGAGTGGATTGCGCCCTTCTTGTAAACCGGTCTGGCCTGACTTCAGAGAACCTCCCAGACTCCACGGCGGGATGAAAGGGAAGGGTTATCACAGCCACGCAGTGGGGCAATCAATAAAACATAGGTCGGTAAATATGACATCACATGCAATCATAGCAAACATACAAAGAACACACCACTCATGCAAATACCTAATATAAGGATGGCAACTAAGTAAGTCCTACGGACTTACCTCAACCTCGATCACAACTCAACCAAGATCACCTCTACACTAGAGGGATAGCACATCCTATAAACAAGGCATAAGGAGGGAACAAAGGCACCCTAAGGAAGGCCTTGAAGCAACACACACCTGCAAAACAAAAGGAAACACCAAGCTGGTGCAGGTAGGCACAGGGGCGGCTCTCTAGTGGCGCAGGGGCGGTGCACAGGCCGGCGCAAGGGCGGCTACAAGGGAGGCACACGGGCGGCTGGTGTGCAGAGGACACCACTTCAGCTCCTTCTTCACTTCTACTCTCGATTCTCTAATCTTCTTCACTCCAGCAACAACATACATGTGTGACATACATATATATGCATCAACATAGGCCAAACATGGCTGGAATAGGATCAAAACCTAAGGAAAGCTAGGCTAGACTAAAGAAAAGAAGAAGAAGAAGGAGATGAAAGCCATGAAAGCTTACCAGGCTGGAGAACCAGAAGCTCACCAACTAACCAAGACGTCCTCAAGCTGGCTCATAAAGCTCAGCAACCAACATCAACCTCAAAGCCAAGCAAAAGCTCTCCATACTCACAAACTCAAGAAATATCAACCACGTATCCAAGGAAGAAGAAGAGAAGAGAAAGTACGTAAGGAGAGGGAGAGAGATATTTGAAATCCAAACCTTCATCAGAGAGAAGAAGATATAAATAGGAGGTGAAAGAGTAAAGCACGAGTCAAAGCGGTCAAAGAAGACGGCTGCAGCACACAGAGCCGCAGGGGCGGGCTCTGTGAGCCGTAGGGGCGGACCAGGCTAGGCGCAGGGGCGCCCCCTGGGTCACGCAGGGGCGGCGTCGGCATAAACCTGGCCCCTCTGCTCCCTCTCTCAGCTCTCCGCAACTAGGCTCTTACATCTAACCCCCTTAAAAAACAAGTTTCGTCCCGAAACTTACAGGATCCCAAGTCTTCTCGTTCCCATAAGCCAAAGTATAACTCCCTTTCTCTATCGGAGGTATCACATCTCCGCTCAGAAGGTCATAACCTATAACACATCTATAACCATAAATATCAACATGGAGGAATCATCCACTCCAGAAAACAGGGCCATAACGCTACCCAAAGGCAGAGAGGAATCACATCTCTCGCTATATCACATCACAGGACATAAAGGAAGCACATCTCTAGCTAAACATAACATAGGCATAGAGGAAATACGTCTCTAGCCGATCCATAAGTATCTACATCGTATGGAGGAATCACATCTCCACTAAACTATGTCGATCAAAGTAGCATGGAGGAAAGCCATCTCCAGCTAAATCATAATCCACTCAGATAGCATGGAGGAAAGAACCATCCCCATCTATAAACAGAAGTCATACCCAAATAACATCGAGGGAATAATCATCCCCAACTATACATACATCACGCTAGTATAACAAGATCTAATAAGATCATAAGGCATAACAACACTAGCATAGAATAAGCACATCAAGGCATGAAAGAATATAAGCACATAATCACATACTCACCAAGATAACACTAAGATCTACTCATTGACCCTAGGTGCATCTATCTCGGTATAAAACTCTGGATAGTTTCTCTGGATACTATCCTCAGTCTCCCATGTAGCCTCCTCAGGTCCACGTCTCGACCATTGTATCCTCATCATAAGTATGTCCTTCAAAACGCAGGTGTCTCACACCTCGTTCTAGGACTGCAATAGGATGCTCAGCAATGATGTGGTCTGGCTGTACCACCAAATCATCATAACTCACGATGTGCCTCGGATTTGGTATGTACTCTCACAGCTGAGACACATGGAACACAAGGTGAACACCCTCTAATCTCGAAGGCAAAACTAATCTCTAGGCTGCCCTCCCAACTCTGTCCAGTATCTCAAAAGGACCAACATATCGGGGACTCAACTTCCCCTTTATGCCAAAACGTCTGACGCCACGCGTCGGGGATACTCTCAACCAGACATGAGATCCTACACTGAATTCTAGAGACCGACGCCTCTTGTTTGCATATGACTTTTGGCAACTCTGTGCAGCCAGCACTCTCTCTCTAATCAGCACTACTCGAGCCATATCATCACGAATATGTTCTCGCGCTATCCCACTGATACTGCTAGGCTCATTCCAACATAAAGGTGTACGGGACCTACGTCCATACAGTGCCTCATAGGGAACCATCCCAATAGATTCATGCCAGTCGTTGTTGTATGAGAACTCAACAAGTGGGAGGTAATTAGAACATCCTTGTTCCTAATCCAACCCACAAGCTCGTAACATATCCTCCAAAGTCTGGATGGTCCTCTCTGACTGTCCGTCAGTCTAGGGGTGAAACACAGTCGTGAAGTGTAGACTCGTCCCCAAAGCAGTCTGAATCTGTTGCCAAAACCTCGAGGTGAATCGTCCATCTCGATCAGAGATGATCGTTCTCGGTACACCATGGAGCCTCACTATCTGTCTAGTGTACACCTCAACCAATCTACTCACCGGCCACGTCTCTCGGATAGGGATGAAACGTGCCGTCTTCGTCAGTCTATCAACAACAACCCAAATGGCATCAAAACTCCTACTAGGTCTCAATCCAGTCACAAAATCCATGGAGACGTCCTCCCACTTCCACAGCGGCACTAGGAGTGGATGGAGCTCACATCCAGGTCTACAATGCTCTATCTCGACCTCCTGATAGGTTGCACAATGAGCCACAAATCTGGTTATGTCGGGCTTCAGCCCTCCCACCAATATGAACGTCTCACATCATGGTACATCTTACTCGTACCTGGCTGTACAGAGTAAGGTGTATAGTGAGCCTCCGGTAAGATCCTCTATCTCAACTCTGCATCAGCAGGAACACAAATGCAATCATCTTGCCTCATCACTCCATCAGCTCCAATGGAAAACTGTGGTGCCTCTCCACGAGACATTCTATCTTTGATCCTCATCAAGGTCGGGCAAGTCCCCTACTTCTGTTGGATCTCATCCAGCAGACAAGGTAAAACTCTAAAGCATACAACTAGGCATCCTTATCAGGAAACTGGATGTCCATCTCTAGCCACGCTAGATCCCTCTAAAGCTGAGGTTGTACAGTCAATCACGCGATCGCCTTCTCTCGAGGCGTCTTCCTGCTCAAGGCGTCAACAACTACGTTCGCCTTTCCAGGATGATACAAAATCTCAAGGTCAAAGTCCTTGATCAACTCCAGCCATCGACGCTGGCGGTTGTTCAATTCCCGCTGCGTAAAAATATACTTCAGACTCTTATGGTGTGTGAAGATCTGACATGTAGCACCATACAGGTAATGTCTCCAGATCTTCAAAGCATGCACTACAACTGCCAACTCTAAATCATGAGTCGGGTAGTTCTCCTCATACGTCTTCAACTATCAAGACGCATATGCAATCACTCTACCTCTCTGCATCAACACGCATCCCAAGCCTAGCTTGGATACTTCACTATAGACCACAAAATCATTAGATCCCTCTATTTGTGCCAAGACAGGAGCAGAAGTCAAATGTCTCTTAAACTTTTCAAAGCTCTAAGCACACTGGTGGGTCCACGCAAACCGGGTAGTCTTCCTCAGAAGACTCGTCAGTGGATGGGCAATCATAGGAAAAACCCTCCATAAAGCGTCTATAGTAACCGGCTAGGCCAAGAAAGCTACGCACCTCCTTGACGCTCGTCGGTGTCGTCCATGCAGCAACATACTCGATCTTCGCTGGGTCAACCATAATCCCATCGGCGGAGACGATGTGTCCAAGGAAAGCAACCTCAGACATCCAGAACTCATACTTACAAAGCTTAGCATACAACTCTCTATCCCTCAAAATCTGCAAAACCGTCCTCAGATGACCGGCATGCTCTTCTCTACTACGAAAGTACACCAAAATGTCATCAATTAAGACCACCACAAACTGATGAAGGAAGTCGATGAATATACTGTTCATCAACTCCATAAAGACTGCTGGGGCATTCGTCAGCCCGAATGGCATCACTACAAACTCGTAGTGTCCATAACGGGTACGAAATGCCGTCGTGTGTACGTCCTGCTCTCTCATTCTCAGCTGGTGATATCCTGAGTGCAAATCAATCCGGGAGAAAATTGTAGCTCCCTGAAGCTGATCAAGTAGATCGTCAATATGAGGCAATGGATACCTGTTCTTGACGTTCACCTTGTTCAACTCTCTGTAATTTATGCATAACCTCAAAGATCCGTCCTTCTTCCGCACGAAGAGGACAGGTGCACCCCATGGTGAAACACTAGGGCGTATGAAGCCCTTCTCATCCAATTTCTCGAGTTGCTTCTTCAGCTCCAACATCTTGACAGGTGTCATACGGTATGGGGCCTTCAAGATGGGTCGCGTGCCAGGCTCTAACTATATGCTGAAGTCGACACTCCACTGAGGCAGCAGACTCGACGGCTCAGCAAACACATCTGCAAACTCGCATACTACTGGAATATCCTCCAGAGCTGGACTCTCTCCATCCTTCATGGCATAGCACCAGAAGGCATCACAACCTTGTGCAATCAACCTAGCTGCTTGTACGGCACTAATAACCGAACCTGTCTTCCCAAGGTCCCAACCCCGGAAGACCTCGATCTGACTAACCTCCGTAGAGACTGTAACAGTCCGTCTACCAACATCCAACATTGCATGGTGTCTACGCATCCAATCCATACCTAAAATGACTTCTTCATGCATCAATGGTATGACTAAGAAGTCAACAAGTAAAACACGAGTCCCTAAACGAAGGGGACAACTACGGATCTCACTGGTACCTTTGACCCGACTACCATCAGGTAACCCTATAGTAAAGGGTATCCCCTCTATGGTAGCTAAACTCAGACGCTCAACATAAGTATCAGAAATAAAGGAATGCATAGCACCAGTATCAAATAAAACTCTAATAGGTAAACCATGAAGTTGAATGGTACCTGTAGCAGCCGGTAAACGTGGATCCTCTGCACTTCTCAACTCAAAAGTTCGCCCTCGGGCTCCTTTGGCATCATTGGTGCCAACATCTCTACCTCTACCTCTACTCGGTCCTGGAGTAGAACCTTGAGTAGACGGACGCTCTAGGAGCCTTTGTTGTACATGTGTCTGCTGCTGAGGTGTCCTCTGACCACCTCCTATTATACTGGCAGGGGAAGAACCCTGATGGGATGCTACCCCTCCCTACCTACAGAAGGCAGCTCGATGTCCCTATCGGCCACAAGTAAAACAAGTCACAACTGGTCTGGGACAAGCTGACTTCAGATGACCAAGGTCACCACAGTTATAACACTGACGTCCCTTATCTGCAGTCTGTGCAGATGAGGGGTAACTTTGACACCTCCGGTCTCGTCTACATCCAGATGATCCTCCAACTCCACTGGTCTACCCAGTGCGCTGCCTCTTCTCAGACCGTCCCGTCTAAGAAGCTCTCCTCTGACTGGCTTGCTCTCTCTCAAAAATAGAAGCCCGGTCCTAGTAATCAGCTAGGGACTCATAGTGGAATTCCGCCATGTATGAACGGGTGCTCTCTCTCAGACAACGAGAGAACATATACACATGTTGGTCCTCAGATGGTGCAGCTGGACCCAGCAAAGCTAACTCGGTCTGGAAACGGAGGAAGGCATCAGTAATAGGCACATCCTCAAAGCCCGCCTCCACAAAATCCTGCAGGTTCTCCCTCCTCAATGAGGCAGGGCAGAACTACTCTCTAATCATGAGCCTCGTGTGGTCATAATTGTTAGCTCTGGTCCGGACAGTCCTCAACCACTAGTGTGCGAGGTCACGGAATAGAGACTGAAATAGCTCTATTCGTCTGTCCTTAAGACATCTAATAGACTCTAAGGCTGAGTCTACATGCCCAATCGACACCTCAGTCTCTAAACCAATTTCCCCTGAGAAGTGTTGTACTCCCTGCTGGTGAAATGCCTTCAACCAGGCATCTAGTTGAGGCCCTCTGGTCTCCATTAGGACTCGAACTAGATCCACAATACGTGCAGGTGCAGTTGGCACCCGGGTCGCTCCCTGAGATCTCTCAGAAGATCCCTCAAGTATTGGTAAATCTGGGGCTCGCCTGCCAGCCCTAGTATTCTCCTCAAAACGTCGGAGGTACTCTCTGAACTCCGGTCCTCCCATGGAGACACGGTCAGCGTCATCAGACTAAGCTCGATGTGAATGATGTCTCACAGATCCACTGCTCCTCGTCACTGGAACGACGCTCTCTGCAACCTCTTCATGTATCTCCTCTACCACTGGTGGATCAGCAGTAGAAACTGGTCCATCACCTACCATACCCGGAGGACGGGGTGGTCTACCTCTACCTCTGCTTGCAGCGGCAGTGGCTCTAATCCGAGCCATCTACGAGATATACATACTCAATACAACACATACATAAACCATCATACATACATATCATATCTACACTGCAGAGATCCATAGCAGGAGTGACGACTTCTCGTACATCTAACCCAAAACCACATTTAAAACCAAAACCTTTAAAATGTCAGATCCCGTGTGGGGTCTGTTTATTTTACCAATCAGAACTCATTGCAGGTAGCAAGTGCCATTGTTATCACTCGAAGTGCCACATTGGGTTAGGATCTCACAATGGATCTTGACCCTAGCCTGACAACAAGTTCACTGGACCTTACAACATGACATTGACACATATGAAAACAAATACATAAAACTGTATAAAATTGTACAACCCAAAAGATAAGACATCATAGGCGAGTAAGAAACATAACACCCTCACATAAGGCGTAACAAAAGACCATCCTCACGTAGGAGGAAAAGATAACAGACCCAAAAGCCCACACATCCTAATGTACGAGACGTCCTCGACCTGCACTCTGCTAGATCACCCAACAACATGCCTATCCTGTAGAGCATCTACAACATGGTAATAAACCATTAGCTAACCATACACATATATAGAGTAATGCATAAGAACAAACACACGTAAGGAAAGATAAACACATCAGCATGCTGATAACACGATTTATGACTTAGTTCTAGGTGATCATTTAGGTAGAATTTCCACTCATTCATGCATGGTTTAGCATTGGTTCGAGACAATTTGCACTCAATTCATGTATTTTGTCGAGATAGATGTCTACACGGACTTGTGCGTGTTTTATAGGTAATTCGGGAAATTTAGGAGCTAAAACGATGCGTTTGAGGATCGTTCATCTAGACGACACACCCTCGGACTCATTAGGACACAAGCTATAGGCTAAGGAGGACTCATGGAACCTTGCCAACACTAGCCATGCACCAAATCACAGCTTAATGATCCAAGGCAAAGTTTCTGCACAGAATCACGGTTCTCTGACAGATCACGGCCGTGGAATCAACCGTGGTTTTTGCCAGATTCTTGTGACAGCTGTGCCACGACTCTCATGGCCAGCTCATGCAAGTTTGTTATAAAAGTGGTCCTTCATGGGTTGTGAGGGGCAGCTGGGGAGTAGTTTGGAGCAGCTCATCCATTATCCATTTCTCTCTAACAAATATATTCTCTCAACAACTAGTTTTTCTAGGAAGGAAAGTGTCAAAGAGAAGAAGAAGAGTTCCATTGAAGAGGAGAAGAAGAACACACACACCATTTCCATTCTTGCTAGTTTTTGTAGTGAAGAGTTCCGGAATCTATTTCTAGAGTTTTGTGAACTTTTGAACCTTCTTTGGAAGGGTTGTAAGTTGTTCTAATTCTATTTTCAGCTTGGTTTTTTTAAAGTTCACTTGTGCATCTCTTTTCCTTCATTATCTTGCAATGAATATTATGATTTTATGTTTGTTTGTTTTGATTTCTATTATGAACGTTGTAGGCTAGATTGATGTGGTTCTAGGGTAAGGAAAGGATGGTTATGGCTAGGGCTATGATAGGACGGACTTAGATTTATCTTTGGATGACTTGTTTGTATGAACGTATCCTCTGTTAGGAATCACGGCCAGTTCTTGCCAAACCACGGCCGTGGTCTAGGTAGAACAACCCGTGATTTTCCTAGTTCGATGGATCTAATCTTAGACTGTTAGAATGTTGAAATCCTAAGTGTTTGTTGAGTTAAAACTATCCTAGGGTGACCTAGTGTTAGCAACTAAGTGTTAGGAGAGACTTACCCGGTAATCCTTGCCCTTAGATTTTTAAGATAACAAACCTTAGGTAGTGGTGAGCCTAATAAGCCGCCATTGGATTAGATGTGCTAGGATAGTTGTTTAGGACTTCGCTTTCCGAGACTTACCCGGTAAGGATAGGTTAGACCCCAAATTAACAATCCGGTTTGTGTAGAATTCCTATCCTTAGGTTATTAGAGACTTACCCGGTATTGAGACCTTAGGAGTGGACTAGTTGGACCATGAGACCTACCCGGTAATTGATCCCAAATTAGATACACTTAATCCCAACGTACATATCATAGTTAATCCAAAGAATGAATAGATAACTTGAGTCCTGTGCCATAACCGGAACTTCCAACCCCTAGAATCCGTCTTTTCTTTCTTTGATCATTATCTTGTTTAGCTTGTTTATTTTAGTGTTGATTCTTAGTTTAGTTTGATTGTTTGCTTTGCATGAATTGTGATCTTTGATTGATCACCAAAAACCAACTAAAAACATTTGAGATTTTCATTTCTTCATTTCCTCTTTTCTTTCAATCTAGATCATTACTAAACTCAATCGCAAATTGAATCAATCTCACCTTAGTCTTTGTGTTCGACCTCGGAATACTAACCCTTCTACAAACGTCCCGTACACTGCGGGTTTCGCTAGGTAGTTAGGATTTAGTTCGAGTTATAAATTTAAAACCCATTTGCGCATCACGATCTTAGCGTAACACATGCTTTCACTCATTTACCCATTTTATCATCTCCATATAATGGTCATTCACTCAAATCGTATAGATATAATATATATATGAAACTATGTGACACGAGGACCGATACATCCTGGCCTCTGAGCCTGCTAGCCAGCCGTACTAGTATCGGTCACACAATCCGTGTACCCTATGGGAGTGGATTGCGCCCTTCCCGTAAACTGGTTAGGCCTGACGTTAGAGAACCTCCCAGACTCCACGGCGGGATGAAAGGGAAGGGTTATCACAGCCACACAGTGGGGCAATCAATAAAGCATAGGTCGGTAAATACGACATCACATGCTATCATAGCAAACATACAAAGCACACACCACTCATGCAAACACCCAATATAAGGATGGCAGCTAAGTAAGTCCTACGGACTTACCTCAACCTCGATCACAACTCAAACAAGATCACCTCCACACTGGAGGGATAGCACAGCTCATAAACAAGGCATAAGGAGATATATCGTACTGCTAACCATATAAGGGTCACACCTAGACCCAAAGGGATCCAAAGGATCAACCTCAACCTCACTCACAACCTAACGAACCTCAAAAGCCATACAAGGCATAAACCGACCATAACATCATCAAAACTCAACCTCACACATCTAGCATGATCCTAAGCACTTATACTAGGAAAGGAGGGAACAAAGGCACCCTAAGGAAGGCCTAGAAGCAACACACACCTGCAAAACCGAAGGAAACACCATGCTGGTGCAGGTAGGCGCAGGGGCGGCTCTCTGGTGGCGCAGGGGCGGTGCACAGGCCGGCTCAGGGGCGGCTACAAGGCAGGCGCAGGGGCGACTGGTGTGTAGAGGACACCACTTCAGCTCCTTCTTCACTTCTACTCTCGATTCTCTAATCTTCTTCACTCCAGCAACAACATACATATGTGACATACATATATATGCATCAACATAGGCCAAACATGGCTGGAATAGGATCAAAACCTAAGGAATGCTAGGCTAGACTAAGGAAAAGAGGGAAAAGAGACAAGAAGAAGAAAAGAAGAAGAAGAAGGAGATGGAAGCCATGAAAGCTTACAAGGCTGGAGAACCAGAAGCTCATCAACTAACCAAGACATCCTCAAGCTGGCTCACAAATCTCAACAACCAACATCAACCTCAAAGCCAAGCAAAATCTCTCCAAACTCACGCAAACTCAAGAAAGATCAACCAAGGATCCAAGGAAGAAGAAGAGAAGAGAAAGTACGTAAGGAGAGAGAGAGATATCTGAAACGCAAACCCTCATCAGAGAGAAGAAGAAGATATAAATAGGAGGTGAAAGAGTAAAGCACGAGTCAAAGCGGTCAAAGAAGACGGCTGCAGCACACATAGCCGCAGGGGCAGGCTCTATGAGCCGTAGGGGCGGACCAGGCTAGGTGCAGGGGCGCCCCCTGGGTCACGCAGGGGCGGCTCAGGCGTAAACCTGGACCCTCTGCTCCCTCTCCCAGTTCTCCGTAACTAGGCTCTTACAATGCTAATGTCTTCCCAAGGATCTGCGGGAATGGGTAAAGGGGTATTCAAACCATGGGGCATGACTCTAGACTTTGCTTTCAAGCATTCTAAGCATTTTTCACAAAATTCTCAACACCCCTAAGCATGTGTGGCTAATAAAAATGAGTATGCGGCATATGATATGTCTTATCTCTACCAATGTGACCCATCAAACCTCCCCTATGGGATTCATTCACACGTAATAGCCTAAGAGAGCACTTTGAAATGCACACTATATCAACTCTAATCAAGAAGCCATCAAACAAGTAAAACTTATCTACAACCCCTTTTTCCGCACAAGCTTTATAAATCTCACCAAAATTATCATCATTTGCATATAATTCCTTTATGTAAACAAATCCAAGAACTCTAGCATCCAATATAGTTAGCAAAACATGTCTCCTAGAAAGTGCATCAACTACAACATTATCTTTTCCTTTCTTGTACTTAATCACATAAGGAAATGTTTCAATGAACTTCATCCACCTTCCATGCCTTCTATCAAGTTTATCTTGGCTCCTAAAGTGTTTTAATGATTCATGATCAGTATGCAATATAAACTCTTTAGGCCAAAGATAATGTTGCCAAGTCCTAAGCACTCTAAACAATGCATAGAGCTCCTTATCATAAGTAGAATAGTTCAGAGTTGGACCTTTCAATTTCTCACTAAAGAAGGCGATGGGTTTGCCCTCTTGCATAAGTACTCCACCAATTCCTATACCTGAAGCATCACACTCCACCTCAAATGGCCTAGTGAAGTCCGGGAGAACAAGCAACGAGGCGTTGGTCAACATCCACTTGGGCTTTTCGAAAGCTCTCTCTTGGGCCTCTCCCCACACAAATGGTATATTCTTCTTGGTGATCTCAGTTAGAGGGGCGGCTATGGTACTAAAATCTCTCACAAAGCGCCTATAAAAGCTAGCCAATCCATGAAAGCTGCGCACATCACCAAGAGACGTCGGGGTTGGCCAATCTCGAATAGCATATAAGTGTTCAAGTCTAAGAGTAGAAACAACCTGACGGAGATGATCCGCATGCTCCTCCGCTGACCTGCTATAGATGAGTATTTCGTCGAAGTAGACAACGACAAACTTCCCTATGAACTTCCTCAAAACATGGTTCATGAGGCGCACGAATGTGATGGGAGCATTAATTAAACCGAATGGCATAACAAGCCGAATGGTATAACAAGCCACTCATAGAGCCCAAACTTGGTCTTGAATGTCATCTTCCATTCATCACCCTCCTTCATTCGAATTTAATGATAGCCACTTCAAAGGTCAATTTTGGAGAAGGTAGTGGCTCCATGTAGCTCATCCAACATGTCATGAAGGCGGGGAACGGGATGACGGTACTTGATGGTGATGTTGTTGACAACTCTACAAGCAACACACATCCGCCAAGTGTTGTCCTTCTTAGGGACTAGTAGGACCGGAACCGCCATAGGACTAAGGCTCTCTCGAATGTACCCCTTATCAAGGAGCTCTTGTACATGCGTTTGAATCTCCTCACACTCCTTCGGGTTTATTCTATAGGCGGGTCGGTTTGGGAGAGTAGCTCCGGGAATAAGATTTATTTGGTGCTCAATACCCCGCAATGGTGGCAACCCGGGGGGTACTTCATCCGGAAACACATTTGCAAACTCATCCAAGATAGCTAAAATACTAGGGGGTAAATCAACTAAGGTCGAGTTGCTTACAACTTCAGCCCTTTACACAAACACACGAGCATGACATCAGGAGGGAGGTAATCTGCGATGTATTCCCTCTTGGCTGCGAGCAACGCCATCGGTGGGGGCTGGACTGCGGCTGCGAGCGCTTTACCCTTGGCGGCGGTCCTTGTTGCACCGAGGTTGTCCATGGCGTCGCACCTTGGCTGCTGTAGAGAGTGCTCCTCCCTTGGCCAAGCGTCGTCTCCTTGTCACCGCTGCTCGCTTGGCCAGCTTCGCTTGATTTCGTCTCAAAAGCCTCCGCAATCTACATAGGAGTCATAGGCTTGAGAGTAAGAAGTTTATCTTTAAAGGTGAAAGAATACTTGTTAGTAAAACCGTTATGCAACACTTTCCTATCATATTGCCAAGGTCGGCCTAACAAAATATGATAAGCTTGCATTGGAACCACATTACATAGAATAGTGTCTTCATAATGTCCTAAGGTAATGTGAATTTTAGCTTTCTTGTTTACCTTAAGCTAAATACAATCATTCATCCAATGTAGCTTGTAAGGCCTAGGGTGGTAGAAAGTTGTTATTTGCAATTTAGAAATCAATTCCGTGCTAGCTATGTTGCAACAACTCCCACCATCAATTATAACGTTACAAACCTTCCCTTTTACTAAGCATCTAGTGTGAAATAGATTTTCTCTTTGATTATCTTCACAAGGAGTAGGTTGTAAGTGTAAAGTCCTCGTAGCTATCAAAGTTTCCCCATGTTCATACCTTATACCATCATCATCATCATCATCATCATCATCATCATCATCATCATCATCATCATCATCATCATCATCATCATCATCACCATCACCATCACCATCACCATCACCATCACCATCACCATCACCATCACCATCACCATCACCATCACCATCACCATCACCATCACCATCACCATCACCATCACCATCACCATCACCATCACCATCACCATCACCATCACCATCACCATCACCATCACCATCACCATCACCATCACCATCACCATCACCATCACCATCACCATCACCATCACCATCACCATCACCATCACCATCACCATCACCATCACCATCACCATCACCATCACCATCACCATCACCATCACCATCACCATCACCATCACCATCACCATCACCATCACCATCACCATCACCATCACCATCACCATCACCATCACCATCACCATCATCATCATCATCAAAAACAGGATTGTCAACAACATTTTCTTATTCATTTTCATCATTGTCGGATTCCGACTCATATTGACCTAGATGATTGATTACAAGGACTCTTTTGTTTGGGCATTCTCTCATCATGTGCCCTTTACCTTGACACTTAAATCAAGTCACATCTCTAGCTCTAGAATTAGCCTTAGGCACAAGGGGGTTAGAGTAACTTAGCTTGGATCCCGAAGGAGCAACCGGGTTTGCCTTGGGAGGAAACGAAGGACCGGAGGGTGCGGCACCACGCCGAGCAGTGGCGTCGGCTCCTTGTGCAGCGGTTGTCCCTCCCCTCACAGCGGTGTTCTCCTTTCCGTAGGACGAGTTCTTCCACTTGTTCACTGCGTTTGGTCCATTGTACCCCGCTCCTTGGTACCTACTCTTGGACTTCCTTTCCACTTTTATCGCTAAATGATACGGGTTGGGGCCGCGAATGACTAGATCTAGATTGGGAATCCTTGAAACCAACAATGACGTTTTTCCTTGACCAATGGCACAAAATTCAGATTGTTAGAACAAGAGAATGACGATGGAAAGATGGAAGAAAAGAGGATGAAAGGGATCGTAGGATGTATGGTAGAAGTAGATCCAAAAGAACCAAAAGACTCCCTTACAAGAACCTTGATCAGATTGATCAAAACTCAAGCAAGATGATGCCTTCAACTCTTTCTTCTATAACCTTACACAAGCCTTCAATGGAGACAAGCACAAGGAGGGACTAGTATTGACTAGTAGCACCAATCTCTAAAGAGATTAACACATACAAGAACAATCTAGCAGGGATTCACTACGATTCAATCAATTGGCTCACTTTATTGATTGAATTTTCTGAATATGAACAAAAGCTCTCAAAGAGACGGTTTATCAAGTTTTGCTAAAATCTATCTAATCAGGAATGAAGCTAAGGGAGGCTTTTTTTTATATGCCTAGAAAGCCTCCTATCTAAAAAAGGAATAACATTTGTCAAAAAGACAATAAAACAAATAAAAGAACTAAAACAAATAATAAAAATAACCCTTAAAATGTTTTGAACCTAAAGATTATAAAAAAAAAGTCTTTCAGTTTATACCAAAAGATGATATAAAATACAAAAGAAGCTCCAAAAGCCTCAATCTTCCATTTCTTGCAATTCCGGAACAAGTGTCTCTTCTTTGCTCTTGCATGGCTCCAAATCACATGTGCATTGTATCCCTTCCACATCCAAGTCGTCGGGAATCGTCATTAACGTGACTAAGGAAGCCTCAGTCATCAATTGATCATCAATGGTCTCCTTAGGAGCTAAGGACACCAACAAGTTGTACACCTCCTCTTGAATTGCTCTTGCCCTTGATTTAGTGATTGGCCCTTGCATTGTAGGACTAGTAGGGGTTGTTGGTGATGGTCCCTCATCATACTCCCCTTCTTGGGAAGAATTCGTCCTCGAAACGTCACCATCAGCATCACTTGACTCAAAGGGACTTAGATCTCCTACGCTGAAAGTAGGGCTCACTCCATTGTCCTCCGGAAGCTCTAGTACATAAGCATTGTTGCCAACCTTAATTAGTACTCTGAATGTTCCGTCTCCCCTAGGTGATAGCTTGGAATTGCGCCTTTCCGGGAACCTATCCTTCCTTAAATGCAGCCACACGAGGTCTCCCGGTTCGAACATCACTTGCTTGCGGTTCCTATTAGCCTTTGCCGTCACTTGCCTCCCCTTCTCCTCTAGCCTTTTGCGTGTCCTTTCATGCAGTTCCTTGATGATCTCCACTAGTTTGTCTGCATTAAAATCTACTCGCTCCGCTATGGGCAACGGTATAAGATCAAAAGGGGTCAAAGGATTCAACTCATAGACACACTCAAAAGGAGTTAGATTAGTAGAAGAATGTAATGTACGATTGTATGCAAATTCTACATGAGGTAAGACATCTTCCCAAGCTTTCAAATTATCTTTAAAAACAGCCCTCAGAATGGTTGTTAATGTCCTATTAGTTACTTCGGTTTGACCATCCGTTTGAGGATGACTAGAAGTCGAAAACAGCAACTTCGTCCCTAGTTTACCCCAAAGAGTCTTCCAAAAGAAACTAAGAAACTTAACATCCCTATCACTCACTATACTCCTAGGTACTCCATGTAATCTAACAATTTCCCTAAAGAACAAGTTAGCTACATTATAAGCATCATCAGTCTTATGGCAAGCAATAAAATGGGCCATTTTAGAAAATCGATCTACCACCACAAAAATTGAATCTCTCCCTTTCTTAGTCCTAGGTAACCCAACAATGAAGTCCATACTAATATCCTCCCAAGGTGACTTAGGCGTGCGTAAGGGGGTATACAATCAATGAGGTTTCAATCTAGCCTTAGTCTTTGAACACACAAGACATCTCTTAAGCAAGTTCTCTACATCTCTAAGCATATGGGGCCAATAAAAATGTGAATGTAGCATATGATAAGTCTTATATCTCCCAAAATGCCCCATTAAGCCCCCCATATGGGCTTCCTCAACAAGTAATAGCCTAAGGGAACACTTAGGAATGCACACTTTATCGATTCTAAATAGAAAACCCTCAAACAAGTAATACTTATCAAAGGCTCCTCTAGATGCACATTGCTTAAATATGCCTCCAAAATCAAAATCATCAACATATAGATCCTTAAAATAATAGAAACCTCAGACCTTAGAATCCATAGTTGTGATTAAAGAGTGTCTCCTAGAGAGAGCATCCGCTACAACATTATCCTTGCCCTTTTTATACTTTATGATATAAGGAAAAGTTTCTATAAACTCCATCTGTAACACCCCAAATTCTGAGAACTCAGGGAGCTACTGGTTAGGACCTCACAATGGGTCCCGACCTTGGTTTAACAACAACTTCACTAAGATCTTACAACAAGGCACAAATGTAATTAAAAACAATTTCTAAAATATAATATTTTTACTGGTATGAAAGTACACATGTGACAGCCTTACAAACATATATAAAGATACATAACATGCATGACGTATGGAAGACTCCCCCGTCCCCATCTAATGAGTACGTGGACCCGGCTGACCATCCGTTCCGGATCACTCTGCAACTGTCTATCTCTAAAAATCTACAACACGGATAAACCGTTAGCTAACAATCCAAATATAAGTAGAATAACAACAGCACAAACACACGTAAAAACAAAATAAACAAACATCATGCTGGCACTCAACCGTTTATTATCTATTAATTAGGTGATTCATCTTATTCAATTTTACAGTTGTGGCACGAGAGCTATTAACAATTCTCGCCTCCGTTCCTTATCCAACTGGGTGTAGGTCTAGCTGACCTCCGCCGGTAGCATCACTACAAACCGAGTATGGACTAGTCCCTAAAGAAACCCCAGCGCCCGCAAGCTAACTGAGCAGAATGCCACCGCCCGTTACTCTTAGGCCAAGTATAGGTCGGTAAATATCTATCACAACCTATAACTCTAAACATCTTAATCACACAACACTATCATCATTCATGCTCATATTTAGAAGTCAGCTAAGTAAGCCCAAAGGACTTACCTGTTATAAATCTCGACTCTCTGTAAACCAAACTCGCTCTGCAAACTGTAGCAACTCAGTTGCCTGCCAAAGGAGATAAGTGCATTAGCACACTCCCACGTAATTAGAAGTCTAAGACTTCTAAGATAGAAGATCGTAATAGGACATAACCAATTACAGTACTAATTTATGGTAAAATGACTATTTTACCCTTGGTCCCGAAACTCCCAGAATTTCCAAAACTCAAGTCTAAACTTCTATTTGAGACTATAAAGTCATATTCTAAGTCCTAAACTTTAGTTTGGTTACAAACTGTAACTTTTCTTATTTCCTATTTTCCGAAAGATCGTAAAGGTCCAACTTCGGTTTCAAATATAAAATTCATAAAAGCTTATAAAAATTCCAAAACAATTCTCTAGATCATCTATGATGTTCCAAAGTTGGTTACAACACTTGAAGTTTCCAATACTTAGCCAAAATCTGAGTACACTTTGAAAAATCATAACTCCTAAACCACTCACTGGATTTATCCCAAATTTTGATATGTTCTACTATAAATCTTATCTATAATATATCCAAAATTCAGCCGCAAAGGAGCTCAAAATCCTATTTAAAACTATCTCACAAAACCGAATTTCAGCACCACCGAAAAACTGCTTACGACTCAATCTTTGAAAAATCATACATCCCAAACCACTCGCTGGATGCCTCTCAAATTTTAATATGTTCTACAAAAATATGTAAAATATATCATATCCAAAATTCAAGCCCAACGGATATCAAGAGCTTATTCAAAATCATCTCACAAAACAGCATCACTTGCTGTTTTCCCCAACACTCAGCACATATATAAAAACGTCAACTTTGAAACACAATAACTCTCAAACCGTAACTCCGATTCTTCCCAAATTTTAATATGATCTACAACAAGATGTCAACTATATCATATCAAAAATTCAAGCCTAACAGAGATCAAAAGCCTATTCAAAACTATCTCACAAAACAGCATCCCATGCTGTTTTTCTCAACTCAGCACATTTATAAAACTAAACTTTGAAACCCCATATCTCTCAAACCTTAACATGGATTCCTCTGAAATTTTAGTATGATTTACTTTGAAATACTATCTATAACATATCCGAAAACTAGCCAAAAAGGAAGAGTATAGCTTACCCAAAATTGGACCCGAAGTTGACTGCTCGTAAATGTTGGAAAGCTGAAAAAGAAGTAACAGCTCCTTGTAATTGCTCCTTTGGCTGCAAAGTATGGGTTCTAGGATGACTTAGCAGCAGCTACGCATATATATATAAACGGAGGGAAGGAAGAGCATGTCATACTCACTATAATCTCGACAAGGAGGAAGGAGGGGCGCCTTGGTCTGTTGTGCTTACCCAATGGCTCAACAGCAAGCAGGGAAGACCATTGCGTGCAGAAGGATGGCGTCGGTTTGTGCTGGTTGGTGACAGAAAGATGAAGAGTGAAGAGGATACATGTGCTCAAGAAGGGAGGATGCAATGGATCTCGTATAGAAGGACGGACCGATCGTCAAATCTCGCTCAGCAGACTGGGCGTGCTTCTGTATATCGATGGTGCTGATTAGGATGCAAGGGATCTGCGTAGACTGGGCGTGCTTCTGTAGATCGATGGGGCTGCATGTCATCCTGGAGCAGTTGAGGTAAACCGATCGTCAAATCTTGCTCAGCAGATCGTGGGAAGAAGGAGTGAAGGCCGGCGTGATCTTGTGCATTTAGGGGAAAAGATTTGCTCCTAATTTCCAATTACGTAAGATAGGAGAGAGGAGTAAATTCTGAGATCCGCTTGGCCTTCTCCAGCTGCTGGGCCGCGTCATAGGGTTGGGCTGAAGTAAGGAAGAGCTGGACTGAAACAAGGTAAATGTATGGGCTGGGCAAGATGGCGCTGTTGGGCTGAGGCGGACACTGGGCGCTGGGCAAGCTGATGGCGGCTTCTGGGCTTGTCACAGACTCGTCACAGACTTGTCTGGCCTTGTCACAGACTCGTCACAGACTCGTCACAGACTCGTCACAGACTTGTCTGGCCTTGTCACAGCTTCGTCACAGACTTGTCCAGACCTTGTCACAGCTTCGTCACAGACTTGTCCAGACCTTGTCACAGCTTCGTCACAGACATGTCAACGACGAGTCATATTCTAAATTAGGGTTTGGGGCTAAACTTATTATTTTATGTGAAGTCAAGGGATCGGAACTGGTAGGCTACGGAATAGACGGATACGGATCATGTTATAGTTTAGGATTGGTTATAATAATCCTATCATTTTATGTGAAGGTAAGCTACATAAAATGATAAAATTTTATAAAGATCCTATCATTTTATGTGAAGGGAAGCTACATAAAATGATAAATTTTATAATAATGTGTCTAACTAAGTAGACGGATATGGGTCAACTGATCGAGATCGGTTTTGTTACAGAAATAAACGGAATAAAAATTCCGGATATTACATCAGTACCCCCTTAAAATAAGTTTCGTCCCGAAACTTAAAAGAAGACTCGTAATGTCGGAGTCCATGCAAAAGAATTTAAGCGCCGTAAAGAGGTCACAACGGTCGAGTTCTGATTTGTTTCTGAAATAGATTGAAGAAATATTCCCGGGTATTACATCAATCCCCCCTTAGGATAAGTTTCGCCCCGAAACATAAAGTACGTCAGTCATAAGGTCAGCCCTCAAGGTACGAATCTAGTGTATCTACTTGTTACTGTACAAGAGTCATCGTTTCCACATATAAGTATCCCGCATATTAAGGTAACCAATAACACACATCCCGACTAAGCACTCGAGCATGAAAATAAACAAGTAGTCAGACAATATAACACAGATATAAGGCCAAACCCTAACTCGTCGCTCCCTAGATTACACTATCTCCACAAAGGTCTCTGAAAGGTTGTCTCATACTACCCATAGTATCCAAGGTGGCCTCGTCGGCTTTTATAAAACCACTAACTCTGAAATCTTTTCATGTACAGACTTCACAAGTGCCTACTACCACGTTCTAGTGTGGTAACTAGATATCTCACCGGTATCATCCGGCTTCATTGCCCGATTCTCTAAGCCGATGTCCTAACTTTTGTCTGGTAAGTATACCTCTAACTGAAACCGTAGAAAACTAGGGTTACTCTCTCCAATGGGGTGAGGTTTACTAGTCCATCAATCACTTATAAACCACTTTACAGCCTCGAGTGGTCACATTTTGCAACTCACCTCCAGGTCTTTTGATGACCGTACAGAAAATAACCTAGTCAACTTTCTTCCCTTCGTTATGTTTACTTGACTACACACTCAGGCCAAAGGTCTTGGACCTCTGCTAGCACTTCACCGAGTGTCTAATGCTCTTTGTATCACGACTCACTTGTCTTTTAATATGGCTCGGTCATCTTATTCCTCAGGTAAGGAGTCATCCCTTTACCCTTTTCCGGTCTAGTAGTGGAGACACAATCTAGTGGTCATCATCTGTATTCACTTGGCATTATTATAATATTTATGGATATCTAATATATTGTTAGCTCAACCTTAGGCTTCTCACGTATTTTTTTTTTTTTGTGTCTTGAGTGACATACAATATGTCCGGAATGACGGTATTAGATACAAGGTGATCTCACATCACCGTCATTTGCTCACACTACTTAATAGTTGTTAACATTGTATTGTGTCCTATAATATTCCTCTTACTCAAAACGCAACTCGACTCCGTTCCGAGATAAAATTCTTCTTATACTCCATTCTTGAGATTATGTTTTCTATATGTACGAGTACTGGTCTGTAAGTACACTCCCGTAGCTTCCTTTTCTTATTTGTCTTTCGATTCAACTTGATAGTTACTCCCTTGAGCTTGTTAGTGCAGGCCCTACACAATACCTTTATTACATCGTTTACTTCCTTTTTCATTCCATCAAGAAACTCATTCTAAAGTACCCTGCTAAGTATTAAGTTCCAAATTTATTTGTCTACCGACATGTGACGAGGTCGGCATGCTTCACTTGTATCTATAATGGGGTACCACTCTCTTTCTATACTTCTATGTGCACATACTTTCTCGTCTATCTAGATGGTGATACAGTTCCTCTACAAAATTTCGTGTCACTCCATGTAGCCTATTTCACGTTCCTTCCAAACGAAATGCATTTTACCAATTATCACCGTCTTACACTCGACACGTCATTTTCTGTACTCTCGAATTCCTTGTTATGTGGGTTAGGACCCATCACGCTTCCGCTGTGTTACTTTGATAATTATGTTGTCACCCATTAATCATAAGGGCCTTTTCCCGTGAGTCCAAAATGATTGACCCCAAAACTCTTCCTCTCAATTACACCATATGTCCTATCATGATGAAGTACCCAATACCTTCCTTATTTGCCTTAAGGAACTAAGATAACGGTTGGAAGACGACCTCTTCTGTTTACTGTTGGTATTCTTCTAACATGGATCTAAAACTCTCTGACTCAACCGGAGTTGATCTTAACCAGCCAGTAAGAAATCTCTAATTCAATTCTCTCTATGCCTTTAGTTAATCAAAGAAGGTTGTCATTACCTACTTGAGGAAATTCTCCAAGGTGTCGGTAAGGCTAATTTTTATAATTCTACAGTCACAATTATCTTTTCTTAACGGCGCCCTATTCCTCAATACCAAAAGAAACACTTGTACATCCTCCGTTGACGTCAGTCAGCTTATAGTTGACTTATTTCAATATCCTGAACTCTCTCTTCTCATGATCTACTGGCATAAAATTTGGTAAGCACCAACTACTTGGTTAATCCCTTTCCCTTCGTTAGCTCGTTCTATCTCTTTCACTGCCTTTTTCCTCAGAGTCAACTCTCTTTCTCTAGTCCCCTAGGTTATTCTCACATGTTCCTTCATTTGTGTTGTTTATAATATTTCTCTGTTGAGCTCCATTGACTCAGCTACCGGCCTCCTACTCCTTTTGATACTGACTTCGTGATTCCTCACCACTTTTTATCTCTCTGACGAGGTCAAAACTTCTCTACACTTGTGGGTTCTATCTTCGCTCTTACACTCAATTGTAACTCTTCTCTCCATGCATCTCTTAGTCACAAGAGTTTCTTCCGCATATATCACAGGAGAATCATCATTCTTCCTTGTATGAAATGATACGCACAATCTGTCTTGGCGGACATAGAACTTTATCTAAAGTGTATACTTCTTACTCCTCTAGTTCTCCTTTTAAAATCCGTCTGTACTAGTTGTGATATGTACCTTTTTCCTAGCCAGTAGGTAGTAAATCCCTTACACCATTCCCTTGGTCTCAAATAACAAAAGGGGTTCATTCCTGTTCGCCTAATCTTTCTTCTTAAGTTCTTAATTAAAGTGACTGACGCGACTCGATCTGTGTTATTTATTAGGTAACTAGTACGTGTACCAATTTAACTTCACATTTGTCGCCGTTGATCTCTTGAAGGATCCTCCAGATGTCTATAAAATTCTTTCATAAGTCTTTGGTTATCCTCCTTACCTGTCAACCAGTTACTACTAGTTGACCCGCACGTTTTATGTATCCGATTTTACCAACCAGTCTGTAGTTGACCTTCTATAAGATTCCGGACTTATTGTTCTTCGATCTCTTTGAAGTTTGATACACTTGGTGAAATCTATCTCCTCCAATTTCTTGGTTAACACTCCTCCAACTCCTTGCAAGTCTGCACTTCTCTTGTTCTCTTATGGAATCACTATAATCTTCTGAGTCTAGTCCTAACATTCATATGTCTTCAAAGGGTTTATTAAGTCTTCCACGATAACTTGTAAGCGTCTCTTCACAATTCTTCTTACTTTGTTCATCGTTTGTTCGTGTTTCCCTGATATGACCGTTAATGTTGGTAACTTAGATCTTTATGTGAATGAGAAGTTATTATGGACTCTCTAGTCCGCCAAAATAACTTTCCCACATTCTTCCATTAGTTTGGTGTTGTGTTGTAATGCCACATTTATAGAATTCCGTTGTCTTAATTTCAGACTTCTACTGTATTTGATACTTACGTCATGATTTCTTGCAAACTCTTGCATCTCTGAGTAGGTCAAACCGTCTCTATGATGATGAAATTTATTTCACGTCTTTAAACTCATTTGTCAATGGTTGTCTTGTACTCTTTTAATTCTTCGCCTCAGGTCAGCACCTTATCTTCTTTGTACTCTCATGCCCATGCTTACATGTGGCGGCGTTTGCCTTGATTGTAACATCTTTTATTCTGCAAATCTTGGTTGTACTCCGTTCTGTATGATTCTTGTTCCCTTATCGTTATCTCTAATCCGACCTCTCGTCGTCTCTTACATGATTCTCCTAATTCATCTCTCAGCCTCATACGACCAAGTCCCTTGTATGACTTCCTATTCCTTCTGCCTGAGTTGACTCGGGGATTCCTTTCCCATCGGACGGTACTTATGGTGAAAATTGTCTCCACATCTTTACTTCTTTGCCCACTCGTTCTTCGGATGATTTATATGGTCACAAGGACGCCCACCAGAGTATAACACTTAATCCTCGGTCTGAATCCATTATCTTGTGTTGAAAGCTCTTCAAGTCCGTTACCGATTTATCATGAGGCGATAAGCGATTCATGATATCATAACTAAAGGATATAGGGTATCCTTTAGGATACTAACATGCTAAACATACACATTTATATAATCATACATTAAAACATATCAATATAACTCTATATACTAACATCTATCATTCCAAGTTGCAGAGATCCACGGAGAACGATGGTGGTCCGACGTACTACTAACCCAACAACCCGACTATGCACGTGTGTAAAAACAGAAATCCGTTTTGAAAATCTTAGACCCCTTTCGGGTTCTAGTGATTTTATACATTCGGTCTTTTAGAAGATTTCAAGTGCCATTGTTGCCAACCCAGAGCTCTGATACCATGTTGTAACACCCCAAATTCTGAGAACTCAGGGAGCTACTGGTTAGGACTTTACAATGGGTCCCGACCTTGGTTTAACAACAACTTCACTAAGATCTTACAACAAGGCACAAATGTAATTAAAAACAATTTCCAAAATATAATATAAAGATACATAACATGCATGACGTATGGAAGACTCCCCCGTCCCCATCTAATGAGTACGTGGACCCGGCTGACCATCCGTTCCGGATCACTCTGCAACTGTCTATCTCTACAAATCTACAACACGGATAAACCGTTAGCTAACAATCCAAATATAAGTAGAATAACAACAGCACAAACACACGTAGAAACAAAATAAACAAACATCATGCTGGCACTCAACCGTTTATTATCTATTAATTAGGTGATTCATCTTATTCAATTTTACAGTTGTGGCACGAGAGCTATTAACAGTTCTCGCCTCCGTTCCTTATCCAACTGGGTGTAGGTCTAGCTGACCTCCGCCGGTAGCATCACTACAAACCGAGTATGGACTAGTCCCTAAAGAAACCCCCAGCGCCCGCAAGCTAACTGAGCAGAATGCCACCGCCCGTTACTCTTAGGCCAAGTATAGGTCGGTAAATATCTATCACAACCTATAACTCTAAACATCTCAATCACACACCACTATCATCATTCATGCTCATATTTAGAAGTCAGCTAAGTAAGCCCAAAGGACTTACCTGTTATAAATCTCGACTCTCTATAAACCAAACTCGCTCTGTAAACTGTAGCAACTCAGTTGCCTGCCAAAGGAGATAAGTGCATTAGCACACTCCCACGTAATTAGAAGTCTAAGACTTCTAAGATAGAAGATCGTAATAGGACATAACCAATTACAGTACTTATTTATGGTAAAATGACTATTTTACCCTTGGTCCCGAAACTCCCAGAATTTCCAAAACTCAAGTCTAAACTTCTATTTGAGACTATAAAGTCATATTCTAAGTCCTAAAGTTTAGTTTGGTTACAAACTGTCACTTTTCTTATTTCCTATTTTCCGAAAGATCGTAAAGGTCCAACTTCGGTTTCAAATATAAAATTCGTAAAAGCTTATAAAAATTCCAAAACAATTCTCTAGATCATCTATGATGTTCCCTCTACCCTTAGGAGCAAGAATTTCTCAAAACTGTTTATCCGTCATTTTTATAAAAATTCCAAAGTTGGTTACAACACTTGAAGTTTCCTATACTTAGCCAAAATCTGAGTACACTTTGAAAAATCATAACTCCTAAACCACTCACTGGATTTATCCCAAATTTTGATATGTTCTACTATAAATCTTATCTATAATATATCCAAAATTCAGCCGCAAAGGAACTCAAAATCCTATTTAAAACTATCTCACAAAACCGAATTTCAGCACCACCGAAAAACTGCTTACGACTCAATCTTTGAAAAATCATACATCCCAAACCACTCGCTGGATGCCTCTCAAATTTTAATATATTCAACAACAATATGTAAACTATATCATATCCAAAATTCAAGCCCAACGGATATCAAGAGCTTATTCAAAATCATCTCACAAAACAGCATCACTTGCTGTTTTTCCCAACACTCAGCACATATATAAAAACGTCAACTTTGAAACACAATAACTCTCAAACCGTAACTCCGATTCTTCCCAAATTTTGATATGATCTATAACAAGATGTCAACTATATCATATCAAAAATTCAAGCCTAACAGAGATCAAAAGCCTATTCAAAACTATCTCACAAAACAGCATCCCATGCTGTTTTTCTCAACTCAGCACATTTATAAAACTAAACTTTGAAACCCCATATCTCTCAAACCATAACATGGATTCCTCTGAAATTTTAGTATGATTTACTTTGAAATACCATCTATAACATATCCGAAAACTATCCAAAACGGAAGAGTATAGCTTACCCAAAATTGGACCCGAAGTTGACTGCTCGTAAATGTTGGAAAGCTGAAAAAGAAGTAACAGCTCCTTGTAATTGCTCCTTTGGCTGCAAAGTATGGGTTCTAGGATGACTTAGCAGCAGCTACGCATATATATATAAACGGAGGGAAGGAAGAGCATGTCATACTCACTATAATCTCGACAAGGAGGAAGGAGGGGCGCCTTGGTCTGTTGTGCTTACCCAATGGCTCAACAGCAAGCAGGGAAGACCATTGCGTGCAGAAGGATGGCGTCGGTTTGTGCTGGTTGGTGACAGAAAGATGAAGAGTGAAGAGGATACATGTGCTCAAGAAGGGAGGATGCAATGGATCTCGTACAGAAGGACGGACCGATCGTCAAATCTCGCTCAGCAGACTGGGCGTGCTTTTGTATATCGATGGTGCTGATTAGGATGCAAGGGATCTGCGTAGACTGGGCGTGCTTCTGTAGATCGATGGGGCTGCACGTGATCCTGGAGCAGTTGAATTAAACCGATCGTCAAATCTCGCTCAGCAGATCGTGGGAAGAAGGAGTGAAGGCCGGCGTGATCTTGTGCATTTAGGGGAAAAGATTTGCTCCTAATTTCCAGTTACGTAAGATAGGAGAGAGGAGTAAATTCTGAGATCCGCTTGGCCTTCTCCAGCTGCTGGGCCGCGTCATAGGGTTGGGCTGAAGTAAGGAAGAGCTGGACTGAAACAAGGTAAAGGTATGGGCTGGGCAAGATGGCGCTGTTGGGCTGAGGCGGACACTGGGCGCTGGGCAAGCTGATGGCGGCTTCTGGGCTTGTCACAGACTCGTCACAGACTTGTCTGGCCTTGTCACAGACTCGTCACAGACTCGTCACAAACTTGTCTGGCCTTGTCACAGCTTCGTCACAGACTTGTCCAGACCTTGTCACAGCTTCGTCACAGACTTGTCCAGACCTTGTCACAGCTTCGTCACAGACTTGTCAACCACGAGTCATATTCTAAATTAGGGTTTGGGGCTAAACTTATTATTTTATGTGAAGTCAAGGGATCGGAACTGGTAGGCTACAGAATAGACGGATACGGCTCATGTTATAGTTTCGGATTGGTTATAATAATCCTATCATTTTATGTGAAGGTAAGCTACATAAAATGATAAAATTTTATAAAGATCCTATCATTTTATGTGAAGGGAAGCTACATAAAATGATAAATTTTATAATAATGTGTCTAACTAAGTAGACGGATATGGGTCAACTGATCGAGATCGGGTTTGTTACAGAAATAAACGGAATAAAAATTCCGGATATTACATCAATACCCCCTTAAAATAAGTTTCGTCCCGAAACTTAAAAGAAGACTCGTAATGTCGGAGTCCATGCAAAAGAATTTAAGCGCCGTAAAGAGGTCACAACGGTCGAGTTCTGAATTGTTTCTGAAATAGCCGGAAGAAATATTCCCGGGTATTACACCATCCATCTACCATGTCTCCTATCTAACTTATCTTGAGTCCTAAAATCTTAAGGACTCATGATCGGTACGTAGGACAAATTCACTAGGCCATAAATAATGTTGCCATGTTTTTAATACTCTAAACAATGCATAAAGTTCTTTATCATAAGTCGAGTAGTTTAAACATGCTCCCTTATTTCTCACTAAAAAATGCTAGTGGCTTACCCTCTTGCATGAGTACTCCTCCAATGCCAATACCCGAAGCATCACACTCGACCTCAAAAGGTTTGGTGAAGTCCGGAAGAGCTAGGAGAGGTGCATGGGACAGCCGCCACTTCAACTCCTTAAACGCCTTGTCTTGAGCATCTCCCCACACAAATGGCACCTTCTTCTTTGTTAAGGACGTGAGTGGGGCTACTATGGTGCTGAAATCTCACACAAAACGTCTATAGAAGGTTGCTAGGCCGTGGAAACTCCTCACTTGACCGACAGTTGTGGGAGTAGGCCATTCCTGGATTGCCTTGATCTTCTCTTCATCCACCTCTGGACCTCTTGTGCTCACTACAAAACCAAGAAAAACAACTTGATTAGTACTAAACTTACATTTCTTTAAATTAGCATACAAATATTCAATTCTAAGAGTTGCAAGTACTTCCCTCAAATGTTCCTCATGCTCTTCAAGTGACTTACTATAGATGAGGATGTCATCAAAGTAAACCACAACAAACCTACCAATGTAGTGTCTCAACACGTGATTCATCAATCTCATAAATGTGCTAGGAGCATTGGTTAAACCAAAATGGCATCACTAGCCACTCACAAAGACCAAACTTGGTCTTAAATGCCGTTTTCCACTCATCTCCCTCCCTCATTCTGATTTGGTGATAACCACTCCTAAGGTCGATCTTAGAGAACAATGTGGCTCCATTTAACTCATCTAGCATGTCATCTAAACGTGGGATAGGGTGGCGGTACTTAATGGTGATGTTGTTGATGGCTCTACAATAAAACACACATCCTCCATGAACTGTCCTTCTTAGGCACTAAGAGGACGGGAACGGCACTAGGACTCAAACTCTCCCTTACATAACCCTTATCTAGGAGTTCTTGCACTTGGTTTTGGTCTTGGCTCTCCTTAGGGTTCATCCTATAGGCTGGACGGTTTGGGAGTATAGCACCGGGACTAAGGTCTATTTGGTGCTCAATACCTCTAAAGAGTGGAAGGCCAGCCGGAATCTCGTCGGGAAACACATCACTAAACTCATCTAGGATAGCTAGGATGGGCTTAGGTAGGGTGGCCTTGGATGCTAGAAGGACACTAGAAGTAACTAAGCTCTTGCACAATCTCACAAGAATGGCATCTAAAGGGGTGTGATCTAGGATGTACTCCTCCTTGGATGCTAGAAGGACACTAGAAGGTGTGGCTAATAGGGTGGTACTAATCTTGGCCGTGGGTTCTGTTTTAGACCGTGAGCTATCCCCTCTCTTATTCACCTCATTTTTCTCCACACTCAACTCCTTCTTCTTCTCATAAAATTCAGCAATCTACAATGATGTCATAGGCTTAAGAGTTACTGTTTGACCATTAAATTCAAAGGTATGCCTATTAGTAAAACCATCATGCTTAACTCTCCTATCAAATTGCCATGGACGTCCCAAAAGAATATGACAAGCTTGCATGGGAACTACATCACAAGTAATGGTGTCCTCATAGCTACCTAAAGTGATAGTAACTCTAGCTTGCTTATTTACTTTTAATTCTCCACAATCATTCTTCCAATGCAATTTGTAAGGCCTAGGGTGATAAAATGTGGTAATTTGCAACTTATTAATCAAATCAGTGCTAGCTATATTGCAACAACTACCTCCATCTATGATCATATTACACACCTTCCCTTTAATTAGACATCTAGTATGAAAAAGCTTCTCTCTTTAATTATCCTCACACGGAGCTAGCTTATCATGCAAAGTTCTTCTAGCTATTAATGATTCTCCATGCTCATATTCAATGCCCTCATCACTATCACTACCAATTTCATGCAATCCATTAAGGTGGGTGTTATCATCATTTTCATGCTTATCCTAACTCTCATATTGTCCAAATTGATTTAAAATCAGAATTTTCTTATTAGGACAATCCCTCATGTAATGACCTCTACCTTGACATTTAAAACACACAATATCTCTAGAACGAAGAGTAGAGTTAGAGGTACTCCCTTTAGGACCACTTGAAGGCTCATTCAAGGGTCTAGAAGATGAATGAGGTGTTGAGCTCCTTCTTTGTGCTCCTTGGTCCATGGTTGATGCTTTTCGGTTCTCCTTGGTGGATGTAGGCTCACGGCTGTAGGATCCTTGGGGCCGGCTGTTTTGTGCTTTCCTTGAGCTTGTAGCTCCAAAGCTTGTCTTGGCACCTTGGTTCCTAGCCTTTGTCTTCTTCTCTACTTTGATTGCCAAATGCAACAGCTCCACCATGGTACTATAAGGATATAAATCAATTTCATTAGCCAAAGATGAGTTTAAAATGCGTAGATACCTAGCCATTGTAGACTCCTCATCTTCAACCACATTAGCTTTCACCATTGCCATTTGCATAGAGATGTAGACCTCTTCGGCACTCATGGCTCCTTGTCTAAGGTTCTCCAAACTTTGCCTCAGCTCCCTAGCATAATGTTGAGGTACAAAACGAGCTCTCATCAAGGCCTTCATTTGTTCCCATGTAGTGATGGCTGGATCCAAGGTTCTTCTCCTTTCCTTGACAAGATGTTCCCACCATACTAGTGCATAGCCTTGGAACTCCAATGATGCAAGCTTGACATTCCTTTGCTCTCTAAAGTGATGGCAAGACCAAATTTGGTCCAATTTAGTCTCCCAATCCATGTAAGCATCCGGGTCACACTTGCCTTCAAAGCGGGGAATCTTGACCTTCACCTTCCCTATTCCATCTAGCTCTTGATAAGGCCTAATGGCTCATATTCTCGTCCTCTCCTTGGTTGTGGGTGATTCCTAGGGAGCTCTCTCCACATACCTTCTTCCTCAACATCCTCTTGTGGCTCCTAAAAATCATCCACAAAACCTTGCACATTTGGTGTTCTAGGAAGAGTGTTAGCATGTCTCATACCTTGCCCTTGACGGGTTCTTTGGGGTGATTCAGGGGGTTTCTCTAGGGGCATCTCTAGATGTGCCTCCTAGCTCGAAAGTGGACCTCGGTTGTGGCGTGGCCGTGGGTGCTGGCTGAGGCTCCAACGTTCCAATCCGGTGGGTCAATCTTGCCACCGAATCCATTAGTTGCTTCAACATAGCAAATGTCTACGGTGCATTGGCTCACTGCTGTGGGACTTGCTTGGATTATTAGACCTAGACATGATCAAAAAAACACACAAAACAAGCCAACTAGTTGAATTAGATAAAACAGAAAATTCTCACAAGTGTTTACTCTCACTCTCAAACCAAGTTGTGTTGATCACAAGCTATTTGATGCAATTGACTTGGATGGATTAAAACTCCTTCTAAGATCAATGCTTTAGCTCAACTAGCACACTCCTTGACTTGAAAAAGGGTGATACACGGCTTCTTGAAGGTTCACAACAGAAAATGTCAATATAGACACTAAGAAGCTGAAATAGGACTCAAGACTCAACTAGTATGGCTTGCCAGCAATGTTAACTAGCTAATCACACAAAATACTCAAAAATGACAGAAGACTCAAAGATAGATCCAAAAGGCTGATATAGACTAGAAAAGATGGTAAACTCAAGATATGATAGAATTAGAGTAAAACAAGGAAGATAGACACACAAGAGACTAAGAAGAGAGCTTCACTTACGTTGTCCTTATGCAATGGAGAGAGATATGGCCGGCTGTGGTGTTTAACGTTGGCTTTTGGATAATGGTGATGGACAAGAAATGAGGTAGGTAACTCTTGTTTGTAGTCTCAATGATCCTTTCACAATCAGATTGCAAAAACACTTGTTTTTCTAGCTTCTACACAACTTAGGTTAGTATAGAATATGCTATGAAATGTATGATATGTAGGATGATGAAAATATATGAGAAAATATTTCTTTTTCTTTCTTTTTTTTTGTGGTCCTTTGCTGTCGTTTTTGTGGAAGAAAATAAGAGAGAGGAATGAAACTAAAAATTGAAAAGAAATAAGAGATAACTAACTAGAAGTAGTCTCTTGTTGTTGCTACAAATAAGGAGCTTTTGTGGCCCTCTCCTCTCTCTTGCAATGGCTGATTTGTTTTGGAAGAGTGGTCCCCCTTTTGCTTTTCTTTTGATTGTTTTTTTTGGATGGTTATTGCCAAGAGAAAAGAGCTGGATGTTTTTTGATGAACTATGGGTGATGAAGGTGATGTAGAATGGCTGGAAAATGGCGGTTTTGGCTTGGCTTTCTCTCTTCTCCAATAAAAACAAGAAACAAAGCAAATTAGACTCAAATAGACTCTTAAAATAAAGGAAATGACTCAAACAAAGAAAAGACTCAAAGAAGATGCTCAAACCGTCAATGGTGATGGTTGATTCCGGAGTCGCAATCAACTAGCTCTGATACCACTTTGATGCGGGTTGGCGCCACGAATGACTAGATCTAGATTGGGAATCCTTGAAACCAACAATGACGTTTTTCCTTGACCAATGGCACAAAATCCATATTGTTAGAACAAGAAAATGACGATGGAAAGATGGAAGAAAAGAGGATGAAAGGGGAAGTAGGATGTATGGTAGAAGTAGATCCAAAAGAACCAAAAGACTCTCATACAAGAACCTTGATCAGATTGATCAAAACCCAAGCAAGATGATGCCTTCAACCCTTTCTTCTATAACCTTACACAAGCCTTCAATGGAGACAAGCACAAGGAGGGACTAGTATTTACTAGTAGCACCAATCTCTAAAGAGATTAACACACACAAGAACAATCTAGCAGGGATTCACTACGATTCAATCAATTGGCTCACTTTATTGATTGAATTTTCTGAATATGAACAAAAGCTCTCAAAGTGACGGTTTATCAAGTTTTGCTAAAATCTATCTAAGCTCCCTATGGTAATGGTGAGGTATGAACCGAGCTCTCATCATTGCTTTCATTTGTTCCCAAGTAGCCACGGGGGGATCAAGAGCAAGTCTTCTTTCCCGTACTAGCTTATCCCACCAAATAAGGGCAAATTCCTGAAATTCCAAGGCTGCTAATTGCACCTTCTTATGCTCGGGGAAATTGTGGCAAGACCAAATTTGTTCTATCTTGGTCTCCCACAACATATATGTATCCGGGTCACACTTGCCCTTGAAGACGGGGATTTTCACCTTTATCTTACCAATCCTGTCTTGTTCGGGTTCCCGGTACCTACGTTGATATCATTAATACCCTTGTTGTGGTGGTGGAGCCCAAGCCTCTCCCGTCACAGATTGTTCCTCTTTGTTATTGTACCTGTGCACATTAATGGGAGGAACAACATTTGTATGTAAGGGAGAGTAGGGACGAGGATCATACCCATATCGGTGGCCCGGGTGGCTTTGAGGAGGCAGCTGCAAAGGCACTTGTGGCGCATTGCCTCGCTGCGCCATGGTAGCGGCCTCAGATGCGGTTCGTTGGTCGGGCAAAGGGCCTCGTGGCTGCGGCTGCTGCTGCGAATGGTCTCCTTGCTCGAAGGCTGAAGCTAATGGTTGGCGAGCTTCTAGATCCCTCATCCAAGTTGTCAAAGCGGCAATGTTGTCGTTCATTTGCTTCAACAAGCTGAAAGTTGTCGGATCTGTCGGATCGGGGCTCGTCGTCGAAACACGGCTATGGGTAGACATTATCACAAAGAAAAACAAACACTGAAATATATTAAGGTTAGAAATCAAAACACCTCTCAAGTGTTTCAATCCTTTTTTCGTTCACACTCTTGTGATAGTGGGGCTTGTTGATGGATCGCTTCGAATGAGTAAAAAACCCCACTTGAGTTAAGGTGTCTAGGTATCCAAAGCAACCAAAAATCGATTAGGGCTCAATGCAATTCAGTACAATGCGAAATTAGCTCAAACCCAACAAGACTCACAAAAAGACATAAATGAATCAACAATGAATCAAGAAGATCACCAAACATAATATATAAAGAGAAGAAAAGAAGAAGACTCACCGATCAAAGCCCTACTTGTTGCACTTCCGGACTGCCTTGGAGTGTGAGTAATCCCGAGGCTAGGTTAGAGGTAACAAGGTAAGGAGGGAGGGCTCTTTAGGTGAAGGTATAAGCAGGTTCGGCGCTAAGTGCAAGGCACTAAGATAGGGCGCCGAGGGAGATAGGGTGGCGATGAGTGGGTGCGGCGTTGGGCTAAGGGCGATGGAGCGCCGATGGTTGGCTGAGAGTATGGTCTAGATGAGGGATGGGAGACAAGGCCGTGGTTGAGAGTGTGGCCACGGGAGTAGGCATTGCCGGTGGTGACGAGGCACTAGACTTAGTTTGCACAAAAAAAATAACATACAAAACTAAAGATTACAAAATAAAATAAAATGTAACAAAAGCTTCTCTTTTTTTTTTCTTGAATGATCGGCTCCTTTTTTTCTTTTTTTTTTTTATGCTGATCGAATATTCTTTCCTCTTTTATTCTTTTGAATTTGAATTTTGACCTTTTTGTTACCTAAAATGTAGGAAATTCCTTGACTAACTAATCTGGCCAATAATTACAATTAAAAAAAATAAATTAAAATGGAACAAGAGATAACTTCTACTTAGTGCCCTTGAAAGTGGGAAGGTGGAGTTTGAGAAAGATAACCGATTTAGGGCATGGCCGGCAGCAGTGGCTCAAGATGGCCGGCGTGTGTAGGCAGAACCGGTGTGGGTATGGTGCGGTGAGGTGACAGTGATGGCCGGCCTAGGGTACTCACAAACCAACACGACCTTCAACAAAACAAGTCAAGCAACGGTCAGTTCGAGAACACAAGCAGAAGGCTCAACAAAATTTTCAAAAATTGACGCAATAAGGATGAAAGACACAAGATCGATCGTCAACCCGAGCTCTGATACCAATTGATACGGGGATGACCCAACGTTGGCTCGATCTAGACGACGGAAGGAGGAAACGAAGTGAAGAACAAGCTGATCCAAGGCGTCTTGATCTACAGAGAGGTGACGCCAACAATAACAGCCAAGACAAGATACTAAACTGGAAACAAAGGTACGGAATATAAAGGGAAGATCCGACGTTGATGAACCCGATACAAACAACGTGGAAGCCCTTGATCTCGAGATCAAGAACCAACAAGAACAATGCAACAAACTCAGCCCCTTACAACCACACACAGTCGACTTAGACCATCGATAGCACGAGGAGGATGCTTATGGAATCTCACAAACACCAAGAACCCAAGAGCAATTGACACACGCAAAACAACTAAGCCAAATCTGATCACAATAACTCTTCAATCAAAACTCTCCTTTGATTGAAGATAAAATCTGAAAACAAGTGTTTTTTACCAAAAATTAGCTGCCTCCAAAATGGCAATAAAAGAGCCTTTAAATAGTTTCAGCTCTTAAACAAAAGACAACAATAAAATTCTGGAAATTAATCCCAATGGGCTACTTAAAACACACAATCACTAAGCAGGCCTTAGAAGGCCTCATTCCTCAATGAGAGGCATGGAGTGGCGTTGAGCGCTTGGTGAGGATCAGCGGCATCATGTGTGGGACTGGCCGAGTCTTGTGCTTTGGCGTCGTTGCTCTCTTGCTTACATAGGAGCCAAGCCTCGTTATCAACACTTGTAGCAAATAAAATCAGTAAGCTCTCTGTCTCATGATCAATCTTCTTAGCTCGGGAACGTGTGATAGCTCCCTCATACTCCGGAGATGCTAGCTCGGATGGTCCCTCATCAAGATTGATAACTCCACCTTGGTTATATATTTGCATATGTGATGATGGAAGACTTAAAATTATGAGCGGTTTTTATACTAACAAATACCACTTATATTTCTAGATTGCATGGTTTGGTTTTGTGTTTGTCAATAGTGTGCAGCCCTTCAAAAGCATTTCAAAGGATGAATTAAGGTCTTAAATGCAGTGTGCAGGCCTTGGAAAGCATTTCAAAGGATGAATGGAGGCCTTGAAAATCAATACAAGGGACAAGTGCAGAGATTGGAAAGCAATTCAAAGGTTCAACACGGAGGCCTTGAAAACCATTTCCAGGAATCAAAGCCGAAGCCTTGAAACAAGATACAAAGGATACATCGGCTGGAAGGAATTCAAGATTCTATCTCAACAACCAAATCTACCAAGGATCAAGAGAAGATCTCAAAAAAAGATTTCAAGAAAGATCTCGGCCAGTTCAAGGGACATCTTCAACGGATTTTGGAGATGATCTTTTCGGCCCAAAAAAAGATCTTAGGAAGATCTTAACTGACGCAAAGATTGAAAATCTCTTCCAAACGGAAAAATCTCACAGATCTTCAACCAAAGATTCTCAACAAACTTAAAGATCTCGGAGCTAGAAACAAGGTCTTCAATGACAAGATTTTCAACGGCTCTTTCAAGAGAAGATCTCGAAGAAGTGGAATCACAACGTGCGTCAAGGAGAAGAAGAAGATAAGAAGATCTACAACGGCTATTTCATCTCAACCTACACCGTTTTCTATGGAGAAGGAAGAACATCACAACGGTCATCTCCACAACAGCTAGAAGACTTCTGCATCGAAGACTATAAACAAAGATGGCGATTGAAGAGAAGAATAAAAAGATTACACGGAAACATCTCAGTCTTCAAGCGATCAAAACATCTTCATTTCGTTCCATAAGTTTTTCTTCATCTTAGATTACAAAATTTTACATTCATAAGAGAGAAACACATGAGAGCCTCATTGTAATATCTAGAGAGTGTTATACTCGAGTGTGTGTTACTCTACGAAGTAATTAGACTATTATTGCTAGGTTAAGAGTTTAAACTAGATCGTAGCATTGGCTAAGAAGGGGATTTCTTCTAGGTTGTTTCTAGGACTCTTTGGCTAAGACGGAGATGTAGGATGTTAGAGCTGAACTTCGTAAACATATCACCGTGTTGATCTTTTACTTCCGTACTATTTCTTGCTTAATTGTGACTAACGTTGTTTTGTAGGTTTTTGGAGTAAAGGCCTTGAAATCACTTTCAAAGCCCTTGAAAACCAGTTGTGTTACAAAGAGCACAGATCGACATCAAGGCCTTGAAATCAGTTTCAAAGCCTTGAGATTGGTTTTTGCAAAAAATTCTCATACTCTATGCAACCCCCTTCTAGAGTATTTATATCCTTTATATTCACCTATACGGTTCTTCAAACGTTATTGTCGCTCCGCATCATGTGCTCATTTATTTGCATCCCTTAATTGTTCCAAGGCTCGTTCTAACGCAGTTTGGGGATCTATTTCATCCATTCTTCTTTGACTAGCTTCTCTTAGCCTTCTTCGAATGATTCTTACTGGTTCCGAATCGTAAGGAACGAGTTCTCTACTATTGCGAGTACTTCGCTAAACCGAAAATGAAAATTCCTTCAAGCAAAGCTACTAAAAGAAAAAGATTAATAGAAAAAGCAAAAACGTTTAAGCTAGACAACCGAAATACCGAACTGGTCTAGACCAAGTCCCCGGCAACGGCGCCAAAAACTTGTTCGTTCAAAAATGTGTGTGCAAATAAGCTTTAAATTTATACCGAGAATAAAAGCAATAGCGAACCCACAATGTACGGATCAATCTCAATATAAGCAAGTAATACAGGGTCGATCTCAGGGACTTGGTGAAATCAAGCGGTAAAGAAATCTAGTTTAGACAAATATGCTAATATAAGACAAATAACAAGGTATGTATGCAAGAATTGGGAAAACGCATATTCTAGAGATCAAAGTATCCAATTATTAGTTTCGATTCAAGACTTCTAAAGATCTATGGACAGAGCTGGGATTGCAAAGGAAATATGTTTCTAAGACGGGATAGCTCACGGTGAGGTTTCACTATCCACTAATCCCAACCCAAATGCTCTAAATAAAGGGTGTTGATTCCTCTATGGGATAGAGATCTAAGGAAAGGAAATATACTCTCAAACCAAACATTCAACCTAAGGGAAAAGAACTAACCATCTCATGTTAACATACAAAGGTAAGGCATTGGTACACTCGAACCTAAATAGATGGTGTTGAGTCCTCTACTACCTAGAACTCATCATCGTTGGCAACCAAGAATAGGAATTACCGGTTAAGTCTCTTCCCATGCTCGGATATAGATTAGATAGGTTCAACAAGGCTAGGGTTTAAGCAATCTTTAACTTTGTTTAAGGATAAAGCGTCAAAGGTATGATAGAAGAAAAATCGGTTTGTTCTTCACAAAAAAATGGTCGATGTCCTCAAGAATAGCCCGATTTTTCTTCTTTGCAAAGGTAAAACTCAACTCTCAAGGTCCAACATCAACATGAGGTTCATTCTATCATCATCTTAACCACAATATTCAACCAATCACCCTAGAATCGCAAGGGTTTTAGCCAATAACATACATTGTTAGAATCAAGAAAGGTATTGAAGTAAGAAAGTCAAGAAAACATTAAATCTTGAAATAAAATAAAACAAATCCTTAACAAAGGTTCACAATCTCTGGAAACTAACTAAAAAGCAAAGACAAACTCCAAAATTTGTGTTCACAACGACAAAAGAATCAAAACATAGAAAAACGTCAAAGGAAGTTCACTTTCTCTTCAATCTTGAATGCCGGATCTTCAAATGTGTTTTTCCTTCGCCTTCCTAGGGTTTCTTGAAGGGATCGGACGATTTAAGATATAAATCGGTCTATTTTATAAAAGTCGGTCGATTTGCTTTAGAAGTTGACCCGATTTTTATCTTTGCAGCGTGTTATCGTTTAGCTCCGTCTTCTATCTTTCTTTATGATTTCTCTTCATATCTTTTTCTATTTTTTATACTCCTTCCTGATCCATCATGATGCTAAGTCCGATATTGATTCATTTCTGCATCCAAACTCCATCATTACCTACAATTCAATCAAGAATTTGTGTAGACCTCTATTCTTGAAATGTATATGAATATAGATTTAAAGGCACAGGTGATGCGGGGATAAGCCGCAGTTCCCGATATAGATTGAAAGTCCTAAACTGAGATAAAAAAAGGGGTTTTCTATAGAGAAAATCGGTCAATTTGTTCAAGAATTGGTCGATATTTCTCGAAACTCAGAATACGGATTAGTGAATGATCTAGAAAGATAAGAAGATGAATATGGAATGATAAATGAAAGATACATAGGAAGATATGAACTAAGATAGTTTCGCAAAAGAACCTTGACCAATGATGTGTCAAAACGTTTAAACGAGAAGATTATCTTAACCCGCACTTCTTTAACTCTACACAAGTTTTCGAATTAAGACATGCAGAATGAGGGTTGGGGCTCCTGGTTAATTCTTTAAGACATATAAAAATACAAAAACTAAAAAGATATGATCTTAACTAATAACCCCTAAGATAGTCTGAGAGCTTTAAGGAATTATAACAAGATATATTTGCCAAAAATATAAAAGATCAAGGCCGGATCTTTGCAAAAACTCGTCTCAGTGAGGAAAATCGGATTGCAAGATTGATCGAAGAATCCTAAGGAAAATCGGTCGATTTTTCATCTCTTAGACTCTTCCTTGCTCTTATTTTTATTCTTCATTTGGTGGATCTTCTTGGTCGTGGCTTGGCTCTTCTATAACAGTCAATAACGTCACCAAGGAACTCTTGAGAGTGAGGAGAGTTTCATTGAGCGTACATGTCATGAGCATGTCCGCAACTTCATCTTGAATCGCCTTTGCTCTTGACCTTGCGATTGCACCATCCATGATTGAATCCGAAGAAGGTGAAGGGGTTGTTGGTTTATCCTTCAAGGCCTTAGCCTTTGAGCGTGTAACTAGTCCTTGTGTTGGAGATGGTCCCACATCAGACTCCCCTTCTTGAGAAGGATTCGTGCTCGAATCATCGCCATGCTCATCTCTAAACTCGTAAGGACTTAAGTCACCAACGTTGAAAGATGGGGCTTACACCATAATCACCTAGAAGCTCCAAGACGTAAGCATTATCACCAACTTTCCTTTTGACTCTAAAAGGTTCATCCTCTCTTGGAGATAACTTAGACTTCCGCTTGTTTGGAAATCTCTCCTTCCTTAGATGCAACCACACTAGATCTCCGGGCTTGAATAGCATCTCCTTGCGAATCCAATTTGCTTTGGAAGCAACGGAAATTCCTTTTTGCTCCAGCCGTGAGCGCATTTTCTCATGTAATTCCTTTATAAACTCCACCTATTGTCCTGTGGCAAAATCTAACTGCTCCTCTAACTGCAACGGTATAAGATCAAAAGGGAGCCAAAGGATTCACTCCATAAATATACTCAAATGGCGTTAGGTTAGTAGATGATTGCAAGGTACGATTATAAGCAAATTTGCCATGTGGTAAAACATCTTCGCATGCATTCAAATTGTCCTTTATAACAGCTCGTAAAATCGTAGTCGAAGTTTGATTAGTTACCTCTGTTTGACCATCCGTGTGAGGATGACTAGAAGTTGAAAACAACAACTTTGTACCTAGCTTTCCCCAATGTGTCTTCCAAAAGAAGCTAAGGAACTTGACATCCCTATCCCTCACAATAGTTCTTGGAAATCCATGCAATCTAACAACTTACTTGAAAAACAAGTTAGCTACATTATATGCATCATCAGTTTTATGGCAAGTAGTAAAGTAAGCCACTTTAGAAAAGCGATCAACAACCACAAAGATAGAATCTCTCCCCTTCTTAGTCCTTGGCAAACCTACACCAAAATTCATACTAATGTCAAGCCAAGGTGATGTAGGAATAGGTAGAGGAGTATGCAAACCGTGCAGTTTCAGTCTTGACTTTGCTTTTAGAAAAACAAGGCACCTCTTAATCAAATGTTCAACATCCTTGAGCATGTGAGGCCAAAAGAAATGAGAATGAAGCATGTGATAAGTCTTATCTCTTTTAAAGTGTCCCATTAATCCTCCCATATGAGCTTCCTCAACTAATAATAATAATAATCTCAGAGAACATCTTGGAATACAAACTTTATCCTCATAGACCAAAAATCATTTAAAAAGATAATACTTATCTCTCGACTGAGGCAAAAATCGGTCAGAAAATCGGCGGATTTTCCTGGCACTGGGTAATTTTTTCATCTAGTGTAGATATCGCCAAATTCTTCACCATCCTCATATAGATCTTTAATATAATGGAATACTAGGACCTTGGAATCAATTGTTGTGATCAACGTAACCTCCTAGAAAGGGCATCCGCTACGACATTATCCTTGCCTTTCTTATATTTGATAATATAAGGAAATGTCTCAATGAACTCCATCCATCTTCCATGTCTCATGTCCAACTTTTCTTGACTTCGAAAATGATTCAAAGACTCATGATCAGTTCTAAGGATGAATTCATTAGGCCAAAGATAGTGCTGCCATGTTTTGAAAACTCAAAATAAAGCATATAGTTCCTTATCATAAGTAGAGTAATTCAAACATGGACCTTTTAATTTATCACTAAAGTAGGCTAAAGGTTTACCTTCTTGCATGAGCACGCCTCCTATACGAATACTTAAAGCGTCACACTCTACTTCCAACGGTTTGGTGAGATCCAGAAGTGCAAGAAGAGGTGCATTTGATAGTCGCCTCTTTAGTTCCGAAAATTCTTTCTCTTGCGCTTCTCCCCACTTGAACGGTACTTGCTTTTGCGTGAGCTGCAATGGTGCTGAAGTCCTTCACAAAGCGCCTATAGAACTTTGCCACTCCATGGAAAGAACGCACATGTCCGACAGTGGTAGGTGTAGGCCATTCTTGAATGGATTTGATCTTCTCTTTATCCACCTCAAGCCCTCTTGTGCTAACTACAAATCCAAGGAAAACAACTTGGTTAGTACTAAACTCGCATTTCTTAACATTAGCATATAGAGATTCAGATCTAAGAGTTGCGAGTACTTCCTTTAAATGTTCTTCATGTTCCTCAATGGATTTTCTATAAATGAGGATGTCATCAAAGTAGGCAACCACAAACTTCCCAATAAAATGGCGTAAGACATGATTCATTGACCTCATAAAAGTACTAGGAGCGTTAGTCAAACTGAAAGACATAACCAACCACTCTTATAATCCGAATTTGGTCTTGAATGTTGTCTTCCATTCATCTCCCTCCCTCATTCGGATTTGATGATATCCACTCTTAAGGTCGATCTTTGAAAACAAAGTGTATCCGCTCAACTCATCTAGCATATCATCTAATCGAGGAATGGGATGTTGGTACTTGATAGTGATGTTGTTGATTGCTCTACAATTGAAACACATCCTTCAAGTGTTGTCCTTCTTGGGTACCAATAGAATTGAAACCACACAAGGACTTAAGCTTTCCCGTACATAACCTTTGTCCAAAAGGTCGTGCACTTGATCTTGTATTTCTTGGCTTTCTTGTGTACTCATCCGATAAGCAGGGCGGTTAGGAAGTGATGATCCAGGAATGAAATCAATCCGATATTCAATGCCTCGGAATGGTGGAAGTCCTGCAGGAATCTCATCCGGAAATACGTCTTTATATTCATCCAACGCCTGTAAAATGTTTGAAAGCAAAGCGGCCTTCACTTCATCGCTTAAAGTCAGTAGGCTTTTATATAAACTCAATAAAGAAAGATCGAAAGGGATATAATTATCGAGGAACTCCCTTTTAGATGAAAGAAGGGCTCGTTGTTGTCCTAGAGAGGAAAAATCGGATGAGCTATAGGAATATCGGTCAATTTTCCCATGAATAGACCGATTTCGCCCGATTTTTCGATGAACAACCCGATTTTTCTTCTCTGAGAGTTGATTCTTTGTCCTTTTGCTTGCGTTTCTCCTTCTTATTGTCGTAATGCTCAACAATCTACGAAGGAGTCATGCGTTTGAGCATAATGGATTTCCCTTTAAACACAAATGACTATTTGTTAGAAAATCAATCATGCGTAACATTTCTATCAAATTGCCAAGGACGACCCAACAAAATATGACATGCTTATAGGCACAACATCACAAACAACAATATCCTCTCTAACACCCCAAATTCTGAGAACTCGGGGAGCTACTGGTTAGGACCTCACAATGGGTCCCGACCTTAGTTTGACAACAATTTAATTTGGATCTTACAACAAGGCACAAAAGTATTTAAAACATTTGAAAACTTTAAACAATATATACATGAAGAATATGTATCAGCCTTACAAAGCAAAGGTACCAAAACGACACATAAGAAGAACAGAAGACATCCCGTCCCCAACTAAATAAGTACGTGGACCCGGCTGACCATTACCTTCGGATCTCTCTACAACTGTTTTAACCTGCAAGGCATCTACAAGCGGTATAAAACCGTTAGCTAAGATTCTATGCATAAGTATAAAGGTAAAAGCACAAACACACAACATACACAATCAACATGCAACACTCAATCCTTTTATTATCTTTAACTAGGTGATAGGTTATTACTAATGATACTTATTTTGTGACACGAGGGATTCCCAAACCTCGCCCCTGTCCCCATTTACCAACGCGGAATGGTACTAATGCATATGACCGTCTACCGGATTGGGCTGGTCGCAGGGAACCTCCTAGACTCTCGCAAGAGCTAGGCAGATGATGTCACGACCCGTTATCATACACTTGGGTCAATTACGTAAATAATAAAGTCGGCCTAATCCGGTTTCGTTATTTATGATAACTAACAAACACCACTCATACACATTACACTCATACAAGAGTCAGCTAAGTAAGTCCGTGGACTTACCAGAATCAAATCTCGACTCTCTCTTAACCACCACTAATTCCGTGAGTACAGAACTCAGTTGCCTGTCAGAGGAGGCACGTGGGTCAACACATTTCCCTGGATACTTATAAGTCTAAAACTCTTAAGATATACGATTCTATGTGCAGAAGTTATTACAGTGTTTATTTAAGGTAAAATGACTATTTTACCCGTAGTCCCGGAACATCCAAAAACTCGGAATATGTACTTAAATTATAAATTGAGGCTAACTAACCATATTCTACTCCCTAGGATGATTTTAGGTAACAACTAGAAAAACTACCCATTTTCTATTTCCCGAAAAGTCACTAAAGTCCAACTACAACTTCAAATATAAAATTCGAATAATCTTATAAAAATTCCGAAATAATTCCCTAGATCATCTATGATATCCCATCTACTCATAGGAGAAAGAATTTCTTAATACTGTTAAAACATCGCTTCTACAAAAATTTCTAAAGTTGCTTACAACACTTAACAAGCAGCACACTGTCATAACTTTGAAAAATCATAACTCCTAAACTACTCGCTGGATGCCTCTCAAATTTTAATATGTTCTACAAAAATATGTCAATTATATCATATCCAAAATTCAAGCCCAACGGAGATCAAGAGCTTATTCAAAACCATCTCACAAAACAACATCACTTGCTGTTTTCCCCAACACTCAGCACATATATAAAAACTGCATGATGAATCCATTTTGCAACATCATAACTCTAAAACCGTAACTCTGATTCTTCCTAAATTTTAGTATGATCTACTATATACTACTGAATACAACATATCCAAAATTCAGCAACAAAGGAGGAGTATAACTTACTCAAATCTTGACCCGAAGTTGACTGTTTTTCACTTCCGAAAATTCAGAAAACTGAGAGATGTAACAGCTCTCTGAAGTTGCTCCTTTGGGCTGAAATGTCTGGGTTTAAATGTGGTTTAGAGGCACCCAATGACACATAAACATGGAGGGGAAGTAAGGGGGTAGATGTGGGTCTTACCCGACTCCAAAACTCGAAGGGATGCTTGTCCACTGTTCACAGGAGGTGAGGGGAAGGTACAATCCATGAGACGGCTTCTGTTGCGAGATCGAAGGGCTGGAGAAGGGTGCGGCTTTTTTCGAGTCTGCAGGAGGCGATGGAGAGGACGGAGTGAGGATGGCCGCCTGCAGCCCAACGCTGCTGTCATTGGTGTGCAGAAGACGGAGAGGAGGGAGGACGCTGGTACGTTTGGCTGAAGCGGCGTGCAGAAGACGGAGAGGAGGGAGGACGCTGGTACGTTGGGCTGAAGCGGCGTGCAGAAGAAAGAAATACTAGATAGAATGGAAAACCGTCAACGGAGAAGTCCGATTTGCTTCGGAATTAAACTGAATAAAAATTCCGGTATTACATCAGTACCTCCTTAAAATAAGTTTCCTCCCGAAACTTAAAAGAAGACAACATAATGTCGGAATCCATAATAAAGAACTACAGTGCCGAAAACGTCGTAATCGGTCAAGTTCTTATTGTTTCGGGACTAGTCGGAAGAAAATTTCTGGGTATTACATCAATTCCCCCTTAACAATAAGTTTTGTCCCGAAACATAGGGTAAGACAATCCTGATCGGCCTTTAAGGCACTAAACGGGTATATCTGATCACTACTCAAAAGTCTCATCGTTTCCACATCTAAGTATCCCGCACATCAAGGTTACCAAAAGCACACATTACTGACTGAGCACTCAATCATGAAATGAACAAGTAGTCAAACAATATTACACATACAAGGTCAAGCCCTAACTCGTCACTCTCGAGGTTACAACCATCGCTACATAGGTCTTTGAAAGGTTACGTCTCTTACTATCCCTCATATCTTAGGTAGCCTTATCAGCTTTTCATAAAACCACTGAATCTTAAATCTTTTCAGGTACTTAGATCACAAGCGTTTACTACCACATTCTACAGTGGTTACCAGATATTTCACCGGTATCATCCGACTCAATTGTCTAATCCTCTAATCTGATGACCGAACTCGTGTCTGGTAAGTATCTCTCCAACTGAAATTCTCAAACTTAGTTCCCAAACTTAGTCTTCGTGGAAAACTGAAGCTACACCCTCCAATAGGGTGAGGAATACTAGTCCATCCGTCACTACTAAACCGCTTTAAAATTTCAAATGGTTACAATACGCAACTCACTTCCAGATCCTTTGATGACCTTACGGAAAATAATCTATTCCACTTTCTTCCCTTCGTTATGACCACTTGCTTCCAGCCTTCTGAAAAGGTTCTGACTACACACTCAAGCCCAAGGTCTTGGACATCCACCAACACTTTACAAAGTACCCCATACTCTTCATATCACGACCTACTTGGTCTTGTCTTTTATATTACTCAGTCATTTTATTCCTCAGGTAAGGAATCGTCACCTTTACCCTTTTCAGGTCTAACACTCGAGACAACTAAAAATCAAACCTAGTGGTCATCCTCTCTGTTCACTTGGCATTATTATATTATTTATAAATCTCTAATATATCGTGAACTCGAACCTAGGCTTCTCACGCATTTTCCAAAATCTTAAGTGACATAGAATATGTCCAGAATGACGGTATTAGACACAAAGTGATCTCATATCACCGATATTTGATCATAACTACTCTATTAATGCTAGCACACTATCAACATAGCACTCTTATATCCTCCCCTTTTATCGGACTAGTAATAGCCCTCTAACTCAAAACGCAACTAGGCTCTGTTCTGACATAACATTACACATAAAATCTACTCCGAGATTATGCTTTCTTTAAGCACGGTTACTAGGTTGCAAGTATGCTCTTGTCGCTTCTCTTTCTTATGTATCTTCGACTCAGGATGGTAGTTACTCACTTTGAGCTTTCTAGTGCAGACCATGCACAATATTTTTATTACATCATTAATTCTTTCCTAATCCATCCTGAAAACTCACTCTAGAGTATTATATTAGTATAGATATCCACACTACTTGTCTGGCAACATGTAACAAAGCCATCACTCTTCATTCGGATCCATAATAGGGTACCAGTCTCCTTCTATTACCTCTACATGCACCTAAGTTTTCGTACAACATTTTCAGTCACTCCACATAGCCTATCTCACGTTCCTTCCAACTAGAAAGCATTTCACCCACTATCACCATCTTAAACTCGACGCGACATCCATCAGTATCCATGAGCTTCTTGCTTTATAGGTTAGGACACACCACGCTTCCGCTGCGCTAGTTTGCTTATCCAGTTGTCGCTCATTAATCCTAAGGACCTTTTCTGTAAGTATAACATGATTGACCCCAAAACTCTTTCTACCAATTACACCATGAGTCTTATACGGATGAAGTACCAAGTACCTTCTTTACTTGCCTTAAGAAAATAAAACAACGATTGAAAGACAACTTCTTCCACTTACTTTCTTAATTCTTCTACCACGGATCCAAACTCCCTGAATTGACCGGAGTTTGATCTTAACTAGCCAAGAAGTAACCCTTGAAACGTTTCTCTTTATACCTTTAATTCATCTAAGAAGATTGTCGTTTCCTACTTAAGGAAATCCTCTAAGGCATCGGTAAAGCTACTCCATAGATCCACAATCACAAATATCTCTTCGTAACGGCGCATAACTCGTCAATACCAAACAATACTTGCACGTACTTGGTTGACATAGGTCAGTCTATAATTGACTTATCTCAATTTCATACCTCTACTCGTATTAAACTTTTGGTCCACATCACCTACTAGATTTATCCTTTTATCCTTCTTTAGTTCGTCTTATCTTTCACTCTTCTGCTTCCTTTGGGACAACTCTCTTTCTCACGTCTCAGTGTGCCATTCACTTGACGTCAAATGTCGTTCCTAACACTCCACGATAGATGGTAAGTGTCTTGTAGTTCCGATGACTTTTAATTACATCCTAATTGTAGTCATTATACAGGGACCGTCAGTGTTGATGACCTATGTTCTGTTATAAATGGCGGTTACCTTGGGCTCTTGAGCCCAACACACGATTCTCTCAAGCACAGGTTCCTTAATCGGCGTTGTTCGTAATATTTCCTTCCAAATCTCTGTTGACTATGTTACAGGGCTTCAATCCTTTCGATACTAGCGTTGTGATTCCGTTTAGAATTCTTATCTTTAAAGAAGACAAAATGTCTCCAGGCTTGTGAAGTCTACCCTTCGCTCTTACATTAAGTTGTATCTCTCCTTTCCGTGTAAATTGTGATCTGTCAAAATTTCCTTAGCTAGTAGGTAAACAGTTGCTCACAACAATCCTTTTATACTTCTTTAGTTCGTTCAAGCTTCCACCCTTCCGCTTCTTATAGGCTAACTCCATTTCTCTAGTCCGATTGTGTCATTCATCTGGCATAAATAGTCGTTTCAAGTTTTCACGATAGCTTGCAAGCGTCTTTGAAATTCTTATGGCCGTAATGATCATCCTCTTACACTTCCTTTTGCATGGACCATCTGTGTTGATGGCTTAGGTCCCGTGATAATTCGGGTTACCTTGGACTCTCGAGTCTAGCATGGCCGTTCTCCCATACAGATTTCTTCACTGGAGTTAGTGGTAATATCACCTTCATGAAACTCCGTTGACCCTGCTACAGGCTTCCATTCTTTGGATATTGGCATCGTGGTTTCTTTCAAACTACTTATATCTCTGAGGAGGTCAAAACCTCCCCACGCTTGTGGAGTCTGCCTTTTCGCTTTTACACTCAATTGTAGGTTTTCATTCCGTGCACCTTAGATTCTCGCACCCGGATTGACACTTTGTCTCTTCTTGTTTCTCATGCCCATAATGGTCTATGGGGCATCCGCGTCGATGGTAATGTCCTTGATTCCACAATCTTGGTTGTACTCAATTCTACTTGTCTCGTTCCAATATTGTTATCTCTACTCCGCACTCTTCTAGTCTCTTGCATGGTTCTTATAATTCATCTCTTGGCTTCATACAACCCAGTCCCTTGTGAAATTTCTTCTATCTGAGTTGACTCGGGAATTCTTCCTCATTTGATTGTACTTATGGTCAAAATTATCTCCACATCTTTACTTCGTCGCCTATTACTTCTTTGGATGGTTAACAAGGGTTACTAGGACGCCCACCCGAGTATAATACTTGATCCATGGTCCGAGTCCTTTGTCTCGTGTTGAAAACTCTTCAAGTCCGCTACCGATTCATCATGAGGCGATAATCGCTTCATGATATCACAACTAAAGGATATAATATATCCTTTAGGATACTAACATATTACACATACACATATATATATAACATACATTAATACTCATCATAATAAGTCCATATGCTAACTCAAATCGATCCAAGTTGTAGAGATCCACGGAGAGCGATGGTGGTCAAACGTACTACTAACCCAACAACCCGACTATGCGCGCGTGTGAAAACATAAATCCGTTTTGAAAATTTTAGACCCCTTTCGGGTTCTAGGTATATTATACATTTGGTCTTTCAGAAGATTTCAAGTGCCATTGTTGCCAACCTAACTCTGATACCATATTGTAAAACCCCAAATTCTGAGAACTTGGGGAGCTACTGGTTAGGACCTCACAATGTGTCCCGACCTTAGTTTGACAACAATTTAACTTGGATATTACAACAAGGCACAAAAGTATTTAAAACATTTGAAAACTTTAAACAATATATACATGAAGAATATGTATCAGCCTTACAAAGCAAAGGTACCAAAACGACACATAAGAAGAACAGAAGACATCCCGTCCCCAACTAAATAAGTACTTGGACCCGGCTAACCATTCCCTTCGGATCTCTCTACAACTGTTTTAACTTGCAAGGCATCTACAAGCGGTATAAAACCGTTAGCTAACATTCTATGCATAAGTATAAAGGTAAAAGCACAAACACACAACATACACAATCAACATGCAACACTCAATCCTTTTATTATCTTTAACTAGGTGATAGGTTATTACTAATGATACTTATTTTGTGACACGAGGGATTCCCAAACCTCGCCCCTGTCCCCGTTTACCAACGCAGAATGGTACTAATGCATATGACCGTCTACCGGATTGGGCTGGTCGCAGGGAACCTCCTAGACTCTCGCAAGAGCTAGGAAGATGATGTCACGACCCGTTATCATACACTTGGGTCAATTACGTAAATGATAAAGTCGGCCTAATCCGGTTTCGTTATTTATGATAACTAACAAACACTACTCATACACATTACACTCATACAAGAGTCACCTAAGTAAGTCCGTGGACTTACCAGAATTAAATCTCGACTCTCTCTTAACCACCACTAAATCCGTAAGTGCAGAACTCAGTTGCCTGTCAGAGGAGGCACGTGGGTCAACACATTTTCCTGGATACTTATAAGTCTAAAACTCTTAAGATATACGATTCTATGTGTAGAAGTTATTACAGTGTTTATTTAAGGTAAAATGACTATTTTACCCTTAGTCCCAGAACTTCCAAAAACTCGGAATATGTACTTAAATTATAATTTGAGGCTAACTAACCATAATCTACTCCCTAGGATGATTTTAGGTAACAACTAGAAAAACTACCCATTTTCTATTTCCCGAAAAGTCATTAAAGTCCTACTACAGCTTCAAATATAAAATTCGAATAATCTTATAGAAATTCCGAAATAATTCCCTAGATCATCTATGATATCCCATCTACTCATAGGAGAAAGAATTTCTTAAAACTGTTAAAACATCGCTTCTACAAAAATTTCAAAAGTTGGTTACAACACTTAACAAGCAGCACACTGTCTTAACTTTGAAAACTCATAACTCCTAAACTACTCGCTGGATTTATCCCAAATTTTGATATGTTCTACTATAAAATCTTATCTCTAATATATCCAAAATTCAGCCGCAAGGGAGATCAAAATCCTATTTAAAACTATCTCACAAAACCGAATTTCAGCACAATAGAAAAACTTCTTACGACTCAATCTTGGAAAAATCATAAATCCCAAACCACTCGCTGGATGCCTCTCAAATTTTAATATGTTCTACAACAATATGTCAACTATATCATATCAAAATCAAGCCCAACGGAGATCAAGAGCTTATTCAAAACCATCTCACAAAACAGCATCACTTGCTGTTTCCCCCAACACTCAACACATATATAAAAACTGCATGAGGAGTCCATTTTGCAACATCATAACTCTCAAACCGTAACTCCGATTCTTCCCAAATTTTAGTATGATCTACTATATACTACTGACTACAACATATCCAAAATTCAGCAACAAAGGAGGAGTATAACGTACTCAAATCTTGACCCGAAGTTAACTATTTTTCACTTCCGAAAATTCAGAAAACTGAGAGATGTAACAGCTCTCTGAAGTTGCTCCTTTGGGCTGAAATGTATGGGTTTAAATGTGGTTTAAAGGCAACCATTGACACATAAACATGGAGGGGAAGTAAGGGGGTAGATGTGGGTCTTACCCGACTCCAAAACTCGAAGGGATGCTTGTCCACTGTTCGCAGGAGGTGAGGGGAAGGTACAGTGCAGGAGACGGCTTCTGTTGCGAGATCGAAGGGCTGGAGAAGGGTGCGGATTTTGTCAAGTCTGCAGGAGGCGACGGAGAGGACGGAGTGAGGATGGCCGCCTGCAGCCCAGCGTTGCTGTCGTTGGTGTGCAGAAGACGGAGAGGAGGGAGGACGATGGTACGTTTGGCTGAAGCGGCGTGCAGAAGACAGAGAGGAGGGAGGACGCTGGTACGTTGGGCTGAAGCGGCGTGCAGAAGACAGAGAGGAGGGTAGACAGTTAAGAAGGACGGAAAGAGAATCCGTAACAGCCGGCCTTGCCGATCTCTTCGTGTAGCTGGTCGACGCAAGCTGCTCCTTCATGAGGTTGGGCCGAAGCATAATGGGCCAAAGTATGGGCTGAAACAAAGAAGGAAAAGAGATGGGCTGCAACAAAGAAGGAAAAGAGATGGGCTTGAAATAATTGCAAGAAGGATGGCTGAAATAATTGTAAGAAAGATGGGCTGAATAGTTTGTCAAAAACCTGTCAAAACTCGTCATGGCCTTGTCAGGCCCATGAATGAGTTTGTCACAGGTTTGTCGGGCTTTGTCATGGTCTCGTCGCAGCTTAGTCATGATCTCGTCACAGCTTGTCATGATCTCGTCTAAAGTCATCGATAAGAGTGAATTATAATAACTAGGGTTTGATATAAACCTATCATTTTATGTGAATTAAATTCTACATAAAATGATAAATTATTATAAGAATTAGAGCTTGATATAATTTTATCATTTTATGTGAATTAATATCTACATAAAATGATAAAATTCGTGAAGAAAGAAATACTAGATAGAATGGAAAACCGTCAACGGCGAAGTCCGATTTGCTTCGGAATTAAACTGAATAAAAATTCCGGGTATTACATCCTCATATTTGCCCAAAGTAAACTCAATGTGAGCCTTTTTAGTAACCTTTAATTCACCACAATCATTCATCCAATGTAGTTTACAAGGTTGAGGATGGTAGAAGGTAGCGATTTGCAACTTAGTGATCAATTCATCACTAGCGATGATGCAACAACTGCCACCATCTATAATCATATTACAAACCTTTCATTGAACAAGACATCGAGTATGAAAAAGGTTTTCATGTTGATTATCCTCACATAAATCAATTTTAGCATGCAAAGTACGTCTAGCAATCAATGATTCACCATGCTCAAATTCACAATCGCTATCACTATGGTTATCATGTTTATGCTCATGTAATGCATTGATGTGGGTATGATCATGCTCAGTTTCTTCCTCGCTTTCATATTGTCCTTGTTGATTTAGAAATAAAACTCATTTATTAGGGCAATCGCGCATGTAATGGCTTACCTTGACATTTAAAACAAACAATATCTCTCGATCTTAAGGTAGAGTTAGAAGTACTCCATTTATTGTCCTTCGAAGGCTCATTCAAAGGACGAGAATGAGTAGAAGGCTTGGGAGCTGCTGGATCGTGCAAAGAAAGTTTTCCTTCCTCGTTCTGAGAAGAAAACCGGTTAAAAAATCGGTCGATTTTCCTGGTAGTGGGTCGATTTTTTTCTCTAGAGTCCAAGAAGTTGCTCCTTGATTCTGTCCTTTCATCTTTTCTATACCCTGATAGCCAAATGCAGTAAATTGGTCATAGAAGAATAGGGATAAAGATCAATTTCATTAGTTAGAGAGGGATGTAAGATGCGTAAGAATCGAGCCATAATAGACTCCTCATCCTCTTGTATGTTGGCTTTCACCATCGCCGTTTGCATGGCTATGTAGACTTCTTCTACGGTCATGGAACCTTGCTTGAGGTTCTCTAAACATTGTCTCATCATCCGACCATAGTGTCGTGGCACAAACCTAGCCTTAATCAAGGCCTTCATGCATTCCCATGTGTTGATGTCCGGCTCTCCCACTCTTCTCCGTTCTTTGATGAGATGATCCCACCAAATTAGAGTGTAACTTTGGAATTCCAATGCATCAAGTTGAATCTTCCGCTTTTGCTGAAGGTATGGCAAGACTAAAATTGTTCAATCCTGATCTCTCACATCATGTACGCATCCGGATCACATCATCTTTCGAAACTCGGAATTTTGACATTTACTTTCCAAAGTCCATCATTATCTTGTTGAGGTCTATGGTCTTCATTATAGCGTCATCTTCGTTGATGACGTCGTGGGTACTCTCTCCACATGCCCTCATCCTCGTCATCACTCATATCCTGAAATTCTTCGCCAAAAAGTGGATTGCGATTAGCATTAAAGAATTGATTAGGATGAGTATTACCGGGAATAGGTTGACGGTTTATGGTGGATACTGGGGGCGGTGGTGGTGGATTAGAGGAGCTCCCGCCTACTTCATAAACTGCCTTTGGATCAAATCTTAGGCGAGGTTCAGATCGGTAGTCCACATCTGGTCTTGCTTCCACTTGTTCAAGCCGCCTATCCATTTTGGACATCTTGGTCATTATTTTATTAAACATGTCTGATAGCATGTACTATAGTCTATGTTTTGGGATTGGTTTAGACATTTGATCTTCATAAATCTGCATGTATGGATGTATATTCTTTGATCATTATGTTGTTTTGTGTACCTTTGCAAGAATCGAGCTCTACACCTAGTTTCATTGTTATTCTAGGGAAAATAGCAAGTTTTGGAACAATATGGAGATAAGGAAGAAGCTAAGGAGTCATTTGAGCTACATTATGGAGCATTGAAGAGCTACAAGAAAGGCTTAGGAACCATGAAAATTGAAAGAAGATTGATTTTGGACCAGATTAGAGAGATTTACACGTAGTTGAGATTCACCTCGGATGGCTACAGTACCACCTCGACCGAGGTGGTACTGTAAAGCAAATCTCAAATCTGAAAGTTGAGATTCACCGAGGTGATCTTTGTGATGGGCTGGACCGAGGCGAACGGCCTATAACCCACGAGATCTTTTATTATTGGCTGAGATCTTTTATTTTTGGCAAGTGATTCTCTTATATAATAGGATGGATTTTCTAGATGTAAATCAAGTCTCAGATCTGAAAGTTGAAGGAAGTTAGAGAGTTTGGAAGATCCAAGGAAGGAAGTTACCTTTGAAGGAAGGTTGAAGGCTTTGAAGGAAGTTGTAAGATTTTCTTAGTTTGTTTGATTTGTTGTCTTTTTTGTTGTGATTGAGGAACACAGTTTGTTTGTTTGATTGAGTTATTGAGACCTTTGTGTTAAGGTTTTATACTTTAAATATTGATTCCTTTCTTATATATATATATATATATTTGATTATTGTTATCATGATGATTGTTGGCTAAGTTCTTTATGCGATTCTAGGGTGATTGGCTGAAGGTTGTGGGAAAGACGATGAAAGAATGAGCCTTTACCCTAGTCGGCCCTGAAAGCTTGAGTCTTTACCTTAACCGACGAACACCTCGGTCAATCGTAGAACATCTCGACCGAGAGGGAACATGAACTGAGCAAGGCGAGACCTTTCTTGATTTTATCTGAGTTGACATTCCAGTTTGCCAAATCCTATCCTTGTTATACCTTTCCTGGTTCAACGCAAGCCTAGGATGAGACTTACCCGGTGATTCCTTTGTTTGTATAGCCAAGATCATGAGTATAGGTAATAAAGGTTTATTCTTTGTTGGGGTTTGAGTATGCCTTCATCCCATCTTTGAGAGTTACCCTGAGACTTACCCGGAAAAGGTTGATTCTATCCCCTTGGGTGGTGTGTTGATTTGAGAATATAGTTCCTTTCCTTAGTACCTTGAGACATACCTGGTGAGAGGATCTTTGGTTTGGGATAGTGCGTAGTGAGACTTACCCGGTGATCTGTTCCCACCTTAGAAACACCTTCCCTTTGCAAATCTCAGCTTTATCTATGTTATCTTTTGAGATCTTGAGTCGGAACCACAATTGAATGCTTTAATCTCTAGAATCGGCATTTTCATTACTTGATTATTACATCATCTTTAATATCATTGCTTTGTTGGTTGTTTTTGATTGAAAACATGATTTACCGATCTTTGTTTCACCATATTCCTTGTGTTCGACCTTGGAGTATTTGCCGTTATTACAATTGATCCGTACAGTGCCGATTTGCATATTGTTTCAAGTTTATATTTTAGGTTATAAATTTAAAGCTATATCGTTCACCATACAAACACGTCTGAGAGCGAACGAGTTTTTGGCGCCGTTGCCGTGGACTTGGTCAAGACCAAGTCCGGTTTCGGTTGTCTTTTGGGGTTGTTTCCGTTGTTGCTATTGATTACTTTACTTGAGTGATTTCGTAGGATCTTTCCTTAGGTTTATTCGAAGAACTCGTGCTGGAAAGGAAATCGTTCCTTACGATCCCGAACCAGAAAAGACATACAAAAGAAGATTAAAAGAAGCTAAGATTGCCAATGAAGATAATCGCGATCTTGAAGCCGAATTGAATGAGGCATTGGAACAACTTTGCCTCAATAAAGAAGATTTGCAAAGAGAGAAAGACGAGACTCATGCAAGAATTGAAGAGATTCAAGATGATATGGCCACTCTACGAGCTCAGATCTTACCTCGGCCGGTCCTAGTTGCTTGACCGAGGCAGGATCCAACCCTAGTTGCACCGGCCGAAATACACCCACAACCTCGGTTAGCGGCTATGGTTGACCGAGGTCACCTCTTTGCTGGAGTTCCGCAAACCCTAGGTCAAAGGATGAACCCGAATCAGCAAGTGCGGCATCCAAGAGTTAATATAGGAGATCCAGCGGACCATGATTATGAACTTCGACCTCAAGTTCTAACTATGATTCGACAATTTTAGTTTGGAGGTTTGGAAAGAGAATCTCCACATCAACATTTACAAAATTATTGAGATTCTTATTTAGACTTTGACACCATCAAGAGTGGAGAACAACAATTATATGTTAAGGCCTTTCTACTTCTCATTGAAAGACAAGGCGCTTGCTTTTTATCAATCTCTTCCAGCTAGAAAAATCAACACATGAATTGACTACGGAGTTTCTTACTAAGTTGTTTCCTCCATCAAAAATCGTTGAATTGAGGTGTAAGCTCAATGCTTTTATCATGAAAGAAAAAGAAAGTTTATCCAAGTCATGGGAAAGATGCAAGGACCTTTTGTTGGATTGCCCTCATGATGGGATTCCAAAGATCGAATTGCTAGAGATCTACTTCAAGGGTTTGGATTGAGACATTCAATTCAAACTCCAATTACTTTCTGCCGGCACTTTCATGGATATGCCGGTGGACGAAGCTTGGGAATTCATAGAAAAGCAAGCCTTACACATGGAGGAATATTCCAATAAAAGGGTTGATGATGAAGCGAAGTGAGTTCGCTTTCCGGATATGAATCTTACAAATTCAAGTGCTACTCAACTGACTACGCTCAACAATGAAGTCAAGGCATTAAAGGAGCTTTTGTTAGCTCAGACTAAGAAGGAGCAAGAAGCTGGATATGTGGGAAGACGAAACTATCAAGGACCGAGGAACAACAATTACAACAACAACAACAACAGGAATTTCAACAACAATTGGAGATCAAATCAACAAAATCCCGGTAACCCTTATTCTCATGCTGAAAATGCTCTTAACCCCCATTCTTCTTCTTCTACTCCATTGATAAGCCATGAGCCGTCATCAAGCTCATCCCAGCAGCCCAAGAAGAAGCCGTATGCTGTGTTGGAGGCTATATTGATCAAGTTGAACGCTATGGAGACTTCTATGAACTCGTTTTCGAAGGCACAAAAAGTCTTAGAACAACAAGTTTTCAACAAGGCCATTGAAAAACCAAGAGATTCTGGAAAACTTCTAGGAAGGACAAAGAACAACCCAAAAGGGCAAGTCATGGAAATCACAACACGCAGTGGATTGAAGACTGCAGATCCAATACCTCGGTCTGACCACAATCAAGCGAGGAACACCTCGGTCGAGGTGCCAACTGAGATGGAGCCCTAGAACGTGAAAGAAAAAGCTGAATTTTATGTTCCACCACATGTTTATAAACGCCCACTCCCGTTCCCTCAATCTAGGGCGCGGACACATATAGACAAGCACTTTGGTAAGTTTCCTGACCTTATGAATAAGCTACATATTAACATCCCTTTCATTGATGCTATTCTATGAATGCCCGCCTATGGGAAGTTTTTGAAAGAGATCTTGTCAAGGAAGAGAAAGCTGGAAGACTTTGGAAAAGTACGGATGACCTCTAGATCTTCGGAGCTCATTCAAACCATGAAGGAGAAGATGCCACCTAAATTGAGAGATCCCTGTTCGTGTTACATTCCCGTCCAAGTTGGGGATGTGACTTTTGATGCGCTTTGCGATAGAGTGGCTAGTGTGAGCATCATTCCTCTAGCACTTTGTGAGTAGATCGGTCTTGGAGATCCCAAGCCCGTGAAGATGACATTATACATGGCGGATCGTACCTTTACCGGCCCGTTGGTATCTTGGAGGATGTTCCCATCAAGCGAGGTAATTTCTACATACCTATAGACTTTTTTGTGTTGGACATCCGTAGATTATCCCATCCTTATCATTATCAGAAGACCATTTCTAGCAACATCGGGTTGGAATATTGATTGTAAGAACGCTAAGTTGAATTTCAACATTGGTGGCGATCATATGGAGTTTGCACTATTGGTTGCAATGAAAGAGAGCCCATGGAAGATGACAACTTCAACATATATGATGAGGAAGATTCTAGACAATTGGTGAGCTCTATCCTTATTAAAGATCCTCTTGAGAAAGTCTTGCGTTTTAGTATGATGGAGGAAGGTGTAGATATTTTGTGTGATGCAAATGTGCGAAGCTTGGAAACATTGGAAGCAGATCTAGGAGCTAAATTTGATAAACAGATTCAGGAGAAGAAAAGCACATTAGGTTTCGGTCCCAGTTCCAATACCACGACCGAGACAGTTTCTGGAGCAAGCGAGGTGATCTTATCTGAAGAACATCTCGGTCACCCATCTGGGACTACGACCGAGACAACAGGTGAGATGAAGTCAACTGAGAAGGACGATTTGTCCATTGATGATTCATTCTTTGATGATCATTCATAGTTGGTGAAGCATTGGCTTCGCAAAGTTTCTGATGGAAGAGAGCCTTGGTATGCTCATATTGTTAACTATCTTGTTTGTCAAGAAGTACCTCCTGGTAGACATGGTCGCAAACCTAAACCGACGGTTTAGGTTTGCGAACCGGCGGTTTAGGTTTGGCCAAAGGCCAAACTTACACCTAAACCGGCTAGACTCAAACCGCCGGTTTGTAAAAAAAATTGAAATTAGACCAACCCGGCAACAAATAAATAAATAAAAAATACCAAATTGGCGGTTAAGGTTTGGCCAAAGGCCAAACCTAAACCGCAAACCTCCGGTTTGACCAAACCGGCAAACCTAAACTGCCAGTTTGGTCAAACCGGCGGTTTGGCGGTTTGGTTTGAACCGGTCACATGTCTACCTCCCGGATTGACATACGCTCAAAGGAAGAAGTTCTTCAAGGATGTACGTCACTACTATTGGAATGAACCTCTACTCTTCAAGAGAGGTCCGGATGGGATGCTTAGACGATGCATTCCAGAGGATGAAGCTTCTAGTGTCATACGGCATTGACACTCGCTTCCTTATGGAGGACATGCTAACACTCATAAAACGTGCGCTAAGGTATTACGTTCCGGTTTCTTTTGGTCTACGCTATTCAAGGATGTACAAGCGTTTGTTGTATCTAGTGATGCATGCCAAAGAACTGGGAACTTGTCTAGGACAAATGAGATGGCGCTCAACAATATTCAAGAAGTTGAGATCTTTGATGTGTGGGGAGTTGATTTCATGGGACCTTTCCTATCATCTGTGGAGAACCTCTATATCCTCTTAGCTGTTGATTACGTTTCTAGGTGGGTTGAAGCCATTGCTTCTCCCGCTAATGACGTCATGGTGGTTGTGAAGTTTTTCAATAGAATAGAACTATCTTTCCACGTTTTGGGACACCGCGTATCATCATCAGCGATGGAGGGACACATTTCATCAACCGGAAGTTCAAGGCATTTCTATCAAAGTATGGGGAAATCCACAAGGTATCAACCCCTTATCACCCTCAAACTAGTGGGAAGGTGGAGATCTTTAATAGAGAAATCAAGGCAATTTTGAAAAAAACCGTTTCGAGGACAAAGAAGGATTGGTCCATGAAGTTGGACGATGCTCTTTGGGCTTATAGGACCACATTCAAGACTCTCATTGGTACCACCCCTTACAATTTGGTATATGGGAAGTCTTGTCATCGACCCGTTGAGCTGGAGCACAAGAATATTGGGCAATCAAGTGGTTGAATTTCGACATCAAGGAAGTTGGAGAGAAGAGACTTTTAGACATTAATGAGCTGGAGGATTTGTGCTTAAACGCTTATGAGAATGTCAAAATCTACAAAGAAAGAACGAAGAGATGGCATGACAAGCATATCGTTCATAAGGAGCTCAAAGAAGGAGATCTTGTTCTACTCTTCAACTCCCGCCACCGCCTCTTTCCAAGTAAGTTGAAATCTAGATACATAGGACCTTACGTTGTGAACAATGTTTCTCCCCATGGTACAATTGAAGTCTGGGGTGAGGACACCCTACACCTTGTTTGAGGATGGCATACGGTCCAGCTAACGACCTTAAACCAAGCGTTTCTTTGGAGACAAGTCAAGGTATTGCTTTCTTTTCCTTTTTCTAGTTTAGTTTGGATAGTTTACTTCGTAATTTTCCATCCTCCTAGACAGGAATCAGGTACCCTCTAAGAAGAAATTACAACTCAGGAGCTACATGGAAGCACATAAGTTCAAGAAATTGAGAAGACGGAGTTTGACCGAGGGACATCTCGGTTGCTATCACAGTACCTCGACCGAAGTGGTCTCCGTTAACCGAGGTGCTTAGGTTTGACATCTACCTCGCTCTGACACCTCGATCCGCTCAGGAACATCTCGACCGAGGGGTATAAAAGGGTTCGACGGTTTCTCTCTCCACTCACTTTTCCCTCTCTTCACACACCTCGACCGCGGCACCCTCCATACTCAGATTCTCCATTCTCGATCATTTTCAAACTTTTTTGGCTCCGAATCATCAAAAGAAGTAAGAGATTCAGTTCCCAAGAAACAAACGGCACAAAGAACGCTTCAAATCTGCAAATTTATGGGTATTTCGACAAAAACCATAAGTCGTTCTATTTTCTCGATTTTATATAGATCTGGCTTTGGTTGCCATAGGTTGCTGTTGGAAAAGATATAAGTACCCCATAGGAGGCATTGGTAGGTGTTTTTGGGGTATAAAAGGGTTCGATGGTAGAATGTGAACTACTAGGCCTCTTCACGATTTGACCCTTTCATTAGTAGTGTTTCTGGGGGGAAAATCTTGCAGATTTTGTATTTCACCTCGCGCAGTACTTCGCCTCGGTTGACTCGACTGCGTCTCGGCCGAGGTGTTCTTGACCCGACCGAGGTGACCTCTAGCCATGTGTAGTTCACGAAGATCTGATCGTCAATTGGCCTTGAGAGATAGGCCTAGTAGTTCACATTACTCCTCCCCTTCTGCTGCATCACAGTCTACCATCCTGGTGATCCACTAGAGACACCATAGGGATTTTGATCAGATTTGTGGGCGCCCCATCATTGCCCCACGGTTCGTTCATGTTGATGACTTCGAGTGCCTTCACGTGGTGAACGACTTGAAGAAGATGATTTCGATTATTGGCCTCAAGGATTTCATGGCCATTAGAGCACCGGCTTATTTGGAGCCGACTTTGGAGTTTCTGAGTTCAGTTACCTACATACCGGAGCACAGAGGAATCAAGTACAGGTTATTGAACAAGTATTACGCAATACCGCTTGATCAGTTTGGGGAGATCTTTTGATTCCCGACCCCCACAGTGACAGATTTTCCTTCTAGAGCAGAAGCTCAGAGCTTCTACAGAGAGATAGCTCATGTGGCTGATCATCATGACAGATGGCAGCCCAGAGATTGCCGAGAGCGAATGATCTTTCACCTTGCTTTCCGTCTAGCTCACAAGATCTTCAGTGAGATGCTTATGGCGCGTAATGAGACGCCCCAGAAGGTCAGACAGGGTGAGCTTCGAAGTTTGTTTTGTATGGTCATAGGGGGAGTTCTAAATTTTGTTGCCATCCTGACAAATGATCTTCACAAGATCAAGGGGAAGTCGAAGGGCGATATCTATTGTGGTGGGCTGGTGACCCACATCGCCACTTCTAAGGGTTTAGACATGTCTAGTTATACACTAGTTGCGGCTCCGAAGCCAATGGCATTACAGGAGATGATTACGCGGCACATTCTTGTTCCCCGTGGTCTTGCACACCTTACGTTTCCATGCCATGGCAAACGAAATTTCCTCAGGGCATTCTTTGGTCTTCACAGTTTTCTGTCTATGATCATCAGTACTAGTCGGTTGCTTGATTCCTCTACATGCAAGATGTTGCTGCTGGAGAGGCAGTTGATGATGATGATGATAGCTATGGAGGAGATACTGCCATGGACACCGGTATTGATACCGGCGGGCCTAGTATTCCCACCGTTGACCTTGACGATGAGGCCACGGAGGATGAGAGGGAGGCACTTGCACCACCAACTGACATGCCACCACCGCCTCAGCAGCGAGCCCGCCGCCGTAGAGATGCCGAGGCGCATCAACGGATCGATGACCTGACGAGACATATGACTGAGTCTTACGCCGCCTTGAGACTAGATGTGACCCGGCGTTTCGATGCTCATACCCGATCTATAGAGGGATGGACGCACCGGATAGAGGAGAGCCCACACTTCACGAGACGGATGATGGAGGTGCAGTTTCAGCAGGTTATGGGCTATCCATTCGTCCCGTTCTAGTTCCCCTACATTCCACCGCCAACTAACGAGGACTGAGCTTCATAGATTTATTTTCTATTTATTATGCAGTTCAACTATGTCCAGTGAGTACCTTGTTACTCTTGTATGACTTATATTTGACCCATTGGGACAATGTGTCCCAAGTATGGGGTATTTGTGGTATTTGTATTATTTGACCTACTTGCTACTCTTATATGACTCTTGTTGGATATTATCGTTTATTTGTGTCTATGTGCTTATCTGTCATTACATGAATACATACAGGTTTCTGTTTGAGAAAAACGTCAAAAACCAGTTTGAAAAAAAAATATTTGGCTCGACCGAGACGTTCTTGACAAAACGAGGTCGTGGGAACCGACGAACATCTCGGTTGAACACCTCGGACACCGTTAGAACACCTTCACCGAGATAGGTTTTTAACTGAAAGATTTTTCAAAACGTTTTGTTCTTCTATTCTGGATATGACATCGATGAAGATATTTGTTTGCAGATTGGCATTGAAATCTTTATATGCTCGAAAGGTTTTATGATATATTTAAGTTGCTAAATGCTTTGTTTGAAATTCAAGCATGTTTAATACTTTGTTTTTATCAAAATTATGTTGGATTTGAAGGTTGACACCACATTATGAGTTCTCTCACATTCTTCCTGGGATGATTGAGGCACTTCATTCTCTTCTTCTTCTTCTTCTTGATCAGGCTTTAGCCCCTCATATACATATTTGCCTCCCTTTACCTATTCGCGAATTTGGATGCAGTTGATGAAAAGAGTCTGAAGTGAAGTTGAGATCTTGGCTGAAAGTGTTAGAAAGAAACAAACTAGGTTTGGGGACGTTGATCTTGATGATGAGTAACTCGGCACCATTCACATAGCCGGGTGTTTGTGTCTTGCCAAAGTCGGATTGATCGATTGTCCTAACGGGTCATGGTATGTGCATCAAGGGTTTGAGGCATCTCGAGAAATTGATGATTGCTGATCTTCTAGGCTTCAGTTATTGTGCACCTCTGTCCATGTTCCCAAAAACTAAAGTAAAAAAGTGAAAATAAGCAAAGCTTATTGTTGGAAAATGTTGTGATTCAAAGAAAGTGAAGTAAGATCTTGTACCCGGATTCTAGCACCACATTATCCTATATACATCCAACCCTGACACGTTTTTTGACCTCTTTTGGAAGCTCTTGAGACCTCGAGTATGTTGATTGACTTGGTGTTTTAAACTGGATAATACATGATTGATTTCGATAAATATGATTTATTATGCATTCTATGATTTTATGCAAAGATGAATAACTTTCTTATATTTATAAAATGTTTTGACCATGTCTTGATTTTATTTGCCATGAAGCATTCTCTTAGGGTGATCTATGAATGGAGCGCACCACCAAATGGTTTTGAAATGTTTTTCATTGATCTTTTTGATGACTTATATTCCAGTCTATATTGTATCTAAGATTTGAATTTCGCTTGGGGACAAGAAATGGACAAGTACGGGGTATTTTGATGGCATGTATTATAATCTATGTTTTGGATTGGTTAGACATTTTATCTTCATAAATCTGCATGTATGGATGTATATTCTTTGATCATTATTTTGTTTTGTTTACCTTTACTAGAATCAAGGTCTACACCTAGTTTCATTGTGATTGTAGGAAAAATAACACTTTTTGAAGAATATGGAGCTAAGGAAGCTAAGGAGTCATTTGAGCTACATTATGGGGCATTGACGAGCTACAAGAAAGGCTTAGGAACCATGGAAATTCGACAGAAGATTTATTTTGGACAATATTAGAGAGATTTACACGTAGCTGAGATTCACCTCGGATGGCTACAGTACCACCTCGACCGAGGTAATCTTTGTGATGGGCTGGACCAAGGCGAATGGCCCACAACCCACGAAATCTTTTATTATTGGTTGAGATCTTTTATTTTTGGCAAGTGATTCTCCTATATAATAGGATGAATTTTCTGGATGTAAAGCAAGTCTAAGATTTAAAAGTTGAAGGAAGTTAGAGAGTTTGGAAGATCAAAGGTAGGAAGTTGACTTTGAAGGAAGGTTGAAGGCTTTGAAGGAAGTTGTAAAATTTTCTTAGTTTGTTTGATTTGTGGACTTTCTAGTTTTGATTGAGGAACGCAATTTGTTTGTTTGATTGATTGTTTGATTGAGTTATTGAGACATTTGCGTTAAGGTTTTCTTGATTGAATATTGATTCATTTCATATATATTTGATTATTGTTGTCATGATGATTGTTGGCTAAGTTCTTTATGTGATTCTAGGGTGATTGGCTAAAGGTTGTGGGAAAGACGATGAAAGAATGAGACTTTACCCCAGTTGGCGCTAAAAGCTCGAGCCTTTACCTTAATCGACGAACACCTCGGTCAGTCGTAAAACATCTCGACTGAGATGGAACATGAACTCAGCGAGGCGAGACCTTTCCTTATCCTTATCTGAGTTGAGGTTCCAGTTTGCCAAACCCTATCCTTGTTATACTTTTCCTAGTTCAACGCAAACCTAGGATGAGACTTACCCGGTGATTCCTTTGTTTGTATACACAAGATCATGAGTGTAGGCAATAAAGGTTTATCCTTTATTGGGGTTTGAGTGTGTCTTCATCCCATCTTTGAGAGTTAGCCTGAGACTTACCCGGTAAAGGTTGATTCTAACCCCTTCGGTGTAATATCCGGAATTTTTATTCCGGATTTTTGGCAAGTTATCGACCTTGTCGCAGGCGCGGCTCAGTTTTCGCGCAGGCACGATGTAACACCCCAAATTCTGGGAACTCGGGGAGCTACTGGTTAGGACCTCACAATGGGTCCCGACCTTAGTTTGACAACAATTTAACTTGGATCTTACAACAAGGCACAAAAGTATTAAAAACATTTGAAAACATTAAACAATATATACATGAAAAATATGTATCAGCCTTACAAATCAAAGGTACTGAAACGACGCATATGAAGTATACAAGACAACCTCGTCCCCAACTAAATGAGTTCGTGGACCCGGCTGAACATTCCCTCCGGATCTCTCTACAACTGTCTTAACTTGCAAGGCATCTACAAGCGGTATAAAACCATTAGCTAACATTCTATGCATAAGTATAAAGGTAAAAGCACAATCACACATCATACACAATCAACATGCAACACTCAATCCTTTTATTATCTTTTATTAGGTGATAGGTCATTACTAATGATACTTATTTTGTGACACGAGGGATTCCCAAACCTCGCCCCTGTCCCCGTTTACCAACGCGGAATGGTAATAATGCATCTGACCGTCTACCGGACTAGGTTGGTCGCAGGGAACCTCCTAGACTCTCGCAAGAGCTAGGTAGATGATGTCACGACCCGTTATCATACACTTGGGTCAATTACGTGAATAATAAAGTCAGCCTAATCCGGTTTCGTTGTTTATCATAACTAACAAACACCACTCATACACATTACACTCATACAAGAAGCCACTTTCTAGGTAATTAGAAGTCTAGACTCTCTTAATCACCACTCATCGGTAATTGTATGAGTGTAATGCGTATGAGTGGTGTTTGTTAGTTATAATAAATAACGAAACTGGATTAGGCCGACTTTATTATGTAAGTAATTGACCCAAGTGTATGATAACGGGTCGTGACATCATCTGCCTAGCTCTTGCGAGAGTCTAGGAAGTTCCCTGCGACCAGCCCAGTCAGGTAGACGGTCAGATGCATTAGTACCATTCCGCGTTGGTAAACGGGGACAGGGGCGAGGTTTGGGAATCCCTCGTGTCACAAAATAAGTATCATTAGTAATAACCTATCACCTAATTAAAGATAATAAAAGGATTGAGTGTTGCATGTTGATTGTGTATGTTGTGTGTTTGTGCTTTTACCTTTATACTTATGCATAGAATGTTAGCTAACGGTTTTATACCGCTTGTAGATGCCTTGCAGGTTAAGACAGTTGTAGAGAGATCCGGAGGAAATGGTCAGCCAGGTCCACGTACTCATTTAGTGGGGACGGGAATGTCTTCTGTTCTTCATATGCGTCGTTTTAGTATCTTTTCTTGTAAGGCTGATACATATTTTCCATGTATATATTGTTTACAGTTTTCAAATGTTTTAAATACTTTTGTGCCTTGTTGTAAGATCCAAGTAAAGTTGTTGTCAAACTAAGGTCGGGACCCATTGTGAGGTCCTAACCAGTAGCTTCCCGAGTTCTCGGAATTTGGGGTGTTACAATATGGTATCAAAGCTCTGGGTTGACAACAATGGCACTTGAAATCTTTTGAAAGACCAAATGTATAATAACTAGAACCCGAAAGGGGTCTAAAATTTTCAAAACGGTTTTATGTTTTCACACTCGCGCATAGTCGGGTTGTTGGGTTAGTAGTACGTTGGACCACCATCGCTCTCCGTGGATCTCTACAACTTAGATCGATATGAGTTAGCATATAGACCTACGATGATGAGTATTAATGTATGTTATATATATATATATATAAGTGTAGTATGTTAGTATCTTAAAGGATATATTATATCCTTTAGTTGTGATATCATGAAGCGATTATCGCCTCATGATAAATCGGTAGCAAACTTGAAGAGTTTTCAACACGAGACAAAGGACTCGGATCTTGGATCAAGTATTATACTCGGGTGGGCGTCCTAGTAACCCTTGTTAACCATCCAAAGAACTAATAGGCGAAGAAGTAAATATGTGGAGATAATTTTGACCATAAGTACAACAAATGAGGAAGAATTCCCGAGTCAACTCACATAGAAGAAATAGAAGGTCATACAAGGGACTTGGTTGTATGAAGCCGAGAGATGAATTATAAGAACCATGCAAGAGACTACAAGAGTGCGGAGTAGAGATAACAATATTGGAACGAGACAAGTAGAAATTATTACAACCAAGATTGCGGAATCAAGGACATTACCATCGAGGCGGATGCCCCATAGACCATTATGGTCATTAGAAACCAGAAGAGACAGAGTGTCAATCTGTGTGTGATAATCTAAGGTGCACGGAATGAAGACCTACAATGGAGTGTAAAAGCAAAAAGGCAGACCCCACAAGCGTGGGGAGGTGTTTACCTCCTCACAGATATAAGAAGTTTGAAAGAAACCGCGACGCCAATATCCAAAGAATGGAAGCCTGTAGCAGGGTCAACGGAGTTTCATGAAGGTGATATTACCACCAACAGCAGTGAAGAAATGTGTATGGGAGAACGGCCTTGCAAGACTCGAGAGTCCAGGTAACCCGAATTATCACGGGACCTAAGCCATCAACACAGACGGTCCATGCAAAAGGAACTGCAAGTGGATGATCATTACGGCCATAAGAATTTCAAAGACGCTTACAAGCTATCATGGAAGACTTTAAGGGACTATTTACGCTAGATAAGTGTGGAATGTAGAATGAGCTAAAGCAGTGTAAAAGGAGTAATTGAGTAAGTGGTGCTCATAAGAAAATTTTATGCCAGTAGAGATATGAGAAGAGTGAGTACAAGATATTGAGGTAAGTTAACTATAGACTAACCAATGTCAACGGAAGACGTGCAAGTGTGCTAGTATTGTGAAATTAGGTGCCGTTAACAAGAGATATTGGTGAATGTGGATTTACGAGGTAGCTTTACCGATGCCTTGGAGGATTTTCTCCAGTAGGCAACGACAACCTTCTTGGATGAACTAAAGGTATAAAGAAAACCATGTTAGAGATTTCGGGATGACTGGTTCACATCAAACTCCGGTTGAGTCAAAAAAAAAAAAAAAAAAAAAAAAAAGGGAGAGGTTGTCTTCGAACCGTTAACTTATTCCCTTAAGGTAAGTAAGGAAGGTTCCTAATACTTCATCCGGATAGGACTTATGGTGTAATCGGGAGAAAGAGTTTTGAGGACAATCACTTTGGACTCACACAAAATGTCCGTATGATAGATGAATGACAACAGAACTATCAGAGTTGGGCAGCGGAAGCGTGGTGGGTACTAACCCACAAAGCATGAAGCTCAATGGTACAACAAAAGGGACGTGTCGAGTTTAAGATAATGATAGTTGGTGAGATGCTTTTGTTGAAAAGAACGTGAGATAGGCTACGCGGAGTGACTGGAAAAACTGTATGAGAATATAGAGGTTATAGAAAAAGAGTGCTACTCTATTATGGATCCGAGTGGAGAATGACAACTTCATTACATGTTGCTAGACAAGTGATCTTGAAATCCTATACTAACATAGTACTCTGGAGTGAGTTTCTGGAGGGATTAAGAGAAGAATTAATGACGTAGTAAAAGTATTGTGCAAGGCTTACACTAGAAAGCTCAAAGAGAGTAACTACCTTACTAAGTAAGAAGCCATATAAGGAAAGAGCGGCAGGAGTATACTTGCAACCCGGTAATCACGCATAGAGAAAGCCTAAGCTCGGGTAGAGTTTACTTGTGATGTTATATCGAAATGGATCCGGGTTGTGTTTCGAGTCAAAGCGGTATTATCGGTCTGATAGACGTGGTGGATAAAAGAGTGCAATGTTGATGGTGTGTTAACAGTTATTGAGTAGATATGACCAAACGACGGGGATGTAAGACCATCTTGTGTCTAGTATCAACATTCTGGACACATCCTATGCCAGTGAAGATCTTGTAAACGGTGTAAGAAGCTTGGGTTGGGTCAGTAATATATTAAAGATCTATAAAGATTGGAAAACGTCAATGAAACATGGAGAAGGACTACCGGATTTTAATTGTTGAGTTATATCAAAGTTAAGACCCAAAAGGAAATAGGTGATAAATCTTTAACGGAGGAAAGATCCGACTGGGTCACAATTGGGAAACAGGACCAAACAAGTTGTATTACAAAGAGCATTACACACGTAGTAAAATGCCGGTAGATGTCTGAGAACTTTGTTACAGAGTTGATAGGCGGGATCTTCCAAAGGGTCAGAAGTGCGTAGATTCAGCAGAAGGAACAAAATTTTATAGCTATTTTGGTAGGGTCATCAAAAGAACCAAATTTGAGTTTAGAATAGTAATTATTGATATCTTAAAGAAGATTGAAAAGTTATTCATCGACTAACATTCTTATCCATACTAGAGGGTGTACACCTAGTGATTTACATATCTCAATTGGGAGAGAACATACCGGAGTGGGGACACGTCATCAACTATGATTATTTGATAGTTGAGCCAAATCATACTTTATAGTGTATCCGGTGGCCATCTTAGAACGCAGTACTAGACGTTTGTGGTGTAAGGATAGATCGATGTTGAGGATCCAAGGGTCCGGACGAGGAGTCATGAGGCTACTTGGAAGACGGAGGAGGGCCTTAGACGTAGTTACCCCGAGTTCTTTGCGGGGTTAACCGCTACTTCTGTACCGACGAGGTAGTGCTCGAATGTTGTTGTGTGACTTTTGTGATTATACATTGGATTGTGTAATTGTGTTTTGTGTGCTGCATGATTCTAATGATTGAGTGGTTATTGCATGTTAGGACATGGGATTGAAAGTTTAGTAGAGACAAAGTAAGACCCTTCTATTTATGGAAGTCATTTGTTTAGATACCTTATTCCAAGTTTCGGGACGAAACTTATTTTAAGAGGGTATTGATGTAATACCCGAAATTTTAGTTCCGATAAATTCCGAGTCAAACTGAACTTAGACCGGTTTGGACTTATTTCACATTTATCTCCAAAATCATGAGTTGTGTTTCCATGACCAACTATGTACATGCTTAACTTTTCTTGTAGTTGATGTGTTACCTAGTACCATAAAACCACTATACTTATCATTCTATGTAAGTATAGTTATATATCACATACATTATGCTTATCATTTTAGGTGAGCATTTTATGCCAATTATTTTATGTGAGTTCTTTTATGAAAATAAACTATCAATTTCCTTACCTCATATATTTAAACATACGTTCCTCACATTCTACCATTTTATATGGACTAAACATTTATATTATAATTAGATTGGTCCCCCTCCTTTCTATACCTATACTTTAATGTACATGAGGACAAAGTCTTCCTCTCCTTTCTTACATGAATATATGACCAAGCAACAACCTCTCTTCCCTTTGTGACAGCCATCATTGACAAGTAAAACGTCATTTAAAAGCCCAAACTTTCCCAAGGTAACAGCTGCTGAACTTATCCTTCAATTCTCATGTGATGATAGAAACCATTTATTGCACACTATGATCCCCTCTTAATCAACCTTGACTGGTGTTGTAACGGTTGATTTCTTTTCAATACTCCCGTAAACATCACACATCAGCATTATTCCTCTACCTTCACACGTACAGCCTCAACCGCCCTTCTACATTCCCATCGTTCTTCATATGCTATTCATGTTCATGTCAACTTGGATTACACAACAACCCTTCCTTCGTCCCTCACTCGCCACACAAATCTACAGTAACCACAAACAGCCTTGCTCTTATTCCGACTCACCACACCATTCAATAACAACAGACCACAAGACCTCAAGACACACCACACATTGCTTACCTCTTTCTCCTCTGTCGACTGCCACGCCGGAAACACCTGCAAACTAGGAGCACAAGATCGGACGGGGACGAGCCTTCTCGACATCAATCGAACCTGGTGGCTGCGAAGTGCGTCGCCCCTCTCCGCCAAAGATGTGTACTCTCCCTGGCTGCTAACCATCGTCAATTGGGGCCGGCGAGAGATGCACATCCCGAGCAGAAGTCGATCCAGTTCCGCCACCTCCACCATTGCTCTCGAGTCGGTGCCAATGAAGACTCGTGAAGAAGACAGTTCGATCGCCGAAACCGCCAACGTCAGGAGAGGAGCAATCCGCATACTAAAACCGCCGCCCCTGTCGGAATCTACCTCACCTGCGCAAGCCAAGGGATCCGCCACCGCCTGAATTCGCCGGGAAGGTTGCTATCTTCCAAGAGCCGCTGCTGCGTGCATACATCCCCTCCATTGCTGAATTAGCCGCCCCTGATGATAGAGAGAGCAGATCCCTAATTTCAGATTGGGAATTTTGGGGTATAATTAAAAAACCCTCCCAATCTTTTTGTAATTACATCTTTAGCCCGAATTTGTATTATTTCTTAATCTACCTCCCATAATTCGGAAAATTCAGGGAAGGGCCCAAAGCTTTATTATATTTACCTTAGTAGCCCAAATATTGTTGGAAGTTGAGTTTAGACCTACAAGGATAACTTGCACAATAGTACTCAACTTTTAAATTAGAGTATGACCCTAGTCGAAAGAGAATGAATTATTAGTTTAGTTGGTGTTAGAAACTAATTAGTGTTATGAGGTTATTCAATGGAAAACCTTTGTATTATAAGGATTCTTGAGTTTACATAGGGAATACAAATTATACTTTGAGAAAGAAATTAATCCGAAGATGACTAAGACGGATTTTAAGGTTTAGAGGCATATTGGCCTAATTTGGGAATTCTTTTTATTTATTATTCGAGCCTCGTATCTTAAGCCAAAGTTGGACCTTAGGGACTTTTATGGAAGTCAAGAATGAGTTTAACGCTCCTAAAACTTTAACAAACTTCCTTTTTAGAGTGAGAGTGTGGTTTTGAGTTCCAAGGAATAGTCTAGAACTTTGTTATAGAATTTTATAGAGTTATGGGACCAGGGGTAAAAATGTCATTTACCGTATAAGGGTATTTTGGTAAATTCTATATATCTTAGAAGTTAGAGACTTTTAAGAAAGTGGAATACATTATTTGTCCATGTGCCTTGTATTACAGGCAACTGAATTTCTACGGTTACTTGCCGAGTCGAGATAATGGGATTTGAGATTTGATTCAGGTAAGTCCACGGACTTACTTAGCTGGCTTCTTGTATGAGTGTAATGCGTATGAGTGGTGTTTGTTAGTTATAATAAATAACGAAACTGGATTAGGCCGACTTTATTATGTACGTAATTGACCCAAGTGTATGATAACGGGTCGTGACATCATCTGCCTAGCTCTTGCGAGAGTCTAGGAGGTTCCCTGCGACCAGCCCAGTCAGGTAGACGGTCAGATGCATTAGTACCATTCCGCGTTGGTAAACGGGGACAGGGGCGAGGTTTGGGAATCCCTCGTGTCACAAAATAAGTATCATTAGTAATAACCTATCACCTAATTAAAGATAATAAAAGGATTGAGTGTTGCATGTTGATTGTGTATGTTGTGTGTTTGTGCTTTTACCTTTATACTTATGCATAGAATGTTAGCTAACGGTTTTATACCGCTTGTAGATGCCTTGCAGGTTAAGACAGTTGTAGAGAGATCCGGAGGAAATGGTCAGCCGGGTCCACGTACTCATTTAGTGGGGATGGGAATGTCTTCTGTTCTTCATATGCGTCGTTTTAGTATCTTTTCTTGTAAGGCTGATACATATTTTCCATGTATATATTGTTTACAGTTTTCAAATGTTTTAAATACTTTTGTGCCTTGTTGTAAGATCCAAGTAAAGTTGTTGTCAAACTAAGGTCGGGACCCATTGTGAGGTCCTAACCAGTAGCTTCCCGAGTTCTCGGAATTTGGGGTGTTACAATATGGTATCAGAGCTCTGGGTTGGCAACAATGGCACTTGAAATCTTCTGAAAGACCAAATGTATAAAATAACTAGAACCCGAAAGGGGTCTAAAATTTTCAAAACGGTTTTATGTTTTCACACTCGCGCATAGTCGGGTTGTTGGGTTAGTAGTACGTTGGACCACCATCGCTCTCCGTGGATCTCTACAACTTAGATCGATATGAGTTAGCATATAGACCTACGATGATGAGTATTAATGTATGTTATATATATATAAGTGTAGTATGTTAGTATCTTAAAGGATATATTATATCCTTTAGTTGTGATATCATGAAGCGATTATCGCCTCATGATAAATCGGTAGCAAACTTGAAGAGTTTTCAACACGAGACAAAGGACTCGGATCTTGGATCAAGTATTATACTCGGGTGGGCGTCCTAGTAACCCTTGTTAACCATCCAAAGAACTAATAGGCGAAGAAGTAATGATGTGGAGATAATTTTGACCATAAGTACAACAAATGAGGAAGAATTCCCGAGTCAACTCAGATAGAAGAAATAGAAGGTCATACAAGGGACTTGGTTGTATGAAGCCGAGAGATGAATTATAAGAACCATGCAAGAGACTACAAGAGTGCGGAGTAGAGATAACAATATTGGAACGAGACAAGTAGAAATTATTACAACCAAGATTGCGGAATCAAGGACATTACCATCGAGGCGGATGCCCCATAGACCATTATGGGCATTAGAAACCAGAAGAGACAGAGTGTCAATCTGGGTGTGATAATCTAAGGTGCACGGAATGAAGACCTACAATGGAGTGTAAAAGAAAAAAGGCAGACCCCACAAGCGTGGGGAGGTGTTGACCTCCTCACAGATATAAGAAGTTTGAAAGAAACCGCGATGCCAATATCCAAAGAATGGAAGCCTGTAGCAGGGTCAACGGAGTTTCATGAAGGTGATATTACCACCAACACCAGTGAAGAAATGTGTATGAGAGAACGGCCTTGCAAGACTCGAGAGTCCAGGTAACCCGAATTATCACGGGACCTAAGCCATCAACACAGACGGTCCATGCAAAAGGAACTGCAAGTGGATGATCATTACGGCCATAAGAATTTCAAAGACGCTTACAAGCTATCATGGAAGACTTTAAGGGACTATTTACGCTAGATAAGTGTGGAATGTAGAATGAGCTAAAGCAGTGTAAAAGGAGTAATTGAGTAAGTGGTTCTCATAAGAAAATTTTATGCCAGTAGAGATATGAGAAGAGTGAGTACAAGATATTGAGGTAAGTTAACTATAGACTAACCAATGTCAACGAAAGACGTGCAAGTGTGCTAGTATTGTGAAATTAGGTGCCGTTAAGAAGAGATATTGGTGAATGTGGATTTACGAGGTAGCTTTACCGATGCCTTGGAGGATTTTCTCCAGTAGGCAACGACAACCTTCTTGGATGAACTAAAGGTATAAAGAAAACCATGTTAGAGATTTCGGGATGACTGGTTCACATCAAACTCCGGTTGAGTCAAAAAAAAAAAAAAAAAAAAAAAAAAGGGAGAGGTTGTCTTCGAACAGTTAACTTATTCCCTTAAGGTAAGTAAGGAAGGTTCCTAATACTTCATCCGGATAGGACTTATGGTGTAATCGGGAGAAAGAGTTTTGAGGACAATCACTTTGGACTCACACAAAATGTCCGTATGATAGATGAATGACAACAGAACTATCAGAGTAGGGCAGCGGAAGCATGGTGGGTACTAACCCACAGAGCATGAAGCTCAATGGTACAACAAAAGGGACGTGTCAAGTTTAAGATAATGATAGTTGGTGAGATGCTTTTGTTGAAAAGAACGTGAGATAGGCTACGCGGAGTGACTGGAAAAACTGTATGAGAATATAGAGGTTATAGAAAAAGAGTGCTACTCTATTATGGATTTGAGTGGAGAATGACAACTTCATTACATGTTGCTAGACAAGTGATCTTGAAATCCTATACTAACATAGTACTCTGGAGTGAGTTTCTGGAGAGATTAAGAGAAGAATTAATGACGTAGTAAAAGTATTGTGCAGGGCTTACACTAGAAAGCTCAAAGAGAGTAACTACCTTACTAAGTAAGAAGCCATATATGGAAAGAGCGGCAGGAGTATACTTGCAACCCGGTAATCACGCATAGAGAAAGCCTATGCTCCGGTAGAGTTTACTTGTGATGTTATATCGAAATGGATCCGGGTTGTGTTTCGAGTCAAAGCGGTATTATCGGTCTGATAGACGTGGTGGATAAAAGAGTGCAATGTTGATGGTGTGTTAACAGTTATTGAGTAGATATGACCAAACGACGGGGATGTAAGACCATCTTGTGTCTAGTATCAACATTCTGGACACATCCTATGCCAGTGAAGATCTTGTAAACGGTGTAAGAAGCTTGGGTTGGGTCAGTAATATATTAAAGATCTATAAAGATTGGAAAACGTCAATGAAACATGGAGAAGGACTACCGGATTTTAATTGTTGAGTTATATCAAAGTTAAGACCCAAAAGGAAATAGGTGATAAATCTTTAACGGAGGAAAGATCCGACTGGGTCACAATTGGGAAACAGGACCAAACAAGTTGTATTACAAAGAGCATTACACACGTAGTAAAATGCCGGTAGATGTCTGAGAACTTTGTTACAGAGTTGATAGGCGGGATCTTCCAAAGGGTCAGAAGTGAGTAGATTCAGCAGAAGGAACAAAATTTTATAGCTATTTTGGTAGGGTCATCAAAAGAACCGAATTTGAGTTTAGAATAGTAATTATTGATATCTTAAAGAAGATTGAAAAGTTATTCATCGACTAACATTCTTATCCATACTAGAGGGTGTACACCTAGTGATTTACATATCTCAATTGGGAGAGAACATACCGGAGTGGGGACACGTCATCAACTATGATTATTTGATAGTTGAGCCAAATCATACTTTATAGTGTATCCGGTGGCCATCTTAGAGCGCAGTACTAGACGTTTGTGGTGTAAGGATAGATCGATGTTGAGGATCCAAGGGTCCGGACGAGGAGTCATGAGGCTACTTGGAAGACGGAGGAGGGCCTTAGACGTAGTTACCCCGAGTTCTTTGCGGGGTTAACCGCTACTTCTGTACCGACGAGGTAGTGCTCGAATGTTGTTGTGTGACTTTTGTGATTATACATTGGATTGTGTAATTGTGTTTTGTGTGCTGCATGATTCTAATGATTGAGTGGTTATTGCATGTTAGGACATGGGATTGAAAGTTTAGTAGAGACAAAGTAAGACCCTTCTATTTATGGAAGTCATTTGTTTAGATACCTTATTCCAAGTTTCGGGACGAAACTTATTTTAAGGGGGTATTGATGTAATACCCAAAATTTTAGTTCCGATAAATTCCGAGTCAAACTGAACTTAGACCGGTTTGGACTTATTTCACATTTATCTCCAAAATCATGAGTTGTGTTTCGATGACCAACTATGTACATGCTTAACTTTTCTTGTAGTTGATGTGTTACCTAGTACCATAAAACCACTATACTTATCATTCTATGTAAGTATAGTAATGTATCACATACATTATGCTTATCATTTTAGGTGAGCATTTTATGCCAATTATTTTATGTGAGTTCTTTTATGAAAATAAACTATCAATTTCCTTACCTCATATATTTAAACATACGTTCCTCACATTCTACCATTTTATATGGACTAAACATTTATATTATAATTAGATTGGTCCCCCTCCTTTCTATACCTATACTTTAATGTACATGAGGACAAAGTCTTCCTCTCCTTTCTTACATGAATATATGACCAAGCAACAACCTCTCTTCCCTTTGTGACAGCCATCATTGACAAGTAAAACGTCATTTAAAAGCCCAAACTTTCCCAAGGTAACAGCTGCTGAACTTATCCTTCAATTCTCATGTGATGATAGAAACCATTTATTGCACACTATGATCCCCTCTTAATCAACCTTGACTGGTGTTGTAACGGTTGATTTCTTTTCAATACTCCCGTAAACATCGCACATCAGCATTATTCCTCTACCTTCACACGTACAGCCTCAACCGCCCTTCTACATTCCCATCGTTCTTCATATGCTATTCATGTTCATGTCAACTTGGATTACACAACAACCCTTCCTTCGTCCCTCACTCGCCACACAAATCTACAGTAACCACAAACAGCCTTGCTCTTATTCCGACTCACCACACCATTCAATAACAACAGACCACAAGACCTCAAGACACACCACACATTGCTTACCTCTTTCTCCTCTGTCGACTGCCACGCCGGAAACACCTGCAAACTAGGAGCACAAGATCGGACGGGGACGAGCCTTCTCGACATCAATCGAACCTGGTGGCTGCGAAGTGCGTCGCCCCTCTCCGCCAAAGATGTGTACTCTCCCTGGCTGCTAACCATCGTCAATTGGGGCCGGCGAGAGATGCACATCCCGAGCAGAAGTCGATCCAGTTCCGCCACCTCCACCATTGCTCTCGAGTCGGTGCCAATGAAGACTCGTGAAGAAGACAGTTCGATCGCCGAAACCGCCAACGTCAGGAGAGGAGCAATCCGCATACTAAAACCGCCGCCCGTGTCGGAATCTACCTCACCTGCGCGAGCCAAGGGATCCGCCACCGCCTGAATTCGCCGGGAAGGTTGCTATCTTCCAAGAGCCGCTGCTGCGTGCATACATCCCCTCCATTGCTGAATTAGCCGCCCCTGATGATAGAGAGAGCAGATCCCTAATTTCAGATTGGGAATTTTGGGGTATAATTAAAAAACCCTCCCAATCTTTTTGTAATTACATCTTTAGCCCGAATTTGTATTATTTCTTAATCTACCTCCCATAATTCGGAAAATTCAGGGAAGGGCCCAAAGCTTTATTATATTTACCTTAGTAGCCCAAATATTGTTGGAAGTTGAGTTTAGACCTACAAGGATAACTTGCACAATAGTACTCAACTTTTAAATTAGAGTATGACCCTAGTCGAAAGAGAATGAATTATTAGTTTAGTTGGTGTTAGAAACTAATTAGTGTTATGAGGTTATTCAATGGAAAACCTTTGTATTATAAGGATTCTTGAGTTTACATAGGGAATACAAATTATACTTTGAGAAAGAAATTAATCCGAAGATGACTAAGACGGATTTTAAGGTTTAGAGGCATATTGGCCTAATTTGGGAATTCTTTTTATTTATTATTCGAGCCTCGTATCTTAAGCCAAAGTTGGACCTTAGGGACTTTTATGGAAGTCAAGAATGAGTTTAACGCTCCTAAAACTTTAACAAACTTCCTTTTTAGAGTGAGAGTGTGGTTTTGAGTTCCAAGGAATAGTCTAGAACTTTGTTATAGAATTTTATAGAGTTATGGGACCAGGGGTAAAAATGTCATTTACCGTATAAGGGTATTTTGGTAAATTCTATATATCTTAGAAGTTAGAGACTTTTAAGAAAGTGGAATACATTATTTGTCCATGTGCCTTGTATTACAGGCAACTGAATTTCTACGGTTACTTGCCGAGTCGAGATAATGGGATTTGAGATTTGATTCAGGTAAGTCCACGGACTTACTTAGTTGGCTTCTTGTATGAGTGTAATGCGTATGAGTGGTGTTTGTTAGTTATAATAAATAACGAAACTGGATTAGGCCGACTTTATTATGTACGTAATTGACCCAAGTGTATGATAACGGGTCGTGACATCATCTGCCTAGCTCTTGCGAGAGTCTAGGAGGTTCCCTGCGACCAGCCCAGTCAGGTAGACGGTCAGATGCATTAGTACCATTCCGCGTTGGTAAACGGGGACAGGGGCGAGGTTTGGGAATCCCTCGTGTCACAAAATATGTATCATTAGTAATAACCTATCACCTAATTAAAGATAATAAAAGGATTGAGTGTTGCATGTTGATTGTGTATGTTGTGTGTTTGTGCTTTTACCTTTATACTTATGCATAGAATGTTAGCTAACGGTTTTATACCGCTTGTAGATGCCTTGCAGGTTAAGACAGTTGTAGAGAGATCCGGAGGAAATTGTCAGCCGGGTCCACGTACTCATTTAGTGGGGACGGGAATGTCTTTTGTTCTTCATATGCGTCGTTTTAGTATCTTTTCTTGTAAGGCTGATACATATTTTTCATGTATATATTGTTTACAGTTTTCAAATGTTTTAAATACTTTTGTGCCTTGTTGTAACATCCAAGTAAAGTTGTTGTCAAACTAAGGTCAGGACCCATTGTGAGGTCCTAACCAGTAGCTTCCCGAGTTCTCGGAATTTGGGGTGTTACAATATGGTTTCAGAGCTCTGGGTTGGCAACAATGGCACTTGAAATCTTCTAAAAGACCAAATGTATAAAATAACTAGAACCCGAAAGGGGTCTAAAATTTTCAAAACGGTTTTATGTTTTCACACTCGCGCATAGTCGGGTTGTTGGGTTAGTAGTACGTTGGACCACCATCGCTCTCCGTGGATCTCTACAACTTAGATCGATATGAGTTAGCATATAGACCTACGATGATGAGTATTAATGTATGTTATATATATTTATAAGTGTAGTATGTTAGTATCTTAAAGGATATATTATATCCTTTAGTTGTGATATCATGAAGCGATTATCGCCTCATGATAAATCGGTAGCAAACTTGAAGAGTTTTCAACACGAGACAAAGGACTCGGATCTTGGATCAAGTATTATACTCGGGTGGGCGTCCTAGTAACCCTTGTTAACCATCCAAAGAACTAATAGGCGAAGAAGTAATGATGTGGAGATAATTTTGACCATAAGTACAACAAATGAGGAAGAATTCCCGAGTCAACTCAGATAGAAGAAATAGAAGGTCATACAAGGGACTTGGTTGTATGAAGCCGAGAGATGAATTATAAGAACCATGCAAGAGACTACAAGAGTGCGGAGTAGAGATAACAATATTGGAACGAGACAAGTAGAAATTATTACAACCAAGATTGCGGAATCAAGGACATTACCATCGAGGCGGATGCCCCATAGACCATTATGGGCATTAGAAACCAGAAGAGACAGAGTGTCAATCTGGGTGTGATAATCTAAGGTGCACGGAATGAAGACCTACAATGGAGTGTAAAAGCAAAAAGGCAGACCCCACAAGCGTGGGGAGGTGTTGACCTCCTCACAGATATAAGAAGTTTGAAAGAAACCGCGACGCCAATATCCAAAGAATGGAAGCCTGTAGCAGGGTCAACGGAGTTTCATGAAGGTGATATTACCACCAACACCAGTGAAGAAATGTGTATGGGAGAACGGCCTTGCAAGACTCGAGAGTCCAGGTAACCCGAATTATCACGGGACCTAAGCCATCAACACAGACGGTTCATGCAAAAGGAACTGCAAGTGGATGATCATTACGGCCATAAGAATTTCAAAGACGCTTACAAGCTATCATGGAAGACTTTAAGGGACTATTTACGCTAGATAAGTGTGGAATGTAGAATGAGCTAAAGCAGTGTAAAAGGAGTAATTGAGTAAGTGGTTCTCATAAGAAAATTTTATGCCAGTAGAGATATGAGAAGAGTGAGTACAAGATATTGAGGTAAGTTAACTATAGACTAACCAATGTCAACGAAAGACGTGCAAGTGTGCTAGTATTGTGAAATTAGGTGCCGTTAAGAAGAGATATTGGTGAATGTGGATTTACGAGGTAGCTTTACCGATGCCTTGGAGGATTTTCTCCAGTAGGCAACGACAACCTTCTTGGATGAACTAAAGGTATAAAGAAAACCATGTTAGAGATTTCGGGATGACTGGTTCACATCAAACTCCGGTTGAGTCAAAAAAAAAAAAAAAAAAAAAAAAAAGGGAGAGGTTGTCTTCGAACCGTTAACTTATTCCCTTAAGGTAAGTAAGGAAGGTTCCTAATACTTCATCCGGATAGGACTTATGGTGTAATCGGGAGAAAGAGTTTTGAGGACAATCACTTTGGACTCACACAAAATGTCCGTATGATAGATGAATGACAACAGAACTATCAGAGTTGGGCAGCGGAAGCGTGGTGGGTACTAACCCACAGAGCATGAAGCTCAATGGTACAACAAAAGGGACGTGTCGAGTTTAAGATAATGATAGTTGGTGAGATGCTTTTGTTGAAAAGAACGTGAGATAGGCTACGCGGAGTGACTGGAAAAACTGTATGAGAATATAGAGGTTATAGAAAAAGAGTGCTACTCTATTATGGATCCGAGTGGAGAATGACAACTTCATTACATGTTGCTAGACAAGTGATCTTGAAATCCTATACTAACATAGTACTCTGGAGTGAGTTTCTGGAGGGTTTAAGAGAAGAATTAATGACGTAGTAAAAGTATTGTGCAGGGCTTACACTAGAAAGCTCAAAGAGAGTAACTACCTTAATAAGTAAGAATCCATATAAGGAAAGAGCGGCAGGAGTATACTTGCAACCCGGTAATCACGCATAGAGAAAGCCTAAGCTCGGGTAGAGTTTACTTGTGATGTTATATCGAAATGGATCCGGGTTGTGTTTCGAGTCAAAGCGGTATTATCGGTCTGATAGACGTGGTGGATAAAAGAGTGCAATGTTGATGTTGTGTTAACAGTTATTGAGTAGATATGACCAAACGACGGGGATGTAAGACCATCTTGTGTCTAGTATCAACATTCTGGACACATCCTATGCCAGTGAAGATCTTGTAAACGGTGTAAGAAGCTTGGGTTGGGTCAGTAATATATTAAAGATCTATAAAGATTGGAAAACGTCAATGAAACATGGAGAAGGACTACCGGATTTTAATTGTTGAGTTATATCAAAGTTAAGACCCAAAAGGAAATAGGTGATAAATCTTTAACGGAGGAAAGATCCGACTGGGTCACAATTGGGAAACAGGACCAAACAAGTTGTATTACAAAGAGCATTACACACGTAGTAAAATGCCGGTAGATGTCTGAGAACTTTGTTACAGAGTTGATAGGCGGGATCTTCCAAAGGGTCAGAAGTGAGTAGATTCAGCAGAAGGAACAAAATTTTATAGCTATTTTGGTAGGGTCATCAAAAGAACCGAATTTGAGTTTAGAATAGTAATTATTGATATCTTAAAGAAGATTGAAAAGTTATTCATCGACTAACATTCTTATCCATACTAGAGGGTGTACACCTAGTGATTTACATATCTCAATTGGGAGAGAACATACCGGAGTGGGGACACGTCATCAACTTTGATTATTTAATAGTTGAGCCAAATCATACTTTATAGTGTATCCGGTGGCCATCTTAGAGCGCAGTAGTAGACGTTTGTGGTGTAAGGATAGATCGATGTTGAGGATCCAAGGGTCCGGACGAGGAGTCATGAGGCTACTTGGAAGACGGAGGAGGGCCTTAGACGTAGTTACCCGAGTTCTTTGCGGGGTTAACCGCTACTTCTGTACCGACGAGGTAGTGCTCGAATGTTGTTGTGTGACTTTTGTGATTATACATTGGATTGTGTAATTGTGTTTTGTGTTGCATGATTCTAATGATTGAGTGGTTATTGCATGTTAGGACATGGGATTGAAAGTTTAGTAGAGACAAAGTAAGACCCTTCTATTTATGGAAGTCATTTGTTTAGATACCTTATTCCAAGTTTCGGGACGAAACTTATTTTAAGGGGGTATTGATGTAATACCCGAAATTTTAGTTCCGATAAATTCCGAGTCAAACTGAACTTAGACCGGTTTGGACTTATTTCACACTTATCTCCAAAATCATGATTTGTGTTTCCATGACCAACTATGTACATGCTTAACTTTTCTTGTAGTTGATGTGTTACCTAGTACCATAAAACCACTATACTTATCATTCTATGTAAGTATAGTTATATATCACATACATTATGCTTATCATTTTAGGTGAGCATTTAATGCCAATTATTTTATGTGAGTTCTTTTATGAAAATAAACTATCAATTTCCTTACCTCATATATTTAAACATACGTTCCTCACATTCTACCATTTTATATGGACTAAACATTTATATTATAATTAGATTGGTCCCCCTCCTTTCTATACCTATACTTTAATGTACATGAGGACAAAGTCTTCCTCTCCTTTCTTACATGAATATATGACCAAGCAACAACCTCTCTTCCCTTTGTGACAGCCATAATTGACAAGTAAAACGTCATTTAAAAGCCCAAACTTTCCCAAGGTAACAGCTGTTGAACTTATCCTTCAATTCTCATGTGATGATAGAAACCATTTATTGCACACTATGATCCCCTCTTAATCAACCTTGACTGGTGTTGTAACGGTTGATTTCTTTTCAATACTCCCGTAAACATCGCACATCAGCATTATTCCTCTACCTTCACACGTACAGCGGACCTCCTTCTGCTACTGTTGTCGACCCAATGCAGTCGAAGGGAGAGTGAGAGTCAGATGTCGCTCCAGGGATCGTGAATCTGCGTTGTTGTTCTGTAGGTCAAACAGAAGGAGGTCCGCTGAGTTTGGTTGGGGCCGAAGAGGCGTTGCAACCTAGTTGTGTTCCTGGCTCGAGGAGGGATGTCCGACCCACTGTGCAAGGGAGATGAAACCACTGGTTGCAGCTTGGTGGATGAAGGCGGAGAAGACCACAAAACTCGCCGGTAATGGCCTTCGTGTGCAAGATAGACGAAGGTGTGGTGCTGTGGTGTAGGTTGCAACGTGTGGCGTCAGTTAGGGCGAGATGCTTCAAGGCAGGAGAAGCAGGGGAGGCGGTTGCTTTCTTGGCGTGAAGGGAAGCGCATGTATACGTGATGGGGAGAGACGTGAAGAGACGTCGTGATCCTAGGCGTGCAGGTGTTCACAAGGCGCTAGGGCAAGACGACTCTCACAGTTGGGCCGAGTAGCAGCAGGTACGTGGGCTGGACGTCTCACTGGGCTGCTTGGCTAGCTCCCGGCTGGGCTGAAACAAAGAGTGTGGGCTGAGGTAAGGCAAGGCTGGCTGAAAACAAGAGAGAAAGTGGGCTGAGGTAAGGCAAGAAAGGTGAGCTGAAATGTTTGTCAAAAATCTGTCAAAACTCGTCATGGCCTTGTCAGGCCCATGAATGAGTTTGTCACAGATTTGTCGCGCTTTGTCATGGCCTCGTCTCAGCTTAATCATGATCTCGTCACAGCTTGTCATGATCTCCTCTAAAGTCATCGGTAAGAATGAATTATAATAACTAGGGTTTGATATAAATCTATCATTTTATGTGAATTAAATTCTACATAAAATAATACATAATTATAAGAATTAGAGCTTGATATAATTTTATCATTTTATGTGAATTAAATTCTACATAAAATAATAAAATTTGTGAAGGAAGAAATACTAGATAGAATGGGAAACCATCAAAGGCTCGAAGTCCGATTTGATTCGAAATTAAACGGAATAAAAAATCTGGATATTACATAAGTACCCCCTTAAAATAAGTTTCGTCCCGAAACTTAGGACAAGGTACTTAATTAAACAACTTCTATAAATAAACTAGTATGTCCTAGTCTCACTAAATTTTTATTCGTTTACTAAACATCTCTAACCCTATCAAAGCGTAACGGAAAAAAAAAATTGGGTGTTACATCAGATCCCCCTCAAAATAAGTTTCGTCCCAAAACTTAGGGTAAGACAATCCTGATCGGCCTTTAAGGCACCAAATGGGTGTGTTTGATCGCTATGCAAAAGTCTCGTCGTTTCCACATCCAAGTATCCCGCACATCAAGGTTATCAAAAGCACACATCACTTACTAAGCACTCAATCATGAAATAAACAAGTAGTCAAACAATATCACACATACAAGGTCAAACCCTAACTAGTCACTCCCAAGGTTGCAACTATCGCTACATAGGTCTTTGAAAGTTTACGTCTCTTATTATCCCACATATCTTAGGTAGCCTTATCAGCTTTTCCTAAAACCACTAAATCTTAAATCTTTTCAGGTACTTAGATCACAAGCATCTGCTACCACGTTCTAGAGTGGTTACCGGGTATCTCACCGATATCATCTGGCTCAACTGTCTGATCTTCTAATTTGATGACCTAACTCGTGTCTGGTACGTATTTCTCCATCTGAAAATCTCAAACTCAGTTCCCAGACTTAGTCTCCGTGGAAAACTGAAGCTGCACTCTCCAATAGGGTGAAGAATATTAGTCCATCAGTCACTTTTAAACCGCTTTAAAACTTCCAATGGTTGCCTTACACAACTCACTTCCAGATCCTTTGATGACCCTACAAAAAATAATCTATTCAACTTCCTTCCCTTCGTTATGACCACTTGCTTCCAACCTGCTGAAAAGGTTCTGACTACACACTCAAGCCAAAGGTCTTAGACATCCACCAACACTTACCAAGTACCCAATACTCTTCGCAGCACGACCCACTTGGTCTTGTCTTTTAATATTACTCAATCGTCTTATTCCTCCGGTAAGGAATCGTCACCTTTACCCTTTTCCGGTCTACAATCGGGGCAACTAAGAATCAAATCTAGTGGTCATCCTCTTTGTTCACTTGGCATTGTTATATTATTTACAAATCTCTAATACATCGTTAACTCAAACTTAGGTTTCTCACGCATTTTCCAAGATCTTAAGTAAAATAGAATATGTCCGAAATGACGGCGTTAGACATAAAGTGATCACATGTCCGAAATCACTCTAACGTACTCTGTTAGGGATATAAAATTCCAAAACTACTTGCATGGCAACATGTACAAAGCCATCACTCTTCACTCGGATCCATAAAAGTGTACCAGTCTCCTTCTATTACCTCTACATGCTCATAAGTTTCCGTACGACATTTCTAGTCACTTCACATGGCCTATCTCACGTTCCTTCCAACTAGAATGCATTTCACCAACTATCACCATCTTAAACTCGACACGACATCCATCAGTACCATTGAGCTTCTTGCTCTGTGGGTTAGGACCCACCACGCTTCCGCTACGCTACTCTGATTATTTTGTTGTCACCTCTTAATCATAAGGATGTGTTTTGTGAGTCCAAAATGATTGACCGGATGAAGTACCAAGTACTTTCCTTACTTGTTTTCCTGATGATTTTATCATTATTGGAAAGCAACCATCTTCCGTTTACTTCCTTAATTCTTGCAACACCGATCCAAACTCCCTGACTCGACCAGAGTTTGGTCTTAGCCAGACACGAAATAACCTTTAACGCAATCCTCTCGATGCCTTTTTCTCATCCTAGAAGGTTGACGTTGCCTTCTTGAGGAAATCCTCCAAGGCGTCGGTAAGGCTACTCCATAGATCCACCGTCACAATTATATGTTCTTAACGGCACATAACTGGTCAATACTAAACAATACTTGCACGTCCTTGGTTGACATCGAACAGTCTATATTTGACTTATCGTCATTTCATACCTCTACTGATATTAAACTTTTGGTGCATACCACCTACTAGATTAATCCTTTTATCCTTCTTTAGTTCGTCTTATCTTTCCCTCTTCTGCTTCCTTTGGGACACTATCTTTCTCAAGTCTCGTTGTGCCATTCTCCTGACGTCAAAAGTCGTTCCTAACACTCCACAATAGATGGTAAGGGTCTTGTAATTCCGATGATTTTTAATTACCTCCCAATTGTAGTCCCCTTACAAGGACCGTTGTGTTGATGACCTATGTTTTGTTATAAATGGGGTTACCCTGGGCTCTTGAGTCCACCACGCGATTCTCACAAGCACAGGTTCCTTAATCGGCGTTGTTTGTAATACTTCCTCCCAAATCTCTGTTGACTATGTTACAGGGCTTCGATCCTTTCGATACTGGCGTTGTGATTCCTCTTAAAATTCTTATCTTTAAAGAAGACAAAACGTCTCCAGGCTTGTGAAGTCTACCCTTCGCTCTTACATTAAGTTGTAAGTCTCCATTACGTGTTAATTGTGATCTGTCAAAATTTCCTTAGCTAGTAGGTAAACAGTTGCTCACCACAATCCTCTTATACTTCTTTAGTTCATTCTACCTTCCACCCTTCCGCTTCTTATGGCTAACTCTATTTCTCTAGTCCGCGTGTCTCATTCATCTGGCCTAAATAGTCGTTTCAAGTTTCCACGATAGCTTGCAAGCGTCTTTGAAATTCGTATGGCCGTAATGATCATCCACTTGAAGTTCCTTTTGCATGGACCATCTGTGTTGATGGCTTAGGAACCGTGATAATTCGGGTTACCCTAGACTCTCGAGTCTAGCATGGCCGTTCTCTCATACAGATTTCTTCACTGGTATTGGTGGTAATATCGCCTTCCTGAAACTCCGTTGCTTGCTACCGGCTTCCATTCTTTAGATATTGGCGTCGCCGTTTCTTTCCAACTTCTTATATCTCTGAGGAGGTCAAAACCCTCCACGCTTGTGGGGTCTGCCTTTTCGCTTTTACACTCAATTGTAAGTCTTCATTCCGTGCACCTTAGATTCTCATACCCGGATTGACACTTTGTCTCTTCTGGTTTCTCATGCCCATAATGGTGTATGGGGCATCCACCTCGATGGTAATGTCCTTGATTCCGCAATCTTGGTTGTACTCAATTCTACATGTCTTGTTCCAATATTGTTATCTCTACTCCGCACTCTTGTAGTCTCTTGCATGGTTCTTATAATTCATCTCTCGGCTTCCTACAACCAAGTCCCTTGTATGATCTTTTATTTCTTTAATCTGAGTTGACTCGGGAATTCTTCTTCATTTGATTGTACTTATGGTCAAAATTATCTCCACATCTTTACTTCTTCGCTTATTAGTTCTTTGGATGGTTAACAAGGGTTACTAGGACGCCCCCCCCCCCCCCGCGCAAGTATAATACTTGATTCAAGGTCCGAGTCCTTTGTCTCGTGTTGAAAACTTTTCAAGTCTGCTACCGATTTATCATGAGGCGATAATCGCTTCAAGATATAACAACTAAAGGATATAATATATCCTTTAGGATACTAACATACTAAGCATACACATGTATATAACATATAATAATAACATCATAAAAAGTCTATAAGCTAACTCCTATCGATCCAAGTTGCAGAGATCCACGGAGAGCGATGGTTGTCCGACGTACTACTAACCCAACAACCCGACTATGCGTGTTGTAAAAACAAAAATCCGTTTTGAAAATTTTAGACCCCTTTCGGGTTCTAGTTATTTTATACAATCGGTCTTTCAGAAGATTTCAAGTGCCATTGTTGCCAACCCAGAGCTCTGATACCATATTGTAACACCCCAAAATCTGAGAACTCGGAGAGCTACTGGTTAGGACCTCACAATGGGTCCCGACCTTAGTTTGACAACAATTTAACTTGGATCTTACAACAAGGCACAAAAGTATTAAAAACATTTGAAAACTTTAAACAATATATACATGAAAAATATGTATCAGCCTTACAAATCAAAGGTACTAAAACGACGCATATGAAGTATACAAGACAACCTCGTCCCCAACTAAATGAGTACGTGGACCCGGCTGATCATTCCCTCCGGATCTCTCTACAACTGTCTTAACCTGCAAGGTATCTACAAGCGGTATAAAACCGTTAGCTAACATTCTATGCATAAGTATAAAGGTAAAAGCACAATCACACATCATACACAATCAACATGCAACACTCAATCCTTTTATTATCTTTAATTAGGTGATAGGTCATTACTAATGATACTTATTTTGTGACACGAGGGATTCCCAAACCTCGCCCCTGTCCCCGTTTACCAACGCGGAATGGTACTAATGCATATGACCGTCATCCGGACTGGGTTGGTCGCAGGGAACCTCCTAGACTCTCGCATGAGCTAGGCAGATGATGTCACGACCCGTTATCATACACTTGGGTCAATTACGTGAATAATAAAGTCGGCCTAATCCGGTTTCGTTGTTTATCATAACTAACAAACACCACTCATACACATTACACTCATACAAGAAGCCAGCTAAGTAAGTCCGTGGACTTACCAGAATCAAATCTCGACTCTCTTAATCACCACTCATCGGTAACTGTAGGAATTCAGTAGCCTGTCAAAGGAGGCAAGTGTGTCACCACACTTTCTAGGTAATTAGAAGTCTAAGACTTCTAAGATAGTAGGTCTTAATAGAACGGAATTGATTACAGTATTAATTTATTGTAAAATGACTATTTACCCTTGGTCCCGAAACTTCTGAAAATTTCATAATTTACGTTTAAACTCTTATTTAAGACTAACTAACCATATTCTACTCCCTAGGATGATTTTAGGTAACAACTAGGAAAACCACCCATTTTCTATTTCCCGAAAAGTCACTAAAGTCCAACTACAGCTTCAAATATAAAATTCGAATAATCTTATAAAAATTCCGAAATAATTTCCTAGATCATCTATGATATCCCATCTCCTCATAGGAGAAAGAATTTCTTAAAACTGTTAAAGCATCGCTTCTACAAAAATTTCTAAAGTTGGTCACAACACTTAACAAGCAGCACACTATCTTAACTTCGAAAAATCATAACTCCTAAACTACTCGCTGGATTTATCCCAAATTTTGATATGTTCCGCTATAAAATCTTATCTCTAATATATCCAAAATTCAGCCGCAAATGAGATCAAAATCATATTTAAAACTATCTCACAAAACCGAAATTCAGCACAACAGAAAAACTGCTTACGACTCAATCTTGGAAAAATCATAACTCCCAAACCACTTGCTGGATGCCTCTCAAATTTTAATATGTTCTACAACAATATGTCAACTATATCATATCAAACATTCAAGCCCAACGGAGATCAAGAGCTTATTCAAAACCATCTCACAAAACAACATCACTTGCTGTTTTCCCCAACACTCAGCACATATATAAAAACTGCATGAGGAGTCCACTTTGCAACATCATAACTCTCAAACCAGAACTCCGATTCTTCCCAAGCTTTAGTATGATCTACTATATACTACTGACTACAACATATCCAAAATTCAGCAACAAATGAGGAGTATAACTTACTCAAATCTTGACCCGAAGTTGACTGTTTTCCAATTCCGATAACTTAGAAAAACGCATGAATCTGTACAGCTCTTCTATAGTTGTTCTGAGTAGGTTTAAAGACAAAACTGGTCCATGTTAGGCAAGGAAAGAAGTAGACTGAAGTGTAGTGTAGCAAGGGGTACAAGCCTTACCCGATTCCGAGACTCGAAGGCATGAAGATGGCACGAATTCTGCTGCTACTTGCTGTCACTGGAGGAGGCGTCGGGGAGCTTCTGCTACTGTTGTCGACCCAATGCAGTCGAAGGGAGAGTGAGAGTCAGATGTGGCTCCAGGGATCGTGAATCTGCGTTGTTGTTCTGTAGGTCAAACAGAAGGAGGTCCGCTGAGTTTGGTTGGGGCCGAAGAGGCGTTGCAACCTAGTTGTGTTCCTGGCTCGAGGAGGGATGTCCGACCCACTGTGCAAGGGAGATGAAACCACTGGTTGCAGCTTGGTGGATGAAGGCGGAGAAGACCACAGAACTCGCCGGTAATGGCCTTCGTGTGCAAGATAGACGAAGGTGTGGTGCTGTGGTGTAGGTTGCAACGTGTGGCGTCAGTTAGGGCGAGATGCTTCAAGGTAGGAGAAGCAGGGGAGGCGGTTTCTGGCTTGGCGTGAAGGGAAGCGCAGGTATACGTGATGGGGAGAGACGTGAAGAGACGTCGTGATCCTAGGCGTGCAGCTGTTCACAAGGCGCTAGGGCAAGGCGACTCTCACAGTTGGGCCGTGTAGCAGCAGGTACGTGGGCTGGACGTCTCACTAGGCTGCTTGGCTAGCACCCGGCTGGGCTGAAACAAAGAGTGTGGGCTGAGGTAAGGCAAGGCTGGCTAAAAACAAGAGAGAAAGTGGGCTGAGCTAAGGCAAGAAAGGTGGGCTGAAATGTTTGTCAAAACTTGTCATGGCCTTGTCAGGCCCATGAATGAGTTTGTCACAGATTTCTCGGGCTTTGTCATGGCCTCGTCTCAGCTTACTCATGATCTCGTCACAGCTTGTCATGATCTCCTCTAAAGTCATCGGTAAGAATGAATTATAATAACTAGGGTTTGATATAAATCTATCATTTTATGTGAATTAAATTCTACATAAAATAATACATAATTTTAAGAATTAGAGCTTGATATAATTTTATCATTTTATGTGAATTAAATTTTACATAAAATAATAAAATTTGTGAAGGAAGAAATACTAGATAGAATGGGAAACCGTCAACGGCTCGAAGTCCGATTTGATTCGAAATTAAATGGAATAAAAATTCCGGATATTACATCAGTACCCCCTTAAAATAAGTTTCGTCCCGAAACTTAGGACAAGGTACTTAATTAAACGACTTCTATAAATAAACTAGTATGTCCTACTCTCACTAAATTTTTATTCGTTTACTAAACTTCTCTAACCCTATCAAAGCGTAACGGAAAAAAAAACTGGTCGTTACACACGAGGTGCTGAGTGCCGAGATTTATTCCCAAAATCCCGTGCGGAGCCTTCGTTTTCCCCTTTCCGCTTTTGACCCCTCGTGATTGTTGTGATGGGCTTCTTGACCCCTAGTTTTCTCTTTTGATATCTTCCCTCTATCGCCACCCATTTCACTTTCACGTGAAAGTTGTTCTCCCTTTTGGCCTGTTCTCCTCTCTTTCGCTTTGAGCTCTTGGAAGCTTCCCCTTTGTGGATGATCCTCCTTTTTTCTCTATGGTGTGGTGTGGTATCTAGCATGAGAGGTTCTGCAGATCCGAGTTCATCAGTAAGCTTCTTCTTCCCCTTCATCTTCTTCATCTTCTTCATCTTCTTCCTTGAGCTTCAATGGTCGAAGCCAAGGATCTTAAGCTTTTCTCTCCCTTTTGGCTTGCATATGTGTGGATCGAGATTGGGGCATGCTGGTTGATAATGTTTGAGTGTGGTGGTCAGCCTAAATGGATCAAGCCAGCCTAGAGTGGCCGGTATCGTCTACAGATCGAAGAAGAAGTCAAAGAAATCGCCCATTTGGAGTTCGACCGCACCCGCGGCTGGACAGTGCCGCGGGGGTACAAGCAGCAACCCAGCCGCAGGGGCGGCGGCTGCCTCTGACCGCAGGTGCGCCTCACCTTTCCATAGGGGCGGTTTTGCCCCAGCCCCTTCTATGTGTGTTGGGTGGTGTATGCTTATGGTTTATGTTATAACAACTAAACCGGACATAGGATGACTTTATATATTGATATTTGGCCCAAGTACATGATGAATACGGGCGGTGACAACATTGCCTAGCTCTTGCGGAGAGTTAGGGGGTTCTCGGTAACTATCCCGGGCAGGTAGACGGCCAGATGCATCAGTGCCATTCCTTGACGGTGAGTGTTAGCATGAAATATTGTGATATTTTCGGCACGTTTTCTAAACGTATTTGATTCATATTGATAGTCTTTGATTGAGCATTGTTGCATATGTGAGCTAGTATTGCCTATATTGTCGATATGGATATCTACACTAGCTTTATGTTGATTATAGGTGATTAAGAGTTATTTCCGAGCGGAATCGAGCAAAGAAGAGTTGATTGAATATGTCCATGGATTGAGGGAATTATTAGGAGCAAATTGGAGTTCAACTTGAGGAATGCACGAGGCTAGGGAAGAATCACGTTCTTGCCCTAAACCACGCTCTAAAATACGGCCGTACTACAAACCACGTTTGGTTCCACGGCCGTGGAACACTACAAAGAGAGGCGTGGTGCATTCCAGTAACTATTACGGCCGTTGAACGTATGGTCCAAACCGTGACACAATCCACGCTCTAAATTACGGTCGTGGAATCTTCCACGACCGTGATCTTGGCGATCTTTTTCGCCACATTTTGAAGCCACGATCTTTTGAAGATTGGGCCGGGCCGATATTTTATCTTGCCCTATAAGAAGACGGACGAAGCAAGATTCCGTCATCTTGGCTTAGAGAGTTTTTGGCGATCTTCGCTTAGGACGTCTTCCACATCCTGGCTTAGCGGCATTTATCCTCGCTTAGCGGCATTCATCTTCGCTTAGAGAATTTCAACGCCGTTGGAGCCCTTGCTTGGAATCATCGACATCTCATTGGAGATCGAAGTTCGCATCTGGAATTTGCCCTAATCTCGCACTTTTGGTGGAGATTGTTATTGAGATCTTCGGATTGGCGGAAGATCGAAGTTTTTGGAAGATTGTTGCAAGAAGATCTCTCTTCTTGTTTAGGTTTGATTTGGAAAACGGATTGACATCCCGTTTTCCCTTCTTTCCTAAGATTGTGATTGTTTGCTTTATTCTGAATCCATTGACAATATTTGTTCTTGATTGTGACTTTGAGATTGGTTTGAAGATTATTGAAAGTTTTCGGAAGTTTTCATCTTTCTATCTTTTAATCCTTGAATTGATATCAACATGACGGTTATTGGCTAAAAACCCTTAACAATTCTAAGGTGAAGGGTTGATAGTTGTGGCTTAGATGATGATAGATCGATCGTAAACAGATTAGACCCTGAGAGTTAGAGAGAATCGTCGACGAACCCTAAATTACGGGCTGTTCTTGAGTTCCACGGCCGTGGAGTCTCAAGATCTAACCGTAATTTCCCTTAAGTTTACGAACCTGCTTTTACTTTAATCCAAAGTTAAAGATTTGCTTTAATTTAGTTTAGACTTGTCTTTTCTAGGTGGTAGTGAAGCCTCAACAACCTCTACCTCGATTGTGAGTGTCATAACCGTAATCGGCTAAGTTAGTCTTGATCTTTGGACTATAAGTATGGGTATTTGACATTAATTCTTGCTTTTAGAACCTTCCTATATTGAGCCTCAACAACCTGTATAGGGAGTGTCTAGTAGGTGAGTCATATAAGGTTTTTGGAACTTCACCGTACGATTACCTTACATTAGCATACCTTTGCATATCTCAACTCTGTCTTTATATCATTAGTATATCTTGGATCGATTGCCACAGCTGGATACTTGGATCTTTAGGATTGTTGTTTTCCCAATATTTGCAAAACTCTCATATTTACTCGCTTGATAATCTGCAATTGAATTTGTTCCCACCCAAATCCCTGTGTTCGATACTCTGGAATTCTTGCTTAACTACGACGATCCGTACACTGCGGGTTCGCTTGCTTGATTCTAGTTTTATAAATTTAAAACTTATTTGCACACACCTCTAGGGGCGAACAAGTTTTTGGCGCCGTTGCCGGGGATTTGGTTTCGGCCGAATTCGGTAACTGGTTGTCAAGCTTGGGAGCTTGCTCTCGTTATTTGATATCACTTCGAGTGCATGCGCAGGTCTAGGAACACCGAAGATCTCTTGCCTCTTGATCAAGAGCTAGAGAAAACTTTAAGGCAAAAGCGCAAGGAAAAGAAGATGGCTGAAGGACACGAACGTGATCTTCAGGTGGAGTTGGCGGAGAAGGAAGCTCAACTCCAATGGAATGAGACTCTCCGCCAAGATGAGATGGATCGTCATCAATCTCAAGTTAACAATCTACAAGACATGATCTTCCAGATGAGGGTAGAGATGAGCGACCTTAAGAATAAGGGAAGCAAGAAATCCTCAAGGAAAGCATCAAGGTCTAGAAGAAAAAGTCACTCATCCGCTGATGATAGTGATTCTTCCATGCCACCGCTAGAGGAGATTGATTCCACGATCAATGTAAATCCTTTCCATCCACGGGGAGCTGCCAATCGTCGTGTTCCACCCAGGAATGCGAGGATCGAACGTGTAGACGAACAGCCAAGAACTCTTGGCCAGCGGATGGATCCAACACAACAACCACGCCGCTTGGGCGTGAATTTCGATGCTGAAGATGTGCAAGGGTTTAGCTTCAACCCTCAAGTCATTACTCTTGTTCGCCAAAACCAATTTGGCGGGACAAGCGCTGAATCTCCACACCAACACTTGCAAAACTTTGAGTGTATGATGGAGACAATGAGACCGAAGAGTGCTACTACCAACAACTATAAGCTCAAGCCTTTCTTCTTCTCCTTGAAGGGGAAAGCGTTGTCTTGGTATCAAGCTCTCCCTAGTGGGAAACTAGACATGTGGGAAGACCTTTCCGCGGAGTTCCTCACCAAATTCTTTCCTCCATCCAAAACGGCGGAACTTAGAGGTAAGATTAATGCTTTTTCCATGAGACCTAACGAAAGTTTGTTTCAATCTTGGGAAAGGTTTCAGGATTTGCTCTTGGATTGCCCTCATCATGGCATATCCAAACTTGCCTTGTTGGAGATCTACTACAAGGGGCTGGATGCGGGAACGCAATTCAACCTCCAATCCCTCTCATGTGGAACGTTCATGGACATGAGAGAAGATGACGCTTGGGACTTCATTGAGAAGCAAGCAAGAGTCATAGAGAAGTATTCCCACCGGAAAGTGGAGGGAAATCGTGTGGAGCAAGGAGCAAAGCTCACACACGAAGCTCAAAATCAGATTTTCTCCCTCAACAATGAGATCAAAGAGTTGAAGGAGGCTATCAAGACCAACTTCCCAAAGAAACAAGGGAAGGATGTTGCTTATTTGGGCAACAACAATGGCGGCAACAACAATAACCGGAACAATAACCGGAATAACAATTGGAATGGAAACAACAACAACCGGAACAACGATTGGAACAACAATAAGAGTTCAAACAACAACAATTGGTGCTCCAATCAACAAAATTCCGGTAACTCTTATCCTTCCAACTCAAATTCACTAACTCCACCTTCCTCTTCCGCTACTCCTTTGAAAAGTCAGGGGCAATCATCTAATGGAGGAAACACTTCGGGGAAGGAGAAGCCCGATCCCATATTGGAAACGATTTTGGGAAAGCTTCAAGGGTTGGAGAACCGCCTCATCAAGGTTGATGATCAAGTTTCTAAGGTTGACAAAGCTCAAAAGGTTTTAGAAAACCAAATATTCAACCACGCGGAGGAAGTTCCTAGAAATCAAGGGAAGCTTCCAGGAAAGACGGAGGACAACCCTAAGGGAAGGATGATGGCGATTACAACTAGGAGCGGAGTGACAACCACCGATCCGCAGCCTACGTTCGTTGAAGTCCCCGTAGAGATGGGCAAGGAGAAGGGGAAGGAGAAGGAAGACGTCTACGTTCCTCCTCCAGCTTACAAACCTCCCCTTCCATTCCCTCAATCTAGAGCGCGAGCGCGCCTAGACAAACAATTCGGTAAGTTTATAGAACTTATGAGTAAGCTGCATATTAACATACCATTCATTGATGCTATTGTAGGTATGCCGGCTTACGGCAAGTTCTTGAAGGAGCTCCTCTCTAACAAGAGGAAGCTAGAAGACTTCGGTGAGGTCAAGATGAGTTCGGATTCTTCGGACCTCATCAAGACCATGAAAGAGAAAATGCCCCCAAAGTTGAAGGATCCGGGGTCATTTTGCATTCCCATTGGAGTGGGAGATGTCACATATGACGCTTTATGTGACTTAGGAGCAAGTGTGAGCATCATACCACTTGCATTATGTAGGAAGATCGGTTTAGGCGACCCTAAGCCGGTAAAGATGACGTTATACATGGCGGATCGATCCATCACTCGCCCCGTCGGTATTGTAGAAGACGTCCCGGTCAAGCTAGGTAAATTCTTTGTTCCCATTGATTTTGTCGTGCTTGACATTCCTGCAGATAGTCCGGTCCCGATCATACTCGGAAGACCGTTTCTTGCAACTTCCGGCTGCATAGTCGATTGCAAGAATGGTAGACTCGCTTTTGACATAGGAGAAGAGAAAGTAGAGTTCGTTCTTTCCACTCTAGTGAAGGAGCCAATCTTTGATGAGGATATTTACGATATCCAAGATGAAGAAGGGTTGTCTAGGGAGGAGGTAAGTGCGATTCTCTTTAACGATCCTTTACAAAAAGTTATTACTATGAGTCTAACCAATGTAGGGGAAGATGAAGAGTGCAATGAGGCAATTGAAGCCTTGGAAACACAAGAAGAGATGCATGAAGAGGAGTTTGAGAAACTCCACGATGAGGTTGAGAATGTCAGAATCCACGGTCATACTTTGTATTCCACGACCGTGGATTCCACAACCAAAATCGTACCTCATTCCAGGGGATTACACGGCCGTGGAGAAGATGTGACAACCGTATTTCCCTTCCACGCCCTAAACCACGGTCGTGGAGGACAAGATCCACCCGTAATTCTGGCCGTGGAAGAGAGTGATCGAGACATCTCTTCGACTTCTTCCGATTCTTCTCCAACACACTCATCACCCTTAGAAACTTCTAAGGAAACATCGGATGCTCCTCAAGGATCGTTGGAAGCTCCGAAAGCAATGGAACTCAAACCACTTCCTACTCATCTAAGGTACACTTTTCTAGGATCTAATTCTACCTTCCCGGTTATTGTTAGTTCCGATCTAAGCATAGATGAACATGAACAGCTCATGATTGTCCTTAGGAAACATAGGAAGGCTATAGGCTATACTATCGAGGACTTAGTAGGAATTAAACCCTCCCTATGCATGCATAAGATACTAATGGAGGAAGACTTTAGAACTTCGAGACAACCTCAAAGGCGGTTGAATCCGACCATGAAGGAGGTTGTCAAGAAGGAAATTCTTAAACTTCTTGATGCAGGTATCATCTATCCTATCTCCGATAGTAAGTGGGTGAGTCCAGTTCAAGTAGTTCCGAAGAAGGGAGGAATGACGGTCATCACCAACAAGAACAACGAACTCATTCCTACCCGAACCGTAACTGGATGGCGGATGTGCATAGACTACCGCAAGCTCAACAACGCAACGCGGAAGGATCATTTTCCATTGCCATTCATTGATCAAATGCTTGAAAGGTTAGCGCAACATTCACATTTTTGCTACCTTGACGGCTATAGTGGTTTTTTTCAGATTTCGATACATCCGGACGATCAGGAGAAGACCACATTCACGTGCCCGTGGGGTACGTTTGCTTATAGGAGAATGCCATTCGGGCTTTGCAACGCCCCAGCCACCTTCCAACGGTGCATGATGGCCATCTTCTCCGAATACGTAGAGGAAATCATGGAAGTCTTCATGGACGACTTCTTCGTATACAGTTCCTCTTTTAACGATTGCCTTTCTAACCTTTCTCTTGTTTTGCAAAGGTGTGAAGACACTAATCTAGTTCTTAATTGGGAGAAGTGTCAATTCATGGTTAAGGAAGGAATCGTATTAGGTCACTTAGTCTCTAAAGAGGGATAGAAGTAGACAAAGCTAAGATAAAGACCATAGAGAAACTTCCTCCCCCAATTTCGGTGAAAGGGATAAGAAGTTTCCTAGGACATGCTGGATTTTATAGACGTTTCATCAAGGACTTTTCTAAGATATCAAAACCTCTCACTAATCTATTGATGAAGGATGCGGTTTTTGAGTTTTCGCAGGAATGTTTAGATGCGTTCAACACCATTCGGCAAGCTCTAATCTCAACACCTATTATCCAACCTCCGGATTGGACTCTACCCTTTGAGATTATGTGCGACGCTAGTGACGTAGCTATTGGAGCTGTTCTTGGACAACGAAAGGAAGGGCGAACACATGCCATATACTATGCTAGCAAGACGCTAGATGAAGCGCAGCTCAACTACGCCACTACCGAGAAAGAGTTTTTAGCCATTGTCTATGCTATTGACAAGTTTCGCTCTTATCTTGTAGGTGCAAAGGTGATTGTCTACACGGATCATGCTGCGATCCGGTACCTCCTTGCGAAGAAAGATGCGAAACCAAGGCTGATTAGATGGATTCTTCTCCTACAAGAATTCGATCTTGAGATCCGCGACAAGAAAGGTTCAGAAAATTCTGTTGCGGATCATTTGAGTCGTCTAACACATCTAGAGGACGACCATCTACCCATTGATGACTCCTTTCCGGACGAACACCTACATATCATAGAGGAGTGCATCGACGTGATCTCCAAAGGTAACGAACCATGGTTTGCTGATTTTGTTAACTATTTGGTTTGCCAGGAGATACCACCCGGACTATCCTACGCACAAAGGAAGAAGTTCTTCAAGGACGTCCGTGAGTACTATTGGAATGAGCCTCTCCTCTTTAAGAGAGGTCCGGATGGCATCATTCGGCGATGTGTGCCAGAAGATGAGATGCAAAGTGTCATCCGTCATTGTCATTCACTACCTTGTGGAGGACACGCTAGTTCGAACAAGACTAGCGTAAAGGTATTGCAATCTGGATTCTTTTGGCCTACTTTGTTTAGAGATGTGTAATCCTTTGTTTCTTGCTGCGATGCTTGTCAAAGAACAGGCAATATTTCTAGAAGGAACGAGATGCCCCTCAACAACATCCAAGAGGTGGAGATTTTCGACGTTTGGGGAGTCGATTTCATGGGACCATTCCCATCTTCTTGTGGAAACCAATACATACTATTGGCGGTAGACTACGTTTCTAGATGGGTGGAAGCAATCGCCTCTCCCACAAATGATGCCATGGTGGTGGTTAAGTTCTTCAACAAGACCATCTTCCCGCGATTTCGGATGCCAAGGACGATCATTAGTAATGGAGGTTCTCACTTCATAGCCCGTCGCTTTGAAGCTCTTCTAGCTAAGTATGAGGTTACTCACAAGATCGCTACCCCTTACCATCCACAAACAAGTGGACAAGTTGAGATCTCAAATAGGGAGATCAAAGGAATCTTAGAGAAGACGGTTTCAAGGACTAGGAAGGATTGGTCCTTGAAGCTTGATGATGCATTTTGGGCATACCGGACTGCGTACAAGACTCCCATAGGAACCACACCATACAACCTTGTGTATGGGAAGTCTTGTCACTTGCCGGTGGAGTTGGAGCACAAAGCGTTTTGGGCTATCAAGTGGCTGAATTTCGGCATGAAGGAAGCGGGAGAGAAGCGTCTCCTCGACATCAATGAGCTGGATGAACTCCGCTTGAATGCTTATGAAAACGCTAAGATCTACAAGGAAAGAGCAAAGCGTTGGCATGATAAGCATATCATTCCAAAGGACTTCAAAGAAGGAGATCAAGTTCTCCTCTTCAATTCAAGACTTCGCCTCTTTCCAGGTAAGCTTAAATCCCGTTGGACCGGACCTTTTCTAATTAAGCGTATTTTCCCCCCATGGTGCAGTTGAAGTATGGGGTGAAGCGAGCGGAAGTTTTAAGGTGAACGGCCAACGACTCAAGAAGTACACGCCGGAACTCCAAGCTGAGGAGTTTGCGCCTACCGCACTCGAATAAGTGCGAGATTGGTCTAGCTACTGACCTTAAACAAAGCGCTTCTTGGGAGGCAACCCAAGGTATTGCATTTTTGTTTTTATTTTCGATTCATAGACTTGTTTAGTGTAGGCGTTTTTGCTTTGTTTTTGCCTCGATTTCTTCCGGTATGTTCGTGTTTTTGGATGTAGGACCAATGGAAAAGGAAAAGAGGAGGATGATGTTGAAGAAGAATGACGAAATTTGGACTTTGGAGCTTTACAGAGGGTTCCACGGTCTAAATTACGGTCGTCATAGCTATAGTGGCCGTAATTTCCAAAAGCCTTTGAAAAATCACCAAAACCACGGTTCCGTACACTTCCACGGCCGTAGAACACCCCGACAGACCGTGATTTTCAAAATTTTGCCTGCAACTATATAAGCCACATTCTTCACAAATTTATCCCAAAAATCCCTCTTTCCACGACCTAAGTGCCGAAACACCACGACCCCTCTCAATTCTTCGTTTGCTAATCGTTTTCAACGATTCTTCTTCCCAAACTGCAGCAAATTCAACCACAAACAAGATCCAAGCGACGAATCACACGGAAATTCACCAACAAACGCGCATTTCGGATTTTTCAATCCAAAAAAGAGGTTTTCTTTCCCCTTCTTGATTCTTGCTGATTCGGTTGTTTTTGTTAGAGATTTTTAGGAAGAACTGATTGAGAATTGAGGAAATTAGACTAGGACAGCCTGTTGTGGAGATTGATTGTGAAATTGCTGAGATTTGTGAATTTCTGAGACAAACCACGGTCACTAGGTGAATTACGGCCGTGGTTTTGGACGAACAGACCGTAATTTCTGACAGAATGGACTTTGTGAGGAGAGTTTCGGGGAGGATAAAGGAGAAGAAGAATAACCAGAACAAGAAGTGGAAGGGTAATCCCTCCTCCTCCTCATCCTCTAGGGCACCACCACCCTCTTCACCTTCACCTCCATCCTCACCTTCACCTCCATCTTCACCCCCTCACCCTAGAGTCCCGACCATACACGATGACCATCTTGCTGCACTTGATAGGATCAAGGAGAGGCCAGTGATTGGCCCTAGGTATTTGTTGTTGGAGGATCTAACTCCTCTCAACATTGTTGATGACCTCACTTGGCTCTTGGATAGAGCCGGATTAGTTGTCTTCTCGGCTATCCGAAAACACGCATATGAGGAGATTACACGGGAGGTTGTGACGTCCTTTGAGCACAGCTATGTCGATAGGACCGTCTCTTTCCGCCTTATGGAGAGAGATTATCAGTTGAGTATCCGTGAGTTTGGGACGATTTTTGGGTTCCATGAGACCTTCAATGGTCGATTTCCGAGTGGTGTTTATCCCAAGGACTTTTGGGAAGAGGTGGCTATGGTTTACGCTAGCGAGGATCGCTGGCAACCCGCTGACACCAAGGCTAGATTGATGTACCATCTAGCCTTGAAGATAGCTCATCGTGTTCTTTCGGAGTGTCTCTTTCCTAGGACGGAGACGCCCCAAAAGATCAAGACGGATGAGCTATTCTTGCTCTATTGCATGCTTTATGGACGCCGTGCAGATTGTGCTACTCTCTTGGCTGCTACGATGAGCAAGCTCAAGAACAAGAAGAAGGGGAACATTGGATATGGTGGGATAGTTACCCACATTGCTAGGAGTTTTGGTGTCGACTTTTTTGCTTGCACCCGCATACCGGCCGTACCTTTAGGGCTACATGCTTTCATGGTTAGGGGTCTCATCTTCCCCACACATAGAGGTCCGCCTTATGCGGGCATGCGTTGGAAGACTTGGACGGGCAGGGGTATAGAGTGGCTGCCAGAGTACTCCATTATGGCGGGACGCCATAATTGGAAGGAGACGTTCGCTGCGATGCATGCGAACAGGATAGTAGCTCCCCCTTATGTCCCACCACCGGTTGTCGAGGAGGAGGATATGGGAGATCAGTTTGAGAGTGGAGGAAGAGCTGAGCAGGAGTTTGGCACGTTTCCGGACCAGCCGGAGGCAGCCCCTGATGTACCTAGACGCTCTCCACGTCCAGCTAGAGCCTCAGGCTCGTCATCTCGCCGCGCTAGCGTGAGTGAGAGGCCCACATGGATGACCACACCTCCCACATGGTATGGCGTTCCCCCTCCTTGGTCCACCGAGCAGCCAGCAGCACCTCCACCAGCACCAGCACCATCCGACGCCCCAGCATGGTACAGTCAGGCCCCGGGATGGTACGAGCAGATGCCGGATTTGGCTACCGGACTTTCAGAGAGAGTAGGAGCGCTAGAGATCCGGGCGGATGCTAGAGACGGACGTTTAGACGACCTTGACCACATGATGAGGGACGTCTACCGCCAACAGTTTGGGCGGTTCTACGATCCGAGCTTCTCTCCATTCCCGCCGCCGCCAGCACCGCAGTGATTGGATGCATGATCGTTCGTTTTAGACATTCCCGCCACCACTTTGTGAGTTTCTTTTTCTTTTCTTTCTTTTCTCTCTTTCTTTTGAACATTAGGGACAATGTTCGTCCTAAGTATGGGGTGGGATGTACTAAAAGTTTGTAATAACTCTACTTACTATGCTTGTTTTCATTCGAGACTGTCATTGCATGTTCATTATGTGTTTCACGTTTCATTATCGCATTGCATGAAAAAGAACTTGAAAAACCATAAAAATTGAAAAATTTTGAAAAATTTTGTGCTTCTAATGAATTGAGATGATTTCTATGATAATCACCACTTGTGAATTGAGTTTGATGACAATTGCATGCTTAAAAGAATTGTGAATTGAAAAGAATTTGAATGAATGAATTTTACCTCTTTTGCAAGTTTCGTAATGTGATAAATTTTACCTAAATCATGTTGAGAAATTGAAGTTGAAATCACACTATAAGTTCTTATACTTCTTGTTGAAATGATTAAGGCAATTCGAATTTTCTTTCTTCTTTCTTTTGACCATTTCAGCTCCTCATTGAAATATTAGCCTCCTTTACCTATCCGGGAATTTGGAGAAGTGAATGAAAAAGGCATGTTTGATGTGGGAGGGACATGAGAGCAAATTTTTGCAATCAAAAGAATAGAAAGAAATTCTAGGTTTGGGGAAGTCAATCATGATGATGAGTAACTCGGCACCATTCACATAGCCGGGTGTTTGTGTCTTGCCAAAGTCGGATTGAGCGATATTCCTAGCGGATTATGGTATGTGCGCTAAGGGTTTGAGGCATCTCGCAAAAATGAGAAACGCCAATCTCCTAGGCTTCGGTTTTTGTGCACCTCTGTCCATAACTCCAAAAGTAAAGTCGAAAAATGAAAAGAAGAGAGCGAAGCTCTAAGTTGAAGTGTTGCGGAAACCGCAAAAGTAGAAGAAGGTAGTTGTCCACTTTCCCGGATTCATGCACCACATTTCCTTAAAGTTTTCCCTTCCCTTCCATATTCTAGACCTTTTCTTTGGAAGTCCTTAAGATCAAAAGAATGTTATATGACTTGGTGATCTAAATTGAAGTTTCTTATGATTGATTTTGATAATGTTTGAAGGTTGTGATGCTTGTTTAGAAGTTAAATTGATTCATGAATTTTCTTTGCTTTTTACCCTTTGATTGAGTGTGTGAAAGTTTGATAAACAATTGAAGCAACGTTTGAGAATGATTTGTTCTTTAGAAGGCATATTCATCTAAAAGAAGGTACACATATTTCATCCTAACTCTTGTTTAAAGCTTTTTGCAAGACCTTGCTTAGGGACAAGCAAGTGTTAAGTATGGGGTTATTTGTTAGCATGAAATATTGTGATATTTTAGGCACGTTTTCTAAACGTATTTGATTCATATTGATAGTCTTTGATTGAGCATCGTTGCATATGTGAGCTAGTATTGCCTATATTGTCAATATGGATATCTACACTAGCTTTATGTTGATTATAGGTGATTAAGAGTCATTTCCGAGCGGAATCGAGCAAAGAAGAGTTGATTGAATATGTCCATGGATTGAGGGCATTATTAGGAGCAAATTGGAGTTCAACTTGAGGAATGCACGAGGCTAGGGAAGAATCACGTTCTTGCCCTAAACCACGCTCTAAAATACGGCCGTACTACAAACCACGTTTGGTTCCACGGCAGTGGAACACTGCAAAGAGAGGCGTGGTGCATTCCAGTAACTATTACGGCCGTGGAACATATGGTCCAAACCGTGACACAATCCACGCTCTAAATTACGGTCGTGGAATCTTCCACGACCGTGATCTTGGCGATCTTTTTCGCCACATTTTGAAGCCACGATCTTTTGAAGATTGGGCCGGGCCGATATTTTATCTTGCCCTATAAAAAGACGGACGAAGCAAGATTCCGTCATCTTGGCTTAGGGAGTTTTTGGCGATCTTCGCTTAGGACGTCTTCCACATCCTGGCTTAGCGGCATTTATCCTCGCTTAGCGGCATTCATCTTCGCTTAGAGAATTTCAACGCCGTTGGAGCCCTTGCTTGGAATCATCGACATCTCATTGGAGATCGAAGTTCGCATCTGGAATTTGCCCTAATCTCGCACTTTTGGTGGAGATTGTTGTTGAGATCTCCGGATTGGCGGAAGATCGAAGTTTTTGGAAGATTGTTGCAAGAAGATCTCTCTTCTTGTTTAGGTTTGATTTGGAAAACGGATTGACATCCCGTTTTCCCTTCTTTCCTAAGATTGTGATAGTTTGCTTTATTCTGAATCCATTGATAATATTTGTTCTTGATTGTGACTTTGAGATTGGTTTGAAGATTATTGAAAGTTTTCGGAAGTTTTCATCTTTCTATCTTTTAATCCTTGAATTGATATCAACATGACGGTTATTGGCTAAAAACCCTTAACAATTCTAAGGTGAAGGGTTGATAGTTGTGGCTTAGATGATGATAGATCGATCGTAAACAGATTAGACCCTGAGAGTTAGAGAGAATCGTCGACGAACCCTAAATTACGGGCTGTTCTTGAGTTCCACGGCCGTGGAGTCTCAAGATCTAACCGTAATTTCCCTTAAGTTTACGAACCTGCTTTTACTTTAATCCAAAGTTAAAGATTTGCTTTAATTTAGTTTAGACTTGTCTTTTCTAGGTGGTAGTGAAGCCTCAACAACCTCTACCTCGATTGTGAGTGTCATAATCGTAATCGGCTAAGTTAGTCTTGATCTTTGGACTATAAGTATGGGTATTTGACATTAATTCTTGATTTTAGAACCTTCCTATATTGAGCCTCAACAACCTGTATAGGGAGTGTCTAGTAGGTGAGTCATATAAGGTTTTTGGAACTTCACCGTACGATTACCTTACATTAGCATACCTTTGCATATCTCAACTCTGTCTTTATATCATTAGTATATCTTGAATCGATTGCCACAACTGGATACTTGGATCTTTAGGATTGTTGTTTTCCCAATATTTGCAAAACTCTCATATTTACTCGCTTGATAATCTGCAATTGAATTTGTTCCCACCCAAATCCCTGTGTTCGATACTCTGGAATTCTTGCTTAACTACGCCGATCCGTACACTGCGGGTTTGCTTGCTTGATTCTAGTTTTATAAATTTAAAACTTATTTGCACACACCTCTACGGGCGAACAGTGAGTAGGAACCGAGGCGTGGTCATGCGTTGATTCTCGTGTCACACTCGAAACTTGAATTAGTAATGGGATATGACGAAATGGAAAAGATAATTAACTGGACTTGTGTGTTGTGCTCATGTTGTGTGTTCGGATCATGTGGTGTGTATGGTCTATTTCTTGTGTTTGTGCCTTTCACCTTGTATCTAATGCTTCGAATATGAGCTAACGGTTTTATACCGACTGTTGTAGATTGCCTTGCAGGTTAGGAATGCGACCGAGAGATCCGGAAGAGTGGGCAACCGAGGTCCGTACATTTTAGGAAGGGTTTTGGGTTGGAGTTGTCTTTGGAGTTTTGTATATATGGATTGTTGTATGGCGCGTGTATGTCGTTTGGTTTTGGGTTACGTTTATTGGCTGAAGTCCGTCGTTGGTTTTCTTTCGGATTTTTCTTTTCTTTGCATAAAAATACATTTTGATATTTGCCTTTATTTGTGTCATGTTGGAAAGATCCGGTGAAATTGTTGTCAGGCTAAGGGTCGGGACCCATTGTGAGGTCCCAACCCGTAGCGCCCCGAGTCCCGCGGAATCGGGGTGTTACAAAGTGGTATCAGAGACCTAGGTTGACAACAATGACACTCGCAATCTTCTAAAGGCCGAATGAGGAATAAATGGAACCCTTGCAGGTTCCGACTTTTTGTTTTGAAAATCATGAGCATTGTTAGTTGGGGTATAATGTACGGACCACCACTCCTTCCGCAGATCTCGGCAGCTTAGTTTATCGGATTATGATATTTATATCTATATATATTATAAGTAGATATGTCGGTACGTATGTGTTGATTGTATTTGCATGATGGACTTGGTATATATGTATAGTTATATATGTGGACTATATGGTGTTTGGGACCTTGTTTATTATATTGGATTTTCCGGATGTGTCGTATTGGTAGTGATGTGGACATAGGACTATATAGCCTTATATACGTATTCTTATGATATATAGTAGCATGTCATGATATAGAACCGTAGAGAAAAGATAATAGTAAGATATCATCATCGTTAAGACAACGGCATGGCTTGGATAGCGTTCATACGTAGAAGAATACGCTCAAGTATCGAGTGGAGCATTTTGTGCGGACAAACACAATGGCGTTCCCGGATTCCTTTGAAAGGGTGTTGAAGAGAAGGAGTGGAGTTGACATAAACCAAGAACGAACAAGTGGAAGGAAGAGTCGAGTTAACTTAAGAGGAACTAGGATGGGGACCATACAAGAAGAGTAGTAACTTAAAGGTATGAAGGTAGTTACAAGGAAGTCGTGATTGGGAAGATAACAACATATAATTTCAAGAAGACGCGTGGACAACTAAAGAAGTGAAGCGAGGAGGATATGGGTGCATTCTAACAAGGTTAAAGGCGGTGTTCCATTACGAGAAATGAAGCTTTCCTTAGACGCTCCTAAGCTTCGGAGTCAAGATGAGAAGAGTGATCGAGCCCGGTGTGAAATATATAAGATATCGTAAGTTAAGCTTACGAGGTACCAATAAGTGAAGAGTCAACCTTATGAGAGCTATGAGAAGAATGGCATGGTAGGGATTCACGTGGAGTAGGCCGGTTCCCATTATAATGAAAAGGCTTAGAAACGCCAAGAAGAAAGAAGCGTGAGTGGACATGATCTTGAGAAGAGGGGTAATGCAACAAGGAGCTTTAGTTATAAAAAGATGTAAGGCGATAATGAAGAGAAACACGAGCGGGTGCAGAGTAACGTTGGAGATTTTGATGGGACACGTCCACAAGATATCCTGAGGTGCGGTTAAGTCTAAAAAGGTGAGTTATACGGAGCATGAGGCCGAGAAGAGTGTGATTACTTTATGGAAGAGGAAGGAGGGACGGAACTTGGAAACAACTAACGGAGTTGAGATGGAGTACCCCAAGGAGGGTATCCGACAAGAAATATGGTAACATGGAAAGTATAATAGAATGGTAAGTTGGTGACCTTGGAGAAGGTTAGTTATATGACTTGGTGATCTAAATTGAAGTTTCTTATGATTGATTTTGATAATGTTTGAAGGTTATGATGCTTGTTTAGAAGTTAAATTGATTCATGAATTTTCTTTGCTTTTTACCCTTTGATTGAGTGTGTGAAAGTTTGATAAACAATTGAAGCAACGTTTGAGAATGATCTGTTCTTTAGAAGGCATATTCATCTAAAAGAAGGTACACATATTTCATCCTAACTCTTGTTTAAAGCTTTTTGCAAGACCTTGCTTAGGGACAAGCAAGTGTTAAGTATGGGGTTATTTGTTAGCATGAAATATTGTGATATTTTAGGCACGTTTTCTAAACGTATTTGATTCATATTGATAGTCTTTGATTGAGCATCGTTGCATATGTGAGCTAGTATTGCCTATATTGTCAATATGGATATCTACACTAGCTTTATGTTGATTATAGGTGATTAAGAGTCATTTCCGAGCGGAATCGAGCAAAGAAGAGTTGATTGAATATGTCCATGGATTGAGGGCATTATTAGGAGCAAATTGGAGTTCAACTTGAGGAATGCACGAGGCTAGGGAAGAATCACGTTCTTGCCCTAAACCACGCTCTAAAATACGGCCGTACTACAAACCACGTTTGGTTCCACGGCCGTGGAACACTGCAAAGAGAGGCGTGGTGCATTCCAGTAACTATTACGGCCGTGGAACATATGGTCCAAACCGTGACACAATCCACAGTCTAAATTACGGTCGTGGAATCTTCCACGACCGTGATCTTGGCGATCTTTTTCGCCACATTTTGAAGCCACGATCTTTTGAAGATTGGGCCGGGCCGATATTTTATCTTGCCCTATAAAAAGACGGACGAAGCAAGATTCCGTCATCTTGGCTTAGGGAGTTTTTGGCGATCTTCGCTTAGGACGTCTTCCACATCCTGGCTTAGCGGCATTTATCCTCGCTTTGCGGCATTCATCTTCGCTTAGAGAATTTCAACGCCGTTGGAGCCCTTGCTTGGAATCATCGACATCTCATTGGAGATCGAAGTTCGCATCTGGAATTTGCCCTAATCTCGCACTTTTGGTGGAGATTGTTGTTGAGATCTCCGGATTGGCGGAAGATCGAAGTTTTTGGAAGATTGTTGCAAGAAGATCTCTCTTCTTGTTTAGGTTTGATTTGGAAAACGGATTGACATCCCGTTTTCCCTTCTTTCCTAAGATTATGATAGTTTGCTTTATTCTGAATCCATTGACAATATTTGTTCTTGATTGTGACTTTGAGATTGGTTTGAAGATTATTGAAAGTTTTCGGAAGTTTTCATCTTTCTATCTTTTAATCCTTGAATTGATATCAACATGACGGTTATTGGCTAAAAACCCTTAACAATTCTAAGGTGAAGGGTTGATAGTTGTGGCTTAGATGATGATAGATCGATCGTAAACAGATTAGACCCTGAGAGTTAGAGAGAATCGTCGACGAACCCTAAATTACGGGCTGTTCTTGAGTTCCACGGCCGTGGAGTCTCAAGATCTAACCGTAATTTCCCTTAAGTTTACGAACCTGCTTTTACTTTAATCCAAAGTTAAAGATTTGCTTTAATTTAGTTTAGACTTGTCTTTTCTAGGTGGTAGTGAAGCCTCAACAACCTCTACCTCGATTGTGAGTGTCATAACCGTAATCGGCTAAGTTAGTCTTGATCTTTGGACTATAAGTATGGGTATTTGACATTAATTCTTGATTTTAGAACCTTCCTATATTGAGCCTCAACAACCTGTATAGGGAGTGTCTAGTAGGTGAGTCATATAAGGTTTTTGGAACTTCACCGTACGATTACCTTACATTAGCATACCTTTGCATATCTCAACTCTGTCTTTATATCATTAGTATATCTTGAATCGATTGCCACAACTGGATACTTGGATCTTTAGGATTGTTGTTTTCCCAATATTTGCAAAACTCTCATATTTGCTCGCTTGATAATCTGCAATTGAATTTGTTCCCACCCAAATCCCTGTGTTCGATACTCTGGAATTCTTGCTTAACTACGCCGATCCGTACACTGCGGGTTTGCTTGCTTGATTCTAGTTTTATAAATTTAAAACTTATTTGCACACACCTCTACGGGCGAACAGTGAGTAGGAACCGAGGCGTGGTCATGCGTTGATTCTCGTGTCACACTCGAAACTTGAATTAGTAATGGGATATGACGAAATGGAAAAGATAATTAACTGGACTTGTGTGTTGTGCTCATGTTGTGTGTTCGGATCATGTGGTGTGTATGGTCTATTTCTTGTGTTTGTGCCTTTCACCTTGTATCTAATGCTTCGAATATGAGCTAACGGTTTTATACCGACTGTTGTAGATTACCTTGCAGGTTAGGAATGCGACCGAGAGATCCGGAAGAGTGGGCAACCGAGGTCCGTACATTTTAGGAAGGGTTTTGGGTTGGAGTTGTCTTTGGAGTTTTGTATATATGGATTGTTGTATGGCGCGTGTATGTCGTTTGGTTTTGGGTTACGTTTATTGGCTGAAGTCCGTCGTTGGTTTTCTTTCGGATTTTTCTTTTCTTTGCATAAAAATACATTTTGATATTTGCCTTTATTTGTGTCATGTTGGAAAGATCCGGTGAAATTGTTGTCAGGCTAAGGGTCGGGACCCATTGTGAGGTCCCAACCCGTAGCGCCCCGAGTCCCGCGGAATCGGGGTGTTACAAAGTGGTATCAGAGACCTAGGTTGACAACAATGACACTCGCAATCTTCTAAAGGCCGAATGAGGAATAAATGGAACCCTTGCAGGTTCCGACTTTTTGTTTTGAAAATCATGAGCATTGTTAGTTGGGGTATAATGTACGGACCACCACTCCTTCCGCAGATCTCGGCAGCTTAGTTTATCGGATTATGATATTTATATCTATATATATATTATAAGTAGATATGTCGGTACGTATGTGTTGATTGTATTTGCATGATGGACTTGGTATATATGTATAGTTATATATGTGGACTATATGGTGTTTGGGACCTTGTTTATTATATTGGATTTTCCGGATGTGTCGTATTGGTAGTGATGTGGACATAGGACTATATAGCCTTATATACGTATTCTTATGATATATAGTAGCATGTCATGATATAGAACCGTAGAGAAAAGATAATAGTAAGATATCATCATCGTTAAGACAACGTCATGGCTTGGATAGCGTTCATACGTAGAAGAATACGCTCAAGTATCGAGTGGAGCATTTTGTGCGGACAAACACAATGGCGTTCCCGGATTCCTTTGAAAGGGTGTTGAAGAGAAGGAGTGGAGTTGACATAAACCAAGAACGAACAAGTGGAAGGAAGAGTCGAGTTAACTTAAGAGGAACTAGGATGGGGACCATACAAGAAGAGTAGTAACTTAAAGGTATGAAGGTAGTTACAAGGAAGTCGTGATTGGGAAGATAACAACATATTATTTCAAGAAGACGCGTGGACAACTAAAGAAGTGAAGCGAGGAGGATATGGGTGCATTCTAACAAGGTTAAAGGCGGTGTTCCATTACGAGAAATGAAGCTTTCCTTAGACGCTCCTAAGCTTCGGAGTCAAGATGAGAAGAGTGATCGAGCCCGGTGTGAAATATATAAGATATCGTAAGTTAAGCTTACGAGGTACCAATAAGTGAAGAGTCAACCTTATGAGAGCTATGAGAAGAATGGCATGGTAGGGATTCACGTGGAGTAGGCCGGTTCCCATTATAATGAAAAGGCTTAGAAACGCCAAGAAGAAAGAAGCGTGAGTGGACATGATCTTGAGAAGAGGGGTAATGCAACAAGGAGCTTTAGTTATAAAAAGATGTAAGGCGATAATGAAGAGAAACACGAGCGGGTGCAGAGTAACGTTGGAGATTTTGATGGGACACGTCCACATGATATCCTGAGGTGCGGTTAAGTCTAAAAAGGTGAGTTATACGGAGCATGAGGCCGAGAAGAGTGTGATTACTTTATGGAAGAGGAAGGAGGGACGGAACTTGGAAACAACTAACGGAGTTGAGATGGAGTACCCCAAGGAGGGTATCCGACAAGAAATATGGTAACATGGAAAGTATAATAGAATGGTAAGTTGGTGACCTTGGAGAAGGTTAGTTATAAGCGAACCAGTGACAAACAAGAATGCACAAGGTGCGGGTTGCCTATTAAGGAAGGGTAGACGGGAGGTATAACCCCGAGCGGAGAATATAAAGGGTGGTACTAAGAGCTTGGAGTTTTCCGGATGGTTCAATGAGGATAGTAAAGAAGTACCTTCTTAGGTCTCCCAAAGAGGGATGATATTGGCCCTATTACGACCTTCGTAGGTCTCGAGTTTTAGCAATTGGAGGAATGGCGCGGATGGGAACCTTACATGTTTAAGCAAGATATGATGATCTAGTGCATCAAGGAGAAGGTAAGGATTCATGTTGGTGGTACGTAAACAGGAGTATATAGAGGATGCATGGCACAAAACGGATGAGATGTTGCCGTGAAAAGAATATGAGTCAAGTTTGTAGACCCACCCGAAGAGTTACCGAGGATATAGTAACGTTATAAGCTTTAAGCTTAAGAGAATGACACTTGGGAATTTACGAGTTGGAGGTTGAAGTGGTTTTGAATGGGGAGTTCCTTCTGGTTTTCCCCATAAGCTTAAGAGGATATAGTAACGTTATAAGCTTTAAGCTTAAGAGAAGTTTAACTTTGGCTATCGAGAATTTTGTGAGATTATCGAGGAAGATAAGTACTTTCGTCCCGCGGTCGACGACTTGTCGAACCATTTACATGTGATTACGACGTTTGTTTATGAACGAATTGCAGTCAAGATGTCCCCCGAGTTAGTGGAGAGAAAACAGGACCTAAGTAAGATGGTGTTTCGTGCCGTTATGGTCAGTACAAGTGGTAGTGAAGTGTGGTAGACTCGCACGCGCGATTGTGGAGTTGGCTTATATAGAAGCGCTTTCATCGGGTTTCGGAACCAAGTTTCGGTAATGTCGTTTGGTTGCTGGTTTTGGATGGTCCCCAGGTGGACCTTGAGCTTACGCTAAATGTTGTAGAATTGGAAGTAACAAGCTTGACATGGGACGACTATAATACAAGCTACACGGGATGGGACGTCCGGGGAGACCTCCTAAGAGACGTAGAAGGGTTGAGAATATGTAGTCAATCAAACGAGAACGAGGTGGTAGTTTCGGTAATACCTCAAAGAAGAATATTAGATCGTGGAATCCGAGACAGGTTTGTGGACCTTTAATAGAAGCATAAGAGGTGAGTAACCTCTAGTCCATTTCCTTTGGCTCAGACACTGATTTCAAGGGACTGTATGAAATTATGGATACCTCCAAGTGGGTCTTGAGATGCTTATGAAGTAACAAGTGAGGTTTTGTGCGTATGTGGACAATTGTGGGCATATAAGAAAAGTGACCGATGAAGGGTCAAGACTAAGGCGTTGTTACACAAGCATTTATGATGAAGTTGATATCTTATTATAAAGAGACATGCTTGTCTGATATGGACCTTTTGGAGAAATTGGTGCGAGTTGGGAAGTGATTTATAGGTTGGCATGGCCACTAGAAGTGAGAGATGTTCACCAGGTTTCACGTGTAATGGTTGAGGGAGTACATGTATGACTTGAGATATGATGCTAGTGGTGTTGATCGAGTGATAGACGAGGAGCCAACGAGGCTACCGGGAAGACGTGGGGTGATATCTATGGATGAGTCTTCAGATGATCTAGTTACATCGAGATGACCGATGAGTTAGGTTTATGTGCATTTATGAGTTTATGTGATACATGCCCCAAGAGGGAATGTGTTGTGTGTCTGGTTAGATCTTGTCTTATTATGCGGTATGTGGTCTGCGGTCTGTATGCGTGTGAGTGTAGGACTTATGAGGTCTTGACACGGTTATATGAGGTTGTGATGGTTCTCGAGTAGACTGTTAACTCATTACGATTTTGCGTTAGCAAGTTTCGGGCCGAAACTTGTTCATAGGGGATTAGTTGTAACATCCGGAATTTTTATTCCGGATTTTTAGCAAGTTATCGACCTTCCCGCAGGCGCGGCTTAGTTTTCCCGCAGGCACGAGGTGCTGAGTGCTGGGATTTATTCCCAAAATCCCATGCGGACCCTTCGTTTTCCCCTTGCCGCTTTTGACCCCTCGTGATTGTTGTGATGGGCTTCTTGACCCCTTGTTTCCTCTTTTGATGGGCAGCCTATCTTCCCTCTATCTCCTCCCATATCACTTTCACGTGAAATTTGTTCTCCCTTTTGGCGTCTTCTCCTCTCTTTGGCTTTGAGCTCTTGGAAGCTCCCCTTTATGGATGATCCTCCTTCTATCTCCTTGGTGTGGTGTGGTATCTAGTATGAGATGTTCTGCAAATCCGAGTTCATCAGTAAGTTTCTTCTTCCCCTTCATCTTCTTCATCTTCTTCCTTGAGCTTCAATGGTGGAAGCCATGGATCTTAAGCTTTTCTCTCCCTTTTGGCATGCATGTGTGTGGATCGAGTTTGGAGCATGCTGGTTGATAATGTTTGTGTGTGGTGGTCAGCCTAGATGGATCAAGTCAACCTAGAGTAGCCGGGATCATCTGCATATTGAAGAAGTAGTCGAAGAAATCGCCCCTTTGGAGTTCACCTGCACCCGCGGCTGGACAGCGCCGCGGGGGTGCAAGCAGCAGCCCGGCCGCAGGGGCGGTTTTGCCCTAGTCCAGCCCCCTTATCGGGTGGTGCTTCCTTCTTCTGAGCCGTTTCTTTGCTTGTTGAGTTCCCTACCTTGAGTATGAATTCATATATGATCCTAGAGAGTGGGATGTTAGTATCATGATAGGTTTGGACCTAGGATGAATGAGAATGCCATGTAGTGGCTTTAGAGACCTTAGGCAAGTGTGATGAGCATGTTGGACCTCATAGGCTTTTACGCTGTTCTTGACAGTTGAGTATAATCATATGAGAGTGTAGGCTGTAGTGAAATCTCCTCATGAGTTGAGCAAGATGTGAGTGTTACATATTCTACGATGCGGTCCTAGAATGAGAGTCAAATGGTCATGCGTAGATCGTTTGTGTGAGATGTCTTAGACGTTTGTGTTGAGCGAGTTTTTGATGTATATCCTCTTGTGAGCAGGTTGTGGGCTTCTTCCCGAGGGAAGCGAGAGTGTGGTGAGTTGAGTGTGATGACGAGGTAAGTCTCCGGACATACTTAGCTCGTATTCCTTATATTAGCATCTACGTGTGTTTGGTGGTGTATGCTTATGGTTTATGTTATAACAACTAAACCGGACATAGGCTGACTTTATATGTTGATATTTGGCCCAAGTGCATGATAACGGGCGGTGACAACATTGCCTAGCTCTTGCGGACAGCTAGGGGGTTCTCGGTAACTAGCCCGGGCAAGTAGATGGCCAGATGCATCAGTGTTATTCCTTGATGGTGATTAGGAACCGAGGCGAGGTCATGCGTTGATTCTCGTGTCACAATCGAAAGTTGAATTAGTAACGGGATATGACGAAATGGAAAAGATAATTAGCCGGACTTGTGTATTGTGCTCATGTTGTGTGTTTGGATCATGTGGTGTGTATGGTCTATTTCTTGTGTTTGTGCCTTTCACCTTGTTTCTAATGCTTCGAATATGAGCTAACGGTTTTATACCGACTGTTGTAGATTGCCTTGCAAGTTAGGAATGCGGTCGAGAGATCCGGAAGAGTGGGCAGGCGGGGTCCGTACATTTTAGGAAGGGTTTTGGGTTAAAGTTGTCTTTGGAGTTTTGTATATATGGTATTGTTGTATGGCGCGTGTATGACGTTTAGTCTTGGGCTACGTTTTTCGGCTGAAGTCCGTCGTTGGTTTTCTTTCGGGTTTTTCTTTTCTTTGCATAAAAATGTATTTCGATATTTTCCTTTATTTGTACCATGTTGGAAAGATCCGGTGAAATTGTTGTCAGGCTAAGGGTCGGGACCAATTGTAAGGTCCCAACCCGTAGCGCCCCGAGTCCCGTGGAATCGGGGTGTTACATTGGGTGGTGTGTTGGTTTGAGATTATAGTTCCTATCCTTATAACATTGAGACATACCCGGTCAAAGGATCTTTGGTTTGGGATAGTGAGTAGTGAGACTTACTCGGTGATCTGTTCCAACCTTAGAAATACCTTCCCTTTGCAAACCTCAGCTTTGTCCACGTAATCTTTTATGATCTTGAGTCGGAACCACAATTGGATGCTCTAATCTCTAGAATCCACATTTTCTTTACCTGATTATTACATCATATTTAATATCATTCCTTTGTTGCTTGTTTTTTATTGACAACCTGATTTACCAATCTTTGTTTCACCATAGTCCCTGTGTTCGACGCTGGAGTATTTGCTGTTATTACAGTTGATCCGTACACTGCGGGTTCGCATATTGTTTCACGCTTATATTTTAGGTTATAAATTTAAAGCTATATCGTTCACCATACACACACGTCTGAGAGCGAACAATGTGTCCTATATCCGGAGTATTGTCCTTTTGAGATCCGCGTGGACTATCTCTTCCTAACATCTATATCAACACGCACAGTAACAACAAACTCGTAAGGTTAGAGAAATCGAAAAGACCTTTCTTGTTTTCTCTCGCAGTCACGCTCGTGTTTTGTTGTCGCAAGCTGGTTTGACGGAATTGACTTGTATCGAGTAATGCTTCTTTACAAATCAGCGCCTGGGTTGGCCTAGAACTCCTTGGTTGAATCAATTAGTTGACTTGGTTCGGATAAAGGTTCTTGTGGGGTGCGATGGTTAAGGAATCCCTATAAGAAGTTTACTCCACACACGACAAGGTAGAAAGAAAGATTGTGGATAGACAACTAGTATGTTAAGAAGTATAGATACTAACTAATGCACTCAATGAAAAGACTCAATGTTTAGAATAGAAAAGAGGCTGAAGAAATGCACACAAGAGATTAAGAAGAGAGAAGAACGTGCCTTGAGTTATGAAGTTTAAGAAATAGAGTTAGCCGGATTTGGGTTTATGTATGGCTAGAACACTTTAATTGAATCAAGGTATATACTAGAACTTCTCTGTTGCAATACTCTTGCACAGGGTGCACTTGGATTATGCAACAAATGCCTCAAATATTTCTTCAAAAAATTGGCAACGGTAGCAAAAATCGGGTCGATCTCTTGAAGAACAGGTCGATTTTCTTTGAGAAAAATCGATTCTTGGATTCAACGTTCAAGAACTTTCTTCTCTCTCTATTTTTTTGTATTGGCGAGGTTTCAAGGTCAACGGTTGGCTTGTGTTTGGGTGGTGGATTTGCTCTCTTCCAGAACTTACACAAATCAACGCACGTTAGACTGAAATAATCTCGCAAAGATGGCGAACAAGAAAAGAATCGACTTTATATGACTCAAAAAAGACTCAAATAAAAATCAAAGATAAGAAGATGAATATGGAATGATAACTGAAATATATATATAGGAATATGAACTAAGATTTTTCCGCAAAAGAACCTTGACCAATGATGTGTCAAAGCCGTTAAACGAGAAGATTATCTTAGCCCGTACTTCTTTAACCTTACACAAGTCTTCTAACTAAGACAAGCACAAGGGAGAACTAGAATTGACTAGGAGCACCATCCATGATTGAATCCGAAGAAGGTGAAGGGGTTGGTGGTTTATCCTTCAATGTCTTTGCCTTTGAGCGTGTAATATTCTCAATATGCATTAATATGATAGCATGTAATTTATGTCATCAAAATACCCCATACTTGCCTCTTGCTTGTCCCCAAGCAAGGTTCAAATCTAGCATACAAGATGTCATGGATTATATGATGCTTAAAAATAAAAACTCTTTTTAGAATGTGCTTTAATTACTGATCACCCTCAAAGTGATGTTTCAAGGCATAGGAAGACAATGTATGTATCAATAGAATCATAGCATGAAAAGACAAGAACATTTTATCCAAGAGTATATATGAAAGGTATGGTAAAGATGTAAGAATAATCAAGAGAAAATAAATCTAAACCATTAAGCCTTAAACATGTGCATAAAGGTCTCAAGGACTTCCAATGTAAGAGGCCAAACAAACGTTTTAAGGGTTGGAATGTATAGGATATGTGGTGCAAAATCCGGGAAAGAGGAATAAACTGCACAATTTTACTTCTTCATAACCACCGAAAATAAGCATACTTTTACTTCATAATATATATATATTTTTTTCAATATTTACTTTCACTTGAGAACATGGACAAAGGTGCACAATAACCGAAGCCTTGAAGATCAGCAAGCCTCAATTTCTCGAGGTGCCTCAAACCATGATGCACACACCATGACTCGTTAGGACTATCGCTCAATCCGACTTTAGCAAGACACAAACACCCGCCTTGTAAATGGTGCCGAGTTACTCATCATCATGAGTGACGTCCCCAAACCTATTTTCTACACTTAACACACTTCACTTTCAAATCAACTTCACCACGTTTTACACTTCACATTAGCATGATTCCTAATTCCCGGATTGGTAGATGGGAAGGCAAATAATATATATGAGGTGCTAAACGTGAATATGAAGAAGAAAGAAAAGATAAACGAATCGCATTAATTATTCCAATATGATGTATAAGAACTTATTAGGCAGTATTCGACCATTATTTCTCAATCTCATCAAAACATCAAATAACATACAATACATACATAAATTCAAATAAAGTATTTAAGGACACATATGCCATAATTTAATCTCAACATACAAGTCATCTTTTTATCAATTCACAAACACAATTATCATCATTGAGATCATATCCGTTTTTAGAAGCACAATAGTTTTTAAAAATTTTCAATTTTTTTTTGGATTTTTGAAAATAGATGAAATGCAATGCGATGTCATAATCAAAACGTGTGACAAGAGTTATTGCAAACCGAAACTGAAAGTGCAATGCAAATAAAAAAACGTGTGACATATGAAATAATATTGCAAGTACCCCTACCCCATACTAAAATCTCACATTGTCCCCAATGTGAAGAATCAAGTGTAAGATGGAGAAAAATACTTACAATGTAAAATGGTGAGTAAATCACTCCTCTGGTGGTGACGGTGGCGGATGTCGCGGATATCTCGAAGCCATCGGATCATAGAATATTCCAATAGTTTGAAAATATAGATCGTCCCACTACCCATCATATGTGGAATGTCGTGCCCGAACCTCATCACGGAAATCATGAAACCCAGTGTGGAGGCTCTGGTAGTTGGTTCGGAGACCTTGATATTCGGTGCGCAAACCCGCAATGCTAGATGTCAAAGCCTACAGTTGTGAAGAGAACTCTAAATAGTCGACTCTATGCCGGCTCCCGTGATGGGGTGCATGTGAGACAGAGTGTCTTGGTGGTCTCATTTGCATCCCCTGCCGTCCAGCTACATGCTCATCCTCCGTGGCCTCAACATCGTCCACTGGAACTCTGCTCGGCGCTGCACCATGTGTATCAGTGTCCATGGCATTTGTATCTCGCGCACGGTATGCATCATTCTCAATCTCAACCGTAGCATCAGTCGCTACGATCTCATCATCAACAACATCAACATAGCCCTGAGCGACCTCATAATCCTCAGCACCCTCATTTGAATTGCTTAAATACTCGAACCCTTTCCTCCAATAGTATTGGTTCTTAATAGTGTATTCCCCCTTCCATACTATCTCCTTCGGTACTCTAAGCCAAGGCATGACCACATGAGGTGTGCCACGCCCTCTCGGAACCAGAATCCCTAGAGAAATGAAATGTTGAAGTCCTAAGGGTTGAGCTTCTTTAGCTTAAGTACAAGCAGAATAATCCAAGCTCAAAGCTTTTTCCACATGAGTCACAAGACCCCCTGCACATACATCTCCTCCGGACTTGTTTGTTATCTTCCCCAAATAATCTGCTAGCATAGTAGCAGTGTCCGGAACATTACTTGTAGTCATACAATAGAGAATGTACAGCTCATCCGCTTTAACCTTTTGCAAAGTCTCTGTTCTTGCGAACATCGACTTGCTAAGGATGCGGTGTGCAAGCTGTAAGAGAGGTTATACATTTTTTTCTCTTTCGAGTTGTCGGATCTCCACTTGTCTTTCCTCTCTTATCCAACTGAAATACTCTCTCAAAAGTTACTAGCACTAACACCTCAAGGAAAAGTACTTGCAGACGAGGCCGGGAATCCAAACATATTCCCAAAACACAGCAATAGGATATGCATAGTTCTTATTCAACAGTCTGAATGTCGTATTTCTCTCCCTAGAGTCATGTTTAAAAGAGCTCAATAATTCCAACTTAATCTCCTTATAAGCATCTTCCCTAATCTTCACAAATTCAAACAATCCAGTTCTTTCTATCATCCAATTAATATCTTTTCTAGCATCCAGTGTATCTAGCTCATCAAGTACAACATGATGGGAAGGAATGATACGATGATTTAAGAGACGATCATACCGTTTATTGTGCTTTTCTTGGAATATTGGGAGCCTAGCAGGGGGTGGATAACGAGGTTGGGAAGAAGAACCCCTCCTTGGGAACAAAGAACGTGCGGAACGACGCAAATAATCCATCTCAGTGTAGAAAAATCGGGCTGTTCTTCAAGAAAAATCGACCGATTTTTCTAGTTAGGGGTAGATTTTTTCAGTATTGTGATGAATCGATCGATTTTGTAAACTTTCTTCAAGAAATTACTTTCAAAAGCTTCCTGAAACAGTTCCTAGACTATTCAGCACAACAAATCCAACGAAACAACTCTCCAAATGCACGAATTTAAGCAAAGAAAAATTCGTTAGGGTTCGGAACGAAAAACCTGAAAATCGGGCGATTTGTCCGTTTTCCGCGCCGTTTGTGACTTGAATCTTCTATATCGTGTCGAGAGCGTCCGTTTTGACCCCAGAATGAGAGACAACAATTAGATAATGGAGATTTGAGGTGTTAAGGGAGATGGCGGCCAATTTCATCGTGTGAGAGATGAGGGATTAGGTTGAAGACAAAGAAATGAGGGTTTTATACCCTCTCTGAAATGCAAAGAAAATTGGCCGATTTATGGGGTCGATTTTTTTATTGACCCGATTTTCTTCCCTTCCGTCCACATACAAAGAAAATCAATCGATTTTTTCTGGGAGAGTCGATTTTTGTACCAATTTTGCCTACTACATAGGAAAAATCGGTTCAATTTTTAAATTAATTCCACTAGATCGACCGATTTTCTTGTAATGATCGATTTGTGTGCTTTTTGTTCCTTCATTCCTTCCTAAGTGCAATTCTTCATTCATTCTTCAACAAGATCTTGATCTTATGTCTTCCTTGAGATAGTACCTAGTTTCTGCCATCAATGACACAAGATTTTCTTGGGTTGCCTCCCAAGAAGCGCTTGGTTTAAGGTCACTAGATGGACCTATCTCCCTCTATGATCACTTGAGAAGATAGGAGCGATGCCCTCAACCGGAACTTCCGGCGTGTATTTCTTCAACCGATGGCCATTTACTTTGAAATTTCCGCAATTTTCACACCATACTTCAACTGAATCATGGCAAAAAATATGTTTTATAACATAAGGTCATGTCCAACGGGATTTGAGCGTACCTGGACACAGTCGAAGTCTAGAGTTGAAGAGAAGGACAAGATCTCCTTCTTTCAACTCCTTAGGGATGATGTGCTTCTCGTGCCACCTCTTTGTTCTTTCTTTGTAGATCCGTGTGTTCTCATAAGCGTTCAAGAGGATCTCTTCTAGCTTGTTTATGTCCAAGAGGTGTTTCTCTCCAGCTTCTTTCATATCGAAGTTGAGCCATTTGATTGCCCAATATGTCTTGTGCTCTAATTCCACCGGCAGATGACAAGACTTCCCATATACAAGGTTGTAAGTGTTGTGCCAATGGGATCTTGAAAGCCGCCCTATATGCCCAAAGCGCATCATCTAGCTTCATTGATCAATTCTTCCTTGTTCTAGAGACAGTTTTCTCTAGAATACTCTTGATTTCTCTATTTGAGATCTCTACTTGCCCACTTATTTGAGGATGGTAAGGAGTAGAGATCTTGTGGGTTACCTCATACTTAGACAATAGAGTTTCAAACTTACGGGTTGTGAAGAGTGTTCCTCTGTCACTAATGATGGTTCTGGGCGTCCCAAATCTTGGGAAGATCGTTCTATTAAATAACTTCACTACCACCATTGCATCATTAGTGGGAGAAGCAATCGATTGACCCATATTGAAACATAGTCTACAGCTAGAAGTATGTATTGGTTTCCACAAGAAGATGGGAATGGTCCCACAAAGTCCACTCCCCATACGTCGAGGATCTCAACCTCTTGAGTGTTGTTAAGAGGCATCTCGTTCCTTATAGATATATTTCATGTTCTTTGGAAAGCATCGCAAGAGACAACAAAGTTTTGCACATTTTTAAATAGAGTATGCCAAAAGAAAAGGGCTTGGAGTACCTTAGCGCTTGTTTTGTGGGAACTAGCATGTCCTCCTCAAGGTAGTGAATGAATATGACGGATAACGCTTTCCACTTCATCTTCCAGAATACATCTTCTAGTCATCCCGTCCGGACCTCTCTTGAAAAGAGGTTCATTCCAATAGTAATGTTTTACATCCTTGAAGAACTTCTTCCTTTGTGCATATGATAATCTTGGAGGTATTTCTTGACAAACTAAGTAATTAATAAAATCGGCAAACCAAGGTTCGTTACCTCTTGAAATTTGATGAAGACATTCCTCGATCTCATGCAGCTGCTCGTCCGGAAAAGAGTCAGCTATGGGCATATCATCATCCTTGCTTGTGAATGAGGAAGTCGGCTTAGATGGTCCGCCAACGAGTTCTCGGATCCTTTCTTACCACGGATCTCTAAAGAAGGGAGGAATTTGCGTGGTCGGTGTAAACGATCACTTTCGCTCACACAAGGTAAGAACAAAACTTCTCAAAGGCATAGACCACCGCCAACAATTCCTTTTCCGTTGTAGAGTAGTTTAGTTGAGCTTCATCTAGCGTCTTGCTAGCGTAATAGATGGCATAAGTGCGTCCATCCTTCTTTTGCCCAAGTACAGCTCCTATGGCTACATCGCTAGCGTCAGACATGATCTCAAAGGAGAGATTTCAATCCGGCGGCTGAATGATAGGAACGGATATCAAGGTTTCCTTAATCTTGTAAAATGCATCTAGACAATCCTTCAAAAACTCAATAACCACGTCTTTCATTAGTAGGTTAGTTAATGGTTTAGAAATTTTAGAAAAGTCTTTAATGAATCTCCTATAAAAACCTGCATGACCAAGGAAGCTTCTCACTCCCTTCACGAAAGTTGCGGAGGTAGCCTTTTGATGGTCTCGATCTTTGCTCTATCCACTTCGATTCTGCGGGTGGAAACCATATGACCTAAAACAATGCCTTCGCTAACCATAAAGTGACACTTCTCCCAATTCAAGACAAGATTAGTGTCTTCACATCTTTGCAAAACTAAAGAAAGGTTAACTAGACAATCATTAAAAGAGGAACCGTAAACTGAAAAATCATCCGTAAAAACATCCATGATGTTTTCTATGTATTCGGAAAAGATGGCCATCATGCACATTTGGAAGGTGGCCGGTGCATTGCAAAGTCTGTATGGCATCTTTCTATAAGAAAGCGTGCCCCAAGGGAACGTAAATGTAGTCTTCTCTTGATCATCGGGGTGGATGGGGATTTGGAAGAAACTGCTATACCCATCCAAATAGGAAAAGTGCGAGTGTTACACCAACCTTTCAAGCATTTTATTGATGAAAGGAAGAGGGAAGTGATTCTTCCTTGTTGCAACGTTCAGCTTTCTATAGTCAATACACATTCTTCATCCCTTTACTGTTCTTGTAGGAATGAGTTTGTTGCTTTTTTAGTTACAACGGTCATTCCTCCCTTCTTTAGAACTACATGAACAGGGGTTACCTATTTGCTATCGGAAATTGGAAAGATAATACCTACATCAAGAAGCTTAAGGATTTCCTTCTTCACAACCTCTTTCATGATCGGATTTAACCGTCTTTGAGGTTCTCGTGAAGGCTTATGGTTATCTTCCATCAAAATCTTATGCATGAACAAAGAAGGCTTAATACCAACAAAATCATCAATAGTGTATCCTAAAGCTTTCTTATGCAGTCTAATTCATGCATTAATCTCTTAAGTTCATTTTCAGTTAAATTAGCGCTAACAATGACCGGATATGTACAGTTTGGTCCTAGAAATGCGTACCTTAGGTGTGCAGGAAGAGGTTTCAATTCCAAGGTAGGAGACTTCTTGGTTGATGAGTTTTGACCAAGGAAGGTGATTGGTGGAGCTTTTGAAGTTGGGGGAGGTGTGTCATTGCATCCAAGAACGCCTGCAATTGATTCCAGAGAAGTTTGCAAAGTATTAGGAAAATCGCCCCTTTTGGAAAAAAATCGGTCGATTTTTTGGTCGATCTCACAATCGACCTCCAACAAATCGGGTGATTTTTCTTGTAGGTGGTCGATTGTTTGAGCTTTTTCTGTTGTTTCTTTTGGCACTTCATACTTCGCTTTGGGATCTTCCTTTAATGTTCTTAGTGCTCGGATTTCAATGTTACAATCCTCCTGTACTCCTTCTTCGACAATGCTCAAACTTATCACCTTTTCAAGTGGATTTGTGAGTAGGATAGAGCTTACCTCTTCTCTTGATTCCTCTTCATCATAAGTGTTGAAAACATCTTCTCCAATGGCTGTTCCTTTGATCATCGTAGCCAGCTGGAACTCTATATTCTCTTCTCCAATGTTGAATGAGAGTGTTGCATTCTTGCAATCTACCATGCAACCCGAAGTTGCAAGGAAAGGTCTTCCAAGTATGATTGGAACGGGATGATCTGCAGGAATGTCTAGAACAACGAAACCAATGGGAATGTAAAACTTACCTAGCAATACGGGAATGTCCTCGAGAATTCCTATGGGGTGTGTTATGGACCTATCCGCCATGTAAAGTGTCATCTTGACGGGTTTTGGCGCTCCAAGTCCAGCTTTCTCGCATAATGCTAGAGGTATTATGCTCACGCTTGCTTCAAGATCACATAAAGCTTTGTTTGTCACTCTTCCAATGCCGATGGGAACGTAGAAAGATCCGGGATCCCTTAGCTTGGGCGGCATCTCCTCTCTCATCGTTTCGATAAGTTCGGAAGACCTCTTGGCCATCCTTACTTCCCCAACATATTCTAGCTTCCTTTTGTTGGAAAGGATTTCCTTCAAGAACTTTCCATATGCCGAAATTCCTACAATGATATCAATAAAAGGAATTTTAATATGAAGCTTGCTCATGAGTTCAACGAACTTACCAAAGTGTTTGTCGAGGCGCGCTCTAGCGCGAGATGTGGGAATGGTATAGGTGGTTTGTATGCGGGAGGAGGTACGTAAACCGGTGCTTTTTCTTCCTCCTTGTTCCTTGGCTCCGGCTCCTCCTCGATCATAGGTTGTTTCCCTTTATCAATGCTCTTTGGCAGTGGCTCATTAATTTTAATTCCGCTTCTTATGGTGATAACTATTACTTGCCCCTTTGGGTTGTTTTCCGTTCTTCCGGGAAGTCTCCCTTGATCTCTAGGAACTTCTCTTGCATTATTAAAAATTGATTTTCCAAGGCATTTTGAGCCTTAGAAATAGAAGTATATTGTCATTCATCTCTTTCATTTATTTTAACAGTTTTTCCCACGTTGTCTCCGATGGATCCTTTGGAGGTTGGTTGACTCCCGATGGGGGATTTTGAGTCCTTGCTTGTGGAGCATTGCGAGAGGATGCGGGCGGATTTAATGCGCCATCCGAATTCGAGTACAAAAAACCGGGATGACTATGATCGGGGCGCCAACCTCCTCCCCTTCCGGAATTTCTGTTATTGTAATTGTTGTTCCAGTTTCTTTGATAATTTGCCCCTTGAAATTCACGTCATGCTCTTTAGGGGGTAAGTTTGCTTGTGTTGGAGCTTGATTATTCTGCAGTTCTTTTATTTGATGTTTAAGAGTATCAGCTTCAATAGATAAATTGGTAGTAAGACTTACCTTGTGGACTCCGGTACGCCGGAGTCGATCATCACTCCTTTTATGGGAGTACTTCTCTTGTACCAAGGCTTGTATTTCAACAAACTCTCATGCATCATCAGTTTGCTTATCCATGAAGGTTCCTCCGAAGAGGGATTGAAGTCGGAATTATGTATCGTCATCCAATCCTTTGTAGTAGATCAAGGAGTTCTATCCTTCGGATTCAATGATGCGGACAATCAAGTAGAAGGTCCTTGAATCTCTCCCAAGATTCTAACAAGCTTTCCCTTGTAACACCCCGAATCCACGCGACTCGGTATGCTACATTGGGCTAGGATCTAACAATGGATCCTGACCCTAGCCTGACAACAAGTTCACTGGATCTTACAACAAGGCACAAGTAGAGTAAAAACAAATACGTAAAAGCTGTATGATACATCAAAAGAGTTTACAAACTCAAAGCCGAGTACAAAACCATAACAACAACAACAACCGCATCTGATACAAAAGATCCCAACCCACGCATCCTAATGTACAAAAGTCCTTGGCTGGTCCCACCATCTGGCTCACTCTACAGTCTTCCTAACCTGCAGATCATCTACAACACGGTATACACCATTAGCTACAGCAATGAAAAGCATGAAGGTAATACCACAACCACACATCAATATCTCATACATGTAATGCCACACATATTCATTTATTATCTTTCATTAGGTTATTCCATTACTAATTCAACTTCTTTTGTAACACGAGGAGCCTCAAGAACCTCGTCCCATCCAACGTAACACAAGAGTTTTGCATGAGGGTGACCTTCACTCGTCCCCTCCTGTGAGATCATCTTCAGGGCATCTCCTCCTAACCAACAGGCGGAGACCGGTGGTTACCGACCGTAATAATACACTTGGGCTAAATAATAGTAATATATGGTCGTCCTAGTCCGGTTTAGGTTATAAATGCACAATCATATGAACACACACAACCATCACAATCATACAAATCCATAACTGAACGCTAAGTAAATCCTTTGGACTTACCTGATACACTCGTATCCTCTACCACGTCACAACTTCCCCTTGGGGAAGAAACCAACGCGTGCAAGAGCAAGGCACACAACATCAGAACCTGAAAGGGTTAGGAGACTCGTCTCCATAACCAGAACCAACCTACAACCAAAAGATCATAACAAGATCACATATGCCTATAGAATAACCCCAACATCAACACAAGTGTCTAAGGCACATCTCTATCATACAACTCATCCTAACCTAGCTATGAACTAAGCCAAGGCTAGAGGAAAGGAAGGAAGGAAGACATACCAATAAGGTATGCACCAACAAAAGCAAGAACACACCAGTCGGTCCAGTGAGGCGCAGGGGCGGCTCACCAAAGGCGCAGGGGCGGCTCCACACCAGGCGCAGGTGCGGCTCAGGACAGGCGCAGAGGCGGCCAACTGTGCAGAGAGTTGGTCCCGACTTCTCTTCGACCCCTTTCTCGATTCTCTTCACGTCTTCAACACACCACATCAACACATACACATACATACACATATAGGATCATCAAAACAACCAGGAAAGGATCCACACAAGCTCAGGTTGTGGTCCTAAGCTAGAAAGAAGAAAACAGAAACAAGGAAGAAGAAAGGAAAATAGAGAAGAGGAGAAAGAGCTTACCACACCAACCTTAGGCTGCAACTATGGAGCATCAGCTCGTCTATCACCTCAACACAACTCCAACAACCTTCAGCAACATCTACAAGAGCATCCAAGGCCAAGAACACACTCAAACTCTCAAGAACTCACTCACACAAGTAAGAGGAGATCAAAGAAGATCAAAAGAGAAGAAAGGAGAAGAGGAAGAACGTGAGGATGAAGATGGAGCTGAAAAGAGGTAAGGAAACCCCTCCTCTAAAGTATAAGGAGGCTTATAAGAGAAGCCAGCCGCAAAGCATAAGTCAAGAGTCAACGAAAGCGGCTGCACACAACCAGAGCCGCAAGGGCGGCTAGCCTGAGGCGCAAGGTCACCTAGACGCAGGGGCGGCCAAGGTGGTGCGCAGGGGCGGCTGACTGGGTCCAGCTAAAGCACACTCTAGCTCATCTAGGCTCCAAAGACTAAGGCTCTTACATCCCTGTCTTTCATGGTAAAAACTTTAATTTTACCTCTAAATTCAACACTTTTGGAAAAAAATTTGTAAGGAATTCGGAGGTCATATCCTCCCATGCGGTAAAGATTGAAGTCATGCTTGCGCCCTGTCTTTCATAAAAAATGAGAAACCTCGTAATTTATGATTGTTAGATTCTAATCTAGCGGGTCTCAATGTTTCCATAAGAATTTCATAATTTAATAAATGCAGATGAGGAGACTCCCCTGGGGATCCTCCAAATTTACTTTGGCGGATCATAGTGATAAAATTGGTATGGAATTCATAATCATGGTCCGCGGGATTTCCAAAGTCTATTCCGATAGAGCGGGTACGTTGAGTTGGATTCATTCTTTTTCCAAGCGTTATTGGCTCTTCCAAAATTGGATCCGATCAAACGTTTCTCACCGGAAGGTGAGGTGCCGCAGCTTGTGGAGGAGGGTTAAATGCATTGGGAGGTGGAATTTCAACACGGATGTTTCCTCCTCTTTTAAGGAGTTGGTTTCTCATGTTGTTGTTGTTGTTCCGCTCCTCCAATTGCACTTGAAGTGCTTCCTCCTTTTCGCGAGCCTCTTCGTCCTTTTGCAAGCCTCTTCCCTTATTTGACGTGCTTGTTGCTCCGCATCATGTGCTCGTTGATTTGCAACCATTAATTGTTCCAAGGCTCATTCCAACGCATATTGGAGATCTATTCATCCATTCTTCTTTGACTATCTTCTCTTAGCCTTCTTCGGATGGTTCTTTCTGGTTCCAAATCATAAGGAATGAGTTCTCGACTGTTGCGAGTTCTTCCCATAAACCAAAACGGAAATTCCTGCAAGCAAAGCTACTAAAAGCAAAATATTAATAGAAAAAGTAAGAGCGTCTAAACTAGACAACCAAAATACCGAACTTGGTCTAGACTAAGTCCTCGGCAACAGCGCCAAAAACTTGTTTCCTCAAAATTGTGTGTGCAAATAAGCTTTAAATTTATGCCGATAATAAAATTAATAGCGAACCCGCAGTGTACGGATCAATCGCAATATAAGCAAGTATTTCAAGGTCGATCTCAAGGTTTTGGAGAAATTAAGCGGTAAAAAATCTAGTTTAGACTAATATGCTAATAAAAGACAAATAATGATTTGTATGCAAGAATTGGGAAAACATAGTTCTAGATATCAAAATATCCAGTTGTGGTTTTTGATTCAAGACTTCTAAAAATCTACGGACATATATGGAAATGCAAAGGAAATATGTTTCTAAGACGGGATAGCTCATGGTGAGGTTTCACTATCCACTAATCTCAACCCAAAGGCTCTAAATAAAGGGTGTTGAGTCCTCTATCGGATAGAGATCTAAGGAAAGGAACTATACTCTCAAACCAAACACTCAACCTAAGGGAAAAGAACTAACCATCTTAGGTTTACTCACAAAGGTAAAGGATTGGCACACTCGAACCTAAATAGAGGGTGTTTAGTCCTCTACAACCGAGAACTCATCATCGTTGGCAACAAAGATAAGGAATCACCGGGTAAGTCTCTTCCCACGCTCGGATATAGGTTAGTTAGGTTCAACAAGGCTAGGGTTTAAGAAATATTTAACTTTGGTTTAAGGATAAAGCATCAAAGGTACGACAGAAGGAAATTAATTTATTCTTCACCAAAAATCGGTTGATGTCCTCAAGAACAGCCCAATTTTTCTTCTATGCAAAGGTAAAACTCAACTCTCAAGTTCCAATCTCAAGGGGAGATTCTAAATCATCTTAACCACAATCTTCAACCAATCACCTTAGAATCGCAAGGGTTTTAGCCAATAACACACATTATTAGAATCAAGAAAGGTATTTAATAAAGTCAAGAAAACGTTTAATCTTGAAATAAAATAAAACAAATCCTTAACAAAGGTTCACAATCTCTGAAAACTAACTAAAAAGCAAAGACAAACTCCAAAGCTTGTGTTCACAACAACAAAAGAATAAAAAAACTAGAAGAAAAATTGGGCTGCATTTGAATCAGATGTAACAATCAGTATCCGATTGTGCGTAGGTTTTATCCCATCAAACTCCAAAGTTTGATGGGATAAAACCTACTCACAAGTATAACGAGATTAACTTGAAGTATCGAATGTCGAATTTACGGGGACTGCATTTGAATCAGATGTAACAATCGGCAATTGTGCTAAGCCAAGAGAAGAGAAAGAGTAAATGAAGAAATATCGGTTTGCAAATTGTGATTTCACGACTCGTTCAAGAAACAACAAACAAATAATCTCAAGAAAATATAATAAACGTAAGCGATCTAACAAACATGTATCACCACTATAATGAATCTATAATGAATTAGTTCGATAACATTTATCATATCTTTATATATAAAGACCTTACTACATCCAACCTAGACACTCTCACAATCCAAACCCAAATATAAAGGAAGATAGAAAATCCAAAGATCCACGCATTTGCAGAAAAACCAAAAGATAACAAATGCCAATCAGTATCCGATTACAAACCGATTTGTCAGTCCAATTTGATACGTTTACGGAAGTTGTAAGCGCACGGTAGTCGATTTAATAAAGGCACGACGGTTACGGATCACGTATTCGTCGTGAGTTCACGGTTACGCGACCCGTAACCGTGACCAGAAGTTCACGGTTATAGTATCCGTAACCGTGAAATTTTGAACCCTAAAAGCGCTTACGTATTCCGTATCCATAAGCACTTCCATTCAAAAAAAAACCAACGGCGGCGAAGGTCCAACGAGGAAGACATAGAGCTTATCAAGCATTAGGATCCCATTTTACACAAAATCAAGCAATGGATCAAGACCGTGACGTAGGACGACCATTCCAAAAGCGGAAACATAAACCGAAAGAGGTAAATGTGCGGTTTTTGTTTGGTTTTCGGTTTCTAATTATTGGACTTGTAATTATGTATGAAATTGAGTATATTTGTTAGATTGAAGTTGATCTAGGTTACTATTGTGTTGAAAGAAGGTTAATTTGAGGTTGTGAACGGTTAAAGACTTTGACAATCAGCCATTGAAGGCGGATTGTCAAAGATGATGAAAAGTGGCACCACGGTCACGGGTTTTGGAACCGTGGTGCCACTGTTCATAATGCATTTAAATGCATTCGGATGCATTATAGGGTCGGATCCACTCTTTCCCATTGTACTTGTCTCCAATATGGATGGATTTGATCCAAACGTATTGGCTCCCGAGCCCTCATAGCAAGAAAGAACTCGTGCGCACAAGGCACTCCATGAGCTTCCCTCCAATATGAATCATTACATGTTAGTATACTCCTAATTTTCTTTGCCTTGTTGTAGATCTCCATAGTATAAGGAAGCACTCGTTGCTTACTTTGTTCTTGAGCAAATTGAATATCGGAACGCGCACATCCAACAACATCCTCTCGTGGGAAGTCTTTATTGACGCTTGAATCTTTCTAATCTGGTCATTGACCATCAAGTCGATGTTCTCCATCACCAACTAAAACCCTTGTACGCTAGAACGCAACGCACTTGAAGAACTGTATAGGTGAATAATAAGGATATAAATACTCTAGAAGGGGGGTTGTGTAATAGATAGGATTTCCGAATTCTAATTAATGTTGATTAACTTAATCGTTGATAGTAATTGACATACAACTCGCGAAGATTTCGCAAGTGATGAGTATGAGTCCCACCGTTATGTTCCTCGCGTAATTTTGGACGTTTGGGGAAATTTTTACTTTTTCCCCCGGGTAATTATTTACCATCCGGTGTTATTTGGAGCATTTGGGAGCTCCAATTAATAAAAATGCAGTTAAGAGAAATAATCAGGACATCGGATATGTCCTAGATATGAAATAACATGGAGAGGCAAAACGGCCAAAACAGTCGCTATTTCGTTTCTTAACGGCTAAGAAAGACGGCTTAGGAATACACGTTTTCCGAGGCAGTTGTGTAATAATTATCCCTACAATATTCCAGATTTAATGTTCCAATCTCGAGAAGTTTGGAGAAAGAGGTTCGACCGGCATTTGGATCGGTTAAAGGATAATTATCGACTTTACTAAAGGATAATTATCGTCTTCACTATAAATAGCGGAAAATCCTTTATTAATTCATTTCATTTCACGTTTCCTCGTAAAAACTCTGATTTCTCTCAACCTTCAAACTCAGATCTACTCTCCGTTTCTAATCCGATTTCAATTCCGTTTGAGTTTCTGGATTCCTCTCTTCATTCTCTTCATATCGGTACCGAGTTTCTGCATTTCCGAGTATATGGAGGGCTGGTAGAGCATATATGTCACCAGGACGGTTCCGTCGCTCAGATTCCGGTGAATTTGAAGTTGTCCATGCGTAGCCTGCGTCGCTGTGTTTCCGAATCTTCTTTTAGATCGTCAATCGGGTTAGTAACGAATAAGTTATGAATTTATTCGTTTTCCGTACTACGATTTGGCCTAAATTGAATTTAGGCTTGTCAAAATGGATAATTAGAAATTCCATTATGGTCGTTATATTATTCTGGTGATTATGGATAGTTTGTTTGATGAAATCTGATGACAGGTGGGTTTAGAAATTGCCTGCGGGCAAAACGTTATTCTGGCGAAATCTAATTAATTAATTAAAGGTTAATTAATTAAATTAGGATTAGAATTGAGATTGAGGAATGCTGATAAGATACTACCTTGAGATTTGAGGAATTGTGAGTTATGCTGAGATATTGAGGTTTAGTTGGTTGTGAGGCTCATAGATTGAGTATGATCCTTATGGATCCCTTTGGGTCTAGGTGTGACCCCTTTGATGAATAGAGGTTGATATATCTCTTTATGCCTTGTTATTAGGCAGTGTCCCTCTCAGGATTGGAGGTTGATCGTGGTTGTGATTGTGTGACCGATACTCGTACAGCTGGACATTGTACTCAGAGGCGGGGATGTATCGGTCCTCGTGTCACATACTTTCATCTATCTATATATATATATCTACGGTTTTTGAGTGAATGGTTATTATATAAAGATAATAAATGGGTAAATGTGTGATAGCATGCTGATGTGTTTATCTTTCATGATTGTGCTTGTGCTTATGCATTACCTCATATATGTATGGTTAGCTAACGGTTTCATACCGTGTTGTAGATGTTTACAGGTTAGGCGCTACTGGGTGATCTGGCAGGGTGACAGGCCGAGGACTCTCGTACATTAGGTGGTTGGTTTGGGGTTGTTGTGTTTCCCCTCTGCGTGAGGATGATCTTTTGTACCTCCTGTGTGAGGATGTCGTTTTATATACTCGGCTATGTTGTTGTTTACTTTGGGTCGTACAGTTTATACTGTTTTATGTATTTGTTTTATATCTGTCAGTGCCATGTTGTAAGGTCCAGTGAACTTGTTGTCAGGCTAGGGTCAGGATCCATTGTGAGATCCTAGCCCAATGTGACATCCCGAGTCCCGCGGATTTGGGGTGTTACAGAGTTGGTATCAGAGCCTAGGTTGACAACAATGGCACTTGCTACCTGCAATGAGGTTTGATAGGTAAAATAAACAGAGCCCACATGGGATCTGACGTTTTCAAAGGTTTTGGTTTTAAGTGTGGTTTTGGGATAGAATGTACGAGAAGTCGTCACCTCTGTCATGGATCTCTGCAGCGTAGATATGTATATATATCTGTGTGTACTATGGATTATGTGGATGTATTATATACATATCGATACCTTTGGCATATATATAGCCTTATAAGATTAGGTGCGTATATCCTACAGATGACTCAGACTAGAGCAGTATCTGTAGTGGGATGAGGTAGGGGTACACCCCCTCTTCCTCCAGTGGTGATAAGTCAGGGACCAGTTTCCGCTGTTGTTTCGCCTATGGCAGAGAACGAGTTTGAAGAGGCTGATCGTGTCTCCATGAGTAGATCCAAGTTTCAAGAATATATGTAACAAGTATATGAAGCGGTGATAGCGGGTAGATCCACATCGGATTTACCAACAATTGTGAGATCAACTGAAGCTTCTGGATCCGGAATGAAGCAATGGACTGAATCAGTTACTGGAGAAGCAAAGATGATGAATGGGGAACCAAGTCCAATATCAGGACAATCTAGTGATCCTTTGGCCATGAAGATGACTAGCAAGGAACTACAGTGTTTTAATTGCGTGGAAGTTGGGACACTGGCGAGCTGTGTGCCCAAAGGCGCCCATCATATGCTTTACGTGTGGTAAAGTAGGGCATAGAGCGAAGTTTTGTCGACAGGGCAAGGCATTGCCTTTACAAGTTCCCTTCAAGAGTGAGATCATTCCTGGTGGACGATGAAGGTCGAGTTACCCTTCAATTGCACAGGTTGCAAGAATGAGACAATTATGTTACAATTGTGGCTATCCAGATCATTTGCGTTCTAAGTGCCCTTTGGCACCGATAGCTTGTTTCATCTGTGGTGAACTAGGCCATTTAGCCCCATTCTGTCAACAAGGTAGTGTTTCTTCCCAGCAAGACCTTCCTCTTTCCGGTGTTGAAAGAGTGGAAGTCGAGGCTATAGTGAGGACCTCAGTGATACTTGAGGAGCATAGATCCGAGATCGAGTAATGATATGTAATGGAGCTACGGGAGTTAGCTGTTACAGGTACCATTCTCGTTAATGGTTTACCTAGTGGAGTTTTGTTTGTTATGAGTGCTATGCACTTCTTGTATTTCGATGCATGCGTTAATGGTTGATCTTTGATATATAGTAGAAGGTGGACTTTCCTTTACAGGATTACCAACTAGGGGTCTGAGGTACCCGCGAGATATGTGGTTGTTCCCTTATTCCGGGACTTGTGTATGGATTGTAGACTTCTTTGTCATGCCGTAGGTGCATGAGGAAGTCATTATGTGTATGGATTGGATGAATAGATATCATGCGGTGTTAGATATTAATAGTAAGGCTATTATAGTCTTTACTGAGATGGTAAAACAATAGAGGTATTCTAAGGTTAAGACCTTTGAAGAGACGGGTTTTTCATCAGGATTGTACGAGCAGCGAACTGATAGAAGAGGGATATGACGCCTTCTAGTGTTATACCATGAAGGAGCGAGATAGTCCAACAATGGAAGGTATTCCAGTTGTTTATGAGTTTATAGACGTGTTATTGAACCGTCTAATTGCCACCTCAACGGAGTGTGGACATTGTTATCGAGTTGAAGTATGATACAAGATTGAATAGGAAAGCCACACTATATGGTGCTTGTTGAGATATTGTACTGATAACTTGAAAAGTTGACTGAAACAGGCTTCTTTTACCCTAGTGGGTTCCATGTTCCGTATTACGGACCTGATGAGTTAGCTTCAAGAAGCAATTGTGTTTCCAAGATTCCTTTATGCTCAAGATATCCATAGTCATGGATGAGAGAGCAACATGTATGAGATAACATCCCATACCCGTTATGGACACTACGAGTTTGTAGTGATGTCATTTGGGTTGACGAATGTTTTAGTAGTTTTTATGGAGTTGATGAACAGTATCTTCATCGACTTCCTTGATTAGTTGGTGGTGGACTTCATTGATGACATGTCGGTATACTCTCATAGCAGAGAATAGTTGACCGATCGTCTGAGGACCTCTGCAGATTTCGAGAGATAGAGAGTTGTATGCTACGCTCTCTAAGTGTAAGTTGAGAACCAGTGGTAGCCTTTTTAGGCCATGTTGTCTCCGCCAGTGGGATCATGGTTGGCCAGGCGATAATTTAGTATGTTGTACCATGGGAGATACTGATGAACATTAAGGAATACGTAGTTTTCTCGGCTCATCCGATTGCTATCAATGCTTTGAGGAAGGATTTTATATGATTACGTATTCATTTGCGAGTCTTTTGAGAAGACCACCATAACTACGTGATGAGAGCAGAGTGTCTAAGTTCTGAAGAGTTGAGGAGGCATTTGACCTCTCCTTCCATTCTGTTTTAGTGAGGAGATTTTTGGGATCCCGTGATTTACGGTGATACATCCCAGCTAAGTTTGAGATGTGTTTTACTACAAAGGAGTAGGGTTATTGATATGTGTGTTTACAGCTGAAAACGTATGATGAGAACTACCCGACTCATGATTTAGAGTTAGTAGTGGTAGTTCAAGCCTTTAAGTTTTGAAGACCTTACCGGTGTGATCTTCATGTCAGATTTCTATAGATCATAGAAATCTGAAGTATATTTTATGCAACAGGGTTTGAATAACCGCCAATGTTAAGAGCTTAAGTTGATCAAGCTTTGACTTGAAGATTCCATATCATTAAGAGAAGTTGAACGTTTTCGCCGATAACTTGAATGGAAAGACGCTCCAAGAGAAGATGATTGTGAGACTGATAGTTCAGCCTCAACTTCATAGAGATCTAGCTTGGCTAGAGTTGGACAATCAGTTCCTCGATGAGGATACCCAGTTATACCTCAGAGGTTCTAACTGGTCCGTTGGATGAGGTCCAACAGAAGTAGGAGACTTGCCCGGTCTTGACAAGGTTTAGAGCAAGGATGTCTCGTACTGAGGCACCATAGTTCTCCATGGGAGTAGATGGATTGATGAAGAGTCATGACCGCTTTTGTGTATCTGCTGATGCAGATGGAGACAGAGAATATTACGGTATACCCATTGTACGCCTTATTCAGTACATTCAGGTACGAGTAAGATGTACCACGAGATGAGAAGATTATATTATATGAAGCCGATATAACCAGATTTGTGATATAGTGTGTGACATGTCAGCAGGTTCAGATAGAGTATTTCCGATCTAGAGATAAGCCCCACCCACTACCAGTGCAGTAGTAGAATTTGGGAGGACATCTCTATGGACTTTATTATGGGATTATGACCCAGTAGAAGATTGATGTTATTTGGATTGTTGGTAACAGATTAATGAAACCGGCACGTTTCATTTCTATCAGAAGGACGTGGTAAGTGAATGAATTGGCTGAGGAGTACACTAGACATATAGTGAGACTCCATGGTATACCGAGAACGATCATTTCTGATCGAGATGGATGTTTTTACTTTGAGATTTTAGTCAGCAGATTCAGACTGCTTTGGGGACGAGTCTGTACCTCATGACTACACTTCACCCCCTGACAGATGGTCAGTTAGAGAGGATCATCTAGATCTTAAAGATCTATTGTAAGTTGTAAGTCGAATGGGAAACGTGGATGGTTATATTACCTTCCATTAATTAGTTTATTATATAACAATGAAGGACGTGCATCTTTCTGGGATGGCCCTATGAGGCAATATATGTAGACATAGATGTCGTATATCCTTATGCTAGAAGTGATCTAGCAGTAGTAGTAGAAATAACACATGACCAGACTCAGGATTTTATAGTTCAAGTAACGATGATTAAAGGAAGAGTGTTGGCTCTACATAGTCGTCAGATTGTGTGTGTAGACAAGAGGTGTTAACCTCTAAAGTTCAAGTGAGAGTTCATGTCCGGCTGAAGGTATCTCAGCTGTGAGACGTTTGTTGTGTATTATGGAAAGGGGAACTGAGTTTCCAATATGTCGGTTACTTGAGATCTTGATCAGTTTTGTGAAGGCAACATGATGTTTAGCTTTCACTCTGAAGTTGGTGGATGTTCACCCAGTGTTCATGTGTCTCAACTAAGGAAGTATATACCAGGTTGGAAACACTTTGTGAGTTATAATGATCTAGTGGTTAAGTTGAACCACATCGTTGTTGAGCATCTGATTACATTCTTGGAATAAGATATGAAACGCTTGCATTTGAAAGACATTCCCATATTGAGGATATTATGGTCGAGATGAAGACCTGAAGAGGCTATGAGAGAGACTAAGGATAGTGTCCTGAGGAACTATCCAGAGTATATGTTGGGACAGACCCATTTGTGGGAGCACGAGTAGATCTTAGTGTTATCTTGATGAATGTTGTGCTTATGTGCTTATATGCCTTGATGTGTTATTCCATGCTAGTTGTGATGTGATTTATGATCTTTGTAGATCTTGATGTGCTAGCGTGATGTATGTTATAGCTGGAGATGATTACTTCCTCCACGCTACCCGAGTATGATTATATTTATAGCTGGATATGGTTCTTTCCTTCATGCTATTTGAGTGTGATTAGGATTTAGCTGGAGATGATTCTTTCCTCCATGCTACCTTGATGGACATAGTTTTAGTGGAGATGTGATTCCTCCATACGATATATATGATTATGGTTTGCCAGAGACGTATTTCCTCTATGCTTGTGATATGTTTGGGCTAGAGATGTGCTTCCTCTATGCCTTATGATGTGGTATAGCGAGAGACGTGATTCCTCTACGCCTTTGGGTAGCGTTATGGCCCTATTTCCTGGAGATGATGATTCCTCCATGTTTATACTTGAGGTTATAGATTGTTATAGGTTATGATCTTTTGAACGGAGATGTGATACCTCCGATAGAAAGAGTGAGAGTTATACCTCGGCGTATGGGTCCGAGAGGATTTGGGAATTGGTCAAGTTTCGGGACGAAACTTTTTTTAAGGGGTGTGTGATGTAATAGATAGGATTTACGAATTCTAATTAATGTTGATTAACTTAATCGTTGATAGTAATTGACATACAACTCGCGAAGATTTCGCAAGTGATGAGTATGAGTCCCACCGTTATGTTCCTCGCGTAATTTTGGATGTTTGGGGAAATTTTTACTTTTTCCCCTGGGTTATTATTTTTACCCTCCGGTGTTATTTGGAGCATTTGGGAGCTCCAATTAATAAAAATGCAGTTGAGAGAAATGATCAGGACATCGGATATGTCCTAGATATGAAATAACATGGAGAGGCAAAACGGCCAAAACAGTCGCTATTTCGTTTCTTAACGGCTAAGAAAGACGGCTTAGGAATACACGTTTTTCAAGGCAGTTGTGTAATAACTATCCCTACAATATTCCAAATTTAATGTTCCAATCTCGAGAAGTTTGGAGAAAGAGGTTCGACCCGCATTTGGATCGGTTAAAGGATAATTATCGACTTTACTAAAGGATAATTATCGCCTTCACTATAAATAGCGGAAAATCCTTTATTAATTCATTTCATTTCACGTTTCCTCGTAAAAACTCTGATTCCTCTCAACCTTCAAACTCATATCTACTCTCCGTTTCTAATCCGATTTCAATTCCGTTTGAGTTTCTGGATTCCTCTCTTCATTCTCTTCATATCGGTACCGAGTTTATTTCCGAGTATATGGAGGGATGGTCGAGCATATATGTCACCAGGACGGTTCCGTCGCTCAGATTCCGGTGAATTTGATGTTGTCCATGCGTAGCCTGCGTCGCTGTGTTTCCGAATCTTCTTTTAGATCGTCAATCGGGTTAGTAACGAATAAGTTATGAATTTATTCGTTTTCCGTACTGCGATTTGGCCTAAATTGAATTTAGGCTTGTCAAAATGGATAATTAGAAATTCCATTATGGTTGTTATATTATTCTGGTGATTATGGATAGTTTCTTTGATGAAATCTGATGACAAGTGGGTTTAGAAATTGCCTGCGGGCAAAACGTTATTCTGGCGAAATCTAATTAATTAATTAAATTAGGATTAGAATTGAGATTGAGGAATGTTGATTAGATACTACCTTGAGATTTGAGGAATTGTGAGTTATGTTGAGATATTGAGGTTTAGTTGGTTGTGAGGCTCATAGATTGAGTATGATCCTTATGGATCCCTTTGGGTCTAGGTTTGACCCCTTTGATGAATAGAGGTTGATATATCTCTTTATGCCTTGTTATTAGGCAGTGTCCCTCTCAGGATTGGAGGTTGATCGTGGTTGTGATTGTACGAGGTTGAGGTAAGTCCGTAGGACTTACTTAGCTACCATCCCTATATTGGGTGTTTGCATGAGTGGTGTGTGCTTTATATGTTTGCTATGATAGCATGAGTTGTCGTTTTTATCGACCTATGTTCTATTGACTGCCCCACTGCGTGGCTGTGATAACCTTTCCCTTTCATCCCGCCGTGGAGTCTGGGAGGTTCTCTGATGTCGGGCCAGACTGGTTTACAGGAAGGGCGCAATCCACTCCCATAGGGTACACGGATTGTGTGACCGATACTCGTACAGCTGGACATTGTACTCAGAGGCGGGGATGTATCGGTCCTCGTGTCACATACTTTCATCTATCTATATATATATATCTACGGTTTTTGAGTGAATGGTTATTATATAAAGATAATAAATGGTTAATGTGTGATAGCATGCTAATGTGTTTATCTTTCATGATTGTGCTTGTGCTTATGCATTACCTCATATATGTATGGTTAGCTAACGGTTTCATACCGTGTTGTAGATGTTTACAATTTAGGCGCTACTGGGTGATCTGGCAGGGTGACAGGCCGAGGACTCTCGTACATTAGGTGGTTGGTTTGGAGTTGTTGTGTTTCCCCTCTGCGTGAGGATGATCTTTTGTACCTCTTGTGTGAGGATGTCGTTTTATATACTCGGCTATGTTGTTGTTTACTTTGGGTCGTACAGTTTATACTGTTTTATGTATTTGTTTTATATCTGTCAGTGCCATGTTGTAAGGTTCAGTGAACTTGTTGTCAGGCTAGGGTCAGGATCCATTGTGAGATCCTAGCCCAATGTGACATCCCGAGTCCCGCAGATTCGGGGTGTTACAGGTTGAACAGAGTATGGGAACTTTTTTCAATACCTCAAGGCTTTGAAACTGATTTCAAGGCCTTGAAGTCGATCTGTGCGTCAGGTGACAAAACTGGTTTTCAAGGCTTTGAAAGGGATTTCAAGGCCTTGACTCCGAAACCTGCAAAGCAACGTTAGTCACAATATACGCGATAAAAATGCGGAATTAAAAAGATCGACACGGTGATTCGTTTAAGAAGTTCAGCTCTAATAGCTTACGTCTCCGTACTAGGGTTTCTTTACCCTAGGATCTAACTATCTATTATCTGCTCAAAGAATCCTAGATATAACCTAGAAGAAATCTCGTTCTTCTCTCACTGTAGTCAATGCTACAATCTAGTTCCAACTCTTAACCTAGTAATAATAGCCTAGTTACTTCGCAGAGTAACACACACTCTAGTATAACACACTTTAGATATACCAATGGAGCTCTAATGTTTTTCTCGCTCTAGGGATGTAAGCTTTTGTAAACTAAGAGGAAGAAAGACTTTTGGAATGAAATGAAATACAGATGTTTTGAACGCTTGAGGACTTAGATGTTTCCGTGTAAGCTTGTTATTATTCTCTTCAATCGTCATCTTCAATTATAGTCTTCTATAGAGAACTCTTCTAGCCGTTGTAAGACAGAAGTCATAACGTTCTTCTTTCTCCATGGAAAACTAGCATAGATCATAGCTATATCCTCCCAAAAATCCTTAGCGTATACCCCGCTAGGAAAACGACCATTGAAGGTATCTTGGAACCCAAAGAAGGCTCCAAACTGCAAGATCGAGAACTCATATTTCTCCTCCATCAACCAAAAAGAAATCGTCCTATCGACGGCGTTATGCTCAAAGGAGATGACGAACTCCCTAGTGATCTCCTCATAAGCGTCTTCCCTAATAGCCGAGAAGACTACCAAACCGGCTCTATCTAGAAGCCATGTCAAATCGTTCACTACATTCAGCGGTTCAAGCTCCTCAAGCACTAAGTATCGCGGTCCTATGACCGCTCTTTTCTCGATCCTTTCCAAGGCATCGAGGTAATCCTTATGAATGGTTGGAATTCTAGGAGGTGGGGGTAATGGTGGTTCACTAGGGGGGACCTGGGAGGAAGAGGAAGTGTCACCTTTCCTCTTCTTGTTCCTAATTTGACTTTCTCCTAAACAAATCCATTGTAGAGGAAAAATCACGGTCTATTCTAACAAAACCACGGCCGTGGAACCTACAGGGACCGTGGTTCGGTTCTGTTTTGCTCAAATCTCAACCAAATCACACCAAATTCAGCAGACACAATCCTAGACAAATTCCAATTCCAATTCCAATCAGTTATCCTAAAAAATCTTGCAAGAATTGAGCCAAATGGACAAAGTAGAAAAAGAGGAGAAAAACCTAGGTTTTGGATTTTTAAAATCCAAATTCCTTCTTCTGCAGGGATTGTTCACTTCAATTGTTGATTGGATCTTGTATATTGTTGAAAATGCTTCACTTTAGGCTCAAGAATCGTTCGAATCGGACTCCGAACGAAGATTTGTGAGAGGGGGAATGGTTTTGGTGATATGGTCGTGGAAATGGGGCGTGGTTTGGAGGTTTTGTGGTGTTTTTGTGAAGGAAGGTGGTTTATATATTGACCATAAAAATTTTGGAAAATCACGGTCGTTCGGGGTGTTCCACGGCCGTGGAATTGTACGACCCGTGATTTTGGTGATTTTTCTCAAACTTTGGAAGAATTACGGTCACTGTAGCTTTCCACGACCGTGGTTTAGGGCGTGGAACTCTCTGTAATGTGACAAAATCCAAGTTTTGTCAATTCCTTCCAACTTTTTCTCCTTCCTTTGCCTATTCCATTGGTCCTACATCCAAAAACGCGACATATCGGGAGGTATCGAGGGCAAAACAAAGCAAAAACGACTAATCTAATCTAATCTAAGAATGAAAAATAAAAGCATAAGGGCAATACCTTGGGTTGCCTCCCAATTAGCGCTTTTTTTAGGTCCGTAGCTAGACCGTACTTGCATCTATTCGAGTGTGGTAGGTGCGAACTCCTCAGCTTGGAGCTCCGGTGAATACATCTTAAGTCGTTGACCGTTCACCTTGAAACTTCCGCTCTTTTCACCCCATACTTCAACTGAACCATGGGAAAAAACATGTTTGATTAGATAAGGTCCAATCCAACGAGATTTAAGCTTACCTGGAAAGAGCCGAAGCCTCGAATTAAAGAGGAGAACTTGATCTCCTTCTTTGAGGTCCTTTGGAATGATATGCTTATCATGCCAACGCTTCGCTCTTTCCTTATAGATCTTGGCGTTCTCATAAGCGTTTAAGCGGAGTTCTTCAAGCTCGTTAAGGTCCAAGAGGCGCTTCTCGCCCGCTTCTTTCATGCTGAAGTTCAACCACTTAACCGCCCAATACGCCTTATGTTCCAACTCCACCGGTAAGTGACAAGACTTCCCATAGACAAGGTTGTATGGTGTTGTTCCTATGGGAGTCTTGTACGCAGTCCTATACACCCACAATGCATCATCTAGTTTCAAAGACCAATCCTTCCTTGTCTTCGAAACTATTTTCTCTAGGATGCCCTTGATCTCTCTATTTGAAATCTCCACTTGTCCACTCGTTTGTGGATGGTAGAGAGTGGCGATCTTGTGAGTCACCCCAAGACTAAAACAAACTTTCATTAGATTTCATAGAAAAGCATTAATTTTACCTCTCAACTCCGTTGTCTTGGATAGCGGAAAGAATTTTGTTAGGAACTCCGAAGATAGATCCTCCCATGTGTTGAGTCTTCCATTTGGAAGAGCTTGACACCAAGATAAAGCCTTCCGTTTCAAAGAGAAGAAGAATGGCTTGATCTTGTAGTTGTTGATGGTTGCATTCTTTGGTTTCATTGTCTCCATTAGAATCTCAAAGTTCTGTAAATGTTGATGTGGAGATTCAGCACTCGTTCCTCCAAATTGGCTTTGGCGAACGATGGTAATAACATGCGGGTTAAAGCTAAACCCCTGAATATCTTCACACCTAGACTGCGTGGTTGTTGAATCGGATCCATCCTTTGGCCAAGAGTTCTTGGCTCCTCATCTACACGAGCGGCTCTCGCACCCCCAGCTGGGACACGAGGAATTGCGGCTTGTATTGGATCATTCCGGACTGGATTGATCGATGGATCAATCTCCTCTAGTGGTGGCATATCCGGATCGAATTCTTCATCATCGGATGATTCCACCCTAATGGACTTAGTTGGCTTCTTGACCTTCTTCTTCTTCTTCTTAGCATCATTTAGCTCCAACTTCATGTCCAACATCATAGCTTTGAGCTCATCAATTTGGAATTGATGACACTCCACTTCATCCTTACGAGCTTTCTCACTCAACCTAAATTGAGCTTGAGACTCCTCTAACTCCGCATGGAGATCTCTCTCTCTATTTTCAACCATCTTTCTTTCTTTAGCTTTCTTCCTAAGAGTCTTTTCAAGTTCCGGATCAAAAGGTACGAGGTCTTTGTTGGATCTAGACCTGCGCATATACCTAAAAGAACCTACAAATAGCACTCACAAGACATATCAAATAACAAGAGCAAAGCTCCCAAGCTCGACAACCGAAAACCAAAGTTTGGTTTAGAACAAATCCCCGGCAACGGCGCCAAAAACTTGTTCGCCCGAAAACGTGCGTGCAAATAAGCTTTATATTTATAAAACTAGAATAAAAGCAAGTGAACCCGCAGTGTACGGATCGGCGTAGATTAGCAAGTATTCCAGAGTATCGAACACAGGGATTTGGTGAAACAATATCCAATTTCAGATTGTCAAGCAAATAAGATGTAAAGCTTTGCAAATTTTGGGGAAAACAACAACCCTAAAGATCTAGGTATCCAATTATGACAATCGATTTAAGATATATGTTAGCACGAAATATTGTGATATTTTAGGCACGTTTTCTAAACGTATTTGATTCATATTGATAGTCTTTGATTGAACTTTGTGCATATGTGAGCTAGTATTACCTATATTGTCAATATGGATGTCTACACTAGTTCTATGTTGATTATATGTGATTTGGAGCTATTTCCGAACAGAATCGAGCAAAGGAGAGTTGATTTGATATGTCCAAGGATTGAGGATATTCTTTGGAAGCAAATTGGAGTTTTAGCTTGAGGAATGCACGAGGCTAGGGAAGAATCACGTTCTTGCCCTAAACCACGCTCTAAAATACGGCCGTACTACGAACCACGTTCAGTTCCACGGCCGTGGAACCCTGCAAGAGAGGCGTGATGCATTCCAGTAACTTACACAGCCGTGGAATACATGGTACAAACCGTATTTATATCCACGCTCTAAATTACGGTCGTGGAACACTTCCACGACCGTGATCTTGGCAAATCTTTTCGCCACACTTTGAAGCCACGATCTTTTAAAGATTGGGCCGGGCCGACATTTTGCCTTGCACTATAAAAAGACGGACGAAGCAAGATTCCGTCATCTTCGCTTAGGGGGAATTTTGGCAATCCACATTCTATCAACGCATAGGCCGGCTACACTTCGTTTAGCCTTGCTTGGAAGCATCGACATCTCTTTGGAGATCGAAGTTCGTGTTTGGGAATTGCCCTAATCTCGCACTTTTGGTGGAGATTGCTGTTGAGATCTCCGGATTGGCGGAAGATCGAAGTTTTTGGAAGATTTTGCAAGCAGATCTCTCTTCTTGTTTAGGTTCGATTCGGAAAACGGATTGACATCCCGTTTTCCCTTCTTTCCTAAGGTTGTGATTGTTTGTCTTATTTCGAATCCTTTGACAATACTTGTTCTCTTTGTGATTTTGAGATTAGTTTGAAGATTATTGAAAGTTCTTGAAAGTTTTCATCTTTCTATCTTTTAATTCTTGAATTGATATCAACATGACTGTTATTGGCTAAAAACCCTTAACAATTCTAAGGTGAAGTGTTGATAGTTGTGGCTTAGATGATGATAGATCGATCGTAAACAGATTAGACCCTGAGAGTTAGAGAGAATCGCCGACAACCCTAAATTACGGCCTGTTCTTGAGTCCACGGCCGTGGAACCTCAAGAACTAACCGTAATTTCCCTTAAGTCTACGAACTTGCTTTTACTTTAATCCAAAGTTAAAGATTTGCTTTAACTTAGTTTATACTTGTCTTTTCTAGGTGGTAGTGAAGCCTCAACAACCTCTACCTCGATTGTGAGTGTCACAACCTCAATCGGTTAAGTTAATCTTGATCCTTGGGTTACAAGTTTGGGTATTTGACACTAATTCTCACCTTTAGAACCTTTCTATATTGAGCCTCAACAACCTGTATAGAGAGTGCCTTGTAGGTGAGTCGCATAAGGTTTTTGGAACTTCACCGTACGATTACCTTACATTAGTATACCTTTGCATATCTCAACTCTGTCTTTATATCATTAGTATATCTTGAATCGATTGCCACAACTGGATACTTGGATCTTTAGGATTGTTGTTTTCCCAATATTTGCAAGACTCTCATATTTACTCGCTTGATAACCTGCAATCGGATTTGTTCCCACCCAAATCCCTGTGTTCGATACTTTGGAATTCTTGCTTAGCTACGTCGATCCGTACACTGCGTGTTCGCTGCTTGATTCTAGTTTTATAAATTTAAAGCTTATTTGCACACACCTTTAGGGGCGAACAAGTTTTTGGCGCCGTTGCCGGGGATTTGGTTTCGGCCGAATCCGGTTGCCGGTTGTCAAGCTTGGGAGCTTGCTCTCGTTATTTGATACTCCTTTGAGTGCATGCGCAGGTCTAGGAACACCGAAGATCTCTTACCTCTTGATCAAGAGCTAGAGAAAACCTTGAGGCAAAAGCGCAAGGAAAAGAAGATGGCCGAAGAACACGAACGTGATCTTGAAACGGAATTGGCGGAGAAGGAAGTTCAACTCCGATGGAACGAGACTCTCCGCCAAGATGAGATGGATCGTCACCAATCTCAAGTTAACAATTTACAAGACATGATCTTTGTAACACCCCGAATTCTCAGAACTCGGAGTATTACTGGTTAGGACCTCACAATGGGTCCCGACCTCAATTTGACAACAACATTACTAGGATCTTGCAACAAGACACAAATAAAGAAACCGAAATTCATAAAAGCCATGTTTTTAGAGTAATGAATGCAACACTGTCTAGCAGCCTACAATACTTAAACAACAGAAAAGAACAACTGTCTTAACCAAAAGAAAGGAAAGACAAAACAACCCCAACCCCGCTCTAAGGAGTACGGAGACCCGGCTGACCACTACTTCCGGATCACTCAGCTGCTGATCTAACCTGCGGTAAAATCTAAAACAACAACAAGAAGAACCGTTAGCTAGTTATCTAAATATTAGCAAAATAATAGCAGCACAAACACACTCAGATAAACATAAACACTCAGCATGCTTTCAAACAAGTCTGTTTTATTATCTTGCTTTAATTTACTCGTTCACTCTAGTGATACTTATTTTGTGACACGAGGGATTCCCAAACCTCGCCTCCGCCCCCGTGTAACCATCAGGAATGGATCCGATGCACCTCACCTTGTACCTGCATGGTCTGGGTATAGAGAACCTCCCAGTCTCCTGTCAGAGCTGGGCAGTGATGTCACGGCCCGTTATACATACACTTGGGCCTTAAACGTAAAATAACAGTCGTCCTAGCAGGTTATTATTATTAAATCACGCAATAGCACACACCACTACTATCACTCAACTAACACTCAGAAACTGGCTAAGTAAGTCGCAAGGACTTACCTGAGTCAAATCGTACTCTAACAAGTCTCAAACAATCCGTACTCGTGGTAACTCAAGCGCCTGTCAAATAAGGCATGTGTATCAAAATCACATCTTGATGTCCAACCTCATGCGAAGGAATTACGGAAAACTCTCTTATGGTATAAGACCATTTTACCCTTGGTATCGTAAATTCTCGAAGTTTATTCTTGAATTATACTAATTTCTTTTAGAACTTGTTTTCCATAAATTGTTTCTCTCTGATAGTTCTTATAAGTTATAAGTTCAAAACTCGAATCTACCCACAACTCTCCTCCTCCTTCCCGGTTACAATCTACTCCAATACCTATTTTATCCGTAATATATACTTTAACCTTTCCCTCAACTCGTTTATATAATTATGTAACTATTCGGTAAACATATATATATCTACCTATATTTATTTCCCATCTCGTACGGATATAAGTACACTTATGTATGTGAATATATATATTCTTTTATATATATATATATATATATATATATAAAAGCAATTACCCACCTATTCATATATATATATATATATATATATATATATATATATATATATATATATATATATATATATATATATATATACATCACTACTCACGTTTCCTTTTTTTTTTTTTTTTCCAGCAAGGCCTTGCAGTACATATATATATAAACATTTCTATCTCTTACAGTACTTATACAAACATGTACACAATTACGATGTAATTCATGAGCTTTCAGCTTACTCATATCTAACTATACATTTGATTCTCTACTCCGTACCTTACTCCTCAAAACCATGTCTATCTCTCTCTCGATCCTACCTATATACTCGCAACCTTACACCTCTCTATTTATATACAACCATAACTATTCCGCAAAGCACTGTCAAAGGACTCACCTAAACAGTCTGTAGTAGTCCCGTTCCTCTTCAGTCACGAGGTGGGGTCGGCGTCCTGGACCGGCTCGTATGACGGCTCGAGTAGGCTCCACACAGCGCGCCACCTTCTTGGTCTAACACTGCAGAAATCGAGAGGCTCCCGGCGTTAACCACACGAGCCCAGAAGGCTGAATAGGGAAGAAGAGAGAGAGAGAATCGGTTCGCATTCCGCAGTGGAGAAGGAACCCTGTTACCGTGTCGTCCCGTTCCCTGCAACACTCCCCGGCGTCTCTAATCGTGGTTGTACGTGGTTCAAGTCAGGCTCCGGCTGGCGGTTTTCCGAAAACAAGGAGAAGAAGAAGATGGGTAAGGATGGCGGCTCACCTGGTCCGATGCGGTGCTGCAACGATTCGCGAGAGTTGCTGGTTCGGCTTTGGAGGTTGTTGCACAGATCGAATGGAGGCGACGAAAGCATGGCGAGTCGGCGTACTTGTCTCCTCCAGTCGTAAGGATGGTAAGTGAGGGAAGCGGCAGGTTGTTTAGTTGCTTGCTTAGGGTTAGATTAATTTTAAGATTAGGTTAATTAATCTAGTATTGGGCCGGCTGAGACATGGGCCAACAATTCGGGCTGGGTCCGTTCATTTAGCTAATGTGAAATGCTAGTTAAAAGTTATTAGTACGGAACCGCTCAACGGTTTTCATTTTATTATTATTATTATTTTTTACTTTATAGGTACGGAAATATTTCCGGTTACCTAGTTTCATCATTTTATGTGACTTACGGTCACATAAAATAATAGAATTTAAAGTCGTTTTATTTTATTTTTAATTTATGTACTTATTTATTTAAGATTGACGTTTCGGAAATCGGTTAAAATCAGGTTTAACGGGTTTCAAAATTCTGGTTATTACAATCTTCCAGATGAGGGTAGAAATGAGCGACCTTAAGAATAAGGGAAGCAAGAAGTCCTCAAGAAGGAGATCAAGATCTAGAAGAAAAAGTCACTCATCCGCTGATGATAGTGATTCTTCCATGTCTCCGCTGGAGGAGATTGATCCTACGATCAATGTAAATCCTTTCCATCCACAAGGAGCTACTAATCGCCGCATTCCGCCTAGGAATGTGAGGATCGAACGTGTGGATAATGAGCCAAGAACTCTTGGCCAGCGGATGGATCCAACGCAACAACCACGCCGCTTGGGCGTGAATTTTGATGCTGAAGATGTGCAAGGGTTTAGCTTTAACCCTCAAGTTATTACTCTTGTTCGCCAAAGCCAATTTGGCGGTACAAGCGCTGAATCTCCACACCAACATTTGCAAAACTTTGAGTGTATGATGGAGACGATGAGACCGAAGAGTGCTACCACCAACAGCTACAAGCTCAAGCCTTTCTTCTTCTCTTTGAAGGGGAAAGCGTTGTCTTGGTACCAAGCTCTTCCTAATGGGAAACTAGACACGTGGGAAGACCTTTCCGCGGAGTTTCTCACCAAATTCTTTCCGCCTTCCAAAACGGCGGAACTTAGAGGTAAGATTAATGCTTTTTCCATGAGACCTAACGAAAGTTTGTTTCAATCTTGGGAAAGGTTTCAGGACTTGCTCTTGGATTGCCCTCATCATGGCATATCCAAGCTTGCTTTGCTAGAGATTTACTACAAGGGGCTAGATGCGGGAACGCAATTCAACCTCCAATCCCTCTCATGTGGAACGTTCATGGACATGAGAGAAGATGACGCTTGGGACTTCATCGAGAAGCAAGCAAGAGTCATAGAGAAGTATTCCCACCGGAAAGTGGAGGGAAATCGTGTGGAGCAAGGAGCGAAGCTCACACATGAAGCTCAAAATCAGATTTTCTCCCTCAACAATGAGATCAAGGAGTTGAAGGAGGCTATCAAGACCAACTTTCCAAAGCAACAAGAGAAGGATGTTGGCTATTTGGGCAACAACAATGGTGGTGAAAACACCAACCGCAACAACAATAACCGGAACAATAACCGGAATAACAATTGGAATGGAAACAACAATAACCGGAACAACAATTGGAACAACAATAGGAGTTCAAACAACAACAATTGGCGCTCCAATCAACAAAATTCCGGTAACTCCTATCCTTCCAATTCTAATTCACTAACTCCACCTTCCTCTTCCTCTACTCCTTTGAAAAGCCAGGGGCAATCATCTAATGGAGGAAACAATACGGGAAAGGAGAAGCCCGATCCCATGTTGGAAACGATCTTGGGAAAGCTTCAAGGGTTGGAGAACCGCCTCATCAAGGTTGATGATCAAGTCTCTAAGGTTGACAAAGCTCAAAAGGTTTTGGAAAACCAAATGTTCAACCACACGGAGGAAATTCCTAGAAATCAAGGGAAACTTCCAGGAAAGACGGAGGACAACCCTAAGGGAAGGGTGATGGCGATTACAAGTAGGAGCGGAGTAACTACTACCGATCCGCAGCCTACGTTCGTTGAAGTCCCCGTAGAGAAGGACAAAGAAAAGGGGAAGGAGAAGGAAGATGTCTATGTTCCTCCTCCAGCTTACAAACCTCCCCTACCATTTCCTCAATCTAGAGCGCGAGCGCACCTAGACAAACAATTCGGTAAGTTCATAGAACTCATGAGTAAGCTGCATATTAATATACCCTTCATTGATGCTATTGTAGGTATGCCGGCTTATGGCAAGTTCTTGAAGGAGCTTCTCTCTAACAAGAGGAAGCTAGAAGATTTTGGTGAGGTCAAGATGAGTTCGGATTCTTCGGATCTCATCAAGACCATGAAGGAGAAAATGCCCCCAAAGTTGAAGGATCCGGGGTCATTTTGCATTCCCATTGGAGTGGGAGATGTCACATATGATGCTTTATGTGACTTAGGAGCAAGTGTGAGCATCATACCACTTGCATTATGTAGGAAGATCGGTTTAGGCGATCCTAAACCGGTAAAGATGACGTTATACATGGCGGATCGATCCATCACTCGCCCCGTCGGTATTGTAGAAGACGTCCCCGTCAAGCTAGGTAAATTCTTTGTTCCCATTGATTTTGTCGTACTTGACATTCCTGCAGATAGTCCGGTCCCGATCATACTCGGAAGACCGTTTCTTGCAACTTCCGGCTGCATGGTCGATTGCAAGAATGGAAGACTCGCTTTTGATATTGGAGAAGAGAAAGTAGAGTTCGTTCTTTCCACTCTAGTGAAGGAGCCAATCTTTGACGAGGATATTTACGATATCCAAGACGAAGAAGGTTTGTCTAGGGAGGAGGTAAGTGCGATTCTCTTTAATGATCCTTTACAAAAGGTTATCACTATGAGTCTAACCAATATAGGGGAAGAAGAAGAGTGCAAAGAGGAAATTGAAGCCTTAGAAGCACAAGAAGAGATGCATGAAGTGGAATTTGAGAAACTCCACGATGAGGCTGAGAATATTAGAATCCACGGTCACACCCTATATTCCACGACCGTGGATTTCACAACCAAAATCGACCTCCATTCCAGGGGATTACACGGCCGTGGAACATATGGAGAGACCGTATTTCTGACCGTGGAAGAAGGTGATAGGCATACCTCTTCAACTTCTTTTGATTCTTCTCCAAACCACTCAACATCCTTAGACACTCCTAAGGAAACGTCGGATGCTCCTCAAGGATCATTGGAAGCTCCGAAAGTGATGGAACTCAAACCACTTCCTACTCATCTAAGGTACGCTTTCCTTGGATCTAATTCTACCTTTCCGGTTATTGTTAGTTCCGATCTAAGCATAGATGAACATGAACAGCTCATGATTGTCCTTAGGAAACATAGAAGAGCCATAGGCTACACTATCGAGGACTTAGTAGGAATTAAACCCTCCCTATGTATGCATAAGATACTAATGGAGGAGGACTTTAGAACTTAAAGACAACCTCAAAGGCGGTTGAATCCGACCATGAAGGAGGTTGTCAAGAAGGAAATTCTTAAGCTTCTTGATGCAGGTATCATCTACCCTATCTCCGATAGCAAGTGGATGAGTCCAGTTCAAGTAGTTCCGAAGAAGGGAGGAATGACGGTCATCACCAACAAGAACAACGAACTCATTCCTACCCGAACCGTGACTGGATGGCGAATGTGCATAGACTACCGCAAGCTCAACAACGCAACGCGGAAGGATCACTTTCCATTGCCATTCATCGATCAAATGCTTGAGAGGTTAGCACAACATTCACATTTTTGCTACTTGACGGTTATAGTGGTTTCTTTCAGATTCTGATACATCCGGATGATCAAGAGAAGACCACATTCACGTGCCCTTGGGGTACGTTCGCCAATAGGAGAATGCCGTTCGGGCTTTGCAACGCCCCAGCCACCTTTCAACGGTGCATGATGGCCATCTTCTCCGAATACATAGAGGAAATCATGGAAGTCTTCATGGACGACTTCTCCGTATACGGTTCCTCTTTTAACGATTGCCTTTCTAACCTTTCTCTTGTTTTACAAAGATGTGAAGACACTAACCTAGTTCTTAATTGGGAGAAGTGTCAATTCATGGTTAAGGAAGGAATCGTATTAGGTCACTTAGTCTCTAGTAGAGGGATAGAGGTAGACAAGGCTAAGATAGAGACCATAGAGAAACTTCCTCCCCCAATTTCGGTGAAAGGGATAAGAAGTTTCTTAGGACATGCTGGATTTTATAGACGTTTCATTAAGGACTTTTCTAAGATATCAAAACCTCTCACTAATCTATTGATGAAGGATGCGGTTTTTGAGTTTTCGCAGGAATGTTTGGATGCGTTTAATACCATCCGGCAAGCTCTAATTTCAGCACCTATTATCCAACCTCCGGATTGGACCCTCCCCTTTGAGATTATGTGCGATGCTAGTGACGTAGCTATTGGAGCTGTTCTTGGACAACGAAAGGAAGGGCGAACCCATGCCATATACTATGCTAGCAAGACGCTAGACGAAGCACAGCTCAACTACGCCACTACCGAAAAAGAGTTTCTAGCCATTGTCTACGCTATTGACAAGTTTCGCTCTTATCTTGTAGGTGCAAAGGTGATTGTCTACACGGATCATGCTGCGATCCGGTACCTCCTTGCGAAGAAAGACGCGAAACCAAGGCTGATTAGGTGGATTCTTCTCCTACAAGAATTCGATCTTGAGATCCGCGACAAGAAAGGTTCAGAAAATTCTGTTGCGGATCATTTGAGTCGTCTAACACATCTAGGGGACTACCATCTACCCATTGATGACTCCTTTCCGGACGAACACTTACACATCATAGAGTAGTGCATCAACGTGATCTCCAAAGGTAACGAACCATGGTTTGCTGATTTTGTTAACTATTTGGTTTGCCAGGAGACACCGCCCGGACTATCCTACGCACAAAGGAAGAAGTTCTTTAAGGACGTCCGGGAATACTATTGGAACGAGCCTCTCCTCTTCAAGAGAGGTCCGGATGGCATCATTCGGCGATGTGTGCCGGAAGATGAGATGCAAAGTGTCATCCGCCATTGTCATTCACTACCTTGTGGAGGACACGCTAGTTCGAACAAGACTAGCGCAAAGGTATTGCAATCTGGATTCTATTGGCCTACTTTATTTAGAGATGTGCAATCCTTTGTTTCTTGCTGCGATGCTTGTCAAAGAACAGGCAATATTTCTAGAAGGAACGAGATGCCCCTCAACAACATCCAAGAGGTGGAGATTTTCGACGTTTGGGGAGTCGATTTCATGGGACCATTCCCATCTTCTTGTGGAAACCAATACATACTATTGGCGGTAGACTACGTTTCTAGATAGGTGGAAGCAATTGCCTCTCCCACAAATGATGCCATGATGGTGGTTAAGTTCTTCAACAAGACCATTTTTCCGCGATTTGGAACACCAAGGACGATCATTAGTGATGGAGGTTCTCACTTCATAGCCCGTCGCTTTGAAGCTCTTCTAGCTAAGTATGGGGTTACTCACAAGATCGCTACCCCTTATCATCCACAAACTAGTGGACAAGTTGAGATCTCAAATAGGGAGATCAAAGGAATTCTAGAGAAGACGGTTTCAAGGACTAGGAAGGATTGGTCCTTGAAGCTAGATGATGCATTATGGGCGTACCGGAATGCGTACAAGACTCCCATAGGAACCACACCATACAACCTTGTGTATGGGAAGTCTTGTCACTTGCCGGTGGAGCTGGAGCACAAAGCGTTTTGGGCTATCAAGTGGCTGAATTTCGGCATGAAGGAAGCGGGAGAGAAGCGTCTTCTAGACATCAATAAGCTGGATAAACTTCGCTTGAACGCCTATGAAAACGCCAAAATCTACAAGGAAAGGGCAAAGCGTTGGCATGATAAGCATATCATTCCAAACGACTTCAAAGAAGGAGATCAAGTTCTCCTCTTCAATTCAAGACTTCGCCTCTTTCCAGGTAAGCTTAAATCCCATTGGACCGGACCTTTTCTAATTAAGCGTATTTTCCCCATGGTGCAGTTGAAGTATGGGGTGAAGCTAGCGGAAGTTTTAAGGTGAACGGCCAACGACTCAAGAAGTATACGCCGGAACTCCAAGCTGAGGAGTTTGCGCCTACCGCACTCGAATAAGTGCGAGATTGGTCTAGCTACGGACCTTAAACAAAGCGCTTCTTGGGAGGCAACCCAAGGTATTGCATTCTCGTTTTTGTTTTCGATTCATAGTTTAGCTTAGAATAGACGTTTTCGCTTTATTTTGCCTCGATTTCTTCCGGTATGTTCGTGTTTTTGGTTGTAGGATCAATGGAAAAGGAAAAAGGGAGAATAATGTCAAAGAAGAGTGACGAAATTTGGACTTTGAAGCTTTACAGAAGGTTCCACGGTCTAAATTACGGTCGTCATAGCTACAGTGGCCGTAATTCTCAAAAGCCTTTGAAAAATCACCAAAACCACGGTTCCGTACACTTCCACGGCCGTGGAACACCCCGACAGACCGTGATTTTCAAAATTTTGCCTGCAACTATATAAGCCACATTCTTCACAAATTTACCCCAAAAATTTCCCCTTTCCACGACCTAGACGCCGAAACCCCACGACCTCCTCCAAATCTTCGTTTTCTAATCGTTTTCAACGATTCTTCATCCTAAACTGCAGCAAATCCAACCACGAACAAGATCCAAGCGACAAACCGAGCGGAAATCCATCAACAAACGCGCATTTCGGGTTTTTCAATCCGAAAAAGAGGTTTATTCTTTCTTCTTGGTTTTCGCGGATTTGGTTCGTTTTTTGCTATAGTTTTTTAGGAAGAACTGACAAAGACTGGAAGGAATTAGATTAGGACTGCTTGTTGTGGTGATTGCTGGTGAATTTGCTGAGATTCGTGAAATTCTGAGACGAATCACGGTCTCTGGGTAATCCACGGCCGTAATTTCTCAAGAACAGACCGTAATTTATGTGAAAAATGGATTTCGTAAGGAGAATGTCGGGAAGGATAAAAGAGAAGAAGGGAGAGAAGAATAAGAAAAGGAAAGGCAATCCCTCCACCTCCTCATCCCCTAGGGCACCACCACCCTCATCTCCCTCACTACCATCCTCACCTTCACCTCCATCTTCACCTCCTCACCCTAGCATCCCGACCATACATGAGAACCATCTTGATGCACTTGACCGGATCAAGGAAAGGGCAGTGATTGGCCCTAGGTATTTGTTGTTGGAGGATCTACATCCTCTCAACATAGTTGATGATCTTACATGGCTCTTGGATAGAGCCGGATTACTTGTCTTCACAAACATTCGTGAAGACGCCTATGAGGAGATCACCCGGGAGGTTGTGACGTCTTTTGAGCACAGCCACGTAGATAGGACCGTCTCCTTCCGTCTCATGGAACGAGACTATCATTTGAGCATCGTTGAGTTTGGGACCATTTTCGGGTTCCATGAGACATATAACGGTCGATTTCCGAGTGGAGTTTACCCCAAGAACTTTTGGGAGGAAGTGGCTATGGTTTATGCCGACGAGGACCGTTGGCAACCCGCTGATACCAAGGCTAGATTGATGTACCATCTAGCCTTGAAGATAGCTCACCGCGTTCTTTCGGAGTGTCTCTTTCCTAGGACGGAGATGCCCCAAAAGATCAAGACGGATGAGCTATTCTTGCTCTATTGTATGCTATATGGACGCCGTGCAGATTGTGCTACTCTCTTGGCGGCTACGATGAGCAAGCTCAAGAATAAGAAGAAGGGGAACATCGGGTATGGTGGGATAGTCACCCACATTGCTAGGAGTTTTGGTGTGGATTTTTCTGCTTGCACCCGCATACCGGCCGTTCCTTTAGGGCTACACGCATTCATGGTTAGGGGTCTCATTTTCCCCACACATGGAGGTCCGCCTTATGCGGGCATGCCTTGGGAGACTAGGACGGGTAGGGGTATAGAGTGGCTGCCGGAGTATTCCATTATGGCGGGACGCCATAATTGGAAGGAGACGTTCGCTGCGATGCATGCGAACAGGATAGTAGCTCCCCCTTACGTCCCACCGCCGGTTGTAGAGGAGGAGGATATGGGAGACCAGTTCGAGAGTGGAGGAGGAGCGGAGCACGAGTTTGGCACGTTTCCGGACCAGCCGGAGGCGGCCCAGATGTACCTCGACGCTCTCCACGTCCAGCTAGAGCCTCAGGCTCGTCATCTCGCCGCACTAGCGTGAGTGAGAGGCCCACGTGGATGACCACACCTCCTACATGGTATGGCGTTCCACCTCCTTGGTCCACGGAGCAGCCAGCAGCACCACCACCAGCACCAGCACCATCCGATGCCCCAGCATGGTACAGTCATGCCCCGGGATGGTACGAGCAGATGCCGGATTGGGCTACCGGACTTTCAGAGAGAGTTGGGCGTTGGAGATCCGGGCGGATGCTAGAGACGGACGCTTAGACGACCTTGACCACATGATGAGGGACGTCTACCGCCAGCAGTTTGGGCGGTTCTATGATCCGAGTTTCTCTCCATTCCCGCCTCCGCCGGCGCCGCAGTGATTAGATGCATGACCGTTCGTTTTAGACATTCCCGCCACCACTTTGTGAGTTTCTTTTCTTTTCTTTCTTTTTCTTCTTTCTTTTGAACATTAGGGACAATGTTCGTCCTAAGTATGGGGTGGGATGTACTAAAAAGTTTGTAATAACTCTACTTACTATGTTCGCTTTCAATTGAGACTATCGTTGCATGTTCATTATGTGTTGCACGTCTCCTTATTGCATTGCATGAAAAGTGACTTGAAAAACCCATAAAAATTGAAAAATTTTGAAATTTTTGAGCTTCTAATGAATTGAGATGATTTCTATGATAATCACTACTTGTGAATTGAGTTTGATGACAATTGCATGCTTAAAAGGATTGTGAATTGAAAAGAATTTGAATGAATGAATTTTACCTCTTTTGCAAGTTTTATAATGTGAAAATGTTACCTAAATCATGCTAGGAAATTGAAGTTGAAATCACATTATAAGTTCCTATACTTCTTGTTGAAATGATTAAGGCAATTCGATACTTTCTTTCTTCTTTCTTTGATCATCTAGCTCCTCATTGAAATATTAGCCTCCTTTACCTATCCGGGAATTTGGATAAGTGAATGAGAAAAAGGCATGTTTGATATGGGAGGCCCATGAGAGCAATTATTTGCAATCAAATGAATAGAAAGAAATTGTAGGTTTGGGGAAGTCAATCATGACAATGAGTAACTCGGCACCATTCACATAGCCGGGTGTTTGTGTCTTGCCAAAGTCGGATTGAGCGATATTCCTAGCGGATTATGGTATGTGCGCTAAGGGTTTGAGGCATCTCTTGAAAAATTGAGAAACGCCAATCTCCTAGGCTTCGGTTTTTGTGCACCTCTATTCATAACTCCAAAGGTAAAGTCGAAAAATGAAAAGAAGAGAGCGAAGCTCTAAGTTGAAGTGTTGCGGGAACCGCATAAGAAGAAGAAGATAGTTGTCCACTTTCCCGGATTTATGCACCACTTTCCCTTAAAGTTTTCCCTTCCCTTCCATATTCTAGACCTTTTCTTTGGAAGTCCTTAAGATCAAAAGAATGTTATATGACTTGGTGATCTAAATTGAAGTTTCTTGTGATTGATTTTGATAATGTTTGAAGGTTATAATGCTTGTTTAAAGTTAAATTGGTTCATGAATTTTCTTTGCCTTTTACTCTTTAATTAAGTGTGTGAAAGTTTGATAAACGATTGAAGCAAGGTTTGAGAATGATCTATTCTTTAGAAGTCACATTCAACCAAAAGAAGGTACACATATTTCATCCTAACTCTTGTTTAAAAGCTTTTTGAAAGACCTTGCTTAGGGACAAGCAAGTGTTAAGTATGGGGTTATTTGTTAGCATGAAATATTGTGATATTTTAGGCACGTTTTCTAAACGTATTTGATTCATATTGATAGTCTTTGATTGAACTTTGTGCATATGTGAGCTAGTATTACTTATATTGTCAATATGGATGTCTACACTAGTTCTATGTTGATTATAGGTGATTTGGAGCTATTTCCGAACAGAATCGAGCAAAGGAGAGTTGATTTGATATGTCCAAGGATTGAGGACATTCTTTGGAAGCAAATTGGAGTTTTAGCTTGAGGAATGCACGAGGCTAGGGAAGAATCACGTTCTTGCCCTAAACCACGCTCTAAAATACGGCCGTACTACGAACCACGTTCAGTTCCACGGCCGTGGAACCCTGCAAGAGAGGCGTGATGCATTCTAGTAACTTACACGGCCGTGGAATACATGGTACAAACCGTATTTATATCCACGCTCTAAATTACGGTCGTGGAACACTTCCACGACCGTGATCTTGGAGAATCTTTTCGCCACACTTTGAAGCCACGATCTTTTAAAGATTGGGCCGGGCCGACATTTTGCCCTGCACTATAAAAAGACGGACGAAGCAATATTCCGTCATCTTCGCTTAGGGTGAATTTTGGCAATCCACATTCTATCAACGCATAGGCCGGCTACACTTCGTTTAGCCTTGCTTGGAAGCATCGACATCTCTTTGGAGATCGAAGTTCGTGTTTGGGAATTGCCCTAATCTCGCACTTTTGGTGGAGATTGCTGTTGAGATCTCCGGATTGGCGGAAGATAGAAGTTTTTGGAAGATTTTGCAAGAAGATCTCTCTTCTTGTTTAGGTTCGATTCGGAAAACGGATTGACATCCCGTTTTCCCTTTTTTCCTAAGGTTGTGATTGTTTGTCTTATTTCGAATCCTTTGACAATACTTGTTCTCTTTGTGATTTTGGGATTAGTTTGAAGATTATTGAAAGTTCTTGAAAGTTTTCATCTTTCTATCTTTTAATTCTTGAATTGATATCAACATGACTATTATTGGCTAAAAACCCTTAACAATTCTAAGGTGAAGGGTTGATAGTTGTGGCTTAGATGATGATAGATCGATCGTAAACAGATTAGACCCTGAGAGTTAGAGAGAATCGCCGACAACCCTAAATTACGGCCTGTTCTTGAGTCCACGGCCGTGGAACCTCAAGAACTAACCGTAATTTCCCTTAAGTCTACGAACTTGCTTTTACTTTAATCCAAAGTTAAAGATTTGCTTTAACTTAGTTTAGACTTGTCTTTTCTAGGTGGTAGTGAAGCCTCAACAACCTCTACCTCGATTGTGAGTGTCACAACCTCAATCGGTTAAGTTAGTCTTGATCCTTGGGTTACAAGTTTGGGTATTTGACACTAATTGTCACCTTTAGAACCTTTCTATATTGAGCCTCAACAACCTGTATAGAGAGTGCCTTGTAGGTGAGTCACATAAGGTTTTTGGAACTTCACCGTACGATTACCTTACATTAGTATACCTCTGCATATCTCAACTCTGTCTTTATATCATTAGTATATCTTGAATCGATTGCCACAACTGGATACTTGGATCTTTAGGATTGTTGTTTTCCCAATATTTGGAAGACTCTCATATTTACTCGCTTGATAACCTGCAATCGGATTTGTTCCCACCCAAATCCCTGTGTTCGATACTCTGGAATTCTTGCTTAGCTATGTCGATCCGTACACTGCGGGTTCGCTGCTTGATTCTAGTTTTATAAATTTAAAGCTTATTTGCACACACCTTTAGGGGCGAACAATATACTAAAGAATTAAGGACATAGTCAAGAATTGCAAAGGTATGCTAAGGTATGGTAATGTACGGTGAAATTCCAAAATCTTATATGTCTAACCAAAAGAACTCTCTAAAAAGGTTGTTGAGGCTGCAGTATAGAAAGGATTTAAGGACTAGAATTGATCTCAAATACCCAAACTTGTAACTCAAGGATCAAGATAAACTCAAACGGTTAAGGTTGTGACACTCGAAACCGAAATAGAGGATGTTGAGTCTCACTACTACCTAGAGAAGGCAAGCCAAGACAAGGTTAAAACTAATCTTTAACTTTGGATTAAAGTAAAAGCAAAGTTCATAAACTTAGGTAAATCACGGATAGATCTTGAGAACCACGGCCTTGGAAACCTATGAACAGGTCGTGATTTAGGGTGCCGACGATATTTCTCTAACTCTCAGGGTCCAAACGAATTACGATCGATCTATCATCATCTAAGCCACAACTATCAACCCTTCACCTTAGAATTGCTAAAGGGTTTTAGCCAATAACCATTGTCATGATATCAATATTCAATTTAAGAAGAATGGAAGATGAAAACCCTCGAATACTCAATAAAACTTCAAAACCAATCTCAAATCTGAGAACACAAGAAGTAATGTTAATGGATTCAGAATATATAACACCAACCCTCAAAATGATCTAAGGCAAGTACGAAGAACGGGATGTCAATCCGTCTTCAATATCAAAACCTAAGAAAAAGGCTAAACCTTCACTGTGAGCAATCTCCAATCTTCAACAATCAGGCGTTTCCGCAACTCTTGGCGACTTCCAATCAACCCTAGGCAAGAATGCTGAAAGCAAGGGTAAGCGGCCGTCCTCGAAACTCTCTTTTCTGGCCATTTTATAAGACGAGAAAGAATTGCCGTCGAGGCCCAATATGTAAATGACGTGGCAAATGTATCACCCCAAATTCGGAGAACTCGGGGAGTTACTGGTTAGGACCTCACAATGGGTCCCGACCTTAGTTTGACAACAATTTAACTTGGATCTTACAACAAGGCACAAAAGTATTTAAAACATTTGAAAACTTTAAACAATATATACATGAAGAATATGTATCAGCCTTACAAAGCAAAGGTACCAAAACGACACATAAGAAGAACAGAAGAGATCCCGTCCCCAACTAAATAAGTACGTGGACCCGGATGACCATTCCCTCCGGATCTCTCTACAACTGTTTTAACCTGCAAGACATCTACAAGCGGTATAAAACCGTTAGCTAACAATCTATGCATAAGTATAAAGGTAAAAGCACAAACACACAACATACACAATCAACATGCAACACTCAATCCCTTTATTATCTTTAATTAGGTGATAGGTTATCACTAATGATACTTATTTTGTGACACGAGGGATTCCCAAACCTCGCCCCTGTCCCCGTTTACCAACGCGGAATGGTACTAATGCATCTGACCGTCTACCGGACAGGGCTGGTCGCAGGGAACCTCCTAGACTGTCGCAAGAGCTAGGCAGATGATGTCACGACCCGTTATCATACACTTGGGTCAATTACGTAAATAATAAAGTCGGCCTAATCCGGTTTCGTTGTTTATCATAACTAACAAACACCACTCATACACATTACACTCATACAAGAAGCCAGCTAAGTAAGTCCGTGGACTTACCTGAATCAGATATCGACTCTCTTAATCACAACTCAATCTGTAACCGTATAACTCGGTTGCCTGTCAAAGGAGGCAAGTGTGTCAGCACACTTTCTAGGTAATTAGAAGTCTAAGACTTCTAAGGTAATAGATCCTATTAGAACAGAATTTAATACAGTACCAATTTATGGTAAAATGACTATTTTACCCTTGGTCCCGGAACTTCCAAAAACTCGGAATATGTACTTAAATTATAATTGGAGGCTAACTAACCATATTCTACTCCCTAAGATAATTTTAGGTAACAACTAGAAAAACTACCTATTTTCTATTTCCCGAAAAGTCACTAAAGTCCAACTACAGCTTCAAATATAAAATTCGAATATCTTATAAAAATTCCGAAATAATTCCCTAGATCATCTATGATATCCCATCTACTCATAGGAGAAAGAATTTCTTAAAACTGTTAAAACATCACTTCTACAAAAATTTCTAAAGTTGGTTACAACACTTAACAAGCAACACATTGTCTTAACTTTGAAAATTCATAACTCCTAAACTACTCGCTGGATTTATCCCAAATTTTGATATGTTCTACTATAAAATATTTTCTCTAATATATCCAAAATTCAGCCTCAAGGGAGATCAAAATCCTATTTAAAACTATCTCACAAAACCGAATTTCAGCACAATAGAAAAACTGCTTACGACTCAATCTTTGAAAATTCAAATTTCCCAAACCATTCCCTGGATGCCTCCCAAATTTTAATATGTTCTACAACAATGTATCGACTATATCATATCCAAAATTCAAGCCCAACAGAGATCAAGAGCCTATTAAAAACTATCCCACAAAACGGCATCCCATGCTGTTTTTCTCAACTCAACACATTTATAAAAACTATATGAGGAGTCAACTTTGAAACCCCATATCTCTCAAACCATAACATGGATTCCTCTGATATTTTAGTATGTTAGACTATACAATATCGACTAAAACATATCCGAAAATCAGCAGTAAAGGAGGAGTCTAACCTACCCAAAACTGGGGCTGAAGTGGACTGTTCTTCACTTCCGAAAACTCAGCAAACGCCTCAGCTCTTCAAGCTATCTTCCGAGGCTGTTCTAGCAGGTTTCCCGACACAACAGGGGTTCTAATCAGCACATATAGATACAAGGTAATGCAGTGAAGGGAGGTGCGGTATTTACCAAACAAGAGTGACTCGGCAAGCAAACTAGTACGAGGAAGAAGACAGAAGGCGGCTCATGCGCTGTTGTTGCGTGCACGTCCACAGGAGGAGAGGTGTTGCTGAGATTGGGAGGAGACGACTGTGTGCTGGCTCAACAGAAGCGAGGAGAGGCTGCGTGCTTGCTCGACGACAGAGGGGGTGCGAGGCTGTTCGGTCGAAGAGGGTCTGCAGAGCAACGTCCTCGTTCAGCAGCAATATAACGCAGAAGAGAAGCATAGGGAGGACAAATAGGAGAAGGAAGGGAAAGACGCACCTATGTAGAAGCTCTGTGTAGGAAGGTTGAGTCGCACCAGGTTGGGACGCAGAGGAGAAGGTCGAAGAATGCAGCCAACGAGGAGGGAGGCAGGTGTAACGGCTGGGAGAGGAAGGGCCAAAGATCTGCAGACGTGAAGGCTGAGAGGGGAAGGCGTATCTCAGCATGATTTGCGGGGCTGTTACGTTGGAGATCTTCCAGCTCAGCAAACGTAAGGGAGTAGCAGGCCATCCGTTCGTTGGGCTGACTCTCGATGGGCCTACTGGCTGGAGTGTACAAGTAGTCCGGTTGGATGCAAGCAAGAGAGGTGGGCTGGCATTTGTGTGGGCTGCAGCAAGGCAATTAAAAGAAATGGGCTAAAACAAGAGGAATAAAAATATAAGCTGAGTTTGTCAAAACTTGTCAAAAACTCGTCATGGGTTTGTCAGGCCCATGCATGACCTTGTCGCAAAGTTGTCGGGCTTCGTCATGACCTCGTCTTAGCCTTGTCATGATCTCGTCTAAAGTCTACGTTAGCAATTAATTATAACAATTAGGGTTTGATATGTATCTATCATTTTATGTGAATTAAATTCTACATAAAATGATAAATAAATATAAGAATTAGGGTTTGATATGTATCTATTATTTTATGTGAATTAAATTCTACATAAAATGATAAATAAATATACAAATTAGGGTTTGATATAATTCTATCAATTTATGTGAATTAAATTCTACATAAAATGATAAAATTTGTGAAGAAAGAAATACTAGATAGAATGGGAACCGTCAACAGCTCGAAGTCCGAATTGATTCGGAACTAAATGGAATAAAAATTCTGGATATTACATCAGTACCCCCTTAAAATAAGTTTCGTCCCAAAACTTAGAACAAAGTACTTAATTAAACGACTTCCATAAATAAACTGGTATGTCCTAGTCTCACTAAATTTTTATTCATTTCCTAAACTTCTCTAACCCTATCAAAGCGTAACGAAAAACAAAACTGGTCGTTACAGCAAATAATGACACGTCAAAAAATCGCCTAAATCACGGTCTCATAGCATTCCACAACAGTGGTTTAGAGCGTGGAAACAGATTACGGTGCCTTGTGACTTCCACGACCGTAATTTAGGCCGTGTAACTTACTAGAGTGCTCGAAACTCAAATCCACGTTCATGATGCCAAGTCCACGGCCGTGGTTTAGAGCGTGGACTTCTCCACGACCGTAATTCAGGGCGTGGAAGTGTATATTGCTTGTTGTTTCTTTTGTTTCGTGTCAATCTTCATCCTAGCTCTTCCTTAGCTTCCTAGATGTACCTCCTAATCCTCGAACATGATCGATTACTCCCTTTTTTCTCTCAAATGCTCCAAATTCAGCTCCTATTCACCTATAATCAACACAAAGGTAGTGTAGACTTCCATATCAACAATATAGATGAACAAGCTAACATTTTCTTCAAAACCTTATCCATGTACACAATAATGAGGGAAAAACAACCAAAATAAGTGCCTAGAATATCGCCATATTTCATGCTAACAGGTAGACCAGGCCACAGAGTTGCCTTCTGTAGGTAGGGTGGAGTTGCATCTCACAAGGGTTCTTCCCCTGCTAGTGTAGCAGGAGGTGGTCAAAGAACACCTCAGTAGTAGACACAAGGACAGTTGAGAGTCCCAAAGTGTCCATCTACTCAAGGTTCTGCTCCAGGACCGAGTAGAGGCAGAGGTAGAGATGTTGGTACTAGTGATGCCAAAGGAGCCCGAGGGCGAGATTTTGTGTTGAGGAGTGCAAAGGTTCTGCCTGCACCGGCTGCTATAGGTACCATTATGCTTCATGGTTTACCTGTTAGAGTTTTGTTTGATACGGGTGCTACGCATTCATTTATTTCTGATACATGTGTTGAGCATCTGAGTTTAGCTACCATCGAGGGCATACCCTTTACTATAGGGTTACCTTATGGTAGTCAGGTTAGAGGTACCCGTGAGATACGTAGTTGTCCCCTTTGTTTAGGGACTCGTGTTTTACTTGTTGACTTCTTAGTCATGTCATTGATGAATGAAGAAGTCATATTAGGTATGGATTGGATGCGTAGACAACGTATAGTTTTGGATGTTGGTAGACGGACTATTACAGTCTCTACCGAGGTTGGTCAGATTGAGGTCTTCCGGGGTTGGGACCTTGGGAAGACAGGTTCTGTCATCAGCGCCGTACGAGTAGCTAGACTGATTGCACAGGGATGTGATGCCTTCTAGTGTTATGCCATGAAGGATGGAGAGAGTCCGGCTTTGTAGGACATTCCAGTGATCTGTGAGTTTGTAGACGTATTTGCTTAGCCGTCGAGCTTGCCGCCTCAAAGGAGTGTGGACTTCAGCATAGAGTTAGAGCCTGGTATGAGACCCATCTCGAAGGCCCCATATCGTATAGCACCGAGATGTTGGAGCTGAAGAAGCAACTCGAGGAGTTGGCTAAGAAGGGCTTCATACACCCTAGTGTTTCACCATGTGGTGCACCTGCCCTCTTCGTGCGGAAGAAGGACGGATCTTTGCGGTTATGGATAGATTACAAAGAGCTGAACAAGGTGACCATCAAGAACAGGTATCCATTGCCTCATATTGATGATCTACTTGATCAGCTTCAAGGAGCTACAGTTTTCTCCCGGATTGATTTTCACTCAAGATATCACCAGTTGAGGGTGAGAGAGCATGATGTACACAGGACGGCATTTCGTACCCGTTATGGACCCTACGAGTTTGTAGTGATGCCATTCGGGCTGACGAATGCCCCAACAGTCTTCATGGAGTTGATGAACAGTATACTCATCGACTTCCTTGATCAGTTTGGGGTTGTCTTTATTGACGAAATTTTGGTATACTCTCGTGGCAAAGAGGAGCATGCCGGTCATCTAAGGACGTTTTTGCAGATTCTGAGGGATAAAGAGTTGTATGCTAAGCTCTCTAAGTGTAAATTCTAGATGTCTGAGGTTACTTTTCTTGGACACATCGTCTATGCCGACGGGATTATGGTTGACCCGGAAAAGATTGAATATGTTGCTGCATGGACGACATCGACAAACGTCAAGGAAGTGCATAGCTTTCTTGGCCTAGCCGGTTATTACAAACGCTTTGTGGAGGGATTTTCAGTGATTTCCCGTCCACTGACGAGTCTTCGAGGAAGACCAACATGTTTGTGTGGACCGACTAGTGTACCTAGAGTTTTGAGGAGTTGAAGAGACGGTTGACTTCTGCTCCTGTCTTGGCACAACCAGAGGGTTTTGATGATTTTGTGATTTACAGTGATGCATCCAAGCTAGGCTTGGGATGTGTGTTGATGCAGAGAGGCAGAGTGATTGCTTATGCATCTAGACAGCTGAAGACATATGAGGAGAACTAGCCGACTCATGATCTGGAGTTGGCAGCGGTAGTTCATGCTTTGAAGGTCTGGAGACATTACTTGCATGGTGCCACATGTCAAATCTTCACAGACCATAAGAGTCCGAAGTATATTTTCATGTAGCGGGAGTTGAATAACCGCCAACGTCGATGGCTTGAGTTGATCAAGGACTTTGACCTTGAGATTTTGTATCATCCTGGAAAGGCGAATGTAGTATCTGACGCCTTGAGCAGGAAGACGCCTCGTGAGAAGGCGATTGCAAGATTGATAGTACAACCTCAGCTTCAGAGGGATCTAGCCTGGCTTAAGATGGACATCCAGTTTCCTGATGAGGATGCCCAGTTGTTTGCTTTAGAGGTTCTACTTGGTCTGTTGGACGAGATCCAACAGAAGCAAGGGACCTGCCCAACCTTGATGAGGATTAGAGAGAGGATGTATCGTGGCGAGGCACCACAGTTTTCCAATGGGGCTGATGGAGTGATGAGGCGACATGACCGCATCTATGTTCCTGCATATGTAGAGTTGAGACAGAGGATCTTACAGAAGGCTCATTGTACACCTTACTCTGTACATTCAAGTGTGAGTAAGATGTACTATAATGTGAGACGTTCATATTAGTGGGGAGGGCTGAAGCCCGATGTAGCCAGATTTGTGGCTCAGTGTGTGACCTGTCAACAGGTCAAGATAGAGCATTGCAGGCCTGGAGGTGAGCTCCATCCACTGCTAGTACCGCAGTGGAAGTGAGAGGACGTCTCCATGGATTTTGTGACTGGTTTAAGACCCAATAGGAGTTTTGATGCTATCTAGGTTATTGTTGATAGACTGACAAAGACGGCATGTTTCATTCCTATCAAAGAGACATGGCCAGTGAGCAAATTGGCTGAGGAGTACACTAGACAGATAGTGAGACTCCATGGTGTACCAAGGACGATCGTCTCTAATCGAGATGGACGATTTACCTAGACATTTTGGCAGCAGATTCAGACTGCTTTGGGGACGAGTTTACACTTCACGACTACGTTTCACCCCTAGACTGATGGTCAGTCTTAGAGGACCATCCAGACCTTGGAGGATATGTTGCGAGCTTGTGTGTTTGATTGGGGACAGGGGTAGTCTGATTACCTCACTCGTTGAATTCTCATACAACAACAGCTGGCATGCATCTATTGGGATGGCTCCTTATGAGGCACTGTATGGACGTAGGTGCCGTACACCTTTATGTTGGGATGAGCCTAGCAATATCAGTGGGATAACGCTAGAGCAGATTTAGGATGATATGGCTCGAGTAGCGATGATCAAAGAGAGGATGCTGGCTGCATAGAGTTGCTAGAAGTCATATGCAGACAAGAGGCGTCGACCTCTAGAGTTCAGGGTAGGAGCTCATGTCTGGTTGAGAGTATCTCCGACTCGTGGTGTCAGACGTTTTGGCATAAAAGGAAAGTTGAGTCCCCGATATGTCGGTCCTTTTGAGATACTGGATAGAGTTGGCAGGGTAGCCTACAAATTGGCTTTGCCTCCGAGGTTAGAGGGTGTTCACCCTGTATTCCACGTGTCTCAGCTGAGAGAGTACATACCAGTTCCGAGGCACATTGTGAGTTATGATGATTTGGTGGTGGAGCCAGACCACACCTTTGTTGAGCATCCTATTGCAGTCCTAGAGCGAGGTGTGAGACGCCTGCGTTCGAAGGACATTCCTATGATGAGGATACAGTGGTATAGGCGTGGACCGGAGGAGCCTACCTGTGAGACTGAGGATAGTATCCAAAGGAACAATCCAGAGTTTTATGCTGAGATAGATGCATCTAGGCTCGATGAGTAGATCTTAGTGCTACCTTGGTGAGTATGTGTTTATGTGCTTATATGCTTTAATGTGCTTTCCATGCTAGTTGTTACATGTTTTATGATCTTATTAGATCTTGTTGTGCTAGCGTGATGTATGTTATAGGTGGAGATGATTACTTCCTCCATGCTATTTGAGTCTGACATATGTTTATAGCTGGAGATGGTTCTTTCCTCCATGCTATCTGAGTTGATTAGGATTCAGTTGGAGATGGTTCTTTCCTCCATGCTACTTGATGGACATAGTTTCAGTGGAGATGTTATTACTCCATGCGATGTATATGATTATATTTGGCTAGAGATGTGCTTTCTCTATGCCTTGTGATGTGGTATGGCGAGAGATGTGATTCCACTACGCCTTTGGGTAGCGTTATGGCCTTGTTTTTTGGAGTTGATGATTCCTCCATGTTTATGCTTGAGGTTATAGATTGTATAGGTTTTGACCTTCTGAGCGGAGATGTGATACCTCCGATAGAGAGAGCAAGTTATACCTCGGCTTATGGGTCCGAGAGGTTTTGGGATCTTGCAAGTTTCGGGACGAAACTTGTTTTTAGGGGGGTAAAATGTAAGAGCCTAGTTACTGAGTTGTTGAGAGAGTGAGCAGTGGGACAGGAATTAGCCTGGACCGCCCATGCGTGACCTAGAGGGAGCCCCTGCGGTTTTCCTGGGCCCCCCTTGCGGCTCACAGAGTCCGCCCCTGTGGCTCACAAAGTCCGCCCCTGTGGCTCACAGAGTCCGCCCCTGTGGCTCACAGAGTCCGCCCCCACGGCTATGTATGTTGTAGCCGTCTTCTTTGACCATTTGACCCGTGCTTTATTCTTTTTGACTCCCTTTATATACTTCATTTTCTCCCTTTGATGAGGGTTACCATTCTCAACTCCATCTCTCTCTCCTTATGTACATCTTCTTCTCTCTTCTCCCTTGGATCATCTTTGCTTGATCTTCTCTTGAGTTTGTGAGAGATCCTTGATGGCTTTGCTTGCTGTTGTTGAGAGTTGTTGTTGCTGAGCCTTATGAGCCAGCTTGTGGTGATGTTGGTGTGGTGCTGGAGAGCTTGTTTGGTAAGCTTCCATGGCTTCTCTTATTTCTTTCTTCTTTTCTTCTTCTTTTCCTCTCTTTCCTTAGCCTAGCTTAGATTCCATAGGCTTGGATCATGTTTCAGCCATGTTTGGCTTGTGTTGATATATATATATATGTTTGTCCTATATGTATGTTGTTGTTGGAGTGAAGAAGGATAGAGAATCAAAGGAAGAAGTGAATAAAGAGCTAAGGTGGTGCCTCCTGCTGTCTAGCCGCCCCTGCGCCACCTTGCAGCCGCCCTTGCGCGGCCAAGATCCGCTCCTGAGCCACCAGTGAGCCGCCCCTACGCCACCTGCATCAGCAAGAGTCTTCTCTTTGTTCTGCAGGTATGTGTGTGTTCCTAGGCTTTTCTTAGGATGCCTTTGTTCCCTCCTTTACTAGTGTGAGAGTATAGGATCATGCTAGATGTGTGAGGATGAGTTTTGATGAGGTTGTTATCGGTTTATGCCTTGTATGGATTTTGAGGCTCTTTGAGTTGTGAGTTTAGGTTGAGGATGATCTTATGGATCCCTTTGGGTCTAGGTGTGACCCTTGTGTTGTTAGGAGATTGATATATCTCTTTATGCCCTATTTATAGGTTGTGTTGTCCCTCCAGTGTAGAGGTGATCGTGGTTGAGTTTGATCGAGGTTAAGGTAAGTCCGTAGGACTTATTTAGCTGTCATCCTTATATTGGGTGTTTGCATGAGTGGTGTGTGATTTATATGTTGCTATAATAGCTTGAGATGTTGTTTATACCGACCTATGTTTTATTGATTGCCCCGTATGCATGATTGTGATAATCTTTCCCTTTCATCCCATCGTGGAGTTTGGGAGGTTCTTTGATGTCAGGTCAAACTGACTTTACAGGAAGGGCACAATCCACTCCCACAAGGTACACGGATTGTGTGACCGATACTTGTGCAGCTGGCTAGAAGGCTCAGAGGCGATGATGTATCGGTCCTCGTGTCACATAGTTTTATATATATTTATATATACGATTTGAGTGAATGACCATTATATTGAGATGATAAAGTGGGTAAATGTGTGAAAGCATGCTGATGTGTTTATCTTTCCTTGATTGTGATTGTGCTTATGCATTACTCTATATATGTATATGGATAGCTAATGGTTTATTACCAGGTTCTAGATGCCCCACAAGATAGGCATGCTGCTGGGTGATCTAGCAGAGTGGCAGGCCGAGGACGTCTCGTACATAGGTTGTTGTGGGCTTTTGGGTTTGTTTACCTTTTCCCTCCTATGTGAGGATGATCTTTTGTTACCTCCTGTGTGAGGGTGTTTGTTTATATACTTGGCTATGTTGTCTTACCTTTTGGATGTACAATTTATACAGTTTTATGTATTTGTTTTTATATCTGTCAGTGTCAAATTGTAAGGTCCAATGAACTTGTTGTCAGGCTAGGGTCGGGGTCCATTGTGAGATCCTAGCCCAATGTGGCACTCCGAGTCCCGCGGATTCAGGGTGTTACAATATAATCGATATTTGTTAGACTATAAACCGCTCATAATGTTAAGTCTTCGATCATCACATATCAAATATAAAATCAAGGTGGAATCTCCCCCTTGATGAAAGACGAAACAAATATCGTACCTGCATTCAAAGTTAGCGATGCATATACAATAATATCGAAGTCTATAAATACAGAATGCAGAAATAACGGATCAGGCATATAATTTCTCCCCCTTTGTCTTTCAATAAGGGAGAAAAATACTTAAAGCAAGGTAGTTTTAAGTTATTACAACCCCACAAAGTATTTCCTAAAACACCAAAAACAGTTTAAAAAACGCAAGTTAGACAAAAAAAATTTCAAGGTTGTGAAGCTCATTCCTGATGATCCTCATAATACTACCTCCGCCACCTAGATTGAGCAGTCTTATTACTCATATCGTTGATTTCAGCCTCTAATCTGCGTTCCTTCTCTTCCGCACGACGTTCCTTGACCACTTTATATTCCTCAACTATAAGAATGGTTGGTTCAACATGCATGGGATAAAGAATGAATTTATTCTGTACTCTATGCTTGCAATTCATAAGAACATTTTCCACTCTTTACTGGGTGTGTTGGGAGGCATCTTCAGTCACAGGCAAGAGCTTACACGTAGTAGAGAGGGTCAAAGCATTCATGAGATACATTTGATTGATTTTTGCATGCATAATAGACATAACCTCATGATTAGCATCCATTCTCCGCATTGTGTCAAGCTAGAAGTCAGACAATTCTCGATTAAGAGAACCTAATTCCATCTCAAATCCATCTATCCGGGTGTCCGACACAGAGGAAACTGATTGAACTACGTTGTAACACCCCAAGTTCTCAAAATTCGGGGAGCTACTAGTTAGGACCTCACAATGGGTCCCGGCCTAGGTTTAATAACAACTTTACTAGGATCTTACAACAAGGCACAAATGTAATTAAAACAATTTCAAACATAATATTGTATTTTATGAATGTGCACAGGTTACAGTCTTACAAAACATATATATACATATAGCATGCATGTCGTATGGAAGACTCCCCCGTCCCCATCTAATTAGTACGTGGGCCCGGCTGACCATCTCTTCCGGATCTCTCTGCAACTATCTATCTTTACATAAAAACTACAACACGGAATAACCGTTAGCTAACACTCTAAATATAAGTAGAATAAAAATAGCATAAGCACAACTCAGGCAAAATAAAACAATCATCATGCTGGCACACAAACCATTTATAATCTGATAACTTAGGTGATTCACTTTATTCCGTTTTAAAGTTGTGGCACGAGAAATCTTAAGAGTTCTCGTCTCCAATCCTTATCAAACTAGGTGTAGGTCTAGCTTACCTCCGCCGATAGCATCACTACAAACCGAGTGTGGACTAGTCCCTAAAGAAAGCCCCAGCGCCCTCAAGCTAACTGAGAAGAATGCCACCGCCCGTTACTCTTAGGCCAATGTATAGGTCGGTAGATAATTACTACTAAATACAGCTATAAACACATCATTCAAACACCACTATCATTATCCATACCCATATCTAGAAGTTAGCTAAGTAAGCCCAAAGGACTTCCCTGAATCCATCTCAACTGCCTAAATCTCGATTCGGTCAGCAACCGTAGAATACTTCATTGCCTGTTATACAAGGCAAGTGGATCAATAATGTATCTCACTTTTCTTAGAAGTCTCCAACATCTAAGATATATAATCGACCATTTTACCCCTAGTCCCGAAACTTTATAAAATTCAATAACAAAGTTCCAAACTATTCTTTGAAACTCAAAACCACACTCAAAACTCTCAAAGGGAAGTTTGCTAAGATTTAGAAGAGTTAACTACATTCTTGACTTTCATAAAAAGTCGCTAAGGTCCAACTTTGGCTTAAAATATGAAAACCGAATAAAAATATAAAAATGTCAAGTAAAATATCTAGGTCTTCTACATGATGCACTCTGCTCATAAAAGCAAGAAAAACTCAAAAAATACTCAATATCAACTTCTACACAATTCTCCAAAGTTGGCTACAAAATCCAGGAATTCTATACTTACCCATATCTGAGTCATTTCCCAAACTACACAAACAGTCAACTTTGAGCTCCTATAGATCCAGATCCGACCGTTGGATTGGTCTCTACTTATGATACATCACAGTATACATATCCATCTATTTTATATTAAAAATTGAACGGTGAATTATGTTTTTAAGGTATCCAAACTTAAGTTCAAACATGACTGCACAGCACCAGATATTTCCAGCACTTAGAAAATTTCAGCAACATCCAGATAACTACTTACAGCCTCGACTTTGAAAATTCATAACTCCTAAACCTCTTGATGAAATCCTCTCAAATTTTAATATATTATACTATGCTATCCTAAATACGACATATCCAAAATTCAAGTCTAACCAAGGAATATAACCAAATCAAATCGGCACCAAAATACTGCATCACAAGCAGTTTTCTCAACAATTCAACACTACCTAGAAACTGCTCAAGGTTTCTATTTTGGGTCACCATAACTCTTAAATTGTGACTTGGATTTCTCTCAAATTTCAATTCGATCTACTATGCTATACCAACTATAAAATGTCCGAAATTCAAGTCCAACAGCAGTCAATAACCCATCCAAATCTATTCCACAAAACTGCATCCCAAGCAGTTTTTTTTTCAAACTCAACATACTTAGAAAACTGCATGAGAAGCCAACTTGAGAAAATCATATCTCCTAAACTATAACTCACAATACACTCAAATTTCAATATGATCTACTATGCAATACCGACTATGACATACCTGAAAACCAGCCAAAAAAGAAGTTCCTAGCTTACCCAAAATCGGACCGTAAGTTGATTGTTCATCACTGCAGAAAATTCAGGAGACGCCTCAGCTCTTCGAATCATGTTACATGGCTGCTCTAGAAGGTCTCACGACACAAACAGGGGTTCTAATCAGCACATATCAGAGAGGGAAAAAATGCAATGAAGGAAGGTGTGGTGTTTACCCGGAAAGCAAACTCGAGAAACTCACGAGTACGAAGACGAAGATGTAGTTGTGACCCTGTTACATAGGTGCACCTGCAATCTACTTCCAGTGCGCTTGCCGACAGAGGTTGTTGCACCAGTGTCGAGAGCCATCGCCCTAGTGGTTCGGTTGCAGGAGGCGCTGCAGAGGACCTCTCTTGCTGCTCGTGTACCATCGAAGCGGCAAACCAATCGCTCGCCTGATGTGGTGTGAAGAAGACGAAGGGGAAGAGGATGGAAGGTAGAACTTCCATGGGCCCAGCTGGCCTACTCGTAACGGGCCCGGATGGTACGTCATCATGGGCCTCGCTATCTTGTCTTCATAACGGGCCCGGATGGTTTGCCTTACAGTTAAAACTCTTTTATGTGAGTAAGAGAAATCTCACATAAAGTAATAAAACTATCCACGAACTTGATGTCACATAAAATAACAAAGATGACGGATAAGAGGAGATAGATCGGGTTTGCGTACTTCTTGTGAGTCGAGTCCTCACATAAAATAATAAAATCATAGAAGAAAGGATGAGTTCCAAATCCCATAAAAATGTTAGGGTAATGAAGGAAAAACCAAACCGGTAAAATTCCGGTGTGACTCGAGAATAATCGGAATAAAAATATTTCGGTTATTACATCAATTCCCCCTTAAAATAAGTTTCGTCCCGAAACATAAAAGAAGAAACATAAGGTCAGAATCCATACTACAGAACTAAAGCGCCGGAAGAAGTCACCAATGGTCAAGTTCTGATTTGTTTATAAAATAGCCGATAATACATTTGCGGTTATTACATTAGTACCCCCTAAACATAAGTTTCGTCCCGAAACTTAGAATAAGGCAATTATAAGATCAACCTTAAAGGTATCAATCCGAGGTATCTAATCACTCCACCAAAAGTCTTGTCGGTTCCATATCTAAGTATATCTCATAACACATATTACAAATAACACCCCTCACTGACTAAGCGCTTAAGCATGAAATAAACACGTAGTCAAACAATATCACACAAAAACTGAGGCAGACTCTAACTTGCCGCTCCCGAGGTTACAACATCTTTACGTAGTTCTTTGTAAGGTTATGTCTAATACTACTCATAGTATCACAGGTACCCTCTTTGGCTTTTTATCGGACCACTAACTCCAAAATCTTTTCATCGACTTACTTCGCAAGCGTCTGCTACTATGCTCTAGAGTGGTTACCGGATATATCACCGGAATCATCCGTCTTAACTGTCCGATCCTCTAATCTGATGACCTAACTTGTGTCTGGTAGGTGTTCCTCCAATTAATCCGTGTAAAATTAGGGTTACACTTTCCAATAGGGTGAGGAGTACTAGTCCATAAATCATTTATAATGACCTTCTTGAGGATAATTTATTCAACTTTCTTCCCTTTGTTGCAAACACTTCCTTCTGTTCTTCTAAAAAGGTTCCAAGAGTCAAATTTAGGACAATGTGCTTATACGTCTCCCGACACTTACCCAGTGCTTAACGCTCTTTGTCTCCTGATATGACTCAGTCCTATGGTTCCTTCATATAATGACTCAAACACCTACATCTTGTCAAGCTTTCAACTTGCTAAAATCCAAAGTCACACTCTCAGTGGAGGTTTTCATAACGATATCTAATTCTCTACTTGGTGACATAGATATAATATCATTTAGTTTTCTGATCTAGGGAATATGGGCCCACCCCGCTTCAGATGTGTTAACCTGATCAATCTGTTGCCGCCCATTACTCATAATGGCATCCTTTGTGAGTTCGGATGATTGAACAGACTTTCGCCCATAAATCCCTTTCTAATAATGATAAGGTCCTCTCAAACCGACCATCATTCTAAGGATGATCCACTGTAGTATAGTGAAAGCTCGTACTTTGAGCCGTGTGTACTGGTTGTCCTAACTCGGAATAAATTGTCTGTATATGTTGAAACTATGGTCCTCGACCCCCATTGAGTTTCACAATTGGTTTAGGAACTCCTCGAAAAAATAATTCACCGGTTACGCCTCCTTGGAGGGATTGGAACATGTGGTCTTAGAACTTCCTGGAATTCGCATAGTTCTCACCGGGACTTTACTTGCGACTCGTGAGGGCTACCCCATGTGGTTATCCTTCCTCGATCCCTTTGAATTCTAACCTAAGGTATATCACGTTGACCTACCAGTCCTTGCATTGATCGATTTACAATCTTGACATGGGGCTTCCTATTTAGCTCTAAATTCTCGAGGTGCGGTAACAAGTCTACACCGAGACAATAATATCAGCCACATGATGGTCTCTCATGATTGTCTGGTGAACCCTCCTACTAGGTGACTCATCTTATAACATTTTCCTTCTCCGAATCGGTCTCTAACAATCAATTGATCATTACTACACATTCCGTGTTGGAACCTCAGTTACGTTGTACTTTTTCCTAGATTCCATAAAGGCATCCTCATCTCAACACTTTATCTAATTTAGCAAGACCCGACTTTTGATACATGATTTTCCTTCTCACTGGTTAAGTTATTCTCTTGGTTTACACTTTATCCATCATAGTGTTATCGGTCCGAGAGTATAACTTTTATTAAACATATACCTGTACCATGTATATAAGAAACATCAAATGTATATGATTTTCTCAAAAATCAAATTTCTCGACTCGCATTTATTATGTTGTCCTTTTACTCATGTCGCTTTACCTCCTCTAAAACTTTACACCCAACAGGATAGTTAAATCCCTTTTATTTTTCTCGTGCCTGCTTTACAGACCACGTGGATTGGTCTTATTATTTTCATCAACTCTTATGTCATCAATCGAGAATGGACTTCTAGCACCCCATTTGTACGTAACCTCACTCCACTCCTCCATCTACATATTATTGGTTATCATGGCTAGCTTGAATTTTCATTAGAGTACCACCATTTCTCATTAAACACTCATATAAACATTTTTCGGTGATCATCTTATTAGGGTGATACCGGATCTATATAGCAATTTCCCATCACTTAGCATCACTCTATCTCACCTCCGTTCCAACAAAGTTGTATAACCCATCTAACACCACCTCAACTCGACAAGTCGTTTGTACCATTAAGTTTTCTGCTCTGTGGGTTAGGTCCCACCACGCTCTCGTTGTGCTACTATGATAATTTAGTCGTCAACCTTTGATCATAAGGAAATTTTCTGTGAATCCACAATGATTGACCCCCAAAACTCTTTATCCCAATTACACCGTATTTCTATATGGATGAAGTACCAAGTATCTTCCTTAATCCTCACTTGCTTTAAGGAAATAAGATACAGTTTGAAGACAACCTCTTCCGTTTACTTCTTAACTCTTACATGGATCTACACTCTCTTACTCCAACTAGAGTCTGCGCTTAATCAGCTTCAAATCAACTGGAGTTTGCACTTAAGCTGATCCAAGAAGAACGTCGTTGGCAACTTGAGGAAATCCTCCAAGGCGTCGGTAAAGCTACCTCATAAAACCACAATCACAATTATCTCTTCTAATATATACTTAACTCGTCAATACCAACAACTCCTGCACATCCTCAGTTGTCGTCGGTTAATCTATATTTGACTTATCTCAGTATCCCGGCTTACTCTTCTCCTACCTCTACTGGCATAAAATCCTTGGTGAGCATCACTTACTTGGTTAATCTTTTCACCTTTCGTTAGTTCGTCCTATCTTTTATGCTTTTGTTTTCCTTAGGGATAACTCTATTTCTCGACTCCCATTGTATCCTTCATTTGGGAACAATAGTCGTTCCAAGTCCTCTATGATAGATTGTAAGCGTCTTTGTGTTTCCGATGACTTTAATTATCATTCACTTGTAGTCTCCTTTACATGGACCATCTATGTTGATGACCTAGGTCCCGTGATAATCGGGATTACCTTGGACTCTCGAGTCCACCAAGGTCATTCTCACATGTTCCTTCATTAACGTTGTTTATAATATTGCTATTATGGAAATCCGTTGTCTCAATTATAGACTTCTACTCTATTTGATACTTGCGTCTTAATTTCTTTCAAGTTATCATAACTATGAAGAAGTCCACATGTCTCCATGGTTATGAATTTTACTTTTCATCTTTAAATTTGATTGTAAATGTATGCCTTTGTACTCCTTTAGTCCTTCATATTTGGGTCAACACCTTATCTTCTCTAGAATCTCATGCCCATACTTACCTATGGCGGCATCCACCTTGGTTTTAGTGTCATTTAACCCGCCAAGTGTAATTGTATTTTACCCTGTTCGATTTGTGTTCTGGTATTATCTTCTCCGATCTATGCTCTTATCAGTCCTTACATGCATCCTGGAGTTTCATCTCTCGTCTTCATACTACCAAGTTCCTTGGGTGTCTTCTTATTCCTTTTATTTGAGCTGACTCGGGAATTCTTTTACCATCTGTTTGTCTCTGTGGTGAAATTTATCTCGACATTTTTACTTCTTTGCTCCCTCGTTCTTTGGATGATTTATAAGGTCACCAGGACGCCCACCAGTTGACAACTTTCGATCCTCAGTGGATGTGTCAATTGAAAAGTGATCAAAGATTTTGGACAATAGATTCCCGTATGGGAAAGGGATGGCTCGGGTGGAGTTAATGGTGTAAACCATGTGATTTAAGATTAGGTTAGGCACATCTATATCTAAACCAGCCATGATCTGATAAATCAGTTCCAGAGACTGATCCGTCAATAGTTCTCTTGAGTTTGTTCGAGGAATAACACATCTCACCAAAATAGTAAAGATAATCTTGGCATCTAGGGTTAGGAAAGTGTGGGTGAGTTGGCGGGATGTCGAGTTAGAAACTAGAAATTTTTCTTTGGCGAGGCGAACACTTTCTGACCGGGATGGGTGTTTAAGGGAAAGATCTGTAGGAAGCCCTAAAATCTCACACAATACAGTGGGAGTGAGAGAGATTTAAGTACCTTTAACAGTCGTTTCAAGAGTGAGGATTCCCTTTTCCCTTTTTGCGATGAGGTTTACATAGAATAGCCGTGTGAGTCTTGGGAATGCAGAATCTCCTGGGTTTAACACCTTCCATATGGAGCAAATTTTGAGCATTAACACACAAGGAATCTGAAGTATTTCCAAAAATTTTATGTCCACCATATAACACATATAGAGGAGACGATTGTGAAATCCATCAAGCCATATTCTTGTGGCTTTGAAGTTAATGAACAAAGATGTTGGAAGGCCGGTGTGTGGTGAAATCTCCATATCTTCGGGAAATTGTTCATCCTTTGTAGTCGAGGAGATTTGAGCGGAGTCCTTTTTGATTGTCGAGGCTAGACGGTATGCAATTTTCTTTGAGTTTCTTCTTGGAGTCATGGATGAGCTTGTGAGAGAAACTGAAGGGTTTTGGAATGATGAAAGAGTAAAGCGTGTGGGTGTTGTAAAGCGTTGAAGAAGGAAAGAAAATAAAGAAGGAAGAAGGATGATATTTAAAGAGAGGATGTCAAATGAATTAATGGTTTAGCAAGATGTTGAAAACCGAAAATTGGTTTGTATTCTTTCCAATTAAATCTCAATCACTTTAAAAATATTTTGAATTTGAAAACAAAGACTTTTGTAATCATTTTAAATGATGCGGGTTGGGGCTGCAAATGATTAGATCTAGATTGGGAATCCTTGAAGACCAACAGTGGACGTTTTCCTTGACAAATGGCACGCAAAATCAGATTGTTTAGAACCAGAATTGACGTTGGACAAAAGGGAAGAAAGAGAATGAAAAGGAACGTGGAATGTTTGGTAGAGGTAGATCCAAAAGAACCAAAAGACTCCTTTACAAGAACCTTGATCAGATTGATCAAAACCCAAGCAAGATGATGCCTTCAACCCTTTCTTCTATAACCTTACACAAGTCTTCAATGGAGACAAGCACAAGGAGAGACTAGTATTGACTAGTAGCACCAATCTCTAAAGAGATTAACACACACAAGAACAATCTAACAGGGATTAACAACAATTCAATCAATGGCTCACTTTATTGATTGAATTTTCTGAATAGGAACAAAAGCTCTCAAAGAGACGGTTTATCAATTGGTTGAAATATATCTAATCATGAATGAAGCTAAGGGGAGCTTTTTATATGCCTAGAAAGCCTCCTATCTAAAAAAAGGAATAACATTTGTCAAAAAGATAATAAAACAAATAAAACAAGTAAAACAAATAAAAACAACCCTTAAAATGTTTTGAACCTAAAGTTTATAAAAAGTCCTGCATTTTATACCAAAAGATGATATAAAATACAAAAGAAGTTCCAAAAGCCTCAATCTTCCATTTCTTGCAATTCCGGAACAAGTGTCTCTTCTTTGCTCTTGCATGGCTCCAAATCACGTGTGCATGGTCTCCCTTCCACGTCCAAGTCATCGGGAATCGTCATTAACGTGACTAAGGGAGCTTTAGTCAGCAATGGATAATCAATGGTCTCCTTAGGAGTTGAGGACACCAACAAGTTGGACACCTCCTCTTGAATTGCTCTTGCCCTTGATCTAGTGATTGGCCCTTGTATTGTAGGACTAGAGGGGTTGTTGGTGATGGTCCCTCATCATACTCCCCTTCTTGCGAATGATTCGTCCTCGAATCATCACCATCCGCATCACTTGACTCAAAGGGACTTAGATCTCCTACGTTGAAAGTAGGACTCACTCCATAGTCCTCCGGAAGCTCTAGTACATAAGCATTGTTGCCAACCTTACGTAGTACTTTGAATGGTCCTTCTCCCCTAGGTGATAGCTTCGACTTGCGCCTTTCCGGGAACCTATCCTTCCTCAAATGCAGCCACACGAGGTCTCCCGGTTTGAACAGCACTTGCTTGCGGTTCCTATTAGCCTTGGCCGCCACTTGTCTCCCCTTCTCCTCTAGCCTTTTGCGTGTCCTTTCATGCATTTCCTTGATGCTCTCCACCTGTTTTTCTGCATTAAAATCTACTCGCTCCGCTATGGGCAATGGTATAAGATCAAAAGGGGTCAAAGGATTCAACCCATAGACACACTCAAAAGGAGTTAGATTAGTAGAAGAATGAAATGTACGATTATATGCAAATTCTACATGAGGCAAGACATCTTCCCAAGCTTTCAAATTATCTTTTAAAACTGCCCTCAAAATGGTTGTTAACATCCTATTAGTTACTTCCGTTTGACCATCCGTTTGAGGATGACTAGAAGTCGAAAACAACAACTTCGTCCCTAGTTTACCCCAAAGAGTCTTCCAAAAGAAACTAAGAAACTTAGCATCCCTATCACTCACTATACTCCTAGGTACTCCATGTAATCTAACAATTTCCCTAAAGAACAAGTTAGCTACATTATAAGCATCATCAGTCTTATGGCAAGCAATAAAATGGGCCATTTTAGAAAATCGATCTACCACCACAAAAAATCGAATCTCTCTCTTTCTTAGTCCTAGGTAACCCAACAATGAAGTCCGTACTAATATCCTCCCAAGGTGACTTAGGCGTGGGTAAGGGGGTATACAATCCATGAGGTTTCAATCTAGCCTTAGCCTTTAAACACACAAGACATCTCTTAAGCAAGTTCTCTACATCTCTAATCATATGAGGTCAATAAAAATGTGAATGTAGCGTATGATAAGTCTTATCTCTCCCAAAATGCCCCATTAAGCCTCCCATATGGGCTTCCTCAACAAGTAATAGCCTAAGGGAACACTTAGAAATGCACACTTTATCGACTCTAAATAGAAAACCCTCAAACAAGTAATACTTATCAAAGGCTCCTCTAGATGCACGTTGCTTAAATATGTCTCTAAAATCATAATCATCAACATATAGATCCTTAATATAATAGAAACCTAAGACCTTAGAATCCATAGTTGTGATTAATGAGTGTCTCCTAGAGAGAGCATCTGCTACAGCATTATCCTTGCCCTTTTTATACTTTATGATATAAGGAAAAGTTTCTATAAACTCCATACATCTACCATGTCTCCTATCTAACATATCTTGACTCCTAAAATGTCTTCAGGACTCATGATCGGTACGTAGGACAAATTCACTAGGCCATAAATAATGTTGCCATGTTTTTAATACTCTAAACAATGCATAAACTTCTTCATCATAGGTCGAGTAGTTTAAACATGTTCCCTTTAATTTCTCACTAAAAAAGGCTAGTGGATTACCCTCTTGCATGAGTACTCCTCCAATGCCATGATCCGAAGCATCACACGCGACCTCAAAAGGTTTGGTGAAGTCCGGAAGAGCTAGGAGAGGTGCATGGGACAGCCGCCACTTCAACTCCTTAAACGCCTTCTCTAGAGCATCTCCCCACACAAATGGCACCTTCTTCTTTGTCAAGGACGTGAGTGGGGATGCTATGGTGCTGAAATCTCGCACAAAACGTCTATAGAAGTTTGCTAGGACGTGGAAACTCCTCACTTGACCAACGGTTGTGGGAGTAGGCCATTCCTGGATTGCCTTGATCTTCTCTTCATCCACCTCTAGACCTCTTATGCTCAGTACAAAACCAAGAAAAACAACTTAATTAGTACTAAACTCACATTTCTTCAAATTAGCATACAAATATTCAATTCTAAGAGTTGCAAGTAGTTCCCTCAAATGTTCCTCGTGCTCTTCAAGTGACTTACTACAGATGAGGATGTCATCAAAGTAAACCACAACAAACCTACCAATGTAGTGTCTCAACACGTGATTCATCAATCTCATAAATGTTCTAGGAGCATTAGTTAAACCAAATGGCATCACTAGCCACTCATAAAGACCAAACTTGGTCTTGAATGCCGTTTTCAACTCATCTTCCTCCCTCATTCTGATTTGGTGATAACCACTCCTAAGGTCAATCTTAGAGAAAAATGTGGCTCCATTCAACTCATCTAACATGTCATATAAACGTGGGATAGGGTGGTGGTACTTAATGGTGATGTTGTTGATGGCTCTACAATCAGCAGACGTCCTCCATGTATTGTCCTTCTTAGGCACTAAGAGGACGGGAACGACACTAGGACTCAAACTCTCCCTTACATAACCCTTATCTAGGAGTTTTTGCACTTGGTTTTGGATATCTTGGCTCTCCTTTGGGTTCATCCTATAGGTTGGACGGTTAGGGAGTGTAGCACCGGGAATAAGGTCTATTTGGTGCTCAATACCTCTAAAAGGTGGAAGGCCAGCCAGAATCTCGTCATGAAACACATCACTAAACTCATCTAGGATAGCTAGGATGAGCTTAGGTAGGGTGGCCTTGGCTTCATCACTCAAAGTCACTAAGCTCTTGCACAATCTCACAAGAATGGCATCTAAAGGGGTGTAATCTAGGATGTACTCCTCCTTGGATGCTAGAAGGGAACTAGAAGGTGTGGCTAATAGGGTGGTACCAGTCTTGGTCGTGGGTTCTGATTTAGGCCGTGAGCTATCCCCTCTCTTTTTCCCTTCAGTTTGCTCCACACTCAACTCCTTCTTCTCATAAAATTTAGCAATCTGCAATGGTGTCATAGGCTTAAGAGTTAGTGTTTGACCATTAAATTCAAAGGTATGCCTATTAGTAAAACCATCATGCTTAACTCTCCTATCAAATTACCATAGACGTCCCAAAAGAATATGACAAGCTTGCATGGGAACTACATCACAAGTAATGGTGTCCTCATAGCTACCTAAAGTGATAGTAACTCTAGCTTGCTTATTTACTTTAATTCTCCACAATCATTCATCCAATGCAATTTGTAAGGCCTAGGGTGATAAAATGTGGTAATTTGCAACTTATTAATCAAATCAGTGCTAGCTATATTGCAACAACTACCTCCATCTATGATCATATTACATATCTTCCCTTTAATTAGACATCTAGTATGAAATAGGTTCTCTCTTTGATTATCCTCACACGGAGCTGGCTTAGCATGCAAAGTTCTTCTAGCTATTAATGATTCTCCATGCTCATATTGAATGCCCTCATCACTATCAATACCAATTTCATGCAATCCATTAAGGTTGGTGTTATCATCGTTTTCATGCTCATCCTCACTCTCATATTGTCCAAATTGATTTAAAATTAAAATTTTCTTATTAGGACAATCCCTCATATAATGACCTCTACCTTCACATTTAAAACACACAATATCTCTAGAACGAAGAGTAGAGTCAGAGGTACTCCCTTTAGGACCACTTGAAGGCTCATTCAAGGGTCTAGAAGATGAATGAGGTGTTGAGCTCCTTCTTTGTGTTCCTTGATCCATGGTTGATGCCTTTTGGTCCTCCTTGGTGGATGTAGGCTCACGGTTGTAGGACCATTAGGGCCGGCTATTTTGTGCTTTCCATGAGCTTGTAGCTCCAAAGCTTGTCTTGGCACCTTGGTTCCTAACCTTTGTCTTCTTCTCTACTTTGATTGCCAAATGCAGCAGCTCCACCATGGTACTATAAGGCTACAAATCAATTTCATTAGCCAAAGATGAGTTTAAAATGCATAGATACCTAGCCACTGTAGACTCCTCATCTTCAACCACATTAGCTTTCACCATTGCCATTTGCATAGAGATGTAGACCTCTTCGGCACTCATGGCTCCTTGTCTAAGGTTCTCCAACCTTTGCCTCAGCTCCCTAGCATAATGTTAAGGTACAAAACGAGCTCTCATCAAGGCCTTCATTTGTTCCCATGTAGTGATGGCTGGATCCAAGGTTCTTCTCCTTTCCTTGACAAGATGATCCCACCATACTAGTTCATAGCCTTGGAACTCCAATGATGCAAGTTGGACCTTCCTTTGCTCTCCAAAGTGATGGCAAGACCAAATTTGCTCCAATTTAGTCTCCCAATCCATGTAAGCATCCGGGTCACGCTTGCCTTCAAAGTTGGGGATCTTGACCTTCACTTTCCCTATTCCATCTAGCTCTTGATAAGGCCTGAATGGCTCATATTCTCGTCCTCTCATTGGTTGTGGGTGACGCCTAGGGAACTCTCTCCACATACCTTCTTCCTGAACATCTCCTTTTGGCTCCTAAAAGTCATCCACAAAACCTTGCACATTAGGTGTTCTAGGAAGAGTGTTAGCATGTCTCATACCTTGCCCTTGAGGGGTTCTTTGGGGTGATTCAGGGGTTGTTTCTATAGGGGCGTCTCTAGATGTGCCTCCTAGCTCGAAAGTGGACCTCGGCTGTGGCGTGGCCGTGGGTGCTGGCCGAGGATCCAACGTGCCAATCCGGTGGGTCAATCTTGCCACCGAATCCATTAGTTGCTTCAACATAGCAAATGTCTTCGGGTGCATTGGCTCACTGCTTTGGGACTTGCTTGGACTATTAGACCTAGACATGATCAAAAAGCACACAAAACAAGCAAACTAGTTGAATTAGATAAAACTAGAAAATTCTCACAAGTGTTTACTCTCACTCTCACACTCAAGTTGTGTTGATCACAAGCTATTTGATGCAATTGACTAGGATCGATTAAAACTCCTTCTAAGATCAATGCCTTAACTCAACTAGCACACTCCTTGACTTGAATAAGGGTGATACACGGCTGCTTGAAGGTTTACAACAGAAAAACGTTATGATAGAAACTAAGAGATGGAGATAAGATTCAAGACTCAAATAAAGATGCAAGAGGCTGTTATGGACTCTCAAAGATGGTAAACTCAAGATATGATAGAATTAGAATGAAACAAGGAAGATAGACACACAAGAGACTAAGAAGAGAGCTTCACTTACCTTGTCCTTATGCAATGAAGAGAGATATGGCCGGTTGTTAAACATTGGTTTTAGGTAATGGTGATGGATAAGAAATAAGGTAGGTAACTCTTGTTTGTAGTCTCAATGATCCTTTCACAATCAGATTGCAAAAACATTTGTTTTTCTAACTTCTACACAACTTAGGTTGGTATAGAATATGATATGATATGTATGATAGATTGGAAGGATGAAATAATATGATAAAATGTTCTTCTTCCTCTTTTTTTTTTAAATGTAGGACTTTGGCTGACGTTCTTTTTGTAATAAAATAGGAGAAAGGAATGAAAATAAAATTGAAAAGAAAATGAGATAACTAACTAGAAGTAGTCTCTTGGTTGTTGCTACAATTTAGGAGCTTTTTGTGGGCTCTCTCTTCTATTTTGCAACATCTGATTTGTCTTGGGAGGAGTGGTCCCCTTTTGCTTCTAAAATTGTGTTGGGAAGTTATTTGGCAAGAGAAAAAAGAGCTAGACGTTTTTTATGAAGAACACGCGAAGAAACTGATGTAGAATGGCTGGAAAATGGCGGTTTTTGCTTGGCTTTCTCTCTTCTCTAATAAACACAAGAAACAGAGCAAATAGACTCAAATAGACTCTTAAAATGAAGCAATTGACTCAAACAAAGAAAAGACTCAAAGAAGATACTCAAATCGTCAATGGTGATGCTTGATTCCGGACTCGCAATCAACCTGGCTCTGATACCACTTTGATGCGGGTTGGGACGCAAATGACTAGATCTAGATTGGGAATCCTTGAAGACCACAATGAATGTTTTCCTTGACAAATGGCACGCAAAATCAGATTGTTTAGAACCAAAAATGACGTTAGACAAAAGGGAAGAAAGAGAATGAAAAGGAACGTGGAATGTTTGGTAGAAGTAGATCCAAAAGAACCAAAAGACTCCCTTACAAGAACCTTGATCAGATTGATCAAAACCCAAGCAAGATGATGCCTTCAACCCTTTATTCTATAACCTTACACAAGCCTTCAATGGAGAAAAGCACAAGGAGGGACTAGTATTGACTAGTAGCACCAATCTCTAAAGAGATTAACACACACAAGAACAATCTAGCAGGGATTAACAACAATTCAATTAATGGCTCACTTTATTGATTGAATTTTCTCAATAGGAACAAAAGCTTTCAAAGAGACGGTTTATCAATTGGCTGAAATCTATCTAATTAGGAAAGAAGCTAAGGGAGGCTTTTATATGCCTAGAAAGCCTCATATCTAAAAAAAAGGAATAACATTTGTCAACAAAACAATAAAACAAATAAAACAACTAAAACAAATAAAAATAAACCTTAAAATGTTTTGAACCTAAAGGATATAAAAAGTATTGCATTTTATACCAAAAGATGATATAAAATACAAAAGAAGCTCCAAAAGCCTCAATCTTCCATTTCTTGCAATTCCGGAACAAGTGTCTCTTCTTTGCTCTTGCATGGCTCCAAATCACGTGTGCATGGTCTCCCTTCCACGTCCAAGTCATCGGGAATCGTCATTAACGTGACTAAGGAAGCCTTAGTCAGCAATGGATAATCAATGGTCTCCTTAGGAGCTAAGGACACCAACAAGTTGGACACCTCCCCTTGAATTGCTCTTGCCCTTGATCTAGTGATTGGCCCTTGCATTGTAGGACTAGTAGGGGTTGTTGATGATGGTCCCTCATCATTAAAACTCCTTCTTTAAAATAATTGAGTGATCAAATATCTAAAAGATATTAAGCACTAAATAGATCCGTGATTTTCAATGTGGCCCTTGGGTTCCATTTCAAGGCCCTTGAATAACATTTCAAGGCCTTGAAAGTGAAAAGTGGGTTGGCATTCTAAGGAAGAAATAAAGCGATTTACTCCCCCTAAGTTAATGCTTCCTTATTCAACATACCATGCTCTAATCTAATAAAATTGAATTGATCTTCAGGTAGAGGCTTAGTAAAAATATCTGCAAGCTGCAAGTTAGTCGATATAAAAGATATTGAAACATCATCTTTCTCAACATGATCACGTATGAAGTGATGCCTCACATCGATATGCTTTATTCTTGAATGTTGCACATGATTTTTAGTAATCGAAATAGCACTAGTATTATCACATTTAATCACGATACCTTTAAGATCAAAGTCAAGATCACGAAGTTGTTGAGCTATCCATAGAATTTGTGCATAACAAGCTCCCGCAACTATATATTCTGCCTCGGTTGTGGATAGGGCGACCGAGTTTTGCTTCTTGGAGTGTCAACTGATTAGGGATGCCCCAAGAATTGGCAACATCCAGAAGTGCTCTTTCGATCAACCTTATAGCCTGCAAAGTCATCGTCTGAATAGCCAACAAGGTGAAATGAGCTTTGACGTGGGTACCATAACCCTAAATCCTTAGTGAAATTAAGCAATAAAATATGCGGAATAAAAAGATCGACACCGTAATATGTTTACGAAGTTCAGCTCTAACAACCTATGTCTCCGTCCTATGGTTTCTTTGCCCATAGGATCAAACTATCTATTATCTGCTTCAAAGAGTCATAGATACAACCTATAAGAAATCTCCTCCTTGTCTCACTGTAGTCAATGCTACGATCTAATTCCAACTCTTAACCTAGAAATAATAGCCTAGTTACTTCGCAGAGTAACACACACTCCAGTATAACACTCTTTAGATATACCAATGGAACTCTAGTGTTTTTCTCTCTTTAGAGATGTAAGATTTTGTAAACTAAGAGGAAGAAAAACTTTTGGAATGAAATGAAATGAAGATGTGTTGATCCATTGAGGACTTAGATATTTCCATGTAAGCTTGTTGTTATTCTCTTCAATCGTGATCTTCATTTATAGTCTTCGATGGAGAAGTTTTCTAGCCGTTGTGAAGATGACCGTTGTGATGTTCTTCCTTCTCCATAGAAACCGGTGTAGGTTGAGATGAAGTATCCGTTGTAGAATCTTCGTATCTTCTTCATCTCCTTGACGCATGTTGTGAGTCTTCTTCTTTGAGATGTTCTCTTGAAAGAGCGGTTGAAGATCTTGTCGTTGAAGTCCTTGTTTCAGCCTCTGAGATCTTCCAAGTTGTTGTGGATCTTCAGTTGAAGACATCTTTATTTGATGGCCGTTGAAGATCTTTGTGAGATCCGTTGGAGGAGATCTTCAATCTTGTGTCGGTTAAGATCTTTTGGGCCGAAAAATCTTCTCCAAAATCTGTTGGAGATATTCCATGAGTCGGCCGAGATCTTCTCTTGATATTTTGTTTGAAGAACTTCTATTGATCCTTGGTAAATTTGGTTGTTGAGATTGAATCTTGATTTTTAAATTCTTCCAGCCGATGTATCGTTTGTATTGTGTTTCAAGACTTCGGCTTTGATCCCTTGAAATGGTTTTCAAGGCCTCCGTGTTAAACCCTTGAATTGCTTTTCAATCTCTACGTTAGTCCCTTGTAACTTGTTTCAAGGCCTCCGTTCATCCTTTGAAATGATGTCCAAGGCCTGCACAGATTGAACAAACACAAAACCAAACCATGCAATCTAGAAATATAATTGATATTTGTTAGACTATAAACCGCTCATAATGTTAAGTCTTCCATCATCACATATCAAATATAAAACCAAGGTGGAATCGCCCCCTTGATAAAAGATGAAACAAATATCGTACCTGCATTCAAAGTTAGCGATGCATATGCAATAATATCGAAATCTAAAAATACAGAATGCAGAAATAACGGATCACACATATAATTTATCCCCCTTTGTCTTTCAACAATGGAGAAAAATACTTAAAGCACAGGAGTTTTAAGTTATTACAACCCCACAAAGTATTTCCAAAAACACCAAAAACAGTTTAAAAAATGCAAGTCACACAAACAAAATTTCAAGGCTGTGAAGCTCATTCCTGATGTCCTCATAATACTGCCTCCGCCACCTAGATTGAGCAGTCATGTTACTCATATCGTTGATTTCAGCCTCTAATCTGCGTTTCTTCTCTTCCGCACGACGTTCCTTGACCACTTTATATTCCTCAACTATAAGAATGGTTGGCTCAACATGCGTGGGATAAAGAATGAATTTATTATGTACTCTCTGCTTGCAATTCATAAGAACATTTTCCACTCTTTCTTGGGTGTGTTGGGCGGCATCTTCAGTCACAGGCAAGATCTTACCAGTAGTAGAGAGGGTCAGAGCATTCATGAGATACATTTGATTGTTTTTTGCATGCATAATAGGCATAACCTCATGATTAGCATTCATTCTCCGCATTGTGTCAAGCTAGAAGTTAGAAAATTCCCGATTAAGAGAACCTAATTCCATCTCAAATCCATCTATCCTGGTTTCCGAGACAGAGGAAACTGATTGAACTATGGAAGAGGGGGTTAGGGCAACAACCTTTCCTTTCAAGGTCCAAATTCCAGCAAGAGTTTTCTCTACGCCTAGTCTCTCAAAGCACGACTCATCAATTTTTCCAATTGACAGCTGGTGATCCTCAGTGGATGTGTCAATTGAAAAGTGATCAAAGATTTTGGACAGTAGATTCCCGTATGGGAAAGGGATGGCTCGGGTGGAGTTAATGGTGTAAACCATGTGATTTAAGATCAGGTTAGGCACATCTATATCTAAACCAGTCATGATTAAATAAATCAGTTCCAAAGACTGATCCGTCAATAGTTCTCTTGAGTTTGTTCGAGGAATAACACATCTAACCAAAATAGTAAAGATGATCTTGGCATCTAGGGTTATGGAAGTGTGGGTGAGTTGACGGGATGTCGAGTTAGGAACTAGAAATTTTTCTTTGGTGAGGTGAACACTTATCGACCGGGATGGGTGTTTAAGGGAAAAATCTATATGAAGCCCTAAAATCTCACACAATACAGTTGGAGTGAGAGATATTTAAGTACCTTTAACAGTCGTTTCAAGAGTGAGGATTCCCTTTTCCCTTTTTGCGATAAGGTTTACATAGAACAACCGTGTGAGTCTTGGGAATGCAGAATCTCCTGGGTTTAACACCTTCCATATGGAGCAAATTTTGAGCATTGAGACACAGGGAATCTGAAGCATTTCCAAAAATTCTATGTCCACCATATCACACATATAAAGGGGACGATTGTGAAATCCATCAAGCCATATTCTTGTGGCTTTGAAGTTAATGAATCAAGATGTTGGAAGGCCGGTGTGTGGTGAAATCTCCATATCTTCGGGAAATTGTTCATCGTCTGTAGCCGATGAGATTTGAGCGGTGTCCTTTTTGGGGTCGAGGCTAGACGGTATGCAATTTTCTTTGAGTTTCTTCTTGGAGTCATGGATGAGCTTGTGAGAGCAACCGAAGGGTTTTGGAATGATGAAAGAGTAAAGCGTGTGGGTGTTGTAAAGCGTTGAAGAAGGAAAGAAAATAAAGAAGGAAGAAGGGTGATATTTAAAGAGAGGATGTCAAATGAATTAATGGTTTAGCAAGATGTTGAAAACTGAAAATTGGTTTGTGTTCTTTCCAATTAAATCTCAACCACTTTAAAATCTTTTGAATTTGAAAACAAAGACTTTTGAAATCATTTTAGAACTCCTTCTTTAAAATAATTTGGTGATAAAATATCTAAAAGATATTAAGTACTAAATAGATCCGTGATTTTCCATGTGGCCCTTGGATTCCGTTTCAAGGCCCTTGAATTACATTTCAAGGCCTTGAAAGTGAAAAGTGGGTTGCATTCTGAGGAAGAAATAAAGCGATTTACTCCCCTAAGCTAATGTTCCCTTGTTCAACATACCAAGCTCTAATCTAATAAAATTGAATTGATCTTCAGGTAGAGGCTTAGTAAAAATATCTGCAAGCTGCAAGTTAGTCGATATAAAAGATATCGAAACATCATCTTTCTCAACATGATCACGTATGAAGTGATGCCTCACATCGATATGCTTTATTCTTGAATGTTGCACATGATTTTTAGTAATCGAAATAGCACTAGTATTATCACATTTAATCACGATACCTTTAAGATCAAAGTCAAGATCACGAAGTTGTTGAGCTATCCATAGAATTTGTGCACAACAGGCTCCCGCAACTATATATTATGCCTCAATTGTGGATAGGGAGACCGAGTTTTGCTTCTTGGAGTGTCAACTGATTAGGGATGACCCCAAGAATTGGCAACATCCAGAAGTGCTCTTTCGATCAACCTTTTAGCCTATAAAGTCATCATCTGAATAGCCAACGAGGTGAAACGAGCTTTCACGTGGGTACCATAACCCTAAATCCTTAGTGTCATTGAGATACCGAAATATCATTTTGACATCTATCAAGTGTGACTCTTTAGGATCAGCTTGAAATCTTGCACACATACACACACTAAACATAATGTCAGGTCCACTAGCGGTTAGATATAACAAAGAACCAATCATACCTCGATACTCCTTTTGTACAACACTTTTACCGTCCTTGTCATGATCAAGTGAAAGTGTGGAACTCATAGGAGTTTTTTTTACCTTGGATTGATTCATTCTATACTTCTTCAGAAAATCCTTGGTATACTTGGTTTGATTGAGAAATATTCCTTCCTTTTCTTGTGTGACTTGAAGTCCAAGAAAGAAATGTAACTCTCCCAATAAGCTCATTTCGAATAACCTACACATAATATCTAACAATTCCTTGCATCGAGAATCGTTTGTAGCACCAAAAAATATATCATCAACATAGATTTGTACTACTAATATATCATTGCCTCTAGTTTTGATAGATAAAGTTATGTCAGTGAAACCTCTTTTGAAATCATTTTAAATGAGATACTTGGACAATCTTTCATACCAAGCTCGAGGAGCTTGCTTAAGACCATAAAGAGCTTTGTCTAATTTAAAAGCATGATCCAAAAATTCATCATTTTCAAAACCAAGAGGTTGAGCAACATAGACTTCTTCTTCTAAGAAGTTATTTAGAAAAGCACATTTTATATCCATTTGAAATAACTTTATGTTCATGAAGGATGCAAAAGCAAGTAGCATATGTATGGCTTCTAACTTGGCACCCGGAGCAAAAGTTTCCTCATAATCAATACGTTCTTCTTGATTATATCCTTGAGCTACAAGTCGTGCTTTGTTTCGAATAACCTTTCCACTTTCATCCAACTTGTTTCGAAAAACCCATTTCGTGTCAATGACGGATTGGTGTTTAGGTCTAGACGTAAGAGTCCAAACATTGTTTCTCTCGAACTCATTTAGTTCATTTTGCATAGTCATGATCCATTCGGGTTCTTGAAGTGCTTGAACATAGTTCTTGGGCTCAATAAGAGACATGAACGCTGAGAATGCACATAGGTTGTTAACCCTAGATCGAGTTTGAACTCTTGTGTTTGGTTATGAGATCACATTCTCTTGTGGATGGTATGAAGAATGTTAAAACTTTCTCCTTTTGTAAGATGAAGCAGATCCTAAAGATTGGGGATCATTTGCTCGACTAGATTTGGGAACCGCTGGAGTATTGCCTTTGGATCCCATATCAAGGCCTTGAAGTTGAGTTTCAAGGCCTTGAAACTGAGTTCTGACATCGTAGTTTTCCTTTTCAAGGTCTTGAAGATGTGTTTCAAGGTCTTGAGATTATTCTCCAGTATCTTGAATCTTTTCTTGCATATTCTTTTCCTAAGCTTTAGGATCTTCTTCTCCATCAGAATTATGATCTTCATGTTGATTCAAATTAAGATCTGCAAAACTTTTACTCAAAGTACCATCATTGCTTTCATCAAATATATATATCATGAATACTTTCCTCAACGATTTTGGTACGTCTATTATAAACATGATAAGCTTTGTTATTTGAAGCATATCCAATGAAGATAGCTTCGTCACTACATGCATCAAATTTATCAAGATTGTCTTTGTCATTGTTTTGGACAAAGAAAGTACATCCAAAGGGTTTAAAATAGGAAATATTAGGTTTTCTTCCCTTAAAGAGTTCATAAGAAGTCTTTTTCAAAATAGGGGGGATTAAACATCTATTCAAGTTGTAGTTAACAGTGTTAACCGCTTTAGCTCAAAAACGTTTTGGCAAACTATTTTCTAAAAGCATAGTCCTAGACATGTCTTCTAAGGTGCGGTTCTTACGTTCCTCAACCCCGTTTTGTTGAGGAGTTCTAGGAGCTGAAAAGTTATGTGAAATACCATATTTTGCACAAAACAAATCAAACTTTAGTTGATCAAATTCTCTACCATGATCGCTTCTTATTGAAACAATAGGTAGGTTTTTCAATGTTTGCAACTCCTTACACAATTTTGAAAACTCAAACAAAGCTTCAGATTTTTCCCGTAAGAATGAGATTCATGTAAAACGAGAAAAATCATTCACAATGACAAGGATGTATTGTTTTTCCTTGGGAGATTTGACACGCATAGGACCACATAAATCCATATGCAAAAGTTCAATGGGTCGAGAAGAACTTACAACCTTCTTTGGTTTGAATGAACCTCTTGTTTGTTTACCTTGTGTACAAGCCTTACATAGTTCATCTACCTTGAAGTTTAGGCTTGGCAAACCACATACCAAATCCTTTGAAAGTAGTTTCTTCATTGTATGCATGCTTACGTGATCAAGTCTTCTATGCCAAGGCCTTGGATCGTCAATCAAGGCCTTATGACACTTTAGCTTAGTTCCTAAAACTTGGTTAGTACTCATAGAATAAACATTGTTGCATCTAGGAGTTGTAAGCACAACATCACGCGATATCTTATCTTGAACTTCACATTTTTTTTGAATAAAAAACACCTTGTTGCCTTTATCACAAATTTGAGAGATACTAAGCAAGTTCTACTTCAACCCGTCAACAAGATAGACATCATCAATGAAGTTAGATGGATTATAACCGATTTTACCAATGCCAATAATGTTACACTTTCATTTATCACCAAGCGTAATAATTTCAGATGATTGCTTCTTTAGATCCGAGAACAATGAGCTTCTTCACTCATATGTCTTGAACTACCACTATCTAATATCCATTTATTCTTTTTTACCTTGATGATATCTTGCAAAACAACAAACATCAACCTTTTCGGGTCGACCAAATGGCATATTTTGGTCCATATTCAGGCTTAATCATGTTTCGTGGTCTAGTACCTTTAGAAACCCATATTTGCTTAACTTGTTTCCTTAGACATAGAGGATAAGTGTTTCTAATGATGTAAGGATCATTTCTTCTATATGGACATGTTGATTTTACATGACCCTTTTTGCAACAATGGAAACATGTGGGCATATGAATACTTCCTTTAGCTTTAACAAATGTAGTAGTTGTTTTTCTAGGAAAACTTACATGATAGCATATACCGTTTTTGTTAAGAGAAGATTGTTGCTCACCCATCATCCTTTCGAGGATGGCTTTCGAAAGAGTGAATTGAATAAGTATAACCTTCTGGTCTTGACACGTCATAGTTAGATCAACCTTTTTTTCTCTAGATCGATATATTCTCGGTGAAGAGAAGAGAGATTGCCCTTGAGAATCGCATTTTTGATTCCAAGGCCTTGATATTGATATCAAGGTCTAACTTTTCAGTGTTAAGATTTTCAATCTCCAAAGACATATCACTTAATCGTTTCTCTTGTTTGAGAAGTTTTTCTCTCAAGGAACTTATCCTTACCCTATGTTCTTTATCACATATGATTATGTCTTTAAGGAATTGCGTGAGTTCAGGTTCAGGTTGAGACATAATTGTACTTACCACATTATCAACATAGTGATTTAGATCTTCTTCATGATCGGCAATAAGACATAGGTTTTGCTTGTTTTTTCTCGTCTTCTAATTCATTAGTATAATCTGAATCACTCCATGAAGTTGTCACAGTTTTCTTCTTTTGATCATTCTTCCTAAAGTTGTTCTTCTTCTTTTGTGGACAATCCTTTACGAGATAATTTGTTTCATCACATTCAAAACAAGTTAGTGCCTTAGTTTTCTTGTTAGGGTTAGAAAACATATCTCGAGGTCTTGATGTTCACGGATAATCTTTATTGTTTGGAAACTACTTCTTCATTTGAAGAATTTTCGAAAGACCCCTTGAGATCAAGGCGAATGGACGTCCTCATCTTCATCATCACTATCTTCCTCCTCTAATAGTATCTCATCCTTCTTGGGTCTTAGAGCTATGCTCTTTGTGTTGGATGGGAGCTCTCCATTTTTTTCACCAAGAAACATTTCGTGGGTGATAAGCTTTTCAAGGAGGTCGTCAAGAGGAAGTATTGTGAGATTTTGAGCTTCCTCGACTACAGTCACCAAGAACCATTTTTCGCAAGACCCCTTGAGACCAATTGAAGAACCGTATAGATGAATATTAAGGATATAAATACTTTAAAAGGGAGGTTGAATAGAGTATGGGAACTTTTTGCAAAAAACCTATCTCAAGGCTTTGAAACTGATTTCACGACCTTCTTAGAAAGCTAATCACCCATGAGATGGTTCTTGGGGAAGAAGATGGAAAGCTCCCATCCACCACAAAGAATCTAGCCCCAAGATCCAAAAAGGACGACTTGTCATCGGAGTACAAAGAAAGTGATGAGGATGAAGAAGATCTATAAGCCTTGATCTCTAGAGGTCTTGCAAGAATTCTTCAAATGAAGAAGCAATTTGCAAACAAAAAAGAATATCCACGATCATCAAGACCTCGAGGTAAGTTTTCTAACCCTAATAAAAAAAACTAAAGTATTGACTTGTTTTGAATATGGTGAAGCAGATCATCTCGTAAAGGATTGTCCACAAAAGAAGAGGAACAACTTTAGGAAGAATGATCGAAAGAAGAAGGTCGTGATAACTTCACGTCAAAACTCGTATCAGCTCATTGGCTATTCAGATGTTGACTTTGCAGCTATAAGGTCGATAGAAAGAGTACTTCTGGATGTTGCCAATTCTTAGGGTCATCCCTAATCAGTTGGCACTCCAAGAAGCAAAACTTTGTCGCCCTATCCACAGCTGAAGCCGAATACATAGTTGTTGGAGCCTATTATGCACAAATCCTATGGATAGCTCAAAAACTTTGTGATCTTGGTTTTGATCTCAAAGGTATACCTATTAAATGTGATAATACTAGTGCTATTTCGATTACGAAAAATCTTGTGCAGCATTCAAGAACAAAGCATATCGATATAAGGCATCACTTCATACGTGATCATATTGAGAAAGGTGATATTTTGATATCTTTTATTTCGACTAACTTTCAGCTTGAAGATATATTTACTAAGCCTCCACTTGAAGATCGATTCAATTTTATAAGATTAGAGATTGGTATGTTGAACAAGGAAGCATTAATTTAGGGGGAGTAAATCGTTTTATTTCCTCCTTATAATACAACCCACTTTTCCATTTCAAGGCCTTGAAATGCAATTCAAGGGCTTTGAAAACAGAATTCAAGGGCTATATTGAATATCACGGATTGGTTTAATGATTTATATCTTTTTATATTTTGATCATTAAATTATTTTAAAGAATGATTTTTAAAATGATTTCTAAAGATTTTGTTTTTAAATTTCAAATCTTTTTTGAAAAGTGGTTGAGATTTTATAGGAAAGCATGCAAATCAATTTTGGTTTTCAAGGCCTTGATTCTCTCAAGATTGTTTCAAACCATAAATTGATTTGACATACTCCCTTTAAATACAACTCTCCTTCTTACTTTATCTCTTTCCTTCTTTAACTTTTTACAGCCCACCTACTTTACTCTTTCTCTTTCAAAACTCTTTCGACTTCTCTCACAAACGAATTCATGGCGCCCAAGAGAAACTCAAAGAAAACCTCATACCGTCTTGCTTCGACCTACAAAGAAGACTCCGCTCACATCTCCTCAGTCACAGACGATCAACAATTTACAAAGGATGTTAAGATTTCACCAGACGCCGGACTTCCAACCTCTTGGTTCATCAACTTCAAAGCTTCTGGAGCATGGCTGGGCGGATTCCATAATCGCCCCCTCTACATATGCGAGACACTTCAGCTTCCCTATGTCTCGATGCTCAAAAATTGCTCCATCTAAAAGGTCCTCAACCCTAGAGACTCAGCATTCACCAGACTCACGAGGTGCTTCACCTCGGTTGACCTAGAACACCTCGACCGAGGTGGTTTAACTAAGAGTTTTCGAAACGTTTTGTGCTTCTTATCTGGATATGATCTCAGTGAAGATCTTGTTGATGACTGGTTTTGAAATCTTTATGTGTTTGAAAGGTTTTATGATATGTTTAAGTTGCTAAATGCTTTGTTTGAAATCTTTGGCATGTTTAATACTTTGTTTTTATCCAAATTATGTTGAATTTGAAGGTTGACACCGCAAGATAAGTTCTCTCACTTTCTTCCTGGAAAGACCAAGGCAATTCATTCTTTTCTCTTCTTCTTCTTGATCATGCTTAGCCCCTCATATACATTTTTGTCTCCCTTTACCTATCCGGGAATTTGGAAGCAAGCAAGGTGGTGAAAGCAAGTGAAGTAAGTTTGAGAAGTTGGCTAGAAGTGAAAGTGTTAGAAAGAAAGAAATAGGTTTGGGGAAGTCAATCATGATGATGAGTAACTCGGCACCATTCACATAGCCGGGTGTTTGTGTCTTGCCAAAGTCAGATTGAGTGATATTCCTAACGGGTCATGGTATGTGCATCAAGGGTTTGACGCATCTCAAGAAATTGATGATTGTTGATTTCCTAGGCTTCGGTTATTATGTACCTTTGTCCATGCATCCCAAAAAGTAAAGTAAAAAAGAAAAGTGTGAAATAAGCAAAGCTTATTGGTGGAAGATGTTGAAAGTCAAAGTGAAAGTGAAGTATATCCTTTTCCCGGATTCTAGCACCACATTATCTTACATACATCCCTACCCTACACGTTTCTTGACCTATCTTTTGGGAAGCCCTTGAGACCTCGAGCTTGTTGATTGACTTAGTGGTTTAAACCGGATTATGCATGATTAATTTCGATAATTATGACTTATTATGCATTCTATGATTTTATGCAAAGATGAACAACTTTCTTATATTTATAAAATGTTTTGATCATATTTTGTTTTTAAATTCCATGAAGTATTCTCTTAGAGTGATCTATGATTGGAGCACACCATAAAAATGTTTTTGAAAGACTTTTTCATTGATTTTCTTGACTTATAATCCATTCTATCTTGCCTTTTATATGCGGAACTTGCTTGGGGACAAGCAAGGGCTAAGTATGGGGTATTTTGATAGCATGAATTATAGTCTATATTTTGGGGTTTGTTTGGACGTTCTATCTTCAATAATCTGCATATTTGTATGTATATTATGTGATTATATTACCATTTCATCTACCTTTGCGGGAATCGAGGTCTACACCTAGTTTTGTTGTAATCATAGGTAAAATGGCACGTTTTGCATCAAAAAGGAGCAAAAGGAGCTTTGGAGTCATTGGAGCTACATTCAGGAACATAAGGAAACATCCAGGAAGCATAGCCATGGATTAGAGATTTACTTTGGACCAGATTTGAGAGATTTCACATTCAGTTGTGACTCACCTCGGTTGACTACAGAGTCACCTCGACCGAGGTGATCCAAAGAAGTCGACTGGACCGAGGCGAACACCTGGGACGCGGCAAGAATATTTTATTCTTGGCTGAGATCTTTTATCTTTGGAAAGAGATCTTATATTTTTGGGCTTGGCTCCTGGAAGGAAGAAGATATGCTAGATCATATATTTTACCTATTTTTATGGGAAGAGATCTTTCTAAGATATCTTATCTTTGGAGAGTAATTTTCCTATAAAAAGGGTTGGATTTTCCACAAATCCGATCGTGCTTAGACATCCGCTATCACCCGGAACAGCTTGCTTACATCCTAATACACCGCTGCAGCCATACTCCAGTTGGGAGATTTGAAGAACCATTTTGAAGGTTGAAGGAAGAAAGTCTATAGCTTTTATAGCTTTTGAAGGGTTTTTGTAAGATCATCTTAGATTCCCTTCTTTGTCATTGTCTTGTTGGATTTCTATCCAAGGAACGCTTGTTTGTTTGATAATTGATTCAGTTATTGAAGCCTTTCTCTTAAGGTTTTCTTGTTCAATTATTCTCTTTCTTCCCATATACTTGATTAATACTTTCATGATGATGAGTGGCTAATCTCTTTGTGTGATTCTAGGGTGATTTGTTGAAGGTTGTGGGAAAAACAATGATAGAATGATCTTAATCACAGTAGGACCCTGAAAGCTCGAGTCTTTACCTTAACCCTAAGCATCTCGTTCAGTCGATGAACATCTCGGCCGGGGTGGAATTCGTCTGACCGAGGTGACTTATCTGATCCGAAACTGAGAGTTAAGTGTTAGAGTTTGCTAAATCCTATCCTTATTACACCTTTCCTGGTTCAATGCAAGCCTAGGATGAGACTTACCCGGTAATTCCTTTGTTTGTTTACCTAAGATCATAAGTATAGGTAATAAAGGTTTATCCTTTATTGGGGTTTGAGTGTGCTTTCATTCCGTCTTTGTGAGTTAGCCTGAGACTTACCCGGTATAGGTTGATTCTATTCCCTTAGGTGGTGTGTTGGTTTGAGGATATAGTTCTTTATCTTAATTCCTTGAGACTTACCCGGTAATAGGAGTTACGGTTTTGGATTAGTGAGTAGTGAGACTTACCCGGTGATCTATTCCACTTTAGTAACACCTTCCCCATGCAAAAATCTCAGCTTTGTCCACTTATCTTTAGATCTTGAGTTGGAACCACAACTAGATACTTTAATCCCTAGAATTGCATATTTCCTTATTCGACTTTTATCATCCTTGATTGTTTGATTGCTTTGTGGTTAGTAATTGCTAAAGCTTACCGTTATCGACTTTGTTTCACTAAGTCCCTATGATCGACCCCTGAAATTTCTTGCTTTTTACTACGATTGACCCGTACACTGCGGGTTCCCATCCTTGTTTTAAGCTTACATCTAGGGTTATAAATTTAAAGCTTGCACACACCGTTTGGAGCGAACAAGTTTTTGGCGCCGTTGCCGGGGACTTGGTCTAGACCGAGCCGGTTACGGTTTGCTTTTGGGGCACTTGCCCCCGTGTCTACTAACCACTCTACTTGAGTGACTTTTGCAGGTTATTTCTTAGGTTTATGCGAAGAACCCGCACTGGGAAGGAAATCGTTCCTTACGATCCCGAACTAGAAAAGACATACGAACGACGCTTAAGAGAAGCGAAGATGGCCAACCAAGACAATCGCAATCTTGAGGCCGAATTGAAGGAGGCTTTAGAACAGCTACGCCTCAGCAGGGAAGAACTAAGGCAAGAGAAAGAAGAAACTCGCACCAGGACTGAAGCGATCGAAGCAGATATGGCAGCCTTACGAGACCAATATCAACTTCGACCGAGGGAAGACCCAGTTCCCGATGCTGGACCGATGCAGGTCCCAGTCGCAGACCCTCGACCAAGGTAGGTCCCATCACCTGACGCCCCGGCCGAGGTACTTCCACCTCGGATGCCAGTCCGAGGCGCTCTTTTTGCAGGAATCCCGCAAACCCTAGGTCAAAGGATGGACCCAAATCAACAACTGAGGCGTCCAGGAGTTAATCTAGGAGATCCAGCGGACCATGACTACGAACTTCGACCGCAAGTTCTGTCCATGATTCGCCAATGCCAGTTCGGAGGGCTAGAGAAGGAATCCCCACATCAACATCTTCAAAACTATGAGATCTTGATGGAGACCTTGAGACCCTCAAGAATTGAAAACAACAACTACAAGCTAAGACCTTTTTACTTTTCTTTAAAAGATAGAGCTCTTACTTGGTATCAATCTCTTCCTCCAGGAAAAATTAGCACTTGGGAGGAGATGACTACAAAATTCTTGACTAAATTCTTTCCCCCCTCTAAGACCGCTTAAATGAGAGGGAAGATTAATGCATTCATTATGAAGGACAAGGAGAGCTTGTCCAAGTCATGGGAGAGGTTTAAGGACATTCTTTTGGATTGCCCACATCATGGGATTCCAAAGATAGAGTTGTTGGAGATATACTTCAAGGGACTGGACGGAAGCACCCAGTTCAACCTCCAACTACTCTCCGCCGGTACATTTATGGACATGGCGATTGACGAAGCTTGGGACTTTATCGAGAAACAAGCTTTGCATATGGAGAAATACACCCATCAAGGAGCTGAAGGTGGAGTTAAAAGAGTTAACTTCCAAGATACTCAACCAAACAACAATCAACTCACGTCTTTGAAGAATGACGTGAAGCAATTGAAGGAACTCTTGGTTGCTCAAACCAAGAAGGAAGATCAAGGACAAAGGAATAACAACAATGGATACCGTAACAACAACAACGGTTCCCGGAACAACAACTACAACAATAATAGAGGGTCCAACAGCAATAATTGGAGGGCGAACAACCAAAATTCTGGTAACAATCATTCTAACTCCAATTCTAACGATTCCTCTAATCATTTCCTCTCTTCCCCCTCTTCTTCTTCTACTCCATTAAAGAGCCAGGGGCAAGGATCAAGTTCGTCTCAGCCGGAAAAGAAAGACGCAGTGTTGGAGGCCATCTTGATCAAGCTTAGTGCTATGGAGACTTCTATGACTTCATTTTCGAAGGCCCAAAAGGCCTTTGAACAAAAACTTGCTAGTAGGGCGAATGAAGCGCCAAGAGATCTAGGGAAGCTTCCAGCAAGGACGGAAAGCAACCCTAAGGGCCAGATTATGGCCATAACTACGAGGAGTGGGCTGAAAACTGCAGATTCAGTGCCTCGGTCGGTGCCAGTACCAACGAAGACCACCTCGGTCCAGGTGCAGTCGAAGAACACTTCGGCCGAGATGCCAACCGAGGTGGAGCCACAGAAAGCGGAGGGGAAAACTGAAGTTTATGTTCCACCTCCTGCATACAAACCACCACTTCCATTCCCCCAGTCAAGGGCCAGAGCACATCTAGACAAGCACTTTGGTAAGTTCCTTGACTTGATGAATAAACTGCACATTAACATTCCTTTCCTTGATGCTATTCTAGGGATGCCCGCATATGGGAAGTTCTTGAAAGAGATCTTATCAAGGAAGAGGAAACTGGAAGACTTTGCTGAAGTAAGGATGACATCTAAATCCTCGGAGCTTATTCAAATCATGAAGGAGAAGATGCCACCTAAGTTGAGAGATCCCGGCTCATTTTGCATTCCCATTCAAGTTGGGGATGTCACTTGTGAAGCTTTATGCGATCTAGGAGTCAGCGTGAGCATCATTCTGCTGGAGCTATGTGTGAAGATCGGGCTTGGAGAGCCCAAGCCGGTCAAGATTCGGTTATACATGGCAGATCGCTCCATTACCCATCCCGTGGGCATTTTGGAAGACGTTCCGGTCAAGTTAGGTAACTTCTATTTACCAATAGACTTTTTTGTACTTGACATTCCCGCATATTATCCTGTTCCTATTATTCTCGGGAGGCCATTTCTAGCAACTTCGGGTTGCAACGTGGATTGTAAGAACGCCAAGTTGAAATTCAACATTGGCGGAGACGAAGTGGAGTTCGCATTATTTACGGCCATGAAAGGAGAGCAACTAAGCGATGATATCTTCAACATCTACGATGAAGAAGAATCAAGGGAATTGGTGAGCTCTATCCTTATTAACGATCCACTCGAAAGAGTTATTAGTTTCAGTTTAATGGAGGAAGGTATAGATGCTTCTTGTGATGCAGATATACGGAGTTTAAAAGCACTGGAAGAAGATCCAGGAGCTAAAACTGATAAGCTAATCCAGGAGACGAAGATCTCCAGTTTTGGTTCCAGTTACAGTACCTCGACCGAGGCACTTCCTGGACCAAGCGAGGCGCCTGAAGAACATCTTGGTCAACGCCTCTACGCCTCGACCGAGGTCGATGGCGAGACAATTTCAACTGAGACTTCCGAAAGTCCAATTTCTGGATCTACTCCACTGGAAGAAGGAAGCAAGGATCCCCCTCAGAAAGCACCCCCAGTTGTGGAGCTTAAACAACTCCCAAATTACTTGAGGTATGTCTTTCTTGGACCGGAATCCACTTATCCCGTTATTGTTAGTAATTCCCTCTCCGAATCTAAATTGTCTAAACTAATACATGTCCTGAGAAAGCATCAAAAGGCTTTGGGTTACACTATAGATGATCTTATTGGCATTAAGCCTTCTTTCTGCATGCATAGAATTCTAATGGAGGACGATCATAAGACTTCACGGGAACCTCAAAGACGGTTAAATCCGATCATGAAAGAGGTTGTGAAGAAGGAAATTCTTAAGTTGTTGGATGCAGGTATCATATATCCTATCTCGGACAGCAAATGGGTTAGCCCGGTGCATGTAGTTCCGAAGAAAGGAGGGATGATAGTTGTAGCGAATAAGAACAACGAGTTGATCCCAACCAGGACCGTCACGGGCTGGAGGGTTTGCATTGATTACAGGAAGCTGAACACGGCCACTCGGAAGGACCATTTTCCACTTCCCTTCATTGATCAAATGTTCGAACGGTTGGCCCAGCATTCACACTTTCGCTACTTACACGGCTACAGCGGATTCTTTCAGATTCCTATCCATCTGGATGATCAGGAGAAGACCACTTTCACATGTCCATGGGGGACATTTGCTTACAGGAGGATGCCATTTGGATTGTGCAATGCACCCGCCACTTTCCAGCAATGCATGATGACTATCTTTTCCGAATACATAGAGGAGATCATGGAGGTATTTATGGATGATTTTTCAGTATATGGTTCCTCTTTTGATGATTGCCTATCTAACCTTTCTCTAGTGCTACAAAGATGTGAGGACACTAATCTTGTCTTGAATTGGGAGAAGTGTCATTTTATGGTTAATGAAGGCATTGTGCTAGGACACCTCGTTTCTAATCGAGGTATTGAGGTCGATCGCGCTAAGATCGAGACTATTGAGAAACTCCCTCCCCTTTGTTCTGTTAAAGGTGTGAGGAGTTTTCTCGGGCATGCATGTTTCTACAGGAGATTCATCAAGGACTTCTCTAAGATTTCTAAACCTCTAACTAACCTCTTGAATAAAGATGTTGTTTTTGAGTTTTCGCAATAGTGTCTTGATGCATTTTTCAGGATTAAGGAAGCGTTGATCTCCGCTCCCATTATTCAACCTCCGGATTGGACCTCTCCCTTTGAGATCATGTGTGATGCTAGTAATGTAGCCGTAGGAGCGGTGCTTGGACAGAAGAAGGATGGCCGGACCACCGCTATTTATTATGCTAGCAAGACGCTAGATGTAGCCCAGCGCAACTACGCTACCACCGAGAAGGAGTTATTGGCGGTTGTATATGCTTTCGAGAAGTTTCGTTCCTACTTAGTAGGGGCGAAAGTCATTGTCTACACCGACCATGCAGCCATCCGTTACTTGCTTGCTAAGAAAGATGCCAAGCCACGCCTTATTCGATGGATTCTCTTGCTTCAAGAGTTTGATTTAGAAATCCGCGATAAGAAAGGATCCGAAAATTCTGTTGCGGATCACCTCAGCCGGCTACCTGCATCTTCACGCGATAAGGACGACCCACCCATAGACGATTCATTCCCCGGTGAGCACTTACACTTGTTAGAGCGTTTGATAGACTTACTTACTTCACCCCACGATGGAGGTGAAGTATGGGGTGAGGGCACCTCCCATCACGTTTGAGAGACGCGTATGGTCCAGCTAGCGACCTTAAACCAAGCGCTTCTTGGAAGGCAACCCAAGGTATTGTTTTCTTTTCCCTTTTTCTAGTCTAGCTTAGATAGTTTTGCTTTTGCTTTGCTTTGTTTTGTTTTTGGCGTCCTAGACGGACAACAAGTGACATCTGAGGAAAGAGTACAACTGGAAGGACAGAAGTTCGATAATTTGAGAAGACGGAGTTTGACTGAGGCACATCTCGGTTGTTGTCAAAGCACCTCGACCGAGATGATTCTTGAGCAACCGAGGCGACTAGGGTTTCTGAAGAACCACCTCGGTCTGTACCACCTCGGTCCAGTCGAGACCACCTCGACCGAGGTGACAACAGTTCCAGAAAGGGTATAAAAGGGGGGTTTAATTTCTCTCTCTTGTTTTTACCTCTCCTCGACCGCGGCAGCCCCTCGCCTCGCTTTGCCCTTCTTCGATCGTCTTCAACGATTCTTGCTTCCAAATTGCAAAGAAAGGATAGAGGATCCCAGTGCCAGAATCAATCTGCGAAGAAAACGAACTAAATCGACCGAATCGGGGTAAACATCGAAAAAACCCTAACCTCTCTCCTTTTCACTATTTTGCTTCGAATTGGGCTTTGGTTGCCCTTGCATTTGCTGAGAAACAGATTAAGTACCCCATAGGAACCAGTTGTAGTGATTTTGGGGGAAAAGAACTGGATTTTTGAGAGATTCGATCGTGTAGTTCTTCGCCTCGGTCCAGTCGTGTTGTGCCTCGGCCGAGGTGTTCTTGAGTTGTGTCAGACTGACCGAGGTGATCTGATAGAGTTTGTTGAGAATGAGTTCAGATAGACAGCTTGTCCTTAGGGATAGATCCTCCCCTTCCCCTTCTTCTTCTTCCTCTAGACCTTATCGACCGGTGATCCACGAGAGACACCAGGTCGATTATGACCGTATTGCAGCCCGTCCAGTGATTGCACCACGCTTCCTGGACGTTTCGGCTTTTGATTGTCTCCATGTGGATGGAGACCTTAGACGGATGATCTCGATGGTAGGGCTAGATCAGTTTACTGAGATCCGTGCACCTGCCTATCTAGAGCCTACCTTGGAGTTTGTCAACTCCTTCACCTACCTCCCCACAGAGCGAGCTGTGAAGTACCGGTTGATGAACCGGAACTTCCTAGTACCCTTAGAGCACTAGAGAGACATTTTTGGTTTCCCGGCCCCGACCGTTGTTGATTTTCCTTCCCGGACTGTAGCTAGGGAGTTTTGGGGTCAGATTGCTCATGTAGTTGAGCACGCAGATAGATGGCGCCCTGGAGACTCCAGGGAGCGTATCATTTTTCACCTAGCCTTTAGGTTAGCCGACCGTATTTTCAGTGAGACGCTTCTGGCGTGTACTGAGACGCCCCAGAAGGTCCGACAGGGGGAGCTTTTCAGCCTTTACTGCATGGTGACTGGAGGGATCCCCGACTTTGGCTTGATGTTGGCAGAGGATCTGCACAAGATCAAGGCCAAAGCGAAGGGGGACATCTGATGCGGAGGAATTGTGACCCACATTGCTAGCTATCAGGACATGGACCTCAGAGCTTGTACTATGGTGGAGGCTGCCAAGCCGCTAGGGCTTCAGGAGATGACCACTTGGAGGATTGTGGTTCCCCGAGGACTCACTACACCATACGTAGCCATGCCATGGGAGCCGACTACACCACAGGGGATCAGATGGTCCCCCCAGTTCTTTGTTTATGACCCTCACTACTGGCAGACTGTTTGGATCCCATTGATGGAAGATGCTAGAGAGGCAGCAGTTGCACCAGCTGAGGAGGATGAGGTAGAGGAGGAGACAGCTAATGATGATGACAGGAACGGCGGAGTTCCAATGGATACAGGGACGGATACTGCTGGGACGAGTGCGCCGGTTATTGACATTGATGATGATGATGATACTGAGCCTGCACCAGCCACATCACAAGTGAGACCTGCTAGGCGTAGGGTACGCCGACACAGAGATCCAGAGGCTCACCGTCTGATCGATGATCTGACGGATCAGATGATCGATTCTTATGCTGCCCTATCATTGGATATCCGTGAGATGCAGGACAGACAGCATTACCAGCACATGATGGCTCAAATTCAGTTTCAGCACATCATGGGGTACCCGTTCGACCCATCTCAGTATCCGTATGTGCCACCACAACCACCACCGGATCGTGACTATTGAGAGCTGCAGGATTTTCTTTCTTATTTATTATGCAGCTCAGCTTTATGTCCGGTGAGTATTTTATTTCTTTAGACTTATTTTGACCCACTGGGACAGTGTGTCCCAAGTATGGGGTGTTTATTGATGTATTATTTGACACTTATGGATGTATGACTCGACTTTATATGATATTTATGCTTCATTTTGCTTCTATGTGTTTATCTGAGATTGCATGCATACATACAGGTTATTTGATTGAGAAAACGTCAAAAACTAGTTTAAAAAAAAATTTCTTGACCTCGACCGGGACACTTCTGGCCGAACGAGGTGCTTCACCTCGGTTGACCTAGAACACCTCGACCGAGGTGGTTTAACTGAGAGTTTTCGAAACGTTTTGTGCTTCTTATCTGGATATGATCTCAGTGAAGATCTTGTTGATGACTGGTTTTGAAATCTTTATGTGTTTGAAAGGTTTTATGATATGTTTAAGTTGCTAAATGCTTTGTTTGAAATCTTTGGCATGTTTAATACTTTGTTATTATCCAAATTATGTTGAATTTGAAGGTTGACACCGCAAGATAAGTTCTCTCACTTTCTTCCTGGAAAGACCAAGGCAATTCATTCTTTTCTCTTCTTCTTCTTGATCATGCTTAGCCCCTCATATACATTTTTGCCTCCCTTTACCTATCCGGGAATTTGGAAGCAAGCAAGGTGGTGAAAGCAAGTGAAGTAAGTTTGAGAAGTTGGCTGGAAGTGAAAGTGTTAGAAAGAAAGAAATAGGTTTGGGGAAGTCAATCATGATGATGAGTAACTCGGCACCATTCACATAGCCGGGTGTTTGTATCTTGCCAAAGTCAGATTGAGCGATATTCCTAATGGGTCATGGTATGTGCATCAAGGGTTTGACGCATCTCAAAAAATTGATGATTGCTGATTTCCTAGGCTTCGGTTATTATGCACCTCTGTCCATGCATCCCAAAAAGTAAAGTAAGAAAGAAAAGTGTGAAATAAGCAAAGCTTATTGGTGGAAGATGTTGAAAGTCAAAGTGAAAGTGAAGTATATCCTTTTCCCGGATTCTAGCACCACATTACCTTACATACATCCCTACCCTACACGTTTCTTGACCTATCTTTTGGGAAGCCCTTGAGACCTCGAGCTTGTTGATTGACTTAGTGGTTTAAACCGGATTATGCATGATTAATTTCGATAATTATGACTTATTATGCATTCTATGATTTTATGCAAAGATGAACAACTTTCTTATATTTATAAAATGTTTTGATCATATTTTGATTTTAAATTCCATGAAGTATTCTCTTAGAGTGATCTATGATTGGAGCACACCATAAAAATGTTTTTGAAAGACTTTTTCATTGATTTTCTTGACTTATAATCCATTCTATCTTGCCTTTTATATGCGGAACTTGCTTGGGGACAAGCAAGGGCTAAGTATGGGGTATTTTGATAGCATGAATTATAGTCTATATTTTGGGGTTTGTTTGGACGTTCTATCTTCAATAATCTGCATATTTGTATGTATATTATGTGATTATATTACCATTTCATCTAACTTTGCGGGAATCGAGGTCTACACCTAGTTTTGTTTTAATCATAGGTAAAATAGCACGTTTTGCATCAAAAAGGAGCAAAAGGAGCTATGGAGTCATTGGAGCTACATTCAGGAACATAAGGAAACATCCAGGAAGCATAGCCATGGATTAGAGATTTACTTTGGACCAGATTTGAGAGATTTCACATTCAGTTGTGACTCACCTCGGTTGACTACAGAGTCACCTCGACCGAGGTGATCCAAAGAAGTCGACTCGACCGAGGCGAACACCTGGGACGCGGCGAGAATATTTTATTCTTGGCTGAGATCTTTTATCTTTGGAAAGAGATCTTATATTTTTGGGCTTGGCTCCTGGAAGGAAGAAGATATGATAGATCATATATTTTACCTATTTTTATGGGAAGAGATCTTTTTAAGATATCTTATCTATGGAGAGTAATTTTCCTATAAAAGGGTTGGATTTTCCACAAATCCGATCGTGCTTAGACATCCGCTATCACCGGAACAGCTTGCTTACATCCTAATACACCGCTGCAGCCATACTCCAGTTGGGAGATTTGAAGAACCATTTTGAAGGTTGAAGGAAGAAAGTTTATAGCTTTTATAGCTTTTGAAGGGTTTTTGTACGATCATCTTAGATTCCCTTCTTTGTCATTGTCTTGTTGGATTTCTATCCAAGGAACGCTTGTTTGTTTGATAATTGATTCAGTTATTGAAGCCTTTCTCTTAAGGTTTTCTTGTTCAATTATTCTCTTTCTTCCCATATACTTGATTAATACTTTCATGATGATGAGTGGCTAATCTCTTTGTGTGATTCTAGGGTGATTGGCTAAAGGTTGTGGGAAAAACAATGATAGAATGATCTTAATCACAGTAGGACCCTGAAAGCTCGAGTCTTTACCTTAACCCTAAGCATCTCGTTCAGTCGATGAACATCTCGGCCGGGGTGGAATTCGTCTGACCGAGGTGACTTATCTGATCCGAAACTGAGAGTTTAGTGTTAGAGTTTGCCAAATCCTATCCTTATTACACCTTTCATGGTTCAATGCAAGCCTAGGATGAGACTTACCCGGTAATTCCTTTGTTTGTTTACCTAAGATCGTAAGTATAGGTAATAAAGGTTTATCCTTTATTGGGGTTTGAGTGTGCTTTCATTCCGTCTTTGTGAGTTAGCCTGAGACTTACCCGGTAAAGGTTGATTCTATTCCCTTAGGTGGTGTGTTGGTTTGAGGATATAGTTCTTTATCTTAATTCCTTGAGACTTACCCGGTAATAGGAGTTACAGTTTTGGATTAGTGAGTAGTGAGACTTACCCGGTGATCTATTCTACTTTAGTAACACCTTCCTTATGCAAAAATCTCAGCTTTGTCCACTTATCTTTAGATCTTGAGTTGGAACCACGACTAAATGCTTTAATCCCTAGAATTGCATATTTCCTTATTCGACTTTTATCATCCTTGATTGTTTGATTGCTTTGTGGTTAGTAATTGCTAAAGCTTACCGTTATCGACTTTGTTTCACTAAGTCCCTGTGATCGACCCCTGCAATTTCTTGCTTTTTACTACGGTTGACCCGTACACTGCGGGTTCGCATCCTTGTTTTAAGTTTACATCAAGGGTTATAAATTTAAAGCTTGCACACACCGTTTGGAGCGAACATTATGACACTCGAAACCGAAATAGATGATGTTGAGTCTCACTACTACCTAGGAAAGGAAAGTCAAGGCTAGGTTAAAGTAAATCTTTAAATTTTGATTAAAGCAAAAGCAAAGGTCGTAAAACAGGGAAAATCACGGCTAGATCTTGAGATTCCACGGCCGTGGAACTCAAGAACATACCGTGATTTAGGGTGTTGACGAGGTTTCTCACACTCTCAAGGTCCAATCAAGTTACGATCGATCTATCATCATCTAAGCCACAACTATCAACCCTTCACCTTAGAATTGCTAAAGGGTTTTAGCCAATAATTATCATTATAATATCAATAATCAAATTAAGAAGAATGAAAGATGAAAACCCTCGAAAACTCAATAACAACACAAATTCAATCTCAAAATCCAAACAACAAAGTATGTTTATGAATTCAAAAAAGTAGGAATAGAAACCCTCACAATGATCTAGAGAAACCACAAAGAACGGAATGTCAATCCGTCCTTCAATGAAAACCCTAGAATATTCCGAAAGTACACAATCTCCGAAAACACGTCCTTCACGAATCTCCAATCCTCAAGGTCGAAATGTAACCCTAAGGCCATCTCCAAAACTCTAAGCGAAAACTCTTAGCGGGGGATCCCGAAAACTCCTTTCTCAAGCCTTTATATAGAGCGAAATAGGGTTACGAGAAAGCCCAATGATGTGGCTGACGTGGCAATAATGACACGTCACAAAATCACCAAAATCACGGTCATGAACAACTTTCCACGACCGTGGTTTAGAGCGTGGAACTCAATTACGGCATCAATATGATTTCCACGGCCGTGGATTTGGTCGTGTAACTCTCTGTTGTGTTCCAAACTCACATCCATGATCGTGTTGCCAAATCCACGGTCGTGGTTTAGAGTGTGGACTTCAAATTCCTTTTCCACGACCGTAATTCAGAGCGTGGTTCTTCAAACTCCTTGTTTTTGCCTTTGTTTCGTGATATCCTTCATCCATGCTCCTTCCTTAGCCTCTCCAATGCATCTCCTTGCCATCAAGCATGATCAAATACTCCTTTCCTTCCACATTTTGCTCCAATCCAAGTCTTTATTCACCTAAAAACAAAACAAAGCTAGTGTAGATCTCTATATCGACAAAGTGGGTGAACTAGCTCACAATTGCTTCAAACTCATATCTAAGAACACAATAAAGAGGAAAAAACAACTAAAACAAGTGCCTAAAATATAGTCATATTTCATGTTAACAAAATACCCCATACTTGCTACTTGCTTGTCCCCAAGCAAGATTTTCAAAAGCTTAGAACATAAGGTAGAATGAAATATGAATGCAAAACAAAGCAAAACAATCTTTTTAGTTAATGTGCTTCTAGTCAATAGATCATCCTCAAACCTTGCTTCATTCATCCTTGAAAATGTTTATACACACAAACCAAAGTATGCAAAGCAAAGAAACTTCTTAAATTGCAAATACTTCAAGACAAACATCATAACCTTCAAGCATTGTCAAAATCAAGCATGTGAAACTTCAATTTAGATCACCAAGTCAAATAACACTCTTATGATCTCAAGGTCTTCCAAATAAGGCCAAGAATGCGGAAAAGGTGGGGAAATTGTAAAGGAATGTGGTGTATGAATCCGGGAAGAAGGGACAACACAAACTCTTTTCTTTTTACCATTTGAACTAACCAGCAACTTAGAGCTTTGCTCTAGACTTTTGCACTTAATTTTTCGACTTTACTTTTGGAGTTATGGACAGCGGTGCACAATAACCGAAGCCTAGGAGATTGGCGTTTCTCAATTTCGAGATGCCTCAAACCCTTGATGCACATTCTATAATCCGTTAGGAATATTGCTCAATCCGACTTTGGCAAGACACAAACACCCGGCTATGTGAATGGTGCCGAGTTACTCATCATCATGATTGACTTTCCCAAACTTATTTTCCTACACTTTGAATTCAAAAAATTTCTTTCATGGCCCTCCCACATCAAAAATGCCAAAATCAACTCTTCCTAAATCCCGGATAGGTAAAGGAGGCAATTATTTTCATTGAGGGGCTAAATGATCAAAGAAAGAAGTAAGAAAATTGAGGTGCCTTAATCATTTCATAAAGAAGTATAAGAACTTATATTGTGATTTCAACCTTTGTTTCTCAAAATGATTTAGATAAAACCTTCACATTATGAAACTTTCAAGAAAGGATAAACAACATACTCAATCTCTTCACAATTCATAATTCAATTTAAACATACAATTGTCATCAAAAACTCATTCTACAAGTAGTTTTCATCATAGAATTCATCTCTAATCTTAGAAGCACAAAATCTTTTCAAAATTTTCAAATTTTTATGGGTTTTTCAAAGCCTTTTTCATGCAATGCAATAATGAAATGTGTGACAATGAAAGGAAACATGCAAGTGTTCATAGTCATGCAAAGCAAAGTGAGTAGAGTTATTACAAACGATAGTCACACCCCACCCCACACTTGAAACATACATTGTCCTCAATGTTCAAAAGAAATAAAGAAAAGAAAAAGGAACTCACTAATGACGGTGTGGTGGCTCAAACCGGCGGTCAATCAACATCATCACTGTGGAGGAGGCGGTGGTGGATATGGAAAGAAATCCGAGCTAAAAGGCCGCCCAAACGGCTGGCAGTAGATGTCCCTCAAGATGCGGTCGTTCTCCTGGCTCCGTGCGTCATGAGTCTCCTGTCGGATCTCTAGATCTCCCACTCTCCTTGAAAGATCGGTGGCCCATCCCGGAAGCTGCGAGTACCAATCCGGCGGCTGTCCATACCATGCAGGAGCGTCCTGAGGAGGAGTCGGTGCCACCGGTGCCTGCTCATACCATGGAGGAGGAGCTCCCATCCATGACAGCGGCTCTCCATACCAAGCGGATGGAGTCACCATCCAAGTCGGCCTCTCACTCACACTAGCCCTGCGTGAAGAAAAAGCACCGGAAGGTCTAGAGAGGCGGGGAGAACGTCTAGGTGGCTCCGGAAAATCGGCCGGCTGATCCGGGAATGTACCAAAGGTATGCTCATCACCTCCTACATCATGTTCATCACCTCCTCCCATCTCCTCATCATCATCCCCAGCTGGGATATCATCCGGCACATACGGAGGAGCTACAAGTCTATTGGCATGCATGGGCGCAAAGGTTGCCTTCCAATTGTGGCGGCCTAGCATAATGGAATACTCGGGAAGCCAAGGGATACCTCTACCACCTCTCTCCTCCCATGGCATGGCTGCGGTAGGTAGAGCTTGGTGGCGGGGAAAGATAATGCCTCTAGTCATGAGCCCGTTGAGACCCAAAGGTCTCGCCGCTATCCTAGTACAAGCGGAGTAGTCTATCCCCAATTGGTTTGCTATATAAGTCACCATACCCCAATAACCAATGTTCCCGGCTTTCTTGTTCTTCAATTTACTCATGGTGGAGGCAAGGAGGGTGGCGCAATCGGCGGGTCTACCGGTAAGCATACAATAAAGGAGGAAGAGCTCATCGGTTTTAATCTTTTGTGGGGTCTAGGTCTTAGGGAAAAGACACTCCGAAAGGATCCTATGAGCTATCTTCAAGGCTAAGTGGTAGATGAGCTTAGCCTTGGTGTCGGCCGGTTGCCAACGATCCTCACTGGCATATATCATGGCAATCTCCTCCCAAAAATCCTTAGCATACACCCCACTAGGAAACCTACCATTGAAGCTCTCATGGAACCCAATGAATGCTTCAAACTGAATGATGGAGAACTCATAGTTCTCCTATATCAACCTAAAAGAGACCGTGCGGTTCACATGGCTATGCTCAAAGGAAGTCACAAACTCCCTTGTTATCTCCTCATAGGCGTCCTCTCTAATAGCGGAGAATACGATCAATCCAACTTTATCCAAGAGCCATGTCAAGTTCTTCACAACATTGAGCGGCTCAAGCTCCTTTAGGAGAAGGTATCTAGGTCCTATGACCGGCCTCTTCTCAATCCTTTCTAAGGCTCCTAGGTAGTCTTCATGGATAGTTGGGATTCTAGGAGGTGGTGGTGATGGTGGTTCACTAGGGGGAGATTGGGAAGATGAGGAACTATCTTCCTTTCTCTTCTTGTTCCTGCTAGACTTTCTCCTAAACATTTTTCTCAGCAATAGTGAAAATTACGGCCTGTTCTTGGTAAACCACGGTCGTGGAACGTACAGAGACCGTGGTTTTGGTTTGTTTCTCTCAAATCACAGCAAATCAACACCAAACTCAGCAATCATTGTCCTAGACTAATTCCAATTCTAATTCCATTAAGTTCTCCTAAATTCTTGCGAAGAAATTGAACCAAATTGACAAAGTAGAGAAAAGGGAGAAAAACCTAGGGTTTGGATCTTTCAAATCCAAATTCCTTCTCCAGCGTGGATTTTTCGCTCAGTTTGTTGCTTGGATCGTGTAGATGATCGAAAATTCTCCACTTTAGGCTCAAGAACTGATCAAATCGGACTCCGAACGAAGAATCACGGGTTGAGGAAGGTAGTCGGCAATTCTGGGCGTGGTTTTGGGCGTGGATTTTGGTTTTGGATGTGTTTTTGTGAAGGAAGGTGGTTTATATAGTGACCGTAAAATTTTTTAAAATCACGGTCACTCGGGGCATTCCACGGCCGTGGAAATGTACGGAATCCGTGGTTTTGATGAATTTTGCTAGATTTTGGGGAATTACGGTCACCTGTTACTTCCACGACCGTGGTTTAGGGCGTGGAAGTCTCTGTTGTGTGCCAACATCCAAGTTTTGTCAATTCCTTCCACTTTTGCTTCTTTCCTTTGCCTAATCCTTATTCCTACATCCAAAAACATAACATACCGGGAGGTATCGAGGGAAAAACAAAACAAAAACAACTAAACTAAACTACTCTAAGAAAGAAAAACAAAAACGTAAGTGCAATACCTTTGGTCGCCTCCCAAGAAGAGCTTGTTTTGGGTCCGTAGCTAGACCGTTCATGTGCTTATTCGAGGACAATCGGAGCGATTTCCTCAACCGGGAGCTCTAGTGAATACTTCTTAAGACGTTGGCCATTCACCTTGAAACTTTCGCTCTTTTCACCCCATACTTCAACTGCGCCATGGGGAAAAACACGTTTGATTAGATAAAGTCCAGTCCAACGAGATTTGAGCTTACCTGGAAAGAGACGAAGTCTCGAATTGAAGAGGAGAACTTGATCTCCTTCTTTGAGATCCTTTGGAATGATATGTGTTCGCTCCAAATGGTGTGTGCAAGCTTTAAATTTATAACCCAAGATGTATGCTTAAAACAAGGATGCGAACCCGTAGTGTACGGGTCAATCGTAGTAAAAGCAAGAAATTCCGGGGTGTCGATCTCAGGGACTTAGGTCAAACCTAAGCAAGTATAGGTAGTCTATGTAATTACTAACCACAAAAGCGATTAAAACAATCAAAGATGATAAAAAGTCAATTAAGGAAAATATGCAATTCTAGGGATTAAAGCATCTAGTTGTGGTTCCAACTCAAGATCTAAAGATAAGCGGACAAAGCGGAGATTTTGCTAAGGGAAGGTGTTTCTAAAGTGGAATAGATCACCGGGTAAGTATCACTACTCACTAATCCCAAACTGTAACTCCTATTACCGGGTTAGTCTCAAGGAATTAAGGAAAAGAACTATAACCTCAAACTAACACTCCACCTAAGGGAATAGAATCAACCTTTACCGGGTAAGTCTCAGGCTAACTCAAAAAGATGGGATGAAAGCACACTCAAACCCCAATAAAGGATAAACCTTTATTACCTACACTTATAATCTTTGGTAAACAAACTAAGGAATTACCGGGTAAGTCTCATCCTAAGCTTGCATTGAACCAGGAAAGGTATAACAAGAATAGGATTTGGCAAACTCTAACACTTAACTCTCAGTTATGGATCAGATAAGTCACCTCGGTCAGACGAATTCCACCCCGGCCGAGATGTTCATCGACTGAACGAGATACTCTAGGGTTAAGGATAAAGACTCGAGCTTTCAGGGTCCTACTAGAATTTAAGATTATTCTATCATTGTTTTTCCTACAACCTTCAGCCAATCACCCTAGAATCACACAAAGAAGTTAGCCACTCATCATCATGAAAGCAATAATCAAATATATGGGAAGAAGTGAATAATTGAACACAAAAACCTTAAGAACAAGGCTTCAATAACTGAATCAATTATCAAACAAACAAGCGTTCCTTGGATCAAAATCCAATAAGACAATCAACGAGAAGGGAATCTAAGAGAATCTTACAAAACCCTTCACAAAAGCTATAAAAGCTATCAACTTCCTTCCTTCAATCTTCCTTCAACCTTCCAAAAGTCCTTCAATTGCTGTATGCAGCCTCTTGCCGTTAGCGGATGTTGGATTTGTGGAAAATCCAACCCTTTTATATAGGAAAACTACCCTCCAAAGATAAGAGATCTTAAAAAGATATTTTCCTAATAAAATATATCTATCTCTCATAAATAAATCCCCAAAATATATGATCTTCCTTCTAGAAATCCAGCCTAAAAATATAAGATCCCTCCTTCCAAAAATAAAAGATCTCAGCCAAGAATAAAAATATATCTCGCCGCGTCCAAGGTGTTCGCCTCGGTCGGGACGCTCCTCTGGATCACCTCGGTCGAGATGGTACTGTAGCTGACCGAGGTGGCTCTAAACTGAATGTGAAATCTCTCAAATCTGGTCCAAAGTAAATCTTTAATCCAATTTCATGCTTCTAGGATTCTTCTTTAAGCTCCTGAATGTAGCCCCAATGACTCCTTAGCTCCTTTAGCTCCATTTTGATGCAAAACGTGCCATTTTACCTACGAATACAACGAAACTTGGTGTAGTCCTCGATTCACGCAAAGATAGATGAAATGATAATATAATCACATAATATACATCCAAACATGCAGATTATTGAAGATAAAACGTCTAAACAGGTCTTAAAACATAGACTATAATTCGTACTATCAAAATACCCCATACTTAGCCCTTGCTTGTCCCCAAGCAAGTTCCAAATCTTAGATACAAGATAGAATGGATTATAAGTCATAAAGGTCAATGAAAAGTATTTCAAAACATTTTTGTGGTGTGCTCCACTCATAGATCACTCTAAGAGAATGCTTCATGGAATTTAAAATCAAAATATGATCAAAACATTTTATAAATATAAGAAAGTTGTTCATCTTTGCATAAAATCATGGAATGCATAATAAATCATAATCATCGAAATTAATCATGTATAATCTAGTTTAAACCACTAAGTCAATCAACAAGCTCGAGGTCTCAAGGGCTTTTCAAGAGAAGGTCGAGAAACGTGTGAGGGTGGGATGCATATAAGGAATGTGGTGCTAGAATCCGGGAAAAGGATCTTCACTTTACTTGCTTTGAATTTCAACATCTTCCACCAATAAGCTTTGCTTATTTTACTTTTTTACTTTTTGGGATGCATGGACAGAGGTGCACAATAACCGAAGCCTAGGAAATCAGCAATCATCAATTTCTCGAGATGTCTCAAACCCTTGATGCACATACCATGACCCGTTAGGAATATCGCTCAATCCGACTTTGGCAAGACACAAATACCCGGCTATGTGAATGGTGCCGAGTTACTCATCTTCATGATTGACTTCCTCAAACCTATTTGTTTCTTTCTAACTTTCAGCCAACATCTCAACTTTTCTTTCACTTGCTTTTCACTTTTGCTTGCTTCCAAATTCCCGGATAGGTAAAGGGAGGAAAATATGTATACGAAGGGCTAAGCATGATCAAGAAGAAGAAGAGAAGAGAATGAATTGCCTTGGTCTTTCCAGGAAGAAAGTGAGAGAACTCATCATGTGGTGTCAACCTTCAAATTCAACATAATTTGGATAAAAACAAAATATTAAACATGCCATAAATTCTAAACAAAGCATTTAGCAACTTAAATATATCATAAAACCTTTTAAACATATAAAGATTTCAAAACCAGTCTGCAAACAAAATCTTCACTGAGGTCATATCCAGATAAGAAGCACAAAAATCGTTTTCGAAAACTTTCTTAGTTAAACCACCTCGGTCGAGATGTTCTAAGTCAACTGAGGTACTGCACCTCGATTGGTCAGAATCACTTCGGTCGAGGTCAAAAAAAAATTTTCTTAACTAGTTTTTGACGTTTTTCTCAATCAAATAACCTGTATGCATGCATGTAATCTCAAATAAACACATAGAGCATAAAGAAAATCATAAATATCCATCGAGTCATACAAACATACATATAGGTCAAATAATACATCCACATACCCCATACTAGGGACACATTGTCCCAATGGGTCAAATAAGTCTAAGAAAATAGAGTACTCACCGGATAAAGCTGAGTTGCATAATAAATAAATAAAGAAAATCCTGCAAGCTCTCAAGCATCTAGTCCCGATCCGGTGGTGGTGGTGGTGGTGGCACGTACGGGTACTCAGATGGGTCGAATGGGTAGCCCATGATATGCTGAAACTGAATCTCAGCCATCGTGTGCTGGTAGTGCAGTCTCTCCTGCATCTCTCTAATGTCCAGGGATAAGGCGGCATAGGTATCTATCACCTGGTCCGTTAGATCACCGATCTGGCGGTGAGCGACTAGATCCCTCTGTCTGCGTACCCTAAGCCTGGCTGGACGTGCCGGTGTTGCAGCTGGCTCCTCCTCTGTCTCGTCGTCGTCCAGATCGACGACCGGCACACTAGTCCCAGCTGTATCTGTACCTGTATCCATGGCAGCACCGACATCCTCATCCTCATCCTCCTGCTCCTCACCCTCATCCTCCTCACCCTTGTCTCTGAGCTGCTGCGTCCCTGGCATCCTCCATAAGCAGAATCCATGCGGTCTGCCAGTAGTGCGGGTCATAAACAGAGAACTGAGCTGACCACCTAATACTCTGGGGTGTAGTCTGCTCCTAGGGCATCGCCACATATGGCGTAGTAAGTCCACCAGGAACCAATATCCTCCTAGTGATCATCTCCTGCAGCCCGAGCGGCTTGGCAGCCGCCACCATAGTACAAGCCCTCAAGTCCAAGTCCATGTAACTCGCAATGTGAGTCACTATCCCTCCGCAGCAGATATCTCCCTTTGCCTTCGCCTTTATCTTGTGTAAATCCTCCGCCAACATCACTCCAAAATACGGAACTCCTCCGGTGACCATGCAGTGAAGACTCAGCAGCTCACCCTGTCTAATCTTTTGGGGCGTCTCAGTACGCGCCAGAAGAGTCTCACTAAAAATCCGGTGAGCAAGTCTAAAAGCTAGGTGGAAAATAATCCGCTCCCTAGAGTCTCCAGGTCTCCACCTATCAGCGTGCTCAACTACATGAGCTATCTGGCCCCAGAACTCTCGAGCTACGGCTCGAGAAGGAAAATCAGCAACTGTGGGGGCCGGGAAGCCAAAGATGTCCCTCCAATGGTCCATAGGAACTAGATAGTTCCGGTTCATCAACCGGTACTTGATGGCGCGCTCAGTAGGCAAATAAGTGATGGAGCTAACAAACTCCAAGGTAGGCTCAAGATAGGCTGGAGCTCTAATCTCAGTAAACTGCTCCAGCCCCACCGCAGATATCATCCGCCTCAGATCATCATCCACATGGAGGCAGTCAAATGCAGAAATGTCCAGAAACCGTGGTGCAACCACTGGACGTGCCGCTATGCGGTCGTAGTCTACTTGGTGACGCTCATGGATCACCGGTATAGAACGGCGTGAAGAAGAAGAAGGGGAAGGAGAGGATCTATCTCTCAAAACAAGTTGTCTGTCAGAACTCATCTCTTTCTATCACTGTCAGACCACCTCGGTCGCTCTGACAAATCTCAAGAACACCTCGGCTGAGGCACATGCCGACTGGACCGAGGAGAAGTGTTGTGCGATCGTTTCTCTCAAAACTCCAGTTCTTTTCCCCCAATATCACTACCAAATGTTCCTATGGGGTACTCAATCCTTTTCCAGCACAATGCAGGGGCAACCAAAGCCCAAATTGAATGAAATCAGTGGAAGAAGAGGGAGTTAGGGTTTTTTCGAATGTACCCCAGATTTGGTCGATTCGGTGCGTTTTTACTGCAGATTGTTGCTTGCAAATCGATCCTCTGCCCTTTCCTTGCAGTTTGGAAGTGAGAATTGTCGAAAACGAGCAAAAAACGAAGAGCGAGGTGAATTTGGGCGTTTCAGTCGAGAGGGTGAGAGAGAGAAGAGAGAGAAATCTCAGCCCCCTTTTATACCCTTTTCTGGAACTGTTGTCACCTCGGTCGAGATGGTCTCGACTGGACCGAGGTGTACGGACCGAGGTGGATCTTCAGTAACCCTAGTCGCCTCGGTTGCTCAAGAATCATCTCGGTCGAGGTGCTGTGACAGCAACCGAGATGTGTCTCAGTCAAACTCCGTCTTCTTAAATTCTCGAACTTATGTCCATCCAGTGTTGCTCCTGGGTTGTATTGCTTCCTTAGATGTCACCTGTTGTCTGTCTAAGACGCCAAAAACAAAGCAAGGCAAAGCAAAGCAAAAGCAAACCATCTAAAGCTAGACTAGAAAAAGGGAAAAGAAAGCAATACCTTGGGTTGCCTCCCAAAAAGCGCTTGATTTAAGGTCGCTAGCTGGACCGTACGGCATCCCTAAACATGCTGGGAGGTGTCCTTACCCCATACTTCACCTTCATCATGGGGTGAGATAAGGAAGTCTATCAAACGCTCCAACAAGTGCAAGTGCTCATCGGGGAATGAATCGTCTATGGGTGGATCGTCCTTCTCGCGTGAAGATGAAGGTAGCCGGCTGAGGTGATCCGCAATAGAATTTTTGGATCCCTTCTTATTGCGGATCTCTAAGTCAAACTCTTGAAGCAAGAGAATCCATCGAATAAGACGTGGCTTAGCTTCCTTCTTGGCAAGCAAGTAACGAATAGCTGCATGGTTGGTGTAGACAATAACTTTCGCCCCTACTAAGTAAGAACGAAACTTCTCGAAAGGATATACAACCGCCAGTAGCTCCTTTTCGGTGGTGGCGTAGTTACGCTAGGCTTCATCTAACGTCTTGCTAGCGTAGTAAATGGCGGTGGTCCGCCCATCCTTCTTTTGTCGAAGCACCGCTCCTACTGCCACATCACTCGCATCGCACATGATCTCAAAGGGCAAGATCCAATCCGGAGGCTGGATAATGGGAGCGGAGATCAACGCTTCCTTAATCCTGAAAAATGCATCAAGACACTCCTGCTAAAACTCAAAAACAACATCTTTATTCAAGAGATTCGTTAGTGGTTTAGAAATCTTCGAGAAGTCCTTGATGAATCTCCTATAGAAACCTGCATACCCGAGAAAACTCTACACACCCTTAACAGAACAAGGGGGGGAAGTTTCTCAATAGTCTCGATCTTAGCGCGATCGACCTCAATACCTCGATTAGAAACGAGATGTCCTAGCATGATGCCTTCATTAACCATAAAGTGACACTTCTCCCAATTTAAGACGAGATTAGTGTCTTCACATCTTTGTAGCACTAGAGAAAGGTTAGATAGGCAATCATCAAAAGAGGAACCATATACTAAAAAATCATCCATAAATACCTCCATGATCTCCTTTATATACTCGGAAAAGATAGCCATCATGCATCACTGGAAGGTAGTGGGTGCATTGCATAATCCAAATGGCATCCTCCTATAAGCGAATGTCCCCCATGGACAAGTGAAAGTGGTCTTCTCTTGATCATCCGGATGGATAGGAATCTGGAAGAAGCCACTATAGCCATCTAAATAGCAAAAATGTGAATGTTGGGCCAACCGTTCGAGCATTTGATCGATGAAGGGAAGTGGAAAATGGTCCTTCCGAGTGGCCATATTTAGCTTCCTATAATCGATGCACACCCTCCAGCCCGTGACGGTCCTAGTTGGGATTAACTCGTTGTTCTTATTCGTCACAACGGTCATCCCTCCTTTCTTCGGAACTACATGCACTGGGCTCACCCACTTGCTGTCCGAGATAGGAAATATGATACCTGCATCCAACAACTTAAGAATTTCTTTCTTCACAACCTCTTTCATGATCGGATTTAACCGTCTTTGAGGTTCCCGTGAAGTCTTATGATCGTCCTCCATTAGTATTCCATGCATGTAGAAAGAAGGCTTAATGCCAATAAGATCATCAATAGTATAACCTAAAGCATTTTTATGCTTCCTCAGGACATGCATTAGTTTAGATAATTCAGATTCGGAAAGGGAAGCACTAACGATGACGGGATAAGTAGAATCCGGTCCAAGGAAAACATACCTCAAGTGACTTGGGAGTTGTTTAAGCTCCACAACTGGGGGTGCTTTCTTAGGTGGATCCTTGCTTCCTCCTTCCAGTGGAGTAGATTGAAGAACTGGACTTTCAGAAGTCTCAGTTGACATCATCTCGCTTTCGAACTTGGTCGAGGTCCAGAGAGGGTGACCGAGATGTTCTTCAGTCAAGAACACCTCGTTTGGTCCAGAAGGTGCCTCGGTCGAGGTACTGCAACTGGGACCGAAACTGGAGATCTTCTTCTCCTGGATTAGTTTCTCAATCTTAGCTCCTGGATCCTCTTCCAGCGCCTTTAAGCTCCGTATATCTGCATCACAAGAAGCATCTATACCTTCCTCCATTAAGCTAAAACTAATAACTTTTTCAAGTGGATCTTTAATAAGGATAGAGCTCACCAATTCTCTTGATTCTTCTTCATCATAGATGTTGAAGATATCATCTCCTAGCTGCTCTCCCTTCATTGCCGCAAGCAATGCAAATTCCACTTCATCTCCGCCAATGTTGAATTTTAACTTGGCGTTCTTACAATCCACATTGCAACCCGAAGTTGCTAGAAATGGCCTCCCGAGAATGATAGGAACGGGATAATCTGCGGGAATGTCAAGTACAACAAAGTCTATAGGTAAATAGAAGTTACCTAACTTAACCGGAATGTCTTCCAAAATGCCCACGGGATGGGTGATGGAACGGTCCGCCATTTATAACCGTATCTTCACCGGCTTGGGCTCTCCAAGTCCGATCTTAACACATAGCTCCAACGGGATGATGCTCACACTGGCTCCTAGATCACACAATGCCTCACAAGTGACATCCACAACTTGAATGGGAATGCAAAATGAGTCGGGATCTCTCAACTTGGGTGGCATCTTCTCCTTCATGATTTGAATGAGTTCCGAGGATTTAGACGTCATCCTTACTTCACCAAAGTCTTCCAACTTCCTCTTCCTTGATAGAATTTCTTTCAAGAACTTCCCATAGGCGGGCATCCCTAGAATAGCATCAAGGAAAGGGATATTAATGTGTAGTTTATTCATCAAGTCAAGGAACTTACCAAAATGCTTGTCTAGATGTGCTTTGGCTCTTGATTGGGGGAATGGAAGTGGTGGTTTATATGTAGGAGGTGGAACATAAACTTCAGATTTCTCCTCCGCATTTTGTGGCTCCACCTCGGTTGGCACCTCGGCTGAAGTGTTCTTCGACTGTACCTGGACCGAGGTGGTCTTCGTCTGTACTGGCATCGACCGAGGCACTGGATCTGCAGTCTTCAGTCTACTTCTCGTCGTTATTGCCATGATCTGTCCCTTGGGGTTGCTTTCCGTCCTTGCTGGAAGCTTCCCTGGATCTCTTGGCGCTTCATTCGCCTTGTTAAAGAATTGTCATTCTAAGGCTTTTTGTGCCTTCGAGAATGAAGTCATGGATGTCTCCATAGAGTTGAGCTTGATCAAGATGGCCTCCAGTACCGCATCTTTCTTTTCCGGTTGGGACGAACTTGATCCTTGCTCTTGGCTGTTCAATGGAGTAGAAGAAGAAGAAGAAGAAGAAGAAGAAGAAGAAGAAGAAGAGAGGAAAGGATTAGAGGAGTCATTCGAATTGGAGTTAGAGTAAGGGTTACCCGAATTTTGGTTGTTTGCCCTCCAATTATTGTTGTTGGACCCTCTATTGTTGTTGTAGTTGTTGTTCCGGGAACCGTTGTTGTTCCGGTACCCATTGTTGTTCCTCGAGCCTTGATATCCTTCATCTTCTTTCTTGGTTTGAGCAACCAAAAGATCTTTCAATTTCTTCACATCATTCTTCAAAGAAGTGAGTTGATCATTGTTTGGTGGAGCTTCTTGAAAGTTGACTCTTTTAACTCCACCTTCAGCTCCTTGGTGGGAGTATTTCTCTATGTGCAAAGCTTGCTTCTCTATGAACTCCCAAGCTTCGTCAATCGGCATGTCCATGAACGTGCCGGCGGATAGTAGTTGAAGGTTGAACTGGGTGTTTCCGTCCAGTCCCTTGAAGTATATCTCCAACAACTCTATCTTTGGAATCCCATGATGTGGGCAATCCAATAGAATGTCTTTAAATCTTTCCCATGACTTGGACAAGCTCTTTTTGTCCTTCATGATGAACGCATTGATCTTCCCTCTCATTTCAGCGGTCTTAGAGGGGGGAAAGAATTTAGTTAAGAACTCCGTCGTCATCTCCTCCCAAGTATTGATTTTTCCTGGAGGAATAGATTGATACCAAGTAAGTGCTCTATCTTTCAAAGAGAAGTAGAAAGGCCTTAACTTGTAATTGTTATTTTCTAGTCTTGAAGGTCTCAAGGTCTCCATCAAGATCTCATAGTTTTGTAGATGTTGATGCGGAGATTCCCTCTCTAGCCCTCCAAACTGGCATTGGCAAATCATGGAAAGAACTTGCGGTCGAAGCTCATAATCATGGTCCGTTGGATCACCTAGGTTGACTCTTGGACGCCTCAATTGCTGATTGGGGTCCATCCTTTGCCCTAGGGTCTGTGGAATACCTGCAAAAAGAGCATCTCGGACTGGCATCCGAGGTGGAAGTATCTCGGCCGGGGCAGCAGGTACTGGATTCTGCCTCGGTCGAGGATCTAGAATTGGCCGAGATAGATATTGGTCCCGTAAAGTCGCCATATCTGCTTCTATCGCTTCTGTTCTTGCGCGAGTTTCTTCCTTTTCCAGTCGCAGTTCTTCTTTACTGAGGCGTAGTTGTTCCAATGCCTCCTTTAATTCGGCCTCAAGATCGCGATTATCCTGATTGGCCATCTTCGCTTCTTTCAAGCGTCTTTTGTATGTCTTTTCTGGTTCGGGATCGTAGGGAACGATTTCCTTCCCAGTGTGGGTTCTTCGCATAAACCTAAGAAAAAAAGAACCTGCGAAAGTCACTCAAGTAGAGTGGTTAGTAGAAACAGAGGCAAGCGCCCCAAAAGATCACCGCAACCGGCTCGGTCTAGACCAAGTCCCCGGCAACGGCGCCAAAAACTTGTTCGCTCCAAATAGTGTGTGCAAGTTTTAAATTTATAACCCAAGATGTATGCTTAAAACAAGGATGCGAACCCGCAGTGTACGGGTCAATCGTAGTAAAAGCAAGAAATTCTGGGCTGTCGATCTCAGGGACTTAGGTGAAACCTAAGCAAGTATAGGTAGTCTATGTAATTACTAACCACAAAAGCGATTAAAACAATCAAAGATGATAAAAAGTCAATTAAGGAAAATATGCAATTCTAGGGATTAAAGCATCTAGTTGTGGTTCCAACTCAAGATCTAAAGATAAGCGGACAAAGCTGAGATTTTGCTAAGGGAAGGTGTTTCTAAAGTGGAATAGATCACCGGGTAAGTCTCACTACTCAAGATCTAAAGATAAGCGGACAAAGCTGAGATTTTGAAGGTGTTTCTAAAGTGGAATAGATCACCGGGTAAGTCTCACTACTCACTAAACTCAAGATCTAAAGATAAGCGGACAAAGCTGAGATTTCATGCTTCCTGGATTCTTCTTTAAGCTCCTGAATGTAGCCCCAATGACTCCTTAGCTCCTTTAGCTCCATTTTGATGCAAAACGTGCCATTTTACCTACGAATACAACGAAACTTGGTGTAGACCTCGATTTCTGCAAAGGTAGATGAAATGATAATATAATCACATAATATACATCCAAACATGCAGATTATTGAAGATAAAACGTCTAAACAGGTCTCAAAATATAGACTATAATTCATACTATCAATATGCTTATCATGTCAACGCTTCGCCCTTTCTTTGTAAATCTTGGCATTTTCATAGGCGTTCAAGCGGAGTTCTTCAAGATCATTAAGGTCCAAGAGGCACTTCTCGCCCGCGTCCTTCATGCCGAAGTTCAACCACTTCACAGCCCACTACGCCTTGTGTTCTAGCTCAACCGGTAGATGACAAGACTTCCCATATACAAGGTTGTATGGTGTTGTACCTATGGGAGTCTTGTATGCAGCCCTATATGCCCATAATGCATCATCCAATTTCAAAGACCAATCCTTCCTTGTCTTTGAGACCGTCTTCTCAAGGATGCCCTTGATCTCCCTATTCGAAATCTCCACTTGTCCACTTGTTTGTGGATGGTAGGGAGTGGCAATCTTGTGAGTCACCCCATACTTAGCTAGTAGAGCCTCGAATCGTCGGGCAATGAAGTGTGTCTCCATCACTAATGATGGTCTGTGGTGTCCCAAACCTTGGGAAAATAGTTCTATTAAAGAACTTTACAACAACCATGGCATCATTAATTGGAGAGGCAATAGCTTCAAACCATCTCGAAATATAATCTATAGCTAGAAATATGTATATGTTTCCACAAGATGATGGGAATGATCCCATGAAGTCTACTCCCCAAACGTCAAAGATTTCCACCTCCTGAATGTTGTTGAGGGGAATCTCGTTTCTCCTAGAGATATTTCCTGTTCTTTGGCAAGCATCACAACAAGAAACAAAGGTTTGCACATCCTTAAATAAAGTAGGCCAAAAGAATCCAGATTGCAATACCTTAGCGCTAGTTTTATTGGAACCAGCATATCCTCCACAAGGTAGTGAATGACAATGACGAATGATACTTTGCATTTCGTCTTCCGGAACACATCTCCTAATGATGACGTCAAGACCTCTCTTGAAGAGTAGAGGTTCATTCCAAAAGTATTGCCGGACATCCCTAAAGAACTTCTTCTTTTGTGCGTAGGATAAACCGGGAGGTATTTCCTGACAAACCAAGTAATTTACAAAATCAGCAAACCAAGGTTCGTTACCTCTAGATATCTTGTCGATGCACTCCTCTATGATGTGTAAGTGCTCATCCGGGAAGGAGTCATCTATAGGTAAATCGTCGTCTTCAATGTGTGGTAGACGACTCAAATGATCCACAACAGAATTTTCCGAGCCTTTCTTGTCGCGGATCTCTAGATCAAATGATCCATCTAATCAGTCTTGGTTTCGTATCCTTCTTGGCGAGTAAATACCGGATCGTTGAATGGTCCGTGTATACAATTACCTTCGCACCTACAAGATAAAAATAAAACTTTTCAAATGCATATACAATAGCTAAAAACTCTTTCTCGGTTGTGGTATAGTTGAGCTGCACTTCATCTAGCGTCTTGCTAGCATAATAGATATCATGGGTTCGGCCTTCTTTCTTTTGCCCTAGCACAGCCCCAACATCTACGTCACTTGCATCACACATAACCTCGAACGGGAGACTCCAGTCCGGAGGTTGGATAATCGGGGCTGAGATGAGAGCTTCCCGGATCTTGTAGAAAGCATCTAAACAATACTGTGAGAAATCAAAAACTGCATCCTTCATCAATAGATTAGTAAGCGGTTTCGATATCTTAGAAAAGTCTTTGATAAAACGTCTATAAAATCTAGCATGTCCTAGAAAACTTCTTATCCCTTTCACCGAAGATAGAGGAGAAAGTTTCTCTGTGATCTCTATCTTAGCCTTGTCTACCTCAATCCGTCTACTAGAGATTAAGTGTCCTAGCACAATGCCTTCCTTTACCATGAATTGACACTTCTCCCAATCAATATACTCCGAGAAGATGGCCATCATACACCTTTGAAAGGTGGTTGGGGCGTGCAAAGCCCGAATGGCATCCTTCTATATGCAAACGTACCCCATGGGCACGTTGATAACACGATTTATGACGTTAGTTTAGGCATCCATTTAGATAGTTTTTCCCGCTATTCATGCATAGTTTGGCATTAGTTCATGATGTTTACGATCAATTCATGCATATTGTCGAGATAGACATCTACACGCACTATTGTCGGTTTTGTAGGTATTTTGGGGAACTTTTCGAGCTTAATCGATACATTAGAGGATCATTCCTTACGATGACACATTTCCGGACTCATTAAGAAGTAAGCTAGGAGCTAAGGAGAACACATAGGGCCATATTGGTGCATGCCTTGCACCAACTCATGGCTCAACGATCAAAAGAGGGCTGAAACACCAAAACCACGGTCACTGGCACTTCCACGGCCGTGGATTTGGACCGTGATTCCCTCTGGACAGTTGGGACAGTTGTCCCACGATCTCCATAACCGACTCTTGCTCTTGGTAGAGGCTATAAGTAGTCTTGCAAGTTGATTCTAAAGAGGGACCTCACCACACACACCCTCTCCCACATTCTCCCATTCAACAATATTCCATTGGAGGATACTCTTGGCAGGGAGCAAGGACACTCTCATTTGGAGAAGAAGAAGAAGAAGAACAATAGTCTTAGAGTTTTGCTAGTTTTTGAGTGGATTTTGAGTGAGTTTTGTTGAGGACATTTGCAAAGATTGTGAGGAACGGATTGAACCTTATTTTGAAGGGTTGTAAGTCCTTCTTAACATTTATTCAGCTTGTTTTCTTGTTCTACTTGTTTTATCTCTCTTTCATTTCATATTCTTGCTATGGAAGCCATGGATGTATGCTTGTTGAGTTTGATTGTTAAGATGCATGTTGTTGGCTAAATAGATGCGATTCTAGGGTAAGGGAGTGATGGTTATGGCTTGGACTATGATAGAATAGACTTAAACGTACCCTTGGATGATTTGCTTGCTCGAGCCTAGCTGCTTTTGAAAACCACGGTTCGTTCTAGCCAGACCATGGCCGTGGAATGAGATGAACTACCCGTGATTTTGTCTGACTTGCTTGTATTGATACATCTGAATGCTAGGATGTTAGATTGTTGAAACCCTAGTGTTTGTTGAGCTAGATCTATCCTATGGTGACCTAGTGTTAGCAACTAAGTGTGAGAAGAGACCTATCCGGTGATTCTTGCTCTTAGGTACCGAAGATGATGAACTCTAGGTAGTAGTGAGCCTCACAAGCTGCTATTGGACTGAGTATGCTAGGATTGATGTTTAGGACTTGCCTTCCCGAGACATACCCAGTAAGGAGAGGTTAGATCCCTAGATAGCAATCCGGTTTGTGTAGATTTCCCAACCTTAGGCTCCTAGAGACTTACCCGGTGATAAGACCTTAAGTGCAGGACTAGTGGATCATGAGACCTACCCGGTAATTGACCCCATTTGAGAAACATTCCTTCCCAACATACCATAGCTAATCCAAGATTGAATAGAAGCTTGAGTTCAATGCCATAACCGGAATTCCTAACCCCTAGAATCCGATTTTCTCTCTTTGATTACCTATCTCGTGTTTGTGTTTGCTTATTTGTGTTGCTAGCTTAGTTTTTTGTTAATCTTGCATGATTTGTGATCCTTGATTGATCACCACAAAACCAATCTAAAACATTGAGATTTTCATTTCTTTATTTCTTTCTCTTTTCTCAAACTAGGTCTACACTATCCTTAGTCACTATTTGATTCAATTTCACCTTAGTCTTTGTGTTCGACCTCGGAATACTATCCTTACTACAAAACGACCCATACACTGTGGGTTCGCTAGGAGTTAGGAAAAATATATCGAGTTATAAATTTAAGACTTTTGTGCTACACATTCTTAGCGTAACAAGTTTTTGGCGCCGTTGCCAGGGACTAGGTCTAGATTGAATCATTGTTTGTGATTGTTTATAGTGTAGGTCTTTCTTGTTGTTTTTGATCTTGTTTGGTTTCTGTCTTTGCATTTTCAGGACATATCTCATTCTTTAGGTGCATGCGAAGATCTCGTGGCAAGGATTTAGCTCCATTCGATCCCGAACCAGAGAAAACCCTTAAAGCTAGATCTAAGAGCATTAAGAAGAAGAAGGAGATGGACGCAAGAGATCTTCAAGCTGAGTTAGATGAAGCCTTAGAGCAAATTAGACTAAGAGATGAACTCTTGGAGAATGAGAGGAGACTTGCAAATGAGAGGCAAGAAGCAACTAGGAGGGAAATTGAAGAGATTAGGCAAGCTCTTGTACAAAGAGAGCTTAATCGTCAACAACCTCCACCGCCACCACCACCACAGCCAGCGGTTAGTATTCGGTTCAAGCCAATCATGATTGAGGAGCCACAAACGTTAGGGCAACGTACGGATCCGGCCCAAAGAGTGCACCATCCGGGTGTAAACTTAGGAGATCCCGCATCCCATGATTATGAGCTCCGCCCTCAAGTGCTACAAATGATCCGGCACAATTAATTTGGAGGGATGGAAGGAGAGTCTCCTCATCAACACTTGATGAACTATGAGATCTTGATGGAGACTCTAAGGCTGCCTAGGTTGGAGAACAACAACCATAATCTTAGGGCTTTTTCCTTCTCACTTAAGGGTAAAGCCTTGGCTTGGTACCAATCCATTCCACTAGGGCGTGTGAGTACTTGGGAGGAGATGACAACCGAGTTCTTGACAAAGTTCTTCCCACCTTCCAAGACAATTGAGCTTAGAGGGAAGATCAATGCCTTCGTAATGAAGGATAGAGAAAGCCTATTCAAGTCTTGGGAGAGGTTCAAGGACCTCCTCCTAGATTGTCCACACCATGGTATACCGAAAATAGAGCTATTGGAGATCTACTTCAAGGGGCTTAATGAGGATAGCCAAATTCAAGCTTCTATCGCTTTCCGGTGGAACATTCATAGAAAAGAATGTGGATAAGGCTTGGGAGTTTGTAGAGAAACAAGCTTTGGCGATAGAAAAGTACTCCCATAGGAAGAGTGATGGGAGGAAACCGGGAGCATATGAGGTGAGTGAAGTCACCATGAGTAATTTCAAGCTTGATGCAATCAACAATGAGCTTAAGTCTTTGAGGGAGTTGTGTGCTACAACTTTGAAGAATCAAGCAAGCCCTCAAGTGCAAGTGCAAGTGCAAGCAAACTTGTCTTCCAAGGAGGAAGATGTAAACTACATGGGAAGGGGAAACTTCAACAATTATCAAGGCCCTAGGAACTTCAACAACAACCGGCAATTCAACAATTACCGGCCTAACCACAACCATCCCGGGTTTTCCTATTCTAACCCGGATGGTGCCTTGAACACACCCGCTTCCACAAGCGCAGCTCCACCACCTAAGGCTTCACAAGAGCCTCCACCCGGATTTACTCAACCTCCAAAGGATAGAACCAAGATGATGTTTGAATAATTGCTTCGAAGGTTGAGTGGTCTTGAGAGCACGGTGACGTCCATTTCTAAAGCTCAAAAGGTTCTAGAAGCACAAGTGTTCCAAAAGGCGGGTGAAGCACAAAGGGATCCGGGAAAGCTTCCCGGAAGGACCGAGGATAACCCAAGAGGCCAAGTGTTGGCCATTACAACAAGGAGTGGGCTGAGCATGAAGGACCCTTTGCCTAAGGGGAATGACAAGGGAAAGCAATTAGTGGTAGAGGAAGAGCCATTGCAAGAAGAAAGAGGCAAGAGCAAGGATGATGAGCCAACTTATGTGGCACCACCTCCATACAAGCCACCACTACCGTTCCCACAATCACGAGCAAGAGCTCGTTTGGACAAACACTTCGGTAAATTCCTTGAGCTTATGTCTAAATTTCATATTAACATTCCGTTCATGGATGCTATTCTAGGTATGCCAACCTACGGAAAATTCTTGAAAGAGATACTCTCCAACAAGAGGAAATTGGAGGATTATGGAAAAGTGAGAATGACAAAGAGATCTTCCGAAACTATGAAGGAGGAGATACCTCCTAAGCTAAGAGATCCAAGATCTTTTTGTGTGCCAATTGGGGTTAGAGAAGTAAAGTATGAAGCCCCATGTGATCTTGGAGCAAGTGTAAGCATCATCCCGCTTGCACTTTGCAACAAGGTTGGGCTAGGAGAGCCAAAGCCGGTCAAGATGACCCTCTACATGGCGGAACGTTCAATCACTCACCCCGTAGGGATCTTAGAAGACATACCGGTTCAGCTTGGGAAGTTCTATGTGCCAATAGACTTCGTTGTTTTAGACATCCCGGCGGACTATCCGGTTCCTATCATCTTAGGGAGGCCTTTCTTAGCCATATCCGGATGTTTAGTGGATTGCAAAAATGGAATCCTCTCCTTCAACATAGGAGAGGAGAATATTAAGTTCAAGCTATCCACAATGATGAAGGGTACAACCCTTGGTGAAGATGTGTTCAACATTGTCGAGCAAGAGGAGTCTAGAGAACTTGTGAGCTCGATCTTGATCAAGGACCCCTTGGAGAAGATTATTAGCTTAAGTTTGATGGAGGAAGGGGTTGAAGATGATTGCAATGAAGAAATCAAGGCCTTGGATGCATTGGAAAAGGAGACAAGTGTTGAATTTGAAGTGCACGAAGTCAAGCTGAACCACTGTAGGAACCACGGCCAGGGAGAGAGAACCACGGCCGTAATTTTGGCCGTGGAACTCTCTGGAATGCTCAAAAATTCCAGCCTCTCAGAGTCCACGGCCGTGGTTTTGTCAGAGACCGTAATTTTGCCCATGGTTTCTCCAGAAAGTGCCTTAGATGTTGATCAAGCTTCAAGGAGTATTGGAGAGTCTTCCATAGCTTTGGAATCATCTCAACCTACATTGTATGGAGCATCTCCAACCGATAAAGGTCCTCCTAAACTTGAACTTAAACCCCTCCCCTCTCATTTGAAGTATGCTTTTCTTGGTGAAAATTCTACTTATCCGGTGATTATTAATGCATGCTTGAATGATGATGAGTTGACTAGATTGTTGCGTGAGTTGAGATTGCATAGGAGAGATATAGGCTATACCATTGATGACTTAGTTGGCATTAAACCTTCCTTGTGCATGCATAAAATTTTGATGGAAGATAATCATAAACCTTCAATTGAACCTCAAAGAAGGCTAAACCCTGTCATGAAAGAAGTAGTAAAGAAAGAGATCATTAAATTGCTAGATGCGGGAATCATTTTCCTGATTTCGGATAGTAAATGGGTTAGTCCCGTGCATGTGGTTCCTAAGAAGGGTGAGATGACCGTAGTGACTAATGAGAATAATGAACTAATCCCTACTAGGACGGTTACGGGATGGAGGATGTGTATAGACTATAGGAAACTAAATGTGGCCTCTAGGAAAGATCACTTCCCTCTTCCTTTCATCGACCAAATGCTAGAGAGATTAGCTCAACATTCACACTTTTGCTACTTAGATGGCTGTAGTGGATTCTTCCAAATCTCTATCCACCCGGATGACCAAGAGAAAACTACATTCACATGTCCTTGGGGTACATTTGCATATAGAAGAATGCCATTTGGGTTGTGTAATGCACCCGCTACCTTTCAAAGGTGTATGATGGCTATCTTTTCTGAATATATTGAAAATATCATGGAAGTGTTTATGGATGATTTCTCTGTTTATGGATCTTCATTTGATGATTGTTTAGCTAACTTGTCTTTGGTGTTAAAGAGATGTGAGGAGACTAATCTTGTCTTGAATTGGGAGAAATGCCACTTCATGGTAAGTGAAGGCATTGTGTTGGGACACTTGGTATCCAACCGAGGCATTGAGGTTGATAGGGCTAAGATAGAGGCAATAGAGAAGTTGCCACCACCTACCTCAGTGAAGGGGGTAAGGAGTTTCTTAGGGCATGCCGGTTTTTACCGGAGATTCATAAAAGATTTCTCTAAAATTTCTAAGCCTCTTACTAACCTACTAATGAAAGATGTTAAAATTGTTTTCTCCAAGGATTACCTTGAAGCATTTTGTTGGTTGAAGAATGCCTTGATCTCCGCCCCCATCATGCAACCTTCGGATTGGAGTTTACCGTTTGAGATCATGTGTGACGCGAGTGATGTAGTTGGGGCTGTTTTGGGACAAAGGAAAGATGGGCTTACACATGCCATCTATTATGCTAGCAAGACGCTAGATGATGCCCAACTCAATTATGCTACCACCGAGAAGGAGTTGCTAGCGGTTGTGTATGCATTTGAGAAGTTCCGCTCGTATCTTGTTGAAGCAAAGGTCATTGTGTATACGGATCATGCTGCGATCCGTTATCTCCTTACAAAGAAGGATGTCAAGCCTCGCTTGATTAGGTGGATCCTTCTCCTCCAAGAGTTTGACTTGGAAATTCGGGATAAGAAGGGTTCCAAAAATTCAATGGCGGACCATCTTAGTAGGCTACCACCATTGGAGATCGAGAGAGATGACATCCCGATTGATGACTCATTCCGGGATGAGCAATTGCAAATGGTAGAGGAGTGCTTGCTTTAAGTGTCAAGGGGGAATGAGCCATGGTATGTAGACATAGTGAACTACCTTGTGTGTGAGGAGGTGCCACCCGGTCTATCATATGCCCAAAAGAAAAAGTTTTTCAAGGATGTGAGGCATTACTATTGGAGCGAGCCTCTCTTGTTCAAGAGAGGGCCGGATGGGGTCTTCAGGAGGTGCATCCCGGAGGATGAGGTGGAGAGTGTGATCCGCCATTGTCACTCCTTGCCATGTGGAGGCCATGCTAGCTCACACAAGACGTGTGCAAAGGTATTGATAACGTGATTTATGGCGTTAGTATAGGCATACAATTAGATAGTTTTTCCCGTTATTCATGCACGGTTTGACATTAGTTTAAGACGTTTACACTCATTTCGTGTAATATTTCTAGAAAAGACGTCTACACGAGTTTTTGTCGGTTTTGTAGGTATTTCGGGGATCTTTTGGGCATTAATCGATACATTTGAGAGTCAAGCCCCATGGTGGTACACATCCAAGGCTTTGAAGGAACATAATTAGAGCAACAAAGGACACAAGGACCATAATTGGTGCAAGCAATGGAGCAACTCATGGCTAGACGATCATAGCATGCCTCTGTTGAAGAAAATCGGACCATCACTCAGGAAAATCGGCCGATTTTCCTGACTGGGTCGATTTTTGGCCTTCAACAGCTTAAGCCACGTGTCCCACGATCTCTTTGTCCGGCCTTGCTCTTGGTGGAGAATATAAGTGGTCCTGTAAGCTGTTGCTGAGCATCTCTCCTCTCCCACATTCTCTCATTCACAGCTCATTGGATTGGGGTAGACTTGGAGAAGAAGAAAATCTCTCTCAAATTGGAGGAAGAAGAAGAACACCAACTCTAGAGTGATAGTGAGTTTTTGAGTGATTTTGAGTGATTTTTGGAGTCTTTGATTGAAGAACTATTGCAAGGAGTTGTTAGGAACGTTTTGGAACTTCATTTGAAGGGTTGTAAGTCTTGCTAAACTTAGATTCAGCTGAGATTTATTGTTTTTATTTGCTTATCTACCATCATCCATCTATGAGAACCTTGTATGCTTGTGTGATGAATTTGGATCTTGATATGCATATTATTGGCTAGTTTATTGTGATCCAGGAGTGATGGATTGATGGTTATGGCTTGGATGATGATAGAATGGACTTATATGTTAGTTTAGGATGATTTGTATGCACAAAACCTAACCCAAAAAGATAAATCGGGCTGTTCATCAGCCAGATCGGCCGATTTATCCAAGATCCATCCGATTTTTCTCTCTGTTGCTCTTTAATTGATGAATTTGTGTGTTAGGATGTTAAGTTGTTGAAATCCTAGTGTTTATTAAGCATAATTCAGCTTAGGATCACCTAATGCTATCAACCTAAGTGAGGAAAGAGATCTACCCGATGATTTCCGACCTTAGATACCTAAGATGATGAACTCTAGGTAGTGTGAGCCTCACAAGCCGCTATTGGATTGAGTGTGCTAGGATTATTGCTTGAGATTTCCCTTTTCCGAAACTTACTCGGTAAGGAGAGGGTTACCCCTTAAGTAGAGTCCGGTTTGTGTAGAATTCCCTACTTTAACCCCTTGAGACCTACCCGGTAATAGGAGTTTGATTGCGGGATTAGTGAAGCGAGAGACTTACCCGGTAATTGCTTCCATTAGAGAAACACCCTTTCCCAACATCGCAGCTTTGTCCTTAGAATCTTTAGAATCTTGAGTCCAATGCCATAACCGGAAATCTTGACCTCTAGAATCCATTTCTCTCTCTTCGATCATATATTTTGTGTTTGTGTTACTTGTTTATTTTGCTAGCTTGAGTTGTTAGTTTGATTTAGTATTTTGCATGAATTGAAACATTTGATTGATCACCTAAAAACCAAACCAAAAACATTAAATTTTCATTTCTTTATTCCTTTTACCTTTCTTAGACTAGTTTTACACTATCTATGCTCACTTGTTGATTCGATTTCACCTTAGTCTTTGAGTTCGACCTCAGAATACTTTCCTTGCTACAAAACGACCCATACACTGTGGGTTCGCTAGGAGTTAGGAAAAATATAACGAGTATAAATTTAAGGCTTATTGCATGCATCACATTCTTAGCGTAACAGGTATTGCAATCCGGCTTTTATTGGCCTCACTTGTTTAGGGATGTGCAGAATTTTGTGGTGGCATGTGATGCTTGCCAAAGGACGGGCAACATCTCAAGGAGGAATGAGATGCCCTTGAACAACATACAAGAGGTTGAAGTGTTTGATGTGTGGGGTGTGGACTTCATGGGACCATTCCCCTCTTCTTGTGGCAACCTATACATTCTCTTGGCGGTGGACTATGTGTCGAGATGGGTGGAGGTAATCGCCTCTCCCACAAATGATGCCAAAGTTGTAGTGCGGTTCTTCAACCGAGTCATATTCCCTAGGTTCGGAACACCGAGAGTGATCATAAGTGATGAAGGGAAGCATTTCACCAATAGGAATTTTGGGACACTTTTGGCTAAGTATGGGGTGACTCATAAGGTGGCAACACCTTACCATCCCCAAACTAGTGGCCAAGTGGAGATCTCCAACCGGGAGATAAAGGGGATCCTTGAGAAGACGGTCTCTAGGACGAGAAAGGATTGGGCTACGAAGCTCGATGATGCCTTGTGGGCATATAGAACCGCCTTCAAGACACCGATTGGCACCACTCCCTACAAGCTAGTTTATGGAAAGTCTTGCCACCTTCCGGTGGAAATAGAGCATAGAGCGTATTGGGCTATAAGGTGGCTGAATTTTGACCTCAAGGAGGCCGGTGAGAAGAGGTTTCTAGACATGAGCGCTCTTGAGGAGATCCGGTTGGATGCCTATGAAAACGCCCGGATCTACAAGGAAAGGACTAAGCGTTGGCATGACAAGCGTCTCATCCCGAAGGAGTTGAGTGAAGGAGACTTGGTCCTTCTCTTCAACTCAAGGCTGCGGCTCTTCCCCGGAAAGCTAAAGTCAAGATGGACGGGTCCTTATGTAGTGAAAAAGATCTTTCCCCATGGAGCGGTTGAGATAGGAGGGGAGCATTGTGGAGATTTTAAGGTGAATGGGCACCGGTTGAAGAAGTATATCCCGGGAGCTCCGGTGGATATGATTGTCCCACTTCACCTTGAGTGAGACGCCCCCAAATTTGGTCAAGCTAATGACCTTAAAGAAGCGCTTAATGAGAGGCAACCCATTGGTACATGTCTTTCCCTTTTCGTTTTTGTTTTGATTTTCATTTTTCTATTTTTGTGTGTATTTGTGTGCTTTTTGTTTGTGTGCTAGAGTCTTGGTAACATGGAGGCCTTGCAAGGCATGAGTTGATGATGATGATCCCATATCAAATATGGGTGGAGCGGACGTGGGACTTGGACGGCTAGCGGTGCTTAGCGCGGGTCCTGATGCCATAACGAACACCTTGAGCTCTCTACCATCTTTGATAGATCATCCGCCATCAATCAACTTGAGTAAACCAAAATACCAAAGCAAACCATTTTTACATGTGAGGATCCCATTGGGGACAATGTGTTTCTAAGTATAGGGTGGCGTTTTCATGATCACTTGCATGATTAGCATCTAGGATAGTTTCTTTTTGTCACATGTTTCTTTATGTTTTGCATTGTACATATATATTTCGAAAATTCCAAAAAATCAGAAAATTTAAAAAGTTTTAGTGCTTAAGTTTGGGTATGACCCTTATGATGAGATTGTCTTGTGAATTGGCTATGGATGGCCTTGGGTGTTGAAAGGATGTATGCATATGTGGACTTGAATTACTTATCTTGAATCCCATGTATGATTTGCGATTATGATGCTTGTCTTGATTGGATTGAGGATTGATGGTCGAAATTATATGCTAGTTCGCGCACATCATTTAGGAGTGATTAAGGCAATTCATATTTCTCTACTTCTCATCTTGATCATGTTATTTGAGCACCTCAATTGATATAAATTTGACCTCTTTTGACCCATCCGGGAATAGGAGCATGCTAGTGTTTTGATGTGTGTGAAAAGCAAGTGTGGAGTGAAGTTGTTGATGAAAGAATGTTGTGAATGAAGTGCTGAATTTGTTGTGAAAAGTGCAGAAAAATATAGGTTTGGGGACGTTGGTTTTGATGACGAGTAACTCGGCACCATTCACATAATCGGGTGTTTGTGCTTTGCCAAAGTCGGAAAAACCGATAGTCCTAACGAGCCTTGGTATGTGTGCCCGGTGTGAGGCACCTCGGAAAAATCCCGAGGTCCGCTAATCACCAAGGTTTTGGCTTTTGTACACCAATGCCATTGTCTCAAAAATAAGTGAAAGAAAAAGAAAGTGAAAAAGAAAAGAAAACAAACAAAAAATGGAGAAAAATATATACTTTTGAGAAAGTTGATCGAAAATGAAATTGTGGAGTTAGCTCTTTTCCAGATTAGCATCACATGACCTAAAAATTACCACCTATTCACAACGTTTCTTGGCCTCTTCTTTCCTAAGTCCTTGTGACCTTTTTGCATGTGTGTAAGACTTAGTGATCTAGATTGGATATACTCATGATCATCTTGACTTCTTCATTTTCACCTTGCATGCATGCTTTTGAATTAAGTATAATTGTCCTTCTATGCCTTCATTCATTTGATGCATGATTGCTTGTTCATTGCCATGAAACATGACTATGAAGGTGATCCAATGTTAGAAGCACAATTCCAAAAAGATTTTGTTGTTTTTCTGCATTCATAAATCATGTCATCTCTTAGCCTATAGTTGGATCTTGCTCGGGGACGAGCAAACCTTAAGTATGGGGTATTTTGATAACATGATTTATGACGTTAGTTTAGGCATCTATTTAGATAGATTTTCCAGCTATTCATGCATAGTTTGGCATTAGTTCATGACGTTTACGATCAATTCATGCATATTGTCGAGATAGACGTCTACACGCACTACTGTCGGTTTTGTAGGTATTTTGGGGAACTTTTGGAGCTTAATCGATACATTCGAGGATCATTCCTTGCGATGACACATTTCCGGACTCATTAAGAAGTAAGCTAGGAGCTAAGGAGAACACATAGGGCCATGTTGGTGCATGTCTTGCACCAACTCATGGCTCAACGATCAAAAGAGGGCTGAAACACCAAAACCACGGTCACTGGCACTTCCACAGCCGTGGAATTGGACCGTGATTCCCTCTGGACAGCTGAGACAGCTGTCCCACGATCTCCATAACCGGCTCTTGCTCTTGGTGGAGGCTATAAGTAGTCTTGCAGGCTGATTCTAAAGGGGGACCTCACCATACATACCCTCTCCCACATTCTCTCATTCAACAACATTCCATTGGAGGATACTCTTGGGAGAGATCAAGGCCACTCTCATTTGGAGAAGAAGAAGAACAACAATAGTCTTAGAGTTTTGCTAGTTTTTGAGTGGATTTTGAGTGAGTTTTGTTGAGGACATTTGCAAAGATTGTGAGGAACGGATTGAACCTTCTTTTGAAGGGTTGTAAGTCCTTCTTAACATTTATTCAGCTTGTTTTCTTTTTCTACTTGTCTTATCTCTCTTTCATTTCATATTCTTGCTATGGAAGCCATGGATGTATGCTTGTTGAGTTTGATTGTTAAGATGCATGTTGTTGGCTAAATAGATGCGATTCTAGGATAAGGGAGTGATGGTTATGGCTTGGACTATGATAGAATAGACTTAAACGTACCCTTCGATGATTTGCTTGGTCGAGCCTAGTTGTTGTTGAAAACCACGGTTCGTTCTAGCCAAACCACGGTCGTGGAATGAGATGAACTACCCGTGATTTTGTCTGACTTGCTTGTATTGATAAATCTGAATGCTAGGATGTTAGATTGTTGAAACCCTAGTATTTGTTGAGCTAGATCTATCCTAGGGTGACCTAGTGTTAGCAACTAAGTGTGAGAAGAGACCTATCCGGTGATTCTTGCTCTTAGGTACCGAAGATGATGAACTCTAGGTAGTAGTGAGCCTCACAAGCCACTATTGGACCGAGTGTGCTAGGATTGATGTTTAGTACTTGCCTTCCCGAGACTTACTCGGTAAGGAGAGGTTAGATCCCTAGATAGCAATCCGGTTTGTGTAGATTTCCCAACCTTAGGCTCCTTGAGACTTACCCGGTGATAATACCTTAAGTGCGGGACTAGTGGATCATGAGACCTACCCGGTAATTGACCCCATTTGAGAAACATTCCTTCCCAACATACCATAGCTAATCCAAGATTGAATAGAAGCTTGAGTTCAATGTCATAACCGGAATTCCTAACCCCTAGAATCCGCTTTTCTCTCTTTGATTACCTATCTCGTGTTTGTGGTTGCTTATTTGTGTTGCTAGCTTAGTTGTTTGTTAATCTTGCATGATTTGTGATCCTTGATTGATCATCACAAAACCAATCCAAAACATTGAGATTTTCATTTCTTTATTTCTTTCTCTTTTCTCAAACTAGGTCTACACTATCCTTAGTCACTATTTGATTCAATTTCACCTTAGTCTTTGTGTTCGACCTTGGAATACTATCATTACTACAAAACGACTCATACATTGTGGGTTCGCTAGGAGTTAGGAAAAATATATCGAGTTATAAATTTAAGACTTTTGTGCTACACATTCTTAGCGTAACACACGTGAATATGGTATTCTCTTGATCGTCCGGATGGATCGGAATCTGGAAGAAACCACTATAACCGTCAAGATAGAAAAAATAGGAGTGTTGTGCTAACCTCTCAAGCATTTGATCAATGAATGGTAGTGGGAAGTGATCCTTCCTAGTTGCATTGTTCAGCTTGCGGTAATCAATGCACATCCTCCATCCCGTCACGGTTCTTGTGGGAATGAGCTCGTTGTTCTTGTTAGTGATAACCGTCATTCCTCCTTTCTTCGGGACAGCTTGAACGGGGCTCACCCATTTGCTATCAGAGATAAGATAAATGATACCTGTGTCAATTAACTTAAGAATTTCCTTCTTAACAACCTCCTTCATGATCGGATTTAACCGTCTTTGAGGTTGTCGCGAAGGCTTAAAATCTTGCTCCATTAGAATCTTGTGCATGCATAATGATGGTTTAATTCCTACAAGATCTTCTATGGTATAACATAAGGCTTTCCTATGTTTCATTAGAACAGCCATTAGTTTCTCATGTTCATCTTCACTTAATTCGGAACTAACAATTACGGGAAAAGTAGAATTAGTTCCAAGAAATGCATACCGAAGATGTGTGGGAAGTGGCTTCAATTCCATAGCTATTGATGCCTTTGATGAGTCTTGAGATGTGTTTGGCGCTTCCTTAGAAGTCTCTAAGGGTGTACGAGTGATGGAAGAAGACTCGAGAGCATTTGTGGAAAGAACGGAATTGTTCTCAGAATTTCCTAGAATTGCGGCACCACTTTTACTTCCACGGCCGTGGTTTATGGTGTGGATCTCAATTACGGCACCACTGGTGGTTCCACGGCCGTGGTTTAGGCCGTGTAACTTACCGTTGCTCTCAAAATAATTGGTTACGGTCATCATGGGTGAAACCACGGCCGGAATAGCACGACTGGCCGTGATTCCTCACGTTTTCTGACCCATCGTAAAGGTTCTCAAACTCTTCCTCTTGCACTTCCTTTAGTTCTTCCAAGGCTTCAATCTCATCATTGCAATCCTCTTCCTCTTCTTTTTCCATGATGCTCATGGTTATGACCTTTTGCAATGGATCTTTGAATAGAATCGAGCTCACTTCTTCTCTAGACGCTTCCTCATCATAGATATTGAACATGTCCTCTCCAAGAGCTGGATCTTTCACCAAAGTTGAGAGAACAAACTCAACCTTCTCTTCTCCTATGTCGAAAGCTAATCTAGCATTCTTGCAATCCACTATACAATCGGATGTTGCAAGAAATGGTCTTCCAAGTATGATTAGGACCGGACAAGCTGCAGGAATGTCAAGCACAACAAAATCAAATGGAATCTAAAACTTACCGAGCTTGACTGGGACGTCTTCAATGATACCGACGGGACGAGTTATGGACCGATCCGCCATGTATAACATCATCTTCACCGGTTTAGGTTCACCTAAACCGATCTTCCTACACATGGCAAGCGGAATGATGCTTACGCTTGCTCCCAAGTCACAAAGGGCGTCACATGTGACTTCTCCTACTCCAATTGGAATGCAAAATGACACTGGATCTCTCACCTTTGAGGGCATCTTTTCAGTCATTGTTTTGATGAGCTCCGAAGATTCCGAACTCATCTTGACTTTTCCAAAGTCTTCCCTCTTCCTCTTGTTAGAGAGGAGCTCTTTCAAGAACTTCCCATAAGCGGGCATACCTACAATTGCATCAATGAAAGGTATATTAATGTGCAGTTTGCTCATTAGTTCAATGAACTTACCGAATTGCTTGTCTAGACGCGTTCTTGCTCTAGACTGTGGGAATGGTAAAGGAGGTTTGTAAGCTGGAGGAGGAACATAGACATCTTCCTTCTCCTTCTCCTTATCTTTCCCTTTCTCAGCTGGGACTTCCACAAACTTGGGATGCGGGTCGGTGGTTGTCACGTCACTCCTAGTTGTGATAGCCACCACTCTTCCCTTCGGGTTGTCTTCCGTCTTTTCTGGAAGCTTTCCTTGATCTCTAGGAACTTCTCCGGCCTTGCTGAACATATGGTTTTCTAAAGCTTTGTGAGCTTTATCAACCGAAGTTATGTAACTCTCCAACCCTTGGAGCTTTCCTAGGATCGTCTCCAATATAGGATCGGGCTTCTCCTTCTCCTTATTGTTTGAACCATTTGATGTTTGCCCCTGGCTTTTCAAAGGGGTAGAAGAAGAGGGAGATGTTAGTGAATTTTCAGAATTTGGATAGAAATTACCGGAATTTTGTTGTTGGTTGGAACGCCAATTGTTGTTGGAATTTCGGTTGTTCTTGTTATTCCAATTGTTGTTCCAATTGTTGTTCCGGTTGTTGTTCCTATTCCCTTGGTGGTTGTTGTTGTTGTTGTTGTTTCCTAAGTAGCCAACATCTTGCTCCTTTGGCTTTTGAAGGCCAGCTCTAATGATTTCCTTCAACTCCTTAATTTCGGTGTTGAGGGAGAATATTTGAGTTTGTGCAGCTTGTGTTAGCTTAACTCCCGACTCTACCTTCCGGTGGGAATACTTCTCAATCACTTGAGCTTGCTTCTCAATGAAGTCCCAAGTGTCATCCTCTCTCATGTCCATGAATGTACCACAAGAGAGAGATTGGAGGTTGAATTGTGTGTCCACATCCAACCCTTTATAGTAAATCTCCAATAACTCTAGCTTTGAAATGCCATGGTGTGGGCAATCCAATAAGAGGTCCTGAAATCTTTCCCATGATTGAAACAAACTTGCTAGCTTTCATAGAAAATGCATTAATTTTACCTCTCAACTCCGCCGTTTTAGATGACGGGAAGAACTTGGTGAGGAACTCCGAAGATAGATCCTCCCATGTGTTAAGCTTTCCAGCTGGAAGAGCTTGATACCCAGATAGAGCCTTGTCCTTCAAAGAAAAGAAAAATGGCTTGATCTTGTAGTTGTTGTTGGTAGCCCTCTTCGGCATCAATGTCTCCATGAGAATCTCGAAATTCTACAAATGTTGGTGTGGAGATTCAGCACTAGTTCCACCAAATTGACTTTGGCGAACCATGGTGATAACTTGCGGGCTAAAACTGAATTCCTGGATGTCCTCAGCTCCGAAATTCACACCTAGACGGCGTGGTTGCTGAATTGGATCCATCATTTGCCCAAGAGTCCGTAGTTCATCTCCTCCATTAGCAACTCTCACATCTCCAGCGGGAATGCGATGAACAACCGGTGGTCTTGGGTTGTTACGAACGGGGTGAATCACCGGATTAATATCCTCAAGTGGTGGCATATCATCATCCTCATCATCGGATGATTCAACACTAATGGACTTAGTTGGTTTCTTGACCTTCTTCTTCTTGGCGTCATTCAGCTCCAACTTCATGTCCAACATCATAGCATTAAGTTCATCAATTTGGAATTGATGACTTGTTAACTCTTCCAAACGAGCTTTCTCACTCAACTTAAGTTGAAGTTGAGCTTCATCCAACTCCGCTTGGATGTTTCTCTCATTGTTTTCAGCCATCTTTTTCTCTTTCAACTTTCTTCTCAAAGTTTTCTCAAGTTCTAGATTGAAAGGAACTAGATCTTTGGTAGATCTAGTCTTTCGCATATACCTAAAGAAAATCTGCAAAAATCACCCACGAAGATATATCAAATAACAAGAGCAAAAGCTTCCATGCTCGACAACCGAAAACCGAAATTGGTCTAGACCAAATCCCCAGCAACGGCGCCAAAAACGTGTTCGCCTCAAAGCGTGCGTGCAAATAAGTTTTAAATATTTAAAACTGAAATCAAAGCAAGCGAACCCGCAGTGTACGAATCGGCGTAGTTAAGCAAGTATTCCAGAGTATCGAACTCAGGGATTTGGTGAAAGAAAATCAGTTTCAAGTAATCGAGCAATCAAAAGTGTAGAAGCTTTGCAAATATTGGGGAAAATAGCAATCCTAAAGATCCAGGTCTCTAATTGTGGAAATCGATTCAAGATATACTATAGTTATAAGGATAGAGTTGAGACTTGCAAAGGTATACTAAAGTAATATAATGTACGGTGAAGTTCCAAAACCCTATATGTCTAACCCAAAGACTCTCTCTATAAAGGTTGTTGAGACTGCAGTATAGAAAGGATCTAAAGGTAAGAATTAATCTCAAATACCCATGCCTAAACCTAAGGAATCAAAGATAAACTAAAACGGTTAAGGTTGTGACACTCGAAACCGAAATAGAGGATGTTGAGTCTCACTACTACCTAGGAAAGGCAAGTCAAGGCTAGGTTAAAGTAAATCTTTAACTTTTGATTAAAGCAAAAGCAAAGGTCGTAAAACAGGGAAAATCACGGCTAGATCTTGAGATTCCACGGCCGTGGAACTCAAGAACATACCGTGATTTAGGGTATTGACGAGGTTTCTCACACTCTCAAGGTCCAATCAAGTTACAATCGATCTATCATCGTCTAAGCCACAACTATCAACCCTTCACCTTAGATTTGCTAAAGGATTTTAGCCAATAACCATCATTATGATATCAATAATCAAATTAAGAAGAATGAAAGATGAAAACCCTCGAAAACTCAATAACAACACAAATTCAATCTCGAAATCCAAACAACAAAGTATGTTTATGAATTCAGAAAAGTAGGAATAAAAACCCTCACAATGATCTAGAGAAACCACAAAGAACGGGATGTCAATCCGTCCTTCAATGAAACCCTAGAATATTCCGAAAGTACACAATCTCCAAAAACACGTCCTTCACGAATCTCCAATCCTCAAGGTCGAAATGTAACCCTAAGGTCGTCTCCAAAACTCTAAGCAAAAACTCTTAGTGGGGGATCCCGAACACTCTTAGCGGGGTATCCCGAAAACTCCTTTCTCAAGCCTTTATATAGGGAGAAATAGAGTTACGAGAAAGCCCAATGACGTGGCTGACGTGGCAATAATGACACGTCAAAAAATCACCAAAATCACGGTCATGAACAACTTTCCACGACCGTGGTTTAGAGCGTGGAACTCAATTACGGCACCAATATGATTTCAACGGCCGTGGATTTGGCCGTGTAACTCTATGTTGTGTTCCAAACTCACGTCCACGATCATGTTGCCAAATCCACGGTCATGGTTTAGAGCGTGGACTTCAAATTCCTTTTCCACTACCGTAATTCAGGGCGTGGTTCTTCAAACTCCTTGTTTTTGCCTTTGTTTCGTGACATCCTTCATCCATGCTCCTTCCTTAGCCTCTCCAATGCATCTCCTTGCCATCAAGCATGATCAAATACTCCTTTCCTTCCACATTTTGCTCCAATCCAAGTCTTTATTCACCTAAAAACAAAACAAAGCTAGTGTAGATCTCTATATCGACAAAGTGGGTGACCTAGCTCACAATTTCTTCAAACTCATATCTAAGAACACAATAAAGAGGGAAAAACAGCTAAAACAAGTGCCTAAAATATAGTCATATTTCATGCTAACAATGACCCCATATCCCTCAGTTATCTCAGCTCCTTCCATTTTTGAGACCAGGTTGGATTGTTTCGAAATGGTATTACAGTGCCTAAATAGAGAAATGTTTGGCTTTCAGTTGGACATGATCAGAAGAATGGATGCGGGTCGTGAGGTGATGTCCGTGATGCATGAAAAGATAAACCATATGTACCTTCTGAACGCCCTTACCCTTACAACCACTAGCAAAATCCTTCCCTTGAGTGAAGATGCAGCACAACACACTCAAGAAAAGGTGGAGAATGTGCTCATGAACTGCAAGCGTAGTGTGCAGAATAAACACATTCTTTAACCCACGTATGTCAAACCTACTGTTCTAACAACTGAGGAGTATGCCGTTGTCAAAAAATATCAGCTTGCTGAGAGGAAACGGCATTTAGAGGCCAATATCAAGGACTTGGGGAAATGATATGCTCAATGGAGATGGAAAAAGAAGTTTTACAAGGACAGCCAGAAGTGACTTTCAAAGTCTTGAAATTAGTTCCAAGGCCTTAAAATGGATGTCAAGGCCTTGACGTGGATTTCAAAGCCCCTTGGTTTTGATTTCAAGGCCTTGATAATCGTTTATGGGACTTCGCTTTTTAACTGTTTTTTGGTTTTTGGAAATACATTTCATGGGTTTCCCGTATTTAATTGTTTTTCTCCCTTGTTAAAAGACAAAGAGGGAGAAATTACATATCTGTGTTGATCCGATATTTTTGCATGCTGCATTTTTTCGATATTATTGCATATGTATCGCTAACATTGAATGCAGGTATGATATTTTTTTTGTCTTCCATCAAAGGGGAGATTGATAACTCCACTTTATTATAAATTGTATATGTGGATGATGGAAGACTTAACATTATAAGCGGTTTTATAAACTAACAAATATCAATTGTATTTCTAGATTGCATGGTTTGGTTTTGTATTTGTTAAATGTGTGCAGGCCTTGAAAAGCATTTCAAAGGATGAACGCAAGACTTGAAACTCATTACAATGGACAAGCACGGAGATCTTGAAAAGCAGCTCAAGGGTTAAACGCATAGGCCTTGGAAAGTAGTTCAAGGGATAAAAGTGGAGACCTTCAAAAGCGATACAAGGGAGAATTCGGCTGGAGGCTTTTCAAAATCAAGATTCAAATCTCAACAACCAAATCTACCAAGGATTACAAGAAGATCTTCAAACAAGATTTGAAGAAAAGATCTCATCCAACCAACAAGAAGATTTTCAAGAGAAGATCTCGGCAAGCCAACAAGAAAATCTTCAAGAGAAGATCTCGATCACAACAACAAAGATCTCAACTGAAGATCTCTAACGGCAACAAAGATATTCCAAGAATATTTCACGCAAAGAGGATCTCGTATCCAAGGGATATCTTCAACAACTTAGAAGATTTGGAGCGTGAACTAAGGGATTCAACGACAAAGATCTTCAACGGCTCTTCTAGGGAGAAGATCTCGAAGATGAAGATTCTCAAACATGCGTCAAAGAGAAGAAGTAGATGAAGAAGATATAGGATCTTAAAACGGCTACTTCATCTCAAACAAACATAGTTTTCCATGTAGAAAGAAGAACATCACAACGGCCCTCTTACAACGGCTAGAAGAGTTCTCCATTGAAGACTATAAATGAAGATAACGATTGAAGAGAACAACAACAAGCTTACACGGAAACATCTAAGTCTTCAAGAGATCAAAGCATCTTCATTCATTCCAAAAGTTTTTTTTCCTCTTATATTATAAAAGTTTACATCCCTAGAGAGAGAAAAACACGAGAGCTTCAATGGAATATCTAGAGAGTGTTATACTCGAGTGTGGGTTATTCTGTGAAGTAACTAGGCTATTATTGCTAGGTTAGAGTTGAAACTAGATCATTGCATTGACTAAAGTGAGAGAAGAAGGGGATTTCTTCTAGGTTGTATGTAGGACTCTTTGAGCAAATAATAGATAGTTAGATCCTACGGGTAAAGAAATCCTAGGACAGAGACGTAGGTTTAAACATATCACCGTGTCAATCTTTTAAATTCTGCATTATATCTTGCTTAATTGTGACTAACGTTATTTTGCAGGTTTTCGAAGTCAAGGCCTTGAAATCACTTTCAAAGCCCTTGATAACCAGTTTTGTCACAAAGAGCACATATCGATTTCAAGGCCTTGAAATAGGTTTTTGCAAAAAGTTCTCATACTCTATTCAACCCCCCTTCTAAAGTATTTATATCATTTATATTCACATATACGGTTCTTCAAGTCGTCTAGAGGTAGAGTAGTGAGGTTTTGAACTTCTTCAACGGCGGTCACTTTTGGTCCCCACTTAGCTTTAGGTGAACTTCTTAGAATCTTCCTTACTTTTTCTTCATTTGTGAAGACCTTTCCAAGTGAATCAAGATTGTTCACAATTTCGGTGAACCATGTGAGTATCTCTTTGACCGACTCATTTGAGTTCATCTTGAATAGCTCGTATTGCCTGAGGAAGATGCTTATCTTGGTTTCCTTGACTTGTTCCTTCATATGTGACAACTAACTTGTCCCATATTTCCTTTGCACTCTTGCATGATGAGACACGGTTGAATTCATTTACACTGAATCCACAATAGAGCAAGTTCATGACTTTGTAATTCTTTGAAACACTATCCAAGTCCGTTTGAGTGAAGTCGGCTTCCTTCTTTTCGACTTGGACTCCTTTAGCCGTAGTGGTTGGGATTTTAGGGCCAATTTGAATGATGCTACATAGTTCCATGTCTTGATCAATAACAAACATTTGCATTAGTGCTCTCCAATGGGCAAAGTTATTACCGCAGAAGAGTGGTGGTCGAGATGTGGATCTTCCTTGAGCGAATCCTCCATCACCTACAGAATTCATGATTAGTCTCACTGATGTCTAAATCAATAAACGTGAGTCTAGCTCAGATACCAATTGAAGAACCGTATAGGTGAATAATAAGGATATAAGAAGGGGGTTGAATAGAGTATGAGAACTTTTCGCAATATCTTATATCAAGGCTTTGAAACTGATTTCAAGACCTTGAAGTCGATGTGTGCGTCTAGTGACAAAACTGATTTTCAAGGCTTTGAAAGGGATTTCAAGGCCTTGACTCCGAACCCTACAAAGCAAAATTAGTCACAATATACACGATAGAAAATGCAAAATTAAAAGATCGATACGGTGATATGTTTACGAAGTTCAACTCTAATAGCCTTCGTCTCCGTCCTAGGGTTTATTTACCCTAGGATCTAACTATCTATTATCTGCTCAAAGAGTCCTAGATACAACCTAGAAGAAATCCCTCATTCTCTCATTGTAGTCAATGCTACGATCTAGTCAACTCTAACCTAGCAATAATAGTCTAGTTACTTCACTTAGTAACCCACCCTCAAGTATAACACTCTTTAGGTATGCCAATGAAGCTCTAGTGCTTTTCTCACTCTAAGGATGTAAACTTTTGGAAGATAAGAGGAAGAAAAACTTTTGGAACGAATGAAGATGTTTTGATCGCTTGAAGGCTTGAATAATTTCCGTGTAAGCTTCTTGTTTTTCTCTTCAATCGCCATCTTCATTATAGTCTTCTATGGAGAACTTTTTAGCCGTTGTAAGATAGTCGTTGTAACGTTCTTCTTTCTCCATGGAAAGGGTGCTTGGTTGAGATGAAGTAACCGTTGTAAATTTTCTATCTTCTTCATCTACTTTTTCTCTTTGACGCACGTTGAGAATTTTCATCTTCGAGATCTTCTCCTTGAAAGAGCCATTGAAGATCTTTGTCATTGAAGTCCTTAGTTCACGCTCCGAGATCTTCCAAGTCGTTGAAGATCTTTGTTGTTGAAGACTTCTCTCTTGAGGGCCGTTGAAGATTTTCCTTGGATCCGAGATCTTTGTGTGGGATCCGTTGGAAAGATCTTCTCTTATCCTCCTGCGTTGGTTGTTAAGATCTTTGTGAGATCTTTGTTGTTGTGGCCGATATCTTCTCTTCAAATCCGTTTGAAGATCTTCTTGTTTGTTGGTCGAGATCTTCTCTTGAAATCTTGTTTGAAGATCTACTTGTTATCCTTGGTAGATATTCTTGTTTTGGTTCTTCCTTTGAAATGTTTTTCATGGCCTACACACATTTAACAAACACAAAATCAAAACATGCAATCTAGAAATACAAATGATATTTGTTAGTTTGTAAAATTGCTCATAATGTTAAGTCTTCCATCATCTACATAGACAATTCATAATCAAGGTGAAGTTATCAATGCTCTTTAACAATAAGTGTACGGACTCACACCTAAGAACCAATATCAATTCAATATAGTATTGTACTTTCATAATTAGAAAACTTATAAACAAGATAGGATTGAGTTCTTACGCGCTTATTGTTCTCGTGTCAAAGTGAAAATGCAAGTCGCACCAAGCTCGAACAATTGCTGCCTTGTGTGGAATTAGTCATGTAGTTTCCAAATACTCCATCAACCTCGGATAACCTTGCCAATATACTTTCATCTCACCCAAACGTCACTCGTAACTCTCAAGAGATCTAGATTCAATAAGAGCATGGTAGTGTGATGCAAAAACTGCTTGTAATTCCTTTGATCGTGTCACCGCCCAACATCTATGTTGAATGTTGCACTTTATATGAAAGGTGCAAATCATGTGCTTCATATCCAAGAAAAACGATACCGAGTGCAGTTATGAGTTCAAGCTCTCTATCCGTCACAATCACCCTTGGTGTAACATTTCCGCACACATGTCGGAGTCTCCGTAATGCCCACTTGTAGTGATTGGAGTTTTCCTTGGCCATGAAAACAAATGTTATTGCGAACGTCAACCTCGTGCTAGTGATACCGACAATCTCTAACAAAGACATCTTGTACCTATAGAGGGCATACAAAGAAGTTTGTAGTTTTGTTGAACTTCAAACCAAATGTGCATGTAATATATAAAGAATCGTAAACCATATGTATAATAAAACTTACTCTTTTGTCTTGTAGATCGTGTCCATTATGATGACGTAAGGAAATAGGTTGAGGAGCTGTCTTGAATCCAGATGCATGATGAAAAAATCTGAAACTTCATCCGACTTTGGGTTTCTCCTAACATTGACGTAGTAACGACGTTGCTCTAAAGTATGAAGTGCTTGTTGGAGTGGACTTTGTCCTTCGGCTTGTAGCATCCTAATCTTCAATCCAACATTGTATATTTGTGTTGAGGTGCTGACGTTATGGGGATCATCCAATTGTAGTGACTTCAGAATATTCCTCGGCTTGAAACCTGACCCAAGCTCACGTCCCACTCTCCAAAACTGTTTCTACGTCAATCGGCCGGCATATGTGTGTCCCTTTAACTGCTCGGGAAGTGTATGGTTGTGCACCTCGTTTATAACATGCAACATCCATTTCTCAACCTCGTTTTGTACGCCCTCAAGCTCAAATGTACGACCGTCTTTTCTCGATTTGTATACTCGACTAGACGACGACTTGGTATCAAGATCAACGTCTTTCTTCTTACAAGGGGTTCCGAAAACGTTCGCATGTCAAACGAAGCGTAACGAATCCCCTAGCGTTTCTCCACGACCTACTTGTAACCAACACCATGTTCATAGTTTTTCCCATGAATCGAGCCCAATTCACCATTGTCTCGCGATTGTGGAAAAAGTCGCGCATTTTAAACATTCGCGTATAGTCGGTCTCTTCGTCTCGCAAATAATTCGGAAGAACCTAGTTCAGATAGAATAGAAAGGATAAGATTTCTTGTTTTTCGGTTTAATGTCGAATAATTATTAGTTTTACACAACATAAACTAATAAAAATCGTAAAACCTATAAATATATCTAATGTTTCTAGTATAAATTTCAATGCTAAGGAACAATAAGTTATAATATACTTACCTCGAAATGCCGAAGAAACTTGTCTGGATCACTAAATTTTGTATCGTCGAACGAAATCATCATCTCATCATCCTCATGTATTGACATTCTTGTAGGTGTTTTTTTTGGAGATTTTCTAAGCGTTAATAACCTCTTCTTTGACTCTCAATATATATAGCCGATGAAAATACACAACGTTCTAATTACAACGATCATATTTATTATCGTTATACAACGTTCGAATTACGACGTTCGAATTACAACGTTCAAATCACAACAGTCAAATTATGACGGTTAGGAGTGAGCATTTTCCGGTTCGGTTCGGTTTTTGGACCGGACCGGACCGGACCGGACCGAAATCAAACAGGTCCGGTCTCGGTTCAGATAGTTCGGTCCAAATTCGGTCCGGTCCGGTCCGGTCCGAACCTATTTTTTTAAAAAAAAATTTAACAAAACGCAAAGCTGGGGTTTTGGAAAGTCAGCCCTTACGAAGTTACGAGTTACGACTTCGAGTTCCACACCTTACGCTCCCAAATCCCTCGACAATCTCTCAGTGACCAAGTATTCCTAAATCCCTAATATTGGCGACGGGCGGCCGGTGGTGACTGGCGTGCGGTGAGCGGCGGCGAGCGGCGGAGATTCGACTCTCATCTGCAGCTTTCGATACGGTTAGTCTCTAATCTGTCGTGTTTAGGTCTAAGGTTTAAATCTAGGGTTTAGCTTATCCTTGCACTGCGAAAAATTTTCCATATCCGTTGATGGCAGTATGAATTTGGTGGCTGGTGAGTTACCCAACTATATTTTCAACATGGGTTTAGCATAATACTTGGATTTCTATGGAACGAGTATATATATAGTCTATGGATATGTGCTTCTATGTCTGTTGCTTTGGATGCTTTTACTGTTTGCAATTACCTTTTGTAGTGGAAGTTCACTAGTTTAACCTACTGTAGAAGCTAAGAGTAATTAGGAAATCATATGAATTCGTCATTTAAGGAGCAAGTAGTAGATGCAATGCAATCACTTTTTATTTTTACCTTTTTTCTTGATTCTAATTGTCTTGGATACATGAATGATTTTGTGTGGGTTGTTGAGTTGTTCACTTGTTTACTAGTTTAACCTACTGTAGTGGAAGTTCACTAGTTTAACCTACTGTATACATGAATGATTTTTGCATAATATTTTTATTAATTTGTCTTGGATACATGAATGCTTTGGATGCTTTGGATACATGAATGAATGATTCTAATTGTCTTTGGATAAATGAATGATTTTTGCATAATATTTGTGTGGGATTTTGTAGTGGAAGCTCACTAGTTTAACCTACTGCAGGAGCAAGTTCACTAGTTCACTAGTTTATTTTTATTTAAGGAGCAAGTAGTAGATTATTACAAGGGAAGTTGCAATTGCTATGTTCTTGCTTGTTTGTGGGCTGTTCTGTACCATTTTGCTCTGTTGCTTTTGTGTGCTGAACTTAGTGTTGAGATCATACTTTGTTCTACTGAATTGGATAAATGTGAAGCAAAGATCAGACTAGTGAATGACACTTATAAAGAAAATCTTTAAAATTGAGATCTTAATTAAGAAAATGAGTACAAGTTATGCTTTACTGTTTAATTAAGAAAATTGAGATCTTAATTAAGAAAATCGTTAAAATTGAGATCATACTTCTGTTCACTTCCATGGTAGTTCTCGAAATTGTAGGAACCTATAATACGATAGTTAAACTGTATGCAGTATAACGATAAGGTTCAGAATTTCATACCACCGCAGTGCGTATGTTGAGCAGAGTCGAGATCGGAATCTCTTTCCTTAATTCTAAAAACACCCCGTATTACGACGGTTACCGGTGTTTAAGAATCCCAGGATACAACTGCTGTTCGAATCCGTTCTTCGTAATAGAACCGGAAGCCTACGAACCAGTAGTGCGTTGCACTCTTGAAATGAGAAAAGCTCGCAAGCTTGAGAGAGAAAAGAGAGAATGATTGTTGGTGCATTTTGGAATGAATGAAGAGCTCTCTATTTATAGGAGCTGGAGGAGCTGAATTGGACTATGGGCCTCGAAGCCCAGCCCAAAACCGGAGCCAATAGGAAGCTGACACGTGTCCCGCAATCCATGACTTGCACGATTTTAGGAGTCAACGGAAGACCATAACCGCCCACTTTTGTAGGGGTTGTTGGCTGATCCGTTTGACTGGATATTCGGATATTCAGCCCGGTCCGCTGATCCGTTTGCACAAGTGGGCCTGGCCCAAGGTCTTCCTCACTGTTGGGTTTTTGGGTTGGTCCAAAAATAATATAGGTGGCCAGCCCAGATTATAATTGGGTCCACCCGCCCCGCAACACGGCACGACACGGACTCGGACACGGCACGGCGCAACACGGCACAAGCCCGAGCACAAGCACAAGCACAAGCACATGCCTTAGTGCATATTTGCCCCTTATATCCTACTACCTTTTACCTCCATATAGTCGATGTGGGATTCACCCAATTTTTGACTATTTTCCCAAGTTATTGTCTAACATGCAACCAACTTTGGGCATCCATTTCTCATTCAAACGGAACTCAAATTTAATGTATGAATATACCACGAGCAAGAGCTCGCGGAGACGAAGCCAACGCTCCCACTTTCCGGTGTTGATAATGGCCGGAGCCCACCGGAAATGTGCCCGGAAAAGTGTCCGGCACACACATGTAATAAAACATGTTTTATTTATTCTTTTAATTAAAATTAGTTCCAACAATCCCCCACATGAATAGAAATTATTCTAAACATATGCTTCTCTGCTTTTAGACAGACAGAATTCTCAAGAGTACAGTCGAAAAATCACTGCATCTGGACTGGTGCCATGTTTCATGCTTGAACCGTCCATAGTGAATAACTATCGGATTTACTCGACCAGGTAGTGACTATGATGTCTTGAACCACCCGGGCTTTTATGTAAACCGAGACAACAACTATCACACAGTTTCATTTTCTCGCAGAACGTTTGGTTCTCTGGTTGTGTTCATTTTGGCCTTGAACATCCCTGGTTTATTCATGAGTGAATTTGGAGAATTCAGCCTCACTTTATTCTCCTAGACACTGCCCCATGTCACACTCACAAGGTGATTTACCATAAAGAGTATCTTTCATACTCCCCCTTTGTTTCAAGGCGATGGAATCATTAAAAGTCAAGCTTAACCTTAACTCATACAATTTGCACTGTTTATCATCCTTAGGAACTGGGTAGAGACAGTGCTCCACTTGATTCAACTTGTTTAGGTTTTCCCCTTGAACCTACATCATGGGATCTCCAGTCACGTAGGTAGGGTTTTCCTTCAAGCATCCTCTTTCGTAATAGGCTTTAAACCCATTCCTTTTGATGATTTTAAAACTTGATCTCTTGACAAACCCTTAGTAAATGGATCCGCTAGGTTGTCAGCTGATTTGATATAGTCTATCGAGACTATACCTGTTGAGATCAGTTTTCTAATGGACTTATGTCGTCGTCTAATATGACGTGACTTTCCATTGTATAAAACGCTTAGTGCCCGAGCTATAGCCGATTGACTATCACAGTGTACACATAATGCCGGCACTGGCTTTTCCCACATCGGAATATCTTCCAAGAAGTTCCGAAGCCACTCAGCTTCTTCTGCTGCTTTGTCTAACGCAATGAACTCAGACTCCATTGTGGATCTGGCCAATAACGTCTGTTTGGAAGATTTCCAAGACACTGCTGCACCACCCAGTGTAAACACATATCCACTTGTGGATTTTGAGTTTCTAGAGTCGGATATCTAGTTTGCGTCACTGTATCCTTCTAGAACTGCCGGTTGATTACTATAGTGCAGCCCATAACTTTGAGTATAACGGAGATAGTTCAATACTCTAGTTATCCCTTTCTAGTGTTTATGTCCTGGGTTACTTGTATAGCGACTTAGTACATTAACTGAGTGCGCTAAATCAGGGCGTGTACAATTGGTTAAGTACATAAGACTCCCAATTACACGTGCATACTCAAGTTGTGACACTGAGTCCCCCACATTTTTGGTCAGGTGGAGTTGAGGATCCACGGGACTCTTAGCTGTTCCACTTGAGTAGTTCTTGAACCTCTCAAGGATCTTTTCAGCATAATGAGCTTGGGACAAGGTAATACCTTCGGAGTGTCTAGTGATTTTAATCCCTAGAATGACATCCGCTAATCCCATATCTTTCATGTCAAACTGACCCCTAAGTAAATTCTTAGTTCGGTTGATCATGTCTTTGTTGCTTCCAATGATAAGCATATCATCGACGTATAGACATAACAAGACATATCCCGTAGGAGTATTCTTGATATATATGCATTTGTCGCATTCATTAATGCTGAAACCATTCGACATCATTACGTTGTCGAATTTTTCATGCCACTGCTTAGGAGCTTGTTTGAGTCCATAAAGGGACTTTACAAGTCTACACACCTTGTGTTCTTGTCCAGACATAACATACCCTTCAGGTTGTTTTATGTAGATCTCCTCTTCTAAATCTCCGTTTAGAAAGGCAGTTTTTACATCCATTTGATGGATTTCTAGGTTTCGTAATGCCGCTATTGCTATTAGTATTCTTATAGAAGTTATTCTCGTAACTGGAGAATATGTGTCAAAGAAATCCAACCCTTCTTTTTGTCGGAATCCTTGCACTACAAGCCTAGCCTTGTACTTTTCGATTGAGCCATCGGTTTTCAACTTGGTTTTGAAAATCCATTTGCACCCAAGTGCTTTACACCCTTTTGGTAAGTCAACTAACTCCCATGTATGGTTTTGCATAATGGAGTCAATCTCACTTTTGACTGCTTCCTTCCATGAAGGTGCGTCAGGTGTAGACATAGCTTCTGTGTAACTTCTTGGTTCTTTCTCCATGAGAAATGCCGTTATGAAGTCATCCCCAAACGATTTTTCCGTTCGAGTTCTTTTGCTTCTTCGAGGTTCTTCCTCGACTATTTCATTTCCAGAAGTGCCTTCTTCCCTTTGTTCACGAGTTCGTTTTGGATTTTCTTTATCCTTACACGGAAACACGTTCTCAAAGAAAGAAGCATTCCTAGATTCCATTATTGTATTAACATGTATATCTGGTATATCTGATTTATGTACCAAAAATCGATAAGCACTACTGTTGTGTGCATATCCTATGAAAATACAATCAACGGTTTTAGGTCCGATGGTGACCTTTTTAGGAGGTGGTATAGCCACTTTTGCTAGGCACCCCCACACTTTGAGGTATTTGTACGATGGTACTTTACCTTTCCAAAGTTCATATGGCGTTTTTCCAGTTACCTTATGAGGTATTTTGTTAAGGATGTAATTGGTAGTAAGCAATGCTTCCCCCCACATGTTCTGGGGTAACCCAGAATCCTGCAACAAGGCGTTCATCATCTCTTTCAGAGTTCGGTTCTTTCGTTCCGCAACTCCGTTAGATTCAGGTGAATAGGGAGCAGTTGTTTGATGAACTATCCCGTGTTCTCTACAGAACGCATTGAAAGGTTCATCGTACTCGCCTCCTCTATCACTTCGTACGACTTTGATTGTCTTACTAAGTTGGTTTTCAACTTCCAACTTGTATTCCTTGAATTTTTCCAAGGCCTCGTCCTTGCTTCTTAACAAGTAGATATAACAATATCTTGTACAGTCGTCAATAAATGTGACGAAGTACTTTTTACCTCCTCTAGTTTGTATGAACTTCAAATCACACAAATCAGTGTGAATTAAACCTAGAGGTTCTGTGGTTCTCTCCACTTGTGGAGATGGCGTTTTTGTGAGTTTTGCCTGTACGCAGACTTCACATTTGTCTTTGTTTAATTTGCATTTTGGAATTAGGTTTAAATTCATCAGTCTTTGGATAGACTTATAATTTACATGACCTAATCGTTCATGCCAAATGTTGAAAGACTCAACAACATAAGCAATTGGAGTTTTATTCATTGAAACGTCATTTGTTACAATGTCTGGGATGACTGTCAATACACACATTTTGAACAATCCATCCTTTTGATACCCCTTGCTTACATAAATCCCACGTTTAGTTAGAGTTAGCTGATCGGATCCTATTTCAACTTTGAATCCGTTGTTGCTCAGCAAAGATCCGGAAATTAAGTTCTTCTGGATATCTGGCACGTGCATGACATTGTTGAGAGTCAGCTCTTTCTCAGACGTCATTTTTAGCACTATCTTGCCATGACCTTCGACCTTTGATGTGGACGAATTCCCCATAAACAGGATCTCGTCCTGCTTATTCTTTTGATAGGTGGAAAACATCCCCTTGTCAGAACAGATGTGGCGGGTAGCACCAGTGTCATACCACCACTCCATCGGGTTGCTCCCGACCATGTTCACTTCTGACGTCACAGCAGCCATGTCAACCACTGTCAGATCGCCTTCAGCTACTTGGGCTTCAGCTTGAGCTTTGCCCTTGCCTTTGCGTGGGTCGCCCTTATTCCGACATTTGTCGGACTTATGACCCATTTTGCCACAGGCATGACACTTGACGGCGAACTTCTTTTCAAGGGTAACCCAGAGTTCCCTAGAAGTTTCAACCAGTATGTACGCTTGGTACAACGAGTCAGACAGGCGGCTTAGAATCCACCCTTTGCACACATAGTCGATGTTCAGATAAGCTTGGAGTTCCTCCACATTTGCGGGTTTATCCTCGGTTACATATCTGTCGAGTTTGTGCATGTTTAAGAAGAATAACATCTTCTGTTGCTAGGTTTGGAAATTAGTTCCATCGAACTTGTCTGGCAGCAATCCTACGCTCGAAGAGCCAGACATTGATACTGTCTGAGGGACAGGTTGTTGACCAGACTGTACACCACTTGGAAGTGGAATAGTCCTGGTTGTTAGGTTTAACAACTTAGCTGGTGGTAGACCACTCCCCAATTGAATATGGTTTGTCTGCTCACCCCTATTTTTAGCATCACTGAGGAGCCTCAAGATACTTCCATAATCGGAAGTGTTCGCACCGTCGGTAGTTTCTTTTGTGTTATGAACCATTTCAATTACATGGAAACAACCACGGTCAGTATTTCAATTTTTTGATCGGAAATCGAAACTCAAAAACCGATTTTTAGAAAATTCGGGTATAAGTCCGTACAAGAACAGACTTGTTTTCGATTAAATCGAATTCAGGTTTGAAAACAAAAATCGTTTTTTGTTTTAAAATTAATTTTGAAAACTGAATTTAAAATTCAAATTCTAAAATTAATTCCGGTAGAAAAAACCCGGTTTGAGTATTCCGGCGCCTTATCTGCAACACTTAATAAACGGTTAGTGCATAACAGCTTAACACGTTTTTAGAATTAAGACTGTAGGAACCTGTAATACGATAGTTAAACTGTATGCAGTATAACGATAAGGTTCAGAATTTCATACCACCGCAGTGCGTATGTTGAGTAGAGTCGAGATCGGAATCTCTTTCCTTAATTCTAAAAACACCCCGTATTACGACGGTTACCGGTGTTTAAGAATCCCAGGATACAACTGCTGTTCGAATCCGTTCTTCGTAATAGAACCGGAAGCCTACGAACCAGTAGTGCGTTGCACTCTTGAAATGAGAAAAGCTCGCAAGCTTGAGAGAGAAAAGAGAGAATGATTGTTGGTGCATTTTGGAATGAATGAAGAGCTCTCTATTTATAGGAGCTGGAGGAGCTGAATTGGACTATGGGCCTCGAAGCCCAGCCCAAAACCGGAGCCAATAGGAAGCTGACACGTGTCCCGCAATCCATGACTTGCACGATTTTAGGAGTCAACGGAAGACCATAACCGCCCACTTTTGTAGGGGTTGTTGGTTGATCCGTTTGACTGGATATTCGGATATTCAGCCCGGTCCGCTGATCCGCTTGCACAAGTGGGCCTGGCCCAAGGCCTTCCTCACTGTTGGGTTTTTGGGTTGGTCCAAAAATAATATAGGTGGCCAGCCCAGATTATAATTGGGTCCACCCGCCCCGCAACACGGCACGACACGGACTCGGACACGGCACGGCGCAACACGGCACAAGCCCGAGCACAAGCACATGCCTTAGTGCATATTTGCCCCTTATATCCTACTCCCTTTTACCTCCATATAGTCGATGTGGGATTCACCCAATTTTTGACTATTTTCCCAAGTTATTGTCTAACATGCAACCAACTTTGGGCATCCATTTCTCATTCAAACGGAACTCAAATTTAATGTATGAATATACCACGAGCAAGAGCTCGCGGAGACGAAGCCAACGCTCCCACTTTCCGGTGTTGATAATGGCCGGAGCCCACCGGAAATGTGCCCGGAAAAGTGTCCGGCACACACATGTAATAAAACATGTTTTATTTATTCTTTTAATTAAAATTAGTTCCAACAGAAATGTGTATATTGTTGAAGCAATAATTAAAAGGCAATCTCTTCCAATATAAATTATACTTTACTGTTTAATTTATTTCTAACAATTCAAGTTTAAAGTCACAAGTTGAAGCAATAATTATGTTTTTCAATTAAAAAAACAGTAACTACAAAGGTACTCTTCCAATATAAATTATGCTTTACTGTTCTGTACCTTTGTTATGGAGATTACTTGATATCACTGTATGTGTATATTTTATTTTGTCCTTTTTAAGAAGGATTAATTACAAGGCAATCTCTCATTTATTTAATGTTGCTTTTGTTTGGTATTTCAGATGTCTAATTCTCATTCCATAAAAAGGAATAGGGTGTCAACCTCAACTAGTTCTCAAAATGTGCCAGCAAGATCATTTGCATCAACAACTTCACCCGAATTAGAGATGACCAATAATGCAGAGGAGGACCAATAATGCAGAGGAGGACGATGTTTGTGTTTCAGCTGATCTTAGAGAGGATGATATCCCTACTGAAAGAGCTTACATCAAACCGAAGAGGAAAATGTCTGAGTTTTGGAACCACTTCAAGGAATATTATGATAAAAAGCAAAAGAGAAGGGCTGAGTGTATCCAGGGCCGGTCCTGGAGATTTGAGTGCCCCGGGCGATAATACTTGTGGTACCTTTAGATATTCAATTAAAAAAATGGGATAAAGTCCATACCAATTTTAATTGTGTGCGACTTATATCGATCTTCCAAAATTTCGTCGTAATCACAGTAGAAATAGAAAAACAAGAATATAGTGAAGAAAAATATTGCGACCGAAATATTTTCATTTCATATATAGAAAATTTTCTTTGTTTGGAAAAAAAATATTTAGGAAAAATATATAGATTATTAATTTTACAAACATATAATAAATTAAATTTGAAGATTACACAAAAAATAGAATAAATAAAAAGAGTAAAAAGACAATTACAATTTATTGTTGGGTTGAAAAAAATCTAAGGCATTTATAACAAATTTTAATTTATGTCTAATGATATTAAAAACTAAAAACTAAGCATAAATAAGTTTTAAGGAGAGAAATTTTTTAGTCGGAAGTAAGGAGTGAGAATGAAATATATGTTAGACATAAATTAAAAAGTAGTCATTTATAACCCTAATTAATTTTGCTGAATTATAGACTTTACAGTGCTATTAGTCTATTTATAACCCTAATTAATTTTGCTGGATTATAGACTTTACAGTGTTATTGGTGCCCCCAAGTATTTGGTGCCCTGGGCTGCAGCCCACAAGGCCCAGTACCAGGGCCGGCACTGAGTGTATCCACTGCTTGGCAACTTTTGCATATGATCCTAACCTCAATGGAACAAAAAAATTTGAGCAAGCATTGGACAAGATATTTGGAGAATCCAGAAAATCACAACAAAGGTACACCATCTACCCATACTTCTGAAAAGAGTGGTGAAGTTTCTAATTCTAAAATGAAGAATTGAGTGTTTGATATGATTGATAGTAGAAAGTCATTGAATAAAATGATAGTGGCCGGGGAGTTGCCTTTTATGTTTGTAGAGAAGCCTTTTTTTAATGATTTCATGGCATCTGTATGTCCTGCTTTTAAGTTGCCTTCACGCAGCACTGTCAGGCGTGATTGTTTTCAGTTGTTTTTGGATGAAAAGGAGAAGTTGTAGTGCTTTATAAGAACAATTGTCAAAGGGTTTGTTTAATCACTGATACATGGACTTCTATTCAGAGAGTGAATTATATGTGTTTGATTGCACATTTTATTGATAGTGATTGGAGGTTGCATAAAAGGATCTTAAGTTTCCGTCCAATAGTAAGTCATAAGGGTGAAGATATAGCTAGCTTGGTTGAAGATTGTCTGAGGCCTTGGAATTTATGTGATAAGATATTTACAGTGACTGTAGATAATGCAAGTGCAAATGATGTTGCTTGTGTGTATTTGAGACAAAAGATGATAACAAATGGTGGTAGTATTAAGAAAGGGAAAATTGTACATATGAGATGTACTGCATATATTGTTAATCTGATTGTCACTGCTGGTTTAAAGAAACATAAACCATGCATTGAAAAGATAAGAACTGTTGTGAAATTTTTAAGGAATTCTGCTCCTAGATTGCACATGTTTAAAAAGGAAGTTGAAAACTTAGAAATAGAGTGCAAGTCTTCTTTGATATTTGATGTTCCTACTAGGTGGAATTCAACTTATGTGATGTTAGATATTGCCTTGAAGTATAAGAATGTGTTTGCACGATTGGATACTCCTAGTGGGGAAGATGGTGAGTATTTAGGACGGATTACTACAGAGGAGTGGGCTAGCATTGAGAATGTTGTGAATTTTTTGAAAGAATTCTATGAGTTTAAAAAAAGGGTCTCTGGTTCCTCTTATGTAACTATTGGGAATGTGTTTGTATATATTAGTCATATTATACTGTTGCTGAAAGAAAGAATTGGAAGTTGTGATGCATTATGTCAATCAATGGCTACTGATATGAAAGTCAAATGTGACAAGTATTGGGGAGAAATTGAGCAGATGAATATTTTTACTTTTGTTGCCATGATTCTAAATTCGAATTATAAGTTTCAAGGGTTGAAAATGGTATTGCAAGATGTGTATGGGACAGATAAGGGAGAAAGAGTGACCACCTATGTGAAGATTGTTACAAGAGAGTTATTTGAGGAGTACAGAAGTATTTATGGCCCTCCAAGTTCATCTCATGGGGATCAAGCTAGCAGAGATGGGACAAATTTTGAGAATCTAAGACATACAGAAGCGGGTGCTCCAAGTTACATGGTAAACTTGACTGCTAGATTGAACATGTTAGGTGAGTCTGATGGTGCCTTCACAAGTGAGTTTGATAGGTATTTTCATGAGTTAACGAGTCCATGTGAGCCGTCTGGTATACTGATATGGTGGAAACTGAATGAGAGTAGATTTCCAATCTTTGCACGGATAGCTCGTGATATTTTAGCCATTCCGGTCACTACAGTTCCCTCTGAATCTGCCTTTAGTACCGGAGGGCGTACTCTTGATCAATTTCGAAGTTCTTTATCCAATTAGGTATTATTATTCTCATTTGTTTGTATTATTATACTATTTCTCAAAACTTTCATGTATTTTTTATTCTTATCTTTATATATTTTAGATGCTTGAAGCACTCATTTGCACACAAGATTGGATTTGTGCAACTAGAGGAACTCGTGAAAATGATGACGGTGAATGTTTAGAAGTAATAGATGAAATGATATAAGGTAATGTTTGTATTATGGTAATATGTAATGCTCACTTTTACTATTGGTTTAATTAAACTTATTGCTCACTTTTACTATTGAATTCCTTAGAAATGAAGAAGAGCAAGGGAAATACACAAATCTGAAAGTAGTGCTGGTGCGGTGAAGTCTTGTTGGTGTGGTCTTGCTGAAAGTGTTACTACTTGTTTAATGTTTAGAAGTTCTATCTTTTGTTGACATTGTTGCTCAATTGGTGAAACTATTCTATATTTTGCTATATGTTCTGCTGAATGTTTGACATAAATATCAATATTATGAACTTGTTGGGTTTTTTTTAACAAAAACATATTTAGTGATCAATGAATTTGTTGGGGTTTTCAACTTATTTATGTTCAATTTTTTGTAAAGATCTAGTATTTCTTAAATATCGAATATAATAAATATTATCCAATGTATATATTTATAAAAAAAATGAAAATAATTAAAATTATTAGTTTTTTTAAAAAAATTTTGACCCTTAATTTTTCAATTTATATTTAAACTAGTTTATATTCTAGGTTCAAATCAAATTGTTTGTCATCACGATGAAACATAAAACAAATTACAACATATACTAAATTTTGATTGTTTTTGAAACAAAATGTAAATAGTTATTGTATGTGCAAACAATCATTCAAATTTACATATAAAAAAAACGCAACTTCTCTCGTGGAGAAAAAAACTAAAAAAACATTGTACTTGTGTTACAATGTGTTAGCAATAACAAAAATTTTTGGAAATCAAGCTCTTTTCTCCTATATTCAAGTGTTACTAAAAACCAATAACTTCATACAAACATGAGCTCCATACAAATTTCATTTACCATCATGTTTCTTGATAATGTGCTAATCAACTTTGGCTTTTAGAACAATACCAAACGAAGATCCCAAACGACTTATCATACACAAATAAAAATCAAAATATAAAGTACAACATTAGAACAAACAACGATTTAGAAAATATTTTTTACAAAAGAAACAGGATTCGAATGATCGGATATCATCCATTGTATCGGCAATACACCTATTAATTCGAAGGGAAAAAGACGATAATTTTCAATATACCAAAAACTCGTGGTCGAAGTCACCTTGGAAAGAGTTGGCACTGTGGGATCTCTCACAAAGAGCTCGAAGGGTTGAATTTTACCATCGTCGATGGTCTATATATATAAATTAATTTACATAATAAATTTAAAATAATAATTTGTTGAGATATGATATGATAACAACGAATCAGTAAAATTGATTTCATGTGGAACGAAGAGATAAGATCAAAAAAATAGGACTTCGATTAGATATGATACGTAATTATCTTCTTAAAATATATACAAAATATAAAATGAAAAAAAATCCAATTGTTGCGCATATAGGAAAAACAAACTTCTATGAAAAGATTAACAATTTATTTTGTAGATTTTCAGTTGGTGATTTTCAATAAAGTCGAGCAGTGAAAAAAAGGAATTAAAATATATAAAAAATCAAATTAATTAATAAAAAAATGAAAAGTTGCATTATTTAAATCAGTTTGTTAATTAATTTTTATTAAATTTTTTGAAGAGATTTTGCTGATTGTATAAAAAGTTCTTATGTTGTAAAATTGTTGAATTTTTTCACAAACTAATTTTAGGTTATTTAATTTAAAAAAAAGTTTAGACTGACATTAATTATTGAGGGTTTAGTATTGAAGAAGTTTCAGGATTTCGTACGGATGAGATGAGATCACATAAAAGATTTTCATTTTGTTATACAAAATTTGAATTTTTTTAATTAATTTCGTTTCGTATTAATTTTTTTGAATTAAAATAATTTATTTATGTACTAACAAACTATTAAGATATTGTAGTTTAATTTAACCTAATTCGAATTTTAATAAAAATAAAGTTGAATTAATTTATTTTTTTAATATAAATTGTGGTGGTTAGAATCTAGTATCTCTTAAAATATTATAATTAAAGAATAATTAATAATAATAATGATAGTTTAATAATTACTTTAGAAATTTTTAAAAAAAAAGTATATTCAATTGGTTTAGATATGATCCGTTGGAAAAAATATTTACACTGAAAATATAAAAAAAACCGTAGAGATTGTACACATTTTAATTATAATTTTTTATATTAATATCCAGCCAAATTTACAAAAAAAATAAAATAAATTTGAATTTTAAAAACCAAAATAGCATAATATAGTAATGGGTAAATAGGTACAATATTGTACACATTTTAATGAAAATATTGTTTATAAATTGTGGTGGTTAGAAATTTGAATCAATTTTCTCGTGATATTTGGGGACTTTAATAAAAAGAAATTTAATGAATTTTAAACTTTTTAATATAAATTCTGGTGGTTAGGATCTATTATAAAAATTATAATCAAAATAATTAATAATAATAATAATAATAATAATAATTTACTAATTACTTTAGAGATTAATTAAAATGAAAATTAGTTAGTTAAAAATTATAAAATTATTAATTTAGCAGCTAGTTGGTTATCATATATTTTTTTTTTAAATTTACTTAGAATTTATGAAAAATATTTTAAAAGTATTTTTAAATTTATTAATTTAGCTATTAGATAACAAAATCTTTTTATTTTAATTAATAAGATGAATAACACAAAATTTAAATAGAATGACATTTTAGTAAATATTTTAGAAAAAATCCTATGCGGCATAATTAGTTGATTGACATGTGGACTTAGTGTCCTTTATTTTAGTAAGTAATATAGATTATCAAAATGGACATTAGTAGGCAGTAAGCAGTAACATGCTAATAAAAAAGTATCAGTAGCCATTAACAGCACATGGTGACAAGCGCACACTCATTTCGGTCCAAAACCGGTCCTGGATCGAACCTGGACCGGTTTTGGACCGGACCTGCACCGGACCTGGACCGAATAATTCGGTCCATTTTCGGTCCACAATGTTCGGTCCGGTCCGATCCGGTCTAACACCGGACCTATAACCAGTCCTAATTGACGGTTACGCAGTACGTGACCGCCACAATCACGCCTTCCGTAAATCCATGACAAAAAGATCACAATCACGGAATACGTGACCGTAATAATGACGCATTGCGTAAACATCGCGTTAGTGAGAACCATCGGCGTAATACTAGAGGGTTTAACTATGCACATCCTTTCTACCAAAAAAAAACTTTACCCATCCTCCCTTCTTTAAATATAAATCCCGCTGTCACATACGTGGCATTATGTGGTTGGTTGTGGTTACATGTTTCGCGAGTAGTACCGGGTGCCCCAGTCCCACCCACTCCTACGTTCTTAGTCTGCTGTTATCTGTCGAGTGTCGAGCATTAAACTAAACCCTGGCAACACGAAGACTGAAGACCGCGTAGAAGAAGACCCCGAAAGCCAGTGAAGAGTCTCTCCACTCCTTGTTTCTACTTCTAATCTCCAATGATCTATGGCCAGTCTCGTTACTAAAATATAATTAGGTTTTTGATGTAGACAGGTAGTACTGGGTAGATTCGATTGAATTGAAGGACGCATCAAGGATAGATGGGATTCCGTAGCAGATCTAGGCTTTGGATTTTGATCTTCTGGATATGCGTAGGATTTTATGGGGCTTTATCTTCTTCTCAGAGCCATCGGCCCAAGAATGTGCAGGTGGCCCTCCGTGCCAAATGGGAGGGCACTCCATTGCTCCTTGAAGCTGGGTATGCATTTGTTTATTTTTTCATCTGAAAGTTAACATGTGAGAATATTTCATAGTTATACAATGCTTTCAAATTTGACCGTGATGTTATCCGTAAAGTTTGTCCCCATTTCATGAATTTGATGTAATTTGGAATGAGTTACCAGTATGATTAGAGTTGGCATTATATAAACGTATATGTTTAGATTTGGCAATATGTAGGCTTTTGTTTTGTATCAAGTTTATCCAAGTATTCGGTTAGGTCGTTTTTTTATAGGATTGAATAATATTTCGATGTTGCTTTCCAGGTAAACTTAGTTTCTTATAGTTATCATAAGTTTTTGTTTCAGATCAAATAAAGTCCTGAAATTTGTATTTGTCTTTTTGATATATTTGACTATTGTAGGTCTAAAGTTTACATTAGGGTCAATAATGGTGTTTGCTTATACTATATAGATTTTGGGTTGTGCGTTTGGGACATCGAGTTGCTTTGAGTTAGGCATCACTAGGCTTGGATTAATTCAGATATGGCTTTTGGATTTAGACAACGATGCCTTTCTTTGTCTTCAGGAAATTAGATTTGTGTTTTGGGTGTGGTTAAGCCAGGTTTGCCTAGCTCTACTCATGATATGTATTTTTTTCTTGAACCTGAGATTCTATTTGGTTAGGTTGGTCATTCCAAATATTGCTAACATTCTCATCTGATAATTCAAAATTAGTTGATATTTCAAAATTAGTTGCAACACCTCAAGTCTAAATGGGTTTCATGTCCGTAAGTAATAATGAAATATATCAAAAGATTTTTAAGAAGAAAGCATAAAAGATGGAAGAGGTTATATACACCTACTGTTTCGTGATGGCTTCATACTTAATTCAACTGTTTGTAGTTGCTTACTATTGCTGATAAAAAGTTGCTTTTTTACATTGTTTGACAGAGAATTGATATCTAGAGAAGGGAAAGATCTTTTTTGGGATTTCATTGACAGTTGGTTTGAGAAGGATAAAGATAATTCTAGTTCCAGTACAGCTAGAGTTTGCATCAATAAAATTGTTGACCATGGGAGATCTCTCCTAAGTGAACAGCTAGCGTCAGTGTTTGAAGTTTCTCTCCTCCTCCGGTCAGCTTCTCCTCAGCTAGTATTATATCGGCAGCTTGCAGGAGAATCTCTTTCTTCTTATCCCGATGAAGTTATTTTGAGTACCACTGGTGGAAATACGGAGTCAAATGAAGAAACTGAGAGAGTTGATCCTCTATTGGTGGGAGTGAATCCTAAAAGCCCAGGAGGAAAATGTTGTTGGGTTGACACTGGTGCATCACTATTCTTTGATGTTCCTCAGCTGCTGCAGTGGCTCAGGACACCAGATGTGTAAGTATGCATTTTCCATGTGGATATGAGGCCATCAAAATTATTTGATCAATTTACTTTCCCGTCCTTTGTTGATGTTATGTTGACAATTTTTCCCAGGGAGAGGCATTCTTCGCAGCAGCCTGAACTTTTTGACTTTGATCATCTGTACTTGGAATCAACTGCTTTAAGTCCAGTTGCTATTTTGTATGGTTCTTTATCAACTCATTGCTTCAATGAGTTTCATCTCACCCTCGTGAAAGCAGCGAAAGAGGTTTACATTATTAATTTTAGCATCCCCTAATATACTGATTTAGATCTGAAAATAGTCCATTTTCTCTCTTTAGACCATGGATTGTTCTGCAAGCTGTACTGTCACAGTTTTTTTTTTTTAAATTGCTGACACTGTCCGTACATTTTCTCCAGGGAAAGGTCAGGTATGTAGTTAGACCAGTCTTACCTTGTAGCTGTGAGGAGTCAAGCAGTGGTTGTGGAATCGTTGGTACCAGTGGTCCCTTACACCTGGGAGGATATGGTGTAGAGCTTGCATTGAAGAATATGGAGTACAAAGCTATGGATGATATCATGGATGAGAAACGTGAGTTGGTTGAGATCACTGTAGTTTAAGCTCATCACTTTGTTTCCCACATTCGTATTTTATTGTAAGCTGCTTAAAATTTGATTACAAGGGAATTTTAAAACTTAGATCCTAAGAAAAGGTAAGAAGTTAATCTATATCCTAAGACAAATAAACTAGATCCTAAATTAACGGCTAGATATATTTAGACCATAAATAGATAAATAAGAAAATCTATATTAAATTAAATTATCTTTGTCTTTTAATTGTGCGTTTTAACTCTACGTTTCTTGCATCCACATCATAAATCGTCCATATCATCACTTTCCCTCTCGAATCTCACATTAGGCATGTATAGGTGGATAGCAGAAAAGTGGGTCGGTGGAACTGGAATCTCACATTATGCACGGATTGGTGGATAGGAGAAAAGTGGATTGGTGGAGATGGATAGATGAAAGTGTACTCGTCCTTGACAAAACCTCTCTAGGTTTAACGTATAAACCCTCTTGGTTTAACGTTAGCTTCTTTTTGATAATAATTTACGTTATCTTCACTGAATAGTGAAAGCCATATATATAGGTTGCTGGAACAAAATTGGCTACATTCTAATTAAAAGTAATATAAATAAGCTGAGGAAAGATAATTAAATTATATCCTAAAATGTATTAAAGCTATAAACTACGAAAGTATAAGTTATCCTAAATCTAATCCATATAATATCTTTAGTATTGGAATATCTTCTTTGCTTTAGATCTGTCTAAATCACATCTCCTCTTGACTTTGAGCTTGTCCTCAAGCTAAAACACTTGGTCAATTCCTTGGAAGCGTGCACCTTGTTTCCATGTTGCATCCTCTTGCATTTGCATCAAACTTAGCTTTGGTTCTCCCTGGAGTCTCTCCTTCACACAAGACTGTATTTCTATTTAGTATGGATTCATTAGAGGAATTGCAATCCCACAAAGTTGGTTCAAGAGCAAACACATCTGACTAGTATAAAATTTAGCAGGCTCAATTCTTTTACCAACGAGCGGTGGTAACTGCTTGAAAATACCCATGCTCAACACTTAATCCTGACTGCCCCCTCCTAATAGCTGCGTAGCAGGCTGCACAGTATGGACATTTTGGTTTAACTACAGAGTGGTAAGTAGTATTATACCACTATTCAGCCCAAGGCAACCGCTGCACCCACGACAATGGTTTATCCCCTGCAAAACAGCGTAAATAACACTCTAACGTTCTGTTAGTGACCTTAGTCTGGAGATCCGACCGGGGATGATAAGCAGAACTGCGAGACAATTGCGTTTATTCCAGGGAAAAAGACGGCGCCGAAAAATTGCCGATGAATATAGGATCTCTATCTACAATGAGACGGGGAGGACCGTGTAGTTGAACTATATCGCGGAAAACGACTTGAGCGACCACACTGCATGTACATGGATGATCCATGCCAACGGAGTGAGCTTATTTAGACAAACAGTCGACCACAACTGCTGTAATCTATTATAAAATCCATAGAAATGTCAATCCACATGCAAATTTCAAGGTTTCAGTGATCTGTGTAAAATTTGAAGTGTCCGTCGAGCAAGTATGACCGCCATTGGTGAACTGCAATAATCTCGACGAGCATCTCCTTGCCATAATCTTCTTCCTTTCTTAAATAATCAATTCTTTGTTATGTTTGTTTTTGTGCTCTCAGTGATGTGATCAATTTTCCCCGAGCATGAATGTCTTATCTGGTTAACTGGCATTATTTCAAAGTTTTTTTTTTTCATTTCAGGTTCGGATTTGGAAGATGCTCAAAATGAAGACTCTGAAATGCCAGTATGTAGAGCTAGAAACTATAAATGCGTTTTGCCCTACAATCCCCCTCCCCCCTGAGGCCAGGGTGCTGATATTCCTTTTTCATGATACTTTAAATGGTGAACTGTACAAAAAGGTGGAAGATTAAGAAAGATGTTATGAGGCTTGTAAATTGTATGAAACTAACATTGGCCAGTCACAACTTCTAATCATTTATAAAAAATTGCTTTACATTAATTTAACAATTTAGTTACCTTCTCTAGGCCTCTTTTGTCCAATCATACGTGCTGAATATCTACAATGCAGGAACATACAACTGATTTGCCATCTGAGAATGTGGCTGTGGGTGATGATCTTATGGCGTCTGCTATATCAGATACACTTGACATATGGGAGCTAAAAGGTACCATGTTCTTGTTGTCAGAAAATGTATACTTTTCACGTAGTATGTTCAGCATTTTCTTAAATACACCCTTACATGTTGGGGTTTTGCGAAATGAATCAGATTTGGGACATCAAACTGCACAAAAGATTGTTCATTCATCTGATCCTTTACTGTTGATGCAAGAAATCAGCCAAAACTTCCCTAGCATTGTTTCTTCTTTATCAAGAATGAAGGTATGACCTTGTTTGTGTAAACATAGAAAATTTAAACTGCTAACAAACATCATATCTTGGAATATGTTTGTTTTCTATAAAACTGTTTATGTTTGTATTTGCAGCTAAATAATTCTGTCAAGGAAGAGATTCTTTCTAACCAGCGTATGGTTCCTCCTGGCAAGGCATTAATGGCAATTAATCGAGCTTTAGTCAATATTGAAGATATTGACCTACATTTGTAAATCTTTTGATCCCCCTTTATAATTTCACCTATATGGTTTTGAATGTTAGATACTTGTTTTTTTTTCCTGCTTTTTTTCTTGCTTCCAGAGATCTTCTGTTATTACCTTTCATTATTTCTTGAAGATCTTGTCTTTAAAACAATATAGTATTAATAGTTATGACGGGTTTTGCTCTTTTTTCTGGTTGCATGTACATAGATGAGTGAGCCTTTGCCGTAATGAAACATGTGAGAATGGCAGAATGCTTATAGTAGTAATAGGCATAATATCTTCAATTAGATATATAGCTATTGGGCAATTAAAACGATAATATATGTATATAACTTTCAAGCAGTCATATAAAAATACATTTGCCTTTAGCAGGAAAGCATGGAATAGGACCCTTTGTTGGTGCTATAGTTTTTTTGTCATATATTTTAAAAGTTTGTATTGTTTTGTTTTGTTTTGCTTTGCTCACTTTCGTGTTTGCTTATTTTCCTGTGTATTTATAAATTTGTGGGTCCAACATGCTTGTATCTGTGTGATGATTAGTTTATATATGTAATAGGATACCCCAAAATTTCAATCAGTGCTACAACATGATTGTGCAGTGTCTATATCCATATGCAACTACTGATGCCTTAATCTCAATGTTAGGTTAATTGATTTGGTTCGCAAGGAGTTATCACTAGCTGATCAGTTCTCGAAAATGAAGGTATCATGAGTATGATCTTGAGAATCTCTATGGATGATATCAACTGTAGTAGTCTATTAGTTTTACATAATTTTTCATAAATATGACACTACCTTGACTTTTCCTGTATGATTAATATGGTGCTTTCTTTCTATTTTTTCGTGATAATGAAGAAACTATTGTTAACACTTCGGTTGACATTTATGAACATCAATTGTGAATCGTTTTCCTGTAAAAAGTGTCTTCCGAATTGAAGATAAAGTAAGTTTGTATGTTGTTTTAAAGTAACCACCTTTTAGCAGAAAGCACCGGGAAATCATAAAAGAGGGTTGTGGCATGAAACGACTGTAGAGTTTTTGCTAGGGGTGAGCATAAATCCCAGTTAATCCCGTCCCGATTCCGGGAAATCATAAAGAGGGTTGTGGCATGAAGCAATTGTAGAGTTTTTGCTAGGGGTGAGCATAAATCCCAGTTAATCCCGTCCCGATCCTGGTGGGATTTGAAATAAAATATGTATCCGTCCCGTGAAAAATTTGCGGGACGGAAACTTCCCATCCCGGTAAATCATATGCATAAATAATATATTTATGTTTAAAAAATATTATAAAGGGATACAACATGTAAATGAATGTTATCTTTTGTAAACTATCATTAGTGTAGTGCAATACTCTAGGATTTTTGAATGTGAATCGGTAAGACACTTTGGTTTAACTTTTCGTTTTGAATGTACTAACTACGAATGTAGGTTTCTTGAATCGGTAATTCGGTAACGAGTTTTTTTTTTTAATATCATTTTGTCTCTTTAAACATGAGAGAAAACAAGTACAAATGTTGAATATAATAATTCTTGCGGGGCCTGTCCCACGTGGGACAGGGCCCGCGATACGAAGAAAAAAGTTGTCAATCTCGTTACGTCCCTTCCCACTTATAATTTGCGGGACGGGATGCTGGACGACCTCAATCCCGTCCCATGCTCAGCCCTAGTTTTTGCTGAAAATATTTTCTGGCTGGGTCGCTAGGGAATTCGGTGGTTCATTTTGTGTGTGTGTTTGTGAGGAAGAGCTTTTGAGTAGTTTCTTATTTTGGAAGCAAAAGGATTTTCTACTAACATTGTTGCCTAACAATTTATAGATTCCTGGGAGTAGCATCCAAAAACTCTTGTCTGCTACCCCAGCCTCAGATTCTAGTACTTTCCGCATTGATTTCCGGTCGAACCATGTTCATTACCTGAACAACTTGGAAGAGGATGCTATGTACAAGCGATGGAGGAATAATGTGAATGAGGTGAAAGTTTTTATTTATTATTATTCAGTATTTAGACATCATCAATTTTTATGGTTTGATGTGCTAAAGTAGCTTTACAAACGCCCAAAATTCTGTAGATTTTGATGCCAGCTTTTCCTGGGCAATTGCGCCACATTCGCAAGAATCTATTCCATGCAGTGTATATTATTGATCCTGCCTCTAGCTGTGGACTCGATGTGAGTGATATTGCATTCTTACTTAAATCAGTAGAATTCTTTTTCTTTTGCAATGTTGTTTATTGTGTTCTTGGTACCTGCAGGTGATTGAGAATATAGTGAATTTCTATGAAAATCAACTTCCTATCAGATTTGGAGTAATACTGTACTCAACAGCATTCACCAAGCACATTGAGGATGGAGCCACTGAACTGCAAATATCTGCAAATATTAGCGAGGAAGAAATATCCATTTTGGTATATTTTCCCCCTTCTTGTTTCCCTGCCATTTGTTTGAAAATTATTTCGACGATTAAAGAATTAGCATCACATTCCTGCTAAGCTCTAATGCTTTTTATGATTAATTTATTTTTTGCAGATTGTTCGTCTTTTCCTTCACATAAAGGAGCAACATGGTGTGCACACTGCATTCAAATTTCTAAACAATGTAGGTGTTCAATTACAATGTGTATATATATATATATATATATATATATATATTTCTTTTTCCTTTTCCTATTTCTTTTTTTTTTTCAGTTTCTTTTTGTCCAAATGCTGCAGTACTCATTTAGACCGGATATTCTTCAAATTTTAAGTATTTTCATATGGATGAATAGATTATATCGAGCCTTGTGATGATGAGGATCTATTTTTAGGAAGTTTATGCTCTTTTGGGTCCACCTTTTCTATTCTTTTTCTTGTATTCTGTATGTTAATGTAGATAATTGGTGCTTTACAGATAAAAGAGTTACAGATCGAATCTGGAGAGCCTGGCGAAGATGGTCCTGAGAGGCACCTAGTGGAAAAAGCATTTGTAGAAACTCTTGTGTAAGTTATCTGGATTTTTATTAGTCAAATTATTTTATATATGATTGTTATATTTGTCTTTTTCTCCCCAGGTGATTACGATTAATTAAGCATGAGATAATATGGATCTCAATAAATTCTTTGTGAGTGCTCATTTTATATCCTTCACCCTTTTATTCAATTTTGTAGACCAAAGTCCAAGTCTTCGCCGCAAGACTTATTGGTGAAACTGGAGCAAGAGAAAGCTTTTGAGGATGAGGCACAAAAGAGCTCTATTTTTGTTTCTAGGATGGGGTTTTCCCGACGAGGTTGCACTCTGTTGATGAATGGCCTTGTATTTGATGCTAACGAGGTGCCTTTCACTTCCTACCACCATGCTAAACTATTATTACATAATATTTTTTGTATTGCATTTCTGATATTCTTCTCAGGCTGTATGTGTTTACAGTCTATAGATTTTAGAGGAAATAACCGCAGCTGTAGGGAAGAGGATGTAGAAAATTGCTTTTAAATTTATATGAAATTGACCAAGAAGTCAAATATATGAAATGCACTAATTATAGTTGTAAATTGTTTCTTCTGCTCTTTATAAAAGGGAAAATTATCATAATTCAATACAAATTTTAACACTTGATATTGAACTAGTCTTCTAAAAAGATGCATGAAATTGAATTGCATGTATGATTTCATGTATTCAACCCTGTACCAGAACTCTTCTGTTGTCACAATTTAGTGCATCTTCAGGAGGCTCTGATAAATGCAATGAATGAAGAGTTGCCAAAAATTCAAGAACAAGTTTACTATGGGAACATAGATTCACGCACTGATGTACTGGAGAAGTTCCTCTCGGAAAATGGAATACATCGCTATAATCCACAGGTAACATTTGGAAATTAATTATACCCTTTTTCATTTTATATTTTGATGTTTTCACTCTGCTTGGCAGAAAACACATTGGTATCGAGAGTGATCCTCCATTAAAAAGGTCAAATTGAAGAAACTCTAGTGCCATCAAGGGATTAGAAATTAGCTGTCTACTATTAAGGGCCTGTTTGGTATTAGATTGTAGAAGATTCATTTAGATTGTTTAGGTGGGGATTATATTTGGGTAGGTGTTTGGCATCAATTTGGTCTTAGATAATGTATTATTTTTAGGGATTATTTGTGAGAAATAAACCCCTGAAAATAATCCCCTGTGGACAAGATTGCCGGAGATTGTTATATTTATGTGCACTTGTAAATAAATAATCTCAGCACATAAACACTTACCAAACACCTAATATGTACATTTCATTCTGGATTTTGACTTTATTTAATTTTCATGAATTAGTTTTGATTAAATAATTTACGTATTTGATTTATTTCTACTTCTCTTCTTCCTCCCTCATCAACACCTCTCTTTTTATCTTCTCTAATGCTCAACTGATTTCTTTCACCTATGAACCCGAAAGCCTTCTTGCTCCCACCATATGATAATAATGCCATTATCTCCTTAAATCAAAGCCAATAATCTAACCGGGAGAACACCTTCATCTCTTTTCCCATTCTGTCAACAATTGTTGAAGTTGCGAAGAGAATCATTGTGGCAAACTAAGATGAGCATAAAATGTCTCTCGCCACTCTTAATTAAAATCTCACAAATTTCTGACAGTTTTGGTCTTCATTGCAACTTCAAGCACCACCTTCTCCACAACCAACTGGAAACCCTGAATCTATCAAATTCATTATTTTTGAAATATTTTTATATTACTGGATTACTTCTCATACCAATTTGTCATTTAGGAGGCTCATTTTCAATACCAATATGTCATTTAGAATCATTTGGCTCTCATACTTACTCAAGTTCCCAACTGATGACTTATGCAGATTCTAACCGATGGAAAGGTTAAACCTAAGTTTGTTGCTCTTTCTGAATCTAGAAGTGATATGGAATTTTTGCTTAATGATGTTAGATATCTCCATTCTCCGGAAAGTAAGAATGTTTGGCTTATGCTTGGTTGATCTGATTCATATAAGTTATTTATTTTGCATCTCTCCTCACTGGATTCTATCTTGCAGCTGTTGATGATTTGAAGCCTGTAACACATCTTCTTTCTGTTAATGTCACGTCAAAGAAAGGAATTAAGCTACTCCGAGAAGGAATGCATTACCTTGTTAGTGCTCACTTAATATTGCTTCATATAATGTCTTGTTTCTGAATGTTCCTACTTTGAGGGTTTAATAATTACTATTCTAATTTTTAAACACAGCAGGGATTGTCTAAAAGGGCAAGATTAGGTGTGCTATTCGGTCCATCTAATCTGGATTCTGATTCAGCTGGGCTGCTTTTTGTGAAGGTCTTTGAAATCACTGCATCAGCATATAGGTATGTGAAGCTACATATGTTCAATGACCATGTGAATAAATTTCTTCCTTAAATCCTTCATTATCTTTGTCGTTTTTTATAGCACAAACTCAGTGGTCTAGATTCATCTTTTGTGCTTCCTTCTTCCAGTCATAAAAAAGGGGTGTTGAACTTCTTGGACCAGCTTTGTTCATTATATGAGCGCGAGTACCAGCAATTATCTTCTTTTTCAGCCTATACAAAGGAAGCATTTCTAGAAAAGTCTCTTGAGCTGATCAAGACGCATAATCTACCATCTGAGATGTGTACATCTCTATTGAAAGAGTTTTCAGTTGCTGATGTGAGAAATCACTTAAATAAGGTATTTTTGTTTTTTAATTTTTCAACCTTGAATATTGTGTTTCGTTCTTTTGGGTAATATATAATGTTTATATGAAAAAATTCTACAATCTTTTGGCAGCTTGTGTGCCCTTATTCACATTAGCCCCCTTATCTGTAAATATTATATAATAACTGTTCAGGTATTTTCTGGATTTCACTAGGATAATATGAAATTCTTGGTACGGCTCCACTGATATGATGACTAATGTGGTTAATGTGATTCCATATTGGTTGAAATATCTTCCATATTCATGTGCAGGTGGCTTTGTTTCTGTATAAACACTTTGAGTATGACTCAAACATGAATGCAGCATTCACAAATGGGAGGGTCAGTTTCTTTGTTCTTTACGCTCATTTTCAAGTTTTATAGCCTACCTTATTTATTCATTAAGAAAAGAGGAAATTAGACAAAACCACCTCTAATTTTTACTTTTCAATCAAACTTCCGTTTATCATATTCTGTTATCAAATTACCACCAATTCACATTTGTCAAGAGGCCGTTAAATCTACGGGGTTTGAGAGAAATGGAAGAGAATTCTGTATTTCCTTAGTGAGTAAGGGTATAAATACAAGAGGGTGGTTGTAAAAGAGAGCTGAACCTAGGGAAGAAGAGAATTGATAACTACACACCTAGGAAAGGAAGAAAATACTAACTACAACAATATAATAATTACAGCGCCTACACAACTCTACAAGACTAATAATTAATATTATACTAATAGTAAGATAATATCTTTCAAGTGTTTAAAATTCTCAGATTTTCATTGTGAAATTTGTGTAAAAGCCAAGCAATCTCATTTTTTTTCCTCCTAGCAATCAAAGGTGTCAATATCCTTCTCAATTGATCCATAGTGATATTTGGGTCCATCTTCTATGGAAACTATTAATGGTGCTCTTTGGTTTTATCATCGATTGATGATTGCACTCGCGTTATGTGGCATTTCCTCAAAAATAAATCTGAAGTCAGCACTATTTATCCAAATTTTGTCTCCCATGGTTCACACTCATGTTCAAAAATTCAGAACCGACACTGGAAAATATTACTTAAACCAATCTCTTGGTTTTTTCTTCTCTTCCAAAGGTATCATACATGAATCTTCATGTGTCTACACACCACAACAAAATGGTGTAGCTGAACGAAAAATTGGACATTTACTTAATGTCACTCATGCCCTACTTCTCCATTACAATGTTCCTAAAACCTTTTGGGGTGAATCTGTTTTCACAGCTGCCTATGTGATTGACTGCCTCCATTCCAAGGTGCTGAATTATGTCAGTCCTCTCAAAAGTTTGCAACATTTATATCCTCATCTTTCTCTCATTCTTAAACTCCCACTAAAAGGTCTTCATCACTGCAGATTTCACCTTCTTTGAGACCCAATCCTATTTTCCTGCATCTCCAACCAACAGTTCTGATGCCTCTCAAGATAATTGTATGACACCCGATATTACTCCTATACAAGCTGTTGCTTTATTCACTACTTTAACACCAGAAATTGCCTCACATTCAACTCTGCCTGATCTTAATAGCTTAACACAACTATTCCAAAAAGATCAGTGCTGTTTTTGTTAATAAAACATCACCACCGATTGATCTCATTTAACCCAATACTCTCAGGAAAGGTATTAGGTCCTGTACAAAGCGACCTCTTTATGGCATGTCCAATTATGTTTCTATGTGAGTGTAGAGCCCAACATAGATTGGATATATGTGTAAAGGAGAAGAGGAAACGAGGTGTCAGGTTTTCCTTGAAAATTGCCTGATTATTTGCAATTCTTTAATCTTCTACTATGGAAGGTGCTTCAGCGAGTGGAGTTTAGTGAAGCTTTCGTGGCTCAATATAGACAACATGGACGATGAAACAGGAACCAAAACAAGAATCGTGTGAAGAAGACGAGTTTAGGGATTTGTTTATTTAAATGAAAATTTGAATTATTTTTTGATGGTAGGCCCCACAGAAATAACACACATTTGACAGATTATGTGAGTGGGTGGTAATTTGATGATGAGATAGTGATAAATGTGGTTAAAGGAATAGAAAAAAGATGGGCGTGCTTAATTAAAAAGTGGTTTTGTGTAATTTACTCTTAGATAAATTGGCAGCTGCTTTGACGTTCTTCGTTTGGCTTCAAACATGTCAAGCATTTTAAGGAAGGCCACTGTGTTTTGTGTCTGACAGTATTATTTATGATATTGAATAGGTGATTCGAATTACAGACGAAACTGAGTTTTTGAGTCATGATCTGGATCTTCTGGAGTCATTAGAGTTTAAACAAAGGATAAAGCACATTTTGGAAATAATTGAAGATGTTAACTGGCAGGACATGGATCCTGACTCTTTGACAAGGTTTACTCATTTTCTATTTCCTGCTGATTCTTTGGTCCTGATGGAAGTATCAGGCAGTGGCCAGAAGCAATGTTTCATCCATATATAAGGTGTTTATAGGATAAAAAAGACGCATGTTTGATTTTTATTATAGTTACTCAAGTCATGAAAAGAACTTGAAGTCTTGAACAGTGGAATCCAAGACTTAGAGGAAGCATTCTCTTTGGTTTGAAAAACCTTAACCATTCTTCCCCTGATCAGAATGTGCAAGAGTGAACAGAAGCAAGTATAATACTAACATAGGCCAATTCTAAGTTTACTGTCTAACAAACTGTGTTTTCTCTCTTCCTTTGTGGGTAAACTTGCAGTAAATTTATCAGTGATGTAATTATGCTGGTTTCATCCTCAATGGCTTCACGTGACCGGAGTACTGACAGTGCCCGTTTTGAAATTCTGCATGCAGATTACAGGTAATTCCCCTACCTTCCCTCTACATTCTTCTTTCATACCTTACCTTTCTTAAGAGCTTATTTGTGATCCATCATCATTATTAAGTTATTATGGCTAAACATGAGGTGCAAAATTTAAACCTGCTAACATAATATACATTACTACGTTTTCAGGAATGCCACATGGTGGTTTTGTGTTTTCCATTTACTTAACATTTATTTGAAATCCAATGTTTCTTTAAATGTTAAATGTTTGTTGTTCCTGTTTTTCTTGTTTATTAACTGCTTTGAGATGTAAATTTTTTAGAACATCCCGAAATATTTTATACACCTTGTAATTAGTTTAGGTAGTTTATTTCTATTAATTAAGATGAAATATGATTAAGGGGTATTTTAATAATTTTACAACTTGAAATAGCCTAAGCCATTAAAAATGATCACATGTGATTTCTTAATCTATAAATCATAGCAGAACGAGGATGAGTATTGCGTAGACTGTATTGAAAATTTGAATTACCTTGGCCATAATAAAGCAATCACAAAACGACAGACACCACATATGATTTCCCAAATTTCAGTATGTATAGTATGTCTGGAAGTGCTTAGATGATTTGTCAAGCAGGGACAAATATGTATGCTTATGTCAAAATATAATTTCTTATTTTCTTACACAGTTTAACTTTAAAAGTTTCCATGTTGTACCCAACATTTATTTGAAATCCAATGTTTCTTTAAATGTTAAATGATTGCTGTCCCTGTTTTTCATGTTTATTAACTGCTTTGAGATGTAAATTTTTGAGAACATCCCGAAATATTGTTTTGTACACCTTGTAATTAGTTTAGGTGGTTTAATACTATTAATTAAGATGAAATGTGATTAAGGGTATTTTGATAATTGTACAACTTGAAATAGCCTAAGCCATTAAAAATGATCACATGTGATTTCTTAATCTAGAAATCATAGCAGAACACAAGATGATTATTGTGTAGATTGTAGACAAATCCTAGGACCATTGAATTTTTGAATTACCTTGGCCATCATAAAGCAATCACTAGACGACAGACACCATATGAATTTCCCAAATTTCAGTATGTTTTGTATGTCTAGACAAATCCTAGGACCATTGAATTGAATTATCTTGGCCATCATGAAGCAATCACAAAACGACAGACACCACATGAATTTCCCAAATTTCAGTATGTATTGTATGTCTGAAAGTGCTTAGATGATTTGTCAAGCAGGGACTTATTTGTATGCTTGGTGAAAATATAATTTCTTATTTTCTTAAACAATTACTTAAAAAAATTTCCTTAACCAAAATTTCTTCACTGTGAAAATATTTAGTGCTATTATATAGCATCTCCTTTATTGTGGTTTCTCAATATATATTTTCCTTTTTCTTAAACAGTGCAGTTAATCTGAATCATGAAAATACTAGCATCCATATTGACGCTGTGATTGATCCCTTGAGCCCTTCTGGCCAAAAGCTGGCTTCACTTCTCCGGCTGTTGTGGAAGTATGTTCAGCCTAGTATGAGGATTATACTCAATCCATTGGTGAGTTACCTAAATCCTATGAATAGTTTACGCGCCGCAATATATATATATATATATATATATATATATATGTGTATATATATATATATTTTTTTTCTCTTATGTCTGTTCAAAGACTAAAACCTATCACAATGACTGTTCTGTATGAAGATTCTACTAAATTTGTAAATGACTTTGTGATAGAGAAAAGTGGGGAAAATTAATCTCATTTGTGTTGCAGAGCTCTCTTTCTGATCTTCCCCTCAAGAATTACTACAGATATGTTATACCATCAATGGTAAGCCTACTTGATTTGCATCACACAGCATCTTAGTTCCTAACTTACTATTTTTCTGTTTGTTGCTTATTTACTTAACACTCATGCAGGATGATTTTAGCAGTACCGATTCTACAGTAAATGGCCCCAAGGCATTCTTTGCAAACATGCCATTGTCCAAAACCCTCACCATGAATCTTGATGTTCCTGAGCCATGGCTCGTAGAGCCTGTTGTTGCAGTGTATGTTTCCTTAATCCTGTTGTGATTTATCAATATCCAAGGACAAGCCAGTGGAAACAGATTCTGGTTTTATGCTCCGTACTAATTGACTGCTCTTGAACGTGGCAGGCATGACTTAGACAATATATTGCTTGAAAACCTAGAGAAAATAACCACCCTTCAAGCAGTATTTGAACTTGAAGCTCTTGTTCTTACTGGTAAAGTTAGTTTCTCTTTATTTTCAAAGAAGCTGTAACTCCATCTCGGTGAAGTTGTTATCACTGTGGAATCTATAGAGCGGAGTATCACTTATTGCTGGCTTCAAAAGAGCTTAATGTTAGGGTTTTATCTCAAATAGTGTTACTTTATAGTAGCAATATGTTCTACACCCAAGTGTTAAAATAGAACAAGAGAGATGTGAAGCAAATGACTTTTTCTTACCTTGGAAAAGTATGAACTTCTCCCTGAATTTGATATTTACTTTGCTGCATATTTGGATTTGATCCAGGCCACTGTTTTGAGAAAGACCATGAGCCTCCCCGAGGCCTTCAGATGATTCTTGGCACGAGGAGCACACCACATCTCGTTGATACTCTAGTTATGGCAAATTTAGGTTATTGGCAACTGAAGGCTTCCCCTGGGATATGGTATTTGCAATTAGCTCCAGGAAGGAGCTCTGAGCTCTATGTTCTCAAGGAAACTGATGGAACTGAAGGAACATCTTTGGCCAAACGCATAATCATAAACGATTTGCGGGGAAAAGTTGTTCATTTAGAAGTGATGAAGAAAAAGAACATGGAACATGAGAAGCTGCTGCTTTCAAATGACGATGACCATTATTCTGAAACCAAGCAGGTGATTGTGTTATTTTATTGAATTTATTCATAAGTTCAAATTTCTTTATCGTCTTTGTTTTTATGGTAAACATTATGTCTTAAAAACTAGTATTGGAACAAATCTTAATTGACGATCTTGTTAATTTTATTTCTTGCTGATGCTTTGGAGTTCTCTTCAGGAAAGTGAAAATGTGTGGAACAAAAATATTTTGAAATGGGCTTCTGGATTGATTGGTGGAAAGCAGAAGGGAGAATCAAAAGAAAACTCTTCTCAGGTAATTTCTTTACTGTTCATCTCTGTCACTGACTCACTATGCATCTTTGTAAATCATTTTTTATTGTTTAGGAGTTCTGTATAATGTTATGGGCTAATATTCACGTTTAACAATTTCCGGGTTTTCTATAATCTATGTGCAATTATATTGTCAAATTCTTCACGATAAAGGTTCTGACAAATATACTTTCCTTCCCCTAACATGTTCTCATGTAGGGAGTTAAAAGCGGCAGGCATGGAAAAACCGTCAATATATTTTCAATTGCTTCTGGACATCTGTAAGTGACTTCCTTTTTTGTTTTCATTTTGTATGCCTTTTTTTCCATTCTATTTGTAAATCTATCTGTGATGCAGCTGCATTATACTTTTACTGTCATGTATCTTCTGTCTGAATTTTCTCATCATTCACTGTCTTGAAGAAATGAACTATATCTTGTATTGGATAGCAATATTGAAAGATCCTTGATCTCATGTGTTTTCTTGTAAACTCTATGTCCTGACCAGGAATGCGCTCGTGTATAACTTAGGTTTCAACATTATCTTCTTTTGTTTGCCCATTTCCTAGGTGGACATTGTCACTATCCAGGGAAAGGATCTCTTGGTTTATAGAATTTCTAGGATCCCAGGGTTGAAATATGCTGAATATCGGACTTTGGATGTTTTTGAAAAACTTAGTTTGTATGAATGTTTTTGAAAAGCTGAATTTGTATTGATGCCTTTAAATTTGTGGCTAAATTGTCTGTTTCCAAACATTCTTTTTATCAAGTCTTTTCGTAAGTTGTAGGTTCTATAGTGTCATCTTTATACATAACCTAACTTAAACCATTTTTTGCAGATATGAACGTTTCACAAAGATTATGATACTGAGCGTCCTGAAAAACACTCAACGACCTGTGAAGTTCTGGTTTATAAAGAATTATCTTTCTCCACAATTTAAGGTTTCATAACCTTTTACGTTCAATTAAGGACTAACTATATATACAAATGTTTTATTCATCCTCCACCTATCTGACTAAATGACCTCCTGCAGGATGTAATTCCACATATGGCTAAAGAGTACGGTTTCGAATATCAGCTTATTACATACAAGTGGCCATCATGGCTCCATAAACAGACCGAGAAACAGAGAATCGTTTGGGCATATAAAATTTTGTTCCTTGATGTTATCTTTCCTCTATCCTTGGAAAAGGTAATTTTTCTTCATTCACCAGCTGCAAGTAGATGATAGTTCCCAACTTGCCATCTAACCATATGACCTCATATTTATACTCAATCTCCCCTAAAGTTACCATATTCTGACTTTGACAAAACTTATTATTACCGTATGCACAAGTATTATTGAAGGTGGTTATATAAGTAAATTCTGTGCATATGCAGGTTATATTTGTGGATGCAGACCAGGTTGTGAGAGCAGATATGGGAGAACTGTATGACATGGACATTAAAGGGAGACCTCTTGCATATACTCCATTTTGTGACAACAACAGGGAGATGGATGGTTATCGGTTTTGGAGTCAAGTATACTTCCAAAATTCCTGGTCTTGTTTACTTGGATATTAAAAGAGGAGAATTATATATATGTTCTTTCTTCTGATGCCTCTTGTAACCACTATATCCTTACTGGTCATATTTTCAACTTTGGACAGGGCTTTTGGAAAGAGCATCTAAGAGGGAGACCCTATCATATTAGGTGGAAATTGATTTACTTGATAAAAATGCACCTTTTCTGTTTTATGAGATTTTATATTGTCTCAAGTTTATAATTTTGTTGCAGTGCTCTGTATGTGGTTGACCTGATTAGATTCAGGCAGACAGCAGCAGGTGACACGCTGAGAGTATTCTATGAAAATCTGAGCAAGGATCCCAACAGTCTTTCCAATCTGGATCAGGTAAGTTGTCCTCATATATCCCTTCTTTTTATACAAATCCAAGATATTCCCAATATTTTCCCACCTTGCGCATTATAACCATAATTTTATAGACACAATCACCTCTACAATAGCCAATTCGAGTACCTTTTATTTTTTGTCGGTTTTACAACAACTGCAGTCAGGGCAGATCTAGGGGATCAGCCGAACCCCTTGGGATCCTGCTGGAGATTTTTATTTTTCTTCTACTATAAAAATATAAATGTGTCGATGAAGTTGCAATAGGTTACGGGTTCAATATCTCAAATGCTTTTTTTTCTTTCTACTTTTATGAAACAATTGGGCCTTACTTCCAGTTCCACCATCTTTCTGTTTGTTCCTATTTTTCCTTCTGTCACTTTCTATTTCTTTCTCTTTATTTAAAGAAATGAACATGTTAGAATAGTTATATGAGTTCACAACATACAACAAAAAACTATGCATGTTATAGATATAAGTCTCCATTAAAAACTTCCCGTATGAAATATATTTACTGAGCCTCAGAATATTGACAGAAGTATATCCTTTGCTCAAGTGAAAATATATGTTTTATGGGTATGGAAGCTCATCTGGATATGTTTCAGGATCTTCCAAACTATGCACAACACATAGTACCCATCTTCTCCCTCCCTCAAGAATGGCTGTGGTGTGAATCATGGTGTGGTAATGCCACTAAACCTAAAGCAAAGACCATTGATCTCTGCAACAACCCCATGACCAAAGAGCCCAAGCTTCAGGTATACACTCTGCTTTATCTATTTTACGTTCACTGGGATTGTTCAGTTCTTGATCTCTGTTGATTCTTACTTTCAGGGTGCAAGAAGAATAGTTACTGAATGGACATACCTTGACTCAGAGGCAAGAAGCTTTACTGCCAAGTTTATAGGCGAAGACTCTGATCTCCAAATCCCAACACCTGTTTCACCACAATCGAGTCCAACCAGAGTGGTTGCAGCTCCTAGTCCAAGCCATGATAGCTCAGATCACACGGACTTGGAGTCAAGAGCGGAGCTGTAAGCTTGAAAAGAAAAACTACACGGACTCTAGAACACCAATGCAATTGGTATAGTGTGTTATTTATAGAGGCGGGCCAGCGAATTTAGGAAGACCGGGTACATCATCAGTTGAAGAAACTATATGGGATTCCTTGTGGTTAGACTGGAGAAGATTAGCTGATCATTGCCCTAAAGAAGGGGTTGTACACATGAAAAGGATTAGTGAATTATCTTTTTATCTTACTCTGATTCAGCCTGGCTTCTTAACCACCTGGAGGTGACGGATTCTGAATCAGCCAAGTTGTTGATGGATGGTCCCTACTATGACATATGTTTAACTGGATACGATCTTCCTCAAAGACGGGGATAACTAGGAACGGAAGAGACAACAAATGTCACAAATTAATCATATCCCTGTTTTCACGTTAGTTTTTAACTTGGGGGGGTTTATTTAGGATCCATCTGTCTTTTCAAACATAAACTGAATTACCATCCCTTGTACTCCAAAGATGTCCCTTAAACTCGTTAGTGAGAGCGGAAACGTGAGCCTTAGATCTTGTAAATAAACGAAAGACCTATTTGTAGTACAAGAATTGGATATTAGAATTATCAAATGCAAGGTCAGAAATAAATATAAATAAAACAACAAAGATGAGAAAACAATGAGATAAAACATGAACATAATGAACGCCGACTCGATTGGCGAAGCTACTTGACTCCATTGAAACTAAATCACCACAACAACATATAATAGAAACTCAATTTATAATGAAACAAGTTCTAAGTCATGCTACGGAGGAAACAAACCTAAAGAGAAAAGCGAAAAGAAAGATCATTTCTATGTGTGGAATGAAGACCATTTTTATGATAGGGAAGACATCAAGGGTAGAAATGTCCGAGCCTCGAGTCAAACTAATCCGGTCAAACTCGACAAGGATAAGCATCTATATGGGTGCCAAAGATGAGGAGTACATGAACTCATTGGATGTATTTCACATCCCACAAACTTTTTTAATTTCAACTCAATTACTCATTAATGACTATTGAGTTATGTTTTAATTATTGAGCCTTATAAGCAGTTTAAGCCCATATTTGTTTTTAACTCTTTTGGATTAATTTAAATCCGATTAGAGTGGATTCTAATCCGATTTTTCAACCCCTAAGAATCACGTTATAGCATATTTAGAAGTCATATTTCGAGAACTTTGATCAATACAATTCCTTTTGCACGTTGTGGGTTGTTTTCTTCCTATGTGGGGAGTGAGCGAGTGAAGCTTCATTCGACCTTGTAGCTTGGTCTGTTTTGTGTTGTGTAACTTGAATCAACAAGTTGGTTCTCTCGATCATTCACAACCCCTAAGTATAACGTTATAAGCCTCCTTTTGCACTTTGTGTGTTATTTTCTTCCTTTGTGGAGAACTCTAGCCGCCATTCTTGTTTGGTTAAGGAAAAAGGGTGCAATATGGTAATAGATACAAGAATTTGTTCTAACCCTACTAGCACTGAAAATGGTGAATAAGTTGTAACTTACCATGAGTGCCCACCCTATACCTTATAAACTTAATTGGATGAATGAGAACGGTGAGTTTAGAGTTGACAAGCAAGTTAGGGTTACCATCAAGTTAGGATATTATGATGATAATATTCTATGGAATGTAGCACCTATACAAACTTGCCATCTTTTGTTAAGGCAACTACGGTAATATGATCGGAATGTCAATTATGTTGATGTTGTTGACCGGTATGTTTTCACTCTTAATGGTAGGCGTTGTGTTTTAAGACCCATGAATCCCACCCAAGTGAAGACGAGAAGGAGATAACCCGGATTAAGTCCAAGGAAGAGGGAACAAATAGTAGGGAAGAAGTGCTACAAAGTCATTTCCAACAACCCTCTATTTCGGACCCTACAAAAGGGAGTGATTCTATACCTTCTATCGCTAGAGTAGATGAGCATGTATATATTGATAGTGAGTTAGTCGCTAATGAATCTTCCGAGTTTAAGGTTGATTTGAGTGATGAACATATGGTACATGATGATTTAATTGTTGAAGTATCTCGTGACCATATGTAGTGACTAATGCTGATTTTATTGAGTCATTTAGGGAGCATGTTGCCTATGATGATTTTATTGGCCCTACTGATGAGCACATTGATGATCTTAAACCTCTTATTATTATACATGCTTATTTTATAGAGATTAATGGTGACAATGCGCTTCTTATTAATACTGAACCTAGAGATCATATTGTTGAACTTGTTGAATTTGTTAATCCTTGTATTAGACATGACAATTACGTCGAGCTTGTTGATTTCTCGAGGTCTTATAGCTTGTTACCTACCTTAGACTTGAGGAGTATAAGTGTTATACATGTCAAGAAGTTCTTTCTAGGTAGTTATGTTTTTAGAAACGCGTATAAGCGAAAGATTGATAGTGAGCCTCATTACGTGGAGATGAATAATTTTGAGGATATATGAGTATGTGATTTTCCTATGCCTTTGATTTTTGATTTGTACTGAGCTTCATTATGTGGAGAAGACTCACTTTGAACAAATAATTCTTAGTGTTCCTTTGAGATTATGTGATTCTTCCTTTCGTCAATTTTAAGATCATAAGATTTAATGCTTTTGAGGGTTTATTGATGATTGTACATGACTCTGGGATTATTTGGATGATGTTTTATAAGGATTTTAGGACAACATATGGATGTTAGAAGCACACAAATATACTATGTAGATATATTATTTTATGTAGTTCTATGTTGTCTTCACATTTGATAGTGTTGTGTTGGTTGTTAATCCTTATATTCATGCGTGTAGGATACTTGTCTTAGGTGATAGTGATCTCTTGCATAACCTTCTAGACACTACAAGAAACTATGTAAGGGAAGTTTCTCATACCCTTATCATGAGAATTTGAGAATAGCTTGTGCTGAGCTTATACATCTCTCTAATGTTGGGTTCTTAGTTCTTCTTATAGATACAGATAACATTAGATGCTCATGGATGTATCCCCATAATGGTGCTAAGGAGGACACCAAGGATTCGAGGACAACTTTTTTACAAGAAGGGGAATTTGATACAGGAGTATCTTTGGACATAACTCTATTCAAAACCGTGATTATGGAAGCTAGGAGACAAGAAGTGAAGATCACTCTAAGGAGGAGAAGAGGAAGAATCAAGACCACTCAAGACAAAAGAGAAATGAAGTTCACTTCTAAGAGAGGAATGAATAATATCATTTTTAGGAGATGGAAGACACTACGGGTAGAAATGTCCGAGACTCGAGTCAAACCAAGACGTCCATCCCATAACATCCTTATGGATGATGACAATGGTCTTGAGAGCATTATATTCCTAGTTGAAACATGTATATGAGTCCATCATAGAGAGGTAGCATTAGATCTTACTTGAGGACAAAAAACATTCAAGTATGAGGTATTTTATAAAATACATTTTAGCGTATTTTTTCATCAGATTTCTTATCCATCACTTGAGCATTTAGGTTAGTTTTGCATCATATTATGGTAGATTTACTTTCCTTTTGTGTTTTGGAGATCTACTTATTTTTTTAACCTCTAGGAGAACCAATTAGGATGACCATTTCCTATAAGAAGACCATCCTAGAACATCCTTATAGATGAGATCATCCACTTCCGGAATGGTCGCGGAAGTGGATGATCTACTTGTGCGTTCATGACATTATAGGGATTCTGGTCCCTCCGAATCTAAATAGAGTTATCTTAAAAGAATGTGTACTAGTTTCCCATTGCAATAAAAGAAGTCCCGGTCAAGAAAGAATTGATTGAGATTCGAGAGTGAAGAAATGAAGGTTGCTCTAGGTTTCACCACTAATTGAGTCATTTGATCAATTTTTACAACTACGTGACCACATCTTTCAGGAACTGCATTTTCCACCAAGTTAAATCGGCTGACCCCATGTCAACATCATATTAGAAGATCTATCTTTCTTTCCCAACCCTATCTTCTCTTGGAGATAATGTTAGTTGAAACATAAGATTAGACTTATCAAATTATTTTCCTATAAAGATAGAGTTTATTAGGATTAACCTCAAAACCCTAGCTGGAGTAGGATTAGTGATACGGGGATAAGCAGTTAAGAAGTCCAAATCTTTTATCACCAATATGAGAGACTCGATATCGATTCTTAAAATAGGTATCAAACAAATGTACGGGGCGACGACAATGAATGGAAAACAATGAAGGAATGATCCGATGATGATGGATCAATATATGGATGATCAAGGTCAAACCTATGAAACAATTTAAAGCACAATAGGGAAACTAAGACCCTAACACACAACCAAGAATGATCATAGAACATATAAAAAGGGAACTATGTCTTCAGAGCACAAGGAGGTTTGTGTGTGATTGAGAGCACCAACTTGTCAATTCAAATGACAACACAAAACATTACAAGCTATAAGGTTGAACGAGGCTTCACTCACTCACTCCCCACAAAGGAAGAAAACAACACACGAAGTGCAAAAGAAATTGTATTGATCAATGTTGAACAACGTGAAAGAGGTTCGAACACCCTAAATAGTTGTGTGACAAGATGGAATATAAGCCTAGCAACCCCTCTCTACTCGGGCCTAAAATAAACCTAAAGTTAATAAAAAAGGCTTAAAGCTAACTTAAAAGGCCCAATATCTTAAAACATAACCCATATATAGTAAAAATGTTTGATTATGGGTTGAAAGTTAAGATATAATTAGATCCAAATCAGCCACACAAGTCCTCCTCTCTCTTCTCTACTCCACGTGTAAGCATGTATGAGGTCTCTATCTTCCATGCACACGTGATCCTTGATACATGCATGAGTTCATCTTACATGATCCAATTCCTTCTTCCATACAAGCCTTTTGTCTCAGTATTTCATGTGATCATTTGAACTCAACTTCTTCTTAGAGCTAACTTCCTTCATTTGCTCATAGATAAGGTTAAGTCTTGGAATTACAGTGCATCAATATCCTATTCTTGAAAAGGATTCGTTCTTGAATTCGAGATGTCTTCCTTAACATCCTTTGGGGTGCATTTCATCAGTAGTTATATCTATCTGATCACAAACATACAACTTCCATTGGGTAAATATAAAACTTCAACATGCATTATACTCAATTTCTCATAGTAAAATGATGAGAAAATTTCCCTGAAATTGTTTAGTAGTATACTTACAAGTGGAGATTGAAGATAAATATCAAACATCCTAGTATCTCTACACGCATGTTCATCTTTCACAACTACACATAAAATCACACTAGGACAATGTAAAGCTATGTCTCCAAGGTATTTTCGCATAGACCTCATATAATATCCTAAGGTTATTTGTTAAAGCACAAACAATTCATAGATCATCATGAAAACTAGCAATTCCTCAAATATAAACCTCAAAATAGGACACTTAGACACATCATAACATGGAGTTTCTTCCATGGGAATAGACTCATTATCCATAATAAATAGAGGTAAATCAAATATCTAATATCCATCACCAAGAGGTTTTTGTTTCTTGGTATCTTCTGTAAGATCTAGGATTTTCAAGTCCTAATTAATGATGATTAATGTTGATTAACTTAATCATCGATAGTTATTGACACATAACTCGCGAAGAGTGCGTAAGTGATGAGTATGAGTCCCACCGTTATGTTCCCGGCGTAATTTTGGACTTATGGGGATATTTTCACTTTTCCCCTTAAGTAATTATTTTTATCCTCCGGTGTTATTTGGAGCATTTGAGAGCTTCAATTACTAAAAATGCAGTTGAGAGAAAATGATCAGGACATCAACATGTCCTAGATATCAAATAACATGGAAAGGCAAAACGACCAAAAGAGTCGCTATTTCGTTTGTTAGCGCTAAGAAAGACGGCTTAGGAATATGCGTTTTCCGAGGCAGTTGCGAAATAATTATCCCTACAATATTCCAGATTTATTATTCCAATTTTGAGAAGTTTGGAGAAGGGGGTTCAACCCGTCTTTGGATCGGTGAAAGGATAATTATCGACTTCGCTAAAGCATAATTACCGTCTTCTCTATAAATAGCGGAAAATCGTTTATTAATTCATTTCCTTTCACGTTTCCTCGTAAAAGCTCTGATTTCTATGAACCTTCAAACTCAAATCTATCTCCGTTTCTAATCCGATTTCAAATCTGTGCGAGTTTTTGGATTCCTCTTTTCATTCTCTTCATTTTGGTACCAAGTTTCTGCGTTTCCGAGAAAGTAATGATTTGTTCGATCATATATGCTACTAGACCGGTTTTGTCGCTCAAATTCCGGTGAATTTGATAGTGTCCGAGCGTATCCTGCGCATGCGTTGTTGTGATTCCGAATCTTTTTCTGGAGCATCAATCGAGTTAGTAATGAATAAGTTATGAATTTATTCATTTTGCGTATTGTGATTTGACCTAAATTGATCTTAGGCTTGACAAAATGGATGATTGAAAATTCCATTATGCTCGTTATATTATTCTAGTGGTTATGAGTTGTTTGTTTGAAGAAATTTGATGATAGGTGGGTTCAGAAATTACCTGCGGGCAAAACGGTATTCTCGTGAAAGTTAATTAATTAATTAAAGGTTAATTAATTAAATTGGGATTAGAATTGAGATTGAGAAATGTTGATTAGATGATACCTTGAGAGGTTTGGAGAATTGTGAGATGTTGAGTTTATGGATTGATAGTTATGATCTTTGAGAATCTATGAGGCTAGAAGTAGAGTCTTCTAGCATGTGTTCCGATGATTGATGTTTATGCCTTGTTTATCAGGAGCGGAGATTATAGCTACGGGAATTTGAGGTTGATCGATTTTTGTGGATATTTGGATTCAGGTAAGTCCGTAGGACTTACTTAGCTACATTCCTATATTGTATGTATGCATGAGTGGTGATTGTTATGTGCTTTATAGCATGCGATATTGATTATTGCCGACGTATGATAGGCCCCCCTTGAAGCGGGCGGTGATAACCTTTCTCATTTTTCCTGTAAGGAGATTGAGAGGTTCTCTAAGGTTAGGCCAGACATGGTATACGTGCAGGGTACTTCGCCACTCAGACGTATACGGGGAGTTCACTTGTTTTCCACTCTAGATGGCTATGGTACCTAGAGGTGAGAATGATATAATTCTCGTGTCACAACCATAAATATGGTTTTGAGTGTATAACGTGATAAAGATAATTAAATGGTAAATGTGTAATAGCATACTTGGTGTTTATTATGCCTTGATGCGTGTATGTGCTTATGCATGATCTTATATATGAATTGTTAGCTAACGGTTTCATACTGTGTTGTAGATCATTTGCAGGATAGGAGGATTATAGAGTGATCTGAAGGAGTGATCAGCCGAGGACTTCCGTACTTATGGGTTTTGGGTTATGAATATATACGATGATGTCGTTTTATACTCGGCTGTGAGGTTTTATATGTATTATGACACTTGCTATTTCTGTTTTATAAAGGTTGTTTTATATTTATTTGTGCATTGTTGTAAGATCCACTGAACTTGTTGTCAGGCTAGGGTCAGGACCCATTGTGAGATCCTAGCCCCTTAGCACTCCGAGTCCTACGAATTTGGGGTGTTACATCTTCAACCTTACTGTTGCCTCTCCTTTCTCATAACAATCAATAACCCCTATAGGAGTCATAGGCTTGAGCAAAAAATCCTTCCCCCGAAAGGTAAACTAATATCTATTAAATCTTCCTTTACAATCAAAATCTCTATCATATTACCAAGGGGGTCCAATTAAAATATGACAAACATGCGTAGGAGAAATATCACACAATATAGTATCCTCATATGCTCAAAGTCTCATTACCTTGCTTATTTATCCTTATCTTTCCACATTCATTCATCCATACTAACTTATAAGGCCTAAGGTGATGCAGAGTAGTGCGTTGTAACCTTTGAAACATGTCAAGACTCGCCAAGTTGCTACAATATCCACTATCAATGATCATATTACAAAATTTTATCTTGACTATGCTTTTGAGGAGGTATTATATGCGAAGGGAAACCAAATGATTCTTCATGAAAATTGACCTGGCCAAGGCTTATGATACAATTTCTTAGAAGTTCCTAGAATTTTCCATGTTAGAGTTAAAGTTCCTGACCAGGTTCATTGACTAGGTGATGGAGTGCATCACTATGGTGTCTTACTCTATCTGGTTTAACAAGATTTCACATGGGTTCTTTCAGGGTCATCGTGGGATTAGGCTGGGATGCCCGTTGTCATCGTTCCTGTTTATGATCTGCATGGAGTTATTCTGGAGGATGATCCAGGTTTAGACCACTAGACCGTATTTCCCATTCCACCAACATTGTGAGGAGCTTCAGATTTCTCACATGATGTTTGCAGATGATGTTTGTAACAACCATGTCTAGATGAAGACCCCGCAATCACGTCTCGCCATGGACACAATCGTGGCGAGGATGACCCACGGTTACGGGTTAGCATTGTTAAGGTGGCCGACTTTTTAGCCGACCACCTTTCTCTTTTCCTTCTTCCTTAAGTAACTCTCTCCTCCTTCGTGTGACGGCTTGTGATTTCCTTCCAGATCTTTCTTCATCTCCTTCATCACGTTCTTTCTTCTTCTTCTTCTTCTTCTTCTTCTTCTTCTTCTTCTTCTTCTTCCTCCTCCTCCTTTCCTTGCGTCCTTGTTTCCTCCGCCAAGTGAAGATTGTTGATGATGATGTTGTGTGGATTGTTGCTGTGGATTGATGAATTGCAGCTTGTTTCCTCCCTGTTAGTTGAGAAGAGTGGTGAACCATCTTCCTCTCTTCTTCTTCTTCTTCTTCTTCTTCTTCTTCTTCTTCTTCTTCTTCTTCTTCTTCTTCTTTGTATTGAATCCAACAAGTGTGCTCTTGTTGTTTGGATTTTGGACGTGTTATGTATGTGTATGAATGAAGGCTGGTTTGCCTTGGTTTCTCCCAGTTGAGGAGTGACTTGGTTGAGAAGAGATATGTTGAAGAGCATGTAGAGTTGTGCTTTGTCAAGGAAACCGCACCCACACCTTATCTTAGCCGCCCCCGCGCCTTCAAGCGTGTTGTCACCCTTGCGCCTGCGTTAAGCCGCAGTCGCGGCGTCGGACTTTCTCACCGCTTCAGCGCATTCCTTTTCTCGCGCCCGCGCCTTGCTTCAGAACTTACCAAGTCCTTGGCTAATTTATACTTCCTCATGTCCTTTGGCTTTGTGTTTAGAAGCATTCTAGGCTGGAATTGTATTGAGGTTGATGATGATATTATGGTGTAGTTGTATGCTTTGAGAGACTTTGAGGTTTGGATAAGATTATCGAGGTTGATTACGATCTTTATGATCCTTGTGGATCCTTTTGGACTAGGAGTGAGTCTTCTAGTACGATGATTTGATGATTGATATGTATGCCTTGTTTATCAAGCGGTGTATATTCCTACGGGAATTTGAGAGGTTGATCAATAGTTGAGGTTACCTGGATTCAGGTAAGTCCGTGAGACTTACTTGCTGCATTCCTATATTGGATGTGTTCATAAGTGATGCTTGTTATATGCTTTATAGCATGAGATATTGATTATTACCGATGTTTTATTGGCCCACTATTGCTGGGTGGTGATAACTTGTCTAATACTCTCAAGGGAGGATGGGGGTTCTTTGGGACTATGCCAGACCTGGTATACGGGGAAGGTACCGAGCCATTCCTTATGGTATACGACGGGGGTGCTCTGAACCACTCCGGATGGTGAGGGAAACAAAGGCAAAAATGATATACTTCTCGTTTCACACCTTTAAAAGGAATTATGAGCGCATAACTTTATGAAGATAATTAAACGGGAAATGTGTGATAGTATGTTTGATGTTTATTCTAATTCTGATGTGTGTAGGTGCTTATGTATTAATCTTATATATGCATTGTTAGCTAACGGTTTTATACCGTGTTGTAGATGCGTTGCAGGATATAGTGACTGTAGAGTGATTTGGTGGAGTGATCAGCCAAAGGTTTCCACACATATAGGATGGTTATGGGTTTTGTATGTATATCTATATATGTTGATACCGTTTTGGTACTCCGTTGTGTTTTGTATCTATATCGAAATATGATATTTCAGTTTTGCCGATGTTGGTTTTATATTTATTTGTGCCTGGTTGAAAGATCCGGTGAACTTGTTATAAGGATAGAGTGAGGACTCATTTTGAGGTCCTAGCCTGTAGCATTTTGAGTCCTATAGATTTGGGGTGTTACAATGTTGTCCACTTTTGTAGTGGGGATTAATGAGTTCAAAATGTAATATCATATAGGCTTTAGAACAATGTATTTCATTCATTTATTGCTTTCTCATACATTACTATTTATATAGAAAGCATTCATTATCTATATTTTGGTATCTACCTTGGACTTTTTGTGTTTAAGTCATTTCCGACATCAGTTGTGCCTGATGACATGATTTATGACGTTAGTTTAGGCATTCATTTAGATAGTTTTTCCCGTTATTCATGCATGGTTTGGCATTAGTTTGTGACGTTTACGCTTAATTCATCCACATTGTCGAAATAGACGTCTACACGAGATTTTGTCGGTTTTGTAGGTATTTTGGAGAGCTTTAGGACTTAATCGATACATTCGAGGATCATTCCTCGTAATGGCACACTTCCGGGCTCTTTAAGGAGCAAGCTAGGAGCAAAGGAGAACACAAAAGACCTTGTTGGTGCATGCCTTGCACCAATTCATGACTTGGTGATTCAAGGAGGGTTTCTGGTGCAGAACCACGACCCAGAAGGCCTTTCCATGCCCGTTGTTTTGCCCGTGGTTTCTGTCTGCACAGCTTTGACACTTGTCACACGATTTCTCTGCCCGACCTTTGCTTTTCTTGGTTGAGTGTGGACCTGGAAGAGCGTACAGGCTGGCTTTTGGACTCTCTCTCATCATCCATTGTGGAAAAAGAAAAGAAGAACAACAAAAACTCTCATTTTGGAGAGAAAAACATCATCAAACACTAGATCTAGAGTGAGACTTTGAGTAGTTTTTAGTGATTTTTATGGAGAATCATTTGGAAGTGTTGTAAGGAACTATTTGAAGCTGTATTTGAATGGTTGTAAGTCTTGTTTAACTCATATTCAGCTAACTTTACTTGTTTCTTTTCACTCTTATTTCATTTTCTTGCTATGGAAACCATGTATGCTTGCATGATGAGTTTGGATCTTGAGATGCATGTTATTGGTTAAGTAATTGTGATTCTAGGGTGATGGACATAAGGTTAGGGCTTGGATAATGATAGAATAGATTTGAATGTACCTTTTGATGACTTGTTTGCTCGAAACCTAACTCCCGATCTAAACCATGGCTTGTTCCTCATAAACTACGACCATGGATGTGTATGATCAGCCCGTGGTTTTGCCCCTGTTATGCTTATATTGATGAATCTGAATGTTAGGATGTTAGATTGTTGAAATCCTAGTGTTTGTTAAGCTTTATCTAGCCTAGGGTGAGTAAATGCTAGCAAACTAAGTGAGGGAAGAGACTTACCCGGTAATTCCCGATCTTAGATACCAAAGATGATGAATTCTAGGTAGTAGTGAGCCTCACAAGCCGCTATTGGACCGAGTGTGCTAGGATTGTTGCTTAGGACTTGCCTTCCCGAGACATACCCAGTAAGGAGAGGTTTGACCCCTAGATAGCAATCCGGTTTGTGTAGAATTCCCAACCTTAGGTTCCTAGAGACTTACCCGGTAATAGGACCTTAGGTGCAGGATTAGTGGACCATGAGACCTACCCTGTGATTGATCCCATTGGAGAAAGACACTTTCCCAACATACCGCAACTTTTCCAAGGTTGATTAGAAGCTTGAGTCCAATGCCATAACCGGAAGTCCCAATCCTTAAAATCCACTTTTCTTAATTTGATCTCACATCTTGTGTTTGTGTTGCTTGTTTGTGTTGCTAGTTTGAGTTGTTTGTTTGATTTATAATCTTGCATGATTTGTGATCTTTGCTTGATAACCACAAAAACCCAACCAAAAATATCATGGTTTTCATTTCTTTATTTCTTTCTCTTTTCTTAGACTAGATTTGCACTATCCATGATCACTTGTTTGATTTGATTTCACCTTAGTCTTTCTGTTCGACCTCGGAATACTATCGTTGCTACAAAACGAACCATACACTATCGGTCGCTAGGAGTAGGAGAATATATCGAGTTATAAATTGTAAGGCTTTTGCGTGGTACATTTCTAGCGTAACAAGTTTTTGGCGCCGTTGCCGGGGACTAAGTCTAGATTGAATCATTGTGTGTGATTGTTTATAGTGTAGGTCTTTCTTGTTACTTTTGATCTTGTTTGGTTTGTGTCTTTGATTTTTCAGGAACTCTCTTATTCTTTAGGTGCATGCCAAGATCTCGTGGCAAGGATTTAGCTCCATTCAATCCCGAACCGGAGAAAACCCTTAAGGCTAGATCCAAGGGCACTAAGAAGAAGAAGGAGATGGCCGGAAGAGATCTTCAAGCTGAGTTGAATGATGCCTTAGAGCAAATTAGGCTAAGGGATGAGGCCTTCGAGAATGAGAGGCAAGAAGCAACTAGGAGGGAAATTGAAGAGATTAGGCAAGCTCTTGTGCAAAGGGAGCTTAATCTTCGTCAACCACCACCTCCACCACCACCGCAGCCGGCGGTACATGCACGGAATGTGCCTATTATTATTGAGGAGCCACCAACGCTTGACCAACGTATCGATCCAGCCCAAAGAGTGCACCGTATGGGTGTAAACTTAGGAGATCCCGCAGCCCATGACTACGAGCTCCATCCTCAAGTGCTACAAATGATCCGTCACAATCAATTTGGAGGGATAGAAGGAGAGTCTCCTCATCAACACTTGATGAAGTATGAGATCTTGATGGAGACTCTAAGGCCACCTAGATTGGAGAGCAATAACCACAAGCTTAGGGCTTTTTCCTTAATTCTCACTTAAGGATAAGACCTTGGCTTGGTACCAATCCATTCCACTAGGACGTGTGGGTATTTGGGAGGAGATGACAACCGAATTTCTTACAAAGTTTTTCCCACCTTCCAAGACAACCGAGCTAAGAGGGAAGATCAATGCCTTTATGATGAAGGATAAGGAGAGCCTATTCAAATCTTGGGAGAGGTTCAAAGACCTCCTCCTAGATTGTCCACACCATGGGATACCGAAGATAGAGCTATTGGAGATTTATTTCAAGGGGCTTGATGAGGATAGTCAATTCAAGCTCCAATCACTTTCCGGAGGAACATTCATGCAGAAGAATGTGGATGAGGCTTGAGATTTTGTAGAGAAGCAAGCCTTGGTGATAGAAAAGTACTCCCATAGGAAGAGTGATGAGAGGAAACCCGGAGGATATGAAGTGAGTGAAGTCACCATGAGCAACTACAAACTTGATGCAATCAACAATGAGCTTAAGTCCTTGAGGGAGTTATGTACCACAACCTTAAAGAGTCAAGCAAGTCCTCAAGTGCAAGTGCAAGCCAACTTGGCTTCCAAGGAGGAGGATGTTAACTACATGGGAAGGGGTAACTTCAACAACTACCAAGGCCCTAGGAACTTCAGCAACAACAGCCGGCAATACAACAATTATTGGCCTAATCACAACCACCCCGGGTTCTCATATACTAACCCGGATGATGCCTTGAACCCTCCCGCTTCCACAAGCGCAACCCCACCACCTAAGGATTCACAAGAGCCTCCACCCGGTTTTGCTCAACCTCCAAAGGATAGGACTGAAATGATGTTTGAACAATTGATAGGAAGGTTGAGTGGGCTTGAAAGCACGGTGACATCCATTTCGAAGGCTCAAAAGGTTCTAGAAGCACAAGTGTTCCAAAAGGCGGGTGAGGCACAAAGGGATCCGGGAAAGCTTCCCCGAAGGACCGAGGACAATCTAAGAGGCCAAGTGTTGGCCGTTACCACAAGGAGTGGACTGAGTATGAAAGATCACTCACCCAAGGAGAATGACAAGGGAAAGCAAGTAGTGGTGGAAGAAGAACCATTGCAAGAAGAAGGAGGCAACAGAAAAGATGATGAGCCAACATATGTGACACCTCCTCCATACAAGCCACCACTACCATTTCCATAATCACGAGTAAGAGCTCGTTTGGATAAACATTTCGGTAAATTCCTTGAACTCATGTCTAAATTACATATTAACATTCCGTTCATGGATGCGATTATAGGTATGCCGGCCTATGGAAAGTTTTTGAAGGATATACTCTCCAACAAGAGGAAGTTGGAGGAGTATGGAGAAGTGAGGATGACAAAGAGGTCTTCCGAGTTGATTCAAACCATGAGGGAGAAGATGCCTCCTAAGCTGCGAGATCCGGGGTCTTTTTGTGTGCCAATTGGAGTTGGAGAAGTGAAATATGAGGCCCTATGTGTCCTTGGAGCAAGTGTAAGCATTATCCCGCTTGCACTTTGCAATAAGGTTGGGCTAGGAGAACCGAAGCCGGTCAAGATGACCCTCTACATGGCGGACCGATCCACCAGTCACACCGTAGGGATCCTAGAGGACATACCAGTTCAGCTTGGGAAGTTCTATGTGCCAATCGATTTCGTTGTTTTGGACATCCCGACGGACTACCCGGTTCCTATCATTTTAGGAAGACCATTCTTAGCCACATCCGGATGCTTAGTGGATTGCAAAAATGGGATCCTCTCCTTCAACATAGAAGAAGAAAATATCAAGTTCAAACTGTCCACAATGATGAAGGGGCCAACCCTTAGTGAAGACGTTTTCAACATTGTCGAGGAAGAAGTGTCTAGGGAAGTTGTGATCTCAATCCTAATCAAGGATCCATTAGAGAAGGTTCTTAGCATGAGCATCATGGAGGAAGGAGTAGAGGAAGATTGCAATGAAGAAATCCAAGCTTTGGATGCATTAGAAAAGGAGACAAGTAATCAATTTGAAGTGCACAAAGGAGAGCTAAAGAGCTGTAAGAACCACGGCCTGGGGCCCATTTCCACGCCCGTGGTTTCATTAAATGGACCCGTGGAATACCATGTCATAGCTAACTGTGCTAATTTTTCCAAAACCACGCCCGTGATTATGCAAGAGGCCGTGGGATCACCCGTGGTTTCTCCAGAAAGTCCCTTAGTTGTTGATAAAGCTTCAAGGAGTCTTGGAGAGTCTTCAATAGCTTTGGATTCATCCAATGTGGAGCTATATGGATCACAACCAACCGAGAAAGGTCCTCCTAAACTTGATCTCAAACCTCTCCCTTCTCATATAAAGTATGCTTTCCTTGGTTCAAATTCTACTTATCCCGTGATTGTGAATGCATCTTTGAATGATGATGAGCTTGATAGATTGTTGAATGAATTGAAATTGCATAGGAGAGCTATTTGTTACACCATTGATGACTTAGTTGGCATTAAACCATCCTTGTGCATGCATAAAATCTTGATGGAAGACAACCATAAACCTTCAATTGAACCTCAAAGAAGATTGAACCCTATTATGAAAGAAGTAGTCAAGAAAGAGATCCTAAAACTGCTAGATGCGGAAATTATTTTCCCGATTTTGGATAGTAAATGGGTTATTCCCGTACATGTTGTTCCTAAGAAGCGTGGTATGACCGTAGTAACTAATGAGAACAATGAACTAATCCCAACTAGGACGGTTACGGGGTGGAGAATGTGTATTGACTATAGGAAACTTAATGTGGCCTCTAGGAAAGATCACTTCCCTCTTCCCTTTAGTGACCAAATGCTAGTGCCTCCACCATCATCGAAGCTCCTCACCATGCTCAACAACCACCAACAACCCCACCATTAGTCTTTCGGCCTCAACCCGACGCCGAAAACCCTCGCCACCACTCCTTACACTACTCTCCACCACCACCACTAGCTACCTCGCCACTCACCTCGATCACCACCAGAACCCCCCCCCGAACCCTCTACTAGTAGCCGCCAGCCTTCGGCTTTACCCTTCGCTGAAGCCACCTAACACCAACTTTCCCACCATTCCCCACCACCAAGACCCCACCACGACTGTCACCCCCACACCCTGTCGTTCACAACAGATCCTTCCCCACATGACTCCACCACTAGAGCGCCACCCAACAACCCCCTTTTTGCCAGAAAACACCTTCCCTATCTCCAAAGCCTAAAACCCGCATCCTAAACTCCTAACTCTTATATATGATCCAAAGTCAAAATTGTTTATCTGGATCTTGTACCCATACCCAGAACCCGACCCAAAACTAGAAACCCGACCCGTATCGGTACTAATCACGAATCGAATCAGTGGAATGCATTGAGCCCGGTTTACACCGACCCGATTCAACAACCGAACTAGTCCGGTTGGATCTTTTTAATTCTAAATTGAAAAAAATGCGCAAATCAAAAAAATAAAGAAAGAATAAGTCAAATAAAAAAAAAAGATATTCGATCAAGGCAAACAAAAAGAAAAGAGAAACTTTTTTTTGTGATTCTTGTTCCATCTTGAGATTTACAGGTTCAGGTGGAAGATTGTGAGCTATCTCGGATTATCAAAATTGGACTTCACACCTTTCAACCCACCTCCCTAAATTTTGATTTTGATCTTATTTTTGGCTACATTTATCTTTTTATATGTTTGTGTCTTTTAATTGAGAAAGTAGGCAAGAGTGATTTTGCTTGCCTTTGATAGCACCACACTAAAAGTCTTTTCCTGTTGAGATCAAAGTTTACTACTATTTTGTGATATAAAATCCAAACGCACTAACCTTGTGTCTTTTTGAAAAGCTTTGTCTTTGTCAGGTGTAAGAAAGCCTCACAAACCAGCTAAGATAAGCTTGACGCGAGTACAAACATTGAAAGAGAGAAAAACAATCAACGGGTACTGTAGAATATATTATTTTTATAGCCTAACGCGTTTGTTTGTAGTAAATATGTCTTCCTCAATAAGAAACAACGTTGATGACAAAGACTCACTAGTAGGAATAAGTGACTTCCTATATACCCTCTAGAGGCAAATGGATCAACTAACCTCCCCCACCAAATAGGGAAGGAACGAGGTTAAGGACCTCCCCATGGCCCCGTCAATCCATTTTAATGCAGCCACAAAGGAATATCCAATGAGCTCTAACTTTGAGGATGAAGATGAGGAGGTTCCACGAGAACAAGGACAAGAAAAAATGTTTTCAAAGTCCAAACTTAAGATTCCTCCGTTTGAGGGAAAATGTGACGCCGATATCTACTTAGCTTAGAAGCTAAAGTAGAACAAATATGGAGTTGTCACCACATCCTTGGAGGGAGAAATGTACAATATGTTGCGCATTAATTTACTGACTATGCTTTAATTTGGTTGACTAACCTTGTGAAGGAGAGAAGACAGAGTCCACCACACGGGACCACATGAAATCCTTCATGAGAACACACTTTTTTTCATCCCATCATGGGAGGGAATTACAACAAAGGTTAGAGAACCTAAAACAAGGGATAATGAGAGATGAAGAAGAATATAACGCCATGGAAATGGAAATGGTACAAGCTGACGTATATGAGGAAGAAGAATCTACCGTGACATGGTACCTAAGGATCCTCCATCCATCCTTAGCAAGTGAGGTTGAGATGTACGCCTACTCTAACATGACTAATCTGTTGCATCTATTTGTTCGAGTCAAAAGGAAGATAAAGGCTAGAAACCAAGAACGTAGAACCACACCAATATGGATGAACAATCAAAATAAGGAAACCACACCAGCCAACCGTGAAATCAATATCTTATTTAGGAAGTCGAGCATCCGTTACGCCTCTAGTCCCATGTCAACACCTCAAGGAAACAATCTTCTCAATCCCACTAGAGCTAGGTACATCACTTGTTTTAAATTCCAGGGAAATGGACACATGATGAGAGACTGCCCCAACAAATAAACATTGGTAATTAATGGTCAAGGCCAATACGAGTTAAGATTTGAGCAAGAAGAAGAGGCTATACAAATCACCAACCATGATGAACAAGAGAGTTATGAAGATCCCCTCGAGTTCAAAAAGGGGACATGTCTACTCACCATCAATGTCCTAGACAAGTCTTCCACAAGTGAAAATCATGCTATATTTTCACTTGTCAAACCCTTCAACTTCTTGGAAGCCCTTAAAGCAACCTTTCCAAAAGAGAACCCGTACAACCAAACCCACTATCCGATCTTCAAGTTTGTCTTCAAGGAATTATTTATATTCATGCAGGACATGATAATACTAAGAGCTCTAATTGAGCATATGTAGCAGATATATGATGTATACTAGGACATTCCTTGGTCTCATATAGCTACTTATTGTCATACCTTGTTCTCCCGGTTTAAGTATGAAGGGTATCGTTGTAGTTCTATGTTTGCTAACAACATTAAACTACTAACCCCTAATGTAGACATTCCAGGACACCAACTGAAGGAAGAATTCTCATCACTCTGAGATTAGAAATTTAAATTATAGCAAGCTGAACTCATAGACTACACTAATGGAATATGTGTACTTGTGTTTCTTTAGGTACAATACTTCAGGAACCATCGCAGGACAAGAAAATTCAAGAAGATTTGAGCAAATCCTTTCAAAGGAGGAGGAGATGATGCAGGAGCATCCGCAGGACCACCCCCAAAACCGGGACGTAGTACAACAACAACTCAGAAGCTAGAAGGACTCAACACAAAAGCTGGATAATGCAGAGGCATCTGTAGGAATACCCGCATGATTGGAACTTATCTCAAAAGTAGCTCAGGAGCAAGGAGTTCCAAGACTTGTAAGAAGAGGAGGATACCAAGGATAAAATATGGTGTGGTCAAATGGGACTCAAGTAGAAAGAGGAAAGGGTCTACATGCCATCCGGACAAGAGGAAGATAACGCAACATAGATCTCATCAAACAAGTAATGAAGGATCATCCAAGCTAACAAGGAGGATGAAACAAAATAGGAGGTGTGAAGATAGGAGACGAGAAGATGAGAGGAACCATGATGGGACCTGAGCATAGGAGGCAAGAGGAAGACTATGAAGGGAGGAGAGACAATAGACACCAAAGGAGAGGGCAAGATAATGAGCAAGATGATCTAGGCAAGGTGAAGATCAAGATTCCATCCTTTGAAGGCAAGTGTGATCCGGATGTGTACATGACTTGGGAGACGAAGATTGAGCAGATTTAGGCGTGTCACAACTTTCCCGATAATAAAAAGGTACATTACGCAACCCTTGAATTCACTCATTATGCTTTAATATGGTGGAATTAGCTTGTGAAGGAAAGGAGGCGAAACACAGATCCACAAGTGGCAACATGGGCGCAAATGAGGGAAATCATGCGAGCTCGATTTGTTCCCCAACACTATAGGAGGGACTTGAGACAAAAGTTGAAAAACTTAAGGCAAGGTTCAATGAGTGCCGAGGAGACCTACAATGCCATGCAAATGGCTATGGTGAAGGCCATAGTTAGTGAGGATGAAGAGGCAACTATGGCCAGGTATCTCCATATCCTTAATTCAAGTTTTGCTAACGTGGTGGATTTGTTTCTCTGCTCTACTATGATAGAATAACTACATCTCGCCATCAAAGTCGAGAAGAAGATGAAAGGGAGGAGTCAAGGCGTAAGGAGCTCATTTGGGACCTCAAATGCATGGAAACAACAAGGAGGGTACAACCGAGAAGCCCCCAAAATATCCCCCGAGCAAGATCCCACACGCCCAACCTACCCTAAGACGCCTTATGCAGCCCCTAAACCACCTCAAGGGAGTACTTCTAACTCTTCTTCTTCTAGGGCTAGAGATGTTGTGTGTTTTAAGTGTCAAGGTAGAGGACACATGCTGAAAGATTGTCCGAATAGGAGAACTTTGCTAATAAATCATTTAGGCCAATATGAGTGAGAATCGGAGCATGAACTTGAATCTAATGAAATTGAGCCTAGTGATGATGTTGATTTGAATGATGGAATAGTATATGAACAAGGGGATTGTTTGCTTGCTCAACGTGTGTTGTATGGTCACCCTAGTTCTTTCCTAGCTAATAGGCATGTGCTATGTGATTTGGATGTTCCAAATGAGTCTATGGCTTGTGTTGAATATGATTTTGAGCTTGATGAGTCTCTTGAATGTGTAGAATCTGATTTTGAGCATGATGAGTCTCTTGAATGTGTTGAATATGATTTTTAGCATGATGAGCCTGTTTTGGATGTTTGGTTGTCACATGATAATGCTTTGATAGGTAGGAGAGCCCTTAGTATACAACCTGTCCCTTGTGAGGATAACCAAAGGGAAAACTTGTTTCACACTAGATGTTTGGTTAAAGGGAAGGTTTGCAATGTTATAATTGATGGGGGTACTTGTTGTAACATAGCTAGCACCAAATTGTTAATAAGCTGCAATTAACAACTTTCTATCACCCTAGGCTTTATAAGCTTCATTGGATGATGAGTGTGGAGAATTGAAGGTAAATAAGCAAGTTAAGGTCACATTCACTTTAAGCCATTATGAGGATACTATTTTGTGTGATGTTATGCATATGCAAGCTTGTCATATCTTATTAGGTTGTCCTTGACAATTTGATAGGAGAGTCTTACATGATGGTTACACTAATAGGTATACTTTCACTTTTAATGGAAAACCTGTTACCTTAAAGCCTATGACTCCCTTACAAATAGCTGAGGCATTTGAGAAGAAAAAGGCAAGTGAACAAGGGGAGTAAGCCAATTTGATAGGAGAGTCTTACATGATGGTTACACTAATATGTAAGAAGTTAGCCCTAGTGAGTGATGAAACTAAGGCAAATCTTCCACCTAGCATTGTATCCATACATGAAGAGTTTAAGGATGTGTTTCCTGGTGAGATACCCCATGTCCTACCACCCTTGAGAGGCATAGAGCATCAAATAGATCTCATTCCGGGAGCAACCTTACCGAATAGGCCAACCTATAGAATGAACCCTAAGGAGAGCCAAGAGGTTAGAAATCAAGTGCAAGAGCTCTTAGATAAGGGTTATGTGAGGGAAAGCCTTAGTCCATGTGTTGTCCCCGTGCTTTTAGTGCCTAAGAAAGATAATACTTGGAGGACATGTGTTGATTGTAGGGCCATCAATAACATAACCATTAAGTATCGCCACCCTATCCCACGCCTTGATGATATGTTAGATGAGCTTCATGGTTCCAATATGTTTAGTAAAATTGATCTTAGGAGTGGATACAATCAGATTAGGATGAAGGAAGGGGATGAAAGGAAAACTGTTTTTTAAAACCAAATTTGGTTTATATGAGTGGCTTGTTATTCTATTTGGACTTACTAATGCTCCTTCTACTTTCGTGAGATTAAGGAACCATGTTTTGAGAAAGTCTATAGGTAAATTTGTTGTTGTTTACTTTGATGACATTCTCATTTATAGCAAATCACTAGAGGAGGATGAAATACATCTAAGGGAAGTTGTTTCTACTCTTAGAGATAAACATTTGTATGCCAATCTTAAGAAATGTGACTTTTGCACTAATGAAGTTATTTTTCTTGGTTTTGTAGTGAGCATAGACGGTTTACATGTGGATAAAGAGAAGATCAAGGTCATTCAAGATTGGCCTATTATGAGTTCTATTGGCAATGTTAGGAGCTTTCATGGTCTTGCTAGTTTCTATAGGCGTTTTGTGCGTGATTTTAGCACCATTGACGAAAATATGCAAGAAGAACACGCCATTTGTGTGGCAGAACCATGCATTCAACAAGCTTAAGGAGGTTCTCACTCATGCACCTTTGCTTGCTCTTCCAGATTCCAACAAGCCATTTGAAGTGGAGTGTGATGCATCCGAAATTGGAATTGGAGGTGTTCTTATGCAAGAAGGTAAGCCTATTGCTTTCTTTAGTGAGAAACACAAAGGAGCATGTCTTAACTATTCTACTTATGATAAGGAGTTATATGTTTTGTTTAGATTACTTAAGACATGGCAACACTACTTGTGGCCTAGAGAGTTTATCTTGCATTCTGATCATGAGTCTTTAAAGGAGCATGTCTTAACAATTCTACTTATGATAAGGAGTTATATGTTTTGTTTAGATTACTTAAGACATGGCAGAACCATGAATTCAATAAGCTTAAGGAGGTTCTCAGTCATGCACCTTTGCTTGCTCTTCCAGATTTCAACAAGCCATTTGAAGTGGAGTGTGATGCATCCGAAATTGGAATTGGAGGTGTTCTTATGCAAGAAGGTAAGCCTATTGCTTTCTTTAGTGATAAACTCAAAGGAGCATGTCTTAACTATTCTACTTATGATAAGGAGTTATATGTTTTGTTTAGATTACTTAAGACATGGCAACACTACTTGTGGCCTAGAGAGTTTATCTTGCATTTTGATCACGAGTCTTTAAAACACTTCAGGAGTCAAGATAAACTAGATAGGCGACATGGTAGATGGATGGAGTTCATTGAGACTTTCCCTTATGTCATCAAGTATAAAACGGGAAAGGACAATGTAGTTTCGGATGCATTATCTAGGAGACACACTTTGTTGACCACCCTTGATTCTAAAATTCTAGGTTTCGTGTATATTAAGGAATTATATGTTGATGATGCTGATTTTGGTAAAACCTACAAGATATGTGTGGATAAGGGTGCTCTAGATAAGTTCTACTTGTTTAATGGTTTCTTGTTTATGGCTGATAAGGTTTGTATCCCTAGGTGTTTTCTTCGGATGTTATTAGTTCACACTTCTTTTGGCCTCATATGCTTAGGGATGTATAACATATTGTCAAGAGATGTTTAGAATGCCTTAGAGCCAAATCTAAAGTGAAACCCCATGGTTTGTACACGCCTTTGCCAATCCCTACAACCCCTTGCAAGGATATTAGTATGGAATTTATTGTGGGATTTCCTAGGACTAAGAGGGGTAGAGACTCGATATTTGTGGTTGTAGATCGATTCTCTAAGATGTCTCACTTTATAGCTTGCCATAAGACTGATGATGCCACCAATGTAGCCAACTTGTTCTTTAGGGAAGTAGTTTGGTTGCATGGAATTCCGAAGACTATAGTTAGTGATAGGGATGTTAAATTTCTAAGTTACTTTTGGAAAACTCTTTGGGGAAAGCTAAGAACTAAGCTATTGTTTTCTACTGCTAGTCACCCTCAAACTGATGGCCAAACTGAGGTATCTAATAGGACACTAACTACTTTATTAAAGGCTATCATTAAGAAGAGTCTTAAGGAATGGGAAGATGCCTTACCTCATGTCGAATTTGCTTATAATGGGGTTGTGCATTTTTCAACTTCCACTTCTCCTTTTGAGTGTGTGTATGGGTTTAATCCACTAACCCCGTTTGATCTTACACAGTTGCCTAAGAAGGAGCGAGTAGATTTGAGTGCAAAATTGCAGGTTGAACACATTCGGGAGTTGCATGAGAGGACACACAAGAAGCTTGAGGAGAAAGGCAAGTACAATGATGCGAAAGCTAACCACAGACGCAAGAAGATCACATTCGAGCCTGGTGATCTTGTGTGGTTGCACTTAAGGATGGAGAGGTTTCAACAGTTGAGGAAATCCGAGCTCTCTCCAAGAGGAAATGTACCTTTCAAGGTCTTAGAGAAGGCGGGGGATAATGCTTATGTTTTGGAGTTGCCGGATGATAACGCATGTGATCCTACATTCAATGTGCGTGACTTGAGTCCATTCCCACCTCCGAGCTATGATCATGGTGATTCGAGGTCGAATCCTTTTCAAGAAGGGGAGAATGATGAAGGATCATCCAAGCTAACTCAAGGTCCCTTAACAAGGGCTCAAGTTAAACTACAAGCTGAGATGGATGCATTGCTTCTAACCATGAGATGGATGCATTGCTTCTAACCATGAGCCACGAGCCAACAAACCTTGATGATGATCATGGTCCACCAAGGAACAAGCTGCACGCCTAAGGGCTCTAAATAAGGCTGAAATGCTCTAAATGGGATAAATAAGCTTATTTGGATGTTTTAAGTGTAATAGGTAGGATTTCAGAATTCTAGTTAATGTTGATTAACTTAATCGTTGATAGTAATTGACATATAACTCGCGAAGATTTCACAAGTGATGAGTATGAGTCCCACCGTTATGTTCCTCGCGTAATTTTGGACGTTTGGAGAAATTTTTACTTTTTTCCCCGGGTAATTATTTTTACCCTCCGGTGTTATTTGGAGCATTTGGGAGCTCCAATTAATAAAAATGCAGTTGAGAGAAATGATCTGGACATCGGATATGTCCTAGATATGAAATAACATGGAGAGCCAAAACGGCCAAAAGAGTCGCTATTTCGTTTCTTAACGGCTAAGAAAGACGGCTTAGGAATACACGTTTTTCGAGACAGTTGTGGAATAATTATCCCTACAATAATCCAGATTTAATATTCTAATCTCGAGAAGTTTGGAGAAGGAGGTTCAACCCGCCTTTGGATCGGTTAAAGGATAATTATCGACTTTGCTAAAGGATAATTATCGTCTTCACTATAAATAGTGGAAAATCCTTTATTAATTCATTTCCTTTCACGTTTCCTCGTAAAAGCTCTGATTTCTCTCAACCTTCAAACTCAGATCTATTCTCCGTTTCTAATCCGATTTCAATTCCGTTTGAGTTTCTGGATTCCTCTCTTCATTCTCTTCATATCTGTACCGAGTTTTTGCATTTCCGAGTAGATGAAGGGTTGGTCGAGCATATATGTCACCAGGAAGGTTCCATCGCTCAGATTCTGGTGAATTTGATGTTGTCCATGCGTAGCCTGCGTCGCTGTGATTCCGAATCTTTTTTTTTCAGATCGTCAATCGGGTTAGTAACGAATAAGTTATGAATTTATTCATTTTCCGTACTGCGATTTGGCCTAAATTGACTTTAGGGTTGTCAAAATGGATAATTAGAAATTCCATTATGGTCGTTATATTATTCTGGTGATTATGGGTTGTTTGTTTGATGAAATCTGATGTCAGGGGGTTTAGAAATTGCCTGCGGGCAAAACGCTACTCTAGCAATATCTAATTAATTAATTAATTAAAGGTTAATTAATTAAATTAGGATTATAATTGAGATTGAGGAATGTTGATTAGATACTACCTTGAGATTTGAGGAATTGTGCGTTATGCTGAGATATTGAGGTTTAGTTGGTTGTGAGGCTTATAGATTGAGTATGATCCTCATGGATCCCTTTGGGTCTAGGTGTGACCCCTTTGATGAATAGAGTTTGATATATCTTTATGCCTTGTTGTTAGGCAGTGCCCCTCTCTCAGGATTGGAGGTTGTTGTGGTTGAGTTGAGTACGAGGTTGAGGTAAGTCCGTAGGACTTACTTAGCTGCCATCCTTATATTGGGTGTTTGCATGAGTGGTGTGTGCTTTGTATGTTGCTATGATAGCATGTGATGTCGTATATACCGACCTACGTTTTATTGATTGCCCCGTATGCGTGGCTGTGATAACCATTCCCCTTCATCCCGCCGTGGAGTCTGGGAGGTTCTCTTGAGACAGTCCAGACCTGGTATACGGGGAGGGCACAACACCACTCCCATAGGGTACACGGGTTGTGTGACCGATTCCACTCTAGATGGCTATCATTCTCAAAGGCGAGGATGTATCGTTCCTCGTGTCACATATTTTCATCTATATATATACATATATATATATATATATATATATATATATATATATATATATATATATATATATATATATATATATATATATATACGATTTGAGTGAATGACTATTATATAAAGATGATAAAATGGGTAAATGTGATAGTATGCTGATGTGTTTATCTTTCATGATTGTGCTTGTGCTTATGCATTACCTTATATATGTATGGTTAGCTAACGGTTTCATACCGTGTTGTAGATGTTTGTAGGATAGGCGCTGTTGGGTGATCTGGCAGGATGACAGGCCGAGGACTCTCGTACATTAGGTGGTTGGTTTTGGGGTTATTTATGTATTCCCTCCTACGTGAGGATGATGTCTTGTTTTCCCTCTTGTGTGAGGATGTCCTTTCATACTCGGCTATGTTGTTGTTTACCTTTGGTTATACAGTTTATACGGTTTTATGTATTTGTTTTTATATCTATCAGTGCCATGTTGTAAGGTCCAGTGAACTTGTTGTCAGGCTAGGGTCAGGATCCATTGTGAGATCCTAGCCCAATGTGACATCCCGAGTCCCGCGGAATCGGGGTGTTACATTAAGTGTTTTTAAGTCTTTGTTAGAATAAAAGCCCAAACTTATGCCTTAATGGACCTTTATTTAGTTATTTCAATTCATTAACATATTAAACACTAATTATATATATATATATATATGTTATTAGGCGTGTTAGGGACATTAGAATACCCATATTATACATGTTAAACACTTGTTTGTGCTGTTGTTGCAGATTGTGATTTCCAACCTATTGTAGAGCTTTGTGATTGTGTTTTTTGGCTTAATTCTTCTTGTTTGTGTTAATCTCCTTAGGTATTAGTGTTGCAAGTTGTTTATAAGCATCCTCTTGGTGCTTTCAATCTCCATATTGATTGTGTCAAGTTGTAGAAGCATGGTTGATTAGTCTTTTGGATTGGTTCTTGATTTCATTGTTCAAGGGTTCTTCCATAATGCTATTCGGTTCTACTTAACCATCTATCTTTATATTTTTCGTGCTTATCATCCCTCCATATTTAAGTTTCATTCCATTGTTTCCAGGTTGTTCGTCTAGATCGTTAAACGGGTTGATCCCCGCATCAACAAGGAGGTCTCGAGTGCATCAATACATGAGAATGCACTCACTAACAATAAAGAGGAGAAGAACCTATAAGAAGAACCCTTGCTCATCGACACTAAAAGATCAAGACCTACATGCAAGACCACCCCAGCACTCAAGCCCAACACGTACGAAAACACAGCCATGCACGAAGGATGTACATATCCGTGTAAGAGAGGAAGGCCGATCATGTGAAACGTGAAAGCCACCCACGTGTGCGCTAAGGAACACAACCAAAGTGGCTCAACTGCTATATTGTTTTAGCCCATAAAGACATCTTTAATTATGATTTATTTTTGTGGGCTTTTAATTATAGCCCAAGGCAATTTTTTATATTTGATTTACAAATAAATTAAGTCTTCTAATAGAGAAGTTTAAAGACAGATTTGAAAATTAGATGTTTAGAGATACTTGAGGACCAAGTCTTAGAAGATCGATCTTATTTTATTATTTTTCTTAGGATTAGATTCTATCTTCTTCTAGATAAGATACGAGTCTATTTGTTCGATTAGAAAGCCCATTCTACCGCCCATCCCAACCCTAAGGCCGAACACTTACCCTTTAAATAAGGAGGTTCTACCTCTTATTTTTTCATCTTGAAATACATTTTTAATACATGTTGTGTTAGCTTTGTGGGGTACCGTCGTCTCCCTGCACGTAGAGAAAACCTGAGTAAAATACGTCTTGCTCGTAACTCGCTTGGACTTGTTTTAGTGTGTTCTACTTGCCATGGAAGAGTAGGGTGGTTCAACTTGCCACATGCAGACCTCCATGTGCTCTAGGGTTCTCACGAACACCTATTGTGTTTGGGGTAGCGGGAAGGGTTCTACAAAACTTGTCTTGTTGGGTAATAGATATGATGGTGTCATAGTGTGCTTCCAAGTAGCTTCTTAGGGTTCAACCTTGATCTATCCAACTATCGATCAATTCCACCATCGGATCATTTTCTTTTCCATATCACTTTATTTTATCGTCTTTTCTGTTGAGTCTTTTAGGTGTTGAAAGATCGGGCCACCTGCACGGGAAAATAGTCAGTATCACACGGTATTTGTTTGTTTATGCCAAAGGTATATTAGATAGTTGCCTACAATACTCACATATCAATGTTCATCAGTCTAATATATGCAATATTACTTTAATTCATTATAGTGGTGATTCCCGTTTCTTTAGATTGCTTCCATCCACATATTTGCCTACAATAATTATTTCTTTCGGTTGTTCTCTTTGTTTTGCCAAAAAACATTCTATTCCCTCTTCCCTCTTTTACATAGAATAACTTACTATTAATATCTATCAAATGCAACGTTGTCCTTGTGAATTCGACAACCCCTTCATCCTTGGGATTAGTTTTAGGACCATCAAGTTTTTGGCGCCGTTGCCGGGGACTACTAATAGAACTGGTTGATCCCTAATTTTTTTGTTATCGTAAGTTTCTTGTATTGCTGATTTCCCCCCTCCTTTTGTCTTTGATTTTAAGGCTAGATTGGTGAATGCAAAGTGTTCCCGACCTAAACAAACTTGTCCTTGTAGACAATGAGATTGAGTGCACATTCCGCATACAAAAATCTGCCAAGAAAGCTGCTACAAATCAAGCAATATCCACAAGCTGATCCACAAGCTGAGATCGCTACACTCAATGCGACTTGCAGCTAAAAAGGCTCGTCATCCTTAAATGCTGGACCCTAGGATGAATCATATGTAGAGGGTCCCGAATCATGCTTTTGTCCTCCCAAGACTTGGAGGTCGAGACTTCAACCTTAGGACGGACACCATAAGGCTGATTCAAAATGACTAATTTTCAAGATTGTTGAATGAGAATCTACATAAACATTTGTGGAATTTTGTAAAAATTATGAACACTTTGAACTATGAGAACATTACTCCTGCTACTTTGAGAATGCGGGCATTTATTTTTTATTTGACATGAAATGTTGCGAATTGAATGCAAAATCACCCTCTTGGCATCATTTTTACTAGGGAGATAATAACCACAACTTTCATGAGCAAATATTTTCCTTCCCACAAGACTGTTGACATTAGGGAGAAGATTTCTCACTTCTACATGAAATATGGAGAAATTATTCATGCCGCTTGCGAGAGATTTAATGAGCTATCACATTCAGGCCCTCACCATGTATTTGAGAATATAGAACACTTCTTGAATATTTTTATAGTGGGTTAAATGAAACTACCAAGAATCTAGTTGACACCGCTAACTCCCATGGATTTACAAGACTAAATGGGGATGGAGCTTGAGACTATCTTGTGACTGTTGGTGAACACACATGGAAGTATGCGAAGAAGCCGAACAAGATATAAGGTGTCTACAATATCAATGACGATGATGATATGATTGACATGGTAGTTGAGAATGTGCAAGCCTTGATGAAACTCGTTGATGGTAATCACATTCATTCCGTGGCTAATTTAGATACTAATGTAAATTGTTAATTTTGCAAGGGCACAAGTCATGAGATAGAGGTTTGTTCAACCTTCAACGAACACATGATATATTATGAGGCCACGAAACAAGTCAAGTATCTGTGAAATCAAAGAGAATATCAAAAGTATCGGAGTATCCCTACACATGGCGTCCCTTCTTGCAAAGGAATTTCCATCAATTCCAAAGAAGAAATTTTCTACCCAAAGATCCCACCCCTAAACAAGTACAATCTCCAGCGCAATCACCTCATGACAAAATCCTAAAGAATCTCTCTCAAGGATAACATACAGGATCCATTGGAGATATTAGGAAAATAATCATGAATTTCGAAGAAAAATTCAGCAAGCTCCACGATTGATATAATTGACAAAGGCCATAAGATGCTGGAAAATCAAGTTGTCCAACTAAGCCATCAAATGGAGAAGGCACAAAAAAAACTCCTTGCAACAATGGAAAACAATCCAAGTGGAGTTTGGGCCATAAAATTGAGGAGTAGAAAAGAGACCGCAAATCCCATAGTAGCGAAGAAGACTTAGAAGAATACCACTAAAAACGAAGTCACCCTAGAGGAGGTAACTATCATCACACCTACTAAGCTATTTAGACCTAACCATCATTTTCATTAGGCTCATAACAAGAAGAAGATGAACGAAGAAGTTGGAAAATCTCCGGAGAGGATGAAAAGCTCTACCTGGAGTTCCACTTTTTGAGGCATTGAAACTAATGCCCAAATATTGAAAATGTAAGGAGTTGCTATCAAACAAGAAGATTCACAACTATGAAGGCTTCATTGAAGTCACCAAGGAGTGCAACTTTGTACTAAAGACCAAGATGCCACACAAGAAGGAAGATCTTGTAATCTTTTGCATCCCCTTGACCTTCGGTTTAAGGAAGAACACTTGTTTATGTGATTTAGGTGCTAGTGTGAGTGTTATTTGACTCAAGTTGTGTAAAGAATTAGAGCTATGAGAAGTTTCACCGGTGAAATTCACCTTGACAATGGCCGACAAGTTTGCCCTTAGACCTTCCGGCATGCTTGAGAACATTGTTATAAGGATTGAAAAGCACAAGATGCTTGTGAATTTTGTGGTTATTGATGTAGATGAAAGTACCAACGTCCATGTGATCGTCGGACACGCTTTCCTTGCCACTACCGGAGCTCTCTTCAACGTTCGTGAGGGATTCATCATCTTTCAATTTGATGAATAAACAGTGAAGTGCACACCTCCTAACCTCCCTAACGGTTCCATCATTGATGATGATATATGTGCTATCACTAACATTATTGTCGATGATGAGTGTATGATCATTGGGGACAACCCCTCTTTAGATGTCTTTATCTTACATGAAAACATAAGAAATAATTCCCGCATTATGGATAAAGAACCCAACACAACTCCCATGGATATAATGATGAAAGAGGGGCTAATAAGCCATGCAGCCATGAAAAAAACAATTCATGAATTACAAGAAACGATATATGACCCGGTGGAGAAGAATACCATTTTGGAGAGAAACTTCAAAGAACTTCATGATAACCATGAATTTTTGGAATATCAAGTTGTGGTCTTGGAAGACGCACGACAAGAGCTTATTGACCCCCTAGAACATGTAGATATTGCCCTGAATGATGCTATTGGGAAGTTGGATGCTATAGAATTCGTCCCTGAAATTGTTGAACTTGGGCTGAAATTAAATATTCGGCTGAATTTAGTGCAAAAAGCCGTAGCCATAGATGAGGTTGACAAGGATATTTTCTTATAGTCGTTTATATCCTATCAAAGTAATTTCCGAACTCAACACTAAATCAAGTATAGTGATTAAGTAAGGGTCAAATCCAAGAGAGTTAAGTTAAGTTTCGATTAAATTCAATTATTGATTATGTAACCAAGTAAAAGGGGGGGGGGGGTTGGACTGAAATGATACGAAACAAAAGAATAAGAAAGCAAATAAAGAGGTGAATAGATTGATGAGAGATGAACTACACTAGGTTGAATCTTAGCATGCAATGCTACTTTGGTTGGTTCCTTTTATAAGTATTTAGCAATGTTCTCGTCTTGATCATATATATGTGTTGAGCCAACCGGCATGAACACAACTTAACAAGTTAATGTCCCGTAAACCTACAAGAACAAGTCATAAGTTAGCTTTTAAACAAAGACAAAGAGATAAAAGAGAAGAATAAAACCATTAGACTTTTCTTTATATTTGTATTCCTTTTCCTGCAAGTAGTCACAACCAGCTTTTACCTAAAGGTTTTCTACTAGATTAAAGACCCGAACCCGGAATCTATTAATACTAGTTCTTTGCATGCAATTAAACACTAAGGTGATCAAACTAAGTGATAAGAAACATGCAATTAGATAAATGAAGCACAAGGAATACAAAGCATATACTGAATAATACTTATATTAAAAAGGACTTACAACCAAAGCAGCAATACAACTTCAAAACAACCCAATGTAGCAAGGAAATTAGAAGTTCATTACACAAAGAAAGCAAGGGAAAAGAGTGAATAATGTGGAAAAATGGTGGATGATTCTAGGAATCAGCCATGGACCTATTTATACTAGAATTGGCACTAAATGGGAGTAAATGACCGGCCTAAGCAGCCACCTTTAATGCCATAAAGGTGGTGCAAACAGCCGGAGTAAAGTCTCTGATGCTAAACCGCAGGGGCGGGCTTCAGGGCCGCAGGGGCGGTTTAGGCCAAAACGCTTGGAGTTCTTTGTGGCCGCAGGGGCGGCCTGACAACTCCACAGGGGCGGCCTGGCAACTCCGCAGGGGCGGATCTTTAATGCTCTTCAAACGTCTGACTCTTCATCTTTCTGTCGCTTATGATATCGAGCTGTAGGGGCGGCCCAATGTCACCGCAGGGACGGTGACACTGACTCTTTGGCTTCACAGCTCCGCAGGTGGTCCGTAGGCAGAGGCGTAGGGGCGCCGGCTTCGCTTCTTCAAGATAAGTCACCGCAGAGGTGCCCAGAAGAGGCGCCGGGGCGGTGACAGTCTTTGCTCCAGGCGCTGGCGAAGGCGCAAGCTGTGTACCGGAATGCAGTGTCACCCGCAGGGGCAGTGTGGCACCAGAAGCTTGTCTTGTGAATGGTCTTCAACTCCCAAGTGCTTCTAACTTCTCTTTTAGCTTCTTTTAGACTTCTTCTTCTGGATTAAGAAGTTAGTAGCATAAACCGACTCTAATACAATGAAAAGACTCTAAAACTTAACCTAATTTATAGTGATTCCATCACCTATCAAACTCCCCCATACTTAGACCTTATGCTCGTCCCGAGTAACACAAATGACAGCAGTTCAGACTCAAAGGGCTCAGGAAGCATGGTTAGAGGCAGAGATAATGGAGACAAGAGAAAAACCAAGAAAGAAAGAAGGAAAAAGAGAGAGAAAATGGTGAGAAAGCTACCATCTTTAATGCTCCAAGAGTGACCTACCCGGACAACCTCCTTATGACTCCCCTTCTTATGCCGCCAAACGTCGAAAGGGAAACCTACACTCGGTGTCGCTCATTTTTGCCAAGGTGCCCTTTCGGGTTTTCACTTTGCCACTCTTCTTCTTTTCTTGATGATCTCACTTAATCCTCACATCCCTCAAGTCCATTTTTGCACCAACCTAATGTTGGTCGGACTATCTTCTTTTTGCCTAAACCGCCATTTCAGGTTTTCGGTTTATCCAAGGATTTTCATGCCTTTTTTCAACTTCTTTGGTTTTTTCTCTTTTTTTTTTTTTACTGAATTTCAAACTGAATTACAATTCATGAAAGATTAAAACAAACACAACTCAAACAACTCAAACAACCTATACATGCAAGATTCCCTCCCCCATACTTGAATCACACTTTGCCCTCAAAGTGAAAAATGAAAGCAAAGATTATATGTGGAGAAGGGAAAGAGACAATACCCACTAGTGGGATGGTCCGGCTGGATCATCCGGACCCTCCTCCGGGGAATATGGGAAGTGGCTGAAAAAGTGCTCCTGCCGGCAGTAGATGTCGTCGAGATGGCCTTGCTGGGCGGTTAGCCGGCCTCCAATGGTGGTCTCAAAGTTGGCTTGCCAAGCCAATTGCTAAGCCTCGAGCTGCTGCTGTTGGGCCGCCTGCCAAGCGTCCTGGCACTGGTCAAAGTGGGCGGTCATGGATGAGGCAAAGCTGGACTGCCACGTCTGTCGTTGCTCTATCATGGACCGCTGATACTCGGTCTGCCAAGCTTGGTGCTGAGTGGTCAAGCATGGAGGTTCCTCAACTCGGGACCATCGTCTCCCGCTACAGTAGGCATCTCCTCATCATTGGGGATGGGCATATGGTCCTCATAGTGAGCCCGGCTGGAGCTCACATCATGTCTCTCCACAATGGCCACCTGAGACCACCTCGGTACAAACGGATCATCCGGGATGTAGAGCTCGGAGAGCTCATATCCAAATGGTAAAGGCCGAGGGAGGTAGGTGATGTAGCTTCCATCTGCAAAAGAAAGCTAAAACAAGTTCTCCCCGTCCCTCTTGAGGAGCTTGTACCTTCGAAGCATACCTTCCGTGTAGAATGGGACCGGCATCAAATCATCAAGGTCCGAAAGGTCCATCACCTGTTCGGCAATCAAAGAGATCACCCCGCCGCCAACAATATCCCGTGCCTCGTTGTTCCTAATCCGCTTCAAAGCGGTAAGGAAGAGGAACGACCAATCTGGCACCTTCTCACTCATCGGTAGGCAGGCATAGAGCAATGGAAGGTCCTTAAGAGCGACCTTGTTCTTCTCCTTGTGTCCACAGAAGACACTCATGAGGATCTTGGAGAGGAGTCTCAAGCAGGGGTGAGTGAGTTTGTTGGAATACTCACCCCTGGCATGAAACTCGGAGCCGGTGGCCGCGTGCCAAAACTCACAAAGGTTTGGGGTAGGAATGGGCTCCTACCAATTCTCGGAGGGGTTATGAGTCACCCCAAAAGCCTCCTGCAGCTGGAGGTAGTCAAGTGTGTACTTCTTCTTGTTGAACTTGAAGGAAAGTTCAACACACACATGATCCACCTTCTCCATGTTGAAGGTGGCGATGAACTGTTTGCTGAGCTCGGGGTATGTGGGAGCACTCTTCTTCAGAAAGTCCTCGAGCCAAGCGTTGGTAAGGAAAGATTGCATGCTCTCCAACATGCCCAGCTTCTCCAATGTCGGGATGTGCAAAAACCGAGTTGCATACACAACCCGATCTTGCACAATCCTGTAACGGGTCTTCTCAATCTCGGACATCTTGTATTTTCTTTGGGGTTCCATTTCTTGCAAGTAATCAAGCAAAGGAATAAGAAATTTCAAAAATAGAGAAAGAAGACGAACCCTTTGTTGCTATTTCCGAAGGGGCGGCTATTAGATGCGCGTGGGTGGTGAGGGGCAGGGGCGGATCCTTGCAGGCGCAGGGGTGGGAGAACAGGAGGAGACAATTTTTGACAGCTTCGCTGGTGGTGGAGTTGTGGTGCTTTCCGGTGGATTTTGGTGGGTGGAGATGTCGCCGGAGGTGGTGAGGAGTGGTGGAAGGAGGTTGTTGGTGGTGGGGGTGTAGTAGGGTGAAGGTTTGAGAAGTTGAGGGTGGTAATGGTTGTGAGAAGGGAGAGGGTGGCGCAGGGGCGTGGGAGGTCGTGTTGGTGGCGTCGGTGAGGTGGTACAGCGGGCGTGAGCAAGGTTGGTGATGGTGAGAAATTGAGGGCGCAGGGGCGTTTGTGAGAGGGAGAGATTTGGGTGAGACGAGTGGTAGGTGAAGTGAGAGAGAGAGGTTGGTGGGGTAGGTGTAGGGTCTTTTGGGTTTTCTTATTTTTATTTCTTTTTTGGGTAGACCCGCAGGGGCGGGGGCTTGTCACCGCGGGGGCGGGGGATTGTCACCGCGGGGGCGGTGACAAGGAAGAGGGGGACGGAGGTCCAGCGCCGCCCCCGGCGCTGGGGATGCATGTCAAGAGTAGCCGCCGCAGGGGCGTAGGGATGTCACCGCGGGGCGGTGACAGAGTTGTTGCCGACGCAGGCCCAGCGCCGGGGGCGGCGCTGGGCAAGGGTGTCACCGCGGGGGCGGTGACAATGAGCCGCAGGTGCGGTTTTCTTGACAAAAGCTCATCTTCTTATTCCTTCGGGTTGCCTCCCGAGCAGCGCCTTTGTTTTACGTTGTTGGCTCGACGTAGGGACCCTATTTCTATGCTTGGGCCTCCTCCAACACCATTTCATTTATGGGGTTATCCTGTTGATGTGGAATGCTTGGTCCTTCGTCTCCTTTCATGATTTGGGATTTGGCTTCGTATTCCCTTTGTGTTCTGATGTAACCTTTTCTGGTTGCAAATCCCTTGACCCGTGTTCTTCCTGCAAGATGGAGGTAACAAGCTTTTGGCTTTTGGTTAGTTGAGTGGGCCAAATGGCCAATACATCATGTACGCTCATCTCCAAGGCGTTGCACACCTGTTCTTGTATACCATTTTTGTCATATGAAGAGTTTTCAAAAGGCACGATGTTGTTAATGGAACATACAGAAAGAGTGTTAACGGGCTTTTTCAAAGATTTAAACATGTCAAATTCAATTACCTCATCGTTAAACTCCATAGTAAGTTTTCCATCAACATAGTCAATTTTCGTTCTAGCTGTTATTAGAAAAGGCCTTCCTAACATGATGGTGTGCATGCTATTTTCCATATCAATTACAAAGAAATCAGCAGGGAAGATTAACTTATCAATTTTTATAAGAACATCTTCGATGATGCCTTTTGGGTAGATATTAGATCCGTTAGCTAATTGCACTATAGTCCGTGTCTTATGCAAAGGTCCCAAACCTAGAGATTGATAAATGGAATAGGGTAGGACATTTATAGAAGCACCCAAATCAAGCATAGCTTTGTCAAAGCGAGTATCGCCTATGACACTAGGAACACTTACCATACCCGGATCGCCACGTTTTTCTGGTATTTGGGTTTGAAGAACGGAGGACACATGCTCCTTCTTGCTTTCTTTCTGTTGTCCCTTCAGCTTTTGCTGCCTCTTGATGGTACATAATTTCTTCAAGAATCGAGCATACTTAGGCACACTTTTTACGAGTTTAAGGAGAGGAATGTTTACCTCACACTTTGAGAAAGTCTCAAAGAGTTCTTTGTCCTCGATTACTCTTTTCTCCTTAAGTGCTTCGGGAAAGGGTGTTGGTGGTTTGTCAGCATAGAGCGGTGGAAAGTTAGGACAAACGTAGGGATCGTCTTTTAGGATGTCCTCTGTGTTGATGACCGCAGGGGCGGGAGTAATGAGGCGTTGGGGTCGATTGGTTTCAGCCGCAAGGGCGTCATTCCTCATGCGCAGGGGCGGTTGGCCAACAGAGGGTTGGTTAATCGTCCCTGTTTCTTCATTCTTCTTGATGAACCTTCCACTCCTAAGAGAAATGGAAAATACACTCTCCTTGGGATACACCATAGTTTGGGAAGGCAGGTATCCCGAGGATCTAGCTTCGATCCTTGTAATGGCTTCCGCCATTTGTCCAACCTATTTCTCAAGGTTCTTGATGCTGGATTCTGTAGTTTGGACATGAGTAGCAAAATGCTTAGTCAAAACCCGCAACATATTCTCAGTGGATTGAGACTTACCTTGGCAGGGCTGCTGCTGTTGGTTTTGTTGATCCCTCCATCGAAAATTTTGTTGATCATGCCAATTTGGCATGTAATTTTGTGCATATGGGTCGTTCCTAGGCCTTTGCTGCTGTTGTTGCCCATAGCCCAATGCGTTCAATTCAGCATCGTCATCCTGGACTTGGGGGCACATGTCCGTTGGGTGGTATGGGTCGGCACAAACTCCGCATGCCTTAAGTTGTTGTGGAGTTCCCATAAGGGTCAATCTTTTCACCATCTCTTTTAGCTCAGTAAGTTCAGTGGAGATCTCATTCTTCCTAGGATTGATAGCATGAACTCCTGTTTTGGAAGAAGTCCTTCCGAAATTCCGAGTTCCTTCAGCTAGTTCCTGCATTTTCTCCAAAGCAAGGTTAGGAGTAGTGTTCAGAATATTACCTCCACAAGCAGCATCGACGATCCTCCTCTCATTATCAAGCAAGCCATTGGACAAGTACAAGACTAGGTCTTGGGTAGAATACCCATGGAAAGGACATCTGGACCGGAGGCGTGCAAAACGTTCAAAATACTCAAAGAGTGTTTCGTCCGCCTCTTGTTCGATGTTACTTATAGCTTTCTTCAAGCTATTGGCATTCTTGGCTAGAAAGTACTTCTCCAAAAATTCCTTATGGAGATTCTCCCACGTGTCGATGCTTCCGGACGGAAGATGGTAGTATCAATCATCCGCCTCATCCGTGAGTGTGAAACCGAATGCCCTCATCTTGATTTGCTCTTCCGTAATGTTGGCCGGTTTCATGCTGATACACACGGTATGAAACTTTCCAAGGTGCTTGATGGGGTCTTCACCACTTAGCCCATGGAATGATGGGAGCAAGTAGATCAGCCCCGACTTGAGCTCGAAATTGACACCTTCCCCTATTGCCGGTATAGTGACCGCAAGAGGGTGTTGAGTTAAATCCGGCTGCATGAGTTGGCGAAGTGTTCGGTTAACCATTTCTTCACGGAGTCTCTGTTGTCTACGTTGCCGGATGTGCGTTCTCTCAATTTCTGGATCAAAAGGAACAAACCCGGAGTTAGTAGCACGGGTTTGAACCATAAAAATGGCCCAACCCAATAATCAATAATTAAAATGAAATAAAAACACAACTAAACTCTCCGGCAATGGCGCCAAATTTGACAAGGATATTTTCTTATAATCGTTTATATCCTATCAAAGTAATTTCCGAACTCAACACTAAAGCAAGTATAGTGATTAAGTAAGGGTCGAACCCAAGAGAGTTAAGTTAAATTTTGATTAAATTAAATTATTGATTATGTAACCAAGTAAAAGGGGGTGGGGGGGGGGGGTTGGACTGAAATGATACGAAACAAAAGAATAAGAAAGAAAATAAAGAGGTGAATAGATTGATGAGAGACGAACTACACTAGGTTGAATCTTAGCATGCAATGCTACTTTGGTTGGTTCCTTTTATAAGTATTTAGCAATGTTCTCGTCTTGATCATATATATGTGTTGAGCCAACTGGCATCAACACAACTTAACAAGTTAATGTCCCGTAAAGCTACAAGAACAAGTCACAAGTTAGCTTTTAAACAAAGACAAAGAGATAAAAGAGAAGAATAAAATCATTAGACTTTTCTTCATATGTGTATTCCGTTTCCTTTAAGTAGTCACAACCAGCTTTTACCTAAAGGTTTTCTACTAGATTAAAGACCCGAACCCGGAATCTATTAATCCTAGTTCTTTGCATGCAATTAAACACTAAGGTGATCACACTAAGTGATAAGAAACATGCAATTAGATAAATGAAGCACAAGGAATACAAAACATATACTGAATAATACTTATATTAAAAAGGACTTACAACCAAAGCAGCAATACAACTTCAAAACAACCCAATGTAGCAAGGAAATTAGAAGCTCATTACACAAAGGAAGCAAGAGAAAAGAGAGAATAATGTGGGAAAATGGTGGATGATTCTAGGAATCAGCCATGGACCTATTTATATTAGAATTGGCACTAAATGGGAGTAAATGGCCGGCCTAAACAACCACCTTTAATGCCATAAAAGTGGTGCAAACGGCCGGAGTAAAGTCTTTGATGCTAAACCGCAGGGGCGGGCTTCAGGGCCGCAGGGGCGGTTTAGGCCAAAACGCTTGGAGTTCTTTGTGGCCGCAGGGCCGGCCTGGCAATTCCGCAGGGGCGGATCTTTAATGCTCTTCAAACGTCTGACTCTTCATCTTTCTGTCGCTTCTGATATCGAGCCGCAGGGGCGTCCCAATGTCACCGCAGGGGTGGTGACACTAGCTCTTCGGCTTCACAGCTCCGCAAGTTGGTCCGCAGGCAGAGGCACAGGGGCGCCGGCTTCGCTTCTTCAGGGTAAGTCACCGCAGGGGCACCTAAGAAAGGCACCGGGGCGGTGATAGTCTTTGCTCCGGGCGCAGGCGAAGGCTGCATACCGGAATGCAGTGTCACCCGCAAGGGAGGTGACACTGCTCCGTGGGGACGGTGTGGCACCTGAAGCTTGTCTTCGTGAATGGTCTTCAACTCCGAAGTGCTTCTAACTTCTCTTTTAGCTTCTTGTAGACTTCTTCTTCTGGATTAAGAAGTTAGTAGCATAAACCGACTCTAATACAATGAAAAGACTCTAAAACTTAACCTAATTGATAGTGATTCCATCACCTATCAAGGTCAAGATGGCGTCGAGACAGATAGAGACAACCAATGAGACGGCATACCAAGCCATCTCGAAGCCGTCTTACAAGTTGTATAGGAAGTGCCCAATGTACTTCCCAAAAATTAATTCAAAAAGTCATAGTTTACAGTTTAGGTCAGACAAGTTTGACACAACATCAAGAGGGCATGAGACGGCATCCCAATTCGTATCCTTTACCGTCGCTGACGGTTTTTCCAAAAAGCCAAAATGAGATGGCCTCCCAAGCCGTTTGACCCCGTATTGTTGCTCTTCTCACCTCTACAAATGCCGAAAGTCAATGTTCCCACTCCCCACTCAATTCTAATAGCTTTGATATGTCTTTTTCTCCTCCTTCCCGCTCCACACACAATAGAAACGTAAGCTCTTTCTCCTTCACTCTATCCATCAACAAGAAGAAATCTCTTTCCCCACCCCCATAAATTGTTTGATCGACCCGCATTGACAATACAAGAGACTTCTCTTCGTTCCAACTCACTTTCCTCGCTCTAAGGACGCCCACCTTGCCTATACATCCATTCGCGGTGGAGAAAGATTTCCACCCAAATAAACCACATGGGTCTAGCTAATGACAAAAAACAAGCGCTACATGGGAGGCACCCCATGATTTTTAACTTTGTTTCCCCTTTCCCCTTTTTGCTTCTTGCCTTTTGTTTCCCCCCTTTTCTAGGTTAATGGTAGTGGTTATGCTTTATTAGGTATGAACGATGATTTGAAGGTTAAAAGTAGTGGAATTCAAAGGCTTCCACATCATCCCACCTTTCTTACCCACCATATGCATTGCATCGCTTTTTGTGTATCTTTTTCTCTTTACTTCTTTTTCACATTGAGAACAATGTATAGTTTAAATATGGGGTGCTATACTCACATTCACATATCATGTTTCCCTTGCATATAACACATTTACTTTTATTCTTTTTTCCTTTTCATGAGTCTTTTCTTTTCTGCCTACATTTATAAAACAAAAATCACAAAAATACTGCATTAATTAGTGTAGATTGAGTAAGTTCCCATCATACTTACATCTAGAATTTAGAATATTCTATGCTATTACACTTCACTTGCCAACGATGCTTTGGATTACTACTTCTTGCTATTATTTATACACATGAGTTTTTGGATGATTATTAATGATTAGCTTGTCCAAACATAAATCTTGTCAGCTTTGTAGCCTTGGGCATGCATTTTCATGTGTCCTTTTTTATTTTCTTATATTTGTGTGATCTCCAACATGTTTAGTTGAACTCGCTTGAACTTGTTTGAACTCCTATTGTGTTTGGGGTAGTGGTATGGGTTCTACAGGACTTCGTTGGTTGTGTATTATGTGCGATCGTGCCATAGTGTGATTCCAAGTAGTTTCTTAGGGTTCAAACTTGATCTATTCATCTACAGATCCACTCCATCATCGGATCATCTTCTTTTCCACTTCTATTTATATTTATTGTGTTTCTATTATATTGAATCACTTAGGCGTCGAAAGATCAGGCCATCTACACGGGCAAATAGCCCGCATCAAAGTGGTATCTGAACAAAGGTTAATTGACGCCACATCTATCTTATTCAAAAAAAGTCAAATCTTTCACAAGATTTCACAAAAAGAGTCAACCGGAGTAGCTACCATTGTAATAGCTAGGATTTTCCAATTCTAATTAATGTTGATTAACTTAATCATTGATAGTAATTGACCCATGACTCGAAAAGATTGTGTAAGTGATGAGTATGAGTCCCACCATTATGTTCCTGGCGTAATTTGGGCTTATGGGGAATTTTTCACTTTTTCCCCCGGGTAATTAATTTTACCATCCGGTGTTATTTGAAGCATTTGGGAGCTCCAATTAATAAAAAGGTAGTTGAGAGAAATGATCAAGACATCGGACATATGCTAGATATGAAATAACATGGAAAGGAAAAGTGGCCAAAAGAGTCGTTATTTCGTTTCTTAATGGTTAAGAAAGACGGTTTAGGAATACACGTTTTCCGAGGCACTTGTGGAATAATTATGCCTACAATATTCCAGATTTATTAATCCAATTTCGAGAAGTTTGGAGAAGGGTGTTCAACCTGCCATTGGATCGGTTAAAGGATAATTATCGACTTCGGTAAAGGATAGTTATCGTCTTCGCCATAAATAGCGGAAAATCGTTTATTAATTCATTTCGTTTCACGTTTCTTGTAAAAGCTCTAATTTCTCTCAACCTTCAAACTCAGATCTACTCTCCGTTTCTAATCCAATTTCAATTCCGTTTGAGTTTTTGGATTCCTCTCTTCATTCTCTTCATATCGGTATCGAGTTTTTGCATTTTCGAGCATATGAAGACTTGGTCGAGCATATATGTCACCAGGACGGTTCCATTGCCTAGATTCCGGTGAATTTGATGTTGTCCATACGTAGCCTGCGTCGTTGTGATTCCAAATCTTCTTTCAGATCGTCAATCGGGTTAGTAACGAATAAGTTATAAATTTGTTCATTTTCCGTACTGCAATTTGGCCTAGATTGACCTTAGGCTTGTCAAATGGATAATTAGAAATTCCATTATGATCGTTATATTATTCTAGTGTTTATGGGTTGATTGTTTGATGAAATCTGATGACAGGTGGGTAGGGATGGCAATGGATCGGGTGGTGGGTGGATGACCATATCCGCCACCCGACCCGCGAGAAAATATCATCCACCCCACCCGACACCACCCACCAAATTAACCCACCACCCGCATCCAATCCACCCGCATCCAACGGATGAAGGAGGTGGATCAGGTGATATTCGGGTGTTCTACGCATTTCCTTTAAATCGATATTAAACTCGGATTCGAATGCGGAAAATTAATAATAATAAAAACAAATTCAATCCAAAAAAGTCTGATCCATAAAAAACATGATAAATATAAAGTCAACACAAATCATGCAAGTGAAAATATTACAAGAAGTGGTGTTATAAGTTTAAGTTCTTGAAAAATAGAAATATTTAGCAATATATAACATACAATAAGATCATAATAGGAAGTGAACAAATGTACAAGTTTTGCTAAACAATCAGTAAATCACCCATTTATAAATCAAAAGGGAACTAAAGATCACTAAACAAGTAAACAATCAATAAATTTATAACGGGGGTAAGCGGGTGAAACGGGTCGGATGGGTGGATGGATGATGTATCGGGTGATGGGTAGATGAAAGGTCCATCCGAATCCGACCCGGTCCATCACCCTCTTCATCCGCCATCCGCCATCCGCTTTCACCAGCTTCATGTCGGGTTTTCACCGTTTTCTTATGGATCGGGTTATCGGGTGTCCGTCGTGTTCGGATGAAATTGTCATCCCTACAGGTGGGTTTAGAAATTGCCTCCAGGTAAAACGTTATTCTGGTGAAATTTAATTAATAGTTAAAGGTTATTTAATTAAATTAGGATTAGAATTGAGATTGAGGAAGGTTGATTAGATGCTACCTTGAGATTTGAGGAATTGTGGGTTATGATAAGCTTTATGAGATGTATGTTGGGAATGTGCCTTAGGCCCTGGTATGTATGTTGAGGATCTGAGGTTTAGAAGTGAGTTATAGTTTGTTATGGTTATGAGGTGTAGGAGACGCTTCTCCTAACCTTTGCAACGTTTGATATTGTATATGCCTTTCTTATGTAGGTGTTGATCGTTTCCTCGAGGGAAATTGTGACGTGATACAGGTTTACGAGTATTTCAGGTAAGTCCATAGGACTTACTTAGCGAGCAATTGTGGATTGTAGTGTTTGTGATGGTTGTGTGTGTGTGCATATGATTTTTGCATTTATAACCTAAAATGGACTAGGATGACCACTTTATTACCTTATATGGCCCAAGTGTATTATACACGGGGGGTGACCACCTTTCAAAGGTCGCCGAGTGAAGGAGGTGCTCGGAACCTAGTAGCACAGGGGGGGGGGGGTAATTCCATCCCCACGCAAAACCCTGTGTTAACGGGGGAAGAGACGAGGTTCTTTAGGCTCCCCGTGCCACAAAAGAAGTTGAATTAGTAATGGAATAACGTAATCAAAGATAATCAACGGTTGTGTGTGTGACATTGCGTATTGTGATGTGTTGGTGTGTGTATGTGCTATTACTTCATTCTTATTTATTTTTGCTAGCTAACGGTTTATACCGTGTTTTAGATGATCTACAGGTTAGGAAGACTGTAAAGTGAGCCAGATAGTGTGATCACCCGAGGGCTTTTGTACACTAGGATATGCGAGGGTTTTGGGGCGTTTTATCCTTGTATGGATATGATGTTGCTGTTTTGTACTTGACTGTGATTTTGTAACCTTTTGATGTATATATTTATACAGTTCTATGTTTTTGGTATTAATCTATCTGTGTCTTGTTGTAAGATCCAGTTGTTGTCAGGATAGGGTCAGGATCCATTGTGAGATCCTAGCCTAGTAGTGCCCCGAGCCCTACGGATTTGGGGTATTACAAAGTTGGTATTAGAGCCTTAGGTTGACAACAATGGCACTTGCAATATGCAGTAAAGGTGGAGTAGATAAATAAACAGAACCCGAAAGGGGTCTGACTTCTGAAAAGGATTTTGGTTTTTAAACGAGTATAGATGTTTTGGGATAGTGTGTACAGGAAGCCATCACCCTTTTGAGAATCTCGACAATATATATACCTATTACGTGTTGATGTGTTTGCATGTGTGACCTTAAGTATTATATATATATATATATATATATATATATATATATATATATATATATATCTATGCATATGGCATTATATAGCCTTTTAAGTAGCTATGATATTGTCGCTGATGGCTCAGACTAGAGCAACATCTGCTATAGGACAGGGATGAGGTAGACCACCTCTATATCTGGTAATCGTAAGTCGTGAACGAGTTGGTGGACCTCCAGTTGCGAGAGGTCGGGATTAAGTCCCTATTGCTGAAGTCGCTAGAGGCGGAAGACCAAGTTATGAAAAACGTTGAGAATGTAAATTGCAAGGCTGTCGGCGACGTGTGGATCGGATTAAGGAATGAGATTGTTACCCTATTGATATTGTGGAGTACCCAAGTGGATGATTCAAGTTGCAGCTCGATGAAGCAACGAGCTTGAGAAGACGTCTAGCGTGTAATAGAAGTGGCGAAGAAAGAAAGATGCGTTCCATATCCTTCAGCATCACTAGATCCGTTGAGGTGTTGTAAAAGGTAATTTTGGTGTTAGTGACACCAATGAGGAAGGCTAAGGATGTTAAAGCTACAAGAAGTCAGAGATTAGAGCATGCCAATAGTGGGGGAATGAAACTTCTGATTATGAGGAGGTTCGATTGAGAAACAAATGGGTTATTCCAATATATCATAGCTTCCTTCGTGGGATCCTATACTGAGATGAAGTTGTGATAATAGACGTGTGAATAGTATCGTGGATACCTAAGAAATTCACTTGTGAGCGTTGGAGCTGAAGAGCCAACATCACCGGCTACTGCAGGTACCATTCAGGTTAATAGTTTACTTGTCAGAGATTTTTGTGAAACGAGTGCTATGCACTTATTGATTTTTGTCTTATGTGTTGAGCGTTTGATGTTAGATACGATAGAAGGGATACCCTTTATTATAGGGTTACCCGATGATAACAAGGTCAGAGGTACCAGCGAGATACGTGTATGTCCTATTCATTAGGGACTTTTGATTTCCTTGTGGACTTCTTTTTCATGCCGCTAGTGCGTGAGGAAGTCATTCTAGCTATGGATTGGATGGATAGATATCGTGCTGTGTTAGATGTAGTTAAGAGGACCGTGACGGTCCCTACCGAGTTGGGTCAGATCGAAATTTTCCGAGGTTGGGACCTTGGAAAGTCGGGTATGGTTATTAGCGTAGTATTAGCAATGAGATTGATCGCACAGAGTTGCAAGGCCTTCTGGTGTTATGCCATGAAGGAGGGAAAGAGTCCATCGTTAGAGGACATTCTAGTAGTCTGCGAGTTTCTGGATGTGTTTGCTGAGCCACCCACTTTGCCGCCTCAGAGGAGCATAGACTTCGGTATCGAGTTGGAGCCTGGCACGAGACCGATCTCGAAGGTCACATACCGTATGACGCATGTCGAGTTGTTAGAGCTGGAGAAGCAACTCGAGGAATTGGCTGAGAAGGGCTTCATTTGCCCTAGCGTATCCCCATGGGGAGCACCTGTCCTATTTGTACGGAAGAAGAACGGATCGTTGAGGTTGTGTATCGACTACAAAAAGATAAACATGGTGACCATCAAGAACAAGTATCCTTTTGCCCCGTATCAATGATAAGTTAGATCAACTTCAGGGAGCGACTGTGTTCTCCAAGATCGAGTTGCACTCGGGATATCATCATTTGAGAGTGAGTGAGCAGGATGTGCATAAGATGGCATTTCTGACACGGTATGGCCACTATGAGTTCGTAGTGATGCCATTCGGGCTCACGAATGCGGCCACCGTCTTTATGAAGTTGATAAATGACATATTCATCGAATTCCTGGATCAGTTTGTGGTGGTCTTCATAGACGATATCCTGGTGTACTCTTGTAGCAGAGAGGAACACGCAGGACATTTGACGACGGTTTTGCAGGTTTTTCGAGATAGAGAACTGTATTTCAAGTTCTCTAAGTGCGAGTTCTGGATGCCAAATGTAGCATTTATGATTCATGTTGTCTCCACCGATGGGATCAAGGTTGATCCGGCGAAGATCGAGTTTGTAGCTGCGTGGACGATACCGACGAACATCAAGGAAGTGCACAACTTTCTTGGCTTAGTCGGTTATTACCGACGGTTTGTGGAGGGATTCTCCGTGATTGACCGTCCACTTACCAGCCTGTTGGGGAAGACTACCCGATTTGTATGGTCCGAGCCGTGTACTCAGAGTTTTGAGAAGCTGAAGAGACGTTTGACTTCCGCTCCCATCTCAGCGCAGCCGGAGGGCACAAAGGACTTTGTAGTCTACAGTGACGCATCCAAGCTAGGCTTGCGATGTGTTTCGATGTAGCATGGCAGAGTGATTGCTTATGCGTCTAGACAGCTGAAGACGTATGAGAAGAACTACGTGACTCATGATCTGGAGTTGGTAGCGGTAGTTCATGCTAGATCTTCACATACCATAAGAGTCTAAAGTATATTTTCACGCAGCGGGAATTGAATAACCGCAAATGTAGATGGCTTGAGCTGATCAAGGACTTTGACCTTGAGATACTGTACCATCCAAGGAAGGCAAATGTTATTGCCGATGCCCTGAGCTGGAAGACGTCTCCAAAGAATGGCGATTGCAAGACTGACAATTTAACCTCAGTTGCAAAGGGATCTAGCATGGCTAGAGATGGACATCCAGTTCCCTAATGAGGATGCCCAGTTGAGTACCTTAGAGGTTCTACTTGATTTGTTGGGTGAGATCCAACAGAACCAGGAGACCTGCCCGATGTTAAGAAGGAGACGAGATAGAATATCTTGTGGTGAGGCACCACAATTCTTCATAGGAGCAAACGGAAAGATGAGATGCCGCGACCGCGTTTGTGTACCAGCTGATGCGGATCTGAGAAAAAGGATCTTACAAGAGGCTCACTCCACACCTTAATCAGTACACCCTTGTGTGAGTAAGATGTATTAGGATGTGAGTTGTTCATACTGATGGTGAGGGTTGAAACCCGATGTAGCCAGATTGTGGCTCAGTGTGTGACCTATCACCATGTCAAGATAGAGCATTGTAGACCAAGAGGAGAAATCCATCCACTACTAGTACCGCAGTGGAGTTGGGAGGACATCTCCATGGACTTTGTGACAAGGTTGAGACAGAGCAAGAGTTTTGATGCTATTTGGGTTGTGGTTGACAGATTGACGAAGACTACACGTTTCATTCCTATCAAGGAAACGTGGCCAGTGAGCAGATTAGCTGAGGTGTTCACTCGGAAGATAGTGAGACTTCATGGAGTACCAAGGACGATCGTCTCAGATCGAGATGGATGATTCACCTCGAGGTTTTGGCAGCATATTTAGACTACCCCGGGGACGAGTTTATACTTTACGATTGTGTTTCATCCTCAGACAAATGGTCGTCGGTGAGGACCATCCAAATGCTGGAGGATATGCCGCGAGCTTGTGTGTTGGACTGGGGACAAGGATGGTTAGATCATCTCCCATTGGTTGAGCTTGTGTGTTGGACTGGGGACGGAGATGACGTACCCCGTTGTGCTGGGATGAGGCTAGCAGGTGTCAACGGTATAACGCTTGAGCAAATTCAGGATGATATTTGCACGATTAGCGCTGATTAGAGAGAGGATGCTGACTGCATAGAATCGCCAAAAGTCGTATGCAGATAAGAGGCGTTGACCTCTAGAGTTCAGAGTTGGAGCTCATGTTTGGCTAAGAGTATCTCCGACGCGAGGCGTTAGATGTTTTGGCATAAAGGGAAAGTTGAGTCCCCGATATGTCAGTCCTTTTGAGATTCTGAACAGAGTTAGGAGAGTAGCATACATGCTTGCTTTACCATCGAGGTTAGAGGGTGTTCATCTTGTGTTTCATGTGTCTCAGTTGAGGGAATACATACCAGATCCGAGACACATCGTCAACTATGATGACAAGTGGTTAAGCCATACCACACTTTTGTTGAGCACCCGATTGTAGTCCTAGAACGAGGTGTGAGATGCTTGCGTTCGAAGGACATTCCTATATTGAGGATGCAGTGGTCGAGACGAGAACCTGATGAGGCCACATGGGAGACAAAGGATAGTATATAGAGGAACTATCTAGAGTTCTATGCCGAGATAAATGCACCTGTAGGATCGATGAGTAGATATTAGTGCTATTTTTGTGAGTGTTATGATTATGTGCTTATGTTCTTTGATGTGTTTTCGTGCCAGTTGTGATGTGTGCATATGATCTTATTAGATCTTGTTTGTTAGCGCGAGCTGTGTTTATAGCTGGAAATGGTTCTTCCTCCATGCTATTGAGTTGTGATTAGGGTTTAGCTGGAGATGGTTATTCCTCCATACTATTGTTTATGGACATAGTTTGAGTGGAGATAGGTTTCCTCCACGTGGTTGTGTTACGTGTGTGATTTGGATCGAGACGGTTTTCCTTCATGCCTTGTGACGTGGTTATAGGTTGGCTAGAGATGGTTTTCCTCTATGCCTTTGGATAGCGTTATGATCTTGTTGTTGGAGTTGGTGATTCCTCCATGCTATGTTTTGAGGTTGTAGAGTGTTATAGGTTGATACCTTTGAACGGAGATGTGATATCTTCGATAGAGAGAGTGTTTATACCTCGGCGTATGGGTGTGAGAGGATTTGAGAATTGATCAAAGTTTTGGGACAAAACTTTTTCTTAAAGGGTGTGTGATGTAATAGCTAGAATTTTCAAATTCTAATTATTGTTGATTAACTTAATCATTGATAATAATTGACCGATAGCTCGCAAAGATTGCGTAAGCGATTATTATGAGTCCCACCGTTATGTTCCTGCCGTAATTTTGGGCTTATGGGAAATTTTTCACTTTTTCCCCCGAGTAATTAATTTTACCCTCCGGTTTATTTAGAGCATTTGGGAGCTCCAATTAATAAAAATACGGTTGAGAGAAATGATCAGGACATCGGACATGTCCTAGATACGAAATAACATGAAAAAGAAAAATGGCCAAAAGAGTCGCTATTTCGTTTCTTAATGGTTAAGAAAGACGGCTTAGGAATACACGTTTTCCGAGGCAGTTGTGGAATAATTATTTCTACAATATTCCAGATTTATTATTCCAATTTCGAAAAGTTTGGAGAAGGGGGTTCAACCCGCCTTTGGACCGGTTAAAGGATAATTATCGACTTCGCTACAGGATAATTATCGTCTTCGCTATAAATAGCGGAAAATCGTTTATTAATTCATTTCCTTTCACGTTTCCTCGTAAAAGCTCTGATTTCTCTCAACCTTCAAACTCACATCTACTCTCCGTTTCTAATCCGATTTCAATTCCGTTTGAGTTTCGAGATTCTTCTCTTCATTCTCTTCATATCGGTACGGAGTTTCTGCATTTCCGAGCATATGAAGACCTGGTCGAGCATATATATCACCAGGACGGTTCCGTCGCTCGAATTCCGGTGAATTTGATGTTGTCCATGCGTAGCCTGCGTCGTTGTGATTCCGAATCTTCTTTCAGATCGTCAATCGGGTTAGTAACGAATAAGTTATGAATTTATTCGTTTTCCGTACTGCGATTTGGACTAGATTGACCTTAGGCTTGTCAAAATGGATAATTAGAAATTCCATACTGGTCGTTATATTATTCTGGTATTTATGAGTTGTTTTTTTTTGATGAAATCTTATGCCATGTGAGTTTAGAAATCACGTGCGGGCAAAACGTTATTCTGGTGAAATTTAATTAATTAATTAAAGGTTAATTAAGTAAATTAGGATTAGAATTGAGATTGAGGAAGGTTGATTAGATGATACCTTGAGATTTGAGGAATTGTGAGTGGATGTATGTTGGGAATGCGCCTTAGGCACTTGTATGTATGCTGAGGATACGAGGCTTAGAAGCGAGTTATAGTTGGTTATGGTTATGAGGTGTAGAAGACGCATCTCCTAACCTTTGCAGCGTTTGATATTGTGTATGCCTTGCTTATGTAGACGTTGATCGTTACCTTGAGGGGAAACTGTGACGTGGTACAGGTTTACGAGTATTTAAGGTAAGTCCATAGGACTTACTTAGCGAGTAGTTGTGTATGTTAAGTGTTTGTGATGGTTGTGTGTGTGTGCATATGATTGTTGCATTTATAACCTAAACCGGACTAGGATGACCACTTCATTACCTTATATGGCCCAAGTGTATTATAACGGGGTGGTGACCACCTGCCAAAGCTCGCCGAGTAGAGGAGGTGCTCGGAAGCCAATAGCATAGGTTCTTTAGGCTCCTCGTGCCACAAAAGAATTTAAATTAGTATTGGAATAATGTAATCAAAGATAATAAACGGTTGTGTGTGTGACATTGCATATTGTGATGTATTGGTGTGTATGTGCTATTACTTCATTCTTATTCATTACTGTTAGCTAATGGTTTGTACCGTGTTGTATATGATCTGCACGTTAGGAAGACTACAAAGTGAGCCAGACAGGGTGATCAACCGAGGGCTTATGTACACTTGGATATGCGAGGGTTTTGGGGTGTTTTATCCTTGTATGGATATGATGTTGTTGTTTTGTACTTGTTTGTGATTTTGTAACCTTTTGATATATATATTTATATAATTTTATGTATATGGTTTTAATCTATCTTTGCCTTGTTGTAAGATCCAGTGAACTTGTTGTCAGGCTAGGATCAGGATCCATTGTGAGATCCTAGCCCAATAGCGCCCTGAGTGTTGCGGATTTGGGGTGTTACAACCATTACCGTTAATTTTCTATCATTATCGTTATTTATCGCTTTTATTATCAATTGCGATTAGTTATAAATTGATTTTTGTAGTTGTAAAACAATTATAAAAAATATATATATTTCTTTCACCCGGATTCTCACCAAAGAAACCCCAAGATATCCGCATCTACACAAAGTCTCCGGATCAACCATGACCGCCGACAACCCTCTTTACCACTTGCTAAGCCACCACCACACCTGCAGCGTCACCACCCCCCTCTTCCAGTCCCCGCCACCATCGTCGCCGCCTCCGTCGGAACAACCGCTAAATTCGGCCGCCAGAGAAACCGGTTCCACCTTCTGTGGGTTCGAATTTATTTTTTATTTTTTTCAAATCAGTCCTTACTTGAAGCCGAACAGATCGGGATTAGCAATCGAAGTAGCCACCAGTTTGCCATCAACGAACTAGCAGCCGCAACAAACCGGTTCAACTAAACCCGGTTCACCGCTCTATATTTCTGTTTCTTGCTCATGCCATATGTATACATTTCATTTTTTCGGTTTAGTTTAAGAAAAAGGAAGAATCAAATTAATAAAAATGTCAATTCAAGAGAAAAAAGTCAAATTCATTTGTGTTGATTCTAGTTCCATCTCGAGATTCACAAGTTCAGGTGGACGATTGTGGGATATCTCGGATTATCAAAAGTGAACTCCACAACTTTCCTAACCATCTCCCTCATTGCTAATTTTGCTTTTATTTTTGGCCACATTAGGTTTTTTATAAGTTCTCGTCTTTTGCTTGAGAAGGTAGGCGAAAGTGGTTTCTCTTTCCTTTGATAATACCACACCAAATAGCCTTTTTCCATTAAGATCAAGGTTCATCCCTATTTAATTCTATAGCATCTAAACGGACTAACTTGTGGTTTGTTGAAAAGCTTTATTTTTTCAGTAGCAGAAGAGCCTCACAAACCGGCTAAGATAAGCGTGGTACAAGTACATATGAGGGAAAGAGAGAAAAACAGTCAATGGACAGTCTAGTTTATTATATCTAACCTAACACATTTATTTGTTGTGAAAAAATTTTCATCTAAAGAAGAGCAGATGGGAAATGATCTTTACCACTACACCACGACTCCACTCAAATCCCTGAAGAAGGCAATAGACGAAATAGAAGCAAGACTGAATAAAGTAAGGGATCAGATACTAATAACTAGGACCCAAGATGATGTAGTAACCCCAGCTCAAAGGGCCCATTCGGACCCCTACAATCTCAGGGAAACTGGTACATCTACACAAAAAGAAGAGGAAAGATCAAGTGATAGTATTTCTTCTACTAACCCTTTTGAACCTATGGATAGGTACGTTGAAAATTTGAGCAGGGAAGAAGAACACAATTATCCGAGTTCTTCACCACAGGAGGATGATGAGATCACACTTGGATCTCATGATACTTACTCTACCAAAGAATAGGAGGATCCTATTGAGTTATCCTTTGAATCTTGTGATAGTAATGTTGAAATTAAATCTCCCATGAATGATGAATCGTTGCATTTAAATAACGAGTCCCATGTTGAATTTTTTTCATCCCGTATATCTCATGATGATAATCATATATCCCCTGTATTACATGCAAGATTTGTCGGATATCGTGTCGAGTTATTATATTCTAAATCTCATGAGTATACTCCTAGATCTCCCATCTCACATGCTGAATTTTTTAAGGAGATTTTTTAATACTATCCTCTAAGAAATCATAACATGTCTTCTATATTGCGTATGATTTTATTGGTAATAATATCAAATCTCACTCCTTAGAAGATTATAATATATCTCCCATTTTTCATGCAAATTTTATTATTGAGAGTGTTGAGATTATAAGATAATATGGGACCATCTTTGATAACATCTACACCTACACTTCGTGGAGTATTCTGTTCGCCCCTAGAGGTGTGTGCAAATAAGTTTTAAATTTATAAAACTAGAATCAAGCAAGCGAACCCGCAGTGTACGGATCGACGTAGTTAAGCAGGAATTCCAGAGTATCGAACACAGGGATTTGGGTGGAGCGAACTTGATTGCAGGTTATCAAGCAAGTAAATATGGGAGTTTTGCAGATATTGGGAAAACAACAATCCTAAAGTTTCAGGTATCCAGTTGCGGCAATAGATTCAAGATATACTAATGATGTAAAGACAGAGTGGAGATATGCAAAGGTATACTAATGTAAGGTAATCGTACGGTTGAGGTTCCAAAAACCTTATGTAACTCACCTACAAAGCACTCTCTATACAGGTTGTTGAGGCTCAATATAGAAAGATTCTAGAGATGAGAATTAGTGTCAAATACCCAAACTTATAATCTAAAGATCAAGACTAACTTAACCGATTGAGGTTGTTGAGGCTCACAATCGAGGTAGAGGTTGTTGAGGCTTCACTACCACCTAGAAAAGACAAGTCTAAACTAAGCTAAAGCAAATCTTTAACTTTGGATTAAAGTAAAAGCAGGTTCGTAAACTAAAGGGAAATCACGGTTAGTTCTTGAGATTCCACGGCCGTGGACTCAAGAACAGACCGTAATTTAGGGTTGTCGGCGATTCTCTCTAACTCTCAGGGTCTAATCTGTTTGCGATTGATCTATCATCACCTATGCCACAACTATCAACCCTTCACCTTAGAATTGTTAAGGGTTTTTAGCCAATAACAGTCATATTGATATCAATTCAAGAATTAAAGGATAAAAGATAGAAACTTTCAAGAACTATCAATAATCTTCAAACAAATCTCAAGATCACAATCAAGAACAAGTGTTTATCAAAAGATTCAAAACGGAGTAAACAATCACAACCTTAGGAAAGAAGAGAAACGGGATGTCAATCCGTTTCCGAATCAAACCTAAACAAGAAGAGAGATCTTCTTGCAAAATCTTCCAAGAACTTCGATCTTCCACAAATCTGAAGATCACAACAGCAACTCTCCACTACGAACTTTGATCTTCAATGAGATCTCCCAAATACCTCTAAGAAGAGGGTTTGTGTGTTGCTAAGCGTTGCTCCTAAGCAGGATCCTAAGCAGGCATGACGGAATCTCCTTTCTTCCGTCTTTTTATAATGCAGGGCAAAGTGTCGGCCCGGCCCAATCTTCAAAAGATCGTGGCTTCGAAGTGTGGCGAAAAGATTCGCCAAGATCACGGTCGTGGAAGATTCCACGACCGTAATTTAGGGCGTGGAAACAATTACGGTTAGTTCCACGGCCGTAGAATCCCCTGGAATGAACATCGAATTCTGACTCTGAATCCACGGCCGTAATTCTGAACGTGGTTTGTGATACGGCCGTATTTTAGGGCGTAATTTAGGGTAAGAACGTGATTCTTCCCTAAACTCGTGCATTCCTCAATCTAAGACTCCAAATTGCTTCCAAAAAGTGTCCTCGATCTATGGATATATCAACTAAACTCTCCTTTGTTTGATTCCGTTCGGAAATAGCTCCAAATCACCTATAATCAACATAGAACTAGTGTAGACATCCATATCGAAAATATAGGTAATACTAGCTCACATATGCACAAAGATCAATCAAAGACTATCAATATGAATCAAATACATTTAGAAAACGTGCCTAAAATATCACAATATTTCATGCTAACATATTCACTAATCCAGAAGCAAGAGAAACTCAAGGAAAGGTCGCTTCCAAGCTGCAAACATGGAAGGAATCGATAGAGTGGAAGATTGCATGGCAGATGCAAAATCTCAGCAAACACTCAGGAATCTCGGCCGAGATTCCATCCGACATTTTGTCTCTAGCACATGCTAGATGATCCGGCCAAAGATCTTTTAATTTTGACAACTATCTTTTATATTTTCTTTCCTTAAAGCTCTCAAACAATTTTAAGGAAGTTGTTAATTTTTGATCCTATCTTTGGGATTATTTTTGTATCGTTTGAAAATATATCTTTCCTAGATTATCTTTTATAAGATATCTTTCTTAGTTTACATAGAAAGGTCTCCCTTATAAATAGCCTTAGAGGAGGAGATTATTAGATAGCTTAGTTGTGATTATTGAATTTCACATTATTGTGAGATACTTGTGACTTCGCTCACGGGATTTGCATTTTATCATTTATATTCAATCAAAAGGAGAGTTTTTGATTGAAAAGTAGTTTTTGCTAGGTTGTTCTTATGTGTGTTAATCTTTTTGAAGGTTGGTACTACAAGTCAAACTGGTCCTTCCTTGTGCTTGTCTTATCTAGAAGGCTTTTGTAAGGTTAAAGAAGGAAGGGTAAAAGGTAATTCTTTGTTAAGGGTTTGGATCCAATTTAGGTCAAGGTTCTTTGCAAGTCTTATAATAGTTCTATCTTCCTATATTTATCATTTATCATTCCATATTATCATCTTCTTATCTATCCATATCATTCATACTTCCGTGTTCTAAGTTCTAACAAAACTCGGGCTGTTCATGAGTAAATCTCGACCGAGATTTCCTTTGATCCATCCGAGATTTCTTTTTGTTGATCGAGTTGATGACTTTCAATCTAGATCGGGAACTGCGACTTTCACCCCGCATCATACGGGTATCAGAGCTAACTGATTGAAGTCACATATCCAGCAAATGTTTGATCTTTATTTGAGTCTTCATTGAGTCACATAAAAATCGAGTCTTTTGTGTTTTCCATCTCTTTTGAGATTATTTGAGCTTAATACACGTTGTTTTGTGTCTACTAGAAAGAGAGAAAGCCTTAGCCAAACACAAGCCAACCATTGCCTTGAATCCTTGGAACCTCAAACGAGATTCCATTACAGAGACAATATCGGCCTAAAACATCGGCCAAGATTCTTGAAGGATCATCCGAGATTTGGTGTAACCGAAAGATCGTGACTATTCTCATCAAATCCAATCAGATCCAACATTATATTTGGAAGATAGCTCCAGGAAAAGATCATACCAAGCAACAAAGGAAAGGAAGGAGATATTTGGATATATTTTATAAAGATTTTATCTAGTAGATAAAATCTTATCTTATCTTCAAGAGCAACCAATATCTTTCCAAGGTGCGACAATATCCAACAATAGTACATACATCATATACCTTGGATTCACATTCATACAACATCAAAGGTCCTTTCTTGACTTCACCTTCATATTATATCATCGATTATAACCTAAAGTTTCGGTTAGGTCATTCGGACAAGAGTTATTGTGATTCAAGAGTATATATAACAAGAAGGCAACCAAGAAGAAGCTTACCTGAGCCCCAACCAATTTGCATTACAAAAGTCTTGCCGTTTGACAAATCTCGTCCTATTCATACCTAAATCTCGCCCGTATTTCCTTGAATCACCCGAGATTTGCTACTGTCGAGCCTTAACCCTATCCGGCTAACTCTCGATCCAGTTTTCTCAAATGAGATCTAATCTTTTTAGAAGATTGATCTTATTTTATTATTTTCTTAGGGATATATCTTATCTTATTCTTGATGGATCACATGCTTTTCAAGCCCAACCCAACCGTTCTACATGTACCCTAAATTGATCTTCTCCTATAAATAGGAAGGTTTTGCCTCATAATTTTTCATCTTGAATATAAACACATTTAGATAAACATGTTGTGTTATCCCCCTACAGTGGGCTACCGTTGTCTCCTTGCACGAAGAGAAAACCTGAGTAAGAGATGTCTTTCTTGCAATTCTCTTGGACTTGTTTGAGTGTGCTCTACTTGCCAACGACATATCATGGTGCTTCAACTAGCTACACGCAAACTCCCAGGTGCTTTAGGGTTCTTTGAATGCCTATTGTGTTTGGGTAGTAGGAAGGGTTCTATAAGACTTACTTAGTTGTGTATTATGTTCGATCATGTCATAGTGTGATTCCAGATTGCTTCTTAGGGTTCAACTTTGATCTATCAATCTACCGATCCGCTCCACCATCAGATCATCTTCTTTTCCATTTCCTTTTGTAATTGTTTTTTTTCTATTCTATTGAGTCTTTTAGGCGTCAAAAGATCGGACCATATACATGGACGAATTCCCCATATAAAAGAGAATGAAGAAATCAAGTATGGGGTCTTCCCATGAAGTGTGAAAGTGAATCCAAGAAGTCAATGCACGAGCTTTGATGAATAATATTCTTATTGAAGATTCTTTCATGCGAGGACAAGAAGTTCCCGCCAAGTATGTTGCAACAAATAAATAATGATAGGTTCAAAAGTGAAGAAAAACTTATCCATGAAAGAGATATCAAGTGCTACAAAGATCAAAGTATTATGTTTCATGAAGAAGTACAATTATAGAGAAAAGTGTGAAGTGGGCATTAAAGGTGTTTTGAGTTATACAGATTTGGTACCCCGGATATTATTTGTCGTTTTGACCTACTTTTTAGCCTACTAACATCATTTTTTCATGTCACATATCTTTGTTACACCCTTATGAAGGCCTCATGATATTTATCTTGCATCTTAGTTTCATTTGATAGGCGGTGGACCTTGAGAGCGCCTCAACAAGCTTATGGCAATAGTTTTTCAGGTTTGTTGAGCTTGAGTCATGTTGGTATATATCCCTAAACACATCTTGTGAGATTGAGAGAAATCTCATTACCCTTGAGCGGTTTGAATGACTATGGTTCTTTATTTATCCTCTTACGACGATTGATTTTATGATGATATGATTTGAGTTGCATGTTTTCCTCTTAGTTGAGAGACACTGATTTGTTCTTGCTCATAACATGCATATAACATGATCCTACTCGAGGAAAAGAAAGGTTTAAGTATGAGTACTTTGATGAGTGTCAAATATAACATCATATAAGCTTTAGAATCATGCATTTTATACATCTATTGCTCTCTCATACATCACTATTTGAATATAAAACATCCCTTTCTATATTTTGGTATATGCCTTGGCCTTTTTGTGCTTGCATAGTCTAATATAACGATGAGTTGTAACAAAGCTTATCAACTAATGAGTAAATAGCAAACACCATGTGATACTCAATAGTTGAAACAAGTCAATGCCTTGACAAAGCATACCTTTACCATGATACATTAGTATTTGTGACTTAAAATGATTGAACACAACATGACCAATCATGGTTGTAGTTATGGTTTGAAGAAATATCCCCAATTCTTAGTGTTTTCTCATATTGATACTTGACCCTTGATACTTGTTTTTTTGCTGCCCCTTCAAATCAAAGCATTTGATCAATTGATCACCCCTTTTTATTTCTTTTTATACACTCTTGCGTTACTAGTTGAACTCGGGACAATGTTGAGATATACTTAATTTGTTGGGATTTCGACCTTGATGCAATATCATATACTTACATTGACTCCTCCGTGCACTTGCGGTACTATGTGATTTGGTGTATCACCCATGCACACATCAATATAAAATTTAGATCATATAAGAAGGCCGGGTTCTTAAGGTCAAAAGTAGGAAGCTTTACAACTGTTAGATCAAGTAATAAATATTCAAATATAACATGTATTTGTTAAACAAATAATTGTTAGACATACAAATTGGTCATATAGTTGAATAAAATTTGTTCAACAATTTGAAAATATAAATTAATACCTGAACAATTGGTCATATAGTTGAAGGAATATAGTTGAACAATTGACATGTAGTTGAACAATTGACATATAGTTGAACAATTTTGAATATACTTAAACAATTGACGTAGTTGAACAATTTCGAATATATTTAAATAATTTTTAGTTGAAAAAATAAATGTTGTATATGAAGAAATGAACATATAAATTAAAACTTGAACAATTGGTCATATAGTAACTTATAGTTATAAAATTAACAATATAGTTGAATAACTTTGAATATAGTTGAACAAATGAAATATTTAAACAATTTTGAATAGTTTTAAACAATTTTAGTTGAACAAATCCTTCTTATATTTGAATAACTGTTACGAGATCCAATGATTGTAGATTCTTCTTGCTTTTGACCCTAAAACTCCTTTCTTCTTAAAAACATAACTATACTTGAAGTGATGCCCACATCAAACACAAAAGGAATTTAAGGCCCGATCAAGTTACGTCATATATCCGTAACGTCTGTATTTTCGAACTGACAGACTAATCGGATGTCCGGAGTTGATCAACTCTAATACCAACAAAGGTCGCTAGTGCAAAAACTCTTCTCACATAGTAATTCAAAGTATTGCTATAAACAAAACTAATTTAGTGCCCGCACCTTGTGTGGGGTTGTCTAAATAAAAAATATTATATTTTCACTTTCATGCATCATATATTTGATATTAATCTATAATAAAAATTATTTTTATTAATTAATATGACTAATATGTGAGGATTATTTTCTTAAAAATAAATAAAAGAACATAATTAAAATTCTATTACAAAGATTATTATTCGAGTATTATATTTATACCTTAATATTTTATCACTTTTAGTTATATAAAGATACAAGAGCAAAATTTGATTTAGTTTTAAATTTATCAAATCTTGTTAGAAGATTTGCGTTAGATTTTCTCAACAAATCGAGTTAGAATAGACCAATTTGTTAATTTTGATCGGTAGATAAGTAGATTTAATTTTTTTTTAATTTATTTATTTTTATAAAATTGACGTGGCATGATGACTGTGTACAAACTCTAATAAAAAATTTTCTTATAAAATAATTAATGGCAAATCTGTAAATACATTGTGGCAAATCTGTAAATAAATCGAAAAATGCCGACGTGGACGGCCTTAAAGGTTGACACGTGGACAAAATGGGTCTGTTTAGTAATATATATATACATTTATATGAAAAAGGAATTACAAAAAAGAAAAACGTAAATGAGTTTGAACCGAATAAATTCAAAGAGTTACAGTAGCCTTTTCTTTGTTCTTCATATCTTAACGTGGGAATTGAGCCACGTGACAGCAGGCGGAGGCATGAAAGGATGGAGAAAGCCATGCATTATTGGGAGAGCCACGTTAGCCGACACTGGCAGCTCTACGGGAGGCTTTTGTAAAACATTAGAATATTAATACTACAAAAGCAAGAAAATTAATAATGATGAAGAGATGATTAATATGCCTTGCTTAAGCAGATAGCACTAGCTTGTGTTATGATGATTGCCCGATTGGCTGAACCAAAGTATTCCCTTGCAGCTAATAAACCTTCTTCATCCTTTTCTCCTGGACCCAAAGTTATCCCATCAAAACTTATTTGTCTTTTCATCTTCCGCGGAACTCAAAACAATCCACTGAACATCCTAGAAGCTCAGCGAAAGGCGTTTTTTTTTTTTTTTTAAAATGGTATTTTCAATTTCAGTTAGTCCAGGCAAATCTTGATAAAAGGGGCGTTGGTTTGCAAGGGAGGTTAGACAGTTGATACGCATGTGCTTGGAATATTGGTTTCCTTGTTAATTGTGTTTCTTAATCTTTTTTATGATTTCATTTGTAAATGGACATTCAGGAAATTGGTGAGAAAACTGCAGATATCGTCAATGGATCCTCACAGTCTAGGTTATTTACTGAAAATGGAGAATCTAGAAAGGTAATTGTGTTAGTCTAATGTTATTTTGATTGTTATATATGATTAGGATCATGGGGTGATGTATGTGCTTTAAATTTGTGAACAGGGATGAGGAAAAGCAATTTACAAACGGGGATTCATACAGTGGCGATGTTTTGAGAGGAGTACCCAATGGGCATGGAAAATACATATGGTCAGATGGAACAATATACGAAGGTAATTGGGAGTTAGGCAAAATGAGCGGCAAAGGCAAAATGATTTGGGCTTCAGAGTCTATCTACGAAGGGGAGTTCTCGGGAGGATACTTTGATGGGGAAGGTGAGTTGAGTTGCCCCGATGACTACAAATACAGCGGTACATGGAGGATGAACACAATGCATGGTTTTGGTACAAAAAAGTACTCCAATTCGGATGTCTACCAAGGCTCTTGGAAAGAGGGGTTCCGCGAAGGGAGTGGAAAATATGTTTGGAGCTCGGGAAACACTTACACGGGTACATGGAAAGCTGGTAGGATGTTTGGAAGGGGAGTCATGAAATGGACTAACGGTGATGTGTTTTATGGATTCTGGCTTAATGGTGTAAGGCATGGATCAGGGATTTACCGATTCTCTCATGGCGGATGTTACTTTGGGAATTGGACTAGCGGATTGAAGGATGGAAGCGGAACCTTGTATCCGCGCGGAAGCAAGCATCCGCCCTTGAGCAAGTGGGGACTATCTCTATCTAGCCTTAGTTTTGATCTTGGCACGGAGTCTGAAGAGAGCCCTGGAAATGGTGTTGTTTTGGAGAGGGAGTACATGCAGGGCATCTTGATCCGAGAAGAAGAGATAGAGAACAAATCAAGTAAAACCAGCAAGGGAGGTGCAACTAAAGTTAAGAGAAATCCATGTATGAAGATATTTAGCGGTAAGCAGAGCCGTTACTTGATGCTAAATCTGCAGCTTGGTATCAGGTAACTAAATACATTTTAACTCGGTACGTTCAAGTAAAAACAGCAACAAGGTTTCCTTCATTTTGGTCCCACATTGTAGGTATACAGTAGGGAAGATAACACCCATCCCTGCCCGAGAGGTAAGATCTGCTGATTTTGGTAAGCAGGCGAGGATAAAGATGTTTTTCCCGCGAAGTGGTTCTCAGCTGACGCCTCCTCATTACTCCTGTGATTTCCACTGGAAGGACTATTGCCCCATGGTGTTCAGGTTTTCTTTTTAGTCTTCGTTTGGTTGGAGCAGTCAAATGTAAACAAACATAATTTTTGATTGATTTGGAACCATTCAGTTACTGAAACTACTGATTCATAGCGAGCTCTTAGTTGAGCAAAGGTTAATGCTTAGTTTTGGTGTGCAGGAATTTGAGGGAGTTGTTCAAGCTGGATGCTGCTGATTACATGATGTCTATATGTGGCGATGACGGCTTGAGAGAGCTTTCTTCTTCGGGGAAAAGCGGTTGCCTCTTCTACCTTTCTCACGATGATAAATTCGTCATCAAGACCCTCAGAAAAGCCGAAGTTAAGGTTCTACTCAAGATGCTTCCAGGCTACTATGAACACGTACGCCGTTATGAAAACACCCTCATCACCAAATTCTTTGGATTGCACCGGATAAAGCTCAAGCACGGGAGAATGGTGCGGTTCATAGTCATGGGAAACATGTTCTACACCGAGTTAAAAATCCACAAACGCTACGACCTTAAGGGTTCAACATACGGCCGATTCACCAACAAAGATAACATTACAGAGACGACTACGTTGAAGGATCTTGATCTTGCATACGACTTCCATATGGATCGCCTACTGCGAGAGGCTCTATTCAGGTAATACCTCATTCTACTTGCTTCATTCTCTCTTCTGCTTCATTTATCTTTGTATGCTCATTTGCAGACAAGTGTCACTCGATTGCAATTTTCTAGAGTCCCAAAATATAATAGATTACAGCCTGCTGTTGGGATTGCATTTTCGAGCACCTCATCATCTCAAGCCTCTGTCGGTGGGGGAGACCAACTCTCACGGTGATTACTCCTCCTTTCCAACGCCGACGCTAATAGATCTTCAACAAGAACTGAATACAAAATCTGAATGATGCGTGCAGGAACAACATCCTCAAGAGAAGAGCCTCCAACTGGACTTGTTCTTGTTAACCATGAGCCCAGCTCAGTGAATACAACTCCAGGCCCACACATTCGTGGGAAAACATTGCGAGCATTTTCAACCGGCGAGAGAGAAGTCGATCTTCTTCTCCCTGGGACCGCAAGGTAATTACCACACAAAACTAATTGACAATAGTCCGGATATTTATATTATAGTGTATCGATGTGGGACACTTTCCTTTTTAAAACCAATTGGTAATAGGTGGTGGACTAGTCCAGATGTCTTTATGATAGTCTCACCTAATGGCTTTAGAGACAAAAAAACAATTATTTGTGCTTGTCATATACACTAGGTTGAGGATCCAGCTGGGAGTGAATATGCCTGCTCGAGCCATGCGCAAGCTTCCACACGACGACGCCGATCCAACACAAGTCCAACTGTTTGAGGTGTATGATGTCGTTCTCTACCTCGGCATTATTGATATACTACAAAACTACAGTGTGAGGAAGAAACTTGAGCATGCATGGAAGTCCACCTATTGTGACCCCATGTCCATTTCAGTGCTTCCACCGCGCTTCTACTCTAAAAGATTTATCGCCTTCCTACAAAGAGTCTTCCCTCATCGGACAATGGATCCAAATGTTTAGCCTATATTTTCATCTGCATTTCCCATGCTTCATTCTATACAAAATGACTTGTTTTCTTTTTCCCTCCCTCCACCTCTCATTCTTCATCATTACATTATTATTTGCCAAGATCGTTTAGCATGATGAAAGCTTATACAAATTTCAAGTGTATTTTTATTTCGTATCCTTATCATCGTTTTAAAATACGACGTTCTTCAAGTTAATAGCACACGCGCTCTTGGCCACTTACAGTGCGGTAAGTGTAGGATGTTGGATTACATTAGAGGATAGCTTTTGTTTACGCCTGCATTCGTGCGTGTCGCCCTCTCCCTTTGCCGACGTTTTCCACGATCCCGTTTTCTGTTCTTCTTCTCGTAGAAGATTGGCGGTATGTGCATTATACCGCATATTGGTGTATTCTTTGTCTTTAAGGTTCTTTTTCTTTTTCTTCTTTAGTCTATAAGGTATCTTCTTCTTCTTCTTCTTCTTCTTCAAACTTTCATATTTATATTTATCCGTTATTCCATCAATCTCCTCATCGAATTTCAACGAAACCATCGATGTGATTTTCTCTTGTTTCCATATTAGGGTTGTTGTCACCGAAGGCTTGGAAACCGGTTATTGCCAAAACAAAGAATTTGTTTGTAATGAAAACTAAAGTGTGAGTCCCGAGCCTCGCAAATAATACAAGACACGTTGTAGTGTAGGGACTCAGAATTAAACACGAGGAAGGTGATATCTTGCTTTGACGGACTAATTAAAGAACAAAAGTAAATAAATAAATAAAACTAATATGTACTGAGGGACATAAATAGAACTAGAAAATAGAAACCAAAAATCGAGAGACCACATTGACCGACTAGGGTCAAGTCGACCAGGTTAAATACTTAATTTGAAATGAGAAATATAAAATAACCAAAAATTTAAACGGAGCGAAAGCTCAAAGATGAAAATACCATTTGCTCAACCTCCCTTAGAAACGCGACGTGACTGCTCCGTAAAAAATTTTATAAAGCGCACGAGAAAGAAAGGAGAAAGTTTGGATCGTTGTAGAACAAAAAGTTAAATAGTGATGATGTGATAAGAAAACAATAGGGAACAATCGAATAAAACAATTCCATGATCCAGATTATTACGACATACATATGATATATAACTCAACCGACAAATCCACAATATAACATGTAAGGCATAGTTATGTAAAAGAAAATGTCGTTCCATTGTCATGTGTTCAATTCTTTGTTCGGCATACATTAATGTTGTAACCGATTGATTGTGACCTACACAAGACGGTGTCTTATTTTCACATCGAACTCGGCATCGAGGTACAAAAACAAGATTGTCACCTGAAGCTATTGATGAGGGACAATCCGAGCTAGCATCTCCGGAGTATGAGGGAGCTATCACACGTTCCCGAGCTAAGAAGAATGAGCATGCGACCGAGGGCTTACTGATTTTATTTGCTACAAGTGTTCATAACGAGGCTTGGCTCCTAGGTAAGCAAGAGATCAACGACGCCAAAGCACAAGACTCGGCCAGCCCCGCACATGACGCCGCTGCTCCTCACCAAGCGCTCAGCGCCGCTCCATGCCTCTCATTGAGGAATGAGGCCTTCTAAGGCCTTCTTAGTGATTGTGTGTTTTAAGTAGCCCATTGGGCTTAATTTCCAGAATTTTATTGTTGTCTTTTGTTTAAGAGCTGAAACTGTTTAAAGGCTCTTTTATTGCCTTTTTTTAGGTAACTTATTTTGGTGAAAAACACTTATTTTCAGATTTCATCTTCAATCAAAGGAGAGTTTTGATTGAAGAGTTATTGCGATCAGATTTGGATTAGTTGTTTCGCGTGTGTCAATTGCTCTCGGATTCTTGGTGTTCGTGAGATTCCATAAGCATCCTCCTCGTGCCATCGATGGTCTAAGTCGACTGTGTGGGGTTGTAAGGGGCTGAGTTCGTTGCATCGTTCTTGATCCCGAGATCAAGGGTTTCCACGTCGTTTGTATGGGGTCATCAACATCGGATCTTCCCTTTAAATTCCGTACCTTTGTTTCCAGTTTAGTATCTTGTCTTTGCTCTTCTTGTTGGCGTCACCTCTCTGCAGATCAAGACGCCTTGGACCAGATCAAGACGCCTTTGTAAGGGGCTGAGTTCGTGTGCTTGTATAAAGGGCTGACTTTGGTAAGCAACTCGACCTTAGTTGATTTACCCCCTATTATTTTAGCTATCTTGGATGAGATTTCAGATGTGTTTCCGGATGAAATACCCCTCGGGTTACCACCATTGTGGGGTATTGAGCACCAAATAGATCTTATTCCCGGAGCTACTCTCCCAAACCGACCCGCCTATAGAATTAACCCGAAGGAGAATGAAGAGATTTAAACGCAGGTACAAGAGCTCCTTGATAAGGGGTACATTCGAGAGAGCCTTAGTCCTATGGCGGTTCCGGTCCTACTAGTCCCTAAGAAGGACCACACTTGGCGGATGTGTGTTGATTGCAGAGCTGTCAACAACATCACCATCAAGTATCGTCATCCCATTCCCCGCCTTGATGACATGTTAGATGAGCTACATGGAGCCACTACCTGCTCCAAGATCGACCTTCAAAGTTGCTATCATCAGATTCGAATGAAGGAGGGAGACAACTGGAAGACGGCATTCAAGACCAAGTTAGGGCTCTATGAGTGGCTTGTTATGCCATTCGGTTTGACTAATGCTCCCAGCACATTCATGCGCCTCATGAACCATGTTTTGAGGAAGTTCATAGGGAAGTTTGTCGTTGTCTACTTCGACAACATACTCATCTATAGCAGGTCAGCGGAGGAGCATGCAGATCATCTCCGTCAGGTTGTTTCTACTCTTAGACTCGAACACTTATATGCTAATATTAAGAAGTGTGATTTCTACACAAATGAAGTTATATTTCTTGGCTTTGTAGTGTGTGCTCAAGGGCTGCGAGTAGATGAGGAGAAGATCAAATCTATTCGGGATTGGCCAACCCCGACATCTCTTGGTTATGTGCACAGCGTTCATGGATTGGCTAGCTTTTATAGGCGCTTTGTGAGATACTTCACTACCATAGCCGCCCCTTTAACTGAGATCACTAAGAAGAATATACCATTTGTGTGGGGAGAGGCCCAAGAGAGAGCTTTCGAAAAGCTCAAGTGGATGTTGACCAACGCCCCGTTGCTTGTTCTCCCGGACTTCATTAGGCCATTTGAGGTGGAGTGTGATGGTTCAGATATAGGAATTGGTGGAGTACTTATGCAAGAGGGAAAACCCATCGCCTTCTTTAGTGAGAAATTGAAAGGTCCAACTCTGAACTATTCTACTTATGATAAGGAGCTCTATGCATTGTTTAGAGTGCTTAGGACTTGGCAACATTATCTCTGGCCTAGAGAGTTTATATTGCATACTGATCATTGTTAGAATGAAATATTGTGATATTTTAGGCACGTTTTCTAAGTGTATTTCATCCTTATTGATAGTCATTGATTAAGCATTGATACATTTGTGAGCTAGTTTGTTTATAATGTCGATATAGAGATCTACACAAGCTTTATGTTGATTGTAGGCAATTAAGAGCTATTTCCGAACGGAATTGAGCAAGCTAGGATGGAGTTTGATGGAGCATGTCCATGAATTGAGGACATTCCTAGGAGCTAAGGAAGTGCCAACTTGAAGAATGCACGAGACTAAGGAAGAATCACGTTCTAGCCCTAAACCACGCTCTAAAATATGGCCGTACTACATTCCACGTTCAAGTCCACGGCCGTGGAACCATGGCAAGGGAAGCGTGGTTCATTCCAGCAACTTCTACGGCCGTGGAGGAGTTGTGTCAAACCGTGATGATTTCCACGCTCTAAATTACGGCCGTGGAATCCTTCCACGACCGTGATCTTGGCGATCTTTTTCGCCACACTTTAAGCCACGATCTCCTACGCAATTGGGCCGGGCCGATAATTTATCTTACACTATAAAAGGACGGACGAAGGGAGATTCCGTCACCTCTGCTTAGACGCACCTTCGCTTACGCATAGACGCATCTTACGCTTACGCTTGGAATTGCCCTAATTTCACATTTGGCGGAGATTGTGTTTGAGAGATTTTTGCGCGTTGCTAGTGTGATTTCCGGATTGACGGGAGATCGAAGATTCGGAAGATTGTTCGCAAGAAGATTTTGCTTCTTGCTTAGGTTTGATTTAGAAGACGGATTGACATCCCGTTCTTCCTTCTTATCTAAGATTGTGATTGTTTGTGTTGTTCCGAATCTATTGACGATATTGTTCTTGATTTGTGGATTTGAGATTGATTTGAAAGTTATTGAAAGTTTTCGGAATTTTTCATCTTTTATTCTTTCAAACCTTGAATTTGATATCAATATGACTGTTGTTGGCTAAAATCCTTTAATAATTCTAAGGTGAAGGGTTGATAGTTGTGGCTTAGATGATGATAGATCGATCGTAAACAGATTGGACCCTGAGAGTTAGAGAGAATCGCCGACAACCCTAATCCACGGTCTGTTCTTGAGCTTCCACGGCCGTAGAACTCAAGAACTACCCGTAATTTTGTGTTAGTTTACGAACTTGCTTTTACTTTAATCCAAAGTTAAAGATTAGCTTTAACTTAGTCTTGGCTTGCCTTTTCTAGGTGGTAGTGAAACCTCAACAACCTCTACATCAATTGTGAGTGTCACAACCTTAATCGTTTTAGTTAGTCTTGATCCTTGGATTACAAGATTGAGTATTTGACATTAATTCTTACAACCTTTATAGAGAGTGCCTTGTAGGTGAGTCATATAAGGTTTTTGGAACTTCACCGTACGATTACCTTAAATTCGTATACCTTTGCATATCTTAACTCTGTCCTTATATCTTAGTATATCTTGAATCGATTGCCACAGTTGGATTCCTGGAACTTTAGGGTTGTTGTTTTTCCAATATTTGAAAAGCTCACATATTCACTTGCTTGATAATCTATAATTGAATTTGTTCCCCCCAAATCCCTGTGTTCGATACTCTGGAATTCTTGCTCAACTAAATTGATCCGTACACTGCGGGTTCGCTTGCTTGATTTCTAGTTTTATAATTAAAGCTTATTTGCACGGACGCTAAGTGGCGAACAAGTTTTTGGCGCCGTTGCCGGGGATTTGGTCTAGGCCGAATTCGGTTTACGGTTGTCAAGCTTGGGAGCTCTTCCCTTGTTATTTGATATCTTTTCAAGTGCATGCACAGGTCTAGGAACACCGAAGACCTCTTACCTCTTGATCAAGAGCTTGAGAGGACTTTAAGGCAAAAGCGAAAGGAAAAGAAAATGGCTGAAGAAATAGAACGTGATCTCCAATCGGAGCTTGCGGAAAAGGAAGCTCAACTCCAATGGAGTGAGAAGACACGTAGAGAAGAGACGGATCGTCATCAAATGAAAGTTGACGATCTAACGGATATGATGTTCCAAATGAGGTTGGAGATAAACAACCTTAAGGAGAAAAAGAGAAGGAGGAGACCGGGAAGATCGGTTAGAGCCAACTTATCCAATGAGGATAGCGACTCCTCCATGCCACCGCTAGAGGAAATTGATCCAACGATCAATGTGAATCCATTCCATCCACTGGCAGCTGCAAATCGCCGTTTTCTACCTAGGAATGCTAGGATCGAACGTGTGGATGAAGAGCCAAGAACTCTTGGCCAAAGGATGGATCCAACGCAGCAACCACGCCGTCTAGGTGTGAACTTTGATGCTGATGATGTACAAGGGTTTAGCTTCAACCCTCAAGTTATTACTCTTGTTCGCCAAAACCAATTTGGTGGGACAAGCGCTGAATCTCCACACCAACACTTGCAAAACTTTGAGTGTATGATGGAGACAATGAGGCCGAAGAACGCGACTACCAACAACTATAAGCTCAAGCCTTTCTTCTTCTCCTTGAAGGGGAAAGCATTGTCTTGGTACCAAGCTCTTCCTAGTGGGAAACTAGACACGTGTGAAGACCTTTCTGCGGAGTTCCTCACTAAGTTCTTTCCGCCATCCAAAACGGCGGAACTTAGAGGTAAGATTAATGCATTTTCCATGAGATCTAACGAAAGTTTGTTTCAATCTTGGGAAAGGTTTCAGGATTTGTTATTGGATTGTCCTCATCATGGCATGTCCAAGCTTTCATTGTTGGAGATATACTATAAGGGGTTGGATGTGGAAACATAATTCAAGCTCCAATCCCTCTCATGTGGTACGTTCATGGACATGAGAGAAGATGACGCTTGGGACTTCATTGAGAAGCAAGCAAGGGTCATAGAGAAGTATTCTCACCGGAAGGTAGAGGGAAATCGTGTGGAGCAAGGAGCAAAGCTCACACATGAAGCTCCAAAATCAAATTTTCTCCCTCAACAATGAGATCAAAGAGTTGAAGGAAGCTATCAAGATCAACTTTCCAAAGCAACAAGGTAAAGATGTTGGCTACTTGGGCAACAACAACAATAGTGGTGAGAATACAAACCGCAACAACAACAATAACCGGAACAACAACCGGAATAATTGGAATGGCAACAACAACAACCGGAACAATAATTGGAATAACAATAGGGGTTCAAACAACAACAATTGGCGCTCCAATCAACAAAACTCCGGTAACTCTTATCCTTCCAATTCGAATTCACTAACTCCACCTTCCTCTTCCTCTACTCCTTTGAAAAGCCAAGGCAAACATCTAATGGAGGAAACACTTCGGGGAAGGAGAAGCCCGATCCCATGTTGGAAACGATTTTGGGAAAGCTTCAAGGTTTGGAGAACCGCATCATTAAGGTTGATGATCAAATTTCTAAGGTTGATAAAGCCCAAAAGGTTTTAGAAAACCAAATGTTCAGCCAAGCGGAGGAAGTTCCTAGGAATCAAGGGAAACTTCTAGGAAAAACGGAGGACAACCCAAAGGGAAGGGTGATGGCAATCACAACTAGGAGCGGAGTGACTACCACCGATCCGCAACCTAAGTTTGTTGAAGTCTCCGTTGAGAAAGACAAAGAGAAGGGGAAGGAGAAGGAAGATGTCTACGTTCCTCCTCCGGCTTACAAACCTCCCCTACCATTCCCTCAATCTAGAGCGAGAGCGCGCTTAGATAAACAATTTGGTAAGTTTATAGAACTCATGAGCAAGCTGCATATTAATATACCTTTCATTGATGCTATTGTAGGTATGCCGGCTTATGGCAAGTTCTTAAAGGAAATCCTCTCTAACAAGAGAAAGTTGGAGGATTTTGGAGAGGTTAAGATGAGTTCGGATTTTTCGGATCTCATCAAGACCATGAAGGAGAAAATGTCCCCCAAACTAAAAGATCCGGGGTCATTTTGCATTCCCATAGGAGTGGGAGATGTCACATACGATGCATTATGTGACTTGGGAGCAAGTGTGAGCATCATACCACTTGCATTATGTAGGAAGATCGGTTTAGGCGACCCTAAACCGGTGAAGATGACATTGTACATGGCAGATCAATCCATCACTCGTCCCGTCGGTATTGTAGAAGACGTCCCAGTCAAGCTAGGTAAATTCTTTGTTCCCATTGATTTTGTTGTGCTTGACATTCCTGCAGATAGTCCGGTCCCGATCATACTCGAAAGACCGTTTCTTGCAACTTCCGGCTGCATAGTCGATTGCAAGAATGCTAGACTCGCCTTTGACATAGGAGAGGAGAAGGTAGAGTTCGTTCTTTCCACTCTAGTGAAGGAACCAATCTTTGATGAGGATATATTCAATATCCAAGATGAAGAAGGGTTGTCTAGAGAGGAGGTAAGTGCTATTCTCTTCAAAGATCCTTTGCAAAAGGTTATTACTATGAGTCTAACGAATGTAGGGGAAGAAGAGGAGTGCAATGAGGCAATTGAAGCCTTAGAAGCACAAGAGGAAGTATGTGAAGAGGAGTTTGAGAAACTCCACGACGAAGCAGAAAACGTGAGAATCCACGGCCATACACTATATTCCACGGCCGTGGATTCCACAAACTAAAGTGTGGCTCACTCCAGAGGGTTACACGGTCGTGGAGGAAACAGAGCAACCGTATTTCCTTTCCACGCCCTAAACCATGGCCGTGGAGGATGCAAGGAAACCGTGATTAAGGCCGTGGAAGAGGGTGATCGTGCCTCTTCTTCAACTTCTTTTGATTCTTCTCCCACACCTTCTACACCCTTAGACACTTCTAAGGAGGCATCGGATGCTCCTCAAGAGCCATTGGAAGCTCCGAAAGCGATGGAACTAAAGCCACTTCCTACACATCTAAGGTATGCTTTTCTAGGACCTAACTCTACTTATCCGGTTATTGTTAGTTCTGATCTAACCATAGATGAACATAGTAAGCTTATGGTTGTCCTTAGGAAACATAGGAAAGCTTTAGGTTATACTATAGAAGACTTAGTAGGAATCAAACCTTCCCTATGCATGCATAAAATATTAATGGAAGAGGACTTTAGGACTTCAAGACAACCTCAAAGGCGGTTGAATCCGACCATGAAGGAGGTTGTCAAGAAGGAAATTCTTAAACTTCTTGATGCAGGTATCATCTATCCTATCTCCGATAGTAAGTGGGTGAGTCCGGTTCAAGTAGTTCCGAAGAAGGGAGGAATGACGGTCATCACCAACAAGAATAACGAACTCATTCCTACCCGAACCGTAACGGGATGGCGGATGTGCATAGACTACCGCAAGCTTAACAATGCAACGAGGAAGGATCACTTCCCATTGCCATTCATCGATCAAATGCTTGAAAGGTTAGCGCAACATTCGCACTTTTGCTATCTTGACGGTTATAGTGGTTTCTTTCAGATTCCGATACACCCGGATGATCAAGAGAAGACCACATTTACGTACTCATGGGGTACGTTTGCTTATAGGAGAATGCCGTTCGGGCTTTGCAATGCCCCAACCACCTTTCAAAGGTGCATGATGGCCATCTTCTCCGAATACATTGAGGAAATCATGGAGGTCTTCATGGATGACTTCTCCGTATACGGTTCCTCTTTTGACAATTGCCTTTCTAACCTTGCTCTTGTTTTACAAAGGTGTGAAGACACTAACCTAGTTCTTAATTGGGAGAAGTGTCAATTTATGGTAAAGGAAGGAATTGTACTAGGACACTTAATCTCTAGTAGAGGGATTGAGGTGGATAAGGCGAAAATAGAGACTATGGAGAAGCTTCCTCCCCCAACTTCGGTGAAAGGGATAAGAAGTTTCCTAGGACATGCTGGATTCTATAGACGCTTCATAAAGGATTTCTCATAAATATCAAAACCGCTAACTAATCTATTGATGAAGGATGCAGTTTTTGAGTTTTCGCAGGAATGCTTGGATGCGTTTAACATGATCCGGGAAGCTCTAATTTCAGCACCTATTATCCAACCTCCGGATTGGAACCTTCCCTTTGAGGTTATGTGCGATGCTAGTGACGTAGCCATAGGAGCTGTTCTTGGACAAAGGAAGGAAGGGCGAACCCATGCCATATACTATGCTAGCAAAACGCTAGATGAAGCGCAGCTCAACTACGCCACTACGGAAAAGGAATTTTTAGCCATTGTTTATGCTATTGACAAGTTTCGCTCTTATCTTGTAGGTGCAAAGGTGATTGTATACACGGATCATTCTGCGATCCGGTATCTCCTTGCAAAGAAGGATGCGAAGCCAAGGCTAATTAGATGGATTCTTCTCCTACAAGAATTCGATCTAGAGATCCGCAAGAAGAAGGGTTCGGAAAATTCTGTTGTGGATCACTTGAGTCGCCTAACACATCTAGAGGACGACCACTTGCCTATAGATGACTCCTTCCCGGACGAACACCTACACATTATTGAGGAGTGCATTGATGTGATCTCCAAAGGTAAAGAACCAAGGTTTGCTGATTTTGTTAACTATTTGGTTTGCCAGGAGATACCGCCCGGATTATCCTACGCACAAAGAAAGAAGTTCTTTAAGGATGTTCGGGAATACTTTTGGAATGAACCTCTCCTCTTTAAGAGAGGTCCGGATGGCATCATTCGGCGATGTGTGCCGGAAGATAAGATGCAAAGTGTCATCCGCCATTGTCATTCACTACCTTGTGGAGGACACGCTAGTTCGAACAAGACTAGCGCTAAGGTTTTGCAATCTGGATTCTTTTGGCCTACTTTATTTAGAGATGTGCAATCCTTTGTTTCCTGCTGCGATGCTTGTCAAAGAACATGAAATATCTCTAGGAGGAATGAGATGCCTCTTAATAACATCCAAGAGGTGGAGATTTTTGATGTTTGGGGAGTTGACTTTATGGGACCGTTCCCATCATCTTGCGGAAACCAATACATACTCTTGGCGGTGGATTACGTTTCTAGATGGGTGGAAGCAATTGCCTCTCCCACCAATGATGCCATGGTGGTGGTTAAGTTCTTTAACAAGACCATCTTCCCACGATTTGGGACACCAAGGACTATCATTAGTGATGGAGGTTCTCACTTCATTGCCCGGCGCTTTGAAGCTCTTCTAGCTAAGTATGGGGTTACTCACAAGATCGCCACCCCTTATCATCCACAAACTAGTGGACAAGTTGAGATCTCAAACCGGGAGATCAAAGGAATCCTAGAGAAGACGGTTTCAAGGACTAGGAAGGATTGGTCCTTGAAGCTTGATGATGCATTATGGGCGTACCGGACTGCGTACAAGACTCCCATAGGAACCACACCATACAACCTTGTGTATGGGAAGTCTTGTCACTTACCGGTAGAGTTAGAGCACAAGGCGTTTTGGGCTATCAAATGGTTGAATTTCAGCATGAAGGAAGTGGGAGAGAAGCGTCTCTTGAACCTTAATGAGCTTGAAGAACTCCGCTTGAACGCTTATGAAAACGCCAAGATCTATAAGGAGAGAGTAAAGTGTTGGCATGATAAGCATATCATCCCAAAGGACTTCAAAGAAGGAGATCAAGTTCTCCTCTTCAATTCAAGGCTTCGTCTCTTTCCAGGTAAGTTTAAATCTCGTTGGACCGGACCTTTTCTAATCAAATGTATTTTCCCCCATGGTACAGTTGAAGTATGGGGTGAAGCAGGCGGAAGCTTTAAGGTGAACGGTCAACGGCTCAAGAAGTATACGCCGGAACTCCAAGCTGAAGAGTTCGCGCCCACCGCACTCGAATAAGTGCGAATATGGTCTAGCTACGGACCTTAAACAAAGCGCTTCTTGGGAGGCAACCCAAGGTATCGCATTTACATTCTTTGTTTTCGATTCATAGTTTAGCTTAGTTTAGACGTTTTTGCTTTGTTTTGCCTTCGATACCTCCGGTATGTTCGTGTTTTTGGATGTAGGAACAGTGGAAAAGGAAAGGGGAAGAGAAAGTTTGAAGAAAAGTGACGAAACTTGGACTTTGGAGAATTACAGAGTTCCACGGCCTAAACCACGGTCGTGGAACCCTTACAAACCGTAATTTCCAAAAGCCTTTGAAAAATCACCAAAACCACGGTTCGATACAATTCCACGGCCGTGGAACCCCCCGATAGACCGTGGTTTTCAAAAATTTTGCCGGTCACTATATAAACCATGTTCTTCACAAAAACACATATCACAAAGCTTTTCCACGCCCTCTTTCGCCGGAATCACGCCCTTCACCTCAATTCTCCGTTCGTTAATCTTTTTCAACGATTCTTCCACCCAAACTGAAGCAAATCCGATCACCAATGAGATCCAAGCAACAAATCGAGCGGCAAATCACCAAGGAACGCATAATTCGGATTTTAAAATCCGAAACTAGGTTTTTTCCGCTCTTCTATATCTTTGTCAATTCGGCTTCATTTTTGCTAGCAATTATAGGAGAACTAATTGAAATTGGAAGGAATTAGTCTAGGACTGCTTGATTGTTGAGTTTGGCTGTTGATTGCTGAGTTTTGAGAAAAATCGAGACGAACCACGGTCTTTGTCAATTCCACGGCCGTGGAACACCAAGAACAGACCGTGGTTTTCAACAGTAATGGATTTTGTGAGGAGAGTTTCTGGGAGAAATAAGGACAAGAATAAGGAGAAGGAAAAGAATAAAAAGAGGAAGGGCAACCCCTCTTCCTCTTCATCCTCTAGAGCACCACCACCTTCATCCCCTTCACCTCCATCCTCACCTTCATCACCATCACCTCCTAGCCCTAGAGTACCCACCATTCACGAGGATCATCTCGACGCCTTAGAGAGGATCCATAAGAGGGCTGTTATAGGACCTAGGTACCTATTGTTGGAGGATTTAGCTCCTCTACATATCGTAGATGACCTTACTTGGCTCTTGGATAGAGCCGGTCTTATCGTCTTTTCGGCTATCCGAGAGGACGCTTATGAGGAGATTACTAGAGAGGTTGTGACGTCTTTTGAGCACATCCATGTGGACAGGACAGTTTCTTTCCGTCTGATGGAAAGAAACTATGATTTCTCCATCCGGGAGTTTAGAACCTTCTTTGGGTTCCAAGAGACCTTCAATGGTCGTTTCCCCAGCGGCGTTTACGCCAAGGATTTCTGGGAGGAGGTAGCCATGATTTACGCCAGCGAGGACTGCTAGCAACCAGCTGATACCAAGGCTAAGTTGATGTATCACTTAGCCTTGAAGATTGCTCACCGAGTTCTTTCTGAGTGTCTCTTCCCTAGGACGGAGACACCTCAGAAGATCAAGACGGATGAGCTTTTCCTTCTCTACTCCATGCTGTATGGACGACCTGCTGACTGCACCACCCTCTTAGCTGCTACCATGAGCAAGCTTAAGAACAAGAGGGCTGGCAACATTGGATATGGTGGGATAGTCACCCACCTTGCTAGGATATTGGGGGTAGATTTTTTTGCATGTACACGTATCCCTGCTGTACCCCTAGGACTCCAGGCCTTCATGACTAGAGGTCTCATCTTCCCTACCCATAGAGGTCCACCATATGCAGCTATGCCATGGGAGAGCAGGACGGGGAGGGGCATTGAGTGGCTCCCAAAGTATTCCATTATGGCTGGACGCCATAATTGGAAGGAGACGTTCGCTGCTATGCATGCGAACAGGATTGCAGCCCCTCCATATGTTCCACCACCGCCTGTAGTTGAGGAGGAGGAGATGAGAGACCAGTACGTGGGAGGAGGAGGAGGAGCTGATGACTTTGGCACGTTTCCGGATAAGCCGGATGTGGTCCCTGACATGCCCAAACGTTCTCCACGTTCAACCAGAGCTTCAGGTTCATCTTCTCGCCGCGCCAGCGTGAGCGAGAGACCCACTTGGATGGAGACCCCTCCTGCATGGTACGGAGCTCCACCTCCATGGTCTGCACAGGCACCGCCACCACCACCAGCACCAGCACCGTCCGATGCACCAGGGTGGTACAGCTAGGCTCCTGGTTGGTATGAGCAGATGCCAGAGTGGGCTACTAGCCTTTCTGATAGGGTGGGAGCTTTGGAGAACCGAGCTGACGCGAGAGATGGATGCATGGATGACCTCGACCATATGATGAGGGATGTCTACCGCCAGCAGTTCGGGCGGTACTATGATCCTAGCTTCTCTCCATTCCCGCCTCCACCGTAGTGACGATGATGATGACCGACAGTTTTAGCCGCTCCACCGCCATTTTGTGAGTTTCTTTTTCTTTCTTTTTCTTTCTTTCTTTTCTTCTTTTTCTTTTATTTGAACATTAGGGACAATGTTTGTTCCAAGTATGGGGTGGGGTGTGACTAAAAGTTTGTAATAACTCTTACTCACTTTGATTGCTTCTATTGAGACTATCTTGCATGTTCATTATATTGTTGCACGTTTCATTATTGTATTGCATGAAAAAGAGTTTGAAAACCCATAAAAATTGAAAAATTTTGAAAATTTTGTGCTTCTAAGGATAGAGATGATTTCTATGATAATCACTACTTGTGAATTGAGTTTGATGACAATTGCATGCTTAAACGAATAGTGAATTGAAAAGAAATTGAATGAGTTGATTATACCTCTTTTGCAAGTTTCATAATGTGATGAATGTTACTTAAATCATGTTGAAAAAATAAGGTTGAAATCACACTATAAGTTCTTATACTTCTTGTTGAGATGATTAAGGCAATTCGATTTTTCTTTCTTCTTTCTTTGATCATTTAGCCCCTCATTGAAATTATGTCCTCCTTTACCTATCCGGGAATTTGGAGGAGTTGAATGAAAAAGGCATGTATGGTGTGGGAGGGCCATGAAAGCAATACTTTGCATTCAAAGGAATAGAAAGAAATTGTAGGTTTGGGGAAGTCAATTATGATGATGAGTAACTCGGCACCATTCACATAGCCGGGTATTTGTGTCTTGCCAAAGTCGGATTGAGTGATATTCCTAGCGGATTATGGTATGTGCGCTAAGGGTTTGAGGCATCTCATAAAAATTGAGAAACACCAATCTCCTAGGCTTCGGTTTTTGTGCACCTCTATCCATAACTCCAAAAGTAAAGTCGAAAAATGAAAAGAAGAGAGCGAAGCTCTAAGTTGAAAGTGCTGCGGAAACCGCAAGAGAAAAAGAAAAGAGTAGTTATCCACTTTCCCGGATTCATGAACCAAATTCCTTAAAGTTTTCTTCCCTTTCCACATTCTAGACCTTTCTTGTTTGAAAGTCCTTAAGATCAAAAGAATGTTATATGACTTGGTGATCTAAATTGAAGTTTCTTATGATTGATTTTGATAATGTTTGAAGGTTATGATGTTTACATGGAAGTTTGATTAATTCATGAGCTTTCTTTACTCTTTACTCTTTGATTAAGTGTATGAAAGTCTTGTAAACGAATGAAGCAAGGTTTGAGAATGATCTATTGATTAGAAGGCACATTCATCCAAAAGAAGTTTTGCTTTGAGAAGGTACACATATTTCATCCTAACTTTTGCTTTAAAAGCTTTTGAAAGACCTTGTTTAGGGACAAGCAAGTGGCAAGTATGGGGTTATTTGTTAGCATGAAATATTGTGATATTTTAGGCACGTTTTCTAAGTGTATTTCATCCTTATTGATACTCATTGATTAAGCATTGATATATTTGTGAGCTAGTTTGTTTATAATGTCGATATAGAGATCTACACAAGCTTTATGTTGATTGTAGGCAATTAAGAGCTATTTCCTAACGGAATTGAGCAAGGATGGAGTTTGATGGAGCATGTCCATGAATTGAGGACATTCCTAGGAGATAAGGAAGTGCCAACTTGAAGAATGCATGAGACTAAGGAAGAATCACGTTCTAGCCCTAAACCACGCTCTAAAATACGGCCGTACTACATTCCACGTTCAAGTCCACGGCCGTGGAACCATGGCAAGGGAAGCGTGGTTCATTCCAGCAACTTCTACGGCCGTGGAGGAGTAGTGTCAAACCGTGATGATTTCCACGCTCTAAATTACGGCCGTGGAATCCTTCCACGACCGTGATCTTGGCGATCTTTTTCGCCACACTTTAAACCACGATCTCCTACGCAATTGGGCCGAGCCGATATTTTATCTTACACTATAAAAAGACGGACGAAGGGAGATTCCGTCACCTCTGCTTAGACGCACCTTCGCTTACGCATAGACGCATCTTACGCTTACGCTTGGAATTTCCCTAATTTCGCATTTGGCGGAGATTGTGTTTGAGAGATTTTTGCGCGTTGCTAGTGTGATTTCCGGATTAACGGAAGATCGAAGATTCGGAAGATTGTTCGCAAGAAGATTTTGCTTCTTGCTTAGGTTTGATTTAGAAGACGGATTGACATCCCGTTCTTCCTTCTTATCTAAGATTGTGATTGTTTGTGTTGTTCCGAATCTATTGACGATATTGTTCTTGATTTGTGGATTTGAGATTGATTTGAAAGTTATTGAAAGTTTTCGGAAGTTTTCATCATTTATTCTTTAAAACCTTGAATTTGATATCAATATGACTGTTGTTGGCTAAAACCCTTTAACAATTCTAAGGTAAAGGGTTGATAGTTGTGGCTTAGATGATGATAGATCGATCGCAAACAGATTGGACCCTAAGAGTTAGAGAGAATTGCTGACAACCCTAATCCACGATCTGTTCTTGAGCTTCCACGGCCGTGGAACTCAAGAACTACCCGTAATTTTGTGTTAGTTTACGAACTTGCTTTTACTTTAATCCAAAGTTAAAGATTAGCTTTAACTTAGTCTTGTCTTGCCTTTTCTAGGTGGTAGTGAAGCCTCAACAACCTCTACCTCGATTGTGAGTGTCACAACCTTAATCGGTTTAGTTAGTCTTGATCCTTGGATTACAAGTTTGGGTATTTGACATTAATTCTTACCTTTAGAACCTTTCTATATTGAAGCCTCAACAACCTTTATAGAGAGTGCCTTGTAGGTGAGTCATATAAGGTTTTTGGAACTTCACCGTACGATTACCTTACATTCGTATACCTTTGCATATCTTAACTCTGTCCTTATATCTTAGTATATCTTGAATCGATTGCCACAGCTGGATTCCTGGAACTTTAGGGTTGTTGTTTTCCCAATATTTGAAAAGCTCACATATTCACTTGCTTGATAATCTATAATTGAATTTGTTCCCCCCAAATCCCTGTGTTCGATACTCTAGAATTCTTGCTCAACTATATCGATCCGTACACTGCGGGTTCGCTTGCTTGATTTCTAGTTTTATAATTAAAGCTTATTTGCACGCACGCTAAGTGGCGAACAATCATGAATGATTAAAACACTTTAGGAGCCAAGATAAACTTGATAGAAGGCATGGTAGGTGGATGGAGTTCATTGAAACATGTCCTCATGTGATTAAGTACAAGAAAGGAAAAGATAACGTAGTAGCTGATGCACTTTTCAGGAGACATGTTTTGCTAACTACATTGGATGCTAGAGTTCTTGGCTTTGTTTACATTAAGGAATTGTATGCAAATGATGATGATTTTGGTGAGATTTATAAAGCTTGTGTGGAAAAAGGGGTTGTAGATAAGTTTTACTTGTTTGATGGCTTCTTGTTTAGAGTTGATAAAGTGTGCATTCCAAAGTGCTCTCTTAGGCTATTACTTATGGATGAATCCCATAGGGGAGGTTTGATGGGTCACTTTGGTAGAGATAAGACATATCATATGTTGCATACTCATTTTTATTGGCCACACATGCTTAGGAATGTTGAGAATTTTGTGAAAAGATGCTTAGAATGTTTGAAAGCAAAGTGTAGAGTCATGCCCCATGGTTTGTATACCACTTTACCCATTCCTGCAGCTCCTTGGGAAGACATTAGCATGGACTTTATTGTGGGGTTACCTAGGACTAAGAGGGGGAGAGACTCTATTTTTGTGGTGGTAGACAGGTTCTCTAAGATGGCACACTTCATAGCTTGTCACAAAACAGATGATGCCACTAATGTTGCAAACCTCTTCTTTAAAGTAGTTAGGCTACATGGAGTTCCTAGAACCATTGTTAGTGATCGGGATGTGAAATTTCTTAGTTACTTTTGGAAGACTTTATGGGGTAAGCTAGGTACTAAGTTGTTGTTCTCTACAGCTAGCCACCCTCAAACCGATGGCCAAACCGAAGTAACTAATAGGACTTTAGGGACACTTTTAAGGGCTGTAATTAAGAAGAATTTGAAAGAGTGGGAGGATTTTTTTACCACATGTTGAGTTTGCATATAACAGGACCATCCATTCTTCCACTAACATGACCCCTTTTAAGTGTGTGTATGGTTTAAATCCCTTAACCCCTTTTCATCTTATGCCGTTACTTTCAAAGGAGCGAGTAGATTTCAATGCAGGTAAACAGGTTGAGCACATTGGAGGAGAAAGCAGCCCGGACCGCAGCTAATGCAAACAAGGGACGGAGGAAGTTGTTGTTTGAGCCGGGAGATCTCGTGTGGTTACATCTTAGGAAGGAGCGTTTCCAAGAGCTTCAGAAGTCCAAGCTATCGCCTAGGGGTACCGGACCTTTCAAGGTGCTTCACAAAGGCGGTGACAACGCTTATGTATTGGATCTTCTGGAGGACTTCGGGGTCAGTCCGACCTTCAATATTAGAGACCTCAGTCCGTTCCCACCTATGGATGTAGAGCTTGAAGATTCATGGACGAATCCTTCCCAAGAGGGGGGAATGATGAGGGACCATCCGAGCTAGCATCTCCGGAGTATGAGGGAGCTATCACACGTTCCCGGGCTAAGAAGATTGAGCATGAGACCGAGGGCTTACTGATTTTATTTGCTACAAGTGTTCATAACGAGGCTTGGCTCCTAGGTAAGCAAAAGAGCAATGACACCAAAGCACAAGACTCGGCCAACCCGCACATGACGCCGCTGCTCCTCACCAAGCACTCAGCGCCGCTCCATGCCTCTCATTGAGGAATGAGGCCTTCCAAGGCTTGCTTAGTGATTATGTGTTTTAAGAAGCCCATTGGGCTTAATTTCCAGAATTTTATTGTTGTGTTTTGTTTAAGAGCCGAAACTATTTAAAGACTCTTTTATTGCCTTTTTTAGGTAGCTTATTTTAGTGAAAAACACTTGTTTTCAGATTTCATCTTCAATCAAAGGAGAGTTCTGATTGAAGAGTTATTGTGATCAGATTTGGCTTAGTTGTTTCGCGTGTGTCAATTGCTCTCGGGTTCTTGGTGTTCGTGAGATTCCATAAGCATCCTCCTCGTGCTATCGATTGTCTAAGTCGATTGTGTGGGGCTGTAAGGGGCTGAGTTCGTTGCATCGTTCTTGGTGGTTCTTGATCCCGAGATCAAGGGTTTCCACGTCGTTTGTATCGGGTTCATCAACGTCGGATCTTCCCTTTAAATTCCGTACCTTTGTTTCCTGTTTAGTATCTTGTCTTCGCTGTTCTTGTTGGCGTCACCTCTCTGCAAATCAAGACGCCTTGGACCAGCTTATTCTTCACTTCGTTTCCTCCTTCCGTCGTCTAGATCGAGCCAACGTCGGGTCATCCCCGTATCAGCTATCATCACCGTGAAGAATATATAGAAGATGAATACTCTAAACACCACCATGACTTATACAAAAAAACATCCCATACATAAAATCAATCCTACATCATAGATCAATGTAGCCGGGCTCACTAGACCCTAGAAATAGAGAAGAGAGGTCAACCAACATGTATGCCAGTTAAGCACTTATGCACATTCCCTAATGTTCTTTCTTTACTTCACTCTTGGATATATCTTGACCTTGACTTCTTTGATCATAAGGAAATCCTTAGGACTTGTTCGTTTCCCATATCTTGATATGGGATATGGGTATGAATATCACGTATTCGATATGCATGCTTGGTAATTGGGTATATGTGTATCAAAGTGATATATCCATATATTTATACTGTACTTTTTATCGATTCTAATATCCATAGAAATCGACTGTTTACACATTCTTTTCCTCCCACGTCTCCCTCCCACATCTTCCTCTTCGGATCTCCTCAGCAAGGTACAATTTTGTCAAGGTAACAACTCCCTTTTTTGTTGAGTTTTTTCAAGGATATTGTGTCATCGTACTATTATGTTTTTTGTCCTTGCTTGCAGTTTTCTTGAGTTGCTCATGTCGAACAAACACAATACTGGCCCTTTTTCTCATATTCATCGAATTACAAGTGTACATAATAATCAATATTTTTTTGTTTTGTTGCTTTGCTTGCTGAAGTTGTTTTGCTAAATTACCTCGTAGCAGTAGGTAAAGTAGGGAGTCAATAGGTATAAACTTTGTCATCTAATATACCTCACCATCTTGCCAAACACAGGTATCAGATATCAGATATCAATCTCATACCCAAATTTCCGATACCTATATCTAATATACTATTATCAGGCTATGGGAAAAGAACATGTCCTTAGTGTGTTATGAAGACATTTTGGTAGTTGTGTATCATTTGTACTCCGAAAATACCTAGAACACTTGCAAATAAATAAATCATCCAGAAGATCTCTCAAATGTAGTCTACCTTAGATGCGACAAGATCAAGCACTCAAATCTTCATCACCATAACACAATTCAACCTATAAAGTATAACTTAGAGCTCATAAGTTTCATGACCACTTACGGGAATGCAATGATCATTGAACATGAGCTTACCAATGCATTCTCAACTAATATGCCATGTCATGAAACAATTTTCTTATCATTAAACTCAATACTCATTGGCATAAAAAAGGTAGAAATGCGATATCTCGAGTATCCACATCTGATAAAGAATCAAAAGTGGGGAATTCATATTTCTAAAAAATATGATAGCACAAAAACTGAATATGCATTTATAGAAAATAAGCGAGATCATGTGAAGTTGAGCAAGGGGTCGAGTAAATGGTGGGGTTTTGATCGAGGAACTAATACCATAACAAATAGGAGAGAAGATGCAGAAAATAAAAAAAAATGTTTGAAAAATAAGGGAAGATTTTAAAAACGTTTGAAAATTATTTTGTTTACCACCCCATACTTTCATCTTGCATTTTCCTCAATGTAAGAAAAATAAAAATTTAAAGTAAAGAGAAATTCATACACGAGTGTGGGGTTGCCTCCCTATCAACTCTTCTTTAAAATATTTTAGTTCGACCGGATTCACTCTGTTTAGTGGTGGGTCCTTAATTATAATTCTATCAAGGAATTGTCTTCCGAACCATCTCCATTATTTTCCTCAAAGTACTTTGAAATTTCTATCAAAAGTAGTGTCGAATACATAAGGGTCCCCTTTGAAGGGAATCCACATCATTCCTTCGATAAATGGAGATCTCATAGGCTACCTTCTCCTTTCTTTCAGACTTCGTTATCATGTCCTAGAGGGTCCAAATTTGTGCCTTATTTCGGACCTTGTCTCTTTGACTTGAGGTCATTGTAGCTCGTATGTGGGGTTAGGAGCCTCTTGTTCTTTATATCATTCCCCTTGCCAATTCAACTACATTGAATATCTCGAGTAGAGTGTATCAATGTCGATATCTCCCAGGCAGCTGTTTCTACATATAGTTGTGCTAGTGGTTGATAGAGACCAATCAAATTTAAAGTTCCAAAGATGGTTGAAAAGTATAATCTTCGGTGCGGTTACTATTGGAGTATGACTAGATAAATTTAGGTCTCTAGAAAAATGGGTTTGACATCCCTTTCAGGTGTGACAACACTATCTTGCACATTGTTGACCGAGAAGTGTTAAAAAAGTTAGGAACCTCATGGGGATTCTAACAATTCCCTTGTGGCAAGGTGCATCCATCTCATTATTAAAGTCAATGATAAGTTTTTCAAGTTTTGAACGAATTATGGAACTTGACTTTCTCGTGGTCAATTTGGGTCTAACCATGTCTAAAAAAAACTCTTGGTGTGTGAAAACCAAAAACAAAATATAACATTAAGAAAAAAGAGGGAAATATATATTAAAAAAATGTTTCAAAATTAATATGCCAAAACAATACAAAGCCTTCGCAACAACGACATCAATATGATGAAAGCTAAAGTGTGAGCCTTACATCATGTAAATAATATAAGACCCGTTGTAGTGTAGGGAGTCAAGATTAAACACGAGGAAGACGATGTCTCGCTTTGAAAAACTAATTAAGAAATTAAAATAGAGAAAAAAAGTAATTTGTATAGGAGATGTGGTACGTAAATAGAAACCCAAAACCAAATATCGAGAGACGAGGTCGAGCGGGATAAAATACTTAATTTGTAACCAAACGTCAATGTATTAAAAATAACTAGAGATGAAAACGGAGAAAAAACTCAAAGTTGGAAATACTATTACCTCGACCTCTCTCAAGCACGTGGCTCGACTACTACGTAAAAACAGTTTATTAAACACAGGAGAAAGAAAGGATAAAGTTTGGATCTATATAGAACACAAAATCAGATTAGCGATGAGGTGAAAAACAAATAATAGGGAACACTATGATAAATCAATTCAAAAATCAAGACCACCACGACATACATCTGATATAGAATCAACAAGTCCACAATATAGCATGTAAGGCATATTTATGTAAAAGACAATGCCGTTCGATTGTGACGTGGTCAATTCATTGCTCGGCATACATCAATGTTGTAACCCATTGATTTTCACGTACACAAGACAGTGTCTTATCTTCACATCAAACTCGGGATTGAGGTACAAAAGCTAGACTACCACTTTAAGCTATCATCACATTGAAGAACATATATAAGATGGATACTTAAAAAAATACCATAACTTATGCAAAAAAATATCCCATGCTTAAAACCAATCCTACATCATAGATCAATGTAGTCGGGCTCACCAGACCCTAGAAAAGATGGAAATTAGCCACAATTTCTTAATTAGAATGCAAGGCTTTATTATTGATTGAGAACGGGGACCAGTCGAGAAACCTAAGGTAAATCAAGCGTCCTCCAAAGAACCAAAGTGGCGAAGACTAAATTAAACTGTAGAAGAGGAGATGATCTAATTTAATGGGTAAAAAGCCTTATTCATATGTGCAAGGGATAACATGAAAACCGTAGATCATCTTATCTTCAAACAAGAAAAGATCGAATCTAGTAGATACAACGTGCAAGTGGATTTGCCATAAATCCAACCCAACTAAAATAGATAAGGGAATGAAAATAGGACGTCAAAGCAAGCAGATCGAGCGACCTCTTGGGGTGAAGTTGTGGGTCTGGTCCATAATTATTCCAAGGCATTTCTTACATCAACGGAATGTTATTTCTAGGTCAAGTGCAGAAGTAGAGGAGGGAGGTCGAGTGACATGTAGGACAATCGAGGACTTTTGCACATTCCCATATGTTCTTCATTTCACTATCGGATCTTAGTCGTTTTTCTCTTGACCTTGACTTCTTTGACTGCATGGAAATACTTAGTGTGTTATGATGTCATTTTGATAGACATATATGTACTCCACAAATGCGTAGAATTTTTTCAAATATATAAACCAACCAGTAGATCTCCAAAAAACTAATATGAAGGAAATGAACCAATAGGATATGTTATATAGCCCAAAAGAGATAGAAAATGGAATATAATGATAATGATAAAAGACACTAAATATCGTGCTATGAATTACCCCTTACTTGAACTTTATTTGTCATCAAGATATGTTAACATCTCTCAAATGGATTCAAATAATTGCCTTAGATTCGACAAGATCAAGCATTTGATACCTCTACCCCTATTCACAAATCATCGTATAAGATATAACTCAAAATCTATAAGTTTCAAGACCACGCAAAGAAATGTATATGAGTTGGTCACATGTATTTAAGGGATATTTATTGGCGCTCAATCTCAACTTATATGCAATGATGATTAACCATAAGCTTACCAAAACGTTCTTAAGGTCCACCACGTAGCTTTTTGTGTAAAAAGACAAGGAGAAAGGTTTTCGGAAATAGAAAATAAATTTTTGAAAAAGAAGGAAAGATTTAAAAAACGTTTGAAAACAATTTTGCCCAAAACCACATACTTCAATCTTGTATTGTCCAGACCTGATTCGCTTAGTTCGGTGGTGGATCCCTGATCATAAATCTATCACGGAGTGTTTTGCCTCATCAACTCCATGATTTCTTGAGTAACTTAAAATTTTTTTAAAAGTAGTGTTGAACACAAATTGGTTCCCCTCTGAAGGACTCTATTGTATCATCAATCAGATCGGTAAGGGATTCCACCATATTCCTTTGGGAAGCTACGTCAACCTCATATGCTTCCTTCTCATTTATTTCAAACTTGGTAATCTCATCACGGAGGATCCAAATTTTTTCCCACATTTTGGACATTGTGTCTTTGGCCCTAGTCACTCTAGCTCATATGTAGGGATAAAAGCCATGTGTTTTTTCTACATAGCCCCTCGTGAGTTCAATTGCATCGGATATCTCGACCAAAGCATATCGGAGTCCCTCCCAGGCGGTAGTTTTTGCTTGATATTCTACTAGCAGTTAATAGAGATCACTCAAGACCTTTCCAAATGGTTGAAAAGTATAATCTTCGGTGCCACTAGAGGAGGATGAGTGCATGGAATTTTTGGCCTCTGGGACAATGGGTTTGACATCTCTTTCCGGTGTGGCAGTTGATAGGATAAAACCTAATCGCAAGTATAACAAGATCATTTGTAGTATCGAGTGTCGAATTTACGGGGGCTGTATTTGAATTTGATGTTAAGATATCCAATTATTCTAAGAAAAGAGGGAAGAAAAAAAGTAAGCGAAAAAATATATCGGTTTTGAAAATGGTTTTGATTTGTAATTAGGAAAAGCAAGTACTAATGATGATAAAAAATATAATAAAGCAAGTGATCTAAGGAAACATGCATCACCACTATATTGAATAAATAACCAAGCATATGATTATAATGACCATTAATAAGTGGAATATGTTGGTAATTATCATAGGTAGCCCTTACTATTTCTCTCTGTAAAAAGATTGAAGAACGTGCTCAACCCAACCTAGAGACGCTCTCATAGTTAGAAAGGGTAAAAGTCAAACCCAATAATAACATAGAAAATAGGAAGAAGACCTAAAGGATCACTCTCTCGCAGAAAAGCAAAAAAGGTAACAAAAATCGGTTAAACTATGATAATCACGAATCCTCGAGGTAAACACACATGTTTTTCCCAAAACCAATTTCATTCCAATAGAATCAACACGCTCTCGTAAAAAATAAATTTTGTTTGTGTTCCTAAGGTAGACATTATTTCTTAAAATATGTCAACAAAGGGTATGAATAAGGTCACTCAAACAAAACAATTCCAATGTTGTTTTCGTTCAACAATTCATATAGAATAATTATAAATCAATGCATCATAAGGTTAAACCAATCATTCGATGATAAGAAACCTAGAGATGCATAGAAAAAGAACCAAAGCAATAAATATATCTAAAATTGAATTCATAAACAAAATCTCAAAAGTAAACCTTAAGGAATCTGCCAACAAAAGTGTTCTTGGCTATTCCGAGTAGAAGGGAAAACGTGAAGGCTAACTAAGGTTACGAGTAAACAAAAATCCGACCTAAAACACACACCCCCTAACATCTGAAAACTACGAATATATAGGGTGAAAAACGGATCCACAAAGACATGCAAAAAACCCAACCGAAGGTAAGACCGTAAGATCTTCTTTCGGATATAAATTCGCGCACGAGCATATCTAGGATCACCTAATGACGCAGGAGCTTATCCCGGATGACTTAGAGGAGCAAGAGCATGTCAAGGACCCCCTACCAAGAAGAGGAAGATAGAAGCAAAAAGAGACATCCAACTATGGGCTCCAAAGCATAGGATAAGAAGGAATAGTAACATCAAGAACATAAGTGGGTTCAAATCCCTCCGCACTAGATGGTGAAGAATACATGAGAACATGATCAATCATGAATACATTAAAGGACAAAGAAGACTCATGGGTCCCACATGTACCCATCTTCCAACACGATCATGCTTTGAATAGAAGGGACAAGGGCCCCTTCTAACACCCTGAATCCGCAGGACTCGAGGCCCTACGGGCTAGGATCTCACAATGGATCCTGACCCTAGCTTGAAAACAAGTTCACTGGATCTTACAACAAGACACGAATATATATAAAACCAAACCTTTATAAACTGAAATATCAAGAACGTAAAACATACAAAACCACAACCGAGTATCAAAACTATAACATGATATACATTTGCACATCCCAAAAACCCATACACCACCTAAATGTACAAAAGTCCTCGGCTGATCACCCCACCAGATCACTTTGCAGTCTTCCTATCCTGCAAAGTATCTACAACACGGTATAAAACAGTTAGCTAACAATTCATGAATAAGAATAATGCTAATAACACACATAATCACATCATAATATGCTCATGCTCACACAACATTCGGTTATTATCTTCATTACGTTATAACATTACTTATTCATTCGGCGTGATACGAGGAGTAAACAACCTCGCCTCTGTCCCCTTTCATCACAGAGGTTCGGAATTGGTGCCAATCATCACCACCTGGTGAAATGGTCGCATAGAACCCCCTAGCTGCCCCATTTTGAGCTAGACAAGTTATTACCGCCCGTTATCACACACTTAGGTTAATTAATACATATATCATCGTTCTAGTCCGATTATGTTATCAATGCAACATTCATATGCACACGCACCATTATCACAATCACTCAAATCCATAAACACCAGTTAAGTAAGCCCAAAGGACTTACCTGTCACAAGGTAGTCCTAAATAGTGGTCACGGTTTCTCCTCGAGGATACGTTCAGTGCTTGTATAAACAAGACACACAACATCAAACACTATCAAAGGCTAGGAGATTCCACCTCCTAGTCTCCAAGATCATACAAGATCATAACTCATAAACTAATCCTCGATATCTCATCAAAACTCAAAGATGCCTAAGACATTCCTCAACATATCACAACATCAATCTCATCTACACAACCCTATCATGCTCACAACTCAACCATACCACAAAAGAAGGATAGGACACATACCAACACTTGGTATGTCTTGGACAAGACGCAGTTGCGGGAACGAAAGGGCGCAGGAGCGGTGACAAGCCGCGACAACGGCGGGCCAAAGCCGCCGGGGCGGTGACAACCTTCAGCCGCAGGGGCGGCACTGTCAGGGTGTGGGGGCGGAAATACAACAGAAAGGTGATCATCTGACTTCTCACCGATCTCTCGTTCGATTCTCTTCTCTTCTAAGGTACCAAAGGCAACCCAACATCAGCATACATATATATACACAACACCAAGAGCATAACACAAGTGCAAGCTTTTGGGATTCCAACTAAGGAAGAAAAGAGGAAGGAAAGAAGAATGAAAGGAGAGGAAGAGGAAGAACTTACCACTACAAAACTAGGAGAAGGAAGCAAGAACACTCAGTTGTTTCAACCACCACAAACTCTCATCATCATCATCATCATCATCATCATCATCATCATCATCATCATCATCATCATCATCATCATCATCATACAACCAAAGCCTTCACTATGGAAGAAATCGAAGGAGAAATCAAGAAGAAAACCAAGAGAAGAAAGGAAGAGAAGAATAGCGTGGAGAGGAAAGAAGATGAAAGAAGAAGTCTTAAAAGAAACCCTCACATAGGAGAGAGAGGGAAACTTATAAGGGAAGAAACAGATAAGCAAGGCGGTCAAAGAAGGCGGCGCCCACTCTGTAAACCGCGGGTGCAGATCATCAATGCCGCGGGAGCGGCTCTGCACCTATGGCCCAACTAAGGCGCACGGGATGGGTCCCTAATGAACTAAGTATATTACATCAAATCCCCCTGAAAACAAGTTTCGTCCCAAAACTTGAACAAACCCCTCTCGGACCCATACGCCGAGGTATACACACTCTCTCTACCGGAGGTATCAGATCTCCGCTCATAAGGTATCAACCTCTATAACTCTATAACCTCAACACACAAGCATGGAGGAATCATTCTCTTTAGCAACATAATCACAAACACTATGCAACGGCTTAGAGGAAAACCATCTTTAGCCAACCCATGATCACATCACATTGGTATGGAGGAATACCATCTCCAACCAAACCATATTCATAACATAAGGGCATTGATGAAAGCCATCTCCAGCCAAACTATACTCGTATCATCATAGCATCGAGGAAGAACCGTCTCCAGCTAAACTATAATCATACCTCGATAGCATGGAGAAAGAACCAACTCTAGCTATAACCATAACTCGTGCTAGCATAACAAGATCTAATAAGATCATACAACACATATCATAGCTTAGCACGAAAGAAAAACATATCAAATCACATAAACACACAACTCACCAAGATAGCACTAAGATCTACTCATCGATCCCACAGGTGCATCTATCTCGGAATAAAACTCTGGATAGTTCATATGGATACTATCCTCTGTCTCCCATGTAGGCTCATTAGGTCCTCGTCTTGACCACTGTATCCTCAACATAGGAATGTCCTTCGAGCGCAATCGTCTCACACCCCGCTCTAGGATTTCTACTGGATGCTCAACAAACGTGTGGTCCGGCTCGACCACTAAATCATCATAGCTAACAACGTGTCATGGATCTGGTATGTACTCCCTCAGTTGAGACACATGAAACACGGGGTGAATACCCTCTAATCTCGGAAGTAAACCAAGTCTGTACGCTGCTCTCCCAACTCGATCCACAATATCAAAAGGTCCTACATATCGGGGGCTCAACTTCCTCTTAATGCCAAAACGTATAACGCACACGTCGGAGATACTCTCAGCCAGACATGAGCTCCAACTCTGAACTCTAGAGGCCGAAGCCTATTGTTTGCATACGACTTCTGACGACTGTGCGCACCAACATCCACTCTCTAATCAGTGCCACTCAGGCAATATCGTCCTAAATTTGCTCAGGCGCTATATCACTGATACTGCTAGGCTCATCCCAGCACAACGGCATACAATATCTCCGCCTATATAGTGCCTCATATGAGGTCATTCAAATCGATGCATGTCAATTGTTGTTGTACGAAAACTCAACTAATGGGAGGTGATCTGACCACACTTGCCCCCAATGCAACACACAATCTCTTAGCATATCCTCCAGGGTCTGAATGGTTCTCTTTGATTGACCATTTGTTTGAGGATGAAAAGAAGTCATAAAATACAAACTAGTACCCAGGGCAGTCTGTATCTGCTGCCAAAACCTCGAGGTAAATAGTCCATCTTGATCCGAGACGATAGTCCTCGACACACCATGGAGTCTCACTATCTGTCTAGTGAAATCCTCATCCAAACGGCTCACTGGACACATTTCCCTCATAGGGATAAAACGTGCAGTCTTCGTCAATGTGTCAATAACAACCCAAATGGCATCAAAGCTCCTCCTCGGCTTCAATCCAGTTTCAAAGTCCATGGAGATATCCTCCCACTTCCACTGCGGTACTAGCAGTGGATGGAGCTCTCCCTAAAGTCTGTAGTGCTCTATCTTAAACTACTAACAAGTCGCATATTGAGCCACAAATCTGGCCACATCAAGCTTCAGCCTGCCCCACCAAAATGAACGTCTCATATCCTAATACATCATACTTGCACCTGGGTGCATTGAGTAAGGTGTGGAGTGAGCCTCCTGCAAAATCCTTTTTCTCAACTCCACATCAGAGGGTATACAGACGTGCTCGTGGCATGTCATCACTCCATCTGCTCCTATGGAGAACTGTGGGGCCTCAGCAGAAGGTATCCTATCTCGGATCTGCATCAACGTCGGGCAGGTCTTCTATTTCTATTGGATCCGCATCAACGTCCTCGTCAAGGAACTAAATGTCCATCACGCTAGATCTCTCTACAAATGAGACTGAACCGTCAGTCCTGCAATCGCCTTATCTCGAGGCGTCTTCCTACTAAGGGCGTCGACGACAACATTCTCCTTCCCTGGATGGTACAAAATCTCAAGGTCAAAGATCTTGATCAACTCAAGCCATCTCCTCTAGCGGTTATTCAATTACCGTTGTATGAAAATATACTTCAGACTCTTATGGTCTATGAAGATCTAGCATGTAGCGCCATACAAGTAATGCCTCCAGATCTTCAATGCATGCATTACTGTAGCCAAATCTAGGCCGTGAGTCGAGTACTTCTTCTCATACGTCTTCAAATATCTAGACGCATAGGCAATCACTCTACCCCGCTGCATCAAAAAACATCCCAAGCCTAACTTGGATGTGTCACTGTAAACCACAAAATCCTCTGTGCCCTCCGGCTGCGCAAAAAAATGGGAGCAGAAGTCAAACGCCTCTTCAGATCCTCAAAACTCTGAGTACACGAATTGGACCATACAAACCGGATAGTATTCCTCAATAGACTGGTAAGTGTTCGGGCGATCACAGAGAATCCCTCCACAAAGCTATGGTAATGTCCTCAAATGTCCTGCGTGCTCCTCCCTGCTACGAGAGTACACCAGGATGCCGTCTATGAAGACCACCACAAACTGATCCAGAAAGTCGATGAAGATGCCATTCATCATCTCCATAAAGATGGTGGGGGCATTTATGATCCCGAATGGCATCACTACAAACTCATATTGACCATATCGAATCCGAAATGCCGTCATATGCACATCCAGCTCTCTCACCCTTAGCTGGTGATATCCAGAGCGCAAGTCAATCATGGAGAACACAGTTGCTCCCTGAAGGTGATCCAAGAAATCATTAGTACGGGGCAAAGGATACTTGTTCTTGATGTTCACCTTGTTCAGCTCTCTATAGTCAATACACAACCGCAACGATCCACCCTTATTCCGTACGAAGAGGACATATGCACCCCACGGGGATACGCTAGGGCGTATGAAGCCCTTCTTAGCCAACTCCTCTAGTTGCTTCTTCAACTCTAACAACTCGATAGGCGCCGTGCGGTATTGGGTCTTCGAGATCGTTCTCATCCCCGACTCTAACTCTATACCAAAATCCACGCTCCTCTGAGACGGAAAAGTAGATGTCTCGTCAAACACATCCATGAACTCGCAAATGATGTGAATCCCGCATAAGGGATGGCCCGATCTTTCGAATGGTAGTCGAATTGGGGTTGACTTTCCTAACAATACGCACACACGAAAGGATTGACGGATTCTTCACTCTTCGATACGCACACACGAAGAACAAGGGATGAACGCTTGAATTTCTCTCAAGAACACAAATTCTGATTTCTTTTTTGATTGATGAAAATACGGCTGTCCTTCACAATGAAAAAGCATTAAACCTAAATACCTAGAGCTAGGATATTTTTCCTAATAATAATAGAGACTTCTTATTCAACCCATAAGTGCTGAAAATCAGCCCATAAAACACAATTGCCATATTCAGCCAATAAATACTGAAATTTAGCCCATAAAATGTAACAACCAAAATCCGCGGGACTTGGAGTGTCACATTGGGCTAGGATCTCACAATGGATCCTGATCCTAGCCTGACAATAAGTTCATTGGATCTTACAACAAGGCATAGGTAGATTAAAATCAAATACATAAAAGCTGAGTATGGTACATCAAAAGAGTTTACAAACTCATAGCCGAGTACAAAACAAAAACGTAAACCACAACCACAAAAGATCCCACATCCCACGCATCCTAATGTACAGAAGTCCTCGGCTTGTCACACCATCTGGCTCACTCTGCAGTATTCCTAACCTGCAGAACACTACAACACGGTATGAAACCGTTAGCTACAGCAATGAAAAGCATGAAGGTAATAGCACAACCACACATCAACATCTCAAACATGAAATGCCACACACAGTCATTTATTATCTTTCATTACGTTATTCCATTACTAATTCAACTTCTTTTGTAACACGAGGAGCCTCAAGAACCCCGTCCCATCCAACGTAACACAAGAGTTTTGCATGGGGGTGACCTTCACTCGTCCCCTCTTGTGAGATCATCTTCAGGGCACCTCCTCCTAACCAGCAGGCGGAGACCGGCGGTTACCGCCCGTTATAATACACTTGGGCCAAATAAATGTAATAAATGGTCATCCTAGTCCGGTTTAGGTTATAAATGCACAATCATATGAACACACACAACCATCACAATCATACAATCCACAACTGCACGCTAAGTAAGTCCTATAGACTTACCTGATATAGTCGTAACCTGTACCACGTCACAGATTCCCCTTGGGGAAGTAATCAACGCCTGCAATAGCAAGGCACACACAATCACATACTGCAAAGGTTAGGAGACTCGTCTCAGTAACCACAACCAACCTATATCTCAAATCTAAACCTCAGATCCTCAACACATTCATAAATGCCTAAGGCATATCCTCAACATAACATCTCATCATACTCGTACACATACTAATCCTTAAAGCCATAACCGATATCCATAACATCATCATGATCCTCAAATAATTCTGACACCTAGCATGCATCTAATCAGTATTCCTAAATCTCGAATTTAATCCTAATTTAATTAATTAACCTTTAATTAATTAATTAAATTTCACCAGAATAACGTTTTGCCCGCAGGCCATTTCTAAATCGTAGTACGGAAAACGAATAAATTCATAACTTATTCGTTACTAACCCGATTGACGATCTGAAAGAAGATTCGGAATCAAAACGACGCATGCTACGCATGTACAACATCAAATTCACCGGAATCTGAGCGACGGAACTGTCCCGGTGACATATATGCTCGACCATGTCTTTATCTGCTCGAAAATGCAGAAACTTGGTACCGATATGAAGAGAATGAAGAGAGGAATCCAGAAACTCAAACGGAATTGAAATCGGATTAGAAACGGAGAGTAGATCTGAGTTTGAAGTTTGAGAGAAAATCAGAGCTTTTATGAGGAAACGTGAAAGGAAATGAATTAATAAACGTTTTTCCGCTATTTATAGTGAAGTCGATAATTATCCTTTAACCGATCCAATGGCGGGATGAACCCCATTCTCCAAACTTCTTGAAATTAGAACAATAATTCTTGAATATTGTAGGGGTAGTTATTCCACAATTGCCTCGGAAAACGTGTATTCCTAAGCCGTCTTTCTTAGCCGTTAAGAAACGAAATAGCGACTCTTTTGGCCGTTTTGCCTTTCCATGTTATTTCGTATCTAGGATATGTCTGATGTCCTGATCATTTCTCTCAACTGCATTTTTTATTAATTGGAGCTCCCTAATCCTCCAAATAGGAGCTCCAAATATTACCGGATGGTAAAAATAATTACCCGGGGGAAAAAGTGAAAATTTCACCATAAGCCCTAAATTACGCTAGGAACATAACGGTGGGACTTATACTCAACACATACGCAATCTTCGCAAGTTATATGTCAATTGCTATCACAAATTAAGTTAATCAACATTAATTAGAATTCAGAAATCCTAGCTATTACATCACACACCCCTTAAGAAAAAATTTCGTCCCGAAACTTGAACAATTTCCAAATCCTCTCGGACCCATACGTCGAGGTATAAACACTCTCTCTATCGGAGGTATCACATCTCCGTTCAAACGTATCAACCTATAACATTCTATAACCTCAAAACACAACATGAAGGAATCACCAACTCCAGCAACAAGATCATAACGCTATCCAAAGGCATAGAGGAAAAATCATCTCTAGCCAACTACTAACCACGTCACAAGGCATGGAGAAAAGCCATCTCCAAGCAATCGTACTCGTAACATAACTATGTGGAGGAAAACCGTCTCCACTCACACTATGTCCATCAATAATAGCATGGAGGAAAGAACCATCTCTAGCTAACCCTAACCATATTACAATAGCATTGAAGAAAGAACCATCTCCAACTATACCTATATCGTGCTAGCAAATAAGATCTAACAGATCAAATGCACATATCAAAGCTAGCACGAAAACACATCATATCACATAAGCACATAGCATACAAGCACTCACCAAAAAGGCACTAAGATCTACTCGTGGATCCTACGGTTGCCTCTAACTCCGCATAGAACTCTGGATAGTTCCTCAGGATACTATCCTCCATCTCCCAGGTAGCCTCATCCGGTCCTTGTCTCGACCACTGTATCCTCATCATAGGAATATCCTTCGAATGCAGGCGTCTCATACCTCTCTTTCTAGAACTGCAAAAGGTTGTTCTGCAAAAGTGTGGTCCGGCTCGACCACTAGATCATCATAACTCATAATGTGCCTCAAATTCGGAATGTACTCCCTTAGTTGAGACACATGAAATATAGGGTGAACACCCTCTAACTTCGGTGGCAAAGCCAATCTGCGCACTGCTCTCCCAACTCTATCCAGTATCACGAAAGGATTGACATATCGGAGGCTCAGCTTCCCCTTTATGTCATAACGTTTGACGCCTCGCGTTAGAGTTACCCTCAATCAAACATGAGCTCCTACCCTGAACTCTAGAGGTCGACGCCTCCTATGTGCATACAACTTCTGGCGACTCTGTGCAGCCAACATCATCTCTCTGATCAACGTTACTCGAGCCATATCATCCTGAATTTGTTTTGGCGCTATCCCACTTGTACTGCTAGGCTCCTCCCAGCAAAAGGTGTATGACACCTATGTCTACACAACGCCTCATAGGGTCCATCCCTATAGATGCATACCAACGGTGGTGGTATAAGAACTCAACGAGTGGGAGATAAAAAGATCGTCCATGTTCCCAATCTATCCCACAAGCTCACAACATGTCCTCTACGGTCTGGAGGGTTCTCTCAGACTGACCGTCTGTCTGAGGTAAAACTCGATCATGATATGTGGACGCGTTCCCCAAGCAGTCCGAATCTGCTATCAAAACCTCAAAGTAAACCGTCTACTACAATCATAGTCGATCATCCTCGGTACACTTATGGAGTCGCACCATCTCTCTTGTGTACTCATTTGTTACTTCATTCACTAGCCACGTCTCTCTGTAGAGATGGAACGTGTCGCCTTCGTAAATCTGTTACTAATAATCTGGATAACACCAAAACTCTTACTGGGTCTCAATCCCATCACAAGTCCACAGAAAAGTCCTCTCACTTCCACTACAACACTGGTAGTGGATGAGCTCATCTCCAGGTCAGTAACACTTTAACCTGATTTACTACTTCGTGGTACCTCTTATTCGTACATGGATGTACTAAAGAAGGTGTACTATGAGTGTACTGTAATCTTCTCCACTCGACTCCACATAAGTGGTTATACTGACGCAGTTGCAACGCCTCATACTCCTTCTGTTCCATTAAAGAACCGTGGTGCCTCGCCATGAGGCATCCTTCCATCAAGTTCCCTCAGGGTCAGGCAAGTCCCCTGTTTTTGTTGGACCTCATCCAACAAACCAAGTAAAATCCCTAAACATGAAACTAACGTCCTTATCAGTAGTTGTAGGTCCAACTCTAACCAAGCTAGATTATTTTGTAACCGAGACTATACAGCAATTCCAACAATCGCCTTCTGTCGAGGTGTCTTCTTATTCAAGGCATCAGTGACCACATTCTCCTTGCCAAAATGATACAAATCTCAAGGTCAGCGTCCTTGATCAACTCAAACCATCGACGTTGGCAGTTATTCAACCTTTATTGCATAAAAATATGCTTCAACCTCCTATTATCTGTGAAACTCTGACACGAAATGTCACACAGGTATTGTCTTCAAAGCTTGGAACTTGAACAACCACCACTAACTCGAAATCATGAGTCGGACAATTCTCCTCATACGTTCTCAGCACCGTAGTCACGTGATTCCCAGAATCTTCTTATTATCACCGAATAGAAGCAGATGTCAAATGCTTCCTCTACTCTTCAAAGCTTCGACATACTACTTCAACCACACAATTATGGTGTTCTTCCTCAGAAGACTCGTAAATGGATGCACAATCACATAGAATCCTTCCTCAAAGCGTTGGTAGCAATCGGCTAGGCCGAGAATTACGCATTTCCTTAACGTTCATCAGTATCATCCATAAGACTTCATACTTACTCCTCGTCACATCAATCATGATCCTACTGGCGGTACAACATGACCTTGAAGGTTACTTCTGGCATCTCAATTCACATTTAGGGAGCATAGCACACTGACTTCTATCCCTCGGATTCTACAAAACCGTCCTCAAATAACCGGTACGTTTCTCTCCGTTGTGAGAGTACACCAAAACGTCATCAATAAGGTCTACCACCAACTAATCAAGGAAGTAGATGAAGACATTGTTCATCAACTCCTATAACGACTACTAGGACGTTCCTCAACTAAGATGACAAAACTACAACTCGTAGTGTCCATAACGGGTATGGAATATTGTCCTATGCCCACGCTGCTCTCTCATCCTTAGCTGATGATATCCTAAGCATACGGAAATCTTAAAAACACAATTGCTTCTCTTAGTTGATCCAACAAGTTGTCAATATGTAGCAAAGAACATGCTAGGGCGAACGAAGCCCGTCTCAATCCACTCTTCAAATTGATTCTTCAATTTCTAACAACTCAGCAAGCCATATACCTCATAGGCCTTCTCCCCACCAGTCTCGTACCATATTGCAACACAACATCAAAGTCCTCACTCCACTGAGGCAATATATTAGATGGTTCAGTAACACGTCTATAAGATCATAAACCACTAGAACACTTTTCAGCGTGAAACTATCTCTTTCCTTCACGACATAACATTACAAATCATCACCTCCTTATTAGCCTTGCTGCAAATACGGTACTGTCGGCAACTTGCCTCTTCAAGGTTCATAACCTTGAAAGACCTCTACCTAGTCGATCTCAGTAGAGACTATAATAGTCCTCCTACTGCTATCTAAACCAACATGATATCTATTTGTCCACCATACACATAAAGACCTTCTCATGCACCTAAGGCATGACAAAGAAGTCTTCAAGCCATACATAAGTCCCTGAACAAAGGGAACAACAATATATCTCGAGGGTACCTAAGACCCGTAACTCGTAATCCTTAAAGGAAGATATATCTTCTACTTTATCCACAGTTAACTATTAACACATGCATCGAAAGACAAGAGGTGCATAACACTCACGACAAACAAAACTCCACTAGGTAAACCATTAACAAGAATGGTACCTGTAACAGCTAACACCCGAAGCTCTACTACATATCATTACTCAACCTCAGACCTATGCTCCTCAGGTATCACTAAGGTCATCGCCATAGCCTCCACTTCCAGTCTTTCTACATCAGAAAGAGGAAGGTCTTAATGAGAAGAAACACTACCTTGCTGACAAAAAGGGGCCAGATGGCCTAGTTCACCACAAGTGAAGCAACCTATCGGTGCCATGGGGCACTCAGAGCGCAAATGATCTGGATAACCACAGTTGAGACATATACGTCCCATCCCTACCACTAATACAGGTGGCTCCTCTGCACTGCCCAGCTCAAAGGCTCTACCCTGAGTTCTTCTAGTGTTCGTGGTACTCTTACCACGACCCTTACCCCTACTCAGTCTAGGAACGGATCCTTGAGTAGAAGGATGATCTGGGACTCTTTGTTGTCCCCGCATCTGCTGCTGAGGTGTCTTCTGACCACCTCCCGTCACACTAGCAGAAGTAAAACCCTGTCGTGATACCACTCCAATTTGCTTACAGAAGACAGCTCTATGACCCTGTCTAACACATGTAAAGCAAATCACTGGCGATCTTGGACATTATGGTCGTACATGTCCAGGCTTCCCGCAGTTGTAACAGGTACTCATTTCACCAGAAGTCCTTGTGAAACGAGAAGTACTCAAACGTCCATAAGTCTGACTCGGTTTGCAACCCGGATTTGCAACCTCATCTTTCACTGATTCAACCCGTTGTTTCTTCTTTAATCCAGAAGCTTTAGTTGATCTCACAGATGTTGGTAAATCCGGTGTAGATCTACCCGCTATCACCGCCTCATATACTAGTTGCATATACTCTTAAAACTCGAATCTACTCATGGAGACACGATCAGCCTCTTCAAACTCGTTCTCTACCATAGGCAACACAACAGCGGATAATGGTCCCTGACTTGGCGCTACTGAAGGAAGAGGGGGTGTACCCCTATCTCGTCCCACTACAGATACTGCTCTAGTCTGAGCCATCTGTAGAATATACACCCCTAATCTTATAAGGCTATATATATGCCATATGTATCGATATATATATATATATATATATATATATATATATATATATATATATATATATATATATATATATATATATATATATATATATATTTATATATAGATATCTACACCGTCGAGATCCTCAGATGGGTGACAACTTTTGTACATACTATCCCAAAACATCTGTATTCGCTTAAAACCAAAACCTTTTGAAAAGTCAGACCCCGTGTGGGTTCTATTTATTTATCCACTCTACCTTTATTGCAGATAGCAAGTGCCATTGTTATCAACCTAAGGCTCCGATACCAACTCTGTAACACCCCAAATCCGCGGGACTTGGAGTGTCACATTGGGCTAGAATCTCACAATGGATCCTGACCCTAGCCTGACAACAAGTTCACTGGATCTTACAACAAGGCACATGTAGATTAAAATCAAATACATAAAGGTTGAGTATGATACATCAAAAGGGTTTACAAACTCATAGCCGAGTACAAAACAACAACATAAACCACAACCACAAAAGATCCCACATCCCACGCATCCTAATGTACAGAAGTCCTCGGCTTGTCACACCATCTGGCTCACTCTGCAGTATTCCTAACCTGCATAACACTACAACACGGTATGAAACCGTTAGCTACAGCAATGAAAAGCATGAAGGTAATAGCACAACCACACATCAACATCTCAAACATGCAATGCCACACACAGTCATTTATTATCTTTCATTACATTATTCCATTACTAATTCAACTTCTTTTATAACACGAGGAGCCTCAAGAACCCCGTCCCATGCAACATAAGACAGGAGTTTTGCATGGGGGTGACCTACACTCATCCCCTCTTGTGAGATCATCTTCAGGGCACCTCCTCCTAACCAGCAGGTGGAGACCGGCGGACCGCCCGTTATAATACACTTCGGCCAAATAAATGTAATAAATGGTCATCCTAGTCCGGTTTAGGTTATAAATGCACAATCATATGAACACACACAACCATCACAATCATACAATCCACAACTGCACGCTACGTAAGTCCTATGGACTTACCTGATATACTCGTAACCTGTACCACGTCACAGCTTCCCCTTGGGGAAGTAATCAACGTCTGCAATAGCAAGGCACACACAATCACATACTACAAAGGTTAGGAGACTCGTCTCACTAACCACAACCAACCTATATCTCAAATCTAAACCTCAGATCCTCAACACATTCATAAATGCCTAAGGCATATCCTCAACATAACATCTCATTATACTCGTACACATGCTAATCCTTAAAGCCATAACCGATATCCATAACATCATCATGATCCTCAACTCATTCTGACACCTAGCATGCATCTAATCATTATTCCTCAATCTCAAATTTAATCCTAATTTAATTAATTAACCTTTAAATAATTAATTAAATTTCACCAAAAAAACGTTTTGCCCGCAGGCCATTTCTAAACCCACTTGTCATCAGATTTCATCAAACAAACAACCCATAAACACCAGAATAAAATAATGATCATAATGGAATTTCTAATTATCCATTTTGAAAAGCCTAAGGTCAATTTATGCCAAATCGTAGTGCAGAAACGAATAAATTCATAACTTATTCGTTACTAACCCGATTGACGATCTGAAAGAAGATTCGGAATCATAACGACGCAGGCTACGCATGTACAACATCAAATTCACCGGAATCTAAGCGAGGGAGCTGTCCTGGTGACATATATGCTCGACCAGGTCCTTATCTGCTCGGAAATGCAGAAACTTGATACCGATATGAAGAGAATGAAGAGAGGAATCCAGAAACTCAAACGGAATTAAAATAGGGTTAGATACGGAGAGTAGATCTGAGTTTGAAGTTTGAGAGAAATCTGAGCTTTTACGAGGAAACGTGAAAGGAAATGAATTAATAAACGATTTTCCGCTATTTATAGTGAAGTCGATAATTATCCTTTAACCGATCCAATTGCGGGTTGAACCCCCTTCTCCAAACTTCTCGAAATTGGAACAATAATTCTTGAATATTGTAGGGATAATTATTCCACAATTGCCTCGGAAAACGTGTATTCTTAAGCCGTCTTTCTTATCCGTTAAGAAACGAAATAACGACTCTTTTCGCCGTTTTGCCTTTCGATGTTATTTCATATCTAGGACATGTCCGATGTCCTGATCATTTCTCTCAACTGCATTTTTATTAATTGGAGCTCTCAAATGCTCCAAATAATACCGGACAGTAAAAATAATTACCCGGGGGAAAAAGTGAAAATTTCACCATAAGCCCAAAATTACGCTAGGAACATAACGGTGGGACTTATACTCAACACTTACGCAATCTTTGCAATTTATATGTCAATTACTATCACTGATTAAGTTAATCAACATTAATTAGAATTCAGAAATTCTAGCTATTACATAAAACATAATTGCCATATTCAGCCTATAAGTGCTGAAAATACCCTAAGAGAAAGTTTGAATATAATGTATAAAAACCAACTAACAAAATAACCCAAAACATAAGTCACCTCGAGATCTCATGAACTAGAAGTGTCACTAATCCTGGGTCTTCCTTAGCGAGCTCTTGAGTCGATATCCAAGGCAAAGTAGCATAAGAAAATACAAGCCTTAGGATAGAGTAAAGAGCACTCGACATCTTCCTTGCTTTAGTCCTAGTGATTGGACCATCTCCATGAAGTGTGATGTCAGTCCGTAGATCTTCAAGCTCCTTAAGAGTCCTCGGGTACACATCATTCTCCCTTTCTAAGGCTTTATTCGTCCCCGAATCATGGAAAGGCGGCAGAAAATCATCATCAATGTAGGAAGACAAATCAGCCACGGTGAAAGTAGGATGAACACCATAATCATCAAGGAGATCAATCTCATAAGCATTGTTGTTGTTGCGTTTGAGAACCCGGAAAGGGCCATCACCTCTAGGATCCAGCTTGGACTTGCGACGGGACGAAAACCTATCCTTCCTAAGGTGCAACCAGACGATATCTCCCGGCTGGAACACAAGTTCACAGCGTCCACGGTTGTGTTAGGCAGTGTATTGCTCGGCGTGGCGCTACAGTTGGGCGGTAGTACACTGGTGGAGCTCCCAAACGAAGGTGACGCTGTCTGGCATCGAAGCTTTCCCGGGCCTTGAGTGGCTGCGGCGTAAGATCCAAGGGAGTGTGGGGATTCCGACCATAAACCACCTCAAACGGACTCATCCTAGTCGCCGAATGGACTGACTTGTTATATGCAAACTCCACAAAAGACAAACACTCTTCGCATCTTTTAAGGTTAGTCTTTAAAATAGAACGAATAAGAGTTCCAAGAGTACGGTTTACCACTTCAGTTTGGCCATCGGTCTGTGGGTGGCAACTAGTAGAGAACAAGAGCTTAGTTTCCAACTTTGCCCAAAGGGTCTTCCAGAAGTAGCTTAGGAACTTAACATCCCTATCAGAAACAATTGTACAAGGAATAATACCATTCAATCTCACAATATTTACAAAGAACAGATTAGCTACATGAGATGCATCCTCAGTTTTGTGACAGGCAATGAAATGAGCCATTTTGCTAAACCTTTCTAGAACCACAAAAATAGAATCCCTCCCTTCTTAGTTCTTGGTAATCCTACAATGAAATCCATACTAATGTATTCCCAAAGGGTTGTAGGAATAGGCAAGGGAGTGTATAGGCCATGGGGGTTCCTTCTAGACTTAGTTTTCCTACATTGGACACAAGATGAACAAAATTTCCCAACATCCTTGTTCATCTTAGGCCAATAGAAATGTTCCTTAAGCATAGCTAGAGTCTTATCAATTCCAAAGTGTCCCATTAAACCTCCACAATGAGATTCTTGAACCAAAAGTAATCTAATAGAACTCCTAGGGATACAAAGTTTTGAAGCCTTAAACAAATATCCCTCTTAAACAAAGTACTGGTTCGAGCTACCCTTAGACACATATTCACTATATATATCTTTAAAATCAGCACAAGAAGCATATAGATCACAAAGCAAAGAAAAACCAACCAAACGTGCATCTAGAGAAGAGAGTAGAGTATACCTGCGAGACAATGCGTCAGCTACAACATTGTCCTTACCTTATTTGTGCTTGATCACATTAGGAAAGGTCACTATGAATTCTACCCAATGAGCATGTCTCTTGTTCAACTTGGCTTGTCCTCTAAGGTGCTTGAGAGCTTCATGATCCGAGTGAATCACAAACTCTTTAGGTCATAGATAATGCTGCCAAGTGCGAAGGACCCGAACCAAAGCGTAGAGCTCCTTGTCATAAGTAGAGTAATTGAGCTCGGCACCGCTGAGTTTCTCAGTGAAGTAGGATATAGGGAGATTTCCTTGGATGAGATCGCCGCCAATGCCAATGCCCGACGCATCACACTCGATCTCAAAGGTGCGGCTGAAGTCCGGCAAGGCTAGGAGTGGAGCATGGGTCAGCTTGTCCTTCAAGTGCTGAAAAGCACGCTCTAGCTCGGTCCCCACTTGAGGACGGCGTCCTTCCGGGTCAGCTCAGTCAAGGGATGTGCCAATGTGCTGAAATCCCTCACAAAACGCCTATAGAACCCAGCTAGTCCAAGGAAGGTTCGGACTTGGGTCATGGTGGTGGGTGTAGGCCAATCTCTAATAGCTTCCACCTTGCTCTCATCCACAGTCAAGCCATCTTTCCCTACAACAAAACCAATAAAAACAGTAGACTCCGCACAAAAATGACACTTCTTTAGGTTAGCATAGAGTTGTTCCTTCTTAAGAATAACTAGCACTTGGCGGAGGTGATGAACATGTTCAGATTCTGTTTTTCTATAGACTAAGATATCATCAAAGTAGACTACAACAAATTTCCCTAAGTAAGGTATTAAAACATGGTTCATTAGCCTTATAAAAGTAGATGGTGCATTAGTCAATCCAAAGGGCATTACTAACCATTCATAAACTCCATACTTAGTTTTAAAAGCTGTTTTCCATTCGTCACCCTCTTTTATCCTAATTTGATGGTAACCACTCCTAAGGTCAATTTTAGTAAAAATAGTTGAACCATGTAATTCATCTAACATATCATCCAAACGAGGTATAGTGTGACAACTCTGCAATCTACGCACATATGCCATGAACCATCCTTCTTAGGCACCAAAATCACTAGAACCACACATGGGCTTAAGGACTCTCGAACATAGCTCTTCTTCAACAGCTCCTCTACTTGTTTCTGCAACTCCTCGGTCTCCTTAGGGCTGGTTCTATATGGGGCTCAATTAGGAATGGTGGCGCCTGGAATGAAGTCAATCTGGTGCTCAATACCTCTCAAAGGTGGTAGACCTAGCGGAATATCATCCGGGAAGACGTCCTCAAATTCCTGTAATAAAGGAGTAAAAATAGGAGGTAAATCTTGTAAGGACTCCAAAACCACGCAAGAATCTTTAAATAAGAGTAGAAAGCAAGGATAACTTCCCTTAAGAGCGATGTTGACCTCTCTAGCACTGACCAAGAGAAGATGTTTCGGTGGTTGTCCTATAGGTGGCGCCTTCTTCTTCGGGTGAACGGAGGGCCCTAGTTGCAAAGGCGTCATCTCCTGCTCACGGCTCTCCTTCTTTGCTCCCTTTCTACATGGTCTTGCAAACACTCCTACGGGGTTAGTGGAAAAAAGGTAATACGACGTCCCTTAAAGTTAAAACAATAGGTGTTAGAAAACACATCATGAATGGCCTTGCGATCAAATTGCCAAGGTCATCCTAGCAATAGATGACAAACTTCCAAAGGAACGACATCACAAGTAACAAAATCGCTATATTCGCTAGAAGAGAAGGTGATTTTAGCTTGCTTCCTAACTGTAAGGTTACCTGTAGATGTTAGCCAATTCAACTGATATGGAATAGGATGATCAATAGTAGGCAATTTAAAACGTTTAACCACATTGAATCAGTAATATTACAACAAGACCCACCATCAATAATAATACTACAAAACTTATCCTAGATAAAACAACGAGTATGAAAGATGGTCTCACGTTGGTTAGTGCGGGGCACATGATCTGCAGTCAATACCTGTTTAACCGCCATAAAAGCTTCTCCAGTAACTGGTTCACACTCAATTTCCTTAGGGTCCTGATAATCCTGATGTGGTTCTTCATCATAAATGACCTGCATAGCATCATAATCAATGAACTCATCCTCTTCCTGTGTCACATAGTCACAAAAAGCGGTCATTAGCACGGCCTGAACATTAGGGCATTCCTTTGCATTGTGGCCTCGTCCCTGGCATCTGTAGCATCTGATGCCCGGGCGGGATGCGGTAGGGGTGGCCTCTTTGGGTGGTAGAGCTCGGAGGTTCGAGCTGCGAGTGTCTCTACCTTGGCTGGGCAGCGGGCGATCAAAGCGGCCTCTTGGAGCCATCGTCGTTGGCTGCGGCGCTGAGTGGGCGGGAGTAGACTGTGGTGCTTGCCACTTGCGGTTGCTTGTTGTGCCGGTGTTGTAAGAATAGGTAGAACCCGAACCTGCAAGTTTTTGCTCATACAAAATAGTAGCATAATGAAGAGCATCGTTAATATTAGAGTACCTTTGTCGTTCAAATTGTTCACCAATGTCCCGGTTAAGAATTGAGATGAATTTGGACATGATAATCTTTTTGGGATATCGAATTCCCGTTCGTTGCATCAATCTGCGCATTTTGCCATGTAACTCTTCCGGGGATTGTGAACCATGGCGGAGATGGTCTAGGCAAACTTGCATACGCTACTCATAGTCAAAAGGAACAAAATGAGCCCTCATGATTTCTTTCAAATCCTCCCAAGTAGTGATGGGCTCTCTCATCTCATATTCTCGATCAAAAACATCTTGAATCCACCAAGATTGAGCAACACTTGTAAAATGAATAGAAGCGACCTCGACCTTTTCCTCATCGGGATAACCATAATACTTCAAGACCAACTCGGTTTGTTGTTCCCATTGGAGGTAAGCTTCGGGGTCAGTTGTTCTTGCAAATTCAAAAATCTTTTGCTTCATACGTCGGTCAAAACGACGTTGTGGCTGCTCGTCGTTGGGTTGGTGGTAGACGGGAACACGGCGGGGTACCGGTGCCTCAAAAGGTGGAGGACATGGTGTGGCGACGAACCGCTACGGCAAGAGCTTTGGAGAGCTGTGGAGACCTCCACGGCCAACTCTTGCAACGGCGTAGGTATTGTAAGGGCGCTCAACGTCGGGCTGCTGCGGCTTGAAGGCCCTTGGTGGTGGGTGGGCGAAAGAGTCCTCATTGCGCCGTGGGAAGGTGGTGTAAGCAAAAGGATTAGACTCCTCTCCTCGTTGTCCTCATCGAGCGGAGCCTGATAGGCGGGCTGTTTTTGTGATGCCCGCAACTGTCGCTCAAGCTCCACAATGCGTAGCTTCATCTCTTGAAGTTCGAGCTCCCTAGAATCATCATCAACCGGGCGCTTTCCGTTGTCCTGCGACATGTTTAGTGGACGAAAAGCAACACAACAAAGGAGAGATAAACCAAATAAATGTTGACAATGCACAACCTTAACAATTACAAGGTAAGGTATGGTAATGTGGAGCTCGGGAAAGTACTAAAGTAAACCAACCTAGTAATGACAAGTAATCAAGTAAGATGAAAGGCAAATTCCAAAACAAAAACCCAAGGTATGCAATTGATTAATGAAAATTAGTGCTTACTAGAACCAAAGCAAGTAACCATTCCGTTTCTAAAAACTAAACTTAGCTCACCGGGCTTCAACTCAGTTTCGCTTTTCTTTTTTTTTTTGTACAGATTTTTTGTTTTTTTTTCAATGAACTTGTAACTTATTGATATCTAACAAGTCAGGAATGGGGGAAAACTAGCATGTATAACGTATGCTAGGGAATAGAGGGGAGCAACTCGGTAATCGTTTTTTTTTGTACTAAACCGACAAGCACTTCTCGAAGAAGACGAAGAAAATAGCGCTAGGAGCCTTGTCCAAGTAAAGAAATTAAAAACAAAGTAGAGACTAACTAAGAATAAAAATAAGGAACTAGATAATCACAAATCAAGCACAATATCTCATAATTTTAATTATGGAAATAGACTAAACACTAAATTTAACAACTTGCCAACGATAGAATAGGTAGACTTCTAGGGCAAAGAACAAAGGTTTAGGGTTTTTGGCTGCAAGGGTTTCAGCGATCTGCAGTAGGGTGGCGGAGGGGTTGTGGCGGGGTGTGTGGTGGTAGAGAGCGGCAGTGGTGGGCGGACGGATGGAGGGTGGTGGCGGAAAGGCGACGGTGGTGGGGTACGGCAATGATGGTTAGGGTTCCAACGTAGACAGAACCAACAGGCTCGAACGCTGTATTGGATTGGCGTCGATTGAAATATGGTGATAGGAAGTGAGTAATTGCTGAAATTGAAACAAAAACAACAAGAACTCGAATATAGACTACAACCTTTCGATGTATTGACAACTGATACCACTTGATGCGAATCCACGCAGAAGGGATGTCCCGATCTTTCGAATGGTAGTCGAATTGGGGTTGTCTTTCCTAACGATATGCACACACGAAAGGATTGACGGATTCTTCACTCTTCGATACGCACACACGAAGAACAAGGGATGAACGCTTGAGTTTCTCTCAAGAACACAAATTCGGATTTCTTTTTTGATTGATGAAAATACGGTTGTCCTTCACAATGAAAAAGCGTTAAACCTAAATACCTAGAGCTGGCCTATTTTTCCTAATAATAATAGAAGACTTCTAATTCAGCCCATAAGTGCTGAAAATCAGCACATAAAACACAATTGCCATATTTAGCCTACAATGCTGAAATTCAGCCCATAAAACATAATTGCCATATTCACCCTATAAGTGCTAAAAATACCCTAAGAGAAAGTCTGAATATAATGTATAAAAACCAATTAAAAAATAGCCCAAAACATAAGTCATCCCGAGATATCATGAACTAGAAGTGTCACTAATCCCGGATCTTCCTTAGCGAGCTCTTGAGTCGATATCCAAGGCAAAGTAGCATAAGAAAACACATGTCTTAGGATAGAGTAAAGAACACTCGACATCTTCCTTGCTTTAGTCCTAGTGATAGGACCATCTCCATGAAGTGTGATGTCGGTCTGTAGAACTTCAAACTCCTTAAGTGTCCTCGGGTTCACATCAACAAACTACAGGAATATCCTCTAACGTAGGTGTAACACCCCGAATCCGCGGGACTCGTTATGCTACGGATGAGACCTCATAATGGGTCCCGACCCTTAACCTGACAACAATTTCACCGGACCTTTCCAACAAAGCACAAATAAAGGCAAATACTTAAAGCGTTTTACAATGTATGCGAAGGAAACTGTTACGCTAGAGATCTGTATCACAAAAAGATTTACATTTATAAACTCGAACTAAAATCCTAAACTACCTAGCAAAACCTGCAGTGTACGGATCGTTATGTAGGAAGGAAAGTATTCCGAGGTCGAACACAAGGACTGAGGTGAAATCAAGTCATCCAATGATCAAAGATAGTGTAAATTTAAACTAAGATCAGATGAGGAATAAAGAAAGTGCAAAACACAATATTTTTGGATGGGTTTGGGTGATCAAACAAAGATCACAAATATATCAACACAAACAAACAACACAAACACACAAACACAAAGATAAAAGATAAGAGGTAAGAAAGCGGAGTCTAGAGATTCGGAATTCCGATTATGATAATGGACTCATGCTTCTAAAGATCAAAGGAAGGTTGTGGTTGTTCGGATTTGGGTGTTTCTCTAATGGGGGCAATTACCGGGTAAGTCTCATGCTCCACTACTCTCAAACCTAAGGTCCTATTACTGGGTAACTCTCAAGGAACCTAAGGACGGGAATTCTACAATAACCGGTCACTAACTAAGGGTCAAACCCCTCCTTACCGGGTAAGTCTCGGAAAAGGTAAGTCTTAGACAACGATCCTAGCACACTCAATCCAATAGCGGCTTTTTTGGCTCACTACTACCTAGAGTTCATCATCTTGTGTCTCTAAGAGAGGAAATTACCGGGTAAGTCTCATCCCTCAAAAAGGTTGCTAAAATTAGGTCACCCTAAGCTAGATTAGGCTCAACAAACACTAGGATTTCAACACATCTACACCCTAACATCCAGATTCATCAATACAAGCACAACAAAGAAAGTTACGGGTGGATCATGGAAACCACGGCCGTGGAATCATGAAGAACAGGCCGTGATTCTACACTGAGTTGGGGTTTCGAACACAATTCAATCCTAAGCTAACATGGAAGTGCATACAATCATAGTCCAAAGCATAAACATCATTCCTTCACCCTAGAATCACAACTATTCAGCCAACAACATACATTTCAAGATCAAACTTCACAAATAGAGCATGCTTGCAAGTCATGGCTAGATAATGAAGAATAATCCAAATAAAAGACATTAAAAGCTACAATAGAAGTTACCAAATCTTACAAAGGCTCCAAGAGCTGTTCCAAGTTGTCAACAATGGAAACCTCACTCAAAACCACTCTAATCTCACTTCAAAATGAAAATCTACACTAATCTCTTCCAATAACACCCACAATGGATGCTTGAAAGAGAGGGTACAATGGAGAAGTGTTTTGGGGAAGAAGCTAGGTCAAAAAGGGGAGAGAAGAGATCTTCCTCTCCCATCACAGCTTGCAAAGATCACTTAAATACCCCACCAAGAGCAAGAGTGGGCCAAAGAGATCGTGGGACACGTGTCAAGGTGGTCCAAACAGAAACCACGGCCAAAACCACGGGCGTGGAAATGGCCTCTGGGCCGTGGTTTTGCTCCAGAAACTCTCTTTGGATCCTCAAGCCATGAGTTGGTGCAAGACATGCCCCAACAAGGCCCTATGTGATCTCCTTTTCTCCTAGCTTGCTTCTTAACGAGTCCGGAAGTGTGCCATCAAGAGGAATGATCCTCGAATGTGTCGATTAAGTCCAAAAGATCCCCAAAATACCTACAAAAGTCCGTGTAGACGTCTATCTCGACAATATGCATGAATTAAGCGTAAACGTCATGAACTAATGCCAAACCATGCATGAATGGAAAGGAAAACTATCTAAAAGAGTGCCTAAATTAGTGTCATAAATTGTGTCATAAAAATACCCCATACTTAGTACTTGCTTGTCCCTGAGCAAGGTCCAACTATAGGTTACGAGATGGCATTATTTATGAATGTAGAAAAACAGAAAAAAATTTTTTGGAATTGTGCTTCTAAAGATGGATCACCTTCATAGTGATGTTTCATGGCAATGGACAAGCAATCATGTATTAAATTAATGAAGGCATGGAAAGACAATCATACTTAACTCGAAAGCATGCATGAAAGGTAAAATTGATGAAGTCAAGATGATCATGAGAATATCCAATCTAGATCACTAAGTCATACACATAAGCAAATAGGTCTTAAGGACTTAGAAAAGAAGAGGCCAAGAAACGTGATGATAAGGTGGGAATTTTCTAAGGTCATGTGGTGCAAATCCGGGAAAGGAACTAAACAACCACAACTTCACATTTATATTTCATCCCCCAAAGTGTATTTTTCTCTTTCTTTTCTTTCTTTTCTTTTCTTTTTTTTTCATTTTCTTTCACTTATTTTTAAGACAATGGCATTGGTGTACAAAAGCCAAAACCTTGGTGATTAGCGGACCTCCGGATTTTTCCTAGGTACCTCACACCAGGCACACATACCAAGGCTCATTAGGACATTCGGTTTATCCGACTTTGGCAAGGCACAAACACCCGATTATGTGAATGGTGCCGAGTTACTCGTCATCAAAACCAAAGTCCCCAAACCTATTTTTTTCTACACTTTTCACAACACATTATCAACAACTTCATTCACAAAATTCAAACACCAACTACACCACCCCATACTTGCTTTTCACACACTCAAAACACTAGCATGCTCCTATTCCCGGATGGGTCAAAAGAGGTCAAATTTTTATATCAATTGAGGTACTCAAACAACATGATCAAGATGAGAAGTAAAGAGATGAATTGCCTTAATAATTCCTAGATGATGTGCAAGAACTATCATGTAACTTCGACCATCAATTCGCAATCCAATCAAGACAAGCATCACAATCACAAATCATACATAGGATTCAAGAGAAGTATTTCAAGTCTACATATGCATAAATCCATTCAACACATAAGGCCATCCATAGCCAATTCACAAAACAATCTCATTAATAGGGTCATATCCAAAATAGGAAGCACAACATTTTAAAATTTTTCGCTTTTTATTATTGGAATTTTTGGAATATATATGTAAAATGCAAAAACATGATAAGAAACGTTTGACAATAAAGCGAAACTATCCTAGATGCGATCATGCCATCCTAAGAATCATGAAAACCCCACCATATACTTAAAAACACATTGTCCCCAATGTGCAAATCAAGTAAAGAAGAGTGAAAGAAGTCCTCACAATGTAAAAGTGTAGTGTTTTCGGTATTTTGGTTCACTCATGTGGAGTGGTGGTGCGGATGATCGATCAAGCATGGTAGAGAGCTCTTCATAGTCATTCCGGCGTCGAGACCCGCACCAAGGTGTATGCGAGATGGGAGCTCTTCCATCCAACAAAGACACCTCAAGCCGTCCAAGTCTCACGTCCGCTCCACCCATGGTTGAAAATGGGATCATCATCATCAACTTACCTTGCAAGGCTTCCTCATTACCTAAAATCTACCACACAAACACAAAACACAAAAACACACAAAAACAAAAGCAAAAGCAAAAACGAAAGAGAAAAGGGAAAGAGTTGTTACCCTTGGGTTGCCTCCGAAGAAGCGCTTCTTTTAGGTCATTAGCTTGACCAAACTCCGTTGATGTGTCAATCCACCTCAAATACCATGGTTTGGTTGAGGAGTCCAAGCAACCATCTTTTACCGGCATCCATGATGACAAGCAAGGGCCACTTGATGCCCAAATAAGCCTTAAGTTCTCTCTTCACCGGTGAGTAGTAGACTCCTTCATCACCGCTCCCTTGATGATAGTATGGAGTTGCAACCATAGGTGTCACCCCATACTTCCACAATTGGTACTCCGCGGTCACACCGCTGAAATGCTTGCCATCCTCATCCTCTAAGATCCGAAGAAAACCGATTCTTGGAAAGAATTCTCCATTGAAGTGCTTCATAACCATCATGGATCCATCATGCTTGCCTCCATCATTCAATATGGGAGACTCCTTAGGAAAGGGACACCAATCTTCGTGGGTACTCCGGGCAAGCAAGAAAGGATTGAAAGGAGTTGAAATCAACTTAGGGTTCTCTGCAACAGAGCTTTCCACGGGCAGTAACCACGGGCGTGGTTGTGCCAGATAGGTCGTGGAAATCTTTGTTTTCTTCCTCCCTTGTGAGCTCTTCAAGTGTGGTTCCGGGGTTGATGGCAAGGATGTCCGGGGGTGAGAGCACTTCATTGCACTCCTCCAAAGGTGAAGGAGGTGGAGGTAAGCCTTGAAGGATGGTAGGATCTCCTAGCATAAGAGCATTCCTAATCTCCCTCCTCATTTGTTCTTCGCTCTCTAAATCCAATCTTCTTTCATCCTTCAGGGCCAAATCCCTTAGCCTTACTTGCTCCCAAGCTTCATCCAACTCATCTTGAAGTTCCTTAATGATCATGGTTGATTCGGGCAATTCTTGGATCTCCTCATGGTGAACCTCTTCTTGTTGAAATACTTCCACTTCAAGCTCCATGTGAGAACTCGAAATGGAAGCAAGGTTACTCTCTAGATCATCCATCTTCCTCAACAATTCTTCTAGCATTGATTCCAATCGATCTTCATAAAGTTGATGGTGAGGTCCCTCATGAGGTAATGTAGTCATGTGAGCTTTATCATGAGACTCATGATATGCATTAAACTCCTCCCAATACTCAAACTCATCATGGAGAGGTCCTAGATCTTGGCTTTCCATCCATCCCTCATACTCCATATCGTCAAGGTCGTCTTGGAAGTACAATCCGTCCATGGCAAACATGAAAAGGCTAAGACAAAAACAACACAAGATCAAAAGTAACAAGAAAGATAAACACTAAAAGCAATCAAAATCAAATTACTTAATCTAGACCTAGTCCCCGGCAACTACGCCAAAAACATGTTACGCTAGAGATGTGTAGCACAAAAAGCATTACATTTATAAACTCGAACTTAAATCCTAAACTACCTAGCGAAACCCGCAGTGTATGGATCGCTATGTAGGAAGAAAAGTATTCCGAGGTCGAACACAAGGACTGAGGTGAAATCAAGTCATCCAATGATCAAAGATAGTGTAAATCTAAAGTAAGATGAGATGAGGAATAAAGAAAGTGCAAAACACAATATTTTTGGATGGTTTTGGGTGATCAAACAAAGATCACAAATATATCAACACAAACAAACAACACAAACACACAAACACAAAGATAAAAGATAAGAGGTAAGAAAGCGGATTCAAGAGATTTAGAATTCTGATTATGACAATGGACTCATGCTTCTAAAGATCAAAGGAAGGTTGTGGTTGTTCGGAGTTGGGTGTTTCTCCAATGGGGGTAATTACCGGGTAAGTCTCAAGGAACCTAAGGATGAGAATTCTACACAAACCGGTCACTACCTAAGGGTCAAACCCCTCCTTACCGGGTAAGTCTCGGAAAAGGTAAGTCTTAGGCAACGATCCTAGCACACTCAATCCAATAGCGGCTTTTTTCTGGCTCACTACTACCTAGAGTTCGTCATCTTGTGTATCTAAGAGAGGAAATTACCAGGTATGTCTCATCCCTAAAAAAGGTTGCTAACATTAGGTCACCCTAAGCTAGATTAGGCTCAACAAACACTAGGATTTCAACATATCTACATCCTAACATCCAAATTCATCAATACAAGCACAACAGAGAAAATTATGGGTGGATCATGGAGACCACGGCCGTGGAATCATGAAGAACAAGCCGTGATTCTACATTGAGTTGGGGTTTCGAACACAAATCGATCCTAAGCTATCATAGAAGTCCATACAATCATAGTCCAAAGCATAAACATCATTCCTTCACCCTAGAATCACAACTATTCAGCCAACAACATAAATTTCAAGATCAAACTTCACAAATAGAGCGTGGTTGCAAGTCCTGACTAGATAATGAAGAATAATCCAAAGAAAAGACATTAAAAGCTAGAATAGAAGTTACCAAATCTTACAAAGGCTCCAAGAGCTTTTCCAAGTTGTCAACAATGGAAACCTCAGTCAAAACCACTCTAATCTCACTTTAAAATGAAAATTTACACCAATCTCTTCCAAGAACACCCACAATGGGTGCTTGGAAGAGAGGCTACAATGGAGAAGTGTTTTGGGGAAAAAGCTAGGTCAAAAAGGGGAGAGAAGAGATCTTCCTCTCCCATCACAGCCTGCAAAGATCACTTCAATACCCCACCAAGAGCAAGAGTCGGCCAAAGAGATTGTGGGACACGTGTCAAGGTGGTCCAGACAGAAACCACGGCCAAAACCACGGGCATGGAAATGGCCTCTGGGCCGTGGTTTTGCTCCAGAAACTCTCCTTGGATCCTCAAGCCATGAGTTGGTGCAAGACATGCACCAACAAGGCCCTATGTGTTCAACTTTGCTCCTAGCTTCCTCCTTAACGAGTCCGGAAGTGTGCCATCACGAGGAATGATCATCGAATGTGTCGATTAAGCTCAAAAGCTCCCTAAAATACCTACAAAATTGACAAAATTCCGTGTAGACGTCTATCTCGACAATATGCATGAATTAAGCGTAAACGTCATGAACTAATGCCAAACCATGCATAAATGGAAAGGAAAACTATCTAAAAGAGTGCCTAAATTAGTGTTATAAATCGTGTCATCAGAAACTGAAAATAAGGTACAACGTGGAAACTCAGCCGATTCCTCAAAACGAGACAACTCCGAACATAAACCAAAACCGTACAACATACAACCATAACCCACAACAACAAAGGACATAAATGTCCCCGTCCTATAATGTACGGAGACCCCGGTTGTCCACTCCTCCACCTCACTCGGAGGCATTCCTAACCTGCAAGGCATCTACACAATCGGTTTAAAACCGTTAGCTCATATTCGAAGCATTAGAATCACTGGGAAAGGCACATACACAAGTAAATCATCAAAAGCACACAACATACTTAAAGGCACACCAATCCGGTTTATTATCTTTATTATTATTAAGTCGTATCCCGTTCTAATTAAACTTAGGTTTTTGACACGAGACCACCGTGGTCCCTACTTACCGGCAAGGAATGGTACTGATGCATCCGATCGGCTACCCGCACGGGCTAGTCTCCGAGATGCTCCTAGACTCTGGCAAGAGCTAGGCAGATGATGTCACCGCCCGTTATCATACACTTAACCCAAAATAATATAAGGTCGGTGTTCCTATTACCGGTTTAGTTGTTTATAACATAAACGATAACATACACATACACCACCAAACACACATCATTGTTAATACGTAAAATACGAGCAAAGTAAGTCCGGAGACTTACCTCGTCACTACACTCAACTCACAACACTCTCGCTTCCTTAGGGAGGAAGCCCACAACCTGCTCACAAGAAGGTACGTATCAACATATGCTCACGCTCAAGAAGTCTTAGATTTCACTCTAGTGATCTAAGCAACATCAGCAAACACTCATGCAAGGAAATGCATCCTAGGATCCAAGATACTCACCACACTCTCATTACAGGATAGCAACTCAAAACAACTTATAACCTCACATGAACATAACCTCAGTCAAGAAGGAACAAGCTAGCCTAGAAGGTCTGACCGAAGGTATTTCTATGGCCGTCTATACCCAATCAAAAGTAAATCCTGACTTAGCACTAAGAACAAGTATAGTGATTAAGTAAGGGTCGAACCCAAGAGAGTTAAGGTGTTTTAGATGCAATTATCGATTATAGTGACAAGTGACACAAGGGGGGGGGGGTTTGGTTGAATTGATGCACAAAAACTTATGAAAACGATAAATGCGACAAGTAAGACTATAATGGATGAATCTACACTAGGTAGATTCTAAGCATGCAATTGCTACTTTGGTGAGTTCCTTTTACAAGTTTTCAAGTAATCTCCCGTCTCGATCATATATATGTTTTGAGCCAACCGGCATCAACACAACTTAACAGGTTAAAGTTCTGTAAACCTACAAGAATAGAAAACAGGTTAGCTTTCAAACAAAGACTAAGGGATATAAAGAGAAGATTAAAACCGTTAAACTTATCTTTATATTTGTGTTCCTTTTCTTTAAGTAATCACAACCCGTTATTACTTAAAGTTGCTACTAGATTAAAGACCCGAACCCGGAACCTATTAATCCTAGTTGTTTGCATGCACTTTAGAACCTAAGGTGATCAATCTCAAGCAATAGTAAACACGCAATTAGACAATGGAGATCAAGGAAACACAAAGTATTACTGAATGAAAACTTCTATTATAAAGTACTTACAACCAAAGCAACAAAGCAGCCAAACCAACCCAATGTAGCAAGGGAGTTATCAACTCATTCAAGGCAGCAAGGCAATCTAAGTGGATAATTTGATGATTAACAAGATGATAAGATGGATTGTTCTAGCAATCAACCATAGACTATTTATACTACAAAAGAAACTAAATAGGAGTAAATGGCCGGACCAAAACAACCACCTTAAATGCCATAAAGGTGGTGTAAACAGCCGAAGTAAAGCTTCTGGAGTTAAACCGCAAGGGCGGCCTTCGGGAACCGCAGGGGCGGTTTAGGCATAATCGGTTGATCTTCTTCAGAACCACTGGGGCGGCTACACAACTCCGCTGGGGCGGATCTTCAATGCTCTTCAACTTCTGACCTTTCGCCTTCCTGACGTTTTTTATGCCAAGCCGCCGGGGCGTCCCTATGTGGACGCAGAGGCGGTGACATAGTCTCTTCGCCTTCCAGCTCCCAGGTTGAGGCGCAGGCAGAGGCGCAGTGGGAGATGCAGGGGAGCTGGTCTTCATTTCTTCTGGGCAGGTCACCGCGGGGGCGCCAAAGAGTTGCGTAGGAGCGGTGACATGCTTCATGGTTGGCGCTGGTGGAGGCGCAGGGAGCGCTCTAGTGGAAAGCGTCATCAGCAGGGGCGGCTACAAGGACCCGCTGGGGCGGTGAGGCAACAGAAGCTTTGCTTCGTGATCGATCTTCCCTCCTAAGTGCTTATAACTCCTTTAGCTTCTTTTGATCTTCTTCTTCTGGACCAAGGAGTTAGTAGCATAAACCGACACTAATGCAATAAAAAGACTCTAAAAACTACCCTAATTGATAGTGATTCCATCACCTATCAAACTCCCCCATACTTAGACCTTTTACTCGTCCCGAGTAAAAACAAATGTCATCAACTAGACTCAAAGGCCTCAGGAAGCATGAACAAGCAGAAAGACAATGATAAACAAGAGAAAAGCCAAGAAAGAAAGAAGGAAAAGAGAGAAAATGTGAGAAAAAGAAATACTACCATCCTTATCACTTCAAGAGTGGCCTACCCGGACAACCTCCTTATGACTCCCCTTCTTATGTCGCCAAAACGCCGGAAAGGGAAACCTACGTTCGGTGTCGCTCATTTTGCCAAGTCGCTCTTTCGGGTTTTTACCTTGCCACTCTTCATCTTTTCTCAATTTAACTCACATCCCTCAAGTCCAATTTTGCACCAACCTAAGGTTGGTCGGACTACCTTCTTTTTACCTAAACCGCCCTTTCAGGATTTCGGTTTATCCAAGGATTCTCATGCATTTTTTTTGTTTTTTTAATGAAACTGAATTCAACAATGCAAAAACAAATGCCAAAAACTACTCAATGAATTGTACAAGCAATGATATATCCCTCCCCCATACTTGAAGTACACTTTGTCCTCAAAGTGAAAATGAGTCAAAGATAAATGTAGAAGGAAAAGAGATTAACCCATCAGTGGGGTGGTCCGGATGGACCACCTGGACCCTCCTCTGGTGGGTATGGAAAGTGGCGGAAGAAGTGCTCTTGCCGGGTGTAGATCTCATCAATGCGGTCCTGCTGGGCGGTCATCCGGCTACCAAAAGAGGTCTCAAAACTGGCCTGCCAAGCCAGCTACTGAGCCTCCACCTGCTGCTCCTGGGCTGCCTTCCACGCCTCCTGCCTCTGGTCAAAGTGTGAGGTCATGGAGGCGGCAAAACTGGTCTGCCAACTCTGCTGCTGCTCCAGCATAGTCCGCTGGTAATCGGACCGCCATGTCTGGTGCTTGGTCGTCATAGCCGCCATCTGAGCCTGAAGGCTCGCAAGGGCCGGGTCCTCCTCTGGTGCCGCCGTGGGCATCTGCTCGTCATCTGGTATGGGCAGGTGCTCCTCCTAATGAGCCCGGCTGGAGTTGGCAGCATGCCTCTCAACAATGGCCACTAGTGGCCTCCTCGGCACGAAGGGATCTGCTGGAATGTAGAACTCGGAGAGCTCACCTCCTAATGGTAAAGGCCGGGAGAGGTAGGTGAGGTGACTCCCATCTGCAAGGGAGATCCAAAATAGGTTCTCTCGTCCCGCCGGAGGAGCTTGCACCTCCTAAGCATCCCCTTAGTGTAGAGAGGAGCCGCCATCCCGTCCTCTAACTCGGACAGGTCCATCACTTGTTAGGCCATCAAAGAGATCACCCTACCACCGAAAATATCTCTCGGCTCATCCCTCCTGATCCGCTTCAAAGCGGCAAGGAAAAGAGAGGGCCAATCCTTCGACTTCTCGCTTTGTGGAAGACAGGAGTAGAGTAGTGGGAGGTCCTTGAGAGCGACCTTGTTTTCCTCTTTGTGTCCACATAAGACACTCATGAGGATCTTTGAAATCAGCCTCAAGCTGGGGTGAGTATGTTTGTTGGAGTACTCACCCCCAACATGGAATTCGGACCCGGTAGCTGCTTGCCAAAACTCACATAGGTCCGGGGCCGGGATTGGATCCCACCAGTTTGCGGAGGAGTTTAGAGTAACCCCAAAAGCCTCCCGTAGATCGGTGTAGTCAAGAGTGTATTTCACCTTGTTGAACTTGAAGATGAGGCCGGTACACACGTGGTCCTCCTTCTCCATTGTGAAAATGGAGATAAATGTCTGCTGAGCTCGGGATATGTTGGAGCACTTTTCTGGAGGAAGTCTCTGAGCCCGGCATTCCCCAAAAACGCTTGCATGCCCTCTAGCATGCCTAGTTTCTCCAAAGTCGGAATGTGCAAAAATCGAGTTGCGTACACAACTCGATCCTGCACAATCCTATAACGCTCCTTCTCTGCCTCGGTCATCTTGTATTTCCTTGGGGCTTCCATTCTTGAAAGTAATTGAAGCAAAGGATTAGCAAATATCGAAATAAGGGGAAGAAAACGACATTTTTGGTGTGATTTCCGCAGGGGCGGCTGTGCAGGCGCAGGGGCGTTGAGGCGTAGGGGCGGATGCTTGCATCCACAGGTGCGGGACAAGTGCAGAGGCGATTTCTAGGGAGCGATGGAGAGGGTGTTGCTGAGGCTACTCCGGTGACGTCCTTGGTGGTTTAGTCTCGCCGGTGGTGTAGTTGGAGTGGAATGTATGAAGTGGGTGAGGAAGAAGATCGTAAGGCTGTGAGACGGTAAGGGGCGTTGAGAGAGGGTGGCGCAGGGGCGTTGCGACTGGTGGTTGGTTGTCGGAGGCGGCGCAGGGGCGTCGGAGAGATTGTCGGTGAGTAGAGGGCGCAGGGGGCGTGAGTGTGTTTCTGAAGGAGGGGGTTTTGGAGGGTTTGTGTTTGGTGATGAAGGTTGGGTGGTGGTACGTGGTAGGTGAAGGTGTTTTTTGAGATCATCTTTTTTTTCTTTTCTAGGTAAACCCGTTGGGGTGGGGGTCTGTCGCCACTAGGGCGGTGACAAGGGAGAGGGGCACGCAGACCCAGCACCGGGGGTGGCGCTGGGACTTCGTGTCAAGGATGGCCGCCGCAGGGGCGTAGGTATGTCACCTCGGGGGCGGTGACACGTGTTTTGCATGCGTAGGCCCAGTGCCGGGGGTGACGCTAGGCATGAGTGTCACCGCAAGGGCAGGATACAAAGCCGCAGGGGCGGTTTCCTTGACAGAAGCTCCTCTTTTTATTCCTTCGGGTTGCCTCCCAAGAAGCGCCTTTGTTTTACGTCGTTGGCTCGACGTAAGATCTCTACTTCTCTGATTGTCCCTCCTCTAGTACCATCTCGTCAATTGGATCGTTCTTGACTCCTTTAAGGTAAAGCTTTGGCCTTTGTCCGTTCACCTTAAACACCTTGTGCGTTTGGGGATCATAGAGATCCACAACCCCGTGAGGGTATACTTCGGCTACTATGAACGGCCTTGTCCATCTCGAACGCAACTTACATGCAAAGAGTTTCAAAAGCGATTGAAAGAGAAGTACCTTATTACCTACCTTGAAGTCCTTCCGGAGAATGTTCCGGTCATGCCATGCTTTGGTCTTTTCTTTGTATGTGGTAGCATGGTCGTATGCATCTAGCCTCAGTTTCTCCAACTCTTGCAATTGGAGCTTCCGGAATTCTCCCACTTCCTCTATGTTCATGTTGCATTTCTTTACCGCCCACCATGCTTTGTGTTCTAACTCCACCGGTAGGTGGCAAGCTTTCCCAAACACGAGCCTAAAAGGGGATATCCCGATAGGAGTTTTGTAGGCTGTCCGATATGCCCATAGGGCGTCATTTAGCCTTGCACTCCAATCCTTCCGCCCGGGAGAAACCGTCTTTTCAAGGATGGTTTTTATTTCCCGGTTGGACACCTCAGCTTGGCAGTTTGTTTGTGTATGATAAGTTGTTGATACTCTTTGGTGAACGTGATACTTCTTAATGAGAGCCGTGATCGTCTTGTTGCAAAAATGGGTACCCCTATCACTGATTAAGGCTTTTGGGATTCCAAATCTTGCAAAGATATTTTCCTTCAGAAAAGCTGCAACTACTTTTGAATCATCAGTTTTGGTGGCCTTTGCTTCCACCCACTTGGAAACATAGTCCACCGAATATGTGTTCCCGAATGAAGTACGAAACGGACCCATGTAATCAATTCCCCAAACATCGAATATTTCACAAAATTTAAGAGAGGATTGGGGCATTTCATGTCTCCTTGAAAGATTTCCTATCCTTTGACATCTGTCACACACTTTACAAAATGGAAAAGCGTCTTAGAAAATTGTGTTGCCAAAAGAAACCGACATCCAAAACTTTTCTTACAGTTTTGTTAGCCCCAAAGTGCCCCCCACATGCTTCAGTGTGACAGAAAGTTAGGACGGATTGTACCTCATTATCCGGAATGCAACGCCGGATCACTTGGTCACTACAATGCTTCCAAAGGTAAGGATCGTCCCAAACGTAGTGTCGAGCTTCAGTTTTTACCTTCTCTCGTTGTGCCTTGGTGAAGTCTGAAGGGTACTCCTTCCTGACAATGAAATTCACAATGTCAGAAAACCAAGGCTTAAAAGATTGAAGCTTAATACAAACCTCTGTCGACAATTCCGCAAGAGCGCCTAGACTGAGCCGCAGGGGCGGCTGGTGTGAGGCGCGGGGGCGGTTACACAACAGAGAGTTGTGTAGAATGTATCGTCTGGAAAACTTCCGGCTATCTCTCTTTTTTCTGGATCTTCCTCCTCTTGCACTAGTCTGCTCAAATGATCGGCCACCAGGTTCTCAACTCGCTTCTTGTCCTTATCTCTAGGTTAAAATCGCTTAGAAGAAGCACCCAACGGATCAATCATGGCTTTGCCTCCTTCTTTTCCATGAGGTACCTAAGAGCTGCATGGTCCGTGAAGATAATTACCTTTACCCCGAGTAGGTACTGCCGGAATTTCTCAAGGGAAAAAACTACCGCTAACATCTCCTTCTCGGTGGTAGAGTAATTCTTTGTGCTCCATTGAGTGTCATAGATGCATAATGGATCACATGGGAGGCCCGTCCATGTTTTTGTCCTAAGACAGATCCGACGGCGTAGTCACTGGCGTCACACATGATTTCAAAAGGTTTCTCCAGATCTGGAGAACGGATGGTCGGTGCGGTGGTGAGACATGCCTTCAAATGTCGAAAGCCTTCTTGCAATCCTCATCCACTATGAAGGTGACATCTTTCTTTAGCAATTCACACAGGGGTGCTGAGATCTTTGAGAAATCTTTGATGAACCGTCAGTAGAAACCTGCATGACCAAGAAAAGATCGGATTTTCCGAACATTAGTAGGATAAGGTAAATTTTGAATAACATCAACATTTGCCTTATCTACCTCTATCCCTTTTGAGGATATTACATGTTCTAGCACAATTCCTTGTTCGACCATGAAATGACATTTTTCCAAATTAAAAACAAAATTGGTTTCAACATATTTTTCAAGAACAAGTTTTAAATGCCCTAAACATGCGTCAAAACCGTCTCCATGGACGGTAAAATCATCCATGAAGACTTCAATGAAATTTTCTATGTATTCGGAGAAAATACTTATCATGCACCATTGGAAAGTGCTTGATGCGTTGCAAAGTCCAAATGGCATTCTGCGATATGCGAAAGTGCCAAATGGGCAGGTGAACGTCGTCTTCTCTTGATCTTCTCGTACGATGGCTATTTGGAAATAACCCGAATATCCATTCAGGAAACAATAGTATTGATGACTTGAAGACGTTCCAACATTTGATCAATAAAAGGTAATGGGAAATGGTCTTTTCGTGTTACCTTATTGAGCTTGCGGTAGTCAATGCAAACTCTCCATCCGGTTTCTGTTTTGCTTGAGACCATCTCTCCATGTTGATTTTCCACCAAAGTGATGCCTCCCTTTTTTGGAATTACTTGTGTCGGGCTAACCCAAGTGCTATCCGAGATAGGAAAGATCATGTCCGCTTGGAGGAGCTTCAACACTTCCTTTTTGACCACATCCATCATTGGTGGGTTCAACCTCCTTTGAGTTTGCCTAGAGGGCTTGGCTTCGTCTTCAAGTAAAATCCTATGCATGCAAGTGGAAGGACTTATCCCTTTGATGTCTGCAATAGTCCATCCAAGGGCCGTCTTGTGCTTCTTTAGTACTTTCACCAACTTATCTTCTTGTCCGGTGGTCAACTTGTTGGAGATAATCACCGACAAGGTATTGTGTGCTCCAAGGAAAACATACTTGAGGTTTATAAAATGGGCCCAATGGCCAAATTGGAGATAGGTAGCCTTTTATGCCAATCTAATTGGGCTAGGACCTCTTTCATGCGAGATGTTAACACATAATCTAATTTGAAACCATCAATGTCATGCTCAATCACAGTTCTTAATTCATCCATGTCAGAGTTATCAAAAACATCTTGCACAAAAGGTTCAACAATGTCAATAGCACATAGAGAATGATCATCGCTAGGAAATCTCATTACATCATAGATGTCAAATTCCACTACTTCTTCATCAAACTCCATGGTCAATTTACCACTAACATAATCAGTTTTAGTCCTAGCCATTTTGAGAAATGGCCTACCTAACAGAATGGGTGCAACATGCAAGTCATTTTCCATATCCATTCCAAAGAAATCAGCAGGAAAAATTAGGTTGTCTACCATCACTAATACATCTTCAATTATCCCTTTCGGGTACACATTAGATCTATCAACAACTTCTACTACAATCCTAGTTTCCATTAGTGGCCCAAGGCCAAGTGATTTGTAAATCGAATATGGCAAGACATTAGTAGAAGCACCGAGATCAAGCATTGCTTTGTCAAAGCGGGTTTCCCCTATAACACAAGGAATGCTTACCATGCCTGGATCGCTGCACTTCTTGGGCATTCGCCGTTGGAAAACTGCCGACACATGTTCACTCACTTGCACTTTCTGTTTCGCCTTTAGCTTTTGATTCCTCTTGATAATGCAAAGTTCGTTTAAAAAACGAGTATACCTAGGGATACTTTTCACCAACTTAAGGAGGGGAATGTTTACCTTGCAGTTGGAGAAAGTCTCAAAGAGGTCCTTGTCCTCTATGATTCTTCTCTCCTTCAAGGCTTCAGGAAAAGAATCCCGTGGTTTCTCAGAGTACAGTGGTGGAAAGTTAGGCCGGACGTAAGTATCCTTTCCAGCAAGACCCTCTGTTGTGTTTTCCGCAGGGGCGGGGACAGCCAGCCGCAAGGGCGTCGTTCGTTCTATACTGGGCACAGTTGCAGCCGCAGGGGCGGCTGTGGGTGCGGAAAAAATGACAGAAGGTTCTCTTTGTGATTCTTTTGTTGGTTCTTGTTGGATTTGCTTCCCGCTCCTTAATGTTAGGGCACTAACATTCTCCTTGGGGTTTATAAACGTCTGGGAAGGCAATCCTCCGGAAAGCCTTGATTTGGTCCTTGAAATAGCTTCCGCCATTTGACTAACCTGTTTCTCAAGGTTCTTGATGCTAGATTCTGTTGTTTGGACATGAGTAACAAAGTGTTTAGTCAAAACCTGCAACATATCTTCCATTGAGTGATACTTACCTTGGCGGGGCTGTTGTTGTTGGTTTTGTTGATCCCTCTAACGAAAATTTTGTTAGTCACGCCAATTTGACATGAAATTCTGTGCATAGGGATCGTTCCTAGGTCTTTGCTACTGTGATTGTCCATAACCCATTTCGTTTACTTCAGTATCGTCATCTTGAACTTGTGGACACATGTCCGTTGGATGATACGGGTCAGCACAAATCCACAAGCTTTGAGCTGTTACGGTGTTCCCATAAGTGTTAGCCTCTTCACCATTTCCTTCAATTCCGCTAGCTCGGTGGAAATCTCACTCTTCCCGGAACTCACAACATGAACTCCTTTCTTAGCCGGGGTCCTTCCAAAGTTCCGGGTTCCTTCCGCTAGTTCCTGTATCTTTTCCAAAGCAAGGTCAGGAGTAGAGTTAAGAATATTACCTCCGCAAGCCGCATCGACGATCCACCTTTCATTGTCTAGCAAGCCATTGTACAAGTACAAGACTAGATCTTGAGTTGAATATCCGTGAAAAGGATAGCTAGATCAGAGGCGTGCAAACCTTTCGAAGTACTCGTAGAGAGTTTCGGTTGCCTCTTGCTCGATGTTGCTTATAGCTTTCTTCAAGCTATTGGCCTTTTTAGCTGGAAAGTATTTCTCCAAGAACGCTTTTCCCAAGTGTCAATACTCCCGGATGGAAGGTGGTAATACCAATTATCCGCGGAATCTTTGAGTGTGAAGTCGAATGCCCTCATCTTGATTTGTTCTTCGGTAATGTTGGCCGGCTTCATGCTCATACACACGGTATGGAACGTCCCAAGGTGCTTGATGGGGTCTTCACCACTTAGCCCATGGAAGGTTGGAAGCAAGTGAATGAGGCCCGGCTTGAGCTCAAAGTTGACTCCTTCCCCTAGTGCCGGTATAGCGACCGCAAGAGGGTTTTGAGCCAAGGTGGGCTGCGTAAGTTGACGAAGAGTACGATCAGCCATTTCTTGTTGGAGTTGTTGTTGTCTTCGTTGCCGAATGTGCGTCCTCTCAATTTCTGGATCAAAGGAAGCAAAGCCGGAGTTAGTAGCACGGGTTTGAACCATAAAAATGGTTCAAACCAATAATCAATAATAACAATAAAACACTAAAACTCCCCGGCAACGGCGCCAAAATTTGACCGAAGGTATTTCTATGGTCGTCTATACCCAATCAAAAATAAATCCCGACTTAGCACTAAGAACAAGTATAGTGATTAAGTAAGGGTCGAACCCAAGAGAGTTAAGGTGTTTTAGATGTGATTATCGACTATAGTGACAAGTAACAAAGGGGGGGGGGTTTGGTTGAATTGATGCACACAAAAACTTATGAAAACGATTAATGCAACAAGTAAGACAATAATGTATGAATCTACACTAGGTTGATTCTAAGCATGCAATTGCTACTTTGGTGAGTTCCTTTTACAAGTTTTCAAGTAATCTCCCGTCTCGATCATATATATGTGTTGAGCCAACCGGCATCAACACAACTTAACAAGTTAAAGTTCCGTAAATATACAAGAACAAATAACAAGTTAGCTTTCAAACAAAGACTAAGGGATATAAAGAGAAGATTAAAACCGTTAAACTTATCTTTATATTTGTGTTCCTTTTCTTTAAGTAATCACAACCCGTTATTACTTAAAGTTGCTACTAGATAAAAGACCCGAACCCGGAACCTATTAATCCTAGTTGTTTGCATGCACTTTAGAACCTAAGGTGATCAATCTCAAGCAATAGTAAACATGCAATTAGACAATGGAGATCAAGGAAACACAAATTATTACTGAATGAAAACTTATATTATAAGTACTTACAACCAAAGCAACAAAGCGGCTTCAAACCAACCCAATGTAGCAAGGGAGTTAGCAACTCATTACAAGGTAGCAAGACAATCTAAGTGGATAATTTGATGATTAACAAGATGATAAGATGGATTGTTCTAGCAATCAACCAAAGACTATTTATACTACAAAAGACGCTAAATAGGAGTAAATGGTCGGCCCAAAACAGCCACCTTAAATGCCATAAAGGTGGTGTAAATAGCCGGAGTAAAGCTTTTGGCGTTAAACCGCAGGGGCGGCCTTCGGGAACCGCAGGGGCAGTTTAGGCTGAATCGGTTGATCTTTTTCAGAACCGTTGGGGCGGCTACACAACTCCGTTGGGGTGGATCTTCAATGCTCTTCAACTTCTGACCTTTCGACTTCCTAACGTTTCTGATGCCAAGCCGCTGGGGCGTCCCTATGTCGACGCAGGGGTGGACATAGTCTCTTCGCCTTCCAGCTCCCAGGTTGAGGGACAGGCAGAGGCGCAGTGGGAGACACAGGGGAGTTGGTCTTCATTTCTTCAGGGCAGGTCACCGCGGGGGCGCCAAGGAGTGGCGCAGGGGCGGTGACACGCTTCATGGTTGGCGCTAGTGGAGGTGCAAGGAGCGCTTCAATGGAAAGCGTCATCCGCAGGGGCGGCTGCAAGGACCCGCTGGGGCGTTGAGGCAACATAAGCTTTGCTTCGTGATCGATCTTCACTCCTAAGTGCTTATAACTCCTTCTTTAGCTTCTTTTGATCTTCTTCTTTTGGACCAAGAAGTTAGTAGCATAAACCGACACTAATGCAATAAAAAGACTCTACAAACTACCCTAATTGTTAGTGATTCCATCACCTATCAAGGTCCATCATGCTTAACATACTCCAAGCCATCAACTACATCGATCCTTAAGGGCTCCTAGGTTCTCAACCACTAGGTGGCATTCATACCTACCCTAGGTCCATCCTAGGCATCATACTAACATGAAACAACCTCACAACTAAGGAAGGAACGAAGAAGAAGGGAGAAGAGGAGCCTACTGTTGAAGAAACGGAACCGCGGAAACAAAAGGCGTGATTGCGTGCTGAAGGTCACGGCCCCCGCGGCCCCAGGAGCCGCCCCCGCGGTGCTGTTCGCCGCCCCTGCGGCTGGCTAGGTTCCGCCCCGCGGCGCCTGATGCAGCCCCCGCGGGAGAACTCCAGAAACAACGATTTCTTCAATCTTCGATTGTGCAATTGAGCTTCTATGGCTTCCTTCTTTGGTTGGGTCTTCTCCAAACTTCATCCACAACATCCAAGCTCTTCTCCACGACCTAAACTAGCTAGGAAGACATGCATGCAAAGGAAACAAGATGAACATTCTTCCAAAGCTTCAACCATGCAATGGAGAAGGAGAGAAGAAGAAGAAGCTATGCAACAGGGAAGAAGAAGGTAGGGAGGAGGAGGAAAGACTTACTAAATTGGATCCGAAGCTCCTCCACTGTTGGCTACACCCAAGAGATCCCAAAGAGGAGATGTTGGAGAAGGGGGCAAAAAGGAAGGAAGAGGAAAGAAACCAACGTGAATGGCAAAAGAGTGGAGTGAGGGTAAGGCAAAGGCTGCACATGGTGGGGAGAACAAAGGGTCAGTTGCACCTTGTCTTCTTTGTGGTAGAGAACCGGGGGTCCAAAAGGCAAAGGTGAGATAATGGAAGGTCGGAATGAGATTTGGAACAAAACCCGACGCTCAGCACTTCGTGCTTGCGGGGAAACTAAGCCGCCACCGCGGGAAGCTCAATAACTCGCTCACAATCCGAATAAAAATTCCGGATGTTACTGTAACACCCCAAACCCGCGGGACACAGAGTGATACATTGGGCTAGGATTTCACAATCGATCCTAACCCTAGCCTGATAACAAGTTCGCTGGATCTTACAACAAGGCACATGTAGATTAAAACCAAATACATAAAACGGTACAAGATACATCGAAAGAGTTGTACAACAACAAAGCCGAGTACAAAACAACATTCATAAACATAGATACAAAAGATCCCAAATCCCACGCAGTCCTAATGTATAGAAGTCCTCGGCTGGTCACTCCATCTAGCTCACTCTGCATACTTCCAAACCTGTAGATCATCTACAACACGGTATACACCGTTAGCTACATCAATGAATAAGTATGAAGGTAATAGCACAAACACACATCCACATCTCATACATGCAATGCCACACATATTCATTTATTATTTTTCAATTGTGTTACTCTAATACTAATTCAACTTATTTTGTAACACGAGGAGCCTTAAGAACCTCGTCTCATCCAACGTAACACAATTTTTTTTCATGGGGTGATCATCACTCGTCCCCTCCCATGAGATCATCTTCAAGGCACCTCCTTCTACCTGTAGGCGGAGACAAGTGGTTACGACCCGTTATAATACACTTGAGTCATTAAAAGTATTAAGTTGTCATCCTAGTCCGGTTTAGGTTGTAAATGCACACTCATATGAACACACACAACCATCACAATCATACAAACTCACAACTGAACGCTACGTAAGCCCTATGGACATACCTGTAGCACTCGTATCCAATACCACGTCACAGCTTCCCCTTGGGGAAGTAATCAACGCTTGCAATGGTAAGGCACATAACATCACATACTGCAAGGGTTAGGAGACTCGTCTCCATAACCATAACCAACCTACAACCTCAATCTAAACCTCAAGACCATAACATGCTCACAGATGCCTACCGCATAACCTCAACATCAACACGAGTGCCTAAGGCACAACTCTATCATACTACTCATCCTAGATAAGCTAGCCTTGCCAACATCTAAGCCAAGACCAAAGGAAAGGAAGGAAGGAAACATACCAAAAAGGTATGTCCTGAATGCACCAACAAAAGAAAGAACTCATGGCTGAACCTTAGAGGCGCAAGTGCGGCTCACTCAAGGCACATGGGCGGCTCACAGGCAGGCGCACGGGCGTTCAAGGTCAGGCGCAGGGGAGGTTGTTTGTGCAGAAGGCTGACCCCGACATCTCTTCGATCTCTTTCTCGACTCTCTTCACTTCTTCATCAAACCACAACAACACACATACACATATACATATGTATGAACATCAAAACAACCAAGAAAGGATCCAACACAAGTCTACTTGTGATCCTAAGCTAAGAAGAAATAAAGAAGCAAGAAAGGAGGAGGAAGGAAAATTGAGGAGGAGTTCTCACCTCAACAAAATCCTAAGCAGCAACAAGGAGCATCCACACACCTCACACCCTTAGCACCACAGCAACAACTCTCAGCATCATCCTCATGATCATCCAAGCTCAAAAACCTCAACAAACTCTCAAAGCTTTCTCACAAGATCAAAGAAGAGCAAGGAAGGGAAGAAGAAGAAGAACGTACAGAGGAAAAGAGAGCCGAAGGAGATGAGGAAAACCCTCATTCAGAAGCAAAGGATGGCTTATAAGAGAAGCCAGCCGCAAAGCACAAGTCAAAGGGTCAACGAAGGCGGCTGAACCACACAAAGCCGTAGGGGCGGCTATCTTGGTCCGCTGGGGCGGCTGACAGGGTCCAACAAGGGTTCAGCTAAGGCTCAACTAGACTCCTAGGCTCCAAGGACTAAGGCTTTTACATCACACCCCCAAAAAACAATTTTCGTCCCAAAACATGCAATTTTCTACATCCTCTCGGACCTATAAGTCGAGGTATAACTCTCCATCTCAAAGGTATCATCGTAACCTATAACATTCGATATCCTCAAACGCATCACGGAGGATTCATCCCTCCACAATACCATCCTTAATTCTAAACAAGGCCTAGAGGAAGATCATCTCTAGCCATACACTAACCACATCACACTGGCATGGAGGAAATCCGTCTCCAGCAAAACGTATACATAACACTACCGTGTGGAGGAAAGCCGTCTCCACTCACACTATGTTCATCAATGATAGCATGGAGGAAAGAACCATCTCCAGCTAATCCTAACACACACACCAAAGCATGGAGAAAAGAACCATCTCCAGCTATACCTATTTCGCACTAGCAAACAAGATCTAACAGATCATATGCACATATCACGGCTAGCACGAAAATCATAACATATCACATAAGCACATAACATGACATGTACTCACCAAGATGGCACTAAGATCTACTCGTGGATCCTACTGGTTCCTCTAACTCGGCGTAGAACTCTGGATAGTTCCTCAAGATACTATCCCCAGTCTCCCATGTTGCCTCATCAGGTCCTCGTCTAGACCACTGTATCCTCATCATAGGAATGTCCTTCGAACGCAGGCGTCTCACACCTCGCTATAGGACTACAATAGGGTGCTCTACAAAAGTGTGGTCCGGCTCAACTACTAGATCATCATAACTCACGATGTGCCTCGAATCTGGTATGTACTCCCTCAGTTGAGACACATGAAACACAGGGTCAACACCCTCTAACCTCGGAGGCAATGCTAATCTATAAGCTACTCTCCGAACTCTATCCTGTATCTCAAAAGGACCGACATATAAGGGACTTAACTTCCCCTTTATGCCAAAATGCCTGACGCCTCGCGTAGGAGATACTCTCAACCAGACATGATCTCCTACCCTGAACTCTAGAGGTCAACGCCTCCTATCTGCATACGACTTTTGACGACTTTGTGCAGCCAGTATCCTCTCTCTAATAAGCGCCACCCGAGCCATATCATCATGAATCTGCTCTAGCGCTATCCCACTGATACTTCTAGGCTCATCCCAACATAAAGGTGTATGACACCTACGTACATACAATGCCTCATAAGGAGCCATCCTAATAGATGCATGCCAACTGTTGTTGAATGAGAACTCAATGAGTGGGAGGTAATCAGACCATCGTTGTCCCCAGTCCAAAACACAAGCTCGCAGCATATCCTCTAAGGTCTGGATGGTCCTCTCTGACTGACCATCTGTCTGGGGGTGAAACGCAATCGTGAAGTCTAGACTCGTCCGTAAAGCAGTCTGAATCTGCTGCCAAAATCTCGAAGTAAACCGTGCATCTCGATTAGAGACGATCGTCCTCGGCACACCATGGAGTCTCACTATCTATCTAGTGTACTCCTCAGCCAAACTGCTCACCGGCCACATCTCTCTAATGGCAATGAAACGTGCCATCTTCGTTAATCTGTCAACAATCACCCAGATAGCATCAAAGCTCCTATTGTTCCTTAATCCGGTCACAAAATCCATGGAGACGTCCTCCCACTTCCATTGCGGTACTGGTAGTGGATGAAGCTCACCTCCAAGTCTGCAATGCTCTATCTTGATCTGTTGACAGGTGGCACACTAGGCCACAAATCTGGCTACGTCGGGCTTCAGCCCTCCCCACCAATATGAGCGTCTCACATCATGGTACATCTTACTCGTACCAGGCTGTACAAAGTAAGGTGTATAATGAGCCTCCTGTAAAATCCGCTGTCTCAGCTCTGTATCAGCAAGTACACAGATATTGTCAAGTCACGTCATAACTCCATCAACTCCAATGGAAGCCTATGGTGCCTCTCCGTGAGACATCCTCTCTCTAATCCTCGTCAAATTCAGACAAGTCCCTTGCTTCTGTTAAATCTCATCCAACAGACCAGGTAGAACCTCTAAAGCAAACAACTGGGAATCCTCATCAGGAAACTAGATGTCCATCTCTAGCCAAGCTAGATCTCTCTAAAGCTGAGGTTGTACAGTAAGTTTGGCAATCGCCTTCTCTCGAGGTGTCTTCCTGGTCAAGGCGTCAGCTACCACATTCGCCTTGCCAGGATGATACAAAATCTCAAGGTCAAAGTCCTTGATCAACTCAAGCCATCGACGTTGGCGGTTATTCAATTCCCGTTGCGTGAAAATGTACTTCAGACTCTTATGGTCTATGAAAATCTGACATGTAGCACAATACAGGTAATGTCTCCAGATCTTCAAAGCATGAACGACCGCTGCCAACTCCAGATCATGAGTCGAGTAGTTCTCCTCATATGTCTTCAGCTGTCGAGACGCATATGCAGTCACACTGCCTATTTGCATCAACACACATCCCAAGCCTAGTTTGGATGAATCACTGTTAACCACAAAATCATCAGAATCCTCTAGTTGTGCTAGGACAAGAGCAGAAGTCCGCCTCTTCAACTCCTCAAAACTCTAAGCACACTGGTCGGTCCACAAAAATTTGGTATTCTTCCTCAGAAGACTCGTTAGTGGACGGGCAATCACAAAGAATCCCTCCACAAAGAGTCTATAATAACCGGTTAAGCCAAGAAAGCTACGCACTTCCTTGATGTTCGTCGGTATCGTCCATGCAGCAACAGACTTGATCTTTTCCGGATCTACCATTATCTCTTCGGCGGAGACGATGTGTCCAAGGAAAGCAACCTCAGACATCCAAAACTCACACTTAGAGAGCTTAGCATATAACTCTCTATCTCTCAAAATCTGCAAAACTGTCCTCAAATGACCGGCATGCTCCTCTCTACTACGAGAGTATACCAGAATGTCGTCAATAAAGACTACCACAAACTGATCCAAAAAGTCGATGAAGATACTGTTCATCAACTCCATGAAAACTGTTGGGGCATTCGTCAACCCAAATGGCATAACTACAAACTCATAGTGTCCATAACGGGTACGAAATGTTGTCCTGTGCACGTCCTGCTCTCTCACCCTCAGCTGGTGATATCTTGAACGCAAGTCGATCCGGGAGAAAACTACCGCTCCCTGAAGCTGATCAAGTAGATCATCAATACGAGATAGTGGATACCTGTTCTTTATGGTCACCTTGTTCAGCTCTTTGTAGTCTATACACAATCTCAACAATCCGTCCTTCTTCCGCACGAAGAGGACAGGTGCACCCCATGGTGATACGCTAGGGCGTATGAAGCCCTTCTCAGCCAACTCCTCGAGTTGCTTCTTCAGCTCTAACATCTCGACATGTGCCATATGATATGGGGCCTTCGAGATGTCTCTCGTGTCAGGCTCCAAGTCAATGCCAAAGTCTACGCTCCTCTGAGGCGGCAAGCTAGAAGACTCTGCAAACACGTCTGTAAACTCACAAACCACTGGTATATTCTCCAAAGCTGGACTCTCTCCATCCTTCACGGCGTAGCACCAGAAGGCATTACATCCTTGTGCAATCAGTCTAGCTGCTCGTACTAAACTAATAACAGATCCCGTCTTCCAAGGTCCCAACCTCGGAAGACCTCTATCAGACCTACGTCGGTAGAGACTATAATAGTTCTCTTACCCACATCTAACACATGCACGGTGTCTACGCATCCAATCCATACTTAATATGACTTCTTCATGCATCAAAGGCATGACTAAGAAGTCAACAAGCAATATACGAGTCCCTAAGAATAAGGGACAACTACGTATCTCATGGGTACCTCTGAACTTACTACCATCAGGTAACCCTATAGTAAAGGGTCTCCTCTCTATTGTAGACAAACTAAAATGCTCAACACAAGCAAAAGAAAATAAAAGAATGCTTAGAACCCGTATCAAATAAAACCTTAATAGGTAAACCATGTAACAGAATGGTACCTATAGTAACTGGTGCTGGCAGCTCCTCAGCACTCCTTAGCTCAAAAACACGACCTCGAGCTCCTCGAGCATCACTGTTACCAGCCTCTCTACCTCTACCTCTACTCGGTCCTATAGCTGATCCTTGAGTAGGAGGTGTGTCTAGGACTCTCCGTTGTCCCTGCGCCTGGTGTTGAGGGGGTCTTTGTCATCCTCCTGCTGCACCTGTAGGGGAAGAACCCTGTTGTGATGACGCTTTGCCCTGACGGCAAAACGTAGCTCTGTGTCCTGGCTTCCCATGTGAGAAGCAAGTCAGTGGTGCTCTCGGGCAATCAGCCCTCAAATGTCCATAGGCCCCGCAGTTTTAACACTGCCGGGCTCTCCCAATCGTAGGTGCAGACACTAGACCACTCGAGCGGCCCTGGGACTGGCCTCGCCCGTATCCAGATGCTCCTTCACCAATCTGTGTTGTGCGTTGTCTCTATTCAGACCAACTTGTCTGAGAAGTCCTCCTCTGGCTAGCTCTCTCTCTCTCATAGGCAAAGGCCCGATCCTGATAGTCTGTCAAGGACTCACAGTGAAATACTGCCATGTATGAACGTGTAATCTCCCTCAAACGACGGGAGACAGATACACATGCTGGCCTTAGATGGTGCAGTTGGACCCAGCAGTGCCAAATTAGTCTAGAAGCGGCGAATAGCATCTATAATGGGTACGTCCTCAAAGCCCGTCTCCACGAAGTCCTACAACTTCTCCCTCCTCAATGAGGCAGGGCATAACTGCTCCCTCAGCAAAGTTCTCATCTGCTGATAGTTGGTAACGCGTGCTTTAACTGTCCTCCACCACTAGTGTGCCAAGTCACGGAATAGAGACTGTACTAGCTCTATCCGTCTGTCCTCAGGGTATCGAATAGACTCTAAAGCTGAGTCCACATGCCCAATCCACACCTCAGTCTCTAAATAAATCTCTCCTAAGAAGTGTGGTACTCCCTGCTGATGAAATGCCTTCAACCAGACATCTAGTCGAGGCCCTCTAGTCTCCTCTACAGCTCGAGCAACCTCAGCAACACGTGTTGGCATAGCTCACACATGAGTAGCTCCATTGGATCTCTAAGATGATCTGTCATGCCCTAGTAGATCTAGGGCTCGTCTGCCTGCTCTGATCGCCTCCTCAAAGTGTCTAAGGTACTCTCTGAGCTCTGGTCCACCCATGGATAGGCTGGATGGGCTTGTTATCTCCAAGACCCACCACTCCTCGTAGATGCGACTGCATTCTTAGCAACCTCCTCACAAGCCTCCTCCACCACTGGTGGATATGCAGCGGGATCTGGTCCCTGTCATATACCTTCTAGAGGAAGAGTTGGTCTACCTCTGCCTACAACAACAATAACTCTAGTCCGAGCCATCTCCGCGGTATGCACACCTAACGTATAAGGATCTATATCGGCCATATGTATATATATATATATATATATATATATATATATATATATATATATATTAGCATGAAATATGACTATATTTTAGGCACTTGTTTTAGTTGTTTTTCCCTCTTTTATGTGTACATAGATATGAGTTTGAGGCATTTGTGAGCTCATTCACCCACTTTGTCGATATAGAGATCTACACTAGCTTCGTTTTGTTTTTAGGTGAATAAAGGCTTGGATTGGAGCAAAATGTGGAAGGAAAGGAGTATTAGATCATGCTTGATGGCAAGGAGATTCTTTGGAGAGGCTAAGGAAGGAGCAGGAATGAAGAACATCATGAAATAAAGGCTTTCACAAGAATTTGGAGAACCACGCCCTAAATTACGGCCGTGGACTTGGCAATTGGATTCGTGGAAGTGAGTTTGAAGCACAACAGAAAGTTACACGACCTAAACCACGGCCGTGGAAATTTGTTCATGACCGTGATTTCCATGATTTTATGAAGTGTCATATTTGCCACGTCAGCAACGTCATTGGACTTTCTCGAAAACCTATTTCGCCCTATGAGAAGGCTTGAGAAGGGAGTTTTAAGAACCTTCACTTAGAGCTTCGGAGACGGCTTCTTAGGGTTCAATTGATCTTGAGGATTGGAGATTTCGGGAGATTGGAGATTATGAAAGACGTGATTGTGGAGATTTTCTTAGGGTTTTCACTTTTGGAGACGGATTGACACTCCGTTCTTCATTGTTCCCTAAGATCGTTATGAGGATTCTTATTCCATTTTCTGAATTCATAAAGATAATATTATTGTTATTTGTATTTGAGATTGAATTTGATTTGTTATTGAGTTTTCGAGGATTTTCATCTTTCTTTCTTCTTAAATTGATTTTTGATATCATGATGATGGTTATTGGCTAAAACCCTTTACCAATTCTAAGGTGAAGGGTTAATAGTTGTGGCTTAGATGATGATAGATCGATCGTAACTTGATTGGACCCTGAGAGTGTGAGAAATATCGTCGACACCCTAAATTACGGTCTGTTCTTGTGTTCCACGGCCGTGGAATCTCAATATCTAGCCGTGATTTTCTCTATTTTACGACCTTTGCTTTTTGCTTTAATCCAAAGTTAAAGATTTGCTTTAACCTAGCCTTGGCTCGCCCTTTCTAGGTAGTAGTTAGACTCAACATCCTCTATTTCGGTTTCGAGTGTCACAACCTTAACCGTTTTAGTTTATCTTTGATTCCTTGGGTTTGGACATGGGTATTTGAGATCAATTCTTGTCCTTAGATCCTTTCTATATTGCATCCTCAACATCCTTTATAGAGAGAGTCTTTGGGTAAGACATATAGGGTTTTGGAACTTCACCTACATTGCCTTACTTTAGTATACCTTTTCAATTCTCAACTCTGTCCTTATATATATAGTATATCTTGAATCGATTGCCACAATTTGATATCCGGATGTTTAGGGTTGCTTTTTTCCCCAATATTTGAAAAGCTTTTATACTTTTACTTGCTCGATTATTCGAAACTGAATTTGACTCACAAAATCCCTGAGTTCGATACTCGGGAATACTTGCTTAACTACGCCGATCCGTACACTGCGGGTGCGCTTGATTTTGTTTCAGTTTTATAATTAAAACTTATTTGCACTCACGCTTTGAGGCGAACAAGTTTTTGGCGCCGTTGCCGGGGATTTGGTCTAAGCCAATTCCGGTTTTCGGTTGTCGAACTTGTGAGCTTTGCTCTTGTTATTTGATATCTCTCTTTGAGTGATTTTTGCAGATTCTTTAGGTATATGCGAAAGACTAGATCTACCAAAGATCTAGTTCCTTTTGATCCACAACTTGAGAAAACTTTGAGAAGAAAGTTGAAAGAGAAAAAGATGGCTGAAAACAATGAGAGAAACATCCAAGTGGAGTTGGATGAAGTTCAACTTCAACTTAAGTTGAGTGAGAAAGCTCGTATGGAAAAATTGGAGCGTCATCAATTCCAAATGGATGAGCTCAAGGCTATGATGATGGACATGAAGTTGGAAATGGAATGATGCTAAGAAGAAGGTCAAGAAACCAACTAAATCCATTAGAGTTGAATCATCCGACGATGAGGATGATGATATGCCACCACTAGAGGACATTGATCCGGTGATCCATCCCGTTCGTAACAACCCTAGATTACCGGTTGTTCCTCGCATTCCCGCTGGAGATGTGAGAGTTGCTCATGAAGGGGATGAACCACGGACTCTTGGGCAAAGAATGGATCCAATTCAGCAACCATGCCGTCTAGGTGTGAACTTCGGAGCTGAGGATATCCAGGAATTTAATTTTAGACCGCAAGTTATCACCATGGTTCGCCAAAGTCAATTTGGTGGAACGAGTGCTGAATCTCCACACCAAAATTTGCAGAATTTTGAGATTCTCATGGAGACATTGAAGCCAAAAAGGGCTACCAACAACAACTACAAGATCAAGCCGTTCTTCTTCTCTTTCAAGGACAAAGCTTTGGCTTAGTATCAAGCTCTTCCAGCTGGAAGGCTTAACACATGGGAGGATCTATCTTCGGAGTTCCTCACCAAGTTCTTTCCGCCATCCAAGACGACGGAGTTGAGAGATAAGATTAATGCATTTTCTATGAAAGCTAACGAAAGTTTGTTTCAATCATGGGAAAGATTTCAGGATCTCTTATTGGATTGCCCACACCATGGCATTTCAAAGATGGAATTATTGGAGATCTACTACAAGGGGTTAGATGTGGAAACACAATTCAATCTCCAATCTCTCTTTTGTGGTACATTTATGGACATGAGAGAAGATGACGCTTTGGACTTCATTGAGAAGAAAGCCCATGTGATTGAGAAGTATTCCCACCGGAAGGTGGATCCAAATAGCCAGAATCAAGGAGATCCGGGAGCTAGGCTAACACAAGCTGCACAAACTCAAATTTTCTCTCTCAACACCGAAATCAAGGAGTTGAAGGAAATCATTAGAGCTGGCCTTCAAAAGCCAAAGGAGCAAGATGTTGGCTACTTAGGAAACAACAACAACAATCACCAAGGGAATAGGAACAACAACCGGAACAACAATTGGAACAACAATTGGAATAACAACAACAACCGAAATTCCAACAACAATTTGCGGTCCAACCAACAACAAAATTCCGGTAATTCCTATCCATATTCTTAAAATTTACTAACACCTCCATCTCCTTCCACTCCTTTGAAATGTCAGGGGCAAACATCAAATGTTGCCCGATCCTATGTTGGAGATAATCTCAGGAAAGCTCCAAGGGTTGGAGAGCTACATAACTTCGGTTGATAAAGCTCACAAAGCTTTAGAAAACCAAGTATTTAGCAAGGTCGGAGAAGTTCCTAGAGATCAAGGGAAGCTTCCCGGAAAAACGGAGGATAACCCAAAGGGAAGGGTGATGGCTATCACCACTAGGAGCGGTGTGACAACTACAGACCGGCAGCCTAAGTTTATAGAAGTTCCAGCCGAGAAGGAGAAATAAAAGGGGAAGGAGAAGGAAGATGTCTATGTTCCTCCTCCAGCTTATAAACCTCTTCTACCATTCCCGCAATCTAGAGCAAGAGCGCGTCTAGACAAGCAATTCGGTAAGTTCATTGAACTAATGAGCAAACTACACATTAATATACCTTTCATTGATGCTATTGTAGGTATGCCCGCTTACGGGAAGTTCTTGAAAGAGCTCCTCTCTAACAAGAAGAAGCTAGAAGACTTTGGAGAAGTCAAGATGAGTTCGGAATCTTCGGAGCTCATCAAAACGATGACGGAAAAGATGCCCCCAAAGCTGAGAGATCCGGGGTCATTTTGCATTCCAGTTGGAGTAGGAGAAGTCACATATGACGCTCTTTGTGACTTGGGAGCAAGCGTTAGTGTTATCCCGCTTGCTTTGTGTAGGAAGATCGGTTTAGGTGAACCTAAACTGGTCAAGATAACGTTGTACATGGCGGATCGATCCATAACTCGTCCCGTCGGTATCATTGAAGACATCCCAGTCAAACTCGGTAAATTTTACATTCCAATAGACTTTGTTGTGCTTGACATTCCTGCAGATTGTCTGGTTCCGATCATACTCGGAAGACCGTCTCTTGCAACATCCGGTTGTATGGTGGATTGCAAGAATGCTAGACTAGCCTTCGACATAGGAGAAGTGAAGGTTGAGTTTGTTCTCTCAACTTTGGTGAAAGAGCCATCTCTTGGAGAGGATATGTTCAGTATCTATGACGAGAAAGCGTCTAGAGAGGAAGTGAGCTTGAAGTCAAGGATCCATTGCAAAAGGTCATAACCATGAGCATCATGGAGAAAGGAGAGGAAGAGGATTGCAATGTTGAGGTTGAAGCCTTGGAAGAGCTAAAGGAAGTGCAAGGGAAAGAGTTTGAAAAACTTTATGATGGCTTAGAAAATGTCAGGAATCACGGTCAGTCGTTCTATTACACGGCCGTGGTTTCACCCAAGCTGCCCGGAAAGTGCTATTTTGAGAGAAACAGTAAGTTACATGGCCAAAACCACGGCCGTGGAAGTAACAGTGGTCCCGTAATTTTGGGAAATTCTTAGAACAATTCCGTTCTTTCCACAAATGCTCTTGAGTCCTCTTCAATCACTCTTACACCTTTTGAGACTTCTAAGGAAGCGTCGGACACACCTTAAAACTCATCAAAGGCATCAATAGCAATGCAATTGAAGCCACTTCCCACACTTCTTCGGTATGCACTTCTTGGAACTAATTCTACTTTTCCCGTAATTGTTAGTTCCTGTCTAATTGAAGATGAACATGAGAAACTAATGGTTGTTCTAAGAAAACATAGGAAAGCCTTAGGTTATACCATAGAGGATCTTGTAGGAATTAAACCATCATTATGCATGCACAAGATTCTAATGGAGGAAGATTTTAAGCCTTCGCGACAACCTCAAAGACGGTTAAATCCGATCATGAAGGAGTTTGTAAAGAAGGAAATTCTTAAGTTACTTGACGCAGGTATCATATATCCTATCTCCAATAGCAAGTGGGTGAGCCCCGTTCAAGTTGTCCCGAAGAAAGGAGGAATGACGGTTATCACTAACAAGAGCAATGAACTCAGTCCTACAAGAACCGTAACGGGATGGAGGATGTGCATTGACTACCGCAAGCTAAACAATGCAACAAGGAAGGATCACTTCCCGCTACCATTCATAGACCAAATGCTTGAGATGTTAGCACAACACTCTTATTTTTGTTATCTTGATGGTTATAGTGGTTTCTTCCAGATTCCGATCCATCCGGATGATCAAGAGAAGACCACATTCACGTGCCCGTGGGGTACGTTTGCATATAGAAGGATGCCATTCGGGCTTTGCAACGCCCTAACCACCTTTGAAAGGTGTATGATGGCCATCTTCTCGGAGTACATTGACGAAATCATGGAGGTCTATATGGACGATTTTTCTATTTATAGTTCCTCATTCGATAGTTGTATTTCTAACCTTTCTCTTGAGTTGTAAAGGTGTGAAGACACTAACCTAGTTCTTAATTGGGAGAAGTGTCAATTCATGGTTAGGGAAGGCATTGTACTAGGAGACTTGATCTCTAGTAGAGGGATCGAAGATGATAAGACGAAGATAGAGACTATAGAGAAACTTCCTCCTCCATATTCGGTGAAGGGGATAAGAAGTTTCCTAGGACATGCTGGATTTTATAGACGTTCTATCAAAGACTTTTCTAAGATTTCAAAACCGCTAACTAATATATTGATGAAGGATGTAGTTTTAAACTTTTCGCATGATTGTTTAGATGCTTTCTATAAGATCCGGGAAGCTCTCATCTCAACCCCGATTATCCAACCTCCGGACTGGAATCTCCCGTTCGAGGTTATGTATGACGCAAGTTACGTAGCAGTTGGAGTGGTGCTAGGGAAAAAGAAGGAAGGCCGAACCCATGCTATCTATTATGCTAGCAAGACGCTAGATGAAGCGCAGCTCAACTACGCCACAACGGAGAAAGAATTTTTAGCCATTGTATATGCATTTGAAAATTTTCGTTCTTATCTTGTATGTGCGAAGGTGATTGTATACACGGACCATTCAGCGATCCGGTATTTACTTGCCAAGAAGGTTGCGAAACCGAGGCTGATTAGATGGATTCTTCACCTACAAGAATTTGATCTAGAGATCCGCGACAAGAATGGCTCGGAAAATTCTGTTGCGGATCATTTGAGTCGTCTACCACACATTGAACACGACGATCTACCCATTGATGACTCCTTCCCGGATGATCACTTACACATCATAGAGGAGTGCATAGACAAGATATCTAGAGGTAACGAACCTTGGTTTGCTAATTTTGTAAATTACTTGGTTTGTCAGGAAATACCTCCCGGATTATCCTATGCACAAAAGAAGAAGTTTTTCAGGATGTCCTGCAATACTTTTGAAATGAACCTCTACTCTTTAAGAGAGGTCCCGACAGCATCATTAGGAGATGTGTGCCGGAAGACGAAATGCAAAGCATCATTCGTCATTGTCATTCACCACCTTGTGGAGGACACGCTAGTTCCAATAAAACTAGCGCTAAGGTATTGCAATCCGGATTCTTTTGGCCTACTTTATTTAAGGATGTGCAAACCTTTGTTTCTTGTTGCGATGCTTGTCAAAGAACAGGAAATATCTCTAGGAGAAACGAGATGCCTCTCAACAACATTCAGGAGGTAGAAAGAAGGAGATCAAGTTCTCCTTTTCAATTCGAGACTTCGTCTCTTCCCAAGTAAGCTTAAATCTCGTTGGACTGTACCTTATCTAATCAAACGTATTTTTCCCCATAGCGCAGTTGAAGTATGGGGTGAAAAGAGCGGAAGTTTCAAGGTGAATGGCCAACGTCTTAAGAAGTATTCACCGGAGCTCCCAGTTGAGGAAATCGCTCCGATTGTCCTCGAATAAACTCAGGAACGGTCTAGCTACGGACCCAAAACAAGCGCTTCTTGGGAGGCAACCCAAGGTATTGCACTTGCGTTTTTGTTTTTCTTTCTTAGATTAGTATAGTTTAGTTGTTTTTGTTTTGTTTTTCCATTGATACCTCCCGGTATGTTATGTTTTTGAATGTAGGAATAAGGAATGGGCAAAGAAAGGAAGCAAAATTTGGAAGGAATTGACGAAACTTGGATTCTGGCAAACAACAGAGAGTTCCACGCCCTAAACCACGCTCGTGGAAGTAGCAGGTGGCCGTAATTTTCCAAAATCTGATACAAATCATCAAAACCACGGGTTCCGTACATTTCCACGGCCGTGGAATGCCACGAGTGACCGTGATTTTCAAAAATTTTATGGCCACTATATAAACCACCTTCCTTCACAAAAACACAACCAAAACCTCTTTCAACGCCCAGAACCACGTCCAGAAATCGCCGCCACCCTTCCTCATCCCGTAATTCTTCGTTCGGAGTCCGATTCAATCGATTCTTCAACCTAATGTGGAGCATTTTCAATCATCTACAAGATCCAAGCATCAAAATGAGTGAAAAATCCACATTGGAGAGGAATTTGGATTTTTCAAATCCAAAACCTAGGTTTTAATCCCTTTTCTCTTCTTTGTCAATTTGGTTCAATTTCTTCTCAAGATTTTAGGACAATTGGACGAAATTGGAATTGGAATTAGTCTAGGACAGTGATTGTTGATTTTGGTGTGGATTTGCTGAGATTTGAGAGAGACAAACCAAATCCACGGGTTCCGTACGTTTCCACGGCCGTAGAAAATCAAGAACAGACCGTGGTTTTCTCTGTTGCTGAGGAAAATGTTTAGAAGGAAATCCAGTAGGAATAAGAAGCGAAAGGATTATAGTTCCTCCTCTTCCCAACCCCCTCCTAGTGAACCACCATCACCACCACCTCTTGGAATCCCTAGAATTCATGAGGATTACATAGGAGCCTTGGAAAAGATTGAAAAGAGGGAAATCATAGGACCTAGATACCTTGTCCTAGAGGAGCTTGAGGAGCTCAATGTGGTGAATGACCTGACTTGGCTCTTGGATAAAGCCGGATTGATCATCTTCTCCGCTATTAGGGAAGATGCCTATGGGGAGATAACAAGGAAGTTTGTGACTTCCTTTGAGCATAGCCATGTAAACCGAACGGTCTCCTTTCGGCTAATGGAGCAAAAATATGAGTTCTCTATCGTTCATTTTGGAACCTTCTTTGGGTTCCATGAGAGTTTCAATGGTAGGTTTCCCGGGGGAGTGTATGCTAAAGATTTTTGGGAGGATATAGCCATGATTTATGCTAGTGACGACCGTTGGCAACTGGACGACACCAAGGCTAAGCTCATCTACCATTTAGCCTTGAAGATAGCTCATAGAGTCCTTTCGGAGTGTCTTTTCCCTAGGACCGAGACCCCTCAAATGATCAAGACCGATGAGCTATTCCTCCTCTATTGTATGGTTACCGGTAGATTCGCCGATTGTGCCACCCTCCTTGCCTCCACCATTAGCAAATTGAAGAACAAAAGGGCCGGGAACATAGGTTATGGAGGTATGGTGACTCACATAGCCACTCAGTTGGGGATAGACTACTCCGCTTGTACTAGCATAGCGGCAAGACCTTTGGGTCTCAATGGGCTTGAGGTATTATCTTTCCCCGCTACCAAGCTCCACCTACCATAGCCATGCCATGGGAGGAGAGAGGTGGTAGAGGTATCCCATGGCTTCCCGAGTACTCCATCATGCTAGGCCGCCAAAATTGGAAGGAGACCTTCGTATCCATGCATGCGAATAGACTTGTAGCCCCTCCATATGAGCCGAATGAGGTCCCAGCTGGGGATGATAATGAGGAGATGGGAGGAGGGGATTACCATGATGTAGGAGGTGCTGAGCATGATTTTGGTACATTCCCGGACTAGCCAACCAACTTCCCGGAGCCACCTAGGCGATCTCCCCGACCTTTAAGACCTTCCGGTTCCTCTTCTTCGCGCAAGGCTAGGGTGAGTGAGAGGCTGACGTGGATGAAGACTCCACCCGCTTGGTATGGAGATCAGCCATCATGGATGTGAGCTCCTCCTCCATGGTATGATCATCCACCGGTAGCACCGACCCCTCCTCAGGACACACCCTCATGGTATAGCCAGCCGCCACCTTGGTATTCACAGCTTCCAGGTTGGGCAGATGATCTTTCGAGGAGAGTAAGAGACTTGGAGGTCCGACAGGAGTCCCATGACGTAGAGCGCCAGGAGAATGCCCATATCTTGAGGGATGTCTACCGCCAGCAATTTGGGCGGAACTTCAGCTCAGACATCTATCCATTCCCACCACCGCCTTCCCAGTTATGATGATGAGATGACCGCCGGTTAGAGCCGCTCCACCGCCATTAGTGAGTTTCCTTTGTTTCTTTTCTTATCTTTATTTCTTTTGAGCATTGAGGACAATGTGTATTTCAAGTATGGGGTGGGGTGTGACTATCGTTTTAAATAACTCTAGTCACTTTGCTTTGCTTATGACTATGAACACTTGCATGTTTCCTTTCATTGTCACACGTTTCATTATTGCATTGCATGGAAAAGGCTTTGAAAAGCCCATAAAAATTTGAAAATTTTGAAAAGATTTTGTGCTTCTAAGATTAGAGATGAATTTTGTGATGAAAACTACTTGTGGACTGAGTTTTTGATGACAATTGTATGCTTGAATTGAATCATGAATTGTGAAGAGATTGAGTATGTTGTTTATCCTTTCTTGTAAGTTTCATAATGTGAAAGTTTTTATCTAAATCATATCGAGAAACGAAGGTTGAAATCACAATATAAGTTCTTATACTTATTTATGAAATGATTAAGGCACCTCGATTTTCATACTTCTTTCTTTGATCATTTAGCCCATCAATGAGAATAATTGGCTCCTTTACCTATCCGGGATTTAGGAAGAGTTGATTTTGGCATGTTTGATGTGGGAGGGCAATGAAAGAAATTGTTTGAATTCAAAGTATAGGAAAATATAGGTTTGGGGAAGTCAATCATGAGGATGAGTAACTCGGCACCATTCACATAGCCGGGTGTTTGTGTCTTGCCAAAGTCAGATTGAGCGATATTCCTAACGGATTATGGTATGTGCATCAAGGGTTTGAGGCATCTCGAATTTGAGAAACGCCGATCTCCTAGGCTTCGGTTTTTGTGCACCGCTGTCGATATTTCCAAAAGTAAAGTTGAAAAATTATGTGCAAAAAGTCTTGAGCAAAGCTCTAAGTTGGTAGTTAGTTCGAATGGTGAAAAGAAAAAGAGTTTGTGTTGTTCCTTCTTCCCGGATTCATACACCACATTCCTTTAAAAGTTTCCCACCTTTTCCGTATTCTTGGCCTTACTTGAAAGTCCTTGAGATCATAAGATTGTTATTTGACTTGGTGATCTGAATTGAAGTTTCACTTGCTTGATTTTGACAATGCTTGAAGGTTATGATGTTTGTCTTGAAGTTTAAGCAATTTATGAAGTTCCTTTGCTGCATATTTTGGTTTATGTGTATGAACGTTTTCAAGGATGAATGAAGCGAGGTTTGAGGATGATCTATTGATTAGAAGCACATTACCAAAAGGATTGTTTTGTTTGTTTTGCATTCATATTTCATTCTACCATATGTTCTAAGCTTTTGAAAACCTTGCTTGGGGACAAGCAAGTGACAAGTATGGGGTATTTTGTTAGCATCAAATATGATTATATTTTAGGCACTTGTTTTAGTGGCTTTTCCCTCTTTTATGTGTACATAGATATTAGTTTGACGCATTTGTGAGCTCATTCACCCACTTTGTCGATATAGAGATCTGCACTAGCTTCGTTTTGTTTTTACGTGAATAAAGGCTTGGATTGGAGCAAAATGTGGAAGGAAAGGAGTATTTGATCATGCTTGATGGCAAGGAGATGCTTTGGAGAGGCTAAGGAAGGAGCAGGAATGAAGAACATCACGAAATAAAGGCTTTCACGAGAATTTGGAGAACCACGCCCTAAATTACGGCCGTGGGCTTGGCAATTGGATCGTGGAAGTGAGTTTGAAGCACAACATAAAGTTACACGGCCTAAACGACGGGTGTGGAAATTTGCTCATGACCGTGATTTCCGTGATTTTATGACGTGTCATATTTGCCACGTCAGCAACGTCATTGGGCTTTCTCGTAACCCTATTTCGCCCTATAAGAAGACTTGAGAAGGGAGTTTCGAGGACCTTCACTTAGAGCTTCGGAGACGGCTGCTTAGGGTTCAATTGATCTTGAGGATTGGAGATTTCAGTAGATTGGAGATTGTGAAAGACGTGATTGTAGAGATTTTCTTTGGGTTTTCACTTTTGGTGACGGATTGACACTCCGGTCTTCATTGTTCCCTAAGATCGTTGTGAGGATTCTTATTCCATTTTCTCAATTCATAAACATACTGCTTTTGTTATTTGAATTTGAGATTGACTTTGATTTGGTATTGAGTTTTCGAGGGTTTTTATCTTTCTTTCTTCTTAAATTGATTTTTGATATCATGATGATGGTTATTGGCTAATACCCTTTAGCAATTCTAAGGTGAAGGGTTGATAGTTGTGGCTTAGATGATGATAGATCGATCGTAACTTGATTGGACCCTGAGAGTGTGAGAAATATCATCGACACCCTAAATTACAGTCTATTCTTGTGTTCCACGGCCGTGGAATCTCAATATCTAGCCGTGATTTTCTCTATTTTACGACCTTTGCTTTTTGCTTTAATCCAAAGTTAAAGATTTGCTTTAACCTAGCCTTGGCTCGCCTTTTCTAGGTAGTAGTTAGACTCAACATCCTCTATTTCGGTTTCGAGTGTCACAACCTTAACCGTTTTAGTTTATCTTTGATTCCTTGGGTTTGGGCATGGGTATATGAGATCAATTCTTGTCCTTAGATCCATTCTATACTACAGCCTCAACAATCTTTATAGAGAGAGTTTTTGGGTAAGACATATAGGGTTTTGGAACTTCACCGTACATTGCCTTACTTTAGTATACCTTTGCAATTCTCAACTCTGTCCTTATATATATAGTATATCTTGAATCGATTGCAACAATTTGATATCCGGATCTTTAGGGTTGTTGTTTTCCCCAATATTTGCAAAGCTTTTATACTTTTACTTGCTCGATTATTCAAAACTGAATTTGACTCACCAAATCCCAGAGTTCGATACTCTAGAATACTTGTTTAACTACGCCGATCCGTACACTGCGAGTTCGCTTGCTTTTGTTTCAGTTTTACAATTAAAACTTATTTGCACGCACGCTTTGAGGCGAACAATATATATATATATATATATATATATATACTGTCGAGATCCTTAGATGGGTGACGGCTTCTATACATACTATCCCAACACATTTGTACTCGCTTGAAAACCAAAACCTTTTTAAAAGTCAGACCCCATGTGAGTTCTGTTTATTTATCCACTCTACCTTTATTATAGATAGCAAGTTCCATTGTTGTCAACCTAAGGCTCTGTACCAACTCTGTAGCACCCCAAATCCGCGAGACTTAGAGTGCTACATTGAGCTAGGATCTCACAATGGATCATGACCCTAGCCTGACAACAAGTGCATTGGATCTTACAACAAGGCACATGTAGATTAATACCAAATACATAAAACGGTATAAGATATATCAAAAGAGTTTTACAACAACAAAGCCGAGTACAAAACAACATCCATAAACATAGATACAAAAGATCCCAAATCCCACGCAGTCCTAATGTACAGAAGTCCTCGGCTGGTTACTCCATTTGGCTCACTCTGCAGTCTTCCTAACCTGCAGATCATCTACAACACAATTTACACCGTTAGCTACATCAATGAATAAATATGAAGGTAATAGCACAAACACACATCCACATCTCATACATGCAATGCCACACATATTGATTTATTATCTTTCAGTTATGTTATTCCAATACTAATTCAACTTATTTTGTAACACGAGGAGCCTCAAGAATCTCGTCCCATCCAACGTAACACAGGATTTTTATCATGGGGGTGATCATCACTCGTCCCCTCCTATGAGATCATCTTTAGGGCACCTCCTCCTACCCGTAGGCAGAGCCAAGTGGTTACGACCCGTTATAATACACTTGGGTCATTTAAAGTAATAAGTGGTCATCCTAGTCTTGTTTAGGTTGTAAATGCACAATCATATGAACACAAAAACTATCACAATCATACAAACTCACAACTGAACGCTAAGTAAGTCCTATGGACTTACCTGTAGCACTCGTATCCAATACCACGTCATAGCTTCCCCTTGGGGAAGTAATCAACGCCTACAATGGGAAGGCACACAACATCACATACTGCAAGGGTTAGGAGACTCGTCTCCATAACCATAACAAACCTACAACCTCCATCTAAACCTCAAGACTATAACATGCTCACAGATGCCTACCGCATAACCTTAACATCAACACGAGTGCCTAAGGCACAACTCTATCATACAACTCATCCTAACCAAGCTAGCCTAGCCAACATCTAAGCCAAGGCCAATAGGAAATGAAGGAAGGAAACATACCAACAAGGTATGTCCTGAATGCACCAACAAAAGCAAGAACTCAAGGCTGAACCACAGAGGCGCAGGAGCGGCTCACAGGCAGGCGCAAGGGCGGCCAAGGTCAGGCGCCGGGGCGTCTGTCTGTGCAGAAGGTTGGCCCCGACTTCTCTTCTATCTCTTTCTCGACTCTCTTCACTTCTTCATCAAACCACAACAACACACATACACATATTAATATGTATGAGCATCAAAACAGCCAGGAAAGGATCCAACACAAGTCTACTTGTGATCCTAAGCTAAGAAGAAAGAAAGAAGCAAGAAAGGAGGAGGAAGGAAGATGAAGGAGAATGTCTTACCTCAGCAAAACCCTAAGCAACAACTAGGAGCATCCACACACCTCACAACCTTAGCACCACAGCAGCAACTCTCAGCATCATCCTCATGATCATCCAAGCTCAAAAACCTCAATAAACTCTCAAAGCTTTCTCACAAGATCAAATGAGATCAAGGAAGGAAAGAAGAAGAAGAAGAAGAACATACAAAGGAAAAGAGAGCTGAAGGAGATGAGGAAAACCCTCATTCAGAAGCAAAGGATGGCTTATAACAGAAGTCAGCCACAAAGCACAAGTCAAAGGGTCAACGAAGGTGGCTGCAACCACACAAAGCGGCAGGGGCGGGTTATGTGAGGCGTTGGGGCGCCTAGCCGCAGGGGCAGCTATCTTGGTCCACTAGGGCGGCTGACAAGGTCCAGCAAGGGCTCAACTAAGGCTCAACCAGACTCCTAGGCTCCAAGGACTAAGGTTGTTACAGTTACAACTAATTCCCATTAAAACAAGTTTCGTCCCAAAACTTGCTAAACACAACTCTATCGGTGACTAACTCGGTAACCACTCAAACCGTAAAGTGTCAACATTCTACTCGATAACCATCATACACTCGTGTACCCGTGTCAAGACCTCGCAAGGCCTACACACGTACTCGCATGTACCGCATATCTCATAATAAGACAAAATCTAACCAATCATACAACACATTCCCGCTCGGGGCACAAAACATGTAAACTAGCACATGCACATAACATCTAACCCATCGGCCAACTCGACATAACTAGATCATTGAAAAGACTCCGACAAAGATACCTATAGCATGCATTATAGTCTATATTTTGGGATTGGTTTCGACGTTTTATCTTCATAAATATACATGTTTGGATGTATATTATGCGATTATATTGTTGTTTTTTCTACCTTTACGGGCATCGAGGTCAACACCTAGTTTCGTTGTAATTGTAGGGAAAATAGCATGTTTTGCATCAAAATGGAGCTAAGAGAGCTAAGGAGTCAACGGAGCTACATTCTGGAGCTTTGAGAAGATCTCAGGAAGCATGTAAATGATTTAGAAGATTGATTTTGGACCAGATTCGAGATGATTTACATTCAGTTGAGATTCACCTCGGTCAGATACAATACCACCTCGACCGAGGTGATCTTGAGGAGCGTCTTAACCGAAGCGAACACCTAGTCGAAGGCGAGATCTTTATTTTTGGCTGAGATCTTTTATTTTTGGAAGGAGGATATCTTATATTTTTGGCTGGATTTCTGGAAGGAAGATATTATATTTGGCTGATTTATTTTCAGAGATATGGATATATTTTCTAGGAAATTATCTTTTTAAGATATTATTATCTTTGGAAGATAATTCTCCTATATAAAGGGTTGGTTTTCCACAACTTCAACCATGCTTAGGGCATCAAGCAATTGAAGGATTTTCTGGAGTTTTGAAGGAAGAATTGAAGGAAGTTTGAAGGTTGAAGTTTAAGAAAAGAAGGAATCATAGTTGGAGTTGGCTTTTGAAGGAGTTTTGTAAGATCTTCTTAGATTGCTCTCTTTTTGTTGTCTTTTCTGATTTGTGACTTGAGGAACGCTGATTGTTGTTTGTTCGATTCAGTTATTGAGTCCTTTTTCTTAAGGTTTTCTTGTTTGAATATTGATTCCTTTCCTATTAATTTGATTATTGTTATCATGATGATTGTTGGCTAAGTTTCTTATGTGATTCTAGGGTGATTGGATGAAAGTTGTAGGAAAGACGATGATAGAATGATCTTAATCCCAACAGGACCCTGAAAGCTTGAGTTTTACCTTAACCGTAGAACACCTCGGTCAGTTATTGAACATCTCAGCTGGGATGGAATGTAACTGAGCGAGGTGAACCTTTCCCGAATCCTATCTGAGTTAAGATTATAAGTTTGTCAAATCCTATCCTCATTACACCTTTCCTGGTTCAATGCAATCTTAGGATGAGACTTACCCGGTGATTCCTTTGTTTGTTTACCTAAGATCATGAGTTTAGGAAATAAAGGTTTGTCCTTTATTGGGGTTTGAGTGTGCTTTCATCCCATCTTTGTGAGTTAGCCTGAGACTTACCCGGTAAAGGTTGATTCTATTCCCATGGGTGGTGTGTTGGTTTGAGATTATAGTTCCTTTCCTTAGTACCTTGAGACTTACCCGGTAATAGGAGCTCTGGTTTGGGATATTGAGTAGTGAGACTTACCCGGTAATCTACTCCCATCTTAGAAACACCTTCTCTTTGCATACCTCCTCTTTGTCCGTGTTATCTTTTGAGATCTTGAGTCGGAACCACAACTAGATGCTTTAATCCCTAGAATTCGCATTCCCTTTATCTGACTTTATATCATCTTTGATTGCTTTAATTCGTAGTTATTAGCATATTTGAGAACCTGATTTCGTGCTTTGTTTCACCATAGTCCCTGTTTTCGACCCCTGGAAATCTTGCTTTTATTATAATTGATCCGTACACTGCGGGTTCGCATATTGTTCAAGCATACTTCTTGGGTTATAAATTTTAAAGCTTGCACACACCTTTTGGAGCGAACAAGTTTTTGGCGCCGTTGTCGGGGACTTGGTCTAGACCAAACCGGTTTCGGTAGTCTTTCGGGGCTATTGCCCTTGTTGCTTTTGACTACTCTACTTGAGTGTTTTCGCAGGATATTTTCTTAGGTTTATGCGAAGAACTCGTGCTGGAAAGGAAATCGTTCCCTACGATAGAAAAGAGCTACAAGACAAGATTGAAAGAAGCTAAGATGGCCAATCAAGACGATCGCAATCTTGAAGCCGAATTGAAGGAGGCATTGGAACAATTACGCCTCAATAGAGAAGAACTGCAGCGCGAAAGAGAAGAGACTCGCGCAAGAACAGAAGGAATTGAAGCAGATATGGCCGCTCTAAGAGCCTAGTTTCTGCCTTGACCGATCCCAGATCCTCGACCGATGCAAGATCCAGTTCATGTTGCCCCGGCCAAGGTACACCTACCACCTCGGATGCCTATCCGAGATGTTCTTTTTGCTGGAATTCCACAAACCATAGGACAGAGGATGAACCCGAATCAACAAATTAGGCATCCAGGACTCAACCTAGATGATCCAACTGAGCATGATTATGAACTTAGACCTCAAGTTCTAACTATGATCCGACAATGTCAATTTGGAGGTTTGGAGAGAGAGTCTCCGCATCAACATTTGCAAAACTATGAGATTCTAATGGAGACCTTTAGACCTTAGAGACTGGAGAATAACAACTACAAGTTGAGGCCTTTCTATTTCTCTTTGAAATACAAGGCACTTTCTTGGTATCAATCTCTTCCCGCCGAAAAAATCAACACTTGGGAAGAGATGACGACGGAGTTTCTTACTATGTTCTTTCCTCCCTCTAAGACCGCTGAATTTAGGGGAGAGATCAATGTTTTTATTATGAAGGAAAATAAGAGTTTGTCCAAGTCATGGGACAGATTCAAGGATCTTCTATTGGATTGCCCACATCATGGGATCCCAAAGATCGAGTTGTTGGAAATTTATTTCAAAGGTTTGGATGGAGCGACTCAATTCAATCTCCAACTACTTTCAGCCGGTACATTCATGGATATGCCGATAGATGAAGCTTGGGATTTCATTGAAAAGAAAGCTTTACATATGGAAAAGTACTCCCATCAAGGAACTGAAAATGGAGCAAGGAGAGTTAGCTTCCAAGATACAATGTCAAATGGAGCTTAACTCACCTCACTTAGCAATGAGGTAAAAGCATTGAAGGAGTTTTAATAGATCAAACGAAGAAGGAGCAAGATGGAGGATATCAAGGAAGAAACAACTATCAAGGGTCGCGGAAAAACAATTACAATAACAATAGAAACTCCAACAACAACAATTGGAGATCTAATCAACAAAATCTCGGTAACCCTTATTCTCATGCTAATAATGCTTTTAACCCCCTCTCTTCTTCTTCTACTCCATTGAGAAGTCGGGAGCCTGGATTGAGTTCATCCCAACCAGAAAAGAAGGATGTTGTGCTGGAGGCAATTTTGATCAAGCTTAACGCTATGGAGACATCAATGACTTCATTTTAAAAGGCACAAAAAGCCTTAGAGATACAATTCTTCAATAAGGCAAATGAAGCGCCAAGAGATCCAAGGATGCTCCCAACAAGGACAGAGAGCAACCCTAAGGGACAGATTATGGTAATAACAACACGAAGTGGATTGAAAACTGCAGATCTAGTACCTCGGTCGAGCCACGACAAGACGATCACTTCGGTCGAGGTGCCAACCGAGGTGGAGCCCCTGAAAGCGAAAGACAAATCTGAAGTTTATGATCCACCTCCTCCTTATAAACCACCACTTCCATTCTCTTTGAAAGACAAGGCGCTTGCTTGGTATCAATCTCTTCCGGCCGAAAAAATCAACACTTGGGAAGATATGACGACGGAGTTTCTTACTAAGTTCTTTCCTCCCTCTAAGACCGTTGAATTTAGGGGAGAGATTAATGCTTTTATTATGAAGGAAAAGGAGAGATTATGGTAATAACAAGGATCTTCTATTGGATTGCCCACATCATGGGATCCCAAAGATCGAGTTGTTGGAAATTTATTTCAAAGGTTTGGATGGAGCGACTCAATTCAATCTCCAACTACTTTCAGCCGGTACATTCATGGATATGCCGATAGATGAAGCTTGGGATTTTCTATTGGATTGCCCACATCATGGGATCCCAAAGATCGAGTTGTTGGAAATTTATTTCAAAGGTTTGGATGGAGCGACTCAATTCAATCTCCAACTACTTTCAGCCGGTACATTCATGGATATGCCGATAGATGAAGCTTGGGATTTCATTGAAAAGAAAGCTTTACATATGGAAAAGTACTCCCATCAAGGAACTTAAAATGGAGCAAGGAGAGTTAGCTTCCAAGATACAATGTCAAATGGAGCTTAACTCACCTCACTTAGCAATGAGGTAAAAGCATTCAAGGAGTTTTAATAGATCAAATGAAGAAGGAGCAAGATGGAGGATATCAAGGAAGAAACAACTATCAAGGGTCGCGGAAAAACAATTACAATAACAATAGAAACTCCAACAACAACAATTGGAGATCTAATCAACAAAATCCCGGTAACCCTTATTCTCATGCTAATAATGCTTTTAACCCTCTCTCTTCTTCTTCTACTCCATTGAGAAGTCGGGAGCCTGGATTGAGTTCGTCCCAACCAGAAAAGAAGGATGTTGTGCTGGAGGCAATTTTGATCAAGCTTAACGCTATGGAGACATCAATGACTTCATTTTAAAAGGCACAAAAAGCCTTAGAGATACAATTCTTCAATAAGGCAAATGAAGCGCCAAGAGATCCAATGATGCTCCCAACAAGGACAGAGAGCAACCCTAAGGGACAGATTATGGTAATAACAACACGAAGTGGATTGAAAACTGCAGATCTAGTACCTCGGTCGAGCCACGACAAGACGAACACTTCGGTCGAGGTGCCAACCGAGGTGGAGCCCCTGAAAGCGAAAGACAAATCTGAAGTTTATGTTCCACCTCCTCCTTATAAACCACCACTTCCATTCTCTTTGAAAGACAAGGCGCTTGCTTGGTATCAATCTCTTCCGGCCGAAAAAATCAACACTTGGGAAGATATGACGACGGAGTTTCTTACTAAGTTCTTTCCTCCCTCTAAGACCGTTGAATTTAGGGGAGAGATTAATGCTTTTATTATGAAGGAAAAGGAGAGTTTTTCCAAGTCATGGGACATATTCAAGGATCTTCTATTGGATTGCCCACATCATGGGATCCCAAAGATCGAGTTGCTGGAAATTTATTTCAAAGGTTTGGATGGAGCGACTCAATTCAATCTCCAACTATTTTCAGCCGGCACATTCATGGATATGCCGATGGATGAAGCTTGGGATTTCATTGAAAAGCAAGCTTTACATATGGAGAAGTAATCCCATCAAGGAACTGAAAATGGAGCAAGGAGAGTTAGCTTCCAAGACACAATATCAAATGGAGCTCAACTCACCTCGCTTAGCAATGGGGTAATAGCATTGAAGGAGTTTTTAGTAGATCAAACGAAGAAGGAGCAAGATGGAGGTTATCAAGGAAGAAACAACTATCAAGGGCCGCGGAAAAACAATTATAACAACAATAGAAACTCCAACAACAACAATTGGAGATCTAATCAACAAAATCCCAGTAACCCTTATTCTCATGCTAATAATGCTTTTAACCCCCCCCCCCCCTTCTTCTTCTACTCCATTGAGAAGCCAGGAGCCTGGATTGAGTTCATCCCAGCCAAAAAAGACGGATGCTGTGATGGAGGCAATTTTGATCAAGCTTAACGCTATGGAGACATCAATGCCTTCATTTTCAAAGTCACAAAAAGCCTTAAAGATACAATTCTTTAATAAGGCAAATGAAGAACCAAGAGATCCAAGGAAGCTCCCAACAAGGACAGAGAGCAACCCTAAGGGACAAATTATGGTAATAACAACACGAAGTGGATTGAAAACTGCAGATCTAGTACCTCGGTCAAGCCACGACAAGACGAACACTTCGGTCGAGGCGCCAACCGAGGTGGAGCCCCAGAAAGCGAAAGACAAATCTGAAGTTTATGTTCCACCTCCTGCTTATAAACCACCCTTCCATTCACTTTGAAAGACAAGGCGCTTGCTTGGTATCAATCTCTTCTGGCCGTAAAAATCAGCACTTGGGAAGAGATGACGACGGAGTTTCTTACTAAGTTCTTTCCTCCCTCTAAGCCCGCTGAATTTAGGGGAGAGATCAATGCTTTTTATTATGAATGAAAAGAAGAGTTTGTCCAAGTCATGGGACAGATTCAAGGATCTTCTATTGGATTGCTTACATCATGGGATCCCAAAGATCGAGTTGCTGGAAATTTATTTCAAAGGTTTGGATGGAGCGACTCAATTCAATCTCCAACTACTTTCAGCCGCCAGATTCATGGATATGCCGATAGATAAAACTTGGGATTTCATTGAAAAGCAAGCTTTACATATGGAGAAGTACTCCCATCAAGGAACTGAAAATGGAGCAAGGAGAGTTAGCTTCCAAGACACAATATCAAATGGAGCTCAACTCACCTCGCTTAGCAATGAGGTAAAAGCCTTGTAGGAGTTTTTAGTAGATCAAACGAAGAAGGAGCAAGATGGAGGATATCAAGGAAGAAACAACTATCAAGGGCCACGGAAAAACAATTACAACAACAATAGAAACTCCAACAACAACTATTGGAGATCGAATCAACAAAATTCCGGTAACCCTTATTCTCATGCTAATAATGCTTTCAACCCCCCCCCCCTTCTTCTTCTACTCCATTGAGAAGTTGGGAGCCTGGATTGAGTTCATCCCAGCCAGAAAAGAAGGATGTTGTGATGGAGGCAATTTTGATCAAGCTTAACGCTATGGAGACATCAATGACTTCATTTTCAAAGGCCCAAAAAGCCTTAGAGATACAATTCTTCAATAAGGCAAATGAAGCACCAAGAGATCCAAGGAAGCTCCCAACAAGGACAGAGAGCAACCCTAAGGGACAGATTATGGTAATAACAACACGAAGTGGATTGAAAACTGCAGATCTAGTACCTCGGTCGAGCCACGACAAGACGAACACTTCGGTCGAGGTGCCAACCGAGGTGGAGCCCCAAAAAGCGAAAGACAAATCTGAAGTTTATGTTCCACCTCCTGCTTATAAACCACCACTTCCATTCCCTCATTCAAGGGCGAGAGTACATCTAGACAAGCATTTTGGTAAGTTTCTAGACCTTATGAATAAACTACACATTAACATCCCTTTCCTTGATACCATTCTAGGGATGCCCGCCTATGGGAAGTTTTTGGAAGAGATTCTATCAAGGAAGAGGAAGCTGGAAGATTTTGGAGAAGTAAGAATGACATCTAAGTGTTCGGAGCTCATTCAAATTATAAAGGAGAAGATGCCACCCAAAATAAGAGATCCCGGTTCATTTTGCATTCCAATTCAACTTGGAGATGTAACTTATGATGCATTGTGTGATCTAGGAGCCAGCGTGACTATCATACCGCTGGAGTTATGTGAGAGAATCAGACTTGGAGAGCCCAAGCCGGTGAAGACGACGCTATACATGGAGGATCGCTCCATTACCCGTCCCGTGGGCATTTTGGAAGACGTTCCCGTCAAGTTAGGTAATTTCTACTTACCTATAGACTTTGTTGTACTTAACATTTCCGCAGATTAGCCCGTTCCTATCATTCTCGGGAGACCATTTCTAGCAAATTCGGATTGCAATGTGGATTGTATGAACGCCAAGTTGAAATTCAACATTGGCGGTGATCATGTGGAGTTTGCATTGCTTACTGCAATGAAGGGAGCGCCGCTGGAGGATGATATCTTCAACATCTCTGATGAAGAAGAATCAAGAGAATTGGTGAGCTCTATCCTTATTAACGATCCTCTTGAAAGAGTTCTTAGTTTTAGTTTAATGGAGATAGGTATAGATGTCTCTTGTGATGCAGATATATGGAGCTTAAAAGCATTGGAAGCAAATCTAGGAGCTAAGATTGAGAAACTAATCCAGAAGAAGAAAAGCAATTTAGGTTTCCTTCCCAGTTCCAGTACCTCGACCGAGGCACTTCCTGGACCAAGCGAGGTGTTCTTATTTGAAGAATATTTCGGTCAAGCTAGATGTTGTCGACTGAGGACAACAAACTTCCTGACTCATTTCCTGAGAGTCACTTACAGTTGGAGGAGTACTGGCTCCGCCATGTTTCTGATGGTAAAGAGCCTTGGTATGCTGATATTGTCAATTACCTTGTTTGTCAAGAAATACCACCCGGATTGACGTACGCTCAAAGGAAGAAGTTCTTCAAGGATGTACGTCATTACTACTCGAATGAACCTCTATTGTTTAAGAGAGAGCCTGATGGGATGCTTCGACGATGCAATCTGGAGGATGAAGTTGCTAGTGTCATACGGCATTGCCACTCGCTTCCTTGTGGAGGACATGCTAGTGCTCACAAAACGTGCGCTAAGGTATTACGTTCTGGTTTCTTTTGGTCTACATTATTTAAGGATGTGCAAACGTTTGTTGTTTCTTATGATGCATGCCAAAGAACAGGGAAATTGTCAAGAAGGAACGAGATGCCACTCAACAATATTCAGAAGGTTGAGATTTTTGATGTATGGGGGGTTGATTTCATGGGACCTCTCCATAATCCGCAGGAAACCTCTACATTCTCCTAGTTGTTGACTACATCTCTAGATAGGTGGAAGTTATCACCTCCCCCACTAATGACTCCATGGTGGTTGTGAAGTTCTTCAATCGGACTATCTTTCCACGTTTTGGGACACCACGCATCATCATTAGCGATGGAGGGACACATTTCATCAACCGGAAGTTCAAAGCACTTCTATCGAAGTATGGGGTAACCTAGAAGGTAGCAACCCCTTATAACCCTCAAACTAGTGGGCAGGTCGAGAACTCGAATAGAGAAATCAAGGCAATTCTGGAAAAGACCGTCTCTAGGACAAGGAAGGATTGGTCCGTGAAGTTGGACGATGCTTTTTGGGGTTATAGGACCGCATTCAAGACTCCTATTGGTACTACCCCTTACAATTTGGTATATGGGAAGTCTTGTCATCTACCCGTTGAGTTGGAGCACAAGGCGTATTGGGCAATCAAGTGGGTGAATTTCGACATCAAGGAAGCTAGAGAGAAGAGATTATTAGACATTAATGAGATGGAGGAGTTGCACTTAAACGCTTATGAGAATGTCAAGATCTACAAGGAAAGAACGAAGAGATTGCATGACAAGCATATCATTCCAAAGGAGTTTAAAGAAGGTGATCTAGTTCTACTCTTCAACTCCCGCCTCCGCCTCTTTCAAGGTAAGTTGAAATCTAGATGGACGGGACCTTAGGTTGTGAAAAATGTTTTTCCCTAGGGTGCAGTTGAGATTTGGGGTGAAACAAGCGGAAGCTTTAAGATCAATGGTCATAGGCTGAAGAAGTACCGACCGGAAGTCCAGGCTGAGGAGATTGCACCACTATACCTTGTATAAGGATGATGAACGGTCCAGCTAGCGACCTTAAATCAAGCGCTTCTTGGGAGGCAATCCAAGGTATTGCTTTCTTTTCCCTTTTCTAGCTTAGTTTTAGATAGTTTGCTTTGCTTTGTTTTTGGCATCCTCTAGACAGAAACCAGGTACTTTCTAAGGAAGGATTACAACTCGGGAGCTACACTGGAAGGACAAAAGTTCGAGGAATTGAGAAGACGAAGCTTGACTGAGACACATCTCGGTTGCTGTCACAGCACCTCGACCGAGATGTTCTTAAGGCAACCGAGGCGACTAGGTCTGACATCCAGTCAGACACCTCGGTCCGGTCGGGACCACCTCGACCGAGGTGAAATCAAAATCAGAGAGGGGTATAAAAGGCGAGACGGTTTTCACTCTCTCCATTTTTTCCTCCCAACAGAGCAGCTTGACCACGGCGGCCTTAACCCCTCAAATCTTAAATCTTGCTCGTTTTCCACAGTTTTCGGCTCGATTACACCTGAGGAAGCAAGAAGATCAATTTTCAAGCATCAAACAGCAAGGAAAACGCTCCAATTCTTCAGAATTTGGGTATTTAGTTCAAAAACCCTAACTCTTGTTCTTATATTGATTTAGCACAGATTTGGCTTTGGTTGCCACTGTCTATTGTTGAAAAGGATATAAGTACCCCTTTGGAAGCCTTTGGTAGTGATTTGGGGGAAAATAACTTACAATTTTGAGAGTTGCGAACGAACAGCCCTTTGCCTCGGATGTATCAGTACCATTCCTTACCTCGTCACCACACTCAACTCCCAACACTCTCGCATCCTTAAGGAGGAAGCCCACAAACTTGCTCACAAGAAGATACATATCAACATATGCTCACACTCAAGAAGTCTTAGACTTCATTCTATTGATCTAAGCAAGATCACCTAACACACATGCTAGGAAATGCATCCTAGGATCCGAGATACTCACCACACTGTCATCACATGATAACAACTCAAAACAACTTATAACCTCACATGAAAATAACCTTAGTCAAGATGGAACATGCTAGCCTAGAAGGTACATCACGCTCAACATACTTCAAGCCATCAACTACATCAAACCTTAAGGGCTCCTAGGTTCTCAACCACTAGGTGGCATTCACACCTACCCTTGGTCAATCCTAGGCATGATACTAACATGAAACAACCTCACAACTAAGGAAGGAACGAAGAAGAAGAGTGAAGAGGGGCCTACTGTTGAAGAAAGGCAGCCGCGGAAACAAAAGGTGTGATTGCGTGCTGAAGGTCACGGCCCCCGTGGCGCCAGGAGCTGCCCCGCTGCGCCTGTAAATCCTAACCCCGCCCCCGAGGCGCTGCTCACGGCCCCTACGGCTGGCTAGATTCCGCCCCCGCGGCGCCTGATGCCACCCTCGCGAGAGAACTTCAAAAATAGCGATTTCTTCGATCTTCAATTGGGCAATTGAGCTTCTATGGCTTCGTTCTTTGTCTGGGTCTTCTCCAAATTTCATCCACAACAAACAAGCTCTTCTCCACGACCTAAACTAGGTAGGAAGACATGTGTACAAAGGAAACAAGATGAACTCTCATCCAAAGCTTCAACCATGGTAATGGACAAGGAGAGAAGAAGAAAAAGAAATGCAGTAGGGAAGAAGAAGTGAAGGTGGAGGAAAGGCTTACCAAACTGGATCCGAAGCTCCTCCACTGCTGGCCACACCCAAGAGATCCCAAAGAGGAGATGGTGGAGAAGAGAGCACAAAGGAAGGAAGAGGAAAGAAACTAACGTGAATGGCAAAAGAGTGGAGTGTGAGGGTAAGACAAAGGTTGCACAAGGTGGGGAGAACCAAGTGTCAGTTGCACCTTGTCTCCTTTGTGCTAGAGAACGAGGGGTCCAAAAGGCAAAGGTGAGATAAAAAAAAGGTCGGACTGAGATTTAAAATAAAACCCGACGCTCAGCACTTTGTGCCTGCGGGGAAACTGAGCCGCGACCGTGGGAATCTCGATAACTCGCTCACAATCCGGAATAAAAATTCCAGATGTTACAGTAGGACTCGCACCCTCTTAATGGCATAACACCAGAAGGCATCACAACCCTGTGCAATCAGCCTCACCGCTCAGACTACGTTGATGGTCGTACTAGACTTTCCAAGGTCCCAAACTCGGAGAATCTCGATTTGACCCGACTCTGTAGAAACTGCCACGGTTCTCCTACCTACATATAACACGGTACTATATGTTATGCTAGGATAGTAGCACAAAAAACTTTACATTTGTAAACTCGATCTAATCCCCTAAACTACCTAGCAAACCCGTAGTGTATGGGTCATTTCGTAGAAAGGAAAGTTTTCCGAAGTCGAACACAAGGATTGAGGCGGAATTAGGCCATTTAATGACAAAGATAGTGTAAATCCAAACTAAGAGACAAGGCGGGTCCTTGGATTTTTTGTGCCCCGGGCAATATTATTTTCGGGTGCCCTTAGTAAACATATAGCTTAGTAAAATTTCTTTTCAATCGCAATAGAAGCAAAATGAATAAAGAGATACTATATAGTGAACTAAGTTGAGAATGAAGTGAAAATTTACATTTCATATGGGTCATATATGTATTGAAAATTTTGATTTAGGGAATGAGGAAAATTTTTAAAATTATTGATTAAAAGAAAAAAATAAATAAAAGTGGAAGATTACAAGAAAATACATTGAAATAAAATAATTAATATTGTGTTTTTTCATATTTAGGAAACCTAATACATTTAAACCTATTTTCAAACATAACTATAATATAAAAATATAACTAATTAGTTACTTAATTATAAATCATAAAAGCCCTTCTATCTCTTCACTTCTTTTATTGAAATTATTTTATTTTTGGTTGGTTGGGCCCCTTTGTTTGATCTACGTAGTAGTATATTTCACAAATAACACTTCCCATAAATATTGGGTGGTTGGACCCCATTAATATAGTTTCAACTTCCAACTATTCAATGCATTATATGGTAAGACTTAAGAAGAAAAGTAACGTTGGAAATTTGAGTGGTTGGGTCTTTAATTACAAAGACAAAATTCAACCAATCAGTCTATATATAATTTATTATAATGTAACACCCCGAATCCGCGGGACTCAGGATGCTACGGGTTGGGGCCTCACAATGGGTCCCGACCCTTAGCCTGACAATAATTTCACCGGATCTTGCAACAAGGCACAAATAAAGGTCAAAACCGAAATACATTTTTATGCAAAGTTATGAAACCCGAAAATAAAAGAAAGGAAAGACTTCAGCCGTCCTTACAACAACATCAACACAATATACAGTAACAACAACACAAGGACTCCAAAACACAACTCAACCTAAGATGTACGGAACCCTAGCTGCCCACTCCTCCGGATCACTCGGCCACATCCTATCCTGCACATCAACTATAACAATCGGTATAACACCGTTAGCTCACATTCTAGGCATTATAAAGAAAATATGGCACAAACACACGCAGGAGAACACAAGGCACACAACATGAACATTCATTCCATAATATCTTTTTAGGTCGTTCCATATCTAATTCATTTGTTTCAAGTGTGACACAAGAATCTTATAACTCTTGCCTTTGTCCTCGTGTAACCAACAAGAGTGTGGCGGCGCCCAACCCGTATACCCCGAGGGAGTGATGAAGAAGCCCGCCCGTATACCGCGTATGGCCTGGTCGTAGAGATCCCCCCAGTCTCCCTCGGGAAACTGAGCGGTGATGTCGCCGCCCGATAATAATAGTAGTAACAATGGGCCAATAAATAAGGTCAAGATAATCCTAATCCATTTTCATTCTTAAAAGTGGTAAACACACACCACCATATACATCCAAATAAGGCATAAAAGCGGCTAAGTAAGTCCGAGGACTTACCTTGTCTCAAAGCTACCCGAAACCGATAACACTCTCCGAAGGAATCTAACCAAAGCCTGTTCAAGACAAGGCACGATAACCAACAACTACTCACAAACTAGAAGTCCTAAGACTTCTAGTCCTATATCATCTTACTAGGTCATACACTCTCATAATCTAGGATACACTCCTCGCCCTCATAAACTCGCGAGATCTCAACTATATCCATATGCTAGAATACTTCCATCCTAACTCCACAATCTCCATAAACACATAAACACAATCTCAACAAAGCTCGCATGATAACATACACACCTCAATCCTTATAACGTTCAAATCGTCCTCAAATCCTCACCTAAAGTTCAAAGCCACTACTTGGCATTAACTCTAAGTTATGCTAAATCCAACCTAGCATGATTCTACCACTAAACATAACTAGATCGAGGAAGAAGGTACTCACACCTGATCCAAGGTTGAAGATGATCTATGGACGTCGAGATTGGATTCATTGGTCTGTCACGGCCGCTTTCGGACCTAAACCAAAGTTAAAGGAAATTTAGCTTGAATGCTAAATTGAATGGAAAATAATGTATAATATTCTAAGAAAAATCCCGCTTTGAAAACAAGGTTAAAAACCCACAAAACATTTTTCCGGGGTGATTTATAGCATTTTATAAACATGGATAAAAATCTAAAATCGACTTTTCCGGGCAACTATATGAAACTCACCAAACTCGGGCCATATTTCCGAAATAGTGTTCGGGTGAAAACTATGATTTATTCACAAGGGCAAAAACTGCATATTTCAAGAATGATGGGTCTAGGCCGTGATTATACAAATCAGCAGGGGCATAAGTTGCAATTCCTAAAGAGTGGGTTTAAAAACTACAATATATATAATGATTTGGAAACAGTTTGCAATTATAACAATTTTAGGGCCAAATATGTAAAACTGTAAAATGAACCCTTCTTCAACCTCCTGTAGGACGCGCTGGCTGAATGTTCGCAAGGGAGGCGGCGCAGGAAGGGAGGCACACAGGCTCTGGCGGCGGCTTGAAGCGAGGCCAGGAGTGCCGGCGTCTGGGCGATAGAGAACGCGACGGCTGGGCTCTTGCGGCCGTGGCAAGGAGAGCTCCTTCGCGTGGCAAGAATGCCTCCCAATTTTATGGCAATAGAGGCAGCGGTCTCTAACATCTGGCGGTAGTGGTGTCGTCTATTGGCGGTGGTTTTAGGCTCCGGCGACGAGAACAGCTGGAGAGTAAGGTGGCTCCCCAAAAGTGGCGCCGGCAGGGGTATTTGACAGGAGGTTCCCCTCTATTTCAAGCAAGGCCCGATGGCGGAGGGTAGTGGCGTCGATGTTCATCTCCGGGGCGACTGGATGCCGATCACAGAAGAAGGAGAGGGGGAGCTAAGGTGAGATTGAAGTTGTACGTGAGGAAAGGAGAGGGTGAGAGTGTTAGCTAGTGGGTTGTTGTCCTGGTGTGGACGAGGTGAGAGAACAGAGGGCAAAGAAGGAGAGGTCGGTTAGGGGAAACGAGGGGTCGAGGGAGAGTTGCAGGGCTACGTAGGCGGGGTTGCGCAGGTCGAAGGGTCGGGGGATGGTGTCACCAGCCGGGCAAGGAGAGAGACAAAAGAAGGAATAAAGAAAAGAAAGGAGGAATAAAATAAAAAGAGAATGAGTAATAGAATAAACTCAGTCAAAACTAATCGGAATGAGATATTTGAATTGAAAAACTTTTCCTATTTTTTTCCGAAAATAAAAAAAATTACGGATATACTTGAACTTTTTCAAAATATATATATACTCGAGATGATATTTTACGCCGTAAATTACTTTTAAAAAATAACATTTAAGCTAATAAAATATCGATAAGAGTCGGTAAAACAAAAATCGTAATCGCGCCTATAAATTGGGGCGTTACATCAGATCCCCCTAAAAACAAGTTTCGTCCCGAAACTTGCCACACGTTGAACTTCTCGGTCCCTAAAGCCGAGGTATGAACTCTCCCTCGAAGAAGGCTGAAACTTTCAAATCTATATACACAACTACTCGAACTACCATCGCAATATAACTATAACCGGTCATAAACCCATTCTCGCACGGGGCGCAACAACATATAACATCACACATATACACAACTAAGGGAAGAACTAGGTCCAACCCTTCGATCTATCAATGCTACCGGCTCAGCCTAAATTCAACCAAAGATACTATTCTCCGACTTCCTATTAGCCTCATTGGTTCTACGACGCCACTACATCATGACTGACGACATGTCTTGAATCTTTTAAGTAACACCCCGAATCCGCGGGACTCGGGATGTCACATTGGGCTAGGATCTCACAATGGATCTTGACCCTAGCCTGACAACAAGTTCACTGGACCTTACAACATGGCACTGACAAATATAAAACAAATACATAAAACAGTATAAATTGTACGACCCAAAGTAAACAACAACATAGCCGAGTATATAAAACGACATCCTCACATAGGAGGTACAAAAGATCATCCTCACGCATGAGGGGAAACACAACAACCCCAAACCAACCACCTAATGTACGAGAGTCCTCGGCCTGTCACCCTGCCAGATCACCCAGTAGCGCCTAACCTGTAAACATCTACAACACGGTATGAAACCATTAGCTAACCATACATATATGAGGTAATGCATAAGCACAAGCACAATCATGAAAGATAAACACATCAACATGCTATCACACATTTACCCATTTATTATCTTTATATAATAACCATTCACTCAAAAACCGTATATATATATATATAGATAAATGAAAGTATGTGACACGAGGACCGATACATCCCCGCCTCTGAGTACAATGTCCAGCTGTACGAGTATCGGTCACACAATCCGTGTACCCTATGGGAGTGGATTGCGCCCTTCCTGTAAACCAGTTTGGCCCGACATCAGAGAACCTCCCAGACTCCACGGCGGGATGAAAGGGAAAGGTTATCACAACCACGCAGTGGGGCAGTCAATAGAACATAGGTCGATAAAAACGACAACTCATGCTATTATAGCAAACATATAAAGCACACACCACTCATGCAAACACCCAATATAGGGATGGTAGCTAAGTAAGTCCTACGGACTTACCTCAACCTCGTACAAACTCAACCACGATCACCTCTACACTGGAGGGACAACACGTCCTATAAACAAGGCATAAAGAGATATATCAACCTCTATTCATCAAAGGGGTCACACCTAGACCCAAAGGGATCCATAAAGATCATACTTAATCTATGAGCCTCACAACCAACTAAACCTCAATATCTCAACATAACTCACAATTCCTCAAATCTCAAGGTAGTATCTAATCGACATTCCTCAATCTCAATTCTAATCCTAATTTAATTAATTAACCTTTAATTAATTAATTAGATTTCGCCAGAATAACGTTTTACCCGCAGGCAAATTCTAAACCCACCTGTCATCAGATTTCATCAAACAAACTATCCATAATCACCAGAATAATATAACGACCATAATGGAATTTCTAATTATCCATTTTGACAAGCCTAAAGTCAATTTATGTCAAATCGTAGTACGGAAAACGAATAAATTCATAACTTATTCGTTACTAACCCGATTGACGATCTGAAAGAAGATTCGGAATCACAGCGACGCAGGCTACGCATGGACAACATCAAAATCACCGGAATCTGAGCGACGGAACCTCCCTGGTGACATATATGCTCGACCAGCCCTTCATATACTCGGAAATGCAGAAACTCGGTACCGATATGAAGAGAATGAAGAGAGGAATCCAGAAACTCAAACGGAATTGAAATCGGATTAGAAGCGGAGAGTAGATATGAGTTTGAAGGTTGAGAGAAATCAGAGCTTTTACGAGGAAACGTGAAATAAAATGAATTAATAAAGGATTTTCCGCTATTTATAGTGAAAACGATGATTATCCTTTAGCGAAATCGATAATTATCCTTTATCCGATCCAAAAGCGGGTCGAACCTCTTTCTCCAAACTTCTCGGGATTAGAACATTAAATCTGGAATATTGTAGGGATAATTATTCCACAACTGCCTCGGAAAACGTGTATTCCTTAGCCGTCTTTCTTAGCCGTTAAGAAACGAAATAGCGACTCTTTTGGCCGTTTTGCCTCTCCATGTTATTTCATACCTAGGAAATATCCGATGTCCTGATCATTTCTCTCAACTACATTTTTATTAATTGGAGCTCCCAAATGCTCCAAATAACACCGGAGGGTAAAAATAATTACCCAGGGGAAAAAATAAAAATTTCCCCAAACGTCCAAAATTACGCCAGGAACATAACGGTGGGACTCTTACTCATCACTTGCGAAGTCTTCTCGAGTTATATGTTAATTACTATCAACGATTAAGTTAATCAACATTAATTAGAATTCGAAATCCTTGCTATTACATCACACACCCCTTAAAAAAAAGTTTCGACCCGAAACTTGAACAATTCCCAAATCCTCTCGGACCCATACGCCGAGGTATAACTCTCACTCTTTCTATCGGAGGTATCACATCTCCGTTCAAAAGATCACAACCTATAACAATCTATAACCTCAAGTATAAAAATGGAGGAATCATCACTCCAGAAAACAGGGCCATAACGCTACCCAAAGGCGTAGAGGAATCACGTCTCTCACCATACCACATCACAAAGCATAGAGGAAGCACATCTCTAGCCAAAACATATCACATGCATAGAGGAAATACGTCTCTAGCCAACCCATAAACATATATATCGCATGGAGGAATCACATCTCTACTAAACTATGTCCATCAAGGTAGCATGGAGGAAAGAACCATCTCCAGCTGAATCCTAATCCCACTCAAATAGCATGGAGGAAAGAACCATCTCCAGCTATAAATATGATCATACTCGGGTAGCGTAGAAGAAGTAATCATCTCCAGCTATAATATACATCATGCTAGCACATCAAGATCTACTAAGATCATAAATCACATCACAACTAGCATGGAATAACACATCAAGGCATATAAGCACATAAGCACAACATTCATCAAGATAGCACTAAGATCTACTCGTGCTCCCACAAATGGGTATGTCCCAACATATACTCTGGATAGTTCCTCAAGACACTATCCTCAGTCTCTCACATAGCCTATTCAAGTCTTCATCTTGACCATCATATTCTCAATATGGGAATGTCTTTCGAATGCAAGCGTTTCATATCTTATTCCAAGAATGTAATCAGATGCTTAACAATGATGTGGTTCAACTTAACCACTAGATCATTATAACTCACAAAGTATTTCCAACCTGGTATATACTTCCTCAGTTGAGACACAGGAACACTGGATGAACATCCACCAACTTCAGAGTGAAAGCTAAACATCATGTTGCCTTCACAAAATTGATCAAGATCTCAAGTAACCGACATATTGGAAACTCAGTTCCCCTTTCCATAATACACAACTAACGTCTCACAGCTGAGATACCTCCAGCCGGACATGAACTCTCACTTGAACTTTAGAGGTTAACACCTCTTGTCTACACACACAATCTGGCAAATATGTAAAGCCAACACTCTTCCTTTAATCATCGTTACTCGAACTATAAAATCCTGAGTCTGGTCATGTGTTATTTCCACTACTATTGCTAGATCACTATTAGTATAAGGATATACGACATCTATGTCTATATATATTGCCTCATAGGGCCATCCCAGAAAGATGCACGTCCTTCATTATTATATAATAAACTCATTAATGGAAGGTAATATAACAATCCCCGTTTCCCATTCGACTTACAACTTATAATAGATCGTTAAGATCTAGATGATCCTCTCTAACTGACCATCTGTCAGGGGGTGAAGTGTAGTCATGAGGTACAGACTCGTCCCAAAGCAGTCTGAATCTACTGCCTAAAATCTCAAAGTAAAAACATCCATCTCGATCAGAAATGACCGTTCTCGGTATACCATGGAGTCTCACTATTTGTCTAGTGTACTCCTCAACCAATTCATTCACTAGCCACGTCCTTCTAATAGAAATGAAACGTGCCGGTTTCATTAATTTGATACCAACAATCCACATAACATAAATCTTCTACTGGGTCACAATCCTATAAAAAAGTCCATAGAGATGTCCTCCCAAATTCTACTACTACACTGGTAGTGGGTGGGGCTTATCTCTAGATCGGAAATACTCTATCTGGACCTGCTAACAGGTCACACACTGTATCACAAATCTGGTTATATTGGCTTCATACAATATAATCGTCTCATCTCGTGGTCCATCTTACTCGTACCTGAATGTACTGAATAAGGCGTACAGTGGGTATACCGTAATATTCTCTGTCTCCATCTGCATCAGCAGGTACACAAAAGTTGTCATGACTCTTCATCAGTCCATCTACTCCAATGGAGAACTATGGTACCTCAGTAGACATCCTTTCTCTAAACCTTGTCAAGGTCGGGTAGGTTTCCTGCTTCTGTTGGACCTCATCCAACAGACCAGGTAGAACCTCTGAGGTAACTAGGTATCCTCATCAAGGAACTAATTGTCCAACTCTAACCAAGCTAGATCTCTCTGAAGTTGAGGCTGAACTATCAGTCTCAGAATCATCTTCTCTTGGAGCGTCTTTCCATTCAAGTTATCGGCGACAACATTCAACTTCTCTAAATGATATGGAATCTTCAAGTCAAATATTCAACCCTTGTTGCATAAAATATACTTCAGATTCCTATCATCTATAGAAATCTGACATGAAGATCACACCGGTACGGTCTTCTCAAAAGACTCGCAAATGAATACGTAATCATATAAAATCCTTCCTCAAAGCATTGGTAGCAATCGGCTGAGCCGAGAAAACTACATATTCCTTATGTTCATCAGTATCTCCCATGTTACAACATACTTAGTTCTCGCCAGGTCAACCATGATCCCACTGGCGGAGACAACATGGCCTAAAAAGGTTACCACTGGCATCTCAACTTACACTTAGAGAGCGTAGAATACAGCCCTCTATCTCTCAAAATCTGCAGAACGGTCCTCAGACGATCGGTATACTATTCTCTACTATGAGAGTATACCGACATGTCATCAATGAAGTCCACCACCAACTAATCAAGGAAGTCGATGAAGATACTGTTCATCAACTCCATAAAAACTACTAAAACATTCGTCACCCAAATGACATCACTACAAACTCGTAGTGTCCATAACGGGTATGGGATGCTATCTCATACACATGCTGCTCTCTCATCCATGACTAGGGATATCTTGAGCACAAAGGAATCCTGAAAACACAATTGCTTCTTGAAGCTAACTCATCAAGTCGTCAATACGGAACATGGAACCCACTAGGGTAAAAGAAGCCCGTTTCAGTCAATTTTGAAGTTATCAGTACAATAACTCAACAAGCACCATATAGTGTGGCTTTTCCATTCAATCTTGTATCATACTTCAACTCGATAACAATGTCCACACTCCGCTGAGGCGACAACTAGACGGTTCAGTAACACGTCTATAAACTCATAAACAGCTAGAATACCTTCCAATGTTGGACTATCTCGCTCCTTCATGGTATTAACACTAGAAGGCGTCACATCCTTATACTATCAACTCGTTGCTCGTACAATCCTGATGACAAACCCGTCTCTTCAAAGGTCTTAACCTCAGAAGACCTCTATTTAACTCAACTCAGTAAAGACTATAATAGCCTTACTATTAATATCTAACACCGCATGATATCTATTCATCCAATCCATACACATAATGACTTCCTCATGCACCTACGGCATGACAAAGAAGTCTACAAGCCATACACAAGTCCCGGAATAAGGGAACAAACACCTATCTCGCGGGTACCTCAGACCCCTAACTGGTAATCCTGTAAAGGAAAATCCACCTTCTACTATATACCAAAATTCAACCATTAACGCATGCTTCGAAAGACATGACGTGCATAGCACTCACAACAAGCAAAACTCCACCAGGTAAACCATTAACGAGAATGGTACCTATAACAGCTAACACTCGTAGCTCCTCTATATATTCTCACTCAATGTCAGATCCATGCTCCTCAGGTATCACTGAGGTCATTACTATAGCCACCACTTCCACTCTTTCTGCACCGGAAAGAGGAAGCTCTTGCTGGGAAGAAACACCACCATGCTGACAGAAAGGGCTAGATAACCTAACTCACCACAAGTGAAACCAGCTATCAGTGCAAAAGGGGGCACATAACGCAAATGATCTGGATAGCCACAACTGAAACATAATCATCCCATCCTTGCAACCTGTGCAACTAAAGGGTAACTCGACCTTCGTCGTCAACCTGGAATGATCTCACTCTTGAAGGGAACCTGTAAAGGCAATGCCTTGCCCTGTCGACAAAACTTCGCTCTATGCCCTGCTTTACCACACGTAAAGCATATGATGGGCGCCTTTGGGCACACAGCTCGCTAGTGTCCCAACTTCCACGCAATTAAAACACTGTAGTTCCTTGCTAGTCATCTTCATGGCCAAAGGATCACTAGATTGTCCTGATACTGGACTTGGTTCCCCATTCATCATCTTTGCTTCTCCAGTAACTGATTCAGTCCATTGCTTTTTTCCGGATCCAGAAGCTTCAATTGATCTCACAATTGTTGGTAAATCCGGTGTCGGTCTACCCGCTATCACCGCTTCATATACTTGTTACATATATTCTTGAAACTCGGATCTACTCGTGGAGACACAATCAGCCTCTTCAAACTCGTTCTCTGCCATAGGCGATACAACAGCGGAAACTGGTCCCTGACCTATCACTACTGGAGGAAGAAAGGGTGTACCCCTACCTCATCCCACTACAGATACTGCTCTAGTCTGAGTCATCTGTAGGATATACGCACCTAACCTTATAAGGCTATATATATGCCATAGGTATCGATATGTATATAATACATCCACATAATCCATAGTACACACAGATATATATACATATCTACGCTGCAGAGATCCATGGAAGAGGTGACGACTTCTCGTACATTCTATCCCAAAACCACACTTAAAACAAAAACCTTTGAAAAAGTCAGATCCCATGTGGGCTCTGTTTATTTTACCTATCAAACCTCATTGCACGTAGCAAGTGCCATTGTTGTCAACCTAGGCTCTGATACCAACTCTGTAACACCCCGAATCCGCAGGACTCAGGATGTCACATTGGGCTAGGATCTCCCAATGGATCCTGACCCTAGCCTGACAACAAGTTCACTGGACCTTACAACATGGCACTGACAGATATAAAACAAATACATAAAACAGTATAAACTGTACGACCCAAAGTAAACAACAACATAGCCGAGTATATAAAACGAACTCCTCACATAGGAGGTACAAAAGATCATCCTCACGCATGAGGGGAAACACAACAACCCCAAACCAACCACCTAATGTACGAGAGTCCTCGGCCTGTCACCCTGCCAGATCACCCAGTAGCGCCTAACCTGTAAACATCTACAACACGGTATGAAACCGTTAGCTAACCATACATATATGAGGTAATGCATAAGCACAAGCACAATCATGAAAGATAAACACATCAGCATGCTATCACACATTTACCCATTTATTATCTTTATATAATAACCATTCACTCAAAAACCGTATATATATATATAGATAGATGAAAGTATGTGACACGAGGACCGATACATCCCCGCCTCTGAGTACAATGTCCAGCTGTACGAGTATCGGTCACACAATCCGTGTACCCTATGGGAGTGGATTGCGCCCTTCCTATAAACCAGTCTGGCCCGACATCAGAGAACCTCCCAGACTCCACGGCGGGATGAAAGGGAAAGGTTATCACAGCCACGCAGTGGGGCAGTCAATAGAACATAGGTCGATAAAATCGACAACTCATGCTATCATAGCAAACATATAAAGCACACACCACTCATGCAAACACCCAATATAGGGATGGTAGCTAAGTAAGTCCTACGGACTTACCTCAACCTCATACAAACTCAACCACGATCACCTCTACACTAGAGGGACAACACGGCCTATAAACAAGGCATAAAGAGATACATCAACCTCTATTCATCAAAGGGGTCACACCTAGACCCAAAGGGATCCATAAAGATCATACTTAATCTATGAGCCTCACAACCAACTAAACCTCAATATCTCAACATAACTCACAATTCCTCAAATCTCAAGGTAGTATCTAATCGACATTCCTCAATCTCAATTCTAATCCCAATTTAATTAATTAACCTTTAATTAATTAATTAGATTTCGACAGAATAACGTTTTACCAGCAGGCAAATTCTAAACCCACCTGTCATGAGATTTCATCAAACAAACTATCCATAATCACCAGAATAATATAACGACCATAATGGAATTTCTAATTATCCATTTTGACAAGCCTAAAGTCAATTTATGTCAAATCGCAGTACGGAAAACGAATAAATTCATAACTTATTCGTTACTAACCCGATTGACGATCTGAAAGAAGATTCGGAATCACAACGACGTAGGCTATGCATGGACAACATCAAAATCACCGGAATCTGAGTGACGGAACCGCCCTGGTGACATATATGCTCGACCAGCCCTTCATATACTCGGAAATGCAGAAACTCGGTACCGATATGAAGAGAATGAAGAGAGGAATCCAGAAACTCAAACGGAATTGAAATCGGATTAGAAACGGAGAGTAGATTTGAGTTTGAAGGTTGAGAGAAATCAGAGCTTTTACGAGGAAACGTGAAATGAAATGAATTAATAAAGGATTTTCCGCTATTTATAGTGAAGACGATGATTATCCTTTAGCGAAGTCGATAATTATCCTTTATCCGATCCAAAAGTGGGTCGAACCTCTTTCTCCAAACTTCTCGAGATTAGAACATTAAATCTGGAATATTGTAGGGATAATTATTCCACAACTGCCTCGGAAAACGTGTATTCCTAAGCCGTCTTTCTTAGCCGTTAAGAAACGAAATAGCGACTCTTTTGGCCGTTTTGCCTCTCCATGTTATTTCATACCTAGGAAATATCCGATGTCCTGATCATTTCTCTCAACTACATTTTTATTAATTGGAGCTCCCAAATATTCCAAATAACACCGGAGGGTAAAAATAATTACCCGGGGGAAAAAATAAAAATTTCCCCAAACGTCCAAAATTACGCCAGGAACATAACGGTGGGACTCTTACTCATCACTTGCGAAGTCTTCGCGAGTTATATGTTAATTACTATCAACGATTAAGTTAATCAAAATTAATTAGAATTCGAAATCCTAGCTATTACATTTTATGTACTCCCTCGATTGATACGCCTGAAATATCGGGTGAACACCCACTACTCTTGGTGGTAACACCCACTTGTAAGTCACTTCTCCAACTCGCGCTAAGATCTCAAAAAGGTCTGTTATATCGGAACTCAACTTCCTTCTCGGGTCTTTTCTCAATGCAATATTTTCATTATGTTTCTCTTTTATTGCTTCTAACGAAGAAGATGAGATTTCCATTTTACATCGTTGGCTTTGGTTCATGTCAAACCAAACTTTGATGTTACGTTTTCTCATTTCTTGTTGCGAGTTCCAAGTAATGAAGAAGGTACTTTACTTCACACTGCTTCTACTAACGAGGCGCGTATGTTATTACCTTTACATCGTTTCTCAATACTCACGCAAGACATTGTCTTGGGAATCACTTGTACATTTCAAACTCATCATACCTCGAGGCGATTGCAAATCAGTAGCACCATGAATCTCCTTTTAACTCTCAACAACTCTATTGTAATTTTTCGTCCCATTCGATACTTCGTTGTCATCCGGAGTAGGTTACCATAAATGGTGTTACTTTTGGAAAATCTCTTCACAAAACTAGTGCTGCCCAATAAATCTGAGAAACTTGTAACTTCTATCACGTCCTTCGGGGGTTGTCATCCCGAAACAACTTGTCATACAATTTCTCGCTCTTTCGAGAGTAGACCAAAAATATCTTTTTCGGGGCATTAGTAAGCCCATATATGATCACTACAACTCGTGTGACAATGTTTATCCGGAATGCCGTATTTGCAATATCATAGTCTCGAATTCTCAATTATCGACAATCAAGCCTTAAATCATTCCTAGAAAAGACTACCGACCCTTGCAACCGGTCGAGTAGATCATCTATCCGTGGTAAGGGATACTTGTTCTTCATTGTTATCTGGCTCAAATTATAGTAATCAAGGTACAAACGGAGATAGTTGTCGCTCTCTTCGCAGACTGGTGTCCTCTATAATAACTTCAAATCAAGAATTCAAGATATATCCCAACGTGAACTTCAAATCAAGAGTTCAAGATATCTTCCAATAGGAACTTCAAATCAAGAGTTCCCGATACACTTCCAACCTGAACTTCAAATCATCTTAATGGTAAATCCACCTTCCAATGCATTGGAATCCGTTCTATCTCGGGTTCTAGCTTTTCTTCTCCCATCACATATCGTAATATATCGACACAATCTTGTCTTAAAATTGGTCAAGTGGTCCACCCCGATCTGTTGAGGTGACGTCCATCGAACACGTGGTTTAATACTTCTTTAGCTGCAATGTTCACCCGTCCTCTTTCAAAGATCCTTCATCTCCAAAACTAAGGAGACTTGCTCTAATAATCTTTTTAAGGTTTCACACTTATGTGAAGTCATGATGGTCCTAACTGTAGGACTTAATCATGCCTTATAACATATTAGTATTACCTTCTTTGTATTCTACCAAATCTTGCATCATTCCTTCGAGTAGGTGTATTTCTCCCTTTTCTTATGTAACGTCCAATCGACCGTAGAGGTTCTATCCTCAATCTTTCATGTATTTCTTGTACATCTCACATTGACTTCAAACTTCAAAACTTCATTCTTCCCTTACTATCGTTGGTCAACTTATGTATGTCTCGGTATTCTATGTACAACTACAATGGAAGCCTCATCTTACGGTTGATCCATTAGCTCCCCTTACCATGACCAAACCTTAAAAGTTGTAACCCGTGGTGTTTCTCCATATGTCAATCTCATGACCTAAGAAGGTCGCGTAAGATCGTTACAATCTTTTCCTCGGAGGTCTTGTTATAACTACTTGCTTGAACTCGTTCAACATTATTTTATTTAAGACAATTGCACGTCCATTGATGTACCTCCTTACTATTGACATTGATCCACCGCGAACACTCCAAGCTCTTGTTCTCGATCCTATATGTTCCTATAGTCTTGTTTACTCTTTCCATCTACACACATCAATAGACAACCCGCACTTGTGCGTTCTAAGTTGTCACCGATTAACTTGTATCTCACCTTCTCCGAAGTTAACGACTTACCCTCCTACCATACTTCCATGCTACCATACTCCTGAAAGGACACCCTCTCGGGGTACTTTGCCTTATCTTCGGTAGCTCATTTTACTCTGCTTCAACTCCGTTAGCTCTTTCTACGCTCCTCTCTTCCTTACGTTCTGTAAGATAACCATACCTTCACGGCTCTTTTGTGTCATATGACCCACTTTCATGGCTTAACCGCTCTTCATGATGTTTTGCAAATGCACTCCTCAAATATTCTGACATTAATTAGCCTCCAATCGCATCCTTCTTGGTTGATAACTTAAGTTCTTCCATCCAACTCCTTATTTCATCTTTCATCTTCTTAAGATCATCATCTACACACACTTCCTCCTTCTTAGCGTTGCTCAATCTCATCACAATGACGGGAAAACGGTTGTCCCCCACAAGGTAATTATACTGCGTGAATTTTCATCATGCGATCCTCCTCGTAACTCTCAAACTTATGAATATGTCACCCGCTTGGAATCTCGCAAAGATCGTCACTTCACCTTCTGGTACCTCCGTAAGCTTAACTTCCGGTTCTCGTCAATCTTTCCAAATTCTTGGACCACTCTTTTCATCTTGACTCCCAAACTGAGGAGCGCCTATTGAAAACTCGTCTTACTTAAAACGCCATTTTTATTCTTGAGCGAGAATGTAGTCCTCTTTACTTGATTCGTATCTTTAGTTCATCGACACCGCACTTGGAAAAATCTTATGTTCGTTGTCTCTAGTTGCCTTATTGATGCTCCTTCATTGTTTCCTTGATACCCCCTTCACGCCTTCATGTCGCTTTTATATTGGTATAGTCTCCATCTTGGTTTTGCTTTAGTCGACACGGGGTTCTCTTTTATTTGTTTGTCCTTTGGTTACGTCATCTCTAGTCTTCTTCTTCGACGTCCTCTTAAAGGAGGAAATCATCGGGGTGCTTGCAAAGACTTGATGCTCAACTCGATAACTTGAGCATACTCATCTTCGTATGTATACTATCCTAAGACAAAAGGCGTTGTCCAAGGGGGCGATGATAGCTTTCTATCATCTTAGCTATAAGGTCCATTATTACTAATATGATACTAAGCATACCATATTATATATATATATATATATATATATGTATATATATAAGGATATAAACGTCATGCTAATACTATAAACATAACAAGTCCATAAACAATTTTCAATTCAACATACAAGTATAGTCCAAAACATCCTAAGTCCACATATAGATATCTACATATATGCACACATATATATACACAATATAATAATAATAATAATAATCAATAACTACGTCGCCGAGGTCCGCGGAGGAAGTGGTGGTCCCGTACATTTCTACCCCAACTGACTCATGCACATGATTTGAAAACGAAATTCATTTCTTTAAAACTCTTTATTTTTATTCGGCATTTAGAAGATTGCGAGTGCCATTGTTGTCAAGATAGGGCTCTGATACCACTTTTGTAACACCCTAAATCCGCGGGACTCGGAATGCTACGGGTTGGGGCCTCACAATGGGTCCCGACCCTTAGCGTGACAACAATTTCACCGGATCTTGTAACAAGGCACAAATAAAGGTCAAAACCGAAATACATTTTTATGCAAAGTTCTAAAACCCGTAAATAAAAGAAAGGAAAGACTTCAGCCGTCCTTACAACAACATCAACACAATATACAGTAACAACAACACAAGGACTCCAAAACCCAACTCAACCTAAGATGTACGGAACCCCGGCTACCCACTCCTCCGGATCACTCGGCCACATCCTATCCTGCACATCAACTACAACAATCGGTATAAAACCGTTATCTCACATTCTAGGCATTATAAAGATAATATGGCACAAACACACGCAGGAGAACACAAGGCACACAACATGAACATTCATTCCATAATATCTTTTTAGGTCGTTCCATATCTAATTCATTTGTTTCAAGTGTGACACAAGAGTCTTATAACTCTTGCCTCTGTCCCCATGTAACCAACAGGAGTGTGGCGGCGCCCAACCCGTATACCCTGAGGGAGTGATGAAGAAGCCTGCCCATATACCGTGTATGGCCTGGTCGCAGAGATCCCCCCAGTCTCCCTCGGGAAACTGAGCGGTGATGTCACCGCCCAATAATAATAGTAGTAACAATGGGCCAATAAATAAGGTCAAGTATTTCCTAATCCATTTTCATTGTTAAAAGTGGTAAACACACACTACCATATACATCCAAATAAGGCATAGAAGCGGCTAAGTAAGTCCGAGGACTTACCTCGTCTCAAAGCTACCCGAAACCGATAACACTCTCCGAAGGAATATAAACAAAGCCTGTTCAAGACAAGGCACGATAATCAACAACTACTCACAAGCTAGAAGTCCTAAGACTTCTAGTCCTATATCATCTTACTAGGTCATACACTCTCATAATCTAGGATACACTCCTAGCCCTCATAAACTCGCGAGATCTCAACTATATCCATATGCTAGAATACTTCCATCCTAACTCCACAATCTCCATAAACCCATAAACACAACCTCAACAAAGCTCGCATGATAACATACACACCTCAATCCTTATAACGTTCAAATCATCCTCAAATCCTCACCTAAAGTTCAAAGCCACTACTTGGCATTAACTCTAAGTTATACTAAATCCAACCTAGCATGATTCTACCACTAAACATAACTAGATCGAGGAAGAAGGTACTCACACATGATCCAAGGTTGAAGATGATCTACGGACGTCGAGATTGGATTCATTGGTCTATAACGGCCGCTTTCGGACCTAAACCAAAGTTAAAGGAAATTTAGCTTGAATGCTAAATTGAACGGAAAATAACGTATAATATTCTAAGAAAAATCCCGCTTTGAAAATAAGGTTAAAAACCCACAAAACATTTTTCCGGGGTGATTTATACCATTTTATAAACATGGATAAAAATCTGAAATCGACTTTTCCGGGCAACTATATGAAACTCACCAAACTCGGGCCATATTTCCGAAATACTGTTTGGGTCAAAACTATGATTTATTCACAAGGGCAAAAACTTCATATTTCAAGAATGATGGGTCAAGGCCGTGATTATACAAATCAGCAGGGGCATAAGTTGCAATTCCAAAAGAGTGGGTTTAAAAACTACAATATATATAATGATTAGGTAATAGTTTGCAATTATAACAATTTTAGGGCCAAATATGTAAAACTGTAAAATGAACTCTTCTTCAACCTCCTGTAGGACGCGCTGGCTGAATGTTCGCAAGGGAGGCGGTGCAGGAAGGGAGGCACACAGGCTCTGGCGGTGGCTTGAAGCGAGGCTAGGAGTGCCGGCGTCTGGGAGATAGAGAACGCGACGGCTGGGCTCATGTGGCGGTGGCAAGGAGAGCTCCTTCGCGTGGCAAGAATGCCTCCCAATTTTATGGCAACAGAGGCAGCGGTCTATAACATCTGGCGGTAGTGGTGTCGTCTATTGGCAGTGGTTCCAGGCTCCGGCGACGAGAACATCTGGAGAGTAAGGTGGCTCCCCAAAAGCGGCACCGGCAGGGGTATTTGACAGGAGGTTCCCCTCTATTTCAAGCAAGGCCCGATGGCGGAGGGTAGCGGCGTCGATGTTCATCTGCGGGGCGACTGGATTCCGATCACAGAAGAAGGATAGGGGGAGCTAAGGTGAGATTGAAGTTGTACGTGAGGCAAGGAGAGGGTGAGAGCGTTTGCAAGTGGGTTGTTGTCCTGGTGTGGACGAGGTGAGAGAACAGAGGGCAAAGTAGGAGAGGTCGGTTAGGGGAAGTGAGGGGTCAAGGGAGAGTTGCAGGCCTAGGTAGGCGTGGCAGCGCAGGTCGAAGGGTCGGGGGATGGTGTCACCAGCCGGGCAAGGAGAGAGACAAAAGAAGGAAAAAAGAAAAGAAAGGAGGAATAAAATAAAAAGGGAATGAGTAATAGAATAAACTCGGTCAAAACTAATCGGAATGAGATATTTTTTAATTGAAAAACTTTTCCTATTTTTTTCCGAAAATAAAAAAAAATTACGGATATACTTGAACTTGTTCAAAATATAAATATACTCGAGATGATATTTTACGCCGTAAATTAATTTTAAAAAATAACATTTAAGCTAATAAAATATCGATAAAAGTAGGTAAAACAAAAATCGTAATCGCGCCTAAAAATTGGGGCGTTATATAATATTGTGATGCCCCTAAAATAGATTGGCCCAGGGTGTAACGGTAAAAAATCGAAGATGGCCTAATCGGGAATTTTAAGGAATTAAACGGGTTTAACGGAATTAAACCCGTTTTAATAAGAGATATCTCTCGAGGTAACCCGCTCCTAGATCATATTAACCACCCGGATGTTATTTGTAGCATTTGGGAGCTTCAAATAATAAAAATGCAGTTGAGAGAAATGATCAGGACATCGGACATGTCCTAGATATGAAATAACATCGAAAGGCAAAACGGTCAAAAGGATCGCTATTTTGTTTCTTAGCAACTAAGAAAGACGGCTTAGGAATACGCGTTTTACAAAGAAATTGTGGAATAACTATCCACACAGTATTCCATATATATTATTCCAATTCCGAGAAATTTGGATAAACGGCTCAAACCGCCTTCGAATCGGTAAAAGGATAATTATCGACTTTGCTAAAAGATAAAGCTAGAGGATAATTATCGACTTTGCTAAAGGATAATGCTAGAGGATAATTATCGACTTTGCTAAAGGATAATGCTAAAGGATAATTATCGACTTTTCTAAAGGATAATGCTAAAGGATAATTATCGATTTTGCTAAAGGATACTTTTAAAGGATAATTATCGACTTCTCTTTAAATAGAGGATATTCATTCATTTTCTTTCACATTTCCTTGTAAAAGCTCTGATTTCTCTCAACCTTCATATTCAGATCTACTCTTCGTTTCTAATCCACATTCAATTACGTTTGAGTTTTTGGATTCCTCTCATCATTCTCGTCATATCGGTACCGAGTTTTTGTATTTCCGACCAAGTGAAGGCTTGTTCGAGCATATATGATACTAGGACGGTTCCGTCACTCAGATTCCGGTGAATTTGATGGTGTCCGAGCGTATCCTGCATCGTTGTGATTCCGAATCTTCTTTCCGATCGTCAATCGGTTAGTAACGAATAAGTTATGAATTTATTCAATTTCCGTATTGCGATTTGGCCTAAATAGACCTTAGACTTGTCAAAATGGATAATTGGAAATTCCATTATGCTTGTTATATTATTATGGTGATTATGGGCTTTTGTTTGATGAGATTTGATGACAGGTGGGTTCAGAAATTGCCTACGGGCAAAACGTTATTCTAGTGAAATTAATAAATTAATTAATTAATTAAAGGTTAGTTAACTAAATTGGGATTCTAGAGAAGGCTATAAGTTAATTAAATTCAAAGGAATGAATATAACTAGTGTTTGAATCGAGAAGTTTAATACGAGGAATATGATATTCTCAACAAGTGTTGTTGAAGGTTTCGGTCTAACTATAGCTTAATTGCTTTGTAAGCGTATCCAAATACGAAAGAAGGATAGTCTGGGTGGGAAACGAACTCAATAGTTTGTTTGTGAGGTTTTATTGTTCTTACTTGTGAGGTAAGCGTATATAAATTATACTTTCTTAATACATATTAGGTATTTAAAATGAGATTAGTTTTACATTTAAAATATATATATATATATATATATATATATATATATATATATATATATATATATTTACGTGTGAAATGATATGAAAATATATGGTATAATTTTAAGCATGCATGAATATGGTTTTCACAATGGTGTGATATAATGATTTCTTGTATGCCTTGTGGATTATGTGTGTAACACCCCGAATCCGCAGAACGCGGGATGCTACGGGCGGAGACCTCACAATGGATCCCGACCTTTAGCTTGACCACAATTTCACCGGATCTTTCAACAAGGAAAAAATAAAGGCCAAAATCAAAATACGTTTTTATGCAATGTAATGAAAACCGAAAACATACAACAAAAGACTTTAGCCGAGATATAACTCCAAAGGACCAAACGCCATACACGCGGCATACAAAACACAATAACCGAAGAACAAAACACAACCCAACTCCAACCGAAAGCCCCTCCTAAAATGTACGGACCCCGGCTGCCCACTCTTCCGGATCTCTCGGCCGCATTCCTAACCTACAAGGCAATATACAACATCGGTTTAATTAACACCGTTAGCTAATATTCAAGGCATTAGAATCAAGGTGAAGGCACATACACACATACATCAACATAACACATAACATGCTCTGGAATACAAAAGTCTGACTTATTATCTTTTTATTATTAGATCGTATCCCGTTCTAATTCAACTTAGGTTTGTGACACGAGAATTACCGTGATCTCGCCTCGGTCCCTACTTACTGGCAAGGAATGGTACTGATGCATCCGACCGTCTACCTGGACGGGCTAGTTGCCGAGAACCTCCTAGTTCTCGCAGGAGCTAGGCAGATGATGTCACCGCCCGTTATCATACACTTGGGCCAAAATAATATAAATGTCGGTGGTCCTATTACCGGTTTAATTGTTATAACATAAACAATAAACAAACACCACCAAACACGCATCAAAACTAATACCAGAAATACGAGCTAAGTAAGTCCGGAGACTTACCTCGTCCCAAATGCTAAAACACGCAACACTCTCGCTTCACTTGGGAAGAAGCCTACACCTGCTCACAACAAGATATCTATATCAACAACTCGCTCAACTCAAGAAGTCATAGACTTCTACACAAATGATCTAGGGAAGATCATTTAACGCTCATTCTAAGACCGCATCCTAGAATCTCTCATTGTCACGTCACACTCAACATAAGCTAGAAGTCCTAAAACTTATAGACCCTATGTGTAACATCCCAAATTCTGAGAACTCGGGGAGCTACTGGTTAGGACCTAACAATGGGTCCCGACCTTAGTTTGACAACAATTTAACTTGGATCTTACAACAAGGCACAAAAGTATTTAAATCATTTGAAAACTTTAAACAATATATACATGAAGAATATGTACCAGCCTTACAAAGCAAAGGTGCCAAAACGACACATAAGAAGAACAAAAGACATCCCGTCCCCAACTAAATAAGTACGTGGACCCGGCTGACCATTCCCTTCGGATCTCTCTACAACTGTTTTAACCTGCAAGACATCTTCAAGCGGTATAAAACCGTTAGCTAACATTCTATGCATAAGTATAAAGGTAAAAGCACAAACACACAACATACACAATCAACATGCAACACTCAATCCTTTTATTATCTTTAATTAGGTAATACGTTATTACTAATGATACTTATTTTGTGACACGAGGGATTCCCAAACCTCGCCCCTGTCCCTGTTTACCAACGCAGAATGGTACTAATGCATCTGACCGTCTACCGGACTAGGCTGGTCGCAGGGAACCTCCTAGACTCTCGCAAGAGCTAGGCAGATGATGTCACGACCCGTTATCATACACTTGGGTCAATTACGCAAATAATAAAGTCGGCCTAATCCGGTTTCGTTGTTTATCATAACTAGCAAACACCACTCATACACATTACACTCATACAAGAAAGCCAGCTAAGTAAGTCCGTGGACTTACCTGAACCTGGTCAAGTCCCGTCAACGATATCCCTTGACTCGACATGAGTCTAATCTCAACCGCCTGATCATAACAGGAAACGTGTATCAATAACATATCCGACACCTTTGAAGTTTCTAACTTCTAGGTTACCAAATGTCATATAAAGGAAATTACTAAATTACCCTTATAAGAGAAAAAGGATGATTTTACCCCTGAGTCTCGAAACCCTAGAAAGCCTATAACGACTCAAAAACTTCCCCTAACACCTCAAAGATACAGGACTTTCTCTCACAAGAAATATCTATCCAGTTTGAAAGATTCCCAACTTTCAAACTTGAAACCAAGGCTCACTAGGGTCACACTTTGACGTAACTTAAAACGCCCTAATAAAGCCCTAAAAATCCCGAGAAAGAATATCCACACATACTATCATATGTACACTCTCAACTCGTGCAATAAAACTCCGAAAGACTTAAACCCAAAAAAATCTACGCAAAACTCCAAAGTTACATTAAAGTAACAAGTTCTCCATACTTAGCCAAAATCATGCTATTCTCACAAAACTGCTCTACAACTCTACTTTGGGACATTATAACTCTAAATCCTAATGTTAGATCGTTTCCAAATTTTAATACACTCAACTACACATATCCGTATACAACATATTAAAAAATCTACGGTGGAGGATTATTCTAAAGCATCGCAGTACTTCCTCAACGACATCAGATCCACATTTAAGTCTAAAATTTAAAAGAGGGTGAAGAAGGTATTTAAATCGATTCCTCCTGCTAGCGTTACTATGACTAAAACTATCCAATGGTCTCAAGCGAAATTCGGAGGAAGCAGTTTCCTAACTTAAAAATAAAACCCAATAAATTTCAGTATAATCTATAGCCAAACACAGCCCTGTACTCATCTTCTTCTATTGAACCACACACAAACGGAACATGCTTACCCCTCTGCAGATCGCCGGTCCAGGAGGCTGCTGTCCGAGGTGAAGGCGTTCTAGTGATGGCTTCAGTCGACGGCGAGGGTGTGCTCAAGTCGTCGTCCTTCTTTGCGCCAGACTATACCGTTGACTAAGATGAAGGTCGAGGATACGGTTGAAGGTCAAGGATACGGCTGACAGCGGCTGCAATGCTGAGTCCACAGGAGGAGCACGTGACTCGTTCCTTCAACTAGTCGGCTGCCGATGCAAAGAGCGATGGGTAGTAGGGTCGAAGTTCACGCCAGGATCGCCGGAATTGGAGAGGTCTCGAGCTCTCACTAACGATACAAGGCAGGCGGTCGTCGGTTAGTCCTGTTGGTGCACAGGGAGGCTCGTGGTGATGCGGTTGGGAGGGTTATCGATTGAAGAGGGTGTAGCGAATCTGGAAGCACGATCTCCCTATCAAGAGCATGGAAATTGTACCGGTTGTTAGCAGCTGAGGTGAAGGGTCAATATGCGGTAGAGAGAAGGGAGATGAGACGGTTGGGCTGAAGAGGGAAGTTGGGCCCGGCTGAAAGAAGGAATAAATTGGGCCCGTCATCATGGAAGAAAATGGTTGGGCTTGGCTGAAAAATAAAAGAATTGGGCCAAGTTGTTGAAGATTAGTATGGGTATTTTATGTGAGCATGAGTCTCACCTTAGATGATACAATTTACGTTAAAAGATTAAGCTTGGTCGGAATCCGGTTTGCTACGGAATTAAACGGAATAAAATATTCGGATATTACATCAGTACCCCCTTAAAATAAGTTTCGTCCCGAAACTTAGAACAAGGTATTTAATCAAACGACTTCCAAAATTAGACTTGTATATCCTAGTGTCACTAAATTTTACTTTCGTTTTCTAAACTACGGTGACCCTATCAACTGTGACCCTATCAAAGTGTAACGAGAAATCAGGTCGTTACACTATGATCTAACAAGATCATAACCCATAACACATACTAGGATAAACATGGATAGTCTCACAATCTAAACGGTAACCACTATATGCTAGGATACGCATATCCTAGCTCACAACCTCACAACCACAACGTACAATCTCAACCTCACAAGCCTCAAGGAACAGCCTTATACTCATCCCGTGAACCACTCAAGATCATACATCCATCAAGCTTAGAACATAACAAAATCCTCGAACACTCACCTAAGATGCAAGACACTACATGACATTCTCAACTATCTTAGGTCCAACTTAGCATGCTTCTAATCATCAACACTCTCTAAGATCAACTAAGAGCACATACTAATGGGAGGGCACTAACCGGGAAAGGACACGGGCGTGGAAGAAGGAAGAAAAACAGTATAACGGAGGAGAAGACCGCAAGGGAGTGCTGGCTAAGCCAGTGGCCACCTCTTCAGCCCAGGGTCTTCCCCTGCAAACCAGAGGGTCGCCCCTACAGCTCCTGTTGGCCGCCCCCGCGGTGTTGTCAAGCTGCGTGTGCGGTCGAGCTCCAGTGGGCCATCTTCGAAGGCTTCTTCAATGATTCCTCGATGTACCATGGCCTCCTAGCTTCCTTGCTTGGCTCTAGAACATCCACCACTTGGATCCACACTCATAAAATCGATCTAAACACAATCCAATCACATACTAGCCAAAAGGGAGAAGAAAAACTTAAGATCCACGGCTTCCACCATTGAAGCTCAAGGAAGAAGATGAAGATGAAGGACGAAGGAGGAAGGAGGAAGGAGAAGTGACTTACTACTGAACCCGGAACTGCACATCATCCCCCTGGTAGACACTGACACAAGAAAAAGAGAAGGAAGGATCATCAAGAGCTTCTTCAATGTCAAGGATGGAAGAAGAGAGCACAAGAGGGAGGATGGGGAAAAATCAACTTGAATGAGAAAGGAGAGAGAGAGAGAGAGAGAGAGAGAGAGAGAGAAAAAGGGGACAAGGCTGCAAACAATAGAGGAAACCCAAGGGTCAGCTGACCCATCCTCCAACTTACGTTAGGAACCGAGGGGTTTAAAAGCAAGGGTGAAATAATGAGAGGTCGGAACGAGATTTGCAATAAAACCCGACGCTCAGTACCTCGTACCTAGGGGGGGAACTGAGACGCAACCGCGGGAAGCATGATAACTCGCTAACAATCCGGAATAAAATTTCGGATGTTACAATGTGAATGAATTGTATGCTTAAAATGGAGTTGTGTTATATATATGTGAAGCATGAAAATGTGAGAATATGATGATATTTATATGAAATGTAATGTATGCATGAGAAGTATGGTTTTGATGAGATGAAAGCATGAAACTGAGTTATGTTATGAAAGTGATAAATAGGATAATAATTGATTAATTAGCCAAATTGCGTCCCATACCACCTAGGGACTATATAGAGGCTGCGCTCGATCTACGAGGGGCCTCGGAGATGACCCGTACCACCGGGGGACGAGGTCACTACCTGATCTACAAAATGCCTCAAAGGTCGCTACCTGATCTACATGGGGCCTAAAGATGAGATAAATAGTCCAAGATCGCGACCTGATCTATAGGGGGTCTTAGGACAAGATAGCCGAGTTTGTTATGTTATGATTATTCATATGTAATGTGTGATAACATGCTTGAATGTCTATGTGAAATATGAGATGAATGGTTGTGGAATTAAATGTGAATATGGATATGTATGTATGGACTTTGTAATGTGAGAAAGGGTATAGAGTATTTTTTGGGGACGGGATATTAGATACTTATATATATTGGGGAGTGTGATTTGTATACCCTTATTGAGCTTGTAGCTCATTGTTGTTATATCCACGTTTTTCAGCTACTCACACTCAGGCTATTCAAGGCAAGAACATCGGACCCAACACCTGGATTTGTGATCATACCAAGTGGGCTGTTATGGGATGCTGCCGTCTAGGATATTTTGTGTGGTTTTAAACAGTTGTATGTTGTTAAGCAGGATTTCATGACATGTGTCAGTATGTATATCTGTTGTAAATAAGGTTGTAATATAAAGCTTTAAAATTTTATGTTTTGCGCTTATTGTTTTAAATAGGGTTAATTAACTAGTAATCAACTAGAAATGAAATAGGTGTTACACTAGGCAATGGCCCACACCGCCCACGGGTAGGGCTAACCCTGCTAAGAGATGAGACAAGGAATAAAGAAATGCAAAACGCAATATTTTTGGTTGGTTTTGGGTGATCAAACAGTAACACCCCAAATCCGCAGGACTCGGAAGCCCTTGGTTGATCACCCATCTGGCTAACTCTGTAGTCTTCCTAACCTACAAATCATCTACAACACGGTATGAAACCGTTAGCTAACAGATCATGGATAAGAATGAGGAAGTAGCACATATATCACATCACATCATATCATATCATATCATATCATATCATATCATATCATATCATATCATATCATATCATATCATATCATATCATATCATATCATATCATATCATATCATATCATATCATATCATATCATATCATATCATATCATATCATATCATATCATATCATATCATATCATATCATATCATATCATATCATATCATATCATATCATATCATATCATATCATATCATATCATATCATATCATATCATATCATATCATATCATATCATATCATATCATATCATATCATATCATATCATATCATATCATATCATATCATATCATATCATATCATATCATATCATATCATATCATATCATATCATATCATATCATATCATATCATATCGCACACACAACCCTTTATTATCTTTCATTAAGTTATACCATTACTAATTCATCTCCTTGTGACACGCGGAGTAAACTCCCAATGCCTTTGTCCCCATCTCCCCTCAGGTCTAGAATGGTGTCAATCATCACCACCTGGAGGACCGGTCGCAAAGAACTCCACTAGCCACCCCATTCTGGGCAAGACAAGTCATCACCGCCCGTTATCATACACTTGAGCCAATAATATGCATGCAGGGTCATCCTAGTCCAGTTAAGTTATAAATGAAGCACACATATGCACTCACACAACCACAACACACACTCAAACTCTTAACTGCTCGCTAAGTAAGTCCCACGGACTTACCTATCAGAACGTCGATCTATACCACATCACGGCTTCCCCTCGAGGAAACGATCAGCGCTAGCATCAGCAAGGCACAAAAATAAGTCAAACGCGATCCAAGGTTAGGAGATTCCACCTCCTAACCCCATTACCATCCCCACACCATAACTCGAATCTAAACCTCGATATCTCAACATAACTCACAATTTCTCAAATCTCAAGGTAGCATCTAATCAACATTCCTCAATCTCAATTCTAATCCTAATTTAATTAATTAACCTTTAATTAATTAATTAAAATTCACCAGAATAACGATTTGCCGTAGGCAATTTCTAAACCCACCTGTCATCAGATTTCATCAAACAAGCAACCCATAAACACCAGAATAATATAACGACCATAATGAAATTTCTAATAATCCATTTTGACAAGTGTAAAGTCAATCTAGGCCAAATCGCAGTACGGATAACGAATAAAATCATAACTTATTCGTTACTAACCCGATTGACGATCTGAAAGAAGATTTGGAATCACGACGAGGCAGTCTACGCATGGACACCATCAAATTCACCGGAATCTGAGCGACGGAACCGTCCTGGTGACATATATGCTCGACCAGGTCTTCATATACTCGGAAATACAGAAACTCGGTACCGATATGAAGAGAATGAAGCGAGGAATGAAGAAACTCAAACGGAATTGAAATCGGATTAGAAATGTAGAGTAGATGTGAGTTTGAAGGTTGAGAGAAATCAGAGCTTTTACGAGGAAACGTGAAAGGTAATGAATTAATAAACGATTTTCCGCTATTTATAGTGAAGACTATAATTATCTTTTAGTGAAGTCGACAATTATCCTTTAACCGATCTAAAGGTGGGTTGAACCCCCTTCTCCAAACTTTTCGAAATTGAAATAATAAATCTAGAATATTGTAGGGATAATTATTCCACAATTGCCTCGGAAAACGTGTATTCCTAAGCCGTCTTTCTTACCCATTAAGAAACGAAATAGTGACTCTTTTGGCCATTTTGCCTTTCGATGTTATTTCATATCTAGGACATGTCCGATGTCCTAATCATTTCTCTGAACTGCATTTTTTATTAATTGGAGCTCCAAATGTTCCAAATAACACATAAGGTAACAATAATTACCCGGGAAAAATTGAAAATTTCCCCACAAGTCCAAAATGGCACCACGAATATAACGGTGGGACTCATACTCATTACTTACGCAATCTTCGTGAGTTATATGTCAACTACTATCAATGATTAAGTTAATCATCATTAATTATAATTCGAAAATCCTAGCTCTTACAAAAACAAGGATCACAAGATATATGAAAACAACAAGCAAACAACACACAAACACAAAGAAGGTGATAAGTGGTAAGAAGTGCGGATTCTAGAGATTCGGAATTTCGGTTATGGCATTGGACTAATGCAATCAAAACATCAAAGGATAAGATGTGGTTGCTCGGAGTTCGATGTTTCTCTAATGGGAACAATTACCTGGTAATCCTAATGTTCCACTAGTCTCAAACCCAAATCCTATACCGGGTAAGTCTCAGGGAAGTAAGGTTTAGAATTCTACTTAAACCGGCCACTACCTAAGGGTCAAGACCCTCCTTACCGGGTAAGTCTCAGAAAAGGTAAGTCTTAGGCAACGATCATAGTACACTCAATTCAGTACAAGTTTTTTGTGCTCACTACTACCTAGAGTTCATCATCTTCTATATCTAAGAGTGGAAATCACCGGGTAAGTCTCATTCCTAAATTAGTTTGCTAACATAGGTGACCCTAAGCTAAATTAGGCTCAACAAACACTAGGATTTCAACACATCTACATCCTAACATCCAGATTCATCAACAAAAGAGCAACAACACATAGATATCGGGTGGATCATACACATCTCGGCCAAAATGAGATGATGAACATGCCGAGATCATGGACTGAGTTAGGTTTTAGAACACAAATCCATCCTAAGCTAACATACAAGTCCATTCAATCATAATTCAAAGCATAAACATCATTCTTTCACCCTAGAATCACATCTACTCAGCCAATAACAGACATATCTAGATCAAACTTCATCATACAAGCATGCTTACAACTCATAGCTAGAAAATGAAGATAAGAACAAAGAAACAACATTACTAAGTTGAAATAGAAGTTACCACAGTCTTACAAAGGCTTCAAGAGCAGCTCCAAGATGTTTTATCTAACAGCCCGAATCCGCGGGACATGGGGCACTACGGGTTGGGACCTTACAATGGGTCCCGACCCTTAGCCTGACAACAATTTCATCAGATCTTTCCGATGTGGCACAACTAAAGGCAAATATCGAAATTGTTTTAATGCAATGCAAACAATTTGAAAAGAAAGGTACAACATGGAAACTCATCCGAGTCCTCAAAACAACACAACTCCAAAACGATATCCAAAACGTACATCATAAAGTATAAACCACAAACTAACACAACAAAGACACGACCCCAAAAATGTCTCCTTCCTATAATGTACGGAGACCGCGGATGTCCACTCCTCCACCTCACACGGCAGCATCCCTAACCTGCAAGGCATCTACACAATTGGTTTAAAACCGTTAGCTAATATTCAAGGCATTAGAAACAAGGTGATGACACAAACACAGGTAAATAAACAAAACACTCAACATGATCAAAAAACACAAGTCCGGTGTATGGTCTTTTTGTTTATTAAGTCATATCCCGTTACTAATTCAACTTTCGATTGTGACACGAGAATCACCGCACGATCTCGCCTCGGTCCCTACTCACCGTGAAGGAATGGCACTGATACATCTGGTCGTCTACCTGCCCGGGCTAGTCGCGAAGAACCCACCATCTCTCCGCAAGAGCTAGGCAGTGTTGTCACCGCCCGTTATCATACACTTGGGCCAATAATATAATATAACGTCGTCCTATTTCCAGTTTCATGATTGTTAAAATATATACAGTAAACACACACCACCAACACACATCGCAAATAATACAAAGAATACAAGCTAAGTAAGTCTGAGGACTTACCTCGTCTCCACACTCAACTCACAACACTCTCGCTTCCCTTAGGAAGAAGCCCACAACCTGCTCACATGAACATATATGCCAACAACCCACTCACACAAGAAGTCTTAGACTTTTATACAAATGATCAACGCAAGGCCGTTTGACTCTCAATTCTAGGACCGCATCCAAGAATTCCTACACTCACCTCTCACTCAATGCATAAGGAGATCTACAAACAACCCACTCTCTCTTAAAACATGATAGAACTCATAACAACCTATAACCACTCATGAACATAAGCCACAACCAAGGAAGGACAATCTAGCTTAAAAGGTCCAACAAGATCAACCAACTCAAAGCCATCAACTACATCGAGCCATAAGGGCTCCTAGGTTCTCAACCACTAGGTGGCATTGTCAAGCTACTGTAGGCCATCCTATGCATGATACTAACATGATACAACTACAAAAATAAGGAAGGAACGAAGAGGAAGGGAGAGGAAAACCTATTGTTTAGGAAAATGCGGCCGCAGAACAAGCTGCCCCCCCCCCCCCGCGTGGCCCATGTCACCGCCCCTGCGGAACCCTCGCACCACCGCTGCGGCTTCCTGGAGTCCTGAAGCCGCCCCCTGCGGGCCCTTGAGCCTCCCCTGCGGTGGCCTAGATCCGCCCCTGCGGCTGTGAAGATCCGCCCCTGCGGTTTAAGAAGGAAAACGTCGTCTTCTTCGTCTTCGACTATGGATCTTTGGCTCCAATGTCCTCCTCTCCTTGTTGGGTCTTCTCCAAACACTATCCTCTGAACTTAGGCTCCTCTCCACGACCTAATAGAGCTAAGAAGATGCACATGTAAAGGATCTAAGGAAAAGCTTCATCCATGGCTATGGATAGAAGGGGGAAGAAGAAAGGCAAACAACCAAGGATGTAGAAGGAAGGAAGGGGAAGAATCTCACCACACTGGATGTGATCCTCTTCTTCTGCAGTCCACACATGCAAAAACTCCATGATAGAAGGAGAGAATGAGAGAGATAGAAGAGAGGAAATGGGAGAAATGAATGAGCGTGAAATGAAAAGTGAAGGGGGAAAGATAGGGAATCTTTGGCAGAAAAGGTGGGAGGGGAACAAGGGGTCACTTGACGTTTTGTGCCATAGGCACAAGCAACGAGGGGTCCAAGCATAAGAGGGAGAACGAGGTGTCGGAAACGAATAAAGCTCGTTACTCAGCATCCCGTGCCTGCGGGAAAACTGAGTCGCGCCTGCGGAAAGGTTGAAACCCGCTAACCATCCGGAATAAAATTTCCGGATGTTACATTCTACAAGGAAACGTCACCCAAAACCACTCAAATCTCACTCTAAAACAAAGTTCTACACTAATCTCTCCCAAGAGAACCCACAAGGGTGCTTGGAAGAGAGCAAAAATGGCAAGAGAGAATGTGGGAGAGCAAGAGATAGAAGAGAAGATGAGGGGAACTCCAATGCAGCCAACAAAAATCACTTAAGTACTCCTCGAAAGCAAAGGTCGGACATAGGAGTTGTGTGCCAAGTGTCGTGGGTGGTCCAAAGGAGAATCTCGGTTACTCATGGGGGGCATCTTGGCCGAGATGGGTGATCCTTCGACCGAGATGACTCAAATTTAGTACCAAACACCACTTGATCAAGAGCTAGTCCAATCCTTGCATCAACTAGGGTCCTTGCCTTCTTCTTTCCTCCAGGCATGAGTCGGTTGGAACCTCGATTCCGGGCTATCATGAGGCATGAACCTCAAACGTATCAATAATGTTTCAAAGGTCCCCAAAATACCTTCAAAACCGAAAAAATCTCGTGTAGACGTCTACTCCGACAATATTACCGAATTAAGCATAAACGTCACGAACGAGTGCGGAAACATGCACGAATGAAATGGAAAACTATCTAACAGAGTGCCTAATCTAGTGTCATAAATCAAGTCATCACTATACCTATCCATCCAATCCATAACCAAAATGAGCTCCTCATGCACCAACGGCATGACAAAGAAATCCACTAACAAATCACGGTTTCCTAAATGTATAGCAAAACCATGTACCTCGGGGGTAACTCTAACCTGACCCCTATCGGGTAACCCTATAATAAAGGTTCTCCCCTCTACCGTATCTAAGGTCAGTCTATCAACACATACAATAGAAATAAATGAGTGCGTAGCACCTGTATCAAACAAAACTCTAACAAGTAAACCATTAATCAGAATGGTACCTATAGCAGCTGGCGCTGGCGGCTCCTCAATGCTTCTTAACTAAAAAACATGACCCCGAGCTCCTCTCGAATCAATGTTATCTCCATCACGACCTCTGCCTCTCCTCGGTCCTTGAGCGGAACCCTGATTAGCAGAAAGATATGGGACTCTCTATTGTCCTTGTATCTGATGCTGAGGCGGTCTCTACCCACCTCCTGCTACACTAGCAGGGGAAGAAACCTGTTGTGATGAAGCTCCGCCCTAACGGTAATAGGTAGCTCGATATTCTGGCTTCCCACAAGAGAAGCAAGTCACTGGTTCCCTCGGGAAGTTAGATCGCATATACCCAGACTCTACGCAGTTGAAGCATTGCCGTCCTCTCTCAAAAGTCTGTTCAAACACTGGGGTAACTCTAACCTGACCCCCATCGGGTAACCCTATAATAAAGGTTCACCCCTCTACCGTATCTAAGGTTAGTCTATCAACACATACAATAGAAATAAATGAGTACGTAGTACCTGTATCAAACAAAACTCTAACAAGTAAACCATTAATCAGAATGGTACCTATAGCAGCTAGCGCTGGCGGCTCCTCAATGCTCCTTAACTCAAAAACATGACCCCAGGCTCCTCTCGTATCAATGTTATCTCCATCACGACCTCTGCCTCTCCTTGATAACACGATTTATGACTTAGTTTTAGGTAATCATTTAGATAGATTTCTCACTCATTCATGCATGGTTTAGCACTAGTTCACGACGTTTTGCACTCAATTCATGTATTTTGCCGAGATAGACGTCTACACGGACTTGTGGACATTTTATAGGTATTTCGGGAGATTTAGGAGCAAAATGATACGTTTGAGGATCGTTCATCTAGATGACACACCCTCGGACTCATTAGGACACAAGTTAAAGGCTAAGGAGGGCTCATGGAGCCTTGCCAACACTTTCCATGCACCAAACCACAGCTTAATGATCCACGGCGAAGTTTCTGCACAGAATCACGGTTCTCTGACACTCCACGGCCGTGGAATCAACCGTGGATTTTGCCAGATTCTTGTGACAGCTGTGCCACGACTCTCATGGCCAGCTCATGCAAGTTTGTTATAAAAGTGGTCCTTCATGGGCTGTGAGAGGCAGTTGGGAGCTTGGAGCAGCTCATCCATTATCCATTTTCTCTCTAACAAGAAATATTCTCTCAACAAGAAGTTTTTCTAGGAAGGAAAGTGTCAAAAAGAAGAAGAAGAGCTCCATTGAAGAGGAGGAGAAGAACACACACCATCACCACACTTGATAGTTTTGTAGTGAAGGATTCCGGATTTTATTTCTAAGAGTTGTATGAATCATTGAACCTTCCTTTGGAAGGATTGTAAGTTGCTCTAATTCTATTTTCAGCTTGGTTTTGTTTTAAGTTCACTTGTTCATCTCTTTTACTTCATTATCTTGCAATGGATGTTATAATTTTATGTTTGTTTGTTTCGATTTCTATTATGAATGTTGTAGGCTAAATTGATGTGGTTCTAGGGTAAGGAAAGGATGGTTATGGCTAAGGCTATGATAGGACGGACTTAGATTTACCTTTGGATGACTTGTGTTTATGAACGTAACTGCTGTTAGAAATCACGGGTAGTTCTTGTCTGACCACGGCCGTGGTTTAGGGAGAACAAACCGTGATTTTCCCTGGTTCGAAGGATCTTGCCTTAGATCTATAGAATGTTGAAATCCTAAGTGTTTGTTGAGTTTAATCTACCCTAGGGTAACCTAGTGTTAGTAACTAAGTGTTAGGAGAGACTTACCCGGTAATCCTTGCTCTTAGATTCTAAAGATAACAAACCTTAGGTAGTGGTGAGCCTAATAAGCCGCCATTGGATTAGATGTGCTAGGGTAGTTGTTTAGGACTTTCCTTTCCAAGACCTACCCGGTAAGGATAGGTTAGACCCCTAATTAACAATCCGGTTTGTGTAGAATTCCTATCCTTAGGTTCTTAGAGACTTACCCGGTAATGAGACCTAGGAGTGGACTAGTTGGATCATGAGACCTATCCGGTAATTGATCCCAATTTAAGAAACACTTAATCCCAACATATCATAGTTAATCCAAGGAATGAATAGATAACTTGAGTCCTATGCCATAACCGGAACTTCCAACCCCTAGAATCCGTCTTTTCTTTCTTTGATCATTATCTTGTTTAGCTTGTTTATTTGTGTAGATTCTTAGTTTAGTTTGATTGTTTACTTTGCATGAATTGTGATCTTTGATTGATCACCAAAAACCAACCAAAAACATTTGAGATTTTCTTTTCTTTATTTCCTTCTTTTCTTTCAACCTAGATCTTTACTAAATTCAATCACCATTCGAATCAATTTCACCTTAGTCTTTGTGTTGGACCTCGGAATACTAACCGTTCTACAAACGTCCCGTACACTGCGGGTTTCGCTAGGTAGTTAGGATTTAGTTCGAGTTATAAATTTAAAACCCATTTGCGCATCACGATCTTAGCGTAACAAGTTTTTGGCGCCGTTGCCGGGGACTAGGTCTAGATTGAGTCTATTTTGTGATTGATTATTAGTGTAGATCTTTCTTGTTGCTTTTGATCTCTTTTTGGTTTGTGTCTTTGCTTTTCAGGACATCTATTACTCTTTAGGTGTATGCGAAGATCTCGTGGTAAGGATTTAGCTCCATTCGATCCGGAACCGGAGAAAACCCTTCGATCTAGATCCAAGAGCATCCGAAAAGAGAAAGAGATGGCCGGTAGAAATCTCCAAGCTGATTTGGATGAAGCCTTAGAGCAAATAAGGCTAAGAGATGAGCTCTTGGAGGAAGAAAGGAGACTTGCCAATGAGAGGCAAGAGGAAACTAGGAGGGAGATTGAGGAGATTAGGCAAGCTCTTGTTCAAGGAGAGCTTAATCGCCGACAACCTCCACCTCCTCCACCACAACCGCAGCCGGCGGCTAATATTAGGGTTGCACCCATTGCCATTGAAGAGCCACAAACCCTAGGGAGACGTATGGATCCAGCACAAAGAGCACACCGTCCGGGTGTGAACTTAGGAGATCCCGCAGCCCACAACTATGAGCTCCGCCCTCAAGTTCTACAAATGATCCGGCATAATCAATTTGGAGGGATGGAAGGAGAGTCTCCTCATCAACACTTGATGAACTATGAAATTTTGATAGAGACTCTTAGACCGCCAAGATTGGAGAGCAACAACCATAAGCTTAGGGCTTTTTCCTTCTCTCTTAAGGACAAAGCCTTAGCTTGGTATCAATCTATTCCACAAGGGCGAGTTGGTACTTGGGAGGAGATGACAACCGAGTTTTTGACTAAGTTCTTCCCACCTTCCAAGACTACCGAGTTAAGAGGGAAGATCAATGCCTTCGTGATGAAGGATAGAGAGAGTTTATTCAAGTCTTGGGAGAGGTTCAAAGATCTTCTCCTTGATTGTCCACACCATGGCATACTGAAAATTGAGCTATTGGAGATCTACTTCAAAGGACTTGATGAAGATAGCCAATTCAAGCTCCAATCTCTTTCTGGTGGGACATTTATGGAAAAGCATGTAGATGAAGCTTGGGAGTTTGTGGAGAAGCAAGCTCTAGTGATTGAGAAATACTCCCATAGGAAGAGTGAAGGAAGAAAGGCGGAGCATATGAGGTGAGTGAAGTCACCATGAGCAATTTCAAGCTTGACGCCATCAACAACGAGTTGAAGTCCTTGAGGGAGTTATGTACTACAACTTTGAATAACCAAGCAACTCCTCAAGTGCTTCCACATGCCAACTTGTCTTCCAAGGAGGAGGATGTGAATTATATGGGAAGGGGCAACTTCAACAATTATCAAGGCCCAAGGAGTTTTAACAACAACCGGCAATTCAACAATTACCGGCCCAACCACAACCATCCCGGATTTTCTTACTCTAACCCGGATGGAGCCTTGAACCCTTCCTCCTCCACAAGCACAACACCACCATCAAGAGCTTCACAAGAACCTCCACCCGGATTTACTCAACCTCCAAAGGATAGAACCGAAATAATGTTTGAGCAATTACTTGGAAGGTTGAGTGGTCTTGAGAGCACGGTGACTTCAATCTCTAAAGCTCAAAAGGTTTTGGAAGCACAAGTGTTCCAAAAAGCGGGTGAAGCCCATAGAGACCCGGGAAAGCTTTCCGGAAGGACCGAAGACAACCCAAGAGGCCCAGTGTTGGCTATCACAACAAGGAGTGGGTTGAGTATGAAAGATCCTTTGCCCAAGGACAATGCTAAGGGAAAGCAAGTAGTGGTAGAAGAGGGAAAGTTGCAAGAAGATGGAGGCAAGAGCAAGGATGTAGAGCCAACCTATGTGGCACCGCCTCCATACAAGCCACCACTACCGTTCCCACAATCAAGAGCAAGAGCTCGTTTGGATAATCACTTTGGTAAGTTCCTTGAACTAATGTCCAAATTACATATTAACATTCCGTTCATGGATGCCATTTTAGGAATGCCGGCATATGGCAAGTTTTTGAAAGAAATACTCTCCAACAAAAGGAAGTTGGAGGAGTATGGGGAGATAAGAATGACCAAGAGATCCTCGGAATTGATCCAAACAATGAAGGAGGAGATGCCTCCCAAGCTAAGAGATCCGGACTATTTTTGTGTCCCAATAGGAGTGGGAGATGTGAAGTACGAACCCTTTGTGATCTTGGAGCGAGTGTAAGCGTCATACCGCTTGCACTTTGCAACAAGGTTGGGCTAGGAGAGCCAAAACCAGTCAAGATGACCCTCTATATGGCGGATCGATCTATCACTCATCCGGTTGGGATCCTAGAAGAGCCAAAACCAGTCAAGATGACCCTCTATATGCCAATTGATTTTGTGGTCTTGGACATTCCGGCGGATTATCCGGTTCCCATCATCTTAGGAAGGCCCTTCCTAGCCACCTCCGGATGCCTAGTGGATTGCAAGAATGGAACTCTCTCCTTCAACATTGGAGAAGAGAACATCAAGTTTAAATTGTCCACAATGACGAAAGGGCCAGCCCTTGATGAGGATCTCTTCAACATAGTCGAGCAAGAGGAATCTAGGGAAATTGTGAGCTCGATCTTGATCAAGGATCCCTTGGAGAAGGTTCTTACCTTAAGTATGATGGAGGAAGGTGTTGAGGAGGCCTGCAATGAAGAGATCAAGGCCTTGGAAGCATTGGAAGAGGAGCCAAGAGTTGGATTTGAAAGCCACGAAGAGGTGTTGAACAGCTACAAGTTCCACGGTCGAGATTTAAGTTCCACGGCCGTCAAACTTTCTGGACAACTCCGGGAAGCAAGCTTAGCAAGAACCACGGCCGTGGAAGTTGAGCAATCTGTGATTCCAGCCGTGGTTTTCCCTGGACCAGTCCTTGATGATGGTCAAGCTTTTAGGAGCCATGAGGAGTCTTCATTTGCTTTGGATTCATCTCATCCAACTTTATTTGTATCATCTTCAACCGATAAAGGTCCTCCTCAACTTGAACTCAAACCCCTCCCCTCTCATTTAAAGTATGCATTTCTTGGTGAAAACTCTACATATCCTGTGATTGTTAATGCATGCTTGAGTGATGATGAACTTGCTAAATTGTTGCATGAATTGAGATTGCATAGGAAAGCCATTGGCTATACTATTGATGATTTGGTTGGCATTAAGCCTTCTTTGTGCATGCATAAGATAATGATGGAAGATAACCACAAACCCTCTATTGAACATCAAACGAGATTGAATCCTATAATGAAAGAGGTAGTCTAAAAGGAAATCATTAAGTTGCTAGATGCGGGAATTATCTACCCTATCTCGGATAGTAAGTGGGTTAGTCCCGTTCATGTAGTTCCTAAGAAGGGTGGGATGACCGTAGTAACTAATGAGAACAATGAACTAATTCTGACTAGGACGGTTACAGGGTGGAGAATGTGCATCGATTATAGGAAGTTGAACATGGCCTCTAAGAAAGATCACTTCCCTCTCCCCTTCATTGACCAAATGCTAGAAAGGTTAGCTCAACATTCTCATTTTTGCTATCTAGATGGCTATAGTGGATTCTTCCAAATCCCTATCCACCCCGATGACCAAGAGAAAACGACCTTTACATGTCCATGGGGTACTTTTGCATATAGGAGAATGCCATTTGGGTTGTGTAATGCACCCGCCACCTTCCAAAGGTGTATGATGGCTATCTTTTCGGAATACATAGAAAATATCATGGAAGTGTTTATGGATGATTTCTCTGTTTATGGTTCTTCCTTTGATAATTGCTTGGCTAACTTGTCATTAGTATTGCAAAGATGTGAGGAAACAAATCTTGTCTTGAATTGGGAAAAATGCCACTTCATGGTAAGTGAAGGCATTGTGTTAGGACACTTGGCGTCTAACCGTGGCATTGAGGTTGATAGGGCCAAAATTGAAACGATAGAGAAGTTGCCGCCACCTACCTCGGTGAAGGGGCTAAGGAGTTTCTTAGGGCATGCCGGTTTTTACCGGAGGTTTATCCAAGATTTCTCTAAAATTTCTAAGCCTCTCACTAACCTACTAATGAAGGATGTTGATTTTGTCTTTTCCAAGGATTGTCTCGAAGCTTTTTGTAGGTTGAAGAACGCCTTGATCTCCGCACCTATCATGCAACCTCCGGATTGGAGTCTACCATTTGAGATCATGTGTGATGCAAGCGATGTAGCCGTTGGGGCTGTTTTGGGGCAAAGGAAAGAAGGGCTCACTTATGCTATTTATTATGCTAGCAAGACGCTAGATGATGCCCAACTCAATTATGCTACCACCGAGAAGGAGTTGCTAGCGGTGGTGTATGCATTTGAGAAGTTCCGCTCATACCTTGTTGGAGCGAAGGTCATAGTTTATACGGATCATGCTGCGATCCGTTATCTACTTACAAAGAAGGATGACAAACCAAGGTTGATTCGGTGGATCCTTCTTCTTCAAGAGTTTGATTTGGAAATACGAGATAAGAAGGGATCCGAAAACTCTGTGGCGGATCACCTTAGTAGGTTGCCTCCATTAGAGCTTAGAAGAGATGACATTCCAATTGATGACTCATTCCGAGATGAGCAATTGCAAATGATGGAGGAATGCTTGTTCCAAGTGTCTAGAGGAAATGAGCCATGGTATGCCGACATTGTGAACTACTTAGTGTGTGAGGAAGTGCCTCCCGGATTGACATATGCACAAAGAAAGAAGTTCTTCAACGATGTGAGGCACTATTATTGGAGTGAGCCACTCTTGTTCAAGAACGGCACGGATGGAATGTTTAGGAGATGCATACCGGAAGATGAAGTAGAGAGTGTGATCCGGCATTGTCACTCCTTACCATGTGGAGGCCATGCTAGCTCACACAAGACGTGTGCAAAGGTATTGCAATCCGGTTTTTATTGGCCTAACTTGTTTAAAGATGTGCAAGGTTTTGTAGCGGCATGTGATGCTTGCCAAAGGACGGGCAAAATCTCAAGAAGGAATGAAATGCCCTTAAACAACATCCAAGAAGTCGAAATATTTGATGTGTGTGGTGTGGACTTCATGGGACCATTCCCTTCTTCATGTGGCAATCTCTTCATCCTATTGGCGGTGGACTATGTGTCAAGATGGGTGGAGGCAATCGCCTCTCCTACAAATGATGCCAAGGTGGTGGTGCGGTTCTTCAACCGGGTGATCTTCCCTAGGTTTGGAACACCAAGGGTGATCATTAGTGATGGAGGAAAGCACTTCACCAATAGGAATTTTGGGGCGCTTTTGGCCAAGTATGGGGTGACTCACAAAGTGGCAACACCTTACCATCCCCAAACTAGTGGTCAAGTGGAGATTTCCAACCGGGAGATCAAGGCCATCCTTGAGAAGACGGTGTCTAGGACTAGAAAGGATTGGGCTATGAGGCTCAATGATGCCTTATGGGCATATAGAACCGCCTTCAAAACACCGATTGGCACCACTCCCTACAAGTTGGTCTATGGCAAGTCTTGCCATCTTCCGGTATAGATGGAGCATAGAGCTTATTGGGCCATTAAGTGGCTAAATTTTGATCTCAAGGCGGCGGGAGAAAAGAGATTGCTTGAATTGAATGCCCTCGAGGAGATCCGGTTGGACGCTTATGAGAATGCCCGGATTTACAAAGAGAGAACCAAAAGATGGCATGACAAGAGGATTATCCCCAAGGAGTTGAGTGAAGGAGATCTTGTCCTTCTCTTCAACTCAAGGCTAAGGCTCTTTCCCGGAAAGCTCAAATCAAGATGGACCGGGCTATATGTAGTGAAGAAGATCTTTTCCCATGGAGCCATTGAGATAGGAGGGGAACATTGTGGGAACTTTAAGGTGAATGGGCACCGGTTGAAGAAGTATATCCCGGGAGCTCCGGTGGAGATAATTGCCCTGCTTCACCTTGAGTAAACGCCCCCGAGTTTGGTCAAGCTAATGACCTTAAAGAAGCGCTTGGTGGGAGGCAACCCATTGGTAACATTTTTCTTTTCTTGATTTTCTTTTGTTTCTAGATTTTTCTATCTTTGTGTGTGTTTTGTCTACTTTGTGTGTGTGCTAGAACATTAGTGGCATTGGATGCCTTGCTTGACATTGGAATGATGATGATGAAACCCTCATCAATTATGGGTGGAGCGGACGCGGAACTTGGACGGCTAGCGGTGCCTAGCGCGGGTCCCGAAGCTTTGATGGATGCTTAGAGCTCTCTACCATGGTTGATAGGATCATCAAACGTCAATTCACTATTGAGCAATCTCAAATACCGTAACAAACATTTTTACATTGTGAGAACCTTCTTTCACTCTCTTTACTTGTATACCACATTGGGGACAATGTGTTTCTAAGTATGGGGTGGGGTTTGCATGATCCTTTGCATGATGAGCATCTAGGATAGTTTAAAATCTTCACATGTCTTGCATTGTACATACTTAAATCGAAAATCCCATAAAAATTCAGAAAATTTAAAATTTTTTTGTGCTTTCTAGGCTTGGATATGATCTTAATGATGAATCTTGTCTTGTGAATTGGCTATAGATGGCCTCATGTGTTAGGATTAATGAACGCATATGTGGACTTGACGTACTTCTCTTGAAATTCTATGAATGATTTGTGACCATGATGTTTGCCTAGAAAGGATTGAGTAGTGAAGATCGAAATTACATGATAGTTCTTGCATACCATCTAGGAATGAATGAGGCAATTCAATCTTTCTCTACTTCTCCTCTTAATCATGATTGTTTGAGCACCTCAATTGAGATGAATTTGACCTCTTTTAACCCATCCGGGAATAGGAGCATGCTAGTGTGTTGATGTGTGTGAAAAGCAAGTGTGAGGTGAAGTTGTTGATGAAAAGAACACCATGCATAAAATGCTGAATTTGTTGTGAAAAGTGTAGCCAATAATATAGGTTTGGGGACATCGGTTTAAATGACAAGTAACTCGGTACACTTCACATAATCGGGTGTTGGTGCCTGGCCAAAGTCAAATGAACCAATAGTCCTAACGAGCTTTGGTATGTGTGCCCGGTGTGGATGCACCTCGAAAACTAAGAAAAAGCCCGAGGACGGCTAATCACCAAGGTTTCGGCTTTTGTACACCAATGCCATTGTCTCAAAAACAAGTCAAAGAAAAAGAAAAGAAAGAAAAGATAGAGGAAAATATACACTTGAGGGAAGTTGATCGAGGACAAGGATGTGGAGTTAGTTCCATTCCCGGATTAGCATCACATAACCTAGAAATCCCCACCCAATCACTACATTTCTTGGCCCTTTTATCTCACAAGACCTTATGACCTATTTGCATGTTTGTAAGACTTAGTGATTTAGATTGGATGTACTCTTGACCTTCTTGACTTCTTCATCTTTACATTTCATGCATACTTTTGAGTTAAGTACAATTGTCTTTCCATGCTTTTATTTGTTTGCTGCATGATTGCTTGACCTTTGCCATGAAACATGACTTTGAAGGTGATCCAAAAATAGAAGCACAAACCCAAAAAGATTTTGCCATTTTTCTACATACATAAATCATGTCATCTCTTAGTCTATAGTTGGGAATTTGTTCGGGGACGAGCAAACCTTAAGTATGGGGTATTTTGATAACATGATATATGACTTAGTTTTAGGTAATCATTTAGATAGATTTCTCACTCATTCATGCATGGTTTAGCACTAGTTCACGACGTTTTGCACTCAATTCATGTATTTTGCCGAGATAGACGTCTACACGGAATTGTGCGCATTTTATAGGTATTTCGGGAGATTTAGGAGCAAAATCATACGTTTGAGGATCGTTCATCTAGATGAAACACCCTCGGACTCATTAGGACACAAGTTAAAGGCTAAAGAGGGCTCATGGAGCCTTGCCAACACTTGCCATGCACCAAACCACAGCTTAATGATCCAAGGCGAAGTTTTTGCACAGAATCACGGTTCTCTGACACTCCACGGCCGTGGAATCAACCGTGAATTTTGCCAGATTCTTGTGATAGCTGTGCCACGACTCTCATGGCCAGCTCATGCAAGTTTGTTATAAAAGTGGTCCTTCATGGCCTGTGAGAGGCAGCTGGGAGCATGGAGCAGCTCATCCATTATCCATTTTCTCTCTAACAAGAAATATTCTCTCAACAAGAAGTTTTTCTAGGAAGGAAAGTGTCAAAGAGAAGAAGAAGAGCTCCATTGAAGAGGAGGAGAAGAACACACACAATCACCACACTTGATAGTTTTGTAGTGAAGGATTCTGGATTTTATTTCTAAGAGTTGTATGAATCATTGAACCTTCCTTTGGAAGGATTGTAAGTTGCTCTAATTCTATTTTCAGCTTGGTTTTGTTTTAAGTTCACTTGTTCATCTCTTTTCCTTTATTATCTTGCAATGGATGTTATGATTTTATGTTTGTTTGTTTCGATTTCTATTATGAATGTTGTAGGCTAAATTGATGTGGTTCTAGGGTAAGGAAAGGATGGTTATGGCTAAGGCTATGATAGGACGGACTTAGATTTACCTTTGGATGACTTGTGTTTATGAACGTAGCTGCTGTTAGAAATCACGGGTAGTTCTTGTCTGACCACGGCCGTGGTTTAGGGAGAACAAACCGTGATTTTCCCTGGTTCGAAGGATCTTGCCTTAGATCTATAGAATGTTGAAATCCTAAGTGTTTGTTGAGTTTAATCTACCCTAGGGTAACCTAGTGTTAGTAACTAAGTGTTAGGAGAGACTTACCCGGTAATCCTTGCTCTTAGATTCTAAAGATAACAAACCTTAGGTAGTGGTGAGCCTAATAGGCCGCCATTGGATTAGATGTGCTAGGATAGTTGTTTAGGACTTTCCTTTCCAAGACCTACCCGGTAAGGATAGGTTAGACCCCTAATTAACAATCCGGTTTGTGTAGAATTCCTATCCTTAGGTTCTTAGAGACTTACCCGGTAATGAGACCTAGGAGTGGACTAGTTGGATCATGAGACCTATCCGGTAATTGATCCCAATTTAAGAAACACTTAATCCCAACATATCATAGTTAATCCAAGGAATGAATAGATAACTTGAGTCCTATGCCATAACCGGAACATCCAACCCCTAGAATCCGTCTTTTCTTTCTTTGATCATTATCTTGTTTAGCTTGTTTATTTGTGTTGATTCTTAGTTTAGTTTGATTGTTTACTTTGCATGAATTGTGATCTTTGATTGATCACCAAAAACCAACCAAAAACATTTGAGATTTTCTTTTCTTTATTTCCTTCTTTTCTTTCAACCTAGATCTTTACTAAATTCAATCACCATTCGAATCAATTTCACCTTAGTCTTTGTGTTCGACCTCGGAATACTAACCCTTCTACAAACGTCCCGTACAATGCGGGTTTCGCTAGGTAGTTAGGATTTAGTTCGAGTTATAAATTTAAAACCCATTTGCGCATCACGATCTTAGCGTAACACTCCTCGGTCCTTGAGCGGAGCCTTGAGTAGCAGGAAGATATGGGACTCTCTATTGTCCTTGTATTTGATGTTGAGGCGGTCTCTACCAATTTCCTGCTACACTAGTAGGGGAAGAACCCTGTTGTGATGAAGCTCTGCCCTGACGGTAATAAGTAGCTCGATTTTCTGGCTTCCCACAAGAGAAGCAAGTCACTAGTTCCCTCGGGAAGTTAGATCGCATATACCCAGACTCTACGTAGTTGAAGCATTGCCGTCCTCTCTCAAATGTCTGTGCAGACATTGGGTAACTAGAGCGGCCATGAGTTTGGCCTCTCCCGTACCTTGGTGCTCCTGAACTAGTTTGTCCTTTCCTTTGTCTCTTCTCAAACCTTCTTGTCTGAGAAGCTCTCTCATGACCAGCCCGCTCACACTCATAAGCCAACGCTCTATCTTGATAATCTATCAGGGAATCACAGTGGAAACCCGCCATGTAGTAATGAGTAATCTTTCTCAGTCGGCGGGAGAACAAACACACGTGTTGATCCTCTGGAGGTGCAACTGGAATATGTAATGTCAGCTCCTCCTAACACTTCATGATCGCCTCAAATACAGGAACACACTCAAAACCGGCGTCAACAAAATCCTACAGTTTCTCCGTCCCCAGTGAGGCAGGGTAGAAACACTCTCTAATCAAACCTCGCATCTAGTCATAGCTAGTTAGTCGACTCCGCATGGTCGTCCACCAATGCTTGGCTAAATCCAATAATAGAGTTTCTATTAACTCTATTCGTCTATCCTTTGAACATCTAATAGACTAAAGGGCTGAGTCTACATGCCTAATCCATAACTCAACCTCTAAGCCCACCTTTCCAACAAAAAGGGGTACTCCTATTTGGTGAAAAGCCTTCAACCAGGAGTCCGATCGTGGTCCTTTTGGCTCTTCTTGAGCCCTCGCAACCTCAACAACTCGTGCTGGTATGACAGTCCCTTGAGTAGCTCCCTAGGATATCTCAAATGATCCCACAAGTGTTGGAAAATCTGGGGTACGTCTACCAGCCCTGACAGCTTCCTAGACTTGACAGATATTCGCGGGGAACTCTGGTTCCCTCATCAAGACATCATTTGAGTCATCTGACGGTACTAGCCAAGATCTTATTCTTGTTTCCATCCCGTTCCCAGTCTCAAGAACGACGCTCTCAACAACCTCCTCGTGTATATCCTCCGCTGCAGACGGTTGAACAATTGGATCCTGTCCCTGACCTATAATTACCAGAGAAAGAGGGCGTCTACCTCTACTTCATCCTACTACACATGTTGCTCTAGCACGAGCCATTTGCGGTCTACACATATCTAACGTGTAAGGATATATAATCCCATATGTATATGTGTGTGTCTATATATATATATACTATTGAGATCCTCAGAAGGGGTGATGACTTTGGGTACATTCTATCCCAATTCAACTGTATACACATTTCCGTACATTCTTTTCGTACATTCTATCCCAAACCAACTTTTGTAACACCGCGAATCCGCGGGACTCGAGGCGCTACCAGATAGGATCTCACAATCGATCTTGACCCTAGCCTGAAATCAAGTTCAATAGATCTTACAACAAGGCACAAATAAATATAAAACCAAACCTTTATAAACTGAAATATCAACAACGTAAAACATAAAAAACCATAGCCGAGTATCAAAACTGCAACATCATATACATCTGTACATCCCAAAAACCCATACACCACCTAAATGTACGAAAGTCCTCGGTTGATCACCCCACCAAATCACTTTGCAGTCTTCCTATCCTACAAAGCATCTACAACACGGTATAAAACCATTAGCTAACAATTTATGAATAAGAATAATGGTAATAGAACACATAATCACATAATCACATCATAATATGCTCATGCTCAAACAACATCCATTTGTTATCTTCATTACGTTAGAACATTAGCTAATAATTCTCGAGGCGTCTTCCTGCTCAAGGCGTCAGCAAATACGTTTGCCTTTCCAAGATGATGCAAAATCTCAAGGTCAAAGTCCTTGATCAACTCAAGCCATCGATGCTGGCGGTTATTCAACTCCCGCTGCGTAAAAATATACTTCAGACTCTTATGGTCTGTGAAGATCTGACATGTAGCACCATACAAGTAATGTCTCTAGATCTTCAAAGCATGCACTACCGCTACCAACTCTAAATCATGAGTTGGGTAGTTCTCCTCATACGTCTTCAACTGTCGAGGCGCATATGCAATCACTCTACCTCTCTGCATCAACACACATCCCAATCCCAGCTTGGATGCATCACTGTAGACCACAAAATCATCAGATCCATCTGGTTGTGCCAAGACAGGAGCATAAGTCAAACGCCTCTTCAACTCTTCAAAGCTCTAAGCACACTGGTTTGTCCACGTAAACCGGGTAGTCTTCCTCAGAAGACTCGTCAATGGACGGGCAATCACAGGAAAACCTCCACAAAGCGTCTATAGTAACCGGCTAGGCTAAGGAAGCTACACACTTCCTTGACGTTCGTCGGTGTCAACCATGCAACAACAAACTCGATCTTCGCCGGGTCAATCATAACCCAATCGGCGGAGACGATGTGCCCATGGAAAGCAACCTCAGACATCCAGAACACACACTTAGAGAGCTTAGCATACAACTCTCTGTCCCTCAAAATCTGCAAAACCGTCCTCAGATGACTGGCATGCTCCTCTCTACTACGAGAGTACACTAAAATATCATCAATAAAGACCACCATAAACTGATTAAGGAAGTCGATGAATATACTGTTCATCAACCTCATAAAGACTGATGGGGTATTCGTCAGCCCGAATAGCATCACTACAAACTCGTAGTGTCCATAACGGGTACGAAATGCCGTCTTGTGTACGTCCTGCTCTCTCACCCTCAGCTGGTGATATCCTGAGCGCAAATCAATCCGGGAGAAAACTGTAGCTCCTTGAAGCTGATCAAGTAAATCGTCAATACGAGGCAATGGATACCTGTTCTTGACGGCCACCTTGTTCAACGCTCTGTAATCTATGCATAGCCTCAAAGATCCGTCCTTCTTCCGCACGAAGAGGACAGGTGCACCCCATGGTGAAACACTAGGGCGTATGAAGCCCTTATGAGCCAACTCCTCGAGTTGCTTCTTCAGCGCCAACATCTCGACAAGTGCCATACGGTATGGGGCCTTCGAGATGGGTCGCGTGCCATGCTCTAACTCTATGCTGAAGTCCACACTCCACTGAGGCGGCAAACTCGACGGCTCAGCAAATACATCTGTAAACTCGCAGACTACTGGAATATCCTCTAGAGCTGGACTCTCTCCATCCTTCATGGCGTAGCACCAGAAGGCATCACATCCCTCTGCAATCAACCTAGCTGCTCGGACGGTACTAATAACCAAACCTGTCTTCCCAAGGTCCCAACCCCAGAAGACCTCAATCTGACCAACCTTGGTAGAGACTATAACAGTCCGTTTACCAACATCCAAAACTGTATAGTGTCTACGCATCCAGTCCATACCTAATATGACTTCTTCATGTATCAATGCCATGACTAAGAAGTCAACAAGTAAAACACGAGTCCCTAAACGAAGGGGACAACTACGTATCTCATGGGTACCTTTGACCCGACTACCATCAGTTAACCCTATGGTAAAGGGTATCCCCTCTATGGTAGCTAAACTAAGATGCTCAACACAAGTATCAAAAATAAAGGAATGCGTAGCACTAGTATCAAACAAAACTCTAACAGGTAAACCATGAAGTAAAATGGTACTTGTAGCAGCTAGTGCAGGTGGATCCTCTACACTCCTCAACTCAAAAGCTCGCCCTCCGGCTCCTCTGGCATCACTGGTGCCAACATCTCTACCTCTACCTCTACTTAGTCCTGGAGAAGAACCTTGAGTAGATGGACGCTCTAGGGCCCTCTACTGTCCCTGTGTTTGTTGCTGAGGTGTCCTCTGACCACCTCCTGCTACACTGGCAGGGGAAGAACCCTGCTGAGATGCTACTCCTCCTTACCTACAAAAGGCAACTCGATGTCCCTGTCGGCCACAAGCAAAACAAGTCACAACTGGTCTGGGACAAGCTGGCCTCAGATGACAAGGGTCACCACAGTTATAACACTGACGTCCCTTATCTGCAGTCTGTGCAGATGTGGGGTAACTCTGACGCCTCTGATCTCGTCTAGGCCCAAATGATCCTCAAACTCCACTGGTCTGCTCAGTGCGCTGCCTCTTCTCAAACCGTCCGTATGAGAAGCTCTCCTCTAATTGGCTCGCTCTCTCTCAAAAGCAGAAGCCCGGTCCTGGTAATCAGCTAGGGACTCACAATGGAATCCCGCCATGTATGAACGGGTGTTCTCTCTCAGACAACGAGAGAACAGATACACATGCTGATCCTCAGATGGTGCAGCTGGACCCAACAAAGCTAACTCGGTCTGGAAACGGCGGATGGCATCAGTAATAGGCACATCCTCAAAGCCAGCCTCCACAAAATCTTGTAGCTTTTCCTCCTCAACGAGGCAGGGCAGAGATGCTCTCTAATCATGCGCCTCATGTGGTCATAACTAGTTGCTCTGGTCCGGACAGTCCTCCACCACTAGTTTGCGAGGTCATGGAATAGAGACTGAACTAGCTCTATCCGTTTGTCCTTAGGACATCTGATAGACTCCAAGGCTGAGTCTACATGCCCAATCCACACCCTAGTCTCTAAACCAATCTCCCCTGAGAAGTGTGGTACTCCCTGCTAATGAAATGCCTTCAACCAGGCATCTGGTTGAGGGCCTTTGGTCTCCACTGGGACCCGAACTAGATCAACAACACGTGTAGGTGCAGTTGGTACCCGGGTCGCTCCCTGAGATCTCTCAAAAGATCCCTCAGGTACTGGTAGATCTAGGGCTCGCCTGCCAACCCTAATATCCTCCTAAAAACGTCGGAGGTACTCTCTAAACTCCGGTCCTCCCATGGAGACACGGTTAGCGTCATCAGACTGGGCGCGATGTGAATGATGTCTCACAGATACACTACTCCTCGTCTCTGGGACGACGCTCTCTGCAACCTCCTCATGTATCTCCTCCGCCACTGGTGGATCAGCATCGGGAACTGGTCCCTCACCTACCACGCCCGGAGGACGGGGTGGTCTACCTCTCCCTCTGCCTACAGCAGTAGTAGCTCTAGTCCGAGCCATCTGCGGGGTATGCGCACCTAACTTATAAGGCTCTATATAGGCCATAGGTATAGATATATATACATACTTTACACAAACACATATATAATGCATCATACATATTTACATATCATATCTATACTGCAGAGATCCATAGCAAGAGTGGCGACTTCTCGTACATCTAACCCAAAACCAAATTTAAAACCAAAACATTTAAAACGTCAGATCCCGTGTAGGTTCTGTTTATTTTACCTATCAGACCTCATTGCAGGTAGAAAGTGCCATTGTTAACCTAGGCTTTGATACCAACTCTGTTGTACCCCGAATCCGCGGGACTCAGAGTGCCACATTGGGCTAGGATCACGCAATGGATCCTGACCCTAGCCTGACAACAAGTTCACTGGACCTTACAACATGGCACTGACAGATATAAAAACAAATACATAATACTGTATAAAATTGTACAAAATAAAAGATAAGACATCATAGCCGAGTAAGAAACATAACACCCTCACAAAAGAGGTAACAAAAGACCATCCTCACGCAGGAGGGAAAGATAATAGACTCCAACAACCCACACATCCTAATGTAGGAGACGTCCTCGGCCTGCCACTCTGCTAGATCACCCAACAGCATGCATATTCCGTAGGGCATCTACAACATGGTAATAACCCATTAGCTATCCATGCACATATATAGAGTAATGCATAAGCACAATCACATATAAGGAAAGATAAACATATCAGCATGCTTTCACTCATTTACCCATTTTATCATCTCTATATAATGGTCATTCACTCAAATCGTATAGATATAACATATATGAAACTATGTAACACGAGGACCGATACATCCTCGCCTCCGAGCCTGCTAGCTAGCCGTACTAGTATCGGTCACACAATCCGTGTACCCTATGGGGGTGGATTGCGCCCTTCTTGTAAACCGGTCTTGCCTGACTCAAGAGAACCTCCTAGACTCCATGGCGGAATAAAAAGTGAAAGGTTATCACAACCACGCATACGGGGCAATCAATAAAATATAGATCGGTGTATACGACATCACATGCTATCATAGCAAACATACAAAGCACACACCACTCATGCAAGTACCCAATATAAGGATGGCAGCTAAGTAAGTCCTATGGCTTTACCTCAACCTTGATCATAACTCAACCAAGATCACCTCTACACTGGAGGGATAGCACAACCTATAAACAAGGCATAAGGAGATATATCATACTCCTAACCATAATAGGGTCACACCTAGACCCAAAGGGATCCAAAGGATCAACCTCAACCTCACTCATAACCTAATGAACCTCAAAAGCCATGCAAGGCATAAAGCGATCATAACCATCATCAAACTCAACCTCACACATCTAGCATGATCCTAAACCCTCATACTAGGAAAGGAGGGAACAAAGGCACCCTAAAGATGGCCTAGAAGCAACACACACCTGCAAAACCAAAGGAAACACCAAGCCGGTGTAGGCAGGCGCAGGGGAGGCCCTTTGGTGGCGCAGGGGCGGTGCATAGGCCAGTGCAGGGGCAGCTACAAGGCAGACGCAGGGGCGGCTGGTGTGCAAAGGAAACCACTTCCGCCCCGTCTTCACTTCTACTCTCGTTCCTTTACTTCTCTTCACTCCAACAACAATATATAAACATAACATACACATGTGTACATCATCATAAGCCAAACATGGCTGGAAAAGGATCAAAAACCTAAGGAAAACCATGTTAGACTAAGGAGAAGAGGAAGAAGAAACCAAAAGATGGAAGAAGGAGAAGAAGGGAAAGGAAGCCATGGAAGCTTACCAAGCTGAAGAACCAGAAGCTCACCAACTAACTAGGACGTCCTCAAGCTGGCTCACAAGGCTCAGCAACCATCCTCATCAACAAAGCCAAGCAAAAGCTCTCCAAACCTCACACAACTTCCAGAAAGATCAACCAATGATCCAAGGGAGAAGAAGAACAGAGGAGACGTACGTAAGGAGAGAGAGAGAGATCTGAAACTTTAAACCCTCATCAAGAGGAGAAGAAGAAGTATAAATAGGACGGTAAAAGGGTAAAGCACGAGTCAAAGCAGTCAAAGAAAGCGGTTGCAGCACACAAAGCCGTAGGGGCGGGCTTTGTTAGCCGTAGGGGCGGACCAGGCATAATCCTGGCCCCTCTGCTCCCTCTCTCAACTCTCAGCAACTAGGCTCTTACATAAAAGAGATCCAATTTCCGAAGTGATATTAATCGAAAATACACAAAAGAAGTGGTCGGAGGAACAACACCGGCGGATCCTTGCGTTCAATTGAGGAAGAGCGCATCAGCAAGCATGGCTTCAATCCTTACCTCATGGAAGGATAAACACATAGGAGGATATGTCCTCCAAATTCCTTACAAAATTCTTCCCACCATCAAAAGCCGTTGAATTTAGTGGTAAAATTAATGTTTTTACCATGAAAAACAAGGAAAGTTTGTTCGAATCTTGGGAGAGATTCAAAGACCTTCTACTTGATTGTCCTCATCATGGAATCCCAAGAAACGAGCTTCCTGATATTTATTTTAAAGGACTTGATGACGATACACAATCCCAACATCAATCCCTCTCGGGAGGTACTTTTATGGATAAGCGCGCTGACGATGCATGGGAGTTTGTTGAAAGGCAAGCCTTGGTGCAAGAGAAGTACTCCCAAAGAAGGAGTGATGATAGACTCCGGCGACCAAGAGTCCATGATAAAGGGAAGCAACCTATGATTGAGGAGGAACCGAAGCCAAGCAACAAGGAGAAAGAAAAAGGACCTATTTATGTACCTCCTCCAGCATACAAACCACCTCTTACATTCCCGTAACCTCGCGCTAGAGCGCGCCTCGACAAATTCGGTAAGTTCCTTGAACTTATGAGCAAGATGCATAATAATATTTCTTTTATGGATGCCATTGTAGGTATGCTGACATATGGGAAGTTCTTAAAGGAAATTCTCTCCAACAAGAAGAAATTAGAAGACATTGGGGAAGTAAGGATGACCAAGAGGTCACCGAACTAATCCAAATAATGAGAGAGGAGATGCCACCAAACCTAAGGGATTCCGGATCCTTTAGCATTCTCATAGGAATTGAAGAGGCGACTTATGAAGCCTTGTGCGATCTTGGAGAAAGTGTGAGCATTATACCACTTGCGTTATGTGTGAAAGTCAACTCGGAACACCAAAATCCGTCAAGATGACACTTTACATGGCGGATAGATCAATAACGCGTCCAGTGGGAATTCTCGAAGACATTATCGTCTTGCTAGGTAAGTTCTACATTCCCATTGATTTTGGAGTTTTGGACATTCCTACAGATCATCCGATTCCAATTACACTTGGTAGTCCGTTCCTTCCAAATTTAGGTTGCATGTTAGATAGCAAGAATGCAACGCTCTCTTTCAACATAGGTGAAGAGCATTTCGAATTCTAGTTAGCAGCTATGGTCAAATGGCCAACCCTTCGAGAAGATGTTTTAAAATCTATGATGAAGAGGAATCAAGGGAGATAGTGAGTTATATTTTTCTCAAGGATTCGCTACAAAAGGAGTGTCGAGGTATGATCGGTTCATTGTTACATTTAACCGCTAGTCGACCTTACATTATGTTTAGTGTGTGCATGTGTGCAAGATTTCAAGCTCATCCCAAAGAGTCACATTTGATAGCTGTGAAAAGGATATTTCGGTATCTCAATGGAACTAAGGACTTGGGGTTATGGTATCTACATCAAAATGCGTTTCACCTTGTAGCTTATTTAGATGTTGACTTTGCATACTATAAGGTTGATAGAAAGAGCACTTCTGCATCTTGCCAATTCATAGGGTCATCACTAATAAGTTGGCAGTCCAAGAAGCTAAATTTTGTCGCCCTATTCACAACTGAAGCCAAATATATAGCTGCGGGAGCCTGTTATGCACAAAATCTATGGATAGCTCAACAACTTCATGATCTTGGTTTTGATCTCAAAGGTATACGTATTACATGTTATAATACTAGTGATATTTCGATTACTAAAAATCTTGTGCAGCATCCAAGAAGAAAGCATATCGATGTACGACATCACTTCATACGTGATCATGTTGAAAAAAGTGTTGTTTCGATATCTTTTATCTCAACTAACTTGCAGCTTGCAGATATTTACTAAGCCTCTACCTGAAGATTTATTCAATTTTATTAGATTGGAGCTTGGTATGTTGAACAAGGAAGCATTAATTTAGGGGAAGTAAATCGTTTTATTTCCTCCTTATAATGTAGTCCAAATTTGCATTTCAAGGCCTTGAAATGCAATCCAAGGTCTTGAAACAGATTTCAAGGACTATATTGATAATCACGGAACGGATTTATGGTTGTTATCTTTTTAGATAATTCATCATTAAATCCTTTTAAATATTTTTTTTTTAATATTATTTCAAAAGATTTTCACCAAGATTTTGTTTTCCAAAATAAAATGTTTTTTAAAGTTGGTTGTGATTATTAGGATAGCATGCAAAATCATTTTTGGTTTTCAAGATCTTGATGAGCCATATATTGATTTGACACGTCTTCTTTAAATACAATCCTCCCTTCCACTTTTATCTATTTAGTCCTTCAACATCTTTACAGTACCCGCTACTTTAGTCTTTCAAAATTTTCCAAATATCTCTCGGTTGCTCTCACAAACTCATCCATGGCACCCTAACGCCAATCAACCGGCGACGTCTCAACTCCAGTCACAAAACGCTCCAGACAATCCTCCCCTGGTCCATCAACAAAGAAAGTAGTTCACATCTCATCAGATTCGGATTCACCATCTCCATCGGTGACCATCGAAATTTGTGCTCACACAAGAATGCCATCAAATTGGTTCCAAAACCACACAGCAGTCGGCACCTGGCTCAATGCGTTCAACAACCAAACACTCTACATGTGTGAGCCGGTTGATCAAGAGTTTCTTCTCTCCCTCGGTCTACCATGCATCACATTGATCAAAGGATGCTCGATCTGGAAGCTCTTGAATCCAAGAGAGATCGGTTTCACAAGGCTCACCCGATTATTCTATGTGAATCTAACCGCCGGAAGAGAATGGGGAGGGGGAGCTAGCGCTAGAATTCGTCATCATAGGTAAAACTATCACCCTTACCTCGTCGGTTCTTACTCTGATTTTAGGGCTTTCTTCTCCCACGTCATACGACCACCCTACCCGAGCCAAATGTGTCTGGTTGGCCAAGGAACAATTTCTTCTTCCCAACTCCTCAACTTTGCGGCCATCCCAATCGTTTCTCACCCTAGAAGCACGAATAGTGTTCATTGTGCTTGTGAGATGCATTGTGCCTAGATCCAAATGTAGGGATTTCGAGACTGCCAAGTCTTTTCAACTTTTATATCAGGTGATGAATGGCTTAGGTGTCGACCTCCCAAACAACATTCTAAACCAATGCTACACACGATAAACTCCATTCCTCTTCCCTATGCCAATCTCCAACCGAAAATCTTTAGATACTTCTTATTCGAGATTGCTGATGAGGACTGTTTCGAGAGTCTAGGAATTGAAAAGACTCGAACAACGGAATTGACACTGAAGGATCGGGATACTGCCTCAACATTTGCAACTCAGTGATTGGATGTAGTAGTGTTTGGTCTGGAAACCTTGAGAAAAGACATGGTGGATATTAGGTATGAAATCACTGATAAACTAGATGTCTGTCAGGATGTGCTGGCGATTATGCACACCAAGGTAAATAAGATGTTTCATCAGAATGAACTCACCTATACAGTTGCAGGAAACAAGCCTTTGACTAAGGAGGATGTTGCGGAAACAAGGAAACAGACTTCAGAGGTGATGCTTCAGTGTTACAAAACCGTCAAGAATTGTCCCATTCGCCAACCAGTTTCCGAGGAACCAAACATCTTGACCATTGAAGAGCTTGGTGTAGTGAAGAAGTACAAGAATGTTGTGGATGATAGGGGGTAGATGAGTATAAGAAGATGATTACTCTGGACGAAGCCCATGCTAGACGGTGGTAGAAATGTTACGACGACATTCGAGGAAAAGGGCACTGTAATCCGAAGTGGTACTAGGAGTTATTTTCAAGGCCTTGAAATGGATTTTAAGGCCTTGAAATGGATGTTAAGGCCTTGACATGGACTTCAATGCACCCTTGGTTTTGATTTAAAGGCCTTGAACGATTTAAACTTTGTTTAGGGTTTTTGGAAATACTTTGTGGGTCTGTAATATTTTCAAACTCTCGTACATAACAACTTTTCTCCCTTGTTAAAAGACAAAGGGGGAAAAATTAAACGTGTGTTGATCCGACATTACTGCATTCTATATGTTTTTGACATTATCATTGCATGCATATATCTAACATTTAATGCAAGTACGATATTTGTTTTGTCTTCCATCAAGGGGGAGATTGGTAACTCCACCTTGATTATGAATTGTTCATGTGAATGATGGAACACTTAACATTTATATGCGGTTTTATAAACTAACAAATATCGATTGTATTTCTAGATTGCATATTTTGGTTTGTGTTTGTTAAATGTGTGCAGACCTTGAAATGCATTTCAAAGAAAGAATGCAGGCCTTGAAACACATTACGAAGGACGAGCACAGAGACCTTGAAACGGTTTACAAAGGACAGACTCGGAGACCTCGAAAAGCATTACAAAGGAGGATTCGGCTAAGACCTTGAAAAGCATACAAGTACCGTATTTGCTGCAATGTAGGGTCGTTTTCAATATCTGCAACCCAGTGATTGGATGCAGTACTGTTTGTTCATGTGATCTTCACTGGAAAAGAAATCATCGTCAATATGCCGGAACCAATTGTTTTGCCACCAACCGTCCAAGTCAAAACTCAACCGGAATCTATCAAAATCTATACTTATATGTTGGAGGGCATGCCTATAACTGAGCCAAAACCTATTGAAACCAAACCGAAAATGCTTGCTCCGAGCATGCCCAATACAAGCCAATTTTCACTCTCTCCGGCTAAGTTGTCAGGTTTGTGCACTCTCAGTAAAACGCCTATAATTGAGGAAATTCTTGGAATTAAAATACCCATAAGTACTACTTTAAAAGGTATTTTCAATATCTACAACCTTCTAGTTTACACAATGTCGAGATTCCAAGAGGAAGAGGGTGAAAACGACCCTAAATTGTAGCAAATATGGTACTTGTATGAGTTGTTGGGCAAGATCATGCATGGAGGAATAAAAGATGGTTATGCTAAACATATACACGTCCAACCAATACATATTTCATGCAGCATATCATCCTCATATTATTCATATATTATGCTTGAATTTATGTATTAATGCATGTGAAAGTAGGTGGAGAAAAGTAGGTGGAAAAGTAGGTTGAGAAAGTAGGTGGTGAAAGTCCCTTTGTTTTTCCTTGTTTAATTTCAAAACTCTTGAGCTTGTAACCTTTAATTGTTGGGAGTTAGGTGCTGAATTTTCAGCCTATATAATGCCTCTCCCACACCATTTTATGCCAAGACGAATGTGAGTAATTTTCAATCAAAAGTTGTGTTTTGACTTAAAAAAAAAACCTAGAGACTAAGGTGAGAGGCCAAAGTTTCGAAACCCACAAGGTGAGAGGTCAAGTGGTGTCCTTACGGTGAGAGGCTAAGAGGAAAACGGAGATCCAATCCCAACGTGAGATTCCGAGGGAAAAGATCTCGAGCCTAGGAGATCCAAGGTGCGAGGCTGGACGATCCTTGCTTGGCATATCCCAATCAGAAAAAAAGAAGTGTACGGAAGGAACTACACCAGTGGATCCTCGCGTTCAACCTACGAAGAACGCATCAAGTGGTATCAGAGCCCAACGGTGCGAGTTCCTGAAGCTTTCGGGGATGAAGATTATCAACGACAATGGAAACGGTGGTAATCGAATAGACCAACGTTTGGATAGAATTGATGCCCTAGTAGCTGAGATATTTAGAAGGTTGCCTCCCCTTCCCTTGAACCCTAATGACCAAATACAAGGAGGTAGCAACCATGCAAAGTGGAATGAGCAAAGTAACCACCGCTGAGAACAAAATGTGAATAGTCGTGCCCATGGGTCCTTGGATCGTATTCAAGCATCTCGACATGATGGCGTCGAAGTCAAGAGAAGTAGATACCATGATAATAAATCCAACAATCACTTTCCCAATGATGGTATGACGGATTCGAGGACGAATCCTTTTCAAGGGAAAGGGGATGATGTAATCCTCACCGGAAAAGAAATCATCGTCAATATGCCGAAACCAATGCTTTTGCCACCAACCGTCCAAGTCAAAACTAAGCCGCAACCTATGAAAATCAACACTTATATGTTGGAGGGCATGCCTAAAACTGATCCAAAACCTATTGAAACCAAACCAAAAATGCTTGCTCCGAGCATGCCCAATACAAGCCAATTTTCACTCTCTCCGGCTAAGTTGTTAGGTTTGCGCACTCTCAGTAAAACTCCTATAACTGAGGAAATTCTTGGAATTAAAATACCCTTAAGTACGTACTACTTTAAAAGGTATTTTCAATATCTACATTTTTTAGTTTACCTAAAGTCGAGATTCCAAGAGGAAGAGGGTGAAAACGACCCTACATTAATGCAGCAAATACGGTACTTGTATGGATTGTTGGGCAAGATCATGCATGGAGGTATGAAAGATGGTTATACAAAACATATGAACGTCCAACCAATACATATTTCATGAAGCATACCATCCTCATATTATTCATATATTATGCATGAATTTATGTATTAATTCATCTGAAAGTAGGTGGAGAAAAGTAGGTGGAAAAGTAGGTGGAGAAAGTAGGTGGTGAAAATCCCTTTGTTTTTCCTTGTTTAATTTCAAAACTCTTGAGCTTGTAACCTTTAATTGTTGGGAGTTAGGTGCTGAATTTTCAGCCTATATAAGGCCTCTCCCACACCATTTTATGGCAAGACGAATGTGAGTGATTTTCAATCACAACTTGTTTTTTTACTTTGAAAAAAACAAACCTAGAGACTAAGGTGAGAGGCCAAAGTTTCAAAACCCACAAGGTGAGAGGCCGAGGGAAAAGATCCAATCCCAAAGTGAGATTCCGAGGGAAAAGATCTTGAGCCAAGGAGATCCAAGGTGCGAGGCTGGACAATCCTTTCTTGGCATATCCCAATCAAAAAAATCAAAAACAAAGAAGTGTACGGAAGGAACTACACCGGTGGATCCTCGCGTTCATCCTACGAAGAGCACATCACTTGTTGAAAGACAAAGGGGGAAAAATTAAATGTGTGTTGATCCGACATTACTGCATTCTGCATTTTTTCGACATTATCATTGAATACATATATCTAACATTTAATGGAAGTACGATATTTGTTTTGTCTTCCATCAAGGGGGAGATTGATAACTCCACCTTGATTATGAATTGTTCATATGAATGATGGAAGACCTAACATTTATATGCGGTTTTATAAACTAATATATATCGATTGTATTTCTAGATTGGATGTTTTGGTTTGTGTTTGTTAAATGTGCGCAGACCTTGAAATGCATTTCAAAGAAAGAACACAGGCCTTGAAACACATTACGAAGGACGAGCACAAAGACCTTGAAATGGTTTACAAAGGACAAACACTGAGACCTTGAAAAGCATTACAAAAGAGTATTCGGCTAAGGGCTTTCAATACAAAATTCGAATATCTCAACAACCAAAACGAAGACCTCTACCAAAGGATAACGAGAAGATTTGAGAATATTTTGAAGGAGAAGATCTCGGCGAGCCAACAAAGAATATATTCAAACGGTTTTAAAGAGAAGATCTCGGCCAAAACAAAAAGATCTCACAAAGATCTTAACCGAAGATGGAAGAAGATAAAAGGAAGATCTCGGATATAAGGGAAATATTCAATGGAATATCCAAGTGAAAAGATCTAAGATCATCAAAAAACAAAGATCTTCATCGGCATTTCCAAAGCCGGAGAAGATCAAGAAGATGAAGATTCTCAATGTGCCTCAAAGAGAAGAAGTAGAATAGAGAAGACACAAGATCTTACAATGGCTACTTCACCTCAACCAAGCACCATTTTCCATGGAGAAAGAAGAAAGTTACAATGGCTATCTTACAAAGGCTAAGAAGTTCTCCATAGAAGACTAAAAATGAAGATGGCGACTGAAGACAAGAAAAACAAGCATACTCGGAAAGAAACCAAGTCTTCAAGCGATCAAACATCTTCATTCGTTCCAAAAGTTTTTATACCTCTTAGCTTACAAACGTTTACATGCTTAGAGTGAGAAAAACACTAGAGCTTCGTTGGCATACCTAGAGAGTGTTATACTCGAGTGTGGGTTACTCTGCAAAGTAACTAGGCTATTATTGCTAGGTTAGAGTTAACTTGACCGTAGATTGAGGCTACAGTGAGAGACGAAGGGGATTTCTTCTAGGTTGTATCTAGGACTATTTGAGCAGATAATAGATAGTTAGATCCTAGGGTAAAGAAACCCTAGGACGGAGACGTAAGCTGTTAGAGGTTAACTTTGTAAACATATCACCATGTCAATCTTTTCATTCTGCACTTTATCGCTTAAATTGTGACTAACGTTGTTTCGCAGGTTTCGAAGTCAAGGCCTTGAAATCCCTTTCAATGTCTTGAAAACCAGTTTGTCACAAGGCACACAAATGGACTTCAAGGCCTTGGAATTAGTTTCAAAACCTTGATATACGATATTGCGAAAAGTTCTCATACTCTATTCAACCCCCTTCTACAGTATTTATATTATTATTATTCACCTATATATACGGTTCTTCAATTGGTATCAAAGCTAGACTCACTTATATTGATTTAACCATCAGTGTGACTAATCATGAACTTTGTAGGTGATGGAGGATTTTCTCAAAGAAGATCCACATCTCGACCACCACTCTTTTGCGGTAAAAACTTTGCCCATTGGACAACACAATTGCAAATGTTTGTCATTGATCAGGACATGGAATTATGGAGCATCATTCAAACTGGCATTAAAATTCCAACTACCACGGTGGAAGGAGTCCAAGTCCAAAAGAAGGAAGCTTATTTCAATCAAGCAGATTTGGATAGCATTTCAAAAAACTACAAGGACATGAACTTGCTCTATTGTGGATTGGATGCAAATGAATTCAACCGTGTCTAATCATGCAAGAGTGCAAAGGAAATATGGGACAAGTTAGTAGTTACGTACGAATGAACAAGTCAATATGAACTCAAACGAGACGGTCAAGGAGATGTACACACGATTCACTGAGATTGGGAACAATCTTGATTCACTTGGAAAGGTCTTCACAAATGAAGAAAAAGTAAGGAAAGTACTAAGGAGCTTACCTAAATCTAAGTGGGGACCAAAATTGACCGCCGTTGAAGAAGCTCAAAATCTCACTACATTACCTCTTGATGACCTTCTTGGAAAGCTAATCACCCATGAAATGGTTCTTGGTAAAGAAGATGGAGAGCTCCCATCAAACATAAAGAATCTTGCCCTAAGATCCAAGAAGAACGACATGCCATCGGAGGATGAAGAGAGTGATGATGCGGAAGAAGATCCATTCGCCTTGATTTCAAGAGGTCTTGCAAGAATTCTTCAAATGAAGAAGAAATTCGCAAACAACAAAGAATATCCACGATCATGAAGACCTCGAGGTAAGTTTTCTAACTCTAATAAGAAAACTAAAGTATTCACTTGCTTTGAATGTGGTGAAACAGATCATCTCGTAATGGATTGACCACAAAAAAAGACGAACAACTTTAGGAATAATGATCGAAAGAAGGCGATGGTAGCATCGTGGAGTGACTCAGATTCTACAAATGAGTCAGAAATCGAAAAAGATCAAGCAAACTTGTGCTAAATGGCCGATTATGAAGAGGATCCAAACCTCTATGTTGATGGTGTGGTAAGTACTATTATGTCGCAATCCAGCCTAGAACTCACACAATTCCTTAAAGACATTATCATATGTGATAAAGAACATAGGGTAAGGATAAGTACCTTAAGAGAAAAGCTTCTCAAACAAGAGAAACGATTAAGTGAAATGTCTATGGAATTTGGAAATCTTAACACTAAAAAGTTATACCTTGATGATAATATGAAGGCCTTGGAATCAAAAAATACGATTCTCAAGGGCAATCTCTCTTCTCTCCATCAAGATTATATTAATCTAGAGAAAGAAAAAGTTGATCTAACTGTGACGTGTCAAGACCAGAAGGCTGCACTTATTCAATTCACTCGTTCGAAAGCCAATCCCGAAAGGATGATGGGTGAACAACAATCCTCTCTTAACAAGAGTGGTATCGGTTATCGCATGAATTTTCCTAAAAAAATAACTACCTATTTTGCTAAAGCTAAAGGAAGTTTACACATGCCCACATGTTTCTATTGTTGTAAAAAAGGTCACGTAAAATCAACATGTTCATATAGAAGAAATGATCCCTACATCATTAGAGACACTTATACTCTATGTCTAAGAAAACAAGTTAAGCAAATCTGGGTTCCTAAAGGTACTAGACCACCAAACATGATTGAACCTGATAATGGACCAAAATATGTCATTTGCTCTACCCGGAAAGGTTGAAGTTTTTTGTTTTGAAGGATATCACCAAGGTTAAGGAGCATAAATGGATATTAGATAGTGGTTGCTCAAGACGTATGAGTGGAAAAAACGCACTATTTTCAAATTTAAAGAATCAATCATCTAGAACCATTACGCTTGGTGATAAAAGAAAGTATAACATCATTGGCATTGGTAAAATCGGTTATAATTCATCAAACTTTATTGATGATGTTTATCATGTTGACGGTTTAAAGTATAATTTGTTTAGTATCTCTTAGATATGTGAAAAAAGACAACAAGGTGATTTTTTATTCGGATAATATGAAGTTCAAGATAAAATGTCGGGTGATGTTTTGCTTACAACTCCTAGATGTAACAATGTTTATTCAATAAGCACTAACCAAGTTTCAGGAACAAAGCTAACGTGTCTCAAGGCCTTGACTGACAATCCAAGGCTTTGGCATAGACAACTTGGTCACGTAAGCATGCATACGATGAAGAAACTTCTTTCAAAGTATTTGGTGCATGGTTGACCAAACCTAAACTTCAAGGTAGATGAACTATGTAAGGCTTGCACACAAGGTAAACCTAACCTTCAAGAGGTTCATTTAAACCAAAGAAGGTTGTAAGTTTTTCTTGACCCATTGAACTTTTACATATGGATTTATGTGGTCCTATGCATGTCAAATCCCCTAAGGGAAAACAATACATCCTTGTTATTTGTTAGCATGAAATATTGTGATATTTTAGGCACGTTTTCTAAGTGTATTTGATACATATTGATAGTCATTGATTGAGCATGGATGAAATTGTGAGCTAGTTCATCTATAATGTCGATATAGAGATCTACACAAGCTTTATGTTGATTATAGGTGATTGAGAGCTATTTTCGAGCGGAATCGAGTAAGGATGGAGTTGTTGAGCAATGTCCATGGATTAAGGACATTCATAGGAGCTAAGGGAATGCCAACTTGAGGAATGCACGAGGCTAGGGAAGAATCACGTTCTTGCCCTAAACTACGCTCTAATATACGGCCGTATTACTTTCCACGTTCAGTTCCACGGCCGTGGAACCATGGCTAAGGAAGCGTGGTTCATTCCAGCAACTTCTATGGCCGTGGAGAAGATGGTTCACACCGTGTTGATTCCCACGCTCTAAATTACGGCCGTGGAACCTTCCACGACCGTGATCTTGACGATCTTTTTCGCCATATTTTAAGCCACGATCTCCTACGCATATGGGCCGGGCCGATATTCTATCTTACACTATAAAAGGACGGACGAAGAGAGATTCCGTCACCTCGCTTTAGGCTTACATCTTCGCTTACGCTGAGACGCATTTTTCCGTTTGCGCTTGGGATTGCCCTAATTTCGCATTTGGCGGAGACTTTGTTGAGAGATTTTGGCGCATTGTTATTGGCGATTTCCAGATTGACGGAAGATCGAAGATTTGGAAGATTGTTCGCAAGGAGATTTTGCTTCTTGCTTAGGTTTGATTTAGAAGACGGATTGACATCCCGTTCTTCCTTCTTATCTAACATTGTGTTTGTTTGTTCTATCCCGAATCGAGTGACGATATTTGTTCTTGATTGTGACTTTGAGATTGGTTTGAAGTTTATTGAAGGTTTTCGGAAGTTTTAATCTTTAAATCTTTTAATTCTTGAATTTGATATCAATATGACTGTTGTTGGCTAAAAACCCTTAACAATTCTAAGGTGAAGGGTTGATAGTTGTGGCTTAGATGATGATAGATCGATCGTAAACAGATTGGACCCTGAGAGTTAGAGAGAATCGCCGACGAACCCTAATACACGGTCTGTTCTTGAGCTTCCACGGCCGTGGAACTCAAGAACTAGCCGTAATTTTGTGTTAAGTTACGAACTAGCTTTTACTTTAATCTAAAGTTAAAGATTTGCTTTAACTTAGTTTAGGCTTGCCTTTTCTAGGTGGTAGTGAAGCCTCAACAACCTCTACCTCGATTGTGAGTGTCACAACCTCAATAGGTTTAGTTAGTCTTGATCCTTGGCTTATAAGTTTGGGTATTTGACATTAATTCTTGCCTTTAGAATCCTTCTATATTGAAGGCTCAACAACCTGTATAGGGAGTTTCTTATAGGTGAGTCATATAAGGTTTTTGGAACTTCACCGTACGATTACCTTACATTAGCATACCTTTGCATATCTCAACTCTGTCCTTATATCATTAGTATATCTTGAATCGATTACCACAGCTGAATTCCTGGATCTTTAGGATTGTTGTTTTCCCAATAATTCGAAAAGCTCTTACATTTACTCGCTTGATAATCTATAACCGGATTTAACCCCCCAAATCCCTGTGTTCGATACTCTGGAATTTTTGGCGCCGTTGCCGGGGATCGAACCCGGGTCACCCGCGTGACAGGCGGGAATACTTACCACTATACTACAACGACATGAAGCTCAAAACAAGAACAGACCGTGGATTAGGTTTCAGGACTTGTTATTCGATTGCCCTCATCATGGCATATCCAAGCTTGCATTGTTGGAGATTTACTATAAGGGGCTGGATGCGGGGACGCAATTCAACCTCCAATCCCTCTCATGTGGAACATTCATGGACATGAGAGAAGACGACGCTTGGGAATTCATTGAGAAGCAAGCAAGAGTCATAGAGAAGTATTCCCAACGAAAGGTACAGGGAAATCGTGTGGAGCAAGGAGAAAAGCTCACACATGAAGCTCAAAATCAGATTTTCTCCCTCAACAATGAGATCAAAGAGTTGAAGGAGGCAATCAAGACCAACTTTTCAAAGCAACAAGGCAAGGATGTTGGCTATTTGGGTAACAACAACAATGGCGGTGAGAACACAAACCGCAACAACAACAACAATAACCGGAACAATTGGAATGGCAACAACAACAACCAGAACAACAATTGGAACAACAATAGGGGTTCAAACAACAACAATTGGCGCTCCAATCAACAAAATTCCGGTAACTCTTATCCTTCCAATTCGAATTCACTAACTCCACCTTCCTCTTCCTCTACTCCTTTGAAAAGCCAGGGGCAAACATCTAATGGAGGAAACACTTCGGGGAAGGAGAAGCCCGATCCCATGTTGGAAACGATCTTGGGAAAGCTTCAAGGATTGGAGAACCGCATCATTAAGGTTGATCATCAAATTTCTAAGGTTGATATAGCCCAAAAGGTTTTGGAAAACCAAATGTTCAACCATGCGGAGGAAGTTCCTAGGAATCAAGGGAAACTTCCAGGAAAGACGGAGGACAACCCTAAGGGAAGGGTGATGGCAATCACAACTAGGAGCGGAGTGACTACCACCGATCCGCAGCCTAAATTTGTTGAAGTTCCCGTTGAGAAAGACAAAGAGAAGGGGAAGGAGAAGGAAGATGTTTACGTTCCTCCTCCGGCTTACAAACCTCCCCTACCATTCCCTCAATCTAGAGCGAGAGCGCGCCTAGATAAACAGTTTGGTAAGTTTATAGAACTCATGAGCAAGCTGCATATTAATATACCCTTCATTGATGCTATTGTAGGTATGCCGGCTTATGGCAAGTTCTTAAAGGAGCTCCTCTCCAACAAGAGGAAGCTAGAAGATTTCGGTGAGGTTAAGATGAGTTTGGATTCTTCGGATCTCATCAAGACCATGAAGGCGAAAATGCCCCCCAAGCTAAAGGATCCGGGGTCGTTTTGCAATCCCATAGGAGTGGGAGATGTCACATATGATGCATTATGTGACTTAGGAGCAAGTGTGAGCATCATACCACTTGCATTATGTAGGAAGATCGGTTTAGGCGACCCTAAACCGGTGAAGATGACGTTGTACATGGCGGATCGATCCATCACTCGTCCCGTCGGTATTGTAGAAGACATCCCAGTCAAGCTAGGTAAATTCTTTGTTCCCATTGATTTTGTTGTGCTTGACATTCCTGCAGATATTCCGGTCCTGATCATACTCGGAAGACCGTTTCTTGCAACTTCCGGCTGCATAGTCGATTGCAAGAATGCTAGACTCGCCTTTGACATAGGAGAAGAGAAGGTAGTGTTCGTTCTTTCCACTCTCATGAAGGAGCCAATCTTTGATGAGGATATATTCAATATCCAAGATGAAGAAGGGTTGTTTAAAGAGGAGGTAAGTGCTATTCTCTTCAAAGATCCTTTGCAAAAGGTCATTACTATGAGTCTAACGAATGTAGGGGAAGAAGAGGAGTGCAAGGAGGCAATTGAGGCCTTAGAAGCACAAGAAGAAGTAGGTGAAGTGGAATTCGAGGAGCTCCACGACGAGGCAGAAAATGTGAGAATCCACGGCCATACACTATATTCCACGGCCGTGGATCTCACAACCCAAAGCGTGGCTCACTCTAGGGGGTTACACGGTCGTGGAAAAGGCAGAGCAACCGTGACCACCTTCCATGCCCTAAACCACGGCCGTGGAGGACATAGGGAAACCGTGATTCTGGCCGTGGAAAAGGGTGAACGAGACACTTCTTCAACTTCTTTCGATTCTTCTCCCACACCCTCTACACCCTTAGACACTTATAAGGAGACATCGGATGCTCCTCAAGAACCATTGGAAGCTCCGAAAGCAATGGAATTGAAACAACTTCCTACACATCTAAGGTACGATTTTCTAGGACCTAACTCTACTTATCCAGTTATTGTTAGTTCCGATCTAACCATAGATGAACATAGTAAACTTATGATTGTCCTTAGGAAACATAGGAAAGCTTTAGGCTACACTATTGAGCACTTAGTAGGAATTAAACCCTCCCTATGCATGCACAAAATATTAATAGAGGAAGACTTTAGGACTTCAAGACAACCTCAAAGGCGGTTGAACCCGACCATGAAGGAGGTTGTCAAGAAGGAAATTCTTAAACTTCTTGATGCAGGTATCATCTATCCTATCTCCGATAGTAAGTGGGTGAGCCCGGTTCAAGTAGTTCCAAAGAAGGGAGGAATGACGGTCATCACCAACAAAAACAACGAACTCATTCCTACCCGAACCGTAACGGGATGGCGGATGTGCATTGACTACCGCAAGCTTAACAACGCGACGAGGAAGGATCACTTCCCACTACCCTTCATCGATCAAATGCTTGAAAGGTTAGCGCAACATTCGCACTTTTGCTATCTTGACGGTTATAGTGGTTTCTTTCAGATTCCGATACACCCGGATGATCAAGAGAAGACCACATTCACGTGCCCGTGGGGTACGTTCGCTTATAGAAGAATGCCGTTCGGGCTTTGCAACGCCCCAACCACCTTTCAAAGGTGCATGATGGCCATCTTCTCCGAATACATTGAGGAAATCATGGAGGTCTTCATGGACGATTTCTCTGTATACGGTTCCTCTTTAAACGATTGCCTTTCGAACCTTTCTCTTGTTTTACAAAGGTGTGAGGACACTAACCTAGTTCTTAATTGGGAGAAGTGTCAATTTATGGTAAAGGAAGGAATTGTTTTAGGACACCTAATCTCTAGTAGAGGGATAGAGGTGGATAAAACGAAAATAGAGACTATAGAGAAACTTCCTTCCCCAACTTCGGTGAAAGGGATAAGAAGTTTCCTAGGACATGCTGGATTTTATAGACGTTTCATTAAAGACTTCTCTAAAATATCAAAACCGCTCACTAATCTATTGATGAAGGATGCAGTTTTTGAGTTTTCGCAGGAATGTTTGGATGCGTTTAACACCATTCGGCAAGCTCTAATTTCAGCACCTATTATCCAACCTCCGGATTGGACTCTTCCCTTTGAGGTTATGTGCGATGCTAGTGACGTAGCTATAGGAGCTGTTCTTGGACAACGGAAGGAAGGGCGAACCCATGCCATATACTATGCTAGCAAGACGCTAGATGAACCGCAGCTCAATTACGCCACTACCGAAAAAGAGTTTTTAGCCATTGTGTATGCTATTGACAAGTTTCGCTCTTATCTTGTAGGTGCAAAGGTGATTGTCTACACGGATCATGCTGCGATCCGGTACCTCCTTGCGAAGAAAGATGCGAAGCCAAGGCTAATTAGATGGATTCTCCTCCTACAAGAATTCGATCTAGAGATCCGCGACAAGAAAGGTTCAGAAAATTCTGTTGCGGATCATTTGAGTCGCCTAACACATCTAGAGGACGACCATTTACCCATCGATGACTCCTTCCCGGACGAACACCTACACATTATTGAGGAGTGCATCGATGTGATCTCCAAAGGTAACGAACCATGGTTTGCTGATTTTGTTAAATATTTGGTTTGTCAGGAGATACCACCCGGATTATCCTACGCACAAAGAAAGAAGTTCTTTAAGGATGTCCGGGAATACTTTTGGAACGAGCCTCTCCTCTTTAAGAGAGGTCCGGATGGCATCATTCGGCGATGTGTGCCGGAAGATGAAATGCAAAGTGTCATCCGCCATTGTCATTCACTACCTTTTGGAGGACACGCTAGTTCGAACAAGACTAGCGCAAAGGTATTGCAATCTGGATTCTTTTGGCCTACTTTATTTAGAGATGTGCAATCCTTTGTTTCTTGTTGCGATGCTTGTCAAAGAACAGGTAATATCTCTAGGAGGAATGAGATGCCCCTCAACAACATCCAAGAGGTGGAGATTTTCGATGTTTGGGGAGTAGATTTTATGGGACCGTTCCCATCCTCTTGTGGAAACCAATACATACTATTGACGGTAGATTACGTTTCTAGATGGGTGGAAGCAATTGCCTCTCCCACCAATGATGCCATGGTGGTGGTTAAGTTCTTTAACAAGACCATTTTTCCACGATTTGGGACGCCAAGGACTATCATTAGTGATGGGGTTCTCACTTCATTCCCCGGCGCTTTGAAGCTCTTCTAGCTAAGTATGGGGTTACTCACAAGATCGCTACCCCTTATCATCCACAAACAAGTGGACAAGTTGAGATCTCAAATCGGGAGATCAAAGGAATCTTAGAGAAGACGGTTTTAAGGACTAGGAAGGATTGGTCCTTGAAGCTTGATGACGCATTGTGGGCATACCGGACTGCGTACAAGACTCCCATAGGAACCACACCATATAACCTTGTGTATGGGAAGTCTTGTCACTTACCGGTAGAGTTAGAGCATAAGGCGTTTTGGGCTATTAAGTGGTTGAATTTTGGCATGAAGGATGCCGGAGATAAGCGTCTCTTAGACCTTAATGACCTGGAAGAACTCCGCTTGAATGCCTACGAAAACGCCAAGATCTATAAGGAGAGAGCAAAGCGTGGCATCCTCTTGTGGAAAGGATATCAAAGACTCAAGAAGGAGATCAAGTTCTCCTCTTCAATTCAAGGCTTCGTCTCTTTCCAGGTAAGCTTAAATCTCGTTGGACCGGACCTTTTCTAATTAAGCGTATTTTCCCCCATGGTGCAGTTGAAGTATGGGGTGAAGCGGGCGGAAGTTTTAAGGTGAACGGCCAACGACTCAAGAAGTATACGCCGGAACTCCAAGCTGAAGAGTTCGCGCCTACCGCACTCGAATAAGTGCGAATTTGGTCTAGCTACGGACCTTAAACAAAGCGCTTCTTGGGAGGCAACTCAAGGTATTGCATTTTTGTTTTTGTTTTCGATTCATAGTTTAGCTTAGTTTAGACGTTTTTCGCTCTATTTTGCCTCGATTTCTTCCGGTATGTTCGTGTTTTTGGATGTAGGAACGATGGAAAAGGAAAAAAGGAGGATAATGTTGAAGAAAAGCGACGAAACATGGACTTTGGAGCTTTACAGAGAGTTCCACGGCCTAAACCACGGTCGTGACAGCTACAGTGACCGTAATTTCCAAAAGCCTTTGAAAAATCACCAAAACCACGGTTCCGTACATTTCCACGGCCATGGAACCCCCCGATAGACCGTGATTTTCAAAATTTTGCCTGTCACTATATAAACCACGTTCTTCACAAAAATCACTTCACCAAACCACTTCCACGACCCAAAAACGCCGATTCCACGCCCTTCCTTCCAAATCTCCGTTCGATAACCGTTTTCGACGATTCTTCTTTCCAAATTGAAGCAAATTCAACTACCAACAAGATCCAAGCAACGAATCGCGTCAAATCACCAAGGAATGCACAATTCGGATTTTAAAATCCGAAACTTAGGTTTTTTCCACTCTTCTTGATCTTTGTCAATTTGGTTCGTTTTTGCTAGAAATTATAGGAGAACTGCTTGAAACTGGAAGGAATTAGACTAGGGCTGCCTGATTGCTGAATTTGAGTGCTGATTGTTGAGTTTTGAGAAAAACTGAGACGAATCACGGTCCCTGGTAGTTCCACAGCCATGGAATCATCAAGAACAGGCTGTAATTTTGAACAGTGATGGACTTTGTAAGGAGAGTTTCTGGGAGAATCAAGGAGAAGAAGAATGACCAAAACAAGAAGAGGAAGGGTAATCCCTCTTCTTCTTCATCCTCTAGAGCACCACCACTCTCTTCCCCTTCACCTCCATCATCACCTTCATCACCCTCACCTCCTAGCCCTAGAGTACCGACCATTCATGAGGATCACCTTGATGCATTCGAGAGGATCCATGAGAGGGCTATGATTGGACCTAGGTACCTATTGTTAGAGGATCTAGCTCCTCTTAACATAGTAGATGACCTTACTTGGCTCTTGGATAGAGCCGGTCTTATCGTCTTCTCGGCTATCCGAGAGGACGCCTACAAGGAGATTACGAGGGAGGTTGTGACGTCTTTCGAGCACAGCCATGTGGATAGGACCGTTTCTTTCCGTCTTATGGAAAGAAAATATGATTTTTCCATCCGTGAGTTCGGGACCTTCTTTGGGTTCCATGAGACCTTCAATGGTCGCTTTCCTAATGGCGTTTACGCCAAAGACTTTTGGGAGGAAGTTGCTATGATTTACGCCAGCGAGGACCGCTGGCAACCTGCTGACACCAAGGCTAAGTTGATGTACCACTTAGCCTTGAAGATTGCTCACCATGTTCTTTCGGAGTGTCTCTTCCCTAGGACGGAGCTGACTGTATTCTATGTTGTATGGACACCGAGCTGACTGTGCCACCCTCTTAGCTGCTACTATGAGCAAGCTTAAGAACAAGAGGAAGGGCAACATTGGATATGGTGGGATAGTTACCCACCTTGCTAGGAGCTTGGGAGTTGATTTTTCTGCCTGTACCCGCATACCAGCCGTACCCTTAGGACTTCATGCCTTCATGACTAGAGGTCTCATCGTCCCCACACATAGAGGTCCGCCTTATGCGGCCATGCCTTGGGAGAGTAGGACAGGTAGGGGTATAGAGTGGCTACAGGAGTACTCCATTATGGCTGGAAGCCATAATTGGAAGGAGACATTCGCTGCTATGCACGTGAACAGGATTACAGCTCCTACGTATGTCCCACCACCGCCCGTAGTTGAGGAGGAGGAGATGAGGGATCAGTTTGAGGGTGGAGGAGAAGCCGAGCAGGAGTTTGGCACGTTTCCGGATCAGCCGGATGCGGCCCCCAATGTGCCTAGACGTTCTCCACGTCCCGCCAGAGCTTCAGGCTCGTCTTCTCGCCGTGCCAGCGTGAGTGAGAGACCCACTTGGGCAGAGACACCTCCTGCATGGTATGGAGCTCCACCTCCATGGGCTACACAGACACCATCTGCACCAGCACCAGCACCAGCACCGTCCGACGCTCCAGAGTGGTACAGTCATGCTCCGGGATCTTATGAGCAGATGCCGGATTGAGCTACTGGTCTTTCGGAGAGAGTAGGAGCATTGGAGATCCGAGCCGATGCTAGAGATGGACGCTTGAACGACCTCGATCACATGATGAGAGATGTCTACCGCCAACAGTTTGGGCGGTTTTATAATCCTAGCTTTTCTCCATTTCCGCCTCCACCAGCGCCGCAGTGACGATGATTTGCATGACCGATAGCTTTAGCCGCTCCACCGCCATTTTGTGAGTTTCTTTTTCTTTTCTTTCTTTTCTTTCTTTTATTTGAACATTAGGGACAATTTTCGTCCCAAGTATGGGGTGGGGTGTGACTAAAAGTTGTAATAACTCTTACTCACTATGTTTGCTTCTATCGAGACTATCATTGCATGTTCATTATATTGTTGCACGTTTCATTATTGCATTGCATGAAAAAGAAGTTTGAAAAACCCATAAAAATTGAAAAATTTTTAAAAATTTTGTGCTTCTAAGGAATTGAGATGATTTCTATGATAATCGCTACTTGTGAATTGAGTTTGATGACAATTGCATGCTTAAACGAATAGTGAATTGAAAAGAATTTAAATGAGTTGATTATACCTCTTTCACAAGTTTCATAATGTGATGAATGTTACCTAAATCATGTTGAGGAATTGAAGTTGAAATCACACTATAAGTTCTTATGCTTCTTGTTGAAATGATTAAGGCAATTTGATTTTTCTTTCTTCTTTCTTTGATCATTTAGCCCCTCATTGAAATATTGACCTCCTTTACCTATCCGGGAATTTGGAGGAGTTGATTGAAAAAGGCATGTATGATGTGGGAGGGCCATGAAAGCAATGCTTTGCATCCAAAGGAATAGAAAGAAATTGTAGGTTTGGGGAAGTCAATCATGATGATGACTAACTCGGCACCATTCACATAGTCGGGTGTTTGTGTCTTGCCAAAGTCGGATTGAGCGATATTCCTAGCGGATTATGGTATGTGCGCTAAGGGTTTGAGGCATCTCATAAAGATTGAGAAACGCCAATCTCCTAGGCTTCGGTTTTTGTGCACCTCTATCCATAACTCCAAAAGTAAAGTCGAAAAATGAAAAGAGGAGAGCGAAGCTCTAAGTTGAAAGTGTTGCGGAAACCGTAAGAGAAGAAGAAAAGAGTAGTTGTCCACTTTCCCGGATTCATGCACCACAATCCTTAAAGTTTCCTTCCCTTCCACATTCTAGACCTTTTTCTTTGAAAGTCCTTAAGATCAAAAGAATGTTATATGACTTGGTGATCTAAATTGAAGTTTCTTATGATTGATTTTTATAATGTTTGAAGGTTATGATGTTTGTATGGAAGTTTGATTGATTCATGAGCTTTCTTTACTCATTACTCTTTGATTAAGTGTATGAAAGTCTTATAAATGATTGAAGCAAGATTTGAGAATGATCTATTATTTAGAAGGCACATTCATCCAAAAGAAGTATTGCTTTGAGAAGGTACACATATTTCATCCTAACTCTTGTTTTAAAGCTTTTGAAAGACCTTGCTTTGGGACAAGCAAATGTTAAGTATGGGGTTATTTGTTAGCATGAAATATTGTGATATTTTAGGCACGTTTTCTAAGTGTATTTGATACATATTGATAGTCATTGATTGAGCATGGATGCAATTGTGAGCTAGTTCATCTATAATGTCGATATAGAGATCTACACAAGCTTTATGTTGATTATATGTGATTGAGAGCTATTTCTGAGCGGAATCGAGTAAGGATGGAGTTGTTGAGCAATGTCCATGGATTAAGGACATTCATAGGAGCTAAGGGAATGCCAACTTGAGGAATGCACGAGGCTAGGGAAGAATCACGTTCTTGCCCTAAACTACGCTCTAAAATACGGCCGTATTACTTTCCACGTTCAGTTCCACGGCCGTGGAACCATGGCTAAGGAAGCGTGGTTCATTCCAGCAACTTCTACGGCCGTGGAGAAGATGGTTCAAACCGTGTTGATTCCCACGCTCTAAATTACGGCCGTGGAACCTTCCACGACCGTGATCTTGACGATCTTTTTCGCCATATTTTAAGCCACGATCTCCTACGCAATTGGGCCGGGCCGATATTCTATCTTACACTATAAAAGGACGGACGAAGAGAGATTCCGTCACCTCGCTTTAGGCTTACATCTTCGCTTACGCTTAGACGCATTTTTCCGTTTGCGCTTGGGATTGCCCTAATTTCGCATTTGGCGGAGACTTTGTTGAGAGATTTTGGCGCATTGTTATTGGCAATTTCTGGATTGACGGAAGATCGAAGATTTGGAAGATTGTTCGCAAGGAGATTTCCCTTCTTGCTTAGGTTTGATTTAGAAGACGGATTGACATCCCGTTCTTCCTTCTTATCTAAGATTGTGTTTGTTTGTTCTATCCCGAATCGAGTGACGATATTTGTTCTTGATTGTGACTTTGAGATTGGTTTGAAATTTATTGAAGGTTTTCGGAAGTTTTCATCTTTAAATCTTTTTATTTTGGAATTTGATATCAATATGACTGTTGTTGGCTAAAAACCCTTAACAATTCTAAGGTGAAGGGTTGATAGTTGTGGCTTAGATGATGATATATCGATCGTAAACAGATTGGACCCTGAGAGTTAGAGAGAATCGCCGACGAACCCTAATCGACGGTCTGTTCTTGAGCTTCCACGGCCGTGGAACTCAAGAACTAGCCGTAATTTTGTGTTAAGTTACGAACTTGCTTTTACTTTAATCCAAAGTTAAAGATTTGCTTTAACTTAGTTTAGGCTTGCCTTTTCTAGGTGGTAGTGAAGCCTCAACAACCTCTACCTCAATTGTGAGTGTCACAACCTCAATCGGTTTAGTTAGTCTTGATCCTTGGCTTACAAGTTTGGGTATTTGACATTAATTCTTGCCTTTAGAATCCTTCTATATTGAAGCCTCAACAACCTGTATAGGGAGTTTCTTATAGGTGAGTCATATAAGGTTTTTGGAACTTCACCGTACGATTACCTTACATTAGCATACCTTTGCATATCTCAACTCTGTCCTTATATCATTAGTATATCTTGAATCGATTGCCACAGCTGGATTCCTGGATCTTTAGGATTGTTGTTTTCCCAATAATTCGAAAAGCTCTTACATTTACTCGCTTGATAATCTATAACCGGATTTAACCCCCCAAATCCCTGTGTTCGATACTCTGGAATTCTTGCTTAACTACGTCGATCAGTACACTGCGGGTTCGCTTGCTTGATTCTAGTTTTATAAATTTAAAGCTTATTTGCACGCACGCTAAGTGGCGAACATTATTGTGGATGATTTTTCCCGTTTTACATGGATCTCATTCTTATGGAAAAACTCTGAAGCTTTGTTTGAGTTTTCAAAACTTTGTAAAGAGTTGCAAAGTTCTTCTTTTTGATCTTCGATCCAAAATTATCCATCTTCGAGGATTCATCAAGAATCAACCCAACCGATCCACTTCAAGGCTTGATCGATCAATCTAGATCGACTCAACCATTCAACTTCAGCCTCCATCTCTAAGCTACTGCAACCCGCCTTCAAACGCTTCCGCACTTAGGGCTGTGCAAAATCTGACCGGACCGGACCGGTTCCGGTCCGGTCTACGGTCCATGTTTTTTTAAAATCCGGGTTACGGTCCGGTCCGGTTTTTGGACCGTATAAAACCGTAACCCGGGTTGGACTGTAAACTATGAATTTCCGGTCTGGTCCGGTCCAGTTCGGTCCGATCCGGTCTGGTTTTTGACCGGAAAACCTCACCAAAATTGCACAATTAAGGTACAAACCGGTCCACTCCGGTCCGGTCCGGTCCACAATATTCAAAATTGCACAATTTATGTACAAATCGGTCCGGACCGGACCGGTCCCGGTCCCGGTCCGGTCTGCGGTCCAAGGTTTTCTTTATTTACGGTCCACCTGACCGAAAATATCCGGTCCGGTCCGGACCGTATGCACAGCCCTATCCGCACTTCAACTAAGGAGTAGTTGGGCTTCAGCTGGATCTAGATCCGGAATCTTTCATTGACGTGTCCAAGGACGCATCAAATTGGCATCAAAGCAAAGGGATCTATGCTAAGTTATCTTTACTCTTGTTTTTTTGCGTTATCACATTCATCTCTTTGCCTTTTGTTCATCATCATCTTCATCTCGTTCTTCTCATCTTCATCCACATTCTTGAAATTTTTTTTCTTGATCCATTTTGCTAAGCAAATTTAAGAGATTTTTGATTTGCCATCAAACCATTCATAAAAAAAAACATTTTTCCTCACCCAATCCGACAACTTTGTTAATCGATTTCACCAATCTCTTGGAATTTTTTTGTTGACAAAATCAGATATCGCAACTTTTGATATTCCAAAAACCAATCAAGCAAAAACTCTTCAAAAAAAAGGGATTTGTTTCAAATGAAAAAGTGGATTCATCTCTTGCATTCCAAAGGTTGCATTCAAAAGTTTCAAAAAGATACAATTCCACAAAAACAAAGTTAAAAGACGTCCGGCAAACCGGTCCATCCGAAAAATTGGACTTTTCATAAAGGTCAAAGACTAAAGCACGTAAAACTTTCCGTTAAACAATCCGTCCATTTCTTATCTCTCCATTTTCTTACACGTTGCAAATTATCTCTTGATTTTGTGTGCATTTTGGTTCAAATTTGTTGGATTTGCCTTCCTTGCCTAACTGCCACACGACCTTCCCAAAGGTAGAACACTAACGCACTTGAACTTGGGTAACGTTGACTTAACTTGTCACCTTGCTCATTTGATTGCTTGAAATTTTATGTCTAAATTTGGAGTTATGACTAATGTCAAAATGGAAAATTCTCAGGACTCACGTGAAAGGCAAGAGCTCACTACTTTGACCGAACAAAATGCCTCTCTTAGGCAAGAACTTGAAACTTTGAGGGCACAAATGCTTACCCTTACGACTGCTCCACCGGATCCAACTGGAAACCTTGGTCGATGCTACCACGTCCGATGGACGTCGCAAAGGCAAAGGTATTTTGGGAGCCGAACCATCTAACGGTCGACGGCTTGCCTCCGTCATTGAAAATCAAAGCCTTTACAAGATGATGGTCATGAGTCCCACAATGAAGGTGACATGAACCTTGACCCTTCTCCGAATGATTTTCTATATATTGAAACGGAGAATCGGCACAAGCGTTATGAGCACAACCAACGTAGGTATGGCACTTCCCCTCCTCCATCTAGTGCCCAACGTACCAACCGTCCCTCCCGGGTTGAGGACCGGTAACCACATTAAACAAACGATCGCTCTCAACGTCCCGAGAATGATCAGTCCGGTCACCTCCGCCAACGGCATAGCCGGCAACCGATATACCATAATTATGAAGAGTATGACGAGAGACATGACTTTAACAAGTTCTCCGATGATAATTCGGACTTGGACCGGGTGGCACATGTCCGTCCATGGCACCCACCCATCCGAGAGCTGTATGAGAACCAAGATCGAGGAGAAGAATGGTTGCCTCCTCCTAACCCACCAAGGCGTGCGCAACCTAATCATGGGCGCCAACGGCATAACGATGGCCACCGGCGAGCCCATCACGAAGAGGCCTACATGGCACCACCCCTACCGGATCCCTACCGAGCTTGTAGGGAAGGTAAGGTTAAATTTTCTATATTTTATGGTGAATATGACCCTTATGCATTTCTTGATTGGGCACATGATACGAAAGGAGCTCTCAAGAATTTCCATTATGAGGAGTATGAGAAAATCGAAGCGGCGATCCTTTACTTTGAAGGTGATGCAAAATCTTGGTGGAACCGGTACGAGACCAACCGTGAGAACCGAGGATGGGCACCGGTTGCGACATTTGATCAATTGAACTATGTCAAGACTAAGAAGTAGGTGCCCGACGACTTCAAAAACGACATGCGGTTACAAATTGCCGAATTCCAACAAGGAAGTCTTACCCCGGTGGCTTACTTAGCCAAGCTTGAGGACATGCATATGATGGCCGGCATCTTGGCCTCCGCCTCCGCCCTTCAAACGAAATTCATGAGCGGCCTTAATCCGTCAATCCGGCGCCCCTTCAGATAGTCCCATACATGGATTTGGGAGCCTTATGTCATGCCTCCATGAAACTTCACAAGCAACAACTCGAAACACCGCGATATTCAAGGTATAATTCTTCCACTACTCAATATTTTTATACCACTAATTCCCGTTCTCGAGATGCTTCTAGTCCCAAAGATTCCAGAGCCGCTAACGGATCACCACGGGTGGGTCAACCTACCCGGCAAGCGGCTACCGAGAAGGCACCATAGCGTGGCCCCATTGCTCCAACACAAACGCCTTCGGGCTGAACCCAACAAGGATCTCAAGCGGTGGCCCGTCCAAGAGAACCCGTGTGTTTCAAATGTAGCGGGTTTTGTCATGTCCGACGTGATTGCTTGAACACCAAGCGGGTGATGTTTGCCAACCCATCATATGACGATGGCGAAGATGAATATAATGGTGATATCCTCTTGGAAGATGACCAAGATGCCGACCTCTACTATGGCATGGAGTCTTGCGACGACCAATTTGGTTGCGCTCCGGCACAACCAGGTAAGTTTGCTCTTGTCTCTCGTCGTATTTTGGCTATTAAAGAGCATCTCGCTATTGACCAACGAGAGCATCTCTTCCACTCTCGTTGCTTGGTGAATAACACTATTCTTTCTCTTATCAACGATGGGGGTTCATATTGTAACATTGTCAACCAAAAGGTGGTGAAACACTTTAAGTTGCCGACAACCCCCCACCCACAACCTTACGGACTCCAATGAATTTCCGATAAGGCGTGTGACACCGTCACATAACAAGCGTGGGTGACGTTTTGTATTGGCGCCTATGTTGAAAGGTCCTTTGTGATGTAATCGAAATGCATGCCACACATGTATTGTTGGGCCGACCATGACTATTTGACCATAAAACTTTTCATGATGATTATCTCAACCGGTACGTGTTCCAATACAATGGAAAACGGATCATACTTTTGCCTATGACTCCGCAAGAAATTTTAGGTAACTATGCCAAACGAAAGAGGCAACAAGTTATCGATGACACAACTAAAGCACCGGCAACATCGGACCCTTCTCGACTCTCTCCCCATGTTGTGGATGCTCATACTTCCGCTTCCCGTAATTCCGGCCATAAGGTTCATTGTACCAAAGCAAGAGGTAGTAAGAGTATTGTCCTTACAAATGCTCCTCCGGATCCTACCATTCAAGGGCGATGTGAGCCACGAATCCTATTGGCTCGACGACATGATTTGACACCGGTCATGGAAGGTAAGTTTCCTTGTTTCTTACTTGTCCCTTTTTACTTATCTATTTCCCATGACCCAAGTAACGTGTCACACGAGGTATCCTTGTTGTTGTCCGAATTTCAGGATATTTTGACGGACAAACTACCACCCGGCTTGCCACCAATCCGAGGAATTGAGCACCCACTTGACTTGGTGCTGGCGCATCTTTGCCCAACCATGTCCCATACCGTGCAAGTCCGGAAGAGAACAAGGAGCTACAACGCCAAGTCCAGGAGGTCCTAGACCGGGGCTATATCCGTGAGTCCTTATCTTCATGCGCCATACCGGTCATACATGTGCCCAAGAATGACGGATCTTGGCGGATGTGCGTTGATTACCTAGCCATCAATCAAATAATCGTCAAGTACCGTCATCCGATCCCGCGCCTCGATGACATGTTGGACGAGCTCCATGGCGCCACCATCTTCTCAAAGATCGATCTCCGGAGCAGAGACCATCAAATACGCATGGCCGAAGGTGATGAATGGAAGACGGCTTTCAAGACGAAGCATGGGCTCTACGAGTGGTTTGTCATGCCATTTGGTGTCTCCAATGCCCCGCCCACATTCATGCGCCTCATGAGCCATGTCTTGTGCCGATTTTTGGGTATTTTTGTATAGTTTACTTTGATGATATCCTTGTTTTTAGTAAGTCTTTGGATGACCACATCGGGCTCCTTCGCCAAGTGGTCGAGTGCCTTGGACTAGAGCAATTGTATGTCAATTTGGAGATATGTGTCTTTTGCTCGGACACCACAGTTTTTCTTGGTTATGTCATGTCTAAGGACGGACTACTAGTGGACGAATCAAAAGTTCGCGCCATTCGGGAGTGTCCTACTCCTACTACGGCCACAATGGTTCGCCTTTCTCGGCTTAGCGGGCTTCTATCGATGCTTTGTCAAGGACTTTAGCTCGATACCGGAATCGTTACATGAGCTTACTAATAAAGGTGTCACATTTGAGTGGCGTGACACCCCTGCTCAAGTGTTTGAGTGGCTCAAAGACCGCCTTTGTAATGCACCACTACTCCAACTCCCAAACGTTTCGAAAACCTTCGAGGTGGAGTGCGACGCATCTAATGTGGGCATTGGGGGGGGGTTCTCATACAAGAGAATTGACCCATTGCTTAATTTAGCGAAAAACGTTCCAGTCCCTCACTCAACTATCCAACTTATGACAAGGAACTACATGCTTTAGTTCATTGTCTAAAAACATGACAACATTACTTGTGGCCGAAGGAGTTCGTCATTCATTCGGATCATGCGGCTCTTTCGTATCTCAAGGGTTAAACTACTTTGAGTCGGCGCTATGCAAGTTGGGTAGAATTTCTTGAGACCTTTCCGTATGGCATTCGACAGAAGAAAGGTAAAGAGAATGTGGCAGCTAAACCCCTTTCTCGACGATATATCCTTCTTGTGCATATGGACGCCAAGATCCATGGATTTTCTTTTATCAAAGAGTTATATGCCATAGATCTTGACTTCAAGGATATATTCGCTCAACACCTTGACCTCCGACAGCATGAGTCTTTCTTTATTAACGATGGCTACTTATTCCGTGCGGGCAAGCTTTGTATCCCGTGCTCGAGTATTCGTCATTTGTTGATAAAGGAGGCTCATGAGGGTCGTGGTCACTTCGGTGCTACCAAGACTCTCGCCGCTCTACAAGAGCACTTCTTTTGGCCCCGAATGCGCAAGCATGTGACATAGTTTTGCACAAGTTGCATCACATGTCACCATGCAAAATCGCGCCAATGTCCGGTTGGATTTTATTATCCTTTGCCTATACCAATGGAACCTTGGGAGGATCTTTCTATGGACTTTGTGGTTGGCCTACCAATGTCAAAACGAGGCAAAGACTCCATTTTCGTGGTAATCAACCATTTCTCAAAAATGGCCCATTTTATCGCATGTAAGAGCACACAAAATGCTAGCGAAGTCACTACACTTTTCTTTGACAACGTTGTGCGCTTACATGGGATACCTCGTTCCATCCTTAGTGATCGGGACGTGAAGTTTGTGAGTCATTTTTTGCGAACTTTGTGGGGAAAACTTGGAACCAACTTGTTGTTTTCAAGTAACTATCATCCCCAAACCGATGGTCAAACGGAGGTGACTAATCGGACTCTCGACGCTCTACTTAAAGAGACTCATAGGAACAACCCACACAAGTGGAAGGACTTACTTTCCATCGTAGATTTTTCTTATAGCAGGTCTCGACAATCGGCAACACAACTTTCACCTTTTGAAGTTGTCTACGGCCTTAATCCACACAACCCGACGGACTTCACTCCGCGTCCACTCAAAGACGGAGAACACATCACCGGAGCAAGTCCTGCCGCTCACATCATTGAGTTTCATGAGCGGACTAGAAAACAACTCCAACGGCGTGCCGATCAACTTACCTCACAACGCAACAAAGGCTGACGTCCAATCTCATTCGAGCCCGGTGATCTTGTTTGGCCCCACTTAAGGAAAGAGTGTTTCCCATCTTGCCACAAAGGTAAGCTCTCGGACTGCGGTGATGGACCATTCCGCATCTTATCCCGCCATGGCCCGAATACCTACAAGTTGGAGCTTCCGGACGACTATGGCGTGCACCCGACGTTCAATGTCAAGGATCTTGCACCATACATTGAGCCCCTATTTGACGAAGGTAAAACGGGGACGTTTCACATCCAAGATGGGGGGACTAATGCGCCCTTGACCCCTATGTCCCAAGATGAGGAAGACGAGGAATTCCGGGTTCGCTTCGATGGACCGCTCACCCGTTCCTGTACTAAGGCAATTGCCCAAGCTACCGGCTCCATCATTGCCCGCACCGTTGCTTGTCGCGGGCACATTGGTTGCAAACCGTGCTTCTATGCCACTATGGCATGAAGCTTGTCAAGCCGGCACCGTTCCGGCGCATTTTTCTCATTTTCCATATTTTAGCATTTTGTAATAATAAGTCTTTTTATTTTTGGAATATTAATTTCCAGGACTTTATTTCCGGGTATTAATTTTCCGAATTTAAGATTAGACTTTTGGTTTCGAAATTTAATTCGGAAACTTAATTCCGAACTTAAATTCCCAAACTTTCATACTTTTAGGCTTTTCATTTTCGGAACTTTAATTTCGACTTTATTTCCGTCATTTAAGTTCCGACCCTTTGTATGGCCTTCATCCACTATATAAGCGGATGCTTTGCTCATTTGTAAGGCATGTTCAATTTGATTAATTATATGAGAAGTATTTTTTCCTACTGGAGCATCAATCTCTCTTCCATCCTCTCAAAGTTTGTCTTTTGGATCTTCGATCCAAACTCATCGATCTTCGAGGATTCTTCAAGAATCAACCCAACCGATCCACTTCAAGGCTTGATCGATCAATCTAGATCGACTCAACCTATCAACTTCTGCCTCTATCTCTAACCTTCCGCAACCCGCCTTCAAACGCATCTGCACTTCAACTAAGGAATAGTTGAGCTTCACCTTGATTTAGATCCGGAATCTTTCATTGACGTGTCCAAGGATGCATCACCTACCTATCGTCTCCATTTGAAACGATCATGATAGAGAATTTGACCAACTTAAGTTTGATTTGTTTTGTGCAAAATATGGTATTTTGCACAACTTTGCAGCTCCTAGAACACCTCAACAAAATGGGGTTATGGAACGTAAGAGCCGCACCCTAGAGGACATGTCTAGGACTATGCTTTTAGAAATTAATTTGCCAAAACTTTTTTGGGCTGAAGCTGTGAGCATTGCTAATTACATCTTAAATAGATGCTTAATTTTCCCATATTTTGAAAAAAGACTCCTTATGAACTCTAAAGGATGAAAACCTAATATTTCCTATTTGAAACACTTTGGATGTCCATGCTTTGTCCATAATAATAGCAAAGAAAACCTTGGTAAGTTTGATGCTCGTTGTGATGGAGCTATCTTCATTGGATATGCTTCCAATAGTAAAGCTTATCGTGTTTATAATAGACGAGCCAAAATTGTTGAGCAAAGTATTCATGTTATCTTTGATGAAAGCAATGATGGTACTTTGAGTGAAAGTTTTGAAAATTTGAATCTTAATCAACATGGAGATCATAATTCTGATGGAGAAGAAGATCCTAAAGCTCAAGAAAAGAATATAAAAGAACAAATTCAAGATACTGGAGAACAATCTCAAGACCTTGAAACGCATCTTCAAGACCTTGAAACGACAAACAACAACACTGCTAGAAGTCAATTTCAAGGCCTTGAAACCCAACTTCAATGCCTTGACATAGGATCCAAAGACGATAATGCAGCGGTACCTCAATCAAGTCGAGCAAACGAGCCTCAATCTTCAGGATCTATTCCCACCTTCAAAAGAAGAATGTTTCAACATTCTTCATACCATCCACAAGAGAACGTGATCTCAGATCCAAAAGTAGGTGTGCAAACCCGATCTAGGGTAAAAAACTTGTGTGCTTTTTTTTGCGTGTGTCCCTTGTAGAGCCAAAGAACTATGTTCAAGCACTTCAAGAACCTGATTGGATCATGGCTATGCAGAATGAGCTAAATGAATTCGAGAGAAACAAAGTTTGGACTCTCACGTCTAGACCTAAGCAACAATCCCTCATAGGCACAAAATGGGTGTTTTGAAACAAGTTGGATGAAAATGGCAAGGTCATTTGAAACAGAGCACGACTTGTAGCTCAAGGCTATAACCATGAAGAAGGTATGGATTATGAGGAACTTTTGCTCCGGTTGCCAGTTTCGAAGTCATACGCATGCTACTTGCTTTTGCATCTTTCATGAACATAAAGCTATTTCAAATGGATGTTAAATGTGATTTTCTTAATGGCTTCTTAAAAGAAAAAGTCTACCTTGCTCAACCTCCTGGTTTTGAAAATAATTTTGGATCATGTTTTGAAACTAGACAAAGCTCTTTACGGTCCTAAGCAAGCTCCTCGAGCTTGCTACGAAATAATGTCCAAGTGTCTCCTTGAAAATAATTTCAAAAGAGGTTTGATTGATAAAACTTTATTTATCAAAACGAGAGGCAATGATATTTTAGTAGTGTAACAACTTGGATTTTCGAATTTTAATTAATATTGATTAACTTAATCATTGATAGTAATTGACATATAACTCGCAAAGATTGCGTAAGTGATGAGTATGAGTCTCACCTTTATGTTGCTGACGTAATTTTGGGCTTATGGGGAATTTTTTACTTTTTCCCCGGGTAATTATTTTCACCCTCCGGTGTTATTTGGAGCATTTGTGAGCTCCAATTAATAAAAATGCAGTTGAGAGAAATGACCAGGATATCGGACATGTCCTACATATGAAATAACATGGAAAGGAAAAATGGCAAAAAGAGTCTCTTTTTCATTTCTTCGCGTCTAAGAAAGACAACTTACGAATACGCGTTTTTCGAGCCAGTTGCGGAATAATTATCCCTATAATATTGCAGATTTATTATTCCAATTTTTAGAAGTTTGGAGAAGGGGGTTCAACCCGCCTTTGGATCGGTTAAAGGATAATTATCGACTTCACTAAAGGATTATTATCGTCTTCACTATAAATAGCGGAAAATCGTTTATTAATTCATTTCCTTTCACGTTTCCTCGTAAAAACTCTGATTTCTCTAAACTTTCAAACTCAGATCTACTCTCCGTTTCTAATCCAATTTCAATTCCGTTTGAGTTTCTAGATTCCTCTCTTCATTCTCTTCACATCGGTACTGAGTTTCAGCATTTTCGAGCATATGAAGACCTGGTCGAGCATATATATCACCACGGCGGGTCCGTCGCTCATGTAACACCCCGAATAAACGTGATATCAGAATGCTATGGGTGAGACCTCACAATGGGTCCCGACCCTTAGCCTGACAACAATTTCACCGGACCTTTCGAACATGGCACAAATATAGGCTTAAAACTCAAATAGTTTATAATGAATGCGAGAAAAGTAAAGGAGGGATACAAGATGGAAACTTAGCCGAGTCCTCAAAACGACACAAAATGGTAAAGAGATCTAAAACCATACAACATAATATAATCCAACAATACAAAGAAATCCAAACACGCCCCTGTCCTATAATATATGGTGACCCTCGCTTTTCCACTTCTCCACCTCACTAGGCGGCATCCCTAACCTGCAGAGCATCTATACAAACGGTTTAAAACTGTTAGCTCATATTCTAAGCATTAGAATCAATGGGAAAGGCAAACACACAAGTAATTCATCACAAGCATCCGACCGTTCTAATTCAACTTAGGTTTGTGACACGAGACCACCGTGCCCTACTTACTGGCAAGGAATGATACTGATGCATCCGACCGTCTACCCGCAACGGTCGCTAAGAACCTCCTAGACTCTCGCAAGAGCTAGGCAGATGATGTCACCGCCCGTTATCATACACTTGGGCCAAAATAATATAAGGTCGGTGGTCCTATTACCTGTTTAGTTTTATATAACATAACAAGAACATACACATACACCACGAAACACACATCAATGCTAATACGTAAAATGCGAGCTATGTAAGTCCGGAGACTTACCTCGTCGCAACACTCACTCACTACACTCTCGCTTCCTTAGAGAGGAAGCACACAACCTGCTCACACAAGAATACACTCATCAACACAAGCTGACACTCAAGAAGTCTTAGTCTTCACTCTAGTGATCTAAGCAAGATCACCCAACTCTCAAAAAAGGAAAGCATCCAAGGATCAATGGTAGCCATAACACTCTCAATCCAGCAAAGTAAACTCACAACAACCTATAGCCCCCATGATCATAACAACATCCTAGAAGAGCCACTCTAGTCTAGAAAGATCCAACATGCTCAACCAACTCAAGGTCAACAACTACAACAAGCCATAGGGGCTCAAAGGTTCACAACCACTAGCTGGCATTCTCATGCTACTCTAAGCCAGCCTAAGCATGTTACTAACGAGGTAAAACCATAAGGCGAGGAAAGGAACGAAGCGAAAGGAAGAAGGAAGCTTACTGGTGAGGAAAACGCAGCCACGAAAGCAAGCTGGTGCCCCCTGCATGCAGCTGTCACCACCCATGCGGAAGTCTGGCACCGGCCCTGCGCCTGGGAGCCTCCCCTGCGGTGGCTCTGTCCGCCCTTGTGGTGGCCCTTGTCCGCCCCGCGGTTTGAGCAGCAGAACATCGTCTTCTTCGTCTACGACTATGGATCCTTGGCTCCAATGTCCTCCTCTTCTTGCAATGTCTTCTCCAAACACAAACCTAAGATCTTAGGATCCTCTCCACGACCTAATCGAGCCAAGAACATGCACATGAAAAGGATCTAAGGAAAAGCTTCCTCAAGAGCTTCATCCATGGTCATGGATGAAAGGGCAAGAAAGCATGGATAATTAGCAAGGAAGGAGAGGGAGGAAGAGGAAGAACTTACCAAACCACTGAGGTCCTTCTCCACTACAACTCACCCAAAAGCAAATCCCCAAGGGATGAGAGGAAGAAAGCACGAGAATAGAGGGGAAGTGGACTAACGTGAATGAGAAGTGAAAGAGGAGAGAGAGGGAATCAAAGCTGAAAAGGTGGGAGGGAAACAAGGGGTCAGCTGGCCCCTTGTCACCTCAGCTGGAAACGAGAGGTCAAAAGCATAAAAAGGGAACGAAGGGTCGGCGCGGGATTTTGGGAATAAATCCCAGTACTCAGCACTCGTGCCTACGGAAAAACTAAGCCGTTGACGCGGAAGCTCGGAAAACGTCTCGACACCCGGAATATAAATTCTGGATATTACAGCTCAAATTGCGGTGAATTTGATGTTGTCCATGTGTAGCCTGAGTCGTTGTGATTCTGAATCTTCTTTCAGATCGTCAATTGGGTTAGTAACAAATAAGTTATGAATTTATTCGTTTTCCGTATTGCAATTTGGCCTAAATTGACCTTAGGCTTGTCAAAATGGATAATTTGAAATTCCATTATGGTAATTATATTATTCTGGTGTTTTTTGGGTTGTTTGTTTGATGAAATCTGATGACATGTGGGTTTAGAAATTGCCTACGTACAAAACGTTAATTTGGAAAATTTTAATTAATTAATTAAAGGTTAATTAATTAAATTAGGATTAGAATTGATGTTGAGGAAGGTTTCTAAGATGCTACCTTGAGATTTGAGGATTTGTTAGTTATGATGTGATGTTGAGGTTTAGGTTCGATTTATGAGTTAAAGATGGGTATAGGGTTTAGGAGGTGGAATGTCCTAACCTTGGGACGATGTTGATATTTGTGTGCCTTGCTCATGCAGGCTCTTATCGTTTCCTCGAGGGGAAGCTGTGATGTGGTATAGATCGACGTTGTGACTGGTAAGTCCATGAGACTTACTTAGTGAGCGGTTATGGGTTTGAGTAAGTGTTGTGGTTGTGTGTGTTGCATTTATAACCTAACTGGACTAAGATGACCCTACATGCATATGTTTGGCCTGAGTGTATGATAACGGGCAGTGATGACTTGTGTAGCCCAGAACTAGGAGGCTAGGAAGGTTCTCTACGACTAGACCTCCAAGTGATGGTGATTGACACCATTCCAAACATGAAGAAAAAGGAGACAGAGGCGGTGGGAGTTTACTCCACGTGTCACAAAGAAATGAATTAGTAATGGTATAACTTAATTAAAGATAATAAAGGGTTGTGTGTGTGACATTGCATGATATGATATGATGAGGTGATATATGTGCTACGGCTTCATTCTTATCTATGATCTGTTAGCTAACAGTTTATACCATGTTGTAGATCTTTTGCAGGATAGGAAGACCGCACAGTGAGCCAGATGCGTGATCAGCCGAGGGCTTCAGTACACCAGGTTGCGCGAGGGTTATGTGATGTTTTGTATAAATGTGTATATTGTTGCCATTTTTTACTCGGGTGTGTTTTGTAAACTTTTTGATGTGTATATTTCATACAATTATATGTATTTGGTTTTAATCTATATGTGTCTTGTTGTCAGGCTGGGGTCAGGATCCACTGTGAGATCCTAGCCTAGTAGCGCCCTGAGTCTTGCGGATTTGGGGTGGTACAAAGTTGGTATCACAACCTTAGGTTGACAACAATGACACTTGCAATCTACAATAAAGGTGGAGTAGATAAATAAACAAAACCCGAAAGGGGTTTGACTTTTGAAAAGAATTTTGGTTTTGAAAAGAGTACAGCTGTTTTTGGATAGTGTGTACGGGAAGCCATCATCCTTCTGAGGATCTCGATAGTATATATATATATATATATAAATATATATATATATTTATATATATATATATATATATATATATAGATACCTATTATGTGATGTTGTGTTGCATGTGACCTTAAGTATTATACATATATATATATATATATATATATATATATATATATATACATATGGGATAAATATAGCCTTATAAGTTAGGTGTGCATATCCTACAGATGGCTCAAACTAGAGCGACATCTGCTATAGGACGGGGAAGAGGTAGACCACCTCTATCTCTAGTAATTGTAAGTCATGAACGAGTTGGTGGACCTCCAGTCGCGAGTGGTCGGGGTTAATTCCCAATTGCTGAGTCACTAGAGGCAGAAGACCAAGTTATGAAAGACGTTGAGAATGTAATTTTCCAGGTTGTTGGCGACGTGTGGATCGCATTAAGGAACGAGATATTTACCCTACTTTGATTGTGGAGTACCCACGTGGATGATTCAAGTTGCACCTCGATGAAGCAACGAGCTTGAGAAGACGTCTAGCGTGTAACAGAAGCGGCGAAGAAAGAAAGATGCGTTCCATATCCTTCGGCATCACTAGATCCGTTGAGGTGTTGTAAAAGGTGATTACGGTGTTAGTTATACCAAAGAGGATGGCTAAGGTTTTAAGGCTCAAGAGAAGCCACAAACACAAGCGCTAGATGTATGATTGAAGATTTACAATTACTAGGGAGTATTGATATTAAAATGTAGTGAAATTATTGGAGTCGATCAGTCATTCAAGGGGTAGACGGTTTGAGCTGAGGTGAACCTGATTGGAGGGGTTGTTCGGTCTAATAAGCCAAAGAAGTGGAAGAGATTAGAGTATACCAAGAGTGGAGCTTATGATAATGACGAGGTTCGATAGAGAAACAAACAGTTTATTCCAGTATATGATATCTTCCTTCATGGGATCATGTACTGAGACGAAGTCGTGATAATAGACGTGTGAATCGTATCGTGAATACCTAAGAAATTAACGTGTGAATCGTATCGTGAATACCTAAGATTAATGGTTTACGTGTCAAAGATTTTGTGATGCGAGTGTTATGCACTTATTGATTTTTGTCTTATGTGTCGAGCGTTTGGTGTTAGATACGATAGAAGGGATACCCTTTATTATAGGGTTACCCAATAATAGTAGGGTCAGTTGTACCCGCGAGATACATGTTTGTTCCATTCATTAGGAACTTGTGATTTGCTTGTGATTTGCTTGTGGGTAGGAGGACCGTGACGGTCTCTACTGAGTCGGGTCAAATCGAGAGTTTCCGAGGTTGGGACCTTGGAAAGTCGGGTATGGTTATTAGCGTAGTCCGAGCAGCGAGGTTGATTGCACATGGTGCAAAGCCTTCTGGTGTTATGCTATGAAGAAGGCCACTAGTCCAGCGTTAGAGGATATCCCCGTGGTTGCAAGTTTACAGATGTGTTGGCCGAGCTGTCCAGCTTGCTGCCTCAGAGGAGCGTAGACTTCGGCATCGATTGGAGCCTAGCACGAGACCGATCTCGAAGGCCCCATATTGCATGGCACCAATCGAGTTGTTTGCTACTCAAGGAGTTGGCTGAGAAGGGCTTCATCCGCCCTAGCGTATCCCCGTGGGGAGCACCTGTCCTCTTCGTGTTAAATAAGGACAGATTGTTGAGACTGTGCATTGACTACGAAGAGCTGAATAAGGTGACCATCAAGAAAAAGTGTTCATTGCCTCGTATCGATGACTTGTTGGATCAGCTTCAAGGAGCGACTGTGTTCTCAAGGATTGACTTGCCCCCGGGTTATCACTAGTTGAGGGTTAGAGAGCAAGATGTGCATAAGATGGCATTTTAGAGTCGATATGGCCACTTCGAGTTTGTAGTGATGCCATTCGGGCTCACGAATGTGCCCGCCGTCTTTATGGAGTTGGTGAATGCCATATTCATCAACTTCCTGGATCATTTTCTGGTGGTCTTCATAGACGATATCCTGGTGTACTCTCGTAGCAGAGAGGAACACGCGGGACATCTGAGGACGGTTTCGCAGGTTTTGCGAGATAGAGAATTGTATGCCAAGTTCTCTAAGTGAGAGTTCTGGATGCCAGAGGTAGCATTTATGGGTCATGTTGTCTCCGCTGATGGGATCAAGGTTGATCCGGCGAAGATGGAGCCTATAGCAGCGTGGACGACACCGACGAACGTCAAGGAAGTGCGTAACTTTCTTGGCTTAGCCAGTTATTACCAACGGTTTGTGGAGGAATTCTGTGTCATTGCTCATCAACTTACCAGCCTATTGAGGAAGACTACCCGGTTTGTATGGTCCGATCCGTACACTCAGAGTTTTGAGGATATGAAGAGACGTCTGACTTCCGCTCCTATTTTAGCTCAGCTGGAGTGCACATAGGACTTTGTCGTCTACAGTGACGCATCCAAGCTAGGTTTGGGATGTGTTATAATGCAGCATGGAAGTGTGATTGCTTATGCGTCTAGACCCTTGAAGACGTATTAGGAGAACTATTGACTCATGATCTAGAGACATTATCTTTATGGTGCTACAGGAAGATCTTCACAAACCATAAGAGTGTGAACTATATTTCCACGCAGTGGGAATTGAATAACCGCCAACGTAGATGGCTTGAGCTGATCAAGAACTTTGACCTTGAGATTTTGTACCATCTAGGGAAGGCGAACGCTGTCGCCAATGCCCTGAGCAGGAAGACGCCTCGAGAGAAGGCGATTGCGAGACTAACAGTTCAGCCTCAGTTGCAGAGGGATCTAGCATGGCTAGAGATGGACATCTAGTTCCCTGATGAGGATGCCCAACTGAGTACATTAGAGGTTCTACCTGACATGTTAGGGGAAATCCAATAGAAGCAGGGGACCTGACCGACATTGATGAGGATTCAAGATAGGATGTCTCGTGGTGAGGTACCATAGTTCTTTATAGGAGCATATGGAGTGATGAGACGCCGCGACCACATCTGTGTACCTGCTGATGCGGATCTGAGGTAGAGGATTCTACAAGAGGCTCACTCCACACCTTACTCTGTGTACCCAGGTGCGAGTAAGATATATCAAGATGTGAAACGTTCATATTGGTGGGGAGGGTTAAGCCCAATGTCGCCCGATTTCTGGCACAGTGCGCGACTTGTCAACAGGTCAAGATAGAGCATTGCAGACCAGGAGGAGAAATCCACCCACTTCCAATACTGCAGTGGAAGTGGGAGGACATCTCCATGGACTTTGTGATAGGATTGAGGCCAATGAGGAGTTTTGATGCTATCTGAGTTGTTGTTGACAAACTGACGAAGACTGCACGTTTCATCCCTATTAGAAAAACGTGGCCAGTGAGCAGATTAGCTGAGGAGTTCACTAGATAGATAGTGTGACTTCCATGGTTTTCCGAGGACAATCGTCTCACATCGAGATGGACCATTTTCCTCAAGATTCTAGCAGCAGATTTAGACTGCCCTGGGGACGAGTTTATACATTACGACTGCGTTTCATCCCCAGACAGATGGTTAGTCGGAAAGGACCATCTAGATGCTGGAGGATATGATGCGAGCTTGTGTGTTGGATAGTGGACAAGGATGGTCAGATCACCACTCATTGCTTGAGTTTTCGTATAACAACAGCTTGCATGCATCGATTGGGATGGCCCCGTATGAGGTATTGTATGGACGGAGATGCCGTACCCCGTTGTGTTGGGATGAGCCTAGCAGTGTCAGCGATATAGCGCCTGAGCAAATTCAGGATCATATTGCACGAGTATGGCTGATTAGAGAGAGGATGTGGCTGCACAAAATCACTAGAAGTCGTATATAGACAAGAGGCGTCAACCTCTAGAGTTCAGGGTAGAAGCTCATGTCTGGCTGAGAGTATCTCCGATGCGAGGCGTCAGATGTTTTGGCATAAAGGGGAAGCTGAGTCCCGATATGTCAGTCCTTTTGAGATATTGGACAGAGTTGGGAGAGCAACATACATATTGGCTTTGCCACTGAGATTAGAGGGTGTTCACCGTATGTTTCATGTGTTTCAGCTGAGAGAGTACATACAAGATCTGAGACACATCATCAGTTATGATGACTTAGTGGTTCAGCCGGACGACACTTTTGTTGAGCACCCGATTGTAGTCCTAGAGCGAGGTGTGAGACACCTGCGTTTGAAGGAAATTCCTATGCTGAGGATACAATGGTCTAGACGAGGACCTGATGAGGCTACATGGGAGATTGAGGATAGTATTCAGAGGAACTATCCAGGGTTCTATGCCGAGATAGATGCTCTTGTAGGATCAATGAGTAGATATTAGTGTTATTTTGGTGAGTGTATTGATTATGTGCTTATGTATTATGATGTGTTTTCGTGCTAGCCGTGATATATGCGTACAACTTTATTAGATCTTGTTTGCTAGCGTGAGCTGTGTTTATAGATGGAGATGGTAATTCCCCCATGCTAAAGTTTATAGACATAGTTTGAGTGGAGACAGATTTCCTCCACGTGGTTGTATTACAAGTACGGTTTAGCTGGAGATGGTTTTCCTCCATGCCATTGTGATGTGGTTATAGGTTGGCTAGAGATGGTTTTCCTCTATGCCTTGATTAGTGTTGTGATGATTGTAACACCCCAAGTTCTTGGAACTCGGGGAGCAACTAGTTAGGACCTCACAATGGGTCCCGACCATGGTTTAACAACAACTTTACTAGGATCTTACAACAAGGCACAAATGTATTTAAAACAATTTCAAAATAGAATATTTTTTTTGTAAGAATGTACACATGTGACAGCCTTACAAAACGTATATATATATATATATATATATATATATATATATATATAACATGCATCCCGTATGGAAGACTTCCCCGTCCTCATCTAATGAGTACGTGGACCCGGTTGACCATCCGTCCCGGATCTCTCTACAACTGTATATCTCTACAAAAACTACAACACGGAATAACCATTAGCTATCAATCCAAATATAAATAGAATAAGGATAACACAAAAACACCCAAAGTAGTATAAACACTCATCATATTGGCACACAATCCGGTTATTATCTGATAGCTTAGGTGATTCACTTTATTCCGTTTTAAAGTTGTGGCACGAGAAATCTTAAGAATTTTTGCCTCCTTTCCTTATCCAACTTGGTGTAGGTCTAGCTTACCTCCGCCGGTAGCATCATTACAAACCGAGTGTGGACTAGTCCCTAAAGAAACCCCCATCGCCCTCAGGCTAACTGAGGAGAATGCCACCACCCGTTACTCTTAGGCCAATGTATAGGTCGGTAGATAAATACTACTAATTATAAACACATCATTCACACACCACTATCAGTATTCACACTCATATCCAGAAGCTAGCTAAGTAAGCCAAAAGGACTTACCTGAATCAAATCATAATCCCGTTATCTCAACTCGGTCCGTAACCGCAAGAACTCAACCGCCTGTTATAAAAGGCAAGTGGATTAATAATGTATCCCACTTTATTATAAGTCTCCAACTTCTAAGATATTTAATTCTATCATTAGATAAATTACCAAAATACCCTTGAAATGGCAAATGACTATTTTGCCCCTACTGTCTGAAATCCTAGAAGTATACTTAGAATATTTCTAAAACTTCATATGAAGCCCAAAACCATAATCTAACACTCACAAGAAAGATCTAGCTAAGTTGGAAGATATTTTCCACCTTCTTACCTTCCATGAAAAATTCACTAATGATCTCACTTTGACCTAATTGAGAACGCTCATACAAAAATATAAAAATCTCAAATAAAATATTTAATCCTTATATAGAAAGCACTCAACTCACTAGAAGAAATAAATCTCAGAAAGAATCATAAACTAGTCTTACACAAAAATCCCAAATTGACTCCTCAACACAAATTCTCTCATACTTAGCCAAAAATCTGTATTTTACCAAACTACACAACTAGGCTACTTTGGAACCTTATAAGTCTAGATTCGATCGCTGGATGGACTATAATTTTTAATACAACACCGTATGCATCTCATTCTATGTTCCATCAAAATTTCATGTCCATCAGATAGATCCAACCCATTCATATCTCGATCCAAAATCTGCTTCCACACGCAGTTTTTCCCATACTTAGATTATTTCACCAAAAATAGAAAAACTGTTTACTGTCTCAACTTTGAAAAATCATAACTACTAAACCTTTTGATGGAATGCTCTCAAATTTTGATATATTATACTATGCAATCCTAAATATGACATATCCCAAAATCAATTCTAACCAAGGAATATAACCAAATCAAATCAGCACCACAAAACTGCATCACAAGCAGTTTTCTCAACAATTCAGCACCACCTATAAACTGTTCAAGGTCTCTACTTTGGGACACCATAACTCTTAAACTGTAACTCGGATTTCTCTCAAATTTCAGTATGATCTACTATACTATAGCAACTATAACATGTCAGAAATTCAAGTCCAACAGAAGTCAATAACCCGTCGAAATCTATTCCACAAAACTGCATCCCAAGCCGTTTTTCTCAACTCAACACACTTAGAAAACTACATGAATAGCAAACTTTGGGACACTATAGCTCTCAAACGGTAACTCCGATTCTTCCCAAATTTTAGTATGATCCACTATGCAATACTGACTACAACATATCCGACATTCAACAAGAAAGGAGGTGTCTAACATACCCAAATCTGGACTAGAAAATGCCTGCTTGTCACTTCATGCACATTCAACAACCCGGAATCCTTCTCGCTACTGCTATGTTTCTGTACAAGGTTTGCAAGTACCCATCAACCCTAGAATATATCAAGGAAGACAAGGAGAAGGAGGACCATCCTTACTGAATCACGTACTCGACGCAAGACGAAGAGGAAGGCTCGAGATATCCGAAGTTTCTTCACCGGCTGATGTGCACGAACAGACGTGGTGCGGCCTACTAATGCCCGAGTACAGATCTGGAGAGGAGGGCTCGTCGGTAGTGATGGAGTCGACAAGGACCAAAGCGAGCCCACTATAGTTGCAGTTGGGATCGATTGAAGAGGAGAGCGGCGCACCTGTGCAGGACGTAGGCTGGCTGGAGTCGATAGGAGGAGCATGTCGTAAACTGTGCACGAGAGGTCCGGCTTGCGTGACTGTCGTCGGTTGTGCGCAGGAGGACACCAGTGGCGTTGGCGGGGCTTGTGTGAGTGTCGACAGTTGTGTGCAGGAGGACACCGGCGGCGCTGGCGGGGTTTGCGTTATGTCAGGTTTGAAGTCGAGTACTTGATCGATTTAGGAGAGGGTTAGCAGTTAGGCTCCGAAATCTCGCAGATCGATCGATGATGAAGGGAAGTGCAGGCGTGAGACCGTGATCTACGCTGGTTGTACTCTGAGGTGGGGAGAGAGTCGTTAATACTGAAGAGAAGGGGAAAGGATAGCATTGTGGGCCACTACTGAGACCATATGGCTTTGTTGGCCCAGGAAGGAAATATATATGCTGATGAACTGGAAAGGAAGAAAGAAGGCCGGCCTGTTAGCCTGGTTTTAATGGTCCATTAGGCTATAAAAATTTAGGAGGGAAGTACTTTGATTTTTGATCCAATAACGCTAGATCCGATCTATTAAAATTGTAAACTCGGTCGGGTTTCCGGAATAAAATTTTCGGGTTTTACAATGATGTTGCTGGAGTAGATGCTTCCTCCATGCTTGTGCTTTGAGTCTTTAGAATGTTATAGGTTGATATCTTATGAACGGAGATGTGATACCTCCGATAGAGAGAGTTGTATACCTCGTCTTATGGGTCCGAGAGGATTTGGGAATTGTTCAAGTTTCAGGATGAAACTTGTTTTTAGGGGGATCTGATGTAAGAGCTAGGATTTATGAATTCTAATTAATGTTGATTAACTTAATCATTGATAGTAATTGACATATAATTCGCGAAGATTGTATGAGTAATGAGTATGAGTCCGCACTTTATGTTCCTGGCGTAATTTTGGGCTTATAAGAAATTTTTCACTTTTCCTCTGGGTAATTATTTTTACCTTTCGGTGTTATTTGGAGCATTTGGGAGCACCGATTAATAAAAATGCAGTTGAGAGAAATGATCAGGGCATCGGAAATGTCCTAGATATGAAATAACATGGAAAGGCAAAATGGCAAAAAGATTCGTTATATTGTTTTTTAGTAGCTAAGAAAGACAACTTAGGAATACGATTTTTCTCAGGCTGTTGCAGAATAATTATCCTTATAATATTCCAGATTTATTATTCCAATTTCGATAAGCTTAGAGAAGGGGTTCAACCCGCCTTTGAATCGGTTAAAGGATAATTATTGACTTCGTTAAAGGATATTATCATCTTCACTATAAATACGAAAAAATCGTTTATAAATTCATTAACTTTCACGTTTCCTCGTAAAAGCTCTAATTTCTCTCAACCTTCAAACTCAGATCTACTCTCCGTTCCTAATCCGATTTCAATTCCGTTTGAGTTTCTGGATTCAACTATTCATTCTCTTCATATCGGTACCGAGTTTCTACATTTCCGGGTATATGAAAGACCTGGTTGAGCATATATATCACCAGGACGGTTCCGTCGCTCAGATTCCGTTGAATTTGATGATGTCAATGCGTAGCCTGCGTCGTTGTGATTCCGAATCTTCTTTCAGATAGTCAATCGGGTTAGTAACGAATAAGTTATGAATTTATTCGTTTTCCGTACTGCGATTTGCCCTAAATTGACCTAAGGCTTGTCAAAATGGATAATTAGAAATTCAAGTATGGTCGTTATATTATTCTGGTGTTTATGGGTTGTTTTTTGATGAAATCTGAAGACACGTGGGTTTAGAAATTGTCTACGGGCAAAACGTTATTCTTGCAAAATTTAATTAATTAATTAAAGGTTAAATAATTAAATTAGGATTAGAATTGAGATTGAGGAAGGTTGATAAGATGCTACCTTGAGATTTGAGGAATTCTGAGTTATGATGTGATGTTGAGGTTTAGTTTCGATTTATGAGTTAAAGATGGATATAGGGTTTAGGAGGTCGAATCTCCTCACCTTGTGGCATTGTTCATATTTTTTTGCCTTGTTGATGAAGGCGTTGATCGTTTCCTAGAGGGGAAGCCGTGACGTGGTATAGATCGACGTTGTGACAAGTAAGTCCATATTACTTACTTAGCGAGCGGTTATGGGTTTGAATGTGTGTTGTGGTTGTGTGTGTACATATGTGTGTTGTATTTATAACCTAACTGGACTAAGATGAACCTACATGCATATTATTGTCCCAAGTGTATGATTACGGGCGGTGGTGACTTGTCTAGACCAGAATTGGGAGGCTAGGGAGGTTCTCTGCGAGCAGACCTCCTGGTGGTGATGATTGACACCATTCCAAACCAGAGGGAATGGGGACAGAGGCGTTGAGAGTTTACTCCGCGTGTCACAAGGAAATGAATTAGTAATGGTATAACTTAATTAAAGATAATAAAAGGTTGTGTGTGACATTGCATGATATAATATGATGAGGTGATATATGTGCTACGGCTTCGTTCTTATCTATGATGTATTAGCTAACGGTTTATACCGTGTTGTAGATCTTTTGCAGGATAGGAAGACTGCATAGTAATCTAGATTGGTGATCAGCCGAGGGCTTCCGTACACTAGGTTGTGCGAGGGTTATGGGATCTTTTGTATATATTTGTGTATGGTGTTGCCGTTTTGTACTAGGCTGTGTTTTGTAAACCTTTTTATGTATATGTTTTATACATTTTTATGTATTTGGGTTTAATCTATATGTGCCTTGTTGTAAGATCAAGTGAACTTGTTGTCAGGCTAGGGTCAGGATCCACTGTGAGATCCTTGCCCAGTAGCGCCCCGAGTCCCGGAGATTTGGGGTATTACAAGTAGTACAAATCTATGTTGATGGTATATTATTTGGTGCTACTAACGATTCTCTATGCAAGGAATTTTCAGATATTATGTGTAGGGAATTCGAGATGAGCTTAATGGGAGAGTTAAATTTCTTTCTTGGACTTCAAGTTACACAAGCAAAGAAATGAATATTTCTCAATCAAAGCAAGTATACCAAGGACTTGCTTAAGAAGTATAAAATTGATCAATCCAAGGTAGCAAAAACTTCTATGAGTTCCACACTTTCACTTGATCACGATAAGTACAGTAATAGTGTTGTACAAAAGGAGTATCGAGGTATGATCGGTTCCTTGTTATATCTAACCGCTAATCGACCTGGCATTATGTTTAGTGTTACATGTGTGCAAGATTTCAAGCTGGTCCTAAAGAGTCACACTTGATAGCTGTGAAAAGGATATTTCGGTTTCTCAATGGCACTAAGGATTTAAGGTTATGGTATCCACGTCAAAGCTCACTTCAACTCGTTGGCTATTTGGATGCTGACTTTGCAGGCTATAAAGTCGATAGAAAGAGTACTTCTGAATGTTTCCAATTCTTAGGATCATCCCTAATCAGTTGGCACTCCAAGAAACAAAATTATGTTGCCTTATCACAACTGAAGCCGAATATATAGTTGCGGGAACCTGTTGTGCACAAATTCTATAGATAGCTCAACAACTTCGTGATCTTGGCTTTGATTTTAAAGGTATACCTATAAAATGTGATAATACTAGTGCTATTTCCACAACTAAAAATCTTGTGCAACATTCAAGAACAAAGCATATCGAGGTCAGGCATCATTTCATACGTGATGATGTTGAGAAAGGTGATATTTCGATATCTTTTATATCGACTAACTTGCAGCTTGCAGATATATTTACTAAGCCTCTTCCTGAAGATCAATTCAATTTTATTAGATTAGAGCTTGTTATGTTGAACAAAGAAGCATTAACCTAGGGGGACTAAATCATTTTATTTCCTCCTTATAATGCAGCCAAATTTTCAATTTCAAGGCCTTAAAATGCAATTCAAGGGCCTTGAAACGGAATTCAAGGGCCACAATGAAAATCACATATCAATTTATTGGTTAATATCTTTTAGATATTTGATCACTAAATTATTTTAAAGAAGGATTTTTAAAATGATTTCTAAAGTCTTTGTTTTCAAATTCAAAAGATTTTTTGAAAAGAAGTTATTAAATAGGAAAGAATGCAAATCAGAATCGGTTTTAAAAATCTTTGATTTCTTCAAGATCTTGTGAAACCATAAATTGATTTAACATTCTCCCTTTAAGTAACAATCTTCTCCCTTCTTTATTTCTTTCCACCTTCAACTTCTTGCATACCCACCAACTTTACTCTTTCATCTTTCAAAACCTTTCGGCTTATCTCACAAACAAACTCCATGGCTTCTAAACGTCAATCAACTGATGAAGCATCATCGTCGGTTAACAAATGCTCCAAGATGGTTCATATCTCATCCGACTCCGACTCTCCTGCTCCCATGGAATATTTTGAGATCCACGATCAGAGAGGTTTGCCCTCTAACTAGTTCAACATTCACACCGCCATTGGAAAATGGCTTGACGGGTTCAAGGATCGCAACCTCTGCATGTGTGAGTTAGTGGATTTGGTGTTCTTCCTTTCTCTTGGTCTCCCTTGCATCACACTGCTCAGAGGATGCTCTATCCGGAAGATCCTCAATCCAAGAGAGGTGGCATATCCAAGATTGACCAGACTGTTCTTTGTCAACCTCACTACAAGAAGGGAAAGAGGGGAATTAATCCTCGTGTCGGTGATAAAAGGTAAAACCATTTCCCTATCTTCTGGTTATTGCTCAAATTTTCGGGCTTCCCACCTTTCCCTCTTACGACCACCCTCACAAAGTCAGATTTGTTCAATTGGCTAAGGAACATTTTATCCTAACCAACTCTCCTCTACAGCCTACCCTGACATCTCGCACTCTCAAAGTCAGAATTGTTTTTGTTATACTTGTGAGATGTGTTGTTCCAAGAATAAAGTGCAGGGATTTGCTGACTAGTCAACTCTTTGCATTTTTGTATCACGTGTTGAATGGCATAGATATTGACCTACCCAACATTATCCTTAACCCCATGCTTCACATGATCAATGCCCCCAGTGACACCCCTCTCCCCTATGGAAATTTGCTTCCACAAATCTTTCGATATTTCTCTATTGATACCGCTGATGAGGAAAAACATTTTGTTTGTGGAGAGATCGATGACGAATTTTTTGAAAGCATAGGGATTGAAAAGATACTCACTAAAGAATGGATCCTGAAGGAGCAATGCACTAGTTCGTCTTCTACAGCCCAGAGGCTTGATGCGGTGGAATTTGGTGTGGTATCTCTAAGGAAGGATATGCTGATTTTAGATCCGAGATAAGATAGATGAATCACAGGACCTACTCGCAATTATGCACTAGAAAATTAACCAGATGTTCCATGTGAATGCCCTCTCTTTTACCTCTACAAGAAGCTTTAAGCACTGAATAGAGGAAGATGCAGATGCAACCAAGAAACAGGCAAAAGAGGTTGTGCTTCAGTGCTACAAAACTATGAATTCTACACAAACCGGATTGTCACCTAGGGATCTAACCAATCCTCACCGGGTAAGTCTCGGAAGGGCAAGTCCTAAACAACCATCCTAGCACACTTAGTCCAATAGCGGCTTGTGAGGCTCACTACTACATATAGTTTGTCATATTCGATATCTAAGAGCAAGAATTACCGGGTAGGTCTCTTCTAACACTTGATTACTAACAATAGGTTACCCTAGGGTAGATTTAGCTCAACAAACAATAGGATTTCAACATTTTAACACTATAGAACTTAGACTCATTAATTCAAACGGATCAGACAAAACCACGGGCTGTTCATGCCCTTCCACGGCCGTGGACTAGCAAAAACAAACCGTGGAATCTAACAGTGGCTCTGTTCAAATAAACGAATCATCAAAAGGCAAATCTAAGTCCATCCTATCATAGTCCAGCCATAACCTTCCTTTCCTTACCCTAGAATCGCATCTATTTAGCCAACAACATTCATCATCTCAATCGAAATCATCAAACACATTATCATGGCATCCATTTGTAAGATAATGAAGACAAAAGAGATAAACAAGTGAATCAAAGAAAACAAATCTGAATTCGAGATTTAGAAAGACTCACAATCCTTCAAAAGAAGGTTTAATCGGTTCTTACAACCCTAGAAAACGATTCCGATAAACTTCACTCTAAAAATCTATCAAAGACTATGATGGTGTGTTCTTCTCTTCTTCTTCAATGGAGCTTTTCTTCTCCTCCAAGAGTTGCTCCAATCCAAGCCTGCAATTGAGAGAATCTTCTTGTTGAGAGTGTGGGAGAGAATGGAGTGATGGGAGATTGTTCTTTTGGATACCCCAACAGCCTTGCAGGACCACCTATTTATCCTACAAATTGCAAGGGTCGGCCATGAAGATCGTGGCACAGCTTTCACAACCGTCTGGCAAAAACCACGGTCCATTTCCACGGGCGTGGTTCTTCCAGTGACCGCGGTTTTGGTGTTCCTGCACTACATGGATCATCAAGCCACGATTTGGTGCATGGCATGCACCAACAAGGTCCCAAGTGTCCTCCTTAGCCCCTAGCTTGCATCCCAATGAGTCCAAAGGTGTGTCATCTCGAGGAACGATCCTCGAATGTACCGATTAAGCTTCTAAATCTCCCAAAATACCTACAAAGCAACGCAAAAGTCCGTGTAGACGTCTATCTCGAGAAAATACATGAATTGAGTGCAAACATCGTGAACTAGTGCTAAACCATGCATGAATGAGTGGAAAAATTATCTAAATGAGTGTCTAAACCTAATTCATAAATCATGTTATCAGGTCGCCCCATTCATCAACCTGTTGTTGAGGATCCGGATATTCTGCACATTGAGGAGTTTGGCTTGGTGAAAAAGTACAAGAACCGGAAGGATCAACGAAGAGTGGATGAATACATGAAGACCATCGACTTGGATAATGCTCATGCCTGCTGGAAAAAGAAGTGCTTTGATGATATCAGCGGAAAAGGCCGTCTGAATCCCAAATGGTATCAGGAGTAGTCTTTCAACGTCTTGAACTTAGTTTCAAGGCATTGAAATTGTTGTCAAGGCCTTGACTTGGATTTCAAGGCATCCTTGGTTTTGATTTCAAGGCCTTGAATTCTGTTTGCGGGGCTTGAGTTTTTAAACTTTTTTTCTCCCTTGTTGAAAGACAAAGGGGGAGAAATTATATGCGTGTTCCGACATTTCTGCATTCTACATTTTAATTTTTTTGATATGATTGCACATGCATTGCTAACAATGAATGCAGGTACGATATTTGTTTTGTCTTCCATTAAGGGGGAGATTGATAACTCCACATTGGATATATTTTTGTATATGTGATGATGGAAGACTTAACATTATGAGCGGTTTATACACTAACAAATATCGTTTATATTTCTAGATTGCTTGGTTTGATTTTGTGTTTGTTAAAAGTGTGTAGGCCTTAAAAAGCATTTCAAAGGATGAACAGAGGCCTTGAAACAAGATACAAGGGACAATTGCAGAGATTGAAAAGCATTTCAAAGGATGAGCCAAAGCCTTGTAACACGATACAAGAGGTTTATCGGGTGGACGTATTTCAAAAATCAAGATTCAATCTCAACAACCAAATCTACCAAGGATCAAGGGAAGCTCTTCAAACAAGATATCAAGAGACGATCTCGTCCAGCCCAAGGAATATCTCCAACAGATTTTGTAGAAGAGATATCAGCCCAACAAGAAGATCTTGGACAGATCTTAATCGACGCAAGATTGAAGATTTCATCCAACGGATCTCATAAAGATCTCACATTCAAGGAAGGTCTTCATCGGCTATCAAAGAGAGATATCTTCAACCGAAGATCCTCAAACAACTTGGAAGATCTCGGAGCTTGAAACAAGGACTTAAACGACCAGATTATCAAGGGCTCTTTGAAGAGAAAATCTCGAAGAAGAAGACTCTCAACTTGCGTCAAGGAGATGAAGAAGATTGAGGATTTTACAACGGCTACTTCATCTCAAACTAACACCGTCTTTCATGGAGAAAGAAGAACCTCACAACGGTCATCTCTACAATGGCTAGAAGATCTCCATCAAAAACTATAAATAAAGATGGCGATTGAAAAGAACAAAAACAAGCTTACACGGAAACATCTAAGTCTTCAAGTGATCCCAAGCATCTTCATTCGTTCCAAAAGTTTATCTTCCTCTTAGTTTACAAAAGCTTACATTCCTTGAGAGAAAAACATGAGAGCCTCATTGGAATATGTAGAGAGTGTTATACTCAAGTGTGTGTTACTCTGCGAAGTAACTAGGCTATTATTGCTAGGTTAAGAATTGGAACTAGATTGTAGCAGTGGCTATAGTAAGAGAAGAAGGGGATTTCTTCTAGGTAGTATCTAGGACTCCTTGAAGTAGATAATAGATAGTTAGATCCTACGGGCAAAGAAACCTAGGACGGAGACGTAGGCTGTTAGAGCTGAACTTCGTAAACATATCACTGTGTCGATCTTTTAATTCCGCATTACTTCTTGCTTAATTGTTACTAACGTTGTTTTGCAGGTTTTCGGAGTCAAGGCCTTGAAATCACTTTCAAAGCCCTTGAAAACCAGTTGTGTCACAAAGAGCACATATCGACATCAAGGCCTTGAAATTAGTTTCAAAGCCTTGAGATCGGTTTTTGCGAAAAGTTCTCATAATCTATTCAACCCCCTTCTAGAGTATTTATATCCTTTATATTCACCTATACAGTTCTTCAGGGCGAATTAAGCATCTATTTAACATGTAATTAGCCGTGTTAACAACTTCAGCCCAAAAACCTTTTGGCAAAACTATTTTATAAAAACATAGTCCTAGACATGTCCTTAGGGTGCGGTTCTTATGTTTCACAACCCCGTTTTGTTGAGGTGTTCTAGGAGCTGAAAAGTTATTTGAAATACCATATTTTGCACAAAACCAAACTTGAGTTGGTAAAATTCTCTACCATGATCGCTTTTAATAGAAATGATAGTTGGTTTTTCAAAGTTTGCAACTCCTTACAAAGTTTTGAAAACTCAAACAAAGCTTCAAATTTTTCCCGTAAGAATGAGATCCATGTAAAACGACAAAAATCGTCCACAATGAAAGGGATGAACTGTTTTCGTTTAGGAGATTTGAAATGCATAGAACCACATAAATCCATATGTAAAAGTTCAATGGGTCGAGAAGAACTTACAACCTTCTTCGGTTTGAATGAACCTCTTGTTTGTTTACCTTGTTTACAAGCCTTACATAGTTCATCTACCTTGAAGTTTAGGTTTGGAAAGTACCTAATCCTTTGAAAGAATTTTCTTCATTATTTGCATGCTTACGTGGCCAAGTCGCCTATGCCAAAGCCTTGGATCGTTAGTCAAGGCCTTAAGAGATGTTACCTTTGTTCTTGAAACTTGGTTAGTGCTCATTGAACAAACATTGTTACATCTAGGAGCAGTAAGCACAATATCACCTGATATTTTATCTTGGACTTCACATTTATCCGAATCAAAATCACCTTGTTGCCTTTAACATATATTTTAGAGATACTAAGTAAGTTATACTGTAAACCGTAAACAAGATAGACATCATCAATAAAGTTAGATGAATTATAATCGATTTTACCAATGCCAATCACATTACACTTTCCTTTATCACCAAGCGTAATGGTTCCAGATGATTGCTTCTTTAGGTCTAAAAATAATGAGCTTTTTCCACTCATATATCTTGAGCAACCACTATCTAATATCCATATTCCTTAACCTTGGTTATATCCTGCAAAATAGCAAACTTCAACCTTTCCGGGTAGACCAAATGGCATATTTTGGTCCATATTCAAGTTCAATCATGTTTGGTGGTCTAGTACCTTTAGGAACCCATATTTGCTTAACATGTTTCCTTAGACATAGAGGATAAGTGTTTCTAATGATGGAACGATCATTTCTTCTATAAGGACATGTTGATTTTACATGACCCTTTTAATAACAATAGAAACATGTGGGCATGTGTAAAATTCCTTTGGCTTTAACAAAAGTGGTAGTTGTTTTTCTAGAAAAATTCATGTGATAACCGATGCCACTTTTATTAAGAGAGGATTGTTGCTCATCCATCATCCTTTCGAGGTTGGCTTTCGAATGAGTGAATTGAATAAGTGCAGCATTCTGGTCTCTATATGTCACAGTTAGATCAACCTTCTCTTTCTCTAGATTAATATAATCTTGATGTGAAGAAGAGAGATTGCCCTTGAGAATCGCATTTTTCGATTCCAAGGTCTTGATATTGTCATCAAGGTCCCACTTTTTAGTGTTGAGATTTTCAACTTTCAAAGACAATTCACTTACCCGTTTCTCTTGTTTGAGATGCTTTTCTCTTACGGCACTTATCCTTACCCTATGTTCTTTATCACATATGATAATGTCTTTAAGGAATTGTGTGAGTTCTAGGTTAGATTGCGACATAATAGTACTTACCACACCATCAACATAGAAGTTTGGATCCTCTTCATGATCGGCCATTAAGCACAAGTTTGCTTGTTCTTTTTCGTCTTTTGACTCATTTGTCGAATCTGAATCACTCCACGATGCTACCATCACCTTCTTCTTTCGATCATTCTTCCTAAAGTTGTTCCTCTTCTTTTCTGGACAATCCTTTACGAGATGATCTAATTCACCACATTCAAAACAAGTCAATACTTTTGTTTTTTTATTAGGGTTAGAAAACATACATCGAGGTCTTGATGATTGTGGATATTCTTTTTTGTTTGCGAATTGCTTCTTCATTTGAAGAATTCTTGCAAGACCTCTTGAAATCAGGGCAAATGGATCTTCCTCATCATCACCACTTTCTTCATCCTCTGATGGTATGTCGTCCTTCTTTGATATTAAGGCAAGATTCTTTGTGTTTAATGGGAGCTCTCCAACTTCTTCACCAAGATCCATTTTATGGGTGATTAGCTTTCCAAGAAGGTCGTCTAGAGGTAGTGTAGTGAGATTTTGAGCTTCTTCTACGGCGGTAAATTTTGGTCCCCACTTAGCTGTAGGTAGGCTCCTAAGTACTTTCCTTACTTTTTCTTTATTTGTGAAGACTTTTCCAAGTGAGTCGAGATTGTTCACAATTTCGGTGAATCGTGTGAACATCTCCTTGACCGACTCATTTGAGTTCATCTTGAATAACTTGTATTGTTTGAGGAAAATGCTTATCTTGGTTTCCTTGACTTGACTTGTTCCTTCGTACATGACAACTAACTTGTCCTATATTCCCATTTCACTTTTTCATGATGAGACACGGTTGAATTCATTTGCATCTAATCCATAATAGAGAAAGTTCATTGCCTTTTAGTTCTTTGAAACGCTATCCAAATCCGTTTGATTAAAATCAACTTCCTTCTTTTGGACTTGGACTCCTTCCACCGTGGTGGTTGGGATTTTAGGGCCAGTTTGAATGCTCCAAAGTTCCATGTCCTCATCAATGACAAACATTTGAATTAGTGCTCTCCAATGGGCAAAGTTATTACCGCAGAAGAGTGGTGGTCGAGATGTCGATCTTCCTTGAGCGAATCCTCCATCACCTATAGAGTTCATGATTAGTCTTATTGATGGTTAAATCAATATACGTGAGTCTAGCTCTGATACCAATTGAAGAACCGTATAGGTGAATAATAAGGATATAAATATTGTAGAAGGGGGTTGAATAGAGTATGGGAACATTTCGCAATATTGTATATCAAGGCTTTGAAACTAATTCCAAGGCCTTAAAGTTGATCTGTGTGCTTTGTGGCAAACCTGTTTTTCAAGGCTTTGAAAGGGATTTCAAGGCCTTGAACTTCGAAACCTACAAAACAATGTTAGTCACAATTTAAGCGATAAAGTGCGGAATGAAAAGATCGACTCGGAGATATGTTTACGGAGTTCAGCTCTAACAACTGACGTCTCCGTAATAGGGTTTCCTTACCCTAGCATCTAACTATCTATTATCTGCTCAAAGAGTCTTAGATACAACCTAGAAGAAATACCCTTCTTCTCTCATTGTAGCATCAATGCAATGATCTAGTCAACTCGAACGTAGCAATAATAGCCTAGTTACTTCGCAAAGTAACCCACACTTGAGTATAACACTTTCTTGATATGCCAATGGAGCTCTAGTGTTTTTCTCACTCTAATAATGTAAACGTTTGTAAGCTAAGAGGAAGAAAGACTTTTGGAATGAATGAAGATGTTTTGATCACTTGAAGACTTGGATGTTTCCGTGTAAGCTTGTTGTTGTTCTCTTCAATCGTCATCTTCATTTATAGTCTTGTATGGAGAACTTCGTAGCCCTTGTAAGTTATCCGTTTGTATTCTTCTTTCTCCATGGAAAACGGTGCTTGGTTGAGGTGATGTAGCAGGTGTAAGATCTTTTATCTACTATCTTCTATTTCTTCTCATTGACGCACGTTGGAAATCTTCATCTTCGTGATCTTCTCCTTTTGTTGAAGATCTTTGTTTGTTGAACATCCTAGCTCGTCTCTCTTGGATAGCCATTTAAGATATCTCTTAGATCCGATATCTTCTTGCGTGGAATCCGTGTGGAAGATATCCTCTTGCGTCTTCGGTTAAGATCTTTGTGAGATCTTTTTGTTGTGGCCGAGATCTTCTACTTGAGAATCTTCTTGTTTTCCTTGGTAGATATCTTCGTCTTGGTTGTTGTGATATTCGAATCTTGAATTCGAAAGCCTTTAGCCAAATCCTCCTTTGTAATGCTTTTCAAGGCTTCCGCGTTGTCCCTTAAACTGCTTTCCAAGGCCTCCGTGTTTGTCCTTTGTAATGCTTTTCAAGGCCTGCGTTCTTCCTTTTAAATGTTTTCCAAGGCCTGCACACATTTAAAACACACAAACCAAAACATGCAATCTAGAAATACAATCGATATTTGTTAGTTTATAAAACCGCTCATAAATGTTAAGTCTTCCAACATCCACATAGACAATTCATTATCAAGGTGGAGTTATCATAAGTTATTAACATCACTTCTTTCGACGGTGAATAAAAGGTTGGAATCAAGCGCTTTGAAAAGAATCAATATCACAATCTAAATTCATAAACATATATGCAAACAATATAATAAACCATGATAGGGATAATCCAATCCTTAGATGAGGAGGAAATATAACAAAATATGATCAGATATAAGGAAAAAAACAATATATAGAATCATGAAAGACAAAAACTCACAATTGTCTAGTTCCAAAAAGGAAAACCTTCATAACAAAGAAAATAACTACTCGACGGATAGGGTAAGGAGAAATCTGATTGATGCCTAATTTGGGATGACTCAACGTATCTAACCTTACGGATGACATAAGAATTTATAGATAGAAATCTCGGAGTCTAGGGTTACACAAAATATAACCTTTTAAATTTAAAATTGAAGATATTTAATTTACTAATCGGCGGCCGATGATACGTACTTCATACAAGCCCCATACGGATGTAGCATGGTCGTAAGTTGGTTGTAAGTCTGCCCGTAAGAAGCGTTGCTTTGACAACATATTTGACAATTTAGTAAAATTTACTTTTCCACTCCTCTGGTTGGAACTACATGACCCATGAGTACTACTTGTGAAGCTCTTTAAAGATCTACAACTTTACAGTTGACATGGTTGTCCAAATCGAAAAGGAAGATTGTCTAAATCAGGAATCTTTGGAAGGTCATCATAAAATGACATCCATATGTGATGGTTTCCACTTGGCTTCTTCAATCCTCCGTCGATCTTGATGTTTCCATGAATTTTCCTCCAAGGAAGACTGAATCCTCGTGCTATGGTACTTTCATACCATTATACTCCATAAATGGTGTTGAATTCTCGCAACACAAAACGAAACAAAGTAGATACCAAAATAGAGAAAGTGAACGCTTTCTATACAAATAGAGATGTGTGAGAGAGTTAAAGAGGTACCAAATGCATGAAAATAAGGTCTGCAAAGTTTTACATTTAACACTAATCAAAATACACCATACTTAAACCTTGATTGTCCTCGATTAAGATCATGTTGTATGCATAATATGTGTAAGAACAAATGGTGGCCTCAACTAAGAGGAAATAATATAACACAAACCATGTCATCGTACCATCAATCATCGTAAGAGGATAAATGAAGAATCATAGGTAGCCAAACCGCTAAAGAGTAATATGTTTGCTCTCAATCTCAAAAGATGTGTTTAGGCATATATCAATAAACTCTGAAACTCAACAAACATGAATAGATCTTACCATAGGCTTCTCAAGACATTGTCAAACTCGACCACCAGTCAAGTGAAACTAAGATGCAAGATAAACATCATGAGGAATTTTATAAAGGAGTAATGGGGATATGGGGTATAAAAAAATGATGTTGGTAGGCCTAGAGTAGGTCAAATGACAATAATATATGGAGTATCGAATCTTTATAACTCGAAACAACTTCAAGACATTTTTACTTCACACTATAATTCATAATTTGCACTTCTTCATGAACCATAACACGTTGATCTTTGTATCACTTGATTTCTCTTTTAGGGATAAGTTTTTCTTCACTTTTCAACCGATCACTATTTATTTGTAGCTGCATATTTGGCGGAAACTTTTTGTCCTCTCCACCAAACATGAAAATATATTCAATATTGACAATATGCATCCGAACTTGCGCATTTATTTCTAAAACTAAACCATTATAGAGATAATCCAATCCTTAGTAAAGAGAAAATAGAATGATGCCTAAAAAATGATCAAATATAAAGAAAAAATAATATACAAATCAAGAAAGATATAAACTCATAATTGTTTGGTTCAAGAAAGGCGAACCTTCAAAGCAACGCAAACACCTATGATGGCTCTAGTATGGAGAAATTAGAATGATGCCTAATTCGGGATGAATTAGTGTATCTAACCTTACGGCTAACATAAGAATATATTTATATATATATATATATTGAAAACTCAACCTTGATTATATATGTATAGGTGATGATGGAAGACTTAACACAAACAAAAGTGGTTTTTATACTAACAAAATATCGATTGTATTTTTTAGTTGCTTAGTTTGTTTTGGTATTTGTCTAGAATGTATGCAATAGACATGTGACCGGTTAAAACCAAACCGCAAACCTCTGGTTTGCCGGTTTGGTCAAACCATAGGTTTGCGGTTTTGGTCTAAACCGGCGGTTTAACAGCCGGTTTGGTATTTTTTTATTATTTTATTTATTATTGGCCCAAAATGGCCGTTTTGGTACTCAAACCGGTGGCTTAGTGAACCAAACAGGCGGTTAACCGCCGGTTTGGGCCGGTTTGGTCTACTTTCAATTTTTTTTTACAAGCCGGCTAAACCGCCGGTTTAGGTTAAACCTTAACCGGCGGTTTGAGTCTAGCCGATTTAGGTTTAGGTTTGGCCAAAGGCCAAACCTAAATAGCCGGTTCGCAAACCTAAACTGTCGGTTTAGGTTTGCGACCCATGTCTAGTATCCAAGCCTTCGAAAGCATTTCAAGGGACATAAGGAGGCCTTGAAATCATATACAAGGGACAAATGGAGAGTTTGAAGAAGTTAAACATATGGAGGCCTTGAAATCCATTTCAAGGGATTAGAAGCCACAACCTTGAAGTTATATTCAAAAGGACGAAGCGGCAGGAATTCAAAACTCTAACAACCAAATCAATCAAGAATAAAAAGAAGATCTTCCAAGGAGAAATGCTCAACAAGAAGATACGCTCAAGGAACATCTTAACGACCAAGCAAATTCGATTCAAAACAGGATCTCGCAAACATCCTCAACCAAAAGTGGAAGATCTCTTCTCAACGGATTTCGGATATCTTCACAACAAGATCTGAAGATCTCGAGACAAAAAAATCTTCAACACGAATGAGAATATTATGGACAAGAAGGATAAACGTCTTTAAGGAGATGAAGACGATAGAAGATCTACAACAGATATCTTATCTCAACAAAGAAGCGTTTTCCATGGAGAAGAACCATCTACGACGGTCATCTTCCTAACGTCTAGAAGATCTCTCCATCGAAGGCTATAAATGAAGATGTCGATTGAAGAAGAAAATTCATAAGCTTACACGGAAACATTCAAAGTTTTCAAGCGATCCAATGCATCTTCATTCAATCAAACAAGTTTTCTTTCTCTCTTTTACAAAAACATATATCCCCTAGAGAGAGATAAAACTCGAGAGCTCCATTGGAATATTTAAAGAGTGTTATACTAGAGTGTGTGTTACTTTGTGAAGTAACTAGGTTATTGTAGCAAGGTGAAGAGTTGGAAATAGATCATAGTGTTGGCTACGGTGAGAGAAGAAGGGGATTTTTTCTTGTTTGTATCTAGGATTCTTTGAAGCTGATAATATATAGTTAGATCCAACGATTATATCCTGGGACGGAGAGTAGGATATTTAGAGCCGAACTTCGTAAACATATCCTCGTGTCGATCTTTTATATTCCGCATTTTATCTGTTTTATTTTGACTAACTTTGTTTTGTAGGTTAACAAAGTCAAGGCCCTTGAATCAGTTTCAAAGCCCTTGAAATCAAATTGTGTCACAAAGAGCTCAGATCGACATCAAGGCCTTTGAAATCTGTTTCAAAGCCTTGAGATAGGTTTTTGCGAAAAGTTCTCATACTCTATTCAACCTCCCTTTTAGAATTTCTTTTATCCTTTATATTCACCTAACGGTTCTTCAATTGGTATTAGAGCTAGACTCACGTATATTGATTTAACCATTAGTGAGACTAATCATGAATCCTGTAGGTGGCGGAGGATTTGCTCAAGGAAGATCCTCATCTCGACCACCACTATTCTATGGCAACAACTTTGCCCATTGGAGAGCACTAATACGCATGTTCATTATTGATCAGGACATGTAATTATGGAGAATTGTGTAGAATAGCCCCAAAGACCCAACTACCACAGTTGAAGGTGTCCAAGTCGCAAAGAAGGAAGCTGACGTCACCCAAGCCGACTTGGATAATGTGTTAAAAAACTACAAGGCCATGAACCTACTCTACTATGGATTAGATGCAAATGAATACAACCACATCTCTTCATGCAAAAGTGCAAAAGAAATATGGGATACACTCGTTGTCATATACGAAGGAACAAGTCAAGGAAACAAAAATCAGCATCTTCCTCAGAAAATATGAGCTATTCAAGATGAATCCAAACGAAAAAGTCAAAGAAATGTTCACAAGAGTTATTGAGATTATGAACAACCTGGACTCACTTGGAATGGTCTTCACAAACGAAGAAAAAGTTAGAAAGGTTCTAAGGAGCTTACCTAAAGCTAAGTGGGGACCAAAGATGACTGTCATCGAAGAAGCTCAAAATCTCTCAACTCTTCCTCTTGACGACCTCCTTGGAAAACTAATCACACACGAAATGGTTCTTGGTGAAGAAGATGGAGAGCTCCCATCCAACATAAAGAATCTGGCATTAAGATCGTAAAAGGATGAGTTACTATCTGTAGAGGAAGACAGTGATGACGATGATGAAGAAGATGCAATTGCCCTGATCTCTAACGGTCTCGCAAGAATTCTCAAACTAAAGAAACAGTCTGCAAACAATAGAGAATATCCGCGAACATCAAGACTTCGAGGTAAGTTTTCTAACTCTAACAAGAAAACTAAAGTTTTGACTTGTTTTGAATGTGGTGAAACAGATCATCTCATTAAGGACTGTCCACAAAAGAAGGGGACCAACTTTAAGAAGAATGATCGAAAGAAGAAAGTTATGGTAGCTTCATGGAGTGATTCAGATTCCTCAAATGAATTATAAGACAAAAAAGAACAAGCAAATCTTTGTCTTATGGCCGATAATGAAGAAGATTCAAATCTCTACGTTGATAATGATGTAAGTAGCATCATGTCCCAACCTGAATCTGATCTCACACAATTTCTTAAAGATATTATCATATGTGATAAAGAACATAGAGTAAGGATATGTTCCTTGAAAGAAAAGTTTCTCAAACAAGAGAAAAGATTAAGTGACATGTCTCTGGAGATTGAAAATCTTAACACTAAAAATTTAGACCTTGATATCAATGTCAAGGCCTTGAATCTAAAAATGTGATTCTGAAGGGCAATATTTTTTCTCTCCATCGAGAATATATCGATCTAGAGCAAGAAAAGGTTGATCTAACTGTGACGTGTCAAGACCAGAAGGCTACACTTATTCAATTCACTCATTCAAAAGCCAACCTTGAAAGGATGATGGGCGAGCAACAATCTTCCCTTAACAAAAATTGTATAAGATGTCATGTCAGTTTTCTTAGAAAAACAACTACCACTTTTGTCATGCCTAAAGGAAGTATTCATATGCCCACATGTTTCTACTGTTGTAAAAAGGGTCATGTCAAATCTACATGTCCATATAGAAGAAATGATCCTTACATCATTAGAAACACTTATCCTCTATGTTTAAGGAAACAAGTCAAGCAAATATGGGTTCCTAAAGGCACTAGACCACCAAACATGATTGAGCCTGAGTATGGACCAAAATATGTCATTTGGTCGACCCAGAAAGGTTGATGTTTGCTGTTTTGCAAGATATCACCAAGGTAAAGGAGCATAAATGGATACTAGATAGTGGTTGCTCAAGACATGTGAATGGAAAAAGTTCACTATTCTCATATCTAAAGAAGCAATCATCTGGAACTAGTACGCTTGATGGTAATGAAAAGTGTGACATCATTGACATTGGTAAAATATGTTATAATTCATAATACTTTATTGATGATGTATATCTTGTTGACGGTTTGAAGTATAACTTGCTTAGTATTTCTCAAATATGTGATAAAGACAACAAGGTAATGTTTGATTCAGAAAAATGTGAAGTTCAAGACAGGACGTCTGGTGACATCGTGCTTACTACTCCTAGATGAAACAATGTTTATTCTATTAGTACTAACCAAGTTTCAGGAACTAAGTTAAAGTGTCTCAAGGCCTTGACTGATGATCCAAGGCTTTAGCATAGAAGACTTGGTCACGTAAGCATGCACACAATGCAGAAGTTACGTTCAAAGGATTTGGTACATGGATTGCCAAACCTTGTAACACCCCAAATTCTGAGAACTCGAAGAGCTACTGGTTAGGACCTCACAATGGGTCCCGACCATAGTTTGACAACAATTTTACTTGGATCTTACAACAAGGCACAAAAGTATTTAAAACATTTGAAAAATGTAAACAATATATACATGGAGAATATGTATCAGCCTTACAAGAAAAGCTACTAAAATGATGCATATGAAGAACAGAAGACATCCCCGTCCCCAACTAAATGAGTACGTGGACCCGGCTGACCATTTCCTCCGGATCTCCCTACAACTGTCTTAACCTGCAAGGCATCTACAAGCGGTATAAAACCGTTAGCTAACATTCTATGCATAAGTATAAAGGTAAAAGCACAAACACACAACATACACAATCAACATGCAACATTCAATCCTTTTATTATCTTTAATTAGGTGATATGTTATTACTAATGATACTTATTTTGTGACACGGGGGATTCCCAAACCTCGCCCCTGTCCCCGTTTACCAACGCGGAATGGTACTAATGCATTTGACCGTCTACCGGACTGGGCTGGTCGCAGGGAACCTCCTAGACTCTCGCAAGAGCTAGGCAGATGATGTCACGACCCGTTATCATACACTTGGGTCAATTACACAATATACTAAAGTCGGCCTATTCCAGTTTCTTTATTTATCTTAACTAACAAACACCACTCATACACATTACACTCATACAAGAAGCCAGCTAAGTAAGCCCGTGGACTTACCAGAATCAAATCTCGACTCTCTTAATCACCACTCATCGGTAACTGTATGAATTCAGTAGCCTGTCAAAGGAGGCAAGTGTGTCAGCACACTTTCTAGGTAATTAGAAGTCTAAGACTTCTAAGATAGTAGGTCTTAATAGAACGGAATTGATTACAGTATTAATATATGGTAAAATGACTATTTTACCCTTGGTCCCGAAACTTCTAAAAATTTCATAATTTATGTTTAAACTCTTATTTGAGACTAACTAACCATATTCTACTCCCTAGGATGATTTTAGGTAACAACTAGAAAAACCACCCATTTTGTATTTCTCAAAAGTCACTAAAGTCCAACTACAGCTTCAAATATAAAATTCGAATAATCTTATAAAAATTCCAAAATAATTCCCTAGGTCATCTATGATATCCTATCTACTCATAGGAGAAATAATTTCTTAAAACCGTTAAAGCATCGCTTCTACAAAAATTTCTAAAGTTGGGTACAACACTTAACGAGCAGCACATTGTCTTAACTTTGAAAAATCATAACTTCTAAACCACTCGCTGGATTCCTCTCAAATTTTAATATGTTCTACAAAAATATGTCAACCATATCATATCCAAAATTCAAGTCCAACGGAGATCAAGAGCTTATTCAAAACCATCTCACAAAACAGCATCACTTGCTGTTTTCCCCAACACTCAGCACATATATAAAAACGTCAACTTTGAAACACAATAACTCTCAAACCGTAACTCCGATTCTTCCCAAATTTTAATATGATCTACAACAAGATGTCAACTATATCATATCAAAAATTCAAGCCCAACAGAGCTCAAAAGCCTATTCAAAACTATCTCACAAAACAGCATCCCATGCTGTTTTTCTCAACTCAGCACATTTATAAAACTGAACTTTGAAACCCCATATCTCTCAAACCATAACATGGATTCCTCTGAAATTTTAGTATGATTTACTTTTAAATACCATCTATAACATATCCGAAAACTAGCCAAAAAGGAAGAGTATAGCTTACCCAAAATTGGACCCGAAGTTGACTGCTCGTAAATGTTGGAAAGCTGAAAAAGAAGTAACAGCTCCTTGTAATTGTTCCTTTGGCTGCAAAGTATGGGTTCTAGGATGGCTTAGTAGCAATTAATCATATATATAAATGTAGGGAAGGGAGGGCATGGTCATACTCACTATAAATCTCGACAAGGAGGGAGTTGCACGTTTGCTGTCGCTTGGGAGAGGGGAGTCACGTTCAGATCTTTGCAGGAGGTGTACCAGCGGACGCACTCATGGCCAGGAAGGACAACGCCCCTTCGGATCTGGTCGGATCAAGGCCTCGTTGCTGCTGTGCGTGCCAACCTCACTGCAGAAGGGAAAGCAGTGTCTGCTGCGTGGGCTGCACCAAGGGGACGGCTGGTTCTGCTGTGCGTGCCAACCTCATTGAAGCGTCTTTTGGGTGCTGCGGTTGGGATCGACAGCAGGAGAACGATCCATCCATGGTGCTAGTTTGGGGTCGACGGGAGAGGAGAGCGACGGTCCTGCACATGGCGGAACTACCCAGCCACCAAGTGCGACGTATCTGTGCAGGGGAAGGCCGGTCCTGGAGGCGATTTACGTGTGAGAGAGAAGGGCGGAGATGTTACGTGAGGCAAGGCTGAAGAGAGAGATATTTTAGGGTTTTACGTGTAAGAGAGGGAGAGAACATGGCTGGCTGTAACAGCTCCTTATCGGGCCCGGATGGTAGGGTTTCAAAGGCCCAAAATACTCAGCTTTGTAAAGGCCCGGAAGGCATGCTGCAGATGGGCTCGGAGGGGTCCATTTTAAAGAATAAAGAAGGTAGATTGAATTGTGTATTTTATGTGAGTAAGGTCCTCACATAAGATGATAAAAATGATTAAAGGATAAGAATCCGGTGTCACATAGGATATAGTAAGGTCCTCACATAAAATGATAAAATGTGTAAATTTATAAAACTAAGGATTATGTAAGAAGATTGAAGCCTCACATAAAATTATAGAAGTTGATAAAAGCATTTTATGTGCTTAACTCTTCACATAATATGACCAGGTTTATGATGACTCGGGATTTACCGGAAATTAAATTTCCAGGTATTACAAACCTAAACTTCAAAGTAGATGAACTATGTAAAGCTTGTATACAAGGTAAGCAAACAAGAGGTTAACCATATAAGATTGTAAGTTCTTCTCGACCCATTGAACTTTTACATATGGACCTTTGTGGTCCTATGCGTGTCAAATCTTCCAAAGATAAACAATACATCCTTGTTATTGTGGATGATTTTTCTCGTTTTACATGATTATCATTCTTACGGGAAAAATCTGAAGCATTGTTTAAATTTCAAAATTGTGTAAGGAGTTGCAAACTTTGAAAAACCTACCAATCGTTTCTATAAGAAGCGATCATGGTAGAGAATTTGATCAACTAAAGTTTGATTTGTTTTGTGCAATATATGGTATTTCACACAACTTTTTAGCTCCTAGAACTCCTCAACAAAACGGGGTTGTGGAAAGTAAGAACCGCAGCCTAGAGGATATGTCTAAGACTATGCTTTTAGAAAACAGTTTGCCAAAAAGTTTTTGGGTAGAAGCAGTAGACAATGCTAATTACATCTTGAATAGATGTTTAATTCGTCCTATTTTGAAAAAGACTCCTTATGAACTCTTTAAGGGTAGAAAACCTAATATTTCCTATTTAAAACCCTTTGGATGTACATGCTTTGTCCATAACAATGGCAAATATAACCTTGGTAAATTTGATGCACGTAGTGATGAATCAGTATTCATTGGATATGCTTCAAATAGCAAAGCTTATCGGGTTTATAATAAGCGTACCAAAATTGTTGAGGAAAGTATTCATGTCATATTTGATGAAATAAATGATTGTACTTTGAGTGAAAGTTTTGCAGATCTTAATCTGAATCAACGTGAAGATCACAATTCTGATGAAGAAGAAGATCCTAAGGATCAAAAAAGAATATGCAAGAGAAGATTCAGGATACTAGAGAAAACTCTCAAGACCTTGAAACACTTCCTCAAGACCTTGAAACAGAAAACTGCAATGTCAGAACTCCGTTTCAAGGCCTTGAAACCCAACTTCAAGGCCTTGATATAGGATCCAAGGGCAACACTCCAGCGGTACCTAAATCTATTCAAGCATATGAGCCTCAATCGTCAAGATCTGTTCCATCTTACAAACGAAGGAAGTTTCAACATTCTTCATACCATCCATAAGAGAATGTGATCTCAAATCCAAACGCAGGAGTTCAAACTCGATCCAAAGTGAACAACCAATGTGCTTTATCTGCGTTCGTGTCTCTTATTGAGCCCAAGAATTATGTTCAAGCTCTTCAAGAACCCGATTGGATCATTGCCATGCAAAATGAGCTAAATGAGTATGAGAGAAACAAAGTTTTGACTCTTACAACAAGACCAAAGCATTAATCCATCATCGGAATGAAATGGGTTTTTCGAAACAAGTTGGATGAAAACGGTAAAGTCATTTCAAATAAAGCACGACTTGTAGCTCAAGCCTATAGCCAAGAGGAAGGTATTGATAATGAGGAGACTTTTGCTCCGGTTTCCAGGTTAGAAGCCATTTGTATGCTACTCGCATTTGCATCTTTCATGAGCATAAAGTTATTTCAAATGGATGTAAAACATGTTTTCTAAATGGCATCTTAGAAGAAGAAGTCTACGTTGCTCAATCACCTAGTTTTGAAAATGATGAATTTTCTGATCATGTTTTTAAATTGGACAAAGATCTTTACGGTCTTAATCAAGCTCCTCGTGCTTGATATGAAAGATTGTCCAAGTATCTCCTTGAAACAATTTCAAAAGAGGCTTGATTGACTAAACTTTATTTATCAAAACCAGAGGCAACGATATTCTAGTAGTACAAATTTATGTCGATGATATATTATTCGGTGCTACTAATGATTCCTTATGCAAGGAATTTTCAAATATTATGTTAAGGAAATTCAAAATGATCCTAATGGGTGAGTTAAATTTCTTTCTTGGACTTCAAGTTACACAAGCAAAGAAAGGAATTTTTCTCAATCAAAGCAAGTATACCAAAGACTTGCTTAAGAAGTATAAAATGGATCAATCCAAGGTCGAAAAAACTCCTATGAGTTCTACACTTTCCCTTGTCCAGGACAAAGACGGTAAAAGTGTTGTACAAAAGGAGTATCGAAGTATGATCGGTTCTTTGTTATATCTAACCGCTAGTCGACCTGACATTATGTTTAGCGTGTATATGTGTGCAAGATTTCAAACTGATCCTAAAGACTCACACTTGATCGCTGTAAAAAGGATATTTCGATATCTAAATGGCACTAAGGATTTACGGTTATGGTACCCACGCTAAAGCTCGTTTCACCTCATTGGCTATTCAAATGCAGATTTTGCAGGTTATAAGGTTGATAGAAAAAGCACTTCTGGATGTTGTCAATTCTTAGCGGCATCCTAATTAATTGGCACTCCAAGAGGAAAAACTTTGTCGCCTTGTCCACAACTGAAGCCGAATATATAGCTGCGGGAACCTGTTGTGCACAAATTCTATGGATAGCTCAACAACTTCGTGATCTTGGCTTTGATTTGAAAGGTATCCCGATTAAATGTGATAATACTAGTGCTATTTCCATTACTAAAAATCTTCTGCAGCATTCAAGGACAAAGCATATCGATGTAAGGCATCACTTCATACGTGATCATGTTGAGAAAGGTGATGTTTCGATTTCTTTTATATCTATTGACTTGCAGCTTGCTTATATCTTTACTAAGCCTTTACCTGAAGATCAATTCAATTTTATTCGTTTAGAGCTTGGTATGTTGAACAAGGTAGCATTTACGTAGGGGGAATAAATCATATTTATTTTCTCCTTCGTATGTAGCCCACTTTTCGTTTTCAAAGGCCTTGAAATGCAATTCAAGGGCCTTGAAACGAATTTCAAGGGAAAAATTGAATATTACGGATCTATTTAGTGAATAATATCTTTTAGATATTTTAATTCCTAAATTGTTTTTAATGATTTCAAATTCCTTTATTTTTTCGGGATCAAAGTTCTGAAAAAGAGTTGTTGAGAATTAATTGGAAACATTTTTGGCTCTTCAAGATCTTGATTTTCTCAAGATCTTGTTTAACCTTAAATCGTTTTCTTATCTTTTAAACACAAAGAGCTTCTCTCTTTTTCATTTCCCGGCTTTATAGAAGCTCTTTTCATCAAACCCTTGATTCTCTCCCAAAATCATCTATGGCTCCAAGAAGCAAGAAATCGGCTCCTCTTCCGACTTCATCTGATAAAAAGGAATCAACTCAGATTACCTCCGCCACAAAAGGAGAGAAACTTTCTGAAGATTCGGAAATTTCTCAGAGGACTGGTCTTCAAACATCCTGGTTCATCAACTTTCAAGCTACTGGATCTTGGCTTGATGGATTTCACAATCTCCCTCTCTGTAGTTGTGATGTGGTGGATACTACAATTCTAGAAACACTTCAAATCCCCTGCATTGCTATGCTCAAGAGCTTTACAGTCTGGAAAATCTTAAACCTTGGAGATTATTCCTTTCCTAGGCTCACAAGATTGTTTTATGTAAACCTAGTTGCAAAACGGGACAAAGAAATTATCACCCTTGAATCATCTGTAAAAGGTACCTCAATTTTTCTCACCTATACTATATTGTGTGAGATTTTAGGAATCCCTATAGATCTTTCTCTTGCACACCCCTCCCGATCAGAGAGTGTTTGACTCGCTAAAGAGAAATTCCTGGTTCCAAACTCAACTTCACGCCAACTCACCCATACCTCTCTGACCCTAGATGCTAAAGTTGTTTTTACCATTCTAGTTCGGTGCGTACCTAATCTCATCCTTAACCATATGGTCCACTCAGTCAACTCTAAGCGAGTCATCCCTTTGCCTTATGGAAACCTTTTGCCCAAAATCTTCGACTATTTTTCAATTGATACATTCTCTGAAGATCGACAGATAACTTCTGGCAAGATTAATGAATTCTGCTTAGAAAGGCTAGGAATTGAGAAAAATCTCGCAGGAGCATGGATATTGAAGGGAAAAGGAGTTATTCCACCTACATCCCAAGAAGCTCCAACATATTCTACTCCTACTCCAGAAATCAAGTTAGATGGATGTGAAGAAGCATTTGTTTCTCTGAATCGTGAACTATCAGATTTTCAATTTGACTCTAAGAGGAGATTGGATGCAAATCATGAACTGTTGTCGATCATGAATGCTAAGATAAACGAAATGTATCTGATGAATGCTCTTACTCTTACCACCGTGAGAAGGATACTACCTATGACTGAAGATGCAGCTCAACACACTCAAGAAAAAGTTGAAAATGTTCTAATGAACTGGAAACGTCGAGTACAGAACAACTTTATTCTTTATCATATCCATGTTGAGCCAACTATTTTGCCGGTGCTAGAATATGATATGGTCAAGGAACATCGAGCTAAAGAAAAGAGACGACGATTAGCATCTGAAAAGGCTGATAGGAGTCACAAGACTGCTTCATCCAAGGGAAAAAGGCAGTTTTTTGAGGAGGATTCTGACTAAGCATGAGATGATTGTGGGATTGTTGGTTTAAAACTTTCATTTGTTGTTTTTGAAATACTTTTTCTAGGTTTGTAATCATTTAAAACTTCCGTGCTTTAACTATTTTTCTCCCGTGTTGAAAGACAAAGGGGGAGAAATTTAATGATCCGACATTTTGTTATTTCTGCATTCTACATTTAAAGTCATGATATTCATATATGCATCACTAATCTACAATGCAGGTACGATATTTGTGTTGTCTTCCATCAAGGGGGAGATTAAAAACTCCACCTTGATTATATTTGTATAAGTGATTATGGAAGACTTAACACAAACAAAATTGGTTTTTATTCTAACAAAATATCGATTGTATTTCTAGTTGCTTGGTTTGTTTTGGTGTTTTTCTAGAATATATGTCGGCCTAAGAAAGCATTTCAAGGGACTTAAGGAGGCCTTGAAATCAGATACAAGGGAAAGACGGAGAGTTTGAAAAAGTTAAACATATGGACGCCTTGAAATCCATTTCAAGGGATCAGAAGCCAACACCTTGAAGTTAGATTCAAAAGGATAAAGCGGTAGGAATTCAAAACTCAAACAACCAAATCAGTCAAGAATCAAAAGAAGATATTCCAAGGAGAAATGCTCAACAAGAAGATACGCTCAAGGAAGATCGTAATGACCAAGTATATTCAATTCAAAGCAGGATCTCGGAAAGATCCTCAACCAAAAGCGCAAGATCTCTTCTCAACAAATTTTGGATATCTTCACAACAAGATCTAAAGATCTCGAGACAAAAAATCTTCAACAAGAAAGAGAAGATTACGGACAAGATGGATCAACGTGTTTTAAGGAGATAAATGTAACACCCCAAATGCTCAAAACTCGGGGAGCTACTGATTAGGACCTCACAATGGGTCCCGACCTTAGTTTGACAACAACTTTACTAGTATAACACCCCGAATCCGCGGGACTCGGGGCGCTACGGGTTGGGGCCTCACAATGGGTCCTGACCCTTAGCCTGACAACAATTTCACCGGATCTTGCAACAAGGCACAAATAAAGGCCAAAACCGAAATACATTTTTATGCAATGTTATGAAACCCGACAATAAAAGAAATGAAAGACTTCAGCCGTCCTTACAACAACATCAACATAATATATAATAACAACAACCCAAGGACTCCAAAACCCAACTCAACCTAAGATGTACGGAACCCGGCTGCCCACTCCTCCGGATCACTCGGCCACTTCCTATCCTGCACATCAACTACAACAATCGGTATAAAACCATTAGCTCACATTCTAGGCATTATAAGAATAATATGGCACAAACACACATAGGAACACAAACACACAACAAGCTCATAAACATACACATCCGTTACTTATTATTATCTTTTTAGGTTATTCCATATCTAATCCATTCGTTCAAGTGTGACACGAGAGTCTTATAACTCTCGCCTCTGTCCCCGTGTAACCAACAGGAGTGTGGCGGCGCCCAACCCGTATACCCTGAGGGAGTGATGAAGAAGCCCGCCCGTATACCGTGTATGGCCTGGTCGTAGAGATCCCCCCAGTCTCCCTCGGGAAACTGAGCGGTGATGTCACCGCCCGATAATAATAGTAACAATGGGCCAAATAATATATAGTCAAGTAGTCCTAATCCGGTTTCATGATCAAAAGTGATAAAACACACACCACCATAATGTATCCAAATAATGCATAAAAGCGGCTAAGTAAGTCCGAGGACTTACCTCGTTTCAAAGCTAGCTAAAAACCGATCTCACTTCTCGTAGGAAAATAACCAAAGCCTGTTCAAGACAAGGCACAATAATCAACAACTACTCACGCAAGCTAGAAGTCCTTAGACTTCTAGTACTATATACTCTTATTAGGTCATACACTCCCACAAACTAGGATACTCTCCTAGCCCTAATAAACTCACGAGATCTTAACTATAACCACATGCTAAATACTTCCATCCTAACTCCACAATCTCAACAAGCACATACTCACAACCTTAACAAATCTCACATGATAACATACACACCTCAATCCTTATAACGTTCAAACCATCCTCAAATCCTCACCTAAAGTTCCAAGCCACTACTTGGCATTTTCCCTAAGTTATGCTAGATCCAACCTAGAATGATTCTACGACTATACATAACTAGAACGAGGAAGAGGATACTCACACACAATCCAAGGTTGAAGATGATCTACGGACGTCGAGATTGGATTCGTTGATCTATAACTACCGCTTCCGAACCTAAAACCAAAGTTAAGGAAATTTAGCTTGTATGCTAAATTCGAACGGAGTATGACGTATAATATTCTAAGGAAAAATCCCTCTTTGAAAACAAGGTTAAAAACCCGCAAAACATTTTCCGGATTGATTTATACAACTTTATAAGTACGGTTTAAAGCAAAACAACTTTCTGGGCAACTTAGGAAACTCTCAAAACTTGGTCATTTCTCGAAATAAACTTTGGGTCCAAACCATGATCATACACAAGGGCAAAAACCACACATTTCCTGAAAATAGGGCCAAGACTGCAATAAAACAATTTGGGTCCATTTATGTAATTAATTCTGTAGGAGGGTATATTATTCACATCCAAAAACTGGGTTTAAAACTGTAAATACAAAACGGTGGGCACAAACTGTAATATACACAATTAAAGGGCAAAAATTATAATTATACCAACTCCTCCTTCAACCTATTGTTGACTGCGACAGACAAAGAATGGAAGGGGAGAGGGGCTCCCGGCGGCTACCCAGGCGGAGAAGAGGATGCGGAAGGTGCCGGTGCCGGTGCAGGCAGAGGGAGAAGTGGCGGCACTGGGCGCTCCGCGTGGCTGCTTCCAGGCGGCAGCGGCCGTCTCCCCTCCCAGCAGAAAAGACAGAGAGCAGGGGAAAGGAGAGGGGAAGGTGGGAGGAGCAGGCTGTAGATCCGGTGGTTCGAGGCGGCTTCCGGAGGCGGCTCCCCTTCCTTCCTTCGGTTTCCAACGGAGCTGCTCTTCTCCGGCGGCGTTGCAGCTTCTCAACGGTCTACAACGTCAAACAGAGGGTGATTCGGCCACCATTAATAGAGAGAAAGAGCAGGGAAGGAATAGAGGGTAGAGAGAAAGAGGCAGCCACTCACACTGCCGGCATTTCCGGTGGGTCGAAGCGGCGCAGAGGGGAGGGAAGGCTGGATTGCAGCCTCAGGGTTCCAAAGGCATCATTGCTCCAAGTGCAGGCACGGTTGTGAGGAAGAGAGAGTTCAGAGCGAGAGAGAAGTGAGAGAGAGATTGAGAATGCGTGTGAGAGAAGTGAGATGAGGGAGGGATTGAGGTTGAGCAGGTTTGGGGGTAGACTAGATTGGAGGGTGGCGAAGGGCCGGTCGCAGGCCTGCAGACGGGTGGATCGAGGGGGCGGATAGCCCTAGCCCTAGCCCAGGCGGCAGTTGCAGCTCTCACCAGTCGGGGATGGCGCAGGAGTAGAAGAAGACAGCAGGCGAGAGAATAAAAAAAGAGAATATAAAAAAAAATAAAGGAAAAAGAGGGTGAAAGAAAAGCAAAAAAAAAGAAATAGGGCCAAAACTCAATTAAAAAATCGGAACGACATTTTTCAGTTCGGTAAATCCCGACTTTCCGACAAAATTAATATAGTAAAATACGGAAGTACATTCATGTATCCCCAAATTAATATAATACCCGGAAAAGTTATTTTTAAATCTATAAAATTATTCTTTAAAAAGAGAACTCGAGCTATAATGAATCGATGGAAGGGGGGAAAGCAAAGTCGGAACGCACCCGAATAAACGGGGCGTTACATTAGATCCCCCTAAAAACAAGTTTCGGCCCGAAACTTGCTAAACGTGAAAGTCTCGAATGACCTCGTCTCGATAACCGCTTAGGACAATAAAACGTGACAACTACGGCCCTCGAATCCACAGTCTACTCGCCTAGACGCATCAAGACTCAAAACATATACACATATGAAACACACATAACATAACACGCCACAAAACACATAGGCACAACTAAAGAGAGCTCTTGGGACTAATCTGACGGTCCTATAGATGTCGCTAAACCTGCGTAAAACTCGAATAAAGATACTATCCTACGTCTACCACTTAGTCTCATCGGCCCCTAGTCTCGACTAGATCATCACAACGTACTACATGTCTCAAGTCATGTATGTACTCTCTCAATTGATACACATGAAACATCGGGTGAACACTCTCTACTCTTGGCGGCAACACCAACTTTTAAGACACTTCTCCAACTCGTGCTAAGATCTCAAAAAGGTCGATATACCGGAACTTCACTTCCTTCTCGGGTCTTTCTCAAGGAGCACCAAAGAAGATCGAACTTCCAATCTACACTGTTGGCTTTGGTTCTTGTCAAACCAAACTTTGATGTTATATTTCCTCAATTCTTGTTGCAATTCCAAGTAGCGAAGGAAGCACTTTACTCTATACTGCTTCTACCTTCAAGACCGTATGCTATTCTTTTTACAACCCTCTGCAATACTCGATCAAGACCTTGTCTTGAAAAATCACTTGTACACTTCAAACCCATCTCCAGGTAAATCAAGACAGTCGCACAAACGAATCCCCTCTTAACTCTCAACAACTCTATTGTCAATTCTTCGTCTCATTCAATACTTCATCGTCATCCGTAGTAGGTTACCATAATTGGCGTTATACAACTCCTCCCTTCACATATCTGGTAAAGCTCGGTACATCTATGAAAACTTGTAACTTCTTTCACATCTTTCGGGGTTTGTCATCCCTTGACAACTTGTCAAACATCTTCTCTCTTTTTCCAAGAGTAGACCCAAAATATGTCCTCTAGGCATTAGTAAGCCCATATGGAGTAACTACAACTCGTAGTGACTCTGGTTGGTCTGGAATGCCGTAATTGCAATATCCGAGTCTCGAATTCTCAAACGGTGACAATCAAATCTTAGTTAATCTTAGAAGAAACTACCGACCCTTGCAACTGATCGAGTAGTTCCCCCCATTCATTGTAAGGGATATTTGTCCTTCATTGTTATCTTGCTCGATTTATAGTAATCAATGTATAAATGGAGATAACCGTCTCTCCTTTCACAAACTGGTGTCCTCCATAACAACTTCAAATCAAGAATTTAAGATATATCCCAACATGACTTCAAACCATCATAATGGTAAATCCTCCTCCCAATGCATTGGAATCCGTTCTATCTCGTGTTCCAGCTTTTCTTCTCTCTTCACATATCGTAAGATATCGACACAATCTTGTCTTAACATTTGTCAAGTGGTCCACCCCGATCTATTGAGGTGACGTCCATCAAACACGTGGTTTAATACATCCTTCATCTCCAGAACTCGGGAGACTTGCTCTAATAATAATTTTATTATTATTTTTTATTTATTTATTTATTTATTTATTTTTATGGTTTCACACTTATGTGAAGTCATGAAGATCATAATTGCAGGACTTAATCACGCCTTATAATATCTAAGTATTACCTTCTTCGTATTCTATCAAAGCTTGCATCATTCCTTCGAGTAGGTGTAGAACTTACTCTTTTCTTTTTCCTTTTCTTTTTTTTTTTTTTTTTTTTGTAACATCCAATCGACCGTAGAGGTTCTATCCTTAATCTTTCATGTACTTCCTGTGCATCTCACATCGACTTCAAATTTCAAAACTTCATTCTTCCCTCACTATTGTTGGTCACCTTATGCATTTCTCGGTATTCTATGTATAACTACAATGGAAGTTTCATCTTACGGTTGATCTACTAGCTCCCCTTACCATGATCAAACCTTAAAAGTTGTAACCCGTGGCGTTCCTCCATACGTTAATCTCATGACCTAAGAAGGTCACATAAGATCGTTACAATCTCCTCCTCGGAGGTCTTGTTATAACTACTTGCTTGAACTCGTTCAACAATTATTTGATTTAAGACAAATGCACATCAATTGATGTACCTCCTCACTATTGACATTGATCCACCGCGAATACTCCAAGCTCTAGTTCCCGATCCCATATGTTTCCATAGTTTTGTTTACTCTTCCTGTCTACACACATCAATAGACAACCCGCACTTGTGCGTTCTCAGTTGTCACCGATTAATTTGTATCCGCCCTTCTCCGAAGTTAACGACTTGCCCTCCTACCATGCTTCCATGCTACCATACTCTTCAAAGGATACCCTCTCGGGGTACTTGGTCTTAACTTCAGTAGCTCATTTTACTATGCTTCAACTCCGTTAACTCTTTTTACAGTCCTCTCTTCCTTCCGCTTCTGTAAGATAACCTTACCTACCCAACTCTCCCGTCTCATACATCCCACCTTTATAGGCTTAATTGCTCTTCATACTGTTTTGCAAATGCACTCCTCACATATTCTGACATTAATTATCCTCCACTCGCATTCTTCTTGGTTGATAACTTAAGTTATTCGATCCAGCTCCTTGTTTTCTCTTTCATCTTCTGAAGATCATCATCCTCACACACTTCCTCCCCGTAACTCTAAAACTTCTGAATAAGTCACCCACTTAGAATCTCGCAAAGATCGTTACTACACCCTCCGGTACCTCCAAAAGCTTAACTTCCGGTTCTCGTCAATCTTTCTAATTCTTGGACCACTCTTTTCATCTTGACTCCCATGCTTAGGAGCACCTATTGAAAACTCGTCTTACTTAAAACTCCACTTTTATTCTCGAGCGAGAATGTAGTCCCCTTTACTTGATTCGCATCTTTAGTTCGTGTAACGCCTCAATTTTTGGTGCGATTGCGATATTTATTTTTTCTGCCTTTTATCGATATTTTAAATATCTTAAATATTTTACGAGTATTTTTACGACATAAATTAAATTCTACGAGTATCTATATGTAAAATAGGTAGATTGTATCACCCATGTTTAAATTATTATATAATCTCATAAATAATTTGCGAGAATGGTTTTTGTATTTCAAAGTGTATTTTTACGAGTTTATTTCGACCCACATATATTCCGTATCTCATTTCGGAATGATTTACGATCCGAAAATCCCGTTCCTTGGTATTTTTGATCAAGTTATTTTATTTTCTTTCTTTTCCCTTGTTTTTCTTTTCTTTCGTGCTCACCTTTTCTTTATCCTCTTCCTCCTGCCAGCTCCTTGTCACGGAGCTTATGTCCCTGCCTTGCCCGCCCAGGCTAGCATGGATGACAACCCTTCTTGGCCAATAGCCCTGCAACCAACATCATTCATCTACCCTTTGTCTGTGTATAGCCTGTCCTTGCAATTCACGCCTGACCCGACCCCTTGGCATCCCGACCCCCTCGATCCCCAGCTACCCCTTTTACTCAACCTTTGTTTTGCTTCTCCTCGCCAGGAGATCAGCCTCCCACCTGATTCACCACCTCCTCTGTTTCCCTTGTCCACACCATGAGCAGATCTCAAACTCGAAGAACTAGATCGGAGCAAAGCCACAACCTGCATCTCTTTTCTCTCCTGCTGCTTCTCTGTCCTTTCCTGTCGTAACTCACCGGACTGGAGCACTTCCGAACTCTATTCGAGCACCCTCCCCATCTCTCTCGATCTCTAGTTGCAGCCACAAAACCGGAGAAAGGGGCCTGTCTCGCACCCTTCGACGCCTGACCGAGAAGCGTTGGTTATCACTGGAGAACTGCCCTCCACTCGCCGTCGGATCTAGCTGGAGGAGCCTCGCCCATGGAGCCTCACCGCAGCCCTGCCGTCTCCTCGCCGGTGGAGCGCGCCCCTGCGCAGCCGCCGCTTCTGCAATCCTCTTCCCTATCGTTCATTTCATTTGAGGGATGAAGAAACCCTTATGCCGTAATTACAATCGCCCCCCTCTTTTTGGTATAATTACATAATGTACCCAGTATTTTGTATTTTCAGTTTTGACCCAGGTTTTGAGAAATTTGAAAATATATCCCTGCAGAATTATTTACAGTTTTGGCCCCTAGAAACTTATTGGCAAATTATGCCCATGTTTATATAAGTGTATAAATTACCCTGGAAAATGTGTGAGCGGGTTTTAACTTTGGATTTTAATTGCGGGGATATTCTTAAATTTATTTATACTATATTTTACGCCCTTTTGGGCTTAACTTCGGTTATGGCTCAAGACGTAGTTGCGGGTTCCTAATGTTGGATTTTGGAAATGAGTTTTACCTTAGATTTATACATATTATATATTAAGATCAAATTTAGCGTTATGCTAAATTTGTTTAGTTTGGTGCTAGGTTCGGAAGCGCCCCGTTTAAGGCCGACGAATCCATATCCACATTCGTTGATCGATTTCCGTCTTTTGACGTCGTGTGAGTATCTCTTCCCTCGATTTAGTTATGTTTATTATTAGTATCATGCTAGGTTGGATCTAGCATAACTTAGAGTGAATACCAAGTAGTGGTTATGAACCTTAGGAGAGTTATGTTGATTGTGAAATGTTGTAAGACTTGAAGAGTTGACATTATCTTGTGAGGTGATTTATGGCTTTTAGTTGTATGTTGAGCTTGTGAGAATTTAGAGGTTGAGGTTGTATAATGTCGAGGTTGTGGACTAGAACGAGAGTATCCTAGCTTGTGTTGTAATGATTATGACCTTGTGAGAGCGTGAGGACTAGGAGTTGCTACCCTAGCATAGTTATGGTTTATGATCTTGCGAGATCATTGGGACTAGAAGTCTAAGGACTTCTAGCATATGAGAGAGATGTTGATTGTGTGTTTTGTTTTGACCAGGCGTTGAGTGCCTTCCTACGGGAAGTTGAGAGCGGTGGTTAGCGGGATTATCTTTGGGACGAGGTAAGTCTCCGGACTTACTTAGCTAGTATTCTATGTATTAGTTTTGATGCGTGTTGGTGGTGTGTGTTTATTGTTTATGTGTGTGTTTATTGTTTATTGTTATAATAACTAAACCGGAAATAGGATTACCGACCTTTATATGTTTATATTTGGCCCAAGTGTATGATAACGGGCGGTGACCGCTTGTCCAGTCCAAAATGGGGATGACTGGGAGGTGTCTTGCGACCAGCCCATCGGGTGATGCTGATCCGCATCAAGTACAAACCCGTATGGTGAAAGGGGACAAGGGCGGGATCTTTAAGATTCTCGTGTCCCAAAAGAAGTTGAATTAGAACGGGATATGACCTAATAATAAAAAGATAATAAACCGGATTGTGTGTTTTGGAACATGTTGTGTGTTTATGATGCCTTATGTGTGTGTGTGCCAATACCATGATTCTAATGCCTTGAATGCTAGCTAACGGTTTTATACCGATATTGTTGTAGTTGCCTTGCAGGTTAGGGGCGCGGCCGAGAGATCCGGAAGAGTGGGCAGCCGGGGTCCGTACATTTTAGGATGAGTTTTGGGGGTTGTTTTTATGTATTGTTTAGGGTATTGTTTATGTCACGTGTATGGCGGTTGCCTTTAGCGTTGTATCTCGGCTGAAGTCTTTCGTTGTTTTCTTTTGGGGTTCATATCATTGCATTAAAAATGAATTTGGGTTTTGCCTTTATTTGTGTCTTGTTGTAAGATCCAGTGAAATTGTTGTCAGGCTAAGGGTCGGGACCCATTGTGAGGTCCTAACCCGTAACGCTCCGAATCCCGTGGATTCGGGGTGTTACAAAAGTGGTATCAGAGCCCTAGGTTGACAACAATGGCACTCGCAATCTTCTAAAGGCCGAATAAGGAATAAACAGAACCCCGCGGGTTCTGAGTTTTCGTTTTCAAAATCACATGCATGAGTCGGGGTAGAATGTACGGACCACCACTCCTTCCGTGGATCTCGGCAGCATAGTTTATTGGATTTTTAGTATATATATATAGATATGTGTAGTTATGTAGATATTTATCGTGGGTCTAGGATGTTGTTGGAATATTATTATATGTGGATTATAGTTATGCATGATGGACTTGTTATGTGAAAATAAAGGCATGATTTTTTTTTATATTGATATTTGTACATGTGGCATGATGATATCATATAAGTGTTGGGACCTTGTTTTGTTGTAATAGTTTTGCTTGGATGTGATATGTTGGTTATAGCAATGTGGACATAGGACTTATATAGTCATATACATGTACTAGGATATATAGTAGCATATGGTTTTTGGACCTTATAGTTAGGATGATAGAAAGCTATCATCGCACCTTGAACAATGCCTTTTGGCTTAGGATAGTGTCACCACGAAGACGAAAATGCTCAAGTATCGAGTTGAACATCACGTTTTAGTGAGCACCCCGATGATTCCTCAGACTCCTTAGAGAGCATCTAAGCAGCCATATGAAGACTAGAGATGATGTTAATCACAAGGACAAACAAAGAGAAGAGAACCTCGAGTCAACATAAGCAAAACTGAGATGGAAGATATACAAATAGGGAAGCAATCTGAAGTTGTGGGAGTGGTTCCGAGAAAGCGATGACGAGTAACAATGAAGTGAAGTCGAGACAACGAAATTATGATTCTTCAAGACGACGCATGGATACCTAAAGAGGTAAATCGAGAAGGAGATGAGTACATTCTAACAAGGTTAAGGTGGTGTTCCATTAAGATGCAAAGTTTTTCTTAGATGCTTCTAAGCATAGGAGTCAGGGTGTGAAGTGTGGTCGAACTAATACGAGGATTCATGAGATGCGTAAGTTAAGCTTATAGAAGAACTAGAAAGTGAAGTGACGGCTTTTGCGAGAGCTTAAGCGGGAGACTTCTTCAAAAATACGAGAGTACGAAGAGGATCACATGGTAAAAGTTCACATAGCGGAATTACCGTGGAGAGTCAATCGTTTTCCGTCATTGTTATGAGACTGAGCAACACTAAGGAGGAGGATGTGTGTGCGGATGATGTGCTTTAGAAGATGAAAGATGAAATAAGGAGCTTGGATCGAAGGACTTAAGTCCAACCAAGAAGAGTGAGAGTGGATGCTAATGAATGTCAGAATAATTGAGAAGTGCTTTTGCAAAACATTAGGAAGAGCGGTTAAGCCTATGAAGTGGGTCATATGGCGCAATTAGAGCTAACAAAGTGGGAAGTAGAGTAAAATGAGCTAGTGAAGTTTAAGGTAGAGTACCCTAAGAGGGTATCCTTCAGGAGTATGGTGACATGGAAGTATGGTAGGAAAGTAAGTCGTTGATCTTGCAGAGGGTCATTAATGAGCTAATCGGTGACCACCGAGAATGCACATGTGCAGGTTGTATACTGGTGACTGTAGGTGGGGAGAGTAGTTTAGGATATGGGATCATGAAGAAGGGTAACAAGAACGTGGAATATCCATGGTGGCTGAATGTCGGCAACAAAGAGGTATATCAAGGGAAGTGCAAATATCTTAATCAGATAACAAATTATCGATTCCAACAAGTGATAGTAACTTACCGTATGGGGAGGGATTGTAACGATCTGGTGCGACCTTCTTAGGTCATGAGATTGTCATATGGAGGAATGACATGGATCAAGGTAAAGGGAACTAGAAGGACTACAAGGGAAGGGAGTCTTCTATGTTTATTGTGCGTAAAGGGAGAATATATAAGGGATGTATGGTATGTTTGTTTTAAAGTGATGATGTCATGTTTTCGCGAGCAAAAGCTAAGTCAAAGTTTTGTGGCTCACATGGCGAAACCATAGTGGATACGACGTGAAATGAGGAATCTAGAATAAGGCAACGCGACAAGCTTGGAATTACGACGGTAGTGCTTGGTGAAGTAATGAGTGGATCTTTCAGGGTTGTGGTTGGGAAATTTTGCCTAAGGGCATACTAGTACGATTGTGAAGATTGTTCATGGAATACCAAGAGATTCTTAATGTGACCAACAAGAGAAAGAGAAAACTAAAGTTTTAAAGTTCGATGTTGATTTGAAATGTACAAGAAAGAAGTACATGAAAGATTGAAACTAGAGTCTCTATAGTCGGTTTTGCGCTACATAAGAAAATGTAGTGTAAATTTCTACGCCTAATTGAAGAAAGGATATCTACGGTGAAGTTGATGTATAATACGAAGAGATCCTCCCATATATTGGGATGCCATAGAAAGCAAAGAAAATTGTATCGAGTTGTTATAAGGTATGATCGAGTCATGTAGTTAAGACCTTTGTGACTGAACACATGCGCGAGATCAAAAGATGTTACTATCGTCATTCCTTTGAAGTGAGAAGAGGGATTAAGCTGAAGTATTGTTTAACCAAGGCTTCAAGAGTTGGGAAATTAGAGCAAGTCTCTCGAGTTCTGTAGATGAAGGATCTTTGAAAGAGGACGGTTAACATAGTAGCTACAAAAGGAGCAATACACGGATTGAAGGACGTCACCCCAACAGATTGGGATGGACCACTTGTCAAGTGTTAGGACTAGGTTGTGTCGGTCAATGCAAGATGAAATGGGTAGAGAAAAGATGAAACCCAAGATAGAACAGTTTCCAATGCATCGGAAGGTGGATTTCACCATTAAGCTGGATTTGAAGTTCGTGCTGGAAGTATATCTTGAACTCTTGATTTGAAGTTCATATTGGGAGTATATCTTGATCTCTTGATTTGAATTTCACGTTAGAGTACATCTTGAACTCTTAATTTGAAGTTCATGTTGGGATATATCTTGAATTCTTGATTTAAAGTTGTCACGGGGGACACTAGTTTGCGAAAAGAGAGGCAGTTATCTCCAGTTGTACATCGATAACTATAAGTTGAGCAAGATGACAATGAATGACAAGTATCCCTTACATCGAAGGAGAGATCTACTCGATTAGTTGCAAGGGTCGGTAATCTCTTCTAAGATTAAGTTAAGGCCTGATTGTCACCGTTTGAGAATTCAAAATTGGGATATTGCAAATACGGCATTCCGGACGAACCATGGTCACTACGAGATATAGAGATCCCAAATGGGCTTATCAATGCCCTGAATAAGATATTTTGGTCTACTCTCAAAGAAGAGAGAAGTTATATGACAAGATGTCTCGGGATGACAACCCCGAAGGACGTGAAAGAAGTTACAAGATTTCTGGGATGTTGGTCATTACCGGATTTGTGGAGAGATTCTCCAAGTAACAACATCTATGACTAACCCACTCCCGATGACAATAAAGTATTGACTGAGACGAAATCTGACAATGGAGTTGTGAGAGTTAAGAGGAGATTCATTGGTGCAACTGTTTTGAATCTTCCTCGAGGTATGATGGGCTTGACGTGTACAATTTATTCTTCAAGACAACGTCTTAATTGAGTATTGAGGAATGGGGTGTTACATACCTCGTTAGTGAATCAATGGGAAGTGAAGCACTTCCTTCATTATCGGTGACTTACTTCAAAAGTTGAAGAAATGTAACATTAAAGTGTGGTGGACAAGGACCAGAGTCAACGGCGAAAAAGGGGAGATTTGATCTCCCTTGATAGAGACAATCAACGAGAAACATAGTGATTATGTTGCTTCGAGAAGGACCCAAGAAGGAAGTTGAGTTTCCAATATATCGAAGCTTTGTGAGATCATAGCGCAAGTAAGGAGAGTGGTTTACCGGTTGGCGTAGCCTCCGAGAGTAGCGGGTGTTCACCCGGGGTTTCATGTGTACTAGTCTAGGAAGCACATGCATGACTCGAGATGTGTTGCCGGTCTTGATGGTTTAGCGGTAGACAAGGAACCAATGGGGCTAATAGGAAGACGGAGGATAGTGCCTTGGGTTAAGTTTGCGCTGAGCTAGTAGCATCGATATAATAGATGGGTTAGACCTAGTTCTTCCCATAGTGGAGTTGTGTATATGTGTGATGTTATATGTGGTTTTGTGCCCCGTGCGGGAATGTGTTTTATGTGAGGTTATATATATTGCGATGGTGGTTGTAGCAGTTTGTGTATATAGATTAGAAGGTCTAAGCCTTCCTAGTTGTGAGTTTATACCTCGGCCTTAGAGGACCGAGATGTTCGGCGGGTGGTAAGTTTCGGGACGAAACTTGTTTTTAGGGGAATCTGATGTAACGCCTCAATTTTTGGTGCGATTGCGATATTTATTTTTTCTGCCTTTTATCGATATTTTAAATATCTTAAATATTTTACGAGTATTTTTACGACGTAAATTAAATTCTACGAGTATCTATATGTAAAATAGGTAGATTGTATCACCCATGTTTAAATTATTATATAATCTCATAAATAATTTGCGAGAATGGTTTTTGTATTTCAAAGTGTATTTTTACGAGTTTATTTCGACCCACATATATTCCGTATCTCATTTCGGAATGATTTACGATCCGAAAATCCCGTTCCTTGGTATTTTTGATCAAGTTATTTTATTTTCTTTCTTTTCCCTTGTCTTTCTTTTCTTTCGTGCTCACCTTTTCTTTATCCACTTCCTCCTGCCAGCTCTTTGTCACGGAGCTTATGTCCCTGCCTTGCCCGCCCAGGCTAGCATGGATGACAACCCTTCTTGGCCAATAGCCCTGCAACCAACATCATTCATCTACCCTTTGTCTGTGTATAGCCTGTCCTTGCAATTCACGCCTGACCCGACCCCTTGGCATCCCGACCCCCTCGATCCCCAGCTACCCCTTTTACTCAACCTTTGTTTTGCTTCTCCTCGCCAAGAGATCAGCCTCCCACCTGATTCACCACCTCCTCTGTTTCCCTTGTCCACACCATGAGCAGATCTCAAACTCGAAGAACTAGATCGGAGCAAAGCCACAACCTGCATCTCTTTTCTCTCCTGCTGCTTCTCTGTCCTTTCCCGTCGTGACTCACCAGACTGGAGCATTTCCGAACTCTATTCGAGCACCCTCCCCATCTCTCTCGATCTCTAGTTGCAGCCACAAAACCGGAGAAAGGGGCTTGTCTCGCACCCTTCGACGCCTGACCGAGAAGCGTTGCTTTTCACTGGAGAACTGCCCTCCACTCGCCGTCGGATCTAGCTGGAGGAGCCTCGCCCATGGAGCCTCACCGCAGCCCTGCCGTCTCCTCGCCGGTGGAGCACGCCCCTGCCCAGCCGCCGCTTCTGCAATCCTCTTCCCCATCGTTCATTTCATTTGAGGGATGAAGAAACCCTTATGCCGTAATTACAATCGCCCCCCTCTTTTTGGTATAATTACATAATGTACCCAGTATTTTGTATTTTCAGTTTTGACCCAGGTTTTGTGAAATTTGAAAATATATCCCTACAGAATTATTTACAGTTTTGGCCCCTAGAAACATATTGGCAAATTATGCCCATGTTTATATAAGTGTATAAATTACCCCGGAAAATGTGTGAGCGGGTTTTAACTTTGGATTTTAATTGCGGGGATATTCTTAAATTTATTTATACTATATTTTACGCCCTTTTGGTCTTAACTTCGGTTATGGCTCAAGACGTAGTTACGGGTTCCTAATGTTGGATTTTGGAAATGAGTTTTACCTTAGATTTATACATATTATATATTAAGATCAAATTTAGCGTTATGCTAAATTTGTTTAGTTTGGTGCTAGGTTTGGAAGCACCCCGTTTAAGGCCGACGAATCCATATCCACATTCGTTGATCGATTTCCGTCTTTTGACGTCGTGTGAGTATCTCTTCCCTCGATTTAGTTATGTTTATTATTAGTATCATGCTAGGTTGGATCTAGCATAACTTAGAGTGAATACCAAGTAGTGGTTATGAACCTTAGGAGAGTTATGTTGATTGTGAAATGTTGTAAGACTTGAAGAGTTGACATTATCTTGTGAGGTGATTTATGGCTTTTAGTTGTATGTTGAGCTTGTGAGAATTTAGAGGTTGAGGTTGTATAATGTCGAGGTTGTGGACTAGAACGAGAGTATCCTAGCTTGTGTTGTAATGATTATGACCTTGTGAGAGCGTGAGGACTAGGAGTTGCTACCCTAGCATAGTTATGGTTTATGATCTTGCGAGATCATTGGGACTAGAAGTCTAAGGACTTCTAGCATGTGAGAGAGATGTTGATTGTGTGTTTTGTTTTGACCAGGCGTTGAGTGCCTTCCTACGGGAAGTTGAGAGCGGTGGTTAGCGGGATTATCTTTGGGACGAGGTAAGTCTCCGGACTTACTTAGCTAGTATTCTATGTATTAGTTTTGATGCGTGTTGGTGGTGTGTGTTTGTTGTTTATGTGTGTGTTTATTGTTTATTGTTATAACAACTAAACCGGAAATAGGATTACCGACCTTTATATGTTTATATTTGGCCCAAGTGTATGATAACGGGCGGTGACCGCTTGTCCAGTCCAAAATGGGGATGACTGGAGGTGCCTTGCGACCAGCCCATCGGGTGATGCTGATCCGCATCAAGTACAAACCCGTATGGTGAAAGGGGACAAGGGTGGGATCTTTAAGATTCTCGTGTCACAAAAGAAGTTGAATTAGAACGGGATATGACCTAATAATAAAAAGATAATAAACCGGATTGTGTGTTTTGGAACATGTTGTGTGTTTATGATGCCTTATGTGTGTGTGTGCCAATACCATGATTCTAATGCCTTGAATGCTAGCTAACGGTCTTATACCGATATTGTTGTAGTTGCCTTGCAGGTTAGGGGCGCGGCCAAGAGATCCGGAAGAGTGGGCAGCCGGGGTCCGTACATTTTAGGATGGGTTTTGGGGGTTGTTTTTATGTATTGTTTAGGGTATTATTTATGTCGCGTGTATGGCGGTTGCCTTTAGCGTTGTATCTCGGCTGAAGTCTTTCGTTGTTTTCTTTTGGGGTTCATATCATTGCATTAAAAATGAATTTCGGTTTTGCCTTTATTTGTGTCTTGTTGTAAGATCCAGTGAAATTGTTGTCAGGCTAAGGGTCGGGACCCATTGTGAGGTCCTAACCCGTAACGCTCCGAATCCCGTGGATTCGGGGTGTTACAGTTCGTCGACACCGCACTTGGAAAAATATTACGTTCGTTGTCTCTTGTTGCCTTATTGATCCTCCTTCCTTGTTTCCTTGATACTACTCTCCTGTCTTCATGTCGCTTTTATATTGGTATAGTCTCCATCTTGGTTTCGCTTAAGGCGACACGAGGTTGTCCTTTGGTTACGTCATCAATAGTCTTCTTCTTCGACGTCCTCTTAAAGGAGTCCGGGAAATCACCGGGGTGCTTGCGAAAACGTGATGCTCAATTTGATAACTTGAGCATACTTATCTTCGTATGGATACTATCCTAAGCCCAAAGGCGTTGTCCATGGGGCGATGATAGCTTTCTATCATCTTAGCTAAAAGGTCCTCTATCACTAATATGATATTAGCATACCATATGGTTATATATATATATATATATATATATATATATATATATATATATATATATATATATATAAGGATGTAAACGTCATGCTACTGCTATAAACATAATCAATCCATAAACAATTTAGAATTCAACAAACAAATATAGTCCAAAACATCCTAAGTCCACATATACATATCTACATACACACATATATATATATATATACATAATATAATAATCAATAACTACGTCGCCGAGATCCGCGGAGGAAGTGGTGGTCCCGTACATTCTACCCTAACTGACTCATGCACATGATTTGAAAACGAAATTCATATCTTTAAAACTCAGAACCCTTGAGGGTTCTGTTTATTTTTATTCGGCCTACCTTTAAAAGATTGGGAGTTCCATTGTTGTCAACCTAGGGCTCTGATACCACTTTTGTAACACCCCGAATCCGCGGGACTCGGGGCGCTACGGGTTGGGGCCTCACAATGGGTCCCGACCCTTAGCCTGACAACAATTTCACCGGATCTTGCAACAAGGCACAAATAAAGGCCAAAACCGAAATACATTTTTATGGAATGTTATGAAACCCGACAATAAAAGAAATGAAAGACTTCAGCCGTCCTTACAACAACATCAACATAATATATAATAACAACAACCCAAGAACTCCAAAACCCAACTCAACCTAAGATGTACGGAACCCGGCTGCCCACTCCTCCGGATCACTCGGCCACTTCCTATCCTGCACATCAACTACAACAATCGGTATAAAACCGTTAGCTCACATTCTAGGCATTACAAAAATAATATGGGACAAACACACATAGGAACACAAACACACAACAAGCTCATAAACATACACATCCGTTACTTATTATCTTTTTAGGTTATTCCATATCTAATCCATTCGTTCAAGTATGACACGAGAGTCTTATAACTCTCGCCTCTGTCCCCGTGTAACCAACAGGAGTGTGGCGGCGCCCAACCCGTATACCCTGAGGGAGTGATGAAGAAGCCCGCCAGTATACCGTGTATGGCCTGGTCGCAGAGATCCTCCCAGTCTCCCTCGGGAAACTGAGCGGTGATGTCACCGCCCGATAATAATAGTAACAATGGGCCAAATAATATATAGTCAAGTAGTCCTAATCCGGTTTCATGATCAAAAGCGATAAAACACACACCACCATAATGTATCCAAATAATGCATAAAAGCGGCTAAGTAAGTCCAAGGACTTACCTCGTTTCAAAGCTAGCTAAAAACCGATCTCACTTCTCGTAGAAAAATAACCAAAGCTTGTTCAAGACAAGGCACAATAATCAACAACTACTCACGCAAGCTAGAAGTCCTTAGACTTCTAGTACTATATACTCTTATTAGGTCATACACTCCCACAAACTAGGATACTCTCCTAGCCCTAATAAACTCACGAGATCTTAACTATAACCACATGCTAAATACTTCCATCCTAACTCCACAATCTCAACAAGCACATACTCACAACCTTAAAAAATCTCACATGATAACATACACACCTCAATCCTTATAACGTTCAAACCATCCTCAAATCCTCACCTAAAGTTCCAAGCCACTACTTGGCATTTGCCCTAAGTTATGCTAGATCCAACCTAGAATGATTCTACCACTATACATAACTAGAACGAGGGAGAAGATACTCACACACAATCCAAGGTTGAAGATGATCTACGGACGTCGAGATTGGATTCATTGATCTATAACTACCGCTTCCGAACCTAAAACCAAAGTTAAGGAAATTTTGCTTGTATGCAAAATTCGAACGGAGTATGACGTATAATATTCTAAGGAAAAATCCCTCTTTGAAAACAAGGTTAAAAACCCGCAAAACATTTTCCGGATTGATTTATACAACTTTATAAGTACGGGTCAAAGCAAAACAACTTTCTGGGCAACTTAGGAAACTCTCAAAACTTGGTCATTTCTCGAAATAAACTTTGGGTCCAAACCATGATCATACACAAGGGCAAAAACCACACATTTCCTGAAAATAGGAACAAGACTGCAATAAAACAATTTGGGTCCATTTATATAATTAATTCTGTAGGAGGGTATATTATTCACATCCAAAAACTGGGTCTAAAACTGTAAATACAAAACAGTGGGCACAAACTGTAATATACACAATTAAAGGGCAAAAATTATAATTATACCAACTCCTCCTTCAACCTATTGTTGAATGCGACAGACAAAGAATGGAAGGGGAGAGGGGATCCCGGCGGCTGCCCAGGCGGAGAAGAGGATGCGGAAGGTGCCGGTGCCGGTGCAGGCGGAGGGAGAAGTGGCGGCAATGGGCGCTCCGCGCGGCTGCTTCCAGGCGGCAGCGGCCGTCTCCCCTCCCAGCAGAAAAGACAGCGAGCAGGGGAAAGGAGAGGGGAAGGTGGGAGGAGCAGGCTGCAGATCCGGTGGTTCGAGGCGGCTTCCGGAGGCGGCTCCCCTTCCTTCCTTCGGTTTCCAACGGTGCTGCTCTTCTCCGGCGGCGTTGCAGCTTCTCAGCGGTCTACAGCGTCAAACAGAGGGTGATTCGGCCACCATTAATAGAGAGAAAGAGCAGGGAAGGAATAGAGGGTAAAGAGAAAGAGGCAGCCACTCACACTGCCGGCATTTCCGGTGGGTCGAAGCGGCGCAGAGGGGAGGGAAGGCTGGATTGCAGCCTCAGGGTTCCAAAGGCGTCGTTGCTCCAAGTGCAGGCACGGCTGTGAGGAAGAGAGAGTTCAGAGCGAGAGAGAAGTGAGAGAGAGATTGAGAATGCGTGTGAGAGAAGTGAGATAAGGGAGGGATTGAGGCTGAGCAGGTTTGGGGGTAGACTAGATTGGAGGGTGGCGAAGGGCCGGTCGCAGGCCTGCAGACGGGTGGATCGAGGGGGCGGATAGCCCTAGCCCTAGCCCAGGCGGCAGTTGCAGCTCTCACCAGTCGGGGATGGCGCAGGAGTAGAAGAAGACAACAGGCGAGAGAATAAAAAAAGAGAATATAAAAAAATAAAGGAAAAAGAGGGTGAAAGAAAAGCAAAAAAAAAAAGAAATAGGGCCAAAACTCAATTAAATGATCGGAACGACATTTTTCAGTTCGGTAAATCCCGACTTTCCGACAAAATTAATATAGTAAAATACGGAAGTACATTCATGTATCCCCAAATTAATATAATACCCGGAAAAGTTATTTTTAAATCTATAAAAATATTCTTTAAAAAGAGAACTCGAGCTATAATGAATCGATGGAAGGGAGGAAAGCAAAGTCGGAACGCACCCGAATAAACGGGGCGTTACAACTAGGATCTTACAACAAGGCACAAATGTATTTAAATTCTTTAAAAATAACAAATAGTATTTGTATGAAAGAACAACACATGTCAGCCTTACAAAACACACACACAGTTATATACATATATATATATATATATATATATATATATATATATATATCTATATATATATATATATATATATATATATATATATATATATATATCTATATATATATAATGCATGCCGAAAGGAAGACTCCCCCGTCCCCATCTAATGAATGCGTGGACCCGGCTGACCATCTTTTCCGGATCTCTCTACAATTGTCTATCTCTACAAAAACTACAACACGGTATAACCGTTAGCTAACAATCCGAATATAAATGGAATAAAGATAGCAAAAACACATCCAGGGTAACATAAACACTCATCATGTTGGCACACAATCCGGTTATTATCTGATAACATAGGTGATTCACTTTATCCCGCTTATAAAGTAGTGGCACGATAAATTTTAAGATTTCTCGCCTCCATTCCTTATCCAATTGGTGCAGGTCTAGCACACCTCCACCGGTAGCCTCACTACAAACCAAGTATGGACTAGTCTCTAAAGAAACCCCCAGTGCCCTTGAGCTAATTGAGCCGAATGCCACCGCCCGTCACTCTTAGGCCAAATATGTAGGTCGGTTGATAATTAATAATAAGTACGATTATAAACACATCATTCAAACACCACTATCATTATTTAAACTCGTATCTAGAAGCTAGCTAAGTAAGTCCAAAGGACTTACCTGAATCAATCTCGACTCTCGATTCTCAACCCGGTTAGCAAGCGTAGATTACTTAATTGTCTATCACGAGAGGCAGGTGGATCAAAACATTTCCCAAAGACTTAGAAGTCTATGACTTCTAAGATGTAAGATTCTAACAGTAGAGAAATTACTAAAATACGCTCCTAGGGTAGAATGACCATTTTACCCTTGGTTCCGAAACTTCCAAAAATCCCCTAAAATATGTATATCCTCTTCTTTGGGACATAATTTCATATTCTAACTTTTAAGAATGAGTTTAGGTAGAAACTAGAAGAAATACACATTCTCCTCAATGCTCAAAAAGGTCACTAGGATCAAACTTTAGCCTATGATACGAGCCCCGAATAAAATATAAAGATTCTAACAAAAATCCCTAAGTCTTCTATGCTATGCACTCTATCCATAGAAGCAAGAATTTCCCAAAAACACCTAATAACAACTTCTACACAAATTCCCAAAGTCTGTTCCAAAACCAGAAATTTAGACTTAGCCAAAACTGATTATTTCTTAACTGCTCAACCAGTCAAATTTGGATCTTAATAATTCTACATCAAACCGTTGGATCAACCTAAATTTTTGATACATTATCCTGTGCATGACACTCTATAACTTACTAAGCACTGAACGGTGGAATATATTTCTAAGGTATTTAAACTTAAGTCCAAACATGACTGTACAACACAAAATATTTCCAGCACTTACATAATTTCAGCAACATCCAGAAAACAGCTTAGAGGCTCGACTTTGAAAAATCGTACATCCTAAACCTCTTGATGAAATCCTCTCAAATTTTGATATATTATACTATGTAATCCTAACTATGACATATCTGAAATTCAAGTCTACCCGAGAAATATAATCCAATCAAATCTGTACCACAAAACTTCATCACAAGCAGCGTTCCCAATACTTGGAAAAAAATTCAGCACAATCTATAAACTGCTCAACGTCTCTCTTTTGGACACCATAATTATTAAACTGTAACTCGGATTCCTCTCTAATTTCAGTATGTTCTACTATGAAATATCAATTGTAACATCTCTGAAAGATACCAACAAAGGAGGAGTCGAACTTACCCAGATCTGGACCCAAAGTTGACTGTTTGTTACTTCCGAATATTTTGAAAACATCATGAATCCTTACTGCTCATCTAAGGTTGTTCCGGTAGGCATAGGAGGCATCAAAGGGCACTCGTTAGGCATGAAATACGTGGACAGAAGTACAATGGAGAAAGGGGTATAAGATTACCCGATTCCGAGACTTGAAGGTATGAAAGACAAAGGCCCGAAGGTTGTTGTTGCTTGCTTGCGCTGGGCGCATATGCTGCAAGGAGGACACGCACCTGCTTTAGGACAACGAGCTCCGCAATCTGGGTTCCCAGCCGCCCGCGTGGCTAGGGCAAGGCGCACCAGCGGGGTCTTCTCTTGTCGTAGAAGTGTTGCGGCTGTGAGGCTGGAGGCGAAGGGGCTCATCCTGATGCTGTTGTCGCCTGCAGGCCACGAGGGAGGCGGCTCATTTTGCTGTTCTCCCGGTGTGGAAGGGTCGACAAAAGAGGAGGGCGGCGAGGCTGGTGGACTTCGGTACTACTCGTACTAGTGCATAACACGGTTGGAGGGAGAGGCGCCGCTACTGTATTGATCGCTCCTAGGTGTAGATGGAAGGGGACACTGCTATGGTTTGAGAAAGAAGGTCGGTTAGGGTTAACGTTAAAGGAAGAGGAGAAGGGGTTGGTAGGGTTTACGCAAGCAGCAAGGGAAGAATGGGTTGCTACCTCATACAAACATGGGCCCAACTGGCCTTCTCAAAACGGGCCCGGATGGCCTGTCTTAACGAATACAACACTTTTGAAGGATAAGAAGAGATTGATCGGTTTCGCGTATTTTATGAGAGTAGAAACCTCGCATAAAATAATAAAAATATCGAAGAGTTCGGTGTCACATAAAATGACAAAATTGACGGAAAATTCCAAACCGGTCGAGTTCCGATTTGTCTCGAAAACAAACGGAAATAAAATTTTCGGGTGTTACATCAGCACCCCCTTAAAATAAGTTTCGTCCCGAAACTTAAAGAAGACCTCATAAAGTCGGAGTCCATACAAAAGAAATAAAGCGCCGGAAATAGTCACAATCGGTCAATTTCTGATTTGTTTCTAAAATAGCCGGAGGAATGAAAAAAAATTTCCGGGTATTACATCAATCCTTCCTTGAAAATAAGTTTCGTCCCGAAACTTAGGGTAAGACAATCATGATCGGCCTTTAAGGCACCAATCGGGTGTATCTAATGACTACACAAAAGTCTCGTCGTTTCCACAACTAAGTAACCCGCACATCAAGGTTCACCAATAAAACACACATCATTGTCTAAGCACTCAAGCATGAAATAAACAAGTAGTCAAACAATATCACACACATACAGGGTCAAGCCCTAACTCGTCACTTCTAAGGTTACAACTATCTTAACATAGGTCTCTAAAAGGTTACATCTCATACTATCTACAGTATCATAGGTAGCATCGTCGGCTTTTCATAAAAACCACTGACTCCGAAATCTTTTCATGTACTTGCATCACAATTGCCTGTTACTATGCTCTAAAGTGGCTACCTGATATCTTTCCGGTATCATCCGGCTCAACTGTGTGCGTCGGGTAGGTATCCATCCCACTGAATCCGTGGACAATTGGGGTTACTCTCTTCAATAGGGTGAGGGATACTAATCCAACAATCACTTTCAAATCCGCTTCCAAGACCACACAAGGTTGCCTTACATAATTTACTCTTGATCTCTAACATATCATTAACTCCACCTCATACTTCTTACACCATTTCCAAGACCTTTAAGTGATAGAGATTGTGTCCGGAACGATGGTACTAGACACAAGGTGATCGCACATACCCGCCGTTGATCATAACTACTCAATAGATGATAACACACCATCAGCACTGGACTGTTATATCCACCCCGCTTATCGGACTGGTAATATACTTCTGACTCATCACGTACCTCGGCTTTGTTATGATATCACCTTACAAGTATACTCTATTATGAGATTATGCTTCCTCTATGCAGGGTTATTGGGTTGCAAGCATACTCCCAAAACTACTTATATGTCGACATGTGACGAAGTCGTCATGCTTCACTAGAATTCATAGTAGGGTACCTCTCTTTTTCTATAACCTTTATATTCACATGCTTTCCTTGTCTACCTTGTTGGGAGATACAGTTCTCGTACAATATTTACAATCAGTCCGCATAGCCTATCTCACGTTCCTTCCAAATGAGATGCATTTCACCAACTATAATCATCCTAAACTCGACACGTCATTTTTCTGTACCATTGAGCTTCTCGCTCTGTGGATTAGGACTCACCATGCTGCCGCTGCGCTACTTTGATTATCGTGATGTCAATCATTAATCATAAGAATATTTTTTGTGAGTCTAAAATGATCGACCCCAAAACTCTTTCTTCCAATTACACCATGAGTCTTATACGGATGAAGTACCAAGTACCTTCTTTACTTGCCGTAAGAAAATAAAACAATGATTGAAAAACAACTTCTTCCGTTTACTTTCTTAATTCTTCTAACACGGATCCAAATCTTTGACTCAATCAGAGTCTATTCTTAACCAACTTGTAAGCAACATTTAACAAGATTCTCTCTATTCCATTAGCTGGTATAAGAAGATCGTCGTTGACTACGTGAGGAAATTCCCCAAGGCGTCGGTAAAGTTCCTTCATAAATCCTCATTCACAGCTACCTCTTCCTATCTATACATAACTCGTCAATACTAAACAACAATTGCATGTTCTCAAATGTTGTCAGTCAGTCTATAGTTGACTTAGCTCAACATCCCAGACTTACTCTTCTCATACTCTATTGGCATTGAATTTTCCTTGTGAGCACCACTTACTCGGTTACTCATTTTTATACTTCTTTAGCTCGTTCCACATTCCACACTTTCGGTTCCTTTGGAAGCTAACTCCATTCCGAGTCCAACTGTGTCACTCATCTAGCGTAAATAGTTCGTTCAAGTCTTCCATGATAGGTCGTAATCACGTCCTTGTGGTTCCTATGACCTTAATTATCCTCCATTTACTGTTCTTCTTGTATGGACCGCCGGTGTTTATGACTTAAGACTTGTTATAATTGAGAGGTTGCCCTGCACTCTTGAGTCCAGCACACTATTCTCACATACATGTGTTCCTTAATCGGTGTTGTTTGTAATACTTCCTTTGACTCTGCAACAGGGCTTCTATCATTTTGATACTAGCGTTGAGATTTCTTTCAGATTTCTTATATCTTCGAAGAAGACAAAACGTCTCCATTCTTGTGAAGTCTACCTTTCGCCCTTACACTAAATTGTAAATCTCCATTCCGTGTTAATTCTGATCTGTGAAATTTTCCTTAACTACTATGTAGACAGTTGCTCACAACAATTCTCTTTATGCCCTTAATGATTAAGGAGCGAAATCCGACTGTCAGAATCTTCTTTTTAAATTTAATTAGAGTTACTAACTTGAACTTATTTAGTGTTACTAACACTCATTTTGATTTAAATTCACTATTGTCGTAGTTGATCTCTTGAAGGATTTCTCCAGATGTTGATAAAAGTCTTTTATAATTTTGTGGTTATTCTTCTTATCTGTCACCTTGAAAACTAGTCATCCATACGTGTAAGTTCTTAGTTGTTACTAGCTAGTATAAAGTTGATCTTCTACAAGATCATAGCCTTACTTTTCTTCTATTTCCTTCGATGTGGATATACTAAGTACAAAGTTATCAACTTATCATTCATTTATACACCTTTAGCTTCTTTTACAATCAACACTTTTCTTCCTCTCTGTAAGATCACTTTACCCAAGTCTAGTTTTATTACCCATATGCCATCTGTGACTTATCAAATCTCTCCGATAAATTGTAGACGCATTTTTCGAGAATCCTTTAACCTAAATTTTTCATCCATTGGCGGTTTCTCTTGTATGGCTCGTTGGTGTCGGTAACTTAAGTCCCGTGTTGAGTGAGAGATCGTGATGGACACTTGAGTCTACCCAGGTTGTTCTATCTCACTCTTTTCCTTTAGCTAGCATTGTATTGTAACATTTCCTTCATGGACATCCCTTGTCTCAGTTACAGACTTCCATTCCCTTTTGATACTTGTGTCGTGATTTCTTTCAAAATTTTCGTATCCTTGAAGAAGTCCACCATTCTCAATGGTTATGGATTTTACCTTTCATCTTTAAATCCAAAGTAAATGTCTATCTTTGTGTTCCTTTAGTCCTTCCTATCTAGGTCATGCCCTATCTTCTCTAGATTCTCATGACCATCTTTGCCTATGGCGGTATCCACCCTGGTTGTACTGTCATTTCACCTGTCAAGTGTGGTTGTATACTACCATGCTTGATTTGTATTCTCATATTGTTATCTTCAGTTTGCGCTCTAATCTATTCTTACCAGCATCATGGAATTTCATCTCTCTTCTTCATACCGCTAAGTCTTTGGACGTCTTTCTATCACCTCTATCTGAGTTGATTTGATATCATTTCTCATCTGATTGTTTTTTTTGTTGTTATTAAGAATCCTCTCGTAGTCTTCACGCTTTGTCCACTCATTCTTCGGAAGATTGTAGCAATTGTGTGGGGGTTGTTCCCTCTTGATTGGGATGTCGATTTAAGTTGTCATTAATGACCATATTCCGCCCTGCTTCTGACAACAAACTTTCCCTTCTAGTCTGTTGTAATCTTAGATTCCATGTCTCTTGTCTGGATCGCTACTATATCTTGCTTTGACTTTCTTGCAAGAAAGAACCTCTAGGTTGCCGTTCACAAATTACGTGAGTGTCGGTCATTCAACGCTTCTCCGGAACTACTCTCATCTATATCCTTCACTCGATCATGTTGAGTTGACTTGGAACCCCTTACTTTCCATTGTCGTTGAGTCGTCTTGTAGTCTTCAATCTACCGTCTCTACGTTACTCAACGAATTTGAAGGAGTTGTCCGGATGTTCGCCTAACCTAATGCTCCTAAGCAGAGTATACTTATCATCTCGTTGCCACCTTCAAAATCTACAACCATTATGCTACTAACATATTGCCTATACTCATCTATATACCATATATTTGTAATCAAAATAAGTCAACCTAATATTTCTAATAATACTAAGCTGCTGAGATCCGCGGAGAGCGATGGTGGTCCGACGTACTACTATCACAACAACCCCACTATGCACGTGTCTAAAACAGAAGTCCGTTTTGAAATTCGTAGACCCCTTTCGGGTTCTAGTTATTTTATATATTCGGTCTTTCAGAAGATTCCAAGTGCAATTGTTGCCAACCTGGCTCTAATACGATATTGTAACACCCCAAATTCTCAGAACTCGGGGATCTACTAGTTAGGACCGCACAATGGGTCCCGACCTTAAGTTTGACAACAACTTTACTAGGATCTTACAACAAGGCACAAATGTATTTAAATTCTTTAAAAATAACAGACAGTATTTGTATGAATGAACAACACATGACACCCTTACAAAACATATATATATATATATATATATAACATGCATGCATGCCGAAAGGAAGACTCCCCCATCCCCATCTAATTAGTACGTGGACCCGATTGACCATCTTTTCTGGATCTCTCTACAACCGTCTATCTCTACAAAAACTACAACACGGAATAACCGTTAGCAAACAATCTAAATTTAAATAGAATAAAGATAGCACAAACACATCCAAGGTAACATAAACACTCATCATGCTAGCACACAATCTAGTTATTATCTGATAACATTGGTGATTCAGTTTATTCAGTTAATAAAGTTGTGGCATGAGATATCTTAAGATTTCTCGCCTCTGTTCCTTATCCAACTGGTGCATGTCTAGCACACCTCCGCCGGTAGCCTCACTACAAACCAAGTATGGACTAGTCCCTAAAGAAACCCCCAGCGCCCGCGAGCTAACTGAGCTGAATGCCACTGCCCGTTACTCTTAAGCCAAATATGTAGGTCGGTCGATAATTAATAATAAATACGATTATAAACACATCATTCAAACACCACTATCATTATTCAAAACTCATATCCAGAAGCTAGCTAAGTAAGCCCAAAGGACTTACCTGAATCAATCTCTTCTCTCAAATCTCAACCCGGTCAACAACCGTAGATTACTCAATTGTGTGTCACAAGAGGCAAGATGCAAGTGGGTCAAAACATTTCTCATACACTTAGAAGTCTATGAATTCTAAGATGTAAGATTCTAACAGAAGAGAAATTACTAAAATACCCTCCTAGGGTAGAATGACCATTTTACCCTGGGTTCCAAAACTTCCAAAAATCCTCTAAAATATGTCTATCCTCTTCTTTGGGACATAATTTCATATTCTAACTTTTAAGAATGAATTTAGGTAGAAACTAGAAGAAATACACATTCTCCTCACTTCTCAAAAAGGTTACTAGGATCAAACTTTAGCCTATGATAAGAGCCCCGAATAAAATATAAAGATTCTAACAAAAATCCCCAAGTCTTCTATGCTATTCACTCTATCCATAGAAGCAAGAATTTCCCAAAAATACTTAATAACCACTTCTACACAAATTCCCAAAGTCGGTTCCAAAACCAGAAATTCAAACTTAGCCAAAACTGAGTAACCAGTCAACTTGGGATCTTAATAAAACTACATCTAACCGTTGGATCAACATAAATTTTTGATACATCATCCTATGCATGACACTCTATAACATACTAAACACTTAACGGTGGAATATATTTCTTAGGTATCTAAACTTCAGTCCAAACATGACTGCACAAGACAAAATATTTCCAGCACTTTGAATATTTCAGCAACATCCAGAAAACTGCTTATAGCCTTGACTTTGAAAAATCGTAAATCCTAAACCTCTTGATGAAATCCTCTTAAATTTTGATATATTATACTATGTAATTCTAACTATGAAATATCCAAAATTCAAGTCGACCCGAGGAATATAACCCAATCAAATTTGTATGACAAAAACTGCATCACAAGCAGTGTTCTCAATACTTTGACAAAATTCAGCACAATCTTATGAACTACTAAACGTCTCTACTTTGGGACACCATAACTCTTAAACTGTAACTCGGATTCCTCTCCAGTTTCAATATGTTTTACTAAGAAATATCAACTGAACATCTCCGAAATTCTACAACAACAGATGAGTCTAACTTACCCAGATCTGGACCCGAAGTTGATTGTTCGTCACTTCCGAAAATTCAGAAAACAGCACGAATCCTTACTGCTCATCTATGGTTGTTCCGGTAGGCATAGGAGACATCAAAGGGCACTCGTTAGGCATGTAATACGTGGACAAAAGTGCAATTGAGAAAGGGGTATAAGCTTACTCGATTCCGAGACTCGAAGGTATGAAAGACAAAGGCTCGAAGATTGTTGCTGCTTGCTAGCGCTGGGCGCATTTTCTACAAGGAGGACACGCACCTTCTTCAGGCCAAGGCACCCCGCGTTCTGGTTTCCCAGCCGCCGGCCCGGCTAGGGCAAGGCACATAAGCGGGGTCTTATCTTGTCGTAGAAGAGTTGCGGCTGTGAGGCTGGAGGCGAAGGGGCTCATCATGGTGCTGATGTCGCTTGCTTGCCATGAGGGGGGCAACTCGTTTTATAGTTCTGCCAGAGTGGAAGGGTCGACAAAAGAGGAGGGAGGCGAGGCTGGTGGACTCCAGTACTGCTCATACTATTCGCTCCAAAAGGTGTGGGCCAACTTTAAAATTTATTACCCAAGAAGTATGCTTGAACAATATACGAACCCGTAGTGTACGGATCAATTGTAATAAAAGCAAGAATTCCAGGGGTCGATCACACGGACTCTGGTGAAACAGAGCACGGAATCAGGTTATCAAATATTGCTAATGACCACAAATTAAAGCAATCAAAGATGATATAAAGTCAGATAAAGGAAATGCGGATTCTAGGGATTAGAGCATCTAGTTGTGGTTCCACCTCAAGATCTCAAAGGATAAAGCGGACAAAGCTGAGGTTTGCAAAGGGAATGTGTTTCTAAGGTAGGAATAGATTAACGGGTAAGTCTCACTACTCACTATCCCAAATCAAAGCTCCTATTACCGGGTAGGTCTCAAGGTACTAAAGAAAGGAACGATAATCTCAAACCAATGCACAACCCAAGGGAGTAGAATCAACCTTTACCGGGTAAGTCTCAGGCTAACTTACAAAGATGGAATGAAGGCACACTCAAACCCCAATAAAGGATAAACCTTTTTTACCTACACTCATAATCTTGGGTAAACAAGCAAAGGAATCACTAGGTAAGTCTCATCCTAGACTTGCGTTCAACCAGGAAAGGTGTAATAAGGATAGGATTTGGAAAACTTAAACTCTTAACTCAGATAAGGTTCAGGAAAGGTTCACCTCGTTCAGTGATATTCCACCCCGGCCGAGATGTTCAATAACTGAGCGAGGTGTTCTAGGGTTAAGGTAAAGACTCGAGCTTTCAGAGTCCTGTTGAGATTAAGATCATTCTATCATCTTCTTTCCCACAACTTTCAGCCAATCACCCTAGAATCTCATAAGAAACTTAGCCAACAATCATCATGATAACAATAATCAAATCAATAGGAATGGAATCAATATTCGAATAAAAAAACCTTACGAAAAAGGTCTCAATACCTGAATCAAATAATCAACAAACAAGCGTTCCTCAATCACAAATCAGCATACACAATAAACCAAAAGAAATCTAACAAGATCTTACAAACTCCTTCAAAAGCCAACTCCAACTATGATTCCTTCCTTCCTTGAACTTCAATCCTTCAATACTTCCTTCAAACTTCCTTCAAAACTCCAGAAAACCCTTTAATTGCTGGATGCTCCAAGCATGGTTCAACTTGTGGAAAATCCAACCCTTTATATAGGAGAATTATCTTCCCAAGATAATAATATCTTAAAAAGAGAATATCCTATAAATATATCTCTATCTCTCAAAATATATCATCAAATATAATATCTTCCTTTCAGAAATCCAACCAAAAATATAAGATATCCTCCTTCCAAAAATAAAAGATCTCAGCCAAAAACAAAGATCTCGCCGGCGGTAGGGTGTTCGCCTCGGTTGGGACACTCATCAGGATCACCTCGGTCGAGGTGATATTGTAGCTGACCGAGGTGAATCTCAAATGAATGTAGAATCTCTTGAATCTTTTCCAAAGTCAATCTTCTTAATCATTTCCATGCTTCTTGAGATATTCTTAAAGCTCCAGAATGTAGCTCCGATGACTCCTTAGCTTCCTTAGCTCCATTTCGGTCCAAAACATTCCATTTTACCTACGATTACAACGAAACTAGGTGTAGACCTCGATTCCCACAAAGGTAGACAAAACAAAATTATAATCAAAGAATGTACATCCATACATGCAGATTTATGAAGATAAAACGTCTAAACTAGCCCAAAATATAGACTATAATACATGCTATCAAAATACCTCATACTTATCCCTTGATTGTCCCCAAGCAAGTTCCAAATCTTAGATACAAGATAGAATGGATTATCAGTCAGAAAGATCAATGAAAAGCATTTCAAAACATTTTTGGTGGTGTGCTCCACTCATAGATCACTCTAAGAGTATGCTTCATGGAAAATAAAATCAAGACATGATCAAAACATTTTATGAATATAAGAAAGTTGTTCATCTTTTCATAAAATCATAGGATGCATAATAAATCATAGTTATCGAAATTAATCATGTATAATCTAGTTTAAATCACCAAGTCAATCAACAAGCTCGAGGTCTCAAGGGCTTCCAAAAGAGGTCAAGAAACGTGTCAGGGTGGGATGTATATAGGGTAATGTGATGCTAGAATCCGGGAAAAGGATCTTCTTCATTTTCTTTGAAACTCAACATCTTCCACCAATAAGCTTTGCTTACTTTACTTTACTTTTTGGAATGCATGGACAAAGGTACACAATAACCGAAGCCTAGGAGATAAACAATCATCAATTTCTAGAGATGCCTCAAAACTTTGATGCACATACCATGACCCGTTAGAAATATCGCTCAATCCGACTTTGGCAAGACGCAAACACCCGGCTGTGTGAATGGTGGCGAGTTACTCATCATCATGATTGACATCCGCAAACCTAATTGTTTCTTTCTAACACTTTCAGCAAACATCTCAACTTCACTTTCACTTGCTTTTCTTTGCTTGCTTCCAAATTCCCGGATAGGTAAAAGGGAGGCAAATATGTATATGAGGGGCTAAAGTATGGTCAAGAAGAAGAAGAGAAGAGAATGAATTTCCTTAATCATCCCAGAAAGAATGTGATAGAACTCATCATGTGGTGTCAACCTTCAAATCCAACATAATTTTGATAAAAACAAAGTATTAAACATGCTAAAACTTCAAACAAAGCATTTTGCAAGTTAAACATATCATAAAGCCTTTCGAGCATATAAAGATTTCAAAACCAATCTGCAAATAGAATCATCATTGAGGTCATATCCAGAGAAGAATCACAAAACGTTTCGGAAACTCTCACTTAAAAGCTCATCTCGGTCGAGCAGTTCAGGCGTCATCCGAGGTGTTCATCCTCCATCTGCCATGAACGTCTGGGTCGAGGTTATAAATTTTTTTTTTCAAACCAGTTTTTGACGGTTTTTTCTAACAAAAACCTGTATGTATGCATGTAATGATAGATAAGCATGTAGAGCCAAGTAAAGCACAAATAAGATCATAATATCCGGGAGTCATACAAACCATACGCATAAGTCACATAAATACATCCAAATTCCCTATAATTGGGACACATTGTCCCAATGTGTCAAATATAAGGCTAAGAACAGAAAACTCACCGGACGTAGCTGAACTGTATATTGAATAAAGAAAGAAATCCATGAAGCTCTAATCCTCGTCAGTTGGTGGTGGTTGTCAGACCTAGATGCCTCAGTTGACGGAGAATACCTCGGTTGTGACAGTAACCGAGATGTATCTCAGTTGAACTCCATCTTCTCAATCTCTCGAACGTTTGTCCTTCCATGTAGCTCCTGAGTTGTAATTCTTCCATAGAAAGTACATGGTTCCTGTCTAGGAGGACGCACAAAACACGAAACAAACTATCTAACCTAAACTAGAAAAGGCAAAAGAAAGCAATACCTTGGGTTGCCTCCCAAGAAGCGCTTGGTTTAAGGTTGCTAGCTGGACCTTTATCCATGGAATTACTCAATGTACCTCGAACACCTTGAAGTGCTCATCACATCCATCATAAAACTCTTCCAAAAAGGTTACGGTTCCTAATTTCACCGGCAAATGATAGGATCTCCCACGCACAAGCTTGTACGGTTTGATTCTCACCGGAATCCTACCGGTCTTCCAATTCTTCCATGGAACATAACCCAGTTTTTCATCCTATCCTTTCCTTGATTGAGAAAACAGCTTCTCGAGAATCCGAGTAGTTTTCCCTTCTCCAGCTTGAGTAACCCCATACTTGAATAAATAACACTCCGTTGCCTTAGTGGTGAAGTGCTTGTTAACTCCGCTCCTTTCAGTCCAAAGAATATCCTCTTTCAGCAAATTCAAGGGAGGTTTCATCTTGATCTTAGGAGATTCTTTCGGAAGAGACCTCCAACTCTTCGGTGCATCCCTGAAGAAATCTAGAACTTTAAAGGGAGTAGGAGCAAGTACCTTATAAAGTTCTTCAAATATTGGGGTAAGTTTCATGTTAGGGTGATAATCCACACACGAAATCTTTCCCAACTGAGCTGGATGCTATTCATCCTCGGCCGATCTTTCTTTAACCTCGGCCGATCTTTCTTCAACCTCGGCCGAAGTTTCAGTATTTTGATCGACATCTTTTGTAACACCCCAAATCCGCGGGACTTGGAGTGTCACATTGGGCTAGGATCTCACAATGGATCTTGACCCTAGCCTGACAACAAGTTCACTGGATCTTACAACAAGGCAAAGGTAGATTAAAATCATATACATAAAAGCTGAGTATGATACATCAAAAGAGTTTACAAACTCATAGCCGAGTACAAAACAACAACATAAACCACAACCACAAAAGATCCCACATCCCATGCATCCTAATGTACAGAAGTCCTCGGCTTGTCACACCATCTGGCTCACTCTGTAGTATTCCTAACCTGCAGAACACTACAACACGGTATGAAACCGTTAGCTACAGCAATGAAAAGCATGAAGGTAATAGCACAACCACACATCAACATCTCAAACATGCAATGCCACACACATTCATTTATTATCTTTCATTACGTTATTTCATTTACTAATTCAACTTCTTTTATAACACGAGGAGCCTCAAGAACCCCGTCCCATCTAACGTAACACAAGAGTTTTGCATGTGGGTGACCTTCACTCGTCCCCTCCTATGAGATCATCTTCAGGGCACCTCCTCCTAACCAACAGGCGGAACCGGCGGTTACCACCCGTTATAATACACTTGGGCCAAATAAATGTAATGAATGGTCTTCCTAGTCCGGTTTAGATTATAAATGCACAATCATATGAACACACACAACCATCACAATCATACAATCTACAACTGCACGCTAAGAAAGTCCCATGGACTTACCTGATATACTCGTAACCTGTACCACGTCACAGTTTCCCCTTGGGGTAGTAATCAACGCCTGCAATAGCAAGACACACACAATCACATACTGCAAAGGTTAGGAGACATGTCTCACTAACCACAACCAACCTATATCTCAAATCTAAACCTCAGATCCTCAACACACTCATAAATGCCTAAGGCATATCCTCAACATAACATCTCATCATACTCATACACATACTAATCCTTAAAGCCATAACCGATATCCATAACATCATCATGATCCTCAAATCATTCTGACACCTAGCATGCATCTAATCAGTATTCCTAAATCTCAAATTTAATCCTAATTTAATTAATTAACCTTTAATTATTTAATTAAATTTCTCAAGAATAACGTTTTGCCAACAGGCCATTTCTAAACCCACCTATCATCAGATTTCATCAACAAACAACCCATAAACACTAGAATAATATAATGATCATAATGGAATTTCTAATTATCCATTTTGAAAAGCCTAACGTCGATTTAGGCCAAATCGCAGTTAGGAAAACGAATAAATTCATAACTTATTCGTTACTAACACGATTGACGATCTGAAAGAAGATTCGGAATCACAACGACGCAGGCTACGCATGTACAACATCAAATTCACCGGAATCTGAGCGACATAACTGACCTGGAGACATATATGCTCGACCAGGTCTTCATCTGCTCGGAAATGCAGAAACTCGGTACCGATATGAAGAGAATGAAGAGAGGAATCCAAAAACTCAAACGGAATTGAAATCGGATTAGAAACGGAGAGTAGATCTGAGTTTGAAGTTTGAGAGAAATCAGAGCTTTTACGAGGAAACGTGAAAGGAAATGAATTAATAAACGATTTTCCACTATTTATAGTGAAGTCGATAATTATCCTTTAGCGAAGTCGATAATTACCCTTTTATCGATCCAATGGCGGGTTGAACCCCCTTCTGTAAACTTCTCGAAATTTGAATAATAGATCTTGAATATTGTAGGGATAATTATTCCACAATTGCCTCGGAAAACGTGTATTCCTAAGCCGTCTTTCTTAGCCGTTAAGAAACGAAATAGCGACTCTTTTGTCCGTTTTGCCCTTCCATATTATTTCCTATCTAGGACATGTCCGATGTCCTGATCATTTCTCTCAACTGTATTTTTATTAATTGGAGCTCCCGAATGCTCCAAATAATACCGGAGGGTAAAAATAATTACCCGGGGAAAAAGTGAAAATTTCACTATAACCCCAAAATTATACCAGGAACATAACGGTGGGACTTATACTCAACACTTACGCAATCTTCGCAAGTTATATGTCAATTACTATAACTGATTAAGTTAATCAACATTAATTAGAATTCAGAAATCCTAGCTATTACATCACACACCCCTTAAGAAAAAGTTTCGTCCCGAAACTTGAACAATTCCCAAATCCTCTCAGACCCATACGCCGAGGTATAAACACTCTCTTTATCGGAGGTATCACATCTCCGTTCAAACGTATCAACATATAACACTCAATAACCTCAAAACACAACATGGAGGAATCACCAACTCCAGCAACAAGATCATAACGCTATCCAAAGGCATAGAGGAAAAATCATCTCTAGCCAACTACTAACCACGTCACAAGGCATGAAGGAGGCCGGCTCCAGCCAATTGTACTCGTAACACAACTATGTGGAGGAAAACCGTCTCCACTCACACTATGTCCATCAAAGATAGCATGGAGGAAAGAACCATCTCCTGCTAATCCTAACACTTATACCGTAGCATGGAGGAAAGATCCATCTCCAGCTATACCTATCTAGTACTAGCAAACAAGATCTAACAGATCATATGCACAACTCACAACTAGCACGAAAACACAACATATCACATAAGTACATAGGATAACATACACTCACTAAGATAGCACCAAAATCTAATCGTGGATCCTATAGTGCATCTGTCCCGGCGTAAAAATCTAGATAGTTCCCCTGGATACTATCCTCAGTCTCCCGCGTAGCCTCATTATAGGAATATCCTTCGAATGCAGGCGTCTCACACCTCTCTGCCTAGAACCGCAAAAGGTTGTTCTACAAAAGTGTGATCCGGCTCAACCACTAGATCATCATGACTCACAATGTGCTTCAGATCGGGTATGTACTTCCTCAGTTGAGAAACATGAAACATAGGGTGAATACCCTCTAACTTCGATGTCAAAGCCAATTTGTCCACTGCTCTTCCAACTCTATCCAGTATCTCGAAAGGACCGACCTATCGGGGACTCAACTTTCCCTATATGTCATAACATCTGACGCCTCACGTCGGAGATACTCTCACTAGACATGAGCTCCTACCCTGAACTCTAGAGGTCGATGCCTCCAATCTGCATACGACTTCTGGCAACTCTGTGCAGCCATCATCCTTTCTCTGATTAACCTTACTCGAGCTATATCATCCTGAATCTTCTCTGGCGCTAACCCACTGGTACTGCCAGGCTCATCCCCGCATAAATGTGTATGACACCTATTTCTACACAATGTCTCATAGGGACCATCCCAATATATGCATGGCAACGGTCGTGGTATAAGAATTCAACATGTGGGAGATAAATAGATCGTCCCTGTTCCAAATCCATCCCACAAGCTCGCAACATGTTCTCTACGGTCTGGAGGGTCCTCTCCGACTGACCGTCTATCTGAGGTAAATCTCAATCATGAGGTGTAGACGCGTTCCCCAAGCAATCTGAATCTGCTATCAAAACCTCAAAGTAACCCGTCTACTACAATCATAGTCGATCGTCCCCGGTCCACTTATGGAGTCCCACCATCCGTCTAGTGTACTCCTTTGTTATTTCATTCACTCGCCAAGTCTCTCAGTAGAGATGGAACGTTTCGACTTCGTTAATCTGTTACCAATAATCTGGATAACACCAAAACTCTTACTAGGTGTCAATCCAATCACAAGTCCACTGAAAGGTCCTCTCACTTCAACTACAGCACTAGTAGTCGATTAGCTCATCTCCAGGTCAGTAACACTTTAACCTGATCTACTACTTTAGGGTACCTCTTATTCGTACATGGATGTACTAAAGAAGTTGTACTATGGGTATACTGTAATCTTCTCCACTCAACTCCGCATAAGCGGTTATACCGACGCAATTGGGGCACCTCATACTCCTTCTGCTCCGTTAAAGAACTGTGGTGTCTTGCCATGAGACATCCTTCCATCAAATTCCCTCAAGGTCAGGCAAGTCCCCTGCTTTTGTTTGACCTCATCCAACAAATTAGGTAGAACCGCTAAAACATGAAACTAACGTCCTTATCAACAGTTGTAGGTCCAACTCTAACCAAGATAGATCATTCTACAATCGAGGTTGTACAACAATTCCAACAATCGCCTTCTCTCGAGGCGTCTTCTAGTTCAAGGTATCAGTTACCACATTATCCTTGCCAGAATGGTACCAAACTTCACGATCAAACTCCTTGATCAACTCTAGTCAACGACACTGGCGGTTATTCAGCTTATGTTGCATAAAAATATTCTTGAAACTCTTATGATTGGTGGGAATCTAACATGAAATATCACACCGATATTGCCTTCAAATCTGGACACTTGAACTACCACTACTAACTCAAAATCATGAGTCGGGCAGTTCTCCTCATACGTTCTCAGCACCGTAGTCACGTGATTCCCAAAATCTTCTGATTATCACCGAATAGAAGCGGAGTTCAAATGCTTCCTCTACTCTTCAAAACTAGGACATACTACTTTAACCACAAACTTATGGTGGTCTTCCTCAGAAGACTCGTAATTGGATGCACAATCACATAGAATCCTTCCTCAAAGCGTTGGTAGCAATCGGCTGGGCCGAGAACTACGCATTCCCTTAATGTTCAACATCATCATGTTAGCATGAAATAATGCGATATTCTAGGCACTTATTTTGGTTGTTTTTCTCTCATTATTGTGTACATGGATGAAGTTTAGAAGCAATTGTTAGCTTGTTCCATTATTATAGTCGATATGGACGTCTACACTAGCTTTGTGTCGATTGTAGACAAAAAGGAGTAAATGGGAGCTATCAAGAGCGAAAAGAGAGGATTCGATCATGTTCGAGGGTTAGGAACACATCAAGGAAGCTAAGGAAGAAGCTAGGATGAAGAATGTCACGACACAAAGGAAACTACAAGCATTTTACACTTCCACGCCCTAAATTAGGGCCGTAGAAGAGTCCACGCTCTAAACCACGGTCGTGGATCTTGGCATCATGAGCGTGGAGCATTCCAGTAAGTAACACGGTCTAAAGTACGGTCGTGGAAGTCACAAGAGACCGTAATCCAATTCCACGCTCTAAACCATGGTCATGGAATCCCTTGAGACCGTGATTTAGGCGATCTTTTGACGAGTCTTCATTTGCCACGTTATTTAAGTGATCGGCCGGGACGGCTACTTTTTCCCCGTTTTATAAAAAGGTCAGAGAAGAGAGTTTTAGGCATCGACGCTTACGGCTTACTCCCTTTACATTTGCGTTGGATCTCGCGGAGACGCTGACGGCCGCTTACCTTGCTTGGGGCATTCTTGCCTAGGGTGGATTGAAGATCGCCGAAGGTTTTTAACCCCTTTCTTAGGTTTTGACATTGAAGACGGATTGACAATCTGTTCTTCATACTTACCTTAGATTATTGTGAGGTTTTGTGTTCTATATTCTGAATCCATTGATTTCCACTTCTTGTGTTCAGATTTGAGAAACGGTTTTGAAGTTTTATTAAGTGTTCGAGGGTTTTCATCTTTTATCCTCTTTGATATGAATATTGATATCATGACAATGATTGTTGGCAAAAACCCTTTAGCAATTCTAAGGTGAAGGGTTGATAGTTGTGGCTTAGATGATGATAGATCGATCGTAAATTGATTGAACCCTGAGAGTTAGAGAGATCTCGTCGATGAACCCAAATCACGGGTTGTTCTTGGATTTCCACGGCCGTGGTTCTCAAGATATGGCCGTGATTTACCCTAGTTTACGAACTTTTCTTTTACTTTGATCCAAGGTTAAAGATTAGCTTTAATCTAGTCTTGGTTTACCCTTTTCTAGGTAGTAGTGAGACTAATCACCCTCTATTTCGATTTCGAGTGTCACAACCTTAATCGTTTTAGTTAGTCTTGATCCTTGGGTTACAAGTTTGGGTATTTGAGATTAATTCTTGTCCATTGATCTTTTCTATACTGAAGCCTCAACAACCTTTATAGAGAGTATCTTTAGATAAGTTATATAAAGTCTTGGAACTTCACCGTACATTGCTTTACTTTAGCATACCTTTGCAACTCTTAACTCTATCCTTAGTTTTTAGTATATCTTGAATCGATTGCCACAATTAGATACCTGGATCTTTAGGGTTGTTGTTTTCCCAATATTTCCAAAGCTTTACCTTTTATTTGTTTGTAAACTTGAGACTAGGTTTTGTTTCACCAAATCCATGTGATCGAGACTCTGGAATACTTACTGATCTACGCCGATCCGTACACTGCGGGTTGGCTTGCTTTTATTCTAGTTTTATAAAATTTAAGACTTGATTGCATACACGTTTTAGGGTGAACAAGTTTTTGGCGCCGTTGCCAGGGATTTGGTCTAAACCAAACTTCGGTTTTCGGTTTTCGAGCTTGGGAGCTTTGCTCTTGTTATTTAATATCTCTTATAAGTGATATTTGCAGGTTATCTTGGGTATATGTGAAGGTCTAGCACCAACAAAGACCTCTTACCTCTTGATCAAGAACTTGAGAAGACTTTGAGAAAGAAGCTCAAAGAAAGAAAGATGGCTGAAAGTAAAGAGAGGGATATCCAGGCAGAGTTGGATGATTCCGAAGCTCGACTTAGATGGAGCGAGAAGACTCGCAGGGAAGAGCCGGAGCATCATCAATTGCAAATTGATGAGCTCAAGGACATGATGCTACAAATGATGTTGGAGATGAGTGATTCCAAGAAGAAGAAGAGAAGCAAACTGACAAGATCGGTTAGAACCGACTCATCCAATGAAGAGAGCGACTCCTCCATGCCTTCGCTAGAGGATATTGATCCAACGATCAATGCGAACAGGAATAATCCAACACCAGCCGCTATTCCTCGTGTCCCAGCTGGGGGTGCGAGAGCCGTTGGTGTAGATGAAGAGCCAAGAACACTTGGCCAAAGAATAGATCCGATTTAGCAACCACGCCGTCTAGGTGTGAACTTTGAAGCTGACGATATTCAGGGGTTTAGCTTTAACCCACAAGTTATTACCATCACCGCCAAAGCCAGTTTGGGGGAATGAGTGTCGAATCTCCACATCAACATTTATAGAATTTTGAGATCTTGATGGAGACAATGAAGCCAAAGAATGCAACCACCAACAATTACAAGATCAAGCCATTCTTCTTCTCTTTTCAAGGGAAAGCTTTATCTTGGTATCAAGCTCTTCCAAATGGAAGACTCAACACATGGGAGGATCTATCTTCGGAGTTCCAAACCATGTTCTTTCCGCCATCCAAGACGGCGGAGTTGAGATGTAAAATTAATGCTTTTTCTATGAGATCTAATGAAAGCTTGTTTCAGTCTTTGGAAAGATTTCAGAATTTACTATTGGATTGCCCACACCATGGCATTTCCAAATTGGAGTTATTGGAGATATACTATAAGGGCTGGATGTGGAAACACAATTCAAGCTCCAATCCCTTTCATATGGCACATATATGGACATGAGGGAAGATGACGCTTGGGACTTCATTGAGAAGCAAGCCCGAGTCATTGAGAAGTACTCTCATCGGAAGGTGGAAGCTAATCGAGTGGAGCAAGGAGCAAAGCTAACACAAGCTCCTCAAACTCAAATCTTTTCTCTCAACAACGAGATTAAAGAATTGAAGGAAGTCATCAAAGCTAGCTTTCAAAAGCCTAAGGAGCAAGATGGTGGTTATTTAGGAAACAACAATAACCACAATGGGAATGAGAACACCAATCGCAACAGCCGGAACAACAACCAGAACAATTGGAACAACAATAGGAGTTCAAACAACAACAATTGGCGTTCAAACCAACAACAAAACTCCGGTAATTCTTATCCCAATTCAGGAAATTCACTAACTCCACCATCTTCTTCTTCCATTCCTTTGAAAAGCCAGGGGCAAACATCTAATAGTGGAAGCACTTCGGGGAAAGAGAAGCCCGATCCCATCGTAGAAACGATCTTGGGAAAGCTTCAAGGGCTGGAGAGTCACATCAATAAGGTAGATAAAGCCCAAAAGGTTTTAGAAAACCAAATGTTCAGCAATGCTGAGGAAGTTCCTAGAAATCAAGGAAAACTTCCAGGAAAGACGGAGGATAACCCGAAAGGAAGGGTGATGGCTATCACAACTAGGAGCGGAGCAACAACCACCGACCCGCAGCCTAAGTTTGTGGAAGTTCCCGTCAAAAAGGAGAATGAAAAGGGGATGGAGAAGGAAGACATCTACATTCCTCCTCCAACTTACAAACCTCCCCTACCATTTCCACAATCTAGAGCAAGAGTGCGTCTAGACAAACAATTCGGTAAGTTCATTGAACTCATGAGCAAACTGCATATTAATATACCTTTCATTGATGCAATTGTAGGTATGCCAGCATATGGAAAGTTTTTAAAGGAGATCCTCTCTAACAAGAGGAAACTGGAAGATTTTGGAGAAGTCAAGATGAGTTCGGAATCGTCGGATCTCATCAAAACAATGAAGGAAAAGATGTCCCCAAAGCTGAAGGATCCGGGGTCATTTTGTGTTCCAATCGGAGTAGGAGATGTCACATATGATGCATTATGTGATTTAGGAGCAAGCGTTACCATCATTCCGCTTGCCCTATCCAGGAAGATCGGTTTCGGCGAACCTAAACCGGGGAAGATGACGTTATATATGGCGGATCGATCCATAACTCGTCCAGTCGGCATCATTGAAGACGTCCCGGTCAAGCTTGGTAAGTTCTATGTTCCAATAGATTTTGTTGTGCTTGACATTCCTGCAGATAGTCCGGTCCCGATCATACTCGGAAGACCGTTTCTTACAACATCCGGTTGTATGGTGGATTGCAAGAATGCTAGACTCGCCTTCGACATTGGAGAGGAAAAGGTAGAGTTTGTTCTTTCCACTTTGATGAAAGAGCCAGCTCTTGAAGATGATATGTTTAACATCCATGAAGAAGAGGCATCTAGAGAGGAAGTAAGCTCAATTCTATTCAAAGATCCTTTGCAAAAGGTTATCACTATGAGCATTATGGAGAAAGGAGAGGAAGAGGAATGCAATGAGGAAATTGAAGCTTTAGAGGAGCAAAAGGAAGTGCATGAAGAAGAGTTTGAGAAACTCTACGATGGGTCAGAAAACGTGAGGAATCACGGCCAATCGTGCTATTCCACGGCCGTGGTTCCCACCAACATGACCGTAATTAGCTATTCAAAGGACTCCAGTAAGTTACACGGCCAAAACCACGGCCGTGGAACTATCAGAGGTGCCGTAATTGACTTCCACGCCCAAAACCACGGCCGTGGAGGAAACAGAGGTACCGTGATTTTGGAAAAATCTGAGCACAATTACGTTCTTTCTACCAATGCTCTTGAGTCTTCTTCAGCAACTTCTATACCCTTAGAGACTTCTAAGGGAGCATTGGACACTCCTCAAGAGCCACTAAAGACTCCAATAGTGATGGAATTGAAGCCACTTCCCACACATCTAAGGTACGCATTTCTAGGACCTAATTCTACCTTTCCGGTAATTGTTAGTTCCGATCTAAGTGAAGATGAACATAGTAAGCTTATGGTTGTTCTAAAGAAATATAGGAAAGTCTTAGGTTACACTATAGAGGATCTAGTAGGAATTAAGCCTTCATTATGCATGCATAAGATCCTAATGGAAGAAGACTTTAGGACCTCACGACAACCTCAAAGGCGGTTAAATCCGAACATGAAGGAGGTTGTCAAGAAGGAAATTCTTAAACTACTTGATTCAGGTATCATCTACCCTATCTCCAATAGCAAGTGGGTGAGTCCCGTACAGGTGGTTCCAAAGAAGGGAGGAATGATTGTCATCACCAATAAGAACAATGAGCTCATTCCTACAAGGACAATGACTGGATGGAGGATGTGCATTGATTACAGGAAGCTAAACAATGCAACTAGAAAGGATCACTTCCCATTACCCTTCATCGACCAAATACTTGAAAGGTTAGCACAACATTCTCATTTTTGCTATCTTGACGGTTATAGTGGCTTCTTTCAGATCCCGATTCATCCTGACGATCAAGAGAAGACAACATTTACGTGCCCATGGGGTACGTTCTCTTATAGGAGAATGCCGTTCGGGCTTTGCAACGCCCCAGCCACCTTCCAAAGGTGCATGATGGCTATCTTCTCGGAGTACATAGAAGAGATCATGGAGGTTTTCATGGATGACTTTTCTATTTATGGTTCCTCTTTCGATAATTGTCTTTCTAATCTTTCTCTTGTGCTATAAAGGTGTGAAGACACTAACCTAGTTCTTAATTGGGAGAAGTGTCAATTTATGGTGAAGGAAGGCATTGTACTCGGACACTTGATCTCTAGTAGAGGGATTGAGGTAGATAAGGCTAAGATAGAAACCATAGAAAAGCTCCCTCCTCCATCTTCGGTGAAGGAGATAAGAAGCTTTCTAGGACATGCTGGATTTTATAGACGTTATATAAAGAATTTCTCTAAGATATCAAAACCGCTTACTAATCTATTGATGAAGGATGCAGATTTTGATTTCTCGCAGGAGTGCTTAGATGCGTTTCAAAAGATTCGTGAAGCTCTAATCTCAGCCCCGTTTATACAACCTCCGGATTGGAATCTTCCATTCGAGGTCATGTGTGATGCAAGTGACGTAGCCATAGGAGCTGTGCATGGACAAAAGAAGGAAGGACGAACCCATGTTATCTACTACGCTAGCAAGACGCTAGATGAAGTGCAGCTTAACTACGCCACAATTGAAAAGGAATTTCTTGCTATTGTTTATGCATTTGAAAAGTTTTGTTCTTATCTTGTAGGTGCAAAGGTGATTGTATACACGGATCATGCTGCGATCCGGTATCTACTTTCAAAGAAGGATGTGAAACCTAGGCTGATTAGATGGATTCTTCTCCTACAAGAATTAGATCTAGAGATCCGTGACAAGAAGGGTTCGGAAAATTCTATTGCGGATCATTTGAGTCGTCTACCACATCTAGAGGACGACAATCTACCTAAAGATGACTTCTTTCCGGACGACAATATTACTAAAGGTAACGAACTATGGTTTGCTGATTTTGGTAACTATTTGGTTTGCCAGGAAATACCACCCGGACTATCCTATGCATAAAGGAAAATTTTCTTTAAGGATGTCCGAGAATACTTTTGGAATGAACCTCTCATCTTCAAGAGAGGTCTTGATGGCATCATTCAAGGATGTGTGCCGGAAGACGGGATGCAAAGTGTCATTCATCATTGTCATTCACTACCTTGTGGAGGACACGCTAGCTCGAACCAAACTAGCGCTAAGGTATTGCAATCTGGATTCTTTTGGCCTACTTTATTTAAAGATGTGCAAACCTTTGTTTCCTGCTGCAATGCTTGTCAAAGAACAGGGAACATATCTAGGAGAAACGAAATGCCTCTTAACAACATTCAGGAGGTAGAGATCTTTGACGTTTGGGGAGTGGACTTCATGGGACCTTTTCCATCATCTTGTGGAAACTAATACATACTTCTAGTTGTAGATTATGTTTCGAGATGGGTTGAAGCAATTGCCTCTCCCACTAATGATGCCATGGTTGTGGTTAAGTTCTTTAACAAGACTATTTTCCCAAGGTTTGGGACACCACGGACTATCATTAGTGATGGAGGCTTTCACTTCATTGCCCGACGATTCGAAGCTCTACTAGCTAAGTATGGGGTGACTCACAAGATCACCACCCCTTATCATCCACAAACGAGTGGAAAAGTGGAGATTTCGAACCGGGAGATTAAAGGAATCCTTGAGAAAACAGTTTCGAAGACAAGGAAAGATTGGTCTTTGAAGTTTGATGATGCATTGTGGGCATACCGGACTGCATACAAGACTCCCATAGGAACGACACCATACAACCTTGTGTATGGGAAGTCTTGTCACTTAACGGTAGAGCTGGAACATAAGGCGTATTGGGCGGTAAAGTGGTTGAACTTCAGCATGAAGGAAGCGGGCGAGAAGCGCCTTTTGGACCTTAACGAGCTTGAAGAACTTCGCTTAAACGCCTACGAGAATGCCAAGATGTATAAGGAGAGAGCGAAGCGTTGGAATGATAAGCATATCATTCCAAAGGACCTCAAGGAAGGAGATCAAGTTCTCCTCTTCAATTCAAGACTTCGTCTCTTTCCAGGTAAGCTTAAATCTCGTTGTACTGGACCTTATCTAATCAAACATGTTTTTCCCCATGGCGCAGTTGAAGTATGGGGTGAAAAGGGCGGAACCTTTAAGGTGAACGGTCAACGACTCAAGAAGTATTCACCGGAACTCCAAGCTGAGGAGTTCGCGCCTACCGCACTCGAATAGGTACAAGTACAGTCTATCTACGGTCCTTAAACAAGCGCTTCTTGGGAGGCAACCCAAGGTACTGCACTTATGCTTTTGTTTATCATTCATAGATTAGATTAGTTTAGTCGTTTTGTTTTGTTTTTGCCCTTGATACCTCCCGGTATGTCGTGTTTTTGGATGTAGGAACAATGGAATAGGCAATAGGGAAGAAAAAGTTAGAAGGAATTGACGAAATTTGGATTTTGCCACATTACAGAGAGTTCCACGCTCTAAACCACGGTTTTGGAAGCTATAGTGACCGTAATTTGCAAAGTGTGAGAAAAATCACCAAAACCACGGTTCCATACAAAACCACGGCCGTGGAACACCCAGAGTGACCGTTATTTTCCAAAAATTTTACGGCCACTATATAAACCACTTTCCTTCACAAAAACACCCCCATTCCCAAATCCACGCCCCTCTTCCACGACCTAAAACCCGAAAAACCTCCCCATCTCGCAATTCTTCGTTCGAAAACCGTTTCAAGCGATTCTTGGTGCTAAAGTGAAGCACTTCCGTTCATCTACAAGATCCAATCAACAAATGAAGTGGACAATCCCTGCAAAAGACGGAATTTGGATTCAAAGATCCAAAAACCTAGGTTTTTCTTCTATTTCTCTACTTTGTCAATTCGGATCTATTTCTCACAAGAACTTAGAGGAATTGCATAGGATTGAGATTGAAATTAGTCTAGGAGAGGCTTTATTGAGTTTGGTGATTGATTTGTTGAGATTTGAGCAAAACTGTGCCGAACCACGGTCTTTGTAGGTTCCATGGCCGTGGTTTTTGTAGATCAGACCGTGGTTTTCTCTCTGAGATGGATTTGATTAGGAGAATGTCTACTAGAAGCAAGAAGAGGGAAGGTGATGCTTCCTCCTCCTCCCAAGTACCCCCTAATGAGCCACCATCACTCCCACCCCCTAGAATTCCAAAAATCCATGAGGATTACCTCGATGCCTTAGAAAGGATCGAGAAGAGGGCGGTCATAGGACCGCGCTACTTAGTTCTTGAGGAGTTAGAGCCACTGAATGTGGTGAATGACCTGACTTGGCTTTTAGATAGAGCCGGTTTGATCATCTTCTCCGCTATTAGGGAAGATGCATATGAGGAGATCACTAGGGAGTTTGTGACCTCTTTTGAGCATAGCGCTATGGATAGGACAGTTTCCTTTAGGCTGATGGAGGAGAACTACGAGTTCTCGATCTTGGAGTTTGGAGCCTTCTTTGGGTTCCAAGAGACCTTCAATGGTCATTTTTCTAGCGGTGTATACGCTAAGGATTTATGGGAGGACATTGCCATGATCTATGCCAGCGAGGACCGCTGGCAGCCAGCGGACACCAAGGCTAAGCTCATCTGTCACTTAGCCTTGAAGATAGCCCATAGAATACTTTATGAGTGTCTTTTCCCTAGGACCGAGACCCCTCAGAAAATTAAGACAAATGAGTTGTTCCTTCTTTATGCTATGCTGCACGGTAGACCTGCTGACTGTGCTACCCTCTTAGCCTCCACCATGAGTAAGCTCAAGAATAAGAGAGCTGGGAACATTGGATATGGTGGTATGGTCACCGACATTGCTAGGCAATTGGGGATAGATTTTTCTGCTTGAACTAGGATTGCAACGAGACCCTTGGGTCTCAATAGTTTGATGACGAGGGGTATCATCTTCCCTAGGCACCGTGGTCCACCCACCGCTGGTATGCCATGGGTGGAGAGAGGAGGTAGAGGTATTCCATGGCTCCCTAATTATTCCATTATGGTTGGACGCCATAATTGGAAGCAGACATTCACTGCTATGCATGCGAATAAGTTAGTAGCACCTCCCTACGTCCCCGATGAGGTACCGGCTACAGATGAGGAGGAGGAGAAAGGGGGAGGTGATGGTTTTGAGGGAGGAGCTGAGGAGCATGACTTTGGCACTTTCCCGGATCAGCCGGTACACTTCCCTGACCCTCCTAGGCGTTCACCACGACCGGTTGGACCTTCAGGAGCCTCTTCCTCTCGCCGTGCTAGCATGAGTGAGAGGCCGACATGGATAGACACTCCGCCCACTTGGTACGGAGCACAACCAGAGTGGATGGGGAGTTCCACCACCGTGGTACAGTCAGGCACCAACAGCTCTAGCAGCACCGGCACCACAGGACGCACCAGCATGGTACGGCCAGCCACCACCCTGGTATGAGCAGCTACCGGAGTAAGCTACCGACCTTTCCAGGAGGGTCGGTGACTTGGAGATCCGCCAGGACACTCGAGATGTACGGGCTGATGAGCATGACCGGATGATGAGAGACATCTACCGCCAGCAGTTTGGGCGGCATTTCAGCCCCGAGTTCCATCCATTCCCACCATTCCCACCACCACAGTGATGAGCTTAGAGGGTTGACAGTTCAGCCGCCTCACCACCGTCTTAGTGAGTTCATTTTCCTTTTCTTCTTTTCTTTATTTTTTTTTCGAATATTGAGGACAATGTATGTTCTAAGTATGGGGTGAGGTGTGACTATGTGTTGTAATAACTCTACTACATTTGCTTGCTTGCTTCTATCCATAACACTTGCATGTTTCATTTTCATAGTCACACGTTTCATTATTGCATTGTATGAAAAAGTTTGAAAAACCCATAAAAATTTGAAAATTTTTGAAAATTTGAAAGAGTTTTTGTGCTTCTAAGATTAGAGATGACTTCTATGATATTTGTTACTTATGGAATGAATTCTTGATGACGATTCTATGCTTAAACGGAATAATGAATTGAAAAGAAATTGAATGTGTTGTTTATCCTTTCTTACAAGTTTCATAATGTGAAAGTTCTATCTACACCATATTGAGAAATTGAAGTTGAAATCACATGATGAGTTCTTAAGCTTCTTTATGAAATGATTAAGGCAATTCGATTTTCTTTCTTCTTTCTTTGATCACTTAGCCCCACAATGAAAGTAATTGCCTCCCTTACCTATCCGGGAATTTGGAGGAGTTGATATTTGGCATGTTTGATGTGGGAGGGCCATGAAAGCAAATTTTTGCATTCAAAGAATAGAATTAATAGGTTTGGGGAAGTCAATCATGACGATGAGTAACTCGGCACCATTCACATAGCCGGGTGTTTGTGTCTTGCCAAAGTTGGATTGAGCGATATTCATAACGAATTATGGTATGTGCATCAAGGGTTTGAAGCATCTCGAATTTGAGAAACGCCAATCTCCTAGGCTTCCGTTTTTGTGCACCTCTATCCATCTTTCAAAAAGTAAAGTCGAAAAATAACGTGAAAAAGAAGAGAGAAAAGCTCAAAGTTGATGGTGTTGCAATTCAAGGTGAAAAGAAAAAGAATTGGTTATCCGTTTTCCCGGATTCATGCACCACATCCCTTATAAGTCTCCCTCCCTTCCGCATTCCATACCTTACTTGAAAGTCCTTAAGATCAAAAGAATGTTATTTGACTTGGTGATCTAAATTGAAACTTCTTATGCTTGATTTTGATAATACTTGAAAGTTATGATGTTTGTCTCAAAGTTTAAACAATTTGTGATGTTTCTTTACTTTACATTCTTTGGTTTATGTATACAAGCGTATTCAAGAATGAATGAAGCAAGGTTTGAGGATGATCAATTGACTAGAAGCACATCTACCTAAAGAATGTTTTTGTTTCAAGGTAGCATGCATATTTCATTCTAACTCTTCTTCTAAGCTCTTTAAAGACCTTGCTTGGGGACAAGCAAGTGACAAGTATGGGGTATTTTGTTAACATAAAATATTGCGATATTCTAGGCACTTATTTTGGTTGTTTTTCTCTCATTATTGTGTACATGGATGAAGTTTAGAAGCAATTGTTAGCTTGTTCCTCTATTATAGTCGATATGGACGTCTACACTAGCTTTGTGTCGATTGTAGGCAAAAAGGAGCTAAATGGGAGCTATCGAGAGAGAAAAGAAAGCATTCGATCATGTTTGAGGGTTAGGAACACATCAAGGAAGCTAAGGAAGGAGCAAGGATGAAGAATGTCACGACACAAAGGAAACTACAAGCATTTTACACTTCCACGCCCTGAATTAGGGCCGTAGAAGAGTCCACGCTCTAAACCACGGCCGTGGATCTTGGCATCATGAGCGTGGAGCATTCCAGTAAATTACACGGCCTAAAGTACGGTCGTGGAAGTCACAAGAGACCGTAATACAATTCCACACTCTAAACCACGGTCGTGGAATACCTTGAGACCGTGATTTAGGCGATCTTTTGACGAGTCTTCATTTGCCACGTTATTTACGTGATGGGCCGGGATGGCTACTTTTTCCCTGTCTTATAAAAAGGTCAGAGAAGAGAGTTTTGGGCATCGACGCTTACGGCTTACTCCCGTTACATTTGCGTTGGATCTCGCGGAGACGCTGACGGCCGCTTACCTTGCTTGGGGCATTCTTGCCTAGGGTGGATTGAAGATCGCCGAAGGTTTTTAACCTCTTTCTTAGGTTTTGACATTGAAAACGGATTGACAACCTGTTCTTCATACTTACCTTAGATTATTGTGAGGTTTTGTGTTCTATATTCTGAATCCATTGATTATCATTTCTTGTGTTCAGATTTGAGAAACGGTTTTGAAGTTTTATTAAGTGTTCGAGGGTTTTCATCTTTTATCCTCTTTGATATGAATATTGATATCATGAAAATGATTGTTGGCTAAAACCCTTTAGCAATTCTAAGGTGAAGGGTTGATAGTTGTGGCTTAGATGATGATAGATCGATCGTAAATTGATTTGACCCTGGGAGTTAAAGAGATCTCGTGGACGAACCCAAATCACGGGTTGTTGTTGGAGTTCCACGGCCGTGGTTCTCAAGATCTGGCCATGATTTACCCTAGTTTACGAACTTTGCTTTTACTTTGATCCAAGGTTAAAGATTAGCTTTAATCTGGTCTTGGTTTACCCTTTTCTAGGTAGTAGTGAGACTCATCACCCTCTATTTCGATTTCGAGTGTCACAACCTTAATCGTTTTAGTTAGTCTTGATCCTTGGTTTACAAGTTTTGGTATTTGAGATAATTCTTCTCCATAGATCCTTTCTATACTGAAGCCTCAACAACCTTTATAGAGAGTTTCTTTAGATAAGTCATATAAAGTCTTGGCACTTCACCGTACATTGCTTTACTTTAGCATACCTTTGCAACTCTTCACTCTGTCCTTAGCTTTTAGTATATCTTGAATCGATTGCCACAATTAGATACCTGGATCTTTAGGGTTGCTGTTTTCCCAATATTTGCAATGCTTTACCTTTTATTTGCTCGATAACTTGAGACTGGGTTTTGTTTCACCAAATCCCTATGATTGACACTCTGGAATACTTGCTGATCTACGCCGATCCGTACACTGCGGGTTCGCTTGCTTTTATTCTAGTTTTATAAATTTAAGACTTGATTGCACGCACATTTTAGGGCAAACACATCATCCACAAGGCATCATACTCACTCCTCGTCACATCAACTATGATCCCGCTGGCAGGGGCAACATGACCAAAAAGGCTAACTTTGGCATTTCAACTCACATATAGGGAGCATAACATTTAGGCTTCTATCTCTCGGGTTCTGCAACACCATCCTCAAATAACCGGTACGTTCCTCGCCAGTGTGACATTACTGTTCATAAACTCTTATAAAAACCATTACAACACTCTTCAACTCCGATGACATCCCTACAACTTGTAGTGTCCATAACAGGTATGGAATGATGTCCTATGCCCACGCTGCTCTCTCATCCTTAACTGATGATATCCTAACCATATGGAAATCTTGAGAACACAATTGCTTCTCTTAGTTGATCTGACAAGTCATCAATACATAGCGATGAATATACTAGGGCGAACGAAGCCCATCTCAATCCCTTCTTCAAATTGCTTCTTCAAGTTCTAACAACTCAACAAGCCATATACCTCATAGGCCTTCTCCCAACAAATCTCGTACCATACTTCAACGCAATATCAAAGTCCTCACTCCGCTGAGGCGGTAGATTAGACGGTTTAGTAACACGTCTATAAAATCATAAACCACTTGAATAATCTTCAGCGTGGAACTATCTCTTTCCTTCACGACATACATAAAAAAACATCACCCCCTAGTGTTATCAACCTCGCTGCTCATATGGCACTAAAAACAACTCACCTCCTCAAAGGTCCTAACCTCAAAAAACCTCTACTTAGTTAATCTCAATAGAGACTATAATAGTCTTCCTACTGCTATCTAAACCAACATGATATCTATTCTTGAGTAGGCAAATGATCTGGAACTCTCAATTGTCCCCGCATCTGCTGCTGAGGTGTCTTCTGACCACCTCCCATCAAACTAGCAGAAATAAAACTCTATCGTGATGCCACTCCAGTTTGCTTACAAAAGACAGTTCAATGACCCTGTCTACCACAGGTAAAGCAAGTCACTGGCGATCTTGGACACTATAGTCGTACATGTCCAGGCTTCCCACAATTGTAACAAGTCCTCGGTTCACCTGAAGTCCGTGTGAAACGAGAAGTACTCAAACGTCCACAAGTCGGGCTTGGTTTGCAACCCGAATATCCAACCTCGTCTTCTGCTGATTCAACCTGTTGTTTCTTCTTTAATCCAGAAGCTTCAGTTGATCTCACAGATGTTGGTAAATCCGGTGTAGATCTACCCGCTATCGCCGCCTCATATACTTGCTGCATATACTCTTGAAACTCAAATCTACTCATGGTGAAACGATCAGCCTCTTCAAACTCGTTCTTTGCCATTTGTAACACAGCAACGGATAATGGTCCCTAACTTGGCGCTACTGAAGGAAGAGGGGGTGTACCCCTATCTCATCCCACTACAAATATTGCTCTAGTCTGAGCCATCTGTAGAATATACGCCCCTAAACTTATAAGGCTATATATATGCCATATGTATCGATATATATATATATATATATATATATAATACTCATTATTACATGCATACACATCAGCACATAAAAGATACCTATATATATATATATATCCACACTGTCGAGATCCTTAGATGGGTGACGACTTTTGTACATACTATCCCAAAACATCTATACTTGCTTAAAACCAAAACCTTTTGAAAAGTCAGACCCCATGTGGGTTTTGTTTATTTATCCACTCTACCTTTATTGCAGATAGCAAGTGTCATTGTTGTCAACCTAAGGCTCTGATACCAACTCCTTAACACCCCAAATCCGCGGGACTTGGAGTGTCACATTGGGGTAGAATCTCACAATGGATTCTGACCCTAGCCTGACAACAAGTTAACTGGATCTTACAACAAGGCACAGGTAGATTAAAATCAAATACATAAAAGCTGAGTATGATACACCAAAAGAGTTTACAAACTCATTGTCGAGTACAAAACAACAACATAAACCTCAACCACAAAAGATCCCACATCCCACGCATCCTAATGTACAGAATTCCTCGGCTTGTCACACCATCTGGCTCACTCTGCAGTATTCCAAACCTGCAGAACACTACAACACGGTATGAAACCGTTAGCTACAGCAATGAAAAGGATGAAGGTAATAACACAGCCACACATCAATATCTCAAACATACAATGCCACACACATTCATTTATTATCTTTCATTACGTTATTCCATTACTAATTCAACTTTTTTTGTAACACGAGGAGCCTCAAGAACCCCGTACCATCCAACGTAACACAGGAGTTTTGCATGGGGGTGACCTTCACTCGTCCCCTCTTGTAAGATCATCTTCAGGGCACCTCCTTCTAACCATCAGGCGGAGACCGGCAGTTACCACCCGTTATAATACACTGGGACCAAATAAATGTAATGAATGGTCATCCTAGTCCGGTTTAGGTTATAAATGCACAATCATATGAACACACACAACCATCACAATCATACAATCCACAATTGCACGCTAAGTAAGTCCTATGGACTTACCTGATATACTCGTAACATGTACCACGTCACAGCTTTCCCTTTGGGAAGTAATAAACGCCTACAATAGCAAGGCACACACAATCACATACTGCAAAGGTTAGGAGACTCGTCTCACTAACCACAACCAACCTATATCTCAAATCTAAACCTTAGATCATCAACACATTCATAAATGCCTAAGGCATATCCTCAACATAACGTCTCATCATACTCGTACACATACTAATCCTTAAAGCCATAACCGATATCCATAACATCATCATGATCCTCAAATCATTCAGACACCTAGCATGCATCTAATCAATATTCCTAAATCTCAAATTTAATCCTAATTTAATTAATTAACCTTTAATTAAATAATTAAATTTCACTAGAATAACGTTTTGCCCGCAGGCCATTTCTAAACCCACCTATCATCAGATTTCATCAACAAACAACCCATAAACAGCAGAATAATATAATGATCATAATGGAATTTCTAATTATCCATTTTGAAAAACCTAAGGTTGACTTAGGCCAAATCGCAGTACGGAAAACGAATAAATTCATAACTTATTCGTTACTAACCCGATTGACGATCTGAAAGAAGATTCGGAATCACAATGACGCAGGCTACGCATGTACAACATCAAATTCACCGGAATCTGAGTGACGGAACTGTCCTGGTGACATATATGCTCGACCAGGTCTTCATCTGCTCGGAAATGCAAAAACTCGGTACCGATATGAAGAGAATGAAGAGAGGAATCAAAAAACTCAAACGGAATTGAAATCGGATTAGAAACGGAGAGTAGATCTGAGTTTGAAGTTTGAGAGAAATCCGAGCTTTTACGAGGAAACGTGAAAGGAAATGAATTAATAAACGATTTTCCGCTATTTATAGTGAAGTCGATAATTATCATTTAGCAAAGTCAATAATTATCATTTTATCGATCCAATGGCGGGTTGAACCCCTTCTCCAAACTTCTCGAAATTGGAATAATAGATCTTGAATATTGTGGGATAATTATTCCACAATTGTCTCGAAAAACGTGTATTCCTAAGCCGTCTTTCTTAGCCGTTAAGAAACGAAATAGCGACTCTTTTGTCCGTTTTGCCTTTCCATATTATTTCATATCTAGGACATGTCCGATGCCCTGATCATTTCTCTCAACTGCATTTTTATTAATTGGAGCTCCCAAATGCTCCAAATAATACCGGAGGGTAAAAATAATTACCCGGGGGAAAAAGTAAAAATTTCACCATAAGCCCAAAATTACGCCAGGAACATAACGGTGTGACTTATACTCATCCCTTATGCAATCTTCGCAAGTTATATGTCAACTACTGTCAATGATTAAATTAATCAACATTAATTAGAATTCGGAAATCCTAGCTATTACATCTTCCACTTCTTCCTCTTTTTGAAGAACTTCAGGAGAAAATTTCGGTTCGATTGGAGGAATGCTTGAGACTTGTAGTACTTCCTTATGCACCTCTTTTGGCTTAGCATTGGATAGGGTGCTTTCTTTGAGCTCCTCCACCTTCTTCATCAATTTCTCCCATTTTGATTCAAGCGAATCTTCAAGAGGTTGCTCATAAACCTTTTTAGGGACATTTAGCTCATCCCATATTGCAAGCTCCACCTCAATAGCCTCTTCTCTTTCTCTTTCACTATCAAACCATATTAAGGCGTATTTCTCTTCCAAGTATTCATAATGGTCCGCCCTATCACTCTGTCTTGCTATCCAGGCTTGATCAAATGTAGGTTCATAGCGACTCGCAGCCATTGGAAATCTTGAAAACTACAAAACTCATAGAAAATGATAAAATGCAAAAGCAAAAGCTTCCAAGCTAGACAACCAAATACCGAACTCGGTCTTGACCAAGTCCCCGGCAACGGCGCCAAAAACTTATTTGCTCCAAAAGGTGTGTGCAAGCTTTAAAATTTATAACCCAAGAAGTATGCTTGAACAATATGCGAACCCGTAGTGTACGGATCAATTGTAATAAAAGCAAGAATTCCAGGGGTCGATCACAAGAACTTTGGTGAAACAAAGCACGGAATCAGGTTGTCAAATATTGCTAATGACCACAAATTAAAGCAATCAAAGATAATATAAAGTCAGATAAAGGAAATGCGGACTCTACGGATTAAAGCATCTAGTTGTGGTTCCGACTCAAGATCTCAAAGGATAATGCGGACAAAGCTGAGGTTTGGAAAGGGAAGGTGTTTCTAAGGTGGGAATAGATTACCGGGTAAGTCTCACTACTCACTATTCAAAACAAAAGCTCCTATTACCGGGTAAGTCTTAAGGTACTAAGGAAAGGAACTATAATCTCAAACCAACACACCACCCAAGGGAATAGAATCAACAATTACCGGGTAAGTCTCAAGCTAACTCACAAAGATGGAATGAAGGCACACTGAAACCCCAATAAATGATAAACCTTTATTACCTACACTCATGATCTTGGGTAAACAAGCAAAGGAATTACCGGGTAAGTTTCATCCTAGACTTGCGTTGAACCAGGAAAGGTGTAATAAAGATAGGATTTGACAAACTTAAACTCTTAACTCACATAATGTTCAGGAAAGGTTCACCTCGTTTAGTAATATTCCACCGTGGCCGAGATGTTCAATGACTGAGCGAGGTGTTCTAGGGTTAAGGTAAAGACTCGAGCTTTCAGGGTCCTACTGGGATTCAGATAATTTTATCATCGTCTTTCCCACAACTTTCAGCCAATTACCCTAGAATCGCATAAGAAACTTAGCCGACAATCACCACGATAACAATAATCAAATTAATAGGAAACGAATCAATATTCGAACAAGAAAACCTTAAGAAAAAGGTCTCAATAAGTGAATCAAATAATCAACAAACAAACGTTCCTTAGTCACAAATCAGCAAAGACAACAAACCAAAAGAAATCTAAGAAGATCTTACAAACTCCTTCAAATGCAAACTCCAACTCTGATTCCTTCCTTCCTATAACTTCAATCATTTAATACTTCCTTCAAACTTCCTTGAAAACTCCTAGAAAACCCTTCAATTGCTAGATGTTCCAAGCATGGTTGAACTTATGGAAAATCCAACCCTTTATATAGGAGAATTATCTTCCAAAGATGATAATATCTTAAAAAGATATTTTCCTATAAAATATATCTCTATCTCTCAAAATATATCAGCCAAATATAATATCATACTTCCAGAAATACAGCAAAAAACATAAGATATCCTCCTTCCAAAAATAAAAGATCTCAGCCAAAAATAAAGATCTCGCCGGCGGTAGGGTGTTCGCCTCGGTCGGGACACTCCTCAAGATCACCTCGGCTGAGGTGATACTGTAGCTGAACGACGTGAATCTCAACTAAATGTAGAATCTCTCGAATGTGGTCCAAAGTCAATCTTATTAATCATTTCCATGCTTCCTGAGATCATCTTAAAGCTCCAGAATGTAGCTCCAATGACTCCTTAGCTTCCTTAGCTCCATTTCGGTCCAAAACGTGCCATTTTACCTACAATTACAACGAAACTAGGTGTAGACCTCGATTCCCGCAAAGGTAGCCAAAACAACAATATAATCAAAGAATATACATCCATACATGCAGATTTATGAAGATAAAACGTCTAAATCAATCCCAAAATATAGACTATAATACATGCTATCATGGACCAGTGGACAACACGGCAGGAGGGAGAGGCGCCGCTACTGTGTTGATCGCTCCTGGGTGTCGATGGAAGGGGTTGCCGCTGTGGTCCGAGGAAGAAGGTCGGTTAGGGTTAACTTCAAAGGAAGAGGAGAAGAGGTTGGGTAGGATTTACGCAAGAAGCAGGGGAAGAATGTGCTACTACCTCATACAAACATGGGCCCAACTAGGCTTCTCATAACGGGCCCGGATGGCTTATCTTAATGAATACAACTCTTTTGATGGATAAGAAGAGATAGATCGGTTTCTCGTATTTTATGAGAGTTGAAACCTCGCATAAAATAATAGAAAAATCGAAGAAGTCGGCGTCACATAAAATGACTAAAAATGAAGGAAAAGTCCAAACCGGTCAAGTTCCGATTTGTCTCGAAAACAACCGGAAATAAAATTTCCGGGTGTTACATCAGTACCCCCTTCAAATAAGTTTCGTTCCGAACTTAAAGAAGACCTCATAAAGTCAGAGTCCATACAAAAGAAATAAAGCGCCGGAAAGAGTCACAATCAGTCAAGTTTTGATTTGTTTCTAAAATAGTCGGAGGAAAGAAAAAAAAATTCAGGCATTACAATGAAGACGATAAAAGATCTACAACGGCTATCTTATTCTTATTTCAACCAAGAAGCGTTTTCCATGGAGAAGAAGAACCATCTACAACGGTCATCTTCCTAACGGCTAGAAAATCTCTCCATCGAAGACTATAAATGAAGATGTCGATTGAAGAAGAATATACAAAAGCTCATACGGAAACATTCAAAGTCTTCAAGCGATCAAAAACATCTTCATTCGATCAAACAAGTTTTTTTTTTCTCTTTTAGAAAAAGCTATATCCCCTAGATAGAGATAAAACTCGAGAGCTCCGTTGAAATATCTAAAGAATGTTATACAGAGTGTGTGTGTGTTACTGTGAGAAGTAACTACGCTATTATAGCAAGGTGAAGAGTTGGAGCTAGATCGTAGTGTTGGCTATAGTGAGAGAAGAATTTCTTCTAGTTTGTATCTAGGACTCTTTGAAGCTGATAATAGATAGTTAGATCCTACGGATATACCCTAAGACGGAGAGTAGGCTATTTAGAGCCAAACTTCGTAAACATATCCTCGTGTCGATCTTTTACATTCCGCACTTTATCTGCTTTATTGTGACTAACTTTGTTTTGCAGTTTAACAAAGTCAAGGCCCTTGAAATCAGTTTCAAAGCCCTTGATATCAAAGTGTGGCACAAAGAGCTCAGATCGACATCAAGGCCTTTGAAATCAGTTTCAAAGCCTTGAGATAGGTTTTTGCAAAAAGTTCTAATACTCTATTCAATCCCCAATCTGGAGTATCTTTTATATTCATCTAACGGTTCTTCATATATATATATATATATATATATATATATATATATATATATATAGGATGTGGTTCCCATGAGAACAATTTTATTGTGTATCATGAGAATAATTTTAGACCGTCGGATGGTGAGTATTAAGGGTCGAGGTTTAGGGTAGATATCATAATTAATAATAACTACGAATAATAATAACTACAAATAATCCATTCAACCAACAATAACTACAAATAATACATTAAACCATATGGCACATTCGTAACAACACTAATTATAACTACGAATAATATATTAAACAATAAGGCATGTTCTCATGATTACACGATGAGACCTGTTCTCATAGGATCTCATTTGAACAATCAAATAGTGAATAATTTGTGTTAAATTTTCCACAAATCATTTTCCCTAGCACAAATATAATAAAATAACTAAAATAAACTTAATAATGTAAAAATAATCTAGGACCCTAAAATAATTTATAAAATTAAAACAAAAATAAGTATGCTACGCATTTTGTTTGCAATGGCTCATTATTTTTAGTTAAACCACCATATAAAAATAAAAACATAATATTGTCGAAAAATATTCTGGACCCAAAATATATGATTTTATTAGTTTATAAAAATAAATTTCAACAAATAGAAAAGCATGTGTAGAAAATAGATTTATGGGCGGTGTTGTTGTAGGTATTTCGGCATTGGGGCACCGAACGTTCGAGTCGTTAAACGGGCATAATGTTTTCCCCGGGGATTGAAAAGAGTCGTGCAAAGGGGAATTTTGAATGTGTCGAGACAAACCAGGATGTGGACCCGGAAAAGGAGGCGATCTGGTACGGGAGCGCGGGGAGTCGGGAACAAAAGAGACAAAGGGGGTGGGAACGGCGGTTTTTGGGGTGTCACTTTGCACTCGGATGTCAAAACAGGGTGTACGATATATCGAAACGACCGTTGAGACGAGACGTTCCCTCCACCTAGGAACTACGTGCCTAGGGTCCATATCCGGGCCTAAAAAAAGCATAAAACAGTGGAAAACGGGGGGTTTCACAACTGAAACCCGTACCGCACCGGTTTTTCGATAAAAGGGTTGCTTGATCCGAGAACCTGGTCTCGAGACACAAAATTTGGCCTGTATTATGGGGTGATACCTTGAAATCAGTTATTCATACGTCGCGTGTTTAATTTTTATCGGATTCGAACCTTACCGTCTAAACTAGTGATTGTTAGGGGGTTTCAACCGATGTAGGCAACCCAGTTTTGACAAGCAAGGCCAACAACTAGACCGTTTTGACAAGCAAGGCCTACACCGGTTTTTTGATGTTTGGTTCCCAATTATTTTTAAATTCCAACAAGGAAATATCAAACGGTATATCCGAAATATATATTGACGATATCCGAAGGATCTGGATAATCGGTAGATAGAAAGAATGAAAAAAAATTATTTTTAACAGGATAGATTGGACAACCGATCAGGATATCCGAGTTAATGATTCAAAACCGATGTTTCATATATTTCGGATAGCCGAAAAATTACCATTATATCCGAGGGTTCATATTTTTTGGATAGAGATGAGCAAAACAATCCTCTCCGACTTAAAAAAATCCGATCCGAAAATATCCGACAAACTATTATCCGAATAAGATCCATGCCAATTTTTAGGATACTCGGATCGGATATGGAATAAAAAAATATGTCACATATCAGAGTATGTTAGAAAAATATTATAATTGAAACAAAAGAATACCCTTCTTCGTAACCCGGGAAGAACACACTTCTTCATAACCCAGGAAGTCATATTTTAGATTAAAAGAAATCGTAAATAATTTTCGGAGTTCATAATAAAATTGAAACAAAAAAAAAAAGAAAAAAGAGGGGTGCAATACGAGGACTTCCCAGCAGGTCACGCATCCTCGTACTACTCTCGCCCAAGCACGCTTAACTTCGGAGTTTTGATGGGATCTGGTGCATTAGTGGTGGTATGATCGCACCCGTCTACTTATGCCGCCTTCTCGTACTTATGCAGCTCCTTCCGTGCTCCCTTAGCCTTCCTTGACAGGCAAAACGGAACCGTGTGCTTTTGCCGGGATCCGTTAATTAAATTCGACTAAACGGTCTTAAACAATCTTACTGATCACGTTAGGAAACCGCAAAAAGTTATATTATAAGGGTTCATTCTATATATTTTAGTATAAATGATGTTTGCCGTAGATGAACACCCTTCTTCGTAATCCGGGAAGTCATATTCTAGATTAAAAGAAATCGTAAATAATTTTCGGAGTTCATAATAAAATTGAAACAAAAAAGAAAGAAAAAAGAGGAGTGCAACACGAGGACTTCTAAGAGGTCACCCATCCTACTACTACTCTCACCCAAGCAAGCTTAACTTCGGAGTTCTGATGGGATCCGGTGAATTAGTGTAGGTATAATCGCACCCGTCTACTTATGCCGACATCCCGTATTTGTGCAACTGTTTCCGTGCTCCCTTTAGCCTTCCTTGAAGGGCAAAACGGAACAGTTTGATTTTGTCTGGACCCGTTAAATAAATTCGACTAACCGGTCTTAAACCCTCTTACCGATCTAGTTTGGAAAAAAGAACAAGTTATATTATAAGCGTTCATTCTATATATTTTAGTATAAATAAAGTTTTCCACAGAAGACCACCCTTCTTCATAACCCGTGAAGTCATATTTTAGATTAAAAGAAATCGTAAATAATTTTTCCTAGTTCATAATGAAATTGAAACAAAAAAAAAAGAAAAACGAGGGGTACAACACGAGAACTTCCCAGGAGATCACGCATCCTAGTACTAGTCTTGCCCAAGCACGCTTAGCTCCGGAGTTGTGATGGGATCCGGTGTATTAGTGCTGGTATAATCGCACCCGTCTACTTATGCCGTCATCCCATACTTGTGAACCTCCTTCCGTGCTCCCCTTAGCCTTCCTTGACGGGCAAAACGGAACCAAGTGCTTTTGTCTGGACCCTTTAATTAAATTCTCCTAACTGGTCTTAAACCCTCTTACCGATCACGTTATGAAACCGGAACAAGTTATTTTATAAGCGTCCATTCTATATATTTTAATATAAATGAAGTTTACCGCAGAAGAACACCCTTCTTTGTAACCCGGGAAGTCATATTTTAGATTAAAAGAAATCGTAAATAATTTTCAAAGTTCATTACAAAATTGAAACAAAAAAAAAAGAAAAAAGAGGGGTGCAACACGAGGACTTTCCAGGAGGTCACGCATCCTAGTACTACTCTCGCCCAATCACGCTTAACTTCGGAGTTCTGATGGGATCCGGTGCATTAGTCCTGGTATGATCGCACCCATCTATTTATGCCGTCTTCCCGTACATGTGCAGCTCCTTTCGGGCTCCCCTTAGCCTTCCTTGACGTGCAAAACGGAACCGTGTGCTTTTGTCTTGAACCGTTAATTAAATTCGACTAAACGGTCTTAAACCCTCTTACCGATCACGTTAGGAAACCGGAACAAGTTATATTATAAGCGTTCATTCTGTATATCATAGTATAAATGAAGTTTTCCGCAGAAGAACACCCTTCTTCGTAACCCGGGAAGTCATATTTTAGATTAAAAGACATCGTAAATAATTTTTCGGAGTTCATAATAAAATTGAAAAAGAAAAAAAGAAAAAAGAGGGGTGCAGCACGAGGACTTCCCATGAGGTCACCCATCCTAGTACAACTCTCGCCCAAGCACGCTTAACTTCGGAGTTCCGATGGGATCTAGTGCATTAGTGCTGGTATGATCGCACCCGTCTACTTATGCCGCCTTCTCTTACTTGTGCAGCTCCTTCCGTGCTTCCCTTAGCCTTCCTTGACGGGCAAAACGGAACTATGTGCTTTTGCCGGGTCCCGTTAATTAAAATCGACTAAACGGTCTTAAACCCACTTACCGATCACTTTACGAATCCCAACAAGTTATAATATAATCGTTCATTCGATATATTATATTATAAATGAAGTTTGCCGCAGAAGAACACCCTCTTATTCGTAACCCGGGAAGTCATATTCTATAATAAAAGAAATCGTAAATAATTTTTCCGAGTTCATAAAAAAATTGAAACAAAGAAAAGAGGGGTGCAACACGAAGACTTCTCAAGAGGTCATCCATCCTAGTACTACTCTCGCACAAGCACGCTTAAGTTCGGAGTTCTGATGGGATACGGTGCATTAGTGCTAGAATGATCGCACCAGTCTACTTACGCCGTCTTCCCGTACTTGTGCAGCTCCTTCCGGGCTCCCCTTGACGGGCAAAACGGAACCGTGTGCTTTTGTCTTGACCCGTTAATTAAATTGGACTAAACGGTCTTACATCGTCTTACACCATCTTCCCGTACTTGTGCATCTCCTTCCGTGCTCCTCTTATCCTTCCTTGACGGGCAAAACGGAACCGTGTGCTTTTGCCGAGACCCGTTAATTAAATTCGACTAAACGGTCTTAAACCATCTTACAGATCACGTTAGGACACCGGAACAAGTTATATTATAAGCATTCATTCTATAGATTTTAGTATAAATGAAGTTTGCCGCAGAAGAACACCCTTCTTCGTAACCCGGAAACTCATATTTTGGATTAAAAGAAATCGGAAATAATTTTTCCGAGTTCATAATAAAATTAAAACAACAAAAAAGAAAAAAGAGGGGTGCAACACGAGGACTTTCCAGGAGGTCACCCATCCTAGTACTACTCTCGCCCAATCACGCTTAACTTCGGAGTTCTGATAGGATCCGATGCATTAGTGCTAGTATGATCGCACCCGTCTACTTATATCGTCTTCCCGTAGCTCCTTCCGGGCTCCCCTTAGCCTTCCTTGACGGGCAAACCGGAACCGTGTGCTTTTGTTTGGACCCGTTATTTAAATTTGACTAAACGGTCTTAAACCCTCTTACTGTTCACGTTAGGAAATCGGAACAACTTATATTATAAGCGTTTATTCTATATATTTTAGTATAAATGAAGTTTGTCGTAGAAGAACATTTTTTTTCGTACTCCGGGAAGTCATGTTCTAGATTAAAAGAAATCGTAAATAATTTTTACAAGTTCAAAATAAATGTGAAACAAAAAAAAGAAAAAAGGGGGGTGCAACACGAGGAATTCCGAGGAGGTCACAATTCTAGTACTACTCTCGCCCAAGCACGCTTAACTTCGGAGTTCTGATGGGATCCGGTGCATTAGTGCTGGTATGATCGCACCCATCTATTTATGCCGTCTTCCCGTACATGTGCAGCTCCTTCCGGGCTCCCCTTGATGGGCAAAACGGAACCGTGTGCTTTTGTCTTGACCCGTTAATTAAATTGGACTAAACGGTCTTACACCATCTTACCGATCACGTTAGGAAACCGGAACAAGTTATATTATAATTTTCATTCTGTATATTTTAGTATAAATGAAGTTTGCCGCAGAAGAACACCCTTCTTCGTAACCCGGGAAGTCATATTTTAGATTAAAAGACATCGTAAATAATTTTTTCGAGTTCATAATAAAATTGAAACAAAAGAAAAAGAAAAAAGAGGGGTGCAACACAACGACTTCCCATGAGGTCACCCATCCTAGTACTACTCTTGCCCAAGCACGCTTAACTTCGGAGTTCTGATGGGATCCGGTGCATTAGTGCTGGTATGATCGCACCCATCTATTTATGCCGTCTTCCCGTACATGTGCAGCTCCTTCCGGGCTCCCCTTGACGGGCAAAACGGAACCGTGTGCTTTTGTCTTGACCCGTTAATTAAATTGGACTAAACGGTCTTACACCATCTTACCGATCACGTTAGGAAACCGTAACAAGTTATATTATAACTTTCATTCTGTATATTTTAGTATAAATGAAGTTTGCCGCAGAAGAACACCCTTCTTCGTAACCCGGGAAGTCATATTTTAGATTAAAAGACATCGTAAATAATTTTTCCGAGTTCATAATAAAATTGAAACAAAAGAAAAAGAAAAAAGAGGGGTGCAACACGACGACTTCCCATGAGGTCACCCATCCTGGTACTACTCTCGTCCAAGCAGGCTTAACTTCGGAGTTCAGATGGGATCCGGTGCATTAGTGTTGGTATGATCGCACCCGTCTACTTATGCCGCCTTCCCGTACTTGTGCACCTCCTTCCGTGCTCCTCTTGGTGTTTCCTTGACGGGAAAAACGGAACCGTGTGCTTTTTGTAACACCCCAAATTCTGAGAACTCGGGGAGCTACTGGTTAGGACCTCACAATGGGTCCCGACCATAGTTTGACAACAATTTTACTTGGATCTTACAACAAGGCACAAAAGTATTTAAAACATTTGAAAACTTTAAACAATATATAAATGAAGAATATGTATCAGCCTTACAAAGCAATGGTACCTAAACGACACATAAGAAGAACAAAAGACATCCTTGTCCCTAACTAAATAAGTACGTGGACCCGGCTGACCATTCCCTCCGGATCTCTCTACAACTGTTTTAACCTGCAAGGCATCTACAAGCGGTATAAAGCCGTTAGCTAACATTCTATGCATAAGTATAAAGGTAAAAGCACAAACACAAAACATACACAATCAACATGCAACAATCAATCCTTTTATTTTCTTTAATTTGGTGATATGTCACTACTAATGATACTTATTTTGTGACACGAGGGATTCCCAAACCTCGCCCCTGTCCCCGTTTACCAATGCGGAATGGTACTAATGCATTTGACCGTCTACCGGACTGGGCTGGTCGTAGGGAACCTCCTAGACTCTCGCAAGAGCTAGGCAGATGATGTCACGACCCGTTATCATACACTTGGGTCAATTACACAATATACTAAAGTCGGCCTGTTCCGGTTTCGTTATTTATCTTAACTAGCAAACACCACTCATACACATCACACACATGCAAGAAGTCATCTAAGTAAGTCCGTGGACTTACTTGAATCAGATCTCGACTTTCTAATTCGCGAATTGATCTGTACAGTAGGAATTCAGTGGCCTGTCAAAGGAGGCAAGTGTGTTAGCACACTTTCTAGGTGATTAGAAGTCTAAGACTTCTAAGATAGTAGGTCTTAATAGAACAGAATTGATTACAGTATTAATTTATGGTAAAATGACTATTTTAACCTTGGTCCAGAAAATTCTTAAAATTCCATAATTTATGTCTGAACTCTTATTTGAGACTAAAATGTCATATTCTAACTCATAAAATGAGTTTGGTTACAAACTGGCAATTTACACATTCTTCTTATTTCCCGAAAGATCGTTAAGGTCCAACTTCGGCTTCAAATATGAAATTCGAATAGTCTTATAAAAATTCCGAAATAATTCCCTAGATCATCTATGATATATCATCTACTCATAGGAGAAAGAATTTCTTAAAACTAACAAAGCATCACTTCTACAAAAATTTCTAAAGTTGGTTACAACACTTAACAAACAACACATTGTCTTAACTTTGAAAAATCGTAACTCCTAAACTACTCGTTGGATTTATCCCAAATTTTGATATGTTCTACTATAAAATCTTATCTATAATATATCCAAAATTCAGCTGCAAAAGAGATCAAAATCCTGTTTAAAACTATCTCACAAAACCGAATTTCACCACAACGGAAAAACTGCTTACGACTCAATCTTTGAAAATTCATAATTCCCAAACCACTCGCTGGATGCCTCCCAAATGTCAATATGTTCTACAACAATGTATCGAATATATCATATCCAAAATTCAAGCCAAACAGAGATCAAGAGCCTATTAAAAACTATCTCACAAAACAGCATCCCATGCTGTTTTTCTCAACTCAGCACATTTATAAAAACTGTATGAGTCAAGTTTGAAACCCCAAATCTCTCAAACCATAACATGGATTCCTCTGAAATTTTAGTATGTTAGACTATACAATATCGACTAAAACATATCCGAAAATCAGCAGTAAAGGTGGAGTCTAACCTACCCAAAACTGGGGCTGAAGTTGACTGTTCTTCACTTCCGAAAACTCAGCAAACGCCTGAGCTCTTCAAGCTATCTTCCGAGGCTGTTCTAGCAGGTTTCCCGACACAACAGGGGTTCTAATCAGCATGTATAAAGAGAGGGTAATGCAGCAAGGTGAAGTGAGGTCCTTACCGGCAATCAAGACCCGACGCTCACGTGCACAAGAACAAATGAGGGCTCGTTGTTGTCGGAGGGGCGCACGTGCGGGCTGTGATACACGCACCTGCGGATCTAGCACCACCGCACCTGCGGCTCGAGCCCACCGCACCAGCGGTTCTGGGTACCCAGCCACGCCTACGGCTAGGGCAAGGTGCACCAGCGAGGTATCCAGTTATCGTAGAGATGTTGCGGCTGTGAGGTTGGAGGCGAAGGGGCTCGTCCTGGGCTGTTGTCGCCTGTAGGTCGCGAGGGAGGCAGTCCACGTTGCCGGTCTCGACGCCACATCGAGCAGGAGGTCATGTTCGCCCGACAGATGAACCATTGTCTCCGGCCGACACATCTAGCAGCAGCAACATTGCTTCCTTGCTGGCATTGAGAGGGCTTTGCAGGCACCATCCAAGGATGCGGTTTGGAGGCAACGGCGGGGTGGAGAGGACCAGCAACACCGGTGGTTGGAGAGCTAGGGTTCCAGCGGCGTGCGAGGGCTGGAGGAGGCTGAAGAGGAGCGCAAGCCTTCCTGCGCGGTTGGGAGTCTGCTGCGCACACGAAGCCTGCTAGGACCCCTGGTGGTGAACGGTTGCACCAGCCTGGCGTGGAGGAGGAGGCAGACGGCTGGAGTAGTGCAAGTGAGGGCAGCGGCCTGGCGTGAAGGAGGAGGCGGACGCTAGTACGTGACAGCGAGAGAAGGAAGAGAGTTGTTCTTAGGGTTTACGTGAGAGAGGGAGAGAGCATGGGATGGCCTGTAACAGCTCCTTATTGGGCCCGGATTGTAGGGTTTCAAAGGCCAAACTCAGCTTCGTCATGGGCCCAGATGGCCTTGTCATAACTTAGTCATGGGTTTGTCAAATGGGTCAATAACTATAAGACTTGCAAGAGTGTTTTAGGAATGATTTTATACAATTAAGTTTCACATAAAATCATAGAAGTTGGGAAAAGAATATTTTATGTGATTAACTCTTCACATAAAATGACAAGATTTATGTTGACTCGGGATTTGTCGGAAATTAAATTTCCGGGTATTACACTTTTACCGGGACTCGTTAATTAAATTTGAGTAGACGGTCTTAAACCATCTTACCGATCACGTTAGGAAACCGGAACAATTTATAATATAATCGTTCATTCTATATAATTTAGTATAAATAAAGTTTACCGCCGATGAACACCCTTCTTCGTAATCCGGGGAGTCATATTTTAGATTAAAAGAAATCGTAAATAATTTTTCGGAGTTTATTATAAAATTGAAACAAAAATAAAAAAGAAAAAAGAGGGGTGCAACACAAGGACTTTCCAGGAGGTCACGTATCCTAGTACTACTCTCGCCCAAGCACGCTTAACTTCGGAGTTCTGATGGGATCCGGTGCATTAGTGCTGGTATGATCGCACCCATCTATTTATTCCGCCTTCACGTACATGTGCAGCTCCTTCCGGTCTCCCCTTAGCCTTCCTTCACGTGCAAAACAGAACCGTGTGGTTTTGTCTGGACCCGTTAATTAAATTCGACTAAATGGTCTTAAACCCTCTTACCGATCACGTTAGGAAACTGGAACAAGTTCTATTATAAGCGTTCATTCTGTATATCATAGTATAAATGAAGTTTGCCGCAGAAGAACACCCTTCTTCATAACCCGGGAAGTCATATTTTAGATTAAAAGACATCGTAAATAATTTTTCGGAGTTCATAATAAAATTGAAAAAGAAAAAAAGATAAAAGAGGGGTGCAACACGAGAACTTCTCATGAGGTCACCCATCCTAGTAAAACTCTTGCCCAAGAACGCTTAACTTCGGAGTTCTGATGGGATCCAGTGCATTAGTGCGGGTATGATCGCACCAGTCTATTTATGTCGCCTTCTCCTACTTGTGCAGCTCCTTCCGGGCTTCCCTTAGCCTCCCTTGACGGGCAAAATGGAACCGTGTGCTTTAGTCTGGACCCGTTAATTAAATTCGACTAAACGGTCTTAAACCCTCTTACCGTTCACGTTAGGAAACCGGAACAAGTTATAATTTAATCGTTCATTTTATATCTTTTAGTATAAATGAAGTTCGCCGCAGAAGAACACCCTTCTTCGTAACCCGGGAAGTGATATTTTAGATTAATAGAAATCGTAAACAATTTTTCCGAGTTCATAATAAAATTGACACAAAAAAAAAACAGAGGGGTGCAAGACGAGGACTTCCAAGGAGGTCATCCCTAATAGTACTACTCACGCCCAAGCACGCTTAACTTCGGAGTTCTGATGGGATCCGGTGCATTAGTGCTGGTATGATCGCACCCGTCTATTTACGCCGTCTTGCCGTACTTGTGCAGCTCCTTCCGTGCTCCCCTTAGCCTTCCTTGACGGGCAAAACGGAACCGTGTGCTTTTGTTTGGACCCGTTAAATAAATTCGACTAAACGGTCTTAAACCCTCTTACCGATCACGTTAGGAAACCGGAACAAGTTATATTATAAGCGTTCATTCTATATATTTTAGTATAAATGAAGTTTGCCGCAGAAGAACACCCTTCTTCGTAACTCGGTAAGTCATATTTTAGATTAAAATAAATCGTAAATAATTTTTCCGATTTCATAATAAATTTGATACAGAAAAACAAAAAAGAGGGGTGCAACACGAGGACTTCCCAGGAGATCACGCATCCTAGTACTACTCTCGCTCAAGCACGCTTAACTTTGGAGTTTTGATGGGATCCGGTGCATTTGTGCTGGTATGATCGAACGAGTCTTTTTGTGCCGTCTTCCTGTGCTTGTGCAGCTCCTTCCGTGCTCCCTTTAGTGTTCCTTGACGGGTAAAACGGAACCGTGTGCTTTTTCCGGGACCCGTTAATTAAATTCGACTAAACGGTCTTAAACCATTTTACTGATCACGTTAGGAAATCGGAACAAGTTTTATTATAAGTGTTCATTCTATATATTTTAGTATAAATGATGTTTTCCGCAGAAGAACACCCTTCTTCGTAACTCGGGAAGTCATATTTTAGATTAAAAGAAATCGTAAATAACTTTACGGAGTTCATAATAAAGTTGAAACAAAAAAAAAGAAAAAAAAAGGTGCAACACAATGATTTCCCAGGAGGTCACCCATCCTAGTACTACTCTCTCCCAAGCACGCTTAACTTCGGAGTTCAAATGGTATCCGGTGCATTAGTGTTGGTATGATCGAACATATCTACTTATGCCGCCTTCCCGTACTTGTGCAGCTCCTTTCGTGCTCCTCTTGGCCTTCCTTGACGGGCAAAACGGAACCGTGTGCTTTTTCCGGGACCCGTTAAGTAAATTCGAGTAAACGGTCTTAAACCATCTTACCGATCACGTTAGGAAACCGGAACAAGTTATATTATAATCAAACATTCTATTTAATTTTGTATAAATGAAGTTTACCGCAGATGAACACCCTTCTTCGTAATTTGGGGAGTCATATTTTATATTAAAAGAAATCGTAAATAATTTTTTCGAGTTCATAATAAAATCAAAACAAAGAAAGAAAAAAGAGGGATGCGACAAGAGGACTTCCCTGGAGCTCCTTCCGTGCTCCTCTTGGGCTTCCTTGACGGGCAAACGGACCCGTGTGCTTTTACCGGGACCCGTTAATTAAATTCGACTAAACGGTCTTAAACCATCTTACCGATCACGTTAAGAAAGCCGGAACAACTTATATTATAATCGTTCATTCTATATATTTTAGTATAAATAAAGTTTGCCGCAGATGAACACCCTTCTTCGTAATCCAGGAAGTTAGATTTTAGATTAAAAGAAATCGTAAATAATTTTTCCGAGTTCATAATATAATCAAAATAAAAAAGAAAAAAGAGGGCTGCGACACGAGGACTTCCAAGGAAGACACCCATCCTAATACTACTCTCGCCCAAGCACGCTTAACTTCGGAGTTCTAATAGGATCCGGTGAATTAGTGCTGGTATAATCGCAACAATCTACTTATGCCGTCATCCCGTACTTGTGCAACTGCTTCCGTGCTCCCCTTAACCTTCCTTAACGAGTAAAACGGAATTGTGTGCTTTTGTCTGGACCGGTTATTTAAATTCGACTAAACGGTCTTAAAACCTCTTACCGTTCACGTTGGGAAACCGGTGCATTAGTGCTGGTATGATCGCACCAGTCTACTTATGTCGTCTTCCCGTACTTGTGGAGCTCCTTCCGAGCTTCCCTTAGCCTTCCTTGACGGGCAAAACGGAACCGTGTGCTTTCGTCTGGACCCGTTAATTAAATTCGACTAATCGGTCTTAAATCCTCTTGCCGTTCACATTTGGAAACCGGAACAAGTTACAATATAATCGTTCATTCTATAAATTTAGTACATATGACGTTCGCCGCAGAAGAACACCCTTCTTCGAAACCCGGGAAGTGATATTTTAGATTAATAGAAATCGTAAAAAAAATTTCCGAGTTCATAATAAAATTGACACAAAAAAAAAAAAGAGAGGTGCAAGACGAGGACTTCCAAGGAGGTCATCCATCATAGTACTACTCACGCCCAAGCACACTTAACTTCGGAGTTTTGATGGGATCCGGTGCATTAGTGCTGGTATGATCGCTCCGGTCTACTTATGCCGTCTTCCCGTACTTGTGCAGCTCCCTCCGTGCTCCTCTTAGCCTTCCTTGACGGGCAAAACGGAACCGTGTGCTTTTGTTTGGACCTGTTAATTAAATTCGACTAAACGGTTTTAAACCCTCTTACCGATCATGTTAGGAAACCGGAACAAGTTATATTATAAGCGTTCATTCTATATATTTTAGTATAAATGATGTTTGCCACAGAAGAACACCCTTCTTCGTAACCCGGGAAGTCATATTTTAGATTAAAAGAAATCGTAAATAATTTTTCCGAGTTCGTAATAAAATTGAAACAAAAAAAAACAAAAAAGAGGGTTGCAACACGAGGACTTCCCAGGAGGTCACGCATCTTAGTACTACTCTCGCCCAAGCACGCTTAACTTCGGAGTTCTAATGGGATCCAGTGCATTTGTGCTGGTATGATAGCACGAGTCTTTTTATGCCGTCTTCCCGTGCTTGTGCAGCTCCTTCCGTGCTCCCTTTAGCCTTCCTATTGGAAAAACGGAACCGTGTGCTTTTTCCGGGACCCGTTAATTAAATTCGACTAAACGGTCTTAAACCATCTTATTGTTCACGTTAGGAAACCGGAACAAGTTATATTATAAGCGTTCATTCTATATATTTTTATTAAAAATGATGTTTTCTGCAGAAGAATACCCTTCTTCGTAACTCGGGAAGTCATATTTTAGATTAAAAGAAATCGTAAATAATTTTACGGAGTTCATAATAATGTTGAAACAAAAAAAAAAAGAGGGGAGCAACACAAGGATTTCCCAGGAGGTCACCCATCCTAGTACTACTCTTGCCCAAGCACGCTTAACTTTGAAGTTCAGATGGTATCCAGTGCATTAGTGTTGGTATGACCGCACCCGTCTACTTTTGCCGCCTTCCCGTACTTGTGCAGCTCCTTTCGTGCTCCTCTTGGCCTTCCAGGACGGGCAAAATGGAACCGTGTGCTTTTGCCGGGACCCGTTAATTAAATTCTAGTAAACGGTCTTAAACCATGTTACCGATCACGTTAGGAAACCGGAACAATTATATTATAATCAACCATTCTATATTATTTAGTATAAATGAAGTTTACCGGAGATGAACACCCTTCTTCGTAATCCGGGGAATCATATTTTAGATTAATAGAAATCGTAAATAATTTTTCCGAGTTCATAATAAAATCAAAACAAAGAAAGAAAAAAGAGGGATGCGACAAGAGGACTTCCCACGAGCTCCTACCGTGTTCCTCTTGGCTTTCCTTGACGGGCAAAACGGACCTATGTGCTTTTGCCGGAACCCGTTAATTAAATTTGACTAAACGGTCTTAAATCATCTTACCGATCACGTTAGGAAGCCGGAACAAGTTATATTATAATCGTTCATTCTATATATTTTAGTATAAATGAAGTTTGCCGAAGATGAACACCCTTCTTCGTAATCCGGGAAGTCATATTTTAGATTAAAAGAAATCTTAAATAATTTTTCCGAGTTCATAATAAAATCAACATAAAAAAAGAAAAAAGAGGGGTGCGACATGAGGACTTCCCAGGAGGTCACCCATCCTAATACTACTCTCGCCCAAGCACGCTTAACTTCGGAGTTCTATTGGGATCCGGTGAATTAGTGCTGGTATAATCGCAACAATCTACTTCTGCCGTCATCCCGTACTTGTGCATCTCCTACCGTGCTCACCTTAGCCATCCTTGACGGGCAAAACGGAACCGTGTGCTTTTTCCGGGATCCGTTAATTAAATTCGACTAAACGATCTTAAATCATCTTGCCGATCACGTTAGGAAACCGGAACAAGTTATATTATAAGCGTTAATTTGATATATTTTAGTATAAATTAAGTTTGCCGCAGAAGAACACCTTTCTTCCTAACCCGGGAAGTCATATTTTAGCTTAAAAGAAATCGTAAATAATTTTTCGGAGTTCATAATAAAGTTGAAACCAAAAAAAAAAGAAAAAAGAGGGGTGCAACACGAGGACTTCCAGGAGGTCACCTATCCTAGTACTACTCTCGCCCAAGCTCGCTTAACTTCGGAGTTCCGAGGGGATCCGGTGCATTACTGCTTGTATGATCGCACCCGTCTACTTATGTCGTCTTCCCGTACATGTGCAGTTGCTTCCCTGATCCTCTTCGTAAAAGAAATCGTAAATAATTTACCGAGTACATAATAAATATTTAAAAAAAAAGAAAAAAGAGGGGTGCAACACGAGGACTTCCCACGAGGTCACGCATCCTTGTACTACTCTCGCCCAAGCACGCTTAACTTCGGAGTTCTGATGGGATCCGGTCCGAAAATATCCTCTCCGACTTAAAAAATATGTCACATATCAGAGTATGTTAGAAATATATTAAAATCCGATCCGAAAATATCCGACAAACTATTATCCGAATCCGAACCAAGCCAATTTTTAGATACTCGGATCGGATATGGAATAAAAAATATGTCACATATCAGAGTATGTTAGAAATATATTAAAATCGAAACAAAAGAATACCCTTCTTCGTAACACGGGAAGAACACACTTCTTCATAACCCAGGAAGTCATATTTTAGATTGAAAGAAATCGTAAATAATTTTCGGAGTTCATAATAAAATTGAAACAAAAAAAAAGAGAAAAGAGGGGTGCAACACGAGGACTTCCCAAGAGGTCACGCATCCTCGTACTACTCTCGCCCAAGCACGCTTAACTTTAGAGTTCTGATGGGATCCGGTGCATTAGTGGTGGTATGATCGCACCCGTCTACTTATTCCGCCTTCTCGTACTTGTGCAGCTCCTTCTGTGCTCCCCTTAGCCTTCCTTGACGGGTAAAACTGAACCGTGTGCTTTTGCCGGGATACGTTAATTAAATTCGACTAAACGGTCTTAAACAATCTTACCGATCACGTTAGGAAACCATAACAAGTTATATTTTAAGGGTTCATTCTATATATTTTAGTATAAATGATGTTTGCCGCGGATGAACACCCTTTTTTGTAATCCGGGAAGTCATATTCTAGATTAAAAGAAATCGTAAATAATTTTCGGAGTTCGTAAGAAAATTGAAACAAAAAAGAAAGAAAAAGAGGAGTGCAACACGAGGACTTCCTAGGAGGTCACCCATCCTACTACTACTCTCGCCCAAGCAAGCTTAACTTCGGAGTTCTGATGGGATCCGGTGAATTAGTGCTGGTATAATCGCACCCGTCTACTTATGCCGTCTTCCCGTACTTGTGCAACTGTTTCCGTGCTCCCTTTAGCCTTCCTTGAAGGGCAAAACGGAACCGTGTGGTTTTGTTTGGACCAGTTAATTAAATTCGACTAAACGGTCTTAAACCCTCTTACCGATCTAGTTAGGAAAATAGAACAAGTTATATTATAAGCGTTCATTCTATATATTTTGGTATAAATGAAGTTTTCCACAGAAGACCACCCTTCTTCATAACCCGAGAAGTCATATTTTAGATTAAAAGAAATCGTATATAAATTTGCCTAGTTCACAATAAAAATGAAACAAAAAAAGAAAAAAGAGGGGTGCAATACGAGGACTTCCCACGAGGTCACGCATCCTAGTACTACTCTCACCCAAGCACGCTTAGCTCCGGAGTTGTGATGGGATCCGGTGTATTAGTGCTGGTATAATCGCACCCGTCTACTTATGCCGTCATCCCATACTTGTGAACCTCCTTCCGTGCTCCCCTTAGCCTTCCTTGACGGGCAAAACGGAACCGTGTGCTTTTGCTTGGACCCTTTAATTAAATTCTCCTAACCGGACTTAAACCCTCTTACCGATCACGTTAGGAAACCGGAACAAGTTATTTTATAAGCGTTCATTCTATATATTTTAGTATAAATGAAGTTAGCCGCAGAAGAACACCCTTCTTTGTAACTCGGGAAGTCATATTTTAGATTAAAAGAAATTGTAAATAATTTTTCAGAGTTCATTATAAAATTGAAACAAAAAAAAAAGAGGGGTGCAACACGAGGACTTTCCAGGAGGTCACGCATCCTAGTATTACTCTCGCCCAAGCACGCTTAACTTCGGAGTTCTGATGGGATCCGATGCATTAGTGCTGGTATGATCGCACCCATCTATTTATTCCGTCTTCCCGTACATGTGCAGCTCCTTTCGGGCTCCCCTTAGCCTTCCTTGACGTGCAAAACGGAACCGTGTGCTTTTGTCTTGAGCCGTTAATTAAATTCCACTAAACGGTCTTAAACCCTCTTACCGATCATGTTAGGAAACCGGAACAAGTTATATTATAAGCGTTCATTGTGTATATCATAGTATAAATGAAGTTTGCCGCAGAAGAACACCCTTCTTCGTTACCCGGGAAGTCATATTTTAGATTAAAAGACATCGTAAATAATTTTTCGGAGTTCATAATAAAATTGAAAAAGAAAAAAATAAAAAAGAGGGGTGAAGCACGAGGACTTCCCATGAGGTCACCCATCCTAGTACAACTCTCGCCTAAGCACGCTTAACTTCGGACTTCTGATGGGATCTAGTGCATTAGTGCTGGTATGATCGCGCCCGTCTACTTATGCCGCCTTCTCTTATTTATGCATCTCCTTCTGTGCTTCCCTTAGCCTTCGTTGACGGGCAAAACAGAACTGTGAGCTTTTGCCAGGACCCGTTAATTAAAATCGACTAAACGGTCTTAAACCCACTTACCGATCAGTTTAGGAATCCGCAACAAGTTATAATAGAACTGTTCATTCTATATCTTTTATTATAAATGAAGTTTGCCGCAGAAGAACACCCTTCTTCGTAACCGGGGAAGTCATATTCTATAATAAAAGAAATCGTAAATAATTTTTCCGAGTTCATAATAAAATTGAAAAAAAAAAATAAAAAAGAGGGTTGCAACACGAAGACTTCTCAAGAGGTCATCCATCCTAGTACTACTCTCGCCCAATCACGTTTAACTTCGGAGTTCTGATGGGATCGGATGCATTAGTGCTAGTAAGATCGCACCCGTCTACTTATATCGTCTTCCCGTACTTGTGCAGCTCCTTCCGGGCTCCCCTTAGCCTTCCTTGACTGGCAAACCGGAACCGTGTGCTTTTGTTTGGACCAGTTAATTAAATTCGACTAAACAGTCTTAAACCCTCTTACCGATCACGTTAGGAAATCAGAACAAGTTATATTATAAGCGTTTATTCTATATATTTTAAAATAAATGAAGTTTGTCGCAGAAGAACACTTTTTTTCGTAGTCCGGGAAGTCATATTCTAGATTAAAAGAAATCGTAAATAATTTTTACGAGTTCAAAATAAAATTGAAACAAAAAAAAGAAAAAAAGGGGGTGCAACACGAGGACTTCCCAGGAGGTCACAATTCAAGTACTACTCTCGTCCAAGCACGCTTAACTTCAGAGTTATGATGGGAACCGGTGCATTAGCGTTGGTATGATCGCACCAGTCTACTTATGCTGCCTTCTCGTACTTGTGCACCTCCTTCCGTGCTCCTCTTGGCATCTCCTTGACGGGCAAAACGGAACCGTGTGCTTTTACCGGGACCCGTTAATTAAATTCGAGTAAACGGTCTTAAACCATCTTACCGATCACGTTAGGAAACCGGAACAATTTATATTATAATCGTTCATTCTATATAATTTAGTATAAACGATGTTTACCGCCGATGAACAACCTTCTTCGTAATCCAGGGAGTCATATTTTGGATTAAAAGAAATCGTAAATAAATTTTCGGAGGTCATTATAAAATTGAAACAAAAATAAAAATGAAACAAGAGGGGTGCAACACGAGGACTTTCCAGGAGGTCACGCATCCTAGTACTACTCTCGCCCAAGCACGCTTAACTTCGGAGTTCTGATGGGATCCGGTGCATTAGTGCTGGTATGATCGCACCCACCTATTTATGCCGCCTTCACGTACATGTGCAGCTCCTTCCGGGCTCCCTTAGCCTTCCTTGACGTGCAAAACGGAACCGTGTGCTTTTGTGTGGACCCGTTAATTAAATTCGACTAAACGGTCTTAAACCCTCTTACCGATCACGTTAGGAAACCGGAACAAGTTATATTATAAGCGTTCATTCTCTATATCATAGTATAAATGAAGTTTTCCGAAGAAGAACACCCTTCTTCGTAACCCGGGATGTCATATTTTAGATTAAAAGACATCGTAAATAATTTTTCGGAGTTCATAATAAAATTGAAAAAGAAAAAAAGATAAAAGAGGGGTGCAACACGAGGACTTCCCATGAGGTCACCCATCCTAGTAAAACTCTCGCCCAAGCACGCTTAACTTCGGAGTTCTGATGGGATCCGGTGCATTAGTGCTGGTATGATCGCACCCGTCTACTTATGCCGTCTTCCCGTACTTGTGCAGCTCCTTCCGTGGTCCCCTTAGCCTTCCTTGACGGGCAAAACGGAACCGTGTGCTTTTGTTTGGACCCGTTGATTAAATTCGACTAAATGGTCTTAAACCCTCTTACCGATCACGTTAGGAAACCGGAACAACTTATATTATAAGCGTTCATTCTATATATTTTAGTATAAATGAAGTTTCCCGCAGAAGAACACCCTTCTTCGTAACTTGGGAAGTTATATTTTAGATTAAAAGAAATCGTAAATAATTTTTCCGAGTTCATAATAAAATTGAAACAAAAAAACAAAAAAGAGGGGTGTAACACGAGGACTTCCCAGGAGGTCACGCATCCTAGTACTACTCTCGCCCAAGCACGCTTAACATCGGAGTTCTGATGGGATCCGGTGAATTAGTGTTGGTATAATCGCAACAATCTACTTATGCCGTCATCCCGTACTTGTGCAACTGCTTCCGTGCTCCCCTTAGCCTTCCTTGATGACCAAAACGGAAATGTGTGCTTTTGTCTGGACCGGTTATTTAAATTCGACTAAACGGTCTTAAACCCTCTTACCGTTCACGTTAGGAAACCGGTGCATTAGTGCGGGTATGATCGCAACAGTCTATTTATGTCGCCTTCCCGTACATGTGCAGCTCCTTCCAGGCTTCCCTTAGCGTTCCTTGACGGGCAAAACGGAACCGTGTGCTTAGTCTGGACCCGTTAATTAAATTCGACTAAACGGTTTTAAACCCTCTTACCGTTCACGTTAGGAAACCGGAACAAGTTATAATATAATCGTTCATTTTATATCTTTTAGTATAAATGAAGTTTGCCGCAGATGAACACCCTTCTTCGTAACCCGGGAAGTGATATTTTAGATTAATAGAAATCGTAAACAATTTTACCGAGGTCATAATAAAATTGACAAAAAAGAAAGAAAAAAGAGGAGTGCAACACGAGGACTTCCTAGGAGGTCACCCATCCTACTACTACTCTCGCCCAAGCAAGCTTAACTTCGGAGTTCTGATGGGATCCGGTGAATTAGTGCTGGTATAATCGCACCCGTCTACCTATGCCGTCTTCCCGTACTTGTGCAACTGTTTCCGTGCTCCCTTTAGCCTTCCTTGAAGGGCAAAACGGAACCGTGTGCTTTTGTTTGGACCCGTTAATTAAATTCGACTAAACGGTCTTAAACCCTCTTACCGATCTAGTTAGGAAAATAGAACAAGTTATATTATAAGCGTTCATTCTATATATTTTGGTATAAATGAAGTTTTCCACAGAAGACGACCCTTCTTCGTAACCCGAGAAGTCATATTTTAGATTAAAAGAAATCGTATATAATTTTGCCTAGTTCATAATAAAATTGAAACAAAAAAAAAGAAAAAAGAGGGGTGCAATACGAGGACTTCCCAGGAGGTCACGTATCCTAGTACTACTCTCGCCCAATCACGCTTAGCTCCGGAGTTGTGATGGTATCCGGTGTATTAGTGTTGGTATAATCGCACCCGTCTACTTATGCCGTCATCCCATACTTGTGAACCTCCTTCCGTGCTCCCCTTAGCCTTCCTTGACGGGCAAAGCGGAACCGTGTGCTTTTGCTAGGACCCTTTAATTAAATTCTCCTAACCGGTCTTAAACCCTCTTACCGATCACGTTAGGAAACCGGAACAAGTTATTTTATAAGCGTTCATTCTATATATTTTAGTATAAATGAAGTTAGCCGCAGAAGAACACCCTTCTTTGTAACTCGGGAAGTCATATTTTAGATTAAAAGAAATCGTAAATAATTTTTCAGAGTTCATTATAAAATTGAAACAAAAAAAAAAAGAGGGGTGCAACACGAGGACTTTCGAGGAGGTCACGCATCCTAATACTACTCTCGCCCAAGGACGCTTAACTTCGGAGTTTTGATGGGATCCGATGCATTAGTGCTGGTATGATCGCACCCATCTATTTATTCCGTCTTCCCGCATATGTGCAGCTCCTTCCGGGCTCCCCTTAGCCTTCCTTGACGTGCAAAACTGAACCGTGTGCTTTTGTCTTGAGCCGTTAATTAAATTCGACTAAACGGTCTTAAACCCTCTTACTGATCATGTTAGGCAACCGGAACAAGTTATATTATAAACGTTCATTGTGTATATCATAGTATAAATGAAGTTTGCCGCAGAAGAACACCGTTCTTCGTTACCCGGGAAGTCATATTTTAGATTAAAAGACATTGTAAATAATTTTTCGGAGTTCATAATAAAATTGAAAAAGAAAAAAAGAAAAAAGAGGGGTGCAGCACGAGGACTTCCCATGAGGTCACCCATCCTAGTACAACTCTCGCCCAAGCACGCTTAACTTCGGACTTCTGATGGGATCCAGTGCATTAGTGCTGGTATGATCGCACCCATCTACTTATGCCGCCTTCTCTTACTTGTGCATCTGCTTCCGTGCTTCCCTTAGCCTTCGTTGACGGGAAAAACGGAACTGTGTGCTTTTGCCGGGACCCGTTAATTAAAATCGACTAAACGGTCTTAAACCCACTTACCGATCAGTGTAGGAATCCGCAACAAGTTATAATAGAACTGTTCATTCTATATCTTTTATTATAAATGAAGTTTGCCGCAGAAGAACACCCTTCTTCGTAACCCAGGAAGTCATATTCTGTAATAAAAGAAATCATAAATAATTTTTCCGAGTTCATAATAAAATTGAAACAAAAAAAAATAAAAAAGAGGGGTGCAACACGAAGACTTCTCAAGAGGTCATCCATCCTAGTACTACTCTCGCCCAATCACGCTTAACTTCGGAGTTCTGATGGGATCCGATGCATTAGTGCTAGTAAGATCGCACCCGTCTACTTATATCGTCTTCCCGTACTTGTGCAGCTCCTTCCGGGCTCCCCTTAGCCTTCCTTGACTGGCAGAACCGTGTGCTTTTGTTTGGACCCGTTAATTAAATTCGACTAAACGGTCTTAAACCCTCTTACCGATCACGTTAGGAAATCAGAACAAGTTATATTATAAGCGTTTATTCTATATATTTTTGTTTCAAAATAAAATTGAAACAAAAAAAAGAAAAAAGGGGGTGCAACACGAGGACTTCCCAGGAGGTCACAATTCTAGTACTACTCTCGCCCAACCACGCTTAACTTCGGAGTTCTGATGGGAACCGGTGCATTAGCGTTGGTATGATCGCACCAGTCTACTTATGCCGCTTCTCGTACTTGTGCACCTCCTTCCGTGCTCCTCTTGGCGTCTCCTTGACGGGCAAATCGGAACTGTGTGCTTTTACCGGGACCCGTTAATTAAATTCGAGTAAACGGTCTTAAACCATCTTACCGATCACGTTAGGAAACCTAAACAATTTATATTATAATCGTTCATTCTATATAATTTAGTATAAATGATGTTTACCGCCGATGAACACCCTTCTTCGTACTCCGGGGAGTCATATTTTAGATTAAAATAAATCGTAAATAATTTTTCGGAGGTCATTATAAAATTGAAACAAAAATAAAAATTAAACAAGAGGGGTGTAACACGAGGACTTTCCAGGAGGTCACGCATCCTAGTACTACTCTCGCCCAAGCACGCTTAACTTCGGAGTTCTGATGGGATCCGGTGCATTAGTGCTAGTATGATCGCACTCATCTATTTATGCTGCCTTCACGTACATGTGCAGCTCCTTCCGGGCACCCTTAGCCTTCCTTGACGTGCAAAACGGAACCGTGTGCTTTTGTCTGGACCCGTTAATTAAATTCGACTAAACGGTCTTAAACCCTATTACCGATCACGTTACGAAACCGGAACAAGTTATATTATAAGCGTTCATTTTGTATATCATAGTATAAATGAAGTTTTCCGAAGAAGATGTAACACCCCGAATCCGCGGGACTCGGGATGCTACGGGTTGGGACCTCACAATGGGTCCCGACCCTTAGCCTGACAACAATTTCACCGGATCTTACAACAAGACACAAATAAAGGCAAAACCGAAATACATTTTTATGCAAATGATACGATCCCCAGAAACAAATAAAAGACAACTTCAGCCGAGTTCTCAACTCCAAAGACTCAAACATCAAATACATATCTATATACAAGAAACAATACCCAATTACAACTCCAACCAAACCCCTCCTAAAATGTACGGAACCCCGGCTGTCCACTCTTCCGGATCTCTCGACCGCATTCCTAACCTGCAAGACAATCTACAACAATCGGTATAAAACCGTTAGCTAATATTCGCAGCATTAGAAGCAAGGTGAAGGCACATACACACATACATCAACATAACACATAACATGCTCAAACACACTAGTCCGGTTATTATCTTTTTATTATTAGGTCATATCCCGTTCTAATTCAACTTCTTTTGTGACACGAGAATCTCCCGAAACTCGCCTCGGTCCCCACTTACCGCATGGAACGGTACGGATGCATCCGTCCGTCTAACCACACGGGCTAGTCGCCAAGAACCTCCTAACTCTACGCAAGAGCTAGACAAGTTGTCACCGCCCGTTATCATACACTTGGGCCAAATAATATAAAGGTCGATAATCCTATTCCGGTTTATAAGTTATAATGAAAGTAATAAAACAAACACCACCAAACACGCATCGAATCTAATACATAGAATACGAGCTAAGTAAGTCCGGAGACTTACCTCGTCACCACACTCAACTCACAACACTCTCGCTTCCTTAGGGAGGAAGCCCATTACCTGCTCACAAGAAGATAACTATATCACCAACAACCCACTCACAATAGAAGTCTTAGACTTCTATACAAATGATCTACGCAAGACCATTTGACTCTCAATTCTAGGACCGCAGCCTAGAATTCCTACACTCACCTCTCACTCAACGCATGATGAGATCTACCAAAAACCACTATCTCAAACATGTGCTAGAACTCATAACAACATATACCTCACAAGATCATAAACCACAACCTAAGGAAAGACCATCTAGCCTAGAAGGTCCAACACGCTCGACCAACTCGCCTAAGGTCCAAAGCCACTAATTGGCATTTACTCTAAGTTATGCTAGGTCCATCCTAGCATGATACTAATACTAAGCATAACTGGGTCGAGGAAAAAAATACTCACACGACGTCAAAAGACGGAAGTCGATCTACGGATGTCGAGATTGGAATCGTTGGCCTTTATCGGGGCGCTTCCGGACCTAACACCAAAGTTATACAAATTTAGCATAACGCTAAATTTGGACATACTACATAGTATATATAAACTATAAGAATAACCCCCATAGTTCAAATCCGAGTTTAAAAATCTTAGAAATACTTTCCGGGCAATTTATACAATATAAACAATTATAAGAATATCCATGTAACTAAAATCCAAGGTTAAAAACCGCTAACGCATTTTCCGGGGCAAATAATATCATTCAAAAAAAATATGGGTCCTAATACATAATTAAATATTTGGGCCAAATTCCATAAATAAACCAACAAGGACACAATAGGTAATATATATAAATATAAGATCAAACTCGTATATAAAATCCAAGATTAAAACTCGTAAAAAAATTTTATGGGCAAATATGACGATGTTATAAAGCTTGGGTTATTTTCCATAATTAAAACTTTGGTACCCTTTTGTAATTATTTCAGTAGAGGGCAAATCTGCAACTTTTAGAAATGTGGATCTAAACTGCTATTGTAAAATATGGGCACAATCTGCAATTAATTCAAAAGATGAGGGGCCGAACATAAATAGCCCTAAAAGGCTCTTCTTCAACCTTTCAGAACACGCAGGGCGCCGGCTGGATTGCGCTAGGGCTCCGGCAGGCAGGGAGGCACAACAACCGGGCTCCTCTGTCGATAGGAGTGGCGGGGTTCCCGTCTGATTCCGGAGGTGATTGAAGCGAGGAGGAGGCAAGACGGCGAGACGACGAGGGCGCTTCTCGGCCAGGGCTACCGTTTTCCGGTGGCTTGAAAGGGAAGCTTTCCACTGCTGGAGGAGAGGTACGAGTTTTCGAGACACAAGGGAAGACGGTTCCGGCAGTGGCGTAGGTGATAGAGGGGGGGTCGAAGGGCTCGTCTCCGGCGTTGTCTCGATCCAGAAGAAAGGGACGCAGTGACTCTTCTGGTGGTTGCAGCGGCTCCGTCGGCTTATTGGAGGCTCGAGCAGGGTGCAAAGGAGGGCTATTATGTTTCTCCTGGTTCCGGAAGCTCCTGCTGGCATTGATTCTAATGATTTGAGAGAGTTGTGAGCTGTGAAGGAGTTGAGAGAACAAAGAGAGAGAAGAGATAGTCCAGGTCGATTAACCTTTGCACCTGCAGGGTGGGCTAGCCAGGAGAGGTGAAGCATCAGAGGGTGGGGAGTCTGGGTAGACGCAGAAGGGACGAGGGGTCGAGGCATAAGCGAGGGGTCAGGTAGGCGGAGCTCAAGAGTCGGGCTAGGGCTGCAGGGTAGGGGCGGCAAGGAAACCAGCGCTCTGCAATTTAGGAAGAGATGAGGGAAAGAAAAGAAAATAAATAAAATAAATGAAATAAAAAGGGAAACGAGTTATAGAACAAACTCGATCAAAAACATTCGAAACGGGATTTCGGAACGGAAAAACTTTTCGAACTATTCTGAAAACAATTTTCGGAAATTATATGATCAAGCATAAATATTAATATACTCGTAAAATTTTTATTTACAATTGAAAATACTCGAAAAAAATATTTAAGTTATAAAACTATCAATAATTCCGGAAGAATAAATATCACAAACGCGTTAAAAATTTCGGAGCGTTACATTAGATCCCCCTAAAAAAAAAGTTTCGTCCCGAAACTTGTTATACGCCGAACTTCTCGATAACTAAGGCCGAGGTATAAACTCATAGCTTGGAAGGCTTAGACCTTCTAATTTATATACACTAAAACTACTCCAACCACCATCGCAATATAACTATAACCTGTCATGAAACCCATTCTTGCACGGGGTGCAAACAACATATAACATCACACATATAAACAACTAAGGGAAGAACTAGATCCAAGCCATCGATTTATCAACGCTACTAGATCAGCGTAAAACTCAACCAAGAATACTACCCTCCGACTTCCTATTAGCCTCATCGGTTCCTCGTCTACCACTAGATCATCATGATTAACAACATGTCTCGAGTCATATGTATCCTCTCGATTGATACACGTGAAACGCTGGGTGAACACCCTCTACTCTCGGCGGTCACGCTAACAGGTAACCCAATCTCCCAACTTGCGCTAAGATCTCAAAAAGGTCCGATATATCGGAAACTTAACTTTCTTCTCGGGTCTTTCTCACTGCAACATTTTCATTATGTTTCTCTTTGATTGTCTCTAACAAAGAAAGTCGAACTTCCAATTTACACAATTGGCTTTGGCTCTAGCCAAACTAAACTTCAATGTTACATTTCCTCAGTTCTTGTTGTATATTCCAAGAAATGAAGGAAGTATTTTACTTCACACTATTTCTACTATCAAGACACATATGTTGTTTCTCCCTTTGCATCAATACTTACCAAACACCTTGTCCGAGAGAATCACTTGTCCACTTCGAACCCATAATACCTCAAGGTAAATGTCAAACAGTTGCCTGACGACTCGTCTCTTAACTCTCAACAACTCCATTGTCAATTTTCATCTCACTCAATACTTCATTGTCATCCGGAGTAGGTTAGCCATAGATGGTGTTACTTGAAGAATCTCTTCACAAATCCGGTGATGACCAACACATCCAAGAAAACTTGTAACTTCTTCCACATCCTTCAGGTGTTGTCATCCTCAGTTAACTTGTCATACAACTTCTCTCTTCTTCGAGAGTAGACCAAAATATCTTATTCAGGGCTTTAGTAAGCCCATATGGAATCACTACAACTCATAGGGACCATCGTTTGTCCGGAATGTCGTATTTGCGATATCCCAATCTCGAACTCTCAGTTTGTGACACACAAACCTTAAATCATTCTTAGAAGACTACCGACCCTTGCAACCGATCGAGTAGATCATCTATCTGTAGTGAGGGATGCTTGTTCTTCATTGTTATCTTATTCGTCTCATAGTAATCGATGTACAAACGGAGATAAGAGTCTCACTTTTTCGCAACCTGGTGTTCTCCATAACAACTTCAAATCAAGAATTCAAGATACACTTTCAATAACAACTCCACCAAGCTTAATGGTAATACTCACCTACTACCGCATTCGAATCCGTTATATCCCGGGTTCCATCTTTTCTCTACCCATCTCATCTCGCAATGACCGGCACAACCTGGTCCTAACACTTGACAAGTGGTCCACTCCGATTTGTTGGGGTGACGTCTTTCAACCCGTGTATTGCTCCTTCTGTAGCTACTATGTTCACCGTTCTCTTTCAAAGATCCTTCATCTATAGAACTCGAGAGACTGACTCAAATTTTCTAACTCTTGAAGCCTTGGTTAATCAATACTTCAGCTTAATCCCTCTTCTCACTTCAAAGGAATGGCCATATCAACCTTTTTTGATCTCGCGCATATGTTCAGTCACAAGGGTCTCAACTACAAGACTCAAGCATGCCATATAACAAATCGATACAATCTTCTTCGCTTCTTCTAACATCCCAGCATATGGGAGGAACTCCTCGTATTCTACATCAGCTCTCACCACAGACATCCTTTCTTCAAGTAGGCATAGAAATTTACACTTCATTTCCTTATGTCACGTCTAACGACTGTAGAGGCTCTAACCTTGATATTACATGTATTTTTTTTTGTACGTCCCATATCGACATCAAACTTCGAAAATTCAATCTTCTCCTACTCTTGCTGGCCACCTTATGTATCCCTTGGTATCCATGAGCAACTTCACAACCGTACTTGCATGCCTCTAGGCAAAATTTTCCAACCATAATCATTGAAAGATCCATTCATTATTCCTCCAAGCACTAACATCATAACTTTAAGATTGTAGCGTTGTCCTAATCTAGGTCCTCCTTTTCGCGCCATAGCCACCATGACTCTTTCGCGTGAGTCTGAAACATCTTAGTCAGCTTTTGCTTGCGAAAACATACCATTCATTTCATTAGCACAAACATACCATGTATCCTCAACATACCACACACCCTTTTTATGTATTCCCCTTTACGTACATCAACTATATAAGCCACACTTTCCTCTTGTTTCTTCTAGTTCTCTTCACCTTAATCAAACTTTAAAAATTCGGATCCGTGTCATTCCCCCATATGTCAATCCCATGACCTAAGAAGGTCGCGTAAGATTGTTACAATCTCCTCCTCGGAAGTCTTGTTATAAGTACTTGCTTGAACTCGTTCCACATTATTTGATTTAAAACAAATGCGCTCTGTTGACGTACTTCCATACCATTGACATTGGTCCACCGCGAATACTTTAAGCTCCTTTTGTCGATCCTCTGAATGCCCATAATCTTGTTCACTCACCCCTTCTACACTCACCAATAGATAACTCGCACCTGTGCGTTCTTAGTTGTCACCGCTTAACTTGTATTTGACCTTCTCCGAAGTCAACGACTTATTATTCTGCTACACTTCTCATGTTACCTTCTCAGGAAGGCTACCCTTCTCGGGGTACTATGCCTTAAACTTCACTTGCTCATATCACCCTTCAAGCACTCCATTAACAGTTTCTGCGCTCCACACTTCCTTCTTTTTCTATAAGGTAACTATAACTTCCCGGGCCTTGTTGTGTCATCCGACCCACTTTCATAAGCTTAACCGCTCTCCCATGATGCCTTGTAAGCTCATCTTCTCAAGAATTATGACTTTAATTAACATCCACTCGCGCTCCCCTTGGTTGGTATCTTAAGTCTCTCGATCAAAGCTCCTCGTTTCATCTTTCATCTTCTAAGGATCATCAATTATACACACTTCCTCCTTCTTGGCGTTTCTGAGCTTTATCATTATAATGGAAACCGGTCAACTCCACATGAATCCCCACCATTCCCTTCTTCTAATAACTCTAGGAATGTTGACACTTCACTTATTGATACCTCGTAAGCTTAACTTACGGTATCTTCATCTTTCGCCAATGGTTCGTTCACTCTTTTTCATCTTGACTCCAATGCTTAGGAGCTTCTAAGGAAAGCTGTTAGCATGAAATATTGTGATATTTTAGGCACGTTTTCTAAATGTATTTGATTCATATTGATAGTCTTTGATTGAACTTTGTGCATATGTGAGCTAGTATTACCTATATTGTCGATATGGATGTCTACACTAGTTCTATGTTGATTATAGGTGATTTGGAGCTATTTCCGAACTGAATCGAGCAAAAGAGGAGTTGATTGAGTGTGTCCATAGATTGAGGACATTCTTAGGAAGCAAATTGAAGTTCAGCTTGAGGAATGCACAATGCCAGGGAAGAATCACGTTCTTGCCCTAAACCACGCTCTAAAATACGGCCGTACTACAAACCACGTTTAGTTCCACGGCCGTGGAACCTTGCAAGAGAAGCGTGATGCATTCAAGTAACTATTACGGTCGTGGAATATATGATGCAAACCGTGACCTAATCCACGCCCTAAATTACGGTCGTGGAAACTTCCATGACCGTGATCTTGGCGAATCTTTTCGCCACACTTTGAAGCCACGATCTTTTGAAGATTGGGCCGGGCCGATATTTTATCTTGCCCTATAAAAAGACGGACGAAGCAAGATTCCATCATCTTGGCTTAGAAGGGAATTTTGGCAATCCACGCTTCATCGACGCTTAGGATCGTTTACGCCCGCTACCTCATTTTACACCGTCGCTTGGAAGCATTGATCATCTCATTGGAGATCGAATTTCGCATCGGGGAATTTCCCTAATCTCGCACTTTTGGTGGAGATTGCTGCTGTTGAGATTTCCGGATTGGCGGAAGATCGAAGCTTTTGGAAGATTTTGCAAGAAGATCTTTCTTCTTGTTTAGGTTTGATTTGGAAAACGGATTGACATCCCGTTTTCTCTTCTTTCCTAAGGTTGTGATTGTTTACTTTATTTCGAATCCTTTGACAACATTCGTTCTTGATTGTGACTTTGAGATTGGTTTGAAGATTATTGAAAGTTCTTGAAAGTTTTCATCTTTTTATCTTTTAATTCTTGAATTGATATCAACATGACTGTTATTGGCTAAAAACCCTTAACAATTCTAAGGTGAAGGGTTGATAGTTGTGGCTTAGATGATGATAGATCGATCGTAAACAGATTAGACCCTGAGAGTTAGAGAGAATCGCCGACAACCTTAAATTACAGCCTGTTCTTGAGTCCACGGCCGTGGAACCTCAAGAACTAACCGTGATTTCCCTTAAGTCTACGAACTTGCTTTTACTTTAATCCAAAGTTAAAGATTTGCTTTAACTTAGTTTAGGCTTGCCTTTTCTAGGTGGTAGTGAAGCCTCAACAACCTCTACCTCGATTGTGAGTGTCATAACCTTAATCGATTTAGTTAGTCTTGATCCTTGGGTTACAAGTTTGGGTATTTGATAGAAATTCTCATCTTTAGAATCTTTCTATATTGAGCCTCAACAACCTGTATAGAGAGTGCCTTGTAGGTGAGTTACATAAGGTTTTTGGAACTTCACCGTACGATTACCTTACATTAGTATACCTTTGCATATCTCAACTCTGTATTTATATCATTAAGTATATCTTGAATCGATTGCCACAGCTGGATACATGGATCTTTAGGATTGTTGTTTTCCCAATATTTGCAAAACTCTCATATTTACTCGCTTGACAATCTGCAATCGAATTTGTTCCCACCCAAATCCCTGTGTTCGATACTCTGGAATTCTTGCTTAGCTACGTCGATTCGTACACTGCGGGTTCGCTGCTTGATTCTAGTTTTATAAATTTAAAGCTTATTTGCACACACCTTTAGGGGCGAACAAGTTTTTGGCGCCGTTGCCGGGGATTTGGTTTCGGCCGAATTCGGTAGCCGGTTGTCAAGCTTGGGAGCTTGCCCTCGTTATTTGATATTACTTTGAGTGCATGTGCAGGTCTAGGAACACCGAAGATCTCTTACCTCTTGATCAACAGCTAGAGAAAACCTTGAGGCAAAAGCGCAAGGAAAAGAAGATGGCCGAAGAACACGAACGTGATCTTCAAATTGAGTTGGCGGAGAAGGAAGCTCAACTCCAATGGAACGAGAACCTCCGCCGGGATGAAATGGAACGTCATCAATCTGAAGTTAGCAAACTGCAGGATGCGATGTTCCAAATGAGGATGGAGTTAAGCGACCTTAAGAATAAAGGAAGCAAGAAATCCTCAAGGAGGGGATCAAGAACTAGAAGAAGAAGCCACTCGTCCGCTGATTATAGTGACTCTTCCATGCCACCGTTAGAGGAGATTGATCCCACGATCAATATGAATCCTTTCCATCCACAAGGAACTGCTAATCGCCGCATTCCACCTAGGAATGTGAGGGTCGAACGTGTGGATAATGAACCAAGAACTCTTGGCCAGCGGATGGATCGAACACAACAACCACGCCGCTTGGGCGTGAATTTTGATGCTGAAGATGTGCAAGGGTTTAGCTTTAACCCTCAAGTTATTACCCTTGTTCGCCAAAACCAATTTGGCGGTACAAGCGCTGAATCTCCACACCAACACTTGCAAAACTTTGAGTGTATGATGGAGACGATGAGACCGAAGAATGCTACCACCAACAGCTACAAGCTCAAGCCTTTCTTCTTCTCCGTGAAGGGGAAAGCGTTATCTTGGTATCAAGCTCTTCCTAGTGGGAAACTAGATACGTGGGAAGACCTTTCCGCGGAGTTCCTCACCAAATTCTTTCCGCCTTCCAAAACGGCGGAACTTAGAGATAAGATTAATGCTTTTTCCATGAGACCTAACGAAAGTTTGTTTCAATCTTGGGAAAGGTTTCAGGATTTGCTCTTGGATTGCCCTCATCATGGCATATCCAAGCTTGCCCTGCTAGAGATTTACTACAAGGGGCTGGATGCGGGAACGCAATTCAACCTCCAATCCCTCTCACGTGGAACGTTCATGGACATGAGAGAAGATGACGCTTGGGACTTCATCGAGAAGCAAGCAAGAGTCATAGAGAAGTATTCCCACCGGAAAGTGGAGGGAAATCGTGTGGAGCAAGGAGCTAAGCTCACACATGAAGCTCAAAATCAGATTTTCTCCCTCAACAATGAGATCAAAGAGTTGAAGGAAGCTATCAAGACCAACTTCCCAAAGCAACAAGGGAAAGATGTTGGTTATTTGGGCAACAACAATGGCGGCAACAACAATAACCGGAACAACAACCGGAATAATAACTGGAATGGAAACAACAACAACCGGAACAACGATTGGAACAACAATAGGGGTTCAAACAACAACAATTGGCGCTCAAACCAACAAAATTCCGGTAACTCTTACCCTTCCAACTCAAATTCACTAACTCCACCTTCCTCCTCCTCTACTCCTTTGAAAAGCCAGGGGCAATCATCTAATGGAGGAAACACTTCGGGAAAGGAGAAGCCCGATCCCATATTGGAAACGATTCTGGGAAAGCTTCAAGGGTTGGAGAACCGCCTCATCAAGGTCGATGATCAAGTCTCTAAGGTTGACAAAGCTCAAAAAGTTTTGGAAAACCAAATGTTCAACCACGCGGAGGAAGTTCCTAGAAATCAAGGGAAACTTCCAGGAAAGACGGAGGACAACCCTAAGGGAAGGGTGATGGCAATTACAACTAGGAGCGGAGTGACTACCACCGATCCGCAGCCTACGTTCGTTGAAGTCCCCGTAGAAAAGGACAAGGAAAAGGGGAAGGAGAAGGAAGATGTCTATGTTCCTCCTCCAGCTTACAAACCTCCCCTACCATTCCCTCAATCTAGAGCGCGAGCGCGCCTAGACAAACAATTCGGTAAGTTCATAGAACTCATGAGTAAGCTGCATATTAATATACCCTTCATTGATGCTATTGTAGGTATGCCGGCTTATGGTAAGTTCTTGAAGGAGCCCCTCTCAAACAAGAGGAAGCTAGAAGATTTTGGTGAAGTCAAGATGAGTTCGGATTCTTCGGATCTCATCAAGACCATGAAGGAGAAAAATGCCCCCAAAGTTGAAGGATCCGGGGTCATTTTGCATTCCCATTGGAGTGGGAGATGTCACATATGACGCTTTATGTGACTTAGGAGCAAGTGTGAGCATCATACCACTTGCATTGTGTAGGAAGATCGGTTTAGGCGACCCTAAACCGGTGAAGATGACGTTATACATGGCGGATCGATCCATCACTCGCCCCGTCGGTATTGTAGAAGACGTCCCGGTCAAGCTAGGTAAATTCTTTGTCCCTATTGATTTTGTCGTGCTTGACATTCCTGCAGATAGTCCGGTCCCGATCATACTCGGAAAACCGTTTCTTGCAACTTCCGGCTGCATGGTCGATTGCAAGAATGGAAGACTCGATTTTGATATTGGAGAAGAGAAAGTAGAGTTCGTTCTTTCCACTCTAGTGAAGGAGCCGATCTTCGACGAGGATATTTACGATGTCCAAGATGAAGAAGGTTTATCTAGGGAAGAGGTAAGTGCAATTCTCTTTAACGATCCTTTACAAAAAGTCATTACCATGAGTCTAACAGATGTAGGGGAAGAAGGAGAGTGCAAAGAGGAAATTGAAGCCTTAGAAGCACAAGAAGAGATGCATGAAGTGGAGTTTGAGAAACTCCACGATGAGGCTGAGAATGTTAGAATCCACGGTCATACCCTGTATTCCACGACCGTGGATTTCACAACCAAAATCGACCTCCATTCCAGGGGATTACACGGCCGTGGAACATATGGAGAGCCCGTAATTCTGACCGTGGAAGAGGGTGATCGGTATACTTCTTCAACTTCTTTTGATTCTTCTCCAACTCACTCAATACCCTTAGAAACTTCTAAGGAAACGTCGGATGCTCCTCAAGGATCATTGGAAGCTCCGAAAGTGATGGAACTCAAACCGCTTCCTACTCATCTAAGGTACGCTTTTCTTGGATCTAATTCTACCTTTCCGGTTATTGTTAGCTCCGAACTAGGCATAGATGAACATGAGCAGCTCATGATTGTCCTTAGGAAACATAGAAAAGCCATAGGCTATACTATTGAGGACTTAGTAGGAATTAAACCCTCCCTATGTATGCATAAGATACTAATGGAGGAGGACTTTAGAACTTCAAGACAACCTCAAAGGCGGTTGAATCCGACCATGAAGGAGGTTGTCAAGAAGGAAATTCTTAAACTTCTTGATGCAGGTATCATCTATCCTATCTCCAATAGCAATTGGGTGAGTCCAGTTCAAGTAGTTCCGAAGAAGGGAGGAATGACGGTCATCACCAACAAGAACAACGAACTCATTCCTACCCGAACCGTGACTGGATGGCGAATGTGCATAGACTACCGCAAGCTCAACAACGCAACGCGGAAGGATCACTTTCCATTGCCATTCATCGATCAAATGCTTGAGAGGTTAGCACAACATTCACATTTTTGCTACCTTGACGGTTATAGTGGTTTCTTTCAGATTCCGATACATCCGGATGATCAAGAGAAGACCACATTCACGTGCCCTTGGGGTACGTTCGCCTATAGGAGAATGCCGTTCGGGCTTTGCAACGCCCCAGCCACCTTTCAACGGTGCATGATGGCCATCTTCTCCGAATACGTAGAGGAAATCATGGAAGTCTTCATGGACGACTTCTCCGTATACGGTTCCTCTTTTAACGATTGCCTTTCTAACCTTTCTCTTGTTTTGCAAAGATGTGAAGACACTAACCTAGTTCTTAATTGGGAGAAGTGTCAATTCATGGTTAAGGAAGGAATTGTATTAGGTCACTTAGTCTCTAGTAGAGGGATAGAGGTAGACAAGGCTAAGATAGAGACCATAGAGAAACTTCCTCCCCCAATTTCGGTGAAAGGGATAAGAAGTTTCCTAGGACATGTTGGATTTTATAGACGTTTCATTAAGGACTTTTCTAAGATATCAAAACCTCTCACTAATCTATTGATGAAGGATGCGGTTTTTGAGTTTTCGCAGGAATGTTTGGATGCGTTTAACACCATTCGGCGAGCTCTAATTTCAGCACCTATTATCCAACCTCCGGATTGGACTCTCCCCTTCGAGATTATGTGCGATGCTAGTGACGTAGCTATTGGAGCTGTTCTTGGACAACGAAAGGAAGGGCGAACCCATGCCATATACTATGCTAGCAAGACGCTAGACGAAGCGCAGCTCAACTACGCCACTACAGAGAAAGAACTTCTAGCCATTGTCTACGCTATTTACAAGTTTCGCTCTTATCTTGTAGGTGCAAAGGTGATTGTCTACACGGATCATGCTGCGATCCGGTACCTCCTTGCGAAGAAAGATGCGAAGCCAAGGCTGATTAGATGGATTCTTCTCCTACAAGAATTCGATCTTCAGATCCGCGACAAGAAAGGTTCAGAAAATTCTGTTGCGGATCATTTGAGTCGCCTAACACATCTAAGGGACGACCATCTACCCATTGATGACTCCTTTCCGGACGAACACCTACACATCATAGAGGAGTGCATCAACGTGATCTCCAAAGGTAACGAACCGTGGTTTGCTGATTTTGTTAACTATTTGGTTTGCCAGGAGATACCGCCCGGACTATCCTACGCACAAAGGAAGAAGTTCTTTAAGGACGTCCGGGAATACTATTGGAACGAGCCTCTCCTCTTCAAGAGAGGTCCGGATGGCATCATTCGGCGATGTGTGCCGGAAGATGAGATGCAAAGTGTCATCCGCCATTGTCATTCACTACCTTGTGGAGGACACGCTAGTTCGAACAAGACTAGCGCAAAGGTATTGCAATCTGGATTCTTTTGGCCTACATTGTTTAGAGATGTGCAATCTTTTGTTTCTTGCTGCGATGCTTGTCAAAGAACAGGCAATATTTCTAGAAGTAACGAGATGCCCCTCAACAACATCCAAGAGGTGGAGATTTTCGACGTTTGGGGAGTTGATTTCATGGGACCATTCCCATCTTCTTGTGGAAACCAATACATACTATTGGCGGTAGATTACGTTTCTAGATGGGTGGAAGCAATTGCCTCTCCCACAAATGATGCCATGGTGGTGGTTAAGTTCTTCAACAAGACCATCTTCCCGCGATTTGGGACACCAAGGACTATCATTAGTGATGGAGGTTCTCACTTCATAGCCCGTCGCTTTGAAGCCCTTCTAGCTAAGTATGGGGTTACTCACAAGATCGCTACCCCTTATCATCCACAAACTAGTGGACAAGTTGAGATCTCAAATAGGGAGATCAAAGGAATTCTAGAAAAGACGGTTTCAAGGACTAGGAAGGATTGGTCCTTGAAGCTAGATGATGCATTATGGGCGTACCGGACTGCATACAAGACTCCCATAGGAACCACACCATACAATCTTGTGTATGGGAAGTCTTGTCACTTGCCGGTGGAGCTGGAGCACAAAGCGTTTTGGGCTATCAAGTGGCTGAATTTCGGCATGAAGGAAGCGGGAGAGAAGCGTCTCCTAGACATCAATAAGCTGGATGAACTCCGCTTGAACGCCTATGAAAACGCCAAGATCTACAAGGAAAGAGCAAAGCGTTGGCATGATAAGCATATCATTCCAAAGGACTTCAAAGAAGGAGATCAAGTTCTCCTCTTCAATTCAAGACTTCGCCTCTTTCCAGGTAAGCTTAAATCCCGTTGGACCGGACCCTTTCTAATTAAGCATATTTTCCCCCATGGTGCAGTTGAAGTATGGGGTGAAGCGAGCGGAAGTTTTAAGGTGAACGGCCAACGACTCAAGAAGTATACGCCGGAACTCCAAACTGAGGAGTTTGCGCCTACCGCACTCGAATAAGTGCGAGATTGGTCTAGCTACGGACCTTAAACAAAGCGCTTCTTGGGAGGCAACCCAAGGTATTACATTTTCGTTTTTGTTTTCGATTCATAGTTTAGCTTAGAATAGACGTTTTTGCTTTGTTTTTGCCTCGATTTCTTCCGGTATGTTCGTGTTTTTGGTTGTAGGATCAATGGAAAAGGAAAAGAGGAGGATGATGTTGAAGAGGAGTGACGAAATTTGGACTTTGAAGCTATACAGAAGGTTCCACGGTCTAAATTACGGTCGTCATAGCTACAGTGGCCGTAATTCCCAAAAGCCTTTGAAAAATCACCAAAACCACGGTTCCGTACACTTCCACGGCCGTGGAACACCCCGACAGACCGTGATTTTCAAAAATTTTGCCCGCAACTATATAAGCCACGTTCTTCACAAACTCATCCCAAAAATCCCTCTTTCCACGACCTAATTGCCTAAAATCCACGACCTCCTCAAAATCCTCGTTTCTTAATCGTTTCTAACGATTCTTCTTCCCAAACTGCAGCAAATTCAACCACAAACAATATCCAAGCGACGAATCGAACAGAAATTCATCAACAAACTCGCATTTCGGATTTTTCAATCCGAAAAAGAGATTTATTCTTTCTCCTTGATTCTCGCCAATTTGTTTCGTTTTTGCTATAGATTTTTAGGAAGAACTGATAAAGACTGGAAGGAATTAGACTAGGTCTGCTTGTTGTGGTGATTGCTTGTGAATTTGCTGAGATTTGTGAAATTCTGAGACGAACCACGGCCTCTGGGTAAACCACGGCCGTAATTCTTGAAGAACAGACCGTAATTTTTGTGCAGAATGGATTTTGTAAGGAGAGTGTCGGGAAGGATAAAAGAGAAGAAGGGTGAGCAGAATAAGAAAAGGAAAGGCAATCCCTCCACCTCCTCATCCTCTAGGGCACCACCACCATCCTCTCCTTCACCTCCATCCTCACCTCCATCCTCACCTCCTCACCCTAGAGTCCCGACCATACATGAGAACCATCTCGCTCCTTTCGAGAAGATCTAGAAGAGGGCAGTGATTGGCCCTAGATATTTGTTGTTAGAGGATCTATATCCTCTCAACATAGTTGATGATCTTACTTGGCTCTTGGATAGAGCCGGATTAGTTATCTTCTCGGCTATCCGAGAAGACGCCTATGAGGAGATCACCCGGGAGGTTGTGACGTCTTTCGAGCACAGCCACGTAGATAGGACCGTCTCTTTCCGTCTCATGGAAAGAGACTATCATTTGAGTATCGTCGAGTTTGGGACTATTTTTTGGTTTCATGAGACCTTCAATGGTCGATTTCCGGGTGGTGTTTACCCCAAGGAATTTTGGGAGGAAGTTGCAATGATTTACGCCGACGAGGACCGTTGGAAACCCGCTGATACCAAGGCTAGATTGATGTACCATCTAGCCTTGAAGATAGCTCACCGTGTTCTTTCGGAGTGTCTCTTTCCTAGGACAGAGACGCCCCAAAAGATCAAGACGGATGAGCTATTCTTGCTCTATTGCATGCTTTATGGACGCCGTGTAGATTGTGCTACTCTCTTGGCAGCTACTATGAGCAAGCTCAAGAACAAGTAGAAGGGAAACATCGGATATGGTAGGATAGTTACCCACATTGCTAGGAGTTTTGGTGTGGATTTTTCTGCTTGCACCCGCATACCGGCCGTTCCTTTAGGGCTACATGCATTCATGGTTAGGGGTCTCATTTTCCCCACACATGGAGGTCCGCCTTATGCGGGCATGCCTTGGGAGAGTAGGACATGTAGGGGTATAGAGTGGCTGCCGGAGTATTCCATTATGGCGGGACGCCATAATTGGAAGGAGACATTCGCTGCGATGCATGCGAACAGGATAGTAGCTCCCCCTTACGTCCCACCACCGGTTGTCGAGGAGGAGGATATGGGAGATCAGTTTGAGAGTGGAGGAGGAGCGGAGCAGGAGTTTGGCACGTTTCCGGACCAGCCGGAGGCGGTCCCAGATGTACCTAGACGCTCTCCACGTCCAGCTAGAGCCTCAGGCTCGTCATCTCGCCGCGCTAGCGTGAGTGAGAGGCCTACGTGGATGACCACACCTCCCACATGGTATGGCGTTCCCCCTCCTTGGTCCACGGAGCAGCCAGCAGCACCACCACCAGCACCAGCACCATCCGACGCCCCAACATGGTACAGTCACGCCCCGGGATGGTACGAGCAGATGCCGGATTGGGCTACCGGACTTTCAGAGAGAGTTGGAGCGTTAGAGATCCGGGCCGATGTTAGAGACGGACGCCTCGACGACCTCAACCACATGATGAGGGACGTCTACCGCCAGCAGTTTGGGCGGCCCTACGACTCCAGCTTCTCCCCATTCCCGCCTCCGCCGGCGCCGCAGTGATTCGATGCATGACCGTTCGTTTTAGACCTTCCCGCCACCACTTTGTGAGTTTCTTTTTCTTTTCTTTCTTTTCCTTCTTTCTTTTGAGCATTAGGGACAATGTTCGTCCTAAGTATGGGGTGGGATGTACTAAAAGTTTGTAATAACTCTACTTACTATGTTCGCTTTCATTTGAGACTATCGTTGCATGTTCATTATGTGTTGCACGTTTCCTTATTGCATTGCATAAAAAATAACTTGAAAAACCCATAAAAAATTGAATAATTTTGAAAATTTTGAGCTTCTAATGAATTGAGATGATTTCCATGATAATCACTACTTGTGAATTGAGTTTGATGACAATTGCATGCTTAAAAGGATTGTGATTTGAAGAGAATTTGAATGAATGAATTATACCTCTTTTGCAAGTTTCATAATGTGATTATGTTACCTAAATCATGCTAGGAAATTGAAGTTGAAATCACGTTATAAGTTCCTATACTTCTTGTTCAAATGATTAAGGCAATTCGATACTTTCTTTCTTCTTTCTTTGATCATCTAGCTCCTCATTGAAATATTAGCCTCCTTTACCTATCCGGGAATTTGGAGAAGTGAATGAGAAAAAGGCATGTTTGATGTGGGAGGGCCATGAGAGCAATTATTTGCAATCAAATGAATAGAAAGAAATTATAGGTTTGGGGAAGTCAATCATGACGATGAGTAACTCGGCACCATTCACATAGCCGGGTGTTTGTGTCTTGCCAAAGTCGGATTGAGCGATATACCTACCGGATTATGGTATGTGCGCTAAGGGTTTGAGGCATCTCTTGAAAAATTGAGAAACGCCGATCTCCTAGGCTTCGGTTTTTGTGCACCTCTGTCCATAACTCCAAAAGTAAAGTCGAAAAAAATAAAGAGAAGAGAGCGAAGCTCTAAGTTGAAGTATTGCGGAAACCGCAAAAGAAGAAGAAGGTAGTTGTCCACTTTCCCGGATTCATGCACCACTTTCCCTTAAAGTTCTCCCTTCCCTTCCACATTCTAGACCTTTTTTTTGAAAGTCCTTAAGATCAAAAGAATGCTATATGACTTGGTGATCCAAATTGAAGTTTCTTGTGATTGATTTTGATAATGTTTGAAGGTTATAATGCTTGTTTAGAAGTTAAATTTATTCATGAATTTTCTTTGCTTTTTACTCTTTAATTGAGTGTGTGAAAGTTTGATGAACAATTGAAGCAAGGTTTGAGAATGATCTATTCTTTAGAAGTCACATTCACCCAAAAAGAAGGTACACATATTTCATCCTAACTCTTGTTTAAAGCTTTTTGAAAGACCTTGCTTAGGGACAAGCAAGTGTTAAGTATGGGGTTATTTGTTAGCATGAAATATTGTGATATTTTAGGCACGTTTTTTAAACGTATTTGATTCATATTGATAGTCTTTGATTGAACTTTGTGCATATGTGAGCTAGTATTACCTATATTGTCGATATGGATCTCTACACTAGTTCTATGTTGATTATAGGTGATTTGGAGCTGTTTCCGAACGGAATCGAGCAAAAGAGGAGTTGATTGAGTGTGTCCATAGATTGAGGACATTCTTAGGAAGCAAATTGAAGTTTAGCTTGAGGAATGCACGAGGCCAGGGAAGAATCACGTTCTTGCCCTAAACCACGCTCTAAAATACGGCCGTACTACAAACCACGTTTAGTTCCACGGCCGTGGAACCTTGCAAGAGAAGCGTGATGCATTCCAGTAACTATTACGGTCGTGGAATATATGATGCAAACGGTGACCTAATCCACGCCCTAAATTACGGTCGTGGAAACTTCCACGACCGTGATCTTGGCGAATCTTTTCGCCACACTTTGAAGCCACGATCTTTTGAAGATTGGGCCGGGCAGATATTTTATCTTGCCCTATAAAAAGACGGACGAAGCAAGATTCCGTCATCTTGGCTTAGAAGGGAATTTTGGCAATCCACGCTTCATCGACGCTTAGGATCGTTTACGCCCGCTACCTCATTTTACACCGCCGCTTGGAAGCATTGATCATCTCATTGGAGATCGAATTTCGCATCGGGGAATTGCCCTAATCTCGCACTTTTGGTGGAGATTGCTGCTGTTGAGATTTCCGGATTGGCGGAAGATCGAAGCTTTTGGAAGATTTTGCAAGAAGATCTCTCTTCTTGTTTAGGTTTGATTTGGAAAACGGATTGACATCCCGTTTTCTCTTCTTTCCTAAGGTTGTGATTGTTTACTTTATTTCGAATCCTTTGACAACATTCGTTCTTGATTGTGACTTTGAGATTGGTTTGAAGATTATTGAAAGTTCTTGAAAGTTTTCATGTTTTTATCTTTTAATTCTTGAATTGATATCAACATGACTGTTATTGGCTAAAAACCCTTAACAATTCTAAGGTGAAGGGTTGATAGTTGTGGCTTAGATGATGATAGATCGATCGTAAATAGATTAGACCCTGAGAGTTAGAGAGAATCGCCGACAACCTTAAATTACGGCCTGTTCTTGAGTCCACGGCCGTGGAACCTCAAGAACTAACCGTGATTTCCCTTAAGTCTACGAACTTGCTTTTACTTTAATCCAAAGTTAAAGATTTGCTTTAACTTAGTTTAGGCTTGCCTTTTCTAGGTGGTAGTGAAGCCTCAACAACCTCTACCTCGATTGTGAGTGTCATAACCTTAATCGATTTAGTTAGTCTTGATCCTTGGGTTACAAGTTTGGGTATTTGATATAAATTCTCATCTTTAGAATCTTTCTATATTAAGCCTCAACAACCTGTATAGAGAGTGCCTTGTAGGTGAGTTACATAAGGTTTTTGGAACTTCACCGTACGATTACCTTATATTAGTATACCTTTGCATATCTCAACTTTGTCTTTATATCATTAAGTATATCTTGAATCGATTGCCACAGCTGGATACTTGGATCTTTAGGATTGTTGTTTTCCCAATATTTGCAAAACTCTCATATTTACTCGCTTGACAATCTACAATCGAATTTGTTCCCACCCAAATCCTTGTGTTCGATACTCTGGAATTCTTGCTTAGCTACGTCGATCCGTACACTGCGGGTTCGCTGCTTGATTCTAGTTTTATAAATTTAAAGCTTATTTCCACACACCTTTAGGGGCGAACAAAAGCTTCACATCTTAATTGAATACCACAGTTAACCTTGCTAGAATGTATCCCTCTCCTCCTCGATTCGCATCTTTAGTTGTCCACGTGTCTTCTTGAAGAACTTATGTTTGTTATCCCTAGTGGTCTCGTTGTCTTTCTAATCGTGAATTCTTTGTAACCACTTCCACACCTTTGTGTTACTCCTTTTTCTTGTATGTTCCCCGTCTCAATTTCTCTTAAGTTGTATCGAGTTTTCTTTTACTTGGTTGTCCTTCGTTTATGTCATCTCTAATCTTCCTCTTCGACATCCTCTTCAAAGGAGTACAAGAACTCCAAGGTGTTCGCTAGAACGTGATGCTCAACTCGGTACTTGAGCATACTCATCTTCGTATATATACTATCCTAATCCCAAAAAGGCGTCTGTCCAAGGGCGATGATAGCTTCCTATCATCCTAACTATAAGGTCCACTACTACTAATATAATACCAGCATACCTTAAGTATATGTATACATAGCTATATATATAAGTCCGATGTTCACATTACTACTAATATAACACATCCAACATTCCGTCAACAATATAAGGTTCAAAAGCTAATAAGATCCTATCATACCACATATATAAGAATATATCAATATAAGGTCATGCCACTACTATACATAACAAGTCCAATAAACTAAGCTGCCGAGATCCGCGGAAAGAGTGGTGGTCCGTACATTCTACCCCGACTCATGCATGTGATTTTAAAAACGAAAACTCAAAACCCCTGGGGTTCTGTTTATTCCTTATTCGGTCTTTAGAAGATTGCGAGTGCCATTGTTGTCAACCTAGGGCTCTGATACCACTTTTGTAACACCCCGAATCCGCGGGACTCGGGATGCTACGGGTTGGGACCTCACAATGGGTCCCGACCCTTAGCCTGACAACAATTTCACCGGATCTTACAACAAGACACAAATAAAGGCAAAACCGAAATACATTTTTATGCAAATGATACGATCCCCAAAAACAAATAAAAGACAACTTCAGCCGAGTTCTCAACTCCAAAGACTCAAACATCAAATACATATCTATATACAAGAAACAATACCCAATTACAACTCCAACCAAACCCCTCCTAAAATGTACGGAACCCCGGTTGTCCACTCTTCCGGATCTCTCGACCGCATTCCTAACCTGCAAGACAATCTACAACAATCGGTATAAAACCGTTAGCTAATATTCGCAGCATTAGAAGCAAGGTGAAGGCACATACACACATACATCAACATAACACATAACATGCTCAAACACACAAGTCCGGTTATTATCTTTTTATTATTAGGTCATATCCCGTTCAAATTCAACTTCTTTTGTGACACGAGAATCTCCCGAAACTCGCCTCGGTCCCCACTTACCGCATGGAACGGTACGGATGCATCCGTCCGTCTAACCACACGGGCTAGTCGCCAAGAACCTCCTAACTCTACGCAAGAGCTAGACAAGTTGTCACCGCTCGTTATCATACACTTGGGCCAAATAATATAAAGGTCGGTAATCCTATTCCGGTTTATAAGTTATAATGAAAGCAATAAAACACACCCCACCAAACACGCATCGAATCTAATACATAGAATACGAGCTAAGTAAGTCCGGAGACTTACCTCGTCACCACACTCAACTCACAACACTCTCGCTTCCTTAGGGAGGAAGCCCATAACCTACTCACAAGAAGATAACTATATCACCAACAACCCACTCACAATAGAAGTCTTAGACTTCTATACAAATGATCTACGCAAGACCATTTGACTCTCAATTCTAGGACCGCAGCCTAGAATTCCTACACTCACATCTCACTCAACGCATGATGAGATCTACCAAAAACCACTATCTCAAACATGTGCTAGAACTCATAACAACATATACCTCACAAGATCATAAACCACAACCTAAGGAAAGACCATCTAGCCTAGAAGGTCCAACACGCTCGACCAACTCGCCTAAGGTCCAAAGCCACTAATTGGCATTTACTCTAAGTTATGCTAGGTCCATCCTAGCATGATACTAATACTAAACATAACTAGGTCGAGGAAAAAAATACTCACACGACGTCAAAAGACGGAAGTCGATCTACGGATGTCGAGTTTGGAATCGTTGGCCTTTATCGGGGCGCTTCCGGACCTAACACCAAAGTTATACAAATTTAGCATAACGCTAAATTTGGACATACTACATAGTATATATAAACTATAAGAATAACCCCCATAGTTCAAATCCGAGTTTAAAAATCTTAGAAATACTTTCCGGGCAATTTATACAATATAAACAATTATAAGAATATCCATGTAACTAAAATCCAAGGTTAAAAACCGCTAACGCATTTTCCGGGGCAAATAATATCATTCAAAAAAAATATGGGTCCTAATACATAATTAAATATTTGGGCCAAATTCCATAAATAAACCAACAAGGACACAATAGGTAATATATATAAATATAAGATCAAAATCGTATATAAAATCCAAGATTAAAACTCGTAAAACATTTTATGGGCAAATATGACGATGTTATAAAGCTTGGGTTATTTTCCATAATTAAAACTTTGGTACCCTTTTGTAATTATTTCAGCAGAGGGGAAATCTGCAACTTTTAGAAATGTGGATCTAAACTGCTATTGTAAAATATGGGCACAATCTGTAATTAATTCAAAAGATGAGGGGCCGAACATAAATAGCCCTAAAAGGCTCTTCTTTAACCTTTCAGAACACGCAGGGCGCCGGCTGGATTGCGCTAGGGCTCCGGCAGGCAGGGAGGCACAACAACCGGGCTCCTCTGTCGATAGCAGTGGCGGGGTTCCCGTCTGATTCCGGAGGTGATTGAAGCGAGGAGGAGGCAGGACAGCGAGACGACGAGGGCGCTTCTCCGCCAGGGCTACCGTTTTCCGGTGGCTTGAAAGGGAAGCTTTCCACTACTGGAGGAGAGGTACGAGTTTTCGAGACACAAGGGGAAGAGGGTTCCGGCAGCGGCGTAGGTGATAGAGGGGGGGTCGAAGGGCTCGTCTCCGGCGTTGTCTCGATCCAGAAGAAAGGGACGCAGTGACTCTTCTGGTGGTTGCAGCGGCTCCGTCGGCTTATTGGAGGCTCGAGGAGGGTGCAAAGGAGGGATATTATGTTTCTCCTGGTTTCGGAAGCTCCTGCTGGCATTGATTCTAATGATTTGAGAGAGTTGTGAGCTGTGAAGGAGTTTGAGAGAACAAAGAGAGAGAAGAGATAGTCCAGGTCGATTAACCTTTGCACCTGCAGGGTGGGCTAGCCAGGAGAGGTGAAGCATCAGAGGGTGGGGAGTCTGGGTAGACGCAGAAGGGACGAGGGGTCAAGGCATAAGCGAGGGGTCAGGTAGGCGGAGCTCAAGAGTCGGGCTAGTGCTGCAGGGTAGGGGCGGCAAGGAAACCAGCGCTCTTCAATTTGGGAAGAGATGAGGGAAAGAAAAGAAAATAAATAAAATAAATGAAGTAAAAAGGGAAACGAGTTATAGAACAAACTCGATCAAAAACATTCGAAACGGGATTTCGGAACGGAAAAACTTTTCGAACTATTCTGAAAACAATTTTCGGAAATTATATGATCAAGCATATATATTAATATACTCGTAAAATTTTTATTTACAACTGAAAATACTCGAAAAAAACTATCGATAATTCCGGAAGAATAAATATCACAAACGCGTTAAAAATTTCGGAGCGTTACAGAAGAACACCCTTCTTCGTAACCAGGGATGTCATATTTTAGATTAAAAGACATCGTAAATAATTTTTCGGAGTTCATAATAAAATTGAAAAAGAAAAAAAGATAAAAGTGGGGTGCAACACGAGGACTTCCCATGAGGTCACCCATCCTAGTAAAACTCTCGCCCAAGCACGCTTAACTTCGGAGTTCTGATGGGATCCGGTGCATTAGTGCTGGTATGATCGCACCCGTCTACTTATGTCGTCTTCCCGTACTTGTGCAGCTCCTTCTGTGCTCCCCTTAGCCTTCCTTGACGGGCAAAACGGAACCGTGTGCTTTTGTTTCGACCCGTTGATTAAATTCGACTAAACGGTCTTAAACCCTTTTACCGATCACGTTAGGAAACCGGAACAACTTATATTATAAGCGTTCATTCTATATATTTTAGTTTAAATGAAGTTTCCCACAGAAGAACACCCTTCTTCGTAACTTGGGAAGTTATATTTTAGATTAAAAGAAATCGTAAATAATTTTTCCGAGTTCATAACAAAATTGAAACAAAAAAACAAAAAAGAGGGGTATAACACGAGGACTTCCCATGAGGTCACGCATCCTAGTACTACTCTCGCCCAAACACGCTTAACTTCGGAGTTCTGATGGGATCCGGTGAATTAGTGTTGGTATAATCGCAACAATCTACTTATGCCGTCATTCCGTACTTGTGCAACTGCTTCCGTGCTCCCCTTAGCCTTCCTTGATGACCAAAACGGAAATGTGTGCTTTTGTCTGGACCGGTTATTTAAATTTGACTAAACGGTCTTAAACCCTCTTACCGTTCACGTTAGGACACCGGTGCATTAGTGCGTGTATGATCGCACCAGTCTATTTATGTCGCCTTCCCGTACATGTGCAGCTCCTTCAAGGCTTCCCTTAGCGTTCCTTGACGGGCAAAACGGAACCATGTGCTTAGTCTGGACCCGTTAATTAAATTCGACTAAACGGTCTTAAACCCTCTTACCGTTCACGTTAGGAAACCGGAACAAGTTATAATATAATCGTTCATTTTATATTTTTTAGTATAAATGAAGTTCGCCGCAGAAGAACACCCTTCTTCGTAACCCGGGAAGTGATATTTTAGATTAATAGAAATCGTAAACAATTTTACCGAGGTCATAATAAAATTGACAAAAAAAAGAAAACAGAGGGGTGCAAGACGAGGACTTCCAAGGAGGTCATCCATCATAGTACTACTCACGCCCAAGCATGCTTAACTTCGGAGTTCTGATGGGATCCGGTGCATTAGTGCTGGTAAGATCGCACCCGTCTACTTATGCCGTCTTTCCGTACTTGTGCAGCTCCATCCGTGCTCCCTTTAGCCTTCCTATTGGAAAAACGGAACCGTGTGCTTTTTCCGGGACCCGTTAATTAAATTCGACTTAAACCATCTTACTGATCACGTTAGGAAACCGGAAAAAGTTATATTATAAGTGTTCATTCTATATATTTTAGTATAAATGAAGTTTGCCGCAGAAGAACACCCTTCTTCGTAACCCGGGAAGTCATATTTTAGATTAACAGAAATTGTAAATAATTTTTCCGATTTCATAATAAAATTGAAATAAAAACAAACAAAAAAGAGGGGTGCAACACGAGGACTTCCCAAGAGATCACGCATCCTAGTACTTCTCTCGCCCAAGCACGCTTAACTTCGGAGTTTTGATGGGATCTTGTGCATTTGTGCTGGTATGATCGCACGGGTCTACTTATGCCATTTTCCCGTACTTGTGCATCTCCTTCCGTGCTCAACTTAGCCTTCCTTGACGGGTAAAACGGAACCGTGTGCTTTTTTCGGGACCCGTTAATTAAATTCGACTAAACGATCTTAAATCATCTTACCGATCACGTTAGGAAACCGGAACAAGTTATATTATAAGCGTTCATTCGATATATTTTAGTATAAATTAAGTTTGCCGTAGAAGAACACGTTTCTTCGTAACCCGGGAAGTCATATTTTAGATTAAAAGATATCGTAAATATTTTTTCGGAGTTCATAATAAAGTTGAAACAAAAAAAAAGAAAAAAGAGGGGTGCAACACAAGGACTTCCAGGAGGTCACCTATCCTAGTACTACTCTCGCCCAAGCTCGCTTAACTTCGGAGTTCCGAGGGGATCCAGTGCATTACTGCTGGTATGATCGCACCCGTCTACTTATGTCGTATTCCCGTACATGTGCAGCGGCTTCCGTGGTCCTCTTCGTAAAAGAAATCATAAATAATTTTTCTGAGTACATAACAAAATTTAAAAAAAAAAAGAAAAAAGAGGGGTGCAACACGAGGACTTCCCACGAGGTCACGCATCCTAGTACTACGCTCGCCCAAGAACGCTTGTCTTCGGAGTTCTGATGGGATACGGTGTATTAGTGCTGTTATGATCGCACGGGTCTACTTATGCCGTCTTCCCGTGCTTGTGCAGTTCCTTCCGCGCTTTCTTAGCCTTCCTTGACGGGCAAAACGGAACCGTGTGCTTTTTTCGGGACCCGTTTATTAAATTCGAGTAAATGTTCATAAACCATCTTACTGATCACGTTAGGAAACCGGAACAAGTTATATTATAAGCATTCATTCTATATCTTTTAGTATAAGTGAAGTTTGCCGTAGAAGAACACCCTTCTTCGTAACCCGGGAAGTCATATTTTAGATGAAAAGAAATTGTAAATAATTTTACGGAGTTCGTAATAAAGTTGAAACAAAAAAAAAAAGAAAAAAGTGGGGCACAACACGAGGACTTCCCACGAGGTCACCCATCCTAGTACTACTCTCGCCCAAGCACGCTTAACTTCGGAGTTCCGATGGGATCCGGTGCATTACTGCTGGTATGATCGCACCCGTCTACTTATGTCGTCTTCCCGTACTTGTGCAGCTGCTTCCGGGCTCCCCTTAGCCTTCCTTAACGGGCAAAACAGAACCGCGTGCTTTTGTTTGGACCCGTTAATTAAATTCGACTAATAGGTCTTAAGCCCTCTTACCGAACGTTAGGAAACCGGAACAAGTTATATTATAAGGGTTCATTCTGTATATTTTAGTATAAATGAAGTTTGCCGTAGAAGAACACCCTACTTCGTAACCCGGAAAGTCATGTTTTAGATTAAAAGACATCGTAAATAATTTTTCGGGGTTCATAATGAAATTGAAATAAAAAAAAAACAAAAAGAGTGGTGCAACACGATGACTTCCCATCAGGTCACCCACCCTAGTACTAATCTCGCCCAAGCACGCTTAACTTCGAAGTTCAAATGGGATCCGGTGCATTAGTGTTGGTATGATTGCACCCGTCTACCTATGCCGCCTTCCCGTACTTGTGCAGCTCCTTCCGTGCTCCTCTTTGCCTTCCTTGATGGGTAAAACGGAACCGTGTGCTTTTGCCAGGACCCGTTAAATCTATTCGACTAAAGGGTCTTGAACCATCTTACCGATCACGTTAGAAAACTGGAACAAGTTATATTATAATTGTTCATTCTATATATTTTAGTATAAATGAAATTTGCCGCAGATGAACACCCTTCTTCGTAATCCGGCAAGTCATATTTTAGATTAAAAGAAATCGTAAATAATTTTTCCGAGTTCAAAATAAAATCAAAACAAAAAAAAAGAAAAAAGAGGGGTATGACGCGAGGACTTCCCAAGAGGTCACCCATCCTAACACTACTCTCACCCAAGCACGCTTAACTTCGGAGTTCTAATGGGATCCGGTGAATTAGTGCGGGTATAATCGCCACAATCTACTTATGCCGTCATACTGTACTTTTGCAACTGCTTCCGTGCTCCCCTTAGCCTTCCTTGACGACCAACACGGAACTGTGTGCTTTTGTCTGGACCCGTTATTTAAATTTGACTAAACGGTCTTAAAACCTCTTATCGTTCACGTTAGGAAACCAGAACAAGTTATAATATAATCGTTCATTCTATATCTTTTAGTATAAATAAAGTTTGCCGTAGAATAACACCCTTCTTCGTAACCCGGGAAGTGATATTTTAGATTAAAAGAAATCGTAAATAATTTTTCTGAGTACATAACAAAATTTAAAAAAAAAAAGAAAAAAGAGGGGTGCAACACGAGGACTTCCCACGAGGTCACGCATCCTAGTACTACGCTCGCCCAAGAACGCTTGTCTTCGGAGTTCTGATGGGATACGGTGTATTAGTGCTGTTATGATCGCACGGGTCTACTTATGCCGTCTTCCCGTGCTTGTGCAGTTCCTTCCACGCTTTCTTAGCCTTCCTTGACGGGCAAAACGGAACCGTGTGCTTTTTTCGGGACCCGTTTACTAAATTCGAGTAAATGTTCATAAACCATCTTACTGATCACGTTAGGAAACCGGAACAAGTTATATTATAAGCATTCATTCTATATCTTTTAGTATAAGTGAAGTTTGCCGTAGAAGAACACCCTTCTTCGTAACCCGGGAAGTCATATTTTAGATGAAAAGAAATTGTAAATAATTTTACGGAGTTCGTAATAAAGTTGAAACAAAAAAAAAAAGAAAAAAGTGGGGCACAACACGAGGACTTCCCACGAGGTCACCCATCCTAGTACTACTCTCGCCCAAGCACGCTTAACTTCGGAGTTCCGATGGGATCCGGTGCATTACTGCTGGTATGATCGCACCCGTCTACTTATGTCGTCTTCCCGTACTTGTGCAGCTGCTTCCGGGCTCCCCTTAGCCTTCCTTAACGGGCAAAACAGAACCGCGTGCTTTTGTTTGGACCCGTTAATTAAATTCGACTAATAGGTCTTAAGCCCTCTTACCGAACGTTAGGAAACCGGAACAAGTTATATTATAAGGGTTCATTCTGTATATTTTAGTATAAATGAAGTTTGCCGTAGAAGAACACCCTACTTCGTAACCCGGAAAGTCATGTTTTAGATTAAAAGACATCGTAAATAATTTTTCGGGGTTCATAATGAAATTGAAATAAAAAAAAAACAAAAAGAGTGGTGCAACACGATGACTTCCCATCAGGTCACCCACCCTAGTACTAATCTCGCCCAAGCACGCTTAACTTCGAAGTTCAAATGGGATCCGGTGCATTAGTGTTGGTATGATTGCACCCGTCTACCTATGCCGCCTTCCCGTACTTGTGCAGCTCCTTCCGTGCTCCTCTTTGCCTTCCTTGATGGGTAAAACGGAACCGTGTGCTTTTGCCAGGACCCGTTAAATCTATTCGACTAAAGGGTCTTGAACCATCTTACCGATCACGTTAGAAAACTGGAACAAGTTATATTATAATTGTTCATTCTATATATTTTAGTATAAATGAAATTTGCCGCAGATGAACACCCTTCTTCGTAATCCGGCAAGTCATATTTTAGATTAAAAGAAATCGTAAATAATTTTTCCGAGTTCAAAATAAAATCAAAACAAAAAAAAAGAAAAAAGAGGGGTATGACGCGAGGACTTCCCAAGAGGTCACCCATCCTAATACTACTCTCACCCAAGCACGCTTAACTTCGGAGTTCTAATGGGATCCGGTGAATTAGTGCGGGTATAATCGCCACAATCTACTTATGCCGTCATACTGTACTTTTGCAACTGCTTCCGTGCTCCCCTTAGCCTTCCTTGACGACCAACACGGAACTGTGTGCTTTTGTCTGGACCCGTTATTTAAATTTGACTAAACGGTCTTAAAACCTCTTATCGTTCACGTTAGGAAACCAGAACAAGTTATAATATAATCGTTCATTCTATATCTTTTAGTATAAATAAAGTTTGCCGTAGAATAACACCCTTCTTCGTAACCCGGGAAGTGATATTTTAGATTAAAAGAAATCGTAAATAATTTTTCCGAGTTCATAATATAATTGAAACAAAAAAAAAAGAAAAAAGAGGGGTGCAAGACGAGTACTTCCCAGGAGGTCAGCCATCATTGTATCACTCTCGCCCAAAACCGCTTAACTTCGGAATTTTGATGGGATTCGGTACATTAGAGTTGGTATGATCGCACCCGTCTATTTATGTCGTCTTCCCGTACTTGTGCAGCTCCTTCGGTGCTCCCCTTAGCCTTCCTTGACGGGCAAAGAGGGGTGCAAAACGAGGACTTCCCAGGAGGTCAGCCATCATAGTACTACTCTCGACCAAACACGCTTAACTTCGAAGTTCTGATGGGATCCGGTGCATTAGTGTTGGTATGATCGCACCCGTCTACTCATGCCGTCTTCCCGTACTTGTGCAGCTCCTTCCGTGCTCCCCTTAGCCTTCCTCTTACCAATTACGTTAGGAAACCGGAACAAGTTATATTATAAGCGTTCATTCTATTATATCTTTTAGTATAAATGAAGTTTGCCGTAGAAGAACACCCTTCTTCGTAACCCGGGAAGTCATATTTTAGATGAAAAGAAATTGTAAATAATTTTACGGAGTTCGTAATAAAGTTGAAACAAAAAAAAAGGAAAAAGAGGGGCGCAACACGAGGTCACCCATCCTAGTACTACTCTCGCCCAAGCACGCTTAATTTCGGAGTTCCGATGGGATCCGGTGCATTACTGCTGGTATGATCGCACCCGTCTACTTATGCCGTCTTCCCGTACTTGTGCAGCTGCTTCCGGGCTCCCCTTAGCCTTCCTTGACGGGCAAAACAGAACCGCGTGCTTTTGTCTGGACCCGTTAATTAAATTCGACTAATAGGTCTTAAGCCCTCTTACCGATCACGTTAGGAAACCGGAACAAGTTAAATTATAAGGGTTCATTCTGTATATTTTAGTAAAAATGAAGTTTGCCGTAGAAGAACACCCTACTTCGTAACCCGGAAAGTCATGTTTTAGATTAAAAGACATCGTAAATAATTTTTCGGAGTTCATAATGAAATTGAAATTAAAAAAAAAACAAAAAGAGTGGTGCAACACGATGACTTCCCATCAGGTCACCCATCCTAGTACTAATCTCGCCCAAGCACGCTTAATTTCGAAGTTCAAATGGGATCCGGTGCATTAGTGTTGGTATGATCGCACCCGTCTACCTATGCTGCCTTCCCGTACTTGTGCAGCTCCTTCCGTGCTCCTCTTTGCCTTCCTTGATGGGTAAAACGGAACCGTGTGCTTTTGCCAGGACCCGTTAAATCTATTCGACTAAAGGGTCTTAAACCATCTTACCGATCACGTTAGAAAACCGGAACAAGTTATATTATAATTGTTCATTCTATATATTTTAGTATAAATGAAGTTTGCCGCAGATGAACACCCTTCTTCGTTATCCGGCAAGTCATATTTTAGATTAAAAGAAATCGTAAATAATTTTTCCGAGTTCAAAATAAAATCAAAACAAAAAAAAGTAAAAAGAGGGGTACGACGCGAGGACTTCACAAGCGGTCACCCATCCTAATACTACTCTCACCCAAGCACGCTTAACTTCGGAGTTCTAATGGGATCCGGTGAATTGGTGCTGGTATAATCGCCACAATCTACTTATGCCGTCATACTGTACTTTTGCAACTGCTTCCGTGCTCCCCTTACCCTTCCTTGACGACCAACACGGAACTGTGTGCTTTTGTCTGGACCCGTTATTTAAATTTGACTAAACGGTCTTAAAACCTCTTACCGTTCACGTTAGGAAACCGGAACAAGTTATAATATAACCGTTCATTCTATATCTTTTAGTATAAATAAAGTTTGCCGTAGAATAACACCCTTCTTCGTAACCCGGGAAGTGATATTTTAGATTAAAAGAAATCGTAAATAATTTTTCCGAGTTCATAATATAATTGAAACAAAAAAAAAAGAAAAAAGAGGGGTGCAAGACGAGTACTTCCCAGGAAGTCAGCCATCATAGTATCACTCTCGCCCAAAACTGCTTAACTTCGGAATTTTGATGGGATTCGGTACATTAGAGTTGGTATGATCGCACCCGTCTATTTATGTCGTCTTCCCGTACTTGTGCAGCTCCTTCGGTGCTCCCCTTAGCCTTCCTTGACGGGCAAAGAGGGGTGCAAAACGAGGACTTCCCAGGAGGTCAGCCATCATAGTACTACTCTCGCCCAAACACGCTTAACTTCGAAGTTCTGATGGGATCCGGTGCATTAGTGTTGGTATGATCGCACCCGTCTACTCATGCCGTCTTCCCGTACTTGTGCAGCTCCTTCCGTGCTCCCCTTAGCTTTCCTTGACGGGCAAAACAGAACCGTGTGCTGTTTTCTTGATCCGTTAATTAAATTCGAATAAACGGTTTTAAACCCTCTTACCAATTACGTTAGGAAACCGGAACAAGTTATATTATAAGCGTTCAATCTATATACTTTAGTATAAATGAAGTTTGCCGCCGAAGAACACCCTTTTTCTTAACCCGGGAAGTCATATTTTAGATTAAAAGAAATCGTAAATAATTTTTCCGTGTTCATAATAATATTAAAACAAAAAAAACAAAAAAGAGGGTTGCTACACGAGGACTTCCCAGGAGGTCACGCATCCTAGTACTACTCTCGCCCAAGCACGCTTAACTTCGGAGTTCTGATGGGATCCGGTGCATTTGTGCTGGTAAGATCGCACGAGTCTTTTTATGCCGTCTTCCCGTGCATGTGCAGCTCCTTCCGTGCTCCCTTTAGCCTTCCTATTGAAAAAACGGAACCGTGTGCTTTTTCCGGGACCCGTTAATTAAATTTGACTAAACGGTCTTAAACCATCTTACTGATCACGTTAGGAAACCGGAAAAAGTTATATTATAAGCGTTCATTCTATATATTTTAGTATAAATGAAGTTTTCCGCAGAAGAACACCGTTCTTCGTAACTCGGGAAGTCATATTTTAGATTAAAAGAAATCGTAAATATTTTTACAAAGTTCATAATAAAGTTGAAACAAAAAAAAAAGAAAAAAGAGGGGTGCAACACGAGGATTTCCCAGGAGGTCACCCATCCTAGTACTACTCTCTCCCAAGCACGCTTAACTTCGGAGTTCTGATGGGATCCGGTGTATTTGTGCTGGAATGATCGCACGAGTCTTTTTGTGCCGTCTTCCCGTGCTTGTGCAGCTCCTTCCGTGCTCCTCTTGGCCTTCCTTGATGGGTAAAACGGAACCGTGTGCTTTTGACAGGGCCCGTTAAATCTATTCGACTAAAGGGTCTTAAACCATCTTACCGATCACGTTAGATGTAACACCCCGAATCCGCGGGACTCGGGATGTCACATTGGGCAAGGATCTCACAATGGATCCTGACCCTAGCCTGACAACAAGTTCACTGGACCTTACAACATGGCATTGACAGATATAAAACAAATACATAAAACAGTATAAACTGTACGACCCAAAGTAAACAACAACATAGCCGAGTATATAAAACGACATCCTCACATAGGAGGTACAAAAGATCATCCTCACGCAGGAAGGGAAACACAACAACCCCAAACCAACCACCTAATGTACGAGAGTCCTCGGCCTGTCACCCTGCCAGATCACCCAGTAGCGCCTAACCTGTAAACATCTACAACACGGTATGAAACCGTTAGCTAACCATACATATATGAGGTAATGCATAAGCACAAGCACAATCATGAAAGATAAACACATCAACATGCTATCACACATTTACCTATTTATTATCTTTATATAATAACCATTCACTCAAAAACCGTATATATATAGATAGATGAAAGTATGTGACACGAGGACCGATACATCCCCGCCTTTGAGTACAATGTCCAGTTGTACGAGTATCGGTCACACAATCCGTGTACCCTATGGGAGTGGATTGCGCCCTTCCTGTAAACCAGTCTGGCCCGACATCAGAGAACCTCCCAGACTCCACGGCGGGATGAAAGGGAAAGGTTATCACAGCCACGCAGTGGGGCAGTCAATAGAACATAGGTCGATAAAAACGACAACTCATGCTATCATAGCAAACATATAAAGCACACACCAGTCATGCAAACACCCAATATAGGGATGGTAGCTAAAATCAACCACGATCACCTCTACACTGGAGGGACAACACGGCCTATAAAAAGGCATAAAGAGATATATCAACCTCTATTCATCAAAGGGGTCACACCTAGACCCAAAGGGATCAATAAGGATCATACTCAATCTATGAGCCTCACAACCAACTAAACCTCAATATCTCAACATAGCTCACAATTCCTCAAATCTCAAGGTAGTATCTAATCAACATTCCTCAATCTCAATTTTAATCCTAATTTAATTAATTAACCTTTAAGTAATTAATTAGATTTCGCCAGAATAACGTTTTGCCCGCACGCAATTTCTAAACCCCCTGTCATCAGATTTCATCAAACAAGAACCCATAATCACCAGAATAATATAACGACCATAATGGAATTTCTAGTTGTCCTATTTGACAAGCCTAAAGTCAATTTAGGCCAAATCGCAGTACGGAAAACGAATAAATTCATAACTTATTCGTTACTAACCCGATTGACGATCTGAAAGAAGATTCGGAATCACAACGACGCAGGCTACGCATGGACAGCATCAAATTCATCGGAATCTGAGCGACGGAACCGTCCTGGTGACATATATGCTCGACCAGCCCTCCATATACTCGGAAATGCAGAAACTCGGTACCGTTATGAAGAGAATGAAGAGAGGAATCCAGAAACTCAAACGGAATTGAAATCGGATTAGAAACGGAGAGTAGATCTGAGTTTGAAGGTTGAGAGAAATCAGAGCTTTTACGAGAAAACGTGAAAGGAAATGAATTAATAAATGATTTTCCACTATTATAGTGAAGACGATGATTATCTTTTAGCAAAGTCGATAATTATCCTTTAACCGATTCAAAGGCGGGTCGAACCTCTTTCTCCAAACTTCTCGAGATTGGAAAATTAAATCTGGAATATTGTAGGGATAATTATTCCACAACTGCCTCGAAAAACGTGTATTCCTAAGCCGTCTTTCTTAGCCGTTAAGAAACGAAATAGCGACTCTTTTGGCCGTTTTGCCTCTTCATGTTATTTCATATCTAGGACATATCCGATGTCCTGATCATTTCTCTCAACTGCATTTTTATTAATTGGAGCTCCTAAATGCTCCAAATAACACCGGAGGGTAAAAATAATTACCCGGGGGAAAAAGTAAAAATTTCCCCAAACGTCCAAAATTACGCCAGGAACATAACGGTGGGACTCTTACTCATCACTTGCGAAGTCTTCGCGAGTTAAATGTTAATTACTATCAACGATTAAGTTAATCAATATTAATTAAAATTCGAAAATCCTAGCTATTACATTAGAAAACCGGAACAAGTTATATTATAATTGTTCATTCTATATATTTTAGTATAAATGAAGTTTGCCGCAGATGAACACCCTTCTTCGTAATCCGGCAAGTCATATTTTAGATTAAAAGAAATCATAAATAATTTTTCCGAGTTCAAAATAAAATCAAAACAAAAAAAGAAAAAAGAGGGGTACGACACGAGGACTTCCCAAGAGGTTACCCATCCTAATACTACTCTCGCCCAAGCACGCTTAACTTCGGAGTTCTAATGGGATCCGGTGAATTAGTGCTGGTATAATCGCAACAATCTACTTATGCCGTCATACCGTACTTTTGCAACTTCTTCCGTGCTCCCCTTAGCCTTCCTTGACGACCAACACGGAACTGTGTGCTTTTGTCTGGACCCGTTATTTAAATTTGACTAAACGGTCTTAAAACCTCTTACCGTTCACGTTAGGAAACCGGAACAAGTTATAATATAATGGTTCATTCTATATCTTTTAGTATAAATAAAGTTTGCCGTAGAATAACACCCTTCTTCGTAACCCGGGAAGTGATATTTTAGATTAAAAGATATCGTAAATATTTTTTCCGAGTTTATAATATAATTGAAACAAAAAAAAAAGAAAAAAGAGGGGTGCAAGACGAGTACTTCCCAGGAGGTCAGCCATCATAGTACCACTCTCTCCCAAAACCGCTTTACTTCGGAGATTTGATGGGATTCGGTACATTATAGTTGGTATGATCGCACCCGTCTATTTATGTCATCTTCCCGTACGTGTGCAGCTCCTTCGGTGCTCCCCTTAGCCTTCCTTGACGGGCAAAGAGGGGTGCAAGACGAGGACTTCCCAGGAGGTCAGCCATCATAGTACTACTCTCGCCCAAACACGCTTAACTTCGAAGTTTTGATGGGATCCGGTGCATTAGTGTTGGTATGATCGCACCCGTCTACTCATGCCGTCTTCCCGTACTTGTGCAACTCCTTCCGTGCTCCCCTTAGCCTTCCTTGACGGGCAAAACGGAACCGTGTGCTTTTTTCTTGATCCATTAATTAAATTCGACTAAATGGTTTTAAACCCTCTTACCAATTACGTTAGGAAACCAGAACAAGTTATATTATAAGCGTTCATTCTATATATTTTAGTATAAATGAAGTTTGCCGCCGAAGAACACCCTTTTTCTTAACCCGGGAAGTCATATTTTAGATTAAAAGAAATCGTAAATAATTTTTCAGAGTTCATAATAATATTGAAACAAAAAAAACAAAAAAGAGGGTTGCTACACGAGGACTTCCCAGGAGGTCACGCATCCTAGTACTACTCTCGCCCAAGCACGCTTAACTTCGGAGTTCTGATGGGATCCGGTGCATTTGTGCTGGTAAGATCGCACGAGTCTTTTTATGCCGTCTTCCCGTGCATGTGCAGCTCCTTCCGTGCTCCCTTTAGCCTTCCTATTGAAAAAACGGAACCGTGTGCTTTTTCCGGGACCCGTTAATTAAATTTGACTAAACGGTCTTAAACCATCTTACTGATCACGTTCGGAAACCGGAAAAAGTTATATTATAAGCGTTCATTCTATATATGTTAGTATAAATGAAGTTTTTCGCAGAAGAACACCGTTCTTCGTAACTCGGGAAGTCATATTTTAGATTAAAAGAAATCGTAAATATTTTTACAAAGTTCATAATAAAGTTGAAACAAAAAAAAAAAGAAAAAAGAGGGGTGCAACACGAGGATTTCCCAGGAGGTGACCCATCCTAGTACTACTCTCTCCCAAGCACGCGTCTTTTTATGCCGTCTTTTTATGCCGTCTTCCCGTGCTTGTGCAGCTCCTTCCGTGCTCCTCTTGGCCTTCCTTGATGGGTAAAACGGAACCGTGTGCTTTTGACAGGACCCGTTAAATCTATTCGACTAAAGGGTCTTAAACCATCTTACCGATCACGTTAGAAAACCGGAACAAGTTATATTATAATTGTTCATTCTATATATTTTAGTATAAATGAAGTTTGCCGCAGATGAACACCCTTCTTCGTAATCCGGCAAGTCATATTTTAGATTAAAAAAAATCGTAAATAATTTTTCCGAGTTCAAAATAAAATCAAAACAAAAAAAGAAAAAAGAGGAGTACGACACGAGGACTTCCCAAGAGGTTACCCATCCTAATACTACTCTCACCCAAGCACGCTTAACTTCGGAATTCTAATGGGATCCGGTGAATTAGTGCTGGTATAATCGCAACAATCTACTTATGCCGTCATACCGTACTTTTGCAACTTCTTCCATGCTCCCCTTAGCCGTCCTTGACGACCAACACGGAACTGTGTGCTTTTGTCTGGACCCGTTATTTAAATTTGACTAAACGGTCTAAAAACCTCTTACCCTTCACGTTAGGAAACCGGAACTAGTTATAATATAATCGTTCATTCTATATCTTTTAGTATAAATAAAGTTTGCCGTAGAATAACACCCTTCTTCGTAACCCGGGAAGTGATATTTTAGATTAAAAGAAATCGTAAATAATTTTTCCGAGTTTATAATATAATTGAAACAAAAAAAAAAGAAAAAAGAGGGGTGCAACACGAGTACTTCCCAGGAGGTCAGCCATCATAGTACCACTCTCGCCCAAAACCGCTTAACATCGGAGTTTTGATGGGAATCGGTACATTATAGTTGGTATGATCGCACTCGTCTATTTATGTCGTCTTCCCGTACTTGTGCAGCTCCTTCGGTGCTCCCCTTAGCCTTCCTTGACGGGCAAAGAGGGGTGCAAGACGAGGACTTCCCAGGAGGTCAGCCATCATAGTACTACTCTCGCCCAAACACGCTTAACTTCGAAGTTCTGATGGAATCCGGTGCATTAGTGTTGGTATGATGCACCCGTCTACTCATGCCGTCTTCCCGTACTTGTGCAGCTCCTTCCGTGCTCCCCTTAGCCTTCCTTGACGGGCAAAACGGAACCGTGTGCTTTTTTCTTGATCCCTTAATTAAATTCGACTAAACGGTTTTAAACCCTCTTACCAATTACGTTAGGAAACCGGAACAAGTTATATTATAAGCGTTCATTCTATATATTTTAGTATAAATGAAGTTTGCCGCCGAAGAACACCCTTCTTCTTAACCCGGGAAGTCATATTTTAAATTAAAAGAAATCGTAAATAATTTTTCCGAGTTCATAATAATATTGAAACAAAAAAAACAAAAAAGAGGGTTGCAACACGAGGACTTCCCAGGAGGTCAACCATCATAGTACTACTCTCGCCCAAACACGCTTAACTTCGAAGTTCTGATGGGATCCGGTGCATTAGTGTTGGTATGATCGCACCCGTCTACTCATGACGTCTTCCCATACTTGTGCAGCTCCTTCCGTGCTCCCCTTAGCCTTCCTTGACGGGCAAAACGGAACCGTGTGCTTTTTTCTTGATCCCTTAATTAAATTCGACTAAACGGTTTTAAACCCTCTTACCAATTACGTTAGGAAACCGGAACAAGTTATATTATAAGCGTTCATTCTATATATTTTAGTATAAATGAAGTTTGCCGCCGAAGAACACCCTTCTTCTTAACCCGGGAGTCATATTTTATATTAAAAGAAATCGTAAATAATTTTTTCGAGTTCATAATAATATTGAAACAAAAAAAACAAAAAAGAGGGTTGCTACACGAGGACTTCCCAGGAGGTCACGCATCCTAGTACTACTCTCGCCCAAGCACGCTTAACTTCGGAGTTCTGATGGGATCCGGTGCATTTGTGCTGGTATGATCGCACGAGTCTTTTTATGCCGTCTTCCCGTGCTTGTGCAGCTGCTTCCGTGCTCCCTTTAGCCTTCCTATTGGAAAAACGGAACCGTGTGCTTTTTCCGGGACCCGTTAATTAAATTTGACTAAACGATCTTAAACCATCTTACTGATCACGTTAGGAAACTAGAGGATTTCCCATGAGGTCACCCATCCTAGTACTTCGTAACTCGGAAAGTCATATTTTAGATTAAAAGAAATCGTAAATATTTTTACAAAGTTCATAATAAATTTGAAACAAAAAAAAAAAGAAAAAAGAGGGCTGCAACACGAGGATTTCCCATGAGGTCACCCATCCTAGTACTAGTCTCTCCCAAGCACGCTTTGTAACACCCCGAATTCTCAGAACTCGGAGTATTACTGGTTAGAACCTCACAATGGGTCCTGACCTCAGTTTGACAACAACATTACTAGGACCTTGCAACAAGACACAAATAAAGAAACCGAAATTCATAAAAACCATGTTTTTAGAGTAATGAATGCAACACTGTCTAGCAGCCTACAATACTTAAACAAGAGAAAAGAACAACTGTCTTAACCAAAAAGAAAGGAAAGACAAACAACCCCAACCCCGCTCTAAGGAGTACGGAGACCCGGCTGACCACTACTTCCGGATCACTCAGCTGCTGATCTAACCTGCGGTAAATCTAAAACAACAACAACAAGAACCGTTAGCTAGTTATCTAAATATTAGCAGAATAATAGCAGCACAAACACACTCAGATAAACATAAACACTCAGCATGCTTTCAAACAAGTCCGTTTTATTATCTTGCTTTAATTTACTCGTTCACTCTAATGATACTTATTTTGTGACACGAGGAATTCCCAAACCTCGCCTCCGCCCCCGTGTAACCATCAGGAATGGATCCGATGCACCTCACCTTGTACCTGTATGGTCTGGGTATAGAGAACCTCCCAGTCTCCTGTCAGAGCTGGGCAGTGATGTCACGGCCCGTTATACATACACTTGGGCCTTAAACGTAAAAACAGTCGTCCTAGCAAGTTATTATTATTAAATCAAGCAATAGCACACACCACTACTACCACTCAACTAACACTCAGAAACTGGCTAAGTAAGTCGCAAGGACTTACCTGAGTCAAAATACTTTCTAACACTCTTCAGATAGTCCGTACTCGATAACTCAAGCGCCTGTCAATGAAGGCACGTGTATCAATATCACATTTCTATGTCCAACCTCATGCGAAGGAATTACGGAAGAACGATTCTCATACGGTAAAAGACCGTTTTACCCTTAGTGTAGATAATTCTCCGGGTCGCTTCTTGACCTCTAATATTTCTTTTGGAACACTTTTCTAATCTAAGATTATTTCCAAAACAGTTTACTAGGGTTATAAAAATTAATCTCGTCCATTCGTCATCTGGAATTACATTACTTCATTTTCGGGTATTAACTAATTTTATATACATCTCTATATATCTATATATATATATATATATAAATTCACATACTTATAATTCCTCCAACTCAACTCATAAGTATATTTTTATTTCATATACTATATATACGTATATTTTGTACTCGACATACCCTCTCCTATATAAACTCACACCTGTTCTTATTACTCTTCCGAACTAAATGTACATATGTACTTATATATATATACTCGCATTTTTTTATATTCTATATTTATGCTTATAAATATACGCTTATATAAAGATTATATATCCATTAATTTCCAATCTTCTATAAACATGAATAGACTTTAAAACATTTATAGGTACATTTTTATTTCATATTATAAATATATATATACATATATATACATACTCGGCATACACAACTCCTATACTCAACATGTATATTCTTATATAATCATTATTCTTATACTTATACATATATATACTCATGTGGATGCTCAGCACACTTATACTCTTATAATTCCATGTATAACCATACAACAGTGCACCGAAACTGGACTCACCGCTCGCAAGCTGCGGATGGTCCGAAACGGCGGCGTTTGGGGTGTAGCTGGGTGTGACCGGTCGTCCTGGATCGGGGCTCGTATGCCGGTTCGAGTGTGTTCCCCACAGCGCACCACACGCCTTGGTTCAACACTGCAGATACCGATAGAAGAACAAGGCTGATGTTCGTTACTTAAACGGAACCGAAGGAAACGAATGGAAGAAGGAAAGGGAATGGCCGGCCGACTCACCTACTGCAGACCGGCGTTGGCGGCGGCTGGACTCGGCGACGGCACGGCGTCGACTCGCTGCTGTGCGAAAATCAGCGAGGAACCGAAGAAGGAAGGCGCGGTGGACTGGAGGACATCGATCGGTTCACCTGGTGGTCTCGGGGGGTCGACAGGGGCGGCGTCTTGGCGGCTAGCGACGCCTTGGGTGGTCGACAGGAGGCAACGACCGAGGACGGCGGTGGCATACCGCTGCGTAAATCCGAAGGCGGTTATTGAGTTCCGACAAAGAAGAGAAGGAAAGGGGAGTAGCGGAGAAGGACGGCGAGACTTACCGTTGAGGACGGCGGCGCGGTGGTTCGGCGGCGTGCAAGTGTCCGGCATAGAGGGCGCGGTGGCTCAGTGGCGGTCCTGTGCATTGTTGCGGGTGGCTTCGTACAGAGAGGGGAAAGGAAGAGCAGGAACGGCGTAAGGTTTAGGTAGATTCTGATTAGCAGCTAGATTAGGGTTAGGTTAGTTTTAGGTTAAGTGTAGATTAGGTTAATTAGATTAGTCTTAATATGGGCTGGTTGGGCTGGGCCGATAATTGGGCCTAGCAGCGGGTTATATCCAGCCTCTCTCTCCCTTTAAAACAGGATCCGGAACTCGTTAATTAAGTACGGGAAATTATATAACACGGAATTAAATTCCGTATTATCTAAATTATTATTATTTTTATTTTAGGTTCGTACTTTATTTCCGATTACAAGGTTCCGTCATTTCATGTGAATTAATGTCACATAAAATGATAGAAATAACACTCGTTTTATTTTATTTTAATTTATTTATTTAAGATTGACGTTTCTGAAATCGGTTAAATTCAGGTTTAACCGAGTCTAAAAATTCCGGTTATTACATCAGTGCCCTCTTAAAAGAAGTTTCGTCCCGAAACTTAGAATAATTCTCTTAATCGTGCATTTCCTTTGGCATATTTTAAATTTTCTCGACATTTCCATTTTCTACCATGCAACTGCTCAATCATCACAAACAAACAAGTATCAAACAGGCAAGTAGCACAAAAACATAATCACTCAAAACAATATGAAAACCTGAAAGGTCAAACAACACAACATCCGAGTACTAACTCGTCAAACAGGAGTAACCTCTAACCCCGCAAAGAACTCGGGATAGTTACGTCTAATACTCTCCTCAGTCTCCCAAGTGGCCTCATCAGCTCCTCTCCTAGACCACTGGATCCTCAACATAGGTATCTCCTTGGACCGCAGACGTCTAGTACTGCGCTCCAAGACAGCTACTGGGTACTCTACAAAGGTATGGTCAGGCTCAACTGTCAGGTCCTCATGGCTGACGACGTGTCTCGGTTTTGGTAGGTGCTCTCTCAACGGTTTGTTTCCTAAACTTACTTCCGGCTCATTTGATAACTCTACCAAACTTTTCCTTCCATTGGCGTACCTACTTTTTCCTTTCGAAAGTTCCCGACTATTGATTCTGAAATAATTATCTTAACTTATGTTGGCACTTTACTAAGTGTCTAATGCTCTTTGTAATACAACTGCTTGGCTCGCTTTCCTCAATGTGACCTAATCGGATCGTTCCTTAATTAGTGGATTTTCACCTACTTCTTGTCAAGCTTTCAAATTTTTATAACTCAAACAAATCACACTCTCAAGTGGACCTTTTCATATACTTCTCTAATTCCTTAACTTGAAATCATAGATATCCCAACATTGATTTTCTTCATCTGTGAGTTATGGGCCTACCACGCTTCTGGTGTAACACCCATTAGTCACAATGGCATCTTTCTAAGGCGTCAACATGATTTACCCAACTCCCGCCTATACTTCCCTTCTAATACTAGCAAGATCCTCTTCAAACAGACCCTTATTCTCTTTTTCAACCGTAGGCTGTTCTTAACCAACTAGTAAGCAACCTCTAACCGATTCTCTCTGTATTTTTAGATCACGCCAGAAAGTTGTTGTTGCCAACTTGGGGATTCCTCCAAGTCATCGGTAAAGTTATCTCTTAAATTCGCAGTCACTAATATCTCTTCTTAATGGTACCTGCTCGTCAATACCAATCAACACTTGTACGTCCTCAGTTGATGTCAGTCACTCTATAATTGACTTATCTCAATATTCCGGACCTGCTCTTCTCATACCTATACTGGCGTTAAATTCTTGGTGAGCATCATCTGCTCGATTAATCCTTTCATGCTTCACTAATTCGTTTTCTATTCCACACTTCTGTTTCCTTAGGCTAACTCTACTTCTCGAGCTCAACTGGGTCATTCATCTTGACCTAAATAATCATTCCAAGTCTTCAACAATAGCTGGTAAGTGTCTTTGTAGTTTTGATGATTTTAGTTATCATCCCCTAGCAGTTCCCCTTGCACGGACCGTCGGTTTTGATGACTTAGGTTCCGTGATAATTGGGGTTACCTTGGACTTTCGAGTCCACCAAGGCCGTTCTTATATATACATTCCTTCGCTGGTGTTACCGGCAACATTGTCTTCATGATACTCCTTTGTTTCCGCTACAGGGCTTCAACTCTTTGATACCGACATTGCGATTTCTTTCAAATTCCTATATTTTTGAGGAGGTTAAAACCTCTCCACACTTGTAAAGTCTACATTTGCATCTACACTCCATTGTAGGTATCCCTTCCATGCACCTTAGACCCTCAGATCCGGGTCGATATTTTATCTCTTTTGTCCTTACAAGCTTGTCTTGTGAACTCTTCTACTAGGTGACTCGTCTTATACATTTTTCTTCTCTACATCAGTTTCTAACTGTCTGTTGATCATTACTACCCATTCGGTGTTGGAACTTCAGTTGCTTTGTACTCTTGCGTAGATTTCCTAAGGACATCCTCATCTCAAAACTTTATTTAAAATTTATCGTAACTCGCAATTTTGATACCTGACTTTCCTTCTCACTGGATAAGTTATACACTTGGTTTACACTAAATCCATCATAGTGTCATCAGTCCATTGGTATGATTGTTATTAAACATCCAATGGTACCATTTGTATACAACACATTATGTACATATGATTTTCCCACCAATCAAATTTCTCGCATCGCATTTATTATGTCTTCCTTATGCTCATGTCGTTTTACCTTCTTTGATATTTACACCCTGTAAGATAGTTAACTCTCTTTGAGTCTTCTCGTACACACTTTACAACTGCGTTTGTTGGTCTTATTACATTCAGCAACTCTTAGGTCATCAGTCCAGCTGAATTTTCCATGGAGTACCTCCATTTCTCCCTTAAATAACAGTCTTTAGTCCTTTCGGTAACCATCTTATTGGGTGGTAATATCAGATCTATTTAGAAACCTTTAGTCATTCAACTTTACTCCTTCTCAAGTCGTTCTAGCCAACATGCAAATTCCCTTTTGCAATCACCTCACACTCGATCATACATTTCACCAAGGCTGTAAACCATACCCTCTATGTTTGTGCCGCCTCTACCATTTCAATTATTCTGTGTCACAACTTTAATCACAAAGGCTTCCTCTGTCAATCTAGACAGTTTGACCTCACCTTTTTCTCGGAGGAGCACCATCATTTCAACTTGTGTGGAATGCCAAGACCTAGGACATGCCTACAATCATTTGTTTCTTCTTAATCCTCTAGTTCTTCTTACAGGGATCCCTACATACTAACTTTGATATGTATCTTTCCTTAGTTAGTAGTAAGCAACTACTCACAACAATCCTCTTTACACCATTACCATCGTCAATGGTTCTTACCGTCCGTCAAGAGCTTCTCTTCATCTTCTTTATTAGGGTTGTCATATTGGACTCATTCAATGTTACCATCAAGGCTAATAGTACTTGTATCGATTTACTTCACCATTTTCGTCGTGGATTTCCGAAAGAGATCCACTAGATGTCGATAAAATACTTTTATAACCTTGTGGCTATTCTTCTTATCGGTTAACTAACCATCACTAATTAACCCGCCCTGAAATTTTTTAGTTGTCCAAGTAGGATGCGGTTGACCTTCTACAACATCATGGACTTACTTTTCTTCCATCTCTTTTGAGGCTTGATATACTTGGTGAAATATATCTGTTCAGTCTCTTTGTTTATTCTTCTTTAGCTCCTCCTACAATCTACACTTTTGTAAGATTGTTATACTCTTACGAGTCCAGTGGTATCATTCTTCTTCCATCAACAGACTTTTCAATCCTTCTAGGGTAGCTTGTAGGTACATCTCCGTGATTCTTTTACCTGAGTTATCGTCTATTTGCGGTCCTCTATTATGAACTTGTAGTGTTGTTAGCTTAAATTCCTTTTGAATGAGAAGTTATTGGGGTCCCTCGGGTTCACCAATACTCTTCTCACACACTCTTTTTCCTTGGGTGTTGCTCGTAATGCTGCTTTTACATAAGCTGGTTATTGTTGTATCCCGGTCTATGTCAGAATTCTCCTATGTTCTACGAGATCACTCCACTTCTACGTTGGTGAAATCCACCTTTCCCTTTCTGGCAATGCGTAAGCTTCCAAGTTGCAGCTCTTTAATTTTTTCTATTTGGATGGATAATGTATCTCGAGTTGACTTCCATACTTTTGACTGTCTCGGTTATCAATCTGGATTGTAGTGGCAATTATCTTGTTGAGAGTGATCATATTTCGCCTTGCTTTTGGCATCAACTTTCACTTCCTAGTCTGTCAGTGAACTTAAATTTTATGTCTCTTTTCTTGATCGCTACTATATCTCCCTTTTGGCTATCATGTCTATGGCAAATTTTCGACGTCATCCTCTTTGTTTGTGAAGTCACTTTACATAACTTGGAAGAGCCTCTCCGTTGTCATTCTCCAATTCCCTAGTTGGCGAGCATCTCTTGCTTCTCCAGATCTACTCTCTTTAATATCCGTCATTTGATCCCGTTGAGTTGATTCGGGATTCTCTTCTTGTCATCTTAATTGGTGTTGTCTTTGAGTCTTCACTTTTCCGTCTCGACGTTCCTCAACAAGCTCGAAGGAGTTGTCCGACGTTCGTCTACCCTAATGCACATAAGATGTGCATACTAATCCTCACGTTGACACCCTTCAAAATCTAATTAGATGTATCCAAGGGGGTGAGAACTCATTATGTTATCTCCGTTAAGGACATAACATAACTACAATTATGCTAATCTTCGGCATATACTTATCTATATAACATATCTTTATAAACAAGCTAAAAGTCCAACTACAGTAAAACCTAAAGTCCATACTAAGCATACTGAGATCCGCGGTAGTAGTGGTGGTCAGCCGTACTTTTCTATTCCCAACCAGACTATGCATGCATTTAAAAACCAAAATTCTCTTTTTAAAACTCAGACCCCTTTTCGGGTTCTGCTTAAAACTTATTCGGTCTTTCAGAAGATTTCAAGTGCCATTGTTGCCAACCTAGAGCTCTGATACCATGTTGTAACACCCCGAATTCTCAGAACTCGGAGTATTACTGGTTAGAACCTCACAATGGGTCCCGACCTCAGTTTGACAACAACATTACTAGGACCTTGCAACAAGACACAAATAAAGAAACCGAAATTCATAAAAACCATGTTTTTAGAGTAATGAATGCAACACTGTCTAGCAGCCTACAGTACTTAAACAAGAGAAAAGAACAACTGTCTTAACCAAAAAGAAAGGAAAGACAAACAACCCCAACCCCGCTCTAAGGAGTACGGAGACCCGGCTGACCACTACTTCCGGATCACTCAGCTGCTGATCTAACCTGCGGTAAATCTAAAACAACAACAACAAGAACCGTTAGCTAGTTATCTAAATATTAGTAGAATAATAGCAGCACAAACACACTCAGATAAACATAAACACTCAGCATGCTTTCAAACAAGTCCGTTTTATTATCTTGCTTTAATTTACTCGTTCACTCTAATGATACTTATTTTGTGACACGAGGAATTCCCAAACCTCGCCTATGCCCCCGTGTAACCTTCAGGAATGGATCCGATGCACCTCACCTTGTACCTGTATGGTCTGGGTATAGAGAACCTCCCAGTCTCCTGTCAGAGCTGGGCAGTGATGTCACGGCCCGTTATACATACACTTGGGCCTTAAACGTAAAAACAGTCGTCCTAGCAAGTTATTATTATTAAATCAAGCAATAGCACACACCACTACTACCACTCAACTAACACTCAGAAACTGGCTAAGTAAGTCGCAAGGACTTACCTGAGTCAAAATACTTTCTAACACTCTTCAGATAGTCCGTACTCGATAACTCAAGCGCCTGTCAATGAAGGCATGTGTATCAATATCACATTTCTATATCCAACCTCATGCGAAGGAATTACGGAAGAACGATTGTCATACGGTAAAAGACCGTTTTACCCTTAGTGTAGATAATTCTCCGGGTCGCTTCTTGACCTCTAATATTTCTTTGGGAACACTTTTCTAATCTAAGATTATTTCCAAAATAGTTTACTAGGGTTATAAAAATTAATCTCGTCCATTCGTCATCTGGAATTACATTACTTCATTTTCGGGTATTAACTAATTTTATATACATCTCTATATATCTATATATATATATATAAATTCACATACTTATAATTCCTCCAACTCAACTCATAAGTATATTTTTATTTCATATACTATATATACGTATATTTTGTACTCGACATACCCTCTCCTATATAAACTCACACCTGTTCTTATTACTCTTCCGAACTAAATGTACATATGTACTTATATATATATTCTCGCATTTTTTTATATTCTATATTTATGCTTATAAATATACGCTTATATAAAGATTATATATCCATTAATTTCCAATCTTCTATAAACATGAATAGACTTTAAAACATTTATAGGTACATTTTTATTTCATATTATAAATATATATATACATATATATACATACTCGGCATACACAACTCCTATACTCAACATGTATATTCTTATATAATCATTATTCTTATACTTATACATATATATACTCATGTGGATGCTCAGCACACTTATACTCTTATAATTCCAAGTATAACCATACAACAGTGCACCGAAACTGGACTCACCGCTCGCAAGCTGCGGATGGTCCGAAACGGCGGCGTTTGGGGTGTAGCTGGGTGTGACCGGACGTCCTGGATCGGGGCTCGTATGCCGGTTCGAGTGTGTTCCCCACAGCGCACCACACGCCTTGGTTCAACACTGCAGATACCGATAGAAGAACAAGGCTGCTGTTCGTTACTTAAACGGAACTGAAGGAAACGAATGGAAGAAGGAAAGGGAATGGCCGGCCGACTCACCTACTGCAGACCGGCATTGGCGGCGGCTGGACTCGGCGACGGCACGGCGTCGACTCGCTGCTGTGCGAAAATCAGCGAGGAACCGAAGAAGGAAGGCGCGGTGGACTGGAGGACATCGATCGGTTCACCTGGTGGTCTCGGGGGGTCGACAGGGGCGGCGTCTTGGCGGCTAGCGACGCCTTGGGTGGTCGACAGGAGGCAACGACCGAGGACGGCGGTGGCGTACCGCTGCGTAAATCCGAAGGCGGTTATTGAGTTCCGACAAAGAAGAGAAGGAAAGGGGAGTAGCGGAGAAGGACGGCGAGACTTACCGTTGAGGACGGCGGCGCGGTGGTTCGGCGGCGTGCAAGTGTCCGGCATAGAGGGCGCGGTGGCTCAGTGGCGGTCCTGTGCATTGTTGCGGGTGGCTTCGTACAGAGAGGGGAAAGGAAGAGCAGGAACGGCGTAAGGTTTAGGTAGATTCTGATTAGCAGCTAGATTAGGGTTAGGTTAGTTTTAGGTTAAGTGTAGATTAGGTTAATTAGATTAGTCTTAATATGGGCTGGTTGGGCTAGGCCGATAATTGGGCCTAGCAGCGGGTTATATCCAGCCTCTCTCTCCCTTTAAAACAGGATCCGGAACTCGTTAATTAAGTACGGAAAATTATATAACACGGAATTAAATTCCGTATTATCTAAATTATTATTATTTTTATTTTAGGTGCGTACTTTATTTCCGATTACAAGGTTCCGTCATTTCATGTGAATTAATGTCACATAAAATGATAGAAATAACACTCGTTTTATTTTATTTTTATTTATTTATTTAAGATTGACGTTTCTGAAATCGGTTAAATTCAGGTTTAACCGAGTCTAAAAATTCCGGTTATTACACGCTTAACTTTGGAGTTGTGATGGTATCCGGTGCATTTGTGCTGGAATGATGGCACGAGCCTTTTTATGCCGTCTTCCCGTGCTTGTGCAGCTCCTTCCGTGCTCCTCTTGGCCTTCCTTGATGGGTAAAACGGAACCGTGTGCTTTTGACAGGACCCGTTAAATCTATTCGACTAAAGGGTCTTAAACCATCTTACCGATCACGTTAGAAAACCGGAACAAGTTATATTATAATTGTTCATTCTATATATTTTAGTATAAATGAAGTTTGCCGCAAATGAACACCCTTCTTCGTAATCCGGCAAGTCATATTTTAGATTAAAAGAAATCGTAAATAATTTTTCTGAGTTCAAAATAAAATCAAAACGAAAAAAGAAAAAAGAGGGGTACGACACGGAACTGTGTGCGATCACCCATCCTAATACTACTCTCGCCCAAGCACGCTTAAATTCGGAGTTCTAATGGGATCCGGTGAATTAGTGCTGGTATAATCACAACAATCTACTTATGCCGTCATACTGTACTTTTGCAACTGCTTCCGTGCTCCCCTTAGCCTTCCTTGACGACCAACACGGAACTGTGTGCTTTTGTCTAGACCCGTTATTTAAATTTGACTAAACGGTCTTAAAACCTCTTACCGTTCACGTTAGGAAACCGGAACAAGTTATAATATAATCGTTCATTCTATATCATTTAGTATAAATAAAGTTTGCCGTAGAATAACACCCTTCTTCGTAACCCGGGAAGTGAGATTTTAGATTAAAAGAAATCGTCAATTATTTTTCCGAGTTCATAATATAATTGAAACAAAAGAAAAAGAAAAAAGAGGGGTGCAAGACGAGTACTTCCCAGGAGGTCAGCCATCATAGTACCACTCTCGCCCAAAACCGCTTAACTTCGGAGTTTTGATGGGATTCGGTGCATTAGAGTTGGTATGATCGCACCCGTCTATTTATGTCGTCTTCCCGTACTTGTGCAGCTCCTTCGGTGCTCCCCTTAGCCATCCTTGACGGGCAAAGAGGGGTGCAAGACGAGGACTTCCCAGGAGGTCAGCCGTCATAATACTACTCTCGCCCAAACACGCTTAACTTCGGAGTTCCGAGGGGATCCAGTGCATTACTGCTGGTATGATCGCACCCGTCTACTTATGTCGTCTTCCCGTACATGTGCAGCGGCTTCCGTGGTCCTCTTCGTAAAAGAAATCGTAAATAATTTTTCTGAGTACATAACAAAATTAAAAAAAAAAGAAAAAAGAGGGGTGCAACACGAGGACTTCCCACGAGGTCACGCATCCTAGTACTACTCGCGCCCAAGCACGCTTGTCTTCGGAGTTCTGATGGGATCCGGTGCATTAGTGCTGTTATGATCGCACGGGTCTACTTATGCCGTCTTCCCCTGCTTGTGCAGTTCTTTCCGTGCTTTCTTAGCCTTCCTTGACGGGCAAAACGGAACCGTGTGCTTTTTTCGGGACCCGTTTATTAAATTCGAGTAAATGTTCATAAACCATCTTACTGATCACGTTAGGAAACCGGAACAAGTTATATTATAAGCGTTCATTCTATATCTTTTAGCATAAATGAAGTTTGCCGCAGAAGAACACCCTTCTTCGTAACCCGGGAAGTCATGTTTTAGATTAAAAGAAATTGTAAATAATTTTACGGAGTTCGTAATAAAGTTGAAACAAGAAAAAAAGAAAAAAGAGGGGCGCAACACGAGGACTTCCCACGAGGTCACCCATCCTATTACTACTCTCGCCCAAGCACGCTTAACTTCGGAGTTCCGATGGGATCCGGTGCATTACTGCTGGTATGATCGCACCCGTCTACTTATGCCGTCTTCCCGTACTTGTGCAGCTGCTTCCGGACTCCCCTTAGCCTTCCTTGACGGGCAAAACAGAACCGCGTGCTTTTGTCTGGACCCGTTAATTAAATTCGACTAATAGGTCTTAAGCCCTCTTACCGATCACGTTAGGAAACCGGAACAAGTTATATTATAAGGGTTCATTCTGTGTATTTTAGTATAAATGAAGTTTGCCGTAGAAGAACACCCTTCTTCGTAACCCGGAAAGTCATGTTTTAGATTAAAAGACATCGTAAATAATTTTTCGGAGTTCATAATGAAATTGAAATAAAAAAAACAAAAAAAGTGGTGCAACACGATGACTTCCCATCAGGTCACCCATCCTAGTACTAATCTCGCCCAAGCACGCTTAACTTCGGAGTTCAAATGGGATCCGGTGCATTAGTGTTGGTATGATGGCACCCGTCTACCTATGTCGCCTTCCCGTACTTGTGTAGCTCCTTCCGTGCTCCTCTTCGCCTTCCTTGATGGGTAAAACGGAACCGTGTGCTTTTGCCAGAACCCGTTAAATCTATTCGACTAAAGGGTCTTAAACCATCTTACCGATCACGTTAGAAAACCGGAACAAGTTATATTATAATTGTTCATTCTATATATTTTAGTATAAATGAAGTTTGCCGTAGATGAACACCCTTCTTCGTAATCCGGCAAGTCATATTTTAGATTAAAAAAAATCGTAAATAATTTTTCCGACTTCAAAATAAAATCAAAACAAAAAAAGAAAAAAGAGGGGTACGACACGAGGACTTCCCAAGAGGTTACCCATCCTAATACTACTCTCGCCCAAGCACGCTTAACTTCGGAGTTCTAATGGGATCCGGTGAATTAGTGCTGGTATAATCGCAACAATCTACGTATGCCGTCATACCGTACTTTTGCAACTGCTTCCGTGCTCCCCTTAGCCTTCCTTGACGACCAACACGGAACTGTGTGCTTTTGTCTAGACCCGTTATTTAAATTTGACTAAACGGTCTTAAAACCTCTTACCGTTCACGTTAGGAAACCGGAACAAGTTATAATATAATCGTTCATTCTATATCATTTAGTATAAATAAAGTTTGCCGTAGAATAACACCCTTCTTCGTAACCCGGGAAGTGAGATTTTAGATTAAAAGAAATCGTCAATTATTTTTCCGAGTTCATAATATAATTGAAACAAAAGAAAAAGAAAAAAGAGGGGTGCAAGACGAGTACTTCCCAGGAGGTCAGCCATCATAGTACCACTCTCGCCCAAAACCGCTTAACTTCGGAGTTTTGATGGGATTCGGTGCATTAGAGTTGGTATGATCGCACCCGTCTATTTATGTCGTCTTCCCGTACTTGTGCAGCTCCTTCGGTGCTCCCCTTAGCCATCCTTGACGGGCAAAGAGGGGTGCAAGACGAGGACTTCCCAGGAGGTCAGCCGTCATAATACTACTCTCGCCCAAACACGCTTAACTTCGGAGTTCCGAGGGGATCCAGTGCATTACTGCTGGTATGATCGCACCCGTCTACTTATGTCGTCTTCCCGTACATGTGCAGCGGCTTCCGTGGTCCTCTTCGTAAAAGAAATCGTAAATAATTTTTCTGAGTACATAACAAAATTAAAAAAAAAAGAAAAAAGAGGGGTGCAACACGAGGACTTCCCACGAGGTCACGCATCCTAGTACTACTCGCGCCCAAGCACGCTTGTCTTCGGAGTTCTGATGGGATCCGGTGCATTAGTGCTGTTATGATCGCACGGGTCTACTTATGCCGTCTTCCCCTGCTTGTGCAGTTCTTTCCGTGCTTTCTTAGCCTTCCTTGACGGGCAAAACGGAACCGTGTGCTTTTTTCGGGACCCGTTTATTAAATTCGAGTAAATGTTCATAAACCATCTTACTGATCACGTTAGGAAACCGGAACAAGTTATATTATAAGCGTTCATTCTATATCTTTTAGCATAAATGAAGTTTGCCGCAGAAGAACACCCTTCTTCGTAACCCGGGAAGTCATGTTTTAGATTAAAAGAAATTGTAAATAATTTTACGGAGTTCGTAATAAAGTTGAAACAAGAAAAAAAGAAAAAAGAGGGGCGCAACACGAGGACTTCCCACGAGGTCACCCATCCTATTACTACTCTCGCCCAAGCACGCTTAACTTCGGAGTTCCGATGGGATCCGGTGCATTACTGCTGGTATGATCGCACCCGTCTACTTATGCCGTCTTCCCGTACTTGTGCAGCTGCTTCCGGACTCCCCTTAGCCTTCCTTGACGGGCAAAACAGAACCGCGTGCTTTTGTCTGGACCCGTTAATTAAATTCGACTAATAGGTCTTAAGCCCTCTTACCGATCACGTTAGGAAACCGGAACAAGTTATATTATAAGGGTTCATTCTGTGTATTTTAGTATAAATGAAGTTTGCCGTAGAAGAACACCCTTCTTCGTAACCCGGAAAGTCATGTTTTAGATTAAAAGACATCGTAAATAATTTTTCGGAGTTCATAATGAAATTGAAATAAAAAAAACAAAAAAAGTGGTGCAACACGATGACTTCCCATCAGGTCACCCATCCTAGTACTAATCTCGCCCAAGCACGCTTAACTTCGGAGTTCAAATGGGATCCGGTGCATTAGTGTTGGTATGATGGCACCCGTCTACCTATGTCGCCTTCCCGTACTTGTGTAGCTCCTTCCGTGCTCCTCTTCGCCTTCCTTGATGGGTAAAACGGAACCGTGTGCTTTTGCCAGAACCCGTTAAATCTATTCGACTAAAGGGTCTTAAACCATCTTACCGATCACGTTAGAAAACCGGAACAAGTTATATTATAATTGTTCATTCTATATATTTTAGTATAAATGAAGTTTGCCGTAGATGAACACCCTTCTTCGTAATCCGGCAAGTCATATTTTAGATTAAAAAAAATCGTAAATAATTTTTCCGACTTCAAAATAAAATCAAAACAAAAAAAGAAAAAAGAGGGGTACGACACGAGGACTTCCCAAGAGGTTACCCATCCTAATACTACTCTCGCCCAAGCACGCTTAACTTCGGAGTTCTAATGGGATCCGGTGAATTAGTGCTGGTATAATCGCAACAATCTACGTATGCCGTCATACCGTACTTTTGCAACTGCTTCCGTGCTCCCCTTAGCCTTCCTTGACGACCAACACGGAACTGTGTGCTTTTGTCTGGACCCGTTATTTAAATTTGACTAAACGGTCTTAAAACCTCTTACCGTTCACGTTAGGAAACCGGAACAAGTTATAATATAATCGTTCATTCTATATCTTTTAGTATAAATAAAGTTTGCCGTAGAATAACACCCTTCTTCGTAACCCGGGAAGTGAGATTTTAGATTAAAAGAAATCGTAAATAATTTTTCCGAGTTCATATTATAATTGAAACAAAAGAAAAAGAAAAAAGAGGGGTGCAAGAGGAGTACTTCCCAGGAGGTCAGCCATCATAGTACCACTCTCGCCCAAAACCGCTTAACTTCGGAGTTTTGATGGGATTCGGTGCATTAGAGTTGGTATGATCGCACCCGTACTTGTGCATCTCCTTCGGTGCTCCCCTTAGCCCTCCTTGACGGGCAAAGAGGGGTGCAAGACGAGGACTTCCCAGGAGGTCAGCCGTCATAGTACTACTCTCGCCCAAACACGCTTGACTTTGGAGTTCCGAGGGGATCCAGTGCATTACTGCTGGTATGATCGCACCCGTCTACTTATGTCGTCTTCCCGTACATGTGCAGCGGCTTTCGTGGTCCTCTTCGTAAAAGAAATCGTAAATAATTTTTCTGAGTACATAACAAAATTTAAAAAAAAAAGAAAAAAGAGGGGTGCAACACGAGGACTTCCCACGAGGTCACGCATCCTAGTACTACTCGCGCCCAAGCACGCTTGTCTTCGGAGTTCTTGTAATAGTTAGGATTTCCGAAATCTAATTAATGTTGATTAACTTAATCGTTGATAGTAATTAACATATAACTCGCGAAGATTTCCCAAGTGATGAGTATGAGTCCCACCGTTATGTTCCTCGCGTAATTTTGGACGTTTGGGGAGATTTTTACTTTTTCCCCCCGGTAATTATTTTTACCCTCCGGTGTTATTTGGAGCATTTGGGAGCTCCAATTAACAAAAATGCAGTTGAGAGAAATGATCAGGACATCGGATATGTCTTAGATATGAAATAACATGGAGAGGCAAAACGGCCAAAAGAGTCGCTATTTCGTTTCTTAACGGCTAAGAAAGACTGCTTAAGAATACACGTTTTCCGAGGCAGTTGTGTAATAATTATCCCTACAATATTCCAGATTTAATGTTCCAATCTCGAGAAGTTTGGAGAAAGAGGTTCGACCCGCCTTTGGATCGGTTAAAGGATAATTATCGACTTTACTAAAGGATAATTATCGTCTTCACTATAAATAGCGAAAAATCCTTTATTAATTCATTTCCTTTCACGTTTTCTCGTAAAAGCTCTGATTTCTCTCAACCTTCAAACTCAGATCTACTCTCCGTTTCTAATCCGATTTTAATTCCGTTTGAGTTTCTGGATTCCTCTCTTCATTCTCTTCATAACGGTACCGAGTTTTTGCATTTCCGAGTATATGGAGGACTGGTCGAGCATATATGTCACCAAGATGGTTCCGTCGCTCAGATTCCGATGAATTTGATGCTGTCCATGCGTAGCCTGCGTCGTTGTGATTCCGAATCTTCTTTCAGATCGTCAATCGGGTTAGTAACGAATAAGTTATGAATTTATTCGTTTTCCGTACTGCGATTTGACCTAAATTGACTTTAGGCTTGTCAAATAGGACAATTAGAAATTCCATTATGGTCGTTATATTATTCTGGTGATTATGGGTTCTTGTTTGATGAAATCTGATGACAGGGGGTTCAGAAATTGCCTGCGGGCAAAACGTTATTCTAGCAAAATCTAATTAATTAATTAAAGGTTAATTAATTAAATTAGGATTAGAATTGAGATTGAGGAATGTTGATTAGATACTACCTTGAGATTTGAGGAATTGTGAGTTATGTTGAGATATTGAGGTTTAGTTGGTTGTGAGGCTCATAGATTGAGTATGATCCTTATGGATCCCTTTGGGTCTAGGTGTGACCCCTTTAATGAATAGAGGTTGATATATCTCTTTATGCCTTTTTATAGGCCGTGTTGTCCCTCCAGTGTAGAGGTGATCATGGTTGATTTTGTACGAGGTTGAGGTAAGTCCGTAGGACTTACTTAGCTACCATCCTTATATGGGGTGTTTGTATGAGTGGTGTGTGCCTTATATGTTTGCTATGATAACATGTGATGTCGTATTTACCGACCTATGTTTTATTAATTGCCCCACTGCGTGGCTGTGATAACCTTTCCCTTTCATCCCGCCGTGGAGTCTGGGAGGTTCTCTGATGTCAGGCCAGACCGGTTTACAGGAAGGGCGCAATCCACTCCCATAGGGTACACGGATTGTGTGACCGATACTAGTACGGCTGGCTAGCAGGCTTAGAGGCGAGGATGTATCGGTCCTCGTTTCACCTAGTTTCATATATATTATATCTATACGATTTGAGTGAATGACCATTATATTGAGATGAATAAATAGGTAAATGAGTGAAAGCATGTTGATATGTTTATCTTTCCCTATGTGTGATTGTGCTTATGCATTACTCTATATATGTGTATGGATAGCTAACGGTTTCATACCGTGTTGTAGATGTTTACAGGTTAGGCGCTACTGGGTGATCTGGCAGGGTGACAGGCCGAGGACTCTCGTACATTAGGTGGTTGGTTTGGGGTTGTTGTGTTTCCCCTCCTGCGTGAGGATGATCTTTTGTACCTCCTATGTGAGGATGTTGTTTTATATACTCGGCTATGTTGTTGTTTACTTTGGGTCGTACAGTTTATACTGTTTTATGTATTTGTTTTATATCTGTCAGTGCCATGTTGTAAGGTCCAGTGAACTTGTTGTCAGGCTAGGGTCAGGATCCATTGTGAGATCCTAGCCCAATGTGACATCCCGAGTCCCGCGGATTTGGGGTGTTACAGAGTTGGTATCAAAGCCCAGGTTGACAACAATGGCACTTGCTACCTGCAATGAGGTTTGATAGGTAAAATAAACAGAGCCCACATGGGATCTGACGTTTTCAAAGGTTTTGGTTTTTAAGTGTGGTTTTGGGATAGAATGTACGAGAAGTCGTCACCTCTGCCATGGATCTCTGCAGCGTAGATATGTATATATATATGTGTGTACTATGGATTATGTGGATTTATTATATACATATCGATACCTATGGCATATATATAGCCTTATAAGATTAGGTGCGTATATCCTACAGATGACTCAGACTAGAGTAGTATCTGTAGTGGGATGAGGTAGGGGTACACCCCCCCTCTTCCTCCAGTGGTGATAAGTTAGGGACCAGTTTCCGCTGTTGTTTCGCCTATGGCAGAGAACGAGTTTGAAGAGGTTGATCGTGTCTCCATGAGTAGATCCGAGTTTCAAGAAGTATATGAAGCGGTGATAGCGGGTAGATCGACACCAGATTTACCAACAATTGTGAGATCAACTGAAGCTTTTGGATCCGGAAAGAAGCAATGGACTGAATCAGTTACTAGAGAAGCAAAGATGATGAATGGGGAACCAAATCCGATATCAGGACAATCTAGTGATCCTTTGGCCATAAAGACGACTTGCAAGGAACTACAGTGTTTTAATTGCGGGAAGTTGGGACACTGGCGAGCTGTGTGCCCAAAGGCGCCCATCATATGCTTTACGTGTGGTAAAGCAGGGCATAGAGCAAAGTTTTGTCGACAGGGCAAGGCATTGTCTTTACAGGTTCCCTTCAAGAGTGAGATCATTCCAGGTGGACGATGAAGGTCGAGTTACCCTTCAGTTGCACAGGTTGCAAGGATGGGATGATTATGTTTCAGTTGTGGCTATCCAGATCATTTGCGTTTTGTGTGCCCTTTGGCACTGATAACTTGTTTCACTTGTGGTGAGTTAGGCCATCTGGCCCTTTCTGTCAGCACGGTGGTGTTTCTTCCCAGCAAGACCTTCCTTTTCCCGGTGCAGAAAGAGTGGAAGTGGAGGCTATAATAATGACCTTAGTGATACCTGAGGAGCATGGATCTGACATTGAGTGATGATATGTAGAGGAGCTACGAGTGTTAGTTGTTATAGGTACCATTCTCGTTAATGGTTTACCTGGCGGAGTTTTGCTTGTTGTGAGTGTTATGCACGTCATGTCTTTCGATGCATGCGTTAATGGTTGAATTTGGATATATAGTAGAAGGTGGACTTTCCTTTACAGGATTACTAGTTAGGGGTCTGAGGTACCCGCGAGATATGTGTTTGTTCCCTTATTCCGGGACTTGTGTATGGCTTGTAGACTTCTTTGTCATGTCGTAGGTGCATGAGGAAGTCATTATGTGTATGGATTGGATGAATAGATATCATGCGGTGTTAGATATTAATAGTAAGACTATTATAGTCTTTACTGAGTTGAGTTAAATAGAGGTCTTCTGAGGTTAAGGCCTTTAAAGAGACGGGTTTGTCATCGGGACTGTACGAGCAGCCAGCTGATAGCACAGGGATGTGACATCTTCTAGTTTTATACCATAAAGGAGCGAGATAGTCCAACAATTGAAGGTATTCCAGTTGTTTATGAGTTTATAGACGTGTTACTGAACCGTCTAGTTGCCACCTCAACGGAGTGTGGACATTGTTATCGAGTTGAAGTATGATACAAGATTGAATGGGAAAGCCACACTATATGGTGCTTGTTGAGATATTGTACTGATAACTTGAAAAGTTTACTGCAATGGGTTTACTCTAGTGGGTTCCATGTTCCGTATTGACGACCTGACGAGTTAACTTCAAGAAGCAATTGTGTTTTCAGGATTCCTTTATGCTCAAGATATCCCTAGTCATGGATGAGAGAGCAGCATGTGTATGAGATAGCATCCCATACCCGTTATGGACACTACGAGTTTGTAGTGATGTCATTTGGGTTGACGAATGTTTTACTAGTTTTTATGGAGTTGATGAATAGTATCTTCATCGACTTCCTTGATTAGTTGGTGGTGGGCTCCATGGATGACATGTCGGTATACTCTCATAGCAGAGAATAATAGACCGATCGTCTGAGGACCGTTTTGTAGATTTCGAGAGATAGAGGGTTGTATGCTACGCTCTCTAAGTGTAAGTTGAATGCCAGTGGTAGCCTTTTTAGGTCATGTTGTCTCCACCAGTGGGATCATGGTTGACCTGGCGAGAATTAAGTATGTTGTAACTTGGGAGATACTAATGAACGTTAAGGAATACATAGTTTTCTCGGCTCAGCCGATTTCTACCAATGCTTTGACGAAGGATTTTATATGATTATGTATTCATTTGCGAGTCTTTTGAGAAGACCACCATAACTACGTGATGAAAGTAGTGTGTCTATGTTCTGAAGAGTTGAGGAGGCATTTGACCTCTGCTTCCATTCTGTTGTAGTTAGAAGATTTTTTGGATCCCGTGATTTACGGAGATACATCCCAGCTAAGTCTGATATGTGTATTACTACAGAGGAGTAGGGTTATTGATATGTGTGTTTACAGCTGAGAAAGTATGATGAGAACTACCCGACTCACGATTTAGAGTTAGTAGTGGTAGTTCAAGCCTTTATGTTTTGAAGACCATACTGGTGTGATCTTCATGTCGGATTTCTATAGATCATAGAAATCTGAAGTATATTATATGCAACAGGGGTTGAATAACCACCAGTGTTAAGAGCTTAAGTTGATCAAGACTTTGACTTGAAGATTTCATATCATTCAGAGAAGTTGAACGTTGTTTCCAATAACTTGAATGGAAAGACGCTCCAAGAGAAGATGATTGTGAGACTGATAGTTCAACCTCAACTTCAGAGAGATCTAGCTTGGCTAGAGTTGGACAATCAGTTCCTTGATGAGGATACCCTGTTATACCTCAGAGGTTCTACCTGGTCTGTTGGATGAGGTCCAACTGAAGCAGGAGACCTGCCGGGCCTTGACAAGGTTTAGAGAAAGGATGTCTCGTACTGAGGCACCATAGTTCTCCATAGGAGTAGATGGACTGATGAAGAGTCATGACCACTTTTGTGTACCTGCTGATGCAGATGGAGACAGAGAACATTACGGTATACCCAATATACGCCTTATTCAGTACATTCAGGTACGAGTAACATGGACCACGAGATGAGACGATTATATTGTATGAAGCCGATATAGCCAGATTTGTGATACAGTGTGTGACCTGTTAGCAGGTCTAGATAGAGTATTTCCGATCTAGAGATAAGCCCCACCCACTACCAGTGCAGTAGTAGAATTTGGGAGGACATCTCTATGGACTTTTTATGGGATTATGACCCAGTAGAAGATTTATGTTATCTGGATTGTTGGTAACAAATTAATGAAACTGACACGTTTCATTTCTATCAGAAGGACGTGGCTAGTGAATGAATTGGTTGAGTACACTAGACATATAGTGAGACTCCATGGTATACCGAGAACGATCATTTCTGATCGAGATGGATGTTTTTACTTTGAGATTTTGGGGCAGCAGATTCAGACTGCTTTGGGGACGAGTTTGTACCTTATGACTACACTTCACCCCCTGACAGATGGTCAGTTAGAGAGGATCATCTAGATCTTAAAGATCTATTATAAGTTGTGAGTTGAATGGGAAACGTGGATGGTTGTATTACCTTCCATTAATGAGTTTATTATATAACAATGAAGGACGTGCATCTTTCTGGGATGGCCCTATGAGGCAATATATATAGACATAGAAGTCGTATATCCTTATGCTAGAAGTGATCTAGCAGTAGTAGTGGAATAACACCTGACCAGATTCAGGATTTATAGTTCAAGGAACGTTGATTGAAGGAAGAATGCTGGTTGTACAGAGTCGCCAGATATTATATATAGACAAGAGGCGTTAACCTCTAAAGTTCAAGCGAGAGTTCATGTCCGGCTGTAAGTATCTCAACTGCGAGACGTTAGACGTGTTAATATGGAAAGGGAACTGAGTTTCCAATATGATGGTTTATTTGAGATCGACCAGTACGGAGAAGGTAGCATTATATTTGGCTTTGCCTCTCAGATTAGAGGATATCCACCCAGTGTTTCATATGTCTCAACTAAGGAAGTATATACCAGACTTGAGACACCTTGTGAGTTACAATGATTTGATGGTTGAGTCCAACCACACTTTTGTTGGGTATTCGATTACATTCTTGGAATGAGATATGAAATGCTTGCATTCGAAAGACATTCCCATATTGAGGATATGATGGTCGAGATGAAGACCTGAAGAGGCTATGTGAGAGATTGAGGATAGTGTCCTGAGGAATTATCCAGAGTATATGTTAGGACATACCCATTTGTGGGAGCACGAGTAGATCTTAGTGCTATCTTGATGAATGTTGTGCTTATGTGCTTATATGCCTTGATATGTTATTCTATGCTAGTTGTGATGTGATTTATGATCTTAGTAGATCTTGATGTGCTAGCGTGATGTATGTTATAGCTGGAGATGATTACTTCCTCCACGCTACCCGAGTATGATTATATTTATAGCTGGAGATGGTTCTTTCCTTCATGCTATTTGAGTGTGATTAGGATTCAGCTGGAGATGGTTCTTTCCTCCATGCTACCTTGATGGACATAGTTTAGTGGAGATGTGATTCCTCCATACGATATATATGATTATGGTTTGCTAGAGACGTATTTCCTCTATGCTTGTGATATGTTTGGGCTAGAGATGTGCTTCCTCTATGCCTTGTGATGTGGTATGGCGAGAGACGTGATTCCTCTACGCCTTTGGGTAGCGTTATGACCCTTTTTTCTGGAGTTGATGATTCCTCCATGGTGACATTAAGGTTATAGATTTTTATAGGTGATGAACTTTTGAACGGAGATGTGATACCTCCGATAGAAAGAGTGAGAGCTATACCTCGGCGTATGGGTCCGAGAGGATTTGGGAATTGTTCAAGTTTCGGGACGAAACTTTTTTTTAAGGGGTGTGTGATGTAATAGTTAGGATTTCCGAATTCTAATTAATGTTGATTAACTTAATCGTTGATAGTAATTAACATATAACTCGCGAAGATTTCCCAAGTGATGAGTATGAGTCCCACCGTTATGTTCCTCGCGTAATTTTGGACGTTTGGGGAAATTTTTACTTTTTCCCCCGGGTAATTATTTTTACCCTCCGGTGTTATTTGGAGCATTTGGGAGCTCCAATTAATAAAAATGCAGTTGAGATAAATGATCAGGACATCGGATATGTCTTAGATATGAAATAACATGGAGAGGCAAAACGGCCAAAAGAGTCGTTATTTCGTTTCTTAACGGCTAAGAAAGACTGCTTAAGAATACACGTTTTCCGAGGCAGTTGTGTAATAATTATCCCTACAATATTCCAGATTTAATGTTCCAATCTCGAGAAGTTTGGAGAAAGAGGTTCGACCCGCCTTTGGATCGGTTAAAGGATAATTATCGACTTTACTAAAGGATAATTATCGTCTTCACTATAAATAGCGGAAAATCCTTTATTAATTCATTTCCTTTCACGTTTTCTCGTAAAAGCTCTGATTTCTCTCAACCTTCAAACTCAGATCTACTCTCCGTTTCTAATCCGATTTCAATTCCGTTTGAGTTTCTGGATTCCTCTCTTCATTCTCTTCATAACGGTACCGAGTTTCTGCATTTCCGAGTATATGGAGGACTGGTCGAGCATATATGTCACCAGGATGGTTCCGTCGCTCAGATTCCGATGAATTTGATGCTGTCCATGCGTAGCCTGCGTCGTTGTGATTCCGAATCTTCTTTCAAATCGTCAATCGGGTTAGTAACGAATAAGTTATGAATTTATTCGTTTTCCGTACTGCGATTTGGCCTAAATTGACTTTAGGCTTGTCAAATAGGACAATTAGAAATTCCATTATGGTCGTTATATTATTCTGGTGATTATGGGTTCTTGTTTGATGAAATCTGATGACAGGGGGTTCAGAAATTGCCTGCGGGCAAAACGTTATTCTAGCGAAATCTAATTAATTAATTAAAGGTTAATTAATTAAATTAGGATTAGAATTGAGATTGAGGAATGTTGATTAGATACTACCTTGAGATTTGAGGAATTGTGAGTTATGTTGAGATATTGAGGTTTAGTTGGTTGTGAGGCTCATAGATTGAGTATGATCCTTATGGATCCCTTTGGGTCTAGGTGTGACCCCTTTGATGAATAGAGGTTGATATATCTCTTTATGCCTTTTTATAGGCCGTGTTGTCCCTCTAGTGTAGAGGTGATCGTGGTTGATTTTGTACGAGGTTGAGGTAAGTCCGTAGGACTTACTTAGCTACCATCATTATATGGGGTGTTTCTATGAGTGGTGTGTGCCTTATATGTTTGCTATGATAGCATGTGATGTCGTATTTACCGACCTATGTTTTATTAATTGCCCCACTGCGTGGCTGTGATAACCTTTCCCTTTCATCCCGCCGTGGAGTCTGGGAGGTTCTCTGATGTCAGGCCATACCGGTTTACAGGAAGGGCGCAATCCACTCCCATAGGGTACACGGATTGTGTGACCGATACTAGTACGGCTGGCTAGCAGGCTCAGAGGCGAGGATGTATCGGTCCTCGTGTCACCTAGTTTCATATATATTATATCTATACGATTTGAGTGAATGACCATTATATTGAGATGAATAAATGGGTAAATGAGTGAAAGCATGTTGATATGTTTATCTTTCCCTATGTGTGATTGTGCTTATGCATTACTCTATATATGTGTATGGATAGCTAACGGTTTCATACCGTGTTGTAGATGTTTACAAGTTAGGCGCTACTGGGTGATTTGGCAGGGTGACAGGCCGAGGACTCTCGTACATTAGGTGGTTGGTTTGGGGTTGTTGTGTTTCCCCTCCTGCGTGAGGATGATCTTTTGTACCTCCTATGTGAGTATGTTTTTTTATATACTCGGCTATGTTGTTGTTTACTTTGGGTCGTACAGTTTATACTGTTTTATGTATTTGTTTTATATCTGTCAGTGTCATGTTGTAAGGTCCAGTGAACTTGTTGTCAGGCTACGGTTAGGATCCATTGTGAGATCCTAGCCCAATGTGACATCCCGAGTCCCGCGGATTTGGGGTGTTACAGTTCTGATGGGATCCGGTGCATTAGTGCTGTTATGATCGCACGGGTCTACTTATGCCGTCTTCCCGTGCTTGTGCAGTTCCTTCCGTGCTTTCTTAGCCTTCCTTGACGGGCAAAACGGAACCGTATGCTTTTTTCGGGACCCGTTTATTAAATTCGAGTAAATGTTCATAAACCATCGTACTGATCACGTTAGGAAACCGGAACAAGTTATATTATAAGCGTTCATTCTATATCTTTTAGCATAAATGAAGTTTGCCGCAGAAGAACACCCTTCTTCGTAACCCGGGAAGTCATATTTTAGATTAAAAGAAATTGTAAATAATTTTACGGAGTTCGTTATAAAGTTGAAACAAAAAAAAAAAAGAAAAAAGAGGGGCGCAATACGAGGACTTCCCACGAGGTCACCCATCTATTCGAGGACTCGTTAAATCTATTCGACTAAAGGGTCTTAAACCATCTTACCGATCACGTTAGAAAACCGAAACAAGTTATATTATAATTGTTCATTCTATATATTTTAGTATAAATGAAGTTTGCCGCAGATGAACACCCTTCTTCGTAATCCGGCAAGTCATATTTTAGATTAAAAAAAATCGTAAATAATTTTTCCGAGTTCAAAATAAAATCAAAACAAAATAAGAAAAAAGAGGCGTACGACACGAGGATTCCCAAGAGGTTACCCATCCTAATACTACTCTCGCCCAAGCACGCTTAACTTCGGAGTTCTAATGGGATCCGGTGAATTAGTGCTGGTATAATCGCAACAATCTACTTATGCCGTCATACCGTACTTTTGCAACTGCTTCCGTGCTCCCCTTAACCTTCCTTGACGACCAACACGGAACTGTGTGCTTTTGTCTGGACCCATTATTTAAATTTGACTAAACGGTCTTAAAACCTCTTACCCTTCACGTTAGGAAACCGGAACAAGTTATAATATAATCGTTCATTCTATATCTTTTAGTATAAATAAAGTTTTCCGTAGAATAACACCCTTCTTCGTCACCCGGGAAGTGATATTTTAGATTAAAAGAAATCGTAAATAATTTTTCCGAGTTTATAATATAATTGAAACAAAAAAAAAGAAAAAAGAGGGGTGCAAGACGAGTACTTCCCAGGAGGTCAGCCATCATAGTACCACTCTCGCCCAAAACCGCTTAACTTCGGAGTTTTGATGGGATTCGGTACATTACAGTTGGTATGATCGCACCCGTCTATTTATGTCGTCTTCCCGTACTTGTGCAGCTCCTTCGGTGCTCCCCTTAGCCTTCCTTGACGGGCAAAGACGGGTGCAAGACGAGGACTTCCCAGGAGGTCAGCCATCATAGTACTACTCTCGCCCAAACAAGCTTAACTTCGAAGTTCTGATGGGATCCGGTGCATTAGTGTTGGTATGATCGCACCCGTCTACTCATGCCGTCTTCCCGTACTTGTGCAGCTCCTTCCGTGCTCCCCTTAGCCTTCCTTGACGGGCAAAACGGAACCGTGTGCTTTTTTCTTGATCCATTAATTAAATTCGACTAAACGGTTTTAAACCCTCTTACCAATTACGTTAGGAAACCGGAAAAAGTTATATTATAAGCGTTCATTCTATATATTTTAGTATAAATGAAGTTTGCCGCAGAAGAACACCGTTCTTCGTAACTCGGGAAGTCATATTTTAGATTAAAAGAAATCGTAAATATTTTTACAAAGTTCATAATAAAGTTGAAACAAAAAAAAAAAGAAAAAAGAGGGGTGCAACACGAGGATTTCCCAGGAGGTCATGCATCCTAGTACTACTCTCGCCCAAGCACGCTTAACTTCGGAGTTTTGATGGGATCCGGTGCATTTGTGCTGGTATGATCGCACGAGTCTTTTTATGCCGTGTTCCCGTGCTTGTGCAGCTCCTTCCGTGCTCCCTCTAGCCTTCCTATTGGAAAAACGGAACCGTGTGCTTTTTCCGGGACCCGTTAATTAAATTCGACTAAACGGTCTTAAACCATCTTACTGATCACGTTAGGAAACCGGAAAAAGTTATATTATAACCGTTCATTCTATATATTTTAGTATAAATGAAGTTTTCCGCAGAAGAACACCGTTCTTCGTAACTCGGAAAGTCATATTTTAGATTAAAAGAAATCGAAAATAATTTTTCAAAGTTCATAACAAAGTTGAAACAAAAAGAAAAAGAAAAAAGAGGGGTGCAACACGAGGATTTCCCAGGAGGTCACCCATCCTAGCACTACTCTCTCCCAAGCACGCTTAACTTCGGAGTTCTGATGGGATTCGGTGCATTTGTGCTGGAATGATCGCACGACTCTTTTTGTGCCGTCTTCCCATGCTTGTGCAGCTCCTTGCGTGCTCCTCTTGGCCTTCCTTGATGGGTAAAACGGAACCGTGTGCTTTTGCCAGGACCCGTTAAATCTATTCGACTAAAGGGTCTTAAACCATCTTACCGATCACGTTAGAAAACCGGAACAAGTTATATTATAATTGTTCATTCTATATATTTTAGTATAAATGAAGTTTGCCGCTGATGAACACCCTTCTTCGTAATCCGGCAAGTCATATTTTAGATTAAAAGAAATCGTAAATAATTTTTCCGAGTTCAAAATAAAATCAAAACAAAAAAAAGAAAAAAGAGGGGTACGACACGAGGACTTCCCAAGATGTCACCCATCCTAGTACTACTCTCGCCCAAGCACGCTTAACTTCGGAGTTTCAATGGAATCCGGTGAATTAGTGCTGGTATAATCGCAACAATCTACTTATGCCGTCATACCGTACTTTTGCAACTGCTTCCGTGCTCCCCTTAGCCTTCCTTGACAACCAACACGGAACTGTGTGCTTTTGTCTGGACCCGTTATTTAAATTTGACTAAACGGTCTTAAACCCTCTTACCGTTCACGTTAGGAAGCCGGAACAAGTTATAATATAATCGTTCATTCTATATCTTTTAGTATAAATAAAGTTTTCCGCAGAATAACACCCTTCTTCGTAACCCGGGAAGTGATATTTTAGATTAAAAGAAATCGTAAATAATTTTTCCGAGTTCATAGTATAATTGAAAAAAAAAAAGAAAAAAGAGGGGTGCAAGACGAGTACTTCCCAGGAGGTCAGCCATCATAGTACCACTCTCGCCCAAAACCGCTTAACTTCGGAGTTTTGATGGGATCCGTTGCATTAGAGTTGGTATGATCGCACCCGTCCACTTATGTCGTCTTCCCGTAGTTGTGCAGCTCCTTCGGTGCTCCCCTTAGCCTTCCTTGACGGGCAAAGAGGGGTGCAAGACGAGGACTTCCCAGGAGGTCAGCCATCATAGTACTACTCTCACCTAAAGAAGCTTAACTTCGAAGTTCTGATGGGATCCGGTGCATTAGTGTTGGTATAATCGCACCCATCTACTCATGCCGTCTTCCCGTACTTGTGCAGCTCCTTCCGTGCTCCCCTTAGCCTTCCATGACGGGCAAAACGGAACCGTGTGCTTTTTTCATGATCCGTTAAGTAAATTCCACTAAACGGTTTTAAACCCTCTTACCAATTACGTTAGGAAACCGGAACAAGTTATATTATAAGCGTTCATTCTATATAGTTTAGTATAAATGAAGTTTGCCGCAGAAGAACACCCTTCTTCGTAACCCGGGAAGTCATATTTTAGATTAAAAGAAATCGTAAATAATTTTTCCGAGTTCTTAATAATATTGAAAAAAAAAACAAAAAAGAGGGTTGCTACACGAGGACTTCCCAGGAGGTCACGCATCCTAGTACTACTCTCGCCCAAGCACGCTTAACTTCGGAGTTCTGATGGGATCCGGTGCATTTGTGCTGGTATGATCGCACGAGTCTTTTTATGCCGTCTTCCCATGCTTGTGTAGCTCCTTCCCTACTCCCTTTAGCCTTCCTATTGGAAAAACGGAACCGTGTGCTTTTTCCGGGACCCGTTAATTAAATTTGACTAAACGGTCTTAAACCATCTTACTGATCACGTTAAGAAACCGGAAAAAGTTATATTATAAGCGTTCATTCTATATATTTTAGTATAAATGAAGTTTTCCGCTGAAGAACACCGTTCTTTGTAACTCGGGAAGTCATATTTTAGATTAAAAGAAATCGTAAATATTTTTACAAAGTTCATAATAAAGTTGAAACAAAAAAAAAAAGAAAAAAGAGGGGTGCAACACGAGGATTTCCCAGGAGGTCACGCATCCTAGTACTACTCTCGCCCAAGCACGCTTAACTTCGGAGTTTTGATGGGATCCGGTGCATTTGTGCTGGTATGATCGCACGAGTCTTTTTATGCCGTGTTCCCGTGCTTGTGCAGCTCCTTCCGTGCTCCCTCTAGCCTTCCTATTGGAAAAACGGAACCGTGTGCTTTTTCCGGGACCCGTTAATTAAATTCGACTAAACGGTCTTAAACCATCTTACTGATCACGTTAGGAAACCGGAAAAAGTTATATTATAAGCGTTCATTCTATATATTTTAGTATAAATGAAGTTTTCCGCAGAAGAACACCGTTCTTCGTAACTCGGAAAGTCATATTTTAGATTAAAAGAAATCGAAAATAATTTTTCAAAGTTCGTAATAAAGTTGAAACAAAAAGAAAAAGAAAAAAGAGGGGTGCAACACGAGGATTTCCCAGGAGGTCACCCATCCTAGCACTACTCTCTCCCAAGCACGCTTAACTTCGGAGTTCTGATGGGATTCGGTGCATTTGTGCTGGAATGATCGCACGAGTCTTTTTGTGCCGTCTTCCCGTGCTTGTGCAGCTCCTTGCGTGCTCCTCTTGGCCTTCCTTGATGGGTAAAACGGAACCGTGTGCTTTTGCCAGGACCCGTTAAATCTATTCGACTAAAGGGTCTTAAACCATCTTACTGATCACGTTAGAAAACCGGAACAAGTTATATTATAATTGTTCATTCTATATATTTTAGTATAAATGAAGTTTGCCGCAGATGAACACCCTTCTTCGTAATCCGGCAAGTCATATTTTAGATTAAAAGAAATCGTAAATAATTTTTCCGAGTTCAAAATAAAATCAAAACAAAAAAAAGAAAAAAGAGGGGTACGACACGAGGACTTCCCAAGAGGTCACCCATCCTAATACTACTCTCGCCCAAGCACGCTTAACTTCGGAGTTCTAACGGTATCCGGTGAATTAGTGCTGGTATAATCGCAACAATCTACTTATGCCGTCATACCGTACTTTTGCAACTCCTTCCGTGCTCCCCTTAGCCTTCCTTGACAACCAACACGGAACTGTGTGCTTTTGTCTGGACCCGTTATTTAAATTTGACTAAACGGTCTTAAACCCTCTTACCGTTCACGTTAGGAAGCCGGAACAAGTTATAATATAATCGTTCATTCTATATCTTTTAGTATAAATAAAGTTTTTCGTAGAATAACACCCTTCTTCGTAACCCGGGAAGTGATATTTTAGATTAAAAGAAATCGTAAATAATTTTTCCGAGTTCATAATATAATTGAAACAAAAAAAAAGAAAAAAGACGGGGGCAAGACGAGGACTTCCCAGGAGGTCAGCCATCAAATTACTACTCTCGCCCAAACCTGCTTAACTTCGAAGTTCTGATGGGATCCGGTGCATTAGTATTGGTATGATCGCACCCGTCTACTCATGCCGTCTTCCCGTACTTGTGCAGCTCCTTCCGTGCTCCCCTTAGCCTTCCTTGACAGGCAAAACGGAACCGTGTGCTTTTTTCATGATCCGTTAAGTAAATTCGACTGAACGGTTTTAAACCCTCTTAACAATTACGTTAGGAAACCGGAACAAGTTATATTATAAGCGTTCATTCTATATATTTTAGTATAAATGAAGTTTGCCGCAGAAGAACATCCTTCTTCGTAACCCGGGAAGTCATATTTTAGATTAAAAGAAATCGTAAATAATTTTTCCGAGTTCTTAATAATATTGAAAAAAAAAAACAAAAAAGAGGGTTGCTACAGGAGGACTTCACAGGAGGTCACGCATCCTAGTACTACTCTCGCCCAAGCACGCTTAACTTCGGAGTTCTGATGGGATCCGGTGCATTTGTGCTGGTATGATCGCACGAGTCTTTTTATGCCGTCTTCCCGTGCTTGTGCAGCTCCTTCCGTGCTCCCTTTAGCCTTCCTATTGGAAAAAGGGAACCGTGTGCTTTTTCCGGGACCCGTTAATTAAATTTGACTAAACGGTCTTAAACCATCTTACTGATCATGTAAGGAAACCGGAAAAAGTTATATTATAAGCGTTCATTCTATATATTTTAGTATAAATGAAGTTTTCCGCAGAAGAACACCGTTCTTCGTAACTCGGGAAGTCATATTTTAGATTAAAAGAAATCGTAAATATTTTTACAAAGTTCATAATAATGTTGAAACAAAAAAAAAAAGAAAAAAGAGGGGTGCAACACGAGGATTTCCCAGGAGGTCACGCATCATAGTACTACTCTCGCCCAAGCACGCTTAACTTCGGAGTTTTGATGGGATCCGGTGCATTTGTGCTGGTATGATCGCACGAGTCTTTTTATGCCGTGTTCCCGTGCTTGTGCAGCTCCTTCCGTGCTCCCTCTAGCCTTCCTATTGGAAAAACGGAACCGTGTGCTTTTTCCGGGACCCGTTAATTAAATTCGACTAAACGGTCTTAAACCATCTTACTGATCACGTTAGGAAACCGGAAAAAGTTATATTATAAGCGTTCATTCTATATATTTTAGTATAAATGAAGTTTTCCGCAGAAGAACACCGTTCTTCGTAACTCGGAAAGTCATATTTTAGATTAAAAGAAATCGAAAATAATTTTTCAAAGTTCATAATAAAGTTGAAACAAAAAGAAAAAGAAAAAAGAGGGGTGCAACACGAGGATTTCCCAGGAGGTCACCCATCCTAGCACTACTCTCTCCCAAGCACGCTTAACTTCGGAGTTCTGATGGGATTCGGTGCATTTGTGCTGGAATGATCGCACGAGTCTTTTTGTGCCGTCTTCCCGTGCTTGTGCAGCTCCTTGCGTGCTCCTCTTGGCCTTCCTTGATGGGTAAAACGGAACCGTGTGCTTTTGCCAGGACCCGTTAAATCTATTCGACTAAAGGGTCTTAAACCATCTTACCGATCACGTTAGAAAACCGGAACAAGTTATATTATAATTGTTCATTCTATATATTTTAGTATAAATGAAGTTTGCCGCTGATGAACACCCTTCTTCGTAATCCGGCAAGTCATATTTTATATTAAAAGAAATCGTAAATAATTTTTCCGAGTTCAAAATAAAATCAAAACAAAAAAAAGAAAAAAGAGGGGTACGACACGAGGACTTCCCAAGAGGTCACCCATCCTAATACTACTCTCGCCCAAGCACGCTTAACTTCGGAGTTCTAACGGGATCCGGTGAATTAGTGCTGGTATAATCGCAACAATCTACTTATGCCGTCATACCGTACTTTTGCAACTCCTTCCGTGCTCCCTTTAGCCTTCCTTGACAACCAACACGGAACTGTGTGCTTTTGTCTGGACCCGTTATTTAAATTTGACTAAACGGTCTTAAACCCTCTTACCGTTCACGTTAGGAAGCCGGAACAAGTTATAATATAATCGTTCATTCTATATCTTTTAGTATAAATAAAGTTTTCCGTAGAATAACACCCTTCTTCGTAACCCGGGAAGTGATATTTTAGATTAAAAGAAATCGTAAATAATTTTTCCGAGTTCATAATATAATTGAAACAAAAAAAAAGAAAAAAGACGGGTTCAAGACGAGGACTTCCCTGGAGGTCAGCCATCAAATCACTACTCTCGCCCAAACCTGCTTAACTTCGAAGTTCTGATGGGATCCGGTGCATTAGTTTTGGTATGATCGCACCCGTCTACTCATGCCGTCTTCCCGTACTTGTGCAGCTCCTTCCGTGCTCCCCTTAGCCTTCCTTGACAGGCAAAACGGAACCGTGTGCTTTTTTCATGATCCGTTAAGTAAATTCGACTGAACGGTTTTAAACCCTCTTAACAATTACGTTAGGAAACCGGAACAAGTTATATTATATTTGTTCATTCTATATATTTTAGTATAATTGAAGTTTGCCGCAGATGAACACCCTTCTTCGTAATCCGGCAAGTCATATTTTAGATTAAAAGAAATCGTAAATAATTTTTCCGAGTTCAAAATAAAATCAAAACAAAAAAAGAAAAAAGAGGGGTACGACACGAAGACTTCCCAAGAGGTCACCCATCCTAATACTACTCTCGCCCAAGCACGCTTAACTTCGGAGTTCTAATGGGATCCGGTGAATTAGTGCTGGTATAATCGCAAAAATCGACAAATGCCGTCATACCGTACTTTTGCAACTGCTTCCGTGCTCCCCTTAGCCTTCCTTGACGACCAACACGGAACTGTGTGCTTTTTTCTGGACCCGTTATTTAAATTTGACTAAACGGTCTTAAACCCTCTTACCATTCACGTTAGGAAGCCGGAACAAGTTATAATATAATCGTTCATTCTATATCTTTTAGTATAAATAAAGTTTTCCGCAGAATAACACCCTTCTTCGTAACCCGGGAAGTGATATTTTAGATTAAAAGAAATCGTAAATAATTTTTCCGAGTTCATAATATAATTGAAACAAAAAAAAAGAAAAAAGAGGGGTGCAAGACGAGTACTTTGCAGGAGGTCAGCCATCATAGTACCACTCTCTCCCAAAACCGCTTAACTTCGGAGTTTTGATGGGATCCGGTGCATTAGAATTGGTATGTTCGCACCCGTCTACCTATGTCGTCTTCCCGTACTTGTGCAGCTCCTTCGGTGCTCCCCTTAGCCTTCCTTGACGGGCAAAGAGGGGTGCAAGAGGAGGACTTCCCACGAGGTCAGCCATCATAGTACTTCTCTCGCCCAAACACGCTTAACTTCGAAGTTCCGATGGGATCCGGTGCATTAGTGTTGGTATGATCGCACCCGTCTACTCATGCCGTCTTCCCGTACTTGTGCAGCTCCTTCCGTGCTCCCCTTAGCCTTCCTTGACGGGCAAAACGGAATTGTGTGCTTTTGTCTTGATCCGTTAATTAAATTTGACTAAACGGTTTTAAACCCTCTTACCAATTACGTTATGAAACCGGAACAAGTTATATTATAAGCGTTCATTCTATATATTTTAGTATAAATGAAGTTTGCCGCAAAAGAACACCCTTCTTCGTAACCCGGGAGGTCATATTTTAGATTAAAAGAAATCGTAAATAATTTTTCCGAGTTCTTAATAATATTGAATTAAAAAAAACAAAAAAGAGGGTTGCTACACGAGGACTTCCCAGGAGGTCACGCATCCTAGTACTACTCTCGCTTAAGCACGCTTAGCTTCGGAGGTCTGATGGGATCCGGTGCATTTGTGATGGTATGATCGCACGAGTCTTTTTATGCCGTCTTCCCGTGCTTGTGCAGCTCCTTCCGTGCTCCCTTTAGCCTTCCTATTGGCAAAAACGGAACCGTGTGCTTTATCTGGGACCCGTTAATTAAATTCGACTAAACGGTTTTAAACCATCTTACTGATCACTTTAGGAAACCGGAAAAAGTTATATTATAAGCGTTCATTCTATATATTTTAGTATAAATGAAGTTTGCCGCAGAAGAACACCGTTCTTCGTAACTCGGGAAGTCATATTTTAGATTAAAAGAAATCGTAAATAATTTTTCAAAGTTCATAATAAAGTTGAAACAAAAAGAAAAATAAAAAAGAGGGGTGCAACACGAGGATTTTCCAGGTGGTCACCCATCCTAGTACTACTCTCTCCCAAGCACGCTTAACTTCGAAGTTCAGATGGGATCCGGTGCATTTGTGCTGGAATGATCGCACGAGTCTTTTTATGCCGTCTTCCCGTGCTTGTGCAGCTCCTTCCGTGCTCCTCTTGGCCTTCCTTGATGGGTAAAATGGGACCGTGTGCTTTTGCCAGGACCCGTTAAATATATTCGACTAAAGGGTCTTAAACCATCTTACCGATCACGTTAGAAAACCGGAACAATTATATTATAATCAGCTATTCTATATTATTTAGTATAAATGAAGTTTACCGCAGATGAACACCCTTCTTCGTAATCTGGCAAGTCATATTTTCGATTAAAAGAAATCGTAAATAATTTTTCCGAGTTCAAAATAAAATCAAAACAAAAAAAGAAAATAGAGGGGTACGACACGAGGACTTCCCAAGGGGTCACTCATCCTAATACTACTCTCGCCCAAGCACGCTTAACTTCGGAGTTCTAATGGCATCCGGTGAATTAGTGCTCGTATAATCGCAACAATCTACTTATGCCGTCATACCGTACTATTGCAACTGCTTCCGTGCTCCCCTTAGCCTTCCTTGACGACCAACACGGAACTGTGTGCTTTTGTCTGGACCCGTTATTTAAATTTGACTAAACGGTCTTAAACCCTCTTACCGTTCACGTTAGGAAACCGGAACAAGTTATAATATAATCCTTCATTCTATATCTTTTAGTATAAATAAAGTTTGCCGCATAATAACACCCTTCTTCGTAACCCGGGAAGTGTTATTTTAGATTAAAAGATATCGTAAATAATTTTTCCGAGTTCATAATATAATTGAAACAAAAAAAAAGAAAAAAGAGGGGTGCAAGACGAGTACTTCCCAGGAGGTGAGCCATCATAGTACCACTCTCTCCCAAAACCGCTTACCTTCGGAGTTTTGATGGGATCCCGTGCATTAGAGTTGGTATGATCGCACCCGTCTACCTATGTCCTCTTCCCGTACTTGTGCAGCTCCTTCGGTGCTCCCCTTAGCCTTCCTTGACGGGCAAAGAGGGGTGCAAGACGAGGACTTCCCACGAGGTCAGCCATCATAGTACTACTCTCGCCCAAACACGCTTAACTTCGAAGTTCCGATGGGATCCGGTGCATTAGTGTTGGTATGATCGCACCCGTCTACTCATGCCGTCTTCCCGTACTTGTGCAGCTCCTTCTCTGCTCCCCTTAGCCTTCCTTGACGGGCAAAACGGAACCGTGTGCTTTTGTCTTGATCCGTTAATTAAATTTGAATAAACGGTTTGAAACCCTCTTACCAATTACGTTATGAAACCGGAACAAGTTATATTATAAGCGTTCATTCTTTATATTTTAGTATAAATGAAGTTTGCCACAAAAGAACACCCTTCTTCGTAACCCGGGAAGTCATATTTTAGATTAAAAGAAATCGTAAATAATTTTTCCGAGTTCTTAATAATATTGAAACAAAAAAAACAAAAAAGAGGGTTGCTACACGAGGACTTCCCAGGAGGTCACGCATCCTAGTACTACTCTCGCCCAAGCACGCTTAACTTCGGAGTTCTGATGGGATCCGGTGCATTTGTGCTGGTATGATCGCACGAGTCTTTTTATGCCGTCTTCCCGTGCTTGTGCAGCTCCTTCCGTGCTCCCTTTAGCCTTCCTATTGGAAAAACGGAACCGTGTGCTTTATTTGGGACCCGTTAATTAAATTCGACTAAACGGTTTTAAACCATCTTACTGATCACTTTAGGAAACCAGAAAAAGTTATATTATAAGCGTTCATTCTATATATTTTAGTATAAATGAAGTTTTCCGCAGAAGAACACCGTTCTTCGTAACTCGGGAAGTCATATTTTAGATTAAAAGAAATAGTAAATAATTTTTCAAAGTTCATAATAAAGTTGAAACAAAAAGAAAAATAAAAAAGAGGGGTGCAACACGAGGATTTCCAGGAGGTCACCCATCCTAGTACTACTCTCTCCCAAGCACGCTTAACTTCGAAGTTCAGATGGGATCCGGTGCATTTGTGCTGGAATGATCGCACGAGTCTTTTTATGCCGTCTTCCCGTGCTTGTGCAGCTCCTTCCGTGCTCTTCTTGGCCTTCCTTGATGGGTAAAATGGAACCGTTTGCTTTTGTCGGGACCCGTTAAATCTATTCGACTAAAGGGTCTTAAACCATCTTACCGATCACGTTAGAAAACCGGAACAAATATATTATAATCAGCCATTCTATATTATTTAGTATAAATGAAGTTTACCGCAGATGAACACCCTTCTTCGTAATCTGGCAAGTCATATTTTCGATTAAAAGAAATCGTAAATAATTTTTCCGAGTTCAAAATAAAATCAAAACAAAAAAAGAAAATAGAGGGGTACGACACGAGGACATCCCAAGAGGTCACTCATGTAACACCCCAAATTTTATAACTTAGGGAGTTACTGGTTAGGACCGCACAGTGGGTCCCGACCTTAGTTTGACAACAACTTAACGAGATCTTACAACAAGGCACAGATAAGAAAAATCAGAAATCATAAAATAGTTTTTAATAATGCATGAATGTGACCATATCGACTACAGCCGGAAAACGGAATATAACAAAGTACGAAAGGAAACAATGTTCAACTATAAAACCCACAAATGCAGAAACTGTAAAACGTCCTAAAGTACGACACCCCGGCTGACCACTACCATCTGGATCACTCGGCATCTGCTCTAACCTGTGTCAAGTCTAAACAACATATCAACAGTTAGCTAACTATCCAAATATAAGCAAAATGATAACAGCACAAGAACACGCAGAAACAAAAATAAACAAACATCATGCTGGCACTCAACCGTTTATTATCTATTATTTAAGTGATTCACATTACTCAATTTAAGTTGTGGCACGAGAACTATTAATAGTTCTCGCCTCCGTTCCTTATCCAACTGGTGTAGGTCTAGCTGACTTCCTTTGGTAGCATCACTACAAACCATGTATGGACTAGTCCCGAAAGAAACCCCCAGCGCCCCGCGAGCTACTGAGCAGAATGCCACCGCCCGTTACTCTTAGGCCAAAATATAGGTCGGTAATTATATATCACAACCTATCTCTCTAACATGTCAATCACACACCACCATCATCATTTATACTCATATTTAGTAGTCAGCTAAGTAAGCCCAAATGACTTACCTGTTATAACGCTCGACTCTTTATAAACCACTCGCTCTGTAAACTGTCACCACTCAGTTGCCTATCAAAGGCGATAAGTGTATTAGCACACTCTCACGTAGATAGAAGTCTAAAACTTCTAAGATCGAATGATGTATTAAGACATAACTCGTTACAGTATTAGTTTAGGGTAAAATGACCATTTTACCCTTGGTTCCGAGTTTCTCGAAAACCCTAAAATTCATGTCTAAACTCCTATTTGAGGTTCTAAAATTATATTCTAACTCCTAAATTTTTATTTGGTCCCAAACTGACATTTTTCCTATGTTTCTATTTTCCGGAAGAATCGTAAAGGTTTAACTTCGGGTCTAAATATAAAATTCTTAACAGCTTATAAAATTTCCGAATTAAATCTCTAGATCATCTATGAGGTTCTATCTAACCTTAGGAGAAAGAATTTCTCCAAACTGTTCAGCCAATATTTTTATAATAATTCACAAAGTCGGTTCCTTCACTCTAATTTCCTATACTTAGCCAAAAATTTAAGGTTACCAAAACTGCTCAACTACCTAACTTCGAGAGTTCATAACTTTCAATCCGACCGTTCATTCCTTCCCAAATTTTAATATGCTAAACAACATATATCCATCTACAACATATCAAAAATTCAACGGTGGATCTTTATCCAAACGTTTTATAATTGATCGACAAGATGGGCTGTTTGTAACCTAAAAGCTGAAGGAAATAAAAATTTACAGCAGCCCCCTTATTTCTATTATTCATACTTACAGCAGTCCTTTGTTCCTATCCTTTGGTCTATATACTCAGCAGCTACACAAGGTCAATCTAACCCATGTTCAAGTCCGACTACAGCAGTTCATCATTCTAGCATTACGGAAATAGTATACCTACATAAGATTATACACTAACTTCTAGAAGCAAGGATTTGGACTGCAGAAACGATGACTCACCTCTTCAACCTCTACTGGCTGAGGCGTCTTCAACGCAGTTCCGGATGCCCTTCTGGCTCCCTTGGCGGGACGGTTCAGAAGGAGAAGCAGGTTCGGCTTGGCTCTACTACTACACGGATTGGCCGACTCCTTCCAACCTTGCTACTATCACGGAGTGGTCGAGATGGAGTTGTCATCGCAGGTATTCATGAACGACTAATTAAGGAGGTGAAGATGAATGGTAGATTGATCCTTACCGAAATATACAGAAGCTGCGTGAGGTACGTTGGTTTCTCCCATTGTGCTTCTTACGTCCGGAACGGACTGAAGTGCGGAAGGGCTGGTTCTATCTCTTCACAGCGAGCGTAGCACAGAAGGTTAGTGTATGTACCTGCTGGATTCGGCTCTGGACAGATCGACAGCACGCCTACGACGAAGATGAAGATCCTGCACACTGAAGGAGGAAGGCGTGAATCCGAGGTATGCATCTGGACGGAAATCAAATTCAAGTGCAGAAGGAAAGGGGATCCGGTGTAGCGTGAAACGTTGCGCAGACTCCGGCTGAAAAGGAAAGAATTAATTGGGGAAGGAAGGTGCAGATCGTGTGCATTAATCTCGTGTAACGGCTGCTCCTATCTTCATGCAACTGGGCTGGCGTTGCTGAGCTGGAGAGGCAAGGAAGCATTCTTTTCCTGGGCTGGACGGATGCTGGCTGAAGGTGCTTGCAAGCTGCTGGGCTGGAGCGGACAAGGAAGCGGGCTGGAGAAGCTGCTGCTGGCAAGTTTCTGGGCTGGCAACGCTGGCTGAATGCAGCTGCTAGAGCTGGGCTGTCAACACTGGGCTGAATGCTGCTGCTGGCGCTGGGCTGTCACAGCTTGTCTGGGCTTGTCACAGACTCGTCACAGTCTTGTCTGGCCTTGTCACGGCTTCGTCACGGCCTTGTCTGGCCTTGTCACAGCTTCGTCACAGACTTGTTTGGCCCTTGTCATATTCTAAAATTAGGGCTAAACTTATTATTTTATGTGAAGGTAAGCTACCTAAAATGATAAATTTTATAAAGATCCTATCATTTTATGTGAAGGGGAAGCTACATAAAATGATAAACTTTTACAGGATTCCATCATTTTATGTGAAGGAAATCTACATAAAATGATAAATTTTATAATAATGTGTCTAACTAAGTAGACGGATATGGATCAACTGATCGAGATCTATTTTATAACGTAAATAGACGGAATAAAAATTCCGGATTTTACAACTCATCCTAATACTACTCTCGCCCAAGCACGCTTAACTTCGGAGTTCTAATGGCATCCGGTGAATTAGTGCTCGTATAATCGCAACAATCTACTTATGCCGTCATACCGTACTATTGCAACTGCTTCCGTGCTCCCCTTAGCCTTCCTTGACAACCAACACGGAACTGTGTGCTTTTGTCTGGACCCGTTATTTAAATTTGACTAAACGGTCTTAAACCCTCTTACCGTTCACGTTAGGAAGCCGGAACAAGTTATAATATAATCGTTCCGATGGGATCCGGTGCATTAGTGTTGGTATGATCGCACCCGTCTACTCATGCCGTCTTCCCGTACTTGTGCAGCTCCTTCTCTGCTCCCCTTAGCCTTCCTTGACGGGCAAAACGGAACCGTGTGCTTTTGTCTTGATCCGTTAATTAAATTTGAATAAACGGTTTGAAACCCTCTTACCAATTACGTTATGAAACCGGAACAAGTTATATTATAAGCGTTAATTCTTTATATTTTAGTATAAATGAAGTTTGCCGCAAAAGAACACCCTTCTTCGTAACCCGGGAAGTCATATTTTAGATTAAAAGAAATCGTAAATAATTTTTCAAAGTTCATAATAAAGTTGAAACAAAAAGAAAAATAAAAAAGAGGGGTGCAACACGAGGATTTCCAGGAGGTCACCCATCCTAGTACTACTCTCTCCCAAGCACGCTTAACTTCGAAGTTCAGATGGGATCCGGTGCATTTGTGCTGGAATGATCGCACGAGTCTTTTTATGCCGTCTTCCCGTGCTTGTGCAGCTCCTTCCGTGCTCCTCTTGGCCTTCCTTGATGGGTAAAATGGAACCGTTTGCTTTTACCAGGACCCATTAAATCTATTCGACTAAAGGGTCTTAAACCATCTTACCGATCACGTTAGAAAACCGGAACAATTATATTATAATCAGCCATTCTATATTATATAGTATAAATGAAGTTTACCGCAGATGAACACCCTTCTTCGTAATCTGGCAAGTCATATTTTCGATTAAAAGAAATCGTAAATAATTTTTCCGAGTTCAAAATAAAATCAAAACAAAAAAAGAAAATAGAGGGGTACGACACGAGGACTTCCCAAGAGGTCACTCATCCTAATACTACTCTCGCCCAAGCAGGCTTAACTTCGGAGTTCTAATGGCATCCGGTGAATTAGTGCTCGTATAATCGCAACAATCTACTTATGCCGTCATACCGTAGTATTGCAACTGCTTCCGTGCTCCCCTTAGCCTTCCTTGACGACCAACACGGAACTGTGTGCTTTTGTCTGGACCCGTTATTTAAATTTGACTAAACGGTCTTAAACCCTCTTACCCTTCACGTTAGGAAACCGGAACAAGTTATAATATAATCCTTCATTCCATATCTTTTAGTATAAATAAAGTTTGCCGCAGAATAACACCCTTCTTCGTAACCCGGGAAGTGTTATTTTAGATTAAAAGATATCGTAAATAATTTTTCCGAGTTCATAATATAATTGAAACAAAAAAAAAGAAAAAAGAGGGGTGCAAGACGAGTACTTCCCAGGAGGTCAGCCATCATAGTACCACTCTCTCCCAAAACCGCTTACCTTCGGAGTTTTGATGGGATCCGGTGCATTAGAGTTGGTATGATCGCACCCGTCTACCTATGTCGTCTTCCCGTACTTGTGCAGCTCCTTCGGTGCTCCCCTTAGCCTTCCTTGACGGACAAAGAGGGGTGGAAGACGAGGACTTCCCACGAGGTCAGCCATCATAGTACTACTCTCGCCCAAACACGCTTAACTTCGAAGTTCCGATGGGATCCGGTGCATTAGTGTTGGTATGATCGCACCCGTCTACTCATGCCGTCTTCCCGTACTTGTGCAGCTCCTTCTCTGCTCCCCTTAGCCTTCCTTGACGGGCAAAACGGAACCGTGTGCTTTTGTCTTGATCCGTTAATTAAATTTGAATAAACGGTTTGAAACCCTCTTACCAATTACGTTATGAAACCGGAACAAGTTATATTATAAGCGTTCATTCTTTATATTTTAGTATAAATGAAGTTTGCCGCAAAAGAACACCCTTCTTCGTAACCCGGGAAGTCATATTTTAGATTAAAAGAAATCGTAAATAATTTTTCCGAGTTCTTAATAATATTGAAACAAAAAAAACAAAAAAGAGGGTTGCTACACGAGGACTTCCCAGGAGGTCACGCATCCTAGTACTACTCTCGCCCAAGCACGCTTAACTTCGGAGTTCTGATGGGATCCGGTGCATTTGTGCTGGTATGATCGCACGAGTCTTTTTATGCCGTCTTCCCGTGCTTGTGCAGCTCCTTCCGTGCTCCCTTTAGCCTTCCTATTGGAAAAACGGAACCGTGTGCTTTATCTGGGACCCGTTAATTAAATTCGACTAAACGGTTTTAAACCATCTTACTGATCACTTTAGGAAACCGGAAAAAGTTATATTATAAGCGTTCATTCTATATATTTTAGTATAAATGAAGTTTTCCGCAGAAGAACACCGTTCTTCGTAACTCGGGAAGTCATATTTTAGATTAAAAGAAATCGTAAATAATTTTTCAAAGTTCATAATAAAGTTGAAACAAAAAGAAAAATAAAAAAGAGGGGTGCAACACGAGGATTTCCAGGAGGTCACCCATCCTAGTACTACTCTCTCCCAAGCACGCTTAACTTCGAAGTTCAGATGGGATCCGGTGCATTTGTGCTGGAATGATCGCACGAGTCTTTTTATGCCGTCTTCCCGTTCCTTCCGTGCTCCTCTTGGCCTTCCTTGATGGGTAAAATGGAACCGTTTGCTTTTGCCAGGACCTGTTAAATCTATTCGACTAAAGGGTCTTAAACCATCTTACCGATCACGTTAGAAAACCGGAACAATTATATTATAATCAGCCATTCTATATTATTTAGTATAAATGAAGTTTACCGCATATGAACACCCTTCTTCGTAATCTGGCAAGTCATATTTTCGATTAAAAGAAATCGTAAATAATTTTTCCGAGTTCAAAATAAAATCAAAACAAAAAAAGAAAAAAGAGGGGTACGACACGAGGACTTCCCAAGATGTCACTCATCCTAATACTAATCTCGCCCAAGCACGCTTAACTTCGGAGTTCTAATGGCATCCGGTGAATTAGTGCTCGTATAATCGCAACAATCTACTTATGCCGTCGTACCGTACTATTGCAACTGCTTCCGTGCTCCCCTTAGCCTTCCTTGACGACCAACACGGAACTGTGTGCTTTTGTCTGGACCCGTTATTAAATTTGACTAAACGGTCTTAAACCCTCTTACCGTTCACGTTAGGAAACCGGAACAAGTTATAATATAATCGTTCATTCTATATCTTTTAGTATAAATAAAGTTTGCCGCAGAATACCCTTCTTCGTAACCCGGGAAGTGTTATTTTAGATTAAAAGATATCGTAAATAATTTTTCCGAGTTCATAATATAATTGAAACAAAAAAAAAAAGAAAAAAGAGGGGTGCAAGACGAGTACTTCCCAGGAGGTCAGCCATCATAGTACCACTCTCTCCCAAAACCGCTTACCTTCGGAGTTTTGATGGGATCCGGTGCATTAGAGTTGGTATGATCGCACCCGTCTACCTATGTCGTGTTCCCGTACTTGTGCAGCTCCTTCGGTGCTCCCCTTAGCCTTCCTTGACGGGCAAAGAGGGTTGCAAGATGAGGACTTCCCACGAGGTCAGCCATCATAGTACTACTCTCGCCCAAACACGCTTAACTTCGAAGTTCCGATGGGATCCGGTGCATTAGTGTTGGTATGATCGCACCCGTCTACTCATGCCGTCTTCCCGTACTTGTGCAGCTCCTTCTCTGCTCCCCTTAGCCTTCCTTGACGGACAAAACGGAACCGTGTGCTTTTGTCTTGATCCGTTAATTAAATTTGACTAAACGGTTTGAAACCCTCTTACCAATTACGTTATGAAACCGGAACAAGTTATATTGTAAGCGTTCATTGTATATATTTTAGTATAAATGAAGTTTGCCACAAAAGAACACCCTTCTTCGTAACCCGGGAATTCATATTTTCGATTAAAAGAAATCGTAAATATTTTTTCCGAGTTCTTAATAATATTGAAACAAAAAAAACAAAAAAGAGGGTTGCTACACGAGGACTTTCCAGGAGGTCACGCATCCTAGTACTACTCTCGCCCAAGCACGCTTAACTTCGGAGTTCTGATGGGATCTGGTGCATTTGTGCTGGTATGATTGCACGAGTCTTTTTATGCCGTCTTCCCGTGCTTGTGCAGCTCCTTCCGTGCTCCCTTTAGCCTTCCTATTGGAAAAACGGAACCGTGTGCTTTTTCCGGGACCCGTTAATTAAATTCGACTAAACGGTCTTAAACCATCTTACTGATCACTTTTGGAAACCGGAAAAAGTTATATTATAAGCATTCATTCTATATATTTTAGTATAAATGAAGTTTTCCGCAGAAGAACACCGTTCTTCGTAACTCGGGAACTCATATTTTAGATTAAAATTAATAGTAAATACATTTACACAGTTCATAATAAAGTTGAAACAAAAAAAAAAGAAAAAAGAGGGCTGCAACACGAGGATTTCCTAGGAGGTCACCCATCCTAGTACTACTCTCTCCCAAGCACGCTTAACTTCGAAGTTCAGATGGTATCCGGTGCATTAGTGTTGTTATGATCGCACCCGTCTACTTATGCCGTCTTCCCGTACTTGTGCAGCTCCTTTTGTGCTCCTCTTGGCCTTCCTTGACGGGCAAAACGGAACCGTGTGCTTTTGCCAGGACCCGTTAATTAAATTCGAGTAAACGGTCTTAAACCATGTTACCGATCACGTTTGAAAACCAGAACAATTATATTATAATCAGCCATTCTATATTATTTAGTATAAATGAAGTTTACCGCAAATGAACACCCTTCTTCGTAATCCGGGGAGTCATAATTTAGATTAAAAGAAATCGTAAAAATATTTTCCGAGTTCATAATAAAATCAAAACAAAGAAAGAAAAAAGAGGGATGCGACAAGAGGACTTCCCACGAGCTCCTTCCGTGCTCCTCTTGGCCTTCCTTGACGGGCAAAACGGACCCGTGTGCTTTTGCCGGAACCCGTTAATTAAATTTGACTAAACGGTCTTAAACCATCTTACCCATCACGTTTGGAAGCCGGAACAAGTTATATTATAATCGTTCATTCTATATATTTTAGTATAAATGAAGTTTGCCGAAGATGAACACCATTCTTCGTAATCCGGGAAGTCATATTTTAGATTAAAAGAAATAGTAAATAATTTTTCTGAGTTCATAATAAAATAAAAATAAAAAAAGAAAAAAGAGGGGTGCGACATGAGGTCTAAACGGTTTTAAACCCTCTTACCAATTACGTTAGGAAACCGGAACAAGTTATATTATAAGCGTTCATTCTATATATTTTAGTATAAATGAAGTTTACCGCAGAAGAACACCCTTTTTCGTAACCCGGGAATTCATATTTTAGATTAAAAGAAATTGTAAATAATTTTACGGAGTTCATAATAAAGTTGAAACAAAAAAAAGAAAAAAGAGGGGTGCAACACGAGGACTTCCCAGGAGGTCACCCATCCTAGTACTACTCTCGCCCAAGCACGCTTAACTTCGGAGTTCCGATGGGATCCGGTGCATTACTGCTAGTATGATCGCACCCGTCTACTTATGCCGTCTTCCCGTACTTGTGCAGCTGCTTCCTAGCTCCCCTTAGCCTTCCTTGACGGGCAAAATAGAACCGCGTGCTTTTGTCTGGACCCGTTAATTAAATTCGACTAATAGGTCTTAAGCCCTCTAACCGATCACGTTAGGAAACCGGAACAAGTTATATTATAAGGGTTCATTCTGTATATTTTAGTATAAATGAAGTTTGCCGTAGAAGAACACCCTTCTTCGTAACCCGGAAAGTCATGTTTTAGATTAAAAGACATCGTAAATAATTTTTCGGAGTTCATAATGAAATTGAAACAAAAAAAAACTAAAAGAGTGGTGCAACACGATGACTTCCCATCAGGTCACCCATCCAAGTACTACTCTCGCCCAAGCACGCTTAACTTCGGAGTTCAAATGGGATCCGGTGCATTAGTGTTGGTATGATCGCACCCGTCTACTTATGCCGCTTTCCCGTACTTGTGCAGCTCCTTCCGTGCTCCTCTTGGCCTTCCTTGATGGGTAAAACGGAACCGTGTGCTTTTTCCAGGACCCGTTAAATCTATTCGACTAAAGGGTCTTAAACCATCTTACCGATCACGTTAGAAAACCGGAACAAGTTATATTATAATTGTTCATTCTATATATTTTAGTATAAATAAAGTTTGCCGCAAATGAACACCCTTCTTCGTAATCTGGCAAGTCATATTTTCGATTAAAAGAAATCGTAAATAATTTTTCCGAGTTCAAAATAAAATTCAAAAGAAAAAAAGAAAAAAGAGGGGTACGACACGAGGACTTCCCAAGAGGTCACCCATCCTAATACTACTCGCGCCCATGCACGCTTAACTTCGGAGTTCTAATGGGATCCGGTGAATTAGTGTTGGTATAATCGCAACAATCTACTTATGCCGTCATACCGTACTTTTGCAACTGCTTTTGTCCGGACCCGTTATTTAAATTTGACTAAACGGTCTTAAACCCTCTTTCCGTTCACGTTAGGAAACCGGAACAAGTTATAATATAATCGTTCATTCTATATCTTTCAGTATAAATAAAGTTTGCCGCAGAATAACATCCTTCTTCGTAATCCGGGAAGTGATATTTTAGATTAAAAGAAATCATAAATAATTTTTCCGAGTTCATAATATAATTGAAAGAAAAAAAAAGAAAAAAGAGGGGTGCAAGACGAGTACTTCCCAGGAGGTCAGCCATCATGGTACCACTCTTGCCCAAACACGCTTAACTTTGTTTTGATGGGATCCGGTGCATTAGAGTTGGTATGATCGCACCCGTCTAGTTATGTCGTCTTCCCGTACTTGTGCAGCTCCTTCGGTGCTCCCCTTAGCCTTCCTTGACGGGCAAAGAGGGGTGCAAGACGAGGACTTCCCAGGAGGTCAGCCATCATAGTACTACTCTCGCCCAACCACGCTTAACTTCGGAGTTCTAATGGGATCCGGTGTATTAGTGTTGGTATGACCGCACCCATCTACAAATGCCGTCTTCCCATACTTGTGCAGCTCCTTCCGTGCTCCCCTTAGCCTTCCTTGACGGGTAAAACGGAACCGTGATATTTTGTCTTGATCCGTTAATTAAATTCGACTAAACGGTTTTAAACCCTCTCACCAATTACGTTAGGAAACCGGAACAAGTTATATTATAAGCGTTCATTCTATATATTTTAGTATAAATGAAGTTTGCCGCAGAAGAACTCCCTTCTTCGTAACCCGGGAAGTCATATTTTAGATTAAAAGAAATCGTAAATAATTTTTCCGAGTTCATAATAAAATTGAAACAAAAAAAAGAAAACAGAGGGGTGCAACACGGGGACTTCCTAGGATATCACGCATCCTAGTACTACTATCTCCCAAGCACGGTTAACTTCGGAGTTCTGATGGGATCCGGTGCATTAGTACTAGTATGATCGCACGGGTCTACTTATGCCGTCTTCCCATGCTTGTGCAGCTCCTTCCGTGCTCCCCTTAGCCTTCCTTGACGGGAAAAACGGAACCGTGTGCTTTTTCCAGCACCTGTTAATTAATTTCGACTAAACAGTCTTAAACCATTTTACCGTTCATGTTAGGAAACCGGAACAAGTTATATTATAAGCGTTCATTCTATATATTTTAGTATAAATGAAGTATGCCGCAGAAGAACACCCTTCTACGTAACCCGAAAAGTCATATTTTAGATTAAAAGAAATCGTAAATAATTTTACAAAGTTCATAATAAAGTTGAAACAAAAAAAAAAGAAAAAATAGGGGTGCAACACGAGGACTTCCCAGGAGGTCACCCATCCTAGTACTACTCTCTCCCAAGCACGCTTAACTTCGAAGTTCAGATGGTATCCGGTGCATTAGTGTTGTTATGATCGCACCCGTCTACTTATGCCGCCTTCCCGTACTTGTGCAGCTCCTTTTGTGCTCCCCTTAGCCTTCCTTGACGGGCAAAACGGAACCGCGTGCTTTTTCCGGGACCCGTTAATTAAATTCGACTAATAGGTCTTAAGCCCTCTTACCGATCACGTTAGGAAACCGGAACAAGTTATATTATAAGGTTCATTCTGTATATTTTAGTATAAATGAAGTTTGCCGTAGAAGAACACCCTTCTTCGTAACCCGGAAAGTCATGTTTTAGGTTAAAAGAGATCGTAAATAATTTGTCGGTGTTGATAATGAAATTGAAACAAAAAAAACTAAAAGAGTGGTGCAACACGATGACTTCCCATCAGGTCACCCATCCGAGTACTACTCTCGCCCAAGCACGCTTAACTTCGGAGTTCAAATGGGATCCGGTGCATTAGTGTTGGTATGATCGCACCCGTCTACTTATGCCGCCTTCCCGTACTTATGCAGCTCCTTCCGTGCTCCCCTTGGCCTTCCTTGATGGGTAAAACGGAACCGTGTGCTTTTGCCAAGACCCGTTAAATCTATTCGACTAAAGGGTCTTAAACCATCTTACCGATCACGTTAGAACACCGGAACAAGTTATATTATAATTGTTCATTCTATATATTTTAGTATAAATGAAGTTTGCCGCAGATGAACACCCTTCTTCGTAATCTGGCAAGTCATATTTTCGATTAAAAGAAATCGTAAATAATTTTTCTGAGTTCAAAATAAAAATCAAAACAAAAAAAGAAAAAAGAGGGGTACGACACGAGGACTTCCCAAGAGGTCACCCATCCTAATACTACTCTCGCCCATGCACGCTTAACTTCGGAGTTCTAATGGGATCCGGTGAATTAGTGCTAGTATAATCGCAACAATCTACTTATGCCGTCATACCGTACTTTTGCAACTGCTTTTGTCCGGGCCCGTTATTTAAATTTGACTAAACGGTCTTAAACCCTCTTTCCGTTCACGTTAGGAAACCGGAACAAGTTATAATATAATCGTTCATTCTATATCTTTTAGTATAAATAAAGTTTGCCGCAGAATAACATCCTTCTTCGTAACCCGGGAAGTGATATTTTAGATTAAAAGAAATCGTAAATAATTTTTCCGAGTTCATAATATAATTGAAACAAAAAAAAAGAAAAAAGAGGGGTGCAAGACGAGTACTTCCCAGGAGGTCAGCCATCATGGTACCACTCTCGCCCAAACACGCTTAACTTAGTTTTGATGAGATCCGGTGCATTAGAGTTGGTATGATCGCACCCGTCTAGTTATGTCGTCTTCCCGTACTTGTGCAGCTCCTTCGGTGCTCCCCTTAGCCTTCCTTGACGGGCAAAGAGGGGTGCAAGACGAGGACTTCCCAGGAGGTCAGCCATCATAGTACTACTCTCGCCCAAACACACTTAACTTCGGAGTTCTAATGGGATCCGGTGTATTAGTGTTGGTATGACCGCTCCCATCTACTCATGCCGTCTTCCCATACTTTCAGCTCCTTCCGTGCTCCCCTTAGCCTTCCTTGACGGGCAAAACGGAACCGTGATATTTTGTCTTGATCCGTTAATTAAATTCGACTAAACGGTTTTAAACCCTCTTACCAATTATGTTAGGAAACCGGAACAAGTTATATTATAAGCGTTCATTCTATATATTTTAGTATAAATGAAGTTTGCCGCAGAAGAACTCCCTTCTTCGTAACCCGGGAAGTCATATTTTAGATTAAAAGAAATCGTAAATAATTTTTCCGAGTTCATAATAAAATTGAAACAAAAAAAAGAAAAAAGAGGGGTGCAACACGAGGACTTCCTAGGACATCACGCATCCTAGTACTACTATCGCCCAAGCACGGTTAACTTCGGAGTTCTGATGGGATCCGGTGCATTAGTACTAGTATGATCGCACGGGTCTACTTATGCCGTCTTCCCACGCTTGTGCAGCTCCTTCCGTGCTCCCCTTAGCCTTCCTTGACGGGAAAAACGGAACCGTGTGCTTTTTCTGGGACCCGTTAATTAAATTCGACTAAACGGTCTTAAACCATCTTACTGATCACTTTAGGAAACCGGAAAAAGTTATATTATAAGCGTTCATTCTATATATTTTAGTATAAATGATGTTTCCCGCAGAAGAACACCGTTCTTCGTAACTCGGGAAGTCATATTTTAGATTAAAAGAAATCGTAAATACTTTTTCAAAGTTCATAATAAAGTTGAAACAAAAAGAAAAAGAAAAAAGAGGGGTGCAACATGAGGATTTCCCAGGAGGTCACCCATCCTAGTACTACTCTCTCCCAAGCACGCTTAACTTCGGAGTTCTGATGGGATCCGGTGCATTTGTGCTGGAATGATCGCACGAGTCTATTTATGCCGTCTTCCCGTGCTTGTGCAGCTCCTTCCGTGCTCCTCTTGGCCTTCCTTGATGGGTAAATTGGAACCGTGTGCTTTTGCCAGGACCCGTTAAATCTATTCGACTAAAGGGTCTTAAACCATCTTACCGATCACGTTAGAAAACCGGAACAAGTTATATTATAATTGTTCATTCTATATATTTTAGTATAAATGAAGTTTTCCGCAGATGAACACCCTTCTTCGTAATCTGGCAAGTCATATTTTCGATTAAAAGAAATCGTAAATAATTTTTCCGAGTTCAAAATAAAATCAAAACAAAAAATGAAAAAAGAGGGGTACGACACGAGGACTTCCCAAGAGGTCACTCATCCTAATACTACTCTCGCCCAAGCACGCTTAACTTCGGAGTTCTAATGGGATCCGGTGAATTAGTGCTGGTATAATCGCAACAATCTACTTATGCCGTCATACCGTACTATTGCAACTACTTCCGTGCTCCCGTTAGCCTTCCTTGACGACCAACACGGAACTGTGTGCTTTTGTTTGGACCCGTTATTTAAATTTGACTAAACGGTCTTAAACCCTCTTACCGTTCACGTTAGGAAACCGGAACAAGTATTAATATAATCGTTCATTCTATATCTTTTAGTATAAATAAAGTTTGCCGCAGAATAACACCCTTCTTCGTAACCCGGGAAGTGTTATTTTAGATTAAAAGATATCGTAAATAATTTTTCCGAGTTCATAATATAATTGAAACAAAAAAAAAGAAAAAAGAGGGGTGCAAGACGAGTACTTTCCAGGAGGTCAGCCATCATAGTACCACTCTCTCCCAAAACCGCTTAACTTCGGAGTTTTGATGGGATCCGGTGCATTAGAGTTGGTATGTTCGCACCCGTCTACCTATGTCGTCTTCCCGTCCTTGTGCAGCTCCTTCGGTGCTCCCCTTAGCCTTCCTTGACGGGCAAAGAGGGGTGCAAGACGAGGACTTCCCACGAGGTCAGCCATCATAGTACTACTCTCGCCCAAACACGCTTAACTTCGAAGTTCTGATGGGATCCGGTGCATTAGTGTTGGTATGATCGCACCCGTCTACTCATGCCGTCTTCCCGTACTTGTGCAGCTCCTTCCGTGCTCCCCTTAGCCTTCCTTGACGGGCAAAACGGAATTGTGTGCTTTTGTCTTGATCCATTAATTAAATTTGACTAAACGGTTTTAAACCCTCTTACCAATTACGTTATGAAACCGGAACAAGTTATATTATCAGCGTTCATTCTATATATTTTAGTATAAATGAAGTTTGCCGCAAAAGAACACCCTTCTTCGTAACCCAGGAAGTCATATTTTAGATTAAAAGAAATCGTAAATAATTTTTCCGAGTTCTTAATAATATTGAAACAAAAAAAACAAAAAAGAGGGTTGCTACACGAGGACTTCCCAAGAGGTCACGCATCCTAGTACTACTCTCGCCCAAGCACGCTTAACTTCGGAATTCTGATGGGATCCGGTGCATTTGTGCTGGTATGATCGCACGAGTCTTTTTATGCCATCTTCCCGTGCTTGTGCAACTCCTTCCGTGCTCCCTTTAGCCTTCCTATTGGAAAAACGGAACCGTGTGCTTTATCTGGGACCCGTTAATTAAATTCGACTAAACGGTTTTAAACCATCTTACTGATCACTTTAGGAAACCGGAAAAAGTTATATTATAAGCGTTCATTCTATATATTATAGTATAAATGAAGTTTTCCGCAGAAGAACACCGTTCTTCGTAACTCGGGAAGTCATATTTTAGATTAAAAGAAATCGTAAATAATTTTTCAAAGTTCATAATAAAGTTGAAACAAAAAGAAAAATAAAAAAGAGGGGTGCAACACGAGGATTTCCAGGAGGTCACCCATCCTAGTACTACTCTCTCCCAAGCACGCTTAACTTCGAAGTTCAGATGGGATCCGGTGCATTTGTGCTGGAATGATCGCACGAGTCTTTTTATGCCGTCTTCCCGTGCTTGTGCAGCTCCTTCCGTGCTCCTCTTGGCCTTCCTTGATGGGTAAAATGGGACCGTGTGCTTTTCCCAGCACCCGTTAAATCTATTCGACTAAAGGGTCTTAAACCATCTTACCGATCACGTTAGAAAACCGGAACAATTATATTATAATCAGCCATTCTATATTATTTAGTATAAATGAAGTTTACCGCAGATGAACACCCTTCTTCGTAATCTGGCAAGTCATATTTTCGATTAAAAGAAATCGTAAATAATTTTTCCGAGTTCAAAATAAAATCAAAACAAAAAAAGAAAATAGAGGGGTACGACACGAGGACTTCCCAAGAGGTCACTCATCCTAATACTACTCTCGCCCAAGCACGCTTAACTTCAGAGTTCTAATGGCATCCGGTGAATTAGTGCTCGTATAATCGCAACAATCTACTTATGCCGTCATACCGTATTATTGCAACTGCTTCTGTGCTCCCCTTAGCCTTCCTTGACGACCAACACGGAACTGTGTGCTTTTGTCTGGACCCGTTATTTAAATTTGACTAAACGGTCTTAAACCCTCTTACCGTTCACGTTAGGAAACCGGAACAAGTTATAATATAATCGTTCATTCTATATCTTTTAGTATAAATAAAGTTTGCCGCAGACTAACAACCTTCTTCGTAACCCGGGAAGTGTTATTTTAGATTAAAAGATATCGTAAATAATTTTTTTGAGTTCATAATATAATTGAAACAAAAAAAAAGAAAAAAGAGGGGTGCAAGACGAGTACTTCCCAGGAGGTCAGCCATCATAGTACCACTCTCTCCCAAAACCGCTTACCTTCGGAGTTTTGATGGGATCCGGTGCATTAGAATTGGTATGATCGCACCCGTCTACCTATGTCGTCTTCCCGTACTTGTGCAGCTCCTTCGGTGCTCCCCTTAGTCTTCCTTGACGGGCAAAGAGGGGTGCAAGACGAGGACTTCCCACGAGGTCAGCCATCATAGTACTACTCTCGCCCAAACACGCTTAACTTCGAAGTTCCGATGGGATCCGGTGCAATAGTGTTGGTATGATCGCACCCGTCTACTCATGCCGTCTTCCCGTACTTGTGCAGCTCCTTCTCTGCTCCCCTTAGCCTTCCTTGACGGGCAAAACGGAACCGTGTGCTTTTGTCTTGATCCGTTAATTAAATTTGACTAAACGGTTTGAAACCCTCTTACCAATTACGTTATGAAACCGGTACAAGTTATATTATAAGCGTTCATTGTATATATTTTAGTATAAATGAAGTTTGCCACAAAAGAACACCCTTCTTCGTAACCCGGGAATTCATATTTTAGATTAAAAGAAATCGTAAATAATTTTTCCGAGTTCTTAATAATATTGAAACAAAAAAAACAAAAAAGAGGGTTGCTACACGAGGACTTTCCAGGAGGTCACGCATCCTAGTACTACTCTCTCCCAAGCACGCTTAACTTCGGAGTTCTGATGGGATCCGGTGCATTTGTGCTGGTATGATTGCACGAGTCTTTTTATGCCGTCTTCCCGTGCTTGTGCAGCTCCTTCCGTGCTCCCTTTAGCCTTCCTATTGGAAAAACAGAACCGTGTGCTTTTTCCGGGACCCGTTAATTAAATTCGACCTAACGATCTTAAACCATCTTACTGATCACTTTAGGAAACCGGAAAAAGTTATATTATAAGCGTTCATTCTATATATTTTAGTATAAATGAAGTTTTCCGCAGAAGAACACCGTTCTTCGTAACTCGGGAACTCATATTTTAGATTAAAAGAAATAGTAAATAATTTTATAGAGTTCATAATAAAGTTGAAACAAAAAAAAAAGAAAAAAGAGGTGTGCAACACGAGGATTTCCTAGGAGGTCACCTATCCTAGTACTACTCTCTCCCAAGCACGCTTAACTTCGAAGTTCAGATGGTATCCGGTGCATTAGTGTTGTTATGATCGCACCCGTCTACTTATACCGCCTTCCCGTACTTGTGCATCTCCTTTTGTGCTCCTATTGACCTTCCTTGACGGGCAAAACGGAACCGTGTTCTTTTGCCAGGACCCGTTAATTAAATTCGAGGGTCTTAAACCATGTTACCGATCACGTTTGAAAACCAGAACAATTATATTATAATCAGCCATTCTATATTATTTAGTATAAATGAAGTTTACCGCAGATGAACACCCTTCTTCGTAATCCGGTGAGTCATAATTTAGATTAAAAGAAATCGTAAAAAAATTTTCCGAGTTCATAATAAAATCAAAACAAAGAAAGAAAAAAGAGGGATGCGACAAGAGGACTTCCCACGAGCTCCTTCCGTGCTCCTCTTGGCCTTCCTTGACGGGCAAAACGGACCCGTGTGCTTTTGCCGGAACCCGTTAATTAAATTTGACTAAATGGTCTTAAACCATCTTACCGATCACGTTTGGAAGCCGGAACAAGTTATATTATAATCGTTCATTCTATATTTTTTAGTATAAATGAAGTTTGCCGAAGATGAACACCATTCTTCGTAATCCGGGAAGTCATATTTTAGATTAAAAGAAATAGTAAATAATTTTTCCGAGTTCATAATAAAATAAAAATAAAAAAAGAAAAAAGAGGGGTGCGACATGAGGTCTAAACGGTTTTAAACCCTCTTACCAATTACGTTAGGAAACCGGAACAAGTTATATTATAAGCGTTCATTCTATATATTTTAGTATAAATGAAGTTTGCCGCAAAAGAACACCCTTTTTCGTTACCCGGGAATTCATATTTTAGATTAAAAGAAATTGTAAATAATTTTACGGAGTTCATAATAAAGTTGAAACAAAAAAAAAAAGAAAAAAGAGGGGTGCAACACGAGGACTTCCCAGGAGGTCACCCATCCTAGTACTACTCTCGCCCAAGCACACTTAACTTCGGAGTTCCGATGGGATCCGGTGCATTACTGCTAGTATGATCGCACCCGTCTACTTATGCCGTCTTCCCGTACTTGTGCAGCTGCTTCCTGGCTCCCCTTAGCCTTCCTTGACGGGCAAAATAGAACCGCGTGCTTTTGTCTGGACCCGTTAATTAAATTCGACTAATAGGTCTTAAGCCCTCTTACCGATCACGTTAGGAAACCGGAACAAGTTATATTATAAGGGTTCATTCTGTATATTTTAGTATAAATGAAGTTTGCCGTAGAAGAACACCCTTCTTCGTAACCCGGAAAGTCATGTTTTAGATTAAAAGACATCGTAAATAATTTTTCGGAGTTCATAATGAAATTGAAACAAAAAAAATCAACGCACATCCCAAGCCTAGCTTGGATGCATCACTGTAGACCACAAACTCATCAGATCCCTCTGGCTATGCCAGGACAAGAGCAGAAGTCAAACGCCTCTTCAACTCCTCAAAGCTCTGAGCACACTGGTCGGTCCACACAAACCGGGTAGTCGTCCTCAGACGACTCGTCAGTGGACGGGCAATAACAGAAAAACCCTCCACAAAGCGTCTATAGTAACTGGCTAAGCCAAGAAAGCTACGTACTTCCTTGACATTTGTCGGTGTCGTCCATGCAGCAACAGACTCGATCTTCGCCGGGTCAACCATAACCCCATCGGCGGAGACGATGTGCCCAAGGAAAGCAACCTCAAACATCCAGAACTCACACTTAGATTGCTTAGCATACAACTCTCTATCCCTCAAAATCTGCAAAACCGTCCTTAGATGACCGGCATGCTCCTCTCTACTACGAGAGTACACTAAAATATCATCAATAAAGACCACCATAAACTGATCAAGGAAGTCGATGAATATACTGTTCATCAACTCCATAAAGACTGTTGGGGCATTTGTCAGCCCGAATGGCATCACTACAAACTCGTAGTGTCCATAACGGGTACGAAATGCCGTCCTGTTTACGTCCTGCTCTCTCACCCTTAACTTGTGATATCCTGAGCGTAAATCAATCCGGGAGAAAACTGTAGTTCCCTGAAGCTAATCAAGTAGATAGTCAATACGAGGCAATGGATACCTGTTCTTGACGGTCACCTTGCTCAACTCTCTGTAATCTATGCATAACCTCAAAGTTCCGTCCTTCTTCTGCACGAAGAGGACAGGTGCACCCCATGGTGAAACACTAGGGCGTATGAAGCCCTTCTCAGCCAACTCCTCGAGTTGCTTCTTCAGCTCCAACATCTCGACAAGTGCCATACGGTATGGGGCCTTCGAGATAGGTCGCGTGCCAGGCTCTAACTCTATGCTGAAGTCAATACTCCACTGAGGCGGCAAACTCGACGGCTCAACAAACACATCTATAAACTCACAAACTACTAGAATATCCTCCAGACCTAGACTCTCTCCATCCTTCAAGGCGTAGCACCAGATGGCATCACAACCCTGTTCAATCAACCTAGCTGCTCGTACGGCGCTAATAATCGAACATGTCTTCCGAAGGTCCCAACCCCGGAAGACCTCAATCTGACCGACCTTGGTAGAGATTGTAACAGTCCGTCTACCAACATCCAAAACTGCATGGTGTCTACGCATCCAGTCCATACCTAATATCACTTCTTCATGCATCAATAGCATGACTAAGAAGTCAAGAAGTAAAACACGAGTCCCTAAACGAAGGGGACAACTACGTATCTCACAGGTACCTCTACCTGACTACCATCAGGTAACCCTATAGTAAAGGATATCGCCTCTATGGTAGCTAAACTCAGACACTCAACACAAGTATCAGAAATAAAGGAATGCGTAGCACTAGTATCAAATAAAGCTCTAACAGGTAAACCATGAAGTAGAATGTTACCTGTAGCAGCCGGTGCAGGTAGATCCTCTGCACTCCTTAACTCAAAGGCTCACCCTTGGGCTCCTTTGGGATCATTGGTGCCAATATGTCTACCTCTACCTTTACTTGGTCCTGGAGCAGAACCTTGAGTAGATGGAAGCTCAGGGACCCTCTGTTGTCCCTGTGTCTGCTGTTGAGGTGTCCTCTGACCACCTCCTACTACATTGGCAGGGGAAGAACCCTGCTGGGATGCTACTCCTCCCTGCCTACAAAAGGCAACTCAATGTCCCTGTCGGTCACAAGTAAAAAAAGTCACCACTAGTCTGGGACAAGCTGGCCTCAAATGACTAGGGTCACCACAGTTGTAACACTGACGTCCCTTATCTGCAGTCTGTGCAGATGAGGGGTAACTCTGACGCCTTTGGTCTCATCTAAATCTAGATGACCCTCCAACTCCACTAGTCTGCCCACTACGCTACCTCTTCTCAGACCGTCCAGTCTGAGAAGCTCTCCTCTGACTGGCTCGCTCTCTCTCAAAAGCAGAAGCCCGGTCCTGGTAATAAGCTAGGAACTCACAATGGAATCCCGCCATATATCAACGGGTTCTCTCTCAGACGACGAGAGAATAGATACACATGTTGGTCCTCAGATGGTGCAGCTGGACCCAACAAAGCTAACTCGGTCTGGAAACGGCGGATGGCATCAGTAATAGGCACATCCTCAAAGCCAACCTCCACAAAATCGTACATTTTCTCCCTCCTCAGTGAGGCAGGGCAGAACTGCTCTCTAATCATGCGCCTCATGTGGTCATAACTAGTAGCTCTAGTCCGGTTAGTCCTCCACCACTAGTGTGCGAGGTCACGGAATAGAGACTGAACTAGCTCTATCCGTCTGTCCTGAGGACATCAAATAGACTCCAAGGCTGAGTCTACATGCCCAATCCACACCTCAATCTCTAAACCAATCTCCCCTGAGAAGTGTGGTACTCCCTGCTGATGAAATGCCTTCAACCAGACATCTGTTTGAGGCCCTCTGGTCTCCACTGGGACTCGAACAGGATCAACAATGCGTGTAGGCGCAGCTGGCACCCTGGTCGCTCCCTGAGATCTCGCGGAAGATCCCTCAGGTACTGGTAAATCTGGGGCTCCCCTACCAGCCCTAATATCCTCCTCAAAACGTCGGAGGTACTCTCTAAACTCCGGTCCTCCCATGGAGAGACAATCATCGTCATTAGACTGAGCTCGATGTGAATGATGTCTCACAGATACACTGCTCCTCGTCTCTGGGACGACGCTCTCTACAACTTCTTCATGTATCTCCTCCACCACTGGTGGATCAGCAGCGGGAACTGGTCCCTCAGCTACCACACCCGGAGGACAGGGTGGTCTACCTCTACCTCTGCCTACAGCGGCAGTAGCTCTAGTCCGAGCAATCTGCGGGGTATGCACACCTAACTTATAAGGCTCTACATAGGCCATAGGTATATAAATATAAACTCAACATAAGCACATACATAAACCATCATACATACATATCATATCATATCTATACCGCACACATCCATAGCAGGAGTGGCGACTTCTCGTACATCTAACCTAAAACCACATTTAAAACTTCTCCAGCCATAACATAACTCGCCCTAACATAACAAGATCCACTATAGCATGGAAGAGAACATCACATATCACATAATCACATAATCACATTATCACATAATCACATCATCATATGTCTCATAATATACAACCATGACTTGCTCAGCAAGTCTACGGTGTAGCCTTCTCTACATAAACAAGGATTAGTTCATATGGATACTATCCTCAGTCACCCAAGTGGCATCGTCTTCGTCACTATACTCTCATCATCAGATTGTTCTTCAAGCATAAACGTCTTATACCTCATTCTAAGACTGCAACATGATATTTAACAAACATGTGGTCTGGCTCGACCACTAAATCCTCATGACTCACAATGCGTCTTGGTTCTGGTATATACTTTCTAAGCTGAGACACGTGAACAACAGGGTGAATACCCTCTAACCTCGGAGGCAAAGGTACTATATGTGTTGCCCTCCCGTCTCTGTCCAGTATCTAGAAAGGACCGACATATCAGGGACTCAACTTCCCCCCTTATGCCAAAACGTCTGATGCCTCGCGTTAGAGATACTCTCAACCAAACATGAGCTCCTGTTTTGAACTCTAGAGGCCGGCGCCTCTGGTCTACATACGACTTCTGGCGACTCTGTGCCGCCATCATCCTCTTCCTAAACAATGCTACTCGAGCCATAGCATCCTGAATCTTCTCTAGTGCTATCCCACTGGTACTGCTAGGCTGATCCCAATATAAAGGTGTACGGCATTTACGCCCATACAGTGCCTCACAAGGGGACATCCCAATAGATGCATGCCAGCTGTTGTTGTATGAGAACTCAACCAATGGGAGGTAATCTGACCATCCTTGTCCCCAATCCAACACACTACCTACCAGATTATCCTTAAGGGTCTGGATGGTCCTCTTTGAATGACCATCGGTCTGGGGGTGAAACGCAGTCGTGAAGTGTAGACTTGTCCCCAAAGCAGTCTGAATCTGCTGTCAAAGTCTCGAGGTAAATCGCCCGTCTCGATCAGAGGCGATCGTCCTCGGTACACCATGGAGTCTTACTATCTGCCTAGTGTACTCCTTTGTTAATCTGCTCACTGGCCACATCTCTCTGATAGGAATAAAACGTACAGTCTTCATAAGTCTACTAATAATAACCAAAATAGCGTTAACACTCCTACTAGGCTTCAATCCGGTCACAAAATCCATGGAGGCATCCTCATCAGGGTCGGTAGGTCCCCAGCCTCTGTTAGATCTCGCCTAACAGATAGAGAGTATAGCTGGGCATCCTCATCAGGAAACTGGATGTCCATCCCTAGCCAAGCTGGATCCCTCGGAAGTTGAGGTTGAACTATCTGTCTCACAATCGCCTTCTCTCGAGGCGTCTTCCTACTCAAGGCGTCAACTAGAACATTAGCCTTTCCAAGATGATACAGAATCTCAAGGTCAAAGGCCTTGATCAACTCAATCCATCCACGCTGGCGGTTATTCAACTCCCGTTGCGTAAAAATGTACTTCAAACTCTTATGCTCTATGAAGATCTGACATGTAGCACCATACAAGTAATGTCTCCAGATCTTCAAAGCATGAACTGCCACTGCGAACTCCAAGTCATGAGTCGGGTAGTTCTCCTCGTATGTCTTCAGCTGTTTAGACGCATAAACAATCACTCTACCCCTCTGCATCAATACACATCCCAAGCCTAGCTTGGATGCATCATTGTAGACCACAAAATCATCAAAACCCTCTAGCTGTTCCAAGACAGAAGTAGAAGTCAAACGCCTCTTCAACTCCTCAAAACTTTGGGCACACTGATCAATCCATACAAATTAGGTAGTTTTCCTCATAAGACTCGTCAGTGGACGGGCAATCATAGAAAATCCCTGCACAAAGCGTCTGTAATATCCGGCTAGGCGAAGAATGTTATGCACTTCCTTGACGTTCGTCAGTGTCGTCCATGCAGCAACAGACTCAATCTTCGCCGGATCAACCATAATCCCATCAGCGTAGACGATGTGTCCAAGAAAAGCAACCTCAGACCTCCAGAACTCGCACTTAAAGAGCTTGACATACAACTCTCTATCCATCGGAATCTGCAAAATTGCCCTCAAATGACCGGCATGCTCCTCTCTGCTACGAGAGTATACCAGAATGTCATCAATGAAGACTACCACAAATTGATCAAGGAAGTTGATAAAGATGATCTTCATCAACTCCATGACGATAGCTGGGGCATTCGCCACCTAAATAGCATCACTACAAACTCGTAGTGTCCATAATGGGTACGAAATGCCGTCCTGTGTATGTCCTTCTCTCTCACCCCCGGCTGGTGATATCCTGAACACAAGTCGATCCGGAGAACACTATCGCTCGTTTAAGTTGATCAAGCAAATCATCAGTATGAGGCAATGGATAGTTGTTCTTGATGGTCACCTTGTTCAGCTCTCTATAATCAATACACAATCTGAACGATCCGTCCTTCTTCCGTACGAAGAGGAAAGATGCACCCGATGAAGAAACGCTAGGGCGTATGAAGCTCCTCTTTACAAACTCCTCAAATTGCTTCTTCAACTCTAACATCTCAACAGGCGCCATACGCTATGGGGCCTTCCAAATCGGTCTCGTATCACACTTCAACTCGATATCAAAGTCCACACTCCGTTGAGGCGGCAAACCAGACGGTTCAGTGACACGTCTATAAGCTCATAAACCATTGGAATATCCTCCAACATTGAACTATCTCTCTCTTTCATGACATAACACTAGAGCGTATCACCTCCTTGTGCTATCAACCTCGCTTCTCGTACGACACTAATGACAAAACCCGTCTCTTCAAAGGTCTTAACCTCGGAAGACCTCTATCCCATCTATCTCAGTAGAGACTATAACAACCTTCCAACTGACATCTAACAAAGCATGATATCTATCCGTCTAATCTGTACACATTATGACCTCCTCAAGCACCTATGACATGACAAAGAAGTCTACAAGCAACACACAAGTCCCTGAGTAAATGGGACAATCAAAAATCTCACGGGTACCCCAGACCCCTAACTGGTAACCCTGTCAAGGAAGGTCTACCCTCTATTGTATCTAAAACTAATCTATACATGCATCAAAAGTGAAGAGTGCATAGCACCCATATAAAAAAAAACTCCACTAGGTAAACAATTAACGAGAATGGTACCTGTAACAACTAACGCCAGCAACTCCATTGCATATCATCACTCAACCTCGGACCTATGCTCCTCAGGTATTACTGAGGTCGTTGTCATATCCTCCACTTCTACTCTTTCTGCACCGGAAGAGGAAGGTCTTGTTGAGAAGAAACACTACCTTGCTGACAGAAAGGGGCCAGATGGCCTAATTCACCATAGGTGAAACAAGCTATTGGTGCTAAGGGGCACTCAGAACGCAAATGACTTGGATCACCACAGTTGAAACACAATCGTCCTATCCTCGCAACCTGTGCAGCTAAAGGGTAGTTCGATCTTCGTCCTCCTCCCTTAGTGATCTTACTCCGGGAGGGAACTTGGAGAGACAGCGCCTTGCCTTGTCGGCAAAATTTCTCTATATGACCGGCTTTGCCACACTTAAAGAATATTACTGGCGTCTTTGGGCACTCAGTTTGCCGGTGTCCAAACTTCCCGCACTTAAAACACTATAGTTCCTTGCCAGCCGTCCTCATGGCTAAAGGGCCACTTGATTGTCCTCGTATCTGACTTGGTCCATCATTCACCATTCTTGCTTCTCCACTAACTGGTTCACTCCGTTGCTTCCTCTCTAATCCGGAAGCTTCAGTTGGTCCCACAGATGTTAGTAGATCCGGTGTAGGTTTACCCGCTATTGCAGCCTCATATACTTAGCGTATATATTCTTGAAACTCGAATCCACTCAATGAGACATGATCAGCCTCTTCGGACTCATTCTCTGCCATAGGCGAAACAACAGCGGAAACTGGTCCCTGAGTTATCACCACTGGAGAAAAAGGGGATGTACCCTTACCTCGTCCCACTACATATACTGCTCTAGTCTGAACCATTTGTAGGATATGCGTACCTAATCTTATATGGCTATATATATGCCATATGTATCGATGCATATATCTATATCACATCCACATAATCCATAATACACATATATATACATATCTACGTTGCAGAGATCGATGGCAGAGGTGACAACTTCTCGTACATTCTAACCCAAAACCATACTTAAAACCAAAAATCCTTTTGAAAACATCACAACCCTTTCGGGTTCTGTTTATTTTACCTATCAAACCTCATTGCAGGTAGCAAGTGCCATTTGTAATATCCAAAATTTTTATTCCGTGTAATTTCCGTATCAAACCGGGTTTTGATCCGGTGATCTTTCTCTGTTTACCTAGTCGTACACACTATCTAAAATTTTATCATTTTAAGTAATCTCACTTCACATAAAATGATAGAATTTTATATCAAACCCTAATCTATCAAACCCTTGTTCATATCATGACAAGTCGTTGACAAAGTCATGACGTCCTTTTGACGAGACCATGACGAGTTTTGACGAGAGGAAGATGAGATCATGACAAGCCCATGCATGGGCTTGGCAAGACAATGACAACATTTGACAAGGCCATGACAAGGCCTTGATAATATTTCAGCCCACTTCTTCTTACCTTGTTTCAGCCCACCTTTCCTTGCATTCCTTTGGCCTTTTTCAGCCCATCAGCAACTACTTGTACGTGGCCCAACTACCCTTTCTTTTGCAGTGGCCCAGGGACTTGATAAGGGTATGGGCAGCGCCGGATCTGCGTACAACTGCTCGCCTTACCTTCTGTTCGCTCCAAACGGTGTGTGCAAGCTTTAAATTTATAACCCTAGACATAAGCTTAAAACAAGGATGCGAACCCGCAGTGTACGGGTCAATCGTAGTAAAAGCAAGGAATTACAGGGGTCGATCACAGGGACTTAGTGAAACAAAGTCCAATTACGGTATGCTTTAGTAATTACTAACCACAAAAGGTGATCAAAACAATCAAAGATGATATAGAAGTCAATAAAGGAAATATGCAATTCTAGGGATTAAAGCATCTAGTTGTGGTTCCAACTCAAGATCTAAAGATAAGCGGACAAAGCTGAGGTTTTTGCGTAGGGAAGGTGTTACTAAAGTAGAATAGATCACTGGGTAAGTCTCACTACTCACTAATCCTAAACCGTAATTCCTATTACCGGGTAAGTCTCAAGGAATTAAGATAAAGAACTCTACCCTCAAACTAACACACCATCTAAGGGAATAGAATCAACCTTTACCGGGTAAGTCTCAGGCTAACTCACAAAGATGGGATGGAAGCACACTCAAACCCCAATAAAGGATAAACCTTTATTACCTACACTTATGATCTTAGGTACACAAACTAAGAAATTACCGGGTAAGTCTCATCCTAGGCTTGCATTGAACCAGGAAAGGTGTAATAAGAATAGGATTTGGCAAACTCTAACACTTAACTCTCAGTTTCGGATCAGATAAGTCAACTCGGTCAGACAAAGTTCACCCCAGCCGAGATGTTCATCGACTGAGCGAGATGCTTAGGGTTAAGGTTAAAGACTCGAACTTTCAGGGTCCTACTGGAATCTAAGATTATTCTATCATTGTTTTTCCCACAACCTTCAACCAATCACACAAGGAAATTAGCCACTCATCATCATGAAAGCAATCATCAAATATATGGGAAGAAAGTGAATATTTGAACAAGAAGAATTTAATGAAAAGACTTCAATAACTGAATCAAATATCTCAACAAAAGCGTTTCTTGGATAAAAATCCAACAAGGCAAGACAACAAGGAAGGGAATCAAAGATAATCTTACAAAAACCCTTCAAAAGCTATAAAAGCTATAATCTTCCTTCTTCAACCTTCAAAAAGGTTCTTCAAATCTCCCAACCGGAGTATGGCTGCTGCGGTGTATAAACCTTGATCGGTGGTATAGCATGATGCGGATTTGTGGGAAACCCAACCCTTTTTATAGGAAAATTACTCTCCAAAGATAAGATATCTTAGAAAGATCTTTTCCCATAAAAGTAGGTAAAATATATGATCTAGCATATCTTCTTCCTTCCAGGAGCCAAGCCCAAAAATATAAGATCTCTTTCCAAAGATAAAAGATCTCAGCCAAGAATAAAATATTCTCGCCGCGTCCCAGGTGTTCGCCTCGGTCGAGTCGAATTCTCTGAATCACCTCGGTCGAGGTGCTTCTGTGGTCAACCGAGGTGAGTCACAACTGAATGTGAAATCTCTCAAATCTGGTCCAAAGTGAATCTTTAATCCATGGCTATGCTTCCTGGATGGTTCCTTATGTTCCTGAATGTAGCTCCAATGACTCCATAGCTCCTTTTGCTCCTTTTTGATGCAAAACATGCCATTTTACCTACGATAACAACAAAACCAGGTGTAGACCTCGATTCCCGCAAAGGTAGATGAAATGGTAATGTAATCACATATTATACATACAAACATGTAGATTATTGAAGATAAAACATCCAAACAAACCCCAAAATATGGACTATAATTCATGCTATCAAAATACCGCATACTTAGCCCTTGCTTGTCCCCAAGCAAGTTCCGCATATAAAAGACAAGATAGAATGGATTAATAGTCAAAAAAAAAATCAATGAAAAGTCTTTCAAAACATTTTATAATGTGCAACAATCATAGATCACTCTAAGAGAATACTTCATGGAATTTAAAATCAAAATATGATCAAAACATTTTATAAGTATAAGAAAGTTGTTCATCTTTGCATAAAATCATAGAATGCATAATAAGTCATAATTATCGAAATTAATCATGTATAATCCAGTTTAAACCGTTAAGTCAATCAACAAGATCGAGGTCTCAAGGGCTTCCCAAAAGAAAGGTCAAGAAACGTGTAGGGTAGGGATGTATAAAAGGTAATGTGGTGCTAGAATCCGGGAAAAGGATATCACTTCACTTTCACTTGAACTTCACTTTCAACATCATCCACCAATAAGCTTTGCTTATTTCACGCTTTTTTCTTTTTTTACTTTACTTTTTGGGGTGCATGGACAGAGGTGCACAATAACCGAAGCCTAGGAAATCAGCAATCATAAATTTCTTGAGATGCATCAAACCCTTGATGCACATACCATGACCCGTTAGGAATATCGCTCAATCCGACTTTGGTAAGACACAAACACCTGGCTATGTGAATGGTGCCGAGTTACTCATCATCATGATTGACTTCCCCAAACCTATTATTACTTTCTAACACTTTCACTTATAGCCAACTTCTCAACTTTAACTTCACTTGCCTTAACCACTTCGGTTGCTTCCAAATTACCGGATAGGTAAAGGGAGGCAAAATGTATATGAGGGGCTAAGAATGATTAAGAAGAAGAAGAGAGAAGAATGAATTGCCTTGGTCTTTCCAGGAAGAAAGTGAGAGAACTTATCTTGCGGTGTCAACCTTCAAATTCAACATAATTTGGATAAAAACAAAGTATTAAACATGCCAATAATTTCAAACAAAACATTTAGCAACTTAACCATATTATAAAACCTTTCAAACACATAAAGATTTCAAAACCAGTCAGTAAGCAAAGTCTTCACTGAGATCATATCCACATAAGGAGCACAAAAATCGTTTCGAAAACTCTTAGTTAACCTACCTCGGTCGAGATGTTCTTAGGTCAACCGAGGTGAAACACCTCGTTCGGCCAGAACTCCACCGGTCGAGGTCAAAATTTTTTTAAAAACCAGTTTTTTTTCCAGTTTCGACGTTTTTCTCAATCAAATAACCTGTAAGTATGCATGCAGTCTCAGATAAACACATAGATGCAAAAGTGAAGCATAAATATGAATAAATATCCGGTCAAATAAAGTCATACATCACATAAGTCAAATACATCAATAAACACCCCATACTTAGGACACACTGTCCCAGTGGGTCAAAATAAGTCTAAGAAATAAAATACTCACCGGATAATAAGCTGAACTGCATAAAAATAAGAAAGAAAATCTTGCAGCTCTCAGTAGTCACGATCCGGTGGTGGTGGTGGTGGTGGCACATACGGATACAGGGACGGATCGAATGGATAGCCCATGACGTGCTCAAACTGAATCTGGGCCATCATGTGCTGGTAATGTTGCCTCTCCTGCATCTCGCGGATATCCAATGACAAAGCGGCATATGAATCAATAACTTGATCCGTCAGATCGTCGATCCGACTGTGAGCCTCTGGATCTCTGTGTCGGCGTGTCCTACGCCTAGCAGGTCTCACTGGAGAAGTAGCAGGTGCCGGCTCAGTATCATCGTCATCAAGATCTATAACCGGTGCACTAGTCCCTGCAGTATCTGTCCCTGTATCCATCGGGACTCCACCATCTCTGTCATCAGCTGTCTCCTCATCATCTGCCTCCTCCTCAGCTGGGGCAGCTGCTGCCTCTCTATAATCCTCCATCAGTGGGGCCCAAGCGGTCTGCCAATAATGAGGGTCGTAAATTGTAAACTGGGCAGACCACCTGATCCCCTGCGGTGTAGTCAGCTCCCATGGCATAGTCACGTACGGTGTAGTCAGACCTCGGGGAACCAGAATCCGCCGAGTGATCATCTCCTGCAGCCCAAGCGGCTTGGCAGCCGCCACCATAGTGCAAGCGCTGAGATCCATATCCTGATAGCTGGTGATGTGGGTGACAATCCCTCCGCAGCAGATGTCTCCCTTCGCTTTGGCCTTGATCCTGTGCAGATCCTCTGCCAGCATCAAGCCAAAGTCCGGGATACCTTCGGTCACCATGCAATACAGACTAAAAAGCTCCCCCTGTCGGATCTTCTGGGGCGTTTCAGTACGCGCCAGAAGTGTCACACTGAAGATCTTGTGGGCTAACCTAAAGGCTAAGTGGAAGATGACCTTCTCCCTGGAATCTCCAAGGCGCCATCTGTCTGCGTGCTCAACAACGTGAGCAATCTGTCCCCAAAACTCCTTAGCTACAGATCGGGACGGGAAGTCAACAGTTGTCGGGGTAGGAAAACCAAAAATATCCCTCCAATACTCAAGTGGCACTAAGTAGTTCCGGTTCATCAACCGGTACTTCACAGATCGCTCTGTGGGAAGGTAGGTGAAGGAGCTAACAAACTCTAGGGTAGGCTCCAAATAGGCTGGAGCTCGGATCTCAGTAAACTAATGTAGCCCTACTATGGATATCATCCGTCTAAGGTCTCCATCCACATGGAGACAATCAAAAGCAGACACGTCCAGGAAGCGAGGTGCAATCTGTTCGCTCAAAAAGGTGTGCGTCAAAGTCTTAATATTTATATCCAGAACTCAAAAGCAAAGCGAACCCGCAGTGTACGGATCAGCTGTAGTAAGGTAAGAATTCCAGAGTCGAACTCAGGGATTTGGTGAGAATAATTCCGATTTCAATTATCTAGCAAAAAGTGCAAAAAGCTTTTGTGATCAAATAAGAGTGAAATGATTCCAAGGATTCAAGTATCCGATTTCGGCTTTCGATTCAAGACACTTCTATAGATATAGGACATAATTTATATTGCCAAGATTAATTGTTCAAAGGTAGGATTCGTACGGTGAAGTTCTAAAACCTATATGACTAATCTAAAGATTCCCTCTATAAGGGTTGTTGAGGCTGTGATATAGAAAGATCTAAAGACAAGAATTATGTTCAAACTAACTATCTAAAACTCCAGGATATGACTCTCCAAAGTAAAGAATAGCAAGCACAATTAAAAACTTAATAAAGGATGTTGATTCTCTTTATTACCCAAATCTTGAAATCTTAATCTAATAAACGTAGAATCAGGTTTGAAGTGTCTTCATACATTCAATTAGAGGGTAAAAAGGTTAATCAAGGTTGGGATTTAGGCAAGGGTTAGTTTTGGTTAAAGATTAATTCAATTAAAGTTCGTCAGAAGAATAAATCGCCCTGTTCATAAGAAAATCGGCCGATTTTCCTCAAGAACAATCCGATTTTTCTGTTTGTCGCAAAACTAAAATCTAAACTCTCAGGGTCCTAATGTTTGAATGAGTTCAGTCTATCATCATCTAAGCCTTAATCATCAACTATCCTCCCCAGAATCACAAAGTTTTTAGCCAACCATTTTCAAAATCGAATCAAATTAATTATTGAGAAAGATATCGTAAAGAAACCAAATCTTGAATGAAAAAATCAATAACCTTCAATTCTGTAAACAATTGTCAAATCTGCTCAATGTATCTCTCAAACAACTCAATTTCGTGTTCACAAACCACAAACAATGCAATGGATAAAGAAATCTCAAAATCAAAGATCAAGAATAACTTTCCGGCAAAAGCTCTTCAATCTCCCTCCAAGAATCGTCGATTTCTCCAAAACGTGTAAAGATTTCCCGCTGCGGCCGCCTCATCTTCGTTCCTAGGGTTCTCCTCTATACTTTCTTGCAGATGGGCCGTTTGGCAAAACTCTCCTCTAGCCCAAAATAATTGGGCTTTGTGTCGTCTTTCCATTTGGCCGGATCGTGAAGAAAATCGACCCAGTCGATTTAGGTGCAAAACCGTTCGATTTCAAGGTATGAAAATCGTCCGATTTATATATACATTGGCACGATTTTGTTCAACAGAAAGTATTCTTCCTTTGGTTCGTCTTCTACGCTTCTCCTTTGCAATTCCTTAGCTCTTTGTGATCCTTCTAAGACTCCTTTAGCTTCCTTAACATCCTTAGATGCTTCTTGCTCCATTTTTGCTTCCAATTCCGCTCCATTTACCTACAATTCATCAAAATCTCGTGTAGACCTCTATTTCCGACAATTGGTTGAATAGAACATAAAAAGCATACAAAATCTCTCTAAATGCAAGGTAAGCTGAGACAATCTTCTACAATATGCATGAATATGATGGTATATAATTCATGTCATCAAAATACCCCATACTTGCCCCTTGCTTGTCCCCAAGCAAGACTCAAATTTAGAATATAAGATGTCATGGATTATGTATGTATGAAAACTCAAAAACTCTTCTTTTGGTAGTGCTTCTTTTTATTGGATCACCCTCAAAGTGACATTTCAAGGCATAAAAGGGCAAAGCATGTATCAATGATGACTATAAGACGAACTAACTCCCTTTTCTTCCTTAAAAGCACAAATAAAGAACATGATAAAGGTATAGAGGTAATCAAAGTCAAACAAATCTAAGCCATTAAGCCTTAAACACATGCATAAAAGTCTCAAGGTCTTCTAATCAAAGGAAAGGTTCAAGAAACGTATTAAGGGAAGGAGTTCTTTTTGGCAATTGTGGTGCTAATCCGGGAAAGAGGAACACATAACACCTTCAAGAATTTTCTTCACCGCACATGCTTCGCATGTAGAAAGCTTTGCTTTCATTATACTTTACTTTTTGAGAGTATGGACAGCGGTGCACAAAAACCGAAGCCTAGGAGATCGGCGTTTCTCAATTTCGAGATGCCTCAAACCCTTGATGCACATACCATATCCCGTTAGGACTTGTCGTTCAATCGGACTTTGGCAAGACACAAACACCCGGCTATGTGAATGGTGTCGAGTTATTCATCCTCGTGTTCAACGTCCCCAAACTTATGAATTTTTGCACTTTTTCCAATACATTTTCCTTGGCCCTCCCACATCAAACATGCCTTTTTTCAATCACCTATCCTAATTCCCGGATGGTAAAAGGAGGGTTACATATTTCATTGAGGAGCTAGCATGATCAAGATATGAGAAAAGAAAAGAACTTGCAATATAGCTTCGACTATTATTTCATTCTCTTATCAAAACAACTAAATCATATAACTTATTCATGTGTTCAAGTAACAAAAGCAAATTCATTCATGCTATAATCAAAATCTCAACACAACTAAGCATCTTTTTGCCTATCCATATACACAATTCTCATCATAGAGGTCATTTCCATATAAGAAGCACTAAAATTTTTTTGAAAAGTCATAGGATTTGAAAAAGATCATGTAAATGCAAGTGTCATAATGGAAAGCAAGTAGTGCAAGAGTTATTACAAGCCAAATTGTCAAGAGTAGTGGAAAGTACATAAAGTGCTAAAGTGAAACATAAGGTATTGTAAGTACCCCCACCCCATACTTGACATCCACATTGTCCCCAATGTGAAAATCAAGCATAAGAAGGAGAAAAATACTTACAATGTAAAAGAAGTGGAAGCTCAATCCTCTGTCGGTGGTGGAGGTGGTGGATAGGGATACATCGGTGCGCTAGGATCGTAGAAGTGGCCGAACTGGTGGTAGTACATGTCTCTCATTTGGCCATCATAGGATGAATGCCTAGCGTCCGTCTCCTCCCTATAATTCCTGAACTGGGTGTTCAGGGTCTCGTAGTTGGTGCGGAGGGTACGGTAGTCGGTGCTGAGGCTCTGGAAACTAGTGACTAGCTCCCTGAAGTGGCGTGGAGCTCGGCGTCCTCGTCTAGGGCCTGGAGCATGTGCATAAGAATGTCGAGGTGGCTGTATGTCGTCCTCGGTCTCCTCATCCTGCCTACTAGTCCTGCTCGGTCCTGCACCATGGGTATTAGTGTCCATGACATCCGTAGCATGTCCGCTATTAGTATCGCTCTCAAACTCGAGCATGGTCTCCTGTCCTCCATCCTCATCCTCTTCCTCTGAGTCACCTGCAACATCATCATAATAAGTAGGAGGTGAGAACTCCTCAAGCATCGACTCAAAGGTCTCCTTCCAGTTCCTCTTGTTCCGAATGGTGTATTCGGATTTCCATATGATCTCGGATGGCTTCTTCTTCGGATCCCTGTGCCATGGCATCGACACATGAAGAGTTCCTCTCCCTCGAGGAATCAAGACCTGTCGAACCACCAACCTCTGTGAGCCTAAAGGAAGGGCACTCTCAGCTAGAGTGCATCCGGAGAAGTCCAATCCCATGGTCTTGGCCACATGAGTGACAAGACCTCCTGCACAAATGTCGCCCTTAGCTTTGTTGGCTATCTTTCCTAGATAGTCAGCAAGCATGGTGGCGATGTCGGGAATGGTGGTGGATGTCATGCAGTAGAGAATGAAGAGCTCATCAGCCTTGAGCTTCTGTGGAGTCTCTGTCCGGGCAAATAAACTCTCGCTAAGTATCCTATGCACTACCTTAAAGGAAAGGTTGTACATACTTGTCTCCTTGGAGTTTCCGGGTCTCCACTTATCCCCTCCGTACTCACCTACGGAAATAGCCTCCCAAAAATCACTAGCACTAAGACCTCTAGCAAATGTGCCTGCATCCGAATAAGAGAAACCGAACAAGTCGCCAAAAGTGTCAATGGACATAGTGTGGTCTTGGCTCATGAGGCGGAAAGTGACCATCCTTTCCCTAGGGTCGTGTTCAAACGTGCTAAGGAATTCTAGGGTGATCTCCCTATAAGCATCCTCCCTAATCGTAGCAAACTGTCTCAACCCAGCTCTGTCTAGCATCATATCAACATCCTCTCGAACATACAACGAATCTAAGTCATCAAGCACTATGTAGCGAGGAGGGGTGAATGGGCGATCTACAATGCGTTCATAGCGTTTCTTGTGCTTGGATAGGGGAGGGGGAAGCTTAGGGATGTTGGTAGGTGGTGGTGGAGGTGGGGCAGGGGCTTTGGAAGAAGATCCTTTCTTCTTCCCCGTGTTTCTAGTTATCCTCTTTACAAGATCCATTCTAAGTCCTAAAAATCGACCTGTTCTTCACAAAAATCGGCCGATTTATTTGGGCTGGGTCGATTTTTCTCTCGATTTCAACGATTCTCTCAATTCTGTAAAGTTCTGTTCAATCTATCACCACACACAGTTCCCTACAATGATTTCTAAGCAGATCCCTCTATCAATTCCAACAAACAAACACTTCCTAAGCAAACTTCAATTTCGAATGAGAAACTTAGGTGTTGGAAAGAAAAACCTGAATTCCTTACGGAGGAGTCGATTGCCGTGCGTGCTGTTGTTAGATGCTTGTTCCTTGTTGAAAATGCTTCAGTTTGGAGCCAAGAATCACTCAAAATGGTTAAGCAATGAGGATTGTAGGGTGTGGCGATTTTTCGGCTTTCTTGAGAGAGGGAAGTCGAGAATTGGGGGTTTTGGAATGAAGAAGATCGAGTGTAATGTCCTTATATAGGGTCGATAATTTCTGAAGAAAATCGGCCGCTTTATCTGGTCGATTTATTTGTCGGGTCGATCTTTGTTTCTGTCGAAAAAAATCGGCCGATTTATCTTGACAGGTCGATCTCCAGGTCAATTTTTGTTTCTGTTGAAAAAAATCGACTTGCTCTGTTGCTGAATCGGACGATTTACTTATGGTAACTCGATTTCCTTCCTTGTTTTTCTTGAATCTCGAAGATATAACTCATTTATGCTCCATTCTCCATGAATCTCTCACATTTGAACCTAATTTCCTGCGATTAATGACACGACAAACCAAGAGTGCATCGAGGAACAAATAAAAAAAACGAAAAACGAAACAAAGCAATTAATCTACTCTAACTAAGTGATGGAAAGAAGGGAAAACTATACTATCATGGGTTGCTTCCCAAGAAGCGCTTTATTTATCGTCTTTAGTTGGACGGTGTATAATGTTGTGTTCAATGGAGGAGGATAGGAGCTATCTCCTCGACCGGAGCTTCCGGTGTGTATTTCTTCAACCGTTGGCCATTAACCTTAAAACTTCCGCTTTGTTCACCCCCTACTTCAACTGCACCATGGGGGAAAACTTGTTTAATTAAATAAGGTCCTGTCCAACGGGATTTGAGCTTACCTGGAAATAGACGCAGCCTTGAGTTGAATAGGAGGACTTGGTCTCCCTCCTTCAAGTCTTTTGGAATGATGTGCTTATCATGCCAACGCTTTGTCCGTTCCTTGTATATCTTTGCGTTCTCGTACGCATTTAGTCGGATCTCATCCAGCTCATTGATGTCTAAGAGCCGCTTCTCTCCAGCTTCTTTCATGTCGAAGTTGAGCCACTTGATGGCCCAATAAGCTTTGTGCTCTAGCTCTACAGGAAGATGACATGATTTACCATAAACAAGATTATAGGGAGTCGTACCTATTGGTGTCTTGAAGGCTGTCCTGTATGCCCATAGTGCATCGTCAAGCTTCATTGACCAATCTTTCCTCGTTTTAGAGACGGTTTTCTCTAAAATCCCTTTAATCTCTCTATTGGATATCTCGACTTGTCCGCTGGTTTGCGGGTGGTAGGGTGTAGCTATCTTATGGGTCACCCCATACTTAGCCAATAGAGTCTCAAATCGACGGGCCGTGAAGTGCGTTCCTCCGTCACTAATGATGGTTCGGGGAGTTCCGAACCTTGGGAAGATCGTTCTATTGAAGAACTTCACCACTACCATTGCATCATTAGTAGGAGAAGTGATTGCCTCTACCCATCTTGAGACGTAATCTACGGCAAGAAGTATATATTGGTTACCGTATGAAGATGGAAAAGGTCCCATAAAGTCGATTCCCCATACGTCAAAGATCTCTACTTCTTGTATGTTGTTGAGAGGCATCTCATTCCTCCTGGATATATTACCTGTCCTTTGACAAGCATCACAAGAAACAACAAACTTTTGCACATCTTTGAAAAGCGTAGGCCAATAGAAGCCGGAACGAAGTACCTTAGCACAAGTCTTGTGGGCACTTGCATGTCCGCCACATGGTAAGGAATGGCAATGGCGGATGACACTATCCACCTCATCTTCGGGAATACATCTCCTGTAAATGCCATCTGGACCTCTTTTGAATAGAAGAGGTTCATTCCAATAGAATTGCCGGACGTCTCTAAAGAACTTCTTCTTTTGAGCATATGAAAGTCCGGGTGGAATCTCCTGACAAACAAGGTAATTTACAATGTCAGCAAACCATGGATCATTACCTTGTGATATGTGTTGAAGACACTCTTCAATCTCGTGCAGCTGCTCGTCAGGGAAGGAATCGTCTATCGGAAGTTCATCCGACTCGCCGGTGAGTCGCGGAAGACGACTAAGGTGATCGGCAACGGAGTTCTCCGATCCTTTCTTATCATGGATCTCTAAATCGAACTCTTACAAGAGTAAGATCCATCTTAGAAGCCTTGGCTTCGCATCTTTCTTCGTGAATAAGTATCGAATTGCAGAATGGTCCGTGTAGACTATCACCTTCGCACCTACAAGGTAGGAACGAAATTTCTCAAAAGCGTATACTACGGCTAAAAGTTCCTTTTCCGTAGTTGCATAATTGTATTGAGCCTCATCTAGCGTTTTGCTAGCGTAGTAGATGGCATGAGTGCGACCATCTTTCTTCTGTCCAAGAACGGCTCCTATAGCAACGTCGCTTGTGTCGCACATGACCTCGAAAGGAAGAGTCCAATCGGGTGGTTGAATGATTGGTGCCGAAATCAAAGCTTCTTTGATCCTGCAAAAAGCATCTAAGCAATCTTTCGAGAATTCGAAAGTCGCATCTTTCATCAAAAGATTAGTCAAAGGTTTTGAAATCTTAGAAAAATCCTTTATGAATCTCCTATAGAAGCCCGCATGTCCTAAGAAACTTCTAATTCCTTTTACTGATGAAGGGGGAGGTAACTTCTCAATGGTTTCTATTTTCGCTCTATCAACCTCTATTCCCCTTTGTGATACTAGATGACCTAACACAATTCCTTTGGTCACCATGAAATGACACTTTTCCCAGTTTAAGACTAAGTTAGTGTCCTCACATCTCTTAAGAACTAGTGAAAGGTTATAGAGACAGTTATCAAAGGAAGAACCATATACCGAAAAGTCGTCCATGAAGACTTCCATGATATTCTCTACATATTCGGAGAAGATTGCCATCATACACCTTTGGAAGGTGGCTGGAGCGTTGCATAAGCCGAATGGCATTCTTCTGTAAGCGAACGTACCCCATGGGCACGTAAAAGTTGTCTTCTCTTGGTCGTCCGGATGAATTAGAATCTGAAAGAAACCGCTATATCCATCTAGATAACAGAAGTAAGAATGTTGGGCTAACCTTTCCAACATTTGATCGATAAAAGGAAGGGGAAAGTGATACTTCCTTGTGGCCACGTTCAGTTTGCGGTAGTCGATGCACATTCGCCACCATGTAACTGTCCGTGTAGGGATAAGTTCGTTGTTCTTGTTGGCAACAACGGTAATGCCTCCTTTCTTGGGTACTACTTGTACTGGACTCACCCATTTGCTATCAGAAATAGGGAAGATGATACCTACATCAAGTAGCTTAAGGATTTCTTTCTTCACGACCTCTTTCATTGCCGGGTTTAACCGTCTTTGAGGTTTGCGTGAAGGTTTGTAATCCTCTTCCATTAAAATTTTGTGCATACATAGAGAAGGCTTTATTCCTACTAAATCATCAATAGGGTAGCCTAATGCTCTCCTATGTTGCTTCAAGACATGCATGAGTTTCTCTAATTCATCATCATTCAAATTCGCATTGACAATGACCGGATAGGTGGAATTAGTACCAAGAAATGCGTACCTTAAATGCGTGGGAAGTGGTTTCAATTCTAATGATGGAGGTACCTTGATTGATGATGAATCTTGGCCTTCGATTGTTGTAGGAGAGGCCTCTAGAGGTGGGGGCATTTCATCATTAGATTCGGAAGCGGCTGCGGTGAAGTTTGGAGAATCCAGAGAATTACCCATTGAATCGACCTCCCCTGTAATAAATCGGTCGATCTATTGTACGATTTTTCTTTCTGTCGGAAAAAATCGGGTTGCCTCTTCATAAATCGGACGATTTAATGTTGTCAGGTCGATTTTTATTTCTGTCGAGAAAAATCGGATTGCCTCTTCATGAATCGGTCGATTTATTTTTGGCAGGTCGATTTTCTTCACAGTTTCCGGAGTCCACTCTAGTTCTTCAATCCTTGCTCCTAATTCTTCCTCCACATCATTTAATGCTTTCACATCCTCATTGCAATCATGTTCCACTCCTTCCTCCATGATGCTCATGCTAAGAACCTTTTGAAGAGGGTCTTTCATCAAGATCGAACTTACTATCTCTCTAGACTCTTCTTCATCAACAATTTCAAAAGCATCGTCCTTCAAGGCTGGCTCCTTGATTAAGGAAGAGAGTATGAATTCTATCTTTTCTTCACCAATATGGAAGGATAGCTGGCCGTTCTTGCAATCTACCATGCATCCGGATGTGGCAAGGAATGGTCTCCCAAGGATGATGGGAACCGAATAATCTGCAGGTATGTCAAGAACGACAAAATCTATTGGGATGTAAAACTTACCCAGCTTTACCGGAATGTCTTCTAATATTCCCACCGGCTTAGTGGTGGAACGATCGGCCATGTAGAGTGTGATCTTCACCGGTCTAGGCTCTCCTAGACCAACTGCCTTGCATAGAGCGAGAGGTATGATACTCACACTCGCTCCAAGATCGCAAAGTGCATCATAGGTGGCTTCTCCCAAAGTGATGGGTATGCAAAAGGATCCTGGATCACGGAGCTTGGGTGGCATATTCTCCATCATAGTCTTGATGAGTTCGGATGACTCCATACTCATCTTGACATCTCCTATATCTTCCAATTTCCTCTTGTTAGAGAGGATCTCCTTGAGGAATTTCCCGTAAGCCGGCATACCTAAAATTGCATCCATAAAAGGTATGTTAATATGTAGCTTACTCATTGATAACACGATTTATAGCATAGTTTTAGGTGCACATTTAGGTAGAATTCTCGCTCAATCATGCATTATCTAGCACTAGTCCAATACGTTTTGCACTCAAAACATGTATTTTGTCGAGATAGACGTCTACACGGACTTGTGTGCGTTTTGTAGGTATTTCGGGAAGTTTCGAGCCAAAACGACGCGTTTGAGGGTCGCTCATTTAGAGGACACGTTTCCAAACTCATTAGAACGCAAGGCAAAGGCTGAGAAGGACTCAAGGAACCTTGCCAACACAGGCCATGCACCAAACCACAGCCTAATGATCCAAGGCTAAGTTTCTGCACATAATCACGGTTCTCTGAAGAACCACGGCCGTGGAAATGACCGTGGATTTTGCCAGATTCTCGTGACAGCTGTGCCACGACTCTCATGGCCAGCTCATGAAGAATTGGTTATAAAAGTGGTCCTTGATAGTTGTTAGAGGCAGCTGGGATTTGGGTAGTTTGAGAGCAGCTCACATATTCTCCATTTTTCTTTGACAAAATATATTCCAAGAAGAAGAAGGACTTTTTCTAGGAAGGAAAGTGCAAGAAGAAGAAGAAAGGAGCCATTGCCATTGAAGAGGAGAGGAGAAGACACACTTAGCCCTTGTATTTTCGGATTTATTTCTAGAAGTTTTTGAACTCTTGAACCTTCCTTTGGAAGGGTTGTAAGTCGTTCTAATTTCATCTTCAGATTTAGATTGTGTTTGAAGTTCATTTGTTCATCTTCTTTCTCTCATTTTCTTGCAATGGAGGTTATGAATCTATGCTTGTTTGTTTTGATTTCTAATATGAATGTTGTAGGCTAGATTGATGTGATTCTAGGGTAAGGAAAGGATGGTTATGGCTAGATCTATGATAGGACGAACTTAGATTTACCTTTGGATGATTTTTGTTTATAAACATAGCTACTGTTAGGAATCACGGGTAGTTCTTGAAGAACCACGGTCGTGGTTTCTGTAGAACAAACCGTGGTTCTTCCTGGTTCGAAGGATCTTATCTTAGGTTCATAAAATTGTTGAAACCCTAAGTTTTTGCTGAGTTTAACCTACCCTAGGGTGTCCTAGTGTAGCGACTAAGTGTTAGGAGAGACTTACCCGGTAATCCTTGCCCTTAGAACCTAAAATAGCAAAACCTTAGGTAATGGTGAGCCTAATAAGCCGCCATTGGATTAAATGTGCTAGGATAGTTGATTAGGACTTCCCTTTTCGAGACTTACCCGGTGAGGATAGGTTAGATCCCTAATTAAACAATCCGGTTTGTGTTAAATTCCTCCCCTTAGGTTCTTAGAGACTTAACCGGTAATGAGACCTTAGGTGTGGATTAGTTGGATCATGAGACTTACCCGGTAATTGATCCCATTTTAGGAACACTTAATCCCAACATATCATAATCAATCCAAAGAATGAATAGATAACTTGAGTTTTATGCCATAACCGGAATTTCCAACCCCTAGAATCCGTCTTCCCTTTCTCTTAATCAACATCTTGTTCGATTTGTTTATTTGTGCCAATTTTCCGACTTAGTTTGATTGATTGTTTACATGCATTTGATCTTTGAAGTGATCACCTAAAAGCAACCAAAACAATTGAGATTTTCTTCCTCTATTTGCATCCTTTTCTTTAGACTTAGATTTTGCTAAATTCAATCACAACTTATTTCGATTTCACCTTAGTCTTTGTGTTCGACCTTGGAATACTTATCTTGCTACATACGTCCCGTACACTGCGGGTGCGCTAGAAGTAGGATAATTATAACGAGTATAAATTTAAGGCTTATTGCGTACACATCTTTTAGCGTAACAAGTTTTTGGCGCCGTTGCCGGGGACTAGGTCTAGATTGAGTTTATTTTGTGATTGTTTCTAGTGTAGATCCTTCTTGTTTCTTTTGATCTCTTTTTGGTTTTTGTCTTTGCTTTTCAGGACATCTATTACTCTTTAGGTGTATGCGAAGATCTCGTGGCAAGGATTTAGCTCCATTCGACCCCGAACCGGAGAAAACCCTTCGATCTAGATCTAAGAACATCCGAAAAGAAAAAGAGATGGCCGGTAGAAATCTTCAAGCTGAATTGGATGAAGCCTTGGAACAAATAAGGCTAAGAGATGAACTCTTGGAGGAAGAAAGGAGACTTGCCAATGAGAGGCAAGAGGAAACTAGAAGGGAGATTGAAGAGATTAGGCAAGCTCTTGTTCAAGGAGAGCTTAATCGCCGACAACCTCCACCACCTCCACCACAACCGCAGCCGGCGGCCAATGTTAGGGTTGTTCCCATTGCTATTGAGGAGCCACAAACCCTAGGGAGACGTATGGATCCGGCACAAAGAGCACACCGACCGGGTGTGAATCTAGGAGATCCCGCAACCCACAACTATGAGCTCCGCCCTCAAGTTCTTCAAATGATCCGGCATAATCAATTTGGAGGGATGGAAGGAGAGTCTCCTCACCAACATTTGATGAACTATGAGATTTTGATGGAGACTCTTAGACCACCAAGATTGGAGAGCAACAACCATAAGCTAAGAGCCTTTTCCTTCTCTCTTAAGGACAAAGCATTGGCTTGGTATCAATCTATTCCACAAGGGAGAGTTGGTACTTGGGAGGAGATGACAACCGAGTTCTTGACCAAGTTCTTCCCACCATCCAAGACCACCGAGCTAAGAGGAAAGATCAATGCCTTTGTGATGAGGGATAGAGAAAGTTTGTTCAAGTCTTGGGAGAGATTTAAGGACCTTCTCCTAGATTGTCCGCACCATGGCATACCAAAGATTGAGCTATTAGAGATCTATTTCAAGGGGCTTGATGAAGATAGCCAATTCAAGCTTCAATCTCTTTCCGGTGGGACCTTTATGGAGAAGCATGTGGATGATGCTTGGGAGTTTGTGGAGAAGCAAGCTCTAGTAATTGAAAAGTACTCTCATAGGAAGAGCGAAGGAAGAAAGGCGGGAGCATATGAGGTGAGCGAAGTCACCATGAGCAATTTCAAGCTTGACGCCATCAACAACGAGTTGAAGTCCTTGAGAGAGTTGTGCACTACCACCTTGAAGAGCCAAGCAACTCCTCAAGCACCTCCACGAGCCAACTTGTCTTCCAAGGAGGAAGATGTGAATTATATGGGAAGGGGCAACTTCAACAATTACCAAGGCCCAAGAAATTTCAACAACAACCGGCAATTCAATAATTACCGGCCAAACCACAACCATCCCGGATTTTCTTACTCTAATCCGGATGGAGCCTTGAACCCTCCCGCCTCCACAAGCACAACTCCACCACAAAGAGCTTCACAAGAACCTCCACCCGGTTTTACTCAACCTTCAAAGGATAGAACCGAAGTCATGTTTGAACAATTGCTAGGAAGATTGAGTGGACTTGAGAGCACCGTCACTTCAATTTCTAAGGCTCAAAAAGTCTTGGAAGCACAAGTCTTTCAAAAGGCGGGAGAGGCACATAGAGATCCGGGAAAGCTTCGCGGAAGAACCGAAGACAACCCAAGAGGCCAAGTTTTGGCTATCACAACAAGGAGTGGGTTGAGTATAAAGGATCCTTTGCCCAAGGACCAAGCTAAGGGGAGTCAAGTAGTGGTAGAAGAGGGAAGAAAGCAAGATGATGGAGGCAAGAGCAAGGATGTAGAGCCAACCTATGTGGCACCGCCTCCATACAAGCCACCACTACCATTCCCACAATCAAGAGCAAGAGCTCGTTTGGACAATCACTTTGGTAAGTTCCTTGAACTAATGTCCAAGTTACATATTAACATTCCGTTTATGGATGCCATCTTAGGAATGCCGGCATACGGAAAGTTCTTGAAGGAAATACTCTCCAACAAAAGGAAGTTGGAGGAGTATGGGGAGATTAGGATGACCAAGAGATCCTCAGAATTAATCCAAACAATGAAGGAAGCAATGCCTCCCAAGCTAAGGGATCCGGGCTCTTTTTGCGTCCCAATAGGAGTGGGAGATGTGAAATACGAGGACCTTTGTGATCTTGGAGCAAGTGTAAGCATCATACCGCTTGCACTTAGCAACAAGGTCGGGTTAGGAGAGCCAAAGCCGGTCAAGATGACCCTCTATATGGCGGACCGTTCTATCACTCATCCAGTTGGGATTCTTGAGGACATTCCGGTGCAATTGGGAGGATTCTATGTGCCTATTGACTTTGTAGTGTTGGACATTCCGGCGGATTACCCGGTTCCCATCATCCTAGGAAGACCTTTCTTAGCTACCTCCGGATGTTTAGTGGATTGCAAGAACGGGACTCTCTCCTTCAACATTGGAGAGGAGAACATCAAGTTCAAGCTGTCCACAATGATGAAAGGGCCAACCCTTGATGAAGATATCTTCAACATAGTCGAGCAAGAAGAATCTAGAGAAATGGTGAGCTCGATTTTGATCAAGGACCCCTTGGAAAAGTTTCTTACCTTGAGTATGATGGAGGAGGACATTGAGGAGGAATGCAATGAAGAGATCAAGGCCTTGGAGGCTTTGGAAGAAGAGCCAAGAGTTGGATTTGGGAGCCATGAAGAAATTGTGAACAACTGCAAATTCCACGGTCGAGATTTAGGTTCCACGGCCGTCAAACTCTCTGGACAATTCCGAGAAGCAAGCTTGTCAAGAACCACGGCCGTGGAAGATGATCAAGCCGTGTTTCCAACCGTGGTTTTCCCTGGATCAGCTCTTGATGGTGATCAAGCTTCTAGGAGCAAAGGAGAGTCTTCTTTTGCCTTGGATTCATCTCATCCAATCTTATTTGGATCGTCTTCAACCGATAAAGGTCCTCCCTCACTTGAACTCAAACCCCTCCCCTCTCATTTAAAGTATGCATTCCTTGGTGATAATTCTACATATCCGGTGATTGTTAATGCATGCTTGAGTGATGATGAACTTGCTAAATTGCTGCATGAACTAAGATTGCATAGGAAGGCCATTGGTTATACTATTGATGATTTGGTTGGCATTAAGCCATCTTTGTGCATGCATAAGATAATGATGGAAGATAACCACAAACTCTCTATTGAACATCAAAGGAGATTGAATCCTATAATGAAAGAGGTGGTCAAGAAGGAAATCATTAAGTTGCTAGATGCGGGAATTATCTACCCTATCTCGGATAGTAAGTGGGTTAGCCCCGTTCATGTGGTACCTAAGAAGGGTGGAATGACGGTAGTAACTAATGAGAACAATGAACTAATACCAACTAGGACGGTCACGGGATGGAGAATGTGTATAGATTATAGGAAATTGAACATGGCCTCTAGGAAAGATCACTTTTCCCTCCCCTTCATTGACCAAATGCTAGAAAGATTAGCTCAACACTCTCACTTTTGCTATCTAGATGGGTATAGTGGATTCTTCCAAATCCCTATCCACCCCGATGACCAAGAGAAAACAACTTTTACATGTCCATGGGGTACATTTGCATATAGGAGAATGCCATTTGGGTTGCGTAATGCACCCGCCACCTTTCAAAGGTGTATGATGGCTATCTTTTCGGAATACATAGAAAATATCATGGAAGTATTCATGGATGATTTCTCTGTTTATGGTTCTTCTTTCGATGATTGCTTAGCTAATTTGTCATTGGTGTTGCAAAGATGTGAGGAGACAAATCTTGTCTTAAATTGGGAAAAATGCCACTTCATGGTAAGTGAAGGTATCGTGTTAGGACACTTGGTGTCTAACCGTGGCATTGAGGTTGATAGGGCTAAGATTGAAACAATAGAGAAGTTGCCACCACCTACCTCGGTGAAGGGGGTAAGGAGTTTCTTAGGGCATGCCGGTTTTTACCGGAGGTTCATTCAAGATTTCTCTAAAATTTCTAAGCCCCTCACTAACCTACCAATGAAAGATGTTGATTTTGTTTTCTCCAAAGATTGTCTTGAAGCATTTTGTAGGTTGAAGAACGCCTTGATCTCCGCACCTATCATGCAACCTCCGGATTGGAGTCTACCATTTGAGATTATGTGCGATGCAAGTGATGTGGCCGTTGGGGCCGTTTTGGGGCAAAGAAAAGAAGGGTGCACTCATGCTATTTACTATGCTAGCAAGACGCTAGATGATGCCCAACTCAATTATGCTACTACCGAGAAGGAGTTGTTAGCGGTAGTGTATGCATTTGAGAAGTTCCGCTCATACCTTGTTGGAGCAAAGGTCATAGTTTACACGGATCATGCGGCGATCCGTTATCTACTTACAAAGAAGGATGCCAAGCCAAGGTTGATTCGGTGGATCCTTCTTCTTCAAGAGTTTGATTTGGAGATAAGAGATAAGAAGGGATCCGAAAACTCAGTGGCGGATCACCTTAGTAGACTCCCACCATTGGAGCTTGGGAAAGACAACATTCCGATAGATGACTCGTTCCGGGATGAACAATTGCAAATGGTGGAAGAATGCTTGTTCCAAGTGGCTAGGGGAAGTGAGCCATGGTATGCCGACATTGTGAATTACTTGGTGTGTGAGGAAGTGCCTCCCGGACTAACGTATGCACAAAGGAAGAAGTTCTTCAACGATGTAAGGCATTATTATTGGAGCGAGCCACTTCTATTCAAGAGAGGCCCGGATGGGGTGCTTAGGAGATGCATACCCGAAGACAAAATGGAAAGTGTGATCCGGCATTGTCACTCCTTACCATGTGGAGGCCATGCTAGCTCACACAAAACGTGTGCAAAGGTATTGCAATCCGGTTTTTATTGGCCTAACTTGTTTAGAGATGTGCAAGGTTTTGTAGCGGCATGTGATGCTTGCCAAAGAACGGGGAACATCTCAAGGAGGAATGAAATGCCCTTGAACAACATCCAAGAAGTTGAGATTTTTGATGTGTGGGGTGTAGACTTCATGGGACCATTCCCTTCTTCATGTGGCAATCTATTCATCCTATTGGCGGTGGACTATGTGTCAAGATGGGTAGAGGCAATCGCCTCTCCTACAAATGATGCCAAAGTGGTGGTGCGGTTCTTCAACCGAGTGATCTTCCCTAGGTTTGGAACACCAAGGGTGATCATTAGTGATGGAGGGAAGCACTTCACAAATAGGAACTTTGGAGCACTTTTGGCCAAGTATGGGGTGACTCATAAAGTGGCAACACCTTACCACCCCCAAACTAGTGGCCAAGTGGAGATCTCCAACCGAGAAATCAAGGCCATCCTCGAGAAGACGGTGTCTAGGACAAGGAAAGATTGGGCCATGAAGCTCAATGACGCACTATGGGCATATAGAACCGCCTTCAAGACACCTATTGGCACCACTCCCTACAAATTGGTCTATGGCAAGTCTTGCCACCTTCCGGTGGAAATGGAGCATAGAGCTTATTGGGCCATTAAGTGGCTAAATTTTGACCTCAAGGAGGCGGGAGAGAAGAGATTGCTCGATATCAATGCCCTTGAGGAGCTCCGGTTGGAAGCTTATGAGAATGCCCGGATTTACAAGGAGAGAACCAAAAGGTGGCATGACAAAAGGATTATTCCAAAGGAGTTGAGTGAAGGAGATCTTGTCCTTCTCTTCAACTCGAGGCTAAGGCTTTTCCCCGGAAAGCTCAAATCGAGATGGACCGGGCCGTATGTGGTAAAGAAGATCTTTCCCCATGGAGCTATTGAGATAGGAGGGGAGCATTGTGGAGATTTCAAAGTGAATGGGCATCGCTTGAAGAAGTACATTCCGGGAGCCCCAATAGACATGATCGCCCCGCTTCACCTTGCATAAACGCTCCCGAGTTTGGTCAAGCTAATGACCTTAAAGAAGCGCTTGGTGGGAGGCAACCCATCGGTAACATTTTTCCTTCATTTTAGCTTAGATTTTTCTGTTTTTATGTGCTTTGTGTGTTTTGTCTATTTTATGTGTGCTAGAACATTAGTGGCTTTGGAAGCCTTTCTTTGAAATGGTGATGATGAAACCCTCACTAATCATGGGTGGAATGGACGCGGAACTTGGACGGCTAGCGGTGCCTAGCGCGGGTTTCAAAGCTTGAAGGATGCTTAGAGCTCCCTACCATGGTTGAAAGGATCATCCAACATCAATCCTCTTGAGAATTCCCAAATACCGAAGAAAACCATTTTACATCGTGAGAACCTTCTTTCACTCTCTTTACTTGAATACCACATTGGGGACAATGTGTTTCTAAGTATGGGGTGGGGTTTGCATGATCCTTTGCACGAAGAGCATCTAGGATAGTTTAATATTTGCACATGTCTTGCATTGTACATACTTAAATCGAAAATCCCATAAAAATCAGAAAATTTAAAATTTTTTTTGTGCTTTCTAGGCTTGGATATGATCCTAATGATGAAAACTTGTCTTGTGATTGGCTATGAATGGCCTTATGTGTTGAATTGATAAATGCATATGTAGACTTGAACTACTTCTCTTGAATTCCATGAATGACTTGAGATCATGATGATTGCCTAGAATGGATTGAGTATTGAAAATCGAAATTACATGATAGTTCTTGCATACCATCTAGGAATGAATAAGGCATTTTATCTTTCTCTACTTCTCATCTTGATCATGATTGCTTGAGCACCTCAATTGATATAAAATTTGACCTCCTTTTAAACCCATCCGGGAATAGGAGCATGCTAGTGTGTTTGAATGTGTAAAAAGCAAGTGCGGGGTGAAGATGTAATGAAAAGAATGTCGTGAATGGAATTCTGAAATTATTGTGGAAGTGTAGCCAAAATAGGTTTGGGGGCGTTGGTTTAAATGACAAGTAACTCGGTACACTTCACATAATCGGGTGTTGGTGCCTTGCCAAAGTCAAATGAGCCAATAGCCCTAACGAGCTTTGGTATGTGTGCCCGGTGTGGATGCACCTCGAAAAAGAGAAAAAGCCCGAGGATGGCTAATCACCGAGGTTTCGGCTATTGTACACCAATGCCATTGTCTCAAAAATGAGTTAAAGAAAAAGAAAAGAAAGTAAGATAGGGAAAAATATGCACTTGGGGGAAGTTGATCGAGGACAAGGAAGTGAAGTTAGTTCCATTCCCGGATTAGCATCACATACCTAGAAAATTCCCCTCCCCAATTGAAACATTTCTTAGCCTTTTATGTCACAAGCCCTTACGACCTACTTGCATGTTTGTAAGACTTAGTAATCTAGATTGGATAGACTCTTGATCTTCTTGACATCTCCGTCCTCCCAACTCATGCATGTTTTTGAGTTAAGTACAATTGTCTTTCCATGACTTTATTGTTTGATACATAATTGCTTATTCAATTGCCATTGATCATGACTATGGAGGTGATCCAATAGTAGAAGCACAAAACCAAAAAGATTTTTCCATTTTTCTGCATATATAAATCATGTCATCTCTTAGTCTATAGTTGGGAATTTGCTCGGGGACGAGCAAACCTTAAGTATGGGGTATTTTGATAACACGATTTATAGCATAGTTTTAGGTGCACATTTAGGTAGAATTCTCGCTCAATCATGCATTATCTAGCACTAGTCCAATACGTTTTGCACTCAAAACATGTATTTTGTCGAGATAGACGTCTACACGGACTTGTGTGCGTTTTGTAGGTATTTCGGGAAGTTTCGAGCCAAAACGACGCGTTTGAGGGTCGCTCATTTAGAGGACACGTTTCCAAACTCATTAGAACGCAAGGCAAAGGCTGAGAAGGACTCAAGGAACCTTGCCAACACAGGCCATGCACCAAACCACAGCCTAATGATCCAAGGCGAAGTTTCTGCACAGAATCACGGTTCTCTGAAGAACCACGGCCGTGGAAATGACCGTGGATTTTGCCAGATTCTCGTGACAGCTGTGCCACGACTCTCATGGCCAGCTCATGAAGAATTGGTTATAAAAGTGGTCCTTGATAGTTGTTAGAGGCAGCTGGGATTTGGGTAGTTTGAGAGCAGCTCACATATTCTCCATTTTTCTTTGACAAAATATATTCCAAGAAGAAGAAGGACTTTTTCTAGGAAGGAAAGTGCAAGAAGAAGAAGAAAGGAGCCATTGCCATTGAAGAGGAGAGGAGAAGACACACTTAGCTCTTGTATTTTCGGATTTATTTCTAGAAGTTTTTGAACTCTTGAACCTTCCTTTGGAAGGGTTGTAAGTCGTTCTAATTTCATCTTCAGATTTAGATTGTGTTTGAAGTTCATTTGTTCATCTTCTTTCTCTCATTTTCTTGCAATGGAGGTTATGAATCTATGCTTGTTTGTTTTGATTTCTAATATGAATGTTGTAGGCTAGATTGATGTGATTCTAGGGTAAGGAAAGGATGGTTATGGCTAGATCTATGATAGGACGAACTTAGATTTACCTTTGGATGATTTTTGTTTATAAACGTAGCTACTGTTAGGAATCACGGGTAGTTCTTGAAGAACCACGGTCGTGGTTTCTGTAGAACAAACCGTGGTTCTTCCTGGTTCGAAGGATCTTATCTTCGGTTCATAAAATTGTTGAAACCCTAAGTTTTTGCTGAGTTTAACCTACCCTAGGGTGTCCTAGTGTAGCGACTAAGTGTTAGGAGAGACTTACCCGGTAATCCTTGCCCTTAGAACCTAAAATAGCAAAACCTTAGGTAATGGTGAGCCTAATAAGCCGCCATTGGATTAAATGTGCTAGGATAGTTGATTAGGACTTCCCTTTCCGAGACTTACCCGGTGAGGATAGGTTAGATCCCTAATTAAACAATCCGGTTTGTGTTATATTCCTCCCCTTAGGTTCTTAGAGACTTAACCGGTAATGAGACCTTAGGTGTGGATTAGTTGGATCATGAGACTTACCCGGTAATTGATCCCATTTTAGGAACACTTAATCCCAACATATCATAATCAATCCAAAGAATGAATAGATAACTTGAGTTTTATGCCATAACCGGAATTTCCAACCCCTAGAATCCGTCTTCCCTTTCTCTTAATCAACATCTTGTTCGATTTGTTTATTTGTGCCAATTTTCCGACTTAGTTTGATTGATTGTTTACATGCATTTGATCTTTGAAGTGATCACCTAAAAGCAACCAAAACAATTGAGATTTTCTTCCTCTATTTGCATCCTTTTCTTTAGACTTAGATTTTGCTAAATTCAATCACAACTTATTTCGATTTCACCTTAGTCTTTGTGTTCGACCTTGGAATACTTATCTTGCTACATACGTCCCGTACACTGCGGGTGCGCTAGAAGTAGGATAATTATAACGAGTATAAATTTAAGGCTTATTGCGTACACATCTTTTAGCGTAACACTCATAAGTTCAACAAACTTACCAAAATGTTTATCTAGACGTGCACGCGCTCTAGATTGTGGAAAAGGTAGAGGTGGTTTGTAAGCGGGAGGAGGAACATAGACTTCTTCCTTCTCTTTTGCCTCTCCTTCTTTTGTGGCGGTATCAACTACTTTAGGTTGAGGATCGGTGGTCGTTTTGCCGCTCCTAGTGGTTATTGCCATAACCCTTCCCTTTGGGTTATCTTCTGTCTTTCCGGGAAGCTTCCCTTGATCTCTTGGAACTTCTCCGGCTTTGTTGAATACTTGGTTTTCTAAAGCTTTGTGAGCTTTGTCAACCGAAGTTATGTAACTCTCCAATCCTTGTAGCTTGCCTAGGATCGTTTCTAGCATGGGATCCGGTTTGCTTGATCCGCTTGATTGTCCCTGGCTTGTTGAAGGAGTAGAAGAGGATGGAGGTGTTAGAGCCTTTTCAGCATAAGAGTAAGGATTACCTGGACTTTGCTAATTTGACCTCCAATTGTTGTTATTGGAGTTCCTATTGTTGTTATTCCAATTGGAGTTTCGGTTGTTATTGTTGTTGTTGCTCCAATTGGAATTCCGGTTATCATTCCTTTGATTGTTGTCCCGCCCCATGTAGTTGGCTTCTTGCTCCTTAGTCTTTTGAAGACTCGTTTTGAGCACTTCCCTCAATTCTTTGATGTCATCTTTGAGGGAGAATATTTGTGTTTGAGCCGCTTGATTCAACTTGGCTCCCGGATCGCCTTGATTCCGGCTATTTGATTCCACCTTCCGGTGGGAATACTTCTCAATCACTTGGGCTTGCTTCTCAATGAAGTCCCAAGCATCATCATCTCTCATATCCATGAATGTGCCACAAGAGAGAGATTGAAGATTGAATTGTGTTTCCACATCCAATCCTTTGTAGTAGATCTCCAATAATTCCAGCTTGGAAATGCCATGGTGTGGGCAATCCAACAAGAGATCTTGAAACCTTTCCCACGATTGAAACAAGCTTTCATTAGGTTTCATAGAAAAAGCATTTATTTTACCTCTTAATTCCGCCGTTTTAGATGGCGGAAAGAACTTGGTGAGGAATTCCGAAGACAATTCCTCCCATGTAGCTAGCTTTGCAGCTGGAAGTATTTGGTACCAAGCTAGAGCCTTGTCCTTCAAAGAGAAGAAGAACGGTTTGATCTTGTAGTTTCTTGTAGTAGCCTTCTTCAGCTTCATAGTCTCCATGAGAATCTTAAAATTCTGCAAGTGTTGATGTGGAGAATCAGTACTTGCTCCGCCATATTGACTTTGGCGAACCATGGTGATGACTTGTGGTGAGAAGCTAAATTCTTGGATGTCTTCAGCTCCGAAATCCACACCTAGACGGCGTGGTTGCTGAATTGGATCCATCCGTTGCCCCAAAGTTCGGGGTCTATCTTCGTTATTAACAGCTCTAACGTTCCTAGTTGGTATACGAGGAACAACCCTTGGTGTTGGGGTGTTTCGGATAGGACGAAGTGATGGATCAATCTCTTCAAGTTCCGGCATGTCCGGATCAATCTCTTCATCATCGGATGAGTCATTTCGAATGGATTTAGTTGGTGTCTTGACTTTCTTCTTTATTGGATTCGTTCAACTCCAACTTCATGTCCAACATCATAGCTCTTAGTTCATCAATCTGAAATTGATGACTTATTTCAGGTTCTTTTCGTGCTTTCTCACTCAACTGGAGTTGGCGTTGAGCTTCGTTCAGTTCAGCCTTGTAGTTTCTCTCATCGTTTTCAGCCATTTTCTTCTCCTTCAACTTTCTCCTCAAAGTTCTTTCTAATTCGGGATCGAAAGGAATTAGATCTTTAGTGGATCTAGTCTTTCGCATATACCTAAAGAACCTGCAAAGATCACTCAAGTAGACAAATCAATTCACAAGAGCAAGAGCTCTCAAGCCAGACAACGGAAAACCGGATTTGATCTAGACCAAATCCCCCGCAACGGCGCCAAAAACTTGTTCGCTCAAAAAGGTGTGCGTCAAAGTGTTAATATTTATATCCAGAACTCAAAAGCAAAGCGAACCCGCAGTGTACGGATCAGCTGTAGTAAGGTAAGAATTCCAGAGTCGAACTCAGGGATTTGGTGAGAATAATTCCGATTTCAATTATCTAGCAAAAAGTGCAAAAAGCTTTTGTGATCAAATAAGAGTGAAATGATTCCAAGGATTCAAGTATCCGATTTCGGCTTTCGATTCAAGACACTTCTATAGATATAGGACAGAATTTATATTGCCAAGATTAATTGTTCAAAGGTAGGATTCGTACGGTGAAGTTCCGAAACCTATATGACTAATCTAAAGATTCCCTCTATAAGGGTTGTTGAGGCTGCAATATAGAAAGATCTAAAGACAAGAATTATGTTCAAACTAACTATCTAAAACTCCAGGATATGACTCTCCAAAGTAAAGAATAGCAAGCACAATTAAAAACTTAATAAAGGATGTTGAGTCTCTTTATTACCCAAATCTTGAAATCTTAATCTAATAAACGTAAAATCAGGTTTGAAGTGTCTTCATACATTCAATTAGAGGGTAAAAAGGTTAATCAAGGTTGGGATTTAGGCAAGGGTTAGTTTTGGTTAAAGATTAATTCAATTAAAGTTCGTCAGAAGAATAAATCGCCCTGTTCATAAGAAAATCGGCCGACTTTCCTCAAGAACAGTCCGATTTTTCTGTTTGTCGCAAAACTAAAATCTAAACTCTCAAGGTCCTAATGTTTGAATGAGTTCAGTCTATCATCATCTAAGCCTTAATCATCAACTATCCTCCCCAGAATCACAAAGTTTTTAGCCAACCATTTTCAAAATCGAATCAAATTAATTATTGAGAAAGATATCGTAAAGAAACCAAATCTTGAATGAAAAAATCAATAACCTTCAATTCTGTAAACAATTGTCAAATCTGCTCAATGTATCTCTCAAACAACTCAATTTCGTGTTCACAAACCACAAACAATGCAATGGATAAAGAAATCTCACAATCAAAGATCAAGAATAACTTTCCGGCAAAAGCTCTTCAATCTCCCTCCAAGAATCGTCGATTTCTCCAAAACGTGTAAAGATTTCCCGCTGCGGCCGCCTCGTCTTCGTTCCTAGGGTTCTCCTCTATACTTTCTTGCAGATGGGCCGTTTGGCAAAACTCTCATCTAGCCCAAAATAATTGGGCTTTGTGTCGTCTTTCCATTTGGCCGGATCGTGAAGAAAATCGACCCAGTCGATTTAGGTGCAAAACCGTTCGATTTCAAGGTATGAAAATCGTCCGATTTATATATACATTGGCACGATTTTCTTCAACAGAAAGTGTTCTTCCTTTGGTTCGTCTTCTACGCTTCTCCTTTGCAATTCCTTAGCTCTTTGTGATCCTTCTAAGACTCCTTTAGCTTCCTTAACATCCTTAGATGCTTCTTGCTCCAGTTTTTGCTTCCAATTCCGCTCCATTTACCTACAATTCATCAAAATCTCGTGTAGACCTCTATTTCCGACAATTGGTTGAATAGAACATAAAAAGCATACAAAATCTCTCTAAATGCAAGGTAAAATGAGACAATCTTCTACAATATGCATGAATATGATGGTACATAATTCATGTCATCACAATCATTGGACGGCCGGAAATACGGTCGTAATCGACTTGGTATCACTCGTGGATCACCGGTCGATAGGGTCGGGAAGAAGAGGAAGAAGGGGAAGGGGAGGATCTATCCCTAAGGGCAAGGCGTCTGTCAGAACTCATATTCAAATCTGTCACTGTCAGGTCACCTCGGTCGACTGACAACACTCAAGAATCACCTCGGCCGAGGCACAGCTCGTCTGGACCGAGGCGGAAAACTGGATTCTAATTTCTTTAGAAAATTCAGTTCTTTTCCCCCAAAATCACTACAACTGCTTCCTATGGGGTACTTAATCCTTTTCTCAACAAAAGCAAGGGCAACCAAAGCCCAAATCGAAGCGAAATCAGCGAGTTAAGGTTTCGGTTTTGTTTTACCTCGTTCGGCCGAATCGGTTCAATTTCTTCGTAGATCGACGATGCACTGGGATCCTCTATGCCTTAATCGTAGTTTGGAAGCGAAAATCTTCGAAAATGAGCGAGAATCGAAGAAGCGAGGTGAAGGAGAGCGCCGCGGTCGAGGGAGGGTAAAATGAAGAGAGAGAAAATTAATCCCCCTTTTATACCCTTTTTGGAACTGCTGTCACCTCGGTCGAGATGGTCTCGACTGGACCGAGGTGGTACGGACCGAGGTGGTTCTCCAGAAACCCTAGTCGCCTCGGTTGCTCAAGAATCATCTCGGTCGAGGTGCTCTGACAGCAACCGAGATGTTTCTCAGTCAAACTTCGTCTTCTCAAATTCTCGATCTTCTGTCCTTCCAGTTATGCTCCTTCCTTAGATGTCACCTGTTATCTGTCTAGAACGCCAAAAACAAAACAAAGCAAAGCAAAAGCAAAAACTATCTAAACTAGACTAGAAAACGGGGAAATAAAGCAATACCTTGGGTTACCTCCCAAGAAGCGCTTGGTTTAAGGTCGCTAGTTGGACCATGATGCGTCTCAAACGAGGTATATTGGTGCAACCTCCTCAACCGGAGTTTCCGGTTTTTACTTCTTAAGTCTATGACCGTTGATCTTGAAGCTTCCACTTGTTTCGACCCATATCTCAACTGCACCATGAGGAAAAACATGTTTCACAACATAAGGTCCGGTCCATCTAGATTTTAACTTACCTGGAAAGAGGCGGAGGCAGGAGTTGAAGAGTAGAACTAAATCTCCTTCGTTAAGTTCCTTTGGGACGATACGCTTGTCATGCCATCTCTTCGTCCTCTCCTTATAGATTTTGGCATTCTCATAAGCGTTCAAACGCAGCTCCTCCAGCTCGTTGATTTCCAATAGCCGCTTCTCGCCAGCCTCCTTAATGTTGAAGTTCAACCATTTGATCGCCCAATATGCTTTGTGTTCTAATTCAACGGGCAAATGGCATGACTTCCCATATACCAAATTATAAGGGGTGGTACCTATGGGAGTCTTAAATGCGGTCCTGTATGCCCAAAGAGCATCGTCCAATTTCATGGACCAATCCTTCCTCGTCCTAGAGACGGTCTTCTCCAAAATTGCTTTGATTTCTCTATTCGAGATCTCGACCTGTCCACTAGTTTGAGGGTGATAAGGGGTTGATACCTTGGGGGTTACCCCATACTTCGATAGAAGTACCTTGAACTTCCGGTTGATGAAATGCGTTCCTCCATCTCTAATGATGATGCGTGGAGTTCCAAACCGTGGAAAGATATTTCTGTTTAAGAACTTCACAACCACCTTGGCGTCGTTAGTGGGAGAAGCAATGGCTTCAACCCATCTAAAGACGTAATCAACTACAAGAAGAATATAGAGGTTTCCTCCGGAGGATGGGAAAGGTCCCATGAAGTCTATCCCCCATACATCAAAGACTTCCACCTCTTGAATATTATTAAGTGGCATCTCGTTCCTCCTTGATAAATTTCCTGTTCTTTGGCATGCATCACAAGAGACAACAAACGATTGCACATCCTTAAATAAAGTAGGCCAAAAGACACCTGAACGTAATACCTTAGCGCATGTTTTATCGATGCTGGCATGTCCTCCACAAGGAAGTAAATGACAATGCCGTATGACGCTATTAACTTCATCTTCCGGAATGCATCTTCGAAGCATCCCATCCGGCCCGCGCTTGAATAGCAGCGGTTCATCCCAGTAGTAATGGCGTACTTCCTTGAAGAATCTCTTCTTTTGAGAGTACGTCAATCCGGGCGGTACTTCCTGGCAAACAAGATAATTCACAATATCAGCATACCAAGGTCCTTTATTATCAGAGAGTTGGTGGATAGAATGTTCCACCAACTGAGGATGAATGTCAGAGAAGGGAGTAAGAAGTTTATTATTCTCAGTAGTCTCAGATGACATCATCTCGCCATCGACCTCGGTCGAGGCGCAGAGGCGTTGACCGAGATGTTCTTCAGTCGCCTCGCTCAGTCCAGAAAGTGCCTCGGTCGAGGTACTGCAATTGGAACCGAAACTGGAGATCTTCGTCTCCTGGATTAGCTTCTCAGATTTAGCTCCTGGATCTTCTTCCAGTACTTTTAAGCTCCGTATATCTGCATCACAAGAAGCATCTATACCTTCCTCCATTAAACTGAAACTAATGACTCTTTCGAGTAGATCGTTAATAAGGATAGAGCTCACCAATTCTCTTGATTCTTCTTCATCGTATATGTTGAAGATATCATCGCTTAGCTGCTCTCCTTTCATGGCTGTAAGTAATGCAAACTCCACCTCATCGCCACCTATGTTGAATTTCAACTTGGCGTTCTTGCAATCCACGTTGCAACCCGAAGTTGCTAGAAATGGCCTCCCGAGAATGATAGGGACAGGATAATCTGCGGGAATGTCAAGGACAACAAAATCTATAGGTAGATAGAAGTTACCTAACTTGACCGGAACATCCTCCAGGATTCCCACGGGATGGGTGATGGAGCGATCCGCCATATATAGTCGAATCTTGACCGGCTTGGGCTCTCCAAGTCCGATCTTCACACATAGCTCCAGCGGGATGATGCTCACGCTGGATCCTAGATCACAAAGGGCTTCACAAGTGACATCCCCAACTTGAATGGGAATGCAAAATGAGCCGGGATCTCTCAATTTAGGTGGCATCTTCTCCTTCATGATTTGAATGAGCTCCGAGGATTTAGATGTCATCCTAACTTCACCAAAATCTTCCAGTTTCCTCTTCCTTGATAAGATCTCCTTCAAGAACTTCCCATAGGCAGGCATCCCTAGAATAGCATCAAGGAAAGGAATGTTAATGTGCAGTTTATTCATCAAGTCAAGGAACTTACCAAAGTGCTTGTCTAGATGTGCTCTGGCCCTTGACTGGGGGAATGGAAGTGGTGGTTTGTATGCAGGAGGTGGAACATAAACTTCAGTTTTCCCCTCCTCTGTTTGTGGCTCCACCTCGGTTGGCATCTCGGTCGAAGTGTTCTTCGACTGTATCTGGACCGAGGTGGTCTTCGACGGTACTGGCACCGACCGAGGCACTGGATCTGTAGTTTTCAATCCACTCCTCGTAGTTATGGCCATGATCTGGCCCTTAGGGTTGCTTTCCGTCCTTGCTGGAAGCTTCCCGGGATCTCTTGGCGCTTCATCGCCCTACTTGCAAGTTGTTGTTCAAAGGCTTTTTGGGCCTTCAAAAATGAAGTCATAGAAGTCTCCATAGCATTAAGCTTGATCAAGATAGCCTCCAGAACTGCGTCTTTCTTATCCGGCTGAGACGAACTTGATCCTTGCCCTTGACTCTTTAATGGAGTAGAAGAAGAAGGGGAAGAGAGGAAAGGGTTAGAGGAATCGTTAGAGTTGGAGTTTGAATGATTGTTACCAGAATTTTGGTTGTTCGCTCTCTAGTTGTTGCTATTGGATCCCCTATTGTTATTGTTATAGTTGTTGTTCCGGGAACCGTTGTTGTTGTTACGGTATCCATTGTTGTTGTTCCTTTGTCCTTGCTCTTCCTTCTTGGTTTGAGCAACCAAGAGTTCCTTCAATTGCTTCACGTCGTTCTTCAAAGACGTGAGTTGATTGTTGTTGGGCTGAGTTTCTTGGAAGTTAACTGTTTTAACTCCACCTTCAGCTCCTTGATGAGTGTACTTCTCCATATGCAAAGCTTGCTTCTCGATGAAGTCCCAAGCTTCGTCAATCGCCATGTCCATAAAGGTACTGGTGGAGAGTAGTTGGAGGTTGAACTGGGTGCTTCCGTCCAGTCCCTTGAAGTATATCTCCAATAACTCTAACTTTGGAATCCCATGATGTTGGCAATCCAAAAGAATGTCCTTGAACCGCTCCCATGACTTGGACAAGCTCTCATTGTCCTTCATAATGAAAGCGTTGATCTTCCCTCTCATTTCAGTTGTCTTTGAGGAGGGAAAGAATTTGGTCAAGAATTCCGTAGTCATCTCCTCCCATGTGCTAATTTTTCCTGGAAGAAGAGATTGATACCAAGTAAGAGCTCTATCTTTTAAAGAAAAGTAAAAAGGTCTTAGCTTGTAGTTGTTATTTTCAATCCTTGAAGGTCTCAAGGTCTCCATCAAGATGTCATAGTTTTGAAGATGTTGATGTGGTGATTCCTTATCTAACCCTCCGAATTGGCATTTGCGAATCATGGATAGAACTTGCGGTCGAAGTTCATAGTCATGGTCCGCAGGATCTCCTAGGTTAACTCCTGGACGCCTCAGTTGTTGATTAGGGTCCATCCTTTGACCTAGGGTTTGTGGGATTCCTGCAAGAAGAGCGCATCGGACTGGCATCCGAGGTGGAAGTATCTCGGCCGGGGAGTCAGGTACTGGAACCTGCCTCGGTCGAGGGTCAACGACTGGGACCTGCATCGGTCGAGGATCTGGAACTGGATCTTCCCTCGGTCGAGGTAGAAACTGGTCTCGTAAAGCTGCCATATCAGCTTTGATCGCTTCAGTCCTGGTGCGAGTTTCTTCTCTTTCTTGCCTTAGCTCTTCCCTACTGAGGCGTAGCAGCTCTAGCGCCTCTTTCAACTCGGCCTCAAGATCGCGATTGTCTTGGTGGGCCATCTTTGCTTCTCTTAAGCGTCGTTTATATGTCTTCTCTGGTTCGGGATCGTAAGGAACGATTTCCTTCCCAGTGCGGGTTCTTCGCATAAACCTAAGAAAGAACCTGCAAAAGTCACTCAAGTAGAGTGGTTAGTAGACACGGGGGCAAGTGCCCCAAGAGCAAACCGTAACCGGCTTGGTCTAGACCAAGTCCCCGGCAACGGCGCCAAAAACTTGTTCGCTCCAAACGGTGTGTGCAAGCTTTAAATTTATAACCCTAGACGTAAGCTTAAAACAAGGATGCGAACCCGCAGTGTACGGGTCAATCGTAGTAAAAGCAAGGAATTCCAGGGGTCGATCACAGGGACTTAGTGAAACAAAGTCCAATTACGGTATGCTTTAGTAATTACTAACCACAAAAGGTGATCAAAACAATCAAAGATGATATAGAAGTCAATAAAGGAAATATGCAATTCTAGGGATTAAAGCATCTAGTTGTGGTTCCAACTCAAGATCTAAAGATAAGCGGACAAAGCTGAGGTTTTTGCATAGGGAAGGTGTTACTAAAGTAGAATAGATCACCGGGTAAGTCTCACTACTCACTAATCCTAAACCGTAACTCCTATTACCGGGTAAGTCTCAAGGAATTAAGATAAAGAACTCTACCCTCAAACTAACACACCATCTAAGGAAATAGAATCAACCTTTACCGGGTAAGTCTCAGGCTAACTCACAAAGATGGGATGGAAGCACACTCAAACCCCAATAAAGGATAAACCTTTATTACCTACACTTATGATCTTAGGTATACAAACTAAGGAATTACCGGGTAAGTCTCATCCTAGGCTTGCATTGAACCAGGAAAGGTGTAATAAGAATAGGATTTGGTAAACTCTAACACTTAACTCTCAGTTTCAGATCCGATAAGTCACCTCGGTCAGACAAAGTTCACCCCGGCCGAGATGTTTATCGACTGAGCGAGATGCTTAGGGTTAAGGTTAAAGACTCGAACTTTCAGGGTCCTACTGGAATCTAAGATTATTCTATCATTGTTTTTCCCACAACCTTCAACCAATCACACAAAAATATAAGATCTCTTTCCAAACATAAAAGATCTCAGCCAAGAATAAAATATTCTCGCCGCGTCCCAAGTGTTTGCCTCGGTCGAGTCGACTTCTCTGAATCACCTCGGTCGAGGTGAATCTGTGGTCAACCGAGGTGAGTCACAACTGAATGTGAAATCTCTCAAATCTGGTCCAAAGTGAATCTTTAATCCATGGCTATGCTTCCTGGATGGTTCCTTATGTTCCTGAATGTAGCTCCAATGACTCCATAGCTCCTTTTGCTCCTTTTTGATGCAAAACATGCCATTTTACCTACGATTACAACAAAACCAGGTGTAGACCTCGATTCTCGCAAAGGTAGATGAAATGGTAATATAATCACACATTATACATACAAACATGCAGATTATTGAAGATAAAACGTCCAAACAAACCCCAAAATATAGACTATAATTCATGCTATCACCTTCTGTCTTCTGTTACGCTCAGAACCGTCCATCTCCAACGTCATCTCTCTATGTAGTTGTCCCCTTCGAGCGCCCTCTTCAACGCCACAACAACCAAGAGAGGGAGAGTCACGCTATCCAGCGTCTTTAGCGGCCTTCAGCGCAACACCGGTCTTCAACAACGGCCTTCAACGCAGCAGCCTCATTCTCCCTCCTTAACCCTAGCCGATCTCTCCAGGAAGCAACAATGGCGATCTTCTCTCTAGAGCAGTGGCAACCTTCTCCCTAAGCAGCTATGGTGACTCCTTCGTCAGCCACACTCGACACCAGCACCGGCAGGGATACTCTTCAGCCTTCTGTAGCGGTTGTCTTCAACCGGGGCATGCCCTCTGTCCAAGCAATGCAGCGCACGGGTGTGAGCCATTACGGCATAGCTGCCTCGCTTGCCCTCTACTCTCGACACCAGCAATGATTCCGTACAAGCCCAACTGTTCAGCAACGTAGCGGACTGCTCTGGAACGCAACCGACGCATCCATTCCCTCTCCTGCACGCCCAGATCCGCTCAGCAGCAGCCTAGTGCATTCGAGTCTCGGAATCGGGTAAGCTTATACCCCTTTTCGTACATGCACTTCTTTCCATGTTTTTCATACCTTATGGATAACCTTTATGTCTCCTTATCATACTCAGAACAATCATAGATGAAGCAGTAAAGGTTCTTGTTGTTTTCCGAGTTTTCGAGAAGGGACAAGCAGGCATTTTCGAGTCTAGATTTTGGTATGTTACACACCTCCTCTATTGCTGAATTTTGGATATGGTGTAGTCAGTAGAACATAGTATATCATACAAAAATTTGGGAAGCATCGGAGTTACAGTTTTGTGAGATGGTTTTGAATAGGCTTTTGATATCCTTTGCTGCTGAATTTTGTATATATTATAGATAAGATTTTATAGTAGAACATATCAATATATGGATAAATCCAGAGAGTGGTTTAGGAGTTATGATTTTTCAAAGTTAAGACAATGTGCTGTTTTGCAAAGTGTTTGCTGAAATTCCTAAGTGTGGAAAACTGCATGTCGGTACAGTTTTGTGATCCAGATTTGGGAAAATTAGACTCGTCCTTTCGTGTTGATTTTTGGATATCTTATAGTTGGTATTATATAGTATAACATATTGAAATTTGAGAATATTCTGAGTTATAGTTTAGGAGATATGATTCTCCAAAGTTGGTTTCTCATGTAGTTTTTAGGACTGCTAAAATATTCTAAATGTGAGAAAAACTGTTTGTGATGCAGTTTTGTAAAATAGATTTGGAGAGGTTATCGACCTCTGTGGGACGTGATCTTTGGATATGTTGTTGATGGATATGTATAGAAGCATGTAGTAAAAGTTGAGAGCGATCCGTTGGGTTAATCCATATGTAGGATGTTCCGAAGTTGGGTTTAAGTATAGTTTAGTTTAGAAAAGTTGTGTTAGGTTTTAAGTGTCGATCCATCTTATGCGTTTATGTTCTTGTGAGGATGTTGAGCCTAGAAGTCTAAGGACTTCTAGTTGACTAGAGCGTTGTTTGATTCGTGTGCCTTGTCTTGAACAAGCGTTGTGCGTTTTCCCGAGGGGAACTTGAGAGTGTGCTGATCGGTTGCTCTTGGAGACTGGTAAGTCCACGGACTTACTTAGCTGGCTTCTTGTATGAGTGTAATGTGTATGAGTGATGTTTGTTAGTTATGATAAATAACGAAATCGGATTAGACTGACTTTATTATTTACGTAATTGGCCCAAGTGTATGATAACGGGTCATGACATCATCTGCCTAGCTCTTGCGAGAGTCTAGGAGGTTCCCTGCGACCAGCCCAGTCAGGTAGACGGTCAAATGCATTAGTACCATTCCGCGTTGGTAAACGGGGACAGGGGCGAGGTTTGGGAATCCCTCGTGTCATAAAATAAGTATCATTTGTAACAACCTATCACCTAATTAAAGATAATAAAAGGATTCAGTGTTGCATGTTTGTTGTGTATGTGTGTGTTTGTGCTTTTACCTTTATACTTATGTATAGAATGTTAGCTAACGGTTTTATACCTCTTATAGATGCCTTGAAGGTTAAGACAGTTGTAGAGAGATCCGGAGGGAATGGTCAGCCGGGTCCATGTACTCATTTAGTTGGGTACGGGGATGTCTTCAATTCTTGTCACGGAAAGGAGTCATCTATAGGTAGATTGTCGTTACCTTTAGTAATCTTGTCGATGCACTCCTCTATGATGTGTAAATGCTCGTCCGGAAAGGTGTCATCTATAGGTAGATTGTCGTCCTCTAGATGTGGTAGACGACTCAAATGATCCGCAACAGAATTTTCCGAACCCTTCTTGTCAACGGATCTCTAGATCGAATTCTTGTAGGAGAAGAATCCATCTAATCAGCCTTGGTTTCGCATCCTTCTTTGCAAGTAGATACTGGATCACATCATTATTTGTGTATACAATCACCTTTGCACCTACAAGATAAGAACGAAACTTTTCAAATGCATAAACAATAGCTAGAAATTCCTTTTCAGTAGTGGCGTAGTTAAGTTGTGCTTCGTCTAGCGTCTTGCTAGCATAGAAGATAACATGGGTTCGTCCTTCTTTCTTTTGCCCAAGCACAGCTCCTATAGCTACGTCACTTGCATCACACATGACCTCGAATGGAAGATTCCAATCCGGAGGTTGAATGATCGGGGCTAAGATTAGAGCTTCCCGAATCTTATGAAACGCATCTAAGCACTCCTATGAGAAATCAAAAATTGCATCCTTCATCAATAGATTAGTAAGCGGTTTTGATATCTTAGAGAAATCCTTTATATAACGTCTATAAAATCCAGCATGTCCTAGAAAGCTTCTTATCCCCTTCACCGAAGATGGAGGAGGGAGCTTTTCTATTGTTTCTATCTTAGCCTTATCTACTTCAATCCCTCTACTAGAGATCAAGTGTCCGAGTACAACTCCCTCCTTCACCATAAATTGACACTTCTCCCAATTAAGAACTAGGTTAGTGTCTTCACACCTTTGTAGCAAAAATGAGAATGTTGTGCTAACCTTTCAAGCATTTGGTCAATGAAGGGTAATGGGAAGTGATCCTTTCTAGTTGCATTGTTTAGCTTCCTATAATCGATGCACATCCTCCATCCAGTCACTGTCCTTGTAGCAATGAGCTCATTCTTCTTATTGGTGATGACCGTCATTCCTCCCTTCTTTGGAACAACCTGTACGGGACTCACCCACTTGCTGTCGGAGATAGGGTAGATGATACCTGCATCAAGTAGCTTAAGAATTTCCTTCTTGGCAATCTTCTTCATTGTCGGATTTAACCGCCTTTGAGGTTGTCGCGAAGTCCTAAAGTCTTCTTCCATTAGGATCTTATGCATGCATAATGAAGGCTTAATTCCTACTAGATCCTCTATAGTGTAACCTAAGGCTTTCCTATGTTTCTTTAGAACAACCATAAGCTTACTATGTTCATCTTCACTTAGATCGGAACTAACAATTACCAGAAAGGTAGAATTAGAACCTAGAAATGCGTACCTTAGATGTGTGGGAAGTGGCTTCAATTCCATCACTATTTTGAGGAGTGTTCAATGCTTTCTTAGAAGTCTCTAAGGGTATAGAAGTTGTTGGAGAAGACTCAAGACAAGTGGTAGAAAGAACGTAATTGTCCTCAGATTTTCCTAAAATCACGGTACCTCTGTTTCCTCCACGGACGTGGTTTGGGGCGTGGAAATCAATTACGGCACCTCTGATAGTTCCACGGTCGTGGTTTTGGCCGTGTAACTTACTAAAGTCCTCTGAATAGCTAATTACGGTCATGTTGGTGGGAACCACGGCCGTGGAATAGCACGACTGGCCGTGATTCCTCACGTTTTCTAACCCATCGTAGAGTTTTTCAAACTCTTCTTCATGCACTTCCTTTTGTTCCTCTAAAGCTTCAATTTCTTCATTGCATTCCTCTTCCTCTCCTATGCCCATAATGTTCATAGCGATCACCTTTTTCAAAGGATCTTTGAAGAGAATCGAACTTACTTCTTCTCTAGATAGCTCTTCGTCATGGATGTTTAATATATCCTCTTCAAGAGCTGGTTCTTTCATCAAAGTGGAAAGAACGAACTCTACCTTTTCCTCTCCTATGTCGAAGGCGAGTCTAGCATTCTTGCAATCCACCTTACAACCGGATGTTGCAAGAAACGGTCTTCCGAATATGATCGGGACCGGAATATCTGTAGGAATGTCAAGCACAACAAAATCTATTGGAACATACAACTTACCAAGCTTGACCGGGACGTCTTCAATGATACCGACGGGACGAGTTATGGATCGATCCGCCATATATAACGTCATCTTCACCGGTTTAGGATCGCCTAGACCGATCTTCCTGCATAATGCAAGCGGAATGATGCTAACTCTTGCTCCTAAATCACATAATGCATCATATGTGACATCTCCTACTCCGATTGGAACACAAAATGACCCCAGATCCTTCAGCTTTGGGGGCATCTTTTCCTTCATCGTTTTGATGAGATCCGACGATTCCGAACTCATCTTGACTTTTCCAAAGTCTTCTAGTTTCCTCTTTTTAGAGAGGATCTCCTTTAAGAACTTTCCATATGCTGGCATACCTACAATTGCATCAATGAAAGGTATATTAATATGAAGTTTGCTCATGAGTTCAATGAACTTACCGAATTGCTTGTGTAGACGCGTTCTTGCTCTAGATTGTGGGAATGGTAGGCGAGGTTTGTAAGCTGGAGGAGGAATGTAGATGTCTTCCTTCTCCTTCCCCTTTTCCTTCTCCTTTTCGACGGGAACTTCCACAAACTTAGGTTGCGGGTTGGTGGTTGTTGCTCCACTCCTAGTTGTGATAGCCATCACCCTTCCTTTCGGGTTATCCTCCATCTTTCCTGGAAGTTTTCCTTGATTTCTAGGAACTTCCTCGGCATTGCTGAACATTTGGTTTTCTAAAACCTTTTGGGCTTTATCAACCTTAGTGATGTGACTCTCCAATCCTTGAAGCTTTCCCAAGATCGTTTCCAACATGGGATCGGGCTTCTCTTTCCCCGAAGTGCTTCCACATTTAGATGTTTTCCCCTGGCTTTTCAAAGGAATGGAAGAAGAAGATGGTGGAGTTGGTGAATTTCCTGAATTGGGATAAGAATTACCGGAGTTTTGTTGTTGGTTGGAACGCCAATTGTTGTTGTTTGAACCCCTATTGTTGTTCCAATTGTTATTCCGGCTGTTGTTGTTCGAATTGTTCCGGTTGTTATTCTGGATGTTGCGATTTGTGTTCTCATTCCCATTGTGATTATTGTTGCTTCCTAAATAACCAACATCTTGCTCCTTAGGCTTTGGAAAGCTAGACTTCATGACTTCCTTCAATTCTTTAATCTCGGTGTTGAAAGAAAAGATTTGAGTTTGAGCAGCTTGTTTTAGCTTTTCTCCTTGCTCCACTCGATTAGCTTCCACTTTCCGGTGAGAGTACTTCTCAATGACTCGGGCTTGCTTCTCAATGAAGTCCAAAGTGTCATCTTCCCTCATGTCCATGTATGTGCCACATGAAAGGGATTGGAGCTTGAATTGTGTTTCCACATCCAGCCCCTTATAGTATATCTCCAATAACTCCAATTTGGAAATGCCATGGTGTGGGCAATCCAATAATAAATCCTGAAATCTTTCCCAAGACCGAAACAAACTTTCATTAGACCTCATAGAAAAAGCATTGATTTTACCTCTCAACTCCGCCGTCTTGGATGGCGGAAAGAACTTGGTTAGGAACTCCGAAGATAGATCCTCCCATGTGTTGAGTCTTCCATTTGGAAGAGCTTGATACCAAGATAAAGCTTTCCCTTTCAAAGAGAAAAAGAATGGCTTGATCTTGTAATTGTTGGTGGTTGCATTCTTTGGCTTCATTGTCTCCATCAAGATCTCAAAATTCTGTAGATGTTGATGTGGAGATTCGACACTCGTTCCTCCAAACTGGCTTTGGCGAACGATGGTAATAACTTGTGGGTTGAAGCTAAACCCCTGACTATCATCAGCATCGAAGTTCATACCAAGACGGCATGGTTGCTGAATCGGATCCATTCTTTGGCCAAGAGTTCTTGGCTCTTCATCCTCACGAGCGGCTCTCGCACCCGCAGACGGGATATGATGATTGGAGGCTGGTCTTGGATTATTCTGGTTCGCATTGATCATTGGATGAATGTCCTCTAGCGACAGCATGGAGGAGTCGCTCTCTTTATCGGATGAGTCGGTTCTAACCGATCTTGTCGGTTTCCTTCTCTTCTTCTTCTTGGAATCACTCATCTCCAACCTCATTTGAAGCATCATGTCCTTGAGCTCATCAATTGGCAATTGATGACGCTCCGATTCTTCCTTGCGAGTTTTCTCGCTCCATCTAAGTCGAGCTTCGGAATCATCCAACTTTGGTTGGATATCCCTCTCTTTACTTACAACCATCTTTTTTTTTCTTTGAGCTTCTTTCTCAAAGTCTTCACAAGTTCTTGATCAAGAGGTAATAGGTCTTTGTTGGTGTTAGACCTGCACATATACCTAAGATAACCCTGCAAATATCACTTAAAAGAGATATCAATTGAGAAGAGCAAAGCTTCCAAGCTTGACAACCGATAACCGAATTCGGCCTAAACCAAATCCCCGACAACGGCGCTAAAAGCTTGTTCTCCCTAAAGTGTGCGTGCAATCAAGTCTTAATGTTATAAAACTAGAATCAAAGCAAGCGAACCCGTAGTGTACGAATCGGCGTAGTAAAGCAAGAATTCCAGAGTATCGAACTCAGGGATTTGGGGGGAACAAATTCAGTTCGCAAATCGTCAAGCAAGTAAGTATAATAAGCTTTGTAAATATTGGGAAAAAAGCAACCCTAAAGATCCAGGTATCTAATTGTGGCAATCGATTCTAGATATACTAAAGAACTAGGGACAGAGTTAAGAGTTGAAAAGGTATGCTAAAGTAAAGCAATGCACGGTGAAGTTGCAGAACTTTATATGACTTATCTAAGGACACTCTCTATAAAGGTTATTGAGGCTTCGGTATTGAAAGAATCTATGGATAAGAATTAATCTCAAATACCCAAACTTGCAACCCAAGGATCAAACCTAAATAAAACGATTAAGGTTATGACACTCGAAATCGAAATAGAGGGTGATGAGTCTCACTACTACCTAGAAAAGGATAAACTAAGACTAGATTAAAGCTAATCTTTAACCTTGGATCAAAGTAAAAGTAAAGTTTGTAAACTAGGGTAAATCACGGGCAGATCTTGAGTTCCACGGCCGTGGAAATCCAAGAACAGACCGTGATCTTGGTTCGTCGACGAGATCTCTCTAACTCTCAGGGTCCAATCAATTTACGATCGATCTATCATCATCAAAGCCACAACTATCAACCCTTCACCTTAGAATTGCTAAAGGGTTTTAGCCAATAACCACTGTCATAATATCAAAAATCAATTTAAAAAGAATGAAAGATGAAAACCCTCGGAAACTCAAATATAACTCAAAGTCAATCTCAAATTGAAAACACAAATTGGAATGCTCAATGGATTCAGAATATAAAAAAAACCTCGAATGATCTAGGGTAAATATGAAGAACGGGTTGTCAATCCGTCTTCAATAACTAACCCTAAGAAAGAGGTAAAAACCCTCGGCAATCTTCAATACGACTTAAGCGAGAAAACTCCAAGCAAAGTAAGCGGCCATCACGTCTCCGCGAGATCCAACGTCGTTGTCACAGGAATAAGCCGTAATAGTCGATGTCCAAAACACTCTTCCCTAACCTTTTTATAAGACGGGGCAAAAGTAACCGTCCCGGCCCATCACGTAAATAACGTGGTAAATGAAGACTCGTCAAAAGATCGCCTAAATCACGGTCTCAAGGGATTCCACGACCGTGGTTTAGGGCGTGGAATTGGGTTACGGTCTCTTGTGACTTCTACAACCTTACTTCAGGCCGTGTACCTTACTAGAATACTCCACGCTCATGATGCCAAGATCCACGGCCGTGGTTTAGAGCGTGGACTCTTCTACGGCCGTAATTTATGGCGTGAAGTGTAGATTGCTTGTGGTTTCCTTTGTGTCGTGAGATTCTCAATCTTAGCTCCTTCTTTAGCTTCCTTGATGTGTTCCTAATCTCTGGATATGATCGAATCCTCTCTTATCTCTCTCAAATAGTCCGGTTTCAGCTCTTCTTCACCTATCATCAACACAAACATAATGTAGACCTCCATTTCGAAAATATAGATAAACAAGCTAACAAATGCTTCAATACCTTATCCATGAACACTCTAATGAATGAAAAACAACTAGAATAAGTGCCTAGAATATCGCAATATTTCATGCTAACAGCAGTCAATAAGACATAGGTCAGTATAAACGATATCTCATGCTATCATAGCAAACATATAACGCACACACCACTCATGCAAACACCCAATATAGGGATAGTAGCTAAGTAAGTCCTACGGACTTACATCAACCTCGTACTCAGCTCAACCACAATAACCTCCAATCCTGAGAGAGGGACACTGCCTAATAACTAGGCATAAAGATATATCAAACTCTATCCATCAAAGGGGTCACACCTACACCCAAACGGATCCATGAGGATCATACTCAATCTATAAGCCTCACAACCAACTAAACCTCAACATCTCAGCATAACTCACAATTCCTCATATCTCAAGGTAGTATCTAATCAACATTCCTCAATCTCAATTCCAATCCTAATTTAATTAATTAACCTTTAATTAATTAATTAGATTTCGCCAGAATAACGTTTTGCCCGCAGACAATTTCTAAGCCCCCTGTCATCAGATTTCATCAAACGAACAACCCATAATCACCAGAATAATATAACGACCATAATGGAATTTCTAATTATCCATTTTGCAAGCCTAAAGTCAATTTAGGCCAAATCGCTGTACGGAAAACGAATAAATTCATAACTTATTTGTTACTAACCCGATTGACGATCTGAGAGAAGATTCGGAATCACCGTGACGCAGGCTACGCATGGACACCATCAAATTCACCGGAATCTAAGCGACGGAACCTGCCTAGTGACATATATGCTCGACCAACCCTTCATCTGCTCGGAAATGCAGAAACTCGGTACCGATATGAAGAGAATGAAGAGAGGAATCTAGAAACTCAAACGGAATTGAAATCGGATTAAAAATGGAGAGTAGATCTGAGTTTGAAGGTTGAAAGAAATAAGAGTTTTTACGAGGAAACGTGAAAGCAAATGAATTAATAAAGGATTTTCCGCTATTTATAGTAAAGACGATAATTATCCTTTAGCAAAGTCGATAATTATCCTTTAACCGATCCAAAGGCGGCTCGAACCTCCTTCTCCAAACTTCTCAAGATTGGAATATTAAATCTGGAATATTGTAGGGATAATTATTCCACAACTGCCTCGGAAAATGTGTATTCCTAAGACGTCTTTCTTAACCGTTAAGAAACAAAATAGCGACTCTTTTGGCCATTTTGCTTCTCATGTTATTTCATATCTAGGACATATTTGATATCCTGATCATTTCTCTCAACCGCATTTTTATTAATTGGAGCTCCCAAATGCTCCAAATAACACCGGAGGGTAAAAATAATTACCTGGGAAAAAATAAAAATTCCACCAAACGTCCAAAATTACGCGAGGAGCATAACGGTGGGACTCATACTCATCACTTGCGAAATCTTTGTGAGTTATATGTCAATTACTATAAATGATTAAGTTAATCAACATTAATTAGAATTCGGAAATCCTACCTATTACATTACACACCCCTTCAAAAAAGTTTCGTCCCAAAACTTGCAATATCCCAAAGTCATCTCGGACCCATAAGCCGAGGCATAACTCTCACTCTCTCTATCGGAGGTATCACATCTCCGTTCAGAAGGTCATCACCTATAACAATCTATAACCTCAATGTCACCATGGAGGAATCATCAACTCCAGAAAACAGGGTCATAACGCTACCCAAAGGCGTAGAGGAATCAGGTCTCTAGCCATACCACATCACAAGGCATAGAGGAAGCACATCTCTAGCTAAAACATATCACATGCATAGAGGAAATACGTCTCTAGCAAACCATAAGCATATATATCGCATGGAGGAATCACATCTCCATTGAAGCTATATCCATCAATGTAGCATGGAGGAAAGAACCATCTCTAGCTGAATTCTAATCACACTTAAATAGCATGGAGGAAAGAACCATCTCCAACTATAAATATAAATCATACTCAGATAGCGTGGAGGAAATAATCATCTCTAACTATAACATACATTATGCTAGCACAACAAGATCTACTAAGATCATAAATAACATCACAACTAGCATGGAATAAACACATCAAGGCATATAAGACATAAGCACAACATTCATCAAGATAGCACTAAGATCTACTCTTGCTCCCACAGATGGACCTGTCTCGACATAAACTCTGGATAGTTCCTAAGGATACTATCCTCAGTCTCTCATGTGGTCTCTTCAGGTCCTCACCTCGACCACTACGTCCTTTAAAATGGAAAAGTCTTTCGAATGCAAGCGTCTCATATCTCATTCCAGGAATGTAACCAAATTCTCAACAAGGATGTGGTTCGGCTTAAGTACTAGATCATCATAACTCACCAGGTGTCTCGAACCTGGTATATACTCCCTCAGTTGAGACATACGAACACTGGGTAAACACCCTCTAACCTCAAAGGCAAAGCTAAACATCATGCTGCCTTCACAATTCTGGTCAAGACCCCAAGTAAATCGACATATTTGAAACTCGGTTTCCCTTTTATGCCAACACATCTAACATTTCACAACAGAGATACTCTCAGCCAGTCATGAACTCTCACTTGAAATTTAGAGGTCGACGCCTCTCGTCTACATATGATATATGGCGACTCTGTACAGCCAACATTCTTCCTCTAATCAGCGTTACTTGAACTATAAAATTCTGAATTGGATCAGGTGTTATTCTACTAATACTGTTAGGTCAATTCTAGCATAAATGTATACGGCGTCTACATATGTATAATGCCTCATAGGGGCCATCCCAAAAGATGCGCGTCAATCATTATCACATAATAAATACATTAACGGAGGTAATCAAGCCATCCATGTTTCCAGTTCAATACATAAGCTCATAACATATCTCAAGGGTTTGGATGGTCCTCTCTGAGAGACCATCTATTTGGGGGTGATCATAAAGCGTAAACTCATCCCTCAAAGCAGTCTGTATCTGCTGCCCAAAATCTCAAGGTAAAACGTCCATCTCGATCAGAGATGATTGTTCTCGGTACACCATGGAGTCTCACTATCTGACTGGTGTACTCCTCAACCAATGCATTCACTAGCCACGTCTCTCTAATAGGAATGAAACGTGCCGGCTCCGTTAATCTGTCACCAATAATCCGGATACATCAAAATTCCCACTAGGCCTCAATCCCATCACAAAGTCCATAAAGATGTCCTACCACTTCCACTAATACACTGGTAGTGGATGGAGGTCATCTCTAGGTCGGAAATGTTCTATCTTGACCTGCTGATAGGTCACACACTTTGTCACAAATCTGATTACATTAGTTTCCATCTTCTCCATCAATATAGTCGTCTCACCTCGTGGTACCTCTTACTCGTACCTGAATGTATTGAGTAAGGTATACAGTGAATGTACTGTAAAATTGTCTGTTTCACTCTGCATCAGCAGGTACACAAAAGCGGTCATGACTCTTCATCATTCCATCTACTCTCATGGAGAATTGTGGTGCCTCATTACGGGACATCTTCTCTCCCATCTTCAACAAGGTCAGGCAGGTCCCCTGCTTCTGTAGGACCTCATCAAACAGACCAGGTAGAACCTTTAAGGCATAACTGGATATTCTCATCAAGGAACTGATTGTCAAACTCTAGCCAAGCTGGATCTCTCAAAAGTTGAGGCTGATCTGTCAGCCTCGCAATTTTCTTCTCTTGAGGCGTCTTTATGTTCAAGTTGTTGGCGACAACGTTCAACTTCTCTAAATAATATCGAATCTCTGGGTTAAAGTCTTGATCAACTCGAGTCCTTAACGCTGGTGGTTATTCAACTCCGTTGCTAACTCTAAATCAGGCGTCATGTAGTTCTCCTCACACGTCTTCAACTATAGACCCACATATTCCTAACTCCACTCCTCTGTATTAATACGCGTCTTAAACTTAGCTGGGATATATCACCGTGTATTATGGAATCCCCAAACCTTCGGACTATAACAAAATCAACGCAGAGGTCAAATGCCTCCTCCACTCTTCAACGTTCTGGCATATTGCTTTGACCACACAATTCTGAGGGTCTTCCTCAGAAGACTCGTACAGGGATACATATTCACAAAACCCTTCCACAAGCGTGGGTAGTAATCGGCTAAGCCGAGAAAACTACGCATTCCCTTAATGTTCATCAGTATCGTCCATGTTGCAACATATTCAATCCTCGTCAGATCAACCAAGATCCCACTAGCAGAGACAACATGGCATAAGAAGGCTACCACTGGCATCCCACTCGTACTTAGAGAGCGTAGTATACAACCCTCTATCTCTCGACATCAGCAAAACTGTCCTCAGATGATCGGTATGCTTCTCTCTACTACGAGAGTATATCGAAATGTAATCAATGAAGATCACTACAACCAAATCAAGGAAATCAATGAAGATGCTCTTCATTAACTACTTGAAGACCGTCAAGGCATTCATCAACCCAGATGGCATCACTACAACTCGTAGTGTCTATATCGGGTATAGAAGACCACCCTATGCACATCTTGCTCTCTAACCCTCAAGTGGTGATATCCTAAGCGCAATGGAATCCTAAAAAACACGATTGCTCCCTGAAGCTGATTCATCAAGTCGTCAATACGAGACATTGGATACACTAGGGCGAAGGAAGCTCATCTTAGCCAACTCTTCCATCCTTCAGTTACAACATATCAACAAGCACCATATGATATGGGCTTTCACAATCAGTGTCGTATCACACTTCAACTTGATAACAATGTCCACACTCCACTGAGGTGACAACTAGACGGTTCAGTAACACGTCTATAAGCTCATAAACAACTGGAATATCCTCCAACGTGGAACTATCTTCGTCATATCATAACATCAGAAAACATCACCTCCTTGTGTTATCAACTTCGCTGCTCATACGGCACTAATGACAAGACTCATCTCTTCAAAGGTCGTAACCTAGGAAGACCTCTCTCTAATCGGTCTCAGTAGAGATTGTAACAACCTTCCAACTGATATCTAACATGACAAGATATATATTCATCCAAACCATACACATAGTGACTTCCTCATGCACCTAAGGCATGACAAAGAAGTCTATAAACCATACATAAGTCCTTGAATGAATGGGACAATCACACTCTCGCGGGAACCTCAAATCCCTAACTAGTAATCATGTAAAGAAAAGTCTATATTCTATTGTTTCCACAGTCAACTATTAACGCATGCATCGAAACACATGAAGTGCATAGCACTCACAACAAACAAAACTCCACTAGGTAAACCATTAACAAGAATAGTACTTGTACATCTAACACTAGAAGCTCCACTACATATCATCACTAAATCTCGGGTCTATGCTCCTCAGGTATCACTGAGATCTTCGCCATAGTCTCCACTTCCACTCTTTCTGCACCGGAAAGAGGAAGGTCTTTTTGAGAAGAAACACTACCTAGCTGACAAAAAGGGGCCAGATGGCCTAGTTCACCATAGGTGAAGCAAGCTATCGGTGCCAAGGTACACTCAGAGCGCAAATGATATGGATAGCCACAGATGAGACATAAACGTCCTATAACTGCAACTTGTACGGATGACTCCTCTACACTTCCCAGCACCAAGGCTCTACCTTGAGCTCTTCTAGTGTCTATGATACTCCCACCACGACCTCTATCTATACTCGGTCTAGGAACGGATCCTTGAGTAGGCTGACGATTTGGGATTCTCTGTTGTCCATGGGTCTACTGCTGAGGGGTCTTCTGACCACCTCCCGTCATATTGGCAGAAGAAGAACCCTGCCGTGATACAACTCCACCTTGCCTATAGAAGGCAGCTTTATGACCTGGTCTACCACAAGTGAAGCAAATCAACGGCGGTTTTGGACAGTGTGGTCTTATGTGTCTAGGCTTCCCACATTGCCAGAAGTCCGTTTAGAACGGGGACTACTCAAACGTCCACAAGCCGGATTCTGCTTACCACTTGGAATGCCTACCTCATCTTTCACTAGTTCGACTCGTTGTTTCTTCTTTGATCTAGAAGTTTCAGTTGGTCCCACAGATGTTGGTAGATCCGGTGTAGGTCTACCCGCTATTACAACCTCATATGCTTGGCGCATATAGGCGAAACAACAGCGGAAACTGGTCCCTGACTTGACGTTATTACAGGAAGAGGGGGTGTACCCCTACCTCGTCCCACTACAGATATTGCTCTAGTATGAGCCATCTGTAGGATATACGCACCTAAGCTTACAAGGCTATATATGCCATATGTACCGATATATATATAATACATCCACATAATCCATAATATACACATATATATATACATATCTACGCTGTAGAGATCCATGACAGAGGTAACGACTTCTCGTACATTCTAACTAAAAACCACACTTAAAACCAAAAACGTTTTAAAACGTCAGACCCCTTTCGGGTTCTGTTTATTTTACATATCAGACCTTATTGCAGGTAGCAAGTGCCATTGTTGTCAACTTGGGCGCTGATACCAACTCTGTAACACCATGATTCCGCGGGACTCGGGATGTCACATTGGGCTAGAATCTCACAATGGATCATGACCCTAGCCTGACAACAAGTTCATTGGACCTTACAACATGTCACTGACAGATATAAAAACAAATACATAGAACTGTATAAATTATATACCCAAAGGTAAACAACAACATAGTCGAGTATGAAACGACATCCTCACACAGGAGGGAAAACAAGACATCATCCTCACGCAGGAGGGAAAGCATAAACAACCCCAAAACCGATCACCTAATGTACGAGAGTCCTCAGCCAGTCACCCTGCCAGATCACCCAGCAGCGCCTATCTTGCAAACATCTACAACACGGTATGAAACCGTTAGCTAACCATACATATATAAGGTAATCCATAAGCACAAGCCTAATCATGAAAGATAAACACATCAGCATGCTGTCACACATTTACCCATTTTATCATCTTTATATAATAGTCATTCACTCAAATCATATATATATAGATAGATGAAAGTATGTGACACGAGGACCGATACATCCTCGCCTCTAAGTGCTATATCCAGCTGTACAAGATTCGGTCACACAACCCGTGTACCCTATGGGAGTGGATTGCGCCCTTCTTGTAAACCAGTCTGACTTGACGTCAGAGAACCTCCCAGACTCCATGGCAAGATGAAAGGGAAGGTTATCACCGCCACGCAACGGGGCAGTCAATAAAACATAGGTTAGTATAAACGATATCTCATGCTATCATAGCAAACATATAACGCACACACCACTCATGCAAACACCCAATATAGGGATGATAGCTAAGTAAGTCCTACGGACTTACCTCAACCTCGTACTCAGCTCAACCACAATAACCTCCAATCCTGAGAGAGGGGCACTGCCTAATAACAAGGCATAAAGATATATCAAACTCTATTCATCAAAGGGGTCACACCTAGACCCAAAGGGATCCATGAGGATTATACTCAATCTATAAGCCTCACACCCAACTAAACCTCAATATCTCAGCATAACTCACAATTCCTCAAATCTCAAGGTAGTATCTAATCAACATTCCTCAATCTCAATTCTAATCCTAATTTAATTATTTAACATTTAATTAATTAATTAGATTTCGCCAGAATAACGTTTTGCCCGCAAGCAATTTCTAAACCCCCGTCATCAGATTTCATCAAACAAACAACCTATAATCACCAGAATAATATAACGATCATAATGGAATTTCTAATTATCCATTTTGACAAGCCTAAAGTCAATTTAGACCAAATCGCCGTACGGAAAACGAATAAATTCATAACTTATTCGTTACTAACCCAATTGACGATCTGAAAGAAGATTCGAAATCACAACGACGCAGGCTACGCATGGACAACATCAAATTCACCGGAATCTGAGCGACGGAACCTGCCTAGTGACATATATGCTGAACCAACCCTTCATCTTCTCGGAAATGCAGAAACTCGGTACCGATATGAAGAGAATGAAGAGAGGCATCTAGAAACTCAAACGGAATTGAAATCGGATTAGAAACGGAGAGTAACTCTGAGTTTGAAGGTTGAAAGAAATCAAAGCTTTTACGAGGAAACGTGAAAGAAATTGAATTAATAAAGGATTTTCCGCTATTTATAGTGAAGACGATAATTATCCTTTAGCAAAGTCGATAATTATTGTAACACCCCAAATTCTGAGAACTCGGGGAGCTACTGGTTAGGATCTCACAATGGGTCCCGACCTTAGTTTGACAACAATATTATTAGGATCTTACAATAAGACACAAAAGTATTTAAAACATTTGAAACTTTTAAACAATATATACATGGAGAATATGTATCAGCCTTACAAAGCAAAGGTACCAAAATGACATATATGAAGAACAGAAGACATCCCCGTCCCCAACTAAATGAGTACGTGGACCAGGCTGACCATTCCCTCCGGATCTCTCTACAACCGTCTTAACCTGCAAGGCATCTACAAGCGGTATAAAACCGTTAGCTAACATTCTATGCATAAGTATAAAGGTAAAAGCACAAACACACAATATACACAATCAACATGCAACACTCATCCTTTTATTATCTTTAATTAGGTGATAGGTTATTACTAATGATACTTATTTTGTGACACGAGGGATTCCCAAACCTCGCCTTTGTCCCCGTTTACCAACGCGGAATGGTACTAATGCATTTGACCGTCTACCGGACTGGGCTGGTCGCAGGGAACCTCCTCGACTCTCGCAAGAGCTAGGCAGATGATGTCACGACCCGTTATCATACACTTGGGTCAATTATACAATATATTAAAGTCGGCCTATTCCGGTTTCGTTATTTATCTTAACTAACAAACACCACTCATACACATCATACTCATACAAGAAGCCAACTAAGTAAGTCCGTGGACTTACTTGAATCAGATCTCGACTTTCTAATTCACAAATCGATCTGTACAGTAGGAATTCACTGGCCTGTCAAAGGAGGCAAGTGTGTCAGCACACTTTCTAGGTGATTCGAAGTCTAAGACTTCTAAGATAGTAGTTCTTAATAAAACGGAATTGATTACAGTATTAATTTATGGTAAAATGACTATTTTACCCTTGGTCTTGAAACTTCCAAAAATTCCCTAATTCATGCCTAAACTCTTATTTGAGACTAAAAAGTCATATTCTAACTCCTAAAGATGAGTTTGGTTACAAACTGGCAATTTACCCATTTTCCTATTTTCCGAACGATCGTTAAGGTCCAACTTCGGCCTCAAATAAGAAATTCGAATAAATTTATAAAAATTCTTAAATAATTCCCTAGATCATCTATGACATCTCATCTACTCCTAGGAGCAAGAATTTCCTAAAACTGTTCAACCATCACTTCTACAAAAATCTTTAAAGTTGGCTACAACACTAAAAATGTTCCCACACTTAGTCAAAATTCACTGCTGGAAAAACTGCTCAACTATTCTACTTTGAGACCATATAACTTTCAATCCGACCGTTCATTTATTCTCAGATTTTAACACAGTAAGATACGTATATCCATCAATGACCTATTAAAATTTCAACGGTGGATATTCAATCTAACTCCTTAACATTGATCTACAAGATTGACCGTTTCCACTTCAAAAACTGAGGGAAACAAAATTTTATTTACAGCAGTGCATTGTTTTTTTTTTACCATTTCTGACAGCACTCTTCTATTCCAATCTACACCCCTCTCTAGACTGATTTGTTTAGCCATAAACTCAATAATAACTAGCCTACTTCAGCCCTTGTTAGTCATCCCTACGATACCCCCTACAACAAGCTACACAACCATAAACACCAGGTCAAAAGAGTAAGGGTTGGAAGGCAAGACTCACTGAGCCGGCACAACTCTGATCGGACAGTAGTACTCGTCCTCAACAGGCTAAAGAGAAGGCTGGCGTGGTTCGTGGTTGGCTGCAAGGGTGGGCGTTCTGTGTTTGCTGTATAATTAGCACTCCTTCAGAAAAATGAGTATATACAGTACAGAAGGTTAGAGGAAGGGAAACTCAACTCACCGGTTTGCAAAGGAGGTGCTGGCGGTCGGGGTTGTTCGCGGTGAACCGTCAGCGGCGGTGTCCTTCCTTGCTTGATCGACAGCGATGGAGTAGTGCCGGCGTCGATGCAGACTGCTTGGATCGATCGATAATTGCACACTCCAGACACTAGTTGCAGGGGCTGGGAGCGTTGGAGGCTGTTGTCTTTCTAGCGTCTACGTGAGGATCTTCAAGATAGGAGAGAGAGAGCCAGCTATAGAATGTAACGGCTGAAGATCGTGCGAGAGGAAAGGACAGCAGGTACCATCTCCTTACTGGGCTGGGAGCAACTAGGCCAGGTGAAGACTGATGCACTCCGGGCCAGCCGGAGGCACGCATAACTGAGCTGAGGCAATCTGGATGGCATGGGCTGTAGCAATGCAGCGCTTGGCTGGCTGGAGGCACGCAGAACTGGGCTTAGGCAATCTGGATGGCATGGGCTGTCACAAGGCGGCGCTGGGCTGGCTGGAGGCACGTAGAATTAGGCTGAGGCAATCAGGATGGCATGGGCTGTAGCAAGGCAGCACTGGGCTGGCGTCTGGTATATCTTTGGCTACTCAGGTCCGTGTAGATTAAAATGAGAGACAAAGGTTGGACATAAGTCTAGTAAGGTACATGGGCTGAGGTAAGGTATGAATCAAAGAGGGCTTGTCAAAACCTTGTCAATAGCTTGTCATTGCCATGCATGGCTTTGTCACGAATTTGTCATGAGCTCGTCATAACTCGTCATGGTCTCGTCTTGACTTCGTCTCAACCTTGTCATGAACTCGTCTAAAGTCGTCGTTAAGAATTAATTATAAGAATTAGGGTATGATATAATTCTATCATTTTATGTGAATTACATTCAACATAAAATGATAAATAATAATAAGAATTAGGTTTTGATATAATTATATCATTTTATGTGAATTAAATTCTACATAAAATGATAAAATTTGTGAAGAAAGAAATACTAGATAGAATGGGAAACCGTCAACGACTCAAAGTCCGTATTGATTCGGAACTAAACGGAATAAAAATTCCGGATATTACATTAGTACCCCCTTAAAATAAGTTTTGTCCCGAAACTTAGAACAAGGTATTTAATCAAACGACTTTCAAAATTAAACTTGTATATCATAGTCTCACTAAATTTTAATTTGTTTTCTAAACTCCTGTAACCCTATCAAAGTGTAACGAAAAATCCGGTCGTTACAATTATCCTTTAACCGATCCAAAGGCGGGTCGAACCTCCTTCTCCAAACTTCTCGAGATTGGAATATTAAATCTGGAATATTGTAGGGATAGTTATTCCACAACTTCCTCGGAAAATGTGTATTCCTAAGCCGTCTTTCTTAGCCGTTTAAAAACAAAATAGCGACTCTTTTGGCCGTTTTGCTTCTCCATGTTATTTCATATCTAGGACATATCCGATATCCTGATCATTTCTCTCAACTTTATTTTTATTAATTGGAGCTCCCAAATGCTCCAAATAACACCGGAGGGTAAAAATAATTACCCGGGGGAAAAAGTAAAAATTCCCCCAAACGTCCAAAATTACGCGAGGAGCATAACGGTGGGACTCATACTCATCACTTGCGAAATCTTCGTGAGTTATATGTCAATTACTATAAACGATTAAGTTAATCAACATTAATTAGAATTCGGAAATCCTAGCTATTACAGTTGAACTTGCTACAGGGCTTCCACTCTTGATACTGGCATCGCAATTTCTTTCAAACTTCTTATATCTCTAAGGAGATCAAAACCTCTCCACACTTGTGGGGTCTACCTTTTCGATTTTACACTCAATTGTAGGCATTCATTTTGTGCACCTCAGATCCTCATATCCGGTTCTACGCCCAATCTCTTTAGATCTCTCATGCCCAAAATTGTCTATGCGGCATTCACCACGATTGTAACGTCCTTTATCTCGTCATCTTGGTTGTACTCCGTTCTACTTGGTTCTTGTCCTAATGTTGTTATCTCCACTCTGAGATCTTGTCGTCTCCTTCATGATTCTTCTAATTCCATCTCTCGGCCTCGTATGCCCGAGTTCCTTCTACGACCTTCTATTCCTTCTAACTGAACTGACTCAGGAATTTCTTCCTCATCTGATTGTGCTTGTGGTAAAAATTATCTTCACAGCTTTACTTCCTTGCTCACTTGTTTTATTGATGATTTGTAAGGATCACTAAGCAGCCTACCCGAGTATAATACTCAATTCATGGTCCGATTCCATTGCCTCGTGTTGGAGATTTTTCAAGTCCGCTGTTGATTTATCATGAGGCGATAATCGCTTCGTGATATTACGACTAAAGGATATAAATTATCCTTTAGGATATTTTATATCCTTTAGTCGTAATAAACATCATAAAAAGTCTATAAACTAACTCCTATCGATCCAAGTTGCAGAGATCAACAGAGAGCGATGGTGGTCCGACGTACTACTAACCCAACAACCCGACTATGCGTGCGTGTAAAAACATAAATCCGTTTTGAAAATTTTAGACCCCTTTCGGGTTCTAGTTATTTTATACATTCAGTGTTTCAGAAGATTTCAAGTGTCATTGTTGCCAACCTAGAGCTCTGATACCATATTGTAACACCCCAAATTCTTAGAATTCCGGGAGCTACTGGTTAGGACCTCACAATGGGTCCCGACCTTAGTTTGACAACAATTTCACTAGAATCTTACAACAAAACACATAAGTATTTAAAATATTTGAAAACATTAAACAATATACACATGAAGAGTATGTATCAGCCTTACAAAGCAAAGGTACTAAAACGACGCATATGAAGAATAGAATACATCCCCGCCCTCAACTAAATGAGTACGTGGACCCGGCTGACCATTCCCTCCGGATCTCTCTACAATTGTCTTAACCTGCAAGGCATCTACAAGCGGTATAAAACCGTTAGCTAACATTCTATGCATAAGGATAAAGGTAAAAGTACAAACACACAACATACACAATCAACATGCAACACTCAATCCTTTTATTATCTTTAATTAGGTGATAGGTTATTACTAATGATACTTATTTTGTGACACGAGGGATTCCCAAACCTCGCCCCTGTCCCTATTTACCAACGCGGAATGGTACTAATGCATCTGACCATCTACCTGACTGGGTTGGTCGCAGGGAACCTCCTAGACTCTAGCAAGAGCTAGGCAGATGATGTCACGACCCGTTATCATACACTTGGGTCAATTACGTAAATAATAAAGTCAACCTAATCCGGTTTCGTTGTTTATCATAACTAGAAAACACCACTCATACACATTACACTCAAACAAGAAGCCAACTAAGTAACATTGTGGACCTACCTGAATTAGATCTCGACTCTCTAAATCACAACTCAATCTGTAACTGTATAACTCGGTTGTCTGTCAAAGGAGGCAAGTGGATCAACACATATCCAATATACTTAGAAGTCTAAGACTTCTAAGATATAAGATCCTATCGCAAGAGAAATATACTAAAATACACGTCTAAGGTAAAATGACCATTTTACCCATGGTCCCGAATCTTCTAAAAATCTCATAATATGTACTTAAATTCTTACTTGAGACTAACTATCATATTCTACCCTTAAAGTTTAGTTTAGCTCAAGACTAGAACATTACATGTTTTCTTTAACCTTCTAAAAAGGTCACTAGGGTCGAACTTTGGCTTCAAATATGAAATTCGATTAAACTTATAAAAATTCCGAAATAATTCTCAAGATCATCTATGATATCTCATCTACTCCTAGGAGCAATAATTTTTTAAAACTGTTCAACCATCACTTCTAAAAAAATTTCCAAAGTTGGTTACAACACTTGAAATATTCTATACTAGCCAAAATTTGAGTATGTTTTCTTATTGTACAACAACTCCACTTAGAGCCTCTATATTTCTAAATCCCACCGTTGGATTCATCCCAACTTTTGACATATTAACCTTGGCATGGCAATAAACAACATCTCAAAAACCGAACGGTGGATCTTATCTCTAAGGCATAAAACATTATGCTCAAACTTGACTGATCAACACAATTTCTGGAAATTCAGCAAACGTACACTTAACAAAACAGCACACTGTCTTAACTTTGAAAAATCATAACTCCTAAACCTCTCGATTAAATCCTCTCAAATTTTGATATATTATACTATGTAATCCTAACTATGACATATCCGAAATTCAAGTCCATCGGAGATCAAAAGCCTATTCAAAACTATCTCACAAAACAACATCACACGCTGTTTTTCTCAGCATTCAGCACACTTATACAAACTGCTTGAGGAGTCAACTTTGGAACACCATAACTCTCAAACTGTAACTCATATTACTCTAAAAGTTTAGTATGTTATACACTGCAGTACCGACTATATCATATCCAAAATGCAGCAGCAAATGAAGAGTATAACTTACTCAAATCTGGACTCGAAGTTGACTGTTCATCACTTCCGAAAACTCAGAAAACAACATGAATCCTTACTGCTTCATCTATGATTGTTCTGAGTATGATAAGGAGACATAAAGGGTATCCATAAGGTATGAAAAACGTGGAAGGAAGTGCATGGACAAAAAGGGGTATATGCTTACCCGATTCCGAGACTCGAATGCACTAGGCTGTTGCTAAGCGGATCTAGGCGTGTAGGGGAAGGACTGGATGCGTCGGCTGCGTTCCTGAGCAGTCCGCTGCGTTGCAGAACAACTGGGATTGTACGGAATCATTGTTGGTGTCGAGAGCAGAGGACAAGAGAGGCAGTAGCGCCGGAATGGCACAAACCCGTGCGCTGGATTGCTTTGACAGAGGGCATGCTCCGGTTGAAAACAACCGCTACAGAAGGCTGAAGAGTATCCCTGTCGTTGTTGGTGTCGAGTGTGGCTGACGAAAGAGTCACCACAGTTGCTTATGGAGAAGGTTGCCGCTATTCAGGGGAGGAGATCGCCACTACTGCTTCCGGGAGAGATCGGCTAGGGTTAGGGGGGAAGTATGAGGTTGTTGCGTGCTGGCTCGACAGAAGCGAGGAGAGGGAAGGGATTGCTCTTCTGTACGTGAATCTGGACGCAAAATGGGAGGGAGGTCCAGTCCAGGAGATGGCTTCTGTTGAGATCGAAGGGTTGGAGAAGGAGGCGGATTTTGTTGAGTCTGCAGGAGGCGAGGGAGAGGACGGAGCGAGGCTGGCCGCCTATAGCCCAGCGTTGTTGTCGTTGGTGTGCAGAGGATGGAGCTGAAGCGTCCCTAGCTTTGTGCAGAAGGCGGCGGCGTCCCTGGCTGAGGAAGAGCGTGAAGGAGAAGCGGCTAAGGCAAAGTCACTTACAAAGGGGAGAAGAGAGATAGCAGATTTACGGCCCAAATGGCTTACTCAAAACAGGCCCAGATGGTAAGGTTCATGGCTGAAATTGGGCTTGTCAAAATCAAGCCATGACTTTGTCAAAAGTTGTCATAACTTCGTCATGGTTTCGTCACGGCTTCGTCATTGCATTGCCAAGGATTTGCCATGTCTTTGAGAAAAGACCTACATGTATATATAACTAGGGTTTGGTGTAAATTACGTCATTTTATGTGGTTATAAAACTTACGTAAAATGATAAGATTAATGTTAAACATAAAGTTAGGTATCTAAAAGAGGTCAACGGTCCCCAAATCTCAGTTTGACTCGGAATTAATCGGAAATAAAATTACCGGTTATTACATCAGTACGCCCTTAAAATAAGTTTCGTCTCGAAACTTAGAACTAGATATTAAATCAAACGACTTCCAAAATTAAACTTGTATATCCTAGTCTAACTAAATTTTAATTTGGTTTTCTAACTCCTGTAACCCTATCAAAGCGTAACGAAAAATCCGGTCGTTACAAAACGGAACCGTGTGCTTTTGCCGGGACCCGTTAATTAAATTTGACTAAACAGTCTTAAACCACCTTACCGATCACATTAGGAAACAGGAACAAGTTATATTATAAGCGTTCATTCTATATATTTTAGTATAAATGAAGTTTGCCGCAGAAGAACACCCTTCTTCGTAACCCGGGAAGTAATATTTTAGATAAAAAGAAATCGTAAATAATTTTTCCGAGTTCATAATAAAATTGAAACAAAAAAAATAAGGAAAAAGAGGGGTGCAACACGAGGACTTCCCAGGAGGTCACGCATCCTAGTACTACTCTCGCCCAAGCACGCTTAACATCGGAGTTCTGATGGGATCCGATGCATTAGTGTTGGTATGATCGCACCCGTCTACTTATGCCGCCTTCTCGTACTTGTGCAGCTCCTTCCGTGCTCCCCTTAGCTTTCCTTGACGGGCAAAACGGAACCGTTTGCTTTTGTCGGGACCTGTTAATTAAATTCGACTACATGGTCTTAAACCATCTTACCGATAACGGTAGGAAACCGGAACAAGTTTCACAATGAGCGTTCATTCTATTTATTTTAGTATAAATGAAGTTTGCCGCAGAAGAAGACCCTTCTTCGTAACCCGGGAAGCAATATTTTAGATAAAAAGAAATCGTAAATAATTTTTCCGAGTTCATAATAAAATTGAAACAAAAAAAATAAGAAAAAAGAGGGGTGCAACACGAGGACTTCCCAGGAGGTCACGCATCCTAGTACTACTCTCGCCCAAGCACACTTAACTTCGGAGTTCTGATGGGATCCGATGCATTAGTGCTGGTATGATCGCACCCGTCTACTTATGCTGTCTTCTTGTACTTGTGCAGCTCCTTCCGTGCTCCCCTTAGCCTTCCTTGACGGGCAAAACGGAACCGTTTGCTTTTGTCGGGACCTGTTAATTAAATTCGACTACATGGTCTTAAACCATCTTACCGATAACGGTAGGAAACCGGAACAAGTTTTACAATGAGCATTCATTCTATTTATTTTAGTATAAATGAAGTTTGCCGCAGAACAACACCCATCTTCGTAACCCGGGAAGTCAAATTTTAGATCAAAAGAAATCGTAAATAATTTTTCGGAATTCATAATAAAATTAAAACAAAAAAAAAGAAAAAAGAGGGTTGCAACACGAGGACTTCCCAAGAGGTCACCCATCCTCGTAAGACTACTCTCGCCCAAGAACGCTTAACTTCGGAGTTCTGATGGGATCCGGTGCATTAGTGTTGTTATGATCGCAGCCTTCTATGTATGTCGCATTCCCGTACTTGTGCTGCTCCTTCCGTGCTCCTCTTAGCCTTCCTTGATGGGAAAAAACAGAACCGTGTTCTTTTTCCTGGGCCAGTTAATTAAATTCGACTAAACGGTCTTAAACCATCTTACCGATCACGTTAGGAAACAGGAACAAGTTTTATTATAAGCGTTCATTATATATATATTTTAGTATAAATGAAGTTTGCCGCAGAAGAACACCCTTCTTCGTAACCCGGGAAGTAATATTTTAGATAAAGAGAAATCGTAAATAATTTTTCCGAGTTCATAATGAAATTGAAACAAAAAAAAAGAAAAAAGAGGGGTTCAACACGAGGACTTCCCAAGAGGTCTCACATCCTAGTACTACTTGTTCGCCCCTAGAGGTGTGTGAAAATAAGCTTTAAATTTATAAAACTAGAATCAAGCAGCGAACCCGCAGTGTACGGATCGATATAGTTAAGCAAGAATTCCAGAGTATCGAACACAGGGATTTGGGGGGAACGAATTCGATTGCAGATTATCAAGCAAGTAAATATGAGAGTTTTGCAAATATTGGGAAAACAACAATCCTAAAGATCCAAGTATCTAGCTGTGGCAATCGATTCAAGATATACTTAATGATGTAAAGACAGAGTTGAGATATGCAAAGGTATACTAATGTAAGGTAATCGTACGGTGAAGTTCCAAAAACCTTATATAACCCACCTACAAGGCACTCTCTATACAGGTTGTTGAGGCTCAATATAGAAAGATTCTAGAGACGGGAATTAGTGTCAAATACCCAAACTTATAATCCAAGGATCAAGACTAACTTAACCGATTGAGGTTGTGACACTCACAATCGAGGTAGAGGTTGTTGAGGCTTCACTACCACCTAGAAAAGACAAGTCTAAACTAAGCTAAAGCAAATCTTTAACTTTAGATTCAAGTAAAAGCAGGTTCGTAGACTTAAGGAAAATCACGGTTAGTTCTTGAGGTTCCACGGCCGTGGACTCAAGAACAGACCGTAATTTAGGGTTGTCGGCGACAATTCTCTAACTCTCAGGGTCTAATCTGTTTGCGATCGATCTATCATCATCTAAGCCACAACTATCAACCCTTCACCTTAGAATTGTTGAGGGTTTTTAGCCAATAACAGTCATATTGATATCAATTCAAGAATTAAAAGATAAAAAGATGAAAACTTTCAAGAACTTTCAATAATTTTCAATTCAATCTCAAAGTCACAAAGAGAATAAGCAATGTCAAAAGATTCACAATAGAACAAACAATCGTAACCCTAGGAAAGAAAAGAAAACGGGATGTCAATCCGTTTTCCAAATCGAACCTAATCAAGAAGAGAGATCTTCTTGCAAAATCTTCCAAGAACTACGATCTTCCGCAAATCCGGAGATCTCAACAGCAATCTCCACCAAAAGTGCGAGATTAGAGGAATTCCCAACACGAACTTCGATCTCTTCAAAGAGATGTCAATTACTTCTAAGCAAGCTATGCAAAACGTGCTTGTATCTAAGCGGTGATCAATGAGGGCAAACGGGTAGCGAAGGTGACGGAATCTTGCTTCGTCCGTCTTTTTATAGTGTAGGGCAAAATGTCGGCCCGGCCCAATCTTTAAAAGATCGTGGCTTCAAAGTGTGGCGAAAAGATTCGCCAAGATCACGGTCGTGGAAGTGTTCCACGACCGTAATTTAGAGCGTGGAAACAAATACGGTTTGCAACATATGTTCCACGGCCGTGTAATCCCCTGGAAGGAACATGGATTTCTGACTCCAAATCCACGGCCGTAATTCTGAACGTGGTTTGTGATACGGCCGTATTTTAGGGCGTAATTTAGGGCAAGAACGTGATTCTTCCCTAAACTCGTGCATTCCTCAAACTAAGACTCCAAATTGCTTCCAAAGAGTGTCCTCAATCTATGGATATATCAACTCAACTCCCCTTTGCTCGTTTCCGTTCGGAAATAGCTCCAAATCACCTATAATCAACATAGAACTAGTGTAGACATCCATATCGACAATATAGGTAATACTAGCTCACATATTCATAAAGTTCAATCAAAGACCATCAATATGAATCAAATACGTTTAGAAAACGTGCCTAAAATATCACAATATTTCATGCTAACAAATAACCCCATACTTAACACTTGCTTGTCCCTAAGCAAGGTCTTTCAAAAAGCTTTAAACAAGAGTTATGATGAAATATGTGTACCTTCTTTTGGATGAATGTGACTTCTAAAGAATAGATCATTCTCAAATCTTGCTTCAATCGTTTATCAAACTTTCACACACTTAATCAAATAGTAAAAGGTAAAGAAAATTCATGAATCAACTCAACATTTAAACAAGCATTATAACCTTCAAACATTAACAAAATCAATCTCAAGAAACTTCAATTTAGATCACCAAGTCATATAACATTCTTTTGATCTTAAGGACTTCCAAAGAAAAGGTCTAGAACATGGAAGGGAAGGGAAAACTTTAAGGGAAAGTGGTGCATAAGTCCGGGAAAGTGGACAACTACCTTCTTCTTCTTATGCGGTTTCCGCAACACTTCAACTTAGAGCTTCGCTCTTTCTTTTCATTTTTCGACTTTACTTTTGGAGTTATGGATAGAGGTGCACAAAAACCGAAGCCTAGGAGATCGGCGTTTCTCAAATTTTTCAAGAGATGCCTCAAACCTTTAGCGCACATACCATAATCCGCTAGGAATATCGCTCAATCTGACTTTGGCAAGACACAAACACCCGGCTATGTGAATGGTGCCGAGTTACTCATCGTCATGATTGACTTCCCCAAACCTAAAATTTCTTTCTATTCAATTGATTGCAAATAATTGCTCTCATGGCCCTCCCACATCAAACATGCCTTTTTCTCATTCACTTCTCCAAATTCCCGGATAGGTGGGGGAGGCTAATATTTCAATGAGGGGCTAGATGATCAAAGAAAGAAGAAAGAAAGTATTGAATTGCCTTAATCATTTCAAAAGGAAGTATAGGAACTTATAACATGATTTCAACTTCAATTTTCTAGCATGATTTAGGTAACATTCTCACATTATAAAACTTGCAAAAGAGGTAAAATTCATTCATTCAAATTCTTTTCAATTCACAATCCTTTTAAGCATGCAATTGTCCTCAAACTCAATTCACAAGTAGTGATTATCATGGAAATCATCTCAATTCATTAGAAGCACAAAATTTTCAAAATTTTTCAATTTTTATGGGTTTTTCAAGTCATTTTTCATGCAATGCAATAAGGAAACGTGTAACACATAATGAAGATGCAACGATAGTCTCGAATGAAAGCAAACATAGAGAGTAGAGTTATTACAAACTTTTAGTACATCCCACCCCATACTTAGGACGAACATTGTCCCTAATGTTCAAAAGAAAGAATAAAAGAAAAAAAAGAAAAAGAAACTCACAAGTGGTGGCGTGAATGTCTAAAACAACGATCATGCATCAATCACTGCGGCGCCGGTGGAGGTGGGAATGGAGAGAAACTCGGATCATAGTACCGCCCAAACTGCTGGCGGTAGACGTCCCTCATCATGTGGTCAAGGTCGTCTAAGCGTCCGTCTCTAGCATCCGCCCGGATCTCTAGTGCTCCAACTCTCTCCGAAAGTCCGGTAGCCCAATCCGGCATCTGCTCGTACCATCCCGGGGCGTGACTGTACCACGATGGAGCATCGGATGGTGCTGGTGCTGGTGGCGGTGGTGGTGCTGCTAGCTGCGCCGTGGACCAAGGAGGGGGTGTGTCATACCAAGTGGGAGGTGTAGTCATCCACGTGGGCCTCTCACTCACGCTAGCGCGGCGAGATGACGAGCCTGAAGCTCTAGCTGGACGTGGAGAGCGCCTAGGTACATCCTGGGCCGCCTCCGGCTGATCCGGAAACGTGCCAAACTCGTGCTCCGCTCCTCCACCACTCTCGTACTGACCTCCCATGTCCTCCTCCTCCACAACCGGTGGTGGAACGTAGGGGGGAGCTACTAGCCTGTTCGCATGCATCGCAGCGAACGTCTCCTTCCAATTGTGGCGTCCCGCCATAATGGAATACTCCGGTAGCCACTCAATCCCTCTACCCGTCCGAGTCTCCCAAGGCATGCCCGCATAAGGCGGAACTCCATGTGTGGGGAAGATGAGTCCCCTAACCATAAAAGCATGTAGCCCTAAGGGAACCGCCGGTATACGGGTGCAAGCAGGAAAATCTACACCAAACGTCCTAGCAATGTGGGTCACTATCCCACCATATCCGATGTTCCCCTTCTTCTTGTTCTTCAGTTTACTCATCGTAGCCGCCAAAAGAGTGGCACAATCTGCACGGCGACCGTATAGCATACTGTAGTGCAAAAATAGCTCATCCGTCTTGATCTTTTGGGGCGTCTCCGTCCTAGGAAAGAGACACTCCGAAAGAACGCGGTGTGCTATCTTCAAGGCTAGATGGTACATCAATCTAGCCTTGGTATCGGCGGGTTGCCAATGGTCCTCGTCGGCGTAAATCATGGCTACTTCCTCCCAAAAATCCTTGGGGTAAACTCCGCTCGGAAATCGACCATTATAGGTCTCATGGAACCCGAAAATGGTCCCAAACTCAACAATGCTCAACTGATAGTCCTGTTCCATGAGACGGAAGGAGACGGTCCTATCTACGTGGCTGTGCTCGAAGGACGTCACAACCTCCCGGGTAATCTCCTCATAAGCGTCTTCACGAATGTTCGTGAAGACAAGCAATCCGGCTCTATCCAAGAGCCATGTAAGATCATCCACAATGTTGAGAGGATGTAGATCCTCCAACAACAAATACCTAGGACCTATCACTGTCCTCTCCTTGATCCGGTCAAGTGCTACAAGGTGGTTCTCATGTATGGTTGGAATGCTAGGGTGAGGGGGTGAAGATGGAGGTGAAGGTGAGGATGGTAGTGAAGGAGATGAGGGTGGTGGTGCCCTAGAGGTGGAGGGATTTCCTTTCCTTTTCTTATTTTGCTCTCCTTTCTTCTCCTTTATCCTTCCCGACATTCTCCTTACAAAGTCCATTTTTCAGCAAAAATTACGGTCTGTTCTTCAGGTTCCACGGCCGTGGTTTACCCAGAGACCGTGATTCGTCTCAGAATCTTGCGAATCTCAGCAAATTCACCAACAATCACCACAACAAGCAGTCCTAATCTAATTCCTTCCAGTCTTTGTCAGTTCTTCCTAAAAAACTATAGCAAAAAGGAACCAAATCCGCGAAATTCAAGAAGGGAGAATAAACCTCTTTTTCGGATTGAAAAACCCGAAATGCGCGTTCGTTGATGGATTTCCGCTTGGTTTGTTGCTTGGATCTTGTTCGTGGTTGGATTTGCTGCAGTTTAGGATGAAGAATCGTTGAAAACGATTAGAAAACGAGGAATTTAGAGAGGTGAAGGGGTTTCGCTATCTAGGTCGTGGAAAGGGGGAATTTTGTGGGTAGTTTTGTGAAGAATGTGGCTTATATACTCGCAGGCAAAATTTTGAAAATCACGGTCTGTCGGGGTGTTCCACGGCCGTGGAAGTGTACGGACCCGTGATTTTGGTGATTTTTCAAAGGCTTTTGAGAATTACGGCCACTGTAGCTATGACGACCGTAATTTAGACCGTGGAACCTTCTGTAAAGCTTCAAAGTCCAAATTTCGTCACTTTTCTTCGACATTATCTTCCCTTTCTCCTTTTCCATCGATCCTACAACCAAAAACACGAACATACCGGAAGAAATCGAGGCAAAATAAAGCAAAAACGTCTATTTTAAGCTAAACTATGAATCGAAAACAAAAACAAGAATGCAATACCTTGGGTTGCCTCCCAAGAAGCGCTTTGTTTAAGGTCCGTAGCTAGACCAATCTCGCACTTATTCGAGTGCGGTAGGCGCAAACTCCTCAGCTTGGAGTTCCGGTGTGTACTTCTTGAGTCGTTGACCGTTCACCTTGAAACTTCCGCTAGCTTCACCCCATACTTCAACTGCACCATGGGAGAAAATGCGTTTGATTAGAAAAGGTCCGGTCCAACGGGATTTAAGCTTACCTGGAAAGAGACGAAGTCTTGAATTGAAGAGGAGAACTTGATCTCCTTCTTTGAAGTCCTTTGGAATGATATGCTTATCATGCCAACACTTTGCTCTTTCCTTGTAGATCTTAGCGTTTTCATAGGCGTTCAAGCGAAGTTCATCCAGCTTGTTGATGTCTAGGAGACGCTTCTCTCCCGCTTCTTTCATGCCGAAATTCAGCCACTTGATAGCCCAAAACGCTTTGTGCTCAAGCTCTACCGGCAAATGACAAGACTTTCCATACACAAGGTTGTATGGTGTGGTTCCTATGGGAGTCTTGTATGCAGTCCGGTACGCCCATAATGCATCATCTAGCTTCAAGGACCAATCCTTCCTAGTCCTTGAAACCGTCTTCTCTAGAATTCCCTTGATCTCCCTATTTGAGATCTCAACTTGTCCACTTGTTTGTGGATGGTAAGGGGTATCGATCTTGTGGGTAACCCCATACTTAGCTAGAAGAGCTTCAAAGCGACGGGCTATGAAGTGAGAACCTCCATCACTAATGATTGTCCTTGGCGTTCCAAATCGCGGAAAGATGGTCTTGTTGAAGAACTTAACCACCACCATGGCATCATTTGTGGGAGAGGCAATTGCTTCCACCCATCTAGAAACGTAGTCTACCGCCAATAGTATGTATTGGTTTCCACAAGAAAATGGGAATGGTCCCATGAAATCGACTCCCCAAACGTCGAAAATCTCCACCTCTTGGATGTTGTTGAGGGGCATCTCGTTCCTTCTAGAAATATTGCCTGTTCTTTGACAAGCATCGCAGCAAGAGACAAAGGATTGCACATCTCTAAATAAAGTAGGCCAATAGAATCCAGATTGCAATACCTTTGCGCTAGTCTTGTTCGAACTAGCGTGTCCTCCACAAGGTAGTGAATGACAATGGCGGATGACACTTTGCATTTCATCTTCCGGCACACATCGCCGAATGATGTCATCCGGACCTCTCTTGAAAAGGAGAGGCTCGTTCCAATAGTATTCCCGGACGTCTTTAAAGAATTTCTTCCTTTGTGCGTAGGATAGTCCGGGCGGTATCTCCTGGCAAACCAAATAGTTAACAAAATCAGCAAACCATGGTTCGTTACCTTTGGAGATCTCGTTGATGCACTCCTCTATGATGTGTAGGTGTTCGTCCGGGAAGGAGTCATCAATGGGTAGATGGTCGTCCTCTAGATGTGTGAGGCGACTCAAATGATCCGCAACAGAATTTTCTGAACCTTTCTTGTCGCGGATCTCAAGATCGAATTCTTGTAGGAGAAGAATACATCTAATCAGCCTTGGCTTCGCGTCTTTCTTCGCAAGGAGGTACCGGATCGCAGCATGATCCGTGTAGACAATCACCTTTGCACCTACAAGATAAGAGCGAAACTTGTCAATAGCGTAGACAATGGCTAGAAACTCTTTTTCTGTAGTGGCGTAGTTGAGCTGAGCTTCGTCTAGCGTCTTGCTAGCGTAGTATATGGCATGGGTTCGCCCTTCCTTTCGTTGTCCAAGAACAGCTCCAATAGCTACGTCACTAGCATCGCACATAATCTCGAAGGGGAGAGTCCAATCCGGGGGTTGGATAATAGGTGCTGAAATTAGAGCTTGCCGAATGGTGTTAAACGCATCTAAACATTCTTGCGAAAACTCAAAAACCGCATCCTTCATCAATAGATTAGTGAGAGGTTTTGATATCTTAGAAAAGTCCTTAATGAAACGTCTATAAAATCCAGCATGTCCTAGGAAACTTCTTATCCCTTTCACCAAAATTGGGGGAGGAAGTTTCTCTATGGTCTCTATCTTAGCTTTGTCTACCTCTATCCCTCTACTAGAGACTAAATGACCTAATATGATTCCTTCCTTAACCATGAATTGACACTTTTCCCAATTAAGAACTAGGTTAGTGTCTTCACAACGTTGTAAAACAAGAGAAAGGTTAGAAAGGCAATCGTTAAAAGAGGAACCGTATACGGAGAAGTCGTCCATGAAGACTTCCATGATTTCCTCTACATACTCGGAGAAGATGGCCATCATGCACCGTTGAAAGGTGGCTGGGGCGTTGCAAAGCCCGAACGGCATCCTCCTATAAGCGAACGTACCCCAAGGGCACGTGAATGTGGTCTTCTCTTGATCGTCCGGATGTATCGGAATCTGAAAGAAACCACTATAACCGTCAAGGTAGCAAAAATGTGTATGTTGTGCTAACCTTTCAAGCATTTGATCGATGAACGGCAATGGAAAGTGATCCTTCCGCGTCGCGTTGTTGAGCTTGCGGTAGTCTATGCACATTCGCCATCCAGTCACGGTTCGGGTAGGAATGAGTTCGTTGTTCTTGTTGGTGATGACCGTCATTCCTCCCTTCTTCGGAACTACTTGAACTAGACTCACCCATTTGCTATCGGAGATAGGATAGATGATACCTGCATCAAGAAGTTTAAGAATTTCCTTCTTGACAACCTCCTTCATGGTCGGATTCAACCGCCTTTGAGGTTGTCTTGAAGTTCTAAAATCCTCCTCCATTAGTATCTTATGCATACATAGGGAGGGTTTAATTCCTACTAAGTCCTCGATAGTGTAACCTATGGCTTTTCTATGTTTCCTAAGGACTATCATGAGCTGTTCATGTTCATCTATGCTTAGTTCGGAGCTAACAATGACCGGAAAGGTAGAATAAGATCCAAGAAAAGCGTACCTTAGATGAGTAGGAAGTGGTTTGAGTTCCATCACTTTCGGAGCTTCCAATGGTGCTTGAGAGGCATCCGACGTTTCCTTAGAAGTTTCTAAGGTTGTTGAGTGGTTTGGAGAAGAATCAAAAGAAGTTGAAGAATTAAGCCGATCATCCTCTTCCACGGTCAGAATTACGGCCTCCCCATGTGTTCCACGGCCGTGTAATCCCCTGGAATGGAGGTCGATTTTGGTTGTGAAATCCACGGTCGTGGAATACAGGGTATGACCGTGGATTCTTACATTCTCAGCCTCATCGTGGAGTTTTTCAAACTCTACTCCATGCACCTCTTCTTGTGCTTCTAAGGCTTCAATTTCCTCTTTGCACTCTTCTTCTTCCCCTACATTGGTTAGACTCATAGTGATAACCTTTTGTAAAGGATCGTTAAAGAGAATCGCACTTACCTCCTCCCTAGACAAACCTTCTTCATCTTGGATATCGTAAACATCCTCATCAAAGATTGGCTCCTTTACTAGAGTGGAAAGAACGAACTCTACTTTCTCTTCTCCAATATCAAAAGCGAGTCTCCCATTCTTGCAATCGACCATGCAGCCGGAAGTTGCAAGAAACGGTCTTCCGAGTATAATCGGGACCGGACTATCTGCAGGAATGTCAAGCACAACAAAATCAATGGGGACAAAGAATTTACCTAGCTTGACCGGGACGTCTTCTACAATACCGACGGGGCGAGTGATGGATCGATCCGCCATGTATAACGTCATCTTGACCGGTTTAGGATCGCCTAAACCGATCTTCCTACATAATGCAAGTGGTATAATGCTCACACTTGCTCCCAAGTCACATAAAGCGTCGTATGTGACATCTCCCACTCCAATGGGAATGCAAAATGACCCCGGATCCTTCAACTTTGGGGGCATTTTCTTCTTCATGGTCTTGATGAGATCCGAAGAATCCGAACTCATCTTGACCTCACCGAAATCTTCTAGCTTCCTCTTGTTAGAGAGGAGCTCCTTCAAGAACTTGCCATAAGCCGGCATACCTACAATAGCATCAATGAAGGGTATATTAATATGCAGCTTGCTCATGAGTTCTATGAACTTACCGAATTGTTTGTCTAGGCGCGCTCGCGCTCTAGATTGAGGGAACGGTAGGGGAGGTTTGTAAGCTGGAGGAGGAACATAAACATCATCTTTCTCCTTCCCCTTTCCCTTGTCCTTCTCTACGTGGACTTCAACAAACGTAGGCTGCGGGTCGGTGGTAGTCACTCCGCTCCTAGTTGTAATCGCCATTACCCTTCCCTTAGGGTTGTCCTCCGTCTTTCCTGGAAGTTTCCCTTGATTTCTAGGAACTTCCTCCGCGTGGTTGAACAATTGGTTCTCCAAAACTTTTTGAGCTTTGTCAACTTTAGAGACTTGATCATCGACCTTGATGAGGCGGTTCTCCAATCCTTGAAGCTTTCCCAAGATTGTCTCCAACATGGGATCGGACTTCTCCTTTCCCGTATTGTTTGCTCCATTAGATGATTGCCCCTGGCTTTTCAAAGGAGTAGAGGAAGACGAAGGTGGAGTTAGCGAGTTAGAATTGGAAGGATAGGAGTTACCGGAATTTTGTTGATTGGAGCGCCAATTGTTGTTGTTTGAATCCCGATTGTTGTTCCAATTGTTGTTGTTCCGGTTGTTGTTGTTTCCATTCCAATTGTTGTTCCGGTTATTGTTCCGGTTATTGTTGTTGCGGTTGGTGTTATCACCGCCATTGTTGTTGCCCAAATAGCCAACATCCTTCTCTTGTTGCTTTGGGAAGTTGGTCTTGATAGTCTCCTTCAACTCTTTGATCTCATTGTTGAGGGAGAAAATCTGATTTTGAGCTTCATGTGTGAGCTTCGCTCCTTGCTCCACACGATTTCCATCCGCTTTCCGGTGGGAATACTTCTCTATGACTCTTGCTTGCTTCTCAATGAAGTCCCAAGCGTCATCTTCTCTCATGTCCATGAATGTTCCGCATGAGAGGGATTGGAGGTTGAATTGCGTTCCCGCATCCAGCCCCTTGTAGTAGATTTCCAGCAAGGCAAGTTTGGATATGCCATGATGAGGGCAATCCAAGAGTAAATCCTGAAACCTTTCCCACGATTGAAACAAACTTTCGTTAGGTCTCATGGAAAAAGCATTAATCTTACCTCTAAGTTCCGCCGTTTTGGAGGGCGGAAAGAACTTGGTGAGAAACTCCGCGGAAAGGTCTTCCCACGTGTCTAGTTTCCCATTGGGAAGAGCTTGATACCATGACAACGCTTTCCCTTTCAAAGAGAAAAAGAAAGGTTTGAGCTTATAGCTGTTGGTAGTAGCGTTCTTCGGTCTCATCGTCTCCATCATACACTCAAAATTTTGCAAGTGTTGGTGTGGAGATCCAGCACTTGTACCGCCAAATTGGCTTTGGCAAACAAGAGTGATAACTTGAGGGTTAAAGCTAAACCCTTGCATATCTTCAGCATCAAAATTCACACCCAAGCGGCGTGGTTGTTGTGTTGGATCCATCCGCTGACCAAGAGTTCTTGGCTCATTATCCACACGTTCGACTCTTGCATTCCTAGGCGGAATGCGGCGATTAGTAGCTCCTTGTGGATGGAAAGGATTCATATTGATTGTGGGATCAATCTCTTCCAACGGTGGCATGGAAGAATCACTATCATCAGCGGATGAGTGGCTCTTTCTTCTAGACCTTGATCTCCTTCTTGAGGGCTTCTTGACTACCTTATTCTCAAGGTCGCTCATCTTTATCCTTATTTGGAAGATCATGTCTTGTAGACCGTTGACTTGAGATTGATGACGATCCATCTCATCCTGGCGGAGAGTCTCATTCCATCGGAGTTGAGCTTCCTTCTCCGCCAACTCTGTTTGAAGATCACGTTCGTGTTCTTCGGCCATCTTCTTTTCCTTGCGCTTTTGCCTCAAGGTTTTCTCTAGCTCTTGATCAAGAGGTAAGAGATCTGCGGTGTTCCTAGACCTGCGCATGCACTCAAAGAGATATCAAATAACGAGAGCAAGCTCCCAAGCTTGACAACCGGCTACCGGATTTGGCCTAAACCAAATCCCCGGCAACGGCGCCAAAAACTTGTTCGCCCCTAGAGGTGTGTGCAAATAAGCTTTAAATTTATAAAACTAGAATCAAGCAGCGAACCCGCAGTGTACGGATCGATATAGTTAAGCAAGAATTCCAGAGTATCGAACACAGGGATTTGGGGGGAACGAATTCGATTGCAGATTATCAAGCAAGTAAATATGAGAGTTTTGCAAATATTGGGAAAACAACAATCCTAAAGTTCCAAGTATCCAGCTGTGGCAATCGATTCAAGATATACTTAATGATGTAAAGACAGAGTTGAGATATGCAAAGGTATACTAATGTAAGGTAATCGTACGGTGAAGTTCCAAAAACCTTATATAACCCACCTACAAGGCACTCTCTATACAGGTTATTGAGGCTCAATATAGAAAGATTCTAGAGACGGGAATTAGTGTCAAATACCCAAACTTATAATCCAAGGATCAAGACTAACTTAACCGATTGAGGTTGTGACACTCACAATCGAGGTAGAGGTTGTTGAGGCTTCACTACCACCTAGAAAAGACAAGTCTAAACTAAGCTAAAGCAAATCTTTAACTTTAGATTCAAGTAAAAGCAGGTTTGTAGACTTAAGGAAAATCACGGTTAGTTCTTGAGGTTCCACGGCCGTGGACTCAAGAACAGACCGTAATTTAGAGTTGTCGGCGACAATTCTCTAACTCTCAGGGTCTAATCTGTTTGCGATCGATCTATCATCATCTAAGCCACAACTATCAACCCTTCACCTTAGAATTGTTGAGGGTTTTTAGCCAATAACAGTCATATTGATATCAATTCAAGAATTTAAAGATAAAAAGATGAAAACTTTCAAGAACTTTCAATAATCTTCAATTCAATCTCAAAGTCACAAAGAGAATAAGCAATGTCAAAAGATTCACAATAGAACAAACAATCGTAACCCTAGGAAAGAAAAGAAAACGGGATGTCAATCCGTTTTCCAAATCGAACCTAATCAAGAAGAGAGATCTTCTTGCAAAATCTTCCAAGAACTACGATCTTCCGCAAATCCGGAGATCTCAACAGCAATCTCCACCAAAAGTGCGAGATTAGAGGAATTCCCAACACGAACTTCGATCTCTTCAAAGAGATGTCAATTACTTCTAAGCAAGCTATGCAAAACGTGCTCGTATCTAAGCGGCGATCAATGAGGGCAAACGGGTAGCGAAGGTGACGGAATCTTGCTTCGTCCGTCTTTTTATAGTGTAGGGCAAAATGTCGGCCCGGCCCAATCTTTAAAAGATCGTGGCTTCAAAGTGTGGCGAAAAGATTCGCCAAGATCACGGTCGTGGAAGTGTTCCACGACCGTAATTTAGAGCGTGGAAACAAATACGGTTTGCAACATATGTTCCACGGCCGTGTAATCCCCTGGAATGAACATGGATTTCTGACTCCAAATCCACGGCCGTAATTCTGAACGTGGTTTGTGATACGGCCGTATTTTAGGGCGTAATTTAGGGCAAGAACGTGATTCTTCCCTAAACTCGTGCATTCCTCAAACTAAGACTCCAAATTGCTTCCAAAGAGTGTCCTCAATCTATGGATATATCAACTCAACTCCCCTTTGCTCGTTTCCGTTCGGAAATAGCTCCAAATCACCTATAATCAACATAGAACTAGTGTAGACATCCATATCGACAATATAGGTAATACTAGCTCACATATTCATAAAGTTCAATCAAAGACCATCAATATGAATCAAATACGTTTAGAAAACGTGCCTAAAATATCACAATATTTCATGCTAACACTACTCTCGCCCAAGCATGCTTAACTTCGGAGTTCTGATGGGATCCGGTGAATTAGTGCTGGTATGATCGAACCCTTCTACTTATGTCGCATTCCCGTACTTGTGCAGCTCCTTCCGTGCTCCTCTTAGCCTTCCTTGACGGGCAAAACGGAACCGTGTGCTTTTGCCGGGACCCGTTAATTAAATTCGACTAAACGGTCTTAAACCATCTTACCGATCACCTTCGGAAATAGGAACAAGTTATATTATAAGTGTTCATTCTATATATTTTTGTATAAATGATGGTTGCCGCAGAAGAACACCTTCTTCGTAACCCGGGAAGTCATATGTAAGATAAAAAGAAATCGTAAATAATTTTTCCGAGTTCATAATAAATTTAAAACAAAAAAAAAAGAAAAAAGAGTGGTGCAACACAAGGACTTCCCAGGAGGTCACGCATCCTAGTACTACTCTCGCCCAAGAACACTTGACTTCGGTGTTCTGATGGGATCCGGTGCATTAGTGCTGGTATGATAGCACCCTTCTACTTATGTCGCATTCCCGTACTTGTCCAGCTCCTTCCAAGCTCCTCTTAGCCTTCCTTGACGGGCAATATGGAACCGTGTGCTTTTGCCGGGACCCGTTAATTAAATTCGACTAAAAGGTCTTAAACCATCTTACCGATCACGTTAGGAAACAAGAAAAAGTTATATTATAAGCGTTCATTCTATATATTTTTGTATAAATGAAGTTTGCCGCAGAAGAACACCCTTGTTCGTAACCCGGGAAGTCATATTTTAGATAAAAAAAAATCGTAAATAAATTTTCCGATTTCATAATAAAATTGAAACAAAAAAAAGAAAAAAAGGGGTGAACACGCGGACTTCGCAGGAGGTCACGCATCCTAGTACTACTCTCGCCCAAGCACGCTTAACTTATGAGTTCTGATGGGATCCGGTGCATTAGTGCTGGTATTATCGTACCCGTCTACTTTGCCGCCTTCCCGTACTTGTGCATTTCCTTCTGTGCTCCCCTTAGCCTTCCTTGACGGGCAAAACGGAACCGTGTGCTTTTGCCGGGACCCGTTAATTAAATTAGACTAAACGGTCTTAAACCACCTTACCGATCACATTAGGAAACAGGAACAAGTTATATTATAAGCGTTCATTCTATATATTTTAGTATAAATGAAGGTTGCCGCAGAAGAACACCTTTCTTCGTAACCCGGGAAGTCATATTTTAGATAAAAAGAAATCGTAAATAATTTTTCCGAGTTCATAATAAAATTGAAACAAAAAAAATAAGAAAAAAGAGTGGTGCAACACGAGGACTTCCCAGGAGGTCACGCATCCTAGTACTACTCTCGCCCAAGCACGCTTAACTTCGGAGTTCTGATGGGATCCGGTGAATTAGCGCTTGTATGATCGCACCCTTCTACTTATATCGCATTCCCGTATTTGTGCAGCTCCTTCCGTGCTCCCCTTAGCCTTCCTTGACGGGCAAAACGGAACCGTTTGCTTTTGTCGGGACCTGTTAATTAAATTCGACTACATGGTCTTAAACCATCTTACCGATAACGGTAGGAAACCGGAACAAGTTATATTATAAGCGTTCATTCTATATATTTTAGTATAAATGAAATTTGCCGCAGAAGAACACCCTTCTTCGTAACCCGAGAAGTAATATTCAAGATAAAAAGAAATCGTAAATAATTTTTCCGAGTTCATAATAAAATTGAATAAAAAAAAATAAGAAAAAAGAGGGGTGAAACACGAGGACTTCCGAGGAGGTAACGCATCCTAGTACTACTCTCGCCCACGCACGCTTAACTTCGGAGTTCTGATGGGAACAAGTGCATTAGTGCTGGTATGATCGCACCCTTCTACTTATGTTGCGTTCCCGTACTTGTGCAGCTCCTTCCGTGCTCCCCTTAGCCATCCTTGACGGGCAAAACGGAACCGTGTGCTTTTGCCGGGACCCGTTAATTAAATTCGACTAAACGGTCTTAAACCATCTTACCGATCACGGTAGGAAACCGGAAGAAGTTATACATTAAGCGTTCATTCTATATATTTTAGTATAAATGAAGTTTGCCGCAGAACAACACCCATCTTCGTAACCCGGGAAGTCAAATTTTAGATTAAAAGAAATCGTAAATAATTTTTCAGAATTCATAATAAAATTGAAAGAAAAAAAAAAGAAAAAAGAGGGTTGCAACACGAGGACTTCCCAAGAGGTCACCCATCCTCGTAAGACTACTCTCGCCCAAGAACGCTTAACGTCGGAGTTCTGATGGGATCCGGTGCATTAGTGCTGTTATGATCGCAGCCTTCTATGTATGTCGCATTCCCGTACTTGTGCTGCTCCTTCCGTGCTCCTCTTAGCCTTCCTTGATGGGAAAAAACAGAACCGTGTGCTTTTTCCTGGACCAGTTAATTAAATTCGACTAAACGGTCTTAAACCATCTTACCGATCACGTTAGGAAACATGAACAAGTTTTATTATAAGCGTTCATTATATATATATTTTAGTATAAATGAAGTTTGCCGCAGAAGAACACCCTTCTTCGTAACCCGGGAAGTAATATTTTAGATAAAAAGATATCGTAAATAATTTTTCCGAGTTCATAATGAAATTGAAACAAAAAAAAAGAAAAAAGAGGGGTTCAACACGAGGACTTCCCAAGAGGTCTCACATCCTAGTACTACTCTCGCCCAAGCATGCTTAACTTCGGAGTTCTTATGGGATCCGGTGAATTAGTTCTGGTATGATCGAACCCTTCTACTTATGTCGCATTCCCGTACTTGTGCAGCTCCTTCTGTGCTTCCCTTAGCCTTCCTTGACGGGCAAAACGGAACCGTGTGCTTTAGCCGTGAGCCGTTAATTAAATTAGACTAAACGGTCTTAAACCATCTTACCGATCACTTTCGGAAACAGGAACATGTTATATTATAAGCGTTCATTCTATATATTTTAAGTATAAATGAAGGTTGCCGCAAAAGAACACCTTCTTCGTAACCCGGGAAGTCATATTTATGATAAAAATAAATCGTTAATAATTTTTCCGAGTTCATAACAAAATTGAAACAAAAAAAAAAGAAAAAAGAGTGGTGCAACATGAGGACTTCCCAGGAGGTCACGCATCCTAGTACTACTCTCGCCCAAGCACGCTTAACTTCGGAGTTCTGATGGGATCCGGTGAATTAGTGCTTGTATGATCGCACCCTTCTACTTATCTCGCATTCCCGTACTTGTGCATCTCCTTCCGTGCTCCTCTTAGCCTTCCTTGACGGGCAAAACGGAACGGTGTGCTTTTGCCGGGACCCGTTAAATAAATTCGACTAAACGGTCTTAAACAATCTTACCGATCACGTTCGGAAACAGGAACAAGTTATATTATAAGCGTTCATTCTATATATTTTAGTATAAATGAAATTTGCCGCAGAAGAACACCCTTCTTCGTAACCCGAGAAGTCATATTTAAGTTAAAAAGAAATCGTAAATAATTTTTCCGAGTTCATAATAAAATTGAAACAAAAAAAATAAGAAAAAAGAGGGGTGCAACCCGAGGACTTCCGAGGAGGTCACGCATCCTAGTACTACTCTCGCCCAAGAACGCTGAACTTCGGAGTTCTGATGGGATCAAGTGCATTAGTGCTAGTATGATCGCACCCTTCTACTTATGTCGCGTTCCCGTACTTGTGCAGCTCCTTCCGTGCTCCTCTTAGCCATCCTTGACGGGCAAAACGGAACCGTGTGCTTTTGCCGGGACCCGTTAATTAAATTCGACTAAATGGTCTTAAACCATCTTACCGATCACGGTAGGAAACCGGAACAAGTTATACAATAAGCGTTCATTCTATATATTTTAGTATAAATGAAGTTTGCCGCAGAACAACACCCATCTTCGTAACCCTGGAAGTCAAGTTTTAGATTAAAAGAAATCGTAAATAATTTTTCAGAATTCATAATAAAATTGAAAGAAAAAAAAAAGAAAAAAGAGGGTTGCAACACGAGGACTTCCCAAGAGGTCACCCATCCTCGTTGTACTACTCTTGCCCAAGAACGCTTAACTTCGGAGTTCTGATGGGATCCGGTGCATTTGTGTTGTTATGATCGCAGCCTTCTATGTATGTCGCATTCCCATACTTGTGCAGCTCCTTCTGTGCTCCTCTTAGCCTTCCTTGATGGGCAAAACAGAACCGTGTGCTTTTTCCCGGATCAGTTAATTAAATTCGACTAAACGGTCTTAAACCATCTTACCGATCACGTTAGGAAACAGGAACAAGTTTTATTATAAGCGTTCATTCTATATATTTTAATATAAATGAAGTTTGCCGCAGAAGAACACCCTTCTTCGTAATTCGGGAAGTAATATTTTAGATAAAAAGAAATCGTAAATAATTTTTCCGAGTTCATAATAAAATTGAAACAAAAAAAAAAAGAAAAAAGAGGGGTTCAACACAAGGACTTCCCAAGAGGTCACTCATCCTAGTACTACTCTCGCCCAAGCATGCTTAACTTCGGAGATCTGAAGGGATACGGTGAATTAGTGCTGGTATGATCGCACCCTTCTACTTATGTCGCATTCCCGTACTTGTGCAGCTCCTTCCGTGTTACTCTTAGCGTTCCTTGACGGGTAAAACGGAACCCTGTACTTTTTCCGGGACCCGTTAATTAAATTCAACTAAACGGTCTTAAACCATCTTACAGATCACCTTCGGAAACAAGAACAAGTTATATTATAAGTGTTCATTCTATATATTTTTGTATAAATGAAGGTTGCCGCAGAAGAACACCTTCTTCGTAACCCGGGAAGTCATATTTAAGATAAAAAGAAATCGTAAATAATTTTTCCGAGTTCATAATAAAATTGAAACATAAAAAAAAAGAAGAAAGAGGGGTTCAACACGAGGACTTCCTAGGAGGTCACGCATCCTAGTACTACTCTCGCCCAAGCACATGCTTAACTTCGGAGTTCTGATGGGATCAAGTGCATTAGTGCTGGTATGATCGCACCCTTCTACTTATGTCTCATTCCCGTACTTGTGCAGCTCCTTCCGTGCTCCTCTTAGCCATCCTTGTCGGGCAAAACGGAACCGTGTGCTTTTGCCGGGACCCGTTAATTAAATTCGACTAAACGGTCTTACACCATCTTACCGATCACGTTCGGAAACAGGAACATGTTATATTATCAGCGTTCATTCTATATATTTTAGTATGAATGAAGGTTGCCGCAGAAGAACACCTTCTTCGTAACCCGGGATGTCATATTTACGATAAAAATAAATCGTAAATAATTTTTCCGAGTTCTTAATAAATTTGAAACAAAAAATATAGAAAAATGAGTGGTGCAACATGAGGACTTCCTAGGAGGTCACGCATCCTAGTACTACTCTCGCCCGAGCACGCTTAACTTCGGAGTTCTGATGGGATCCGGTGAATTAGTGCTTGTATGATCGCACCCTTCTACTTATGTTGTAACGCCCCAATTTTGGCGTGTTTGTGATATTGATTTTTACCCGGCTTTTATCGATATTTTAATACCTATGAATATTTTCACGTCGTTAATTAAATTCTACGAGTATCTATATATATATATATACATCGATATATTTTATTTCCCGTGTTAATGTCTTAAATAATTTACGGGAATAGTTTCTATATCGCAAAGTATATTTTTGCAATTTGATTTATTATTAGATCCATACATATTTTTCGTATTTTTACTTTTCGGAAAAGGTTCGTGAAAGTCTTCCGATCCGAAAGTTCCATTCCGAATAAAATTTATCGAGTTATTCTATGGCTTTTTGTTTCCTTTTTATGTCGTTTATTTTTCTATTCTTTTTTTTGTTTTTCTTTCTTCCCTCTCTTCTCCCTCTCCTTCACCCCTGATGAGCTGAAACGCTACAGTCACCCCTCGACCTTTACACGCTTGCTCCCCTGCAGCCCATGGCTGCTAGTCCGGCCTTTGGCCGCACCTGTCTACCCCCATCTCACATCTTTGGATCTCTCCCTCGCATTACTCCATCTGCTTTTAGCAGCTTCACACCTCTCCCCTTCGAACCACCACTGAGTCGCCTCCTATGCTGCAACGTTCCATCTTCCCTCAACCTTGAGCCTCATGTTTTCAGGATCATCTCCTCATCTCACCATCTACAAGCACTGGACCGGGATGCCTTCCGCCTCTATTGACCGGAGTCACCAGCTACCTGACTCCTGGTGCCCTTAGTTTCCCTTTCTTCTATGTTCTTAACTACGCCAACATCGTGCCCTACCAAGCGTCACCGGAGAAGTGTTTGTCGCCGACGCTAGACGCAGCCGCCACCAGAGGAGCCGCCTTCGCCCTGCCTCGCCGTCCTCTTCTCTCCACCCGAGCAACGCCTGAAGCCTTGTCCTCTCACCGGAATCAAAGACCAATTTGTCTGGGCCACTTGTTGTCGCCGAAGAGTCGTCACTGCCTCGCTGTGCCACCAAATGACCACCGGAGCGAGCCCATCGGAGCCTCCCTGCCATGGCTCTACCTTCGCCTCACCCGGATCTGCCTCACTGAGGTTCTGGCGGCCGCCCAGTCCCTGTTTCTTTTCTTTTTCCCCACACAGCGTGTATAGCTTGGGAAGAAGCCCTTTTTAGGGTATATTAAATCGGGCCCCTATCTTTATGGTTAATTACGAATTGTGCCCCATGCTTTATAATTGCAGTTTTGACCCACACTTTTGGAAGTTTGTATTTATAACCTCTGTAAGAAAATAGTTACATATTTTGATCCGGTTTTACAAATTATCAATTACGCCCTTGCTGGATTAATTTCGGATTATGACCCCAAAGATTTTAATTGTGGTTTATGACCAAGTTCCTATGTCGTATTATTTGCCTCGGGAAATGTTTGAGTGGTTTTAACCTTGGTTTTGAAAGCAAGTCTTCCTTAGATTTATATATATTAAATCTTCTGTTTAAATTTAGCGTATTAGCTAAATTTGCTTAGCTTTGTTTTTAGGTCCGGAAGCGCCCCGATATAGGCCTAAAGAGTCCAAGTTCGATATCCGTCTTTTGACGTCATGTGAGTTACCTTCTCCCTCGATCTAGTTATGTTTAGCATTAGTATCATGCTAGGTTGGATCTAGCATAAATTAGTGGAAATGCCAAGTAGTGGCTTTGGACCTTAGGTGAGTGTTTGAGGATTTTTGAAATGTTTTAAGACTCGAGGTGTTGATGTTATCTTGTGAGGATTGTAGGACGTTGAGTGTTTGGTTGATCTTGTGAGCTTATGAGTTTTGAGATTATGGTTGTATGATCTTGTTGAGATTATGGAGACTAGAACGAGAGTATCCTAGCCTGTTTTGTGATGGTTATGACCTGGTGAGGTCGGGATGACTAGAAGTTTGTTATCCTAGCATATTTGTGGTTTATGGTCTTGCGAGATCATTGGGACTAGAAGTCTAAGAACTTCTAGCTTATGAGATAGTTGTTGATCGTGTGCCTTGTTTTGACCAGGCGTTGAGTGCCTTCCTACGGGAAGTTGAGAGAAGTGGTTATTGGGTTTACTTGTGGGACGAGGTAAATCTCCGGACTTACTTAGCTCATATTCTTTGTATTAGCATTATTGTGTGTTGGGTGGTGTGTGTTTATTATTTTACTGTTTATAACAACTAAACCGGAAATAGGATTACCGACCTTTATATTATTTGGCCCAAGTGTATGATAACGGGCGGTGACATCACTACCTGGCTCCTCGTGAGAGCTAGGGGGATCTCGGCGACTGGCCCGTGTTGGTTAGACGGTCGGTGGCATCCGACCGTTCCATTGCCGGAAGAAGGGACCGAGGCGTGTTTCGGAGGATTCTCGTGTCACAAAAGAAGTTGAACTTGAACGGGATATGACTTAATAAATAAAGATAATAAACCGGATTTGTGTGCTTTGAGTATGTTGTGTGACTATGTTGAATTAATTGTGTTTGTGCCTTTCCCTTTAATTCTAATGCTTCGAATGTGAGCTAACGGTTTTTATACCTAATGTTGTAGTTTGCCTTGCAGGTTAGGAATGCGGCCGAGTGATCCGGAAGAGTGGGCAGCCGGGGTTCCGTACATTTTAGGATTGGGTTTTGGTTGGAGTCGTGTTTGAGTTTTGTATTCATTATATATTGTATGTCGTGTGTATGACATTTGGTCTTTCGGTTGTATCTCGGCTGAAGTCTTCGGTTTGTCGGTTTCGGGTTTCATTGCATTGCATAAAATTGTATTTCATTTTGGCCATTATTTGTGCCTTGTTGCAAGATCCGGTGAAATTGTTGTCAGGCTAAGGGTCGGGAGCCATTGTGAGGTCTCAACCCATAGCGCCCCGAGTCCCGCGGATTTGGGGTGTTACAAAAGTGGTATCAGAGCCCTAGGTTGACAACAATGGCACTCGCAATCTTCTAGAGGCAGAATAGAGGAAAATTAGAACCCTCAAGGGTTTTAAGTTTAAAATGATTTTTCGTTTTCAAAATCACGAGCATAGTCAGTCGGGGTAGAATGTACGGACCACCACTCCTTCCGTGAATCTCGGCAGCTTAGTTTATTGCATTTTTATATGTATATATATATGTATATATAGATATGGATATGAGTTTTATAGTTAGGCATGATGGAATTGATGTGTACCTTTGTGGATTGTAGTTGCCTGATGGACATGATTTATGTGTATAGTTGTATATGTGAACGATTATATGTTTTGGACCTTGTATTGTTGTAATGGAATGCCGAATGCATGATATTAGTAGCAATATGGACTTAGGACTTATATTGTTATGTATACGTATTCTTATTATATATAGTAGCTTATGAAGTTAAGGAACCTTTTAGCTAAGATGATAGTATGATATCATTACCTTAACGACGACGATGTAGCTTGGGATAACGTTCATAAGTGGAGGAGTACGCTCAAGTATCGAGTGGAGTATCATGCTCTGAAGATCACCTTGGGTTTTCGGAATCCATTAAGAGGATGTCGAAGAGGAGGAGTAGAGATGACATAAACGAGGGACGAAGAAGTGGAAGGAAAACTCGGACGACTTAAGAGAAATCGAGATGGGAGCAATACAAGAAAAGAAAGCAACATTAAAGTGAAGAAGCGGTTCTAAAGAGGCCATAATCGAACAATGACGAGACCAAGGGAGAAAACGAACTTAAGTTCTTCAAGAAGACGCGTGGACAACAAAAGATGCGGATCGAGGAGAAGATGAGTATGTTCTAGCAAGGTTAAAGGTGGTATTCCATTAAGATGCAAAGCTTTCCTTAGACGCTCCTAAGCATTGGAGTCAAGAGGAGAAGAGTGATCGAACCATTTGCTGAAATATTTAAGATACCGTAAGTTAAGCTTACGAGGTACCAATAAGTGAAGTGTCAACGTTACTAGAGTTATGAGAAGAAGGGCATGGTGGAGATTCACGTGGAGTTGACCGGTTAGCATTTTGATGATAAGACTAACAAACGCCGAGGAGGAGGAAATGTCTATAGATGATGATCTTCAAAAGATGAAAGATGAAACAAGGAGTTCGGATTGAAAGACTTAAGATACCAACCGACTAAGAGAAACACGAGAGGACACTGGTTAACGTTAAAGATGTTGAGAAGACACATTTACAAGATAACATGAGGCGCGGTTAAGCTTATGAAGGTGAGTTATACAGCATGCAAGGCCTAGAAGAGTATGGTTTCCTTATGGAAGAGGAAAAAAGCATGGAACGAAGAGAGAACTAATGGAGTTTAAGGTAAAGTACCCTGAGGAGGGTAGCCTTTAGGAGTATGGTAGCATGGAAGTGTGGTAGGAGGGTAAATCGTTGATCTTGGAGAGGGTCATCAATGATATAATCGGTGACCACCGAGGATGCACAAGTGCGGACTATATACTGGTGACTATAGGTGGGGAGAGTAATCCAAGATGTGGGATCACGAAGAAGAGTAACAAGAACTTGGAACACTCGTGGTGGTTGAGTGTCGGCAATAAAGAGGTATATCAAGGGGAGTGTGAATGTCTTAATCAAGTAGCATTCTATCAATTCCAGCAAGTGATGGTAGCGAACCTTGTGGGGAGGGATTGTAACGATCTGATGCGACCTTCGTAGGTCATGGGTTTGTCATTTGGAGGAACGACAAGGATTAGGGTAAAGGGGACTGGAAAGACAAAGAGAAAGGTGAGTCTACTATGGTTATTGTGCAAAAAAGGGGAATATATAAGGGGAGGTATGACATGTTTGTTCTAAGGTTATAGATGTCATTGTTTTCACAAGCCAAGCTAAATCAAGGTTTTTGTGATTCATGTGGCGAAGCCATTGTGGCAATGACGTGAAACGAGGAATTTGGATTGGGGCAACACTGCAAGCTTAGGGTTATGTTGTTAGTGTTTGGTGGAATAAGGAGCGGATCTTTCAGTGACGGTGGTTGGTAAATTTCGCCTAAAGGCATGTTAGTACGGTTGTGAAGATTGTTCATGGAATACCAAGAAATGCTTAATGTGACCAACAAGAGAAAGAGAAAAAGAAAGTTTTGAAGTTCAATGTGGATTTGAGATGTACAAGAAGTACCTGAAAGATTGAAACTAGAGTCTCTACAGTCGGTTTGATGCTACTTAAGAAAATCTAGTGTAAATTTCTACGCCTACTTGAGGAAATGATGTCTACGGTGAAAGCTGTTGTAAAATACGAAGAGATCCTCCCATATGTTGGGATGTCATAGAAAGAAAAGGAGATTGTATCGAGTTGTATAAATTATGATCGAGTCTTGTAGTAAGACCTTTGTGACTGAACACATGCGCGAGATCAAAAGATGTTACTATCGCCATTCCTTTGAAGTGAGAAAAGGGATTAAGTTGAAGTATTGCTTAACCAAGGCTTCAAGAGTCAGAAAATTAGAGCAAGTTTCTCGATTTGTGTAGATGAAGGATCTTTGAAAAGAGGACGGTGGACATGGTAGCTACCGAAGGAGCAATACACGGGTTGAAGGGCGTCACCTCAACAGATCGGGGTGGACCACTTGTCAAGCGTTAGGACTAGGTGGTGTCGGTTATTACGATATGTGATGGGTAGAAAAAAGATAGAGCCCGAGATAGAACGGATTTCAATGCATTGAAACGTAAATTTTACCACTAAGATTGATTTGGGCTCGACTCTCATTTCTAAGGCGCCGTATAAAAGACATCAATAAATGATACCCGTAAGGATACTCGAATTGAAAATGACAATGCACTACCATAGAGAACACTAGAAGTTATCTTAAACTCTAGATTTGAAGTTATTATGATAACACCAGAATTGTTATGAAAAAGACAGACAGTTCTCTCCAATTGAACATCGATTACCATGAGTCGAAGGACAAGTATTCCTTAAAACGAATGGATGATCCACTCGATCGGTTACAAGGGTCGATAGTCTCTTATGGGAATGATTTAAGGTCTGATTGTCATCTATTGGGAATTCGAGTCTGAGATATTGCTATGACGGCATTCCGGACCAACCAGGGCCAATTGAGTGTAGTTATTCCATATGGGTTTACTGATGCCCAAATGAGGTATGTTGGGTCTACTCTTGAAAAAGAGAGATGATGTATGCCAAGTTATCTCGGGATGGCAAACCCCGAAAGATGTGAAAGAAGTTACATGTTTCCTTAGATGTTTTGAGCATTACTAGATCTATGAAGAGAGAAGTTGTATAACATCAATTATGGTAACCTACTCCGGATGACAATGAAGTACTGAATGGGACAAAGCATTGACAAAGGAGTTGCTGAGAGTTAAGAGGGGATTCACTCGTGCAATTGTTTTGACTTACCTTGAGGTATTATGAGTTTGAAGTGTACACGTGATTCTTCAAGACAAGGTCTTGATCGAGTATGGCGGACCGATGTAAAAGTAATAGGATACGTGTTTGGTTTGACAAGAACCAAAGCCAACAGTGTAGATTGGAAGTTCGATATTCTTTGATAGAGAAATAAAAGGGAAAATAATGGAAATGCTACATTGAGAAAGACCCGAGAAGGAAGTGGAGTTCCGATATATTGGACCTTTTTTAGATCTTAATGCGAGTTGGAAAGTGGTTACCGGTTAGCGTAGCAGCCAAGAGTAGAGAGTGTTCACCCGATGTTTATGTGTATTAGTCGAGAGAATGCATACACGACCCGAGACAAATTGGCCGTCATGGTGATTTAGTGGCAGACGAAGAACCGATGAGGCTAATAGGGAGACAGAGGATAATATCTTTGGTTGAGTTTTACGCTGAGCTAGTAGCATCGATAGGATTGACGAGTTAGACCTAGTTTTTCCCTTGGTTGAGTTATGTGCATTTGTGACGTTATGTGTAGTTGTGGCTTGTGAGGGAAGGTGCTATATGACTTGATATATCTTGCGGTGGTAGTTTGAGTAGATTGTGTGTAGATTAGAAAGTTTAAGACTTCTTAGTTTAAGTGTTCTTACCTCGGCCTTAGGGACCGGGAAGTTCGACGTGTGGCAAGTTTCGGGATGAAACTTGTTTTTAGGGGGATCTGATGTAACGCCGTAATTTTGGCGCGTTTGCGATATTGATTTTTACCCGGCTTTTATCGATATTTTAATAGCTATGAATATTTTCACGTCGTTAATTAAATTCTTCGAATATCTATATATATATATACATCGATATATTTTATTATTCGTGTTAATGTCTTAAATAATTTACGAGAATGGTTTCTATATCGCAAAGTATATTTTTGTGATTTGATTTATTATTTGATCCATACATATTTTCTGTATTTTTACTTTTCGGAAAAGGTTCGTGAAAGTCTTCTGATCCGAAAGTTCCATTCCGATTAAAATTTATCGAGTTATTCTATGGCTTTTTGTTTCCTTTTTATGTCGTTTATTTTTCGATTCTATTTTTTGTTTTTCTTTCTTCCCTCTCTTCTCCCTTTCCTTCACCCCTGATGAGCTGCAACACTTCAGTGACCCCTCGACCTTTACACGCTAGCTCCCCTGCAGCATATGGCTGCTAGCCCGGCCTTTGGCCGCAACTGTCTACCCCCATCTCACATCTCTGGATCTCTCCCTCGCTTTACTCCATCTGCTTTTAGCAGCTTCACACCTCTCCCCTTCGAACCACCACTGAATCGCCTCCTCTGCTGCAACCTTCCATCTTCCCTCAACCTTCAGCCTCTGGTTTTCAGGATCATCTCCTCATCTCACCCTCTACAAGCACTGGACCGGGATGCCTTCCGCCTCTATTGACCGGAGTCACCAGCTACCCGACTCCTGGTGCCCTTAGTTTCCCTTTCTTCTCTGTTCTTAACTGTGCCAGCATCGTGCCCTACCAAGCGTCACCGGAGAAGTGTTTGTCGCCGACGCTAGACGCAACCGCCACTAGAGGAGCCGCCTTCGCCCTGCCTTTCCGTCCTCTGCTCTCCACCCGAGCAACGCCTGAAGCCTCGCCCTCTCACCGGAATCAAAGACCAATCTGTCTGGGCCACTTGTTGTCGCCGAAGAGTCGTCACCGCCTCGCTGTGCCACCGAATGACCACCGGAGCGAGCCCATCGGAGCCTCCCTACCATGGCTCTACCTTCGCCTCACCCGGATCTGCCTCACTGAAGTTTTGGCGGCCGCCCAGTCCCTGCTTCTTTTCTTTTTCCCCACACAGCGTGTATCGCTTGGGAAGAAGCCCTTTTTAGGGTATATTAAATCGGGCCCCTATCATTATGGTTAATTACGAATTGTGCCCCATGCTTTATGATTGCAGTTTTGACCCACACTTTTGGAAGTTTGTATTTATAACCTCTGTAGGAAAATAATTACATATTTTGATCCGGTTTTACAAATTATCAATTACGCCCTTGCTGGTCTAATTTCGGATTATGACCCCAAAGATTTTAATTGTGGTTTATGACCAAGTTCCTATGTCGTATTATTTTCCTCGGGAAATGATTGAGCGGTTTTAACCTTGGTTTTGAAAGCAAGTCTTCCTTAGATTTATGTATATTAAATCTTCCGTTCAAATTTAGCGTATTAGCTAAATTTGCTTAGCTTTGTTTTTAGGTCCGGAAGTGCCCCGATAAAGGCCTAAAGAGTCCAAGTTCGATATCCGTCTTTTGACGTCATGTGAGTTACCTTCTCCCTCGATCTAGTTATGTTTAGCATTAGTATCATGCTAGGTCGGATCTAGCATAAATTAGTGGAAATGCCAAATAGTGGCTTTGGACCTTAGGTGAGTGTTTGAGGATTTTTGAAATGTCTTAAGACTCGAGGTGTTGATGTTATCTTGTGAGGATTGTAGGACGTTGAGTGTTTGGTTGATCTTGTGAGCTTATGAGGTTTGAGATTATGGTTGTATGATCTTGTTGAGATTATGGAGATTAGAACGAGAGTATCCTAGCTTGTTTTGTGATGGTTATGACCTGGTGAGATCGGGATGACTAGGAGTTTGTTATCCTAGCATATTTGTGGTTTATGGTCTTGCGAGATCATTGGGACTAGAAGTCTAAGAACTTCTAGCTTATGAGAGAGTTGTTGATCGTGTGCCTTGTTTTGACCAGGCGTTGAGTGCCTTCGTACGGGAAGTTGAGAGTAGTGGTTATTGGGTTTACCTATGGGACGTGGTAAGTCTCCGGACTTACTTAGCTCGTATTCTTTATATTAGCGTTATTGTGTGTTGGGTGGTGTGTGTGTTTATTATTTTACTGTTTATAACAACTAAACCGGAAATAGGATTACCGACCTTTATATTATTTGGCCCAAGTGTATGATAACGGGCGGTGACATCACTGCCTGGCTCCCCGTGAGAGCTAGGGGGATCTCGGCGACTGGCCCGTGCTGGTTAGACGGTCGGAGGCATCCGACCGTTCCATTACCTGAAGAAGGGACCGAGGCGAGTTTCGGAGGATTCTCGTGTCACAAAAGAAGTTAAACTAGAACGGAATATGACTTAATAAATAAAGATAATAAACCGTATTTGTGTGCTTTGAGTATGTTGTGTGACTATGTTGAATTAATTGTGTTTGTGCCTTTCCTTTCAATTCTAATGCTTCGAATGTGAGCTAACGGTTTTTATACCAAATGTTGTAGTTTGCCTTGCAGGTTAGGAATGTGGCCGAGAGATCCGGAAGAGTGGGCAGCCGGGGTTCCGTACATTTTAGGATTGGGTTTTGGTTGGAGTCGTGTTTGAGTTTTGTATTCATTATATATTGTATGCCGTGTGTATGGCATTTGGTCTTTCGGTTGTATCTCGGATGAAGTCTTTGGTTTGTCGGTTTCGGGTTTCATTGCATTGGATAAAATTGTACTTCATTTTGGCCTTTATTTGTGCCTTGTTGCAAGATCCGGTGAAATTGTTGTCAGGCTAAGGGTCGGGACCCATTGTGAGGTCCAAACCCGTAGCGCCCCGAGTCCCGCGGATTTGGGGTGTTACATATGTCGCATTCCCGTACTTGTGCTTCTCCTTCCGTGCTCCTCTTAGCCTTCCTTGACGGGCAAAACGGGACCGTGTGCTTTTGTCGGGACCCGTTAATTAAATTCGACTAAACGGTCTTAAACAATCTTACCGATCACGTTCGGAAACAGGAACAAATTATATTATAAGCATTCATTCTATATATTTTAGTATAAATGAAATTTGCCGCAGAAGAACACCCTTCTTCGTAAGTAGAGAAGTCATATTTAAGATAAAAAGAAATCGTAAATAATTTTTCGGAATTCATAATAAAATTGAAACAAAAAAAAAACAAAAAAAGAGGGTTGCAACACGAGGACTTCCCAAGAGGTCACCCATCCTCGTAGTACTACTCTCGCCCAAGAACGCTTATCTTCGGAGTTCCGATGGGATACGGTGAATTAGTGCTGGTATGATCGCACCCTTCAACTTATGTCGCATTCCCGTACTTGTGTAGCTCCTTCCGTGCTCCTCTTAGCCTTCCTTGATGGGTAAAACGGAACCGTGTGCTTTTGCCGAGACCCGTTAATTAAATTCGACTAAACGGTCTTAAACCATCTTACCGATCACCTTCGGAAACAGGAACAAGTTATATTATAAGTGTTCATTCTATATATTTTTATATAAATGAAGGTTGCCGCAGAAGAACACCTTCTTCGTAAACCGGGAATTCATATATAAGATAAAAACAAATCGTAAATAATTTTTCCGAGTTCATAATAAAATTAAAACAAAAAAAAAGAAAAAAGAGTGGTGCAACACGAGGACTTCCTAGGAGGTCACGCATCCTAGTACTACTCTCGCCCAAGAACACTTGACTTCGGTGTTCTGATGGGATCCGGTGCATTAGTGCTGGTATGATAGCACCCTTCTACTTATGTCGCATTCCCGTACTTGTGCAGCTCCTTCCGTGCTCCTCTTAGCCTTCCTTGACAGGCAAAATAGAACCGTGTGCTTTTGCCGGGACCCGTTAATTAAATTCGACTAAAAGGACATAAACCATCTGACCGATCACGTTAGGAAACAGGAAAAAGTTATATTATAACCGTTCATTCTATATATTTATGTATAAATGAAGTTTTCCGCAGAAGAACACCCTTCTTCGTAACCTAGGAATTCATATTTTAGATAAAAAAAATCGTAAATAAATTTTCCGATTTCATAATAAAATTGAAACAAAAAAAAAAGTAAAAAGAGGGGTGCAACACGAGAACTTCGCAGCAGGTCACGCATCCTATTACTACTCTCGCCCAAGCACGCTTAACTTAGGAGTTCTGATTGGATCCGGTGCATTAGTGCTGGTATTATCGCACCCGTCTACTTTGCCGCCTTCTCGTACTTGTGCAGCTCCTTCCGTGCTCCCCTTAGCTTTCCTTGACGAGCAAAACGGAACCGTGTGCTTTTGTCGGGACCTGTTAAATAAATTAGACTAAACGATCTTAAACCAACTTACCGATCACGTTAGGAAACAGGAACAAGTTATATTATAAGCGTTCATTCTATATATTTTAGTATAAATGAATTTTCCCGCAGAAGAACACCCTTCTTCGTAACCCGGGAAGTCAAATTTTAGTTTAAAAGAAATCGTGAGTAATTTTTCCGAGTTTATAATAAAACTGAAACATAAAAAAAAGAAGAAAGAGGGGTTCAACACGAGGACTTCCCACGAGGTCATGCATCCTAGTACAACTCTCGCCCAAGCACACTTAACTTCGGAGTTCTGATGGGATCAAGTGCATTAGTGCTGGTATGATCGCACCCTTCTACTTATGTCGCATTCCTGTACTTGTGCAGGTCCTTCCATGCTCCTCTTAGCCTTCCTTGACGGGCAAAACGGAACCGTGTGCTTTTGCCGGGACCCGTTAATTAAATTCGACTAAACGGTCTTAAACCATCTTACCGATCACGTTCGGAAACAGAAACATGTTATATTATAAGCGATCATTCTATATATTTTAGTATAAATGAAGGTTGCCATAGAAGAACATCTTCTTCGTAACCAGGGAAGTCATATTTACGATAAAAAGAAATCGTAAATAATTTTTCCGAGTTCATAATAAAATTGAAACAAAAAAAAGAAAAAAGAGTGGTGCAACAAGAGGACTTCCCAGGAGGTCACGCATCCTAGTACTACTCTCGCCCAAGCACGCTTAACTTCGGAGTTTTGATGGGATCCGGTGAATTAGTGCTTGTTTGATCGCACCCTTCTAGTTATGTCGCATTCCCGTACTTGTGCTTCTCCTTCCGTGCTCCTCTTAGCCTTCCTTGACGGGCAAAACGGGACCGTGTGCTTTTGCCGGGACCCGTTAATTAAATTCGACTAAACGGTCTTAAACAATCTTACCGATCACGTTCGGAAACAGGAACAAATTATATTATAAGCATTCATTCTATATATTTTAGTGTAAATGAAATTTGCCGCAGAAGAACACCCTTCTTCGTAAGTAGAGAAGTCATATTTAAGATAAAAAGAAATCGTAAATAATTTTTCGGAATTCATAATAAAATTGAAACAAAAAAAAAAAGAAAAAAGAGGGTTGCAACACGAGGACTTCCCAAGAGGTCACCCATCCTCGTAGTACTACTCTCGCCCAAGAACGCTTATCTTCTGAGTTCCGATGGGATACGGTGAATTAGTGCTGGTATGATGGCACCCTTCAACTTATGTCGCATTCCCGTACTTGTGTAGCTCCTTCCGTGCTCCTCTTAGCCTTCCTTGATGGGTAAAACGGAACCGTGTGCTTTTGCCGAGACCCGTTAATTAAATTCGACTAAACGGTCTTAAACCATCTTACCGATCACCTTCGGAAACAGGAACAAGTTATATTATAAGTGTTCATTCTATATATTTTTATATAAATGAAGGTTGCCGCAGAAGAACACCTTCTTCGTAAACCGGGAAGTCATATATAAGATAAAAACAAATCGTAAATAATTTTTCCGAGTTCATAATAAAATTAAAACAAAAAAAAAGAAAAAAGAGTGGTGCAACACGAGGACTTCCTAGGAGGTCACGCATCCTAGTACTACTCTCTCCCAAGAACACTTGACTTCGGTGTTTCGATGGGATCCGGTGCATTTGTGCTGGTATGATAGCACCCTTCTACTTATGTCGCATTCCGGTACTTGTGCAGCTCCTTCGGTGCTCCTCTTAGCCTTCCTTGACAGGCAAAATAGAACCGTGTGCTTTTGCCGGGACCCGTTAATTAAATTCGACTAAAAGGACATAAACCATCTGACCGATCACGTTAGGAAACAGGAAAAAGTTATATTATAACCGTTCATTCTATATATTTATGTATAAATGAAGTTTTCCGCAGAAGAACACCCTTCTTCGTAACCCAGGAATTCATATTTTAGATAAAAAAAATCGTAAATAAATTTTCCGATTTCATAATAAAATTGAAACAAAAAAAAAAAGAAAAAAGAGGGGTGCAACACGAGAACTTCGCAGCAGGTCACGCATCCTATTACTACTCTCGCCCAAGCACGCTTAACTTAGGAGTTCTGATTGGATCCGGTGCATTAGTGCTGGTATTATCGCACCCGTCTACTTTGCCGCCTTCTCGTACTTGTGCAGCTCCTTCCGTGCTCCCCTTAGCTTTCCTTGACGAGCAAAACGGAACCGTGTGCTTTTGTCGGGACCTGTTAAATAAATTAGACTAAACGATCTTAAACCAACTTACCGATCACGTTAGGAAACAGGAACAAGTTATATTATAAGCGTTCATTCTATATATTTTAGTATAAATGAATTTTCCCGCAGAAGAACACCCTTCTTCGTAACCCGGGAAGTCAAATTTTAGTTTAAAAGAAATCGTGAGTAATTTTTCCGAGTTCATAATAAAACTGAAACATAAAAAAAAGAAGAAAGAGGGGTTCAACACGAGGACTTCCCACGAGGTCATGCATCCTAGTACAACTCTCGCCCAAGCACACTTAACTTCGGAGTTCTGATGGGATCAAGTGCATTAGTGCTGGTATGATCGCACCCTTCTACTTATGTCGCATTCCTGTACTTGTGCAGCTCCTTCCGTGCTCCTCTTAGCCTTCCTTGACGGGCAAAACGGAACCGTGTGCTTTTGCCGGGACCCGTTAATTAAATTCGACTAAACGGTGTTAAACCATCTTACCGATCACGTTCGGAAACAGAAACATGTTATATTATAAGCGATCATTCTATATATTTTAGTATAAATGAAGGTTGCCATAGAAGAACATCTTCTTCGTAACCAGGGAAGTCATATTTACGATAAAAAGAAATCGTAAATAATTTTTCCGAGTTCATAATAAAATTGAAACAAAAAAAAGAAAAAAGAGTGGTGCAACAAGAGGACTTCCCAGGAGGTCACGCATCCTAGTACTACTCTCGCCCAAGCACGCTTAACTTCGGAGTTTTGATGGGATCCGGTGAATTAGTGCTTGTTTGATCGCACCCTTCTAGTTATGTCGCATTCCCGTACTTGTGCAACTTCTTCCGTGCTCCTCTTAGCTTCCTTGACGGGCAAAACGGAACCGTGTGATTTTGCCGGGACCCGTTAATTAAATACGACTAAACGGTCTTAAACAATCTTACCGATCACGTTCGGAAACAGGAACAAGTTATATTATAAGCGTTCATTCTATATATTTTAGTATAAATGAAATTTGCCGTAGAAGAACACCCTTCTTCGTAACCCGAGAAGTCATATTTAAGATAAAATGAAATCGTAAATAATTTTTCCGAGTTCATAATAAAATAGAAACAAAAAAAATAAGAAAAAAGAGGGGTGCAACACGAGGACTTCCCAGGAGGTCACGCATCCTATTACTACTCTCGCCCAAAAACACTTGACTTCGGTGTTCTGATGGGATCCGGTGGATTAGTGCTGGTATGATCGCACCCGTCTACTTAAGCCGCCTTCTCGTAATTGTGCAGCTCCTTCCGTGCTACCCTTAGCCTTCCTTGACGGGCAAAACGGATTCGTGTGCTTTTGCCAGGACCCGTTAATTAAATTTGACTAAACGGTCTTAAACCATCTTACCACGTTAGGAAACCGGAACAAGTTATATTATAAGCGTTCATTCTATATATTTTAGTATAAATGAAATTTGCCACAGAAGAACACCCTTCTTCGCAACCCGGGAAGTCAAAATTTAGATTAAAAGAAATCTTAAATAATTTTTCGGAATTTATAATAAAATTGAAAGAAAAAAAAAAGAAAAAAGAGGGGTTCAACACGAGGACTTCCCAAGAGGTCACGCATCCTAGTACTACTCTCGCCCAAGCATGCTTAACTTCGGAGTTCTGATGGGATCCGGTGAATTAGTGCTTGTATGATCGCACCGTTCTACTTATGTCGCATTCCCGTACTTGTGAAGCTCCTTCCGTGCTCCTCTTAGCCTTCCTTGACGGGCAAAACGGAACCGTGTACTTTTGTCGGGACCCGTTAATTAAATTCGACTAAACGGTCTTAAACCATCATACCGATCATCTTCGGAAACAGGAACAAGTTATATTATAAGTGTTCATTCTATATATTTTAGTATAAATTAAATTTGCCGCAGAAGAACACCCTTCTTCGTAACCCGGGAAGTAATATTTTAGGTAAAAATAAATCGTAAATAATTTTTCCGAGTTCATAATAAAATTGAAACAAAAAAAAAGAAAAAAGAGGGGTTCAACACGCGGACTTCCCAAGAGGTCACGCATCTTAGTACTACTCTCGCCCAAGCATGCTTAACTTCGGAGTTCTTATGGGATCCGGTGAATTAGTGCTGGTATGATCGCACCCTTCTAGTTGTGTTGCATTCCCGTACTTGTGAAGCTCTTTCCGTGCTCCTCTTAGCCTTCCTTGACGGAAAAAACGGAACCGTGTGCTTTTGTCTGGACCCGTTAATTAAATTCGACTAAACGGTCTTAAACCATCATACCGATCACCTTCGGAAAAAGGAACAAGTTATATTATAAGTGTTCATTCTATATATTTTTGTATAAATGAAGGTTGCCGCAGAAGAACACCTTCTTCGTAACACGGGAAGTCATATTTAAGATAAAAACAAATCGTAAATAATTTTTCCGAGTTCATTATAAAATTAAAACAAGAAAAAAGAAAAAAGAATGGTGCAACACGAGGACTTCCCAGGAGGTCACGCATCCTAGTACTACTCTCGCCCAAGAACACTTGACTTCGGTGTTCTGATGGGATCCGGTGCATTAGTGCTGGTATGATAGCACCCTTCTACTTATGTCGCATTCCCGTACTTGTGCAGCTCCTTCCGTGCTCCTCTTAGCCTTCCTTGACGGGCAAAATGGAACCGTGTGCTTTTGCCGGGACCCGTTAATTAAATTCGACTAAACGGTCTTAAACCATCTTACGGATCACGTTGGCAAACAGGAACAAGTTATATTATAAGCGTTCATTCCATATATTTTAGTATAAATGAAGTTTGCCGTAGAAGAACACCCTTCTTCGTAACCCGGGAAGTCAAATTTTAGATTAATAGAAATCGTAAATAATTTTTCCGTTCATAATAAAATTGAAACAAAAAAAAAGAAAAAAGAGGGGTTCAACACGAGGACTTCCCAAGAGGTCACGCATCCTAGTACTACTCTCGCCCAAGCATGCTTAACTTCGGAGTTCTGATGGGATCCGGTGAATTAGTGCTGGTATGATCGCACCGTTCTACTTATGTCGCATTCCCGTACTTGTGAAGCTCCTTCCGTGCTCCTCTTAGCCTTCCTTGACGGGCAAAACGGAACCGTGTGCTTTTGTCTGGACCCGTTAATTAAATTCGACTAAACGGTCTTAAACCATCATACCGATCACCTTCGGAAACAGGAACAAGTTATATTATAAGTGTTCATTCTATATATTTTTGTATAAATGAAGGTTGCCGCAGAAGAACACCTTCTTCGTAACACGGGAAGTCATATTTAAGATAAAAACAAATCGTAAATAATTTTTCCGAGTTCATAATAAAATTAAAACAAGAAAAAAGAAAAAAGAATGGTGCAACACGAGGACTTCCCAGGAGGTCACGCATCCTAGTACTACTCTCGCCCAAGAACACTTGACTTCGGTGTTCTGATGGGATCCGGTGCATTAGTGCTGGTATGATAGCACCGTTCTACTTATGTCGCATTCCCGTACTTGTGCAACTCCTTCCGTGCTCCTCTTAGCCTTCCCTGACGGGCAAAATGGAGCCGTGTGCTTTTGCCGGGACCCGTTAATTAAATTCGACTAAACGGTCTTAAACCATCTTACCGATCACGTTGGGAAACAGGAACAAGCTATATTATAAGCGTTCATTCCATATATTTTAGTATAAATGAAGTTTGCCGTAGAAGAACACCCTTCTTCGTAACCCGGGAAGTCAAATTTTAGATTAATAGAAATCGTAAATAATTTTTCCGTTCATAATAAAATTGAAAGAAAAAAAAAAGAAAAAAGAGGGGTTCAACACGAGGACTTCCCAAGAGGTCACGCATCCTAGTACTACTCTCGCCCAAGCATGCTTAACTTCGGAGTTCTGATGGGATCCGGTGAATTAGTGCTTGTATGATCGCACCGTTCTACTTATGTCGCATTCCCGTACTTGTGAAGCTCCTTCCGTGCTCCTCTTAGCCTTCCTTGACGGGCAAAACGGAACCGTGTGCTTTTGTCGGGACCCGTTAATTAAATTCGACTAAACGGTCTTAAACCATCTAACCGATCACCTTCGGAAACAGGAACAAGTTATATTATAAGTGTTCATTCTATATATTTTTATATAAATGAAGGTTGCCGCAAAAGAACAACTTCTTCGTAACCCGGGAAGTCATATTTAAGATAAAAACAAATCGTAAATAATTTTTCCGAGTTCATAATAAAATTAAAACAAAAAAAAAGAAAAAAGAGTGGTGCAACACGAGGACTTCCCAGGAGGTCACGAATCCTAGTACTACTCTCGCCCAAGAACACTTGACTTCGGTGTTCTGATGGGATCCGGTGCATTAGTGCTGGTATGATAGCACCCTTCTACTTATGTCGCATTCCCGTACTTGTGCATCTCCTTCCGTGCTCCTCTTAGCCTTCCTTGACGGGCAAAACGGAACCGTGTGCTTTTGCCGGGACCCGTTAATTAAATTTGACTAAACGGTCTTAAACAATCTCACCGATCACGTTCGGAAACAAGAACAAATTATATTATAAGCGTTCATTCTATATATTTTAGTATAAATGAAATTTGCCGCAGAAGAACACCCTTCTTCGTAACCCGAGAAGTCACATTTAAGATAAAAAGAAATCGTAAATAATTTTTCCAAGTTCATAACAAAATTGAAACAAAAAAGAAAAGAAAAAAGACTGGTGCAACACGAGGACTTCCCAAGAGGTCACGCATCGTAATACTACTCTTAGCCTTCCGTGCTCATTTTATATATTTTAGTATAAATGAAGTTTGCCGCAGAAGAACACCCTTCTTCGTAACCCGGGAAGTAATATTTTAGATAAAAATAAATCGTAAATAATTTTTCCGAGTTCATAATAAAATTAAAACAAAAAAAAAAGAAAAAAGAGTGGTGCAACACGAGGACTTCCCAGGAGGTCACGAATCCTAGTACTACTCTCGCCCAAGAACACTTGACTTCGGTGTTCTGATGGGATCCGGTGCATTAGTGTTGGTATGATAGCACCCTTCTACTTATGTCGCATTCCCGTACTTGTGCATCTCCTTCCGTGCTCCTCTTAGCCTTCCTTGACGGGCAAAACGAAACCGTGTGTTTTTGCCGGGACCCGTTAATTAAATTTGACTAAACGGTCTTAAACAATCTCACCGATCACGTTCGGAAACAAGAACAAGTAATATTATAAGCGTTCATTCTATATATTTTAGAATAAATGAAATTTGCCGCAGAAGAACACCCTTCTTCGTAACCCGAGAAGTCATATTTAAGATAAAAAGAAATCGTAAATAATTTTACCGAGTTCATAATTAAATTTAAACAAAAAAGAAAAGAAAAAAGAGTGGTGCAACACGAGGACTTCCCAAGAGGTCACGCATCGTAATACTACTCTCGCCCAAGAACGCTTGACTTCGGTGTTCTGATGGGATCCATTGCATTGGTGCTGGTATGATAGCACCCTTCTACTTATGTCGCATTCCCGTACTTGTGCAGCTCCTTCCGTGCTCCTCTTAGCCTTCCTTGACGGGCAAAACGGAACCGTGTGCTTTTGCCGGGACCCGTTAATTAAATTCGACTAAACGGTCTTAAACCATCTTAGCGATCACATTAGGAAACAGGAACAAGTTATATTATAAGCGTTCATTTTATATATCTTAGTATAAATGAAGTTTGCCGCAGAAGAACACCCTTCTTCGTAACCCGGGAAGTAATATTTTAGATAAAAAGAAATCATAAATAATTTTTCCGGGTTCATAATAAAATTGAAACATAAAAAAAAGAAGAAAGAGGGGTTCAACACGAGGACTACCCAGGAGGTCACGCATCCTAGTACTACTCTCGCCCAAGCACGCTTAACTTCGGAGTTCTGATGGGATCCGGTGAATTAGTGCTGGTATTATCGCACCGTTCTACTTATGTCGCATTCCCGTACTTGTGCAGCTCCTTCCGTGCTCCTCTTATCCATCCTTGACCGGCAAAACGGAACCGTGTGCTTTTGCCGGGACCCGTATATTAAATTCGACTAAACGGTCTTAAACCATCTTACCGATCACGTTCGGAAACTGGAACAAGTTATATTATAAGCGTTCATTCTATATATTTTAGTATAAATGAAGGTTGCCGTAGAAGAACACCTTCTTCGTAACCCGGGAAGTCATATTTATGATAAAAAGAAATCGTAAATAATTTTTCCGAGTTCATAATAATATTAAAAAAAAAGAAAAAAGAGTGGTGCAACACGAGGACTTCCCAGGAGGTAGCCCATCCTACTTCTACTCTCGCCCAAGCACGCTTAACTTCGGAGTTCTGATGGGATCCTGTGCATTAGTGCTGGTATTATCGCACCCGTCTACTTATGCCGCCTTCTCGTACTTGTGCAGCTCCTTCCATGCTCCCCTTAGCCTTCCTTGACGGGCAAAACGGAACCGTGTGCTTTTTCCCGGACCCGTTAATTAAATTCGACTAAACGGTCTTAAACCATCTTACCGATCACGTTAGGAAACAGGAACAAGTTATATTATAAGCGTTCATTCTATATATTTTTGTATAAATGAAGTTTGCCGCAGAAGAATACCCTTCTTCGTAACCCGGGAAGTCATATTTTAGATAAAAAAAAATCATAAATAAATTTTCCGATTTCATAATTAAATTGAAACGAAAAAAAGAAAAGAGAGGGGTGCAACACGAGGACTTAGCAGGAGGTCACGCATCCTAGTACTACTCTCGCCCAAGCACGCTTAACTTCGGAGTTCTGATGGGATCCGGTGCATTAGTGCAGGTATTATCGCACCCGTCTACTTATGCCGCCTTCTCGTACTTGTGCAGCTCCTTCCATGCTCCCCTTAGCCTTCCTTGACATGCAAAACGGAACCGTGTGCTTTTGCCGGGACCCGTTAATTAAATTAGACTAAACGGTCTTAAACAATCTTACCGATCACATTAGGAAACCGGAACAAGTTATATTATAAGCGTTCATTCTATATATTTTAGCAAAAATGAAGTTTCCCGCAGAACAACAGCCTTCTTCGTAACTAGGGAAGTCAAATCTTAGATTAAAAGAAATTGTGAATAATTTTTCGGAATTCAGAATAAAATTGAAACAAAAAAATAAGAAAAAAGAGTGTTGCAACACGAGGACTTCCCAGGAGGTCACCTATCCTAGTAGTACTACTCTCGCCCAAGAACGCTAATTTCGGAGTTCTGATAGGATCCAATGCATTAGTGCTGGTATGATCGCACCCTTCTACTTATGCCGCATTCCCGTACTTTTGCAACTCTTCCGTGCTCCTCTCAGCCTTCCTTGACGAGCAAAACGGAACCTCGTTCTTTTTCCATGACCCGGTAATTAGTTTCGACTAACCGGTCTTAAACCATCTTACTGATCACGTTAGGAACAAGTTATATTTTAAGCATTCATTCTATATATTTTAGTATAAATGAAGTTTGCCGCAGAAAAACACCCTTCTTCGTTACCCGGGTAGTCATATTCTAGAAAAAAAGAAATCATAAATAATTTTTTCGAGATCTTAATAAAATTGGTACAAAAAAAAAGAAAAAAGAGGAGTGCAACACGAGGAATTCACAGGAGATCACCCATCCTCGTACTACTCTCGCCCAAGCACGCTTAATTTCGGAGTTTTGATGGTATCCGGTGAATTAGTGCTGGTATGATCGCACCCATCTACTTATGTCGCATTCCCGTACTTATGCAGCTCCTTCCGTGCTCCTCTTAGCCATCCTTGACGGGCAAAACGGAACCGTGTACTTTTGCCGGGACCCGTATATTAAATTCGACTAAACGGTCTTAAACCATCTTACCGATCACGTTCGGAAACTGGAACAAGTTATATTATAAGCGTTCATTCTATATATTTTAGTATAAATGAAGGTTGTCGTAGAAGAACACCTTCTTCGTAACCAGGGAAGTCATATTTTAGATAAAAAGAAATCGTAAATAATTTTTCCGAGTTCATAATAATATTAAAAAAAAAGAAAAAAGAGTGGTGCAACACGAGGACTTCCCAGGAGGTAGCCCATCCTACTTCTACTCTCGCCCAAGCACGCTTAACTTCGGAGTTCTGATGGGATCGTGTGCATTAGTGCTGGTATTATCGCACCCGTCTACTTATGCCGCCTTCTCGTACTTGTGCAGCTCCTTCCATGCTCCCCTTAGCCTTCCTTGATGGGCAAAACGGAACCGTGTGCTTTTGCCGGGACCCGTTAATTAAATTCGACTAAACGGTCTTAAACCATCTTACCGATCACGTTATGAAACAGGAACAAGTTATATTATAAGCGTTCATTCTATATATTTTTGTATTAATGAAGTTTGCCGCAAAAGAATACCCTTCTTCGTAACCCGGGAAGTCATATTTTAGATAAAAAAAAATCGTAAATAAATTTTCCGATTTCATAATTAAATTGAAACAAAAAAAAGAAGAAAAGAGAGGGGTGCAACACGAGGACTTAGCAGGAGGTCACACATCCTAGTACTACTCTCGCCCAAGCACGCTTAACTTCGGAGTTCTGATGGGATCCGGTGCATTAGTGCATGTATTATCGCACCCGTCTACTTATGCCGCCTTCTCGTACATGTGCAACTCCTTCCGTGCTCCCCATAGCCTTCCTTGACATGCAAAACGGAACTGTGTGCTTTTGCCGGGACCCGTTAGTTAAATTAGACTAAACGGTCTTAAACAATCTTACCGATCACATTAGGAAACCGGAACAAGTTATATTATAAGCGTTCATTCTATATATTTTAGCAAAAATGAAGTTTGCCGCAGAACAACAGCCTTCTTCGTAACTAGGGAAGTCAAATCTTAGATTAAAAGAAATTGTGAATAATTTTTCGGAATTCAGAATAAAATTGAAACAAAAAAATAAGAAAAAAGAGTGTTGCAACACGAGGACTTCTCACGAGGTCACCTATCCTAGTAGTACTACTCTCGCCCAAGAACGCTAATTTCGGAGTTCTAATGGGATCCAATGCATTAGTGCTGGTATGATCGCACCCTTCTACTTATGCCGCATTCCCGTACTTTTGCAACTCTTCCGTGCTCCTCTCAGCCTTCCTTGACGAGCAAAACGGAACCTCGTTCTTTTTCCATGACCCGTTAATTAGTTTCGACTAACCAGTCTTAAACCATCTTACTGATCATGTTAGGAACAAGTTATATTTTAAGCATTCATTCTATATATTTTAGTATAAATGACGTTTGCCGCAGAAAAACACCCTTCTTCGTTACCCGGGTAGTCATATTCTAGAAAAAAAGAAATCATAAATAATTTTTTCGAGATCTTAATAAAATTGGTACTAAAAAAAAAGAAAAAAGAGGAGTGCAACACGAGGAATTCACAGGAGATCACCCATCCTCGTACTACTCTCGCCCAAGCACGCTTAATTTCGGAGTTTTGATGGTATCCGGTGAATTAGTGCTGGGATGATCGCACCCATCTACTTATGTCGCATTCCCGTACTTATGCAGCTCCTTCCGTGCTCCTCTTAGCCATCCTTGACGGGCAAAACGGAACCGTGTGCTTTTGCCGGGACCCGTATATTAAATTCGACTAAACGGTCTTAAACCATCTTACCGATCACGTTCGGAAACTGGAACAAGTTATATTATAAGCGTTCATTCTATATATTTTAGTATAAATGAAGGTTGCCGTAGAAGAACACCTTCTGCGTAACCCGGGAAGTCATATTTAAGATAAAAAGAAATCGTAAATAATTTTTCCGAGTTCATAATAATATTAAAAAAAAAAGAAAAAAGAGTGGTGCAACACGAGAACTTCCAAGGAGGTAGCCCATCCTACTTCTACTCTCGCCCAAGCACGCTTAACTTCGGAGTTCTGATGGGATCGTGTGCATTAGTGCTGGTATTATCGCACCCGTCGACTTATGCCGCCTTCTCGTACTTGTGCAGCTCCTTCCATGCTCCCCTTAGCCTTCCTTGACGGGCAAAACGGAACCGTGTGCTTTTGCCGGGACCCGTTAATTAAATTCGACTAAACGGTCTTAAACCATCTTACCGATCACGTTAGGAAACAGGAACAAGTTATATTATAAGCGTTCATTCTATATATTTTTGTATAAATGAAGTTTGCCGCAGAAGAATACCCTTCTTCGTAACCCGGGAAGTCATATTTTAGATAAAAAAAAATCGTAAATAAATTTTCCGATTTCATAATTAAATTGAAACAAAAAAAAAAAAGAAAAGAGAGGGGTGCAACACGAGGACTTAGCAGGAGGTCACGCATCCTAGTACTACTCTCGCCCGAGCACACTTAACTTCGGAGTTCTGATGGGATCCGGTGCATTAGTGCAGGTATTATCGCACCCGTCTACTTATGCCGCCTTCTCGTACTTGTGCAACTCCTTCCGTGCTCCCCTTAGCCTTCCTTGACATGCAAAACGGAACCGTGTGCTTTTGCCGGGATCCGTTAGTTAAATTAGACTAAACGGTCTTAAACAATCTTACCGATCACATTAGGAAACCGGAACAAGTTATATTATAAGCGTTCATTCTATATATTTTAGCAAAAATGAAGTTTGCCGCAGAACAACAGCCTTCTTCGTAACTAGGGAAGTCAAATCTTAGATTAAAAGAAATTGTGAATAATTTTTCGGAATTCAGAATAAAATTGAAACAAAAAAATAAGAAAAAAGATTGTTGCAACACGAGGACTTCTCAGGAGGTCACCTATCCTACTAGTACTACTCTCGCCCAAGAACGCTAATTTCGGAGTTCTGATGGGATCCAATGCATTAGTGCTGGTATGATCGCACCCTTCTACTTATGCCGCATTCCCGTACTTTTGCAACTCTTCCGTGCTCCTCTCAGCCTTCTTTGACGAGCAAAACGGAACCTCGTTCTTTTTCCATGACCCGTTAATTAGTTTCAACTAACCGGTCTTAAACCATCTTACTGATCACGTTAGGAACAAGTTATATTTTAAGCATTCATTCTATATATTTTAGTATAAATGACGTTTGCCGCAGAAAAACACCCTTCTTTGTTACCCGGGTAGTCATATTCTAGAAAAAAAGAAATCACAAATAATTTTTTCGAGATCTTAATAAAATTGGTACAAAAAAAAAGAAAAAAGAGGAGTGCAACACGAGGAATTCACAGGAGATCACCCATCCTCGTACTACTCTCGCCCAAGCACGCTTAATTTCGGAGTTTTGATGGTATCCGGTGAATTAGTGCTGGGATGATCGCACCCATCTACTTATTTCGCATTCCCGTACTTATGCAGCTCCTTCCGTGCTCCTCTTAGCCATCCTTGACGGGCAAAACGGAACCGTGTGCTTTTGCCGGGACCCGTATATTAAATTCGACTAAACGGTCTTAAACCATCTTACCGATCACGTTCGGAAACTGGAACAAGTTATATTATAAGCGTTCATTCTATATATTTTAGTATAAATGAAGGTTGCCGTAGAAGAACACCTTCTTCGTAACCCGGGAAGTCATATTTAAGATAAAAAGAAATAGTAAATAATTTTTCCGAGTTCATAATAATATTAAAAAAAAAGAAAAAAGAGTGGTGCAACACGAGGACTTCCCAGGAGGTAGCCCATCCTACTTCTACTCTCGCCCAAGCACGCTTAACTTCGGAGTTCTGATGGGATCGTGTGCATTAGTGCTGGTATTATCGCACCCGTCTACTTATGCCGCCTTCTCGTACTTGTGCAGCTCCTTCCATGCTCCCCTTAGCCTTCCTTGACGGGCAAAACGGAACCATGTGCTTTTGCCGGGACCCGTTAATTAAATTCGACTAAACGGTCTTTAACCATCTTACCGATCACGTTAGAAAACAGGAACAAGTTATATTATAAGCGTTCATTCTATATATTTTTGTATAAATGAAGTTTGCCGCAGAAGAATACCCTTCTTCGTAACCCGGGAAGTCATATTTTAGATAAAAAAAAATCGTAAATAAATTTTCCGATTTCAAAATTAAATTGAAACAAAAAAAAAAAAGAAAAGAGAGGGGTGCAACACGAGGACTTAGCAGGAGGTCACGCATCCTAGTACTACTCTCGCCCGAGCACACTTAACTTCGGAGTTCTGATGGGATCCGGTGCATTAGTGCAGGTATTATCGCACCCGTCTACTTATGCCGCCTTCTCGTACTTGTGCAACTCCTTCCGTGCTCCCCTTAGCCTTCCTTGACATGCAAAACGGAACCGTGTGCTTTTGCCGGGATCCGTTAGTTAAATTAGACTAAACGGTCTTAAACAATCTTACCGATCACATTAGGAAACCGGAACAAGTTATATTATAAGCGTTCATTCTATATATTTTAGCAAAAATGAAGTTTGCCGCAGAACAACAGCCTTCTTCGTAACTAGGGAAGTCAAATCTTAGATTAAAAGAAATTGTGAATAATTTTTCGGAATTCAGAATAAAATTGAAACAAAAAAATAAGAAAAAAGATTGTTGCAACACGAGGACTTCTCAGGAGGTCACCTATCCTACTAGTACTACTCTCGCCCAAGAACGCTAATTTCGGAGTTCTGATGGGATCCAATGCATTAGTGCTGGTATGATCGCACCCTTCTACTTATGCCGCATTCCCGTACTTTTGCAACTCTTCCGTGCTCCTCTCAGCCTTCTTTGACGAGCAAAACGGAACCTCGTTCTTTTTCCATGACCGGTTAATTAGTTTCAACTAACCGGTCTTAAACCATCTTACTGATCACGTTAGGAACAAGTTATATTTTAAGCATTCATTCTATATATTTTAGTATAAATGACGTTTGCCGCAGAAAAACACCCTTCTTTGTTACCCGGGTAGTCATATTCTAGAAAAAAAGAAATCACAAATAATTTTTTCGAGATCTTAATAAAATTGGTACAAAAAAAAAGAAAAAAGAGGAGTGCAACACGAGGAATTCACAGGAGATCACCCATCCTCGTACTACTCTCGCCCAAGCACGCTTAATTTCGGAGTTTTGATGGTATCCGGTGAATTAGTGCTGGGATGATCGCACCCATCTACTTATTTCGCATTCCCGTACTTATGCAGCTCCTTCCGTGCTCCTCTTAGCCATCCTTGACGGGCAAAACGGAACCGTGTGCTTTTGCCGGGACCCGTATATTAAATTCGACTAAACGGTCTTAAACCATCTTACCGATCACGTTCGGAAACTGGAACAAGTTATATTATAAGCGTTCATTCTATATATTTTAGTATAAATGAAGGTTGCCGTAGAAGAACACCTTCTTCGTAACCCGGGAAGTCATATTTAAGATAAAAAGAAATCGTAAATAATTTTTCCGAGTTCATAATAATATTAAAAAAAAAGAAAAAAGAGTGGTGCAACACGAGGACTTCCCAGGAGGTAGCCCATCCTACTTCTACTCTCGCCCAAGCACGCTTAACTTCGGAGTTCTGATGGGATTGTGTGCATTAGTGCTGGTATTATCGCACCCGTCTACTTATGCCGCCTTCTCGTACTTGTGCAGCTCCTTCCATGCTCCCCTTAGCCTTCCTTGACGGGCAAAACGGAACCATGTGCTTTTGCCGGGACCCGTTAATTAAATTCGACTAAACGGTCTTTAACCATCTTACCGATCACGTTAGGAAACAGGAACAAGTTATATTATAAGCGTTCATTCTATATATTTTTGTATAAATGAAGTTTGCCGCAGAAGAATACCCTTCTTCGTAACCCGGGAAGTCATATTTTAGATAAAAAAAATCGTAAATAAATTTTCCGATTTCATAATTAAATTAAAACAAAAAAAAAAAAGAAAAGAGAGGGGTGCAACACGAGGACTTAGCAGGAGGTCACGCATCCTAGTACTACTCTCGCCCGAGCACACTTAACTTCGGAGTTCTGATGGGATCCGGTGCATTAGTGCAGGTATTATCGCACCCGTCTACTTATACCGCCTTCTCGTACTTGTGCAACTCCTTCCGTGCTCCCCTTAGCCTTCCTTGACATGCAAAACGGAACCGTGTGCTTTTGCCGGGACCCGTTAGTTAAATTAGACTAAACGGTCTTAAACAATCTTACCGATCACATTAGGAAACCGGAACAAGTTATATTATAAGCGTTCATTCTATATTTTTTAGCAAAAATGAAGTTTGCCGCAGAACAACAGCCTTCTTCGTAACTAGGGAAGTCAAATCTTAGATTAAAAGAAATTGTGAATAATTTTTCGGAATTCAAAATAAAATTGAAACAAAAAAATAAGAAAAAAGAGTGTTGCAACACGAGGACTTCCCAGGAGGTCACCTATCCTAGTAGTACTACTCTCGCCCAAGAACGCTAATTTCGGAGTTCTGATGGGATCCAATGCATTAGTGCTGGTATGATCGCACCCTTCTACTTATGCCGCATTCCCGTACTTTTGCAACTCCTTCCGTGCTACTCTCAGCCTTCCTTGACGAGCAAAACGGAACCTCGTTCTTTTTCCATGACCCGTTAATTAGTTTCGACTAACCGGTCTTAAACCATCTTACCGATCACGTTAGGAACACGTTATATTTTAAGCATTCATTCTATATATTTTAGTATAAATGAAGTTTGCCGCAAAAAAACACCCTTCTTCGTAACCCGGGTAGTCATATTCTAGAAAAAAAGAAATCATAAATAATTATTTCGAGATCTTAATAAAATTGATACAAAAAAAAAAGAAAAAAGAGGAGTGCAACACGAGGAATTCACAGGAGATCACCCATCCTCGTACTACTCTCGCCCAAGCACGCTTAATTTCGGAGTTCTGATGGTATCCGGTGAATTAGTGCTGGTATGATCGCACCCATCTACTTATGTCGCATTCCCGTACTTATGCAGCTCCTTCCGTGCTCCTCTTAGCCATCCTTGACGGGCAAAACGGAACCGTGTGCTTTTGCTGGGACCCGTTAATTAAATTCGACTAATCGGTCTTAAACCATCTTACCGATCACGTTCGGAAACAGGAACATGTTATACTATAAGCGTTCATTCTATATATGTTAGTATAAATGAAGGTTGTTGCAGAAGAACACCTTCTTCGTAACCCGGGAAGTCATATTTACGATAAAAAGAAATCGTAAATAATTTTTCCGAGTTCATAATAAAATTGAAACAAAAAAAAAGAAAAAAGAGGGCTGCAACAAGAGGACTTCCCGGGAATTCTCGCATACTAGTACTACTCTCGCCCAAAAACATTTGACTTCGGTGTTCTGATGGGATCCGGTGCATTAGTGTTGGTATGATAGCACCCTTCTACTTATGTCGCATTCCCGTAATTGTGCAGCTCGTTCCGTGCTCCTCTAAGCCTTCTTTTACGGGAAAAACGGATTCATGTGCTTTTGCAGGGACCCGTTAATTAAATTCGACTAAACGGTCTTAAACCATCTTACCGATCACGTTAGGAAACAGGAAAAAGTTATATTATAAGCGTTGATTCTATATATTTTAGTATAAATGAAGTTTGCCGTAGAAGAACACCCTTCTTCGTAACCCGGGATGTAATATTTTAGATAAAAAGAAATCGTAAATAATTTTTCCGAGTTCATCATAAAATTGAAACAAAAAAAAGAAAAAAGAGGGGTGCAACACGAGGACTTCCCTGGAGGTCACACATCCTATTACTACTCTCGCCCAAGCGCGCATAACTTCGGAGTTCTGATGGGATCTTGTGCATTAGTGTTGGTATGATCGCACCCTTCTACTTATGTTGCATTCTCGTACTTGTGCAGCTCCTTCCGTGCTCCTCTTAGCCTTCCTTGACGGGAAAAACAAAACCGTGTGCTTTTGCCGGGACCCGTTAATTAAATTTGACTAAACGGTCTTAAACCATCTTACCGATCACGTTCGGAAACAAGAACAAGTTATATTATAAGCGTTCATTCCATATATTTTAGTATAAATGAAGTTTGCCGCTGAAGAATACCCTTCTTCATAACCCGGGAAGTCATATTTCAGATAAAAAGAAATCGTAAATAATATTTCCGAGTTTATAATAAATTGAGACAAAAAAAAAAGAAGAAAAAAAAGTGGTGGAACACGAGGACTTCCCAAGAGATCACGCATCCTAGTACTACTCTCGCCCAAGAACGCTTGACTTCGGTGTTCTGATGGGATCCGGTGCATTAGTGCTGTTATGAAAGCAACCTTCTACTTATGTTGCATTCCCGTACTTGTGCACCTCCTTCCGTACTCCTCTTAGCCTTCTTTGACGGGCAAAACGGATTCGTGTGCTTTTGCTGGGACCCGTTAATTAAATTCGACTAAACGGTCTTAAACCATCTTACCGATCACGTTAGGAAATAGGAAAAAGTTATATTATAATCGTTGATTCTATATATTTTAGTATAAATGAAGTTTGCCGCAGAAGAAGACCCTTCTTCGTAACCCGGGAAGTAATATTTTAGATAAAAAGAAATCGTAAATAATTTTTTCGAGTTCATCATAAAATTGAAACAAAAAAAAGAAAAAAGAGGGGTTGAACACGAGGACTTCCCAAGAGGTCACGCATCCTAGTTCTATTCTCGCCCAAGTGTTAGCATGAAATATTGTGATATTTTAGGAACGTTTTCTAGATGTATTTCATCCATATTAGTGTTCATTGATGAAGCATTGAAGCAATTGTGAGCTAGTTTATCTATATTATCGATATAGAGGTCTACATAAGCTTTGTGTTGATTGTAGGCGAATAAGAGCTAAAACCGAGCGAATTAAGAGAGAATGGAGATGGATTGAGCATATCCAACGATTGAGGACACCACAAAGGAGTTAAGGAAGATGCTAGGATGAAGAATGGCACAAAACAAAGGGAATTACGAGCAACATATGCTTCCACGCTCTAAATTACGGCCGTAATGGAGTCCACACTCTAAACCACGGCCGTGGAACTTGGCAACATGAGCGTGGAGCATTCCAGAGAGTTACACGGTATAAAGTACGGTCGTGGAAGTTGTGAAGCACCGTAATCCAATTCCATGCTCTAAACCACGGGCGTGGAATCCCATATAACCGTGATTTATGCAATCTTTTGACGAATAAAATATAAACACATTGTCTACGCACATGGGCTAGATACTTATTCTATCTTCCCCTTTAAAAGGACTGAAGGAGGGAGATTTCGTCACCTTCTCTTACGCTTACTTGCACGTGCCTAGGGTTCCAGTTGGACGTGCGGAGATTGCCATTTTGCAACGGAGATTTGCAAAAGCTTGGAGATTTGGAAGTTACGCTTTGTCCTTAGGTTTGATTAGAAAACGGATTGACATCCCGTTCTTCGTTCTTATCAAGGATTGTGATTTGTTTGTGTTATTCCAAATCTGATATACATCATTACCTTGTTTGTGGATTTGAGATTGATTTGAAGTTTATTGATGGTTTTCGAAGGTTTTCATCTTTCATATTTCTCAATCTTGAATTTGATATCATAATGATTGTTATTGGCTAAAACCCTTTAGCAATTCTAAGGTGAAGGGTTAATAGTTGTGGCTTAGATGATGATAGATCGATCATAAACAGATTGGACCCCGAGAGTTAGAGAGATTCGCCGACGAGCCAGAATCACGGACTGTTCTTGAGGTTCCACGGCCGTGGAACTCAAGATCCACCCGTAATTTTCCCTAATTTACGAATATTGCTTTTACTTTGATCCAAAGTTAAAGATTACCTTTAACCTAGTCTTGGCTTGCCTTTTCTAGGTAGTAGTGAAGCCTCAACAACCTCTACTTCGATTTCGAGTGTCACAACCTTAATCGGTTTAGTTAGTCTTGATCCTTGGGTTACAAGTTTGGGTATTTGATATTAATTCTTGTCTTTAGATCCTTTCTATACTGAAGCCTCAACAACCTTTATAGAGAGTGCCTTTAGATAAGTCATATAAAGCTTTGGAACTTCACCGTACATTGCTTTACCTTAGCATATCTTTGCAACTCTTAACTCTGTCCTTAGTTCTTTAGTATATCTTGAATCGATTGCCACAATTAGATACCTGGATCTTTAGGGTTGCTGTTTTCCCAATACATTTGCAAAGCTCATACATTTACTTGCTTGACGATTTATAATTGGATTTAACCCCCCAAATCCTTGTGTTCGATACTCTAGAATTCTTGCTTTACTACGCCGATCCGTACACTGCGGGTTCGCTTGCTTGATTTCTAGTTTTATAAATTTAAGACTTATTTGCACGCACGCTAAGTGGCGAACAAGTTTTGGGCCCCGTTGCCGGGGATTTGGTTTAGGGAGAATTCGGTTATCGGTTGTCAAGCTTGGGAGCTCTTCCCTTGTTATTTGATATCTCTTTCAAGTGTATGCGCAGGTCTAGGAACAACGAAGACCTCTTACCTCTCGATCAAGAGCTTGAGAGGACTTTGAGGAGAAAGCTCAAGGAAAGAAAGATGGCTGAAGAAAGAGAACGCGATTACCAAACGGAGCTAGCGGAATCCGAAGCTCAACTTAGATGGAGCGAGAAGACTCGCAAGGAGGAATCGGAGCGTCATCAAACGAAGGTTGATGATCTAACGGACATGATATTTCAAATGAGGCTGGAAATAAACGACCTCAAGAAGAAAAAGAGAAGAAGGAGACCGGGAAGATCGGTTAGAACCAACTCATCCAATGAGGATAGCGACTCTTCCATGCCACCACTAGAGGACATTGATCCAACGATCAATGTGAACCCGTTCGTTCCACGAGCAGCCGCCAATCGCCGTGCCCCAGCTGGAGGTGCGAGAGTCGATCGTGTGGATGAGGAGCCAAGAACTCTTCGCCAAAGGATGGATCCAACGCAGCAACCATGCCGTTTGGGTGTGAACTTTGATGCTGATGATGCACAAGGGTTTAGCTTCAACCCGCAAGTTATTACTATTGTCCGCCAAAATCAATTTGGGGGAACAAGCGCTGAATCTCCACATCATCATCTACAAAATTTTGAGATCATGATGGAGACAATGAAGCCAAAGAATGCAACTACCAACAGTTATAAACTCAAGCCTTTCTTTTTCTTCTTGAAAGGGAAATCATTGTCTTGGTATCAAGCTCTTCCAAGTGGGAAACTCGACACATGGGAGGATCTTTCTTCGGAATTCCTCACTAAGTTCTTTCCGCCATCCAAAACGGCGGAGTTGAGAGGTAAGATTAATGCATTTTCTATGAGATCTAACGAAAGTTTGTTTCAATCTTGGGAAAGATTTCAAGATTTGCTATTGGATTGTCCACATCATGGCATATCCAAATTGGCGCTATTGGAGATATACTATAAGGGGCTGGATATGGAGACACAATTCAAGCTCCAATCCCTTTCATGTGGTACATTCATGGACATGAGGGAAGATGACGCTTGGGACTTCATTGAGAACCAAGCGCGAGTCATTGAGAAGTATTCTCACTGGAAAGTAGAGGCGAATCATGTGGAACAAGGAGCAAAGCTATCACAAGCAGCTCAAACTTAAATCTTTTCTCTCAATACGAAGATTAAAGAGTTGAAGGAAGCCATCAAAAACTAACTTTCCAAAGCAAAAGTAACAAGATGTAGGTTATTTAGGCAACAACAATAACCACAACGGGAATGAGAATACAAACCGCAACAACCGGAATAATTGGAACAACAACAACAACAACAACCAGAACAACAATTGGAACAACAATAGGGGTTCAAACAACAACAATTGGCGTCCCAACCAACAAAATTCCGGTAATTCTTATTCCAATTCAGGAAATTCACTAACTCCACCTTCCTCTTCTTCCACTCCTTTGAAAAGAAAGGGGCAAACATCTAATGGAGGAAGTACTTCGGGGAAAGAGAAGCCCGATCCCATGTTGGAAACAATTTTGGGCAAGCTTCAAGGATTGGAGAGTCACATCATCAAGGTTGATGATCACATAACTAAGGTTGATAAAGCCCAAAAGGTTTTAGAAAACCAAATGTTTAGTCATGCGAAGGAAGTTCCTAGGAATCAAGGAAAACTTCCAAGAAAGACGGAGGACAACCCAAAAGGTAGGGTGATGGTAATAACAACTAGCAGCGGAGTAACAACTACCGACCCGCAGCCTAAGTTTGTAGAAGTTCCCGTTGAGAAGGAGAAAAAAAAGGGGAAGGAGAAGGAAGATGTCTACGTTCCTCCTCCAGCTTTCAAACCCCCCCTACCATTCCCGCAATCTAGAGCAAGAGCGCGTCTAGACAAGAAATTCGGTAAGTTTATTGAACTCATGAGCAAACTACATATTAATATACCTTTCATTGATGCAATTGTAGGTATGCCAGCTTATGGAAAGTTCCTAAAGGAGATCCTCTCTAACAAAAGAAAACTAAAGGATTTTGGAGAGGTTAAGATGAGTTCGGATTCATCAGATCTCATCAAGACAATGAAGGAGAAGATGCCCCCAAAGCTGAAGGATCCGGGGTCATTTTGTATTCCCATAGGAGTGGGAGATGTCACATATGATGCATTGTGTGACTTAGGAGCGAGCGTGAGCATCATCCCGCTTGCTTTATGCAGGAAGATTGGTTTAGGCGAACTTAAACCGGTAAAGATGACGTTATACATGGCGGATCGATCCATAACTTGTCCCATCGGTATAGTTGAAGATGTCACGGTCAAGTTTGGTAAGTTCTATGTTCCTATAGATTTTGTTGTGCTTGACATTCCTGCAGATAGTCCGGTCCCGATCATACTCGGAAGACCGTTTCTTGCAAAATCCGGTTGCATAGTTGATTGTAAGAATGCTAGACTCGCCTTCGACATAGGAGAAGAAAAGGTAGAGTTCGTTCTCTCTACTTTGGTGAAGGAGCTAGTTTTCAATGAGGATATATTCAACATCCATGAGCTATCTAGGGAAGAGGTAAGTTCGATTCTCTTCAAAGACCCCTTACAAAAAGTTATTTCTATGAGCATTATGGATATGAGAAACTCTACGATGGGTCAGAAAACGTCAGAAATCACGGCCAGTCGTGCTATTCCACGGCCGTGGAATCTACCAACATGACCGTAATCAGCTATTCAGAGGACTCCAGTAAGTTACACGGCCAAAACCACGGCCGTGGAACAAACAGAGGTCCCGTAATTGACTTCCACGCCCAAAACCACGGTCGTGGAGGGAACAGAGTAGCCATAATTTTGGGTGAATCTGAAGGAGATTGTATCTTCTCCACCACTTCTCTTGACTCTTCTCCACCACCTTCTACATCCTTAGACAATTCTAAGGAAGCATCGTATACTCCTCAAGAGACATTAGAGACTCCGGTAGTGATGGAATTGAAGCCACTTCCTAGACATCTAAGGTACGCATTTCTAGGACCTAATTCTACCTTTCCGGTAATTGTTAGTTCCGATTTGAGTATTGATGAACATAGTAAGCTCATGGTTGTTCTTAAGAAACATAGGAAATGTAATACCCGGAAATTTAATTTCCGGTAAATCCCGAGTCATCATAAACCTGTCATATTATGTGAAGAGTTAAGCACATAAAATGCTTTTATCAAGTTCTATAATTTATGTGAGACTTCATTCTTCTTACATAATCCATAGTTTTATAATTAACACATTGTATCATTTTATGTGAGGACCTTACTATCTCCTAGGTGATACCGTTTCTTATCCTTTGATTGTTTTATCATTTTATGTGAGAACCGTACTCACATAAAATACACAAGACAATCTACCTTCTTTATTCTTTAAAATGGACCCATCCGGGCCCATCAGCGGCGTGTCTTCCGGACCATTACGAAGTTGAGTATTTTGGGCCTTTGAAACCCTACCATCCGGGCCCGATAAGGAGCTGTACAGCCAGCCCATGCTCTCTCTCCTCTCCCTCTCTCACGTAAACCTAATGGTATCTCTCTTCTCTCTCGCTGTTACGCTACCAGCGCTTTTCTTCCTCCACGCCAAGCCGGCAACCTCCATGCCGCCACCCGCTCTTCTACCTTGGACCATCGCCGGTGAAGCCTTCCTCTCCGCATTCCAACAGTAGACCGCAACTCTCGATCGTCCCTTCATCTGCCAAGGAGAGTGCAGCCAGGAATCGATCTTCCTCCCAGTCGGTCGACTGTAGTAGCCTAGCAAAGGCGCCTCCCATCCTGCCCTCTCGCGAACACCACCTGCACCGGGTCGCTCAGCCAACCATCGACGCCACCAACCTGCACACCCGGACACAACTACTGGCCAACGTTTTGCACTCAGCCCTCTGCACTTGATGCTCAGCCACTGCACACCTCCAGCGAGAATAGGACAGATGATGAACGATCGGTAAGAACTCTCCTATACCTCGTCTTTCACTTGTGCTCGGTCGCCCAGAAACAACTCACCTTAGGACACTGTAATGTTGCAGCACCCCGGACCACCTCGCTCTTCTCTGTCTGCAGCCTCGAGCAATCAGTGAACCATGGCTGCTCCCCTTCTGTGCAAAACGCCTACTCAGCAGCAGCCTTGGTACCTTCTTTTCGGTACATTCGAGTCTCGGAATCGGGTAAGGCTTGTACCCCTTGCTACACTATACTTTAGTCCACCTTTCCTTGCCTAACATGGACGAATTTTTGTCTTTAAACCTACTCAGAACAACTATAGGAAAGCTGTACAGATTCTTGCATTTTCTGAGTTTTCGGAAGTGAAAAACAGTAAACTTCGGGTCCAGTTTGAGTAAGTTATATTCCTCCTTTGTTGCTGAATTTTGGATATGTTGTAGTCAGTAGTATATAGTAGATCATACTAAAATTTGGGAAGAATCGGAGTTATGGTTTTAGAATTATGATGTTGCAAAGTTGACTCATGCAGTTTTTATAAGTATGCTGAGTGTTGATAAAAACAGCATGTGATGCAATGTTGTGAGATAGTTTTGAATAGGCTTTTGAACTCCGTTGGGCTTGAATTTTGGATATGATGTGGTTGAAATATTGTTGTAGAACATATTAAAATTTGAGAGGAATCCAGCGAGTGGTTTGGGATTTATGATTTTTCCAAGATTGAGTCGTAAGCAGTTTTTCTGTTGTGCTGAAATTCGGTTTTGGGAGATAGTTTTAAATAGGATTTTGATCTCCTTTGCAGCTAAATTTTGGATATATTATAGATAAGATTTTATAGTAGAACATATCAAAATTTGGGATAAATCCAGTGAGTGGTTTAGGAGTTATGATTTTTCAAAGTCTACTCAGATTTTGGCTAAGTTTAGAATTTATAAAGGGAGTAGTCAACTTTAGGAATTTTTATAAAACTGTTGAATGAACAGTTTGGAGAAATTCTTTCTCCTAAAGTTAGATAGGACATCATAGATAATCTAGGGATTTAAGTCGGAATTTTTATAAGCGGTTACGAATTTTATATTTGGAATCGAAGTTAGACCTTTACGATTTCCCGGAAAATAGTAACATAGGAAAAATGTTAGCTTGGAACCAAACGAAGCTTTGGGAGTTAGAAATGATTTTAGAATCTCAAATAGGAGTTTAGACATGAATTTAGAATTTCGGGAATTTCGGGACCAAGGGTAAAATGGTCATTTTACCTAAATTAATACTGTAACTAGATATGTCTTAATACATTATTCAATCTTAGAAGTCTTAGACTTCTAACTACGTGAGAGTGTGCTAATGCACCTATCGCCTTTGGCAGGCAACTGAGTTGCTACAGTTTACAGAGCGAGTGGGTTACAAAGAGTCGAGCTTTATATCAGGTAAGTCCTTTGGGCTTACTTAGCTGACTTCTAAATATGAGTATAAATGATGATGGTGGTGTGTGATTGAAATGTTTATGGAGATAGGTTGTGATATATAATTACTGACCTATATTTTGGCCTAAGAGTAACGGGCGGTGGCATTCTGCTCAGTAGCTTGCGGGCGCTGGGGGTTTCTTTCGGGACTAGTCCATACGTGGTTTGTAGTGATGCTACCAGTGGAAGTCAGCTAGACCTACACCAGTTGGATAAGGAACGGAGGCGAGAACTAATAATAATTCTCGTGCCACAACTTAAATTGAATAATGTGAATCATTTAAAGAATAGATAATAAACGGTTGAGTGCCAGCATGATGTTTGTTTATTTTTGTTTCTGCGTGTGTTTGTGCTGTTATCATTTTGCTTATATTTGGATAGTTAGCTAACGGTTTATCCGTGTTGTAGATCTGTAGAGATAGACAGTTGCAGAGAGATCCGGAACGGATGGTCAGCCGGGTCCACGTACTCATTAGATGGGGACGGGGGAGTCTTCCATACGTCATGCATGTTATGTACCTTTATATATGTTTGTAAGGCTGTCACATGTGTACGTTTATACCATTAAAAATATTATGTTTTTTAGAAATTGTTTTAAATACATTTGTGCCTTGTTGTAAGATCCAAGTAATGTTGTTGTTAAACCAAGGTCGGGACCCATTGTGAGGTCCTAACCAGTAGCTCCCCGAGTTCCGAGAAATTGGGGTGTTACAGGAAAGCCTTAGGGTACACTATAGAGGATCTAGTAGGAATCAAGCCTTCACTATGCATGCATAAGATTCTAAAGGAAGAAGACTTTACAACTTCGCGACAACCTCAAAGGCGGTTAAATCCGACCATGAAGGAGGTTGTCAAGAAGGAAATTCTTAAACTACATGATGCAGGTATCATCTACCCTATCTCCGATAGCAAGTGGGTGAGTCTCGTACAAGTGGTTCCAAAGAAGGGAGGAATGACAGTCATCACCAATGAAAACAATAAACTCATTCCCACACGAACCGTAACCGGATGGAGGATGTGCATAGATTACCGGAAGCTAAACAACGCAGTGAGGAAGGATCACTTCCCACTACCCTTCATCGACCAAATGCTTGAGAGGTTAGCACAACACTCACACTTTTGCTATCTTGACGGTTATAGTGGTTTCTTTCAGATCCCGATACATCCGGATGATCAAGAGAAGACCACATTCACGTGTCCGTGGGGAACGTTTGCGTATAGGAGGATGCCGTTTGGGCTTTGCAACGCCCCAACCACCTTTCAAAGGTGCATGATGGCTATCTTTTCGGAGTACATAGAGGAGATCATGGATGTCTTTATGGATGATTTCTCCGTTTATGGTTCTTCCTTTGATATTGTCTTTCTAACCTTGCTCTTGTGTTACAAAGGTGTGAAGACACTAACCTAGTTCTTAATTGGGAGAAGTGTCAATTTATGGTGAAAGAAGGCATTGTATTAGGAAACTTAGTCTCTAGTAGAGGGATTGAGGTGGATAAAGCTAAGATAGAGACAATAGAAAAGTTTCCTCCCCCAACTTCGATGAAAGGGATAAGAAGTTTTCTAGGACATGCTGGATTCTATAGGCGTTTCATAAAGGATTTTTCCAAGATATCAAAACCCCTCACTAATTTATTAATGAAGGATGTAGTTTTTGATTTCTCGCAGGAATGCTTAGATGCGTTTAATATGATTCGGGAAGCTCTAATCTCAGCCCCGATTATCCAACCTCCGGATTGGAATCTTCCCTTTGAGGTTATGTGTGATGCAAGTGACGTACCCATAGGGGTTGTGCTTGGGCAAAGAAAGGAAGGACGAACCCATGCCATTTACTACGCTAGCAAGACGCTAGATGAAGCGCAGCTCAACTACGCCACAACCGAAAAGGAATTTTTAGCAATTGTATATGCATTTGAAAAGTTTCGCTCTTATTTTGTAGGTGCTAAGGTGATTGTGTACACGGATCATGCTGCGATCCGGTATTTGCTCGCGAAGAAGGATGCGAAATCAAGGCTGATTAGATAGATTCTTCTCCTACAAGAATTCGATCTAGAGATCCGTGACAAGAAGGGTTCGGAAAATTCTGTTGCGGATCATTTGAGTCGTCTACCACATCAAGAAGACGACCATGTACCAATAGATGACTCGTTTCCGGACGAGCATTTACACATCATAGAGGAGTGCATCGACGTGATCGCCAAAGGTAACGAACCATGGTTTGCTGATTTTGTTAACTATTTGGTTTGCCAGGAACTACCGCCCTGATTATCCTACGCACAAAGAAAGAAGTTCTTTAAGGATGTTCGGGAATACTTTTGGAACGAAGCTCTCCTCTTTAAGAGAGGTCCGGACGGCATCATTTGGCAATGTGTACCGGAAGATGAGATGCAAAGTGTCATCCGTCATTGTCATTCACTACCTTGTGGAGGACACGCTAGTTCGAACAAGACTAGCGCTAAGATATTGCAATCTGGATTCTTTTGGCCTACTTTGTTTAAAGATGTGCAAACCTTTGTTTCCTGCTGCGATGCTTGTCAAAGAACAGGGAACATATCTAGGAGGAACGAGATGCCTCTTAACAACATCCAAGAGGTGGAGATCTTTGACGTTTGGGGAGTAGACTTCATGGGACCTTTCCCATCATCTTGTGGAAACCAATACATACTTTTAGCGGTGGATTATGTTTCGAGATGGGTTGAAGCAATTGCCTCTCCCACCAATGATGCCATGGTAGTGGTTAAGTTCTTTAACAAGACCATCTTCCCACGATTTGGGACACCACGGACTATCATTAGTGATGGAGGTTCTCACTTCATTTCCCGACGTTTCGAAGCTCTTTTAGCTAAGTATGGGGTGACTCACAAGATCGCCACCCCTTATCATCCACAAACTAGTGGACAAGTGGAGATCTCAAACCGGAAGATTAAAGGGATCCTAGAGAAGACGGTTTCAAGGACAAGGAAAGATTGGTCTTTGAAGCTAGATGATGCGTTATGGGCGTACCGGACTGCATATAAGACTCCCATCAGAACAACACCATATAACCTTGTGTATGGGAAGTCTTGTCACTTACCGGTAGAGTTGGAGCACAAGGCGTATTGGGCAATCAAGTGGTTGAACTTCAGCATGAAGGAAGCGGGAGAGAAGCGTCTCTTGGACCACAATGAGCTTGAAGAACTTCGCTTGAACGCCTACAAAAACGCCAAGATCTATAAAGAAAGAGCAAAGCGTTGGCATGATAAGCATATCATCCCAAAGGACCTTAAAGAAGGAGATCAAGTTCTCCTCTTCAATTCAAGGCTTCGTCTCTTTCCAGGTAAGCTTAAATCTCGTTGGACTGGACCTTATCTAATCAAACGTGTTTTCCCCATGGTGCAGTTGAAGTATGGGGTGAAAAGGGCGGAATCTTTAAGGTGAACAGTCAACGACACAAGAAGTATTCACCGGAACTCCAAACTGAAGAGTTTGCGCCCACCGCACTCGAATAAGTGCGAATATGGTCTAGCTACGGACCTTAAACAAGCGCTTCTTGGGAGGCAACCCAAGGTATTGCACTTACGTTTTTGTTTTTGATTCATAGATTAGCATAGTTTAGACGTTTTTGTTTTGTTTTGCCTTCGATACCTTCCGGTATGTTCGTGTTTTTGGATGTAGGATCAGTGAAAAAGAAAGGGAGAAGGAAAGGTTTGAAGAAAATTGACGAAACTTGGACTTTGGCACATTACAGAGAGTTCCACGGCCAAAACTACGGCCGTGACAGCTATAGTGACCGTAATTTGCAAAAGCCTGAAAAAAATCATCAAAACCACGGTTCCGTACATTTCCACGGCCGTGGAAACCCCCGAGTGACCGTAATTTTCGAAAAAATTTACGGCCACTATAAAAACCACGTTTCTTCACAAACACAACCAAAATTCCCAATTCCACGCCCCTATTTCGCCGATTGCCTTCCCCCTCTCTCAAATTCTCGTTCGTTAATCGTTTCGAACGATTCTTTGGCCAAAACTGAAGCAAATCCAATCACCTACAAGATCCAAGCAACGATTCGAGTGGCAAACCACCAGAGAAGGCAAAATTCGGATTTTAAAATACGAAAACCTAGGTTTTTCACCTCTTCTCTTACTTTGTCGATTTGCCTCAATGTTTGCAAGAAATTTTAGGAGAACTGATTGAAATTGGATTGAAATTAGTCTAGGGCTTCTTGCTGTTGAATTTGGTAAAAATCTGTTGAGTTTTGAGAATTTGCGAACCGAATCACGGTCTCTTGACATTCCACAGCCATGGTTTCTAAAGAACATACCGTGGTTTAGAACAGAAACATGGATCTCGTTAGGAGAATGTCCAATAGAACAAAGAAGAGGAAAGACAATGCTTCCTCCACCTCTTAAGCACCCCCTAGAAAGCCAACACCACCACCATCACCCCCACCACCTAGAATTCCTAGAATCCACAAGGATTACCTTGATGCTTTAGAGAGGATCCATAAGCGAGCGGTCATAGGACCTAGGTATTTGTTGATTGAGGAGCTAGAGCCATTAAATGTGGTTAATGACATTACTTGGTTATTGAATAGGGCTGGGTTGATCATCTTCTCCGCTATTCGGGAAGATGCATATGAGGAGATCACTAGGGAGTTTGTGATCTCCTTCGAGCATAGTCATGTAGACCGTACAGTGTCATTTAGGCTGATGGAGGAGAACTACGAGTTCTCGATTGCTGAGTTCAGAGCCTTCTTTGGGTTCCATGAGACCTTCAATGGTCGCTTCTCAAGTGGCGTGTACGCCAAGGATTTTTGGGAAGACATAGCTATGGTATACGCTAGCGAGGACCGCTGGCAACCAGCTGATACCAAGGCTAAGTTGATTGATCACTTAGCCTTGAAGATTGCTCACCGGGTGCTTTCTGAGTGTCTCTTTCCTAGGACGAAGACACCTTAGAAGATCAAGACAGATGAGTTGTTTTTGTTGTATTGCATGTTGCACGGCAGGCAGGCTGATTGTGCCACCCTCTTAGCTTCTACTATGAGTAAGCTAAAGAACAACAGGGCTGACAATATCGGATATGGTGGGATGGTTACCCACATTGCTAGGCAGCTGGGGATCGATTTTTCTACATGCAACAGGATAGCTGCTAGACCTCTAGGTCTTCAGAGCCTCATGACTAGAGGCATTATCTTTCCTAGACATAGAGGTCAACCTACATCTGCCATGCCTTGGGAGGACAGAGGAGGTAGAGGACTAGCATGGATCCCACAGTATTCCATTATGGCCGGACGCCATAATTGGAAGGAGACATTCGCTACCATGCATGCGAACAAACTAGTAGCCCCTCCTTACGTTCCACCTGAGCCACCGGTTGTAGATGAGGAGGAGATGAGAGGGGATGATGAGTTTGAGGGAGGAGGAGATGAGCATGATTTTGGTACCTTTCCGGATCAGCCGGACGCAGTTCCTGACCTTCCTAGACACTCTCCCCGCCCGGCTAGAGCTTCTGGTTCTTCCTCTCGCCGTGCTACTGTGAGCGAGAGACCGACTTGGATGGCAGACCCTCCTACATGGTATATCACTCAGCCGGAGTGGATGGGAGCTCCACCACCTTGGTATGCCCAGCCACCACCTGCACCAGCACCGTCAGACGCACCAGCATGGTATAGCCAGCCGCCCGGATGGTATGAGCAGCTGCCAGAGTGGGCCACCGATCTTTCCAGTCGGGCCGGAGCCTTGGAGATCCGTACAGTTGCTAGGGATGCACGAGCCGACGATCATGACCGCATGATGAGAGATATTTACCGCCAGTAGTTTGGGCGGAACTATGATCCCGGCTTCTTCCCGTTTCCACCACCACCGGCACCCCAGTGATGACCTTGGACGATCTACCGCTTTAGCCTCTCCACCACAGTCTTGTGAGTTCTTTTTCTTTCTTTCTTTTCTTTATTTCTTTTTGAACATTAGGGACAATGTTTGTCTCAAGTATGGGGTGGGGTGTGACTATTTGTTTGTAATAACTCTACTCACTTCGCTTGCTTTTATTGAGAACACCTTGCATGTTTCATTCCATTGTTACACGTTTCATTTTCGCATTGCATGAAAAAGCTTTTGAAAAACCCATAAAAATCGAAAAATTTTGAAAATTTTGTGCTTCTAAGGATAGAGATGACTTCTATGATAATCACTACTTGTGAATTGAGTTTTGATGACAATCGCATGCTTAAACAAATAGTGAATTGAAAAGAAATTGAATGAGTTAATTATTCCTCTTTTGCAAGTTTCATAATGTGAAGAATGTTACCTAAATTATATTGAGAAATCAAGGTTGAAATCACATGATAAGTTCTTATACTTCTTGTTGAAATGATTAAGGCAATTCGATTTTCTTTCTTCTTTCTTTGATCATTTAGCCCCTCAATGAAATTATGGCCTCCTTTACCTATCCGGGAATTTGGAGGAGTTGATATTTGGCATGTTTGATGTGGGAGGGCCATGAAAGCAAAATTTTGCATTCAAAGAATAGAAAGAACTTATAGGTTTGGGGAAGTCAATCATGACGATGAGTAACTCGGCACCATTCACATAGCCGGGTGTTTGTGTCTTTCCAAAGTCAGATTGAGCGATATTCCTAGCGGAATAATGTATGTGCATCAAAGGTTTGAGGCATCTCGCAAAATTGAGAACCACCAATCTCCTAGGCTTCGGTTTTTGTGCATCTCTGTCCATAACTCCAAAAGTAAAGTCGAAAAATAATGTGAAAAGAAGAGAGCAAAGCTCTAAGTTGAAAGTGTTGCAAAACCGCAAGAGAAAAAGAAAAGAGTTGATTATCCACTTTCCCGGATTCATGCACCACATTCCTTATAATTTCCTCTCCCATTCCGCATTCTAGACCTTACTTCAAAGTCCTTAAGATCATGAGAATGCTATATGACTTGGTGATCTAAATTGAAGTTTCTTATGATTGATTTTGATAATGTTTGAAGGTTATGATGTTTACATGGAAGTTTGATCAATTCATGAGTTTTCTTTACTCTTTGCTCTTTGATTATGTATATGAGAGTCTTATGAACGAATGAAGCAAGGTTTGAGAATGATCTATTGACTAGGAAGCACATTCATCTAAAAGACGTTTTGTTTTTGAGAGTGCATCCATATTTCATCCTAACTTGAGTTTTAAAGCTTTTGAAAGACCTTGCTTGGGGACAAGCAAGTGGCAAGTATGGGGTATTTTGTTAGCATGAAATATTGTGATATTTTAGGCACGTTTTCTAGATGTATTTCATCCATATTAGTGCTCAATGATGAAGCATTGAAGCAATTGTGAGCTAGTTTATCTATATTGTCGATATAGAGGTCTACATAAGCTTTGTGTTGATTGTAGGCGAATAAGAGCTAAAACCGAGCTAATTAAGAGAGAATGGAGATGGATTGAGCATATCCAAGGATTGAGGATACCACAAAGGAGCTAAGGAAGATGCTAGGATGAAGAATGGCACAAAACAAACGGAATTACGAGCAACCTATGCTTCCACGCTCTAAATTACGGCCGTAATGGAGTCCACGCTCTAAACCACGGCCGTGGAACTTGGCAACATGAGCGTGGAGCATTCTAGAGATTTACACGGTATAAAGTACGGTCGTGGAAGTTGTGAAGCACCGTAATCCAATTCCACGCTCTAAACCACGGGCGTGGAATCCCATATAACCGTGATTTATGCAATTTTTTGACGAATTAAATATAGACACATTGTCTAAGCACATGGGCTGGACACTTATTCTATCTTCCCCTATAAAAGGACTGAAGGAGGGAGATTTCGTCACCTTCGCTTACGCTTACTTGCACGTGCCTAGGGTTCCAGTTGGACGTGCGGAGATTGCCATTTTGTAACGGAGATTTGCAAAAGCTTGGAGATTTGGAAGTTACGCTTTGTCCTTAGGTTTGATTAGAAGAAGGATTGACATCCCGTTCTTCGTTCTTATCAAGGATTGTGATTTGTTTGTGTTATTCCAAATCTGATATACATCATTACCTTGTTTGTGGATTTGAGATTGATTTGAAGTTTATTGAAGGTTTTCGAAGGATTTAATATTTCATATTTCTTAATCTTGAATTTGATATCATAATGACTGTTGTTGGCTAAAACCCTTTAGCAATTCTAAGGTGAAGGGTTAATAGTTGTGGGTTAGATGATGATAGATCGATCGTAAACAGATTGGACCCTGAGAGTTAGAGAGATTCGCCGACGAGCCAGAATCACGGCCTGTTCTTGAGGTTCCACGGCCGTGGAACTCAAGATCCACCCGTAATTTTCCCTAGTTTACGAATATTGCTTTTACTTTGATCCAAGGTTAAAGATTACCTTTAACCTAATCTTGACTTGCCTTTTCTAGGTAGTAGTGAAGCCTCAACAACCTCTACTTCGATTTCGAGTGTCACAACCTTGGGTTGCAAGTTTGGGTATTTGATATTAATTCTTGTCTTTAGATCCTTTCTATACTGAAGCCTCAACAACCTTTATAAAGAGTGCCTTTAGATAAGTCATATAAAGCTTTGGAACTTCACCGTGCATTGCTTTACCTTAGCATATCTTTGCAACTCTTAACTCTGTCCTTAGTTCTTTAGTATATCTTGAATCGATTGCCACAATTAGATACTTCGATCTTTAGGGTTGTTGTTTTCCCAATACATTTGAAAAGCTCATACATTTACTTGCTTGACGATTTATAATTGGATTTAACCCCCCAAATCCCTGTGTTCGATACTCTGGAATTCTTGCTTTACTACGCCGATCCGTACACTACGGGTTCGCTTGCTTGATATCTAGTTTTATAAATTTAAGACTTATTTGCACGCACCCTAAGTGGCGAACACCAAGCACGCTTAACTTCGGAGTTCTGATGGGATCCGGTGAATTAGTGCTGGTATGATCGCACCCTTCTACTTATGTTGCAATCCCGTACTTGTGTAGGTCCATCCGTACTCCTCTAAGCCTTCCTTGACGGGAAAACGGAACCGTGTACTTTTCCCGGGATCCGTTAATTAAATTCGACTAAACGGTCTTAAACCATCTTACCGATCACGTTCGGAAATAGGAACAAGTTATATTATAAGCGTTCATTCTATATATTTTAGTATAAATGATGTTTTCCGCAGAAGAACACCCTTCTTCGTAACCCAGGAAGTCATATTTAAGATAAAAAGAAATCGTAAATAATTTTTCCGAGTTCATAATAAAATTGAAACAAAAAAGAAAAGAAAAAAGAGTGGTGCAACACGAGGACTTCCCAAGAGGTCACGCATCGTAATACTACTCTCGCCCAAGAACACTTGACTTCGGTATTCTGATGGGATCCATTGCATTAGTGCTGGTATGATAGCACCCTTCTACTTATGTCGCATTCCCGTACTTGTGCAGCTCCTTCCGTGCTCCTCTTAGCCTTCCTTGACGGGCAAAACGGAACCGTGTGCTTTTGCCGGGACCCGTTAATTAAATTCGACTAAACGGTCTTAAACCATCTTACCGATCACGTTAGGAAACAGGAACAAGTTATATTATAAGCATTCATTCTATATATTTTAGTATAAATGAAGTTTGCCGCAGAAGAACACCCTTCTTCGTAACCCGGGTAGTATTATTTTAGATAAAAAGAAATCGTAAATAATTTTTCGAGTTCATAATAAAATTGAAACATAAAAAAAAGAAAAAAGAGAGGTTCAACACGAGGACTTCCCAGGAGGTCACGCATCCTAGTACTACTCTCGCCCAAGCACGCTTAACTTCGGAGTTCTGATGGGATCCGGCGACTAAGTGCTGGTATGATCGCACCGTTCTACTTGTGCAACTCTTTCCGTGCTCCTCTTCGCCTTCCTTGACAGGCTAAACGAAACCGTGTGCTTTTGCCGGGACACGTTAATTAAATTCGACTAAACGGTCTTAAACCATCTTACCGAACCCGTTAGGAAACAGGAAAAAATTATATTATAAGCGTTCATTCTATATATTTTAGTATAAATGAAGTTTGCCGCAGAAGAACACCGTTCTTCGTAACCGGGGAAGTCATATTTTAAATAAAAAGAAATCGTAAATAATTTTTCCAAGTTCATAATAAAATTGAAACAAAAAAAAAAGAAAAAAGAGAGGTGCAACACGAGGACTTCCCAGGAGGTCACGCATCCAAGTACTACTCTCCCCAAGCACGCTTAACTTCGGAATTCTGATGGGAACCTGTGCATTAGTGCTGGTATTATCGCAGCCGTCTACTTATGTCGCCTTCTCGTACTTGTGCAGCTCCTTCCGTGCTCCCCTTATCCTTCCTTGACGGGCAAAACGGAACCGTGTGGTTTTGCCAGGACCCGTTAATTAAATTCGACTAAACGGTCTTGAACCATCTTACCGATCACGTTAGGAAACCGGAAGAAGTTATATTATAAGCATTCATTCTATATATTTTAGTATAACTGAAGTTTGTTGCAAAACAACACCCTTCTTCGTAACCCGGGAAGTCAAATTTTAGATTAAAAGAAATCACAAATTATTTTTCGGAATTCATAATAAAATTGAAACAAAAAAAAAAAGAAAAAAGAGGGTTGCAAATTATATTATAAGCGTTCATTCTATATATTTTAGTATAAATGAAGTTTGCCGTAGAAGAACACCCATTTTCGTAACCCGGGCAAAACGGAACCGTGTGCTTTTGCCGGGACCCGTTAATTAAATTCGACTAAACGGTCTTAAACCATCTTACCGATCACGTTAGGAAACCGGAAGAAGTTATATTATAAGCGTTCATTATATATATTTTAGTATAAATGAAGTTTGCTGCAGAACAACACCCTTCTTCATAACCCGGGAAGTCAAATTTTAGATTAAAAGAAATCATAAATAATTTTTCGGAATTCATAATAAAATTGAAACAAAAAAAAAAAAGAAAAAAGAGGGGTGCAACAAGAGGACTTCCTAAGAGGTCACACATCCTTGTACTACTCTCGGCCAAGAACACTTGACTTCAGTGTTCTGATGGGATCCGGTGCATTAGTGCTGGTATGATAGCACCCTTCTACTTATGTCGCATTCCTGTAATTGTGCAGCTCCTTCCGTGCTCCTCTTAGCCTTCTTTTACGGGCAAAACGGATTCGTGTGCTTTTGTAGGGACCCGTTAATTAAATTCGACTAAACGGTCTTAAACCATCTTACCGATCACGTTAGGAAACATGAAAAAGTTATATTATATGCGTTGATTCTATATGTTTTAGTATAAATGAAGTTTGCGCAAGCACGCATCCTAGTACTATTCTCGCCCAAGCACGCTTAACTTCGGAGTTCTGATGGGATCCAGTGGATTAGTGCTGGTATGATCGCACCCTTCTACTTATGTTGCAATTCCGTACTTGTGTAGCTCCATCCGTGCTCCTCTTAGCCTTCCTTGACGGGAAAACGGAACCGTGTGCTTTTGCCGGGATCCGTTAATTAAATTCGACTAAATGGTCTTACACCATCTTACCGATCACGTTAGGAAACAGGAAAAAGTTATACTATAAGCGTTCATTCTATATATTTTAGTATAAATGAAGTTTGTTGCAGAAGAACACCCTTCTTCGTAACCCGGGAAGTCATATTTTAGATAAAAAGAAATCGTAAATAATTTTTCCGAGTTCATAATAAAATTCAAACAAAAAAAAAAGAAAAAAGAGGGGTGCAACAAGAGGACTTCCCTGGAGGTCACGCATCCTAGTACTACTCTCGCCCAAGAACACTTGACTTCGGTGTTCTGATGGGATCCGGTGCATTAGTGCTGGTATGATAGCACCCTTCTACTTATGTCCCATTCCCGTAATTGTGCAGCTCCTTCCGTGCTCCTCTTAGCCTTCTTTTACGGGCAAAACAAATTTGTGTGCTTTTGCAGGGACCCGTTAATTAAATTCGACTAAACGGTCATAAACCATCTTACCGATCACGTTAGGAAATAGGAAAAAGTTATATTATATGCGTTGATTCTATATATTTTAGTATAAATGAAGTTTGCCGTAGAAGAACACCCTTCTTCGTAACCCGGGAAGTAATATTTTAGATAAAAAGAAATCGTAAATAATTTTTCCGAGTTCACCATAAAATTGAAACAAAAAAAAGAAAAAAGAGGGGTGCAACACGAGGACTTCCTTGGAGGTCACGCATCGTAGTACTTCTCTCGCCCAAGCACGCATAACTTTGGAGTTCTGATGGGATCCGGTGCATTAGTGCTGGTATGATCGCACCCTTCTACTTATGTTGCATTGCCGTACTTGTGAAGCTCCTTCCGTGCTCCTCTTAGCCTTCCTTGACGGGAAAAATAGAACCGTTTGCTTTTGCCGGGACCCGTTAATTAAATTTGACTAAACGGTCTTAAACCATCTTACCGATCACGTTCGGAAACAGGAACAAGTTATATTATAAGCGTTCATTCCATATATTTTAGTATAAATGAAGTTTGCCGCAGAAGAACACCCTTCTTCGTAACCCGGGAAGTCATATTTCAGATAAAAAGAAATCGTTAATAATATTTCCGAGTTCTTAATAAATTGAGACAAAAAAAATGAAAAAAGAGTGGTGCAACACGAGGACTTCCCAAGAGGTCACGCATCCTAGTACTACTCTCGCCCAAGAACGCTTGACTTCGGTGTTTTGATGGGATCCGGTGGATTAGTGATGTTAAGAAAGCACCCTTCTACTTATGTCGCATTCCCGTACTTGTGCAGCTCCTTCCGTGCTCCTCTTAGCCTTCTTTAATGGGCAAAACGGATTCGTGTGCTTTTGGAGGGACCCGTTAATTAAATTCGACTAAACGGTCTTAAACCATCTTACCGATCACGTTAGGAAATAGGAAAAAGTTATATTATAAGCGTTGATTCTATATATTTTAGTATAAATGAAGTTCGGCCTTAACCCGATCCCCGGCAACGGCGCCAAAAACTTGTTCGCCACTTAGCATGCGTGCAAATAAGCTTTAATTATAAAACTAGAAATCAAGCAAGCGAACCCGCAGTGTACGGATCGATATAGTTGAGCAAAAATTCCAGAGTATCAGACACAGGAATTTGGGGGGTTAAATCCGATTATACATTATCAAGCAAGTAAATGTATGAAGCTTTTCAAATATTGGGAAAACAACAATCCTAAAGATCCAAGTATCCAGCTGTGGCAATCGATTCAAGATATACTAAAGGTATAAGGACAGAGTTGAGGTATGCAAAGATATGCTAATGTAAGGTAATTGTACGGTGAAGTTCCAAAAACCTTATATGACTCACCTACAAGACACTCTCTATAAAGGTTGTTGAGGCTTCAATATAGAAAGGTTCTAAAGGCAAGAATTAACGTCAAATACCCAAACTTGTAATCCAAGGATCAAGACTAACTAAACCGATTAAGGTTGTGACACTCACAATCGAGGTAGAGGTTGTTGAGGCTTCACTACCACCTAGAAAAGGCAAGCCAAGACTAAGTTAAAGCAAATCTTTAACTTTGGATTAAAGTAAAAGCAAGTTCGTAACTTAACACAAAATTACGGGTAGTTCTTGAGTTCCACGGCTGTGGAAGCTCAAGAACAGACCGTGGATTAGGGTTGTCGGTGATTCTCTCTAACTCTCAGGGTCCAATCTGTTTACGATCGATCTATCATCATCTAAGCCACAACTATCAACCCTTCACCTTAGAATTGTTAAGGGTTTTTAGCCAACAATAGTCATATTGATATCAAATTCAAGGTTTAAAAGAATGAAAGATGGAAACTTCCGAAAACCTTCAATAACTTTCAATCTAATCTCAAATCCACAAATCAAGAACAATATCGTCAATAGATTCGGAACAACACAAACAATCACAATCTTAGATAAGAAGGAAGAACGGGATGTCAATCCGTCTTCTAAATCAAACCTAAGCAAGAAGCGAAATCTTCTTGCGAACAATCTTCCGAATCTTCGATCTTCCGTCAATCCGGAAATCCCAATGACGAAGCGCAAAAATCTCTCAAACACAATCTCCCCAAATGCGAAATTAGGGCAATTCCAAGCGTAAGCGTAAGATGCGTCTATGCGTAAGCGCAGGTGACGGAATCTCTCTTCGTCCGTCCTTTTATAGTGTAAGATAAAATATCGGCCCGGCCCAATTGAGTAGGAGATCTTGGCTTAAAGTTTGGAGAAAAAGATCGCCAAGATCACGGTCGTGGAAGGGTTCCACAGCCGTATTTTAGAGCGTGGAAATCATCACGGTTTGACACAACTACTGAACGGCCGTAGAAGTTGCTGGAATGAACCACGCTTCCCTTGCCATGGTTCCACGGCCGTGGACTTGAACGTGGAAAGTAGTACGGCCGTATTTTAGAGCGTGGTTTAGGGCTAGAACGGGATTCTTCCTTAGTCTCGTGCATTCTCCAAGTTGGCTCTTCCTTAGCTCCTAGAAATGTCCTCAATTCATGGACATGCTTAATCAAATCCATCCTTGCTCAATTCCGTTCGGAAATAGCTCTTAATTGCCTACAATCAATCATAAAGCTTGTGTAGATCTCTATATCGACATTATAGACAAACTAGCTCACAAATGTATCAAGGCTTAATCAATGACTATCAATATGGATAAAATACACTTAGAAAACGTGCCTAAAATATCACAATATTTCATCCTAACAAATAACCCCATACTTGCCACTTGCTTGTCCCTAAGCAAGGTCTTTCAAAAGCTTTAAAACACAAGTTAGGATGAAATATGTGTACCTTCTCAAAGCCAAACTTCTTTTGGATGAATGTGCCTTCTAATCAATAGATCATTCTCAAATCTCGTTTCAATCGTTTACAAGACTTTCATACACTTAATCAAAGAGTAAAGAGTAAAGAAAACTCATGAATTAATCAAACTTCCATACAAACATCATAACCTTCAAACATTATCAAAATCAATCATAAGAAACTTCAATTTAGATCATCAAGTCATATAACATTCTTTTGATCTTAAGGACTTTCAAAGAAAAAAGTCTAGAATGTGGAAAGGGAAGGAAACTTTAAGGAATGTGGTACATGAATCCGGGAAAGTGGATAACTACTCTTTTCTTCTTCTCTTGCGGTTTCCGCAACACTTTCAACTTAGAGCTTCGCTCTCTTCTTTTCATTTTTCGACTTTACTTTCGGAGTTATGGATAGAGGTGCACAAAAACCGAAGCCTAGGAGATTGGCGTTTCTCAATTTTTATGAGATGCCTCAAACCCTTAGCGCACATACCATAATCCGCTAGGAATATCGCTCAATCCGACTTTGGCAAGACACAAACATCCGGCTATATGAATGGTGCCGAGTTACTCATCATCATGATTGACTTCCCCAAACCTACAATTTCTTTCTATTCCTTTGAATGCAAAGTATTGCTTTCATGGCCCTCCCACATCATACATGCCTTTTTCGTTCAACTCCTCCAAATTCCCGGATAGGTAAAGGAGGTCAATATTTCAATGAGGGGCTAAATGATCAAAGAAAGAAGAAAGAAAAATCGAATTGCCTTAATCATCTCAACAAGAAGTATAAGAACTTATAGTTTGATTTCAACCTTATTTCTTCAACATGATTTAAGTAACATTCATCACATTATGAAACTTGTAAAAGAGGTATAATCAACTCATTCAATTTCTTTTCAATTCACTATTCGTTTAAGCATGCAATTGTCATCAAACTCAATTCACAAGTAGTGATTATCATAGAAATCATCTCTATCCTTAGAAGCACAAAATTTTCAAAATTTTTCAATTTTTATGGGTTTTTCAAACTCTTTTTCTTGCAATGCAATAATGAAACGTGCAACAATATAATGAACATGCAAGATAGTCTCAAATAGAAGCAATCATATTGAGTAAGAGTTATTACAAACTTTTAGTCACACCCCACCCCATACTTGGAACAAACATTGTCCCTAATGTTCAAATAAAAGAAAGAAAAGAAAGAAAGAAAAAGAAAGAAAAAGAAAGAAAAAGAACTCACAAAATGGCGGTGGAGCGGCTATAACTGTCGGTCCTGCAAGTCATCACTGCGGTGGAGGCAGGAATGGAGAGAAGCTAGGATCGTAGTACCGCCCGAACTACTGGCGGTAGACATCCCTCATCATACGGTCGAGGTCGTCCATGTGTCCATCTCTCGCGTCGGCTCGAATCTCCAATGCTCCCACTCTATCAGAAAGGCTAGTAGCCCACTCTAGCATCTACTCATACCAACCCGGAGCGTGGCTGTACCACCCCGGTGCATCTGACGGTGGTGGTGGTGGTGGTGGTGGCGGTGCCTGTGCAGACCATGGAGGTGGAGCTCCGTACCATGCTGGAGGGGTCTCCATCCAAGTGGGTCTCTCGCTCACGCTGGCGCGGTGAGAAGATGAACACGAAGCTCTGGCAGGACGTGGAGAACGTCTTGGCACATCAGAAGCTATGTCCGGCTGGTCCGGAAACGTGCCAAAGTCCTGCTCGGTTCCCCTACCTCCCTCATAGGGATCTCTCATCTCCACCTTCTCAACTATGGGCGGTGGTGGGACATATGGAGGAGCTGCAATCCTGTTCGTATGCATAGCAGCGAATGTCGCCTTCAAATTATGGCGTCCAGCCATAATGGAGTACTCCGGGAGCCACTCAATACCCCTCCCCGTCCTGCTCTCCCATGGCATAGCTGCATAAGGTGGACCTCTATGTGTATGGAAGATGAGGCCTCTAGTCATGAAGGCCTGAAGTCCTAGGGGTACGGCAGGAATACGTGTACATGCAGAAAAATCTACCCCTAACATCCTAGCAAGGTGGGTGACTATCCCACCATATCCAATGTTGCCCGCCCTCTTGTTCTTAAACTTGCTCATGGTAGCAGCTAAGAGGGTGGCGCAATCAGCAGGGCGCCCATACAACATGGAGTATAACAAAAATAGCTCATCCGTCTTGATCTTCTGAGGTGTCTCCGTCCTAGGGAAGAGACACTCAGAAAGAACCCGGTGAGCAATCTTCAAGGCTAAGTGATACATCAACTTAGCCTTGGTATCAGCTGGTTGCCAGCGGTCCTCGCTGGCATATATCATGGCGACCTCTTCCCAGAAATCCTTGGTGTAAACGCCGCTGGGAAAACGACCATTAAAGGTCTCTTGGAACCCAAAGAAGGTCCCGAACTCCCGGATGGAGAAATCATAGTTCCTTTCCATCAGACGGAAAGAATCTATCCTATCCACATGGCTGTGCTCAAAAGACGTCACAACCTCTCTCGTGATCTCCTCATAAGCGTCCTCTCGGATAGCCGAGAAGACGATAAGACCGGCTCTATCCAAGAGCCAAGTAAGGTCATCTACTATGTGTAGAGGAGCTAAATCCTCCAACAATAGGTACCTAGGTCCTATAACGGCCCTCTTGTGGATCCTCTCTAATGCATCGAGATGATCCTCGTGAATGGTGGGTACCTTAGGGCTAGGAGGTGAAGGTGATGAAGGTGATGATGGAGGTGAAGGGGAGGAAGGTGGTGGTGCTCTAGAGGATGAAGAGGAAGAGGGGTTGCCCTTCCTCTTTTTATTCTTTTCATTCTCCTTATTTTTATCCTTGTTTCTCCCAAAAACTCTCCTCACAAAATCCATTACTGTTCAAAACCACGGTCTGTTCTTGGTGTTCCACGGCCGTGGAATTGACAAATACCGTGGTTCGTCTCGATTTTTCTCAAAACTCAGCAAACAACAGCTAATCTCAGCAATCAAGCAGTCCTAGTCTAATTCCTTCCAATTTCAATTAGTTCTCCTATAAATGCTAGCAAAAACGAACCCGAATTCACAAAGATAGAGAAGAGCGAAAAAAACCTAGGTTTCGGATTTTAAAATCCGAATTCTGCGTTCCTTGGTGATTTGCCGCTCGATTTGTTGCTTGGATCTCGTTGGTGATCGAATTTGCTTCAGTTTGGGTCGAAGAATCGTTGAAAACGATTAACGAACGGAGAATTGAGGTGAAGTGCGTGATTCCGGCGAAAGAGGGCGTGGAAATTGGGTTTTGTGATGTGTTTTTATGAAGAACGTGGTTTATATAGTGGCCGGCAAAATTTTTGAAAACCACGGTCTATCGGGGGGTTCCACGGCCGTGGAATTGTACGGAATTGTGGTTTTTGTGATTTTTCAAAGGCTTTTGGAAATTACGGTCACTGTAGATGTCACGACCATGGTTTAGGCCGTGGAACTCTCTGTAATGCTCCGAAGTCCATGTTTCGTCACTTTTCTTCAAGATTACTCTTCCCCTTTCCTTTTCCACTGTTCCTACATCCAAAAACACGAACATACCGGAAGGAATCGAAGGCAAAACAAAGCAAAAATGTCTAACTAAGCTAAACTATGAATCGAAAACAAAAACGTAAATGCAATACCTTGGGTTGCCTCCCAAGAAGCGCTTTGTTTAAAGTCCGTAGCTAGACCATATTCGCACTTATTCGAGTGCGGTGGGCGCGAACTCTTCAGCTTGGAGTTCCGGCGTATACTTCTTGAGTCGTTGACCGTTCACCTTAAAGCTTCCGCCCGCTTCACCCCATACTTCAACTGCACCATGGGGGAAAATACGTTTGATTAGAAAAGGTCCGGTCCAACGAGATTTAAGCTTACCTGGAAAGAGACGAAGCCTTGAATTGAAGAGGAGAACTTGATCTCCTTCTTTGAAGTCCTTTGGAATGATATGCTTATCATGCCAACGCTTTGCTCTCTCCTTATAGATCTTGGCGTTCTCATAGGCGTTCAAGCGGAGTTCTTTAAGCTCATTAAGGTTCAAGAGACGTTTCTCTCCCGCTTCCTTCATGCTGAAATTCAACCATTTGATAGCCCAAAACACCTTGTGCTCTAACTCTACCGGTAAGTGACAAGACTTCCCATACACAAGGTTGTATGGTGTGGTTCCTATGGGAGTCTTCTACGCAGTCCAGTACGCCCATAATGCATCATCAAGCTTGAAGGACCAATCCTTCCTAGTCCTTGAAACCGTCTTCTCTAGGATTCCTTTGATCTCCCGATTTGAGATCTCAACTTGTCCACTAGTTTGTGGATGATAAGGGGTGGCGATCTTATGAGTAACCCCATACTTAGCTAGAAGAGCTTCAAAGCGCCGGGCGATGAAGTGAGAACCTCCATCACTAATGATAGTCCTAGGTGTCCCAAATCGTGGGAAAATGGTCTGGTTAAAGAACTTAACCACCACCATGGCATCATTGGTGGGAGAGGCAATTGCTTCCACCCATCTAGAAACATAATCCACCGCCAAGAGTATGTATTGGTTTCCACAAGATGATGGGAACGGTCCCATAAAGTCAACTCCCCAAACATCGAAAATCTCCACCTGTTGGATGTTATTGAGAGGCATCTCATTCCTCCTAGAGGTATTTCCTGTTCTTTGACAAGCATCGCAGCAGGAAACAAAGGATTGCACATCTCTAAATAAAGTAGGCCAAAAGAATCCAGATTGCAATACCTTAGCGCTAGTCTTGTTCGAACTAGCGTGTCCTCCACATGGTAGTGAATGACAATGGCGGATGACACTTTGCATCTCATCTTCCGGCACACATCGCCGAATGATGCCATCCGGACCTCTCTTAAAGAGGAGAGGTTCATTCCAAAAGTATTCCCGAACATCCTTAAAGAACTTCTTTCTTTGTGCGTAGGATAATCCGGGCGGTATCTCCTGGCAAACCAAATAGTTAACAAAATCAGCAAACCATGGTTCGTTACCTTTGGAGATTACTTCGATGCAGTCCTCAATGATATGTAGGTGTTCGTCCGGGAAGGAGTCATCTATGGGTAAGTGGTCGTCCTCTAGATGTGTTAGGCGACTCAAATGATCCGCAACAGAATTTTCCGAACCCTTCTTGTCGCGGATCTCTAGATCGAATTCTTGTAGGAGAAGAATCCATCTAATTAGCCTTGGCTTCGCATCCTTCTTTGCAAGGAGATACCGGATCGCAGCATGATCCGTATAGACAATCACCTTTGCACCTACAAGATAAGAGCGAAACTTGTCAATAGCATAAACAATGGCTAAAAATTCCTTTTCCGTAGTGGCGTAGTTGAGCTGCGCTTCATCTAGCGTCTTGCTAGCATAGTATATGGCATGGGTTCGCCCTTCCTTCCTTTGTCCAAGAACAGCTCCTATGGCTACGTCACTAGCATCGCACATAACCTCAAAGGGAAGGTTCCAATCCGGAGGTTGGATAATAGGTGCTGAAATTAGAGCTTCCCGAATCATGTTAAACGCATCTAAGCATTCCTGCGAAAACTCAAAAACTGCATCCTTCATCAATAGATTAGTTAGCGGTTTTGATATTTTAGAGAAGTCTTTTATGAAGCGTCTATAGAATCCGGCATGTCCTAGGAAACTTCTTATCCCTTTCACCGAAGTTGGGGGAGGAAGCTTTTCTATGGTCTCTATCTTAGCTTTATCTACCTCTATCCCTCTATTAGAGATCAAATGTCCTAGTACAATTCCTTCCTTTACTATAAATTGACACTTCTCCCAATTAAGAACTAGGTTAGCGTCTTCACACCTTTGTAAAACAAGAGCAAGGTTAGAAAGGTAATTGTCAAAAGAGGAACCGTATACGGAGAAGTCATCCATGAAGACTTCCATGATTTCCTCAATGTATTTGGAGAAGATGGCCATCATGCACCTTTGAAAGGTGGTTGGGGCGTTGCAAAGCCCGAACGGCATTCTCCTATAATGAACGTACCCCATGGGCATGTGAATGTGGTCTTCTCTTGATCATCCGGGTGTATCGGAATCTGGAAGAAACCACTATAACCGTCAAGATAGCAAAAGTGAGAATGTTGCGCTAACCTTTCAAGCATTTGATCAATGAATGGCAATGGGAAGTGATCCTTCCTCGTTGCATTGTTAAGCTTGCGGTAGTCTATGCACATCCGCCATCCCGTTACGGTCCGGGTAGGAATGAGTTCGTTATTCTTGTTGGTGATGACCGTCATTCCTCCCTTCTTCGGAACTACTTGAACCGGACTCACCCACTTACTATCGGAGATAGGATAGATGATACCTGCATCAAGAAGTTTAAGAATTTCCTTCTTGACAACCTCCTTCATGGTCGGATTCAACCGCCTTTGAGGTTGTCTTGAAGTCCTAAAGTCCTCTTCCATTAATATTTTGTGCATGCAGAGGGAAGGTTTGATTCCTACTAAGTCTTCTATAGTATAACCTAAAGCTTTCCTATGTTTCCTAAGGACAACCATAAGCTTACTATGTTCATCTATGGTTAGATCGGAACTAACAATAACCGGATAAGTAGAGTTAGGTCCTAGAAAAGCGTACCTTAGATGTGTAGGAAGTTGCTTTAGTTCCATTGCTTTCGGAGCTTCCAATGGCTCTTGAGGAGCATCCGATGCCTCCTTAGAAGTGTCTAAGGGTGTAGTAGGTGTGGGAGAAGAATCAAAAGTAGTTGAAGAAGAGGCACGATCACCCTCTTCCACGGCCTGAATCACGGTTTCCATGCATCCTCCACGGCCGTGGTTTAGGGCGTGGAAAGGAAATACGGTAGCTCTGTTTCCTCCACGACCGTGTAACCCTCTGGAGTGAGCCACGCTTTGGTTGGTGAAATCCACGGCCGTAGAATATAGTGTATGGCCGTGGATCTTCACGTTTTCTGCTTCGTCGTGGAGTTTCTCAAACTCCTCTTCACATACTTCCACTTGTGCTTCTAAGGATTCAATTGCCTCATTGCACTCCTCCTCTTCCCCTACATTCGTTAGACTCATAGTAATAACCTTTTGCAAAGGATCTTTGAAGAGAATAACACTTACCTCCTCTCTAGACAACCCCTCTTCATCTTGGATATTGAATATATCCTCATCAAAGATTGGCTCCTTCACTAGAGTGGAAAGAACGAACTCTACCTTCTCTTCTCCTATGTCAAAGGCGAGTCTAGCATTCTTGCAATCGACTATGCAGCCGGAAGTTGCAAGAAACGGTCTTCCGAGTATGATCAGGACCGTACTATCTACAGGAATGTCAAGCACAACAAAATCAATGGGAACAAAGAATTTACCTAGCTTGACTGGGACGTCTTCTACTATACCGACGGGGCGAGTGATGGATAGATCCGCTATGTACAACGTCATCTTCACCGGTTTAGGGTCGCCTAAACCGATCTTCCTACATAATGCAAGTGGTATGATGCTCACACTTGCTCCCAAGTCACATAGTGCATCATATGTGACATCTCCCACTCCTATGGGAATGCAAAATGACCCCGGATCCTTTAACTTTGGGGGCATTTTTTCCTTCATGGTCTTGATGAGATCCGAAGAATCCGAACTCATCTTAACCTCTCCAAAATCCTCTAACTTTCTCTTGTTAGAGAGGATCTCCTTTAAGAACTTGCCATAAGCCGGCATACCTACAAATTGTTTTTCTAGACGCGCTCTCGCTCTAGATTGAGGGAATGGTAGGGGAGATTTGTAAGCCGGAGGACGAACGTAGACATCTTCCTTCTCCTTCCCCTTCTCTTTGTCTTTCTCAACGGAGACTTCAACAAACTTAGGCTGCGGATCGGTAGTAGTCACTCCGCTCCTAGTTGTGATTGCGATCACCCTTCCCTTTGGGTTGTCCTCCGTTTTTCCTGGAAGATTCCCTTGATTCCTAGGAACTTCCTCCGCTTGGCTGAACATTTGGTTTTCTAAAACCTTTTCGGCTTTATCAACCTTAGAAATTTGATCATCAACCTTAATGATGCGGTTCTCCAAACCTTGAAGCTTTCCCAAAATCGTTTCCAACATGGGATCGGGCTTCTCCTTCCCCGAAGTGTTTCCTCCATTAGTGTTTGTCTCTGGCTTTTCAAAAGAGTAGAGGAAGAGGAAGGTGGAGTTAGTGAATTCGAATTGGAAGGATAAGAGTTACCGGAGTTTTGTTTATTGGAGCGCTAATTGTTGTTGTTTGAACCCCTATTGTTGTTCCAATTATTTTTCCGGTTGTTGTTGTTGCCATTCCAATTATTCCGGTTATTGTTGTTGTTGCGGTTTGTATTCTCACCACCGTTGTTGTTGTTGTTGCCCAAGTAGCCAACATCTTTTCCTTGTTGCTTTGGAAAGTTGGTCTTGATAGCTGATAACACGATTTATGACTTAGATTTAGACACTCATTTAGATAGATTTTCCGCTCATTCATGCATGGTTTAGCACTAGTTCACGACGTTTGCACTCAAATCATGTATTTTGTCGAGATAGACGTCTACACGGACTTGTGCATTGCTTTGTAGGTATTTTGGGAGATTTAGGAGCTAAATCGATACGTTTGAGGATCGTTCATCAAGATGACACACCCTCGGACTCATTAGGATGCAAACTAGAGGCTAAGGAGGACTCATGGAATCTTGCCAACACAAGCCATGCACCAAATCAAAGCTTAATGATCAAAGGCAAAGCTGAAGGTCCAAACCACGGTCCACTGGAAGTCCACGGCCGTGGAACTGTCCGTGGATTTTGCCAGGTTTTCGTGATAGCTGTGCCACGATCTCTTGGCCAGCTCTTGCAAAGTTGTATTATAAAAGTGGTCCTGCATTGGCTGAGAGAATCATCTTGGAGCAGCCCTCCATTTTCCACTATCATCCAATCAAAAATACTCTCTCAACAAGAAGATTTTCAAGAAGGAAAACACCAATGGAGGCTTGAAGAGCTCCATTGGAGAGGAAGGAGAAGAGCACACCATTGATAGGCCTTGATAGCTTTTGTAGTGAAGAATTTCCGGAATTGATTTCTAGAGTTGTATGAACCATTTAAACCTTCTCTTGGAAGGGTTGTGAGTGATTCTAATACTATTTTCAGCTTGGTTTTGTTTGTTTCACTTGCTCATCTCTTTCTCTTCATTACCTTGCAAATGGAAGTAATGATTTTATCCTTGTTGATTTCGATTGTTGTGATGCATGTTGTAGGCTAAATAGATGTGATTCTAGGGTAAGGAAAGGATGGTTATGGGTAGGACTATGATAGGATGGACTTAGATTTGCCCTCGGATGAGTAACTTACTTGGACGTAGCTTCTGTTGGAGTCCACGGTTTGTTCTTGCCTTTCCACGGCCGTGGAAGGTGTAGAACAACCCATGATTCTCCCTGATTCGATGGATCTAGCTTTAGATTGTTAGAATGTTGAAATCCTAAGTGTTTGTTGAGTTAAATCTACCCTAGGGTGGCCTAGTGTTAGCAACTAAGTGTTAGAAGAGACTTACGCGGTGATTCTACTCTTAGATTTCAAAGATGACAAACTCTAGGTAGTGGTGAGCCTCATAAGCCGCCATTGGACTAAGTGTGCTAGGATAGTTGTTTAGGACTAACCCTTTCGAGACTTACCCGGTGAGGATAGGTTAGATCCCTAGGTGACAATCCGGTTTGTGTAGAATTCCATCCCTTAGGTTCTTAGAGATTTACCCGGTGATGAGACCTTAGAGACGGACTAGTGGACCATGAGACCTACCCGGTGATTGATCCCAATCTAGAAACGCTAAATCCCAACATATCATAGTTAGTCCAAGGAATGATTAGGTAGCTTGAGTCCTATGTCATAACTGGAACTTCCAACCCCTAGAATCCGCTTTTCTATGAGATGCCCTTAAACAATATACAAGAAGTGGAAATATTTGATGTGTGGGGTGTGGACTTCATGGGACCATTCCCTTCTTCATGTGGCAACCTCTACATCCTATTGGCGGTTGACTATGTTTCGAGATGGGTGGAGGCAATCGCCTCTCCTACAAATGATGCCAAGGTGGTGGTGCGGTTCTTCAACCCAGTGATTTTCCCTAGGTTTGGTACATTAAGGGTGATCATTAGTGATGGAGATAAGCACTTCACAAATAGGAATTTTGGAGCACTTTTGGCTAAGTATGGGGTGACTCATAAGGTGGCAACACCTTACCATCCCCAAACTAGTGGCCAAGTAGAGATTTCCAACCGGGAGATAAAGGCCATTCTTGAGAAGACGGTATCTAGGACTAGAAAGGATTGGGCTATGAAGCTCGATGATGCCTTGTGGGCATATAGAACCGCTTTCAAGACACCAATTGGCACCACTCCTTACAAGTTGGTCTATGACAAGTCTTGCCACCTCCCGGTAGAAATAGAGCATAGAGCACATTGGGCCATCAAGTGGCTAAATTTTGATCTCAAGGAAGCCGGAGAGAAGAGGTTACTCGATATGAACGCACTTGAAGAGATCCGGTTGGATGCATACGAGAGTGCCCGGATCTACAAGGAGAGGACCAAGCGTTGGCATGACAAGAGGATCATCCCCAAGGAGTTGAGTGAAGGAGACCTTGTCCTTCTCTTCAACTCAAGGTTGCGGCTCTTTCCCGGAAAGCTCAAATCAAGATGGACAGGCCCATATGTAGTGAAGAAGATCTTTCCCCATGGAGATATTGAGATAGGAGGGGAGCATTGTGGAAACTTGAAGGTGAATGGGCACCGGTTGAAGAAGTATATCCCGGGATCTCCGGTGGATATGATCGCCCCACTTCACCTTGAGTAGACCCCCGAGTTTGGTCAAGCTAATGACCTTAAAGAAGCGCTTGGTGGGAGGCAACCCATTGGTAACATTTTTCTCGTTTTGTTTTTGTTTTGTGATTTTTCTGTTTTTGTGTGTTTTGTGTGCTTTGTGTGTGTGTGCTAGAGCCTTAGTAGCATTGGAAGCTTTGCTTGGCAAGTGAATGATGATGATGAACCCCTCATCAATTATGGGTGGAGCGGACGCGGAACTTGGACGGCTAGCGGTGCCTAGCGCGGGTCCCGGCGCCTTGATGATTACTTAGAGCTCTCTACCATGGTTGATAGGATCATCCAACATCAATTCCACTTAAGAATCCCAAATACCATAGCAAACCATTTTTACATTGTGAGAACCTTCTTTCACTCTTCTTTACTACATTTACACATTGGGGACAATGTGTTTCTAAGTATGGGGTGGGGTTTGTATGATCCATTGCATGATGAGCATCTAGGGTAGTTCAATATTTGCACATGTATTGCATTGTATATATTCATTTCGAAAATTCCATAAAAATTAGAAAATTTTAAAAAAAATTTGTGCTTTCTAGGCTTGGATATGACCCTAATGATGAATCTTGTCTTGTGGATTGGCTATGGATGGCCTTATGTGTTAAATTGATGAATGCATATGTGGACTTGAAGTACTTCTCTTGAATCCCATGAATGATTTGTGATCATGATGTTTTCCTAGAATGGATTGAGCATTGAAGGGCGAAATTACATGCTAGTTCTTACACATCAATTAGGAGTGATTAAGGCAATTCATCTTCCTCTACTTCTCATCTTGATCATGTTGCTTGAGCACCTCAATTGAGATAAATTTGACCTCTTTTGACCCATCCGGGAATAGGAGCATGTTAGTGTGTTGATGTGTGTGAAAAGCAAGTGTGGGGTGAAGATGTTGATGAAAGAATATCATGCATAAAATGCTGAATTTGTTGTGAAAGTGTAGACAAAAACATTAGTTTGGGGACGTTGGCTTAAATGACAAGTAACTCGGTACACTTCACATAATCGTGTGTTGGTGCCTTGCCAAAGTCAAATAAACCAATAGTCCTAACGAGCTTTGGTATGTGTGCCCGGTGTGGATGCACCTCGAAAAATAGAAAAAGCCCGAGGATGGCTAATCACCAAGGTTTCGGCTTTTGTACACCAATGCCATTGTCTCAAAAATAAGTCAAAGAAAAGAAAGAAAAGAAAGAAAAAATATACACTTGAGGAAAGTTGATCGAGGACAAGGTTGTGAGTTAGTTCCATTCCCGGATTTGCATCACATAGCCTAAAAAAATCCCACCTAATCACAACGTTTCTTGACCTTTTATTTCACAAGACCTTATGACCTATTTTCATGTTTGTAAGACTTATTAATCTAGATTGGATATGCTCTTGATCATCTTGACTCCGTCATCTTTACATTTCATGCATGCTTTTGAGTTAAGTACAATTGTCTTTCCATGCCTTCATTTATTTGATACATAATTGCTTGTCCGTTGCCATAAAACATGACTATGAAGGTGATCCAATAGTAGAAGCACAAACCCAAAAAGATTTCACCATTTTTCTGCATACATAAATCATGTTACCTCGTAGTCTATAGTTGAGAATTTGCTCGGGGACGAGCAAACCTTAAGTATGGGGTATTTTGATAACACGATTTATGACTTAGATTTAGACACTTATTTAGATAGATTTTCCGCTCATTCATGCATAGTTTAGCACTAGTTCACGACGTTTGTACTCAAATCACGTATTTTGTCGAGATAGACGTCTACACGGACTTGTGCATTGCTTTGTAGGTATTTTCGGAGATTTAGGAGCTAAATCGATACGTTTGAGGATCGTTCATCAAGATGACACACCCTCGGACTCATTAGGATGCAAACTAGAGGCTAAGGAGGACTCATGGAACCTTGCCAACACAAGCCATGCACCAAATCAAAGCTTAATGATCAAAGGCAAAGCTGAAGGTCCAAATCACGGTCCACTAGAAGTCCACGGCCGTGGAACTGTCCGTGGATTTTGCCAGGTTTTCGTGACAGCTGTGCCACGATCTCTTGGCCAGCTATTGCAAAGTTGTAGTATAAAAGTGGTCCTGCATTGGCTGAGAAAATCATCTTGGAGCAGCCCTCCATTATCCACTATCATCCAATCAAAAATACTCTCTCAACAAGAAGATTCTCAAGAAGGAAAACACCATTGGAGGCTTGAAGAGCTCCATTGGAGAGGAAGGAGAAGAGCACACCATTGATAGGCCTTGATAGCTTTTGTAGTGAAGAATTTCCGGAATTGATTTCTAGAGTTGTATGAACCATTTAAACCTTCTCTTGGAAGGGTTGTGAGTGATTCTAATACTATTTTCACCTTGGTTTTGTTTGTTTAACTTTCTCATCTCTTTCTCTTCATTACCTTGCAAATGGAAGTTATGATTTTATGCTTGATGATTTCGATTGTTATGATGCATGTTGTAGGCTAAATAGATGTGATTCTAGGATAAGGAAAGGATGGTTATGGCTAGGACTATGATAGGATGGACTTAGATTTGCCCTCGGATGAGTAACTTACTTGGACGTAGCTTCTGTTGGAGTCCACGGTTTGTTCTTGCCTTTCCACGGCCGTGGAAGGTGTAGAACAACCCGTGATTCTCCCTGATTCGATGGATCTAGCTTTAGATTGTTAGAATGTTGAAATCCTAAGTGTTTGTTGAGTTAAATCTACCCTAGGGTGACCTAGTGTTAGCAACTAAGTGTTAGAAGAGACTTACGCGGTGATTCTACTCTTAGATTTCAAAGATGACAAACCCTAGGTAGTGGTGAGCCTGATAAGCCGCCATTGGACTAAGTGTGCTAGGATAGTTGTTTAGGACTAACCCTTTCGAGACTTACCCGGTGAGGATAGGTTAGATCCCTAGGTGACAATCCGGTTTGTGTAGAATTCCATCCCTTAGGTTCTTAGAGACTTACCCGGTGATGAGACCTTAGAGACGGACTAGTGGACCATGAGACCTACCCGGTATTGATCCCAATCTAGAAACGCTAAATCCCAACATATCATAGTTAGTCCAAGGAATGATTAGGTAGCTTGAGTCCTATGCCATAACCGGAACTTCCAACCCTTAGAATCCGCTTTTCTATCTCTTGATTAATATCTCGTTTTTAGCTTGTTTGTTTGCATTGATTTGTTAATTTAGTTAATTGTTTACTTTGCATGAATTGTGATCATGGATTGATCACCTAAAAACCAACCAAAAACATTGAAGTTTTCATTTCTTTATTTCTTCTCATTTCTAGATCTTCACTAATCTTGATCATAAATCGAATCAATCTCACCTTAGTCTTTGTGTTCGACCTCGGAATACTATCTCTACTACAAACGTCCCGTACACTGCGGGTTCGCTAGGAGTTAGGATACATATAACGAGTATAAATTTAAAACCTATTGCGTATCACATCCTGAGCGTAATAAGTTTTTGGCGCCGTTGCCGGGGACTAGGTCTAGATTGAGTCTATCTTGTGATTGTTTATAGTGTAGATCTTTCTTGTTGCTTTTGATCTCTTTTGGTGTGTGTCTTTGCTTTTCAGGACATCTCTTACTCTTTAGGTGTATGCGAAGATCTCGTGGCAAGGATTTAGCTCCATTCGATCCCGAACCGGAGAAAACCCTTAGATCTAGATCAAGGAGCATTAAAAAGGGAAAAGAGATGGCCGGAAGAGACCTCCAAGCTGAGTTGGATGAAGCCTTAGAGCAAATAAGGCTAAGAGATGAGCTCTTGGAGGAAGAAAGGAGACTTTCCAATGAGAGGCAAGAAGCAACTAGGAGGGAGATTGACGAGATTAGGCAAGCCCTTCTACAAGGGGAGCTTAATCGCCAACAACCTCCACCTCCGCCACCACAACCGCAGCCGGCGGCTAATGTTAGGGTTGTGCCCATTGCCATTGAAGAGCCACAAACATTAGGGAGACGTATGGATCCGGCACAAAGAGCATACCGTCCGGGTGTGAACTTAGGAGATCCCGCAACCCACAACTACGAGCTCCGCCCTCAAGTTCTACAAATGATCCGGCATAATCAATTTGGAGGGATGGAAGGAGAGTCTCCTCATCAACACTTGATGAACTATGAGATTTTGATGGAGACTCTTAGACTGCCAAGATTGGAGAGCAACAACCATAAGCTTAGGGCTTTTTCCTTCTCTCTTAAGGATAAAGCCTTGGCTTGGTATCAATCTATTCCACAAGGGCGAGTTGGTACTTGGGAGGAGATGACAACCGAGTTTTTGACCAAATTCTTCCCACCTTCCAAGACCACCGAGTTAAGAGGGAAGATCAATGCCTTCGTGATGAAGGATAGAGAGAGTTTGTTCAAGTCTTGGGAGAGGTTCAAGGATCTTCTCCTAGATTGTCCACACCATGGCATACCGAAGATTGAGCTATTGGAGATCTACTTCAAAGGACTTGATGAAGATAGCCAATTCAAGCTCCAATCTCTTTCCGGTGGGACTTTCATGGAGAAACATGTAGATGAAGCTAGGGAGTTTGTAGAGAAACAAGCTCTAGTGATTGAGAAATACTCCCATAGGAAGAGTGAAGGGAGAAAGGCGGGAGCATATGAGGTGAGTGAAGTCACCATGAGCAACTTCAAGCTTGATGCCATCAATAATGAATTGAGGTCCTTGAGTGAGTTGTGTGCTACAACTTTGAAGAACCAAGCAACTCCTCAAGTGCTTCCACAAGCTAACTTATCTTCCAAGGAGGAGGATGTGATTTACATGGGAAGGGGCAACTACAACAACTACCAAGGCCCAAGGAACTTCAACAACAACCGGCAATTCAACAATTACCGGCCCAACCACAACCATCCCGGGTTTTCCTACTCTAACCCGGATGGAGCCTTGAACCCTCCCGCCTCCATAAGCACAACTCCACCACCAAAAGCTTCACAAGAACCTCCACCCAGATTTACTCAACCCCCAAAGGATAGAACCGAAATGATGTTTGAGCAATTGCTTGGAAGGTTGAGTGGTCTTGAGAGCACCGTGACTTCCATTTCTAAGGCTCAAAAGGTGTTGGAAGCACAAGTGTTCCAAAAGGCGGGTGAAGCCCATAGAGATCCGGGAAAGCTTCCCGGAAGGATCGAAGACAACCCAAGAGGCCAAGTGTTGGCCATCACTACAAGGAGTGGGTTGAGTATGAAGGACCCTTTGCCCAAGGAGAATACTAAAGGGAAACAAGTGGTGATAGAGGGAGAGACTTTGTTAGGAGATGGAGGCAAGAGCAAGGATGTTGAGCCAACTTATGTGGCACCGCCTCCGTACAAGCCACCACTACCATTCCCACAATCACGAGAAAGAGCTCGCTTGGACAACCACTTTGGTAAATTCCTTGAACTAATGTCCAAGTTGCATATTAATATCCGTTCATGGATGCTATTTTAGGAATGCCGGCGTATGGCAAGTTCTTGAAAGAGATACTCTCCAACAAAAAGAAGTTGGAGGAGTATGGGGAAATACGAATGACCAAGAGATCCTCGGAATTGATCCAAACAATGAAGGAGGAGATGCCTCCCAAGCTAAGAGATCCGGGTTCCTTTTGTTTCCCAATTGGAGTGGGAGATGTGAAGTATGAAGCCCTTTGTGATCTTGGAGCAAGTGTAAGCATCATACCGCTTGCCCTTTGCAACAAGGTTGGGCTAGGAGAGCTGAAACCGGTCAAGATGACCCTCTACATGGCGGACCGTTCCATCACTCATCCGGTTGGGATCTTAGAAGACATCCCGGTGCAACTAGGAGGATTCTATGTGCCAATTGACTTTGTTGTCTTGGATATTCCGGCGGACTACCCGGTTCCCATCATTTTAGGAAGACCCTTCCTAGCCACCTCCGGATGCCTAGTGGATTGCAAGAATGGGACTCTCTCCTTCAACATCGGAGAAGAGAACATCAAGTTCAAGTTGTCTACCATGATGAAAGGGCCAACTCTTGATGAAGATATCTTCAACATAGTTGAGCAAGAGGAGTCTAGGGAAGTTATGAGCTCAATTTTGATCAAGGATCCTTTGGAGAAGGTTCTTAGCCTAAGTATGATGGAGGAAGGTGTTGAGGAAGCTTGCAATGAGGAGATCAAGGCCTTAGAAGCATTAGAAAAGGAGACAAGGGCTCAAGATGAAGAGATCAAAGAGGTGCTGAACAACTGCAAGTTCCACGGGCGTGGAAGTGGTTCCACGGCCGTCAAACTCTCTGTAAAGCCTCAACAAAAGAGCCAGGCAAGGTCCACGGCCGTGGAAGTGGAGCCAACCGTGGTTCCAACCGTGGTTTCCCTGAATTAGACCTCATTGATGATCAAGCTTCAAGGAGCCTTAGAGGGTCTTCATTTGCTTTGGATTCATCTCATCCAACTTTATTTGGATCGTCTACACTCGATAAAGGTCCTCCTAAACTTGAACTCAAACCCCTCCCCTCTCATTTGAAGTATGCTTTTCTTGGTGATAATTCAACATATCCGGTGATTGTTAATGCATGCTTGAGTGATGATGAACTTGCTAAGTTGTTGCATGAGCTAAGATTGCATAGGAAAGCCATTGGCTATACTATTGATGATTTGGTTGGCATAAAACCTTCTTTGTGCATGCATAAGATAATGATGGAAGATAACCATAAACCCTCTATTGAACATCAAAGAAGACTCAATCGTATAATGAAAGAGGTAGTCAAGAAGGAGATCATTAAGTTGCTAGATGCGGGAATTATCTACCCTATCTCGGATAGTAAGTGGGTTAGTCCCGTTCATGTAGTACCTAAGAAGGGTGGGATGACCGTAGTGACTAATGAGAACAATGAACTAATCCCAACTAGGACGGTTACGGGGTGGAGAATGTGCATTGACTATAGGAAGTTGAACATGGCCTCTAGGAAAGATCACTTCCCTCTCCCCTTCATCGACCAAATGCTAGAGAGGTTAGCTCAACATTCTCATTTTTGCTACATAGATGGTTATAGTGGATTCTTCCAAATCCCTATCCACCCCGATGACTAAGAGAAAACAACATTTACATGTCCATGGGGTACTTTTGCATATAGGAGAATGCCATTTGGGTTGTGTAATGCACCCGCCACCTTCCAAAGGTGTATGATGGCTATCTTTTCGGAATATATTGAAAATATCATGCAAGTGTTTATGGATGATTTCTCTGTTTACGGTTCTTCCTTTGATAATTGCTTGGCTAACTTGTCATTAGTATTGCAAAGATGTGAGGAGACAAATCTTGTCTTGAATTGGGAAAAATGCCACTTCATGGTAAGTGAAGGTATTGTGTTGGGACACTTGGTGTCCAACCGTGGCATTGAGGTTGATAGGGCCAAGATTGAAACGATAGAGAAGTTTCCACCACCTACCTCGGTTAAAGGGGTAAGGAGTTTCTTAGGGCATGCCGGTTTTTACCGGAGGTTTATTCAAGACTTCTCTAAAATTTCTAAGCCTCTCACTAACCTACTAATGAAGGATGTTGAATTTGTTTTCTCCAAAGATTGCCTTGATGCTTTTTGTAGGTTGAAGAACGCCTTGATCTCCGCACCTATCATGCAACCTCCGGATTGGAGTTTACCATTTGAGATCATGTGTGATGCGAGCGATGTAGCCGTTGGGGCTGTTTTGGGGCAAAGGAAAGATGGGCGCACTCATGCCATTTATTATGCTAGCAAGATGCTAGATGACTCCCAACTCAATTATGCTACCACCGAGAAGGAGTTGCTAGCGGTTGTGTATGCATTTGAGAAGTTCCGCTCATATCTTGTTGGAGCGATGGTCATAGTTTATACTGATCATGCTGCGATCCGTTATCTACTTACAAAGAAGGATGCCAAACCAAGGTTGATTCGGTGGATCCTTCTTCTTCAAGAGTTTGATTTAGAAATCCGAGACAAGAAAGGATCCGAGATCTCCGTGGTGGATCACCTTAGTAGACTCCCACCATTGGAGCTTGAAAGAGATGACATCCCGATTGATGACTCATTCCGGGATGAGCAATTGCAAATGGTAGATGAGTGCTTGTTCCAAGTGTCTAGAGAAAGTGAGCCATGGTACGCCGACATTGTGAACTATCTTGTGTGTGAGGAAGTGCCTCCCGGTTTGACATATGCCCAAAGGAAGAAGTTCTTCAAGGATGTGAGGCACTACTATTGGAGTGAGCCGCTTTTGTTCAAGAGAGGGCCGGATGGAATTTTTAGAAGATGCATACCGGAGGATGAGGTGGAGAGTGTGACCCGCCATTGTCATTCTTTGCCATGTGGAGGGCATGCTAGCTCACACAAGACATGTGCTAAAGTGTTACAATCGGGCTTCTTTTGGCCAAGTTTGTTCAAAGATGTGCAAAGCTTTGTGGTAGCTTGTGATGCTTGCCAAAGGACGGGCAACATCTCAAGGAGGAATGAGATGCCCTTAAACAACATACAAGAAGTGGAAATATTTGATGTGTGGGGTGTGGACTTCATGGGACCATTCCCTTCTTCATGTGGCAACCTCTACATCCTATTGGCGGTTGACTATGTTTCGAGATAGATGGAGGCAATCGCCTCTCCTACAAATGATGCCAAGGTGGTGGTGCGGTTCTTCAACCGAGTGATTTTCCCTAGGTTTGGTACACCAAGGGTGATCATTAGTGATGGAGGGAAGCACTTCACAAATAGGAATTTTGGAGCACTTTTGGCTAACTATGGGGTGACTCATAAGGTGGCAACACCTTACCATCCCCAAACTAGTGGCCAAGTAGAGATTTCCAACCGGGAGATAAAGGCCATTCTTGAGAAGACGGTATCTAGGACTAGAAAGGATTGGGCTATGAAGCTCAATGATGCCTTGTGGGCATATAGAACCGCTTTCAAGACACCAATTGGCACCACTCCTTACAAGTTGGTCTATGGCAAGTCTTGCCACCTCCCGGTAGAAATAGAGCATAGAGCACATTGGGCCATCAAGTGGCTAAATTTTGATCTCAAGGAAGCCGGAGAGAAGAGGTTACTCGATATGAACGCACTTGAAGAGATCCGGTTGGACGCATACGAGAGTGCCCGGATCTACAAGGAGAGGACCAAGCGTTGGCATGACAAGAGGATCATCCCCAAGGAGTTGAGTGAAGGAGACCTTGTCCTTCTCTTCAACTCAAGGATGCGGCTCTTTCCCGGAAAGCTCAAATCAAGATGGACCGGCCCATATGTAGTGAAGAAGATCTTTCCCCATGGAGTTATTGAGATAGGAGGGGAGGATTGTGAAAACTTCAAGGTGAATGGGCACCGGTTGAAGAAGTATATCCCGGGAGCTCCGGTGGATATGATCGCCCCACTTCAACTTGAGTAGACCCCCGAGTTTGGTCAAGCTAATGACCTTAAAGAAGCGCTTGGTGGGAGGCAACCCATTGGTAACATTTTTCTCGTTTTGTTTTTGTTTTGTGATTTTTCTATTTTTGTGTGTTTTGTGTGCTTTGTGTGTGTGTGCTAGAGCCTTAGTAGCATTGGAAGCTTTGCTTGGCAAGTGAATGATGATGATGAACCCCTCATCAATTATGGGTGGAGCAGACGCGGAACTTGGACGGCTAGCGGTGCCTAGCGCGGGTCCCGGTGCCTTGATGAATACTTAGAGCTCTCTACCATGGTTGATAGGATCATCCAACATCAATTCCACTTGAGAATCCCAAATACCATAGCAAACCATTTTTACATTGTGAGAACCTTCTTTCACTCTTCTTTACTTCATTTACACATTGGGGACAATGTGTTTCTAAGTATGGGGTGGGGTTTGCATGATCCTTTGCATGATGAGCATCTAGGGTAGTTCAATATTTGTATATGTATTGCATTGTATATAGTCATTTCGAAAATTCCATAAAAATCAGAAAATTTTAAAAAAATTTTGTGCTTTCTAGGCTTGGATATGACCCTAATGATGAATCTTGTCTTGTGGATTGGCTATGGATGGCCTTATGTGTTAAATTGATGAATGCATATGTGGACTTGAAGTACTTCTCTTGAATCCCATGAATGATTTGTGATCATGATGTTTTCCTAAAATGGATTGAGCATTGAAGGGCGAAATTACATGCTATTTCTTACACATCAATTAGGAGTGATTAAGGCAATTCATCTTCCTCTACTTATCATCTTGATCATGTTGCTTGAGCACCTCAATTGAGATAAATTTGACCTCTTTTGACCCATCCGGGAATAGGAGCATGTTAGTGTGTTGATGTGTGTGAAAAGGAAGTGTGGGGTGAAGATGTTGATGAAAGAATGTCATGCATAAAATGCTGAATTTATTGTGAAAGTGTAGACAAAAACATAGGTTTGGGGACGTTGGCTTAAATGACAAGTAATTCGGTACACTTCACATAATCGGGTGTTGGTGCCTTGCCAAAGTCAAATAAACCAATAGTCCTAACGAGCTTTGGTATGTGTGCCCGGTGTGGATGCACCTCGAAAAATAGAAAAAGCCCGAGGATGGCTAATCACCAAGATTTCGGCTTTTGTACACCAATGCCATTGTCTCAAAAATAAGTCAAAGAAAAGAAAGAAAAGATAGAAAAAATATACACTTGAGGGAAGTTGATCGAGGACAAGGTTGTGAGTTAGTTCCATTCCCAGATTTGCATCACATAGCCTAGAAAAATCCCACCTAATCACAACGTTTCTTGGCCTTTTATTTCACAAGACCTTATGACCTATTTGCATGTTTGTAAGACTTAGTAATCTAGATTGGATATGCTCTTGATCATCTTGACTCCGTCATCTTTACATTTCATGCATGCTTTTGAGTTAAGTACAATTGTCTTTTCATGCCTTCATTCATTTGATACATAATTGCTTGTCCGTTGCCATAAAACATGACTATGAAGGTGATCCAATAGTAGAAGCACAAACCCAAAAAGATTTCGCCATTTTTCTGCATACATAAATCATGTTACCTCGTAGTCTATAGTTGAGAATTTGCTCGGGTACAAGCAAACCTTAAGTATGGGGTATTTTGATAACACGATTTATGACTTAGATTTAGACACTCATTTAGATAGATTTTCCGCTCATTCATGCATGATTTAGCACTAGTTCACGACGTTTGCACTCAAATCACGTATTTTGTCGAGATAGACGTCTACACGGACTTGTGCATTGCTTTGTAGGTATTTTGGGAGATTTAGGAGCTAAATCGATACGTTTGAGGATCGTTCATCAAGATGACACACCCTCGGACTCATTAGGATGCAAACTAGAGGCTAAGGAGGACTCATGGAACCTTGCCAACACAAGCCATGCACCAAATCAAAGCTTAATGATCAAAGGCAAAGCTGAAGGTCCAAACCACGGTCCACTGGAAGTCCACAGCCGTGGAACTGTCCGTGGATTTTGCCAGGTTTTCGTGACAGCTGTGCCACGATCTCTTTGGCCAGCTCTTGCAAAGTTGTAGTATAAAAGTGGTCCTGCATTGGCTGAGAGAATCATCTTGGAGCAACCCTCCATTATCCACTATCATCCAATCAAAAATACTCTCTCAACAAGAAGATTCTCAACAAGGAAAACACCATTGGAGGCTTGAAGAGCTCCATTGGAGAGGAAGGAGAAGAGCACACCATTGATAGGCCTTGATAGCTTTTGTAGTGAAGAATTTCCGGAATTGATTTCTAGAGTTGTATGAACCATTTAAACCTTCTCTTGGAAGGGTTGTGAGTGATTCTAATACTATTTTCAGCTTGGTTTTGTTTGTTTCACTTGCTCATCTCTTTCTCTTCATTACCTTGCAAATGGAAGTTATGATTTTATGCTTGATGATTTCGATTGTTATGATGCATGTTGTAGGATAAATAGATGTGATTCTAGGGTAAGGAAAGGATGGTTATGGATAGGACTATGATAGGATGGACTTAGATTTGCCATCGGATGAGTAACTTACTTGGACGTAGCTTCTGTTGGAGTCCACGGTTTGTTCTTGCCTTTCCACGGCAGTGGAAGGTGTAGAACAACCCGTGATTCTCCCTGGTTCGATGGATCTAGCTTTAGATTGTTAGAATGTTGAAATCCTAAGTGTTTGTTGAGTTAAATCTACCCTAGGGTGACCTAGTGTTAGCAACTAAGTGTTAGAAGAGACTTACCCGGTGATTCTACTCTTAGATTTCAAAGATGACAAACCCTAGGTAGTGGTGAGCCTCATAAGCCGCCATTGGACTAAGTGTGCTAGGATAGTTGTTTAGGACTAACCCTTTCGAGACTTACCCGGTGAGGATAGGTTAGATCCCTAGGTGACAATCCGGTTTGTGTAGAATTCCATCCCTTAGGTTCTTAGAGACTTACCCGGTGATGAGACCTTAGAGACGGACTAGTGGACCATGAGACCTACCCGGTGATTGATCCCAATCTAGAAACGCTAAATCCCAACATATCATAGTTAGTCCAAGGAATGATTAGGTAGCTTGAGTCCTATGCCATAACCGGAACTTCCAACCCCTAGAATCCGCTTTTCTATCTCTTGATTAATATCTCGTTTTTAGCTTGTTTGTTTGCATTGATTTGTTAATTTAGTTAATTGTTTACTTTGCATGAATTGTGATCATGGATTGATCACCTAAAAACCAACCAAAAACATTGAAGTTTTCATTTCTTTATTTCTTCTCTTTTCTAGATCTTCACTAATATTGATCATAAATCGAATCAATCTCACCTTAGTCTTTGTGTTCGACCTCGGAATACTATCCCTACTACAAACGTCCCGTACACTACGGGTTCTCTAGGAGTTAGGATAAATATAACGAGTATAAATTTAAAACCTATTGCGTATCACATCCTGAGCGTAACAATAGCCTCCTTCAACTCTTTGATCTCATTGTTGAGGGAGAAAATTTGATTTTGAGCTTCATGTGTGAGCTTTGCTCCTTGCTCCACACGATTTCCCTCTACCTTCCGGTGAGAATACTTCTCTATGACCCTTGCTTGCTTCTCAATGATGTCCCAAGCGTCATCTTCCCTCATGTCCATGAATGTACCACATGAGAGGGATTGGAGCTTGAATTGTGTTTCCACATCCAACCCCTTATAGTATATCTCCAACAATGCAAGCTTGGATATGCCATGATGAGGACAATCCAAGAGCAAATCCTGAAACCTTTCCCAAGATTGAAACAAACTTTCGTTAGATCTCATGGAAAATGCATTAATCTTACCTCTAAGTTCCGCCGTTTTGGATGGCGAAAAGAACTTAGTGAGGAACTCCACGGAAAGGTCTTCCCACGTGTCTAGTTTCCCACTAGGAAGATCTTGGTACCAAGACAATGCTTTCCCCTTCAAGGAGAAGAAGAAAGGCTTGAGCTTATAGTTGTTGGTAGTTGCGTTCTTCGGCCTCATTGTATCCATCATACACTCAAAGTTTTGTAAGTGTTGGTGTGGAAATTCAGCGCTTGTCCTGCCAAATTGGTTTTGGCGAACAAGAGTAATAACTTGAGGGTTGAAGCTAAACCCTTGTACATCATCAGCATCAAAGTTCACACCTAGACGGTGTGGTTGCTGCGTTGGATCCATCCTTTGGCCAAGAGTTCTTGGCTCTTCATCCACACGTTCGATCCTAGCATTCCTAGGTGGAACACGGCGATTAGCAGCTGCCCGTGGATGAAATGGATTCACATTGATCGTCGGATCAATTTCCTCTAGCGGTGGCATGGAGGAGTCGCTATCCTCATTAGATGAGTTGGCTCTAACCGATCTTCCCGGTCTCCACCTTTTCTTTTTCTCCTTAAGGTTGTTTATCTCCAACCTCATCTGGAACATCATGTCCGTTAGATTGTCAACTTTCATTTGATGACGATCCGTCTTTTCTCTACGTGTCTTCTCACTCCATTGGAGTTGAGCTTCCTTTTCCGCAAGCTCCGATTGAAGATCACGTTTTATTTCTTCAGCCATTTTCTTTTCCTTTCGCTTTTGCCTTAAAGTCCTCTCAAGCTCTTGATCAAGAGGTAAGAGGTCTTCAGTGTTCCTAGACCTACGCATGCACTTGAAAGGATATCAAATAACAAGGGAAGAACTCCCAAGCTTGACAACCGTAAACCGAATTCGGCCTTAACCCGATCCCCAGCAACGGCGCCAAAAACTTGTTCGCCACTTAGCGTGCCTGCAAATAAGCTTTAATTATAAAACTAGAAATCAAGCAAGCGAACCCGCAGTGTACGGATCAATATAGTTGAGCAACAATTCTAGAGTATCGAACATAGGGATTTGGGGGGTTAAATCCGATTATAGATTATCAAGCAAGTAAATGTATGAAGCTTTTCAAATATTGGGAAAACAACAATCCTAAAGATCCAAGTATCCAGCTGTGGCAATCGATTCAAGATATACTAAAGGTATAAGGACAGAGTTGAGGTATGCAAAGGTATGCTAATGTAAGGTAATCGTACGGTGAAGTTCCAAAAACCTTATATGACTCACCTACAAGACACTCTCCATAAAGGTTGTTGAGGATTCAATATAGAAAGGTTCTAAAGGCAACAATTAACGTCAAATACCCAAACTTGTAATCCAAGGATCAAGACTAACTAAACCGATTAAGGTTGTGACACTCACAATCGAGGTAGAGGTTGTTGAGGCTTCACTACCACCTAGAAAAGGCAAGCCAAGACTAAGTTAAAGCAAATCTCTAACTTTGGATTAAAGTAAAAGCAAGTTCGTAACTTAACACAAAATTACGGGTAGTTCTTGAGTTCCACGGCCGTGGAAGCTCAAGAACAGACCGTGGATTAGGGTTGTCGGTGATTCTCTCTAACTCTCAGGGTCCAATCTGTTTACGATCGATCTATCATCATCTAAGCCACAACTATCAACCCTTCACCTTAGAATTGTTAAGGGTTTTTAGCCAACAATAGTCATATTGATATCAAATTCAAGGTTTAAAAGAATGAAAGATGGAAACTTCCGAAAACCTTCAATAACTTTCAAACTAATCTCAAATCCACAAATCAAGAACAATATCGTCAATAGATTCGGAACAACACAAACAATCACAATCTTAGATAAGAAGGAAGAACGGGATGTCAATCCGTCTTCTAAATCAAACCTATGCAAGAAGCGAAATCTTCTTGCGAACAATCTTCCGAATCTTCGATCTTCCGTCAATCCAGAAATCCCAATGACAAAGCACAAAAATCTCTCAAACACAATCTCCCCAAATGCGAAATTAGGGCAATTCCAAGCGTAAGCGTAAGATGCGTCTATGCGTAAGCGAAGGTGACGGAATCTCTCTTCGTCCGTCCTTTTATAGTGTAAGATAAAATATCGGCCCGGCCCAATTGCGTAGGAGATCGTGGCTTAAAGTGTGGCGAAAAAGATTGCCAAGATCACGGTCGTGGAAGGGTTCCACGGCCGTAATTTAGAGCGTGGAAATCATCACGGTTTGACACAACTCTTCCACGGCCGTAGAAGTTGTTGGAATGAACCACACTTCCCTTGCCATGGTTCCACGGCCGTGGACTTGAACGTGGAAAGTAGTACGGCCGTATTTTAGAGCGTGGTTTAGGGCTAGAACGGGATTCTTCCTTAGTCTCATGCATTCTCCAAGTTGGCTCTTCCTTAGCTCCTAGAAATGTCCTCAATTCATGGACATGCTTAATCAAATCCATCCTTGCTCAATTCCGTTCGGAAATAGCTCTTAATTGCCTACAATCAATCATAAAGCTTGTATAGATCTCTATATCGACATTATAGATAAACTAGCTCACAAATGTATCAATGCTTAATCAATGACTATCAATATGGATGAAATACACTTAGAAAACGTCCCTAAAATATCACAATATTTCATGCTAACAAGCACCCTTCTACTTATGTCGCATTCCCGTAATTGTGCAGCTCCTTCCGTGCTCCTCTTAGCCTTCTTTTACGGGCAAAACGGATTTGTGTGCTTTTGCAGGGACCCGTTAATTAAATTCGACTAAACGGTCTAAAAACATCTTACCGATCACGTTAGGAAACTGGAAAAAGTTATATTATATGCGTTGATTCTATATATTTTAGTATAAATGAAGTTTGCCGCAGAAGAACACCCTTCTTCGTAACCCTGGAAGTAATATTTTAGATAAAAAGACATCGTAAATAATTTTTCTGAGTTAATCATAAAATTGAAACAAAAAAAAAGAAAAAAGAGGGGTGCAACACGAGGACTTCCCTGGAGGTCACGCATCCTAGTACTACTCTCGCCCAAGCACGCTTAACTTCGGAGTTCTGATGGTATCCGGTGAATTAGTGCTGGTATGATCGCACCCTTCTACTTATGGTTCATTCCCGTACTTGTGCAGCTCCTTCCGTGCTCCTCTTAGCCTTCCTTGACGGGAAAAACAGAACCGCGTGCTTTTGCCGGGACCCGTTAATTAAATTCGACTAAACGGTCTTAAACCATCTTACCGATCATGTTCGGAAACAGGAACAAGTTCTATTATAAGCGTTCATTCCATATATTTTAGTATAAATGAAGTTTGCCGCAGAAGAACACCCTTCTTCATAACCCGGGAAGTCATATTTCAGATAAAAAGAAATCGTCAATAATATTTCCGAGTACATAATAAATTGAGACAAAAAAAAAAGAAAAAAGAGTGGTGTAACACGAGGACTTCCCAAGAGGTCACGCATCCTAGTACTACTGTCGCCCAAGAACGCTTGACTTCGGTGTTCTGATGGGATCCGGTGCATTAGTGCTGTTATGAAAGCATTCTTCTACTTATGTCGCATTCCCGTACTTGTGCAGCTCCTTCCGTGCTCCTCTTAGCCTTCTTTGACGGGCAAAACGGATTCGTGTGCTTTTGTAGGGACCCATTAATTAAATTCAACTAAACGGTCTTAAACCATCTTACCGATCACGTTAGGAAATAGGAAAAAGTTATATTATAAGCGTTGATTCTATATATTTTAGTATAAATGAAGTTTGCCGCAGAAGAACACCCTTCTTCGTAACCCGGGAAGTAATATTTTAGACAAAAAGAAATCGTAAATAATTTTTTCGAGTTCATCATAAAATTGAAACAAAAAAAAGAAAAAAGAGGGGTGCAACACGTGGACTTCCCTGGAGGTCACGCATCCTAGTACTACTCTCGCCCAAGAACGCTTAACTTCGGAGTTCTGATGGGATCCGGTGCATTAGTGCTGGTAAGATCGCAATCTTCTACTTATGTTGCATTCCCGGACTTGTGCAGCTCCGTCCGTGCTCCTCTTAGCCTACCTTGACGGGAAAAACGGAAGCTTGTGCTTTTGCCGGGACCCGTTAATTAAATTCGACTAAACGGTCTTGAACCATCTTACCGATCACGTTCGGAAACAGGAACAAGTTATATTATAAGCGTTCATTCTATATATTTTAGTATAAATGAAGTTTGCCGTAGAAAAACACCCTTCTTCGTAACCCGGGAAGTCATATTTTAGATAAAAACAAATCGTAAATAATTTTTCCGAGTTCATAAAAAAATTGAAACAAAACAAAAAGAAAAAAGAGGGGTGCAACACGAGGACTTCCCAGGAGGTCACGCATCCTAGTACTACTCTCGCCCAAGCACGCTTAACTTCGGAGTTCTGATGGGATTCGGTGCATTAGTTCTGATATGATCGCACCCATCTACTTATGTCGTCTTCCCGTACTTGTGCAGCTCCTTCTGTGCTCCCCCTAGCCTTCCTTTACGGGCAAAACGCAACCGTGTGCTTTTGTCTGAACCCGTTATATAAGTTCGACTAAACGGTCTTAAACCCTCTTACCGATCATGTTAGGAAACCGGAACAAGTTATATTATAAGCGTTCATTCTATATATTTTAGTATAAATGTAGATTGGCGCATAAGAATACCCTTCTTCGTAACCCGAGAAGTCATATTCTAGAATAAAGGAAATCGTAAATAATTTTTCAAAGATCATAATAAAATTGAAACTAAAAAAAAAAGAAAAAAGAGGGGTGCAACACGAGGACTTCCAAGGAGGTCACGCATCCTAGTACTACTCTCGCCCAAGCACGCTTAACTTCGGAGTTCTGATGGGATCCGGTGCATTAGTTCTAGTATGATCGCACCATTCTACTTATGCCGCCTTCTCGTACTTGTGCAGCTCCTTCCGTGCTCCCCTTAGCCTTCCTTTACGGGCAAAACGGAACCGTATGCTTTTGTCTTGACCCGTTAGTTAGATTCGACTAAACGCTCTTAAACCATCTTACCGACGACGTTAGGAAACCGGAACAAGTTATATTATAAGCGTTCATTATATATATTTTAGTATAAATGAAGTTTGCCGCAGAAGAATACCCTTCTTCGTAACCTGGGAAGTCATATTATACAATAAAAGAAATCGTAAATAATTTTTCAAAGATCATAATAAAATTGAAACTAAAAAAAAGAAAAAAGAGGGGTGCAACACGAGGACTTCCAAGGAGGTCACGCATCCTAGTACTACTCTCGCCCAAGCACGCTTAACTTCGGAGTTCTGATGGGATCCGGTGCATTAGTTCTGGTATGATCGCACCATTCTACTTACGCCGCCTTGTCGTACTTGTGCAGCTCCTTCCGTGCTCCCCTTAGCCTTCCTTTACGGGCAAAGCGGAACCGTGTGCTTTTGCCGGGACCCGTTAATTAAATTCGACTAAACGGTCATAAACCATCTTACCGATCACGTTAGGAAACCGGAACAAGTTATAATATAAGCGTTCATTCATATAATTTAGTATAAATGAAGTTTGCCACAGAACAACACCTTTCTTCGTAACCCGGGAAGACATATTTTCGATGAAAAGAAATCGTAAATAATTTTTCCGAGTTCATAATAAAATTGAAACAAAAAAAAGAAAAAAGAGGGTTGCAACACTAGGACTTCCCAGGAGGTCACCCATCCTAGTACTACTCTCGCCCGAGCAAGCTTAACTTCGAAGTTCTGATGGGATCCGGTGCATTAGTGTTGGTATGATCGTACCCTTCTACTTATGCCGCATTCCCGTATTTGTGCAGCTACTTCCGTGCTCCAATTAGCCTTCCTTGACGGGCAAAACGGATCCGTTTGCTTTTGCCGGGACCCGTTAAATAAATTCGACAAAACGGTCTTAAACAATCTTACCGATCACCTTAGGAAACATGAATGTAAAACCCGAAATTTTTAATTTTTTTAATTTTATTTACTCCGATAATCTTATCAAGGTTATAATTGTTGGGCGGAATTTTTCGTTATCGGATTCCTAACGAGATCGGATAGTTTTGATGGGCCATAGTATTATGGGCCACCACTTGTTGAATCCACTTATTCTTTCAGCTTTCAAATTGGACTTAATTAGGTCTATTAATTTTAATCCTAATTAAGGCCTTTAACCTAATTACTATTACTCTAACCTAATAACACGATAATTTCCTATCTACGTAAACTCTTCCCTCACTTCGCTGCTACCCCCTCACAATTTAAGTTGAAACCACACCCCTGCGTACGCTCCCTGGACCCGCAACCCACGCCGGAACCGTTCAACGGCCGACACTCCCAGACGGTGCTCCTTCAACGCGGAACATTTGCGCCGTCCGCAAACCAGTTGAGTTCCGATCTGTGTAAACCGTTCTGGAGACACTTAACTGCTGCTGGAGAAGGTTTCGATGCACAGCCCGGCAAGACCCCTCGACGTCCCCGGCAGTCCACCGCATAACCTCCTTGTCCGTCGCTTTCGCCGTAGAAACTAGGTGAGTCGTGCCACCACCCTTGCTAGCACTTTCTTACCGTAAACAACAATGCGGGCCTGATTTGTTGTGTACCGTACAACACCGCAAGCCACGGATCATTACCACCCCGTCACGAGCCACGCCACCATTCCGCGCCAGCCTTCCCTCTCTCCTTGTCGAGGACGATCATCGATCTTTGCGATCGAGTTGTACTGGATCGGTGATCCCTCTTCACTTCTATCTCTACCTTCTTTCTCTGCGCTGTTTACTGCAGTCCTTAGGCTTAATTTTGGCTAGGAGATAGTAACAAGGGTTGAAGAATGTGTATGTACTGTATGTAGTGTATGGATAGGCTTGTTAGGAATATAATGAGTATGATTTCATTTGGTATCACGGTGAAGGGTGTTTGGAGTAGTTGTTGTAATTTTTTTTGGGTTGTGTGTATGCCCTGTTGCTCTTGAGGATCGAAGGAGGGACCTGTTGCGTGACCTTGTTATTTCCAGATTTTTTGGTGTGATTTGCTGAGTTTAAGACTGTATTTCGACACTCTAGCTCGAACATCCACCGTTGAGATTTTGGTATGTTGAAGGTAGATATGTGTAGTTTCATGTATTAAAATTTGAGAGTGATCTAACGGTTGGATTAAAAGTTATAAGGTCCCAAAGTTAGTTCCTCATGCAGTTTTTATAAGTGTGTTGAGTGTTGAAAAAAACTGCAAGTGATGCAGTTTTGTGAGATAGTTTTGGATAGGTTTTTGATCGCTGTTGGACTTGAATTTTGAATATGTCTTTGTTAGGATTACATAGTAGAGTATAACAAAAATTGAGGGAAATTCATCAAGAGGTTTAGTAGTTATGATTTTTCAAAGTCAAGACTGTAATCAGATTTCTCGATGTTGCTGAAAGTCTCCAAGTGCTGGAGACATTTTGTGTTGTGAAGTCATGTTTGAACTTATGTTTAGATACCTTAGAAATATAATCCACCGTTCATTTTTTAGTATGTTATGAAGTGCCGCATATAGGGTGATGTATCAAAAGTTGGGGTTGATCCAACGGTTAGATTTAGATTTATGATGGTCCAAACTAGACTGATGGTGCAGTTAAGAAATTACACAAATTTTGGTTAAGTATGGGATTTATGGGTGTTGGACCCAACTTTGGAAATTTATGTAGGATTATTGACTGAGTATTTTTGGGAGATCTTTGACATTATGAATTGTATGCATATCATGGATGACTTGAGTAATTTTCTTAGAATTTTTATAAATTTATTTGAGTTTTGTATTATAAGCTAAAGTTGGACCTTAGTGACCTTTTTAAAAGTTAAGAAAAATGTGTAATCTATAAGTTCTACCTAAACTAACTCTTAAGAATTAGATTATGAAATTAAGTCCCAAAGAAAGGTTGGAGCATATATTTCAGGATCTTTGAGAGTTTCGGGACCAGGGGTAAAATGGTCATTTTAGCTTAGGAGGGCATTTTAGTAATTTATATTGAAGGAATTGTACACCTTAGAAGTTATAGACTTCTAAGAATATGAGATGTATTTTGATCCACTTGCCCTTATGACAGGCAATTGAGTCCCAACAGTTGCGGACCGAGTTGAGATAACGGGAATCGAGTTTCGATTCAGGTAAGTCCTTTGGGCTTACTTAGCTAGCTTCTGGATATGAGTGTGGATAAGGATAGTGGTGTTTGAATGGTGTGTTTATAATTGTATTTAGTAGTCATTATATACCGACCTATATATTGGCCTAAGAGTAACGGGCGGTGGCATTCTGCTCAGTTAGCCTGAGGGCGCTGGGGGTTTCTTTAGGGACTAGTCCACAATCGGTTTGTAGTGATGCTACCGGCGGAGGTAAGCTAGACCTACACCCAGTTGGATAAGGAACGGAGGCGAGAACTCTTAAGATTTTTCGTGCCACAACTATAAAATAGAATAAGGTGAATCAGTTAACTACTAGATAATAACCGGTTTGTGTTCTAGCATGATGTTTGTTTTATGTTATCTTGGTTGTGTTTGTGCTATTGTTATTCTACTTATATTTAGATTGTTAGCTAACGGTTTATCCGTGTTGTAGATTTTGTAGAGATAAACAGTTGCAGAGAGATCCGGACGGATGGTCAGCCGGGACCACGTACTCATTAGATGGGGACGGGGGAGTATTCCATACGGCATGCATGTTACATGTATATATATGTTTTGTAAGGCTGTAACATGTGCACATTCATAAAATATAATATTATGTTTTGAAGTTGTTTTAATTACATTTGTGCCATGTTGTAAGATCCTAGTAAAGTTGTTGTTAAACCAAGGTCGGGACCCATTGTGAGGTCCTAACCAGTAGCTCCCCAAGTTCCGAGGACTTGGGGTGTTACAACAAGGTATCAGAGCTCTGGGTTGGAAACAATGGCACTTGGAATCTTCTGAAAGACCGAATGTAGAAATAACCAGAACCCGAAAGGGGTCTAAAATTTTTAAAATGAAGTTTTATTTTAAATCCTGAGCATAGTCGGGTTGTTGGGATAGTAGTACGTCGGACAAACATCGCTCTCCGTGGATCTTTGCAGCTTAGTATGATAGGAAATAGTATGTGGACTTATAGTGTTGTATGTTTATGTGTGTTATATGTATATCTATATAGACATAACATTTTAGTACCCTATAGACTATGAAATGCCCTTTAGGTGAGTTATTATGATGCGATCATTGCCTCATGATAAAAGGTTAGTAGATCTTAAAGAGTATCTCTATATGAAGATAATGGACTCAGACTCAGAGTAGAGTAATGTGTTCTGGTAGACACCCGGGCGATTCCTAAAATTTTCCGAAGAAAGGATGGACAATAAGACGAAGACTACGAGATGGTTTTAAAACAAGAACAATCGAACGAGAAGGAAATCTCATAACGACGCAAATAGAGGTAATAGGAGGTCGTACAAGGAACTCAACGGTATGAAGACGATAGATGAAACTCAAGGATGCATGTAAGACCTGATAAGAGTGCCGGTTAAAGACGGACATCGGAACACAAATCAAACAGGGTGGAATATACCTACACCGGTCAGATTAAATGACAGTGCAACCAAGGTGGACAACGCCATAGGCAAGTATGGGTCTGTGAGTACAAAGAAGATATGGTGTCGACCCCGATGTGAAGAATTAAAGAAGTACAAAGACAAAAATTGACAAATGAGTTTGAAGACCAGAAATAAATTTCATCATCATAGAGACGGGTTGACTTCCTCAAAGATTCAAGAATTTTGAAAGAAATCATGACGTAAGTATCACACACAATAGAAGTCTGAAATAAAGACAACAAATTTCTATAAAGGTGGCATTACAAAACTACACCATTCAAGGAGAAAGAATGTGAGAGAATGATATTGGTGGACTTGAGGGTCCACAATAATTTCTCATTCACAGAGAGATTTACGTTACCAACACTAACGGTTCATACTAGAGAACCGCAAACAGATGACGACTAATGTCAGAGGAATCTCGAAGACGCACTTACAAGCTATTGTTGAATAATTGATTAGTTCATCGACGATAAAGGAATGATACAACCGGACTTGGAAGAGTATAAGTGAGTTTACAATGAAGACTCTAGGAGGAGCCAAAGGAGTATAAACCGATAACCTAGAGGGGATTGCTTTTTACCAAGTACATCCACCTTGAAGGAGACCTAAGAAAGGTAAGTCTAGGACCTTGTAGAGGATCGACTATAGACTAAATAGGAACAACTAAGGAATTACCACATATAGGATAACTATTTGGCAGTTAAGAAGTACAACAACGGATCTATAGAATAATTTTTATCGACATATGGAAGACCCTTCGAGAGATCAATGGAGACAATTATGAAGTTAAATTTATACCAGTAACTTTATTTGAGAATTTATGAAGAGGATTTTGATAGCCGGGAACGAACCCTTACGTCATAATCGATATCAAGGAAATGGTGTGAATAGTCTTACCTATCGGCTATGAAAAGGGTACATATCATAGTTAGTAAGGATGTATTGTAAAAGACGAATTATAGGAGTAGGAAGATGCAGATGATTTTTATCAGGTTCTACGTCAATCAAGACAAAGGGTGCTTAGAATTCCACCCAAGGGGAACTGATAGTGTGCTACCGAGATTTATAGAGGAAGTCCTTGTGACCAAGAAGTGACATAAAATAACTGGAGTTATAGAGGCGGCACAAACATAGAGGTTGGGTTTTAGTTCTTTGGTGAGATGTCTTGTTGAATTGTGAAGTGATTGTAGATAGAATCTATGTTTTTGTCGAACCAAACGTGATAAAGAGTGAGATTGAATGACTGAAGGTTATTATATAGATCCGATACCACATCAGCAAGATAATTATCGAAAAAGGGTTATATAGGAATTTAATGAGAAATGGTGGTATGCAATGTCAACTTAAGGCCATCCTGATAACCCGGTTGTATGTAGATGGAGGATGTTGTTTTAGAACCATGTACTAATGGTGTACCCGAGAGGTTACTCTCAATGAGTGGGAGGAGAATCGATGAGAATAATAAACCTAATCCATGTGGCCCGTCACAATGATACGAGAAAGTAAAGAGGTTAAACGGTCATACATGGTTAAGGCATTAAAAGAAGGTAAAGTGACAGCATTATACAACCTAGTAGATGCAAGTTGAGAAATCAAATGGTTAGAGAAAGTTATATACATTTGATGCTTTTATACATTTGGTACTGGAAGATGTTAATAAAAGTTATGCTATCGAGCCGGAAAAAAAAACATGGCGAAGGAAGCGTAAAACCCAGACGGATCGCTTAACCAGTGAGAAGAAAATTCATGTATCTAAAGAAGCGTCTTAGTCAATGTAAAGAAGTGTTGATATTTCGATGCCTTTATGAGATCTATGCAAGAGTATAACATAATTGAGGTTTCAACACTGAATGAGTAGTAATGACTAACTGACAATTATAGACCAATTCGGAAAAGGAAATGTTACAAGATGAGATATCTAGTAGAAGAGTTCACAAGACAAGCACGAGAGACAAGTATATTGTTGGCATTATTGTCTTGGTGTAGACTTACTACTGCACCTCGAGAATTGGATCTAAATAGAATAACCTCATGTCAAGATAGTAAATGAGTCAAGGTAAGGACTTGTAGGTCAACGTGATATGCCTACATTAGAGGTCAAAGAGAATGTGGGAGGATAACCACATTGAGGAATCCTAAAGAGTCGTCATTAGAGTCCGGATGAGAACTAGGTGAATTTCGGAATATTCTAAGACCGCATGTCCCAATCCCTCCAAGGATGGTGTAACCGGCGAGTTATTTTTACTGAGGAGTTCCTAGACCAATTGTGAAACTCAATGGGTGCCAATGACCAAAGTTTCGACAAATATGGACAATTTATCTCAAGGTTTGGACAATTAGTACACATGGTTTAGAGTACGAGCTTTCACTGTACTACAATGGATCATCCTTAGAATGATGGCCGGTCTGAGAGGACCTTACTGTTATTAGGGAGGAATTTATGGGCGGTAACAAATGAATCAATGTAGCGCAGCGGAAGTGTGGTGGGACCATAACTCATAGATCAAGGAAATCAATGATATTATCTTTAGGAGCTCAAGTTAAAGAATTAAAGAACCTTATGAAAACTTCCACTAGGAGGGTGACTTTGGAGTTCAGCAAGTGGGAAGCCTGACAAGATGTAGGGGGTGAGTCATTATTTGAGGAACGGTCCGATTGAGGCATATTAGGCAAGCAAGACCAAGTGAGTTGTCTTACAAAGAGAATTAGGCACTTAGAAAGGTGCCGGAAGATGTTCTAGACATTGTTTCAGAATGGATAGTCGGGACCTTCCGAAAAGTCAGGAACAAGTAGATCCAACAAAAAGAATAAAGTTTTACAGTTATGTCTGTAGAGCAACAAAAAGAGCTGGAAGTGAGTTTAGAAAGGCAACCATGGTTATCTTAAGGAGGAGTGAGAAGTCATTTATCGACTGATACTCCTAACCCTATTGGAGGGTGTCGACTAAGGGTTCTACACGTCTAAGTTGAGAGATTACACATCGGACCCGGGACATGTCATCAGCTATGAAAGTCGGATAGTTGAGCTTAATCATACTTTTGTAGAGTATCCAATAGTCGTCCTAGAGCGTAGTACGAGATGTCTAGGGATATACCGATGCAGATGATCTAATGGTATAGACGAGGAGCAGATGAGACTACTTGAAGACAAAGGAGAGCATTAGACGTAGCTATCCCGAGTTCTTTGCGGAGTTAGCCGCTACTTCTATACCAACGAGTTAGTACTCAAAATGTTGTTCTATGTATGAATTTATATTGGATTGAGTATTGGTGGTTGCATGTGTTGCTTGACTATGATATTTGATTAGTGTTGACTTATAAGAAAATTATTTGAGTGCATTTTTCTTATCCAAGTTTCGGGACGAAACTTATTTTAAGGGATGAGTGATGTAAAACCCGAAATTTTTAATTTTTTTAATTTTATTTATTCCGATAATCTTATCAAGGTTACAATTGTTGGGTGGAATTTTTCGTTATCGGATTCCTAACAAGATCGGATAGTTATGATGGGCCATAGTATTTATGGGCCACCACTTGTTGAATCCACTTATTCTTTCAGCTTTCAAATTGGGCTTAATTAGATTAATTAATTTTAATCCTAATTAAGGCCTTTAACCTAATTACTATTACTCTAACCTAATAACACCCTAATTTTCTATCTACGTAAACTCTTCCCTCACGCCGCTGCTACCCCACTCACAATTGAAGTTGAGACCACTACCCCTACGAACGCTCCTTGGACCTGCAACCCACGCCGGAACCGTTCAACGGCCGACACTCCCAGACGGTGCTCCATCAACGCGGAACATTTGCGCCGTCCGTAAAACAGGTGAGTTCCGATCTTTCTAAAACCGTTTTGGAGACACTTAACTGCTGCTGACGAAGGTTCCAATGCACAGCCTGACAAGACCGCTCGACGTCACCGGTAGTCCACCGCATAACCTCCTTGTCCGTCGCTTTCGCCGTAGAAACTAGGTGAGTCGTGCTACCACCCTTGCTAGCGCTTTCTTACAGTAAACAACAATGTGGGCCTGATCTTTTGTGTACCGTACAACACCGCCGGCCACGGATCGTTACCGCCCCGTCACGAGCCACGCCACCAGTCCACGCCAGCCTTCGCTCTCTCCCTGTCGAGGACGATCATGTTGCGATCGAGTTGTACTGGATCGGTAAGCCCTCTTCACTTCTATCTCTACCTTCTTCCGCTGCGCTATTTACTGCAGTCCTTAGGCTTAATTTTTGCTAGGAGATAGTAATAGGGGTTGAAGAATGTGTATGTACTGTATGTAGTGTATGGATAGGCTTCTTAGGAATATAATGAATATGATTTCATTTGGTATCATGGTGAAGGGTGTTTGGAGTAGTTGTTGTAGTTCTTTTTGGGTTGTGTGTATGCCCTGTTGCTCTTGAGGATCGAAGGAGGGACCTGTTACGTGACCATGTTATTTCCAGATTTTTTGGTGTGAACTGCTGACTTTAAGAATGTATTTTGATACTCTAGCTAAAACATCCACCGTTGAGATTTTGGTATGTTGTAGGTTGATATGTGTAGTTTGATGTTTTAAAATTTTAGAGTTTCGGGACCAGGGGTAAAATGGTCATTTTACCTTAGGAGGGCATTTTAGTAATTTCTATTGAAGGAATTGTACACATTAGAAGTTATAGACTTCTAAGAATATGGGATGTATTTTGATCCACTTGCCCTTATTACAGGCAATTGAGTCCCAACAGTTGCGGACCGACTTGAGATAACGGGAATCGAGTTTCGATTCAGGTAAGTCCTTTAGGCTTACTTAGCTAGCTTCTGGATATGAGTATGGATAAGGATAGTGGTGTTTGAATGGTGTGTTTAAAATTGTATTTAGTAGTCATTATATACCGACCTATACATTGGCCTAAGAGTAACGGGCGGTGGCATTCTGCTCAGTTAGCTTGAGGGCGCTGGGGGTTTCTTTAGGGACTAGTCCACACTCGGTTTGTAGTGATGCTACCGGCGGAGATAAGATAGACCTACACCCAGTTGGATAAGGAACGGAGGCGAGAACTCTTAAGATTTCTCGTGCCAGAACTAGAAAATAGAATAAGGTGAATCACTTAACTACTAGATAATAACCGATTTGTGTTCCAACATGATGTTTCTTTTATGTTATCTTGGTTGTGTTTGTGCTATCGTTATTCTACTTATATTTAGATTGTAAGCTAACGGTTTATCCGTGTTGTAGATTTTGTAGTGATAAAAAGTTGAAGAGAGATCCGGACGGATGGTCAGCCGGGTCCACGTACACATTAGATGGGGACGGGGGAGTCTTCCATACGGCATGTATGTTACATGTATATATATGTTTTGTAAGGCTATATAACATGTGCACATTCATAAAATACAATATTATGTTTTGAAATTGTTTTAATTACATTTGTTTCTTGTTGTAAGATCCTAGTAAAGTTGTTGTTAAACCAAGGTCAGGACCCATTGTGAGGTCCTAACCAGTAGCTCCCCGAGTTCCTAGAACTTGGGGTGTTACAATGAACAAGTTATATTATAAGCGTTCAGTCTATATATTTTCGTATAAATGAAGTTTGCCGCAGAAGAACACCCTTTTTGTAACCCGGGAAGTCATATTTTAGATAAAAAGAAATCGTAAATAATTTTTCGAGTTCATAATAAAATTGAAACAAAAAAAAAAGAATAAAGAGGGGTGCAACACGAGGACTTCCCAGGAGGTCTCGCATCCTAGTAGTACTCTCGCCCAAGCACGCTTAACTTCGGAGTTTTGATGGGATCTGATGCATTAGTACTGGTATGATCGCATCCGTCTACTTATGCCGTCTTCTCGTACTTGTACAGCTCCTTCCGTGCTCCCCTTAGCCTTCCTTGACGGGCAAAACGGAACTGTGTGCTTTTTCCGGGACCCGTTAATTAAATTCGACTAAATGGTCATAAAACCCTCTTACCGATCACATTAGGAAACCGGAACAAGTTATAATATAATCGTACATTCTATATCTTTTAGTATAAATGAAGTTTTCCGCAGAAGAACACCCTTCTTCGTTACTCGGGAAGTCATATTCTAGAATAAAAGAAATCGTAAATAATTTTTCGAAGTTCATAATAAAAATGAAACAAAAAAAAGAAAAAAGAGGGGTGCCACACGAGGACTTCCAAGGAGGTCACGCATCTTAGTACTACTCTCGCTCAAGCACGCTTAACTTCGGAATTCTGATGGGATCTGGTGCATTAGTGCCGGTATGATCGTACTCATCTACTTATGCCGCCTTCTCGTTGTAATAGCTATGATTTCCGAATTCTAATTAATGTTGATTAACTTAATCAGTGATAGTAATTGACATATAACTCGCGAAGATTGCGTAAGTGTTGAGTATAAGTCCCACCGTTATGTTCCTGGTGTAATTTTGGGCTTATGGTGAAATTTTCAGTTTTTTCTCCGGGTAATTATTTTTACCCTCCGGTATTATTTGGAGCAATTGGGAGCTCAAATTAATAAAAATGTAGTTGAGAGAAATGATCAGGACATCGGACATGTCCTAGATATGAAATAACATGGAAAGGCAAAACGGCCAAAAAAGTCGCTATTTCGTTTCTTAACGGCTAAGAAAGACGGCTTAGGAATACACGTTTTCCGAGGCCAATGTGGAATAATTATCCCTACAATATTCAAGATATATTGTTCCGATTGCGAGAAGTTTGGAGAAGGGGGTTCAACCCGCCATTGGATCGGTTAAAGGATAATTATTGACTTCGCTAAAGGAAAATTATCAACTTCACTATAAATAGCGGAAAATCGTTTATAAATTCATTTCCTTTCACGTTTCCTCGTAAAAGCTCCGATTTCTCTCAAACTTCAAACTCAGATCTACTCTCCGTTTCTAATCCGATTTCATATCCGTTTGAGTTTCTGGATTCCTCTCTTCATTCTCTTCATATCGGTACCAAGTTTCTACATTTCCGAGCAGATGAAGACCTGGTCGAGCATATATGTCACCAGGACACTTCCGTAGCTCAGATTCCGGTGAATTTGATGTTGTACATGCGTAGCCTACATCGTTGTGATTCCGAATCTTCTTTCAAATCGTTAATCGGGTTAGTAACGAATAAGTTATGAATTTATTCGTGTTCCGTACTGCGATTTTGCCTAAACTGACCTTAGGCTTTTCAAAATGGATAATTAGAAATTCCATTATGATCATTATATTATTCTGGTGTTTATGGGTTGTTTGTTTGATGAAATCTGATGACAGGTGGGTTTAGAAATGGTCCGCGGGCAAAACGTTATTCTAGTGAAATTTAATTGATTAATTAAAGGTTAATTATTTAAATTAGGATTAAATTTGAGATTGAGGAATACTGATTAGATGCATGCTAGGTGTCAAAATGTGTTGAGGATCATGATGATGTTATGCATATCGGATATGGCTTTAAGGTTTAGTATGTGTACGAGTATGATGAGATGTTATGTTGAGGACATGCCTTAGGCATTTATGAATGTGTTGATCATCTGAGGTTTAGATTTGAGATATAGGTTGGTTGTGGTTAGTGAGACGAGTCTCCTAACCTTTGCAGTTGTGATTGTGAGTGCCTTGCTATTGCAGTCGTTAACTACTTCCCCAAGGGGAAGTTGTGATGTGGTACAGGTTTCGAGTATATCAGGTAAGTCCATAGGACTTACTTACCGTGCAGTTGTGGATTGTATGATTGTGATGGTTGTGTGTGTTCATATGATTGTGCATTTATATTCTAAACCGGACTAGGATGACCATTTATTACATTTATTTGGCCCAAGTGTATTATAACCGGCGGTAACCACCGGTCTCCGCCTACTAGTTAGGAGGAGGTGCTTGGAAGCCAGTAACACAGGGGGGACGAGTGACGATCACCCCCAATGCAAACCCCTGTGTTAACGGGGAAAGGTAGGAGGTTCTTTAGGTTCCTCGTGTTACAAAAAAAGTTGAATTAGTGATGGAATAACGTAATGAAAGATAATAAGTTAATGTGTGTGGCATTGCATGTATGAGATGTTGATGTGTGATTGTGATATTACCCTCATGCTTGTCATTGCTGTAGCTAACGGTTTCATACTATGTTGTGGATGATTTGCAGGTTAGGAAGACTACAGGGTGAGACAGAAGGTGTGGCCAGCCGAGGACTTCTGTACATTAGGATACGCGGGATATGAGATCTTTTGTATCAGATGTTGTGGTTTGATGTTTTGTACTCGGCTCTGTGTTTGTAAACTCTTTTGATGTATCATATACAGCTTTTATGTATTTGGTTTTAATCTACCTGTGCCTTGTTGTAAGATCCAGTGAACTTGTTGTCAGGCTAAGGTCAAGATCCATTGTGATATCCTAACCCAATGTGACACTCCAAGGCCCGTGGATTTGGGGTGTCACAGAGTTGGTATCAGAGCCTTAGGTTGACAACAATGGTACTTGCTATCTACAATAAAGGTAGAGTGGATATATAAGCATAACCCACATAGGGTATGACCTTTTAAAGGATTTTGGTTTTAAAGCGAGTACAAATGTTTTGGGATAGTATGTACAGAAGTCGTCACCCATCTGAGGTCTCGATAGTGTAGATATATATATATATATATAGATATCTTTGATGTGCTGATGTATATGCATGTAATAATGAGTATTATATATATATATATATATATATATATATATATACATATGGCATATATATATCCTTATAAGTTAGGAGCGTATATTCTACAGATGGCTCAGACTTGAGTAGTATCTGTAGTGGGACGAGATAGGGTTACACCCCCTCTTCCTCCAGTAGCGTCAAGTCAAGGACCAATATTCGTTGTTGTGTTGCCTATGGCAGAGAACGAGTTTGAAGAGGCTGATCGTGTCTCCATGAGTACATTCGAGTTTCAAGAGTATATGTAGCAAGTATATGAGGTGGTGATAGCAGGTAGATCTACACCGGATTTACCCACATCTGTGAGATCGATTGAAGCTTCTAGATTAGAGAAGAAACAACGGGTTGAATTAGTGAAAGATGAGGTTGGATATTCGGGTTGCAAACCGAGCCCGACTTGTGTACGTTTGAATACTTCTCATTCACACGGACTTCTGGTGAAACGAGGACTTGTTACAATTGTGGTAAGCCTGGACATGTACGACCACAGTGTCCAAGATCGCCAGTGACTTACTTTACCTGTGGTAGACAGGGTCATAGAGCTGTTTTTTGTAAGAAAACTAGAGTGACATCACGACAGGGTTTCATTTCTGCTAGTGTGACGGGAGGTGGTCAGAATACAGCTCAACAGTAGACGCGGGGGCAGTAGAGAATCCTAGATCATCCGCCTACTTAGGAATCTGTGCCCAGGTTGAGTAGAGGTGAGGGTCGTGGTAGGAGTACCACAGATACTAGAAGAGCTCAAGGTAGAGCCTTTGAGTTGGGCAGTGCAGAGGAGCCACCAGTACTAGTGGCAAGGATGAGACGTATATGTCTCAACTGTGGTTATCCAGATCATGTGCGCTCTGAGTACCCCATGGCACCGATAGCTTGCTTCACCTGTGGTGAACTAGGCCATCTGGCCCCTTTCTGTCGGCAAGGTAGTGTTTCTTCTCATCAAGACCTTCCTCTTTCCGATGCAGAAAGAGTGGAAGTGGAGGCTATGGCGATGACCTCAGTGATACCTGAGGAGCATAGGTCTGAGGTTGAGTAATGATTTGCAGTAGAGCTTCAGGCATTAGCTGTTACAGGTACCATTCTTGTTAAGGGTTTACCTAGTGGAGTTTTGTTTTTTGTGAGTGCTATACACCTCTTGTCTTTCGATGCAAGTGTTAATAGTTAACTGTGGTTATTCCCTTCGTTCAGGGATGAGACATATATTTCTTAATAGTTTTGTTTGTTGTGAGTGCTATGCACCTCTTATAGGATTACGAGTTACGGGTCTTAGGTACTCGCGATATATGTAATTAGTCCCTTTGTTCAGGGACTTGTGAATGGCTTGAAGACTTCTTTGTCATGCCTTAGGTGCATGAGAAGGTCTTTATGTGTGTGGTGGACAAATAGATATCATGTTGGTTTAGATAGCAGTAGGAGGACTATTATAGTCTCTACTGAGATCGACTAACTAGAGGTTTTCCGAGGTTATGACCTTTGAGTAGGTGAGTTGTCTTTAGTGCCGTATGAGCAGCAAGGTTGATAACACCAGAGGGTGATGTTTTTTTTAATGTTGTGCCATGAAGGAAAGAGATAGTTTCACGCTGAAGAGTATTCCAGTGGTATATGATCTTATAGACGTGTTACTGAACCGTCTAATCTATCGCCTCAACGGAATGAGGTTTTTGATATTGCGTTAAAGCATGGTACGAGACTGGTTGGGAGAAGGCATATGAAGTATATGGCTTGTTGAGTTGTTAGAAATTGAAGAAGCAATTTGAAGAGTGGTTTGAGACGGGCTCCGTTCGCCCTAGCACGTTCATTGCTTCGTATGGATGACTTGTTGGATCAACGAAGAGAAGCAATTGTGTTTTTAAGATTTCCGTATGCTTAGGATATCATCAGCTAAGGATGAGGGAGCAGTGTGGGCATAGGACAACATTCCATACCCGTTATGGACACTACGAGTTGTAGTGCTGTCATCCGAGTTGAGGAACGTCCTAGTAGTCGTTATAGGAGTTGATGAATATTGTCTTGATCTACTTCCTTGATCAGTTGGTGGTAGACCTTATTGATGACGTTTTGGTGTACTCTCACAACAGAGAGGAACGTACCGGTTATTTGAAGATGGTTTTACAGAATCCGAGGGATAGAAGCCAGTGTGCTATGCTCCCTAAATGTGAATTGAGATGCAAGAAGTAACCTTCAAAGTCATGTTGTTCCACCAGTAGGATCATGATTGATGTGACGAGAAGTAAGTATGAAGTCTTATGGATGATACTGATGAACGTTAAGGGAATACGTAGTTCTCGACCCAGCCGATTGCTACCAACACTTTGAGGAAGGATTCTATGTCATTGTGCATCCATTTAGGAGTCTTTTGAGGATGACCACCATAATTGTGTTGTTGAAGTAGTATGTCGTAGCTCTGAAGAGTAGAGGAAGCATTTGACCTCTGCTTCTATTCGGTGATAATCAGAAGATTATGGGAATCACGTGACTACGGTACTGAGAACGTATGAGGAGAACTACCCGACTCATGATTTCGAGTTAGTGGTGGTAGGTCAAGTTCCAAGATTTGAAGACAATACTTGTGTGCCATTTCATGTCAGATTTCCACCGATCATAGAGGTTTAACCATATTTTTATACAATAGAAATTTAATAATCGCCAGCGTCGATGATTTGAGTTAATCAAGGATGCTGACCTTGAGATTTGTACCATTCTGGCAAGGAGAATGTGGTCACTGATGACTTGAATAAGAAGACGCCTCGAGAGAAGGCGATTGTTGGAATTGCTGTATAGTCTCGGTTTCAAAATGATCTAGCTTGGTTAGAGTTGGACCTACAACTGCTGATAAGGACGTTAGTTTCATGTTTAGGGATTTTACATGGTTTGTTGGATGAGGTCCAACAAAAACAGGGGACTTGCCTGACCCTGAGGGAACTTGATGAAAAGATGTCTCATGGTGAGGCACCACAGTTAATTAACGGAGCTGAAGGAGTATGAGGCGCTGCAACTGCGTCTATATAACCGCTTATGCGGAGTTGAGTGGGGAAATTACAGTAGACTCATAGTATACCTTCTTTAGTACACCCGTGTACGAATAAGAGGTACCACGAAGTAGTAAATCAGGTTAAAGTGTTACTGACCTGGAGATGAGCTCATCCACTACCAATGCTGTAGTGGAAATGAGAGGACTTTTCTGTGGACTTGTGATGGGATTGAGACCCAGTAGGAGTTTTTGTGTTATCCAAATTATTAGTAACAGATTTACGAAGTCGACACGTTCCATCTCTACAAAGAGACGTGGCCAATGAATGAAGTAACAAAGGAGTACACTAGACAGATGGTGGGACTCCATAAGTGTACCGAGGACGATCGACTATGATTGTAGTTGACGTTTTACTTTGAGGTTTTGATAGCAGATTCAGACTGCTTGGGGAACGCGTCAACATATCATGATTGAGTTTTACCTCAAACAGACGGTCAGTCTGAGAGAACCCTCTAGACCGTAGAGGACATGTTGTGAGCTTGTGGGATGGATTGGGAACAGGGACGATCTGTTTATCTCCCACTCGTTGAGTTCTTATACCACCACCGTTGGTATGCATCTATAGGGATGGCCCTTATGAGGCGTTGTGTAGACATAGGTGTCATACACCTTTATGCTGGGAGGAGCCTAGCAGTACTAGTGGGATAGCGCCAGAACAGATTCAGGATGATATGACTCGAGTAACCCTCATCAGAGAGAGCATGTTGGCTGCATAGAGTCGCCAGAAGTTGTATGCAGATAGGAGGCGTCGACCTCTAGAATTCAGGGTAGGAGCTCATGTCTGGTTGAGAGTAACTCTGACGCGAGGCGTCAGACGTTATGGCATAAAGGGGAAGCTGAGTCTCCGATATGTCAGTCCTTTCGAGATACTGGATAGAGTTGGGAGAGCAGTGCACAGATTGGCTTTGCCACCAAAGTTAGAGGGTGTTCACCCTATGTTTCATGTGTCTTAGTTGAGGGAGTACATACCAGACCTGAGCCACATTGTGAGTTATGATGATCTAGTGGTTGAGCCGGACCACACTTTTGCAGAACAACCTTTTGCAGTTCTAGAAAGAGAGGTGTGAGACGCCTGCATTCGAAGGATATTCCTATGATGAGGATACAATAGTTGAGACGAGGACATGATGAGGCTACCTAGGAGACTGAGGATAATATCCAGATGAACTCTCCAGAGTTCTATGCGGAGTTAGAGGCACCCGTAGGATCCACGAGTAGATCTTAGTGCCTTTTTGGTGAGTGCTTGTATGCCATGTGCTTATGTGATATGAAGTGTTTTCATGCTAGCTTTGATATGTGCATCTGATTTGTTAGATCTTGTTTGCTAGCACGATATAGGTATAGATGGAGATGGTTCTTTCCTCCATACTATTATTAATGGACATAGTGTGAGTGGAGACTCTTTTCCTCCACATAGTTGTGTTAAGAGTACGATTGGCTAGAGACGGCTTTCCTCCATGCATTGTGACGTGGTTAGTAGTTGGTTAGAGATGATTTTTTTCCTCTATGCCTTTGGATAGCGTTATGATCTTGTTGCTGGAGTTGGTGATTCCTCCATGTTGTGTTTTGAGATTATAGAGTGTTATAGGTTGATACGTTTGAACGGAGATGTGATATTTCCGATAGAGAGAGTGTATATACCTCGGCGTATGGGTCCGAGAGGATTAAGGAATTGTTCAAGTTTCGGGACGAAACTTTTTCTTAAGGGGTGTGTGATGTAATAGCTAGGATTTCCGAATTCTAATTAATGTTGATTAACTAAATCAGTGATAGTAATTGACATATAACTCGCGAAGATTGCGTAAGTGTTGAGTATAAGTCCCACCGTTATGTTCCTTGCGTAATTTTGGGCTTATGGTGAAATTTTCAATTATTCCCCCGGGTAATTATTTTTACCCTCCGATATTATTTGGACCATTTGGGAGCTCGACTTAATAAAAATGCAGTTGAGAGAAATGATCAGGACATCAGACATGTCCTAGATATGAAATAACATGGAAAGGCAAAACGGCCAAAAGAGTCGCCATTTCGTTTCGTAATGGCTAAGAAAGACGGCTTAGGATTACACGTTTTCCGAGGCAATTGTGGAATAATTACCCCTACAAAATTCAAGATTTATTGTTCCAATTTCGAGAAGTTTGGAGAAGGGGGTTCAACCCGCCATTGGATCGGTTAAAGGATAATTATCGACTTCGCTAAAGGATAATTATCGACTTCACTATAAATAGCGGAAAATCGTTTATTAATTCATTTCCTGTCATGTTTCCTCGTAAAAGCTCGGATTCCTCTCAAACTTCAAACTCAGATCTACTCTCCATTTCTAATCCGATTTCAATTCCGTTTGAGTTTCTAGATTCCTCTCTTCATTCTCTTCATATCGGTACCAAGTTTTTGCATTTTCGAGCAGATGAAGACCTGGTCGAGCATATTTGTCACCAGGACAGTTTCGTCGCTCAGATTCCGGTGAATTTGATGTTGTACATGCGTAGCCTGCGTCGTTGTGATTCCGAATCTTCTTTCAGATCGTCAATCGGGTTAGTAACGAATAAGTTATAAATTTATTCGTTTTCCGTACTGCGATTTGGCCTAAATTAACCTTAGGCTTTTCAAAATGGATAATTAGAAATTCCATTATGATCATTATATTATTCTGGTGTTTATGGGTTGTTTCTTTGATGAAATCTGATGACAGGTGGGTTTAGAAATGGTCTGCGGGCAAAATGTTATTCTCGTGAAATTTAATTAATTAATTAAAGGTTAATTAATTAAATTAAGATTCAATTTGAGATTGAGGAATACTGATTAGATGCATGCTAGGTGCCAAAATGAGTTGAGGATCATGATGATGTTATGGATATCGGTTATGGCTTTAAGGTTTAGTATGTGTACGAGTATGATGAGATGTTATGTTGAGGATATGCCTTAGGCATTTTTGAATGTGTTGAGGATCTGAGGTTTAGATTTGAGATATAGGTTGGTTGTGGTTAGTGAGATGACCCTCCTAACCTTTGCAGTATGTGATTGTGTGTGTCTTGCTATTGCAGGCGTTGATTACTTCCCCATGGGGAAGTTGTGACGTGGTACAGGTTACGAGTATATCAGGTAAGTCTATAGGACTTACTTAGCGTGCAGTTGTGGATTGTATGATTGTGATGGTTGTGTATGTTCATATGATTGTGCATTTATAACCTAAACCGGACTAGGATGACCGTTTATTACCTTTCTTTGGCCCAAGTGTATTATAAAGAGCGGTAACCACCGGTCTCCGCCTGCTGGTTAGGAGGAGGTGCTGGGAAGCCAGTAACACAGGGGGGGACGAGTGACGATCACCCCAATGCAAACCCCTATGTTAACGGGGAAAGGGACAAGGTTCTTTAGGTTCCTCGTGTTACAAAAGAAATTGAATTAGTAATGGAATAACGTAATGAAAGATAATAAATGAATGTGTGTGGCATTACATGTATAAGATGTTGATGTGTGGTTGTGCTATTACCTTCATGCTTTTCATTGTTGTAGCTAACGGTTTCATACCGTGTTGTAGATGATCTGCAAGTTAGGAAGACTACAGGGTGAGACAGATGGTGTGGCCAGCCGAGGACTTCTGTACATTAGGATGCGCAGGATAGGGGATCTTTTGTATCAGATGTTGTGGTTTGATGTTTTGTACTCGGCTTTGAGTTTGTAAACTCTTTTGATGTATCATATACAGCTTTTATGTATTTGGTTTTAATCTACTTGTGCCTTGTTGTAAGATCCAGTGAACTTGTTGTCAGGCTAGGGTCAGGATCCATTGTGAGATCCTAGCCCAATGTGACACTCCAAGTCCCGTGGATTTGGGGTGTTACACTCGTACTTGCGCAGCTCCTTCCGTGCTCCCCTTAGCCTTCCTTGACGGGCAAAACGGAACCGTGTGCTTTTTCCGGGACCCGTTAATTAAATTCGACTAAACGGTCTTAAACCCTCTTACCGATCACATTAGGAAACAAGAACAAGTTATATTACAAGCGTTCATTTTATATATTTTAGTATAAATGAAGTTTTCTGCAGAAGAACACCCTTCTTCGTAACCCGGGAAGTCATATTTTAGATTAAAAGAAATCGTAAATAATTTTTCCTAGTTCATAATAAAATTGAAACAAAAAAAAAAGAAAAAAGAGGAGCTCAGTACGAGGACTTCCAAGGAGGTCACTCATCCTAGTACTACTCTCGCCCAAGCACGCTTGACTTCGGAGTTCTGATGGATCCATTGCATTAGTGCTGGTATGATCGCACCCGTCTACTTATGCCGCCTTCCCGTACTTGTGCAGCTCCTTCCGTGCTCCCCTTAACGTTCCTTGATGGGCAAAACGGAACCGTGTGCTTTTCTTTAGACCCGTTAAATAAATTCGACTAAACGGTCTTAAACCCTCTTACCGATCACGTTAGCAAAACCGGAACAAGTTATATTATAAGCGTTCATTCTATATATTTTAGTATAAATGAAATTTGCCGCAGAAGGACACCCTTCTTAGTAACCCGGGAAGTCATATTCTAGAATAAAAGAAATCGTAAATAATTTTTCCGAGTTCATAATAAAATGGAAACAAAAAAAAAGGAAAAAGAGGGGTGCAATACGAGGACTTCCCAGGAGGTCACACATCCTAGTACTACTCTCGCCCAAGAACGTTTAACTTCGGATTTGGTGAGAATAAAATCTATTTCAAATTATCTGGCAAAGTGCAAAAGCTTTTGTAATTAATAAGCACACAAATGATTCCAAGGAATCAAGTATCCGACTGCGGCTTTCGATTCAAGATACTTCTAAAGATCAAAGGACAGAATTGGCGTTCCCAAGGTTATGTGTTTTGAAAGAAGGTATTGTACGGTGAAGTTCCAAAACCCATATGTCCCACCCAAAGGCTCTCTGTATAAAGGTTGTTGAGCTGCAATATAGAAAGGATCAAAGGATAATAATTACACTCAAACTAACCACCCAAACCCAAGGATATGACTCTCCAAGGTAAAGATGGAAAGCACACTTAAACCTTAATAGAGGATGTTGAGTCTCTCTATTACCCGAATGTTGCAAACTTTGGCTACCAAGTGTAGAATAAATGATGAAGTCTCTTCTTACACTTGGATAGGGGTTAGAAAGGTTAGGCAAGGGTAGGATTTAGGAAAGGTTTAACTTTGATTAAAGGATAAAGCAATTAAAGAACGTCAGAAGGATAAATCAGATTGTTCTTGATAAAATCGGTCGATTTACTCAACAACAGGTCGATTTTCTGGTGTTGTAAAGTTAAATCTCAACTCTCAAAGTCCAAATGAATAAATGAGTCAGTCTATCATCATCTAAGCCTCAATCATCAACTATTCTCCCAAGAATCACAAGGTTTTTAGCCAACCATTTTCTTATTCAAATCAAAATCAAGATTGAATGAAGAAAACCAAATAAAACTCAAACTTTGCATAAAAACCAAAGAATCTCAAAATCTATAATTAAACCTTAAAATCTTTCAAAGAATCTCTTAAAGCACTCAACAATGTGTTCACAAATCACAAGAATCAGAAAGAAAAACGAAAGATCTCACAAACTTCCTTGAATGTTGACTTCTTGTTTCTTTCCTTCAATCCTCTCTCCAAGAATCTTCAATCCCGCAAAATCCTGTAAATCTTCCACGCTGCGAACCTTCGATTTTCGTTCCTAGGGTTACAATGTATACTTTCTCACTAATGCGCTGCTTGGAATATCACTTCTCAAGCCCACAAGTTATGGGCTTTTGATCGTAATATTTTAGACGATTAATGAAGAAAATCACTCGATTAAATACAATAGAAACCGTCCGATTTTTACACAGGAAAATCGTCCGATTTTCAGTGTGAATGCCCCAATTTTTGTCAACATAAAGTGCTCGTCTCTTGATTTTTTTCATTCCTTCCTTTTGTGACCCTTTTACGCACTTTCTTTGCTCTTCATGACTCCTCCAAGGTTCCCTAAGCTTCCTTATTGACCTTAGATACTCTTTGTTCCACTTTTGCTTCCAATTCCAACGGATTCACCTATAATTCAACCAAAACTCATGTAGACCTCTATTTCCGGAATATAAATGAAATAAACCTTAAAGGTACACAAATCTCTCCAAATACAAGGGAAATTGAGGTAAAACCTCCACAATATGCATGATTATAATGGTATATAATTCATGTCATCAAAATACCCCATACTTGCCTCTTGATTGTCCCTGAGCATGGTTCAAATCTAGAATACAAGATGTCATGGATTATATGATGCGAAAAACTCAAAAACTTTTTGAAAAGTGCTTCTTCTTATTGGATCACCCTCAAAGTAATGCTTAAAGACATAGGAAGACAAACTATGCATCAATAATAACCATATCATGAACAAACCATCCTTTCTTTCTCAAAGACACAAATAAAAGACATGATAAAGATGTAAAGATAATCAAATTCAAACAAAACTAAGCAATGAAGCCTTAAACATGTACACAAAGGTCTCAAGGTCTTCAAATCAAGAAAAAGGTCAGAGAAACGTGTTAAGGGTGGGAAATCTTTTAGGCAATGTGATGCTAATCCGGGAAAGAGGAACAAACAATAAGAGCTTTAAAAACACAACTTCACCACGCATGCGTTGCATGTAAAATTTTTGCCTTTTTTTTACTTTACTTTTTGAGAGTATGGATAGCGGTGCACAAAAACCAAAGCCTAGGAGATCGGTGTTTATCAATTTTCGAGATGCCTCAAACCCTTGATGCACATACCATATCCCGTTAGGACTTGTCGTTTAATCGGACTTTGGTAAGACACAAACACCCGGCTATGTGAATGATGCCGAGTTACTTATCCTCATGTTCAACGTCCCCAGACCTAATATTTGCTAAACTTTCAATTAACACTTTCACAATGGCCCTCCCAGATCAAACATGCCTTACATAACTTCTTATCCTAATTCCCGGATGGTCAAAAGGAGGTCAAATATTTCATTGAGGAGCTAGCATGAACAAGATGTGAACAAGAAAAGAAGCGAATTGCCTTGGTCGTTCCTATATGATGCAAAAGAACTTATAATATAACTTCGATCATTATTTCATTCTCCTATCAAGACATCAAGATCATATGAATCATTCATGTATTCAAGTAAGATAATCAAATTCACTCATACTACCATTAAAATCTCAACATAGCTAAGTCATCTATTTGCCTTTTCCACATCACAATAATCATCATAGAGGTCATTTCCATCATAAGAAGCACTAAAATTTTTGAAAAACTTACAAATTTTCGAATGAAAGCATGCAATGTGATGGTCATAGTGGAAAGCGAATAGTGCAAGAGTTATTACAAACAAAATCATCAAGTGAAACACAAAGTACATGAAGTGCAAAAAAGATGAAAGAGATTGTAAGTACCCCCACCACATATTTAACCTTCACATTGTCCCCAATGTGAGAAGTCAAGCATAAGATGGTGAAAAATACTTACAATGTAAAATGAAGTGGAATCTCAATCCTCAGCCGGCGGTGGAGGTGGATATGGGTACCTCGGAGCTCCGTGATCATAGAAGGTGCCAAATGTATGATAGTACATGTCCCTCATCTGTCCAGCATAGGTCCGGCACCATGTGTGTCAGTATCCATAGCGTCCGTAGCATGACCGTTGTGAGTGTCACTCTCGAACTCTAGCATGGATCCTCGGTAGCTGCAGCTCCATAGTCATAGTCCTCCTCCTCCTCATCATCCTCTCCATCCTTATCATCATAAAAATAAGTAGGCGGAGGGGCCATCTCATCAAATAAATGCTCAAAGGTCTCCTTCCAGTTCCTCTTGTTCCGAATAGTGTATTCGGACTTCCACTCAGTCTCACTTGGCTTCCTTGATGGCTTCTTTTCCCATGACATGGACACCTGCAAAGCTCCCATACCTATCGGAATCAAAACCTGCCTTGCGACCAATCTTTGTGAGCCAAGCGGACGGGCTCCCTTAGCTAAGCTGCAATCTAAAAAGTCAAGCTCCAACGCCTTCTCCGCATGAGTGACAAGGCCTCCAGCACAAATATCTCCCTTCGGCTTGTTGGCTATCTTCCCAATATAGTCAGCAAGCATAGTACTGGTGTCCGGAATAGTACCGGTGGTCATACAATGAAGGAGATAGAGCTCATCCGCCTATAGCTTTTGTGGTGTCTCCGTTCGTGCAAGCAAAAACTCACTAAAGATCCGATGAGCTATCTTGAAGGAGAGATTGTAGATTCTTGTCTCCTTTGAGTTTCCGGCTCTCCACTTATCTCCTCCTGCTTCCCCAACGGAGATACTCTCCCAAAATGCACTAGCATTCACGCCTCGTGGAAATGTGCCTGTAGAAGATGAGGGGAAATTAAACAAATATCCAAAGGCAGGAATAGACATAGCATGATCCTCATTCATGAGCCGGAAAGAAACTCTCCCATCTCTAGGGTCGTGCTCAAAGGTACTAAGGAACTCAAGAGTAATCTCGGTGTAAGCATCCTCCCGAATGAGCACAAACTGAATCAACCCTATCCTATCCAACATCATGTCAATGTCCTCTCTCACAAACAGTGCATCCAAGTCATCTAATACAATGTAGCGAGGAGGGGTAAAAGGCCGATCTAAGAGACGTTCATATCTCTTTTTGTGTTTGGAAAGGGGAGGAGGAAGGTTTGGTTTAGCTAGGGAAGGTGGTGGTGGTGGGCTAGGTGCCTTAGAAGAAGAACCTTTCTTCTTGTTTGCATTTCTGGTGATTCTCTTTAAGGTCTCTATTCTGCACAAAAAAATCGACCTGTTCTTGATGAAAATCGCCCGATTTTTCAAGGTTGGGTCGATTTTTCTCACGAATTCAACACACATCTCAAATCTGTAAAGTTCTTATCAATGCAACACCACACATAGCTTCCTAGGATTATTTTTAAGCAAAACCCTCTATCAAACTCAACAAGCTAACAACTTCTAGGCAAGATTCAAAATCGAACGAAATACTTAGGTTTTGGATCAAAAAACCTGAATTCCGGATGAATGAACGATTTGCCAAGCTTGTTGATGCTAGATCCTTCTTCCTTGTTGAAAAACCTTCAGTTTAGACTCAAAAATCACTCAAAATGGTTACCAATTTAGGAGATGGGAGGGTAGGCGGTTTTCGGCTCTTTGAAGTGGAGGAGAAGAAAATTTGGTTAAGTGTTGAATGAAGAATGGAGTGGAGAAGGCTTTATATAGGTCGGCTAGAATATGAAGAAAATCGACCGATTTTTTAGGGCGATTTTTTCATCGGGCCGATTTTTCATCTCTTTCACACATCAATAAGGGAAATCGACCGATTTTTCTTGGGTGGGTCGATTTTTCTTTTTGTTGCCAAAAATCACTTGCTTTGTAGCCTGAATCGATCGATTAACTTATGGTAAGTCGATTTATTCCCTTCTTTTCCTTGAAAGGTGTGTTTGATCCTATTCATCTCGACTTTCTCCATCAATTCCTCAAGATTGCACTAGTTCCTGCAATTTATGACACAACAAACTGAGAGCGCATCGAGGAAAAACAAAGCAAAAACAAAAGCAAACAAGCAACTATCCTAAGCTATTCTAAGGTGAAATGAGAAGAAAAGAACTACACTACCATGGGTTGCCTCCCAAGAAGCGCTTGATTTAACGTCGCTAGCTGGACGTACTCTTTTGGTGATCAATGGAGGAGAATAGGAGCTGTCTCCTCAACCGGGACTTCCGGTGTGTACTTCTTCAATCGTTGACCGTTCACTTTGAAATTTCCGCTTTGTTCACCCCATAATTCAACTGCATCATGAGGGAAAACACCTTTCATAACAAAAGGTCTTGTCCAACGGGATTTAAGCTTACTTGGAAAGAGTCGAAGTCTTGAGTTGAATAGATGAACTAGATCTCCTTCTTTCAAATCCTTTGGGATCATATGCTTATCATGCCACCACTTCGTTCTTTCCTTGTAGATCCTTGCGTTCTCGTACGCATTCAGGCGGCTCTCCTCTAGTTCATTGATGTCTAATAGCCGCTTTTCTCCAGCTTCTTTCATGCTGAAGTTGAGTCAGTTGACAGCCCAATATGCTTTATGCTTTAGCTCTACAGGAAGGTGACAAGACTTCCCATACATAAGGTTGTATGGCGTTGTACTTATGGGTGTCTTAAAAGCGGTCATGTACACCCATAATGCATCATCAAGTTTCATTGCCCAGTCCTTTCTTGTTCTAGAGATAGTTTTCTCTAGAATTCCTTTGATCTCCCTGTTGGATATATCAACTTGTCCACTTGTTTGCGGATGGTATGGTGTGGAAATCTTATGGGTTACCCCATACTTAGCTAATAGAGCCTCAAATCGACGGGTTGTGAAGTGCGTTCCTCCATCACTAATGATGGTTCGGGGAGTCCCGAACCTTGGGAAGATTGTTCTATTGAACAACTTCACCACTACCATTGCATCATTAGTTGGAGAAGTGATTACTTCTACCCATCTTGAGATATAGTCTACGGCTAGAAGTATGTATTGGTTTTCATAAGACGATGGAAATGGTCCCATGAAGTCTACTCCTCATATGTCGAATATCTTTACTTCTTGTATGGTGTTGAGGGGCATCTCATTCCTCCTTGAAATATTACCTGTCCTTTGACAAGCATCACAAGCAACAACATAGTTCTGCACATCTTTAAATAAGGTAGGCCAAAAGAAGCCAGATTGGAGTACCTTAGCACATGTCTTGTGGGAACTAGCATGTCCTCCACAAGGCAAAGAATAGCAATAGCGGATAATGCTTTCCACTTCATCTTCTGGAAAACATCTTCTGAGCATGCCATCGGGAACTCTCTTGAAGAGTAGAGGTTCATTCCAATAGAAGTGTCGGACGTCTCTAAAGAATTTCTTCCTTTGAGCATATGAAAGTCCGGGTGGGAGTTCTTGACAAACAAGGTAATTGACAATATCAACAAACCATGGGTCATTACCTTTCGAGATTTGTTGAAGACATTCTTCAATCTCGTGCAGCTGCTCGTCACGGAATGAGTCGTCAATAGGGAGCTCATCCGTCTCGTCGGTGAGGTGTAGGAGACGGCTAAGGTGATCGGCGACTGAATTCTCCGAGCCCTTCTTGTCACGGATCTCTAGATCGAATTCTTGTAGGAGCAAGATCCATCTTAGAAGCCTAGGCTTTGTATCCTTCTTTTTGAATAGGTAACGAATTACTGAATGATCCGTGTAGACTATCACTTTCGCACCTACAAGATAGGAGCGAAAATTTTTCAAATGCATAAACAACAGCAAGAAGCTCTTTCTCCGTGGTAGCGTAATTCAGTTGAGCTTTGTCTAACGTCTTTCTAGCATAGTAGATGGCGTGAGTGCGACCATCTTTCTTCTGTCCAAGTACATCTCCTATAGCTACATCACTTGCGTCGCACATTATCTTGAAAGGAAGTGTCCAATCGGGTGGTTGGATGATAGGGGCTGAAATCAAAGCTTCCTTGATCCTACAAATGACATCTAAACATTCTTTTAAAAACTCAAAAGTTATGTCCTTCATCGAAAGATTAGTCAAAGGTTTTGAAATCTTAGAAAAATCCTTTATGAACCTCCTATAGAAACCTGCATGTCCCAAAAAGATTGTAACTCCTTTCACCGATGATGGAGGAGGTACCTTCTCTATGGTTTCAATCTTAGCTCTATCAACTTCAATTCTTCTATTCGAAATCAACTGGCCTAATACAATTCCTTTGGTGACCATGAAAGGACACTTCTTCTAGTTTAAGACTAGGTTAGTGTCTTCGCATCTCTTAAGAACAAGGGAAAGGTTAGAGAGACAGTTATCAAAGGATGAACCATATACCGAAAAGTCATCCATGATTACTTCCATGATATTCTCTACATATTCTGAAAAGATTGCCATCATACACCATTGGAAGGTGGCCAGACCGTTGCATAAACCGAATGGCAGCCTTTATAGGCAAAGGTACCCCAAGAGCACGTGAAAGTTGTCTTCTCTTGATCATCCGGATGAATGGGAATCTGAAAGAAACCACTATATCCATCTAGATAACAAAAGTAAGAGTGTTGGGCTAACCTTTCCAACTTTTGATCAATAAATGGAGGGGAAAGTGGTCCTTCCTCGTGGCAACATTCTAGTTTACGGTAGTCGATGCACATTCTCCATCCCGTAATTGTCATTGTAGGAATAAGTTCATTGTTCTTGTTAGCAACCACGGTTGTGCCTCCTTTCTTTGGAACCACTTGTACGGGGCTCACCCACTTGCTATCAAAAATAGGGAAGATGATACCTGCATCAAGTAGCTTAAGGATTTCTTTCTTCACGACCTCTTTCATGATCGGATTTAACCGTCGTTAAGATTGACGTGAAGGTTTGTAATCCTCTTCCATTAAGATTTTATGCATACAAAGGGAAGATTTAATGCCTACAAAATCATCAATGGTAGAGCCTAAGTCTTTCCTATGTTGTTTCAGAACATTCATAAGCTTCTCAAGTTCATAATCACTCAAGTTCGCACTAACTATAACAGGATATGTTGAGTTAGGCCCAAGGAATGCATACCGTAGATGTGTAGGGAGTGGTTTCAACTCCATTGCGGATGGTGCTTTGGTTGATGATTCTTGATCATCGAGTGTCATTGGAGAAGCCTCTGAAGGTGGAGGAAGTGTGCTACTACAATTAAGAACAACTACAATTGAGTTTGTAGAAGTCGGACAAATTGCTGAAAAATCGACCTCCCCTGACGTAAATCGGGCGATTTCCTTTGTGTAGGTCGATTTTTTCAGCTTCTTCCGGAGCTCTTCTCTGCTCCTCAAACCTTGCTTCTGGCTCTTCCTTTGCATCTTCCAATGCTCGAATCTTTTTATTACAGTCATGTTCCACTCCTTATTCAATTATACTCATACTAAGAACCCTTTGAAGTGGATCTTTGATCAAGATTGAACTCACCACTTCTCTAGACTCTTTTTCATCAAAGATGTTAAAAGCATCTTCTCTCAAAGATGGCTCTTTGATCAAGGAGGAGAGTACAAATTCCACTTTCTCTTCCCCTATATTAAATGATTGCTGCCCATTCTTGCAATCAACCATACAACCGGAGGTTGCAAGGAATGGTCTCCCAAGTATGATGGGAACTGGATAATCTGCAGGAATGTCAAGAACGACAAAATCTATAGGAATGTAAAACTTACCAAGTTTCACGGGAATGTCCTCTATGATTCCAACAAGTATAGTTATGGAACGGTCAGCCATGTAAAGTGTCATCTTCACCGGTCTAGGCTCTCCTAGACCAACTGCCTTGCACAAAGCAAGTGGTATGATGCTTACGCTTGCTCCAAGGTCACAAAGTGCATCATATGTGACTTCTCCTAAGGTGATGGGTATGCAAAATGATCCTGGATCACGCAACTTGGGTGGCATGTTCTCCGTTATAGTCTTGATAAGTTCGGATGACTCCGTACTTGTCTTAACTTCACCGATATCTTCTATAGTTTTCTCTTGTTAGAGAGGATCTCCTTTAGGAACTTCCCATAAGCTGGCATACCTAAAATTGCATCCATAAAAGGTATATTAATGTGTAGCTTGCTCATTAGATCAATAAACTTACCGAAGTGTTTATCTAGACGCGCTCTTGCTCTAGATTGGGGAAAAGGTAGAGGTGGTTTGTAAGCAGGAGGAACATAGACATCTTCCTTCTCTTTTTCCTTTTCCTTTTCCTTTTCAGCGGGGGATTCAACTAGTTTGGGTTGTGGATCGGTGGTTGTTACAACACTTCTAGTAGTAATCGCCATTACTCGCCCCTTTTGGTTGTCCTCCATCTTTCCAGGAAGCTTCCCTTGATTTTTAGGAACTTCTCAGGCTTTGTTGAATACTTGATTCTCTAAAGCTTTTTGTTCTTTATCAATCAAAGTAATGTGACTCTCCATTCCTTGGAGCTTCCCCAAGATTTTCTCCATCATGATATCGAACCTGTCCTTCTCCGGCTTGCTCGAGCCATTCGATGTTTGACCCTGGCTTTTCAAAGGAGTAGAAGATGGAGATGTTAGTGCATTTTCAGCATGTAAATAGGGATACCAGGATTTTGTTGATTAGATCTCCAATTGTTGTTGTTGTTGTTCTAGTTATTGTTCCGGTCGTTGCTCCTATTGCCTTGGTTATTGTCCCTTCCTAGGTAGCCATCATCTTGCTCCTTCGTCTTTTGAAGGCTAGATTTTTTGACTTCCTTCAACTCCTTGATCTCATTGTTGAGGGAAGATATTTGAGTTTGTGCAGCTTGAGTTAACATTGCTCTTGGATCTCCCGAATTTCGATTCCCACCATCATTTCCTATGGGAATACTTCTCAATTACTTGGGCTTGCTTCTCAATGAAGTCCCAAGCGTCAGCTTCTCTCATATCCATGAATGTACCACAAGAAAAAGATTGAAGTTTGAATTGTGTCTCCACATCCAATCCCTTATAGTAGATCTCCAACAATTCTACTCCCGCCCAAGCACGCTTAACTTCGGAGTTCTGATGGGATCCGGTGCATTAGTGATGGTATGATCGCACCCGTCTACTTATGCTGTCTTCCCGTACTTGTGCAGCTGCTTCCGTGCTCCCCTTAGCCTTCCTTTACGAGCAAAACGGAACCGTGTGCTTTTATCTGGACCCGTTAATTAAATTCAACAAAACGGTCTTAAACCATCTTACCGATCATGTTAGGAAACTGGAACAAGTTATATTATAAGCGTTAATTCCATATATTTTAGTATAAATGATGTTTTCCACAGAATAACATCCCTCTTCGTAACCTGGGAAGTCATATTTTAGAGTAAAAGAAATCGTAAACTAATTTTTCCGAGTTCATAATATAATTATATCCGAGTTCATAATAAAATTGAAACAAAAACAAAATCTTAAAGAGATGTACAACACGAGAACTTCCCAGGAGGTCAACCATCCTCGTGCTACTCTCGCCCAAGCACACTTAACTTCGGAGTTTTGATGGGATCCGGTGCATTAGTGCTGGTATGATTGGATCCGTCTACTTATGATCCCTTCCCGTATTTGTTCAGCTGCTTCCATGGTCCCCTTAGCCTTCCTTGACGGGCAAAACGGAACCATGTGCTTTTGCTGGGACCCGTCAATTAAATTCGGCTAAACAGTCTTAAACCATCTTACCGATCACTTTAGGAAACCGGAACAAGTTATATTATAAGCGTTCATTCTATATATTTTAGTATAAATGAAGTTTGCCGCAGAAGAACACCCTTCTTTATAACCCGGGAAGTCATGTTTTAGATTAAAAGAAATCGTAAGTAAATTTTCCGAGTTCATCATAAAATTGAAACAAAAAAAAAGAAAAAAGAGGCGTGCAACAAGAGGACTTCCCAGGCGGTAGCCCATCCTAGTTCTACTCTCGCCCAAGCACGCTTAACTTCGGAATTCTGATGGGATCCGGTGCATTAGTGCTGACATGATTTCACCCGTCTACTTATGCCGCCTTCCCGTACTTGTGGAGCTCCTTCCGTGCTCCTCTTAGCCTTCCTTGACGGCAAAACGGAACCGGGTGCTTTTGTCAGGAGCCGTTAATTAAATTCTACTAAACAGTCTTAAACCATCTTACCGATCACTTTTGGAAACCGGAACAAGTTATATTATAAGCGTTCATTCTATATATTTTAGTATAAATAAAGTTTGTCGCAGAAGAACACCCTTCTTTATAACCCGGGAAGTCATGTTTTAGATAAAAAGAAATCGTAAATAATTTTTCCGAGTTCATAATAACATTGAAACAAAAAAAAAAGAAAAAAGAGGGGTGCAACACGAGGACTTCCAAGGAGGTAGCCCATCCTAGTTCTACTCTCGCCCAAGTACGCTTAACTTCGGAGTTCTGATGGGATCCGGTGTATTAGTGCTGGTATGATTGCACCCGTCTATGTTAGCATTTAATATTGTGATAATTTAGGCACGTTTTCTAGATGTATTTCATCCATATTGGTGTTCATTGATAAAGCATTGAAGCAATTGTGAGCTAGTTTATCTACATTGTCGATATAGAGGTCTACATAAGCTTTGTGTTGATTGTAGCTGAATAAGAGCTAAAACCGAACGAATTGAGAGAGAATGGAGATGGACTGAGCATATCCAAGGATTGAGGACACCGCAAAGGAGCTAAGGAAGATGCTAGGATGAAGAATGACACAAAACAAAGGAGATTTATGAGCAATCTATGTTCCACGCTCTAAACCACGACCGTGGAACTTTGGCAACACAAGCGTGGAGCATTCCAATGAGTTACACGGCCGTGGAAGTTATGAAGCACCGTATTCAAATTCCACGCTCTAAACCACGCTCTAAACCACGGGCGTGGAACCCTCTAGGACCGTGATTTAGGCGATCTTTTAACGTACAAATTAAAGCCACGATCTTTTACACAATGGGCTGGACACTTATTCTATCTTGCCCTATAAAAGGACGGAAGGAGAGAGATTCCGTCACCTCTGCTTAGACCTTCGCTTACGCCTCCGCTTAGATCGCGCTTAGAGCATCATCGCTTGGAGATTTGCTTCCGCGCATTGAGGGTTTCATTGGACGTACGGAGATTACGTCTTTTGTCCTTAGGTTTGATTAGAAGACGGATTGACGTCCCGTTCTTCGTTCTTATCAAGGATTGTGATTGGTTTGTGTTATTCCGAATCTGCTATACACCATTACTCTTGTTTGTGGATTTGAGATTGATTTGAGATTTATTAAAGGTTTTCGATGGTTTTCATCTTTCATTCTTCTAAATCTTGAATTTGATATCATAATGACAGTTGTTGGCTAAAACCCTTTAGCAATTCTAAGGTGAAGGGTTGATAGTTGTAGCTTAGATGATGATAGATCGATCGTAAACAGATTGGACCCTGAGAGTTAGAGAGAATCGCCGACAAGCCAGAATCACGGTGTGTTCTTGAGTTCCACGGCCGTGGAATCTCAAGATCCACCCGTAATTTCCCTTAGTTTACGAACCTTGCTTTTACTTTAATCCAAAGTTAAAGATTTACTTTAACTTAGTCTTGGCTTGCCTTTTGTAGGTGGTAGTGAAGCCTCAACAACCTCTACTTCGATTTCGAGTGTCACAACCTTAATCGGTTTAGTTAGTCTTGATCCTTGGATTACAAGTTTGGGTATTTGATAGTAATTCTTGTATTTAGATCCTTTCTATACTGAAGCCTCAACAACCTTTATAGAGAGTGTCTTTAGATAAGTCATATAAGGTTTTGGAACTTCACCGTACATTGCCTTACATTCGTATACCTTTGCAAACCTCAACTCTGTCCTTATACCTTTAGTATATCTTGAATCGATTGCCACAGCTGGATTCCTGGATCTTTAGGATTGTTGTTTTCCCAATATTTACAAAAGCCCTTACATTTACTTGCTTGACAATTCTATAATTGGATTTAACCCCCCAAATCCCTGTGTTCGATACTCTGGAATTCTTGCTTAACTATATCGATCCGTACATTGCGGGTTCGCTTGCTTGATTCTAGTTTTATAAATTTAAAGCTTATTTGCATGCACGCTAAGTGGCGAACAAGTTTTTGGCGCCGTTGCCGGGGATTCTGTTTAGGCCGAATTCGGTTATCGGTTGTCAAGCTTGGGAGCTTTGCTCTTGTTATTTGATATCTCTCTTGAGTGTTCTTGCAGGTTTGTGTTCTTAGGTACATACGAAGTTCTCGTTCCGGCAACGAAACAGAATTTCGCCAAAGAACAAGTTTTTGGCGCCGTTGCTGGGGATTTGGTCTAGGCCGAATTCGGTTATAGGTTGTCAAGCTTGGGAGCTTTTCCCTTGTTATTTGATATCTTTTCGAGTGTATGCGCAGGTCTAGGAACAACGAAGACCTCTTACCTCTTGATCAAGAGCTTGAGAGGACTTTGAGGAGAAAGCTTAAGGAAAGAAAGATGGCTGAAGAAAGAGAACGTGATTACCAAACCGAGCTAGCGGAAAAAGAAGCTCAACTCCAATGGAGTGAGAAGATTCGCACGGAAAAAATGGATCGTCATCAAACGAAGGTTGATGATCTATCGGACATGATGTTTAAAATGAGGCTGGAAATAAACAACCTCAAGAAGACAAAGAGAAGAAGGAGGCCATCAAGATCGGTTAGAGCCAACTCATCCAATGAGGATAGCGACTCTTCCATGCCACCACTAGAGGAAATTGATCCAACGATCAATGTGAACCCGTTCTTTCCACGGCAGCTGCCAATCGCCGTGCCCCAACTAGAGGTGCGAGAGTCGATCGTGTGGATGAGGAGCCAAGAACTCTTGACCAAAGGATGGATCCAACGCAGCAACCACGTCGTTTGGGTGTGAACTTTGATGCTGATGATGCACAAGGGTTTAGCTTCAACCCGCAAGTTATTACCATTGTCCGCCAAAATCAATTTGGGGGAACAAGCGCTGAATCTCCACATCAACATCTACAAAATTTTGAGATCATGATGGAGATAATGAAACCAAAGAATGCAACCACCAACATCTATTAACTCAAGCCTTTCTTTTTCTCCTTGAAAGGGAAAGCATTGTCTTGGTATCAAGCTCTTCCAAGTGGGAAACTAGAAACATGGGAGGATCTTTCTTCGGAATTCCTCACTAAGTTCTTTCCGCCATCCAAGACGGCGGAGTTGAGAGGTAAGGTTAATGCATTTTCTATGAGATCTAACGAAAGTTTGTTTCAATCTTGGGAAAGATTTCAGGATTTGCTATTGGATTGACCACATCATGGCATATCCAAATTGGCGTTATTGGAGATATACTATAAGGGGCTGGATGTGGAGACACAATTCAAGCTCCAATCCCTCTCATGTGGTACATTCATGGACATTAGAGAGGATGACACTTGGGACTTCATTGAGAAGCAAGCGCGAGTCATTGAGAAGTATTCTCACCGGAAAGTAGAGGTGAATCAAGTGGAGCAAGGAGCAAAGCTATCACCAGCGGCTCAAACTCAAATCTTTTCTCTCAACATGGAGATTAAAGAGTTGAAGAAAGCCATCAAAACCAACTTTCCGAAGCAAAAGGAACAAGATGTAGGTTATTTGGGCAACAACAATAACCACAACGGGAATAAGAATACAAACTGCAACAACCCGAACAACAACCGAAACAATTGGAACAACAATTGGAACAACAATAGGGGTTCAAACAACATCAATTGGCGTCCCAACCAAAAAAATTCCGGTAATTCTTATTCCAATTCAGGAAATTCACTAACTCCACCTTCCTCTTCTTCCACTCCTTTGAAAAGCCAAGGGCAAACATCTAATGATGAAAGTACTTCGGGGAAAGAGAAGCCTGATCCCATGTTGGAAACATTTTTGGGCAAGCTTCAAGGATTGGAGACTCGCATCATCAAGGTTGATGATCACATTACTAAGGTTGATAAAGCCCAAAAGGTTTTAGAAAACCAAATGTTTAGCCATGCGGAGGAAGTTCCTAGGAATCAAGGGAAACTTCCAGGAAAGACGGAGGACAACCCAAAAGGAAGGGTGATGGCAATCACAACTAGGAGCGGAGTAACAACTACCGACCCGCAGCCTAAGTTTGTAGAAGTCCCCGTTGAGAAAGAGAAAGAAAAGGGGAAGGATAAGGAAGATGTCTACGTTCCTCTTCCAGTTTACAAACCTCCCCTACCATTCCCGCAATCTAGAGCAAGAGCGCGTCTAGACAAAAATTCGGTAAGTTTATTGAACTCATGAGCAAACTGCATATTAATATACCTTTCATTGATGCAATTGTAGGTATGCCAGCTTATGGAAAGTTCCTAAAGGAGATCCTCTCTAACAAAAGAAAGCTAGAGGATTTTGGAGAGGTTAGGATGAGTTCGGATTCATCGGATCTCATCAAAACCATGAAAGAGAAGATGCCCCCAAAGCTAAAGGATCCGGGGTTATTTTGTATTCCCATAGGAGTGGGAGATGTCACATATGATACATTATGTGATTTGGGAGCAAGCGTGACCATCATTCCGCTTGCCTTATGCAGGAAGATCGGTTTAGGCGATCCTAAACAGGTAAAGATGAAGTTGTACATGGCGGATCGATCCATAACTTGCCCCGTCGGTATAGTTGAAGACATCCCGGTCAAGCTAGGTAAGTTCTATGTTCCTATAGACTTTGTTGTGCTTGACATTCCTGCAGATAGTCTGGTCCCGATCATTCTCGGAAGACCGTTTCTTGCAACATCCGGTTGTATAGTCGATTGCAAGAATGCTAGACTCGCCTTTGACATAGGAGAAGAGAAGGTAGAGTTCGTCCTTTCCACTTTGGTGAAGGAACCAGCCTTCAATGAGGATATATTCAATATCCATGATGAAGAGCTATCTAGAGAGGAGTTAAGTTCTATTCTCTTCAAAGATCCCTTGCAAAAAGTTCTTTCTATGAGCATTATGGATATAGGGGAAGAAGAGGAGTGCAATGAGGCAATTGAAGCCTTAGAGAAACAAAAAGAAGTGTATGAAGAAGAGTTCGAGAAACTCCACGATGATGCAGAAAACGTACGGATCCACGGTCAGACAGCCTATTCCACGGCCGTGGAATTCACCAACACAAACGTGGAGCATTCCAGTAAGTTACACGGCCGTGGAGGAAACAGAGGCACCGTATTTACTTTCCACGCCCAAAATCACGGCCGTGGAGAAGGCAGGGGTGCCGTAATTTTGGGTGAATCCGAAGGAAATTGTGTTTCTTCGACAACTTCTCTTGATTCTTCTCCAACACCTTCTACTTCCTTAGACACTTCTAATGAACCATCGGATACTCCTCAAGAGCCATTGGAGACTCCTATAGTGATGGAATTGAAACCACTTCCTACACATCTACGGTACGCATTTCTTGGACCTAATTCTACCTTTCCGGTAATTGTTAGTTCCGATTTAAGCATAGATGAACATAGTAAGCTTATGGTTGTCCTTAAGAAACATAGGAAAGCCTTAGGATATACTATAGAGGATTTAGTAGGAATCAAACCTTCCCTATGCATGCATAAGATCTTAATGGAAGAGGACTTTAGAACTTCGCGACAACCTCAAAGGCGGTTAAATCCGACCATGAAGGAGGTTGTCAAGAAGGAAATTCTTAAACTACTGGATGCAGGTATCATCTATCCTATCTCCGATAGCAAGTGGGTGAGTCCTGTACAAGTGGTTCCAAAGAAGGGAGGAATGACGGTCATCACCAACAAAAACAATGAACTCATTCCTACACGAACCGTAACATTATGGCGGATGTGTATAGACTACCGCAAGCTAAACAACGCGACGAGGAAGGATCACTTCCCACCACCCTTCATCGATCAAATGCTTGAAAGGTTAGCACAACATTCACACTTTTGCTATCTTGACGGTTATAGTGGTTTCTTTCAGATCCCGATACACCCGGATGATCAAGAGAAGACCACGTTCACGTGCCCGTGGGGTACGTTCGCCTATAGGAGGATGCCGTTCGGGCTTTGCAACGCCCCAACCACCTTTCAAAGGTGCATGATGGCCATCTTGTCGGAATATATAGAGGAAATCATGGAGGTTTTTATGGATGACTTCTCCGTTTATGGTTCCTCTTTTGACAATTGTCTTTCTAACCTTGCTCTTGTGTTACAAAGGTGTGAAGACACTAACCTAGTTCTTAATTGGGAGAAGTGTCAATTTATGGTGAAAGAAGGCATTGTATTAGGACACTTAATCTCTAGTAGAGGGATTGAGGTGGATAAAGCTAAGATAGAGACAATAGAAAAGCTTCCTCCCCCAACTTCGGTGAAAGGGATAAGAAGTTTTCTAGGACATGCTGGATTTTATAGACGTTTCATAAAGGATTTCTCTTAGATATCAAAGCCGCTTACTAATCTATTGATGAAGGATGCAGTTTTTGATTTTTCGTAGGAATGCTTAGATGCGTTTAATATGATTCGGGAAGCTCTAATTTCATCCCCGATTATCCAACCTCCGGATTGGAATCTCCCCTTTGAGGTTATGTGTGACGCAAGTGATGTAGCTATAGGAGTTGTCCTTGGGCAAAAGAAAGAAGGACGAACCCACGCTATCTACTACGCTAGCAAAACGCTATATGAGGTGCAACTCAACTACGACACTACCGAAAAGGAATTCTTAGCTATTGTATATGCAATTGACAAATTTCGCTCTTATCTTATAGGTGCAAAGGTGATTGTATACACGGATCATGCTGCGATCCGGTATCTCCTTGCAAAGAAGGATGCGAAGCCAAGGCTAATTAGATGGATTCTTCTCCTACAAGAATTCCATCTAGAGATCCGCGACAAGAAGGGTTCGAAAAATTATGTTGCGGATCATTTAAGTCGTCTAACACATCTAGAGGACGACCATCTACCTATAGATGACTCCTTTCCAGACGAGCATTTACATATCATAGAGGAGTGCATCGATGTGATCACCAAAGGTAACGAACCATGGTTTGCTGATTTTGTTAACTATTTGGTTTGTCAGGAATTACCGCCCGGATTATCCTACGCACAAAAAAAGAAGTTCTTTAAGGATGTTCGGGAATACTTTTGGAATGAACCTCTCCTCTTTAAGAGAGGTCCGGATGGCATTATTCGGCGATGTGTGCCGGAAGATGAGATGCAAAGTGTCATCCGTCATTGTCGTTCACTACCTTGTGGAGGACACGCTAGTTCGAACAAGACTAGCGCTAAGGTATTGCAATCTGGATTCTTTTGGCCTACTCTATTTAAAGATGTGCAAACCTTTGTTTCCTGCTGCGATGCTTGTCAAAGAACAGGGAATATATCTAGGAGGAATAAGATGCCTCTTAACAACATCTAAGAGGTGGAGATCTTTGATGTTTGGGGAGTAGACTTCATGGGACCTTTCCCATCATTTTGTGGAAACCAATACACACTTTTAGCGGTGGATTATGTTTCAAGATGGGTTGAAGCAATTGCCTCTCCCACCAATGATGCCATGGTAGTGGTTAAGTTCTTTAACAAGACCATCTTCCCGCGATTTGGGACACCACGGACTATCATTAGTGATGGAGGCTCTCACTTCATTGCCCGACGCTTTGAAGCTCTTCTAGCTAAGTATGAGGTGACTCACAAGATCGCCACCCCTTATCATCCACAAACTAGTGGACAAGTGGAGATCTCAAACCGGGAGATCAAATGAATCCTAGAGAAGACGGTTTCAAGGACAAGGAAGGATTGGTCTTTGAAGCTAGATGACGCATTATGGGCGTACCGGACTGCATATAAGACTCTCATCGGAACAACACCATACAACCTTATGTATGGGAAGTCTTGTCACTTACCGATAGAGTTGGAGCATAAGGCGTATTGGGCAATAAAGTGGTTGAACTTCAGCATGAAGGAAGCGGGAGAGAAGCGTCTCTTGGACCTCAATGAGCTTGAAGAACTTCACTTGAACGCCTACGAAAACGCCAAGATTTATAAAGAAAGAGCGAAGCGTTGGCATGATAAGCAGTTGAAGTATGGGGTGAAGCTTAAATCTCGTTGGACTGGACCTTTTCTAATCAAACGTGTTTTTCCCCATGGTGCAGTTGAAGTATGGGGTGAAAAGGGCGGAAGCTTTAAGGTGAACGGTCAACGACTCAAGAAGTATACACCGGAACTCCAAGCTGAAGAGTTCGCGCCCACCGCACTCGACTAAGTGCGAATATGGTCTAGCTACGGACATTAAACAAAGCGCTTCTTGGGAGGCAACCCAAGGTATTGCACTTACGTTTTTGTTTTTGATTCATAGTTTAGAATAGTATAGACGTTTTGTTTTGTTTTGCCTTTGATGCCTTCCGGTACGTTCGTGTTTTTGAACGTAGGATCAGTGGAAAAGAAAGGGGGAAGGAAAAGTTTGAAGAAAATTGACGAAACTTGGACTTTGACACATTACAGAGAGTTCCACGGCCAAAACCACGGCCGTGACGGCTACAGTGACCATAATTTTCAAAAGCCTGAGAAAAATCACCAAAACCACGGTTCCGTACATTTCCACGGCCGTGGAAACCCCCGATAGACCGTGATTTTCAAAAATTTTTACGGCCACTATAAAAACCACGTTTCTTCACAAACACCACAAAACAATCCCAATTCCACGCCCAAATCGCCGATTACCTTCCGCCTCCCCCAATTTCTCGTTCGTTAATCATTTTTAACGATTCTTTGGCCAAAACTGAAGCGATTTCCATCACCTACAAGATCCAAGCAACGATTCGAGCGGCAATTCACCGGAGAAGACAGAATTCGGATTCCAAAATCCAAAAACCTAGGTTTTTCACCTCTTCTTTCTCTTAGTCGATTCGGCTTCGTTTTTGCTAGAATTTTTAGGAGAACTGATTGGAATTGGACTGAAATTAGTCTAGGGCTGCTTGCTGTTGAGTTTAGTGTGATTCTGCTGAGTTTTGCAAATTTGCGAGACGAACCACGGTCTCTGGGCATTCGACGGCCGTGGAATCTGAAGAACAGGCCGTGGTTTCTGACAGAAAATGGATTTTGTAAGGAGAATGTCAGATAGAAATAAGAATAAGAAAAGGAAAGGCAACACCTCTTCCTCTTCTAGAGCACCACCAGCTGAGCCTCCATCACCCCCATCATCACCATCACCACCTCCCCCTAGGATCCCTACTAACCATGAGGATCACCTCGATGCTTTAGAGAGGATCCATAAGCGACCTGTGATAGGACCTTGGTATTTGCTACTTGAGGAGCTAGAACCCCTACATGTGATAGGGGATCTCACTTGGCTATTGGTAGAGCCGGCTTAGTCATCTTCTCCGCTATTCGGGAAGATGCTTATGAGGAGATTACTAGGGAGTTCGTGGTTTCGTTTGAGCATAACCACGTTGACAGGACCGTTTCTTTCCGGCTGATGAAAAGAAACTATGAGTTCTCTATTAGAGAGTTTGGAGCCTGCTTTGTGTTCCAGGAGACCTTCAATGGTCGATTCCCTAGTGGCGTGTACGCCAAGGATTTCTGGGAGGAGATAGCTATGATATACGCCAGCGAGGACCGCTGGCAACCTGCTGATACCAAGGCTAGGTTGATCTATCACCTAGCCTTGAAGATTGCTCATAGGGTGCTTTCTAAGTGTCTCTTCCCTAGGACGGAGACACCTCAGAAGATTAAGACAGACGAGTTATTTATGCTTTACAATATGTTGTACGGTAGGCCAGCTGACTGTGCCACCCTCTTAGCTGCCACTATGAGCAAGCTAAAGAACAAGAGGGCCGGAAACATTGGATACGGTGGGATGGTCACCCACCTTGCTAGGCAGTTAGGGGTAGACTTCTCCGCATGTACCCGCATTGCAGCTAGACCCCTAGGACTTCAGAGCCTCATGACTAGAGGCATCATCTTCCCTACACATAGAGGTCCACCGTTCGCTGCCATGCCTTGGGAGAGTAGGACAGGGAGAGGGATTGAGTGGCTTCTTGAGTATTCTATTATGACTGGACGCCATAACTGGAAGGAGACGTTCGCTGCCATGCATGCGAACAGACTTGTAGCCCCTCCTTACGTTCCACCACCACCGGTTGTTGATGAGGAGGAGATTAGAGGGGATGATGAGTTTGAGGGAGGAGGAGCTGATCATGACTTTGGTACCTTTCCGGATCAGCCGGACGCAGTTCCTGACCTTCCTAGACACTCTCCCCGCCCCGCTAGAGCTTCTGAATCTTCCTCTCGCCGTGCTAGTGTGAGCGAGAGGCCGACTTGGATGGCGGATCCTCCTACTTGGTATAGTACGCAACCGGACTGGATAGGAGCTCCACCACCTTGGCATGCACAGCCGCCACCTGCACCAGCACCTTCAGACGCACCGGCATGGTACAGCCAGCCGCCTGGTTGGTATGAGGAGTTGCCAGAGTGGGCTACCGACCTTTCCAGCAGGGTCGGAGCCTTGGAGATCCGTGCAGATGCTAGGGATGCACGACCCGCCGATCATGACCGCATGATGAGAGACATATACCGCCAACAGTTTGGGCGGAACTATGATCCCGGCTTCTTCCCGTTTCCACCACCGCCTCCACCTGAGTGATGCCCTGGATGATCCACCGTTTTAGCCACTCAACGACCGTTTTATGAGTTCGTTTTCTTTCTTTCTGTTCTTTATTTTCTTTTTGAACATTAGGGACAATGTTCGTTCCAAGTATGGGGTGGGGTGTGACTAATCGTTTGTAATAACTCTTACTCACTTTGTATGCTTTTATCGAGAACACCGTGTATGTTTCATTATATTGTTACACGTTTCATTATTGCATTGCATGAAAAAGCTTTTGAAAAACCAATAAAAATTGAAAAATTTTGAAAATTTTGTGCTTCTAATGATAGAGAGGACTTCTATGATAATCACTACTTGTGAATTAAGTTTTGATGACAATCGCATGCTCAAACAAATAGTGAATTGAAAAGAAATTGAATGAGTTGATTATTCCTCTTTTGCAAGTTTCATAATGTAAAGAATGCTACTTAAATAATATTGAGAAATCAAGGTTGAAATCACATGATAAGTTCTTATACTTCTTTTTGAGATGATTAAGGCAATTCGATTTTCTTTCTTCTTTCTTTGATCATTTAGACCCTCAATGAAATAATGGCCTCCTTTACCTATCCGGGAATTTGGAAGAGTTGAGTATTTGGCATGTTTGATGTGGGAGGGCCATGAAAGCAAAATTTTGCATTCAAAAGAATAGAAAGAAATTATAGGTTTGGGGAAGTCAATCATGACGATGAGTAACTCGGCACCATTCACATAGCCGGGTGTTTGTGTCTTGCCAAAGTCGGATTGAGCAATATTCCTAGCGGATTATGGTATGTGCATCAAGGGTTTGAGGCATCTCGTAAAATTGAGAAACGCCAATCTCCTAGGCTTCGGTTTTTGTGCACCTCTGTCCATAACTCCAAAAGTAAAGTCGAAAAATGAATTGAAAAGAAGAGAGCAAAGCTCTAAGTTGAAAGTGTTGCGGAAACCGCAAGAGAAAAAGAAAAGAGTTGGTTATCCACTTTCCCGGATTCATGCACCACATTCCTTAAAGTTTTCCTTCCCTTTTCCACATTCTAGACCTTGTTTGAAAGTCCTTAAGATCAAGAGAATGATATATGACTTGGTGATCTAAATTGAAGTTTCTTATGATTGATTTTGATAATGTTTGAAGGTTATGATGTTTACATGGAAGTTTGATGAGTTCATGAGTTTTCTTTACTCTTTACTCTTTGATTTTGTGTATGAAAGTCTTATAAACGAATGAAGCAAGATTTGAGAATGATCTATTGACTACGAAGCACATTCATATAAAGGAAGTTTTGTTTTGAGAGTGCATACTTATTTCATCCTAACTTGAGTTTAAAAGCTTTTGAAGACCTTGCCGGGAGACAAGCAAGTAGCAAGTATGGGGTTATTTGTTAGCATGAAATATTGTGATAATTTAGGCACGTTTTCTAGATGTATTTCATCCATATTGGTGTTCATTGATAAAGCATTGAAGCAATTGTGAGCTAGTTTATCTATATTGTCGATATCGAGGTCTACATAAGCTTTGTGTTGATTGTAGGCGAATAAGAGCTAAAACCGAACGAATTGAGAGAGAATGGAGATGAATTGAGCATATCCAAGGATTGAGGACACCACAAAGGAGCTAAGGAAGATGCTAGGATGAACAATGACACTAAACTGTAACACCCCGATTCCGCGGGACTCAGGATGTCACATTGGGCTAGGATCTCACAATGGATCCTGACCCTAGCCTGACAACAAGTTCACTGGACCTTACAACATGGCACTGATAGATATAAAAACAAATACATAAAACCGTATAAACTATATAACCAAAGGTTAACAACAACATAGCCGAGTATATAGAACGACATCCTCACACAGGAGGTACAAAAGATCATCCTCACGCAGGAGGGGAAACACAACAACCCCAAACCAACCACCTAATGTACGAGAGTCCTCGGCTTGTCACCCTGCCAGATCACCCAGTAGCGCCTAACCTGTAAACATCTACAACACGGTATGAAACCGTTAGTTAACCATACATATATGAGGTAATGCATAAGCACAAGCACAATCATGAAAGATAAACACATCAGCATGCGATCACACATTTACCCATCGCTGTGAGGACTTCGTCGTTCACAGCGATGCATCCAAGCTAGGCTTGGGATGCGTCCTAATGCAGAGGGGTAGGGTCATTGCGTATGCGTCTCGACAGTTGAAGACGTATGAGGAGAATTACCCTACTCACGACCTTGAGCTAGCTGTAGTAATTCATGCCTTGAAGATCTGGCGTCATTACCTCTACGGGGCCACCTGTCAGATCTTCACAGACGACAAGAGTCTGAAGTACATATTCACTCAGCGGGAGTTGAATAACCGCCAGAGGAGATGGCTAGAGCTGATTAAGGACTTTGACTTAGAGATCCTTTATCATCCGGGGAAGGCGAATGTGGTCGCTGATGCCCTTAGTAGGAGGACACCTCGCGAGGCTGCGATTGCTAGATTGACTGTTTAGACCCAGTTGCAGAGAGATTTGATTTGGTTGGAGGTAGACATCCGGTTTCCGGATACTGACGGGCATTTGTCAGCATTAGAGGTTTCACCGGATCTGACGGAAGAGATCCGGCAGAAACAGGAGGGTTGTCCAGTAGTGACGAGGATCAGGGAGAGAATGTCCAGAGGGGAGGCACCACAGTTTGTGGTGGGTGCAGATGGGATTTTGAGGCGCCAGGAGCGCATATGTGTACCCTCTGACAAAGAGTTGAGGCAGCGTATACTGCAGGAGGCCCATTCTACACCTTACTACGTCCACCCCGGCGCGAGTAAGATGTATCAGGATATACGACGATCTTATTGGTAGGGCGGGCTCAAGCCCGACGTGTCTAGATATGTAGCCCAGTGTGCGACCTGTAGACACGTCAAGATTGAGCACCACAGGCCCGGAGGAGAGCTCCAACCACTTCCGGTTCCACAGTGGAAGTGGGAGGACATTTCCATGGACTTCGTTATTTGCCTACGGTTGAGTAGAGGCTTTGATGCGATATGGGTTGTAGTGGATCGGTTGACCAAGACGGCACGATTCATTCCTATTAAGGAAACGTGGCCGGTGTCTCGTTTATCCGAGGAGTTTACCCGACAGATTGTGAGGTTCCATGGAGTGCCGAGGACGATCATTTCAGATAGGGATGGGCGTTTCACCTCGAGGTTCTGGCAGTAGGTACACGCCGCCTTAAGGACGAGCTTACAGTTCACCACGGCATACCATCCTCAGACGGACGGGCAGTTTGAGAGGACTATTCAGACCTTGGAGGACATGTTGAGGGCATGTTTGCTTGATTGGGGTCAGGTTTGGCCGGACCACCTTCCTTTGGTGGAGTTTTCTTATAACAATAGTTGGCACGGGACTATTGGGATGGCTCCTTACGAGGCACTATATTGGCGGAGGTGTCGTACACCTTTGTGTTGGGATGAGCCTGGGAGGATGAATGGGGTAGCGCCCGAGCAGGTGCAGGATGAGATGGCTCGGGTAGCATTGATCCGAAAGCGGATGTTGACCGCACAGATGTAACACCCCGAATCCACGGGACTCGGGATGTCACATTGGGCTAGGATCTCACAATGGATCCTGACCCTAGCCTGACATCAAGTTCACTGGACCTTACAACATGGCACTGACAGATATAAAACAAATAAATAAAAGAATATAAACTATACGACCCAAAGTAAACAACAATGTAGCCGAGTATATAAAACGACATCCTCACACAGGAGGTACAAAAGATCATCCTCACGCAGAGGGGAAACACAACAAACCCAAACCAACCACCTAATGTACGAGAGTCCTCGGCCTGTCACCCTGCCAGATCACTCAGCAGCGCCTAACCTGTAAACATCTACAACACGGTATGAAACCGTTAGCTAACCATACATATATAAGGTAATGCATAAGCACAAACACAATCATGGAAGATAAACACATCATCATGCTTTCACACATTTACCCATTTTATTATCTTTATATAATAACCATTCACTCAAAAACCATATAAGATAGATGAAAGTATGTGACACGAGGACCGATACATCCCCGCCTCTGAGTACAATGTCCAGCTGTACGAGTATCGGTCACACAACCCGTGTACCCTATGGGAGTGGATTGCGCCCTTCCTGTAAACCAGTCTGGCCTGACATCAGAGAACCTCCCAGACTCCACGGCGGGATGAAAGGGAAAGGTTATCACAGCCACGCAGTGGGGTAGTCAATAGAACATAGGTCGATAAAAACGACAACTCATGCTATCATAGCAAACATATAAAGCACACACCACTCATGCAAACACCCAATATAGGGATGGTAGCTAAGTAAGTCCTACGGACTTACCTCAACCTCGTACAATCACAACCACGACCAACCTCCAATCCTGAGAGGGACACTGCCTAATAACAAGGCATAAAGAGATATCAATACTCCTATCAATAAAAAAGGTCACATCTAGACCCAAGGGATCCATAAGGATCATAATCAATCTATAAGCCTCACAACCAACTAAACCTCAATATCTCAATATAACTCACAATTCCTCAAATCTCAAGGTAGTATCTAATCAACATTCCTCAATCTCAATTCTAATCCTAATTTAATTAATTAACCTTTAATTAATTAATTAGATTTTGCCAGAATAACGTTTTGCCCGCAAGCAATTTCTAAACCCACCTGTCATCAGATTTCATCAAACAAACTATCCATAATCACCAGAATAATATAACGACCATAATGGAATTTCTAATTGTCCTATTTGACAAGCCTAAAGTCAATTTAGGCCAAATCGCAGTACGGAAAACGAATAAATTCATAACTTATTCCTTACTAACCCGATTGACGATCTGAAAGAAGATTCACAATCACAACCACGCAGGCTATGTATGGACAACATCAAATTCATCGGAATCTGAGCGACGGAACCGTCCTGGTGACATATATGCTCGACCAGCCCTCCATATACTCGGAAATGCAGAAACTCGGTACCGATATGAAGAGAATGAAGAGAGGAATTCAGAAACTTAAACGGAATTGAAATCGGATTAGAAACGGAGAGTAGATCTGAGTTTGAAGGTTGAGAGAAATCAGAGCTTTTATGAGGAAACGTGAAATGAAATGAATTAATAAAGGATTTTCCGCTATTTATAGTGAAGACGGTAATTATCCTTTAGTAAAGTCGATAATTATCCTTTAACCGATCCAAAGGCGGGTCGAACCTCTTTCTCCAAACTTCTCGAGATTTGAACATTAAATCTGGAATATTGTAGGGATAATTATTCCACAAATGCCTCGGAAAACGTGTATTCCTAAGCCGTCTTTCTTAGCCATAGAAACGAAATAGCGACTCTTTTGGCCGTTTTGCCTCTCCATGTTATTTCATATCTAGGACATATCCGATGTCCTGATCATTTCTCTCAACTGTATTTTTATTAATTGGAGCTCCCAAATGCTCCAAATAACACCGGAGGGTAAAAATAATTACCCGGGAGAAAAAGTAAAAATTTCCCCAAACATCCAAAATTACACCAGGAACATAACGGTGAGACTCTTACTCATCACTTGCGAAGTCTTCGCGAGTTATATGTTAATTACTATCAACGATTAAGTTAATCAACATTAATTAGAATTCGAAATCCTAGCTATTACATCACACACCCCTTAAAAAAAAGTTTCGTCCCGAAACTTGAACAATTCCCAAATCCTCTCGGACCCATACGCCGAGGTATAACTCTCACTCTTTCTATCGGAGATATCACATCTCCGTTCAAAAGATCACAACCTATAACAATCTATAACCTCAAGTATAAACATGGAGGAATCATCATCTCCAGGAAAAAGGGCCATAGCGCTACCCAAAGGCGTAGAGGAATCACGTCTCTCGCCATACCACATCACAAGGCATAGAGGAAGCACATCTCTAGCCAAAACATATCACATGCATAAAGGAAATACGTCTCTAGCCAACCCATAAACATATATATCGCATGGAGGAATCACATCTCCACTGAACTATGTCCATCAAGGTAGCATGGAGGAAAGAACCATCTCCAGCTGAATCCTAATCCCACTCAAATAGCATGGAGGAAAGAACCATCTCCAGCTATAAATATAATCATAGTCGGGTAGCGTGGAGGAAGTAATCATCTCCAGCTATAACATACATCACGCTAGCACATCAAGATCTACTAAGATCATAAATCACATCACAACTAGCATGAAATAACACATCAAGGCATATAAGCACATAAGCACAACATTCATCAAGATAACACTAAGATCTATTCGTGCTCCCACAAATGGGTCTGTCCCAACATATACTCTAGATAGTTCCTCAGGACACTATCCTCACTCTCTCACATAGCCTCTTCAGGTCTTCATCTCGACCATCATATCCTCAATATGTGAATGTCTTTCGAATGCAAGCGTTTCATATCTCATTTCAAGAATGTAATCGAATGCTCAACAAAAGTGTGGTTGGATTCAACCATCAAATCATCGTAACTCACAAGGTGTCTCGAGTCTGGTATATACTTCCTCTGTTGAGACATATGGAATACAGGGTGGATATCCTCTAATCTCAGAGGCAAAGCTAAACATCATGCTACCTTCTCTGTACTGGTCGATCTCAAATAAACCATCATATTGGAAACTCAGTTCCCTTTCCATCTTAACACGTCTAACGTCTCGCAACTGAGATACTTACAGCCGGACATGAACTCTCGCTTAAACTTTAGAGGTTAATGCCTCTTGTCTTCATATAATATCTAGCGACTCTGTAAAACCAGCATTCTTCTTTCAATCAACGTTACTTGAACTATAAAATCCTGAATCTGGTCAGGTGTTATTCCACTACTACTGCTAGATCACTTCTAGCATAAGGATCTTCGACATCTATGTCTATATATAATGCCTCATAGGGCCATCCCAGAAAGATGCACATCCTTCATTATTATATAATAAACTCATTAATGGAAGGTAATATAACCATCCACATTTCCCATTCAACTTACAACTTATAATAGATCTTTAAGATCTAGATGATCCACTCTAACTGACCATCTGTCAGGGGTGAAGTGTAGTCATGAGGTACATACTCGTCCCCAAAGCAGTCTGAATCTGCTGCCTAAAATCTCAAAGTAAAAGCATCCATCTCGATCAGAATGATCGTTCTCGGTATACCATGGAGTCTCACTATTTGTCTAGTGTACTCCTCAACCAATTCATTCACTAGCCACGTCCTTCTGATGAAACGTACCGGTTTCATTAATTTGTTACCAACAATCCAGATAACATCAATCTTCTACTAGGTCACAATCCCATAACAAACTCCATAGATCTATCCTCCCAAATTCTACTACTGCACTGGTAGTGGGTAGGGCTTATCTCTAGATCGGAAATACTCTATCTGGACCTGCTGACAGGTCACATACTATATCACAAATTTGGTAATATCGGCTTCATACAATATAATGGTCTCATCTCGTGGTCCATTTTACTCGTACCTGAATGTACTGAATAAGGTGTACAGTGGGTATACCGTAATATTCTCTGTCTCCATCTGCATCAGTAGGTACACAAAAGTGGTCATGACTCTTCATCAGTCCATCTACTCCCATGGAGAACTATGGTGCCTCAGCACGAGACATCCTTTCTCTAAACCTTGTCAAGGCCGGGCAGGTCTCCTGCTTTTGTTGGACCTCATCCAACAGACCAGGTAGAACCTCTGAGGTATTACTGGGTATCCTCATCATGGAACTGATTGTCCAACTCTAGCCAAGCTAGATCTCTCTGAAGCTGAGGCTGAACTATCAGTCTCACAATCATCTTCTCTTGGAGCGTCTTTCCATTCAAGTTATCGGCGACAACATTCAACTTCTCTGAATGATATGGAATCTTCAAGTCAAAGTCTTGATCAACTTAAGCTCTTAACACTGGCGGTTATTCAACCCCTTTTGCATAAAATATACTTCAGATTTCTATGATCTATAGAAATCTGACATGAAGATCACACCGGTACGGTCTTTAAAATTTAAAGGCTTGAACTACCACTACTAACTCTAAATCATGAGTCGAGTAGTTCTCATCATACGTTCTCAGCTGTAAACACACATATCAATAACCCTACTCCTTTGTAGTAATACACATCTCAAACTTAGCTGGGATGTATCACCGTAAATCACGGGATCCCAAAAATCTTCTAACTACAACAGAATGGAAGCAGAGGTCAAATGCCTCCTCAACTCTTCATAACATAGACACACTGCTTTCATCACGTAGTTATGGTGGTCTTCTCAAAAGACTCGCAAATGAATACATAATCATATAAAATCCTTCGTCAAAGCATTGGTAGCAATCGGCTGAGCCGAGAAAACTACGTATTCCTTAATATTCATTAGTATCTCCCATGTTACAACATACTTAATTCTCGCCAGGTCAACCATGATCCCACAGGTGGAGACAACATGGCCTAAAAAGGCTACCACTGGCATCTCAATTTACACTTAGAGAGCGTAGCATACAACTCTCTATCTCTCGAAATCTGCAGAGGTCCTCAGACGATCGGTCTACTATTCTCTGCTATGAGAGTATACCAACATGTCATCAATGAAGTCCACCACCAACTAATCAAGGAAGTCGATGAAGATACTGTTCATCAACTCCGTAAAAACTACTAAAACATTCGTCAACCCAAATGACATCACTACAAACTAGTAGTGTCCATAACGGGTATGGGATGTTATCTCATATACATGTTGCTCTCTCATCCATGACTAGGGATATCTTGATCACAAAGGAATCTTGAAAATAGAATTGATTCTTGAAGCTAACTCATCAGGTCGTTAATACGGAACATGGAACCCACTAGGGTAAAAGAAGCCCGTTTCAGTCAACTTTTCAAGTTATCAGTACAATATCTCAACAAGCACTATATAGTGTGGCTTTCCCATTCAATCTTGTATCATACTTCAACTCGATAACAATGTCCACACTCCGCTGAGGTGGCAACTAGACGGTTCAATAACACGTCTATAAACTCATAAACAACTGGAATACCTTCCATTGTTGGACTATCTCGCTCCTTCATGGTATAACACTAGAAGGCGTCACATCCCTATGCTATCAACTCGTTGCTCGTACAATCCTGATGACAAACCCGTCTCTTCAAAGGTCTTAACCTCAGAAGACCTCTATTTACCATCTTAGTAAAGACTATAATAGCCTTACTATTAATATCTAACACCGCATGATATCTATTCATCCAATCCATACACATAATGACTTCCTCATGCACCTACGGCATGACAAAGAAGTCTACAAGCCATACACAAGTCCCGGAATAAGGGAACAACCACATATCTCGCGGGTACCTCAGACCCCTAGCTGCTAATCCTGTAAAAGAAAGTCCACTTTCTACTATATATCAAAGATCAACCATTAACGCATGCATCGAAAGACAAGAAGTACATAGCACTCATAACAAACAAAACTCCACTAGGTAAACCATTAACGAGAATGGTACTTGTAACAGCTAACTCCCGTAGCTCCACTACATATCATTACTCAATCTCGGATCTATGCTCCTCAAGTATCACTGAGGTCCTCACTATAGCCTCCACTTCCACTCTTTCAACACCAGAAAGAGGGAGGTCTTGCTGGGAAGAAACACTACCTTATTGACAGAAAGGGGCTAGATGGCCTAGTTCACCACAGATGAAACAAGCTATCGGTGCCAAAGGGCACTCAGAACGCAAATGATCTGGATAGCCACAATTGTAATATAATTGTCTCATTCTTGCAACCTGTGCAATTGAAGGGTAACTCAACCTTCATCGTCCACCTGGAATGATCTCACTCTTGAAGGGAACTTGTAAAGGCAATGCCTTGCCCTGTCGACAAAACTTCGCTCTATGCCCTGCTTTACCACACGTAAAACATATGATGGGCGCCTTTGGGCACACAACTCGCCAGTGTCCCAACTTCCACGCAATTAAAACACTGTAGCTTCTTGCTAGTCATCTTCATGGCCAAAGGATCACTAGATTGTCCTGATATTGGACTTGGTTCCCCATTCATCATCTTTGCTTCTCCAGTAACTGATTCAGTCCATTGTTTCTTTCCGGATCCAAAAGCTTCAGTTGATCTCACAATTGTTGGTAAATCCGGTGTGGATCTACCCGCTATCACCGCTTCATATACTTGTTACATATATTCTTGAAACTCGGATCTACTCATGGAGACACGATCAGCCTCTTCAACCTTGTTCTTTGCCATAGGCGAAACAACAGCGGAAACTGGTCCCTAACTTATCACCACTGGAGGAAGAGGGGGGTGTACCCCTACCTCATCCCACTACAGATACTACTCTAGTCTGAGTCATCTGTAGGATATACGCACCTAATCTTATAAGGCTATATATATGCCATAGGTATCGATATATATATAATAAATCCACATAATCCATAGTACACACAGATATATATACATATCTACGTTGCAGAGATCCATGGCAGAGGTGACGACTTCTCGTACATTCTATCCCAAAACCACACTTAAAACCAAAACCTTTGAAAACGTCAGATCCCATGTGGGCTCTGTTTATTTTACCTATCAAACCTCATTGCAGGTAGCAAGTGCCATTGTTGTCAACCTGGCTCTGATACCAACCAACTCTGTAACACCCCGAATCCGCGGGACTCGGGATGTCACATTGGGCTAGGATCTCACAATGGATCCTGACCCTAGCCTGACAACAAGTTCACTGGACCTTACAACATGGCACTGACAGATATAAAACAAATACATAAAACAATATAAACTATACGACCCAAAGTAAACAACAATGTAGCCGAGTATATAAAACGACATCCTCACACAGGAGGTACAAAAGATCATCCTCACGCAGAGGGGAAACACAACAAACCCAAACCAACCACCTAATGTACGAGAGTCCTCGGCCTGTCACCCTGCCAAATCACTCAGCGGCGCCTAACCTGTAAACATCTACAACACGGTATGAAACCGTTAGCTAACCATACATATATAAGGTAATGCATAAGCACAAACACAATCATGGAAGATAAACACATTATCATGCTTTCACACATTTACCCATTTTATTATCTTTATATAATAACCATTCACTCAAAAACCATATATAAATATATATAAATAGATGAAAGTATGTGACACGAGGACCGATACATCCCTGCCTCTGAGTACAATGTCCAGCTGTACGAGTATCGGTCACACAACCCGTGTACCCTATGGGAGTGGATTGCGCCCTTCCTGTAAACCAGTCTGGCCTGACATCAGAGAACCTTCCAGACTCCACGGCGGGATGAAAGGGAAAGGTTATCACAGCCACGCAATGGGGCAGTCAATAGAACATAAGTCGATAAAAACGACAACTCATGCTATCATAGCAAACATATAAAGCACACACCACTCATGCAAACACCCAATATAGGGATGGTAGCTAAGTAAGTCCTACGGACTTACCTCAACCTCGTACAATCACAACCACGACCAACCTCCAATCCTGAGAGGGACACTGCCTAATAACAAGGCATAAAGAGATATCAATACTCCTAACAATCAAAAAGGTCACATCTAGACCCAAGGGATCCATAAGGATCATAATCAATCTCTAAGCCTCACAACCAACTAAACCTCAATATCTCAATATAACTCACAATTCCTCAAATTTCAAGGTAGTATCTAATCAACATTCCTCAATCTCAATTCTAATCCTAATTTAATTAATTAACCTTTAATTAATTAATTAGATTTTGCCAGAATAACGTTTTGCCCGCAAGCAATTTCTAAACCCACCTGTCATCAGATTTCATCAAACAAACTATCCATAATCACCAGAATAATATAACGACCATAATGAAATTTCTAATTGTCCTATTTGACAAGCCTAAAGTCAATTTAGGCCAAATCGCAGTACGGAAAACGAATAAATTCATAACTTATTCCTTACTAACCCGATTGACGATCTGAAAGAAGATTCAGAATCACAACGACGCAGGCTACGTATGGACAACATCAAATTCATCGGAATCTGAGCGACGGAACCGTCCTGGTGACATATATGCTCGACCAGCCCTCCATATACTCGGAAATGCAGAAACTCGGTACCGATATGAAGAGAATGAAGAGAGGAATTCAGAAACTCAAACGGAATTGAAATCGGATTAGAAACAGAGAGTAGATCTGAGTTTGAAGGTTGAGAGAAATCAGAGCTTTTATGAGGAAACGTGAAATGAAATGAATTAATAAAGGATTTTCCGCTATTTATAGTGAAGACGGTAATTATCCTTTAGTAAAGTCGATAATTATCCTTTAACCGATCCAAAGGCGGGTCGAACCTCTTTCTCCAAACTTCTCGAGATTGGAACATTAAATCTGGAATATTGTAGGGATAATTATTCCACAAATGCCTCGGAAAACGTGTATTCCTAAGCCGTCTTTCTTAGCCATAGAAACGAAATAGCGACTCTTTTGGCCGTTTTGCCTCTCCATGTTATTTCATATCTAGGACATATCCGATGTCCTGATCATTTCTCTCAACTGTATTTTTATTAATTGGAGCTCCCAAATGCTCCAAATAACACCGGAGGGTAAAAATAATTACCCGGGGGAAAAAGTAAAAATTTCCCCAAACATCCAAAATTACACCAGGAACATAACGGTGAGACTCTTACTCATCACTTGCGAAGTCTTCGCGAGTTATATGTTAATTACTATCAACGATTAAGTTAATCAACATTAATTAGAATTCGAAATCCTAGCTATTACATAACACACCCCTTAAAAAAAAGTTTCGTCCCGAAATTTGAACAATTCCCAAATCCTCTCGGACCCATACGCCGAGGTATAACTCTCACTCTTTCTATCGGAGGTATCACATCTCCATTCAAAGATAACAACCTATAACAATCTATAACCTCAAGTATAAACATGGAGGAATCATCATCTCCAGGAAAAAGGGCCATAGCGCTACCCAAAGGCGTAGAGGAATCACGTCTCTCGCCATACCACATCACAAGGCATAGAGGAAGCACATCTCTAGCCAAAACATATCACATGCATAAAGGAAATACGTCTCTAGCCAACCCATAAACATATATATCGCATGGAGGAATCACATCTCCACTGAACTATGTCCATCAAGGTAGCATGGAGGAAAGAACCATCTCCAGCTGAATCCTAATCCCACTCAAATAGCATGGAGGAAAGAACCATCTCCAGCTATAAATATAATCATAGTCGGGTAGCGTGGAGGAAGTAATCATCTCCAGCTATAACATACATCACGCTAGCACATCAAGATCTACTAAGATCATATATCACATCACAACTAGCATGAAATAACACATCAAGGCATATAAGCACATAAGCACAACATTCATCAAGATAACACTAAGATCTATTCGTGCTCCCACAAATGGGTCTGTCCCAACATATACTCTAGATAGTTCCTCAGGACACTATCCTCACTCTCTCACATAGCCTCTTCAGGTCTTCATCTCGACCATCATATCCTCAATATGTGAATGTCTTTCGAATGCAAGCGCTTCATATCTCATTTCAAGAATGTAATCGAATGCTCAACAAAAGTGTGGTTGGATTCAACCATCAAATCATCGTAACTCACAAGGTGTCTCGAGTCTGGTATATACTTCCTCTGTTGAGACATATGGAATACAGGGTGGATATCCTCTAATCTCAGAGGCAAAGCTAAACATCATGCTACCTTCTCTGTACTGGTCGATCTCAAATAAACCATCATATTGGAAACTCAGTTCCCTTTCCATCTTAACACGTCTAACGTCTCGCAACTGAGATACTTACAGCCGGACATGAACTCTCGCTTAAACTTTAGAGGGTAACGCCTCTTGTCTTCATATAATATCTGGCGACTCTGTAAAACCAACATTCTTCTTTCAATCAACGTTACTTGAACTATAAAATCCTGAATCTGGTCAGGTGTTATTCCACTACTACTGCTAGATCACTTCTAGCATAAGGATCTTCGACATCTATGTCTATATATAATGCCTCATAGGGCCATCCCAGAAAGATGCACATCCTTCATTATTATATAATAAACTCATTAATGGAAGGTAATATAACCATCCACATTTCCCATTCAACTTACAACTTATAATAGATCTTTAAGATCTAGATGATCCACTCTAACTGACCATCTGTCAGGGGTGAAGTGTAGTCATGAGGTACATACTCGTCCCCAAAGCAGTCTGAATCTGCTGCCTAAAATCTCAAAGTAAAAGCATCCATCTCGATCAGAATGATCGTTCTCGGTATACCATGGAGTCTCACTATTTGTCTAGTGTACTCCTCAACCAATTCATTCACTAGCCACGTCCTTCTGATGAAACGTACCGGTTTCATTAATTTGTTACCAACAATCCAGATAACATCAATCTTCTACTGGGTCACAATCCCATAACAAAGTCCATAGATCTATCCTCCCAAATTCTACTACTGCACTGGTAGTGGGTAGGGCTTATCTCTAGATCGGAAATACTCTATCTGGACCTGCTGACAGGTCACGTACTATATCACAAATTTGGTAATATCGGCTTCATACAATATAATTGTCTCATCTCGTGGTCCATTTTACTCGTACCTGAATGTACTGAATAAGGAGTACAGTGGGTATACCGTAATATTCTCTGTCTCCATCTGCATCAGTAGGTACACAAAAGTGGTCATGACTCTTCATCAGTCCATCTACTCCCATGGAGAACTATGGTGCCTCAGCACGAGACATCCTTTCTCTAAACCTTGTCAAGGCCGGGCAGGTCTCCTGCTTTTGTTGGACCTCATCCAACAGACCAGGTAGAACCTCAGAGGTATAACTGGGTATCCTCATCATGGAACTGATTGTCCAACTCTAGCCTAGCTAGATCTCTCTGAAGCTGAGGCTGAACTATCAGTCTCACAATCATCCTCTCTTGGAGCGTCTTTCCATTCAAGTTATTGGCGACAACATTCAACTTCTCTGAATGATATGGAATCTTCAAGTCAAAGTTTTGATCAACTTAAGCTCTTAACACTGGTGGTTATTCAACCCCTTTTGCATAAAATATACTTCAGATTTCTATGATCTATAGAAATCTGACATGAAGATCATACCGGTACGGTCTTTAAAATTTAAAGGCTTGAACTACCACTACCACTACTAACTCTAAATCATGAGTCGAGTAGTTCTCATCATACGTTCTCAGCTGTAAACACACATATCAATAACCCTACTCCTTTGTAGTAATACACATCTCAAACTTAGCTGGGATGTATCACCGTAAATCACGGGATCCCAAAAATCTTCTAACTACAACAGAATGGAAGCAGAGGTCAAATGCCTCCTCAACTCTTCATAACATAGACACACTGCTTTCATCACGTAGTTATGGTGGTCTTCTCAAAAGACTCGCAAATGAATACATAATCATATAAAATCCTTCGTCAAAGCATTGGTAGCAATCGGCTGAGCCGAGAAAACTACGTATTCCTTAATATTCATTAGTATCTCCCATGTTACAACATACTTAATTCTCGCCAGGTCAACCATGATCCCACAGGTGGAGACAACATGGCCTAAAAAGGCTACCACTGGCATCTCAATTTACACTTAGAGAGCGTAGCATACAACTCTCTATCTCTCGAAATCTGCAGAGGTCCTCAGACGATCGGTCTACTATTCTCTGCTATGAGAGTATACCAACATGTCATCAATGAAGTCCACCACCAACTAATCAAGGAAGTCGATGAAGATACTGTTCATCAACTCCGTAAAAACTACTAAAACATTCGTCAACCCAAATGACATCACTACAAACTAGTAGTGTCCATAACGGGTATGGGATGTTATCTCATATACATGTTGCTCTCTCATCCATGACTAGGGATATCTTGATCACAAAGGAATCTTGAAAATAGAATTGATTCTTGAAGCTAACTCATCAGGTCGTTAATACGGAACATGGAACCCACTAGGGTAAAAGAAGCCCGTTTCAGTCAACTTTTCAAGTTATCAGTACAATATCTCAACAAGCACCATATAGTGTGGCTTTCCCATTCAATCTTGTATCATACTTCAACTCGATAACAATGTCCACACTCCGCTGAGGTGGCAACTAGACGGTTCAATAACACGTCTATAAACTCATAAACAACTGGAATACCTTCCATTGTTGGACTATCTCGCTCCTTCATGGTATAACACTAGAAGGCGTCACATCCCTATGCTATCAACTCGTTGCTCGTACAATCCTGATGACAAACCCGTCTCTTCAAAGGTCTTAACCTCAGAAGACCTCTATTTACCATCTTAGTAAAGACTATAATAGCCTTACTATTAATATCTAACACCGCATGATATCTATTCATCCAATCCATACACATAATGACTTCCTCATGCACCTACGGCATGACAAAGAAGTCTACAAGCCATACACAAGTCCCGGAATAAGGGAACAACCACATATCTCGCGGGTACCTCAGACCCCTAGCTGCTAATCCTGTAAAAGAAAGTCCACTTTCTACTATATATCAAAGATCAACCATTAACGCATGCATCGAAAGACAAGAAGTACATAGCACTCATAACAAACAAAACTCCACTAGGTAAACCATTAACGAGAATGGTACTTGTAACAGCTAACTCCCGTAGCTCCACTACATATCATTACTCAATCTCGGATCTATGCTCCTCAAGTATCACTGAGGTCCTCACTATAGCCTCCACTTCCACTCTTTCAACACCAGAAAGAGGAAGGTCTTGCTGGGAAGAAACACTACCTTATTGACAGAAAGGGGCTAGATGGCCTAGTTCACCACAGATGAAACAAGCTATCGGTGCCAAAGGGCACTCAGAACGCAAATGATCTGGATAGCCACAATTGTAATATAATTGTCTCATTCTTGCAACCTGTGCAATTGAAGGGTAACTCGACCTTCATCGTCCACCTGGAATGATCTCACTCTTGAAGGGAACTTGTAAAGGCAATGCCTTGCCCTGTCGACAAAACTTCGCTCTATGCCCTGCTTTACCACACGTAAAACATATGATGGGCGCCTTTGGGCACACAACTCGCCAGTGTCCCAACTTCCACGCAATTAAAACACTGTAGCTTCTTGCTAGTCATCTTCATGGCCAAAGGATCACTAGATTGTCCTGATATTGGACTTGGTTCCCCATTCATCATCTTTGCTTCTCCAGTAACTGATTCAGTCCATTGTTTCTTTCCGGATCCAAAAGCTTCAGTTGATCTCACAATTGTTGGTAAATCCGGTGTGGATCTACCCGCTATCACCGCTTCATATACTTGTTACATATATTCTTGAAACTCGGATCTACTCATGGAGACACGATCAGCCTCTTCAACCTTGTTCTTTGCCATAGGCGAAACAACAGCGGAAACTGGTCCCTAACTTATCACCACTGGAGGAAGAGGGGGGTGTACCCCTACCTCATCCCACTACAGATACTACTCTAGTCTGAGTCATCTGTAGGATATACGCACCTAATCTTATAAGGCTATATATATGCCATAGGTATCGATATGTATATAATAAATCCACATAATCCATAGTACACACAGATATATATACATATCTACGTTGCAGAGATCCATGGCAGAGGTGACGACTTCTCGTACATTCTATCCCAAAACCACACTTAAAACCAAAACCTTTGAAAACGTCAGATCCCATGTGGGCTCTGTTTATTTTACCTATCAAACCTCATTGCAGGTAGCAAGTGCCATTGTTGTCAACCTGGCTCTGATACCAACCAACTCTGTAACACCCCGAATCCGCGGGACTCGGGATGTCACATTGGGCTAGGATCTCACAATGGATCCTGACCGTAGCCTGACAACAAGTTCACTGGACCTTACAACATGGCACTGACAGATATAAAACAAATACATAAAACAATATAAACTATACGACCCAAAGTAAACAACAATGTAGCCGAGTATATAAAACGACATCCTCACACAGGAGGTACAAAAGATCATCCTCACGCAGAGGGGAAACACAACAAACCCAAACCAACCACCTAATGTACGAGAGTCCTCGGCCTGTCACCCTGCCAAATCACTCAGCGGCGCCTAACCTGTAAACATCTACAACACGGTATGAAACCGTTAGCTAACCATACATATATAAGGTAATGCATAAGCACAAACACAATCATGGAAGATAAACACATTATCATGCTTTCACACATTTACCCATTTTATTATCTTTATATAATAACCATTCACTCAAAAACCATATATAAATATATATAAATAGATGAAAGTATGTGACACGAGGACCGATACATCCCTGCCTCTGAGTACAATGTCCAGCTGTACGAGTATCGGTCACACAACCCGTGTACCCTATGGGAGTGGATTGCGCCCTTCCTGTAAACCAGTCTGGCCTGACATCAGAGAACCTTCCAGACTCCACGGCGGGATGAAAGGGAAAGGTTATCACAGCCACGCAATGGGGCAGTCAATAGAACATAAGTCGATAAAAACGACAACTCATGCTATCATAGCAAACATATAAAGCACACACCACTCATGCAAACACCCAATATAGGGATGGTAGCTAAGTAAGTCCTACGGACTTACCTCAACCTCGTACAATCACAACCACGACCAACCTCCAATCCTGAGAGGGACACTGCCTAATAACAAGGCATAAAGAGATATCAATACTCCTAACAATCAAAAAGGTCACATCTAGACCCAAGGGATCCATAAGGATCATAATCAATCTCTAAGCCTCACAACCAACTAAACCTCAATATCTCAATATAACTCACAATTCCTCAAATTTCAAGGTAGTATCTAATCAACATTCCTCAATCTCAATTCTAATCCTAATTTAATTAATTAACCTTTAATTAATTAATTAGATTTTGCCAGAATAACGTTTTGCCCGCAAGCAATTTCTAAACCCACCTGTCATCAGATTTCATCAAACAAACTATCCATAATCACCAGAATAATATAACGACCATAATGGAATTTCTAATTGTCCTATTTGACAAGCCTAAAGTCAATTTAGGCCAAATCGCAGTACGGAAAACGAATAAATTCATAACTTATTCCTTACTAACCCGATTGACGATCTGAAAGAAGATTCAGAATCACAACGACGCAGGCTACGTATGGACAACATCAAATTCATCGGAATCTGAGCGACGGAACCGTCCTGGTGACATATATGCTCGACCAGCCCTCCATATACTCGGAAATGCAGAAACTCGGTACCGATATGAAGAGAATGAAGAGAGGAATTCAGAAACTCAAACGGAATTGAAATCGGATTAGAAACGGAGAGTAGATCTGAGTTTGAAGGTTGAGAGAAATCAGAGCTTTTATGAGGAAACGTGAAATGAAATGAATTAATAAAGGATTTTCCGCTATTTATAGTGAAGACGGTAATTATCCTTTAGTAAAGTCGATAATTATCCTTTAACCGATCCAAAGGCGGGTCGAACCTCTTTCTCCAAACTTCTCGAGATTGGAACATTAAATCTGGAATATTGTAGGGATAATTATTCCACAAATGCCTCGGAAAACGTGTATTCCTAAGCCGTCTTTCTTAGCCATAGAAACGAAATAGCGACTCTTTTGGCCGTTTTGCCTCTCCATGTTATTTCATATCTAGGACATATCCGATGTCCTGATCATTTCTCTCAACTGTATTTTTATTAATTGGAGCTCCCAAATGCTCCAAATAACACCGGAGGGTAAAAATAATTACCCGGGGGAAAAAGTAAAAATTTCCCCAAACATCCAAAATTACACCAGGAACATAACGGTGAGACTCTTACTCATCACTTGCGAAGTCTTCGCGAGTTATATGTTAATTACTATCAACGATTAAGTTAATCAACATTAATTAGAATTCGAAATCCTAGCTATTACATCACACACCCCTTAAAAAAAAGTTTCGTCCCGAAATTTGAACAATTCCCAAATCCTCTCGGACCCATACGCCGAGGTATAACTCTCACTCTTTCTATCGGAGGTATCACATCTCCATTCAAAGATAACAACCTATAACAATCTATAACCTCAAGTATAAACATGGAGGAATCATCATCTCCAGGAAAAAGGGCCATAGCGCTACCCAAAGGCGTAGAGGAATCACGTCTCTCGCCATACCACATCACAAGGCATAGAGGAAGCACATCTCTAGCCAAAACATATCACATGCATAAAGGAAATACGTCTCTAGCCAACCCATAAACATATATATCGCATGGAGGAATCACATCTCCACTGAACTATGTCCATCAAGGTAGCATGGAGGAAAGAACCATCTCCAGCTGAATCCTAATCCCACTCAAATAGCATGGAGGAAAGAACCATCTCCAGCTATAAATATAATCATAGTCGGGTAGCGTGGAGGAAGTAATCATCTCCAGCTATAACATACATCACGCTAGCACATCAAGATCTACTAAGATCATATATCACATCACAACTAGCATGAAATAACACATCAAGGCATATAAGCACATAAGCACAACATTCATCAAGATAACACTAAGATCTATTCGTGCTCCCACAAATGGGTCTGTCCCAACATATACTCTAGATAGTTCCTCAGGACACTATCCTCACTCTCTCACATAGCCTCTTCAGGTCTTCATCTCGACCATCATATCCTCAATATGTGAATGTCTTTCGAATGCAAGCGCTTCATATCTCATTTCAAGAATGTAATCGAATGCTCAACAAAAGTGTGGTTGGATTCAACCATCAAATCATCGTAACTCACAAGGTGTCTCGAGTCTGGTATATACTTCCTCTGTTGAGACATATGGAATACAGGGTGGATATCCTCTAATCTCAGAGGCAAAGCTAAACATCATGCTACCTTCTCTGTACTGGTCGATCTCAAATAAACCATCATATTGGAAACTCAGTTCCCTTTCCATCTTAACACGTCTAACGTCTCGCAACTGAGATACTTACAGCCGGACATGAACTCTCGCTTAAACTTTAGAGGGTAACGCCTCTTGTCTTCATATAATATCTGGCGACTCTGTAAAACCAACATTCTTCTTTCAATCAACGTTACTTGAACTATAAAATCCTGAATCTGGTCAGGTGTTATTCCACTACTACTGCTAGATCACTTCTAGCATAAGGATCTTCGACATCTATGTCTATATATAATGCCTCATAGGGCCATCCCAGAAAGATGCACATCCTTCATTATTATATAATAAACTCATTAATGGAAGGTAATATAACCATCCACATTTCCCATTCAACTTACAACTTATAATAGATCTTTAAGATCTAGATGATCCACTCTAACTGACCATCTGTCAGGGGTGAAGTGTAGTCATGAGGTACATACTCGTCCCCAAATCAGTCTGAATCTGCTGCCTAAAATCTCAAAGTAAAAGCATCCATCTCGATCAGAATGATCGTTCTCGGTATACCATGGAGTCTCACTATTTGTCTAGTGTACTCCTCAACCAATTCATTCACTAGCCACGTCCTTCTGATGAAACGTACCGGTTTCATTAATTTGTTACCAACAATCCAGATAACATCAATCTTCTACTGGGTCACAATCCCATAACAAAGTCCATAGATCTATCCTCCCAAATTCTACTACTGCACTGGTAGTGGGTAGGGCTTATCTCTAGATCGGAAATACTCTATCTGGACCTGCTGACAGGTCACGTACTATATCACAAATTTGGTAATATCGGCTTCATACAATATAATTGTCTCATCTCGTGGTCCATTTTACTCGTACCTGAATGTACTGAATAAGGAGTACAGTGGGTATACCGTAATATTCTCTATCTCCATCTGCATCAGTAGGTACACAAAAGTGGTCATGACTCTTCATCAGTCCATCTACTCCCATGGAGAACTATGGTGCCTCAGCACGAGACATCCTTTCTCTAAACCTTGTCAAGGCCGGGTAGGTCTCCTGCTTTTGTTGGACCTCATCCAACAGACCAGGTAGAACCTCAGAGGTATAACTGGGTATCCTCATCATGGAACTGATTGTCCAACTCTAGCCTAGCTAGATCTCTCTGAAGCTGAGGCTGAACTATCAGTCTCACAATCATCCTCTCTTGGAGCGTCTTTCCATTCAAGTTATCGGCGACAACATTCAACTTCTCTGAATGATATGGAATCTTCAAGTCAAAGTCTTGATCAACTTAAGCTCTTAACACTGGTGGTTATTCAACCCCTTTTGCATAAAATATACTTCAGATTTCTATGATCTATAGAAATCTGACATGAAGATCATACCGGTACGGTCTTTAAAATTTAAAGGCTTGAACTACCACTACCACTACTAACTCTAAATCATGAGTCGAGTAGTTCTCATCATACGTTCTCAGCTGTAAACACACATATCAATAACCCTACTCCTTTGTAGTAATACACATCTCAAACTTAGCTGGGATGTATCACCGTAAATCACGGGATCCCAAAAATCTTCTAACTACAACAGAATGGAAGCAGAGGTCAAATGCCTCCTCAACTCTTCATAACATAGACACACTGCTTTCATCACGTAGTTATGGTGGTCTTCTCAAAAGACTCGCAAATGAATACATAATCATATAAAATCCTTCGTCAAAGCATTGGTAGCAATCGGCTGAGCCGAGAAAACTACGTATTCCTTAATATTCATTAGTATCTCCCATGTTACAACATACTTAATTCTCGCCAGGTCAACCATGATCCCACAGGTGGAGACAACATGGCCTAAAAAGGCTACCACTGGCATCTCAATTTACACTTAGAGAGCGTAGCATACAACTCTCTATCTCTCGAAATCTGCAGAGGTCCTCAGACGATCGGTCTACTATTCTCTGCTATGAGAGTATACCAACATGTCATCAATGAAGTCCACCACCAACTAATCAAGGAAGTCGATGAAGATACTGTTCATCAACTCCGTAAAAACTACTAAAACATTCGTCAACCCAAATGACATCACTACAAACTAGTAGTGTCCATAACGGGTATGGGATGTTATCTCATATACATGTTGCTCTCTCATCCATGACTAGGGATATCTTGATCACAAAGGAATCTTGAAAATAGAATTGATTCTTGAAGCTAACTCATCAGGTCGTTAATACGGAACATGGAACCCACTAGGGTAAAAGAAGCCCGTTTCAGTCAACTTTTCAAGTTATCAGTACAATATCTCAACAAGCACTATATAGTGTGGCTTTCCCATTCAATCTTGTATCATACTTCAACTCGATAAAAATGTCCACACTCCGCTGAGGTGGCAACTAGACGGTTCAATAACACGTCTATAAACTCATAAACAACTGGAATACCTTCCATTGTTGGACTATCTCGCTCCTTCATGGTATAACACTAGAAGGCGTCACATCCCTATGCTATCAACTCGTTGCTCGTACAATCCTGATGACAAACCCGTCTCTTCAAAGGTCTTAACCTCAGAAGACCTCTATTTACCATCTTAGTAAAGACTATAATAGCCTTACTATTAATATCTAACACCGCATGATATCTATTCATCCAATCCATACACATAATGACTTCCTCATGCACCTACGGCATGACAAAGAAGTCTACAAGCCATACACAAGTCCCGGAATAAGGGAACAACCACATATCTCGCGGGTACCTCAGACCCCTAGCTGCTAATCCTGTAAAAGAAAGTCCACTTTCTACTATATATCAAAGATCAACCATTAACGCATGCATCGAAAGACAAGAAGTACATAGCACTCATAACAAACAAAACTCCACTAGGTAAACCATTAACGAGAATGGTACTTGTAACAGCTAACTCCCGTAGCTCCACTACATATCATTACTCAATCTCGGATCTATGCTCCTCAAGTATCACTGAGGTCCTCACTATAGCCTCCACTTCCACTCTTTCAACACCAGAAAGAGGAAGGTCTTGCTGGGAAGAAACACTACCTTATTGACAGAAAGGGGCTAGATGGCCTAGTTCACCACAGATGAAACAAGCTATCGGTGCCAAAGGGCACTCAGAACGCAAATGATCTGGATAGCCACAATTGTAATATAATTGTCTCATTCTTGCAACCTGTGCAATTGAAGGGTAACTCGACCTTCATCGTCCACCTGGAATGATCTCACTCTTGAAGGGAACTTGTAAAGGCAATGCCTTGCCCTGTCGACAAAACTTCGCTCTATGCCCTGCTTTACCACACGTAAAACATATGATGGGCGCCTTTGGGCACACAACTCGCCAGTGTCCCAACTTCCACGCAATTAAAACACTGTAGCTTCTTGCTAGTCATCTTCATGGCCAAAGGATCACTAGATTGTCCTGATATTGGACTTGGTTCCCCATTCATCATCTTTGCTTCTCCAGTAACTGATTCAGTCCATTGTTTCTTTCCGGATCCAAAAGCTTCAGTTGATCTCACAATTGTTGGTAAATCCGGTGTGGATCTACCCGCTATCACCGCTTCATATACTTGTTACATATATTCTTGAAACTCGGATCTACTCATGGAGACACGATCAGCCTCTTCAACCTTGTTCTTTGCCATAGGCGAAACAACAGCGGAAACTGGTCCCTAACTTATCACCACTAGAGGAAGAGGGGGGTGTACCCCTACCTCATCCCACTACAGATACTACTCTAGTCTGAGTCATCTGTAGGATATACGCACCTAATCTTATAAGGCTATATATATGCCATAGGTATCGATATGTATATAATAAATCCACATAATCCATAGTACACACAGATATATATACATATCTACGTTGCAGAGATCCATGGCAGAGGTGACGACTTCTCGTACATTCTATCCCAAAACCACACTTAAAACCAAAACCTTTGAAAACGTCAGATCCCATGTGGGCTCTGTTTATTTTACCTATCAAACCTCATTGCAGGTAGCAAGTGCCATTGTTGTCAACCTGGCTCTGATACCAACCAACTCTGTAACACCCCGAATCCGCGGGACTCGGGATGTCACATTGGGCTAGGATCTCACAATGGATCCTGACCCTAGCCTGACAACAAGTTCACTGGACCTTACAACATGGCACTGACAGATATAAAACAAATACATAAAACAATATAAACTATACGACCCAAAGTAAACAACAATGTAGCCGAGTATATAAAACGACATCCTCACACAGGAGGTACAAAAGATCATCCTCACGCAGAGGGGAAACACAACAAACCCAAACCAACCACCTAATGTACGAGAGTCCTCGGCCTGTCACCCTGCCAAATCACTCAGCGGCGCCTAACCTGTAAACATCTACAACACGGTATGAAACCGTTAGCTAACCATACATATATAAGGTAATGCATAAGCACAAACACAATCATGGAAGATAAACACATTATCATGCTTTCACACATTTACCCATTTTATTATCTTTATATAATAACCATTCACTCAAAAACCATATATAAATATATATAAATAGATGAAAGTATGTGACACGAGGACCGATACATCCCTGCCTCTGAGTACAATGTCCAGCTGTACGAGTATCGGTCACACAACCCGTGTACCCTATGGGAGTGGATTGCGCCCTTCCTGTAAACCAGTCTGGCCTGACATCAGAGAACCTTCCAGACTCCACGGCGGGATGAAAGGGAAAGGTTATCACAGCCACGCAATGGGGCAGTCAATAGAACATAAGTCGATAAAAACGACAACTCATGCTATCATAGCAAACATATAAAGCACACACCACTCATGCAAACACCCAATATAGGGATGGTAGCTAAGTAAGTCCTACGGACTTACCTCAACCTCGTACAATCACAACCACGACCAACCTCCAATCCTGAGAGGGACACTGCCTAATAACAAGGCATAAAGAGATATCAATACTCCTAACAATCAAAAAGGTCACATCTAGACCCAAGGGATCCATAAGGATCATAATCAATCTCTAAGCCTCACAACCAACTAAACCTCAATATCTCAATATAACTCACAATTCCTCAAATTTCAAGGTAGTATCTAATCAACATTCCTCAATCTCAATTCTAATCCTAATTTAATTAATTAACCTTTAATTAATTAATTAGATTTTGCCAGAATAACGTTTTGCCCGCAAGCAATTTCTAAACCCACCTGTCATCAGATTTCATCAAACAAACTATCCATAATCACCAGAATAATATAACGACCATAATGGAATTTCTAATTGTCCTATTTGACAAGCCTAAAGTCAATTTAGGCCAAATCGCAGTACGGAAAACGAATAAATTCATAACTTATTCCTTACTAACCCGATTGACGATCTGAAAGAAGATTCAGAATCACAACGACGCAGGCTACGTATGGACAACATCAAATTCATCGGAATCTGAGCGACGGAACCGTCCTGGTGACATATATGCTCGACCAGCCCTCCATATACTCGGAAATGCAGAAACTCGGTACCGATATGAAGAGAATGAAGAGAGGAATTCAGAAACTCAAACGGAATTGAAATCGGATTAGAAACGGAGAGTAGATCTGAGTTTGAAGGTTGAGAGAAATCAGAGCTTTTATGAGGAAACGTGAAATGAAATGAATTAATAAAGGATTTTCCGCTATTTATAGTGAAGACGGTAATTATCCTTTAGTAAAGTCGATAATTATCCTTTAACCGATCCAAAGGCGGGTCGAACCTCTTTCTCCAAACTTCTCGAGATTGGAACATTAAATCTGGAATATTGTAGGGATAATTATTCCACAAATGCCTCGGAAAACGTGTATTCCTAAGCCGTCTTTCTTAGCCATAGAAACGAAATAGCGACTCTTTTGGCCGTTTTGCCTCTCCATGTTATTTCATATCTAGGACATATCCGATGTCCTGATCATTTCTCTCAACTGTATTTTTATTAATTGGAGCTCCCAAATGCTCCAAATAACACCGGAGGGTAAAAATAATTACCCGGGGGAAAAAGTAAAAATTTCCCCAAACATCCAAAATTACACCAGGAACATAACGGTGAGACTCTTACTCATCACTTGCGAAGTCTTCGCGAGTTATATGTTAATTACTATCAACGATTAAGTTAATCAACATTAATTAGAATTCGAAATCCTAGCTATTACATCACACACCCCTTAAAAAAAAGTTTCGTCCCGAAATTTGAACAATTCCCAAATCCTCTCGGACCCATACGCCGAGGTATAACTCTCACTCTTTCTATCGGAGGTATCACATCTCCATTCAAAGATAACAACCTATAACAATCTATAACCTCAAGTATAAACATGGAGGAATCATCATCTCCAGGAAAAAGGGCCATAGCGCTACCCAAAGGCGTAGAGGAATCACGTCTCTCGCCATACCACATCACAAGGCATAGAGGAAGCACATCTCTAGCCAAAACATATCACATGCATAAAGGAAATACGTCTCTAGCCAACCCATAAACATATATATCGCATGGAGGAATCACATCTCCACTGAACTATGTCCATCAAGGTAGCATGGAGGAAAGAACCATCTCCAGCTGAATCCTAATCCCACTCAAATAGCATGGAGGAAAGAACCATCTCCAGCTATAAATATAATCATAGTCGGGTAGCGTGGAGGAAGTAATCATCTCCAGCTATAACATACATCACGCTAGCACATCAAGATCTACTAAGATCATAAATCACATCACAACTAGCATGAAATAACACATCAAGGCATATAAGCACATAAGCACAACATTCATCAAGATAACACTAAGATCTATTCGTGCTCCCACAAATGGGTCTGTCCCAACATATACTCTAGATAGTTCCTCAGGACACTATCCTCACTCTCTCACATAGCCTCTTCAGGTCTTCATCTCGACCATCATATCCTCAATATGTGAATGTCTTTCGAATGCAAGCGCTTCATATCTCATTTCAAGAATGTAATCGAATGCTCAACAAAAGTGTGGTTGGATTCAACCATCAAATCATCGTAACTCACAAGGTGTCTCGAGTCTGGTATATACTTCCTCTGTTGAGACATATGGAATACAGGGTGGATATCCTCTAATCTCAGAGGCAAAGCTAAACATCATGCTACCTTCTCTGTACTGGTCGATCTCAAATAAACCATCATATTGGAAACTCAGTTCCCTTTCCATCTTAACACGTCTAACGTCTCGCAACTGAGATACTTACAGCCGGACATGAACTCTCGCTTAAACTTTAGAGGGTAACGCCTCTTGTCTTCATATAATATCTGGCGACTCTGTAAAACCAACATTCTTCTTTCAATCAACGTTACTTGAACTATAAAATCCTGAATCTGGTCAGGTGTTATTCCACTACTACTGCTAGATCACTTCTAGCATAAGGATCTTCGACATCTATGTCTATATATAATGCCTCATAGGGCCATCCCAGAAAGATGCACATCCTTCATTATTATATAATAAACTCATTAATGGAAGGTAATATAACCATCCACATTTCCCATTCAACTTACAACTTATAATAGATCTTTAAGATCTAGATGATCCACTCTAACTGACCATCTGTCAGGGGTGAAGTGTAGTCATGAGGTACATACTCGTCCCCAAAGCAGTCTGAATCTGCTGCCTAAAATCTCAAAGTAAAAGCATCCATCTCGATCAGAATGATCGTTCTCGGTATACCATGGAGTCTCACTATTTGTCTAGTGTACTCCTCAACCAATTCATTCACTAGCCACGTCCTTCTGATGAAACGTACCGGTTTCATTAATTTGTTACCAACAATCCAGATAACATCAATCTTCTACTGGGTCACAATCCCATAACAAAGTCCATAGATCTATCCTCCCAAATTCTACTACTGCACTGGTAGTGGGTAGGGCTTATCTCTAGATCGGAAATACTCTATCTGGACCTGCTGACAGGTCACGTACTATATCACAAATTTGGTAATATCGGCTTCATACAATATAATTGTCTCATCTCGTGGTCCATTTTACTCGTACCTGAATGTACTGAATATGGAGTACAGTGGGTATACCGTAATATTCTCTGTCTCCATCTGCATCAGTAGGTACACAAAAGTGGTCATGACTCTTCATCAGTCCATCTACTCCCATGGAGAACTATGGTGCCTCAGCATGAGACATCCTTTCTCTAAACCTTGTCAAGGCCGGGCAGGTCTCCTGCTTTTGTTGGACCTCATCCAACAGACCAGGTAGAACCTCAGAGGTATAACTGGGTATCCTCATCATGGAACTGATTGTCCAACTCTAGCCTAGCTAGATCTCTCTGAAGCTGAGGCTGAACTATCAGTCTCACAATCATCCTCTCTTGGAGCGTCTTTCCATTCAAGTTATCGGCGACAACATTCAACTTCTCTGAATGATATGGAATCTTCAAGTCAAAGTCTTGATCAACTTAAGCTCTTAACACTGGTGGTTATTCAACCCCTTTTGCATAAAATATACTTCAGATTTCTATGATCTATAGAAATCTGACATGAAGATCATACCGGTACGGTCTTTAAAATTTAAAGGCTTGAACTACCACTACCACTACTAACTCTAAATCATGAGTCGAGTAGTTCTCATCATACGTTCTCAGCTGTAAACACACATATCAATAACCCTACTCCTTTGTAGTAATACACATCTCAAACTTAGCTGGGATGTATCACCGTAAATCACGGGATCCCAAAAATCTTCTAACTACAACAGAATGGAAGCAGAGGTCAAATGCCTCCTCAACTCTTCATAACATAGACACACTGCTTTCATCACGTAGTTATGGTGGTCTTCTCAAAAGACTCGCAAATGAATACATAATCATATAAAATCCTTCGTCAAAGCATTGGTAGCAATCGGCTGAGCCGAGAAAACTACGTATTCCTTAATATTCATTAGTATCTCCCATGTTACAACATACTTAATTCTCGCCAGGTCAACCATGATCCCACTGGTGGAGACAACATGGCCTAAAAAGGCTACCACTGGCATCTCAACTTACACTTAGAGAGCGTAGCATACAACTCTCTATCTCTCGAAATCTGCAGAGGTCCTCAGACGATCGGTCTACTATTCTCTGCTATGAGAGTATACCAACATGTCATCAATGAAGTCCACCACCAACTAATCAAGGAAGTCGATGAAGATACTGTTCATCAACTCCATAAAAACTACTAAAACATTCGTCAACCCAAATGACATCACTACAAACTAGTAGTGTCCATAACGGGTATGGGATGTTATCTCATATACATGTTGCTCTCTCATCCATGACTAGGGATATCTTGATCACAAAGGAATCTTGAAAATATAATTGATTCTTGAAGCTAACTCATCAGGTCGTTAATACGGAACATGGAACCCACTAGGGTAAAAGAAGCCCGTTTCAGTCAACTTTTCAAGTTATCAGTACAATATCTCAACAAGCACCATATAGTGTGGCTTTCCCATTCAATCATGTATCATACTTCAACTCGATAACAATGTCCACACTCCGCTGAGGTGGCAACTAGACGGTTCAATAACACGTCTATAAACTCATAAACAACTGGAATACCTTCCATTGTTGGACTATCTCGCTCCTTCATGGTATAACACTAGAAGGCGTCACATCCCTATGCTATCAACTCGTTGCTCGTACAATCCTGATGACAAACCCGTCTCTTCAAAGGTCTTAACCTCAGAAGACCTCTATTTACCATCTTAGTAAAGACTATAATAGCCTTACTATTAATATCTAACACCGCATGATATCTATTCATCCAATCCATACACATAATGACTTCCTCATGCACCTACGGCATGACAAAGAAGTCTACAAGCCATACACAAGTCCCGGAATAAGGGAACAACCACATATCTCGCGGGTACCTCAGACCCCTAGCTGGTAATCCTGTGAAAGAAAGTCCACTTTCTACTATATATCAAAGATCAACCATTAACGCATGCATCGAAAGACAAGAAGTGCATAGCACTCATAACAAACAAAACTCCACTAGGTAAACCATTAACGAGAATGGTACCTGTAACAGCTAACTCCCGTAGCTCCACTACATATCATTACTCAATCTCGAATCTATGCTCCTCAAGTATCACTGAGGTCCTCACTATAGCCTCCACTTCCACTCTTTCAACACCAGAAAGAGGAAGGTCTTGCTGGGAAGAAACACTACCTTATTGACAGAAAGGGGCTAGATGGCCTAGTTCACCACAGATGAAACAAGCTATCGGTGCCAAAGGGCACTCAGAACGCAAATGATCTGGATAGCCACAATTGTAACATAATTGTCTCATTCTTGCAACCTGTGCAATTGAAGGGTAACTCGACCTTCATCGTCCACCTAGAATGATCTCACTCTTGAAGGGAACTTGTAAAGGCAATGCCTTGCCCTGTCGACAAAACTTCGCTCTATGCCCTGCTTTACCACACGTAAAGCATATGATGGGCGCCTTTGGGGACACAACTCGCCAGTGTCCCAACTTCCACGCAATTAAAACACTGTAGCTCCTTGCTAGTCATCTTCATGGCCAAAGGATCACTAGATTGTCCTGATATTGGACTTGGTTCCCCATTCATCATCTTTGCTTCTCCAGTAACTGATTCAGTCCATTGTTTCTTTCCGGATCCAAAAGCTTCAGTTGATCTCACAATTGTTGGTAAATCCGGTGTGGATCTACCCGCTATCACCGCTTCATATACTTGTTACATATATTCTTCAAACTCGGATCTACTCATGGAGACACGATCAGCCTCTTCAACCTTGTTCTTTGCCATAGGCGAAACAACAGCGGAAACTGGTCCCTAACTTATCACCACTGGAGGAAGAGGGGGGTGTACCCCTACCTCATCCCACTACAGATACTACTCTAGTCTGAGTCATCTGTAGGATATACGCACCTAATCTTATAAGGCTATATATATGCCATAGGTATCGATATGTATATAATAAATCTACATAATCCATAGTACACACAGACATATATGCATATCTACGTTGCAGAGATCCATGGCAGAGGTGACGACTTCTCGTACATTCTATCCCAAAACCACACTTAAAACCAAAACCTTTGAAAACGTCAGATCCCATGTGGGCTCTGTTTATTTTACCTATCAAACCTCATTGCAGGTAGCAAGTGCCATTGTTGTCAACCTGGCTCTGATACCAACCAACTCTGTAACACCCCGAATCCGCGGGACTCGGGATGTCACATTGGGCTAGGATCTCACAATGGATCCTGACCCTAGCCTGACAACAAGTTCACTGGACCTTACAACATGGCACTGACAGATATAAAACAAATACATAAAACAATATAAACTATACGACCCAAAGTAAACAACAATGTAGCCGAGTATATAAAACGACATCCTCACACAGGAGGTACAAAAGATCATCCTCACGCAGAGGGGAAACACAACAAACCCAAACCAACCACCTAATGTACGAGAGTCCTCGGCCTGTCACCCTGCCAAATCACTCAGCAGCGCCTAACCTGTAAACATCTACAACACGGTATGAAACCGTTAGCTAACCATACATATATAAGGTAATGCATAAGCACAAACACAATCATGGAAGATAAACACATCATCATGCTTTCACACATTTACCCATTTTATTATCTTTATATAATAACCATTCACTCAAAAACCATATATAAATATATATAAATAGATGAAAGTATGTGACACGAGGACCGATACATCCCTGCCTCTGAGTACAATGTCCAGCTGTACGAGTATCGGTCACACAACCCGTGTACCCTATGGGAGTGGATTGCGCCCTTCCTGTAAACCAGTCTGGCCTGACATCAGAGAACCTTCCAGACTCCACGGCGGGATGAAAGGGAAAGGTTATCACAGCCACGCAATGGGGCAGTCAATAGAACATAGGTCGATAAAAACGACAACTCATGCTATCATAGCAAACATATAAAGCACACACCACTCATGCAAACACCCAATATAGGGATGGTAGCTAAGTAAGTCCTACGGACTTACCTCAACCTCGTACAATCACAACCACGACCAACCTCCAATCCTGAGAGGGACACTGCCTAATAACAAGGCATAAAGAGATATCAATACTCCTATCAATCAAAAAGGTCACATCTAGACCCAAGGGATCCATAAGGATCATAATCAATCTATAAGCCTCACAACCAACTAAACCTCAATATCTCAATATAACTCACAATTCCTCAAATCTCAAGGTAGTATCTAATCAACATTCCTCAATCTCAATTCTAATCCTAATTTAATTAATTAACCTTTAATTAATTAATTAGATTTTGCCAGAATAACGTTTTGCCCGCAAGCAATTTCTAAACCCACCTGTCATCAGATTTCATCAAACAAACTATCCATAATCACCAGAATATAATAACGACCATAATGGAATTTCTAATTGTCCTATTTGACAAGCCTAAAGTCAATTTAGGCCAAATCGCAGTACGGAAAACGAATAAATTCATAACTTATTCCTTACTAACCCGATTGACGATCTGAAAGAAGATTCAGAATCACAACGACGCAGGCTACGTATGGACAACATCAAATTCATCGGAATCTGAGCGACGGAACCGTCCTGGTGACATATATGCTCGACCAGCCCTCCATATACTCGGAAATGCAGAAACTCGGTACCGATATGAAGAGAATGAAGAGAGGAATTCAGAAACTCAAACGGAATTGAAATCGGATTAGAAACGGAGAGTAGATCTGAGTTTGAAGGTTGAGAGAAATCAGAGCTTTTTTGAGGAAACGTGAAATGAAATGAATTAATAAAGGATTTTCCGCTATTTATAGTGAAGACGGTAATTATCCTTTAGTAAAGTCGATAATTATCCTTTAACCGATCCAAAGGCGGGTCGAACCTCTTTCTCCAAACTTCTCGAGATTGGAACATTAAATCTGGAATATTGTAGGGATAATTATTCCACAAATGCCTCGGAAAACGTGTATTCCTAAGCCGTCTTTCTTAGCCATAGAAACGAAATAGCGACTCTTTTGGCCGTTTTGCCTCTCCGTGTTATTTCATATCTAGGACATATCCGATGTCCTGATCATTTCTCTCAACTGCATTTTTATTAATTGGAGCTCCCAAATGCTCCAAATAACACCGGAGGGTAAAAATAATTACCCGGGGGAAAAAGTAAAAATTTCCCCAAACATCCAAAATTACACCAGGAACATAACGGTGAGACTCTTACTCATCACTTGCGAAGTCTTCGCGAGTTATATGTTAATTACTATCAACGATTAAGTTAATCAACATTAATTAGAATTCGAAATCCTAGCTATTACAACAAAGCCGTCAGAGATCTTATGCTAATAAGAGGCGCAGGCCTCTGGAGTTCAGGGTTGGCGCCCAGGTATGGTTGAAGGTGTAACCGACGAGGGGTGTGCGACGCTTCGGCATTAAAGGGAAGTTGAGTCCCCGATATGTCGGGCCCTTTGAGATCCTAGAGCGGATAGGAGAAGTGGCCTATAGATTGGCACTGCCACCCCGATTGGAGGGAGTCCATCCAGTGTTCCATGTGTCTCAGTTGAGAAAGTATGTGCACGACCCGAGATACATAGTGAGCAATGACGACCTAGTGGTCGAGCCGGATCATACATTTCCTGAGCACCCGATCGCAGTTTTGGAGAGAGGTATGAGACGCCTTCGATCGAAAGTAATACCCATGTTGAGAGTACAGTGGTCGAGACGAGGGATTGACGAGGCCACTTGGGAGACGGAGGACAGTATCCGGCGGAACTATCCCGAGTTTTATGCGGATCTAGAGACGTCTATAGGACCGTCAAGTAGTTCTACATCCTTGTTTGGTTACTTTTAGTGATTGTATGTGTGATATGTTTGATTTTCTTGTTTGTGAATGATAGGATGAATTATAGTCTATATTTTGGGGTTTGTTTGGACGTTTTATCTTTCATAATCTGCATGTTTGTATGTACATTATGTAATTATACTACCATTTCATCTACCTTTGCGAGAATCGAGGTCTACACCTAGTTTTGTTGTAATTGCAGGTAATTTGGTACGTTTTGCATCAAAAAGGAGCGAAAGGAGTCATGAGTCATTTAGAGCTACATCCAGGAAGCATAGCCATGGATTAAAGATTTACTTTGGACCAGTTTTGAGAGATTTCACATTCAGTTGTGACTCACCTCGGTTGACCAGAGATTCACCTCGACCGAGGCGATCCAGAGGCGCCGACTCGACCGAGGCGAATACCTAGGACGCGGCGAGAATATTTTATTCTTGGCTGAGATCTTTTAAAATTGGAAAGAGATCTTATATTTTTGGGCTTGGCTCCTGGAAGGAAGGAGATATGCAGAATCATATATTTTACCTATTTTTATGGGAAGAGATCTTTCTAAGAAATCTTATCTTTGGAGGGTTACTTTCCTATAAAAAGGGTTGGATTTCCACAATTCGAGGAGGCCGCATACAATCCGCTTACACCCGTTAGAGCTGGACATCTCGCAGCAGCCGCACTCCAGTTTGGGAGAGATTTGAAGAACCTTTTTGAAGGTTGAAGGAAGATTGAAGTCTATAGCTTTTATAGCTTTTTGGAGGGTTTTGTAAGATTGTCTTTAATTCCCTCATTGATTGTCTTGTCTTTTTCGATTGCTATCCAAGGAACGCTTTGTTGTGATATTTGATTCAGTTATTGAAGTCTTTTCATTAAATTCTTCTTTGTTCAAATATTCACCTTCTTCCCATATATTTGATTAATGCTTTCATGATGATGAGTGGCTAATTTCCTTGTGTGATTCTAGGGTGATTGGCTGAAGGTTGTGGGAAAAACAATGATAGAATAATCTTAGATCCCAGTAGGATCCTGAAAGTTCGAGTCTTTAACCTTAACCCTAAGCATCTCGTTCAGTCGATGAACATCTCGGCCGGGGTGGAACTCTTCAGACCGAGGTGACTTATCTGATCCACAACTGAGAGTTAAGTGTTAGAGTTTGCCAAATCCTATTCTTATTACACCTTTCCTGGTTCAAAGCAAGCTTAGGATGAGACTTACCCGGTAATTCCTTAGTTTGTGTACCAACGATCATAAGTATAGGTAATAAAGGTTCATCCTTTATTGGGGTTTGAGTGTGCTTCCATCCCATCTTTGTGAGTTAGCCTGAGACTTACCCGGTAAAGGTTGATTCTATTCCCTTAGATGGTGTGTTAGTTTGAGGTTATAATTCTTTATCTTGATTCCTTGAGACTTACCCGGTAATAGGAGTTACGGTTTTGGATTAACGAGTAGTGAGACTTACCCGGTGATCTACTCCACTTTAGTAACACCTTCCCCACGCAAAAATCTCAGCTTTGTCCGCTTATCTATAGATCTTGAGTTGGAACCACAACTAGATGCTTTAATCCCTAGAATTGCATGTTTGCTTTATTAACTTCTTATTCATCTATGATTGTGTTAATCGCTCTTGTGGTTAGTATTGACATTAGCACACCGTATTGACTTTGTTTCACCGAGTCCCTGTGATCGACCCTTGGAATTTTCTTGCTTTTACTACGATTGACCCGTACACTGCGGGTTCGCATCCTTGTTTTAAGCTTAAGTCTAGGGTTATAAATTTAAAGCTTGCACACACCGTTTGGAGCGAACAAGTTTTTGGCGCCGTTGCCGGGGACTTGGTCTAGACCGAGCCGGTACGGTTTGCTCTTGGGGCGCTTGCCCCGTTTCATCTAACCGCTCTACTTGAGTGACTTTTGTAGGTTCTTTCTTAGGTATATGCGAAGAACCCGCGCTGGGAAGGAAATCGTTCCTTACGACCCCGAACTAGAAAAGACATACAAGCGACGCTTAAGAGAAGCGAAGATGGCCCAACAAGACGATCGTGATCTTGCGGCCCAATTGAAAGAGGCGCTAGAGCTGCTACGCCTCAGCAAGGAAGAACTCAAGCAAGAGAAAGAAGAGAATCGCACCAAGACTGCAGCAATCGAAGCTGAGATAGCAGTCATACGAGAACAGATTCTACCTCGACCGAGGGAAGATCCTCCTGTTGACCCGCGACCGAGGCAGATTCCAGTACCTGACGCCCCGGCCGATGTACTTCCACCTCGGATGCCAGTCCGAGATGTTCTTCTTGCAGGAATCCCACAAACCCTAGGTCAAAGGATGGACCCTAATCAACAGCTGAGGCGTCCAGGAGTGAACCTAGGAGATCCAGCAGATTGAGACTACGAACTTCGACCGCAAGTTCTAGCCATGATTCGCCAATGCCAATTCGGAGGGCTAGAGAAAGAGTCGCCGCATCAACATCTTCAAAACTACGAGATCTTGATGGAAACCTTGCGACCCCCCAGAATTGAGAATAACAACTACAAGCTAAGACCTTTTTACTTTTCTTTAAAAGATAGAGCTCTTACTTGGTATCAATCTCTTCCTCCAGGAAAGATTAGCACATGGGAGGAGATGACTACGGAATTCTTGACCAAATTCTTTCCCCCCTCAAAGACCGCTGAAATGAGAGGGAAGATCAATGCTTTCATCATGAAGGACAAGGAGATCCTGTCCAAATCTTGGGAGCGATTCAAGGATATCCTCTTGGATTGCCCACATCATGGGATTCCAAAGATCGAGTTGTTGGAGATCTACTTTAAAGGGCTGGACGGAAACACCCAGTTCAATCTCCAACTACTTTCCGCCGGTACCTTCATGGACATGGCGATTGATGAGGCTTGGGACATCATTGAGAAGCAAGCCTTGCACATGGAGAAATATACCCACCAAGGAGCTGAAGGTGGAGTAAAAAGAGTCAACTTTCAAGAGACTCAATCCAACAACAATCAACTCACGTCTTTGACGAATGACGTGAAGCAATTAAAGGAGCTCTTGATGGCTCAAACTAAGAAGGAAGAGCAAGGGCAAAGGAACAACAACAATAACGGGTACCGTAACAACAACAACGGCCCCCGAAACAACAACTACAACAACAACAATAGAGGATCCAATAGCAACAACTGGAGGGCGAATAACCAAAACTACGGTAACAATCATTCAAACTCCAATTCTAATGATTCCTCTAACCCTTTCCTCTCTCCCCCTTCTTCTTCTTGTTCTACTCCATTGAAAAGCCAAGGGCAAGGATCAAGTTCGTCTCAGCCAGAAAAGAAAGACGCAGTTCTGGAGGCAATCTTGATCAAGCTTAGCGCTATGGAGAATTCTATGACTTCATTTTCGAGGGCCCAAAAGTCCTTCGAACAACAACTTGCTAATAAGGCGAATGAAGCGCCAAGAGATCCAGGGAAGCTTCCAGCAAAGACGGAAACTAACCCTAAGGGCCAATGCATGGCCATAACGACGAGGAGTGGACTTAAAACTGCAGATCCAGTGCCTCGCTCGACGCAGACCACCTCGGTCCAGATCCAGTCGAAGAACACCTCGACCGAGATGCCAACCGAGACGGAGCAACAGAAAGCAGGAGGGACGACAGAAACTTATGTTCCACCTCCTGCATACAAACCACCACTTCCATTCCCTCAGTCCAGAGCCAGAGCACATCTAGACAAACACTTTGGTAAGTTTCTTGACTTGATGAATAAGCTACATATTAATATTCCTTTCCTTGATGCTATTTTAGGTATGCCCGCCTATGGGAAGTTCTTAAAAGAAATCTTATCAAGGAAGAGGAAGTTGGAGGATGTTGGTGAAGTTAGGATGACATCTAAATCTTCGGAGCTCATCAAAATCATGAAGGAAAAGATGCCACCTAAGTTGAGAGATCCCGGCTCATTTTGTATTCCCATTCAAGTTGGGGATGTCACTTGTGAAGCCCTTTGTGATCTAGGAGCCAGCGTGAGCATCATCCCGCTGGAGCTATGCACGAAGATCGGTCTTGGAGAGCCCAAGCCGGTCAAGATCCGACTTTACATGGCGGATCACTCCATTACCCACCCCGTGGGCATTTTGGAGGACGTCCCGGTCAAGTTAGGTAACTTCTATCTACCCATAGATTTTGTCGTACTTGACATTCCCGCAGATTATCCTGTTCCTAATATTCTCGGGAGGCCATTTCTAGCAACTTCGGGTTGCAACGTGGATTGCAAGAACGCCAAGTTGAAATTCAACGTTGGTGGCGATGAGGTGGAGTTCGCGCTACTTGCAGCCATGAAAGGGGAGCAACTAACTGATGATATCTTCAACATCTACGATGAAGAAGAATCAAGAGAATTGGTGAGCTCTATCCTTATTAACGATCCACTCGAAAGAGTTATTAGCTTCAGTTTAATGGAGGAAGGTATAGATGCTTCTTGTGATGCAGATATACGGAGCTTGAAGGCACTGGAAGAGGATCCAGGAGCTAAAACTGAGAAGCTAATCCAGGAGATGAAGATCTCCAGTCTCGGATCCAGTAGCAGTACCTCGACCGAGGCACTTTCTGGACTGAGCGAGGCGACCGAAGAACATCTCAGTCAAAGCTTATGCGCCTCGACCGAGGTCGAAGGCGAAATGATGTCAATTGAGATTACTGAGAATAACAAATTTCTTACTCCCTCCTCTGATATTCATCCACTGTTGGTGGAGCATTCCATCCACCAACTTTCTGATAATAAAGGTCCTTGGTATGCTGATATTGTGAACTATCTTGTTTGCCAGGAGACACCACCCGGATTGACGTACTCTCAAAAGAAAAGATTCTTCAAAGAAGTACGACATTATTACTGGGACGAGCCGCTGCTATTCAAGCGCGGACCGGATGGGATGCTTCGAAGGTGCATTCCGGAGGATGAAGTTAATAGCGTCATAAGGCATTGTCATTCACTTCCTTGTGGGGGGCATGCTAGCACCGATAAAACATGCGCTAAGGTATTACGTTCCGGTTTCTTTTGGCCTACATTATTTAAGGATGTGCAATCTTTTGTTGTCTCTTGTGATGCATGCCAAAGAACAGGGAACTTGTCAAGGAGGAACGAGATGCCACTTAATTACATCCAAGAAGTGGAAATCTTTGATGTATGGGGGATTGACTTCATGGGACCTTTCCCATCCTCCGGAGGGAACCTCTACATTCTTCTTGCAGTTGATTACGTCTCTAGATGGGTTGAAGTCATTGCTTCTCCCACTAACGACGCCAAAGTGGTTGTGAAGTTCTTGAATAGAACTATCTTTCCACGATTTGGAACTCCACGCATCATCATTAGCGATGGAGGAACACATTTCATCAACCGGAAGTTCAAAACACTTCTATCGAAGTATGGGGTAACTCACAAGGTATCAACTGCTTATCACCCTCAAACTAGTGGACAGGTCGAGATCTCGAATAGAGAAATCAAGGCAATTTTGGAGAAGACCGTCTCTAGAACGAGGAAGGATTGGTCCATGAAGTTGGACGATGCTCTTTGGGCGTACAGGACCACATTCAAGACTCCCATAGGTACCACTCCTTATAATTTAGTATATGGGAAGTCTTGCCATCTGCCCGTTGAATTGGAACACAAGGCATATTGGGCGATCAAATGGTTGAATTTCGACATCAAAGAGGCTGGTGAGAAGCGACTATTGGAACTCAACGAGCTGGAAGAGCTGCGTTTGAACGCTTATGAGAATGCCAAAATCTACAAGGAAAGGACGAAGAGATGGCATGACAAGCGTATCGTCCCAAAGGAGCTTAACGAAGGAGACTTAGTTCTACTCTTCAACTCCCGCCTCCGCCTTTTTCCCGGTAAGTTGAAATCTAGATGGACCGGGCCTTACGTTGTGAAACATGTTTTCCCTCATGGTGCAGTTGAGATATGGGGCGAAACTAGCGGAAGCTTCAAGGTCAACGGTCATAGACTTAAGAAATACCAACCGGAAACGCCGGTTGAGGAGGTTGCACCAATATACCTCATTTGAGACGCAGCATGGTCCAGCTAGCGACCTTAAATCAAGCGCTTCTTGGGAGGCAACCCAAGGTATTGCCTTCTTTTCCCGTTTTCTAGTCTAGCTTAGATAGTTTTTGTTTTTGCTTTGCTTTGCTTTGTTTTTGGCGTTCTGGACAGACAACAGGGATTATCTAAGGAAGGAGCACAACTGGAAGGACAGAAGTTCGAGATTTTGAGAAGACAGAAGCATCTCGGTCACTGTCAGAGCATCTCGACCGAGTTGATTCTTGAGCAACCGAGGCGACTAGGGTTTCTGCAGAACCACCTCGGTCCGTACCACCTCGGTCCAGTCGAGACCATCTCGACCGAGGTGACAGCAGATCCAGTAACAGTATAAAAAGGGAAAAATTACTTTTCACTTTTTATTTTCACCCTCCTCGACCGCGGCGACAGATCTACCTCGCCCCCTTCGTTTCTCGCTCGTTTTCGAAGATTTCCGCTTCCAAACTACAATTAAAGAGTAGAGGATCATATTGCAACTGCAGATCTGCAAGAAATTCGAGTGAATCGGCCGGAACGACGTAAAAACGATCGAAACCCTAACTCGTTTGTTTACTTCGATTTGGGCTTTGGTTGCCCTTAAATCTGTTGAGGAAAGGCATAAGTACCCCTTAGGAAGCAATTGTAGTGATTTTGGGGGGAAAAGAACTGAAATTCTGAGAATTGGAATCGCGACTGTCTTCGCCTCGGTCCAGTCGACCTGCACCTCGACCGAGGTGTTCCTGAGTCTTGTCAGCAACCGAGGTAGTCTGACAGAGCTGAGTGAGAATGAGTTCAGATCGTCGCCTAGCCCTTAGAGACAGATCCTCACCCTCCCCTTCTTCCTCTTCCTCCCGTCCTTACCGCCCAGTTATCCACGAGAGATGCCGGGTAGACTATGAGCGGATAGCTAGCCGTCCAGTTATCGCACCACGATTTCTGGACGTGTCGGCTTTTGATTGCCTAGGGTTAGACGCTGACCTTAGGAGGATGATCGCTACTGTCGGGCTGGATCAGTTTACTGAGATCCGAGCCCCAGCTTACTTAGAGCCCACCCTGTAGTTTGTTAGCTCCTTCTCCTACCTCCCCACAAACCATTCTGTGAAGTACCGGTTGATGAACCGGAACTTCATAGTTCCTTTAGAGGTATGGAAAGAGATATTTGGCTTTTCTGAGCCCACCGCCACCGACTTCCCCTCCCGATCCGTAGCTAGGGAGTTCTGGGGGCAGATAGCCCATATTACTGAGCATGCGGACAGATGGCGTCCTGGAGATTCCAGGGAGAGGGTCATTTTCCATCCAGCCTTCAGACTAGCCCACAGGATCTTTAGCGAGACACTTCTGGCGCGTACTGAGACGCCCCAGAAGATCAGACAGGGCGAGCTGTTCAGCCTCTACTACATGGTGACAGGAGGTTTCCCTGACTTTGGCTTGCTCCTGGCAGAGGATCTGCACAGGATCAAGGCCAAGGCGAAGGGAGACATTTGCTGCGGAGGTCTAGTCACCCACATCGCTACCTACCACGGGATGGACCTCAGTGTTTGCACGATGGCGGCGGCTCCGAAGCCGCTGGGATCACATGAGATGATCACACGGAGGATTCTGGTTCCCCGTGGTTTGACCACTCCATATGTAGCCATGCCTTGGGAGCGGACTGCACCTCAGGGGATCCGTTGGTCTGCACAGTTCACAATCTTTGATCCGCATTTCTGGCAGACGGCTTGGGATACACTGATGGAGGATCACAGAGAGGCAGCAGCTGCCCCTGCTGAGGCTGAGGAGGATGACGACGACGATGAGGAGACGATGGACGAGAGAGATGGTGGAGTCCCGATGGATACAGGGACGGATACTGCAGGCACGAGCGCGCCACCGATCATCGACTTAGATGATGAGGAGAAGACAGAGCCTGCACCAGCTAAGACTTCTCCAGTCAGACCTGCTAGACGCAAGAGACATGGAGTGAGGGATCGGGCTGCTCACAGACGGATCGATGACCTGACGGATCAGGTTATTGACACGTATGCTGCATTATCGCTAGATATCCGCGAGATGCAGGAGCGGCAGCACCATCAGCATATCATGGCCCAGCTTCAGTTCGAGCATGTCATGGGCTATCCGTACGATCCGACTCAGTATCCGTACGTGCCACCACCACCACCACCGGATCAGGATTATTGAGGAGCTGCAGGATTTTCTTTATTTTCTTTTATGCAGTTCATCTTTTTATCCGGTGAGTTCTCTCATTTTCTAGACTTTTATTTGACCCACTGGGACAGTGTGTCCCAAGTATGGGGTGTTTGTATTACCTGACTACGTGATGTATTTTATTTGACTACTTGATGTATTATATTTATCGGATATTTTCGTATTTATGCTTCATTGCCTTTATATGATTATATAATATTACATGCAATACCTACAGGTTATTTGATTGAAAAAAACGTCGAAACCGAAAATAAAAAAAAAATGGTTTTAAAAAAAAATTTTTTGACCTCGACCGGGGAGATTCTGGCCAAACGAGGCATTTCACCTCGGTTGAACCAAGAACACCTCGACCGAGGTGTGTTAACTGAGAGTTTTCGAAAAACAATTTTTGTGTTACTTATCTGGATATGATCTCAGTGAAGATTTTGTTTACTGACTGGTTTTAAATTCTTTATATGTTTGAAAGGTTTTATAATATGTTTAAGTTGCTAAATGCTTTGTTTGAAATTATTGGCATGTTTAATACTTTGTTTTTATCCAAATTATGTTGAATTTGAAGGTTGACACCGCAGGTTAAGTTCTCTCACTTTCTTCTTGGAAAGACCAAGGCAATTCATTCTCTTCTTCTTCTTCCTCTTGATCATGCTTAGCCCCTCATATACATTTTGCCTCCCTTTACCTATCCGGGAATTTGGGAGCAAGCAAGTGGAGTTAAGGTTGAGGAGTGGCTGGAAGTGAAAATGTTAGAAAGCAATAATAGGTTTGGGGAAGTCAATCATGAAGATGAGTAACTCGGCACCATTCACATAGCCGGGTGTTTGTGTCTTGCCAAAGTCGGATTGAGCGATATTCCTAACGGGTCATGGTATGTGCATCAAGGGTTTGATGCATCTCGAGAAATTGATGATTGTAGATTTCCTAGGCTTCGGTTATTGTGCACCTCTGTCCATGCATCCCAAAAAGTAAAGTAAGAAGAAAAAGTGTGAAATAAGCAAAGCTTATTGGTGGAAGATGTTGCAAGTCAAAGTGAAAGTAAAGTTCATCCTTTTCCCGGATTCTAGCACCACATTACCTTACATACATCCCTACCTTACACGTTTCTTGACCTTTCTTTTGGGAAGCCCTTGAGACCTTGAGCTTGTTGATTGACTTAGCGGTTTAAATCGGATTATACATGATTAATTTTGATAATTATGATTTATTATGCATTCTATGATTTTATGCAAAGATGAACAACTTTCCTATATTTATAAAATGTTTTGAGCATGTTGAGTTTTTAATTCCAGGAAGTACTCTCTTAGAGTGATCTATGGTAGTTGCACACCATAAAATGTTTTTGGAAGACTTTTTCATTGATTTTATTGACTTATAATCCATTCTACCTTGTCTTCTATATGAGGAACTTGCTTGGGGACAAGCAAGGGCTAAGTATGGGGTATTTTGATAGCATGAATTATAGTCTATATTTTGGGGTTTGTTTGGACGTTTTATCTTTCATAATCTGCATGTTTGTATGTACATTATGTGATTATACTACCATTTCATCTACCTTTGCGAGAATCGAGGTCTACACCTAGTTTTGTTGTAATTGCAGGTAATTTGGTACGTTTTGCATCAAAAAGGAGCGAAAGGAGTCATGAGTCATTTAGAGCTACATCCAGGAAGCATAGCCATGGATTAAAGATTTACTTTGGACCAGTTTTGAGAGATTTCACATTCAGTTGTGACTCACCTCGGTTGACCAGAGATTCACCTCGACCGAGGCGATCCAGAGGCGCCGACTCGACCGAGGCGAATACCTAGGACGCGGCGAGAATATTTTATTCTTGGCTGAGATCTTTTAAAATTGGAAAGAGATCTTATATTTTTAGGCTTGGCTCCTGGAAGGAAGGAGATATGCAGAATCATATATTTTACCTATTTTTATGGGAAGAGATCTTTCAAAGATATCTTATCTTTGGAGGGTTATTTTCCTATAAAAAGGGTTGGATTTCCACAATTCGAGGAGGCCGCATACAATCCGCTTACACCCGTTAGAGCTGGACATCTCGCAGCAGCCGCACTCCAGTTTGGGAGAGATTTGAAGAACCTTTTTGAAGGTTGAAGGAAGATTGAAGTCTATAGCTTTTATAGCTTTTTGGAGGGTTTTGTAAGATTGTCTTTAATTCCCTCATTGATTGTCTTGTCTTTTTGGATTGGTATCCAAGGAACGCTTTGTTGTGATATTTGATTCAGTTATTGAAGTCTTTTCATTAAATTCTTCTTTGTTCAAATATTCACCTTCTTCCCATATATTTAATTAATGCTTTCATGATGATGAGTGGTTAATTTCCTTGTGTGATTCTAGGGTGATTGGCTGAAGGTTGTGGGAAAAACAATGATAGAATAATCTTAGATCCCAGTAGGATCCTAAGCATCTCGTGATGATGAGTGGTTAATTCGAGTCTTTAACCTTAACCCTAAGCATCTCGTTCAGTCGATGAACATCTCGGCCGGGGTGGAACTCTTCGTCCTTTCCTTGTAGGATCCTAAACAATGATAGAATAATCTTTGATTCAGTTATTGAAGTCTTTTCATTAATGCTTTCATGATGATGAGTGGTTAATTCGAGTCTTTAACCTTAACCCTAAGCATCTCGTTCAGTCGATGAACATCTCGGCCGGGGTGGAACTCTTCTGACCGAGGTGACTTATCTGATCCACAACTGAGAGTTAAGTGTTAGAGTTTGTGATAACAAGATTTATGAGTTAGGATTAGGTAATCATTTAGATAGATTTCTCACTCATTCATGCACGTTTTGGCATTGGTTCATGACGTCTTCGCTCAATTCATGCACATTTCTAGAAAAGACGTCTACACTACCTTTTATCGGTTTTGTAGGTAATTCGGGGATCTATTGGACGTTAATCGATACATTTGAGGGCCAAGCCTCATGATGGTACACATCCAAAGCCTTGGAGGAGCATAATTTGATCAACAAAGGACACAAAGACCACCATTGGTGCAAGCAATGGAGCAACTCATGGCTAGACGATCATAGCATGCTTCTGTTGAAGAAAATCGACCTACACCCAGGAAAATCGGCCGATTTTTTTCCTCTGGGTCGATTTTTGGGCCTTTGACAGCTTAAGCCACGTGTCCCACGATCTCTTGTCCGGCCTTGCTCTTGGTGGAGAATATAAGTGGTCCTTCAAAGCTGTTGCTGGCTCTCTCCCATTGATCCTTCTCCTCTCTTTTGACCTATCTTCTTCCCCAAAACACTTCTCCATTGTTGCCTCTCTTCCAAGCACCCATTAGGGGTGTTCTTGGAAGAGATTAGTGTAGATTCTCGTTTTAGAGTGAGATTAGAGTGGATTTGAGAGAGAAGTTCATTGTTGACAACTTGGATTAGCTCTTGGAGCCTTGTAAGGATTTGGTAATTTCTATTCTATGCTTTTAATGTCTTTTCTTTGGATTGTTCTTCATCAATTGACCATGACTTGCAAGCATGCTTTATTTGTGGAGATTGATCTTGAAATGAATGTTGTTGGCTAGATAGATTGCGATTCTAGGGTAAGGAAAGAAGGGTTATGGCTAGGACCATGATAGGATGAACTTAGATTTTTACCCTTGGATGACTCTTGTTCTTGAAATCCTAGTGTTTGTTGAGCTAATTCTATCCTAGGGAGACCTAGTGTTAGCAACTAAGTGTTTAGAAGAGACTTACCCGGTGATTCTTACTCTTAGATTCAAAAGATGACAAACCCAAGGTAGTGGTGAGCCTCACAAGCCGCCATTGGACTAAGTGTGCTAGGATAGTTGTTTAGGACTTCCCTTTCCGAGACTTACCCGGTAAGGATAGGTTAGACCCCTAGGTAACAATCCGGTTTGTGTAGAATTCCTATCCTTAGGTTCTTAGAGACTTACCCGGTGATGAGACCTTAGGAATGGACTAGTGGATCATGAGACTTACCCGGTAATTGATCCCAATCTAGAAACGCTTAATCCCAACATATCATAGTTAATCCGAGGAATGAATAGATAGCTTGAGTCTATGCCATAACCGGACTTCCAATCTCTAGAATCCGCTTTGTTACTTCCATTCTCCTATCTTTTGTGTTAGTGTGTGCTTGTGTTGCTTGATTGTGTTCACATATTTGTGATCTTTGTTTGATCACCCAAAACCCTCCAAAAACATTGTGTTTTCCATTTTCTTTATTCCTCATCTTATCTTAGTCTAGATTCACACTATTTCCGATCATTGAATGACTTAGTTTCACCTCAGTCCTTCTGTTCGACCTCGGAATACTTTCCTTTCTACAAAACGACCCGTACACTGCGGGTTTCGCTAGGTAGTTTAGGATTTAGTTCGAGTTATAAATTTAAAGCTTTTTGTGCTATTTCCTAGCGTAACAAGTTTTTGGCGCCGTTGCCGGGGACTAGCTCTAGATTGAGTCATTTGCTTTTGATTGCTTTTAGTGTTTATCTTTCTTGTTACTTTTGATCTTGTGTTGTTTTTGTCTTTGCCTTTTCATGTTTGCCATGGACGGATTGTACCTCCAAGACGACCTTGAGGACATGGAGTATGAGGAGTGGATGGAAAGCCAAGATCTAGGACCTCTCCATGATGAGTTTGAGTATTGGGAGGAGTTTAATGCCTATCATGAGTCCCATGATCAAGCTCACATGACTACATTGCCTTATGTGGAACCTCACCATCAACCTCACAATGACCGAGTGGAATCAATGCTAGAAGAAATGTTGAGGAAGATGGATGATCTAGAGAGCAACCTTGCTTCCATTTCGAGTACCCACATGGTGCTTGAAGCGGAAGTATTTCAACAAGAGGAGGTTCACTATGAGGAGATCCAAGAATTGTCCGATTCAACCATAACCAATAGAGACCTTGAGGAAGAGTTGAATGAAGCTCGGGAGCAATTGTGGCTAAGGGATTTGGCCCTGGAGGATGCAAGAAGATTGAATGTCGAGAGAGAAGAACAAATGAGGAGGGAGATTGAGGAGATTAGGCATGCTCTTATGCTAGGAGATCCTACCACCCTTCAAGGCTTACCTCCACCTCCTTCACCTTTGGAGGAGTGCAATGAAGTATTCTCACCCCCGGACATCCTTGCCATCAACCCCGGAACCACACTTGAAGAGCTCATGAGGGAGAGCCCTAAGTTAACTTCAACTCCTTCAAATCCTTTCTTGCTTGCCCGGAGTACACACGAAGATTGGAGCCCCTTTCCTAAGGAGTTTCCCATGTTGAATGATGGAGGCAAGTATGATGGATCCATGGTGGTTATGAAGCACCTCAATGAAGGATTCTTGCGAAGAACCGGCCTTCTTTGGATCATAGAGGATGAGGATGGCAAGCATCTTACCGGTGTGACCGCGGAGTACCAATTGTCTAAGTATGGGGTGGCACCTATGGTTGCAACTCCATACTATCATCAAGGGAGCGGTGATGAAGGAGTCTACTACTCACCGGTGAAGAGAGAACTTAAGGCTTATTTGGGCATCAAGTGGCCCTTGCTTGTCATTATGGATGCCGGAAAGCGATGGTTGCTTGGACTCCTCAAGCAAACCATGGTATTCGAGGTGGATTGACACATCCTGGGAGTTTGGTCAAGCTAATGACCTTAAAGAAGCGCTTAATGGGAGGCAACCCATTGGTACATGTCTTTCCCTTTTATTTTTCTTGTTTTTGTTTGATTTTGCTTTTGGTGTGCTTTGTTTTTCTTTTGTGTTTTTGGGTGCTAGATCTTGTTATTGTCATGTGTGATGAGATGTTGGAGGTCATGTGAAAGCCTCATGGAACTGTTGAGAAGAAGGTGCAAGATCCGAACACATGGACAAGGAAGAAAGCACCCAGGAAAATCGGACTGTTCTTCACAAAAATCGGCCGATTTTCCTGGGATATGGTCCGATTTTTCCTCTGTCAAGGAAAGTGATGATCTCCAATCAAGCATGGGTGGAGCGGACGTGGAACTTGGACGGCTTGCGGTGCCAAGCACGGGTTCCGACATCATAATGAACATCAAGAGCTCTCTACCATCCTTGATCGATCATCCACCATCATCATTCGATGTGAACCGAAATACCAAAGCATCACCAATTTTACATTGTGAGAACTCTCTTTAACTTCTTTATTTAGTTTCCACATTAGGGACAATGTGTTTCTAAGTACGGGGTGGGGTTTTCATGATCACTTGCATGATTAGCATCTAGGATAGTTTAATTTTGTCACATGTTTCATTATGTCTTGCATTGTACATACATATTTCAAAAAATCCAAAAAATTCAGAAAATTTTAGTGCTTCTAAGGCTTGGATATGACCCTAATGATGAACCTTGTCTTGTGGATTGGCTATGGATGACCTTATGTGTTAAATTGATGATAGCATATGTGGACTTGAGGTACTTCTCTTGAAACCATGAATGATTTGTGATCATGAATGTTTGCCTTGATTGAATTGAGTATTGAAAGTCGAAATTGCATGCTAGTTCTTGCACATCATTTAGGAATGAATAAGGCAATTCATCTTTCTCTACTTCTCATCTTGATCATGTTGCTTGAGCACCTCAATTGAGATAAATTTGACCTCTTTTGACCCATCCGGGAATAGGAGCATGCTAGTGTGTTGATGTGTGTGAAAAGCAAGTGTGGGGTGAAGTTGTTGATGAAAAGAATGTCATGCATAAAATGCTGAAATTGTTGTGAAAGTGTAGCCAAAAATATAGGCTTGGGGACATTGGCTTAAATGACAAGTAACTCGGTACACTTCACATAATCGGGTGTTGGTGCCTTGTCAAAGTCAAATAAACCAATAGTCCTAACGAGCTTTGGTATGTGTGCCCGGTGTGGATGCATCTCGAAAAATAGAAAAAGCCCGAGAATGGCTAATCACCAAGGTTTTGGCTTTTGTACACCAATGCCATTGTCTCAAAAATAAAAGAAAGAAAGAAAAGAAAATGAAGAAAAATATACACTTGAGGGAAGTGGAAAAGAAATGTGAAGTTGTGGTTGTTTAGTTCCTTTCCCGGATTAGCATCACATGACTAGAAAATTCCCACCTAATCACAACGTTTCTTGGCCTTCTATTTCACAAGTCCTTATGACCTACTTGCATGTGTGTAAGACTAAGTGATTTAGATTGGATATGCTCATGATCATCTTGACTTCTTCATCTTTACACTTCATTGCATGCTATCAAGTTAAGTGTAATTGTCTTTCCATGCTTTCATTTATTTGATGTATAATTGCTTGCCCATTGCCATGAAACATGACTATGAAGGTGATCCAATATTAGAAGCACAACTCCAAAAGATTTTGCCATTTTTCTGCATACATAAATCATGTCATCTCTTAGTCTATAGTTGGGAATTTGCTCGAGGACGAGCAAACCTTAAGTATGGGGTATTTTTGATAACAAGATTTATGACTTAGGATTAGGTAATCATTTAGATAGATTTCTCACTCATTCATGCACGTTTTGGCATTGGTTCATGACGTCTTCGCTCAATTCATGCACATTTCTAGAAAAGACGTCTACACTACCTTTTATCGGTTTTGTAGGTAATTCGGGGATCTATTGGACGTTAATCGATACATTTGAGGGCCAAGCCTCATGATGGTACACATCCAAAGCCTTGGAGGAGCATAATTGGATCAACAAAGGACACAAAGACCACCATTGGTGCAAGCAATGGAGCAACTCATGGCTAGACGATCATAGCATGCTTCTGTTGAAGAAAATCGACCTACACCCAGGAAAATCGGCCGATTTTTTTCCTCTGGGTCGATTTTTGGGCCTTTGACAGCTTAAGCCACGTGTCCCACGATCTCTTGTCCGGCCTTGCTCTTGGTGGAGAATATAAGTGGTCCTTCAAAGTTGTTGCTGGCTCTCTCCCATTGATCCTTCTCCTCTCTTTTGACCTATCTTCTTCCCCAAAACACTTCTCCATTGTTGCCTCTCTTCCAAGCACCCATTAGGGGTGTTCTTGGAAGAGATTAGTGTAGATTCTCGTTTTAGAGTGAGATTAGAGTGGATTTGAGAGAGAAGTTCATTGTTGACAACTTGGATTAGCTCTTGGAGCCTTGTAAGGATTTGGTAATTTCTATTCTATGCTTTTAATGTCTTTTCTTTGGATTGTTCTTCATCAATTGACCATGACTTGCAAGCATGCTTTATTTGTGGAGATTGATCTTGAAATGAATGTTGTTGGCTAGATATATTGCGATTCTAGGGTAAGGAAAGAAGGGTTATGGTTAGGACCATGATAGGATGAACTTAGATTTTTACCCTTGGATGACTCTTGTTCTTGAAATCCTAGTGTTTGTTGAGCTAATTCTATCCTAGGGAGACCTAGTGTTAGCAACTAAGTGTTTAGAAGAGACTTACCCGGTGATTCTTACTCTTAGATTCAAAAGATGACAAACCCTAGGTAGTGGTGAGCCTCACAAGCCGCCATTGGACTAAGTGTGCTAGGATAGTTGTTTAGGACTTCCCTTTCCGAGACTTACCCGGTAAGGATAGGTTAGACCCCTAGGTAACAATCCGGTTTGTGTAGAATTCCTATCCTTAGGTTCTTAGAGACTTACCCGGTGATGAGACCTTAGGAATGGACTAGTGGATCATGAGACTTACCCGGTAATTGATCCCAATCTAGAAACGCTTAATCCCAACATATCATAGTTAATCCGAGGAATGAATAGATAGCTTGAGTCTATGCCATAACCGGACTTCCAATCTCTAGAATCCGCTTTGTTACTTCCATTCTCCTATCTTTTGTGTTAGTGTGTGCTTGTGTTGCTTGATTGTGTTCACATATTTGTGATCTTTGTTTGATCACCCAAAACCCTCCAAAAACATTGTGTTTTCCATTTTCTTTATTCCTCATCTTATCTTAGTCTAGATTCATACTATTTCCGATCATTGAATGACATAGTTTCACCTCAGTCCTTGTGTTCGACCTCGGAATACTTTCCTTTCTACAAAACGACCCGTACACTGCGGGTTTCGCTAGGTAGTTTAGGATTTAGTTCGAGTTATAAATTTAAAGCTTTTTGTGCTATTTCCTAGCGTAACAGTTTGCCAAATCCTATTCTTATTACACCTTTCCTGGTTCAAAGCAAGCTTAGGATGAGACTTACCCGGTAATTCCTTAGTTTGTGTACCAACGATCATAAGTATAGGTAATAAAGGTTCATCCTTTATTGGGGTTTGAGTGTGCTTCCATCCCATCTTTGTGAGTTAGCCTGAGACTTACCCGGTAAAGGTTGATTCTATTCCCTTAGATGGTGTGTTAGTTTGAGGTTATAATTCTTTATCTTGATTCCTTGAGACTTACCCGGTAATAGGAGTTACGGTTTTGGATTAACAAGTAGTGAGACTTACCCGGTGATCTACTCCACTTTAGTAACACCTTCCCCACGCAAAAATCTCAGCTTTGTCCGCTTATCTATAGATCTTGAGTTGGAACCACAACTAGATGCTTTAATCCCTAGAATTGCATGTTTGCTTTATTGACTTCTTATTCATCTTTGATTGTGTTAATCGCTCTTGTGGTTAGTATTGACATTAGCACACCGTATTGACTTTGTTTCACCGAGTCCCTGTGATCGACCCCTGGAATTTTCTTGCTTTTACTACGATTGACCCGTACACTGCGGGTTCGCATCCTTGTTTTAAGCTTAAGTCTAGGGTTATAAATTTAAAGCTTGCACACACCGTTTGGAGCGAACAGTGAACCATATGTGTCTTGATGTAGTAACTTGTTAGTCATAGGGCTCACTTACGTTTATGATCTTGGGAACTACCCTAAGTTTCGGGACGAAACTTATTTTGAAGGGGATCTGATGTAACGACCATTTTTTCGTTACGCTTTGATAAGGTTAGAGAAGTTTAGAAAAGGAAATTAAATTTTAGTGAGACTAGGACATACCAGTTTAATTATGGAAGTCGTTTAATTAAGTACCTTGTCCTAAGTTTCGGGACGAAACTTATTTTAAGGGGGAACTGATGTAATATCCGGAATTTTTATTCCGTTTTATTCCGAATCAAATCGGACTTCGAACCGTTGACGGTTTCCCATTCTATCTAGTATCTCTTCCTTCACAAATTTCATTATTTTATGTAGAATTTAATTCACATAAAATGATAAAATTATATCAAACTCTAATCCTTAGAATTATCTATTATTTTATGTAGAATTTAATTCACATAAAATGATAAAATTCTATCAAACTCTAATCCTTATAATTATCTATTATTTTATGTAGAATTTAATTCACATAAAATGATAGATTTATATCAAACCCTAGTTATTATAATTCATTCTTACCGATGACTTTAGACGAGATCAAGACAAGGTGTGACGAGTTCAGGACTAAGATGAGACGAGGCCATGACAAAGCCCGACAAACTGTGACAAACTCATTCATGGGCCTGACAAGGCCATGACGAGTTTTGACAAGGCTGTGACAAAGCCAAGACAACACTCTCAGCCCACAATAGCCTCAGCTGGCCTTTGCAAACCACAACAGCCCAGCATCCTTTGCAACCCACAGCAGCCCAGCATCCTTCGTAGCCCACAACAGCTCAGCTGGCCTTCGTAGCCCACAGCAGCCCAGCATCTGCGTAGCCCACAACAGCCTACAACAGCAAATGAAAGCGCCAGCCCACGAAGGTGATGGACCTGTTGCTTTCAATTCTCGCAGCCCAGGAGTACAAACGCATGATTCAGCCGCTCTTCTGCCCTTGTGAACGCTGAATGTAACGGCTGAAATCAATGCTCTCCCTTGATGCCCTTCATTCACGTAACAACTAAGGGAGTAGGAGAAACCGCTTACCATTTACGTCTGAAAAATCCTCCCTCTTGCCTTCTTCACTGCTGCGTACAGAAGATCGACATTCACGTTCAGAGAGGAGCAATACCACCAAGGTCCCAACAGCAAGATCGACATTTACGTTCATTTGGAAGCTTCTCTCTGCATAGGTGAGTCTAATAACAATTCTCCTTACCCTATGTGCGCTAGGATTGGCTACTAATCGTGTCTTCTCTATGCTGAAGACTCGAGTCTTCTTGATCAAGTGTACAGCAACCAGCTTCGTCTTGGCCCTGTCGTCAGAGGATTCCGAAGCCAAGGTCAGGTAGAGATCGTTGGTGTAATAGCTAGGATTTCCTAATTCTAATTAATATTGATTAAATTAATCGTTGATAGTAATTGACATATAACTCGCGAAGATTTCGCAAGTGATGAGTAAGAGTCCCACCGTTATGTTCCTGGCGTAATTTTGGACGTTTGGGAAAATTTTTACTTTTCCCCCCGGGTAATTATTTTTACCCTCCGGTGTTATTTGGAGCATTTGGGAGCTCCAATTAATAAAAATGCAGTTGAGAGAAATGATCAGGACATCGGATATGTCCTAGACTTGAAATAACATGGAGAGGCAAAACGGCCAAAAGAGTCGCTATTTCGTTTCTTAACGGCTAAGAAAGACGGCTTAGGAATACACGTTTTCCGAGGCACTTGTGGAATAATTATCCCTACAATATTTCAGATTTAATGTTCCAATCTCGAGAAGCTTGGAGAAAGAGGTTCGACCTGCCTTTTGATCGGTTAATGGATAATTATCGACTTTACTAAAGGATAATTATCGTCTTCACTATAAATAGCGGAAAATCCTTTATTAATTCATTTCCTTTCACGTTTTCTCGTAAAAGCTCTGATTTCTCTCAACCTTCAAACTCAAATCTAGTCTCCGTTTCTAATCCGATTTAAATTCCGTTTGAGTTTTTGGATTCCTCTCTTCATTCTCTTCATAACGGTACCGAGTTTCTGCATTTCCGAGTATAGGAAGGGCTGGTCGAGCATATATGTCACCAGGACGGTTCCGTCGCTCATATTCCGATGAATTTGATGTTGTCCATGCATAGCCTGCGTCGTTGTGATTCCGAATCTTCTTTCAGATCGTCAATCGGGTTAGTAACGAATAAGTTATGAATTTATTCGTTTTCCGTACTTCGATTTAGCCTAAATTGACTTTAGGCTTGTCAAAATGGATAATTAGAAATTCCATTATGGTCGTTATATTATTCTGGTGATTATGGATAGTTTGTTTGATGAAATCTGATGACAAGTGGGTTTAGAAATTGCCTGCGGGCAAAACGTTATTCTGGCAAAATCTAATTAATTAATTAAAGGTTAATTAATTAAATTAGGATTAGAATTGAGATTGAGGAATGTTGATTAGATACTACCTTGAGATTTGAGGAATTGTGAGTTATGTTGAAATATTGAGGTTTAGTTGGTTGTGAGGCTTATAGATTGATTATAATCCTTATGGATCCCTTGGGTCTAGATGTGACCTTTTTGATTGATAGGAATATTGATATCTCTTTATGCCTTGTTATTAGGCAGTGTCCCTCTCAGGATTGGAGGTTGATCGTGGTTGTGATTGTACGAGGTTGAGGTAAGTCCGTAGGACTTACTTAGCTGCCATCCTTATATTGGGTGTTTGCATGAGTGGTGTGTGTCTTATATGTTTGCTATGATAGCATGTGACGTCGTATTTACCGACCTATGTTTTATTGATTGCCCCACTGCGTGGCTGTGATAACCTTTCCCTTTCATCCCGCCGTGGAGTCTGGGAGGTTCTCTGATGTCAGGCCAGACCGGTTTACAGGAAGGGCGCAATCCACTCCCATAGGGTACACGGATTGTGTGACCGATACTAGTACGGTTGGCTAGCAGGCTCAGAGGCGAGGATGTATCGGTCCTCGTGTCACATACTTTCATCTATATATATATATATATATATATATATATATATATATATATATATATATATATAAATATATATACGGTTTTTGAGTGAATGATTATTATATAAAGATAATAAATGGGTAAATGTGGGATAGCATGCTGAGGTGTTTATCTTTCATGATTGTGCTTGTGCTTATGTATTACCTCATATATGTATGGTTAGCTAACGGTTTTATACCGTGTTGTAGATGTTTACAGGTTAGGCGCTGCTGAGTGATCTGATAGGGTGACAGGCCAAGGACTCTCGTAAATTAAGTGGTTGGTTTGGGTTGTTGTGTTTCCCCTCCTGCGTGAGGATGATCTTTTGTACCTCCTATGTGAGGATGTCGTTTTATATACTCGGCTATGTTGTTGTTTACTTTGGGTCGTACAGTTTATACTGTTTTATGTATTTTTTTTATATCTGTCAGTGCCATGTTGTAAGGTCCAGTGAACTTGTTGTCAGGCTAGGGTCAGGATCCATTGTGAGATCCTAGCCCAATGTGACATCCCGAGTCCCGCGGATTCGGGGTGTTACAGAGTTGGTATCAGAGCCCAGGTTGACAATAATGGCACTTGCTACCTGCAATGAGGTTTGATAGGTAAAATAAACAGAGCCCACATGGGATCTGACGTTTTCAAAGGTTTTGGTTTTAAGTGTGGTTTTAGGATAGAATGTACGAGAAGTCGTCACCTTTGCCATGGATCTCTGCAGCATAGATATGTATATATATCTGTGTGTATTATGGATTATGTGGATGTATTATATACATATCGATACCTATGGCATATATATAGCCTTATAAGATTAGGTGCGTATACCTACAGATGACTCACACTAGAGTAGTATCTGTAGTGGGATGAGGTAGGGGTACACCCCTCTTCCTCCAGTGGTGATAAGTCAGGGACCAGTTTTCGCTGTTGTCTCGCCTATGGCAGAGAACGAGTTTGAAGAGGCTGATCGTGTCTCCATGAGTACATCCGAGTTTCAAGAGTATATGCAGCAAGTATAAGAGGCGGTGATAGCGGGTAGACCTACACCAGATTTACCAACATTTGTGAGATCAACTGAAGCTTCTGGATCAGAGAAGAAGCAACGGATTGAATCAGTTAGTGGAGAAGCAAAGATGAAGAATGGTGAACCAAGTCAGATACCAGGACAACCTAGTGATCCTTTGGCCATGAAGATGATTGGCAAGGAACTACAGTGTTTTAATTGCGTGGAAGTTGGGACACTGGCGAGCTGTGTGCCCAAAGGCGGCCATCATATGCTTTACAGGTTCCCTTCAAGAGTGAGATCATTTTAGGTGGACGACGAAGGTCGAGTTACCCTTCAGTTGCACAGGTTGCAAGGATAGGACGATTATGTTTCAATTGTGGCTATCCAGATCATTTGCGTTCTGTGTGCCCTTTGACACTGATAGCTTGTTTCACTTGTGGTGAGCTAGGCCATCTGGCCCTTTTCTGTCAACACGGTGGTGTTTCTTCCCAGCAAGACCTTCCTCTTTCCGGTGCAGAAAGAGTGGAAATGGAGGCTATAGTGAGGACCTCAGTGATACTTGAGGAGCATATATCCGAGATCGAGTAATGATATGTAGTGGAGCTACGGGAGTTAGCTGTTACAGGTACCATTCTCGTTAATGGTTTACCTAGTGGAGTTTTGTTTGTTATGAGTGATATGCACTTCTTGTCTTTCGATGCATGCGTTAATGGTTGATCTTTAATATATAGTAGAAGGTGGACTTTCCTTTACAGGATTACCAGTTAGGGGTCTGAGGTACCCGCGAGATATGTGTTTGTTCCCTTATTCCGGGACTTGTGTATGGCTTGTAGACTTCTTTGTCATGCTGTAGGTGCATGAGGAAGTCATTATGTGTATGGATTGTATGAATAGATACCATGCGGTGTTAGATATTAATAGTAAGGCTATTATAGTCTTTACTGAGATGGTAATTAGAGGTCTTCTAAGGTTAAGACCTTTGAAGAGACGGGTTTGTCATCAGGACTGTACGAGCAGCGAGCTGATAGCACAGGGATGTGACGCCTTCTAGTGTTATACCATGAAGGAGCGAGATAGTCCAACAATGGAAGGTATTCCAGTTGTTTATGAGTTTATAGACGTGTTACTGAACCGTCTAGTTTCCACCTCAACGGAGTGTGGACATTGTTATCGAGTTGAAGTATGATACAAGATTGAATGGGAAAGCCACACTATATGGTGCTTGTTGAGATATTGTACTGATAACTTGAAAAGTTGATCAAAACGGGATTACCCTAGTGGGTTCCATGTTCCGTATTGACAACCTGATGACTTAGCTTCAAGAAGCAATTGGGTTTTCAAGATTGCTTTGTGCTGAAGATATCCCTAGTCATGGATGAGAGAGCAACATGTGTATGAGATAGCATCTCATACCCGTTATGGACACTACAAGTTTTTAGTGATGTCATTTGGATGACGAATGTTTTAGTAGTTTTTATGGAGTTTACCAACAGTATCTTCATCGACTTCCTTGATTAGTTGGTGGTGGACTTCATTGATGACATGTCGGTATACTCTCATAGCAGAGAATAGTAGACCGATCGTCTGAGGACCGTTCTGCAGATTTTGAGAGATAGAGGGTTGTATTCTACGCTCTCTAAGTGTAAGTTGAGATGCCAGTGGTAGCCTTTTTAGGCCATGTTGTCTCCGTCAGTGGGATCATGGTTGACCTGACAAGAATTAAGTATGTTGTACATTGGGAGATAATGATGAACATTAAGGAATACGTAGTTTTCTCGGCTCAGCCGATTGCTATCAATGCTTTGAGGAAGGATTTTATATGATTACGTATTCATTTGCGAGTCTTTTGAGAAGACCACCATAACTACGTGATGAAAGTAGTGTGTCTATGTTCTGAAGAGTTGAGGAGGCATTTGACCTCTGCTTCCATTCTGTTGTAGTTAGAAGATTTTTGGGATCCCGTGATTTACGGTGATACATCCTAGCTAAGTTTGAGATGTGTATTACTACAAAGGAGTAGGGTTATTGATATGTGTGTTTACAGCTGAGAACGTATGATGAGAACTACTCGACTCATGATTTAGAGTTAGTAGTGGTAGTTCAAGCCTTTAAATTTTGAAGACCGTACCGGTGTGATCTTCATGTCAGATTTCTATAGATTATAGAAATCTGAAGTATATTTTATGCAACAGGGGTTGAATAACCGCCAGTATTAAGAGCTTAAGTTGATCAAGACTTTGACTTGAAGATTTCATATCATTCAGAGAAGTTGAATGTTGTTGCCGATAACTTGAATGGAAAGATCTCCAAGAGAAGATGATTGTGAGACTGATAGTTCAACCTCAGCTTCAAAGAGATCTAGCTTGGCTAGAGTTGGACAATCAGTTCCTTGATAAGGATACCCATTTATACCTCAGAGGTTATACCTGGTCTGTTGGATGAGGTCCAACAGAAGCAGGAGACCTGCCGGGCCTTGACAAGGTTTAGAGAAAGGATGTCTCGTACTGAGACACCATAGTTCTTCATGGGAGTAGATGGACTGATGAAGAGTCATGGCCACTTTTGTGTACCTGGTGATGCATATGGAGACAAAGAATATTATGGTATACCCATTGTACGCCTTATTCAGTACATTCAGGTACGAGTAAGATGGACCACGAGATGAGACAATTATACTGTATGAAACCGATACAACCAGATTTGTGATACAGTATGTAACCTGTTAGCAGGTCCAGATAGAGTATTTCTGATCTAGAGATAAGCCCCACCCACTACCAGTGCAGTAGTAGAATTTGGGAGGACATCTCTATGGACTTTGTTATGGGATTGTGACCTAGTAGAAGATTGATGTTATCTGGATTGTTGGTAACAGATTAATGAAACCAACACGTTTCATTTCTATCAGAAGGACGTGGCTAGTGAATGAATTGGCTGAGGAGTACACTAGACAGATAGTGAGACTCCATGGTACACCGAGAACGATCATTTATGATCGAGATGGATGTTTTTACTTTGAGATTTTAGGCAGCAAATTCAGACTGCTTTGGGGACGTGTTTGTACCTCATGACTACACTTCACCCCCTGATAGATGGTCAGTTAAAGAGGATCATATGGATCTTAAAGATCTATTATGAGTTGTAAGTTGAATGGGAAACGTGGATGGTTATATTACCTTCCATTAATGAGTTTATTATATAACAATGAAGGATGTGCATCTTTCTGGGATGGCCCTATGAGGCAATATATATAGACATTGATGTCGTATATCCTTATGCTAGAAGTGATCTAGCAGTAGTAGTTGAATAACACCTGACCAGATTCAGGATTTTATAGTTCAAGTAACGTTGGTTGAAGGAAGAATGCTGGTTGTACAGAGTCGCCAGATATTATATGTAGACAAGAGGCGTTAACCTCTAAAGTTCAAGCGAGAGTTCATGCCCGGCTGTAAGTATCTCAACTGCGAGACGTTAGACGTGTTAATATGAAAAGGGAACCGAGTTTCCAATATGATGGTTTATTTGAGATCAACTAGTACGGAGAAGGTAGCATGATGTTTAGCTTTGCCTCTGAGATTAGAGGATATTCACCCAGTGCTTCATATGTCTCAGTTGAAGAAGTATATACCAGACTCGAGACACCGTGTGAGTTACGATGATTTGGTGGTTGAGTCCAACCACACTTTTGTTGAGCATTCGATTACATTCTTGGAATGAGATATGAAACGCTTGCATTCGAAAGACATTCCCATATTGAGGATATGATGGTCGAGATGAAGACCTGAAGAGGCTATGTGAGAGACTGAGGATAGTGTCCTGAGGAACTATCCAGAGTATATGTTAGGACATACCCATTTGTGGGAGCACGAGTATATCTTAGTGCTATCTTGATGAATGTTGTGCTTATGTGCTTCTATGCCTTGATATGTTATTCCATGCTAGTTGTGATGTGATTTATGATCTTAGTAGATCTTGATGTGCTAGCGTAATGTATACTATAGCTGGAGATGATTACTTCTTCCACGCTACCCGAGTATGATCATATTTATAGCTGGAGATGGTTATTTCCTCCACGCTATTTGAGTGGGATTAGGATTCAGCTGGAGATGGTTCTTTCCTCCATGCTACCTTGATGGACATAGTTCAGTGGAGATGTGATTCCTCCATGCGATATATATGTTTATGGGTTGGCTATAGACGTATTTCCTCTATGCATGTGATATGTTTTGGCTAGAGATGTGCTTCCTCTATGCCTTGTGATGTGGTATGGCGAGAGACGTGATTCCTCTACGCCTTTGGGTAGCGTTATGGCCCTGTTTCCTGGAGATGATGATTCCTCCATGTTTATACTTGAGGTTATAGATTGTTATAGGTTGTGATCTTTTGAACGGAGATGTGATACCTCCGATAGAAAGAGTGAGAGTTATACCTCGGCGTATGGGTCCGAGAGGATTTGGGAATTGTTCAAGTTTCGGGACGAAACTTTTTTTTAGGGGTGTGTGATGTAATAGCTAGGATTTCCGAATTCTAATTAATATTGATTAAATTAATCGTTGATAGTAATTGACATATAACTCGCGAAGATTTCGCAAGTGATGAGTAAGAGTACCACCGTTATGTTCCTGGCGTAATTTTGGACGTTTGGGAAAATTTTTACTTTTCCCCCCGGGTAATTATTTTTACCCTCCGGTGTTATTTGGAGCATTTGGGAGCTCCAATTAATAAAAATGCAGTTGAGAGAAATGATCAGGACATCGGATATGTCCTAGATATGAAATAACATGGAGAGGCAAAACGGCCAAAAGAGTCGCTATTTCGTTTCTTAACGGCTAAGAAAGACGGCTTAGGAATACACGTTTTCCGAGGCACTTGTGGAATAATTATCCCTACAATATTTCAGATTTAATGTTCCAATCTCGAGAAGTTTGGAGAAAGAGGTTCGACCTGCCTTTTGATCGGTTAATGGATAATTATCGACTTTACTAAAGGATAATTATCGTCTTCACTATAAATAGCGGAAAATCCTTTATTAATTCATTTCCTTTCACGTTTTCTCGTAAAAGCTCTGATTTCTCTCAACCTTCAAACTCAGATCTACTCTCCGTTTCTAATCCGATTTCAATTCCGTTTGAGTTTTTGGATTCCTCTCTTCATTCTCTTCATAACGGTACCGAGTTTCAGCATTTCCGAGTATAGGGAGGGCTGGTCGAGCATATATGTCACCAGGACGGTTCCGTCGCTCATATTCCGATGAATTTGATGTTGTCCATGCATAGCCTGTGTCATTGTGATTCCGAATCTTCTTTCAGATCGTCAATCGGGTTAGTAACGAATAAGTTATGAATTTATTCGTTTTCCGTACTTCGATTTAGCCTAAATTGACTTTAGGCTTGTCAAAATGGATAATTAGAAATTCCATTATGGTCGTTATATTATTCTGGTGATTATGGATAGTTTGTTTGATGAAATCTGATGACAAGTGGGTTTAGAAATTGCCTGCGGGCAAAACGTTATTCTGGCAAAATCTAATTAATTAATTAAAGGTTAATTAATTAAATTAGGATTAGAATTGAGATTGAGGAATGTTGATTAGATACTACCTTGAGATTTGAGGAATTGTGAGTTATGTTGAAATATTGAGGTTTAGTTGGTTGTGAGGCTTATAGATTGATTATAATCCTTATGGATCCCTTGGGTCTAGATGTGACCTTTTTGATTGATAGGAATATTGATATCTCTTTATGCCTTGTTATTAGGCAGTGTCCCTCTCAGGATTGGAGGTTGATCGTGGTTGTGATTGTACGAGGTTGAGGTAAGTCCGTAGGACTTACTTAGCTGCCATCCTTATATTGGGTGTTTGCATGAGTGGTGTGTGTCTTATATGTTTGCTATGATAGCATGTGACGTCGTATTTACCGACCTATGTTTTATTGATTGCCCCACTGCGTGGCTGTGATAACCTTTCCCTTTCATCCCGCCGTGGAGTCTGGGAGGTTCTCTGATGTCAGGCCAGACCGGTTTACAGGAAGGGCGCAATCCACTCCCATAGGGTACACGGATTGTGTGACCGATACTAGTACGGTTGGCTAGCAGGCTCAGAGGCGAGGATGTATCGGTCCTCGTGTCACATACTTTCATCTATATATATATATATATATATATATATATATATATATATATATATATATATATATATATATATATATATACGGTTTTTGAGTGAATGATTATTATATAAAGATAATAAATGGGTAAATGTGTGATAGCATGCTGAGGTGTTTATCTTTCATGATTGTGCTTGTGCTTATGCATTACCTCATATATGTATGGTTAGCTAACGGTTTTATACCGTGTTGTAGATGTTTACAGGTTAGGCGCTGCTGAGTGATCTGATAGGGTGACAGGCCGAGGACTCTCGTAAATTAGGTGGTTGGTTTGGGTTGTTGTGTTTCCCCTCCTGCATGAGGATGATCTTTTGTACCTCCTATGTGAGGATGTCGTTTTATATACTCGGCTATGTTGTTGTTTACTTTGGGTCGTACAGTTTATACTGTTTTATGTATTTGTTTTATATCTGTCAGTGTCATGTTGTAAGGTCCAGTGAACTTGTTGTCAGGCTAGGGTCAGGATCCATTGTGAGATCCTAGCCCAATGTGACATCCCGAGTCCCGCGGATTCGGGGTGTTACAGTTGGTGTACGGTTTCTTCAACAACTTGCAAGTAGTGAGTAAGCATTTCCGTTCTTTCCTTTTGACAGTGATGTCTTCTATTATAAGACCCGTTAGGATAGATTGGAGTGAGTGTTCTGGATAGGAGAGAATAAGGGACTGTTGTAAAGGATTTATTTTAATTATTTCTTTCAGTTTTGAAGTTGAAGACTACCCACTGTTGTGAATCAATGTTAAAGAGTTTCGTAGAAGATCCACCGTTGAAATTTTAATAGATAATAGGTAGATATAAGTAGTTTACAGTGGTAAAATTTGAGAAGAAATGAACGGTCGGATTGAAAGTTATAGGGTCTCAAAGTGGAGTAGTTGAGCTGTTTTTCCAGCAGAAAATTTTGACTAAGTATGGGAACATTTGTAGTGTAGTAGACAACTTTAAAGATTTTTGTAGGAATAACGATTGAACAGTTTTAAGAAATTCTTTCTCCTATGAGTAGATTAGATATCATAGATAATTTAGAAATTTATTTTAGAATTTTTATAAGTTTATTTTAATTTCGTATTTGGAATTGTAGTTGGACCTTAGAGACTCTTCGGGAAATAGAAAATTGGTAATTTTTCTAGTTGTTACCTAAAATCATCCTAGGGAGTAGAATATGATTAGTTAGCCTCAAGTAAGAATTTAAGTACATTGTACGGGTTTTTGGATGTAACACCCCGAATCCGCGGGACTCGGGATGTCACATTGGGCTAGGATCTCACAATGGATCCTGACCCTAGCTTGACAACAAGTTCACTGGACCTTACAACATGGCACTGACAGATATAAAACAAATACATAAAACAGTATAAACTGTACGACCCAAAGTAAACAACAACATAGCCGAGTATATAAAACGACATCCTCACCTAGGAGGTACAAAAGACCATCCTCACGCAGGAGGGGAAACCCAACAACCCCAAACCAACCACCTAATGTACGAGAGTCCTCGGCCTGTCACCCTGCCAGATCACCCAGTAGCGCCTAACCTGTAAACATCTACAACACGGTATGAAACCGTTAGCTAACCATACATATATGAGGTAATGCATAAGCACAAGCACAATCATGAAAGATAAACACATCAGCATGCTATCACACATTTACCCATTTATTATCTTTATATAATAACCATTCACTCAAAAACCGTATATATATAGATAGATGAAAGTATGTGACACGAGGACCGATACATCCCCGCCTCTGAGTACAATGTCCAACTGTACGAGTATCGGTCACACAATCCGTGTACCCTATGGGAGTGGATTGCGCCCGTCCTGTAAACCAGTCTGACCCGACATCAGAGAACCTCCCAAACTCCACGGCGGGATGAAAGGGAAATGTTATCACAGCCACGCAGTGGGGCAGTCAATAGAACATAGGTCGATAAAAACGACAACTCATGATATCATAGCAAACATATAAAGCACACACCACTCATGCAAACACCCAATATAGGGATGGTAGCTAAGTAAGTCCTACGGACTTACCTCAACCTCGTACAAAATCAACCACGATCACCTCTACACTGGAGGGACAACACGGCCTATAAAAAGGCATAAGGAGATATATCAACCTCTATTCATCAAAGGGGTCACACCTAGACCCAAAGGGATCCATAAGGATCATACTCAATCTATGAGCCTCACAACCAACTAAAACTCAATATCTCAACATAGCTCACAATTCCTCAAATCTCAAGGTAGTATCTAATCAACATTCCTCAATCTCAATTTTAATCCTAATTTAATTAATTAACCTTTAATTAATTAATTAGATTTCGCCAGAATAACGTTTTGCCCGCAGGCAATTTCTGAACCCCCTGTCATCAGATTTCATCAAACAAGAACCCATAATCACCAGAATAATATAACGACCATAATGGAATTTCTAATTGTCCTATTTGACAAGCCTAAAGTCAATTTAGGCCAAATCGCAGTACGGAAAACGAATAAATTCATAACTTATTCGTTACTAACCCGATTAACGATCTGAAAGAAGATTCGGAATCACAACGACGCAGGCTACGCATGGACAGCATCAAATTCATCGGAATCTGAGCGACGGAACCGTCCTGGTGACATATATGCTCGACCAGCCCTCCATATACTCGGAAATGCAGAAACTCGGTACCGATATGAAGAGAATGAAGAGAGGAATCCAGAAACTCAAACGGAATTGAAATCGGATTAGAAACGGAGAGTAGATCTGAGTTTGAAGGTTGAGAGAAATCAGAGCTTTTAAGAGGAAACGTGAAATGAAATGAATTAATAAAGGATTTTCCGCTATTTATAGTGAAGTCGATAATTATCCTTTAGTAAAGTCGATAATTATCCTTTAACCGATCCAAAGGCGGGTCGAACCTCTTTCTCCAAACTTCTCGAGATTGGAACATTAAATCTGGAATATTGTAGGGATAATTATTCCACAACTGCCTCGGAAAACGTGTATTCCTAAGCCGTCTTTCTTAGCCATTAAGAAACGAAATAGCGACTCTTTTGGCCGTTTTGCCTCTCCATGTTATTTCATATCTAAGACATATCCGATGTCCTGATCATTTCTCTCAACTGCATTTTTATTAATTGGAGCTCCCAAATGCTCCAAATAACACCGGAGGGTAAAAATAATTACCCGGGGGAAAAAGTAAAAATTTCCCTAAACATCCAAAATTACGCGAGGAACATAACGGTGGGACTCATACTCATCACTTGCGAAATCTTCGCGAGTTATATGTCAATTACTATCAACGATTAAGTTAATCAACATTAATTATAATTCGGAAATCCTAGCTATTACATCACACACCCCTTAAAAAAAAGTTTCGTCCCGAAACTTGAACAATTTCCAAATCCTCTCGGACCCATACGCCGAGGTAATACTCTCACTCTTTCTATCGGAGGTATCACATCTCCGTTCAAAAGATCACAACCTATAACAATCTATAACCTCAAGTATAAACATGGAGGAATCATCACTCCAGGAAACAGGGTCATAACGCTACCCAAAGGCGTAGAGGAATCACGTCTCTCGCCATACCACATCACAAGGCATAGAGGAAGCACATCTCTAGCCAAAACATATCACATGCATAGAGGAAATACGTCTCTAGCCAACCCATAAACATATATATCGCATGGAGGAATCACATCTCCACTAAACTATGTCCATCAAGGTAGCATGGAGGAAAGAACCATCTCCAGCTGAATCCTAATCCCACTCAAATAGCATGGAGGAAAGAACCATCTCCAGCTATAAATATGATCATACTCGGGTAGCGTGGAGGAAGTAATCATCTCCAGCTATAGCATACATCACACTAGCACATCAAGATCTACTAAGATCATAAATCACATCACAACTAGCATGGAATAACACATCAAGGCATATAAGCACATAAGCACAACATTCATCAAGATAGCACTAAGATCTACTCGTGCTCCCACAAATTGGTATGTCCCAACATTGGATAGTTCCTCATGACACTATCCTCAGTCTCTCACATAGCCTCTTCAAGTCTTCATCTCGACCATCATATCCTCAATATGGGAATGTCTTTCGAATGCAAGCGTTTCATATCTTATTCCAAGAATGTAATCAGATGCTCAACAACGACGTGGTTCAACTTAACCACTAGATCATTAAGACTCACAAGGTGTCTCGAGTCTGGTATATACTTCTTCAGTTGAGACATAAGAAACATTGGGTGGATATCCTATAATCTCATAGGCAAAGCTAAACATCATGCTACCTTCACAAAACTAATCAAGATCTCAAGTAACCGACATATTAGAAACTCAGTTCCCCTTTCCATAATAACACAACTAACGTCTCACAACTGAGATACCTCCAGCCGGATATGAACTCTCGCTTGAACTTTAGATGTTAACGCTTCTTGTCTACATATAATATCTGGCGACTCTGTACAACCAACATTCTTCCTTCAATCAACGTTACTTGAACTATAAAATCCTGAATCTGGTCAGGTGTTATTCCACTACTACTACTAGATCACTTCTAGCATAAAGATATACGACATCTATGTCTATATATTGCCTCATAGGGTCATCCCAAAAAGATGCACGTCCTTCATTGTTATATAATAAAATCAGTAATGAAAGGTAATATAACCATCCACGTTTCCCATTCAACTTACAACTTATAATAGATCTTTAAGATCTAGATGATCCTCTCTAACTGAGCAATTGTCAAGGGGTGAAGTGTAGTCATGAGGTACATACTCGTCCCCAAAGAAGTCTGAATCTGCTGCCTAAAAACTCAAAGTAAAAACATCCATCTCGATCAAAAATGATCGTTCTCGGTATACCATGGAGTCTCACTATCTGTCTAGTGTACTCCTCAGCCAATTCATTCACTAGCCACGTCCTTCTGATAGAAATAAAACGTGCCGGTTTCATTAATCTGTTACCAACAATCCAGATAACATCAATCTTCTATTGGGTCACAATCCCATAACAAAGTCCATAGAAATGTCCTCCCAAATTCTACTACTGCACTGTTAGTGGGTGGAGCTTATCTCTAGATCGGAAATACTCTATCTGGACCTGCTAACAGGTCACACGCTGTATCACAAATCTGGTTATATCGGCTTCATACAATATAATCGTCTCAACTCGTAGTCCATCTGACTCGTACCTGAATGTACTGAATAAGGCATACAGTGGGTATACTGTAATATTCTCTGTCTCCATCTGCATCAGCACGTACACAAAGTGGTCATGACTGTTCATCAGTCCATCTACTCCCATGGAGAACTATGGTGCCTCAGTACGAGACATCCTTTTTCTAAACCTTGTCAAGGCCAGGCAGGTCTCCTGCTTTTGTTGGACCTCATCCAACAGACCAGGTAGAACCTCTGAGGTATAACAGGGTATCCTCATCAAGGAACTGATTGTCCAACTCTAGCCAAGCTAGATCTCTCTGAAGCTGAGGCGGAACTATCAGTCTCACAATCATCTTCTCTTGGAGAGTCTTTCCATTCAAGTTATCGGCGACAACGTTCAACTTCTCTAATTGATATGGAATCTTCAAGTCAAAGTCTTGATCAACTTAAGCTCTTAAAACTGGCGGTTATTCAACCCCTGCTGCATAAAATAAACTTCATATTTCTATGATCTATGAAAATCTGACATGAAGATCACACCGGTACGGTCTTCAAAATTTAAAGGCTTGAACTACCACTACTAACTCTAAATCATGAGTCGAGTAGTTCTCATCATACGTTCTCAGCTGTAAACACACATATCAATAACCCTACCCCTTTGTAGTAATACACATCTCAAACTTAGCTGGGATGTATCACCGTAAATCACGGGATCCCAAAAATCTTCTAACTACAACATAATGGAAGCAGAGGTCAAATGCCTCCTCAACTCTTCAGAACATAGACACACTGCTTTCATCACGTAGTTATGATGGTCTTCTCAAAAGATTCGCAAATGAATACATAATCATATAAAATCCTTCGTCAAAGCATTGGTAGCAATCGGCTGAGCCGAGAAAACTACGTATTCCTTAATGTTCATTAGTATCTCCCATGTTACAACATACTTAATTCTCGCCAGGTCAACCATGATCCCACTGGCGGAGACAACATGGCCTAAAAAGGCTACCACTGGCATCTCAACTTACACTTAGAGAGCGTAGCATACAACCCTCTATCTCTCGAAATATGCAGAACGGTCCTCAGACAATCGGTCTACTATTCTCTGGTATGAGAGTATACCGACATGTCATCCATGAAGTCCACCACCAAATAATCAAGGAAGTCGATGAAGGTAATATTCATCAACTCTATAAAAACTACTAAAACATTCGTCAACCCAAATGACATCACTACAAACTCGTAGTGTCCATAACGGGTATGGGATGCTATCTCATACACATGCTGCTCTCTCATCCATGACTAGGGATATCTTGAGCATAAAGGAATCACGAAAACACAATTGCTTCTTGAAGTTAACTCGTCAGGTCGTCAATACGGAACATGGAACCCACTAGGGTAAACCCGTTTCAGTAAACTTTTCAAGTTATCAGTATAATATCTCAACAAGCACCATATAGTGTGGCTTTCCCATTCAATCTTGTATCATACTTCAACTCAATAACAATGTCCACACTCCGCTGAGGTGGCAACTAGACGGTTCAGTAACACGTCTATAAACTCATAAACAACTGGAATACCTTCAATTGTTGGACTATCTTGCTCCTTTATGGTATAAAACTAGAAGGCGTCACATCCCTGTGCTATCAGCTCGCTGCTCGTACAGTCCTGATGACAAACCCGCCTCTTTAAAGGTCTTAACCTCAGAAGACCTCTATTTAACACAACTCAGTAAAGACTATAATAGTCTTACTATTAAAAGCTAACACCACATGATATCTATTCATCCAAACCATACACATAATGACTTCCTCATGCACCTACGACATGACAAAGAAGTCTACAACCATACACGGGTCCCTGAAATAAGGGAACAAACACGCATCTCACGGGTATCTCAGACCCAAAAAGGTAATCTTGTAAAGGAAAATCCACCTTCTACTATATACAAAAAGTCAACCATTAACGCATGCATCGAAAGACATGAAGTGCATAGCACTCACAACAAGCAAAACTCCACCAGGTAAACCATTAACGAGAATGATACCTATAACAGCTAACACTCGTAGCTCCACTACATATCATCACTCAATGTCAGATCCATGCTCCTCAGGTATCACTGAGGTCATTACTATAGCCTCCACTTCCACTCTTTCTGCACCGGAAAGAGGAAGGTCTTGCTGGGAAGAAACACCACCGTGCTGACAGAAAGGGCCAGATGACCTAAGTCACCACAAGTGAAACAAGCTATCAGTGCCAAAGGGTACACAGAACACAAATGATCTGGATAGCCACAACTTAAACATAATCATCCCATCCTTGCAACCTGTGCAACTGAAGGGTAACTCGACCTTCGTTGTTTACCTGGAATGATCTCACTCTTGAAGGGAACCTGTAAAGGCAATGCCTTGCCCTGTCGACAAAACTTCGCTCTATGCCCTGCTTTACCACACGTAAAACATATGATGGGCACCTTTGGGCACACAGCTCGCCAGTGTCCCAACTTCCACTATAGTTCCTTTCCAGTCATCTTTATGGCCAAAGGATCACTAAATTGTCCTGATATCGGACTTGGTTCCCCATTCATCATCTTTGCTTCTCCAGTAACTGATTCAGTCCATTGCTTCTTTCTGGATCCTAAAGCTTCAGTTGATCTCACAATTGTTGGTAAATCCGGTGTGGATCTACCTACTATCACCGCTTCATATACTTGTTACATATATTCTTAAAACTCGGATCTACTCATGGAGAAACGATCAGCCTCTTCAAACTCGTTCTCTACCATAGGCGAAACAACAGAGGAAACTGGTCCCTAACTTATCACCACTGGAGGAAGAGGGGGTAGACCCCTACCTCATCCCACTACAGATACTACTCTAGTCTGAGTCATCTGTAGGATATACGCACCTAATCTTATAAGGCTATATATATGCCATAGGTATCGATATGTATATAATACATCCACATAATCCATAGTACACACAGATATATATACATATCTACGCTGCAGAGATTCATGACAAAGGTGACGACTTCTCGTACATTCTATCCCAAAACCACACTTAAAACAAAAACCTTTGAAAACGTCAGATCCCATGTGGGCTCTGTTTATTTTACCTATCAAACCTCATTGTAGGTAGCAAGTGCCATTGTTGTCAACCTGGGCTCTGATACCAACTCTGTAACACCCCGAATCCGCGGGACTCGGGATGTCACATTGGGCTAGGATCTCACAATGGATCCTGACCCTAGCCTGACAACAAGTTCACTGGACCTTACAACATGGCACTGACAGATATAAAACAAATACATAAAACAGTATAAACTGTACGACCCAAAGTAAACAACAACATAGCCGAGTATATAAAACGACATCCTCACCTAGGAGGTACAAAAGACCATCCTCATGCAGGAGGGGAAACCCAACAACCCCAAACCAACCACCTAATGTACGAGAGTCCTCGGCCTGTCACCCTGCCAGATCACCCAGTAGCGCCTAACCTGTAAACATCTACAACACGGTATGAAACCGTTAGCTAACCATACATATATGAGGTAATGCATAAGCACAAACACAATCATGAAAGATAAACACATCAGCATGCTATCACACATTTACCCATTTATTATCTTTATATAATAACCATACACTCAAAAACCGTATATATATAGATAGATGAAAGTATGTGACACGAGGACCGATACATCCCCGCCTCTGAGTACAATGTCCAGCTGTACGAGTATCGGTCACACAATCCGTGTACCCTATGGGAGTGGATTGCGCCCTTCTTGTAAACCAGTCTGGCCCGACATCAGAGAACCTCCCAGACTCCACGGCGGGATGAAAGGGAAAGGTTATCACAGCCACGCAGTGGGGTAGTCAATAGAACATAGGTCGATAAAAACGACAACTCATGATATCATAGCAAACATATAAAGCACACACCACTCATGCAAACACCCAATATAGGGATGGTAGCTAAGTAAGTCCTACGGACTTACCTCAACCTCGTACAAAATCAACCACGATCACCTCTACACTGGAGGGACAACACGGCCTATAAAAAGGCATAAGGAGATATATCAACCTCTATTCATCAAAGGGGTCACACATAGACCCAAAGGGATCCATAAGGATCATACTCAATCTATGAGCCTCACAACCAACTAAAACTCAATATCTCAACATAGCTCACAATTCCTCAAATCTCAAGGTAGTATCTAATCAACATTCCTCAATCTCAATTTTAATCCTAATTTAATTAATTAACCTTTAATTAATTAATTAGATTTCGCCAGAATAACGTTTTGCCCGCAGGCAATTTCTGAACCCCCTGTCATCAGATTTCATCAAACAAGAACCCATAATCACCAGAATAATATAACGACCATAATGGAATTTCTAATTGTCCTATTTGACAAGCCTAAAGTCAATTTAGGCCAAATCGCAGTACGGAAAACGAATAAATTCATAACTTATTCGTTACTAACCCGATTAACGATCTGAAAGAAGATTCGGAATCACAACGACGCAGGCTACGCATGGACAGCATCAAATTCATCGGAATCTGAGCGACGGAACCGTCCTGGTGACATATATGCTCGACCAGCCCTCCATATACTCGGAAATGCAGAAACTCGGTACCGATATGAAGAGAATGAAGAGAGGAATCCAGAAACTCAAACGGAATTGAAATCGGATTAGAAACGGAGAGTAGATCTGAGTTTGAAGGTTGAGAGAAATCAGAGCTTTTAAGAGGAAACGTGAAATGAAATGAATTAATAAAGGATTTTCCGCTATTTATAGTGAAGACGATAATTATCCTTTAGTAAAGTCGATAATTATCCTTTAACCGATCCAAAGGCGGGTCGAACCTCTTTCTCCAAACTTCTCGAGATTGGAACATTAAATCTGGAATATTGTAGGGATAATTATTCCACAACTGCCTCGGAAAACGTGTATTCCTAAGCCGTCTTTCTTAGCCATTAAGAAACGAAATAGCGACTCTTTTGGCCGTTTTGCCTCTCCATGTTATTTCATATCTAAGACATATCCGATGTCCTGATCATTTCTCTCAACTGCATTTTTATTAATTGGAGCTCCCAAATGCTCCAAATAACACCGGAGGGTAAAAATAATTACCCGGGGGAAAAAGTAAAAATTTCCCTAAACATCCAAAATTACGCGAGGAACATAACGGTGGGACTCATACTCATCACTTGCGAAATCTTCGCGAGTTATATGTCAATTACTATCAACGATTAAGTTAATCAACATTAATTATAATTCGGAAATCCTAGCTATTACATTGGAAGTCTCGGAACCAAGGGTAAAATAGTCAATTTACCTTAAATAAACACTGTAATAACTTCTGCACATAGAATCGTACATCTTAGGAGTTTTAGACTTCTAAGTATCCAAGAAATATTGTTGACCCACGTTCCTCCTTTGACAGACAACTGAGTTCCTGCAGCTACTGATTTAGTGTTGTTAAGAGAGACGAGATTTAATTTGGTAAGTCTACTGACTTACTTAGCTAGCTTCTGGCATGCGTGTGATATGTATGAGTGGTGTGTGATAGTTAAGATAAATAACGAAACCGGAATAGGCCGACTATAGTATATTATATAACTGACCAAAGTGTATGATAACGGGTCGTGACATCATCTGCCTAGCTCTTGCGAGAGTCTAGGAGGTTCCCTGCGACTAGCCCAGTCCGGTAGACGGTCACATGCATTAGTACCATTCCGTGTTGGTAAACGGGGACAGGGGCGAGGTTTGGGAATCCCTCGTGTCACAAAATAAGTATCATTAGTAATGACATATCACTTAATTTAAAGATAATAAAAAGGAATGAGTGTTGCATGCTGATTGCGTATGTTGTGTGTTTGTGCTTTTACCTTTATACTTATGCATAGAATGTTAGCTAACGGTTTTATACCGCTTGTAGATGCCTTGCAGGTTAGGGAGGCGATCGAGTGATCCGGCGGTAGTGGGCAACCGGGGTTCCGTGCATTATAGGACGGGACTGTTATATTTTATTTTATGACTATTGAGACTGATGTTGGTATTTCCGGTTTTGAGACTTGGCTGTATTGTTTTCAGAATTTGGATTCTTTTTATTTCGCTCATGTTATAAAACTCTTTGCTTTGCCTTTTTATTTGTGCCGTGTTGTAAGGTCCGATGAAGTTGTTGTCAGGCTAAGGGCCGGGACCCATTGTGAGGTCCCAGCTCGTAGCATTTTGAGTCCTCTAGGATTCGAGGTGTTACACAGAACAAGTTATATTATAAGCGTTCATTCTATATATTTTAGTATAAATGATGTTTGCCGCAGACGAACATCCTTCTTCGTAACCCGGAAAGTCATATTTTAGAGTAAAAGAAATCGTAAATTAATTTTTCCGAGTTCATAATATAATTAAATCCGAGTTCATAATAAAATTGAAACAAAAAAATAATAAAGAGATGTACAACACGAGAACTTCCCAGGAGGTCACCCATCGTCGTACTACTCTCCCCCAAGCACGCTTAACTTCGGAGTTCTGATGGGATCGGGTGCATTAGTGCTGGTATGATCACACCCGTCTACTTATGACCCTTTCCCGTACTTGTGCACCTCCTGCCGTGGTCCCCTTAGCCTTCCTTGACGGGAAAAACGGAACCATGTGCTTTTGCCGGGACCCGTTAATTAAATTCGACTAAACAATCCTAAACCATCTTACCGATCACTTTAGAAATCCGGAACAAGTTATATTATAAGCGTTCATTCTATATATTTTAGTACAAATGAAGTTAGACGCAGAAGAACACCCTTTTTATAACCCGGGAAGTCATGCTTTACAGTAAAGGAAATCGTAAATAATTTTTCCGAGTTCATAATAAAAATGAAACAAAAAAAAACAAAAAGAGGGGTGCAAAAAGAGGACTTCGCAGGCGGTAGCCCATCCTAGTTCTACTCTCGCCCAAGCACGCTTAACTTCGGAATTCTGATGGGATCCGGTGCATTAGTGTTGATATGATTTCACCCGTCTATTTATGCCGTCTTCCCATACTTCTCGAGCTCCTTCCGTGCTCCTCTTAGCCTTCCTTGACGGCAAAACGGAACCGTGTGCTTTTGTAGGGAGCCGTTAATTAAATTCTACTAAACAGTCTTAAACCATCTTACCGATCAATTTAGGAATCCGGAAGAAGTTATATTATAAGCGTTCATTCTATATATTTTAGTATAAATGAAGTTTGTCGCAGAAGAACACCCTTCTTTATAACCCGGTAAGTCATGTTTTAGATTAAAAGAAATCGTAAATAATTTTTCTGAGTTCATAATAAAATTGAAACAAAAAAAAAAGAAAAAAGAGGGGTGCAACACGAGGACTTCCCAGGATGTAGCCCATCCTAGTTGTACTCTCGCCCAAGCACGCTTAACTTCAGAATTCTTAATGGGATCCGGTGCATTAGTGCTGGTATGATTGCACCCGTCTACTTATGCCGCCATCCCGTACCTGTGGAGCTCCTTCCGTGCTCTTCTTAGCCTTCCTTGACGCAAAAGGGAACCGTGTGCTATTGTCGGGAGCAGTTAATTAAATTCGACTAAACAGTTTTAAACCATCTTACCGACCACGTTAGGAAACCGGAACAAGTTATATTAAATTCATGTTTTAGATTAAAACAAATCGTAAATAATTTTTCCGAGTTCATAATAAAATTGAAACAAAAAAAAAGAAAAAAGAGGGGTCCAACACGAGGACTTCCCAAGAGGTAGCCCATCCTAGTTCTACTCTCGCCCAAGCACGCTTAACTTCGGATTTCTAATGGGATCCGGTGCATTAGTGCTGGTATGATTGCACCCGTCTACTTATGCCGCCTTCCCGTACCTGTGGAGCTCCTTCGTGCTCCTCTTAGCCTTCCTTGACGGCAAAACGGAACTGTGTGCTTTTGTCGGGAGCCGTTAATTTAATTCGACTAAACAGTTTTAAACCATCTTACCGACCACGTTAGGAAACCGGAACAAGTTATATTAAAGTCATGTTTTAGATTAAAACAAATCGTAAATAAATTTTCCGAGTTCATAACAAAATTCAAACAAAAAAAAAAAAAAGAGGGGTGCAACGCGAGAACTTTCTAGGAGGTAGCCCATCATTGTTCTACGCTCGCCCAAGCACGCTTAACTTCGGAGTTCTGATGGGATCCGGTGCATTAGTGTTGGTATGATTGCACCCGTCTACTTAAGCCGCCTTCCCGTACCCGTGGAGCTCCTTCCGTGCTCCTCTTAGCCTTCCTTGACGGCAAAACGGAACCGTGTGCTTTTGCCGGGAGCCGTTAATTAAATTCGACTAAACAGTTTTAAACCATCTTACAGACCACGTTAGGAAACCGGAACAAGTTATATTAAAGTCATGTTTTAGATTAAAACAAATCGTAAATAATTTTCCGAGTTCATAACAAAATTCAAACAAAAAAAAGAAAAAAGAGGGGTGCAACACGAGGACATCCCAGTAGGTAGCCCATCGTAGTTCTACTCTCGCCCAAGCACGCTTAACTTCGGAGTTCTGATGGGATCTGGTGCATTAGTGTTGGTGTGATCGCAACCGTTACTTATGCCGTCTTCCCGTCAGTGTGGAGCTCCTTCCATGCTCCTCTTAGCCTTCATTGATGGGCAAAACGGAACCGTGTGCATTTGCAGGCACCCGTTAATTAAATTCGACTAAACAGTCTTAAACCATCTTACCGATCACTTTAGGAATCCGGAACAAGTTACATTATAAGCGTACATTCTAGATATTTTAGTACAAATGAAGTTTGACTTAGAAGAACACCCTTCTTTATAACCCGGGAATTCATGCTTTAGATTAAAAGAAATCGTAAATAATTTTTCCGAGTTCATAATAAAATTGAAACAAAAAAAAAAGAAAAAAGAGGGGTGCAACAAGAGGACTTCGCAGGCGGTAGCCCATCCTAGTTCTACTCTCGCCAAAGCACGCTTAACTAAGGAATTCTGATGGGATCCGGTGCATTAGTGATGATATGATTGCACCCGTCTACTTATGCCGCCTTCCCGTACTTGTGAAGCTCCTTCGGTGCTCCTCTTAGCCTTCCTTGACGGCAAAACGGAACCGTGTGCTTTTGTCGGGAGCCGTTAATTAAATTCTACTAAATAGTCTTAAACCATCTTACCGATCACTTTAGGAAACCGGAACAAGTGATATTATAAGCGTTCATTCTATATATTTTAGTATAAATGAAGTTAGTCGTAGAAGAACACCCTTCTTTATAACCCGGGAAGTCATGTTTTAGATTAATAGAAATCGTAAATAATTTTTCCGAGTTGATAATAAAATTGAAACAAAAAAAAAGAAAAAGAGGGGTGCAACAAGAGGACTTCGCAGGCGGTAGCCCATCCTAGTTCTACTCTCGCCAAAGCACGCTTAACTTCGGAGTTCTGATGGGATCCGGTGCATTAGTGTTGGTATGATCGCACCCGTCTACTTATGCCGCTTTCCCGTAGTCGGGACCCGTTAATTAAATTCGACTAAACAGTCTTAAACCATCTTACCGATCACTTTAGGAAACCGGAGCAAGTTATATTATAAGCGTTCATTCTATATATTTTAGTATAAATGAAGTTTACCGTAGAAGAACACCCTTCTTTATAAACCGGGAAGTCATGTTTTAGATTAAAAAAAATCGTAAATAATTTGTTCGAGTTCATAATAAAATTGAAACAAAAAAAAAAAAAGAAAAAAGAGGGGTGCAACAAGAGGACGTCCCAGGCGGTAGCCCATCCTAGTTCTACTCTCGCCCAAGCACGCTTAACTTCGGAATTTTGATGGAATCCGGTGCATTAGTGCTGATATGATTTCACCCGTCTACAATGCCGCCTTCCCGTACTTGTGGAGCTCCTTCCGTGCTCCTCTTAGCCTTCCTTGACGGCAAAACGGAACCCTGTGCTTTTGCCGGGAGCCGTTAATTAAATTCAACTAAACAGTCTTAAACCATCTTACCGATCACTTTAGGAAACCGAAACAAGTTATATTATAAGCGTTCATTCTATATATTTTAGTATACATGAAGTTTGCTGCAGAAGAACACCCTTCTTTATAACCCGGGAAGTCATGTGTTAGATTAAAAGATATCGTAAATAATTTTTCCGAGTTCATAATAAAATTGAAACAAAAAAAAAATTAAAAAGAGGGGTGCAACACGAGGACTTGGAGGTAGCCCATCCTAGTTTTACTCTCGCCCAAGCACACTTAACTTCGGAGTTTTGATGCGATCCGGTGCTGGTATGAATGCACCCGTCTACTTATGCCGCCTTCCCGTACTTGTGGAGCTCCTTCCGTGCTCCTGTTTGCCTTCCTTGACGGCAAAACGGAACCGTTTGGTTTTGCCGGGAGCCGTTAATTAAATTCGAATAAACAGTTTTAAACCATCTTACCGACCACGTTAGGAAACAAGAACAACAAGTTATATTAAAGTCATGTTTTAGATTAAAAGAAATCGTAAATAATTTTTCCAATTTCATAATAAAATTGAAACAAAAAAAAAATGAAAAAAGAGGGGTGCAACACGAGGACTTCCCAGGAGGTAGCCTATCCTAGTTCTACTCTTGCCAAAGCACATTTAACTTCGGAGTTCTGATGGGATCCGGTGCATTAGTGCTGGTATGATCGCACCCGTCTACTTATGCCGCCTTCCCGTACTTGGGCAGCTCCTTCCATGCTCCACTTAGACTTCCTTAACGGGCAAAACGGAACCGTGTGCTTTTGTGGGGACTCGTTAATTAAATTCGACTAAACGGTCTTTAATCATCTTACCGATCACGTTAGGAAACCGGAACAAGTTATATTAAAGCCAAGTTTTAGATTAAAAGAAATCGTAAATAATTTTTCCGAGTTCATAATAAAATTTAAACAAAAAAAAAGAAAAAAGAGGGGTGCAACACGAGGACTTCCCAAGAGGTAGCCCATCCTAGTTCTACTCTCGCCCAAGCACGCTTAACTTCGGAGTTGTGATGGGATCCGGTGTAGTAGTGCTGGTATGACTGCACCCGTCTACTTATGCCACCTTCCCGTACTTGTAGAGCTCCTTCCTTGCTCCTCTTAGCCTTCCTTAACGACAAAACTGAACCGTGTGCTTTTGTCGGGAGCCATTAATTAAATTCGACTAAACAGTTTTTATCCATCTTACCGACGACATTAGGAATCCGGAACAAGTTATATTAAAGTCATGTTTTAGATTAAAAGAAATCGTAAATAATTTTTCCGAGTTCATAATAAAAATGAAACAAAAAAAAAGAAAAAAGAGGGGTGCAACACGAGGACTTCCTAGGAGGTAGCCCATCATAGTTCTACTCTCGCCCAAGCACGCTTAACTTTGGAGTTCTGATGGGATCCGGTGCATTAGTGTTTGTGTGATCGCAACCGTCTACTTATGCCACCTTCCCGTCTTTGTGGAGCTCCTTCCATGCTCCTCTTAGCCTTGATTGACGGGCAAAACGGAACCATGTGCATTTTCCGGCACCCGTTAATAAAATTCCACTAATTAGTTTTAAACCATCTTACCGATCACTTTAGGAAACTGGAACAAGTTATATTATAAGCGTTCATTCTATATATTTTAGTATAAATGAAGTTTAGCGCAGAAGAACACCCTTCTTTATAACCCGGGAAGTCATGTTTTAGATTAAATGAAATCGTAAATAATTTTTCCTAGTTCATAATAAGATTGAAACAAAAAAAAAAAGAAAAAAGAGGGGAGCAACACGAGGACTTCCCAGGAGGTCACCCATCCTCGTACTACTCTCACCCAAACACGCTTAACTTCGGAGTTTTGTTGGGATCCGGTGCATTAGTGCTAGTATGATCGCACCCGTCTACTTATGACCCCTTCCCGTACTTGTGCAGCTCCTTCCGTGCTCCACTTAGCCTTCCTTGACGGGCAAAACGGAACAATGTACTTTTGCCGGGACCCGTTAATTAAATTCAACTAAACAGTCTTAAACCATCTTACCGATAACTTTAGGAAACCGGAACAAGTTATATTATAAGCGTTCATTCTATATATTTTAGTATAAATGAAGTTTTCCGCAGAAGAACACCCTTCTTTATAAACCGGGAAGTCATGTTTTAGATTAAAAGAAATCGTAAATAATTTTTCCGAGTTCATAATAAAATTGAAATAAAAAAAAAAGAAAAAAGAGGGGTGCGACAAGAGGACTTCCCAGGCGGTAGCCCATCCTAGTTCTACCTCGCCCAAGCACGCTTAACTTCAGAATTCTAATGAAATCCGGTGCATTAGTGCTGATATGATTTTACCCGTCTACTTATGGTGCCTTCCCGTACTTGTGGAGCTCCTTCCGTGCTCCTCTTAGCCTTCTTTGACGGCAAAACTGAACCGTATGCTTTTGCCGGGAGCCGTTAATTAAATTCGACTAAACAGTTTTAAACCAACTTACCGACCACGTTAGGATGCCGGAACAAGTTATATTAAAGTCATGTTTTAGATTAAAACAAATTGTAAATTATTTTTCCGATTTCATAACAAAATTGAAACAAAAAAAATGAAAAAAGAGGGGTGCAACACGAGGACTTCCCAGGAGGTAGCCTATCCTAGTTCTACTCTCGCTCAAGCACGCTTAACTTCGGAGTTCTGATGGGATCCGGTGCATTAGTGCTGGTATGATCGCACCCGTCTACTTAAGCCGCCTTCCCGTACTTGGGCAGCTCCTTCCATGCTCCACTTAGCATTCCTTGACGTGCAAAACGGAACCGTTTGCTTTTGCCGGGACCCGTTAATTAAATTCGACTAAACAATATTAAACCAACTTACCGATAACTTTAGGAAACCGGAACAAGTTATATTATAAGCGTTCATTCTATATATTTTAATATAAATGAAGTTTGCCGCAGAAGAACACCCTTCTTTATAACCCGGGAAGTCTTGTGTTAGATTAAAAGATATCGTAAATAATTTTTCCGAGTTCATAATAAAATTGAAACAAAAAAAATAAAAAAGAGGGGTGCAACACGAGGACTTCCCAGGAGGTAGCCCATCCTAGTTTTACTCTCGCCCAAGCACACTTAACTTTGGAGTTCTGATGGGATCCGGTGTAGTAGTGCTGGTATGAATGCACCCTTCAACTTATGCCGCCTTCCCGTACTTGTGGAGCTCCTTCCGTGCACCTCTTAGCCTTCCTTGACGGCAAAACGGAACCGTGTGCTTTTGCCCGGAGCCGTTATTTAAATTCGAATAAACAGTTTTAAACAATCTTATCGACCACGTTAGGAAACCGTAACAAGTTATATTAAAGTCATGTTTTAGATTAAAAGAAATCGTAAATAATTTTTCCGAGTTCATTATAAAATTCAAACAAAAAAAAGAAAAAAGAGGGGTGCAACACGAGGACATCCCAGTAGATAGCCCATCGTAGTTCTACTCTCGCCCAAGCACGCTTAACTTCGGAGTTCTGATGGGATCTGGTGCATTAGTGTTGGTGTGATCGCAACCGTTACTTATGCCGTCTTCCCGGCAGTGTGGAGCTCCTTCCATGCTCCTCTTAGCCTTCATTGATGGGCAAAACGGAACCGTGTGCATTTGCAGGCACCCGTTAATTAAATTCGACTAAACAGTCTTAAACCATCTTACCGATCACTTTAGGAATCCGGAACAAGTTACATTATAAGCGTACATTCTAGATATTTTAGTACAAATGAAGTTTGACTTAGAAGAACACCCTTCTTTATAACCCGGGAATTCATGCTTTAGATTAAAAGAAATCGTAAATAATTTTTCCGAGTTCATAATAAAATTGAAACAAAAAAAAAAGAAAAAAGAGGGGTGCAACAAGAGGACTTCGCAGGCGGTAGCCCATCCTAGTTCTACTCTCGCCAAAGCACGCTTAACTAAGGAATTCTGATGGGATCCGGTGCATTAGTGATGATATGATTGCACCCGTCTACTTATGCCGCCTTCCCGTACTTGTGAAGCTCCTTCGGTGCTCCTCTTAGCCTTCCTTGACGGCAAAACGGAACCGTGTGCTTTTGTCGGGAGCCGTTAATTAAATTCTACTAAATAGTCTTAAACCATCTTACCGATCACTTTAGGAAACCGGAACAAGTGATATTATAAGCGTTCATTCTATATATTTTAGTATAAATGAAGTTAGTCGTAGAAGAACACCCTTCTTTATAACCCGGGAAGTCATGTTTTAGATTAATAGAAATCGTAAATAATTTTTCCGAGTTGATAATAAAATTGAAACAAAAAAAAAGAAAAAGAGGGGTGCAACAAGAGGACTTCGCAGGCGGTAGCCCATCCTAGTTCTACTCTCGCCAAAGCACGCTTAACTTCGGAGTTCTGATGGGATCCGGTGCATTAGTGTTGGTATGATCGCACCCGTCTACTTATGCCGCTTTCCCGTAGTCGGGACCCGTTAATTAAATTCGACTAAACAGTCTTAAACCATCTTACCGATCACTTTAGGAAACCGGAGCAAGTTATATTATAAGCGTTCATTCTATATATTTTAGTATAAATGAAGTTTACCGTAGAAGAACACCCTTCTTTATAAACCGGGAAGTCATGTTTTAGATTAAAAGAAATCGTAAATAATTTTTCCGAGTTCATAACAAAATTCAAACAAAAAAAAAGAAAAAAGAGGGGTGCAACACGAAGATTTCCCAAGAGGTAGCCCATCATAGTTCTACTCTCGCCCAAGCACGCTTAACTTCGGAGTTCTGATGGGATCCGGGGCATTAGTGTTGGTGTGATCGCAACCGTCTACTTATGCCGCCTCCCCGTCGTTGTGGAGCTCCTTCCACGCTCCTCTTAGCCTTCATTGACGGGCAAAACGGAACCGTGTGCATTTGCAGGCTCCCATTAATTAAATTCGACTAAACAGTCTTAAACCATCTTACCGATCACTTTAGGAAACCGGAACAAGTTATATTATAAGCATTCATTCTATATATTTTAGTATAAATGAAGTTTGTCGCAGAAGAACACTCTTCTTTATAACCCGGGAAGTCATGTTTTAGATTAAATGAAATCGTAAATAATTTTTCCGAGTTCATAATAAAATTGAAACAAAAAAAAATTAAAAAGAGGGGTGCAACACGAGGACTTGGAGGTAGCCCATCCTAGTTTTACTCTCGCCCAAGCACACTTAACTTCGGAGTTTTGATGGGATCCGGTGCTGGTATGAATGCACCCGTCTACTTATGCCGCCTTCCCGTACTTGTGGAGCTCCTTCCGTGCTCCTGTTTGCCTTCCTTGACGGCAAAACGGAACCGTTTGGTTTTGCCGGGAGCCGTTAATTAAATTCGAATAAACAGTTTTAAACCATCTTACCGACCACGTTAGGAAACAAGAACAACAAGTTATATTAAAGTCATGTTTTAGATTAAAAGAAATCGTAAATAATTTTTCCAATTTCATAATAAAATTGAAACAAAAAAAAAATGAAAAAAGAGGGGTGCAACACGAGGACTTCCCAGGAGGTAGCCTATCCTAGTTCTACTCTTGCCAAAGCACATTTAACTTCGGAGTTCTGATGGGATCCGGTGCATTAGTGCTGGTATGATCGCACCCGTCTACTTATGCCGCCTTCCCGTACTTGGGCAGCTCCTTCCATGCTCCACTTAGACTTCCTTAACGGGCAAAACGGAACCGTGTGCTTTTGTGGGGACTCGTTAATTAAATTCGACTAAACGGTCTTTAATCATCTTACCGATCACGTTAGGAAACCGGAACAAGTTATATTAAAGCCAAGTTTTAGATTAAAAGAAATCGTAAATAATTTTTCCGAGTTCATAATAAAATTTAAACAAAAAAAAAGAAAAAAGAGGGGTGCAACACGAGGACTTCCCAAGAGGTAGCCCATCCTAGTTCTACTCTCGCCCAAGCACGCTTAACTTCGGAGTTGTGATGGGATCCGGTGTAGTAGTGCTGGTATGACTGCACCCGTCTACTTATGCCACCTTCCCGTACTTGTAGAGCTCCTTCCTTGCTCCTCTTAGCCTTCCTTAACGACAAAACTGAACCGTGTGCTTTTGTCGGGAGCCATTAATTAAATTCGACTAAACAGTTTTTATCCATCTTACCGACGACATTAGGAATCCGGAACAAGTTATATTAAAGTCATGTTTTAGATTAAAAGAAATCGTAAATAATTTTTCCGAGTTCATAATAAAAATGAAACAAAAAAAAAGAAAAAAGAGGGGTGCAACACGAGGACTTCCTAGGAGGTAGCCCATCATAGTTCTACTCTCGCCCAAGCACGCTTAACTTTGGAGTTCTGATGGGATCCGGTGCATTAGTGTTTGTGTGATCGCAACCGTCTACTTATGCCACCTTCCCGTCTTTGTGGAGCTCCTTCCATGCTCCTCTTAGCCTTGATTGACGGGCAAAACGGAACCATGTGCATTTTCCGGCACCCGTTAATAAAATTCCACTAATTAGTTTTAAACCATCTTACCGATCACTTTAGGAAACTGGAACAAGTTATATTATAAGCGTTCATTCTATATATTTTAGTATAAATGAAGTTTAGCGCAGAAGAACACCCTTCTTTATAACCCGGGAAGTCATGTTTTAGATTAAATGAAATCGTAAATAATTTTTCCTAGTTCATAATAAGATTGAAACAAAAAAAAAAAGAAAAAAGAGGGGAGCAACACGAGGACTTCCCAGGAGGTCACCCATCCTCGTACTACTCTCACCCAAACACGCTTAACTTCGGAGTTTTGTTGGGATCCGGTGCATTAGTGCTAGTATGATCGCACCCGTCTACTTATGACCCCTTCCCGTACTTGTGCAGCTCCTTCCGTGCTCCACTTAGCCTTCCTTGACGGGCAAAACGGAACAATGTACTTTTGCCGGGACCCGTTAATTAAATTCAACTAAACAGTCTTAAACCATCTTACCGATAACTTTAGGAAACCGGAACAAGTTATATTATAAGCGTTCATTCTATATATTTTAGTATAAATGAAGTTTTCCGCAGAAGAACACCCTTCTTTATAAACCGGGAAGTCATGTTTTAGATTAAAAGAAATCGTAAATAATTTTTCCGAGTTCATAATAAAATTGAAATAAAAAAAAAAGAAAAAAGAGGGGTGCGACAAGAGGACTTCCCAGGCGGTAGCCCATCCTAGTTCTACCTCGCCCAAGCACGCTTAACTTCAGAATTCTAATGGAATCCGGTGCATTAGTGCTGATATGATTTTACCCGTCTACTTATGGTGCCTTCCCGTACTTGTGGAGCTCCTTCCGTGCTCCTCTTAGCCTTCTTTGACGGCAAAACTGAACCGTATGCTTTTGCCGGGAGCCGTTAATTAAATTCGACTAAACAGTTTTAAACCAACTTACCGACCACGTTAGGATGCCGGAACAAGTTATATTAAAGTCATGTTTTAGATTAAAACAAATTGTAAATTATTTTTCCGATTTCATAACAAAATTGACACAAAAAAAAATGAAAAAAGAGGGGTGCAACACGAGGACTTCCCAGGAGGTAGCCTATCCTAGTTCTACTCTCGCTCAAGCACGCTTAACTTCGGAGTTCTGACGGGATCCGGTGCATTAGTGCTGGTATGATCGCACCCGTCTACTTAAGCCGCCTTCCCGTACTTGGGCAGCTCCTTCCATGCTCCACTTAGCATTCCTTGACGTGCAAAACGGAACCGTTTGCTTTTGCCGGGACCCGTTAATTAAATTCGACTAAACAATATTAAACCAACTTACCGATAACTTTAGGAAACCGGAACAAGTTATATTATAAGCGTTCATTCTATATATTTTAATATAAATGAAGTTTTCCGCAGAAGAACACCCTTCTTTATAACCCGGGAAGTCTTGTGTTAGATTAAAAGATATCGTAAATAATTTTTCCGAGTTCATAATAAAATTGAAACAAAAAAAATAAAAAAGAGGGGTGCAACACGAGGACTTCCCAGGAGGTAGCCCATCCTAGTTTTACTCTCGCCCAAGCACACTTAACTTTGGAGTTCTGATGGGATCCGGTGTAGTAGTGCTGGTATGAATGCACCCTTCAACTTATGCCGCCTTCCCGTACTTGTGGAGCTCCTTCCGTGCACCTCTTAGCCTTCCTTGACGGCAAAACGGAACCGTGTGCTTTTGCCCGGAGCCGTTATTTAAATTCGAATAAACAGTTTTAAACAATCTTATCGACCACGTTAGGAAACCGTAACAAGTTATATTAAAGTCATGTTTTAGATTAAAAGAAATCGTAAATAATTTTTCCGAGTTCATTATAAAATTCAAACAAAAAAAAATGAAAAAAGAGGGGTGCAACACGAGGACTTCCCAGGAGGTAGCCTATTCTAGTTCTACTCTCGCCAAAGCAAATTTAACTTCGGAGTTTTGATGGGATCCGGTGCATTAGTGCTGGTATGATCGCACCCGTCTACTTATGCCGCCTTCCCGTACTTGGGCAGCTCCTTCAATGCTCCACTTAGACTTCCTTAACGGGCAAAACCGAACCGTGTGCTTTTGTGGGGACTCGTTAATTAAATTCGACTAAACGGTCTTTAATCATCTTACCGATCACGTTAGGAAACCGGAACAAGTTATATTAAAGCCATGTTTTAGATTAAAAGAAATCGTAAATAATTTTTCCGAATTCATAATAAAATTTAAACAAAAAAAAGAAAAAAGAGGGGTGTAACACGAGGACTTCCCAAGAGGTAGCCCATCCTAGTTCTACTCTCGCCCAAGCACGCTTAACTTCGGAGTTGTGATGGGATCCGGTGCAGTAGTGCTGGTATGATTGCACCCGTCTACTTATGCCGCCTTCCCGTACCTGTGGAGCTCCTTCCGTGCTCCTCTTAGCCTTCCTTCACGGCAAAACGGAACCGTGTGCTTTTGCCGGGAGCCGTTAATTAAATTCGACTAAACAGTTTTAAACCATCTTACCGATCACGTTAGGAAACAGGAACAAGTTATATTAAAGTCATGTTTTAGATTAAAACAAATTGTAAATAATTTTTCCGAGTTCATAACAAAATTCAAACAAAAAAAAGAAAAAAGAGGGGTGCAACATGAGGACTTCCCAGGACGTAGCCCATCGTAGTTCTACTCTCGCACAAGCACGCTGAACTTCGGAGTTCTGATGGGATCCGGTGCATTAGTGTTGGTGTGATCGCAACAATTACTTACGCCGTCTTCCTGTCAGTGTGGAGCTCCTTCCATGCTCCGCTTAGCCTTCATTAGCGGGCAAAACGGAACCGTGTGCATTTGTAGGCACCCGTTAATTAAATTCGACTAAACAGTCTTAAACCATCTTACCGATCACTTTAGGAATCCGGAACAAGTTATATTATAAGCGTTCATTCTAGATATTTTAGTACAAAATATGTTTGACGCAGAAGAACAGCCTTCTTTATAACCCGGGAAGTCATGCTTTCGATTAAAAGAAATCGTAAATAATTTGTCCGAGTTCATAATAAAATTGAAACAAAAAAAAAAAGCAAAAAGAGGGGTGCAACAAGAGGACTTCGCAGGCGGTAGCCCATCCTAGTTCTACTCTCGCCAAAGCACGCTTAACTTCGGAGTTCTGATGGGATCCGGTGCATTAGTGTTGGTATGATCGCACCCGTCTACTTATGCCGCTTTCCCGTAGTCGGGACCCGTTAATTAAATTCGACTAAACAGTCTTAAACCATCTTACCGATCACTTTAGGAAACCGGAGCAAGTTATATTATAAGCGTTCATTCTATATATTTTAGTATAAATGAAGTTTACCGTAGAAGAACACCCTTCTTTATAAACCGGGAAGTCATGTTTTAGATTAAAAAAAATCGTAAATAATTTGTTCGAGTTCATAATAAAATTGAAACAAAAAAAAAAAGAAAAAAGAGGGGTGCAACAAGAGGACGTCCCAGGCGGTAGCCCATCCTAGTTCTACTCTCGCCCAAGCACGCTTAACTTCGGAATTTTGATGGAATCCGGTGCATTAGTGCTGATATGATTTCACCCGTCTACAATGCCGCCTTCCCGTACTTGTGGAGCTCCTTCCGTGCTCCTCTTAGCCTTCCTTGACGGCAAAACGGAACCCTGTGCTTTTGCCGGGAGCCGTTAATTAAATTCAACTAAACAGTCTTAAACCATCTTACCGATCACTTTAGGAAACCGAAACAAGTTATATTATAAGCGTTCATTCTATATATTTTAGTATACATGAAGTTTGCTGCAGAAGAACACCCTTCTTTATAACCCGGGAAGTCATGTGTTAGATTAAAAGATATTGTAAATAATTTTTCCGAGTTCATAATAAAATTGAAACAAAAAAATATTAAAAAGAGGGGTGCAACACGAGGACTTGGAGGTAGCCCATCCTAGTTTTACTCTCGCCCAAGCACACTTAACTTCGGAGTTTTGATGGGATCCGGTGCTGGTATGAATGCACCCGTCTACTTATGCCGCCTTCCCGTACCTGTGGAGCTCCTTCCGTGCTCCTCTTAGCCTTCCTTGACGGCAAAACGGAACCGTGTGGTTTTGCCAGGAGCCGTTAATTAAATTCGACTACAAAGTTTTAAACCATCTTACCGACCACGTTAGGAAACCGGAACAAGTTATATTAAAGTCATGTTTTAGATTAAAAGAAATCGTAAATAATTTTTCCGAGTTCATAACAAAATTCAAACAAAAAAAAGAAAAAAGAGGGGTGCAACACGAGGACTTCCCAGGAGGTAGCCCATCATAGTTCTACTCTCACCCAAGCACGCTTAACTTCGGAGTTCTGATGGGATCCGGGGCATTAGTGTTGGTGTGATCGCAACCGTCTACTTATGCCGCCTCCCCGTCGTTGTGGAGCTCCTTCCACGCTCCTCTTAGCCTTCATTGACGGGCAAAACGGAACCGTGTGCATTTGCAGGCACCCATTAATTAAATTCGACTAAACAGTCTTAATCCATCTTACCGATCACTTTAGGAATCCGGAACAAGTTATATTATCAGCGTTCATTCTAGATATTTTAGTACTAATGAAGTTTGACGCACAAGAACAGCCTTCTTTATAACCCGTGAAGTCATGCTTTAGATTAAAAGAAATCGTAAATAATTTTTCCGATTTCATAATAGAATTGAAAAAAAAAAAAAAGAAAAAAGATTGGTGCAACGAGAGGACTTCGCAGGCGGTAGCCCATCCTAGTTCTACTCTCGCCAAAGCATGCTTAACTTCGGAATTCTGATGGGATCCGGTGCATTAGTGCTGATATGATTTCACCCGTCAACTTATGCCGCCTTCCCGTACTTGTGGAGCTCCTTTCGTGCTCCCCTTAGCCTTCCGTGACGGCAAAACGGAACCGTGTGCTTTTGTCGGGAGCCATTAATTAAATTTAATTAAACAGTCTTAAACCATCTTACCGATCACTTAAGGAAACCGGAACAAGTTATATTATAAGCGTTCATTCTATATATTTTAGTATAAATGAAGTTTGTCGCAGAAGAACACCCTTCTTTATAACCCGGGAAGTCATGTTTTACATTAAAACAAATCGTAAATAAATTTTCCGAGTTCATAACAAAATTCAAACAAAAAAAAAGAAAAAAGAGGGGTGCAACACGAGGACTTCCTAGGAGGTAGCCCATCATTGTTCTACTCTCGCCCAACCACGCTTAACTTCGGAGTTCTGATGGGATCCGGTGCATTAGTGCTGGTATGGTTGCACCCATCTACTTATGCCGCCTTCCCGTACCTGTGGAGCTCCTTACGTGCTCCTCTTAGCCTTCCTTGACGGCAAAACGGAACTGTGTGCTTTTGTCGGGAGCCGTTAATTTAATTCGACTAAACAATTTTAAACCATCTTACCGACCACGTTAGGAAACCGGAAGAAGTTATATTAAAGTCATGTTTTAGATTAAAAGAAATCGTAAATAATTTTTCCGAGTTCATAACAAAATTCAAACAAAAAAAAGAAAAAAGAGGGGTGCAACACGAAGATTTCCCAAGAGGTAGCCCATCATAGTTCTACTCTCACCCAAGCACGCTTAACTTCGGAGTTCTGATGGGATCCGGGGCATTAGTGTTGGTGTGATCGCAACCGTCTACTTATGCCGCCTCCCCGTCGTTGTGGAGCTCCTTCCACGCTCCTCTTAGCCTTCATTGACGGGCAAAACGGAACCGTGTGCATTTGCAGGCTCCCATTAATTAAATTCGACTAAACAGTCTTAAACCATCTTACCGATCACTTTAGGAAACCGGAACAAGTTATATTATAAGCGTTCATTCTATATATTTTAGTATAAATGAAGTTTGTCGCAGAAGAACACTCTTCTTTATAACCCGGGAAGTCATGTTTTAGATTAAAAGAAATCGTAAATAATTTTTCCGAGTTCATAATAAAATTGAAACAAAAAAAAATTAAAAAGAGGGGTGCAACACGAGGACTTGGAGGTAGCCCATCCTAGTTTTACTCTCGCCCAAGCACACTTAACTTCGGAGTTTTGATGGGATCCGGTGCTGGTATGAATGCACCCGTCTACTTATGCCGCCTTCCCGTACTTGTGGAGCTCCTTCCGTGCTCCTGTTTGCCTTCCTTGACGGCAAAACGGAACCGTTTGGTTTTGCCGGGAGCCGTTAATTAAATTCGAATAAACAGTTTTAAACCATCTTACCGACCACGTTAGGAAACAAGAACAACAAGTTATATTAAAGTCATGTTTTAGATTAAAAGAAATCGTAAATAATTTTTCCAATTTCATAATAAAATTGAAACAAAAAAAAAATGAAAAAAGAGGGGTGCAACACGAGGACTTCCCAGGAGGTAGCCTATCCTAGTTCTACTCTTGCCAAAGCACATTTAACTTCGGAGTTCTGATGGGATCCGGTGCATTAGTGCTGGTATGATCGCACCCGTCTACTTATGCCGCCTTCCCGTACTTGGGCAGCTCCTTCCATGCTCCACTTAGACTTCCTTAACGGGCAAAACGGAACCGTGTGCTTTTGTGGGGACTCGTTAATTAAATTCGACTAAACGGTCTTTAATCATCTTACCGATCACGTTAGGAAACCGGAACAAGTTATATTAAAGCCAAGTTTTAGATTAAAAGAAATCGTAAATAATTTTTCCGAGTTCATAATAAAATTTAAACAAAAAAAAAGAAAAAAGAGGGGTGCAACACGAGGACTTCCCAAGAGGTAGCCCATCCTAGTTCTACTCTCGCCCAAGCACGCTTAACTTCGGAGTTGTGATGGAATCCGGTGTAGTAGTGCTGGTATGACTGCACCCGTCTACTTATGCCACCTTCCCGTACTTGTAGAGCTCCTTCCTTGCTCCTCTTAGCCTTCCTTAACGACAAAACTGAACCGTGTGCTTTTGTCGGGAGCCATTAATTAAATTCGACTAAACAGTTTTTATCCATCTTACCGACGACATTAGGAATCCGGAACAAGTTATATTAAAGTCATGTTTTAGATTAAAAGAAATCGTAAATAATTTTTCCGAGTTCATAATAAAAATGAAACAAAAAAAAAGAAAAAAGAGGGGTGCAACACGAGGACTTCCTAGGAGGTAGCCCATCATAGTTCTACTCTCGCCCAAGCACGCTTAACTTTGGAGTTCTGATGGGATCCGGTGCATTAGTGTTTGTGTGATCGCAACCGTCTACTTATGCCACCTTCCCGTCTTTGTGGAGCTCCTTCCATGCTCCTCTTAGCCTTGATTGACGGGCAAAACGGAACCATGTGCATTTTCCGGCACCCGTTAATGAAATTCCACTAATTAGTTTTAAACCATCTTACCGATCACTTTAGGAAACTGGAACAAGTTATATTATAAGCGTTCATTCTATATATTTTAGTATAAATGAAGTTTAGCGCAGAAGAACACCCTTCTTTATAACCCGGGAAGTCATGTTTTAGATTAAATGAAATCGTAAATAATTTTTCCTAGTTCATAATAAGATTGAAACAAAAAAAAAAAGAAAAAAGAGGGGAGCAACACGAGGACTTCCCAGGAGGTCACCCATCCTCGTACTACTCTCACCCAAACACGCTTAACTTCGGAGTTTTGTTGGGATCCGGTGCATTAGTGCTAGTATGATCGCACCCGTCTACTTATGACCCCTTCCCGTACTTGTGCAGCTCCTTCCGTGCTCCACTTAGCCTTCCTTGACGGGCAAAACGGAACAATGTACTTTTGCCGGGACCCGTTAATTAAATTCAACTAAACAGTCTTAAACCATCTTACCGATAACTTTAGGAAACCGGAACAAGTTATATTATAAGCGTTCATTCTATATATTTTAGTATAAATGAAGTTTTCCGCAGAAGAACACCCTTCTTTATAAACCGGGAAGTCATGTTTTAGATTAAAAGAAATCGTAAATAATTTTTCCGAGTTCATAATAAAATTGAAATAAAAAAAAAAGAAAAAAGAGGGGTGCGACAAGAGGACTTCCCAGGCGGTAGCCCATCCTAGTTCTACCTCGCCCAAGCACGCTTAACTTCAGAATTCTAATGGAATCCGGTGCATTAGTGCTGATATGATTTTACCCGTCTACTTATGGTGCCTTCCCGTACTTGTGGAGCTCCTTCCGTGCTCCTCTTAGCCTTCTTTGACGGCAAAACTGAACCGTATGCTTTTGCCGGGAGCCGTTAATTAAATTCGACTAAACAGTTTTAAACCAACTTACCGACCACGTTAGGATGCCGGAACAAGTTATATTAAAGTCATGTTTTAGATTAAAACAAATTGTAAATTATTTTTCCGATTTCATAACAAAATTGAAACAAAAAAAATGAAAAAAGAGGGGTGCAACACGAGGACTTCCCAGGAGGTAGCCTATCCTAGTTCTACTCTCGCTCAAGCACGCTTAACTTCGGAGTTCTGATGGGATCCGGTGCATTAGTGCTGGTATGATCGCACCCGTCTACTTAAGCCGCCTTCCCGTACTTGGGCAGCTCCTTCCATGCTCCACTTAGCATTCCTTGACGTGCAAAACGGAACCGTTTGCTTTTGCCGGGACCCGTTAATTAAATTCGACTAAACAATATTAAACCAACTTACCGATAACTTTAGGAAACCGGAACAAGTTATATTATAAGCGTTCATTCTATATATTTTAATATAAATGAAGTTATCCGCAGAAGAACACCCTTCTTTATAACCCGGGAAGTCTTGTGTTAGATTAAAAGATATCGTAAATAATTTTTCCGAGTTCATAATAAAATTGAAACAAAAAAAATAAAAAAGAGGGGTGCAACACGAGGACTTCCCAGGAGGTAGCCCATCCAAGTTTTACTCTCGCCCAAGCACACTTAACTTTGGAGTTCTGATGGGATCCGGTGTAGTAGTGCTGGTATGAATGCACCCTTCAACTTATGCCGCCTTCCCGTACTTGTGGAGCTCCTTCCGTGCACCTCTTAGCCTTCCTTGACGGCAAAACGGAACCGTGTGCTTTTGCCCGGAGCCGTTATTTAAATTCGAATAAACAGTTTTAAACAATCTTATCGACCACGTTAGGAAACCGTAACAAGTTATATTAAAGTCATGTTTTAGATTAAAAGAAATCGTAAATAATTTTTCCGAGTTCATTATAAAATTCAAACAAAAAAAAATGAAAAAAGAGGGGTGCAACACGAGGACTTCCCAGGAGGTAGCCTATTCTAGTTCTACTCTCGCCAAAGCAAATTTAACTTCGGAGTTTTGATGGGATCCGGTGCATTAGTGCTGGTATGATCGCACCCGTCTACTTATGCCGCCTTCCCGTACTTGGGCAGCTCCTTCAATGCTCCACTTAGACTTCCTTAACGGGCAAAACCGAACCGTGTGCTTTTGTGGGGACTCGTTAATTAAATTCGACTAAACGGTCTTTAATCATCTTACCGATCACGTTAGGAAACCGGAACAAGTTATATTAAAGCCATGTTTTAGATTAAAAGAAATCGTAAATAATTTTTCCGAGTTCATAATAAAATTTAAACAAAAAAAAGAAAAAAGAGGGGTGTAACACGAGGACTTCCCAAGAGGTAGCCCATCCTAGTTCTACTCTCGCCCAAGCACGCTTAACTTCGGAGTTGTGATGGGATCCGGTGCAGTAGTGCTGGTATGATTGCACCCGTCTACTTATGCCGCCTTCCCGTACCTGTGGAGCTCCTTCCGTGCTCCTCTTAGCCTTCCTTCACGGCAAAACGGAACCGTGTGCTTTTGCCGGGAGCCGTTAATTAAATTCGACTAAACAGTTTTAAACCATCTTACCGATCACGTTAGGAAACAGGAACAAGTTATATTAAAGTCATGTTTTAGATTAAAACAAATTGTAAATAATTTTTCCGAGTTCATAACAAAATTCAAACAAAAAAAAGAAAAAAGAGGGGTGCAACATGAGGACTTCCCAAGACGTAGCCCATCGTAGTTCTACTCTCGCACAAGCACGCTGAACTTCGGAGTTCTGATGGGATCCGGTGCATTAGTGTTGGTGTGATCGCAACAATTACTTACGCCGTCTTCCTGTCAGTGTGGAGCTCCTTCCATGCTCCGCTTAGCCTTCATTAGCGGGCAAAACGGAACCGTGTGCATTTGTAGGCAGCCGTTAATTAAATTCGACTAAACAGTCTTAAACCATCTTACCGATCACTTTAGGAATCCGGAACAAGTTATATTATAAGCGTTCATTCTAGATATTTTAGTACAAAATATGTTTGACGCAGAAGAACAGCCTTCTTTATAACCCGGGAAGTCATGCTTTCGATTAAAAGAAATCGTAAATAATTTGTCCGAGTTCATAATAAAATTGAAACAAAAAAAAAAAGCAAAAAGAGGGGTGCAACAAGAGGACTTCGCAGGCGGTAGCCCATCCTAGTTCTACTCTCGCCAAAGCACGCTTAACTTCGGAGTTCTGATGGGATCCGGTGCATTAGTGTTGGTATGATCGCACCCGTCTACTTATGCCGCTTTCCCGTAGTCGGGACCCGTTAATTAAATTCGACTAAACAGTCTTAAACCATCTTACCGATCACTTTAGGAAACCGGAGCAAGTTATATTATAAGCGTTCATTCTATATATTTTAGTATAAATGAAGTTTACCGTAGAAGAACACCCTTCTTTATAAACCGGGAAGTCATGTTTTAGATTAAAAAAAATCGTAAATAATTTGTTCGAGTTCATAATAAAATTGAAACAAAAAAAAAAAGAAAAAAGAGGGGTGCAACAAGAGGACGTCCCAGGCGGTAGCCCATCCTAGTTCTACTCTCGCCCAAGCACGCTTAACTTCGGAATTTTGATGGAATCCGGTGCATTAGTGCTGATATGATTTCACCCGTCTACAATGCCGCCTTCCCGTACTTGTGGAGCTCCTTCCGTGCTCCTCTTAGCCTTCCTTGACGGCAAAACGGAACCCTGTGCTTTTGCCGGGAGCCGTTAATTAAATTCAACTAAACGGTCTTAAACCATCTTACCGATCACTTTAGGAAACCGAAACAAGTTATATTATAAGCGTTCATTCTATATATTTTAGTATACATGAAGTTTGCTGCAGAAGAACACCCTTCTTTATAACCCGGGAAGTCATGTGTTAGATTAAAAGATATTGTAAATAATTTTTCCGAGTTCATAATAAAATTGAAACAAAAAAATATTAAAAAGAGGGGTGCAACACGAGGACTTGGAGGTAGCCCATCCTAGTTTTACTCTCGCCCAAGCACACTTAACTTCGGAGTTTTGATGGGATCCGGTGCTGGTATGAATGCACCCGTCTACTTATGCCGCCTTCCCGTACCTGTGGAGCTCCTTCCGTGCTCCTCTTAGCCTTCCTTGACGGCAAAACGGAACCGTGTGGTTTTGCCAGGAGCCGTTAATTAAATTCGACTACAAAGTTTTAAACCATCTTACCGACCACGTTAGGAAACCGGAACAAGTTATATTAAAGTCATGTTTTAGATTAAAAGAAATCGTAAATAATTTTTCCGAGTTCATAACAAAATTCAAACAAAAAAAAGAAAAAAGAGGGGTGCAACACGAGGACTTCCCAGGAGGTAGCCCATCATAGTTCTACTCTCACCCAAGCACGCTTAACTTCGGAGTTCTGATGGGATCCGGGGCATTAGTGTTGGTGTGATCGCAACCGTCTACTTATGCCGCCTCCCCGTCGTTGTGGAGCTCCTTCCACGCTCCTCTTAGCCTTCATTGACGGGCAAAACGGAACCGTGTGCATTTGCAGGCACCCATTAATTAAATTCGACTAAACAGTCTTAATCCATCTTACCGATCACTTTAGGAATCCGGAACAAGTTATATTATCAACGTTCATTCTAGATATTTTAGTACTAATGAAGTTTGACGCACAAGAACAGCCTTCTTTATAACCCGTGAAGTCATGCTTTAGATTAAAAGAAATCGTAAATAATTTTTCCGATTTCATAATAGAATTGAAAAAAAAAAAAAGAAAAAAGATTGGTGCAACGAGAGGACTTCGCAGGCGGTAGCCCATCCTAGTTCTACTCTCGCCAAAGCATGCTTAACTTCGGAATTCTGATGGGATCCGGTGCATTAGTGCTGATATGATTTCACCCGTCAACTTATGCCGCCTTCCCGTACTTGTGGAGCTCCTTTCGTGCTCCCCTTAGCCTTCCGTGACGGCAAAACGGAACCGTGTGCTTTTGTCGGGAGCCATTAATTAAATTTAATTAAACAGTCTTAAACCATCTTACCGATCACTTAAGGAAACCGGAACAAGTTATATTATAAGCGTTCATTCTATATATTTTAGTATAAATGAAGTTTGTCGCAGAAGAACACCCTTCTTTATAACCCGGGAAGTCATGTTTTACATTAAAACAAATCGTAAATAAATTTTCCGAGTTCATAACAAAATTCAAACAAAAAAAAAGAAAAAAGAGGGGTGCAACACGAGGACTTCCTAGGAGGTAGCCCATCATTGTTCTACTCTCGCCCAACCACGCTTAACTTCGGAGTTCTGATGGGATCCGGTGCATTAGTGCTGGTATGGTTGCACCCGTCTACTTATGCCGCCTTCCCGTACCTGTGGAGCTCCTTACGTGCTCCTCTTAGCCTTCCTTGACGGCAAAACGGAACTGTGTGCTTTTGTCGGGAGCCGTTAATTTAATTCGACTAAACAATTTTAAACCATCTTACCGACCACGTTAGGAAACCGGAAGAAGTTATATTAAAGTCATGTTTTAGATTAAAAGAAATCATAAATAATTTTTCCGAGTTCATAACAAAATTCAAACAAAAAAAAGAAAAAAGAGGGGTGCAACACGAAGATTTCCCAAGAGGTAGCCCATCATAGTTCTACTCTCACCCAAGCACGCTTAACTTCGGAGTTCTGATGGGATCCGGGGCATTAGTGTTGGTGTGATCGCAACCGTCTACTTATGCCGCCTCCCCGTCGTTGTGGAGCTCCTTCCACGCTCCTCTTAGCCTTCATTGACGGGCAAAACGGAACCGTGTGCATTTGCAGGCTCCCATTAATTAAATTCGACTAAACAGTCTTAAACCATCTTACCGATCACTTTAGGAAACCGGAACAAGTTATATTATAAGCGTTCATTCTATATATTTTAGTATAAATGAAGTTTGTCGCAGAAGAACACTCTTCTTTATAACCCGGGAAGTCATGTTTTAGATTAAAAGAAATCGTAAATAATTTTTCCGAGTTCATAATAAAATTGAAACAAAAAAAAAAGAAAAAAGAGGGGTGCAAAACGATGACTTCCCAGGAGGTAACCCATCCTAGTTCTATTCTCGCCCAAGCACGATTTACTTCGGAGTTCTGATGGGATCCGGTGCATTAGGCTGGTATGATTGCACCCGTCTACTTATGCCGCCTTCCCGTACCTATGGAGCTCCTTCCGTCCTCCTCTTAGCCTTCCTTGATGGCAAAACGGAACCGTGTGCTTTTGCCGGGAGCCGTGAATTAAATTTGACTAAACCGTTTTAAACCATCTTACCAACCACGTTAGGAAGCCGGAACAAGTTATATTAAAGTCATGTTTTAGATTAAAACAAATTGTAAATAATTTTTCCGAGTTCATAACAAAATTCAAACAAAAAAATGAAAAAAGAGGGGTGCCACACGAGGACTTCCCAGGAGGTAGCCCATCCTAGTTCTACTCTCACCCAAGCACGCTTAACTTCGGATTTCTGATGGGATCCAGTGCATTAGTGGTGGTATGATTGCACCCGTCTACTTATGCCGCCTTCTCGTACCTGTGGAGCTCCTTCCGTGCTTCTCTTAGCCTTCCTTGACGGCAAAACGGAACCGTGTGGTTTTGCCGGGAGCCGTTAATTAAATTCGACTACAAAGTTTTAAACCATCTTACCGACCACGTTAGGAAACCGGAACAAGTTATATTAAAGTCATGTTTTAGATTAAAAGAAATCGTAAATAATTTTTCCGAGTTCATAACAAAATTCAAACAAAAAAAAGAAAAAAGAGGGGTGCAACACGAGGATTTCCCAGGAGGTAGCCCATCATAGTTCTACTCTCACCCAAGCACGCTTAACTTCGGAGTTCTGATGGGATCCGGGGCATTAGTGTTGGTGTGATCGCAACCGTCTACTTATGCCGCCTCCCCGTCGTTGTGGAGCTCCTTCCACGCTCCTCTTAGCCTTCATTGACGGGCAAAACGGAACCGTGTGCATTTGCAGGCACCCATTAATTAAATTCGACTAAACAATCTTAAACCATCTTACCGATCACTTTAGGAAACCGGAACAAGTTATATTATAAGCGTTCATTCTATGTATTTTAGTATAAATGAAGTTTGTCGCAGAAGAACACCCTTCTTAATAACCCGGGAAGTCATTTTTTAGATTAAAAGAAATCGTAAATAATTTTTCTGAGTTCGTAAAAAAATTGAAACAAAAAAAAAAGAAAAAAGAGGGGTGCAACACGATGACTTCCCAGGAGGTAGCCCATCCTAGTTCTACTCTCGCCCAAGCACGATTAACTTCGGAGTTCTGATGGGATCCGGTGCATTAGTGCTGGTATGATTGCACCCGTCTACTTATGCCGCCTTCCCGTACCTGTGGAGCTCCTTCCGTGCTCCTCTTAGCCTTCCTTCACGGCAAAACGGAACCGTGTGCTTTTGCCGGGAGCCGTTAATTAAATTCGACTAAACAGTTTCAAACCATCTTACCGATCACGTTAGGAAACAGGAACAAGTTATATTAAAGTCATGTTTTAGATTAATACAAATTGTAAATAATTTTTCCGAGTTCATAACAAAATTCAAACAAAAAAAAGAAAAAAGAGGGGTGCAACACGAGGACTTCCCAGGACGTAGCCCATCGTAGTTCTACTCTCGCCCAAGCACGCTGAACTTCGGAGTTCTGATGGGATCCGGTGCATTAGTGTTGGTGTGATCGCAACAACTACTTACGCCGTCTTCCCGTCAGTGTGGAGCTCCTTCCATGCTCCGCTTAGCCTTCATTGATGGGCAAAACGGAACCGTTTGCATTTGTAGGCACCCGTTAATTAAATTCGACTAAACAGTCTTAAACCATCTTACCGATCACTTTAGGAATCCGGAACAAGTTATATTATAAGCGTTCATTCTAGATATTTTAGTACAAAATATGTTTGACGCAGAAGAACAGCCTTCTTTATAACCCGGGAAGTCATGCTTTAGATTAAAAGAAATCGTAAATAATTTTTCCGAGTTCATAATAAAATTGAAACAAAAAAAAAGCAAATAGAGGGGTGCAACAAGAGGACTTCGCAGGCGGTAGCCCATCCTAGTTCTACTCTCGCCAAAGCACGCTTAACTTCGGAGTTCTGATGGGATCCGGTGCATTAGTGTTGGTATGATCGCACCCGTCTACTTATGCCGCTTTTCCGTAGTCGGGACCCGTTAATTAAATTCGACTAAACAGTCTTAAACCATCTTACCGATCACTTTAGGAAACCGGAGCAAGTTATATTATAAGCGTTCATTCTATATATTTTAGTATAAATGAAGTTTACCGTAGAAGAACACCCTTCTTTATAAACCGGGAAGTCATGTTTTAGATTAAAAAAAATCGTAAATAATTTGTTCGAGTTCATAATAAAATTGAAACAAAAAAAAAACGAAAAAAGAGGGGTGCAACAAGAGGACGTCCCAGGCGGTAGCCCATCCTAGTTCTACTCTCGCCCAAGCACGCTTAACTTCGGAATTTTGATGGAATCCGGTGCATTAGTGCTGATATGATTTCACCCGTCTACAATGCCGCCTTCCCGTACTTGTGGAGCTCCTTCCGTGCTCCTCTTAGCCTTCCTTGACGGCAAAACGGAACCCTGTGCTTTTGCCGGGAGCCGTTAATTAAATTCAACTAAACAGTCTTAAACCATCTTACCGATCACTTTAGGAAACCGAAACAAGTTATATTATAAGCGTTCATTCTATATATTTTAGTATACATGAAGTTTGGTGCAGAAGAACACCCTTCTTTATAACCCGGGAAGTCATGTGTTAGATTAAAAGATATCGTAAATAATTTTTCCGAGTTCATAATAAAATTGAAACAAAAAAAAATTAAAAAGAGGGGTGCAACACGAGGACTTGGAGGTAGCCCATCCTAGTTTTACTCTCGCCCAAGCACACTTAACTTCGGAGTTTTGATGGGATCCGGTGCTGGTATGAATGCACCCGTCTACTTATGCCGCCTTCCCGTACTTGTGGAGCTCCTTCCGTGCTCCTGTTTGCCTTCCTTGACGGCAAAACGGAACCGTTTGGTTTTGCTGGGAGCCGTTAATTAAATTCGAATAAACAGTTTGAAACCATCTTACCGACCACGTTAGGAAACAAGAACAACAAGTTATATTAAAGTCATGTTTTAGATTAAAAGAAATCGTAAATAATTTTTCCAATTTCATAATAAAATTGAAACAAAAAAAAATGAAAAAAGAGGGGTGCAACACGAGGACTTCCCAGGAGGTAGCCTATCCTAGTTCTACTCTTGCCAAAGCACATTTAACTTCGGAGTTCTGATGGGATCCGGTGCATTAGTGCTGGTATGATCGCACCCGTCTACTTATGCCGCCTTCCCGTACTTGGGCAGCTCCTTCCATGCTCCACTTAGACTTCCTTAACGGGCAAAACGGAACCGTGTGCTTTTGTGGGGACTCGTTAATTAAATTCGACTGAACGGTCTTTAATCATCTTACCGATCACGTTAGGAAACCGGAACAAGTTATATTAAAGCCAAGTTTTAGATTAAAAGAAATCGTAAATAATTTTTCCGAGTTCATAATAAAATTTAAACAAAAAAAAAGAAAAAAGAGGGGTGCAACACGAGGACTTCCCAAGAGGTAGCCCATCCTAGTTCTACTCTCGCCCAAGCACGCTTAACTTCGGAGTTGTGATGGGATCCGGTGTAGTAGTGCTGGTATGACTGCACCCGTCTACTTATGCCACCTTCCCGTACTTGTAGAGCTCCTTCCTTGCTCCTCTTAGCCTTCCTTAACGACAAAACTGAACCGTGTGCTTTTGTCGGGAGCCATTAATTAAATTCGACTAAACAATTTTTATCCATCTTACCGACGACATTAGGAATCCGGAACAAGTTATATTAAAGTCATGTTTTAGATTAAAAGAAATCGTAAATAATTTTTCCGAGTTCATAATAAAAATGAAACAAAAAAAAGAAAAAAGAGGGGTGCAACACAAGGACTTCCTAGGAGGTAGCCCATCATAGTTCTACTCTCGCCCAAGCACGCTTAACTTTGGAGTTCTGATGGGATCCGGTGCATTAGTGTTTGTGTGATCGCAACCGTCTACTTATGCCGCCTTCCCGTCTTTGTGGAGCTCCTTCCATGCTCCTCTTAGCCTTGATTGACGGGCAAAACGGAACCATGTGCATTTTCCGGCACCCGTTAATAAAATTCCACTAATTAGTTTTAAACCATCTTACCGATCACTTTAGGAAACTGGAACAAGTTATATTATAAGCGTTCATTCTATATATTTTAGTATAAATGAAGTTTAGCGCAAAAGAACACCCTTCTTTATAACCCGGGAAGTCATGTTTTAGATTAAATGAAATCGTAAATAATTTTTCCTAGTTCATAATAAGATTGAAACAAAAAAAAAAAAGAAAAAAGAGGGGAGCAACACGAGGACTTCCCAGGAGGTCACCCATCCTCGTACTACTCTCACCCAAACACGCTTAACTTCGGAGTTTTGTTGGGATCCGGTGCATTAGTGCTAGTATGATCGCACCCGTATACTTATGACCCCTTCCCGTACTTGTGCAGCTCCTTCCGTGCTCCACTTAGCCTTCCTTGACGGGCAAAACGGAACAATGTACTTTTGCCGGGACCCGTTAATTAAATTCAACTAAACAGTCTTAAACCATCTTACCGATAAATTTAGGAAACCGGAACAAGTTATATTATAAGCGTTCATTCTATATATTTTAGTATAAATGAAGTTTTCCGCAGAAGAACACCCTTCTTTATAAACCGGGAAGTCATGTTTTAGATTAAAAGAAATCGTAAATAATTTTTCCGAGTTCATAATAAAATTGAAATAAAAAAAAAAAGAAAAAAGAGGGGTGCGACAAGAGGACTTCCCAGGCGGTAGCCCATCCTAGTTCTACTCTCGCCCAAGCACGCTTAACTTCAGAATTCTAATGGAATCCGGTGCATTAGTGCTGATATGATTTTACCCGTCTACTTATGGTGCCTTCCCGTACTTGTGGAGCTCCTTCCGTGCTCCTGTTTGCCTTCCTTGACGGCAAAACGGAACCGTTTGGTTTTGCTGGGAGCCGTTAATTAAATTCGAATAAACAGTTTGAAACCATCTTACCGACCACGTTAGGAAACAAGAACAACAAGTTATATTAAAGTCATGTTTTAGATTAAAAGAAATCGTAAATAATTTTTCCAATTTCATAATAAAATTGAAACAAAAAAAATGAAAAAAGAGGGGTGCAACACGAGGACTTCCCAGGAGGTAGCCTATCCTAGTTCTACTCTTGCCAAAGCACATTTAACTTCGGAGTTCTGATGGGATCCGGTGCATTAGTGCTGGTATGATCGCACCCGTCTACTTATGCCGCCTTCCCGTACTTGGGCAGCTCCTTCCATGCTCCACTTAGACTTCCTTAACGGGCAAAACGGAACCGTGTGCTTTTGTGGGGACTCGTTAATTAAATTCGACTAAACGGTCTTTAATCATCTTACCGATCACGTTAGGAAACCGGAACAAGTTATATTAAAGCCAAGTTTTAGATTAAAAGAAATCGTAAATAATTTTTCCGAGTTCATAATAAAATTTAAACAAAAAAAAAGAAAAAAGAGGGGTGCAACACGAGGACTTCCCAAGAGGTAGCCCATCCTAGTTCTACTCTCGCCCAAGCACGCTAAACTTCGGAGTTGTGATGGGATCCGGTGTAGTAGTGCTGGTATGACTGCACCCGTCTACTTATGCCACCTTCCCGTACTTGTAGAGCTCCTTCCTTGCTCCTCTTAGCCTTCCTTAACGACAAAACTGAACCGTGTGCTTTTGTCGGGAGCCATTAATTAAATTCGACTAAACAATTTTTATCCATCTTACCGACGACATTAGGAATCCGGAACAAGTTATATTAAAGTCATGTTTTAGATTAAAAGAAATCGTAAATAATTTTTCCGAGTTCATAATAAAAATGAAACAAAAAAAAGAAAAAAGAGGGGTGCAACACGAGGACTTCCTAGGAGGTAGCCCATCATAGTTCTACTCTCGCCCAAGCACGCTTAACTTTGGAGTTCTGATGGGATCCGGTGCATTAGTGTTTGTGTGATCGCAACCGTCTACTTATGCCGCCTTCCCGTCTTTGTGGAGCTCCTTCCATGCTCCTCTTAGCCTTGATTGACGGGCAAAACGGAACCATGTGCATTTTCCGGCACCCGTTAATAAAATTCCACTAATTAGTTTTAAACCATCTTACCGATCACTTTAGGAAACTGGAACAAGTTATATTATAAGCGTTCATTCTATATATTTTAGTATAAATGAAGTTTAGCGCAAAAGAACACCCTTCTTTATAACCCGGGAAGTCATGTTTTAGATTAAATGAAATCGTAAATAATTTTTCCTAGTTCATAATAAGATTGAAACAAAAAAAAAAAAGAAAAAAGAGGGGAGCAACACGAGGACTTCCCAGGAGGTCACCCATCCTCATACTACTCTCACCCAAACACGCTTAACTTCGGAGTTTTGTTGGGATCCGGTGCATTAGTGCTAGTATGATCGCACCCGTCTACTTATGACCCCTTCCCGTACTTGTGCAGCTCCTTCCGTGCTCCACTTAGCCTTCCTTGACGGGCAAAACGGAACAATGTACTTTTGCCGGGACCCGTTAATTAAATTCAACTAAACAGTCTTAAACCATCTTACCGATAACTTTAGGAAACCGGAACAAGTTATATTATAAGCGTTCATTCTATATATTTTAGTATAAATGAAGTTTTCCGCAGAAGAACACCCTTCTTTATAAACCGGGAAGTCATGTTTTAGATTAAAAGAAATCGTAAATAATTTTTCCGAGTTCATAATAAAATTGAAATAAAAAAAAAAGAAAAAAGAGGGGTGCGACAAGAGGACTTCCCAGGCGGTAGCCCATCCTAGTTCTACTCTCGCCCAAGCACGCTTAACTTCAGAATTCTAATGGAATCCGGTGCATTAGTGCTGATATGATTTTACCCGTCTACTTATGGTGCCTTCCCGTACTTGTGGAGCTCCTTCCGTGCTCCTGTTTGCCTTCCTTGACGGCAAAACGGAACCGTTTGGTTTTGCTGGGAGCCGTTAATTAAATTCGAATAAACAGTTTGAAACCATCTTACCGACCACGTTAGGAAACAAGAACAACAAGTTATATTAAAGTCATGTTTTAGATTAAAAGAAATCGTAAATAATTTTTCCAATTTCATAATAAAATTGAAACAAAAAAAAATGAAAAAAGAGGGGTGCAACACGAGGACTTCCCAGGAGGTAGCCTATCCTAGTTCTACTCTTGCCAAAGCACATTTAACTTCGGAGTTCTGATGGGATCCGGTGCATTAGTGCTGGTATGATCGCACCCGTCTACTTATGCCGCCTTCCCGTACTTGGGCAGCTCCTTCCATGCTCCACTTAGACTTCCTTAACGGGCAAAACGGAACCGTGTGCTTTTGTGGGGACTCGTTAATTAAATTCGACTAAACGGTCTTTAATCATCTTACCGATCACGTTAGGAAACCGGAACAAGTTATATTAAAGCCAAGTTTTAGATTAAAAGAAATCGTAAATAATTTTTCCGAGTTCATAATAAAATTTAAACAAAAAAAAAGAAAAAAGAGGGGTGCAACACGAGGACTTCCCAAGAGGTAGCCCATCCTAGTTCTACTCTCGCCCAAGCACGCTTAACTTCGGAGTTGTGATGGGATCCGGTGTAGTAGTGCTGGTATGACTGCACCCGTCTACTTATGCCACCTTCCCGTACTTGTAGAGCTCCTTCCTTGCTCCTCTTAGCCTTCCTTAACGACAAAACTGAACCGTGTGCTTTTGTCGGGAGCCATTAATTAAATTCGACTAAACAGTTTTTATCCATCTTACCGACGACATTAGGAATCCGGAACAAGTTATATTAAAGTCATGTTTTAGATTAAAAGAAATCGTAAATAATTTTTCCGAGTTCATAATAAAAATGAAACAAAAAAAAAGAAAAAAGAGGGGTGCAACACGAGGACTTCCTAGGAGGTAGCCCATCATAGTTCTACTCTCGCCCAAGCACGCTTAACTTTGGAGTTCTGATGGGATCCGGTGCATTAGTGTTTGTGTGATCGCAACCGTCTACTTATGCCGCCTTCCCGTCTTTGTGGAGCTCCTTCCATGCTCCTCTTAGCCTTGATTGACGGGCAAAACGGAACCATGTGCATTTTCCGGCACCCGTTAATAAAATTCCACTAATTAGTTTTAAACCATCTTACCGATCACTTTAGGAAACTGGAACAAGTTATATTATAAGCGTTCATTCTATATATTTTAGTATAAATGAAGTTTAGCGCAAAAGAACACCCTTCTTTATAACCCGGGAAGTCATGTTTTAGATTAAATGAAATCGTAAATAATTTTTCCTAGTTCATAATAAGATTGAAACAAAAAAAAAAAAGAAAAAAGAGGGGAGCAACACGAGGACTTCCCAGGAGGTCACCCATCCTCGTACTACTCTCACCCAAACACGCTTAACTTCGGAGTTTTGTTGGGATCCGGTGCATTAGTGCTAGTATGATCGCACCCGTCTACTTATGACCCCTTCCCGTACTTGTGCAGCTCCTTCCGTGCTCCACTTAGCCTTCCTTGACGGGCAAAACGGAACAATGTACTTTTGCCGGGACCCGTTAATTAAATTCAACTAAACAGTCTTAAACCATCTTACCGATAACTTTAGGAAACCGGAACAAGTTATATTATAAGCGTTCATTCTATATATTTTAGTATAAATGAAGTTTTCCGCAGAAGAACACCCTTCTTTATAAACCGGGAAGTCATGTTTTAGATTAAAAGAAATCGTAAATAATTTTTCCGAGTTCATAATAAAATTGAAATAAAAAAAAAAGAAAAAAGAGGGGTGCGACAAGAGGACTTCCCAGGCGGTAGCCCATCCTAGTTCTACTCTCGCCCAAGCACGCTTAACTTCAGAATTCTAATGGAATCCGGTGCATTAGTGCTGATATGATTTTACCCGTCTACTTATGGTGCCTTCCCGTACTTGTGGAGCTCCTTCCGTGCTCCTGTTTGCCTTCCTTGACGGCAAAACGGAACCGTTTGGTTTTGCTGGGAGCCGTTAATTAAATTCGAATAAACAGTTTGAAACCATCTTACCGACCACGTTAGGAAACAAGAACAACAAGTTATATTAAAGTCATGTTTTAGATTAAAAGAAATCGTAAATAATTTTTCCAATTTCATAATAAAATTGAAACAAAAAAAAATGAAAAAAGAGGGGTGCAACACGAGGACTTCCCAGGAGGTAGCCTATCCTAGTTCTACTCTTGCCAAAGCACATTTAACTTCGGAGTTCTGATGGGATCCGGTGCATTAGTGCTGGTATGATCGCACCCGTCTACTTATGCCGCCTTCCCGTACTTGGGCAGCTCCTTCCATGCTCCACTTAGACTTCCTTAACGGGCAAAACGGAACCGTGTGCTTTTGTGGGGACTCGTTAATTAAATTCGACTAAACGGTCTTTAATCATCTTACCGATCACGTTAGGAAACCGGAACAAGTTATATTAAAGCCAAGTTTTAGATTAAAAGAAATCGTAAATAATTTTTCCGAGTTCATAATAAAATTTAAACAAAAAAAAAGAAAAAAGAGGGGTGCAACACGAGGACTTCCCAAGAGGTAGCCCATCCTAGTTCTACTCTCGCCCAAGCACGCTTAACTTCGGAGTTGTGATGGGATCCGGTGTAGTAGTGCTGGTATGACTGCACCCGTCTACTTATGCCACCTTCCCGTACTTGTAGAGCTCCTTCCTTGCTCCTCTTAGCCTTCCTTAACGACAAAACTGAACCGTGTGCTTTTGTCGGGAGCCATTAATTAAATTCGACTAAACAGTTTTTATCCATCTTACCGACGACATTAGGAATCCGGAACAAGTTATATTAAAGTCATGTTTTAGATTAAAAGAAATCGTAAATAATTTTTCCGAGTTCATAATAAAAATGAAACAAAAAAAAGAAAAAAGAGGGGTGCAACACGAGGACTTCCTAGGAGGTAGCCCATCATAGTTCTACTCTCGCCCAAGCACGCTTAACTTTGGAGTTCTGATGGGATCCGGTGCATTAGTGTTTGTGTGATCGCAACCGTCTACTTATGCCGCCTTCCCGTCTTTGTGGAGCTCCTTCCATGCTCCTCTTAGCCTTGATTGACGGGCAAAACGGAACCATGTGCATTTTCCGGCACCCGTTAATAAAATTCCACTAATTAGTTTTAAACCATCTTACCGATCACTTTAGGAAACTGGAACAAGTTATATTATAAGCGTTCATTCTATATATTTTAGTATAAATGAAGTTTAGCGCAAAAGAACACCCTTCTTTATAACCCGGGAAGTCATGTTTTAGATTAAATGAAATCGTAAATAATTTTTCCTAGTTCATAATAAGATTGAAACAAAAAAAAAAAAGAAAAAAGAGGGGAGCAACACGAGGACTTTCCAGGAGGTCACCCATCCTCGTACTACTCTCACCCAAACACGCTTAACTTCGGCGTTTTGTTGGGATCCGGTGCATTAGTGCTAGTATGATCGCACCCGTCTACTTATGACCCCTTCCCGTACTTGTGCAGCTCCTTCCGTGCTCCACTTAGCCTTCCTTGACGGGCAAAACGGAACAATGTACTTTTGCCGGGACCCGTTAATTAAATTCAACTAAACAGTCTTAAACCATCTTACCGATAACTTTAGGAAACCGGAACAAGTTATATTATAAGCGTTCATTCTATATATTTTAGTATAAATGAAGTTTTCCGCAGAAGAACACCCTTCTTTATAAACCGGAAAGTCATGTTTTAGATTAAAAGAAATCGTAAATAATTTTTCCGAGTTCATAATAAAATTGAAATAAAAAAAAAAGAAAAAAGAGGGGTGCGACAAGAGGACTTCCCAGGCGGTAGCCCATCCTAGTTCTACTCTCGCCCAAGCACGCTTAACTTCAGAATTCTAATGGAATCCGGTGCATTAGTGCTGATATGATTTTACCCGTCTACTTATGGTGCCTTCCCGTACTTGTGGAGCTCCTTCCGTGCTCCTCTTAGCCTTCTTTGACGGCAAAACTGAACCGTATGCTTTTGCCGGGAGCCGTTAATTAAATTCGACTAAACAGTTTTAAACCAACTTACCGACCACGTTAGGATGCCGGAACAAGTTATATTAAAGTCATGTTTTAGATTAAAACAAATTGTAAATTATTTTTCCGATTTCATTACAAAATTGAAACAAAAAAAATGAAAAAAGAGGGGTGCAACACGAGGACTTCCCAGGAGGTAGCCTATCCTAGTTCTACTCTCGCTCAAGCACGCTTAACTTCGGAGTTCTGATTGGATCCGGTGCATTAGTGCTGGTATGATCGCACCCGTCTACTTAAGCCGCCTTCCCGTACTTGGGCAGCTCCTTCCATGCTCCACTTAGCATTCCTTGACGTGCAAAACGGAACCGTTTGCTTTTGCCGGGACCCGTTAATTAAATTCGACTAAACAATATTAAACCAACTTACCGATAACTTTAGGAAACCGGAACAAGTTATATTATAAGCGTTCATTCTATATATTTTAATATAAATGAAGTTTGCCGCAGAAGAACACCCTTCTTTATAACCCGGGAAGTCATGTGTTAGATTAAAAGATATCGTAAATAATTTTTCCGAGTTCATAATAAAATTGAAACAAAAAAAATAAAAAAGAGGGGTGCAACACGAGGACTTCCCAGGAGGTAGCCCATCCTAGTTTTACTCTCGCCCAAGCATACTTAACTTTGGAGTTCTGATGGGATCCGGTGTAGTAGTGCTGGTATGAATGCACCCTTCTACTTATGCCGCCTTCCCGTACTTGTGGAGCTCCTTCCGTGCACCTCTTAGCCTTCCTTGACGGCAAAACGGAACCGTGTGCTTTTGCCCGGAGCCGTTATTTAAATTCGAATAAACAGTTTTAAACCATCTTATCGACCACGTTAGGAAACCGTAACAAGTTATATTAAAGTCATGTTTTAGATTAAAAGAAATCGTAAATAATTTTTCCGAGTTCATTATAAAATTCAAACAAAAAAAAATGAAAAAAGAGGGGTGCAACACGAGGACTTCCCAGGAGGTAGCCTATCCTAGTTCTACTCTCGCCAAAGCAAATTTAACTTCGGAGTTTTGATGGGATCCGGTGCATTAGTGCTGGTATGATCGCACCCGTCTACTTATGCCGCCTTCCCGTACTTGGGCAGCTCCTTCAATGCTCCACTTAGACTTCCTTAACGGGCAAAACCGAACCGTGTGCTTTTGTGGGGACTCGTTAATTAAATTCGACTAAACGGTCTTTAATCATCTTACCGATCACGTTAGGAAACCGGAACAAGTTATATTAAAGCCATGTTTTAGATTAAAAGAAATCGTAAATAATTTTTCCGAGTTCATAATAAAATTTAAACAAAAAAAAGAAAAAAGAGGGGTGCAACACGAGGACTTCCCAAGAGGTAGCCCATCCTAGTTCTACTCTCGCCCAAGCACGCTTAACTTCGGAGTTGTGATGGGATCCGGTGCAGTAGTGCTGGTATGATTGCACCCGTCTACTTATGCCGCCTTCCCGTACCTGTGGAGCTCCTTCTGTGCTCCTCTTAGCCTTCCTTCACGGCAAAACGGAACCGTGTGCTTTTGCCGGGAGCCGTTAATTAAATTCGACTAAACAATTTTAAACCATCTTACCGATCACGTTAGGAAACAGGAACAAGTTATATTAAAGTCATGTTTTAGATTAAAACAAATTGTAAATAATTTTTCCGAGTTCATAACAAAATTCAAACAAAAAAAAGAAAAAAGAGGGGTGCAACATGAGGACTTCCCAGGACGTAGCCCATCGTAGTTCTACTCTCGCACAAGCACGCTGAACTTCGGAGTTCTGATGGGATCCGGTGCATTAGTGTTGGTGTGATCGCAACAATTACTTACGCCGTCTTCCTGTCAGTGTGGAGCTCCTTCCATGCTCCGCTTAGCCTTCATTGGCGGGCAAAACAAAACCGTGTGCATTTGTAGGCACCCGTTAATTAAATTCGACTAAACAGTCTTAAACCATCTTACCGATCACTTTAGGAATCCGGAACAAGTTATATTATAAGCGTTCATTCTAGATATTTTAGTACAAAATATGTTTGACGCAGAAGAACAGCCTTCTTTATAACCCGGGAAGTCATGCTTTAGATTAAAAGAAATCGTAAATAATTTTTCCGAGTTCAAAATTAAATTGAAACAAAAAAAAAAGCAAAAAGAGGGGTGCAACAAGAGGACTTCGCAGGCGGTAGCCCATCCTAGTTCTACTCTCGCCAAAGCACGCTTAACTTCGGAGTTCTGATGGGATCCGTGTAATAACCGGTGTTATTTAGAGAATTTGAGAGCTCCAATAAATAAAGTTGTAGTTTAGAGAAATGATCGGGACATCGGATATGTCCTAGATGTGAAATAATATAAAAAGACGAAACGGATTAAAGAGTCGCTATTCCGATTCTTAGCGGTTAAGAAATGTGGCTTCGGAATGCACATTCTATGAGATAGTTATGGATTAACTATCCCGATAATATTCCGAAATTTCTATTCCAATTTGGTAAAATTGGGAGACCGGAAAATATAACCGCGTTTTAATTAAATATTTTGGATAAACGTTATTATATATATATATATTAATAATAATAAAATAAATAAAACTTACCTGTGTGAATTGAAGGCGGCGCAGCATCTTCACTTTCAATTTCAATTTATAGAATAAATATATATATTATATTATATATACTTATATTGTACAGAAGAAGTGGCCGCTTACCTTTCTTCCACTTTTCATTTTGATCAAGAGTTGCAGAGAGAAACCGAAGCAACTAAGCGAAACTTTCGCCCATCTTTACTTCGTTATAGATCAATCATCGTTCATCCTTTTTCAGATCCGTTTGTACCAACGAGTCTCTTACCTTGTTCTCTTCAACGTGGTACAAACTTATTTCCCGTTTGCTAGCTTTTTGGTTAAGCTTCCGTTTACCGCTATCGGAACGCCGACGGACCACCGCAAGTCATCAAATGTAAGGTTTCATACCGCGCTCTTACTCCCCGTATCGCTAGGAGTCTGGATCTTCTTCCGGTTCGTATATCGGGTTAGTAACGAATAAGTTATGAATTTATTCGTTTTCCGTATTGCGGGTTAGTATAAATTAACCTTAAGTTGGTTAAAATGGATAATTGGAATTTCCATTTATGCTCGTTACATTATTCTGGTAATTATGGGATTTTATTTGGTGATGATATCATGAGTTGAATTTATGCCCTGATGTGGCTTTTAGATTTAGCATGTTATTCGAGGTTATAGGATGTATATGATCCCTATGGATCCCTTTGGGTCTAGGTGTGACCCTTTGTTTGATAAGAGATGTGACATCTCTTTATGCCTTGTCTATAGGTTGTGTTGTCCCTCCAGTGTTGAGGTGATCCAGTTGTGGTTGAGCTTTATACGAGGTTGAGGTAAGTCCGTAGGACTTACTTAGCTACCATCCTTATATGGGGTGTTTGTATGAGTGGTGTGTGCCTTATATGTTTGCTATGATAGCATGTGATATCGTATTTACCGACCTATGTTTTATTGATTGCCCCACTGCGTGGCTGTGATAACCTTTCCCTTTCATCCCGCCGTGGAGTCTGGGAGGTTCTCTGATGTCAGGCCAGACCGGTTTACAGGAAGGGCGCAATCCACTCCCATAGGGTACACGGATTGTGTGACCGATACTAGTACGGCTGGCTAGCAGGCTCAGAGGCGAGGATGTATCGGTCCTCGTGTCACCTAGTTTCATATATACTATATCTATACGATTTGAGTGAATGACCATTATATTGAGATGAATAAATGGGTAAATGAGTGAAAGCATGCTGATATGTTTATCTTTCCCTATGTGTGATTGTGCTTATGCATTACTCTATATATGTGTATGGATAGCTAATGGTTATTACCATGTTGTAGATGCCCTACAGGATAGGCATGCTGCTGGGTGATCTGGCAAGGTGGCAGGCCGAGGACGTCTCGTACATAGGTTGTTGTGGGTTTTTGAGTTTGTTTATCTTTTCCCTCCTGTGTGAGGTTGGTCTTTTGTTATCTCCTGCGTGAGGTGTGATGTTGTACTCGGCTATGTGGTCTTACCTTCAGGGATGTACAGTTTTATACAGTTTTATGTATTTGTTTTCATATCTGTCAGTGCCATGTTGTAAGGTCAAGTGAACTTGTTGTCAGGCTAGGGTTAGGATCCATTGTGAGATCCTAACCCAATGTGGCACTCCGAGTCCCGCGGATTCGGGGTGTTACAGAGTTGGTATCAGAGCCCAGGTTGACAACAATGGCACTTGCTACCTGCAATGAGGTCTGATAGGTAAAATAAACAGAACCCGACGGGGGTCTTACTTTTTCAAAAGGTTTTGGTTTTAAATATGGTTTTGGGTTAGATGTACGAGAAGTCGCCACTCCTGCTATGGATCTCTGCAGTATAGATATGTATATATGTATGATGGATTTTGTATGTGTTGTGTTGAGTATATATATATCTATACCTATGGCCTACATAGAGCCTTATAAGTTAGGTGTGCATACCCCGCAGATGGCTCGGACTAGAGCTCCTGCCGCTGTACGTAGAGGTAGAGGTAGGCCACCCCGTCCTCCGGGTGTGGTAGTTGAGGGACCAGTTCCCGCTGCTGACCCACCAGTGGTGGAGGAGATACATGAGGAGGTTGCAGAGAGCGTCGTCCCAAAGACGAGGAGCAGTGTATCTGTGAGACATCATTCACATCGAGCTCATTCTGATGACGCTGACCGTGTCTCCATGGGAGGACCGGAGTTCAGAGAGTACCTCCGACGTTTTGAGGAGGATATTAGGGCTGGTAGGCGAGCCCCGAATTTACCAGTACCTGAGGGATCTTCTGAGAGATCCCAAGGAGCGACCCGGGTACCAGCTGCACCTGCACGTGTGGTGGATCCAGTTCGAGCCCCAGTGGAGACCAGAGGGCCTCAACCAGATGCCTGGTTGAAGGCATTTCACTAGCAGGGAGTGCCACACTTCTCAGGAGCGATAGGGTTAGAGACTGAGGTGTGGATTGGGCATGTAGACTCAGCCTTGGAGTCTATTAGATGTCCTGAGGACAGACGGATAGAGCTAGTTCAGTCTCTATTCCGTGACCTGGCACACCAGTGGTGGAGGACTGTCCGGACCAGAGCTACCAGTTATGACCACATGAGACGCATGATTAGAGAGCAGTTCTGCCCTGCCTCACTGAGGAGGGAGAAGCTGCAGGATTTTGTGGAGGCCGGCTTTGAGGATGTGCCTATTACTAATGCCATCCGCCGTTTCCAGACCGAGTTAGCATGTGTACTTGTTCTCCCGTCGTCTGAGGGAGAGCACACGTTCATATATGGCGGGATTCCATTGCGAGTCCCTTGCTGACTACCAGGACCGGGCTTCTGCTTATGAGAGGGAGCGAGCTAGTCAGAGGAGGGCTTCTCAGACTGGACGGTCTGAGAAGAGGCAGCGCACTGGGCAGACTAGTGGAGTTGGAGGAGCTTCTGGTTCTAGACGAGACCAGAGACGTCAGAGTTACCCCTCATCTGCACAGACTGCAGACAAGGGACGTCAGTGTTACAACTGTGGAGACCCTGGCCATCTGAAGCCAGCTTGTCCCAGACCAGTTGTGACTTGTTTTACCTGTGGCCGACAGGGACATCGAGCTGCCTTTTATAGGCAGGGAGGAGTAGCATCCCAACAGGGTTCTTCCCCTGCCAGTGTAGCAGGAGGTGGTCAGAGGACACCTCAACAGCAGATACAGGGACAGTAGAGGGTCCCAGAGCGTCCATCAACTTAGGGTTCTACTCCAGGACCGAGTAGAGGTAGAGGTAAAGACGTTGGCACCAGTGATGCTAGAGGAGCCCGAGGGCGAGCTTTTGAGTTGAGGAGTGCAGAGGATCCACCTGCACCGGCTGCTACAGGTACCATTTTACTTCATGGTTTACCTGTTAGAGTTTTGTTTGATACTGGTGCTACACATTCCTTTATTTCTGATACTTGTGTTGAGCGTCTGAGTTTAGCTACCATAGAGGGGATACCCTTTACTATAGGGTTACCTGATGGTAGTCGGGTCAGAGGTACCCGTGATATACGTAGTTGTCCCCTTCGATTAGGGACTCGTGTTTTACTTGTTGACTTCTTAGTCATGCCATTGATGCATGAAGAAGTCATATTAGGTATGGACAGGATGCGTAGACAACATGCAGTTTTGGATGTGGGTAGGCGGACTGTTATAGTCTCTACCGAGGTTGGCCAGATTGAGGTCTTCCGGGGTTGGGACCTTGGGAAGACAGGTTCAGTTATTAGTGCCGTACATGCAGCTAGGTTGATTGCACAGGGATGTGATGCCTTCTGGTGCTACGCCATGAAGGATGGAGAGAGTCCAACTCTGGAGGATATTCCAGTAGTCTGCGAGTTTACAGATGTGTTTGCTGAGCCGTCGAGTTTGCCGCCTCAGCGGAGTGTGGACTTCAGCATAGAGTTAGAGCCTGGCACGCGACCCATCTCGAAGGCCCCATACCGTATGGCACCTGTCGAGATGTTGGAGTTGAAGAAGCAACTCGAGGAGTTGGCTGAGAAGGGCTTCATACGCCCTAGTGTTTCACCATGGGGTGCACCTGTCCTCTTCATGCGGAAGAAGGACGGATCTTTGAGGTTATGCATAGATTACAGAGAGTTGAACAAGGTGACCGTCAAGAACAGGTATCCATTGCCTCGTATTGACGATCTACTTGATCAGCTTCAGGGAGCTACAGTTTTCTCCCGGATTGATTTGCGCTCAGGATATCACCAGTTGAGGGTGAGAAAGCAGGACGTACACAGGACGGCATTTCGTACCGTTATGGACACTACGAGTTTGTAGTGATGCCATTTGGGCAGACTAATGCCCCAGCAGTCTTTATGGAGTTGATGAACAGTATATTCATCGACTTCCTTGATCAGTTTGTGGTGGTCTTTATTGATGATATTTTAGTGTACTCTCGTAGTAGAGAGGAGCATACCGGTCATCTGAGGACGGTTTTGCAGTTTTTGAGGGATAGAGAGTTGTACGCTAAGCTCTCTAAGTGTGAGTTTTGGATGTCTGAGGTTGCTTTCCTTGGACACATCGTCTCCGCCGATGGGGTTATGGTTGACCCGGCGAAGATCGAGTCTGTTGCTGCATGGACGACACCGACAAACGTCAAGGAAGTGCGTAGCTTTCTTGGCCTAGCCAGTTACTATAGACGCTTTGTGGAGGGTTTTTCTGTGATTGCCCGTCCACTGACGAGTCTTTTGAGGAAGACTACCAGGTTTGCGTGGACCGACCAGTGTGCTCAAAGCTTTGAGGAGTTGAAGAGGCGTCTGACTTCTGCTCCTGTCCTGGCACAGCCAAAGGGATCTGATGATTTTGTGGTCTACAGTGATGCATCCAAGCTAGGCTTGGGATGTGTGTTGATGCAGAGAGGTAGAGTGATTGCATATGCGTCTCGACAGTTGAAGACGTATGAGGAGAACTACCCGACTCATGATTTGGAGTTAGCGGCGGTAGTGCATGCTTTGAAGATCTGGAGACATTACTTGTATGGTGCTACATGTCAGATCTTCACAGACCATAAGAGTCTGAAGTATATTTTCACGCAGCGGGAGTTGAACAACCGCCAGCGTCGATGGCTTGAGTTGATCAAGGACTTTGACCTTGAGATTTTGTATCATCCCGGAAAGGCGAACGTGGTTGCTGATGCCTTGAGCAGGAAGACGCCTCGAGAGAAGGCGATTGCGAGATTGACTGTACAACCTCAACTTCAAAGGGATCTAGCTTGGCTAGAGATGGACATCCAGTTTCCTGATGAGGATGCCCAGTTGTATGCCTTAGAGGTTTTACCTGGTCTGTTGGATGAGATCCAACAGAAGCAGGGGACCTGCCCGACCTTGATGAGGATTAGAGAGAGGATGTCTCGTGGAGAGGCACCACAGTTTTCCATTGGAGCTGATGGAGTGATGAGGCGACATGATCGCATTTGTGTTCCTGCTGATGCAGAGTTGAGACAGAGGATCTTACAGGAGGCTCACAATACACCTTACTCTGTACATCCAGGTACGAGTAAGATGTACCATGATGTGAGACGTTCATATTGGTGGGGAGGACTGAAGCCCGATGTAGCCAGATTCGTGGCTCAGTGTGCGACCTGTCAGCAGGTCAAGATAGAGCATTGCAGACCTGGAGGTGAGCTCCATCCACTGCCAGTACCGCAGTGGAAGTGGGAGGACGTCTCCATGGACTTTGTGACGGGACTGAGACCTAGTAGGAGTTTTGATGCCATTTGGGTTGTTGTTGATAGATTGACGAAGACGGCACGTTTCATTCCTATTAGAGAGACGTGGCCTGTGAGTAGATTAGCTGAGGAGTACATTAGACAGATAGTGAGACTCCATGGTGTACCGAAGACGATCATCTCTGATCGAGATGGGCGATTCACCTCGAGGTTTTGGCAGCAGATTCAGACTGCTTTAGGGACGAGTCTGTACTTCACGACTGCGTTTCACCCCCAGACTGATGGACAGTCAGAGAGGACTATCCAGACTTTGGAGGATATGCTGCGAGCTTGTGTGTTGGATTGGGGACAGGGATGGTCTGACTACCTCCCACTTTTTGAGTTCTCATACAACAACAGCTGACATGCATCTATTGGGATGGCCCCCTATGAGGCACTGTATGGACGTAGGTGCCGTACACCTTTATGCTAGGATGAGCCTAGCAGTGTCAGCGGGATAGCGCCAGAGCAGATTCATGATGATATGGCTCGGGTAGCACTGATTAGAGAGAGGATGCTGGCTGCACAGAGTCGCCAGAAGTCATATGCAGACAAGAGGTGTCGGCCTCTAGAGTTCAGAGTAGGAGCTCATGTCTGGTTGAGAGTATCCCCGACGCGTGGTGTCAAACGTTTTGGCATAAAGGGGAAGTTGAGTCCCCGATATGTCGGTCCTTTTGAGATTCTGGACAGAGTTGGAAGAGCAGCCTATAGATTAGCTTTGCCTCTGAGATTAGAGGGTATTCACCCTGTGTTCCATGTGTCTCAGCTGAGAGAGTACATACCAGATCCGCGGCACATTGTGAGTTATGATGATTTGGTGGTGGAGCCAGATCACACCTTTGCTGAGCATCCTATTGCAGTCCTAGAGCGAGGTGTGAGACGCATGCGTTCGAAGGACATTCCTATGATGAGGATACAGTGGTCGAGACGTGGACCTGAGGAGGCTACATGGGAGACTGAGGATAGTATCTAGAGGAACTATCCAGAGTTTTATGCTGAGATAGATGCACCTAGGGTCGATAAGTAGATCTTAGTACTATCTTTGTGAGTATGTGATTATGTGTTTATGTGCTTACATGCCTTGATGTGCTTATTCCATGCTAGCTATGTTATGCTTTATGATCTTGTTAGATCTTGTTGTGCTATTATGACGTATGTTTATAGCCGGAGATGGTTTTTTTCCTCAATGCTATTTGAGTGTGTTTAGGATTCAGCTGGAGATGGTTCTTTCCTCCATGCTACTTTGATGGACATAGTTCAGTGGAGATGGGATTCCTCCATATGATGTATATATTTATGGTTGGCTAGAGATGTGCTTCCTCTATGCCCTGTGATGTGATATAGCGAGAGATGTGATTCCTCTCTGCCTTGGGTAGCGTTATGGCCCTGTTTTCTAGAGTGGATGATTCCTCCATGTCGGTGTTTGAGGTTATAGATTTGTTATAGGTTTTGACCTTCTGAGCGGAGATGTGATACCTCCGATAGAGTGAGTGTTATACCTCGGCATATGGGTCCGAGAGGATTTGGGTTTGTTCAAGTTTCGGGACGAAACTTGTTTTTAGGGGGATATGATGTAATAACCGGTGTTATTTAGAGAATTTGAGAGCTCCAATAAATAAAGTTGTAGTTTAGAGAAATGATCGGGACATCGGATATGTCCTAGATGTGAAATAATATAAAAAGACGAAACGGATTAAAGAGTCGCTATTCCGATTCTTAGCGGTTAAGAAATGTGGCTTCGGAATGCACATTCTATGAGATAGTTATGGATTAACTATCCCGATAATATTCCGAAATTTCTATTCCAATTTGGTAAAATTTGGAGACCGGAAAATATAACCGCGTTTTAATTAAATATTTTGGATAAACGTTATTATATATATATATATTAATAATAATAAAATAAATAAAACTTACCTGTGTGAATTGAAGGCGGCGCAGCATCTTCACTTTCAATTTCAATTTATAGAATAAATATATATATTATATTATATATACTTATATTGTACAGAAGAAGTGGCCGCTTACCTTTCTTCCACTTTTCATTTTGATCAAGAGTTGCAGAGAGAAACCGAAGCAACTAAGCGAAACTTTCGCCCATCTTTACTTCGTTATAGATCAATCATCGTTCATCCTTTTTCAGATCCGTTTGTACCAACGAGTCTCTTACCTTGTTCTCTTCAACGTGGTACAAACTTATTTCCCGTTTGCTAGCTTTTTGGTTAAGCTTCCGTTTACCGCTATCGGAACGCCGACGGACCACCGCAAGTCATCAAATGTAAGGTTTCATACCGCGCTCTTACTCCCCGTATCGCTAGGAGTCTGGATCTTCTTCTGGTTCGTATATCGGGTTAGTAACGAATAAGTTATGAATTTATTCGTTTTCCGTATTGCGGGTTAGTATAAATTAACCTTAAGTTGGTTAAAATGGATAATTGGAATTTCCATTTATGCTCGTTACATTATTCTGGTAATTATGGGATTTTATTTGGTGATGATATCATGAGTTGAATTTATGCCCTGATGTGGCTTTTAGATTTAGCATGTTATTCGAGGTTATAGGATGTATATGATCCCTATGGATCCCTTTGGGTCTAGGTGTGACCCTTTGTTTGATAAGAGATGTGACATCTCTTTATGCCTTGTCTATAGGTTGTGTTGTCCCTCCAGTGTTGAGGTGATCCAGTTGTGGTTGAGCTTTATACGAGGTTGAGGTAAGTCCGTAGGACTTACTTAGCTACCATCCTTATATGGGGTGTTTGTATGAGTGGTGTGTGCCTTATATGTTTGCTATGATAGCATGTGATATCGTATTTACCGACCTATGTTTTATTGATTGCCCCACTACGTGGCTGTGATAACCTTTCCCTTTCATCCCGCCGTGGAGTCTGGGAGGTTCTCTGATGTCAGGCCAGACCGGTTTACAGGAAGGGCGCAATCCACTCCCATAGGGTACACGGATTGTGTGACCGATACTAGTACGGCTGGCTAGCAGGCTCAGAGGCGAGGATGTATCGGTCCTCGTGTCACCTAGTTTCATATATACTATATCTATACGATTTGAGTGAATGACCATTATATTGAGATGAATAAATGGGTAAATGAGTGAAAGCATGCTGATATGTTTATCTTTCCCTATGTGTGATTGTGCTTATGCATTACTCTATATATGTGTATGGATAGCTAATGGTTATTACCATGTTGTAGATGCCCTACAGGATAGGCATGCTGCTGGGTGATCTGGCAGGGTGGTAGGCCGAGGACGTCTCGTACATAGGTTGTTGTGGGTTTTTGAGTTTGTTTATCTTTTCCCTCCTGTGTGAGGTTGGTCTTTTGTTACCTCCTGCGTGAGGTGTGATGTTGTACTCGGCTATGTGGTCTTACCTTCAGGGATGTACAGTTTTATACAGTTTTATGTATTTGTTTTCATATCTGTCAGTGCCATGTTGTAAGATCAAGTGAACTTGTTGTCAGGCTAGGGTTAGGATCCATTGTGAGATCCTAACTCAATGTGGCACTCCGAGTCCCGCGGATTCGGGGTGTTACAATCCGGTGCATTAGTGTTGGTATGATCGCACCCGTCTACTTATGCCGCTTTCCCGTAGTCGGGACCCGTTAATTAAATTCGACTAAACAGTCTTAAACCATCTTACCGATCACTTTAGGAAACCGGAGCAAGTTATATTATAAGCGTTCATTCTATATATTTTAGTATAAATGAAGTTTACCGTAGAAGAACACCCTTCTTTATAAACCGGGAAGTCATGTTTTAGATTAAAAAAAATCGTAAATAATTTGTTCGAGTTCATAATAAAATTGAAACAAAAAAAAAAAAAGAAAAAAGAGGGGTGCAACAAGAGGACGTCCCAGGCGGTAGCCCATCCTAGTTCTACTCTCGCCCAAGCACGCTTAACTTCGGAATTTTGATGGAATCCGGTGCATTAGTGCTGATATGATTTCACCCGTCTACAATGCCGCCTTCCCGTACTTGTGGAGCTCCTTCCGTGCTCCTCTTAGCCTTCCTTGACGGCAAAACGGAACCCTGTGCTTTTGCCGGGAGCCGTTAATTAAATTCAACTAAACAGTCTTAAACCATCTTACCGATCACTTTAGGAAACCGAAACAAGTTATATTATAAGCGTTCATTCTATATATTTTAGTATACATGAAGTTTGCTGCAGAAGAACACCCTTCTTTATAACCCGGGAAGTCATGTGTTAGATTAAAAGATATCGTAAATAATTTTTCCGAGTTCATAATAAAATTGAAACAAAAAAAAATTAAAAAGAGGGGTGCAACACGAGGACTTGGAGGTAGCCCATCCTAGTTTTACTCTCGCCCAAGCACACTTAACTTCGGAGTTTTGATGGGATCCGGTGCTGGTATGAATGCACCCGTCTACTTATGCCGCCTTCCCGTACTTGTGGAGCTCCTTCCGTGCTCCTGTTTGCCTTCCTTGACGGCAAAACGGAACCGTTTGGTTTTGCCGGGAGCCGTTAATTAAATTCAAATAAACAGTTTTAAACCATCTTACCGACCACGTTAGGAAACAAGAACAACAAGTTATATTAAAGTCATGTTTTAGATTAAAAGAAATCGTAAATAATTTTTCCAATTTCATAATAAAATTGAAACAAAAAAAATGAAAAAAGAGGGGTGCAACACGAGGACTTCCCAGGAGGTAGCCTATCCTAGTTCTACTCTTGCCAAAGCACATTTAACTTCGGAGTTCTGATGGGATCCGGTGCATTAGTGCTGGTATGATCGCACCCGTCTACTTATGCCGCCTTCCCGTACTTGGGCAACTCCTTCCATGCTCCACTTAGACTTCCTTAACGGGCAAAACGGAACCATGTGCTTTTGTGGGGACTCGTTAATTAAATTCGACTAAACGGTCTTTAATCATCTTACCGATCACGTTAGGAAACCGGAACAAGTTATATTAAAGCCAAGTTTTAGATTAAAAGAAATCGTAAATAATTTTTCCGAGTTCATAATAAAATTTAAACAAAAAAAAAGAAAAAAGAGGGGTGCAACACGAGGACTTCCCAAGAGGTAGCCCATCCTAGTTCTACTCTCGCCCAAGCACGCTTAACTTCGGAGTTGTGATGGGATCCGGTGTAGTAGTGCTGGTATGACTGCACCCGTCTACTTATGCCACCTTCCCGTACTTGTAGAGCTCCTTCCTTGCTCCTCTTAGCCTTCCTTAACGACAAAACTGAACCGTGTTCTTTTGTCGGGAGCCATTAATTAAATTCGACTAAACAGTTTTTATCCATCTTACCGACGACATTAGGAATCCGGAACAAGTTATATTAAAGTCATGTTTTAGATTAAAAGAAATCGTAAATAATTTTTCCGAGTTCATAATAAAAATGAAACAAAAAAAAGAAAAAAGAGGGGTGCAACACGAGGACTTCCTAGGAGGTAGCCATCATAGTTCTACTCTCGCCCAAGCATGCTTAACTTTGGAGTTCTGATGGGATCCGGTGCATTAGTGTTTGTGTGATCGCAACCGTCTACTTATGCCGCCTTCCCGTCTTTGTGGAGCTCCTTCCATGCTCCTCTTAGCCTTGATTGACGGGCAAAACGGAACCATGTGCATTTTCCGGCACCCGTTAATAAAATTCCACTAATTAGTTTTAAACCATCTTACCGATCACTTTAGGAAACCGGAACAAGTTATATTATAAGCGTTCATTCTATATATTTTAGTATAAATGAAGTTTCGCGCAGAAGAACACCCTTCTTTATAACCCGGGAAGTCATGTTTTAGATTAAATGAAATCGTAAATAATTTTTCCTAGTTCATAATAAGATTGAAACAAAAAAAAAAAGAAAAAAGAGGGGAGCAACACGAGGACTTCCCAGGAGGTCACCCATCCTCGTACTACTCTCACCCAAACACGCTTAACTTCGGAGTTTTGTTGGGATCCGGTGCATTAGTGCAAGTATGATCGCACCCGTCTACTTATGACCCTTTCCCGTACTTGTGCAGCTCCTTCCGTGCTCCACTTAGCCTTCCTTGACGGGCAAAACGGAACAATGTACTTTTGCCGGGACCCGTTAATTAAATTCAACTAAACAGTCTTAAACCATCTTACCGATAACTTTAGGAAACCGGAACAAGTTATATTATAAGCGTTCATTCTATATATTTTAGTATAAATGAAGTTTTCCGCAGAAGAACACCCTTCTTTATAAACCGGGAAGTCATGTTTTAGATTAAAAGAAATCGTAAATAATTTTTCCGAGTTCATAATAAAATTGAAATAAAAAAAAAAGAAAAAAGAGGGGTGCGACAAGAGGACTTCCCAGGCGGTAGCCCATCCTAGTTCTACCTCGCCCAAGCACGCTTAACTTCAGAATTCTAATGGAATCCGGTGCATTAGTGCTGATATGATTTTACCCGTCTACTTATGGTGCCTTCCCGTACTCGTGGAGCTCCTTCCGTGCTCCTCTTAGCCTTCTTTGACGGCAAAATTGAACCGTATGCTTTTGCCGGGAGCCGTTAATTAAATTCGACTAAACAGTTTTAAACCAACTTACCGACCACGTTAGGATGCCGGAACAAGTTATATTAAAGTCATGTTTTAGATTAAACCAAATTGTAAATTATTTTTCCGATTTCATAACAAAATTGAAACAAAAAAAATGAAAAAAGAGGGGTGCAACACGAGGACTTCCCAGGAGGTAGCCTATCCTAGTTCTACTCTCGCTCAAGCACGCTTAACTTCGGAGTTCTGATGGGATCCGGTGCATTAGTGCTGGTATGATCGCACCCGTCTACTTAAGCCGCCTTCCCGTACTTGGGCAGCTCCTTCCATGCTCCACTTAGCATTCCTTGACGTGCAAAACGGAACCGTTTGCTTTTGCCGGGACCCGCTAATTAAATTCGACTAAACAATATTAAACCAACTTACCGATAACCTTAGGAAACCGGAACAAGTTATATTATAAGCGTTCATTCTATATATTTTAATATAAATGAAGTTTGCCGCAGAAGAACACCCTTCTTTATAACCCGGGAAGTCATGTGTTAGATTAAAAGATATCGTAAGTAATTTTTCCGAGTTCATAATAAAATTGAAACAAAAAAAATAAAAAAGAGGGGTGCAACACGAGGACTTCCCAGATGGTAGCCCATCCTAGTTTTACTCTCGCCCAAGCACACTTAACTTTGGAGTTCTGATGGGATCCGGTGTAGTAGTGCTGGTATGAATGCACCCTTCTACTTATGCCGCCTTCCCGAACTTGTGGAGCTCCTTCCGTGCACCTCTTAGCCTTCCTTGACGGCAAAACGGAACCGTGTGCTTTTGCGCGGAGCCGTTATTTAAATTCGAATAAACAGTTTTAAACCATCTTATCGACCACGTTAGGAAACCGTAACAAGTTATATTAAAGTCATGTTTTAGATTAAAAGAAATCGTAAATAATTTTTCCGAGTTCATTATAAAATTCAAATAAAAAAAATGAAAAAAGAGGGGTGCAACACGAGGACTTCCCAGGAGGTAGCCTATCCTAGTTCTACTCTCGCCAAAGCAAATTTAACTTCGGAGTTTTGATGGGATCCGGTGCATTAGTGCTGGTATGATCGCACCCGTCTACTTATGTTGCCTTCCCGTACTTGGGCAGCTCCTTCAATGCTCCACTTAGACTTCCTTAACGGGCAAAACCGAACCGTGTGCTTTTGTGGGGACTCGTTAATTAAATTCGACTAAACGGTCTTTAATCATCTTACCGATCACGTTAGGAAACCGGAACAAGTTATATTAAAGCCATGTTTTAGATTAAAAGAAATCGTAAATAATTTTTCCGAGTTCATAATAAAATTTAAACAAAAAAAAGAAAAAAGAGGGGTGCAACACGAGGACTTCCCAAGAGGTAGCCCATCCTAGTTCTACTCTCGCCCAAGCACGCTTAACTTCGGAGTTGTGATGGGATCCGGTGCAGTAGTGCTGGTATGATTGCACCCGTCTACTTATGCCGCCTTCCCGTACCTGTGGAGCTCCTTCCGTGCTCCTCTTAGCCTTCCTTCACGGCAAAACGGAACCGTGTGCTTTTGCCGGGAGCCGTTAATTAAATTCGACTAAACAGTTTTAAACCAACTTACCGATCACGTTAGGAAACAGGAACAAGTTATATTAAAGTCATGTTTTAGATTAAAACAAATTGTAAATAATTTTTCCGAGTTCATAACACTATTCAAACAAAAAAAAGAAAAAAGAGGGGTGCAACACGAGGACTTCCCAGGACGTAGCCCATCGTAGTTCTACTCTCGCCCAAGCACGCTGAACTTCGGAGTTCTGATGGGATCCGGTGCATTAGTGTTGGTGTGATCGCAACAATTACTTACGCCGTCTTCCTGTCAGTGTGGAGCTCCTTCCATGCTCCGCTTAGCCTTCATTGGCGGGCAAAACGGAACCGTGTGCATTTGTAGGCACCCGTTAATTAAATTCGACTAAACAGTCTTAAACCATCTTACCGATCACTTTAGGAATCCGGAACAAGTTATATTATAAGCGTTCATTCTAGATATTTTAGTACAAAATATGTTTGACGCAGAAGAACAGCCTTCTTTATAACCCGGGAAGTCATGCTTTAGATTAAAAGAAATCGTAAATAATTTTTCCGAGTTCATAATAAAATTGAAACAAAAAAAAAAGCAAAAAGAGGGGTGCAACAAGAGGACTTCGCAGGCGGTAGCCCATCCTAGTTCTACTCTCGCCAAAGCACGCTTAACTTCGGAGTTCTGATGGGATCCGGTGCATTAGTGTTGGTATGATCGCACCCGTCTACTTATGCCGCTTTCCCGTAGTCGGGACCCGTTAATTAAATTCGACTAAACAGTCTTAAAGCATCTTACCGATCACTTTAGGAAACCGGAGCAAGTTATATTATAAGCGTTCATTCTATATATTTTAGTATGAATGAAGTTTACCGTAGAAGAACACCCTTCTTTATAAACCGGGAAGTCATGTTTTAGATTAAAAAAAATTGTAAATAATTTGTTCGAGTTCATACTATAATTGAAACAAAAAAAAAAGAAAAAAGAGGGGTGGAACAAGCGGACGTCCCAGGCGGTAGCCCATCCTAGTTCTACTCTCACCCAAGCACGCTTAACTTCGGAATTTTGATGGAATCCGGTGCATTAGTGCTGATATGATTTCACCCGTCTACAATGCCGCCTTCCCGTACTTGTGGAGCTCCTTCCGTGCTCCTCTTAGCCTTCCTTGACGGAAAAACGGAACCCTGTGCTTTTGCCGGGAGCCGTTAATTAAATTCAACTAAACAGTCTTAAACCATCTTACCGATCATTTTAGGAAACCGAAACAAGTTATATTATAAGTGTTCATTCTATATATTTTAGTATAAATGAAGTTTGCTGCAGAAGAACACCCTTCTTTATAACCCGGGAAGTCATGTGTTAGATTAAAAGATATCGTAAATAATTTTTCCGAGTTCATAATAAAATTGAAACAAAAAAAAGATAAAAAGAGGGGTGCAACACGAGGACTTGCCAGGAGGTAGCCCATCCTAGTTTTACTCTCGCCCAAGCACACTTAACTTCGGAGTTTTGATGGGATCCGGTGCTGGTATGAATGCACCCGTCTACTTATGCCGCCTTCCCGTACTTGTGGAGCTCCTTCCGTGCTCCTCTTTGCCTTCCTTGACGGCAAAACGGAACCGTTTGGTTTTGCCGGGAGCCGTTAATTAAATTCGAATAAACAGTTTTAAACCATCTTACCGACCACGTTAGGAAACAAGAACAACAAGTTATATTAAAGTCATGTTTTAGATTAAAAGAAATCGTAAATAATTTTTCCAATTTCATAATAAAATTGAAACAAAAAAAAATGAAAAAAGAGGGGTGCAACACGAGGACTTCCCAGGAGGTAGCCTATCCTAGTTCTACTCTTGCCAAAGCACATTTAACTTCGGAGTTCTGATGGGATCCGGTGCATTAGTGCTGGTATGATCGCACCCGTCTACCTATGCCGCCTTCCCGTACTTGGGCAGCTCCTTCCATGCTCCACTTAGACTTCCTTAACGGGCAAAACGGAACCGTGTGCTTTTGTGGGGACTCGTTAATTAAATTCGACTAAACGGTCTTTAATCATCTTACCGATCACGTTAGGAAACCGGAACAAGTTACATTAAAGCCATGTTTTAGATTAAAAGAAATCGTAAATAATTTTTCCGAGTTCATAATAAAATTTAAACAAAAAAAAGAAAAAAGAGGGGTGCAACACGAGGACTTCCCAAGAGGTAGCACATCCTTCTTCTACTCTCGCCCAAGCACGCTTAACTTCGGAGTTGTGATGGGATCCGGTGCAGTAGTGCTGGTATGACTGCACCCGTCTACTTATACCACCTTCCCGTACTTGTAGAGCTCCTTCCTTGCTCCTCTTAGCCTTCCTTAACGACAAAACTGAACCGTGTGCTTTTGTCGGGAGCCGTTAATTAAATTCGACTAAACAGTTTTAAACCATCTTACCGACGACATTAGGAATCCGGAACAAGTTATATTAAAGTCATGTTTTAGATTAAAAGAAATCGTAAATAATTTTTCCGAGTTCATAATAAAAATGAAACAAAAAAAAGAAAAAAGAGGGGTGCAACACGAGGACTTCCTAGGAGGTAGCCATCATAGTTCTACTCTCGCCCAAGCATGCTTAACTTTGGAGTTCTGATGGGATCCGGTGCATTAGTGTTTGTGTGATCGCAACCGTCTACTTATGCCGCCTTCCCGTCTTTGTGGAGCTCCTTCCATGCTCCTCTTAGCCTTGATTGACGGGCAAAACGGAACCATGTGCATTTTCCGGCACCCGTTAATAAAATTCCACTAATTAGTTTTAAACCATCTTACCGATCACTTTAGGAAACCGGAACAAGTTATATTATAAGCGTTCATTCTATATATTTTAGTATAAATGAAGTTTAGCGCAGAAGAACACCCTTCTTTATAACCCGGGAAGTCATGTTTTAGATTAAATGAAATCGTAAATAATCTTTCCGAGTTCATAATAAGATTGAAACAAAAAAAAAAAGAAAAAAGAGGGGAGCAACACGAGGACTTCCCAGGAGGTCACCCATCCTCGTACTACTCTCACCCAAACACGCTTAACTTCGGAGTTTTGTTGGGATCCGGTGCATTAGTGCTAGTATTATCGCACCCGTCTACTTATGACCCCTTCCCGTACTTGTGCAGCTCCTTCCGTGCTCCACTTAGCCTTCCTTGACGGGCAAAACGGAACAATGTACTTTTGCCGGGACCCGTTAATTAAATTCAACTAAACAGTCTAAAACCATCTTACCGATAACTTTAGGAAACCGGAACAAGTTATATTATAAGCGTTCATTCTATATATTTTAGTATAAATGAAGTTTTCCGCAGAAGAACACCGTTCTTTAAAAACCGGGAAGTCATGTTTTAGATTAAAAGAAATCGTGAATAATTTTTCCGAGTTCATAATAAAATTGAAATAAAAAAAAAAGAAAAAAGAGGGGTGCGACAAGAGGACTTCCCAGGTGGTAGCCCGTCCTAGTTCTACTCTCGCCCAAGCACGCTTAACTTCAGAATTCTAATGGAATCCGGTGCATTAGTGCTGATATGATTTTACCCGTCTACTTATGGTGCCTTCCCGTACTTGTGGAGCTCCTTCCGTGCTCCTCTTAGCCTTCTTTGACGGCAAAACTGAACCGTATGCTTTTGCCAGGAGCCGTTAATTAAATTCGACTAAACAGTTTTAAACCAACTTACCGACCACGTTAGGAAGCCGGAACAAGTTATATTAAAGTCATGTTTTAGATTAAAACAAATTGTAAATTATTTTTCCGATTTCATAACAAAATTGAAACAAAAAAAATGAAAAAAGAGGGGTGCAACACGAGGACTTCCCAGGAGGTAGCCTATCCTAGTTCTACTCTCGCTCAAGCACGCTTAACTTCGGAGTTCTGATGGGATCCGGTGCATTAGTGCTGGTATGATCGCACCCGTCTACTTAAGCCGCCTTCCCGTACTTGGGCAGCTCCTTCCATGCTCCACTTAGCATTCCTTGACGGGCAAAACGGAACCGTTTGCTTTTCCCGGGACCCGTTAATTAAATTCGACTAAACAATATTAAACCAACTTACCGATAACTTTAGGAAATCGGAACAAGTTATATTATAAGCGTTCATTCTATATATTTTAATATAAATGAAGTTTGCCGTAGAAGAACACCCTTCTTTATAACCCGGGAAGTCATGTGTTAGATTAAAAGATATCGTAAATAATTTTTCCGAGTTCATAATAAAATTGAAACAAAAAAAATAAAAAAGAGGGGTGCAACACGAGGACTTCCCAGGAGGTAGCCCATCCTAGTTTTACTCTCGCCCAAGCACACTTAACTTTGGAGTTCTGATGGGATCCGGTGCAGTAGTGCTGGTATGAATGCACCCTTGTACTTATGCCGCCTTCCCGTACTTGTGGAGCTCCTTCCGTGCTCCTCTTAGCCTTCCTTGACGGCAAAACGGAACCGTGTGCTTTTGCCGGGAGCCGTTATTTAAATTCGAATAAACAGTTTTAAACCATCTTACCCACCACGTTAGGAAACCGAAACAAGTTATATTAAAGTCATGTTTTAGACTAAAAGAAATCGTAAATAATTTTTCCGAGTTCATAATAAAATTCAAACAAAAAAAATGAAAAAAGAGGGGTGCAACACGAGGAATTCCCAGGAGGTAGCCTATCCTAGTTCTACTCTTGCCAAAGCACATTTAACTTCGGAGTTCTGATGGGATCCGGTGCATTAGTGCTGGTATGATCGCACCCGTCTACTTATGCCGCCTTCCCGTACGTGGGCAGCTCCTTCCATGCTCCACTTAGACTTCCTTAACGGGCAAAACGGAACCGTGTGCTTTTGTGGGGACTCGTTAATTAAATTCGACTAAACGGTCTTAAACAATCTTACCGATCACGTTAGGAAACCGGAACAAGTTATATTAAAGCCATGTTTTAGATTAAAAGAAATCGTAAATAATTTTTCCGAGTTCATAATAAAATTTAAACAAAAAAAAGAAAAAAGAGGGGTGCAACACGAGGACTTCCCAAGAGGTAGCCCATCCTAGTTCTACTCTTGCCCAAGCACACTTAACTTCGGAGTTGTGATGGGATCCGGTGCAGTAGTGCTGGTATGATTGCACCCGTCTACTTATGCCACCTTCCCGTACTTGTGGAGCTCCTTCCTTGCTCCTCTTAGCCTTCCTTAACGACAAAACTTAACCGTGTTCTTTTGCCGGGAGCCGTTATTTAAATTCGACTAAACAATTTTAAACCATCTTACCGACGACATTAGGAAACCGGAACAAGTTATATTAAAGTCATGTTCTAGATTAAAAGAAATCGTAAATAATTTTTCCGAGTGCATAATAAAAATTAAACAAAAAAAAAAGAGCGGTGCAACACGAGGACTTCCTTGGAGGTAGCCCATCATAGTTCTACTCTCGCCCAAGCACGGTTAACTTTGGAGTTCTGATGGGATCCGGCGCATTAGTGTTGGTGTGATCGCAACCGTCTACTTATGCCGCCTTCCCGTCCTTGTGGAGCTCCTTCCATGCTCCTCTTAGCCCTCATTCACGGGCAAAACGGAACCATGTGCATTTTCCGGCACCCGTTAATTAAATTCCACTAATTAGTTTTAAACCATCTTACCGATCACTTTAGGAAACCGGAACAAGTTATATTATAAGCGTTCATTCTATATATTTTAGTATAAATGAAGTTTAGCGCAGAAGAACACCCTTCTTTATAACCCGGGAACTTATGTTTTAGATTAAATGAAATCGTAAATAATTTTTTCGAGTTCATAATAAGATTGAAACAAAAAAAAAAAAAGAAAAAAGAGGGGAGCAACACGAGGACTTCCCAGGAGGTCACCCATCCGGTGCATTAGTGGTGGTATGATCGCACCCGGTGCATTAGTGGAATTTAATTAACGGGTGCATTAGTGGTGGTATGATCGTACTTCTCTCGCCCAAACACACTTAACTTCGGAGTTCTGATGGGATCCGGTGCATTAGTGGTGGTATGATCGCACCCGTCTACTTATGACCCCTTCCCGTACTTGTGCAGCTCCTTCGGTGCTCCCCTTAGCCTTCCTTGACGGGCAAAACGGAACAATGTACTTTTGCCGGGACCCGTTAATTAAATTCGACTAAACAGTCTTAAACCATCTTACCGATAACATTAGAAAACCGGAACAAGTTATATTATAAGCGTTCATTCTATATATTTTTGTATAAATGAAGTTTGGCGCTGAAGAACACCCTTCTTTATAACCCGGGAAATCATGTTTTAGATTAAAAGAAATCGTAAATAATTTTTCCGAGTTCATAATAAAATTGAAACAAAAAAAAAAAGAAAAAAGAGGGGTGCGACAAGAGGACTTCCCAGGCGGTAGCCCATCCTAGTTCTACTCTCGCCCAAGCACGCTTAACTTCGGAATTCTAATGGAATCCGGTGCATTAGTGCTGATATGATTTTACCCGTCTACTTATGCCGCCTTCCCGTACTTGTGGAGCTCCTTCCGTGCTCCTCTTAGCCTTCCTTGACGGCAAAACTGAACCGTGTGCTTTTGCCGGGAGCCGTTAATTAAATTCGACTAAATAGTTTTAAACCAACTTACCGACCACGTTAGGAAACCGGAACAAGTTATATTAAAGTCATGTTTTATATTAAAAGAAATCGTAAATTATTTTTCCGATTTCATAATAAAATTGAAACAAAAAAAATGAAAAAAGAGGGGTGCAACACGAGGACTTCCCAGGAGGTAGCCTATCCTAGTTCTACTCTCGCCCAAGCACGCTTAACTTCGGAGTTCTGATGGGATCCGATGCATTAGTGCTTGTATGATCGCACCCGTCTACTTAAGCCGCCTTCCCGTACTTGGGCAGCTCCTTCCATGCTCCAATTAGCATTCCTTGACGGGAAAAACGGAACCGTGTGCTTTTGCCAGGACTCGTTAATTAAATTCGACTAAACAATCTTAAACCATCTTACCGATCACGTTAGGAAACGGGAACAAGTTATATTAAAGCCATGATTTAGATTAAAAGAAATCGTAAATAATTTTTCCGAGTTCATAATAAAATTGAAACAAAAAAAAGAAAAAAGAGGGGTGCAACACGAGGACTTCACAGGAGGTAGCCCATCCTAGTTCTACTCTCGCCCAAGCACGCTTAACTTCGGAGTTCTGATGGGATCCGTTGCAGTAGTGCTGGTATGATTGCACCCGTCTACTTATGCCGCCTTCCCGTACTTGTGGAGCTCCTTCCGTGCTCCTCTTAGCCTTCCTTGACGACAAAATTGAACCGTGTGCTTTTGCTGGGAGCCGTTAATTAAATTCGACTAAACAGTTTTAAACCATCTTACCGACCACGTTAGGAAACCGGAACAAGTGATATTAAAGTCATGTTTTAGATCAAAAGAAATCGTAAATAATTTGTCCGAGTTCAAAATAAAATAGAAAAAAAAAAGAAAAAAGAAGGGTACAACACGAGGACTTCCCAGGATGTAACCCATCATAGTTCTTCTCTCGCCCAAGCACGCTTAACTTTGGAGTTTTGATGGGATCCGGTGCATTAGTGTTGGTGTGATCGCAACAGTCTACTTATGCCGCCTTCCCGTCCTCGTGGAGCTCCTTCCATGCTCCTCTAAGCCTTCATTGACGGGCAAAACGGAACCGTGTGCATTTGTCGGCACCCGTTAACTAAATTCGACTAAACCGGAATAAGTTTTATCATAAGCGTTCATTCTATATATTTTAGTATAAATGAAGTTTGCCGCAAAAGAACACCCTTCTTTATAACCAGGGAAGTCATGTTTTAGATTAAATGAAATCGTAAATAATTTTTCCAAGTTCATAATATGATTGAAACAAAAAAAAAAAAAGAAAAAAGAGGGGAGCAACACGAGGACTTCCCAAGAGGTCATCCATCCTCGTACTACTCTCGCCCAAGCACGCTTAACTTCGGAGTTCTGATGGGATCCGGTGCATTTTAGTGATGGTATGATCGCACCCGTCTACTTATGACCCCTTCCCGTACTTGTGCAGCTCCTTCCGTGCTCCCCTTAGCCTTCCTTGACGGGCAAAACGGAACCATGTACTTTTGCCCGGACCCGTTAATTAAATAAATTCGACTATCTTAAACCATCTTAACGATCACTTTAGGAAACCGGAACAAGTTATATTATAAGCATTCATTCTATATATTTTAGTATAAATGAAGTTTGCCGCAAAACAACACCCTTCTTTATAACTAGGGAAGTCATGTTTTAGAATAAAAGAAATCGTAAATAATTTTTCCGAGTTCAAAATAAAATTGAAACAAAAAAAGAATAAAAAAGAGGGGTCAACACGAGGACTTCCCAGGAGGTAGCCCATCCTAGTTCAACTCTCGCCCAAGCACGCTTAACGTCGGAGTTCTGATGGGATCCGTTGCATTAGTGCTGGTATGATCACACCCGTCTAATTATGCCGCCTTCTCGAACTTGTGCAGCTCCATCCGTGTTCCTCTTAGCCTTCATTGACGGGAAAAAACGGAACCGTGTGCATTTGCCGGCACCCGTTAATTAAATTCGACTAAACAGTCTTAAACCATCTTACCGACCACGTTAGGAAACCGGAACAAGTTATATTAAAGTCGTGTTTTAGATTAAAAGAAATCGTAAATAATTTTTCCGAGTTCATAATAAAATTGAAAAAAAAAAAAGAAAAAAGAGGGGTGCAACACGAGGACTTCCCAGGAGGTAGCCCATCATAGTTCTACTCTCGCTAAAGCACGCTTAACTTCGGAGTTCTGATGGGATCAGGTACATTAGTGTTGGTGTGATCGCAAAGGTACTTATGCCGCCTTCCCGTCCTTGTGGAGATCCTTCCATGTTCCTCTTAGCCTTCATTGACGGGCAAAACGGAACCGTGTGCATTTGCCGGCACCCGTTAATTAAATTTGACTAAACAGTCTTAAACCATCTTACCGATCACTTTAGGAAACCAGAATAAGTTATATCATAAGCGTTCATTCTATATATTTTAGTATAAATGAAGTTTGCCGCAGAACAACACCCTTCTTTATAACCCGGGAAGTCATGTTTTAGATTAAAAGAAATCGTAAATAATTTTTCCGAGTTCAAAATAAAATTGAAACAAAAAAAGAATAAAAAAGAGGGTGCAACACGAGGACTTCCCAGGAGGAAGCCCATCCTAGTTCTACTCTCGCCCAAGCACGCTTAACGTCGGAGTTCTGATGGGATCCGTTGCATTAGTGCTGGTATGATCACACCCGTCTACTTATGCCGCCTTCTCGAACTTGTGCAGCTCCATCCGTGCTCCTCTTAGCCTTCATTGACGGGCAAAACGGAACCGTGTGCATTTGCCGGCACCGGTTAATTAAATTCAACTAAACAGTCTTAAACCATCTTACCGATCAGTTTAGGAAACCGGAATAAGTTACATCATAAGCTTTCATTTTATATATTTTAGTATAAATGAAGTTTGCCGCAAAAGAACAACCTTCTTTATAACCTGGGAAGTCATGTTTTAGATTAAATGAAATCGTAAATAATTTTTCCAAGTTCATAATATGATTGAAACAAAAAAAAAGAAAAAAGAGGGGAGCAACACGAGGACTTCCCAAGAGGTCACCCATCCTCGTACTACTCTCGCCCAAGCACGCTTAACTTCGGAGTTCTGATGGGATCCGGTGCATTTTAGTGCTGGTATGATCGCACCCGTCTACTTATGACCCCTTCCCGTACTTGTGCAGCTCCTTCCGTGCTCCCCTTAGCCTTCCTTGACGGGCAAAACGGAACCATGTACTTTTCCGGGACCCGTTAATTAAATAAATTCGACTAAACAGTCTTAAACCATCTGACCGATCACTTTATGAAACCGGAACAAGTTATATTATAAGCGTTCATTCTATATATTTTAGTATAAATGAAGTTTGCCGCAGAACAACACCCTTCTTTATAACCCGGGAAGTCAGGTTTTAGATTAAAAGAAATCGTAAATAATTTTTCCGAGTTCAAAATAAAATGGAAACAAAAAAAGAATAAAAAAGAGGGGTGTAACACGAGGACATCCCAGGAGGTAGCCCATCCTAGTTCTACTCTCGCCCAAGCACGCTTAACGTCGGAGTTCTGATGGGATCCGTTGCATTAGTGCTGGTATGATCACACCCGTCTACTTATGCCGCCTTCTCGAACTTGTGCAGCTCCATCCGTCCTCCTCTTAGCCTTCATTAACGGAACCGTGTGCATTTGCCGGCACCCGTTAATTAAATTCGACTAAACAGTCGTAAACCATCTTACCGACCACGTTAGGAAACCGGAACAAGTTATATTAAAGTCGTGTTTTGGATTAAAAGAAATCGTAAATAATTTTTCCGAGTCCATAATAAAATTAAAAAAAAAAAAAAAAAAAGAGCGGTGCAACACGAGGACTTCCCAGGAGGTAGCCCATCATAGTTCTACTCTCACCAAAGCACGCTTAACTTCGGAGTTCTGATGGGATCCGGTGCATTAGTGTTGGTGTGATCGCAAACGTCTACTTATGCCGCCTTCCCGTCCTTGTGGAGCTCCTTCAATGCTCCTCTTAGCCTTCATTGATGGGCAAAACGGAACCGTGTGCATTTGCCGGCACCCGTTAATTAAATTCGACTAAACAGTCTTAAACCATCTTACCGATCACATTAGGAAACCGGAATAAGTTATATCATAAGCGTTCATTCTATATATTTTAGTATAAATGAAGTTTGCCGCAAAAGAACACCCTTCTTTATAACCCGGGAAGTCATGTTTTAGATTAAATGAAATCGTAAATAATTTTTCCAAGTTCATAATATGATTGAAACAAAAAAAAAGAAAAAAGAGGGGAGCAACACGAGGACTTCCCAAGAGGTCACCCATCCTCGTACTACTCTCGCCCAAGCACGCTTAACTTCGGAGTTCTGATGGGATCCGCTGCATTTTAGTGCTGGTATGATCGCACCCGTCTACTTATGACCCCTTCCCGTACTTGTGCAGCTCCTTCCGTGCTCCCCTTAGCCTTCCTTGACGGGCAAAACGAAACCATGTACTTTTCCTGGGACCCGTTAATTAAATAAATTCGACTAAACAGTCTTAAACCATCTTACCGATCACTTTAGGAAACCGGAACAAGTTATATTATAAGCGTTCATTCTCTATATTTTAGTATAAATGAAGTTTGCCGCAAAAGAACACCCTTCTTTATAACCCGGGAAGTCATGTTTTAGATTAAATGAAATCGTAAATAATTTTTCCAAGTTCATAATATGATTGAAACAAAAAAAAAGAAAAAAGACGGGAGCAGCACGAGGACTTCCCAAGAGGTCACCCATCCTCGTACTATCTCGCCCAAGCACGCTTAACTTCGGAGTTCTGATGGGATCCGGTGCATTTTAGTGCTGGTATGATCGCACCCGTCTACTTATGACCCCTTCCCGTACTTGTGCAGCTCCTTCCGTGCTCCCTTTAGCCTTCCTTGACGGGCAAAACGGAACCATGTACTTTTCCTGGGACCCGTTAATTAAATAAATTCGACTAAACAGTCTTAAACCTTATTACCGATCACTTTAGGAAACCGGAACAAGTTATATTATAAGCGTTCATTCTATATATTTTAGTATAAATGAAGTTTTCCGCAGAACAACACCCTTCTTTATAACCCGGGAAGTCATGTTTTAGATTAAAAGAAAACGTAAATAATTTTTCCGAGTTCAAAATAAAATTGAAACAAAAAAAGAATAAAAAAGAGGGGTGCAACACGAGGACTTCCCAGGAGGTAGCCCATCCTAGTTTTACTCTCGCCCAAGCACGCTTAACGTCGGAGTTCTGATGGGATCAGTTGCATTAGTGCTGGTATGATCACACCCGTCTACTTATGCCGCCTTCTCGAACTTGTGCAGCTCCATCCGTGCTCCTCTTAGCCTTCATTGACGGGCAAAACAGAACTTGTGCATTTGCCGGCACCCGTTAATTAAATTCGACTAAACAGTCTTAAGCCATCTTACCGACAACGTTAGGAAACCGGAACAAGTTATATTAAAGTCGTGTTTTAGATTAAAAGAAATCGTAAATAATTTTTCCGAGTTCATAATAAAATTGAAAAAAAAAAGAAAAAACAGGGGTGCAACACGAGGACTTCCCAGGAGGTAGCCCATCATAGTTCTAATCTCGCCAAAGCACGCTTAACTTCGGAGTTCTGATGGGATCCGTTGCGTTAGTGTTGGTGTGATCTCAAACGTCTACTTATGCCGCCTTCCCGTCCTTGTGGAGCTCCTTCCATGCTCCTCTTAGCCTTCATTGACGGGCAAAACGGAACCGTGTGCATTTGCCGGCACCCGTTAATTAAATTCGACTAAACAGTCTTAAACCATCTTACCGATCACTTTAGGAAACCGGAATAAGTTATATCATAAGCGTTCATTCTATATATTTTAGTATAAATGAAGTTTGCCGCAAAAGAACACCCTTCGTTATAACCCGGGAACTCATGTTTTAGATTAAATGAAATCGTAAATAATTTTTCCAAGTTCATAATATGATTGAAACAAAAAAAAAAGAAAAAAGAGGGGAGCAACACAAGGACTTCCCAAGATGTCACCCATCCTCGTACTACTCTTGCCCAAGCACGCTTAACTTCGGAGTTCTGATGGGATCCGGTGCATTTTAGTGCTGGTATGATCGCACCCGTCTACTTATGACCCCTTCCCGTACTTGTGCAGCTCCTTCCGTGCTCCCCTTAGCCTTCCTTGACGGGCAAAACGGAACCATGTACTTTTGCCGGGACCCGTTAATTAAATAAATTCGACTAAACAGTCTTAAACCATCTGACCGATCACTTTAGGAAACCGGAACAAGTTATATTATAAGCGTTCATTCTATATATTTTAGTATAAATGAAGTTTGCCGCAGAACAACACCCTTCTTTATAACCCGGGAAGTCATGTTTTAGATTAAAAGAAATCGTAAATAATTTTTCCGAGTTCAAAATAAATTGGAAACAAAAAAAGAATAAAAAAGAGGGGTGCAACACGAGGACTTCCCAGGAGGTAGCCCATCCTAGTTCTACTCTCGCCCAAGCACGTTTAACGTCGGAGTTCTGATGGGATCCGTTGCATTAGTACTGGTATAGTCACACCTGTCTACTTATGCCGCCTTCTCGAACTTGTGCAGCTCCATCCGTTCTCCTCTTAGCTTTCATTGACGGGCAAAACGGAACCGTGTGGATTTGCTGGCACCCGTTAATTAAATTCGACTAAACAGTCGTAAACCATCTTACCGACCACGTTAGGAAACCGGAACAAGTTATATTATAGTCGTGTTTTAGATTAAAAGAAATCGTAAATAATTTTTCCGAGTTCATAATAAAATTGAAAAAAAAAAGAAAAAAGAGCGATGCAACACGAGGACTTCCCAGGAGGTAGCCCATCATAGTTCTACTCTCGCCAAAGCACGCTTAACTTCGGAGTTCTGATGGGATCCGGTGTATTAGTGTTGGTGTGATCGCAAACGTCTACTTATGCCGCCTTCCCGTCCTTGTGGAGCTCCTTCCATGCTCCTCTTAGCCTTCATTGACGGGCAAAACGGAACCGTGTGCATTTGCCGGCACCCGTTAATTAAATTCGACTAAACAGTCTTAAACCATCTTACCGATCACTTTAGGAAACCGGAATAAGTTATATCATAAGCGTTCATTCTATATATTTTAGTATAAATGAAGTTTGCCGCAAAAGAACACCCTTCGTTATAACCCGGGAACTCATGTTTTAGATTAAATGAAATCGTAAATAATTTTTCCAAGTTCATAATATGATTGAAACAAAAAAAAAAGAAAAAAGAGGGGAGCAACACAAGGACTTCCCAAGATGTCACCCATCCTCGTACTACTCTTGCCCAAGCACGCTTAACTTCGGAGTTCTGATGGGATCCGGTGCATTTTAGTGCTGGTATGATCGCACCCGTCTACTTATGACCCCTTCCCGTACTTGTGCAGCTCCTTCCGTGCTCCCCTTAGCCTTCCTTGACGGGCAAAACGGAACCATGTACTTTTGCCGGGACCCGTTAATTAAATAAATTCGACTAAACAGTCTTAAACCATCTGACCGATCACTTTAGGAAACCGGAACAAGTTATATTATAAGCGTTCATTCTATATATTTTAGTATAAATGAAGTTTGCCGCAGAACAACACCCTTCTTTATAACCCGGGAAGTCATGTTTTAGATTAAAAGAAATCGTAAATAATTTTTCCGAGTTCAAAATAAATTGGAAACAAAAAAAGAATAAAAAAGAGGGGTGCAACACGAGGACTTCCCAGGAGGTAGCCCATCCTAGTTCTACTCTCGCCCAAGCACGTTTAACGTCGGAGTTCTGATGGGATCCGTTGCATTAGTACTGGTATAGTCACACCTGTCTACTTATGCCGCCTTCTCGAACTTGTGCAGCTCCATCCGTTCTCCTCTTAGCTTTCATTGACGGGCAAAACGGAACCGTGTGGATTTGCTGGCACCCGTTAATTAAATTCGACTAAACAGTCGTAAACCATCTTACCGACCACGTTAGGAAACCGGAACAAGTTATATTATAGTCGTGTTTTAGATTAAAAGAAATCGTAAATAATTTTTCCGAGTTCATAATAAAATTGAAAAAAAAAAGAAAAAAGAGCGATGCAACACGAGGACTTCCCAGGAGGTAGCCCATCATAGTTCTACTCTCGCCAAAGCACGCTTAACTTCGGAGTTCTGATGGGATCCGGTGTATTAGTGTTGGTGTGATCGCAAACGTCTACTTATGCCGCCTTCCCGTCCTTGTGGAGCTCCTTCCATGCTCCTCTTAGCCTTCATTGACGGGCAAAACGGAACCGTGTGCATTTGCCGGCACCCGTTAATTAAATTCGACTAAACAGTCTTAAACCATCTTACCGATCAGTTTAGGAAACCGGAATAAGTTATATCATAAGCGTTCATTCTATATATTTTAGTATAAATGAAGTTTGCCGCAAAAGAACACTCTTCTTTATAACCCGGGAACTCATGTTTTAGATTAAATGAAATCGTAAATAATTTTTCCAAGTTCATAATATGATTGAAACAATAAAAAAAGAAAAAAGAGGGGAGCAACACGAGGACTTCCCAAGATGTCACCCATCCTCGTACTACTCTCGCCCAAGCACGCTTAACTTCGGAGTTCTGATGGGATCCGGTGCATTTTAGTGCTGGTATGATCGCACCCGTCTACTTATGACCCCTTCCCGTACTTGTGCAGCTCCTTCCGTGCTCCCCTTAGCTTTCCTTGACGGGCAAAACGGAACCATGTACTTTTGCCGGGACCCGTTAATTAAATAAATTCGACTAAACAGTCTTAAACCATCTGACCGATCACTTTAGGAAACCGGAACAAGTTATATTATAAGCGTTCATTCTATATATTTTAGTATAAATGAAGTTTGCCGTAGAACAACACCCTTCTTTATAACCCGGGAAGTCATGTTTTAGATTAAAAGAAATCGTAAATAATTTTTCCGAGTTCAAAATAAAATGGAAACAAAAAAAGAATAAAAAAGAGGGGTGCAACACGAGGACTTCCCAGGAGGTAGCCCATCCTAGTTCTACTCTCGCCCAAGCACGTTTAACGTCGGAGTTCTGATGGGATCCGTTGCATTAGTACTGGTATAGTCACACCCGTCTACTTATGCCGCCTTCTCGAACTTGTGCAGCTCCATCCGTGCTCCTCTTAGCCTTCATTGACGGGCAAAACGGAACCGTGTGCATTTGCTGGCACCCGTTAATTAAATTCGACTAAACAGTCGTAAACCATCTTACCGACCACGTTAGGAAACCGGAACAAGTTATTTTATAGTCGTGTTTTAGATTAAAAGAAATTGTAAATAATTTTTCCGAGTTCATAATAAAATTGAAAAAAAGAAAGAAAAAAGAGCGATGCAACACGAGGACTTCCCAGGAGGTAGCCCATCATAGTTCTACTCTCACCAAAGCACGCTTAACTTCGGAGTTCTGATGGGATCCGGTGCATTAGTGTTGGTGTGATCGCAAACGTCTACTTATGCCGCCTTCCCGTCCTTGTGGAGCTCCTTCAATGCTCCTCTTAGCATTCATTGATGGGCAAAACGGAACCGTGTGCATTTGCCGGCACCCGTTAATTAAATTCGACTAAACAGTCTTAAACCATCTTACCGATCACATTAGGAAACCGGAATAAGTTATATCATAAGCGTTCATTCTATATATTTTAGTATAAATGAAGTTTGCCGCAAAAGAACACCCTTCTTTATAACCCGGGAAGTCATGTTTTAGATTAAATGAAATCGTAAATAATTTTTCCAAGTTCATAATATGATTGAAACAAAAAAAAAAAGAAAAAAGAGGGGAGCAACACGAGGACTTCCCAAGAGGTCACCCATCCTTGTACTACTCTCGCCCAAGCACGCTTAACTTCGGAGTTCTGATGGGATCCGGTGCATTTTAGTGCTGGTATGATCGCACCCGTCTACTTATGACCCCTTCCCGTACTTGTGCAGCTCCTTCCGTGCTCCCCTTATCCTTCCTTGACGGGCAAAACGGAACCATGTACTTTTCCTGTGACCCGTTAATTAAATAAATTCGACTAAACAGTCTTAAACCATCTTACCGATAACTTTAGGAAACCGGAACAAGTTATATTATAAGCGTTCATTCTATATATTTTAGTATAAATGAAGTTTTCCGCAGAACAACATCCTTCTTTATAACCCGGGAAGTCATGTTTTAGATTAAAAGAAATCGTAAATAATTTTTCCGAGTTCAAAATAAAATTGAAACAAAAAAAGAATAAAAAAGAGGGGTGCAACACGAGGAATTCCCAGGAGGTAGCCCATCCTAGTTTTACTCTCGCCCAAGCACGCTTAACGTCAGAGTTCTGATGGGATCAGTTGCATTAGTGTTGGTATGATCACACCCGTCTACTTATGCCGCCTTCTCGAACTTGTGCAGCTCCATCCGTGCTCCTCTTAGCCTTCATTGACGGGCAAAACAGAACTTGTGCATTTGCCGGCACCCGTTAATTAAATTCGACTAAACAGTCTTAAGCCATCTTACGACCACGTTAGGAAACCGGAACAAGTTATATTAAAGTCGTGTTTTAGATTAAAAGAAATCGTAAATAATTTTTCCGAGTTCATAATAAAATTGAAAAAAAAAAGAAAAAAGAGGGGTGCAACACGAGGACTTCCCAGGAGGTAGCCCATCATAGTTCTACTCTCGATAAAGCACGCTTAACTTCGGAGTTCTGATGGGATCCGGTGTATTAGTGTTGGTGTGATCGCAAACGTCTACTTATGCCGCCTTCCCGTCCTTGTGGAGCTCCTTCCATGCTCCTCTTAGCCTTCATTGACGGGCAAAACGGAACCGTGTGCATTTGCCGGCACCCGTTAATCAAATTCGACTAAACAGTCTTAAACCATCCTACCGATCACTTTAGGAAACCGGAATAAGTTATATCATAAGCGTTCATTCTATATATTTTAGTATAAATGAAGTTTGCCGCAAAAGAACACCCTTCTTTATAACCCGGGAACTCATGTTTTAGATTAAATGAAATCGTAAATAATTTTTCCAAGTTCATAATATGATTGAAACAAAAAAAAAGAAAAAAGAGGGGAGCAACACGAGGACTTCCCAAGATGTCACCCATCCTCGTACTACTCTCGCCCAAGCACGCTTAACTTCGGAGTTCTGATGGGATCCGGTGCATTTTAGTGCTGGTATGATCGCACCCGTCTACTTATGACCCCTTCCCGTACTTGTGCAGCTCCTTCCGTGCTCCCCTTAGCCTTGCTTGACGGGCAAAACGGAACCATGTACTTTTGCCGGGACCCGTTAATTAAATAAATTCGACTAAACAGTCTTAAACCATCTGACCGATCACTTTAGCAAACCGGAACAAGTTATATTATAAGCGTTCATTCTATATATTTTAGTATAAATGAAGTTTGCCGCAGAACAACACCCTTCTTTATAACCCGGGAAGTCATGTTTTAGATTAAAAGAAATCGTAAATAATTTTTCCAAGTTCATAATATGATTGAAACAAAAAAAAAGAAAAAAGAGGGGAGAACTATGATGTCACCCATCCTCGTAAGTAATTTTTCCAACACGAGGACTTCCCAAGATGTCACCCATCCTCGTACTACTCTCGCCCAAGCACGCTTAACTTCGGAGTTCTGATGGGATCCGGTTCATTTTAGTGCTGGTATGATCGCACCCGTCTACTTATGCCGCCTTCTCTAACTTGTGCAGCTCCATCCGTGCTCCTCTTAGCCTTCATTGACGGGCAAAACGGAACCGTGTGCATTTGCCGGCACCCGTTAATTAAATTCGACTAAACAATCGTAAACCATCTTACCGACCACGTTAGGAAACCGGAACAAGTTATATTAAAGTTGTGTTTTAGATTAAAAGAAATCGTAAATAATTTTTCCGAGTTCATAATAAAATTGAAAAAAAAAAAGAAAAAAGAGCGGTGCAACACGAGGACTTCCCAGGAGGTAGCCCATCATAGTTCTACTCTCACCAAAGCACGCTTAACTTCGGAGTTCTGATGGGATCCGGTGCATTAGTGTTGGTGTGATCGCAAACGTCTACTTATGCCGCCTTCCCGTCCTTGTGGAGCTCCTTCAATGCTCCTCTTAGCATTCATTGATGGGCAAAACGGAACCGTGTGCATTTGCCGGCACCCGTTAATTAAATTCGACTAAACAGTCTTAAACCATCTTACCGATCACTTTAGGAAACCGGAATAAGTTATATCATAAGCGTTCATTCTATATATTTTAGTATAAATGAAGTTTGCCGCAGAACAACACCCTTCTTTATAACCCGGGAACTCATGTTTTAGATTAAAAGAAATCGTAAATAATTTTTCCAAGTTCACAATATGATTGAAACAAAAAAAAAAAGAAAAAAGAGGGGAGCAACACGAGGACTTCCCAAGATGTCACCCATCCTCGTACTACTCTCGCCCAAGCACGCTTAACTTCGGAGTTCTGATGGGATCCGGTGCATTTTAGTGCTGGTATGATCGCACCCGTCTACTTATGACCCCTTCCCGTACTTGTGCAGCTCCTTCCGTGCTCCCCAAAGCCTTCCTTGACGGGCAAAACGGAACCATGTACTTTTGCCGGGACCCGTTAATTAAATAAATTCGACTAAACAGTCTTAAACCATCTAACCGATCACTTTAGGAAACCGGAACAAGTTATATTATAAGCGTTCATTCTATATATTTTAGTATAAATGAAGTTTGCCGCAAAACAACACCCTTCTTTATAACCCGGGAAGTCATGTTTTAGATTAAAAGAAATCGTAAATAATTTTTCCAAGTTCATAATATGATTGAAACAAAAAAAAAGAAAAAAGAGGGGAGAACTATGATGTCACCCATCCTCGTAAATAATTTTTCCAACACGAGGACTTCCCAAGATGTCACCCATCCTCGTACTACTCTCGCCCAAGCACGCTTAACTTCGGAGTTCTGATGGGATCCGGTTCATTTTAGTGCTGGTATGATCGCACCCGTCTACTTATGACCCCTTCCCGTACTTGTGCAGCTCCTTCCTGTAACACCCCAAATCCGCGGGACTCGGGGCGCTACGGGTTGGGACCTCACAATGGGTCCCGACCCTTAGCCTGACAACAATTTCACCGGATCTTTCAACATGGCACAAATAAAGGCAAAACCGAAATACATTTTATGCAATGTAAGAAAACCCAAAAGAAAACAAACAACGGACTTCAGCCGGTAAACAACATTAAAGACCAAAACGCCATACACGCGGCATACCAACATAATAAACAAAGAATAAAATACAACCCGACTCTAACCCAAACTCACTCCTAAAATGTACGGAACCCCGGCTGCCCACTCTTCCGGATCTCTCGGCCGCATTCCTAACGTGCAATGCAATCTACAACAATATCGGTATAAAACCGTTAGCTAGCATTCAAGGCATTAGAATCATGGTATTGGCACACACACACACATAAGGCATCATAAACACACAACATGTTCCAAAATACACAATCCGGTTTATTATCTTTTTATTATTAGGTCATATCCCGTTCTAATTCACTTCTTTTGTGACACGAGAACCTTAAAGATCTCGCCCTTGTCCCCTTTCACCATACGGGTTTGTACTTGATGCGGATCAGCATCACCCGATGGACTGGTCGCAAGGCACCTCCCAGTCATCCCCATTTTGGACCGGACATAGCGGTCACCGCCCGTTATCATACACTTGGGCCAAATATAAACATATAAAGTCGGTGGTCCTATTACCGGTTTAGATGTTATAACATAAGCAATAAACACGCACATAAACAATAAACACACACCACCAAACACGCATTGAAACTAATACAGAGAATACGAGCTAAGTAAGTCCGAAGACTTACCTCGTCACCACACTCAACTCACAACACTCTCGCTTCCTTAGGGAGGAAGCCCATAACCTGCTCACAAGAAGATAACTATATCAACAACAACTCACTCACAATAGAAGTCTTAGACTTCTATACAAATGATCTACGCAAGACCATTTGACTCTAAATTCTAGGACCGCATCCTATGATCTCTCATGCTCACATCACACTCAACACCAGCTAGAAGTCTTTAGACTTCTAGACCCTATGATCTCGCAAGATCATAACCCATAACACATACTAGGATAAACATGCCTAGTCCAAACAAACTCAAAGGTAACAACACCATGCTAGGATAAGTCAATCCTAAGCTCCAAAATCTCACAAGATCGTACAATCCCACCTCGAGCCTCAAAACGCTCACAACATCAACCATATAACTTAAAGCCCTATATCAACCTCATAGGATAACCAACACCTCAAGCTTAGAATCAACATCAATCCATCAAACAAGATCAAATCCTCGAAACTCACCTAAGGTTCAAAGCCACTAGTTGGCATTAACTCTAAGTTATGCTAGATCTGTCCTAACATGATACTAAAACTTAACATAACTAGATCGAGGGAAAAGAATACTCACACGACGTCAAAAGACGGAAGCGTTCAACGGATGTCGACTTGGACTCGTTAGGCCTTTATCGGGGCGCTTCCGAACCTAGCACCAAACTAAACAAATTTAGCTTATAAGCTAAATTTGAACGGAATAATGAACATATATAATTTAAGGAAAACCCCACTTTAAAACCCAAGTTAAAAATCGTTAAATATATATTCCGGACAAATTCTATAACATCATAAACTCAAGATAAAACTCGTTTTCAAAGTCGGGGACGAAACAAGACCGCTCAACCATTTTCCGGGGCAAAATATACAATTTTATAAATGTGGCCATAAACCGTAACTAATAATCTTGGCCATTTTCCGAAAATAATTACTGCAGGGGTATAAATGCATGAACCCCAAATTATGGGTCAATTAGCACAAATATATAAAGCATGGGTACAGTTTGTAATTAAGCACAAATTAGGGGGGCCGATTATAATTAAACCAAGGGTTTTAAAACCCCAAATCATATCATTACTGGGGAAGGGGAAGCAGTGGCGTAGGCGGCGGCAAGGGGCACTCCAAAGGTGGCGGGCGGCAAGGCTCTCCAGCGTCGAAGGTTGTCCCGTTGGCTTCGGTGGTGAGTCAGGCACGCATTGGCGGTCCCGACGTCAGGGTCCTGGTGACGGATGCGACAGACAGAGAGGGAGGTCGACGGGTGGCCCTCCGATGGAGAGGCGACGGCAGAGCATCTCGAGCATTCATCCGGCTTCCGGCGACGGTGAGGTGTCAGCCCAAGCAAAAGTCCCCCCTGGTGGTCTCGATCGAGGGCGAGGCTTTTCCGGCGAAGCGAAGCGAGGCTCGCTTTGCGTCCTGGTTGCGGAGGAGAAAGAAAGCAGCGGCAGAGGGTGGTGGTTGGTGGCTCTCCGGTGTCGACAGTGTGCAGATCCAGGCGAGGTTGTCCCTAGTGGCTTCGATCCGGCGTTGGCTCAAGGTGAGGAACCGAGGTGGGCCGGCTTCTTGGTTGTAGTAGTAGGTAAGGAGCATTGCTGCCAGTTTGGTGGTTGCAGAGAAGAACCCAAGGGACAAAGATGAGAATGTGTGAGGAAAGGAGAACATCGAAAGGTTGAGTAAAGGGGTAGCTGGGGTCAAAGGGGCCGGCGATACCAAGGGGTCGGGTAGGGTATGTAGGCTGAGTGTGTAGTTTGGGGTAGGCATATCGGTTAACTACATAGAACACGCCATCAGGCTGGCGTGGAGGAAGACGCAAGGTAGGGAAAAAAAATAAAATAAAAAGGAAAAAGGGTAATAGAATAAACTCGATCAAAATGGTTCGGAACGGGATTATCGGATCGGAAAAAATTTCCGAACTTTTCCGAAAATAATAATACGGATATACGCGAACTTATCCAAAATGATAATATACTCGAGAAGATATTTTTATGCCTTAAAATACTTTTAATAAAATATTTAATCTAATAAAATATCGATAGAAGCCGGAAAAATAAATATAAAAAAACGCGCCAAAAATTTGGGGCGTTACACTTCCGTGCTCCCCTTAGCCTTCCTTGACGGGCAAAACGGAACCATGTACTTTTGCCGGGACCCGTTAATTAAATAAATTCGACTAAACAGTCTTAAAACATCTGACCGATCACTTTAGGAAACCGGAACAAGTTATATTATAAGCGTTCATTCTATATATTTTAGTATAAATGAAGTTTGCCGCAGAACAACACCCTTCTTTATAACCCGGGAAGTCATGTTTTAGATTAAAAGAAATCGTAAATAATTTTTCCGAGTTCAAAATAAAATAGAAACAAAAAAAGAATAAAAAAGAGGGGTGCAACACGAGGACTTCCCAGGAGGTAGCCCATCCTAGTTCTACTCTCGCCCAAGCACGCTTAACGTCGGAGTTTTGATGGGATCCGTTGCATTAGTGCTTGTATGATCACACCCGTCTACTTATGCCGCCTTCTCGAACTTGTGCAGCTCCATCCGTGCTCCTCTTAGCCTTCATTGACGGGCAAAACAGAACTTGTGCATTTGCCGGCACCCGTTAATTAAATTCGACTAAACAGTCTTAAGCCATCTTACCGACCACGTTAGGAAACCGGAACAAGTTATATTAAAGTCGTGTTTTAGATTAAAAGAAATCGTAAATAATTTTTCCGAGTTCATAATAAAATTGAAAAAAAAAAAAAGAAAAAAGAGCGGTGCAACACGAGGACTTCCCAGGAGGTAGCCCATCATAGTTCTACTCTCACCAAATCACGCTTAACTTCGGAGTTCTGATGGGATCCGGTGCATTAGTGTTGGTGTGATCGCAAACGTCTACTTATGCCGCGTTCCCGTCCTTGTGGAGCTCCTTCAATGCTCCTCTTAGCATTCATTGATGGGCAAAACGGAACCGTGTGCATTTGCCGGCACCCGTTAATTAAATTCGACTAAACAGTCTTAAACCATCTTACCGATCACATTAGGAAACCGGAATAAGTTATATCATAAGCGTTCATTCTATATATTTTAGTATAAATGAAGTTTGCCGCAAAAGAACACCCTTCTTTATAACCCGGGAAGTCATGTTTTAGATTAAATGAAATCGTAAATAATTTTTCCAAGTTCATAATATGATTGAAACAAAAAAAAAAGAAAAAAGAGGGGAGCAACACGAGGACTTCCCAAGAGGTCACCCATCCTCGTACTACTCTCGCCCAAGCACGCTTAACTTCGGAGTTCTGATGGGATCCGGTGCATTTTAGTGCTGATATGATCGCACCCGTCTACTTATGACCCCTTCCCGTACTTGTGCAGCTCCTTCCGTGCTCCCCTTAGCCTTCCTTGACGGGCAAAACGGAACCATGTACTTTTCCTGGGACCCGTTAATTAAATAAATTCGACTAAACAGTCTTAAACCATCTTACCGATCACTTTAGGAAACCGGAACACGTTATATTATAAGCGTTCATTCTATATATTTTAGTATAAATTAAGTTTTCTGCAGAACAACACCCTTCTTTATAACCCGGGAAGTCATGTTTTAGATTAAAAGAAATCGTAAATAATATTTCCGAGTTCAAAATAAAATTGAAACAAAAAAAGAATAAAAAAGAGGGGTGCAACACGAGGACTTCCCAGGAGGTAGCCCATCCTAGTTTCACTCTCGCCCAAGCACGCTTAACGTCGGAGTTCTGATGGGATCAGTTGCATTAGTGCTGGTATGATCACACCCGTCTACTTATGCCGCCTTCTCGAACTTGTGCAGCTCCATCCGTGCTCCTCTTAGCCTTCATTGACGGGCAAAACAGAACTTGTGCATTTGCCGCCACCCGTTAATTAAATTCGACTAAACAGTCTTAAGCCATCTTACCGACAACGTTAGGAAACCGGAACAAGTTATATTAAAGTCGTGTTTTAGATTAAAAGAAATCGTAAATAATTTTTCCGAGTTCATAATAAAATTGAAAAAAAAAAAGAAAAAACAGGGGTGCAACACGAGGACTTCCCAGGAGGTAGCCCATCATAGTTCTAATCTCGCCAAAGCACGCTTAACTTCGGAGTTCTGATGGGATCCGGTGCATTAGTGTTGGTGTGATCGCAAACGTCTACTTATGCCGCCTTCCCGTCCTTGTGGAGCTCCTTCCATGCTCCTCTTAGCCTTCATTGACGGGCAAAACGGAACCGTGTGCATTTGCCGGCACCCGTTAATTAAATTCGACTAAACAGTCTTAAACCATCTTACCGATCACTTTAGGAAACCGGAATAAGTTATATCATAAGCGTTCATTCTATATATTTTAGTATAAATGAAGTTTGCCGCAGAACAACACCCTTCTTTATAACCCGGGAAGTCATGTTTTAGATTAAAAGAAATCGTAAATAATTTTTCCGAGTTCAAAATAAAATAGAAACAAAAAAAGAATAAAAAAGAGGGGTGCAACACGAGGACTTCCCAGGAGGTAGCCCATCCTAGTTCTACTCTCGCCCAAGCACGCTTAACGTCGGAGTTTTGATGGGATCCGTTGCATTAGTGCTTGTATGATCACACCCGTCTACTTATGCCGCCTTCTCGAACTTGTGCAGCTCCATCCGTGCTCCTCTTAGCCTTCATTGACGGGCAAAACAGAACTTGTGCATTTGCCGGCACCCGTTAATTAAATTCGACTAAACAGTCTTAAGCCATCTTACCGACCACGTTAGGAAACCGGAACAAGTTATATTAAAGTCGTGTTTTAGATTAAAAGAAATCGTTAATAATTTTTCAAAGTTCATAATAAAATTGAAAAAAAAAAAGAAAAAAGAGCGGTGCAACACGAGGACTTCCCAGGAGGTAGCCCATCATAGTTCTACTCTCACCAAATCACGCTTAACTTCGGAGTTCTGATGGGATCCGGTGCATTAGTGTTGGTGTGATCGCAAACGTCTACTTATGCCGCGTTCCCGTCCTTGTGGAGCTCCTTCAATGCTCCTCTTAGCATTCATTGATTGGCAAAACGGAACCGTGTGCATTTGCCGGCACCCGTTAATTAAATTCGACTAAACAGTCTTAAACCATCTTACCGATCACATTAGGAAACCGGAATAAGTTATATCATAAGCGTTCATTCTATATATTTTAGTATAAAAGAAGTTTGCCGCAAAAGAACACCCTTCTTTATAACCCGGGAAGTCATGTTTTAGATTAAATGAAATCGTAAATAATTTTTCCAAGTTCATAATATGATTGAAACAAAAAAAAAAAGAAAAAAGAGGGGAGCAACACGAGGACTTCCCAAGAGGTCACCCATCCTCGTACTACTCTCGCCCAAGCACGCTTAACTTCGGAGTTCTGATGGGATCCGGTGCATTTTAGTGCTGATATGATCGCACCCGTCTACTTATGACCCCTTCCCGTACTTGTGCAGCTCCTTCCGTGCTCCCCTTAGCCTTCCTTGACGGGCAAAACGGAACCATGTACTTTTCCTGGGACCCGTTAATTAAATAAATTCGACTAAACAGTCTTAAACCATCTTACCGATCACTTTAGGAAACCGGAACACGTTATATTATAAGCGTTCATTCTATATATTTTAGTATAAATGAAGTTTTCCGCAGAACAACACCCTTCTTTATAACCCGGGAAGTCATGTTTTAGATTAAAAGAAATCGTAAATAATATTTCCGAGTTCAAAATAAAATTGAAACAAAAAAAGAATAAAAAAGAGGGGTGCAACATGAGGACTTCCCAGGAGGTAGCCCATCCTAGTTTTACTCTCGCCCAAGCACGCTTAACGTCGGAGTTCTGATGGGATCAGTTGCATTAGTGCTGGTATGATCACACCCGTCTACTTATGCCGCCTTCTCGAACTTGTGCAGCTCCATCCGTGCTCCTCTTAGCCTTCATTGACGGGCAAAACAGAACTTGTGCATTTGCCGGCACCCGTTAATTAAATTCGACTAAACAGTCTTAAGCCATCTTACCGACAACGTTAGGAAACCGGAACAAGTTATATTAAAGTCGTGTTTTAGATTAAAAGAAATCGTAAATAATTTTTCCGAGTTCATAATAAAATTGAAAAAAAAAAAGAAAAAACAGGGGTGCAACACGAGGACTTCCCAGGAGGTAGCCCATCATAGTTCTAATCTCGCCAAAGCACGCTTAACTTCGGAGTTCTGATGGGATCCGGTGCATTAGTGTTGGTGTGATCGCAAACGTCTACTTATGCCGCCTTCCCGTCCTTGTGGAGCTCCTTCCATGCTCCTCTTAGCCTTCATTGACGGGCAAAACGGAACCGTGTGCATTTGCCGGCACCCGTTAATTAAATTCGACTAAACAGTCTTAAACCATCTTACCGATCACTTTAGGAAACCGGAATAAGTTATATCATAAGCGTTCATTCTATATATTTTAGTATAAATGAAGTTTGCCGCAGAACAACACCCTTCTTTATAACCCGGGAAGTCATGTTTTAGATTAAAAGAAATCGTAAATAATTTTTCCGAGTTCAAAATAAAATAGAAACAAAAAAAGAATAAAAAAGAGGGGTGCAACACGAGGACTTCCCAGGAGGTAGCCCATCCTAGTTCTACTCTCGCCCAAGCACGCTTAACGTCGGAGTTTTGATGGGATCCGTTGCATTAGTGCTTGTATGATCACACCCGTCTACTTATGCCGCCTTCTCGAACTTGTGCAGCTCCATCCGTGCTCCTCTTAGCCTTCATTGACGGGCAAAACAGAACTTGTGCATTTGCCGGCACCCGTTAATTAAATTCGACTAAACAGTCTTAAGCCATCTTACCGACCACGTTAGGAAACCGGAACAAGTTATATTAAAGTCGTGTTTTAGATTAAAAGAAATCGTTAATAATTTTTCAAAGTTCATAATAAAATTGAAAAAAAAAAAGAAAAAAGAGCGGTGCAACACGAGGACTTCCCAGGAGGTAGCCCATCATAGTTCTACTCTCACCAAATCACGCTTAACTTCGGAGTTCTGATGGGATCCGGTGCATTAGTGTTGGTGTGATCGCAAACGTCTACTTATGCCGCGTTCCCGTCCTTGTGGAGCTCCTTCAATGCTCCTCTTAGCATTCATTGATTGGCAAAACGGAACCGTGTGCATTTGCCGGCACCCGTTAATTAAATTCGACTAAACAGTCTTAAACCATCTTACCGATCACATTAGGAAACCGGAATAAGTTATATCATAAGCGTTCATTCTATATATTTTAGTATAAAAGAAGTTTGCCGCAAAAGAACACCCTTCTTTATAACCCGGGAAGTCATGTTTTAGATTAAATGAAATCGTAAATAATTTTTCCAAGTTCATAATATGATTGAAACAAAAAAAAAAAGAAAAAAGAGGGGAGCAACACGAGGACTTCCCAAGAGGTCACCCATCCTCGTACTACTCTCGCCCAAGCACGCTTAACTTCGGAGTTCTGATGGGATCCGGTGCATTTTAGTGCTGATATGATCGCACCCGTCTACTTATGACCCCTTCCCGTACTTGTGCAGCTCCTTCCGTGCTCCCCTTAGCCTTCCTTGACGGGCAAAACGGAACCATGTACTTTTCCTGGGACCCGTTAATTAAATAAATTCGACTAAACAGTCTTAAACCATCTTACCGATCACTTTAGGAAACCGGAACACGTTATATTATAAGCGTTCATTCTATATATTTTAGTATAAATGAAGTTTTCCGCAGAACAACACCCTTCTTTATAACCCGGGAAGTCATGTTTTAGATTAAAAGAAATCGTAAATAATATTTCCGAGTTCAAAATAAAATTGAAACAAAAAAAGAATAAAAAAGAGGGGTGCAACACGAGGACTTCCCAGGAGGTAGCCCATCCTAGTTTTACTCTCGCCCAAGCACGCTTAACGTCGGAGTTCTGATGGGATCAGTTGCATTAGTGCTGGTATGATCACACCCGTCTACTTATGCCGCCTTCTCGAACTTGTGCAGCTCCATCCGTGCTCCTCTTAGCCTTCATTGACGGGCAAAACAGAACTTGTGCATTTGCCGGCACCCGTTAATTAAATTCGACTAAACAGTCTTAAGCCATCTTACCGACAACGTTAGGAAACCGGAACAAGTTATATTAAAGTCGTGTTTTAGATTAAAAGAAATCGTAAATAATTTTTCCGAGTTCATAATAAAATTGAAAAAAAAAAAGAAAAAACAGGGGTGCAACACGAGGACTTCCCAGGAGGTAGCCCATCATAGTTCTAATCTCGCCAAAGCACGCTTAACTTCGGAGTTCTGATGGGATCCGGTGCATTAGTGTTGGTGTGATCGCAAACGTCTACTTATGCCGCCTTCCCGTCCTTGTGGAGCTCCTTCCATGCTCCTCTTAGCCTTCATTGACGGGCAAAACGGAACCGTGTGCATTTGCCGGCACCCGTTAATTAAATTCGACTAAACAGTCTTAAACCATCTTACCGATCACTTTAGGAAACCGGAATAGTTATATCATAAGCGTTCATTCTATATATTTTAGTATAAATGAAGTTTGCCGCAAAAGAACACCCTTCTTTATAACCCGGGAAGTCATGTTTTAGATTAAATGAAATCGTAAATAATTTTTCCAAGTTCATAATATGATTGAAACAAAAAAAAAGAAAAAAGAGGGGAGCAACACGAGGACTTCCCAAGAGGTCACCCATCCTCGTACTACTCTCGCCCAAGCACGCTTAACTTCGGAGTTCTGATGGGATCCGGTGCATTTTAGTGCTGGTATGATCGCACCCGTCTACTTATGACCCCTTCCCGTACTTGTGCAGCTCCTTCCGTGCTCCCCTTAGCCTTCCTTGACGGGCAAAACGGAACCATGTACTTTTCCTGGGACCCGTTAATTAAATAAATTCGACTAACCAGTCTTAAACCATCTTACCGATCACTTTAGGAAACCGGAACAAGTTATATTATAAGCGTTCATTCTATATATTTTAGTATAAATGAAGTTTTCCGCAGAACAACACCCTTCTTTATAACCCGGGAAGTCATGTTTTAGATTAAAAGAAATCGTAAATAATATTTCCGAGTTCAAAATAAAATTGAAACAAAAAAAGAATAAAAAAGAGGGGTGCAACACGAGGACTTCCCAGGAGGTAGCCCATCCTAGTTTTACTCTCGCCCAAGCACGCTTAACGTCGGAGTTCTGATGGGATCAGTTGCATTAGTGCTGGTATGATCACACCCGTCTACTTATGCCGCCTTCTCGAACTTGTGCAGCTCCATCCGTGCTCCTCTTAGCCTTCATTGACGGGCAAAACAGAACTTGTGCATTTGCCGGCACCCGTTAATTAAATTCGACTAAACAGTCTTAAGCCATCTTACCGACAACGTTAGGAAACCGGAACAAGTTATATTAAAGTCGTGTTTTAGATTAAAAGAAATCGTAAATAATTTTTCCGAGTTCATAATAAAATTGAAAAAAAAAAGAAAAAACAGGGGTGCAACACGAGGACTTCCCAGGAGGTAGCCCATCATAGTTCTAATCTCGCCAAAGCACGCTTAACTTCGGAGTTCTGATGGGATCCGTTGCGTTAGTGTTGGTGTGATCTCAAACGTCTACTTATGCCGCCTTCCCGTCCTTGTGGAGCTCCTTCCATGCTCCTCTTAGCCTTCATTGACGGGCAAAACGGAACCGTGTGCATTTGCCGGCACCTGTTAATTAAATTCGACTAAACAGTCTTAAACCATTTTACCGATCACTTTAGGAAACCGGAATAAGTTATATCATAAGCGTTCATTCTATATATTTTAGTATAAATGAAGTTTGCCGCAAAAGAACACCCTTCTTTATAACCTGGGAACTCATGTTTTAGATTAAATGAAATCGTAAATAATTTTTCCAAGTTCATAATATGATTGAAACAAAAAAAAGAAAAAAGAGGGGAGCAACACGAGGACTTCCCAAGATGTCACCCATCCTCGTACTACTCTCGCCCAAGCACGCTTAACTTCGGAGTTCTGATGGGATCCGGTGCATTTTAGTGCTGGTATGATCGCACCCGTCTACTTATGACCCTTCCCGTACTTGTGCAGCTCCTTCCGTGCTCCCCTTAGCCTTCCTTGACGGGCAAAACGGAACCATGTACTTTTGCCGGGACCCGTTAATTAAATAAATTCGACTAAACAGTCTTAAACCATCTGACCGATCACTTTAGGAAACCGGAACAAGTTATATTATAAGCGTTCATTCTATATATTTTAGTATAAATGAAGTTTCCCGCAGAACAACACCCTTCTTTATAACCCGGGAAGTCATGTTTTAGATTAAAAGAAATCTTAAATAATTTTTCCGAGTTCAAAATAAAATGGAAACAAAAAAAGAATAAAAAAGAGGGGTGCAACACGAGGACTTCCCAAGAGGTAGCCCATCCTAGTTCTACTCTCGCCCAAGCACGCTTAACGTCGGAGTTCTGATGGGATCCGTTGCATTAGTGCTGGTATGATCACACCCGTCTACTTATGCCGCCTTCTCGAACTTGTGCAGCTCCATCCGTGCTCCTCTTAGCCTTCATTGACGGGCAAAACGGAACCGTGTGCATTTGCCGGCACCCGTTAATTAAATTCGACTAAACAGTCGTAAACCATCTTACCGACCACGTTAGGAAACCGGAACAAGTTATATTAAAGTCGTGTTTTAGATTAAAAGAAATCGTAAATAATTTTTCCGAGTTCATAATAAATTTGAAAAAAAAAAAAGAAAAAAGAGGGGTGCAACACGAGGACTTCCCAAGAGGTAGCCCATCATAGTTCTACTCTCACCAAAGCACGCTTAACTTCGGAGTTCTGATGGGATCCGGTGCATTAGTGTTGGTGTGATCGCAAACGTCTACTTATGCCGCCTTCCCGTCATTGTGGAGCTCCTTCCATGCTCCTCTTAGCATTCATTGATGGGCAAAACGGATGTAACACCCCAAATTTTACAACTCGGGGAGTTACTGGTTAGGACCGCACAGTGGGTCCCGACCTTAGTTTGACCACAACTTAACAAGATCTTACAACAAGGCACAGATAAGGAAAACCAGAAATCATAAAATAATTCTTAACAATGTATGAATGTGACCCGAACAACTAACAGCCGGAAAAACGTAAAAACAAAGTACGGAAAGAACGAAAGGAAACAAGGTCCAACTGAAAATCCCACAAATGAAGAAACTGCAAAACGTCCTAAAGTACGACACCCCGGCTGACCACTACCATCCGGATCACTCGGCATCTGCTCTAACCTGTGGTAAATCTACACAACATAACAACCGTTAGCTAACTATCCAAATATAAGTAGAATGACAACAGCACAAACACAAGCAAAAACAAAAATTAAACAAACATCATGCTGGCACTCAACCGTTTATTATCTATTATTTAAGTGATTCATCTTATTCAATTCACAGTTGTGGCACGAGAGCTATTAACAGTTCTCGCCTCCGTTCCTTATCCAACTGGGTGTAGGTCTAGCTAACTTCCGCCGGTAGCATCACTACAAACCGAGTATGGACTAGTCCCTAAAGAAACCCCCAGCGCTCGCAAGCTAACTGAGCAGAATGCCACCGCCCGTTACTCTTAGGCCATGTATAGGTCGGTAAATATATATCACAACCTATCTCTCTAAACATTTCAATCACACACCACTATCATCATTCCTACTCATATTTAGAAGTCAGCTAAGTAAGCCCAAAGGACTTACCTGGTATAAAGCTCGACTCTTTGTAAACCAAACTCGCTCTGTAAAGTGTAGCAACTCAGTTGCCTGTCAAAGGGGATAAGTGCATTAGCACACTCCCAAGTAATTAGAAGTCTAAGACTTCTAAGATAGAAGAACGTAGTAAGACATAACTAGTTACAGTTCTAATTTAGGGTAAAATGACCATTTTACCCTTGCTTCCGAAACTCCCAAAATTTCCAAATTTCATGTCTAAATTCTTATTTGAGATTATAAAATCATTTTCTAACTCCTAAGGTTTCGTTTGGGTACAAACCGGTATCTTTCCTATTTTCACCTTTTTCAAAAGATTGTAAAGGTCTAACTTCGATTTCAAATATAAAATTCGTAAAAGTTTATAAAAATCCTGAATTCATTCTCTGGATCATCTATGATGTTCCGTCTACCCTTAGGAGCAAGAATTTCTCAAAACTGTTCATCCGATATTTTTACAAAAATTCTCCAAGTTGTCTACTCTATTCACAAATTCTATACTTAGCCAAAAATCCTAAGTTTACAAAAACTGCTCAACTACTCAACTTCGGAAGCTTATAATTTCTAATCCGACCGTTCATTTCCTCTCAAATTTTTATACCATATACTACGTATAACCGTCTACAACATATCCAAAATTCAACGGTGGATCTTTATCCAAACGCTCAAACATTGGTCGGCAAGGTAGTCAGTTTCTAACTTAGAAGCTGAAGGAAAAAAAATGGAATTTACAACAGTCCATCTTCCTATAGATCTCTAGTTCGACTTCCACCTAACACACTAAACTATATGATCCAAAACACCCATTCTAGGTTCTAAACTTATGAAGATAAAAATTCTATATACATACGCTACATCTAGGTCAAAAATAGGAGCAGGAGGTAGTGGTTCTCTTACCGGATTGGTACGTGTCTTATCTCGTTTTATCACTGATCCAAGGGCAAAACTGCAGCCTATTTCACTACTGCATCGATGGGAAGACAGTCCCGCACAAGAAGGTGAGTATAAGTTGCAGAATTTTAACTAAGAAGATGACAGAAAGACTGGAGTGGTAGATAAATCTTTACCCGGCTGTACAGAACAGGGTTGAGTGTAGTTCGATGGGGAATCGGTAGAAGGAGGATGGAAGGATAATGTTGCTGGCCTTCTACTCGGAAGAACCCTGCAGATTCGTGTACCTACTGTGCAGAAGGGAGGAAGGAGAGCTTGATCGTTGCTGTTACCGAGTGTAAGATGTGGCCGGATTCTGCACGTCACGCAAGGCTGGAGATTTGAAGATCCGGCTATTGATATTTTTGTGCACGAGGAACGTCAATGAATCTAGACGGAAGCCTAGGATGGTTTGCTGAGAATGGAAGGCGTTGCTGCGTATAATCAGGAACGTTACAGATTCTTCTTTCCAATTAATTCACAACAATTACGTGAAGTCTGAGGGAATGGGTGACGCTGCTGACCTTCTCCCTTCTGTTGGATTCGACTTGCTGCTGGGCCCATACCGAAGTGAACTACTGGGCTGGACAAGATCTGTTGGACGCACGGCTGGCTGAAGCTAGAGATTGCTGGGCACACTGCTGGGCAAGATGCTGGGCTTGCAAGCTGATGGCGGGCTTCTGGTGCTGCGGACAAGGTAAAGCAATGGGCTGTTGGGCTGCATAAGCTGGCGCTGCAAAGGCAAGCAGTAGGCTGCTGGAGCTGGGCTAGCAGGGCTGGATCCGTTGGGCTGAAATATAGAGAAATAGATGGGCTGAAACTGGCTGCGGACAGGCTCCTTAAACTGGCGAGTTTCTGGGTTGGACAAGATCCCCACCCAAGAATATACGGACTAGACGGATACGGAGTTTGTTATAGTTTAGGATCGGTTAAGAATTCTATCATTTTATGCGGAAGTAAGTTACATAAAATGATAAACTATTTAAAAGATTCTATCATTTTATGTGAAGGAATCTACATAAAATGATAAATTCTATAATAATATGTCTAACTAAGTAGACGGATATGAATCAACTGATCGAGATCGGGTTTATATCAGAAATAGACGGAATAGAAATTCCGGATATTACATCAGTACCCCCTTAAAATAAGTTTCATCCCGAAACTTAGAATAAGGTATCTACCCCAAACATTTCCCTTCAAGAGTTATATTCTAGCATGCAAACTAATCACGTCATCAAGCACATAAACATAAACAATCTTTTAAACATATAATCACAGAAATCATATAAGGTATCGTCTCAGTACTAACCCGTCGGTACTGAGGTAGCGACTAACTCCGCAAAGAACTCAGGGTAATTACGTCTAATACTCTCCTCTGTCGCCCAGGTAGCCTCATCAGCTCCTCGTCTAGACCACTGAATCCTCACCATCGGTATCTCCTTAGAACGCAGGCGCCTAATACTACGCTCTAGGACGGCTACTGGATACTCCACAAAAGTGTGTTCTAGCTCGACTATCAGGTCCTCATGACTGATGACGTGTCTAGGATCCGGTATGTACTCTCTCAGTTGAGATACATGAAAAACTGGGTGTACTCCCTCTAATCTCGATGGCAGTGCTAGTCGGTAGGCAACCTCTCCGACTCTCTCTACGATCTCAAATGGGCCGACATATCGGGGACTCAGCTTCCCCTTAATGCCGAAACGTCTAACTCCTCTCGTAGGTGACACTCTCAACCACACCTGTGCACCTACTCTAAACTCCAAAGGTCGACGCCTTTTGTCGGCGTAGGACTTCTGACGACTCTGAGCTGCTAACATCCTCTCCCGGACTAAGGCAATCCAGGCGATGTTATCCTGTATCTGGTCTGGTACTACCCCTTCAGCCTTGCTAGGCTCATCCCAACACAACGGCGTACGACATCTCCGTCCGTACAAAGCCTCATAAGGTGCCATCCCAATAGAAGCATGCCAACTGTTATTAGATGAAAACTCTACTAGTGGGAGATGATCTGGCCATACATGTCCCCAATCTAGCACACATGCCCGCAACATGTCCTCTAAGGTCTGAATGGTTCTCTCGGACTGACCGTCTGTCTGTGGGTGGTAGGCAGTGGTAAAGTGGAGACTCGTCCCCAGAGCAGTATGTACCTGCTGCCAAAACCTCGAGGTAAAACGTCCATCCCTGTCGGAGACGATAGTCCTCGGTACTCCATGGAGTCTCACAATGTGTCTGGTGAACTCCTCTGCTAGACGACTCACCGGCCACGTTTCCTTAATCGGAATGAAACGTGCGGTCTTCTTCAGACGGTCTACCACCACCCAAATGGCATCAAAACCTCTGCTGAGCCTCAATCTTGTAACAAAATCCATAGATATATCTTCCCACTTCCAATGTGGTATTGGAAGTGGGTGGAGCTCTCCTCCGGATCTACGATGCTCAATCTTGACCTGCTGACAGGTCGCACACTGGGCTACATATCGGGCCACATCAGGCTTCAACCACCCCACCAGAAGGAATGTCTCACGTCCTTATACATCTTACTCGCTCCTGGATGTACGGAGTAAGGGGTAGCATGAGCCTCACCTAGTATCCTCTGTCTCAACTCACTGTCTGATGGCACATAGATACGGTCCTGCCGTCTCATCACTCCATCGGCACCAATAGTGAACTGAGGTGCCTCATCTCGTGACATCCGGTCTCGGATCCCGGTCAAAGTCGGACAGGTCTCCTGCTTCTGTCGGATCTCACCCAACAGGTCAGGAAGTAACTCTAAGGTGACTAACTGATGAGCTGTATCGGGGAACTGGATCTCTACCTCCAACCAAGCTAAGTCTCTCTGCAACTGTGGCTGTACTGTCAACCGAGCTATCGCCTTCTCCCGAGGCATCTTCCGACTCAAAGCGTCAGCAACTACATTCTCCTTTCCGGGGTGGTAGAGAATCTCAAGGTCGAAATCCTTGATCAACTCTAGCCACCGCCTCTGGCGGTTATTCAACTCCCGCTGAGTGAATATGTACTTCAGACTCTTATGGTCTGTGAAGATCTGACAGGTCGCTCCATAGAGATAATGACGCCAGATCTTAAGAGCATGCACTACCGCTGCTAACTCCAGGTCATGAGTGAGGTAGTTCTCCTCATACGTCTTCAGCTGTCGAGACGCATATGCTATGACCTTACCCCTCTGCATCAAGACACACCCCAAGCCCAACTTGGATGCGTCACTGTACACTACAAAGTCCTCTGTACCCTCAGGCTGTGCTAAGATCGGAGCAGACGTCAATCTCCTCTTCAGCTCCTCAAAACTCTGCTGACACGGCTCAGACCAGACGAACCGAGTAGTCTTCCTTAGGAGAGAAGTAAGTGGTCAGGCGATCAGGGAAAACCCTTCCACAAACCGACGGTAATAACCTGCCAATCCAAGGAAGCTGCGAACCTCCTTAACATTCTTCGAAGGTTGCCAAGAGGACACTGACTCAATCTTCGCCGGGTCGACCTTAATCCCCTCAGCAGTCACTACATGGCCTAGGAAAGCCACCTCTGACATCCAGAACTCACACTTGGATAGCTTAGCATATAGCTGGCTATCCTGTAAAATCTGTAACACTGTCCTCAAGTGTCCGGCATGCTCCTCTCGACTTCTAGAGTAAACTAGAATGTCGTCAATGAAGACCACCACAAACTGGTCTAAGAAGTCGATGAAAATCTCATTCATCAACTCCATAAATACTGCTGGCGCATTAGTGAGCCCGAACGGCATCACTACAAACTCATAGTGGCCATACCTAGTCCGGAATGCCGTCTTAGGTATGTCCAGGTCTCTCACTCTCAGCTGGTGATACCCCGATATCAAAACTATCCTCGAGAACACTGACGCCCCATGTAGTTGGTCCAGTAGATCATCTATGCGAGGCAGTGGATACTTATTCTTGATGGTGACCTTGTTCAACTCCCGGTAGTCGATACACAGCCTCATCGATCCATCTTTCTTCCTCACAAATAACACTGGTGCGCCCCAGGGAGAGACACTAGGGCGTATGAAGCCCTTCTCTGCTAACTCCTCTAATTGCTTCTTCAGCTCAAGCAACTCTATCGGGGCCATGCGGTACGGGGCCTTCGAGATCGGTCTCGTGCCCGACTCTAACTCGATGCTAAAGTCAACACTCCTCTGTGGAGGTAGCCCTGGTAAGTCGTCACTGAATACCTCTGCAAACTCGCAGGCAACTGGTATCTCCTCCACTATCAGGCTCTTGCTTTCCTTCATGGCATAACACCAGAAGGCCTCGCAACCCTGCGCTATCAATCTGGCTGCTCTCACCGCGCTGATAACTCGCAGGCAACTGGTATCTCCTCCACTATCAGGCTCTTGCTTTCCTTCATGGCATAACACCAGAAGGCCTCGCAACCCTGCGCTATCAATCTGGCTGCTCTCACCGCGCTGATAACTGTGCCGGACTTTCCGAGGTCCCAACCTCGGAATATCACTCTGTGACCCTCCTCAGTGGCGACAGTCACAGTCCTCCTACCAATATCCAAGACGGCTCCATGTCTAGTCATCCAATCTATCCCCAATATCACGTCCTCATGGGCTAAGGGCATAACTAGAAAATCTACTAACAAAATCCGGCCTCCCAGACGAATAGGGCAGTCATAAATCTCTCGGGATCCTCTAACCTTACCCCCATCTGGTAACCCAACCACAAAAGGTACACCCTCTACTGTAGCTAAGGACAACCTATCTACACATGCATCTCATATAAAGGAGTGCGTAGCACCCGTATCAAATAAAACTCGCACAGGTAAGTCATGGATCCAAATAGTACCTGTGGTCGCAGGTGCTGCAGGCTGCTCAGTGCTCCTCAGCTCAAACACTCTCGATGGTCCTCCTCTGGTGTCAGTGGTACTACCACGTCCCCTGCCACGACCTGATCCCTGTGCCGTACTATATGCAGCAGGATGTCCTGGAGCCCAGTACTGTTGCTACTGCTGACTCGGAGCTCGGTACTGAGGAGGTCTCTGTACACTCTTCTCAGCACCTGCAGGAGAAGATCCCTGCTGTGAAGGAGCCCTACCCTGACGGCAGAAAGTAGCTCTGTGTCCCGGCTTCCCACAAGTGAAGCAAGTGGTAGGTGGTCTTTGGCAATCTGTCTTAATGTGATCACGGCTACCACAGTTAAAGCACTGTCGGTCTCTACTGGGAGTCTGAACTGTAGAGTGGTAGCTGCATCTCCCCTGAGTCTGTCCTCGACCATAACCTGCTACTGCTGCACTGCTACCAGCATGTCCTGTCCTCTGCCGCTTATCCGGCCTACTAGACTGAGCTGCTTTCCTCGAAGCTGACCTATCTCTCTCATAAGCAGAGGCCCTATCCTGATAATCAGACAAAGTCTCACAGCGGAATCCAGCCAGATAGGATCGGGTACTCTCTCTCAATCTCCTGGAGAAAAGGTAAACATGCTGCTCTTCTGGAGGTGTAGATGGTCCAAGTAAGGTCAACTCTTTCTGAAACTTCTTTATAGCTGGAGCAATCGGGATATCCTCAAATCCCGCCTCAATGAAATCCTGGAATCTCTCCCTCCTCAGCGAAACTGGACAGTACCTGTCCCTAACAATGTTCCTCATCTGCTCCTAACTGGTGACTCGGCTACGAATGGTACGCCACCATGAATGGGCATCATCTGTGAAAAGGTCTGCACCAAATCCACCTGTCGATCCTCGGGACAACGTATTGCCTCCAAGGCAGTCTCTATCTTCCCTATCCAGTGCTCCCCCTCTAGCCCTATTTCTCCACTGAATGAGGGAACCTTCTGAGAGTTGAAAGCCTTCAACCACTCATCCGGTCTCGGTGCTCTAGACCCAGCAGGTGCTCTATCAGCATTAGCTCTCCTCTCAGATACAACCGGCACCTGAGATACTCCCTGTGTCACCTGAGTTGACCTAGCCGGTACCACCGGTGGTACCTGGGTAAGTCTCTCAACTCTAGCAGCCTCTTCCATACGCTCGACATATGCTCTATACTCCCTATACTCTGATGCTCGAATAGAAACATGACCTGACTCAGTAGTACGTGCTCCCTGCGCTCCAGACCTAGCAGCGGTCTCATGCCTGACCTCGGGGCCTATACTCTCAGCTACCTCTTCCACAGCAGCCTCTGGTATGCTTGCTGCAGGTGGATCCTCTCGAGGAACTCGTCCTCGACCTCTCCCTAGTGGAGGTCTACCCCCACGACCACGCCCTCTAACAGCAGGGGTGCTATCAGCTCGATCCTATCTGACTGGGGGAAGGGGGGACGACCCCTACCTCGGCCAATCACTTGTGCAGCCCTAGTACGTGCCATCTGCACGAATGGTAACGACTACAGTTATAATCTAACTAATCTATTATAACAGTCAAAGTCTATACTAATAATACTAAGAATACCGAGATCCGCAGAGGTAGTGGTGGTCATCCGTACTTTCTATCCCAACCCGACTCTGTATGCATTTTAAAACAAAAATCTTCTTTGGAAAACTCAGACTCCTTTCGGGTTCTGTTTATTTACTTATATGACCTTTTTGAAGATTTCTAGTGCCATTGTTGCCAACCTCGCTCTGATACCATGTTGTAACACCCCAAATTTTACAACTTGGGGAGTTACTGGTTAGGACCGCACAGTGGGTCCCGACCTTAGTTTGACAACAACTTAACAAGATCTTACAACAAGGCATAGATAAGGAAAACCAGAAATCATAAAATAATTCTTAACAATGTATGAATGTGACCCGAACAACTAGCAGCCGGAAAAACGTAAAAACAAAGTACGGAAAGAACGAAAGGAAACAAGGTCCAACTGAAAATCGTACAAATGAAGAAACTGCAAAATGTCCTAAAGTACGACACCCCGGCTGACCACTACCATCCGGATCACTCGGCATCTGCTCTAACCTGTGGTAAATCTACACAACATAACAACCGTTAGCTAACTATCCAAATATAAGTAGAATGACAACAGCACAAACACAAGCAAAAACAAAAATTAAACAAACATCATGCTGGCACTCAACTGTTTATTATCTATTATTTAAGTGATTCATCTTATTCAATTTACAGTTGTGGCACGAGAGCTATTAACAGTTCTCGCCTCTGTTCCTTATCCAACTGGGTGTAGGTCTAGCTGACCTCCGCCGGTAGCATCACTACAAACCGAGTATGGACTAGTCCCTAAAGAAACCCCCAGCGCTCGCAAGCTAACTGAGCAGAATGCCACCGCCCGTTACTCTTAGGCCAAGTATAGGTCGGTAAATATATATCACAACCTATCTCTCTAAACATTTCAATCACACACCACTATCATTATTCATGCTCATATTTAGAAGTCAGCTAAGTAAGCCCAAAGGACTTACCTGGTATAAAGCTCGACTTTTTGTAAACCAAACTCGCTCTGTAAAGTGTAACAACTCAGTTGCCTGTCAAAGGGGATAAGTGCATTAGCACACTCCCAAGTAATTAGAAGTCTAAGACTTCTAAGATAGAAGAACGTAGTAAGACATAACTAGTTATAGTACTAATTTAGGGTAAAATGACCATTTTACCCTTGGTTCCGAAACTCCCAAAATTTCCAAATTTCATGTCTAAACTCTTACTTGAGATTCTAAAATCATTTTCTAACTCCTAAGGTTTAGTTTGGGTACAAACCGGTATCTTTCCTATTTTCACCTTTTTCAAAAGATTGTAAAGGTCTAACTTCGATTTCAAATATAAAATTCGTAAAAGTTTATAAAAATCCTGAATTCATTCTCTGGATCATCTATGATGTTCCGTCTACCCTTAGGAGCAAGAATTTCTCAAAACTGTTCATCCGATATTTTTACAAAAATTCTCCAAGTTGTCTACTCTATTCACAAATTCTATACATAGCCAAAAATCCTAAGTTTACAAAAACTGCTCAACTACTCAACTTCGGAAGCTTATAATTTTTAATCCGACCGTTCATTTCCTCTCAAATTTTTATACCATATACTACGTATAACCGTCTACAACATATCAAAAATTCAACGGTGGATCTTTATCCAAACGCTGAAACATTGGTCGGCAAGGTAGTCAGTTTCTAACTTAGAAGCTGATGGAAAAAAATGGAATTTACAGCAGTCCATCTTCCTATAGATCTCTAGTTCGACTTCCACCTAACACACTAAACTATATGATCCAAAACACCCATTCTAGGTTCTAAACTTATGAAGATAAAAATTCTATATACATACGCTGCATCTAGGTCAAAAATAGGAGCAGGAGGTAGTGGTTCTCTTACCGGATTGGTACGTGTCTTATCTCGTTTTATCACTGATCCAAGGGCAAAACTGCAGCCTATTTCACTACTGCATCGATGGGAAGACAGTCCCGCACAAGAAGGTGAGTATAAGTTGCAGAATTTTAACTAAGAAGATGACAGAAAGACTGGAGTGGTAGATAAATCTTTACCCGGCTGTACAGAACAGGGTTGAGTGTAGTTCGATGGGGAATCGGTAGAAGGAGGATGGAAGGATGATGTTGCTGGCCTTCTACTCGGAAGAACCCTGCAGATTCGTGTACCTGCTGTGCAGAAGGGAGGAAGGAGAGCTTGATCGTTGCTGTTACCGAGTGTAAGATGTGGCCGGATTCTACACGTCACGCAAGGCTGGAGATTTGAAGATCCGGCTATTGATATTTTTGTGCAGGAGGAACGTCAATGAATCTAGACGGAAGCCTAGGATGGTTTGTTGAGAATAGAAGGCGTTGCTGCGTATAATCAGGAACGTTACAGATTCTTCTTTCCAATTAATTCACAACAGTTACGTGAAGTCTGAGCGAATAGGTGACGCTGCTGACCTTCTCCCTTCTGTTGGATTCGACTTGCTGCTGGGCCCATACCAAAGTGAACTACTGGGCTGGACAAGATCTGTTGGACGCACGTCTGGCTGAAGCTGGAGATTGTTGGGCACACTGCTGGGCAAGATGCTGGGCTTGCAAGCTGATGGCGGGCTTCTGGTGCTGCGGACAAGGTAAAGCAATGGGCTGCTGGGCTGCATAATCTGGCGCTGCAGAGGCAAGCAGTAGGCTGCTGGAGCTGGGATAGCAGGGCTGGATCCGTTGGGCTGAAATATAGAGCAATAGATGGGTTGAAACTGGCTGCGGACAGGCTCCTTAAACTGGCGAGTTTCTGGGTTGGACAAGATCCCCACCCAAGAATATACGGACTAGACGGATACGGAGTTTGTTATAGTTTAGGATCGGTTAAGAATTCTATCATTTTATGCGAAAGTAAGTTACATAAAATGATAAACTATTTAAAAGATTCTATCATTTTATGTGAAGGAATCTACATAAAATGATAAATTCTATAATAATATGTCTAACTAAGTAGACGGATATGAATCAACTGATCGAGATCGGGTTTATATCAGAAATAGACGGAATAAAAATTCCGGATTTTACAACGGAACCGTGTGCATTTTCCGGCACCTGTTAATTAAATTCGACTAAACAGTCTTAAACCATCTTACCGATCACTTTAGGAAACCGGAATAAGTTATATCATAAGCGTTCATTCTATATATTTTAGTATAAATGAAGTTTGCCTCAAAAGAACACCCTTCTTTATAACCCGGGAAGTCATGTTTTAGATTAAATGAAATCGTAAATAATTTTTCCAAGTTCATAATATGATTGAAACAAAAAAAAAAAGAAAAAAGAGGGGAGCAACACGAGGACTTCCCAAGAGGTCACCCATCCTCGTACTACTCTCGCCCAAGCACGCTTAACTTCGGAGTTCTATTGGGATCCGGTGCATTTTAGTGCTGGTATAATCGCACCCGTCTACTTATGACCCCTTCCCATACTTGTGTAGCTCCTTCCGTGCTCCCCTTAGCCTTCCTTGACGGGCAAAATGGAACCATGTACTTTTGCCGGGACCCGTTAATTAAATAAATTCGACTAAACAGTCTTAAACCATTTTACCGATCACTTTAGGAAACCGGAACAAGTTATATTATAAGCGTTCATTCTATATATTTTAGTATAAATGAAGTTTGCCGCAGAAGAAGACCCTTCTTTATAACCCGTGTTCGCTCCAAACGGTGTGTGCAAGCTTTAAATTTATAACCCTAGATGTAAGCTTAAAACAAGGATGCGAACCCGCAGTGTACGGGTCAATCGTAGTAAAAAGCAAGGAATTCCAGGGGTCCATCACTGGGACTTAGTGAAACAAAGTCCAATTACGGTAAACTTTAGCAATTACTAACCACAAGTAATTAAAACAATCAAAGATGATAAAAGTCAAATAAGGAAATATGCAATTCTAGGGATTAAAGCATCTAGTTGTGGTTCCAACTCAAGATCTAAAGATAAGCGGACAAAGCTGAGATTTTTGCATAGGGAAGGTGCTACTAAAGTGGAATAGATCAACGGGTAAGTCTCACTACTCTCTAATCCTAAACCGTAACTCCTATTACCGGGTAAGTCTCAAGGAATTAATTAAGATAAAGAACTACAATCTCAAACTAACACACCAACTAAGGGAATAGAATCAACCTTTACCGGGTAAGTCTAAGGCTAACTCACAAAGATGGAATAAAAGCACACTCAAACCCCAATATAGGATAAACCTTTATTACCTACGCTTATGATCTTAGGTAAAGAAACTAAGGAATTACCGGGTAAGTCTCATCCTAAGCTTGCATTGAACCAGAAAAGGTGTAATAAGAATAGGATTTGGTAAACTCTAACACTTAACTCTCAGTTTCGGATCAAATAAGTCACCTCGGTTGTAACACCCCGAATCCACGGGATTCGGAGCGCTACGGGTTAGAACCTCACAATGGGTCCCGACCCTTAGCCTGACAACAATTTCACCGGATCTTTCAACAAGACACAAATAAAGGCCAAAACGAAATACATTTTTATGCAATGCAATGAAACCCGAAACCGTATAAACAAAAGACTACAGCCGAGTCAACAACTCAAACGACCAAATGTCGAAAACATACAATACATAATTATATCTACAAGACTCCACCCACAAACCCATCCTACAATGTACGGACCCCGGCTGCCCACTATTCCGGATCTCTCGGCCGCGTCCCTAACCTGCAGGCTAACTACAATAATATCGGTATAAAACCGTTAGTTAGCATTCAAGGCATTAGAATCATGGTATTGGCACACACACACACATAAGGCACCATAAACACACAACATGTTCCAAAACACACAATCCGGTTTATTATCTGTTTATTATTATGTCATATCCCGTTCTAATTCAACTTCTTTTGTGACACGAGAATCTTAAAGATCTCGCCCTTGTCCCCTTTCACCATACGGGTTTGTACTTGATGCGGATCAGCATCACCCGATGGGCTGGTTGCAAGGCACCTCCCAGTCATCCCCATTTTGGACTGGACAAGCGGTCAACGCCCGTTATCATACACTTGGGCCAAATATAAACATATAAAGTCGGTGGTCCTACTACCGGTTTAGATGTTATATCATAAGCAATAAACACACACATAAACAATAAACACAAACCACCAAACACGCATTAAAACTAATACAGAGAATACGAGCTAAGTAAGTCCGGAGACTTACCTATCCCAAAGATAATCCCAGTAACCACCACTCTCAACTTCCCGTAGGAAGGCACTCAACGCCTGGTCAAAACAAGGCACACAATCAACATCTCTCTCACATTCTAGAAGTCCTTAGACTTCTAGTCCCAATGATCTCGCAAGATCATCAACCATAACCATGCTAGGATAACAAACTCCTAGTCGTCACGATCTCACAAGGTCATAACCATCAAAAAGCAAACTAGGATACTCTCATGCTAGTCTCCACAATCTCAACAATCATGTAAACACAAACCTCAACCCACAAGATTCACAAGATCAACCATAACGCATAAATCCTTAAAAATCCTCACAAGATAACAACCCAACGAAAGCCTTAGGACAATCATAAATCCTCAAAACTCACCTAAGGTTCAAACCACTACATGGTATTCTCAATAGGTTACGCTAGATCCAACCTATCATGTATACTATTACTAAACATAACTAAACGAGGGAGAAGGTACTCACACAAGGTCCAAGGTGGAAGACGATCTACGCATGATGAGTTTGGATTCAATGGCCTTTATCGGGGCGCTTCCGAACCTAGCACCAAAACTAAGCAAATTTAGCTTAATGCTAAATTTTAATGTAATATCTATCGCATAATATATATTAATGAAAACCCCGCTTTCAAAACCAAGGTTAAAACTCGTTAAAACATATTTCTGGGAAAAATACACAATATGGGCATTTGGTCATAAAACCGCAATTAAAACTTGAGCCATCAACCGAAATTAATCCCACAAGGGCAACATAGATAACTTACGAAAGAGTTGGTCACAAACTGCAATATAAAAATCTGGGTTAATTTGTGTAAAAAAGAAATCCAGCCAAAACATGTAATTAGTTTCTGTGAGGGCATAATTGGAGAAAAGATAAATCTGGGCCATAAACTTAAAATGAGAAACATGGGTAATTACTTTAATTACATATAAGCAGAGGGGGGCCGCTTTAATTAACAGTAAAGGGTTTCTTCAACTGATGTTTGCGACGAACGCTGGGGAAGAGGCAGTGCGGCGGCAGACTTGGCGGAGGAGGCGTGGCTCCTGCTGGCTGCGAGGGGGCTGCAAGGAGGTTGCGACGACGAGAGCTCCTCCGGTGAGCTTACATGTGGTGGCGAGGGTTGCAGCCTGCAGAGGCGTGGGAAACCCGAGAGTCCGGGTTCGAGTCGACACTGGCGGCTCAAGAGGAGAAAGGCGAAGGCAGTGGTGAAGACGGCGGTTCAAAGGCTTCCCGGTGTCATCCTTGGCTTGGCTGTTGCACGCGTCGGTGAGGCAAGATCGCGTCTCTCCAGTTGTAGAAGAGAGTTATATTACACAGTGTAAGAGAATGGGGATCTCACACAGATCGAAGTGGAGAGGGAGAGAGAGACATAGAGAGGGGCTGCTCTCGCCGGCTTCGACGGTGGCTGCTGTTGCGACAGCTTCACTGGTCTGTGGCAACTCGAAATCGAGAGAAGGAGAGTTCGAGATGCAGAAGGTGGTTCGACAGGGGAAAGAGGGAAGGCGAGTTCGAGATGCAGAAGGTGGAGGGAGTAAGGGAGCGAGAGGGTAAGAGGCACGGGGAGGGCGAGGGGCCGGTTGAAGAGGGAGCGAGGGGTCGGTCGCAAGGATTGGTTGCAGAGCTCACAGGGGAATGGAGCGAGGGGTCAAAACCAGCTGGGCAAAGGTGAGCATCTCACCAGCCGCAGGAGAGGGAAAAGAAGAAAGAAAAAGAGAAAAAGGAAAAAAAAAGAAGAAAAGAAATAAGAAAAAAGGGGTAAGAGAGAAACCGGTTCCAAAAGCGTTCGGAACGGGATTTCGAACTAGAAACACTCTCCGACTTTCCGAAAATAATAATATGAATGTACGCGAACATAACCAATATATATTAATATACTCGGAAATAAAATAATTGACACCAAAAAAATACTTTTAATAAAACTATTTAAGTTAAAGAAATATCGATAGAAATCGGAAAAAAAATATATATATATATATATCGTAAGCGCGCCTAAAAAAATTGGGGCGTTACATCAGATCCCCCTAAAAGCAAGTTTCGTCCCGAAACTTTCCACACGCTGAACTTCTCGGTCCATTAAGGCCGAGGTATGAACTCTCAAACTAATATGGCTTAAACCTCCGAATCTGTATAGACAAACTACTCGAACTACCACCATATGGTATATCATGTCATATAGCACATTCCCACAAAGGGCACAAACTACACATAACCTCACACATGCACATAACTCAACCAAGGGAAGAACAAGGTCTAACCCGTCGATTCTATCGATGCTACTAGTTCAACGTAAAACTCAACCAAAGATACTATCTTTCGTCTTCCTATATGTCTCGTTGGTTTTTCGTGTGCCACTAGACCATCATGATTGACCACACGTCTCGAATCATGCATGACTCTCTCGACTGATACACATGAACCCCGGGTGAACATCCACTACTCTCGGCGGTTACGCCAACCGGTAAACTACTTTCCTTACTTGCGCTATGATCTCAAAAAGGTCCGATATATCGGAACTCAACTTCCTTCTCAAGTCTTTCTCAATGCAGCATTTCCACTATGTTTTCCTTTGATTGTATCTAACAAAGAAGATCAAATCTACCCATTTACACGGTTGAATTTGGTTCTTGTCAACTCAAATTTTAATGTTACATTTGTTCAATTGATGTAAGTCCCCAATAATGAAGGAAGTACTTTACCTCACACCACTTCTACTAATAAGACACGTATGCTATTACTTTTATATCGTTCCTCAATACTCGATCAAGACTTTGTCTTGGAAAATCACTTGCACACTTCAAACTCATCATACATCAAGGAAAATCAAAACAGTTGGAAAAATGAATCTCCTTTTTACTCTCAACAACTCTATTATAAATTCTTCATCTCATTCAATACTTCATTGTCATCCGGATTAGGTTACCATAATTTGTGTTATACAACTTCTCTCTTCACAAATCTGGTAAAGCTCAACACATGTAAGAAAACTTGTAACTTCCTTCACATCTTTTGGGGTTTGCCATCCCGAGACAACTTGCCATACCTCTTCTCTCTTTTATCAAGAGTAGACTCAAATATCTCATCCGGCATCAGTAAGCCCATGTGGAGTAACTACCACATGAAGTGACCCTGGTTGCTCCGGAATGCCGTAATTGCAATATCCCAACCTCAAATTCTCAAATGGTGACAATCAAGTTCTTAACTTAATCTTAGAAGAGACTACCGACCCTTGCAGCTGATCGAGTAGATCTTCCCATTCATTATAAGGGATACTTTTCCTTCATTGTCATCTTGCTCAACTTATAGTAATCGATGTACAAACAAAGATAACCGTCCTTCTCTTCGCAAATTGGTGTCCTCTATAACCACTTCAAATCAAGAATTCAAGATATATCCCATCTTGAGCTTCAAATCAAGAGTTCAAGATATATTCTAACGTGAACTTTAAATCAAGAGTTCAAGATACACTTCCAACATGAACTTCAGATCATCATAATGGTGAAATCCCCCTTCTGATGCATTGGAATCCATTCAATCTCGGATTCCGTCTTTCCTCTACCCATCTCATGTCGTAATGACCGACACAACCTGGTCCTAACGCTTGACAAGTGGTCCATCCTGATCTGTTGGGGTGACGTCCTTCAACACTTGTATTGCTCCTTCTGTAGATACTATGTTCACCGTCCTCTTTCAAAGATCCATCATCTACAGTAACTCGAGAGACTTACTCTAATTTGCCGACTCTTGAAGCTTCGGTTAAGCAATTCTTCAGCTTAATCCCTCTTCTAACTTCAAAGGAATGGGGATAGTAACATCTTTTGATCTCGTGCATGTGTTCAGTCACAAAGGTCTTAACTACAAGACTCGGTCATACTTTATAACAACTCGATTAAGTCTTCTTTGCTTTCTATGACATACCAACATATGGGAGGAGCTCCTCGTATTCTACATTAGCTTTCACCATAAACATCCTTTTTTCAAGTCGGCGTATAAATTTACACCACATTTTCTTACGTAGCGTCAACCGATTGTAGAGACTCTAGCTTAAATCTTTCATGTACTTCTTTTACAACTCAAATCAACATCGACTCTTCTAAACATTAGTTTTCTCTTTCTCTTTTTGGTCACCTTATGCATCTCTTGGTATTCTAAGAACAATTCCACAACTGTACTAGCATGCCTTTAGGCAAAATTTCCCAACCACAATCACTGAAAGATCCACTCATTACTCCACCAAGCACTAAAATCATAACTCTAAGCTTGCCGCGTTGCATTATTCTAGGTTCCTCGTTTCACATCATAGCAACTATGGCTTCACTATGCGAGTCACGGAACTTCACTTAAATTTTTCTCGCGAAAATATGACATCATCACTTAGAACAAACATACCATACATCCCCTTATATATCCTCCCTTTACGCACAATAACCATAAAAGACTCCCTTCCCTTTTTGTCCTTCTAGTTCCATTTACCCTGATCCATGTCATTCCTCCATATGACAATCTCATGACCTAAGAAGGTCGTACCAGATCATTACAATCCCTCTCAACAAGGTACATTACCATCACTTGTTGGAATCAGTAAATTGTTACTTGATTAAGACGTTTATGCTTTCTATAATACAGCTCCTTATTACTAACATTAAACCACTACGAATGTTCCAAGTTCTTGTTACCTTCTTCATGATCCCACACTTGGATTACTCTCCCCACCTAAATTTACTAGTATACAACCCGCACTTGTGCATTTTTGGTGGTCACCGATTAACTCATTGATGACCCTCTCCAAGATCAACGACTTATCCTCCTACCACACTTCCATGTTAACATACTCCTGAAGGCTACCCTCCTTGGGGTACTTCACCTTAAACTATGTTAGTTATTTCCCGTTCCATGCTTTCTTCCTCTTCCATAAGGCAATCATACTCTTGAATGTTATCCTCCTGGTGTATTCTACTTCAACTCTACTAACTCGACCAGCACTCTACGCTTCCTTCTTCTTTTGTAAGGTAACTCTACCACTCTCATAGGCTTAAGCACTGTTCCATGATGTTTTGCAATGCACTTCTCCAATATTCTGACCTTAGTTAGCATCCACCCGCGTTCCGATTGGTTGGTATCTTAAGTCTTTCGATCAAGCTCCTTGTTTCCTCTTTCATCTCCTTGAGATCATCATTTATACACACTTCCTCCTTCTTGGCGTTTCTTAGCCTTATCATTATAACGGAAACCGGTCAACTCCACGCGAATCCTCACCATGCCTTCTCATAACTCTAGTAATGTTTACACTTCACTTATTTGTACCTCATAAGCTTAACTTACGATATCTTAAATCTTTAGCAAATGGTTTGATCACTCTGCTCGTCTTGACTCCAATGCTTAGGAGCGTCCAAAGAAAACTTCACATCTTAATGAAATACCACCTTAAAACTTGCTAGAAGGTATTCATCTCCTCCCCGATTCGCATCTTTAGTTGTGTACGCGTCTTCTTGAAGAAATTAAGTTCTTTATCTCTCTTGGGCTCGTCGTCTTTCCATCATGGCTTCTTTGGAACCACTTCCGCATATTAATGTTGCTCCCTTTACTTGTATTGTCTCCATCTCACTTTTCTCTTTCATTGTTTCGAGTTTCCTCCTACTTGTTCGTCCTTTGTCGTTAATGTCCTCTTTAGTCTTCATAGGATTGCTTTGATGCCCTCTAAAGGAGCCCAATGATTCGCCAGGGTGTTTTCCAGAACGTGATGCTCAACTCGGTACTTGAGCATATTCGTCCTCGTATGTTCACTATCCTATGAAAAACGACGTCGTCCGAGGGCGATGATATCATAATAGCATCTCAACTAAAAGGTCCTATATCTCCATATGCTACTATATACAATAGGAATATGCATCCATAACTATATAAGTCCTAAATCCATATTACTACTAATAGCACGCATTCAGCTATCCTTCCAACAATACAAGGTCCAAAACATATAATCGTTCACTTGTACAACTATACACATAAATCACGTCCATCAAACAACTACAATCTACATACAATAATATCCCAACAACATCCTAGGCCCATGATAAATATCTACATAACTACACATATCTATATATATATATATACTAAAAATCCAATAAACTATGCTGCCGAGATCCACGGAAGGAGTGGTGGTCCGTACATTCTACCCCGACTCATGCATGTGATTTTGAAAACGAAAACTCAGAACCCGCGGGGTTCTGTTTATTCCATATTCGGCCTTTAGAAGATTGCGAGTGCCATTGTTGTCAACCTAAGGCTCTGATACCACTTTGTAACACCCCGAATCCACGGGATTCGGAGCGCTACGGGTTAGAACCTCACAATGGGTCCCGACCCTTAGCCTGACAACAATTTCACCTGATCTTTCAACAAGACACAAATAAAAGCCAAAACAAAATACATTTTTATGCAATGCAATGAAACCCGAAACCGTATATACAAAAGACTACAGCCGAGTCAACAACTCAAACGACCAAACGTCGAAAACATACAATACATAATTATATCTACAAGACTCCACCCACAAACCCATCCTACAATGTACGGACCCCGGCTGCCCACTCTTCCGGATCTCTCGGCCGCGTCCCTAACCTGCAGGGTAACTACAACAATATCGGTATAAAACCGTTAGCTAGCATTCAAGGCATTAGAATCATGGTATTGGCACACACACACATAAGGCACCATAAACACACAACATGTTCCAAAACACACAATCCGGTTTATTATCTTTTTATTATTAGGTCATATCCCGTTCTAATTCAACTTCTTTTGTGACACGAGAATCTTAAAGATCTCGCCCTTGTCCCCTTTCACCATACGGGTTTGTACTTGATGCGGATCAGCATCACCCGATGGGCTGGTCGCAAGGCACCTCCCAGTCATCCCCATTTTGGACTGGACAAGCGGTCACCGCCCGTTATCATACACTTGGGCCAAATATAAACATATAAAGTCGGTGGTCCTACTACCGGTTTAGATGTTATAACATAAGCAATAAACACACACCACCAAACACGCATTGAAACTAATACAGAGAATACGAGCTAAGTAAGTCCGGAGACTTACCTGTCCCAAAGATAATCCCAGTAACCACGGCTCTCAACTTCCCGTAGGAAGGCACTCAACGCCTGGTCAAAACAAGGCACACAATCAATATCTCTCTTACATTCTAGAAGTCCTTAGACTTCTAGTCCCAATGATCTCGCAAGATCATCAACCATAACCATGCTAGGATAACAAACTCCTAGTCGTCACGATCTCACAAGTTTATAACCATCAAAACGCAAACTAGGATACTCTCGTGCTAGTCTCGACAATCTCAACAATCATGTAAACACAAACCTCAACCCACAAGATTCACAAGATCAACCATAACGCATAAATCCTTAACAATCCTCACAAGATAACAACCCAACGAAAGCCTTAGGACAATCATAAATCCTCAAAACTCACCTAAGGTCCAAACCACTACATGGTATTCTCACTAGGTTACGCTAGATCCAACCTATCTTGTATACTATTACTAAACATAACTAAACGAGGGAGAAGGTACTCACACAAGGTCCAAGGTGGAAGACGATCTACGCATGATGAGTTTGGATTCAATGGCCTTTATCGGGGCGCTTCCAAACCTAGCACCAAAACTAAGCAAATTTAGCTTAATGCTAAATTTGAAAGGAATATCTATCGCATAATATATATTAATGAAAACCCCACTTTCAAAACCAAGGTTAAAACTCGTTAAAACATATTTCCGGGAAAAATACACAATATGGGCATTTGGTCATAAAACCGCAATTAAAACTTGAGCCATCAACCGAAATTAATCCCACAAGGGCAACATAGATAACTTGCGAAAGAGTTGGCTCACAAACTGCAATATAAAAATCTGGGTCAATTTGTGTAAATAAGAAATCCAGCCAAAACATGTAATTAGTTTCTGTGAGGGCATAATTGCAGAAAAGATAAATCTGGGCCATAAACTTAAAATGAGAAACATGGGTAATTACTGTAATTACATTTAAGCAGAGGGGGGCCGCTTTAATTAACAGTAAAGGGTTTTTTCAATTGATGTTTGCGATGAACGCTGGGGAAGAGGCAGTGCGGCCGCAGACTTGGCGGAGGAGGTGTGGCTCCTGCTGGCCGCGAGGGGGCTGCAAGGAGGTTGCGACGACGAGAGCTCCTCCGGTGAGCTTCCATGCGGTGGCGAGGGTTGCAGCCTGCAGAGGCGTGGGAAACCCGAGAGTCCGGGTTCGAGTCGACACTGGCGGCTCGAGAGCAGAAAGGCGAAGGCAGTGGTGAAGACGGCGACTCAGAGGCTTCCCGGTGTCATCCTTGGCTTGGCTGTTGCACGCGTCGGTGAGGCAAGATTGCGTCTCTCCAGTTGTAGAAGAGAGTTATATTACACAGTGTGAGAGAATGGGGATCTCACACAGATCTAAGTGGAGAGGGAGTGAGAGACATAGAGAGGGGCTGCTCTCGCCGGCTTCGACGGTGGTTGTTGTTGCGACAGCATCACTGGTATGTGGCAACTCGAAATCGAGAGAAGGAGAGTTCGAGATGCAGAAGGTGGTTCAACAGGGGAAAGAGGGATGGCGAGTTCGAGATACAGAAGATGGAGGGAGTAAGGGAGCGAGAGGGTAAGAGGCACGGGGAGGGCGAGGGGCCGGTTGTAGAAGGAGCGAGGGGTTGGTTGCAAGGATTGGTTGCAGAGCTCGCAGGGGAATGGAGCGAGGGGTCCAAACTAGCTGGGCAAAGGTGAGCAGCTCACCAGCCACAGGAGAGGGAAAAGAAGAAAGAAAAAGAGAAAAAGGAAAAAAAAGAAGAAAAGAAATAAGGAAAAAGGGGTAAGATAGAATCCGGTTCCAAAAGCGTTCGGAACGGGATTTCGAACTAGAAACATTCTCCGACTTCCCGAAAATAATAATATGAATGTACGCGAACATACCAATATATATTAATATACTCGGAAATAAAATAATTTACACCAAAAAAATACTTTTAATAAAACTATTTAAGATAAAGAAATATCGATAGAAGTCAGAAAAAAATATATATATCGTAAGCGCGCCTAAAAAAATTGGGGCGTTACATCAGATCCCCCTAAAAACAAGTTTCGTCCCGAAACTTTCCACACGCTGAACTTCTCGGTCCATTAAGGCCGAGGTATTAACTCTCAAACTAATATGGCTTAAACCTCCAAATCTGTATAGACAAACTACTCGAACTACCACCGTATGGTATATCATGTCATATAGCACATTCCCACAAAGGGCAAAAACTACACATAACCTCACACATGCACATAACTCAACCAAGGGAAGAACAAGGTCTAACCCGTCGATTCTATCGATGCTACTTGTTCAACGTAAAACTCAACCAAAGATACTATCTTTCGTCTTCCTATATGTCTCGTTGGTTTTTCGTGTGCCACTAGACCATCATGATTGACCACACGTCTCGAATCATGCATGACTCTCTCGACTGATACACATGAACCCCGGGTGAACATCCACTACTCTCGGCGGTCACGCCAACCGGTAAACTACTTTCCTTACTTGCGCTATGATCTCAAAAAGGTCCGATATATCGGAACTCAACTTCCTTCTCAGGTCTTTCTCAATGCATTATTTCCACTATGTTTTCCTTTGATTGTATCTAACATAGAAGATCAAATCTACCCATTTACACGGTTGACTTTTGTTCTTGTCAACTCAAATTTTAATGTTACGTTTGTTCAATTCTTGATGTAAGTCCCCAATAATGAAGGAAGTACTTTACCTCACACCACTTCTACTAATAAGACACGTATGCTATTACTTTTATATCGTTCCTCAATACTCGATCAAGACTTTGTCTTGGAAAATCACTTGCACACTTCAAACTCATCATACATCAAGGAAAATCAAAATATTTGGACCAATGAATCTCCTTTTTACTCTCAACAACTCTATTATAAATTCTTCATCTCATTCAATACTTCATTGTCGTCCGGATTAGGTTACCATAATTTGTGTTATACAACTTCTCTCTTCACAAATCTGGTAAAGCTCAACACATGTAAGAAAACTTGTAACTTCCTTCACATCTTTTGGAGTTTGCCATCCCGAGACAACTTGCCATACCTCTTCTCTCTTTTATCAAGAGTAGACTCAAATATCTCATCCGGCATCAGTAAGCCCATGTGGAGTAACTACCACATGAAGTGACCCTGGTTGGTCCGGAATGCCGTAATTGCAATATCCCAACCTCAAATTCTCAAACGGTGACAATCAAGTTCTTAACTTAATCTTAGAAGAGACTACCGACCCTTGCAGCTGATCGAGTAGATCTTCCCATTCATTATAAGGGATACTTTTCCTTCATTGTCATCTTGCTCAACTTATAGTTATCGATGTACAAACAAAGATAACAGTCCTTCTCTTCGCAAATTGCTGTCCTCTATAACCACTTCAAATCAAGAATTCAAGATATATCCCATCTTGAGCTTCAAATCAAGAGTTCAAGATATATTCTAACGTGAACTTTAAATCAAGAGTTCAAGATACACTTCCAACATGAACTTCAGATCATCATAATGGTGAAATCCCCCTTCTGCTGCATTGGAATCCATTCTATCTCGGATTCCATCTTTCCTCTACCCATCTCATGTCATAATGACCGACACAACCTGGTCCTAACGCTTGACAAGTGGTCCATCCTGATCTGTTGGGGTGACGTCCTTCAACCCTTGTATTGCTCCTTCTGTAGATACTATGTTCACCGTCCTCTTTCAAATATCCATCATCTACAGTAACTCGAGAGACTTACTCTAATTTGCCGACTCTTGAAGCTTTGGTTAAGCAATTCTTCAGCTTAATCCTTCTTCTAACTTCAAAGGAATGGCGATAGTAACATCTTTTGATCTCGTGCATGTGTTCAGTCACAAAGGTCTTAACTACAAGACTCGGTCATACTTTATAACAACTCGATACAGTCTTCTTTGCTTTCTATGACATACCAACATATGGGAGGAGCTCCTCGTATTCTACATTAGCTTTCACCATAAACATCTTTTTTTCAAGTCGGCGTATAAATTTACACCACATTTTCTTACGTAGCGTCAACCGATTATAGAGACTCTAGCTTAAATCTTTCATGTACTTCTTTTACAACTCAAATCAACATCGACTCTTCTAAACATTAGTTTTCTCTTTCTCTTTTTGGTCACCTTTGGTATTCCAAGAACAATTCCACAACTGTACTAGCATGCCTTTAGGCAAAATTTCCCAACCACAATCACTGAAAGATCCACTCATTACTCCACCAAGCACTAAAATCATAACTCTAAGCTTGCCGCGTTGCATTATTCTAGGTTCCTCGTTTCACATCATAGCAACTATGGCTTCACCATGCGAGTCACGGAACTTCACTTAAATTTTTCTCGCGAAAATATGACATCATCACTTAGAACAAACATACCATACATCCCCTTATATATCCTCCCTTTACGCACAATAACCATAAAAGACTCCCTTCCCTTTTTGTCCTTCTAGTTCCATTTACCCTGATCCATGTCATTCCTCCATATGACACTCTCATGACCTAAGAAGGTCGTACCAGATCGTTACAATCCCTCTCAACAAGGTACGTTACCATCACTTGTAGGAATCAGTAAATTGTTACTTGATTAAGACGTTTATGCTTCCTATAATACACCTCCTTATTACTAACATTCAACCACTACGAATGTTCCAAGTTCTTGTTACCTTCTTCATGATCCCAAACTTGGATTACTCTCCCCACCTAAATTCACCAATATACAACCCGCACTTGTGCATTTTTTGTGGTCACCGATTAACTCATTGATGACCCTCTCCAAGATCAACGACTTATCCTCCTACCACACTTCCATGTTAACATACTCCTGAAGGCTACCCTCCTTGGGGTACTTCACCTTAAACTATGTTAGTTATTTCCCCGTTCCCTGCTTTCTTCCTCTTCCATAAGGCAATCATACTCTTGAAAGTTATCCTCCTGGTGTATTCTACTTCAACTCTACTAACTCGACCAGCACTCTACGCTTCCTTCTTCTTTTGTAAGGTATCTCTACCACTCTCATAGGCTTAAGAACTGTTCCATGATGTTTTGCAATGCACTTCTCCAATATTCTGACCTTAGTTAGCATCCACCCGCGTTCCGATTGGTTGGTATCTTAAGTCTTTCGATCAAGCTCCTTGTTTCCTCTTTCATCTTCTTGAGATCATCATTTATACACACTTCCTCCTTCTTGGGGTTTCTTAGCCTTATCATTATAACAGAAACCGGTCAACTCCACGCGAATCCCCACCATGCCTTCTCATAACTCTAGTAATGTTGACACTTCACTTATTTGTACCTCGTAAGCTTAACTTACGATATCTTAAATCTTTAGCAAATGGTTCGATCACTCTGCTCGTCTTGACTCCAATGCTTAGGAGTGTCCAAAGAAAACTTCACATCTTAATGAAATACCACCTTAAAACTTGCTAGAAGGTATGCATCTCCTCCCCGATTCGCATCTTTAGTTGTGTACGTGTCTTCTTGAAGAACTTAAGTTCGTTATCTCTCTTGGGCTCGTCGTCTTTCCATCATCGCTTCTTTGGAACCACTTCCGCATATTAATCTTGCTCCCTTTACTTGTATTGTCTCCATATCACTTTTCTCTTTCATTGTTTCGAGTTTCCTCCTACTTGTTCGTCCTTTTCCGTTAATGTCCTCTTTAGTCTTCATAGGATTGCTTTGATGCGCTCTAAAGGAGCCCAATTATTCGCCAGGGTGTTTTCCAGAACGTGATGCTCAACTCGGTACTTGAGCATATTCGTCCTCGTATGTTCACTATCCTATGAAAAACGACGTCGTCCAAGGGCGATGATATCATAATAGCATCTCAACTAAAAGGTCCTATATCTCCATATGCTACTATATACAATAGGAATATGCATCCATAACTATATAAGTCCTAAATCCATATTACTACTAACAGCACGCATTCAGCTATCCTTCCAACAATAAAAGGTCCAAAACATATAATCGTTCACTTGTACAACTATACACATAAATCACGTCCATCAAACAACTACAATCTACATACAATAATATCCCAACAACATCCTAGGCCCATGATAAATATCTACATAACTACACATATCTATATATATATATACTAAAAATCCAATAAACTATGCTGCCGAGATCCACGGAAGGAGTGGTGGTCCATACATTCTACCCCGACTCATGCATGTGATTTTGAAAATGAAAACTCAGAACCCGCGGGGTTCTGTTTATTCCATATTCGGCCTTTAGAAGATTGTGAGTGCCATTGTTGTCAACCTAGGGCTCTGATACCACTTTGTAACACCCCGAATCCACGGGATTCGGAGCGCTACGGGTTAGAACCTCACAATGGGTCCCGACCCTTAGCCTGACAACAATTTCACCTGATCTTTCAACAAGACACAAATAAAGGCCAAAACGAAATACATTTTTATGCAATGCAATGAAACCCGAAACCGTATAAACAAAAGACTACAGCCGAGTCAAAAACTCAAATGACCAAACGTCGAAAACATACAATACATAATTATATCTACAAGACTCCACCCACAAATCCATCCTACAATGTACGGACCCCGGCTGCCCACTCTTCCGGATCTCTCGGCCGCGTCCCTAACCTGCAGGGTAATTACAACAATATCGGTATAAAACTCTTACCTAGCATTCAAGGCATTAGAATCATGGTATTGGCACACACACACATAAGGCACCATAAACACACAACATGTTCCAACACACACAATCTGGTTTATTATTTTTTAATTATTAGGTCATATCCCGTTCTAATTCAACTTCTTTTGTGACACGAGAATCTTAAAGATCTAGCCCTTGTCCCCTTTCACCATACTGGTTTGTACTTGATGCGGATCAACATTTTGGACTGGACAAGCGGTCACCGCCCGTTATCATACACTTGGGCCAAATATAAACATATAAAGTCGGTGGTCCTATTACCGGTTTAGATGTTATAACATAAGCAATAAACACACATATAAACAATAAACACACACCACCAAACACGCATTGAAACTAATACAGAGAATACGAGCTAAGTAAGTCCGGAGACTTACCTGTCCCAAAGATAATCCCAGTAACCACCGCTCTCAACTTCCCGTAGGAAGGCACTCAACGCCTGGTCAAAACAAGGCACACAATAAACATCTCTCTCACATTCTAGAAGTCCTTAGACTTCTAGTCTCAATGATCTCGCAAGATCATCAACCATAACCATGCTAGGATAATAAACTCCTAGTCGTCACGATCTCACAAGGTCATAACCATCAAAACGCAAACTAGGATACTCTCGTGCTAGTCTCCACAATCTCAACAATCATGTAAACACAAACCTCAACCCACAAGATTCACAAGATCAACCATAACGCATAAATCCTTAACAATCCTCACAATATAAGAACCCAACGAAAGCCTTAGGACAATCATAAATCCTCAAAACTCACCTAAGGTCCAAACCACTACATGGTATTCTCACTAGGTTACGCTAGATCCAACCTATCATGTATACTATTACTAAACATAACTAAACGAGGGAGAAGGTACTCACACAAGGTCCAAGGTGGAAGACGATCTACGCAAGATGAGTTTGGATTCAATGGCCTTTATCGGGGCGCTTCCGAACCTAGCACCAAAACTAAGAAAATTTAGCTTAATGCTAAATTTGAAAGGAATATCTATCGCATAATATATATTAATGAAAACCCCGCTTTCAAAACAAAGATTAAAACTCGTTAAAACATATTTCCGGGAAAAATACATAATATGGGCATTTGGTCATAAAACCGCAATTAAAACTTGAGCCATCAACCGAAATTAATCCCACAAGGGCAACATAGATAACTTGCGAAAGAGTTGGCTCACAAACTGCAATATAAAAATCTGGGTCAATTTGTGTAAATAAGAAATCTAGCCAAAACATGTAATTAGTTTCTGTGAGGGCATAATTGCTGAAAAGATAAATCTGGGCCATAAACTGAAAATGAGAAACATGATGTTTGCGACGAACGCTGGGGAAGAGGTAGTGCGGCGGCAGACTTGGCGGAGGAGGCGTGGCTCCTGCTGGCCGCGTGGGGGCTGCAAGGAGGTTGCGACGACGAGAGCTCCTCCGGTGAGTTTCCAGGCGGTGGCGAGGGTTGCAGCCTGCAGAGGCATGGGAAACCCGAGAGTCCAGGTTCGAGTCGACACTGGCGGCTCGAGAGGAGAAAGGCGAAGGTAGGGGTGAAGACGGCGGCTCAGAGGCTTCCCGATGTCATCCTTGGCTTGGCTGTTGCAGGCGTCGGTGAGGCAAGATCGCGTCTCTCCAGTTGTAGAAGAGAGTTATATTACACAGTGTGAGAGAATGGGGATCTCACACAGATCGAAGTGGAGAGGGAGAGAGAGACATAGAGAGGGGCTGCTCTCGCCGGCTTCGACGGTGGCTGCTATTGCGACAGCTTCACTGGTCCGTGGCAACTCGAAATCGAGAGAAGGAGAGTTCGAGATGCAGAAGGTGGTTCGACAGGGGAAAGAGGGAAGGCGAGTTCGAGATGCAGAAGGTAGAGGGAGTAAGGGAGCGAGAGGGTAAGAGGCACGAGGAGGGCAAGGGGCCGGTTGCAGAGGGAGCGAAGGGTCGGTCGCAAGGATTGGTTGCAGAGCTCGCAGGGGAATGGAGCGAGGGGTCGAAACCAGCTGGGCAAAGGTGAGCAGCTCACCAGCCGCTGGAGAGGGAAAAGAAGAAAGAAAAAGAGAAAAAGGAAAAAAAAGAAGAAAAGAAATAAGGAAAAAGGGTTAAGAGAGAATCCGGTTCCAAAAGCGTTCGGAACGGGATTTCGAACTAGAAACACTCTCCGACTTTCCGAAAATAATAATATGAATGTACGCGAACATAACCAATATATATTAATATACTCGGAAATAAAATACTTTTAATAAAACTATTTAAGTTAAAGAAATATCGATAGAAGTCGGAAAAAAATATATATATATCGTAAGCGCGCCTAAAAAAATTGGGGCGTTACGTTGGTCAGACGAATTCCACCCCGGCCGAGATGTTCATCGACTGAGCGAAATGCTTAGGGTTAAGGTAAAGACTCGAACTTTTAGGGTCCTACTGTGATTAAGATCATTCTATCATTGTTTTTCCCACAACGTTCAGCCAATCACCCTAGAATCACACAAAGAGATTAGCCACTCATCATCATGATAGTATTAATCAAGAATATGGGAAGAAAGAGAATAATTGAACAAGAAAACCTTAAGAGAAAGGCTTCAATAACTGAATCAATTATCAAACACAAGCGTTCCTTGGATAGAAATCCAACAAGACAACAACAAGGAAGAGAATCTAAGATGATCTTACAAAAACCCTTCAAAAGCTAGAAAAGCTATAGACTTTCTTCCTTCAACCTTCAAAAAGGTTCTTCAAATCTCCCAACTGGAGTGTGGCTGCAGCGGTGTATTAGGTGTAAGCGAGGTGATAGCGGATGTCGGATTTGTGGGAAATCCGACCCTTTTTATAGGAAAATTACTCTCCAAAGATAAGATATCTTAGAAAGATCTCTTCCCATAAAAATAGGTAAAATATATAATCTAGAATATCTTCTTCCTTCCAGGAGCCAAGCCCAAAAATATAAGATCTCTTTCCAAAGATAAAAGATCTCAGCTAAGAATAAAATATTCTCGCCGTGTGCCAGGTGTTCGCCTCGGTCGAGTCGACTTCTCTAGATCACCTCGGTCGAGGTGACTCTGTAGTCAACCGAGGTGAGTCACAACTGAATGTGAAATCTCTCAAATCTGGTCCAAAGTAAATCTCTAATCCATGGCTATGCTTCCTGGATGTTTCCTTATGTTCCTGAATGTAGCTCCAATGACTCCATAGCTCCTTTTGCTCCTTTTTGATGCAAAACGTGCCATTTTACCTACGATTACAACAAAACTAGGTGTAGACCTCGATTCCCGCAAAGGTAGATGAAATGGTAATATAATCACATATTATGCATACAAATATGCAGATTATTGAAGATAAAACGTCCAAACAAACCCCAAAATATAGACTATAATTCGTGCTATCAAAATACCCCATACTTAGCCCTTGCTTGTCCCCAAGCAAGTTCCGCATATAAAAGGCAAGATAGTATGGATTATAAGTCAAGAAAATCAAAAAAATCTTTTAAAAAACATTTTTTGGTGTGCTACAATCATAGATCACTCTAAGAGAATACTTCATGGAATTTAAAATCAAAACATGCTTAAAACATTTTATAAATATAAGAAAGTTATTCATCTTTGCATAAAATTATAGAATCCATAATAAGTCATAATTAGCGAAATTAATCATGCATAATCCAGTTTAAACCACTAAGTCAATGAACAAGCTCGAGGTCTCAAGGGCTTCCCAAAAGAAAGGTCAAGAAACGTGTAGGGTAGGGATGTATATAAGGTAATGTGGTGCTAGAATCCGGGAATAAGATCTTTCTTCACTTTACTTGAACTTCAACATCTTCCACCAATAAGCTTTGCTTATTTCACACTTTTTCCTTTTTTACTTTACTTTTTGGGATGCATGGACAGAGGTGCACAATAACCGAAGCCTAGGAGATCAGCAATCATCAATTTCTTGGAATGCATCAAACCCTTGATGCACATACCATGACCCGTTAGGAATATCGCTCAATCCGACTTTGGCAAGACACAAACACCCGGCTATGTGAATGGTGCCGAGTTACTCATCATCATGATTGACTTCCCCAAACCTATTTATTTCTTTCTAACACTTTCACTTCCCGCCAACTTCTCAACTTTATCTTCACTTGCTTTCACCACTTTGCTTGCTTCCAAATTCTCGGATAGGTAAAGGGAGGCAAAAATGTATATGAGGGGCTAAGCATGATCAAGAAGAAGAAGAGAGAAGAATGAATTGCCTTGGTCTTTCTAGGAAGAAAGTGAGAGAACTTATCTTGCGGTGTCAACCTTGAAATTCAACATAATTTGGATAAAAACAATGTATTAAACATGCCAAAAATTTCAAACAAAGTATTTAGCAACTTAAACATATTATAAAACCTTTTAAACATATAAAGATTTCAAAACCAGTCAGTAACAAGATCTTCACTGAGATCATATCCAGATAAGAAGCACAAAACGTTTCGAAAACTCTCAGTTAAACCACCTCGGTCGAGGTGTTCTTAAGTCAACCGAGGTGAAGTACCTCGTTTGGCCTGAACTGCCCCGGTCGAGGTCAAACTTTTTTTTTTTTCTTTCAGTTTTGACGTTTTTCTCAATCAAATAACCTGTATGTATGCATTCAATCTCAGATAAACACATAGAAGCAAAAGTGAAGCATAAATATCCGGTAATGTAGAGTCATACAACACATAAGTCAATCAAATACATAAACACCCCATACTTGGGACACACTGTCCTAGTGGGTCAAAATAAGTCTAAGGAAATAAAATACTCACCGGACATAAAGCTGAACTACATAATAAATAAGAAAGAAAATCCTGCAGCTCTCAATAGTCGCGATCTGGTGGTGGTGGTGGTGGCACATATGGATACTGAGATGGGTCGAACGGGTAGCCTATGATGTGCTCAAACTGGATCTGAGCCATCATATGCTGGTAGTGTTGTCGCTCCTGCATCTCGCGGATATCCAGTGATAAGGCAACATAGGAATCGATCATCTGATCCGTCAGATCATCGATCCGACGGTGAGCCTCTAGATCTCTGTGTCGGCGTGCCCTACGCCTAGCAGGTCTCACTGGTGATGTGGCTGGTGCAGGCTCAGTATCATCATCATCAATGTCAATAACCGGCGCACTCGTCCCCGCAGTGTCAGTCCTTGTATCCATCGGAACTCCATCATCCTTGTCATCATCAGCATCAACAGTCTCCTCCTCATCCTCCTCCTCAGCTGGTGCAGCTACTGCAGCTGCTGCCTCTCTCGCATCCTCCATTAGTGGGGCCCAAGCAGTCTTCCAGTAATGAGGGTCATAAACTGTAAACTAGGTTGACCACCTAATCCCCTGTGGTGTAGTCGGCTCCCATGGCATCGCCACATATGGCGTAGTCAGACCTCGGGGAACCAGAATCCGCCGGGTAATCATCTCCTGCAGCCCTAGCGGCTTGGCAGCCGCCACCATAGTGCAAGCGCTGAGATCCATATCATGATAGCTGGCGATGTGGGTCACAAGTCCTCCGCAGCAGATGTCCCCTTTCGCCTTGGCCTTGATCTTGTGCAGGTCCTTTGCCAGCATCAAGCCAAAGTTGGGGATCCCTCCAGTCACCATGCAGTAAAGGCTAAAAAGCTCCCCCTATCGGACCTTCTGGGGCGTCTCAGTACGCGCCAGAAGCGTCTCGTTGAAAGTACGGTGGGCTAACCTAAAAGGTAGGTGAAATACGATGCGCTCCCTGGAGTCTCCAGGGCGCCACCTGTCTGCGTGCTCAACTACGTGAGCTATTTGACCCCAAAACTCCCTAGCTACAATCCGGGAAGGGAAGTCAACAGCGGTCGGGGCCGGGAAACCAAAAATGTCTCGCCAATACTCTAAAGGTACTATGAAGTTCCGGTTCATCAACCGGTACTTCACAGCTCGCTCTGTGGAGAGGTAGGTGAAAAAGCTAACAAACTCTAAGGTGGGCTCTAGGTAGGCAGGTGCACGGATCTAAGTAAACTGATCTAGCCCTACCGTCGATATCATCCGTCTAAGGTCTCCATCCACATGGAGACAATCAAAGGCTGACACGTCCAGGAAGCGAGGTGCTATCACTGGACGGGCTACTATACGGTCATAATCGACCTGGTGTCTCTCGTGGATCACCATTCGATAAGGTCTGGAAGAAGAAGAAGAAGGGGAGAATCTATCCCTAAGGACTAGCTGTCTATCAGAACTCATTCTCAACAACTCTCTGTCATATCACCTCGGTCGGCCTGACAACACTGAAGAACACCTCGGCCGAGGCACAGCTCGACTGGACCGAGGCGAATAACTGCGCGACAATTTCCTCAAAAATCCAGTTCTTTTCCCCAAAAAATCACTACAACTGGTTCCTATGGGGTACTTAATCTGTTCTTCAGCAAATACAAGGCAATCCAAGCCCAAATCGAAGTAAAAACAACGAGGTTAGGGTTTTGTTCTATTTTACCTCGTTCGGCCGTTTCGGTTTGATTTCTTTACAGATCTATGCGTGCACTGGGATCCTCTACGCTTTAATCGTAATTTGGAAGCGAAAATCTTTGAAAACAAGCAAGAATCGAAGAGACGAGGTGAAAGGGCTGCCGCGGTCGAGGAGGTTTGGGTAAAGTGAGGAGAGAGAAATTTCACCCCTTTTATACCCTTTCTGGAACTACTGTCACCTCGGTCGAGGTGGTCTCGACTGGACCGAGGTGGTGCGGACCGAGGTAGCTCTTCAGAAACCCTAGTCACCTCGGTTGCTCAAGAATCATCTCGGTCGAGGTGCTCTGACAGCAACCGAGATGTGCCTCAGTCAAACTCCGTCTTCTCAAATTCGCAAACTTCTGTCCTTCCAGTTATGCTCCTGGTTTGTACTCCTTCCTTAGATGTCACTTGTTGTCAGTCTAGGTCGCCAAAAACAAAACGAAGCAAAGCAAAAGCAAAACTATCTAAGCTAGACTAGAAAAAGGGAAAAGAAAGCAATAGCTTGGGTTGCCTTCCAAGAAGCGCTTGGTTTAAGGTCGCTAGCTGGACCATAATGCGTCTCAAACGAGGTGGGGTGCCCTCACCCCATACTTCACTTCCATCGTGGGGTGAAGTATGTAAGTCTATCAAACGCTCCAACAAGTGTAAGTGCTCATCGGGGAATGAATCGTCTATGGGTGGATCGTCCTTCTCGCGCAAAGATGCAGGTAGCCGGCTGATGTGATCCGCAACAGAATTTTCGGATCCCTTCTTATCGCGGATCTCTAAGTCAAACTCTTGAAGCAAGAGAATCCATCGAATAAGGTGTGGCTTGGCATCTTTCTTAGCAAGCAAGTAACGGATGGCTGCATGGTCGGTGTAGACAATGACTTTCGCCCCTACTAAATAGGAACGAAACTTCTCGAAAGCATATACAACCGCCAATAACTCCTTCTCGGTGGTAGCGTAGTTGCGTTGGGCTACATCTAGCGTCTTGCTAGCATAATAGATGGTGGTGGTCCGGCCTTCCTTCTTCTGTCCAAGCACCGCTCCTACGGCTACATCACTAGCGTCACACATGATCTCAAAGGGTAAGGTCCAATCCGGAGATTGGATAATGGGAGCGGAGATCAACGCTTCCATAATCATGTAAAATGCATCAAGACACTCCTGCGAAAACTCAAAAACAACATCTTTATTTAAGAGGTTAGTTAGAGGTTTAGAAATCTTGGAGAAGTCCTTGATGAATCTCCTATTGAAACCGGCATGCCCAAGAAAACTCCTCACACCTTTAACAGAACAAGGAGGAGGGAGTTTCTCAATAGTCTCGATCTTAGCGCGATCGACCTCAATGCCTCGATTAGAAACGAGGTGTCCTAGCACAATGCCTTCATTAACCATAAAGTGACACTTCTCCCAATTTAAAACGAGATTAGTGTCTTCACATCGTTGTAGCACTAGAGAAAGGTTAGATAGGCAATCATCAAAAGAGGAACCATATACTGAAAAATCATCCATAAATACCTCCATGATCTCCTCTATGTACTCGGAAAATATAGCCATCATGCATCGCTGGAAGGTAGCGGGTGCATTGCACAATCCAAATGGCATCCTCCTATAAGCAAATGTCCCCCATGGACAAGTGAAAGTGGTCTTCTCCTGATCATCCGGATGGATAGGAATCTGGAAGAATCCACTATAGCCGTCTAAGTAGCAAAAGTGTGAATGCTGGGCCAACCGTTCGAGCATTTGATCAATGAAGGGAAGTGGAAAATGGTCCTTCCGAGTGGCCGTGTTCAGCTTCCTATAATCAATGCAAACACTCCAGCCCATGACGGTCCTGGTTGGGATTAACTCGTTGTTCTTATTCGTCACAACGGTCATCCCTCCTTTCTTCGGAACTACATGCACCGGGCTAACCCATTTGTTGTCCGAGATAGGATATATGATACCTGTATCCGACAACTTAAGAATTTCCTTCTTCACAACCTCTTTCATTATCGGATTTAACCGTCTTTGAGGTTCCCGTGAAGTCTTATGATCGTCCTACATTAGAATTCTATGCATGCAGAAAGAGGGCTTAATGCCAATAAGATCATCTATAGTATAACCCAAAGCCTTTTGATGCTTTCTCAGGACATGCATTAGTTTAGTCAATTCAAATTCGGAGAGGGAAGCGCTAACAATAACGGGATAAGTGGAATCCGGTCCAAGAAAGATATACCTCAAGTGATTTGGGAGTTGTTTAAGCTCCACAACTGGGGGTGCTTTCTGAGGGGAATCCTGGCTTCCTCTTTCCAGTGGAGTAGATCCAGAAACTGGACTTTTGGAAGTCTCAGTTGAAATCGTCTCGCCATCAACCTCGGTCGAGGCGCAAAGGCGTTGACCGAGATGTTCTTCAGTCGCCTCGCTCAGTCCAGGAAGTGCCTGGGTCGAGGTACTGCAACTGGAACCGAAACTGGAGATCTTTGTCTCCTGGATTAGCTTCTCAGTTTTAGCTCCTGGATCTTCTTCCAGTGCTTTTATGCTCCGTATATCTGCATCACAAGAAGCATCTATACCTTCCTCCATTAAACTGAAACTAATAACTCGTTCAAGTGGATCGTTAATTAGGATAGAGCTCACCAATTCCCTTGATTCTTCTTCATCATAGATGTTGAAGATATCATCGCTTAGCTGCTCTCCCTTCATGGATGCAAGTAGTGTGAACTCCACTTCATCGCCACCAATGTTGAATTTCAACTTGGCGTTCTTACAATTCACGTTGCAACCCGAAGTTGCTAGAAATGGCCTCCCGAGAATAATAAGAACTGGATAATCTGCGGGAATGTCAAGTACAACAAAGTCTATTGGTAAATAGAAGTTACCTAACTTGACTGGAACGTCCTCCAAAATGCCCACGGGATGGGTAATGGAGTGGTCCGCCATGTACAATCGAATCTTGACCGGCTTGGGCTCTCCAAGTCCGCTCTTCTCGCATAGCTCCAGCGGAATGATGCTCACGCTGGCTCCTAGATCGCATAAGGCTTCACAAGTGACATCCCCAACTTGAATGGGAATGCAAAATGAGCCGGGATCTCTGAACTTAGGTGGCATCTTCTCCTTCATGATTTGAATAAGCTCCGAGGATTTAGATGTCATCCTTACTTCACCAAAGTCTTCTAGTTTCCTCTTCGTTGATAAGAGTTCTTTCAAGAACTTCGCATAGGCAGGCATCCCTAGAATAGCATGAAGGAAAGGAATGTTAATGTGTAGTTTATTCATCAAGTCAAGGAACTTACCAAAGTGCTTGTCTAGATGTGTTGGCCCTTGACTGGGGGAATGGAAGTGGTGGTTTGTATGCAGGAGGTGGAACATAAAATTCAGTTTTTCCCTCCGCTTTCTGTGGCTCCACCTCGGTTGGCATCTCGGCCGAAGTGTTCTTCGACTGCACCTGGACCGAGGTGGTCTTCGTCGGTACTGGCACCGACCGAGGCACTAGATCTGCGGTTTTCAGTCCACTCCTCGTAGTTATGGACATGATTTGGCCCTTAGGGTTGCTTTCCGTCCTTGCTGGAAGCTTCCCTGGATCTCTTGGCGCTTCATTCGCCCTACTAGCAAGTTGTTGTTCAAAGGCTTTTTGGGCCTTCGAAAATGAAGTCATAGAAGCCTCCATAGCACTAAGCTTGATCAAGATGGCCTCCAGCACTGCGTCTTTCTTTTCTGGCTGGGACGAACTTGATCCTTGCCCCTGGCTCTTTAATGGAGTAGAAGAAGAAGAAGGGGAAGAAAGGAAAGGGTTAGAGGAATCGTTAGAATTGAAGTTAAAATGATTGTTACCAGAATTTTGGTTGTTCGCCCTCCAATTGTTGCTGTTGGATCCTCTATTGTTGTTGTTATAGTTGTTATTCCGGGAACCGTTGTTGTTGTTACGGTATCCATTGTTGTTGTTCCTTTGTCCTTGATCTTCCTTCTTGGTTTGAGCAACCAAGAGTTCCTTCAATTGCTTCACGTCATTCTTCAAAGACGTGAGTTGATTGTTGTTAGGTTGAGTCTCTTGAAAGTTGACTCTTTTAACTCCACCTTCAGTTCCTTGATGGGTGTACTTCTCCATATGCAAAGCTTGCTTCTCGATGAAGTCCCAAGCTTTGTCAATCGCCATGTCCATAAATGTACCGGCGGAGAGTAGTTGGAGGTTGAACTGGGTGCTTCCGTCCAGTCCCTTGAAGTATATCTCCAACAACTCTATCTTTGGAATCCCATGGTGTGGGCAATCCAAAAGAATGTCCTTGAACCTCTGTTCGCTCCAAACGGTGTGTGCAAGCTTTAAATTTATAACCCTAGACGTAAGCTTAAAACAAGGATGCGAACCCGCAGTGTACGGGTCAATCGTAGTAAAAAGCAAGGAATTCAAGGGGTCGATCACAGGGACTTAGTGAAACAAAGTCCAATTATGGTATGCTTATGTGAATACTAACCACAGAAGGTAATCAAAACAATCAAAGATGATATAGAAGTCAATAAAGGAAATATACAATTCTAGGGATTAAAGCATCTAGTTGTGGTTCCAACTCAAGATCTAAAGATAAGAGGACAAAGCTGAGGTTTTTGCATAGGGAAGGTGTTACTAAAAGTGGAATAGATCACCGGGTAAGTCTCACTACTCACTAATCCTAAACCATAACTCCTATTACCGGGTAAGTCTCAAGGAATTCAGATAAAGAACTATAACCTCAAACTAACACTCCATCTAAGGGAATAGAATCAACCTTTACCGGGTAAGTCTCAGGCTAACTCACAAAGATGGGATGAAAGCACACTCAAACCCCAATAAAGGACAAACCTTTATTACCTACACTTATGATCTTAGGTACACAAACTAAGGAATTACCGGGTAAGTCTCATCCTAAGCTTGTATTGAACCAGGAAAGGTGTAATAAGAATAGGATTTGGCAAACTCTAACACTTAACTCTCAGTTTCGAATCAGATAAGTCACCTCGGTCAGCCAAATCCACCCCGGCCGAGATGTTCATCGACTAAGCGAGATGCTTAGGGTTAAGGTTAAAGACTCGAGCTTTCAGGGTCCTACTGTGATTAAGATTATTCTATCATTGTTTTTCCCACAACCTTCAGCCAATCACCCTAGAATCACACAAAGAGATTAGCCACTCATCATCATGAAAGTATTAATCAAGTATATGGGAAGAAAGTGATTATTTGAACAAGAAGAATTTAATGAAAAGACTTCAATAACTGAATCAAATATCACAACAAAGCGTTCCTTGGATAGAAATCCAACAAGACAAGACAACAAGGAAGGGAATCTAAGATGATCTTACAAAAACCCTTCAAAAGCTATAAAAGCTACAATCTTCCTTCAACCTTCAAAAAGGTCCTTCAATTCTCCCAACTGGAGTATGACTGCTGAGGTGTATAAACCCTGATCGGTGGTATAGCATGATGTGGATTTGTGGGAAATCCAACCCTTTTTATAGGAAAATAACCCTCCAAAGATAATATATCTTAGAGAGATCTTTTCCCATAAATATAGGTAAAATATAGGATTTGAAATATCTTCTTCCTTCCAAGAGCCAAGCCCAAAAATATAAGATCTCTTTCCAAAGATAAAAGATCTCAGCCAAGAATAAAATATTCTCGCCGCATCCCAGGTGTTCGCCTCGGTTGAGTCGACTTCTCTGGATCACCTCGATCGTGGTGAATCTATGGTCAACCGAGGTGAGTCACAACTGGATGTGAAATCTCTCAAATCTGGTCCAAAGTGAATCTCTAATCCATGGCTATGCTTCCTGGATAGTTCTTTATGTTCCTGAATGTAGCTCCAATGACTCCATAGCTCCTTTTGCTCATTTTCGATGCAAAACTTGCCATTTTACCTACGATTACAACAAAACTAGGTGTAGACCTCGATTCCCGCAAAGGTAGATGAAATGGTAACATAATCTCATATTATACATACAAAAATGCAGATTATTGAAGATAAAACGTCCAAACAAACCCCAAAATATAGACTATAATTCATGCTATCAACCTCTCCCATGACTTGGACAAGCTCTCCTTGTCCTTCATAATGAATGCATTAATCTTCCCTCTCATTTCAGCGGTCTTAGAGAGGGGAATGAATTTAGTCAAGAATTCCGTAGTCATCTCCTCCCAAGTGCTGATTTTTCCTGGTGGAAGAGATTGATACCAAGTAAGAGCTCTATCTTTTAAAGAAAATTAAAAAGGTCTTAGCTTGTAGTTGTTATTTTCAATTCTTGAGGGTCTCAAGGTCTCCATCAAGATCTCATAGTTTTGAAGATGTTGATGTGGGGATTCCTTCTCTAGCCCTCCGAACTGGCATTGGCGAATCATGGACAGAACTTGCGGTCGAAGTTCGTAGTCATGGTCTGCTGGATCTCCTAGGTTAACTCCTGGATGCCTCAGTTGTTGATTTGGGTCCATCCTTTGACCTAGGGTTTGCGGGATTCCCGCAAAAAGAGCACCTCGGACTGGCATCCGAGGTGGAAGTACCTCGGCCGGGGCGTCAGGTACTGGAACCTGCCTCGGTCGAGGGTCAGCGACTGGGACCTGCCTCGGTCCAGCATCGGGAACTGGATCTTCCCTCGGTCGAAGTAGATATTGGTCCCGTAAGGCAGCCATATATGCTTCGATCGCTTCAGTCCTGGTGCGAGTTTCTTCTTTCTCTTGTATTAGTTCTTCCCTGCTGAGGCGTAGCAGCTCTAACGCCTCTTTCAACTCGGCCTCAAGATCGTGATTGTCTTGGTTGGCCATCTTCGCTTCTCTTAAGCGTCGCTTGTATGTCTTTTCTGGTTCGGGATCGTAAGGAACGATTTCCTTCCCAGTTCGGATTCTTCGCATAAACCTAAGAAAGAACCTGCAAAAGTCACTCATGTAGAGTGGTTAGTAGACACGGGGGCAAGTGCCCCACAAGCAAACCGTAACCGGCTCGGTCTAGACCAAGTCCCCGGCAACGGCGCCAAAAACTTGTTCGCTCCAAACGGTGTGTGCAAGCTTTAAATTTATAACCCTAGATGTAAGCTTAAAACAAGGATGCGAACCCGCAGTGTACGAGTCAATCGTAGTAAAAAGTAAGGAATTCCAGAGGTCGATCACAGGGACTTAGTGAAACAAAGTCCAATTACGGTAAACTTTAGCAATTACTAACCACAAGTAATTAAAACAATCAAAGCTGATAAAATTCAAATAAGGAAATATGCAATTCTAGGGATTAAAGTATCTAGTTGTGGTTCCAACTCAAGATCTAAAGATAAGCGGACAAAGTTGAGATTTTTGCATAGGGAAGGTGCTACTAAAGTGGAATAGATCACCGGGTGAGTCTCACTACTCTCTAATCCTAAACCGTAACTCCTATTACCGGGTAAGTATCAAGGAATTAAGATAAAGAACTACAATCTCAAACTAACACACCAACTAAGGGAATAGAATCAACCTTTACCGGGTAAGTCTCAGGCTAACTCACAAAGATGGAATGAAAGCACACTCAAACCCCAATAAAGGATAAACCTTTATTACCTACGCTTATGATCTTAGGTAAACAAACTAAGGAATTACCGGGTAAGTCTCATCCTAAGCTTGCATTGAACTAGGAAAGGTGTAATAAGAATAGGATTTGGCAAACTTTAACACTTAACTCTCAGTTTCGGATCAGATAAATCACCTCGGTCAGACGAATTCCACCCCGGCCGAGATATTCATCGACTGAGCGAGATGCTTAGGGTTAAGGTAAAGACTCGAACTTTCAGGGTCCTACTGTGATTAAGATCATTCTATCATTGTTTTTCCCACAACCTTCAGCCAATCACCCTAGAATCACACAAAGAGATTAGACACTCATCATCATGATAGTATTAATAAAAAATATGAGAAGAAAGAGAATAATTGAACAAGAAAACCTTAAGAGAAAGGCTTCAATAACTGAATCAATTATCAAACACAAGCGTTCCTTGGATAGAAATCCAACAAGACAACAACAAGGAAGGGAATCTAAGATGATCTTACAAAAATCCTTCAAAAGCTAGAAAAGCTATAGACTTTCTTCCTTCAACCTTCAATAAGGTTCTTCAAATCTCCCAACTGGAGTGTGGCTGCAGCGGTGTATTAGGTGTAAGCGAGGTGATAGCGGATGTCGGATTTGTGGGAAATCCGACCATTTTTATAGGAAAATTACTCTCCAAAGATAAGATATCTTAGAAAGATCTCTTCCCATAAAAATAGGTAAAATATATGATCTAGCATATCTTCTTCCTTCCAGGAGCCAAGCCCAAAAATATAAGATCTCTTTCCAAACATAAAAGATCTCAGCTAAGAATAAAATATTCTCGCACCGTCCCAGGTGTTCGCCTCGGTCGAGTCGACTTCTCTGGATCACCTCGGTCGAGGTGACTCTGTAGTCAACCGAGGTGAGTCACAACTAAATGTGAAATCTCTCAAATCTGGTCCAAAGTAAATCTCCAATCCATGGGTATGCTTCCTAGATGTTTCCGTATGTTCCTGAATGTAGCTCCAATGACTCCATAGCTCCTTTTGCTCCTTTTTGATGCAAATCGTGCCATTTTACCTACGATTACAACAAAACTAGGTGTAGACCTCGATTCCCGCAAAGGTAGATGAAATGGTAATATAATCACATATTATGCATACAAATATGCAGATTATTGAAGATAAAACGTCCAAACAAACCCCAAAATATAGACTATAATTCATGCTATCAACCCGGGAAGTCATGTTTTAGATTAAAAGAAATCGTAAATAATTTTTCCGAGTTCTTAATAAAATTGAAACAAAAAAAGAAGAAAAAAGAGGGGTGCAACACGAGGACTTCCCAGGAGGTAGCCCATCCTAGTTCTACTCTCGCCCAAGCACACGCTTAACTTCGGAGTTCTGATTGGATCCGTTGCATTAGTGCTAGTATGATCATACCCGTCTACTTATGCCACGTTCTCGAACTTGTGCAGCTCCTTCCGTGCTCCACTTAGACTTCATTGACGGGCAAAACAGAACCGTGTGCATTTGCCGGCACCCGTTAATTAAATTCGACTAAACAATCTTAAACCATCTTACCGACCACGTTAGGAAACCGGAACAAGTTATATTAAAGTCATGTTTAAAAGTAAAAGAAATCTTAAAAAAAAAAAAGAAAAAAGAGGGGTGCAACACGAGGACTACCATGGAGATCACCCATCTTAGTACTACTCTCGCCCAAACACGCTTAACTTCGGATTTCTGATGGGATCCGGTGCATTAGTTATGGTATGATCGCACCCGTCTACTTATGATGTCTTCCTGTACTTGTGCAGCTGCTTCCGTGCTCCCCTTAGCCTTCCTTTACGAGCAAAACGGAACCGTGTGCTTTTGTCTAGACCCGTTAATTAAATTCGACTAAACGGTCTTAAACCATCTTACCGATCACGTTAGGAAACCAGAATAAGTTATATTATAAGCGTTCATTCTATATATTTTTGTTTAAATGAAGTTTGCCACAGAAGAACATCCGTCTTCGTAACCCGGGAAGTCATATTTTAGAGTAAAAGAAATCGTAAATTAATTTTTCCGAGTTCATAATATAATTAAATCAGAGTTCATAATAAAATTGAAACAAAAAAATTAATAAATAGATGTACAACACGAGAATTCCCTGGAGCTCACCCATCCTATTACTACTCTCGCCCAAGCACGCTTAACTTCGGAGTTCTGATGGGATCTGGTGCATTAGTGATGGTATGATCGCACCCGTCTACTTATGTTGTCTTCCCGTACTTGTGCAGCTGCTTCCGTGCTCCCCTTAGCCTTCCTTTACGAGCAAAACGGAACCGTGTGCTTTTGTCTGGACCCGTTAATTAAATTCGACAAAACGGTCTTAAACCATCTTACCGATCACGTTAGGAAACCAGAACAAGTTATATTATAAGCGTTCATTCTATATATTTTAGTATAAATGAAGTTTGCCGCAGAAGAACACCCTTCTTCATACCCCGGGAAGTCATGTTTTAGATTAAAAGAAATCGTAAATAATTTGTCCGAGTTCATAATAAAATTGAAATAAAAAAAAAAAGAAAAAAGAGGGGTGCAACACGAGGACTTCCAAGGAGGTAGCCCCTCTGAGTTCTACTCTCGCCCAAGCACGCTTAACTTCGGAGTTCTTATGGGATCCGGTGCATTAGTGCTGGTATAGTTGCACCCGTCTACTTATGCCGCCTTCCCGTACTTGTGGAGCTCCTTCCGTGCTCCTCTTAGCCTTCCTTGACGGCAAAACGGAACCGTGTGCATTTGCCGGGAGCCGTTAATTAAATTCGACTAAACAGTTTTAAACCATCTTACCGACCACGTTAGGAAACCGGAACAAGTTATATTAAAGTCATGTTTTAGATTAAAATAAATCGTAAATAATTTTTCCGAGTTCATAATAAAATTGAAACAAAAAAAAAGAAAAAAGAGGGGTGCAACACGAGGACTTCCCAGGAGGTAGCCCATCCTAGTTCTACTCTCGCCCAAGCACACTTAACTTCGGAGTTCTGATGGGATCCGGTGCATTAGTGCTGGTATGATCGCACACGTCTACTTATGCCACCTTCCCGTACTTGTGCAGCTCCTTCCGTGCTACACTTAGCCTTCCTTGACGGGCAAAACAGAACCATGTGCTTTTTTCCGGGACCCGTTAATTAAATTCGACTAAACAATCTGAAACCATCTTACCGATCACTTTAGGAAACCGTAACAAGTTATATTATAAGAGTTCATTCTATATATTTTAGTATAAATGAAGGTTGTCGCAGAAGAACAACCTTCTTTATAACCCGGGAAGTCATGTTTTAGATTAAAAGAAATCGTAAATAATTTTTCCGAGTTCATAATATAAACGGAAAAAGTTATATTATAAGCGTTCATTCTATATATTTTAGTATAAATGAAGTTTTCCGCAGAAGAACACCCTTCTTCGTAACCCGGGAAGTCATAGTTTAGAGTATAAGAAATCGTAAATTATTTTGTGATAGGATCCGGTGCATTAGTAATAGTATGATCGCACACGTCTACTTATGCCGCCTTCCTCGGAAAAAACGGAACCGTGTGCTTTTGCTCGGACCCGTTAATTAAATTCAACTAAACGGTCTTAAACCATCTTACCGATCACATTAGGAAACCGGAACAAGTTATATTATAAGCGTTCATTCTATATATTTTAGTATAAATGAAGTTTGCCGCAGAAGAACACCCTTCTTCGTAACCCGGGAAGTCATGTTTTAGATTTAAAGATATCGTAAGTAATTTTTTCGAGTTCATAATAAAATTGAATAAAAAAAAAAGAAAAAATAGGGGTGCAACACGAGGACTTCCCAGGAGGTAGCCTATCCTAGTTCTACTCTCGCCCAAGCACACTTAACTTCGGATTTCTGATGGGATCCGGTGCATTAGTGCTGGTATGATCGCACACGTCTACTTATGCCACCTTCCCGTACTTGTGCAACTCCTTCCGTGCTACACTTAGCCTTCCTTGACGGGCAAAACGGAACCATGTGATTTTGCCGGGACCCGTTAATTAAATTCGACTAAACAGTCTGAAACCATCTTACCGGTCACTTTAGGAAACCGTAACAAGTTATATTATAAGAGTTCATTCTATATATTTTAGTATAAATGAAGGTTGTCGTAGAAGAACACCCTTCTTTATAACCCGGGAAGTCATGTTTTAGATTAAAAGAAATCGTAAATAATTTTTCCGAGTTCATAATATAAGCGGAAAAAGTTATATTATAAGCGTTCATTCTATATATTTTAGTATAAATGAAGTTTGCCGCAGAAGAACACCCTTCTTCGTAACCCGGGAAGTCATAGTTTAGAGTATAAGAAATCGTAAATTATTTTTCTGATAGGATCCGGTGCATTAGTGATAGTATGATCTCACACGTCTACTTATGCCGCCTTCCTCGGGAAAAACGGAACCGTGTGCTTTTGCCCGGACTCGTTAATTTAATTCAACTAAACGGTCTTAAACCATCTTACCGATCACATTAGGAAACCGGAACAAGTTATATTATAAGCGTTCATTCTATATATTTTAGTATAAATGAAGTTTGCCGCAGAAGAACACCCTTCTTCGTAACCCGGGAAGTCATGTTTTAGATTAAAAGAAATCGTAAGTAATTTTTTCGAGTTCATAATAAAATTGAATAAAAAAAAAAGAAAAAATAGGGGTGCAACACGAGGACTTCCCAGGAGGTAGCCCATCCTAGTTCTACTCTCGCCCAAGCACACTTAACTTCGGAGTTCTGATGGGATCCGGTGCATTAGTGCTGGTATGATCGCACATGTCTACTAATGCCACCTTCCCGTACTTGTGCAGCTCCTTCCGTGCTACACTTAGCCTTCCTTGACGGGCAAAACGGAACCATGTGCTTTTGCCGGGACCCGTTAATTAAATTCGACTAAACAGTCTGAAACCATCTTACCGATTACTTTAGGAAACCGTAACAAGTTATATTATAAGAGTTCGTTCTATATATTTTAGTATAAATGAAGGTTGTCGCAGAAGAACACCCTTCTTTATAACCCGGGAAGTCATGTTTTAGATTAAAAGAAATCGTAAATAATTTTTCCGAGTTCATAATATAAGCGGAAAAAGTTATATTATAAGCGTTCATTCTATATATTTTAGTATAAATGAAGTTTGCCGCAGAAGAACACCCTTCTTCGTAACCCGGGAAGTCATAGTTTAGAGTATAAGAAATCGTAAATTATTTTTCTGATAGGATCCGGTGCATTAGTGATAGTATGATCGCACACGTCTACTTATGCCGCCTTCCTCGGGAAAAACGGAACCGTGTGCTTTTGCCCGGACCCGTTAATTAAATTCAACTAAACGGTCTTAAACCATCTTACCGATCACATTAGGAAACCGGAGCAAGTTATATTATAAGCGTTCATTCTATATATTTTAGTATAAATGAAGTTTGCCGCAGAAGAACACCCTTCTTCGTAACCCGGGAAGTCATGTTTTAGATTAAAAGAAATCGTAAGTAATTTTTTCGAGTTCATAATAAAATTGAATAAAAAAAAAGAAAAAATAGGGGTGCAACACGAGGACTTCCCAGGAGGTAGCCCATCCTACTTCTACTCTCGCCCAAGCACGCTTCACTTTGGAGTTCTGATGGGATCCGGTTCATTAGTGCTGGTGTGATCGCACCTGTCTACGTATGCCGCCTTCCCGTCCTTGTGGAGCTCCTTCCATGCTCCTCTTAGTCTTCATTGACGGGCAAAACGGAACCGTGTGCTTTTTCCGGGACTCGTTAATTAAATTCGATTAAACAGTCTGAAACCATCTTACCGATCACTTTAGGAAACCGGAACAAGTTATATTATAAGCGTTCATTCTATATATTTTAGTATAAATGAAGGTTGCCGTAGAAGAACACCCTTCTTTATAACCCGGGAAGTCATGTTTTAGATTAAAAGAAATCGTAAATAATTTTTCCGAGTTCATAATTAAATTGAAACAAAAAAAAAAGAAAAAAGATTGGAGCAACACGAGGACATCCTAGGAGGTCACCCATCCTCGCCCAAGCAAGCTTAACTTCGGAGTTCTGATAGGATCCGGTGCATTAGTGCTGGTATGATCGCACCCGTATACTTATGACCCCTTCCTGTACTTGTGTAGCTCCTTCCGTGCTCCCCTTAGCCTTCCTTGACGGCAAAACAGAACCGTGTGCTTTTGTCGGTAACCGTCTTACCGATCACTTTAGGAAACCGGAACAAGTTATATTATAAGCGTTCATTCTTTATATTTTAGTATAAATGAAGTTTTCCGCAGAAGAACACCCTTCTTTATAACCCGGGAAGTCATGTTTTAGATTAAAAGAAATCGTAAATAATTTTTCTAAGTTCATAACAAAATTGGTACAAAAAAAAGAACAAAGAGGGGTGCAACACGAGGACTTCCCAGGAGGTAGCCCATCCTAGTTCTACTCTCGCCCAAGCACGCTTAACTACGGAGTTCTGATAGGATCCGGTGCATTAGTGCTGGTATGATTGGACCCGTCTACTTATGCCGCATTCCCGTACTTGTGGAGCTCCTTCCGTGATCCTCTTAGCCTTCCTTGACGGCAAAACGGAACCGAGTGCTTTTGTCGGGAGCCGTTAATTAAATTCGACTAAACAGTTTTTAGCCATCTTACCGACCATGCTAGGAAACCGGAATAAGTTATATTAAAGTCATGTTTTAGATTAAAAGAAATCGAAAATAATTTTTCCGAGTTCATAATAAAATTGAAACAATAAAAAAAGAAAAAAGAGGGGTGCAACACGAGGACTTCCCAGGAGGACACCCATCCTAGTTCTACTCTCGCCCAAGCACGCTTAACTTCGGGTTCTGATAGGATCCGGTGCATTAGTGCTAGTATGATTGCACCCGTCTACTTACGCCGCCTTCTTTGGGCAAAACAGAACCGTGTGCTTTTGCCGGGACCCGTTAATTAAATTCAACTAAACGGTCTTAAACCATCTTACCGATCACGTTAGGAACCGTGTGCTTTTGTATAAATGAAGTTTGCCGCAGAAGAACACCCTTCTTCGTAACCAGGGAAGTCATAGTTTTGAGTAAAAGAAATCGTAAATAATTTTTCTGATTTCATAATAAAATTGAAATAAAAAAAAAAGAAAAAAGAGGGGTGCAACACCAGGATTTCTCAGGAGGTCACTCATTTTAGTACTACTCTCGCGCAAGCACGCTTAACTTCGGAGTTCTGATGGGATCCGGTGCATTAGTGATGGTATGATCGCACCCGTCTACTTATGCTGTCTTCCCGTACTTATGCAGCTACTTCCGTGCATTGTCTGGACCCTTTAATTAAATTCGACTAAACGGTCTTAAACAATCTTACCGATCACTTTAGGAAACCGGGAAGTCATGTTTTAGATTAAATGAAGTTTGCCGCAGAAGAACACCCTTCTTTATAACCTGGGAAGTCATGGTTTAGATTAAAAGAAATTGTAAATAATTTTTCTAAGTTCATAATAAAATTTGAACGAAAAAAAAGAACAAAGAGGGGTGCAACACGAGGACTTACTAGGAGGTAGCCCATCCTAGTTCTACTCTCGCCCAAGCACGCTTGACTACGAAGTTCTGATAGGATCCGGTGCATTAGTGCTGGTATGATTGGACCCGTGTACTTATGCCGCATTCCCGTACTTGTGGAGCTCCTTTCGTGATCCTCTTAGCCTTCCTTGACGGCAAAACGGAACCGAGTGCTTTTGCCGGGAGCCGTTAATTAAATTCGACTAAACAGTTTTAAGCCATCTTACCGACCATGCTAGGAAACCGGAACAAGTTATATTAAAGTCATGTTTTAGATTAAAAGAAATCGAAAATAATTTTTCCGAGTTCATAATAAAATTGAAACAACAAAAAAAGAAAAAAGAGGGGTGCAACACGAGGACTTCCCAGGAGGTAGCCCGTCCCAGTTCTACTCTTGCCCAAGCATACTTAACTTCGGAGTTATGATGGGATCCGGTGCATTAGGGCTGGTATGATCGCACACGTCTACTTATTCCGCCTTCCCGTACTTGTGCAGTTCCTTCCGTGCTCCACTTAGCCTTCCTTGACGGGAAAATGGAACCATGTGCTTTTGCCGGCACCCGTTAATTAAATTCGAGTAAACACTCTTAAACCATCTTACAGATCACTTTAGGAAACCGGAACAAGTTATATTATAAGCGTTCATTCTATATATTTAAGTATAAATGAAGGTTGCCGCAGAAGAACACTCTTCTTTATAACCCGGGAAGTCATGTTTTTGATTAAAAGAAATCGTAAATAATTTTTCCGAGTTCATAATAAAATTGAAACAAAAAAAAAGCAAAAAGATGGGAGCAACACGAGGACATCCTAGGAGGTCACCCATCCTCGTACTACTCTCGCCCAAGCAAGCTTAACTTCGGAGTTCTGATAGGATCCGGTGCATTAGTGCTGGTATGATCGCACCCGTATACTTATGACCCCTTCCTGTACTTGTGTAGCTCCTTCCGTGCTCCCCTTAGCCTTCCTTGACGGCAAAACAGAACCGTGTGCTTTTGTCGGGAACCGTCTTACCGATCACTTTAGGAAACCGGAACAAGTTATATTATAAGCGTTCATTCTTTATATTTTAGTATAAATGAAGTTTTCCGCAGAAGAACACCCTTCTTTATAACCCGGGAAGTCATGTTTTAGATTAAAAGAAATCGTAAATAATTTTTCTAAGTTCATAATAAAATTGAAACGATAAAAAAGAAAAAAAAGGGGTGCGACACGAGGACTTCCCAGGAGGTAGCCCATCCTAGTTCAACTCTCGCCCAAGCACGCTTAACTACGGAGTTCTGATAGGATCCGGTGCATTAGTGCTGGTATGATTGGACCCGTCTACTTATGCCGCTTTCCCGTACTTGTGGAGCTCCTTCCGTGCTCCTCTTAGCCTTCCTTGACGGCAAAACGGAACCGAGTGCTTTTGCCGGGAGCCGTTAATTAAATTCGACTAAACAGTTTTAAGCCATCTGACCGACCATGTTAGGAAACCGGAACAAGTAATATTAAAGTCATGTTTTAGATTAAAAGAAATCGTAAATAATTTTTCTGAGTTCATAATAAAATTGAAACAATAAAAAAAGAAAAAGGGGGGTGCAACACGAGGACTTCCCAGGAGGTAGCCCATCCTAGTTCTACTCTCGCCCAAGCACGCATAACTTCGGGGTTCTAATATGATCCGGTGCATTAGTGCTAGTATGATCGCACCCGTCTACTTATGCCGCCTTCCTTCGGCAAAACGGAACCGTGTGCTTTTGCCGGGATCCGTTAATTAAATTCAACTAAACGGTCTTAAACCATCTTACCGATCATGTTAGGAAACCGGAACAAGTTATATTATAAGCGTTCATTCTATATATTTTAGTATAAATGAAGTTTGCCGCAGAAGAACACCCTTCTTCGTAACCCGGGAAGTCATAGTTTTGAGTAAAAGAAATCGTAAATAATTTTTCTGATTTCATAATAAAATTTAAATAAAAAAAAGAAAAAAGAGGGGTGCAACACGAGGACTTCCCAGGAGGTCACTAATTTTAGTACTACTCTCGCGCAAGCACGCTTAACTTCGGAGTTCTGATGAGATCCGGTGCATTAGTGATGGTATGATTGAACCCGTCTGCTTATGCTGTCTTCCCGTACTTGTGCAGCTGCTTTCGTGCTCCCCTTGGCCTTCCTTTACGAGCAAAACGGATACGTGTGCTTTTGTCTGGACCAGTTAATTAAATTCGACTAAACGGTCTTAAACAATCTTACCAATCACGTGAGAAAACCAGAACAAGTTATATTATAAGCGTTCATTCTATATATTTTAGTATAAATGAAGTTTTCCGCAGAAGAACACCCTTCTTTATAACCCGGGAAGTCATGTTTTAGATTAAAAGAAATCATAAATAATTTTTCCGAGTTCATAATAAAATTGAAACAAGAAAAAAAAAAGAAAAAAGAGGGGTGCAACACGAGGACTTCCCAGTAGGTAGCCCATCCTAGTTCTACTCTCGCCCAAGCACGCTTAACTTCGGAGTTCTGATGGGATCCGGTGCATTAGTGCTGGTATGATTGCACCCGTCCACTTATGCTGCCTTCCCGTACTTGTGGAGCTCCTTCCGTGCTCCTCTTAGCCTTCCTTGATGGCAAAACGGAACCGTGTCCTTTTGCCGGGAGCCGTTAATTAAATTCGACTAAACAGTTTTAAACCATCTTACCGACCACGTTAGGAAACCGGAACAAGTTATATTAAAGTCATGTTTTAGATTAAAATAAATCGTAAATAATTTTTCCGAGTTCATAATAAAATTGAAACAAAAAAAAAAAAGAAAAACGAGGGGTGCAACACGAGGACTTCCCAGGAGGTAGCCCATCCCAGTTCTACTCTCGCCCAAGCATACTTAACTTCGGAGTTCTGATGGGATCCGGTGCATTAGTGCTGGTATGATCGCACAAGTCTACTTATGCCGCCTTCCCGTACTTGTGCAGCTCCTTCCGTGCTCCACTTAGCCTTCCTTTAAGGGCAAAACGGAACCATGTGCTTTTGCCGGCACCCGTTAATTAAATTCAAGTAAACACTCTTAAACCATCTTACAGATCACTTTAGGAAACCGGAACAAGTTATATATATTTTAGTATAAATGAAGGTTGCCGCAGAAGAACACCCTTCTTTATAACCCGGGAAGTCATGTTTTTGATTAAAAGAAATCGTAAATAATTGTTCCGAGTTCATAATAAAATTGAAACAAAAAAAAAGAAAAAAGATGGGAGCAATGTAACACCCCGGATTCTCGGAACCCGGGATATTACTGGTTAGGACCTCAAAATGGGTCCCGACCTCAGTTTGACAACAATATTACTAGGATCTTGCAACAAGACACATATAAGAAAACCGAAATTCATAAAGATGTGTTTTTAACGGATGAATGCAACAACGTCTAAAAGCCTATAAAACTTAAACAAAGGGAAAAGACTAACTGTCTTAACAAAAGGAAAGAACGACAAAGCAAAAACCCAACCCCTACTCTAAGGAGTACGGAGACCCGGCTGACCACTACTTCCGGATCACTCAGCTGCTGTTCTAACTTGCGGTAAATCTAAAACACAACAAACAACCATTAGCTAGTTATGTAAACATTAGGAGAATGATAATAGAACACACACATAAAATAATAAACACTCATCATGGTTTCAAACAATCCATTTATTATCTTCATTTAAGTCATTCACTCTAATGATACTTATTTTGTGACACGAGGGATTCCCAAACCTCGCCTCCACCCCCGTGTACCCATCAGGAGTGGATCCGATGCATCGCACCGTGTACCTGTATGGTCTGGGTATAGAGAACCTCCCAATCTCCTGGCAGAGCTGGGCAGTGATGTCACGGCCCGTTATACATACACTTGGGCCTTAACACATAATAACAACGGTCGTCCTAACAAGTTGTTATTATAACACGCATGGTACACACCACTATATCACTCAACTAATATCCAGAAACCAGCTAAGTAAGTCGCAAGGACTTACCTGAATCAAACCACAACTCTCACAATCTCAACTCGGTCTCCAACCGTAGAAACTCAAACGCCTGTCATACAAGGCACGTGGATCAAAATACATCCCATAATCTTAGAAGTCTATAACTTCTAAGATGCACAAACTCATCAAGAGAAAAGTTACTAAAATGTCCTCTTAAGGTAAAATGATTATTTTACCCTTGATCCCGGAAACTCGCAAAAAGTCTATCGTTTAGTTCTAATATTCTCTTCTAGATCTTAAGTCCCTTATTTCGTTTTCATTGAAGGGTTTGGTAAGGATTTATAAGAATTACCCTAAATATCTTAGTTTATACAAAAGTCGGTAAGGCTCGACTTTGGGTTCATATGTACGGCTTGGATAAGGATATAAAAATTCCGAGATAAAATCCTAGATCCTCTATGATATACATGTTAAACATAGGAGTAAAGATCTCTCAAAAATATTTACTCATAACTCTCCCATAAATCTCCAAAGTTGGTACAGAAGCTGAAATTTCCCATACTTAGTAAATTTTTCCCTGCTGTAAAAACAGCCCAACTATCCTACTTTGAGTCCTTATAAGTTCTAATCCGACCGTTAACTTTCTTCCAAATTTTTATACAATAAACTACGTATTTCCGTCTACAACATATTAAAATTTCAACGGTGGATTCTCGATCTAAGGTGTCGGAACTAGCTCCTAGAGATGACTACTCTATCCAGAAATCTGGAAGAACAAGGTAGCAAGAGGTCCAAGCTTCGAGACCTACTGCCCACATCCACAACAATAATAACACTCCTACAGGTCTCTAGTTCGAACCTAATGAGTAACATAAAGGTTGGTTTTTCAACTTAAGGTTCTAAGGTCCAACTTCAACTCAGGAAAAGAGAAATCCAGTAGTAGCTCTTATCCTTTTATGTTCTTAGAGTGGCAGAAGATCGGGAAGGAACTCACAGAGGCTTACCGGCGATAGCGACGTGGTTCTCCGGTGCTGAGTTGTTTGCTCGTGACAGAGACAGTGAGAAGATCCGGTTGCGGTATCGCTGGTACAGAGGCGAAGAGGGAATAGATCCTGGTTCCGGCGTCGGCTTCAACAGGGGTGTGCAGAATGGCGCCAACACTGTTACAGTGGGCTGGGCTCGGATTCACCATTGTAGTGATTGGGAGGCTCCACCTCTTCTCGCTATCGACCTTAGATTAGACAACAATTGGTGACTGAAAAGGCGTAAAAGATGCGGAAGCAGGGAGGTTGGCTCACCTCGTATAAGCACCTGCAGGCTGGCACACTGGACTGGGGACTCGTCTTGTGGTTGCAGCGAGAGGAGAGCGATAGGCGTCCAGGCGGAACGACGTTGGTGTCGGGGTCAGAAGGTCGAAGCCAGGATCTGTCTTGGCTTTGGCTTCGTTATACTCCTCGCTCGAACCTCTTGTGTGACATCTTTGCTGTATGACGACGGACAGGGAGGCAATCTTCTAGTGTGTCGGTGGTTGTCGCTGATTGTAGGGGAGGCTGGCGTGTGCTCCGTCTTGTTCTGGCGTGGGTAGGAGCTCCGAAAGGTTTGAGGAAGGGAGATACGCATGTAGGAGAGGACGAGATATGGGGCGGTGATTGTGGGGGATTATCACGATAGGAGAGAGAGGGAGAGGACAGCTGTGAATAGAATGTAACGGTTGATTTGTGCAGAAGGAAACCATAAAGTTTCTTCTTGGGCTGAAACATTAGGGGATGAATGAAGGTTTTGGGCCTGCTGTAAATAGAAGAAGTGGCCCTTGTCACAAGTGTATATGCATATAAATATGTTAAGGTTTGGTAGTAAACCTATCATTTTATGTGAATAATTTACATAAAATGATAGTATTTTTGATAGTGTGCCACAATAGCTGAAGTGAGAAAAGGTTTGAATCGAAATTCGGTTTGACTCAAAACAAAACGGAAATAAAATTTCCGGATATTACAAGCAGCACGAGGACATCCTAGGAGGTCGCCCATCCTCGTACTACTCTCGCCCAAGCAAACTTAACTTCGGAATTCTGATAGGATCTGGTGCATTAGTGCTGGTATGATCGCACCCGTCTACTTATGACCCTTTGTTGTACTTGTGTAACTCCTTCCGTGCTCCCCTTAGCCTTCCTTGACGGAAAAACAGAAGCGTGTGCTATTGCCGGGAGCCATTAATTAAATTCGACTAAACAGTCTGAAACCATCTTACCGATCACTTTAGGAAAACGGAACAAGTTATATTATAAGCGTTCATTCTATATATTTTAGTATAAATGAAGGTTGCCGTAGAAGAACACCCTTCTTTATAACCCGGGAAGTCATGTTTTAGATTAAAAGAAATCGTAAATAATTTATCCGAGTTCGTAATAAAATTGATACAAAAAAAAAGAAAATAGATGGGAGCAACACGAGGACATCCTAGGAGGTCACCCATCCTCGTACTACTCTCGCCCAAGCAAGCTTAAGTTCGGAGTTCTGATAGGATCCGGTGCATTTGTGCTACTATGATCGCACCCGTCTACTTATGACCCCTTCCTGTACTTGTGTAGCTCCTTCTGTGCTCCCCTTAGCCTTCCTTGACGGCAAAACAGAACCGTGTGCTTTTGCCTGGAGCCGTTAATTAAATTCGACTAAACAGTCTTAAACCGTCTTACCGATCACTTTAGGAAAGCGGAACAAGTTATATTATAAGCGTTCATTCTTTATATTTTAGGATAAATGAAGTTTGCCGCAGAAGAACACCCTTCTTTATAACCCGGGAAGTCATGTTTTTGATTAAAAGAAATCGTAAATAATTCTTCTAAGTTCATAATAAAATTGAAACGAAAAAAAGAAAAAAGAGGGGTGCAACACGAGGACTTCCCAGGAGATAGCCCATCCTAGTTCTACTCTCGCCCAAGCACGCTTAACTACGGAGTTCTGATAGGATCCGGTGCATTAGTGCTGGTATGATTGGACCCGTCTACTTATGCCGCCTTCCCGTACTTGTGGAGCTCATTCCGTGTTCCTCTTAGCCTTCCTTGACGGCAAAACGGAACCGAGTGCTTTTGCCGGGAGCCGTAAATTAAATTCCACTAAATAGTTTTAAGCCATCTTACCGACCATGTTAGGAAACCGGAACAAGTTATATTAAAGTCATGTTTCAGATTAAAAGAAATCGTAAATAATTTTTCCGAGTTCATAATAAAATTGAAACAATAAAAAAAGAAAAAAGAGGGGTGCAACACGAGGACTTCCCAGGAGGTAGCCCATCCTAGTTCTACTCTCGCCCAAGCACGCTTTACTTCGGAGTTCTGATTGGATCCGGTGCATTAGTGCTAGTATGATCGCACCCGTCTACTTATGCCGCCTTCCTTGGGCAAAACGGAACCGTGTGCTTTTAGTATAAATGAAGTTTGCCGCAGTTCTTCGTAACCCGGGAAGTCATAGTTTAGAGTAAAAGAAATCGTAAATAATTTTTCTGATTTCATAATAAAATTGAAATAAAAATAAATAAAAAAGAGGGGTGCAACACGAGGACTTCCCAGGAGGTCACTCATTTTAGTACTACTCTCGCGCAAGCACGCTTAACTTCGGAGTTCTGATGGGATCCGGTGCATTAGTGATGGTATGATCGCACCCGTCTACTTATGTTGTCTTCCCGTACTTGTGCAGCTGCTTCCGTGCTCCCCTTAGCCTTCCTTTCCGAGCAAAACAAAACCGTGTGATTTTGTCTGGACCCGTTAATTAAATTCGACTAAACGGTCTTAAACAATCTTACCGATCACGTTAGGAAACCAGAACAAGATATATTATAAGCGTTCATTCTATATATTTTAGTATAAATGAAGTTTTCCGCAGAAGAACACCCTTCTTTATAACCCGGGAAGTCATCTTTTAGATTAAAAGAAATCGTAAATAATTTTTCCAAGTTCATAATAAAATTGAAACAAGAAAAAAAGAGAAAAAAGAGGGGTGCAACACGAGGACTTCCTAGGAAGTAGCCCATCCTAGTTCTACTCTCGCCCAAGCACGCTTTACTTCGGAGTTCTGATGGAATCCGGTGCATTAGTGGTGGTATGATTGCACCCGTCTACTTATGCCGCCTTCCCGTACTTGTGGAGCTCCTTCCGTGCTCCTCTTAGCCTTCCTTGACGGCAAAACGGAACCGTGTGCTTTTTCCGGGAGCCGTTAATTAAATTCGACTAAACAGTTTTAAACCATCTTACCGACCACGTTAGGAAACCGGAACAAGTTATATTAAAGTCATGTTTTAGATTAAAATAGATCGTAAATAATTTTTCCGAGTTCATAATAAAATTGAAACAAAAAAAAAGAAAAAAGAGGGGTCAACACGAGGACTTCCCAGGAGGTAGGCCATCCTAGTTCTACTCTCGCCCAAGCATACTTAACTTCGGAGTTCTGATGGGATCCGGTGCATTAGTGCTGGTATGATCGCACACGTCTACTTATGCCGCCTTCCCGTACTTCACGGGCAAAACGGATGTAACACCCCGAATCTGCGGCACTCGGGATGCTACGTGTTGGGACCTCACAATGGGTCCCGACCCTTAGCATGACATCAATTTCACCGGATCTTGCAACAAGGCACAAATAAAGGCCAAAACCGAAATATATTTTTATGCAATGTTATGAAACCCGAAAATAAAAGAAACGAAAGACTTCAGCCGTCCTTACAACAACATCAACATAATATACAATAACAACAACACAAGGACTCCAAAACCCAAAACAACCTAAGATGTACGGAACCCCGGCTGCCCACTCCTCCGGATCACTCGGCCACATCCTAACCTGCACATCAACTACAACAATCGGTATAAAACCGTTAGCTCACATTCTAGGCATTATAAGAATAGTATGGCACAAATACACATAGGAACACAAACACACAGCATGCTCATAAACATACGCATCTGTTACTTATTATCTTTTTAGGTTATTCCATATCTAATCCATTCGTTCAAGTGTGACACGAGAGTCTTATAACTCTCGCCTCTGTCCCCGTGTAACCAACAGGAGTGTGGCGGCGCCCAACCCGTATACCCTGAGGGAGTGATGAAGAAGCTCGCCCGTATACTGTGTATGGCTTGGTCGCAGAGATCCCCTAGTCTCCCTCGGGAAACTAAGCGGTGATGTCACCGCCCGATAATAATAGTAGTAACAATGGGCCAATAAATAAGGTCAAGTAAATCCTAATCCATTTTCATGCTTAAAAGCGGTAAACACACACCACCATATACATCCAAATAAGGCATAGAAGCGGCTAAGTAAGTCCGAGGACTTACCTCGTCTCGAAGCTAAACGAAACCGATAACACTCTCCGAAGGAATATAACCAAAGTCTGTTCAAGACAAGGCACAATAATCAATAACTAACCGATAAGCTAGAAGCCTCGGGATTCTAGTCTCCCAAAACCTATATGAGATCACTACCTATCATGTTAGGTCCAACTCCTAAACTCGAAGATTGTCCTAAGATCGTACCCACATAACTCGACAAAATCTCATAATAAACTATCCAACAACCATACACGGTTCAAGGCCACTACTTGGCATTTCCACTAAGTTATGCTAGATCCAACCTAGCATGATTCTACCACTAAACATAACAAGATCGAGGAAGAAGTACTCACACGAGGCCAAAGGCGGAAAACAATCAACAGATGTTGAATATGGGTTCGTTGGGCCTTCTATGGGGGACTCCCGAACCTAAAACAAAACTAATCAAAATTTAGCTAATACGCTAAATTGGAACGGAATTTATAATATGTAAGATTAAGGAAAACTCGGTTTTCAATGCCAATGTAAAAACTCGTTAAACCATTTTCCGGGAAATTATCCACCAAGAAAATTTGGTCAAAAGCCGCAATTAAATCTTTGGGGTCATAACCCGAAATTAAATCAACAAGGCATAAATGTAGTATACATAAAGATTAGAATATCCCCATAATTAAATCTAAGGTTAAAAACTACTAACTCATTTTCCGGGGCAAATATTCAATTGCAGAAATATGGGTCTTTTTCCGTAATTAATGGTATGGCCAAATGTGTAATTATATGGATCAGCAAGGGCATAATGCAAAAGTTCCAAAACATTAGACCATTAACTCAAAATATCAATATCGGTTGAAAGTTGTAATTAACCCCAAAAGTAAGCACAACTGAAACACGCGTTTTGTTCAGGAGGACAACCTAGGGCCGGCGGTGGGGAGTCAGGCATTGAGGGCGAAGCGAAACAGAGCTGGCGGCAAGAGCAGGGCGGCGTCCAGACCAAGAGCTCCTCCGGCAGCGTGGCGACGCAAGAAGGTGGAGAACTGGTGTGTCTCTTCCCGGCGGCACAGGAGCAGGGGCTTCGTTCTCCGGTTCGACAGAGGAGGGAAAAACAAGGTTTCGACAGAGGAGCAGTAGATGGGGGTCAGCTGTAATAATCTCAAAAGGGTTTCTAAACCCACTGATGTTTGGAAGCACAAACGACGGGGAAAAAGGCCAATGCAACACGGCGGCTGGCTGGAGGAAGGAAGGCTGCTCTGGAGGCTTGGCTCCAAGTCCGGTGGTGGTAGACGGCGGCAACAAGGTGGAACCCCGGTGGCGTGGTATTGGCTCGATTCAGACGAAGGCGGAGTTGGATGAAAACAAGATCGAGGAAGAAGTACTCACACGAGGCGAAAGGCGGAAAACAATCAACAGATGTTGAGTATGGGTTCGTTGGGCCTTCTATGGGGGACTCCCGAACCTAAAACAAAACTAATCAAAATTTAGCTAATACGCTAAATTGGAACGAAATTTATAATATGTAAGATTAAGGAAAACTCGGTTTTCAAAGCCAATGTTAAAACTCGTTAAACCCTTTTCCGGGAAATTATCCGCCAAGAAAATTTGGTCAAAAGCCGCAATTAAATATTTGGGGTCATAACCCGAAATTAAATCAACAAGGCATAAATGTAGTATACATAGAGATTAGAATATCCCCATAATTAAATCCAAGGTTAAAAACCACTAACTCATTTTCCGGGGCAAATATTCAATTGCAGAAATATGGGTCTTTTTCCGTAATTAATGGTATGGCCAAATCTGTAATTATATGGATCAGCAAGGGCATAATGCAAAAGTTCCAAAACGTTAGACCATTAACTCATTTTCCGAGTTCATAATAAAATTGAAAAAAAAAAGAAAAAAGATGGGAGCAACACGAGGACATCCCAGGAGGTCACCCATCCTCGTACTACTCTCGCCCAAGCAAGCTTAACTTCGGAGTTCTTATGAGATCCGGTGTATTAGTGTTGGTATGATAGCACCCGTCTACTTATTACCCCTTCCGGTACTTGTGCAGCTCCTTCCGTGCTCCCCTTAGCCTTTCTTGACGGGCAAAACGGAACCATGTGCTTTTGCCTAGACCCGTTAATTAAATTTAACTAAACAGTCTTAAACCATCTTACCGATCACTTTAGGAAACCGGAACAAGTTATATTATTAGCTTTCATTCTATATATTTTAGTATAAATGAAGTTTGCCGCAGAAAAACACCCTTCCTTATAACCCGGGAAGTCATGTTTTAGATTAAAAGAAATCGTAACTAATTTTTCCGAGTTCATAATGAAATTGAAACAAAAAAAAAAGAAAAAATAGGGGTGCAACACGAGGACTTCCCAGGAGGTAGCCCATCCTAGTTCTACTCTCGCCCAAGCACGCTTAACTTCGGAGTTCTGATACGATCCGGTGCATTAGTGTTGGTGTGATCGCAACCGTCTACTTACGCCGCCTTCCCGTCCTTGTGGAGCTCCTTCCATGCTCCTCTTAGTCTTCATTGACGGGCAAAACGGAACCGTGTGCTTTTGCCGGGTCCCGTTAATTAAATTAGACTAAAGAGTCTTAAACCATCTTACCGATCACTTTAGGAAACCGGAACAAGTTATATTATAAGCGTTCATTCTATATACTTTATTATAAATGAAGTTCTCCGCAAAAGAACACCCTTCTTCGTAACTCGGGAAGTCATATTTTAGAGTAAAAGAAATCGTAAATTAATTTTGCCGAGTTCATAATATAATTAAGTCCGAGTTGATAATAAAATTGAAACAAAAAAAATAATACAGAGATGTACAACACAAGAACTTCCCAGGAGGTCACCCATCCTCGTACTACTCTCGCCCAAGCACGCTTAACTTCAGATTTCTGATGGGATCCGGTGCATTAGTGCTGGTATGATCACACCCGTCTACTTATAACCCCTTCACGTACTTGTGCAGCTCCTTCCGTGGCCCCCTTAGCCTTCCTTGACGGGCAAAACGGAACCATGTGCTTTTGCCGGGACTCGTTAATTAAATTCGATCAAACAGTCTTAAACCACATTACCGATCACTTTAGGAAACTGGAACAAGTTATATTATAAGCGTTCATTCTATATATTTTAGTATAAATGAAGGGTACCGCAGAAGAACACCCTTCTTTATAACCCCGGAAGTCATGTTTTAGATTAAAAGAAATCGTAAATAATTTTTCCGAGTTCATAATAAAATTGAAACAAAAAAAAAAGAAAAAAGATGGGAGCAACACGAGGACTTCCCAGGAGGTAGCCCATCCTAGTTCTACTCTCGCCCAAGCACGCTTAACTTCGGAGTTCCGATGCGATCCGGTGCATTAGTGCTGGTATGATAGCACCCGTCTACTAATGCCGCCTTCCCGTACTTGTGGAGCTCCTTCCATGCTCCTCTTAGCCTTCCTTGACGGCAAAACAGAACCGTGTGCTTTTGTCGGGAGCCGTTAATTAAATTCGACAAAACAGTCTTAAACCATCTTACTTATCACTTTAGGAAACCGGAACAAGTTATATTATAAGCGTTCATTCTATATATTTTAGTATAAATGAAGTTTTCCGCAGAAGAACACCCTCCTTTATAACCCGGGAAGTCATGTTTTAGATTAAAAGAAATCGTAAATAATTTTTCCGAGTTCATAATATAATTGAAACAAAAAAAAAAAAAAGAGGGGTGCAACACATGGACTTCCCAGGAGGTAGCCCATCCTAGTTCTACTCTCGCCCAAGCACGCTTAACTTCGGAGTTCTGATGGGATCCGGTGCATTAGTGCTGGTATGATTGCATCCGTCTACTTATGCCGCCTTCCCGTACTTGTGGAGCTCCTTCGGTGCTCCTCTTAGCCTTCCTTGACGGCTAAACGGAACTGTGTGCTTTTGCCGGGAGCCGTTAATTAAATTCGACTTAACAGTTTAAAAAAACTTACCGACCACGTTAGGAAACCGGAACAAGTTATATTAAAGTCATGTTTTAGATTAAAAGAAACCGTAAATAATTTTTCCGGGTTCATAATAAAGTTAAAACAAAAAAAACAGAAAAAAAGAGGGGTGTAACACGAGGACTTCCCAGGAGGTACCCATCCTAGTTCTACTCTCGCCCATGCACGCTTAACTTCGGAGTTCTGATGGGATCTGGTGCATTAGTGCTGGTGTGATCGCCCCCGTCTACTTATGCCGCTTTCCCGTCCTTGTGGAGCTCCTTTCGTGTGCTTTTGCCGGGACCCGTTAATTAAATTCGACCAAACGGTCTTAAACCATCTTACCGATCACGTTAGGAAACCGGAATAAGTTATATTATAAGCGTTCATTCTATATATTTTAGTATAAATGAAGTTTGCCGCAGAAGAACACCGTTCTTTATAACCCGGGAAGTGATGTTTTTGATTAAAAGAAATCGTAAATAATTTTTCCGAGTTCATAATAAAATTGAAAATAAATAAAGAAAAAAGATGGGAGCAACACGAGGACATCCCAAGAGGTCACCCATCCTCGTACTACTCTCTCCCAAGCAAGCTTAACTTCGGAGTTCTTATGGGATCCGGTGTATTAGTGTTGGTATGATCGCACCCGTCTACTTATTACCCCTTCCGGTACTTGTGCAGCTTCTTCCGTGCACATTAGGAAACCGGAACAAGTTATATTATAAGCCTTCCTTGACGGGCAAAACGGAACCATGTGCTTTTGCCTAGACCCGTTAATTAAATTTGACTAAACAGTCTTAAACCATCTTACCGATCACTTTAGGAAACCGGAACAAGTTATATTATAAGCTTTCATTCTATATATTTTAGTATAAATGAAGTTTGCCGCAGAAGAACACCCTTCTTTATAACCCTAGATGTAACACCCCAAATTTTTGGCGCGTTTGCGATATTTATTTTCCGACTTCTGCCGATATTTTTATTATCTTTACGTTTTTTTAAAGAGAAAAAAGGAAATTATGACGTAATATATATTTTCCGAGTATATTTAATTATTATTATTTTTGAATACGTTCATGTATATCCGTATTTTTTTTATTTTATTTTTTTCGGAAAAAAAACAAAAAAAAAGTCGATAAAGTTTTCCAATCTGAAATTTCCATTCCGATTATTTCGATCGAGTATATATATATATATATATATATATATATACATATATATATACATATATATATATACATATATATATACATATATATATATATATACATATATATATATATATACATATATATATATATATATATATATATATATATATATATATATATATATATATGTATATTTATTAATTTTTGTTAGTTCTCTTTGTCCCTTTCTTTTTGTTTCACTCTCTCTTGGCTAATGAGCTTCGTGCACCCCCGACCCTTGGTTTCCTTCTTTCCCTTCCAGGTTACTTTTGACCTAGTTTCTCTGTATCCCTACCCTGACATATCTTTCCCATCCTTTCTGTGTCCCTCTCACTCTCTCACGCTACCCTTACATCTCGCCCACACATCTCCTCCCCAACTTCTCTCAACAACACAACACTCCAGCTCTCATCCCCTCTCCTACATGGTTTCGCCACCGGAGGGCCGCCCCTTTTGCCGCCGAAATCCCCGGTGTTGCTCCCTCTCACCCACCTCTGTAACTCTCACCACGGGTTAGCAGCAACCAACGCTGCGAAGGGGATGAACGCCGGAGACCCATAGCAACCGCCATCGGCTTCGTTGAAGCCTTCTCCGGGAAGTAACCGCCGCCAACATCACTGCTCTCGCTCTCTATCGTCGACGACCGCTTCTGGAACCGCCTTCTTCTCCCCTTTTGCGCTTTGTCCTCTCCGGCCGCCTGGAGGCCGCCGTTGCAGGGAGCTACACCGCCACCGGTCGTCGCTTCCTTCCCCGCCTTCACCGACGCCGGCAGCCCCTCTTCCTCCGCCTGTTGAGCCGCCAGAACCCATCTCCACTTTTTCCTTCTTCTGTTGCGATTCAACAGAGGGTGAAGGAGATTTTGGTTATTCGCAGTTTTTGCCCTTCTTTTGCAATTAATTACAGTTTGGACCCAATGTTTTGCATTTACAAATTTGACCTAGGTTTTTGGAAAGTTGAATAATTACCCTTGCAGTTTTAATAATGGATTTTGACCCAAAGTTTTATCACGGATTATGACCATAGTTTTGGAGCGGGATAGTTGCCTCGGAAATGCGTTAACGATTTCTAACATCGGTATTTTTAATTATGGAGATATTCTTATGACCTTAGTTTTGGAACGGGATAGTTGCCTCGGAAATGTGCTAACGGTTTCTAATCTCGATATTTTTAATTATGGTTTAATTTGATTTATGGCTCAAATTATTCATTATGATTTCATGACCAAGTTCTCAGAATTTCATATTTTAACCGGAAGGGTTTTTGCGGGATTTAACGGGGCCATTTGAAACCGGGTTTTTTTTTTCTTAGAATTATATATATTATATATCTTCCGATCAAATTTAGTGTACGAGCTAAATTGGGCTAGTTTTGGTGTTAGGTTCGGAAGCGTCCCAATAAAGACCTAACGAGTCCAAGTCGACATCCATAGACCATTTTCCGTCTTCTGACGTCGTGTGAGTTACCTTTTTCCTCGATCTAGTTATGTTTAGTATTAGTATCATGCTAGGATGGATCTAACATAACTTAGTGGAAATGCCAAGTAGTGGCCTTGAACCGTATATAGTGTTGGATGATTATGAGTATTGTGATGTTTCCGGTACGATCATAGGACGATCTTCGAGATTAGAAATTGGACCTAGCATGCTAGGATTGTGACCTCATATAGGTTTTGGGAGGCTTATTGGTTAGTATTGATAGTGTGCCTTGTTTGGCCAGGCGTTGAGCGTCTTCCTACGGGAAACCGAGTACGAGATTTATTGGGGTTAGCTTTGGGACAGGTAAGTCTCTGGACTTACTTAGCTCGTATTCTCTGTATTAGTTTCAATGCGTGTTTGGTGGTGTGTGTTTATTGTTTATGTCTGTGTTTATTGCTTATGTTATAACATCTAAACCGGTAATAGGACCACCGACTGTATATGTTTATATTTGGCCCAAGTGTATGATAACGGGCGGTGACCGCTTGTCCAGTCCAAAATGGGGATGACTGGGAGGTGCCTTGTGACCAGCCCATCGGGTGATGCTGATCCGCATCAAGTACAAACCCGTATGGTGAAAGGGGACAAGGGCGAGATCTTTAAAATTCTCGTGTCACAAAAGATGTTGAATTAGAACGGGATATGACATAATAATAAAAAGATAATAAACCGGATTGTGTGTTTTGGAACATGTTGTGTGTTTATGATGGCTTATGTGTGTGTGTGCCAATACCATGATTATAATGCCTTGAATGCTAGCTAACGGTTTTATACCGATATTGTTGTAGTTGCCTTGCAGGTTAGGGGCGCGGCCGAGAGATCCGGAAGAGTGGGCAGCCGGGGTCCGTACATTTTAGGATGGGTTTTGGGGGTTGTATTTATGTATTGTTTTGTAACACCCCAAATTTTATAACTTAGGGAGTTACTGGTTAGGACCGCACAGTGGGTCCCGACCTTAGTTTGACAATAACTTAACGAGATCTTACAACAAGGCACAGATAAGAAAAATCAGAAATCATAAAATAGTTTTTTAATAATGCATGAATGTGACCAGATCGACTACAGCCGGAAAACGGAATATAACAAAGTACGAAAGGAAACAATGTTCAACTATAAAACCCACAAATGCAGAAACTGTAAAACGTCCTAAAGTACGACACCCCGGCTGACCACTACCATCTGGATCACTCGGCATCTGCTCTAACCTGTATCAAGTCTAAACAACATATCAACAGTTAGCTAACTATCCAAATATAAGCAAAATGATAACAGCACAAGCACACGCAGAAACGAAAATACACAAACATCATGCTGGCACTCAACCGTTTATTATCTATTATTTAAGTGATTCACATTATTCAATTTAAATTGTGGCACGAGAACTATTATTAGTTCTCGCCTCCGTTCCTTATCCAACTGGTGTAGGTCTAGCTGACTTTCACTGGTAGCATCACTACAAACCATGTATGGACTAGTCCCGGAAGAAACCCCCAGCGCCCCGCGAGCTACTGAGCAGAATGCCACCGCCCGTTACTCTTAGGCCAAAATATAGGTCGGTAATTATATATCACAACCTATCTCTCTAACATTTCAATCACACACCACCATCATCATTTATACTCATATTTAGAAGTCAGCTAAGTAAGCCCAAAGGACTTACCTGTTATAACGCTCGACTCTTTATAAACCACTCGCTCTGTAAACTGTAACCACTCAGTTGCCTGTCAAAGGCGATAAGTGTATTAGCACACTCTCACGTAGATAGAAGTCTAAAACTTCTAAGATCAAATAAGGTATTAAGACGTACTAGTTACAGTATTAGTTTTAGGGTAAAATGACCATTTTACCCTTGGTTCCGATTTTCTCGAAAACCTTAAAATTCATGTCTAAATTCCTATTTGAAGTTCTAAAAATATATTCCAACTCCTAAAATTTTATTTGGTTCCAAACTGACATTTTTCCTATGTTTCTATTTTCCGGAAGAATTGTAAAGTCTAACTTCGGTTCCAAATATAAAATTCTTAACAGTTTAAAATAATTCCGAATTAAATCTCTAGATCATCTATGAGGTTCTATCTAACCTTAGGAGAAAGAATTTCTCCAAACTGTTCAGCCAAAGTTCTTATAAAAATTCACAAAGCCGGTTCCTTCACTCTAATTTCCTATACTTAGCCAAAAACCTTAAGTTTACCAAAACTGCTCAACTACCTAACTTCGGGAGCTCATAACTTTCAATCCGACCGTCCATTCCTTCCCAAATTTTAATATGCTAAACTACATATATCCATCTACAACATATCCAAAATTCAACGGTGGATCTTTATCCAAACGTTTAATAATTGATCGACAAGATATGCTATTTATAACCTAAAAGCTGAAAGAATAAAATGACATTACAGCAGTCCCCTTATTTCTATTATTCACAACTACAGCAGTCCTTTGTTCCTATCCTTATGTCTATACACTCAGCAGCTACACAAGGTCAATCTAACCCATGTTCAAGTCCGAACTATCACAACACAAAATTCCAATCCTAAGAATCGGTACACATACATTCTAAGTTCTAATCTCATAAACAGGAGCAGCACGGAGTGGATACCTTACTCGCAACCGTGAAGGTATTATGTGCTGCTGACCTCCCAAAGACGAGTCCGGCGTGGATCTCCGACGATGAGGTTGTTACCGCTGTTGTACAGATTTTAAGGAGGAGGAAGGTTACTGTTAAACGTATGAGGAGAGATGGTTAGAAACGTAAGAAGGCTACTTACCAGGATCGGAATCTGCAGCAGATTGGAAACAGATGGCTGGACCGTATGTGCAGAAGAAAGGGACGCAGAAGGGAAGCAGAGGCTAGAGCGTGTGTGCAGCGTATAAGGAATGAAGTCGTGCTTCTGTAGATTAATCTGGACGTAAAAGCGAAGGATGGTGAGCAGCGCATAAGGAAGGCGATCAGCAGCGGTCTTCTGGCGTGGAATTAGGCGGTTACAGATCTCCTTCCTAATTAATACAGCAATTATGTAGAAGATCAAAGGAAGGAAACGTTGCTGAGCTGGAGGAGTAAGACGGCAACCCTTCTGGCTAGAATGGACGCTGAACTGGAGTGCGTTGGGCTGGACTCGAGCTGGCAACGCTGGGCTGGGCTGCTGGCGTTGGCTGTGCTGCTGCTGGGCTGGAGTGCTACTGCTGAAGGCTGCAGAAGGGTTGGGCTGCACATAGGACCTGGGCGGACAAAGCAGCGGGCTGGACAAGCAACTGGAGCAGCTCACGGACTGGGCTGGCAATGCTGGGCTGTTGGAATGAAGGGAATCGTAGCCCGGTACTAATTGTAGTTCGGAATCGAGAACCCGAAATTAATGTACGGAATAACCGGATACGGATTATTTTACAGTTTAGGATGGGTTACAAAACTCTATCATTTTATGTGAAGGTAAGTCACATAAAATGATAAACTTATAAAAAGTTCTATCATTCTATGTGAAGGTAAGTCACATAAAATGATAAACTTATAAAAAGTTCTATCATTTTATGTGAAGGAGGTCTACATAAAATGATAATTTTTATCTTAATATGTCTAACTAAGTAGACGGATATGAATTGATGGATCGAGATCTAATTTATAACGGAAATAGACGGAATAAAAATTCCGGATTTTACATCAGTACCCCCTTAAAATAAGTTTCGTCCCGAAACTTAGGATAAGGTATCTACCCCATACATTTCCCCTCGAGAAATATATTCTAGCAAGCAACTACTCACGTCATCAAGCACATAGACATAAACAATTATGTAAGCATATAATCACAGAAATCATATAAGGTCTCGTCTCGGTACTAACCCGTCGATACTGAGGTAGCGGCTAACCCCGCAAAGAACTTAGGGTAGTTACGTCTAATGCTCTCCTTTGTCTCCCAGGTAGCCTCATCGACTCCTCGTCTAGACCACTGAATCCTCAGCATCGGTATCTCCTTAGAACGCAGGCGCCTAATGCTACGCTCTAGGACGGTTACTGGATACTCTACAAAAGTGTGGTCTTGCTCAACTATCAAATCCTCATGACTGATGATGTGTCTAGGGTCCGGTATGTACTCTCGTAGCTGAGATACATGAAAAACTGGGTGTACTCCCTCTAATCTCGGTGGCAGTGCTAGTCGGTAGGCAACCTCTCCGACTCTCTCTACGATCTCAAATGGGCCGACATACCGGGGACTCAGCTTCCCCTTAATGCCGAAACGTCTAACTCCTCTCGTAGGTGACACTCTCAACCACACCTGTGCACCTACTCTAAACTCCAAAGGTCGACGCCTTTTGTCGGCGTAGGACTTCTGACGACTCTGAGTTGCTAACATCCTCTCCCGGACTAAGGCAATCCGGGCGATGTCGTCCTGTATCTGATCTGGTACTACTCCATCAGCCTTGCTAGGCTCATCCCAACATAGCGGTGTACGACATCTCCGCCCGTACAAAGCCTCATAAGGTGCCATCCCAATAGACGCGTGCCAGTTGTTATTATATGAAAACTCTACTAGTGGGAGGTGATCTGGCCATACCTGTCCCCAATCTAGCACACATGCCCTCAACATGTCCTCTAGGGTCTGGATGGTCCTCTCGGACTGACCGTCTGTCTGTGGGTGGTAGGCAGTGGTAAAGTGAAGACTCGTACCTAGAGCAGTATGTACCTGCTGCCAGAACCTCGAGGTAAAACGTCCATCCCTGTCGGAGACGATAGTCCTCGGTACCCCATGGAGTCTCGCAATATGCCTGGTGAACTCCTCTGCTAGACGACTTACCGGCCACGTTTCCTTAATCGGAATGAAACGTGCGGTCTTCGTCAGACGGTCTACCACTACCCAAATGGCATCAAAACCTCTGCTGAGCCTCAATCCGGTGACGAAATCCATAAAAATGTCTTCCCACTTCCAATGTGGTACTGGAAGTGGGTGTAGCTCTCCTCCGGATCTACGATGCTCAATCTTGACCTGTTGACAGGTCGCACACTGGGCTACATATCGGGCCACATCAGGCTTCAAACCACCCCACCAGAAGGAACGTCTTACGTCCTTATACATCTTACTCGCTCCTGGATGTACGGAGTAAGGGGTAGCATGAGCCTCACCTAGTATCCTCTGTCTCAGCTCACTGTCTGATGGCACACAGACACGGTTCTGTCGTCTCATCACTCCATCGGCACCGATAGTGAACTGAGGTGCCTCATCTCGTGACATCCGGTCTCGGATCCGGGTCAAAGTCGGACAGGTCTCCTGCTTCTGTCGGATCTCACCCAACAGGTCAGGAAGTAACTCTAAGGTGGCTAACTGATGAGCTGTATCGGGGAACTGGATCTCTACCTCCAACCAAGCTAAGTCTCTCTATAACTGTGGCTGTACTATCAACCGAGCTATCGCCTTCTCCTGAGGCGTCTTCCGACTCAAAGCGTCAGCAACTACATTCGCCTTTCCGGGGTGGTAAAGAATTTCAAGGTCAAAATCCTTGATCAACTCTAGCCACCGCCTCTGGCGGTTATTCAACTCCCGCTGAGTGAATATGTAATAGCTAGAATTTCCGAATTCTAATTAATGTTGATTAACTGAATCATTGATAGTAATTGACATATAACTTGCGAAGATTTCCCAAGTGATGAGTATGAGTCCCACCGTTATGTTCCTCGCGTAATTTTGGACGTTTGGGGAAATTTTTACTTTTTCCCCCGGGTAATTATTTTTACCCTCCGGTGTTATTTGGAGCATTTGGGAGCTCCAATTAATAAAAATGCAGTTGAGAGAAATGATCAGGACATCGGATATGTCTTAGATATGAAATAACATGGAGAGGCAAAACGGCCAAAAGAGTCGCTATTTCGTTTCTTAACGGCTAAGAAAGACGGCTTAGGAATACACGTTTTCTGAGGCAGTTGTGTAATAATTATCCCTACAATATTCCAGATTTAATGTTCCAATCTCGAGAAGTTTGGAGAAAGAGGTTCGACCCGCCTTTGGATCGGTTAAATGATAATTATCGACTTTACTAAAGGATAATTATCGTCTTCACTATAAATAGCGGAAAATCCTTTATTAATTCATTTCCTTTCACGTTTTCTCGTGAAAGCTCTGATTTCTCTCAACCTTCAAACTCAGATCTACTCTCCGTTTCTAATCCGATTTCAATTCCGTTTGAGTTTTTGGATTCCTCTCTTCATTCTCTTCATAACGGTACCGAGTTTCTACATTTCCGAGTATATGGAGGGCTGGTCGAGCATATATGTCACCAGGACGGTTCCGTCGCTCAGATTCCGATGAATTTGATGCTATCCATGCGTAGCCTGCGTCGTTGTGATTCCGAATCTTCTTTCAGATCGTCAATCGGGTTAGTAACGAATAAGTTATGAATTTATTCGTTTTCCATACTGCGATTTGGCCTAAATTGACTTTAGGCTTGTCAAATAGGACAATTAGGAATTCCATTATGGTCGTTATATTATTCTGGTGATTATGGGTTCTTGTTTGATGAAATCTGATGACATGGGGTTTAGAAATTGCCTACGGGCAAAACGTTATTCTGGCGAAATCTAATTAATTAATTAAAGGTTAATTAATTAGATTAGGATTAAAATTGAGATTGAGGAATGTTGATTAGATACTACCTTGAGATTTGAGGAATTGTGAGTTATGTTGAAATATTGAGGTTTAGTTGGTTGTGAGGCTTATAGATTGATTATGATCCTTATGGATCCCTTTTGGGTCTAGGTGTGACCCCTTTGATGAATAGAGGTTGATATATCTCTTTATGCCTTGTTTATAGGCCGTGTTGTCCCTCCAGTGTAGAGGTGATCGTGGTTGAGTTTGTACGAGGTTGAGGTAAGTCCGTAGGACTTACTTAGCTACCATCTCTATATTGGGTGTTTGCATGAGTGGTGTGTGCTTTATATGTTTGCTATGATATCATGAGTTGTCGTTTTTATCGACCTATGTTCTATTGACTGCCCCACTGCGTGGCTGTGATAACCTTTCCCTTTCATCCCGCCGTGGAGTCTGGGAGGTTCTCTGATGTCGGGCCAGACTGGTTTACAGGAAGGGCGCAATCCACTCCCATAGGGTACACGGATTGTGTGACCGATACTCGTACAGCTGGACATTGTACTCAGAGGCGGGGATGTATCGGTCCTCGTGTCACATACTTTCATCTATCTATATATATACGGTTTTTGAGTGAATGATTATTATATAAAGATAATAAATGGGTAAATGTGTGATAGCATGCTGATGTGTTTATCTTTCATGATTGTGCTTGTGCTTATGCATTACCTCATATATGTATGGTTAGCTAACGGTTTCATACCGTGTTGTAGATGTTTACAGGTTAGGCGCTACTGGGTGATCTGGCAGGGTGACAGGCCGAGGACGTCTCGTACATAGGTTGTTGTGGGTTTTTGGGTTTGTTTATCTTTTCTCTCCTGTGAGAGGTTGGTCTTTTGTTACCTCCTGCGTGAGGTGTGATGTTTGTACTCGGCTATGTTGTTGTTTACTTTGGGTTGTACAGTTTATACAGTTTTATGTATTTGTTTTCATATCTGTCAGTGCCATGTTGTAAGGTCCAGTGAACTTGTTGTCAGGCTAGGGTCAGGATCCATTGTGAGATCCTAGCCCAATGTGACATCCCGAGTCCCGCGGATTCGGGGTGTTACAGAGTTGGTATCAGAGCCCAGGTTGACAACAATGGCACTTGCTACCTGCAATGAGGTTTGATAGGTAAAATAAACAGAGCCCACATGGGATCTGACGTTTTCAAAGGTTTTGGTTTTAAGTGTGGTTTTGGGATAGAATGTACGAGAAGTCGTCACCTCTGCCATGGATCTCTGCAGCGTAGATATGTATATATATCTGTGTGTACTATGGATTATGTGGATGTATTATATACATATCGATACCTATGGCATATATATAGCCTTATAAGATTAGGTGCGTATATCCTACAGATGACTCAGACTAGAGTAGTATCTGTAGTGGGATGAGGTAGGGGTACACCCTCTCTTCCTCTAGTAGTGATAGGTCAGGGACCAGTTTCCGCTGTTGTATCGCCTATGGCAGAGAACGAGTTTCAAGAGGCTGATCGTGTCTCCACTAGTAGATCCGAGTTTCAAGAATATTTGTAACAAGTATATGAATCGGTGATAGCGGGTAGATCGACACCGGATTTACCAATAATTGTGAGATCAACTGAAGCTTCTGGATCCGGAAAGAAGCAATGGACTGAATCAGTTACTAGAGAAGCAAAGATGATGAATGGGGAACCAAGTCCGATATCAGGACAATCTAGTGATCCTTTGGCCATGAAGATGACTGTCAAGGAACTATAGTGTTTTAATTGCGTGGAAGTTGGGACACTGGCGAGCTGTGTGCCCCAAAGGCGCCCATCATATGCTTTACGTGTGGTAAAGCAGGGTATAGAGCGAAGTTTTGTCGACAGGGCAAGGCGTTGCCTTTACAAGTTCCCTCTCGGAATAAGATCATTCAAGGTGGACGACGAAGATTGAGTTACCCTTCAGTTGCACAGGTTGCAAGAATGAGACGATTATGTTTCAGTTGTGGCTATCCAGATCATTTGCGTTCTGTGTGCCCTTTGGCACTGATAGCTTGTTTCACTTGTGGTGAGTTAGGTCATCTGGCCCTTTCTGTCAGCACGGTGGTGTATCTTCCCAGCAAAACCTTCCTCTTTCCGGTGCAGAAAGAGTGGAAGTGGAGGCTATAGTAATGACCTCAGTGATACTTGAGGAGCATGGATCTGACATTGAGTGATGATATGTAGTGGAGCTACGAGTGTTAGGTGTTATAGGTACCATTCTCGTTAATGGTTTACCTGGTGGTGTTTTGCTTTTTGTGAGTGCTATGCACGTCATGTCTTTCGATGCATGCGTTAATGGTTGAATTTTGGTATATAGTAGAAGGTGGATTTTCCTTTACAGGATTACCTTTTTGGGTTTGAGATACCCGTGAGATGCGTGTTTGTTCCCTTATTTCAGGGACCCGTGTATGGTTGCAAACTTCTTTGTCATGTCGTAGGTGCATGAGGAAGTCATTATGTGTATGGTTTGGATGAATAGATATCATGTGGTGTTAGCTTTTAATAGTAAGACTATTATAGTCTTTACTAAGTTGAGTTAAATAGAGGTCTTCTGAGGTTAAGACCTGTGAAGAGACGGGTTTGTCATCAGGACGGTACGAGCAGGGAGCTGATAGCACAGGGATGTGACGCCTTCTGGTGTTATACCATGAAGGAGCGAGATAGTCCAACATTGGAAGGTATTCCAGCTGTTTATGAGTTTATAGATTTGTTACTGAACCGTCTAGTTGCCACCTCAGTAGAGTGTGGACATTGTTATCGAGTTGAAGTATGATACATGGGAAAGTCACACTATATGGTGCTTGTTGAGATATTGTACTGATAACTTGAAAAGTTGATCGAAACGGGTTTACCCTAGTGGGTTCCATGTTCCGTATTGACGACCTGATGAGTTACCTTCAAGAAGCAATTGTGTTTTCAGGATTCCTTTGTGCTCAAGATATCCCTAGTCATGGATGAGAGAGCAACATGTGTATGAGATAACATCCCATACCCGTTATGGACACTACGAGTTTGTAGTGATGTCATTTGGGTTGACGAATGTTTTAGTAGTTTTTATGGAGTTGATGAACAGTATCTTCATCGACTTCCTTGATTAGTTGGTGGTGGACTTCACTGATGACATGTCGGTATACTCTCATAGCAGAGAATAGTAGACCGATCGTCTGAGGACCGTTCTACAGATTTCGAGAGATAGAGGGTTGTATGCTACGCTCTCTAAGTGTAAGTTGAGATGCCAGTGGTAGCCTTTTTAGGCCATGTTGTCTCCGCCAGTGAGATCATGGTTGACCTGGCGAGACTTAAGTATGTTGTAACATGGGAGATACTGATGAACATTAAGGAATACGTAGTTTTCTCGGCGCAAGCGATTGCTACCAATGCTTTGAGGAAGGATTTTATATAATTACGTATTCATTTGCGAGTCTTTTGAGAAGACCGTACCGGTGTGATCTTCATGTCAGATTTCTATAGATCATAGAAATCTGAAGTATATTTTATGCAACAGGGGTTGAATAACCGCTAGTATTAAGAGCTTAAGTTGATCAAGACTTTGACTTGAAGATTCCATATCATTCAGAGAAGTTGAATGTTGTCGCCGATAACTTGAATGGAAAGGAGAAGATGATTGTGAGACTGATAGTTCAACCTCAGCTTCAGAGAGATCTAGCTTGGCTAGAGTTGGACAATCAGTTCCTTGATGAGGATACCCAGTTATACCTCAGAGGTTCTACCTGGTCTGTTGGATGAGGTCCAACAAAAGCAGGAGACATGCCCGGCCTTGATAAGGTTTAGAGAAAGGATGTCTCATACTGAGGCACCATAGTTCTCCATGGGAGTAGATGGACTAATGAAGAGTCATGACCACTTTTGTGTACCTGCTGAAGCAGATGGAGACATAGAATATTATGGTATACCCACTGTACGCCTTATTCAGTACATTCAGGTACGAGTAAGATGTACCACGAGATGAGACGATTATATTGTATGAAGCCGATATAACCAGATTTGTGATATAATGTGTGACCTGTCAGTGGGTCCAGATAGAGTATTTCCGATCTAGAGATAAGCTCCACCCACTAACAGTGTAGTAGTAGAATTTGGGAGGACATCTCTATGGACTTTGTTACGAGATTGTGACCCAGTAGAAGATTTATGTTATCTGGATTGTTGGTAACAAATTAATGAAACCGGCACGTTTCATTTATATCAGAAGGACGAGGCTAGTGAATGAATTGGCTGAGGAGTACACTAGACAGATAGTGAGACTCCATGGTATACCGAGAACGATCATTTCTGATCGAGATGGATGTTTTTTTTTTACTTTGAGATTTTAGGCAGCAGATTCAGACTGCTTTGGGGACGAGTCTGTACCTCATGACTACACTTCACCCCCTAACAGATGGTCAGTTAGAGAGGATCATCTAGATCTTAAAGGTCTATTATAAGTTGTAAGTTGAATGAGAAACGTGGATGGTTATATTACCTTCCATTAATGAGTTTATTATATAACAATGAAGGACGTGCATCTTTCTGGGATGGCCCTATGAGGCAATATATATAGGCATAGATGTCGTATATCCTTATGCTAGAAGTGATCTAGCAGTAGTAGTGTTATAACACCTGACCAGATTCAGGATTTTATAGTTCAAGTAACGTTGATTGAAAGAAGAATGCTGGTTTTACAGAGTCGCCAGATATTATATGTAGACAAGAGGCGTTAACCTCTAAAGTTCAAGTGAGAGTTCATGTCCGGCTGGAGGTATCTCAACTGTGAGACGTTAGTTGTGTATTATGGAAAGGGGAACTGAGTTTCCAATATGTCGGTTACTTGAGATCTTGATCAGTTTTGTGAAGGCAACATGATATTTAGCTTTCACTCTGAAGTTGGTCGATGTTCACCTAGTGTTCATGTGACTCAACTGAGGAAGTATATACCAGGTTGGAAACACTTTGTGAGTTATAATGATCTAGTGGTTAAGTTGAACCACATCGTTGTTGAGCATCTGATTACATTCTTGGAATAAGATATGAAACGCTTGCATTAGAAAGACATTCCCATATTGAGGATATAATGGTCGAGATGAAGACCTGAAGAGGCTATGTGAGAGACTGAGGATAGTGTCCTGAGGAACTATCCAGAGTATATGTTGGGACAAACCCAGTTGTGGGAGCACGAGTATATCTTAGTGCTATCTTGATGAATGTTGTGCTTATGTGCTTATATGCCTTGATGTATTATTCCATGCTAGCTCTGATGTGATTTATGATCTTAGTAGATCTTGATGTGCTAGCGTGATGTATGCTATAGCTGGAGATGATTACTTCCTCCACGTTATGATTTATATTTATAGCTGGAGATGGTTCTTTCCTCCATGCTATTTGAGTGTGATTAGGATTCAGCTGGAGATGGTTCTTTCCTCCATGCTACCTTGATGGACATAGTTTTAGTGAGGATGTGATTCCTCCATGCGATATATATGTTTATGGGTTGTCTAGAGACGTATTTCCTCTATGCATGTGATATGTTTTGGCTAGAGATGTGCTTCCTCTATGCCTTGTGATGTGGTATGGCGAGAGACGTGATTCCTCTACGCCTTTGGGTAGCGTTATGGCTCTGTTTCCTGGAGTGATGATTCCTCCATGTTTATACTTGAGGTTATAGATTGTTATAGGTTGTGATCTTTTGAACGGAGATGTGATACCTCCGATAGAAAGAGTGAGAGTTATACCTCGGCGTATGGGTCCGAGAGAATTTGGGAATTGTTCAAGGTTCGGGACGAAACTTTTTTTTAGGGGTGTGTGATGTAATAGCTAGAATTTCCGAATTCTAATTAATGTTGATTAACTTAATCATTGATAGTAATTGACATATAACTTGCGAAGATTTCCCAAGTGATGAGTATGAGTCCCACCGTTATGTTCCTCGCGTAATTTTGGACGTTTGGGGAAATTTTTACTTTTTCCCCCGGGTAATTATTTTTACCCTCCGGTGTTATTTGGAGCATTTGGGAGCTCCAATTAATAAAAATGCAGTTGAGAGAAATGATCAGGACATCGGATATGTCTTAGATATGAAATAACATGGAGAGGCAAAACGGCCAAAAGAGTCGCTATTTCGTTTCTTAACGGCTAAGAAAGACGGCTTAGGAATACACGTTTTCCGAGGCAGTTGTGTAATAATTATCCCTACAATATTCCAGATTTAATGTTCCAATCTCGAGAAGTTTGGAGAAAGAGGTTCGACCCGCCTTTGGATCGGTTAAATGATAATTATCGACTTTACTAAAGGATAATTATCGTCTTCACTATAAATAGCGGAAAATCCTTTATTAATTCATTTCCTTTCACGTTTTCTCGTGAAAGCTCTGATTTCTCTCAACCTTCAAACTCAGATCTACTCTCCGTTTCTAATCCGATTTCAATTCCGTTTGAGTTTTTGGATTCCTCTCTTCATTCTCTTCATAACGGTACCGAGTTTCTACATTTCCGAGTATATGGAGGGCTGGTCGAGCATATATGTCACCAGGACGGTTCCGTCGCTCAGATTCCGATGAATTTGATGCTATCCATGCGTAGCCTGCGTCGTTGTGATTCCGAATCTTCTTTCAGATCGTCAATCGGGTTAGTAACGAATAAGTTATGAATTTATTCGTTTTCCATACTGCGATTTGGCCTAAATTGACTTTAGGCTTGTCAAATAGGACAATTAGGAATTCCATTATGGTCGTTATATTATTCTGGTGATTATGGGTTCTTGTTTGATGAAATCTGATGACATGGGGTTTAGAAATTGCCTGCGGGCAAAACGTTATTCTGGCGAAATCTAATTAATTAATTAAAGGTTAATTAATTAGATTAGGATTAAAATTGAGATTGAGGAATGTTGATTAGATACTACCTTGAGATTTGAGGAATTGTGAGTTATGTTGAAATATTGAGGTTTAGTTGGTTGTGAGGCTTATAGATTGATTATGATTCTTATGGATCCCTTTGGGTCTAGGTGTGACCCCTTTGATGAATAGAGGTTGATATATCTCTTTATGCCTTGTTTATAGGCCGTGTTGTCCCTCCAGTGTAGAGGTGATCGTGGTTGAGTTTGTACGAGGTTGAGGTAAGTCCGTAGGACTTACTTAGCTACCATCCCTATATTGGGTGTTTGCATGAGTGGTGTGTGCTTTATATGTTTGCTATGATATCATGAGTTGTCGTTTTTATCGACCTATGTTCTATTGACTGCCCCACTGCGTGGCTGTGATAACCTTTCCCTTTCATCCCGCCGTGGAGTCTGGGAGGTTCTCTGATGTCGGGCCAGACTGGTTTACAGGAAGGGCGCAATCCACTCCCATAGGGTACACGGATTGTGTGACCGATACTCGTACAGCTGGACATTGTACTCAGAGGCGGGGATGTATCGGTCCTCGTGTCACATACTTTCATCTATCTATATATATACGGTTTTTGAGTGAATGGTTATTATATAAAGATAATAAATGGGTAAATGTGTGATAGCATGCTGATGTGTTTATCTTTCATGATTGTGCTTGTGCTTATGCATTACCTCATATATGTATGGTTAGCTAACGGTTTCATACCGTGTTGTAGATGTTTACAGGTTAGGCGCTACTGGGTGATCTGGCAGGGTGACAGGCCGAGGACGTCTCGTACATAGGTTGTTGTGGGTTTTTGGGTTTGTTTATCTTTTCTCTCCTGTGAGAGGTTGGTCTTTTGTTACCTCCTGCGTGAGGTGTGATGTTTGTACTCGGCTATGTTGTTGTTTACTTTGGGTTGTACAGTTTATACAGTTTTATGTATTTGTTTTCATATCTGTCAGTGCCATGTTGTAAGGTCCAGTGAACTTGTTGTCAGGCTAGGGTCAGGATCCATTGTGAGATCCTAGCCCAATGTGACATCCCGAGTCCCGCGGATTCGGGGTGTTACAGAATATGTACTTCAGACTCTTATGGTCTGTAAAGATCTGACAGGTCGCTCCATAGAGATAATGACGCCAGATCTTAAGAGCATGTACTACAGCAGCTAACTCTAGGTCGTGAGTGGGGTAGTTCTCCTCATACGTCTTCAGCTGCCGAGACGCATACGCTATAACCTTACCCCTCTGCATCAAGACACACCCCAAGCCCAGCTTGGATGCGTCACTGTACACTACAAAGTCCTCTGTACCCTCAGGTTGTGCTAAGATCGGAGCAGACGTCAATCTCCTCTTCAGCTCCTCAAAACTCTGCTGACACGGCTCAGACCAGACGAACCGAGTAGTCTTCCTTAGGAGAGAAGTAAGTGGTCGGGCGATCAGAGAAAACCCTTCCACAAACCGACGGTAATAACCTGCCAATCCAAGGAAGCTGCGAACCTCCTTAACATTCTTCGGAGGTTGCCAAGAGGACACTGACTCAATCTTCGCTGGGTCGACCTTAATCCCCTCAACAGTCACTACATGGCCTAGGAACGCCACCTCTGACATCCAGAACTCACACTTGGATAGTTTAGCATAGAGCTGACTATCCTGTAGAATCTGCAACACTGTCCTCAAGTGTCCGGCATGCTCCTCTGGACTTCTAGAGTAAACTAGAATGTCGTCAATGAAGACCACTACAAACTAGTCTAAGAAGTCGATGAAAATCTCATTCATCAACTCCATAAATACTGCTGGCGCATTAGTGAGCCCGAATGGCATCACTACAAACTCATAATGACCATACCTAGTCCGGAATGCCGTCTTAGGTATGTCCTGATCTCTCACCCTCAGCTGGTGATATCCCGATCGCAAATCTATCCTCGAGAACACTGACGCTCCATGCAGCTGGTCCAGCAGATCATCTATGCGAGGCAGTGGATACTTATTCTTGATGGTGACCTTGTTCAACTCCCTGTAGTCGATACACAGTCTCATCGATCCATCCTTCTTCCTCACAAACAATACTGGTGCGCCCCAGGGAGAAACACTAGGGCGTATGAAGCCCTTCTCTGCTAACTCCTCTAACTGCTTCTTCAGCTCAAGCAGCTCTATCGGGGCCATGCGGTACGGGGCCTTCGAGATCGGTCTCGTGCCCGGCTCTAACTCGATGCTAAAGTCCACACTCCTCTGTGGAGGTAGCCCTGGTAAGTCGTCGCTGAATACCTCTGCAAACTCGCAGGCAACTGGTATCTCCTCTACTGTCAGGCTCTTACGCTCCTTCATGGCATAACACTAGAAGGCCTCGCAACCCTGTGCTATCAGTCTGGCTGCTCTCACTGCACTGATAACGGTGCCGGACTTTCCGAGGTCCCAACCTCGGAATATAACTCTGTGACCTTCCTCAGTGGCGACAGTCACAGTCCTCCTACCAATATCCAAGACGGCTCCATGTCTAGTCATCCAATCTATCCCCAATATCACGTCCTCATGTGCTAAGGGCATGACTAGAAAATTTACTAACCAGATCCGGCCTCCCAAATGAATAGGGCAGTCATAAATCTCTCGAGATCCTCTAACCTTACCCCTATCTGGTAACCCAACCACAAAAGGTACACCCTCTACTGTAGCTAAGGACAACCTATCTACACATGCATCTGATATAAAGGAGTGCGTGGCACCCGTATCAAATAAAACGCGCACAGGTAAGTCATGGATCCAAATAGTACCTGTGGTCACCGGTGCTGCAGGCTGCTCAATGTTCCTCAGCTCGAACACTCTCGATGGTCCTCCTCTGGTGTCAGTGGTACTACCACGTCCTCTGCCACGACCTCATCCCTATGCAGTACTGTATGAAGCAGGATGTCCTGGAGCCCGGTACTGCTGTTGTTGCTGACTCGGAGCTCGGTACTGAGGGGGTCTCTGTACACTCTTCTCAGCACCTGCAGGAGAAGATCCCTGCTGAGAAGAAGCCTTGCCCTGACGGCAGAAAGTAGCCCTGTGTCCCGGCTTCCCACAAGTGAAGCAAGTTACCGGTGGTTTCGGGCAGTCCGTCTTAATGTGATCACGGCCACCACAGTTAAAGCACTGTCGATCTCCATCGGGAGTCCGAACTGTAGAGTGGTAGCTGGACCTCCCCTGAGTCTGTCCTCGACCATAACCTGCTACTACTGCACTGCTACCAGCATGTCCTGTCCTCTACCGCTTATCCGGCCCACTAGACTGAGCTGCTTTCCTAGAAGCTGGCCTATCTCTCTCATAAGAAGAGGCCCTATCCTGATAATCAGACAAGGTCTCACAGCGGAATCCAGCCAGGTAGGATCTGGTACTCTCTCTCAACCTCTTGGAGAAAAGATAAACATGCTGCTCTTCTGGAGGTGCAGATGGTCCAAGCAAAGTCAACTCTTTCTGAAACTTCTTTATGGCTGCAGCAATCGGGATATCCTCAAATCCCGCCTCAATGAAATCCTGGAATCTCTCCCTCCTCAGCGAAACTGGGCAGTACCTGTCTCTGACAATGTTCCTCATCTGCTCCCAGCTGTTGACTCGGCCACGAATGGTACGCCACCATGAATGAGCATCATCTGTGAAGCAGGTCTGTATCAAATCTACCTGTCGATCCACGGGGCAACGTATTGCCTCCAAAGCAGTCTCAATCTTCCCTATCCAATGCTCCACCTCTAGCCCTATCTCTCCGCTGAATGAGGGGACCTTTTGAGAGTTGAAAGCCTTCAACCACTCATCCGGTCTCGGTGCTCTGGACCCAGTAGGTGCTCTATCAACATCAGCCCTCCTCTCAGATACAACCGGCACCTGAGACACTCCCTGTGTCACCTGAGCTGACCTAGCCGGTACCACTGGTGGTATCTGAGTAAGCCTCTCAACTCTAGCAGCTTCCTCCCTGCGCTCAACATAGGCTCTGAACTCCCTGTACTCAGATGCTCCATTAGAAACACGCCCTGACTCAGTAGAACGTGCTCCTTGCGCTCCAGACCTAGCGGCGGTCTCAGGCCTGACTTCGGGGCCTACACTCTCAGCTACTTCTTCTACAGCAGCCTCTGGTATGCTCGCTGCAGGTGGGTCCTCTCGAGGAACTCGTCCTCGACCTCTCCCTAGTGGAGGTCTACCCCCACGACCACGCCCTCTAGCAGTAGGGATGCTATCAGCTCGATCTTGTCTGACTGGGGGAAGGGGGGGACGACCCCTACCTCGGCCAGTCACTTGTGCAGCCCTAGTACGTGCCATCTGCACGAATAGTAATAACTACAGTTATAAACTAGCTAGTCTATCATAACAGTACAAGTCTATAATTATTCTAAGATTCCGAGATCCGCAGAGGTAGTGGTGGTCATCCGTACTTTCTATCCCAACCCGACTCTGTATGCATTTTAAAACCAAAAATTCTCTTTGGAAAACTCAGACCCTTTTCGGGTTCTGTTTATTTACTTATATGACCTTTTTAGAAGATTCAAGTTCCATTGTTGCCAACCTAGAGCTCTGATACCATGTTGTAACACCCCAAATTTTATAACTTAGGGAGTTACTGGTTAGGACCGCACAGTGGGTCCCGACCTTAGTTTGACAACAACTTAACGAGATCTTACAACAAGGCACAGATAAGAAAAATCAGAAATCATAAAATAGTTTTTTAATAATGCATGAATGTGACCAGATCGACTACAGCCGGAAAACGGAATATAACAAAGTACGAAAGGAAACAATGTTCAACTATAAAACCCACAAATGCAGAAACTGTAAAACGTCCTAAAGTACGACACCCCGGCTGACCACTACCATCTGGATCACTCGGCATCTGCTCTAACCTGTATCAAGTCTAAACAACATATCAACAGTTAGCTAACTATCCAAATATAAGCAAAATGATAACAGCACAAGCACACGCAGAAACGAAAATACACAAACATCATGCTGGCACTCAACCGTTTATTATCTATTATTTAAGTGATTCACATTATTCAATTTAAGTTGTGGCACGAGAACTATTATTAGTTCTCGCCTCCGTTCCTTATCCAACTGGTGTAGGTCTAGCTGACTTTCACTGGTAGCATCACTACAAACCATGTATGGACTAGTCCCGGAAGAAACCCCCAGCGCCCCGCGAGCTACTGAGCAGAATGCCACCGCCCGTTACTCTTAGGCCAAAATATAGGTCGGTAATTATATATCACAACCTATCTCTCTAACATTTCAATCACACACCACCATCATCATTTATACTCATATTTAGAAGTCAGCTAAGTATGCCCAAAGGACTTACCTGTTATAACGCTCGACTCTTTATAAACCACTCGCTCTGTAAACTGTAACAACTCAGTTGCCTGTCAAAGGCGATAAGTGTATTAGCACACTCTCACGTAGATAGAAGTCTAAAACTTCTAAGATCAAATAAGGTATTAAGACGTACTAGTTACAGTATTAGTTTTAGGGTAAAATGACCATTTTACCCTTGGTTCCGATTTTCTCAAAAACCTTAAAATTCATGTCTAAATTCCTATTTGAAGTTCTAAAAATATATTCTAACTCCTAAAATTTTATTTGGTTCCAAACTGACATTTTTCCTATGTTTCTATTTTCCGGAAGAATTGTAAAGTCTAACTTCGGTTCCAAATATAAAATTCTTAACAGTTTAAAATAATTCCGAATTAAATCTCTAGATCATCTATGAGGTTCTATCTAACCTTAGGAGAAAGAATTTCTCCAAACTGTTCAGCCAAAGTTCTTATAAAAATTCAGAAAGCCGGTTCCTTCACTCTAATTTCCTATACTTAGCCAAAAACCTTAAGTTTACCAAAACTGCTCAACTACCTAACTTCGGGAGCTCATAACTTTCAATCCGACCGTCCATTCCTTCCCAAATTTTAATATGCTAAACTACATATATCCATCTACAACATATCCAAAATTCAACGGTGGATCTTTATCCAAAGGTTTATAATTGATCGACAAGATAGGCTGTTTATAACCTAAAAGCTGAAAGAATAAAATGACATTACAGCAGTCCCCTTATTTCTATTATTCACAACTACAGCAGTCCTTTGTTCCTATCCTTATGTCTATACACTCAGCAGCTACACAAGGTCAATCTAACCCATGTTCAAGTCCGAACTATCACAACACAAAATTCCAATCCTAAGAATCGGTACACATACATTATAAGTTCTAATCTCATAAACAGGAGCAGCACGGAGTGGATACCTTACTCGCAACCGTGAAGGTATTATGTGCTGCTGACCTCCCAAAGACGAGTCCGGCGTGGATCTCCAACGATGAGGTTGTTACCGCTGTTGTACAGATTTTAAGGAGGAGGAAGGTTACTGTTAAACGTATGAGGAGAGATGGTTAGAAACGTAAGAAGGCTACTTACCAGGATCGGAATCTGCAGCAGATTGGAAACAGATGGCTGGAGCGTATGTGCAGAAGAAAGGGACGCAGAAGGGAAGCAGAGGCTGGAGCGTGTGTGCAGAAGAAAGGGACGCAGAAGGGAAGCAGAGGCTGGAGCGTGTGTGCAGCGTATAAGGAATGAAGTCGTGCTTCTGTAGATTAATCTGGACGTAAAAGCGAAGGATGGTGAGCAGCGCATAAGGAAGGCGATCAGCAACGGTCTTCTGGCGTGGAATTAGGCGGTTACAGATCTCCTTCCTAATTAATACAGCAATTATGTAGAAGATCAAAGGAAGGAAACGTTGCTGAGCTGGAGGAGTAAGACGGCAACCCTTCTGGCTAGAATGGACGCTGAACTGGAGTGCGTTGGGCTGGACTCGAGCTGGCAACGCTGGGTTGGGCTGCTGGCGTTGGCTGTGCTGTTGCTGGGCTGGAGTGCTACTGCTGAAGGCTGCAAAAGGGCTGGGCTGCACATAGGACCTGGGCGGACAAAGCAGCGGGCTGGACAAGCAACTGGAGCAGCTCACGGATTGGGCTGGCAATGCTGGGTTGTTGGAATGAAGGGAATCGTAGCCCGGTACTAATTGTAGTTCGGAATCGAGAACCCGAAATTAATGTACGGAATAACCGGATACGGATTATTTTACAGTTTAGGATGGGTTACAAAACTCTATCATTTTATGTGAAGGTAAGTCACATAAAATGATAAACTTATAAAAAGTTCTATCATTCTATGTGAAGGTAAGTCACATAAAATGATAAACTTATAAAGAGTTCTATCATTTTATGTGAAGGAGGTCTACATAAAATGATAATTTTTATCTTAATATGTCTAACTAAGTAGACGGATATGAATTGATGGATCGAGATCTAATTTATAACGGAAATAGACGGAATAAAAATTCCGGATTTTACATGTTTATGGTTATGTATGTCGCTTGTATGTCGTTTGCCTTTGGAGTTGTATCTCGGCTGGAGTCCTTCGTTATTTTTCTTTTGGGGTTCATAACATTGCATTAAAATGAATTTCGGTTTTGCCTTTATTTGTGTCTTGTTGTAAGATCTGGTGAAATTGTTGTCAGGCTAAGGGTCGGGACCCATTGTGAGGTCCCAACCCGTAGCATCCCAACTCCCGCGGATTTGGGGTGTTACAAATGTGGTATCAGAGCCAGGTTGACAACAATGGCACTCGCAATCTTCTAAAGGCCGAATAAGGAATAAACAGAACCCCGTGGGTTCTGAGTTTTCGTTTTCAAAATCACATGCATGAGTCGGGGTAGAATGTACGGACCACCACTCCTTCCGTGGATCTCGGCAGCATAGTTTATTGGATTTTTTGTATATATATATAGATATGTGTAGTTATGTAGATATTTATCGTGGGCCTAGGATGTTGTTGGAATATTATTATATGTGGATTATAGTTATGCATGATGGACTTGTTATGTGAAAATGAAGGCATGATTTTTATATTGATATTTGTACATGTGGCCTGATGATATCATATAAGTGTTGGGACCTTGTTTTGTTGTAATAGTTTTGCTTGGATGTGATATGTTGGTTATAGCAATGTGGACATAGGACTTATATAGTCATATACATGTACTAGGATATATAGTAGCATATGGTTTTTGGACCTTATAGTTAGGATGATAGAAAGCTATCTTCACACCTTGAACAATGCCTTTTGGCTTAGGATAGTTTCACCACGAAGACGAAAATGCTCAAGTATCGAGTTGAATATCACGTTTTAGTGAGCACCCCGATGATTCCTCAAACTCCTTATAGAGCATCTAAGCAGCCTTATGAAGACTACAGATGATGTTAATCACAAGGACAAACAAAGAGAAGAGAACCTCGAGTCAACATAAGCAAAACTGAGTACGAAGTCGTACAAGTAAGGAAGAGACAAGTGGTGGTTCCCAAAGGAAGCGACGATTGAACAAATAATGAAGCAACTAGAGACAATGAACTGTCGAGGAACTAGAAATGCAAATCATGTAAAGAGGACTACATTCTCGCTCGAGAATAAAAAGTGGCGTTCTAAGTAAGACGAGTTTCCAATAGGCGCTCCTAAGTATGGGTGTCAAGATGAAAAGAGTGGTCAAACAATTGTGAAGGATTGATGATAACCGAAAGTTAAGGTACGGAGGTACTGGAGGGTGAAGTGACGATCTTTGCGAGATTTTAAGCGGGTGATTTATTCAGAAATTTGAGAGTTACGTCGAGGATCCCAGGGTGAAAGTTCACATAGTGGAATTACCATGGGGAGTCAATCATTTTTCGTCATTGTGATGAGGCTAAGCAACGCTAAGAAGGAGGAAATGTGTGTGGATGATGATCTTCAGGAGATGACAGATGCAATAAAGAGCTTTATCGGAAGATGAAGGATACCAACCAAGAGAAGAGCGAGTGGTTACTAACGATAGAAATGTTGGAGAGATGCACTTACAAGATATTATGAAGGACGGTTAAGCCTATGAAGTCAGGTCATATGACACGGAAGAGCTAGGAGGTATAGTTATCTTATCAAAGCGAAAGGAAGAGGGGAGCTTTATTAGAGCTAACAAAATGGGAAGTAGAGTAAAATGAGCTAGTGAAGTTTAAGGCAAAGTACCCCGAGAGGGTATCTTTCAGGAGTATGGTGATATGGAAGTATGTTAGGAGAGTAAGTCGTTGATCTTGGAGAGGGTTATTAATGAGCTAATCGGTGACCACCGAGTAGGCACATGCGTGGGTTGTAAACTGATGACTGTAGGAGGGAAGAGTAACCCAGGATGTGAGATCATGAAGAAGGGGAACAAGAACTAAAACATTCATGGTGGTTGAATGTCAGTAATAGGAGGTGTATTAACGGAAGTATAAACGTTTTAATCAAGTAACATCTTATCAATTCTAACAAGTGATGGTAATGTATCTTGTGGAGGGATTGTAACGATCTGATACGACCTTCTTAGGTCATGGGGGTTGTTATATGGAGAAATGACACGGATCAAGGTAAAGCAATTTGGAAGGACAAAGAGAAAGGTGAGTCTTCTATAGTTGTTGTGCGAAAAGGGGGTATATATAAAGGGAGGTATGATATGTTTGTTATAAGGTTATGGATGTCATGTTTTTGCGAGCCCAACTAAGCCAAGGTTTTTGTGACTCGTGTGGCGAAACCATAGTGGCTATGACGTGAAATGAGGAATCTGGATTGGGGCAACGTTGCAAGCTTAGAGTTATGATGTTAGTGCTTGGTGGAGTAATGAGTGGATCTTTATGTGATTATGGTTGGGAAATTTCGCCTGAAGGCGTACTTGTACAGTTGTGAAGTTGTTCTTGGAATACCAAGAGAGGCATAAGCTGACCAACAAGAGAAAGAGAAAACTAAAATTTTAAAGTTCGATGTTGATTTGAGATGTACAAGAAGTACATGAAAGATTGAAACTAGTCTCTACAGTCGGTTTGACGCTACATAAGAAAATGTAGTGTAAATTTCTACGCCTACTAGAAGAAGGGATGTCTACGGTGAAAGCTGATGTAGAATACAAAGAGATCCTCCCATATGCTGAGATGTCATAGAAAGCAAAGAAGATTGTATCGAGTCGTTAAAAGGTATGATCGAGTCTTGTAGTTAAAACCTTTGTGACTGAACACATGTGTGAGATCAAAAGATGTTACTATCGTCATTCCTTTGAAGTGAGAAGAGAGATTAAGATGAAGTATTGCTTAACCAAGGCTTCAAGAGTCGGGAAATTAGAACAAGTCTCTCGAGTTCTATAGATGAAGGATCTTTGAAAGAGGACGGTGAACGTAGTAGCTACAGAAGGAGCAATACACGGGTTGAAGGACGTCACCACAACAGATCGGGTGGACCACTTATCAAGTCTTAGTACCAGATTGTGTCGGTCATTGCGAGATGAAGTGGGTAGAGAAAAGATGGAACCCGAGATAGAACAATTTCCAATGCATCGGAAAGTGGATTTCACCATTAAGCTGGATTTGAAGCTCACGTTGAAATATATCTTGAACTCTTGATTTAAAGTTCATATTGGAAGTATATCTTAAACTCTTAATTTGAAGTTCATGTTGGGATATATCTTGAATTCTTTATTTAAGGTTATTATGGAGGAGACCAGTTTGCAAAAAGAGAGACGGTTATCTCCATTTGTACATCGATTACTATAAGTTGAGCAAGATGACAATGAAGGACATGTATCCCTTACAAAGAATGGATGATCTACTCGATCGGTTGCAAGGGTTGATCGTCACTTCTAAGATTAAGTTAAGATTTGATTGTCACCGTTTGAGAATTCGAGGTTGGGATATTGCAAGTACGGCATTATGGGTCAACCAGGGTCACTACGAGTTGCAGTTATTTCCTATGGGCTTACTGAAGCCCCAGATAAGATATTTTGAGTCTACTCTTGAAAAAGAGAGAAGATGAATGACATGTTGTCTCGGGACGGAAAACCCCGAAATATGTGAAAGAGGTTACAAATTTTCTAGGATGTTCCGAGCTTTACCAGATCTATAAAGAGAAATGTTGTATAACACCAATTATGGTAACCTACTCCGGATTCAATGGTGCAATTGATTCTTCAATGAAGTACTAAATGAGACGAAGAATTGACAAAAGAGTTGCTGAGAGTTAAAAGGGGATTCAATGGTGCAATTGTCTTGATTTACTTTAAGGTATTATGAGTTGAAGTGTACAAGTGATTCTTCAAGACAAGGTCTTGATCGAGTTTTGCGGAGCGATGTAAAAGTAATAGCATACGTGTCTGGTTAATAGAAGTAGTGTGGAGTCAAGTGCTTCCTTCGTTACTTGGAATTGCAACAAGAATTGAGGAAACATAACATCAAAGTTTTATTTAACAAGAACCAAAGTCAACGGCGTAAACTGGAAGTTCGATCTTCTTTGTTAGAGACAAGCAAATAAGAACCATAATGGAATTGATGTATTGAGAAAGACCCGGAAAAGGAAGTTGAATTCCGATATATCGGATCTTTTTGAGATCTTAGCGCGAGTTAGGAAAGTGGGTTACCGGTTGGCGTGGCCGCCGAGAGTAGAGGGTGTTCACCGGTGTTTGATGTGTATCAATCGAGATACTACATACATGAATCAAGACATACATGAATCGAGACATATTGTTAGTCATGATGATCTAGTGGCACATAAGAAACCAATGAGGCTAATTGGAAGACGGGGGATAGTATCTTTGAATGAGTTTTACGCTGAGCTAGTACATCGATAGAATCGACGGGTTAGACCTAGTTCCTTCCTAGGTTGAGTTACGTGCATGTGTGATGTTATGTATAGTTTGTTACCTGTGTGGGAATGTGCTTCATGACCTGGTATATCTTGCGGTGGTAGTTTGAGTAGATGATGTGTTTAGATTAGAAGGTTTAAGCCTTATCAGTTTGAGAGTTCATACCTCGGCCTTAGGAACCGAGAATTTCGACGCATAGCAAGTTTCGGGACGAAACTTTTTCTTAGGGGGATCTGATGTAACGGCCCAAATTTTTGGCGCGTTTGCGATATTTATTTTCCGACTTCTACCGATATTTTTATTATCTTTACGTTTTTTTAAAGAGAGAATAAAAAGGAAATTATGACGTAATATATATTTCCCGAGTATATTTAATTATTATTTTTGGATACGTTCATGTATATCCGTATTTTTTTATTTTATTTTTTTCGGAAAAAAAACAAAAAAAAGTCGAGAAAGTTTTCCAATCTGAAATTTCCATTCCGATTATTTCGATCGAGTATATATATATATATATATATATATATATATATATATATATATATATATATATATATATATATATATATATATATATATGTATATATATATATGTATATTTATTAATTTTTGTTACTTCTCTTTGTCCCTTTCTTTTTATTTCACTCTCTCCTGGCTAATGAGCTTCGTGCACCCCCGACCCTTGGTTTCCTTCTTTACCTTCCAGGTTACTTTTGACCTAGTTTCTCTGCATCCCTACCCTGACATATCTTTCCCATCCTTTCTGTGTCCCTCTCACTCTCTCACGCTACCCTTACATCTCGCCAACACATCTCCTCCCCAACTTCTCTCAACAGCACAACACTCCAGCTCTCATCCCCTCTGCTACATGGGTATCGCCACCGGAGGGTCGCCCCTTTTGCCGCCGAAATCCCCGGTGTTGCTCCCTCTCACCCACCTCTTTAACTCTCACCACGGGTCAGCAGCAACCAACGCTGCGAAGGGGATGAACGCCGGAGGCCCCTAGCAACCGCCATCGGCTTCGTTGAAGCCTTCTCCGGGAAGTAACCGCCACCAACATCACTACTCTCGCTCTCTATCATCGACGACCGCTTCTGGAACCGCCTTCTTCTCCCCTTTCGCGCTTTGTCCTCTCCGGCCGCCTGGAGGCCGCCGTTGTAGCGAGCTACACCGCCACCGGCCGTCGCTTCCTTCCCCGCCTGCACCGGCGCCGGCAGCCCCTCTTCCTCCGCCTGTTGAGCCGCCAGAACCTATCTCCCCTTTTTCCTTCTTCTGCTGCGATTCAACAGAGGGTGAAGGAGATTTTGGTTATTTGTAGTTTTTGCCCTTCTTTTGCAATTAATTACAGTTTGGACCCAATATTTTGCATTTACAGATTTGACCTAGGTTTTTGGAAAGTTGAATAATTACCCTTGCAATTTTAATTATGGATTTTGGCCCAAAGTTTTATCACGGATTACGACCATAGTTTTGGAACGGGATAGTTGCCTCGTAAATGCGTTAACGGTTTCTAACATCGGTATTTTTAATTATGGAGATATTCTTATCACCTTAGTTTTGGAACGGGATAGTTGCCTCGGAAATGTGCTAACGGTTTCTAACCTCGATATTTTTAATTATGGTTTAATTTGAATTATGGCTCAAATTATCCATTATGATTCCATGACCAAGTTCTCAGAATTTCATATTTTAACCGGAAGGGTTTTTGCGGGATTTAACGGGGCCATTTGAAACCGGGTTTTTTTTTTCTTAGAATTATATATATTATATATCTTCCGATCAAATTTAGTGTACGAGCTAAATTGGGCTAGTTTTGGTGTTAGGTTCGGAAGCGTCCCAATAAAGACCTAACGAGTCCAAGTCGACATCCATAGACCATTTTCCGTCTTCTGACGTCGTGTGAGTTACCTTTTTCTTCGATCTAGTTATGTTTAGTATTATTATCATGCTAGGATGGATCTAACACAACTTAGTGGAAATGCCAAGTAGTGGCCTTGAACCGTATATAGTGTTGGATGATTATGAGTATTGTGATGTTTCCGGTACGATCATAGGACGATCTTTGAGATTAGAAATTGGACCTAGCATGCTAGGATTGTGACCTCATATAGGTTTTGGGAGGCTTATTGGTTAGTATTAATAGTGTGCCTTGTTTGGCCAGGCGTTGAGCGTCTTCCTGCGGGAAACCGAGTACGAGATTTATTGATGTTAGCTTTGGGACAGGTAAGTCTCCGGACTTACTTAGCTCGTATTCTCTGTATTAGTTTCAATGCGTGTTTGGTGGTGTGTGTTTATTGTTTATGCGTGTGTTTATTGCTTATGTTATAACATCTAAATCGGTAATAGGACCACCGACTGTATATGTTTATATTTGGCCCAAGTGTATGATAACGGGCGGTGACCGCTTGTCCAGTCCAAAATGGGGATGACTGGGAGGTGCCTTGCGACCAGCCCATCGGGTGATGCTGATCCGCATCAAGTACAAACCCGTATGGTGAAAGGGGACAAGGGCGAGATCTTTAAGATTCTCGTGTCACAAAAGAAGTTGAATTAGAAAGGGATATGACCTAATAATAAAAAGATAATAAACCGGATTGTGTGTTTTGGAACATGTTGTGTGTTTATGATGCCTTATGTGTGTGCCAATACCATGATTCTAATGCCTTGAATGCTAGCTAACGGTTTTATACCGATATTGTTGTAGTTGCCTTGCAGGTTAGGGGCGCGGCCGAGAGATCCGGAAGAGTGGGCAGCCGGGGTCCGTACATTTTAGGATGGGTTTTGGGGGTTGTATTTATGTATTGTTTATGGTTATGTATGTCGCTTGTATGTCGTTTGCCTTTGGAGTTGTATCTCGGCAGGAGTCCTTCGTTATTTTTCTTTTGGGGTTCATAACATTGCATTAAAATAAATTTTGGTTTTTCCTTTATTTGTGTCTTGTTGTAAGATCCGGTGAAATTGTTGTCAGGCTAAGGGTCGGGACCCATTGTGAGGTCCCGACCCATAGCATCCCGAGTCCCGCGGATTCGGGGTGTTACACTGGAAGTCATGTTTTAGATTAAAATAAATCGTAAATAATTTTTCCGAGTTCATAAAGAAATTTAAACAAAAAAAAAAGAAAAAAGAGGGGTGCAACACGAGGACTTCCTAGGAGGTCGCCCATCCTAGTTCTACTCTCGCCCAAGCACGCTTAACTTCGGAGTTCTAATGGGATCCGGTGCATTTGTGTTGGTGTGATCGCAACCGTCTACTTATGCCGCCTTTCCGTCCTTGTGGAGCTCCTTCCATGCTCCTCTTAGCCTTCATTGACGGGCAAAACGGAACCGTGTGCATTTGCCGGCACCCGTTAATTAAATTCGACTAAACAGTCTTAAACCATCTTACCGATCACTTTAGGAAACCGGAACAAGTTCTATTAAAGTCACGTTTTAGATTAAAAGAAATCGTAAATAATTTTTCCGAGCTCATAATAAAATTGAATAAAAAAAAAGAAAAAATAGGGGTGCAACACGAGGACTTCCCAGGAGGTAGCCCATCCTACTTACTCTCGCCCAAGCACGCTTAACTTCGGAGTTCTGATCGGATCCGGTGAATTAGTGCTGGTGTGATCGCACCTGTCTACTTATGCCGCCTTCCTTGACGGGCAAAACGGAACCGTGTGCTTTTGCCGGGACCCGTTAATTAAATTCAACTAAATGGTCTTAAACCATCTTACCGATCACGTTAGGAAACCGGAACAAGTTATATTATAAGCGTTCATTCTATATATTTTAGTATAAATAAAGTTTGCCGCAGAAGAACACTCTTCTTCGTAACCCGGGAAGTCATATTTTAGAGTAAAAGAAATCGTAAATAATTTTTCTGATTTCATAATAAAATTGAAATAAAAAAAAAAGGAAAAAGAGGGGTGCAACACGAGGACTTCCAAGGAGGTCACTCATCTTAGTACTACTCTCGCCCAATCGCGCTTAACTTCGGAGTTCTGATGGGATCCGGTGCATTAGTGATGGTATGATCGCACCCGTCTACTTATGTTGTCTTCCCGTACTTGTGCAGCTGCTTCCGTGCTCCCCTTAGCCTTCCTTTACGAGCAAAACGGAACCGTGTGCTTTTGTCTGGACCCGTTAATTAAATTTGACTAAACGGTCTTAAACCATCTTACCGATCACGTTAGGAAACCAGAACAAGTTATATTATAAGCGCTCATTCTATATATTTTAGTATAAATGAAGTTTGCCGCAGAAGAACACCCTTCTTCATAACCCGGGAAGTCATGTTTTAGATTAAAAGAAATCGTAAATAATTTTTCCGAGTTCATAATAAAATTGAAACAAAAAAAAAAGAAAAAAGAGGGGTGCAACACGAGGACTTCCAAGGAGGTAGCCCATCTTAGTTCTACTCTCGCCCAAGCACGCTTAACTTCGGAGTTCTGATGGAATCCGGTGCAATAGTGCTTGTATGATTGCACCCGTCTACTTATGCCGCCTTCCCGTACTTGTGGAGCTCCTTCCGTGCTCCTCTTAGCCCTTCTCGACAACAAAACGGAACCGTGTGCTTTTGCCGGGAGCCGTTAATTAAATTCGACTAAAATGTTTTAAACCATCTTACCGACGACGTTAGGAAACCGGAACAAGTTATATTAAAGTGATGTTTTAGATTAAAATAAATCGTAAATAATTTTTCCGAGTTCATAATAAAATTGAAACAAAAAAAAAGAAAAAAGAGGGGTGCAACACGAGGACTTCCCAAGAGGTAGCCCATCCTAGTTCTACTCTCGCCCATGCGCACTTAACTTCGGAGTTCTAATGGGATCCGGTGCATTGGTGTTGGTATGATCGCACACGTCTACTTATGCCGCCTTCCCGTACTTGTGTAGCTCCTTCCGTGCTCCACTTAGCCTTTGTTGACGGGCAAAACGGAACCATGTGCTTTTGCCGGGACCCGTTAATTAAATTCGACTAAACAGTCTTAAACCATCTTACAGATCACTTTAAGAAACCGGAACAAGTTATATTATAAGCGTTCATTCTATATATTTTAGTATAAATGAAGTTTGCCGCAGAAGAACACCCTTCCTTATAACCCAGGAAGTCATGTTTTAGATTAAAAGAAATCGTAAATAATTTTTCCGAGTTCATAATGAAATTGAAACAAACAAAAAAAGGAAAAAGAGGGATGCAACACGAGGACTTCCCAGGAGGTAGCCCATCCTAGTTCTACTCTCGCCCAAGCACGCTTAACTTCGGAGTTTCGATGGGATCCGGTGCATTAGTGTTGGTGTGATCGCAACTGTCTACTTATGCCGCCTTCCCGTCCTTGTGGAGCTCCTTCCATGCTCTTCTTAGCCTTCATTGACGGGCAAAACGGAACCGTGTGCATTTGCCGGCACCCGTTAATTAAATTCGACTAAACAGTCTTAAAACATCTTACCGATCACTTTAGGAAACCGGAACAAGTTCTGTTAAAGTCATGTTTTAGATTAAAAGAAATCGTAAATAATTTTTCCGAGTTCATAATAAAATTGAAAAAAAAAAGAAAAAATAAGGGTGCAACACGAGGACTTCCCAAGAGGTAGCCCATCCTACTTCTACTCTCGCCCAAGCACGGTTAACTTCGGAGTTCTGATGGGATCCGGTGAATTAGTGCTGGTGTGATCGCACCTGTCTACTTATGCCGCTTCCCGTCCTTATGGAGCTCCTTCCATGCTCCTCTTAGTCTTCATTGACGGGCAAAACGGAACCGTGTGCTTTTGTGGGGTCCCGTTAATTAAATTCGACTAAACAGTCTTAAACCATCTTACCGATCACTTTAGGAAACCGGAAAAAGTTATATTATAAGCGTTCATTCTATTATTTTATTATAAATGAAGTTTTCCGCAGAAGAACACCCTTCTTCGCAACTAAGGTAGTCATTTTTTAGAGTAAAAGAAATCGTAAATTAATTTTTCCGAGTTCATAATATAATTAAATCCGAGTTCATAATAAAATTGAAACAAAAAAAATAATACAGAGATCTACAACAAGAGAACTTCCCAGGAGGTCACCCATCGTCGTACTACTCTCGCCCAAGCACGCTTAACTTCAGAGTTCTAATGGGATCCGGTGCATTAGTGCTGGTATGATCACACCCGTCTACTTATTACCCCTTCACGTGCTTGTTCAGCTCCTTCTGTGGTCCCCTTAGCCTTCCTTGACGGGCAAAACGGAACCATGTGCTTTTGCCGGGACTCGTTAATTAAATTCGACTAAACAGTCTTAAACCATCTTACCGATCACTTTAGGAAACCGGAACAAGTTATATTATAAGCGTTCATTCTGTATATTTTAGTATAAATGAAGGTTGCCGCAGAAGAACACCCTTCTTTCTAACCCGGGAAGTCATGTTTTAGATTAAAAGAAATCGTAAATAATTTTTCCGAGTTCATAATAAAATTGAAACAAAAAAAAAGAAAAAAGAGGGGCGCAACACGAGGACTTCCCAGGAGGTAGCCCATCCTAGTTCTACTCTCGCCCAAGCACGCTTAACTTCGGAGTTCCGATGGGATCCGGTTCATTAGTGTTGGTATGATAGCACTTGTCTAATTATTCCGCCTTCCCGTACTTGTGGAGATCCTTCCGTGCTCCTCTTAGCCTTCCTTGACGGCAAAACAGAACCGTGTGCTTTTGCCGGGAGCCGTTAATTAAATTCGACTAAACAGTCTTAAACCATCTTATTGATTACTTTAGGAAACAGGAACAAGTTATATTATAAGCGTTCATTCTATATATTTTAGTTTATATGAAGTTTGCCGCAGAAGAACACCCTTCTTTATAACCCCGGAAGTCGTGTTGTAGATTAAAAGAAATCGTAAATAATTTTTCCGAGTTCATAATAAAATTGAAACAAAAAATAGAAAAAAGAGGGGTGCAACACCAGGACTTCGCATGAGGTAGCCCATCCTAGTTCTACTCTCGCCCAAGCACGCTTAACTTCGGAGTTCTGATGGGATCCGGTGCATTAGTGCTGGTATGATTGCACCCGTCTACTTATTCCACCTTCCCGTACTTGTGGAGCTCCTTTCGTGCTCCTCTTAGCCTTCCTTGACGGCAAAACGGAATTGTGTGCTTTTGCCGGGAGCCGTTAATTAAATTCGACTAAAAAGTTTAAAAAAACTTACCGACTACGTTAGGAAACCGGAACAAGTTATACTAAAGTCATGTTTTAGATTAAAACAACCGTAAATAACTTTTCCGAGTTCATAATAAAATTGAAACAAGAAAAATAGAAAAAAGAGGTGTGTAACACGAGGACTTACCGGGAGGTAGCCCATCCTAGTTCTACGCTCGCCCAAGCACGCTTAACTTCGGAGTTCTGATGGGATCCGGTGCATTAGTGCTGGTGTGATGGCACCCAGTCTACTTATGGTGCCTTCCCGTCCTTGTGGAGCTTCTTTCGTGTGCTTTTGCCGGGACCCGTTAATTAAATTCAACTAAACGGTCTTAAACCATTTTACCGATCACGTTAGGGAACCGGAACAAGTTATATTATAAGCGTTCATTCTATATATTCTAGTATAAATGAAGTTTGCCGCAGAAGAACACCCTTCTTTATAACCCGGGAAGTCATATTTTAGATTAAAAGAAATCGTAAATAATTTTTCCGAGTTCATAATAAAATTGAAACAAAAAAAAGAAAAAAGATGGGAGCAACACGAGGACATCCCAGGAGGTCACCCATCCTCATACTACTCTCGCCCAAGCAAGCTTAACTTCGAAGTTCTGATGGGATCCGGTGCATTAGTGCTGGTATGATCGCACCCGTCTACTTATGCCGCCTTCCCGTACTTGTGGAGCTCCTTCCGTGCTCCTCTTAGCCTTCCTTGACGGCAAAACGGAACCGAGTGCTTTTGCCGGGAGCCGTTAATTAAATTCGACTAAACAGTTTTAAGCCATCTTACCGACCATGTTAAGAAACCGGAACAAGTAATATTAAAGTCATGTTTTAGATTAAAAGAAATCGTAAATAGTTTTTCCGAGTTCATAATAAAATTGAAGCAATAAAAAAAGAAAAAAGAGGGGTGCAATACGAGGACTTCCCAGGAGGTAGCCCATCTTAGTTCTACTCTCGCCCAAGCATGCTTAACTTCGGAGTTCTGATAGGATCCGGTGCATTAGTGCTAGTATGATTGCACCCGTCTACTTATGACGCCTTCCTTGACGGGCAAAACTGAACCGTGTGCTTTTGCCGGGACCCGTTAATTAAATTCAACTAAATGGTCTTAAACCATCTTACCGATCAAGTTAGGAAACCGGAACAAGTTATATTATAAGCGTTCATTCTATATATTTTAGTATAAATGAAGTTTGCCGCAGAAGAACACCCTTCTTTATAACCCGGGAAGTCATGTTTTAGATTAAAAGAAATCGTAAATAATTTTTCCGAGTTCATAATAAAATTGAAACAAAAAAAAAGCAAATAGAGGGGTGTAACACGAGGATTTCCCAGGAGGTAGCCCATCCTGGTTCTACTCTCGCCCAAGCACGCTTAACTTCGGAGTTCTGATGGGATCCGGTGCATTAGTGCTGGTATGATTGCACCCGTCTACTTATGCCGCCTTCCCGTACTTGCGTAACTCCTTCCGTGCTCCTCTTAGCCTTCCTTGACGGGCAAAACGGAACCATGTGCTTTTGCCTGGACCCGTTAATTAAGTTCGACTAAACAGTCTTAAACCATCTTACTGATCACTTTAGGAAACCGGAACGAGTTATATTATAAGCGTTCATTCTATATATTTTAGTATAAATGAAGTTTGCCGCAGAAGAACACCCTTCTTTATAACCCGGGAAGTCATGTTTTAGATTAAAAGAAATCGTAAATAATTTTTCCGAGTTCATAATAAAATTGAAACAAAAAAAAAGCAAATAGAGGGGTGTAACACGAGGATTTCCCAGGAGGTAGCCCATCCTGGTTCTACTCTCGCCCAAGCACGCTTAACTTCGGAGTTCTGATGGGATCCGGTGCATTAGTGCTGGTATGATTGCACCCGTCTACTTATGCCGCCTTCCCGTACTTGTGGAGCTCCTTCCGTGCTCCTCTTAGCCTTCCTTGACGGCAAAACGGAACCGAGTGCTTTTGCCGGGAGCCGTTAATTAAATTCGACTAAACAGTTTTAAGCCATCTTACCGACCATGTTAAGAAACCGGAACAAGTAATATTAAAGTCATGTTTTAGATTAAAAGAAATCGTAAATAGTTTTTCCGAGTTCATAATAAAATTGAAGAAATAAAAAAAGAAAAAAGAGGGGTGCAATACGAGGACTTCCCAGGAGGTAGCCCATCTTAGTTCTACTCTCGCCCAAGCATGCTTAACTTCGGAGTTCTGATAGGATCCGGTGCATTAGTGCTAGTATGATTGCACCCGTCTACTTATGACGCCTTCCTTGACGGGCAAAACTGAACCGTGTGCTTTTGCCGGGACCCGTTAATTAAATTCAACTAAATGGTCTTAAACCATCTTACCGATCACGTTAGGAAACCGGAACAAGTTATATTATAAGCGTTCATTCTATATTTTTTAGTATAAATTAAGTTGGCCGCAGAAGAACACCCTTCTTCGTAACCCGGGAAGTCATGTTTTAGATTAAAAGAAATCGTAAATAATTTTTCCCAGTTCATAATAAAATTGAAACAAAAAAAAAGAAAAAAGAGGGGCGCAACACGAGGACTTCCAAGGAGGTAGCCCATCCTAGTTCTACTCTCGCCCAAGCACGCTTAACTTCGGAGTTCCGATGGGATCCGGTTCATTAGTGTTGGTATGATAGCACTTGTCTAATTATGCCGCCTTCCCGTACTTGTGGAGATCCTTCCGTGCTCCTCTTAGCCTTCCTTGACGGCAAAACTGAACCGTGTGCTTTTGCCTGGAGCCGTTAATTAAATTCGACTAAACAGTCTTAAACCATCTTATTGATTACTTTAGGAAACAGGAACAAGTTATATTATAAGCGTTCATTCCATATATTTTAGTATAAATGAAGTTTGCCGCAGAAGAACACCCTTCTTTATAACCCGGGAGGTCATGTTGTAGATTAACAGAAATCGTAAATAATTTTTCCGAGTTCATAATAAAATTGAAACAAAAAATAGAAAAAAGAGGGGTGCAACACGAGGACTTCCCAGGAGGTAGCCCATCCTAGTTCTACTCTCGCCCAAGCACACTTAACTTCGGAGTTCTGATGGGATCCGGTGCATTAGTGCTGGTATGATTGCACCCGTCTACTTATTCCACCTTCCCGTACTTGTGGAGCTCCTTCCGTGCTCCTCTTAGCTTTCCTTGACGGCAAAACGGAACTGTGTGCTTTTGCCGGGAGCCGTTAATTAAATTCGACTAAAAAGTTTAAAAAAACTTACCGACCACGTTAGGAAACCGGAACAAGTTATACTAAAGTCATGTTTTAGATTAAAACAACCGTAAATAACTTTTCCGAGTTCATAATAAAATTGAAACAAGAAAAACAGAAAAAAGAGGTGTGTAACACGAGGACTTACCGGGAGGTAGCCCATCCTAGTTCTACTCTCGCCCAAGCACGCTTAACTTCGGAGTTCTGATGGGATCCGGTGCATTAGTGCTGGTGTGATGGCACCAGTCTACTTATGCCGCCTTCCCGTCCTTGTGGAGCTTCTTTCGTGTGCTTTTGCCGGGACCGGTTAATTAAATTCAACTAAACGGTCTTAAACCATACTACCGATCACGATAGGGAACCGGAACAAGTTATATTATAAGCGTTCATTCTATATATTCTAGTATAAATGAAGTTTGCCGCAGAAGAACACCCTTCTTTATAACCCGGGAAGTCATATTTTAGATTAAAAGAAATCGTAAATAATTTTTCCGAGTTCATAATAAAATTGAAACAAAAAAAAGAAAAAAGATGGGAGCAACACGAGGACATCCCAGGAGGTCACCCATCCTCATACTACTCTCGCCCAAGCAAGCTTAACTTCGAAGTTCTGATGGGATCCGGTGCATTAGTGCTGGTATGATCGCACCCGTCTACTTATGACCCCTTCCCGTAATTGTGCAACTCCTTCCGTGCTCCCCTTAGCCTTCCTTGACGGGCAAAACGGAACCATGTGCTTTTGCCTGGACCCGTTAATTAAGTTCGACTAAACAGTCTTAAACCATCTTACTGATCACTTTAGGAAACCGGAACGAGTTATATTATAAGCGTTCATTCTATATATTTTAGTATAAATGAAGTTTGCCGCAGAAGAACACCCTTCTTTATAACCCGGGAAGTCATGTTTTAGATTAAAAGAAATCGTAAATAATTTTTCCGAGTTCATAATAAAATTGAAACAAAAAAAAAGCAAATAGAGGGGTGTAACACGAGGATTTCCCAGGAGGTAGCCCATCCTGGTTCTACTCTCGCCCAAGCACGCTTAACTTCGGAGTTCTGATGGGATCCGGTGCATTAGTGCTGGTATGATTGCACCCGTCTACTTATGCCGCCTTCCCGTACTTGTGGAGCTCCTTCCGTGCTCCTCTTAGCCTTCCTTGACGGCAAAACGGAACCGAGTGCTTTTGCCGGGAGCCGTTAATTAAATTCGACTAAACAGTTTTAAGCCATCTTACCGACCATGTTAAGAAACCGGAACAAGTAATATTAAAGTCATGTTTTAGATTAAAAGAAATCGTAAATAGTTTTTCCGAGTTCATAATAAAATTGAAGCAATAAAAAAAGAAAAAAGAGAGGTGCAATACGAGGACTTCCCAGGAGGTAGCCCATCTTAGTTCTACTCTCGCCCAAGCATGCTTAACTTCGGAGTTCTGATAGGATCCGGTGCATTAGTGCTAGTATGATTGCACCCGTCTACTTATGACGCCTTCCTTGACGGGCAAAACTGAACCGTGTGCTTTTGCCGGGACCCGTTAATTAAATTCAACTAAATGGTCTTAAACCATCTTACCGATCACGTTAGGAAACCGGAACAAGTTATATTATAAGCGTTCATTCTATATTTTTTAGTATAAATTAAGTTGGCCGCAGAAGAACACCCTTCTTCGTAACCCGGGAAGTCATGTTTTAGATTAAAAGAAATCGTAAATAATTTTTCCCAGTTCATAATAAAATTGAAACAAAAAAAAAGAAAAAAGAGGGGCGCAACACGAGGACTTCCAAGGAGGTAGCCCATCCTAGTTCTACTCTCGCCCAAGCACGCTTAACTTCGGAGTTCCGATGGGATCCGGTTCATTAGTGTTGGTATGATAGCACTTGTCTAATTATGCCGCCTTCCCGTACTTGTGGAGATCCTTCCGTGCTCCTCTTAGCCTTCCTTGACGGCAAAACTGAACCGTGTGCTTTTGCCTGGAGCCGTTAATTAAATTCGACTAAACAGTCTTAAACCATCTTATTGATTACTTTAGGAAACAGGAACAAGTTATATTATAAGCGTTCATTCCATATATTTTAGTATAAATGAAGTTTGCCGCAGAAGAACACCCTTCTTTATAACCCGGGAGGTCATGTTGTAGATTAAAAGAAATCGTAAATAATTTTTCCGAGTTCATAATAAAATTGAAACAAAAAATAGAAAAAAGAGGGGTGCAACACGAGGACTTCCCAGGAGGTAGCCCATCCTAGTTCTACTCTCGCCCAAGCACACTTAACTTCGGAGTTCTGATGGGATCCGGTGCATTAGTGCTGGTATGATTGCACCCGTCTACTTATTCCACCTTCCCGTACTTGTGGAGCTCCTTCCGTGCTCCTCTTAGCTTTCCTTGACGGCAAAACGGAACTGTGTGCTTTTGCCGGGAGCCGTTAATTAAATTCGACTAAAAAGTTTAAAAAAACTTACCGACCACGTTAGGAAACCGGAACAAGTTATACTAAAGTCATGTTTTAGATTAAAACAACCGTAAATAACTTTTCCGAGTTCATAATAAAATTGAAACAAGAAAAACAGAAAAAAGAGGTGTGTAACACGAGGACTTACCGGGAGGTAGCCCATCCTAGTTCTACTCTCGCCCAAGCACGCTTAACTTCGGAGTTCTGATGGGATCCGGTGCATTAGTGCTGGTGTGATGGCACCAGTCTACTTATGCCGCCTTCCCGTCCTTGTGGAGCTTCTTTCGTGTGCTTTTGCCGGGACCCGTTAATTAAATTCAACTAAACGGTCTTAAACCATACTACCGATCACGATAGGGAACCGGAACAAGTTATATTATAAGCGTTCATTCTATATATTCTAGTATAAATGAAGTTTGCCGCAGAAGAACACCCTTCTTTATAACCCGGGAAGTCATATTTTAGATTAAAAGAAATCGTAAATAATTTTTCCGAGTTCATAATAAAATTGAAACAAAAAAAAAGAAAAAAGATGGGAGCAACACGAGGACATCCCAGGAGGTCACCCATCCTCATACTACTCTCGCCCAAGCAAGCTTAACTTCGAAGTTCTGATGGGATCCGGTGCATTAGTGCTGGTATGATCGCACCCGTCTACTTATGACCCCTTCCCGTAATTGTGCAACTCCTTCCGTGCTCCCCTTAGCCTTCCTTGACGGGCAAAACGGAACCATGTGCTTTTTCCTGGACCCGTTAATTAAGTTCGACTAAACAGTCTTAAACCATCTTACTGATCACTTTAGGAAACCGGAATGAGTTATATTATAAGCGTTCATTCTATATATTTTAGTATAAATGAAGTTTGCCGCAGAAGAACACCCTTCTTTATAACCCGGGAAGTCATGTTTTAGATTAAAAGAAATCGTAAATAATTTTTCCGAGTTCATAATAAAATTGAAACAAAAAAAAGCAAATAGAGGGGTGTAACACGAGGATTTCCCAGGAGGTAGCCCATCCTGGTTCTACTCTCGCCCAAGCACGCTTAACTTCGGAGTTCTGATGGGATCCGGTGCATTAGTGCTGGTATGATTGCACCCGTCTACTTATGCCGCCTTCCCGTACTTGTGGAGCTCCTTCCGTGCTCCTCTTAGCCTTCCTTGACGGCAAAACGGAACCGAGTGCTTTTGCCGGGAGCCGTTAATTAAATTCGACTAAACAGTTTTAAGCCATCTTACCGACCATGTTAAGAAACCGGAACAAGTAATATTAAAGTCATGTTTTAGATTAAAAGAAATCGTAAATAGTTTTTCCGAGTTCATAATAAAATTGAAGCAATAAAAAAAGAAAAAAGAGGGGTGCAATACGAGGACTTCCCAGGAGATAGCCCATCTTAGTTCTACTCTCGCCCAAGCATGCTTAACTTCGGAGTTCTGATAGGATCCGGTGCATTAGTGCTAGTATGATCGCACCCGTCTACTTATGACGCCTTCTTGACGGGAAAAACTGAACCGTGTGCTTTTGCCGGGACCCGTTAATTAAATTCAACTAAACGGTCTTAAACCATCTTACCGATCACGTTAGGAAACCGGAACAAGTTATATTATAAGCATTCATTCTATATTTTTTAGTATAAATTAAGTTGGCCGCAGAAGAACACCCTTCTTCGTAACCCGGGAAGTCATATTTTAGAGTAATAGAAATCGTAAATAATTTTTCCGAGTTCATGATAAAATTGAAACAAAAAAAAGAAAAAAGAGGGGTGCAACACGAGGACTTCCTAGGAGGTAGCCCATCCTAGTTCTACTCTCGCCCAAGCACGCTTAACTTCGGAGTTCCGATGGGATCCGGTGCATTAGTGCTGGTATGATAGCACCCGTCTACTTATGCCGCCTTCCCGTACTTGTGGAGATCCTTCCGTGCTCCTCTTAGCCTTCCTTGACGGCAAAACCGAACCGTGTGCTTTTGCCGGGAGCCGTTAATTAACTTCGACTAAACAGTCTTAAACCATCTTACTGATCACTTTAGGAAACCGGAACGAGTTATATTATAAGCGTTCATTCTATATATTTTAGTATAAATGAAGTTTGCCGCAGAAGAACACCCTTCTTTATAACCCGGGAAGTCATGTTTTAGATTAAAAGAAATCGTAAATAATTTTTCCGAGTTCATAATAAAATTGAAACAAAAAAAAAGCAAATAGAGGGGTGCAACACGAGGACTTCCCAGGAGGTAGCCCATCCTGGTTCTACTCTCGCCCAAGCACGCTTAACTTCGGAGTTCTGATGGGATCCGGTGCATTAGTGCTGGTATGATTGCACCCGTCTACTTATGCCGCCTTCCCGTACTTGTGGAGCTCCTTCTGTGCTCCTCTTAGCCTTCCTTGACGGCAAAACGGAACCGAGTGCTTTTGCCGGGAGCCGTTAATTAAATTCGACTAAACAGTTTTAAGCCATCTTACCGACCATGTTAGGAAACCGGAAGAAGTAATATTAAAGTCATGTTTTAGATTAAAAGAAATCGTAAATAATTTTTCCCAGTTCATAATAAAATTGAAACAAAAAAAAAGAAAAAAGAGGGGCGCAACACGAGGACTTCCAAGGAGGTAGCCCATCCTAGTTCTACTCTCGCCCAAGCACGCTTAACTTCGGAGTTCCGATGGGATCCGGTTCATTAGTGTTGGTATGATAGCACTTGTCTAATTATGCCGCCTTCCCGTACTTGTGGAGATCCTTCCGTGCTCCTCTTAGCCTTCCTTGACGGCAAAACTGAACCGTGTGCTTTTGCCTGGAGCCGTTAATTAAATTCGACTAAACAGTCTTAAACCATCTTATTGATTACTTTAGGAAACAGGAACAAGTTATATTATAAGCGTTCATTCCATATATTTTAGTATAAATGAAGTTTGCCGCAGAAGAACACCCTTCTTTATAACCCGGGAGGTCATGTTGTAGATTAAAAGAAATCGTAAATAATTTTTCCGAGTTCATAATAAAATTGAAACAAAAAATAGAAAAAAGAGGGGTGCAACACGAGGACTTCCCAGGAGGTAGCCCATCCTAGTTCTACTCTCGCCCAAGCACACTTAACTTCGGAGTTCTGATGGGATCCGGTGCATTAGTGCTGGTATGATTGCACCCGTCTACTTATTCCACCTTCCCGTACTTGTGGAGCTCCTTCCGTGCTCCTCTTAGCTTTCCTTGACGGCAAAACGGAACTGTGTGCTTTTGCCGGGAGCCGTTAATTAAATTCGACTAAAAAGTTTAAAAAAACTTACCGACCACGTTAGGAAACCGGAACAAGTTATACTAAAGTCATGTTTTAGATTAAAACAACCGTAAATAACTTTTCCGAGTTCATAATAAAATTGAAACAAGAAAAACAGAAAAAAGAGGTGTGTAACACGAGGACTTACCGGGAGGTAGCCCATCCTAGTTCTACTCTCGCCCAAGCACGCTTAACTTCGGAGTTCTGATGGGATCCGGTGCATTAGTGCTGGTGTGATGGCACCAGTCTACTTATGCCGCCTTCCCGTCCTTGTGGAGCTTCTTTCGTGTGCTTTTGCCGGGACCCGTTAATTAAATTCAACTAAACGGTCTTAAACCATACTACCGATCACGATAGGGAACCGGAACAAGTTATATTATAAGCGTTCATTCTATATATTCTAGTATAAATGAAGTTTGCCGCAGAAGAACACCCTTCTTTATAACCCGGGAAGTCATATTTTAGATTAAAAGAAATCGTAAATAATTTTTCCGAGTTCATAATAAAATTGAAACAAAAAAAAAGAAAAAAGATGGGAGCAACACGAGGACATCCCAGGAGGTCACCCATCCTCATACTACTCTCGCCCAAGCAAGCTTAACTTCGAAGTTCTGATGGGATCCGGTGCATTAGTGCTGGTATGATCGCACCCGTCTACTTATGACCCCTTCCCGTAATTGTGCAACTCCTTCCGTGCTCCCCTTAGCCTTCCTTGACGGGCAAAACGGAACCATGTGCTTTTTCCTGGACCCGTTAATTAAGTTCGACTAAACAGTCTTAAACCATCTTACTGATCACTTTAGGAAACCGGAATGAGTTATATTATAAGCGTTCATTCTGTATATTTTAGTATAAATGAAGTTTGCCGCAGAAGAACACCCTTCTTTATAACCCGGGAAGTCATGTTTTAGATTAAAAGAAATCGTAAATAATTTTTCCGAGTTCATAATAAAATTGAAACAAAAAAAAGCAAATAGAGGGGTGTAACACGAGGATTTCCCAGGAGGTAGCCCATCCTGGTTCTACTCTCGCCCAAGCACGCTTAACTTCGGAGTTCTGATGGGATCCGGTGCATTAGTGCTGGTATGATTGCACCCGTCTACTTATGCCGCCTTCCCGTACTTGTGGAGCTCCTTCCGTGCTCCTCTTAGCCTTCCTTGACGGCAAAACGGAACCGAGTGCTTTTGCCGGGAGCCGTTAATTAAATTCGACTAAACAGTTTTAAGCCATCTTACCGACCATGTTAAGAAACCGGAACAAGTAATATTAAAGTCATGTTTTAGATTAAAAGAAATCGTAAATAGTTTTTCCGAGTTCATAATAAAATTGAAGCAATAAAAAAAGAAAAAAGAGGGGTGCAATACGAGGACTTCCCAGGAGATAGCCCATCTTAGTTCTACTCTCGCCCAAGCATGCTTAACTTCGGAGTTCTGATAGGATCCGGTGCATTAGTGCTAGTATGATCGCACCCGTCTACTTATGACGCCTTCTTGACGGGAAAAACTGAACCGTGTGCTTTTGCCGGGACCCGTTAATTAAATTCAACTAAACGGTCTTAAACCATCTTACCGATCACGTTAGGAAACCGGAACAAGTTATATTATAAGCATTCATTCTATATTTTTTAGTATAAATTAAGTTGGCCGCAGAAGAACACCCTTCTTCGTAACCCGGGAAGTCATATTTTAGAGTAATAGAAATCGTAAATAATTTTTCCGAGTTCATGATAAAATTGAAACAAAAAAAAGAAAAAAGAGGGGTGCAACACGAGGACTTCCTAGGAGGTAGCCCATCCTAGTTCTACTCTCGCCCAAGCACGCTTAACTTCGGAGTTCCGATGGGATCCGGTGCATTAGTGCTGGTATGATAGCACCCGTCTACTTATGCCGCCTTCCCGTACTTGTGGAGATCCTTCCGTGCTCCTCTTAGCCTTCCTTGACGGCAAAACCGAACCGTGTGCTTTTGCCGGGAGCCGTTAATTAACTTCGACTAAACAGTCTTAAACCATCTTACTGATCACTTTAGGAAACCGGAACGAGTTATATTATAAGCGTTCATTCTATATATTTTAGTATAAATGAAGTTTGCCGCAGAAGAACACCCTTCTTTATAACCCGGGAAGTCATGTTTTAGATTAAAAGAAATCGTAAATAATTTTTCCGAGTTCATAATAAAATTGAAACAAAAAAAAAGCAAATAGAGGGGTGCAACACGAGGACTTCCCAGGAGGTAGCCCATCCTGGTTCTACTCTCGCCCAAGCACGCTTAACTTCGGAGTTCTGATGGGATCCGGTGCATTAGTGCTGGTATGATTGCACCCGTCTACTTATGCCGCCTTCCCGTACTTGTGGAGCTCCTTCTGTGCTCCTCTTAGCCTTCCTTGACGGCAAAACGGAACCGAGTGCTTTTGCCGGGAGCCGTTAATTAAATTCGACTAAACAGTTTTAAGCCATCTTACCGACCATGTTAGGAAACCGGAAGAAGTAATATTAAAGTCATGTTTTAGATTAAAAGAAATCGTAAATAGTTTTTCCGAGTTCATAATAAAATTGAAGCAATAAAAAAAGAAAAAAGAGGGGTGCAATACGAGGACTTCCCAGGAGGTAGCCCATCTTAGTGCTACTCTCGCCCAAGCATGCTTAACTTCGGAGTTCTGATAGGATCCGGTGCATTAGTGCTAGTATGATCGCACCCGTCTACTTTTGACGCCTTCCTTGACGGGCAAAACTGAACCGTGTGCTTTTGCCGGGACCCGTTAATTAAATTCAACTAAACGGTCTTAAACCATACTACCGATCACGATAGGGAACCGGAACAAGTTATATTATAAGCGTTCATTCTATATATTCTAGTATAAATGAAGTTTGCCGCAGAAGAACACCCTTCTTTATAACCCGGGAAGTCATATTTTAGATTAAAAGAAATCGTAAATAATTTTTCCGAGTTCATAATAAAATTGAAACAAAAAAAAGAAAAAAGATGGGAGCAACACGAGGACATCCCAGGAGGTCACCCATCCTCATACTACTCTCGCCCAAGCAAGCTTAACTTCGAAGTTCTGATGGATCCGGTGCATTAGTGCTGGTATGATCGCACCCGCCTACTTATGACCCCTTCCCATAATTGTGCAACTCCTTCCGTGCTCCCCTTAGCCTTCCTTGACGGGCAAAACGGAACCATGTGCTTTTGCCTGGACCCGTTAATTAAGTTCGACTAAACAGTCTTAAACCATCTTACTGATCACTTTAGGAAACCGGAACGAGTTATATTATAAGCGTTCATTCTATATATTTTAGTATAAATGAAGTTTGCCGCAGAAGAACACCCTTCTTTATAACCCGGGAAGTCATGTTTTAGATTAAAAGAAATCGTAAATAATTTTTCCGAGTTCATAATAAAATTGAAACAAAAAAAAGCAAATAGAGGGGTGTAACACGAGGATTTCCCAGGAGGTAGCCCATCCTGGTTCTACTCTCGCCCAAGCACGCTTAACTTCGGAGTTCTGATGGGATCCGGTGCATTAGTGCTGGTATCATTGCACCCGTCTACGTATGCCGCCTTCCCGTACTTGTGGAGCTCCTTCCGTGCTCCTCTTAGCCTTCCTTGACGGCAAAACGAACCGAGTGCTTTTGCCGGGAGCCGTTAATTAAATTCGACTAAACAGTTTTAAGCCATCTTACCGACCATGTTAAGAAACCGGAACAAGTAATATTAAAGTCATGTTTTAGATTAAAAGAAATCGTAAATAGTTTTTCCGAGTTCATAATAAAATTGAAGCAATAAAAAAAGAAAAAAGAGGGGTGCAATACGAGGACTTCCCAGGAGATAGCCCATCTTAGTTCTACTCTCGCCCAAGCATGCTTAACTTCGGAGTTCTGATAGGATCCGGTGCATTAGTGCTAGTATGATCGCACCCGTCTACTTATGACGCCTTCTTGACGGGCAAAACTGAACCGTGTGCTTTTGCCGGGACCCGTTAATTAAATTCAACTAAACGGTCTTAAACCATCTTACCGATCACGTTAGGAAACCGGAACAAGTTATATTATAAGCATTCATTCTATATTTTTTAGTATAAATTAAGTTGGCCGCAGAAGAACACCCTTCTTCGTAACCCGGGAAGTCATATTTTAGAGTAATAGATGTAATGACCCGTTTATTGGTTGCGTTCCCGACATTTATTTTCCGTGTTTTGTTAAATATTTTACTGGCCTCAATATATTTTCCGAGTATTTTTTTTTTCCGTCGTAATTTGAATTTTTACGAGCTTTGATATATATATATATATCATCCGTATTTATACCATTATATTATTATCAAGAATATATTTTACGGGAACAATTTGTATATCCAAAACTATATTTTTAAGAATATATATTTTGTTTCACTTTCGGAAAGGGTCGGAAAGTTTTACCGATTCGGAAATCCCGTGCGGAATGTTTAAATCGAGCTCATCCTTTATTATTTTCCTTTCTCCTTATTCACATTCCTTTTTTTTTTTCAAGCCACTGTTCCTTTCTAGGGTTGGCTGGTGAGAGCAGCCTCACGCTACAACCCGTCCCTGCGACCTCTCGACTACCCTGCAACCCGACCCCTCGCTCTCTGCCCCTATCACCTGACCCAGCCCCCCCAACCTTCCCTCTTCTCCCTTTCTTTTCCCTAGGTCGCAGGAAGCTCCCTCCCCCTCTGTTTCTTACCGGTGCACTCTTCCATCGGCTGCAACTCTTCACCATCTTCGATTCGCCTCCTGCTACCTTTCGGGATCCACCGGAGAAGAGAGCTGCACTGTCTGGGAACCGCCGGAACGAAGAGCGCCTCCATGTTGCGGCCTTGACCGATCGGAGCCACCAGCAGGTTGTGCACGCCGACGTTCTTCTCCCTCTTCTTCACTGTCCTCTCCGGTCGCCTGGAGGCCGCCACTGTGGAGAGCTGGACCACCTCTGTGTCGCCGCTCCTCCCTCCGCCTGCAACGGCACCGTCCGCATCTTCTTCCTCCTCCTGCACAGCCGCCGGAGCTGTTTCCCTTTCCTCTGTGGCGTGAAATCAAGGTTGAAGATGAACTTAGGAGTTTTTAATTTTGGCCCCTTCTTTTAGTGTTAATTGCAGATTTTGCCCACTACTTTGAATTTGCAGTTTTGACCCATATTTCTGAACCGTTGCATTTATGCCCTATGTTGGATTAATTTCAGAAAATGCCCCAAGAATTAATTAAGGATGATGACCCGTATTTATGAAATTATATGTTTTGCCCCGGAAAACGTGTTTACGGGTTTTAAATTTGGATTCTACTTCGAGTTTTATCCTTATATTTATATACTATATGTGTGTCCTTTGTTGGATTAAATTTGGTTTATGGCTCGAAGTTTTAATTGCGGTTTACGACCAAGTTCGTGAATTTATATTTTCCCCCGAAGGGATTATTTATGGGTTTTAACGATGGCTTTTGAAAAACGAGTTTACCTTTGAGTTATATATTATGTATATTTAAAATCAATTTAGCATATAAGCTAAATTCACGTAGCTTTGGTCTTAGGTCCGGAAGCGCCCGAAAAAGACCAACGAACCCATTCTCGACATCCGTAGATCGTCTTTCGCCATTGACCTCGTGTGAGTATCTTCTCCTTGGTTGTAGTTATGTTTAGTGGTAGAATCATGCTAGGTTGAATCTAGCATAACTTAGAGTGAATACCAAGTAGTGGTTATGGACCTTAGGTGAGTGTTTGAGGATTGTGAAATGTTGTATGACTTAAGGTGTTGATGTCACTTTGTGAGGCTTGTGAGGTTTGAGAATTGGAGTATATGATTGTTGAGTTTATGGGCTAGGATATGCTTATCCTAGCATGGTGTTGTTACCGTTGAGTTTGTTTGGACTAGGCATGTTAACCTAATGGTGTGTGAGTTGTGATCTTGCAAGATCCGAGGGTTAGAAGTCTTAGGACTTCTAGCTTGTCGAGTGTGATGTGAGCATGAGGGATTCTAGGATGCGGTCCTAGAATTGAGAGTCAAATGGTCTTGTGTTGACCATTTGTATAGAAGTCTTAGACTTCTATTGTGAGAGTGTTGTTTTGATATAATTATCTTCTTGTGAGCAGGTTATGATCTTCCTCCCCTAAGGAAGCGAGAGTGTTGTGAGTTGAGTGTGATGACGAGGTAAGTCTCCGGACTTACTTAGCTCGTATTCTTTGTATTAGCATTATTGTATGTTGGGTGGTGTGTGTTTACTATTTTACTGTTTATAACAACTAAACCGGAAATAAGATTACCGACCTTTATATTATTTGGCCCAAGTGTATGATAACGGGCGGTGACATCACTGCCTGGCTCCCCGTGAGAGCTAGGGGGATCTCGGCGACTGGCCCGTGCTGGTTAGACGGTCGGAGGCATCCGACCGTTCCATTGCCGGAAGAAGGGACCGAGGCGAGTTTCGGAGGATTCTCGTGTCACAAAAGAAGTTGAACTAGAACGGGATATGACTTAATAAATAAAGATAATAAACCGGATTTGTGTGCTTTGAGTATGTTGTGTGACTATATTGAATTAATTGTGTTTGTGCCTTTCCCTTTAATTCCAATGCTTTGAATATTAGCTAACGGTTTTATACCGATTGTTGTAGATTGCCTTGCAGGTTAGGAAAGCGGCCGAGAGATCCGGAAGAGTGGGCAGCCGGGGTTCCGTACATTTTTGGAGTGGGTTTTGGTTGGAGTCGGGTTGTGTTGTATTCTTCGTTTATTATGTTGGTATGCCGTGTGTATGGCATTTTGATCTTTGGTGTTGATTATCGGCTGAAGTCTTTTGTTGTTTTCCTTCGGGTTTCTTATCATTTGCATTAAAAGGAATTTTGGTTTTGCCTTTATTTGTGCCATGTTGAAAGATCCGGTGAAATTATTGTCAGGCTAAGGGTCGGGACCCATTGTGAGGTCCCAACCCGTAGCATCCCGAGTCCCGCGGATTCGGGGTGTTACAAAAGTGGTATCAGAGCCCTAGGTTGACAACAATGGCACTCGCAATCTTCTAAAGGCCGAATAAGGAATAAAACAGAACCCCGCGGGTTCTGAGTTTTTGTTTTCAAAATCACATGCATGAGTCGGGGTAGAATGTACGGACCACCACTCCTTCCGCGGATCTCGGCAGCATAGTTTATTGGATTTTGAGTATATATATGTATATATGTATATATGTAGATATGTATCGTGGACTTAGGATGTTTTTGGACTATTATTGTATGTAGATTATAGTTGCATGATTGACATGATTTATGTGTATAGTTGTATATGTGAACGATTATATGTTTTGGACCTTGTATTGTCGCAATGGAATGCCGAATGCGTGATATTAGTAGTAATATGGACTTAGGACTTATATAATTATGTATAAGTATTCTTATATATATATAGTAGCATATGAAGTTATGAGACCTTTTAGCTAAGATGACTGTATGATATCATCATCCTTGAACGACTCCATTTGACTTAGGATAGTGTACATACGAGGACAAATATACTCAAGTATCGAGTTGAGAGCTACGTTCGGGCGAACACCTTGAAGTTCTTGTACTCCTTTGAAGAGGATGTCGAAGAGGAGGATTTGAGATGACGTAAACGAAGGACAACCAAGTAAAAGAAAACTCGAGACAACTTAAGAGAAATTGAAATGAAGACCATACAAGAAGTGGAGTAACTTGAAGGTGTGGGAGTAGTTACACAGAGTCACGATTGGAAACAAAACAAGACCAATAGAGATAACAACCTTAAGTTCTTCAAGAAGACGTGTGAACAACTAAAGATGCGAATCGAGGAGGAGATGGGTACATTATAGCAATGTTAAAGGTGATATCCCTTCAAGATGTGAAGTTTTCTTTAGGCTCTCCTAAGCATTGGAGTCAAGACGAGAAGAGTGATCGAACAATTTCTAAAGATTTAAGATACCCTAAGTTAAGCTTACGAGGTACCAATAAGTGAAGTGTCAACATTACTAGAGTTATGAGAAGAAGGGCATGACGAGAATTCACATGGATTTGACCGGTTTCATTATAATGATAAGGCTAAGAAACGCCAAGAAGGAGGAAGTGTTTGAGGATGAGGAACTCTAGATGATGAAAGATGAAACAAGGAGTTTGGATCGAAAGACTTAAGATAACCACGAGAGGAATGCGAGTGGAGGCTAATTAATGTCATAATAATTGAGAAGTGATTTTGCAAACATTATGAAGAGCGGTTAAGCCTATGAAGGTGGGTCATATGACGCAAAAGAGTTGGGAAGGTATAGTTATCTTACAGAAGCGGATGGAAGAGAGGAGCGTAGGAAAAAGCTAACGGAGTTCGAAGTAGAGTAAAATGAGCAAGTGAAGTCTAAGGTAAAGTACCCTGAGGAGGGTAGCCTTCATGAGTATGGTAGCATGGACGTTTAGTAGGAGGGCAAGTCGTTGATCTTGGAGAGGGTCATCAATGAGTTAATCGGTGACCATTGAGAATGCGCATGTGCGGATTGTATACTGGTGACTGTAGGTGGCGAGAGTAATCCAAGACGTGGGATCATGAAGAGGAGTAACTAGAACGTGGAATATTCGTGGTGGTTGAATGTCGGCAATAAGAGGTGTATCAAGGGAAGTGCAAATAGCTTAATCATGTAGCAATATATCGATTCCAACAAGTGATGGTAATGTACCTTGTGGAGGGACTGTAACGATCTGGTGTGACCTTCGTAGGTCATATGGGGGAATGACACGGATTAGGGTAAAGGGGGCTGGAAGGACGAAGAGAAAGGTGAGTCTTCTATGATTATTGTGCGTAAAGGAAGAATGTATATAAGGGGAGACATAATATGTTTGTTCTAAGGTTATGGATGTCATGTTTTCGCGAGCCCAGCTAAGTCAAGGTTTTTGTGACTCGCATGGTGAAGCCATAGTTTGGCTATGACGTGAAATGAGGAATCTGGATTAAGGCAACGCTGCAAGCTTAGAGTAATGATGTGAGTGTTGGGTTGAGTTATAAGTGGATCTTTCAGTGATTGTGGTCGGGAAACTTTGCCTAGGGGCGTGCTAGTACGGTTGTGAGATTGTTCATGTAATCCTAAGAGATGCATAAGGTGACCAACAAGAGTAAGAGAAGACCGAAGTTTTAAAATTCGATGTCGATATGAGATGTATAAGAAGTATATGAAAGGTTGAGATTAAGAGCCACCGTTGTTGGATTGACGTTGCATAAAGGAAATGAAGTGAGTTCTACACCTACTTAAAGAAAGGATGTTTATAGTGCAAGCTTACGCAAAATGCAAGGAGAGTTTCCCATATGTTGGGGAATATAGTGGAAAGCGAAGAAGATGAGGTCAATTGTTTTGAATCACGGTTAATTCCTGCAGTATGGACCCTTATGGTTGCACATAAGTGATAAAGCTTATAAGATTTTCCTTATCACCATTCCTGTAAAAAGGGAAAATAAGGATTAAGCGGACATATTACTTAACCAAGGCTCCAAAAGTTAGAATAGTCGAGCAAGTCTCGAGTTCAGGGGATGAAGGGTCTTTGAAAGAGGACGGTCAACATTGTAGCTAAAGATGGATCAATACATGTGTAAGAAGGACGTCACCCCAACAGACCGGGATAGATCTTTCGTATCATGACCACCCATCAAGTGTTAAGGCAAGTTTGTGTCGATTATTACGATGTGTGACGGGAGAAGAAAAGACGAAACCCGAGATACCCCAATACGTCGGAATGTGGATTTTTTTCCACTAAGGTCAAGCTCGACTTTATTCTGATATCTAAGGCGCCGTATGGAATGACAATGGTGAAGAGACATGAATTGTGGAGGCAAGTGAATGAGCAATCGCAAGAACTTATTGATAAGAGTTCATTAGAATTAGTGAAATGCTATGGTAAACTCGGAATGCTATCTTAAACTCTTGATTTGAAGTTCATACTGGAATATATCTTAAACTCTTGATTTCAAGTTGTTATATAGAACACCAGTTTGCGAAATGAGAGACGGTTATCTCCGTTGTACATCGATTACAGTGAGTCGAGCAAGATTATGGTAAAGGGCAGGTATCCCTTACCACGAAGGGATGATCTAGTTGATTGGTTGCAAGGGTCGGTAGTCTATTCTAAGAATGATTTATGGGCTGCTTGCCACCACTTGAGATTTCGAGACTAGGATATTACAAATACGGCATTCCGGATAAATCATGGTCACTACGAGTTGTAGTAATTCCATATGGGCTTACTAATGCCTGGATTATATATTTTGGTCTACTCTCAAAGAAGAGAGAAGTTGTATGACAAGTTGTCTCGGGATGACAACCCCTGAAGGACGTGGAAGAAGATACAAGTTTTCTTGGATGTGTTGGTCATTACCGGACTTGTGGAGAGATTCTCCAGTGTAACACCATCTATGGTAACCTACTACGGATGACGATGAAGTATTGAATGAGACGAAGATTTGATAATAGAGTTTTGAGAGTTAAAGAGGAGATTTATTGGTACAACTATTTTGATGTGCTTTGAGGTATTATGAGTTTGAAGTGGACAAGTGATTTTTCAAGACAAGGTCTTGACCGAGTATTGAGGAATGATGTAAAAGTAATAGCATACGTGTCTCGTTTATAGAAGCGGTGTGAATGAAAGTACTTCCTTCATCACTTAGAACTTGCAACAAGAATTTAGGAAACGTAACATCAAAGTTTGGTTTGACAAGAACCAAAGCCAACAATGTAAATGGGAAGCTCGATCTTCTTTGTTAGAGACAAGCAAAGAAGAAACATAATGAAAATACTGCATTGAGAAAGACCCGAGAAGGAAGTTTAGTTCTGATATATATCGGACCTTTTTGAGATTTTAGCGCGAGTTGGAGAAGTGTCTTAAAAGTGGCGTTGCCGCCAAGAGTAGGGAGCGTTCACCCGGTCTTTCAGGTGTATCAATCTAGGAAGTACATGTATGACTCGAGCAATTTTGTCGGTCTTGATGAGATAGTAGCGTCGTAGAACCAATGAGGCTAATAGGAAGTCGGAGGATAGTATCTATGGTCGAGTTTTACGCTGAGCTAGTAGCGTTGATAGATCGAAGGGTTGAACCTAGTTCTTCCTTTAGTTGTGTATATGTGTGATTCTATATGTTGTTTCCGCCCCGTGCGGGAATCTGCTCTATGACCTGATACATCTTGTGGTGGTAGTATGAGTAGACTGTGTGTATAGATTAGAAGGTTTAAGCCTTCTTAGTTTGAGAGTTCATACCTCGACCTTAGGGACCGAGAAGTCCGACGCATAGCAAGTTTCGGGACGAAACTTGTTTTTTAGGGGGATCTAATGTAATGACCCGTTTATTGGTTGCGTTCCCGACATTTATTTTCCGTGTTTTGTTAAATATTTTACTGGCCTCAATATATTTTCCGAGTATTTTTTTTTTCCGACGTAATTTGAATTTTTACGAGCTTTGATATATATATATCATCCGTATTTATACCATTATATTATTATCAAGAATATATTTTACGGGAACAATTTGTATATCCAAAACTATATTTTTAAGAATATATATTTTGTTTCACTTTCGGAAAGGGTCGGAAAGTTTTACCGATTCGGAAATCCCGTGCGGAATGTTTAAATCGAGCTCATCCTTTATTATTTTCCTTTCTCCTTATTCACATTCCTTTTTTTTTTTCAAGCCACTGTTCCTTTCTAGGGTTGGCTGGTGAGAGCAGCCTCACGCTACAACCCGTCCCTGCGACCTCTCGACTTCCCTGCGACCTCTCGACTACCCTGCAACCCGACCCCTCGCTCTCTGCCCCTATCACCTGACCCAGCCCCCCCCCCAACCTCCCCTCTTCTCCCTTTCTTTTCCCTAGGTCGCAGGAAGCTCCCTCCCCCTCTGTTTCTTACCGGTGCACTCTTCCATCGGCTGCAACTCTTCACCATCTTCGATTCGCCTCCTGCTACCTTTCGGGATCCACCGGAGAAGAGAGCTGCACTGTCTGGGAACCGCCGGAACGAAGAGCGCCTCCATGTTGCGGCCTTGACCGATCGGAGCCACCAGCAGGTTGTGCACGCCGACGTTCTTCTCCCTCTTCTTCACTGTCCTCTCCGGTCGCCTGGAGGCCGCCACTGTGGAGAGCTGGACCACCTCTGTGTCGCCGCTCCTCCCTCCGCCTGCAACGGCACCGTCCGCATCTTCTTCCTCCTCCTGCACAGCCGCCGGAGCTGTTTCCCTTTCCTCTGTGGCGTGAAATCAAGGTTGAAGATGAACTTAGGAGTTTTTAATTTTGGCCCCTTCTTTTAGTGTTAATTGCAGATTTTGCCCACTACTTTGAATTTGCAGTTTTGACCCATATTTCTGAACCGTTGCATTTATGCCCTATGTTGGATTAATTTCAGAAAATGCCCCAAGAATTAATTAAGGATGATGACCCGTATTTATGAAATTATATGTTTTGCCCCGGAAAACGTGTTTACGGGTTTTAAATTTGGATTCTACTTCGAGTTTTATCCTTATATTTATATACTATATGTGTGTCCTTTGTTGGATTAAATTTGGTTTATGGCTCGAAGTTTTAATTGCGGTTTACGACCAAGTTCGTGAATTTATATTTTCCCCCGAAGGGATTATTTATGGGTTTTAACGATGGCTTTTGAAAAACGAGTTTACCTTTGAGTTATATATTATGTATATTTAAAATCAATTTAGCATATAAGCTAAATTCACGTAGCTTTGGTCTTAGGTCCGGAAGCGCCCGAAAAAGACCAACGAACCCATTCTCGACATCCGTAGATCGTCTTTCGCCATTGACCTCGTGTGAGTATCTTCTCCTTGGTTGTAGTTATGTTTAGTGGTAGAATCATGCTAGGTTGAATCTAGCATAACTTAGAGTGAATACCAAGTAGTGGTTATGGACCTTAGGTGAGTGTTTGAGGATTGTGAAATGTTGTATGACTTAAGGTGTTGATGTCACTTTGTGAGGCTTGTGAGGTTTGAGAATTGGAGTATATGATTGTTGAGTTTATGGGCTAGGATATGCTTATCCTAGCATGGTGTTGTTACCGTTGAGTTTGTTTGGACTAGGCATGTTAACCTAATGGTGTGTGAGTTGTGATCTTGCAAGATCCGAGGGTTAGAAGTCTTAGGACTTCTAGCTTGTCGAGTGTGATGTGAGCATGAGGGATTCTAGGATGCGGTCCTAGAATTGAGAGTCAAATGGTCTTGTGTTGACCATTTGTATAGAAGTCTTAGACTTCTATTGTGAGAGTGTTGTTTTGATATAATTATCTTCTTGTGAGCAGGTTATGATCTTCCTCCCCTAAGGAAGCGAGAGTGTTGTGAGTTGAGTGTGATGACGAGGTAAGTCTCCGGACTTACTTAGCTCGTATTCTTTGTATTAGCATTATTGTGTGTTGGGTGGTGTGTGTTTACTATTTTACTGTTTATAACAACTAAACCGGAAATAAGATTACCGACCTTTATATTATTTGGCCCAAGTGTATGATAACGGGCGGTGACATCACTGCCTGGCTCCCCGTGAGAGCTAGGGGGATCTCGGCGACTGGCCCGTGCTGGTTAGACGGTCGGAGGCATCCGACCGTTCCATTGCCGGAAGAAGGGACCGAGGCGAGTTTCGGAGGATTCTCGTGTCACAAAAGAAGTTGAACTAGAACGGGATATGACTTAATAAATAAAGATAATAAACCGGATTTGTGTGCTTTGAGTATGTTGTGTGACTATATTGAATTAATTGTGTTTGTGCCTTTCCCTTTAATTCCAATGCTTTGAATATTAGCTAACGGTTTTATACCGATTGTTGTAGATTGCCTTGCAGGTTAGGAAAGCGGCCGAGAGATCCGGAAGAGTGGGCAGCCGGGGTTCCGTACATTTTTGGAGTGGGTTTTGGTTGGAGTCGGGTTGTGTTGTATTCTTCGTTTATTATGTTGGTATGCCGTGTGTATGGCATTTTGATCTTTGGTGTTGATTATCGGCTGAAGTCTTTTGTTGTTTTCCTTCGGGTTTCTTATCATTTGCATTAAAAGGAATTTTGGTTTTGCCTTTATTTGTGCCATGTTGAAAGATCCGGTGAAATTATTGTCAGGTTAAGGGTCGGGACCCATTGTGAGGTCCCAACCCGTAGCATCCCGAGTCCCGCGGATTCGGGGTGTTACAATAGAAATCGTAAATAATTTTTCCGAGTTCATAATAAAATTGAAACAAAAAAAAGAAAAAAGAGGGGTGCAACACGAGGACTTCCCAGGAGGTAGCCCATCCTAGTTCTACTCTCGCCCAAGCACGCTTAACTTCGGAGTTCCGATGGGATCCGGTGCATTAGTGCTGGTATGATAGCACCCGTCTACTTATGCCGCCTTCCCGTACTTGTGGAGATCCTTCCGTGCTCCTCTTAGCCTTCCTTGACGGCAAAACGGAACCGAGTGCTTTTGCCGGGAGCCGTTAATTAAATTCGACTAAACAGTTTTAAGCCATCTTACCGACCATGTTAGGAAACCGGAACAAGTAATATTAAAGTCATGTTTTAGATTAAAAGAAATCGTAAATAGTTTTTCCGAGTTCATAATAAAATTGAAGCAATAAAAAAAGAAAAAAGAGGGGTGCAATACGAGGACTTCCCAGGAGGTAGCCCATCTTAGTTCTACTCTCGCCCAAGCATGCTTAACTTCGGAGTTCTGATAGGATCCGGTGCATTAGTGCTAGTATGATCGCACCCGTCTACTTATGACGCCTTCTTTGACGGGCAAAACTGAACCGTGTGCTTTTGCCGGGACCCGTTAATTAAATTCAACTAAACGGTCTTAAACCATACTACCGATCACGATAGGGAACCGGAACAAGTTATATTATAAGCGTTCATTCTATATATTCTAGTATAAATGAAGTTTGCCGCAGAAGAACACCCTTCTTTATAACCCGGGAAGTCATATTTTAGATTAAAAGAAATCGTAAATAATTTTTCCGAGTTCATAATAAAATTGAAACAAAAAAAAGAAAAAAGATGGGAGCAACACGAGGACATCCCAGGAGGTCACCCATCCTCATACTACTCTCGCCCAAGCAAGCTTAACTTCGAAGTTCTGATGGGATCCGGTGCATTAGTGCTGGTATGATCGCACCCGTCTACTTATGACCCCTTCCCGTAATTGTGCAACTCCTTCCGTGCTCCCCTTATCCTTCCTTGACGGGCAAAACGGAACCATGTGCTTTTGCCTGGACCCGTTAATTAAGTTCGACTAAACAGTCTTAAACCATCTTACTGATCAGTTTAGGAAACCGGAACGAGTTATATTATAAGCGTTCATTCTATATATTTTAGTATAAATGAAGTTTGCCGCAGAAGAACACCCTTCTTTATAACCCGGGAAGTCATGTTTTAGATTAAAAGAAATCGTAAATAATTTTTCCGAGTTCATAATAAAATTGAAACAAAAAAAAAGCAAATAGAGGGGTGTAACACGAGGACTTCCCAGGAGGTAGCCCATCCTGGTTCTACTCTCGCCCAAGCACGCTTAACTTCGGAGTTCTGATGGGATCCGGTGCATTAGTGCTGGTATGATTGCACCCGTCTACTTATGCCGCCTTCCCGTACTTGTGGAGCTCCTTCCGTGCTCCTCTTAGCCTTCCTTGACGGCAAAACGGAACCGAGTGCTTTTGCCGGGAGCCGTTAATTAAATTCGACTAAACAGTTTTAAGCCATCTTACCGACCATGTTAAGAAACCGGAACAAGTAATATTAAAGTCATGTTTTAGATTAAAAGAAATCGTAAATAGTTTTTCCGAGTTCATAATAAAATTGAAGCAATAAAAAAAGAAAAAAGAGGGGTGCAATACGAGGACTTCCCAGGAGATAGCCCATCTTAGTTCTACTCTCGCCCAAGCATGCTTAACTTCGGAGTTCTGATAGGATCCGGTGCATTAGTGCTAGTATGATCGCACCCGTCTACTTATGACGCCTTCTTGACGGGCAATACTGAACCGTGTGCTTTTGCCGGGACCCGTTAATTAAATTCAACTAAACGGTCTTAAACCATCTTACCGATCACGTTAGGAAACCGGAACAAGTTATATTATAAGCATTCATTCTATATTTTTTAGTATAAATTAAGTTGGCCGCAGAAGAACACCCTTCTTCGTAACCCGGGAAGTCATATTTTAGAGTAATAGAAATCGTAAATAATTTTTCCGAGTTCATAATAAAATTGAAACAAAAAAAAGAAAAAAGAGGGGTGCAACACGAGGACTTCCCAGGAGGTAGCCCATCCTAGTTCTACTCTCGCCCAAGCACGCTTAACTTCGGAGTTCCGATGGGATCCGGTGCATTAGTGGTGGTATGATAGCACCCGTCTACTTATGCCCCGTTCCCGTACTTGTGGAGATCCTTCCGTGCTCGTCTTAGCCTTCCTTGACGGCAAAACCGAACCGTGTGCTTTTGCCGGGAGCCGTTAATTAACTTCGACTAAACAGTCTTAAACCATCTTACTGATCACTTTAGGAAACCGGAACGAGTTATATTATAAGCGTTCATTCTTTATATTTTAGTATAAATGAAGTTTGCCGCAGAAGAACACCCTTCTTTATAACCCGGGAAGTCATGTTTTAGATTAAAAGAAATCGTAAATAATTTTTCCGAGTTCATAATAAAATTGAAACAAAAAAAAAGCAAATAGAGGGGTGTAACACGAGGACTTCCCAGGAGGTAGCCCATCCTGGTTCTACTCTCGCCCAAGCACGCTTAACTTCGGAGTTCTGATGGGATCCGGTGCATTAGTGCTGGTATGATTGCACCCGTCTACTTATGCCGCCTTCCCGTACTTGTGGAGCTCCTTCCGTGCTCCTCTTAGCCTTCCTTGACGGCAAAACGGAACCGAGTGCTTTTGCCGGGAGCCGTTAATTAAATTCGACTAAACAGTTTTAAGCCATCTTACCGACCATGTTAAGAAACCGGAACAAGTAATATTAAAGTCATGTTTTAGATTAAAAGAAATCGTAAATAGTTTTTCCGAGTTCATAATAAAATTGAAGCAATAAAAAAAGAAAAAAGAGGGGTGCAATACGAGGACTTCCCAGGAGGTAGCCCATCTTAGTTCTACTCTCGCCCAAGCATGCTTAACTTCGGAGTTCTGATAGGATCCGGTGCATTAGTGCTAGTATGATCGCACCCGTCTACTTATGACGCCTTCCTTGACGGGCAAAACTGAACCGTGTGCTTTTGCCGGGACCCGTTAATTAAATTCAACTAAACGGTCTTAAACCATCTTACCGATCACGTTAGGAAACCGGAACAAGTTATATTATAAGCGTTCATTCTATATTTTTTAGTATAAATTAAGTTGGCCGCAGAAGAACACCCTTCTTCGTAACCCGGGAAGTCATATTTTAGATTAAAAGAAATCGTAAATAATTTTTCCGAGTTCATAATAAATTTGAAACAAAGAAAAGAAAAAAGAAGGGAGCAACACGAGGACATCCCAGGAGGTCACCCATCCTCATACTACTCTCGCCCAAGCAAGCTTAACTTCGAAGTTCTGATGGGATCCGGTGCATTAGTGCTGGTATGATCGCACCCGTCTACTTATGACCCCTTCCCGTAATTGTGCAACTCCTTCCGTGCTCCCCTTAGCCTTCCTTGACGGGCAAAACGGAACCATGTGCTTTTGCCTGGACCCGTTAATTAAGTTCGACTAAACAGTCTTAAACCATCTTACTGATCACTTTAGGAAACCGGAACGAGTTATATTATAAGCGTTCATTCTATATATTTTAGTATAAATGAAGTTTGCCGCAGAAGAACACCCTTCTTTATAACCCGGGAAGTCATGTTTTAGATTAAAAGAAATCGTAAATAATTTTTCCGAGTTCATAATAAAATTGAAACAAAAAAAAAGCAAATAGAGGGGTGCAACACGAGGACTTCCCAGGAGGTAGCCCATCCTGGTTCTACTCTCGCCCAAGCACGCTTAACTTCGGAGTTCTGATGGGATCCGGTGCATTAGTGCTGGTATGATTGCACCCGTCTACTTATGCCGCCTTCCCGTACTTGTGGAGCTCCTTCCGTACTCCTCTTAGCCTTCCTTGACGGCAAAACGGAACCGAGTGCTTTTGCCGGGAGCCGTTAATTAAATTCGACTAAACAGTTTTAAGCCATCTTACCGACCATGTTAAGAAACCGGAACAAGTAATATTAAAGTCATGTTTTAGATTAAAAGAAATCGTAAATAGTTTTTCCGAGTTCATAATAAAATTGCAGCAATAAAAAAAGAAAAAAGAGGGGTGCAATACGAGGACTTCCCAGGAGATAGCCCATCTTAGTTCTACTCTCGCCCAAGCATGCTTAACTTCGGAGTTCTGATAGGATCCGGTGCATTAGTGCTAGTATGATCGCACCCGTCTACTTATGACGCCTTCCTTGACGGGCAAAACTGAACCGTGTGCTTTTGCCGGGACCCGTTAATTAAATTCAACTAAACGGTCTTAAACCATCTTACCGATCACGTTAGGAAACCGGAACAAGTTATATTATAAGCGTTCATTCTATATTTTTTAGTATAAATTAAGTTGGCCGCAGAAGAACACCCTTCTTCGTAACCCGGGAAGTCATATTTTAGAGTAATAGAAATCGTAAATAATTTTTCCGAGTTCATAATAAAATTGAAACAAAAAAAAGAAAAAAGAGGGGTGCAACACGAGGACTTCCCAGGAGGTAGCCCATCCTAGTTCTACTCTCGCCCAAGCACGCTTAACTTCGGAGTTCCGATGGGATCCGGTGCATTAGTGCTGGTATGATAGCACCCGTCTACTTATGCCGCCTTCCCGTACTTGTGGAGATCCTTCCGTGCTCCTCTTAGCCTTCCTTGACGGCAAAACCGAACCGTGTGCTTTTGCCGGGAGCCGTTAATTAACTTCGACTAAATAGTCTTAAACCATCTTACTGATCACTTTAGGAAACCGGAACGAGTTATATTATAAGCGTTCATTCTATATATTTTAGTATAAATGAAGTTTACCGCAGATCACCCTTCTTTATAACCCGGGAAGTCATGTTTTAGATTAAAAGAAATCGTAAATAATTTTTCCGAGTTCATAATAAAATTGAAACAAAAAAAAAGCAAATAGAGGGGTGCAACAGGAGGACTTCCCAGGAGGTAGCCCATCCTGGTTCTACTCTCGCCCAAGCACGCTTAACTTCGGAGTTCTGATGGGAACCGAGTGCTTTTGCCGGGAGCCGTTAATTAAATTCGACTAAACAGTTTTAAGCCATCTTACCGACCATGTTAGGAAACCGGAACAAGTAATATTATAAGCGTTCATTCTATATTTTTTAGTATAAATTAAGTTGGCCGCAGAAGAACACCCTTCTTCGTAACCCGGGAAGTCATTTTTTAGATTAAAAGAAATCGTAAATAATTTTTCCGAGTTCATAATAAAATTGAAACAAAAAAAAGAAAAAAGAAGGGAGCAACACGAGGACATCCCAGGAGGTCACCCATCCTCATACTACTCTCGCCCAAGCAAGCTTAACTTCAAAGTTCTGATGGGATCCGGTGCATTAGTGCTGGTATGATCGCACCCGTCTACTTATGACCCCTTTCCGTAATTGTGCAACTCCTTCCGTGCTCCCCTTAGCCTTCCTTGACGGGCAAAACGGAACCATGTGCTTTTGCCGGGACCCGTTAATTAAGTTCGACTAAACAGTCTTAAACCATCTTACCGACCATGTTAAGAAACCGGAACAAGTAATATTAAAGTCATGTTTTAGATTAAAAGAAATCGTAAATAGTTTTTCCGAGTTCATAATAAAATTGAAGCAATAAAAAAAGAAAAAAGAGGGGTGCAATACGAGGACTTCCCAGGAGATAGCCCATCTTAGTTCTACTCTCGCCCAAGCATGCTTAACTTCGGAGTTCTGATAGGATCCGGTGCATTAGTGCTAGTATGATCGCACCCGTCTACTTATGACGCCTTCCTTGACGGGCAAAACTGAACCGTGTGCTTTTGCCGGGAGCCGTTAATTAAATTCAACTAAACGGTCTTAAACCATCTTACCGATCACGTTAGGAAACCGGAACAAGTTATATTATAAGCGTTCATTCGATATTTTTTAGTATAAATTAAGTTGGCCGCAGAAGAACACCCTTCTTCGTAACCCGGGAAGTCATATTTTAGAGTAATAGAAATCCTAAATAATTTTTCCGAGTTCATAATAAAATTGAAACAAAAAAAAGAAAAAAGAGGGGTGCAACACGAGGACTTCCCAGGAGGTAGCCCATCCTAGTTCTACTCTCGCCCAAGCACGCTTAACTTCGGAGTTCCGATGGGATCCGGTGCATTAGTGCTGGTATGATAGCACCCGTCTACTTATGCCGCCTTCCCGTACTTGTGGAGATCCTTCCGTGCTCCTCTTAGCCTTCCTTGACGGCAAAACCGAACCGTGTGCTTTTGCCGGGAGCCGTTAATTAAATTCGACTAAACAGTCTTAAACCATCTTATTGATCACTTTAGGAAACCGGAACAAGTTATATTATAAGCGTTCATTCTATATATTTTAGTATAAATGAAGTTTGCCGCAGAAGAACACCCTTCTTTATAACCCGGGAAGTCATGTTGTAGATTAAAAGAAATCGTAAATAATTTTTCCGAGTTCATAATAAAATTGAAACAAAAAAAAAAGAAAAAAGACGTGTGCAACACGAGGACTTCCCAGGAGGTAGCCCATCCTAGTTCTACTCTCGCCCAAGTACGCTTAACTTTGGAGTTCTGATGGGATCCGGTGCATTAGTGCTGGTATGATTACACCCGTCTACTTATGTGTAAGAGCCTAGTTGTTGAGAGCTGAGAGAAGGAGCAGAGAGGCCAGGCTTTTGCCTGAGCCGCCCCTGCGTGACCCAGGAGGCGCCCCTACACCTAGCCTGGTCCGCCCCTACGGCTCACAGGGTTCGCTTCTACGGCTCTGTGTGCTGCAACCGCTTTCTTTGACTACTTTGGCTCGTGCTTTACCTTTTGCCATCCTATTTATACTTCTTCCTCTCCTTCTTGATGAGGGTTTACTTCCAGATCTCTCTCTCTCTCCTCACGTACTTTTGGTTAGTTTAGATGTTAGCCCATCCTAGTTCTATATGTTCTAGTATAAATGAAGTTTGCCGCAGAAGAACACCCTTCTTTATAACCCGGGAAGTCATATTTTAGATTAAAAGAAATCGTAAATAATTTTTCCGAGTTCATAATAAAATTGAAACAAAAAAAAGAAAAAAGATGGGAGGAACACGAGGACATCTCAGGAGGTCACCCATCCTCATACTACTCTCGCCCAAGCAAGCTTAACTTCGAAGTTCTGATGGGATCCGGTGCATTAGTGCTGGTATGATCGCACCCGTCTACTTATGACCCCTTCCCGTAATTGTGCAACTCCTTCCGTGCTCCCCTTAGCCTTCCTTGACGGGCAAAACGGAACCATGTGCTTTTGCCTGGACCCGTTAATTAACTTCGACTAAACAGTCTTAAACCATCTTACTGATCACTTTAGGAAACCGGAACGAGTTATATTATAAGCGTTCATTCTATATATTTTAGTATAAATGAAGTTTGCCGTAGAAGAACACCCTTCTTTATAACCCGGGAAGTCTTGTTTTAGATTAAAAGATATCGTAAATAATTTTTCCGAGTTCATAATAAAATTGAAACAAAAAAAAACAAATAGAGGGGTGCAACACGAGGACATCCCAGGACGTCGCCCATCCTGGTTCTACTCTCGCCCAAGTACACTTAACTTCGGAGTTCTGATGGGATCCGGTTCATTAGTGCTGGTATGATTGCACCCGTCTACTTATGCCGCCTTCCCGTACTTGTGGAGCTCCTTCCGTGCTCCTCTTAGCCTTCCTTGACGGCAAAACGGAACCGAGTGCTTTTGCCGGGAGCCGTTAATTAAATTCGACTAAACAGTTTTAAGCCATCTTACCGACCATGTTAGGAAACCGGAACAAGTAATATTAAAGTCATGTTTTAGATTAAAAGAAATCGTAAACAGTTTTTCCGAGTTCATAATAAAATTGAAGCAATAAAAAAAGAAAAAAGAGGGGTGCAATGCGAGGACTTCCCAGGAGGTAGCCCATCTTAGTTCTACTCTCGCCCAAGCATGCTTAACTTCGGAGTTCTGATAGGATCCGGTGCATTAGTGCTAGTATGATCGCACCCGTCTACTTATGACGCCTTCCTTGACGGGCAAAACTGAACCGTGTGCTTTTGCCGGGACCCGTTAATTAAATTCAACTAAAAAAAGAAAAAAGAAGGGAGCAACACGAGGACATCCCAGGAGGTCACCCATCCTCATACTACTCTAGCCCAAGCAAGCTTAACTTCAAAGTTCTGATGGGATCCGGTGCATTAGTGCTGGTATGATCGCACCCGTCTACTTATGACCCCTTCCCGTAATTGTGCAACTCCTTCCGTGCTCCCCTTAGCCTTCCTTGACGGGCAAAACGGAACCATGTGCTTTTGCCGGGACCCGTTAATTAAGTTCGACTAAACAGTCTTAAACCATGTTACTGATCACTTTAGGAAACCGGAGCGAGTTATATTATAAGCGTTCATTCTATATATTTTAGTATAAATGAAGTTTGCCGCAAAAGAACACCCTTTATAACCCGGGAAGTCATGTTTTAGATTAAAATAAATCGTAAATAATTTTTCCGAGTTCATAATAAAATTGAAACAAAAAAAAAGCAAATAGAGGGGTGCAACACGAGGACTTCCCAGGAGGTAGCCCATCCTGGTTCTACTCTCGCCCAAGCACGCTTAACTTCGGAGTTCTGATGGGATCCGGTGCATTAGTGCTGGTATGATTGCACCCGTCTACTTATGCCGCCTTCCCGTACTTGTGGAGCTCCTTCCGTGCTCCTCTTAGCCTTCCTTGACGGCAAAACGGAACCGAGTGCTTTTGCCAGGAGCCGTTAATTAAATTCGACTAAACAGTTTTAAGCCATCTTACCGACCATGTTAAGAAACCGGAACAAGTAATATTAAAGTCATGTTTTAGATTAAAAGAAATCGTAAATAGTTTTTCCGAGTTCATAATAAAATTGAAGCAATAAAAAAAGAAAAAAGAGTGGTGCAATACGAGGACTTCCCAGGAGATAGCCCATCTTAGTTCTACTCTCGCCCAAGCATGCTTAACTTCGGAGTTCTGATAGGATCCGGTGCATTAGTGCTAGTATGATCGCACCCGTCTACTTATGACGCCTTCCTTGACGGGCAAAACTAAACCGTGTGCTTTTGCCGGGACCCGTTAATTAAATTCAACTAAACGGTCTTAAACCATCTTACCGATCACGTTAGGAAACCGGAACAAGTTATATTATAAGCGTTCATTCTATATTTTTAGTATAAATTAAGTTGGCCGCAGAAGAACACCCTTTTTCGTAACCCGGGAAGTCATGTTTTAGATTAAAAGAAATCGTAAATAATTTTTCCGAGTTCATAATAAAACTGAAACAAAAAAAAAGAAAAAAGAGGGCGCAACACGAGGACTTCCCAGGAGGTAGCCCATCCTAGTTCTACTCTCGCCCAAGCACGCTTAACTTCGGAGTTCCGATGGGATCCGGTTCATTAGTGTTGGTATGATAGCACTTGTCTAATTATGCCGCCTTCCCGTACTTGTGGAGATCCTTCCGTGCTTCTCTTAGCCTTCCTTGACGGCAAAACTGAACCGTGTGCTTTTGCCTGGAGCCGTTAATTAAATTCGACTAAACAGTCTTAAACCATCTTATTGATTACTTTAGGAAACAGGAACAAGTTATATTATAAGCGTTCATTCTATATATTTTAGTATAAATTAAGTTTGCCGCAGAAGAACACCCTTCTTTATAACCCGGGAGGTCATGTTGTAGATTAAAAGAAATCGTAAATAATTTTTCCGAGTTCATAATAAAATTGAAACAAAAAATAGAAAAAAGAGGGGTGCAACACGAGGACTTCCCAGGAGGTAGCCCATCCTAGTTCTACTCTCGCCCAAGCACGCTTAACTTCGGAGTTCTGATGGGATCCGGTGCATTAGTGCTGGTATGATTGCACCCGTCTACTTATTCCACCTTCCCGTACTTGTGGAGCTCCTTCCGTGCTCCTCTTAACTTTCCTTGACGGCAAGACGGAACTGTGTGCTTTTTCCGGGAGCCGTTAATTAAATTCGACTAAAAAGTTTAAAAAAACTTACCGACCACGTTAGGAAACCGGAACAAGTTATACTAAAGTCATGTTTTAGATTAAAACAACCGTAAATAACTTTTCCGAGTTCATAATAAAATTGAAACAAGAAAAACAGAAAAAAGAGGTGTGTAACACGAGGACTTACCGGGAGGTAGCCCATCCTAGTTCTACTCTCGCCCAAGCACGCTTAACTTCGGAGTTCTGATGGGATCCGGTGCATTAGTGCTGGTGTGATGGCACCAGTCTACTTATGCCGCCTTCCCGTCCTTGTGGAGCTTCTTTCGTGTGCTTTTGCCGGGACCCGTTAATTAAATTCAACTAAACGGTCTTAAACCATCTTACCGATCACGTTAGGAAACCGGAACAAGTTATATTATAAGCGTTCATTCTATATTTTTTTAGTATAAATTAAGTTGGCCGCAGAAGAACACCCTTCTTTTTGTAACCCGGGAAGTCATTTTTTAGATTAAAAGAAATCGTAAATAATTTTTCCGATTTCATAATAAAATTGAAACAAAAAAAAGAAAAAAGAAGGGAGCAACACGAGGACATCCCAGGAGGTCACCCATCCTCATACTACTCTCGCCCAAGCAAGCTTAACTTCAAAGTTCTGATGGGATCCGGTGCATTAGTGCTGGTATGATCGCACCCGTCTACTTATGACCCCTTCCCGTAATTGTGCAACTCCTTCCGTGCTCCCCTTAGCCTTCCTTGACGGGCAAAACGGAACCATGTGCTTTTGCCGGGACCCGTTAATTAAGTTCGACTAAACAGTCTTAAACCATCTTACTGATCACTTTAGGAAACCGGAGCGAGTTATATTATAAGCGTTCATTCTATATATTTTAGTATAAATGAAGTTTGCCGCAAAAGAACACCCTTCTTTATAACCCGGGAAGTCATGTTTTAGATTAAAAGAAATCGTAAATAATTTTTCCGAGTTCATAATAAAATTGAAACAAAAAAAAAGCAAATAGAGGGGTGCAACACGAGGACTTCCCAGGAGGTAGCCCATCCTGGTTCTACTCTCGCCCAAGCACGCTTAACTTCGGAGTTCTGATGGGATCCGGTGCATTAGTGCTGGTATGATTGCACCCGTCTACTTATGCCGCCTTCCCGTACTTGTGGAGCTCCTTCCGTGCTCCTCTTAGCCTTCCTTGACGGCAAAATGGAACCGAGTGCTTTTGCCGGGAGCCGTTAATTAAATTCGACTAAACAGTTTTAAGCCATCTTACCGACCATGTTAAGAAACCGGAACAAGTAATATTAAAGTCATGTTTTAGATTAAAAGAAATCGTAAATAGTTTTTCCGAGTTCATAATAAAATTGAAGCAATAAAAAAAGAAAAAAGAGTGGTGCAATACGAGGACTTCCCAGGAGATAGCCCATCTTAGTTCTACTCTCGCCCAAGCATGCTTAACTTCGGAGTTCTGATAGGATCCGGTGCATTAGTGCTAGTATGATCGCACCCGTCTACTTATGACGCCTTCCTTGACGGGCAAAACTGAACCGTGTGCTTTTGCCGGGACCCGTTAATTAAATTCAACTAAACGGTCTTAAACCATCTTACCGATCACGTTAGGAAACCGGAACAAGTTATATTATAAGCGTTCATTCTATATTTTTAGTATAAATTAAGTTGGCCGCAGAAGAACACCCTTTTTCGTAACCCGGGAAGTCATGTTTTAGATTAAAAGAAATCGTAAATAATTTTTCCGAGTTCATAATAAAATTGAAACAAAAAAAAAGAAAAAAGAGGGCGCAACACGAGGACTTCCCAGGAGGTAGCCCATCCTAGTTCTACTCTCGCCCAAGCACGCTTAACTTCGGAGTTCCGATGGGATCCGGTTCATTAGTGTTGGTATGATAGCACTTGTCTAATTATGCCGCCTTCCCGTACTTGTGGAGATCCTTCCGTGCTTCTCTTAGCCTTCCTTGACGGCAAAACTGAACCGTGTGCTTTTGCCTGGAGCCGTTAATTAAATTCGACTAAACAGTCTTAAACCATCTTATTAATTACTTTAGGAAACAGGAACAAGTTATATTATAAGCGTTCATTCTATATATTTTAGTATAAATTAAGTTTGCCGCAGAAGAACACCCTTCTTTATAACCCGGGAGGTCATGTTGTAGATTAAAAGAAATCGTAAATAATTTTTCCGAGTTCATAATAAAATTGAAACAAAAAATAGAAAAAAGAGGGGTGCAACACGAGGACTTCCCAGGAGGTAGCCCATCCTAGTTCTACTCTCGCCCAAGCACGCTTAACTTCGGAGTTCTGATGGGATCCGGTGCATTAGTGCTGGTATGATTGCACCCGTCTACTTATTCCACCTTCCCGTACTTGTGGAGCTCCTTCCGTGCTCCTCTTAACTTTCCTTGACGGCAAGACGGAACTGTGTGCTTTTTCCGGGAGCCGTTAATTAAATTCGACTAAAAAGTTTAAAAAAACTTACCGACCACGTTAGGAAACCGGAACAAGTTATACTAAAGTCATGTTTTAGATTAAAACAACCGTAAATAACTTTTCCGAGTTCATAATAAAATTGAAACAAGAAAAACAGAAAAAAGAGGTGTGTAACACGAGGACTTACCGGGAGGTAGCCCATCCTAGTTCTACTCTCGCCCAAGCACGCTTAACTTCGGAGTTCTGATGGGATCCGGTGCATTAGTGCTGGTGTGATGGCACCAGTCTACTTATGCCGCCTTCCCGTCCTTGTGGAGCTTCTTTCGTGTGCTTTTGCCGGGACCCGTTAATTAAATTCAACTAAACGGTCTTAAACCATCTTACCGATCACGTTAGGAAACCGGAACAAGTTATATTATAAGCGTTCATTCTATATTTTTTTAGTATAAATTAAGTTGGCCGCAGAAGAACACCCTTCTTTTTGTAACCCGGGAAGTCATTTTTTAGATTAAAAGAAATCGTAAATAATTTTTCCGATTTCATAATAAAATTGAAACAAAAAAAAGAAAAAAGAAGGGAGCAACACGAGGACATCCCAGGAGGTCACCCATCCTCATACTACTCTCGCCCAAGCAAGCTTAACTTCAAAGTTCTGATGGGATCCGGTGCATTAGTGCTGGTATGATCGCACCCGTCTACTTATGACCCCTTCCCGTAATTGTGCAACTCCTTCCGTGCTCCCCTTAGCCTTCCTTGACGGGCAAAACGGAACCATGTGCTTTTGCCGGGACCCGTTAATTAAGTTCGACTAAACAGTCTTAAACCATCTTACTGATCACTTTAGGAAACCGGAGCGAGTTATATTATAAGCGTTCATTCTATATATTTTAGTATAAATGAAGTTTGCCGCAAAAGAACACCCTTCTTTATAACCCGGGAAGTCATGTTTTAGATTAAAAGAAATCGTAAATAATTTTTCCGAGTTCATAATAAAATTGAAACAAAAAAAAAGCAAATAGAGGGGTGCAACACGAGGACTTCCCAGGAGGTAGCCCATCCTGGTTCTACTCTCGCCCAAGCACGCTTAACTTCGGAGTTCTGATGGGATCCGGTGCATTAGTGCTGGTATGATTGCACCCGTCTACTTATGCCGCCTTCCCGTACTTGTGGAGCTCCTTCCGTGCTCCTCTTAGCCTTCCTTGACGGCAAAATGGAACCGAGTGCTTTTGCCGGGAGCCGTTAATTAAATTCGACTAAACAGTTTTAAGCCATCTTACCGACCATGTTAAGAAACCGGAACAAGTAATATTAAAGTCATGTTTTAGATTAAAAGAAATCGTAAATAGTTTTTCCGAGTTCATAATAAAATTGAAGCAATAAAAAAAGAAAAAAGAGTGGTGCAATACGAGGACTTCCCAGGAGATAGCCCATCTTAGTTCTACTCTCGCCCAAGCATGCTTAACTTCGGAGTTCTGATAGGATCCGGTGCATTAGTGCTAGTATGATCGCACCCGTCTACTTATGACGCCTTCCTTGACGGGCAAAACTGAACCGTGTGCTTTTGCCGGGACCCGTTAATTAAATTCAACTAAACGGTCTTAAACCATCTTACCGATCACGTTAGGAAACCGGAACAAGTTATATTATAAGCGTTCATTCTATATTTTTAGTATAAATTAAGTTGGCCGCAGAAGAACACCCTTTTTCGTAACCCGGGAAGTCATGTTTTAGATTAAAAGAAATCGTAAATAATTTTTCCGAGTTCATAATAAAATTGAAACAAAAAAAAAGAAAAAAGAGGGCGCAACACGAGGACTTCCCAGGAGGTAGCCCATCCTAGTTCTACTCTCGCCCAAGCACGCTTAACTTCGGAGTTCCGATGGGATCCGGTTCATTAGTGTTGGTATGATAGCACTTGTCTAATTATGCCGCCTTCCCGTACTTGTGGAGATCCTTCCGTGCTTCTCTTAGCCTTCCTTGACGGCAAAACTGAACCGTGTGCTTTTGCCTGGAGCCGTTAATTAAATTCGACTAAACAGTCTTAAACCATCTTATTAATTACTTTAGGAAACAGGAACAAGTTATATTATAAGCGTTCATTCTATATATTTTAGTATAAATTAAGTTTGCCGCAGAAGAACACCCTTCTTTATAACCCGGGAGGTCATGTTGTAGATTAAAAGAAATCGTAAATAATTTTTCCGAGTTCATAATAAAATTGAAACAAAAAATAGAAAAAAGAGGGGTGCAACACGAGGACTTCCCAGGAGGTAGCCAATCCTAGTTCTACTCTCGCCCAAGCACGCTTAACTTCGGAGTTCTGATGGGATCCGGTGCATTAGTGCTGGTATGATTGCACCCGTCTACTTATTCCACCTTCCCGTACTTGTGGAGCTCCTTCCGTGCTCCTCTTAGCTTTCCTTGACGGCAAGACGGAACTGTGTGCTTTTGCCGGGAGCCGTTAATTAAATTCGACTAAAAAGTTTAAAAAAACTTACCGACCACGTTAGGAAACCGGAACAAGTTATACTAAAGTCATGTTTTAGATTAAAACAACCGTAAATAACTTTTCCGAGTTCATAATAAAATTGAAACAAGAAAAACAGAAAAAAGAGGTGTGTAACACGAGGACTTACCGGGAGGTAGCCCATCCTAGTTCTACTCTCGCCCAAGCACGCTTAACTTCGGAGTTCTGATGGGATCCGGTGCATTAGTGCTGGTGTGATGGCACCAGTCTACTTATGCCGCCTTCCCGTCCTTGTGGAGCTTCTTTCGTGTGCTTTTGCCGGGACCCGTTAATTAAATTCAACTAAACGGTCTTAAACCATCTTACCGATCACGTTAGGAAACCGGAACAAGTTATATTATAAGCGTTCATTCTATATTTTTTTAGTATAAATTAAGTTGGCCGCAGAAGAACACCCTTCTTTTTGTAACCCGGGAAGTCATTTTTTAGATTAAAAGAAATCGTAAATAATTTTTCCGAGTTCATAATAAAATTGAAACAAAAAAAAGAAAAAAGAAGGGAGCAACACGAGGACATCCCAGGAGGTCACCCATCCTCATACTACTCTCGCCCAAGCAAGCTTAACTTCAAAGTTCTGATGGGATCCGGTGCATTAGTGCTGGTATGATCGCACCCGTCTACTTATGACCCCTTCCCGTAATTGTGCAACTCCTTCCGTGCTCCCCTTAGCCTTCCTTGACGGGCAAAACGGAACCATGTGCTTTTGCCGGGACCCGTTAATTAAGTTCGACTAAACAGTCTTAAACCATCTTACTGATCACTTTAGGAAACCGGAGCGAGTTATATTATAAGCGTTCATTCTATATATTTTAGTATAAATGAAGTTTGCCGCAAAAGAACACCCTTCTTTATAACCCGGGAAGTCATGTTTTAGATTAAAAGAAATCGTAAATAATTTTTCCGAGTTCATAATAAAATTGAAACAAAAAAAAAGCAAATAGAGGGGTGCAACACGAGGACTTCCCAGGAGGTAGCCCATCCTGGTTCTACTCTCGCCCAAGCACGCTTAACTTCGGAGTTCTGATGGGATCCGGTGCATTAGTGCTGGTATGATTGCACCCGTCTACTTATGCCGCCTTCCCGTACTTGTGGAGCTCCTTCCGTGCTCCTCTTAGCCTTCCTTGACGGCAAAACGGAACCGAGTGCTTTTGCCGGGAGCCGTTAATTAAATTCGACTAAACAGTTTTAAGCCATCTTACCGACCATGTTAAGAAACCGGAACAAGTAATATTAAAGTCATGTTTTAGATTAAAAGAAATCGTAAATAGTTTTTCCGAGTTCATAATAAAATTGAAGCAATAAAAAAAGAAAAAAGAGTGGTGCAATACGAGGACTTCCCAGGAGATAGCCCATCTTAGTTCTACTCTCGCCCAAGCATGCTTAACATCGGAGTTCTGATAGGATCCGGTGCATTAGTGCTAGTATGATCGCACCCGTCTACTTATGACGCCTTCCTTGACGGGCAAAACTGAACCGTGTGCTTTTGCCGGGACCCGTTAATTAAATTCAACTAAACGGTCTTAAACCATCTTACCGATCACGTTAGGAAACCGGAACAAGTTATATTATAAGCATTCATTCTATATTTTTAGTATAAATTAAGTTGGCCGCAGAAGAACACCCTTCTTCGTAACCCGGGAAGTCATATTTTAGAGTAATAGAAATCGTAAATAATTTTTCCGAGTTCATAATAAAATTGAAACAAAAAAAGAAAAAAGAGGGGTGCAACACGAGGACTTCCCAGGAGGTAGCCCATCCTAGTTCTACTCTCGCCCAAGCATGCTTAACTTCGGAGTTCCGATGGGATCCGGTGCATTAGTGCTGGTATGATAGCACCCGTCTACTTATGCCGCCTTCCCGTACTTGTGGAGATCCTTCCGTGCTCCTCTTAGCCTTCCTTGACGGCAAAACCGAACCGTGTGCTTTTGCCGGGAGCCGTTAATTAACTTTGGAGTTCTGATGGGATCCGGTGCATTAGTGCTGGTATGATCACACCCGTCTACTTATGTGTAAGAGCCTAGTTGTTGAGAGCTGAGAGAAGGAGCAGAGAGGCCAGGCTTTTGCCTGAGCCGCCCCTGCGTGACCCAGGAGGCGCCCCTACACCTAGCCTGGTCCGCCCCTACGGCTCACAGAGTTCGCTTCTACGGCTCTGTGTGCTCCAACCGCTTTCTTTGACTACTTTGGCTCGTGCTTTACCTTTTGCCATCCTATTTATACTTCTTCCTCTCCTTCTTGATGAGGGTTTACTTCCAGATCTCTCTCTCTCTCTCTCCTCACGTACTTTGGGTTAGTTTAGATGTTGCTGATGATGCTGTGCCTTTTGGAGCCAGCTTGAGGGTGTTGTTGTTGCTATGTGACTTCAGGAGAGCTTGTTTGGTAAGTTCCATGGCTGCTCCTCTTCCTTCCTTCTTTTCTTCATCTTTTCTATCTTCTCCTTAGTCTAGCATGACTTCCCTTAGGTTTTGATCCTATTCTAGCCATGTTTCGCTTGTGATGATGTATATATGTATATGTTATGTTGTTATGTCGCTGTTGGAGTGAAGAGAAGTAAAGGAACGAGAGTAGAAGTGAAGAAGGAGCTGATATGATGTCCTCTACACACCATCCGCCCCTGCGCCTACCTTGTAGCCGCCCCTGCGCAGGCATGTGCACCGCCCCTACGCCACCAGAGTGTCGTCCCTGCGCCTGCGTGCACCAGCTTGGTGTTTCCTTTGGCTTTGCAGGTGTGTGTCGCTTCTCGGCCTTCCTTAGGGTGCCTTTGTTCCCTCCTTTCCTCGTATGAGTGCTTAGGATCATGCTAGATGTGTAAGGTTGAGTTTGATGATGTTTATGATCGGTTTATGCCTTGTATGGCTTTTGAGGTTGTTAGGTTGTGAGTGAGGTTAAGGTTGATCCTTTGGATCCTTTTGGGTCTAGGTGTGACCCTTATATGATTAGGAGTCTAATATATCTCCTTATGCCTTGTTTATAGGTTGTGATATCTCTCTAGTGTAGAGGTGATCTTGGTTGAGTTGTGATCGAGGTTGAGGTAAGTCCGTAGGACTTACTTAGCTACCATCCTTATATTGGGTGTTTGCATGAGTGGTGTGTGTTTATATGTGTGCTATGATAGCATGTGATGTCGTATTTACCGACCTATGTTTTATTGATTGCCCCACTGCGTGGCTGTGATAACCTTTCCCTTTCATCCCGCCGTGGAGTCAGGGAGGTTCTCTGATGTCAGGCCAGACTAGTTTACAGGAAGGGCGCAATCCACCCCCATAGGGTACATGGATTGTGTGACCGATACTAGTATGGCTGGTTAGCAGACTCAGAGGCGAGGATGTATCGGTCCTCGTGTCACATAGTTTCATATATATATTATATCTATACAATTTGAGTGAATGACCATTATATTGAGATGAATAAATGGGTAAATGATTGCAAGCATGCTGATATGTTTATCTTTCCTTGTGTGTGAGTGTGCTTATGCATTACTCTATACATGTGTATGGAGAGCTAATGGTTTATTACCATGTTGTAGATGCCCCACATGATAGGTATGTTGTTGGGTGATCTAGGAAGGTGGCAGGCCGAGGACGTCTCGTACATTAGGTTGTGTGGGCATTTGAGTTTGTTACCTTTCCCTCCTGCGTGAGGATGGTCTTTTGTTACCTCCTGTGTGAGGGTGTTATGTTGCTTACTCGGCTATGATGTCTTATCTTTTGGGTTGTACAGTTTTATACCGTTTTATGTATTTGTCTTCTTATTGGTCAGTGTCATGTTGTAAGGTCTAGTGAACTTGTTGTCAGGCTAGGGTCAGGATCCATTGTGTAATCCTAACCCAATGTGGTACTCCGAGTCCCGCGGATTCGGGGTGTTATAGAGTTGGTATCAGAGCCTAGGTTGACAACAATGGTACTTGCTACCTGCAATGAGGTTTGATAGGTAAAATAAACAGAATCCACATGGGATCTGGCATTTTCAAAGGTTTATAGTTTTAAATGTGGTTTTGGGTTAGATGTACGAGAAGTCGCCACTCCTGCTATGGATCTCTGCGGTATAGATATGATATGATATGTATGTATGATGGTTTATGTATGTGCTTATGTTGAGTATATGTATATATATATATATACCTATGGCCTATATAGAGCCTTATAAGTTAGGTGTGCATACCCTGCAGATGGCTCGGACTAGAGCTACTGTCGTTGTAGGCAGAGGTAGAGGTAGACCACCCCGTCCTCTAGGTGTGGTAGGTGAGGGACCAGTTCCCGCTACTGATCCAACAGTGGTGGAGGAGATACATGAGGAAGTTGCAGAGAGCGTCGTCCCAGAGACGAGGAGCAGTGTATCTGTGAGACATCATTCACATCGAGCTCAGTCTGATGACGCTGATCGTGTCTCCATGGTAGGACCGGAAATCAGAGAGTACCTCCGACGTTTTGAGGAGGATATTAGGGCTGGTAGGCGAGCCCCAGATTTACCAGTACTTGAGGGATCTTCCGAGAGATCTCAGGGAGCGACCAGGGTGCCAACTGCACCTGCACTCGTTGTTGATCCTATTCGAGTCCTAGTGGAGACCAGAGGGCCTCAACTAGATGCCTGGTTGAAGGCATTTCATCAGCAAGGAGTACCACACTTCTCAGGGGAGATTGGTTTAGAGACTGAGGTGTGGATTGGGCATGTAGACTCAGCCTTGGAGTCTATTAGATGTCCTGAAGACAGACGGATAGAGCTAGTTCAGTCTCTATTCCGTGACCTCGCACACAAGTGGTGGAGGACTGTCCGGACTAGAGCTACTAGTTTTGACCACATGAGGCGCATGATTAGAGAGCAGTTCTGCCCTGCCTCACTGAGATACGTAGTTGTCCCCTTCGTTTAGGGACTCATGTTTTACTTGTTGACTTCTTAGTCATGCCATTGATGCATGAAGAAGTCATATTAGGTATGGACTGGATGCGTAGACACCATGCAGTTTTGGATGTTGGTAGACGGACTGTTATAGTCTCTACCGAGGTCGGTCAGATTGAGGTCTTCTGGGGTTGGGACCTTGGGAAGACATGATCGATTATTAGCGCCGTACGAGCAGCTAGGTTGATTGCACAAGGTTGTGATGCCTTCTGGTGATACACCCTAAAGGATGGAGAGAGTCCAGCTCTTAAGATATTCTAGTAGTTTGTGAGTTTATAGTTGTGTTTGCTGAGCCATCGAGTTTGCCGCCTCAGCGGAGTGCAGACGTCAGCATAGAGTTAGAGCCTGGCACGCAACCCATCTCGAAGGCCCCATACCGTATGGCACCTGTTGAGATGTTGGAGCTGAAGAAGCAACTCGAGGAGTTGGTTGAGAAGGGCTTCATACGCCTTAGTTGATGCGCCCTTGACCCCTATGTCCCAAGACGAGGAAGACGAGGCACTTCGGGTTCGCTCCGATGGACCGGTCACCCGTTCCCGTGCTAAAGTAATCGCTCAAGCTACCGGCTCCATCATTAGCCGCACCGTTGCTTGTCATGGACCCATTGGTTGCAAACCGTGTCTCTACGCCACTATGACTTGAAACTTGTCAAGTCGGCACCGTTCCGGCGCATTTTCCGTAATTTAGCGTTTTGTAATAATAAGTCTATTTATTTTTGGAATAATAATTTCCGGGACTTTATTTCCGGGTATTAATTTTCCGAATTTAATATTAGACTTTTGGTTTCGGAATTTAATTCGGAAACTTAATTCCGAACTTAAATTCTCAACCTTTTATATTTTTAGGTGTTTCATTTACGGAACTTAAATTCCGACTTTATTTCCGTCATTTAATTTCCGACACTTTGTATGGCCTTCATCCACTATATAAGGGGATGCTTGTCTCATTTGTAAAGCATGTTCAATTTGATTAAGTAATGAGAAGTATTTTCCTCCTACTTACTTGAGCATCAATCCCTCTTCCAATCCTCTCAAAGTTCTTCTTTTGGATCCTTGATCCAAACTCAACCACATTTGAGGGTTCTTCAAGAACCAACTCAACCGACCCACTTCAAGGTTTGATCGATCAATCTAGATCGACTCAATCATACAACTTCCGCCTCCATCTCTAAGCTTCCGCAACCCATCTTCAATTTCATTCGCACTTCAACTAAGGAGTAGTTGAGCTTCAGCTTGATCTAAGTCCGGAATATTTCATTGACGTGTCCAAGGACGCATCAAATTGGCATCAGAGCAAAGGGATCTAAGCTAAGTTATCTTTCCTCTTGTTTTTGTGCGTTATCATATTCATCCTTTTTGCCTTTTGTTCATCATCATCTTCATCTCGTTCTTCGCATCTTCATCCACGTTCTTGAAATTTTTTTTTCTTGATCCATTTTGCAAAGCAAATTTAGGAGATTTTTGGTTTGCCATCAAACCATTAATCAAAAAACGCTTTTTCCTCACCCAATTTGACATTTTTGTTAATAAATTTCACCATTTTCTTGGGATTTTTTTGTTGACAAAATCAGATATCACGCCTTTTGATATTCCAAAAACCAAAAACAAAGCAAAAACTCTTCAAAAAACGGATTTGTTTCAAAGAAAAGTGGATTCATCTCTTGCATTCCAAAGGTTGCATTCAAAAGTTTCAAAAAGAAACAATTCCACGAAAACAAAAGTAAAAGACGTCCGGCAAACCGGTCCATCCGAAAAATCGGATTTTTGAAAAGGTCAAAGACCAAAGCAAGTAAAACTTGCCGATAAACAATCCGTCCATTTCCTATCTCTCCATTTTCTTACAAGTTGCAAATTTTCTCTTGAATTTGTGTGCATTTTGGTTCAAATTTGTTGGATTTGCCTTCCTTGCCTAACCGCCAAACGGCTTTCCCAAAGGTAGAACCCTAACGCACTTGAACTTGGGTAACGTTGGCTTATCTTGTCACCTTGCTAATTTGATTGCTTGCAATTTTGTGTCCAATCTTGGAGTTATGACTAACGTCACAATGGAAAGTTCTCAGGAATCCAGTGAAAGGCAAGAGCTCACTACTTTGATCGAAGAAAATGCCTCACTTCGGCAAGAAAGTGAAGCTCTGAAGGCCCAAATGCTTACCCTTACGACCGCCCCACCGAATCCAAATGGAACCTTGTTAGATGCTTCCACATCCGATGGACGTCGCAAAGGCAAAGGTATATTGGGAGCCGAACCATCAAACGGTCGACGGCTTGCCTCCGTCATTGAAAACCGTGGGCCCTCCCAAAGTGACGGTCATGAGTCCCACAATGAAGGTGATGAGAACCCTGACCCTTCTCCAAATGATTTGCTATATGTTGACACGGAGAATCGGCACAAACGCTGTGAGCACAACTGACGTAAGTATGGCACTTCCCCTCCTCCATCTAGTACCCAACGCACCAACCGTCCCTCCCGGATTGATGACCAGTACCATCATCAAACAAATGACCGCTCTCAACGTCCCGAGAATGATCGGTCCGGACAACGCCGCCAACGGCATAGCCGGCAACCGATGTATCATGATTATGAAGAGTATGACGAAAGAGATGACTTTGACGAGTTCTCCGATGATGAGTCAGACATGGAACGGGTGGTACATGTCCGTCCATGGCACCCACCCATCCGAGAGCCTTTTGAGAACCAGGATCGAGGAGAAGAATGGTTGCCTCCTCCTAACCCACCAAGGCGTGCCCCACCTAATCATGGGCGCCAACGGCATAACGATGGCCACTGGCGAGCCCATCACGAAGAGGCATACATGGCACCGCCTCGACCGGATCCCTACCGAGCTCGTAGGGAAGGTAAGGTTAAACTTCCGATCTTTTATGGTGAATATGATCCTTGTGTGTTTCTTGATTGGGCACAGGATATGAAAAGAGCTCTCAAGCATTGCCATTATGAAGAGTATGAGAAAATCGAAGCGGCGACACTTTACTTTGAAGGTGATGTAAAATCTTGGTGGAACCGGTACGAGACCAACCGTGAGAACCGAGGATGGGCACCGGTTGCGACATTTGATCAATTCATCTATGTCATGACTAAGAAGTACGTGCCCGACGACTTCAAATACGACATGCGGTTGCAAATTGCCGAATTCCAACAAGGAAGTCTTACTCCGGTGGCTTACTTAGCCAAGCTTGAGGACATGCACATGAAGGCCGGCATCTCGGCCTCCGCCTCCGCCCTTCGAACCAAATTCATGAGTGGCCTTAATCCGTCAATCCGACGTCCCCTAGAGATTGTCCCATACAAGGACTTGGGAGCCTTATGTCATGTTGCCATGAAACTTTACAAGCAACAACTTGAAACGCCTCGATACTCAAGGTATAATTCTTCCACTAGTCAATACTCTTATACCACTAATTCCCGTTCTCGAGATGTTTCTAGTCCCCAAGATTCCGGAGCCGCTAAAGGATCACCACGGATGAGTCAACCCACCCGGCAAGCGGCTACCGAGAGAACACCATATCGTGGCACCGTTGCTCCACCACAAACGCCTCCGGGTCGAGGCCAACATGGATCTCAAACGGTGGCCCGCCCAAGAGAACCCGTGTGTTTCAAATGTAGCGGGTTTGGTCTTGTCCAACGTGATTGACCGAATACCAAGCGGGTGATGTTTGCCAACCCATCATATGACGATGGCGAAGAGGAATATAATGGTGATATCCTCTTAGAAGATGACCAAGACGCCGACCCCTACTATGGCATGGAGCCTTGCGATGACCAACTTGCTTGCGGTCCGGCACAACCAGGTAAGTTTGCTCTTGTCTCTCGTCGTATATTGGCTATAAAGGAGCATCTCCTTATTGACCAACGTGAGAATCTCTTCCACTCTCGTTGCTTGGTCGATAACACTAGTCTTTCTCTAATCATCGATGGGGGTTCGTGTTGTAATATTATCAACGAAAAAGTGGTGAAACACTTTAAGTTGCCTACAACCCCCCACCCACAACCTTACGGACTCAAATGGATTTCCGATAAGGCAAGTGACACCATCACACAACAAGCGTGGGTGACGTTTTCTATTGGTCACTATGTTGATAAGGTCCTTTGTGATGTTATCAAAATGGATGCCACACATGTATTGTTGGGACGACCATGGCAATTTGACCGTAAACCTTTTATGATGGTTATCTCAACCGGTACATGTTCCAATATAATGGCAAACGGATCACACTTTTGCCTATGACTCCACAAGAAATTTTAGTTGACTATGCAGAACGAAAGAGGCAACAAGTGATCGATGACACCACTAAACCGCCGGCCACATCGGACCCTCCTCGCCTCTCTCCCGATGTTGTGGATGTTCATACTTCCGGTTCCCGTAATTCCGGCCCTAAGGTTAATGCTACCGAAGCAAGAGGTAGTAAGAGCATTGTCCCGACACATGCACCTCCCGCTCCTACCATTCAAGGGAGATGTGAGCCACGAATCCTATTGGATCGACAACATGATTTGACACCGGTCATAGAAGGTAAGTTTCCTTGTTTCTTACTTGTCCCTTTTTGCTTATCTATTTCCCATGACCCAAGTAACGTGCCACACGAGGTGTCTTTGTTGTTGTCCGAATTTCAGGACATTTTGACCGACAAACTACAACCCGACTTGCCACCAATCCGAGGAATTGAGGACCAAATCGACTTGGTGCCCGGTCCGTCTTTGCCCAACCGTGCCGCGTACCGTGCAAGTCCAGAAGAGACCAAGGAGCCACAACGCCAAGTCCAAGAGCTCCTAGACCGGGGATATGTTCGTGAGTCTTTGTCTCCATGTGCTGTGCCGGTCATACTTGTGCCCAAGAAAGACGGATCTTGGCGGATGTGCCTCGATTGTCGAGCCATCAATCAAATTACCGTCAAGTACCGCCATCCGATCCCGTGTCTCGATGATATGTTGGACGAGCTCCATGGCGCCACCATATTCTCAAAGATCGATCTCCGGAGCGGATACCATCAAATCCGCATGGCCGAAGGTGATGAATGGAAGACGGCTTTCAAGACGAAGCATGGCCTCTACGAGTGGCTTGTCATGCCATTTGGCCTCTCCAACGCACCATCCACCTTCATGCACCTCATGAATCACGTCTTGCGCAAATTTTTGGGTATTTTCGTAGTAGTTTACTTTGATGATATCCTTGTCTTTAGTAAGTCTTTGAATGAACACATCGGGCACCTTCGCCAAGTGCTCGAGTGCCTTAGACTAGAGCAATTATTTGTTAATTTGGAGAAATGTGTCTTTTGCTCGGACACCACAATTTTTCTTGGCTATATCGTGTCTAAGGACGGACTATGAGTGGACGAATCAAAAGTTCGCGCCATTCGGGAGTGGCCTACTCCTACTACGGCCACCATGGTTTGAGCCTTTCTCGGCTTAGCGGGCTTATATCGACGCTTTGTCAAGGACTTTAGCTCGATAGCGGCACCGTTACATGAGCTTACTAATAAAGGTGTCACATTTGAGTGGCGTGACACCCATGCTCGAGCGTTTGAGTCGCTCAAAGACCGTCTTTGTAATGCGCCACTACTCCAACTCCCAAACTTTTCGAAAACCTTCGAGATGGAGTGTGACGCATCTAATGTAGGCATTGGGGGGGGGGGGTTCTCCTACAAGAGAATCGGCCCATTGCTTATTTTAGCGAAAACCTTTCTGGTCCCTCACTCAACTATCCAACTTATGACAAGGAACTATATGCTTTAGTTCGTTGTCTTAAAACATGGCAACACTACTTGTGGCCGAAGGAGTTCGTGATTCATTCAGATCATGCGGCTCTTTCGTATCTCAAGGGTCAAACTACCTTGAGTCGCCACCATGCGAGTTGGGTAGAGTTTCTTGAGACATTTCCTTATGTCATTCGACATAAGAAAGGTAAAGAGAATGTGGTAGCCGACGCCCTTTCTCGCTGATATATCCTTCTTGTGCATATGGACGCCAAGATCCATGGCCTTGCTCTTATCAAAGAGTTATATGCCACGGATCTTGACTTCAAGCATATATTTGCTCAATGCCTTGACCTCGGAGAGCATGAATCTTTCTTTATTAACGACGGCTACTTATTCCGTGCGGGCAAACTTTGTATCCCGCACTCGAGTATTCGTCATTTGTTGATAAAGGAGGCTTATGAGGGTTGTGGTCACTTCGGTGCTACTAAGACTCTCGCCGCTCTACAAGAGCACTTCTTTTTGCCCCGCATGCACAAGCATGTGACACAGTTTTGCACAAGTTGCATCACTATCATCATGCAAAATCACGCCAAGGTCCAGATGGATTGTGTTCTCCTTTGCCTATACCAATGGGACCTTGGGAGGATCTTTATATGGACTTTGTGGTTGGCCTTCCCATGTCAAAACGAGGCAAAGACTCCATTTTCGTGGTAGTCGATCGTTTTTCGAAAATGGCACATTTTATTGCATGTAAGAGCACACAAAATGCTAGTGAAGTAGCTACCCTTTTCTTTGACAATGTTGTGCGCTTACATGGGAATACCGCGTTCCATCCTTAGTGATCGGGACGTAAAGTTTGTGAGCCATTTTTGGAGAACCTTATGGGGGAAACTTGGAACCAACTTGTTGTTCTCAAGTAGTTATCATCCCCAAACCGATGGTCAAACGGAGGTGACCAATCGGACTCTCGGCGCTCTACTTAGAGCGACCCTTAGGAACAACCCACGCAAGTGGGAGGACTTACTTTCTATTGTGGAGTTTTCTTATAACAGGTCTCGACACTTGGAGCAAAGCTTTCACCTTTCAAAGTTGTCTACAGCCTTAATCCACACACCCGGATGGACTTCAATCCGTGCCCACTCAAAGACGGAGAGCACATCACTGGAGAAAGTCGTACCGCTCACATCATTGAGCTTCATGAGCGGACTAAGACACAACTCCAACGGCGTGCCGATCAACTTGCCTCCCAACGCAACAAAGGCCGCCGTCCAATCTCATTCGAGCCCGGTGATCTTGTTTGGCTCCACTTAAGGAAGGAGCGTTTTCCATCCCGCCGCAAAGGCATGCTCTCGGAACGCGGTGATGGACCATTCCGCATCTTATCCCGCCATGGCCCGAATGCTTACAAGTTGGAGCTTTCGGACGACTATGGCGTGCACCCGACGTTCAATGTGAAGGACCTTGCACCATACATTGAGCCCCTATTTGATGAAGGTAAAATGGGGACGTTTCACATCCAAGATGGGGGGACTGATGCGCCCTTGACCCCTATGTCCCAAGACGAGGAAGACGAGGCACTTCGGGTTCGCTCCGATGGACCGCTCACCCGTTCACGTGCCAAAGCAATCGCTCAAGCTACCAGCTCCATCATTAGCCGCACCGTTGCTTGTCACGGACCCATTTGTTTCAAACTGTGTCTCTACGCCACTATGACTTGAAGCTTGTCAAGCCGGCACCGTTCCAGCGCATTTTCCGTAATTTAGCGTTTTGTAATAATAAGTCTTTTTATTTTCGAAATATTAATTTCCGGGACTTTATTTCCGGGTATTAATTTTCCGAATTTAAGATTAGACTTTTGGTTTCAGAATTTAATTCGGAAACTTAATTCCGAACTTAAATTCCCAACCTTTCATATTTTTAGGTGTTTTATTTCCGGAACTTAAATTCCGACTTTATTTCCGTCATTTAATTTCCGACACTTTGTATGGCCTTCATCCACTATATAAGGAGTAGTTGAGCTTCAGCTTGATCTAGATCCGGAATATTTCATTGACGTGTCCAAGGACGCATCACTAGTGTTTCACATGGGGTGCACCTGTCCTCTTCGTGCGGAAGAAGGACGGGTCTTTGAGGTTATGCATAGATTACAGAGAGTTGAACAAGGTGACCGTCAAGAATAGGTATCCATTGCCTCCTATTGACGATCTACTTGATCAGCTTCAAGGAGCTATAATTTTCTCCCCGATTGGTTTACGCTCAGGATATCACCACTTGAGGGTGAGAGAGCAGGACGTACACAAGACGGCATTTCATACCCGTTATGGACACTACGAGTTTGTAATGATGTCATTCGGGCTGACGAATGCCCCAGCAGTCCTTATGGAGTTGATGAACAGTATATTCATCGACTTCCTTGATCAGTTTGTGGTGGTCTTTATTGATGATATTTTAGTGTACTCTCGTAGTAGAGAGGATCATGCCGGTCATCTGAGGACGGTTTTGCAGATTTTGAGGGATAGAAAGCTGTATGCTAAGCTCTCTAAGTGTGAGTTCTGGATGTCTGAGGTTGCTTTCCTTGGGCACATCATCTCCGCCGATGGGGTTATGGTTGACCCGGCGAAGATTGAGTCTGTTGCTGCATGGACGACACCGACGAACGTCAATGAAGTACGTAGCTTTCTTGGCTTAGCCGGTTAATATAGACGCTTTGTGGAGGGTTTTTCCGTGATTGCCCGTCCATTGAAGAGTCTTCTGAGGAAGACTACCCGGTTTGTGTGGACCGACCAGTGTACTCAGAGCATTGAGGAGTTGAAGAGGCATTTGACTTCTGCTCCTGTCCTGGCACAGCTAGAAGGATCTGATGAATTTGTGGTCTACAGTGATGCATCCAAGATAGGCTTGGGATGTGTGTTGATGTAGAGAGGTAGAGTGATTGCATATGCGTCTTGACAGTCAAATACGTATGGGGAGAACTACCCGACCCATGATTTGGAGTTGGCAACGGTAGTGCATGCTTTGAAGATCTGGAGACATTACGTGTATGGTGCTACATGTTAGATCTTCACATACCATAAGAGGCTGAAGTATATTTTTACGCAACGGGAGTTGAACAACCGTCAGCGTCGATGGCTTGAGTTGATCAAGGACTTTGACCTTGAAATTTTGTATCACCTTGGAAAGGCGAACGTAGTTGCGGACGCCTTAAGCAGGAAGACGCCTCGAGAGAAGGCGATTGTGAGATTGACTATACAGCCTCAGCTTCAAAGGGATCTAGCTTGGCTAGAGATCGACATCCAGTTTCCTGATGAGGATGCCCAATTGTGTGCTTTAGAGGTTTCACCTGGTCTGTTGGATGAGATCCAACAGAAGCAGGGGACTTACCCGACCTTGATAAGGATTACAGAGAGGATGTCTCGTGGAGAGGCACCACAATTTTCTATTGAAGCTGATGGAGTGATGAGGCGACATGATCACGTCTGTGTTCCTGTTGATGCAGAGTTGAGGCAGAGGATCTTGCAGGAGGCTCATTGTACACCATAATATATTTGTACATCCCGGTACGAGTAAGATGTACCATGATATAAGACGTTCATATTGGTAGGTTGGGCTGAAGCCCGATGAAGCTAGATTCGTGGCTCAGTGTGCGACCTGCCAGCAGGTCAAGATAGAGCATTGCAGACCTGGAAGTGAACTCCATCCACTGCCAGTGCCGCAGTGGAAGTGGGAGGATGTCTCCATGGATTTCGTGACTGGTTTGAGACCTAGTAGGAGTTTTGATGCCATTTGGGTTGTTGTTGATAGATTGACGAAGACGGCACGTTTCATCCCTATCAGAGAGACGTGGCCGGTGAGTAGATTGGCTGAGGAGTACACTAGACAGATAGTGAGACTCCATGGTGTACCGAGGATGATCGTCTCTGATCAAGATGGACGATTCACCTCGAGGTTTTGACAACACATCCAGACTGCCTTGGGGACGTGTCTACATTTTACGACTGCGTTTCACCCCCTGACTGACGGACAGTCAGAGAGGACCATTCAAACTTTGGAGGATATGTTGTGAGCTTGTGTTGGATTGGGGACAAAGATGGTCTGATTACCTCTCACTTGTTGAGTTCTCATACAACAACAACTGGCATGCATCTATTGGGATGGCTCCTTATGAGGCACTATATGGACGTAGGTGCCGTACACCTTTATGTTGGGATGAGCCTAACAATATCAGTGGAATAGCGCCAGAGCAGATTCGTGATGAGATGGCTTGAGTAGAGCTGATTAGAGAGAGGATGCTGGCTGCACAGAGTCGCCAGTAGTCATATGCAGATAAGAGGCGTCGGCCTCTAGAGTTCAAAGTAAGAGCTCATGTCTGGTTGAGAGTATCCCCGACGCGTGACGTCAGACGTGTTGGCATAAAAGGGAAGTTGAGTCCCCGATATGTTGGTCCTTTTGAGATACTGGACAGAGTTAGGAGGGCAGCCTATAGATTAGCTTTGCCTCCGAGATTAGTGGGTGTTCACCCGCTATTCCATGTGTCTCAGCTGAGAGAGTACATACCGGATCCGAGGCACATCGTGAGTTATGATGATTTGGTGGTAGAGCCAGACCACACCTTTGTTGAGCATCCTATTGCAGTCCTAGAACGAGGTGTGAGATGCCTGCGTTCGAAGGACATACCTATGATGAGGATACAGTGGTCTAGACGTAGACCGGAGGAGGCTACTTGGGAGACCGAGGATAGTATCCAGAGGAACTATCCCGAGTTTTATGCCGAGATAGATGCACCTAGGGTCGATGAGTAGATCTTAGTGCTATCTTGGTGAGTATGTGATTATGTGCTTATATGCTTTCATGCCTTGATGTGCTTATTCCACGATAGTGTTGTTATGCCTTATGATCTTATTAGATCTTGCTATACTAGCGTGATGTATGTATAGCTGGAGATGATTATTCCCTCCATGCTATTTGAGTATGACTTATGTTTATAACTAGAGATGGTTCTTTCCTCCATGTTATTTGAGTGGATTAGGATTCAGCTGGAGATGGTTCTTTCCTCCATGCTACTTTGATGGACATAGTTCAGTGGAGATGTGATTCCTTCGTACGATGTATATACTAATGGATCAACTAGAGACGTATTTCCTCTATGCATGTGTTATGTTTGGCTAGAGATGTACTTCCTCTATGCCCTGTGATGTGATATAGCGAGAGATGTGATTCCTCTCTGCCTTGGGTAGCGTTATGGCCATGTTTTCTGGAGTGGATGATTCCTCCATGTTGATATTTATAGTTATAGATCTGTTATAGGTTATGACCTTCGGAGCGGAGATGTGATACCTCCGATAGAGAGAGTGAGTTATACATCGGCTTTTGGGACCGGGAGGACTTAGGATTTTGCAAGTTTTGGGACGAAACTTGTTTTTAGGGGGGTGAGGTGTAAGAGCCTAGTTGCTGAGAGTTGAGAGAGGGAGCAGAGAGGCTAGGCTTTTGCCTGAGCCACCCCTGCGTGACCCAGGAGGAGCCCCTACGCCTAGCCTGGTCCGCCCCAGCGGCTCACAAGGTCCGCCCCAGCGGCTTGTTAGCATGAAATATTGTGATATTTTAGGCACGTTTTCTAAGTGTATTTCATCCATATTGATAGTCATTGATTAAGCATTGATGCATTTATGAGCTAGTTTGTCTATAATGTCGATATAGAGATCTACACAAGCTTTATGTTGATTGTGGGCAATTAAGAGCTATTTCCGAACGAATTGAGCAAGGATGGAGTTTGATCGAGCATGTCCAAGGGTTGAGGACATCTCTAGGAGCTAAGGAAGGTGCTAACTTGAAGAATAGCACGAGGAAAGGAAGAATTACGGTTTACCCCTAAACCACGCTCTAAAATACGGCCGTACTACATTCCACGTTCAAGTCCACGGCCGTGGAACCTTGGCAAGGGAAGCGTGGTTCATTCCAGCAACTTCTACGGCCGTGGAAGGATTGAAACAAACCGTGACAATTTCCACGCTCTAAATTACGGTCGTGGAACCCTTCCACGACCGTGATCTTGGCGATCTTTTTCGCCACACTTTAAGCCACGATCTCCAACGCAATTGGGCCGGGCCAATATTTTCTCTTACACTATAAAAGGACGGACGAAGAGAGATTCCGTCACCTTCGCTTACGCTTAGACGCACCTCTGCTTAGACGCATTTTCTCTTACGCTTGGACTTGCCCTAATTTCACATCTTGCGGAGATTGTGATTGAGAGATTTGCGCTTTGCTATTGAGATCTCCGAATTGACGGAAGAGTTGAAGATTTGAAAGATTGTTCGCAAGAAGGTTACGCTTTATCTTTAGGTTTGATTTAGAAGACAAATTGACATCCCGTTCTTCCTTCTTATCTAAGATTCGTGATTGTTTGTGTTATTCCGAATCTATTGACGTTATTGTTCTTGATTTGTGGATTTGAGATTGACTTGAAAGTTATTGAAGGTTTTCGGAAGTTTTCATCTTTCATTCTTTTAAATCTTGAATTTGATATCAATATGACTGTTGTTGGCTAAAACCCTTTAACAATTCTAAGTTGAAGGGTTGATAGTTGTGGCTTAGATGATGATCGATTGATCGTAAACAGATTGGACCCTGAGAGTTAGAGAGAATCGCCGACGAACCTAATCCACGGTCTGTTCTTGAGCTTCCATGGCCGTGGAACTCAAGAACTACCCGTAATTTTGTGTCAGTTTACGAACTTGCTTTTACTTTAATCCAAAGTTAAAGATTAGCTTTAACTTAGTCTTGGCTTGCCTTTTCTAGGTGGTAGTGAAGCCTCAACAACCTCTACCTCGATTCTGAGTGTCACAACCTTAATCGGTTTAGTTAGTCTTGATCTTTGGATTATAAGTTTGGGTGTTTGACGTTAATTCTTGCCTTTAGATCCTTTCTATATTGAAGCCTCAACAACCTTTATAGAGAGTGTCTTCTAGGTGAGTCATATAAGGTTTTTGGAACTTCACCGTACGATTATCTTACATTCGTATACCTTTGCATACCTTAGCTCTGTCCTTATATCTTTAGTATATCTTGAATCGATTGCCACAGCTGGATTCCTGGATCTTTAGGATTGTTGTTTTCCCAATAATTTGAAAAGCTTCATACATCTACTTGCTTGATAATCTATAACCGGATTTAACCCCCCCAAATCCCTGTGTTCGATACTCTGGAATTCTTGCTCAACTATATCGATCCGTACACTGCGGGTTCGCTTGATTGATTTCTAGTTTTATAATTAAAGCTTATTTGCACGCACGCTAAGTGGCGAACAAGTTTTTGGCGCCGTTGCCGGGGATTTGGTCTAGGCCGAATTCGGTTTTCGGTTGTCAAGCTTGGGAGCTCTTCCCTTTTTATTTGATATCTTTTCAAGTGCATGCGCAGGTCTAGGAACACCGAAGACCTCTTACCTCTTGATCAAGAGCTTGAGAGGACTTTAAGGCAAAAGCGTAAGGAAAAGAAAATGATTGAAGAAAGAGAACGTGATCTTCAATCGGAGCTTGCGGAAAAGGAAGCTCAACTCCAATGGAGTGAGAAGACACGTAGAGAAGAGACAGATCGTCACCAAATGAAGGTTGATGATCTAACGGACATGATGTTCCAAATGTGGTTGGAAATAAACAACCTTAAGGAGAAAAAGAAAAGGAGGAGACCGGGAAGATCGGTTAGAGCCAACTCATCTAATGAGGATAGCGACTCCTCCATGCCACCGCTAGAGGAAATTGATCCAATGATCAATGTGAATCCATTCCATCCACGGGCAGCTGCAAATCGCCGTATTCCACCTAGGAATGCGAGGATCGAACGTGTGGATGAGGAGCCAAGGACTCTTGGCCAAAGGATGGATCCAACGCAGCAACCACGACGTTTAGGTGTGAACTTCGATGCTGACGATGTACAAGGGTTTAGCTTCAACCCGCAGGTTATTACTCTTGTTCGCCAAAACCAATTTGGCGGAACAAGCGCTGAATCTCCACACCAAAACCTACAAAATTTTGAGTGTATGATGGAGACGATGAGGCCGAAGAACACGACTACCAACAACTATAAGCTCAAGCCTTTCTTCTTCTCTTTGAAGGGGAAGGCATTGTCTTGGTACCAAGCTCTTCCTAGTGGGAAACTAGACACGTGGGAGTACCTTTCCGCGGAGTTCCTCACTAAGTTCTTTCCGCCATCCAAAACGGCGGAGCTACGAGGTAAGATTAATGCATTTTCCATGAGATCGAACGAAAGTTTGTTTCAATCTTGGGAAAGGTTTCAGGATTTGCTCTTGGATTGCCCTCATCATGACATATCCAAGCTCGCACTTTTGGAGATATACTATAAGGGGCTGGACGTGGAGACACAATTCAAGCTCCAATCCCTCTCATGTGGTACATTCATGGACATGAGGGAAGATGACGCTTGGGACTTCATTGAGAAGCAAGCGAGGGTCATAGAGAAGTATTATCACCGGAAAGTAGAGGGAAATCGTGTGGAGCAAGGAGCAAAGCTCACACATGAAGCTCAAAATCAAATTTGCTCCCTCAACAATGAGATCAAAGAGTTGAAGGAAGCTATCAAGAACAACTTTCCAAAGCAACAAGGAAAAGATGTTGGCTACTTGGGCAACAACAACAACGGGGGTGAGAATACAAACCGCAACAACAACAATAACCGGAACAACAACCGGAATAATTGGAACGGCAACAATAACAACCGGAACAACAATTGGAACAACAATAGGAGTTCAAACAACAACAATTGGCGCTCCAATCAACAAAACTCCGGTAATTCTTATCCTTCCAATTCAAATTCACTAACTCCACCTTCCTCTTCCTCTACTCCTTTAAAAAGCCAGGGGCAAACATCTAATGGAGGAAGCACTTCGGGGAAGGAGAAGCCCGATCCCATGTTGGAGACAATTTTGGGAAAGCTTCAAGGGTTAGAGACTCGCATCATCAAGGTTGATGATCACATAACTAAGGTTGATAAAGCCCAAAAGGTTTTAGAAAACCAAATGTTTACTCATGCGGAGGAAGTTCCTAGGAATCAAGGGAAACTTCCAGGAAAAACGGAGGACAACCCAAAGGGAAGGGTTATGGCAATCACAACTAGGAGCGGAGTGACAACCACCGATCCGCAGCCTAAGTTTGTAGAATTCCATGTTGAGAAAGAAAAAGATTAGGGGAAGGAGAAGGAAGATGTCTATGTTCCTCCTCCAGCTTACAAACCTCCCCTACCGTTCCCACAATCTAGAGCAAGAGCGCGTCTAGATAAACAATTCGGTAAGTTCATAGAACTCATGAGCAAATTGCATATTAACATACCTTTCATTGATGCTATTGTAGGTATGCCGGCTTATGACAAGTTCTTAAAGGAGCTCCTCTCCAACAAGAGGAAGCTAGAAGATTTTGGAGAGGTTAAGATGAGTTCGGATTCTTCGGATCTCATCAAGACCATGAAGGAGAAAATGCCCCCAAAGCTAAAGGATCCGGGGTCATTTTGTATTCCCATAGGAGTGGGAGATGTCACATATGATGCATTATGTGACTTGGGAGCAAGTGTGAGCATCATACCACTTGCATTATGTAGGAAGATCGGTTTAGGCGACCCTAAACCGGTGAAGATGACGTTGTACATGGCGGACCGATCTATCACTCGTCCCGTCGGTATTGTAGAAGACGTCCTAGTCAAGCTAGGTAAATTCTTTGTACCCATTGATTTTGTCGTGCTTGACATTCCTGCAGATAGTCTGGTCCCGATCATACTCGGAAGACCGTTTCTTGCAACTTCCGGCTGCATAGTCGATTGCAAGAATGCTAGGCTCGCCTTTGACATAGGAGAGGAGAAGGTAGAGTTCGTTCTTTCCACTCTAGTGAAAGAACCAATCTTTGATGAGGATATATTCAATATCCAAGATGAAGAAGGGTTGTCTAGAGAGGAGGTAAGTGCTATTCTCTTCAAAGATCCTTTGCAAAAGGTTATTACTATGAGTCTAATGGATGTAGGGGAAGAAGAGGGGTGCAATGAGGCAATTGAAGCCTTAGAAGCACAAGAAGAAGTATGTGAAGAGGAGTTTGAGAAACTCCACGACGAAGTAGAAAACGTGAGGATCCACGGCCATACACTATATTCCACGGCCGTGGATTTCACCAACCAAAGCGTGGCTCACTCCAGAGGGTTACACGGTCGTGGAGGAAACAAAGCACCCGTAACTACATTCCACGCCCAAAATCACAGCCGTGGAGCATATAGAGCACCGGTAATTTTGGCCGTGGACGAAGGAAATTGTGCCACTTCTTCAACTTCTCTTGATTGTTCTCCAGCACCTTCTACTTCCTTAGACACTTCTAAGGAGGCATCGGAGACTCCTCAAGAACCATTGGAAGCTCCGAAAGCGATGGAACTAAAGCCACTCCCTACTCATCTAAGGTACGCTTTTCTAGGACCTAACTCTACTTATCCGGTAATTGTTAGTTCCGGTTTAACCATAGATGAACATAGTAAGCTTATGGCTGTCCTTAGGAAACATAGGAAAGCTTTAGGTTATACTATAGAAGACTTAGTAGGAATCAAACCTTCCCTATGCATGCACAAAATATTAATGGAAGAGGACTTTAGAACTTCAAGACAACCTCAAAGGCGGTTGAATCCGACCATGAAGGAGGCTGTCAAGAAGGAAATTCTTAAACTTCTTGATGCAGGTATCATCTACCCTATCTCCGATAGCAAGTGGGTGAGTCCGGTTCAAGTAGTTCCGAAGAAGGGAGGAATGACGGTCATCACCAACAAGAATAACGAACTCATTCCTACCCGAACCGTGACAGGATGGCGGATGTGCATAGACTACCGCAAGCTTAACAATGCGACAAGGAAGGATTACTTCCCATTGCCATTCATCGACCAAATGCTTGAAAGGTTAGCACAACATTCGCACTTTTGCTATCTTGACGGTTATAGTGGTTTCTTTCAGATTCCGATACACCCGGATGATCAAGAGAAGACCACGTTCACGTGCCCATGGGGTACATTTGCCTATAGGAGGATGCCGTTTGGGCTGTGCAACGCCCCAGCCACCTTTCAAAGGTGCATGATGGTCATCTTCTCCGAATTTATAGAGGAAATCATGGAGGTTTTTATAGATGACTTCTCCGTATACGGTTCCTCTTTTGACAATTGCCTTTCTAACCTTGCTCTTGTATTACAAAGGTGTGAAGACACTAACCTAGTTCTTAATTGGGAGAAGTGTCAATTTATGGTAAAGGAAGAAATTGTATTAGGACACTTAATCTTTAATAGAGGGATTGAGGTGGATAAAGCGAAAATAGAGACTATAGAGAAGCTTCCTCCCCCAACTTCGGTGAAAGGGATAAGAAGTTTCATAGGACATGCTAGATTCTATAGACGCTTCATAAAAGACTTCTCTAAAATATCAAAAACGCTGACTAATCTATTGATGAAGGATGCAGTTTTTGAGTTTTCACAGGAATGCTTGGATGCGTTTAACATGATTCGGGAAGCTCTACTTTCAGCACCTGTTATCCATCCTCCGGATTGGAGGCTTCCCTTTGAGGTTATGTGCGATGCTAGTGACATAGCTATAGGAGCTGTTCTTGGACAAAGAAAGGAAGGGAGAACCCACGCTATCTACTACGCTAGCAAGACACTAGACGAAGCGCAGCTCAACAACGCCACTACGGAAAAGGAATTTTTAGCCATTGTTTATGCTATTGACAAATTTCGTTCTTATCTTGTAGGTGAAAAGGTGATTGTATACACGGATCATGCTGCGATCCGGTACCTCCTTGCAAAGAAGGATGCGAAACCAAGGCTAATTAGATGGATTCTTCTCCTACAAGAATTCGATCTAGAGATCCGCAACAAGAAAGGTTTGGAAAATTCTGTTGCAGATCATTTGAGTCGCTTAACACATCTAGAGGACGACCATCTACCTATAGATGACTCCTTCCCGGGCGAACACTTACACATTATAGAGGAGTGCATCGATGTGATCTCCAAAGGTAACGAACCATGGTTTGCTGATTTTGTTAACTATTTGGTTTGTCAGGAGATACCGCCCGGATTATCCTACGCACAAAGAAAGAAGTTCTTTAAGGATGTTCGGGAATACTTTTGGAATGAACCTCTCCTATTTAAGAGAGGTCCGGATGGCATCATTCGGCGATGTGTGCGGGAAGATGAGATGCAAAGTGTCATCCGCCATTGTCATTCACTACCATGTGGAGGACACGCTAGTTCAAACAAAACTAGCGCTAAGGTATTGCAATCTGGATTCTTTGGGCCTACTTTATTTAGAGATGTGCAAACCTTTGTTTCCTGCTGCGATGCTTGTCAAAGAACAGGAAATATCTCTAGGAGAAATGAGATGCCTTTCAATAACATCCAAGAGGTGGAGATTTTCGACGTTTGGGGAGTTGACTTTATGGGACCGTTTCCATCATCTTGTGGAAACCAATACATACTCTTGGCGGTGGATTACGTTTCTAGATGGGTGGAAGCAGTTGCCTCTCCCACCAATGATGCCATGGTGGTGGTTAAATTCTTTAACAAGACCATCTTCCCACGATTTGGGACACCAAGGACTATCATTAGTGATGGAGGTTCTCACTTCATCGCCCGGCGCTTTGAAGCTCTTCTAGCTAAGTATGGGGTTACTCACAAGATTGTCACCCCTTATCATCCAAAAACTAGTGGACAAGTTGAGATCTCAAACCGAGAGATCAAAGGAATCCTAGAGAAGACGGTTTCAAGGACTAGGAAGGATTGGTCCTTGAAGCTTGATGATGCATTGTGGGCGTACCGGACTGCGTATAAGACTCTCATAGGAACCACACCATACAACCTTGTGTATGAGAAGTCTTGTCACTTACCGGTAGAGTTAGAGCACAAGGCGTTTTGGGCTATCAAGTGGTTGAATTTTAGCATGAAGGAAGCGGGAGAGAAGCGTCTCTTGGACCTTAATGAGCTTGAAGAACTTCGCTTGAACGCCTATGAGAACGCCAAGATCTATAAGGAGAGAGCAAAGCGTTAGCATGATAAGCATATCATTCCAAAGGACTTCAAAGAAGGAGATCAAGTTCTCCTCTTCAATTCCAGGCTTTGTCTCTTTCCAGGTAAGCTTAAATCTCGTTGGACCGGACCTTTTCTAATCAAACGTATTTTCCCCCACGGTGCAGTTGAAGTATGGGGTGAAGCGGGCGGAAGCTTTAAGGTGAACGGTCAACGACTCAAGAAGTATACGCCGGAACTCCAAGCTGAAGAGTTCGCGCCCACCGCACTCGAATAGATGCGAATTTGGTCGAGCTACGGACCTTAAACAAAGCGCTTCTTGGGAGGCAACCCAAGGTATTGCATTTACGTTTTTGTTTTTGATTCGTAGTTTAGCTTAGTTTAGACGTTTTTGCTTTGTTTTGACTTCGATTCCTTCCGGTATGTTCGTGTTTTTGGATGTAGGAACAGTGGAAAAGGAAAGGGGAAGAGAAAGTTTGAAGAAAAGTGACGAAACTTGGACTTTGGAGCATTACAGAGAGTTCCACGGTCTAAACCACGGCCGTGACAGCTACAGTGACCGTAATTTCCAAAAGCCTTTGAAAAATCACCAAAACCACGGTTCCGTACAATTCCAAGGCCGTGGAACCCCCCGATAGACCGTTGTTTTCAAAAATTTTGCCGGCCACTATATAAACCACGTTCTTCACAAAAACACAACATCACAAACCCAATTCCACGCCCTATTTCACCGATTTGCCTCCTCTCACCTCAAATCTTCGTTAGTTAATTGTTTTTAACGATTCTTTGATCTAAACTGAAGCAAATCCAACCACCAACAAGATCCAAGCAACAATTCGAGCGGCAATTCACCAAGGAATGCAGAATTCGGATTTTAAAATCCGAAACCTAGTTTTTTTTCACTCTTCTCTATCTTTGTCGATTCGGATCTACATTTGCTAGAATTTTTAGGAATAACTGATTGGAATTGGAAGAGAATTAGTGTAGGACTGCTGCTGTGGAATTTGGTGATTGATTGTTGAGATTTGCGAAATTTTGAGAGAAACCACGGTTCCTAGACGTTCCACGGCCGTGGAATTTGAAGAACAAACCGTGGTTTTCAACAGAAAATGGATTTTGTTTGGAGAGTGTCCGGGAGAAATAACGACAAGAACAAAGAGAAGGATAAGAATAAAAAGAGGAAGGGTAACCCCTCTTCCTCTTCATCCTCTAGAGCACCACCACCTTCATCCCCTTCACCTCCATCATCACCTTCATCACCATCACCTCCTAGCCCTAGGGTCCCCACCATTCACGAGGATCATCTCGACGCCTTAGAGAGGATCTATAAGAGGGCTGTTATAGGACCTAGGTACCTACTGTTAGAGGACTTGGTGCCTCTACATGTGATAGATGACCTTACTTGGCTCTTGGATAGAGCCGGTCTTATCGTCTTTTCGGCTATCCGAGAAGACGCTTAAGAGGAGATTACTAGAGAGGTTGTGACGTCTTTTGAGCACAGTCATGTTGATAGGACAGTTTCTTTCCGTCTGATGGAAAGAAACTATGATTTCTCCATCCGGGAGTTTGGAGCCTTCTTTGGGTTCCAAGAGACCTTCAATGGTCGTTTTCCCAGCGGCGTTTACGCCAAGGATTTCTGGGAGGAGGTAGCCATGATCTATGCCAGCGAGGACCGCTGGCAACAAGCTGATACCAAGGCTAAGCTGATGTATCACTTAGCCTTGAAGATTGCTCACCGGGTACTTTCTGAGTGTCTCTTCCCTAGGACGGAGACACCTCAGAAGATCAAGACGGATGAGCTCTTCCTTCTCTACTCCATGTTGTATGGACGGCCTGCTAACTGCGCCACCCTCTTAGCTGCTACCATGACCAAGCTAAAGAACAAGAGGGCTGGCAACATTGGATATGGTGGGATAGTCACCCACCTTGCTAGGATATTAGGGGTAGATTTCTCCGCCTGCACACGCATTCTTGCTGTACCCCTAGGACTCCAGGCCTTTATGACTAGAGGTCTCATCTTCCCCACCCATAGAGGTCCACCTTACGCAGCTATGCCATGGGAGAGCAGGACGGGGAGAGGCATTGAGTGGCTCCCAGAGTATTCCATTATGGCTGGACGCCATAACTGGAAGGAGACGTTCGATGCTATGCATGCGAACATGATTACAGCCCCTCCATATGTCCCACCACCACCTGTAGTTGAGGAGGAGGAGATGAGAGATGAGTATGAGGGAAGAGGAGGAGGAGCTGAGCAGGATTTTGGCACATTTCCGGATCAGCCGGACATAGCTCCTGACATGCCTAGACGTTTTCCACGTCCCGCCAGAGCTTCAGGATCATCTTCTCACCGCGCCAGCGTGAGCGAGAGACCCACTTGGATGGAGACCCCTCCTGCGTGGTACGGAGATCCACCACCATGGTCCACACAGGCACCGCCGCCACCAGCACCAGCACCTTCAGATTCACCGGGGTGGTACAGCCAACCGCCTGGTTGGTATGAGCAGCTGCCGGAGTGGGCCACCGACCTTTCTGATAGGGTGGGAGCATTGGAGATTTGAGCCGACACTAGAGATGCACGTATGGACGACCTCGACCATATGATGAGGGATGTCTACCGCCAGCAGTTCGGGCGGTACTACGATCCTAGCTTCTCCCCATTTCCACCTCCACCGCAGTGATGACGATGATGACCGACAGCTTTAGCCGCTCCACCGCCATTTTGTGAGTTCTTTTTCTTTCTTTCTTTTCTTCTTTTTTTTCTTTTATTTGAACATTAGGGACAATGTTTGTTCCAAGTATGGGGTGGGGTGTATCTAATCGTCTGTAATAACTCTTACTCACTTTGATTGCTTCTATTGAGACTATCTTGCATGTTTCATTATATTGTTACACGTTTCATTATTGCATTGCATGAAAAAGAGTTTGAAAAACCCATAAAAATTGAAAAATTTTGAAAATTTTGTGCTTCTAAGGATAGAGATGATTTCTATGATAATCACCACTTGTGAATTGAGTTTTGATGACAATTGCATGCTTAAACGAATAGTGAATTAAAAAGAAACTGAATGAGTTGATTATACCTCTTTTGCAAATTTCATAATGTGATGAATGTTACTTAAATCATGTTGAGAAAATAAGGTTGAAATCACACTATAAGTTCTTATACTTCTTCTTGAGATGATTAAGGCAATTCGATTTTCTTTCTTCTTTCTTTGATCATTTAGCCCCTCATTGAAATAATGACCTCCTTTACCTATCCGGGAATTTGGAGGAGTTGATTGATATTGGCATGTTTGATGTGGGAGGGCCTTGAAAGCAATTATTTGCAATCAAAAGAATAGAAAGAAATTTTAGTTTTGGGGAAGTCAATCATGATGATGAGTAACTCGGCACCATTCACATAGCCGGGTGTTTGTGTCTTGCCAAAGTCGGATTGAGCGATATTCCTAGCGGATTATGGTATGTGCGCTAAGGGTTTGAGGCATCTCATAAAAATTGAGAAATGCCAATCTCCTAGGTTTCGGTTTTTGTGCACCTCTATCCATAACTCCAAAAGTAAAGTCGAAAAATGAAAAGAAGAGAGCGAAGCTCTAAGTCGAAAGTGTTGCGGAAACCGCAAGAGAAGAAGAAAAGAGTAGTTATCCACTTTCCCGGATTCATGCACCACATTCCTTAAAGTTTTCCTTCCCTTTCCACATTCTAGACCGTGTTTGAAAGTCTTTAAGATCAAAAGAATGTTATATGACTTGGTGATCTAAATTGAAGTTTCTTATGATTGATTTTGATAATGTTTGAAGGATATGATGTTTACATGGAAGTTTGATTAATTCATGAGCTTTCTTTACTCTTTACTCTTTGATTAAGTGTATGAAAGTCTTATAAACGAATGAAGCAAGATTTGAGAATGATCTATTGATTAGAAGGCACATTCATCCAAAAGAAGTTTTGCTTTGAGAAGGTACACATATTTCATCCTAACTTGTGTTTTAAAGCTTTTGAAGGACGTTGCTTAAGGACAAGCAAGTGGCAAGTATGGGGTTATTTGTTAGCATGAAATATTGTGATATTTTAGGCACGTTTTCTAAGTGTATTTCATCCATATTGATAGTCATTGATTAAGCATTGATGCATTTGTGAGCTAGTTTGTCCATAATGTCGATATAGAGATCTCCACAAGCTTTATGTTCATTGTAGGCAATTAAGAGCTATTTCCGAACGAATTGAGCAAGGATGGAGTTTGATCGAGCATGTCCAAGGGTTGAGGACATCTCTAGGAGCTAAGGAAGGTGCTAACTTGAAGAATAGCACGAGGAAAGGAAGAATTACGGTTTACCCCTAAACCACGCTCTAAAATACGGCCGTACTACATTCCATGTTCAAATCCACGGCCGTTGAACCTTGGCAAGGGAAGCGTGGTTCATTCCAGCAACTTCTACTGCCGTGGAAGGATTGAAACAAACCGTGACAATTTCCACGCTCTAAATTACGGTCGTGGAACCCTTCCATGACCGTGATCTTGGCGATCTTTTTCGCCACACTTTAAGCCACGATCTCCTACGCAATTGGGCCGGGCCAATATTTTATCTTACACTATAAAAGGATGGACGAAGAGAGATTCCGTCACCTTCGCTTACGCTTAGACGCACCTCTGCTCAGACACATTTTCGCTTACGCTTGGACATGCCCTAATTTCACATCTTGCGGTGTAATAGATAGGATTTCCGAATTCTAATTAATGTTGATTAACTTAATCGTTGATAGTAATTGGTATATAACTTGCGAAGATTTCGCAAGTGATGAGTAAGAGTCCCACCGTTATGTTCCTGGCGTAATTTTGGACGTTTGGGGAAATTTTTACTTTTTCCCCCGGGTAATTATTTTTACCCTCCGGTGTTATTTGGAGCATTTGGGAGCTCCAATTAATAAAAATGCAGTTGAGAGAAATGATCAGGACATCGGATATGTCCTAGATATGAAATAACATGGAGAGGCAAAACGGCCAAAACAGTCGCTATTTCGTTTCTTAACGGCTAAGAAAGACGGCTTAGGAATACACGTTTTCCGAGGCAGTTGTGTAATAATTATCCCTACAATATTCCAGATTTAATGTTCCAATCTCGAGAAGTTTGGAGAAAGAGGTTCGACCCGCATTTTGATCGGTTAATGGATAATTATCGACTTTACTAAAGGATAATTATCGTCTTCACTATAAATAGCGGAAAATCCTTTATTAATTCATTTCCTTTCACGTTTTCTCGTAAAAGCTCTGATTTCTCTCAACCTTCAAACTCAGATCTACTCTCCGTTTCTAATTCGATTTCAATTCCGTTTGAGTTTCTGGATTCCTCTCTTCATTCTCTTCATAACGGTACCGAGTTTCTGCATTTCCGAGTATATGGAGGGCTGGTCGAGCATATATGTCACCAGGACGGTTCCGTCGCTCAAATTCCGGTGAATTTGATGTTGTCCATGCGTAGCCTGCGTCGCTGTGTTTCCGAATCTTCTTTCAGATCGTCAATCGGGTTAGTAACGAATAAGTTATGAATTTATTCGTTTTCCGTACTGCGATTTGGCCTAAATTGACTTTAGGCTTGTCAAAATGGATAATTAGAAATTCCATTATGGTCGTTATATTATTCTGGTGATTATGGATAGGTTGTTTGATGAAATCTGATGACAGGTGGGTTTGGAAATTGCCTGTGGGCAAAACGTTATTCTGGCGAAATCTAATTAATTAATTAAAGGTTAATTAATTAAATTAGGATTAGAATTGAGATTGAGGAATGTTGATTAGATACTACCTTGAGATTTGAGGAATTGTGAGTTATGTTGAGATATTGAGGTTTAGTTTGTTGTGAGGCTTATAGATTGAGTATGATCCTTATGGATCCCTTTGGGTCTAGGTGTGACCCCTTTGATGAATAGAGGTTGATATATCTCTTTATGCCTTGTTTATAGGCCGTGTTGTCCCTCCAGTGTAGAGGTGATCGTGGTTGAGTTTGTATGAGGTTGAGGTAAGTCCGTAGGACTTACTTAGCTACCATCCCTATATTGGGTGTTTGCATGAGTGGTGTATGCTTTATATGTTTGCTATGATAGCATGAGATGTCGTTTATACCGACCTATGTTTTATTGATTGCCCCACTGCGTGGCTGTGATAACCTTTCCCTTTCATCCCGCCGTGGAGTCTGGGAGGTTCTCTGATGTCAGGCCAGACCGGTTTACAGGAAGGGCGCAATCCACTCCCATAGGGTACACGGATTGTGTGACCGATACTAGTACGGCTGGCTAGCAGGCTCAGAGGCGAGGATGAATCGGTCCTCGCGTCACCTAGTTTCATATATATTATATCTATACGATTTGAGTGAATGACCATTATATTGAGATGAATAAATGGGTAAATGAGTGAAAGCATGCTGATGTGTTTATCTTTCATGATTGTGTTTGTGCTTATGCATTACCTCATATATGTATGGTTAGCTAACGGTTTCATACCGTGTTGTAGATGTTTACAAGTTAGGCACTGCTGAGTGATATGGCAGGGTGACAGGCCGAGGACTCTCGTACATTAGGTGGTTGGTTTGGGTTTGTTGTGTTCCCCTCCTGCGTGAGGATGTTCTTTTGTACCTCCTGTGTGAGGTTGTCGTTTTATATACTCGGCTATGTTGTTGTTTACTTTGGGTTGTACAGTTTATACTATTTTATGTATTTGTTTTATATCTGTCAGTGCCATGTTGTAAGGTCCAGTGAACTTGTTGTCAGGCTAGAGTCAGGATCCATTGTGAGATCCTAGCCCAATGTGACATCCCGAGTCCCGCGGATTCGGGGTGTTACAGAGTTGGTATCAGAGCCCAAGTTGACAACAATGGCACTTGCTACATGCAATGAGGTTTGATAGGTAAAATAAACAGAGCCCACATGGGATCTGACGTTTTAAAAGGTTTTGGTTTTAAGTGTGGTTTTGGGATAGAATGTACGAGAAGTCGTCACCTCTGCCATGGATCTTTGCAGCGTAGATATGTATATATATCTGTGTGTACTATGGATTATGTGGATGTATTATATACATATCGATACCTATGGAATATATATAGCCTTATAAGATTAGGTGCGTATATCCTACAGATTACTCAAACTAGAGTAGTATCTGTAGTGGGATGAGGTAGGGGTACACCCCCTCTTCCTCCAATGGTGATAAGTCAGGGACCAATTTCCGCTGTTGTTTCGCCTATGGCAGAGAACGAGTTTGAAGAGGCTGATCGTGTCTCCACGAGTATATCCGAGTTTCAAGAATATATGTAACAAGTATATGAAGCGGTGATAGCGGGTAGATCCACACCGGATTACCAACAATTGTGAGATCAACTGAAGCTTTTGGATCCGGAAAAAAGCAATGGACTGAATCAGTTCCTGGAGAAGCAAAGATGATGAACGGGGAACCAAGTCCAATATCAGGACAATCTAGGGATCCTTTGGCCATGAAGATGACTAGCAAGGAACTACAGTGTTTTAATTGCGTGGAAGTTGGGACACTGGCGAGTTGTGTGCCCAAAGGCGCCCATCATATGCTTTACGTGTGGTAAAGCAGGGCATAGAGCGAAGTTTTGTCGATAGGGCAAGGCATTGTCTTTACAGGTTCCCTTCAAGAGTGAGATCATTCCAGGTGGACGACGAAGGTCGAGTTACCCTTCACTTGCACAGGTTGCAAGGATGGGACGATTATGTTTCAATTGTGGCTATCCAGATCATTTGTGTTCTGTGTGCCCTTTGGCACTGATAGCTTGTTTCACTTGTAGTGAGATAGGCCATCTGGCCCTTTCTGTCAGCACGGTGGTGTTTCTTCCCAGCAAGACCTTCCTCTTTTCGGTGCAGAAAGAGTGGAAGTGGAGGCTATAGTAATGACCTTAGTGATACCTGAGGAGCATGGATCTGACATTGAGTGATGATATGTAGAGGAGCTACGAGTGTTAGCTGTTATAGGTACCATTCTCGTTAATGGTTTACCTGGTGGAGTTTTGCTTGTTGTGAGTGTTATGCACGTCATGTCTTTCGATGCATGCGTTAATTGTTGAGTTTTGGTATATAGTAGAAGGTGGATTTTCTTTTACAGGATTACCTTTTTGGGTCTGAGATACCCGTGAGATGCGTGTTTGTTCCCTTATTTCGGGACTTGTGTATGACTTGTAGACTTCTTTGTCATGCCGTAGGTGCATGAGGAAGTCATTATGTGTATGGATTGGATGAACAGATATCATGCGGTGTTAGATATTAATAGAAAGGCTATTATAGTCTTTACTAAGATGGTAAATAGAGGTCTTCTAAGGTTAAGACCTTTGAAGAGACGGGTTTGTCATCAGGACTGTACGAGCAGTGAGCTGATAGCACAAGAATATGACGCCTTTTAGTGTTATACCATGAAGGAGTGAGATAGTCCAATATTGGAAGGTATTCCAATTGTTTATGAGTTTATAGACTTGTAACTGAACCGTCTAGTTGTCACCTCAGCGGAGTGTGGACATTGTTATCGAGTTGAAGTATGATACAAGATTGAATGGGAAATCCACACTATATGGTGCTTGTTGAGATATTGTACTGATAACTTGAAAATTTGACTGAAACGGGCTTCTTTCATCCTAGTAGGTTCCATGTTCCGTATTGACGACCTGATGAGTTAGCTTCAAGAAGCAATTGTGTTTTCAGGATTCCTTTGTGCTCAAGATATCCCTAGTCATGAATGAGAGAGCAACATGTGTATGAGATAGCATCCCATACCCGTTATGGACACTACGAGTTTGTAGTGATGTCATTTGGGTTGACGAATGTTTTAGTAGTTTTTATGGAGTTGATGAACAATATCTTCATCGACTTCCTTGATTAGTTGGTGGTGGACTTCATTGATGACATGTCGGTATACTCTCATAGCAGAGAATAGTAGACCGATCGTCTGAGGACCGTTCTACAGATTTCGAGAGATAGAGAGTTGTATGCTACGCTCTCTAAGTGTAAGTTGAGATGCCAGTGGTAGCCTTTTTAGGCCATGTTGTCTCCGCCAGTGGGATCATGGTTGACCTGGCGAGAATCAAGTATGTTGTAATATGGGAGATACTGATGAACATTAAGGAATACGTAGTTTTCTCGGCTCAGCCGATTGCTACCAATGTGTTGAGAAAGGATTTTATATGATTATGTATTCATTTGCGAGTCTTTTAAGAAGACCACCATAACTACGTAATGAAAGCAGTGTGTCTATGTTCTGAAGAGTTGAGGAGGCGTTTGACCTCTGCTTCCATTCTGTTGTAGTTAGAAGAATTTTGGGATCCCGTGATTTACGGTGATACATCCCAGCTAAGTCTGAGATGTGTATTACTATAGAGGAGTAGGGTTATTGATATGTGTGTTTACAGCTGAGAACGTATGATGAGAACTACCCGACTCATGATTTAGAGTTAGTAGTGGTAGTTCAAGCCTTTAAGTTTTGAAGACCGTACCGGTGTGATCTTCATGTCAGATTTCTATAGATCATAGAAATCTAAAGTATATTTTATGCAACAGGGGTTGAATAACCGCCAGTATTAAGAGCTTAAGTTGATCAAGACTTTGACTTGAAGATTCCATATCATTTAGAGAAGTTGAATGTTGTCGCCGATAACTTGAATGGAAAGACGCTCCAAGAGAAGATGATTGGGAGACTGATAGTTCAACCTCAGCTTCAAAGAGATCTAGTTTGGCTAGAGTTGGACAATCAGTTCCTTGATGAGGATACCCAGTTATACCTCAGAGGTTCTAACTGGTCCGTTGGATGAGGTCCAACAGAAGCAGGAGACTTGCCCGGCCTTGACAAGGTTTAGAGCAAGGATGTCTCGTACTGAGACACCATAGTTCTCCATGGGAGTAAATGGATTGATGAAGAGTCATGACCGCTTTTGTGTACCTGCTGATGCAGATGGAGACAGAGAGTATTACGGTATACCCACTGTATGCCTTATTCAGTACATTCAGGTACGAGTAAGATGTACCACGAGATGAAACAATTATATTGTATGAAGCCGATATAACTAGATTTGTGATACAGTGTGTGACCTGTCAGCAGGTCCAGATAGAGTATTTCCGATCTAGAGATAGGCCCCACCCACTACCAGTGTAGTAGTAGAATTTGGGAGGACATCTCTATGGATTTTGTTATGAGATTGTGACCCAGTAGAAGATTGATATTATTCGGGTTGTTGGTAACAGATTAATGAAACCGGCACGTTTCATTTCTATCAGAAGGACGTGGCTAGTGAATGAATTGGCTGAGGAGTACACTAGACAGATAGTGAGACTCCATGGTATACCGAGAACAATCATTTCTGATCGAGATGGATATTTTTACTTTGAGATTGTGAACAGTAGATACAAACTGCTTTGGAAAAATGAGTCTATACTTCATGACTAAGCTTCACCCCTTGGCAGAGGGTCAGTTGAAGAGGATCATCTAGATTTTAAGAATCTAATATAAGTTGTAAGTTGAATGGGAAACGTGGATGATTATATTACCTTCCATTATTGAGTTATTATATAAGAATGATTGACGTTTATCTTCGGGAATGTCCTTGAGAAGCATTGTATGGGCGTAGATGCCATACACCTTTATGCTAGAAGTGATCTAGCAGTAGTAGTGGAAATAACACATGACCAGACTCAGGATTTTATAGTTCGAGTAACGATGATTAAAGGAAGAGTGTTGGCTCTACATAGTCGCCAGATTGTGTGTGTAGACAAGAGGTGTTAACCTCTAAAGTTCAAGTGAGAGTTCATGTCCGGCTGGAGGTATCTCAGTTGTGAGACGTTAGTTGTGTTATTATGGAAAGGGGAACTGAGTTTTCAATATGTCGGTTACTTGAAATCTTGATCAGTTTTGTGAAGGCAACATGATGTTTAGCTTTGCCTCTGAGATTAGAGGATATTCACCCAGTGTTCATATGTCTCAACTGAGGAAGTATATACCAGACTCGAGACACCTTGTGAGTTACGATGATTTGGTGGTTGAGTCCAACCACACTTTTGTTGAGCATTCGATTACATTCTTGGAATGAGATATGAAACGCTTGCATTCGAAAGACATTCCCATATTGAGGATATAATGGTCGAGATGAAGACCTGAAGAGGCTATGTGAAAGACTGAGGATAGTGTCCTGAGGAACTATCCAGAGTATATGTTGGGACAAACCCATTTGTGGGAGCACGATTATATCTTAGTGCTATCTTGATGAATGTTGTGCTTATGTGCTTATATACTTATATGCCTTGATGTGTTATTCCATGCTAGTTGTGATGTGATTTATGATCTTAGTAGATCTTGATGTGCTAGCGTGATGTATGCTATAGCTGGAGATGATTACTTTCTCCACGCTACCCGAGTATGATCATATTTATAGCTAGAGATGGTTTTTTCCTCCATGCTATTTGAGTGTGATTAGGATTCATCTAGAGATGGTTCTTTCCTCCATGCTACCTTGATGGACATAGTTTTAGTGGAGATGTGATTCCTCCATACGATATATATGATTATGGTTTGCTAGAGCCGTAATTCCTCTATGCTTGTGATATGTTTGGGCTAGAGATGTGCTTCCTCTATGCCTTATGATGTGGTATAGCGAGAGACGTGATTCCTCTACGCCTTTGGGTAGCGTTATGACCCTATTTCCTGGAGATGATGATTCCTCCATGTTTATACTTGAGGTTATAAATTGTTATAGGTTATGATCTTTTGAACGGAGATGTGATACCTCCGATAGAAAGAGTGAGAGTTATACCTCGGCGTATGGGTCCGAGAGGATTTGGGAATTGTTCAAGTTTCGGGACGAAACTTTTTTTTAAGGGGTGTGTGATGTAATAGATAGGATTTCCGAATTCTAATTAATGTTGATTAACTTAATCGTTGATAGTAATTGATATATGACTTGCGAAGATTTCGCAATTGATGAGTAAGAGTCCCACCGTTATGTTCCTGGCGTAATTTTGGACGTTTGGGGAAATTTTTACTTTTTCCCCCGGGTAATTATTTTTACCCTCCGGTGTTATTTGGAGCATTTGGGAGCTCCAATTAATAAAAATGCAGTTGAGAGAAATGATCAGGACATCGGATATGTCCTAGATATGAAATAACATGGAGAGGCAAAACGGCCAAAACAGTCGCTATTTCGTTTCTTAACGGCTAAGAAAGACGGCTTAGGAATACACGTTTTCCGAGGCAGTTGTGTAATAATTATCCCTACAATATTCCAGATTTAATGTTCCAATCTCGAGAAGTTTGGAGAAAGAGGTTCGACCCGCATTTTGATCGGTTAATGGATAATTATCGACTTTACTAAAGGATAATTATCGTCTTCACTATAAATAGCGGAAAATCCTTTATTAATTCATTTCCTTTCACGTTTTCTCGTAAAAGCTCTGATTTCTCTCAACCTTCAAACTCAGATCTACTCTCCGTTTCTAATTCGATTTCAATTCCGTTTGAGTTTCTGGATTCCTCTCTTCATTCTCTTCATAACGGTACCGAGTTTCTGCATTTCCGAGTATATGGAGGGCTGGTCGAGCATATATGTCACCAGGACGGTTCCGTCGTTCAAATTCCGGTGAATTTGATGTTGTCCATGCGTAGCCTGCGTCGCTGTGTTTCCGAATCTTCTTTCAGATCGTCAATCGGGTTAGTAACGAATAAGTTATGAATTTATTCGTTTTCCGTACTGCGATTTGGCCTAAATAGACTTTAGGCTTGTCAAAATAGATAATTAGAAATTCCATTATGGTCGTTATATTATTCTGGTGATTATGGATAGGTTGTTTGATGAAATCTGATGACAGGTGGGTTTGGAAATTGCCTGTGGGCAAAACGTTATTCTGGCGAAATCTAATTAACTAATTAAAGGTTAATTAATTAAATTAGGATTAGAATTGAGATTGAGGAATGTTGATTAGATACTACCTTGAGATTTGAGGAATTGTGAGTTATGTTGAGATATTGAGGTTTAGTTTGTTGTGAGGCTTATAGATTGAGTATGATCCTTATGGATCCCTTTGGGTCTAGGTGTGACCCCTTTAATGAATAGAGGTTGATATATCTCTTTATGCCTTGTTTATAGGCCGTGTTGTCCCTCCAGTGTAGAGGTGATCGTGGTTGAGTTTGTATGAGGTTGAGGTAAGTCCGTAGGACTTACTTAGCTACCATCCCTATATTGGGTGTTTGCATGAGTGGTGTATGCTTTATATGTTTGCTATGATAGCATGAGATGTCGTTTATACCGACCTATGTTTTATTGATTGCCCCACTGCGTGGCTGTGATAACCTTTCTCTTTCATCCCGCCGTGGAGTCTGGGAGGTTCTCTGATGTCAGGCCAGACCGGTTTACAGGAAGGGCGCAATCCACTCCCATAGGGTACACGGATTGTGTGACCGATACTAGTACGGCTGGCTAGCAGTCTCAGAGGCGAGGATGTATCGGTCCTCGTGTCACCTAGTTTCATATATATTATATCTATACGATTTGAGTGAATGACGATTATATTGAGATGAATAAATGGGTAAATGAGTGAAACCATGCTGATGTGTTTATCTTTCATGATTCTGTTTGTGCTTATGCATTACCTCATATATGTATGGTTAGCTAATGGTTTCATAACGTGTTGTAGATGTTTACAAGTTAGGCACTGCTGAGTGATATGGTAGGGTGACAGGCCGAGGACTCTCGTACATTAGGTGGTTGGTTTGGGTTTGTTGTGTTCCCCTCCTGCGTGAGGATGTTCTTTTGTACCTCCTGTGTGAGGTTGTCGTTTTATATACTCGGCTATGTTGTTGTTTACTTTGGGTTGTACAGTTTATACTGTTTTATGTATTTGTTTTATATCTGTCAGTGCCATGTTGTAAGGTCCAGTGAACTTGTTGTCGGGCTAGAGTCAGGATCCATTGTGAGATCCTAGCCCAATGTGACATCCCGAGTCCCGCGGATTCGGGGTGTTACATGCGGAGATTGTGATTGAGAGATTTGCGCTTTGCTATTGAGATCTCCGAATTGACGGAAGAGTTGAAGATTTGGAAGATTGTTCGCAAGAAGGTTACGCTTTATCTTTAGGTTTGATTTAGAAGACGGATTGACATCCCGTTCTTCCTTCTTATCTAAGATTCGTGATTGTTTGTGTTATTCCGAATCTATTGACGTTATTGTTCTTGATTTGTGGATTTGAGATTGACTTGAAAGTTATTGAAGGTTTTCGGAAGTTTTCATCTTTCATTCTTTTAAATCTTGAATTTGATATCAATATGACTGTTGTTGGCTAAAACCCTTTAACAATTCTAAGGTGAAGGGTTGATAGTTGTGGCTTAGATGATGATAGATCGATCGTAAACAGATTGGACCCTGAGAGTTAGAGAGAATCGCCGACGAACCTAATCCACGGTCTGTTCTTGAGCTTCCACGGCCGTGGAACTCAAGAACTACCCGTAATTTTGTGTCAGTTTACGAACTTGCTTTTACTTTAATCCAAAGTTAAAGATTAGCTTTAACTTAGTCTTGGCTTGCCTTTTCTAGGTGGTAGTGAAGCCTCAACAACCTCTACCTCGATTCTTAGTGTCACAACCTTAATCGGTTTAGTTAGTCTTGATCCTTGGATTATAAGTTTGGGTGTTTGACGTTAATTCTTGCCTTTAGATCCTTTCTATATTGAAGCCTCAACAACCTTTATAGAGAGTGTCTTCTAGGTGAGTCATATAAGGTTTTTGGAACTTCACCGTACGATTATCTTACATTCGTATACCTTTGCATACCTTAACTCTGTCCTTATATCTTTAGTATATCTTGAATCGATTGCCACAGCTGGATTCCTGGATCTTTAGGATTGTTGTTTTCCCAATAATTTGAAAAACTTCATACATCTACTTGCTTGATAATCTATAACCGGATTTAACCCCCCATATCCCTGTGTTCGATACTCTGGAATTCTTGCTCAACTATATCGATCCGTACACTGCGGGTTCGCTTGCTTGATTTCTAGTTTTATAATTAAAGCTTATTTGCACGCACGCTAAGTGGCGAACACGACTCTGTGTGCTGCAGCCGCTTTCTTTGACTGCTTTGACTCGTGCTTTACCCTTTACCATCCTATTTATACTTCTTGCTCTCCTCCTTGATGAGGGTTTACTTCCAGATCTCTCTCTCTCTCTCTCTCTCTTCACGTACTTTCTCTTCTCTTCTTCTCCTTTGAATCACCTTGGTTTATCTTGTTAAAGTTGTGAGCTTTTGGTAAGAAATCTTGCTAGCTTTGGTTGGTTTGGATGTTGCTGATGATGCTGTGCCTTTTGGAGCCAACTTGAGGCTGTTGTTGTTGTTGTTGCTGTGTGACTTCTGGAGAGCTTGTTTGCTAAGTTCCATGGCTGCTCCTCTTCCTTCCTTCTTTTCTTCATGTTTTCTATCTTCTCCTTAGTCTAGCATGACTTTCCTTAGGTTTTGATCCTATGCCAGCCAAGTTTGGCTTGTGATGATGTATATATGTGTATGTTATGTTGTTATGTTGCTGTTGGAGTGAATAAATGGGTAAATGATTGCAAGCATGCTGATATGTTTATCTTTCCTTATGTGTGACTGTGCTTATGCATTACTCTATATATGTGTATGGATAGCTAATGGTTTATTACCATGTTGTAGATGCCCCACGGGATAGGCATGCTATTGGGTGATCTAGAAGGGTGGCAGGCCGAGGACTTCCGTACATTAGGTTGTGTGGGCATTTGAGTCTGTTACCTTTCCCTCCTGCGTGAGGATGGTCTTTTGTTACCTCTTGTGTGAGGGTGTTATGTTTCTTACTCAGCTATGATGTCTTATATTTTGGGTTGTACAGTTTTATACCTTTTTATGTATTTGTTTTCATATCTGTCATTGCCATGTTGTAAGGTCCACTGAACCTGTTGTCACGCTAGGGTCAGGATCCATTGTGTGATCCTAACCCAATTTGGCACTCCGAGTCCCGCGGATTTGGGGTGTTACATTATGCCGCCTTCTCGTACTTGTGCAGCTCCTTCCATGCTCCTCTTAGCCTTCCATGACGGCAAAACGGAACCGTGTGCTTTTGCCGGGAGCCGTTAATTAAATTCGACTAAATAGTTTTAAACCATCTTACCGACCACGTTAGGAAACCGGAACAAGTTATATTAAAGTCATGTTTTAGATTAAAAGATATCGTAAGTAATTTTTCCGAGTTCATAATAAAATTGAAACAAAAAAAAGAGGGGTGCAACACGAGGACTTCCTTGGAGGTAGCCAATTCTAGTTCTACTCTCACCCAAGCACGCTTAACTTCGGAGTTCTAATGGGATCCGGCGCATTAGTGTTGGTATGATCGCACCCGTCTACTTATGCCGCCTTCCCGTACTTGTGCAGCTCCTTCCATGCTACATTTAGCCTTCCTTGACGGGCAAAACAGAACCGTGTGCTTTTGCCGGGACCCGTTAATTAAATTCAACTAAACAGTCTTAAACCATCTTACCGATCACGCTAGGAAACCGGAACAAGTTATATTATAAGCGTTCATTCTATATATTTTAGTATAAATGATGTTTGTCGCAGAAGAAAACCCTTCTTCGTAACCCGGAAAGTCATATTTTAGAGAAAAAGAGATCGTAAATAATTTTTCTGAGTTAATAATAAAAATGAAACAAAAAAAAAGAAAAAAGAGGGGTGCAACACGAGGACTTCCCAAGAGGTCACCCATCTTAGTACTACTCCCGCCCAAGTACGCTTAACTTCGGAGTTCTAATGGGATCCGGTGCATTAGTGATGGTATGATCGCACCCGTCTACTTATGTTGTCTTCCCGTACTTGTGTAGCTGCTTCCGTGCTCCCCTTAGCCTTACTTTACGAGCAAAACGGAACCGTGTTCTTTTGTCTAGACCCGTTAATTAAATTCGACTAAACGGTCTTGAACCATCTTACCGATCACGTTAGGAAACCAGAACAAGTTATATTATCAGCGTTCATTCTATATATTTTAGTATAAATGAGGTTTGCCGCAGAACAACATCCTTCTTCGTAACACGGGAAGTCATATTTTAGAGTAAAGGAAATCGTAAATTGATTTTTCCGAGTTCATAATATAATTAAATCCGAGTTCATAATAAAATTGAAACAAAAAAAATAATAAAGAGATGAACAACACGAGAACTTCCGAGGAGGTCACCCATCCTATTGCTACTCTCGACCAAGCACGCTTAACTTCGGAGTTCTAATGGGATCTAGTGTATTTGTGCTGGTGTGATCGCACCCGTCTACTTATGCCTCCTTCCCGTCCTTGTGGAGCTCCTTTCATGCTCCTCTTAGCCTTCATTGTCGGGCAAAACAGAACGGTGTGCTTTTGCCGTGACCCGTTAATAAAATTCGACTAAATAGTCTGAAACCATCTTACCGATCACTTTAGGAAACCGGAACAAGTTATATTATAAGCGTTCATTCTATATATTTTAGTATAAATGAAGTTTGCCGCAGAAGAACACCCTTCTTTATAACCCGGGAAGTCATGTTTTAGATTAAAAGAAATCGTAAATAATTTTTCCGAGTTCATAATAAAACTGAAACAAAAAAAAAGAAAATAGAGGGGTGGAACACGAGGATTTCCCAGGAGGTCACCCGTCCTAGTATTATTCTCGCCAAAGCACGCTTAACTTCGGAGTTCTGAATGGATCCGGTGCATTAGTGTTGGTATGATCGCACCCGTCTATTTTTGCCGCCTTCCCGTACTTGTGTAGCTCCTTGTGTAAACGCCGAAAATTTTGCCGCGTTTGCGATTTTTTATTTTTGCGGATTCTATCGATATTTTATGAGAGTAAATATTTTATTAGAAGTATTTTACGACGTAAAATATATTTTCCAAGTATATTTAAATTTTTGATACGTTTACGTATATCCGTTTTATTTTTTTTCGGAAAAAGTCAAGAAGTCCTTTTAGTTCGGAAATCCCGTTCCGAATGATTTTGATCGAGTTTACTCGGTTACTCCATTTCTTTTTTTTTATTTTAATTATATTATTTCTTCTTTTTTTTTCATTTCCTTTTCTTCCCAATCATGATGACCAACCGGGTGCAACCGACCCTTCCGTTCCTCTGCAACCCAACTTGCAGTCGACCCCTTGACCTCCTATGTTGCCACCCATGCTAACCCGGAGCAGTGAGCATCTGCAGCCCCGACTTCTATACCCTCGCCTGCAATCGATCTCACTTTTCCTCTCTCTCGAACTCTTCTGGATACAACAATTGCAGCCCTTAATTCTCTCTTTCCCTGCATCTCTCGCTAACAAGCACCTCTCCCTCAGTCAAGATGCAACTCTTCGAGCCCTGTCGCTGGTCACCTTCGAACCACCACCTCGGCTCTCCCTCTCGCAACTCAGAAAGCAGAACTCGCATCTCCCTCTCAGTACCGTTTTTCTTTCCCCCTTGGTCCCTCTTTCATGTTCAGACACGGGAGCCGGAGAAGCAGCCCTTCCTCGGCTTCCGTCGCCGCAGACCGGAGACCAGGGAGACGCAGCTGCCGCCACCGTTGTTCCGCTGTTAGCCTCCTCCCCATCTCTTGTGTTTCGTTTTCCTCAACCCCTTTTCTTTTCACCTCCGTGAGGAAGAAACCACCGCTGGGCCACCGAAGAAGCTCCTTGGCCCTCGATGTGCGAGGCTTTCGCCAGCCTTGGCCCTCGATGGCCACTAGAGCTGCCGCCACCAGCCTGCGAGTATGACCTAGCGGGGAAGAAGACCCTTTTAGGGTAATTCAAGCGGGCCCCCTGGTTGTTGGATATTTACAAGTTTTAACCCATCTTTTGTATTTACATTACTTGCCCAAATTTGTGCTTTATGCAATATATATCCCTGCAGATTTATTTATGGAATATGGCCCAAGGACTTAAATGCGGATTTATGACCATGTTTATATAAGTGTATTTTGGCTGGAAAATAGATGATCGGTTTTGTTGTGTCCTTGACTTTAAAAATGAGTTTAACCATGGGTTATGATGTTATACAATTTGTCCAGAAAATATAATTACAGGTATTAAACTTGGGTTTTGCATTGAGTTATAGTCTTACGTTTACTTACTCTATGTGTTACGCCCTTATTGGATTAAATTCGGTTTATGGCTCAAGGTTTTTATTGCGGTTTGATCACCATGTTTTAAAATTTCATATTGTGCCGGAAAGCTTTTTCACTGGATTTAACATTGGCTTTTGGAAAACGAGTTTTCATAAACCTATATATTTTATTTATTCCGTTCAAATTTAGCCTGATAGCTAAATTTGCTTAGTTTTGGTAATAGGTTCGGATAACCCCGTATGGCCAAACGGGTCGAAGTTCGACATCCGTCGATCGACTTCCGTCTTGTGACTTCATGTGAGTTACCTTCTTCCTCGATCTAGTTATGTTTAGTATTAGTATCATGCTAGGCTGGATCTAGTATAACTTAGAGTGAATATCAAGTAGTGGTTATGGACCTTAGGTGAGTTTTGTGGATTGTGAAATGTTATAAGACTTGAGGTGTTGATGTTAACTTGTGAGGCTTGTGAGGTTTGAGAACTAGAGTATATGGTTGTTGAGTTTATGGGCTAGGATATGCGTATCCTAACATGGTGTTGTTACCGTTGAGTTTGTTTAGATTAGGAGTTGTTATCATAGTATGTGCTATGGGGTTATGATCCTACAAGATCATAGGGTCTAGAAGTCTAACGACTAGCTTGTGTAGAGTGAGATGTGATCATGAGAGATTCTAGGATGCGGTCCTAGAATGAGAGTCAAATGATCTCGCGTAGATCATTTGTGTAGAAGTCTAAGAATTCTTGAGTTGAGCGAGTTGTTGATATTGATATCTTGTTGTGAGCAGGTTATAGACTTCTTCCCAAGGGAAGCAAGAGTGTTGCGTGAGCTAGCGTTTGGGACGAGGTAAGTCTCCGGACTTACTTAGCTCATATTTCCTGTAGTAGCACTGATGTGTGTTTGATGGTGTGTGTTTATTGTTTATAACAACTAAACTGGAATTTGGATTACCGACCTTTATATTATTTTGGCCCAAGTGTATGATAACGGGCGGTGACAACTTGTCTGGCTCTCGCGAGAGCTAGGAGGTTGTCGGCGACTTTCCCATGCTGGTAGACGGTCTGATGCATCAGTACCATTCCATGCCGGTAAGTAGGGACCGAGGCGCGTTTCGGTGACTCTCGTGTCACAAGCTAAGTTGAATTAGAACGGGATATGACTAAATAATGATAAGATAATAAACCAGACGTGTGTGCTTTGGAGTGTATTGGGTGTTTATGATGATTGACTTGTGTTTGTGCCTTTCACCTTGATTCTAATGCCTCGAATATTAGCTAACGGTTTTATACCGATTGTTGTAGATTGCCTTGCAGGTTAGGAATGCGGCCGAGAGATCCGGAAGAGTGGGCAGCCGGGGTTCCGTACATTTGAGGATTGGGTTTTGGTTGGAGTCGTGTTTGAGTTTTGTATTCAATATATATTGTATGCCGTGTGTATGGCATTTGGTCTTTCGGTTGTATCTCGGGTGAAATCTTTGGTTTGTATGGTACTGGGTTTCATTGCATTGCATTAAATGTATTTGGTTTTGGCCTTTATTTGTGCCTCGCTGCAAGATCCGGTGAAATTGTTGTCAGGCTAAGGGTCGGGAGCCATTGTGAGGTCCCAACCCGTAGCATCCCGAGTCCCGCAAAATCGGGGTGCTATAAAAGTGGTATCAGAGCACTAGGTTGACAACAATGGCACTCGCAATCTTCTAAAGGCCGAATAAGGAATGAACAGAACCCCACGGGTTCTGAGTTTTCGTTTTCAAAATCACATGCATGAGTCGGGGTAGAATGTACGGACCACCACTCCTTCCGCGGATCTCGGCAGCTTAGTTTATTGGACTTGATATATATATGTATATTATATGTGGATTGTAGTTATGCATGATGGACTTGATAGCTATCCTTGAGGATTGTACCTATGTATGACGGACTTGTTATGTATAGTAGCGGCATGGCCTTTTATTGATATATGCTTATACATGGAGTATGATAGGATCTTATTAGCTTTAGAACCTTGTAATGTTGTAATGTATTTTTTGGAATTGGCATATTAGTAGTGATATGGACATAAGACATATATAGTCGTTTATGCAGATTCTTATTATATATCGTAGTAGATAGTACGGGACCTAATAGAAAAGATGATAAGTATAATATCATCACCTTTAAAGACGATGTGGTTGGCTTGACATAGCGTTCATACGTGGAGGTGTACCCTCAAATACCGAGTTTAGCATTTCGTGTTGACCAACACCATGGCGTTCTCGGATTCCTTTAAAAGGATCTCGAAGAGGAGGATTATAGATGACATAAATGAAGGACAAACAAGTGGAAGAGAACCTTGAGATAGTTTAAGCAAAACTAAGAAGGAAGTCGTACAAGTAAGGGAGCGGCAAGAAGAGACAAGTGGTGGTTCCCAAAGGAAGCGACGATTGAACAAACAATGAAGCAACTAGAGACAATGAACGTAAGATTTTTCCAAGGGCAGTGTCGAGGAACTAAAGATGTAAATCAAGTAAAGAGGACTGCATTCTCGCTCGAGAATAAAAGTGGTGTTCTAAGTAAGATGAGTTCTCAATAGGCACTCCTTAGTATAGGAGTCATAATGAAAAGAGTGGTCAAACAATTGTGAAAGATTGACGAGAACCGTAAGTTAAGCTTACGAGGGTACCGGAGGGTGTGCGACGATCTTTGCGAGATTCTAAGCGGGTGACTTATTTAGAAATTTGAGAGTTACGAGGAGGATCACATGCTGAAAGTTCACATAATGAAATTACCGAGGAGAGTCAATCGTTTTTTGTCATTGTGATGAGACTGAGCAACACTAAGAAGGAGGAAGTGTGTGCGGATGATGATCTTCAAAAGATGAAAGATGAAACAAGGAGATTGGATCAAAAGACTTAAGATACCAACCAAGAGGAACACGAGTGGATGCTAGCAAGGGCTATAATATTTGGGAGGGTGCACTTGAAAGACATCAAGGATGAATGGTTAAGCTTATGAAGGAGAGTTATACGGCGTGCAAGGCCTGGAAGAGTATGGTTACCTTATGGAAGAGGAAGAAAGCATGGAACAGGGAAAAAACTAACGGAGTTTAAGATAAAGTACCCCGAGGAGGGTAGCCCTCATGAGAATGGTAACATGAGAAGTGTAGCAGAATAATAAGTCGTTGACTTCGAAGAAGGTCAGATACAAGTCAATCGGTGACAACTAAGAACGCACCGGTGCGGGTTGTCTATTGGTGACTGTAGAGGGGATGAGTAAACAAGACTATGGGCATATAGAGGATCGAAAACAAGATCTTAAAGTATTCAGGGTGGATCAATGTCAATGGTAAGGAAGTACGTCAACGAAAGTGCATTTGTCTTAAATCAAATAATGTTGGATGAGTTCAAGCAAGTAGCTGTTACAAACCTCCTAGGGGAGGTTGAAGATGACCCTTTACGACCTTCTTAGGTCATGAGAATGGAACATGGGAGATCGACCCGGATTAGAAGTTTTAAGGTTTGATCATGGTAAAGACAACTAGTAGATCAAGAGGAAGGTGATAATTTCAATGTTTGTGGTCCGTAGACTGGAGTATTATAAGAGGATGCATAGTATGGTCGCTCTAATGAAATGGAGGGTATGTTTTCGCGAGCAAAGGATGCATAGTATGGCCGATCTAATGAAATGGCGTGAAAGGGAGGACCTAGATTAGGGGAAACGTTGCAAGCTTAGAGATATGATGTTAGTGTTGGGTGAAGTTATGAGTTGGATACTTCAGTGATGTTGATAGAGGGATATTAGCCTAGCATTCTTCACAAGGCATACCAGTATGGTTGTGAAGTTGTTTTTGGAATACCAAGAGATACATAAGGTGACCAACAAGAGAAAGAGAGGATTGAAGTTTTGAAGTTTGATGTCGACATGAGAGGTACGAGAAGTACATGAAAGCTTGAGATCAAGAACCTCCGTTGTCGGATTAACGTTGCAAAAAGGGAAGGAAGTGAGTTCTACACCTACTTGAAGAAAGGACGTTTATAGTCCAAGCTTAGGTAGAATACGAAGAACTCCCCCAACATGTTGGGATTTCCGGAGAGCGAAGAAGATAAGATCGATTTGATATAAGACGTAATTATGCCCTACGGTTAGGACACTTATGGCAACACATATGTATGAGTTCTTAAGAGGGTTATTACGACCATGCCTTCAAGGTGAAAGAGGATGGAACAAACGGATTCGAGAGAACAAGGACCCTTGAAAGAGAACAAACACGGTCAGCTGAAGATGGAACAATACACGAGTCTTAAAGACGTCACCTAAATGGATCGAGCTAGATTAATTGTGTCATGACCACTTGTAAAGTGATAAGACAAGATTGTGTCGGTTATTACAATATGTGACGGGAAGAGAAAAGATGGAATCTGAGATATCATGGATTCCAATACGTCAGAATGTGGATTTTTCCACTAAGGTTGAGCTTGATTTAATTCCACTGTGTAAGGCGCCGTATGAAATAACAACTGTCCAGAGACACGAGTGGTGGAAGCAATTAAAGGAGAAATTGCAAGAACTTAGTGATAAGATTTCACTAGAATTAGTGAAATGCCATAGAGAACACCAGACGTTATCTTGAACTCTTGATTTGAAGTTCATATTGAAACATATCTTAAACTCTTGATTTGAAGTTGTTATGGAGAACACTGTTACGTCTAGGGATGGATGCGCAATAAGCCTTAAATTTATACTCGTTATATTTCTCCTCACTCCTAGCGAACCCGCAGTGTACGGGACGTTTTGTAGTAGGGATAGTATTCCAAGGTCGAACACAAAGACTGAGGTGAGATTGATTCGATTAGTGATTAAGTTTAGTGAAGATCTAGGCCTAAGAAATGAGAAAGAAATAAAGAAATGAAAATCTCAATGTTTTTGGTAGGTTTTTAGGTGATCAATCAAGGATCACAAATCATGTGAAATAAACAATCAACTAAGCTAACAAATCAACACAAACAAACAAGCTAAACACGAGGTACGAGATCAAAGAGAGAAAAGCGGATTTTAGGGGTTGGAAATTCCGGTTATGGCATATGACTCAAGCTATCTAATCATTCCTTGGATTAACTATGATATGTTGGGAGTGAGTGTTTCTAGATTGCGATCAATCACCGGGTAGGTCTCATGGTCCACTAGTCCGTACCTAAGGTCTCATCACCGGGTAAGTCTCAAAGAGCCTTAGGAATGGAATTCTACACAAACCAGATTGTCACCTAGGAATCTAACCTATCCTCACCGGGTGAGTCTTGAAAGGCTAAGTCCTAAACAACTATCCTAGCACAGTTAGTCCAATGGCGGCTTATCAGGCTCACCACTACCTAGAGTTTATCATCTTTGAAATCTAAGAGTAAGAATCACCGGGTAGGTCTCTTCTAACACTTATTGCTAACACTAGGTCACCCTAGGATAGATTTAACTTAACAAACACTAGGATTTCAACATTCCAACATTCTAGAACGTAGATCCATCAAACCAAACGAACCAGGCAAATCACGGGCTGTTCTACCACTTCCACGGCCGTGGACTGGCAAGAACAATCGTGGACTCCAACAGAGGCATTGTTCTAGTAAATGAATCATCCAACGGCAAATCTAAGTCCATCCTATCATAGTCCAAGCCATAACCATCCTTTCCTTACCCTAGAATCGCATCTATTTAGCCTACAACATACATCATAACAATCGAAATCATCAAAAATAGAATCATGGCTTCCATTTGCAAGATAATGAAGAGAAAGGGATGAACAAGTGAAGCAAGTAAAACCAAGCTGAAAGTAAGATTAGAAGAACTCACAACCGTTCAAAAGAAGGTTTAATCGATTCTTACAACCCTAGAAAACGATTCCGATAATCTTCACTACAAAATTTATCAAAGACTAGCAATGGCGTGTTCTTCTATTCTTCTCCAATGGAGCTTTTCTCCTCCTCCAATGGTAGCTCTCCTCTTGAGAAAATCTTCTTGTTGAGAGAAATGGTGGAGAGTGTGGATTTTTATTCCCAATTTGATTGGATGATATGGGATCCTTCTCTCAGCCTTGTAGGACCACTTTTATACTACAACCTTTCTAGAGTCGGCCATGAGATCGTGGCACAGCTGTCACAACCGTCTGGCAAAAACCACGGTTGGTTTCCACGGCCGTGGAAGTGCCAGTGACCGTGGTTTTGATGCCTCAGCTTGCTTTGGATCATTGAGTCACGATTTGGTGCATGGCTTGTGTTGACAAGGTTCCATGAGTCCTCCTTAGCCCCTTGCTTGCATTCCAATGAGTCCGAAAGTGTGTCATCTCGAGGAACGACCCTCGAATGCATCGATTAAGCTCCTAACTCTCCCAAAATACCTATAAAGCAAGCAAAAGTCCACGTAGACGTCTATCTCGACAAAATACATGATTTGAGTGCAAACGTCGTGAACTAATGCTAGAACATGCATGAATGAGCGGAAAATCTATCTAAATGAGTGTCTAAACCTAAGTCATAAATCGTGTTATCAAAAATACCCCATACTTAAGGTGTGCTCGTCCCCGAGCAAATTTCCAACTATAGACTAAGAGATGACATGATTTATGTATGCAGAAAAATGACAAAATCTTTTTGGAGTTGTGCTTCTAATATTGGATCACCTTCAAGGTCTTGTTTCATAGCAATGGGCAAGCAATCATGCATCGAATAAATGAATGCATGGAAAGACAATTATACTTAACTCGAAAGCATGCATGAAATGCGAAAATGAAGAAGTCAAGATGATCATGAGCATATTCAATCTAGATCACTAAGTCTTACACACATGCAAGTAGGTCACAAGGACTTCTGAAATAGAAGGCCAAGAAATGTTGTGATTAGGTTGGAATTTTTCTAGGCTATGTGATGCTAATCCGGGAATGGAACTAACTCCACAATTTTACATTTTTATCAACTTCCCCCAAGTGTATGTTTTCTCCATCTTTTCTTTGGTTTCTTTTCTTTTCTTTTTCACTTATTTTTTAGACAATGGCATTGGTGTACAAAAGCCGAAACCTTGGTGATTAGCCGGCCTCGGGCTTTTTCTATTTTTCGAGGTGCATCCACACCGGGCACACATACCAAAGCTCATTAGGACTATTGGTTTATTTGACTTTTACAAGGCACAAACACCCGATTATGTGAATGGTGTCGAGTTACTCGTCATTTAAACCAACGTCCCCAAACCTATATTTTGTCTACACTTTCACAACAAATTTAGCAATTCATTCATAACATTCTTTTCATCAACAACTTCACCCCACACTTGCCTTTCACACACATCAACCCACTAGCATGCTCCTATTCCCGGATGGGTCAAAAGAGGTCAAATTTATATCAATTGAGGTGCTCAAACAACATGATCAAGATGAGAAGTAGAGATGGATGAATTGCCTTAATCACTCCTAGATGGTGTGCAAGAACTAGCATGTAATTTCGACTTTCAATACTCAATCCATTCTAGGCAAACATCATGATCACAAATCATTCATGGGATTCAAAATAAGTACTTCAAGTCCACATATGCAATTTATCAATTCAACACATAAGGCCATCCATAGCCAATCCACAAGACAAGATTCATCATTAGGGTCATATCCAAGCTTAGAAAGCACAAAAATTTTCAAAATTTCTGATTTTTTTGGAATTTTCGTAATATGTATGTACAATGCAAGACATAATAGAACATGTGACTAAAAGAAACTACCCTAGATGCTAGTCATGCAAAAGATCATGCAAACCTCACCCCATACTTAGAAACACATTGTCCCCAATGTGGTAATGAAGTAAAGAAGAGTGAAAGAGGGTTCTCACAATGTAAAAATGGTTTGCTATGGTATTTGGGATTACTCAAGTGGATTGATGGTGGATGATCCTATCAACAATGGTAGAGAGCTCTAAGTGTTCATCAAAGCGTCGGGACCCGCGCTAGGCACCGCTAGCCATCCAAGTTCCGCGTCCGCTCCACCCATAATTGATGAGGGACTCATCATCAACATCCACATGCCGTGCAAGGTTTCCATGGTACCAAGACTCTAACACACACAAAGCACACCAAACACACAAAAACACACAAATCAAAACAAAAACAAAAGCGAAAAGGGAAAAACAATTACCAATGGGTTGCCTCCCATCAAGCGCTTCTTTAAGGTCATTAGCTTGACCAAACTCGGGGGCGTCTCACTCAAGGTGAAGTGGGGCAATCATGTCCACCGGAGCTCCCGGGATATACTTCTTCAAGCGGTGCCCATTCACCTTAAAGTCTCCACAATGCTCCCCTCCTATCTCAATTGCTCCATGGGGAAAGATCTTCTTCACCACATAAGGACCGGTCCACCTTGACTTTAGCTTTCCGGGGAAGAGCCGCAGCCTTGAGTTGAAGAGAAGGACAAGGTCGCCTTCACTTAACTCCTTCAGGATGAGGCTCTTGCCATGCCAACGTTTGGTCCTCTCCTTGTAGATCCGGGCGTTTTCATAAGCATCCAACCGGATCTCCTCAAGAGCGTTCATGTCTAGCAATCGCTTCTCTCCGGCCTCCTTGAGGTCAAAATTTAGCCACTTAATGGCCCAATAAGATCTATGCTCCATCTCTACCGGAAGGTGGCAAGACTTGCCATAGACTAACTTGTAAGGAGTGGTGCCAAGCGGTGTCTTCAAGGCGGTTCTATATGCCCACAAGGCATCATCGAGCTTCATAGCCCAATCTTTTCTCGTCCTAGAGACCGTCTTCTCAAGAATTCCCTTTTTTTTCCGGTTGGAGATCTCCACTTGGCCACTAGTTTAGGGGTGGTAAGGTATTGCCACCTTATGAGTCACCCCATACTTAGCCAAAAGTGTCCCAAAATTCCTATTGGTGAAGTGCTTCCCTCCATCACTTATGATCACCCTTGGTGTTCTAAACCTAGGGAAGATCACTCGGTTGAAGAACCGCACCACAACCTTGGCATCATTCGTAGGAGAAGCTATTGCCTCTACCCATCTTGAAACGTAATCCACCGCCAATAGGATATAGAGATTGCCACAAGAGGAGGGGAATGGTCCCATGAAGTCCACACCCCACACATCAAATATTTCCACTTCTTGTATGTTGTTCAAAGGCATCTCATTCCTTCTTGAGATGTTGCCCGTCCTTTGGCAAGCATCACAAGCTACCACAAAGTTTTGCACATCCTTGAACAAACTTGGCCAAAAGAAGCCCGATTGCAACACCTTCGCACATGTCTTGTGTGAGCTAGCATGCCCTCCACATGGCAATGAATGACAATGGCGGATCACACTCTCCACCTCATCCTCCGGTATGCATCTTCTAAAGACTCCATCCGGCCCTCTCTTGAACAAAAGTGGTTCACTCCAATAGTAGTGCCTCACATCTTTGAAGAACTTCTTCCTTTGGGCGTATGACAATCCGGGAGGCACTTCCTCACACACTAGATAGTTCACAATGTCGGCATACCATGACTCACTTCCTCTAGACACTTGGAACAAGCACTCCTCCACCATTTGCAATTGCTCATCCTGGAATGAGTCATCAATCGGGATGTCATCTCTCTCAAACTCCAATGGTGGGAGTCTACTAAGGTGATCCGCCACAGAATTTTTGGACCCCTTCTTGTCCCGGATTTCCAAATCAAACTCTTGAAGAAGAAGGATCCACCGAATCAACCTAGGCTTGGCATCCTTCTTTGTAAGGAAATAAAGGATCGCAGCATGATCCGTATAAACAATGACCTTCGCTCCAACAAGATATGAGCGGAACTTCTCAAATGCATACACAACCGCTAGCAACTCCTTCTCGGTGGTACCATAATTGAGTTGGGCATCATCTAGTGTCTTGCTAGCATAATAAATGGTGTGTGTGCGCCCATCTTTCCTTTGCCCCAAAGCAGCCCCAACGGCTACATCACTTGCATCACACATGATTTCAAACGGTAGACTCCAATCCGGAGGTTGCATGATAGGTGCGGAGATCAAAGCGTTCTTCAACCTAAAAAAAGCCTCAAGGCAATCCTTGGAGAAAACAAACTCAACATCTTTCATTAGTAGGTTAGTAAGAGGCTTAGAAATCTTAGAGAAATCTTTGATAAATCTCCGGTAAAAACCGGCATGCCCTAAGAAACTCCTTACCCCTTTCACCGAGGTAGGTTGTGGCAACTTCTCTATCGTTTCAATCTTGGCCCTATCAACCTCAATGCCTCGGTTGGACACCAAGTGTCCCAACACAATACCTTCACTTACCATGAAGTGGCATTTTTCCCAATTTAAGACAAGGTTTGTCTCCTCACATCTCTTAAGCACTAGCGACAAGTTAGCTAAGCAATCATCAAAGGAAGAACCATAAACAGAAAAGTCATCCATAAACACTTCCATGATATTCTCAATGTATTCAGAAAAGATAGCCATCATACACCTTTGAAAAGTGGCGGGTGCATTACACAACCCAAATGGCATTCTCCTATATGCAAAAGTACCCCATGGACATGTAAATGTGGTTTTCTCTGGGTCATCGGGGTGGATAGGGATTTGGAAGAATCCACTATAGCCATCTAAGTATCAAAAGTGAGAATGTTGAGCTAACCTCTCTAACATTTGGTCAATGAAAGGAAGAGGGAAGTGATCTTTCCTAGAGGCCATGTTCAATTTCCTATAGTCAATGCACATCCTCCATCCCGTAACCGTTCTAGTTGGGATTAGTTCATTGTTCTCATTAGTCACTACGGTTATCCCACCCTTCTTAGGAACCACATGCACAGGACTAACCCACTTACTATCTGAAATAGGGTAGATGATTCCCGCATCTAGCAACTTAATGATATCTTTCTTGACTACCTCTTTCATTATAGGATTCAATCTTCTTTGATGTTCAATAGAGGGTTTATGGTTATCTTCCATCAATATCTTATGCATGCACAAAGAGGGTTTTATGCCAACTAAATCATCAATAGTATAGCCAATGGCTTTCCTATGCAATCTTAGCTCATGCAACAACTTAGCAAGTTCATCATCATTCAAGCATGCATTCACAATCACCGGATATGTAGAATTATCACCAAGAAAAGCATACTTCAAATGAGAGGGGAGGGGTTTGAGTTCAAGTTTAGGAGGACCTTTATCGAGTGGAGACGATCCAAATAACGTTGGTTGAGACGAATCCAAAGCAAATGAAGGCTCTCCAAGGATCCATGAAGCTTGATCAACAACAAGGGCTGCTTCTGGGGAAACCACGGGAAACTCCACGGATCCTGGCACATCCACGGCCGTGGACCTTGCTAAGCTTGCTCTTCGGAGCACTCTAGAGAGTTCCACGGCCGTGGAACTGCCTCCACGACCGTGGTTCTTACAAGTACTTAGCATGCTCTCGTGAACTTCAAATTCAGCTCTTGTCTCCTTTTCTAATGCTTCCAAGGCCTTGATTTCTTCATTGCAAGCATCCTCAACACCTTCCTCCATCAAACTTAAGCTAAGAACCTTCTCCAAGGGGTCCTTGATCAAGATCGAGCTTACAACTTCTCTAGACTCCTCTTGCTCGACAATGTTGAATACATCTTCATCAAGGGTTGGCCCTTTCATCATTGTGGACAGCTTGAACTTGATATTCTCTTCTCCAATGTTGAAGGAGAGAATTCCGTTCTTGCAATCCACTAGGCATCTGGAAGTGGATAGGAAAGGTCTTCCCAAGATGATAGGAACCGAATAGTCCGCCGGGATGTCCAAGATAACAAAATCAATCGGCACATAGAACTTCCCTAGTTGCACCGGAATGTCTTCTAAGATCCCAACCGGGTGAGTGATAGAACGGTCCGCCATGTAGAGGGTCATCTTGACCGGTTTTGGCTCTCTTAGCCCAACCTTGTTGCATAGTGCAAGCGGTATGATGCTTACACTTGCCCCAAGATCACAAAGGGCTTCATACTTCACTTCTCCCACTCCGATTGGCACACAAAAAGATCCCGGATCTCTTAGCTTAGGAGGCATCTCCTCCTTCATTGTTTGGATCAATTCCGAGGACCTCTTCGTCATCCTCACTTCCCCATACTCCTCCAACTTCCTTTTGTTGGAGAGTATTTCTTTCAAAAACTTGCCATATGCCGGCATACCTAAGATAGCATCCATGAACGGAATGTTAATATGCAATTTAGACATAAGTTCAAGGAATTTACCAAAGTGTTTGTCCAAGCGAGCTGTTGCTCGTGATTGAGGGAATGGTAGAGGTGGTTTGTATGGAGGCGGTGCCACATAAGTTGGCTCATCATCCTTGCTCTTTCCTCCACCTTCTTGCAATATCTCTTCCTAAATCACCACTTGCTTTCCCTTAACATTCTTCTTGGGCAAGGGATCCTTCATGCTCAACCCACTTCTCGTTGTAATGGCCAACACTTGGCCTCTTGGGTTGTCTTCGGTTCTTCCGGGAAGCTTTCCTGGATCTCTATGAGCTTCACCCGCCTTTTGGAACACTTGTGCTTCCAAAACCTTTTGAGCGTTAGAAATAGAAGTCACTGTGCTCTCAAGACCACTCAACCTTCCAAGCAATTACTCAAACATCATTTTGGTTCTAACCTTTGGATGTTGAGTAAATCCTGGTGGAGGTTCTTGTGAAGCCTTTGGTGGTGGAGCTGTGTTTGTGGAAGCGGGAGGGTTCAACGCTCCATCCGAGTTAGAATAGGAAAACCCGGGATGGTTGTGGTTGGGCCGGTAATTTTTGAATTGCCGGTTGTTGTTGAAGTTCCTTAGGCCTTGATAGTTGTTGTAATTGCCCCTTCCCATGTAGTTCACATCTTCCTCTTTTGAAGACAAATTTGCTTGCACTTGCACTTGAGGGTTTGCTTGATTCTTCAAAGTTGTAGCTCACAACTCCCTCAAAGACTTAAGCTCGTTGTTGATGGCGTCAAGCTTGAAATTGCTCATGGTGACTTCACTCACCTCATATGCTCCCGCCTTTCTCCCATCACTCTACCTATGGGAGTACTTCTCAATCACTAAAGCTTGTTTCTCTACAAACTCCCAAGCTTCATCCACATGCTTTTCCATGAAAGTCCCACCGGAAAGAGATTGAAGCTTGAATTGGCTATCTTCATCAAGTCCTTTGAAGTAGATCTCCAATAGCTCAATTTTTGGTATGCCATGGTGTGGACAATCTAGGAGAAGGTCTTTGAACATGTCCCAAGACTTGAATAAACTCTCTCTATCCTTCATTACAAAGGCATTGATCTTCCCTCTTAACTCGGTAGTCTTGGAAGGTGGGAAGAACTTAGTCAAAAACTCGGTTGTCATCTCCTCCCAAGTACTCACTCGCCCTTGTGGAATAGATTGATACCAAGCTAAGGCTTTATCCTTAAGTGAGAAGGAGAAAGCCCTAAGCTTATGGTTGTTGTTCTCCAACCTAGGCGGTCTTAGAGTCTCCATCAAGATCTCATAGTTCATCAAGTGTTGATGAGGAGACTCTCCTTCCATCCCTCCAAATTGACTATGCCGGATCATTTGTAGAACTTGAGGGCGGAGCTCGTAATCATGGGCTGCGGGATCTCCTAAGTTCACACCCGGACGGTGTGCTCTTTGTGCCGGATCCATACGTTGCCCTAACGTTTGTGGCTCTTCAATAGCAATAGGCACAACCCGAATATTCACCGCCGCTGGCTGCGGTTGTGGTGGAGGTGGAGGTTGTTGACGATTAAGCTCTCTTTGAACAACAGCTTGCCTAATCTCTTCAATCTCCCTCCTAGTTGCCTCTTGCCTCTCATTGGAAAGTCTCCTTTCATTCTCCAAAGCTTCATCCCTTATCCTAATTTGCTCTAAAGCCTCATCCAACTCAGCTTGGAGATCTCTTCCGGCCATCTCTTTTCCCTTTCTAATGCTCTTGGACCTAGATCTAAGGGTTTTCTTCGGTTCGGGATCGAATGGAGCTAAATCCTTGTCACGAGATCTTCGCATACACCTAAGAAATAGAGATGTCCTGAAAAGCAAAGACACAAACCAAAAGAGATCAAAAGCAACAAGAAAGACCTACACTATAAACAATCACAAATAACGACTCAATCTAGACCTAGTCCCCGGCAACGGCGCCAAAAACTTGTTACGTCTAGGGATAGATGCGCAATAAGCCTTAAATCTATACTCGTTATATTTCTCCTAACTCCTAGAGAACCCGCAGTGTACGGGACGATTTGTAGTAGGGATAGTATTCGGAGGTCGAACACAAAGACTGAGGTGAGATTGATTCGATTAGTGATTAAGTTTAGTGAAGATCTAGGCCTAAGAAAAGAGAAAGAAATAAAGAAATGAAAATCTCAATATTTTTGGTAGGTTTTTAGGTGATCAATCAAGGATCACAAATCATGCAAAATAAACAATCAACTAAGCTAACAAATCAACACAAACAAACAAGCTAAACACGAGGTACGAGATCAAAGAGAGAAAAGCGGATTCTAGGGGTTGGAAATTCCGGTTATGGTATAGGACTCAAGCTATCTAATCATTCCTTGGATTAACTATGATATGTTGGGAGTGAGTGTTTCTAGATTGGGATCAATCACCGGGTAGGTCTCATGGTCCACTAGTCCGTACCTAAGGTCTCATCACCGGGTAAGTCTCAAAGAGCCTTAGGAATGGAATTCTACACAAACCGGATTGTCACCTAGGAATCTAACCTATCCTCACCGGGTGAGTCTCGGAAGGGTAAGTCCTAAACAACTATCCTAGCACACTTAGTCCAATGGCGGCTTATCAGGCTCACCACTACCTAGAGTTTATCATCTTTGAAATCTAAGAGTAAGAATCACCGGGTAGGTCTCTTCTAACACTTAGTTGCTAACACTAGGTCACCCTCGGATAGATTTAACTCAACAAACACTAGGATTTCAACATTCTAACATTCTAGAACTTAGATCCATCAAACCAAACGAACCAGGCAAACCACGGGCTGTTCTACCACTTCCACGGCCGTGGACTGGCAAGAACAACCGTGGACTCCAACAGAGGCTTTGTTCTAGTAAATGAATCATCCAACGGAAAATCTAAGTCCATCCTATCATAGTCCAAGCCATAACCATCCTTTCCTTACCCTAGAATCGCATCTATTTAGCCTACAACATACATCATAACAATCGAAATCATCAAACATAGAATCATGGCTTCCATTTGCAAGATAATGAAGAGAAAGAGATGAACAAGTGAAGCAAGTAAAACCAAGCTGAAAGTAAGATTAGAAGGACTCACAACCGTTCAAAAGAAGGTTTAATCGATTCTTACAACCCTAGAAAACGATTCCGATAATCTTCACTACAAAACTTATCAAAGACTAGCGATGGTGTGTTCTTCTCTTCTTCTCCAATGGAGCTTTTCTCCTCCTCCAATGGTTGCTCTCCTCTTGAGAAAATCTTCTTGTTGAGAGAAATGGTGGAGAGTGTGGATTTTTATTCCCAATTTGATTGGATGATAGGGGATCCTTCTCTCAGCCTTGCAGGACCACTTTTATACTACAACCTTGCTAGAGTCGGCCATGAGATCGTGGCACAGCTGTCACAACCGTCTGGCAAAAACCACGGTTGGTTTCCACGGCCGTGGAAGTGCCAGTGACCGTGGTTTTGATGCCTCAGCTTGCTTTGGATCATTGAGTCACGATTTGGTGCATGGCTTGTGTTGACAAGGTTCCATGAGTCCTTCTTAGCCCCTAGCTTGCATTCCAATGAGTCCGAAAGTGTGTCATCTCGAGGAACGACCCTCGAATGCATCGATTAAGCTCCTAAATCTCCCAAAATACCTATAAAGCAAGCAAAAGTCCGCGTAGACGTCTATCTCGACAAAATACATGATTTGAGTGCAAACGTCGTGAACTAATGCTAGACCATGCATGAATGAGCGGAAAATCTATCTTAATGAGTGTCTAAACCTAAGTCATAAATCGTGTTATCAAACACTAGTTTGCAAAAAGTGAGACAGTTATATCCGTTCGTACATCGTTTACCGTGAACTGAACAAGATAACAATGAAGAACAAGTATCCCTTACCACAGATAGATGATCTACTAGACCAGTTGCAAGGGTCGGTAGTCTCTACTAAGAATGATTTAAGGTTAGATTGTCACCAATTCAGAATCTGAGACTGGGATATTGCAAATATGGCATTCTTGACGAACCATGGACACTACGAGTTGTAGTAATTTCATATAGGCTTACTAATGCCCCGGATAAGATATTTTGGTCTACTCTCAAAGAAGAGAAAAGTTGCATGACCAGTTGTCTCGGGATGACAACCCACGAAGGATGTGGAAGAAGTTACAAGTTTTCTTGGATGTGCTGGTCAATACTGGATTTGTGGAGAGATTCCCCAAGTATCACCATTTATGGCTAATCTACTATGGATGACAATGAAGTATCGGGTGAGACGAGAATGGACCATGGAGATGTTGAGAGTTAAGAGGAGATTTATTGGTACAGCTGTTTTGATTTGCTTTTTGGAATGATGGGTTTGAAGTGTACAAGTGATTCTTCAAGACAAGATCTTGATCGTGTATTGCAGAGCGATGTAAAAGTAATAGCATAGTATCTGGATAATAGAAGTAGTATAGAGTAAAGTGCTTCCTTCGTTACTTGGAACTTGCAACAAGTATTGAGGAAATGTAACGTCAAAGTTCAGTTTGACAAGAACCAAAGCCAACAGTGTAAATTGGAAGTTAATCTTCTTTGTTAGAGACAGGCAAATTAAGAAGAAACATATGGAAATGATGTATAGAGAAAGACCCGAGAAGGAATTTAAGTTCCGTTTGACGGACCCTTTTGAGAGATGAGAACAAGTAGGGTGTGTCTACAAATTGGTGTTGCCACCAAGAGTGGAGAGTGTTTTCTGGTGTTTCTATCGTACCAGTCATGGGAGTATATACATTACTCGAGCTCTGATGTTAGTCGTGATAATCTAGTGGCAGACGAGGAACCGATGAGGCTAATTGGAAGACGGAGAATAGGATCTTGGGTCGAGATTTATGTTGAACTAGTAGCGTCGATAGAATTGGCGGGTTAGACCTAGTTCTCCCCTTGGTTGAGTTATGTGCATGTGTGTTGTTATAGGTAGTTTTTGCCGTGTGCGGGATTGTGTTATATGACCTGCAATATCATAGGGTCTAGAAGTCTAAGGACTAGCTTGTGTTGAGTGAGGTGTGAGCATGAGAGATTCTAGGATGCGGTCCTAGAATAAGAGTCAAATGATCTCGCATAGATCATTTGTGTAGAAGTCCAAGACTTCTTGAGTTGAGCGAGTTGTTGATATAGATATCTTGTTGTGAGCAGGTTATAGACTTCTTCCCAAGGGAAGCGAGAGTGTTGCGTGAGCAAGCATTTGGGACGAGGTAAGTCTCCAGACTTACTTAGCTCATATTCCTTGTATTAGCATTGATGTGCGTTTGGTGGTGTGTGTTTATTGTTTATAACAACTAAATCAGAATTAGGATCACCGACCTTTATATTATTTTGGCTCAAGTGTTTGATAACGGGCGGTGACAACTTGCCTGGATCCCGCGAGAGCTAGGAGGTTCTCGGCGACTACCCCGTGCCGATAGACGGTCAGATGCATCAGTATCATTCCATGTCGGTAAGTAGGGACCGAGGTGAGTTTCGGTGACTCTCGTGTCACAACCTAAGTTGAATTAGAACGGGATATGACTAAATAATAATAAGATAATAAACCGGACGTGTGTGCTTTGGAGTGTATTTGGGGATTATGATGATTTAGTTGTGTTTGTTCCTTTCACCTTGATTCTAATGCCTCGAATATTAGCTAACGATTTTATACCAATTGTTGTAGATTTCCTTGCAGGTTAGGTATGCGGCCGAGAGATCCGGAAGAGTGGGAAACCGGGGTTCCGTACATTTTAGGATTGGGTATTGGTTGGAGTCGTGATTGAGTTTTGTACTCATTATATATTGCATGCCGAGTGTATGGCATTTGGTCTTTCGGTTGTATCTCGGCTGAAGTCTTTGGTTTGTATGGTTTTGGGTTTCATTGCATTGCATAAAATGTATTTGGTTTTGGCCTTTTTTTGTTCCTTCTTGCAAGATCCGGTGAAATTGTTGTCAGGCTAAGGGTCGGGACCCATTGTGAGGTCCCAACCCGTAGCATCCCGAGTCCCGCGGAATCGGGGTGTTATACCATCCGTGCTCACCTTGGCCTTCCTTGACGGGAAAATTGGAACCGTGTGGTTTTGCCGAGACCCGTTAATTTAATTCGACTAAACGGTCTTAAACCATCTTACCGTTCACATTAGGAAACCCGAACAAGTTATATTATAAGCGTTCATTCTATATATTTCAGTATAAGTGAAGTTTGCCGCAGAAGTACACCCATATTCGTAACAGGGGAAGCCATAGTTTAGAATAAAAGAAATCGTAAATAATTTTTCCGAGTTCATAATAAATTTGGAAAAAAAAAGAGGGGTGCAACATGAGAACTTCCCAAGAGGTCACCCATCCTAGCGCTGGTATGATCGCACCCGTATACTTTTGCCGTCTTCCAGTACTTGTGCAGCTGCTTCCGTGCTACCCTTATCCTTTCTTGACGAGCAAAACGGAACCGTGGGACCCGTTATTTAAATTCGACTAAACGGTCTTAAACCCTCTTACCGATCACGTTAATAAGCCGGAACAAGTTATAATATAATCGTTCATTCTATATCTTGTAGTATAAATGAGTTTGCCGTAGAAGAATACCCTTCTTCATAATCCGGGAAGTCATATTTTAGATTAGAAGAAATCGTTAATAATTTTTCTGAGTTCATAATAAAATTAAAACAAAAAAAAAGAGGGGTACAACACGAAGACTTGCCAGGAGGTCACCCATCCTAGTACTACTCTCGGCCAAGCACGCTTAACTTGGGAGTTCTGATGGGATCTGGTGCATTAGTGCTGGTATGATCGCACTTGTCTATTTACGCCGCCTTCTCGTACTTGTACAGCTCCTTCCGTGCTCCCCTTAGCCTTCCTTGACGGAAAACGGAACCGTGTGCTTTTGCCGGGACCCGTTAATTAAATTCGCTTAAACGGTCTTAAACCCTCTTACCGATCACGTTAGGAAACCGAAACAAGTTATATTATAAGCGTTCATTCTATATATTTTAGTATAAAAGAAGTTTGCCGTAGAAGAACGCCCTTCTTTGTAACCCGGGAAGTCATATTTTAGATTAAAAAAAGAAATAATTTGGTTTACTAGGCTTTTACTAGTTTTTTGTTTAGAAAATGGACCCCTTGAGAGAAGAGTGTGTAGAGTTTGAGAATAAATACAAAAGGTTGGGGTATATTTACTTAATTGAAACATTAAAAATCCTAGTTGCTACTATAGTTTTTCAAAAAGGCCTAGTTACCAAAATCGCCCTTAAAAAAATCGTAAATAATTATTCCGAATTCATAATAAAATTGAAACAAAAAAAAGAAAGAAAAAAGAGGGGTGCAACACGAGGACTTCCCAAGAGGTCACCCATCCTAGAACTACTCTCGCCCAAGCACGCTAAACTTCATAGTTCTGATGGGATCCGGTGCATTAGTGCTGGTATGATCGCACCCGTCTACTTATGCCACCTTCTCGTACTTGTGCAGCTCCTTCTGTGCTCCCCTTAGCCTTCTTTGACGGGCAAAACGGAACCGTGTGCTTTTGCCAGGACCCGTTAATTAAATTCGACTAAATGGTCTTAAACCCTCTTACCGATCACGTTAGGAAACGAAACAAGTTATTGTATAAACTTTCATTCTATATATTTTAGTATAAATGAAGACTGCCGCACAAGAACACCTTTCTTCGAAATCCAGGAAGTCATATTTTAGATTAAAAGAAATCGTAAATAATTTTTCTGAGTTAATAATAAAATTGAAAACAAAAAAAAAGAAAAAAGAGGGGTGCAACACGACCCATCCTATTACTACTCTTGCCCAAGCACGCTTAATTTCGGAGTTCTGATGGGATCTGGTGCATTAGTGCTGGTATGATCGCACCTATCTACTAATGCCGTCTTCCCGTACTTGTGCAGCTCCTTCCGTGCTCCCCCTAGTGTAATAGCTAGGATTTCGAATTCTAATTAATGTTGATTAACTTAATCGTTGATAGTAATTAACATATAACTCGCGAAGACTTCGCAAGTGATGAGTAAGAGTCCCACCGTTATGTTCCTGGTGTAATTTTGGACGTTTGGGGAAATTTTTACTTTTTCCCCCGGGTAATTATTTTTACCCTCCGGTGTTATTTGGAGCATTTGGGAGCTCCAATTAATAAAAATGCAGTTGAGAGAAATGATCAGGTTATCGGATATGTCCTAGATATGAAATAACATGGAGAGGCAAAACGGCCAAAAGAGTCGCTATTTCGTTTCTTAACGGCTAAGAAAGACGGCTTAGGAATACACGTTTTCCGAGGCAGTTGTGTAATAATTATCCCTACAATATTCCAGATTTAATGTTCCAATCTCGAGAAGTTTGGAGAAAGAAGTTCGACCCGCCTTTGGATCGGTTAAAGGATAATTATCGACTTTACTAAAGGATAATTATCGTCTTCACTATAAATAGCGGAAAATCCTTTATTAATTCATTTCCTTTCACGTTTTCTCGTAAAAGCTCTGATTTCTCTCAACCTTCAAACTCAGATCTACTCTCCGTTTCTAATCCGATTTCAATTCCGTTTGAGTTTCTGGATTCCTCTCTTTATTCTATTCATAACGTTACCGAGTTTCTGCATTTCCGAGTATATGGAGGGCTGGTCGAGCATATATGTCACCAGGACGGTTCCGTCGCTCAGATTCCGATGAATTTGATGTTGTCCATGCGTAGCCTGCGTCGTTGTGATTCCGAATCTTCTTTCAGATCGTCAATCGGGTTAATAACGAATAAGTTATGAATTTATTCGTTTTCCGTACTGCGATTTGGCCTAAATTGACTTTAGGCTTGTCAAATAGGACAATTAGAAATTCCATTATGGTCGTTATATTATTCTGGTGATTATGGGTTCTTGTTTGATGAAATCTGATGACATGGGGTTTAGAAATTGCCTGCGGGCAAAACGTTATTCTGGCGAAATCTAATTAATTAATTAAAGGTTAATTAATTAGATTAGGATTAAAATTGAGATTGAGGAATGTTGATTAGATACTACCTTGAGATTTGAGGAATTGTGAGTTATGTTGAGATATTGAGGTTTAGTTGGTTGTGAGGCTCATAGATTGAGTATGATCCTTATGGATCCCTTTGGGTCTAGGTGTGACCCCTTTGATGAATAGAGGTGGATATATCTCTTTATGCCTTGTTTATAGGCCGTGTTGTCCCTCCAGTGTAGAGGTGATCGTGGTTGAGTTTGTACGAGGTTGAGGTAAGTCCGTAGGACTTACTTAGCTACCATCCCTATATTGGGTGTTTGCATGAGTGGTGTGTGCTTTATATGTTTGCTATGATAGCATGAGTTGTCGTTTTTATCGACCTATGTTCTATTGACTGCCCCACTGCGTGGCTGTGATAACCTTTCCCTTTCATCCCGCCGTGGAGTCTGGGAGGTTCTCTGATGTCAGGCCAAACTGGTTTACAGGAAGGGCGCAATCCACTCCCATAAGGTACACGGATTGTGTGACCGATACTCGTACAGCTGGACATTGTACTCAGAGGCGGGGATGTATCGGTCCTCGTGTCACATACTTTCATCTATCTATATATATACGGTTTTTGTGTGAATGGCTATTATATAAAGATAATAAATGGGTAAATGTGTGATATCATGCTGATGTGTTTATCTTTCATGATTGTGCTTGTGCTTATGCATTACCTCATATATGTATGGTTAGCTAACGGTTTCATACCGTGTTGTAGATGTTTACAAGTTAGGCGCTACTGGGTGATCTGGCAGGGTGACAAGGAGAGGACTCTCGTACATTAGGTGGTTGGTTTGGGTTTGTTGTGTTCCCCTCCTTCGTGAGGATGTTCTTTCGTACCTCCTGTGTGAGGTTGTCGTTTTATAAACTCGGCTATGTTGTTGTTTACTTTGGGTTGTACAGATTATACTATTTTATGTATTTGTTTTATATTTGTCAGTGCCATGTTGTAAGGTCTAGTGAACTTGTTGTCAGGCTAGGGTCAGGATCCATTATGAGATCCTAGCCTAATGTGGCATCCCGAGTCCCGCGGATTCGGGGTGTTACAGAGTTGGTATCAAAGCCCAGGTTGACAACAATGGCACTTGCTACCTGCAATGAGGTTTGAAAGGTAAAATAAACAGAGCCCACATGGGATCTGACGTTTTCAAAGGTTTTGGTTTTAAGTGTGGTTTTGGGATAGAATGTACGAGAAGTCGTCACCTCTGCCATGGATCTCTGTAGCGTAGATATGTATATATATCTGTGTGTGCTATGGATTATGTGGATTTATTATATACATATCGATACCTATGGCATATATATAGCCTAATAAGATTAGGTGCGTATATCCTACAGATGACTCATACTAGAGTAGTATCTGTAGTGGGATGAGGTAGGGGTACACCCCCCCTCTTCCTCCAGTGGTGATAAGTTAGGGACCAGTTTCCGCTGTTGTTTCGCCTATGACAGAGAACGAGTTTGAAAAGGTTGATCGTGTCTCCATGAGTAGATCCGAGTTTCAAGAATATATGTAACAAGTATATGAAGCGGTGATAGCGGGTAGATCCACACCGGATTTACCAACAATTGTGAGATCAACTGAAGCTTTTGGATCCGGAAAGAAGCAATGGACTGAATCAGTTACTGGAGAAGCAAAGATGATGAATGGGGAACCAAGTCCGATATCAGGACAATCTAGTGATCCTTTGGCCATGAAGATGACTGGCAAGGAACTACAGTGTTTTAATTCCGTGGAAGTTGGGACACTAGCGAGCTGTGTGCCCAAAGGCGCCCATCATATGCTTTACGTGTGGTAAAGCAGGGTATAGAGCGAAGTTTTGTCGACAGGGCAAGGCGTTGCCTTTACAAGTTCCCTCTCGGAATAAGATCATTCAAGGTGGACGACGAAGATTGAGTTACCCTTCAGTTGCAGAGGTTGCAAGAATGAGACAATTATGTTACAATTGTGGCTATCTAGATCATTTGCGTTCTGAGTGCCCTTTGGCACCGATAACTTGTTTCATATGTGGTGAACTAGGCCACCTTTTTGTCAGCACGGTGGTGTTTCTTCCCAGCAAGACCTTCATCTTTCCGGTGTTGAAAGAGTGGAAGTGGAGGCTATAGTGATGACCTCACTGATACCTGAGGAGCATGGATTTGACATCGCGTGATGATGTGTAGTGGAGCTACGGGAGTTAGCTGTTACAGGTACCATTCTCGTTAATGGTTTACCTAGTGGAGTTTTGTTTGTTATGAGTGCTATGCACTTCTTGTCTTTCGATGCATGCGTTAATGGTTGATCTTTGATATATAGTAGAAGGTGGACTTTCCTTTACAGGATTACCAGTTAGCGGTCTGAGGTACCCGCGAGATATGTGTTTGTTCCCTTATTCCGGGACTTGTGTATGGCTTGTAGACTTCTTTGTCATGTTGTAGGTGCATGAGGAAGTCATTATGTGTATGGATTGTATGAATAGATATCATGCAGTGATATCTTCTAAGGTTTAGACCTTTGAAGAGATGGGTTTGTCATCAGGACTGTACGAGCAGCGAGCTGATAGCACAGGGATGTGACGCCTTCTAGTGTTATACCATGAAGGAGCGAGATAGTCCAACATTGGAAGGTATTCCAGTTGTTTATGAGTTTATAGACGTGTTACTGAACCGTCTAGTTGCCACCTCAGCGGAGTGTGGACATTGTTATCGAGTTGAAGTATGATACAAGATTGAATGGGAAAGCCACACTTTATGGTGCTTGTTGAGATATTGTACTAATAACTTGAAAAGTTGACTAAAACGGGCTTTTTTTACCCTAGTGGGTTTCATGTTCCGTATTGACGACCTGATGAGTTAGCTTCAAGAAGCAATTATGTTTTCAGGATTCCTTTGTGCTCAAGATATCCCTAGTCATGGATGAGAGAGCAGCATGTGTATGAGATAGTATCCCATACCGTTATGGACACTACGAGTTTGTAGTGATGCCATTTGGGTTGACGATTGTTTTGGTAGTTTTTATGGAGTTGATGAATGGTATCTTCATCGACTTCCTTGATTATTTGGTGGTGGACTTCATGGATGACATGTCGGTATACTCTCATAGCAGAGAATAGTAGACCGATCGTCTGAGGACCGTTCTGCAGATTTCGAGAGATAGAGGGTTGTATGCTACGCTCTCTAAGTGTAAGTTGAGATGCCAGTGGTAGCCTTTTTAGGCCATGTTGTCTTCGCCAGTGGGATCATGGTTGACTTGACGAGAATTAAGTATGTTGTAACATGGGAGATACTAATGAACATTAAGGAATACTTAGTTTTCTCGGCTCAACCGATTGCTATCAATGCTTTGACGAAGGATTTTATATGATTACGTATTCATTTGCGAGTCTTTTGAGAAGACCACCATAACTACGTGATGAAAGCAGTGTGTCTATGTTTTGAAGAGTTAAGGAGGCATTTGACATTTGCTTCCATTCTTTGTAGTTAGAAGATTTTTAGGATCCCGTGATTTACGGTGATACATCCCAGCTAAGTCTGAGATGTGTATTACTACAAAGGAGTAGGGTTATTGATATGTGTATTTACAGGTGAGAACGTGTGATGAGAACTACCCGATTCATGATTTAGAGTTAGTAGTGGTAGTTCAAGCCTTTAAGTTTTGAAGACTGTACCGGTGTGATCTTCATGTCAGATTTTTATAGATCATAGAAATCTGAAGTATATTTTATGCAACAGGGGTTGAATAACCGCTAGTATTAAGAGCTTAAGTTGATCAAGACTTTGACTTGAAGATTCCATATCATTCAGAGATCAGTTGAATGTTGTCGCCGATAACTTGAATGGAAAGAAGAAGATGATTATGAGATTGATAGTTCAACCTCAGCTTCAGAGAGATCTAGCTTGGCTAGTGTTGGACAATCAGTTCCTTGATGAGGATACCCAGTTATACCTCAGAGGTTCTACCTGGTCTGTTGGATGAGGTCCAACAAAAGCAGGAGACATGCCCGGCCTTGATAAGGTTTAGAGAAAGGATGTCTCATACTGAGGCATCATAGTTCTCCATGGGAGTAGATGGACTAATGAAGAGTCATGACCACTTCTGTGTACCTGCTGAAGCAGATGGAGACATAGAATATTATGGTATACCCACTGTACGCCTTATTCAGTACATTCAGGTACGAGTAAGATGTACCACGAGATGAGACGATTATATTGTATGAAGCCGATATAACCAGATTTGTGATATAGTGTGTGACCTGTCAGTGGGTCCAAATAGAGTATTTCCGATCTAGAGATAAGCTCCACCCACTAACAGTGTAGTAGTAGAATTTGGGAGGACATCTCTATGGACTTTGTTATGAGATTGTGACCCAGTAGAAGATTGATGTTATCTGTATTGTTGGTAACAGATTAATGAAACCAGCACGTTTCATTTCTATCAGAAGGACCTGGCTAGTGAATGAATTGGCTGAGGAGTACACTAGACAGATAGTGAGACTCCATGGTATACCGAGAACGATCATTTCTGATCGAGATGGATGTTTTTACTTTGAGAATTTGGGCAGCAGATTCAGACTGCTATGGGGACGAGTCTGTACCTCATGACTACAATTCACCCCGTGACAGATGGTCATTTAGAGAGGATCATCTAGATCTAAAAGATCTATTATAAGTTGTAAGTTGAATGGGAAACGTGGATGGTTATATTACCTTCCATTAATGAGTTTATTATATAACAATGAAGGACGTGTATCTTTCTGGGATGGCCCTATGAGGCAATATATACAGACATTGATGTTGTATATCCTTATGCTAGAAGTGATCTAGCAGTAGTAGTGGAATAACACCTGACCAGATTCAGGATTTTATAGTTCTAGTAACGTTGATTAAAGGAAGAATGCTGGTTGTACAGAGTCTCCATATATTATATGTAGACAAGAGGCGTTAACCTCTAAAGTTTAAGCGAGAGTTCATGTCCGGCTGTAAGTATCTCAGCTGCAAGACATTAGACGTGTTAATATAAAAGGGAACTGAGTTTCCAATATGATGGTTATTTGAGATCGACCAGTACGGAGAAGGTAGCATGATGTTTAGCTTTGCCTATGAGATTAGAGGATATCCACCCAGTGTTTCATATGTCTCAACTGAGGAAGTATATACCAGACTCGAGACACCTTGTGAGTTACGATGATTTGATGGTTGAGTCCAACCACACTTTTGTTGAGCATTCGATTACATTCTTGGAATGAGATATGAAACGCTTGCATTTGAAAGACATTCCCATATTGAGGATATGATGGTCGAGATGAAGACCTAAAGAGGTTATGTGAGAGACTGAGGATAGTGTCCTGAGGAACTATCCAGAGTATATGTTAGGACATACCCATTTGTGGAAGCACGAGTAGATCTTAGTGCTATCTTGATGAATGTTGTGCTTATGTGCTTATATGCCTTGATGTGTTATTCCATGCTAGTTGTGATGTGATTTATGATCTTAGTAGATCTTGATGTGCTAGCGTGATGTATGTTATAGCTGGAGATGATTACTTCCTCCATGCTACCCGACTATGATTATATTTATAGCTGGAGATGGTTCTTTCCTTCATGCTATTTGAGTGTGATTAGGATTCAGCTGGAGATGGTTCTTTCCTCCATGCTACCTTGATGGACATAGTTTTAGTGGAGATGTGATTCCTCCATATGATATACATGATTATGGTTTGCTAGAGACGTATTTCCTCTATGCTTGTGATATGTTTGGGCTAGAGATGTGCTTCCTCTATGCCTTGTGATGTGGTATGGCGAGAGACGTGATTCCTCTACGCCTTTGGGTAGCGTTATGGCCCTGTTTTATGGAGATGATGATTCCTCCATGTTTATACTTGAGGTTATAGATTGTTATAGGTTGTGATCTTTTGAACGGAGATGTGATACCTCCGATAGAAAGATTGAGAGTTATACCTCGGCGTATGGGTCCGAGAGGATTTGGGAATTGTTCAAGTTTCGGGACGAAACTTTTTTTAAGGGGTGTGTGATGTAATAGCTAGGATTTCGAATTCTAATTAATGTTGATTAACTTAATCGTTGATAGTAATTAACATCTAACTCGCGAAGACTTCGCAAGTGATGAGTAAGAGTCCCACCGTTATGTTCCTGGCGTAATTTTGGACGTTTGGGGAAATTTTTACTTTTTCCCCCGGGTAATTATTTTTACCCTCCGGTGTTATTTGAAGCATTTGGGAGCTCCAATTAATAAAAATGCAGTTGAGAGAAATGATCAGGATATCGGATATGTCCTAGATATGAAATAACATGGAGAGGCAAAACGGCCAAAAGAGTCGCTATTTCGTTTCTTAACGGCTAAGAAAGACGGCTTAGGAATACACGTTTTCCGAGGCAGTTGTGTAATAATTATCCCTACAATATTCCAGATTTAATGTTCCAATCTCGAGAAGTTTGGAGAAAGAGGTTCGACCCGCCTTTGGATCGGTTAAAGGATAATTATCGACTTTACTAAAGGATAATTATCGTCTTCACTATAAATAGCGGAAAATCCTTTATTAATTCATTTTCTTTCACGTTTTCTCGTAAAAGCTCTGATTTCTCTCAACCTTCAAACTCAGATCTACTGTCCGTTTCTTATCCGATTTCAATTCCGTTTGAGTTTCTAGATTCCTCTCTTTATTCTCTTCATAACGGTACCGAGTTTCTGCATTTCCGAGTATATGGAGGGCTGGTCGAGCATATATGTCACCAGGACGGTTCCGTCGCTCAGATTCCGATGAATTTGATGCTGTCCATGCGTAGCCTGCGTCGTTGTGATTCCGAATCTTCTTTCAGATCGTCAATCGGGTTAGTAACGAATAAGTTATGAATTTATTCGTTTTCCGTACTGTGATTTGGCCTAAATTGACTTTAGGCTTGTCAAATAGGACAATTAGAAATTCCATTATGGTCGTTATATTATTCTGGTGATTATGGGTTCTTGTTTGATGAAATCTGATGACATGGGGTTTAGAAATTGCCTGCGGGCAAAACGTTATTCTGGCGAAATCTAATTAATTAATTAAAGGTTAATTAATTAGATTAGGATTAAAATTGAGATTGAGGAATGTTGATTAGATACTATCTTGAGATTTGAGGAATTGTGAGTTATGTTGAGATATTGAGGTTTAGTTGGTTGTGAGGCTCATAGATTGAGTATGATCCTTATGGATCCCTTTGGGTCTAGGTGTGACCCCTTTGATGAATAGAGGTTTATATATCTCTTTATGCCTTGTTTATAGGCCGTGTTGTCCCTCCAGTGTAGAGGTGATCGTGGTTGAGTTTGTACGAGGTTGAGGTAAGTCCGTAGGACTTACTTAGCTACCATCCCTATATTGGGTGTTTGCATGAGTGGTGTGTGCTTTATATGTTTGCTATGATAGCATGAGTTGTCGTTTTTATCGACCTATGTTCTATTGACTGCCCCACTGCGTGGCTGTGATAACCTTTCCCTTTCATCCCGCCGTGGAGTCTGGGAGGTTCTCTGATGTCAGGCCAGACTGGTTTACAGGAAGGGCGCAATCCACTCCCATAAGGTACACGGATTGTGTGACCGATACTCGTACAGCTGGACATTGTACTCAGAGGCGGGGATGTATCGGTCCTCGTGTCACATACTTTCATCTATCTATATATATACGGTTTTTGTGTGAATGGATATTATATAAAGATAATAAATGGGTAAATGTGTGATATCATGCTGATGTGTTTATCTTTCATGATTGTGCTTGTGCTTATGCATTACCTCATATATGTATGGTTAGCTAACGGTTTCATACCGTGTTGTAGATGTTTACAGGTTAGGCGCTACTGGGTGATCTAGCAGGGTGACAAGCAGAGGACTCTCGTACATTAGGTGGTTGGTTTGGGTTTGTTGTGTTCCGCTCCTTCGTGAGGATGTTCTTTCGTACCTCCTGTGTGAGGTTGTCGTTTTATAAACTCGGCTATGTTGTTGTTTACTTTGGGTTGTACAGATTATACTGTTTTATGTATTTGTTTTATATTTGTCAGTGCCATGTTGTAAGGTCTAGTGAACTTGTTATCAGGCTAGGGTCAGGATCCATTGTGAGATCCTAGCCCAATGTGGCATCCCGAGTCCCGCGGATTCGGGGTGTTACAGAGTTGGTATCAAAGCCCAGGTTGACAACAATGGCACTTGCTACCTTCAATGAGGTTTGATAGGTAAAATAAACAGAGCCCACATGGGATCTGACGTTTTCAAAGGTTTTGGTTTTAAGTGTGGTTTTGGGATAGAATGTACGAGAAGTCGTCACCTCTGCCATGGATCTCTGTAGCGTAGATATGTATATATATCTGTGTGTGCTATGGATTATGTGGATTTATTATATACATATCGATACCTATGGCATATATATAGCCTTATAAGATTAGGTGTGTATATCCTACAGATGACTCATACTAGAGTAGTATCTGTAGTGGGATGAGGTAGGGGTACACCCCCCCTCTTCCTCCAGTGGTGATAAGTTAGGGACCAGTTTCCGCTGTTGTTTCGCCTATGACAGAGAACGAGTTTAATGAGGTTGATCGTGTCTCCATGAGTAGATCCGAGTTTCAAGAATATATGTAACAAGTATATGAAGCGGTGATAGCGGGTAGATCCACACCGGATTTACCAACAATTGTGAGATCAACTGAAGCTTCTGGATCCGGAAAGAAGCAATGCACTGAATCAGTTACTGGAGAAGCAAAGATGATGAATGGGGAACCAAGTCCGATATCAGGACAATCTAGTGATCCTTTGGCCATGAAGATGACTAGCAAGGAACTACAGTGTTTTAATTGCGTGGAAGTTGGGACACTAGCGAGCTGTGTGCCCAAAGGCGCCCATCATATGCTTTACGTGTGGTAAAGCAGGGTATAGAGCGAAGTTTTGTCAATAGGGCAAGGCGTTGCCTTTACAAGTTCCCTCTCGGAATAAGATCATTCAAGGTGGACGACGAAGATTGAGTTACCCTTCAGTTGCAGAGGTTGCAAGAATGAGACAATTATGTTACAATTGTGGCTATCCAGATCATTTGCGTTCTGAGTGCCCTTTGGCACCGATAACTTGTTTCATATGTGGTGAACTAGGCCACCTTTTTGTCAGCACGGTGGTGTTTCTTCCCAGCAAGACCTTCCTCTTTCCGGTGTTGAAAGAGTGGAAGTGGAGGCTATAGTGATGACCTCACTGATACTTGAGGAGCATGGATTTGACATCGAGTGATGATATGTAGTGGAGCTACGGGAGTTAGCTGTTACAGGTACCATTCTCGTTAATGGTTTACCTAGTGGAGTTTTGTTTTTTATGAGTGCTATGCACTTCTTGTCTTTCGATGCATGCGTTAATGGTTGATCTTTGATATATAGTAGAAGGTGGACTTTCCTTTACAGGATTACCAGTTAGCGGTCTGAGGTACCCGCGAGATATGTGTTTGTTCCCTTATTCCGGGACTTGTGTATGGCTTGTAGACTTCTTTGTCATGTTGTAGGTGCATGAGGAAGTCATTATGTGTATGGATTGTATGAATAGATATCATGCAGTGATATCTTCTAAGGTTAAGACCTTTGAAGAGATGGGTTTGTCATCAGGACTGTACGAGCAGCGAGCTGATAGCACAGGGATGTGACGCCTTCTAGTGTTATACCATGAAGGAGCGAGATAGTCCAACATTGGAAGGTATTCCAGTTGTTTATGAGTTTATAGACGTGTTACTGAACCGTCTAGTTGCCACCTCAGCGGAGTGTGGACATTGTTATCGAGTTGAAGTATGATACAAGATTGAATGGGAAAGCCACACTTTATGGTGCTTGTTGAGATATTGTACTAATAACTTGAAAAGTTGACTAAAACGGGCTTTTTTTACCCTAGTGGGTTTCATGTTCCGTATTGACAACCTGATGAGTTAGCTTCAAGAAGCAATTATGTTTTCAGGATTCCTTTGTGCTCAAGATATCCCTAGTCATGGATGAGAGAGCAGCATGTGTATGAGATAGTATCCCATACCGTTATGGACACTACGAGTTTATAGTGATGCCATTTGGGTTGACGATTGTTTTGGTAGTTTTTATGGAGTTGATGAATGGTATCTTCATCGACTTCCTTGATTATTTGGTGGTGGACTTCATGGATGACATGTCGGTATACTCTCATAGCAGAGAATAGTAGACCGATCGTCTGAGGACCGTTCTGCAGATTTCGAGAGATAGAGGGTTGTATGCTACGCTCTCTAAGTGTAAGTTGAGATGCCAGTGGTAGCCTTTTTAGGCCATATTGTCTTCGCCAGTGGGATCATGGTTGACTTGACAAGAATTAAGTATGTTGTAACATGGGAGATACTGATGAACATTAAGGAATACGTAGTTTTCTCGGCTCAACCGATTGCTATCAATGCTTTGACGAAGGATTTTATATGATTACGTATTCATTTGCGAGTCTTTTGAGAAGACCACCATAACTACGTGATGAAAGCAGTGTGTCTATGTTTTGAAGAGTTAAGGAGCCATTTGACATTTGCTTCCATTCTTTGTAGTTAGAAGATTTTTAGGATCCCGTGATTTACGGTGATACATCCCAGCTAAGTCTGAGATTTGTATTACTACAAAGGAGTAGGGTTATTGATATGTGTATTTACAGGTGAGAACGTGTGATGAGAACTACCCGATTCATGATTTAGAGTTAGTAGTGGTAGTTCAAGCCTTTAAGTTTTGAAGACCGTACCGGTGTGATCTTCATGTCAGATTTCTATAGATCATAGAAATCTGAAGTATATTTTATGCAACAGGGGTTGAATAACCGCTAGTATTAAGAGCTTAAGTTGATCAAGACTTTGACTTGAAGATTCCATATCATTCAGAGATCAGTTGAATGTTGTCGCCGATAACTTGAATGGAAAGGAGAAGATGATTATGAGATTGATAGTTCAACCTCAGCTTCAAAGAGATCTAGCTTGGCTAGAGTTGGACAATCAGTTCCTTGATGAGGATACCCAATTATACCTCAGAGGTTCTACCTGGTCTGTTGGATGAGGTCCAACAAAAGCAGGAGACATGCCCGGCCTTGATAAGGTTTAGAGAAAGGATGTCTCATACTGAGGCACCATAGTTCTCCATGGGAGTAGATGGACTAATGAAGAGTCATGACCACTTCTGTGTACCTGCTGAAGCAGATGGAGACATAGAATATTATGGTATACCCACTGTACGCCTTATTCAGTACATTCAGGTACAAGTAAGATGTACCACGAGATGAGACGATTATATTGTATGAAGCCGATATAACCAGATTTGTGATATAGTGTGTGACCTGTCAGTGGGTCCAAATAGAGTATTTCCGATCTAGAGATAAGCTCCACCCACTAACAGTGTAGTAGTAGAATTTGCGAGGACATCTCTATGGACTTTGATATGAGATTGTGACCCAGTAGAAGATTGATGTTATCTGTATTGTTGGTAACAGATTAATGAAACCAGCACGTTTCATTTCTATCAGAAGGACCTGGCTAGTGAATGAATTGGCTGAGGAGTACACTAGACAGATAGTGAGACTCCATGGTATACCGAGAACGATCATTTCTGATCGAGATGGATGTTTTTACTTTGAGAATTTGGGCAGCAGATTCAGACTGCTATGGGGACGAGTCTGTACCTCATGACTACAATTCACCCCGTGACAGATGGTCATTTAGAGAGGATCATCTAGATCTAAAAGATCTATTATAAGTTGTAAGTTGAATGGGAAACGTGGATGGTTATATTACCTTCCATTAATGAGTTTATTATATAACAATGAAGGACGTGTATCTTTCTGGGATGGCCCTATGAGGCAGTATATACAGACATTGATGTTGTATATCCTTATGCTAGAAGTGATCTAGCAGTAGTAGTGGAATAACACCTGACCAGATTCAGGATTTTATAGTTCTAGTAACGTTGATTAAAGGAAGAATGCTGGTTGTACAGAGTCTCCATATATTATATGTAGACAAGAGGCGTTAACCTCTAAAGTTTAAGCGAGAGTTCATGTCCGGCTGTAAGTATCTCAGCTGCAAGACATTAGACGTGTTAATATAAAAGGGAACTGAGTTTCCAATATGATGGTTATTTGAGATCGACCAGTACGGAGAAGGTAGCATGATGTTTAGCTTTGCCTATGAGATTAGAGGATATCCACCCAGTGTTTCATATGTCTCAACTGAGGAAGTATATACCAGACTCGAGACACCTTGTGAGTTACGATGATTTGATGGTTGAGTCCAACCACACTTTTGTTGAGCATTCGATTACATTCTTGGAATGAGATATGAAACGCTTGCATTTGAAAGACATTCTCATATTGAGGATATGATGGTCGAGATGAAGACCTAAAGAGGTTATGTGAGAGACTGAGGATAGTGTCCTGAGGAACTATCCAGAGTATATGTTAGGACATACCCATTTGTGGGAGCACGAGTAGATCTTAGTGCTATCTTGATGAATGTTGTGCTTATGTGCTTATATGCCTTGATGTGTTATTCCATGCTAGTTGTGATGTGATTTATGATCTTAGTAGATCTTGATGTGCTAGCGTGATGTATGTTATAGCTGGAGATGATTACTTCCTCCATGCTACCCGAGTATGATTATATTTATAGCTAGAGATGGTTCTTTCCTTCATGCTATTTGAGTGTGATTAGGATTCAGCTGGAGATGGTTCTTTCCTCCATGCTACCTTGATGGACATAGTTTTAGTGGAGATGTTATTCCTCCATACGATATACATGATTATTGTTTGCTAGAGACGTATTTCCTCTATGCTTGTGATATGTTTGGGCTAAAGATGTGCTTCCTCTATGCCTTGTGATGTGGTATGGCGAGAGACGTGATTCCTCTACGCCTTTGGGTAGCGTTATGGCCCTGTTTTCTGGAGATGATGATTCCTCCATGTTTATACTTGAGGTTATAGATTGTTATAGGTTGTGATCTTTTGAACGGAGATGTGATACCTCCGATAGAAAGAGTGAGAGTTATACCTCGGCGTATGGGTCCGAGAGGATTTGGGAATTGTTCAAGTTTCGGGACGAAACATTTTTTAAGGGGTGTGTGATGTAATAGCTAGGATTTCGAATTCTAATTAATGTTGATTAACTTAATCGTTGATAGTAATTAACATATAACTCTCGAAGACTTCGCAAGTGATGAGTAAGAGTCCCACCGTTATGTTCCTGGCGTTATTTTGGACGTTTGGGGAAATTTTTACTTTTTCCCCCGGGTAATTATTTTTACCCTCCGGTGTTATTTGGAGCATTTGGGAGCTCCAATTAATAAAAATGCAGTTGAGAGAAATGATCAGGATATCGGATATGTCCTAGATATGAAATAACATGGAGAGGCAAAACGGCCAAAAGAGTCGCTATTTCGTTTCTTAACGGCTAAGAAAGACGGCTTAGGAATACACGTTTTCCGAGGCAGTTGTGTAATAATTATCCCTACAATATTCCAGATTTAATGTTCCAATCTCGAGAAGTTTGGAGAAAGAGGTTCGACCCGCCTTTGGATCGGTTAAAGGATAATTATCGACTTTACTAAAGGATAATTATCGTCTTCACTATAAATAGCGGAAAATCCTTTATTAATTCATTTTCTTTCACGTTTTCTCGTAAAAGCTCTGATTTCTCTCAACCTTCAAACTCAGATCTACTGTCCGTTTCTTATCCGATTTCAATTCCGTTTGAGTTTCTGGATTCCTCTCTTTATTCTCTTCATAACGGTACCGAGTTTCTGCATTTCCGAGTATATGGAGGGCTGGTCGAGCATATATGTCACCAGGACGGTTCCGTCGCTCAGATTCCGATGAATTTGATGCTGTCCATGCGTAGCCTGCGTCGTTGTGATTCTGAATCTTCTTTCAGATCGTCAATCGGGTTAGTAACGAATAAGTTATGAATTTATTCGTTTTCCGTACTGCGATTTGGCCTAAATTGAATTTAGGCTTGTCAAATAGGACAATTAGAAATTCCATTATGGTCGTTATATTATTCTGGTGATTATGGGTTCTTGTTTGATGAAATCTGATGACATGGGGTTTAGAAATTGCCTGCGGGCAAAACGTTATTCTGGCGAAATCTAATTAATTAATTAAAGGTTAATTAATTAGATTAGGATTAAAATTGAGATTGAGGAATGTTGATTAGATACTACCTTGAGATTTGAGGAATTGTGAGTTATGCTGAGATATTGAGATTTAGTTGGTTGTGAGGCTCATAGATTGAGTATGATCCTTATGGATCTCTTTGGGTCTAGGTGTGACCCCTTTGATGAATAGAGGTTGATATATCTCTTTATGCCTTGTTTATAGGCCGTGTTGTCCCTCCAGTGTAGAGGTGATCGTGGTTGAGTTTGTACGAGGTTGAGGTAAGTCCGTAGGACTTACTTAGCTACCATCCCTATATTGGGTGTTTGCATGAGTGGTGTGTGCTTTATATGTTTGCTATGATAGCATGAGTTGTCGTTTTTATCGACCTATGTTCTATTGACTGCCCCACTGCGTGGCTGTGATAACCTTTCCCTTTCATCCCGCCGTGGAGTCTGGGCGGTTCTCTGATGTCAGGCCAGACTGGTTTACAGGAAGGGCGCAATCCACTCCCATAGGGTACACGGATTGTGTGACCGATACTCGTACAGCTGGACATTGTACTCAGAGGCGGGGATGTATCGGTCCTCGTGTCACATACTTTCATCTATCTATATATGTACGGTTTTTGCGTGAATGGCTATTATATAAAGATAATAAATGGGTAAATGTGTGATATCACGCTGATGTGTTTATCTTTCATGATTGTGCTTGTGCTTATGCATTACCTCATATATGTATGGTTAGCTAACGGTTTCATACCGTGTTGTAGATGTTTATAGGTTAGGCGCTACTGGGTGATCTGGCAGGGTGACAAGCCAAGGACTCTCGTACATTAGGTGGTTGGTTTGGGTTTGTTGTGTTCCCCTCCTTCGTGAGGATGTTCTTTCGTACCTCTTGTGTGAGGTTGTCGTTTTATATACTCGGCTATGTTGTTGTTTACTTTGGGTTGTACAGATTATACTGTTTTATGTATTTGTTTTATATCTGTCAGTGCCATGTTGTAAGGTCTAGTGAACTTGTTGTCAGGCTAGGGTCAGGATCCATTGTGAGATCCTAGCCCAATGTGGCATCCCGAGTCCCGCGGATTCGGGGTGTTACACCTAGCCTTCCTTCACGGGCAAAACGGAACCGTGTGCTTTTGTCTGGACCAGTTAATTAAATTCAACTAAACGGTCTTAAACCCTCTTACCGATCACGTTAGGAAACCGGAACAAGTTATATTATACGCGTTCATACTATACAATTTAGTATAAATGATGTTTGCCGCAGAAGAACACCCTTCTTCGTAAACGAGGAAGTCATATTATAGATTAAAAGATATCGTAAATAATTTTTCCGAGTTAATAATAAATCTGAAACAAAAATAAAAGAAAAAAGAGGAGTGGAACACGAGGATTTCCGAGGAAGTGACCCATCCTAGTACTACTCTCTCCCAAGCACGCTTAAATTCGGAGTTTTCAATGGATCCGGTGCATTAGTGCTGGTATGATCGCACCTGTCTACTTATGCCGCCTTCCCGTACTTGTGTAGCTCTTTCCGTGCTCCCCTTAGCGTTCCTTGACGGGCAAAACGGAACCGTGTGCTTTTGCAGGGACCCGTTAATTAAATTCGACTAAACGGTCTTAAACCCTCTTACCGTTCACGTTAGAAAACCGGAACAAGTTATAATATAATCGAACATTCTATATCTTTTAGTATAAATGATGTTTTCCACAGAAGAACACCCTTCTTCGTAAACGAGGAAGTCATATTTTGGATTAAAACATTAAAAGAAATCGTTAATAATTTTTCCGAGCTCATAATAAAATTGAAACAAAAAAAAAAGAAAAAAGGATGGTGCAACACGAGGATTTCCCAAGAGGTCACCCATCCAAGTACTACTCTCACCCAAGCACGCTTAACTTCGGAGTTCTGATGGGATCCGGTGCATTAGTGTTGGTATGGTCGCACCCGTCTACTTATGCCGCCTTCCCGTACTTGTATAGCTACTTCCGTGCTCCCCTTAGCCTTGCTTGGCGGGTAAAACAGAACCGTGTGCTTTTGCCAGGACCCGTTATTTAAATTTGACTAAACGGTCTTAAAACCTCTTACCGATAAGGTTAGGATACCGGAACAAGTTATAGTATAAGCGTTCATTCTATATATTTTAGTATAAGCGTTCATTCTATATAATTTAGGAGGTCACCCATCCTAGTACTACTCTTGCCCAAGCACGCTTAACTTCGGAGTTCTAATGGGATCCGGTGCATTAGCGCTGGTATGATCGCAACCGTCTACTTATGCCGTCTTCTTGTACTTGTACAATTGCTTCCATGCTCCCCTTAGCCTTCCTGGACGGGAAAAGCGGAACCTTGTGTTATTGTTTGGACCCGTTATTTAAATTCGACTAAACGGTCTTAAACCCTCTTACCGATAACGATAAGAAACTGGAACAAGTTATAATATAATCGAACATTCTATATCTTTCAGTATAAATGATGTTTTCTGCAGAAGAACACCCTTCTTTTTAATCCGGGAAGTCATATTTTAGATTAAAAGAAATCGTAAAAATTTTCCGTATACATAATAAAATTGTAACAAAAAAAAAGAAAAAAGAGCGGGGCAACACGAGGACTTGCCAGGAGGTCACCCATCCTAGTACTACTCTCGCCCAAGCACGCTTAACTTCGGAGTTCTGATGGGATCCGGTGCATTAGTGCAGGTATGATCGCACCCGTCTACTAATGTAGTCTTCCCGTACTTGTGCAGCTCCTTTCGTGCTCCCCTAGCCTTCCTTCACGGGCAAAAAGGAACTGTGTGCTTTTGTCTGGACCCGTTATTTAAATTCGAATAAACGGTCTTAAAGCCTCTTACCGATCATGTTAGGAAACCGGAACAAGTTATATTATAAGCGTTCGTTCTATATATTTTAGTATAAATGAAGTTTTCCGCAGAAGAACACCCTTCTTCGTAACCCGGGAAGTCATGTTTTAGAATAAAAGAAATCGTAAATAAATTTTCCAGGTTCATAATTAAATTGAAACTAAAAAAAAGAAAAAAGAGGGGTGGAACACGAGTACTTCCTAGGAGGTCACCTATCCTAGAACTACTCTCGCCCAAGCACGCTTAGGTTTGGAGTTCAGATGAGATCCGGTGCATTAGTGCTAGTATGATCGCACCCGTCTACTTATGCCGCCTTCCCGTACTTGTGCAGTTCCTTCCGTGCTCCCCCCAGCCTTCCTTAACGGGCAAAACGGAACCGTGTGCATTTGCCAGGACCCGTTAAATAAATTTGACTAAATGGTCTTAAACCCTCTAACCGATCAGGTTAGCATACCGGAACAAGTTATATTATAAGCGTTCATTCTATATATTTTAGTATAAATGAAGCTTTCCGCATATGAACACCCTTCTTTGTAACCCGGAAAGTCATATTTTAGGTTAAAAGAAATTGTAAATAATTTTTCCGAGTTCATAATAAAACTGAAAAAAAAGAGGGGTGGAACACGAGGATTTCCTAGGAGGTCACCCATCCTAGTACTACTCTCGGCCATTTTCGCTTAACATCGGAGTTCTGAACGGATCCGGTGGATTAGTGCTGGAATTATCGCACAAGTCTACTTATGCCGTCTTCCTGTACTTGTGTATCTCCTTCCGTGCTCGCCTTAGCCTTCCTTGACGGGCAAAACGGAACCGTGTGCTTTTTCCAGAACCCGTTAAATAAATTCGACTAAACGATCTGAAACCATCTTACCGTTCACGTTAGGAAACCCGAACAAGTTATATTATAAGCGTTCATTCTATATATTTTAGTACAAAAGAAGTTTTCCGCAGAAGAAAACCCTCCTTCGTAACCCCGGAAGTCATATTTTATAATAAAAGAAATAGTAATTAACTTTTCCGAGTTCATAATAAGATTGAAAAAAAAAAGAAAAAAGAGGGGTTCAACACGAGGACTTCCCAGGAGGTCACCCATCCTAGTACTACTCTTGCCCAACCACGCTTAACTTCGGAGTTCTGATGGGATCCAGTGCATTATTGCTGGTATGATAGCACCTGTCTACTTATGCCGTCTTCCCGTACTTGTGGAGCTGCTTCCGTGCTCCCCTTAGCCTTCCTTGACGGGAAAAGCGGAACCTTGTGTTTTTGTCTGCACCCGTTATTTAAATTCGACTAAACGGTCTTAAACCCTCTTTTCCCGATAACGATAGGAAACCGGAACAAGTTATAATATAATCAAACATTATATATATTTTAGTATAAATGATGTTGTCCGCCGAAGAACACCCTTCTTCGTAAACCGGGAAGTCATATTTTAGATTAAAAGAAATCGTAAATAATTTTTTCGTATACATAATAAAATTGAAAAAAAAAAGAAAAAAGAGCGGTGCATTACGAGGACTTGCCAGGAGGTCACCCAACCTAGTACTACTCTCGCCCAAGCACGCTTAATTTCGGAGTTCTGATGGGATCCGGTGCATTAGTGTAGGTATCATTGCACCCGTCTACTAATGCAGTCTTCTCGTACTTGTGCAGCTACTTCCGTGCTCCACTAGTCTTCCTTCACGGGCAAAACGGAACAGTGTGCTTTTGTTTGGACCCGTTAATTAAATTCGACTAAACGGTCTTAAACCCTCTTACCGATCATGTTAAGAAACCGGAACAAGTTATATTATAAGCGTTCATTCTATATATTTTAGTATAAATGAAGTTTTCCACAGAGGAACACCCTTCCTCGTAACACGGGAAGTCATATTTTAGAATAAAATAAATCGTAAATAATTTTTCCGATTTCATAATAAAATTTAAAAAAAAAAAGAAAAAAGAGGAGTACAACACGAAGACTTAGGGATCCGGTGCATTAGTGCTGGTATGATCGCACCCGTCTACTTCTGCCATCTTCCCATACTTGTGCAGCTGCTATCCTCTTAGCCTTCCTTCACGGGCAAAACTGAACCGTGTGTTTTTTCTGGACCCGTTATTTAAATTCGACTAAACGGTTTTAAACCCTCTTACCGATCACGTTAAGAAACCGGAACAAGTTATAATATAATCGAACATTCTATATCTTTTAGTATAAATGATGTTTTCCGCTGAAGAACACCCTTCTTCGTAATCAAGGAAGTCATATTTTAGAATAAAAGAAAACATAAATAATTTTTCCGAGTTCATAATAAAGTTGAAACAAAAAATAACAAAAAAGAGGGGTGCAAGACCAGGACATGCTAGGAGGTCACCCATCCTAGTAATACTCTCGCCCAAGCACGCTTAATTTCGGAGTTCTGATGGGATCCGGTGCATTAGTGCTGGTATAATCGCACCCGTTTACTAATGTCGTCTTCCCATACTTGTGCAGCTGCTACCCTGCTCCCCTTAGCCTTCTTTGACGGGCAAAACGGAACCGTGTGCTTTTGCCGGGACCCGTTAATTAAATTCGACTAAACGGTCTTACACCATCTTACCGTTCACGTTAGGAAACCCGAACAAGTTATATTATAAGGGTTCATTCTATATATTTTAGTATAAATGAAGTTTGCCGCAAAAGTACACCCTTCTTCGTAACACGGGAAGTAATATTTTAGAATAAAAGAAATCGTAAATAATTTTTCCGAGTACATAAAAAAATTGGAGAAAAAAAAGGAAAAAGAGGGGTACAACACGAGGACTTCCCAGTAGGTCACCCATCCTAGTACTACTCTCGCCCAAGCACGCTTAACTTCGGAGTTCTAATGGGATCCGGTGCATATGTGTTGGTATGATCGCACCCGTCAACTTATGCCATCTTCCCATACTTGTGCAACTGCTTCCCTGCTCCGCTTAGCCTTCTTTGACGGGCAAAACGGAACCGTGTGTTTTTGTATGGACCCGTTATTAAAATTCGACTAAACGGTTTGAAACCCTCTTACCGATCATGTTAGGAAACCGGAACAAGTTATAATATAATCGAACATTCTATATCTTTTAGTACATATGATGTTTTCCGCAAAAGAACACCCTTATTCGTAATCCGGGAAGTCATATTTTAGATTAAAAGAAATCGTAAATAATTTTTCCTAAGTTCATAATAAAATTGAAACAAAAAAAAAGAAAAAAGAGGGGTGCAACACGAGGACTTGCCAAGAGGTTACCCATCGTAGTACTACTCTCGCCAAAGCACGCTTAATTTCGGAGTTCTGATGGGATCCCGCGCATTAGTGCTGCTATGATCGCACCCGTCTACTAATGCCATCTTCCCGTACTTGTGCAACTCCTTTCATGCTCCCCCTAGGCTTCCTTCACGGGCAAAACGGAATCGTGTGCTTTTGTCTAGACCCGTTAATTAAATTCGCCTAAACGGTCTTAAAGCATCTTACCGATCACGTTAGGAAACCGGAACAAGTTATATTTATAAGCGTTCATTCTATATATTTTAGTATAAATGAAGTTTGCCGCAAAAGAACACCCTTCTTCGTAACCCGGGAAGTCATATTTTAGAATAAAAGAAATTGTAAATAATTTTTCCGAGTTCATAATAAATATGAAACAAAAAAAAAAGAAATAAGAAGGGTGCAACACGAGGACATCCCAGGAGGTCACCCATCCTAGTACTACTCTTGCCCAAGCACGCTTAACTTCGAAGTTCTAATGCGATCCATTGCATTAGTGTTGGTATAATCGCACCCGCCTACTTATGTCGCCTTCTCGTACTTGTGCAGGTCCTTCTGTGCTCCCCTTAGCCTTCCTTGACGGGAAAAATGGAACCGTAAGCTTTTGCCGGGACCCGTTAATTAAATTCGACTAAACGGTCTTAAACCATCTTACCGATCTCGCTCGAAAACCGGAACAAGTTATACTATAAGCGTTCATTATGTATATTTTAGTATAAATGAAGTTTGCCGCAGAAGATCACCCTTCTTCGTAACCCGGGAAGTCATATTTTAGATTATCAAAAATCGTAAATAATTTTTTCGAGTTCATAATAAAATTGAAAAAAAAGAGGTGTACAACACGATGACTTCCCAAGAGGTCAGCCATCCTAGTACTACTCTGGCCCAAGCATGCTTAACTTCGTAGTTCTGATGGGATCCGGTGTATTAGTGCTAGTATGATCGCAACCGTCTTCTTATGTTGTCTTTCCGTACTTGTGCAGCTCCTTCCGTGCCCCCCTTTGCCTTCCTTGACGGGAAAACGGAACCGTGTGCTTTTCCAGGGACCCGTTAATTAAATTCGACTAAACGGTATTACACTATCTTACCATTCACATTTGGAAACCCGAACAAGTTATATTATAAGCGTTCACTCTATATATTTTATTATAAATGAAGTTTGCCGCAGAAGAGCACCCTTATTCGTAACCCAAGAAGTCATATTTTAGAATAAAAGAAATCGTAAATAATTATTCGAGTTCATAATAAAATTGAAACATAAAAAAAAAAGAAAAAAGAGGGGTGCAACACGAGGACTTACCGGGAGGTCACCCATCCTAGTACTACTCTCGCCCAAACACGCATAACTTCGAAGTTCTGATGGGATCCAGTGCATTATTGCTGGTATGATCGCACCCGTCTACTTATGCCGTCTCCCGTGCTTGTGCAGCTCCTTCCGTTCTCCCCTTAGCCTTCCTTGACGGGTAAAACGGAACCGTTTGCTTTTGTCTGGACCCATAAATTAAATTCGATTAAATGGTCTTAAATCCTCTTACCGATCACGTTAGGAAACCGGAACAAGTTATATTATAAGCGTTCATTCTATATATTTTAGTAAAAATGAAATTTGCCGCAAAAGAACACCCTTCTTCGTAACCCGCGAAGTCATATTTTAGAATAAAAGAAATCGTAAATAATTTTTCTTAGTTCATAATAAAATTTAAAACAAAAAAAAGAAATAAGAGGGGTGCAACACGTGGACTTCCCAGGAGGTCACCCATCCTAGTACTACTCTTGCCCAAGAATGTTTAACATCGGCTTTCTAATGGGATCCGGTACATTAGTGCTGGTATGATCGCACCCGTCTACTTATGCCGTCTTCCCGTACTTGTGCAGCTGCTTACCTCCTCCCCTTAGCCTTCCTTGACGGGCAAAACGGAACCGTGTGCTTTTGTGTGGACCCGTTATTTAAATTCGCATTAACGGTCTTAAACCCTCTTACCGATCGCATTAGGAAACCGCAACAAGTTATAATATAATCGAACATTCTATAACTTTTAGTACAAATGATGTTTTCCGCACAAGAACACCCTTCTTCGTAACCCGGGAAGCCATTTTTAGATAAAATGAAATCGTAAATAATTTTTTCGGGTTCATAATAAAATTGAAACTAAAAAAAATAGAAAAAAGAGGGGTGCAACACGAGGACTTCCTAGGAGGTCATCCATCCTAGTACTACTCTCGCCCAAGCACGCTGAACTTTGGTTATCTGATGGGATCCGGTACATTAGTCCTGGTGTGATCACAACCGTCTGCTTATACCGCCTTCCTGTACGTGTGCTGCACCTTCCATGCTCCCCTTAGCCTTCCTTGACGAGCAAAACGGAACCGTGTGCTTTTTTCTAGACCTGTTACTTAAATTCCACTAAACGGTCTTAAACCCTCTTACCGATCACGTTAGGAAACCGGAACAAGTTATAATATAATCGAACATTTAATATGGTGTGGTATAAATGATGTTTTCCGCAGAAGAACACCCTTCTTCGTAATTCGGGAAGTCATATTTTAGATTAAAAGAAATCGTAAATAATTTTTCCGAGTTCAAAATAAAATTGAAAAAAAAAAAGAGGGGTGCAACATAAGAACTTCCCACGAGGTCACCAATCCTAGTACTACTCTCGCTCAAGGACGCCTAACTTGAGAGTTTTGATGGGATCTGGTGCATTAGTACTGATATGATTGCACCCGTCCACCTATGCCACCTTCTCGTACATGTGAAGCTCCTTCCGTGCTCCCCTTAGCCTTCCTTGACGGGCAAAATGGAACCGTGTGGTTTTGCCGGGACCCGTCAATTAAACTCCACTAAACGGTCTTAAACCATCTTACCGATCATGTTAGGAAACCGGAACAAGTTACATTATAAGCGTTCATTCTATATATTTTAGTATAAATGAAGTTTGCCGCAGAAGAACACCCTTCTTCGTAACCCGGGAAGTCATTTTTTAGATTAAAAGAAATCCTAAATTTGTTTTCCGATTTCATAATAAAATTGAAATAAAAAAACAAAAAAAGAGGGGTGCAACACGAGGACTTCCCAGGACGTAAGCCATCCTAGTACTAATCTCGCCCAAACACGCTTAACTTCGGAGTTCTGATGGGATCCACTGCACTAGTGCTGGTATGATCGCATCCATCTACTTAAGCCGTCTCCCGTACTTGTGGAGGTCCTTCCGTGCTCCTCTTAGCCTTCCTTGACGGGCAAAACGGAACTGTGTCCTTTTGCCGGGACCCATTAATTGAATTCGACTAAACGGTCTTAAACCCACTTACCGATCACATTAGCAAACCAGAACAAGTTATATTATAAGCGTTCATTGTACATATTTTAGTATAAATGAAATTTGTCGTAGAAGAACATCCTTCTTCGTAACCCGCGAAGTCATATTTTAAAAGAAAAGAAATCGTAAATAAATTTTCTTAGTTCATAATAAAATTGAAACGAAAAAAAAGAAAAAAGAGGGGTGCAACACGAGGACTTCCCAGGAGGTCACCCATCCTAGTACTACTCTTGGCCAAGAACAGTTAACCTCGGCTTTCTGATGGGATCCTGTGCATTAGTGCTGGTGTGATCGCACCCGTCTACTTATGCCGTCTTCCCGTACTTGTGCAGCTGCTTCCGTCCTCCTCTTAGCCTTCCTTGACGGGCAAAACGGAACCGTGTGCTTTTGTGTGGACCCGTTATTTAAATTCGACTTAACGGTCTTAAACCCTCTTACCGATCACATTAGGAAACCGGAACAAGTTATAATATAATCGAACATTCTATATCTTTTAGTCCAAATGATGTGTTCCGCACGAGAACACCCTTCTTCGTAACCCGGGAAGTCATATTTTCGATAAAAAGAAATCGTAAATAATTCTTCCGAGTTCATAATACAATTGAAACAGAAAAAAATAAAAAAGAGGGGAGCAACACGAGGACTTCCTAGGAGGTCACCCATCCTAGTACTACTCTCGCCCAAGCACGCTGAACTTCGGATATCTGATGGGATCCGGTGCATTAGCAGGTATGATCGCACTCGTCTACTTATGTCGTCTCCCGTACTTGTGGGGCTCCTTCCGTGCTCCTCTTAGCCTTCCTTGACGGGCAAAACGGAACCGTGTCCTTTTGCTTGGACCCGTTAATTGAATTCGACTAAACGGTGTTAAACCCTATTGCCGATCACGTTAGGAAACCGAAACAAGTTATATTATAAGCATTCATTGTACATATTTTAGTATAAATGAAATTTTCCGCAGAAGAACACCCTTCTTCGTAACCCACGAAGTCCTATTTTAGTATAAAAGAAATCGTAAATAATTTTTCTTAGTTCATAATTGTAAGATCCGCCCCCGCAGCCAGCCGCCCCTACGGCTTTGAGATCCGCCCCTGCGGATCGTGCGACAAATCGCACCGATCTGTTTTCGTCGTTTTATCTTTCTTCCATAGATAGAATATCTGATATTCTATCTTATGGGCCGGTTTCCTTGTTTTCTTTCTAACCCTAGACGCCCTTTCCGTCTAGCGTTCCAACCCTCCCTATATATTCTCTTCCTTCTCTCCTTTTTCCCGTTCCATGCTATCGCCTTCAAACCGTAGAGAGATGTAGCCGTCCTTGCTTCCTGCAACTTCGCTGAACGTGTAAGTTCATTCCTTCCTGGTTATTCCTCAGGTTCTTACAGTACTACATATCTTCTTCTTCTGTTTTGGTTTCTCCCTTGCGTTCTTCTCTTTTCTTCTTCTCCAAGGATCAAGCTTGAGCCTTGATTCTTGTGGAGTGTTCGGTTGTTGACCCTTCATTGTTCTCAGGCTCTCTAGAGTTGAGTCTTGACGTGTTGGAACCAAAGTTTTGAGCTTTGGTTGCCCCTGTTGTGAGATCTGTCGAAGAGAAGCCCGACAGTAGCTTCTGACGAAGATCCACCCCTGCGCCTGCACAGAGACGCCCCTGCGCCTCTATTCAGCCGCCCCTGCGCATCTGTCTAACCGACCCTGCGGTTTCTCTAAAGTAGCTCCCGTCTTTGGTGAGTTGCTTCCTTCCTTCCTTTCCTTGTTCCTTCCTTGGTTCCTTATGGTTGTTCCTTTTTTCCCTGAGTTGTTGTAAGACTAAGGTTGAGCCCTTAGTATGTGTTGCAACCGTTTCATTCCTGATCCGTGTTACTTGTTCGTACAGGCTTTCCTTGCTCCTTTCTTGAGGGAAACTGATTTGTTCCTGAGTTGTGTTGATCTTTTGGTTTACCTTCGAGTGAGGTAAGTCCCTTGGACTTACATAGCTTCATTCTTCGTATTAGTTAGATTGTTTTGGCTTGTTTGTGTTGCTATCATGTTTATAACGGATAAATTGGAAATAGGATTCACCCTTTGTTACCCTTAACTGGCCCAAGTTTATTATCACCGGGCGGTGACCACTTGTCTAGTTCTACAGGAGACTAGAATGTGCTCTTGCAACCCAAACCCGTAGCTAACGGATAGTACTGATATATTCCTATTGGTAGATGGAAGTGGAGGCGAGTTTCGGGAGATTATAATGTGACAAAAGAAGTTGAATTAGTAATGGATAACCTGAATGAAAGATAATAACCGGTTGATGTGTGAGCATGCTATGTGTTTTCTTTACCTTATGTGTGTTTGTGCCTTTACACTCTTGCTTATACCTAGAATGTTAGCTAACGGTTTATACCGTCGTTGTAGATGTTCCGCAGTTTCAGGCTGTTGCTGAGTAATCCGGACGGCGTGGTCAGCCGGGTTTCCCGTACATTATAGGACGGGATTGGGTTTTTGTTTCGTTTGTTGTTTCCCTTTTGTTTTGACCCGGTTGTGGAACTTTTGTGTTTTCTTCTATTTGAACCATTTGTTTTATATTAAGTTTTGGTTTTCATTCGTCTGTGCCTTGTTGTAAGATCCGTTTGTTGTTGCTACTCTGAGGGTCGGGACCCATTGTGCAGTCCTAGCCTGTAGTGCTTCAATTTCCCAGAACTTGGGGTATTATAATAATAAAATTGAAAAAAAAAACAAAAAAAGAGGGGTGCAACACGAGGACTTCCAATGACGTATCCCATCCTAGTACTAATCTCGCCCAAACACGCTTAACTTCAGAGTTCTGATCGGATCCGTGATAGGTGATGGAATCACTATCGTTTAGGGTAGTTTTTAGAGTCTTTTTATTGCATTTGTGTCGCTTTATGCTACTAACTCCTTGGTCTAGAAGAAGAAGACTGAAAGAAGCTAAGGAAGGAGTTATAAGCACTTAGGAGTGAAGATCGATCACGAAGCAAAGCTGTTGTTGCCTCACCGCCCCTGCGGATCCTCAGCACCGCCCCTACGCCTTCACAAGCACCGGCCATGAAGTGTGTGACCGCCCATGGGTCACTCCTTGGCGCGGCTGCGATGACCTACCCTGAAGAGACGAAGACCGGCTCCCCTGCGCCTCCCACTGCGCCCCTGCCTGCGCCTCAACCTAGGAGCTGGAAGACGAAGAGGCTGTGTCACGCCCCTGTATTGACATAAGGATGCCCCGGCAGCTTGGCATCAGAAACGTGAGGAAGTCGAAGGGTTAGCGTTTGAAGAGCATTAAAGATCCGCCCCAGCGGAATCACCTAGCTGCCCCTGCGGCCATGAAGAAGATCAAGCGTTTTTGCCTTTATCGCCCCTGCGGACCTGAAGGCCGCCCCTGCGGTTTAACGCCAGAAGTTTTACTCCGGTTGTTTACACCACCTTTATGGCATTAAAGGTGGCTGTTTTAGGCCGGCCATTTACTCTTATTTAGTGCTTTTTGTAGTATAAATAGTCTTGGGTTGATTGCTAGAATCATCCAACTTATCATCTTGTTAGCCAACAAATTATCCACGTAGATTGTCTTGCTACCTTTGTAATGAGTTGCTAACTCCCTTGCTACATTGGGTTGGTTTGAAGCTGCATTGTTACTTTGGTTGTAAGTTCTTTATAATATAAGTTTTCATTCAGTAATACTTTGTGTTTCCTTGATCTCCATTGTCTAATTGCATGTTTACTATTGCTTGAGATTGATAACCTTAGGTTCTAAAGTGCATGTAAACAACTTAGATTGTCTTGGGTTCGACCCTTACTTAATCACTATACTTCTTCTTAGTGCTAAGTCGGGATTTACTTTTGATTGGGTGTAGACGACCATAGAAATACCGTCGGTCAAATTTTGGCGCCGTTGCCGGGGAGTTTTAGTGTTTTATTGTTATTATTGATTATTGGTTTGAAACCATTTTTATGGTTTAAACCCGTGCTACTAACTCCGGCTTAGCTTCTTTTGATCCAGAAATTGAGAGGACGCACATCCGGCAATGAAGATAACAACAACTTCAACAAGAGATGGCTGACCGTACTCTTCGTCAACTTACGCAACCCACCTTGGCTCAGAACCCTCTTGCGGTGACTATACCGGCATTAGGGGAAGGAGTCAACTTTGAGGTCAAGCCGGGCCTCATCCACTTGCTCCCATCCTTCCATGGGCTAAGTGGTGAAGACCCAATCAAGCACCTTGGAAAGTTCCATACCGTATGTATGAGCATGAAGCCGGCCAACATTACCGAAGAACAAATCAAGATGAGGGCATTCGGCTTCCACTCAAAGATTCCGCGGATGATTGGTATTACCACCTTCCATCCGGGAGTATTGACACTTGGGAGAACCTTCACAAGGCGTTTTGGAGAAATACTTTCCAGCCAAGAAGGCCAATAGCTTGAAGAAAGCTATAATCAACATCGAGCAAGAGGCGAATGAAACTCTCTACGAGTACTTCGAGAGGTTTGCACGCCTCCGATCCATCTGTCCTTTTCACGAATATTCAACTCAAGATCTAGTCTTGTACTTGTACAATGGCTTGCTAGACAATGAAAGGAGGATCGTCGATGCGGCTTGCGGAGGTAATATCCTTAACTCTACTCCTGACCTTGCTTTGGAAAAGATACAGGAACTAGCGGAAGGTACTCGGAACTTTGGAAGGACCCCGGCTAAGAAAGGAGTTCATGCTGTGAGTTCCGGGAAAAGCGAGATTTCCACCGAGCTCGCGGAGTTGAAGGAAATGGTGAAAAGACTAACACTTATGGGAACGCCATAGTAGCTCAAAGCTTGTGGGGTTTGTGCTGACCGATACTATCCAACGGACATGTGTCCACAAGTCCAAGATGACGATGCTGAGGTGAACACAATGGGTTATCGACAACCACAACAAGAAAGGCCTAGGAACAATCCCTATGCACAGAATTTCATGCCAAACTAGCGTGACCAACAGAATTTTCGTTGGAGGGATCAACAAAACCAACAACAGCAGCCCCGTCGAGGTAAGCATCAAACAACTGAAGATATGTTACAAGTTTTGACTAAACACTTTGCTACTCATGTCCAAACAACATAATCTAGCATCAAGAACCTTGAATAACAGGTTGGTCAAATGGCGGAAGCCATTTCAAGGACTGAATCAAGACTTTCCGGAGGATTGCCTTCCCAGACATTTATAAACCCCAAGGAGAATGTTAGTGCCCTAACATTAAGGATTGGGAAGCAAATCCAACAAAAACCAGCAAAAGAATCACAAAACAAACCTTCTATCGATTTTTCTGCAGCCACAGCCGCCCCTGCGGCTGCAATTGCGCCCAGCACATAGCAGACGACGCCCTTGCGGTGACAACCCCTGAGCCGCCTTTGCGCTTTCAAGCTGATGCCCCTACGGAAATCACACCAGAAGGTTCTTCTGAAAAGGATACTTACGTCCGGCCTAACTTTCCGCCATTGTACTCTGAGAAACCACCAGCTCCGTTTCCTAAGGCTTTGAAGGAGAGAAGAATCATTGAGGACCAGGACCTCTTTGATACTTTCTCCAAATGCGAGGTAAACATTCCCCTCCTTAAGTTGGTGAAAAGTATTCCTAAGTATGCTCGTTTTTTGAAGGAACTTTGCACTATCAAGAGGAATCAAAAGCTAAAGGGGAAACAGAAAGTGCAAGTGAGTGAGCATGTGTCGGCAGTTTTCTAGAGAAGAATGCCCAAGAAGTGCAGCGATCCGGGCATGGTAAGCATTCCTTGTGTTATAGGGGAAACCCGGTTTGACAAAGCAATGCTTGATCTCGGTTCTTCTATCAATGTATTACCATATTCGATTTACAAATCACTTGGCCTTGGGCCATTAATGGAAACGAGGATTGTAGTACAACTTGTTGATAGATCTAATGTGTACCCTAAAGGGATAATTGAAGATGTATTAGTAATGGTAGACAACCTAAAATTTCCTGTTGACTTCTTTGTAATGGATATGGAAAATGATTCACATGTTGCACCCATTCTGTTAGGTAGGCCATTTTTTAAAACGGCTAAGACTAAAATTGATTATGTTAGTGGTAAATTGACCATGGAGTTTGATGGAGAAGTAGTGGAATTTGACATCTATGATGCAATGAGATTTCCTGGTTATGATCATTCTTTGTGTGCTATTGACATTGTTGAACCTTTTGTGCAAGATGATTTTGATAACTCTGACGTTGATGAATTGAGAAATGTGATTTAGCATGACATTGATGGTTTCAAATCAGATTATGTATTAACATCTAGCATGAAAGAGGTCCTAGCCCAAGTAGATGGGCATAGAAGGCTACCTATCTCCAATTTGGCCATTGGGCCCACTTTACTAACCCCAAGCGAGAAGCTTGTTCCGTCCATAGTGCAAGCACCTGAAATAGAATTGAAGGACCTTCCATCACACCTCGAGTACGTTTTCCTTGGAGAACACAATACCTTGCCGGTGATCATCTCCAACAAGTTGACTACCGGACAAGAAGACAGGGTGGTGAATGTACTAAAAGAGCACAAGACGGCCCTTGGATGGACTATTGTGGACATCAAAGGGATAAGCCCTTCCACTTGCATTACGAGGACTTGCCAGGAGGTCACCCAACCTAGTACTACTCTCGCCCAAGCACGCTTAATTTCGGAGTTCTGATGGGATCCGGTGCATTAGTGTAGGTATCATTGCACCCGTCTACTAATGCAGTCTTCTCGTACTTGTGCAGCTACTTCCGTGCTCCACTAGTCTTCCTTCACGGGCAAAACGGAACAGTGTGCTTTTGTTTGGACCCGTTAATTAAATTCGACTAAACGGTCTTAAACCCTCTTACCGATCATGTTAAGAAACCGGAACAAGTTATATTATAAGCGTTCATTCTATATATTTTAGTATAAATGAAGTTTTCCACAGAGGAACACCCTTCCTCGTAACACGGGAAGTCATATTTTAGAATAAAATAAATCGTAAATAATTTTTCCGATTTCATAATAAAATTTAAAAAAAAAAAGAAAAAAGAGGAGTACAACACGAAGACTTAGGGATCCGGTGCATTAGTGCTGGTATGATCGCACCCGTCTACTTCTGCCATCTTCCCATACTTGTGCAGCTGCTATCCTCTTAGCCTTCCTTCACGGGCAAAACTGAACCGTGTGTTTTTTCTGGACCCGTTATTTAAATTCGACTAAACGGTTTTAAACCCTCTTACCGATCACGTTAAGAAACCGGAACAAGTTATAATATAATCGAACATTCTATATCTTTTAGTATAAATGATGTTTTCCGCTGAAGAACACCCTTCTTCGTAATCAAGGAAGTCATATTTTAGAATAAAAGAAAACATAAATAATTTTTCCGAGTTCATAATAAAGTTGAAACAAAAAATAACAAAAAAGAGGGGTGCAAGACCAGGACATGCTAGGAGGTCACCCATCCTAGTAATACTCTCGCCCAAGCACGCTTAATTTCGGAGTTCTGATGGGATCCGGTGCATTAGTGCTGGTATAATCGCACCCGTTTACTAATGTCGTCTTCCCATACTTGTGCAGCTGCTACCCTGCTCCCCTTAGCCTTCTTTGACGGGCAAAACGGAACCGTGTGCTTTTGCCGGGACCCGTTAATTAAATTCGACTAAACGGTCTTACACCATCTTACCGTTCACGTTAGGAAACCCGAACAAGTTATATTATAAGGGTTCATTCTATATATTTTAGTATAAATGAAGTTTGCCGCAAAAGTACACCCTTCTTCGTAACACGGGAAGTAATATTTTAGAATAAAAGAAATCGTAAATAATTTTTCCGAGTACATAAAAAAATTGGAGAAAAAAAAGGAAAAAGAGGGGTACAACACGAGGACTTCCCAGTAGGTCACCCATCCTAGTACTACTCTCGCCCAAGCACGCTTAACTTCGGAGTTCTAATGGGATCCGGTGCATATGTGTTGGTATGATCGCACCCGTCAACTTATGCCATCTTCCCATACTTGTGCAACTGCTTCCCTGCTCCGCTTAGCCTTCTTTGACGGGCAAAACGGAACCGTGTGTTTTTGTATGGACCCGTTATTAAAATTCGACTAAACGGTTTGAAACCCTCTTACCGATCATGTTAGGAAACCGGAACAAGTTATAATATAATCGAACATTCTATATCTTTTAGTACATATGATGTTTTCCGCAAAAGAACACCCTTATTCGTAATCCGGGAAGTCATATTTTAGATTAAAAGAAATCGTAAATAATTTTTCCTAAGTTCATAATAAAATTGAAACAAAAAAAAAGAAAAAAGAGGGGTGCAACACGAGGACTTGCCAAGAGGTCACCCATCGTAGTACTACTCTCGCCAAAGCACGCTTAATTTCGGAGTTCTGATGGGATCCCGCGCATTAGTGCTGCTATGATCGCACCCGTCTACTAATGCCATCTTCCCGTACTTGTGCAACTCCTTTCATGCTCCCCTTAGGCTTCCTTCACGGGCAAAACGGAATCGTGTGCTTTTGTCTAGACCCGTTAATTAAATTCGCCTAAACGGTCTTAAAGCATCTTACCGATCACGTTAGGAAACCGGAACAAGTTATATTTATAAGCGTTCATTCTATATATTTTAGTATAAATGAAGTTTGCCGCAAAAGAACACCCTTCTTCGTAACCCGGGAAGTCATATTTTAGAATAAAAGAAATTGTAAATAATTTTTCCGAGTTCATAATAAATATGAAACAAAAAAAAAAGAAATAAGAAGGGTGCAACACGAGGACATCCCAGGAGGTCACCCATCCTAGTACTACTCTTGCCCAAGCACGCTTAACTTCGAAGTTCTAATGCGATCCATTGCATTAGTGTTGGTATAATCGCACCCGCCTACTTATGTCGCCTTCTCGTACTTGTGCAGGTCCTTCTGTGCTCCCCTTAGCCTTCCTTGACGGGAAAAATGGAACCGTAAGCTTTTGCCGGGACCCGTTAATTAAATTCGACTAAACGGTCTTAAACCATCTTACCGATCTCGCTCGGAAACCGGAACAAGTTATACTATAAGCGTTCATTATGTATATTTTAGTATAAATGAAGTTTGCCGCAGAAGATCACCCTTCTTCGTAACCCGGGAAGTCATATTTTAGATTATCAAAAATCGTAAATAATTTTTTCGAGTTCATAATAAAATTGAAAAAAAAGAGGTGTACAACACGATGACTTCCCAAGAGGTCAGCCATCCTAGTACTACTCTGGCCCAAGCATGCTTAACTTCGGAGTTCTGATGGGATCCGGTGTATTAGTGCTAGTATGATCGCAACCGTCTTCTTATGTTGTCTTTCCGTACTTGTGCAGCTCCTTCCGTGCCCCCCTTTGCCTTCCTTGACGGGAAAACGGAACAGTGTGCTTTTGCAGGGACCCGTTAATTAAATTCGACTAAACGGTATTACACTATCTTACCATTCACATTTGAAAACCCGAACAAGTTATATTATAAGCGTTCACTCTATATATTTTATTATAAATGAAGTTTGCCGCAGAAGAGCACCCTTATTCGTAACCCAAGAAGTCATATTTTAGAATAAAAGAAATCGTAAATAATTATTCGAGTTCATAATAAAATTGAAACATAAAAAAAAAAAGAAAAAAGAGGGGTGCAACACGAGGACTTACCGGGAGGTCACCCATCCTAGTACTACTCTCGCCCAAACACGCATAACTTCGAAGTTCTGATGGGATCCAGTGCATTATTGCTGGTATGATCGCACCCGTCTACTTATGCCGTCTCCCGTGCTTGTGCAGCTCCTTCCGTTCTCCCCTTAGCCTTCCTTGACGGGTAAAACGGAACCGTTTGCTTTTGTCTGGACCCATAAATTAAATTCGATTAAATGGTCTTAAATCCTCTTACCGATCACGTTAGGAAACCGGAACAAGTTATATTATAAGCGTTCATTCTATATATTTTAGTAAAAATGAAATTTGCCGCAAAAGAACACCCTTCTTCGTAACCCGCGAAGTCATATTTTAGAATAAAAGAAATCGTAAATAATTTTTCTTAGTTCATAATAAAATTTAAAACAAAAAAAAGAAATAAGAGGGGTGCAACACGTGGACTTCCCAGGAGGTCACCCATCCTAGTACTACTCTTGCCCAAGAATGTTTAACATCGGCTTTCTAATGGGATCCGGTACATTAGTGCTGGTATGATCGCACCCGTCTACTTATGCCGTCTTCCCGTACTTGTGCAGCTGCTTACCTCCTCCCCTTAGCCTTCCTTGACGGGCAAAACGGAACAGTGTGCTTTTGTGTGGACCCGTTATTTAAATTCGCATTAACGGTCTTAAACCCTCTTACCGATCGCATTAGGAAACCGCAACAAGTTATAATATAATCGAACATTCTATAACTTTTAGTACAAATGATGTTTTCCGCACAAGAACACCCTTCTTCGTAACCCGGGAAGCCATTTTTAGATAAAATGAAATCGTAAATAATTTTTTCGGGTTCATAATAAAATTGAAACTAAAAAAAATAGAAAAAAGAGGGGTGCAACACGAGGACTTCCTAGGAGGTCATCCATCCTAGTACTACTCTCGCCCAAGCACGCTGAACTTTGGTTATCTGATGGGATCCGGTACATTAGTCCTGGTGTGATCACAACCGTCTGCTTATACCGCCTTCCTGTACGTGTGCTGCACCTTCCATGCTCCCCTTAGCCTTCCTTGACGAGCAAGACGGAACCGTGTGCTTTTTTCTAGACCTGTTACTTAAATTCCACTAAACGGTCTTAAACCCTCTTACCGATCACGTTAGGAAACCGGAACAAGTTATAATATAATCGAACATTTAATATGGTGTGGTATAAATGATGTTTTCCGCAGAAGAACACCCTTCTTCGTAATTCGGGAAGTCATATTTTAGATTAAAAGAAATCGTAAATAATTTTTCCGAGTTCAAAATAAAATTGAAAAAAAAAAAGAGGGGTGCAACATAAGGACTTCCCACGAGGTCACCAATCCTAGTACTACTCTCGCTCAAGGACGCCTAACTTGAGAGTTTTGATGGGATCTGGTGCATTAGTACTGATATGATTGCACCCGTCCACCTATGCCACCTTCTCGTACATGTGAAGCTCCTTCCGTGCTCCCCTTAGCCTTCCTTGACGGGCAAAATGGAACCGTGTGGTTTTGCCGGGACCCGTCAATTAAACTCCACTAAACGGTCTTAAACCATCTTACCGATCATGTTAAGAAACCGGAACAAGTTACATTATAAGCGTTCATTCTATATATTTTAGTATAAATGAAGTTTGCCGCAGAAGAACACCCTTCTTCGTAACCCGGGAAGTCATTTTTTAGATTAAAAGAAATCCTAAATTTGTTTTCCGATTTCATAATAAAATTGAAATAAAAAAACAAAAAAAGAGGGGTGCAACACGAGGACTTCCCAGGACGTAACCCATCCTAGTACTAATCTCGCCCAAACACGCTTAACTTCGGAGTTCTGATGGGATCCACTGCACTAGTGCTGGTATGATCGCATCCATCTACTTAAGCCGTCTCCCGTACTTGTGGAGGTCCTTCCGTGCTCCTCTTAGCCTTCCTTGACGGGCAAAACGGAACTGTGTCCTTTTGCCGGGACCCATTAATTGAATTCGACTAAACGGTCTTAAACCCACTTACCGATCACATTAGCAAACCGGAACAAGTTATATTATAAGCGTTCATTGTACATATTTTAGTATAAATGAAATTTGTCGTAGAAGAACATCCTTCTTCGTAACCCGCAAAGTCATATTTTAAAATAAAAGAAATCGTAAATAAATTTTCTTAGTTCATAATAAAATTGAAACGAAAAAAAAGAAAAAAGAGGGGTGCAACACGAGGACTTCCCAGGAGGTCACCCATCCTAGTACTACTCTTGGCCAAGAACAGTTAACCTCGGCTTTCTGATGGGATCCTGTGCATTAGTGCTGGTGTGATCGCACCCGTCTACTTATGCCGTCTTCCCGTACTTGTGCAGCTGCTTCCGTCCTCCTCTTAGCCTTCCTTGACGGGCAAAACGGAACCGTGTGCTTTTGTGTGGACCCGTTATTTAAATTCGACTTAACGGTCTTAAACCCTCTTACCGATCACATTAGGAAACCGGAACAAGTTATAATATAATCGAACATTCTATATCTTTTAGTCCAAATAATGTGTTCCGCACGAGAACACCCTTCTTCGTAACCCGGGAAGTCATATTTTCGATAAAAAGAAATCGTAAATAATTCTTCCGAGTTCATAATAAAATTGAAACAGAAAAAAATAAAAAAGAGGGGAGCAACACGACGACTTCCTAGGAGGTCACCCATCCTAGTACTACTCTCGCCCAAGCACGCTGAACTTCGGATATTTGATGGGATCCGGTGCATTAGCAGGTATGATCGCACTCGTCTACTTATGTCGTCTCCCGTACTTGTGGGGCTCCTTCCGTGCTCCTCTTAGCCTTCCTTGACGGGCAAAACGGAACCGTGTCCTTTTGTCTGGACCCGTTAATTGAATTCGACTAAACGGTGTTAAACCCTATTACCGATCACGTTAGGAAACCGAAACAAGTTATATTATAAGCATTCATTGTACATATTTTAGTATAAATGAAATTTTCCGCAGAAGAACACCCTTCTTCGTAACCCACGAAGTCCTATTTTAGTATAAAAGAAATCGTAAATAATTTTTCTTAGTTCATAATTGTAAGATCCGCCCCCGCAGCCAGCCGCCCCTACGGCTTTGAGATCCGCCCCTGCGGATCGTGCGACAAATCGCACCGATCTGTTTTCGTCGTTTTATCTTTCTTCCATAGATAGAATATCTTATATTCTATCTTATGGGCCGGTTTCCTTGTTTTCTTTCTAACCCTAGACGCCCTTTCCGTCTAGCGTTCCAACCCTCCCTATATATTCTCTTCCTTCTCTCCTTTTTCCCGTTCCATGCCATCGCCTTCAAACCCTAGAGAGATGTAGCCGTCCTTGCTTCCTGCAACTTCGCTGAACGTGTAAGTTCATTCCTTCCTGGTTATTCCTCAGGTTCTTACAGTACTACATATCTTCTTCTTCTGTTTTGGTTTCTCCCTTGCGTTCTTTTCTTTTCTTCTTCTCCAAGGATCAAGCTTGAGCCTTGATTCTTGTGGAGTGTTCGGTTGTTGACCCTTCATTGTTCTCAGGCTCTCTAGAGTTGAGTCTTGACGTGTTGGAACCAAAGTTTTGAGCTTTGGTTGCCCTTGTTGTGAGATCTGTCGAAGAGAAGCCCGACAGTAGCTTCTGACGAAGATCCACCCCTGCGCCTGCACAGAGACGCCCCTGCGCCTCTATTCAGCCGCCCCTGCGCATCTGTCTAACCGACCCTGCGGTTTCTCTAAAGTAGCTCCCGTCTTTGGTGAGTTGCTTCCTTCCTTCCTTTCCTTGTTCCTTCCTTGGTTCCTTATGGTTGTTCCTTTTTCCCCTGAGTTGTTGTAAGACTAAGGTTGAGCCCTTAGTATGTGTTGCAACCGTTTCATTCCTGATCCGTGTTACTTGTTCGTACAGGCTTTCCTTGCTCCTTTCTTGAGGGAAACTGATTTGTTCCTGAGTTGTGTTGATCTTTTGGTTTACCTTCGAGTGAGGTAAGTCCCTTGGACTTACATAGCTTCATTCTTCGTATTAGTTAGATTGTTTTGGCTTGTTTGTGTTGCTATCATGTTTATAACGGATAAATTGGAAATAGGATTCACCCTTTGTTACCCTTAACTGGCCCAAGTTTATTATCACCGGGCGGTGACGACTTGTCTAGTTCTACAGGAGACTAGAATGTGCTCTTGCAACCCAAACCCGTAGCTAACGGATAGTACTGATATATTCCTATTGGTAGATGGAAGTGGAGATTATAATGTGACAAAAGAAGTTGAATTAGTAATGGATAACCTGAATGAAAGATAATAACCGGTTGATGTGTGAGCATGCTATGTGTTTTCTTTACCTTATGTGTGTTTGTGCCTTTACACTCTTGCTTATACCTAGAATGTTAGCTAACGGTTTATACCGTCGTTGTAGATGTTCCGAAGTTTCAGGCTGTTGCTGAGTAATCCGGACGGCGTGGTCAGCCGGGTTTCCCGTACATTATAGGACGGGATTGGGTTTTTGTTTCGTTTGTTGTTTCCCTTTTGTTTTGACCCGGTTGTGGAACTTTTGTGTTTTCTTCTATTTGAACCATTTGTTTTATATTAAGTTTTGGTTTTCATTCGTCTGTGCCTTGTTGTAAGATCCGTTTGTTGTTGCTACTCTGAGGGTCGGGACCCATTGTGCGGTCCTAGCCTGTAGTGCTTCAATTTCCCAGAACTTGGGGTATTATAATAATAAAATTGAAAAAAAAAACAAAAAAAGAGGGGTGCAACACGAGGACTTCCAAGGACGTATCCCATCCTAGTACTAATCTCGCCCAAACACGCTTAACTTCGGAGTTCTGATCGGATCCGTGATAGGTGATGGAATCACTATCGTTTAGGGTAGTTTTTAGAGTCTTTTTATTGCATTTGTGTCGCTTTATGCTACTAACTCCTTGGTCTAGAAGAAGAAGACTGAAAGAAGCTAAGGAAGGAGTTATAAGCACTTAGGAGTGAAGATCGATCACGAAGCAAAGCTGTTGTTGCCTCACCGCCCCTGCGGATCCTCAGCACCGCCCCTACGCCTTCACAAGCACCGGCCATGAAGTGTGTGACCGCCCATGGGCCACTCCTTGGCGCGGCTGCGATGACCTACCCTGAAGAGACGAAGACCGGCTCCCCTGCGCCTCCCACTGCGCCCCTGCCTGCGCCTCAACCTAGGAGCTGGAAGACGAAGAGGCTGTGTCACCGCCCCTGTATTGACATATGGATGCCCCGGCAGCTTGGCATCAGAAACGTGAGGAAGTCGAACGGTTAGCGTTTGAAGAGCATTAAAGATCCGCCCCAGCGGAATCACCTAGCTGCCCCTGCGGCCATGAAGAAGATCAAGCGTTTTTGCCTTTATCGCCCCTGCGGACCTGAAGGCCGCCCCTGCGGTTTAACGCCAGAAGTTTTACTCCGGTTGTTTACACCACCTTTATGGCATTAAAGGTGGCTGTTTTAGGCCGGCCATTTACTCTTATTTAGTGCTTTTTGTAGTATAAATAGTCTTGGGTTGATTGCTAGAATCATCCAACTTATCATCTTGTTAGCCAACAAATTATCCACTTAGATTGTCTTGCTACCTTTGTAATGAGTTGCTAACTCCCTTGCTACATTGGGTTGGTTTGAAGCTGCATTGTTACTTTGGTTGTAAGTTCTTTATAATATAAGTTTTCATTCAGTAATACTTTGTGTTTCCTTGATCTCCATTGTCTAATTGCATGTTTACTATTGCTTGAGATTGATAACCTTAGGTTCTAAAGTGCATGTAAACAACTTAGATTGTCTTGGGTTCGACCCTTACTTAATCACTATACTTCTTCTTAGTGCTAAGTCGGGATTTACTTTTGATTGGGTGTAGACGACCATAGAAATACCGTCGGTCAAATTTTGGCGCCGTTGCCGGGGAGTTTTAGTGTTTTATTGTTATTATTGATTATTGGTTTGAAACCATTTTTATGGTTTAAACCCGTGCTACTAACTCCGGCTTAGCTTCTTTTGATCCAGAAATTGAGAGGACGCACATCCGGCAATGAAGATAACAACAACTTCAACAAGAGATGGCTGACCGTACTCTTCGTCAACTTACGCAACCCACCTTGGCTCAGAACCCTCTTGCGGTGACTATACCGGCATTAGGGGAAGGAGTCAACTTTGAGGTCAAGCCGGGCCTCATCCACTTGCTCCTATCCTTCCATGGGCTAAGTGGTGAAGACCCCATCAAGCACCTTGGAAAGTTCCATACCGTATGTATGAGCATGAAGCCGGCCAACATTACCGAAGAACAAATCAAGATGAGGGCATTCGGCTTCCACTCAAAGATTCCACGGATGATTGGTATTACCACCTTCCATCCGGGAGTATTGACACTTGGGAGAACCTTCACAAGGCGTTTTGGAGAAATACTTTCCAGCCAAGAAGGCCAATAGCTTGAAGAAAGCTATAATCAACATCGAGCAAGAGGCGAATGAAACTCTCTACGAGTACTTCGAGAGGTTTGCACGCCTCCGATCCATCTGTCCTTTTCACGAATATTCAACTCAAGATCTAGTCTTGTACTTGTACAATGGCTTGCTAGACAATGAAAGGAGGATCGTCGATGCGGCTTGCGGAGGTAATATCCTTAACTCTACTCCTGACCTTGCTTTGGAAAAGATACAGGAATTAGCGGAAGGTACTCGGAACTTTGGAAGGACCCCGGCTAAGAAAGGAGTTCATGCTGTGAGTTCCGGGAAAAGCGAGATTTCCACCGAGCTCGCGGAGTTGAAGGAAATGGTGAAAAGACTAACACTTATGGGAACGCCATAGTAGCTCAAAGCTTGTGGGGTTTGTGCTGACCGATACTATCCAACGGACATGTGTCCACAAGTCCAAGATGACGATGCTGAGGTGAACACAATGGGTTATCGACAACCACAACAAGAAAGGCCTAGGAACAATCCCTATGCACAGAATTTCATGCCAAACTAGCGTGACCAACAGAATTTTCGTTGGAGGGATCAACAAAACCAACAACAGCATCCCGTCGAGGTAAGTATCAAACAACTGAAGATATGTTACAAGTTTTGACTAAACACTTTGCTACTCATGTCCAAAGAACATAATCTAGCATCAAGAACCTTGAATAACAGGTTGGTCAAATGGCGGAAGCCATTTCAAGGACTGAATCAAGACTTTCCGGAGGATTGCCTTCCCAGACATTTATAAACCCCAAGGAGAATGTTAGTGCCCTAACATTAAGGATTGGGAAGCAAATCCAACAAAAACCAGCAAAAGAATCACAAAACAAACCTTCTATCGATTTTTCTGCACCCACAGCCGCCCCTGCGGCTGCAATTGCGCCCAGCACATAGCAGACGACGCCCCTGGGGTGACAACCCCTGAGCCGCCTTTGCGCTTTCAAGCTGATGCCCCTACGGAAATCACACCAGAAGGTTCTTCTGAAAAGGATACTTACGTCCGGCCTAACTTTCCGCCATTGTACTCTGAGAAACCACCAGCTCCGTTTCCTAAGGCTTTGAAGGAGAGAAGAATCATTGAGGACCAGGACCTCTTTGATACTTTCTCCAAATGCGAGGTAAACATTCCCCTCCTTAAGTTGGTGAAAAGTATTCCTAAGTATGCTCGTTTTTTGAAGGAACTTTGCACTATCAAGAGGAATCAAAAGCTAAAGGGGAAACAGAAAGTGCAAGTGAGTGAGCATGTGTCGGCAGTTTTCTAGAGAAGAATGCCCAAGAAGTGCAGCGATCCGGGCATGGTAAGCATTCCTTGTGTTATAGGGGAAACCCGGTTTGACAAAGCAATGCTTGATCTCGGTTCTTCTATCAATGTATTACCATATTCGATTTACAAATCACTTGGCCTTGGGCCATTAATGGAAACGAGGATTGTAGTACAACTTGTTGATAGATCTAATGTGTACCCTAAAGGGATAATTGAAGATGTATTAGTAATGGTAGACAACCTAAAATTTCCTGTTGACTTCTTTGTAATGGATATGGAAAATGATTCACATGTTGCACCCATTCTGTTAGGTAGGCCATTTTTTAAAACGGCTAAGACTAAAATTGATTATGTTAGTGGTAAATTGACCATGGAGTTTGATGGAGAAGTAGTGGAATTTGACATCTATGATGCAATGAGATTTCCTGGTTATGATCATTCTTTGTGTGCTATTGACATTGTTGAACCTTTTGTGCAAGATGATTTTGATAACTCTGACGTTGATGAATTGAGAAATGTGATTTAGCATGACATTGATGGTTTCAAATCAGATTATGTATTAACATCTAGCATGAAAGAGGTCCTAGCCCAAGTAGATGGGCATAGAAGGCTACCTATCTCCAATTTGGCCATTGGGCCCACTTTACTAACCCCAAGCGAGAAGCTTGTTCCGTCCATAGTGCAAGCACCTGAAATAGAATTGAAGGACCTTCCATCACACCTCGAGTACGTTTTCCTTGGAGAACACAATACCTTGCCGGTGATCATCTCCAACAAGTTGACTACCGGACAAGAAGACAGGGTGGTGAATGTACTAAAAGAGCACAAGACGGCCCTTGGATGAACTATTGTGGACATCAAAGGGATAAGCCCTTCCACTTGCATGCATAGGATTCTACTTGAGGACGAAGCCAAGCCCTCTAGGCTACCTCAAAGGAGGTTGAACCCGCCAATGATGGATGTGGTCAAAAAGGAAGTGTTGAATCTCCTCCAAGCGGATATGATCTTTTCTATCTCGGATAGCACTTGGGTTAGCCCAACCCAAGTAGTTCCAAAGAAGGGAGGCATTACTATGGTGGAAAATCAACATGGAGAGATGGTCCCAAGCAAAACACAAACCGGATGGAGAGTTTGCATTGACTACCGTAAGCTCAACAAGGTAACACGAAAAGACCATTTTCCATTACCTTTTATTGATCAAATGTTGGAACGTCTTGCAGGTCATCAGTACTACTGTTTCCTGGATGGATAATCGGGCTATTTCCAAATAGCCATCGCACTTGAGGATGAAGAGAAGACGACGTTCACTTGCCCATTCGGCACTTTTGCATACCGCAGAATGCCATTTGGACTTTGCAACGCACCAGGCACTTTCCAACGGTGCATGATAAGTATTTTCTCCAAATACATAGAAAATTTCATTGAAGTCTTCATGGATGATTTTACCGTCCATGGAGATAGTTTTGACGCATGTTTAGGGCATTTGAAACTTGTTCTTGAAAAATGTGTTGAAACCAATTTAGTTCTTAATTCGGAAAAATGTCATTTCATGGTCAAACAAAGAATTGTGCTAGGACATGTAATATCCTCAAAAGGGAAATCCGATCTTTTCTTGGTCATGCAGGTTGATGTTATTCAAAATTTACCTTATCCTACTAATGTTCGGGAAATCCGATCTTTTATTGGTCATGCAGGTTTCTACCGACGTTTCATCAAAGATTTTTCAAAGATCTCGGCACCCCTATGTGAATTGCTCAAGAAAGATGTCACCTTCATAGTGGATGAGGATTGCAAGAGAGCTTTCGACACTTTGAAGGCATGCCTCACCACCGCACCAATCATCCGTTCCCCGGATTGGGAAAAACCTTTTTAAATCATGTGTGACGCCAGTGACTACGCCGTCGGAGCAGTCTTAGGACAAAAAGACGGACGGGCCTCCCATGTAATCCATTATGCGTCCATGACACTCAATGGAGCGCAAAGGAATTACTCTACCACCGAGAAGGAAATGTTGGCGGTGGTTTTTGCCCTTGAGAAATTCCGGCAGTACTGATGCGCTCTTCGTCCGTTGAACGCAAGGATCCGCCGGTGTTGTTCCTCTGTCGATTTCTTTTGTGTATTTTCGATTTATATGGATATGCCAAGCAAGGAATCGTCCAGCCTCGCACCTTGGATCTCCTTGGCTCGAGTTCTTCTTTCCTCGGAATCTCACTTCGAAAATTAGACCTCCTTTGTCCTCCTAGCCTCGCACCGTAAGGACACCACTCAGCCTCTCACCTTGTGGGTTTCGAAACCTTGGCCTCTCACCTTAGTCTCTAGGTTTGTTTTGCTTTAAAGTGAAAACACAACTTCGATTGAACTCAACTTTTATAATCTCCCCTAAAAACGTTTGTGGGAGAGGCCTTATATAGGCTGAAAATTCAGCACCTACTCCCAACATTAAAGGCTTACAAGTTCAAGAGTTGTGACATTAAACAAAGAGCAAACATAGGAACTTTCAACCACCTACTTTCTCACCTACTTTTCCACCTACTTTTCTCCACCAACTTTCACATAATTAATACATAAATTCATGCATAATATATGAATAATATGAGGATGATATGCTGCATAAAATATGTATTGGGTGGACGTGCATATGTTTGTATAACCATCTTTCATGCCTCCATGCATGATCTTGCCCAACAATCCATACAAGTACCGTAGTTGCTGCAATGTAGGATCATTTTCACCCTCTTCCTCTTGGAATCTCGACTTTGTGTAAACTAGAAAGTTGTAGATATTGAAAATACCTTTCAAAGTAGTACTCATGGGTATTTTAGTTCCAAGAATTGTCTCAGTTATAGTCGTTTTACTGAGAGTGCGCAAACCTGACAGCTTAGCCGGAGAGAGTGAAAATTGGCTTCCATTTGGCATGCTCGGTGCAAGCATTTTCGGTTTCATTTCAATAAGTTTTGGCTCAGTTTTAGGCATGATCTCCAACACATAAGTATTGATTTCGATAGGTGCCGGTTGAGTTTTGACTTGGACGGTTGGTGGCAAAACGATTAGTTCCGGCATATTGACGATGATTTCTTCTCCGGTGGGGATCACATCATCCCCTTTCCCTTGAAAAGGATTCGTCCTCGAATCCGTCATGCCATCATTGGGAAATTGATTATCGGATTTATTACCATGGTAACTACTTCTCGCAACTTCGACGCCGTCATGTTGAGATGCTTGAATACGATCCGGGGACCCAAGGGCACGACTATTCAGATTTTGTTCTCGATGGTTGTTGCTTCGTTCATTCCGGTTTGCATGGTTGCTACCTCCTTGGATTTTGTCATGAGAGTTCAAGGTAAGGAGAGGAAACCTTCTCAATATCTCAGCTAGTTGGGCTTCAAGCCTATCCAAACGTTGGTTGTTTCGATTACCACCGTTTGCATTGTCGTTGATGATCGTCATCCCCGAAAGCTTGAGGAACTCGCACCGTTGGGCTCTGATACCACTTGATAGGATCGAACTTGCACCGTTGGGCTCTGATACCACTTGATGCGCTCTTCGTCCGTTGAACGCAAGGATCCGCCGGTGTTGTTCCTCTGTCGATTTCTTTTGTGTATTTTCGATTTATATGGATATGCCAAGCAAGGAATCGTCCAGCCTCGCACCTTGGATCTCCTTGGCTCGAGTTCTTCTTTCCTCGGAATCTCACTTCGGAAATTAGACCTCCTTTGTCCTCCTAGCCTCGCACCGTAAGGACACCACTCAGCCTCTCACCTTGTGGGTTTCGAAACCTTGGCCTCTCACCTTAGTCTCTAGGTTTGTTTTGCTTTAAAGTGAAAACACAACTTCGATTGAACTCAACTTTTATAATCTCCCCTAAAAACGTTTGTGGGAGAGGCCTTATATAGGCTGAAAATTCAGCACCTACTCCCAACATTAAAGGCTTACAAGTTCAAGAGTTGTGACATTAAACAAAGAGCAAACATAGGAACTTTCAACCACCTACTTTTTCACCTACTTTTCCACCTACTTTTCTCCACCAACTTTCACATAATTAATACATAAATTCATGCATAATATATGAATAATATGAGGATGATATGCTGCATAAAATATGTATTGGGTGGACGTGCATATGTTTGTATAACCATCTTTCATGCCTCCATGCATGATCTTGCCCAACAATCCATACAAGTACCGTAGTTGCTGCAATGTAGGATCATTTTCACCCTCTTCCTCTTGGAATCTCGACTTTGTGTAAACTAGAAAGTTGTAGATATTGAAAATACCTTTCAAAGTAGTACTCATGGGTATTTTAGTTCCAAGAATTGTCTCAGTTATAGTCGTTTTACTGAGAGTGCGCAAACCTGACAGCTTAGCCGGAGAGAGTGAAAATTGGCTTCCATTTGGCATGCTCGGTGCAAGCATTTTCGGTGTCATTTCAATAAGTTTTGGCTCAGTTTTAGGCATGATCTCCAACACATAAGTATTGATTTCGATAGGTGCCGGTTGAGTTTTGACTTGGACGGTTGGTGGCAAAACGATTAGTTCCGGCATATTGACGATGATTTCTTCTCCGGTGGGGATCACATCAAGTACCCACTTGGGGTAAAGGTAATTATCTTCACTGACCATGCAACTCTTAGGTACCTCATGGCAAAGAAGTATTCAAAGCCACGATTGATCCGATGGGTGCTTCTTCTAAGTGAGTTTAACCTAGAGATAAGGGACAAGAAGGGGGCAGAGAAACTGGTGGCCGATCATTTGAGCAGACTAGTGCAAGAGGAGGAAGATCCAGGAAAAGGAAGAGAGATAGCTGGAAGTTTTCCAGACGATACATTTTACACAACTCTCTGTTGTGTAACCGCACCCGTGCCTCACACCAGCCGCCCCTGCGGCTCAGTCTAGGCACCCCTACGGAATTGTCGACAAAGGTTTGTCTTAAGCTCCAATCTCTTAAGCCTTGGTTTGCTGATATTGTGAACTTCATTGTCACGAAGGAGTATCCTCCAAACTTCACCAAGGCACAATGAGAGAAGGTAAAGGCTGAAGCTCGACACTACGTTTGGGACGATCCTTACCTTTGGAAGCATTGTAGTGACCAAGTGATCCGGCGTTGCATTCAGGACAATGAGGTACAATCCGTCCTAACTTTCTGTCATTCTGAAGCATGTGGGGGGCACTTTGGGGCAAACAAAACTGCAAGAAAGGTTTTGGATGCCGGTTTCTTTTGGCCACACATTTTTCGAGATGCTTTTGCGTTTTGCAAAGTGTGTGATAAAGACCAAAGAGTAGGAAATATTTCTAGGAGACATGAAATTCCCCAATCCTCTCTTATATTTTGTGAAATATTTGACGTTTGGGAAATTGATTTCCTGGGGCCGTTTCCTACTTCATTCGGGAACACATACATTTTGCTTGCGGTGGACTATGTTTCCAAGTGGGTGGAAGCAAAGGCCACCAAAACTGATGATTCAAAAGTAGTTGCAGCGTTTCTTAAGGAAAATATCTTTGCAAAATTTGGAATCCCAAAAGCCTTAATCAGTGATAGGGGTACCCATTTTTTGCAACAAGACGATCACGGCTCTCCTTAAGAAGTACCACGTTCACCAAAGAGTATCAACAACTTATCATCCACAAACAAACGGCCAAGCTGAGGTGTCCAACCGGGAAATAAAGACCATCCTTGAAAAGACGGTTTCTCCCGGGCGGAAGGATTGGAGTGCAAGGCTAAATGACGCCCTATGGGCATATCGGACAGCCTACAAAACTCCTATAGGGATGTCCCCTTTTAGGCTCGTGTTTGGGAAAGCTTGCCACCTACCGGTGGAGCAAGAGCACAAGGCTTGGTGGGCGGTAAAGAAGTGCAACATGAACATAGAGGAAGTGGGAGAATTCCGAAAGCTCTAATTGCAAGAGTTGGAGGAACTGAGGCTAGATGCATATGACCATGCAACCACATACAAAGAAAAGACTAAAGCATGGCATGACCGGAACATTCTCCGGAAGGACTTCAAGGTAGGTAAAAAGGTACTTCTCTTTCAATCACGTTTGAAACTCTTTGCAGGTAAGATGCGTTCGAGATGTATAGGGCCGTTCACAGTAGCCGAAGTATACCTTCACGGCGCTGTGGGCCTCTATGATCCCCAAACACACAAGGTGTTCAAGGTAAACGGACAAAGGCTAAAGCTTTACCTTGAAGGAGTCAAGAACGATCCAATTGACGAGATGGTGTTGGAGGAAGCACATTCAGAGAAGTAGAGACCTTACGTCGAGCCAACGACGTAAAATAAAGGCGTTGCTCGGGAGGCAACCCGAAGGAATAAGAAGAGGAGTTTCTGTCAAGAAAACCGCACCTGCGGCTGTTGACCACATCCCTGCGGTGACACTCATGCCCAGTGCCACCCCCGACGCTGGGCCTGCGCTTGCGACATGCTTGTCACCGCCCCCGCGGTGACACCCCTACGCCCGTGCGGCGGCCATTCTTGACATGCATCCTCAGCGCCGGGGGCGGCGCTGAGCCTGCGTGACCCTTCTTCCTTGTCACTGCCCCAGCGGCGACACTCTCCCGCCCCTGTAGGTTTACCCAAAAAAAAAATATTGGATCTCGAAAATGCCTACACCTACCACACACCACGCACCAACCCTTTTCACCAAACACACGAGCCCTCCAAAACCCCTCTCTCTCAAACCACTCTCACGCCCCTGCGCCCTTTGCTCACCAACCACTTCGTCGACGCCCCTGCGCCACCTCCGACAAACAGCCACTAGACGCAACACCCCTGCGCCACCCTCTCCCACTACCCCCTTACTCTCTCACATCCCTACGACCTTCATCCTCACCCACTTCACACATTCCACTTCAGCTACACCGCCGGCGACGACTAAACCACCAAGGACATCATCGGAGCAGCCTCAGCAACACCACTTCTATCGCTCCCTAGAAATTACCTCTGCACTTCTCTCGCCCCAACGGCTGCAAGCACCCGCACATGCGCCTTACCGCCCCTGTGCCTGCACAGCCGCCCCTGCGGAAATCACATCAGAAAGGTCGTTTTCTTTTCCTTGTTTCGACATTTACTAATCTTTTGCTTCAATGACCTTCATGAATGGAAGCACCGAGGAAATGCAAGATGACTGAAGCAGAGAAGGAGCGTTACAGGATTGTGCAGGATCGAGTTGTGTATGCAACTCGATTTTTGCATATTCCCACTTTGAAGAAACTAGGCATGTTGGAGAGCTTGCAAGCTTTTCTGGCGAATGCCAGGCTCGGAGACTTCCTCCAAAAGAGTGCTCCAACATATCCCGAGCTCAGGAGACAGTTTATCTCCACTTTCACAATGGAGAAGGAAGATCACGTGTGTATCGGCCTCACCTTCAAGTTCAACACGGTGAAATACACACTTGACTACGCCGATCTACAAGAGGCCTTTGGGGTGACTCTAAACCCCTCTGCAAACTGGTGGGATCCAGTCCCGACCTTGGACCTGTGTGAGTTTTGGCAGGAAGCTACCACGTCAGAATTCCATACCGGGGGTGAGTACTCCAACAAACTCACTCACCCCAGCTTGAGGCTCATCTCAAAGATCCTCATGAGTGTTTTTTGTGGACACAAAGAGGAAAACAAGGTCGCCCTCAAGGACCTCCCACTACTCTACTCTTGCCTTCCACAGAGCGAGAAGTTGATGGATTGGCCCTCTCTCTTCTTTGCCGCTTTGAAGCGGATCAGGAGGGACGAGCCGAGGGATATTGTCGGCGGTGGGGTGATCTCCCTGATCGCCTCACAGGTGATGGACCTGTCCGAGTTAGAGGACGGGATGGCGGCTCCTCTCTACACTGAGAGGATGCTTAGGAGGTGCAAGCTCATGCGGCGAGACGGGGAGAACCTATTTTGGATCTCCCTTGCAGATGCGAGCCATCTCACCTACCTCCCCCGGCATTTACCATTAGGAGGTGAGCTCTCCGAGCTCTACATTCCGGCAGATCCTTTCATGCCGAGGAGGCCACTAGTGGCCATTGTGGAGACACATGCTGCCAGCTCTAGCCGGGCTCATCAGGAGGAGCACCTGCCCATTCCCGATGACGACGAGGAGATGCCCACTGCGGCACCAGAGGAGGAACCGGCCCTTGCGAGCCTTCAGGCTCTGATGGCGGCTATGACCACCCAGCACCGGAGCTGGCAATCCGACTACCAGAAGACTATGCTGGAGCTGGAGCAGAGCTGGCAAACGAGCTTTGCCGCCTCCATGACCTCCCACTTCGACCAAAGGCAGGAGGCCTAATAGGCAGCCCAACAGCAGCAGTTGGAGGCTCAGCAGCTGGCTTGGCAGACTAGTTTTGAGACCTGTTTTGACCGCCGGATGACATCCCAACAGGACCGCATAGAGGACATCTACCGCCGGCAGGAGCACTTCTTCAGCCGTTTTCCTTACCCCATCGGAGGAGGGTCCTGGTGGTTCATCCGGACAACCCCAGTGAGGGGTACATTTCTTTTCCCTTCTCCCACATTTATCTTTGCCTCATTTCCACTTTGAGGACAAATTGTACTTCAAGTATGGGGGAGGGACATATCATTGCTTGCACAGTTCATTTGAGTTTTTATTTGTTTTGTTTTGCATCTTTGAATTCAGTTTGAATTTCACGAAAAAAAAAGCCAAAGAAATCGAAAAAAAGGCATGAAAATCCTTGGATAAATCGAAAACCCGAAAGGGCGGTTTAGGCGAAAAGAAGGTAATCCGACCAACCTTAGGGTGGTGCAAAATTGGGCTTGAGGGATGTCAGTTCAAGTAAGAAAAGAAGAAGGGTTGCAAGATGAAAACCCGAAAGGGCACCTTGGCAAAATGAGCGACACAGAGTGTAGGTTTCCCTTCCAGAGTTTGGCGACATAAGAAGGGGAGTCGTAAGGAGGTTGTCCGGGTAGGCCACTCTTGGAGCAATAAGGATGGTAGTTTCTCCCTTTTCCTCACATTCCCTCTCTTTTCCTTCTTTCTTTCTTGGCTTTCCTCTTGTCTTCATTGTCTTTCTTGCTTACCCATGCTTCTTGAGGCCTTTGAGTCTAGTTGTTGTCATTTGTTTTACTCGGGACGAGTAAAAGGTCTAAGTATGCGGGAGTTTGATAGGTGATGGAATCACTATCGTTTAGGGTAGTTTTTAGAGTCTTTTTATTGCATTTGTGTCGGTTTATGCTACTAACTCCTTGGTCCAGAAGAAGAAGACTAAAAGAAGCTAAGGAAGGAGTTATAAGCACTTAGGAGTGAAGATCGATCACGAAGCAAATCTTCTGTTGCCTAACCGCCCCTGCGGAGCCTCGTCACCGCCCCTGCGGGTGACGCCTTACACCGGAGCGCTCCCTGCGCCTTCACCAACGCCGGCCATGAAGTGTGTCACCGCCCCTGCGCCACTCCTTGGCGCGCCTGCGGTGACCTCCCCTGAAGAGACGAAGACCGGCTCCCCTGCGCCTCCCACTACGCCCCTACCTGCGCCTCAACCTGGGAGCTGGAAGATGAAGAGGTTGTGTCACCGCCCCTGCGTTGACATATGGACGCCCCAGCAGCTTGGCATCAAAAACGCCAAGAAATCGAAGGGTCAGACGTTTGAAGAGCATTAAAGATCCGCCCCAGCGGAATCATCTAACCGCCCCTGCGGCCATGAAGAAGATCAAGCATTTTTGCCTTCATCGCCCCTGCGGACCTGAAGTCCACCCCTGCGGTTTAACGCCGGAAGTTTTACTCCGGCTGTTTACACCACCTTTATGGCATTAAAGGTGGCTGTTTTAGGCCGACCATTTACTCCTATTTAGTGTTTTTTGTAGTGTAAATAGTCTTGGGTTGATTGCTAGAATCATCCAACTTATCATCTTGTTAGCCAACAAATTATCCACTTAGATTGTCTTGCTACCTTGGTAATGAGTTGCTAACTCCCTTGCTACATTGGGTTGGTTTGAAGCTGCATTGTTACTTTGGTTGTAAGTTCTTTATAATACAAGTTTTCGTTCAGTAATACTTTCTGTTTCCTTGATCTCCATTATCTAATTGCATGTTTACTATTGCTTGAGATTGATCACCTTAGGTTTTAAAGTGCATGTAACCAACTAGGGTTAATAGGTTCCGGGTTCTAGTCTTTAATCTAGTAGCAACTTTAAGTAATAACGGGTTGTAATTACTTAAAGAAAAGGAACACAAATATAAAGATAAGTTTAACGGTTTTAATCTTCTCTTTATATCCCTTAGTCTTTGTTTGAAAGCTAACTTGTTAGTTGTTCTTGTAGGTTTACGGAACACTAACCTGTTAAGTTGTGTTGATGCCGGTTGGCTCAACACATATATATAATCGAGACGGGAGATTACTTGAAAACTTGTAAAAGGAACTTACCAAAGTAGCAATTGCATGCTTAGAATCAACCTAGTGTAGATTCATCCATCATTGTCTTAGTTGTCGCATTAATCGTTCTCATAAGTTTTTGTGTGCATCAATTCAACCAAAACCCCCCTTTTGTTACTTGTCACTATAATCGATAATCGCATGTAGAACACCTTAACTTCTTAGGTTCGACCCTTACTTAATCACTATACTTGTTCTTAGTGCTAAGTCGGGATTTACTTTTGATTGGGTATAGACAACCATAGAAATACCGTCGGTCAATCCGCTGCATTAGTGCTGGTATGATCACACCCGTCTACTTATGTCATCTCCCGTACTTGTGGAGCTCCTTCCGTGCTCCTCTTAGCCTTCCTTGACGGGCAAAACAGAACCGTGTCCTTTTTCCGGGACCCGTTAATTGAATTCGACTAAACGGTCTTAAACCCTCTTACCGATCACGTTAGGAAACCGGAACAAGTTATATTATAAGCGTTCATTGTACATATTTTAGTATAAATGAAATTTGCCGCAAAAGAACACCCTTCTTCGTAACCCGCGAAGTCATATTTTAGAATAAAAGAAATCTTAAATAATTTTTCTTAGTTCATATAAAATTGAAACAAAAAAAATAAAAAAGAGGGGTACAACACGAGGACTTCCCAGGAGGTCACCCATCCTAGTACTAATCTTGCTCAAGAACACTTAACCTCGGCTTTCTGATGGGATCTGGTGCATTAGTGCTGGTATGATCGCACCCGTCTACTTATGCCGTCTTCCCGTACTTGTGTAGCTGCTTCCGTCCTCCTCTTAGCCTTCCTTGACGGGCAAAACGGAACCGTGTTCTTTTGTGTTGACCCGTTATTTAAATTCGACTGAACGGTCTTAAACCCTCTTACCGATCACGTTAGGAAACCGGAACAAGTTATAATATAATCGAACATTCTATATCTTTTAGTCCAAATGATGTTTTCCGCACAAGACCACCCTTCTTCGTAACCCGGGACGTCATATTTTAGATAAAAAGAAATAATAAATAATTTTTCCGAGTTCATAATAAAATTGAAATAAAAAAAAAGAAAAAAGAGGGGTGCAACACGAGGACTTCCTAGGAGGTCACCCATCCTAGTAGTACTCTCGCTCAAGCACGCTGAACTTCGGATATCTGATGGGATCCGGTGCATTAGTGCAGGTATGATCGCACCCGTCTGCTTATACCGCCTTCCCGTACTTTTGCAGCTCCTTCAGTGCTCCCCTTAGCCTTCCTTGACGAGCAAAACGGAACTATGTGCTTTTGTCTAGACCCGTTATTTAAATTCGACTAAACGGTCTTAAACACTCTTACCGATCACGTTAGGAAATAGGAACAAGTTATAATATAATCGAACATTTAATATCTTGTAGTATAAATGATGTTTTCCACAGAAGAACACCCTTCTTCGTAATCCGGGAAGTCATATTTTAGATTAAAAGAAATCGTAAATAATTTTTCCGAGTTCATAATAAAATTGAAATAAAAAAGAAAAAAGAGGGGTGCAACATAAGGACTTCCCACGAGGTCACCATTCCTAGTACTAATCTCGCCCAAGCAGGCTTAACTTGAGAGTACTGATGGTATCCGGTGCATTAGTGCTGATATGATTGCACCCGTCTACCTATGCCGCCTTCTCGTACATGTGCAGCTGTTTCCGTGCTCCCCTTAGCCTTCCTTGACGGGCAAAATGGAACCGTGTGCTTTTGCCGGGACCCGTTAATTAAATTAGACTAAACGGTCTTAAACCATCTTACCGATCACGTTAGGAAACCGGAACAAGTTATATTATAAGCGTTCATTCTATATATTTTAGTATAAATGAAGTTTGCCGCAGAAGAACACCCTTCTTCGTAACCCGGGAAGTCATTTTTTAGATTAAAAGAAATCGTAAATATGTTTTCCGAGTTCATAACAAAATTGGAAAAAAAAAATAAAAAAAGAGGGGTGCAATAGGAGGACTTTCCAGGACGTCACCCATCCTAGTACTGGTATGATCACACCCGTCTACTTATGTCGCCTTCCGGTACTTGTGCAGCTCCTTCCGTGCTCCTCTTAGAATTCCTTGACGGGCAAAACGGAACCGTGTGCTTTTGTCGGGACCCGTTAATTGAATTCGACTAAACGGTCTTAAACCGTCTTACCGATCACGTTAGGAAACCGGAACAAGTTATATTATAAGCGTTCATTCTACATATTTTAGTATAAATGAAGTTTGCCGCAGAAGAACACCCTTCTTCTTAACCCGAGAACTCAAATTTTAGATTAAAAGAAATCGTAAATAATTTTTTCGAGTTCATAATAAAGTTGAAACAAAAAAAAGAAAAAAGAGGGGTGCAACACGAGGACTTCCTATGAGGTCACCCATCCTAGTACTACTCTCGCTCAAGCATGCTGAACTTCGGATATCTGATGGGGTCTGGTGCATTAGTCCAGGTATGATCGCACCCGTCTGCTTATACCGCCTTCCCGTACTTGTGCAGCTCCTTCCGTGCACCCCTTAGCCTTCCTTGACGAGCAAAACGGAACCATGTGCTTTTGTCTTGACCAGTTACTTAAATTCGACTAAACGGTCTTAAACCCTCTTACCGATCACGTTAGAAAACAGGAACCAAGTTATAATATAATCGAACATTTAATATCTTGTAGTATAAATGATGTTTTCCGCAGAAGAACACCCTTCTTCGTAATCCGGGAAGTCATATTTTAGATTAAAAGAAATCGTAAATAATTTTTCCGAGTTCATAATAAAATTGAAAAAAAAAAAAAGAGGGGTGCAACATAAGGACTTCCCACGAGGTCACCAATCCTAGTACTAATCTCGCCCAAGCACGCTTAACTTGAGAGTTCTGATGGTATCCGGTGCATTAGTGCTTATATGATTGCACCCGTCTACCTATGCCGCCTTCTCGTACATGTGAAGCTCTTTCCGTGCTCCACTTAGCCTTTCTTGACGGGCAAAATGGAACTATGTGCTTTTTCCGGGACCCGTTAATTAAATTCCAATAAACGGTCTTAAACCATCTTACCGATCACGTTAGGAAATAGGAACAAGTTATATTATAAGCGTTCATTCTATATATTTTAGTATAAATGAAGTTTGTCGCAGAAGAACACCCTTCTTCGTTACCCGGGAAGTCATTTTTCAGATTAAAAGAAATCGTAAATATGTTTTCCGAGTTCATATAAAATTGAAATAAAAATAAAAAAAGAGGGGTGTAACACGAGGACTTCCCAAGACGTCACCTATCCTAGTACTACTCTCGCCCAAACACGCTTAACTTCGGATTTATAATGGGATCCGGTGCATTAATGCTGGTATTATCGCACCCGTCTACTTATGCGGCCTTCCTGCACTTGTGGAGCTCCTTCCATGGTCCTCTTAGCCTTCCTTGATGGGCAAAACGGAACCGTGTGCTTTTTCCGGGACCCGTTAATTGAATTCAACTAAACGGTCTTAAACCGTCTTACCGATCACGTTAGGAAACCGGAAAAAGTTATATTAGAAGCGTTCATTCTACATATTTTTGTATAAATGAAGTTTACCGTAGAAGAACACCCTTCTTCGTAACCCGAGAAGTCATATTTTAGATTAAAAGAAATCGTTTGTAACAACCGGCTCGGCCAAGAAAGCTACGCACTTCCTTAACGTTCGTAGGTGTCGTCCATGCAGCAACACACTCAATCTTCTCTGGGTCAACCATAATCCCATCGGCAGAGATGATATGTCCAAGGAAAGCAACCTCAGACATCCAGAACTCGCACTTAGAGAGCTTGGCATACAACTCTCTATCTCTCAAAATCTGCAAAACTGTCCTCAAATGTCTAGCATGATCCTCTCTGCTACGAGAGTACACCAGAATGTCATCAATGAAGACCACCACAAACTGATCCAAGAAGCCGATGTAGATATTGTTCATCAACAGCATGAAGACTGCTGGGGCATTCGTCAACCCGAATGGCATCACTACAAACGCGTAGTCTCCATAGCAGGTATGAAATGCCGTCCTGTGCATGTCCTGCTCTCTCACCCTCACCTCGTGATATTCTGAATGCAAGTCGATCCGGGAAAAGACTGTCGCTCCCTGAAGCTGATCAAGTAGATCATCAATACAAGGCAGTGGATACCTGTTCTTGATGGTCACCTTGTTCAGCTCTCTGTAATCTATACACAGTCTCAACGATCCGTCCTTCTTCCGTATGAATAGGACATGTGCACCCCATGGTGAAACGTTAGGGCGTATGAAGCCCTTCTTAGCCAATTCCTCGAGTTGCTTCTTCACCTCCAACATCTCAATAGGTTCCATACGATATGGGGCCTTCGAGATGGGTCTCGTTCCATACTCCAAGTCAATGCCAAAATCTATGCTCCTCTGAGGCTGTAAGCTAGACGGCTCTGCAAATACGTCTGTAAACTCACAAACCATTGGTATGTCTTCCAAAGCTGGACTCTCTTCATCCTTCATGGCGTAGCACTAGAAGGCATCACATCCCTGTGCAATTAGTCTAGCTGCTCGTACACCACTGATAACGGATCCCGTCTTCCCAAGGTCTCAAGCCCGGAAGACCTCTATCGGACCTATGTCGGTAGAGACTGTAACAGTTCTCTTACCCACATCTAACATTGCACAGTGTCTACGCATCCAATCCATACCTAATATACTTCTTCATGCATCAAGGGCATGACTAAGAAGTCAACAAGGAATATACGAGTCCCTAAGCGTACAGGACAACTACGTATCTCCTGGGTACCTCTTACCCTACTACCATCAGGTAACCCTATAGTAAAGGGTGTCCCCTCTATGGTAGACAAACTCAAACACTCAACACATGCAGCAGAAATAAATGAATGCGTAGCACCCGTATCAAATAAAACTCTAACAGGTAAACCATGTAACAGAATGGTACCTATAGCAACTGGTGTTGGCGGCTCCTCAGCACTCCACAGCTCAAAACACAACCTCGAGCTCCTCGGGCATCCCTTGTACCAACCTCTCTACCTCTACCTCTACTCGGTCCTAGGGCTGATCCATGAGTAGCACGTGTATCTGGGACTCTCTGTTGTCCCTATGCCTGATGTTGAGGCGGTCTCTGGCCACCTCCTACTGCACCTGCAGGGGAAGAACCCTACTGTGATGACGCCTTGCCCTAACGGCAAAAAGTAGCTCTATGTCCTGACTTTCCACATGAGAAGCAAGTCAGCGGTGCTCTCGGGAAATTAGCCCTCATATGCCTATAGGCCCCACAGTTGTAACACTTCCGGCCCCTCTCAGTCGTAGGTGTAGATATTGGACCACTCGAGCAGCCCTGAGACTGCCCTCGCCCGTATTCAGATGCTCCTGCACCAGCCTGGCCTGTGCGTTGTCTCTTCTCAGACCGTCCTGTTTGAGAAGTTCTCCTCTGGCTAGCTCTCTCCTTCTCATAGGCAGAGGCCTGATCTTGATAATCTGTCAATGAATCATAGTGGAATCCTACCATGTATGAACATGTACTCTCCCTCAGACGACGGAAGATTAGATACACATGCTGGTCCTCAGATGGTGCAGCTGGACCCAGCAGTGCCAACATAGTCTGGAAGCGGCGAATAGCATCTGTAATGGGTACGTCCTCAAAGCCCGCCTCCACGAAGTCCTGCAGCTTCTCCCTCCTCAATGAGGCACGCTAGAACTGCTCCCTCAGCAAAGTCCTCATCTGTTGATAACTAGTAACTCGTGCTCTAACTGTCCTTCACCAGTGGTGTACCAGGTCACTGAATAGAGATTGTACTAGCTCTATCCGTCTGTCCTCAGGGCATATAATAGACTCTAAAGCTGAGTCTACATGCCCAATCCACACCTCGGTCTCTAAGCCTATCTCTCCTCAGAAGTATGATACTCCCTGCTGATGGAATGCCTTCAACCACGCATCTGGTCCAGGCCCTCTGGTCTCCTCTACAGCTCGAGCAACCTCAGCAGCACGTGCCGGCATTGCTGGCGCCTGAGTAGCTCCATGGGATCTCTCACATGATCCCTCATGCCCTGGTAGATCTATGGGCTCGTCTTCCTCCTCTAATGGCTTCCTCAAAATGTTTGAGGTACTCTCTGAACTCTGGTCCACCCATGGAGACACGGTCTGAGCCATCAGACTAGGCTGGATGGGTTTGTTGTCTCCTGGATCCACCACTCCTCGTAGCTAAAACTGCACTCTCAGCAACCTCCTCAAAAGCCTCCTCCACCACTGGTGGATCTGTAGCGGGAGCTGGTCCTTGTCCTATCCCTCTTGGAGGAAGAGGTGGTCTACCTCTACCTCTATCTACAGCAGCAGTAGCTCTAGTCCGAGCTATGTGCGAGGTATGCACACCTAACGTATAAGGCTCTATATAGGGCATATGTATAGGTGTATATAATACAAACCTCAAGATCATAACATGCTCACAAATGCCTACAGCATAACCTCAACCTCAACACGAGTGCCTAAGGAACATCTCTATCATACCACTCATCCTAACCAAGCTAGCCTAGCCAATATCTAAGCCAAGGCCAAAGGAGAGGAAGGAAGGAAACATACCAACGAGGTATGCCTTGAATGCACAAAATGAAGCAAGAAGTCAAGGTTGAACCACAGAGGCGCAGGGGCGGCTTACTCAAGGTGCAGGGGCAGCTCATAGGCAGGCGCAGGGGCGGCCAAGCTCAGGTGCAAGGGCGGCTGTCTGTGTAGAATGCTGGCCACGACTTCTCTTCGATCTCTTTCTCGACTCTCTTCACTTCTTCATCAAACCACGACAACACATATACACATATACATATGTATGAACATCAAAACAGCTAGGAAAGGATCCAACACAAGTCTACTTATGATCCTAAGCTAAGAAAAAAGAATGAAGCAAGAGAGGAGAAGGAAAGAAGATGAAGAAGAGGGTCTCACCTCAGCAAACCCTAGGCAGCAACCAAGAGCATCTACACACCTCACAACCTTAGCACCACAGCAGCAACACTCAGCTTCATCTTGAAGATTATCCAATCTCAAAACGTCAACAACTCTCAAAGCTCTCTCACAAGATCAAAGGAGATCAAGGAAGAGAAGAAGAAGGAGAAGAAGAACGAACAGGGGAAAAGACAGATGAAGGAGATGAGGAAAACCCTCATACAGAAGCAAAGAATGGCTTATAAAAGAAGCCAGCCGCAAAGAACAAGTCAAAGAGTCAACGAAAGTGGTTGCACCCACACAGAGCCGCAGGGGTGCCTAGCCGCAGGGGCGCCTAGCCGCAGGCGCGCCTAGCTGCAGGGGTGGCCGTCCTGGTCCGCTAGGGCGGCTGACAGGGTCAAGGTAAAGCTCAACTATGGCTCACAAGGCTCCTATGCTCCAAGAACTAAGGCTCTTACACCCCACCAAGCACGCAATGAATCTAATACGACGAATACATCTAAGTAAGTCCGGAGACTTAGCTCGTTTCTCAACTCACAACACTCTAGCTTCCTTAGTGAGGAAGTACACAAACTGCTCATACACGAATACAGTCATCAACACAAGTCCACACTCATGAAGTCATAGACTTCATTCTAGTGATCTAAGCAAGATCCCAAAACTCTCGAACTAGGAATGCATCCTAGGGTCCAAGGCAATCATGATACTCTCAACAAGCAAGGGAAACTCACCACAGTCTATACAACCTAAGGACATGATCAACAACAACAGCCTAGGAGAAGCAACTAACTTAGGAAGATCAACATGCTCAACACTCAAGATCATCATTCACACCAAGCCATAAGGGCTCCAAGGTTAGCAACCACTATATGACATTCTCACAAGTCCTAGGTCCATCCTAAGCATGCTTCTAACTAGATAGATCAAGGGTCTAAGGAAGGAACGAAATGAAAAGGAGGAATGAACCTACTGGTGAAGAAAACGCTGGCGCGGAAGCAAGCTGATGCTCCCGGCAAACCTTGTCGCCGCCCTTGCGGAAGCCTGGTGCCGCCTCTGCGCCTGGTGGCCGCCCCTGCGGTGCTGCTGGCTGTTAGCATGAAATATTGTGATATTTTGGGCACGTTTTCTAATCGTATTTGATTCATATTGATAGTCTTTGATTGAGCTTTATGCATATGTGAGCTAGTATTGCCTATATTGTCGATATGGATGTCTACACGAGTTCTATGTTGATTATAGGTGATTTGGAGCTATTTCCGAACGGAATCGAGCAAAGGAGAGTTGAGTTGATATGTCCATAGATCGAAGACACCTTTTGGAAGCAATTTGGAGTCTTAGATTGAGGAATGCACGAATGAAGGCCAAAAACCACGCTCTTACCCTAAATTACGGCCGTGGAAACCAAGTCAGGATTCGATGTTCATTCCAGGGGATATTACGGCCGTGGAACTAACCGTAGTAGTTTCCACGCCCTAAATTACGGTCGTGAAAAGATTCCACGACCGTGATTTTGGCGAATCTTTTCGCCATGTTTCGAAGCCACGATCTTTTGAAGATTGGGCCGGGCCGACATTTTGCCCTGCATTATAAAATAGACGGATGAGGCAAGATTCCGTCACCTCGCTTACGACCTTTCAACCCTCGCTTAGCGGCAAAACGCAAAAACCCTCATCTTGGAGGTAATTTGGAGATCTCATTGAAGATCAAAGTTCGTATTGGAGAGTTGCTGTTTGTGATCTTCGTGTTTGTGGAAGATTGAAGTTCTTGGAGGGTTTTGCAAGAAGATCCCTCTTCTTGCTAAGGTTTGATTTAGGATCGGATTGACATCCCGTTTCTTTTCTTTCCTAAGATTGTGATTGTTTACTCCGTTTTGAATCTTTTGATAAACACTTGTTCTTGACTGTGATTCTGAGATTCATTTGAAGATTATTGATAGTTCTTGAAAGTTCCCATCTTTTATCTTTTAATTCTTGAATTGATATCAATATGACTGTTATTGGCTAAAAACCCTTAACAATTCTAAAGTGAAGGGTTGATAGTTGTGGCTTAGATGATGATAGATCGATCGTAAACAGATTAGACCCTGAGAGTTAGAGAATTATCGCCGACAACCCTAAATCACGGGCTGTTCTTGAGTTCCACGACCGTGGAATCTCAAGAACTAACCGTGATTTTCCTTAAGTCTACGAGCCTGCTTTTACTTTAATCTAAAGTTAAAGATTTGCTTTAGCTTAGCTTGGACTTGTCTTTTCTAGGTGGTAGTGAAGCCTCAACAACCTCTACCTCGATTGTGAGCCTCAACAACCTCAATCGGATAAGTTAGTCTTGATCTTTAGATTATAAGTTTGGGTATTTGGTACTAATCCTTGCCTTTAGAATCTTTCTATATTGAGCCTCAACAACCTGTATAGGGAGTGTCTTTTAGGTGAATTACATAAGGTTTTTGGAACCTCAACCGTACGATTACCTTACATTAGTATACCCTTGCATATCTCGACTCTGTCTTTATATCATTAGTATATCTTGAATCAATTGCCACAGCTGGATACTTGGATCTTTAGGATTGTTGTTTTCCCAATAATTTGCAAACTCCCATATTCAATTGCTTGATAATCTGCGATCGAGTTCGTTCCACCCAAATCCCTGTGTTCGATACTCTGGAATTCTTGCTAATCTACGTCGATCCGTACACTGCGGGTTCGCTTGCTTGATTCTAGTTTTATAAATTTAAAGCTTATTTGCACACACCTCTAGGGGCGAACAAGTTTTTGGCGCCGTTGCCGGGGATTTGGCTTCGTCCGAATCCGGTAGCCGGTTGTCAAGCTTGGGAGCTTGCTCTCGTTATTTGATTTTTCTTTGAGTGCATGCGCAGGTCTAGGAACACCAAAGATCTCTTACCTCTTGATCAAGAGCTAGAGAAAACCTTGAGGCAAAAGCGCAAGGAAAGGAAGATGGCTGAAGAAAACGAGCACAATCTTCAAACAAAGTTGGCGGAGAAAGAAGCTCAACTCCGATGGAATGAGACTCTCCTCCAGGATGAGATGGATCGTCATCAAACTCAAGTTAACGGTCTACAAGACATGATCGTCCAAATGAAGATAAAAATGAGTGATCTTGAAGATAAGGTGGGCAAGAAGTCCTCGAGAAGGAGGACAAGATCTAGAAGAAGAAACCACTCATCCACCGATGATAGTGATTCTTCCATGCCTCCGCTAGAAGAGATTGATCCCACGATCAATATAAATCCTTTCAATCCACAAGGAGCTGCTAACCGCCGCATTCCACCTAGGAACGCGAGGGTCGAACGTGTGGCTAATGAGCCGAGAACTCTTGGCCAGCGGATGGATCCGACACAACAACCACGCCGCTTAGGTGTGAATTTTGATGCTGAGGATGTACAAGGGTTTAGCTTTAACCCTCAAGTTATCACTCTTGTTCGCCAAAGTCAGTTTGGCGGTACAAGCGCTGAATCTCCACACCAACACTTGCAAAACTTTGAGTGTATGATGGAGACGATGAGACCGAAGAGCGCTACTACCAACAGCTATAAGCTCAAACCTTTCTTTTTCTCCTTGAAAGGGAAAGCGCTATCTTGGTACCAAGCTCTTCCTAGTGGGAAACTAGAAACATGGGAAGACCTCTCCGCAGAGTTTCTCACCAAATTCTTTCCGCCATCCAAAACGGCGGAACTTAGAGGTAAGATTAATGCTTTTTCTATGAGACCTAACGAAAGTTTGTTTCAATCTTGGGAAAGGTTTCAGGATTTGCTCTTGGATTGCCCTCATCATGGCATATCCAAGCTTGCCTTGCTGGAGATTTACTACAAAGGGCTGGATGCGGGAACGCAATTCAACCTCCAATCCCTCTCATGTGGAACGTTCATGGACATGAGAGAAGATGACGCTTGGGACTTCATTGAGAAGCAAGCAAGAGTCATAGAGAAGTATTCCCACCGGAAAGTGGAGGGAAATCGTGTGGAGCAAGGAGCAAAGCTCACACATGAAGCTCAAAATCAGATTTTCTCCCTCAACAATGAGATCAAAGAGTTGAAGGAGACTATCAAGACCAACTTCCCAAAGCAACAAGAGAAGGATGTTGGCTATTTGGGCAACAACAACGGCGGTGATAACACCAACCGCAACAACAATAACCGGAACAATAACCGGAATAACAATTGGAATGGAAACAACAACAACCGGAACAACAACAATTGGAACAACAATCGGGGTTCGAACAACAACAATTGGCGCTCCAATCAACAAAATTCCGGTAACTCCTATCCTTCCAATTCCAATTCACTAACTCCACCCTCTTCTTCCTCTACTCCTTTGAAAAGCCAGGGGCAATCATCAAATGGAGGAAACAATACGGGAAAGGAGAAGCCGGATCCTATGTTGGAAACAATCTTGGGAAAGCTTCAAGGGTTGGAGAACCGCATCATCAAGGTTGATGATCAAATTTCTAAGGTTGACAAAGCTCAAAAGGTTTTGGAAAACCAAATGTTCAACCATGCGGAGGAAGTTCCTAGAAATCAAGGGAAACTTCCAGGAAAAACGGAGGACAACCCTAAAGGAAGGGTAATGGCGATTACAACTAGGAGCGGAGTGACTACCACCGATCCGCAGCCTACGTTCATTGAAGTCCCCGTAGAGAAGGGCAAAGAAAAGGGGAAGGAGAAGGAAGACGTCTATGTTCCTCCTCCAGCTTTCAAACCTCCCCTACCGTTCCCTCAATCTAGAGCGCGAGCGCGCCTAGATAAACAATTTGGTAAGTTTATAGAACTCATGAGCAAGCTGCATATTAATATACCTTTCATTGATGCCATTGTAGGTATGCCGGCTTATGGCAAGTTCTTGAAGGAGCTCCTCTCTAACAAGAGGAAGCTAGAAGATTTTGGTGAAGTCAAGATGAGTTCGGATTCTTCGGATCTCATCAAGACTATGAAGGAGAAAATGCCCCCAAAGCTGAAAGATCCGGGGTCATTTTGCATTCCCATTGGAGTGGGAGAGGTCACATATGACGCTTTATGTGACTTGGGAGCAAGTGTGAGCATCATACCACTTGCATTGTGCAGGAAGATCGGTTTAGGCGACCCTAAACCGGTGAAGATGACGTTATACATGGCGGATCGATCCATTACTCGCCCCGTCGGCATTGTAGAAGACGTCCCGGTCAAACTAGGCAAGTTCTTTGTTCCCATTGATTTTGTCGTGCTTGACATTCCTGCGGATAGTCCGGTCCCGATCATACTCGGAAGGCCGTTTCTTGCAACTTCTGGCTGCATGGTCGATTGCAAGAATGGGAGGCTCGCTTTTGATATTGGGGAAGAGAAAGTAGAATTCGTTCTTTCCACTCTAGTGAAGGAGCCAATCTTTGATGAGGATATTTACAATGTCCAAGACGAAGAAGGTTTATCTAGGGAAGAGGTAAGTGCAATTCTCTTTAACGATCCTTTGCAAAAGGTTATTACTATGAGTCTAACCGATGTAGGAGAAGAGGAAGAGTGCAAAGAGGAAATTAAAGCCTTAGGAGCACAAGAAGAGATGTATGAAGTGGAGTTTGAGATACTCCACGATGAGGCTGAAAATACTCGAATCCACGGTCATACTCTGTATTCCACGACCGTGGATTCCACGACCAAAATCAACCTCCATTCCAGAGGATATTACGGCCGTGGAACTCCAGAGGAGACCGTAATTTTGGCCGTGGAAGATGGTGATCGGCATACTTCTCCAACTTCTTCTAATTCTTCTCCAAACCATCCAACCTCCTTAGAAACTTCTAAGGAAACATCGGAAGCTCCTCAAGGATCATTGGAAGCTCCGAAATCAATGGAACTCAAACCACTTCCTACTCATCTAAGGTACGCTTTTCTTGGATCTAATTCCACCTTCCCGGTTATCGTTAGTTCCGAATTAAGCATAGATGAACATGAACAACTCATGATTGTCCTTAGGAAACATAGAAAAGCCATAGGCTATACTATTGAGGACTTAGTAGGAATTAAACCCTCCCTATGCATGCATAAGATACTAATGGAGGAGGACTTTAGAACTTCAAGACAACCTCAAAGGCGGTTGAATCCGACCATGAAGGAGGTTGTCAAGAAGGAAATTCTTAAACTTCTTGATGCAGGTATCATCTATCCTATCTCCGATAGCAAGTGGGTGAGCCCAGTTCAAGTAGTTCCGAAGAAGGGAGGAATGACAGTCATCACCAATAAGAACAACGAACTCATTCCTACCCGAACTGTAACTGGATGGCGAATGTGCATAGACTACCGCAAGCTCAACAATGCAACGCGGAAGGATCACTTTCCATTGCCATTCATCGATCAAATGCTTGAAAGGTTAGCACAACATTCACACTTTTCCTACCTTGACGGCTATAGTGGTTTCTTTCAGATCCCGATACATCCGGATGATCAAGAGAAGACCACATTCACGTGCCCTTGGGGTACGTTCGCTTATAGGAGAATGCCGTTCGGGCTTTGCAACGCCCCAGCCACCTTTCAATGGTGCATGATGGCCATCTTCTCCGAATATGTAGAGGAAATCATGGAAGTCTTCATGGACGACTTCTCCGTTTACGGTTCCTCTTTTAACGATTGTCTTTCTAACCTTTCTCTTGTTTTGCAAAGATGTGAAGACACTAACCTAGTTCTTAATTGGGAGAAGTGTCAATTCATGGTTAAGGAAGGAATCGTGTTAGGTCACTTAGTCTCTAGTAGAGGGATAGAGGTAGACAAAGCTAAAATAGAGACCATAGAGAAACTTCCTCCCCCAATTTCGGTGAAGGGAATAAGAAGTTTTCTAGGACATGCTGGATTTTATAGACGTTTCATTCAGGACTTTTCTAAGATATCAAAACCTCTCACTAATCTATTGATGAAGGATGCGGTTTTTGAGTTTTCACAGGAATGTCTAGATGCGTTCAACACCATTCGGCAAGCTCTAATTTCAGCACCCATTATCCAACCCCCGGATTGGACTCTCCCTTTCGAGATTATGTGTGATGCTAGTGACGTAGCCATTGGAGCTGTTCTTGGGCAACGAAAGGAAGGACGAACCCACGCCATATACTATGCTAGCAAGACGCTAGACGAAGCCCAGCTCAACTACGCCACTACGGAAAAAGAGTTTCTAGCCATTGTCTACGCTATTGACAAGTTTCGCTCTTATCTTGTAGGTGCAAAGGTGATTATCTACACGGATCATGCTGCGATCCGGTACCTCCTTGCAAAGAAAGACGCAAAGCCAAGGCTAATTAGATGGATTCTTCTCCTACAAGAATTCGATCTTGAGATCCGCGACAAGAAAGGCTCGGAAAATTCTGTTGCGGATCATTTGAGTCGTCTAACACATCTAGAGGACGACCATTTACCCATTGATGACTCCTTCCCGGACGAACACCTACATATCATAGAGGAGTGCATCAAGGTAATCTCCAAAGGTAACGAACCATGGTTTGCTGACTTCGTTAACTATTTGGTTTGCCAGGAGATACCACCCGGACTGTCATACGCACAAAGGAAGAAGTTCTTCAAGGACGTCCGAGAATACCATTGGAACGAGCCTCTCCTCTTCAAGAGAGGTCCGGATGGCATCATCCGGCGATGTGTGCCGGAAGATGAGATGCAAAGTGTCATCCGTCATTGTCATTCACTACCTTGTGGAGGACACGCTAGTTCGAACAAAACTAGCGCAAAGGTATTGCAATCTGGATTCTATTGGCCTACTTTATTTAAAGATGTGCAATCCTTTGTTTCTTGTTGCGATGCTTGTCAAAGAACAGGCAATATCTCTAGCAGGAACGAGATGCCCCTCAACAACATCCAGGAGGTAGAGATTTTCGACGTTTGGGGAGTCGATTTCATGGGACCATTCCCTTCTTCTTGTGGAAACCAATACATACTATTGGCGGTAGATTACGTCTCCAGATGGGTCGAAGCAATTGCCTCTCCCACAAATGATGCCATGGTGGTGGTCAAGTTCTTCAACAAGACCATCTTTCCGCGATTCGGGACACCAAGGACGATCATTAGTGATGGAGGTTCTCACTTCATAGCCCGTCGCTTTGAAGCTCTTCTAACCAAGTATGGGGTTACTCACAAGATCGCCACCCCTTACCATCCACAAACGAGTGGACAAGTTGAGATCTCAAATAGGGAGATCAAGGGAATTCTAGAGAAGACGGTTTCAAGGACTAGGAAGGATTGGTCCTTGAAACTAGATGATGCATTATGGGCATACCGGACTGCATACAAGACTCCCATAGGAACCACACCATACAACCTTGTGTATGGGAAGTCTTGTCATTTGCCGGTAGAGCTAGAGCACAAAGCGTTTTGGGCTATCAAATGGCTGAATTTCGGCATGAAGGAAGCGGGAGAGAAGCGTCTCCTAGACATCAACGAGCTGGATGAACTCCGTTTGAACGCCTATGAAAACGCTAAGATCTACAAGGAAAGAGCAAAGCGTTGGCATGATAAGCATATCATTCCAAAGGACTTCCAAGAAGGAGATCAAGTTCTCCTCTTCAATTCGAGACTTCGCCTCTTTCCAGGTAAGTTAAAATCTCGTTGGACTGGACCTTTTCTAATTAAGCGTATTTTCCCCCATGGTGCAGTTGAAGTATGGGGTGAAGCTAGTGGAAGTTTTAAGGTGAACGGCCAACGACTCAAGAAGTACTCGCCGGAACTCCAAGCTGAGGAGTTTGCACCTACCGCACTCGAATAAGTGCGAGATTGGTCTAGCTACGGACCTTAAACAAAGCGCTTCTTGGGAGGCAACCCAAGGTATTGCATTCTCGTTTTTGTTTTCGATTCATAGATTAGCTTAGAATAGACGTTTTCGCTTTGTTTTGCCTCGATTTCTTCCGGTATGTTCGTGTTTTTGGTTGTAGGAATGATGGAAAAGGAGAAAGGAGGGATAATGTCAAAGAAAAGCGACGAAATTTGGACTTTGAAGCTTTACAGAGGGTTCCACGGTCTAAATCACGGTCGTCATAGCTACAGTGGCCGTAATTCCCAAAAGCCTGTGAAAAATCACCAAAACCACGGGTCCGTACATTTCCACGGCCGTGGAATGCCCCGACAGACCGTGATTTTTGAAATTTTGCCTGTGAGTATAAAAGCCACACTTCGTCACAAAAACACCACAATCCTTCCCCAATTCCACGACCTAGATACCGAAAACACGAACCCTCTCCAAATTCTTCATTTTCTAATCGTTTTCAACGATTCTTCGTCCTAAACTGCAGCAAATCCAACCACGAACAAGATTCAAGCAACAAATCGAGTGGAAAACGATCAACAAACCCGCATTTTGGATTATTCAATCCGAAAAAAAAAGGTTATTTCCTTCTCTTCGATTCTAGTGGATTTGGTTCGTTTTTGCCATAGATTTTTAGGAAGAACTGATAAAGATTGGAAGAAATTAGATTAGGACTGCTTGTTGTGGTGAGATTGGGTGAATTTGCTGAGATTCACAAGATTCTGTCTAGAATTACGGTCTCTGGAGGTTCCACGGCCGTGGTTTTCGAAGAACAGACCGTAATTTTGAACAGAAATGGATTTCGTAAGGAGAGTTTCGGGAAGGATAAAGGAGAAGAAAGGGGACCAAAATAAGAAAAGAAAGGGCAACCCCTCCACATCTAGGGCACCACCACCCTCATCTCCCTCACCACCATCCTCACCTTCACCTCCATCTTCACCACCTCACCCTAGCATCCCAACCATACATGATGACCACCTAGCTGCATTTGAGAAGATAGAGAAGAGGGCAGTGATTGGCCCTAGGTATTTGTTGTTGGAGGATCTACATCCTCTCAACATAGTTGACGATCTTACATGGCTCTTGGATAGAGCCGGATTGACCGTCTTCACGAACATTCGTGAAGATGCCTATGAGGAGATCACCCGAGAGGTTGTGACATCTTTCGAGCACAGCCATGTTGATAGGACTGTCTCCTTCCGTCTCATGAATCGAGACTACCAGTTGAGTATAGTTGAGTTTGGAGCCATTTTCGGGTTCCATGAGACCTACAATGGTCGATTCCCTAGCGGTATCTACCCTAAGGATTTCTGGGAGGAAGTAGCCATGATCTACGCCGACGAGGACCGTTGGCAACCCGCTGATACCAAGGCTAGATTGATGTACCATCTAGCCTTGAAGATAGCTCACCGTGTTCTTTCGGAGTGTCTCTTTCCTAGGACGGAGACGCCCCAAAAGATCAAGACGGATGAGTTATTCCTGCTATACTGTATGCTCTACGGTCGCCGCGCAGATTGTGCTACTCTTTTGGCGGCTACAATGAGTAAATTGAAGAACAAGAGGAAGGGGAACATTGGTTATGGAGGGATAGTGACCCACATAGCTAGGACATTCGGAGTGGATTTTTCTGGTTGCACCCGCATACCCGCCGTACCTCTAGGATTACATGCGTTCATGGTTAGGGGACTCATCTTCCCCACACATAGAGGTCCGCCTTATGCGGGCATGCCCTGGGAGAGTAGGACAGGCAGGGGTATTGAGTGGCTGCCGGAGTATTCCATTGTGGCGGGACGCCACAATTGGAAGGAGACGTTCGCTGCGATGCATGCGAACAGGCTAGGAGCTCCCCTTTACGTTCCACCGCCAGTTGTGGATGAGGAGGAGATGGGAGAGCAGTACGAGAGTGGTGGAGGAGCGGAGCAGGAGTTCGGCTCGTTTCCGGATCAGCCGGAAGCGGCCCCGGATGTACCTAGGCGCTCTCCACGCCCAGCTAGAGCTTCAGGCTCATCATCTCGCCGCGCCAGCGTGAGTGAGAGGCCCACGTGGATGACTACACCTCCCACTTGGTACGATACACCCCCTCCTTGGTCCACGACGCAGCCAGCAGCACCACCACCACCACCAGCACCAGCACCAGCCGATGCCCCCGCATGGTATAGTCACCCCCCGGGATGGTACGAGCGGATGCCGGATTGGGCTACCGGACTTTCAGAGAGATTCGGAGCACTAGAGATCCGGGCGGATGCTAGAGACGGACGCCTAGACGACCTCGACCACATGATGAGGGACGTCTACCGCCAGCAGTTTGGGCGGTTCTATGATCCGAGTTTCTCTCCATTCCCACCACCACCGCCGCCGCAGTGATCGATGCATGACAGTTTGTTTTAGACATTCCCGCCACCACTTGTGAGTTTCTTTTTCTTTTGCTTTCTTTTGTTCTTCCTTGTGAACATTAGGGACAATGTTCGCCCTAAGTATGGGGTGGGATGTACTAAATGTTTGTAATAACTCTACTCTATATGTTGCTTCCATTACGAGACTATCATTGCATGTTCATTATATGTTACATGTTTCATTCTTGCATTGCATGAAAAGTGACTTGAAAAACCCATAAAAATTGAAAAATTTTGAAAATTTTGTGCTTCTAATGAATTGAGATGATTTCCATGATAATCACTACTTGTGAATTGAGTTTGATGACAATTGCATGCTTAAAAGGATTGTAAATTGAAATGAATTTGAATGAATGAATTTTACCTCTTTTGCAAGCTTTATAATGTGAAAACGTTACCTAAATCATGTTGAGAGATTGAAGTTGAAATCACATTATAAGTTCATATACTTCTTGTTGAAATGATTAAGGCAATTCGATACTTTCTTTCTTCTTTCTTTGATCATCTAGCTCCTCATTGAAATATTAGCCTCCCTTACCTATCCGGGAATTTGGAGAAGTGAATGAGAAAAAGGCATGTTTGATGTGGGAGGGCCATGAGAGCAATTATTTGCAATCAATCGAATAGAAAGAAATTATAAGTTTGGGGAAGTCAATCATGACGATGAGTAACTCGGCACCATTCACATAGCCGGGTGTTTGTGTCTTGCCAAAGTCGGATTGAGCGATATTCCTAGCGGATTATGGTATGTGCGCTAAGGGTTTGAGGCATCTCTTGCAATTTTGAGAAACGCCAATCTCCTAGGCTTCGGTTTTTGTGCACCTCTATCCATAACTCCAAAAGTAAAGTCGAAAAAGAAGAGAGCAAAGCTCTAAGTGAAGTGTTGCGGAAACCGCAAAAGAAGAAGAAGGTAGTTGTCCACTTTCCCGGATTTATGCACCACTCTCCCTTAAAGTTTTCCCTTCCCTTCCATACTCTAGACCTTTTCTTTGAAAGTCCTTAAGATCAAAAGAATGTTATATGGCTTGGTGATCTAAATTGAAGTTCTTATGATTGATTTTGATAATATTTGAAGGTTATAATGCTTGTTTGGAAGTTAAATTGATTCATGAGTTTTCTTTGCCTTTTACTCTCTAATCAAGTGTGTGAAAGTTTGAAAAACGATTGAAGCAAGGTTTGAGAATGATCTATTCTTTAGAAGTCACTTTCATCCAAAAGAAGGTACACATATTTCATCCTAACTCTTGTTTAAAACTTTTTGAAAGACTTTGCTTAGGGACAAGCAAGTACTAAGTATGGGGTTATTTGTTAGCATGAAATATTGTGATATTTTGGGCACGTTTTCTAATCGTATTTGATTCATATTGATAGTCTTTGATTGAGCTTTATGCATATGTGAGCTAGTATTGCCTATATTGTCGATATGGATGTCTACACGAGTTCTATGTTGATTATAGGTGATTTGGAGCTATTTCCGAACGGAATCGAGCAAAGGAGAGTTGAGTTGATATGTCCATAGATCGAAGACACCTTTTGGAAGCAATTTGGAGTCTTAGATTGAGGAATGCACGAATGAAGGCCAAAAACCACGCTCTTACCCTAAATTACGGCCGTGGAAACCAAGTCAGGATTCGATGTTCATTCCAGGGGATATTACGGCCGTGGAACTAACCGTAGTAGTTTCCACGCCCTAAATTACGGTCGTGAAAAGATTCCACGACCGTGATTTTGGCGAATCTTTTCGCCATGTTTCGAAGCCACGATCTTTTGAAGATTGGGCCGGGCCGACATTTTGCCCTGCATTATAAAATAGACGGATGAGGCAAGATTCCGTCACCTCGCTTACGACCTTTCAACCCTCGCTTAGCGGCAAAACGCAAAAACCCTCATCTTGGAGGTAATTTGGAGATCTCATTGAAGATCAAAGTTCGTATTGGAGAGTTGCTGTTTGTGATCTTCGTGTTTGTGGAAGATCGAAGTTCTTGGAGGGTTTTGCAAGAAGATCCCTCTTCTTGCTAAGGTTTGATTTAGGATCGGATTGACATCCCGTTTCTTTTCTTTCCTAAGATTGTGATTGTTTACTCCGTTTTGAATCTTTTGATAAACACTTGTTCTTGACTGTGATTCTGAGATTCATTTGAAGATTATTGATAGTTCTTGAAAGTTCCCATCTTTTATCTTTTAATTCTTGAATTGATATCAATATGACTGTTATTGGCTAAAAACCCTTAACAATTCTAAAGTGAAGGGTTGATAGTTGTGGCTTAGATGATGATAGATCGATCGTAAACAGATTAGACCCTGAGAGTTAGAGAATTATCGCCGACAACCCTAAATCACGGGTTGTTCTTGAGTTCCACGACCGTGGAATCTCAAGAACTAACCGTGATTTTCCTTAAGTCTACGAGCCTGCTTTTACTTTAATTTAAAGTTAAAGATTTGCTTTAGCTTAGCTTGGACTTGTCTTTTCTAGGTGGTAGTGAAGCCTCAACAACCTCTACCTCGATTGTGAGCCTCAACAACCTCAATCGGATAAGTTAGTCTTGATCTTTAGATTATAAGTTTGGGTATTTGGTACTAATCCTTGCCTTTAGAATCTTTCTATATTGAGCCTCAACAACCTGTATAGGGAGTGTCTTTTAGGTGAATTACATAAGGTTTTTGGAACCTCAACCGTACGATTACCTTACATTAGTATACCCTTGCATATCTCGACTCTGTCTTTATATCATTAGTATATCTTGAATCAATTGCCACAGCTGGATACTTGGATCTTTAGGATTGTTGTTTTCCCAATAATTTGCAAACTCCCATATTCAATTGCTTGATAATCTGCGATCGAGTTCGTTCCACCCAAATCCCTGTGTTCGATACTCTGGAATTCTTGCTAATCTACGTCGATCCGTACACTGCGGGTTCGCTTGCTTGATTCTAGTTTTATAAATTTAAAGCTTATTTGCACACACCTCTAGGGGCGAACACTGGCCACCTTTGCGGTGGCCTTGATCCCCCCCCCCCACGCCTCTGTAGAATACCATTCTTCTTAACTAAGGAAGTCATATTTTAGACAAAAAAGAAATCGTAAATAATTTTTCCGAGTTCAAAATAAAGTCGAAACAAAAAAAAAAGAAAATAAAGGGGTCCAACACGGGGACTTCCTAGTTGGTCACCCATCCTTGGGATCCGGTGCATTGCTGTTGATATGATCGCACCCGTCTACTTATGCCACCTTCCCGTACTTGTGCAGTTGCGTTCGTGCTCCCCATAGCCTTCATTGACGGGCAAAATGGACCCGTTTGTCGCAGAAGAATACTTATCTTCGTAACCTGGGAAGTCATATATAAGATAAAAAGAAATGATAAATAATTTTTCCGAGTTCATAATAAAATTGAAACAAAAAAAAAGAAAAAAGAGGGGTGCAACAAGAGGTATCCTAGGAGGTCACCCATCCTTGTACAACTCTCGCCCAAGGAAGCTTAACTTCAGGGTTCTAATGGGATCCGGTGCATTAGTGCTGGTATGATCGCACCCGTCTACTTATGCCGCCTTCCCGATCACCTTAGGAAACCGGAACAAGTTATATTATCAGCGTTCATTCTATATCTTTTAGTATAAATGAAGTTTGTCGCAAAAGAATACCCTTCTTCGTACCCCGGGAAGTCATATTTTAGATAAAAAGAAATAGTAAATAATTTTTCTGAGTTCATAATAAAATCGAAACAAAAAAAAGAAAAAAGAGGGGTGCAACACGTCTACTAATGCCGCCTTCCTGTACTTGTGCAGCTGCTTTCGTTCTCCCCTTAGCCTTCCTTGATGGGCTAAACGGAATCGTGTGCTTTTCCCGAGACCCGTAATTTAAATTCGATTAAACGGTCTTAAACCCTATTACTGATCACGTTAGGGATCCGGAACAAGTTATAATATAAGCGTTCATTCTATATCTTTTAGTATTAATGAAGTTTGCCGCAGAAGAGTACCCATCTTCGTAACCCCGGAAGTCATATTTTAGATAAAAATAAATCATAAATAATTTTTCCGAGTTCATCATAAAATCGAAACAAAAAAAAGAAAAAAGAGGGGTGCAACACGAGGACTTTCAAGGAGGTCACCCATTCTAGTACTACTCTCGCCCAAGCACGCTTAACTTCGGAGTTCTGATGGGATCCGGTGTATTAGTGCTCGTATTATCGCCCCCTTCTACTTATGCCGCCTTCCCGGTCACGTTAGGAAACGGGAAAAAGTTATATTATAAGTGTTCATTCTCAATCACTTAGTATAATGAAGTTTGTCGCAAAAAAATACACTTCTTCGTAACCCGAGAAGTCATATTTTAGATAAAAAGAAATCGTAAAAAAATTTCCGAGATCATAATAAAATCGAAAAAAAAGAGGGGTGCAACACGAGGACTTCCCAGGAGGTAACACATCCTAGTACTACTCTCGCCCAAGCACGCTTAAGCTCGGAGTTCTGATGGGATCCGGTGCATTAGTTTTTAGTATGATTGTACCCATCCACTTATATCGCCTTTCCGTACTTGTGCAGCTGCTTCAGTGCTCCCAATAGCCTTCCTTGACGGGCAAAACGGAACCGTGTATTTTTACTTTCGACCCGTTATTTAAATTTGACTAAACAGTGTTAAACCCTCGTACCGATCACGTTAGGAAACCGGAACAAATTATATTATAAGCGTTCATTCTATATCTTTTAGTATAAATAAATTTTTCCGCCGAAGAACACCCTTCTTCGTAACCCGGGATGTCATATTTTAGATTAAAAGAAATTGTAAATAATTTTCCGATTTCATCATTAAATCGAAACAAAAAAAAGAAAAAAGAGGGGTGCAACAAGAGGACTTCCCACGAGGTAACCCATCCTAGTACTACTCTCGCTTAAGCACGCTTAACTTCGGAGTTTTGATGGGATCTCGTGCATTAGTGTTGATATGATCGCACCGGTCTACTTATGCTGCCTTCCGTTTCTTTTGCAACTGCTTCGTGCTCCCCAAAGCCTTCCTTGACGGGAAAAACGGAACAGTATGCTCTTACCTAGACCCGTTAATTATTTTCAATTAAACGGTCTTAAACCCTCTTACCAATCACGTTACGTAACCGGAAAAAGTTATATTATAAACGTTCATTCAATATCTTTTAGTATAAATGAAGTTTGTCGTAGAAGAATACCCATCTGCGTAACCCAGGAAGTCATATATTAGATAAAAAGAAATCATAAATAATTTTTCCGATTTCATAATAAAAATCGAAATAAAAAAAAGAAAAAAGAGGGGTGCAACACGACGATTTCCCAAGAGTTCACCCATCCTAGTACTACTCTCGCTAAAGCACGCTTAACTACAGAGTTCTGATGGGATTCGGTGCATTAGTGCTGGTATGATCGCACCCGTCTACTTATGCAGCCTTCCCGTACTTGTGCAGGTCCTTCCGTGCTCCCCTAAGCCTTCCTTGACGGACAAAATGGTACCGTCTGCTTTCGACGGGACCCGTTAATTAAATTAGACTAAACGGCCTTAAACCCTTCTACCGATCATGTTAGGAAACTAGAAAAAGTAATATTATAAGCGTTCATTCTATATCTTTTAATATAAATGAAGTTTTCAGCAAAAGGATACCAATCTTCATAACCCGAAGTCATATTTTAGATAAAAAGAAATCGTAAATATTTTTTTGAGTTTAAAATAAAATCAAAACAAAAAATAAGAAAAAAGAGGGGTGTAACACGTGGACTTCCCAGGAGGTGACCCATCCTAGTACTACTCTCGCCCAAGCACACTTAACTTCAGAATTCTAATAGGATCTATTGCATTAGTGTTGGTATGATCGCACCCGTCTACTTATACCACCTTCCGGATCACCTTAGAAAACCGGAACAAGTTATATTATAAGCGTTCATTCTATATCTTTTAGTATAAATGAAGTTTGTCGTACAACAATACTCTTCATCGTAACCCGAGAAGTCATATTTTAGATAAAAAAAATCGTAAATAATTTTTCCGAGTTCATAACAAAATCGAAACAAAAAAAAAAAAGAAAGAAGAGTGGTGCAACACGAGTACTTCCCAGGACGTCAAACATCCTCGTACTACTCTCGCACAAGAACGCTTAACTTCAGATTTCTGATGGGATCCGGTGCATTAGTTATGGTATGATCGCACCCGTCTACTTATGCCGCCTTCCCGTATTTGTGCAGCTGATTCCGTGCTGCCCTTAGCCTTCCTTGAGGAGCAAAACGGAGCCGTGTGCTTTTGTGTGGACCCGTTAATTAAATTTGACTAAACAGTTTTAAACCCTCTTACCGATCACGTTAGGAAACCGGAACAAGTTCTATTATAAGTGTTCATGCTATATCTTTTAGTATAAATGAAGTTTACCACAGAAGAATAGCCTTATTCGTAACCCGTTAAGTCATATTTTAGATAAAAATATCTCGTAAATAATTTTTCCGAGTTCGTAATAAAATCTAAACAAAAAAAAAGAAAAAAGAGGGGTGTAACACGAGGACTTCCCATGAGCTCACCCATCCTAGTACTACTCTCGCCCAAACACGCTTAACTTCGGAGTTCTGATGGGATCCGGAGCATTAGTGCTGATATGATCGCACTCATCTACTTATGCCGACTTCCCGTACTTGTGCAACTCCTTCCGTTCTCCCCTTAGCCTTCCTTGACGGACAAAACGGTACCGTGTGCTTTCATCAGGACCCATTAATTAAATTCGACTAAACGGTATTAAATCCTCTTACCAATCACATTAGGAAACCGGTAAAAGTTATATTATAAGCGTTAATTCTATATCTTTTAGTAAAATGAAGTTTGCCGAAAAAGAACACCCTTCTTCTAAACCCTTTAAGTCATATTTTGGATTAAAAGAAATCGTAAAAATTGTTTCCGAGTTTGGAGGTCACCCATTCTAATACTACTCTCGCTCAAGCACGCTTAACATCGGAATTCTGATTGGATCCGGTGCATTAGTGATGATATGATCGCACCCGTCTACTTATGCCGCCTTCCCGTACTTGTGCAGCTGCTTCCGTGCTCCCCTTAGCCTTCCTTGACGAGCAAAACGGAACCATGTGCTTTTGTGTGGACCCGTTAATCAAATTTGACTAAACGGTTTTAAACCCTCTTACAGATCACGGTAAGAAACCGGAACACGTTATATTATAAGCATTCATTCTATATCTTTTACTATGAATGAAGTTTTCCGCAGAAGAATACCCTTCTTTGTAACCCGGGAAGTCATATTTTAGATAAAAAGAAATCGTAAATAATTTTTCCGAGTTCATAACAAAACCGAAACAATAAGAAAAGAAAGAAGAGTGGGCAACAAGAGGACTTCCCAGGAGGTGACACATCCTCGTACTACTATCGCTTAAGAACGCTTAACTTTATAGTTCTGTTGGGATCCGGTGCATTAGTACTGGTATGATCGCACCATCTACTTATGTCGCCTTCCCGTACTTTTGTAGCTGCTTCCGTGCTCCTCATAGCCTTCCTTGACGAGCAAAACGGAACCGTGTGCTTTCGTGTGGACCCGTTAATTGAATTTGACCAAACGGTTTTAAACCCTCTTACCGATCACGTTAGGAAACAGGAACAAGTTATATTATAAGCGTTCATGCTATATCGTTTTGTATAAATGAAGTTTACCGCAGAAGAATACCCTTCTTCGTAACCCGGCAAGTCATATTTTAGATAAAAAGAAATCGTAAATAAATTTTTCGAGTTCATAATAAAGTCGAAACAAAAAAAAAGAAGAAAAAAGAGGGGTAAAACACGAGGACTTCCCATGAGGTCACCCATCCTAGTACTACTCTCGCCCAAGCATGCTTAAGTTCGGAACTCTGATGGGATCCGGTGCATTAGTGCTGATATGATCGCACTCGTCTACTTATGCCGCCTTTCCGTACTTGTCCAGCTCCTGCCTTGCTCCCCTTAGCCTTCCTTGACGGACAAAATGGTATCGTGTGCTTTCGTCGGGACCCATTTATTATATTCGACTAAACGGTCATAAACCCACTTACCAAACACGCTAGGAAACTGGAAAAAGTTATATTATAAGCGTTCATTCTATATCTTTTAGTATAAATGAAGTTTTCCGCATAAAAACACACCTCTTCGTAAGCCGGGAAGTCATATTTTGGACTAAAAGAAATCGTAAAAAAATTTTTCCAAGTACGGAGGTCACCCATTCTAGTACTACTCTTGCTCAAGCACACTTAACTTCGGAATTCTGATGGGATCCGGTGCATTAGTGATGATAGGATCGCACCCGTCTACTTATGCCACCTTCCCGTACTTGTGCAGCTACTTTCGTGCTCCCCTTTGCCTTCCTTGACGAGCAAAACGGAACAGTGTGCTTTTGTGTGGACCGGTTAATCAAATTTGACTAAATGGTTTTAAACCCTCTTACTGATCACATTAGGAAACCGAAACAAATTATATTATAACCGTTCATGCTATATCTTTTTGTATAAATGAAGTTTACCGCAGAAGAATACCCTTATTCGTAACCCGGGAAGTCATATTTTAGATAAAAATAAATCATAAATAATTTTTCCGATTTCATAATAAAATCAAAACACAAAAAAAAAGAGGGGTACAACACGAGGACTACCAGGAGATTACATATCCTAGTACTACTCTCGCCCAAGCACGCTTAACTTCGGAGTTCTAATGGGATCCGTGGCATTAGTGCTGGTATGATCGCACCCGTGTACTTATGCCGCCTTTCCGATCTCCTTAGGAAACCGGAATAAGTTATATTATCAGCGTTCATTCCATATCTTTTAGTATAAATGATTTTTGTCGCAGAAGAATACCCTTCTTCGTAACCCGCAAAGTCATATTTTAGATAAAAAGAAATCGTAAATAATTTTTTCGAATTTATAATAAAATTGAAATAAAAAAAAAAAGAGTGGTGCAACACGAGGACTTCCCAGGAGGTCACACATCCTAGTACTACACCCGCACAAGAACGCTTAACTTCAGAGTTCTGATAGGATCCGGTGCATTAGTGCTGGTATAATCGCCCCATCTACTTCTGCCACCTTGCCATACTTGTGCAGCTACTTCCGTGCTCCCCTTAGCCTTCCTTGACGAGCAAAACGGAACCGTGTGCTTTTGTGTGGACCAGTTAATTAAATTTGACTAAACAGTTCTAAACCCTCTTACCAATCACGTTAGGAAACTGCAACAAGTTATATTATAAGCGTTCATGCTATATCTTTTAGTATAAATGAAGTTTACCGCAGAAGAATACCCTTATTCGTAACCTTGGAAGTCATATTTTAAATAAAAATAAATAGTAAATAATTTTTCCGATTTCGTAATAAAATTCAAACAAAAAAAAAAGAAAAAAGAGGGGTATAACATGAGAACTTCCCATGAAGTCACCCATCCTAGTACTACTCTCGCCCAAGCACGCTTAATTTCGGAGTTCTGATGGGATTCGGAGCATTAGTGCTGATATGATCGCACTCGTCTACTTATGCTGCCTTCCCGTACTTGTGCACCTCCTTCCGTGCTCCCTTTAGCCTTCCTTGACGGACAAAACGGTACCGTTTGCTTTTGTCAGGACCGGTTAATTAAATTAGACTAAAATGTCTTAAACCCTCTTACCAATCACATTTGGAAACCGGAAAAAGTTATATTATAAGCATTCATTCTATATCTTTTAGTATAAATGAAGTTTGTCGCAGAAGAACACCCTTCTTCGTAACCCGGGAAGTCATATTTTGGATTAAAAGAAATCGTAAACAATTTTTCCATGTTCGGAGGTCACCCATTCTAATACTACTCTCGCTCAAGCACGCTTCACTTCGGAGTTCTGATGAGATCCGGTGCATTAGTGATGATATCATCGCACCCGTCTACTTATGCCGCCTTCCCGTACTTGTGAAGCTGCTTCTGGGCTGCCCTTAGCCTTCCTTGACGAGCAAAATGGAACCGTGTGCTTTAGTGTGGACCCGTTAATCAAATTTGACTAAACGGTTATAAACCCTCTTTCCGAGCACGTTAGGAAACCGAAACAAGTTTTATTATAAGCGTTCTTTCTATATCTTTTAGTATAAATGAAGTTCGCCGTAGAAGAATACCCGTCTTTGTAACCCGGGAAGTCATATTTTAGATAAAAATAAATCGTAAATAATTTTTCCAAGTTCATAATAAAGTCGAAACAAAAAAAAGAAGAAAAACGAGGGGTTTAACACGAGGACTTCCCATGACGTCACCCATCCTAGTACTACACTCGCCCAAGCACGCTTAACTTCGAGTTCTAATGGGATCCGGTGAATTATTGCTGATCTCATCGCACTCGCCTACTTATGCCGCCTCCCCGTACTTGTGCAGTTCCTTCCGTGCTCCCCTTAACCTTCCTTGACGGACAAAACGGTACTATGTGCTTTCATCGGGACCCGTTAATTATATTCGACTAAACTATCTTAAAACCTCTTACATATCACGTTAGGTAACCGGAAAAAATTATATTATAAGTGTTCATTCTATATTTTTTAGTATAAATGATGTTTGCCGCAGAAAAACACCCTTCTTCGTAACCCGGGAAGTCATATTTTTGATTAAAAGAAATCGTGAACAATTTTTCCGAGTTCGGAGGTCTCCCATTCTAGTACTACACTCGCTCAAGCACGCTTAACTTCGGAGATCTGATGGGATCCGTTGCATTAGTGATGATATGATCGCACCCGTCTACTTATGCCGCCTTCCCGTACTTGTGCAGCTCCTTCCGTCCTCCCCTTAGCGTTCCTTTACGAGCAAAAAGGAAATGTGTTCTTTTGTGTGGACCCGTTAATCAAATTTGACAATACGGTTTTAAACCCTCTCACCGATTACGTTAGGAAACCGGAACATAATATATTATAAGCGTTCAGCAGAAGCATACCCTTCGTCGCAACCTGGGAAGTCATATTTTAGATAAAAATAAATCATAAATAATATTTCCGAGTTCATAATGAAATTGAAACAAAAAAAAAAAAGAAAAAAGAGGGGTTTAACACGAGGACTTCCTAGGAGGTCACACGTCCTAGTACTACTCTTGCCAAAAACGCTGAACTTCGGAGTTCTAATGGGATCCATTGTATTGGTGCTGGTATGATCGCACCCGTATACTTATGCCGCCTTCCGGATCACCTTAGGAAACCGGAACAAGTTATATTATAAGCGTTCATTCTATATCTTTTAGTATAAATGAAGTTTGTCGCAAAAGAATACACTTCTCCATAACCCGAGAAGTCATATTTAAAAGAAAAAGGAATCATAAATAAATTTTCCGAGTTTATAATAAAATCGAAACAAACAAAAAAAAAAGAAAGAAGAGTGGTGCAACACGAGGACTTCCCATGAGGTCAAACACCCTAGTAATACTCTCGCACAAGAACGCTTAACTTCAGAGTTCTGATGGGATCCAGTGCATTAGTGCTGGTATGATCGCACCCGTCCACTTATGCCGCCGTCCCGTACTTGTGCAACTGCTTCCGTGCTCCCCTCAGCCTTCCTTGACGAGCAAAACGGAACCGTTTGCTTTTATGTAGACCCGTTAATTAAATTTGACTAAACGGTTTTAAACCCTCTTACCGATCACGTTGGGAAACCGGTACAAGTTATATCAAAGCATTCATGCTATATCTTTTTGTATAAATGAAGTTTACCGCAAAAGAATACCCTTCTTTATAACCCGGGAAGTCATATTTTAGATAAAAATAAATCGTAAATAATTTTTCCGAGTTCATAATAAAATCAGAACAAAAAAAGAAGAAAAAAGAGGGGTGTAAAACGAGGACTTCCCATTAGGTCAACCATCGTAGTACTACTCTCGCCCAAGCACGCTTAACTTCCGAGTTCTAATGAGATCTGTTGCATTAGTAACCCGGAAAGTCATATTTTAGATAAAAAGAAATCATAAATAATTTTTCCGAATTCATAATAAAATCGAAACAAAAAAAGAAAAAAGAAGGGTCCAACACGAGCATTTCCCAAGAGTTCACCCATCCTAGTACTACTCTCGCCCAAGAACGCTTAACTACGTAGTTCTGATGGGATCCGGTGCATTAGTGCTAATATGATCACGCCCGTCTACTTATGCCGCCTTCCCGTACTTGTGCAGCTCCTTCCGAGCTCCCCTTAGCCTTCATTTATGGACAAAACGGTACCGTGTGCTTTCGTCGGGAACCGTTAAACCCTCTTACCGATCACGTTTGTAAACCGCAAAAAGTTATATTATAAGGGTTTATTCTATATCTTTTAGTATAAATGTAATTTTTCGCACAAGAATACCCTTCTTCTTAACCCGGGAAGTCATATTTTCGATAAAAAGAATCGTAAATAAATTTTCCGAGTTCATAATAAAATCGAAACAAAAAAAAAGAATAAAGAGGGGTGCAACAGAGGACTTCCCAGGAGGTCAAACATCCAAGTACTACTCTCGCACAAGCACGCTTAACTTCGGACTTCTGATGGGATCCGGTGCATTAGTGCTGGTATGATTGCACCCGTCTACTTATGCCGCCTTCCGTACTTGTGCATCTCCGTCTGTGCTCCCCTTAGCCTTCCTTGACGGACAAAACGGAACCGTGTGCTTTCGTCAGGACCCGTTAATTATATTCGACTAAACAGTCTTAAACCCTCTTACCGATCACGTAAGGAAACCGGAAAAAGTTATACCATAAGCGTTCATTTTATACCTTTTAGTGTAAATGACGTTTTCCATAGAAGAATTCCCTTCTCTGTAACCCGGTAAGTCATATTTTAGATAAAAAGAAATCGTAAATAATTTTTCTGAGTTCATAATAAAATCGAAACATAAAAAAAGAAAAAAGAGGGATGCAACATGAGGACTTCCCAGGAGGTCACACATCCTTGTACTACTCTCGCACAACCACACTTAACTTCGGAGTTCTGATGGGATCCGGTGCATTAGTCTTGGTATGATTGCACCCGTCTACTTATTTCGCCTCCCACACTTGTGCAGCTGCTTCCGTGCTCCCCTTAGCCTTCATTGACGAGCAAAACGGAACCGTGTGGTTTTTTCTTGACCCGTTAATTAAATTCGACAAAACGGTTCTAAACCCTCTTACCGATCACGTTAGGAAACCGGACCAAGTTATATTATAAGCGTTCATGCTATATATTTTTGTATAAATAAAGTTTGCCGCAGAAGAATACCCTTCTTCGTAACCCGGGAAGTCATATTTTAGATAAAAAGAAATCATAAATAATTTTTCCGAGTTCATAATAAAATTGAAACAAAAAAAAGAAAAAAGACGGGTGCAACACGAGGATTTCCCAATAGTTCACCCATCCTAGTACTACTCTCGCCCAAGCACGCTTAACTACGGAGATCTGATGGGATCCGCTGCATTAGTGTTGGTATGATCGCACCCGTCTACTTATGCCCTGTTCCCGTACTTGTGGAGCTCCTTCCGTGCTCCCCGTAGCCTTCCTTGACGGACAAAACGGTACCGTGTGTTTCGTCGGGACCCGTTAATTAAATTAGACTAAACGGTCTTAAACCCTCCTACCGATCATGTTAGGAAACCGGAAAAAGTTATATTTTAAACGTTCATTCTATATCTTTTAGTATATATGAAATTTTTCGCACAAGAAAACCCTTCTTCGTAACCCGGGAAGCCATATTTTAGATAAAAAGAAATCGTAAATAACTTTTCCGATTTCATAATAAAATCAAAATAAAAAAAAAATGAAAAAAGAGGGGGGCAACACGAGGATTTCCCAAGAGGTCACATATCCTATTACTATTCTCGCACAAGAACGCTTCCCTTCGGAGTTCTGATGGGATCCGGTTTATTAGCGCCGGTATGATCGTACCCTTCTACTTATGCCGCCTTCCCGTACTTGTGCAGTTCCTTCCGTGCTCCCCTTAACCTTCCTTGACGGACAAAACGGTACTGTGTGCTTTCATAGGGACCCGTTAATTATATTCGACTAAACTATCTTAAAACCTCTTACATATCACGTTAGGTAACCGGAAAAAATTATATTATAAGTGTTCATTCTATATTTTTTAGTATAAATGAAGTTTGCCGCAGAAAAACACCCTTCTTCGTAACCCGGGAAGTCATATTTTTGATTAAAAGAAATCGTCAACAATTTTTCCGAGTTCGGAGGTCACCCATTCTAGTACTACACTCGCTCAAGCACGCTTAACTTCGGAGATCTGATGGGATCCGTTGCATTAGTGATGATATGATCGCACCCGTCTACTTATGCCGACTTCCCGTACTTGTGCAGCTGCTTCCGTCCTTGTTCGCTCCAAACGGTGTGTGCAAGCTTTAAATTTATAACCCTAGACTTAAGCTTAAAACAAGGATGCGAACCCGCAGTGTACGGGTCAATCGTAGTAAAAAGCAAGAAAATTCTAGGGGTCGATCACAGGGACTCGGTGAAACAAAGTCAATAACGGTAAGCTTCGTGAATACTAACCACAAGAGCAATTAACACAATCAAAGATGAATAAGAAGTCAATAAAGCAAACATGCAATTCTAGGGATTAAAGCATCTAGTTGTGGTTCCAACTCAAGATCTATAGATAAGCGGACAAAGCTGAGATTTTTGCGTGGGGAAGGTGTTACTAAAGTGGAACAGATCACCGGGTAAGTCTCACTACTCACTAATCCTAAACCGTAACTCCTATTACCGGGTAAGTCTCAAGGAATCAAGATAAAGAACTATTACCTCAAACTAACACACCATCTAAGGGAAAAGAATCAACCTTTACCGGGTAAGTCTCAGGCTAACTCACAAAGATGGGATGGAAGCACACTCAAACCCCAATAAAGGATAAACCTTTATTACCTACACTTATGATCGTTGGTATACAAACTAAGGAATTACCGGGTAAGTCTCATCCTAAGCTTGCATTGAACCAGAAAGGTGTAATAAGAATAGGATTTGGCAAACTCTAACACTTAACTCTCAGTTATGGATCAGATAAGTCACCTCGGTCAGCCAGTTTCCACCCCGGCCGAGATGTTCATCGACTGAACGAGATACTTAGGGTTAAGGTCAAAGACTCAAACTTTCAGGGTCCTACTGGAATCTAAGATTATTCTATCATTGTTTTACCCACAACCTTCAGCCAATCACCCTAGAATCACACAAGGAAATTAGCCACTCATCATCATTATGAAAGTATTAAAATATATGGGAAGAAGGTGAATATTTGAACAAGAAGAATTTAAGGAAAAAGACTTCAATAACTGAATCAAATATCACAACAAAGCGTTCCTTGGATAACAATCCAACAAGATAAGACAACAAGTGAGGGAATTGAAGACAATCTTACAAAACCCTCCAAAAAGCTATAAAAGCTATAGACTTCAATCTTCCTTCAACCTTCAAAAAGGTTCTTCGAATCTCTCCCAACTGGAGTATGCTGCTGCTGCTGCGTGCTATAAACCCTGATCGACGGTATAGCGTGTTTGTATGCGGGATGTAAGCGGCCACCTCGATTTGTGGAAATTCAACCCTTTTTATAGGAAAATAACCCTCCAAAGATAAAATATCTTAGAAAGATCTTTTCCCATAAATATAGGTAAAATATATTATTCTGCATATCTCCTTCCTTCCAGGAGCCAATCCCAAAAATATAAGATCACTTTCCAATTTTAAAAGATCTTATCCATGAATAAAATATTCTCGCCGCGTCCTAGGTGTTTGCCTCGGTCGAGTCGGCGTCTCTGGATCACCTCGGTCGAGATGAATCTCTGGTCAACCGAGGTGAGTCACAACTGAATGTGTAATCTCTCAAAACTGGTCCAAAGTAAATCTTTAATCCATGGCCATGCTCCCTGGATGTAGCTCCAAATGACTCATGACTCCTTTTGCTCCTTTTTGATGCGAAACGTGCCATTTTACGTACGATTACAACAAAACTAGGTGTAGACCTCGATTCTCGCAAAGGTAGATGAAATGGTAGTAAAATCACATAATATACATACAAACATGCAGATTATGAAAGATAAAACGTCCAAACAAACCCCAAAATATAGACTATAATTCATGCTATCAAAATACCCCATACTTAGCCCTTGCTTGTCCCCAAGCAAGTTCCTCATATAGAAGTCAAGATAGAATGGATTATAAGTCATGAAAATCAATGAAAAAGTCTTTCAAAATTATTTTATGGTGTGCAACTATCATAGATCACTCTAAGAGAATACTTCATGGAATTTTAAAAACTCAATATGCTCGAAACCTTTTATAAATATAGGAAAGTCGTTCATCTTTGCATAAAATCATAGAATGCATAATAAATCATAATTATCAAAATTAATCATGTATAATCCAGTTTAAACCGCTAAGTCAATCAACAAGCTCAAGGTCCCAAGGGCTTCCCAAAAGAAAGGTCAAGAAACGTGTCGGGTAGGGATGTGTGTAAGGTAATGTGGTGCTAGAATCCGGGAAAAGGATGAACTTCACTTTCACTTCGACTTGCAACATCTTCCACCAATAAGCTTTGCTTATTTCACACTTTTTTTCTTTTTACTTTACTTTTTGGGATGCATGGACAGAGGTGCACAATAACCGAAGCCTAGGAAATCTGCAATCATCAATTTCTCGAGATGCATCAAACCCTTGATGCACATACCATGATCCGCTCAATCCGACTTTGGCAAGACACAAACACCCGACTATGTGAATGGTGCCGAGTTACTCATCTTCATGATTGACTTCCCCAAACCTAAAATTGCTTTCTAACACTTTCACTTCCAGCCACTTCTCAACTTTAACTCCACTTGCTTTCACCACTTCGCTTGCTTCCAAATTCCCGGATAGGTAAAGGGAGGCAAAATGTATGTGAGGAGCTAAGCATGATCAAGAAGAAGAAGAAGAAGAGAATGAATTGTCTTGGTCTTTCCAAAGAGAAAGTGAGAGAACTTAACCTGCGGTGTCAACCTTCAAATTCAACATAATTTGGATAAAAACAAAGTATTAAACATGCTAATAATTTGAAACAAAGCATTTAGCAACTTAAACATATTATAAAACCTTTCAAACACATAAAGAATTTAAAACCAGTCAGTAAAAAAGATCTTCACTGAGATCATATCCAGATAAGTAACACAAAAATCGTTTTCGAAAACTCTCAGTTAACACACCTCGGTCGAGGTGTTCTTGGTTCAACCGAGGTGAAACGCCTCCTTTGGCCAAGACTTACTCGGTCGAGGTCAAAAAATATTTTTTTTTAAAACCATTTTTTTTTTTTTTTTTTTCAGTTTCGACGTTTTTCTCAATCAAATAACCTGTAGGTATGCATGTAATATCAGATAATCATATAAATGCAGAAGTGAAGCATAAATAAAATATCCGATGAAATGCCATACATCAAAAGTAGTCAAATAACATCAAGTAGTCATAAAAAATACAAACACCCCATACTTGGGACACACTGTCCCAGTGGGTCAAATATAAGTCTAGAAATGAGAGTACTCACCGGATAAATAGTTGAACTGCATAAAAATATAATAAAGAAAGTCCTGCAGCTCCTCAGTAGTCTCGATCCGGCGGTGGTGGTGGTGGTACGTACGGATACTGAGTTGGATCGAAAGGATAGCCCATGACACGCTCGAACTGAAGCTGGGCCATGATGTGCTGATAGTGTTGCCGCTCCTGCATCTCGCGGATATCCAGCGATAATGCAGCATACGAGTCAATAACCTGATCCGTCAGGTCATCGATCCGTCTGTGAGCAGCTCGATCTCTCACTCCATGCCTCCTGCGTCTAGCAGGTCTGACTGGAGAAGTCTCAGCTGGTGCAGGCTTTGTCTCCTCCTCATCATCCAAGTCGATGATCGGTGGCGCGCTCGTACCTGCAGTATCCGTCCCTGTATCCATCGGGACTCCACCATCTCTCTCATCTACCGTCTCCTCGTCGTCGTCATCCTCCTCCTCCTCAACCTCAACTGGGGCAGCTGCTGCCTCCCTATGATCCTCCATCAGCGGGGCCCAAGCTGTCTGCCAGTAATGCGGATCGAAAACTGTGAACTGTGCAGACCAGCAGATCCCCTGTGGCGCAGTCCGCTCCCATGGCATAGAAACAAATGGAATGGTCAGACCACGGGGAACTAGAATCCTCCGTGTGATCATCTCCTGTAATCCAAGCGGCTTCGGAGCCGCCACCATCGTACATACACTGAGGTCCATCCCGTGATACGCAACAATATGGGTGACTAGACCTCCGCAACAAATGTCTCCCTTCGCTTTAGCCTTGATCTTGTGCAGGTCCTCTGCCAAGATCAAGCCAAAGTCTGGGAAACCCCCCGTGACCATACAGTAAAGGCTGAAGAGCTCGCCCTGTCGGATCTTCTGAGGCGTCTCAGTACGCGCCAGAAGTGTCTCGCTGAATATCCTATGGGCTAATCTGAAGGCCGGGTGGAAGATGACCTTCTCCCTGGAATCTCCAAGGAACCATCTGTCTACATGCTCGGTAATATGGGCAATCTGCCCCCAGAACTCCCTAGCTACGGATCGGGAGGGGAAGTCGGTGGCGGTGGGCTCAGAAAAGCCGAAAATCTCTCTCCAAATCTCTAAGGGAACTATGAAGTTCCGGTTCATCAACCGGTACTTCACAGACCGGTCTGTGGGGAGGTAGGAGAAGGAGCTAACAAACTCTAAGGTCGGCTCCAAATAAGTTGGGGCTCGGATCTCAGTAAACTGATCCAGCCCTACAGTGGCAATCATCCTCCTAAGGTCAGCATCTAACCCTAGGCAATCGAAAGCTGACACGTCCAGAAAACGTGGTGCGATAACTGGACGGCTAGCTATGCGCTCATAGTCTACCCGGCATCTCTTGTGGATAACCGGGCGGTAAGGACGGGAAGAAGAAGAAGAAGGAGGGGAAGGTGAGGATCTGTCTCTGAGGGCTAGGCGACGATCGGAACTCATTTTCTCTCAACACTGTCAGACCACCTCGGTCACTGACAAGACTAAGAAACCACCTCGGTCGAGATGCAGTTCGACCGGACCGAGGCGCAGCAGTTACGATTCCAATTCTAATAAATTCAGTTCTTTTCCCCCAAAAATCACTACAATTGCTTCCTAAGGGGTACTTAAGCCTTTTCTCAGCAGAATCAGGGGCAACCAAAACCCAAATTGAAGCAAATGAACGAGTTAGGGTTTCGACTGTTTTTACCTCGTTTCGGTCGATTCGTTCGATTTCTTTGCAGATATGTTGTTGCAATCGGTTCCTCTGCCCTTCAATCTCAGTTTAGAAGCGGAAATCTTCGAAAACGAGCAAGAAACGAGAGAGAACGAAGTGGACTGTCGCCGTGGTCGAGATGAAGAAGGTAAAAAGTAAAAACTGAAATTTTTTTTCTTTTTATACTGCTCCTGGATCTGCTGTCACCTCGGTCGAGATGGTCTCGACTGGACCGAGGTGGTACGGACCGAGGTGGTTCTGCAGAAAACCCTAGTCGCCTCGGTTGCTCAAGAATCAACTCGGTCGAGGTGCTCTAACAGTAACCGAGATGCTTCTGTCTTCTCAAAATCTCGAGCTTCTGTCCTTCCAGTTATGCTCCTTCCTTAGATATTCCCTGTTGTCTGTCTAGAATGCCAAAAACAAAGCAAAGCAAAGCAAAAACAAAAACTATCTAAGCTAGACTAGAAAACGGGAAAAGAAAGCAATACCATGGGTTGCCTCCCAAGAAGCGCTTGGTTTAAGGTCGCTAGCTGGACCATGATGCGTCTCAAACGAGGTGGGAGGTGCCCTCACCCCATACTTCACCTCCATCGTGGGGTGAAGTAAGTAAATCCATCAAATGCTCCAACAAGTGTAAGTGCTCATCGGGGAATGAATCGTCTATGGGTGGGTTATCCGTCTCGCGGGAAGATTCCGGTAGCCGGCTGAGGTGGTCCGCAACTGAGTTCTCGGATCCCTTCTTATCGCGGATCTCTAGGTCAAACTCTTAAAGCAAGAGAATCCATCGAATAAGGCGCGGCTTGGCATCTTTCTTAGCCAACAAGTAACGAATGGCTGCGTGGTCGGTGTAGACAATGACCTTCGCCCCTACTAGATAGGAACGAAACTTCTCGAAAGCATATACAACCGTCAATAACTCCTTCTCGGTGGTAGCGTAGTTGCGTTGTGCTTCATCTAGCGTCTTGCTAGCATAATAAATGGCGGTGGTCCGTCCATCCTTCTTCTGTCCAAGCAGCGATCCTACGGCTACATCACTAGCGTCACACATGACCTCAAAGGGCAAGGTCCAATCAGGAGGTTGGATAATGGGAGAGGAGATCAACGCTTCCTTAATCCTGTAAAAAGCATCAAGACACTCCTGCGAAAACTCAAAAACAACATCTTTATTCAAGAGGTTAGTTAGAGGTTTAGAAATCTTAGAGAAGTCCTTGATGAATCTCCTGTAGAAACCTGCATGCCCGAGAAAACTCCTCACACCTTTAACAGAACAAGGAGGAGGGAGCTTCTCAATAGTCTCGATCTTAGCTCGATCGACCTCAATTCCTTGATTAGAAACGAGGTGTCCTAGTACAATGCCTTCATTAACCATAAAATGACACTTCTCCCAATTCAAGACGAGATTAGTGTCTTCACATCTCTTAAGCACTAGAGAAAGGTTAGATAGGCAATCATCAAAAGAGGAACCATATACAGAAAAATCATCCATGAATACCTCCATGATCTCCTCTATGTACTCGGTAAAGATAGCCATCATGCATCGCTGGAAGGTAGCGGGTGCATTGCACAACCCAAATGGCATCCTCCGATAGGCAAATGTCCCCCATGGACAAGTGAAAGTGGTCTTCTCCTGATCATCCGGATGGATAGGAATCTGGAAGAATCCACTATACCCGTCCAAAAAACAAAAGTGCGAATGCTGGGCCAGCTGCTCGAGCATTTGATCGATGAAGGAAACCGGAAAATGATCCTTCCGAGTCGCCGTGTTCAGCTTCCTATAATCGATGCAAACTCTCCAGCCCGTAACGGTCCTCGTTGGGATCAACTCGTTGTTCTTATTCGTCACAACGGTCATCCCTCCTTTCTTCGGAACGACATGCACCGGGCTAACCCACTTGCTGTCCGAGATAGGATAAATAATACCTGCATCCAACAACTTAAGAACTTCCTTCTTCACAACCTCTTTCATGATCGGATTTAACCGTCTTTGAGGTTCCCGTGAAGTCTTATGATTATCCTCCATTAGAATTCTATGCATGTAGAAAGAAGGTTTAATGCCAATAAGATCATCCGTGGTATAACCTATAGCCTTTCGATGCTTTCTCAGGACATGCATTAATTTAGACAATTCAGATTCGGTAAGGGAAGCACTAACAATAACGGGATAAGTAGAATCCGGTCCAAGAAAGATATACCTCAAGTGACTAGGGAGTTGTTTAAGCTCCACAACTGGGGGTGCTTTCTGAGAGGGATCCTTGCTTCCTCTTTCCAGTGGAGTGGTGTCAGAAACTGGACTCGATGAAGTCTCAGTTAGAATTGTCTCGCCATCGACCTCGGTCGAGGTGCAGAGGCGTTGACCGAGGTGTTCTTCAGTCGCCTCGCTTAGCCCAGAAAGTGTCTCGGTCGAGTTACTGCTGCTGGAACCGAGGCTGGAGATCTTCGTCTCCTGGATTAGCTTCTCAGTTTTAGCTCCTGGATCCTCTTCCAGTGCCTTCAAGCTCCGTATATCTGCATCACAAGAAGCATATATACCTTCCTCCATTAAACTGAAGCTAATAACTCTTTCGAGTGGATCGTTAATAAGGATAGAGCTCACCAATTCTCTTGATTCTTCTTCATCGTAGATGTTGAAGATATCATCAGTTAGCTGCTCCCCTTTCATGGCTGCAAGTAGTGCGAACTCCACCTCATCGCCACCAACGTTGAATTTCAACTTGGTGTTCTTGCAATCCACGTTGCAACCCGAAGTTGCTAGAAATGGCCTCCCGAGAATAATAGGAACAGGATAATCTGCGGGAATGTCAAGTACAACAAAATCTATAGGTAGATAGAAGTTACCTAACTTGACCGGAATGTCCTCCAAGATGCCCACGGGATGGGTAATGGAGCGATCCGCCATATAAAGTCGAATCTTGACCGGCTTGGGCTCTCCAAGACCGATCTTCGTGCATAGCTCCAGCGGGATGATGCTCACGCTGGCTCCTAGATCACAAAGGGCTTCACGAGTGACATCCCCAACTTGAATGGGAATGCAAAACGAGCCGGGATCTCTCAACTTAGGTGGCATCTTTTCCTTCATGATCTTGATAAGCTCCGAAGATTTAGATGTCATCCTAACTTCACCAACATCCTCCAGCTTCCTCTTCCTTGATAAGATTTCTTTTAAGAACTTCCCATAGGCGGGCATACCTAAAATAGCATCAAGGAAAGGAATATTAATATGTAGCTTATTCATCAAGTCAAGAAACTTACCAAAGTGCTTGTCTAGATGTGCTCTGGCTCTGGACTGAGGGAATGGAAGTGGTGGTTTGTATGCAGGAGGTGGAATATAAGTTTCAGTCGTCCCTCCCCCTTTCTGCTGCTCCACCTCGGTTGGCATCTCGGTCGAGGTGTTCTTCGACTGGATCTGGACCGAGGTGGTCTGCGTCGAACGAGGTACTGGATCTGCAGTTTTAAGTCCACTCCTCGTCGTTATGGCCATGCATTGGCTCTTAGGGTTAGTTTCCGTCTTTGCTGGAAGCTTCCCTGGATCTCTTGGCGCTTCATTCGCCCTACTAGCAAGTTGTTGTTCGAAGGACTTTTGGGCCCTCGAAAATGAAGTCATAGAATTCTCCATAGCGCTAAGCTTGATCAAGATAGCCTCCAGAACTGCGTCTTTCTTTTCTGGTTGAGACGAACTTGACCCTTGCCCTTGGCTCTTTAATGGAGTAGAAGAAGAAGAAGGGGAAGAGAGGAAAGGGTTAGAGGAATCGTTAGAGTTGGAGTTTGAATGATTGTTACCGTGATTTTGGTTATTCGCCCTCCAGTTGTTGCTATTGGATCCTCTATTGTTGTTGTTGTAGTTGTTGTTTCGAGGACCATTGTTGTTGTTACGGTACCCGTTGTTGTTGTTGTTCCTTTGCCCTTGCTCTTCCTTCTTAGTTTGAGCCGTCAAGAGTTCCTTCAATTGCTTCACGTCATTCTTCAAAGACGTGAGTTGATTGTTGTTGGATTGAGTCTCTTGAAAGTTGACTCTTTTAACTCCACCTTGAGCTCCTTGGTGGGTATATTTCTCCATGTGCAAGGCTTGCTTCTCAATGAAGTCCCAAGCCTCATCAATCGCCATGTCCATGAAGGTGCCGGCGGAGAGTAGTTGGAGATTGAACTGGGTGCTTCCGTCCAGTCCCTTGAAGTAGATCTCCAACAACTCGATCTTTGGAATCCCATGATGTGGGCAATCCAAAAGGATATCCTTGAACCGCTCCCAAGATTTGGACAAGCTCTCCTTGTCCTTCATAATGAAAGCATTGATCTTCCCTCTCATTTCAGCGGCCTTTGAGGGGGGAAAGAATTTGGTCAAGAATTCCGTAGTCATCTCCTCCCATGTGCTAATTTTTCCTGGAGGAAGAGATTGATACCAAGTAAGAGCTCTATCTTTTAAAGAAAAGTAAAAAGGTCTTAGCTTGTAGTTGTTATTTTCAATTCTGGAAGGTCGCAAGGTTTCCATCAAGATCTCGTAGTTTTGAAGATGTTGATGTGGCGACTCCTTCTCTAGCCCTCCGAATTGGCATTGGCGAATCATGGCTAGAACTTGCGGTCGAAGCTCGTAGTCATGATCCGCTGGATCTCCTAGGTTCACTCCTGGATGCCTCAGTTGTTGATTAGGGTCCATCCTTTGACCTAGGGTTTGTGGGATTCCTGCAAGAAGAACATCTCGGACTGGCCTCCGAGGTGGAAGTACATCGGCCGGGGCGTCAGGTACTAGGGCCTTCCTCGGTCGAGGATCAGCTACTGGATCCTGCATCGGTCGAGGATCAACAGGAGGATCTTCCCTCGGTCGAAGTAGAATCTGATCCCGTATGACTGCTATCTCCGCTTCGATTGCTGCAGTCCTGGTGCGATTCTCTTCTTTCTCTTTCCTTAGTTCTTCTTTGCTGAGACGTAGCAGCTCTAGCGTCTCTTTCAATTCGGCCGCAAGATCGTGGTCGTCTTGCTGGGCCATCTTCGCTTCTCTTAAGCGTCTCTTGTATGTCTTTTCGGGTTTCGGATCGTTGGGAACGATTTCCTTCCCAGTGCGGGTTCTTCGCATATACCTAAGAAAGAACCTGCAAAAGTCACTCAAGTAGAGTGGTTAGATGACACGGGGGCAAGCGCCCCAAGAGCAAACCGTACCGGCTCGGTCTAGACCAAGTCCCCGGTAACGGCGCCAAAAACTTGTTCGCTCCAAACGGTGTGTGCAAGCTTTAAATTTATAACCCTAGACTTAAGCTTAAAACAAGGATGCGAACCCGCAGTGTACGGGTCAATCGTAGTAAAAAGCAAGAAAATTCCAAGGGTCGATCACAGGGACTCGGTGAAACAAAGTCAATAACGGTAAGCTTCGTGAATACTAACCACAAGAGCAATTAACACAATCAAAGATGAATAAGAAGTCAATAAAGCAAACATGCAATTCTAGGGATTAAAGCATCTAGTTGTGGTTCCAACTCAAGATCTATAGATAAGCGGACAAAGCTGAGGTTTTTGCGTGGGGAAGGTGTTACTAAAGTGGAACAGATCACCGGGTAAGTCTCACTACTCACTAATCCTAAACCGTAACTCCTATTACCGGGTAAGTCTGAAGGAATCAAGATAAAGAACTATTACCTCAAACTAACACACCATCTAAGGGAATAGAATCAACCTTTACCAGGTAAGTCTCAGGCTAACTCACAAAGATGGGATGGAAGCACACTCAAACCCCAATAAAGGATAAACCTTTATTACCTACACTTATGATCGTTGGTATACAAACTAAGGAATTACCGGGTAAGTCTCATCCTAAGCTTGCATTGAACCAGAAAGGTGTAATAAGAATAGGATTTGGCAAACTCTAACACTTCACTCTCAGTTATGGATCAGATAAGTCACCTCGGTCAGCCAGTTTCCACCCCGGCCGAGATGTTCATCGACTGAACGAGATGCTTAGGGTTAAGGTCAAAGACTCGAACTTTCAAGGTCTTACTGGAATCTAAGATTATTCTATCATTGTTTTTCCCACAACCTTCAGCCAATCACCCTAGAATCACACAAGGAAATTAGCCAATCATCATCATTGTGAAAGTATTAAAATATATGGGAAGAAGGTGAATATTTGAACAAGAAGAATTTAAGGACAAAGACTTCAATAACTGAATCAAATATCACAACAAAGCGTTCCTTGGATAACAATCCAACAAGATAAGACAACAAGTGAGGGAATTGAAGACAATCTTACAAAACCCTCCAAAAAGCTATAAAAGCTATAGACTTCAATCTTCCTTCAACCTTCAAAAAGGTTCTTTGAATCTCTCCCAACTGGAGTATGTTGCTGCTGCTGCGTGCTATAAACCCTGATCGACGGTATAGCGTGTTTGTATGCGGGATGTAAGCGCCCTCCTCAATTTGTGGAAATCCAACCCTTTTTATAGGAAAATAACCCTCCAAAGATAAAATATCTTAGAAAGATCTTTTCCCATAAATATAGGTAAAATATATGATTCTGCATATCTCCTTCCTTCCAGGAGCCAAGCCCAAAAATATAAGATCACTTTCCAATTTTAAAAGATCTTATCCATGAATAAAATATTCTCGCCGCGTCCTAGGTGTTCGCCTCGGTCGAGTCGGTGTCTCTGGATCACCTCGGTCGAGATGAATCTCAGGTCAACCGAGGTGAGTCACAACTGAATGTGTAATCTCTCAAAACTGGTCCAAAGTAAATCTTTAATCCATGGCCGTGCTCCCTGGATGTAGCTCCAAATGACTCATGACTCCTTTTGCTCCTTTTTGATGCGAAACGTGCCATTTTACCTACGATTACAACAAAACTAGGTGTAGTCCTCGATTCTCGCAAAGGTAGATGAAATGGTAGTAAAATCACATAATATACATACAAAATGCAGATTATAAAAGATAAAACGTCCAAACAAACCCCAAAATATAGACTATAATTCATGCTATCAGTCCTCCCCTTAGCGTTCCTTTACGAGCAAAAAGGAAACGTGTTCTTTTGTGTGGACCCGTTAATCAAATTTGACTATACGGTTTTAAACCCTCTCACCGATTACGTTAGGAAACCGGAACATATTATATTATAAGCGTTCATGCTATATCTTTTTGTATAAATGAAGTTTACCGCAGAAGCATACCCTTCGTCGCAACCTGGGAAGTCATATTTTAGATAAAAATAAATCATAAATAATATTTCCGAGTTCATAATGAAATCGAAACAAAAAAAAAAGAAAAAAGAGGGGTTTAACACGAGGACTTCCTAGGAGGTCACACGTCCTAGTACTACTCTCGCCAAAAACGCTGAACTTCGGAGTTCTAATGGGATCCATTGTATTGGTGCTGGTATGATCGTACCCGTATACTTATGCCGCCTTCCGGATCACCTTAGGAAACCGGAACAAGTTATATTATAAGCGTTCATTCTATATCTTTTAGTATAAATGAAGTTTGTCGCAAAAGAATACACTTCTTCATAACCCGGGAAGTCATATTTAAAACAAAAAGGAATCATAAATAAATTTTCCGAGTTTATAATAAAATTGAAACAAACAAAAAAAAAAGAAAGAAGAGTGGTGCAACACGAGGACTTCCCATGAGGTCAAACACCGTAGTAATACTCTCGCACAAGAACGCTTAACTTCAGAGTTCTGATGGGATCCAGTGCATTAGTGCTGGTATGATTGCACCCGTCCACTTATGCCGCCGTCCCGTACTTGTGCAACTGCTTCCGTGCTCCCCTCAGCCTTCCTTGACGAGGAAAACGGAACCGTTTGCTTTTATGTAGACCCGTAATTAAATTTGACTAAACGGTTTTAAACCCTCTTACCGATCACGTTGGGAAACCGGTACAAGTTATATTATAAGCGTTCATGCTATATCTTTTTGTATAAATGAAGTTTACCGCAAAAGAATACCCTTCTTTATAACCCGGGAAGTCATATTTTAGATAAAAATAAATCGTAAATAATTTTTCCGAGTTCATAATAAAATCAGAACAAAAAAAGAAGAAAAAAGAGGGGTGTAAAACGAGGACTTCCCATTAGGTCAACCATCGTAGTACTACTCTCGCCCAAGCACGCTTAACTTCCGAGTTCTAATGAGATCTGTTGCATTAGTAACCCGGAAAGTCATATTTTAGATAAAAAGAAATCATAAATAATTTTTCCGAATTCATAATAAAATCGAAACAAAAAAAAGAAAAAAGAAGGGTCCAACAAGAGCATTTCCCAAGAGTTCACCCATCCTAGTACTACTCTCGCCCAAGAACGCTTAACTACGTAGTTCTGATGGGATCCGGTGCATTAGTGCTAATATGATCACGCCCATCTACTTATGCCGCCTTCCCGTACTTGTGCAGCTCCTTCCGAGCTCCCCTTAGCCTTCATTTATGGACAAAACGGTACCGTGTGCTTTCGTCGGGACCCGTTAAACCCTCTTACCGATCACGTTTGTAAACCGCAAAAAGTTATATTATAAGGGTTCATTCTATATCTTTTAGTATAAATGTAATTTTTCGCACAAGAATACCCTTCTTCTTAACCCGGGAAGTCATATTTTCGATAAAAAGAAATCGTAAATAAATTTTCCGAGTTCATAATAAAATCGAAACAAAAAAAAAGAATAAAGAAGGGTGCAACACGAGGACTTCCCAGGAGGTCAAACATCCAAGTACTACTCTCGCACAAGCACGCTTAACTTCGGACTTCTGATGGGATCCGGTGCATTAGTGCTGGTATGATTGCACCCGTCTACTTATGCTGCCTTCCGTACTTGTGCATCTCCGTCTGTGCTCCCCTTAGCCTTCTTTGACGGACAAAACGGAACCGTGTGCTTTCGTCGGGACCCGTTAATTGTATTCGACTAAACAGTCTTAAACCCTCTTACCGATCATGTAAGGAAACCGGAAAAAGTTATACCATAAGCGTTCATTTTATACCTTTTAGTGTAAATGAAGTTTTCCGTAGAAGAATACCCTTCTCTGTAACCCGGTAAGTCATATTTTAGATAAAAAGAAATCGTAAATAATTTTTCTGAGTTCATAATAAAATCGAAACATAAAAAAAGAAAAAAGAGGGATGCAACATGAGGACTTCCCAGGAGGTCACACATCCTTGTACTACTCTCGCACAGCCACACTTAACTTCGGAATTCTGATGGGATCCGGTGCATTAGTGTTGGTATGATTGCACCCGTCTACTTATTTCGCCTCCCACACTTGTGCAGCTGCTTCTGTGCTCCCCTTAGCCTTCATTGACGAGCAAAACGGAACCGTGTGGTTTTTTCTTGACCCGTTAATTAAATTCGACAAAACGGTTCTAAACCCTCTTACCGATCACGTTAGGAAACCGGAACAAGTTATATTATAAGCGTTCATGCTATATATTTTTGTATAAATAAAGTTTGCCGCAGAAGAATACCCTTCTTCGTAACCCGGGAAGTCATATTTTAGATAAAAAGAAATCATAAATAATTTTTCCGAGTTCAAAAATAAAATTGAAACAAAAAAAAAGAAAAAAGACGGGTGCAACACGAGGATTTCCCAATAGTTCACCCATCCTAGTACTACTCTCGCCCAAGCACGCTTAACTATGGCGGTCTGATGGGATCCGCTGCATTAGTGTTGGTATGATCGCACCCGTCTACTTATGCCGTGTTCCCGTACTTGTGGAGCTCCTTCCGTGCTCCCCTTAGCCTTCCTTGACGGACAAAATGGTACCGTGTGTTTCGTCGGGACCCGTTAATTAAATTAGACTAAACGGTCTTAAACCCTCCTACCGATCATGTTAGGAAACCGGAAAAAGTTATATTTTAAACGTTCATTCTATATCTTTTAGTATATATGAAATTTTTCGCACAAGAAAACCCTTCTTCGTAACCCGGGAAGCCATATTTTAGATAAAAAGAAATCTTAAATAATTTTTCCGATTTCATAATAAAATCAAAACAAAAAAAAAAGAAAAAAGAGGGGGCAACACGAGGATTTCCCAGGAGGTCACCTATCCTATTACTATTCTCGCACAAGAACGCTTCCCTTCGGAGTTCTGATGGGATCCGGTTTATTAGTGCCGGTATGATCGTACCCTTCTACTTATGCCGCGTTCCCGTACTTGTGCAGTTCATTCCGTGCTCCCCTTAGCCTTCCTTCACGAGCAAAACGGAACCATGTGCTTTTGTGTGGACCCGTTAATTAGTATTGACTAAACGGTTTTAAACCCTCTTACCGATCACGTTAGGAAACCGGAACATGTTATATTATAAGCGTTCATGCTATATCACTTTATATAAATGAAGTTTACCGCAAAAGAATACCCTTCTTTGTAACCCGGGAAGTCATATTTTAGATAATAATAAATCGTAAATAATTTTTCCGAGTTCATAATAAAATCAAACCAAAAAAAAGAAGATAAAAGAGGGGTGAAACACGAGGTCACCCATCCTAGTACTACTTTCGCCCAAGCACGCTTAACTTCGGAGTTCTAATGGAAGCCGGTGCATTAGTGCTCATATGATCGCACCCGTCTACTTATGCCGTCTTCCCGTACTTATGTAGCTTCTTCCGTGCTCCCCTTAGCCTTCCTTGACGGACAAAACGGAACCGTGTGCTTTTGCCGTGACCCGTTATTTATATTCGATTAAACGGTTTTTAACCCTCTTACAGATCACGTTATGAAACCGGAACACGTTATATTATAAGCGTTCATTCTATATCTTTTAGTATAAATGAAGTTTTCCGTAGAACAATATCTATTTTCACAACCTAGGAAGTCATATTTTAGAAAAAAGAAATCATAAATCAATTTTCTGAGTTCATAGAAAAAAACAAAAAAAAAGAAGAGGGTTGCAACACGAAGACTTCCTAGGAGGTCAACCATCCTATTACTAGGATCGCCCAAGCACGCTTAACTTCGGAGTTTTATTGGGATCCATTCCGTTAGTGCTGGTATGATTGCACCCGTGTACTTATGCCACCTTTCGTATCACCTTAGGAAACTGGAACAAGTTATATTATAAACGTTCATTCTATATCTTTTAGTATAAATGAAGTTTGTCGCAGAAGATAACCCATCTTCGTAACCCGGGAAGTGATATTCTAGATAAAAAGAAATCAAAAACAATTTTACCGAGTTCATAATTAAATCGAAACAAAAAAAGAAAAAAGAGGGGTCCAACAAGAGGATTTCCCAAGATTTCACCCATCCTAGTACTACTCTCGCCCAAGCACGCTTAACTACGGAGTTCTGATGGGATCCGGTGCATTAGTGCTGGTATGATCGCACCCGTCTACTTATGCCGCCTTCCCGTACTTGTGCAGCTCCTTTCGTTCTCCCCTTAGCCTTCCTTGATGGACAAAACGGTACCGTGTGCTTTCGTCGGGACCCGTTAATTAAATTCGACTAAACGGTCTTAAACCCTCTTACCGATCATGCTATTAAACCGAAAAAAAATTATATTATAAGCGTTCATTCTATATCTTTTAGTATAAATGTAATTTTTCGCACAAGAGTACCCTTCTTTGTAACCCGGGAAGTCATATTTTTGATAAAAAGAAATCGGAAATAATTTTTCCTAGTTGATAATAAAAACGAAACAATAAAAAAGAAAAAAGAGGGGTGCAACACGAGGACTTACCAGGAGGTTACACGTCCTAGTACTACTCTCGCACAAGCACGCTTAACTTCGGAGTGATGGGATCCGGGTGCATTGGTGCTGGTATGATGGCACTGTTCGCCACTTAGCGTTCGTGCAAATAAGCTTTAATTATAAAACTAGAAATCAAGCAAGCGAACCCGCAGTGTACGGTTCGATATAGTTGAGCAAGAATTCCAAAGTATCGAACACAGGGATTTGGGGGGTTAAATCCGGTTATAGATTATCAAGCAAGTAGATGTATGAAGCTTTTCAAATTATTGGGAAAACAACAATCCTAAAGATCCAGGAATCCAGCTGTGGCAATCGATTCAAGATATACTAAAGATATAAGGACAGAGTTAAGGTGTGCAAAGGTATACGAATGTAAGATAATCGTACGGTAAAGTTCCAAAAACCTTATATGACTCACCTAGAAGACACTCTCTATAAAGGTTGTTGAGGCTTCAATATAGAAAGGATCTAAAGGCAAGAATTAACATCAAATACCCAAACTTATAATCCAAGGATCAAGACTAACTAAACCGATTAAGGTTGTGACACTCAGAATCGAGGTAGAGGTTGTTGAGGCTTCACTACCACCTAGAAAAGGCAAGCCAAGACTAAGTTAAAGCTAATCTTTAACTTTGGATTAAAGTAAAAGCAAGTTCGTAAACTGACACAAAATTACCGGTAGTTCTTGAGTTCCACGGCCGTGGAAGCTCAAGAACAGACCGTGGATTAGGTTCGTCGGCGATTCTCTCTAACTCTCAGGGTCCAATCTGTTTACGATCGATCTATCATCATCTAAGCCACAACTATCAACCCTTCACCTTAGAATTGTTAAAGGGTTTTAGCCAACAACAGTCATATTGATATCAAATTCAAGATTTAAAAGAATGAAAGATGAAAACTTCCGAAAACCTTCAATAACTTTCAAGTCAATCTCAAATCCACAAATCAAGAATAATAACATCAATAGATTCGGAATAACACAAACAATCACGAATCTTAGATAAGAAGGAAGAACGGGATGTCAATCCGTCTTCTAAATCAAACCTAAAGATAAAGCGTAACCTTCTTGCGAATAATCTTCCAAATCTTCAACTCTTCCGTCAATCCGGAGATCTCAATAGCAAAGCGCAAATCTCTCAATCACAATCTCCGCAAGATGTGAAATTAGGGCAAGTCCAAGCGTAAGCGAAAATGCGTCTACGCAGAGGTGCGTCTAAACGTAAGCGAAGCTGACGGAATCTCTCTTCGTCCGTCCTTTTATAGTGTAAGATAAAATATTGGCCCGGCCCAATTGCGTAGGAGATCGTGGCTTAAAGTGTGGCGAAAAAGATCGCCAAGATCACGATCGTGGAAGGGTTCCACGACCGTAATTTAGAGCGTGGAAATTGTCACGGTTTGTTTCAGTCCTTCCACGTCCGTAGAAGTTGATGGAATGAACCACGCTTCCCTTGCCAAGGTTCCACGGCCGTGGACTTGGACGTGGAATGTAGTACGGCCGTATTTTAGAGCGTGGTTTAGGGGTAAACCGTAATTCTTCCTTTCCTCGTGCTATTCTTCAAGTTAGCACCTTCCTTAGCTCCTAGAGATGTCCTCAACCCTTGGACATGCTCAATCAAACTCCATCCTTGCTCAATTTGTTCGGAAATAGCTCTTAATTGTCTACAATCAACATAAAGCTTGTGTAGATCTCTATATCGACATTATAGACAAACTAGCTCACAAATGCATCAATGCTTAATCAATGACTATCAATATGGATGAAATACACTTAGAAAATGTGCCTAAAATATCACAATATTTCATGCTAACAAATAACCCCATACTTGCCACTTGCTTGTCCCTAAGCAAGGTCCTTCAAAAGCTTTAAAACACAAGTTAGGATGAAATATGTGTACCTTCTCAAAGCAAAACTTCTTTTGGATGAATGTGCCTTCTAATCAATAGATCATTCTCAAATCTTGCTTCATTTTAAGACTTTCATACACTTAATCAAAGAGTAAAGAGTAAAGAAAGCTCATGAATTAATTAAACTTCCATGTAAACATCATAACCTTCAAACATTATCAAAATCAATCATAAGAAACTTCAATTTAGATCACCAAGTCATATAACATTCTTTTGATCTTAAGGACTTTCAAACAAGGTCTAGAACGTGGAAAGGGAAGGAAAACTTTAAGGAATGTGGTGCATGAATCCGGGAAAGTGGATAACTACTCTTTTCTTCTTCTCTTGCGGTTCCCGCAACACTTTCGACTTAGAGCTTCACTCTCTTCTTTTCATTTTTCGACTTTACTTTTGGAGTTATGGATAAAGGTGCACAAAAACCGAAGCCTAGGAGATTGGCGTTTCTCAATTTTTATGAGATGCCTCAAACCCTTAGCGCACATACCATAATCCGCTAGGAATATCGCTCAATCCGACTTTGGCAAGACACAAACACCAGGCTATGTGAATGGTGCCGAGTTACTCATCATCATGATTGACTTCCCCAAACCTACAATTTCTTTCTATTCTTTTGATTGCAAATAATTGCTTTCAAGGTCCTCCCACATCAAACATGCCAATATCAATCAACTCCTCCAAATTCCCGGATAGGTAAAGGAGGTCATTATTTCAATGAGGGGCTAAATGATCAAAGAAAGAAGAAAGAAAATCGAATTGCCTTAATCATCTCAACAAGAAGTATAAGAACTTATAGTGTGATTTCAACCTTCTTTTCTCAACATGATTTAAGTAACATTAATCACATTATGAAATTTGCAAAAGAGGTATAATCAACTCATTCAGTTTCTTTTCAATTCACTATTCGTTTAAGCATGCAATTGTAATCAAAACTCAATTCACAAGTGGTGATTATCATAGAAATCATCTCTATCCTTAGAAGCACAAAATTTTCAAAATTTTTCAATTTTTATGGGTTTTTCAAACTCTTTTTCATGCAATGCAATAATGAAACGTGTAACAATATAATGAAACATGCAAGATAGTCTCAATAGAAGCAATCAAAGTGAGTAAGAGTTATTACAGACGATTAGTCACACCCCACCCCATACTTGGAACAAACATTGTCCCCAATGTTCAAATAAAAGAAAAAAAAAAGAAGAAAAGAAAGAAAGAAAAAGAACTCACAAAATGACGGTGGAGCGGCTAAAGCTGTCGGTTATCATCGTCATCACTGCGGTGGAGATGGAAATGGGGAGAAGCTAGGATCGTAGTACCACCCGAACTGCTGGCGGTAGACATCCCTCATCATATGGTCGAGGTTGTCCATACGTGCATCTCTAGTGTCGGCTCGAATCTCCAATGCTCCCACCCTATCAGAAAGGTCGGTGTCCCACTCCGGCAGCTGCTCATACCAACCAGGCGGTTGGCTGTACCACCCCGGTGCATCTGAAGGTGCTGGTGCTGGTGGCGGCGGTGCCTGTGTGGACCATGGTGGTGGAGCTCCATACCACGCAGGAGGGGTCTCCATCCAAGTGGGTCTCTCCCTCACGCTGGTGCGGCGAGAAGATGATCCTGAAGCTCTGGCGGGACGTGGAGAACGTCTAGGCATGTCAGAAGCTATGTCCGGGTGATCCGGAAATGTGCCAAAATCCTGCTTAGCTCCTCCTCCTCCTCCCTCATACTCATCTCTCATCTCCTCCTCCTCAACTACAGGTGGTGGTGGGACATATGGAGGGGCTGCAATCCTGTTCGCATGCATAGCAGCGAACGTCTCCTTCCAGTTATGGTGTCCAACCATAATGGAATGCTCTGGGAGCCACTCAATGCCTCTCCCCGTCCTGCTCTCCCATGGCATAGCTGCGTAAGGTGGACCTCTATGGGTGGGGAAGATGAGACCTCTAGTCATAAAGTCCTGGAGTCCTAGGGGTATAGCAGGAATGCGTGTGCAGGTGGAGAAATCTACCCCTAATATCCTAGCAAGGTGGGTGACTATCCCACCATATCCAATGTTGCCAGCCCTCTTGTTCTTTAGCTTGCTCATGGTAGCAGCTAAGAGGGTGGCGCAGTCAGCAGGCCGTCCATACAACATGGAGTAGAGAAGGAAGAGCTCATCCGTCTTGATCTTCTGAGGTGTCTCCGTCCTAGGGAAGAGACACTCAGAAAGTACCCGGTGAGCAATCTTCAAGGCTAAGTGATACATCAACTTAGCCTTGGTATCAGCTGGTTGCCAGCAGTCCTCGCTGGCATAGATCATGGCTACCTCCTCCCAGAAATCCTTGGCGTAAACGCCACTGGCAAAACGACCATTGAAGGTCTCTTGGAACCCAAAGAAGGCTCCAAACTCCCGGATGGAGAAATCATAGTTTCTTTCCATCAGACGGAAAGAAACTGTCCTATCAACATGGTTGTGCTCAAAAGACGTCACAACCTCTCTAGTAATCTCCTTGTAAGCGTCTTCTCGGATAGCCGAAAAGACGATAAGACCGGCTCTATCCAAGAGCCAAGTAAGGTCATCTATCACATGTAGAGGCGCTAAGTCCTTTAACAGTAGTTACCTAGGTCCTATAACAGCCCTCTTATGGATCCTCTCTAAGGCGTCGAGATGATCCTCGTGAATGGTGGGGACCCTAGGGCTAGGAGGTAATGGTGATGAAGGTGATGATGGAGGTGAAGGGGATGAAGGTGGTGGTGCTCTAGAGGATGAAGAGGAAGAGGGGTTACCCTTCCTCTTTTTATTCTTATCCTTCTCTTTGTTCTTGTCCTTATTTCTCCCTAACACTCTCCTCACAAAATCCATTTTCTGTTGAAAACCACGGTTTGTTCTTCAAATTCCACGGCCGTGGAACGTCCAGGAACCGTGGTTTCTCTCAAAATTTCGCAAATCCCAACAATCAATCACCAAATTCCACAGCAGCAGTCCTATACTAATTCTCTTCCAATTCCAATCAGTTATTCCTAAAAATTCTAGCAAATGTAGATCCGAATTGACAAAGATAGAGAAGAGTGAAAAAAAAACTAGGTTTCGGATTTTAAAATCCGAATTCTGCTTTCCTTGGTGAATTGCCGCTCGAATTGTTGCTTGGATCATGTTGGTGGTTGGATTTGCTTCAGTTTGGATCAAAGAATCGTTAAAAACGATTAACAAACGAAGATTTGAGGTGAGAGGAGGCAAATCGGTGAAATAGGGCGTAGAATTGGGTTTGTGATGTTGTGTTTTTGTGAAGAACGTGTTTTATATAGTGGCCGGGAAAATTTTTGAAAACCACGGTCTATCGGGGGGTTCCACGGCCGTGGAATTGTATGGAACCGTGGTTTTGGTGATTTTTCAAAGGCTTTTGGAAATTACGGTCACTGTAGCTGTCACGGCCGTGGTTTAGACCGTGGAACTCTCTGTAATGCTCCAAAGTCCAAGTTTCGTCACTTTTCTTCAAACTTTCTCTTCCCCTTTCCTTTTCCATTGTTCCTACATCCAAAAACACGAACATACCGGAAGGAATCGAAGGCAAAACAAAGCAAAAACGTCTAAACTAAGCTAAACTATGAATCAAAAACAAAAACGTAAATGCAATACCTTGGGTTGCCTCCCAAGAAGCGCTTTGTTTAAGGTCCGTAGCTAGACCAAATTCGCACTTATTCGAGTGCGGTGGGCGCGAACTCTTCAGCTTGGAGTTCCGGCGTATACTTCTTGAGTCGTTGACCGTTCACCTTAAAGCTTCCGCCCGCTTCACCCCATACTTCAACTGCACCATGGGGGAAAATACGTTTGATTAGAAAAGGTCCGGTCCAACGAGATTTAAGCTTACCTGGAAAGAGACGAAGCCTTGAACTGAAGAGGAGAACTTGATCTCCATCTTTGAAATCCTTTGGAATGATATGCTTATCATGCCAACGCTTTGCTCTCTCCTTATAGATCTTGGCGTTCTCATAGGCGTTCAAGCGAAGTTCTTCAAGCTCATTAAGGTCCAAGAGACGCTTCTCTCCCGCTTCCTTCATGCTGAAATTCAACCACTTGATAGCCCAAAATGCCTTGTGCTCCAACTCTACCGTTAAGTGACAAGACTTCCCATACACAAGGTTGTATGGTGTGGTTCCTATGGGAGTCTTGTACGCAGTCCGGTACGCCCACAATGTATCATCAAGCTTCAAGGACCAATCCTTCCTAGTCCTTGAAACCATCTTCTCTAGGATTCCTTTGATCTCCCGGTTTGAGATCTCAACTTGTCCACTAGTTTGTGGATGATAAGGGTTGGAGATCTTGTGAGTAACCCCGTACTTAGCTAGAAGAGCTTCAATGCGCCGGGCGATGAAGTGAGAACCTCCATCACTAATGATAGTCCTTGGTGTCCCAAATCGTGGGAAGATGGTCTTGTTAAAGAACTTAACCACCACCATGGCATCATTGGTGGGAGAGACAATTGCTTCCACCCATCTAGAAACGTAATCCACCGCCAAGAGTATGTATTGGTTTCCACAAGATGATGGAAACGGTCCCATAAAGTCAACGCCCCAAACGTCGAAAATCTCCACCTCTTGGATGTTATTGAGAGACATCTCATTTCTCCTAGAGATATTTCCTGTTCTTTGACAAGCATCGCAGTAGGAAACAAAGGTTTGCACATCTCCAAATAAAGTAGGCCAAAAGAATCCAGATTGCAATACCTTAGCGCTAGTTTTGTTTGAACTAGTTTGTCCTCCACATGGTAGTGAATGACAATGGCGGATGACACTTTGCATCTCATCTTCCTGCACACATCGCCGAATGATTCCATCCGGACCTCTCTTAAAGAGGAGAGGTTCATTCCAAAAGTATTCCCGAACATCCTTAAAGAACTTCTTTCTTTGTGCGTAGGATAATCCGGGCGGTATCTCCTAACAAACCAAATAGTTAACAAAATCAGCAAACCATGGTTCGTTACCTTTGGAGATCACATCGATGCACTCCTCTATAATGTGTAAGTGTTCGTCCGGGAAGGAGTCATCTATAGGTAGATGGTCGTCCTCTAGATGTGTTAGGCGACTCAAATGATCCGCAACAGAATTTTCCGAACCTTTCTTGTCGCGGATCTCTAGATCGAATTCTTGTAGGAGAAGAATCCATCTAATTAGCCTTGGTTTCGCATCCTTCTTTGCAAGGAGGTACCGGATCGCAGCATGATCCGTGTATACAATCACCTTTGCACCTACAAGATAAGAGCGAAATTTGTCAATAGCATAAACAATGGCTAAAAATTCCTTTTCCGTAGTGGCGTAGTTGAGCTGCGCTTCGTCTAGCGTCTTACTGGCGTAGTAGATAGCGTGGGTTCGCCCTTCCTTTCTTTGTCCAAGAATAGCTCCTATAGCTACGTCACTATCATCGCACATAACCTCAAAGGGAAGGCTCCGATCCGGAGGTTAGATAATAGGTGCTGAAATTAGAGCTTCCCGGATCATGTTAAACGCATCCAAGCATTCCTGCGAAAACTCAAAAACTGCATCCTTCATCAATAGATTAGTGAGCGGTTTTGATATTTTAGAGAAGTCTTTTATGAAGCGTCTATAGAATCCAGCATGTCCTAGGAAACTTCTTATCCCTTTCACCGAAGTTGGGGGAGGAAGCTTCTCTATAGTCTCTATTTTCGCTTTATCCACCTCAATCCCTCTATTAGAGATTAAGTGTCCTAATACAATTCCTTCCTTTACCATAAATTGACACTTCTCCCAATTAAGAACTAAGTTAGTGTCTTCACACCTTTGTAAGACAAGAGAAAGGTTTGAAAGGCAATTGTCAAAAGAGGAACCGTATACGGAGAAGTCATCCATAAAGACCTCCATGATTTCCTCTATATATTCGGAGAAGATGGCCATCATGCACCTTTGAAAGGTGGTTGGGGCGTTGCACAGCCCGAACGGCATCCTCCTATAGGCAAACGTACCCCATGGGCACATGAACGTGGTCTTCTCTTGATCATCCGGGAGTATCGGAATCTGAAAGAAACCACTATAACCGTCAAGATAGCAAAAGTGTGAATGTTGTGCTAACCTTTCAAGCATTTGGTCGATGAATGGAAATGGGAAGTGATCCTTCCTTGTCGCATTGTTAAGCTTGCGGTAGTCTATGCACATCCGCCATCCTGTCACGGTTTGGGTAGGAATGAGTTCGTTATTCTTGTTGGTGATGACCGTCATTCCTCCCTTCTTCGGAACTACTTGAACCGGACTCACCCACTTGCTATCGGAGATAGGGTAGATGATACCTGCATCAAGAAGTTTAAGAATTTCCTTCTTGACAACCTCCTTCATGGTCGGATTCAACCGTCTTTGAGGTTGTCTTGAAGTTCTAAAGTCCTCTTCCATTAATATTTTGTGCATGCATAGGGAAGGTTTGATTCCTACTTAGTCTTCTATAGTATAACCTAAAGCTTTCCTATGTTTCCTAAGGACAACCATAAGCTTACTATGTTCATCTATGGTTAAATTGGAACTAACAATTACCGGATAAGTAGAGTTAGGTCCTAGAAAAGCGTACCTTAGATGAGTAGGGAGTGGCTTTAGTTCCATCGCTTTCGGAGCTTCCAATGGTTCTTGAGGAGTCTCCGATGCCTCCTTAGAAGTGTCTAAGGAAGTAGAAGGTGCTGGAGAAGAATCAAGAGAAGTTGAAGAAGTGGCACAATTTCCTTCGTCCACGGCCAAAATTACGGGTGCTCTGTATGCTCCACGGCCGTGATTTTGGGCGTGGAATGTAGTTACGGGTGCTCTGTTTCCTCCACGACGGTGTAACCCTCTGGAGTGAGCCACACTTTGGTTGGTGAAATCCACGGCCGTGGAATATAGTGTATGGCCGTGGATTCTCACGTTTTCTGCTTCGTCGTGGAGTTTCTCAAACTCCTCTTCACATACTTCTTCTTGTGCTTCTAAGGCTTCAATTGCCTCATTGCACCCCTCTTCTTCCCCTACATCCATTAGACTCATAGTAATAACCTTTTGCAAAGGATCTTTGAAGAGAATAGCACTTACCTCCTCTCTAGACAACCCTTCTTCATCTTGGATATTGAATATATCCTCATCAAAGATTGGTTCCTTCACTAGAGTGGAAAGAACGAACTCTACCTTCTCCTCTCCTATGTCAAAGGCGAGCCTAGCATTCTTGCAATCGACTATGCAGCCGGAAGTTGCAAGAAACGGTCTTCCGAGTATGATCGGGACCGGACTATCTGCAGGAATGTCAAGCACAACAAAATCAATGGGTACAAAGAATTTACCTAGCTTGACCGGGACGTCTTCTACAATACCGACGGGACGAGTGATGGATCGATCCGCCATGTACAACGTCATCTTCCCCGGTTTAGGTTCGCTTAAACCGATCTTCCTACATAATGCAAGTGGTATGATGCTCACACTTGCTCCCAAGTCACATAATGCATCATATGTGACATCTCCCACTCCTATGGAAATACAAAATGACCCCGGATCCATTAGCTTTGGGGGCATTTTCTCCTTCATGGTCTTGATGAGATCCGAAGAATCCGAACTCATCTTAACCTCTCCAAAATCTTCTAGCTTCCTCTTGTTGGAGAGGAGCTCCTTTAAGAACTTGCCATAAGCCGGCATACCTACAATAGCATCAATGAAATGTATGTTAATATGCAATTTGCTCATGAGTTCTATGAACTTACCAAATTGTTTATCTAGACGCGCTCTTGCTCTAGATTGTTGGAACGGTAGGGGAGGTTTGTAAGCTGGAGGAGGAACATAGACATCTTCCTTCTCCTTCCCCTTCTCTTTTTCTTTCTCAACGGGGACTTCTACAAACTTAGGCTGCGGATCGGTGGTTGTCACTCCGCTCCTAGTTGTGATTGCCATAACCCTTCCCTTTGGGTTGTCCTCCCTTGATTCCTGGAAGTTTCCCTTGATTCCTAGGAACTTCCTCCGCATGAGTAAACATTTGGTTTTCTAAAACCTTTTGGGCTTTATCAACCTTAGTTATGTGATCATCAACCTTGATGATGCGAGTCTCTAACCCTTGAAGCTTTCCCAAAATTGTCTCCAACATGGGATCGGGCTTCTCCTTCCCCGAAGTGCTTCCTCCATTAGATGTTTGCCCCTGGCTTTTCAAAGGAGTAGAGGAAGAGGAAGGTGGAGTTAGTGAATTTGAATTGGAAGGATAAGAATTACCGGAGTTTTGTTGATTGGAGCGCCAATTGTTGTTGTTTGAACCCCTATTATTGTTCCAATTGTTGTTCCGGTTGTTATTGTTGCCGTTCCAATTATTCCGGTTGTTGTTCCGGTTATTGTTGTTGTTGCGGTTTGTATTCTGACCCCCGTTGTTGTTGTTGCCCAAGTAGCCAACATCTTTTCCTTGTTGCTTTGGAAAGTTGGTCTTGATAGCTTCCTTCAACTCTTTGATCTCATTGTTGAGGGAGAAAATTTGATTTTGAGCTTCATGTGTGAGCTTTGCTCCTTGCTCCACACGATTTCCCTCTACTTTCCGGTGAGAATACTTCTCTATGACCCTTGCTTGCTTCTCAATGAAGTCCCAAGCGTCATCTTCCCTCATGTCCATGAATGTACCACATGAGAGGGATTGGAGCTTGAATTGTGTCTCCACATCCAGCCCCTTATAGTATATCTCCAAAAGTGTGAGCTTGGATATGCCATGATGAGGGCAATCAAAGAGCAAATCCTGAAACCTTTCCCAAGATTGAAACAAACTTTCGTTAGATCTCATGGAAAATGCATTAATCTTACCTCGTAGCTCCGCCGTTTTGGATGGCGGAAAGAACTTAGTGAGGAACTCCGCGGAAAGGTCCTCCCACGTGTCTAGTTTCCCACTAGGAAGAGCTTGGTACCAAGACAATGCCTTCCCCTTCAAAGAGAAGAAGAAAGGCTTGAGCTTATAGTTGTTGGTAGTCGCGTTCTTCGGCCTCATCGTCTCCATTATACAATCAAAATTTTGTAGGTGTTGGTGTGGAGATTAGCGCTTGTTCCGCCAAATTGGTTTTGGCGAACAAGAGTAATAACCTGCGGGTTGAAGCTAAACCCTTGTACATCGTCAACATCGAAGTTCACACCTAAACGGTGTGGTTGCTGCGTTCGATCCATCCTTTGGCAAAGAGTCCTTGGCTCCTCATCCACACGTTCGATCCTCGCATTCCTAGGTGGAATACGGCGATTTGCAGCTGCCCGTGGATGGAATGGATTCACATTGATCGTTGGATCAATTTCCTCTAGCGGTGGCATGGAGGAGTCGCTATCCTCATTAGATGAGTTGGATCTAACCGATCTTCCCGGTCTCCTCCTTTTCTTTTTCTCCTTAAGGTTGTTTATTTCCAACCTCATTTGGAACATCATGTCCGTTAGATCATCAACCTTCATTTGGTGACGATCCGTCTCTTCTCTACGTGTCTTCTCACTCCATTGGAGTTGAGCTTCCTTTTCCGCAAGCTCCGATTGAAGATCACGTTCTCTTTCTTCAGTCATTTTCTTTTCCTTACGCTTTTGCCTTAAAGTCCTCTCAAGCTCTTGATCAAGAGGTAAGAGGTCTTCGGTGTTCCTAGACCTGCGCATGCACTTGAAAAGATATCAAATAACAAGGGAGGAGCTCCCAAGCTTGACAACCGAAAACCGAATTCGGCCTAGACCAAATCCCCGGCAAAGGCGCCAAAAATTTGTTCGCCACTTAGCGTGCGTGCAAATAAGCTTTAATTATAAAACTAGAAATCAAGCAAGCGAACCCGCAATGTACGGATCGATATAGTTGAGCAAGAATTCCAGAGTATCGAACACAGGGATTTGGGGGGTTAAATCCGGTTATAGATTATCAAGCAAGTAGATGTATGAAGCTTTTCAAATTATTGGGAAAACAACAATCCTAAAGATCCAGGAATCTAGTTGTGGCAATCGATTCAAGATATACTAAAGATATACCGACAGAGTTAAGGAATGCAAAGGTATACGAATGTAAGATAATCGTACGGTGAAGTTCCAAAAACCTTATATGACTCACCTAGAAGACACTCTCTATAAAGGTTGTTGAGGCTTCAATATAGAAAGGATCTAAAGGCAAGAATTAACATCAAACACCCAAACTTATAATCCAAGGATTAAGACTAACTAAACCGATTAAGGTTGTGACACTCAGAATCGAGGTAGAGGTTGTTGAGGCTTCAGTACCACCTAGAAAAGGTAAGCCAAGATTAAGTTAAAGCTAATCTTTAACTTTGGATTAAAGTAAAAGCAAGTTCGTAAACTGACACAAAATTACGGGTAGTTCTTGAGTTCCACGGCCGTGGAAGCTCAAGAACAGACCGTGGATTAGGTTCGTCGGCGATTCTCTCTAACTCTCAGGGTCCAATCTGTTTACGATCGATCTATCATCATCTAAGCCACAACTATCAACCCTTCACCTTAGAATTGTTAAAGGGTTTTAGCCAACAACAGTCATATTGATATCAAATTCAAGATTTAAAAGAATGAAAGATGAAAACTTCCGAAAACCTTCAATAACTTTCAATTCAATCTCAAATCCACAAATCAAGAACAATAACTTCAATAGATTCGGAATAACACAAACAATCACGAATCTTAGATAAGAAGGAAGAACGGGATGTCAATCCGTCTTCTAAATCAAACCTAAAGATAAAGCGTAACCTTCTTGCGAACAATCTTCCAAATCTTCAACTCTTCCGTCAATCCGGAGATCTCAATAGCAAAGCGCAAATCTCTCAATCACAATCTCCGCAAGATGTGAAATTAGGGCAAGTCCAAGCGTAAGCTAAAATACGTCTAAGCAGAGGTGCGTCTCAGCGTAAGCGAAGGTGACGGAATCTCTCTTCGTCCGTCCTTTTATAGTGTAAGATAAAATATTGGCCCGACCCAATTGCGTAGGAGATCGTGGCTTAAAGTGTGGCGAAAAAGATCGCCAAGATCACGATCGTGGAAGGGTTCCACGACCGTAATTTAGAGCGTGTAAATTGTCACAGTTTGTTTCAATCCTTCCACGGCCGTAGAAGTTGCTGGAATGAACCACGCTTCCCTTGCCAAGGTTCCACGGCCGTGGACTTGAACGTGGAATGTAGTACGGCCGTATTTTAGAGCGTGGTTTAGGGGTAAACCGTAATTCTTCCTTTCCTCGTGCTATTCTTCAAGTTAGCACCTTCCTTAGCTCCTAGAGATGTCCTCAACCCTTGGGCATGCTCGATCAAACTCCATCCTAGCTCAATTCGTTCGGAAATAGCTCTTAATTTTCTACAATCAACATAAAGCTTGTGTAATCTCTTTATCGACATTATAGACAAACTAGCTCACAAATGCATCAATGCTTAATCAATGACTATCAATATGGATGAAATACACTTAGAAAACGTGCCTAAAATATCACAATATTTCATGCTAACAGGCACCCGTCTACTAATTTCGCCTTCCCACACTTGTGCAACTGCTTCCGTGCTCCCCTTAGCCTTCCTTGACGAGCAAAACGGAACCATGTGCTTTTTTCTTGACCCGTTAATTAAATTCAACAAAACGGTTTTTAACCCTCTTACCTATCACGTTAGGAAACCGGAACAAGTTATATTATAAGCGTTCATGCTATATCTTTTTGTATAAATGAAGTTTGCCGCAGAAGAATAGCCTTCTTCGTAACCCGGGAAGTCATATTTTGGATCAAAAGAAATCATAAATAATTTTTCCGAGTTCATATTAAAATGGAAACAAAAAAAAGATAAAAGAGGGGTGCAACACGAGGATTTCCCAATAGTTAAACCATCCTAGTATTACTCTCGCCCAAGCTCGCTTAACTACGGAGTTCTGATGCGATCTGGTGCATTAGTGCTGGTATGATCGCACCCGTCTACTTATGCCGCCTTTTTGTACTTGTGCAGCTTCTTTCGTGCTCCCCTTAGCCTTCCTTAACGGCCAAAACGGTACCGTGTGCTTTCGTCGGGCCCCTTTTATTAAATTAGACAAAAATGTCTAAAACCCTCTTACCGATCACGTTAGGAAACCGGAAAAAGTCATATTATAAGCATTCATTCTATATCTTTTAGTATAAATGGAATTTTTCGCACAAGTATACCCTTCTTCGTAACCCGGGAAGTCATATTTTAGATATATAGAAACCGGAAATAATTTTTCCGAGTTCATAATAAAATCGAAACAAGAAAAAGAAAAAAGAGGGGTGCAACACGAGGATTTCCCAGGAGGTCACATATCCTAGTACTACTCTCGCACAAGATCGCTTAACTTCGGAGTTCTGATGGGATTCGGAGCATTAGTGTTGATATGATCGCACCCGTCTACTTATGCCTCCTTCCCGTACTTGTGCATCTCCTTCCGTGCTCCCCTTAGCCTTCCTTGACGGACGAAATGGTATTGTGTGCTTTCGTTGGGACCCGTCAATTGAATTAGACTAAACGGTCTTAAACCCTCTTACCAATCACGTTAGGAAACCGGAAAACGTTATATTATAAGCGTTCATTCTATATCTTTTAGCATAAATGAAGTTTGCCGCAGAAGAACACCCTTCTTCATAACCCGGGAAGTTATATTTTAGATGAAAAGAAATCGTAAATAACTTTTCCGAGTTTGAAATAAAATCGAAACAAAAAAAAAAAAGAAAAAAGTGGTGTGCAACAGGAGGACTTCCCATGAGGTCAACTGTCCTAGTACTACTCTCGCCCAAGCACGCTTAACTTCGGAGTTCTGATGGGATCCAACGCTTGTTACACAAGGCATGTGGATCAAAATTACATCCTACATTCTTAGAAGTCGTAGATTTCTAAGACATACAATTTCATGAAGAGAATTACTAAAAAGGTTTCTTTTAGGTAGAAAGACTTTTTTACCCTTTTATCTCGAAAACTCCGAAAAAGTCTAACATTTAGCTCCAAAAAAATTCTCTTCTAAAACCTATGTCTCTAATCTAGTTCTCCTTGCAAAGTTTGATAACGATTTATAAGAGTTACCCAACATTCTTATCTTATACAAAAAGTCGTTATTGTCCAACTTTGGGTTAAGGTACAAGTCTCGGATAAAATATAAAATTCCGAAATAAATTTCTGAATCCTCTATGATATGCATACTAAATATAGGGGTAAACATCTTTAAAAAATACTCAACCATGACTCTCTCATAAATCTCCAAAGGTTGGGATAAAAGCTGAAATTTCCCATACATAGCAAATTTTCTTATGCTGTAAAAACAGTCAAACTGTCCTACTTTGAGCACTTATAAGTTCTTATCCGACCGTTATCTTTCCCCCAAATTTTAGCACAGTAAACTACCTATATCTAGCTACCATATATCCAAAATTCAACGGTGGATGATCAATCTAGAGTTTCGAAGAATATTCATAAACTCGGCAGTTCCTAATTGAGATTCTTAAATAAAAGAAGGTGTGAAAGGTGTACGCAACAAAACAACGAGCCAAGCCGACAATAGAATCGGCGAGTCCAGTACACAAAATCGGCAAACCTTGTCACCTTCTAGGCGGCACATCAATCGGAGTATTCCGCAACCTGCCGTCTTTGAGTGTCATCGCCGAAAGTAAGCGTGCTCCCATGTTCCTCTTCGTCCATCTCTCTTCATGTGCATGATTGATCGGAGTATGCTAATCGATCATGCTCCTTATTGGTACTCTGCAGGCTCGACCCGATTCCTCGCAAAGGCGCTCCCGATATCGAACTAAGTTGTTGTGTCTTCTGCAGGGTTGGGTATCATCGATCGGTTGTCGATACCTATCAGCGGGTGAGTCTCCTTGTCCTTACAAGCTTGTGTATGTGTGCAGTGTACAGTATACGGAATAGGAGGATTAGGATAGTAGGGTTGGCATGGGTTTTTAGTCTAGTAGTTCGGTTATGGCAGTGAACGGTAGGTACTGGAGGGCTCTTGGTTAGATCCAGTTTATGGATTTTGTTAGTGGTAAGCTGTTAACTGCACATAGAGGATTAAGCTTTAATATGGGTATTAATAAACTAATTTGTGATTATCATTAGAGTAATCTGTTAGTTTAGACTTCGATTGTGTTGTTAGTTTAGTGCTTGTATCTGTAGCTTTATTTATATATATAGATATACATATATATATAGTGACATCTCTTATGTTAGGATGCATAGATTAAGCCATAGCTAGCTTAGTAAACGCTAGTTATGTTGGTGAGCGGTTGAGGTTAACCCTTATTAGTATTTTGAAGCTTTTTGGATCTAGGGATGATGTCGTCTTTTACACCAGTATAGGGTTAGTTGGGATCTTTCTTAGATAACCTCGTAACTTAGAAATTAAGGAGCTTCTAAGGGGCGGATGTGTTTTGATCAAAGTTTGTCCTTTGATAACCAGGTGGTTGAGTTGTTATTCTTGTGGAATCAAGTAGAAGCATTGTTTCGGAATTTTGACTGGATTCAGGTAAGTCCACGGACTTACTTAGCTGGCTTCTTGTATGAGTGTAATGTGTATGAGTGGTGTTTGTTAGTTATAATAAATAACGAAACCAGATTTAGCCGGCTTTATTATTTACGTAATTGACCCAAGTGTATGATAACGGGTCGTGACATCATCTGCCTAGCTCTTGCAAGAGTCTAGGAGGTTCCCTGCGACCAGCCCAGTCAGGTAGACGATCAGATGCATTAGTACCATTCCGTGTTGGTAAACGGGGACAAGGGCGAGGTTTGGGAATCCCTCGTGTCACAAAAGAAGTATCATTAGTAATAACCTATCACCTAATTAAAGATAATAAAAGGATTGAGTGTTGCATGTTGATTGTGTATGTTGTGTGTTTGTGCTTTGACCTTTATACTTATGCATAGAATGTTAGCTAACGGTTTTATACCGCTTGTAGATGCCTTGCAGGTTAAGACAGTTGTAGAGAGATCCGGAGGAAATGGTCAGCCGGGTCCATGTACTCATTTAGTTGGGGACGGGGATGTCTTTTGTTCTTCATATGCGTCGTTCTAGTATCTTTTCTTGTAAGGCTGATACATATTCTCCATGTATATATTGTTTATAGTTTTCAAATGTTTTAAATACTTTTGTGCCTTGTTGTAAGATCCAAGTAAAATTGTTGTCAAACTATTGTTGGGACCCATTGTGAGGTCCTAACCAGTAGCTCCCCGAGTTCTCAAAATTTGGGGTGTTACAATATGGTATCAGAGGAAGGTTGGCAATAATGGCTCTCCGTAGACCTCTATGTTCGTCACTTAGCGTGCGTGCAAATAAGTCTTAAATTTATAAAACTAGAATCAAGCAAGCGAACCCGCAGTGTACGGATCGATATAGTTAAGCAGGAATTCCAAAGTATCGAACACAGGGATTTGGGGGGTTAAATCCAATTATAGATCGTCAAGCAAGTAAATGTATGAGCTTTGCAAATATTGGGAAAACAACAATCCTAAAGATCCAGGAATCCAGCTGTGGCAATCGATTCAAGATATACTAAAGATATAAGGATAGAGTTAAGAGTTGCAAAGATATACTAATGCAAAGCAATGTACGGTGAAGTTCCAAGGCTTTATGTAACTTAACTAAAGACGCTCTCTATAAAGGTTGTTGAGGCTTCAATATAGAAAGGATCTAAAGGCAAGAATTAATATCAAATACCCAAACTTGTAACCCAAGGATCAATACTAACTAAACCGATTAAGGTTGTGACACTCGGAATCGAGGTAGAGGTTGTTGAGGCTTCACTACCACCTAGAAAAGGCAAGCCAAGACTAAGTTAAAGCAAATCTTTAACTTTGGATTAAAGTAAAAGCAAGGTTCGTAAACTGAGGGAAATTACGGGTGGATCTTGAGATTCCACGGCCGTGGAACTCAAGAACACACCGTGATTTTAGTACATCGACGATTCTCTCTAACTCTTAGGGTCCAATCTGTTTACGATCGATCTATCATCATCTAAGCCACAACTATCAACCCTTCACCTTAGAATTGCTAAGTGGTTTTAGCCAACAATAGTTATTATGATATCAAATTCAAGGTTTAAAAGAATGAAAGATGAAAACCTTCGAAAACTTTTAACAAATCTCAAATCAATCTCAATCCACAAACAAGAATAATGATGTATAACAAATTCGGAATAACACAAACCAATCACGATCCTTGATAAGAACGAAGAACGGGATGTCAGTCTGCCTTCTAATCAAACCTAAGGACAAAGCGTAACTTCCAAATCTCCAAGTCTTCGCAAATCTCCGTTGCGAAATAACAATCTCCAACGTCCAACTTGCAACCCTATGCACTTGCAATAAGCGTAGGCGAAGTCTAAGCGGAAGCGTAAGAGAAGGTGACGGAATCCCTCTCTTTCCGTCCTTTTATAGGGCAAGATAAGATATGTGTCGAGCCCATTGTGTAAAAGATCATGGCTTCAAATTGTACGTTAAAAGATTGCCTAAATCACGGTTCCTTGGGATTCCACCCCCGTGGTTTAGAGCGTGGTTTAGAGTGTGGAATTTCATCACGGTTGCTTCACAACCTCCACGGCCGTGTAACCCTCTGGAATGCTCCACGCTTGTGTTGCCAAAGTTCCACGGCCGTGGTTTAGAGCGTGGACTCTAGTACGGCCGTATTTTAGAGCGTGGAACACAAGTAGCTCGTAATTCTCCTTTGTCTTGTGTCATTCTTCAACTTAGAATCTTCCTTAGCTCCTAGTGATGTCCTCAATCCTTGGACATGCTCAATCCATCTCCATTCTCCCTTGATTCGTCCGGTTTTAGCTCTTAATTGCCTACAATCAACACAAAGCTTATGTAGACCTCTATATCGACAATATAGATAAACTAACTCACAATTGCTTCAATGCTTTATCAATGGTCACCAATATGGATGAAATACACTTAGAAAACGTGCCTAAAGAATCACAATATTTCATGCTAACACATAACCCCATACTTGCCACTTGCTTGTGCCTAAGCAAGGTCTTTCAAAAGCTTTAAAACTCAAGTTATAGGATGAAATATGTGTACACTCTCAAAACAAAACTTCTTTTAGATGAATGTGCTTTCTAATCAATAGATCATTCTCAAATCTTGCTTCATTCGTTTATAAGACTTTCATACACATAATCAAAGAGTAAAGAGTAAAGAAAGCTCTTGAATTGATCAAACTTCCATGTAAACATCATAACCTTCAAACATTATCAAAATCAATCATAAAAAACTTCAATTTAGATCACCAAGTCATATATCCTTCTCTTGATCTTAAGGACTTTCAAACAAGGTCTAGAATGCGGAAAGGGAAGGAAAACTTTAAGGAATGTGGTGCATGAATCCGGGAAAGTGGATAACTAACTCTTTTCTTTTTCTCTTGCGGTTTCCGCAACACTTTCAACTTAGAGCTTCGCTTTCTTCTTTTCACATCATTTTTCGACTTTACTTTTCGAGTTATGGATAGAGGTGCACAAAAACCGAAGCCTAGGAGATTGGCGGTTCTCATTTTTGTGAGATGCCTCAAACCCTTGATGCACATACCATAATCCGCTAGGAATATCGCTCAATCCGACTTTGGCAAGACACAAACACCCGGCTATGTGAATGGTATCGAGTTACTCATCATCATGATTGACTTCCCCAAACCTACAATTTCTTTCTATTCTTTTTGAATGCAAAATATTGCTTTCATGACCCTCCCACATCAAACATGCCAAATATCAACTCCTCCAAATTCCCGGATAGGTAAGGGAGGTCATTATTTCAATGAGGGGCTAAATGATCAAAGAAAGAAGAAAAAAAATCGAATTGCCTTAATCATCTCAAAAGAAAGTATAAGAACTTATCATGTGATTTCAACCTTGATTTCTCAATATGATTTAGGTAACACTCATCACATTATGAAACTTGCAAAAGAGGAATAATCAACTCATTCAATTTCTTTTCTATTCACTATTTGTTTATGCATGCGATTGTCATCAAAACTCAATTCACAAGTAATGATTATCATAGAAATCATCTCTATCCTTAGAAGCACAAAATTTTCAAAATTTCTCAATTTTTATGGGTTTTTCAAAAGCTTTTTTCATGCAATGCAATAATGAAACGTGTAACAATAGAATGAACATGCAAGGTAGTCTCGATAAAATCATACAAAAGTGAGTAAGAGTTATTACAAACTATTAGTCACACCCCACCCCATACTTGGAACAAACATTGTCCCTAATGTTCAAAAAGAAAAAGAAAAAAAGAAAAAAAGAAAAAGAACTCACAAAATGGTGGTGGAGCGGCTAAAACGGTCGATCATCAAAGGTCATCACTGAGGTGGAGGCGGTGGTGGAAACGGGGAGAAGCCGGGATCATAGTGCCGCCCGAACTACTGGAGGTAAACATCTCTCATCATGTGGTAAAGATCGTCGGCTCGTGCATCCCTAGCATCAACACGAATCTCCAAAGCTCCGACCCTATCGGAAAGGTCGGTAGCCCACTCTGGCAACTGCTCATACCAACCAGGCGGCTGGCTGTACCACGCCGGTGCATCTGAAGGTGCTGGAGCAGGTGGTGGCTGTGCATGCCAAGGCGGTGGAGCTCCCATCTAATCCGGCTGAGTGCTATACTATGAAGGAGGATCCGCCATCCAAGTAGGCCTCTCGCTCACACTAGCACGGCGAGAGGAAGAACCTGAAGCTCTAGTAGGGCGGGGAGAGTGTATAGGAAGGTCAGGAACTGCATCCGGATGATCCGGGAATGTACCAAAGTCATGATCAGCTCCTCCTTCCTCAAACTCGTCATCCCCTCTCATCTCCTCCTCTACAACTGGTGGTGGTGGAACATAGGGAGGGGCTACTAACCTGTTCGCATGCATGGCAGCGAACGTCGCCTTCCAGTTATGGCGTCCAGCCATAATGGAATACTCATGGAGCCACTCAATGCCTCTCCCAGTCCTACTCTCCTAAGGCATAGCAGCATATGGTGGACCTCTATGTGTGGGGAAGATGATGCCTCTAGTCATGAGGCTCTGTAGTCCTAGGGGTCTAGCTGCAATGCGTGTGCATGCTGAGAAGTCTACCCCTAGCGTCCTAGCAAGGTGGGTCACCATCCCACTGTATCCAATGTTACCAGCCCTCTTGTTCTTTAGCTTGCTCATAGTAGCAGCTAAGAGGGTGGCGTAGTCAGCAGGCCTGCCATATAGCATGTTGTAAAGCAAAAACAGCTCATATGTCTTAATCTTCTGAGGTGTCTCCGTCCTAGGGAAGAGACACTCAGAATGCACTCTGTGGGCAATCTTCAAGGCTAGATGATAGATCAATCTAGCCTTGGTATCAACAGGTTGCCAGCGGTCCTTGTTGGCGTAAATCATGGCAATCTCCTCCCAAAAATCCTTGGCGTACACGCCACTGGGAAATCAACCATTAAAGGTCTCCTGGAACCCAAAGAAGGCTCCAAACTCTCTAATCGAAAACTCATAGTTTCTTTCCATCAGCCGGAAAGAAACTGTCCTGTCAACATGACTGTGCTCGAATGAGACTACAAACTCCCTAGTAATCTCCTCATAAGCATCTTCCCGAATAGCGGAGAAGATGACTAAACTGGCTCTATCCAAAAGCCAAGTGAGGTCTCCTATCACATGTAGAGGCTCTAACTCCTCAAGGAGTAGATACCTAGGTCCTATGACCGCTCTCTTATGGATCCTCTCTAAAGAATCGAGATGATCGTCATGGATAGTAGGAATCCTAGGGGGAGGTGGTGATGGTGATGATGGAGGTGATGGAGGCTCAGCGGGTGGTGCTCTATAAGAGGAAGAGGGGTTGCCTTTCCTTTTCTTATCCTTGTTTCTACCAGACACTCTTCTCACAAAATCCATGTTCTGTCGAAAACCACAGTCTGTTCTAAGGTTTCCACGGCCGTGGAATGTACAGGGATCGTGGTTCGTCTCGAAAAATCTCAAAACTCAGCAAAATCACACCAAACTCAGCAGCAAGCAGTCCTAGACTAATTTCCGTCCAATTCCAATCAGTTCTCCTAAAAATTCTATCAAAAACGAAGCCGAATCGACAAAGAGAAGGAAAGAGCGAAAAACCTAGGTTTTCGGATTTTGGAATCCGAATTCCGTCATCTCTGGTGATTTGCCGCTCGAATTGTTGCTTGGATCTTGTTGGTGATTGGATTTGCTTCAGTTTTGGCCAAAGAATCGTCAAAAACGATTAACGAATGAGGAATTGAGAGATGGGGCGTGGATCCGGCGATTTGGGCGTGGAATGGGTTTTGTGTTGTGTGTTTTGTGAAGAAACGTGGTTTATATAGTGGCCATAAAAATTTTTGAAAATCACGGTCTATCGGGGGGTTCCACGGCCGTGGAATTGTACGCAACCGTGGTTTTGGTGATTTTTCTCAGGCTTATGAAAATTACGGTCACTGTAGCTGTCACGGCCGTGGTTTTGGCCGTGGAACTCTCTGTAATGTGTCAAAGTCCAAGTTTCGTCAATTTTCTTCAAGCTTTTCCTTTCCCCTTTTTTTCCATTGTTCCTACATCCAAAAACACGATCATACCGGAAGGCATCGAAGGCAAAACAAAGCAAAACGTCTACACTAAACTAATCTATGAATCAAAAACGAAAACGTAAGTGCAATACCTTGGGTTGCCTCCCAAGAAGCGCTTTGTTTAAGGTCCGTAGCTAGACCATATTCGCACTTATTTGAGTACGGTGGGCGCAAACTCTTCAGCTTGGAGTTCCAGTGTATACTTCTTGAGTCGTTGACCGTTCACCTTAAAGCTTCCGCCCGTTTCACCCCATACTTCAACTGCACCATAGGGAAAAACACGTTTGATTAGAAAAGGTCTAGTCCAATGAGATTTAAGCTTACCTGGAAAGAGACGAAGCCTTGAATTAAAGAGGAGAACTTGATCTCCTTCTTTGAGGTCCCTTGGGATGATATGCTTATCATGCCAACGCTTCGCCCTTTCTTTGTAGATCTTGGCATTTTCGTAAGCGTTCAAGCGAAGTTCTTCAAGCTCATTGAGGTCCAAGAGACGCTTCTCTCCCGCTTCCTTCATGCTGAAGTTCAACCACTTGATTGCCCAAAACGCCTTGTGCTCCAACTCTACCGGTAAGTGACAAGACTTCCCATACACAAGGTTGTATGGCGTAGTTCCGATGGGAGTCTTATATGCAGTCCGGTACGCCCACAATGCATCATCTAGCTTCAAAGACCAATCCTTCCTAGTCCTTGAAACCGTTTTCTCTAGAATTTCTTTGATCTCCCAGTTTCAGATCTCCACTTGTCCACTAGTTTGTGGATGATAAGGGGTGGTGATCTTGTGAGTCACCCCATACTAAGCTAAGAGAGCTTCAAAGCGCCAGGCAATGAAGTGAGAACCTCCATCACTAATGATAGTCCTTGGTGTCCCAAATCGTGGGAAGATGGTCTTATTAAAGAACTTAACCACTACCATGGCATCATTGGTGGGAGCGGCAATTGCTTCAACCCATCTCGAAACATAATCCACCGCTAAAAGTATGTATTGGTTACCACAAGATGATGGGAAAGGTCGCAAGAAGTCTACTCCCCAAACGTCAAAGATCTCCACCTCTTGGATGTTGTTGAGAGACATCTCATTCCTCCTAGATATATTTCCTGTTCTTTGACAAGCATCGCAGCAGGAAACAAAGGTTTGCACATCTTTAAATAGTGTAGGCCAAAAGAATCCAGATTGCAATACCTTAGCGCTAGTCTTGTTCGAACTAGCGTGTCCTCCACAAGGTAGTGAATGACAATGGCGGATGACACTTTGCATCTCATCTTCCGGCACACATCGCCGAATAATGCCATCCGGACCTCTCTTAAAGAGAAGATGTTCATTCCAAAAGTATTTCCGAACATCCTTAAAGAACTTCTTTCTTTGTGCGTAGGATAATCCGGGTGGTAATTCCTGACAAACCAAATAGTTAACAAAATCAGCAAACCATGGTTCGTTACCTTTGGTGATCACATCGATGCACTCCTCTATGATGTGTAAATGCTCATCCGGAAAGGAGTCATCTATAGGTAGATGGTCGTCCTCTAGATTTGTTAGACGACTCAAATGATCCGCAACAGAATTTTCCGAACCCTTCTTGTCGCGGATCTCTAGATCGAATTCTTGTAGGAGAAGAATCCATCTAATTAGCCTTGGCTTCGCATCCTTCTTTGCAAGGAGATACCGGATCGCAGCATGATCCGTGTACACAATCACCTTTGCACCTACAAGATAAGAGCGAAATTTGTCAATTGCATATACAATAGCTAAGAATTCCTTTTCGGTAGTGGCGTAGTTGAGCTGCGCTTCATCTAGCGTCTTGCTAGCGAAGTAGATAGCGTGGGTTCGTCCTTCCTTTCTTTGCCCAAGAACAACTCCTATAGCTATGTCACTTGCGTCACACATAACCTCAAAGGGAAGATTCCAATCCGGAGGTTGGATAATCGGAGCTGAAATTAGAGCTTCCCGAATCATATTAAACGCATCTAAGCATTCCTGCGAAAAATTAAAAACTGCATCCTTCATCAATAGATTAGTTAGCGGCTTTGATATCTTAGAGAAATCCTTTATGAAACGCCTATAAAATCCAGTGTGTCCTAGAAAACTTCTTATTCCTTTCACCGAAGTTAGGGGAGGAAGCTTTTCTATTGTCTCTATCTTAGCTTTATCCACCTCAATCCCTCTACTAGAGATTAAGTGTCCTAATACAATGCCTTCTTTCACCATGAATTGACACTTCTCCCAATTAAGAACTAGGTTAGTGTCTTCACACCTTTGTAATACAAGAGCAAGGTTAGAAAGACAATTGTCAAAAGAGGAACCATAAACGGAGAAGTCATCCATAAAAACCTCCATGATTTCCTCTATATATTCCGAGAAGATGGCCATCATGCACCTTTGAAAGGTGGCTGGGGCGTTGCAAAGCCCGAACGGCATCCTCCTATAGGCAAACGTACCCCACGGGCACGTGAACGTGGTTTTCTCTTGATCATCTGGGTGTATCGGAATCTGAAAGAAACCACTATAACCGTCAAGATAGCAAAAGTGTGAATGTTGTGCTAACCTTTCAAGCATTTGATCGATGAAGGGTAGTGGGAAGTGATCCTTCCTCGTCGCGTTGTTTAGCTTGCGGTAGTCTATACACATCCGCCATCCTGTTACGGTTCGTGTAGGAATGAGTTCATAGTTTTGGTTGGTGATGACCGTCATTCCTCCCTTCTTTGGAACCACTTGTACGGGGCTCACCCACTTGCTATCGGAGATAGGATAGATGATATCTGCATCAAGTAGTTTAAGAATTTCCTTCTTGACAACCTCCTTCATGGTCGGATTTACCGCCTTTGAGGTTATCGCGAAGTTCTAAAGTCCTCTTCCATTAAGATCTTATGCATGCATAGGGAAGGTTTGATTCCTACTAAATCCTCTATAGTATATCCTAAGGCTTTCCTATGTTTCTTAAGGACAACCATAAGCTTACTATGTACATCTATGCTTAAATCAGAACTAACGATTACTGGAAAGGTAGAATTAGGTCCAAGAAATGCATACCTTAGATGTGTAGGAAGTGGTTTCAATTCCATCACTATCGGAGTCTCCAATGGCTCTTGAGGGGCATCTGATGCTTCCTTAGAAGTGTCTAAGGATGTAGAAGGTGTTGGAGAGGAATCCAGAGAATTTGTAGAAGAAACACAATCTCCCTCGAACTCACCCAAAATTACGGCACCCCTGCCTTCTCCACGGCCGTAATTTTGGGTGTGGAAAACAAATACAGTGCCTCTGTTCCCTCCACGGCCGTGTAACTCCCTGGAGTGCTCCACGCTTTTGTTGGTGAAATCCACGGCCGTGGAATAGGCCGTCTGACCGTGGATCCGTACGTTTTCTGCCTCATCGTGGAGTTTCTCGAACTCTTTTTCACACACTTCTTCTTGTGTCTCTAAGGCTTTAATTGCCTCATTGCACTCCTCTTCTTCCCCTATATCCATTATGCTCATAGAAATAACTTTTTGCAAGGGATCTTTGAAGAGAATAGAACTTACCTCCTCTCTAGATAGCTCTTTGTCTTGGATATTGAATATATCCTCGTCGAAGGTTGGTTCCTTCACCAAAGTGGAAAGAACGAACTCTACCTTCTCTTCTCCTATGTCAAAGGCGAGTCTAGCATTCTTGCAATCGACTATGCAGCCGGATGTTGCAAGAAACGGTCTTCCGAGAATGATCGGGACCGGACTATCTGCAGGAATGTCAAGCACAACAAAGTCTATAGGAACATAAAACTTACCAAGCTTGACCGGGACGTCTTCAACTATACCGACGGGACGAGTTATGGAACGATCCGCCATGTACAACATCATCTTCACCGGCTTAGGGTCGCCTAAGCCGATCTTCCTGCATAAGGCAAGCGGAATGATGCTCACGCTTGCTCCCAAATCACATAATGCATCATATGTGACATCTCCCACTCCTATGGGAATACAAAATGACCCCAGATCCTTTAGCTTTGGGGGCATCTTCTCTTTCATGGTTTTGATGAGATCCGATCAATCCGAACTCATCTTAACCTCTCCAAAATCCTCTAGCTTTCCCTTGTTAGAGATGATCTCCTTTAAGAACTTTCCATAAGCCGGCATACCTACAATTGCATCAATGAAAGGTATATTAATATGCAGTTTGCTCATGAGTTCAATAAACTTACCGAATTGCTTGTCTAGGCGTGCTCTCGCTCTAGATTGCGGGAATGATAGGGGAGGTTTGTAAGCTGGAGGAGAAACGTAGACATCTTCCTTCTCCTTCCCCTTTTCTTTCTCTTTCTCAACGGGGACTTCTACAAACTTAGGCTGCGGGTCGGTAGTTGTTACTCCGCTCCTAGTTGTGATTGCCATCACCCTTCCTTTTAGGTTGTCCTCCATCTTTCCTGGAAGTTTCCCTTGATTCCTAGGAACTTCCTCCGCATGACTAAACATTTGGTTTTCTAAAACATTTTAGGCTTTATCAACCTTAGTTATGTGATCATCAACCTTGATGATGCGAGTCTCCAATCCTTGAAGCTTCCCCAAAATTGTTTCTAACATGGGATCGGGCTTCTCTTTCCCCGAAGTACTTCCACAATTAGATGTTTGCCCCTGGCTTTTCAAAGGAGTGGAAGAAGAGGAAGGTGGAGTTAGTGAATTTGAATTTCCTGAATTGGAATAAGAATTACCGGAATTTTGTTGGTTGGGGCGCCAATTTTTGTTGTTTGAACCCCTATTGTTGTTCCAATTGTTGTTCCGGTTGTTGTTGTTGTTGTTGTTCCAATTGTTCCGGTTGTTGCGGTTTGTACTCTCATTACCGTTGTGGTTATTGTTGTTGCCTAAATAACCCACATCTTGTTCCTTGTGCTTTGGAAAGTTGGTTTTGATGGCTTCCTTCAACTCTTTAATCTCCGTATTGAGAGAAAAGATTTGAGTTTGAGTTGCTTGTGATAGCTTTGCTCCTTGATCCACATGATTCTCCTCCACTTTCCGATGAGAGTACTACTCTTTAACTCGTGCTTGTTTCTCAATGAAGTCCCAAGCGTCATCTTCCCTCATGTCCATGAATGTACCACATGAAAGGGATTGGAGCTTGAATTGTGTCTCCACATCCAGCCCCTTATAGTATATCTCCAATAGTGCCAATTTGGATATGCCATGATGAGGGCAATCCAATAGCAAATCCTGAAATCTTTCCCAAGATTGAAACAAACTTTCGTTAGATCTCATTGAAAATGCATTAATCTTACCTCTTAACTCCGTCGTTTTAGATGGCGGAAAGAACTTAGTGAGGAATTCTGAAGAAAGATCCTCCCATGTCTCAAGTTTCCCACTTGGAAGAGCTTAATACCAAGACAATGCTTTCCCCTTCAAGGAGAAGAAGAAAGGCTTGAGCTTATAGCTGTTGGTAGTTGCATTCTTTGGCTTCATTGTCTCCATCATGATCTCAAAATTTTGTAGATGTTGATGTGGAGATTCAGCGCTTGTTCCACCAAATTGATTTTGGCGGACAATGGTAATAACTTGAGGGTTGAAGCTAAACCCTTGTGCATCATCAGCATCGAAGTTCACACCTAAACGGCGTGGTTGCTGCGTTGGATCCATCCTTTGGCCAAGAGTTCTTGGCTCCTCATCCACACGTTCGACTCTCGCACCTCTAGCTGGAACACGGCGATTGGCAGCTGGCCGTGGAAAGAACGGATTCACATTGATCGTTGGATCAATTTCTTCTAGTGGTGGCATGGAGGAGTCGCTATCCTCATTGGATGAGTTGGCTCTAACCGATCTTCCCGGTCTCCTTCTCTTTTTCTCCTTGAGGTTGTTTATTTCCAACCTCATTTGGAACATCATGTCCGATAGATCATCAATCTTTGTTTGATGACGATCCATCTCATCCCTACGAGTCTTCTCACTCCATTGGAGTTGGGCTTCCTTTTCCGCCAACTCCGTTTGGTAATCACGTTCTCTTTCTTCAGCCATTTTTCTTTCCTTAAGCTTTCTCCTCAAAGTCCTCTCAAGCTCTTGATCAAGAGGTAAGAGGTCTTCGTTGTTTCTAGACCTGCGCATACACTCGAACAGATATCAAATAACAAGGGAAAAGCTCCCAAGCTTGACAACCGATAACCGAATTCGGCCTAGACCAAATCCCCGGCAACGGCGCCAAAAACTTGTTCGCCACTTAGCGTGCGTGCAAATAAGTCTTAAATTTATAAAACTAGAATCAAGAAAGCGAACCCGTAGTGTGCGGATCGATATAGTTAAGAAAGAATTCCAGAGTATCGAACACAGGGATTTGGGGGGTTAAATCCAATTATAGACCGTCAAGCAAGTAAATGTATGAGCTTTGCAAATATTGGGAAAACAACAATCCTAAAGATCCAGGAATCCAGTTGTGGCAATCGATTCAAGATATACTAAAGATATAAGGACAAAGTTAAGAGTTGCAAAGATATACTAATGCAAAGCAATGTACGGTGAAGTTCCAAGGCTTTATGTAACTTAACTAAAGACGCTCTCTATAAAGGTTGTTGAGGCTTCAATATAGAAAGGATCTAATGGCAAGAATTAATATCAAATACCCAAACTTGTAACCCAAGGATCAAGACTAACTAAACCGATTAAGGTTGTGACACTCGGAATCGAGGTAGAGGTTGTTGAGGCTTCACTACCACCTAGAAAAGGCAAGCCAAGACTAAGTTAAAGCAAATCTTTAACTTTGGATTAAAGTAAAAGCAAGGTTCGTAAACTGAGGGAAATTACGGGTGGATCTTCAGATTCCATGGCCGTGGAACTCAAGAACACACCGTGATTTTAGTACGTCGACGATTCTCTCTAACTCTCAAGGTCCAATCTGTTTACGATCGATCTATCATCATCTAAGCCACAACTATCAACCCTTCACCTTAGAATTGCTAAGTGGTTTTAGCCAACAACAATCATTATGATATCAAATTCAAGGTTTAAAAGAATGAAAGATGAAAACCTTCGAAAACCTTTAATAAATCTCAAATCAATCTCAATCCACAAACAAGAATAATGATGTATAACAGATTTGGAATAACACAAACCAATCACGATCTTTGATAAGAACGAAGAACAGGATGTCATTCCACCTTCTAATCAAACCTAAGGACAAAGCGTAACTTCCAAATCTCCAAGTCTTCGCAAATCTCCGTTGCAAAATAACAATCTCCAACGTCCAACTTGCAACCCTAAGCACTTGCAATAAGCGTAGGCGAAGTCTAAGCGGAAGCGTAAGCGAAGGTGATGGAATCCCTCTCTTTCCATCCTTTTATAGGGCAAGATAAGATATGTGTCCAGCCCATTGTGTAAAAGATCATGGCTTCAAATTGTACGTTAAAAGATTGCCTAAATCACGGTTCCTTGGGATTCCACGCCCGTGGTTTAGAGCGTGGTTTAGAGCGTGGAATTTCATCATGGTTGCTTCACAACCTCCACGGCCGTGTAACCCTCTGGAATGCTCCACGCTTCTGTTGCCAAAGTTCCACGGCCGTGGTTTAGAGCGTGGACTCTAGTACGGCCGTATTTTAGAGCGTGGAACACAAGTAGCTCGTAATTCTCCTTTGTCTTGTGTCATTCTTCAACTTAGCATCTTCCTTAGCTCCTAGTGATGTCCTCAATCCTTGGACATGCTCAATCCAACTCCATTCTCCCTTGATTCGTCCGGTTTTAGCTCTTAATTGCCTACAATCAACACAAAGCTTATGTAGACCTCTATATCGACAATATAGATAAACTAACTCACAATTGCTCAATGCTTTATCAATGGTCACCAATATGGATAAAATACACTTAGAAAACGTGCCTAAAATATCACAATATTACATGCTAACACTCTACAGCTTAGTATTATAGGTATAATATTATATGGACCTTTTGTTGTGTACTGGAGTTTATTATGTAGTTTTATATAAATCTATACATATAACATGTAGTGACCTAAAGGGTATTTTATATCTTTTAGTTAATTTATCATGATGTGATCATCGCCGCATGGTAAAAGATAGTAGACTTGGAAAACTTTCCAATACAAGTAGTAGACTCAGACCTTGGGTAGAGTATAAGGATATGGTGGACATCTCGGGAATTTCTACAACCATCCGAGGAATGGATGGACAACAAGGAAAGACTATAAGAAGATTTAAACAAGAAAGCACAATCAGATGAGGAAGGAATTCTGGTGTCAACTCAGGCATAGGTGATAGAAAGTCGTACACAAAATCTTGCGGTATGAAGACGATAGATGACATCCGGAGAAGCATGGAGGGACTGACAAACACACAGACTGAAGATAGCAATTTCGGAACATGAACAAGTAGAGTGGAGTACAACCATGCTTGGTGAGATAAATGATGTTACAATCGAGGTGGATGCGTCATAGACAATTATGGCCATGAAAGACTAGATGAGATAGGATGTCGACCGGATATGAGGATATAAATGTGCACGGTATGGAGAGATACCTTGAGCTGAAAGAGAAAAGTAGACTTCAGAAGAGCAGTGATGGTTTGGAGATGCGAGGGTTTTTGAAGAAATCCTGATGCGAGCCCCAAGAGGGTAGTTTGAGTACCAAAAGGAGGTAGAAGCCTTGTAACCAAAACAACGGAAATTTCTGGAAGCAATGTTACGAAACAACATGAACTATAGGAGAATTGTGAGTGAGAATAACATGGGTGGACTAAAGTGTCCACAATGACCTCTCACTCACCACGGGACTTAAGTTACCGACACCAACGGTCCATACAAGTAAAACCGCAAATGGATGGAAAGATAAGGTTATAGGAGTTACAAAGACGCTCTTACAAGCTATCATGAATTACTTGAAAAGATCATTGATGTCAGATGGAGGACACAACTGGACTCGGTAAATGAAGTTAGCTCACGGAAAAACCGGAAGTGCGGAAGGTGGAACGAGTTAAAGTAGTATGAATGGATGAAACCGAGTAAGTAGTACTCACCAGGAAATTCAACGGCATAAAAGGTATGAGTAGAGTAAGTCCGGAATCTTGAGGTAAGTCAACTATAGACTGACCGGCGACAACCGAGAACGTACACGTGTTGGTTTGATATTGATGAGTTATGAGCATATAGGAAGAGATAACCGTGACTGCGGATATATAAAGTGAATTTATCAACGCCTTGGAGGGTTTTTCTTCAGGTCGTCAATGACGACCTTCTTAGATCAACTAACGGTATAAAGGGAATCGTGTTAGAGGTTACTTACCTAATGGTTAAGGAAAGACCTCAATTAGAGTCAGTAGAGACGAATATGTGTAAGAATAACTATGCGAGTAAGAAGAAGAGGTTGATTTCCAACAATCGTCTTATTTCAATAAAGGCAGATAAATAGGGTACTTGTTACTTCTTTCAAATGAGACCGATGGTGTGTTTCAACGAGAGAGAGTTAGGTCAGTCATTCTAACTCACGGAAGACGCCATTACAATTAATGGGTGGCAACAGAATAATCAAAGTAGCACAACGAAAGTGTGGTGTGCCCATAACCCCAGAGCAGGAAACTCAATGGTAAGAAAGGTGGCATGTCGAGTTTAAGGTGTTGATAGTTGGAGAATACATCTCAATTGAAACGGACAAGAGATAGGTTATGTTGAGCGACTGAGGACCTTTATATGGATCTAGTGTCACCTTGACAAGATTGATAAAGAAAGGTGTATATATAAAGAGGTTATCGAGATAGTAGTACTCTCTTACAGATCCAAGCCAATCAGGATAACCTCGTCATATATCGACTAATGAGTAGTTTGGAACTGAATACATAAAATGTTGTACCTTAGAATCATTTTTCCTGATGGATTGGAGAAAGATTTGAAGTAAGTAATAAATGTATTCAACGTGGTCCATAAAGTGAACAACCTTTAAGGGATTGACCATCATAATTAGGATGTGTTTTGAGAAAAGGCTATAATATGGATTGATATATCTGGTAGGAACAAAGTACTGCTTCGGATGGAGAAATTAATAAGCAAAGAGGGAACACATGGATTTTGATCTTTGGGGCAATGATGGTTATAATGCTTTCGATCCTAGTGGTATTGGGATGCGGTTTGAGTAAAGCACAACGTGGACGATGTCTTAACATTTAATGAGCGGTTATGATCGATGGACGGTAGCGGGAGTTCACCTTGTGTCTAGTATCGTCATTCCATATATATTACTACGTCATTTTAAGATCTTTGGAGCTAAGTAAGAAGCTTGAGGTGAAGTTAATGATAAATTAGAGATCTACAAAATAATATGATGACGCCAAGGAATGCAGAAGAATGACCACCATATTTTTTTTATTATTGATTTATATCAAGTTTAAGACCCTAAAAGAAGCAACAAAGCTGGCCGACTTTGACCCGGATTCGAGACAGATGTCTCAAGGTGAGGCACCACAGTTTAAGGTAAGTGTAGATGGAGTGATGACTGATGAGGCGTCAGGAGCTTATTTGTAGGCCGTTTGACAACGAGCTGAGAGAGAAGATTTTAAGCGAGGCTCACGCACGCGTTACTCAGTACACCCTGGTGCTAGTAAGATGTATAAGAATGTGATACGCTCATTCTGGTGGGGTGGTCTGAAGCCTGATATGGCTAGATATGTAGCTCAGTGTGCGACATGCCAATAGGTCAAGATTGAGCATCGTAGGTCTGGAGGAGAGCTTCACCCATTGTCTATACCGCAGTGGAAGTGGGATGACATATCTATGGATTTTTCCACGGGTTTGTGACCTAGTAGGAGCTTTGATGCTATATGGGTGATAGTTGATAGGTTGATGAAGACCGCATGTTTTATTCCGATTAAGGAAACGTGGCCAGTGAGTCGTCTAGTTGAGGAGTTCACCAAGTAGATTGTGAGATTCCATGGATTACCGCAGACTATCGTTTCCGATAGAGATGGACGGTTCACGTTGAGGTTTTGGCAGCAGGTGCATGCGACTTTGGGGACGAATCTCCACTTTACCACAACTTATCACCCTCAGATTGAAGGTCAGTCAAAGAGGACCATCTAGACGCTGGAGGATATGTTGCGAGCTTGTGTGTTGGATTGGGGACATTGTGTCCCAGATCACCTTCCTTTGGTTGAGTTTTCATATAACAACAGCTAACATGCATCGATAGGGATGACTCCTTATGAGGCTTTGTATGGACGGAGATGTCGTACACCTTTGTGTTGGGATGAGCCTAGTGGAGCCACTGGAATTGTTCTAGAGTAGATATAGGATGACATTGCTCGAGTACCTTTCATTAGAGAGCGTATGTTGAAAGCGCAGGGTCGACATAAGTCCTACGCCGATAAGAGGCACCGACCTCAAGAGTTTGGAGTAGGCGCTTAGGTTTGGCTGAGAGTATCACCGATGTGAGGTGTCCGGAGGTTTGGCATTAAGGGAAAGTTGAGCCCCCGATATGTCGGACCTTTTGAGATTTTAGAGCGAGTCAGGGAGGTAGCATACCAACTAGCCTGACCACTAGTATTAGAGGGTGTTCACCCCGTCTTCCACGTGTCCTAGTTGAAGGAGTATATTCCAGACCCGAGACACATTATCAGCTATGAGGATTTGACAATGGAGCAGGATCACACATTTGTAGAGCACCCAGCAGCGGTGTTAGAGAGGAGTATTAGACGCTTACGGTCTAAGGATATACCCATGCTACGGATCTAGTGGTCTAGACGGGGAGCAGACGAGGCTACATGAGAGACAGAGGATATCATCATGGGGAATTATCCCAAGTTTTATGTTGAGCTAGTTGCAGCGGTGGGATCGACGGGTTAGTACTTGGACCCACACTTGTGTGACTTTTTGACTTCGTGTTTGCTATCATGGTGGAGTGATTTGGTTTTTATGTGTATTGCATGTTTGATTTTTTAGTCTTCTATGCGTTACTTTGTCATGGCCTTTGAGTGTTATTTTTTTATGGTTAGAAAGATAGAACCATGTTCCTCGAGATGGAAAGACGGATGTTTCAGTTATATTTAGTAGGCTACCATGACGACCTTCTGTATCTTTAAGTTTCAGAACGAAATTTATTTTAAGGGGGAACTAATGTAACATCCAAAAATTTTATTCCGGAATCGGAATTCTAGACGTCGGACCGAGACCGAACCGGTTGGATCTTAACAAACATTTTTTTTTTATTATTTGGAAGACAGACGTCCCACTGCCTTTCTTCTTTCCCTTAGCAGGCCGGCAGGCCCAGCGGCCCTCTTCTTTTCTTGGCAGCCAGCGGGCCGTTTTCCATCTTCTTTCCCTTAGCAGGCCTGAAAGGCTCAGCGGCCTTCTTCCTTCTTTGCAGCCAGCGGGCCGTTTTCCTTCTTTTTTTTCCTTAGCAGGCCGGACAGGCGCATTTCTTTCTATACCTAGCTGATGAGGCGGCCAACCTTCTCTCCTTCAACAAGAAGTCGCAGCTGGTCGGTTGCAACTGCAATGTAGGATATGCGCGAGATCTCCGCTGCTCGACTCCACTCGTCCAGACATTTTCGTACGGATCTCAACAAGGAACCACGTCCATTCTACCATTTTAATTTCTCTTAAATCCCTGTTCGACCTCGACGTACCTTTTCTCGCCACCAAGCGCAACAAAACAACGAGCCAAACCGACAGTAGAATCGGCGAGTCCAGTACACCAAAACCGGCGAACCTCATCACCTCCTAGGTGGCACATCAACCGGAGTATTCCGCAACCTGCCGTCTTTCAGTGTCATCGCCGAAAGTAAGCGCGCTCCCTTGTTCCTCTTCGTCCATCCCTCTTCATGTGCATGATTGATCGGAGTATGCTCATCGATCATGCTCCTTATTGGTACTCTGCAGGCTCGACCCGATTCCTCGCAAAGGCGCTCCTGATATCGAACTAAGCTGTTGTGCCTTCTGCAGGGTTGGGTATCATCGATCGGTTGTCAATACGTATCAGCGGGTGAGTCTCCTTGTCCTTACAAGCTTGTGTATGTGTGTAGTGTATATTATACGGAATAGGAGGATTTATATAGTAGGGTTGGCATGGGTTTTTAGTCTAGTAGTTCGGTTATGGCAGTGAATGGTAGGTGCTGGAGGGCTCTTGGTTAGATCCAGTTTATGGATTTTGTTAGTGGTAAGCTGTTAACTGCACATAGAGGATTAAGCTTTAACATGGGTATTAATAAACTAATTTGTGATTATCATTAGAGTAATCTGTTAGTTTATACTTCGATTGTGTTGTTAGTTTAGTGCTTGTATTTGTAGCTTTATTTATAAATATACATATATATATATATATATATATATATATATATATATATATATATATATATATATATATATATATATATATAGTGACATCTCTTATGTTAGAATGCATAGATTAAGCGATAGCTAGCTTAGTAAACGCTAGTTATGTTGGTGAGCGGTTGAGGTTAACCCTTATTAGTATTTTGAAGCTTTTTGGATCTAGGGATAATGTCGTCTTTTACACCAGTATAGGGTTAGTTGGGCTCTTTCTTAGATAACCTCGTAACTTAGAAATTAAGGAGCTTCTAAGGGGCGGATGTGTATGTTTGTCCTTTGATAACCAAGTAGTTGAGTTGTTGTTCTTGTGGAATCAAGTAGAAGCATTGTTTCGGGATTTTGACTGGATTCAGGTATGTCCACGGACTTACTTAGCTGGCTTCTTGTATGAGTGTATGAGTGGTGTTTGTTAGTTATAATAAATAACGAAACCGGATTAGGCCGACTTTATTATTTACGTAATTGACCCAAGTGTATGATAACGGGTCGTGACATCATCTTCCTAGCTCTTGCGAGAGTCTAGGAGGTTCCCTGCGACCAGCCCAGTCAGGTAGACGGTCAGATGCATTAGTACCATTCCGCGTTGGTAAACGGGGACAAGGGCGAGGTTTGGGAATCCCTCGTGTCACAAAAGAAATATCATTAGAAATAACATATCACCTAATTAAAGATAATAAAAGGATTGAGTGTTGCATGTTGATTGTGTATGTTGTGTGTTTATGCTTTTACCTTTATACTTATGCATAGAATGTTAGCTAACGGTTTTATACCACTTGTAGATGCCTTGCAGGTTAAGAGAGTTGTAGAGAGATCCGGAGGAAATGGTCAGCCGGGTCCACGTACTCATTTAGTTGGGGACAGGGATGTCTTCTGTTCTTCATATGCGTCGTTCTAGTATCTTTTCTTGTAAGGCTGATACATATTCTCCATGTATATATTGTTTGTAGTTTTCAAATGTTTTTAATACTTTTGTGCCTTGTTGTAAGATCCAAGTAAAATTATTGTCAAACTATGGTTGGGACCCATTGTGAGATGCTAACCAGTAACTCCCCGAGTTCTCAGAATTTGGGATGTTACACAAGGTATCTCCTCCTCTCTGCCTTAGCATGACTTGTAAAAAAAACGAGCTGAAGGGTTTACTTACCCGGCAATGGCGCAAGGTGAGGCACCCTAGGGTGCTTCTTATGACAAGGTGGCTAGGAAGTCTCGTTCAAGTACTGAGGAGGATCCTTGGGGTGCTGCACCGTATAACAAGGAAGGGGTTACATCTCTTTTACAAGATGAGAGAAAAGGGTGACAGAAGGGAGCACTTCTTACCGTATATGTCGTCTGCAGCGAGTTGAAGAAGGGTCGATCCTACTCTTGTGTCGTTTTCGATGGAGTCCTGTAGTGGCTTGGGGCGCAGCGACGAGGCTCCAGCGTCTAGTGCAGAAGGGCGGTATTGAATCGATTTTGTATGTCGTCTACTGCCTGGCCATAGTTCGTCGGTTTTGCAACAGAAGAGTCCTCAGCAGGTCGTTTGACTCAGGAAGGGAAAGAGGGAGATCGTTACTCACCTGATCGATGCGGACGGCTCAGCAGATCGCTGGAGTAACAATGGTGCCGGCGGCCTGTGCAGCGTGTTGAAGCAGTAGCGCCTCTCTTTGATCCCGGTGAAGGTGAGACGGTGAGCAGAAGCGAGAATGGGAGACGGTAATGGTCCAGACGTGAAATAGTTGTGTAGGGAAGGAGAATGGTTAGCGTTGGATTAGATTAGGGCAAAAACAAGGATTAGGTTAATTAACTAGGGTTAAGGTAGATTATGGGATGGACTGAAAGGTCATTGGGCCGGATCTATTGGGCATGTTCATCTAGTTAAATGATGGCTGATAAATGCGTCCTTACTCGTACGGAACCGCTCTTCGAGTTTTAAATTATACGAAATTGTAATCGGGTTCCATAATTATTATTTTATGTGAATTAAGTTCATATAAAATGATTGAATTCGGGGTTACTTTATTTTGTTTAAAACTTAAGAAAGGTTAGCGGATCGAAATCCGGTTCGATCGGTTTTAAACGGAAATTAAAATTTTCCGGGTATTACGTCAGTGCCCTCTTAAAATAAGTTTTTTTCCCGAAACTTAGAATAATGTGTCTAATCAACGACTTTCTTTGTATAACTTGGTTTTATTAAGTCCCATTTTCTAACATGCAACTACTCAATAATCATACTTAGGCACACATCACATAAAACATAATCGCTCAATCCAATATAAAACATGAAAAGTCAAACAAAACAACATCCGAGTACTAACTTGTCGGTATAGAAGCAGTAGCTAACCATGCAAAGAACTCGGGATAATTACGCCTAATACTCTCCTCTGTCTCCAAAGTGGCCTCATCGGCTCCTCGTCTAGACTACTGGATCCTCAACATTGGAATCTCCTTGTACCGCAGACGTCTAATACTGCGCTCCAGGACAGCTACTGGGTACTCCACAAAAGTATGATCTGGCTCAACTATCAAGTCCTCATGGTTGATGATGTGCCTCGGGTCTGGGATACACTCTCTCAGCTGAGATACATGGAAAACCGGATGGACACCCTCTAGTCTCGATGGTAGTGCTAATCGGTAGGCAAGCTCTCCAACTCTCTCCAAGATCTCAAAAGGTCCGACATAATGGGGACTCAGCTTCCCCTTAATGCCGAAACTCCGGACTCCTCTCGTCGGTGACACTCTAAACCACACCTGGGCACCCACCCTAAACTCCAAGGGTCGACGCCTTTTGTCGGCGTAGGATTTCTGGCGACTCTGAGCTGCTAATATCCGCTCTCGGACCAGGGAAATCCGAGCGATGTCATCTTGTATCTTATCTGGAGCTACTCCATCAGCTCTACTGGGCTCATCCCAGCACAATGGCGTGCGAGATCTCCGCCCGTACAAAGCCTCATAAGGGGTCATCCCAATAGACGCGTTCCAACTGGTATTATACGAAAACTCTACTAGTGGAAGGTGATCTGACCATACTTGTCCCCAATCTAGTACACAAGCCCGCAACATGTCTTCTAACGTCTGGATGGCCCTCTCAAACTGACCGTTAGTCTGTGGGTGGTAAGTAGTAGTAAAGTGGACACTTGTCCCTAAAGCAGTATGTACCTGCTACCAAAATCTCGAAGTAAAATGTCCATCCCGATCAGAGACGATAGTCCTCGGTACCCCATGGAGTGTCACAATGTGTCTTGTGAACTCTTCAGCTAGAGGACTTACCGGCCACGTTTCCCTAATCGGAATGAAACGTGCGGTCTTTGTCACACGGTCTACCAGTACCAAAATAAAATCAAAACCTCTACTGAGCCTCAATCCCATGACAAAATCCATAGATATATCCTCCCACTTCCACTGCGGTACTGGCAGTGGGTGGAGCTCTCCTCCGGACCTACGATGCTCAATCTTGACCTGTTGGCAGGTCGCGCACTGAGCTACATACCGAGCCACATCGGGCTTCAAACCACCCCACCAGAAGGAACGTCTCACATCCTTGTACATCTTACTCGCTTCAGGATGTACTCAGTATGGGGTAATATGAGCCTCACCTAATATCCTCTTCTCAACTTATTGTCTGATGGTACACAAATGCGGTCTTGACATCTCATCACTCCATCAGCACCAATAGTGAACTGAGGTGTCTCGGATCCTGGTCAAGGTCGGGCAAGTCTCCTGCTTTTGTCGGATCTCCCCCAACAGATCAGGAAGTAACTCCAAAGTAGCCAACTGACTAGCTGTATCTGGAAACTGAATCTCTATCTCTAACCAAGGCAAATCTCTCTACAATTGTGGTTGTATTGTCAACCGGGCTATCGCCTTCTCCCGAGGTGTCTTCCAGCTCAAAGCGTCAGCTACTACATTCGCCCTTCCGGGGTGGTAGAGAATCTCAAGGTCGAAATCCTTGATCAACTCTAACCACCGCCTGTGGCGGTTAATCAACTCCCGATGAGTGAATATGTACTTCAGACTCTTATGGTTTGTGAAAATCTGACATGTCGCCCCATAGAGATAGTCACACCAGATCTTAAGAGCATGGACCACTGCAGCTAACTCTAGGTCATGTGTGGGGTATTTCTCCTCATACGTCTTCAACTGTCGAGACGCATAGGCTATGACCTTACCCCTCTGCATCAAAACACACCCCGAGCCTAGCTTGGATGCGTCACTGTATATCACAAAGTCATTTGTACCCTCAGGTTGTGCTAAAATCGGAGTAGAATTCAATCTCCTCTTCAACTCCTCGAAACTCTATTGACACGGCTCAGACTAGACGAACCGAGTAGTCTTCCTCAGAACACAGGTAAGTGGTCGGGCAATCAGGGAAAACCCTTCCACAAACCGGCGGTAGTAACCTGCCAAACCTAGGAAGCTACGAACCTCCTTAACATTCTTCGGAGGTTGCCAAGAAGACACTGACTCAATCTTCTCCGGATCGACCTTAATCCCCTCAGCAGTCACTACATTGCCTAGGAAAGCCACCTCTGACATCCAAAACTCACACTTGGATAGCTTAGCATAAAGCTGGCTATCCTACAGAACCTGTAATACTGTCCTCAAGTGCCCGACATGCTCCTCTCGACTCCTAGAGTAAACTAGGATGTCGTCAATGAAGACCACTACAATCACCTTTTCACCTACAAGATAAGAGCGAAATTTGTCAATTGCATATACAATAGCTAAGAATTCCTTTTCGGTAGTGGCGTAGTTGAGCTGCGCTTCATCTAGCGTCTTGCTAGCGAAGTAGATAGCGTGGGTTCGTCCTTCCTTTCTTTGCCCAAGAACAACTCCTATAGCTATGTCACTTGCGTCACACATAACCTCAAAGGGAAGATTCCAATCCGGAGGTTGGATAATCGGAGCTGAAATTAGAGCTTCCCGAATCATATTAAACGCATCTAAGCATTCCTGCGAAAAATTAAAAACTGCATCCTTCATCAATAGATTAGTTAGCGGCTTTGATATCTTAGAGAAATCCTTTATGAAACGCCTATAAAATCCAGTGTGTCCTAGAAAACTTCTTATTCCTTTCACCGAAGTTAGGGGAGGAAGCTTTTCTATTGTCTCTATCTTAGCTTTATCCACCTCAATCCCTCTACTAGAGATTAAGTGTCCTAATACAATGCCTTCTTTCACCATGAATTGACACTTCTCCCAATTAAGAACTAGGTTAGTGTCTTCACACCTTTGTAATACAAGAGCAAGGTTAGAAAGACAATTGTCAAAAGAGGAACCATAAACGGAGAAGTCATCCATAAAAACCTCCATGATTTCCTCTATATATTCCGAGAAGATGGCCATCATGCACCTTTGAAAGGTGGCTGGGGCGTTGCAAAGCCCGAACGGCATCCTCCTATAGGCAAACGTACCCCACGGGCACGTGAACGTGGTTTTCTCTTGATCATCTGGGTGTATCGGAATCTGAAAGAAACCACTATAACCGTCAAGATAGCAAAAGTGTGAATGTTGTGCTAACCTTTCAAGCATTTGATCGATGAAGGGTAGTGGGAAGTGATCCTTCCTCGTCGCGTTGTTTAGCTTGCGGTAGTCTATACACATCCGCCATCCTGTTACGGTTCGTGTAGGAATGAGTTCATAGTTTTGGTTGGTGATGACCGTCATTCCTCCCTTCTTTGGAACCACTTGTACGGGGCTCACCCACTTGCTATCGGAGATAGGATAGATGATATCTGCATCAAGTAGTTTAAGAATTTCCTTCTTGACAACCTCCTTCATGGTCGGATTTACCGCCTTTGACGTTATCGCGAAGTTCTAAAGTCCTCTTCCATTAAGATCTTATGCATGCATAGGGAAGGTTTGATTCCTACTAAATCCTCTATAGTATATCCTAAGGCTTTCCTATGTTTCTTAAGGACAACCATAAGCTTACTATGTACATCTATGCTTAAATCGGAACTAACGATTACTGGAAAGGTAGAATTAGGTCCAAGAAATGCATACCTTAGATGTGTAGGAAGTGGTTTCAATTCCATCACTATCGGAGTCTCCAATGGCTCTTGAGGGGCATCTGATGCTTCCTTAGAAGTGTCTAAGGATGTAGAAGGTGTTGGAGAGGAATCCAGAGAATTTGTAGAAGAAACACAATCTCCCTCAAACTCACCCAAAATTACGGCACCCCTGCCTTCTCCACGGCCGTAATTTTGGGTGTGGAAAACAAATACAGTGCCTCTGTTCCCTCCACGGCCGTGTAACTCCCTGGAGTGCTCCACGCTTTTGTTGGTGAAATCCACGGCCGTGGAATAGGCCGTCTGACCGTGGATCCGTACGTTTTCTGCCTCATCGTGGAGTTTCTCGAACTCTTTTTCACACACTTCTTCTTGTGTCTCTAAGGCTTTAATTGCCTCATTGCACTCCTCTTCTTCCCCTATATCCATTATGCTCATAGAAATAACTTTTTGCAAGGGATCTTTGAAGAGAATAGAACTTACCTCCTCTCTAGATAGCTCTTTGTCTTGGATATTGAATATATCCTCGTCGAAGGTTGGTTCCTTCACCAAAGTGGAAAGAACGAACTCTACCTTCTCTTCTCCTATGTCAAAGGCGAGTCTAGCATTCTTGCAATCGACTATGAAGCCGGATGTTGCAAGAAACGGTCTTCCGAGAATGATCGGGACCGGACTATCTGCAGGAATGTCAAGCACAACAAAGTCTATAGGAACATAAAACTTACCAAGCTTGACCGGGACGTCTTCAACTATACCGACGGGACGAGTTATGGAACGATCCGCCATGTACAACATCATCTTAACCGGCTTAGGGTCGCCTAAGCCGATCTTCCTGCATAAGGCAAGCGGAATGATGCTCACGCTTGCTCCCAAATCACATAATGCATCATATGTGACATCTCCCACTTCTATGGGAATACAAAATGACCCCGGATCCTTTAGCTTTGGGGGCATCTTCTCTTTCATGGTTTTGATGAGATCCGATCAATCCGAACTCATCTTAACCTCTCCAAAATCCTCTAGCTTTCTCTTGTTAGAGATGATCTCCTTTAAGAACTTTCCATAAGCCGGCATACCTACAATTGCATCAATGAAAGGTATATTAATATGCAGTTTGCTCATGAGTTCAATAAACTTACCGAATTGCTTGTCTAGGCGTGCTCTCGCTCTAGATTACGGGAATGATAGGGGAGGTTTGTAAGCTGGAGGAGGAACGTAGACATCTTCCTTCTCCTTCCCCTTTTCTTTCTCTTTCTCAACGGGGACTTCTACAAACTTAGGCTGCGGGTCGGTAGTTGTTACTCCGCTCCTAGTTGTGATTGCCATCACCCTTCCTTTTAGGTTGTCCTCCATCTTTCCTGGAAGTTTCCCTTGATTCCTAGGAACTTCCTCCGCATGACTAAACATTTGGTTTTCTAAAACCTTTTAGGCTTTATCAACCTTAGTTATGTGATCATCAACCTTGATGATGCGAGTCTCCAATCCTTGAAGCTTCCCCAAAATTGTTTCTAACATGGGATCGGGCTTCTCTTTCCCCGAAGTACTTCCACCATTAGATGTTTGCCCCTGGCTTTTGAAAGGAGTGGAAGAAGAGGAACGTGGAGTTAGTGAATTTGAATTTCCTGAATTGGAATAAGAATTACCGGAATTTTGTTGGTTGGGGCGCCAATTTTTGTTGTTTGAACCCCTATTGTTGTTCCAATTGTTGTTCCGGTTGTTGTTGTTGTTGTTCCAATTGTTCCGGTTGTTGCGGTTTGTACTCTCATTACCGTTGTGGTTATTGTTGTTGCCTAAATAACCCACATCTTGTTCCTTGTGCTTTGGAAAGTTGGTTTTGATGGCTTCCTTCAACTCTTTAATCTCCGTATTGAGAGAAAAGAATTGAGTTTGAGCTGCTTGTGATAGCTTTTCTCCTTGATCCACATGATTCTCCTCCACTTTCCGATGAGAGTACTACTCTTTAACTCGTGCTTGTTTCTCAATGAAGTCCCAAGCGTCATCTTCCCTCATGTCCATGAATGTACCACATGAAAGGGATTGGAGCTTGAATTGTGTCTCCACATCCAGCCCCTTATAGTATATCTCCAATAGTGCCAATTTGGATATGCCATGATGAGGGCAATCCAATAGCAAATCCTGAAATCTTTTCCAAGATTGAAACAAACTTTCGTTAGATCTCATTGAAAATGCATTAATCTTACCTCTTAACTCCGTCGTTTTAGATGGCGGAAAGAACTTAGTGAGGAATTCCGAAGAAAGATCCTCCCATGTCTCAAGTTTCCCACTTGGAAGAGCTTAATACCAAGACAATGCTTTCCCCTTCAAGGAGAAGAAGAAAGGCTTGAGCTTATAGCTGTTGGTAGTTGCATTCTTTGGCTTCATTGTCTCCATCATGATCTCAAAATTTTGTAGATGTTGATGTGGAGATTCAGCGCTTGTTCCACCAAATTGATTTTGGCGGACAATGGTAATAACTTGAGGGTTGAAGCTAAACCCTTGTGCATCATCAGCATCGAAGTTCACACCTAAACGGCGTGGTTGCTGCGTTGGATCCATCCTTTGGCCAAGAGTTCTTGGCTCCTCATCCACACGTTCGACTCTCGCACCTCTAGCTGGAACACGGCGATTGGCAGCTGGCCGTGGAAAGAACGGATTCACATTGATCGTTGGATCAATTTCTTCTAGTGGTCGCATGGAGGAGTCGCTATCCTCATTGGATGAGTTGGCTCTAACCGATCTTCCCGGTCTCCTTCTCTTTTTCTCCTTGAGGTTGTTTATTTCCAACCTCATTTGGAACATCATGTCTGATAGATCATCAATCTTTGTTTGATGACGATCCATCTCATCCCTACGAGTCTTCTCACTCCATTGGAGTTGGGCTTCCTTTTCCGCCAACTCCGTTTGGTAATCACGTTCTCTTTCTTCAGCCATTTTTCTTTCCTTAAGCTTTCTCCTCAAAGTCCTCTCAAGCTCTTGATCAAGAGGTAAGAGGTCTTCGTTGTTTCTAGACCTGCGCATACACTCGAACAGATATCAAATAACAAGGGAAAAGCTCCCAAGCTTGACAACCGATAACCGAATTCGGCCTAGACCAAATCCCCGGCAACGGCGCCAAAAACTTGTTCGCCACTTAGCGTGCGTGCAAATAAGTCTTAAATTTATAAAACTAGAATCAAGAAAGCGAACCCGCAGTGTGCGGATCGATATAGTTAAGAAAGAATTCCAGAGTATCGAACACAGGGATTTGGGTGGTTAAATCCAATTATAGACCGTCAAGCAAGTAAATGTATGAGCTTTGCAAATATTGGGAAAACAACAATCCTAAAGATCCAGGAATCCAGTTGTGGCAATCGATTCAAGATATACTAAAGATATAAGGACAGAGTTAAGAGTTGCAAAGATATACTAATGCAAAGCAATGTACGGTGAAGTTCCAAGGCTTTATGTAACTTAACTAAAGACGCTCTCTATAAAGGTTGTTGAGGCTTCAATATAGAAAGGATCTAAAGGCAAGAATTAATATCAAATACCCAAACTTGTAACCCAAGGATCAAGACTAACTAAACCGATTAAGGTTGTGACACTCGGAATCGAGGTAGAGGTTGTTGAGGCTTCACTACCACCTAGAAAAGGCAAGCCAAGACTAAGTTAAAGTAAATCTTTAACTTTGGATTAAAGTAAAAGCAAGGTTCGTAAACTGAGGGAAATTACGGGTGGATCTTCAGATTCCATGGCCGTGGAACTCAAGAACACACCGTGATTTTAGTACGTCGACGATTCTCTCTAACTCTCAAGGTCCAATCTGTTTACGATCGATCTATCATCATCTAAGCCACAACTATCAACCCTTCACCTTAGAATTGCTAAGTGGTTTTAGCCAACAACAATCATTATGATATCAAATTCAAGGTTTAAAAGAATGAAAGATGAAAACCTTCGAAAACCTTTAATAAATCTCAAATCAATCTCAATCCACAAACAAGAATAATGATGTATAACAGATTTGGAATAACACAAACCAATCACGATCTTTGATAAGAACGAAGAACAGGATGTCAGTCCACCTTCTAATCAAACCTAAGGACAAAGCGTAACTTCCAAATCTCCAAGTCTTCGCAAATCTCCGTTGCAAAATAACAATCTCCAGCGTCCAACTTGCAACCCTAGGCACTTGCAATAAGCGTAGGCGAAGTCTAAGCGGAAGCGTAAGCGAAGGTGATGGAATCCCTCTCTTTCCATCCTTTTATAGGGCAAGATAAGATATGTGTCCAGCCCATTGTGTAAAAGATCATGGCTTCAAATTGTACGTTAAAAGATTGCCTAAATCACGGTTCCTTGGGATTCCACGCCCGTGGCTTAGAGCGTGGTTTAGAGCGTGGAATTTCATCATGGTTGCTTCACAACCTCCACGGCCGTGTAACCCTCTGGAATGCTCCACGCTTCTGTTGCCAAAGTTCCACGGCCGTGGTTTAGAGCGTAGACTCTAGTACGGCCGTATTTTAGAGCGTGGAACACAAGTAGCTCGTAATTCTCCTTTGTCTTGTGTCATTCTTCAACTTAGCATCTTCCTTAGCTCCTAATGATGTCCTCAATCCTTGGACATGCTCAATCCAACTCCATTCTCTCTTGATTCGTCCGGTTTTAGCTCTTAATTGCCTACAATCAACACAAAGCTTATGTAGACCTCTATATCGACAATATAGATAAACTAACTCACAATTGCTCAATGCTTTATCAATGGTCACCAATATGGATAAAATACACTTAGAAAACGTGCCTAAAATATCACAATATTACATGCTAACACTCTACAGCTTAGTATTATAGGTATAATATTATATGGACCTTTTGTTGTGTACTGGAGTTTATTATGTAGTTTTATATAAATCTATACATATAACATGTAGTGACCTAAAGGGTATTTTATATCTTTTAGTTAATTTATCATGATGTGATCATCGCCGCATGGTAAAAGATAGTAGACTTGGAAAACTTTCCAATACAAGTAGTAGACTCAGACCTTGGGTAGAGTATAAGGATATGGTGGACATCTCGGGAATTTCTACAACCATCCGAGGAATGGATGGACAACAAGGAAAGACTATAAGAAGATTTAAACAAGAAAGCACAATCAGATGAGGAAGGAATTCTGGTGTCAACTCAGGCATAGGTGATAGAAAGTCGTACACGAAATCTTGCGGTATGAAGACGATAGATGACATCCGGAGAAGCATGGAGGGACTGACAAACACACAGACTGAAGATAGCAATTTCGGAACATGAACAAGTAGAGTGGAGTACAACCATGCTTGGTGAGATAAATGATGTTACAATCGAGGTGGATGCGTCATAGACAATTATGGCCATGAAAGACTAGATGAGATAGGATGTCGACCGGATATGAGGATATAAATGTGCACGGTATGGAGAGATACCTTGAGCTGAAAGAGAAAAGTAGACTTCAGAAGAGCAGTGATGGTTTGGAGATGCGAGGGTTTTTGAAGAAATCCTGATGCTAGCCCCAAGAGGGTAGTTTGAGTACCAAAAGGAGGTAGAAGCCTTGTAACCAAAACAACGGAAATTTCTGGAAGCAATGTTACGAAACAACATGAACTATAGGAGAATTGTGAGTGAGAATAACATGGGTGGACTAAAGTGTCCACAATGACCTCTCACTCACCACGGGACTTAAGTTACCGACACCAACGGTCCATACAAGTAAAACCGCAAATGGATGGAAAGATAAGGTTATAGGAGTTACAAAGACGCTCTTACAAGCTATCATGAATTACTTGAAAAGATCATTGATGTCAGATGGAGGACACAACTGGACTCGGTAAATGAAGTTAGCTCACGGAAAAACCGGAAGTGCGGAAGGTGGAACGAGTTAAAGTAGTATGAATGGATGAAACCGAGTAAGTAGTACTCACCAGGAAATTCAACGGCATAAAAGGTATGAGTAGAGTAAGTCCGGAATCTTGAGGTAAGTCAACTATAGACTGACCGGCGACAACCGAGAACGTACACGTGTTGGTTTGATATTGATGAGTTATGAGCATATAGGAAGAGATAACCGTGACTGCGGATATATAAAGTGAATTTATCAACGCCTTGGAGGGTTTTTCTTCAGGTCGTCAATGACGACCTTCTTAGATCAACTAACGGTATAAAGGGAATCGTGTTAGAGGTTACTTACCTAATGGTTAAGGAAAGACCTCAATTAGAGTCAGTAGAGACGAATATGTGTAAGAATAACTATGCGAGTAAGAAGAAGAGGTTGATTTCCAACAATCGTCTTATTTCAATAAAGGAAGATAAATAGGGTACTTGTTACTTCTTTCAAATGAGACCGATGGTGTGTTTCAACGAGAGAGAGTTAGGTCAGTCATTCTAACTCACGGAAGACGCCATTACAATTAATGGGTGGCAACAGAATAATCAAAGTAGCACAACGAAAGTGTGGTGTGCCCATAACCCCAGAGCAGGAAACTCAATGGTAAGAAAGGTGGCATGTCGAGTTTAAGGTGTTGATAGTTGGGGAATACATCTCAATTGAAACGGACAAGAGATAGGTTATGTTGAGCGACTGAGGACCTTTATATGGATCTAGTGTCACCTTGACAAGATTGATAAAGAAAGGTGTATATATAAAGAGGTTATCGAGATAGTAGTACTCTCTTACAGATCCAAGCCAATCAGGATAACCTCGTCATATATCGACTAATGAGTAGTTTGGAACTGAATACATAAAATGTTGTACCTTAGAATCATTTTTCCTGATGGATTGGAGAAAGATTTGAAGTAAGTAATAAATGTATTCAACGTGGTCCATAAAGTGAACAACCTTTAAGGGATTGACCATCATAATTAGGATGTGTTTTGCGAAAAGGCTATAATATGGATTGATATATCTGGTAGGAACAAAGTACTGCTTCAGATGGAGAAATTAATAAGCAAAGAGGGAACACATGGATTTTGATCTTTGGGGCAATGATGGTTATAATGCTTTCGATCCTAGTGGTATTGGGATGCGGTTTGAGTAAAGCACAACGTGGACGATGTCTTAACATTTAATGAGCGGTTATGATCGATGGACGGTAGCGGGAGTTCACCTTGTGTCTAGTATCGTCATTCCATATATATTACTACGTCATTTTAAGATCTTTGGAGCTAAGTAAGAAGCTTGAGGTGAAGTTAATGATAAATTAGAGATCTACAAAATAATATGATGACGCCAAGGAATGCAGAAGAATGACCACCATATTTTTTTTATTATTGATTTATATCAAGTTTAAGACCCTAAAAGAAGCAACAAAGCTGGCCGACTTTGACCCGGATTCGAGACAAGATGTCTCAAGGTGAGGCACCATAGTTTAAGGTAAGTGTAGATGAAGTGATGACTGATGAGGCGTCAGGAGCTTATTTGTAGGCCGTTTGACAACGAGCTGAGAGAGAAGATTTTAAGCGAGGCTCACGCACGCGTTACTCAGTACACCCTGGTGCTAGTAAGATGTATAAGAATGTGATACGCTCATTCTGGTGGGGTGGTCTGAAGCCTGATATGGCTAGATATGTAGCTCAGTGTGCGACATGCCAATAGGTCAAGATTGAGCATCGTAGGTCTGGAGGAGAGCTTCACCCATTGTCTATACCGCAGTGGAAGTGGGATGACATATCTATGGATTTTTCCACGGGTTTGTGACCTAGTAGGAGCTTTGATGCTATATGGGTGATAGTTGATAGGTTGATGAAGACCGCATGTTTTATTCCGATTAAGGAAACGTGGCCAGTGAGTCGTCTAGTTGAGGAGTTCACCAAGTAGATTGTGAGATTCCATGGATTACCGCAGACTATCGTTTCCGATAGAGATGGACGGTTCACGTTGAGGTTTTGGCAGCAGGTGCATGCGACTTTGGGGACGAATCTCCACTTTACCACAACTTATCACCCTCAGATTGAAGGTCAGTCAAAGAGGACCATCTAGACGCTGGAGGATATGTTGCGAGCTTGTGTGTTGGATTGGGGACATTGTGTCCCAGATCACCTTCCTTTGGTTGAGTTTTCATATAACAACAGCTAACATGCATCGATAGGGATGACTCCTTATGAGGCTTTGTATGGACGGAGATGTCGTACACCTTTGTGTTGGGATGAGCCTAGTGGAGCCACTGGAATTGTTCTAGAGTAGATATAGGATGACATTGCTCGAGTACCTTTCATTAGAGAGCGTATGTTGAAAGCGCAGGGTCGACATAAGTCCTACGCCGATAAGAGGCACCGACCTCAAGAGTTTGGAGTAGGCGCTTAGGTTTGGCTGAGAGTATCACCGATGTGAGGTGTCCGGAGGTTTGGCATTAAGGGAAAGTTGAGCCCCCGATATGTCGGACCTTTTGAGATTTTAGAGCGAGTCAGGGAGGTAGCATACCAACTAGCCTGACCACTAGTATTAGAGGGTGTTCACCCCGTCTTCCACGTGTCCTAGTTGAAGGAGTATATTCCAGACCCGAGACACATTATCAGCTATGAGGATTTGACAATGGAGCAGGATCACACATTTGTAGAGCACCCAGCAGCGGTGTTAGAGAGGAGTATTAGACGCTTACGGTCTAAGGATATACCCATGCTACGGATCTAGTGGTCTAGACGGGGAGCAGACGAGGCTACATGAGAGACAGAGGATATCATCATGGGGAATTATCCCAAGTTTTATGTTGAGCTAGTTGCAGCGGTGGGATCGACGGGTTAGTACTTGGACCCACACTTGTGTGACTTTTTGACTTCGTGTTTGCTATCATGGTGGAGTGATTTGGTTTTTATGTGTATTGCATGTTTGATTTTTTAGTCTTCTATGCGTTACTTTGTCATGGCCTTTGAGTGTTATTTTTTTATGGTTAGAAAGATAGAACCATGTTCCTCGAGATGGAAAGACGGATGTTTCAGTTATATTTAGTAGGCTACCATGACGACCTTCTGTATCTTTAAGTTTCAGAACGAAATTTATTTTAAGGGGGAACTAATGTAACATCCAAAAATTTTATTCCGGAATCGGAATTCTAGACGTCGGACCGAGACCGAACCGGTTGGATCTTAACAACCATTTTTTTTTTTATTATTTGGAAGACAGACGTCCTACTGCCTTTCTTCTTTCCCTTAGCAGGCCGGCAGGCCCAGCGGCCCTCTTCTTTTCTTGGCAGCCAGCGGGCCGTTTTCCATCTTCTTTCCCTTAGCAGGCCTGAAAGGCTCAGCGGCCTTCTTCCTTCTTGGCAGCCAGCGGGCCGTTTTCCTTCTTTTTTTTCCTTAGCAGGCCGGACAGGCCCATTTCTTTCTATACCTAGCTGATGAGGCGGCCAACCTTCTCTCCTTCAACAAGAAGTCGCAGCTGGTCGGTTGCAACTGCAATGTAGGATATGCGCGAGATCTCCGCTGCTCGACTCCACTCGTCCAGACATTTTCGTACGGATCTCAACAAGGAACCACGTCCATTCTACCATTTTAATTTCTCTTAAATCCCTGTTCGACCTCGACGTACCTTTTCACGCCACCAAGCGCAACAAAACAACGAGCCAAACCGACAGTAGAATCGGCGAGTCCAGTACACCAAAACCGGCGAACCTCATCACCTCCTAGGTGGCACATCAACCGGAGTATTCCGCAACCTGCCGTCTTTCAGTGTCATCGCCGAAAGTAAGCGCGCTCCCTTGTTCCTCTTCGTCCATCTCTCTTCATGTGCATGATTGATCGGAGTATGCTCATCGATCATGCTCCTTATTGGTACTCTGCAGGCTCGACCCGATTCCTCGCAAAGGCGCTCCTGATATCGAACTAAGCTGTTGTGCCTTCTGCAGGGTTGGGTATCATCGATCGGTTGTCGATACGTATCAGCGGGTGAGTCTCCTTGTCCTTACAAGCTTGTGTATGTGTGTAGTGTATATTATACGGAATAGGAGGATTTATATAGTAGGGTTGGCATGGGTTTTTAGTCTAGTAGTTCGGTTATGGCAGTGAATGGTAGGTGCTGGAGGGCTCTTGGTTAGATCCAGTTTATGGATTTTGTTAGTGGTAAGCTGTTAACTGCACATAGAGGATTAAGCTTTAACATGGGTATTAATAAACTAATTTGTGATTATCATTAGAGTAATCTGTTAGTTTATACTTCGATTGTGTTGTTAGTTTAGTGCTTGTATTTGTAGCTTTATTTATAAATATACATACATATATATATATATATATATATATATATATAGTGACATCTCTTATGTTAGAATGCATAGATTAAGCGATAGCTGGCTTAGTAAACGCTAGTTATGTTGGTGAGCGGTTGAGGTTAACCCTTATTAGTATTTTGAAGCTTTTTGGATCTAGGGATGATGTCGTCTTTTACACCAGTATAGGGTTAGTTGGGCTCTTTCTTAGATAACCTCGTAACTTAGAAATTAAGGAGCTTCTAAGGGGCGGATGTGTTTTGATCAATGTTTGTCCTTTGATAACCAAGTAGTTGAGTTGTTGTTCTTGTGGAATCAAGTAGAAGCATTGTTTCGGGATTTTGACTGGATTCAGGTATGTCCACGGACTTACTTAGCTGGCTTCTTGTATGAGTGTATGAGTGGTGTTTGTTAGTTATAATAAATAACGAAACCGGATTAGGCTGACTTTATTATTTACGTAATTGACCCAAGTGTATGATAACGGGTCGTGACATCATCTTCCTAGCTCTTGCGAGAGTCTAGGAGGTTCCCTGCGACCAGCCCAGTCAGGTAGACGGTCAGATGCATTAGTACCATTCCGCGTTGGTAAACGGGGACAAGGGCGAGGTTTGGGAATCCCTCGTGTCACAAAAGAAATATCATTAGAAATAACCTATCACCTAATTAAAGATAATAAAAGGATTGAGTGTTGCATGTTGATTGTGTATGTTGTGTGTTTATGCTTTTACCTTTATACTTATGCATAGAATGTTAGCTAACGGTTTTATACCACTTGTAGATGTCTTGCAGGTTAAGAGAGTTGTAGAGAGATCCGGAGGAAATGGTCAGCCGGGTCCACGTACTCATTTAGTTGGGGACAGGGATGTCTTCTGTTCTTCATATGCGTCGTTCTAGTATCTTTTCTTGTAAGGCTGATACATATTCTCCATGTATATATTGTTTCTAGTTTTCAAATGTTTTTAATACTTTTGTGCCTTGTTGTAAGATTCAAGTAAAATTATTGTCAAACTATGGTTGGGACCCATTGTGAGATGCTAACCAGTAACTCCACGAGTTCTCAGAATTTGGGATGTTACACAAGGTATCTCCTCCTCTCTGCCTTAGCATGACTTGTAAAAAAAACGAACTGAAGGGTTTACTTACCCGGCAATGGCGCAAGGTGAGGCACCCTAGGGTGCTTCTTATGACAAGGTGGCTAGGAAGTCTCGTTCAAGTACTGAGGAGGATCCTTGGGGTGCTGCACCGTATAACAAGGAAGGGGTTACATCTCTTTTACAAGATGAGAGAAAAGGGTGACAGAAGGGAGCACTTCTTACCGTATATGTCGTCTGCAGCGAGTTGAAGAAGGGTCGATCCTACTCTTGTGTCGTTTTCGATGGAGTCCTGTAGTGGCTTGGGGCGCAGCGACGAGGCTCCAGCGTCTAGTGCAGAAGGGCGGTATTGAATCGATTTTGTGTGTCGTCTACTGCCTGGCCATAGTTCGTCGGTTTTGCAACAGAAGAGTCCTCAGCAGGTCGTTTGACTCAGGAAGGGAAAGAGGGAGATCGTTACTCACCTGATCAATGCGGACGGCTCAGCAGATCGCTGGAGTAGCAATGGTGCCGGCGGCCTGTGCAGCGTGTTGAAGCAGTAGCGCCTCTCTTTGACCCCGGTGAAGGTGAGACGGTGAGCAGAAGCGAGAATGGGAGACGGTAATGGTCCAGACGTGAAATAGTTGTGTAGGGAAGGAGAATGGTTAGCGTTGGATTAGATTAGGGCAAAAACAAGGATTAGGTTAATTAACTAGGGTTAAGGTAGATTATGGGATGGACTGAAAGGTCATTGGGCCGGATCTATTGGGCATGTTCATCTAGTTAAATGATGGCTGATAAATGCGTCCTTACTCGTACGGAACCGCTCTTCGAGTTTTAAATTATACGAAATTCTAATCGGGTTCCATAATTATTATTTTATGTGAATTAAGGTCATATAAAATGATTGAATTCGGGGTTACTTTATTTTGTTTAAAACTTAAGAAAGGTTAGCGGATCGAAATCCGGTTCGATCGGTTTTAAACTGAAATTAAAATTTTCCGGGTATTACGTCAGTGCCCTCTTAAAATAAGTTTTTTTCCCGAAACTTAGAATAATGTGTCTAATCAACGACTTTCTTTGTATAACTTGGTTTTATTAAGTCCCATTTTCTAACATGCAACTACTCAATAATCATACTTAGGCACACATCACATAAAACATAATCGCTCAATCCAATATAAAACATGAAAAGTCAAACAAAACAACATCCGAGTACTAACTTGTCGGTATAGAAGCAGTAGCTAACCATGCAAAGAACTCGGGATAATTACGCCTAATACTCTCCTTTGTCTCCAAAGTGGCCTCATCGGCTCCTCGTCTAGACTACTGGATCCTCAACATTGGAATCTCCTTGTACCGCAGACGTCTAATACTGCGCTCCAGGACAGTTACTGGGTACTCCACAAAAGTATGATCTGGCTCAACTATCAGGTCCTCATGGTTGATGATTTGCCTCGGGTCTGGGATACACTCTCTCAGCTGAGATACATGGAAAACCGGATGGACACCCTCTAGTCTCGATGGTAGTGCTAATCGGTAGGCAACCTCTCCAACTCTCTCCAAGATCTCAAAAGGTCCGACATAACGGGGACTCAGCTTCCCCTTAATGCCGAAACTCCGGACTCCTCTCGTCGGTGACACTCTAAACCACACCTGGGCACCCACCCTAAACTCCAAGGGTCGACGCCTTTTGTCGGCGTAGGATTTCTGGCGACTCTGAGCTGCTAATATCCGCTCTCGGACCAGGGCAATCCGAGCGATGTCATCTTGTATCTTATCTGGAGCTACTCCATCAGCTCTACTGGGCTCATCCCAGCACAATGGCGTGCGAGATCTCCGCCCGTACAAAGCCTCATAAGGGGTCATCCCAATAGACGCGTTCCAACTGGTATTATACGAAAACTCTACTAGTGGAAGGTGATCTGGCCATACTTGTCCCCAATCTAGTACACAAGCCCGCAACATGTCTTCTAACGTCTGGATGGCCCTCTCAAACTGACCGTTAGTCTGTGGGTGGTAAGTAGTAGTAAAGTGGACACTTGTCCCTAAAGCAGTATGTACCTGCTACCAAAATCTCGAAGTAAAACGTCCATCCCGATCAGAGACGATAGTCCTCGGTACCCCATGGAGTGTCACAATGTGTCTTGTGAACTCTTCAGCTAGAGGACTTACCGGCCACGTTTCCCTAATCGGAATGAAACGTGCGGTCTTCGTCACACGGTCTACCACTACCAAAATAAAATCAAAACCTCTACTGAGCCTCAATCCCATGACAAAATCCATAGATATATCCTCCCACTTCCACTGCGGTACTGGCAGTGGGTGGAGCTCTCCTCCGGACCTACGATGCTCAATCTTGACCTGTTGGCAGGTCGCGCACTGAGCTACATACCGAGCCACATCGGGCTTCAAACCACCCCACCAGAAGGAACGTCTCACATCCTTGTACATCTTACTCGCTTCAGGATGTACTCAGTATGGGGTAATATGAGCCTCACCTAATATCCTCTTCTCAACTTATTGTCTGATGGTACACAAATGCGGTCTTGACATCTCATCACTCCATCAGCACCAATAGTGAACTGAGGTGTCTCGGATCCTGGTCAAGGTCGGGCAAGTCTCCTGCTTTTGTCGGATCTCCCCCAACAGATCAGGAAGTAACTCCAAAGTAGCCAACTGACTAGCTGTATCTGGAAACTGAATCTCTATCTCTAACCAAGGCAAATCTCTCTACAATTGTGGTTGTATTGTCAACCGGGCTATCGCCTTCTCCCGAGGTGTCTTCCGGCTCAAAGCGTCAGCTACTACATTCGCCCTTCCGGGGTGGTAGAGAATCTCAAGGTCGAAATCCTTGATCAACTCTAACCACCGCCTGTGGCGGTTAATCAACTCCCGCTGAGTGAATATGTACTTCAGACTCTTATGGTTTGTGAAAATCTGACATGTCGCCCCATAGAGATAGTGACACCAGATCTTAAGAGCATGGACCACTGCAGCTAACTCTAGGTCATGTGTGGGGTATTTCTCCTCATACGTCTTCAACTGTCGAGACGCATAGGCTATGACCTTACCCCTCTGCATCAAAACACACCCCGAGCCTAGCTTGGATGCGTCACTGTATATCACAAAGTCATTTGTACCCTCAGGTTGTGCTAAAATCGGAGTAGAATTCAATCTCCTCTTCAACTCCTCGAAACTCTGTTGACACGGCTCAGACTAGACGAACCGAGTAGTCTTCCTCAGAACACAGGTAAGTGGTCGGGCAATCAGGGAAAACCCTTCCATAAACCGGCGGTAGTAACCTGCCAAACCTAGGAAGCTACGAACCTCCTTAACATTCTTCGGAGGTTGCCAAGAAGACACTGACTCAATCTTCTCCGGATCGACCTTAATCCCCTCAGCAATCACTACATTGCCTAGGAAAGCCACCTCTGACATCCAAGACTCACACTTGGATAACTTAGCATAAAGCTGGCTATCCTACAGAACCTGTAATACTGCCTCCAGTGCCCGACATGCTCCTCTCGACTCCTAGAGTAAACTAGGATGTCGTCAATGAAGACCACTACAAACTGGTCTAAAAAGTCAATGAGTATCCCGTTCATCAACTCTATGAACACTGCTGGCGTATTAGTGAGCCCAAATGGCATCACTACAAATTCATAATGACCATATCTAGTCCGGAATGCCGTCTTAGGTATGTCCTGATCTCTGACCCTCAACTGGTGATAACCTGACCTCAAGTCTATCCTCGAAAAGACGGACGCTCCATGCAACTGGTCCAACAGATCATCTATGCGCGGCAGTGGATACTTGTTCTTGATAGTGACTTTGTTCAACTCTCTGTAGTCTATGCATAGCCTCATTGATCCGTCCTTCTTCCTCACAAACAACACTGGTGCTCCCCAGGGGGAAACACTAGGGCGTATGAAGCTCTTCTCCGCTAACTCCTCTAACTACTTCTTCAGCTCCAGCAGTTCTATTGGTGTCATACGGTATGGGGCCTTCGAGATAGGTCTCGTGGCCGGCTCTAACTCAATGCTGAAATCAACACTCCTGTGTGGGGGTAGCCCTGGCAGGTCGTCACTGAATACCTCTACAAACTCGCATGCAACTGGTATCTCCTCTACTGTCAGGCTCTTGCGTTCCTTCATGGCATAACACTAGAAGGCCTCACAACAATGTGCTATCAGTCCCGTTGATCTCAATGTGTTGATAACTGTGCTGGACTTTCCGAGGTCCCATCCTCGGAATATCACTCTTTGACCCTCCTCAGTGGCAACAGTCATGGTCCTCCTACCAATGTCTAATAATGCTCCATGTCTCTTCATCCAATCGATCCCCAAAATCACGTCCTCATGTGCTAAGGGCATGACTAGGAAATTTACTAGCCAATCTCGGTCTCCCAAACGAATGGGACAACCATAGATGTCTCGGGTCCCTCTGACCTTACTCCCATCAGGTAATCCTATCATAAATGGTATCCCCTCTACAGTAGCTAAGGACAACCTATCTACGCTGCATTAGATATAAAGGAGTGCGTAGCACCCGTATCAAACAAAACTCATACGGGTAAGTCATGGATCTAGATAGTACATGTGGTCATCGGTGCCTCTAGCTGATCAGCACTCCTCAGCTCAAACACCCGTGTCGAGGCTCCTCTAATATCAGTTGTACTACCACGTCCCCTGCCCCGACCGGATCCCTGCACAGAACTTTGTGAGGATGGATATCCTGGAGCTTTGTAAGGCTGTTGCTGACCTGGGGCTCGGTACTGTTGCTGCTGACTAGGAGCTCGGTACTGTGGCTGCCTTTGTACACCCCCTGATAGACCTACAGGGGAAGAACCGTGCTGACATGGAGCCTTGCCCTGTCGGCAAAATACAGCTCTATGTCCAACCTTGCCGCACTGAAAGCAGGTCACTAACGGCTTCGTATAGTTCGATCGGATGTGTCCATAGCCACTACAGTTATGACAATGTGAACCCCCAGATGGAGTCTTGACTGTAGCGGTGTGGTTATGTCGTCCCTGAGTATGTCCCCGTCCAAAACCCGCTACCCCCATACTACAACTAGCATAGCCTGTCCTCTGCCGCGTATCCGGCCTATCTAATTAAGCAGCTCTCCTCAAGACTGGCCTGTCTCTCTCATATGCTGAAGCCCTATCTTGATAGTCTGACAGAGACTCGCAGCAAAATCCTGCCAGACAAGAACGAGTACTCTCTCTCAATCTCCGTGAAAAGAGGTACACATGCTGCTCCTCAGGAGGTGCAGCTGGTCCAACTAGAGTCAATTCCTTCTGAAACTTCTTGACGGCCTCAACAATCGGAATATCCTCGAATCCCGCCTCAATAAAGTCCTGAAATCTCTCTCTCCTCAAAGAGGCAGGGCAATACCTCTCTCTAACAATATTCCTCATCTTCTCCCAACTGGTGACTCGGCTACGAATAGTCCTCCACTAGGAATGAGCATCCTCCGTGAACAAGGTCTGCACTAACTCTACATGTTGATCTTCTGGGCAACATATCGCCTCTAGTGTAATCTCTACATGTCCTATCCAATGCTCTACCTCCAACCCTATCTCTCCATTGAATGAAGGAACTTTCTGCGAGTTGAAAGCCTTCAACCACTCATCTGGTCTCGGTGCTCTAGACCCAGCAGGAGCTCTGTCAGCCTCAACTCTCCTCTCAGGTACAGCCGGCACCTGAGTCACTCTCTATGCCACCTGAACTGACCTAGCCGGTACTGGTGGTACTTGGGTAAGTCTTTCTGCCCTGGCAGCTTCCCCCATACGCTGGATGTATGCTCTGTACTCTCTGTACTCAGATGCCCCTATAGAAACACGTCTTGACTCAATCGAACGTGCTCCATGTGCTCCAGACCTAGCAGCGGTCTCATTCCCAACCTCGGGAACAACACTCTCAGCCACCTCCTCCACTCCAGCATCAGGTATGATCACAGCTGGTGGATCCTCTCGAGGAGCTCAACCTTGACCTCGCGCTAATGGAGGTCAACCTCCACGGCCGCGTCCTCTAACTACAAGAGTCCTATCGCCCCTACCCTATCCAGCTGGAGGGAGAGTTGGACGACCTCTACCTCGACCAGTAGCGAGTGTAGCTCTAGTATGTGCCATCTGCGCGAGTGATAACAACTATAGTTATAATCTAGCTAATAAATCCAACTAAAGTAAAACCTAAAGTCCATACTAAGCATACTGAGATTTGCGGTAGTATTGGTAGGCAGACATACTTTTCTATCCCCAACCAAACTATGCATGCATTTGAAAACCAAAAATCCTTTTTAAAACACAGATCCCTTTTCGGTTTCTGCTGAAGTACTTATACGGTCTTTCAAAAGATTTGAAGTGCCATTGTTTCCAACCTAGAGCTCTGATACCATGTTGTAACACCCCGAATTCTCAGAACTCGGGACATTACTGGTTTGGACCTCACAATGGGTCCCGACCTTAGTTTGACAACAATTTTACTAGGATCGTGCAACAAGACACAAATAAGTAAAACCGAAATTCATAAAAAAATATTTTTAAGAGATGAATGCAACAACGTCTAACAGCCCACAGTACTTAAACAACGTAAAAGCCTAATTGTCATAATACGAAGAAAGAAACAACAAAACAAACACCCAACCCCACTCTAAGGAGTACGGAGACCCGGCTGACAACTACTTTCGGATCACTCAGCCGCCACTCTAACCTGTGGTAAATCTAAACAACACAACAGAACAACCGTTTGCTAGCTATCTAAACGTTAGGTAAATAAGAATAGTACACACACACATCATAGCAAAGGTAAACACTCATCATGCTTTCAAACAATCCATTTATTATCTTTACTTAGGTCATTCACTTTTACTAATGATACTTCTTTTGTGACACGAGGGATTCCCAAACCTCGCCTCCGCCCCCGTGTAACCATCAGGGATGGATCCGATGCATTTCACCTTGTACATGTATGGTTTGGGTATAGAGAACCTCCCAATCTCATGTCAGAGTTGGGCAGTGATGTCACGGCCCGTTATACATACACTTGGGCCTTAAAATGTAATAATAACAGTCGTCATATCAAGTTATTATTATAAACACACATCACACACACCACAATTGTCATTCAACTAACATCCAGAAACTAGCTAAGTCGCAAGGACTTACCTGAATCAAATCACAACTCTCAAATTCTCAACTTGGTCTGCAACCGTAGAAACTCCAACGCCTGTTACACAAGGCATGCGGATCAAAATTACATCCTACATTCTTAGAAGTCATAGACTTCTAAGGCGTACAATTTCATGAAGAGAATTACTAAAAAGGTTTATTTTATGTAGAAAGACTATTTTACCCTTTTATCTCGAAGAATCTGAAGAAGTCTAACATTTAGTTCTAAAAAAATTCTCTGCTAGAACCTATGTCTCTAATCTAGTTCTACTTGCAAAGTTTGATAAGGATTTATAAGAGTTACCAAACCTTATTAGTTTATACAAAAAGTCGTTTAAGTCCAACTTTGGGTTAAGGTACAAGGCTCGGATAAAATATAAAAATTCCAAAATAAGTTTCTGAATCTTTAATGATATGCATACTAAACATAGGGGTAAAGATCTCTCAAAAATATTCAACCATAACTCTCTCATAAATCTCCAAAGGTTGGGATAAAAGCTTAAATTTCCCATACTTAGCCAATTTTCTTCTGCTGTAAAAACAGCCCAACTGTCCTACTTTGAGCCCTTATAAGTTCTATTCCGACCGTTAACTTTCTCCCAAATTTTAACACAGTAAACTACCTATATCTATCTACCACATATCCAAAATTCAACGGTGGATGATCAATCTAGAGTGTCAATGACTATTCTTAAAGTCGGTAGTTCCTAACTGAGATTCTGAAATAAAATAAGGTGTGATAGGTCTACACTTCGATTCCTACTGCTCCCCTAAATACTAATAATATCACCCTATAAGTCTATGGTTCGAAATTGGCAGTTTGCAAAATTGAGACTTCCAAAACTAAAAGCCAAGAGTCCATGAATTCGAACCTAGAAGACTACACAGCTACAAGGTATCTCCTCCTCTCTGCCTTAGCATGACTTGTAAAAAAAACGAGCTGAAGGGTTTACTTACCCGGCAACGACGCAAGGAGAGGCACCCTAGGGTGCTTCTTATGACGGGGTGGCTAGGAAGTCTCGTTCAAGTACTGAGGAGGATCCTTGGGGTGCTGAACCTTAGAACAAGGAAGGGGTTACAGCTCCTATACAGGATGAGAGAAAAGGGTGACAGCAGGGAGCACTAATTAACGTATATGTCGTCTGAAGTGAGTTGAAGAAGGCTCGATCTTTCTCTTGTTTCGTTTTTGATGGAGTCTTGTAGTGGCTTGGGGTGTAGCGACGAGGCTCTAGCATCCAGTGCAGAAGGGCGGTATTGAAGCGATTTTGTGTGGCGTCTGCTGCCTAGCTATAGTTCGTCGGTTGTGCAACAGAAGAGTCCTCAGCAGGTCGTTTGACACGGGAAGGGAAAGAGGGAGATCGTTACTCACCTGATCGATGCGGACGGCTCAGCAGATCGTAGGAGTAGCAATGGTGCCATTGGCCTGTGCATCGTGTTGAAGCAGTAGCGCCTCTGTTTGATCCCGGTGAAGGTGAGACAGTGAGCAGAAGCGAGAATGGGAGACGGTAATAGTCCAGACGTGAAGTAGTTGTGCAAGGAAGGAGAATGGTTAGCGTTGGATTAGATTAGGGCAAAAACAATGATTAGGTTAATTAATTAGGGTTAAGGTAGATTATTGGCTGGGCTGAAAGGTCATTGGGCCGGATCTATTGGGCCTGTTCATCTAGTTAATTGATGGCTGATAAATGCGTCGTTACTCGTACGGAACCGCTCTTCGAGTTTCAAATTATACGAAATTCTAAACGGGTGCCATAAATATCATTTTATGTGAAATAAGGTCACATAAAATGATAGAATTTGGTGTTATTTTATTTTGTTTAAAATTTAAGAAAGGTTAGCGGATCGAAATCCGGTTCGATCGATTTTAAACAGAAATTAAAATTTTCCGGGTATTACAAGTCATGTATATTACATAGAAAAACATGTGAGTACTAACTCGTCTGTACAAAGGTAGCGGCTAACTCCGTAGAGAATCACGTGTCCCGGATCCAGTGTGTACTCTCAACCTAGACATGAAGAACACTAGGTGGACAACTTCTAATATGGTTATGATTGCTAGTTGATAATTAACTTCTCAATCCGCTTTAAGATTTTATAAGGTTACATTCCTCGACCTACTTTCAGATACTCTTGGTGACTTTCCAAAAATGGCCACAATACTTTACTCATTTTATTAAATCCAATTGTTCCCGACTTTTGGAAGATCCCGACTATCGCTTCTGAAACAATGATCTAAGGCAACTCCCGACACTTAACTAAGTGTTTAATGATCTTTGTAAGACCTCGCTTGGTCTTGAATCTCTAATATGACTCAGTCAGACCGTTCCTCAAATAATGATTCAACACCTACATCTTGTAAAGCCTTCAACTTGCTGAAATCCAAAGCCACACTCCCCATGGAGGTTTTGACAAAGATCTCTAATTCATGAACTGGAGGTCATAGATATAATATCATTGAGTTTCCTGATCTACGGGTTATGGCCCCACCCCGCTTCCGTTGCGCTACCCTAATGAATCTGTTGCCGCCCATTACTCATAATGGTGTCCTCTGTGAGTCCGGATGATTTACTAGACTTTCGCCCATAAATTCCTTTCTAATTAAAGCTAAGGTCATCTCAAGCCGACTGTCATTCTAAGGGTGATTCACTATATTATAGTGAAAGCTCGTACTCTAAGCCACGTGTACTGGTTAAACTATTGGTTTGGGAACTATTGTCCTCGACCCCCATTAAGTTTCACAATTGGTCTAGGAACTCCTCAGTAAAATAACTCACCAGTTATGCCTCCTTGGAGGGTGATAACACAATTTATGACGTTAGTTTAGGCATTCATTTAGATAGTTTTTCCCGTTATTCATGCATGGTTTGGCATTAGTTCATGACGTTTACACTTAATTCATGCATATTGTCGAGATAGACGTCTACACGAACTATTGTCGGTTTTGTAGGTATTTTGGGGATCTTTTGGAGCTTAATCGATACATTCGAGGATCAATCCTCATGATGACACACTTCCGGACTCATTGAGAAGCAAGCTAGGAGCAAAGGAGAACACATAGGACCTTGTTGATGCATGCCTTGCACCAACTCGTGGCTTAACGATCCAAAGGAAGCTGAACCACCAAAACCACGGCCTAGAGGCCATTTCCACGCCCGTGGTTTTGGCAGTGGTTCTTTCTAGACAGCTATGACAGCTGTCCCACGATCTTCATAACCGACTCTTGCCCTTGATGGAGGATATAAGTGGTCCTGCAGGCTGATGCTAGAGGATTCTCTCCCACACTCTCTCACAAGACATCATTCCATTGGAGGCTACTCTTGGAGGAAGCAAAAACACTCTCATTTGGAGAAGAGGAAGAAGAAGAACAACAACACTAGTTTTAGAGTTTGTATAGCTTTTGAGTGGTTTTGAGTGAGCTTGTTGAAGACATTTGCAAGGATTTGTAAGGAATGATTTGGACTTTCTTTTGAAGGGTTGTAACTCTTTCTTAAACATATATTCAGCTTGGTTTACTTGTGTTTACTTGTTTCTCATCTCTTTCATTTCATTTTCTTGCTATGGAAGCCATGAATGTTTGCTTGTTGAGTTTGAATGTTAAAATGCTTGTTGTTGGCTAGATAGTTGTGATTCTAGGGTAATGGAATGATGGTTATGTCTTGGACTATGATAGAATAGACTTAAATGTATCTTTGGATGAATTGCTTGCTCGAACCTAACCTCTGTTACAAATCACGGTCTGTTTTTCCCTTTCCACGGCCGTGGCTTAGGATGAACTGCGTGTGATTTTTTCTGTTGTGTTTGTATTGATAAATCTGAATGTGAGGATGTTAGATGTTGAAATCCTAGTGTTTTTAAGCTTAATCTAGCCTAGGGTGACCTAATGCTGGCAAACTAAGTGAGAGGAGAGACCTACCCGGTGACTCTTGATCTTTGATACCAAAGATGGTGAACTATAGGTAGTAGTGAGCCTCAGAAGCCGCTATTGTACTGAATGTGCTAGGATTGATGTTTCGGACTTGCCTTCCCGAGACTTACCCATTAAGGAGAGGTTAGACCCCTAGATAGCAATCCGGTTTGTGTAGATTTCCCAACCTTAGGCTCCTAGAGACTTACCCGGTGATAGGACCTTAGTTGCGGGATTAATGGATCATGAGACCTACCCGGTGATTGATCCCATTTGAGAAACATTCATTCCCAACAATACCATAGCTAGTCTAAGGTTGATTAGAAGCTTGAGTCCAATTCCATAACCGGAATTCCTAACCCCTAGAATCCGCTTTTCTCTCTTTGATCACATATCTCGTGTTCATGTTGCTTGTTTGTGTTGCTAGCTAGATTTGTTAGTTTGTTTTAAAATCTTGCATTAATTGTGATCTTGTTTGATCACCACAAAACCATCCCAAAAACATTATGATTTTCATTTCTTTATTCTTTTCTCTTTTCTTAGACTAGATTTGCACTATCCATAATCATTTATTTGATTCGATTTCACCTTAGTCTTTGTGTTCGACCTCGGAATACTATCCTTTCTACAAAATGACCCATACACTATGGGTTCGCTAGGAGTTAGGAATATATATCGAGTTAAGACTTTTGTGCTACACAATCTTAGCGTAACAGAGGGATTGTAACATACGGTCTTATAATTTCCTGGTATTCACTTAGGTTCAATCGGAGCTCTGCTTACTACTCGTCGAGACTACTCAATGTGGTTATCCTTCCACAATCCCTTTTGATCTCCAACTTAGGCACATCACGTTGACCTACAAGTCTTTACTTTGGTCTATTTACTATCTTTACATGGAGGTTTCTATTTAGCTCCAACTTCTCGAGGTACGGTAATAAGTCTACATTGAGACAATTATATCCATCACATGATAGTCTCTCATGCTTGTCTTGTGAACTGTGCTACTAGGGTACTCATCTTATAACATTTTTCTTCTCCGGATCGGTCTCTAATTGTAAGTTACTCATTACTACCTCTTCCGTGTTGGAACCTCATTTACGTTGCACTCTTGCATAAATTCCATAAAGGCATCCTCATCTCAAAACTTTATTTAAATTTAGCAAGACCCGCCTTTTGATACATGACTTTCCTTGTCACTGGTTAAGCTATTCGCTTAGTTTACACTTTATCCATCATAGTGTTATCGGTCCGATGGTATGACTTTTATTAAACATCTACCGGTACCATTTGCATAAGAAACCTCAGATGCGTATGATTTTCTCTAAAATCAAAGTTCTCGACTCGCATTTATTATGTTGTCCTTACACCCGTGTCGCTTTACCTTCTTTAAATCTTTATACCCAGTAGGATAGTTAAATCCCTTTGAGTTTTCTCGTACACGCTTTACGGACCACGTTGATTGGTATTATTACCTTCATCAACTCTTCTCTGATCAGTCGAGAATGGACTTCTAGTATACCCTTTGTATCCAGTCTCACTACTACTCCTCCATCTACGTATTATTGGTTATCAGGATTAACTTGAATTTTCATCGGAGTACCACTTTTCCTCATCAGACTCTTATACAACCACTTTTCAGTAATCATCTTATTGGGGCAATACAAGATCCGTATAACAACTTTCAGTCATGCAACCTTACTCTTTCTCATGTTTGTTCCATCCAAGACGTAGATTCCATCTATAATCACCTCACAACTCGATACGACATTTCACTAAGGCACTAAATCATACTCTCTATGTTTGTGCCGCCTCTACAATTCCAATTATCATGTGTCATATCTTTAGTCACAAGGGCTTCTCCTGGAATATCGGAAGGGAATTCTCAGTCCCACTGGTGTGGAATGCTACGCATACTTTGTCTTGATTGATGTGGAGCCTGATCAAAATCATATACTTCTTACTCTTCTATTTCTTCTGTTACAATCCATCCGTACTAACTATGATATGTACCCTTTTTCCTCGCCAGTAGGTAGTAAATCACTCACACATTTCTCTTGGTCTCAACAATGACATAAGTGGGTCATCCCTGGCCGTCCAATCTTTCTTCTGAAGTTCTCAAAAAATATTGGTTTGAATTCCTTCCATGTTACTATCAAGGGTACTATTACATGTATGGGTTTAACTTCACAATACACGCCGTTGATCTATTGTAGGGATCCCCATATGCCGATGAAATTATTTCATAAATCTACGGTTATTCTCCTTATTTACTAACCAGTTACCACTAGTTGACCTGAACGTGTTATGTCTCAGTTATTACCAACTAGTATGTAGTTGACCTTCTATAAGATCACGGACTTATTGTTCATCTATCTCTTTTGAAGTTTGATACACTTGGTGAAAATCTATCTCCTCTAGTTTCTTTGTTAATACCCTTTAGCTCCTTCCACAGTCTGCACTTCACTTGTTCTCTTATGAGATCACTATACTCTTCTACATCTAGTCATAGCATTCATCTGTCGTTAGTGAGTTTATCAAGTCTTCCACAATAACTTGTAAGGGTGTCTTCATGATTCTTCTTACTTTGTTCATCGTTTGTTTGTGGTTCTCTGAGATGACCGTCAATGTTGGAAACTTAAATCCCTGGCTGAGTGAGAGGTCATGGTGGACACCTAAGTCTACCTAGGTCATTCCCACTCACTCTTCTCCCCTCTCTAGCTTTGTTTTGTAACATTGCCCTTATGGAAATCCGTTGTCTCCATTATAGACTTCTACTCTATTTGATACTTGCGTCTTGATTTCTTTCAGAATTATCATATCTATGAAAAAGTCCACATATCTCCATGGTTATGAAATTTACTTTTCATCTTTAAATGTGATTGTAAATGTCTGTCTTTGTACTCCTTTAGTCCTTCATATTTGGGTCAACACCTTATCTTCTCTAGAATCTCATGCCCATACTTGCCTATGGCGGCATCCGCCTTGGTTGTAGTGTCATTTAACCTGCCAAGTGTAATTGTATCTTTCCGTGCTCGATTTGTGTTCCGATAGTGTCCTCTTCAATCTATGCGCTTATCATTCCTTACATGTATCCTTGAGTTCATCTCTCGTCTTCATACCACTACATTCCTTGTACGACTTTCTATTACTTCTATCTAAGTGGATTTGATATTCTTCCTCATCCGATTGTTCTTGTTCTTAGAATCATCTCCTACTCTTCACCTTTTGTCCGCTCGTTCTTCGGAAAATTGCAGGAATCACTAGGGTACCCTCGAGAACGTAATGTTCAAATCCGGGTTTGTGTACCCTATCTTCACATAGATACTCTATAAGATCTGCTAACGTTTTATCATGCGGCGATACTCACATCATGATAACTCAATTGAAGGATGTCATATCCATTAGGGTATTATCATGCTACATATATATATATATACACATATCTATACAACCTACCAAAATATACAATATTATATAAGTCCATATACTATTTACTATCATACTAAGCTACAGAGATCCATGGAGAGCGATGGTGGTCCAACGTACTACTATCCCAGCAACCCGACTATGCACATGATTTTAAAACAAAACTTCATTTTGGAAATTTTAGATCCCTTTCGGTTTCCGGTTATTTCTACACTCGGTCTTTCAGAAGATTCGAAGTGCCATTGTTGCCAACCCAAAGCTCTTGTAACACCCCGAATCTACGGGATATCGGAATTCTACGGGCGAGACCACACAATGAGTCCCGACTCTTAGCCTGACAACAATCTCACCGGACCTTTCCAACATGGCACAAACAAAGGCGTAAAACTCAAAATAGTTTATGATGTATGCAAGAAAAGAAAGGAAGTGATACAAGTTGGAAACTCATACGAGTCCTCAAAACGACATATAACGTAAAGGAATCCAAAGCGTACAACACAACAATATCCGACAACACAAGGAAAATCCAAAAACGCCCCCGTCCTATAATGTACGCAGACTACTCGGTTGTCCACTCCTCCACCTCACTCGACGGCGTCCTTAACCTGCAAGGCATCTATAGAAACGGTTTAACCGTTAGCTCACATTCTAGGCATTATAAGAATACTATGGCACAAACACACATGGGAACACAAAACACACAACATACACATTCATTACTTAATATCTTATTAGGTTATTCCATATCTAACCCATTCGTTCAAGTGTGACATGGGAGTCTTATAACTCTCGCCTTTGTCCCCGTGTGACCAGCAAGAATGATGCGGATCTCAACCCGTATACCCTGAGGGAGTGATAAAGAAGCCCGCTCGTATACCATATATGGCCTGGTCGCAGAGATCCACCGAGTCTCCCTCGAGAGCTGGGTTGTGATGTCACCGCTTGATAATAATAGTAACGATGGGCCAATAATAAATATGGTCAAGTAGATCTTAATCCATTTTCATGCTCAAAAGCGATAAACACACACCACCATAATTTACCCAAATAAGGCATAAAAGCGGCTAAGTAAGTCCGAGGACTTACCTCGTCTCAAGCTAATCAAATCAACGATCTCAACTTTCCGAATAGGAAAACCAAAGCCTGATCACCAAGATATCTACATCAACATCAAACTCACAACACACTCCAAGACTCTCCAAAACTAAAACCAAACATGGAGTTAAACAACTAGAAGCTAGGAAAACTCTCTTGAACCTTTAAGAGGCCAAGAACATGACCAACAAAGCAAAGAGGGAACAACAGCCCACAACCTATAAGAGTTTAAGCACAACCCAAAGCTGGAATAAGAAGGTAAGATGGAAGAGAGACCATAAGATCTTCACACACACAAGATCACTAAAGATTCCAACTAACACAAGGGCATTCTCATAAGTTCTAGGTCCACCCTAAGCATGCTTCTAACTAGGTATAAACATAACGTCTAAGGAAGGAAGGGAGGAACCTAATGGTGAAGAAAACGCAGCCGCGGAAGCAAGCTGGCGCCCCCCGCGGAAAGCTGTCGCCGCCCCTGTGGACCTCTAGAGCCGCACCTGCTCCTGGGATCCGCCCCTGCGGTGGCTCTAGCCGCCCCTGTGGTGGCTGGTGGTCTGCCCCTGCGCCTCTGGTAATCTCCCCCCGCGGTCGAAACGCAGAAGCTCCGTCTTGTTCGTTTCTTCGACTGGTCCTTTGCTCCTAGTGCCTCCTTCTCTTGTTGGGCCTTCTCCAAACTCTCACCACAGGTCCTAGCTTCCTCACAACGACCTAAACGAGCAAATGAAAGGGACATGCAAAGGTTTAGAAGATCTCCCTTCAAAAGCTTCCTCCATTGCCATGGAGGTGAAGAGAAGAGGAAGAAGGAAAGAACGAGCAGCAAGAGGAAGAGGAAAAGGGATAGCTTAGCACAACATCTTGAAAATCCAAGGCTGCAACTTCCTACACCACTCTTTCAAGGAGAATGAAGAAAAGAGCAACAAGGAAGAAGAGAGGTGGGAGGGGGAAAAGAATGAACGTGAAATAGAAAATGGGGAAGTGGGGAGAGAGTGTAATGAGGTTGACAAAAGGGGTGGGGATATCCAAGGGTCAGCAGCCCCCTTGTCCCGTCACTCCTCTTCCCAAGGTTGGAAAGTAAAAGATGTCCCCATCCCGCGTTAAAACTCGTACTCAGCAAATGTGTCTGGGGGAAATAAGCCGCAGACGCGAAAAGGCCGGAAACAACTCGACTTCCGAAAATAAAATTTTCGGATGTTCCAACTAACCCCCCTAAAAACAAGTTTCGTCCCGAAACTTGCTATAAAGGTACTCGCAAAGCACACTAAAAAACGCAAGGAACTCACAAAGCCAACTATCGATCTCAAACCCAACGTCAATCTTATAATCATGAAAATGCCTCATGAGGTAATCACATATACACACAAGACATATCACATCACAAGCACATAGGTAAATATCAAGGAAGAAGCTCCGGACAAACCCGACTTGTAACGCCGCAATTTTTAGGCGTGTTTGCGATATCTATTTTTCTGGATTTTTATCGATATTTTAAATAATTTATATATTTTACGAGTATTCGTACATCGTAAATGAAATTCTACGAGTATATATATCAATATATTTTTACCTAAGATTAAATATTATATTATCTCGTAAGTAATTTACGAAACGGGGGTTTTTGTATGTTAATGGATATTTTGTGAGTTTAAGTAGAGATGGGGCCGGTTCAAACCAAACCGCCGAACCGGCGGTTTGTGAACCGGCGGTTTAGGTTTGCCGGTTTGGTTGAACCGGCGGTTAAACTGCCGGCTAAACCGCCGACCAAACCGGCGGTTTAGGTTAAACCTAAACCGCCGGTTTGGATTTTGACGGTTTAGGTTTAGGTTTGGTCAAAGGCCAAACCTAAACCGGCGGTTCGCAAACCTAAACCGGCGGTTTAGGTTTGCGACCCACCTCTAAGTTTAAGTATATACTCGATCAACATATATTTCCCGTATATTTAATTTCGTAAAAGTTCATAGAAATTTTCCGTTCCAAAAGTTCCATTTCGATAAATTTTGATCGAGAAAGTTCCTAATTTATTTTGTTTTCTTTTTCTTTTCTTTCTTTCCTTTCTCTTCTCCCTCTCTCCTTGGGCGATGAGCTACCGACCCCACCTGGTAAGCCTCCATCGACCTTTGATCTCCCTGACTTTTCGCCTCCCTGACCTCCCACCTCCCGACCCCTCGTCCTTTCCCCCTGCCTCCTAATCTCAGCCTTACTCTCTCTCAACCTCCTTTTCCCCCTACCTAGTTGTTGTCCTCCCACCTGACGCCATCTCGCCGTCCCCATTTCTTCTCGCCACCTCCGTCCAGGGTAGGCTTCCCCCAGACCGGAAGAACCTGCCGGAATGACGCCGCCTCGAGGGCCACTGAACCTCGCCGGAGAAGGAGCCCAAAAGCCCTATGAGAAACGCCCTAATTGGAGGCCTTTGCTCCGCCGGAAGCCGGTGCCTAGGTTGCCACAGCCTCCTCCGTCCCCATTTTCTTCTCTGCATACCCCTGCTTCTTTCCTATCGATTCGCCGCCGGAGCCAGGAACGACATCCCCACCGGCGTCCCTTGCCTCGCCTTCGTTGGGGATCTCCAGTCCTCGCCCTGCCGCCTGGAGTCTTGCCGGAGCCATGGACGCCGTCGTTACACCGCCACCGGTCGTCGCTTCCTTCCTCCGCCTGTTGAGCCGCCTGAACCCATCTCCCCTTTTCCTTCTTCTGTCGCTATTCAACAGAGGGTGAAGGAGATTTTGATTATTCACAGTTTCTGCCCTTCTTTTGCAATTAATTACAGTTTGGACCCAATGTTTTACATTTACAAATTTGACCCAGATTTTTGAAAAGTTGAATAATTACTGCTGCAGGTATAATTATGGATTTTGGCCCAAAGTTTTATTATGGATTATGACCATAGTTTTAGAACGGGATAGTTGCCCCGAAAATGTGTTAACGGTTTCTAACCTCGGGTTTTTAATTATGGAGATATTCTTTTATGTATATATATATATATATTATGCCCATGGTTGGTTTAATTTGATTTATGGCTCAAAGTATCCATTACGATTTCATGACCAAGTTCCGAGAATTTCATATTTTAACCGGAAGGGTTTTTGCAGGATTTAACGGGGCCACTTTGAAACCGTGATTTTTCTTAGAATTAAATATATATATATAGAGAGAGAGAGTTTGGCTCCCATGTAAACAACCCTTATAGTGTTCAATGAGAACGAATTATATTCGTTGGATCAATATAATGGACGGCTGAGATTAAGCATTATTTTAATTAAAAAAAATAATTACATAAACCTCAATTTTATGGAAGGTGTAGGCGCGTGTTAAACCGCACTCTCCATAACTTCCACCAATTTTAATATTTTCCTTAAATAAGACCACTAAATATTCTTACGGTTATTTTCGTATCCCGCTTCTTCCTCCAAAGCACAATCCTGTGTTTTTGAACTGAAGCATCTCTTTGGTGCCGATAACTTCTTCCGGTATTCGACGGCGTCTTTGGAGCAGGAGCTTTCTTCCCCATCCATTGTACACTAGCAAGTGTGTTAGCCTTTCAACGTCTTCACTTGAGGTAACTAACATTCTTCAATAACATTCTTTTTCGATTCTTCAATTTAGGGTTTTTTGGGGATTAAAACTAACGAAATCCCTAATTTCGTTGTGGATATCTTTGTCCTCTACTTCTTCATCCAGTTTTCGGCGCCATTGTAGTCGCTGACGCAGTGTTCGTGGGTCGATTCCGTATTTGTTTTTGTGTTCGACGATATTCGGAGTTCTACAACCTAATATCCTATTCGGTGACTGTATTCGGTTCTATAAGTGACTGTATTCGGCGTTCTGCGTCCTCACTCAAGGTAATGAACATTCTTGAATTACATTCTTTTTTCGATTCTTCAATTTAGGGTTTTTTTTGAGGTTAAAACTAACAAAATCCCTAATTTCGTTGTGGATATCTCCGTCCTCTACTTCTTCAATTTAGGGTTCTTTGTGGTCGACTGTATTCGGAGTTCTACAACCTAATATCCTGTTCGGTGGCCGTATTCGGTTATATAAGTGATTGTATTCGACGTTCTGCATCGAAACATTCTATTCTTCGTCGATTCTTACACACATTAGGGTTTTCTTCGACTATCCGCGACTAATCCGTCTCAAGAGGTAATTTTATTGTTGTATTTCGCTTGTCTGTCCATATTTGAGTTGTGTTATTGAGTATTGGTTTGTATAATCGGTTGTCCATCGTTGTTGAATGTTCCAAAACTGAATGTCTATTGATTTTTGTTGTTGATATTGAAATATTTTTGTCGAATTTGGGTTACTATGCTATTGTTGTTGAATGTTGTCGATGCCTGGTCGAATGCGAGTTATGCTTGAGCCATTTTACGCATGCCTGTTCATATGCGATTGGTGTCAGTGGCTTTTGGTTTTAATATCCTGATAAGTCCATTATTCATGAATATTTACGCATGTCTGTTCATATGCGATTGGTTATTTTTTGGTACGTATTAGCATTGAATGTTGTTCTTCATGTGATATTCTATAATATGATTTGTAAGTCGTTTCTTTATGAGTTGATATCCGATGATTTTAACTACACATATCCGATGATTTTTACTACACATATTCGATAACATACTACTTTTTATTCGCTAATAGCTGTTTTGTTTCTGTGTGGAAGATAACGTTAAAAATTGTTGCAAACTTATACGCAGTTACTTTCAATTGGTGCCGAAGGGGGCGTTGAGTTCGAAGAAATGTACAACATTTTCAACTACGAACTGAACAAGTGCTTAATATCAACAGATCACATGAAAGATTTTGGAAATCTTGACATGGTAAAATACAGTGTTGCAAGAAATACCGCGTATAGTTGCTAGAGGGGCGTTGGAGATTAACAATGTTATGGATGATGAGGAATAGACGATCCAAGTTGTTATTTTGATATGCTATTCCGGACAACTGTTTTGCTACACTATGTCAAAACTATATGCTACAGTTTCTTTCTCTTTTTAGATATTTGAATCACTTATGTAGGCATTAATGTGTTTGACACTCATGTCTTTATTAATGTCAAAGCTTTATGCTACAATGTCAAAACTCTTTTGATATGTTGTTTCGGACAACTCTTTTGCTACAGTGAGTATAACACAACAAACATTGGAAGCCAACTTTTATCTTGTATGCAAACACCGTTTACCATGCATAATATGATGGATTAGTAAGTGTACTCATTACTGAATATGAACGATATAATTTCAGAATATATTTAATATAGTTAATGGATGCTTCATATATTAGGTGTTGTATGTTAAAGAGCACAACCTTTACACTTGAGGAAACATAGGAAGATGATCGTTATTTTATATGCAAACACCGTTTATCATAGATAATATGACGGATTAGATAATATACTTTTTACCGAATATGAACGATATATTTTACAGAACATACAAGATATATTTACCGGATATAGAATATTTTAGTGTGTCATATGTTAATGAGCGCAACATGTACACTTGGGTAATGGAGTTTACACTTTCTTACTTGGTGTTTCAATACTATAAAATGTAATCGTATTACAAACAAGATTACCGAAAATAATATTTCTATATTAACAAATATAGTTATAAATATTTCTATATTACCGGAAATAATATTTCTATCAATGGTTTGGAAATAATTTGTCTTCACAAAAACAGTGAGAATAACACATCCAACATAGGAAGACGAACGTTATCTTGTATGCAAACACCGATAACAATACAAAAATATGATAGATTAGTAAGTGTTCTTCTTATCGAATATAAACGATATAAATATGGAATATAAAGGATATAGTTGCCGAATATATTCGATATAAGTTCTAGATATTATATTGTTCGTGTACCGAATTCAGATAAATGAATTAAGTGCGTATGATCGAGTAAATATAACAAGTAACACCACAGTTGGTTATAGAGTTCATTATAGTAGTTCACCGATTACGAAATATCACATTCATCTAAGACAAGTTTCACAACGTACAAGATATAAAGAATGAAACTCTTTGATACTTTCCGGTAGTGGGTACACTTTCCGGTAGTGGGTACATTTCCTTGAATCCTGAACGACTACACAGACGATGCAATAGAGTCCCGTCTTTTGTGCATACACGGGAAGATGACAAACGAACATCAAAACCGACCTCCTTAACATACGCCTTATAAAAATCGATACCTTCTTCCGGTGTCTTGAAACACATTCCAATACATGGATGTATGAATTCATCGTACCGTAGAGTCCAATATTTTGTTTTCCCCGATGATTGCGTCATGTCTGTTGCATCGTTGAGCTCTTCATGTGCCGCTGCTTCATAAAAATCATCCATACTCTCCATGTTAGCATCAATGCCGAATCCATTAACATGTCAATCCCTTTCATTTTCGTAATCTGTAAAAAATTCACTACAGATTTATAATCTGATAATTGAAATATAGTTAATGATTACGAGTATGTTTAATGTTTGATGAGTGGGTAAACCATAACTGGTGCCACATCTGTTTTCGTACCAATTTATAAAACGTATTCGGCGGTATAGTCACATATATTCGTTAATATGAAACCAAATATCTATTGATATATTAATGTCATCGTAAAAACCCAATTCACATTCAATGACTTGTTTACCTTCTTCCATTGATGTCGAAATGTTGCTTTGCCCTACACAAATCAACCGATAAATGTGGACCTATAATGATAAAAAAACGTGAGTCTAAAATTATAATATCCAAAAATGACACAAAGACTTTCGATATGTAACCCGATCATCAAACGACAACACATGTAACACATCGACCAAGAGACACCATTAAGATGAAGGCACAAGACGAAAAAACGGTAGAAAAAACGTGTGGTTGATGATGGTTAGAATGTAAAATGAAAACGAATCACTTAATTTGAATTATTCCGGCGAAGATATGGTTGATTTTCCGACGACACAGGAGACAAAACAGTAGCAGCAAAACGTTGAAGACAAAACGGTAGCAGATACGTAGATACGTGTGGTTGATGATGCTGAGTAATCTGATATGTGTAGTGCAATTTCGAAGATATTATTTATTACCCTATCAATTAATTGGAAGATTCTGTGAATTGTAACTACCTAAAATAGTGGAAGAAGATATTATTTAAAATTATTAAAAAAATAAAGAAATGACCTTAACTGGAAGAGTGTATTACACACTACAATTAGGAGAGTGGTTTGACTTTATAAGAGAATATTTATGTAAAATTTCAGCCATTGGATTAATCAGATCAAGGGCTATTATTTGTTCTCATTGAACACTATAAGGGCTGTTTACATATGAGTCAGTATCTATATATATATATTATATCTTCCGATCAAATTTAGCGTACGAGCTGAATTTGGCTAGTTTGGTGTTAGGTTCGGAAGCGTTCCGATAAAGACCTAACGAGTCCAAGTCGACATCCATAAACCGTCTTCCGTCTTTTGACATCGTGTGAGTATCTTTTCCCTCGAACTAGTTATGTTCAATATTAGTATCATGCTAGGTTGGATTTAGCATAATTTAGAGTAAATGCCATGTAGTGGCCTTGAACCATAGGTACTAGTTGTTGGATTATGAGCTTGTTGAGTTACTTTCCTTACAATCTTATGATGATCTTCGAGACTACAATTAGGACCTCGTATAGGTGTTGGAGAATAGAAGTCCGAGACTTATAGCATATCGGCTAGTTATTGATAGTATGCCTCGTTTGGTCAGGCGTTGAGCTGTTTTCTTGTGGAAAGCTGAGAGTGGTCTAATTTGAGTCACCTGGGCTGAGGTAAGTCCTCGGACTTACTTAGCTAGCTTTTGCATATTGGTTGATACGTATGGGTGGTGTGTGTTTATAATTGTTGTGATAACTATTAACCGGATTAGGATGTGGACTTGTACATTATTTTTAAATCTGGCCCAAGTGTTTGATAACGGGCGGTGACCGCTTGACCAGTCCAAAATGGGCCGACTGGGAGGCGCCTTGCGACCAGTCCAACGGGTGATGCTGATAGGCGTCAAGTACAAACTCGGCATGGTGAAAGGGGACAAGGGCGAGGGAATCTCGTGTCACATCATAAGTTAATTAGTAAGGAAATAACTTTAAATAAAGATAATAACCGGACTTTGTGTGTTTGAGCATGTTTGTGTGTTTTGCTTTGTTATGTGTGTTTGTGGCTTATCGTTCTTCTAATATTCGGATTGCTAGCTAACGGTTTTAAACCGGTTGTTGTAGATGCCTTGCAGGATAGGGATGGTTATGTGTTGATGTCATTTTTGGATTTTATTATACCTTTGTATTGATGCTTTGGAGTTGTGTGTCGTTTTGAGGACTCGGCTGAGTTTCCAAGTTGTATCTTTCTTTTCAAGAGTGTTTGCATTGTATTAAAATGATTTCGGTATTTGCCTTTATTTGTTCCAAGTTGGAAAGATCCGGTGAAATTGTTGTCAAGCTAAGGGTCGGAACCCATTGTGAGGTCGCCGCCCGTAGCATCCCGAGTCCCGCGGATAAAGGGTGTTACACGATTGTCCTATCGGTGTCTCTAAACCCGCCTAAAACTCGGGATAGTTCCTCCGGATACTATCCTCCGTCTCCCATGTAGCCTCGTCGGCTCCTCGCCTCAACAACTGCACTCTCAGCATCGGTATCTCCTTCGATCGAAGGCGGCTCGTACTCCGCTCTAAATTAGCCATCGAATGCTCTACAAAAGTATGGTCCGGCTCGACCACAAGGTCTTCATTACTAATGATGTGCCTCGGGTCATGGATGTACTCCCTCAGCTGAAACACATGGAATACGAGATGTATACCCTCCAATCATGGTTGCAACACTAGTCGGTATGCCACCTCACCAACTCTTTCTATTATCTCGAATGGATCAACATACCGGGGGCTCAACTTCCCCCTAATGCTGAATCGTCTGACACCCCGAGTCGGTGATACCCACAACCACACCTAGGCACCTACCTTGAACTCGAGAGGTCTACGCTTCCTATCCGCATACGATCTTTGACGACTCTGCGCGGTCAACTCCTCTCTCGTATCAGAGCAACCCTAGCCATGTCATCCTGTACCTGATCCGGAGCCACAACACTGGAACTACCGGGCTCGTCCCAACATAAGGGAGTGCGGCATCTCCGCCCATACAATGCCTCATACGGTGACATCCCAATCAACGCGTTCCAGCTATTATTATATGAAAACTCCACAAATGGAAGGTGGTCTGGCCATACCTGCCCCAAGTCTAATACACATGCACGTAACATGTCTTCTAAGTTCTTAATAGTCCGCTCTGACTGGCTGTCGGTCTGTGGATGGTATGCGGTGGTGAAATGAAGACTCAAACCTAGGGCTGCGTGTACCTGTTGCCAGAACCTCAAGGTAAAACGCCCGTCCCTATCCAAGATAATGGTCATCGGTACTCTGTGCAATCTCACAATCTGATGGGTAAACTCCTCGGCCAGACGACTCACCGGCCACGTGTCCCGGATGGGGATGAAACGTGCGGTCTTCGTCAACCGGTCTACTACTACCCAAATCGTGTCGAAGCTCCTACTCGGCCTCAACCCGGTAACGAAGTCCATCGATATATCCTCCCATTTCCACTGCGGCACGGCTAGTGGGTGAAGTTGTCCTCCGTGTCTCTGGTGCTCGATCTTTACCTGGTGGGAAGTCGCGCATCGGGAAACATATCACGCTACATCGGGCTTGAGCCCGCCCCACCAGTAAGATATCCAAAGGTCCTGGTACATCTTACTCGTGCCCAGATGCATCGAGTTAGGTGTAGAATGTGCCTCACACAGAATCCGCTCTCTCAACTCCAGGTCCTTCGGTACATGAATACGCTCCGGCCTCTCAGTAAGCCATCTGCTCCTACCGTAAACTGCGGTGCCTCACCTCTGACCATCCTATCTCTAATCCTCCTCAAAACAGGGCATCGCTCCTGCTTCTGACGGATTTCTCCGGATAGGTCAAGAAGTCCCTCCAACTCACACAAACGATAATCCATATCCGGGATCCGGATATCCATCTCTAACTCCATCAAATCCCTCCTCAGCTGTGGCTGAACCGTAAACCGTGATATAGCCTCCTCTTGAGGAGTCCTCCTACTCAAAGCATCAGTGACTACGTTCGCCTTTCCCGGATGGTACAAAATCTCCAAATCTAAGTCCTTAATCAGCTCTAACCATCTCCTCTAGCAGTTATTCAACTCCCGTTGAGTGAATATATACTTCAAACTCTTATGGTCTGTGAAGATCTGGCACGTAGCCCCGTACAAGTAGTGTTGCTAGATCTTCAGGGCATGAATCACTACCGCTAGCGCAAGATCATGGGTGGGATAATTCTCCTCGTACGGCTTCAGTTGTCGTGAAGCGTACGCAATAACCCTACCCCTCTACATCAAAACGCACCCCAAGACGAGCTTGGAGGCGTCACTATATACAACGAAATCCTCTACGCCCTCGGGCTGGGCCAAAACAGGAGCGGAGGTCAACCTCCTTTTCAGCTCCTCAAAGTTGTTCTGACAAGGCTCGGATCAAACGAACCTAGTAGACTTCCTCAGCAAGGAAGTAAGCGGGCATGCAATCACGGAGAAACCCTCAACAAATCGGCGGTAATACCCTGCTAAGACCAAGAAACTTCGCACCTCCTTGACCGTCCTAGGAGGCGACAATGAAGAAACGGACTCTATCTTCGCCGGGTCAACCATGACACCTTTAGAGGAAACTATATGACCTAGGAATGCCACTTCGGACATCCAAAACTCGCACTTAGAGAGCTTTGCATAAAGCTCTCTATCTTGAAGGACTCGAAGAACCGTCCTTAGGTGTCCCGCATGCTCCTCCCTACTCCGGGAGTAGACAAAGATATCATCTATAAACACCACCATAAACTGGTCCAAGAAGTCGATGAAGATGCCGTTCATCAACTCCATGAAGATGGCTGGGGCATTCGTGAGCCCGAATGGCATCACGACAAACTCATAATGGCCGTATCTCGTCCTGAATGCCGTCTTCGGCCATCCTCATCGCTCACCCTCAACTGTTGATAGCCCGACCTTAAGTCTATGCGTGAAAACACAGAGGCTCCTTGTAACTGGTCTAATAGATCATCGATGCTTGGTAGAGGGTACTTGTTCTTGATGTTGACTTTAATCAATTCCCGGTAATCAATACAAAGCCTCAAAGATCCGTCCTTCTTCCTGACGAAGAGGACCGGTGCACCTCAAGGGGAAACGCTCGGGCGTATGAAGCCCCTCTCAGCTAACTCCTCGAGCTGCTTCTTCAGCTCCAGCAACTCGATTGGCGCCATTGGGTAAGGAGCCTTGGAGATTGGCCTCGTGCCAGGCTCCAACTTAATAGCAAAATCGACGCTCCTATACGGTGGTAATCCGGGTGGCTCCCCAAATACGCTCTCAAACTCACACGCCACGGGAATATCCTCGAGTAATGGTCCTGTCTCTTCCTTCATGGCATAGCACCAGAAGGCCTCGCATCCCTGCCCGATAAGTCTTGCGGCTCGGACCGCACTAATGATTGTACCGGTCTTCCCGAGGTTCCAACCTCAGAAAATCACCTCGTGTCCCGTCTCCGTGGTAACTATTACGGACCTCCAGCTGATGTCTAAAAAGGCTCGATGGCGGTCTATCCAGTCCATGTCCCGTCTCCGTGGTAACCAATCTCGGTTTCCCAAATGTATGGGACAACCGCGTATCTCTCGGGTACCACTAACTCTACCCCCATCGGGTAACCCCACCATGAAGGGTCTCTCCTCTACCGTAACTAAGGACAACCTAGCTACACATTCATCAGATATAAAAGAATGCGTAGACCCGTATCAACGGGTCTCCTGTGTACCTCTACCACGGCCTCTACCACGACCTTGACCCTAAGCTGACCCCTGTGTGCGTGTCTGACTTTGTCCCCTCTACTGGAAGCTTTGAGCCTAAACCTGAGGTGGCCTCTGTCCTCCACCTGCCCCGCTAGCAGGTGAAGACCCCTGTTGTGACGGTGTCCCACCCCGTCTGCAATAAATTGCCTTGTGGCCCGTCTGACCGCAAGAGAAACACATCACTAGATGTATCTTTCAATCAGGCCTAAGATGATCATGTCCTCTACAGTTATAACACTGCCTCCCTCTGTTTGGCACCGGAGTCGCAGGCGGATGTCTTGTACGTCCCTGGGCCGGACTACAACCATGTCTTGAGGCTCCTGCCCCTAAACTAGTAGGTCCCGTCCTCTGACGCTTGTCCGGTTCTCCGGTCTGCGCCACTCTCCTAGATCCTGGTATGTCTCTCTTGTATGCCGAGGCTCGGTCCGGATACTCGACCAGGGAATCACAATGGAATCCCGCAAGGTATGCACGGGTAGACTCCCTCAACCTCCTGGAAAAGAGGTAGACATGCTGGTCCGCTGGAGGTGCGGTGGGCCCCGACAAAGCCAACTCTGCCCGGAAATGCCTATTTGCCTCGAAAACTAAGACGTCCTCAAACCCAGTCTCTAAGAAATCCTAGTCTCGGTCTCTCAATGAATCTTGGCAGAAAGTCTCTCTAACAAGTCTTAGCAGCTAGCCCATCCTAGTCACACCTCCTTATACCGACCTCCACCACTAGTGGGCATGCTCTCTAAACAAAGTCTGAATTACCTCCACCTGCGTCTCCTTTGGGCAACGAATCACCTCTAGTGCTGTCTCCACGTGCCCGATCCAATGCTCGACCACTAACCCTACTTTCCCGTCGAAGTAAGGTACATGCTGCTGGTTGAAAGCCTTCAACCATGAATTAGGTCCAGGAGACGTCAACTCCTCTATAGCCCTAGCAATCTCCACAACCGGCTCGGGTACTCCTATTGCAGATGCAACTACCTTTGGTGCGGCCCTAATCTGAGTGGCCCTCTGTGAGACCTCAACTGATCTCGTGGGTACAAGTGTAGGTGTAGGCACCGGAACCGGTGGTGCTCCAGTCCTATACGCCTCTTCGACTCGACATACATAATCCTCAAACACGGTAGCCCCAATAGATGCTCCCTCGGTCCTAGAAGATGAGGAACTACGCGCTCCAGACCTCACAACTGTCCTCTCCCTTCCCTCGGGAATGACACTCTCCGCTACATCCTCTATGGGAACCTCAGTTGTTGGCGGATCCACAACTGGTGGGTCCGCAATGGGGATACTTCCCCGACCTCTCGCGCCTGGAGGTCTCCCTACTCGTCCCGTCTTCGAATGGTAGGAGGAAGTGGTGCTCTACCCCGGACGGGTCCTACATAAGCGGTCGCTTTCGTACGTGCCATCCGGAATCGTTTCGCGTTTATTTAGGTGTAAATAATTCGATATGTAGATCATACTTATAATATTGCTTATGAAAGAAGACTTATTAAAGCATGGTAAGTAAGAAGCCGAAATCAAAGGTACAACCAAGGCATAAAAGCCCAATCATCCTAAGGTCACATGTATATCTAAGTACATACAAGTCCAAAATCATCCTAAGGCCACACACACACCCACACAAATATATATATATATATATATATATATATATCAAATCCAGAAATCTACGTCGCCGAGGTTTGCGTGAGAAGTGGAGGTCCCGTACATTCTAACCCAATCCCGACTCATGCATATGCATTTTGAAAATGAAAAGTCAGAACCCGTGGGGGTTCTGTTTATTCCTCATTCGGTCTTTAGAAGTTTCGAGTGCCATTGTTGTCAACCTAGGGCTCTGATACCACTTTGTAACACCCCGAATCCACGGGAGATCGGAATGCTACGGCCGAGACAACACAATGGGTCCCGACCCTTAGCCTGACAACAATCTCTCCGGACCTTTCCAACATGGCAAAAATAAAGGCGTAAAACTCAAAATAGTTTATGATGTATGCAAGAAAAGAAAGGAAGGGATACAAGTTGGAAACTCAGCCGAGTCCTCAAAACGGCATATAACGTAACAGAATCCAAAGCGTACAACACAAAAATATCCGACAACACAAGGAAAACCCAAAAACGCCCCCGTCCTATAATGTACGGAGACCACTCGGCTGTCCACTCCTCTACCTCACTCGGTGGCGTCCCTAACCTGCAAGGCATCTACACAAACAGTTTAAACTGTTAGCTCACATTCTAGGCATTATAAGAATACTATGGCACAAACACACATGGGAAAACAAAACACACGAGATACACATTCATTACTTAATATCTTATTAGGTTATTCCATATCTAATCCATTCGTTCAAGTGTGACACGGGAGTCTTATAAGTCTTGCCGTTGTCCCCATGTAACCAACAGGAATGATGCGGCTCTCAACCCGTATACCCTGAGGGAATGATGAAGAAGCCCGCTAGTATACCATATATGGCCTGGTCGATGAGATCCTCCTAGTCTCCCACGGGAGCTGGGCAGTGATGTCACCGCTCGATAATAATATTAACGATGGGTTGATAATAAATATGGTAAAGTAGATCCTAATCCATTTTCATCCTCAAAAGCGATAAACACACACCACCATAATATACCCAAATAAGGCATACTTAGCCGCTTTTGTCTGGACAAGCAAAACGGAACCGTGCGCTTTTGTCTGGACCCGTTAATTAAATTCGACTAAACGGTCTTAAACCCTCTTACCGATCACGTTAGGAAACCGGAATAAGTTATATTATAAGCGTTCATGCTATATCTTTTAGTATAAATGAAGTTTGCCGCAAAAGAATACCCTTCTTCGTAACCCGGGAAGTCATAATTTAGATAAAAAGAAATCGTAAATAATTTTTCCGAGTTCATAATAAAATCGAAACAAAAAAAAAGAAAAAAGAAGGGTGCAACACGAGGATTGCCCATGAGGTCACCCATCCTAGTACTACACTCGCCCAAGAATGCTTAACTTTGGAGTTCTGCTAGGATACTATGCATTAGCGTTGATATAATCGCACCCGTGTACTTATGCCGTCTTCCCGTACTTGTTCAGCACCTTCCGTGTTCCCCTTAGCCTTCCTTGACGAGCAAAACGGAACCGTGTTCTTTTGTGAGGACCTGTTATTTAAAATCGACTAAACGGTCTTAAATCCTCATACCGATCACGTTAGGAAACCGGAACTAGTTATAATATAATCATTCATTCTATACGTTTTAGTATAAATGAAGTTTTCCGCAGAGGAATACCCTTCTTCGTAACTCGGGAAGTCATATTTCAGACAAAAAGAAATCGTAAATAATTTTTTCGAATTCATAATAAAATCGAAATAAAAAAAAAGAAAAAAGAGGGGTGCAACACGAGGATATCCCATGAGGTCACCCATCCTAGTATTAATCTCGCCCAAGCATGCTTAACTTCGGAGTTCTGATGGGATCATGTGCATTAGTATTGATATGATCGCACCCGTCTACTTATGTCGTGGTCCCGTACTTGTTCAGTTCCTTTTGTGCTTCCCTTACCCTTCCTTGACGGGCAAAACGGAACCGTGTGCTTTTGCCGGGACCCTTAAATAAATTCGACTAAACGGTCTTAAACCATCTTACCGATCACGTTTGGAAACCGGAACAAGTTATATTATAAGCGTTCATTCTATATCTTGCGGTATAAATGAAGTTTGCAACAGAAGAACACCCTTCTTCGTTACCTGGGAAGTCATATTTTAGATTAAAATAAATCGTAAATAATTTTTCCGAGATCATAATAAAATCGAAACGAAAAAAAGAAAAAAGAGGTGTGCAACACGAGGACTTCCCAGGAGGTCACCCATCGTGGTAATACTCTCGCCCAAGCACGCTTAACTTCGGATTTCTGATGGGATCGTGTGCATTAGTGCTTGTATGATTGCACCCGAATACTTATACCGCCTTCCTGTACTTGTGCAGCTCGTTCCGTGCTCTCCTTAGCCTTCCTTGACGAGCAAAACGGAACCATGTTCTTTTGTCTGGACCCGTTAATTAAATTTCACTAAACTCTCTTAAACCATCTTACCGATCACATTATGAAACCGGAACAAGTTGTATTATAAGCGTTCGTTCTATATCTTTTAATAAAAATGAAGTTTCCCGCAGATGAGTACCCTTCTTCGTAACCTGGGAAGTCATATTATAGATAAAAAGAAATCGTAAATAATTTTTCTGAGTTCAAAAAAAATCGAAAAAAAAGAGGGGTGCAACACGAGGACTTCCTAGGAGGTCACCAATCCTAGTACTACTCTTGCCCAAGCACGCGTAACTTCATAGTTCTGATGGGATCCGGTGCATTAGTGTTGATGTGATAGCACCCATATACTTATGCCGCCTTCCAATACTTGTGCAGCTCCTTCCGTGCTCCCCTTAGCCTTCCTTAACGGGCAAAACGGAACCGTATGCTTTTGCCGGGACCCTTACGTTAATTAAATTCGACTAAATTGTCTTAAACCGTCTTACCAATCACATTAGTAGACCAGAACAACGTATATTATAATCGTTCATTCTATATCTTTTAGTATAAATGAAGTTTGCGACAAAAGAATACCCTTCTTCGTAATCCGGAAGTCATATTTTAGATAAAAAGAAATCGTAAACAATTTTTCCGAGTTCATAATAAAATCGAAACTAAAAAAAAAAGAAAAAAGAAGGGTGTAAGACGAAGATTGCCCATGAGGTCACCCATCCTAGTACTACTCTCGCCCAAGCACGCTTAACTTCGGAGTTCTGCTAGGATCCTATGCATTAGTGTTGATATAATCGCACCCGTCTACTTATGCCGCTTTCCTGTACTTGTTCAGCACCTTCCGTGCTCCCCTTAGCCTTCCTTGACGAGCAAAATGGAACCGTGTTCTTTTGTTTGGACCCGTAATCTAAATTCGACTCAACGGTCTTAAACCCTCTTACCGATCACGTTAGGAAACCGGAACAAGTTATAATATAATCATTGATTCTATATGTTTTAGTATAAATGAAGTTTGCCGCAGAAGAATACCCTTCTTTGTAATCCACGAAGTCATATTTCGGACAAAAAGAAATCGTAAATAATTTTTCCGAATTCGTAATAAAATCAAAACAAAAAAAAAAGAAAAAAAGGGGTGCAACATGAGGATTTCCCATGAGGTCACCCATCCTAGTACTACGCTCGTTCAAGCATGCTTAACTTCGGAGTTCTAATGGGATCTTGTGCATTAGTGTTGATATGATCGCACCCTTCTACTTATGTCGTGGTCCCGTACTTGTTCAGTTCCTTCTGTGCTCCCTTAGCCTTCCTTGACGGGTAAAACGGAACCGTCTCTGTGCAGGCGCAGGGGTGGTTCTTTGTCAGAAGCTACTATCGGGCTTCTCTTCGACAGATCTCACAGCAGGGACAACCAAAGCTCGAACCTTCGGTTCCAACACGTCGAGACTCCACTCTAGAGAGCATGAGAACAACGAAGGGTCAACAACGGAACACTCCACAAGAATAAAGGCACATGCTTGATCCTTGGAGAAGAAGGAAAGAAAGAACGAAAGGAAGAAACCAAAACAGAAGGGAAGGCATGCAACGCTAAAGGAATGTGAGGAAGAACCAGAAAAGATGCACTTACACGTTCAGCTGGATTGTAGGAAGCACGGACGGCTGCAACTCTCTAGGGTTTAAAGACGATAGCAACGAACGGGAAAAAGGAGAGAAGGAAGAGAATATATATGGAGGGCTGGAACACTAGACGGAAAGGGCGTCTAGGGTTAGAAAGAAAACAAGGAAACCCGCCCATAAGATAGAATATCGGGTATTCTATCTATGGAAGAAAGATAAAACGACGAAAACAGATCGGCGCGATCTGTCGCAAAATCCGCAGGGGCGGATCTCACAGCCGCGGGGGCAGCCCTCTTCACCGTAGGGGCGGTGAAGGCAAAAACCTAGGATCTTACATAAGATCCCCCTAAAAAGAAGTTTTGTCCCGAAACTTGCAAAAGCCAAACGGTCACAACAACGCACAAAAACAGAACTGAGCTCATATTCCCACTCGAGGCACGTAGCACAAAACGTCACACAAAAGCGTTCACAACGCAACAAAAGAAAAAAACCAAACAACCGACTAAGCTAAAGGTGCAACAAGCTCAGCGTAAAACTTTGGATAGTTCCTCAAGACACTATCCTCTGTCTCCCAAGTCGCCTCAACAGCTCCTCGCATCGACCACTGTATCTTTATCATCGGGATGTCCTTCAAACGCAAGCATCTCGTACTACGCTCTAAGACAGCCACCGGGTGCTCTACCAACGTGTGGTCTGGCTCGATAACTAGATCCTCATGACTGATGATGTGTCTCGTGTCAGGTATGTACTCCCGTAGCCGAGACGCATTCAAAACTGGGTGAACACCCTCGAGTCTCGGTGGTAACGCAAGTCTATAAGCTGCCTCTCCAACTTGCTCAAGAATCTCGAATGGTCCAACATATCTGGGACTCAACTTCCCTTTGACACCGAAACGTCTGACACCTCGTGTCGGGGATACTCTCAACCAATCTTGAGGTCCAACTCTAAACTCCAGAGGTCTGCGACTCTTATCAACATAAGACTTTTGTCGACTCTATGCTGCTTACATCTGCTCTCGGATTACTGCTACTCGAGCCATGTCATCCTGAATCTGCTCAGGTGCTACTCCGCTGGCACTACTGGGCTCGTCCCAACACAGCGGTGTACGACATCTTTGTCCATATAAAGCCTCATAAGGAACCATCCTGATCGATGCGTGTCAACTGTTGTTATATGAAAACTCCACTAAGGGAAGGTGATCTGGCCACACCTGTCCCCAATCTAACACACAGGCTCGTAACATGTCCTCCAAGGTCTGGATGGTCCACTCAGACTGACCATCGGTCTGAGGATGATAAGCGTCGTGAACTGTAGACTCGTACCTAGGGCGGCATGAACTTGCTGCCAGAACCTCGAAGTGAACTGTCCGTCTGTGTCAGTGACTATAGTCCTAGGTACTCCATGAAGTCTTACTATCTGTCTCGTGAACTCCTCTGCTAGTCGACTCACCGGCCACATTTCCTTGATCGGAATGAAACGTGCGGTCTTCGTCAGTCGATCTACTATGACCCATATAGCATCAAAACCACGACTCGGTCTCAAACCACTCACAAAATCCATAGAAATGTCCTCCCACTTCCACTGAGGGACGGGAAGTGGGTGTAGCTCGCCTCCTGGTCTATGATGCTCGATCTTGACGTGCTGATAGGTTGCACAGTGAGCTACATCTCTCGTCATATCTGGCTTCAGACCTCCCCACCAGAAAGAGCGTCTGACATCCTCATACATCTTACTCGCACCAGGGTGTACTAAGTAAGGTGAAGAGTGAGCCTCCTGAAGGATCCTCTGTCTCAAATCCCGATCTAACGGCACATAATCACGCTCTTGGTGTCTCAAAACTACACCAGCACAAACTGTTAACTGTGGTGCCTCTCCTTGAGACACCGGTCTCGGATCTGTGTCAAAGCTGGGCAACTCTCCTCCTTCTGTCGGATTTCGGCCAACAGATCAGGTACTATCTCCAAGGTGGACAACTGGCTGACAGAATCTGGGAAGAAGATATCCATCTCCAGCCATGCCAAATCTCACTGTAACTATGGCTGAGCTGTCAGCCTAGCGTTCACCATCTCCCGGGAAGTCTTCCTACTGAGGGCATCTCTACCACATTGGCCTTACTCAGGTGGTATAAGATCTCAAGATCAAAGTGGTTGATCAACTCCAACCATCTGCGCTGGCGGTTATTCAACTCCCGCTGAGTGAATATGTACTTCAGACTCTTATGGTCTGTGAAAATCTAACACGTGGCTCCGTACAGATAATGTCTCCAAATCTTTAAGGCATGAACAACAACAGCTAACTCAAGATCGTGGGTAGGGTAATTCTCCTCGTACGTCTTAAACTGTCGAGACGCATAAGCAATCACCTTTCCCTTCTGCATCAAAACACATCCCAAGCCCAGCTTGCATGCGTCTGTAAACCACAAAATCCTCAATGCCCTCTGGCTGAGCAAAGATAGGAGCAGAGGTCAACCTCTTCTTCAGCTCCTCAAAGCTCCGCAAGCACGACTCGGACCATACGAACCTCGTAGACTTCCACAGCAAGGAAGTGAGCGGTCGGGCGATAACTGAAAAGCCCTCAACAAAACGCCTGTAGTAGCCTGCCAATCCTTAGAAGCTACGAACCTCCTTGACATTCTTAGGTGGCGGCCAAGAAGCTACTGACTCAATCTTTATTGGATCCACCTTGATTCCTTCAGCTGAAACAATGTGACCAAGGAATGCTACCTCGGA